>OU383775.1:84561016-94561016 GCA_910950805.1 Acrocephalus scirpaceus scirpaceus | reverse complement strand
ATTCTGATTGTCAAATTGGTCAGCTGTAGTCTCACTGTTCTCATTATGGTTCATCCTTTCTCTAACCATCACACCCCTTTCAAAACCAGCAGTTTTGTCCTGAATTATCTGAGTGTCATAAAAATGACTGTGTAAAACACAGCTTTTTGCTGGGGGCAGTTTGCCAAGTTTTTAGCAGTTAATGCTGCACTGCAGGAAGCAAGTGCATTTATCTGCATACACGTCATTGCACAGGTGTGGAACAATGTGCGTGCATTGTGTGTGTTTTGTAGAGTGAAAGCATATAGATATGGAAGGGAGATATAAATTAGGAGAGTACAGATTTCTCATTTCAGTGTTTTGCCTGGGAACTTGAGGTTCTGCAGTTAAATGTGTCACGTGTCCTTCTTTGCATCCTGTCTAAAGAGTTAGAAAATAAGTCTTTTATATGAGCTGTAAAGACTTGTGTGCTCAAAAATCATGTTTAAAAACAGTTTGCACTGTTATTGATAGTGTGCTAGCCACCATTCCTATATCAGTGTGAGATATTTGAAGACCATCAGGGGTTTTTTTTATACTGGGAGGAAACTGAAATTGCAGAATCCCATTAGCATGGCTACTTCAAGCAGATCCATCTTCTGGAAACACAAGAGCAGCAATGATGTGTTTTCAGAGAGGTGACAACAGCTACATTTGGGGAAGTGATCTGCAGTTGACAGATTATATTGTCCTGGTAAACATTGCTGGGTTGTTCTTTGCTGTATTCCTGCTCAGATTTTAAGTGAGGATGGCATGTTATAGACACCTATCTAGCTCAGTCTTTGTGACAGCTGAAGTACTCTGTTAGACGCACTGGTGTAGTCCTGAGAAGTTTCAGGAGCAGTTATCCTCATAAATCCTCTAGCAGATATTCTTGTTCTTTCTAAAATTTTGTATTTATTCACAGAAGGTTTTGAAAGGACGATATGATCAAATGTAATTTTCTATATTATCAAAGCAGAAAACAACTACTTTTGGTGGCAGCTAAGGTTTCAGTAGACCATTTTGTCTTCTCAAAGTGTATACAAATGAAATCTTTTCTTCCAGGCATTTTCAATATCATTATTAATTCCAGTAGTGCCTTACTCTTTCCTAATTTGTCCAGGTAATTGAGATTCTTCTTCAGTGTCTCAAATCTCTTTTGGGCTGTGGTATACACCTACAGTTTGAATTATCTTCGCCCATTATTTTTTGCCAGTAAGTGGCACAAGAACTGATTGGTGTTGTTAGACTTGCTGGATTTGTGGTAGCAAACTTTAAATAGTGAGTCTTTTAATTAGTAAAATAAGTATTCTGTGCAAAAGGAGAGCTAAGAGTAGACCTATTTCTTATTGTATCTCACATTGCACATTGGGGTTTTTTTCCTAAACTTGTTCTTCTGTTAATTTAAACAGTTAAAAATTCATTCAGCCAATGAATATATACTGAATGACTCTAAGTGTCAAAAGATTCAGAAATTTCTCACAATTATATTTTATCTGATAATAAATCAAATTGCCAGAAGATTAAGATTTCTTTTACTGTTGAATTAAATTTTGAGCTCAGGTGCCCACATAATTTTGTCTTTCTCTGAGAAAAAATAAGTTTATACAAAATTTTTAGCATTTACAAGAATGCTAGCATATGTCACAGATTTATCCTTACAGAAGTTTATGTCAATTACTTGTAGGAGGATTTTTAATATGATTAATAGTGGAAGATGAATTTATTTTTATTCTATTTTTATTTAGTAAAAGAAGTTTTGAATGTTCTGAAATAAAAACAAATTGTACTCTTTAATTTTATTTGCTCACAAGATGCATAAAATATTCAGTATAACTTGGGAAACATAAGAAACATAAATAAATATTTGACAGTAACAACAAAAACCTCTATATTCCTGCATGAAAAAAGTGTCTTTTTTAGATATGTCTGTGTCAGAGAGACGTATTTATTTCAGGTGCTATGAGCTTTGGTGCCTTCTGTGCTCTGGTTAATGCTAGTGTGTTGGATTTTGGGGGGGAATAAGTCTGGGGTTTTGCTTTGGTTTTTTTGTCTGTTTTATCTTGTTAGCTTGGGGCTTCTTGATCAGTTTTAGTTTTGTTTTTCTTTTAAAATAAAGAATCTGGAGAGTATATAGTTCAAAAAATACCCTAAACTTGGCAATATGTCTTAATATTGATGATGTTCCTTCTATGTAGTTCTGGCTCTGAATATAAACATTTCCCTTGGTATCTCATGGAAAACTGTTGCAGGCATATTAATAACTCCTTAATCTTCATTTTACTAATCTTAACATTTAGTAATCTACACTGAGAGCTGACAGTTTTGCCACTATTAGCAATGACTTTCAAGAGTCTGTAATCTTAACTTTTTGTACTTCTGCTGTATTTACCAGACCAACAATTGCCAGTAATAAAAGTTGTCTGAGGAAGCAAAGTACATTTCACAACACATTATCTTGACATTTTAAGGAAACAATAGTAGATAATGGAATGTAGTTTGCCTAATTTTAATATTTCTTCTTTTCCTGCTACTTATTAAAAAAACACTTTTTTTTTTTTTTAGTGAGAAGCTTCCTTGTTTTGTGAGATGTTTTCTTGTTTATAAAATGCTTAAATAGATTATGGTTCCTGCTATGAACATAATAATAATAATTCATAATTATCCGCTGAAGTGATTGAGATAATTCTGAATTTATTCAATCATGTATAAAAAAAATTATGTAAATTTAGGGTCAAGATCTTCAATCTTTCTGCTTTGATCTATTTGTACACCAACACTTTGGTTTTCATGAACAGACAGATTTGTGTGCCTGGGTGAACTTCCTTCCTAGCATTTAAATAATGATAAATAAAATTACTGGTAGTCTAAAACTTCTCCTGATGCAAGTATTGTTAATAAACATCTTTTTAACTCCTTAGTTACTACTCTCAAAGTGATTTGATTTTTAATTTTTATAGAAACTTTTTCATGTTTCACAGAATTGTATTGCTGTAGTACTCCATTGGGTAGTCTGTAAATATTGAACTATTTTTTTACAAAAAAGGGCAAGCTAGTTAAACTACACATTTTTTTAAATAACCTGCAAAATTTGGAGATTGAATGAACCTAAATATTTTTTAATCTCTTTCTCACTGGGCTAATAGGTGAGATTCTACCAATTAATTGCTTTGGGATACCAAGTTAGAGTATATTAATGATGGGCATTATTCTTGAACTGTGCTGGGTTGTATATAAAGTGAAGAGGTATGATGTATGTCATGATTTTTAGGAAAGAGTTATAGTATTTTTTTCCCCAAACAATGCTGAACCACAGGTTGCTGCTGCATTTTCATGTTGCCTGCATTTAGACAGACAGCAAAAGTTGTCTACAGTATGTCTGCTAAAGATTTAGTTGCTGAAAAAGTTCTCAGTGTCTGGCTATACTTGAAATATTTGAAGATTCAGTTTTGAACCTTCAAATTTATATAGTTTAAAAAGTTATATATGACATTATTAAAATTAATAATTTTGTCTATAACTGTAAAGCTTCCCATTTTATCTAATTCAATTGAAATAGAGAATGGTATATTCAAAAGCCAAGGTCCTATGTAAACTGAGTGTGAGATATGGTGGCACTAATTTTGGGTTCTTTTATAGTCTATCCTGTGGTTACTTAAAATAGAAATATTTAAAGAAAGAAATCTCATTTTATTTTAAGAAAATAAATTATTTTTTAATAAAGTGTGTGCCAGACCTTCACTTAATTTATATTTAGAATAAATTAAATAAATTCTTCAGCTCTTTATACTTCTCATATGTACAGGACACAGATGTCCTCAAAACTACATTGTTATTCTTGTTTTTTTTATCCACTGATCCACTCACCTGAGTTTTGCAAACCAAAAAAAGAAAGAAAACTGATTTAATTTAGATAAATAGAATGTAATCCCAAATGCAAATTCATTTCATATTCTTGTGATTAAACAAACAAACAAAACCAAAGACAAGGACCATCTCATCTCTTTTGCTCCAATATGACAGAATAAGTGAAAAGCTGATTAGATTTCAGGGGGTGAGGGGAGAAAAGTTGGCCTCAAAGACTATAGTCCGCACACACTTAAGTCTTCATGCAGCATTAGGAATATTTCCTCTGCCAACAGTGGATGAAGTTGCAAATGTAATTTAGTCCTGTAGGGGAATAAATTGTCTCAGGACTGCAGTTTTTGCTGGAGTGGAGGCCAGAGTAAGTAAGGTCGATATTTTAAATTATTTTATTTTAAATTATTTAAATATTTTAAATTAACCTTTGCATAGAAGTGGATATGTATATATATGTGAGCTTCTTGCTTCCATTTTTATTCTTTTTCTGTTTAGCACATTTTCATATTACGTGAAATATCCTGTTTTGAGTAGTTGTTCTTGTGTGTCAGATTTGTCTACTAAATGTTAATTTCTACAGAAGGGCCTTCCTCTTAAAGATGCTGTTTTAGAAGTATGTCTCATAAATGAAAAGTTTTACAGAGTGAACTGTCTGTGCTTTCCCTTAGCTTCTAATTTCCATGCTCTGCAATTCAACTGTAATACTTCTTTGTATGTATAGATAGCAGAACTCTTTCCATTGAACAGTAATGTCTACAGAATGTTGCCTACAGCTTCTAGCATACTTTATGGTTTAGAAACTTACTTCTGCATCTTTGTAGGATAAGAAGCATGGTGAATTTCTACCTAAATGTAGAGATTTTTATTTTTTTAGAGGTGGCACATTTCAACATTCATACTTTGTTCAATTTACTATGGATTTGACCCAGTAAAGCTGAAATAGCTAATATTATGGGTCAGGGTTTTTTTCTTCTGCAGTGTGTAGATTGGGGTGGACATTTGCAAATTTGATTTGATTTTCACCATATCGCTTTCTGGACCTGTCCTTTAGTCCCAGGCTCAGGGAAGGCTCAGATCTTCATCCTGGCCTCTGCAGACACTTGCCTAAAAGGAAACCTAGGCCTGGCTTAGCTTGCAGTTTTAAATCTAACAGTAGCCTTGTGCTACTGAGGAATTGTAGGTATCTTTGTCCTTTTCTAGGAAAAGGTGAGGCTAATTCTAAATGTAAAGCTGAACATAAGTGAGATGCAAAATGCTAAAAGTGCCACTGGATCTTCTTGTATGCATGATTAAGTTATTGCTTCTCAATCAGTGTTTAATTCTTTGGGGTAGAGGGAGAGTCTTAAAAAAATCTGCAATTGTAAAGTTTGAGAATCACAAGTGTAACAGAAAGCAGAGAAAAACTTCCATTCCTATCACCACATACTGCGACCTTCAAGACTGAATATTTCCAATCCATCTTCTGAAACCTATGCACAAATAAATGACATGATTATTATTGCACACATGTACACATTTCATTCTGACTGAGCATATCATGAATGATTTTTACTTTGAATCTAAATCATCAATCTGAAAAGGTTAAGAAATAGCATGCTAGCAAAAGGAACACAGTTTTGAAGACAAAATCTTCATGAATTTAAAAGAGATTTCCATGCAGAAGGAATGCTGGTTTCTCCTAGAGTGTACATTTGCAAAAATCTTAGATAACTTCTGGAAACATTCATCTCAACAATGTATGAAAATCCTGAGCTTTTAGTGCAGAGCTACAACTGATATTAGTGGAAATATTATGTAGAAAAAGAACCAGAACTTTCACAGCAAAGACCTTCAAGCAGATTGATTTAGTCTTCTGTACCTGCTGATTATTTTCTGTAAGCTTTCATCACAATTTTAGTCACTGGAATCTTCTCACACCTTATAAAATATTAAAGGCAACATTTTAATGTAATAATATGTGACAAAGAAATAGCTTTCAGAATATGGTTGGAAATATTTTTTTGTATATGCTGGCTGACTGTTCATGAAAATGAAAAATATGATGGCAGCAACTGTGTTAATAACAATTAGCTTGTGCAGATGAATGTTAAACAAGCTTTTCAGGGCTGGTCTCTGAAAAATATTTCAGGAAAATCTTGACATGGTTTTGTTCCAGTTACTGGAAAAATGCATTTCCAAGTGCATCAAGAGGCAGCATGTCCTTCACAGTGTAGTTCCTTGCCTAGAGCTGGTTTTAAAAATTTTAACCCCACACAATATAGCAGAAACTTGGGTGAGTTTGTTCTTTCCCCACAGCTTATTTTTCTCAGTGGTACAAATGGACTCCCACTGAATGCCTCAGCATGCTTAGCAAAAGGAATAAACCTTACATTAATGCTTCACAAAGGTCATGGTTCACCCTTTATTTGTTTTACTTAACCTAGCCCATGAAAAGATAATGGGATAAATGTATTCTGTCAGATATAGGGCTTCAAAATGGTCCAACAAGTTATGTGGAAGAAAATTATATTAATTTTGTTCACTGTTTAGAATTTAACTTTGAATGTTGAGCTTGGTTACACTAATGTCCATTATCAGCATTCCGTATGAGACAGACTAATTACTAAAACATAGAAATAATTTATCTTTCAGTGTATGTTGAGACAGTAATCTCCTGGGGGTTTTTAGCTTGTGCTGAATTTTCATTATGCCATTAAATTTTTTGTTTGTCAAGTATATAATAACAGTGTCCTTTTTAAGAACTGAATGTCTGTGTTTGCAAATCAGATTCGATTCTGAAAAGAAACTTTTAAAATAATTCCATCTCAAAAATCTCTGTTCCTTACCATAAACATTCAAAACTAGGGATAGAACAATATTCCTCTTGTACATTATTGTAAATTATGGATTTTTTTAACTGAAATTAGACTTTAAGATAATGCCATGAATGGTACCATTGATATTTTATTTTTGCCTTTTCCTCAATAACCTTCAGTTCATCATATAGATATAGAAGAAATTAATTCCCTTACTGATGAAGAACATGTGGGTGTTTTCTGTCTTCCTTTGTTTTCCTTTGTATTTATTGTGTAAAACTACTTTAAAGATAATTTTATGCTAGACATAGTGATTTTCACCTTTCTGGTGGTGAAGCACCTGATTAAGTGGTTGTTTAACCATTGCAGTATTTGCCTTGTACCATGGAAACAACAGGCAGGGTCTGGAGGATATTCCTGAAGAAAAGCCAAAAATAATCTTCTTTATTTGGTCAATGCTAGCAGACTAGACACTTTATCATCAAGAAAAATCCATGCAGTTCAAGTTCTGACCTTTTCTTTTGTAAGCTGAATCTGATTCTTGATACCATAAAGTTTATGTATGTGCTATGTTTTCTAGCTAGCCAGTTGCTGAGAGTTTAAACCCAGCTTGGGAGAGGGGTTTTTGGAATTATTTACTTCATGCTGTAAAAGTGCTTTCATAAAAGAACATGTTATTATTGTCTCTGCCATGAGAAACTTTTTGCAGCAATCAATATGTGATTTAGGAATCCTGCTTGATACCAAAGGTTCTCTGCCTGCAAATGTTGGGTCTGAGTGCACTTTGTTTTAAGTATGGGGCTTTTTTATAACCTGTTTATGAATATCTTCATATTGATCCAAAACCTAAAAAAGGTAAAAGGAAAAATCCTTGTTTTAGGCAAAAAACTAGCAGTGCAGGCTTTCTAAGCTTCAACAACCATAGATATAAATGCAGCTCCCACAAGATATATGACAAGGACAAACTCAGCTTTCAAGGTTGAATTCCAGATATGTGGTAAGAGCAACAGATTCACTAACTGATGGAGGACTTCAGGTAGAAAAGTGATCAAATTCCCCTTAACAAAGGAGAAGCCAGAATTGTGGAAGAGAGGTAAAGTTTTAAATGATGGGACTTACACAAGAGCAGAATTGGGAAAACATAAAGAACTTCTGAACTATCACCAACAGTGATATTCAAGAGCAGCAAGGAACAAAGGAAGAGAGATCTCTGTGTTTTATTTTTATAACACAGTGTAAGGTGTTTTTCTTCTGCTGGATCATGGCTTAAGTCACAATAAGATAAATGTGATTTATTTGAAGAATCTTTATAAATATAATTTGTTAGCGTTCAATGTCTTTAACCTTGAAAAGGTTACCTCAGACTACCCATAACCTGAGAGGAGACAAAACACATTTATGCTCTCTCAAACCAATATAGCTGAGCTTCAAGTTCTCATTTTGTGACATGAGAGTAGACCATGGAAGGAGATGAAACACATCCATTTCTCTTACTGGGAAAACCAAATACAGAAGCATCGTCTAGCACAAAAGATCAGCTGTGAATATGATAGAAGATGTAACAGAAGAGGGTCAAATACCAGCTTTGTAACTGGAATTCTTGCTCTGGTCCATTTAAGCAGGATTTTTTTTCCAGTGTCATAACCTCTAAAGGATGGTTATTTTAACACCTGCAGCGAATTTAGCCCCATTTTAGTATGTCTGTGCAAAACATTTGTACTCTGCTAAACCACATAGTACCTTTCTGCCACAATTATTTCAACAGAGCAAGCCCAAGACTTGTTGTATCTGACTGATTAGGCAACACAAACTGAAATGATTAATGTGTTTGAAATGGGACAGTTAAGGAAATTTTGCACAAGGTTTTTTCTACAGACAGATGAGATTGAGTACTTTGTGCCTGCATCTGTGCTCTATTCCTAATATTATCTTTTAGAAAGATCAGTCTGTGAATATGAAGACATATAAAGACTTATACAATATATTTTAACTGGACATTGACAAATCAATCATTCCAACTCACAGCGGAAAGAAATAGGCAATTTGTTACTGTCTCCAAGAATGATGGAGATAACAGGAAGAGTTGGAGGAGAATCTAAAGTGGAACATTGACAGAAGCAGAAACAAAATACAGCCCTAGCTGACTGTGTAGTTTCCTACTATCCCTGCTGACTGATTGCAAGGTCTTGCATTAAAAGTACAATTACTACTTGGTTCTAAACAGCAAGCATTCTGTAGCAAACCTATGTTACCCTCACAACTGAAAAACGAGATTACTCCTTAGCGTCTGATGAATTACATTTACAATGGAAACTTCAGAAACAACCAACTCTGCAGATATAAATTCAGTACTTGGAATTAAAAACAATAATGTCTCGTATTCTGGCATACCGCTACAAATACAATTTTAAATAGTTCATATTAAATAATATGCCATTATAGGTAAATTAAAAATTATATGGTCATTCTATATGGTTTTCAGTATATCTTTTTTTTTGTCAGAGGCTATTTTCTCCAGAAAAATCTGCTGCCTGAGAATTAAGTGCCTCCAAGAGAGAATTAGAAAAAAACAAATGAATCAACATTTGGGTTACTTTTAAGGTTTAAAAGCTGTGGTAGTAAACAGCACAATTATGTAATAAGAGAACAGTGTCCCATTTTAACCTGTTGTGAATCAGCTGTGATCACATCACAAAATTCTGTGCCATTCAATAGGAATCTAAGTGACCACAGCAATAGAAGGCTCTGAGGCAGAACCTAACACACTTGGTTATAAATAGAATCACAGAATGGTCTGGGTTGGAAGGAAACTTTAGAGCATCCAATTCCAACCCCGCTGCCAAGGGCAGGGACACCTTACACTAGACCAGGTTGCTTAAAGCCTCATCCAACCTGGTCTTGAGCACTTTCAGGGAAGGATCATCTACAACTGCTCCGGGCAGCCTATTCCAGTGTCTCATAACCCTAAAAATGAAGAAATTTTTTTCCTGATATCTAATCTACATCTATTTTCACTGTAGTAAATACATAAGGCATAAACTTCAGTCAGAATGTTTATGCTTTTTTTGTAGTGATTCATTGTTTACTAAATTTAAATTCCAAATAACATCTAGTATGTTTTGGTTGAGTCCACAGAGGCCTTCTTAATAAGCTGTATGATCTAAAAAGTGATCAAATGTACAGTGAAGACAAAGGGAATTCATGAAGCAAAAGTGACACTATTTAACAGAAGTAACATTTTATAAAATTTGTAGAAATGAATGATAATTGTTTTCAAACTAAAATGTGTGAACACAGCAGGGCAATTCCAAAAATGTCAGGCTCTTTCTCTCTGACTGGCTTAGAAAGAGATAAATGCATTGTAAATATTCACAGCTCTGATGTTCTCTTTAACTTACCAATTCCTTATGGAACATTTTTCACTCTGTGGTAAACAACTCTCCTGAATCACCCTGAATTTAGTGCTATAACTCCCTCCATTCCTCTTTCTGTTTCCTTGCAGCATCATGTATCATACCCCATCTACTAAAATATGCACAGTAGGGAATTTTTTTTCTTGTTTGAACAGGTAATACATTGATTAATAAATGCTGCATAATTTATTGAAGAAGTAATTGCTCATACAGTGGTAAATTAAGCTCCCTAGCTATACTGAACTTCTGGAAGGCTTTTTTCTGGCTCTGATTTCTGGTGGAATAACATTGATACAGTGTCCCTCCTCAGGAGACGTGACTGTAATGAATATTAATTTTAAAGGAGTGATCTAAAAGTTTAGATGGAGGTTAATTTTTGAAGAAAAAATCAGACCTGTTGTAATGTAAAGAATTGTAAATGTAAAGAAAACATATCTTGGAAATGTAGGGACTAAGATGACAATGTACTTATTAATATTTTATAAAATAAATATACTCCATAGCTGATTGACAAGCTGTCCTTCAGATGTGAGAGATCTTTCAGTCCCTCTTCCACTTAGTTCAGAACAGGAACACTGAAGCTGAGTCTGTTTTCCAGATGAATGCTCTGGTCTGGATTAAAGTCTAATGTAGAACAGATCTCCAGTGGCCTATGTAATCATTCCTTCTTTGAAAGAGTAGATGGTTGTTTATCCATAATGGTACAAAAGACATAGACAAACACATTAACCAAAAGCAAAATTCAGTCACCTATTCTGGTTCTGTTTTTAAGGAATAAAAATGAAAAAAGGAAGTGCATGGAGAGAACACCTCTGCTCAGTGAATAATTCCATTTACATAACTTCAGTTTGTTTGGTATTTCCTATAGTTTACATTTTTACAGTTTGAGAAATGTTAATTTGAATAATCAGATCTAAAGCATGGCCTCTCAGTATATATTCTAACATGTTTAAGAGACATTTGTAGTAACACCATATTTTGGAGAGACTATGCAATGGATTACTAGGCTTAAAATCTCACTTTTAGCAACATTAATTTTACTGAAAATTATTTGGAACACTAAAAGGAGAAGCTTGCTATACTTGCTGCCAGTGGGTTCCTTGGTGATGTTTAGGATGCTGACATCAGCCTGTCTGTTTTGGATTCATTGAAGTGTTTGAGCTTCCTGCCCTGGCTAAAGCAAGGGGATTGCTGGTTCCTAGACAGCAACTTCACTGACCTTGCTTGATCCTACCTTCATCAGCTCCCAGGGATTGATTTCAAACAGTGTAAAATAAATACCTTCTTCAGTGATTCAATAACCCAAGTCTGGCCTCTTAATGTATGATTTTTGTGGTTTTTATGGCATTTCAGAAACAAAAAGATGAAGTAATACTCTGTTTATCAACATGTTTTGTTTACCCTCAAGTCAATTTGTGTCTCTTGCCATTTTACTGCACTGAGCAGGGAAACAGCCTTGATCCTGAAAAGACATCTGAATGTTTACATCAAGTAACAAAGGCAAGCTCAAGGATTGCTCTCTGAGTACATATCAAAGCTTCAATGAGTTTTCTGGTGGGTTGTTTTCCAGTTTAGTTTTTAATGAGAAAGAGAAAAGATGTTAATGTAAAGAAATAAAGTTTGTAATTAAGCATATAGTAGGAATTAAACATACTCTTGAAACAGAACATCTCAGTTTCTTTGGTAAGATTGATATCCAAATCCATTCTGTCCTCTGTCTCATTTCTCAAACTGATGCACAAGACAAGACTGGTTAAACTGATCTACAAATTATTTCCCTCTCTTCCCACTGTGATTTCCTTTCTTTTGTCTTACTTCAATCAAGTAGGCTTTGTAAAAGTATAAATGAAACAGTTCAATACCACTTATGACTGTTGTGATTATTAACTTTTTTCCCAGAGCTGCATATTTAATATATAAAATAGCTGAATGGGTAGTCAGAGAGAAAACTTGCAACCTGAGTACTAATAAATTAAGACCAATGCATAGTTCCTATTTCTTGTATAGAAAAGTATTAAATATTTTGAAGTCTTTCAAATCATTCTCTGCTTCCACTGCCACTTGTCCCTAAATGTCCAAGGACTGCACTTATAATGCAGCACAAGTGTATGCTAGTAAGGATGATTGATGGAATTGCCTTGGAGGTTGTGTGATGAGGAATGAAAACTGCAGCTCTCAGAAGATCTGCAACAGGATGGCAATTGTTTGATCACCTGTGGCATCCCTACTAAAGCTCTGGTGAGACTGGAGCCCTTCAGTCTTATAGAATTCAGGCATGTCAGAGCTTTGGCTGTTCCCAAGGCACAGCAATGCTGTGAAGATGGGAAGAAGTTCACTCACAGAATTGTAGCTGCTGTGCTCTGTATCTGGAATGCGTAAAAGTCTTAGACGCTAGGATACATATTTCAGGAGCTGAGGGTGAGCAAATTACCTACTGGCACCTTTACCAGAAGAAGGTTAAATAATCAATTCTTGCAGGAAATTCAGAATTGGAAAGATTTACCAAAAAAAAAAAAAAAAAAACCAACAAACCAAAAAACCACAAAACCCCAAAACAAACCCACAAAGGAAACAGGGTTGAAGAAGGAGATTCCATGGGAGCAGCAAAAATATTGCTGATGCAGCATTATCTAGAAGTTAGGCTTGTGAGTGAGACAAAGGGTCATTATCACAAGACACTTGTACATTTTACTGTTGACCTACTGGGCCATGAGGACAATGACAGAAATCTTCCACCGTATCTCAGGAGACATTCTGAAGTACACAGCTGCCAGGCCATGAACCAAGAGCAATGTATGCACTTTCAAATGTAAAATTCAGCTGTGAAATTGCTGGTCAATCAACAACCTAAGAAAGGCTAATACATTATTTGTTTAGTTGTCTGCTTAGCTGCTCAGTTGAGCATGTGCTCCATCTTAAGCAGTCAAGTTTAAATATTTCATTATATGTTAGTAATAACCAGCTTAAGCCTGTGCTGACATTTCTTGTTGAATTAGGTATATATTTTTGACACCTGTTGAAAAAGAGAAATCATTTGTTTTATAGATCAATAGGGCTGCCCCACCTACCATTGAATTTCCATTGAAAACTAAACATCAGCTGGCTCTTAATTATCGAGTCAGGCTTAATTGTCAAGAATGTAAAGCTGGCTACTACAGTGAAGCAATGTTGAATGGCATGGAAAAAAAAAAGGGATTTAAGGGCTATATATCAGGAATTTCAAGGATGATTGTAAGCATTTCTACTGTGCTGTACTTGCATAATCATGTTACCAAAAATACAAAGCTGAAATTAAAAATGACTTAAAATGATAAAACCCTGAAATATCTGAAATGGGACCTGTTTATGAATACTTTCTGTATGCGAACCCATATTCTAAAAGCCTACTTTCCATGGGAACATTGCTGCTGTTATTAACTGACAGTCAAGATTCTTATATCTATTTTATCAAACTAGTGCATTTTTGATATGCAGATATCCCATAATGCCTCTAGTAGTTAACTCACTCCTTGGAAACACAGAGTGAAGTTTAATTTACTGTTGAACAAAGTCTCCTGTCAAGTGTCTTTGCTGACACCAAAACAGCAAAAGGCTGTTTTTCTTGCAAAAGGACATTCAGGCAAAATACACATATGTATTCAAAGTGAGGTCTTTTATAATTTTAATAAATTTTGAGCTTAATGTATTTAATAAAATTTAGTTACTATTTAACGTAACACCCTTTGGTGAGAAACATAAGCAGTTAATGACCTGAAAAATGCTTCTATGTAACTAAATTCTAAAAGCATTTGACAATTAATTGAATTAATTATGTCTTGAAACCTGCCATTCTGGGAATATTCTAGTGATTGATAAAAAGCCTGCTTTCTATACATAAAGCAAGTTTTTCTCTGCCTACAGTTGTGTCCATGATTTTCACAATGAATCAGGGTACATATATGTAAGGAGTTACAAGATAAAGGGCCTTAGACTTAGAGTTTTAATATAAAACCTTATATTCTCCTTTTAGATAAAAAAAAATCACAACTGTACCTACTAGATCACTTGAACATTTGAGCTGTGTATTTTCTTTTTTCCTGTAAGAAGAGGATGAAATATCTAGAGAAAAGTATATTCACAAGCTGTCCCACATCTTGCTCACAAGTGCTAATTTAGCCTAGATTTTTTAGCAAGGTTTTTATTTATTTATTGGTCAATCTAAAGAAAAAAATGTGGGAAAACAAGTGCGCTGGAAGTGGCACGGTCTAGGATGATATCTTCTGTAATGTTAGTTATAGATGAAGGTTTTTAATTTGTTTTCCATTTTGCATATGTTTTGTAAACCCTTTCATCATGTTGTCCTCTGCACTGCAAGTCCCACCCTGCAGAATTCCTGAGGAACAAGGCTGAAGAACTTTTTCTGTTACTAATCTCTACAAATATAAATTTAATCCTAAATCTGTTTCTAAAAATAAGAGTATCTGTTGATTACTCAGCTGCTCCACAACTAATGAGTTACAGTATTAAAAAATAGATGGACCAACTTGCTTTAAGTGCAAAATGTGGCCAGTGACCCATAAGTGAATCTTCAAAATTCAGAAGAGTATTTTGTTATACATTTCTGGGGTAAAAACAAGGATTAGAAAAACATGTAAAGTTGAGCACCATTCCTTAGTCCAGGGTGAGTTACGTATGTCACCCACACACTGACGAGTAACACCATCTCTGCTCCAGCCTGTACACCCAGCATCCCTCTGCTCTAGGCTATTCATCACCTTGCACATACAGTTATTGTCCTTCTTTCTTCCCCAAGCAAATTACCCCGTGCTTCTGTCTTTGTTATCTTTTCTCCTTCTTCAGCAACTTCAGACTTCCTCAGACTCACCTCCAAATTTCGTATGTCAAGCTTGCCTGCAGCTTGACTCACACTTGGCCCTGCTCTGGCTTGTTTACTTTGATTTAATTAAAATGCACCCATCCAGAACTCTGGGCACTACTGGCTGTCCGCCTTGCAGAACCTGAAATTTCTGCACTATTTTCACATTGCTTTCTCTATAATCTTGGAACAACCTCTTTCTTCAATTACAACAAGCAATGTAAAATTTTTCCCTCAAAACCGCCCTTAGTTCGAATCCTTGCTTAACTACCAAACCTCTATTTTTACCTTCCTTAGCCAATCAGGAATTTAATTTATTTCCGTTACTGAAGAATAAACTACTGTGGTTAGGAAGGTCAACCTTAAAGTCTTTGTTTATTTCTGTATTCTTTTTTTCCTGGTGCTTTTAGGATTTTTATGTTAATGTCAGGAGAGTAGCTTCATCATATGAACACTAATTCCTTTACTGTGGTTGAAAAAAACCCAGTGTATTTTCCTATGTTACCCAAGTAGTTTTGGCTGGGAAGAATTAGCAAATGGAAAAATGTGTCTTCCTAAGTTAGCCAGTAATTTAAAAAAAAAAAAAAAAAAAAAAAAAAAGGAAGATAAAGGAAAGAAAAATAAAAAGGTGTGAGTTTCTCATTTATGGAACCTTAATAACCTTAGTTTTATTCCTAAGTGCTGAGACTATTAATAGCACTGTTAGAAATGAATACTTCAAGCAATTAAGAACCTGAATAAATATAATTTATTAACCTTTTGGATTATTTGGTGGTTTAGTTTTTTTTTTTCAAGGAAGAGGACTTTCTTATTCATCTCTTCTTTTTCTTTCCTTATTCCTCTCTCTATTTCCAGTTCTGTTCTCCGAAGCTCATTCTCATCCTTTCTTCCTGTTGCATTCTCTTACTATTCCTTTCCTCTGTATATTGCTCATGAGTTCAGTTTTTGGTGTGGAAATTGCTCTTTTCACTCCCTTTAGCCATAGTCTAACATCTTGCACCTGGCCCCCCACTACAAGCAACAAAGAGAAATAACAGTGTGAGTGTGTCAGGATAGACAGAACACAGGAACAAACACAAAGCCACAGATGAAATGCAAAGTGTGAATTTATTTTCATCAACCTCACCAGCTGGGGGATCCCCCAGGCAGCACCTGGGCAGTGGCACACAGGCTGGGACACAGGCACCATGGAGCTTGCTCCATGCTGGAGGCTGGCTGGACATGCTGTTTCCACGTGGCTTCCAGGGATTCACACAAGCACTGTGTGAATTCACTTAGCCACTGAGCTTTGATCTTTTCCACAGCAGGGCAGGAGTCTCAGGCAACTTGGATAGGGTGCCTCCAAGTATCACAGGCCTATGTTACCTAAACACAGATGTTCTGCTTGTCAAGCGCACAAGACTAAAGCATTATTATTGTGACATATATGTTTTTCTACACCCCATCTGTAAGTCACTTGAGCATGTTTGCAATAATCCTCGCCATTCTTCCACTGTTTTCCCACGCCACGCCTCTAGTCTGCTCATCTGACTTTTCTTTAAAGACCTCTGTAATGCCAGATGAATCTTTGCTTACTGTAAAATCAGTGACAAAAGCAGATGTCACAGAATACTGCAGATACCAGCTCTTGGTCAGATGAATCCCACCCTCACTGACTGCTCCAGTTTAGTTTGAAATGCATTCTTGGAAGGCCTGAATTATTTGATGAGAAATCAGTCAAGATATGATATTGTCTGGGTGCATGGTTCTGCCTCCAGAGCAACCACAGGGACTCCTAAAATTAATTTTTGGCTTAGAGAGGAGGAAATGTTTCTTGCTTATACATTGCTGATGAAGACAGTCATCACTTGGTATTAGAAGCAGAATTAGTTGGGTTAGTACTTACAGGCATACTTTGACTCTAAATCAGCAATTTGGGTATGATAAAGTGTGCATGGGAGGAGTGCAGAAGAACAGCAGAGGAGCTGCATTTGGTTCAGTGCTGCTCCTGGAGCACGATAGTTTGCTAGATGAAGTACAGAGCTGCTCAATTTTCTTCCTGAAATACATTGTGGTTGGTACACTTCTAAAACTGCATTTCTAAAACTTTTCTGTTCCTGCAGAGCCACTTTTGAGAAGTACCCTTTTTGCTTTGCCATTGTGATACAAAAACATAGGTGTTACCATGTTTAGAACAAGATATTTATGAAAAAGCGTTACACAGGTAACAAAGATCTTGAGAGATCTGAATTCTTTATATGCATTTTCAAATCAAAAGTGGGTTTTGGCTAAATATTTTTTATTTCTTTCATTAATCTAACTTTGGTTTCGGTTTCCATTTTTTTAACTTTCTTTTCCTGATGTTAGCTGTCGAAGATATGTTAATATATCAGTGCAGCAGTTAGATACTTTTTTTTTCTTTAATCAGCATTTCATTTGAATATTTTATTTGTTGTTAGCATGTAAGGTATTGTTTCTCAGCTTCAAATTACAATTCTGTGTTTTTCTCTCTTTTTATGGTAACTTCATCCCCAGAAAATCAAAATTACTGAAATTTCTTCTGACTAAAGGTGGTTAAAACTGGTATAATACCCTGTTGAAAAAAAAGGCTATGCTACACAAATACACATTTTTATTAATATTCTTTTGCCATGGAAGTCTTCAGAGTATGCTTCTAGAGTCTCTAATAAGAAATGCTAAAAGGTGTTTAATGGTGTTAGTTTTAATTATCTTAGGAAGACTTTAATTCATGATTGAAATATTTGGTTATCCTCAACAAGCTTGGTTCAATTTTTTTTTTTAATGGGTGTTATATTTCTTCTATTTCTTAAAGTATGACCTTATTTTTTTGAAACCTTTAAGAAGGTTTTTGTGGTCTTTTTTTCAGCAATGTGTTTATTATATTCATGGAACTTTAGAATGGTTTGGGTTGGAAGGGACCCTAAAAATCATAAGTTCCAACCTCCCTACCACAGGCAGGGACACTTTCCACTAGACCAGATTGCTCAAAGCCCCATCCAGCTGGGCTTCAACACGTTCAAGGAAGGAGCATCCATAACTACTCTGGGCAACTGTTCCATCGCCTCACCACCCTCATAATGAAAATTTTTTTTCCTAATATCTCATCTAAACCTATTCAGGTTGTGTCCTATTTCAATTTTCACCCATTTCCCCTTGTCCTATATCTCTGTGCCTCTGTAAAAGTTCCCTCTCCTGCTCCTTTGTATGCCTCCTTCAGGTAGTATACCTGTGTCTAGATGACACAGAAGCCTTTTCTCCAGGCTGAACAACCCCAGCTCTCCTCATAGGAGACCTGCTCCAGCCCTTTGGTCATCTTCATGGCCTGCTTTGGACTCACCCCAACAGGTCCTTGACCTTCTTCTTTTGGGGGCCCCAGAGCTGACAACAGTCCTCTAGCTGGGGTGTCATGAGAGCCCAAGAGAGGGGTAGAATCACCTTTGAAATGAGTGACTGAATTATGCTTTTCTATAAGCTGGAGTATATCATATATTCCTGGTGATATTTAGCCTGTGCAAGTCCAGCTACTGTGGTTAGATCAAAAAAGGGAGATTTGTTTATAGTAGAAGACATTGTGGTCTCATGAAAGGTCAAATTTTTATCGATTCTACACTATTTGTGCTCTGTTTTCCTGTGTTTTAAATGAACACAATTTTATTAAAAGTATTTCTGACCTTTTTAGTGCACATACTTTCCTTTTGAGATTCTAAAAATTTGTCTTGGTTTGTTCTTGACCTGAAAGAAAATAACAACTTTTTATTCAAATTTTTTCTAATTATTTTGGTATTTATGCACAAGGACTAATTCTAGAGAAATTGAAAGAATTTTTTTTAAAAGCAAGAGCTTCACTGCCCATTTCAGACTTAAAAAATCTGCTCCCCAGTATAAACACTAGCTGCTTCCAGTTCCACTACAGCAGTGGATTATGACATTCAAAACTACAGGAGCAAATTCAGAGAACGAAAAGCATTTGAGTTATTGAAATTGCAGAGTATTTCATATGCTTCTGTGTGTTTGCTCTATCAGCCTCGATTATATTTACCTTCACAAAGACTTTATCACATGAGCACAGTAATTCATTTCAGTAAGTTGCTCAGGTCCATTCTCTTTTCGTCTGCAAATTCAGTTTAAGGTTTGTTCAAGTAATTAAAAAAAAAAATTATACTAGCTTTACAAGAAGGATAAGTAGCAGCCATTTAAGTTAAGATCTTAAAAAAATAGATTGATCTAAGTAAATGATATATCTTCTATAATTTCTCTGTATGCAATTTAGAATTTACATTAATGGGTTAATATATAAAATATTATATAATTATATTAATAATTATATAATCTTATGATATTTTAATCATATAGTTGGTTTTTAACTACATGAGAGCAGTCAAGCTTGTTTCATTTTAATGTCTTCTTTCTGGATGTGATTTTGAAGATGAGTAAGACTCAAAATCTGCTCGACAGGATCTGCAGTGTGGTTTGGATTAACTGTGTTAGTTGGTATAGATTAATTTCTCTGTTAAGTAATAACTCTTGCAGCACTAGCAGTGCTAGTGACAGTGAAAGCCCTCTGACTCTACAGCCTGCACATATGATTGAACTGCTTTGCTCTATACCATAGGGAAGATCTTTTATGCTCCTCAGTCTATCTGAGTAGTCTAGAAAATATATTTGTACCAAAAGTACATTCAGGATCATAATCCTTTATTTGTCTCATAAATCTCAACGTAATATCCAGCCTAGTGTGAGACTTTGGTAATTAAACTCTACACTGAAAGCTATGTGCTTACTGGATCATTGGATATGTTAATTACCTTTTACTAGGACTGTCACCTGTATTTATGTTGTGGTAAACAATAGAATAATTTCATGTACTTGACAAAATTGGTAGTTATGAAGGTATTTTAACTGTGGTGGATTTTTTAGGTAAAACATAGAAACATGATACTCTTTTTTCCTCTGTACTCTGGCTAAATGACACCAAACATCTTAATTTGAGTAAGTCTGTTGAGGTCTTTTTTCAATTCATAAAGTGTATTTGCCATGTATTTTGTGTTTTCTATTGCACTTGGGTTTATATGTCCTTTTGCCTTTCTCTAAATTGGAACAAATTGTTTAAAGCTTGAATTGTATAAACAGATCTTTTCTGTGTAATTCAATAACTGCTTCATATTGCATAAATGGTTCATATTGCACAATATGGGAGGTTATGAATATCTTTTTGCCCTCTTTTCTGTGATACAAAAGCACTTATGCAGTGTCAGAAAAATGTAGTTTTCTCATTACAGTGGTGGTGTTCTGCTTATTCTTTAATTTCATGTCAAATTTTAATTTTTATTTAGGTATTAGATCTGATCAGGGAAGAGAAGCAATTGAGTAATTACATATGAATATTCACTTCAAATGTAGCCAAATTCTTGTTTATATTTTATCTGAAAATGGTATAATAACAAATGTGATTTCCTTACTTAGAAAATAGAAGTAGAATTAAGCTTTTTGCAATATTAATACAGGAAAACCACAGGGAAATTTTTAGTGTCTTGTAAAGCAGGAGACTATACCTGTCTGACCTCTTTATGAAAATAGGCTGTATAAACAACAAAAATATTAGATCAAACAGAAACTAGTACTATTGTATTTTCCCCTTGAAAGACTTTGACATTTCAAGATAAAAAATCAAGTTTCCAAATAAAAAAACCTGTTTATTTTAGGTGACATTTTGACATTTTTATAACACATTCATGTGACAAATACTTGATTCTATAGAAGTTCTTGGTGTTGTACAAACTATACCCAAATGGTTGAGGTTTTTGGTTCTTTGTTGGGTTACCAGAGTCAACTCCAAAAACTGTTGTACAAAATCTGCTCTCAAATTTTGAGTGAGCTCACTGAGGATGCAAATAACAAAAAGTGAAAAAGAGTGAACTAATGCTTTTCAGTAGAAAACAATAAAAAGAGGATAAAGGTACATATAATGACATTCTGATTACTTGTGTCTATTTCAAATGTCATTTTAGAGATCACAAAGCTCCTTTTTCAGTGTAGCAATAGCTCTTCTGTCTCTCAAAGCTACAATTGTTCGCATGTTCTTGAGCATGTAGAGGTGTGCAGTTTTTTTACATGCACAAACACAGGTACCGATGCAAAATTTGAACCAGAGTAAAATTTCTTATGTAATCACTCTCCTATGAGTCAAAATATATCTTCAGAGAGGATATAATTTAAACATTAAATCCCACTTTATTTGTATTAAAAGAAATATCTCTGGTGATTTTCCTGGGCACAATAATGAGCTTTTGATTATGGCTCCACTAAATCCAATGCTATATAAACTTGAACACTTTGAGTATTGTTCAGATTTTTTATATTTTTATGTTATTTTGGAGGATTTTTTCCTTAAAGTTCTTATTCCATCATTATTTTATATTTACCAGAATGCTCCATTTTGTTTAATATTAATCTTTTTCTAGTAAATGGAGTAAATGAAACTCCATTTGTTCATGTAGAAATGTTGCATCTGTAGTGAAACTCATAGGAGTTCATTTTTTTTAGCTTGGGATAATTGCTTTAAATATGGTTTCAGATCAATAGGAATTTTCCTCCTTTTAAATGTTTCTGTGTGCTTATGAGAAATAATTTTAAAGTGTGATTCTTGGACTGAGTATCCATATAATACTTAAGAGTAATCATTATCACATGGTGAACATCTTAGCTTGTCCGCATGCTCTGAACACCAAAGCAGAACTCACATTATTCAGAGTTGGTGTGGAAGTATATGGGGCAACCTGATTCAATCCTGCATGTACCTCCTTTGTTATCAAATTATTTTCCCAATTATCTGAGAAATTCAGGTAATGATTACATCTGCATCTCCTTCATAGTTTAATAGGATAGGTTTCACAGTCCACTCAATATTGTAATGGTTCCTTTAATATCAGCCTTGTCAACAGAGTGTTTCAAAGACAAATTTATTATTATACTCCTCACAGTTATTAACTGTCCATTTATTTAAATATATATATATTTTACGTATACATTTAAATATGTATTTTTACTTACACATTTAGTTCAGTAGTCTACAGCTACTAAGTTTGCTCTAATGTATTTATCCCAATGATTCAAATAAATTAAAAGCCTGAGGTGGCTTCATCAGCAATTATTAGTTTAGAAGTCTCTGATATTAGAAGTGGCATATATTACTTGCTTATGCTTGATTCACTTGATTCATAGTAGTCAATATCAAATGACAGATCCAAATAGATTACATCAAAGAAGAAAAGTAAAGTAATTTAGTTTCTTCTCTGAGCTCTGTCAGTACCAACTACACCTAAGCAAACTGGACCATATATATCTGTACTTAAAACATTTCAAAAAAATGGTTTAATAATATTCCTAATATTTCTCTTTCTTTCTTTCTTTCTTTCTTTCTTTCTTTCTTTCTTTCTTTCTTTCTTTCTTTCTTTCTTTCTTTCTTTCTTTCTTTCTTTCTGTCTTTCTTTCTTTCTGTCTTTCTTTCTTTCTTTCTTTTTCTTTCTTTCTTTTTCTCTTTCTTTCTTTCTTTTTTTTTCTCCTCTCTTTCCTCTCTTTCTCTCTCTTTTCTTCTTTCTTGCTCTCTCTCTTGCTCTCTTGCTCTGCAGTGTTTATAGTACTTTTTTTGCAAATTACACTGGTTCCTTCTTTACCCTACAGTGACAACTGACCACTCTTTTGTTTATAACACATTTGTGCATGTTGGAAGAATATTACTGTCATACTCAGTCTTCTCACCTTCAAACTACTTATTACTCGAAGTACAGATTACTTGAACATTTGCTTGCAAGTTATATATTCTATTTTTTCTAATCTATTTTACTGCTCCCTGAATTTTTCTTCATGTTATCTCCACCTTCCTTAAAGTACTTCTGTGTAAAGAGGATCTTGCATTACTTGGAGCTCACTGGTTCACAATTATTGTCCCTTTATCTGCTCAGCTGCTGCTTACCTTTTTATTTCCTCTATTATGACTGTGTTTGATTACTGTTTTCCTAGTACAACACTGTGCTTGCCTCCAGAAATTCCAACTGTGGCTGAAATTTTAAAACCCTAGTCAAAAATATTTTTTATTCCACTTTCCAATGTGCTTGGAACCCCTCTGCCCTTAGTCTAACAATCAAATTTGATCTTGGTTTTGCCATTGTAAGTGGAACTGATGAAAATATTTGGTAAGTCTCAGCCCTTCCAGACCCTGATCCAGTCCTACTTGAAGTCCTCTCCTACTCTGACAGCAAATTAGTAATTGTTTGGTGAGAGAAATTTCTCGACTGGTTGTCCACCCATCTGATGGTGGTTATATCTCCTGCCTTGGCTTTTTTATGAGAATATTATGTGGAATAGTGCCAGAAGCGTTAATTAAAAGTCAGGTTATATCATATCTGCAACTCCCCTTTTATCCAGCTGACTTGTAGAAGGAAAGTAGACTGGCTTTCTGACAGATGTACATATATTCTTTTACTATCTTGTCTTCTAGGAGCTTGCAGATATCATGGTTAATACTTGTCTTTAAAGTTATTAAGTTAATTAGGTATTTCTTTGGGTATGAGAATTTTTCATTGGTTGTTTCAGGATTTTTTCTTCTATAGGTCCTTGATAAATACTTAAATAAATATTCAGTATTTCAATGGCTAATTTCTTAAAAAACTTCAAAGTGAATGTTTTAAATCTCTGCCCCACTGCTCGCATTTGAGTATCTGCATCTTCTTTTATCATATTTTCTTCATCTGTGCATTTATTTGTGATTGTTAAATTAAATCTGTTAAATGTGTCTTCATTATTTGTCATTCATGTAAAGATTTAAGGAAAAAGGCAATGGAATAGATTATCCTTCCTATTTATAATTTGATCTCTGTTCTCTTCTACATTCTTTTTTTTTCCATTGTTCAAGTATAGTTATGGACCCTTTCTGTTGCCTTCTTTTCCTTGTTCCAATAAGAACTTTTTTGGTTTTTTTCACACTAGACTTTTTGATGTATTTTCAAATGAGCATCAAGTACTCCCATGTGTTTCCATGATTCTTTTTCTGCTTTCAGATCATTAAAGAGCTCCTACCTCAGTGAGAAATATCTCTAGCTTTCCTTCCTCTATTTTCTTCACATATGTATGTACATTTGTCTTTGTACATTCGGTGAAAAAAAGTATAGTCTTGCTAAGGGGAATATTTCAAACTACATGCTCAGATTAGTTTAAATGTGTCTTACTCCATTTCTGTACATACTAGGATGTATTTTTTTGAATAAGCTACTAAATGTACTGCTTTGTTTTTTCAGACTGAGAAAAGGCAAGACAGAATTTGAAGTGTACACACAAAGATGAAAAGCATCTCATGGCACTGATGATATCAGAAACAGCAAAAGATTCAGCTTTCAGCAAACCAATGCACTTAGATTAGCAAATTCTTATTGTTTGAGATTTTCTGTAGCTGTTTACAAAAACAATCAGCTCTTCTTCCCTTATTGTTTTGGTCAGGACAGTACAAGAGTACATAGACAATTGGATTGCAATTTTTTCCCCTAAAGGCTAAGTCTCAACAGGAACTAGAAGATATTGTCTCTTACGGAGACAGATGCTGTGAATCCCATTATGATATTGGGATTTTTTTGGTTTGTTTTTGTTTTTGTGGTTTTGTGGGTTTTTTGGGGTGGTTGTTTTTTTTGTTTTGTTTTGTTTTGTTTTGTTTTGTTTTGTTTTTTTTTTGGTGCAAGATAGCAGCTCTTGGCAATTGCAGAGCCTGGAATTCCATAGGAACCAGCTGCTGGGAGTTATCTTCATTGATGCCTCTGATGATGCTGTCACTCCTTGGTTTTGGTCCTGTATTAGCCCTGCTTCCTAGAGCTATCTGTCTACAGATACTGTCTCCAGCATCTCCACCTTAGCTTGCCTACTCAAACTTACACTTACTTTTCAAGAGACACTTGAGGTTTTTGAAATCTATTACCACTATTTTTTTAATTCAACTTTCCAATAATTAAAATATTAACTATAATAGCTGGTTTTCCAATTAATTTTCTCTCTCTAGATTCTCACTAAATTCCTCATGACTAATTAAAATTAAACCTGATATAGCTCCTCACTGGATGAATGAAAGGAAAATTCTTGTATATCCTTTCTTTCTTATCAGACCTCCTATTATGGCATTTAATAAATTGGACTCTTCCTTCTTCCTGAATTCAGAGGAAAATCACTTAGGGAAATATGCCTGCCCTAAAAAGTTGATTGTACCATTCTGTCAATATTTCAGTTCTGTGATTTATCTCACAAACGGTGGAAACAATCTTCTGTAACTTCAGTTTTTTAGTAGGACAGATAAAATGTCCTGTCTCAATAGAAAATGATTTTATGAAGAATTCCAGAGTAGAATTATTTATATACTGGAGTCTAGCAGAGCTTTAAAATACAAGAAGCAACTTGCTTGACTCAGAAAATAATTTGAAAGCTACAGAGTGTGAGTACCAGTTATTTTTTAGCCAGCTGAAACAGTTTCTTTTCTCTAGGAAAAATGTTATTATTCAGAAGCAGACACCAATACACTTCACTTGAGAATTTTTGCCAGATGGTGTCACATAGATTTCCAGAGATTTTATATTATCTCCCCATTTATCATGATGCTCTTTGAAAATGCAGTAAAGTCATAAGGCAACCCTACAATATTTTGTGTGAATTTATTCCTATTCTTTCATACTCGTTTTTGAGATCTAATCAAGAAGTGTGACTATCCCTCATCTGACTGCATAGTCAATCTACTCTTGTTCTCAGAAGTGAAAATGTTTACATTGGACATGACAGATAACATGGAGATGTTTCTTCCTAAGAAATTATCAAAAGGGTTTGATTCTGCTAGCCTTAATCCTATATTTTTACATATACTAGGAACCTCCTTGGCTCTATTCATGTGTGAGATACATATATAATATGTGGAGATACATACACACACAGAGTAGCTGACTTGTAACCTTACCAAAGAACAGATGTTTAATCTAATTAAGTTACAAAAGCATGAGACAGTAATTTTAGTGATTTCAATGTTTGAAGAGGAAAATTTTTTAGCCATTAGGAGTTTGCTGAATCAATGAAGGGGAAAAACACTGGAGAAAACAGAAGCTCTTGCATTTTGCAGATGATGTCTTTTTACCACCCTTCTTCCAAAGGATAGCAAATGCATTCTTTTCTCTTTATTGATATCTAAATTGATGCAATGGGGTCTGCTATGGAGAAATTTTGATCTTCCTCAGCTGGGACAGAGGCTGCTTTGAATGTAAGAGTGGATATATAAAACAAAATTCTCTGAAAGGCTGAATCCTGAGCAGTTCAGAAGGGACATGGAATGCTAATTGTCTGACATCTTTTCTGAATATTCCTCAATTATTCATACACCCTGTGAGGCATAAAGAAAATAAATCTGTGCAATGCTGCTAATCTCTGGAGCTGAATAATCTGTGAGGCTAATATTTACAGGTATTGTTTGACTGCTCACTGACACAACACAATATTGTAGAGATGCATGTTAAGGGAGCACCCACCATCATGAGTTCTGAGTGAAGCCAGAACCCTGTGCAAAACAGAATCAGACCATATAATTAAGGCCAGTTAAGCTAGGGTGGCAAATTGAAGTACCCCAGTAAACTAATTCTTGCACTTTCTCACTATTGAAAGGCTCATTTTTGAAAATGTTCTTTAATGCATTTTTTTGTTTGTGTGTATAATACATATTTGTAGCTGTTGGTTGTTTGTCATTGAAAGTCTAATTGATTTTAATGTTGCCTACTGTCTTTCAATGGAAATAGTGGGGGTTTTATTTTTACTTCTTATGGGGAAGTGTATCTTTTAGCACCTTTTCAGAATATCAAGCAGCTTGTTCTAATTTTCACTGCCAGAAATAAATACTGTCCAAAGGAAAAAAAAAAAAAAAAAAAAGGAAACAACACAACTGATAATTCAGTAGGAGTTGCAATCACCAGCTACAGTCTGTGGACACATACGTCAGCCTGAATACTACAATTTATTAGCCTAGAAATACATATAAACTTTTCTCCAAGGAAATGCTAGATACAGAAAGACATGTCTTCCTTTATTGCCCTCTCCAAAGAGAGCTGTTGCAGTGCATGTGCCAGCTTAGGAACTTTGGCTGACAGCGTGCATCCGTCTGGATCACAGGACTATGTAGAGGAAGAAGAGACTGTCTACCACTTCAGTTAGGAGCATGGGCCATTTCCTTGGCATCTCTTTATCCTCTGGGGAATGCTGCACACCATAATCAAAAAGAAAGCTAGGAGAAGAGCCCTACAGAAACCCTGCCAAAATAAAATTGTGGAACAAACATTCTTATAGCAACCTCACAGTGATGTGTTGTACAAACCTAAACCCAAGCAATAGTTACACATAAAATAGCAAAAGAATTCAGAGCAGAGCTTCACAGAGCAGAGTTCATTGTATCCGTTGCCCCTGACAGACTAAGTATCCCTCTCCTCATAGCCATATTGGCAACAATCTGCAAGACTGAAATAGAGATCAGAAGTTCGATCCAGTGAAACCAGCTGCTCCCTCCCACAAAGCAGTGAAGAGCCGTCAACAAGTTCTTATGAAACTTCATGCTAGAAATGCATTTCTTACTGGACTGTGTGGGAAGGATGAGTAATAGGCTCTCCTTGTGTTTCACTTTTATACCCTTTCCCTTAGAATGGATACACAGTAATTTTCTGGAATCTCAGCAGTCAACTACTTGCTTTGCAATTCATCGATATTGGCTATTCTTTATTGGAGTAAGTGTTAACATTTATTTACGGTACTTCAGATCTGATGTGCTGGCATATCTGTGTTTAAATATTTACAAGAACTTTCATATATGTTTTAAAATATTTAGGATATGTCAAATGGAAAGAGGCTAGAAATGGTGGCTTTGGAACTGAGGAATTATATCCACTATTTTGGAGAAGCATAGTTTATCAAAAACTTGGGTGCAAAGTACTTTAAGTGCTAAGATAGTCTGTCTTTATGACTGATAATTTGAAATACAAAGTGAAGAATTGTAGAAAACCCCATGTGGTTTTATACTCTTTGAGAAGAATTAGCTCTGAAGGTCAAGTTCTTTGAGGGAATCCCATTTCTCTCTTATGATGAATGGTTTTCCCTTTCAGACATTTTTTACTTCCTCCTAGCTCATCACAGTAGATAATTCCACACTGTCCTCATCATGCGTGTTTATTTCCACCTTTTCATTGGCATTTCTAAATAAGTAAGGTATTATCTCTCCCACATATCAAATGTGTTGCATTTAGTCTTCCATTTCTGTTTCCCCAGGTGTTCCTCTTCATTGGTTAGATTATTCTCATTCTTTTTTTTCTCTTCATCAGTCATTGCACAGTTCTCCATCTGTCTGAATCTTTTTGCCTTTTTGTCCTCCTTTATTTTCCAACACTGTCTAGTTTGCTCCTTTTATTGCTTTCAGATTTTGGCTTTCTTACCACACATGTGACCTCTTCAGTTATGAAAAGATTCCTTTTACAAAGCCATTTATTTTTGGATGTATCTTTCTCTTTTCCAAGTCAGACACTAAATTCATGTATGTTAATATTTGGGAATGCCAGCATTTTAGGTTTACAACCATTGATTATTCAGTTTTGATACTGCCTGAGGTTGCAAAATCTGGTAGCTGACAGCAGTGTGGCTCTTATGGCTCTGTATGTCCAGGCTCAAAAAGGCTGATCACCTATTTGTGAGAGGCATATATACATATGTTCATACATATACACACACATGAACACATGTATTCATGTGCAGGTGTATATACTTATCCATATATACATGTGTGTATATATATACACACACACCTATGAACTTCAGAACACTCTAGAAGCTGGCCTTAGAATTTCAGTCTACCTGAAAGCTCGCCATTGAATCTCAGGTCTCCCCAGTTGCTGGCACATAGACACAGGAGCCTTGGAGGCCCACAGCCCAGCTCTGGCTGCTGCATTTGAAATGTCTCATCCTGTTTGCCATGTAGTCCAGCTTGATGTTTACCAGCATTCACCTGTGCCCATTCAGAAAAGAAGTGCATCTACACAGAAGGAGCGGATATAATAGGATTAAATATGCATATAGAATATGTATGTGGTGATCAAGCACAGGGCATGTCAGACAGGTATTATGTACTATTGCCTGTTTTCACTTGATTAACCCCATTTATCTGATCGACTCTGTATTTCCACTTCTCTTCCTGTCTGAGCTGCCTAGGTACCTCCCTTTCTCCACCTTGAGTCCTTCCACTAAACACTCCATAATAAATTCCACATATTCCCAAAATTTCTTTTAAATATTCTTTCTGAAACTTTTACAGTCTCCAAAAATATTCTTTCCTTTCATCCCACAAGTAGTCTCAAACTTTTAAGGACAACTACTCTCTCAAGGGTAGAATGTGGCCATGCAGGAGTGTTTGTTTCACTGCATGGGGTGTTTTACCCAGGTACCATGGTGTAACAGGTCCCCTTTCTGGTCTTAGGGAGCAGCTGATTTAGTGAGCCACTCTTCACTGATTAGGTTACTTGGGTCCCTCTGCCTGTCATTGCTCCTCCAGTCCTCTCTGGGCTTTTTGTATTAGTGATTATTAGCCTTTGATAAAATAAAACAATCTAACACACTGGAAAAATATCCACCCAAATGGACATAGCCACAAGAAGTAAATAATCCTGCTTTGTGGAAAACTTCTGGGTTTTTCCTCCTTTGAAAGATGTTATCAGTATCCTTCTGGGTTGGGATTTTTACTACAATCTTGTCTTGGGGTGATTTTGTAAAAATTCTGTATCCCCAATCATTTTCTTTATGCCCAGAAATGGGTCCTATAGGTTCAAGCTGGGCCTGGGGGAAGTGGGGAAGCTGGGGAAATTCTTTCGGCAGTTTATGTTTAGCTTTCACATAACTCCCTCATTTTTCTCAGTTCTGCAATGGAGAGAGTGAGTACATTTTTTGCATTTAGCTAGCTTCTTTTTGGTAGCTGAAGCAAGAAATTTTTCCCAGGACTGTGGCTTCTTCTTTTTCTTCTGGAACTTCTTTTTCTTCTTTGGCTTTGCTCTGGTCCAAGAACCAGAGCATCGGTGGGATCCGGTCACCGTGAGTCCTGGCAGGGAGGCTGCAGGAGAGCTGCATCCCAGATCCAGACCTCGGGAGTACTCTAAAATCCACCAGCTTTCTCCACAGTGAGAAGGTTCAATATTATCAGTTATTTTTTTATTCCTGTGTCTGTGGGCACTCTGCTTGTTAAATAAACAAGAGTTTTTTTCACTTTCCTCCAAGAAATTCCTTTTGTATCGGTGGGGGAGGGAGGGCTGACACCTGCCTTCTTTAGAGGAGACATTCATTTCAGGACTTTTCCTCCTAAATTTGTCTCAAACTGAGACAAATCTAGCACTGAAGACTAACTTTTTAGCACAGACAGGATTGTGCTGAAGTGTTTTAGCTATTGAGACTTTATTAGAGGTATCAAGAGTAAGAGACTCTTCTCATTTGGTCTGAAATCTTCTGTTGTGGTCTAGTATTTCATTCAGGTGCAAATCCATTGTATTCTGCCTAATTTCTGATTCCTTAGCACTTACAAAGACCATGGTGCAGAATCACTCAATGTCCATGGTTAACCCTTGAAATATAAATTGTATTTAAGCTGTATCGCCTTATCATGCAATGACATTTCAAGGCCCTTTGCACAAGACTCTTGTTCATTGAATTCTGTGGTATCTACTTCCAGTCAAAAAGACTGAGAACACAATGGGGAAATAAGTGAGCTTTCAGCTCTGATTTAGGGCAACGGAGGGTTAGCATCCTTGGCAGAGTTGGGCATAGAGCCCACATAGAACGACTGGGATACCTGGAGAAGAAATGGCAGTAAATGTGTCCACATGTACTCTCAAAGAATGCAGAGTACAGTCAGGTCTATTCAAACTTCACTGGAGTGTTTTAAGTGGGCCTTATGAAAAAATCTATTTGGAATAATCCTGAAAACCTGGGAAAGCAAACAGTGTGTGTATCACATGCAAGATAAAAAGACACTTGAGCAGCTATTCTAACCATAACAACACTAGTCATATATAAAACATGGTGAAAGCTTGAACATTTTGTGAGAAGTTTTGATAATCTGAAATTGTCCTTCTATATTCTGAAGCTAAAAATTTCTATCATTTCATTTGAAAGGCATGTATAGAAAGAATTTGATCTTGTTCTGTTTATTAGTTCTTAAAAATATACACTGCTCCAGGGATGAAAGTATAGACGTTTACATACGCAAAAACTAACTACTTCGTATGTATATTCTGATGTTAATTAAGACATTTCTAACAATGAGTTCTATTTCATAACAGAAACACTTACTGAGAACAGTGTTAGAACAAAGGGATCCAGGTTTAAGAGTATGACATCTGGGGGTTTTTTATAGTTTAAATATTCAATTTCTGTGATGTTGAAATATCTATATTTTCCAAAATATATTATTAACATGAAAATATTGTATCACTAAAAATCAAAGTATGAAAGTATGAAGTGGTGCAAAGCTTTTTTTAACCAGTTTGAGCTATCAAAGATGGTTCCTGAGGCAATGAGATAAATATGCTTAGAATAACAGCAGCAAAGAATGGGAGCAGTGTGATTATTTGTCACGCATATATGTTAGTACATATTTGTGGTACGCTGTCCCAAATCTCTGTAGAATTGAGTTCTTTGTGTCTGCTGTGGTTGAAATACAAACCTAATACATCAGAAATATGTGAGAAACAAGAGGAAGATTTTATATGCTGGTTGCTTGTGGGGTTTTACTTGTGCATTTCATGGACAAACTTCTGTCAAAATCTTTAATGTTTACTCAAAAATATCCCTGTGTGTTCATCATTCACACCTGATTTGTGAACTAATGCAAAAAGCCAAAGTGTCTCTCAAACATTTCTTTACTTCATAGGAGAGGAATATCTATTCTGTAAAGCAATACCATTACTTTACAAACCATCCTTCACAGAAAACTTTATCATAAGATGCTGAGCACAGAGATTCATAAACTGAAGCAGATGAAGATGAATTTTTCTGGTTTATAGAAAAATGTGAACTTATATCAATATTACAGGATGGAGAAAACATAAATCTGCAGCAAAGAAAGTGTAGTAAAAAGACCAACTGTAGTAAATAGATAGGATTTATCTTTATATGTGATTATGAAGTAGACAACAAGTCAGTAAAGTCAGAGATGAGCACCTTATACCTAAAACCTTTTGGTTTTAGGAATGAGCAATTTCTGAGCATTCAGAAAGGGAGGCTGGGAGGGACAGAGTCTGGAAAACTATGGTAGATGGAAGATTAAAAATATAAAGACTGAATCTTTAAGGATGAATTCTTCAATTCTTTGGAACCATTTACTAGGCTTATGTATGAGAGAGATGAAAGGAGGGAAAAAAAAAACCCCTAAAAATTTGATCTGAGTCAAAGGGTAGGTATGTGTGCTGGCATTCAGTGGGGAAGCAGGTGGAAGGAATTAATCTCATTTAACATGAGGTTTTGCAATTTAAATTTCTGAATGAAAACAAGTTGTACAAGGCAGTCTTTGTAATCACAGCAAGAGAAGCAGGAGTGTAACTCATCTGACATTAACTTTAAGAGAAAATAAAATTGTGAGTTGTTTGTCATCAGCGATTTTGAAGGGAACCTAGATGATGAAGGCAGATACAAATTCTATATTAGATATCTATTTCATCAGTGAAAAACTCTATTCCTCTCTAGCCTTTTCTTTTTATGCAACTCACCTTTGTAACCTCAGGCAAAAAAGCATAGAAAGCTAGGAGAATGGGTGCTGAAATTTCCTTATCACTTCAGCTCTTTGATGAGGACTGCATCCAAACTGAATCATATGTTATAGTGTCCAATATTGGTATCATCAGGGAAAAAAAAAGTCAGGAAGAAAAGCAAACCTTTAATAATCTACTCATAAATACATGGCTCAAATCCCATATGAAAAGAGAACCTTTGCTGAGACATCTGCAACACAACCATTTCCTATTTTACTTTTTATTTCTTAAGCAGAGAGCACAGAGACAGTTGAATAACTAGGGCTTCTGTCAGCTGCTTTGTTTTGCTCATGTGTGTTAGAGCTAGCATAGAGGAATCAGGAAACTTGATACAGATTGTCAGTCCCCCTCCTCTGTACTAAACAGAAGCTCTATCTGTATCTTTACCAGACATTTATAGATGAATACAAATACATGTCCCACGACATGTGCAGCTTGCTCAACACCTATACATAGAATATTGCTCATATGTAATTACACAAGAATGTTAAGACAGACTGGAATTTGAAATGGACTGTTTAAAAGTTTTGTAGTAGTTACACTAGTTTTCATTACCTTTCCTTCTAAAACAGATGTCCGAGCCTTTTGAGCAGAATAATTCCAGTTTCTTTCAATCTCCACATTTTCTGTTTTCATTACGTCACATCTGCCTCATGTTTTTCTTTTCTATAATTTCTTACCTCACACATAAATTTAAGAGTATGTGAAACATGGAGAATTAGGAGTGACTGTGCTTGCTAAACCCAGATGCTAAAAATATTACCCACTTATGCACCCACACTGCTACTTTTTCTTCTTATTAGCATATGTGGCTTTACTGTCACTGTGATGCAGTACAATGTAGGAAAAAACTGGTCCTCCTGCCTCAGTTCAGCCAAAGATTTTTACAGATAGTCTCTCTAGGGTTTTGTTAGTGGAGTGGGTAGCTTGGGTTTCAGCAGAGATGCTGGGAAATGAGAGGGTGGAAATGGCTTTGCTTGCCAGACCTCTCCCCTCTCTCTTGCACTGTGAGCTGCACTGCACCATGTGGGGACAAAGACTGGAAAGGACTGTGGAGCCCCATGCCCTGCTGTTGCAGAGAAATATGTCACATAAAGTAATAAATGTGTGGAGTTACAGTGCCTGACTGTGGTAGTGTCTGTCTTAAACCTGTTTAGTGAGATACTTAGTGTTTTTCAGGTGCTGAAGGGAATGATGAATAAGAGGCTAGAAAGGTGATAAATGTATCTCTAAAGTAGGAACAAGAAAGTAAGAAGCCTGGCTGAGTGAACATTGTGAAAAGTAAAGCACAAGAGCAATTTAATGGAAAAGTCTGCTTTGACAAAGAGCAAGTAGGGTGAATGTACATGCAAACCTTAAATACTCTGAACAGATTAATCTTTGATCACTGACAAACTGAAAGTTTGTGAGTATATTCAATTACTGACAGTTTATATCAGATATTATTCACCACTTGCAGCAAACTATGAAGTAGCAGCATATTTATGAGTCATATTTATGTAATCTATAATTTTATGACGTACTAAATACTTTTTAACATGAAGCCATTATAATAGTTCAGTATTTACTGTGAAGCTTTTGGCAATGTAAAATCTGAGGACAGAAATAAGAATTCATAGAATCACAGAAAAGTCTTATCTCTGATTTAGAGATAAGAAAGGATGTTGTGAGGGACTGTGTCAAATGCCTTAAATAAGTTTAGGTAGACATCCGTTTGTCTTCCCTTGTTGACCCTTGGAGTCAGTCCACTGTAGAAGGCTGCCAGATTGGTCAGGCAGGATCTGCTCTAATAAAAGCTTCTTGTCTTGTATGTGTCTTAAAATTGCTTCCATGAGGATCTTCTCCATGGTATTCGTAGGCACAGAGGTGAGTCTCATTGATATGTAGTTCCCTGGATCTTCCTTTCATCCTTTTTTTAAAAACAGGAGTTACATTTTTCCACTGCTGGGGACTGACTGCAGTTGGCCACCATGACTTTTCAAACACGAGGGAGAGTGGCAACAGCATCAACCAGCTCTCTCAGGGCCCTGGGGTGTGTTGTCAGGCCCCACAGTCTTGGGCCTTCTCAGTTTCATCAAACGGTCCTGAACTTGCTCTTCACTTGGAGTGGGAGGGACTTCATTACCTCAACCCCTGCCAGAGGTTTAGGAACTTGAGAGAAGTGGGGAGCCTCACTGCTAGTGGCAACTGAGGGAAAGTGGTCACTGATTATCTCAACTTTCTTCATATAGGTTGTTACCAGTTCTCCCTTTTCATTTCTCAGGGAGGTAGAGTCTCCTTGGCCTTTCTTTTCTAACCTATGTACTTAGAGAATGTTTTCTTGTTATTCTTCACAGAAGAATAACCTTTCAAACACTGGAATAATTTGTTCCTCTCCATTATTTAGCTCAAATACATCATCCACTCCCCATACATCATCCACTCCCCCATCTAAGATCATCAGTATAGATAAATAGAAGATTTATGTTATTCTATCATTTCACTTGGTTAAATTATCTTTGTTTTAATTGTAGTGTTTGTCATCTACATCACCACCTGATTTTAGCTGTATATTGTCAACTGCAGTGTTATTGATTTCTCATCCATCTTTTACAGTTGCTTGGTGAGATGGTAAATTTCTTATGTGCCTCAAACTCTTACTTGTTTACAAATTAGAAAGAAAAAACACTTTGCAACTTCATCAATCAGCCACTTAGTTTTCAGAGGGTTAAGGCAACTAAACCCTCTAAATTATGAGGGAAATGTCTTAGTAACAGGATTTGTCTTTGTGTTTGACAAATGTTGAATAATGTAAACCTTTTTGTTGTTGTTGTTAATGACCCTTCTTAATCTAATAAAGTTGGAGCTGTACAATTTCATTCTCATTAATCATTAACCTAGTGAGAATATGAAGACACTGTGCAAGAAAAAGCAAGAACTTGTCTTCCAAATCATTCAGTGTTACTGCTGTTATTGTACCACCTTCTGCTCCTGTTCTCTTTAGTTCACAGATGTTCACTTGTTACCATCCTTAGATCATCTGTTCACTCTTCCAGCAGTAAGACCAATGCACAGTTATAGTTTATCACTTGCTTGGGTCCTTCTCTTAGAAGCGGCAACACATGTGTCTCCTTAGAATATAGATTTTCATTTAAAAATATATACATTTAATTGATTTTTTTCTTTTCTTCTCCTGCTTTGAAAAGAGTTTTCAAATTTAGCATTTCTCCTGTAACAGTATTTTTAAACATGCCACTATGAGTCTATCAGGAATAACTAGGTATAAGTATCACTAATGAGTAAACAAGTGTTTAATCAAGATCAAGGCATACAAGTGTAGAAAGTGTTTAAATCCTAAAAAACTCCTCCAAATATGAAGTGTGATACTACAAGTATTTTTTTTCCGTGTGAGCTATTTATTTCCAAATTGCTTGTAACTAATCTTATTATGAATTAATGTTTTTTAAAATGCTGAAATGTTGAAAGGTAAGGGAGTAAGAGGAAGTACTTGAGGTTAAGGAGGTATGTTCATAGTGGCTCTTTTATTTATGGTAGGAACAGATTAATTTGAACTCAATTTTCTATTTTTATCTCTCCTGCTTAAACCTAGAGAGGAAAAGATCAATACTGCTCATTGATGTAATAAGCCTGTCAAAACAAAAAACTGAATAGCTCCTGCTTGTGGGTGATCTCACCCAGGTTTTTCATCATGTGTGTTACTGAGTCTCTTTCTCTTCACATGAACAGCAGTTGTCCATGTTGTGAATCATTCATCAGTATTCCTTGTGTTTTGCAAATCCAATGCCTGGAAGTCCTATGTGGTGTTTTAAGTTTGATCCTTCCTTGTTCACTTTGCACCTTTCCTCTCTTGAAGCACTTCTGGTTGTTACAGGATTTGAAAAAAGGCAACAGCCAGAAACAATACTATGATTTTTGTATCCTGACTTCTATTAATTCTCTATTTTCTTTCCCATAGAGATGTATGATTGATTCCTAGAAGGCCCTGTAGCCCATACAAACAACACAAAGAAGTTGAATTCTATGACAACATATTGTAGCAATAGGAAAAAAAATGCAAATGTACAGTTCAGCTTTAAAACTTTCATAACATTTCCATTAAAAGAATTGAAATTTGTCAAAATACTGTAGAAAATAAATGAGCTGCAGAAGCAGAAATAAAGCTTGTGGACTGTGAAATAAGTATGCTGTGCTTGAATGATTGTTTACCTTTCTTAAGAAAATGACCCCATTGCTGTCATAGGTAAATACCTCCTAATAATTCAAGAGAAATTTTCTTCACTTTCCAAAGGAGGAAAGTGTGGGACAGAAAGAAAAAAAGTCTCTCATATATACCTCTAAGCTTTTAAGCTCAATTTGTTTATAGTCATGCTTTTTATCTCTTATTTTTCTGTCCTTCTGGATGCCCTGGTTTCAGGGCAAGAACACCCAGGTTTGTGACATGGTAATAAGCCAAAGGATGCTTTTAGTCAAATCTCTGTTCTGTATGACTTTAGAGATCAGGAGCTCAGAGAATATTATGTAGTGTATATGGTCACAATTTACTTTACATGCAGCCAATGTCACTTTCCCTAATGTTTATTAATTATTTTTAAAAAGTCTTAAAGATTATTCAGATTTGAAAACTCTTCAGAGTCTGGATTTCAGACTATTATCCTGTCTCCTGGTATATAACCTTAAATACAAGATATTAATAAATTATGCTAAGTCTCTCTTGGCTACTTAGCCAACAAATTTGTGTTACTTTTATTTATTTATTTTTAAAGTAATGTAAGGCAGGCTAATATTTCAAATAATGTAAAATGTATGAGGCTTCAGAGAGGTTAAGGTTTTAAGCAGCTTTAAAGCCTTAGATAATTTTAATTCTGTCTCATTTAAAGACAGAAAGAAATCCTGGAAAGCATTTGAACCAATAACTAAAAGACTAAAGGTTAGACCATAAAAGAAAAAGACTGGAAATGAGTACCTGCTGTGGTTAATGTGCACTACCGGAGCCACACTTACCTTTTCTTTCAAGCATATGTTTTACCTACCCAATAGGGCACCCAGACACTCCCAGTTTTTCTGGAATAAACCCTTGTATTGCAAACTTAATGAAGGATGAACTCCTTTCTAAAGATCACCTGTGTATCATTCCTGAGCGTCAAAGTTTGAGTGAAGTGCTGGTCCTGCTAAAGGCAGTAGGACTTTTGTCATTGGCTCAACTGCCTATTTTGAAAAATTCATTACAGTTTGCACAAGTGGTCAAAGCCATGCAACAGGGAGCTAATAAGGTCACAGCATAGCTGGGACATTTGTACTGTTGCCCTTGGTAGGACAAAGACTTAAAGTGGTTTCTTTTGGTATTGAAAACAGTAGAAAATATGGTTGCAAATATGTATTATCAACAAATATGTTTTTTACCAAAGTAAAATGTCAAGCCTAGAGGGTTAATGATTTTAAAATGAGAATGCAAAAATGGGAGCTAGATTAAAAACTAGTTTACAATCTCAGTTATAGCAGATTCTGACATTGCAAACAGTATTATATTTTGCAGATATTTCATTCTATTACTTTCTGCTTTGAAGAGGCTTCAAGAGCAGTCTGTCTGGTTTGTTGGGGCTTTTTTTCCTCTTGTGGTACAGGAGTGCTGCACTAGACAAGGCTCTTATCACTGAAATGGCCATTCATCAAGATCCTGACTTAACAGTGTAGCATTCCACGAGTGTCTGTGCAGTTTATGGTGCATTATAGATTGCTCTTGCAGTTGACTGTTGTTTGCTTGTCATGACAGACTGGAGAAGTAATGAAATGGGGTAAAAAGAAGAAAGAAAAATAAAGTAGCATTTAAATTATGCAATCAGTGAGCCATTAATAAATTGTCAAAATACTTTCCTTACAGCCTGGGATAACTTTTTCACATATCCTACCTAAAACAGACTTTGCAGGCTCAAAATTAAATTACTTAATCACTCTTGTGATCACCCTTCTCTTATCTTTATTCATTGTTTTACAATCACAACTGCAATCCAACCAACAGGAGGAGATAAATTCCAAAGGATAAATAGTCCTGTAATTTCTGCTTGTGCAGTGCCCAGCATAGAAAGACATCAAATAAAAATCAAACAACTGATGCTAATAAAGACTGATAAAACATCCCAGCATTACATCAGCAGAATCCTGCACTGGTATATATTTTCAAAGTTCTCTGTTTGTGTTCCTATTTCCAAAGCAGAAGATAAAAGGCATGATAGTGAAATACAGTAGGACCTAGAAAACTGTGGGGAAAAAAAAATTACTGCTTGTTTCTAAAATGAGAGGTGAACTCCTTAATAAACCAGAAATGGTATTGTGGGGTACATTCCAAGAACTGTAGAGTTGAGATAAAAACTGAATATTTCAGTTTTTGAAAAAAAAATCAAATGCAGCTAGATATAATTTTGCAAGATGTTTGTACACTATGCATATATGGAATAGCTAAGGACTCTCATTTGTAAAGGACTGCTTCACCAAGGTCACCTTTCTGTGTTGTTTGCAAAAAAGTCAGATGGGGGAATATGCTATATTGTAGTGCCTGATTCATAAATTTTTGCTTTTTGCCTCATTTATCATTCCATTGGTGGTATCAACAAAGTAGAACTTTGGTTGGCCACTTTTGTAAGGAAGTTTAAAAGTAAGGCTGGAAATATACTCTGGTCTTAGACTGATAAGAAGAGCTGAGATGTGAAATGCTGGTGGGAGTTCAGTCATTAGGGGTTTTGTTACAGTTGTAAGCAGATGAAGGACTTCCTACCATTCACTTGAGGGCAGAGGAAAGGGGCTTCACTGATGTAACCTAACTGATGCTAGGTGCTTTCCTGCTAAAAGATGGCTCCAATTCATATAGGTGACAACTATATGTGATATGACAGGTAATTTTAAGTATATTTATATTTAAACAAAATTTAAAGATTATTTCAAATTAAAGATTATTTAAACAAAATCTTGTGAGGATTTTTTTTTCCTTGAGGAATCTTTTCATCCAGGGTGCAGGGAATCATTTCTGAGTTTTACTGCTTGCTTTTTTTAATTAGATGTATGTTTGGATATAACATCATTAAACAGAATTAAAAGATAATTAACATTACTGGATTAAATTTGTATATATTCATTAAATAACAATTTTCAGCAAAGTACTTTATAAAGCTCCTAAGTCAGATCATAGTTCTCTTACCAGCTCTTTTTAGTTTACTATGATTAGGTTGCTGTCAGGATTTGAGCCCAGTTCAGATATGTACTGATTTGTGAATTGTATTGCAATTACAAATACTAATATTACTGTAAGGATCACATCTAGTGGCTATTCCCCTGTTCATTGTTCTGACTTGTCTAGACATAGTACGTCTTTGTACATCTGTACCAAGCCCCTAGTGAGTTTATGAACTGCACAGCTGCTCTTGTGTACTGTTAACAAACCTCTTATGTAGCTCTCTGTTGTGTGGAGAGTTGCTACGTTTAGATCAGTTCATTTATCTCACCTCAGTGTTGTGGTCTAATTGGTTATCTTGTTAGCTATATACAGCCCTTCTCTCAAATGACAACATCATTCCCTGGTTTAGTTATTGTAATTCTTTTTAAATTAATTTTAAGAGTCCGTCCTTATTTTTATTCCAAAGAGTAACCTTTATTGGGGTACCTTTTCATAGGTGGGTTTTTCCTGCTCTGAGATTAGGTTTCTTGCTCATCATGTAAAGGGGTGAGCGTGCACAGTCTGTTCTTCTGGACCTTTCTGGAAATGGGTTATGTGTTTTGAGGGTCTTTGGTGATCTCAGTACTCCACTACTAGATTGACCCTCAGTAGAGACTGTTCATGACCACTTTTTGACCCCATTCCTTTGCTTGCACTGTTATATTGTGCAGTCACCATGGACCAGAACAGGGAAATTTGCCCTACCTCTTTACAGCCCCTCTTTCCAGCCACATCCTGTCCTAAATTTGCCCACTTGAGTGGCCATTAGTGTTTGAGGTATAGCAACACATTAACTCCTTACTGTCCAGGTTTTTACAGTGACTAGTTACACCATGTTTAGTAAATATAATTCTTCATTATCAGTGCTCAATATGTATTTTGGGGTAGATGATGTCTGATCACAGCATGTGCCCTGTGTCCTGTATGCCTGCCAGCTGCAGTAAATATTTTTCTCCTTTTATTTAAACAATTTTGATCTCTCCTGGTGATTAGTTTTGCAGGAAATGCACAGCATTGTGTGACTTTGGCATAGCCCAGGATATCTCTTGATTCATGATCAGAGCAGAGAGCTCCAGGGCGTTGTGCTGAGTAAGCAGCACAACTCTTCTGTGCAGTTTCATGACACAAACTTTGTTACTACCCTATATATGTCTGCATCCAAAACTCTTCACTGTTATATTTGAGATCATGCAGAAGGAGACAAGATATCAAGAGAATTGGAAAAAAGCAATCACACTGCTTGACTGTAAACAGAACAAAGAGAACAATCTGGCAAAAGTTGACAGTTAACATCAATCCTCAGAAAAATTCTAGAGCACAAAGTCAAATAAAGTAGAGGAGCAAAACACTAGCTGTCATATATCTTTTATTTGATGCAGTACATTCTCTAGGATACTTTTATTAACAACCTAGGTGATGGAGTAGAGTGTGTTTATTCTTACAATGATCCAAAACTGGGAGAGAGCTCATATGCTGGATGATAGGATTGGAATTCAAAATGATAATGACAAAGCAGCAGTGCATGTGAAAACATAAAGAGAGAATTATTTACTGCAGTGATACAAAATGAGGACAGCTGCTTTGGTAGCAGTTTTTCAAAAAACAGCTGAGCATGAGCCCACTATGCTGTAAAAAAAAAAAGCAAGCACAAATCTAAAGTACAGCCAGAAAAGTAATCAGAAATGTGGTCTCTGGTAGACTAGCCATCAAGAAAACAAAGTTTGGGGCATTGTGCTTCAAGAACTATGGGTGCAGTGGAGATATTCTGGAATAAATGAATGAGATGAATTCCATTTCTGTAAAGTTTGACCTGTTTCATTATTGAAAACCCTTTAAAATGGCAAAGTCAATGAAGAACATTCATTGTTCTCTCTGTAAGTGATGGAACATCCACCATTGGAGGTTTTTAAAAACTGGTCAAATAGGTCTTGGAAACAGTGTAGGTATCATTTAACTTACCTGGGAGCTAGACGACCTCCCATGGTTCCTTCAGGCCCCAATTTTTAATACCCTATGATTATTAAAGCAGAAGTTCAAAGTTTTGATCACAACTGAATTATACGCCAAATAAATAAGTGCTTAATATTTCTTAGTTTCTTGATAATAGATCCCTCTGGGTGGATTAGACTGAAATGACAGTGAATGATCTGTGTTTATACATCTATATATGTATATGTTGAGAACTTTTGTTTCAGCTGGATAGGTTTGAGAAGCTTAGTATAGTGATCCAGATGGAGTTGTCAATGGTGCTGATGTTGACGTATTTGTGATAGACAGTGGTGGAAAAATTGGAATTCTTCCTTCATCAAGTCACTCTTATAGATTCCTTTTATCCATGGCTGTTGTTAATGCTTTAAAGGAGCATGCAACCATCTGACTGTATTACTTTAAAGATAGGTTCTACCATTTGTCCCATATTAACAAAATGCTTGAGGAATAAAGAAAAGAACTAATTTAAGAGCAGCAGAATTAGGATCTTTGACTAGTTTAACTGACAGAAACTTACATCAACAGGAGTTGAATACATTCTTCAATATACTAATTGTTTTGGATCCTTAAAAGTAGGATATTATATTGTTTTCCCCTTTACTATTGAGCCCATACCTTCCATGCAGCTCTGTCATAGTCTTTAAATTTTCTTCCTCTAAACTAGAAATAAATATTTAAGCAGAAAGTCAGCATTTTCTGTTGGATGTTTAGTATTCAGTTTGAGCTGCTTGATGTCACCTTAACGATAAAACTGGGATAGTGTAACAGGTGCTTATTGTCTTTTTCTTCCTCATTGTCTTTCAGATGTTATGTTTTGGCATATGTTAGTGGCTGTCAAGGGGATATTATTGATCTGCTGAGACATCTGCTCCACTCACATTAATTTGACTGTTCTTTCATGAAAGATGAGTGCCTTATGACTTCCCATTCCTAGTACAATAATACTGACCAGATCTATGCAGTTGGAAATTAATATTATTTAAGATGTACCTCTAAATTATACAGTTTTTTTTTCCTTCTAATTGAATGCCATTCTTTTTGGTGGAATTATCGTCATGAACTATGTAAGGAATAAAATTCCAAGTATTTAAATAGTTATTTTTATTTTCAAAATACATTTTAACTCATTATTTTTGATGTAGCAATAAAAAGACAAAACTGTTTCATATAATCACAGAATCATAGCAAGGTTTGTGTTGTGTGGGATCTTAAATATCATCTAATTCCAAGCCCCCTGCCATGGGCAAGGACACCTTCCACTACACCAGTTGATTGGGTTCCCATACAGCCTGGCCTTGTACACTTCCAGGGATGGGGCATCCACAAATTTCTGGGCACCCACCACCCTTACAGTAAAGAATTAATTCCTAATGTGTATCTAAATCTATCCTCTGACTGTTTTAAGCCATTCTTCCTTGTCCTATCACTACATGCCCTTGTGAAAAATGCCTCTCCACCCTTCTTGAATGCTCCCTTCAGGTACTGGAAGGTGCTCTAAGGTCTCTCTAGAGCCTTCCCTTGTCCAGGATGAACCATCCCAACTCTTTCAGCCTGTCTTCATAGGAGAGGTGCTCCATCCCTCTGAGTAGCTTCTTGGCCCTTCTCTGTACTCACTCCAGGAGGTCCATGTTCTTCTTCTGGGGGGTGGCCAGTGCTGGACACAGAAATCCAGGCGGGGTATCATGAGAGTAAAAGAGAGGGTGAAAATTACATCTCTCACCCTGCCGGCCACAGTGCTCTGGATACTGCCCAGGACACAGCTGGCTTTCTGATCTGCCAGCACACCCTGCCATCTCATCTCAAGTTTTTGGTCAACCAACACCGCCAAGTCTTTCTCCTCAGGGCTGTTGTCAATCCAGCCTCCACCCAAACTTGTATTTGTGCTTGGAATTGCCCCAGTCCTTGTGTGAGACAATCATAAAAGAGGCGTTAGAATATCTTTTAGGGAATAACCATAATTCAGAAAACAATCAATTGATCTTTTTAAAAGGCGAAATTAATTAGTAGGTCCAGGCAATAGTATACTTGCAGTGATATTTCCGAAAGATAAATATAATCATTTTATTAAACTGAGAAAGAAAGGAAGTGAAATTCAACATGCTAAATGCAAAAATAGAAAGCTGGGAAGTATCAGTTAAACCAGCATCCAGAAATTCCCCTTCTACCCCTAATTTATCCCATGACTCAAAACCAAACCCCTTTCATACCATCCTACTTGAAAAATGTACATTTATCTTGAATAAATTTAACTGAAAATACTGCAGATTTAAAAAATCTTGATGACACAACAGTCATTTAGTCCAAATAACCTAACTTTCCTCTAGTTTGTGCTACCAACACTGTGTTTAGTTTAACAAGGTATTATATTGTAAAAGTGTTTTGATTTGTGTCTAAATATACATTTTATTTCTAAAAGTGGATGAAGATCTGCTTTGAATATCAATTTTGCATTTCCCTGTAGTTCTCCTTATTCATACTACTTTTTATCTTTGAAGTTGTAAGAGATTAGTGAATGAACTGGTTTGCTATCTCTGCTATAATCTACGTGGGACTTAAAAAGAGGAAACAAAACTTGGTGGCATTTTCTGCTCACCCCTCTTATCTCAGAAACCTTATGAGGTGGCTTATGACTACCTCACTATCTTGATATTTTGTCTGTTGTAGAGAAAGTCATTTCTCCTAGAAACATGTACTACTGGAAGGTGATTACTTAGCAGCAGTTGGCTGTATGACCATATGTAGGACCTAAAACATATCAAGTAACTGTGATGTCTTACAGATTCACAGGAACAACTGAGTGTGAAGCAGGAATGAAGAGGAAGAGAATAAAGGTATAAGTGGAGGAACAAAGGAGAGAGAGAGTTTAGATGCTAAATGGTAACATTTGGATGATATTTAAAAAGAGATTGATGATCGTAAAAGGCCTAAGTTGTGGAGGCAAAAAAGCAGTGGCCAAACAGACATGTATGACTAAGTGACCATTGTAACAGTTTCTGTAAAATGCTGTAATGAACATCCACGTCGTTGTGACCATTAGGAAATTCCTATACATGTTGCATATGCCGTGTTTTTTACAGGGTCTGTACCTTGGAATGCCAATGAGCCAATTATTATCTCTGATTTTTATCCTTATGAGAAAGGAAGCCAGTCCTTGTAAAGAAATGGCACTGACTTCTGGAATGGAAAAAATGTGTTCCATCTCAAGGCAGACATATCCTTTCTCTAGAAATTTTATGTTTCCACAGATTTTTTCAGAATATTAAAAGCTAAAGTTTCAGATGCTTATGAATACAATATAGTGTATAATCTAGTGTTACACACTAGTGTTACACCTCAGGTAATGCCATATTGAAAAAAAAATACTTTGAACGATCTGGAATAAATATATAAATTCTCTTTTTTTCATATAGCCATTCATATAGATAGATACAGATATATTTGGTTAGCAGAATTTCTAGAAGCCCAAAAGAAGGAATATCACATTTCTATTACACTAAACCAATTTGACTGTGCTATTTTCTTTGCTATCATTGAAATTTCAAATTATATTAGTATAACTGTGAGTGCACTTCATAAGATCTGGTCTTGCTTCCACTGAACTCAGTGGCAAAATTCCTATTAATTTAAATGGCATAAGAATGACCTCCAAATGTTCCTTCTATTAAACTGTTCACAGGCTGTGCCTTCTTCACGTTAATCAGCAATGAATTTTGTTTGTCAGTACAGCTGATAATTTTGCATTAAAATAATAATAAAGAGATGTAATGACAGGTTGACATTTTTTGTTCCTTCAGTCAAACACTTGATGTGATGGACTACGTTATTTCTTCATTAATAAACTTCTAATAATATTCTTTTATAAACTGTGAGCTGAAGATGCAAGTGCTGTAACTGACAAAAATCAGAAATACTGACAAAAAAGTTTACTATAATTTAAGAAAGGTTTTTAGTGAAAAGAAAACTTGTCCACTTGTTTTCTTTTCCAGATAAAAAGCTTTTAGACTTCTATATGTTTAAACTTACCCCTAGACCTTTAAGAAAAGCAAATAGAAGGAGAAATAATGCATTCAGTTGTTGTCATTTTGGCTACCATATGTGCTATATAAATAAATAAGTACAAAAATTCAAATTAGTAGAATGTCAGCAGGCTTTCTGTAATATGGATTAATCAAAAAATCAAAGGCAGCATTCTACTTTTCTCCCTAATTCTCATGTATACAAAAGATCTTTTTACTTCTTCAGTGTATGAATTCCATTAAGCCCAAATCACTGTCCTCTCACATGCATGACTGTAACCCAAATAGCCCTTTACATATTTGGGCAGGGAAAAGAGCAAATCTTCCTTATCTCCTTTTCATTCATGGTGAACACTGCCTAAGGCTTTTTCCTCCTCTTTTGACCTCGTTACTAACCTTGCTGCTTTTGAGGAAACTTAGCAAGCTGTATTAATTTCTATTAACCAACTGTTCAAAAGGAATTGGCAAGGAAAATATAACATTAACATGACATGACAGAAAAATTGTTAAAATTGCTCTAGTGGCAACTGATACTTGTATTTCAGATGGCCAACAATGAAAATTTGTTGTTAATTTATTTAACTTTTTCATCATAAATCTCTGATTGCTTGGTGTATTACTAACTACACAATGATGTTCATTGTGACTAATGCTGTAATGTCATCACTTAGAGTAAAACTTTGCCAGTTACTGCAGAAAGCGGGGTAAGAACCTGTGCCACACATGAAAAAAAAAACCAAAAAAACCCACAGCAACTTGAAAGCAGCTATTTAGTTGAAAATAATCCGTGGAAGCATCTGTCTATGTGCCATTTACCAGCAGAGCCAATGCACACCATTAAATTTGATGCATCAGGAAGGCAAGAAATCACTCTGTTTGCAAAAGAGAGATTCACTGGTACAGAATCATAGAATCATTTAGGTTGGGAAAGAACTTTGAGGTCATCAAGGTCAACCATTAATCCAACATTGCTGAGTCCACCACTAAATCATATTCCTGAATGCCACATCTAGACCTTTTTTAAATACCTGCAGGGATGGTGACTCCACCGCGTCCCTGGGAAGACTGTTTCAGTGATTGACAACCCTTTCCATGAGGAAAGTTTTCCTACTATCCAATTTAAACCTCTTCTGGTGCAACATGACAGCGTCTCCTGTCATCATCTCACTTGTTACTTGGGAGATGAGACTGATCCCTACCTTGCTTCAGTCTCCTTTCAGGTACTTGTAGAGAGATGAGTTCACCCTCAGTCTCCTTTTCTTCAGCCCCTGCTCCTCAGCTGCTCCTCATCAGACTTGTGCTCCAGACCCTTCACCAGCTCCACTGCCCTTTTCTGGACACATTCCAGCAGTGTCTTCTTTGTAGTGAGGGGCCCATAACTGCACACAGCACTCAAAGTGTGGCCTCACCAGTGCTGAGTACAAGGGGGTGATCATTGTCCAAGTCCTGTTGGCCGGACTTGCTGCTACAGGTCAAGGTGTGTTTGGCCTTCTTGGCCTTACAAGCACATGCTGCCTCACATTCAGCCACTGCCAACCAGCACTCACAGGTCATTTTTCAATGGGAACCTTTCCAGCCACTCTGTCCCCAGCCTGTAACCCTGCCTGGGGTTGTTGCGACCCAAGGGCACCAAGTAGCACTTGGTCTTGTAGAACGTCACACAACTGGCCTTGACTCATCAGTTCAGCTATTCCAGATCCCTCTGTAGGGTCTTTCTAAACTCCAGCTGTTTAACACTCTCACCCAACTTGATGTGATCTGCAGACTCTGGGAGCCTGCATTCGATCCCCTCATCCAGACTGTTTATAAAGACATCAAACAGAACTGTCCCCAGTACTAGGCCCCAGGAAACACCGCTCATGACTGGCTGCCAGTTGGATATGACTCCATTCACCACCACTCTCTGGGCCCAGCCATTCAGCCAGTTTTTACTCATTGAACAGTGCACTGTCCAAGCCATGAGCAGCCAGTTTCTCCCAGAAAATGCAGTGGGAAATGGTGCCAAAGGCTTTTCTGAAGCCCAGATAAGCAACATGCACAGCCTTTCCTCTTCAGATAAGTGGGTCCCTCTGTCATAAAAGAATATCAGTTTGGTCAAGCAGCATCTGCCTTTCATAAATCTGTCTTTCTTGTCTCACAATTGCTAACTCCTCCGAAGGCAACTAGGAATGTTGGTATATGATGGAAAATGGATCAGTGAACTCTTCCACAAGCTCTTCCACCAGTTCCCCCAGTACCTTTAGATCAATCCAAAGGTGCATTTGTATAGATGCACCCCACTTGGGCTCTTGATCCTGACACCTTTTTCAGGGGGAGAAGCTCTAATTCCTACATGATCATTCTTAGGCACTTTCATGGTTACGAACACATTAATACACCTTGTGTCCTTGCTCCTGTGTCTATCCCCATCCCCCATGTCCTCTGAAGTGGCAGACTAAATGATTTTGCTAGCCCACTATCCCTCAAACACTGACATGCTGTCCCCAGACTTTTCTCTAGCAATTCTCATTTTATTCCTTTCCCCCTTCAAGTCTACTTTAAAGCTCTTTCAGTGAGCCCTGGCAATTCCTGTGCAAAAATCCTTCTCCTCCTTCGAGACAGGTGTGCCCTGTCTGTTGCCAGCAGGTTCGGTGTTGTGTAAACACATGATCAAAAACCTCTAAAATCTGCTGATGATACCAGGCTTGGAGCCAGGTATTGATCCGCTGACTCTTTCTGTTTCTTCCTTTATCATTCCCTACAACTCGAAGGATAGAGGAGGACATTGCTTGTGCTCCTGATCCCTTAACAAGTCATCCCAAGGCCCTAAGGTCTCTCAAATGCCCTTAGACTTATTGCAACGCCATTGCTGCCTACCTGGAAAATCAATAACGGATAATAATCTGAGGCCTATATCAGGGTAGGAAGCTTTCTCTTCACATCTTTAACCTGGTGTCACTCTGGAGCAGATCTCTAAATCCTCACGGCTTTGTCTAAGGCCCTCACCTCTTGAAAAAGAGGCCTACATAAAAAACATGGAACAAGAGTCTGTGCTGCACCAGTGACCAGTGACCTGGAAAAGGCCAGAGGGAACTCACATGTGAATGCTGAGAATAATTTCTTTACTTGCCATTAACAGATGTTTTTCAGAGAGATAAATGGCTATCAGTGCCTGATACATTATCTTAAAGGAATTATACTGTGCTGCTTTAAAAAGGGGCAATATAACAGAATTTGTTAATGTGTGATTAGGTTAATCACTTGTAGTTTTCTGTACAGCACTGGTGAAACATGCTTACTGAAAGCAAAAAACCTATGTTCATAAGAATTTGAAAGTAAATGTTACTTAGATCACCTGGCAAGGATTTGTCTCTGTCACATCTCATAACTGTAACTTTTTCTTTTCTTATATATTTAGGAATTTTTGTGATAGCTTTTTGTTATTGTAAAAATATAGGAAGACCACATTTGGAATACAAAAATTATGCATATAGAATTTGGAGGAACATTCATAGCTGCACTGTGCCTTATAGTGATGTACTTTTAAAGAGATGTGAAGTACCATTTTTGGACATGACATTCTTCATTTTTCAGACACTCATCCTTTTATAAAGGTGATTTCAGTTCAAGTTTTTACTAGTAAGTAGAAATTTTTGCTAGTTCCTGAAATGTTCTTTATGTAAATTAGAAAAAAAAACTTTTGAAGGAAGACTTTTAAAACTTGGATCCTTAAAATTCTTTATAAGTTCTCTTTGGTTTTCTGGTTGTTTTTTTTTTTTTTTTTTCTTTCATGTATCTCAGCCCTAAGCTGTATGGTCCAGAAAACTGCATTTGCTTGTGTAACAAAAAATTGCCCCAAAACTTATGTATGTTTTAATAGAAAGTAGAAGACAGCCTCTTGTTTGCTCTCTGTTATAGATAGATTTATTGTCTTGACCTGTTTCTGTTTTAAAGGAGGGGGGAGAAATCTACTCATTAAATTTTCTTTTCTTTTTCCACTCACGTTTTCCTTAAGAGTGTTTTCAGAAAAGCAAATTGGACGGCTTGTTTAACTGGCTTGAATACTACCAAGAAATAGCGATTGTGTCCCCAAAGCTAGGAATAAGGGATTTATTTAGGTACCCTTTCTTTCTGCTGACCAGTTTAAGGAGTGTGAATACCTGAAGACAAACATTGTGAGTAATCCACAAAGACACAATTGCAAACTTAACATTTGACAAAACCACGTAAATTAGTTATGTTAGTTGCAGTGTAAAATAATCTCCTTCTAGTCATTGATAGAACCTTTGCAAAGCTTTAAAAAAATTGTTCTGACTCAGGTATTGTCCTAACCCTCAACTGCAGTTACTAACATCTCCATACCTTTTCACTGAGGATGTAGGTGTCACTCAAGTATGATTTCATTATTATGATGCAGATATAATGATTCAGACTGGCAGGAAGGCCATGTATACATCCTCTCCATAAGTAACATGCTAATGTTATTCACCATTGCATCCCCTTCACTGTGTCTGAGTGCCACGGACTCAATCTCTTGGCCATGTGTAAAAATCAAAGCAGAAAACTCTTGGACACACACACTGCTCTTCCAAATTCTCATGTGCTTAATCCAGCTACACAGCAAAAGATAATACATTAGGTACAATTGTTGAGTTGGAGCAGTGAAATATGGTAAAGGGCATCCCTGCCTTCTCTGCCAAGGGGGAGGGAAGACCCTCTGCACTGAATAGGTGCTTGCCCAACCAGGGCAAGCACAGCTGGATACATTCTTCTTCCCTCTGCTTCCCCTGCTTCCATTTTTGCAAACGCTGTTGTGCTCCACACTTCTTCTTAATTCCACCACATTTCCCATATATTTTGGTTATTTCAGCATTGAACTAATATTACTTTTCCTCTGTTATGCCCCATAGTGGCTTCAGCTCAGTTCCCAGAGTTGTACTCCGTTGATGACCATTAATTGACCATTTGTGGTTTGTGTTCATTCCCTTCAGGCTCTCTAATATCACACCGTGCTTGTCTTTTAAAGCTTTTGTTATCATTTTGTGCTTTAACTCCCAAAGGCACCTGCTATACTCCTCTGATTGCTCAATCAGGAAGCGACTCACAATAGGTATAGTTCTATTGTAAAAATACGTTTTTGTATCTTTCTCTATTTCTGACACAAACAAGGAAGTATATAATAGAGCTAACAATAACTGTTGATAAGAGAAAGTATCAAAACCAGCCTCCAAACATCAATGGGTGTTTTTGCCTGACAATTTCCTAAATTCCTCATTTTACTTAAATATAACCAGACTGTCATCAATCTTAAGAAGCGTTATTGCACCATGAACAGGGAATTACCTTTGATTATAACATAAAACCATTCTGATTTTCTACATTTAAAATTGGTAATAGACATCAATGATCCTTGGATAAGTAGGACCCATAGTTACAGGCAGAGGTACAGCAGGTTTTATTGTTTACTTAAAAATGTGGCTGTTTTACTGTAGTCCTTATAATAACAAGTACTTTATTGACTGTATATTTAACATTTATATTACATTCAGAGAACTGAACTTTTTAGAAATGATATATAAGTTACCATGTAGACTTTAAAAATCTCCATGTTCTCACATTTTTTATATTCTTAGTCTAAGTGTTGTTCAACTAACAAGGTCTTTTTAGGTGAAAGGAAATCACTTTTGCAGGATATGGCAAAGCAACATTGCACTCAACTCTGCCTTCCTTTCCTCTGATACAGTATGTACTGGGTTAGCTATACCCAGATTTTTAGATTATACCTTCGTCATTATTATGCTTTCAGTGTCCATCTTTAAAATGGTCTGTTATGTGAGATATTACTGTACTTACTACTTCTTTGGCAGGAAAAGCATTCATAAATATGGGGTGTTTTAGCTTAATTTCTTTTTTTGGTTTTACAAAAACTGGTGGCATATATTGGCAGGACACGACTTGTGAAATTAGCCAAGCAAAATGTTAATTGTTGATAAAAAGAACAATATGCTGTTTTATACCTTTCAGTGTTCATTTGTCTAGCTAATTGTGACTGGCTGTTACATTCTGAAAGTTTCCTTCTTTATGGTATTATTATGTGGTTTTATTTTTATAATTTGTTAGTCCTCAGAAGAACATTGCCATTTGATTGTTTTGGTTTTTTGTTGGTTCGTTTTATGTTTTGGGTGGTTGGTGGTTTTTTTGAGGTTTTTTTGCTTGTGTGTGTTTTGAAAGCTGTTTGAAGTATTTAAGATATTTAGTTCTGGTTGACTAACTATTACATGATCAGGAGACTTATTTTTTTTACTCTAGCAAAGAAAAAGCGTTCTCATCAATGAAAAACAAGATCACTAGATATAAAGAGCTAAGATTTTGTTGTCTACTTGTTTTCATGGACTATTTTCTTGAGCAATGGCTTATAACTCACCAGCAGCTAGATATAAAATACACTGGACTTCAGAGACTTTGATGGAAAATGTTTTCCCACAAGGAAAAAAGTTATCATGTGATGAAACTCTTAGGAAAACCTCTAAGAACAATTCAGCCTATTGGTTAATAAATACACTGTATTTAGCCAAAGCTAAAATATCTTAATTTTTTTTTCTACTGTAGTTTTTTTAACAAGAACTGAAATTTTTAGAATCATACAGCTTGTTTTATTGGTAAATAAATACAGTGGCAAAGTGAAAATACCTAGGGTTTTGTTTTCCATTTATTTTTTTTAGAAGACAGAATTTTGGGTTTTTGCAATAATATGGTTCTTTGATTAATAAAATATTGCAAAATATTTAGTTAGTAGTTATTAATGCTCCTCAGTGTTTAGCTTCACAGAAAGATTAAATTCCCACAAATATATATTCATATCAGACTAAAATATTAATACTCTAATACCATGGAAGAGAGTGAGCTAAAACAAGCAAGCTATCTAGAATATGTTTAGGTTTCATCTTTTATTTTTAAAAATTCCAGAAAACCAAACTGTTACTATTAGTAGCTTTCCTAGCATAGGTACTCAGCTGGTTTTTTTTTTGCCTAATTCATCTTTCTACAAAGTTTATTTAGGGAACACACTGGGAAGTGAAAAAGCACCACTATATGCTCAGCTTGTTTATAAGATGTGAAACTCTCACATCAGTTTGATATTCTGCTTCTTCAGGCTTTCAAGATGATGGAGGCAGGGAGAGAAATAAAAAGAAAAAACCCAGAAAGTATTTTCCAGGATATATAACCCAAAAGATGAAAACCAAAAAGAGTACCTTACACAAACACAAAGGTAGGATAAAAGAGCAGGGTACAGCAAGAAAAAGATTTTATTACTTTATAACTTCTATGATCAAATGCATGTGAATACAGTAGCTATACATCTCCAGCACAAATGCCATACCCAGAGTTTCAGTAACTTTTATTCTGTTGAATTACTTCTCAAAGCTTCCACCTCTCTCTTTTTACAGAGTCTTGCTGATGTTTTTGTCCAGGAGAAAGTAAACAGAATTTGTCGTGACCTTTCTTCATTCTTTGGCTTGTTTTTTCTTCTCCTTTTCCTATTTTCATTATGTTCAGAGAAGTTTCTACTTCTCTTTGCTTTTCTCACCTCTCCACTTTCTTGAATTCCTGCATCATTCATCTCTCCTCCATGAGATAAGAACCCATTTTACATGGAACTTTTCATTACCTTTGCAGAGATTGTAAGAGATAATGGAAACTTCAAACTCATTGCTAATTCTTCTTGATTTCTATAATGTTTTCCCTCTGATGTCTTACAAAAAGTAATGCTCTTTGTAAGAGTGACTTTTCCTTACACTGCACCTGCACAAGACTGCTTACAAAAAGCTTAACTTTATGAGAAGTTATTTTTTCAGTAAGAACAGCAGTCCTGCTTCAATAAATCAAAGATTTATTTACCACTTGGAATCTGCTCCTACCTATAGATCCCTCAGCTGGGAAGCCATTTACTTACAGGCAGTTAATAGGAAAAACAAGTGCAGGAGCATAGATTGACTTCAGGCTGTATGTAGCTGGAGCAATGTGTGCAAATAGGATATATTTACTGCTGTCTTCTGTTGATATTTTTAAGACTAATGCATCTCTTCTTCTACAAAAATACAATCCTTTTTAGAAATCTGATGAGCTTTTTCTACTGCAGTGTGTGATTCACATATAAACTGTGTTTTCATGTGGGCGTTTAAATCTGGAAGTCTGCACAGAAAACCTCTCTGAGCCACAAGACACCTCTAAAAGCATATAAAAGACACTGCTGTAGTCTGAACATTTAATTTGTTCTGAAGAGTTACAACTTCAACAGTTTATAAAGAAAACACCCATGCACACATCCATTTAATGTGTTAAGAGAAGACTGTCATAGTTTTTGAGTGAGAAGTAAAGAGCATCCTAAGTTACCGTGATGTATGGGTTAACTGGCTTAACCAAGGGAAATATGGCAATGGTAGTTGGGTTCACATACTCCTAACCTGTCTAAAGTGCTCACACTGTCAGCCTGATGTTTTAAAATTTATTCTGAGCTAAACCAGAAAACACCACAGCTCTTTTTTCACTGTTTGAAGATCAAGCTGTGTTGAACAGAATGCCAAATGAATAGTCTTTTCTACTCCCCCATGTTTCAACACTGTAGATACCTGAAGATGTAGTGCTGAACACAAATTTTAATCAAGCCTCTCAGCTTAATTTATCGGTGTGACATTTTCCACATGGTTTTGCAATGAAATTTAAGGACTTTTCTTCAGTTGTGTTAAACTTGTGATAAAGAAGATATAAATATATCCTGAAAATTCTTGTCATTAGCAACAGCAGTTTCATTCAAAGAATTGCTTTTCATTTCTGTGATTTAAGAACAGGAAATTTTCTTATGCGTTTCATAGGTATAAGAATGATTGTTCAGCTTTAGAATACTAGGCAACTGTAAGTACTAACAATAATTCAGGACACAGAATTATTTTATTGCAGAAATTTAGCAAAAATATTTCTATTTTTTCTATCTTTTCTATGAATTTTTATTAACAGTAAGAAGACTATATACGAAATAAATATTAATAGATGAAATTATCCCTGGAATAAAAACAGAGTGCTTACAATTCCATGGGAGGAAATGAAACCAGGCTTAAAAATGGATCTCTTAAAAAAATCAGGGGGAAAAAAAGACATTGTGGCTTCATTAAGGGTAGAATCTTTTTTCTTTTTTTCTCTCCCTTCCTTCTTGACATGAAAAATGTGTGCTGGACTCTGCCATCATCCTATTCATTTATACATTTTAGTTGTCTCCCTTATTTTGTTGCTGCTTGATACTGTGGTTATATTTGATCTGGTGTTATCCAGAGCTTCTCCACTTGCTTTAATCTTTACCACTGACTGTTTCTAAAGGTAGGAAAACAATACCGATGAACTTGTACTGATTCTGTGACCTGAACCTGAGGATTCATTCCCCTTTTCTTGCAAGTGTTTACTGTAGTTCTTTCCTTAGTGAGTGGGGAAAACTGCCAGAAGATCAGTGGCTGGGAAAGTCTCACTAAGGCAACTGCAAGCAAATGTTTGTAGGTATGACCCTCTCTCCATTTCACATCTAATACAAGACAGTTAATATAAGGATAGTAGTTTATGCATAACTGAAGAATCTGATCCAAATCAAACTGAAAATGTTTTTTGAGGGCAAAATTTTGCATTAAAATTTTTACAAACTACACTTTTTAAAAAATATTTTTAAGCACTTCTTGCAACTAGGGATTCTATGTAGTGGCAACAAGACTGATAGAGATTTCAACAAGGTTTCAGTTTTTCCATTTTTTATCTCTAGCTACATGAACTAATCTTTTTCTAGAAATCAATGCTGAAATGTTAAGAACCTCACATGCAGTGGTGCAGGATGCAAACTAGGCAGAATTAGTAGAAAACATCTTGTTCTAGGGTTCATGAATCTGTCTTACCCCCTCTGGGTATAGATTATGTTTCAGGACATTTGAATAGCAGCATAAAAAAATCAGTGCCTTTTGTAGCTAAATGAACGATGAATTAAATTTGTTATCAGATGACCGGTAGCTGTTAAGCATTTTCCAGCTGAGTAAGCTAATAAACCTATTTACTCTTTCTGCACGAGCAGGCACAGGCCCATTAGCTGCATATGCCTTCAGCAATATTCTCTGACATATAGAAGGTCATTCTCTTCTCATTGTCTTCATATCTTTATAGTTTAGTGGTTAGCAAAAAGAACAGCTGCAATAGTTCTAATTAGTAATTTAAAATTGCAGTTGTAGGATTTTTATCCTCTTTAACCTCATTCTGATGGATTAGTGCTTTATATGCATTTACTTTGAAGACTCTTGATTTAAATTGAAATCACCTGTAGTAATTTAAATTGTCAGAGGCTTTATTAAAATTTGGTAGGAAAAAATTTTGTGCACATCAAAAGACCTTGCTCTTGTTTTTTACTTTATTATTCAGTACTTGAGTGTTTGCTTCCAAGATCCTTTGCAAGTGATGGATCAGGCAGAAGCTAATGGATGATTTAATTTACCATGTCTTCTGACAGGTACTGCGTACTTTCTCATTTTGCGACAAGGTAGCAGGACAGGTTCAGTTTTCTGATGCATTTCTCAGAACCTGTTGCACTCCTGTAAGTTTCTGCAATAGGGTAACAAAAATGAAAATATATTAATGCTTTTATTGCTTGTATGGCCATGTCTTCTTCATCACTGCCAGGTACAGCTGCTACACCAGCTTTCTATGCTCTCTTGCAAATATTTTTTGGAAGGACAGAGCCAGTTCACAGTGCAAATTCACAACACACAAACATAAGCAGAAGACAACAAATTTCATTTTTGCTTTATAAGTGTGATAAAATTCGTGATTTTTTTGGTGAATCTGTGGAGTTTTGTTTCTGAACCTTTGAGTTTTTCTGCTTGATCAGAGCAACAGTTGTTTTAAATTTGTTTCCTACTGCAATGAATAAGATATCTACTGAAGAAGAATATATTCTTCCTCCCCCTAGCTAGATAAATCTCTATTCCATGCTCTTTTCTCTCCTAGGGAGCTTATATCATGCCTAGTGATATCCAATTGTTCCTATCATTGCTTCAATTTTCTATTTTATTTCTTTTTTTTAACCTTTATTACTATGCTACATAAGTTTCCCAAGTTTATAAGAGGGATTTAAATATTTATTTACATTTCTTTGGCTTTCTGTTTTCATTTCACACCTCAATTTGCTTAGAATGATTTCCAAGGTTCTACAGTTCCACCACAAACAGCTAATTACCCTTTTGTAATTACTGGTACCAAGAAGAGCTAAATATTATTAAAACAGTATTATTACTTTTACTAAGAAGATAAAAATATTAATTCCATTAACAAATATTGATATTTTCACTGTGATTATTGATAAAAGGTACTAGAAATAAAATCAAGTTTAATTACGATAATTATCTGTTTTAACTCAGTCATTTTTCTGTGCTCTTCAGATATACCTAACTAAGATTCAGTTTTTAGCCAGGGGGAAAGAAGTGTAAAGCTACTTAAGTGCTAAATTAAAATTAATATCAGCAGTAAACCCTGAAACTAGCTGTGAGAAACTTCCTGTCATAAGATGAACCTTCCTGCCTTAAGGTGATTTATTCTGGAAGAAATACAGCTAGTTCTGTTCTCTCTTATTGCTCATTCAGTACCGGGCCTTCTATATATTAGAAATCTTTATGTGGCTCAGCCTCCATTTCTATGTGTTCTTTGAGCTCTGCTAACATTGACATTTTTGATTGGAAAGGCTTTCCTTTTTTTTTGATTGCCCCACAGCTTTCATCATTCTTGCTTTGGTTGCAGTAGAAAGAAATCAACACTTTGTTTCTGCTTTTCCTTATGTCCCCTTCCTGGTCCTAGAGGATTCAAGTGTTTGGTCCTCAGGCTGATCTTGCAATTCTGCAGTTATTGCATATGTGAGGACATTGAAGTTCTTGTTACGTGAGAAGTTTGTGACTGTGTGACATGGAAAAGTGTTTTTCAATGAATTTGAAATTCTTATCTCAAAACTGCTGCAGTATCGTTTCCCTTCCACAAATGTCTGAGAGTTTGAAGTGCTCCTATATATGAACAGTTTATGTATAAATGCTTAGGAACTGGTTACCATAAGAGGTCTAATGATTTCCAAAGTCTCTGACAATTTGTGTTGTCTGCAAACCTGGCCTCTAAACACAGTATTTGAAAACTTATATTGCTAGAGTTTTTACCACACTTTATTTTGTTAATAATCTATGTAGGAATCTTATTTTATAGGGATCCTTTCTTCCCTCCTTGGCCCCAGCCCAGGAAGCTCTCCGTTGACTCCTGCAAGCTGCATTCAATCCCTTCCTTAGCAGTAGGAAACAGGCACGCTGACTGTGCCATTAGCTCTGTTTGCTGTCCTCCCCCTTCCTATCCCTCAGCCTGTGGCTCCAAGCTGGAGACCTCTCTCATGGAACACATTCCTGCCCTCCCCTGGGCACCAGCAGCCCTGACCTTTCTCCCCACGCTTCACTCAGTGGAAGGTGCAGCCACTAGCAGAAGGCAAACAAAGGCTTTCTGGACCGTCCAACCACAGACCATTGAAAGAATGTAGCACAAATTAAATATATATTGTCTGCCACTGCTGAGCAAATTATTTTTTTAGGAAAGTTCAGAAGACAGTTTGGGAACCAGATGCTGGAATTTGAAATCATACTATGTTACTTTTTCTGTAATCCATATGCTGACATTTCTAGGACAATCCAAGGTTGTCCTAATAGAGTATAGTATTGCTAACTTCTGATTCAAATCTAGATTTTCAACGTTTCTGAGTGCCATATATAGGCAAAAGAGAGCAACCTGTGTCAGTGAAGACAGAAGGATTTTCCCTCCCTGTTGACACAATGGTGCTTACTTTAAGAGCAGTGTTTCATTAGGTGTAAATTAGAGAGCCATTCAGTTTTTGGTTTTCTCTGGGGACCAGTTTGAACAGTGCATGAATGCTTATTCTTGTCTTAGTAGTGCCATTCGCTCCAGTATCTTTCTCCTGCAGTTCTTAATCTGTGGCCTGAAAGCTGAAGTGAAACTGATTACCACAATGATCTCTACCCAAGTGATTTGGTTTTTAAATTTGAAAATTTCTGTGTCATGATTTGCACTCCTACAAACTGCTGTACACCCAGTGTTTCATCCACTATAGCCAAGAATAATAAATCTAACATATTTACTTACTGCTCCTGCCAGCCTTAAGCAAGGTTTCAAAACAAAGCTAAAGCTTCACAACCTCAGTTACTGCGTCCTACTAATGTTGTTCTGGTTTAGCTACAAAAAAATGAATTACTGTACTTTTTACGCACTTGAGCACAAGTTTTGTATGAGCTGTTCACACAGTTTCTATTGTTGCTAGAGGCAGTTTCAAAGTCCTTTCCAATCAGAAGTGTCATCAAAATTTTCATACGCTTTCAGAGCAGCAGTAGGATGCTGGTGAAATATGGCTAACTGAAAATACAAACTTTATGAGCAGTGTTTGAATTTGTAGCTCAGACAAGATTAACTGAGATGAGAAGGGAAGTAGGATAGTTGCATTTACAGAAAATAGTCCTCAGGAGTATGTCCTTCATTCTCCTTAGTTTTGCACTACTCATATGAATTTTAAGAAAATAAAAAGTAATTAGGTGTTAAGCTAGTTTTTTCTGTGGGTTTGCATCCCTGAGTTCAATGCTGGAGAATATTCTCACCCTCTGCTGCACCAGAATTCTGGGGGAAGGGGGAAATATATTCTCCTAATTTCCTAAAATCATCCCCTCTTCCATCAGTTTTGCTACCATCCTGTGCACTTTTGTTTGGGTTTTTTTAAAATATTTCAGATTAAGGGTTCCAAAGAATAATACCCAGACAGAACTCCCATGCAGACAAGAAAAAAACCTCATATTGTATCCAGATTCCTATTACAGCATTTGTCCTCCTGGTCTTTTCACTTCCTTTGTTTCTGGTATACCAAACAAAGAATTAAATGAGTGCTTTTCTGTTGACCCTTGTGAAGGCTACTACCTGTAGCATTTCCAAACTTCACTCAGACTAGAGATTTCTAATAAAGCAGTTACATTACTTGAGAAGAGTGAAACTTTCAGAATAGAAATAACAACATAATTATTGTGTTAGTAGATACCTATCACTTAATACCAATGAAAGAGCAAATCAGGGTTTTATTTCTATAGCCTGTCTATAAGCAAGGGATAGATTGAATTTCTGTTGTACAGAAACATATAAACTTATAAAAAAATGCAAAACAACATCTACGTGGAGCCTTTTATTTATCCATTGCTTTTGTGGTGATAATAATATTTCTGTCCAGTGCTGCTTTCAGTCTCAATTGGTCTGACTTTAATGGGAAGTTTCAAGAAAGCGTCACACAGCAGTCTGTAAAAGAAGATTTTTATGGTTTGGGGGTTTTTTAACTATGTGAGTATTTCATTCAGGTTTTATTATTTGTCATCATGCTTGCCACAATTCTTTATTGCTCTGAATTGTAATATCCAATTTTCCTTTCCTGTTAATTTCTTTCACTTTGGTCTAACCTGAATTGGTACAGGAACTGTGTGAATATGTATTGCATTGAGTATCATTAAATATCACTTCATGTGAACATTAAGGAATCTTTCGAACTTTTGTATTGCATTAAGATTCTTCTGATGTTGACAGAATAGAAAATGTATAGATCTACTGCTTGACTGACAAGGACTGATCTAATGTTAATTCACAATACTACAAGTAGATCACTGTAATAAACAGAACATAAGCTTTCAGAAAAATAGGCCAAGAAAAGAACAGCCAGTCTATATCCTGGTCTAGCAGGATTGGTGATGCTTAACACATGCTTGATCTAACTGGTTTTTCATTGCTTCCAATATTGGAAAGACCATAATATCACCATCAATTCTGCTCCTCTGCCTCACTATCCTTGCTGTTAGAAATTTCAGCTAATATTTGACACAAGTCTTCCCTGTTTCAGGATAAGCTCACTTTTTTTTCTGCATATGAAAATCGGATGATATTATTCCTTCCCTTTGCCAACAATCTTTCCTACATTTGCAGACTGATACTCTATCCTGTTGGTTCTATATCTATTAGACTTAAAAGTAAATACTCTTTCAGTCTTTTCTCACAGGTCATGTATTCCAGAGTTCTGATCAGTCTCCTCTGCACACTCTCTCCTGCCAAATCTGCAGACAGCTGAGGCCCCAACCTGCATGTGGAAACTGCATGTGGAAAGAGAACAACCTTTCATGTCTTGCAGTTTCTGCCCTTGCTTTTATATCTCACTATGATCCTTATTTCTTTCCACAGATAATGTTATTGTCTATCTAAAGTGAGCTAAACTGTAACAGTGGACACTCTTTTGTGTAGAACAGACACATGACAATTTGTGCTCCAGCTGGTATCTTACAACTAATTTTTCCCTGCTGAGTTCACTGGCTTCTACTTGTCCTTACTAAATCCAATCCTATTTTATTTTTTCTTTAAGAAATTTGTTTGGTTTTACAAGATAGTTGCAAGCCTGCCCTCATGCTGTCCCAGTGACATATGCAGTCAGTCAGGCAGTCCCATCTGGACTTTAGGATCAAAAAGCCCCTAAATTTCTATTACTTATTCATCAATATTAAGCAGGAACGCCCCATTTAACATAACGTAAGGAAATGGCCTTAACTTGCACCAAGGGAGGTTCAGATTAAATATTAGGAAAAAAAGATTCTCTGAAAGTGGTCAGAAATTGGAATAAGTCACCCAGGGAGGTTGTGGAGTCACCATTTCTGGAAGATTCAAGAGGTGTCTGGATGTGGCACTTAGGGCTATGGTCTAGGGGTGATTATGGTGGTGCTGGATTGATGGCTGAACCGGATGATCTTGAAGCTCTCTTCTGGCTTTGATGATTCTGCCATTTCAGCTGTGAATGACTGGTTAGGATAAAAGTTTTTGATTTTCCATCTGTTCAATTAACAGTAATTTCATCCAGAATGTGTACTTCCCATTGTCTGTGACATTGCTGCCTTTGTCATGTGGGCCAGTATCAAAAGACATAAGAAAGTCAATTAAGAGACACCTAAGGCTAATTCTTATACATAAGATTTTCTACTCTAACACAAAAAGAAATCATCCTATTCTAGACAGACAAAATGTGGCCTGCCACTCCTTTGTTTGTGTTCTTACAAGTGCTTATATATTGTTATTTGTTTTAATTTTTTCCTTTCCCCAGAATTTCTAATTTCTACAGCTTTATGACAGTCAGCCTTTTCACTACCCCTTAACTTTAAATGTTTAAGCTCTGTTTTCCTTCTGTAATCTCTTAATACTTTGTCCATTCTCCACAACATCAAGATAAATTAATAGAATTAGTGAAATAAATATTCTACTTGTCTTAAATGCCACAGCTACCAAAGAGCAGTATTTTTCTGTCATAGCAGAAATGTGGGAACCTGCTGCTCCAGGTACCTGGGCTCTGCTCAGATAGGCCAGAATAAATACACTCAGTGCAAAGCCAAATATAGAAAGTCATTAAAAAAACCTTGAACTAAAATGAAAAATGGTCTTTAACTAACAATTCTCTTTTTGTCCTCCATCTACATATAAATATGTTATAAGTACTGGTTCCACAAGTTTTCCAGAGTTGTGCACTAGGATTAGTCCTTTTTCATACCTGTCTTCAGGTGGCATAAATCACCCCTTGGAAATGTGGTTTTCTCTGTTTGTTACAGAAAGAGACTAAACAAACAGCATATACTAAATAGCTAATTTTTCATAGGCTACATGCAGACATGGTTTTTAAGGAAATTTCCTGAACTTACTCAGCAGAGCAGTAGAAGAGCTGGGAATAGGCCACTGCTTCTGAACTCCTTTCTTTGGCTTCTCTGCGTCTTTAATTGTTGCTTTTGTACATTATATTGCAAAAGAGAACTTTAACATGCAGCTAAAATATAGAAAGGCCAACTTTTGCTATGTTTTTGTACAGAAAATTATTTCTTTTTTACTTGAGACTCAGAACTCTTTCAGTATGGGCATTGGTGAATGTAATGCAAAATTTAAATTTTATTTTTAAAAGCTATTTTTAATTCTAGTACCTACTTTAAGTACTGTGAAACAAACTATCAAGTATCATTGTGAAAACTGCCCTCACAGTTAGGATTTGACATAATATATATTAATGATAGTAATGGAGAGTGATGTGATATCAGCTTTTTGAAGGATTTTATGTTACTGATCATACAGTTTTACCTTTGGCCAACATGGCATAATTTTATTAGAGAGAAAATTTAAAGCAAACATGAAGCATAATATTTTCCACTTTTTTTCTTTTTTTTTAAATTGAATTTCGTGGGTCAGGGATAAAATTTGGCAGAATATTTACACAACCTCTCCATATTTTCAAGTTTTTGATATGAATTTTTCATATCTTGTGTCTAAAGAAAACTTAATTAAAATAATTAGTTAAATGAAGTGAATCCCTTGGCATGTGATCAGAAGGGCTTAGGACTCTCTGTTTTGTGATGCCTGATTATTTTTTCTCTTCTCTGAGGAGACAGCACATCAGGTGTAGAAGATGCATCAACCCAGATGCAAAGATCAATTTATATACTTGACCTCTGTATATAATCAGCAGCAGTGGTGCTTTCATTGCTGACACCTGGTCCTTGTAGGTTAGAATCTGAGATTTATCTGGCAGCTCAAACTCATTCAGCTGGCCCTTAGGCAGAAGAGTGGTGCAAGTCTCCTTCAACAATAGAATAACAACAACAAGATAATGGAGTCTTTTCCGCCCAAAAGTACAGGTGCAATACTGAAGACATTGTTAAAAATTAGGAAAACTTATAATGAAGAGAATTAGGGCACAGGCACATTCTGTAGTTGAATCTAGGGACAGAAGAGAGCTGAGTCAGAATTTGGAATAAATTTCTGGCGAAGCATGCAGCACTGGCCATCAGAAGCCATTGCTCCACTGGTTTAACTCACCTGCCACTCACGTTGCTGTTACATCCTGCTGCTCCCTCAGGATGGCTGCCCACAGAGCAAAGGCTGGAAGAGGAGAGATGATGCATTGTCAATGTCCAACATCTCTTTGATGAGAAGTCTATTTTATATATAGAATGTGTGAGGAGAAGATGAAGAGGCCAAGATCTCACAGTGAAGAGAAGCAATAGAATGGCAACATGAAATGTGAGGGCAGACACTTCATGTCTTTGGAACCTCTAGGGACAGGAGCAAACAATACTTCACTTTTACTGCTTTAATTGCTTAGAACCTGTACTACTTGTTTGTCTTAGTACAGAGATGAACCTACTCAAGGAACATAGGATTTGACAGGGACACCTTCAATCACATTCAGAAACTTCTCAATGTAAGCAAATTCTTGATGCTATGCAATAAATTTGGGTGAAATTCTTCTTGAATTTATTTAAAATCTGTTCAAGGATTAGAAAGCTATAAATTTTTGCTAAGAATACAGATGGACTTTAGAAACATGTTTTGTAGGGCTGTCTCAGAAAAGAAAGAAAAAAGTAAAAAATCCAAAGTAATTTAAGTTTAATGGTATCTTTACTGAGATTACAAAGCCAATTCTAAGAAACCATCTTGCCTGAGGCTGCTGACTTCAGTTTTCTCTCATAATTAGACATTTTTACACTGTGTGTCACATTCAGTTGCAGTAAGACAATTAAACTAAGAAATATGAAAGATAGATATTATCCTCTCCACTTTATGCCAGTGAAATAGTTTTTCTAACAACTAAATCACTGCAAGATTTGTAGGACACAAAAACCAGCTCCCTTTTCTCGTTGATAATAAGTGCCTGAAAACAATTGCATCTTACTTTTTAAAGCAACAGTATTAAAAATTATGTATCTTATTATTTTTATAGCACATCCTCTCACAATACTCAATTGGCTCAGGATAAATGCTATGTAGAACAAGACAAGAATCAGAAGTTGTTTGGACTGCTTTTCTTGGGTTCTTTGTTGGTTTGATTTATGATTTGTTTTTTGGGGGGGTTTTTTTGCCTTTTTTTTTTTTTAATAGCATATCCAAATTTCTTGAAAGCAATGCTACAAAGGTAAATTAAGATTGCAATTACAAACAGGCATTACTGGAGGGGATTTTGCATTTTCTAAGTTGCATGATTTATTTTTTTTAATTCATTTCATCTGTGGGTGATCTCCAGATTTGTGAGGTTGTGGACTTGGGGAGCTTTGAAGGAGTTTTTTTAATGGCTCTTATGATGCAAATGTTAATGTTGCACTGAGGTTCATATTCATAATATACCCAGATGGGAAAACCTTGTTTCTACAAAGTTCAACCAAGTAATTTTGGAGGCAGATCTAATTCCATATCAAAGCTGGTTTAAAAAAAAAAAAAAGTAAATTAATGCAGCCTTCCTATTGTTACAGATTTTGTTAAAGTAAACTCAGAACATATAAAATGTAGAAATGCTAAAATTTGAAAGGAGGTTCTTATCATTTAGAAATTGCACAGGCAGACTAGACTTGGCTTCAAATACAGTTATTTTTAAATTTTTCTGATAATTTTTACTTCCATTTGAAAATGCTGATTTTTCAAAACTGAGTCTTTTCCACAGAACAAAGCAGTTTCTTTAGAAAAGTTTTTCAAAGCCAAAGTTCGTCAAAGTGAAAGAGACCCAGAACAATTTGGCTGCTTGCCTATTTGCATGCCAGAGTCCAGAATTAAATTGTAGCTCAGATATGTAGCCTGGATTTAGAGATGGTAAATTACTTGTTCACTCTGTTTTAACTGTACATTCATGTATTTTACAATAACTTTCAGAAGAATCATACCTAGGATTTAGGTTGTGAATAAATAGTTGTTATCTCATCTAATAGTTGAATATTTAAAATCTAGAAAATCGAATTCTTTGGATGGTGAAACATATTCTGTACTGGAATAATTCCACTGACTTCAGTGAGTTATACCATGAAATAACTTTTCTCCTGAGGTTATATTCCACATGAACAATGTTGAAAGCACAAAACTGTGCTGAAAGAATGCTAAACCATCCAAGTGAAGCAATCAAATCTGTAAATGCCTGTGGGCAAAAGCCAATTCAGCCTTTATTTCATTCCCTTGTGCATAGAGATTTTAATTACATTATCACAAACTTTCCCCCATAAAATCCCTTCTCCTGTTTCACGGTCCTTTCCTTCTGAATTCAATGCAATTCTTACCTCTATGAAATTAAAGGGTGTTTTGCAGGCATTTGTGATAGATCTCTGGTGTTTTATCACTGAAAACATTGACAACTTTCCTAAATTACAACTTCAGAGATTGGTGAATGAGAGATGAACCACACCTCCTCATGGATGCACCGTGTCTCTGGGCCAGTAACATGGTGTGCTTTTGCCACTTGTTCCTGGCAGGCTTATTTCAGCCTCCAATACTGTTAGCTCCTGTCGCTCCAGAAATATGAATGGGTTCTGCCTTTAGTCTGATGTCATTAGGGTACACTGTGTACTGGTAACTACCAGAGCTTTATATTCCTGATCCAATGGAAACAGATTCTAATACATTTTTAGAAAAAGTGGAGAATCCTACTACCAGTAGTAGAGGAGCCCTGCCTCCAAACAGGTGGAGAAGAGGAACAACTGGCTGGGTCCAGTATGCAACAATTCAACACTATACTCTATTTTTCCTACCCTGATGAAAAGCTGTAACATGCATGATGTTACGTAAAGATGAAGTCCAAAGGCATGGACTAAATGAACTCAATGGACTTTTTAGGTTTATGGTTCATAAACTAAGTGAAATGTGTGTGTGTATAAATATATATATATATATCTCAAGGCTCTCGAAGAGTGATGATGGTTAACTGGGATGTACTGGAAAGTGTAGGACATGGTCATGGTATAAATTATATGGAATAAAGGTGGATACTATCCTGGATAGTAACTAGGATAGAGTTAATTTTCTTCTTATTTTCTGGTACAGTGCTGTGTTTTGCATTTAGTTTGAGAATTATATTGATACCACTCTGATTTTTGGTAGTTGTTTATAGTGTTTATCCCAGATCAAGGAGTTTTCAGTTTCCCATACTCTGCCAGTGAGGAAGTGCACAAAATCTGGGAGGGAACATGGCGAGGGTAGGTGACCCAAACTGACCAAAGAGATATTCCAGACCACACAATGTCGTGCTCAGTGTATAAACTGGGGGGAACTGTATGAGTGGGACCGTTGGTCAGCAGGTGCAACTGCATATTACATCACTGGGATTTCAGTCCTCTCCCTTCCTTTATTTCAGTCATTAAATTGATCTTATCTCAGTCTACAGGTTTTACCTTCTTCTGATTCTCCACCCACCCGGGCGAAGGGCTGTGAGCAAGTGACTGTGTGGCCTGTAGATGCTGGTTTGGATCAAGCCACAGCTATTTAAGTAGATGCTGCTTTTTTTGGTTGGTTTTTTTTTCCCCTCCTCCTTAGCTTTTGCATAGCTACAGTCCTTAGAAGGCTCAGCTGGTTTAGTACAACCAGAATTGTCCTAATGTTTAGTAAATCACTGAGTCAGCTTTGTCATATAAAGCTTGACTTGGTACTTTATATGTCAATGTATAAACATAGTTATTTAGTCTTTCTGAAACCAGGCAGGGCATCAAAGGCTTGAAAGATTGATTTGTTTTATTTGATAAAAGGAAAAAAAAGGACAACGAATATGAAAAAGTACTCTCTCTTGGTTAGCAGAACATAATGAATGATACATGAAAGACCAGATCAAGCTGAACACAAATGTGAAAGCAATTTCACATGTGTCCTGGTTTCAGGCAAATTTGGGAAAAACCCTCCCACAGGGGCCCTCCCTCCCCTCCCTCCCCTCCCCCAACCACTTTGGGAAAGACTTCCTCAGAGAGAAGTGGGAAAAACCTGTTTATTAAACAGGCAAAGCACTCCCCAGCACAATAAATTGAAAAATACCCGATGACAAGAATTTTGTGCCGCTCTGGAGAGATGACAAATTTAGAGAGAAAAGGTCCCCCCCCTGAAGATAGTCGCTCTGTTCTGTTGCTCCGTTCCTCTGATGCTGGGAGAAAAAGGAGTTTCTGCACAGGGTTGGTCTTTGCTGGGGTGGGTCCCAGGTGGAGGCCCCCCGGTGCTTCCCCCAGGTCCTCAGTCCAGAGAGATTTGAACAGTTCCGAGGAGAGGCAAAAAAGAAAGGGAAAAAAAAGAAAAGAAAGAGGAAAAAACTTCAGCTAGCTACAAGACCTACAGCTAACTAACTAGCTACAACTAACTAACTGAAAAAAAAAAAAAAAAATAAAAATAAAGGTAAAGCCTCTCTCCATCTCGCCAGGTGCTGAACTCCCCCACTTCAAGGCCACTCTGAGGAGCAGAGCTTTCCTGGAAAAAACAAACCGTGCTTTCCTCTCCCCTTTGCTCTCAGACCCACTATTAAGGGTACAGGGTGTAATATCTCACATCACCCAACAGACGATTGCGGGTACAAACATTACAACGTCACCCTAGGACAACATGATTTAGAGGAAGAGAAGCTGATGCTGTGTTGAAAATGAGAGAAAACAATCTTTTGTTTAGAAAAGCCTTCTGCTGCAACATCTTATATTTCTATAATTTTCAAGGGAAAAAATGAAGTCACTAAAAATCAGGGAAAGTGGGAAAGAAGAGGCATTTCCAGAAGTGAAAGAATGAGATAAACTGAAAGAATTTGACATGAAGAAGCAGCTTCTGAAAGACATGTCATAGTATTTGACATCATTAGTGGCATAAAGTGAAACAGTTGAATTTCACAGGATTTCTTGCCTTTCTCATGAAGAAAGCAGATTTAGAAAGGAATGTCAGTGAAACTGAGCAGATATATTATCTTGAAGTTCACTCTTCAGGAAACAGGGTTTTTTTCTCTTTTTTCTTTTTTGGTATGATGTTGTGGAACCTCTGTTTGACACTCCTCATTTGCCCAGAGCCTATTTTCAGAGTTTCATCAGGCTGTTTCACAAATATCTCAACATAACAGATACAGTTTGGATTTTATTTAGCATATTTTTAATTTTTATAGTTTTCTGGTCTCGAAAATCTCATAACTTTATATTTCTGAGAGTCATGACATTACCATATCATGATGTGTATTATGTCTTTACTTCTTGAGTCATGGAATGCAAATGCTCCATGACAATGTATGATAAATTGAAGTTTTAACATAATTTGATTGAATGTAAAGATCAGATACAAGTAGACTCTCAAATTTCTTCCATCTATTTGCTGTAAGATATGTAAACTCTATGTACAAATAATGATTTTTAGATTTTGAGTAAGTATAAATAGCCTATGACTGCCAGTGCTAGCCGTCTCCTGAATTTGGAAATTCTGTTTTTTCACTGTGATATTATTCAGAAAAATAGGAAAGAGTTACACAGAGTTCTGTTCTCTGTTTGAGAACAGAAATCATCTCTGGCCCAAAGTTAATGCTTTAGGTTATTTGCTCAAGAGCAGTACTGTACTAACCACAGCTCCACAGATCCTAGATATGATCATGCTACAGTTCTGGCTGGACTGGAATAAATTTACAAGTGTCCTTTAAAAAAAAGACTTAGAAATACAACTACCTAGAAAATTTAAGGTGTCAGGCTGTCCCCATGTGTTGTAAAATGGGCTGATGGGGAAGAAGACTGGCCTGGATGAACAGAGAACTTTTCTTGGAACTCAGGAAAAACTGGAAAGTTTATGACCTTTGGAAGAAGGGACAGAAAACTTGGGAATACTATAAGGACTCATGAGGTTAAGAAGGGAGAAAACTAGAAGGGCCAAAGCCCAACTGGAAGTTAGTCTGACTACTGATGCAAAAGACAATAAAAATGTTTCTATAAATACATCAGCAACAAAAAGCTGGTAAAGGAGGATTTCTGCCCCTAATGAAATGCTATGATAAAGGATGAGGAAAAGTCTGAGGTACTTCTTTACCTCAGTCTTGAACAGTAAGACCAATTGTTGTCCAGGTTCCAAGCTCTGGAGCTGGAATGCAGGTACAGAGAATGGAATGAAACCTCCATAATCCAAGGGGAAATGGTTGGTGACCTGCTATACAACTTTCACACTCTCAAGTCTATGGGGCTGGATGGGATTCACCCATGGGTACTGAGGGAGCTGTAGGAAGCACTCACCAAACCACCCTCCATCAATTATTTGCAGCCCTGGCTAAGCAGAGAGTCTCAGGTGACTGGAAGGTAGCAAATGTGAGTCTAGGACAACCAGGGCCCAACCAGCATGCGCTTATGAAAGGCAGGTCCTGCTTGATCAACTTGATCTCCTTCACAGGTATTGTTTACCTGGACAACTAAAAAGCCTTTGACACCATTCCCACAGCATTCTCTTGAAGAAAATTGAGCCTGTGGGTTTGATGGCACACTGTTCACTGGCAAAAATCTTCTGGATAACCAGGCCTAGAGAGTTGTGGTAAATGGAATCACATCCAACTGGCAGCTGGTCCTGGTTGGTGTTCCTCAGGGGCCACTAGTGGAGCCAGTCCTGTTTAGTATCTTTATCAATGACTTGTGCAAGGAGATCAAGTACATTCAAAGTTTACAGATCATACCAAATTGGGTGGGAGTGTTGATCTGATGGAGGGTAGGAAGGCTTTGCAGAGGGATGTGCACAGGCTGGATGCATAGTCTGAGGCCCATTGTGTGAGATTCAGGACCAAGTTCTAAGTCCTGCCCTTGGGTCACAACAATCCCCCTGCAATGCTACAGGCTGGGGACAGAGTGGCTGGAAAGGTGTCCAGAGGAAAAAGACCTGGAGGTGTTGGTTGACAGCAGCTGAACATGAGCCAGCAGTGAGACCAGCTGGCAAAGGCAACCATAGCATCCTGGCCTGTATCAGCAATAGTGTGGCCAGCAGGATCAAGGCAGTGATTGTCCCTCTGTACTCAGCACTGGTGAGGCCTCATCTTCAGTCCTGTGTCCAGTTCTGGGCTCATCACTAGAGGAAAGACATTGAGGGGCTGCAGAATGTCCAAGAAGGGAAATGGAGCTGGTGAAGGGTCTGGAACACAAGTCTGATGAGGAGTAGTTGAAGGAGCTGGGGTTTTTTAGCCTGGGGAAACAGAGGCTCAGACAGAACCTTATTACTTGCTGCAAAGGCCTGCAAGGAGCTGGTAGTGAGGGGAAGTTGGTCTCATCTCCCAAGGAAAAAGTGATAGGGCATGAGCAAACAGGTTTATATTGGATATTAGCAAAACTTTCTTCACCAGAAGAGATGTCAATCATTTGAACATGCTGCCCAGGAAAGTGGTGGAATCACCATCCCTGGAGGTGTTTAAAAGAGGTGTAGATGTGGCACTTAGGGACACGCTTTAGTGGTGTACTTAGCAGTGCTAGATTAATGGTTAAATTGATGATGCTCAGGGTTGTTTTTAACCTAAGTGATTCTACGTTTTTAAGGTGGTGGTTATCAAGTGATCAGGTATACTTAATTTTAAAAGTGCTTTTGATCTTAAAAAGGTTTGTGGATATGCTAAGACACTAAAGTGCATTAAGTAAAAGAGGTGCTCTCACCTCTTCCATGGCTAAACCAGCTATACAAATGGAAGTCACTGAGAAAGCATGAATAATTTTTGTGTTGATGTTTCTGAAAAATTTTTCATTTGTATGCTTGTTTTACATAAATGCTCATATCTACATAACAGTGTGCCTGTAGATGATACTGTGTGCCTTTCTGAAAGTGTTTGGATTATTACATGTTGTGAGGATGGCATGCCTGTGTTAGTCTGCTGGGAAATCCTGGCTCAATATGAGGCAGTAAAGCTGTGATGAACTCCACGGGGTCCAAATTACAGTATACCTACCTCAGATGATAGGTGTCCTCCATGACTGCTCTCAAAGAGCTCAAATAAGAGCCTCAATAAAGTCTCTGCACTCAAGCAGGGTGGGTGCTGCTGCTGCTGTCAGTACAGCATCCATCACTGCAGGAAACTAAGGCTGAGATTTCATCCGTAATGTACTTTTAGTTTCCTGATGAGAGCTACTTTGGAAAGCATTAATGTTCTGATCTCGAGAAATCTGTATGCGGCTATAGGTTCTACAACATATTTTAAGATGCTCTTTAAAATCTCGCATTGAATTTGGATAAACTAGTCCTGAGGCCATGACTGGCCTCATGAAGCACGAAGCAGACCAATTGCTTGAGATCAGTAGCAGAAGAAAATGGATTAATGATGGCTTTCAAAATCTAAGAAAACTATTTCTGGAGTTTTTATTTTTTTGTCAGTGATTGTTTTTCATCTCACTTTAAAGTGAGACAGAGTAAAGAAATAAGGAGAACATAGAAGAAGAAAAGCAAATCATGATGCAGTTTAGTTGGCCAGGGTAGGTGCTGCTGCCACATGTGGCCAGGCTGCAGGATACATGTGAGGAAGGACCCTTTGAGAGACTTCCTGGGCAGCCACTTGGGAGCCCCCATGTGCTGTTAGGATCCTGTGCCTCTGTGCAGACAGCTTGTGTTGGCCTCCCAGTCATGCACTGTGGAAAATTCTGGGTGTGCAAGTACAAGGTGAGCTGTGTGTGCAAAGACTTCAATGGCCAGTGTGAATGATTACCAGTTATTAATAATAACAGATGTTTTCTATTATAGAGACCAGACTTATTAATAAAGCTCCCCTAATCAATATTTTTTGTGATCTGTCTCCCTCAATTCAGTTGTCTCATCAGGAGTAACTCACTTCTTTTTCCTACTCTGTCAACATTACAGCCATATGTGGCTCATAATCTCCCTGGGCAACTTGTGCCAGCTCTCAGTCACTCTCATGACTGAAAAAAAAAAAGATGTTTCCTGGTTTTCAGATGGATCCTTTTGTGTTTCAGTTTGTAGCCCTTGTTCAAGTTCTTCCTGCAACATAATCTGAAGGCAAAATATTAAGTGGCAAGCATCAACCTGTATAATTATCGTATGATTTTAAGAGGGGGGGCGGAAAATGATCAGTGAACTTTTGCACTAGAGGCTGACAGGACTAAGTTTATTTTTGTCCAGGGCTTATTTTAATGAGCCATTTTAGACATCTGAGGCCATCAAATTTACCACTTGTAAAACAGTATTTTTTCCATGTCTAAATCATTCCCATTTTATTCTTGTGACTGTCTCAGATCCACACCCATATATGTAGATTATTTTCCTGAAAGATTCTAGTGGTGAGATTCATCTCCAAATACCTACACTACAGGTTATGTAGCTGTCTAAGCTCACACTGCAGTTAGAGATCTTGTCAATGGAAGGAGTCGTTCTAGCTATTCTTCTTTACAAGTTTAATTTCTTCTCTTCAATGTAATTAATTGACTCAATTTCAACTACTTCCTCATTGGAGCTAATGGAAGCTCAGACATGTATCTCATAACAAAAGACTTCTACTGAAGAAAAGTAAGTTTGAATCTTACTCTTAATGATATCACAGGGAGCATTGCTGGTTAAATGATATTCTGGTTAGCATCATAAATGTAATCGACTTGTCTCAATATGATGTAATTTTTTAATCAAAAAATTAATACTATCAAATTGAATCAGAGCAATAAATAGGCTTTCTAATGTCATATTGATAATTCTTCATAACTAACTGTCCAACTGGATTTTTTTCTTTGAATTACCTCCAAAAATAAAAATGAATTCCAAATGCCAGCACAAGTAAGCAGTAGGTTTGTAAGATGGTGACTGATGACTGCATTGTTATGAATTCTTGAGTGCGAGCTTTACGCTCTTTTTTCTTTTTTCTTGTCAGGGAAATTCTCACAGAAAAGATTTACATTTCCATTAAAACTGTAATTGCGCTGCTTAAAGGATTGGTGGCCAATGAAAGCAAATAACTTAATAATGAAAATAAGAGAGACTCAGAAAGCAGATTTATTCCAGTAGGTTAGGATCATAGTGACAGATAATAAATAGAGGAGACTCAAGCTGAGGCAACAGGACTGGGCTAGAGTTGCTTCTACTGAAAAAACAGTTTTTCAGTGAATAATTTACATAACTTCTGGAGCTGAAGGAAACTCTCCCCCTCTACAGGCTAATGCAAAGGATTGTTCACCTACTTCTCCTTTATCTGGCTTTAGGTTTGGGTAGTACCAAATTAACCCTCAAATCTTGGTGCAGCCAAACTCAAAATCCCAATCCAATCCTGAGTTAGGTGCCAATACTTTTCACTGACCTGATTGTCAAAACTACAGTTGTAACTTCTAGTTAATGCAAATCATCTTTCATCTTCAGCCACTGCAGCTCTGTCACTCTTCCTCCTCTTCTTTGCAACCAGCCCTTTGTATTCCAAATGTTATGAGCAGCTGGACTTCACTCCAATCATTTTGTTTAAAGAAGACTTGAGCTTTGTAGAATTCATGGTCCAGGTGTTGTGCACATCTGCAAGGGTTCCTGAGTTCTGCTGCCCAGTTAGGGTCTTATAATAAGATTGAGTTTAACTGGAGATTTAGCAAAGCAGAGACACTTATTTCTTGCTGACAATCACTGTTAAAACACTTAGAAGCAAAGCAAAATCTTGTATTTTCAAGAGAGCACGATTTAGCACTCAGGTACCTTTCTAAGCAAGTACCAGCTCCCAGAGATAGTTTGGTATTACATCATCTTGCTGCCAATGCCATGGAGAACCTTCAATGTTAAATGACTTAAATGTGCTCTGCACCGTAAATGCCTTAAATGCGTTTTCCTATGTTGGCATTCTGCCAGCACATGCCAGTGGCAGCCATACAGTGCTTTGATATTTTACTGTAAGAACAGCACAGGAGTACCATGAGAGGGGAAGTCAAAAGCTGAGCACTGCATTGTGCAATGAACACTGTAAAATAGAAGGAAAGGGCCTTGGAGGCAAGATACAGAGAAGACTACATCTTTGCTAATCAGCTCTAGGAAGAAATAATTATTTTATTGGCATGAAAATCTTGTACCATCTCCAATGTCTGTTTTGCACTGAGCTAATAAAATGTGGTGTACCAGAGATACTGCTTGCTAAGAAGTGCACACTCATTCCCTTTTTAAAAAATCATGCTTTGCATTGTAACTCAAAGTCAGCTTTATTGTCAAATCACCAGTTTTATTACCTAAATAAATGACTTATAGTATGAATCAGGTCTGGATTTCATGAGTGTAATTGCTTGATCACTGCTAATATGGACATGTTAGCTGTGTTGCCTTAAAAAGGGGATGAAAGTGAGCGTCACTTTTATGTACTCCACTTTCATCTCAGATTCCTGCTGCTTAGAAAGTCTTATGTGTGAAAATAAAAGTGAATATCAACAAATCTGGACCATTCACTAAATAAATGGAATGGAGGAAAATTGGATTCCACTTGTTCGAGGCTTACTTAATTGAAAATCAGTCAAGGAAACTGAGAAATGATCTTAACAATAACAGGAAATGATGATTTTTCTGCTGCTCTTGGAGTCCATAGAAGACTAGGAGAAATCTTATGGCAGAGACTAAACATTCCAGTTGTTTCAGAAAAGGTTTCATTCCATTGTAACTGCAGTAATTTCATGTATTGAACTCTAGCAGGGAAACGTTGCACACTGTATTTATCTTTATATGGGAAACTTTACCTTGCCTGCTTATGCAGTGTCAGCTCATATCATTCTTTGTGAAATGTAATGATGGAATTGGGGCATGTGGATCATGATTTGTGGGTTCAATATACCATAAAATCTTCTGGTTTCAGCTAGCAAAGCAGGTCTGATTTTCTTTAACAGTTCACACAGGACACATGCTTGGGTGACAAACCACTTTGTTTTCAGTTAGTAGAGGCTGACTTGTACGAAAATAAACACAATTTATATCATCAGCTTAAGACAAAGTATTATACAGTAGTATTGTTTTATGCTGGGACAAGAGCCTAATTAAATTGAGTTAACATATCTGTATTTCGTGGGGTTTTTTTGTTTTGGTTTGGGTTTTTTGTTTTAGTTTGGGTTTTTTCATTGGTTGGTTGGGTTTTTTGTTTGTTTGTTTTTATTTTTAAAAATCCCAGTGTCTGAGTAGATATTTTTTCACTGCTATAGAAAGAAGAGAATTTTTTCCACTTCTGTTCTTTTTCTTGGATCTTCAGGTTTTCTATCAGGATATTTTTATTAATGACATAGAACAGATGTTTTCAAACACCTTATTTCTTTGTCAGGATGTGCCACAGGATGTGCACAGTGACAGCAGTTTGAACAATTCAAGTATTAGACATTTTTTAGATGATTCTGATTTGCAAAGTAGCTGTGCTTTCAGTGCTTTCAGTGAGTAGTCACTGCCCAGCTAGATGCTCCATTTATGAATAATCTGGTTTTGGTGTGGTTTTTATGGACTCCTAGGGGGCAACAACATTATTCTGTCTCTCAGACTCTGAAAGAAAATATCCTGAGGATGCTTTTTTTTTCTCTGTAGTTTATAATAAATCTTGAGGCCCTACATACTGGAATTGTTAGTTAATTCATTGTTAATTTGTTGGATTTTAGAAAGCAATTCTCTGTAGTCCATTTATCACATTTTGAGTTGCTTTTCTCCTGTGTTCTCTTACAAAATTAAGCATGTTCGCAGTCCTCAGGAAATGTCTCAGTTAAACTTTTATAAGTTATTAGAGCCAAGCACACATTTCCTCCTGTCTAAAGAGCTCCTTCTGCAGTTCCAGGAGTTAATTAGTAAACATTTTTCCAATGACTTTTAGAATTAGTTACTACATTACAAAAAGTTCAGAATTTCTGTAGCCTAAACCATTAACTTAGAATCTTGTATCTGTTGACTGTTGCAATAGGAAAACAACTTTTTTTAAAAAAGATGTAGTAGTTTATAAACAGTACTAAAAGATTTTTTTCCAGGCACTGCTAGTAAATACAATCAATTCCTAAAAATGACAAAAAAGCTCATTTATAAACATTATAGTAGGGTGAATTGGTCAGCCAATCTGTCTATTGTGTTTCTCCAAGAGAGTGTAGTTGTTGCACCCCTCTGTGATCCCACTTGTCATACGAAGGGAGGAAGGGGAGTCTGAAGGTCTCACACTTTCCTGGAGAGCTAACTGGGACCTGGTGGACTGCCCCAGCAACAGGACTTGTTCTCCAAATGGGCTCACGTGATTTTGCCTTTGTGTGAAAGAGCACTGTCTAAGAAGGGGTTTCTTTTGGCCACGTGTGTCTGAGAATTAACCTTTTACCTTGGCAATGCAATAGCAATCCCAGCTGGTATTGACTATACTTAATCTGCCTCAACTACTCTTTGGCTATAGTGTAACTCCTCAAAGTTACCAAATTAGTCTTTTTAAGAGCATGGAATTTCCAAAGGTACGAAGCACTTCAAAGATGGAATTCTGAGTTCTGGTCTCATTTAGAAGGGGTGCACATTTAGAAGGGGCCATCCTGATGCCTTTCTGATGTGTGTTTTCAGCATCACTGATGTGCCTTTCTGCTGTCTCTTCAGATGGGAGTTACCAGTTTATGAGTTACCCTCATTTATGATTTATGGTGTCAGCAGGAATAATTTCAGGTCTTTTCTCTTTTTTGAAACAGATAGCTTGGGGAAAAAAAAGTGTGAACACTAGAATAGACAAAATTAGGTCTCTTATTTGTTGTGATCAAAAAAGAAAATATTTTTAAAAGAGTACAATCTAAAAAGCATTCTTCGCTTTTCTAATTATTGTTCTGGCGTACAAAGGTAGAACAAAAGTTTATACTCAAGATTTGTATTTCTGAAATCAGAGGTTCATTTACAAAGTATTGTAAAATTTCTATTTAATTGTGATATGTCTATCTTAAACAGTAGAATAAATTAGCTTCTCATAGTGTTCAAAGCTTTGATATTTAGATAACATTTTACATATTTATAAAAATATGGAGAAGAAAACCTTCATAATGTAATGTTAAGTTTTCTTTTTTTGCTTTTCTATAAATATGATTAAAAATTTACATTGATGATAATGTGATATTTGCTGCCAGATTTGCTTTTGATTTTTTGTGCTTTTTAATATTAAATTAGTGTTAAAGATTATTTTTTTCACTGTTTTAATTTCAGATTTGGATTCTCTAACAGGGCATGCATTTCCAGGTAAAGTGAACAGTTAGATCAGATTATGTTATTTGTTTGTTTTATACTCAGTTTATTGAGTTTTCTTGGAGGGTGGGGGGGAAGGGGTGTTGTAAAATTTACTTGGTCTGCTTCTGACAACATTTTGTTATGTGTCAAAATTGTACTCTTAGTTGGGTTTTTTTAGATTTCAGATTAATGAAGAAAAGGTAGCTATTAAATGCACAAGTTTAAAGAATAGAATTGAAAATTTGCATTAAATGTTAACTATTATTTATGTAAAGAATCCAAGGGGAGAGAAGAATTATTCCAAAATAAGTCCCAATGAAAAGATTTTAAGTTATTCAAACTTGCATGTGATTCTGTAAAGCAGGTAAAAAAAAAAAACTACAAAACGAACCACTGGTCAGTATTTAAGGAAAGCAAAGATTCCGGAAATACAAGACTTAGTTTCCAATTTTATTAGCAGAAGTGCGTAGGAAAGAGGTTTGAATATTAAGAACATTTTCAGTAGAGAATCAAGAAAGAATGATAACACAATTACATTAATCCACTGGATTCTACTGTACACGCACTTTTTTTTTGCTGTCTGGAACTTAAATTTAAAAATAGTACATTCAATTAAAAATTTTAGAATTTTGCAACTATATTTTACAATTCAAACATTTTGAGTTGAGAATTTTTTAGCAGAAATACAAGAGCAGAGAATTCGATGCTAAGTAATTGTGAACTTCTGTGTAACTTGGGCAGAGAATTTGTTACAGAAGGAATATAAATGAGAACTTTCTGAAATAAAGTAAATCTCTGCTGCAAATATGCGGACTCCTTCTGTACTCAAAATTTTCCTGAATAATCCAGTTAAACAGGCTGTGAAAACTAAGGCATAATATTTGTATAACAAAGAGATTTAGTCAAAATTTGTGATTATATTTATCATTAGAATTATATTACTATTTATTATGTCACTGGCTTCTAAAGTGTCTAATGCATAGTATAATATTCCTCCTTCAGTTTTCCTTAAAGGTCATTCTTTAAAAATTATGGGACAGTAGATTCATTTGAGGTTTTCCAGGCATTTCTGCACTGTAGGCATGAGGTATGCTGTAAGATGTAGAACAAAAAAGACCAACAGAACAAAAAAGTTTAGAAGTTAATCATAATGAAATTTCTGTGCAGTGTGGAGCAGATCTGGGTACAGATTCTGTCAGTTATTTGTATTTAAATACAGCAACACAACAAGTGAAGTCTGTTTGAGAAGTCAGAAGACTGTAAGTGCAGATTTTGTCATTTTCATCCTAGAAGAGGAAACTCTTCTGAGTATTTTGGTTTGGTTTGAGTAAGGATACCCATGGAATAACATACTGCTTAATTAGGGCCATCTTGTAAATTTGATCCTCATAAGTGCTGTCAAATATATGCATATGTCACCAAAATAGACATTGAGACAAGCAGGATCAGTGTATCTTCTATTTTTTTTCTCTACTTTTTAAAGGTTGAGTCTGCTTTTGTTTTTGCATGAATATTTTATGTTACTAGATGGTGTTGTCATGGTGTGTCCCATTCTTACTTTGTAAAATGACAACAAAATCATAATGAGCAATACTGACAACAGAGCCTTATGTATGCTTCAGAATTATGGCAAAGAGAAATCATCTTTATTCTGCATAGAAAATGTCCTCAACTGCACAACAGGTGATTTACATGCCTGCGTTACATTCCAGGTGTAGCTGTGCACAAATCCATCAAATGGCCTGTTATTTAGCACAGACAGAAATATCTCAGAATCTAACAAACTGTCAAAGGGATGTAAGAGAATAGTATAGGCAGCCAATAAGCATAAAAGCCTGGCGTGGACTTCACTTAAATAGATAGTTATTTGGTGACTCACAATATGAACATGCTACTGTGCAGCTCACAGAAATCACAAGAAGAACCATCTCTCATTTTATGCTTCATTTGACAGAGTTAAGACATACTCTTTTCATATAAAAGGATAAAAGTAGCAGAATGTTCTTTCTTGCCTTCAGCTTTACTTACATTTAATAATCAAGTCATTATAGTATTCTGCTAAAATAGTGCAGAATGTATAGTTACAGGTGTAGCTAAATGAAAAACCAAAAGGGATGCTTATGGATATATGCTGAAAAACACAGAACAGTAAATCCTGATACCTATGTGTTAACATAATTACTCTAGTTAGGCTAAAGTACATTAATTTTCAGCAGATAGAAGAGATCAAGGTGTTACTTATGCATCTTTAATGGTAATTAGTTAATTAGCTGAGATATGTGTGTTAACAGGTGATTTGTATCTCACGCTGAGCAAACACAAACCAAACTCATTTGAGATTTCTATTTATCTCACCTTGGAAAAAAGCCCCACCCTTTGAGCTAATCCAGCGGGATTCATTAACGAGACCTCTAAGGGGATGGTGATCTAATAGTTTTTCATTTGACCCTTGGCCAGTGCTCTACAGGAGCAGAACATGAAATTACTCCTTTCCTTAAGTCATGTAGCAGTGTCAGTGAAATGCTGAGTGGGTGCTTCTGCTGGACCCTTAGCAGGGCAGACAAACCAAACCTGCTTCTGCACTGACCTAATCACACAGGTTCCAGGGCAGAAGGGGTTTGAATCCATCTAGATGACTTTAAATTCATGTGAGTTCCCATCTGGATGAGACTGCTTTGTGAATTTCAGGCTGAGAGGAAGTACTTTCCCTATAACCGCTGGCAACTGCATCAGCTGCCCAATGTTTTCTGTAGATTTGGGCAATCTCTGCTACTTCAGAGACAGATCAGAATACAAACCACACCAAAGTATCTGTCTGGTTTTTATGTGAAGGGAAAAAAAAATCTTTATAACCCTTGCAGTTGATTAGCTGAAACCCTAAAGTACGAGATTTGATTATAGTCATTGTCTTAATGCAGAGCTGCAAGTGTTATGGGCATGTTGAGAACTTCCAGAAGCTGGATTAAAGCATCTCTTTTACAATGATATCTAATCTCGTCCTAAAGCTCCAAGCAATGGCGAGTCCACCAGCTCCCCTGGTAAGCCATTCCAATATTTAATTACCCTTAGTGCTAGGAAATTGAAATGTTGTGGAAAAGTTGAATTTGTCTAATTTCAGCTGCCAGTCTTCCTTTTGCTGTGCCATTTTCAGCAACTGAAAATTCTGAAAATTCCCCCTTTTTCAGGTATGTTTTCTGAACAAGTGTCTATGACAAACTGCAGTGACCTGTCAAAAGGTCTCTGTGCAGAGAAGCTGTGCCACCCGGCCTGATGAACTTATTGCCTTGATCTGCAAACCTGGCCTCTTTCATAGGCTATCACAATTTTATGACCTCTATGACTACTAAAATTTTTATACAGTAGTCAAGGTACCTTTCACCTTTTGTTCGGGTAAACTTAATATGTTTTGCTCTTTAAGGCTCACACTATAAGACTGGTTTTCTGGCAGCTGTCCTAGGAACCCCTGTTTTTCAAAAACTATGAGAATATATTCATGTAGAATTTTGTAAATACTGTATATAGAAGTAAAGTACTTTTTTATTTGTACATAATACCTCTTAATTCTCCCTTTTTAAGGAATTAGCTATAGTTCAAGTTACAGTGATTGTCTGTGTCAAGCAAACCAAGTGGTAGTCCTAAAAGGTAATTGACAGAATAGGAATGAGCATTTTTTCCCTAGTTTGATATGGCTAACATGAGATTTGAGGTGGAAGGGAATGCTCTTATGGCAGCATAACAAGTCTAGCAGTTTCAATCTGGTGAAATCTGGGCGGGCACTGAGTTTTGGGTGGTCATTAGTCCAAAGAAGAAGGAGAATTAGCCAGAATGTGTCTCTAAGGAGTGAGATGAAAAAAAAAGGTTAGAGACTTTAAAGCCCCATTTAAATGCATCCCTCAGACTGCATACCTATAACTAATATCTTGTATTAGCTCACTTAGAAGGTTAAGGATGTACCTTTAACCCAGAGGAGCTCCATGGTGAAGAGAGTTAATAGCAGTCTGCTTTGATTTCCACAGGCTGTGAAGCACACCTATGAATTCCTGTTCTGGATCACATAAAAATTAGTTAGGTGCCACCTGAGTTTGGAATCTACAGTATGTAATTCAAATGCATCTTCTGCATCTCTGTTGATTTTTTTTTAAAATTCAGCTTTAGCGTGTAGTGTTTTCTCTTTTCCCTACTACCACCCCCAAGTACCCAACTGGTCGGTAAGACCCACAGACTTTGTTTTTCATTATGTTAATGATGAGTGCTGTTTTGTTGCAATTCATCTAAATAAGCTTGAGGTTTTCTGAAATACCTCAGGGACAAAGATATTTTTTTCAAAGACTTCTTCACTGTATTTCACATTACTTCAATGTAATGCTAGATTTCAAATTCAATTTTCTTTTTTTAATTTCTGAAAATCTCTTTATAGTCTAGGGAAGAGACTGTTGTCTTCAGCACTGTCAGTAAAACTAAGATAGCGCTAAGTGGAATGAGCATTCTCAGGTCTGAAGTATAGCTCCAGCTATGGTAGGAACCTGTGCAGTCCTGTGGGAAGTGTTTAGAGAAAGAGTGTCTCAAATGCTAATCAAATATGAACTCAAAATATCCATTCTAATTCCTGGGTGTATCCGATCAAGGTAGTTGGTCAGGGACCTGCTCATTTTCCAAAACAAATAACACTTTGTCCATAATAATGAGCATCATTTCATGAATTAGTTAATGGCCTGGTGAACTGTGCACGTTCCTATTCATCTACTCGGTCAAAACTCAAATGGACGTTTCATTCAGTACACCAATACTGGGTATTGTGGTTGAAATAAAAGTTTATCTGTGAGTGTCTTCTCAGCCATATTATTTGCAATTACTGTAGTATTGAGTCAGAAGCACAGAAACTCTCATCTTTATCCTTTTTCTCTACGTTTGCCTAAAGCATGTGCAAGGTTGGGTAGAAAATGAAGATTGGATGGCTTAGGACAAATAACACTGAGTGGAATTTAGTTTGAGTACCAACAACAGAATATCAAAGCTCAGTGTTATATGATTAGAGCTGACAGATTTTTAAAGAACAAATTTGGAGAAAACAATATTTTGCAGCTGGTTTTGGCTAACTATCATCTTGGTTTTATCTGGGGAAATGCTTGTCTAGTGAATTGAGTCTGCTAAGTGTTGGAGGTTTTTTTAATCCTTCTACTGAATTTCTGTAACTTTTTTTTCATGTTCAAAAAAAGGTAAGTTCTGTCAGCTTAGGCTGAAAACAAGCTTGATTTAAAAAAAAAAAAAAAGGTAAACCAAAACACAAAATTAAAGTCATCAAATCATAAGAAGGTAGAGTATGATGAGCTAGTAAACAAAACAAAACTAAAAGGTCACTTACAGTTGAGCCCCTTTTGAGATTCTGTAAAATTGAATGGACAGAATCACAAACTTAAAAGAAGTCATCTTTCATTTATTGTACTCATCCAGTACAGACTTTATCCAAATTCATAAACTTTTTGATTCTGTTACTTTCGTCCAGGTGTGTTTGCACCTTGACTTTTTTGTCTCAAGTGAAAACCATGAGGAGAAAGCATGTGTGTACCCAATCTTGCCTTTAGAGTCTTAGTTGGGATGTAACTGTGCATAGTCCTGCTGTTCGAAATATCAATTTTCCAGATGATCCTGCAGGTAAAAAAACAACGATTATGTACCAACATGAAAAGTCTGCTCTGGGAATTTACACTTGGGTGGGGAGATATTAAAACGTGATTTCAAATTGATTGAACTTTTTAAATTTCTTTTGTTTCCGAGCTCCTTCAGGCTCCTAGTCCAAAATAACTCATATGTTTTCAGTCTGGGTTGCTCTGGAGGCTGCCTCTTCTGGATGATTGAGCAATGAGGATTGCATGAGCAAAGCTTTTCTGGGGTCGGGATACAGATGTGTTCTGGGGAAGCTGAGCTGGGGCATGCACACCATGCTGGTGTGTCCTTGCTCTAGAGCGTAACCCAGCCATGGAGTTACAAAGGTGGGAAAAAAAATGAAAGTGCCTAATCATGCAGGAACTTGACAGTTATGTGATTCATTCCTGTATTTAAATGCTTTTTTTGATATCCTCAATTTCACCTGTTTAGTTTCCACCTAAGTATATGCAAAAAGCAAAACTGAAAGGGATATACACTTTCCTTGAAAATATGGCAATTTCAGAAGTGAAAGAATTATATACTCCTTTGAAATTAAGAGTCTCACAGAAACATATGGTATCGATGTTTTGCCACATGAGCCTTTTTTACTCTTTAGGATTACTTGGTCTCATTTCTTTGGCTCTTAGCTATGATTCATATTTGTTTAAGAAGAACTGTTGATATAGAGGTACCGCAGGTACTACTACTAATTTCTTAGCCATTTATGTAACGTGAGTTATAGAAAGGCTTAATGAGTTTTGCACAATTCTTGATCTTGTTTAATGTGAAGTTAATAATTAATTTTTAGTTGTGCTTTTAATTAATTCTTTTTTGATATTTTTATTAATTATTATTTTAAAGTGCTCTGGAGTATTTCATGTTAAGGGTACAGGATGAATCAGAGTAATTATATACCTCATTCATTACCACCAAACAGAATTTAAAGGAACTAAAATTTAAAAATATTTGGACTCTACCAGATACTGCAGAGCTATATGGGGTATCTCTGATTTGCAAATACAGGAAGTTATGCCTTGATTCTTCTTTAATTAAGTATTGTCTCTTTAAAATATCTGAAATGGTAATTACTTGAGAGCAGCAAGGGCTACAGTATTTATGATGTTTTGTTTGTCAAATTATCCCCAATATTCAATTAAAGCAGCCATTTTTCCAAACTTTCATTCAGCTCTTCTTAGTCTTATCTCTGTGTTTAGAGGTTGATGCTGCAGCAGATTGTTGCAGCACTTCATAATGTTAAGAGATACAGGTCAGAGGAAGAATCTGAAATGTTAAACTCTCCTAAGACAAGTATATTCAGATGTTTTAAACTAATGCTATCGTCCACAAGAACTCATATGAAGAAAGATAGCAAATTGGAATTAGAGCCAAAGGCAAAACCTTAATGAGGATAATTTAATTTTTGAATTGAGAAGAGGACAACCATGTTGGCAATCAAAGCTTCTTGCAAGCTTTGACTCCTCATCTAAAAGCTGCCATCTTTAATTTCCTCATTTTGATGGCATTGATTAAATGCAGATTGTTTTCACAGCTAAATATAGAAAATGCTTTTAATTCATTAGGTACTAGCTTCCTAAATAGACAAATATTAAATATACTGTATTGATGGGGTTTGTATTTTCTGTGGTTATGTACTGTCCAATGTTGCTCCTTGGCTACTTGTTTAGGCCAGCTTGTAGCAGCTGAAGGTTGTACTTAGAATATTTTACAAAATAAGTAGTTGATATTAATACATATTTTTATATATATATATATATATATATATATATATATATATATATATATATATATCAGTTTTAGAGGACACAATATAAACCATGACTGTTTTATCCTCTGAGGACAATTAAGTGGTCCAGCAGCACTTTTTAATGATTTTTAGTTGTTTGCTGTATGCAAAAAAAAGATTTTTAAAAAAATTGTTTCTATTTTAGATCTAGTTTTTCATAGGTATTAATTTATCAAATATCATTTTCCCTAAACTATATCACCTCAAAATGTTTTTTTAAATTTATAGTTTTGAAATATAGATTTATTTCAGACCTTTAAATTTTTCCTTTTCTTGCAATGAGCAGTTGGAACTGTGAATTACAAAAGCTATCAAAGGAAAATGGATGTCCAGATTATTTTCTATAAGCCAACAGATTCTGCCCAGAAGTTTAAGTATGGCATAGATCATGAGTCAGTTATTTCTTTGCTGTTACAAGACTTTTTGACAATAAATCATACTCCTGTTTAAACACATTCTTATGAAAATATTAAATGACACTCTCAAAGCTAAAATTCCACTAGCAGTCTTTACTACTTCAAAGTAAACTTGCTGATAGAATTTAAATTTTATTTTTGACAGTGCTCTAGAGCTGTTTCCTTATTCAGATTTCAGCCAAGGAAGTGATCATAATGATCAGAGATGATAGGAACTGGTGTTTACCTTGGTTGTCTCTACCTCTGAATAAATATGGCTGTTTTCTTGTATTCATAAATTTTGGAGGTGGTAGTGTGAGACTTATCTGTCAAGATCAGTGACTTGTGTATGTGTGTTAGATTTTAATGCAAGACTAGGCACTGTTAATGAATATGGAGATGATTTTTTTACAGTTCCGGTGATTAACAATCAATTTTTCAGAAACAGAATTGTTACTATTCTTGTTAGTTTGGCAGGTATACTTAACCTGCCTCACAGGTCAAGAACTGGTTATTGCTGTGATTATGAGTCTGTCAGAGGGGATTACAGAATTTGTCCTGTAGGATAATAAAGGCTCAGGCACTATTTCAGTAGCATAATCTAATACTCATTTATTGCGTATGTGCAACTGCAGGATAAAAATACCCTTGTAATAATTACTCTGGTAGGTGTAGTGCTTTTTTCTTTTTATATCAGCTAAATGTTTAAGCCTTCATCAAAGTGCTAGATGATACGTAGTTAGTTTGTATCAATGAAATGATAGCCAGGTTGTACATATTTATTTGGATGGATGTAGAAATAGAGGATTATTTCCCTGTGTCAGGATCTTTGGCTGTAAGTAATCATGCATTGCACTGCAGCTGGAAAAAAGAAGATAACTGCCATGTTTATACTTCATATGTTCTTTAGGTGAAGTTCATAAGTAGAATATATTGCATCTTACTCTTGAACCCTGAATTGCTCCTGACAAATAATCATGTACCCACAGGATAAGTGATTGTGCTCCAGCATCACAGCTTCTTTTCCAGCTACCTGTTCCAGGTTCTCTTTGGTGCACTTGCCAAAATGAGATAATAACTTAGAAGTCAGATAAATTATCTGCATCCTAATATCATGTATAATTAATTCTCAGTGGTGAAGTAAAAAACTGAGTGTTTTTACCTTCTGCATATTTTTATAGTAAAGAAAATGTGTGAGGAGCTGAGTGCCTTAGGGTCCCTGTCAGGGGCTCAGCTCAGGAGAACTTCAGAGACAGAGCCATCACTGCATTACAGAGTCTATCAAATGCAGTGTCCAATATAGCTTTCTTTCAGAAGCATCCATTTCCCATGGACAGGTAGTGATTCACTTGCTGACATCAATCAGATTTCTCCTTCAAAAGGAATTCTTCCAGCCTCACTGAGAAAATAGTGTAAGTCATCATTCTTTGCAAGGCAAGGATAGACTGCAATCCTATACTTTCAGTAGGTAAAAATTGATAGTGCTTCCCGTGATCTTTCCATTTAGACCGCAGCTACTCAAGTGTGAAATTTCTAAGTACCTCAGTGAGAATATTAGTTCTGCTGTCTTTTTAAGTTCTTATTTTAAATTTTTTTCACAGACTTTTATTTATTTTTTTAAATTTAAAAATATGGAGTCAGATGTTTTTAAGAAGCACTTTAAAGTGATTCAGATTAATAATAAGATTCACGGAACCATTGGGGGAGCAAAAGACTTACGACTATGGGAGTGTGTCAGCAGTGTATTAAATTAGTAACTGTGTAGGCTCAATATGAGATTTAACAGGTGCCTCAGATATGTTGTGATAACTCTCTGCATTGAAGCAAATTTTATTTTGGTAACTGAGAGGAGGAAGGAGAGAAAGAAGGAACTGGCCAGTGAAGAAGCTGCTTCTGCACATTCCAGAAAGGATCAGACTAACATCTGAGACAGGCCAGCTTCAGATGCCTTTCACCGGATCTCCTGCACAACAAGGAGAACTAGATTAGTATGTGGTGAGTTTAAAATGTAGAGAATCCCATGAAGTACAGGTGAGAAGAGATAGAAGCATTGTTCTGCATCTGTAATAAAATCTATGCCTTTCTCAGAATTTCCAGCATTTTGTCTGTTTGCTGTATTAGAGTCTTAGAAGACATACTTTAGTATTTTGTAAACTGCAATGACAATGAAGTCCCTAGAATGGAAAGCAGCTATCTTAGCTAAATTATGTTGCCTGTTGCTATGGAAATGGTAGCTCACAAATTTTATGTAAGTGCTTGAGGTACAATGCTTTTGACATCTTATCTAAAAAACAATGTTTATACTTCATCCACCATCAGGTTTTTGCTTTACTTTAATGACAATATTGGGCAGTAATCCCCAAGAGCAAATGCTGAAATAACATACCATTCCATGGAAATATATTTCATCATAATTAACTGGGCAATTTTTGAATTGCAAAATAATCAGAAAGTTATCAACCTTTAAATCTGATTTATATATCCATTGCAAATGCTTTAAATACATATAGTTACAGGAAAAATAAATAATTTTAAATAAACATTGTTTATTCTGCATGTTACAATTAAGACTCTACCTACCTTCTTTCAGTATCACCTTAATATAATTTTTTGTTTTAAGTTGATACGTAGCAAAAAACCCTCAATATTAAGACAGGCTTCAGAAATGAAGCCCAAGTCCTCATAAGTTTTATCCACAACTTCATTTCCTGTTACATCTTATAAAACATTCTCATAGAATATAGCCAAAAATTTGTTTTCTTCCTGCAGAGAATTACTTGCACTCTCATAACACTTTCCACATCATGTAAGATGCATCCACCGTAACTGCTTATTTCTTACTTAATAGAAAAGTATTGAAATCACAGACCAGAATTTGAAACTCATATTTTCCCCATTATTTTATCAAATTATGTAGTTGCTAAATAAACAGAGAACTATCTATCTGCAAGAGACCAGAAATAAGCTAAGCAAAATAAATTTTTCCTGGAACACTATATTTATGTTAAGCATGTGATCCTAGAAGGGAAATGGATATTACAAGATGAAAGCAATTCTTTAGAAATATGGAGAGTTCTGTAGTGTCTTCATCTCAAAAAAATCAGACAGCAAGTACATTCCTTGGGCAAACAAGGCATCAACTAACACAAGACTTGCACAGTGTGCCTTCAAGCATTTGGTGGGTCATTGCTGGGATTTTTGTCACAGTAGCAGAGGGAAATATTAGTAGTCATAAAAAATGGTTTTCCTCTAACTTTTCTTTGATCAAACCTTCCTTTCCTCCATATCTTTAATTATCTAGCCCCATCTATTGTAGGATCTTTTTTTTTTTTTTACATCTGGTCTTAGTCCCAGCTGCACCAGTTCAGTGAACCATACTACCCAGTGCCTGTTACTGCACCTGCCACAGTAAACTGATGTGGGCTGAGGTCTGAGTTTCCTCCTGGCATGTGGCCATCCACACAGTTAAGTGCCAGAGCACTCCTTGTGTGTGTGCCTGGGTGTGTTTCAAGGACTTAGGTTGGTGTGCATCTTTCCCAAAAAATAGTTTGGGTGCAGGCATCTTATTAGTGGAAGTAGAAGAGGGGATGAAAGATTTCAGTGGTACAAACAGGAGCTCTGTGTGTGAAAGCCCAGGCCAATTTCATTTACACAAGCTCATGATTTAGCCCCAGGCAGCACAGCCACTTGCTCACTCCCCTCCAAGGGGAGAGAATTGAAAGGGTGAAAGTGAGAAAACTGATATGTGGAGATAAAGACAGTTTAACAGGTAAAGCAAAAGCTGCACACACAGGCAAAGAATTCAGTCATCACTTCATTCTGCTGTCCCCCCAGAAGGTTCTCCATCATGTGCAATGCTGACTTGTGAAGACAAAAGGCATCACTCTGAATGTCCCTGCCTTCCTTCTTCTTCCTCCACCTTTATGTCATGACACCACGTGATGTGATACCCCTGGGGTCATTTGGGATCAACTGTCCCAGCTGTGTCCCCTCCAGGCTCCTTGTGTACCCAAGCCCTCCTCACTGGTGGCACAGTGATGTGAACAGAAAAGGCCTTGGCTCTTGCCTGCTCAGCAATAACAAAAAAACACCCCTGTATTATTAGCTCTGTTTACAGCACAAAGCCAAAATACAGCCCCATACCAGTTGCTGTGAAAAAAAATTACCTCTGCCAAAACCATCACAACATGTAAATAGAGCCTATACAGATATAATCCTGAGCAACAGTCTGCACTGGTACGAAGATACTATCTTGTTCTGACTATTCTACTTGTTTCTTCTGTGACCGTCAGATAGTCAGGTTTTCCCTGTTAGGGCCTGCACAGCTCTGAGGGGCAGTTCCTCCCCTGGCATGCATTATTGTAATGATTTTGAAGATAATTGAATCACAACATTTTACATTGACTGAGAAACGGTACACTGCACTGCCATTTCCCTCCCCTGTGCACCATGAGGATGACCCTATTTAGCCTCACTCTCTAATATCTATGGAGCTTTCTAGAGATATTAAAGTCCTAGCTCAGAATATTCTGCCTTATTTTTAACATAAAAGCTTCACAGCCCTTCCTGCCTGGTCTCACAAACAACTTTCCTTGCATGATCTGATTCCATTCAATTAAATAAGTTTTGTCACCAGGAACTTGTCTTTCAGCTGCATTTATTTTCCAGTCATTTCTGCAATCTTTCTGCTCTGTATAATTTTTCTGTTACCTGTTGGCATAATTTAAAATGAGGAATACATTTCACTCTTTCAAACAAACCCAGTTACTGTTCCAATTAAGAAGGTGACAGGATTCCTAAGTAAGGATTTGCTTGATGCACTAACTTCTGTCAAAGTGGATTATAGCTGTTTGTTGATTGTCACACATTTTTATGGTATTAGTGAATTTCATAGTCTGAATAGATGTTACACTATTCACTCCTCATATACTCTAAAAAGTTACATAGTGTGTTATTTTGCTATTTAAGATCATAGCTTTCTGTTTTCTTGACCTCTTTCTCTCTGTGCTTAGTCTTTAGTGCTTTGTCTTTAAACTATTGCCTACAGTTTGCATGACCTTTTGCAAACCTCTCCAATACATTTTTTATGCAATAGGAGACAGGTCTGCAATAAAAATTAGATATGATGAAGTGAATGTTTCAATCTTTTTATGTCTTTGAGGGCATCTTTTTGTTTATTGAGACAAAAGCACATTTTGTTAACGAGATCTTTCTCACGTGGATACCAAAATTTTAGTCAATTTGCACAATACAGCATATTATTTTCTATTGAAATAGAGGTGTTTGGGGTATTTGAGATATTTTTCATACTTACCTGGCTGAAGTCTAACTTATTTTCCCATCAGTGCTAGATATGCAAAGAATGCTGGATAAGGTTCCAGCCATGTTAAGACAAGATGAAAATATAACTATCACTGTCTTAAAGCATTTTCATAGTAGACTTTATATTCTTAATATTTCTAAAAAGTATACAATATTAAAATTTTATAAATCTATAGACATTCTGGACCAGATTTAGTACAACTTTCTTCTGGATTGTTAATGCAACTCATTACTGATACTAAGTTCAAAATTCCTAAAAACTGAACTGCTGATTTGTCTGAGTTTTTATTATCAGACTTTAGCATGGAAGTAAGTAAAAGCATAGCTGGGGCCCTGACTTCACAGGGCCTCCCTTAGAGCAAGTAGGTCAGTTCTGGAATCTGATGTCCATACTTTAGGCAGTAGAGAAGTACAGCCTGCAGCAGGACAGTGGATGCTGGAAGTTCTCAGTTCTGAGTTTGCAGTGCTGGATATGAGCCTCTCCACAACCTGTACCCACGTGGGTGTGAGAAAGAAGGGGGAAGGAGCCTTTGCCCTTTGTGCCCTGCTTGCCACGCTTCAAATTAGTCAGTAATATGGGCAGCTCAGCCCACACTGAGCACCTTCTGCTCTGGGTGAGCTGTGGGCCAGGTCTCAGAGGTGTGCAGTGGCGTGTGTCAGATGTCACCATCAATGCTGGGTTCACAGACTTGTTAGGCATTGTGGTATAAGTGTTCCCCACATGTTAGAGTCCCTACATATGTCATCTCCTGGAGGAGATGTCATCTCCTGAACCGGCTTGGAGTAAGAAATAATCTACACAGGTAGTAGAGAATATTGTTAGTAACTACCCTCTAGAATTGGTTGTCTTATTTGTTTTGCTTTGCAGTTTCACTGCTTTTTTTTCCTAAATAATAATTTTAAGTCTTGCTGAATCATCCTAGAAAACTATTTGTCTTCTTCAGCTGGGGCAAAATGAACGGAGTTCAAACTGACAAGGTTTGGTTGCAGGAAATGCTGAGGACTGGGATGGCAGAGGCTATGGGTATTTCTTTGCTGTATGTCACAGATGAGTGTGGGAGGTTGTGCCATCAACTACCAAATGTGGGCCTTACTTGTTTGGAAGAGGAGACAGCAGGGAAGATCTCTGCTTCCAAGTAATGATTAATGTGTCTGTCTCTCATGTTAGTCTAACTGTTCAGGTCAACTGTTTTTCTATACTGGAGATACAAAACAAGAACTTCTGAAACAAAAATATTTATTCTTTGGGTTTTACTCAAGAGGAAAAAAATCAGCTGGCATTTAATGAGACTTGCCTGGTTCATTTTTTTCCTCTCAAAAAAATTCACTGTGGAATCCTTGACATGATTTATTTGTACATTAAGTATCTGATTCTACATTTGATTTTCAGAGGTGACATTCATTCCACCTAACACTAACTATTTACACTCTAGGTGTCTCTGTTAAAGCTAGTTACCTCAGACTCTACGGTAAATGGAGAGAAGCAAGTACTTTCAGGATAAGATTCATCTGACCTATTTAAGATGTCTGTTTTAAGATTAGATGAATAGCAGCCTATTCACCCAACAGTACTTTGTCTCCACATTTATGGTATATGGACTCAAGAGTGTTTGCCGAGATTGATTTAGGCAGCTGAGTTTTGCTCCTGTTGAGCCAAATAAACACACAAGATATGTTTGGGCTTCTAAAGTACATATAAGTATTTTGGTAGAATTCTAGCCAAGTAATATAAATCTCTTTTGGGGGTTTTAGTGAATGATAAGTAAATGTTTATTCCATCAGCTAGTCTGCATAAGAATTGATAAGATATCAAATACACAGGTAAGTCTTAATTAATCAGGATAACTGATGAGCATTATAACTTGCACAAATGATTTCCTATTTAGGCAAATGGAAATACTGAAGTCTAATTCCCCATGAATTGTGTTTATTGTCTGACTTTGCATCCCACTTAACAGTCCATACAGTGGCAATGTTGTTGCTACCCTGCAACTGTGTGGGCATTGCTCACCTAATACCTGTTTGCCAGCTGGGCACTTAGCTTCTGCCAGCCCCAGTGTCACATCTGGCTTCTGCCTAAGTGGAGTCACTATTTTGCATTTCCCTACTATTTTCTGATTTTCAAAAAATACCTTTAGCAATTTTTATTCCCTTTTAAATCGGGTCTTGAGTTCACAGTTAGTTGCACACTGCCAAACCAATGGACAACCTGATTGCCCAAGTCAGATCTTCCTAAAATTTTATGCCAAAAGTGAAAATAAGGCATATTTAATATAAATAATATAAATAAGAATATGTAGTGAAATGGCAGTTGCAGACACTAATATTAATGATGCTCTTGAAAATGGAGGTGAAAGTCCCTAAATTCATATTTATTTGAGTCGTAAATCTTTGTAACACAGTTACATAGGTAGACAACTAAACATGGGGTCAGTCTGTACAGAACTTCCTTGGGTCAGTCTGCAGCATAACAGACCTTTGGGTGGAAAAGTGCCAGATCTAGTAAGTGAGAATCCACTTGTTTGAAGTGTTGTTATGGATATTCATTGCCAGTAAAGGTGGCTGAATTGAACATGGTGTCGACAGCAGGCATGGGAAACACAACTGAAAGGGGACTCAGGAGCAGCTTGTGCTGGCTCCAAGCTGCTGACAGCCAGGTGAGCAGCAAGCGAGCAGACACAGACCTGCCCGGGGCAGGGACTTCGCTGCTGTCAGCCTCCACCTGGGAACGCTCTCAGTGTTGCTCCCACCTGTCTCTGCACTGGAGTTAGTTTGGCAGGCAGTTGAACTTCTGTTCACTGAACCCAGCTTTATGCTGCTTGCTTTTTATATCTTTTTGCATAATAAATTTTAGCTGAGTGGATACATGGTCCTTTTTAACACAAAATGTTTGGCAGATCTTCAGGTGAATAAACAGGCTTAATAGTATAAAAATCAAGTTAGATCAACTTAAGATGGTCAAGCCTGGCTCCCACACTGTAATTCATGGTTCTTCTAGATGTCTATACTTATAGTCATTTTGCTCAGTTTCTGAGCTGGTCATTTGTGAGCAAGTTTCAAGCCAAAAAACCTTGCAGCCATATTTAATGTGATACAGCTTGGAGCTAAAAAAGCCCTGCTGGGGGCTGAGTTGAAGCCCAGCGCTGTGCTAATGACAACTTACACAGTTATCACGTGGAAGTTGGCTCAGGTAAAATCATCAAAGCCTGGCAAAATTCTTTACAGAAACCCTCAGTACCAATAATCTCATGTTGTATTTCACCTGCAGTTTGTGAGAAGGAAGACTGAGACATTAAGCTAACTAATAAGGCTTGCAGAAGCACAGGATTCAGAAAACATCATTAAAGTAGATGATAATTTTGAACAACACCTCTTCAATATGATCTTTAAGACTGACTAGAGTGCCATTTAAAATACACTTTTAAAAGTGGGCTCTGTATCCAACTGCCTGAAAGAAATCTCACGAGTACTTCTACAGCTGTAATCATGATGCTGTGCTTTTCAGGCCTTTTTTTGCTGATCCTGGCTTAAAAGGTCAGACATGTAACATTCATTACTTTGACCTAGCAGCATCAGGCATCTGCAGCAGTTAACTCTGTAGCTATTATTCTCTAAACACTTGGAGTGAAAGCTAAAAGCCTCGAAGTCCTGACTTTTGATTTTTCTCATGTTTCAATGAAAGGATTTTTCTATTGAAAATGACATAAACTATGTCTTGAGTCTATCAATAAGTCTCTAATACAGGGTGGGAATAGAAAAAAGGGAACTGGCTGCCAGGAGCAATTCTTACACAGAATACACAAGTGCATATTAGAAGCACAGGATTTGGGATTTGGGGTGGTTCTCTTTCTTTTTTTTTTTTTTTTTTTTTTTTCCTGTATTTATTTATGGAATAATATCTCTCTCTAAGGCTTAATGAAGTGCTTCTAACCTGTAAGGCATCAGGCTGAATATAAACTCACATTAGACATTTTAGTTTTGTCTCCATAGAAACTAAATGTTCAGATGTGTTAAGCTATTTTTGTCTTTGGAGTATTTATGTGCCTCAGAATTTGGACATGCACTTAGACGGAAAAACTATGATCTCAAAAAAATTGTGTTGTCTTATGGACCATCAGCAGGTGAATGAGATGTATTTGAATGACTAGTCTGACAAAAACAAACTCTAGAAAGAGAGAAATTCAGAACTCTGTATTGCAAATAAACTAACCCTAATGTTCCATCAACTTGCAAAATCTGTAAAGTGAAATATATCCAATTTAGAATGTCCAGAATCATCAGTTTCTTGCAGTTGTGCCTTTGAAATCTAATTGAAGTAAGGAAGTCCATTGCAGGATGGTTATCAATATGATTGGGTGAAATTTCATCTCAGCTAATACTTTGTTTCTCAGGAGAGAGATTATACTTTCTCAGAATCGAGTAAAAGCATCACTGCAGCTGAAGTTCACATTATTTGACTTTTCAATATAGAGTTCTACTACAGAAAAACTCATCCCAAGTAGGAGAGCTCAGAGAATGAAATTGCAGCACTTCAGAGTGGCTGTTTTCAACCCTATGACTTAGAAGAAGAGTTGGTGTTTATTTTTACTGGTTTTATTTGGATACAGGTAATGTCTGAAATTCAGTTGCTGGGTGCTATTACTGTACTGAACCAGTACATACTGGTATTTTAAGGGTCATCACTTCCTAGAAGGTACTGACATTCCGTCTCTTTTAAAATGAATAAAATTTTATTACATGAGGGACAAATAGAATGATTTATTGTAAAACTAAAGAAATATCAATAAAAACCAAAGACACCATGAAGCCACATTCTTTGTGTAATATAATAGCTTACATTCTTTTATCTGTTTTTGTTGTAAGTCAGAAAGACAAAACAAGGCAAAGGGAAAGCACAAGAAGTGCAGGAAAGATGATGGAACGTAGTGACAGACAGGAGGAAACCCATGCAGAGACAGAAAATTTCAACATACAGCAGAGAACAAGTTTTATATTTATACAGATGCTGTGACACAAACACAAACACAAGCACACAGACCTTCATAGCAAAGAATTTCACTGCCTCCAAAAAACAACACAGTAGAGTCTTTAATGTCTCTTCAAAGGCTTCTGGTTAACTAAAGAATTGCAACACATTTAGTCTGGAAGTAATAAAAATCCATGGGATAGTAAAAAAGCAGTTTTAAGAAAAACATTGTAAGCAGAGAGTCATGGAGAAGTACACTGGAAAAGAGGTCAATTAGCAGTGGAAAGTACAGTAACTCATGTGTTCCAGGTAGCTGTGTGCACTCAGGGATGTGCCCCTTAAGTGCATGGTACTGTCAAAAAATGCCATTTTATAGGCGAAGTCCAATTCTATGAGATTATATTTTCTTAGGGCATACAAAGTCATTTTTTAAGGCAAGTAAATCTGTCTTATCAAATGAACAGAAGGCAATCTATTTATTAAACATACTGAGCAAAGAGCATATGCTACGAATGGCGTGCTGTGTCTGTGCAGAAGGTAGTCACTAAATCATATAAAACAGATGCAAGCATTCTTTATTTTTAGCTAGAAAATATCTGTCTTATGAGTATGCTGTGGATTCATTGTTGCAGTGTCAGATTTGCAAAACTATTTCTTGCTTTAAGAATGACAAATATGCTGTTCCAATTTTATGAAGTGAAAATTGAACAGGATATGATGCTACACAAGGATACTGAAGTACGACTCTATTCACTCATAAAAGATGGAGACAGGTTGATGTAGTATGTAACAGAATGAATACTTTTCCAATCAGTGTAAATGCATAGTATTCCATATTTTTATGAGCAGGGTGTTAAAATCTAAAATCACAAAATAATAAAAATTTTAAGGGAGCTCTGCATAACATCTGGTCCAGGTTGCACTCAAAGCAATGCCAACCTGGAGTTTCTCAGGGCCTTGTAGAGTCAAGTTTGAACATCTCCAAGGATGGAGATACCTACAGCCTTTCTAGAAAACCTGGTCCAATATTTGAAAGCCTTCAAGGGTGCCCCATTAAGTCATATTCAACTCTATCCAACAGGAATTCCAAGTCCGTTTCTGCAAAGCTGCCTTGGAATCAACACACCACCAGGCTCAGCTGAGGCAAGAGGTTATTGCATGCCAGATGCAGGACTTGACATTTATCTTTGCACACCACAAGTTTATTGTCAGCCTATTGTTTCTCTGCCAGGTTCTTGTGAATAGCAGTGATAATAGGTATTTTACTGACTTTTTCCCTAAACTGATGCTGCTGACAGGGGACTCCTCCAGAAAGTCATGAAGGTGTTAAATAACTGACCTCAGTTTTAAGGTGTGGAGGTGCCACTAGTGTCCAGCCACTGGCCAAACTTTTGATCAGTGATCACAACACTGCAAACCCAGTTGTCCAGCTGATTTTGCATTCACCATAGTAATAGAGAGTCCACCTATCTAAACCCATGCCTATGAAAGGACATTATGAATGGACATTAATTATACTAATAATACATGTGATAATTATTAATATTAATGCATTGCATTTGTGTTACTCTTGCTGAAAACAGTATGCTTCCAGGACACGATTAATATTTAGTCAGTACACTAGAATTTTTCTGGCTATGCAGCTGTTTCCACCTCAATTCAAAGGGTCTTTGGAACTGGATATTTCAGATACAGATACTATGTTATTGTGTATTTGAGTTCTGTTCCAGATGGGCTGATAAATTATTCTTTCTAGAAGCAGCATTATAATATAGCTATATTCTTACAGGTCTGATCCCAAGAAAGCTGAAATGAATGAAAATAGTCCCATCAATGTTTCTAGCTTTTATATTGGACTCAGTGAACTTCTAAGTTCATGTTAAATAAATGCACTTGCATTATGGAGGCACTGGTGAGACCACCAGCAAAGAGTGTTGAAGCATCGTAAATATGAATAACTGTAGTTTAAACTTCAACCTGTAACATTTTATTGAATTTACAAGAGATCACTACAAATGTTTATGATACTACTCATCACATAGAGAATTCAGGTGGGAGTGAGGCCATAATGTTTTAGGCCAAGATTCCAGGCAAGATTTTGGAAGCACAGGGAATATTTAAAATATGCATCATAAAAAGTATCACCATACATTTAGATCCTTATTCTGAAATTCTTATACTCTCTTAGTGCAGGGTAGGTGTTGTATTAGTATTGAGATATTATAGTGAAAAACAAAGAAATATAAATATATGCACCAAATGATGATGTATGATGAAAAATATTCAAACCCAACAATTTTGTGATTAATTTAACTATTTTGGGAAATGATTTTTCCTTTTCTCATAAAACTGGAAACTTGCTCACAGCAAATTTCAGTCTTCTGTGATGGTCTCTCACAAAGAACCTTTAAAAACCTTGTTACCTGCATCGTAAGAAAAAAATGTGTTCTTGTATGTGTTCACCTAGAAATTTGAAGCTTTTCAAGTAATATAGGATTAGAGATGGTTCTGGAAGTTTTGAGTCATGTATTTAAAATATTTTTAAAGCCCTGGTACTAAAATGCTTTAGCCATCTTTTTGTAAAACAGATGCACATTATTTAAAATAAAAGTACTTGGAAGTTTTCACCAGGTCTAATATTAGCTTAGGCTTTTTTCCTTACTTTTTACTTTCTATTGTCTTTTGTAAAGTTTTCTATTAATAATGAGACTCCTAATACTCTTTGTACAGAAAGGTGAAGCATCCAAGTGAAAAGTCAAAAGAGTAATTTCTTAACTGCGCTGTTGGATGTACCAGTTGAGGGAATTTAGGATCATGTACATGCAGCAGTGTGTATCAGTGAGGACTGTCATGAGCTGATGATGAGAGTGTTCTGTGGCCATAAGAAGGGGCTGCCTCCATCCTTCCTCCCAGCTGCCAGTCAGAAAAAGCATGCTGAACCACAGTGGTGCAAAACAGCCAAGGAATAGAATTGATACCATTACCTGCCCAAAGTTGCCAGTTTAACTATTGTTGCAGCTATTCCTTTTGTTTATAAACAGAAATAATATTTCTATTTGCTACTGATATATGTTTAGATTGCAGTAGCTCCACATGGCACTGGTAGAGAACCATTCCATATTCCATGGGTGAAAAAGAAAGGGGGGGTGGGTGGGAATCACATCTTTCTTTGTCTAATGGTTTCTGTATATTGAACTAGGCTGAATTTGAAAATTTCTGTATCATGAAAATGAAATATATAACCTTCATTTCCAAAGTATTTTTTGTTGTAAAAAGGTATACTAAAAATTACATTGTACACGATATTGATTAAACTTTTATGTTTAAGTAATACATCTGTAAACCTATCATCTTGAGATTAAAGCTCTTTGTATTGCTGAGGTAGTGGGAAGTGTATCCTCACACAGCTTTTGAAGTTCTTATTCATGAGCTATCAGTGAATACTGCAGTAGAGAAAGAAGTGTGACATATTCATGTTTTGTAGTTCTTAATATGCTTTATACTTGTATTATTAATAATAAGATAGGGGAAAATTAATATTTGTTTTAGGCAGTGCAATTCCTTGCTTAAGACTATCACAAATGCTTTAATCTTTTTTAATTTCCCATTTTCTTGAAGTCTGAATGTCAATTGAACACATGTTATTAAAAAACTGACAGGTCATAGAGATCTGATCCTGAATTATGAATATCTCTTAGAAAAGTTGCAACTGCACAGAGTTAAATGGAGAATCATATACGAAGAGAAAAAAGTAAAAGAGATTTTGCAGAATCATCTAGTTTAGTTAGAATCTCAACAGAGTATCATTCTTTACTTAATTTCTTTCTGTTTCAAGCTGCAAAAAGTCCCAAGTTTGTCCTGAATTCTTGTTACTTGTTTTTGTGTGGCACTTTGCATTTCAGCTGTTCTCCACAAATGCCAGAGGTTCCCACTATCTGGGCTTTGGTTTGGCATGCCTTTGAGTAGGGACCTAGAATAAGATCTGTGTGTTTGATTAAGATCAATGTGTGGGGTTTCCATTTACTTCTGTGAAAGAGAGATTATTGTTTGTCCTTTTGAGTGTTTTGAGCAGCATATACAGCGTTTCCCTGATCTCAAGTCATAAAAATAATTTTCAATAATGTGGTTTTTATTTTTTGCTGACTTTTTATAATAACTTTCTAAGGAAGTATAATGCTATTAAATTGAAATCCATGGAGAACATAAATACATATGTGGAATCTAGATACTTTTCTGAATTGCAGTAGCAATCATAACAGGACAAGTCCTCCTCCTCCTTCTTCATCTATTTTTATTTTATTCATTTGAAATAAATCCTAAGAAATCATACATAAAATATAGTAAAAAAATCTCAGGATTAACCCAGATTTTGGGACATGCCCATGTCAAGACCTCTGCCTCTCCACCTTTTAAGTAGTTACTTAATTACTTAGCATTTTCTGGTTTGGGATGACAAACAGCTTTTAATTGATGTCAACATAGTACTTGTTCCTGTCTTATCATTTCCCCACCAGTTTTTCATCTGACAGCTTGGCAAATGCCTGGGTGAAATACAGAGAGATTGCTTTCATCACCTTTCTATCATCTATTTCCTTGGTCATCCTTTCAAAGAACTCACTCGGGTTTGTTTGGCATATAAATATTAGTTGGAGTTTGGGATTTTTTTTCCTTGTCATCCTCTAAGAAGAAGACCCTGTTTTCCTCAGTGGCTGATGTGAATGTTTTACCCAGAGGATAGGCTGGTCTCTAAGGAGTTGCATTTTTCACTCCTGTTCATTTCTTGAATCGAACGGCTGATGTGTTTAACCCTTTTCAAGTATATGGTCTGTAACAGCACAGGATACAGCAAGACAGTCTGTTTCTGAGGGTCCTGGATGATGCCACTCTGGTATCATGGATAAGAAAAAAAAAGGACCCCAAAAGTTAAAAAAATAAATCTGCTCAAGTATACTGATGATTTTTTAAGCTGACATGTCACCTGCTATGTCAACTTGTACAGGGGAAGCCTAAAATCTCCTGTTTGCAATTTCAACCAGTTAACTGTGTTTTGCAGCTGCTTGCACACACTGCTGGGCTCTGTATGCATAGCAGAGAGAAATCAAATGTTAGGATCTGCTCCTGAAAGGTTAAAGTAAATAATGAAAACTGAAGCTAGGACTATTTCATGGGGTAGTGATTTTTACCATCAATGTCTTGAATGTTACTAGGTGTAGGGACAGGCTCTCCAATGCCAGTTCCTGGCAGGAGATCTGCAAGTCTGCTCCTCACTTGGTGGGTGCCACCTTGCATTTCTCTGTGCCTGCCTCCAGAGCTGGAGACATGTGTTGGAGAATTCAGAGTAGGCTGAGAAGAGCATGTGGTGCAGCTCCCAGCTGCTGAGAGTTCGGATTCTGGCCAGTGGCGTGAAAGGTCTTTGTGCTGCACCGCATGCTGTCAATGTGCGTTATCATGAGTGTCACTGAAAGATCAAGCCCTTACAGAAATTCAAACAGAAATCAGCTGCCTGGCCTATGATTTTTAGATGGTGGTAGAGCTTAGGAGGGATTCATAAGTCTAGTTTAGCAATGGTAGCATTTCAAAAACCTTGCCATATTGCTCTAAGGGGCATTTCCTGACCAACAAAGAAGCTACTGGTGAAAAGTAGAAGTTGCTGGATTCTAGATCTCTCTTAGCCACTGATTTTACCAGTGTCCATATTTAAGGTTGCCTGAATGCCATATCAAATTTTTAAAATCTAGGTCACACCAAGTGGCACACATTATGATAAATCATTTATACGCATTAAGTGGATTTCTTTCCCTTTGCAGTCTTCAGTAACTTTGCAACTGACATTTTGTTGACTAACTCTTTCAGGGACTTTTCTCTGACATATGCTTACTTCAGTCCTGAAGGACTCCCATGAAAATTTTTGGAAAGTTCAGTGTTAACTTGTCTAGTGTTGAATTGGCCTGCTCTCCCATGCGAGGACAAGAGGCCATATGACCTTCTTAGGTGAGAATGAAGGCTTGATATTACTTCTTTGACATAATGAAAGTACATATATTGTGCTAATGAAAGATATTACTTTGAAATTAATTCTGTAATACAGTTCAAGTGTGTGGACCATTAAATAACTCTCACAGTGCAGAGTCACCAATCTATTAATTTCTATCCCTTTATAACTATGGATCTTTTTATCATTATTTTAATCTTATTTTTAATCTATTTATCCTTATTTTATCCTTTGATTCTCCCTCTATTTCATCTTGTGGAGAAGAACAAAATTTAATATTGCTCCTTGGATTTGAATTTAAATATGGATATGAATTGGCTTAATTAATCATCCGTGCATATGACTACTTATATAATACCTACAAAACCAATTAAAAGATAACTAGCACTGTCAAGGCAACTGGCAGTATATAATAGGATGTGAGTAAGAAGAAAGACAGTGCTCATCCTGCAGAGCCTCTATGGCTGGTTGGCATGTCTATATCCCCAGGCAGCAGGGAATGCACAGAACACCGGAAAAGGTACAGTCCCTGAGTCTGTCAAATGACATAAGCAGAATTTTAAGATCTCTAATTACACCCAGTATGCTATTTTTCTGTAAATAATTTAACTTATTTTTATGAAAATAAAAATATTTTTATTTTTATTTTAATTTAACTTATTTTTAGAAAAGCTGTATTTGTCTTCTATATAATATAAAAATTATAATGTCCAGCCAGAACAAGGCTTGCCTCCCAGGTCCATGTCCTCAGCTCACTCAAAATCCATAGAAATTTTTAAAAATTACCTTATCTTTCTAAAATTTTTGTTTGGTGACAGTGGTGTAAATACAGACTAGATCTTCCTGTAGTTTTTACTTGCAAACAATGACTATTGAAAAAACCTTCAAAAGCTGGGGTAGGGAGTGAATGAAAACCAAAAAGATTCTTTATCCAGAGCATGATTTTCACCTAATAATTATTGTACACTGCTTTGACATCACTAGATATAGTGAATCTAAAGAGAATGTGACACTTCTTCTGTGTCACTTTAGCATGGCAAGATTTACTGTAATGCTGAAGAATAAATTTCAGTGGCTAATTAACGATAAATATTACCATGCAAGTTAAGCCTTTTTCATGGAAGCAAGAAGATTCTGCAAAAATGATTCTAGTTGCTATATAAATAAAAAAAAAAGGAGTAAAAAACTATATTACACTCATTCTTGAATGTCTTATTGAAAATGCATATTTTACAGCACTGACACCAAATGTCTTTGTGTCAGGTAAAAAAAAAAAACAAAACAAAACAACAGACCAGTAATTTAATTCAGCTACATGTTAATTCTGCTTCAGTGGACAATTCAGACATGAGTCTCCAGGGAAATCCAATCCCAAACAGGAAATAAAATCAGCTGGAAATGAGGCTCAGCTTTTTCCCGTGCTTTTCCAAAGACAGGTTATATTTGAACACAGCCCCAGGTTTGTGGCATACTGTGTGCTAGCAAGTCATGCAGATTTTACATACTGCAGCATACTGCCACTCAGAAATAAATAAAATAAATAAAGTGCAAACTCAAGCTTCTCTCCATGGCAACCGCTGCATCACTTGAGCCTCATGCCACTTCCTGAACAACTGCGCATAGGAAAATAAGCCAGCAGCCAGCACGGAGAAAAACACTAGGGACAGGTACATAAAATCTACCCAGGCTGCCAGGCACAGTCTTTGTATAGACTGTTTAGGGCTGCCCTTTTTTACTTGATTTCAGTATGTTCTGCTGGGGCAGAAGATTGTGTGGCTGATGAGAGAGCTAAAACTGGGATGATGCAGAGTCTTCTTCTCAGCACAGGCCTCATGCAACAGCCTTGCCCCTTGCCAGGTCTGGTGGGCTGGAGGAGGGCCACGCTGCCCCTAGGTCTTTCCAGAGCCATCAGCATCGGGCCACTGCAGTGATTCTTCCCAAGCAGGTACGGAGCTGCACTTGAAACCAAGCTGCAACAGCTGGGCGGTAGCACTGGCTGTAGCAAGTAACACTAGTTCCTGAACTGTATCCGGCCCTGCAACAGTTATCAATTTTACTTATTTAGCCTTTTTCACTGAATCCATTTTAGTAAGTAAAATGGGCCACAGTAAATGGCTGAACTGTCCTCTCTCAGGGCAGTCTTCTCTCATTCCAAATGTCCTGGAGAAAGAGCCCTAGGACACGGCCATGTGCTGTCTGGAGGGAGCTCGGGTGGAAAGGCTTCAACCCATCCCCACATGTATGCTACCAGTAAAATCCTGTGGAGGACATTGGAGCAGTATTTACATGCCTGCCTTAATCCACTTTATGAATTTCCAGATAAAGATGTTGGAAACAGGTAGACATCAGGATGGCAGAGATGGGCTTTTTTTTTAAAGTTTTGCACTTTGAGCAGAGACATTCAAGCAGAGATGGGCAGAGTGAGCTGCCAGACTTGCTTTGCATTCAGTGCACTGATTTGGCTAGGAAGAGATTGGCAGTCATTTAGCAAACTTCCTGTGTCACTGCAGAGATGGGATTCTAACAATGTTTCTGATATTCCTCCTGCTTAATGAAGTTCATAATGAAATTAAATACAGTTGTGCCTAATGTAGGCTCAAAGTTCATGATCCTCTACTGTATGGAGGCACTCCACGTCTAATGGGTTTCTCTGCTACAGCAGTCTACATACTCCTCAATATTAATTTTTTGGTACTTGGTACCATATGAGAAGTGGAAACCCTATATTCAGACTTTATAAGTATACACCAAGCAAGTATACATAAGTGTATCAAGTGTGTATTTTGTGTCTATCTATATATATGCACTCTTCTTTAGCCATTTTCCAAACCTAATAATAACAACATTTTCAGAAGTAATTGCAATAAATCCATTTTTTATTATATATGTTAAGACCATTTTATGTTATACAAATACTTTGCTACACTTTGCAAATGTGCTGCTTAGAGAATGGCTCACTTACCAGCACTGTGAAAAATGGCAACCGGTGCTGAATCAAAGGATACGTGGCTATTGAGAGAATTAATGCAGGGATGAGTAAAACCCCCAAATCTCTCCTTTTTGATAGGAATAAATTGATTATAAATGTCTTTGCAGAATACTTTCTTACATTAATAGGTCAATTTGCCAAGCAAATGTCCTAGTCACTGGATTAGAGAAACACACTCTTCAGGGGTCACAGAATGCTTAATTATTTAAACAAGATGGAACAGCTAAAACTGGAGAAAAAATAATGTTAGCCTTGTGGTAAGGGTACTTAGCTATCATTGAAAGATGTAGAGCCAAGTCTCTGCATCAAGGCAAGCAGTGTTTAGGCACCACACAGGACAGCTGACCATTAATCTTTTGGCTGCTCTTCAATAGCAGTGCTTGCATCTCTAATAGCAGTGTTTACATGTAAACTTCCTCATGACAATTTTTTAATTTGATTTTTGCCCCAGTGAAGATTAAGACCCAAGCCTCATTTTATTTATGAAGAAAAAGAGGCTGGCTAGCTAGACATTCTAATTAATTTTCAGATACAATTTTAGGGGATTTTTGTCCTACTGAATATGCAAAATTTGGTGGATTTATTCAATTGAACTTGTTAACAGAATGTAAATATGTAAGTATGTATCATTGGGACATTGGGAAAGGGAAAGGGAAAAAAGATGTCATGAGAAGAGGTAGTGAGAAATATCACATTACTAATGCCATTGTCTGGCAGCTGCTTTGGAATTTTTCTTCTTCCAATTTAAAGGAAGATCCTCATATCTGCAAATTCTCTATGGCCCATTTCCTATTGACAAATATTGAACAGCATTGCTCTTCTACCATGTCTTGTGTGGGAGATGCTCTCTACTAGATGATCTGATGCATTTAGAGTCAGTCAAATGACTCTACTTTCTTTGTTGGACTCCTGCAGACTCAGGTAAAGTGGCAGCCTGCTTGGAAAAGCAGAGGAAACAGCTGAAGGCACCATTTGAGTGTCTTCCCATTACCACTGAGAGCTATTCAAACATGTATTTTCCTTGTTTCAGGTCATAGCTATATAGTACTTTTGTACATGCAATCGAGTACGTATACCATCCTTAATGCAGACATTTTAGGAAGCTGTGCCATTTCAGGCTTATTTAGGCTGTACATTTTACAGGCTGGCTGTGACAACTCTGTGCTATAACGTAATTCTTGAAAGTTTTTCTAACATAATTTCTTGGGGGGGACAGAAAATAGATAACACATAATTAGGGTGGAGCTTTTGAAATGCATGTAATAGCAGGCTCAAGGTGTGGAAAATTTTCCTTTTATTAGTGTGAGGATGATATGAAATTCACTGACTTCAGAAAAAGCTGGTTTTTTATGCCCAAAGGTAGATTTAAGCCTTCAAGACATAGTTTGTGTATGCTGTCCTTATATGTTCCTGGAAATGGCTGTAATGGCTGTTTTACAGAGATGTGTGCAAAAGCTCAAAATCACTTCAAAGCACAATTACTCTTTGAAGTATTCAGCCAAGAATGGTCACCTTATCAAAATTTGAAGTGATATATTAAAGCAGCCATTTGGATGCTGTATCCAGATAATAATTGTTCAAAAAGAGATTTCCTTTGTATGTCTGTACCAACCTAATATCTCTGCAAATCACATACACATCCTAAGCCAACTTTGAAGTAGTTTTGTAAGTACTGGTTACAGACCAGGCAATGTAGACTACAGCTATGTATGGCTTACTCAGCACACCTGTTTATTTGGACCCTGTGCTCAGTGTTTTGCAGTAGCAGCAAAACATCTGGAAACACCAACTTGGAGGAACTGTTGCTGACTGCAGTAAAATTAGAAACCTTGTGTGAAGCTGATGGAGTCAGCTGTTGGTTCTGGGTCTAAACCACTATTTCCTGAATAGACACAAGATTGTTCTGTCCTGCTCCAGGGCAAATGAAAGCTGCTTGGATATGGCTACCAGGGTGCTGACCCAAAGCCAATACACCCTCCCTCACCGGAACTTATTGGTTCAGACTCATCACAAGTTAATTGCTTTTCATATCTTACAAACATAAGCTATGCAGAATGGACAAGTGAACACGTCTTCTTATAAATAACTTCAGACATTGAATAAGCCAAATTGTCTGGTGAAAATAAAAGTGAGACATACAGTCTTTGAGCCCAACTGTTTACTCTGGTTCTCCTATAAAAGTCTGAACACTGTGTGTCTCAGATGGGATGTGAAAGGAATACCAAATTATATTAGCTGAGTTTTCCTCTGGTTCTTTTTCATCTCAATGGAAAGCATCCCAAATCTCAGGTTTCCACTTGGCATAAAAGAGCAAGAGTAAATCCTTTTGTGTGATTTGTCTGTTGGAACAGAGGAATAATTAGAGACTGTTTATCAGTCTATGAAGACCAACTGACTCATTGCTTCTGTCTTTAATGGTTCTTCTGTGTTCATAGCTTATCTGAATTGTGCATTAACCAGGGATTCAGGAGATCTACCTATAGCCTGTGACATGACTTCTAGCAACCAAACCTTACTTGATTGTTTCCCAATTTGTAAATTATGAATAGTGACACCAACTATCAACTCTTCCATCAGAAAATCTGAGATATACTGATGAGGATAAGTATATATTAGAGATATTAATTGTTTGCTTCCTGGTTAACTGAACATTAATTAATAAGTAATATTTAGAGTATTTAAGTATTAATACAGAAAAAATTATAGCTATCTTAAGAGGGCTGAAAATTTTGATTTTGTAGAAAATCAAAAATAAATTTTAAGCTAATAGATTAGATAGGTGAAAAAATTCCTATCTTCCATCTCCTGATGGAATTAAGGTGCTTTCTACTACCTACCTAGGACAGTATGTTTCAGTTGAACAAAATTAGAGAAATGTTAGATTCTGAGGGAAAATTAGTGTTAGTAACATAATACAGATCTGAGATCTAAACCTTTGGACTCTTACGTAGGTAGAAATATGGTTAGATCCTGGTTTAGATAGATAGGTGGTATTTATATTATATTTCTATGTATTCAGAGTGTATTTGAGAATCTAGATCCCTTTGTAGGGAACCCTGAAAATGAATTCTCTAAGTTTGAAATAGGAATTCTTTGTCAAAAGGATTGCTTAAATTTCATTATGTCACATCAGTCACATCTATACTAGTGCCAGAACAAGGATTTGAACCTTATTTCTTTCAGAATATTTTCAGTTATGAGCAAATGTGAACTTCACGAGAGTCACACAAGTGTACACAGGGTTGTGCACAGAGATGTAGCAGACAGTAATGAATGGCTACAGAAAAGGAGATTATCACACTGAAAGTTTCTGAGACCCTTTTCATTATAGGAGTGTTCAATCTTATATTTCTATTAAAGGAAAAAAAAAAAGGCAAGAAGGAAAACCAGAAGAAAGAATTGGAGGATGCATTTTTGAACGTTATGTAATATAGTACAGATTACTTTTACCTCCATGTTAATAGTTTTCACAAGTCAACACATTTTTTGCTAAAAAGTAAAAAGAAAATCTCATAAATGAAGATTGGGAGGAGAGAGACAAAATGGCCTCATTTCTTTAGCGATAGTTGGCAACAACTGTAGCACAGCTGAGTCCTTATAAGTGTAATGGGGAAAAGCTACACCATTAATGGTAATTTATGTTATGTTGTTCTCCAGGCTCTGACTATTATCTAAGTGCTTTGTGCCAAATGTAATAAAATGGCCAGATTTCTCATTATAGAAAGCATAAATTGCTGAAGGCAAATATATTATGAGGGAAACTGTCAATATGTTAATTGTGCGCTCCTGTCACTAAATTGCAGAAAATATATATATTTGTGAATATGTTAACCATCTAGACCATTTACTGGTAGAATAAGTGAAGAGTGTGACTGAGGATGTTTTATTCTTTTTGTCATTTTTATTGCTATATAGCCTATAGAGATTACACATTACAATATATTTTAAAAGCATTATAAATAGGTCAGGATGCCACTATGTGCCCAGTTGCAGTCAGACACTTGTAATAATATGATTTTAGAAATTACAAAATTACTTGAGCAATAAATTGACTAGTAATTCAAGGAAAATGAAAATCATTGGATATAAGTTGGGCCTTTGTTAAAAATATGAAGTCAGCTGGTTTTACTGATGAAATACATGCTTCTCATATATAAATATTTTGAATGTTTCTGGTGATGGTCATCAAAGAAATACTGGCTAAGGTCATTTTAGCAGTTTAATAGTACAAATAGCTAGTTCTCACACATTTAAAATATTATTTATTATGAAAATAATTGATATTTTAAAAACAGCACTTGTATGCTGTTAATAAATTGAGTTTTGGTATCTTCAATGGGAATACTTCCTAGCTATAAGAGTTAAAACATAGTCAACCAATCTAACTTTTCCCGGTTTTAGGGTTGTTTATGAAAAACATGATGTAATTTTCATGTGTAAAACAAAATGATGCATCAGAAATAAAATTTTCCCAAGTGGGAAGTCTTGAGAAGATTTGGATAGGATGGAAAGGAGGAAAATGGAAAGAGAGAAGAGGAAATGGAAGAACTCCCAAGTTCTTCTTGGCCACTTGCCAGTGAATGAGTTCTGTGTTACTCAAGTTACCTTCCTAGTGGCCAGGAATGAATTTGGGATGAAAAGGCTGAAAAAGAGAAACCAGGGTTTCCATCCTCTGCAAAAGGGAGAGAGGAGAATGTGAAACATAGATAGTATCCACCAAGTACTTTGGGTGCTTCCCAGCTCTCTGTGGATGCTCCATCTATCTGCATGCTAGAAGGACCTGCCTTCCCCAAGCTCTTTTTTGTGGACAGCAATAGGATCTGGAATATGCTCCAGTCACAGTGTTAAAGGAGAGGCACAACTCAGCTGACATATGCATCCCAGGCTGCCAGGCTTTAAAGTTAGCCAAGATGCTGGAACAGAGAAGGGACAAGATTTCATGTACCTATTAAAACCATAATTTCTTCATTTATCATTCAGTTCTTTAGCTTCACTTACAATTTTGAAATCAAGAAAATTACTCTGTTTTTCTTATGTCTGTCCTTATGTTTAGAATAATCTTAGATAATGCTGGCAAGCATTAGAACAGAACTCAGTTCAGAATTAAAGTGTCAAATATATATACCTACAGACAAAGATGGCTAGTTGTCTAAGTTCCCATGGCAGTCATTTAAGATCTCATCATTGGGGCCTCAGCTCACCACACAGAGTCCAGTGACTATATTTAATAGATCTTTTGGTGTGTGGCACCTCAGATACTTAGCACATAAGCAGACACCTTCATTAATATGTAATATTATGGGTGAATTAAATCTTACCTATAATATCTTAATAAAAGCATAACAAACTATAGCCAGATGTTTAGAATTTTTTGGCTTTGGTACAACATGATGAGATGGCTGTAAAAGCTGTTCTGCCATTAACTTTCCTGCATGGGGTAGATGTATCTACATCTATGTAGAAACATGCCCTGGTACAGTGCCAGGCAATGAAACAATGTGGCATGATCTGAACTACCTTTTGTTAGTAAATCTGTCAGCCTCCAAAACATGCAGATGCACATGGATGTGAGCATGAAAAGTGTCTGTTGGAAATGGCAGGGATCTCTTCATCTTTCTGCAACATTCTGATCTCACACCACTGCTGAAACCCCTTTAGGATGTGAGGTTTTATGCTGGGTGGCACGAATGAAAAACATGCAGCATACCAATCTAACAGTTTATCCACATCTGACTACACACCAGAGCCCAGGGACACTAATTTATTAGTGTACTTATAGCTTACAAGTAGTACTTCTCATCTATATAACTTGTAGGCTTTTCCTTTGAATCCAGCATGATCCAGCTGGACTGAAAGAGTGTTACAGTGCTGTGAATAAAATAAAGCAGTTTGGTTACAGATGAAGGAAAAAAATCCACTAACACCAATTCAAGAAATAAAGAAATACGGTACATGTTGTTTTGTTTAGAACTTCCTTCCACAGCTTTTGATAACTCAGTTATTGGTACAGCAATGCAACATTTATTGGGATTTTCTAGTAATGCACACAGAACAAGTGGCATGGGAAGGTAAATGGTGCCGTGGAAACTGAATTTAAATACTGCTTTGAGCAGGATGGTAGTGTAGTATAGGACTAACAAAAAGATGTATAATGACTATGTTAAATACAGTCTAAATGTGAGTGAATCTTATATGTAAATAGAAGATAATACATTTATGTTTGGCTATTTTCCACCCCCTCAAAATAAATCTATCTCACAGGACAGTGATACATGAGATTTTAATTCGATAGTGCCATGCCTACTGACTTTTAGAGGTAACAGATGTGGTTTTGTTCTGTATTTGAATGCATTCATAATCACATTTCTTTTCGTTATTTTAATGTAAAAATAATACAGTTAGGTCTAAGTGTGTTGAAAATGTCTCTCATCATCGACTTCAGTGTGAACTTAAATTATGACAATGGATTAAAAAAAGATGAAACTCAAATGGTCTTATGCAGCTATCCTAGTCCACGGAAAAACTCTCTAGCTTCTGAAGTAAAACATGAATTAGGAAAATAGCAGTGTTTTTCTTTAATACTTGTCTTAAACATTGTCTTGAAATTATTTCAATTTAAATTAAAAGCAGATTGTCTTCCTTATTACATTCTTTTTTTTGCTTTGCATATTACCTGCAAGTATTACTGAAGTGTTGCACCTACCACCAGATTTTGGCATCTGTGTGCTGAATCTAGTCTTTACATTGTGCAATGTCTGTTATCTCTTTCTGTTTTGAAATTATCCATCCAGCTATTCTGATCTATAAATAGCAACATAATGGTGAAATAAAATTCTGTATCAGAAGTAATTTAACAGGATTTATGTTTCTGTTCCTACTTGTTTTGAATGAACTGTCACAGTATGCTGGGATGCCTAGAATGTTTGCTTTAGGAGATGAGACATAAAAATTAAGCCAGTTTGGAACTAGTAGTTGCTTGGTATTATATTTTATAACCATCGTATTTTTAATCATTATATTTATGAGACTGCAAGCTGGAGAGGGGCAAACAGAGACTAGGGGAAGCAAAATGAAATGTTTCAGTTTGTGGGAGCAGCTGATGCCATGGTCCTGCACAGGCAACAAGCAGCTGTAGTGAACAGGTGGACAGACACACAGCCCTTCCATGACCCTTGCCCATTCCACTCCATCTCAGCACTGCTTTCAGTGGGCCCGTTGCAGAACTTTCTTGCATTCCTTTGGCAAGGAAGGCCTGAATAAACTCAGAAACAAAAACTCATGAGCTGGCTTTGAAGAGTACAGCTGTATTTTGCATTATGGAGACTGAATAGCTGAGGCAGAGAGACTGCCTCTTGCCCAAGGTTTCAAATCAAATCAGAAGCAAACCCAACAATTAGGACCCACAAGTTCCTTATTCACAGCTTTCTCCCATTTGCCCAGATGCTGCCACTTCACCATTCCTTTATCATTTTTCTTTTCTTTTCTCTTTTCTTTTCTTTTCTTTTCTTTTCTTTTCTTTTCTTTTCTCTTTCTTTTCTTTTCTTTTCTTTTCTTTTCTTTTCTTTTCTTTTCTTTTCTTTTCTTTTCTCTTTCTTTTCTTTTCTTTTCTTTTCTTTTCTTTTCTTTTCTTTTCTTTTCTTTTCTTTTCTTTTCTTTTCTTTTCTTTTCTTTTCTTTTCTTTTCTTTTCTTTTCTTTTCTTTTCTTTTCTTTTTCTTTTCTTTTTTCAGAAAGTTAACTGCAATTTTTAATTTTAATTCATCTTTGAAAGGCCATTTGAAAGGCCAGGGCATGAGAGCCTCAACATGCACTGGAAAGCATGGCCAATGGTACTAACTTGTCTCTTGAAAATTGAAAATAGGATATTGAATTCCATTTTGTGTATTAAATGAAATATTTATCACAAGAAATTTAGGGAAAAGGATTTGAAAGGTCAAATTTTCCATTATGGTCTAGCAGCAGAAAGGACAGCGCAGATCTTCAGAGAAAAGCTAAGGTAAAAATACCACTTTATTCTTAACCTTGACATGCAGACTCTTCATTTAATTCAGCAAACTGCATCCTGTTGCTACTCAACCCCTTATCCCCTTGACATTCAGCTATAAGAGCAATCCTTCACATTTTCTATGTATTGTTTTTCCTTTCATTAATTCTTCCACTCTTCAGATATGCTCTTTCTGCATGCTCAAAAGCAGTTCTGTAAAAGTAAAATATGTGAAAAGAGAATTGTGTAGCTTTTTCCACTCTTTGATTAATTGTAAACAGGTGATTTCCTTTTAAAAAGTGTTTGAATCTCTCCCTCATTTCTGCCTGATAAAAATTAAAACTTTTTCTGCAACTTTCAGGTGCCCAATCTATAGCCTATGGGCTGGGAAAAAAAAAATGGAAAACATCTTTTGCAGCTTTCTGATTTCTCAGCCATTCATAACTTGAGCCTTAACATTTTCTATGTGTTTCAGACTCAGTCTTTGCTGTGTTTGACTCCTGTCCATCATTTCAATGCATTTTAGTCACTGTCATCAACAAGTATTTGTTTTCAGCAATGAAGGAACTACTCATTATGAATGAAGATATTTTTTATCATTATGGTTTTATTATTATTTTTATTATTATTATTACTTTTTTTTTTCCTGTAAGACTTTGTAGTTTGCCTTGCTCATGTTACTGTTATCCATAGAGAGCTGATACCCCAAACCTGGCATCTGGTCATTTTGGCACAGAATGGAGATGGTATGTACTGCAAACATACCACCTTAAGAAAAGCAAAAAAGGAGATGGTCAAAAGATGGTCAGAAAAGCAAAAGATGAGTTCCAGGTTTTTAGTAAAGTGCAGTCTGTATGAATCATGAAGAGTTATCAATAAAAATACCAGACTAATAGGGAAAAGATAAAAAGGCAAATGAATAACAAAGTTTTGCAAACTGAGCATATTTAATCTAATTTATATCTTAACTTTTATGCACAGTGACAAAAAGTTGGATGTAAGCATTTTGTTATAGCAGAAACAGGCTCCAATAGAATAGTGATTCAGATTTAGAGATACTCTGAAAACTACTCTGAAATCTAAGAACACAATAAGAGAAAAGACCTATTATTTGTCTGGTGAGTAATTTCTAATGCAGGATATTATCTTCATAATATATTTTTCCATGGATTTGTTGCTTGGAAAACAATTTAAGCAAATTTTTACATTTTGAAAAGCTGTCTTCCTGGCTTTATTTTGTTTTGTTTTTCTCACAAGTTTGGCTTTGCCTAGACAAAGTAGGACATTTGGCATTTGAAGACAGAAGCCTCAGGACTCCAACCATGTAGTAAACTAAATTCTATTTTTATTGCTAATTATTAAAAGCAGAAAAACAAGAAGTGAGTGTTAGCACTTTGGAACCTACACAGACTCACCAAAGTTCACATTAATTCAACAAAAAGAAGCTGTTGGCAATTGAAAAAATGACAGGTTCATTTTGACCAAAAGTGGGGGTTTATACACCAGGTACAATAGTGATGCTGAGAGATACCTGCAAATTAAAAAAAATGGAGAAAAAAATTATTTAGAGTGAAGAGGTAAAGTGATGTCTCATGCAAACAACGAGTTACCAGTCATCAGATTCTGTGGATTAACAGCCCTAGAATTAGCTAGACTTGTATTAGTTCCTTTTAAAACACATCCTTACTTGTATTCAGCATTAGTCTCTAATTTCTTTTTCTACTTATAAATGTTTCTGTTTCCTTTCAGACAAATTCTAGTTTATTTGCTTGTTTGTCTCTTCTCAGGAGGTGCTTTTTTTTCCCTTTTTTTTTTTTCCCCAACAGAATACATTTTTGGAGATGTAAAAGTTATAACTGCTCCTAGGAATAAAATTTCAGTTCATGAAGGATCTTGTAATTCTTTTAAATTCTAGTTCAATATAAAACCCTCTAAATTTTGAATTCTTCAGTTAGAAAAATGCTACCATATTGGGCACTTCCTATGACAAGCCTGTCTCAGAGCTAAAAATGCTGCTCAGCCTGGTCTCTGGGCTGCAGCCATGCTCCTAGAGAATAGAGGAAGGGTTCCAAGGGAGCATGGATTTATTTCCTTTGCTGAGCTATGGTGAAGCTTTGTTGTGATCAAAATATCTTCGTAAAATCTCTTGACTCCAGGGAGCAGGAGCCAAAAAATTGCTGAATATTTTCCGAGCAGCATTTATGTTAACAAAATTTCTTTCGGTTTCCTCACAAAGGCTTTTCTTTTTGAAAGTTCTTGATTGGTATGAACTATTTCTTTCTCATCTGCTCATGAACTGTCTTTTACCTCCTATGTTATATTTGCTAAAAACTTTTCAAACAAATGTTGGCCTTCACCCACTTCAACAAGTCAGAAGTGTTAACATTTTTCTCACCTGTAGTCTATGCATAGGTAGCTGTTGTAATAAACATAGTGAATTTTAGGGGATGTTGATACATCTTGTTATAGGAGACTCCAAATGATGAAATAAATAGCTATAAGATTGATGGAAAGAAAAAATGTAACATTGATAATGAATAAGAAAATCTTGAACATGTTTAGATAAATAATCTCTGATATTAAAAAATGCATTTTAAACGACAGAGAATGTTAATTACTGGCAATTTAATAAGAAAATTAATTAAGGAACAGCACAAGTACAAAGTAAGAATGCCTGTTGCTTTTCTCAGCAGAAAATTGACAGCTTTGAAATACTAATAAAAGCCGAGCTTGAGACATACAAGGCTGTTATACGGCCTAGTATTTCATGTAGAGGTGAGTTTTGGGAAGACATTGAAAAAAAATCAACTTCATAAAGAAAGCATCAAGAATAATCTGGAGCCATAAGAAAAAAAAATGATGTTAAAAAAATATCAAAGAAGGAAATTAAGGAGGTGGTACATGAAGTGAAATAACAGCAAGCTGGACATGTAGTTAGGATCTTGAAGGATTTCTGCAATTGTCTTCTGTCTCTACTTTTTGATTTTGTGTCTGTGGAAAAGGGAGAAGATTGAACAAAATATATCATTTATTAATGTGATTTACAAACAATAGAAGAAATATATTGTTGGCTAAAAATGTTTGGACTAGTAGTGGGAAAGAAAAAAAAGTTGTTAATTGTGAGAAAGTCTGTAAGGATCAAGGAATCAAATATAGCCTACAGTGTGATGTCTTAAATATTTCAGACAAGAAGGATTCTAGTAATCCCTTATAAACTCCTACTCAGTATGCTGGGTAAAGAATTTTTCAGTTTGCACTTGGCTAGCAAGCAGTAGTAGTACCAATAAAATGTATGTCTGATGAATCATGATATACGGAAGTTTTGTTTTTAAGCCTGATGTTGTCCATTCTATAGATGTACCATAGTCCTCCTAATTACATTTAAATGGATAGAAAAAAGGCAAGAAAAGTGGAAACAACCGCAGGAAGCATCAGTGTCTACTTTTAAAACTTCCACAGATTTTATAACACATGACATAATGGAAACAGCAAAATAAAAAACCGACAGAATTTTTATAAAGTATAGACTGAAACACTGAAATTACTTTTACTCATACTTTCATATGTTCTGCATAGTCTTAGGTGCATCTCCAGGGGAAATCTGATTCCTATAAATAGAAATATATATATATGCCAATTAATGATGGGTTTTAAATTTAATATATACAGACTGTGCAGCCCTAAGTTGCCACTCCATTTACATATTCATTTGTTTACTATTATTACTATTATTTATTTATTATATTAGTAGAATAGAAAGTCTTTTTCCAGAACTCCAATGTGTATATTGTCACAATATTTGCCAGTTACATGAATCATGACCTATGCAAGAGACATCTGTATCTTCCTACATAGAGCACCCAAAGATTTGTTTCTTTGTTGCTTTTATTAACTTTTCTAATGCCATTTTTCATCCTTGAAGCCATTAGTGTTAAAAAAAATAAAAGACCAGGATGAAGAATTCTATGGCAGCAGAGTTTCCAGATGTCCTAACTTCCATCTGAGGGCTTTGCTGTCCTAGATTGTGGACTTTTTTCATAAACTCTTTTCAGTAAAACAATTCTTCTAATAAGTATTAGAAATACTAATACTATCATATTATTATGAATAACCATAATAATCTAGTATTAATTATTTATTTAAATATTTATATGTTAAATTTAGCATTGTAGCATTAAGAAACCATGAGCTGAGAAATGCAGTAATGAGATATTGTAAATTTAGGAGAATAGTATTTATAATCCTTAATTTCAAGATGAACAAATAAGAGAAGAAATTACTATGACAGATTGAGCAGCAATTTAAAGATACCATGATAGTTTGTCTGGGAGTTCTTTTAATGGAGTTTTTCTTGTTATTTACAAATTTTGACTGGAGTTTTGAGAAGAAGAATGCTGTTGCCAACTGAGAAACTAAACCTAAGAGAAAAGCTGGGGATATTTTAGAGTCCCTGTGTCTACCCAGGGCTGAGTCCATATGTCCAGAACACAAGGCATGTAACTTAATGAGTTGTGAAGGAAACCCTGTCATGCTGTCCTGGACAACACTATCCATGGCCATATTTATCCTTCCATCAAGTGTGATTTCCATTAATTAGTTCAGCAGATTGGCTGATGTGTTTAGCTCCAGTACTGATAGCAACAAGGCTGCTGTTGCTCAGGTTTCAGTGAAGTTTTTACCAGGACCCAGTGTCTATTCTTGGTGGTGAAGGCCTGAGTTGCTATTGCTTAGCAACTGGTGATTTCTAGCCAGATTAAAGTTTCGTGTGCTGTAATGATTCTTAATAAGAAGGCATATGATCTTGAGCGAGTGTGTTTATGTGTGTGAGAACAGAGGGCTGAAGATGGATAACCACACATCAGCATGTAAGAGATGGAAAACTACTGGAATGGGCACGGTGTAGCACAGGAGGCCCTGCTCTCACTGCCTCAATGATGTAGTAAAATTCAGGGTGGGGGAGAGAGATTTGAGCATAACATTATGGGATTTTGTATCAATGAAAGCATTTCAACAAAATGTCTTGTTTTATATCTTTCAAAGGCAGTAAGTTTTATTCACTTATAATTTCCCTTTTGTCCATAAATCCAAAAACTTTAAAAGAAGTTCTGTGGGGAGAAAAACCCTTTTCCTGCCCTTTTATAGAATGAGCTGCAAAATACAATAATTAAGGTTTGAAAAGGCTTCTAAGATCATTGAGTCCAACTGTCCACTAAGTCGACCATTTGAGTGGTGCAAATGTTAGTAATTTCAAATTAAGTAGTCATTTAAATGTTAGTAATTTCAAATTAAGGATATTCAAACAGGTACTGGTCTTATTTAGAGAATTAAACATTTGAACAGAAAAGAGTTTTTCACTATCACAGGACTTGTCAGGATTGCAAGTGTTCAGGACTGCAGCTAAACTGGGTTGTGGGCTGACCCCAGCCAACAGCTAAATGCCCACACAACTGCTTCCTTATTCCCTCTGCCATGAGATGGGGAGAAAATAGAAGGAAGGTGAAAAGATTCATGAACCAAGATAATGACAGTTAATAAAGAAAGTAAGAGCTGTACAGGGAACCAAGCAGAGGAATTCATTCAGTACTTCCAATTAGCAGGTAAGTGTGTAGCCATTCCTTGGAAACAAGGGACTCAGCAAACATAGTGATGACTTGGAAGACAAATCCATAACCCCATATTGTGGTTATTGCCATAACCTCAAACATCCTTCCTCTTCCTCCTTCATTGGGCTGGCATAAAGAAAGCAAGCTTCGTCCCAGACAGACCCACAGACCCAGCAGAAACTGAAACCTTATGTTTGCTTTTTCCTTTCTCTCTCTCTCTCTTTTTTTTTTTTTTTTTTTATGAGTGGCTGAAGGTGTATGACCAGTAGTGGCAATATGAGAAACCCAAACATGTTTTTCTACTCTACTTGACATTAGTTGACTTTTGGTATGGTCAATCATCCTCCCTCTATCTTAACAAACATTTAACCATTTAAATTAGTTTAAATAGGTCCAACAAAAAAATATCAAGTCCAGAACACCAAGATACTTTGAGTGCTTGATCGAAGTGAGGGACTTGTTTTCTAACACCAAATCTGACCCAGATAAAGTAACAGCTGACAGCTGCTTCTTCTATGCTGAATCAATGTCAAAATTAGCAAGTTCTTCCAAGGAGTATTTCCTTCCCTCTTTGACTGGAAGAGGAAACCTTCATCAAAATTGATACATTCCTGCAAAGAAATTTAAGTCTCAAGGAGTTGATATTTTCTAAGAATGGGAATAATAAGTGAAAAAAGGAAATAAAAACAATAACAAAACCCCCAACAATGCTCTCCCCAAAAAATTTGCTTATTCATCAAGTAGTAAGTCAAGAGAAATTCCTCAGGAAATCCAGAAGGAAGGAATGTATAAATAAGGCATGCTCAGAGGTTATGCTTTAATTAAGAGACTGCACAGAGCACAGCCATCAGTGCTGCCATAGGTGATTGTCTGCATGAATGTGATGGGAGATGATTATATTCTACATGTAAGAACTGAGGGTGCAACAGTGAAACTCAACCCATTAAATGCTTCAGTGCTGGAACTGATGGCTAGAAAGCCATTGATATATGTTCCTTGTCAGTATGGCATCTTTTTGCTTATTTATTTTTAGCTGCCACTTTCACACAGTCATATTCTTTCTACCACCTGTAAATACATGGTGTGCTTTCAGTGCCTTTGCCATTTTCCTTTGGACTGACTCGAAATAAAGTTAAACCAATGGAAGGTCTTGTATGAAGAGACTGCATAATTTGACTCAAATTAGCTTTTTGCTCAGAGGCCAGAGAATGAATACAAAAAGTAATATTACTTTCAAAATAAAGTCATTAGTAATCATTAAAGCAGCAGCCAAATGCAGACAGTATTACAGCTGCATTAAAAAATGGAAGTGGAAGTTAAACATTACTACTAATCACTGCCATTGTCCTGAAAGAGTAGAAATTAAACACTGATTTAAACTCATTTTAAATCCCATTACTGAGAGACCAAATTGCTAAAATTGTGGAGGCCTTACTCATGGATTTCAATAGAAGAAAACTAGTTTTGCATTCTTAAAACTCACAAGTATCCTTAAGAGCTATGAGAATGACAGCATAGGAGCTACATCCAGTTGCATGGGTGAATAATGGGTACATGGAAGCAAGATTCCTAGTACTGTCTTGCTGATGTGACTTGACTCTGATGGGGTAAGGAGTTGACAGGTTATTTTATTCCTCTTGCCCTTTCATTCTGAGACAATGGAGAAGAGATAAAAGTTTTGTCATGATAGCATGCCTCTCTGGTGGGAATTCACAGAATTCACTAATTCATTTTCAGCCAAGGAGTTTGTCATTACCTGGGCTTGATTTGAGCATTGCATCAGAAATTAAAGTCTCAATATTCAATTTTAGGCTTCTAGCCTTTCTGGTGGCCCTATTTATGGCCTTGAATAAACAAAGTTACAGAGAAGCAAAATGAGCTTAACAGTAGTCATTTGGTGTCCATTTGTAATGTGAGCTTGAAGACACTTACACAAGCCTTTCTCCTCCTTCCCTTGAAAATGCAGCAATGGCTGAAATACTTCTTGACTGTATGTAACATCCCAGCAAATGTTTATGGGTGTCCTGAACAGCTTTTATAGTAAGACTGTGGTAAAAATGGATTGCAATTAAAAGATACTGTGTTCAAGGTACTGAAACTGCCCAAATGTAACTGTAAATGGAATGATATGTTAGTTTCCTATATATTCCCAGATCAAAATGAGGGCCCTACCACACTAGTGTGGTGCAGGAGTTTATTAAGTCACCATATGTCTGCTGATCCTTGGTAACTGAACTTCTTTACACTGTACTATTGGCAGGTATGATTTAATTCCAGGTACTTTTACCTTACAGGCTATGGTTCAACTGATCTGACTGACAGGCAGATGGATGGTTACTTCAGCAGAGCTGATATTCTTAAGCACATTAAACCAACCAAATCTGATCAAGTATCTAAGCTAATATTACTAAAACTTTTCTTTTGGTAAATGTTTCAGTTGTGTGAGTTCTTCCACTGAGCAAGCTGGATGTATTGCTGACCACGTATAGTTGCCAGGGCAGGAAAAGGCCAGATGAACATCTGTGCAAAGCACCTTTAGTGCCTTGCAGATACACGAGTACAAAGAGTCCATGTGCATGTCAGTGACCTTGGCTCTGCATGGGTATTTGCCCACACACAGACCTCAAAGAAAAATTCTTGTAGCGAACAAGGCCTGGAAACTATTTTACTTTGTGACTCAAGTAGGATTAGCAGCACTTAAATGTGGAAATTTAGGTTGTACCTCTGCCAGCATAGCAGCTACAAACATAACTGCAGCTAGTGAGGTGACCTGAACAAATAGCACCTTTGCTGAGACCAAATATTTGTGTTCAGTTTCTCAGTTCCTTTTTAAGTAATCATGACAGTCTGGCTTAATGTCATTTTGCTTTAGGCCCTCATTTGTGGACTGGAGATGATGAGCCTGGCAACCCAGTGCTTTCCTTACTCCCTGGAGAAATGGGCAGGACAGAGATCATTCTAGAGCTGCCCACACCTCTCCACTAAGGGGGAGGAAGACAAGGGTGCTCAGGCTCCCCAGGTGCTTCAGTAAAAAGCCTGTCCTTGAGAAATTAGATGAAAAATTCATCTCTTTTGATGAGATCAGTACAGTGAACTTTAGGATTAGGAACTGGCCAAGAATCTGTATACCTTTTGCAACATCCTAAATATTGATTCTCCCCATCCTGCAACATACAGCTTACTATTTTGCTTTCCATTTTCACTGGCCACACAGAGAATTGATTCTCCTTCAACTTCATTTCTGTTTGTGTCATAGGGAAAATCCAAATAACCTGGCAGCTGCACAGGTTGTAATTGAATGTCACAACCAACAGCAGAAAGGTTCACCTCAGCCCCATTGTAATTGGTTTTAAAATGTAATGACTCGATGTGTCTGTGTATCCAAAGCAATCACAGAAATTTCTGCTATATATTACACAATTTCTAGAGCAACTAGAGATGACTCAAGGACCCACTGTGCAGAGTGTTAAACAAATGCATTAGTGAGAAAGCTCTCTGTGGTGAGGTAGTTGGCAAAACCCATTTCTTTATAAAGCACAACCTTCCTGAAAGTGAAACTATTTATAAGTCAGTTCCAAACAAATTCCTTCTTAAAATAAAAATGCAGGGGGAAAAAAAGATATTTTCAATTGTTGAAGCACCCAATTTTGACATTTTTAGAAGTTTCACTTTTCTACCTTGAACATGTGTTGCCTGACATCTGTTTTAACTTGTGAAAAAGGAGAAAACTGTATTTAATTATTTTAAATATAGATGTCTTTTTCACTTTAGATTATCACTTAACAATTTCATTAATATTAAGTTATTTCTAAGATAACTTAATATTTCTATTTTATAATTTGAAGCTGAAAATTGCTATGGGAACGAGGAAAATTTCTTTCTTTTTTCTTAGTATTTGCAGTGCTCCATTAAAGACCTGGTGATACAAACAACTCAGTATGGCACATAGTTGGGACTATACATGCATCATACACAAAATCTTCAGGTGACCTTCAACCTGTGCCATATTGCTTGTACCTCAGTAGTATTAGAACTGTGGATGGAAGAAGAAGATAGAAAAAAGAAAGACTAATGGGGGAGAATTAAAAGGGAAAAGAAGAAATAATAAAGCATATCTATGAAGGAGATGGAAAAGAGAAGGATATAGGACAAGGGAAAGATGAAAGATGGAAGCAAGTAGATGAGAGAGCAAGTCTCACATTACAATTGTGTAGGGATGGTGGGGGTGAGCTAATAACCAACTGCTGGAAAATGCATTTAATCTGAGCCTCTGAGCATAACTTCAGCAGCATCTACAGGATAATGAAAACGTAGGGCAAAGAAATGAGGTATCCTTGACCATAAGTCTTTGCCTGCTACAGCTGCTCCAGACCCATGATTCTTTCTAGGAAGAAAAGTTGTCCTGGTTATTGCTACTTTTGAGAGAAAAAAAAGGCTCATTTATAGATACTGCATTTCATATCTGCTTAAATTGCCAACAGGAAGCTGCATATTATATATTATGTAATCATATTTGCTAAATAAAAAACTCCACCAGCTGTCAATCTTACCACCCCAGCATTTAAGTGTTCACAGAAATCCTCACCAAAATTGTCTTGTGTAGGAATTAATATTTTGAGCCCTCCCTCTGCTGTCTTTTAACCTTGCACATGGAGAGAAACACATGCACATCCTGTCTCCAGTTATAGAGAGCTTCATCATCTAATGTCAAAGGCCTTATTGAGGGGTTTCCCAGCTGCAGAAACTAATAGCTAATTTCAGTTTTCAGTGCAACTGCTGACTTTGCCCTCACATCCCACTGGAGTCAAAGGTTTTCCATGCTAAATGTCTCCTACCATGGTAGATCAGTGTAACAAATGCAGTTGTTCTCTAACATTAAAATATCTTATTTATTGAACATTTGAAAGACAGAGACATTGCTCAGACCTTTTGCCCCACCATAAAACGAATCTGTAAAATCAGAATGCCATGACCTACTAGTAATAATTGTTGTATATCTGTTTGTGGTTTTTACAAAAAAGTAAAGCAAACTATAGTGTGAGAATATCTAGTTTTAACCTGACAATGGAAAGGTTACAAAGCCCATGTGCTGTCAAACATAATTTAGTATTAGAAATTTCAGTCATTTTTAAGGAATGTCTTAAAGAAATGCCTTTTCTAAAAGTGATTTTGAAATATATTGAAAAGGCTAATTTCATCTACAGTTTATTTTTTTCTAAATGTCTTTTCATTTCCATGCATATGCAGAAGATAGAAAGATCACTAAATAACTACATTCATCCAGTAAGAGAAATATCCTTTTTCCTCTTCACAAACCAGTGCAATTCAGGGACAATTTTAATGTATTTTTAGGAGAGGTATAAGTCAAGTTTTCTGAATTGTTTACCCCTATCTCACTTCTGGACTTTGTCCTACACTTTGTGCTGGCATTCTTCCTCACTTTCGACTCTCTTAAGGATGTTTTTGTGTAATTTCTGCAGGTATTTTAATAGACTTGGTGAGCATTTTACTTTTCTGACAGATTAGCTAAGCCTTCGCAGCTGTGCAAAATCCTTCTGTGCTCCTGACATGCATTTTCTCTTTCCTCTCTTCCAAAGTCCAAGATAGACTTCTTTGACCTCCTCAGTTGTCCACTGTGAGGTAGCTGCGAGTCCTTCCAAGAGCTGCCACAGTGGGTGGACGATGAAAGTGTACCAAAGGCAATTGTTGCAGTTTACCTGTGTAAAAAAATATAATGGATTCTGAGGAGCTGTAGGGAGAACTGAAGATTTTTTTCTGGGGTATCCAGAACCACTGGGTTCACAGGATGTGGGTTATAATTCACAATAATGAGATACTATATTTTTTAATATTCACATTTTTGTTATGGAATATTTGGAATTCCTCTCACAGGTCCTGAAAAGCAATAAGGAGTAAATAGCTTGTTCAGGGCTTGACATAGTCATTCAGCTGTGAAAAATCCAGGAAGAAAGAACTTTTAGGAATTTCACAGACTGTCTGAAAGATGTCACACAGAGCCGAGTTTGAACACAATGTCTTATCACTGAGTTACTCTTTTTTTGCTCACAGTCACTTGCTAATTTTGATATGAAAAGATAGAGTTATTTAACTGAATTATTCATTTAAGTGTTAGAATGACTGAAAAGTAACTCTACTTTAAGACTTCACAGCATCATCTAACACATTTTTGCATTTGTTGCAATAAGTGAGGAAGAGAAGAGGAACTTGCAGATCTGTGGGGTAAAAGGGATAAGGCAGCTCAGAAAGCCTTCCAAGGAGCAAAATGACCCTGGCTGACTCAGGAGAGGCTGCTGTGGGGAACCAAAGCATTTCAGGGTAATAACCACAATATTGCTAAGGCAACCTGTGTTTTGTGGATGATTTTCAGCTGCTAAAAGCTGGGAGGTAGGACTTAGTGTGCCAAGACCAAGATGATCCCTGACAGCTTCTGTGGTCCCCTGCCATGTATTTCATTTTATTCTTTTTCCAAGATAGGATCTGGGGGACAGCATCCAGCTTCCTCACCCTGATTTATTAGGCTGTGTGCCTGGCTACTCTGAAAATTGATGCCTGATTTCATAGTCCTGCTCTCTGGAACTATACTGTGTAAAAGTGGATAGGCTGGATGAAAGAAAGAGAACAGAAATTCCTCAGTCCTGATTTTCAGGGGGTGTGAAGGGTGGGTTTTTTTAAGAGTTTTGGTAGTAATCTGAGCTAAATAAAAGGCTGGGATTCTTAAATATTTATTAGTGTAATATATAAGAGAAGTATGTTTGTGTTTGGAAAGCTAAACAAATTGTCTCTCTTCGGCACAACATAATATGACTAATGAATTCTCTAAGTTATGAAAAGGGCAAATGAAAATATTAAAAAATAAAACAGAAGAAAAAAAGCAGAGAACCATGTCATGCCACAGTAAAAGAAAAAAAAACCATAAAACCATTTGAATTTCTAGCTGCTGTGTCTGAAAGTGGCATGGCAGAGCAACAAAAATGTACAGAGAAGAGCTGAAAGGATAATGAAAGTTTTAGAATAGGCTTGCTATAATAAAATACTGAACAGATTGATTATTTGGTTTGGAAAAGGGTGGACTAAGGGAGCGATATAATCTACACAATTATAAATTATATAGACATAGTGAGTAGGGCTCAATGATCCATTATTTTTCACAACCAAAGAACTAGAGGCACCTAATTTAATTATCAGGCATCCTGATAAACAAACAAAAAGGAAATTCTTTTTCAAATAAAGCATAATTAAATTGTGAGGTGCATTGGCACAGGATGCAGTAGAGGCTATCAGTATAAATGGGCTCAGAGAAGATTAGATAAATCCATAGAGGATAGATCCATTCGTGGCTATTAAAAATGATGGTCTAGATTAAACTTCTGTCTCAGGAAGTCCCTTAAGTGCTGGTTGCAGGAAGTTGGAAAGATATTTTAGGCAATCTATGTATTTGCCCTGTTTCCAGCAATATCCTTTTGGGCCGGTGCTCAAGCCAGCACACTGGAATGAAAAGATCTTTGCTGAATTCATCAGGAACATTTCTATTTGTGTGTGTGTGTGTGTGTGTGTGTGTCTAAAATAAGAACAAGACAAAAGGAGGCTTTGATTAGAAAAGCAAAAGCAACTTAATTAAACAATGACTTCCTCTTACTGTTAATCCTTTTCATGCAGGCCTCTTGCAAAGGAAAAGCTCAATAACACAAAATCTGCTACTATCAGCTTTAATTTTAATTTCAATCAAAGTTTTCCCAGCCCTGCTATCCTTCTGTGTATTTGTTGCTTATCAACATGCTATGAGAACAATGCATGAGAATATTGTATTTGACAATACTGCCACCTGGGCTACATCTGTAGTAAATTAAAAAGTGCCAGGACAATGCCCAACAAATAGGAATTTGATTATTTGTAATGCTGCTCAGACAGGTTCCTGTCTTAGTTTTACACTTGGCCTAACTAATTTTCTCTGTCCCAAGTAAATCCCAGGCTTTACTAGGGAATTAGCATGGACAGGGGATCATTCCCCATCACAGTTTGGATGGATCCAACCTGTTCTTAAAGATATGGCTAGAGCATGCCAGTTGGCCTCATGGCCAGAGGAGGAGCCTTCACCATGCTTAGTTTGCTTTATGGATGTGATAAAGATCTTGGGGAAGGTCCAAACCAATCCAATAAGCTGTCAGGAGGGGTAAGGAGTTCACAACATCTCCCAGGCATGCAGACATTTGATTGTTTCCCTGAGGTCAGGACCCGTTCTCAGTTCTCTGTTCTCCTGACATACACTGAGCAGTCTGGGGATGTCTTTGGCCAGGGTGAAAGCCTAGCTGCAAGAAGTGCTTTGATTGCATAGCAGGACTTGAGGTACAGGAGACTCCTCTTCTAGATCTTTAAGTTTCCTTAGTCTGGGAGAGGTGATTTTATTTTCTGAGATTATGGAGTGATGTGGTGAGTGTCTCATATTCATCCTCTGGACACATTTTGTCATTATGTGATTGAATGAAATTCCAGCTGCAGTTTAATTCAGACATTTTTAGGGCTATGTTTTCTCTCATTTGTTGCCAGACTTATAATACCAGACACTATATAAAAACTAAAAAAAACAGCTGCCATAGGGAGCTTGCAGGCTGAAAGAAAAGCACACAGTGAAAAAAAATTGATGTGAGGTCCAGTGCAGGCCGATAATAAATAAATCAAAATCTTATGAACTAAGAAGTTCAATATCAGTTCTAGTTCAATCTTACTGTTACTCTTATATTGTGATGGAGAAGGCAGTTAATTGATTATAAGTCTTGTAGATGTGAACCTTTTAAAGTATGTGAGCAACAAGTCCACTGACACTGGGGCCTATTTTGTGGATGGATAGGTTATAAAAGAAGTACAATTAGGAGATGGAAACAGCATGCCTGGTTATTAAGGGTAGAATGAACACATGAAAAATGAGGGCCAACAAAGCGGCAAGACTTTGCAGATGAAGAAAGAGAATTTAAACTGATAGATCAGGTTCAGAGGGTAGACAGACACTAAAGCTAAGATGAAAAACTTTGAAGGCTGGACTAAGTGATTATTCATCCCTGCCACAGCACATAACTTTGACCAGATTTGGCCCATGCCAAGCAGTGTTTCCCTAGAGAATATCTCCTTAGCAGGGTATGGAACAGCACAAGCCAGGCCACACTCCTGACAGACATCCAGCATGTACTGGGGACAAAAGTTGTGCCATGCCAGCTTGATCTTGGGCACTGGACTGTGTCATTTCCCACTGTACATGCAGTAGCTTCAGGGTTGAATGAGCTGTCTGGATGTGTCAAGCTGGGTACAATTCAGGAATATCTCCTGACATATCCAAGCTTAAGTCTGGAGAACTTCAGCTGTGACAAGTTCCTATCACAGTTTTGAATGTCATCTGTGCAGCGTTGCATTGGAATGAATGACAGATACATCACATATTTAAAAAGGAAAATGAGACACTACATATAAGTGATATTTTGTGCTCTTCTACTTATGCAGATCACAGCATCATTTTACTATACATTCAGCTTTCACAGAAGCCGATTTCTCTGCACTTTTAGAGCCTTTCATTTTTTGTCAATGTTTTGAGCCCTGTTGAGAGTAAAGACTTTTCCTGCTATGTTTTAGTTTTAGGTTCAGAGCAAGAGTCTTGCTTTCTATTTAGATCTGCCTGTGATGCAGTAGTTTGTATATTGATAAGTGTCCCTTGTGTGTGAACTGTGTTCCATACATTGTTTAAAAGCTTATATTGTAAATCATCCTATTTTCATAATCCCTTTGTTTGCAATTCATTGCCCATTGAAGCACACCATGCTAAGAACATGACTTTCTTCTATGTCCATTGGTGTAGAATGTTCTACCAGTAGGTAGCAAAGGGCAAGCTGAGGCCCTGTATTTCTCTGAGATAGAGAAGGTGGATAGCATGAAATGACTGCACCATTCTCTGACACTTGCATTTCAGCCTGAGTGAGAATGCAGAGGTAATCTGCCTGACTCCATTACTATGAAATATGAAGTGTTCACGAGTGCTGTGTGTTCATGAATGAAGCCCAAGCTTTTCATTTTTATGGTCAATAATAAAAATGGCAATTTCTAGGAAAAATTTAAACTGAAGAAACAAAGGTCATGTATGTCTGTTGCTGAAGGAATAATATGAGTTTGGAGTACAGTTTAATCTCACAAAGATTATCTGTATAATACTGAAAGAGTCACCAAAACTCTTAATTTATGCTTCATAAGTGCAGAATACAAAAATTTAATCTCTTCAAGGGCTGACATGACAAAAGACTTTTGAAATACAATAGAAATAATGAAATAATGATTTCATATTGAATACATATAGTTATAAAAGATAAAGAAATAAGAAATCCTCATAATTAGGAAGTAAACTAATCACTAAGACCTACTCATACCCCTTATACAGATTCATAAACCTAAGGGAATGATAAAGAAATTCTAAGTTCTTTTGAAATATCTGCAATTGACCTTATTTATAACAGAATATAGATTTTCTGCAGGAAGGACATTTTATCTCTTTGTGCTCTCTATAGGCTTTTCTAGACAACAGTCTCACTGACATTAACAAACATAATATAGCTAAAAGAAAAAAATTAATTTTAATCCTAATTCTAATGGGAAATTGAGACAGAAAGAGATTAAGTGGATTGTCCAAATTTGCACAAGAATGCTTACAGCAAAGTCAGAGTCTGACTTACAGATCTCATTGCATGACCTTCCTCTTTAATTTTGAAAAAGACTTTTTTTTTTCCTCAAACACTTCACACCCAAAAATGTTTACTCTTGATAAGCCTACTCCTAGCATCTTAGTCTAGTCAGCATCTAGTTTTGGGCAGATTTGTTTTATCATGCTGATTTCTTGCAAGGGAAAATAATGTTATGCATTCATTCTGTAAGTGTTTCTGAATGTATGTGCATGATAGACCTTTGGAATCAATTAATAGCTTTTTCAAAAATATAAAACTACCTTCTTTATCTTGAAGTTAGCAGTAAGATCTCCTGATTACTTACAGGAATATAAAGGATCCTTCTGAACATTTCTGATATAACTTCCATTACTTATAACTGATTCCTGTGCAGCCACATTAGAGGACAAGCATATGAGTTATAAAATATAGGCAGATCATGTGAGCAAAGTCTCCATGGAAACTGCCTAATTTGTGCTTTTATTTAATTAGAGTTGTCCATTACCTCTCCAAATGAAGTTTAATTTAAATTCATATGCCAGTCATTTTTTAAATTGTGTATGACTTTTCATCCATCACTTACTGAGATCTCTTGTAGGCTTTATTTTAGCAGACTGAGTTTATTTAACAATTGAGTTTATAAACAGGATGTTTATTTGACAGCTCAGCTTATCCAACACTCTTAACATCCTTGAAACTAATTTTCTATGCAGTATCTGTGCTATACAACTCATTGTTATCCATTAGATATTCTTAACCTCAGAAATTGTCAAAACCTCGGAACAATTGCTTGAGAGATCCACATGAGTATACTCACTTATTTTGCTTGCTGTGAGATAATTGGGAAAAAATAGGAGTACAAATACAAAGTGTAACCAAGACCAAGAAATATGCAAAATGCATGTGTTTGTTAAATGGAGCATTGAAACAGGCAAAACTGTTTGTCTATTGTAAGCTGCACAACAAAAACCAGCTGGTCTCATTGAGGTACTCTTAAGAAAAGTCTGAGTTGGTTTGACCTTACAGAAATGTTTGCCTCAGGGTATGATAACATGAACTGATGTGAGTTTTGTGGAAGTCATCAGTCCCTGGTTGTGCACCAGAAAAAATGGTTTGCAATACCTGATTTTATCCTTCTTTCAAGAGCTACTGATTGAGTGTATAGTGAGAGGATATGAAGTACTTCATTATTTCCCAATTCTTCTGAGGCGTCTTGTAACATACATAGATGATGAGAAAGACGACAGTGGAAGCCTGTGTGTACTCAACAATTCCCACCCACTTGAGATATCAGCAAACATAGATAATAGAGAAAAAAAATTTAAAAATTTAGTATTGAGTAAATACATGAAACATATTACTGACATATTTTGTATAATAATATATGTATTCTGAAGCAAATCTTGCATCTCATGGAATTGTTACTGACCCAGTTTTCCATTTGCAGCTCCATTACAGAAATATCTAGACTAGGTGTCTGGTGCACGATTAGTTTATATGCCAGCATGACAAGAGGGCAATGCAGAGGTAACAAACTGCAGCTCTGAAAGGAAAAGAAAGCAGGGTAGCTCAGAGCTGCACTTGGGCCATTCAGGTGGTTTCTGCATTTATATAGCATATACATATCATTTAAATACTCTTTTAAATACTCTTTAAATACTTTTTCAGAGTATAAATACTCTTTCAGAATTACAAAGAGTTATCTCTGGAAAAAAAGTAAATGTTGATAGGAAAAAGTCATCATCACAGCATTATCATAGTTCACAATGGCAGAATTGAAATGTTTGTGCATAAAAGGTAATAAAAGTGGCCTAAGAATCACGTGTGGGAAGTGCCAAAGGTGCAACTGAAGGACCAACAATAAGGACCCTTCTGGAATAATAACATAAAGGTTAAAAGGCAATACAATTTAATGTGACTAAGAAAAATTGGAAAGAACAATGACATTACAAAAAAGGTATTTATGAATATTATAACACTAGCGACTTGAAAATCTCTAGCAAAATTAAAATAATAATAATAATTAATAATACTACTATTAGGAGAACACTTGAAAAACTGGCAAATGGATAGATACTGCAGATAATAGCAACTCAGCAGCTTCACATTAACAGAGGTCCGGAATGGTGGTAGGTATCACTGAGTGGATTTAAAAACTAGTGGAGAGTTATGTCTGGATGCAGAAAAATATCAGAGTTATTATTAAATAGCTACTTTGTTTCTGTCTTTTCAGAAGAAGAGGGTGGCGATCTGCTCAAGTCGGGCTTCAGTTTTCCAGGGACGCCAGAGGAGGAGCTAGGTACAGATCCATCTCTCAGATACCTGGTACTGCTTGTGCACCCCAAGGCTGGGCGCAGCCGCGGCGCTGGGGCGCAGGAGGCTGCTCTGGGGCACAGCCCCGCCACCGAGCCCGCAGCAGGCATGGCACCGCGTGGTGCCAGTGACAGTGGCCAAAAAACTCTCAGTCAAATCCCTCTGGGCATTTCTCACCTGCTCTATAAGATTGGAGAATGCAAAGGAAAATAATCAGATTTGGGTAACACTCAGGCAACCAAGAATTCATAAGAAGGTGTTCAAGGAAATTGCCAACCTTCCTTCCTTTGTCTTTTCCTTTTTGTCTTACTCTTTACAGAACATCCTAAATGCAGACAGAGTTTTCAATATTACTGTTTCAATTTGGAAAAATAACAGAAGCAAGAAGAAATCAGAAACTCTTAAAGCCTATGAGTGCAATCTTGATACTTCTTTCTTACAAAAGCTAGTACTAAAATGTTTCAATGGCTTCAGTTTTATACATTTAGATTGTGAAAAACTGAGTTTCTGTTCCTGGAATTTCATACTCAGATTGTCACTGGTTTATGTGAAATCTGTCAAAATTTTGATTTATATGCAATTACTTCATGTGGTTATTTTTAGAAAAGCAATATGGGAAGTGGTTTCTATGGGTTTGCTTCTTAAAGTTCCCTTTGTTCAACATGAGCTTACTTACATTTCAGAAATCAGTGTCAAGTAATTTTTCTTTTTGTGCATATGCTTATGTTAATATATTGCAACAGCTTATTTTTTTTTATTAGAATATTGTTGTAGTTGACAAGAATATTATAAACTCTTGCCCTGACCATATTATTACCCACTGCTAGGAAGATAAATGATAGTTGCTATGTTAAGGAAAACTACCCAAGCAGTTAGAGCAAGGAGCGTGAATTCAAGCTGGTTGTGTCCTTTTGTTTAGCTCATCTCTTAGAAGAGGATTTTCTCAAACAAGTAGTGTTGCCACTCAGTTGCACTTGCAAATCAGGGAGTGTCATAAATGTGTAATGTAAAAATATCTGTACTGGACTTGTTTATTCACTTAACATTCCAAAATAAGTGAAAAAAAGCTACAGGATACATTCCAAAGATTAGACAGAAGAATGTGTTAAGGAGGAGACTGAAGAAGCCTCAGGCAGTTTCTGCCTTAATCAAACTGGTGTGAAAGGAAAGATATCATTAAACATGAGGCTTCCTAGGAATCTCACAAGTGGATCCTATGGAAGAGTCATGAAATGAACAAGTCTCTCAGCTTTCTTGGACATTTGGAGATTTTTTACCCTGCTGTCCCATTTCATAGCACTTAGGAAGGAGTTCAGATGCCATGGGTTAGAATTCATATCTGAGAGTTGGAAAGTATTTTAGATGTAGATGTCTAAACTGTAAATCTCGGGAGTTCTTTTAGAGTCAATGAAGAGTGATAGACTTTTCTAGGACATAGCAGGTTTGGCCTACTTTAGAAGCTTAATGAAGAGTGAGATAAGTCATGCTTTAGAAGTATGTCAAAATTTTTCTCCTTCCCATTTGTTTTAGAAAGAACTGCAGGATTTTTGGAGCCAGAGTAAATGATACACAAGTCAATAATATTAAATGTCAGGTGTCTATAGGAGCAAGGACCCTCTTATGAAATAGGTAATCAAAGATTAACACAAAGATGTATTCTAACTGACCAATCATCAGAACCCTGACTAGGAAGAAGACGGAGGATTAGTCAGAAATAAGAAACAGGAAAGTAAAATAGCAATAAGAACAACAAATAACAAGTATACTACAAAGAAGCTGCTTTTCAACCTTTCAACTACTTATGGCCAAATGACTGAAAAAATATGCCAAAAGCAAGGAAAATTCTGTCCTTCCTCCTAAATTTTGACCTTATTACAGTCCTCTGAAAGTACCAAAGATTGCTAGATAATACATGGGAAGATGTGGGTGGCTTTAATACTTTTGGTAGAAAATCCTGTCGTCCTGACAGGACTTAATTACCAAACTGAAGGTGGTCAAAGTAAGTGGACTGGACATCACCAATAATATAAAAACATATGACATCCCCTTCTTCCCTGAAGAAAATCACTGAAATTGGAAAGACTTTTAGAAAAATTGAGGGATAATTGGTTAAATTCTGTGTAGACAAGCTCTGTGGTTACAGCTATGCTAATGTGCTACACATCTACAGATGGATATGACATACCTGTCTTTCTGTCTTTGCCCTAGTGTTGTGTTCTGTCACATGAAGATTTGTGTTCAAATCCATGATCTGTATATATAACATCGGCGAAAAAAATGCAAGCAGATCTTTCTTGGTCTTCACTTTTTCTTGCTGTTGCACATGTATAAAGTTAATTATTCATTGGAAATATGATTCTGGGCGGATGCTCTAATCCCTGGACTATGGAAATGGGCTTGCTTCTTTTCTGTATATACATAACCCAGTGACTATGTCATAACTTTGTATGAACCTCAATCTGACAGACTGCTAGAGACCTTCCTCCCTGAAGAAAACACAGAAAGGGCTTTCCTTGAGAAGTAAATAAATTGTCCTGACTCAAGACAGGAGGATGTTCTTTGAGGTAGCTCTAACTGCAGGGCCATTAATTATTCTAGACTCTCATTGTCCTGAGGAGCTTCAAGTTATGATCTCTCTGGCACTGAAAAGTCTCTGGCTCCAGGTCCTTGTTTGTAAAATTGGTTTAGAATTTCCTAGTGAAGCTTGGGGCTTTGGTGGGGTTTAATTAATATTTGCACAGTATCTCACCAGAGTGAAAATGCTGAATAGTCATGAAATAATATTTTTAATAAAATGATCCACTGCCTTAATTGGGAAAGGTTTCAAGAGATAGGACTGATCTCAACTCTTTTCCACTATTGATTCTATAAGAGACCTCATTAGTTAAAACAGGCAGAAGTGCAATGTATTCCTTCCAAAAAAAGCTTATCCAAGCATTAACAGTCAGTTTTTGAGAACAATACTTCATGGCTTGTCCATTAAAATTTATTTGTTACCAGAGTTCGGGGTGATAAGTATTATTGTTACAAGATTCACACTCACACCAAAAATTCCTATTCTTTTCACTAGGAATATCTTAAATAAGAAACCTGGTTAACCAAATAAGAAAATAAAGGTATCTGGGCATGGTGATGAGAGCAAGAGATCTGATGTGTGATCTCAAGCAGCTCACTGTGAGTCTCACAGAAACTGGAGCTCTTTTTTTCCAAGCTTTCTTCTAGCTGGTGTTTATATTATCTAAACACTATTACTGTATTAGAAAGAAAAGCATTTAATGAAACTACTCTTTTCTGTGCTATCTGAAACTTTCTCAGTCTTGTTTACTTTAAGCATGTAAAGGGTAAGGCAACATTTTGCTTTAGGTGCCAAAAGCCAATAGCGCAATCCTAACAAGAGACATAGAAAAATGCCATGTTTGAAAGATATTCAAATAGTTAAAGAAATGTGAACATGGAAGATGGGATGGACTTCTCTTTAAACATATATTTTAATAGGTAATACATGCACAGAGTAAAGAGGGAAAAATAGATTATTGAAAAATTATTTTAACTCCTTTTTACAGGTAAAGAAAACATTTATTTTACACAAGTTTTATAGTTAGCAGCACCTAATGTCAAGCAAAGAAAGAGAACTTGCACTAAAGGCTTTTTATTGCAGGAAATTGCTGTTTTCTCTTCAGGAATGGGTATTGAGTTGATGTTAAGGAAAAGGTTGAAACCTGTAAAACAGGTTGCAGTTACTAATAATGCTCTTAACATGCCCCAATCGCAAAGTAAACTGTAAGAGAGTTTAAGGGCAGGTTACGAAAATGTATTTTTATTTCACAGTTGATGCTTTTGATTAATTGGTAAGGTTCAAGTGTCAGACAGTAACTCATGGTTATTTAATCGCTGTTGATTGCATGATCATGCCGTTATGACCTTATATGTTGGAAGGAAAAAGGACATGGCTGTTCTTGAAATGAAAACATGAATAAAGTCCTGACTTTTCAGTCTGTCTCTCCTTCTACAGTATTATCCCTCCTTACCCAATGCAGTCGGTGTCTGAACACTTCTCAAGGGACCTTCAGGAAGGTCCCTTCATGTACCAGGACCTACAGGAAATTTGCCCAAGGACAGAGGAGGGGTTGCTAGTGACCTCTTAATTCTCATCTGTGCCACATCCATGCCTTGGTGCACCTTCCACCAGGGCATCCAGGGATAATTAAACATCTGTAGACTGACTGTAGCTGGTGGAACTTCAGTCAGACACATGGCTTGGCCACACAGAGTAACCACAACAGTGACACTCATCCCAGTAATAGCAGGCACAGTGACACTGGTTTAAATTCCTAGATGGGCCACAGGCTGAATGTTTCCCTGGTTTGTGTCACTAATACTTGGAGGTACAGAAGATTTATTATAGTCCTGAGAGGAATTTAAGTAGGGAGTCTACAAGAGATATGCACAAAGGATCGCTGCAACCCATCGAGGTTAGGTCAAGCCTCTCCATAGCAACTGACAGCCCTGACCATGGCCTTGGTCTGAACCATACAAATAATTCATGGCTGACAGAAAACTTGACTGCAGATTTCCCAAGTTAATCCTCTAACCACTGGGCTATCTTTCTGTCATATAATTAAAAAAAAACATAGCCAGGTGGTCTGGTATGACAATATAAAAAAGCCTTTCAAATTTTCAAGAGATTTTAAATATGATGTGCCCCAATATGATTCAGTGTCATGCTATAATTTGCTTATTGTGACTAGATGAACAGATACTGAAAAAAAAATAGCCTTTCTTATTTGTCTTATTCCATCATATCTTGAAATAATTCCACTTCATATCCTTCATTTTTCTGTACCCAAAACTTTAATGTAGAATCTTATTGATACAAAAATCAAGACTGTAGAAAATATTAATGAAAAAATAGGAAATGTTTTTCAGAAAATAAATTTTGAACTTTAAATTCCCTTTAGTTATGCTTGAGAATTTATTCTGTAAATTACTTTCAGTCATAGAACAAAATCATATCATATGGCCTGATCATATAAAAACATGCTAACAGTCCAGCATTTTAACTAGAGGTTGTTGGCAACAAATGCTTACTAACAATCTGCAGATCAAAAACTAGTTCTAAAAATTAAATACCTCATAATGTAAAATAACTGCAAAAATCCCATTTGGCCCAATGCCAATTCACAAACAGGCAAAGATATTTGTAAGGAAGTAAGAATAATCAAATAGGATATTTGTAATGAATTATTCATCCATTTCTACTACAGAACACAAAAGGGGGTTATGCATTCATAAACAAATATTTCTGTTCTAAATTATTTCACATGTGGGATGTTAGCAAAGAAGGGACATTTTTCTCTCTCTCATGGCCTGCTGACCTCTGTAACACCTGGGTGTGTACCTGACATGCAACATTTACCTTCCCATGAAGAGTGTGACAGCTGGAACAGAGATGAGATGAGATGATGATGATGATGATGATATGATGATGATGATAATGATGACTGAGATGAGATGAGATGAGATGAGATGAGATGAGATGAGATGAGATGAGATGAGAGACTGCTTAGCCACACCTTCCTTCCTCAATGAGTGTCTTCACTGGATTCTACCTTTTCAAAATTATAAACTGTGAAGCCTTTTGAATGTATTCCTATGATGAGTAGCTTAAATGATGTCCTCTCGATTTCCTCAGAAAAAAAGTTACCATGCTCTACCTCCATACTCATATTGCCTGCTTGGGTTCTGTCGGGAGTGGGACAAATTTGGCACAACTGGGGTGGTGGAGATGTTTCCAGTGTGGAGGTGAATGACCACCGTTCTCTGTCAGAGTGCTGGGCACATAGGCCACTGTCTTCCCAAGCCAATGTGCACAGGCAGAAGCAGTGCAGCAGCATAAACATCAGCAAAGATTGCTAACACAATGCCAGCTTTCAGTGCTGAGTTCAGTTGTCACTTTTCATTGTGCAACTTCAGTTGTTCTTCCATCTATTTATAATGTCATTTCTCATCAGAAGAGAACAGACAGCAACATTTTGAGATGCCTTGACTCAAACTCACCCAGAGTGGGGGTACTGAAACCACCACCTTGTCCCAGGAACAGGAGTCACTGTTTGGCCCTTCACTGCCACATGGAAAATCTGGGTGCTAGTGATTTTGGGGAAAAGCAATTAATGTTTGCAGTGTTTGTCACAGATCCAAAACAGAGCTCAGCCAGGCAGAAAAGAGACAGCACCCTGATTTGAAAATTCCCAATCTGGAGGTTATGTAAAGAGGAAGATTCTCTGCCTGTTACTATGGCAACAGGTTTAAAAGGGATCTTGTCACCAGGCTGCTATTTCTTCCTGTACCCCATAGGAAAATCAGGATGAGTCCTCCTCCATCTCAGTGGGTTGAACTGAACAGAAAAGTTCACCATACAATGGCAAAGCAGCAAGAGGCAGCGCCAAGGGTGTACACCTGAGCAGATAATGATGAACTCCAAAAAGTAAAGTATTTTTTTTGGGTCAGACCATGGCTCAAACTAAAATTTTTGGTGAATCAAAAGTCTGCAAAGAACTGATGCTGAAGCAAACAGAAAATCAAATAATTTTCTTCAGTTCTGATAATTTAAAAGCTGAATTATTGTTTTAAAAAAAGAAATATAAAGGTAATTTTGAAATAGAAGGGTATTTTAAATCAAGAAGTCATTGTTCCATGGCAATAATCAAATGTCAGCATTATATCTTCTGTTTGATTTTTATTTAAGGATCAATGATAACTATTTCTTAGTAGAAAAGCAACCCTGGAGATTTGGTGGTTCCATTCAGCTGAATAGTTTGTCCAAGTGTTTAGGATCCTTGGGATTAAATTTTGGCAATTATGCTATCAAAGGCAGTATTTCAAAAGAACCAATTTTATCCTTCCAAGCCATCATCTTTATGAATGGGAGCCCTTGCAGGTTTCTAACACATTTATTCCAGTTCAGCTGTTTTGCATTCTGCAAAACACAGCCCTGATTAGAGATGATCTACCTCAAGTAACACAGGTATCATAGGTAAAATGACCAAGAACTTTTCTTGGTCATTTGTTTACAACTAATCCTGGCCCCATGCAGTTAATGAGAGATTTGTTACTGCTATCAGCATGACAAGGATTTCTCTTGTACTTCCAGTGTTGTGCATAGATTTCTCTGTATACCTTTTGAGTTGAACTGTGCAATTACTTTGGCTTCCTTTAATGGCTGAGAAAATAGTGGCACTTTTATGACCCTGAGGGAAATGGATTGTCTCATGACCTAATAACTTCAAGCAGCAAAATTTTATCCTTTAAGAAAGGAAATCCATAAAGCCAGGCAAAATAATGAATGAAAGAAGTTTAAAGGTGTTGGGCTAGCCTTTCTGCTCCATGTTTAGAAGTATTATAACCCATTGTTCAATGATATTCACATAGTGAAGCCCCGGTTGACTCCATACAGCTGAATTTTTCCAGAAAATAAGCTTACATGTTAGTTATTTTAGGTTATTCTTGTCCTGCTACATTATACTTTTCTCTTATCATGTATATTTATCTCAGAAATAAATCCCTTGAGATGTTGGACTGTCAGTCTACTAATCTTTATCTGAAAGATGGATAGACATGGAAAACTGTTCGGCTGAACAATAGGATTTGGTGCCATCAAATATTTGTTCCACGTGCAGACACCTGCATAACAGTGCTCAAAACTGACTGTACTGAAATAATTGCAGCATTCCACATTCCTTACTTCTCCCTTTAGGTTTTCTGACTTTGCTCCAGTTTGGTATGTTCTGGACTCTGGTGCTGTTCTAAGAATACAATTTGAATGTTCATTTGTATCTAACATGGGAGTTATAAAAACCATTTTACCCTTGGTAATTATTTGTCATATGGTTCCACTGAATTAGCTTGAGCTGTCAAAATATTTTCCATGGTTTCATAGTATCCATGTACCTCAGATCACCTCGACTTATGCATTTTGGATGTAGGTTGCTGCACTGGAGCTTGTCAGCCACAGTTTTTGCCATAGTCAGCAGAGAAAAATATGTACATGAAGGGTAGTATTCATCTGTCATTTTTGGACACATAGTTCAGGCTTCAGAAGAATCATGCCAGTTTCTCAGTCAAAAATAAAACCACATCCAGACTGCATTATTGGTAACAATCTTTGGCTGGTGTTGTTCTTTAAATCATACCTATGTATCAGTTCCTATTTACATAGCATAAAACTGTGATGGCAGCAGTGTAACTGTATGGGCTGGACACACCCTCTAGCTCTCTTTACGCAGCTAGTGGAAACAGCCATACATGCCAGCCACACAGTGCCCAGAATTCTGAATAGAGAAGTAGTTGTTTTTCAGGTTTATGTGTTGAAACAAACCAAGTGACCAGCACATGGGCTGTTTGACAGCTTTGGGCATTTTGGTGTTTGGCTTTAGGTTCTCAGAACCACCTACTTCTTTCCTTTGACTGTGCAGAGAGACTAGGTGCAAAAAGGACCTTGTTGCAACAGTGCTATGAGAACCAATATAACTTGTCTTTGGGGGGATGCCACTCAATGTTCATTATTTCAAGTAAGCCTAAGCAGTTATGTTGGAATTCATGGAAAGGTCAATGCATTGCATGAAGAGCACACACATCACCCAAAATACAAGTCATCTTCTAAAACTGGAAGATGGTCACTCAATCTTTGCAATTTTATGTAAATTTTGTACCAGATGTTGTGCCACATAAATAGGTTGGAATTTCATGAAACTATAGCAGAAGCTTAAGGCATTTACATTTCTAGAATTTCTTCCTTGCATTTGGTCAATAAGTCAATCTTCTCAATCCCTGTAAATATTCATTTTCAAGACTAGAATAGAAAAGACAAAAATACTATAACAAGTTAATGAGGAAACAGTGCTCATATAATACTACTTAATGCAGACCTTGGACAGACATTTTTCCAGCTAAAACATTTTAATTATCCATTTTCATGTTTAATATCTACTTGTTTAATTAATATACCCATTTTTCCAATATTTCATTTTTTTTAGTTATAGGTTAAGCTGTGAGTATATATTTTTCATAATGCATTTCAACACTGATTCAACTGTGTGAAACAGCAACATGCAGCAGTCTGGTTTCATCTGCCACCTCTTTTTGAAAGCTAGATTAGGTATCTCTTTTCAGCAGTGCATTTTCCTGGTTACACTAGGCAGAAGAACTGTTCCTTCCCCAATGAAAACAGCACAGATGTTTCAGATGGGAAAGCAGTTTACTGACAGGCTTATAAGATTAAAGAAATTCAAATTAATTTCTCAATAGAAAGAAAAGTAAGAAAAAATCAGGCATCACTTAGTAGTTCCAGAGAGTATTATCATGCCCTGAAAGCTTGCTTCTAATACACAACACACAAAAAGATTTGCAGAGACATACACTTCTTTTGAATGTCAGAGAAGTTTTTGTGGTTTTGTATTGATGCTCTTTAGCCAACAGCAATGTTCCAGGAACTCTAGAAATGCACAGTTCTTATGTTTCATTACTTAGAGGGTTTTAGCCTTCTGACCTAGAACATTAATAACAATTCTATTTCATCATTTCAAACATTATTCTTGGTCCTTGAACCTCTCTTTCTTTCCTTGATACTGACTAGCACAAGTGAAAATCTTGGATGATCTAAAAATTGTAGCCAGACCCCAAACACAGAAAAACAAATGTCTCCTTGGAGCAAGAGAACAACTCTCAGAAAGTCCAGAACTGTAAACAGGAGAAAAAAAGGCAGGACAAAACGTGGCATAACAGGGAAAGAGCTGAAAGAGATAGGAAGGGATGCAGAAATCTTTCCATCTGCTGAGGGTAAAGGTTGACATATCTGTACAGTAGTCTCTGAAAAAGAAGAGCTTTAAGGGATTTTCAGGGTTTTAGAATTACTGGATTCTCTGACATAACAGCCCATGTCTTGTTCTAGGTCCACCCCCAACCCCAGTCTTCAAGTATTATCTGACTATCCACTGAAGTTAATTGGAAGATTCCATTTTGCTCTGATGAAATCTAAAAAAAGCCATTCTTATGCTCACATATAATAGATTTTTCTCTGTTCCTATTCCCTTATTTTTTTGTCTGCTTTGGGTTATGTTTATTTGTTCTTTTGTCTCCCTTTAGCTCTTTTGTTCTAATGTTGGCATTTTATGTTTTTAGAGTGATTGCCCAGAGCAAACATAGGAAAAAAACCCCAAAACTTCAAGATATAGACTAAAACTTCAGTCCAATCTGTTATTATTTGATCTATCAAATATGAACCTATTTAATTATACCAAAATGTTAAATTTCTTTTGAAAAGATTGAGAAAAAAAATTGCTGTGGCTTTATGAATTTTTATGAATCAGCTGAGCTGTGATCATTGACCATAGACATACTTTTAGCCCCTTGCAAATGATGGAAAAGCATGTTCGCCTAATTGAATTTTAAGCTAGGACATTTTTCTTGGCAGGCTAAGAGCTAGCACATGGGCAATTACACTGCTCTGGTACCACATAGTATTTCATTCAGCTGCAGCTCAACTATTTCTTCAAGCACTTCAGTCTCCTGAAGAAAGTTGACTTAATAATACAAAGGACAAACTACTTATATATTGTATTTCAAAATTCTGAAGATTTTTCAAAAGATTTCTATGAAGAAGTGGTTGTTTCTAGGATAAAGAACAACTTTGATGTCCTAGGTAGACAAACCTAATTGGAGTGATAAATTTAAATGATGCACATGTAAGTAATTTGGGAGTTTATCTAGTTTGAGTTACTTTCTATGACAGAGTTAAGAGGGGGCAATTACTTCTGGAAAACATCTACTTCTTAATTCATGTTTTAATTATTTTGATAACACTTAATAAATGTCTATAGCAGTTTCTAGCTACTGTGTTTCAAATGAAAATAATTCAGACATTCCATGGAACACATAAAATGCTTTATGAAAGCATGGTATGTGAAGGCAACATACAGAACATTCTATTTTTCTATAGTTACAATGAGCTGGAATCACAGGGAGCCTTGAGGGACAGAAAAGATATTGTTAGATTATCCATTGCAGTGCAGTCAAATCATCATGTCTCATATTCCTAGGGATGTAACAGGATGAAAATGTTTGAAGCCTTCTGGGCTACGTTTGATGTTGCATGAGGCCTAAAGAAATCACCAGGGACTAGCAATTCTGTGGTCGAGAACTCATTTAAAATTAGTTTCCTATTCTCTTTCTTTCATTCTGGATCTCTTCCGTGCCCTTACTTTTTTTTTGTCTAAATACATTGGTGAGGCATAGTACAAGTTATATTCATTCATAGAGGTGCAAGATTGTGATGAAAAGGCTTGGGGCTGACTCTCATCATGCTGTTAGAGTGATAGAAGAGCTTTCTTCCTCCTCCCTCTGGCCCACACCTCTGTGAACATTAATATCAGAAAATATTTTGGGCTGGAAGGCACCTTGAAAGGTCATCTAATCCAACCTCCCTGTACTAGGCAGGGACATCTTCAACTAGATCAACCTCTTCCACTGCTTTACCATCGTCATTGTAAAAAAAAGCTTCTTCAGTCTATCTAACCTCATGGGTTTGTAAGAACTATGGTAGTAATCTCTGTCAGGTGCTTTGGGAATCCTTTATGGGAAGTACAGACTAAGTAAATTCAGCACATGGTCCATTATTATTCCCCTGATAATATTTGGTAATATCCTGGGTAAAGTACCACTAATTACAGGACTACTTATGTGGCTGAATTCCAAAGCACTGTTATAATTTGCTGCCATGTCTATATATAATCAAAATTACGTCATTTCAGAGAAACAGTTATATTTCCTTCCTGTAACTACATTTATGCAAGGTATAATAACCTAAATAGGACAACAGACTGAGTAATCAGCAGTAATAAGATTTTATTTTAATGTGATAACAGCCAACAATTAAGTAAAAAAAAAAACAGGCAGGAAAACAAAATAGAAGCAGAAATGGATACATGCACAGACCCATCAGTTTGATGCCATGATAAAGTATGAAGGTCACTTTTGTACCCTTAAATCCATCTTTGACTTCAGTGTGGCATCATTGTGCCTAGGCTGAAGAATGCTTCACCATTTATTAGTTTAATGCTGCATTCATTTTAAAATGAACAAGTCTGTTGAAATTAGGGTGTAATAAAATTATCAAAGCATCTCCAACAATAGGAAATATACAGCATTTAGGTTATGAGATAGCTGATGCTAAAGACTTGCAACCAATTGCCTTATGTACTGAAGGTATCATGATGTAACACATATTAGTTGAATAAAATTAGAGAGATATGAGTATTGATCTGTTTCATGCCATACCCAGGCATTGAGTTTTCACCAGTAGTGGAAATATGGTTTAGAAGAGTTTTGTCATATGGTTAGAAACCCTTCAAAGTGCTGTCAATTACTGTGTTATCTCTACAGCCTGGTTTCAAGTGTCCAGTTAACAGATATAATCTGGCTTCCACTCTGGTTGAGACCTGCAACTTCCTTGTATCAACCACCTGTGCAAGATTATTCAGATTCTTAGAGCAAATTTGCAGAAAGGCTGTGCTAAGTGGGTTGTACAAACACTTACACATCTGTCTTATCCTCTAAAGGATTATCTTGCATCTTATCTCTTTGTCTGCTATTGAAATGTTTCTTAAATAAGCTGAAATTGAAGAGGGAAAGTGAATGAGAAAATGGAATTGAAGTATTTCTGGGGTTGTTTTTAATTTTCTGTTTGTAACATTTGACAGCTGCAAGAAATTGCATGAGAGAAAAAAATCTAAGGCTTAAGTATCAAAATCTTTGCTTACAAGCTACTCTTTTATAGCAATCATGCTTGCATAATAAGCACGACTTGGAGCACATGATTCATAGCAACAATAATCAAGTATGTAAACCTCATAGCTTGTACCTAAATATGTTTAGTTTTTTTTGGGAATAACTCAGAGTCATTAAGTAAATATTTTGTAGTGTGGTCATAAAAAGGGGAAAACTGCCTAATAGAGAATACTCTACATATATGGTAATAGCAATAATACCTCTGGACCAAGGATAACAGATGTTCAAAAAGTATGAAATGCTTATTGAAAAACTGTTTAGCAATATAAAAATTTAGCTTCATTTCAGAATGTACATATTTTTTCTTCTTGATATTTATTATCTATACTTATGAAGAGTGAACTTAGGATTTTGAAGCTGAGATTCTTTGAAGAAAATGAAGTTCAATTTATGGTACAAAAAAGACTCCATGGTGAAAAGATACATTTAATATATCCAACTGTTAAGACACAAAAATAGAAACTAGACCCATGTAACTTAAATGATTAGCCACAAAGCTTGACATATGCGCTTTAAATATTAAATGATAAACTGAATACTTGAATGTATCAATAGCTTCATAACATCTAGAATTGCTAGCAGACGATTTTGCAAAGAGAAAAGAGGCTGTATTCACCCCATAATTAGTCATAGTGAACAATTTAATCAGTTTTTAAATGGTGGGAGAAATTTCATGAGTGGTGTGACCTTCCACCAAGGTCATAGAGAAAAAATGTTTAGTTTTTCAATATACTTGGAATTTTCAAGTTAATCTTTTAATCAGACACATAACACAGGTTTTATGTGTTCTCATGACAGACCAGCAGTACTCATGGTCGCCTTCTCAGCCCTTCAATGAAGAAAGATACTCTCCTGCTCCGAGGAATATGAAAGGATTATCTGGTAGTCGCAATCAACCACAGTTATGTTCAGCTCATACTTGTGGCTTAGCATCCCCTGAAGATTGTGAACTTACCCATGACCATATCCACCATGGGCAGGAGCCAAGGCCATCGTATCTTCTCAGCCCCACGGAGAGTTGCCCGCTGGACCACCATCGTTGCTCCCCACGCAGCTCCATTCATTCTGAGTGCATGATGATGCCCATGGTAATGGGCGATCACATGTCAAGTAGCACTTTCCCCAGAATGCACTACAGCTCACATTACGACTCAAGAGACGACTGCGCCATGTCTCACGGTAACCCTAAGATTAACCGTATTCCTGCAAATCTGTTGGACCAATTTGAGAAACAACTTCCTCTTCACCGGGATGGGTTTCATACTTTACAGTACCAGCGGACCTCAACAGCTGCGGAACAACGCAGTGAGAGCCCAGGAAGGATACGCCATCTCGTTCATTCTGTCCAGAAACTTTTTACTAAATCTCATTCTCTGGAAGGATCATCCAAGGGCAATGTTAATGGAACAAAGGGAGACAGTCGTGGGGACGATCATCATCATGGACACCATTCCAAGCATAGCAAAAGGAGTAAAAGTAAGGAGCGAAAACCAGAAGGCAAGCATAAATCTGGAATGAGTAGCTGGTGGAGCTCTGATGATAATTTGGACAGTGATAGCACTTACCGAACCCCTAGTGTGGTAAATAGGCACCATGCAGATCATATATCCCATTGCTATCCTGAGGCACTCCAGGGGCATTTTGGGGATCTCTCATTGAAGACTTCCAAAAGTAACAATGATGTGAAGTGTTCGGCTTGTGAAGGGCTACCAATGACCCCTGACAGTAAATATATGAAAAGGAGTTCTTGGTCCACGCTTACAGTAAGTCAGGCTAAAGAAGCTTATCGCAAGTCATCGTTGAACTTAGATAAGCCTCTGGTTCATCAGGAAATCAAACCTTCCTTGAGGCCGTGCCATTATCTTCAGGTAAGAGGAAGATTTTCTTGAGATTTTTAATGAAAAGAGCATCATAGTATATGCCATAGTCATCCTAAAAAGTATACAAAGGTACCTCTCAGAGAATTTCTGTATGGCTCTCCTAATGCAGATATCAGATATTCCATTAAAGTGAGAAATCTCTGGCTTTTGTCTTTGTTTATAGACCACAGATTAAAAACTATAAAACAGGTGTGATATAAATTAGTTTCAGGTCAGTAGATGTTTTCATCTTTGGAATTCACACTGAACACCTTGATGAAATACATATCACACTAAAAAAGGAGCAGTTCTCTCAGCAGTCTGAGAGCTTGAAAAAGTGTTTCAAGTACATCTATGAATGAGTGATATAAAATCAGGCTGTGGGGAATCCTATTTTTTTTGTTCTTTTATTCCTTTTCTCCATGTTTTTGCAAGTAACAGAAGAATGGATTTACTGGTGTACCAAGTTGCTTTGTTGTGGTAATGATCACCCGCATATTTCTTTTTAATGATTGGATCACCCAGGATCATATTGAACTGAGACTCTTTTGAAACCATACTATAACAATGTTGGTGTTAAAAGGTACACGGATACCTCAGGGAGAGAGATATTTCAGGCCTGGGCCTTGGACTGGTTTTGATGGTGTTTTGCACGCTTTCTCTTGCAGCAACAAAGAAGTTCCCACTTTCTCCTACATTTAAATTTTAATACCTTCTGCTTGATGCCGTTTGCCACCCCAAAGTCATGCTAATGTAACTATTTATCATGCTGCAAAATAATCTGGATCATAAAGTGACATGGGTTTAAAAAATACTTTCCAAAATACTATTTTTAGACATTTGCAAAATTTACCTGGCCTACGCCTAGCACAGTCCCAACACAAGTGACATAAGCACATCAGATTATACAGAGAACTAGTGGATGCAGAGCAGAAAGGAGAGAGTACCTCAGAAGATAACTTCTTCAGCTAGCTTTGTCACCAGAAAAAATGTAGTATACAAATATTGCTTTAGTAATTTATACTAAGTATGACCTGCAAAGCCCACATTGTTCTGAGTACGTTCTCTTCTATTTCTTTTTAAAGAACTCCTCTTTCTCCAGAACTTCACCAATTCTTACATTAACATGAAGAAATCTCTAGTCCAGATCTATGTATTTGGAGATTTTTAGTTTCTCTGGGGCCTGCAGAAATGACTGTACTTAGGCGCAGAACTCTCTCAGAGCTATAGGTGTCCAATAGCGATGAGTCACACTTGAAGAGCCAGATCTTTTCAAATGCGTATGCAGACATCCAGGATCAATCTTTCTTACTGAAGCAGGGAAAGTTTCTGATTGCAAAGAAAGGAAAATAAATTGCAGCCCTCAGAGCATTACCATGCAAATTGATTCCAATTTAGACTGACAGCTGTGGTATTTTATCATATTCAAGTACATTCTCATGTATGTAAAATAGACTGCACTTCCCTGGAAGTTTTTGATCTAACTCAAGGAGCCAGAACTGGAAGTGCGTCATGTGCAGACTTCCACTCTATGTGAAGTGTCTGTGTTCTAAAACCATGCATACAGCTGTGACATTACAGAGAAGTTTAGATGTAACTACTTTTTTCCTTCCCATTACATACTTCTACTTTGACAATTCTGGTTCCTCTATACCTCTTTTGAGTTTAGTGCTTTCCTTCTCAATCACATTTCATTGTTTCTTCTTCCCCCTCCCCCCACCCCTACATCTCATTTGTCTTTGCAGAAACCATCAATTTTTACTTTCCATTGGCCTTCTCCTTACTCCCAACTTATATCAGCATCCTCAAGTGAATGTGAAAGACTGAGCTCACAAACTAACTTGGCTACTGCTAAGCTTTAGATCAAGCCCAGTGACAAACCTAGGGGTCGGAAAAGCACATTTCTTTACAGTCATTTTTTAATGCTTTTTGTGAATTAGGATTATTACAGAAATGAATTTTCATTCAGTAGTTAGGAAGGTTTATCCATCTTAAAATCTAGGAGATGTGACTTCAAATTTTTGCTGCACAGTGACTTTGTGATCTTTGTTTATGAGAACCTTTAAAAATGGGGTAGTACCCATTCCCTATTCACAGGGATCCTATAATGGAAATGTGTTCAGAGTCAAGTGCTCAATTACTACCACAAGGAATCTACATTTGTGTCCAAAGCAATAATATGAGGAATTCTATAACAGAAATATTCTCATTATAAAATATTAAAATAAAACATATGTTTCATCATATCAGAATATGCCATTCAGAGTATAGATATCCTTCAGACTGAGTGGCTGTCTTATTCACTAGCCCAAGGTCAGCAAACAAATTGAGGGGACTCCACAGTGTCAATGTCATAACTAAATACTTGGTTTTGAAACTTCTACTTTGAGGGATGTTGGGCTGTCACGATGTAATCATTATGATCAGAAATATGTCCCCTTATTAGCTCTGCCAAGAACTTTCTCTCTGACCCAGGAAATGTAATTTGTTAATCGCTGCACACTTCAACTGCTCTGTCTGCAAAACTAAGGAGGGATATTTAACTTTTCTTATGGCAGTGTAAGCAGCATCACTGAATAATGATTGGACAAAAATAATCATTAGGTTCAGAAACTGAGAAAGGTAGAGAAACATGTCAGCATCCCTACCCAGGAGAGTTTACTTCCTTGCTCAAAAGTAGATGGCAATGATAATTCAAGGGATTATGAAGTTGATGTGCAGCAGCAGATTTCCCTGAGGTGCACAAGTGAACAAATTAGCATAAAACCCCAAGGCCTTTCACAGGGTCTGTTTTTAAAGTGATATTAAATACACTTGTCCTGACTGATGTCAGCTATATATTTTAAACTCTTTTTAAAATAAAGCTGTGATACTATAGTCCTTCAATGAATACACAAATACATAAGCATACTTCAGAATAACAAAAATTAATTTCTATGTTTATATATTAATATTATCCATTTACTTTTTTATATATATATATGGCTTTTGTTCTACTATCTAGTTATATGAGGTTTCTCAATAGCCAACTCACTTTTCTATTTATTGGTCTTCTTCCTTTTTTTTTTTTCAGTATCTGCATGAAAAATTCCTACTTCTGTTTTCCACTGAGACTTTTGATATGCAGAATCTCAAACTGAAAGGCCATGGCAGTCTTAGGCCTGTGCTTGAGATGTTGTTTTCTGTCATGTTTCTGGGCTTCCACTTTGTCTTCCACCATAATTACTGAGTTTCTTTTCCTTCAAACTGAAACTCTGAAGAGTGAATACAGGAATTTTCTTTCTAAGAAGGAAGCTGCTAGCAAATTAACCAGTGCCTGGAAACAGGAGATGAGACAAGGGATTTTGAAGGTGTCTGCTTATTATATGCTTCAGTCATGTCCTAGAGCTGAAAGCAAGTATTTCTTTAACATGGTAAATCTCCAAGCTTAATCTCTGGCTCCTCTTTTAGGGTTTCACATTCCCTTCTCCACACAGAGTCCTTGAAGCTAAGGCATGTCCTTGGACTGGGACTGTGGTGCTGTAAGTCAGAGGTGATTCAGTCCACATGCCTTTTTTAAGCATGAGTGGTCATCTAGTCCCAAAGTGGATGGTTTGTGAGAACTAAATTTGTTGAAATAAATCTGTATAAAATAGTGATTATTTTTCTCATTTAAAACTCAGATCAGATTTGCATCACTCCTTCTACAGTGGAGGGGATGGGAACACACAGGGACAAGGGAGAGGGGAAGAGTGAGAAGCTCATTTGGGAGGGCTGTAATTTCAATCAGTTGGTCAACTACCAACTCAAGAGCAGAAGGCAACCATTTGTAACTGTACACTAACAGCATTTATCAGACCATATCTTGTGAATGATTATCTGCAGTTATTATGTATGGGCCTTTAATTTCTATTTTGAATGCAGACAAAATGAGCATTTCAGTGCATTTCTGGGCACCAAACACTCAGCAGGCAAAACAGCCCAAGTAGAACACACATGCAATAATGTACACTTTTGTATAGTTTTAGCCATAGTGGCTGCTACTGTTTTCCAAATCATTTTAATTTTAATATATAATATGTTAAGAAAAAGATAAATGAGCTGTGAGATCTCTTCTGTCTTCATCAGCTGTTTTGGCTAATTAGGTTTCACATGTGTACAGTGCAATGACTTTGATTAATTCCCCTCTGACATGAGTACTAGCAAGGAGCAAAGATTTTTAACAGAAAAAAAAAATAAGGATATGAGCTACATAACTGCTGAAAAGATGTGCACAAAAAAGTTACTTATGGTTTCCAGAACTGAAATAACTTTGAATGCTAGTTAAAGAAAAATAATTCCTACAATAGATCCAAAAGATAGGCAAGGGCATCACACTCACCATGACTGTAGCTCTGGAGCACAGCATGATGTGTCACTGATTAATATTCCTTCCTCACCCATTCAACAGCCTCCAAAGCAGCAAGCAATTGGGATAAACATACCACAAGGTACAGTGAATGAGTCAGCACTAAAAAAGGAAATAGCATGTTGTTCTAAAAATGGCTTCAACCCACTCCTGTCTTCCTAGTGCATTTAAGTACGAGCGTCATCGGTTACAGCAGAGGCATTGCTAAGCATGTGGATAATAATGTCAGCTTGTGTACTCTACAGAATGAAAGAAAAGCACAGAGCTTGTCTCTTTAAAAAAGAAAAAGAAAAAAGCAGCAGTTTCAACAAGGCTCTTTGCTGGTTTAAGTTAAGGCTACATGGAGAAAATCTTTGAGGACAAGCTAATGGATGAATAGGCCTTGAGCCCGCAGTTACATTTTCCCAGGAACTCTGCTGGTGACAGTACAGATTCCCACAATTGAAACTGCTGCCCTTGTGAGGCACATGACTGCTTTGCACTCTCCCTCTGGTTTGCAAGGATAGACAGATTTGAACTCAATGCACTTTTCTCAGCACCTCATCTTTGTGAAACTAGATCTGTTTGCTTGACATAAAACCCATGCATGAGCTACAGAAACTACATCCAATCCTCTACCAGTGAGTGCACACTGTTGAACTAACCAGAGCTAGCAGCGTTTTGATACTCACATCCAAATCACTACCACCCACGCTGCCTTCACAATGATTTATGACCAGCCACAAACTCAAGAATTAACTGGGTTGTTTCCACAGCAGGAAAAGCTAGTATAGACAGCAGGGTAGCAGGGCAGTCTGCATCCTAAATCAGCATGGACAAATGCTGTACCATTTGGCTTTCTGCAGCCCATTACAATCCACATCCACAAGGATGTCTCAGCCCCCCTATGCCCGCCCAGTCTGCAGCAGGGACATGCAAGACCAACAGGTAGTGCCCAGGCAATAAGGGACATGAAGGGACAGTTTTTGCCCTATGGCCCATTCATAGTGTTAATATCAGCCTGCAACATCTTGTGGACCATTAAATAAAAAGGAGTAATAAAGCTAACGCTTCCCTGTATTTACAGAATGCTGATGGGTTTTTGTATCACAAATCCCAGACTACCTAAATACCCCTCCCAAGGGAAAAACAATAAAAAATAAAAATTAAATAAATCAGTGATATTGTAAAGCAAAGCTCTGATCAAACAGCTGTCTCAAATCGCTGGTATCTTGAATTACTGTGTTAATCAGTGATACAGTGCACTGGTTCTATGCCCATGTACTAGGATCCTCATATTGGATAAAATGAATTACTGAATTTTTTTTTCCAAACAAGAGTAGAAAGATTTCAGAGTTAGTATTTCTTAAAGTTGCCAGAACATGTCCCTATTACTGTGGAAATGTCAAAGCTATGAGTAGAAAAGGGAGGCCATGATCCCACTGCCCTTTAATCAGAGGGAGTTGTCCTCCTTCATGATGTTAGAAGTGTGTTGCCAAATTGTTTTTCGATGTTCACTTCACTGAAGCTGAAGGCTGACCTTTGCAGTTGTTACTCAAAGGTGTCACTGGTTCTGAAGAAGTTTTCACACAGGAGTAACTTACTATTATATACAGTCAGGCCAGCTGGTGAAGCCAGGAACATCACTTGGGGCTGTAATGACTGCACACTCTCCTAGGCCACAGGCTTGCTGCCTAGGGCAGACCCAGATCCTCTTTTGAGCAGTCTATGCCATTTTTCCTGCAAGGAGATGACTGTAAAAATGGTGAAGTATTCACAAATGTTGCTTTGTTTTTGTTCTTTCTGGGTTTGACCATCTTACAATGCTGTGCTTAAAGACTGGTTTTTAAAGTGGAATTGCAAATGTATTTAAATAGCTCATTGTCCATATGGACAAGTTTCCTGGTACTTTGGTAGGGAAACACTTTTTGAAAGTATGCAGATAGTTAAGAATTACATAGTAGATAGACAGGAAAAAGTACTCATTTTGTTCTAGAAGCTAGATAATTGCAGTCATCTGGACTTAAATGTTCAAAACATTATGTCAATCATTAGTCAAAATCAGAAAACAATGATGAGAGGCAAATATAGCTATTAAATAGCCTTTAAAATTTATTGTGTTTTAAAGACATGTCCTATTTTTTTAATAGTAGACCTGTAACAAACTGAAAAAAAAAAGTTATATCATTTCCTGCTTCAATTAAATAAGATGCTGTTTACTACAGGTAAATTTCTGATTCAGCCTTGCATATGCTGCCTTTTAAGTTCATCGCTCTCTAGCCTTATAATAGATCTGCAACACTGGAGACTTTGCTCCTTAGTCTGTGGTTTCAGAGGTGCTGTGCATCACAAGTTTGTTGGGAGGACCTCTCCTTTCTTCTTTTTAGAGGCATTTTTTTTCTCTTACTTTATACTTCTGTAACCTTGAATGGTCTGTGGGGTCCTGCCCAACTCAGAAAAACTTATAGTCAGCTTCAGTTGCTGATGTTGTGGTACTCTGGGCCTTGTCTGCTGCCTGTCAGTCAGGCAGCCCAGCTGGCAGGTGTATTACTGGCTCCTTTTCACCTGTAGTAAGAGACAGGCTGCAATGCTGCTTAAGTCTTTCGTCTTTTGATGTTTGGTTTTAGAAGAATTTGAATTTAATTCAATTTATAGACAAAGATTTAAAGGAAAATGCAACTATGAGCTCGCCCAAAAAGGCAAAGACATAGAAAAAAGAACTCTGGATGCAAACCCTTTCTTGGCTGCTTGTTGTTGCATACATGCAAAGTTCCAAGTTTTGATCTTGATGTTTCTGTGAATTTCTATTAGTAAAATAATTGCTACCTTATGCTACATCTATTCTATCAAATTATATAGTGTCAGGATGGTTTCCTTGGCACTGCATTCTGATCCTCAATACTGTTATATGTCTCAGGCACTTTTTTCATCCAAGCAAGCTAATTTTTTCCTAAACTCTCTCCTGAGCACGAGTTGGCTCAGTACTTAGCACAGGCCAGGGTGTGTTCCTGGTAGCCACACTTTTGCAGAGGTAAAGATTGCTCCAGAGCAGGGGAGTGAAGTGCTGCAGGGCAGCAATCTCCAGGCAAGACAGTGGCTCTTTACTGACCTGTGTTTGCCCAGTCCTAAGGCAGTCATCACACCATTTGCATCCTTCTCTCTCCTTGCGCAGCTGCACAGTGAGTTGGAGCAACTCACCAGCTAAGCTGAACACTTGCCTTTACTTATCCTTATTACTATTGTTAGGGTAATTTTTCAGGTAGCACTCTAAGTCATTTGACCATGACTAGCATTGCTTGAGAAGCTAAACATTGCTTAAGAAAAACCTGCCTCACTGAAGTTAATGGTAATATAATTTTAAAGTGGCTTGAGCTGGCCACAAAACAGCGTCCTTGATCACACACCAAAGGAAATACGCAGCCAGTTAAGAAACACAGGTTTCTTAATTGAAACTCTGCTGGTTTTGTGTCTTAGATTCAGAGACTATAAACAGGTTCTCATATAAGTACAGGCCAAGCCCTCCCTTCAGTCCAAGTTCACCTTATATCAAAGCTCTGCCACAAGATCTCAGTTAGCTTAGTAGGTTAAAATCACCCACAGTGTGGACAAGCCCATGACTACTGTCTGACTGCACCTTGCTGCACCATCAAAACAGCACAGAGTCCTGAGGGTCCCAGAGAGACCCAACACAGCAGAGGCTTTGCAGGTGGCTGAACTGCAAGGATCTGTGCCACCAATATGGGCACAGATGGTAATGGGGTGGGAATTTGGCCCACTTTCATCCAAATAGTAAAAACAAAGCCACAAAGTCCTTACAAAACCAATTACACTATTTAGCCATCCTCGAATTATAATTCATATTGTTGCTGAATAACCAGTTGGGAAACATAGTGCTGGTTCTTTCTCTTTTTTCTTTCTTTTTTGTTTGTTTGGTTTTAATTCATCACTTGTGAGATATGAGTTATAAAACATAATTTAACTGAAAAGAGCACAGTTCTTTAGAAAACACAGAAGCAATTTTAATACACTGGACAGAAATCTTTCCTTCAAGAATTGCTTAGTGCAGTTTGCTTGGAACTCTACATGAGAGAATAAAATCAGGCAATAAATAATGCTGGCAATGATTTTCCTGTTTGAACATCTCCCAGCTGGAATAGTATGTTTGCATTCTGTGATCTGCGTGGGTATCCAGATTGTTACCAAATCTCAAATTCAGGTTGTTTTCAACCCAATGTAAAGCATATATTGTTTGAGATCTACATTTTTCCTTCCTCTTTCTGTAATACTATGGCTGTTCAGACGTAAAGGTTTTAGTTCGATAACCAGGCAAAAACACCAAAAAATGTAGTGGCTTCACGTTCACCAAGTTCTGTTTGCTAAATTTAGTGTAGTGGTCTAAATATTTTCCTGCTGTGAAATACGATTATGAGAAAAGAAGATAAAACAGGCCTAACATAAAGATAAAAACACATAAAATTATTAACACACACCAAAAGAAAGAGAAAAATGAGGATAAAAATGAAAGATCTCAAAGCACTCCCCTCCCCCCTACCAATGGTTCACTTTCCCAAGATACAAAACCAGTCATTTTCAGTCAGTGTCACCATTTAAAAATAACCTTTCATCAGTTCTTTTAGAAAAGGAGTCTCTCTTAGAAACTTCCATGGAGAATTCCCACTGACAACATAGAACAGTTCTCTTGTGGGTCTCACCTCTCACAAAGACAGCTGCCCAGGAACCTGCCTTTGTGAAATCCTTCCCCATAGCAGCTTTCCCCACACTGCATATGGGCCATGTCTGCTTATTAGGGGTGCTGTTTAAGGATGCCTCTTCTAGTACAAAGCAAAGATTCTCTTCTTCCATCTCCAAAATCACCTTCATCTCAAAACCAAAAGATTTCCTTTTCCTTAGGAGCAGAGGGGTTTTTATCACTTCCAACTAGAGCCCTGCATCCCCCCTAAACAGCATTCATATGTTACAGGAAATAGTCTGTTCTCCATAGTTTACTGAAGATGCGCAGCCAAATTAGGCCACTCCTCTTCCTTAGTCTTACTAGTCCTTTCACTCTCTATTCCCTGACTTCAGTCCCATGCTGTGACTCCTTATAATTCAATCACTTTGTCTCACACCAGGAAGGGTCAGTGCTGTGGAAGTTCCACCTGCTGGCAGGAAAGAGTTAAAACCTGCCCAGGCCTGCGGTGGTTCTGTGACCCCTGCCGGGCAGCAGCCGCAGGGCTCTCACAGCCACGCCGGTGGGGAAGGCCCAGAAATGGCAGCCAGGACCTCGGTAGTTAAGTGGACTGAGGGATGCCTTCCCCCTCCGCCCCTCGGTCTCATCTGGGGTGGCTCAAACTCGGAGATGCTCCCAGGGACCCGGGAACGGGGGAGGGAACATCACCCCCTGGCCCTGGCCTGTGAGCGAGCAGCTGCTGGGGCGAGTTTAACACTCACTGGTTGTTAATAGTTGGGGCTTTTTTTCCCCCCCTCCCCCGCTGCCCCCGGCCCGGCCATGGCCCGGCCCCACAAGCCCGGCAGGCAGCGGGGCCCGGCCCAGCCCGCCCGGCTGCCACACCGTGTTACCTCCTGCCAGGCCGGGAGAGAGAGGGCGGGCTCCCAAAGCCCTCCTGAATTTAAGTCATGTGTCACAGAGGTGTACACTTGTATCTAATTGGCCAATCTGACTGTCAGTTTCAAAGAAGATCACTAATTGTTTTTTACCATTCATGCTAAACCAATACATCAGAGCAATGCCTGGAAAGAATGGCTGGCAAGGAAAAGATGACTCTTGTTTTCTCAAATTAGCTCCTGTCTTGATGGACAGTTCAAGAATGCTTCAAGAACTCTCTGTGCTTCTGAGCTGTCAAGAAGTTTAAGGAGTAGAGGGTGGCATGTGAAAATTAAAGCTAATTATGAAGAATGACATTGTTAGTGGTGAGGCATGAGTCCCTGGCATGTTTAGTAGAGATTTTTCAATGACTTCATTGCAAAGTTCATGTTCTTTGTACAATGAATCAGCACATTTAAAAAAAAAGCCACACAGAAGAAACTAGTCAAAAATGTGCACCGAGAATTGTGGTGCGTTGTAGACACAAGATTAGCTACTGAGGAAACAAACTCGTCTTTTTAGATACTGTATCTTCTCCCCTGCAAAAATCGTGAGCAACAGGGTCTAGAGTGCACAGCCAGTAAACAGGGGAACATCTTAGTTCCATTAACTTCAGAAAAATATTCTTGTAGTTGCTTGGTGTTCCTTCTTGAGTGAAACTTTTGAAAACACAGGAGGTCCAGCTCCCATCTCCCACTATAGTATCAAGGAAACTTTCTACGATCGCAAAAATCATCTCTGTCTGCTCTCCAAGATTGCCATTTGCTTTTATCTACTTGTAGCTGTGCACAAATGCTGTTTTTCTGAGGGTCTTGAAGATGTGATCTAGGAGAAAACCTCTTACCTGCATTTCAGATTTTGTCATCTTCTTGACCAGGCTGAGAAAGCATAAAATTACAAAAATTATGTGTCTCCAATAGTGTTTCATATCTTACCCTATTTCACATCATGTATAGCCTACTTCCATGTGCAGACAGTTTCTGCTGCTAGTAAAATGTAAAATTTGTATAACTAAAATAAGATTTAGGTAAAAATCAATATTTCAGTTAATTTTATATCTGCATGCTAATTAAATTTTGCAGACCTCCTATGAGGTAGATAATCCTCATTTTAACCTTTGGGAATGAGAAATATGAAGAAGTGATAATCATCTCCCTTAGCCGAAGCCCTTTATTTAAAAGAGTTTTAGATAGTAAAGTAATCAGCAATTTTGAGCAGATCAACAGTTTAGTTGTGGAACATATTTAAAATTCTGGGAGCTGTGAGCAAATGCCACAGAAGTGGATGGAACAACAGGAGCAGGTCTGGTTTGAAATGTCAATGGCTCTTGAGATTTTGACTGTTTTAGCTAAACCCTAAACCAAAATAAACTAAAAAAAGCATCAAACAAACAGTGGCCGAAGTCCAGAAGAATGAATATTTCCTTGTTTCTTCCAGTTTTGTTATCAATATTGTTTAGATACAGGATTAGATTCACACTCCTAGAATTAGTTTTAGGGGCCCTAGGTTACCTATTTCTCATAAGGTATAGCGAAAAGTTTTTGGCCCCTGAGTGCAGTCTAACAGTGGAACAGGTTGTCTAGAGACATTGTGAAGTCTTCATCGTTGGATATATTCAATACCCAGCTGGACACAGTCAAATGATCACTGAATAGTCTGAGTTGGAAGGGACCCACAAGGATCTACGAGTCCATCTCCTGGCCCTGCACAGGACCATCCTCAAGAGTCACACCATTGGCCTGAAAGCACTGTCCAAACGCTCCTTGAACTCTGTCAGGCTGGTGCTGTGACCACTTCCCTGGGGAGCCTGTTCAGTGCCCAACTACCCTCTTAATGAAGAACCTTTTCCTGATACCCAACCTAAACCTCCTCTAACACAACTTTAGGCCATTCCCTTGGGTCCTGTCAATGGTCAACACAGAGAAGAGATCAATGTCTCTCCCTCCCCTTCCCCTCACAAGCTGTAACTGCAGTGAGGTCTCCCCTCAGTCTCCTCCAGGCTGAACAGACCAAGTGACCTCAGCTGCTCCTCATACGGCTTCCACTCAAGGCCTTCACCGTCTTTGTAGCAGTCCTGGGCAACCTACTGTACCTGAGCACACTGGCAGCAGAAGGCTGTGCCAGAGACCTCCAGAGTCCCTTCCAACATCAGCAATTCCATGGTTTCTAGTTTGTTCTGTAGTTTTGTTAAATCCATCGCTATGATTCAGAAATCATAACTTTCATGGCCATTAACCAGTCATGTGACACTCTAGGTATTCAGCCAAAAAATTACCTTTTATAAAAAATTAATTAGTAGTAAGGGGTATGTTAAGACATGAACTTCTAAGAAAGAACAAGGATAGTGACATTTCATCTGAAGTTAGAAAATTTGGTTTTATAGTAACAAAGTTTCCAGAATACCCACTGTGAAGATGACATTTTGATTTCTTCTTTAGCCTATAAAAGGTCAAATACCATCTTCTTAGTTCCCTGAATTGCATTCTGAGCAGCAGCATGTACATCAGTTTGGAGTAAAGGTACTTCTTTCTTTATTAAGAGGCTCCACAAGTTTTATCCAAACACTCTTTTACATAAAATTCGTGTGAGTGTGTCACAGTAGGAAAAGGCGATGAAGGACACACAGACAGTTCTCGGTGATCAGAAAGCTAGTTTATTTCCTCTCGTGCTCTTTTTATAACATAGTCTGCAAAAAGGGCTGTGATTGGCCTGAGAAGGACTCACTCTCTTCCCCATTTGGAAACACTAGGTGACAGAGGTTGTTTTTAGAACTTTTCGTGAGAAGAGTGAAGCTCACATAGTATTTACAAAATAACAAAGAAAGTGTTATGAGAACGGGAACTTGTTTCCATGAGAATCAGCATGCAATAGTTAGCAGCAGAATTCCGAAGCCCAAAAAATACAGAGCCACATGAGTGCTTGGCCTAGGGGCTATAATCAAGCTCCCTCTTCTCAGGTAAATGCCTGTACACAAAGCCTTTTATGTAAATAGAGTCCCTTTCTCCTAACCAGCCCTCCCCAGACAACTTGTGAGTGCTTCATGAAAAGGCTGGGAGTAACAAAAGGAGGAAGAGAGAGAGAGAGACCTAGGTCTTCTTCCTGAGCTCTCCAAACATTATTGATTAGAAGGTGACCAAGAAAGTCTTCCTCTTCCACAGCTGTTTCATCATAGAAGGAAAGAATAAGGCTACTGTTCTTTGAAAAAAAAAAAACCAAAAAACAAAAAACCAAACTTTTTTCTTCAGAAGATTATTTCAGGATCTTATGGGGACATAACAGAAGGCCTTTCTGCTGCCTGTAATCAGATACAGTAAGTCCAAGAAAGGAGAACTATTTGAGATTTTTCTTTGCGCTTTACACTTTGATTGCTAGCTAGATGGAACTTTCATATGCTACTTTGAAGGAACTAACTCTCCTAAATGCCTTTATGGGGAATTTAGGATCCCTGCTAAGGTTCTGGAATTCACTCTCAGTTCACCTTCATAACATAGTAAGTGTTAGGTACCAAATGCTTTATTAAAATTGACCCTAGGTGATTAATGTAAGATATCAAATTGAACCAGTAGATGGACAGTTGAAAGATGTCAAACTTTCTGAACCTGGTGCTCCTCACAGCAAGTGAATGATAGTTATGAAGGAGACTCATCATCCTCTGTAATAGTTGTAACCAGATCAGCAGCCAGACCCTGTCAGCCAGTTGTTCTTGCAAAAGGAAATTCATATGATAATATGCAGTCTAACTCCTCTGTGGATAGAAACTACATATACAAGGATTCATGTTAACATCTAGAACAGAAGGAAGGCCTTTTTAGACATTATAAATATCAGCACTCATCACTGTATGTAAGTAGATAATTAGGGTAATTATTCCAAATTAGCAGCTGCAAGCCCTGCAGATGGGAATTTCAGGGGCTGGTAACTATTGTAAGATAGAATTTCTGCAAGTTGCAAAGCCCTTCCCATATTTTCAAAGATGTATATTTAATGACCCTCATACATGATGTTAAATATTTTTGTTAATATCTCAAAATAAAAATCTTTTCTGCACTCATATGATGCTTTTGCTTTTCTTTAAAGCTATGTTGGGGTCTGAGATGGCCTGGATTTGGAATGATTTTTCTATGTATTTAATCTATCAGCACAAGTAAATGAAGAACTAGGCTGAACTGGGACTCAAAGTTTGCTTCTATTCTCAGTCCATGAGGAAAAACAATGTCAAGGACTCTTTTATGTATTTATTTGTTCATTCATTCATTTTGAAGATGGCAAAAAGGCTTCAGCTGTTCTCCAAAGCTCTGGATGAAACCTTCTGAGAGAATACATGGTCAAACTTCCTTGCCAGGTTGCAGAAGCATTTTCACTGTGTTCATTGTATTGTGCTCCTTTGAATGGCTTAAGGGCAAAAAAATCCCAAAACAATCCAACAAAACCCAGATATTTTAATTGTGAATAATGTTGTAACAACCATAAATGCTTCTGTGATAGCCAGTGAGTTTGTCTGATTAGAAAAGGATTGTTGCCTTGTGTACCATGAGCACATCACATGCACAAATGGAGCAGAATTTCTTTGGTTTTAGCTTTGTTCTTTAGCTGTTATGTCAACTTATGAATACAGACAGCAAAAGAAATGCAATCAATAGAGACAGTAAAGCACATAACTGTAAGATTTATCCTTATCACAGGGAAGAAGCTTAATTTTTTAGATACTTTAATGTACAAAATCAGTCATTGCTATCTTTTAAATTAAGATTGCAACTTCAATCAACAAACAAGCCTGTGTTGTACTCATTTAAATCCAGTCCTTATCTAGTTATTTGAACATGGAATTTTAGAAAAATAAAGTTGATAAAGTAATAATTTTCTTTTTCATTTGAGTAAGTAAAGGGTTATTGATCAATGTCTTTTAAACTTTCTATTTAATTATCTTTGAACTGAAATGAAGGAAAGAAGTTTCAAGCCAAAATAATTATTCTATGAAAAAGTTATGAGGTTTTGGGTTTTTTTTAGAAAATAATTTTAAGACATAATAATTGAGCTTTAGCACTGAAAATCGAACAGTGTATCTTGTAGTGGGGCTATGGAGATGCCAGTAACTGCTTTTTCAGCATTTGAATTTTGTCTTTAGCTATGCTGACATACATTTAATAAAGAATATTTTAAAAATAAGAGTATCTGTTTATATGATATCAAGTAACAAAACAGCTCTCTAATTCAGATTTTTACAGCTGTAAGTGTTGTGAGCTGTAGATTAAATATGTTGAATTAAATATATCTATATTTAGTATTTTAAGTGACTGGCTATGACTACTATGAGTACATGTAAATGATATTTTATGTCTCATAGAATCATAAAAAAACATGCCTGCAACATTAATCTTACACATATTTGGTCTGAGAAAATATATGAGAATGGTGTATCACACTTAAAGGCTTCAAGTTTGGGAAGATTTTTGATGCGTCCTTTCCAATCACTATGCAAAGCTGAACAATGCGAAAAATTTGTTTCTTTGTATGATCTAACCCATATTTCACTTAGATTCATGTTCTGTCCTAGTATTTTGTATAAGAACATGACTCTTTTTTTTTCTCTGGTAGTTATCTCTAACATCTTTCTGATATGTGCAATCTATTTTATCTCATCTTACTTCATCTTCAGCCTTTTTTTTTCTGTTTTAAGCTTGGACTTCTTAATTTAATATCTCTATTTTTACTTGTTCACCCCCTTGTAAAACTTAATTTCTCCTTTAATCCCTTTTTAGGACTCAAAAGCCCAGATCTGTTCACCTGGTGTGCATGGCTAATTTGTCTGTCTTGAAAGGGCCACAAAGATGGCAAGCAGATCATGTTAGTTATTTAAACCCAGTCTCCAAGATTGCTGATACCAATGGGAGCATTCGCTTCAGCTCCACAATGAACTCTGTCTGTAGAAGCTTTCAAACATATATGACTTGAAAATCTTTAAACTGCTTAATATAGATGGAATCATAATGCTGATAAAGGATTTGATGTTCCCAAGGGCATCAGCCTTGGTCCACTGATGTACTCTGTCACATCTTACTTTTTAACCATGAGTCCCCTTATAATGCGTTTCAGAGAGTTGCCTATATCCTTTAAACTAAGTAAATGCATAAGTGTGTTTCTGGATTAGAGCCAGAGGACTTAGTACCCTGGAAGATTAAATTAAAAAAAAAAAAATTAAAAAAAAATCCAAACCAATACTGGCAGACACAGGCTTGCTGTGTTTAATCATAAGCGCTAAAACAAGGCTGATTTCACTTTAGATTGAAGAATCCACTCAATTCTTTGGGAATTTGTGGTGAAGAGAGATTTCTGTCCACCAGCTGTGGATTATGTGACTACCAATTTTACCATTTGGAAATTCATTTGAACTGCATAAAAGGAACTGCTCCCCTGCAACCACATGTATTATTTAAGTGGGTGCATTTCTGCTATATGACAGTCTCAATCAACTATTTTGCAGTTTCTAAATAGAAAAAAGACAAATTACCACTTTTTCTTTTTTTTCTACAGAAGTTTGCCCTAAATCATAATCCTATTCATTTATTCCAAGATCATGGCTTACTTTATCTTAAATATGCCATTCACCTCCCGGAAAGTCCCTTATAAGGCCTACTGGTAATAAAAGCCGAAGTGTTCAGCTTTCAATGGGTTTTACGTCTGAGATACCTGAATTAACTTGCTGTTATCAGATGAAAATCTGTGTGCAAACTTTAAGCTGCTTCCTGCAGTTTATAGCATGTCTACAAATAGATATCGCAGCTCAGCTCACAATCCATGACTGCATTGTTCCTTGGGTTTTAATATTTATAAACTGAAAATTTCCAACTCTGAAATTGAAGTTAAATGGCAAAATCACTTAAGGTTCTTAGAAATCTCTTTATAAGCAATCTGTTTCTGAAGAATAAAAAATTCATTACTTGTGTCTGTAAAATGAAAAATGTAAGGGAGTATTTAAACATATGAAAAGAATAAGACACATTCTCTTTGTATGTTTTATGGTCTCTGTTAGGTACCTCAGGATGAATGGGGAGGATACCCAGCTGGTGGGAAAGATGAAGAGATCCCATGCAGAAGAATGAGAAGTGGGAGCTATATTAAGGCTATGGGAGATGAAGAAAGTGGAGATTCTGATACTAGCCCCAAGACATCACCAAAATTAACAGTTCGACCAGAGTCATTATTAAAATCCATTGGGCAAAGACCACTCGGAGATCATCAAAAGTAAGCTTCACTACATCCTTCCAGAAGTTGTCATGACTTGGATAACTTTTCTTTGTGTCTTATAGGCAGCAGTCAGCTTCCATAGGAGAAAAATATCTGTAGTTTAAAAGTTAATTTTTTGGCTTAGTTTTAAATTAGCTACAGTTTCTTGTGGTTACTAGATGAAAACCTGCCGTCTTCTTCCATGAAATAAGTGGAATGAGTTCTGAATGAGTTTGTTATGTTTGCTGAAGGAAATATATATATATATATATTTATATATATATATAATGCCAAAAGTTCAAAGTTCTGATTTTTTTTTCTCTAGGATTGGTTTATATTATAATTTTTTGTTATTTCATTTCTTTCTCTGAAATAGAAAATATACTCTATTCTGTATTAGATATAATGTTAAATATATAATTGTACCATATATTGGGCATTTTACACCTTTTTATCAGTGTAATGCTTTATACATCAGCTATACTGTATCATACTCATTTAAACACATTATGGAGGATTTTTTTGGAGTGGGTTATTTTTCATTCATACTGCCATTCATATTACCTACAATATGGCCTATTAAATAACTAAAGCAAATCTTAAAACTACAGGGAAATATGTAGTTATATATGTTTTCCAATTGATCTTTATTTTCCTCTTCTTTTTATCTTTTCAATATATCATTTTATAAGTAAACACTAAATATTCTTGACAGGGGAGTTTGAAAGTGGTAGCCTGATTTAAAACCCACAGATTCTATTAACGTGACTGGATGTTTCTCATGGCTTAGCACATCCTTAACTTTATTCTTTTTGCCTGGGATATAGACTAAAGAAATTAAGAGTGAAAACTTTGGCTAAGTGTTGTTTATTGTTCTTTAGGTAATACCATATGGTTTACCATAGTGGCTCACCCTTCCATAAAATAAAATAAAACAAAAACCCTAGTAAAAAATCATTTTGGCTTAATTAAATTGGATTATTTACCTTGCAATCTGCAAGAAAGCCACCAACTTTCACTCTTATTGAAGAGAAGAGTTTCCAACTTCATTGCTTCATATTGTGCTGTCCCAGCCACTGCCTGGCTGGGTTCTGGGCACTGTTGTAGGCCAGAGATCATTCGCAGAGACAGTTTGGTTGTAGTCATCCCAGTTTTGGAGGGTATGTCTTATCTTATTCGTGCCACAAATTGAAATATTTTCTTAGATACTGTTCTAACTTTCAAGCACTTAGACCAAATAAAATATATTCTATGCTGTTCTTCGTTTCCAGCTATGGTTGGGCCTCCCACAAGGGAATCTGGGTAGCAGCACAAATTTTCCAGTGAGTGATAGATCTTAGTGCCTGCCCTAGACCACTACAGCTTATAAACAGATTCAGACAGCAATTAAACATAACTAAACATACGTAATCAAATAAAGAATATATTTCAAGAAAGAGTATTGTAAAGCAAGTATTCCTGATTTGTTAAATCCTGAAGGCAGGTAGTTATTAGTAGGCTAATACCAAATGTTGAGCCTTCTGTCGGTTTTCCATGTATTGCAAATACACCACTCAAAATTTAATTGATTAAAGCACGGGTGCACTGCAGATTCATGTACTGGGTTTGACAGCTGTGCTTGTTCATGGCCCTAGAGGATTTTATGACATTGTAACTAACCAGTCAGAAAAGGAGGAAGATTTTTGTAATACTGCAAAATATTATTAGGGCTTCTGTTGAAAATTTGTCACTAGCACTTAGCACTAGACTAAGAATAATTGAGCAGCCAGGCAGCTCCTGCTGACAGGTATCTTTAAGGTCCTCAATTTTTCCTTAAACTGAAGGGCAACACCTTGAATCTGCCAGCCTAATATTCGTGGGTTTTTCCAGTGAACTTCAAGCAGAAATGTGACAACTATACTGGTTCTTGTAAGCCGTTCTTGCAAAACCCTACAGATTTCTGCAATCCTAAAGCAGACCTAAAATTTCTTGTTGCACAGAAATACAAAGTTCTGATTCTAAACTTCAGTTTTCACCACGAGCCATCTCCTCCTTGTCTGTCTTCCTGTCACTGAGGTTGCCTTTTCTGTCTGATGGATGTCTATGAAGGATGTAGCAATGGATATGGGTTATGGAGCCTTCCTTCCTTCCTTCTCCCGCATGGCTCAGTAATCCCCACTGCATGCCGAGCAACATTTGTACCACTGATCAGGCTGCTGAACCAGGAGCCAGGGCTTTGAACAGCATTCCTGTATGTATAGCAGGGCTGAATACCATTTCTGGCATGTGTTATGAGAAATTACATAATTCAAGATGTCAGCTGCATTAGCTGGCTTTTTAGCTTGTTTACCCAGATGGAGGGAGCTAGTGCACAGAAATAAAATGGGGGTTTAATTCTCTTAGTCCTCTGCTGGGGTGACAGGGTAGCTCAGAACAGGAGTCTGCCAGAGCACCAGTAGGCTTGTAATAAAAGCTGAATATTGATAGTTTTGGCAGTATAAAAACATGTATTGGCTGCAAAACAAAAGTAGATGGATTTAGTAAGAAAAAGCCCAGTTTTCCATCACTATCCTGAATGCAATAAAATGAAAATTAGAAAAGCCTTCGCTTAACCTTCAACAGACGTTTGACATGTGTGTGTTTCTCCTCTGAGTATTATTAGGCATCTTTGTAACGACTTTTTTCTCATTTAAATTCTGTTTATGCTTCAACAAAAGTAAGCCCTATTTTACTGGTTTGCATTGCTCAAAGATTCAGCAAATTGAACGTTAAAAGTTTCTAAACAATAAAAATGCATATTTGCATCTGAATAATAAATACAAATAGATAAATGTAAATGCTATAATAGAAGCATTCAAATTCTGAAAATAATATCTTTTAAGTTACTTTTGAAAAGGAGTATATTTTACTCCAAGCTGGGGGAAAAAAAAAGAAAGTGCATAGTCTGCCACTGCTGATTTATAAAGCTGACAGAAGCAGGTCATACACCCAACCATAGCCATCTGATCACCACCTCTATCAGAGACATAGCACAGCCAGCAGTGTTCCCAGCCCACCTCCAGCCTAGGCCACCTGTCTCACCACTGGATAGTGCCAAGACACGGTTCAGGGACCAGCTCTGTTGGATGCAGCCACTCTCACTGTAGGTTAAGAAGGCTTGGCCAAAGGGTCAGGTAAGGGACCTGGTTTATTTCTGGGTATAGCTATAGCATAAAGGGGCTCAGTTTTTTCTGGATTTTTCAAAAATTAAATGCACCTAAATATCTAGATTACTCACTGAAGATAGATGAATTTCAATTCTTTATGTTTCAAAAAACAAAATAGTATGTTGCACTACTTAGTCCAATAACATCAAGTTGAAGGTCAGTGCAATTTACTAGTATTATTAGGAAATTGCATTTGAGCAAAAATATAATTCAATCAGACTTGCTGTGGTGGAGACAGGATATATACCTGAATCTGCTTCCTTTCAACTTCTTGTTTTCTTGGAATGATGCCAGAAGTCCTATTTATTGTGGAAATTATGTTGACTCCCAGTAGCCCTGGGGAAAAAAAAAAGTTAATTTTTATATATTTTTAAAATATTTTTCTCTATTGATTATACAAAATTGTTCAGTTGTCATTTTTGGCATACTAGAAGTGAAATGCAAGCCCTTCTGTTCAGTCCATTGTTTTCTGCTGTGCTGGGATGCCACTGAAGATGAAGTTAAATTGTGTTGGAAGGCAGTAGTTTGTAGAAGGTATGTCATATACTGCTAGGCATTTTCATTTACATTAAAGATCAAAACAACTGAGAAATTTATGGAATGGATAGCTGAAACAAAGGAAGTGTCTGTCCCTGTAAAAAATAAGTTTTGTGCAATCCTGGAAGAGAGACTGACCTACATGATTTGTAAGAGTATCCTTCCAATCTAGTAAATGTAATTTTTCTGTATTTATGACAAAACCAAGCAAAGCTGAGATGGAAGCATCAGAGACACTGGGATCCAGAAAGCAATATAAAACAAGAATTTTGCACTCTGGAATAGGAGAGCAATTCTGAAAAACTGAAGATAATACGGTTATTTGATGCTTTTCCTTTTCAGGAAAAAAGTACTTAATATACTGATTATGTAAATGAACAGACACTGTAGAAATAGCAAATTCCATTTTCAGTATCTCCTCTTGGAAGTGTTGTGAAAGACACTGAAAACCATCTCACCATTTAGTCAAAAGTGATAACAATAGCATTTAGCCCAAAGTAAATACACTCTATTTGAAGATCATACTGGTATCACTCACACAAATGAAGAGTCATGCTGTGCTGAAGTTTTTCATTTGCTCTGAAGTGACTCACAGGAAACTATGAAGATGAAATAGGTTAAGCTACAGTAAAATAAATTCGGTGACAGCAATGTGTACTTTTGTTTTCTAAAACTTTAATGGTAGACTTTTCTGTTTCTTGTAGTCCAGACACCTTAAGCTGATGTGTGGGCAGACAGAAAGACGTGTGAGCACAGAGGTAGTACAAAAATGTAGTGTTTCAATGAGGAAGGGAATCTGCCATAGTACAAATTATTTGGCAAATTACCACAGTGAAATACCAGTGATACTTCAAGTTGTCTTGACAACGCAAGATTGTTTTTCACGTAATCTTCTGCCAGATTTTGGCCACTGTATGGAATGAGTATCCTAAAGTATGAATCAGGCTCACAGAGAGAGAAAGCATCTGTGCCTCCCTCAGATGTCTAACTTTGATCTTTGTTTTGTAGGTTGTTTACACCCATAACACACCTGAAGAGTGTGATTACTTACTCAGGCTTAGTCTGGTATCTTAACACAAAACACTTCATTCAGTATTTTAAGCTAGTATGTCTAAAACCTGAAACTGTTGACATGTTTTCTGGGCTTATAGTAAACCAGAGCACAAGAATGACCTTATGCTGCTCTGCTTCTTTTCAGAGTGAGAGATTGCATCTCTCCATGGCCACACTAACTTAATGCTTATCTGGACTGTTACCCAAGGCACATCCACATGTTCTGTTATGCAGACTTTGTTATGGTAACAAAAATATTGCCAAAGCACACAGCAAGGCGATTAAACCTCAACCAGATCTGACAGCACTTAGCTGCCAGACCCCTTGGCTCAGCAGGAATCATGGAACAGCACAGGCTCCTCTAAGACATATGGGAAATGTCCATTTCAAAAAAAAAAAAAAAAAAAAAAAAAAAATCTTTCCATTTGCAACCGTTTGTTCTGACCATAACATGCTTACAACATGAGAAAGTGAAAGTGAAAAGAGAAGTTTGGAAGCAATGCATAAGACCAGCCCTGTGGGTTTTCATTCAGCTTTTCCCAGGACAGTGCAGACTCCATTATTCCTTAGTGCCAAATACATTTGTGGGTATTTCTCCTAAGACACACCCCTTGGCAAGTGTACACAGAAAAGGCTGTGGGCAAGTGTGCACATGTAGGGGAGTGAGTGTGGGTGCAAAAATGTCACAGATTGAGAGTTAAAGCACACCTTCCTTGCTAGAGAAATTAATGTCCTCTTTCAACATGATCCATTGCCGTGCACCAGTGATCCAAACCTTTTTTTAATTTTTAAGGTAAACTTCAATTTGCCGTTAACTCTTCTACATTTTAAATTAGGAATATTTTTGAAGCTACTCCTGAGAAATATTCTTAATAGAACAGACGAGGAAAATCACTAGAAAAGGAACCCTCATCTTTTATATGCTTTTATTTATCTTTGGGGTTTTTTTCCCTCAATCTTCTGACTCTAAAAAGCCTCATTACACACTTCATTAGTAGCTTTCTGAGGCCCTATAGTGTAGTAGCATCTACTCAGAGTCTCTGAGGAGTGAAATTGAAGATTTACTGAGGAGAGTTTGAGGGCTAATTACAAAACCTTATCAACTAATAATGTAATCAGAGGGCCACTGGCATGGTGACAGTCTTCTCTGCTGCAGTCAATAAGATCTGGGTTAGATTGGGCTGCAGAGTTAAGGGGGAATGCTGATGAAGGGCAGAGAGTCTTCTGTCTACCTAGGAAACATCCTTTGTGGGGTCAGAAGACATCCCCATCTTTTCTTCCTTTGTAGAAAAATAGCAAATGCTCTTAAGCAGTGTTAAGCATCTTGTTCTCTGAGAAGTAGCATAGTGTGAAACATAGGGAGTCACTGAGCCCAGATCTCCTGCCTCATTTTAGTAAATACCAGCTTTATGTGGTAGGCCTGAAATGTATTTCCCTGGATTAGGGATGGAGGGGGCATCCTAAGGCTCTAAACAAATTCCGGAGTCTTTTCAGGAATAAAATGGGATTTTCTCAGAAAAATGCAATTACATGATGGATTGTGGTGAAAATGCAGTAAGATTCAGGTCAATATAACAAATACAAATAATGACATCCAAGGGAAAATACGCTTCTGGTTTTTGGTGCCTATTTATTCCTGCTTCCAGCAAATATGTTAGTTTTACTTTTCATTTGAAAAGAATCAAAAGCTGATTTTCTCATCTGTCTAGTTTCCAATAAAAACTAAATAGGACTATAAAGGATGTGTACAGAAACACTCCTTCAGGCAAGGATTTGAAAATTGGGATGCTTTTGGTTTAAAACCCAGAAATTATACATATATATATATTTATATATATATATATATATATATATATATATATATATACACTTTTCCCAATTCTACTCAATTGCCTCTCTAGAAATTACATAGTCTCATTAATATCTTCAACTTCATCATGAAGGTCACTTATTTTCTTCAGATCTACTGGTTTTAATGGACTTACATGTGTGTTTAAATTAACCTCATGTTCAGATGCTTTAATGAGCCCTGATAACCCATAGTCTATACTTGTTCTACCCAGTCAGGACTTTTTGCATGTGTACATGCTTATGCACCAAAAGCAAAAAAGAAAAAAAATTGAGATAGCTGCCTGAAGGAATTAATGAATATTTCAATTCCATAAATTGATTTAGGAACATACATCCAATATTTGAGTTCTGCTTAGATCCATAGACCCATTTGCTGAACTGCTACATGATGCTTTAAATGCCCTTTAAGTTTTTGCCATAACATCCACCTGAATTTTGTTGATGCTGACCAGTTTGTTGCCTGCTTGCCAGGGCAAGCTCAAAATATTATACTGGAACAAGATTTTTAGAATTAGCTATAGATAAGCTATGTGTGTAAATCTGTCACCTTTTACAAAGTTTCAAGTTTAGATTTCTCATATCCTACTTTTTTTATTACATGCACACTTTGAGTGATTTGGAATACAGGCTTGGTTGAGCTTACATCCTCTCTATCTTTGCAAGGAGTGATCAAACCACCAGACTGTTTAACGATTCTGATGATTTCCTCTCATTCTCTTCTGGTTCATGGTGTACCAAATCCCTAAACACTTACTGACTTGAGAGTTCTCTCCTACCAATGATTAGTAGGCATTTCATAAGGATCAAAACAGCAGTCTCCACCTCTTTCCTGGCATATTCCTGTAATAAATCAAATGTTCAATATCTTTCAGGAACACTTTTTAAAAAGGTATAGGTCAATGATGAACTATCTAGGCATCAAAATAATTTCATTTGGACCAAATTCTCATATCTACCAGGGATCAAAGAGACACTTCAGACTGGAAAATATTAGAAAAGGAATTCTTTGCTACAGATAAATTAATGAGATTTATGTGCACTTTCAGTTTTCTAAAGAGCCAAACTAAATGTGCTATTCGAAATGGAGAATCAGACTTAATGTCTATACTCTGAGTTCTCCAATGGGCTGCATGCAGGCACATCTGGGCCTCTTTGCAGAGCTCTATTGACTCCAGCAGGGCTCCATGGAGATACAGTGTGACTCGCAGCTGCTATACAATGGCACTGCTGGCTAAGCTAATCATTAGATTCTGGTCGATGAGTTATTTCATGTATCTAGAAAGACATAGTTAAGATAGATCCAGATAGAGAAATGAATATCCATTGAAATGCAAATCTCTCAATAAAATAGGTTTTGATAACTGCTGCTACTTTGATAATTCTAATGCACCTCCCTTTTAGGCACCCAAGATGAATTCTTTTACAAATTTTATCTTTTTGTCCCAGAAAGATACTTCTGAATTGCATATACTGATTTGAACAGAAGTGATTGTACTTTCTTTAATGTTCCCATTCACCCTCATATTTTTGCACAAATGCAGGCATGATCATGAAAATAAAAAGGTATGATTTTTGAAAATGGCAATTCCAAAAATTAATTTGATGGAACATGGACTTTCTTTATGCTGGATGTTCCCTGAATAAACCTGATAAACCCATTCAGAGTCAGAAGGTGACCTTCTTGCTGCAACTTTTAGAGGCCTCAGAAGATGTTAATTTACTTTCGGTGCCTTCTTGACCCAGGGTACACTGGTGGCTGAACATTTGACAGAGAAGAGGTACTCTGGGGAGTGATCACTATTTTGAATGTGAGTAGATCAAGGAATGACCTTGGCAGGTATATTGCTGGCATCACCATCACATTGTTCTAAACAATGGTATTAGGTTTATGACAAAGAATGTGATGTCAATCCCTTATTAGAAAATGAAGACAGTAAAAAACCAAAACAAAACCAGTGTGACCGAGAAATCGCTTTCTCAGGAGTTATATAGTCCATTATCCCCTTGACGTTGTCTTGGCTGTCAAGTATTGCTATAGGGAATTAGAATTTGTGGGAAGACATTAGGGGGCTTCTAGCTTCTGTACTCTGCTGTAGTGGGTTAAACATCAGCACTGGTGATGCCACATTTCAATTCCTTATCCAGTTTTGGGCCCCTCATTTCTAGAAGGACATTGAGGTGCTGGAGTGCATCCAGACAAGGGCAGCAAGGCTGGTGAAGTGTCTGGAACATAAGCTCTGTGAGGAACGGCTGAGGGAGCTGGGGTTGTTTAGCCTGGAGAAGAGGAGGCTCAGAGGTGACCTTATCACTATCTACAGCTGCCGGAAAGGAGGTTGTAGCCAGGCAGGGGTCAGCCTCTTCTTGCACGCAGTGAGTGACAGGACAAGAGGACACAGTCTTAAGCTACACCAGGGAAGACTTACGTTGGGCCTTAGGTGGAAGTTCTTCACAGAAGGGGTGATTCGGCAATGGAATGGGCTGCCCAGGGAAGTGGTGGAGTGACCATCCCTGGAGGTGTTTAAGATGACTGGACATGGCACTCAGTTCCATGATCTAGTTGACAAAGTGGTGTTAAGTCATAGGTTGAACTTGATGATCTCAGAGGTTTTTTCCAACCTACCTGATTCTGTGATTTTTTTTTTTTTTTCCCATGTTGTTTTGACCCTGAACTAGCTATAAAATGTAAGACCGTGCCATTTTCTAATTCTGGCATTTCAAGCTGTCTTAAAAGTGAAACAATAGTTACCATGCATACCTTTTCACCGAATGACAAAACAATTGGTCTTCTGCAAAATATGCAATGTTTGCATAAGTCCTGGTGTGTTGTAAATCTAGCTCACAGTAATACTTATCATGCAACAGTGCCAAGAGACTTCAGGAAACATTCCTCAAACCATCCTGGGTGTTCATCAGCATCTGATCTCAGTGACAACAAAGAATGGGCCGAGTGCTACACAGAGTGATAGATTTGACTGAGTGGTGTGAGGTGCTGTAGCACACATTGCAGTGGGAATGGCTCAAATCCCCCAGCACCATATATGAAGTTACTGTGCTACTTCAGACACTGTCCATGATCCCATAAAATTTCCAAAAGTTATATAAAGTAGTAGGATTCAGGGAAAAAAAAAGAAATAATGTTAGCTCTCTCTTATTTATAAAGTATCTTACTCCTTTAATAAATACACCATTAATATAAAAGGAAATAGAAGGTGAAATATTAGATTGCTGAAGATGAGGAGAGTCTTTCTGTTTTCATTCGTTAATGCCCTTCCGTTATCATTAGTTAATTTGTTATTACAGATATTGGATTATTGGATTAGCTTGCATTATTATTCCTTTCATTAAAACATGTTCTAAATAGTTCTCTGGTTTTCCAGGTCTTCTGTTAGAAATGCCTAAGTTAGGAAAAGATAAGGAGATATAGACATCCTTTTCCATCTCCTGAAATCTATTCACAAACCTTATGTAGTGCTTTTTGATTGCAGTACATGAAAACTTAAATTTCTTTCTACATTTTTGATATATGTCCTGTTAAGGATGACTACGAGACAAGGAACAGCACAAATTTAAAATTGAGGGGTGAGTCAAAAGAATTTTAAAAAGTCATCCTTTTTTGTTTCTTTGGGTTTGGATGTTTTTAGCACATCTTGTTGCTTGTTCTAAGGTTAAAGTAAGAGGTGTTTTCCTACAATTATTTCTCCCCATTCCGCTCTTAAATTTTACTCTTGATGAAGTGTGGGCAAGAACAGTTAGTTTGCACAAGGAGTTGAAGACATTTTAGGTTAGTGGTAGCCTCCTAAGTGAAGGGATGGGATACGTGGCTGTAGAAGGTTGAGCAGGACTTTGATAATAAATAGAAGTGTTACAGGTACTTTTGGAATCTGCAGAAAACAGAAGGATAAGTGGCCCAGTGCTGACTTCTGCAGAATGTTTTAGAAGATCTTGAAGAGGAAACTGTGAGCTGGGACTTAAAGAGGGAGCAGTAAGGGTTAGGATCTGGGTGGGTCAATAATGAAAAAGAGCTGTCCTTGAGGGTTCTGATAGATGTGTGTTCTGAGCCTGGAGGAAGGATCAGCTTTCAAGTAGGAGCATCAGGCACATGAGGTTTGGATACAGAAGCCTGAGTTTTTGCAGTTTAGAGAAATGCAAGAAAATGGAGACTGTAATGCAAGACTCTTAGGAACTGCTTAGGACTGCTTTTGGACTTCTGTCTCTTCCCTTATTCTTAATCTATTTTTTGTTGGAGTATGCAGTCTAACCTCACTGCCATTCACTCTGCACCAGGGTGACAGGCAATCCCAGCTATGCTATCAGGCAAGCTATCAGTTATCCTATCCCAGAAAACCATGTCATGCTATAGCTCACTTTATGTGGTTATAATACAGTATTTTTCCTCCCTGCATGCACTCAGGCAATCTGCTGAGTGCTGAATGCATTGTTGCAAATTTAGCTATCTTCCCTGGAAGTCCTTCACTTTTAGAGTGGAGGTTCTCAACAGCTGCATGGTCCTTACATGGACCAAAATTTCTATAGGCTTTGAGGCTTTCTTTCAGCTAAGATATTTCTCATTAAATTTAAGGCCTCTGCCTGGCTGCCATGAACAACTTCTGAAGCCAATGGAAAATGGAAAGTAACCCTTGGGGGCAGAAAAGCTTTTAAAGGACATCTCTTCCTAAAATCTAGTCTATTCAGAAAAGCAAGTGGGAAGAGAGCAGACATACTAATTTAATTTTTCCTATTAGTCTCACCCTATTCCTCCTTTTCCATAGTACCAATTTTTAGAGCCACTTCTTTGATATTACTGTGTATATTTGTTTAATGGTCCTGGAGATGATCTGTTAAAACATCTCATTTGCACTTGCTTGTCTTGCCCTTCTGCAGTGATCAGCTGAGATATAAGATCATCTATGCTGCTACAGAACATAAAAGAAAATTATTTTCTTTTTTCAAAGCAAAAGAACTTTGATGTTTTGGAAATTAAGGTCAAGAATTTTGTTCCTAAGGTTATAGATAGAGTGGATGTCATTAAAAAGTCAGCATTTAAATGGCCAGATATTGATTGTGTTTTCTAGCATTGTTGACAAGCATGAGACTTCCTTAAGCACCAGATCATGACATTTGAGAGAAGTTTCCCCATGTAACTCTGGGATTTCACTTCTGGATCATGTTTATAGCAATGTCATAATTTTCATCATGCATCGACACATTTATCCTAGAGGATAACTTTGAGATTATATCTTAGAAATAAAAACTTATAACTTCTATTTATCAGGAAAATTTCAAAGTGTTAATCAAATAAGTGTAAAATTGCTTTCATAGCCTTTTATAGCTTTTATATGTAACATTTATTTTACTTTGCTACAGTTCCATGGAACAATTAATCTCCTCTGATAAATGAAAAATTATGTAACTATCAAGTAATATCCAAACTCATTCATCAAAACTCAGCTTCCTAGAAGTACTATGGAATACTGGGCTTCTTTCCATAAGAAACTATTGCTGTTAAAAATTGTTGATGGTATTTAATGACAGCAACACCTAAGAAGGAACCAGAATGTGATTAATTAAATACTAGGTTGTTAAGCATTATTTAGCAAAGGGGACACTTATTAGAATCAGGTTTAAATCAATTAATTTTAAGTATTTCATACAGTAGTTTCTATTAATTCAATTCCTTCTATATTTTCTTTATGTGGCCCATGTTTTAATGAAATCTCAAACATCTCTTTAACAAACTGTTTATGAACTCAGAATCTAGGTTTTGCCACCAGATGATGACAAGCAGAACATCCAGAAGGGACTTACTTGTTTTGAAAAATGCTAACGTAACAACATCAAAGAGATTATTGACAATACCAGACAGATTAAAGGTCTCTCTGCCCTCGTGAGAGCCCACCTGGAACAGTATGTCCATGTCAGGAGTCGTAAGCACAAGAAATCTGTGGACCCCTTAGATCAGGTCCACAGGAGGCCAAAACGATCAGAGGGCTGGAGAACCTGTTCTGTGGAGATAGGCTGAGAGATCTGGGGATGTTCATCCTGAAGTAGAGAAGGCATCCTTGCAACCTTCCAGTACCTAAATGGGGCTTTGAAAGAAGAGGAAGAGTGACCTTTTACCTGAGCAGGTAGTGATAAGACAAGGGGTGATCTGTTTTGAACTTAGAGATTTAGGTTAAATCTTAGGAAGAAATTCTTCACTGTGAGGTGAAGTGCCTCACTGGGGTCGTGAGGCACTGGGCCAGGTTGCCAAGAACCATCCAGGTTCCCCATCCCTGGATGTGTTCAGGGCCAGGTTGGGTGTGGCTTTGAGCAATGTGGTCTAGTGGAAGATGTCCTTGCCCTTGGCAGGGGGTTGAAACTACATGACCTTTAATGTCCGTTCCAACACAAGCCATTGCCATGAGTAAATAAAGCATATGCAAAAATCAGAATGACACAGAGCAGTCAGTCATCAGCCTATCTACAGAGGAAAGGAAGTTTAGTTACATCCAGTAACTAAATGTGTATAGTGAGGCTTTACACCACCAGATTTCACCTAATCTATTATATTTGTCTTCACACCTATGGGAACAAAAAAAATGCTCTTGTTTTTTATCATCTAGAACCAAATTAGACACACTATCAGACTGTCATCTTAATCATAGAATTACTTTGACTGTAATGACTTAATTAACCTCTGAGCATACTTATAATAATCTGATACATTTTCATTTTGGTTTTAGCAGTTATAACATAGTTTCTACATAGTTTATTTCTGGCATGAGGTTACAGAGACATTCCATAGAAGGAACTGAATAGACAGGAAGAAATGAATTGTTTGTTTCTCCAGGGAAATTTCTTAGGATTTTGAATGAACACCTGCCTTGAACAAAGATGAAAACAAAACTCATTCCTTTTTGTGCTTCACCAGCTCTGTAGCTCTTCTTTGGATATGCTCCAGCAAAGTTATTAGGAAAAATTTCTTCATTGAAAGGATTATCAGGCATTGGAACTGGCTGCCCAGGGAAACGGCTGAGTCACCATCTCTGGGGGTATTTAAAGGACATGTAGATGTGGTACTTAGGGACATGGTTTAGCAGTGGACTTAGCAGCATTCAGTTAACAATTGGATTCAATGATCTCAGAGGCCTTTTCCAAAGTAAATGATTTTGTGAAGCTAAGGAAGATGCACTGAGGAAGCAAAGCTATGTCTGTGTTGACCTTGAGATGGGAGAACACATGGAAATGCCTGAGAACAGACCTCCCAAGTATAAGGGTCTCTACATCTGCTCTTGCAGATGGTGGTGTTAGGGAATACTGTATCATCACATATCAGACATCAAAGGACAAGACCACACGAGAGATGGATCTCAGTACTCTGCTTTTCTAGGCAAAGCCATGATAAAATATTTGAGATTCCTCCCAGAGTGTTCCTCAGGGGTTCCTTCCACCCAAACTCAGGTTGTGTCTGCTCCAAGAGGAAGGCTGAGTTCTTCCTCAAGCACAAGCCTATGGTCATGCTCAATGTCTGATAAATATAGTCTGAGAAACAAAACCCTGGTTTGTGCTTTGTCTTGCAGCAGGAGTTGAACCTGTGGCTTTCTCGCTGACTGAGTTGTCTGGTTCTTCCAGAGAGGAAACTTCACCCTTCACAGGGAAATTTCCAACAGCCCAGGCACATGTCACAGACACTGCTGGACTGACCAACTCTGCCAGCTCAGCCTGAAGTAACTGTATGGCCAATATTAGGCATTCAACTGGCACAAATCTACTTTCCCAGAAACTGATTTTGTTCGAGCTACCTTTAAGGAATAAATTTAAAAGCTGTCTTTTTACCACATGAAACCAAATATTGTCTGGGACATTAATTCACTTCTGCACCGATGTGCAGGGGAAAGTTCTAAAATCTGATTTACAGAGGTTCTGAGACTCTGGTGTACCAGGGTTTAATTTTTTTGTATTCAAGGCAAAGTACTGCACTTTTCTCAGGTTCATTTATTTTCCTGGAATGTTAATCAATACATTTAAAACAAAACGTGGAGACTAGCATACTGTACTCTTGGTGTGAAAGCATACTGAAGAGGGCTCAGTGTGGTGTTATGGTCCCAGTCCTGAAAAATGGGAAACGTGTTGTAATTAAACAATTTCTAGAGAGAGCTTCATGCAATTGCTCTGAGCACCTTATTAATTTATTTCTTTAGCTGAACATGGGATATTTTAGTCTTTTGTAAAACTAGATCAATCTTTTGAAGATAAAAGGGCTCTTGATGTCTAAAACCCTGATGAAAACCAGATTACAAGTAGCAGATTTTATCTATGAAGAAAGATTTTTAGTTACTTTGGTTTGTGCTTTAGCTCTGTTTTTTGTTCCTGTTGACCTAGACATTGTCTTTTAGTAAAGTTCAAAATTAATAGACAGGAGGATTGATGACGTTTAAATAGTGCAAAGACTTAAAATTTCATACCATCTAGGTAGCCGATCCACAGACAGATTCTCTGCTTGTGCTAAGAGGTTTGGCTACAACAGATCTATGATGCTTTATAAAGAGTAAGCTTTGGACCCAGGGGAGTGGGTTTGTGTGTCTCATACAAAGTACTGTCTTTAGTGTCCTAATCGATTCCATCTGTAGTTTTACACCCTTTCCTTTTTTTCTCCCTCTTTCCTTTGTAGTCAGAGCTACCTTCAAACTGCAAGTGACGTGCCTGGGGGTCACAACCTGGATCCCTCTGCAAACTACAATTCCCCAAAGTTTCGCTCAAGGAATCAGAGCTATATGAGAGCAGTGAGCACGCTCAGTCAGGCCAGCTGTGTTAGTCAGGTGGGAAATTCTTGTTATAATTTTTCTTATAAGTTAACTGCAGATGTGAGAGTTGTAACTAGTGGATGGTTTTAGGTTTTTTGCATTTTTTTGATGATGATCTGATTAATATCAGACTGAAGATGTGAATTGTGGAAGTAATTCAGTTCTGAGGAATGTAACTCAAAATTTCAAGAAAAATACTGAATGCTAGAGGCAAAGAGACACTATCAAACATGATATTTTCAATTTATTCTTCATTAAAAATATAAATACTGGTGTTTTTATTTTCAGTTCATATTAAATATTTAAATGTTAAGAAGATTCAGACTGAGCATGAGGAGTAACTCCTGCAATACTCATCATCTGAAAATACCTGCTCTGATTTCAGTAAATGTGGGCTGCCAGATTAAGATATAGATTGAAAAAAATTATGCTCCAAAGAAGCAGTGATTCATCCTAAATCAAATCCCTCACTCTTCTTGGGTGAAAGAATAAGTCCCATTAACTATTCTATGTATGGGGACTCTGAAAAGGTAGAGTTTTCCTCCCTACCAGTTTTATGTCTGTCAGTTAGTACTAGTACATGGTAAAGTGAGGTCTGAATCGCACCTGAAGTGCAATAAGCCATAAGAATTATGTGCATGTTCTATTTAGCAGAGGACTTTACATAAAACTCTCAATGTTTTAATGCTTATTGGCCCTGGCTTTTCTTCCCTGTGTTGTTTCATGAGAGATGGGCCCTGCCCTCTTCTCAGACATGGTACTTAAAATTTCTTTGACCATTTAGTGAGCCACCTAAGGGTATACATACACAATCGTTATGTTAAAAGAGAAATCTTTTTAAAGCAACTTCATATTCATTCATATTCAATTTGTATTGCATGGCTATTCAGGCCTGGATTCAACTGATGTAACTTGAGGCTTTTAACTGAGGCAACAACTAAATCTTCCTCTGTAGTTAATGGAGCAAAAGAGTTTCTTCCAGGACAGTGCACATTCTGAGTGGGCTGAGAGCCCTCTGGAAATGCTTGTCAGTCTCCACTGACTGTAGAGAGCTAGGAGGGGCTAGTCACCTGACTAATGCCCTTCAGTCAAATTCCTTAATTTATGTGAGGTAATTCTAAATACAACCTTATGTAGCACATATTAGAATTAGAAACAGTCAGTCATTTTCCAAATCTTTCACTATTTTTTCACAGCTCCCTTGTGAAAACTGTTCCCATCATTCTGGTACCTTAGTTTTTATTATGCTGATTTGGTTATTTTGTCTTTTTATATATTCTGCTTTTGAGAAATTTTCATGTGTATTAAATGCTGCATTCAAATCAAAGGCTGTCAGCTGCCACCTAACAATGTTCTCTCATAGAACTACTCTAACATCTTCTGCCTCTTTGTCTGTGCACAGAGATGTTCACTGAGCTGTCCATGATGATTAACTGGTTTCAGTAGCAGTTAAAATTCTTCATTTCAGTGTGCATTACCTGGAAGATGTCCACAATAGATTTCATTTGCAGGTAGATTGCTCAATTGGCCAGATTAACTAAACCTGCTGGATATAGCTTCTTGCTTTTTCAGTATTTACTAATCTATGCAACTTTGAGTTAGCCACACATTTCCTACCTCACGGTCCAGCTGTTTCCAGATCATTAATAAATACATTTAATAGGTATTACCCAAAGCAAATGTATTAAAATACAAAGTTCTGAACATTTGCTGTTTCCTGTTCTTTTTTCATGATACCATTCTCCTCTTGTTCCATCTACATAATAGCTGTTTGTATAATTTATGGGTTTTTTTATTCCTTTTTGTTGTGAGATTCTTCCTTTTTCTCACCTGACAAAGGGTAGACTCAAGAACAATGCTGAATTCCATGGTTTATATTTTTAATTAAAGTTTGAAAAATTTTAGTTTTCTATCATCAATAACTTTAGTTTGAAAGAAGTGGCTAAGTCTTACAGAGTTTATGGACTAAATTACCATATATTTCCTGATCAAAAATATCGCGAAATAATTCAGAGTAAGATTTTTTTATCTCTTTGAGATTGCGTTAGTCTACTTAACTTTATTGAAAGCAAATTTTATGAAGAGTAATTTAATTCTTTTCAGAAGATTTTTAGTAGCCAAAATGTCTTACAGAAAATTAAAATATCAGTTATTCATAATCATCAGAACTTCTCTATAAAATTTCCATTTACTTAACCAAAACCCTAAAACATTTGAAACATTTGATGGGACTCTCTTTCCATAATGAATAAAGAACTAGGAGCACTTAGCAGCTGTATAGGAAAATTAATATCAACTGGATGTACCATTTAGTGATGCCATAAATTTAACTTGGAAAATTATTCATACTGGTTCTGATTTCTAGCACTCACTTTTTAGAAAAAAATTACTTTCAGAAAGTCAGGCAATTATCTGTCCAGTGTTAACTTCCTATCTGATTTTGGATAAACATAATATTGAATTATTCAGGTACATTTACAGGTAGTTAGGGCTGCCTTCAGTGAACCTTTGAAAAATGCTGTAGGTAGAATTAATGCACTAATCTCCAAAGCAGCAACATACAGCTACATACCGAGAAGTTCCCCAAGCCTGGCAACCCTGCCTAAGCCATGTTTATCATGAAAATTGCCTCTAAAAAAGGCACAGTGTTGCATCATGCCCAACCTGCAAGGCAGGGCTAGCACATAGGGCTAGCTGGGTCCTCTCCAAGCACTGCAGGGAGCTGGAGGCTGCTGCTGAAATACCCCAAGGGGACAACCTGGTAGAGGGTCCAGGAGGCACAGCTGGGCTACTCTGCCAGGCAGGGTTCCACAGCACACCTGCTGGTAGAAGTCAGATTTTATATAATGCTGCTGAAGAAAAGTTTCTCCCATGGCGGTGAATGGCTAACCCGGTTAACCAGGGAGTGAGTTTGGCTTGGGTCCCTTCTCAGCTATGCCAACAAATATTAAATGTAACATTAATGTATGGCATGTGTGATGCCTTCAATATAGACGTGTGAAAAGCTGATGTAAATGAAGCAATGTGAATGTGATCAGAAGGGATTACTACATTTTAACTATTTGCTAAAACAGCTCTTCATCAATGTACAGGTGTCCATATGAGATGTTGAGGCCGTGATGATCACAAAAAAGCAAGTCAAAAATCAAATGCATTGTTGTTGTTTATTCAGATGAGTGAAGCAGAGGTTAATGGACAATTTGAATCGGTGTGTGAATCAGTGTTTAGTGAAGTTGAAGCTCAGGCAATGGATGCCCTTGACCTCCCTGGATGTTTCCGAACAAGAAGCCACAGTTACTTGCGTGCCATTCAGGCAGGCTATTCCCAAGATGATGAATGTATACCTGCGCTGACATCTTCCAACATCACCTCAACCATCAGGTCAACCACAGGTAAGCAAGTCTCCACTGACCCTTCCACTGCTCTGCATGTAAAAACGTATCAGCTTGTTTTCTAAAAGGATGTTTGACACTAGAAACATTTTCACTGCGCAGAGATAATGTTTGATACCAGCATTCTTATGTTTGTAATACTGTATCATTGTGGCTACATCTTGGAATAAGCTCCTTCTGGGAAGAATCCTGCATGCATAATGTAATGGACCTGGATTTTTGACCTCCATTTCACATGTATACAGTTATCTAGGTGCAAATATAAAAATGAAAGTGTAAATGGTATAATTTCAATATTGTTAGACATTTATGTGGTTTATTTATCAAGTAATTGATCTTCTAAATGAGATTAGTTGTGCTAATTTAAATTTAGGTTGTTAAAGTACCAAAATAAAGAGAAGTAAAATTAAAAATATTTGGTCTAAATACTCAAAGGCAGTTAATGTAAAAGGTAATTAATTACTTTTAGGGAAAGTGTAACCAATTGTATAAGTGCACTGAATTGTAAACGTTTGGGCAATCTTCACACATCTGCTATTACTCATCAGTAGCCATTAGTGTTCATTGTTAAAACACTCACTGTTAAGATCTTTTAACATTCTTCTGGCAACTTTCTTTTTTCTTATTAGTTGCTTAGCAAAGACAATAGCTTTATCCATTTTAGAATTTTAACATGTATTAGTAGAGAAAAGATTGCACAGAGAGCTGTTAAATAATTAAAATGAAATCTATAGGAAATACGTATTCTTTGTAAACTGGTCCAAATTCACTTCTTCGTTTCCAAATATGTTAATGCCAGTTCCTAATTATGATATTGTCCTTGCCACATACTATTAAGTTGTAGTGCAGACTACCCATCTACAAAAGGTAAAAATCAGCTCAAAGTGTATCATATAAAAATACTTTTTAAATTATTTGCTTGGCACATCTGTTGTATAACAGAACAGTGGGAGCTTAGAAAGGAAGCTGTGGTTGAATAACATACATTTGCATTCCAGAAGTAGCATAAAATGTTATTTTATCTTAAGCATAGTATTTTAATTATTACATAAAATTTTGTGTAAAACTAGAAATTGTTGCTTACAGTGCCCCCTCTAGGGATGTTTCCATTCTTTGATTCATAGAGATGCTAACACGACATAAAATGAGATCTTATTGCTACCCCAGAGACTAATTTTCATCTTTATCGTATTAAATTATTGTGTGATCATTTTGAAGACACCTTCCATGGCAAAAGACACCAATAGATGCTTATTTTGGAGTCTGACTCTAAATAGCAAATTGGAATATTTTCAGAATTACCTTGGTTACCAAGTGGACTGATTTTTACATAAGCTGCCCTGGGTTTATATGGTACCTAAGCCCAAAATTCTCAATGAAAAGGACTTATTTTCCACAGAGTGACAAAGCTGAACAACAGAATATTTTTGGGAAAATACAAGATTAGGTAGTAAGTATGTTTGCATCACAGTGTTTTCAGACTTATGAAAAATGTTTTGCATTTATTAGTAGTCTTCTGGTTAAATACTGTGGTTTTGAAAATTTTAACTTTAATTTCACACATAACTTCTCCCTCATCTCAGAAATTATTTATCAGATAGATTTTCTTGCCCACAATGTAATTATTCTTCTTCTTTGTTGCGGCGAGGTAACATTGACAATCTGGAGAAATAAGATTATTTGAGGTGTTTTCCTGATCCAAAATTAATTCCAAGCCTATGGACTGTATACAGTTCTGAGTGTGATTCTGTAATTAAAATGTCGACTCTTTGCCACTGAGCTAGTTTGTCCTCAGCTTCTATATAAGGTAAATATGCAAATGAGAAATAATTATCTGATATACAAGAAGAGTAAGGATTATGTGATTCACTTTTAAGGGAAATTCCAGTTGCCAAATAAGTTCTTGTTTTTAAAATCCTAGGTGTAATGCTTCCATTTTTCTCTTTTCAGCCCTTGCCACTTTGGGGGGAGATGCTGCATTTCTTATCCTTACTATAATTTTTACAAAAATCTTACCTCTTCATCCCTTTCAGAAAATTATAAAAAAAGCAGTTGCCTGAAATGTGAAAATGGTGTTGGCTGGTATTTGACATTCAGATAAATGTCAGAAAGGTCAGACTTTCACATCAGCTTTTAGTTCCAATTCAGTCTTATGAATTCTTAGGAAAATTACATTAACTTCTTTTTTGCTTCTGATGTAACAAATTCTTCTTAGCAAAGAAACTAAAGGAATTTTTTAGAAAATTAACAGTCATTTCAATTTAATTATTCTGTTCAATTTTAGTTTTATAGGTCATGACTGCCCCTTATCATTGTCGTAAAGCAATTGATTCATAACACACAGACTTAGCTAAAAATTAATTCTTGTAACTAAAAATGTAAACTTAAAATAAAGTAGTAGTATTTGATCTATGAATTCAATAACAAAAGTGTGGAATATATATTTACAGCATTCATTTTCCTAAAATATTCCTAGATGTATTAACAACTTTCAGGAGGTTGCAACTAATATAATGGGGGACATTATTAATGGACTCTGCTAACAGGATTTTCTAATAGATGGGAAATGAACTACCAGTATCGGGCTCTTCTTAACTGCATACAACTTTACAGAGAAAGGCCAATGAAACATTGGTACTAAAGAACACATAACTTCTGCACAGATCCATGTCGTTTAATTACTTTTGGAACCAGTATTCTCCTCCACTGAAGGGGATTGTGACAAGGCCTAGGGCAATCCCTGTTGCCCCACGTGTAAATGAATGAGACAAATGACAATAAAGGGGGCACTCAGCATTGCTGGCCCATGGTAAGCTAGACCTGGCCTCTGTGTGACCCCTGCTGAGACTCTTGTTTCATTGAGGTTAGGGCATTTCTAGCCATCACATTTCATTTTGTGAGGAGATAATGAACCCAGTAAAAGATACTTGATGTTAAAAGCCCTGAGTGGCAGCATATGCTTTTTGTCTCTGAACCGTATCCAGTCACAGCTGTCAGATGCACAGCTGAGAAAATACAGCTCCAGCTGCTGCTGCCTCCCACCTCGTTCCTCCATCACAGACAACATGTAATTTCCTGAATGCGAAGTCACTGGGAGCAGTAGTCATCCTAAGTGCTATTGACTTACAGCTCTGCCACTCCTGCAAGCAATGCTTCACTTTTCAGAAAGAGTTCATAAAAACTGGGTCACTTTCCCAGGTAGCACCAGCCTGCTTCCCTGTTGTCTAAGCACATCATCCCACTGTCAGCTCAGCAGACTCCTGCCCAGTGACATGCAGGGAGTGTGGCACAGTGCTGTGGGAAGCACAGGCTGCTGGAGGTGTTGGGGCTGTGTCACCACCAGCTGAGCCCCCAGTGAGCCCTGGCTGTAGAGTCCTGCTGGGAAATGGAGGGCAGTAGGTCAGGAGCCGTGCTGCAGTAACACCTTATCCTACCTGCAACACCTGGCTCCTCTTACTGAAAAGTAGTTCAGATACTGTGGTACACTAGACTGTACTAGGAAAACATAACCAACAAGGACATTTGGAATATATTAATCACTCCCTCCCTCGTTTCCCCTTTGTCTGAGAAGGTCAACTTATTTTTGTTACAAGTTCTGTATGTAGAGAGAGTCCTTTATATTAATCACTCCATATGTTATAGACTATTTCAGCATGTTTCCTCACAGGATTTTTAGTTTGATTTTACTGTGAATGCAGAAACACTGAATTGCAATGATAATGGAGGTAGCAGTTAGGATGGTCTCTATGAAGCAGAAGAACATGCTAAAATCCCTTCCCTGAGAGAGAGAGAGTAACTTGGTATTTGCACTTCTGACCAACTTGGACACCAACTTATTATCTGTTCAGATGTGGGGGGACACATTTTCTCCTGATGGCGTTATATACATTGTGTAAAACACTTTCATCTTTATTGAGAGAAACACTGCCTCTCTGGACCACTGCTGAGGATGTTTACCCATCAGGTGGAATATCTTCTCAGTGTATATTGCTTTTATATTCAAATTGAAACTGCTAGCCAGAAATACTAAATATGTGACTCAATCAGATGTATGAAATCCTTCTCCAGCAACAAGCACAGACTAAACAGCCTCTGTTCTTTGATTTTTAGTCTGATGAATAAAAGAGAGGATCATTTTCGGTTTCCTAAAACTAGTCCACGTGTTCCTCTAACCCAGTTTTTTTTTGGCTACAACAGTATTTTTTGACTGGATTAGTGATAAATGAATGGATTAATGATAAAAAAAGTCCACCTAGCTATGGACTTCAGCACAATGGGAACTTGGTCAGGGTACAGAAAGGCATCCTGGATTTCTGTCCTATGTTAAATGTCAGTCCAAAGTAATTTCTCCCACTTCAGGGATTTCCTGCTAATCTTGAGAGAAATTTAGCATGAAGCATTGCTGGATTTAGGGAATATAGTTACTAGATTTGAGTTGCTAGTATACTGCATAATTTTTTTTAATTCTTCTGGAACATGTAGCATAATGCAATCTTTCAGATTTTTCCAACCTTAATGATTTTCTCAGTTGTGCACACACCTCCTTTTTTCTGATTCATAGTAGGTAGCTCAACTAAGCTCATCCTTGCTAAAGAATTCACTGAGGAAGATGAAAAGTAGGGAACTGTCTTTGGGCCGTTTCACTTTTCTTAGTCAGCTGGACTTTGCTTGGCAATGAGTAAACTTCAGAGAATTCCACATTTACTGAGCTATTCAGCACTAATTCCAAAGCCAATTAATTCAAACAAGGTCACATTGGATGAAGGAGTTTTCAATTAGAGCTCCTTCAATTACTCAGGATGCCTGAAGAATTGCAGGTTTCCCTTCTCCTGACTTCAAGCTATTTTCAGCTCTCCATTTTCAATAAAGGGCTATGTAAGGTGAATTTTTACAGCCCATGTTTGATATTTAGCCACAAAACTCTCATGGTCAGTGAACTGATTGCATATTCATGTACTTACAAAAGTAAATGGATGAGAATATGATATTTCTCAGAGAAATTGTACTGTTCCATAGCATGGCTATGCCTTCAAACCCTAAAAGGACTGATTCACTGGTTGTTGTCTGAACACTAATAACATTATTTATTGGTTTTAGATTTTGCTGGTTTGTCAGGGTTTTTTGCCATTTTTTGTTGAGGATATCAAAGGTGGGAAAAAGCCGTGGTGCTACTATACATGACACGACTCTCATGAGAAAAACTTAAGTGTCAGGACTGCTCAGCCTGGGGAAGAGAAAGCTCAGAAGGAATTTTATAAATGTGTATGAATATAAAAATTGAGGAAAAAATGCTCTTCAGTTCTTACAAGAAAATTATTTATGAGCAGCAGATGTGTGATTTTCTTTTATTTCCTCCAGTATGAGATACTTCATCCAGGTGGCTGTTTGGATCTTCTTAATCTGATGCACTGTAGCAAGGAAAACCCAGCCAAATGAGAGAAAATTTATGCATGAAGTAAAATCTCCACAATTTCAGTTCTCTCTATAGAAATAAATGCTCAGGCTGAGAGGATTTTACTGGTATCCTGTAGGAGAAGGGAATACAGGTGACCTCTTCCCTGATAAGTAAAAGCTGTGTTAATTACCCAATACGGCCTTGCCCCTGGTGAGTCACAGCTATATCCAATAAAGATAAGTGTGATAAAAGGGAGTGAGTTAGCTGGTGAGGGGGATCATGACAGAGGAGGAACCTTGAGGAAGGGGAACCAGGAATGAGAACATCATGAAGAAGGATCCTGGGGAGAGTGAATCAGTGTTGTGAGGTCAGCCTGGATCTGCAGTTAGAGCCTCTTGTTGGAACCTGCAGCCACAGTCTAGCTAGGTAAAAGTCTGCAAACTAATACGTGCAGTCATAGTTTAGCAAGAAATAACCAGCAGTCCGAGGCTGCAAGGGAAATCTAAAGTAGGAGCTTGCTGCAGCCAGAATCAGTGAGTAGTTGGAGTCAGGATGGCTGAGCTGTAAAGAGGAATAAACCAGGACTCTTTTTATGCTGTGATAAACAAGTCTGTGTCTTGGCTCATTTTTACCCTCTAACAAGAGGAATGCTGCAACACTATCCATTGTTAAGTAGTAGCTAGCAGTGAAATCCTCAACAGGCATGTTAAAGAACACAAAGAATTGAGTTCAAATAAGATATAGAAGGCTGTGTTCTCAATCATAATTTATATTGACTTTCCTTAACTACTGTTGGGGGTCTGTGGAGTTATGTGGCCCTCTAACCTCTGCAGGAAGCACCATCTATCTCTGGGAGCATTTCAGCATCCTGAGTTAATCCTTTAATGCTGTGCCAGCTTGTGGTCCTATACTGTAAGAGTAAATCTTATCCTTGCAAATGATGAGCCCATTCCTACACTTGAATATGCACATATAATTTTCATTGCTCTGGAAGTATCTGGAGAGTACAATTAGTCTTTAATTTTTTTGAACACGTTGAAGTTCTGCTGCTATGCTGACACTGCTGTTCAAGAGCAGTTCTACGTGGTAAAAATGGCCCAGAAAGTCACTAGGATGAAGGTGACACTAACACTTTGGTTCAAGGAATTCGACAGGATGGCCAAGGGGCTGTCACAGCTGTTCACAACTCTAGGATTCCTGGAGATGGAGTAAGGCTGTGCTAATCAGGGCTGCCTGGCCTCTTCAAGCTGATGAGGCATGAAAGAAGTTGGAACAGTAGCCAGGAGCTTTTCATAATTTTCATTCTCCCTGGTGCAGATTATCTTCAGAGTCAAAGATAAAAAATGAAGTCACTACCTTCTCTCTATGGTTAGTTTAAAAATGTGTAATAAGTGTTTCTCTCTTGCTCCTGCTGTTCTGTGCTTGACAAAATTCCTCCATAACCCACTGGATTTACCTGACAGATGATTCTTTTTATATTAAAAAGGACACCTATGCTGCCTCTCTGTCAGAATTTGGCTTCAAAGCTGTTCTGTTCACAGAGTTTTCTCAGCTGTGTTTTCTTTATGGCATTATATGGTTAAAAAAAAAAAAAAAGAAGAATTTATCAGAAAAATATAACATGCAAGGAAGGTGATTCACTGCTCAGTTTGAACCCTTCCTGATGTGGGAGAAGCTGACAGCAGCAGATGTAAACCTCAGCCCAGCTATTTACCCTGAGGTTGCCAGAGGGCTTTGTGCAGCTGAGGGAAGCACCAGTTCATTGTGCTTCCTTGTAGTGAAAAAGAAGGAAGGACCCTGCCTGTGCTTCTCTTCCTGGATTCCTCTATGAAAGAAAATAACCTCTCAGGAGTCTTCTCAGAAGCTCTGCATGTATTCCATTCTGGATTTTTGTTGAAGGTATAGATATCAGGAGCCATAATGATGATATGTGTACTGGAACTACATTCCTTGCCATGCTAGCTATACAAACATCATTTGATCAATTTCTGCATCAGGAAACTTATTCAGACTCAGCTGTACCCTAGAAAGGCAATTGATAAACCTGATACTTAAAATATACTGGAAAGATTTTTTTTGCAGAGCATCAGAGAAAAGAAAGAAACTAAAATTGGTGGCATTCCTAGGGCATGACCTTTGACCAGACAGGTTAGTTGAATTGTGTTGGGTTAGCCTACAGGTCAAATCAACTAAACACAGATTCTTTTGTGCAATCTAGTTGTATAAGTTCCCATGACAACAATCTCTGATTAGTTCAAAGACAATTCTGGTATCATTTGAGACATCTACACAGGACCTAGAAGAGAATTGAATCATTGTAGACAAGAAACTGTTGTTTAGGGAGGAAGGCTTTGGTACATATTTTTGGTGAGTTTGACTCAGACTGAATACAGTGTGTGGTTCCTATTGTGCACCAATACAGAATCAACAAATCTCAACCTACACTGAGATGTTTTATTGTCAATGAATAGCACTTTCGTAGTTCCTGACAAAGTCTTGCTGTAAGGCCAAGGTTCAGTCTCAGTATATAGTCCATTAAAATATACACACTGGAAACCACAAATACCAGAGAAATCCCAACAGCATGCTACTACTCCTCAGGGGCAACTAGAGGACATCCAGGGTTATGGAAGATACTTAGTTTGAAGTGAGTGACCTATCACTTGGCTTCCTGAGAATGAGAACAGCATATCAAGGACACATCAATGAGTCATGGATTTTTTATGCATTTCTTTACCTTTTGAGACATTTCTGTGTCCAGAAAAATACATGTATTTCCACTCTCTGTCTCCTTTCCCCAGTCAAAGAAATTATACAAATTGCAGTTATAGAAGTTCATCTCACTTGATATATATATCAAAATGTAGGTGTCAAAGGCAATCACCTTAATATCCAATTATAGCCAATGGACATATATGTGCTTTATAATTTGACATAATTTTTTCATAATGTGTAAAATTTCATAATTTTACACATTATGAAACAAGTGGTCCTCTGGGCATCCCTGTTTCTCTCTGTTGTCTATTAAAATATTCTACAGTGATAGTATTGTATAGCTAGCTAACTTTCATTAATCTATGGCAAAAATTTAAATTTTTGCATTATATTCAAATTGCATTATAGGGTAAAAACTAAGGTTAAATTTGGGTCCCACTGAGAACAGGATAACTGAGAGAACCATGCTCTGACTTACAAATCTGAGAGATCAAAACACAGCAGGCATCATTTTCTACACTTAAATAAAGGGCTAGGAGCCTGCAAGTAGCTTTCTTAGTGCTGATTTTGACACTCATACTGACTCCATCTGCTTCTTGGGTAAAATGGTTATTGGATTTGACAAACCTCTGAGTTTGTGTCCAGACTGGTAATCTCTGTGTATTAAATTAATTGTTTAAGGGTATTAAAATGCATTAGTTTAAAATATTGAGTAATCACTTCAGTTCTTTAATGTCAGGTTATTATTATAATATAGTGATACGATTATGCAACATTTTCGTAAGGGTAAGTAAGTGTATTGGTTTAACAACAATTTTGCTAATTGTTTTTCTCATCCTATTCATCTTAAAATTCATTACTATATGTTAAATAAAATTATGAGCTACACATAGTTACTGTGAGAAAGAAAATAGAAAATAGAAAAAACCAAAAATAATTATAAGCCTATGTAATTTATTCATGAGGGGGTTTAGGAGGCTGATGGAAATTAATTTAACTGAGTGAGAAGGGTACATGGGAGTTCAAGAAGAAATTCTCCTGAAGAACATTTTCAATTTTATTTCAATGTGAAAAGAGTAGCACAAGAAGAGCGATTCTTAGTGTTTGGAACTGTTTTTCTCTTTGTCTCTTTCTGTGTTGATGATGTGACAAATACAATCTGTATTCCTGAAAAGCTGCACATACATTTTGAAAATGAAATATAGTTAAAGGAACATTTTTTCTTCCTGTAACTGAAAACTGAGATGGTGTTTTTTAATGCAACTTCATGTGCCTTTAGTGGCACATAGGAATTGTTTAGAAGAGGAGTACAGCTGTCAGCACTTTGCTGTGCCATCTACAGGATACTGGTTAGGTTATAATTTCTTGCTAATTAACTGATCTAAAATAGAACCCTTTGTAACCAATCCATCAGCAATCTAAGAGGTTTGTGTTGCCCACATGTCCTTTAATTTTAGCAAAGGCCTACAGTTTCTAATCTTGATGTCTTGTTGGATTTTCATTTCTGTTTTGAGACTAACATTAATTATGCTGTCAAAACATATTTATCATTTATGTAATGTGGAGCTGCCTACAGACCTAAGTTTTCTCAATATGGAGGTAATATCTTGCACACTGAATTACTTGATTATAGTAATTCCTTTTATAAATTTCTTCTCCAGGGAGGCTGTAGTGGCTCCAGCTTTTTCCAAATTTAGTGGTCACACTTCCACTTAATTGTTAGTTTTCTGTACAAAATGTTAAGATGTTAAGACCTAGAGCCTAAAAGGATCTATTCTAAATATTGAGACTAACCTGTGGCACACACAGATTTATTTTCTTTTTTTTTTAAAAAAACCCCTTTATCCATTAATTTTGCCTTACCCCAGTAAATTTTAATTGAGGTTATGTGTCAAACTAATGATTTCAGTAGTTTTTAAAACTGCTGCACAGATTCTGTTTATCAGAGAGATTTCACTGACAGATGCTGCTTAAAAAAATAGGTTTCTTATATGTAATTTGTTTGGCAGCAGTATCTCAGTGATGTGCCATTTTGAAAAACTTTTTAAAAAGTTGTATCTAGGAAGCACAATTCTTGTCTGTGTCAATAATATATTAATATAACGGTCCAGATCCTGAGCTGGTATGAATTGGACAGATTCCACGGACTTCAAAACTAACATTTTCAAGGGGATTAACAGCATTATCTAATCTAGTGCCTCAAACTGGTCATTTAATTAAGAAAATCACAGAAATACAGAAGTTTTGCTTTTCATTCCTGTCTGGAGTTACAAAGATACCTTGGGCAAAGCTGGTACTGGCTGCTATGTAGTAGCTTCAGCAGAAGGGATCAAGGTGCAGGAAATTAGGATTCAGTCATTACCTCAGGCAAATTCCATTCAGATTTGCTTTACCATCCAGCTCACAGGGGATGTGGAGCAGGGGAGATGAAGCTCCCACCTTTCCAATGAACACTGGTAACAAAAGACAGGAGAGGTTTTGTCCCAGTGCAAACCAATGTGTCACAGGAATAGAGCTTTTGGCTGGAGTTTATCTCATCCCTTTAGGCATTTCATAGCACCTTACAATCATTAAGGTTGAATAAAACCTCCAAGGTCATCAAGTCCAGCCTTTGACTGAACACCACCATGTCAACTAAATCAAGTGCCAAATCCACTTGTTTCTGTAACGCTTCCAGTGATGGTAACTGTCAAAAGTAGATGTCCTAATTTGAGCTGGTTGTCCTTGATTGTCTTTATGGTTGACAGAGAAAAGCATAGGATGATTCATTTCCTGGTAAAATAAGCATCTAAAATGGACAAGAATTGCCCCCGGAATTGCTTACTTTTCTCACAGTAATTCTGAAAGGGGTTAGAGCTGGATTACTGGGTTTTTTTCAGTGAGTGATGTGAGATGAGATGGATTCCCATGTATAGTTCCCAAAATCTATCGTGAAGGTCTGATGTAGTTCACTGTTACTAAATGACCCTACATAAAATGCTGGCACAGCAATAAATGCAACATTTTGCCCCTAGACTATGCCAACATGAGACTACCAATTAACGTCTGACTTTAGGGTGTAACAAATATCCATGTTTACTTAATCACAAGACATGTGAAATGATCCAACAGGAAAAAAGGTTACTAAGTTATAGATGCATACTACCCAGACAATGCTTTCAGGTATGTAGTTTAAATAAAGTACAGCCTGTCATATAAACTGTGCTGATAAAAATCATCTGGGTGTAAGAAGTATTTCCAAAAAAAACACCTCATAAAAAATCACTGTGATATTTTTATGTCATATATATATATATATATATCAATATCATTTTTCTTACTGTTTAGTCTCAAAAGGAAGAAACAGGGTCTTTTCACAGATACCCAGATTCATTACTCTCTCTCTACTGAGAAACTCTGGTCTCTTTACTGGCTAGGATTCATCATGGAAGCCTGAATGAGAAAAGGGAAGAAGCAGAAAGATAGGTTAACAACTAAAGTATCTCTCTGATTATGTTAGAGAGAAATTTATTCAGAATTTAATTAAAAGAATTAACTTAATTAAAACCAAAATTATCTCTTGAAATTCAATCACAGTATGACACTGATAAGTTTTAATGACTATTTTTGCAAGGTTTGAATATCCTTACAATTAAAAAAACCCACTCTCAACTACCTTAAAAATTGAGAAACTCTTGAACATGGAAAGCCCTCAGAAATTATAGGATCTTTCACCACCAGAGCAGCAAGAAAAGGTGTGGACCTTTCCTAAGAGTAGCAAAGGAAAGGGCTGGAGATCCCTGACTATGTGACGTGCTTCCCTCCCCTGCCCTACACTCACACACAGACAATATTTTAATTTAAGTACAAGTGGGTATGTTAGAGGAGCACTCTGAAGGACTTGATTTACATTCAGGTGCCTGTCTAGGGTCAGGTAATGGAGCAAATCACTTTTTTTCTGTGCAGCCTGAGCACTTACTGCTCCAGCACTGAAAGGAGAAAGTAGAGACCCCAATCATCACTGTAGGTTTTGAGGTAGTCACTGAGGGCACACTTTGAAAATGGCAAGCTCGGATCCAAACAGTCCGATTCAACCTTTTCCTCTTCATTCTAACAGATCCATTTTTCTTAATTAAACACCAGAGGCTACACATGTTAAAACTAAGCATTTTAAAATCTTTTTGTTATGACTGAACTTTAAATGTAAAACTGATTCAAGAAGGAAACTCCTTACTAGCATTTCAGAATTTGACTAAGAAAAGCAGATTATTTTGTACAATTGAACTGTCCTGTTTGACATTACAGTCTCCTTTTAATGATGTTTGGAATCAGAGACTGGTGTAGATGGAAGTTGAAAAGAGGCATTTATAAAAAGATGTGTCCCAATGGCCTCTCTTTTAAACAGGGACTTTTAGTCTTATTTTTGACATCCATGCCTTGTTAAAAAAATAATCAAAAATTAAAATAATCAAATATTTTTTTCTTTTAATGAGAAATAAATGCTGTTAGAGTCTGAGAATTTTTTTTCTCAAAAGTCCCCTTTGATTTCTTAATGTTGTTTTAATGATCATCATTCTGTATTTTGAGAAGTCATCCATATGTACGTTTTTATTTTAGGAGTAATTCAGAGTTTCTAATGACCATGATGGAGAACAATGAAGAGATTTCAGGGCGTTTCAGGGTCAGTCATGTTAGCTGGGACTTCCAAAGCTTTTGGCTAAAAGAGTATACACCCAAAGACTACTCCAAAAACTGAGTACTCTTTTGATACAGGATTAGATTTGATTGTTGCCTTTATGAGAAGGTCTCTTTTCTCTTCTAAAATAATTTCAGGGTTGGTGTTGACTTTCCCTGTGCAAAGCAGAAGATCTAGTGCCAGCCTGCGCATCTGCATTGTGTTTCTCCTGGTGCTGTGGTTCCTCAGAGGAGCCCTGTGTGCCTTCAGCAACATGCCCCTGGGACCTCTGCCTCCAGGGCAGCTCCAAGCTCCCTGCAGAGTAATTATCCTCCTCCTGAATAAACCTCCTTACAAAACAGAAAATCCAGTTTACTCCTGTCACAACCATTTCCTTTAATTGATGGTGCTTTCATGTAAATTCATCATCCAGCTAACTTTGTGATCTCAGCCTAAATAATGTTATTTTGACTAAGTGCTTAATGGTTATATTGATTTGTAAAAACCCCTCAGGTGATTCTTTCTTGCAAATGGACCAAAAGTGGTGATTTATTAAAAGGCTGCCTTTTGGAAGGTATTCTGAATGTCACCCACAGCCACTACTATTTCATTAAATAGATCACATTTCTCCTACTGCCTTGTGTCTGCAAAGGTCTATGGCTAACCTGAAGTTATATCTAAATTGCCCTATTTTAGTAATTTTATTTCTAGTATAAACTTTGTTGAGACTGAAATATGGGCTGAATAACTGACCTCTATGACTGTATCAACAGTAACTTTTAGCAAGTTTAGACAAATGCAGTGTAGATTAAGAGGGATATTCTGCTTCCAGCTATATCAGTTAAACTGTTGCTTATGAATTATCAGGAAATCTTCCTTGTATTTCTATTGTGTGTATCCAAACCACCAAATTGCCTGTTCTCCAGTGCTGGAATTGTCTTCCTGGCTACTCTGCAGTATTACCATAGTGCCTGATACTCTGGTTGTTGCCAATGCTGCCTGGCTGGTATGCAGCACATAAAAAAATTAATATGGTTTACAGAACAGGTCATTTGTAGCCACCTCTGTGCCAAATTCAGCACTGGTAGGCAATTTTGTGTATGTGAGGGTCTGGCACTTAAGATATCAACCCTTACAAAACTAACTTGACATTTTATACTTTTTCCTGACTGAGTTACAAATTAATGCATGCTATTCTGCATCGCTACCTTCTCATTTCTCCTGAACAATTTATATCTGGTTTGCATCATTGTTTAATATGGCCCACTATGAAGCAGCACAGAACCATTTTATTTTCTCTCCAGTTCTCTAACAATTCCGTTCCCTGAAGAAAAATCCGGTTGAGCCAATTGCACATATTTATGTTGAAGTGGGGCAGTTACCTAAGCAGTTAATACTTTGATTCAAATTGGAGTCTAAAATACCCATATGGTTTAGAATTAGAACATTTTTTTTACCATTTTTGTAATTTTGATTGATTATTATAGGCTAATAGAGATGGACAGAATGTATGTTAGGAACTTTAAAAAATATTTTTCCCACTTTATTAAATAAGACAAAAAATAAATTCTGCTTTTTATATCAAGATAGCCTTTGAATACAACTGGAAAGAAAATTTTAATTTCTTTTTCTAGTTAATTCATAAAAAACCATATTTGTGTCTTGGGCAATCTACTTTCTTTTTCTTTGCATTTCAGAGCAGCTATAGATTTTGCAAACTGATTAACAGCATTGCAGAGGCCTGTTGCTTTTACTTTGTTTGAGCCTCAGTTCTCAACAGCAGGACTAGTGAGAGAAATATCAGACATGTTCAAATATGCACACTAAAACCATTAAAAATTAAAGAAATCAGAAAACTTTGGTCAGCACCAGAAACAACAGGAGGTTATCCTGGATTGATGTTTTATGTGTCCAAACATGGAGTGGGTCTCTGGCATCTGCTGAAATCCACAACTTAAATGTGTCTGAAGCCATTCTGCACCAGCTCTGCCCTCTTGGTGCTGTGCCCTTTCACACCTCTGCCTCCTGCTGTTGTGCTGGCTCTGATGCTCAGCTTGTCTGTGCTGAAGACAAGAATCCTCCATCCCAGTCTTCTCATTCCCAGTTCAATTTTCACCACCAGTGCCCTGTGGAGCTATGGGGCACTGTCCTCAGTCAGTGCTGAGCACAACCCTCTCTGTGGAGCCAGCAAAACCCCCCACAGCTCTGGAGTTTGCGGAATGATGACTAAAAATGGGGAAGACATGAAGCAGTGCTGAGGAGGTTATATATGCTTCCTTTGGACTAATAACTACTAACACAAATAAAATTTACAAGGTAGAGAATGATGCAAAGATGACAGGAGCCCCTGTCCATCAGCATAAGCAGATGATAAATAAAAAGTTTATTTTCTATTAGGAGAAGGAAATGTTTCTTCCCATATTCCCATTTCTTCCCATATTCTTCCCATTGTATTTACCATTGCAGGACCAAGAACTAGACATGATAGAAAAGCATTACTGTTGATAACAGGACTATTCCCAGATGCCATTATTAATAGAAACAATTTGCAAGTGACATAAAATTTCATGCTTCAGACCTTAAGGCAATACTTATTTATTAGATATCTAAACCCAAGCATGAACAGTAAAGTGTGGATTACTGTGTTACTTTCTCCTTTAATAAGAGCCTAATCTGTTATGTAGTTGTCTCTTAAGTCAGCAACACACACCAAGTTATCCCATTTACTTCACTAGAACCACTTGAGTGATTAAAGCAAATAGAATTTGGTAGCAAGATTTGACTCTCAGATGAATGTCTCTATCCTCTTACTCGATTTTGTTAGTCTCCAATTAGTCCCAGATTTCTCTCTGAAACTGTTATTCGAGATATGAACTCATTAACAGTGTAGAGGTGGATATTTTTATTCCCTGCTCAATATTTGATCTCTGTGACTGTATAGGAATTAATTGAATTTCTTCCTGCCATATTTCACTGTAAACATGTAGTCAGTTTCTCACAAACTTCCAGTCTACTGGAAGTTTCTTCAACTTGTTGGACATCTGTGGAATTTTTAATTTCTGTTTAGTGTTCATGATCAAATGCTTGCCAGAACACTACAGTTATTCTAATACTTGGTGGCTTTAAATCATGTCACTCCACTGAAATAATCAGACTTTTTAGAATAAAATATTCAATCCTAGGGGGAGAAAAAAAGGGGGGAAGAAAAAAAGGCAAGAAAATGTTTTGCTTTTGCCACAGGGAAAATTTTTCTTTTTCAGAAATGTAAATTAAGATTAAGTCAGCCATGGAGGGTTGCAACAGCACTTTAACATTCATTAGACAGAGAAGTGATCTGCTGCTCAAGTAGTAGTGATATACCTGCTTGTGGTGCTTCATTATCACATTAACCATGTTTCATTATTCACTGCTATTTTTTACATGAAGACAGATATAAAAAACAGTAAAGTAGTTATCATAGTGATAACCTGTCTTATGTTACAGGTAAAATTGGCTTCCTGTGCTGGATGTTGTTCACCCTATTTCACTCCATTTTCTCTATTTCTAGTATTTCCCAGCGTGTTGATTGCTTGCATCTACATTTGCAGGGAGAAGCTAGGGAAGCAGTATTATGGCAACTCTTTTAGTAGAAACATTCCTCAGACCCACTGCTTGAGTACATTAGACACTGTCCTAATTTCCAAGCTTTACAGCCTTCCCCTTTGTCTGTGAACTTTCTGTACTCCCTAAAGCATCTGAAAAATATTGAGTTTTTTCTTTCTTCTTAATTGCTGGTTACAAAACTGACAAGAGATAAGATTGGTAATAGGACAAAAAAATGGCACTTCAAAAAAAGCACATCTCATATTCTGAAGAGCATGTTTCACATGTTTTATGTGTTTCACTCTGTCAAAGCAATTTAGCTCATAGCAAGACTCTAAATCTCTTCCAGAATTTAATGGCATCAATAGTAATTCAAAATATTTTTTAAATTAAGGTTTTCTTTCCTAGCTCTGCCTTTTTCTCTTTTATGTATGATAACACATTTATGATTATCAAGAGTCAACATTTAAGAATCACTTTCTCTAGACTCACTGTTCACATTGGCTAGCCTGGCAATAGAGGCTTAGCAGTCTAAGGTGTTAATTGCTAAGCCGAACTCTTCATTCCAGATAGCTGCAGCATAGCCTCATATAAAAAAAACACCACTGGAGAGGCTGACTTCATTCCTCATCAGCCCATACCAATGTAATGGGAAGAAGAACTCTTACAGAATCCTTTTTGGACTCAGGCAACACCAGTTCCAAGGTTACCTGAGTCACTGTTGCCATGTCAATCCATTTAGTAACACTAAACAAAGGCAAACTGTTGCCCTGGTTTTCAAAGCCTTCTGGTGTTTACATTCTTGGAGTCAAGACTTCTCACACTTTTTACCAAAACACTATGTGTTTTGCACATTCCTTCTTGGAGGAAGAGAATATCGACAGACTGTTCACCTAGCCAGTGTGGTTCAAAGGAGGGACGTCATCCTCCAATCCACTCTCACTTTAGAGAACCTATAAATTCTAGAAAACTGTAAATAAAGCTCTCCTTTTTTGGCCTTGGGCCACTGAGCGTGTGGTGCGTGTTCATTTCGTGTCTCAGTGTGACAGCAAACTTACTCCTGTAACTATACAAGAAGTGAATTGGACTTGGTTTCTCCATACAGGAATAAAGAAAGATATATCACGCTGCTTTTTTTTTTAATCAGTTGCTAATTTTATGAATTATGATTATATGTGCTTTGGGGAAATACTCTTCCACAACAGAAATACTCTTATTAGTACCAAAAAAAGGGGGAAAAGTGTATAGTGGGCTTAAAAAATTAGAAAATTTGATATTAATGATTAAATATTAATCTATATGAAATTTTTAAAATTTTCTAAGGAAGCAGTATTGGCACAGTTCTGGATCTGTAGAGTTTTCTTGGATGTTTTATTGAGCTTTATGCTGGAAGACAGAATATATGTTAAACCAGCCTCAAAACAGCTCTGCTCATCAAAGTCTTAACAGATTTGCATATATTACAATATTTTTTGCATGCCTTGAATTTCCTTTTATTAACTGTATTGTGGATATTTTTAAAACATATGCTTCTTGCACAAGTAAGTAGCTAACCTTGCCTAATTCCAACCAGTGTACTTGGAAGGATTTTAAAATGTTAAAGTGAGGCATACCATAAAGTAAAAGTTATTGAATAATATTTTCTTCCAATATATTGATGCTATTTTCTTAACACACTGTATCTGTACAAAGCTCACAGTTCAGATGATAAGAACATGGGAAAAAAAAAAAAAATCTTCCTTTATCTCTCTTATGTGCTTTATCCCATAATCTCAGAAGCCTCAGTGTGTGCTTACCCAGCACAAGTCTCAGCACATGTATACTCACTAACTGTATTTCATCTTCACTGTAATTTGGGACTCCCATTTCCACCCCTTCCTTCTTCCTTGTTAAAATAAAATATTTCTGTGGATAGCCATCTGACTCTGAGTGACACTTTCAAATAATAGTGAGGTTCATGAAGAGCACTATGTTACACCATCATAATTTTTAAGTAGTACAATCTTAAGGTGATTTCTGTTTCCATCAGATAAATCTTGAGTTCTCTCTTGTTTTTTTCTTTTTTTTCTTTCTGCCTTTTTTTTTAATTCTTTCCATAGCGGTAACTTATACAAGTTACAAAAAAACACCACCACCAGTACCCCCTCGTACCACTTCCAAGCCCCTGATCTCCGTCACGGCACAGAGCAGCACAGAATCTACCCAGGACGCATATCACGACAGCCGGACTCAGAGGATATCCCCATGGCCGCAGGACGGGCGAGGGATGTACAACTCCACCGACAGCTTGGACAGCAACAAGGCCATGAACCTGGCCCTGGAGACAGCGGCAGCCCAGCGCCACGCGGCCGAGAGCCAGAGCACCTCCATACGCACCAGTGACAAGGCCATTCTGGTGACAAAAGCAGAGGAGTTTCTTAAGAGTCGACGTTCCTCTATAGGAATCCAGGTAGTCTATCATTAACATCTGTCTGTGATGAATTGCTTGTCTTCTTTCTGTAAATAGCATAGAATGAGTCATTCAGCTTCACTTGCACTAATAATCTAACAAACAACCCCTGGCTGCTTAGCGTTAATTGCAATTCACATCATGGCTGTGCAGAAAAGTCTTTGGCTAATACACTGTACCTGGGAGAAAATGAATGAATAAATCTCTAGGGAGGTTACCTGTCATTAACACTTGATATGAAAATTATACTGCAGAGCTACAGGTGAACAGCATGTTCATCTCCTTCTCTCCATGAATTCACAGTCCTTTTAATAGAATTTCACCAGCTTTAAAATGCTTTACTGCACTTTTTCCAGTATATTTCTCTTCTGACCTTGGCAAATGTGTAAAGCCACTCGATTTTCAAGTAGTCTACCTAAAAAGAGACCCTTGCCGTTTTAGTTGTGCTTGGAAGAAGGTACCAAAAAGAGGAAGAAATGTTCTGCTGTATATACTGCCTAATTAGAGATGGCAAGTAATAAAATAGCATTAATGAACGCAGTCTTTGAACATTCTCCCATTTGTCCATCAAAACCCACAGTATTTATTTCACCTTACAATATGTATGTCAGACTGTGGAAAGCTCAGTCAAGTTCTGTTGTTTCAGGCAGATGAAATAAGACAATTCCAAATGCAAATTTTGATTGCTATTCCTTATGCTAAATGCTAAGTACTAGATAGGTAGAATGGTCATTTGTTCAAATCTTTAGGAAACACCAAGTAATAATAAAAATTGGAAAGTTGAACTCACAAAGAATATGAAATCCTTTGAGACAGGAGTAGAGGAAAATTTAGGCTTTTGTTCTGCTGAATAGTCCCTTTTACATCACTGGGTTCACTTTTGTGCTTACTTTTGCTAGATTAGCTATAGAAAAACTGAAATTTATTTTGACACAGGTATTGTGGAGACAGCAACATAGACCTTGAGAAGGTAATTGTCCGTGTAAAACAGCCCAATGAGTGACTGCATATGAGAAATATACAAGAATATAAAAGATAATATTTTCTTTAAAAAGTAGTAATTGCATTTCCATTAATTTCATAATATAGTCATAGGAAAGTGTTTGGGTTAAGCATGTCACAGCTGCTGATTGAACTTTACAGGTTAACATTTTAGCCTGCTGTAATTTTGCTGTTCTATAATGCATTACGCTAATGGAAAGGAATCAGCTTTGCCAGAAAGCTGTTTGTCCATTTCCTTGACATCAAAGTATTTGCTTCTGATTCTTTGGATGCAGAAGAGTAGAATTCATTTTAACAACCATGGCTAAATACTCAGATGGCTACTTTTCAAATGTTTTACAAAGTAATTAGTGTATCCTAAGTTGTTTGGAGAAGGAGCTTGGGAGATAACACTGAAAAGTTCAAAGGAGCAGCAAGGAAACCTTTGGTGCCTTTTAGCCCTTAACCTGAAACTTACTATTCAGAAAGGAATAGTATCTAGTATTGTTCTTATCTCTCCTTTACAGCAACTGTGCACAGTGGTGTTTATCAATGTTGGTGTCTTGATTTGGTCAGTCCTGATATTCCAGCAATTAATTCTGGAACTGATTACATCACTTGATCCTGTTTATTACTACAGGTGATGACCAGTACTTTTCACTGGGCCCTGACCCTTCTTTATGTGTGCTGTGTTTAATAATATGTGCTTATAATCCACAAAAACACCCATGCAATGATTTCCATGGAGGCAGTGGATCTTCCATAGCAACTTGTCATCTGACACTTGGACCCTAACAGTGGTCCACAGATGCACACGTGGAGAAAGGCAAGTGTTTGCAACAGCAGGTTTTAGAAGGGTGAGCTGTTTATTATCTTTCAAGAAATACAAACTGCTTGGTTGTACCATCTGACATTAGCTAAGGTTGAATTTTCAACAGTATCCTGAGGACATTTTAGTTACTTGGGATTTTTTTCAGCACTAAGCTTCAAACATCACATTACTGTGAAAAATACATTTCTGCAGTATTTTTAAATAGGAAATGCATTTTATTATAGTGCTATTGCCAAGTTTCTACAGAGTAAAAGAACAAGGTAGAATGTTCTTATTGCAAACTACCCAAATGGTGATTTAAGCACTCAAAGTACGGTAGCAGTGTTTAATTTCTTTTAGATTTCTGTGTCAAAGTACCTTGGAAAAGGATGTTTTTTATTTGCATATTTCCTTGATTGACTAAATGACTTGTTTTCTCATTAGCATGCCATGCCAGGGTAATGCATTGAATTTGCATTTATTTGCATTAGTTAATTTTCTATCAGGATGGTTTATTTGTGCATTTTTTACTGTTCCACACTTTTAACACATTAATGGGAGAATGTTTGCCAAGAGAGTTTCATACAGGAGCAAAGAAGAGCAAAGGTACAGAGTGACCAGCAGTGCCACTGCAAGTGGAAATACAAGAGACCCACCCTAGGCCTTCTATGTCTTTGAGATATGTGATTTGTGTAGTGTACATGTGGTGAATGGAAGTCCTTTAAAAAAGCCCTGGCATGCTAGGCATGTGCTGGTAGAGTTGGTATTTACATGCACAGAGAGCCCAAGCTCCTAGGGAAGGACTGGAGTTGCTGTACATCTGTAACACCTGTCTGCAGAGACAGACAACAGCACAGATACACTAATCCATGTCACGGTATGTTAGTCCTATCTCAGATGGGAATTTTGAACAAAAAAATAAAAGCTTTGGAAATGGAGGTTTTCCAGAAAATAGCTGGGGGCTTTTGGGTTGGCTTTCTGATGTTGTTTTATTTTTTCCACTGACATATTTAAATCAAGAAAAATATTGTCAGGCATATCAATAGGCACTGGGAAAAAACGCTGACTTATAAATTCAAATGAATTCAAAATACTGGTTTTGAGATTAAAAATTTAGTCAGCAATTGAAAGAATATATGGATATAAAAAGAAGAAGACTCTTGTAATCCTAGTAGCCATAAATTTCATATCTGTCTTCTATCATGACAGCAAAAGACTAATCAAAGTATGTGAATTAAAATGGAGAGTAGAGATTGTCAAGAGTAAAATAAGCACTAAACAGAACAAGGTTGTTGCTAAGATATTTTCCAGGATTTTCCTCACTCTTTTGCACACCCTGGTATATATGCTAATGATTAACATTTCAAATCTGCTCAAGTTATAAACCATTTCATATTAAAAGCCTTGGGAATGTGAAATATATGAGAAAATATGTCAAGAAATTCATCCTATTTATTTCAAGTGCTTCAAAACATGCAGTTCTTTGTTTCTTCTCTATTTAAAAGACATGAAGGCTTCTCAAAATGGACAGAAACCCTGGAAACTAATGAGATTGAAACAAATGTTCTAAGTGTGAAGGCTGATTCATGGTCATATTTTTGGAGACAAGCACTAATTGTAGTGTAGAGAATAGACTCAGTCATCTTCATTTATCATCAGAAGATCATACTTCAAAATACCTAGTGATTTTTTTATAATCTCCAGAATCTACATTGAACAAATCCTTCTTATAAATTAAAGGTGGTATCCAGGGAGATTAATGCAATAGCTTGCTAGCCTAAGTTTTTTGTAACAAAAGGGGATCTTCTGCATAATTTAATTATATACACATATATATATTATTCATGTCACATGGTAAAAACGTTGTATATTCTGCACTCTCAAACTAGAATTCCCCTTTAACACAAAGCATTTTGCACCCATATGTTAAATGTACTTAGATAGGCACCTACATTTTCTTTGTATAGTTTAGGTTATAACATCTTTGTCAGTGGTCTACTTCAATGTATACACAGCAATCAAAAGAAATATTTGCATTGACTACACTGATCATCATAAATGATCCAAAGCTATAGAAGTAAATATTGTTTATTCTCCTCCTAAAATGACTGTTAGACTGTGCTTTTGTGGGAGGAGTGTGTGAAGTCCTTTGCCTGGAGAAGTCAGTGAATATTTGTTGGTTCAGAGCAGTTTGCAACTTAGCATTAAATGCATCAAAAAAATTATCAGTAACCTCTACTGTGTACATTATTTTCTTGCTACAATCTCATTTAAGCTTGACATATCAATCCCATTTCTAAACTCTGGCTTGTATTTTTAGTTAAAAAGTCCTTTCTTAAAAGATCAGAGGAAGTTTTCAAGCTGCTCCTTTTGGTAATTAGCAGTTAGTGTGCCATGCCCCATATTTGAGTAGTCCAGATGTTCAGCTGGGAAGTAGTGGAGTGGCAAAATGGAGCTCCATAGTGAGACACAAAAAATCTCACAAGCATGGAAGTATAGGTTTATTTTGCCGGGTTTCTAAAAACTATTTTGAAACAGTGCATGGTTTTGGCTGTTTAAAATATTCCATCTGTTAAGGAAAGCAATAGCTGTTAGTACTGTAGCTTTATTTGAAGTGGAGACAATATCAAATTTTCCTAATTTGAAGTCACTGCATACAAAGAAGGTCTCTCCATACCTAAGAATGGTTATCTGAATTCACAATTACACGTACTTGATCTAGTGTCAAAAGTAGTGTTTTCTACTCTATTTTAGTCTTGTTATCATTGAGAAGCCTATGCAAGAGAGGAAGGGTGAATTATTTCCCTTCCTGTACATCATCAGAGAGATTGTTTATTAAACTCTAATTATAGAATAAATTGGTTACAGCAGTGAAAACCCATTGAGGGCAGTGAAGTCACATGGGGAGAGATAATGTGGCCTGAAGCACTCTTACTGCTAATGCTTCTGAGAGAGAAGCAAAAGTCAACAGGTTAAAATCTGTTTTCTTATGCATTGAACATGTTAACTTCAAGTCTGCCTTTGAGACAGTATGCATAGAAGCTTAGACTGGAATTTTTAGGATGCTGCAATGTTATTCCAGTTGCAGTGCTCATGCTTAAGTGCAGAATAAGACTTTAAGACAGAAATAAAGATTGTTTTTAGAGTAGTTAAAATATTATCTAAAAAACATAGTAAATACTTTGAAAGAATAATTTAGTTCATGCATTCTTTGCTAGAATGAGTGCCTATTAGCATACTAAGATTGATTATAGCAGGCGAGTTACTTGCAATAGTGATTTGCATTTATCCAAATAATTTTGTATTTGTATAATTTACTTGTGGATCCTTTATTACCAAGGCAGAGTTAGTATCTGATACTTAGTTTTCAAACTTAGAACTGTATCAGTCAGCAGTGACTGATCTCGGAGGATTAATAGTATTGTCTGCTTCTTGTATCGACAGCAAGGAATGTGAAGGGGACGGTTATGTCTTTGTGAAAGGTAAGACACAGAATTATAGAATATCCTCAGTTGGAAGGGACTCACAGGGTTCATTGATAAGATAGAGATAATCTCAAGGTGCTCCATTACATTTGCGACTAATATTATAAGCCTAGGGGACATAAGCACATATGACAAAATTTTTCATGGCCTAAAATGCCAATTTTTAAGGAACTTTCAGCTCTTTTCTTGCAATGAGAGAGGAAGATGACTTACTATATTAGATTTACTCCTTTCTTCTGCTTTTGGTATGACTGCCTATTTTTCTTTCCTTTTTTGTGTGAGAGTCATCATAACCATATAAAGATAAAATTTTTCATGTTTTTTTGCTTTACTGAGATCGTAGGCCAATTTGAAAATATTAAGGCTTTTAGAACCCATGTAAATATTAAAATAATAATGAATCAAGGAATATAACCACAGTTCTAGTAAAACTTACTTGAGTTTCAAGAGTCACACAATCAAACCAAATATATTACTTTTTATCCTCCGCTCATTTGAGTTTAGCCTGGCCAATCAGATGAAAGAGTTTCCTGCTGTTTTCTGGCTGGAGTATTTATAGTATCTGTCATACAGCAATTAAATTCATTTGTTCATTTTTTTTCTTTATGATTGCAAATTATTGTCTTATTTTCAACTTTTACTTGTGTTGGTATTTGCATCCATTTTATGTTTTGTTGGTTGTTACAATATTTGCAATGCAAGATTTTGCCTGCACACACACACACACACACACAAAATCAGCATTCCACTACTACAAGGCATAGTGAGAAAATGAAAGCATTAAAATATCAAGGCAATTATCAGGTCACTTAGTTAGTGTCAGCCTTGGCAAGCTGGAGGGAAGGATAATTTGGCAAGAGTTTATATTTAGAGATAAATAATACCATTTTTTTTTTGATACCTGGATCATCACTTTTCTGATAAATTTTTTGAATAAAATTTTAGAACATATTACTTCATTAGTGCCTGTGAATTCTAGGTATCAATTTCATATTGGGTAAATTACTCAGGATTATATCTCCAGGTGAAATGCCAGTAAGAAAACACTTGAAAACAGATAGATAAAAAAGATTTTTTCTCAATGTGTTGCATCAATAGAAAGGTACCAACCTATTCCAAATATAAAAGGTAAATCTGCCTCCACACATCAGAAGCAGAGTTTAAAAGAAGACCTGCTATTTCTTACTATGCCAAACAATGTAGTTGGCAAAACCAGGTATGTTTTTGATATGCAATAAGGAAGAAGGATGTGCATTACAAGTCTGTATGCTTTGTTCCAGAAAAAATTGGTGGACTGATTGATGTTCTCTGTAGGGACCTTTCCTTGTTTATGTCTTTGGACCATCATGTTTCCAACAACACTATGTCTGAGCTGCTGAGCCATCTCTGTGGAAAGCAAAAGTCTATTCTCTGTCCATTGGCCATTGCTCACCTCCAGAGTGTTACTAGCTGTATGTTACCCCCACAACTATGATACTATTGACCCTCTTTACCCTATTTCTTTGTTCAGGAATCTGGCCTACACCTCATACCCAGGTAATCACTCCCTAGATACCAAGGTGCACGTTAAATAAAAATGGTCATCCTCAGGATATCACTCTTCGAAGGAAGTGCAGTGCTTTGGAAAGGACTGAAGGCAAGAACTGATATGTGCAGAGATGTCAGCTTAGCTTTATCTCTCTGGCTTTGTCTCAGGTCTGAACTGACAATGTCCTATCCTTCCATGCCAAGCCATGTGAGTGAGCAGAAGGCCCTGATAAATCCTTTTTCCCATCTTCTCAACTTCTTCAGTCTGGCCACCCACAAATCCCTTTGCTCTTGTCAAACCTTAAGGCTTTTAACCCTGTGGAGCCTGTGACTACATCACTGACACCATCATCTGGAGCTGCAATTCAGTCAAGCAAGTTCAAGGAATTTGGTCAACAAGTGAAAGCAATATGAAATTATGATGGTCTTTTCCTTCAGACCAATAGAATAGTAAAATAGAATTGAACTATGGAATACTTTGGGTTGGAAGGGACTTTAAAGATCATCTAGTTACAACCCCCATCCATGGTCAAAGACACCTTTTAATAGACCAGGGAGCTCAGGGTCCCATCCAATTTGGCCTCAAACAAACTTCCAGGGATAAGATATCCAACATCTTTGGGCAATCCATTCCTAAATTATGTGATTTAACTCAGACTGACTGGTTGCTTTGGGATGAACCCCAGTACCATAGCTCTTAACAAAAGTTTAGACTTCCTGATCATTCCCCATTGTTGTTATGGATTTCAACATCAAACATACTCTGGAAACTGTTTCCCCGCCTTGGATATCATCTTCTTGCTAGCACTCGTACAGGTGCAGCCAGGAGCCACAGTCTAAGCATTTTGTTATCTGCTCTTATTCACAACACAGTCACAGAATGGTTCAGGTTGGAAGACATCACAGTGGGTCATCTGGTCCAACCTTCCTGCTAAAGCAGGGTCATCCCAGAGCACATAGCACAGGAGTGCATCCACATGGTTCTTGGATATCTCCAGGGAGGGTGACTCCACAACCTCTCTGGGCAATCTGTTCCAGTGCTTGGTCATTCACAGTGTAAAGGAGTTCTTCCTTTTATTCAGTTTCTTCCCATTGTCTCTTGTCTTATTTCTTGGCACCACTGAGAAGAGCCTGGAAACATCCTCTTGATACCCTCCCTCCAGATACTTGTAGACATTTTTAAGGTCCCCTCTGTTACGACCCGTTCAAAGTGAACTAAGTTCGTATTTAGTTCTTAGAGTACAAAGGAGGCCAAGAGAATGCAGTTTAACCAAAATCAGTATGCTTTATTCAATATCCATATACTCACTAAAACTGATATGCTTTTATTCAATGTACCCACCAAAATGGTATGCAATAACAAGAGAAAGAAATGAGAGAGAGAGAGAACTATATAGATAAAAGCAAAAGAGAAGAGAGAGAGAGAGGACAGATAGGATATAATTACCACAGAGAGAGACGAAGTCCTCGCAGCAATCCAATAGGTCCGCCTTTGCAAATCCTCGTAGCGCGCCGCTAATAGATTTGTCTTCGCAGAACCCTCGTGGAGCTGATAGATCTTCGTTTTCCGTGGGGAGGTCCTCAAAAGGGGTCTCTTCTGAGGCAGAATATATAGTTCTCCAGAGTGGGGGAGAAATCTCGTGAGTCTAGGCCCAATGCACAAGGAGAGGGGGGAGAAGTCCCGTGATGGAGTCCAGGCCCATGCACAATGCGAGGGAGGGGGAGAACAGGGCAAGCTGTTCTGCTACACCTCAGGCACAGGTGGTACAGAATGCAGGGGCAGTGTAGCGTGCTGCGACTACCATTGTTTCAGCAGGATGTATGTCCGGGAACTCTGTTCCCAAGCAAACACACCTGGGCAGGAATGGCAATTCTGGTAGCAGTTACATCAGCTCTTGGTTTCCCTCTCGTCCCCCCCAAAGTCTCCACGACGAAAAACGTGAGACAAAATTGAGGGTCTTCGGGCCGACTCTCACACCACCCCGTGGCTCACAATTGACGTCTGGCAGCAGGATTCATAGTGTTGATATGATGTCTTCAGGACTCTATCATCTCTCATTGGTAATATATCCCAGGAAAAGTAGAAGACAGGACAGTAGGGAAATAAGAAATAGCAGGAAAAAGAACAAAAAGGTGGGCACTAATCATTCAATATCAATTAATCTCATAATTATAACAATTATATTAATTCAAAATTTTCACAATTTAAACTCAATAAAAACAAATAACATATTAAATTAATCAATAATTATATTAATTCGTTAAAATTGAATCAAAAATTCAAACAGTTTTAAACTCGATTAAAACAAATAACATGTTAATTAATCAAAACAAATAACATCAAATCAAAATCAAACAAACAAAAGATTAAAACAAATAATTAAAACAAAATCAAAATACAAAATCAAAATACAAAATAAAGTTCAAAGTTAGTTCATTAAAATTAAATCAAAAAACTAAGTTGAAACAAATAACATCAAAATTAAATCAAAAAATTCAATTTAAACTAAATTAAAACAAATAATTAAAACAAATAATATCAAATAAAATTCTATCAATTAAAAACAAAATTTTAACAAGTTAAAACAAAATCAGAATACTGATCAAAATCAAAATCTCTTATTTTAACTAAGATTTACTTTATAATTGTGGTTATGGCTTACATACGGGTATGTCTTGTGTCAGCTTCTCTAAGTACATCTATAGGAGGGGGTACATAAACTAAATTGTGTGCATTCATGACTGAGGTCAATCGTCTTATTTGTTTCATCATTTTCCAATTCATGAAAAATAAAACTGCCGATAAAACAAAGCCAATCAAAACTAAAATCAAAAGAACAATGATAGGGTGACACAATTTATTCAAAACACTGGTGGCAGTAGGGGACCATCCAAAAAGTGTGTCCCACCACCTGTGTTCAGTGTCTGTCTTTACCCTCTCCAAAACACGATGAATTTGTTTTACATTGTGATGGACAGTTACTAAAGTTTTCTGTCCGCTCTTTTTGATCTTTTCTAAAATTTTCATCAAATCCTGGTGAAGCAACAATTGCTTTACCAGAGTAAGGTTCATACCTATTGTTGTAGGCCATAACCTATGGATCAGTGTATAATTGGATTGCAAAAGCTGATATGAAGTAACTGGAGCTGAGTAAGAAAAATCACAACCAATAATTTTGGTAAAGTTACAAACACAAAAATTTGAATGATTTTTGGTATGTAATGTTACATTTTCTATAACTATTTCTTCACAAATAGTCCTAAAACATGCACATCCATTTCCTACATATATTAGCACTGTCTTAAAAGCTTCATTCGGGCGTATTTCAAAATGACAAATGTTCTGTTCAGTGTCTAAACAAATATCTTGAGCTACAACTGCGTTACTTTCACAGATAAACCCTTGTTGTTCCCGAACTACGCAAGATTCTAAATCAACAGTTTGCCATTTATCACCAACTTGACGGGCCCATTCTCGGTGCTCGGAGGGATAGAACGTTGCTCCGTTGTGGTTCAGTCCTAATGCAATGATAGGAAAGATTGAATATACTGAAGCATTGGTAATGGTTAACACAAAGACCGTGGCTGTGTTTGTAACAGAGTTGTAAGTGAAATTTACTAAGTTCCACCATGCCTGAAGTTCCTTTTCAAAATCATTTGCATTGTCCCAAATTATTTTCCGAATCTCAGTAGGGAAGGTTCCTTCTTCGCCTTCTCTTATGATCGCGGCAGCAATGGACTGTATCCACAACTGGGCCTGAATGCAATTGAGAGCCAAAGAGACATTGCTTTGTGTAGTATTAAGTGCATCAATTATTAATCTGTGATCATTCACATGTATCTTTTCCCAATCTGGTACTATGTTTGATAATAGCCACTGAGTCGTTCCCAAGGCCGATAAGGACGACTGTAAAGGATACTGTAATTTGGTCAAATCTCTAGCTGAAGCAGCTAGTTTGTTCATCAATACCTCTGAATCGATACTGTTTAGGATACCTAATCCAGTACCAATAGCACCTGCAATGTCTCTTGGCACGCGTCTCTTAGGAGGACTACGTTTTCGCAGCCATGTAGTCCAACCTTCAAAAGAAGTTTGCAGAAAAGGTGAGCAAGCAGGTTGAATTTCTGAAACATCAGTTTGCATCAACAATTTAACCTTTTTCAAAAACCATGTAGGGTTAAATATTATTTGCTGTTGACCAGTTTTCCTAATTATATATGGTCCAATTTCAAAGATTCTCGGGCTTAGTACTGTTGGTGGTTGAGTTGGAATGCTGGTAACAGGTAAAACTAGGGCATTTATTCTGAATTTAAATGTGAGTCCTTCATTGCCTTTGGCCCAAAGACAAGTTATTTCTGTAGTTTGTAATAATGTAAAATTGTGCCAGCAATCTTGCACGCTAGGGGGTGTACAAACTTTTTTATATTCATTTGCCCTGATTGATACTACCTTTTCATAGGTAGTTCCATTAACCATTCGACATCCTATGTCAATTTTTTTCTCCTACTATTCCTTGCAATTGCCAAATTTCATCTCTGTACACCCATTCTCGCTTTGAGTATAACTGATTATCATGCATCACTACAGTTAGCAAATTCAAACCATACACATTTCCCATAGATCCAGTAAAGTGAATAAAAGCTCGGGACCAAGGCCATTCAATTTTATATAAACTAGGGGTAATATCAATCCTCCGAGAAGTGATAGAAAGGTTAGAGACACTCTTAGTCTCTTCAAGTTGAGGTGTGGTAAAATGACTAGAGGTATTTCCAATCTCTTCTACCTTTTGGTGTGTGGTGAGGTAATGAGATGTGATCAGATAAATGGGAGTGTTCTTTGCCTCTTTTAACATTTGTGGGGTGACTGCTGTGCTGGTTATTGGTTTTCTTATAGTATTTATTTTGAATTTATAAGCTAAGCCTCTCAGACCTGACTGGTTAGCTGAGCTATTTTGCCAGTTGCAGGTCACTTCAGTGGGTCTGGTTAAAGTAAAATTATGCCAGCAGTCAAAGGGTTCATTTTTACATTCTTTAGAAATAACAGCATTGTGGGATTTGATATCCTGTCCGTGACGCCAATTAATGTTACGACCCGTTCAAAGTGAACTAAGTTCGTATTTAGTTCTTAGAGTACAAAGGAGGCCAAGAGAATGCAGTTTAACCAAAATCAGTATGCTTTATTCAATATCCATATACTCACTAAAACTGATATGCTTTTATTCAATGTACCCACCAAAATGGTATGCAATAACAAGAGAAAGAAATGAGAGAGAGAGAGAACTATATAGATAAAAGCAAAAGAGAAGAGAGAGAGAGAGGACAGATAGGATATAATTACCACAGAGAGAGACGAAGTCCTCGCAGCAATCCAATAGGTCCGCCTTTGCAAATCCTCGTAGCGCGCCGCTAATAGATTTGTCTTCGCAGAACCCTCGTGGAGCTGATAGATCTTCGTTTTCCGTGGGGAGGTCCTCAAAAGGGGTCTCTTCTGAGGCAGAATATATAGTTCTCCAGAGTGGGGGAGAAATCTCGTGAGTCTAGGCCCAATGCACAAGGAGAGGGGGGAGAAGTCCCGTGATGGAGTCCAGGCCCATGCACAATGCGAGGGAGGGGGAGAACAGGGCAAGCTGTCCTGCTACACCTCAGGCACAGGTGGTACAGAATGCAGGGGCAGTGTAGCGTGCTGCGACTACCATTGTTTCAGCAGGATGTATGTCCGGGAACTCTGTTCCCAAGCAAACACACCTGGGCAGGAATGGCAATTCTGGTAGCAGTTACATCAGCTCTTGGTTTCCCTCTCGTCCCCCCCAAAGTCTCCACGACGAAAAGCGTGAGACAAAATTGAGGGTCTTCGGGCCGACTCTCACACCCTCTCAACCTCCTCTACCTCTGAGAACGAGTCTACTCTTCAAAACCTGTCCATGGGTGTTTGACTGAGGTCTTACTGCAGAAGTCAAAGTTGCAAGTGTAACTTACCTCTCTGCTCTCTGCTTCCCTCCAACAGCCGACATGAGTATCTCATTCTTTGCCCAGTTAATTCAGGAAATTAATGTGTTTTATTTGCAGCTTTCCTCAAATTACTGAAAGGGCTAGGTGAGTGCCTAGTCCCTCACTTAGACTAGAATTTGTTATTTAATGATCTTAGAATTTGTTATTTTGGACTCTTCTTTGCTATATATAAGTCTGCATTTCCTAGACATCTCTTTGTGCTAACAATTAGACCTCATGGCTGCTTTGCATAGAGCAATGCTCTTTCAGAGACTGTGACCCCTCCAAGCAGCTGAAACTTCTCACTCATGTTGCAGCCAAGATCCGCCTTAACTAGAAAACCAATTTACCTATCATTTCAGTTGGTTGTTCTGGCTTTTTTCCTCTGAGCTGCTACCTCTGTGGTTGAGGGTTTTTTTACTGCCAACATCAAGAGGAATCTTTATACTGACAACACCACACTCTGGAGACTGTCACCAAGTCTGATATTTTAGTTCTTTCAATGCACTGCCCATCAAAATGAATACAGCGAGCTTCCATGCAGCTGCCAGGGTGGAAACAGCTGGCAGTATGCACTGTCCCCTAGACCTTATGCAGAATAAGGAGAATTGCTGGGAAATGTGTCTTTCCTAGACTGTTGTCACACTGATAGCCAGACATTTTAGCACACCTTTGCCTGGTGCTATACTGTGCAGTTCAAGCATGCCATTAACATTTACTAAGGAGTTCCTGCTCTAGCTGTTCTCACGAACATCTCCAAGACTCACACACAGGTAAATCTGAATGTATACTCATTTCTGGCTGGAATTCTCTTCTATGTGAATGTACACTGAGCTATGGCTTAAAGATGGAAGAAGTTACCAGTAACTGCCTTCCTCAAGAAGTATAGTCCACATATGCACTCGTTTCCCACCCTCCACCCACCTTGTCCCTGCATCCCTTCAGAAACCAGGTGGGGTTGGGACTGTGCAGCTGAGACACAGCTGCAAAGACCATCAGGCTCTTTCCAGAGATGCCTGTGACTGCTGCAAGGGTAAAACTTTTCTTATTTTTATCATGAGATATATTCTTTGAATTCACACATGGAGTGTGCATGTTGGAAAAATGGTTGATAATTTTTTTTATTATTTAACAGTGAAAATATCATTCAGAAGGAAAAGTCCGTTCTACTCTATTTCTTTTTTTCCTTCCTCTGCCTTCATTCAGTATAATTTGCATACTGCAGCACTTGCTCTGTCTGTGTCAAAGACTTGGGGGCGGTGTGGTGGTGGGGAGTGCTATATAAAATCCCACAGAAACTTGCAGACGCAAGTCTCGGTCTTGAAGGAAACTACTATGAATATATTTTGGTAAGTGTATTTCAGATGGGAATGCTATAAAAAGTGCATAAATTGCCTGCTTGATACAGCATCTTCAGGACAGTGTTATTAAAAAAGGTGAAATAGGGCATTCTGCTATATCCCTCACATCATTTAATGGTTTTATATTTGTCAACACAGTTGTCGACAAAATTTCATTGCTCCATTTCTTTTTATCACTTGCAAGCTTATGGGACTACTTGAGTTTTTATTTTATTTTGTAAATCAAGGACTATAATGAGACTGGTTTATAATAATATAAAAATGGGTTACCCTGTGGATTCCTCAATCTTAGAACAGCCCTTCCTGACCAAGCTTACTCCCTGATTCCACCAAACTGGGTAATTGCTTCTGCTTGGGTTTGAAATGGGGAATTACATAGCAGAAATACATGTGCAAAACTTTAATAAGACACAGCACCAAAACAATACCAGGCTGAATACCTCTTACATTTATTTTACTGTGCTAGGTGTTTCTCAGCAGTAAGAGATGAAATATATAATTAATTTTGAATGAGTATCTTTAAAATTGTGCTGAGTTTTCAATGCTCACTCTGCAGATGTATCTTTTGTGTTGAATTAGGTGGAAACAGCAACCGATTCAGATACTGAAAGCAGAGGCCTAAGGGAATACCACTCTGTTGGAATACAAGTGGAAGATGAAAAACGGTAACTTAAGCATGTTCAAAAATCTGTAGTCTTTCATAACACAACATGCATTTGTAAACAGATTTAATAAGTAATACCTGACAGGTGCTGCCACTAAATAATCCCCAAAGCCAAATTTCTTATATGCATGCTTGTCATTTGGTAAAATTTGTGGAGATTACTTAGAAGTTGCTTCACATTGATCTAACTTTCCAGTTTTTAATTGGAGGGAAGGAAGTTAATGTATTAAATTGAAATATTGGCTTAATATAATTTCATTATTGACAAAACAAATACATAAGAGCTACATATTGGAACAGTTTTCCTTTGATAGGACTTCTCATGCTGATCCAGGCTTCCCCAGTCCACAAAAGGAGACACAATTTTTAGGATGGTACCTTTATTCTAAACTAGAATCAGCTTTTTGATTTGTTCAGTTCTTCTCTAGTTTTGTAAAGCTGCTGGCCCATGTACTGACTCACAGGTTATCCCTGGCAGGTACTATTTGTCGAGTACTGGTCCAGGACCATTATCTCATTTCACAGCAGCTGACCGAGAGTATCTGGCTGCTAATTGCCCTTTATCATCACTGACAACAAATAATTTGAGACAATAGACTCCAATGAGAAAAGATTTCACAAATAATCTTTGCCTCTCTTTCTCTAATTTTTTAACACAAAGCATTTCTCAAATGTCATCATTCAGTGTCATATAACAGTGGAAAATCAACTTTTAATGGGCACCCTATAAAACCAAAAAAAACCCCAACCCACAGTCTTAAACTTGCTGATTTTTTCTTTCTTTTATTACAGGAGTCTCAAAAGTCTGAAAGTCTGCTCAAAAACTGAGCAGATTTTCAGATTTTTAAATTCTACTTAAAATTCTGAACATTTGAATTTTTTTTGTATATATACTTTACAGAATTCTATCAGGAAGTTCTAATTCTGCTAGTTATTTCCAGTTTATTTAGTAATGATACATGTTATTTTGTATTATGAGAATAAATCAATATTTGTTTCCAGAGATAATGTTTCCATTTAAATGATTTTCTTTTGTACCCTCGCTAAGATCAATAATTCCACTATACATTTTGGTTTTCCTCTCGGTTGCTACTCACCATCTAATTTTAGTGAGATACACAAAGAAAAAATGTTTAACATATAGTCCAATGAGAAGAACAGAATCCATTCTTTCACACTGAAACATTTTTCTGTGCCTCTGTACATCACAAACATTATTTATATGTCTTAATATCTTCTCTTTCTTCCCTCTTTACCTAGGCATGGACGATTCAAGCGCTCAAACAGTGTAACAGCAGCTGTCCAGGCTGACCTGGAACTGGAGGGTTTTCCAGGACACATCACCATGGAGGATAAGGGACTTCAATTTGGCTCATCATTCCAGCAGCACTCAGAGCCCAGCACACCCACCCAATACAGTGCAGTGAGAACTGTACGGACACAGGGACTGTTCAGTTACAGAGAAGATTATAGGACCCCAGTTGACACCTCAAACCTTCCACCACCAGAACCCTGGCTAGAGCCAGCCATTGAGACAGTAGAGACTGGTCGAATGTCTCCTTGTCGAAGGGACGGATCTTGGTTTATGAAGTTACTACACACTGAAACTAAGAGAATGGAAGGATGGTGCAAAGAAATGGAAAGGGAAGCAGAAGAAAATGATCTTTCTGAAGAAAGTAAGAACATTTCAGTATATTTTCTTACAGATGATTACTCAAATATGAAATCTGTTAGGATAAAGCTGTGAGCTGTGGTTTGTCCTGAACATTCTGTAGGAGCAAAGAACCATAATACATAAGGACATTGTCCTGAAAATGGCTGTGCAAGATGGTGTTTCCCAGAGTAAGGTTTTGTGGAAGTAGGTAAAGAGGCAACTCTAGAGTCCAGTGCAGGATCAGAGTCTGGTATTAGATAGAGGGCAGATGGTACCATAGCTCCATCCACAGCTCCAAATCTGACACATTCCCACTCACTTCTATGGCTCCAGTGCCTGACCCTTTTCCAGAGCACACAGGATGTTCTTACGTGAACATTGTTTTGCCCTTTTCCTGAAACCTGTGATTTTGTCTCTTAGCGAGCAGCCATTTGAAAAATGTTTCCATTCCTTTACAGGCACTTCAGCCTGTTGGAAGAACAGAAAGCAGTAGCAGGCAAGAACAGTAGTTAAAGTGCTTCCGCAGTTAGACAGGCATATGCACTATTAGAAGATTCAGATGCATTTTCTTATTACAATTTTGTCAAAAACCATTATTATTCTCTCATGTCCTGTGGACACCTTGAAGGAGTGATGGGATAAAGTGAAAAATAATGTAGGCTATTTTGGAACAAGATCCAAGACAGCTCTAATGATAGCAATATATCAGAGTGGTCCTAGGACTCAGTAGCCAGCTCCCTGTGATTCCCTTTGAGGTCAATTATCCTTGTCCTTCAGGCTCAGTTTTATAAATATTTCAATCCCTGACAATCTGAATTATTGTCTCAGCTGATATATTCTCCGATCACAAATGAATTCATATTAAGTTTTCTTACTAGCATCTCTCCCTGCACTCTTAAAATTTTCACCATCACCTCTGAGTACTGTTTCCTGATCATCTTCTTGAGTTCTTGCTACAAGGTACCCTCAGGTCTTGAGCCAGGCCAGTGTGGTGACTAAAAGGCCAATTTCTATTTCTTGCACTGACCTTTTCAAAGCAAAGAATGTTTATGTTTTTACGTCATCATTTTTTTATTTTACAGTCATATTTCTTTGCTGTATTGGGCACAAATCTGCCAAGTAACAACAGAGGATTTAGAGTGGGGCAGTGAGTAGGGCTGGTTTTCCTTCCTTCAGCCTCTGGTGCTTTCTGGACTGTGGGTTTTGTCCTTATTTTCATCATGGGAGAGCAGAGCTCAGAATTTTCCCCTCCATTGATACTATGAAGACTTTAATACCCTCCTGGGGACTGTTAAATAATAACATATTTTGCTTTGATTAGCCTGTGGAAGACTTTCCAAACCTTTCATAAGTTATTCCTCAGTATTTTTTTTCACATATGTCCTATTTTTCAATTCTTCAAGTCTTTGCAATGCTAACACTGAAGTTTCAATGTCATCATTAAGAATCCTAAAGCACCTGCTTCCCAGATCACCTGTTACTAATGTAGGAACATCAGTGTTTTCAGTCTGAAGCAGAAGTACAAAGTGCAAGATCTGAAAGAGTAAGATTATTAGGGAGCAAGGGGGAGAAACACACAGGCCATTAGCCCCTCTCTTTCCTAGTCTGCGGGCAAGAGCTGGACTTCTCCTAGCTCCCCTCTCTGTAAAGCTCTTCCTTTTGCACAGCTGTAGTCAAATCTGCAGCCATATGAAATGAGCAGTGGAAACATGCTCGCATCAGTACTCCTCCCCCACTCAGAGATGTGGAGAGGCAGTTAGAGCTGTTCTTCTTTGGAATATGAAATGAGGACATGAGGAAACTTGGATGATCTGACTTCAACTGACTACCTGTTCTCAGGTGCAGAACCATTCTCCTTCCCATCATGTGAACCTATACTTTTGCACTCCAGAAATACTCTGGAACACCTTGCTGCATGGTGAAATGGCAATCAAGAAGGTAGTTTTCTGTAAATTGTACATAGGTCATGAAGACAATATGGAATTCAGTAATTTTTATTAATATTTGGAGTTAGTGACACCCTTTTAACTTTGACTATTTCAGTCAAAAACGAAAGCATAGTATCGGGATTTTGTTTCCCTGTTTGCAGAGAGACTCAAACTTGGAAGAGAAAAAGAAAGAGCAATTCCCTAATAAGAGAGTTGATAAAATACAACTGAAACCCTTGAAATATCTATTTTTTTAAATTAACAAAAATGGGTTAATTACTTGTGCTTGGGGGAACATTTTGACCTCCCTAATAGCTTAAAAAAGTTATAAAATAGGTCTACATTGTGTTTGCAAAGTCAGAATTTGTGTTCAGCTGACTGTGAAAAGTGAACCTCAAAGTTCTGATTTTTCAATGTATGTAACCCATTTCAAGAGATCTTCCTGAAATAATTTCCAAATTACATTATTTTTAAATTGTATCCCTTTATCTATAACACATCAAGTAAAAGGAAGTTTTCAAAGAAATAATTCACCAGGGGAATGAGCTTCATAGCATTCTAAAAACTCTGAGTGAATATTTTTTCCTCTTGAGCCTTTAGAACATTTTGTATCCCCAATATGAGCTACAGAGGTTGTAAGGTGTGTATCCTTAAGAACTTAAGTTTAATGATATCCCAACATGAAATGTGGCTTGACATATTTAATCATTTGCCAGTCCCTTGAAGAAAATAAACAGAAATGGCTGAGCCACAAGCAAATAAATGTTTTTCCATCTTCCAGCAAGACTACTATTCCCAAAACACTTCACAGCAAAGTTTGCACCTTCAAATTGTCATTCTTAATGCTGAATCATTTCTTTTTTGCCTGGATATATTAATTGTACCTGAAGACCAAATATAGCTTTGCATCTCACAGGAGAAGGCTGTCCTTATGTTACCACTTCTATTTTGTTTAAAACATGGGAACAGTTAAAATAGAACTGCATTTTAGAAAACAATTTCAGTTTTGGTACGAACACAGCAGCCCTGAGATCACCAAAAGCTGTCTGATTGCTATATTGATTTTTTCTTTCACTGTAGCTTTTCTCCCAAAATGTTGTTTTAAGAACTTCATTCATCAGGTCTTAGAAAAAGAGATCATTGCAGCACAAATAACCTCTTTCTCCTTCTTTTCAAAACATTTTTTTTATTTGGTCAATTGCCATGTGTTTTATTTTGAAGTCTCTGCAAAGTTCTTATATTGTTTGTGGAGGTAGCTATTTGTTTATTATTTATATGTGTGTGTGTGTGTGTGTGTGTGTGTGTGTGTGTGTGTGTGTTCATTTATATGTAAAAAGTAGAGACAGGTGTCTGTAACAGTTCCCATGGTTAGACATCTGGTCATTTGCACTCACGGGGTGCCTCCAGGCAAAGATAAGTGTTTCTCATGGGTGCTGACTGGAGTTTCAGTTTTACACTCTGAAAATTGTGTTTGGCTATTAGTGTGTAGGCGATGACAAGAAAAACAATTTCAAGTGTCACAAAGCTATTGAGGGCCAAGAGGGTCAGGACTCTGCATCCCCTGAGCACGGTGATGGGCGTAGGGAGAGCAGAGCAGGGAGAGGGAACTGCAGACCCTACACTCGGCTTGCAGGCAGGGTCTGGCAGAGGAAAGAAGACAACACTGCACTTCTTAGTGCCACATGCTGGGCCACTAGAGTACTTTGTTATGGAGAACAGTTCCATAGAGCTGTGGATTTTACTCCCACATAAAAATCCTTAGATAGGTGCAAAAATTAACTATAGGATAAACTATGCCAGCAGAAAGGTTGTTTGCTGGTATCTTCTGCATCGTAGTTAGGAGCTCTGCTGGCATAGCAGTAAAGTGATCTCTAGTGGGGAAAAAATAAAAATATTAGAGTAGCTCAAAGTATCACCTGTCTCTCCCATTCCCCTTAATTCCATGGATACTAGACCATTCCTTGCTAATCCTCTAGCTGATATTTCCACAGTACTGCAGAGGTTTTACTAATAAGACTGAATAGTAATAGAAAACACAGAGTAAATTCTCCCATAATTTTAGGGGAATAAAAATCAACACTCACAGCCAATTGATTTTAGTATATTCATGAATTAATTATCCATAAAAGCTTTCTTAGGTGTTTGACCAAATATAGGTTATCCTTTAACCAAAGAGAAATTACTGACATAATTTTCTAATGCTTTTCACAAACTTATCCTTCAATAGGACCTATTGAAATTTCCAGTTGGAGTGTTGTGAATGACTAAAGAGTGTCTTAACTGTACTGAAACAGTTGTAAAGTCCTACAGTGTGGCATTCAAGAATTCCTCCCAGCATTCATATTGTTCTGCTGAAATTTTCTCCTTTTTGAACTTTAGCTTTGTTGAGGTAAAAAGCACATTTGCAGCAAGTCCCAGCTGGTGAACAAGGGTCCCATTACCCTCCAGAGCACTGCCAGCTGGGGGTTGTGTTGTCCTAAAATGCCATCTGAACATTATATATTTATTTTTGTGTCTATATGCTCTGTTTATAGTGAAAAAGATATTTCTAAATATTAGTAATTTAGGTTTAGAGATCAGACAAATATGCCCTACTTTGAGTTAGGAGGGTGAATTACATGCCAGTTTCAATATTTTTCCAGGCATATTTTTTCAGATTGTGGAGTAATTTATTTACAAATATAGGGGGTGAATGGAATGATCAAATGGAGTGAAAAATTAAATGAAAACATGTCATTTAAGTAGACAGTAATGAATGCCAGAAGCAGATTGATTGTTAGCAGTTTCTCACTGTTTGTGCAGCAGTGGCACAATTGAACAAAGCTTTTAACCTGTCAAGATCAGAGTTACAGCATCAGATTATAATCAATTTCATCAATACAGACCTAACTTTTCCCTTTCTACCTTTGTGATATCAAATCATTTTTGATTACAAGGTTTTGTAGAATTTCTCAAAGAATTCCACACATCCAGGGGAAAAGACACCATTGTGTTAATTGTGCAATTTTCACAATCTCTAATCAGAGTGTAAACCCTGAGCTTACCTTTACTGAAGTCATGGTGAAGGTTTTGTGTATCTTCAGAGCTGGTCATACAGGACCATACAACAAAAATGGAATGCTTCATCTGCTTCAGGGGCCAGAATTAAAGTTGTGTGACTCTTTCTTGACATTTGGGCAAATACAAAATTATCTTAATGCAAGGCGGTATGTGGATTATATGAAGATTATGTCTATTTATGTGTATTGGTAGATTTTTATTATCATTTACTTACAAGAAAAATCTTCTAGTCATCACCAAACATCTCAATCTCTTCAGTCTCTAACATTTCATGGAGATAATCAATCTGCACTCATCAGAATAATTCCCCAATGCATGAAATTAATAACAAGGCTTTGGATGTCTATTAATATTGTGCTAAAGATTATGAGTTGAAGTGTTTTAATACTTTAATTTAATTACAGCAAGGCAGAGTAGTATGAATATGAGAGATTCTAACCTCTATGTTTTATTACATCTGATTTACTTATTAAAATGGAAATACAGTTAGATCTTTAGTAAATGCTAGGGCTGTAATTATACACATGTATTCAGCACTGTGACTCAATGGCACATGCAACCATCGCAGTCTTATATCCCTGACAAATGTGTATCCCACCAAAATACTATGTTGCCTTGGTCTTGGCTAGCTGGACTTGAAATAACTAATGCTTGTTGACATGATGCTTCATGATAATGAAGATAAAATTAATGTTTATTTAATATGAGGGTTCAGGTAAATGAGATTCACAAGAAAATATCAGACACGTATAGATTCTGTCAAGTTCTATATTTCTGCAGAAGAGCTAAAATCAATGCCCCTTACTCAGACAATGTATTTGAGCTATGAACTGTAAAATTAAGCAGAAGAAACTAAAACTGAACTTTACTCACTAGAGACAACCAATACAACCATCAGCCTGTGGAACCATCCTCACTCTTTTTTTGCCCAGTGAATCATTGAACATAGCACGGAATAGGTGATGCCAGGGGTCTGCTACAGTACAATTCCTCATCCTGCAAAAGGAGTACCTCTGACCCCACACTGGGAGTTTGTCTAATGTCCTAAACTACAGATCACCAAGAGAAAAAAAGGAGGATACAAGGCTGTTTGTCACTAAAGTCATTGCCTTTATTAAAAATGTTGAAAACCAAATTAAAGCAATTTGTGTCAGATCAAACAAAACATTTCTTTTTAATTTATGTTTTTTCATGTTTGTTCAGGTTTTAACACTCCGAATATTCCTTTTTTTATGCCAATAACACTGTAGAGGAAAGTGAGAGGTTTGGTGATCAAACCCCCAAGCCAATAAAAATATTTCATTTGGCCAACAGAGCAAAAACAAACCTCAGTGAATTACTCATGCAGCCCTGAACCACTTAACCCTTTTACAATGGATGTCACACAGGACTGATGAATTATGTATATTTCTGTTTAATTTTGTGTTGTGGCACAGCTGTACTGTCTAACAGAAAATGGAATAGAGTTTGAGAACCACAGCTCTACATATTAGTACATGCCTTGAAAGTTACTGAGATTGTAATTGGAGCCCAAAACTTCCAAATTCTCTCTTGCTGCTGCTTGTAGGTGAGCAGATGTTTCACTGGTCTAAAGAAAGCAGAATTAAAATGCAAAATCTACTACCAAAATACTGTTTTCACATGCTCTCCTGTACTTATTCTAAATAACAACAAAATGTTAACCCCTGCCACAGTTTTAATGTTTCCTATACCAGGGGCTGCAGATAAGTTGTGCTATTCCAGCTTTATTCCACAGTCACCATCCAACTTGGTTTCTCCAAATTGAAGTAAAATATATCAGAATAATTCTTGTCTACCCTTACCCCACCTTTCTATATCTCTAACATTATTTAAAGATCTGGAAATTCTCTTACTAAAATATTTTTTTCCTTGAGACCACGGCTTATAATGCTTTTTAAAATGTTTCTTTTTCATCATAGAATTGGATTTAGAGGAAAGGAAGTGTAGGAAAGGATATGCAGGAAAGCATAGAAAAGCATGGTGCTTCCTACCAAAGTGTAGTATTTATCCCAGCGAATATGGGAGTCAGGATGAGTTTGTTTCTTATGGATAAGCCAATCCCCTTAGGTAGCAATGTCAATAAAAAGACAGAGGTATCTCCAGGAGGAAATTCAGTTCATCTGAAAATAAGTGCCTAACATGGCTGAGCTGCTGAACTCAGATCACTGATTATAACACATTCAAAAATTTTAATTTAGACAGATGACTCTTGGAAACAAATCCAAGTAAAATGAGTTTGGTTGTTTTCCCCAGTGCATACTCTAAGGGCATGTACATCGACAGTGAGGAAATACCAACACATCCACGGGAGCTGATCCTGGGTCAGCAAACTCCTGGAGCACCTGTTTGTGTCCCAAACTTTGTCTGAAGCTCCTGTGCTAAGGGCTTTGTGCATTTTCCTGGGCAGACAACCTGTAATTCCTAGTGGGTGTGTCAAAACAGGTCTCAGAGATGTAATTCCTGTGAGGATCTAATCCTTATGGTAGGAATATGTTATATTACAGTTGAATGTAACAGATAAAGAGATTTCACGCAGGCATCATCCACACAAGTGTAGTGACTGAAGTAATTTGCAATCGCAGAACCAGAAGACATAATCTAAGGTACATGTGCCTTTGACATCAGAAGGAATAGATATTCAGCTGGTTCTTCAGGCAAGACAATTTCAACAGCTCTCAATTTACATGAGCAAATGTAAATGGGAGAGATGTAATTTACTTTGAAATTTAAGAGTGTTTTCAAAAATCATATGGATTGATGGATGCTGAATATAGTCCCTTGTGTTTTTCTACTTCCTTAAGCTGTTTTGACTTATTAATATATCATTTATTATTCATTCATTATTGCCAAAAGACAAAGTGCCACTGAGCTTTCCTGTACCTCAGTCTTTTTAAAAAATATTTATGTGTATAATCACAAGCAACAAAATTAAATATTTACTTCCAGTTTAAAATAACCAGGAATTACACCTGCAGATTTTTGAGCTGGATATTGTATTTACTCTCAAAAACATTTATTGGTAATAATCCATCTGTATGCTTAGTCCTAGGTAAGATCCGAAGTGCTGTTGGAAGTGCTCAGCTCCTCATGTCTCAGAAATTCCAGCAATTTTATTGGCTTTGTCAGCAAAATCTGGTAAGTCACTTTGCCTGGCTATTCTTGAAGAGTTTAAGTTTATTCATCCATAATATTCCACAATTTTAAATTTTATTTTAAATTTTAGAATTTAATATTTTTACTTCAAAAACTGTAGTGCACCCAAGCAGTAGCATTCTGAAATGTTATTTTCATGTCCCACATTTACTCCCCTCTTTTTTTAAACTTAATCCATAAATATGATGTTAGTAGATTTTTTTTTAGCAAATATTTAATTTCAGTAATTTCAGTCTGATTATGTTTTGCTTTACTCTTTTTGCTGTCTTTATTAAACAAAAGAAAATGAGAAGGGGATAAATGCAAGTTTTCTGAGACATAGTACTCAGGCTTATTTTTGCAATACCCTAATATAGTAACTATATTTCACATAAGAAAGGGGGAAATTTTCACATTAAAATGAGTGGAAAATAGTAAAATAGAATAGTGTAGAATACATGATCCAGCTTTCTACCTACCTGAAAAGAGGACTGATCATGGAAATGAGATATCTATAATGTTCGTAAAATTGAGTTGGATAATTTGTGTTGCCAATTATATATGAGATGTCCTGGGGCTAAAGGAACAGATGCATTATATTACTTATGAGGATTCCTGCTATTGTTCTGGAAGTTCATTAGAGACTAATTCAATTCTAAATGTTATCTTCATTAATATGACAGCAGCCATCAGCGATTCCAACGTTGTGGAAAGATGATACTAACCAATAGAAGAACGTAATTCTTCTAGCTACAGCTGGTGGTAGAACACCTTTTTGTCTCTCTCAAATATCAAGTGTATCTTTTCCTTCTGACTGTCCCTAAACCTCATATCTTGAAAGTACTGAATTTTGTTGTGTGCATAACAGCAGACATAACCTATACATCTGCTTACATACTTTTCTTTGCTCATTGGGATTTGTCACATAACTTCCAAGGCAATACATCCATTCTGCAAAGACCTACTTGCTACTTTCCATCCATAAAGTTAAACATTCAGAATATATGCAATGAAATAATACTGAGAAAATAATGCCAAAAATATCATACCTTCTGATAGAAAATATTAAGATACATGAACCTCATTAGGAAAGAATCCAATTATCCACTTCTAAAACTCTGTGAAAACAAGAATTTTAAAAGCTGTTACAGAATAATAGAGGAAATATACAAAGTCTGAATTGACCACATCTGTATTATCAATTACATAATGTGTGCTCCCTATCTAGTAATTTGTAATCTAGTAATTTGTTTCATACCAAAAGAAGGGAATCTTCATCATTGTCTGAAAGTTTCTCTCTGCAAATTTAAAAATGCCCTCCATTAGCTGATTGATTAAGCTATGCAAACTAAGATTTGGAGAGCCTAACCTCCACTCCACTTCATTTATCTTCAAGTGGGCCCAGCAGTTATGCTTGAGAGCGTTACTGTAATAGCAAGTGCAGCTCCTGCTCAGCACAGCCATCATTTGCTCGGGAGTGGAATGATTCATTACTGCAAAAGGAATAGGAGCACAAGGAGAAATCTACAACTTTGTGGACTACACAACCAAAAAGCTGGCAAGATTTTACTTTTCCTCTTCTGGATAATAAAACTCTGAACTCCATAACAGTGGCTTTACCCCAGTCTCAAGATTTAGGCTCTGAATATCCTTCACTTCCATTAAATCAGTAATAGGGTCTGCAGAAAGCAGCACCTGCAAAACTGACTATAGGTCATTCATGTCTGGAAGCTTTTCTTCCTATACCTAATGATAAAGTTTGTTGCTAAATAGTCACTTAGTGCATACCTACAGCAGGCTTTCCATAGGCTCCTAAGGCAGCATCTTAGTGCCCCAGGGGAATGCTGGAGGCTCGTGCATCCTCTCTCTCAAACATCCAGCACGTACAGGGCTGCCACATGGAAGTTTCTCTGACAGTGTTCAGCACCTATAAGCTTAAATGTAGGACACAGAACAACAGCATTTACTTCTGCCAATTCAAAATGCAACAAGAGTTTTAGAGGAATATACTTACTCAAACTGAAATTTAACCATGAAGGTCACCTATAGACTTTTCTAAAGGATCGTGGGAATTTCAACCAGCACATTTGATTATGCTCTGTGTTAGGAGCTCTTATCAAAGATTCTCACTTAGGGTAAATTCACAGAAATGTAAGCTTCAATGAAGTTTTCTTTTTTATGAATCTGGCTGACTATCTCCTACATGTATACTGTTCTCACTAACTACTTAGAAAAAAACGTCATTACTGATTAATAACTAGTGCCTTCTGCATCATTCACATTACTTTTTGTAACACTCTTTTTTTTCTTTGACATATCCTCCTCCATGCTCTCTAGTCAGCACAGATCTTGCTCAGCTTGTGTGTCATGGGTGCAGGCTAAAACAGAGAAGCTTGAGCACTATCTAGGTACTTATTGCTTGCTTTAGGCCTCTTTCAAAAGGAGGCCTGCAAAGCTGAATTCCAAGCTAGATACAAATAAATAAGCAGTTTCTGAGAAGAAGCAAGTTTAAGCCAATAGGTTCAAAACTTAGTTGGCTGTAATAGTACTCATTTGTACCAGCATTATTCATGAACTGTGGATGTGTGAGAAGCAACAGGCAGCCCTCTTGAGCCCAGACCACACATGCACAGCCCTTTGCAAGAATCGTGCTGGAGGCCATGGTCTTCACAACCACCGTGAGCAGAGTGGGGTGCACAAAGGTACAGAGCAGCAATTAGCCTCGATTCAGAAGGCAATGCCCATGCAATGAGTGGCATCATTTTCTGGCTGTTTAGAGGAAACTGGGGAGAGCAACTGAGGAGACCAGGCAGGATTCAACAGATCGCAAGATAAAACAGACTGCTTGTGGGACTGTCCTCATGAATTTAACACAGGGAGTCAGTTCCTAAAGCCTGAAATATTGACCTCTGTAGAGTAAGTAACACCACTGACATAAATTTTAAATTGTTTTGTAACAAATTGGGATCCACCCAATGAAGTAGTTTTCAGTAAACACTAATCTGGAGTTGTAATGTTTCCCAGAAGTCTGTTATAATCTACATGGCCAGTTGTCTTAAACCCCTGAAGCTCCCTATTAAAAGTAAACTTTCTTCTAGTGAAGAAGACTTACAAGTTGTTTTTGGCCCAGATTCCAGTAGGGGTCTAGATAACCCACATTTGAGCAGCAATTCCTAGTTTAAAAGCCTTAGAAATGTGTGATTCAAGGGAGGAATTCAACAGCAATGCTGACTTATTTCTCAGTTTCTAGACAGTTGTGGAGTTGTGTTTAAATATAAAATGCCTTTGACCACTAGATTTGAAAAAGGTGAGGAACAGAGGCTGCCATAACAGCAGTGATGCATAGCAAACTAGTCTTTACAGGTTTTGCCCAGGAAGGGAAATATCCAGAGTCTGTTTGGCATGGTTTTGACGTCCTCTCTCCCAGCTCCATTCTTTAGACCATCATAATGGCTTCCTCCTGTCCTGGAACGAAAAAGGCATTTCTTCATTATCTTCACAGACATGTTCACCAATTAAGCCCTATTTCAATAAAGTGCAAGGCTCTCTTCTTGAACTAGTACCAGTGCTCAGATAGGATTAAGAGCCTGCATACTATCTTATAATACAATTTTTATCCAGCACTGGAATCAGGTTAATTATCAAATACAGGGTCATCTTGCTAATTGTTACCACCAATGTTTGCTCCATTAAGTCTTATGCACATAGAGCCTCTTAATTGCAGTAGCTGTAGGTAATGTCTTCCCTGTTCCTGAGTGTGATTCAACTCCCTGGAGAACAAAATCCAAGCATCCCAATCCCAAGATTTCATACTTCATGTATATATTTGGAAATGCAAGACAATGTAAACATCAAATTCAGCATAAACTGACAACATCTTTGTGGCATTGTTTTGTCTTAATCAGCTGTTGTGAACATAATTTTTAACCAGGAAGACTTCAGGCTGGCTGGAATACTAAGCATATTCCCCTTGCCTTTAATAATCAGCAGACAGAGGCTGTCAGCTTGTTCCTTTTTAGAAATGCAGGTCAGCACAGCATATGGTGCTAAGGAACTTCCCATGCTGCAAATTCAGGAAGGCTTGCATGTGACATCCAACTCATTCATGTTTGGGTTGTGTAGGAGGCACAGCTTTCCAGTCACAGCTCCCAGCTGCGGAGCGCGCAGAGCCATAGCACTGAGCAGTGCTGCAGCAATGAAATCTGGCACCATGCCCTTCCTGCCTCGCTGCATGCTGCTGAAAGCCTCCTGGAGTATTGACATTCTCTCCTTTGTGCATTACAGGATCCGAGTGCCATGCCAAGACCAACTTCCCAGGACCTTGCAGGTTTCTGGGACTTACTGCAGCTCTCAATTGAAGATGTCAGCATGAAGTTTGATGAACTGCACCAGTTGAAACTCAATGAATGGAAAATAATAGAATCACCTGAAAGAAAGGTAAGCAGACCATGGACAATACCATTTACTCCCCATTTGTAGTTCTGCAGTCTCCTTGTGCTAAATATAATAGTGAAACACAATAGGTTTCTAACCCTGGGAAGTATTTAATTGGCATGGCCCAATTTTTACATGGAAATGTTCATCAGATGTGAGAAGTCTTGTCTTTTTTAACAATGTTGAGCTGAATTATATGATAAATAAAATGGATTTTGCTAAGCTAGTTTACTCCATGGCACATTTGTTCAAATTATTTGATTCATATTCTAAAGGCTAGAACAGAAATATGTTCTTATTAATTCAGCCTGAAGACAACAGCCCAAGAATTCAAACAAGGTAAAATCAGCATTCTGCTACATCTGGGCAGCTCAAACTTGAACACTGCAGTGTTTAACCCTGCCTGCATGACACAAATGATAATAGAACAGGAATGAGAGAAAAGCATGCGACAAAACATAGCACAGGTCATACTAAAGCTCAGACAACATACTTCTGTGGGACAAAGTGCTGCTGGCAAACTTCCTGCACCTCTGCCCTGCAACTTAACCATTTGGAAGATGCCCCACATGATGCTTACAAACCAAAGGTGACAAATTGTCCATAAAAACAGTGTAATTACCAAACTGCCTTTACCCCTCTCTAGAACTTCATCCCTTACCTTGAATATCCCACTATCCTTGCTGATTATTGTATCAGTCAGATGAAAACAGCATTTGGTTTGAGTCAGTACTGTTGGCCTCAGGTGAATACTTGTTTGGTTTGGGAGGAATTAGGAGGCATTTTGACAACTTTTTCATTTCTTCATGCTCCTCTTGGATTTTAATTTTCAGCCAACGGGTTGGTGGATGGTGAGTTTGCAACTCTTGCTTACTAGTGACAACTGGAAGTAAGAAATTATTATAGTGACAGCAACAGTGATATTCCTAAGAGGGAAATAACTAAAAGTGGGGAAAAAAAATTAAGATGGTATGACAGGAATAGAGCCTTTATGAAAACAGGAGACAGAGAAAATAAAGACAGGCAGAACTGGCTATCATGGAGAATAGCATCTTAGGCTGTTGCACTGTTCCTGTTTAATGCAAAACTATGTTTTTAAATAACCTTAGTTATTTAGTCTTGGCTATTGCATTTGAATAGTAGAGTCAGAATTAATTTAAAAAAAAAAAACCAAAAAAACCAAACAAACAGTAAAAACCAATGAGGAGTTTGTAAACCATAAGTGTATCAGTTCAATTTTTGTATTATTTGAATCCTGCTGTGCATCAAATTAACTGTGTTCTCCATAAGGAACAGCCCATACTCTAGACTATTACCATTACTTTAAGAAATTATATAACAAAAAGATCTATCATAATAACCATATCTATACAAATTAAGTTACAGAGCCTTCATATTCAGAGCTATGCAGTCCAGTATTAAACATGAAATTAAAAAAAAAAAAAAAGCCAACCTGATTTAACCTCAAAGTTGCATCTAATTTCAAGTGCACTTTGAATGGGGATTATATGAAATCACTCCAGAGGTCCATCTCTTCTAACCTAAATTAGTGTACAATGCCTTGATTATAGGCCCTCATATGATATTTCACAGTCTCTAAATGGTCAAAACAATTCTTGATTTAACACCTGCAGAGAAATACACAGCTACTTTGGTAACAAAATCTACTGACTTTCACTTTATAATTTGATAATTCTTCAGAATAATTTTCTTTAAAATGGCCCAGGCTTGCAAGCAGAACAATTAGCCCTATGTTCTTTCCCTGGTTGGTGCTTGAATGTTTCCATAGAGCAATTCCTGGAGGAGACTAAACTAATAGACATGTATACACAGCTGCTATCTCATATCCAGCTGAGGCTAAACTCAGTATGATTAATTTAATCAAAAATCCTGTCCTGCTAATCTCAGAGAGTCTTTTAACTTGATCAGACCACACAGATGCGCTGAATTCTTATTGGAGAGACAGTATGCGTTTATGTTTATAATGAGTGTAATAATGTGTCAGCTTAAATTAAACAAATCCATATGGAAGTGAGGTGTGCAGATTGCATGTGCCAATACCTGCAAGGATGGTGGAAGGAAGCACAGTCATTTTTCAGGCACAGGACCGCAGAATGCGTAATGGTTGTCAAATAAGAGGGTTTTGTCAGTGTCCCTAGTGTGGATAGCTGTTCATGTAATCCATTAGTCAGCTGATGGGCAAGCACAAATTGAGCATGCTTGATGTATGTAATCAGTATTTTGCATTCCATGTCTTTGATGTGCATGCTCTGCTGAAAAGCACCTTTTACACGCAGCTGACCCCTAGTTTTAATGCCCTGTTGCAGGAAGAAAGAAAGATTCCTCCTCCTGTACCAAAGAAGCCCCCAAAAGGAAAATTCCCTATCACAAGAGAAAAATCTCTGGACCTACCTGACCGACAACGGCAAGAAGCTAGAAGACGGCTGATGGCTGCCAAGCGAGCAGCCTCTTTCCGGCAGAATTCAGCCACAGAGCGTGCAGACAGCATTGAGATCTATATTCCAGAGGCTCAAACCCGGCTTTAAAGACAGAATGCTGCAGAGTTCCTTTTTTTAAACAAAATGCTTGTACAGTTTGTCACTTACCTGGTAATTTTTGTCTCATTCTCTCCACTAAATATGCCCTTGATGTTGTGTTCTTTGTGCCATAAGCACAGTGGAATGCTTTTGATTTCCTCAGAATTTGCTGAGCTCACCGCAAGAACAACTTCTTTTTGTATTTATTGTCTGACTTACAATCAGCTCAATGGATAGGGCTTGTCAAGACCTGACTTATCCAGTATATTCTCAGAGGACAACAAGAAACACCTCTTGAGATGGAACCCAGCTTACTTTTTGTTATTTATATTTTTATAAAATGTGTGATAATTAGGGATAAGAATAACAAACTATAAATGGGTGCATCTCACCATTCACTAGAGGCATTAGCTAATCCAAGTAGAAGGTGCTACAAATGTAAAGAGCAGGAAAGAAAGAACCCATTTATCTCCTTGACCTCCAGTTTCTTTTCCTAGAATCCAGCTAACATATTTACCCATGCACTCTGCCACTCTTCTCATCTTTGTTACTGCAAAATAACATTAGGCCTCTTATCTCATTCAAGTTTCTGGAGATGAACAGGGATATCCAGCAACTAAAACTCCAAACTTCATCAGAAACCAAGAAGCATACAAGTCTGGTGATAGTGGGAATGTCCACCAAGAAACATTTGCTGTTAGCAGTATAACGACACTCTGAAACCTAAGCAAAATTCTAATGCAAGAGGACTTGAGTGATGGGTGAAAGGAAAACGGAAGCCTTAAAAAGTTAGATCTTCTGTAGTAAGATGAGTAAAGAAAAAGTTATACTCGCTCCTTTGGACCACTCATTGCATTTTTAACAGTTCTTTTACATGTTAATATTTATTTTATAAACCTTCTCTCTTTCATTTCAAGAGCTGTGCTACATGTACTATTTCAAACTTACAAATTGTTATAACAATTGAGTTTCCAGGGTATCCTTGAGAACAAAAAAATCTTGCTTGTTTAAAATGCCAGTTGTGATGTTGTAAACAGTTTAAGAAATATGAATGTGAGTGGTAAGTATATATAAGTTTAAATGGTTATGTTAAGGTAAAGGTGAGCTGTGGTTTACAATTGTATTTTTTTTTTAGAACTATTTTTCTATGCAGTATCATTTATGGCAAGAATAAGGTTCTTGCTTGCTTCAGACATAGGAAAAAAAAAAAAAACCAACAAAAAAACAAACCTGACTCAAGAGATAAGTGACTTCCAGGCATGGAATATAAGGAAAATAATTTATTTTCAAGCCTCATATGGTCAGAATAGAGAAGTGGTAGCTACCACAATCAAGAGGCTTTCATTTAAAACAAATTAGGACAGATTTATTCCACTTCACCTACCTTCCAGAGCCAACCAAGCAATCCAGCACTTAGAAGTCTTCAGGTGAAGACGCAATAAAATGAGTAACATGCAGCCCCCAATACCAAGGATTGAATCCTTCTGAATACAAGTTTAGGTGAAAAGAATGAGAACCCATGAGACAGCCCCAGCTACCGCATTCCCTGTTTACCTGCTTTAGCAAATGCAATGTATTTAGCCATAGGCAGAACAACTCTTTAATTATACTCAAGCACTTTGGTTCTTCACCTGTTGAGCACTTTAAGTCCAAATCCCATGCACCCTGCAGCCTGATGGATGACTGAAAACATGAAGTACCGTAGGTTATGCAGATCTGACATTGCTTCAAATCTGTTTTCTTTTGTTTGGTTGGTTGGTTTTTTCCCTTCTCTTTTTTCCTACAGTGTGTGGTATTAAGCACGAGTTCTGTCTTTGGACAGCTGAAAAAGCATGCTTGGCTTCAAAGTACAAATCTTTAGAGATGAAGTTTTGAGAAATTTCTGTGAGAAGACACCCCTGTAAATTGAGCCTGGTATCTGGTATATACTTTACCAAATAGCCTTAAACTATATTTGAAGCAAAAACCAAGACGAATGTATATCCTTCAAGAATGCAAAAAAAAAAAGGACAAAAAAAAGAAAAAAAAAAGGAATAAAAAATAATAAATCCCTGAAATATTCTTCTATAGATGAAAACATTATATTTCCCATTCTTTGTGTTTTCACAGCATTTTCTATTGAGGAAAGAGCTGAATTCTAGGCAATGTACAATATTGATGCTACTTCCTATATTTGTTATACTATTTTAAACACAGAAGTACATGCAGAGACTGGCATCTTTAGCCTTGAAAACTGGTATCTTAAAGTGGAGCTGCTAATTAGAATATCCACACAAAACCAAAGCCAGTATTTTTCCTAGATTGAAGAAATTTAAAATTGAGACACACACACATGTACACATATATACATATGGCAGCTGATACATTTTATCTAATTTTCTGTACACTTCCAGGAGGAATCAGACTTGGTTTACTCGCTTGAACCCTCCTAGCTGCAGCAACAGGTCATGAGATTAAAACAAGCTGTACCTGATCCTGCCAGTAATCAGACTTTATGAAGAGAAATTGTAAACCAAACAGATTACAGATAAACTGAGATCCCAGCTGGCCTAATAATGCTGACTTGGAGAAGTCTGTGTTCTACATTTCCCATGCTGTTATTAGAAAATTCTCTGCATAAGATTTTTAAATCTATGATTGCTGTTTGTTCCACCATGTTCAAACAAACAAAAAAACCCACAAATAAACAAACAAAAACCCAGACAAAAAAAAATTGGAAAAAATCAAAAGTAAACTAGATGCCTACCAACAAATCTGATAATGTTATCTTTGCACATTACATTTTGAAGCGCAATATATTAAAATATTGTACAGGTAACATTATATCTTTTAAGGCAAATAAACCATTTCAATTTACATATTGTACACCCGGTTAGTTTAGAAAGATAACATTATGCTTATGATATTTGTGTTGCAAATAAATCAGTCAGATTGCTTCATTGTCTGACATGAGAAACACCTTATCTTAATAAACATATAACCAGGTAAATTGTAATCACATCACAAAAATAAAAGTCAGTTACAAAACCAAAGTATGATGAACATAAGTAAACAGAAATATAGGAACTAGAATGCTTTCTCCTTTGAGAGTTCATGGTATAGACCCACTCAGAACAGCTGAATATAGCAAAATAGTCTAGTGTTTAATTAAATATTAATTGGGCTAATATGTATTTTAACACATTAAAACTGTAGAAAGTCTCTGTTCATTTAGTCATTGCCTGTAAAACACAAGTATACTAAACAAAATTCAGAAAACTTAAATAAGGAAAAAGGCCTGAATGGTAAAATTGTTGATATTTGCCATACTTATTTTTGCTTTGTATATTTTTTTAGATTTGAAATTCTTTGTAATTTGATGAAGTATATTATGAAGTGTTTTATAATTTCGTGTCCACCTGATTAGAATGGCATTTGGCAGAATGCAAAGATGAACAACATTGTACAGTTTAATACCAAAAAATGATATTTTAATTCATGCTTAAACCTTGACACTATATTAGATTTGAGATCAGTCAGGAAGGAATTAAAGTGTGCAAAGGAAAGTGTGTGAATTTCATATATATAGATAGATATAACATATATTTCATATAATGGAAATTATTTGTTTTAAAATAAGCCCACATCCTGCTGTATCAGTAAATTAGTACTCTACTTCCTCAGCACTGCATCTAGTATATAGTCAAGGAATGTTTGGTCGTTGGGTGGTTTTGCAAGTAACTGCTACGTGATGGAGTGTCACACGTGGCCCAGTGTGTCACATGGGGCCTGCAGCCTCCTCGTGGCCTGTGGAACCAGTGCCCTTGAGAGGTTCCTGGCCCCGTGGCACCTCAGGCAGTGTCACTGTTCTGTCCCAGGCCCTCTCCATGCGGGCCCCCTGGCCTGGAGCAGTGGGCCTCCACATCAGCCCAGCTCAGCCTTTTACACTCAAAGCCTTGAGCCTGCCCTGCCCAGTTGGTGGGTTTGATGTCCTCCTCAGCACAGCAGTGTTGGCACGAGTGGCAAGGGCACACTGCAGGCTGACCCATCAAGTGCTGATTTGTGCATGCTGATTTGAGGTCCGAAGCTGGTTTGGCAGCTCCAGGCATCAAGCTGCGTGCACTGAAAACCTGTGAAACCAGAGCCTCAGTGTAAAAGAGAGCTTAAATGAATCATGAAACAATGTTACTCCCGTTCCTAGAGCATCTTATGATGCAGGGATACCACCTGTCAACTGCGCTCGAGGTAAGGAATATCAACAAACCCCTTAATGTCTAGAGAGGTGCTTCCTGGTGTATGACAGGTTGACACCCACACTTATACAGTGCCTTTCATCCAGAAGGATCTCCAAGCACTTTATTAGCCAACACACAAACTCCAGGCTGGGCTGCAGCTGGGACAGGTAACCCAGCATGGCAGGATGCTGGGGGCTCTCCCACCTGTCCCCATGCTGCTGGGGAGTTTCCTTCCACAGCACCCTTCCAGCATCTGGGACCTCACAGTCAGAGCCTGTGCTGAAGAAGAAAAGACTCACTGAACCAAGAGGAAGACCTGAGCAAAGCAGAGATGAGAGCAATCAGTGCTCATACCATCCCCCAGGGAGTAGGCAGGGAGTGATGAGCATTAAATTAACCTTCCAGAACAATCTCTGCCTTTTCTGTTCCTGACAACGGCAGTGAGGTCCTGGCAGTAGAGGAGCTCCGTGGGAGGGTGCTGGAGGAGACTCCTGGCTGGTGCCAGGCACAGGAGCTGATGGCACTGGCAGCTGAGCCCTCTTGGTCAGGAATCTTGGCAAGTCTCCCCTTCGCAAGTGCATTTTCCCCCGCTTTCTTAGCGGGGAGATCCATCCGGGGTACTTGCTGCACAAGCAGCCTTCCCCAGGTGCCCTGTTCTCTCCCCAAGTCTGCCCTCCAGCCCAGCTAACATGAGGGATGACATGGGGCACAGGACTTAGGCATAATGATTGTGCTTTGGTTTGGGCAGCTGGTCTTTCATGGGACTCGGCCCTAACCCCAAGGGTTCTTTTATGGCAGAGCAACGGGGACACCTCTCTCTGCATGGACAGGATCAGCAGATGAGAGGCCACCATTTCATACTGCACAGAACAGAAAGAGGATATATACATATCTCTATATACACATAATGATTTTTCACTGTCAAGGTTCCAGAGAATCAGACCCAGGAACCACAGTCAACATTCACATTCCTGTAGATTGTGCCACTTTCTTCCAGCTCATCCTCAACACTGATGGCTGTGGCAGGTTCACTACCTACTGCAGCCGCATGGCCCATCAGCAACTATTCACCATGTTCACCTCCAGGGACCATCTTTCAGGAACAGGTGTTTTATGGCATACTCATATGCATATACAGAGTCCTGTCAGGAATTAAGCCCTCTGTATCCACAGAAATTGTTAAATTTATCTCTGAAATGCAGCTAACTCTATGGCATAATGCTGTAGCTGTTTAACTACATAATAGGCTGTTCAGGACAGCAAGTATAAAACCAAAATTGAAATGGAACGTTGCCCAAAAGAAAATTTGGCCAACATATGTGGGCTGATTCAGCTCCTCTTAATGAAATAAAATTCCAATAGCTGAAAGAGGCCACGGCATTCCTTACTGAATGTCTTTTCCAACATAAACAATTCTGTGATTCTGTATCTAAAAACAGTATTCCAGATCTTTTCTCATTAAATGCATATCGCATTTCATAAAAGATGATGGCAGAAGAAGACTGCATGTTCATAGATACACCTTCCCACACCTAACTTTTGTCCCATTACCCTTCATTGCCAGAAGAGAACTGGGCTTTTGAAGTCAGATAGTAGTTAACGTAAATTAGTCTGTCTGCACGGCTTGCTCTTTAACTGAGCAAATACAGAACAGTTTTCATCAGCTGGCAATTTAATTCTATATTTTATTAAGGCCAAATTGTTATTTTTCTAAATTGGTTTTGTTGGACAGGATTTTTTACTTCTCTAGGTACAAAACCATGGGTATTTTCACCTAAGCATAAATGAGAGGGAGGCTTATTTGAATATATAGTCATTATTCACAAACACAGCCCATTAGTGAGGAATTTTCTTCTACTTACCTTGCCACTCTTTCATTCAACACGCTATTTCCCATTCCTAAAGCTTCACTGTCACACAAGTTTCTTATTTGTGAGATGAATTACTGCAGAGCACCAGGCTAAGTTCTGATCCCAGTTGTATTAGAATCAATGCTCTGAAACTGAAACCAGAAAGAAATACCAGATCTGAATCAATATAATTCAGATCAATATCTGACTCAGCAAGTCTGAGGTAGGAAGGACTCCATGTTCAAGGTAGCAAATGTGCCATTTCTTTGTAGGAGTTTATTTTTCCTTTCAGGTAGCTCAGTCATGCAGAGGGCTCAGAAGTAGGTTTGAGTCTCTGAAGAGAGTCCTCACAAAGAAAAGCCAGCTTTGTTTATAATTACCATGGAATCCACATGCTCATATCCATGCTTTGATTTACTCTTTGGAGGTTTAATAGAATGCCCATCTCATTTTAAAAGGGCTCAGCATGTATGTATTATTTAGTTCAATTTATACATTAATTTCCTGACTGAAATAAAATTCCCTTTCAAGTAGCCTGGCTTATTTGCTCTAAAACTGTTCTTTCCTGAAGAAAAGCCACTATGACTGTGCAGGATTTTCTGTACAGAGACAAAACTCATACTTTCATTTATCGTGGACATGCCAAAATAATCAAGTGTGGCCTAAGGACTAAATTAAATGCCTCCTATAGAACTTCAAGGAATGTTAGAACCAGGAAACTAGCTGTTTAGTTATCATTAAAAGTATATATAAATATATATAAATATATATATACATAAGAAATCATATCAACAATGAGGATGAACTGAGTGCCAAATATTCACCATCTGTATAAAGCTACACTTCACTAGAATTAAACTATTTTATGTAATTCTTTCTCATGCTTTTATGGTTCTTTTGATAAATTCTATTTAGTAGCATGCAGGATACCTAAATTGAATGTACAGTATATTGTTTCATTGCTACAATAATTTATTGCTTCTCAGTAATATCTTCTTTACCAGAATGTTATTTGTTACTTTGAGGACATATTTGAAAATTGTTTTATTATTGAGTTGCTCTTTTTTTCATGGTTCTCTACTCATCTCCAGCTGATTGTAAGAAAATGTGCTTCACTATTTTGCCCCACGGCTCTTTTATGAAGATGCCTCTTTCAATTGGTTTATGTATTGTTTATGTTCATCTACTGTAAATAATTCTGCAATTAAATTTTTTGAGAAAAAATAGAGTACATTCTTTATTACATTTTAAATTTTGCATTAGTTAAAATCTGACATTTCCAACTAGGCAATTTGAAGACAACACTTAACTATTATTTTAGACCTGTAGTCTTTGGAGTGTTAGGAAATAAATCATAAAAATAATTTTGATAGGATCTTAGCTGAAATCAAAGGAAGACGCATATAAAATCTAATGGAAAATAGTGAATAATGGAATAAGCGATGCCATTCCATTGATGTGTTTTGGTTTATGGGTATTAATACTATAGGTATAGAATGTCATCCACTGATTTTGAGTGAGAATATTGTGTATCATTAACAGAAAGAACACAAGTCTCTTTTGCTTGTAAAAAACCCAAAACTGAATTACTTGTAAGCAGTCATTAGTGGGCAGAAGTAAATGAATGGATTTTTTTTGACAAAGTGAATCCTGAAGCATCTCTGCGTGTTTTTACTGTTTGCAACAGAATAACCAAAAAGAGCTTCTAGCCTGCTTCATGGTTTTCAGCTCCTTTCAGGGAAGACAAGCCTCCTTCTGGGAATGGCTTTAGCAACTCAGCAGAAAATTTAATCAATACTTTGCCACATTTCTTGATTAGACAAAAGCCATGGTAGACATGAAACAAAGATTAGCCTAAACAAAGGAGTAATCAGAAATAATATGAAAAATATAAATTTATTGGGCATACAAAATTGCCTGGTTGCTTGAATAATTAGATTTTTATTGCTCATCTATTACATATAGTACTGTCATGCTTAGGAGCTCTTGCTATGGACCACTTGTACATTTGAACATTGTACACTTATAAACTGAAAATTTTCCCTTACCATGAAAAGTTTACAGCCCAACCAATAGATAAGAAACAACAGATAGGCAGACACAGGAGAGAAACTGATGGGAAAAGGTGAGATGCTATTAATTAAAATGAAGAGCAGCATCCCATCAGTTGTCATTTTTTTGCAGCCATCAGAAAAAGAGGGGATAATGAAGTGGAAGATACCCTCAGGGATGTCTTCCCAAGAAGGGATTGAGTTCAAGAAAGACATTTGTTTGAAAATTTAACACAGAGATGATGAATTTTGGCATCCTGAGTCACCTGGAGGTGGAAGATGACATCTCCTGATTTAATGGCTGGTGCTAGGGACACCATAGACCGGTGGTGTACAAAGAGGCTGTGAAAAGTCTTGACAGTAAGATCAGTAAAATTCAACATTCGATACTCTGGTGGTTCATTGCTGCTATGAAGGAATTTTCATTTTTAATATCTGTTGTGGAAGGCTCAAAATGTTCATTCATAACTGGATGTTATGACATGGAGCCTCACTTACAGCAGTTCTGTACAATTATACCAGAACTAAGACCTTGATCACTTCTAGCCTAAATTCCAGTAACCTCTTAGCTTCTCTTAGCCTTCATGAGTTCCCTAAAATAGGCTAATCCTTCCTGCGATCTGGAAAGGATCTCAGGACTAGCAAGCAAGCTGTTTCTTGTACAACAGCTACACAGATGGTTGAATGTCAGGCTCAGTATTATAGGCATACCCATATAAATGAGGAGAGGCATCGCTGATGAACTAGTAAGGTCAAGTAAAGCTAGGGCATAGATGTGACATATTTTATTTCAATTGCTGAACCAAATAATCAGGTGCAGAGTACGTGCTCTGGAATTAACATATTTATTCAAGTTGAACTGCACTGACACTGACAGTAGGTTTGTGGAAGGCTGCTATTGTTTTAACCGTAGCAGCACAGCTGAAGTGTGAAAATTTTGAAATGTAGACAAGTACTTTACATAACCTATTGCAGCCCTAACACAATCCCTGCACAAATTTTGCCACGACTTTTTAAACAAGCAATTTATTACTAGCTAGAGGATAAAACAGTGATAAAAACTAGGCAACCCTTGTTTGCCAACATCATATCACGTCAGCCAATTTAATTTTCCTCTTTAACAAGATGAATAGCCTAAGGAATTAGGTAAAAAGAGTAGGCTGTGATAGATCTTCATTTCATTGAGGCTTTTGATTCAGATCCAGTGTACCATTTTCATATAAAACTAGGAATATATTCTCTAAGTGAATTTTTTTCTAAAATTAAAATTGATGCATCTAAAAATATTATTTTAAATATGCATATATGTCTGACCTTTTGTGAAGTCTGAAAGCTTTTTGAAGCGTGAGAAGGAGAAAAAATATAACCTGCTCTCAGTTATTCAGCAACTTCATTGAAAATTTTGATGATTTACTAAAAAAACCATCATTGACGTGGGATCATTTTATTCATTGATCTGGGAATAGTTACAGGTTCTGCAGAGGATATGATCAAAATTCACAGTGATCCCAAGAAAACAGGCATGCTTTCTAGATTCACTGTGATGTAATTCAGTGAAGAAAAAACCAAAAAATGCTATATTGAAGGCTATACTAAATGTTGTACTCAGATGTGACAGAATATTCTTTTGAGAAAAAGCAGAGCAAAGAAAATGTGATTGCAAGCTAAAGGAGAGTCAACCTGATGCTAAATCAACACATGTTAATCACATGCTCTTAAGAAAAGAGGAAATCTAATAGTGAATGTATTAGCATATCATTAAATTAGTGTAGCTTAACTAATTATGGTGCTGTGTAATCATCCATGTATACACAATCTTAAATTGCAGCACGCACACATTATTGGACTTGACATTGCAAGCCAAGCTAAAACAAATTACCCATAGAAGGAGGAAATCTTCAGATCAATAAAAATCAAACTCTTGTATCTGAGACATGGCTCATCCTCCCCCATCCAGGCTGCTCAGTACGTATCTCCATGGGCACTGCATTCTGCTCTATGTCAAGTGTCTAAGGACTTCTAACAGACTTGGGTGGAGATGATGTTTGTCTTTGTCCTAGGTATGAACCCCAGCAGGTCTGGGATACAGTGCAGGATGTTTTTTGTGTGCTTGTCTGCCTGTGTTTAGGAACCAGACTGTCATATTTGGGCAGTGGTGGGATACAGACTCTCTGAATCTTTCTATCTTCAACTTAGCTACTTCCACCCACATTCTGTCTGAGATGGCAGAAATTACCCTCTGAATCTCAAGAACACACTCAAACACAAAATGTTAACAAGTGAGATGGGCAGAAACATTTCATAATGCCTTAAAGTGACACTGACTGGCTGAGTACTCAGTGATGCCACTGAGAAAACGGCAATTGGGGATGTAGGGACATTTCCTGTGTGCTACAGAGGTTCTTGTTCCACTTTGTTCAATACTATTGAGTTGTTTTAGATAGAATATTAAGTCCTGCTCTGGAGGGATTGAGAAGCAATGGAGAAAATTTGAAAGAAAGTAACAGGGATTCCAAAATTTAGATAGCATGACATAATTGAACAGAGTTCAGAAGATGAATCAAAAAAAGACTGATACGTTTCAAACAAATGAGTTGTTATGAGCTGTTAATGAAATTGCCTCCCCATTCTCTAGAAGGAGGTTATTAGCATCGTTAGCAGAAAAGTCTAGCTTTTGTTTCTTTGGATAAGGGTAGTGAATCCCTGCTTAACTATTTAACTCAAGGACAAGGTAGCAAACATATCCGATGTGGCTTTGCAGCTGTGATCCACATCAGAACTCCCTGAAGAGCCACAGGAATCAGGATCCAGCATCCTGGCTGCACACATGCTCTGAAAGGGATGTGCCTATACCACCGGGTACCCTCATCTCACTTGACAGATTATCCTATTTATAAGCAACTGACCATTTGCAAGTGTGAAAGAGGCATTTGCCTGCCAAAGCTGCCAGTGCTGCTCCCCAGCTCTTCCCAGAAGGAGAAGCTGACCAAGAAGGTAGATACAAGAGGTTAGTGCCTCTGCTGGCCTCAGCACTTGGGGAGGTGACTGCTCAGGGTCTCTACTTCTTCTCTTGTGTGTTACAGCGTAATCAGCTCCCAAAGGAAAAAAGATGGGCTGTTCTTGAATAAAACACATTAATACTGAACAAGGGAATTGCAGAAAATTGGTGATAGCAACTGACTCAGCAATGTTCTTTTCTCAGTATGAGGTTCATATCCCTTTCTATTAGTAGCAGGCACTAGGCTGCTTGAGGTGTTGCAATTAAGAAAAAAATCTAAAGAAAGTTTCTGCTCTACATGAGGAGTAACTTCATCTCAGCCTTTACAACTGAATGGAGGCCAGATCCTGACCAGGAGTAGACATCAATAACCTGTTTAGCCAGAATCTCTTCAACAGTCTTAGTGGTTGTTGTGTAGCTCATGTGTCCTTTGTGAGCCACAAAAACTCACCTGCATAGGTGAGAGCTATCCGAAACACGGAGGAGTTTGCTTGTCAGAAGGGCTCTGCACTTGTCATTGGTACACTTGGCTTCCTCCTTGCAACTGAGCACCATCACACTTGCTGCAGAGCTTGGCACGGAAATATTTGAGGAGGACAGGGCTTAGGTCAATGGAATGGAAAATAATGACAAATCAATTTAAATGCAGATCCTGGAGGAGTATATTATAATACACTGCTTCAGACAAATCTTAAAAGGAAATTAGCTTTGGTAAAATTCAAGGATTCAGTGTATTAAAAAGTGACATAATCCAAATCATAAGAGAGGTGATAAATCAGTTTTGCCAGATAGGAAATAAATCATGACTGAACAGTAAAGGAAGCAGATGAATGTTATGTTTTGGGGTTTGAATATGTCAAAGTGAATTTTGTAAAATATTTATAAATTTATGAAGCATTGACAACATCTTAAGAAAAATCTGGTATTTAGAATTTTAAGAATGTTTATATTTACATATTTGTATGAGTTTATGTGGCTTTATATGTGTGTATGTATATATATATACACATATACATATGTATATGTGTATATATAATATGTGTGTGTGTGTGTATATATATATATATATCTTCACACAGAAAAAAAAAGAGGGGCAACTGTAAATTTTATATATATTTATTTTTTAAAAAATGGCCGGAAATCATGTTCTGTTTGGTTTGTGCAAGTCTGTATCTCATGATAAAACCATTTGCTTGCCTAAATCACAGAAGGAGGAAGCTGAAAAGAAAGGCTAAGGAAAGGGAAAACTTACAGAGCAAAGCCAGTGTCAGGGCTATGTTCTTTATTCTTTGCTTATAAGAAATACATGATTGCTTTAGCTGATTTGGAATAGGACTTTACCATAATTCTGCTTCACAGTGAAAGAGCATTTTTGGGCTAATTCACACTACATATTGGTTTCTGCAGCCAGATCTCAAACCAAATACATACATGCATATTGTGCCAGAAAGCAAACAGAATCTGCATGAGATGAGCTAATTCATTGAGACACTTTTCAGCCTCAGTTAGGAGGTGGTTTCACTGTTTTGAGACAAATTGGTGTATAACAAATTCAAGATCTTTTAATCTTACACTCAGATTAACTTCATTCTCCCAAATCTTTCCAAGATGCATATTATTGTCCTCTTATTTAATGAGACACGGAAGAAACAATTTTTACAAAAGCATCCTCATTTGAAATAAGTAAATAATAAGTAAGAAACTGTAACTCTCCATCAGACTTTACATCTTTAATTAGTAACTGAAGAAGGAAAAAAGCCTAATACCTGGAGATAAACCTGAATTTCTATCCATTCAGTTAGAAGGATCACTTAAGACGACATGTAAACCAGCTGTGATAGCACATGTGGAGGGGAGGTTCCCTCTGTGTGTTATTTCCCAGCTTGCTTGTCTCCAAATATCAAAGTAAGGTAAATGTAATTAAAATGCTGTTGTAAGTCAGGGGCTACAAAGTTTCCCCTGGAATTTACTGTGTCACAGGATAATGAGATGATAGAAGGAGAGGAGGGGGTTTGTGCACAGGAGGACCTGAGGAGCAGCCAGCAGCATTTCATGGCCACGTGAAAGACTTGTAGGAAGCCTCTGGGGCACATTTACCATCTGTGATGTGTTTCACTTTGATGGCATTTACCTTGTGAGACATAACAGATTGTGACCCTTCCTTGGCTTCTTTCTGGGACCAAATTTGCTTTTCTGGAAAATAGAATAGCTGGTCCATAAGCTGCTAAGTATTTATCTTTATTGTCACAAATGAAATATCTGTAAATATCTTCTGTGATGGTCTGTTGTGTTATCTAGAGTCAGATGCTATACTGGGACTACTGACTTTTGGGACAAAGATTAATGGCTTCTGGTGAAGCTAATATTGTATTTTTACCTGTGAAGAAAAAGGTTAGGTGAGTTCAGGAACAAGACGAGTGATAACTCTCAGTCAATTCATGAAAGGGGGTAGTTTTCAAAGTAAAACATATGAGGGAAATTGTTCTGGGGGAAGTGGGTGAGAGATGTCAGGGATAGATAGGAATGAACAATAGATGCTTTTCAGTCACAAGTTCATTTCTAGTAGCTAAAAATGAAAGATGATTATGACCAAAATAGTATCTAACTTGCTGTAATTCTCCTTGCACTAATTTATATTACCCAAGGGAGATCTGGATTTCAGAATTCATATGAGGAGCTGACGGCCCTTTCAACCCCCACCACATCACTGTGCTCTCTCTGCTGATGTGCCCCCCTTTCTGGACATCTCCAAAGTTATAATGTTATTTACTTTTGCTCTAAACAAGCAGACACTTTCCAGGATCCTGGGAGTTTCCTGGGAGTACAGTGCTGGTTAAAGGCAACCCCCCTTTGACCCTGCTTGCTTCATTTTACATTATTCTGGAAGGAGCGTCACTGTTTCTTACATTTAACTAAATAAACCAGTACAGCCCGTATAAAAAAATTGATATAAATGTAGTTCTCCCACCCTTCTTTGTCAAGAAGGAAACAGAAATAAACAGATTAGAGAATGCTTTTGAATACTGTCTGGGGAGGCACTAAAATATTCAGTTTCTTTTGACTGTGTAACACAGGACAGAAGAAGATTTTCACAGTCCCATTTAGCCAGTCTGTTAAGTGTGAGGAATGAGAGGCGTACATCACATCTCCCTCCCAGCCTGCCCTCCGGGCTGCCTTTCCAGAGGCGTGCAGCAGAATTGCCACACCCTCTCGTTGTGTCCTGCCTCGCAGCTGGACTGGGGGCTGCTGGCACAGGCACAGCACAGCTGCCATGTCCAACAGGCTCAGCCAGCCCTTCTGAGCACAGCTCTCTGTGTTTCAGAAGTTTATACTGCCACCCATTGCTGTATCTGAGCACATTTTCCCCGAAAGTGATAGCAAACTCCTGAAGAGATTTCATTCCCAATAACATATTTCTCTTTCTAGAATTACAGTTCTCCATCACAGCAAACAGATATATTTTGGGAATAATGGTTTCTGAAGTCTGTCTGCGTAGGTTAGAGATGAAATGCTCTCTCAAAGGCAAAGTGTTATCAGACTGTGGAGTCATTGGATCTATTTTCAGTGTCTGCTGCTTCTCAGCCAAGAATACTTTGGCCCCAGCTTTGTCCCTCTGCCACAGGGGTTTTGTTCCAGATGTCAGCATGTTGCAGTGGTGCAGGGGAAAAAATTCAGGTCTTCATAACCATTGAGGCTGAGCATCCATTGCCTGACAAGATACATTACACCTCATGATTGGAAACAACTGCACCTGCAGGGCAGGTGCAATGGGAACTATGGCTCCTATAAAATGAGACTACATTTGGGACTATGCTGGTACATCTGGGCCATCAATGTATGCTGCTGAAATAATGGAATGTATGTTTTTCTCTAGACAGAGCTTACAAAAAAAAAAAGGCATTAAACCAATATATCAGCAGTCGGTGTAAGCACCAAATTCAAGAACTTTCTTCAATGGTAATGATTCACTCTTCAGAGAGTTCGGGGGATTTCATGTTATCATACAGTTCTACAAATGTTTCCTTGCACCATGCTTGTGCTATTAAAAAAGCTTTAATTTTAATTTCATTTCTTCCCTTTGGCTTCATCTGCTATGACTATACACAACCCACTTGCATCTGTGTTCTCAACACATGCACGCATGTGCATAGACGATAAATTCCTTTCCTTTGTCATTAATGAATTTCAGTCTCAAATTTTCCATGCCATTAGTCAGCATCTCATGACATTATCTAGCAGAATATTTGTAGGCATAAGAATACATTTCTACAAGTGGGACTAGGAAGAAAATTAATTTCGTTTGTATTTAAAAAGATGTGATACTCACTTCACCAGCATCATAGCACTGAGGAGCTCCATGGTATGTCTAAAGATCAGCCCTGCATGAGTCATGTGGAAAAAACCCCAGAAGCCATTTGTGCATGGCAGCTCAAGCTGGAGGGATTTTGGGAGCTTCAGGTCACAGCAATCATGCAGAGCCCAGTAAGGGACAGGATAGGAGATCAGGATTTTCCCTCTAGTTTTTTCTTCCAGCTTTGAAGAGACTGGGCTGAGAAGATTTTGCTAACTGGAAGCTAGGAAGTATCTCCAGGGATGTTTGTTTTTTCCTGTCTAGTGCTCAGGAAGCAAGAAGTTATTGAGGAAGAAATCTAGCTCATACTGAGAAGGAGGGCAACAAGCTTGGAGAGGAGGAACAGGAAAAGAGCTGGGGGTAGGAAAGGTATGCCTCAGGAAACAGGAAGAAATACATGTAAAAATGGTGCTGATGGAGGCCAAGACTGGCTGCTGGGATGGAATAGGAACTTATCCTCCCTGGCCCAGACTGAATTCAGGGCTACTTAACAGTAAATGTTCAGCTACTCCTAGTCAGTGCCTCTGAAAAAACAACAGATCATTACTCTGCTGTATCTCAGCCCTCTTAAGAGACCAGTTCACATGGAGGTCAGTAAAAATGATGGAAGGGTCTAGTCCTTTCAATACCAAACTGGATTTTAGTTTGGGTTTGAAGGGTTGGGAGATTTTAAAAGCCTTTTGCAGAGTACAAGATTGCAAAAAAGCCCCAACCTCTCCCTCATCCTATAAAGAATAGATTGAATACAGATTATGTTAGGCCAAAAGAGCTGTTGGGAAGCAGGATAAGCAAGCTCCCAGTCAGCTCATGGAGGGTTTCTCAGCACCCTCTCTCCATTTTCCCACTGACAGTGCAGCCACATAGTATGCAAGTGTGAGAAACTACAAGTAAACACAGTGATTTATAACACAGCAAGGAGAAAACTACATAATGAAATTAAACAAGGTTCCCATCTGAACATAAAAGAACTTCAATAATTCTAATTAATGGCCAGGAGACACATTACAAGACACAAGACAAGCAATGAGGCATAAATGAATAAATAAAAACATCAAGAATGCTGAATCACAGAATACATTTTGTTCATTTTAATTGTTGTTTTTTCATTCAAATTACAAAAAAAAAAAAAAAAAAAGAGTTGTAGGTAATATTCAGATCTTGTTAATGTTTTAAAAATAAATCAACAAATCAAACTCACTACAAAATATTGCCTATGCAAATTCACTTCAGTAATGCATAATCAGCCATAGTATGCCAGGGAGGATCAGCAGTACATTCATGGAACAATAAGTCAAGACAGGTATACCAGATCTTATAGAAGTACCGGCTGTTGACTCAGGCTTGAGTAACCTTGTCCCTCGCTTTAGTGGCCTGGGCTTATCCCTGTGGATTCACAAATAGCACTTGAAATGTAAATCTACAATTGGAATTTTCTGGATTTGTCCTCTGACTGTCTATACTTAGATCATTGAATCAAGCAAACAGAATACCTCCTTTTACACCTCTAAGTAAAATAATTTAAGGAATATCTTAAGTGTAAGCTTAGTTAGATATCACCTAGTTTCTTCAGTTTCAAAATGACAATGTAAGGCTTGGTCTATAAGGTTGATACTGCTATTTTAACATACAAAAAAATTTTAATTCCAAAAATAATAATTTTTTATAGTGTTATATGAAAATAATAAATAACTCTGCTTCTTCTAAATTAAAAATGCTGTGAAAGACAGCTCTTGCCTGACTGAGCATTTGTTCAAGTAGTGATTTAAAAGAGAGTGTCTAAGTGACAGTTCCATCCAGCCCATATGGGTTTACCTTTAAATTACCCCAAAATTCAGCAATTAAGGGAACTTTTAATAGCTGCAGCAATCTACACCCTGGTACTGTCTGATACCATTGGTAGAAAAAACTGAGTTAATGAGAGGTCATGGGATAGAAATCACTTGCTTTGCTCTAGTGTGGAAATGGTCATATATATGCAAGGACTGCACGAGGGTTTGTGGCATAAACATTTGGAACATATTTCTGTATATTGGAGGCAAGAAAGAACCCTATTATTTTCAGATGGAAAGAGAAAAGTAAAATTTGAAAATGAAAATTCATCATAAATATCAGGATGAACTGTCACAACATGAAAACTTTCTTCTCCAAGACTGTAATTTCCTCTCTTCCCCTGCTCTGGTCCACTACCATAGGCAATGGCAAAGCAGAAAACTCATTCAAGGCAACTTTGCACCTGGCTGGGCTCAGTCTACGCTCAGCAACTTTTCTTTAATGAGAAAAGTAACATCATTTAGTATACTTGGGGATGGAAAAATCTGCTGTTCCTATCCTTGAAACATGAAGTATTTCCTGTGTTTATCCACCTAGAGAAAAGACACGAGTCAGTTCAAATTTAACTTTTATTAACTACAAATGGATTTTCAAAGCACTAATAAAGGACCATTTACCAGAGTCTGATACTAACTGGTGGGGCATAGTTAGTCAGAGTCAGAATGGAGTAGCCAGGGCACTAATCACATCCTAGTTGAGAGTAGAGAGGACAAAGGATATTCCTCTCCATCTGTAGAAGTTACCTTCCATAACACTTTGATGGCAGTTTCCTTCTAACAGACTTCTCTTGTGCCCTGTTGGATTAATGTTCCTCTGCAGCTATTAAGATTACTAGTGCTTTTTTCTGGATAAATGCTGTGTGCGCCAGAAAGAATGAAAAAAAAAAAATGAGCAACCAAATTTTTTTTCTTAAAAAGACATTCCACAATGAATTGTCTAATCCCTTAATAATTTCTAAATTAGTCCTAAAATAGTCCAGTTTTGCAAGTCATCTCAACACCTACAAATCAGAACATTCTGATGCAATGAAAAAAATTATGAACAGAAAAAGCAACTTCAAACAAGCTGTTGTTACATGTAAAACAGCTAGGAAAGTAAGTGGGCTCTAACTATGCTTAAAACCCCCCTTATTTGATATTTTTGCCATAGAACTTCTAGTCCATATATAGTCTTTCAAAGACATCCCCAAATTTAGAGTCATGAGTTATATTAAACTTCAGAAAATGTCTAACAGGTGAGTACAAAGATAACCTCTTTAGTTTATAAAAAAATCCCCACCCAGTCCACCCTACGCCAACCTCAAAAATCTAAAATGTCATCTGATTTCTATATATCAATATTTTCCAGGGTGGAAGTACTGAGAATTTATAGGCTTTTTAGCCTAGCAAGGAAAAGTACAACAGGCAGCACATAAGGGGAAGCTAGACTGCTTCAAACTCCCGAGAAGGCCTGCATTTTAAGACTGAGATTAGTCACTGGAACAAGCTGCTAATAAAAGCAGCAAATTCATTTCTTTGGCCTTCAAAAGCACAATAACTGGATTTCTGAAAATAAGCATTAGTCAAACTCAAGTGATGAAGCCTGATAAAGGAAAGACTGAGTGAATGCTAATGGCTTGTGATGTGCCGGAGGCTGGATTACATGCTCTAGTGATACCATCTCTCTTTAAACGCTCTGAGTAAATACAGCATTGTACTTGCTTCAAGCATAATGATCAGAATTCAGCAAACCCACCTTTTTCTTCTCCTCAATTTTATGTTTCTTTTCAGAAATGAGGGACATTATTGCCATGTCCCCATCTGTCTGCTTTGCTATTTTTTATGCTCCTAAATCTTGAAAAGAAGCAGAATTCACTTTATGACCCCTTCACACTAATATGGTATTATAATATAAATGAAAGCTGGGGCCATTATATTTATCACTGCTAAGCCCACAGAAATGACAGGCACTCACTGGGCATGCTGTAGCCTCAGGCATGTGGGATAAATAGCAAGATTTTAGGGACTCCTTGGGAGCTTCAGATCTCATTTCAGTTCTATGAATAAATAAACACTAAAGATGTTTAAGTAACTCTTTGTTTTAAAAGCTTGCTTACTTAATTAAAACAGTAATTTCAGTTCTACAGATTTGTGTCATGCCTGTCCCATACCAGCCTTCCGGCTGTTGTATCTTCTTTATTTCTCTGTAAGGGAAGTTCCCACTGCATCTTCCATTCTTGAATGATTTCTAGCACTGGGTTAAGTTTAAATGGGGAAAAAAAATTTGTTAATAGTAACGTACTTGAAAAGTGTGGAAGTGATGCAAAGAAGCAGTGCCACTGCTACCATTTGCTCTGAGGAGTCGTTCTGCAGGTGAGGAGCAGTTCCCCTTTTTGGCAAGATCCTTCTAAATATCCCTGTGCCTAACACCGTGCGAAATTTCGAGTAAGTTCTGATCTCACGACAGCAGCACTGCTGTCTTCTTCCCTGGAATTAACATCCATGCAACCTTCCCAGCATCGGGGAGAGCGCTGACCCGGGGGAAGAGAGCAGCCACGGCTGTTTCGTGCGCTGGCAGAGCGCAGGACACGGGCAGCAGCGGCCTGTCCCCAGCGGGGCTCGGGGGTCCGGCAGCCGGAGGAGACACGGGAGAGGCGTGCGGCAGCTGGGAACACCGCGGGCTGGAGCTTTGACTTGGACACCCAACTGGGAGCCAGCAGGGCGATGAGAGGTGATGGTGAGCCTTGTTAGGTACCACTAAGGAATAATGTCCCTGCTTCCCCATCTGGGGTTGTTGTCATTTTGGAAGCGGTAACCAAAAACCCACTCTTTGTTGCTGCTCCAGGAGTGGGTGCTCCATTCCCTGCCATTGTAACCAGGATTAATTAACGCTGAAACCCGCAAGGGGGGCGTCATCTCCACACTCCGCCGAGCCGCAACGCCCCGCACACGCACCAGCATCGCTGCGGAAAGCCGGCAGCGGCTCCGGGACCCCTGAGCTCCCAACCGAGCTGTTTCTGGCCGTGTGGTAACACCGCCGTGACCTTCTGCCGCGTTGAAAAAGAGACAGGGAGGAGACCGGGCGAGACGTATCCTGCCCGGTCCAGCAGTGCGTTCCCGGTCTCGCCGGCGCACAGCCGGACACTCCCGGTGCCGGTGCCGGTGCCGGTGCCCGCGCCAGGTGGCAGCAGAGCCGCAGCCACGGCCGGGCGGGGATGGGGGAGGTGTTTATGTGTGTTTGCGTGGCTTCAAATAAATTATAAATAAAAAGGAAAAGAGGGAAAGATGGGAGGGCAGTTGAGTCCTTCAGAAAGTGACCTGGGCTCCGCGGTGCCGGGGCTGGTGGATGCAACACAAGCTCTTCGCAGGCTCTCTCGGCTGCGGACCTGCGGCTGTGGAGTCACGGCCATAGGCTGTTTCTGCAATGAGAATTAGCACAGTCTGCCAAAGAGTGACAAACCCCAGGAAAGGTTGTTCAAAATGTGTCGGATCTTTATACACAGAATGCTGTGGCCAAGTTCCCGCCCAGAAGACAAAATCTCATTCATTTATTTACCCTTTAACTTCTCTTGCTGTGATGTATTGTAATGCCACCCTGATGTTTTAATTGTTAGCAAGTGAGACAGAGCAAGACATACCTTTTTAGTAAAATTATTGTTGGAACCAGCACCCAAACCTTTTCTGAGCAGTAAATTTCTGACCGCTGAAACTCAGGTGAGCTTCCTCAGTAATTCAGTCCTCAGGAGAGTTTCAATCTTAATTACTGGCTTTTACAGGGCCAGCTATGAAGCTACTGATTTTTTTTATCATGGAGCTTTTAGTATCGAGGTCAGTCCTACTCTGTGCTTGACCTCATTTGTAATAATTATAAATCAGACATTTAACCTGTCAGTGGACAAGAATAGTAGGGTGACTATAATTTCAGTGATTTGTTGTAGTATTTCTTACAGGCTGCTATTAGACCATATAAAGCTGTAAATTTGAAGACTAGGAACTAAAGCAAGAAATTGTAAAATCCTTTTTACAGGCCAGCCTTTCCCAGGTAACATTACATCAACCTTTAAGTGGCATGAGGTTGCTTGTCCCCAGAGCCATCCAGGGCTCAACAGACCCTGTGCCACTGACTGGCATTGTGTCTCCCAACCAGGCAAAACTGCATCTCTCATACCTGCCTCAAACCAGACATGGAGATTAAAACTGAGGATGAGAGCCCCCAACGCATTCCCTGACCTGTGAACACCTCCTACCCCAGATGGAGGGACAGCTACAACCAAACAATACAGGTGCCCCTAAAGCCTGGAAAAGGCATGTGAATACCCTGCCACAGGTCCCTGGCTGCTCGGGAAGAGTCTGTAAAGCCAAATACAGCCACAGGGTGGAGAAAGAACTGTGTAACTAAAATTACACTCGGGGACCCAGCCTAGTCATACGCTGGGAGCACAGCCCGTGTAATTCCCCAGGAACACTGCTTCCAGGAGCTGGGTGCTAGCCCCCACTTTGCTTTGTTAGAGAAGCCCTTGGAGTAGTTGCAAGATATGCATCTGTGCAAGAGTTCAGACTGTGAATGTGTGATGAATTAGACTGTTGCCTTTCTGCAGGCCCTAATTTCTGAAAGAATTTATTTTGCTTTATTTGGAGCTGTTGCAATAGTTTTTGTGAGTAATCCCAAAATTTGATTTTAATTTTAATTTTAGAAAGTAAACAGATATGTGGAAAAAGAAGTATTAACTGGATCTGTTTCCTTCCCAGTCAAGACTGAATTCCAAAGCTTCAGCAGTGAGTCTGCCTCCATGCATTGCCTCAGTGCATACAGACAGGGGCTATGGGCTGATAAAACCCCTTGCCACTAGAAAAGGCTGATCAGAGAAGCCTGTGGTTTAGGCACACATTGCTGATGCTGGACCCTGTTCCAGTGTGGGGCACAAATGCTGAACACTGTCAAAGCATCTGCGTGTGCTGTGACCTTCTGCATCTCCCACGAAGCTAAGCAGGGTGAAGGTCTCCTGGGGCACTGACAGCCACAAGGCTGGAGCCTGGCAGGATGGAACTGTGGTGGGTATCCTTTTCCATTGCTCCCTTCTCCACAGAAGTACTCTTTCCTGAAGTAGTAAGGATAGAGGAAGGAGTGTGGATAGAGAAAGTGAGAGAGAATGAGCTAAATTTTCACTCCTACATCAGAGGTACAATGCTATGCTGCTTCCTTGTTCTGTCTCTAATGGTCTGATCTAAGTAGATTAAGAACCAGCTGCTGCTTCAAGCTGTCTTTGACAAGAACATGGAGAATTCTAGGCAGCTGATGAAATGCCAACTCCATTAACTCTGCAGCTGATGTGTTTTCATATACTCCCAGCCAGTCTGAGCAGCCATGGTGAGCTACTGGGGGTGCTCAGTGGCCGTGGGCTGTCACCATGGGTCAACAGCTAGCTGGAGTGCTGGATGCAGGAGACATTTGTCTTCATTCTATCTCTCAATTTACCTTAGTAAAGCAGATGATCAATGAACTGTTTCAGAAATAGACTGAAATCCCAAAGTCCTGAGACAAGGTGGTAAGAGTGACCTCTCTATTCCTCAAACTTGTTCCTGTGTTCTGCTCCTGTGCTGCCTTCAATATCCCTCTGATATTTTCATCTTTAGACAGAGGTTGCTCTCTCTCCTACAACACCCATGTGAAGAGCCATTTTTCCCCCTAATGTGATGCCAGATTATTTGTGGAGGAAAGCAGAGGAAAAAAAGAAGAAATGCAGAATATTCTGCACTTGGGGTCAGAAATGCACCCTCAGACCTAAAGTGGTCATTCAGGAAGATGGGTTGACAGGGTGCAGTGGCAGATGTAGTGAATCATTGTCTGGTGTGGCTCTCATAAGTCATGAAAACTCATGAGGGAAAAGCAGATATCACATCTGCCATGGTAGATGGGAGTCTATGTTGAATTTTCTCCTCTCTGAAAATACTATTGTTCTCCTTCTGTAATGCCTCCTTCTGACAGAGCTCACTGAAGTAGTGGCCAGCACATTTTCAATGCAAACTGATGTGCCTGCTATACTGTTACCTGTGTTGAACCTTCCTGCCAGGATCACGTTTATTTTGTGTTAGCAACCCTTCTTGGGCTGCTTCTGAAAGACATGGAGATGCATGGGGCTGATAACCCAGAAAGAAACAACCCTAGCTGGCTGGCTGGCTCCCAGGCTTTGGCAGGCACATGTGGATTCCTGGCCCTGTCATCAAAGCCTCACTGGTATTGCCTTGCCTCAGATCTTGTGCAGCAAACTGTGCAATTGCCAAGGAGCCCAATTGCTTCCAAAAGCATGCTTGTCCTTTGCAGGGCTGCTGGCTGCAGCCAGCATGGCTCCCTGCCTTGCGTGAAGCTGACCTACCCTGACTGCAGCAGTACCTTCTTACTGCTGACCCCCTGGGCCCAACAGCCAAGTTGTCAGGACACTTATGGTCCTAGTGACGAAGTCATTGGTGTCCTTTGGGTCCCAGATCACACAGAGCTCAGCTGTCAAAAAATATTCCCTAGAAAACATGTTTATTTTCCATTGACTAGGGGCAAGCTGGGGATACAGAGTATAAGGCTGAGCTATGCACCCTGAACATCCTTTCTGAAGACCTCTAGGATTTCTTTTCTCCTTTTCTCCTCTGCTTACCTCTTGCCTAAAGGCAGAGCCAACCTCTGAATATTTGTGACATTTTTCTCCAACAGAATTTTCCTAAATATGGTAAAAATTCAAAGTGCACCTTGTTCTATTTTATAGATAAGTTGCCTGAAGGATGTGTTCAAATCAGAGAAATCACAAGCACATGCCTATTTGTTCTGCCACATACTAGATGTACACCCATGGCTCAGCTTAAGGAAAATGCTATAATGTCAATTGATAAATGCATACACACATTCAACAAAAATGCTGCAGCGTTGAAAAAAATCTGAAAGCATTTTTCATTTAGGTGGAAAAAACCATGCCTTTGTATCAAAGCAACCCTCTAATACATAGCTGGTGACTAATTTAAAATATACTTATTAAAATGAGCTAACACATAAAGAAAACAGCTAAGAAGTACTAGGGAAATCCATTGCAGAAAAATAAGTGGCTGGCAAATAGTGCTTTCACAGAGCTTACGCAGATCTCCAACCTTCATAAATAAATATTTTGTAGTATCGTCTTATTTTGCACAATTACTGAATCACAACAAAGAAACTGAAAATCGAGGCTCCTTTTAGACATATCAATGAACATAATCTCAGTTCTTAACTATAACATGAAAGCAAGATTAAGTAACAAGGTATCAAAGCACAACACTGATAAAGGTGTTAAATTTCTGTTCTGAAATAATTTTGCACTTGTTTTCTCCCAAGTGGCAGGTTTAATATGGCCAAACAAGTTTCATATATAGAAACTGTTCCTAACTCAACAAGGAGACCTATGCTCTTACTTTTTGTTCTTTCTGATACTTTTCTTATGTTTCTTCTCCATTAGAAACAGAAAGATTAAATACCACAAATCTCTGCAATGAGGCTGTCCCCAGTAAATATTGTTCACTTATTTAAAATTTATATTTGTAACACCCAAAATACATATGAGGGTTGGGCTTTTTTCTAGAATCTTTTCTAGAGAGTCAACTTTTGTTGACACTCTCCTTTCTTCCCCATGTTTCTCCTCTGCAGTGTCTTGTAATGTACTGAACAGAGATGTTTGCCTGATCCTGCCGCATTCTCTGGGCTCTGCTCACTGCCTCTGTCCTCTCAGTATACTCTCCTCAAATACTGACAGTGGTTTTCATACACAGAAATACTTGTATTTTATATACTCTCCAATCCAAAAATGTCCTTGGATTTCAGAGGGTGTATTTTCTGTCCTCTATGTCAGGCGGTTGTGAAAAGTGTGATTTAGACATTGATTTACATCACCTCTGGCACAGCCTTCACAGTACTCAGATGGCGCTTAATGATGCCATTGCAGAGTAGCTCATAAAACTGGGCACATAAATGTTTTTATGATTATGGACATGCATGGGCTCAATTCCATACATCTTCATCAATTTAGACATTTCTGCTGAATTCTGCTGAATTAGCTTTTTGCCATTCTGCTGTGCATTTGGTAAGAGGTGTGAGCTAAAAGCAGCTAAGGCATCAAGCCATTTGTTTCTCCAGGGTAGCCAGTCCCCAGAGAAACATCACTTAACTGCTGAGAAACACTAAGTAAGAAATAAGTAACACCTCCCTTGTTTTCTACCTTAAATTATGTTCTTTGTGTGAAGAAATAGACCTTTTATGCATTAATTTTAGAACACACAAGATTTAACTGAAAAGGATTCCCTTCAAACCATCTCAAACTGTTATCCTGTCTGGGGGAAAACAAACATGCTACTAACAGAGATGTCACTGTCTCTGAGAAGTCAATCTTTAGGCCACTCTCTCTCCATCTTTTAAAGTAGTCTTACAGAAATATGACCTGACGAGTGTGTACAAGCCAAACCATAGGAAACAAATATCAGCCAGAAAGATTAAAATACTGAGGCAGAAAGATGCTGAGAGATGGATCCCATGGATTTGGATAAAGGGCCTTGTAAGAGAAAAGTTTGGTAGTCTGGCAGAAGAGCTATTTGGGAATGGGGAAGAGACAGAGGTACAGGCTGGAGTATTGTTTTGGTAGGGAAGAGAAAAGAGGTTGAGGATGTGTTACTTTGCAATAGTAGGAGGGAAGGGAAGATGGGCACTGCAGTGAGGTAAGAACGATTTGAGAATTGAGCCTAAGGGTATTGCAAAATGGGATGGGAGTAGACATGACAGGAGTATTTATTAGACAAGCTTGAAGACACTGATTGTTGTCAGTGCCCTCCCCATGCACATACAAGCACACTCCCAATGCTTTCTTCCTGGGCAAACAGCTGCTGACAGTGCACACATTAGGATGTGGTTGCAGTAGCAGATTAGCTGTCCCTTCTGTTGAGAAATCACTTTTTCAGCCACAGCTAAAACTGGTTTATTCCAGGATGAATGTTTTCTGTGGAGTGGCTGCTGCACTGTAGAAAGCTGACATCCATGTGAGTCTTTAGAAACCTGGTGCTGGTCAGCTGAAGACCCTCATGACCCACCAAATCATCTTCCTGCCAATTTAGTTGTGGTTTCTGTCTAAATGTCCCTCCATTCCTGCCTAGAGTCTTCTGAATAAGATTCATGCTGAACTGGGACCAGTAGTCTGCCTTACATTTTTTCAGCCCTCCCCAGCTGCTCATATAGCATCCCTGCTCAGATGTTTTGGTATGAATCTGGCAACATCACATCACATTATTTTTGTCATTTCTTCAGCTTCATTAACCCAACATCTGTCTCTGAGCTACTTTTCTTAAAAAAAAAAACAAAAACCCAAAACAAACCAAACCCGAACATTTTCAGTTAATACGTTACAAGAGAAAGTTCTTTAAAACAACTGTCCTTTTCAATAGAATAACTATGTCATGTTTTCTTTGCCAAAAATGTTGGCAGTACAAAAGTATTAAGAACTGTAGTTGAATAACTTTATTTAAAAATATGTGCCTATATAAAAACTATTTTCTTAAAAAAATTCTACAGCCTATTTGCATGTAGATAAGTAAGACCAAAGGTCCTTCAATAATGTCTCAAGTTCACTGTCTTGTCCTTCAGAAATAAACTGAGTAGAACTACCAAAGAAAATTACAGTTAAAGAGTGGTTTGAAAATTTATTACTTCTCAGCTACAGTATTTTAGTTAAAAACTGTGTTTCTGTGAAGAAGCTTTACACCTACCTATGAGTCCAATGGAGATGCCAGGTGGATACAGGAGCAGTCACACCGTGATTTAATTGGAGATCAAGAGCTTGATCACAGAAAAGGGTGCTCACCTACCCTAGTTGTACATAAGACTATGACTTCAGGCATAAAGGACAGACCTCCACAGAAGTGTTCAGGGAAAAGAAATGTAGAAAGAAATTTGGAGATCATTCTGGTAGTCTTTCTGTATAAACATAGGGCTAGAAAAGAGATGCAATACTTTCGTAGTATTTTCCTGTAAGTTGATGGTAAAACAACTACTAAAATACTGCTTCCAAATAAAGATTGAAAAAAGTTATAGATTAAAACTACAAAACTTTTTATAGATTGCCTAATCATCCTAAAAGCTTGTTCTATTTAAATGATCAAAGATTAAAGGTTCCTTGATCACAATTTATAAATGCCAAAGTTGTTGAAGGTATAATGAGATTCAGTGACTGGAAGATGAAGCTAAACCAATTCAGATCATAAATAATGCTCTCATTAGTTATCTGTGTATATATTAACCCTTGAAATAATTTATCAAGGATTGCCCATCACTAAAATGAATTAAGTCAACTTTTTTTTTTTTATTTGGTAGATATGCTTTAATTCAGCAACATCTATTGGACTTGAAGCAAATTAAATAATGGATGTCCATTGACCTATTTTACTCAGAGGCCTGAAGTAAATAATTTTAAGGCCTATATTAATCACTGAGTTCTTTAATTTATTCAATGAAAATAACAATGTCATAGCTTGGTTAGGTGGGTTAATACTTATGTCTTGATTTGTTTCTTCTAATCGCAGTATTAGAATATCCCTTGTAGGGGATACTTCCTCCCCGCCACAGCCAGCAACAACCCTAAAACAGGCCATTGGGACACATCCTGGCCTCTAGGTCATGTTGCCACCTTTGTCAGCAAGCTTTCACAGAGGCCATGCTGGATCAGATAGGGACATTTTCACCATTTTCACTGCTGTCTAAAGGGATTACAGAGAAGGTGACATTATTTGGGGTTGTAACTATACCCTGCTGAGAGATGTTCCATGACAGTTGCATCTTTTAAAATGCATTGCAGTGCAGCCTGGGAACAATATGGTCGTTTTTCAAGGAAAGAGACATCTAAGTGTGCTTCTCATTAAGTTCCCAGCCAGGCAATTCCAAAGCCTAATCATCGCTCTGCCTTTTTACTTGGCTGGTGGTGATTCATTCTCCTCCCTGGGACCATGTGTCAAATGACAATAATCTGCTCTCTTGGGGATTCCAAGCATTAGGTACTGTTATGTAGTGTGCTGTAACCTGAAGATGCATTTCAGTGTGTCACCCAGACCAACACAGTGACCGGTCTTTCACCTGTATTGATGATGGAACAAGCAGAATAAAAGCTGAAGAGAAGATGGGGGAAGGGGTTGTGACCTAATTGCAGCCTTCCAGTACCTAAAGGGAGTTTGCAAGAAAGCTAGACAGGGACTTTTTACAGGGTTGTGTAGTGATAGGACAAGGGAGAATAGGCTTAAGCTGAAGGAGGGTAGGTTTAAATTAGATACTAGGAAGAAATTCTTTATTGTGAGGCACTGGAACAGGTTGCTCTGAGAAGCTGTGGATGTCCTGTCATTGAAAGTGTTCCAAGGCCATGTTGAATGTGACTCTGAACAGCTTGGTTTAGCAAAGAGTGTTCCTGCCCGTTGCAGGGGGAGTTGGAACTAAATGATCTTGAAGGTGGCTTCCAATATGATTTGATTCCATGATTTCACCTGACCATTTTATTGCAGTTTATCATTTTTCTTTCATTAGATATTTGCTAACACCTACTGGCCTTGCATCTAACATATGTAAGCAATACAAACTGTATATTTAGGGAGAAGACTGTAACAACTTGCTGGTAGTCAAATTATTACACTATTTTGCACTATTTTGTGTAACTTTTTGTTTGTTTGTTTGGTGGAATTTTTTTGCCAGTTATAGTCATATAGCACTTTGGCCTAACTTAAGGTCTGTGGTATACGGATTTGGTCAAGGATTTCTCTTTTGTAAAGCCCTGCACCACTTTTTTCCTACCATTAAGGGCTGCTGCTTTATGAATCTTTTGCATATGAAACAGTGCCAAATGGCAGTCATGGAAGTCACCACTAGTTCTGAAGAACCAGAAAATGGACACTCTTTCTCCAGCTCCAAGCTGTGTCAGCTAAAATGACATGACAGGTCTGCTGCCAGACACTCTCATTCCATCCCAGCTCTTACCTAAGCTATTTGCAGAATTGTTCCTTCTCTACCTGGAGCTTACTGCAACAGGTCAGAAAAGGGTTAGTGGTCAAAGTAACTCAGCTCGCCTTGACAGGAGTATAAGCAGCTCAGGAACAAATTAGAAGGGGCAGTAAACTGCAACATGAAGGGTGAGGGAGAGGTGGTCAGATAAAGACAACAGATTCTGCTAGCACAGCCAAATCTTGCAGTGAACATGTGCAGCAGCCTTAGTTTTGCTTGATTTCTCATCTAAAATAAGGAGCACAATAGAAAGTAGGATTTTTCTCTGGCAGCTTCTACTTATCCCAATCTCATATGCATACCTCCCCCTTAATGTTGGATTTTAATTTGCCCATTGAGCCCTCGAAAAGCTCCCTTCTTTGTTCTTATTCACTTCCCACTCACTTCTAAAGACAGTGGCTGTGATCATATTGTGAATTCTGTTTTGCAGCAGTACAATTAGTACTTGAATTTATTCCTGACTGTTACTTTGGAAGAAGTTGAAATTATTTTCTCATTTTCATTCTTCAGGTCACTTCATGAAAAATTCACCTTCTGCAAGAGATTACAGGTTTGTAAGTTACAATAACTCAAATCACAAAAACTTAATTTAACAGATTGAATTTATGAAATTTGTTGCTATTGCAAATGTATTCACTTCTTCCATGCTGCTTCCAACTACCAGTTCCAGCTCTGTATTGAATAGAAAATGGAGACTGGGGAATATACAGCTAATGAAATGGCTTAAAATAAGAAATGTGTATATCTGGATCCTTATGTTTGGGGTTCAGATGAAGTTGGTATTTTACTACTTATTGCTGTTGCAGTATGGTTTTGATGATCAGATTTCCTCAGAAACCTGTCATTCTGAATTATTCAGTATTTTTTTTTTTTGTTTATCCTCTTCAGCAGTGGTAATGATTAATCTGATCCTTTTGGCACGCAGTTTTAAATCCAGTCACTTCAGCGAATGAAACTTTACCTTAGCAAATGGAAATCTACTGCCTTGTGAGTGTAGAATTCTTTTCTATGTGCTGAAGGGCTAAATGTCCAGTAAACTCTCCCACAATGATTTCATGAGCACACCTGCTCTCTCCTTGATTGTCAGTTTGATTTTTGGTAGTGTAGGTAAATTTAGATTTCATTTTATAGGAAAAAGTGAGCTACTCCTGCTAAAAGACTTAAAGAGAGGTTTCATTCTGCGTAGCTATTTCACCTCTTTCTGTGAAAAACATTTCCCAAGAGACATATTATTTCACAGAATATTCTGAGTTGGACAGGACTCACAAGGATCATCAAGTCCAACTCTCAAGTGAATGGCTCATATAGGGATTGAAGCCATGACCTTGGTGTCATTAGCACCATGTTCTAACCAACTGAGCTAATAATGAAACCTTTAATTACCTTAAGACTAAATCAGAAATAGAATTACTTGGCAGCTAAAATCTAGTTTCTGTTAATAGCCTATCCCCTGGAGGTGCTGGAACAGCAGAGATCCTGCACCTCTGACACTGTAAAAACTGTCTCCTTTAACAAAGGTGTTGACTCATTAACTGGCTTCTTTTGCCTTCAGTTTTTTTTCAGACCTTAACTTCATTTGGAATGCTTATACATAAAGATGAGCCTGATGCATGGGAGTTTTTGTCTTCCCTTCCAAATAACTGGCAAAAACCTAGGGCCATAGTTTTCTATAGTTTGAGTAATCAGGTATCTCTTTTCTGTCAATTCACAAATACAGCAAGTTCAGTTCAGTCCAGATGGTCACCTTTATAGAAAAAAATATACTCTGATTACAGTGCAGACCTTTACTATAACTCTCAATGGGGCTTCTCCTTTATTAACATAATTGATTGCAAAATTATTTGTCGGAAGATATAAGAAGGCTGAGAATCAGTTAAATGTTCACAGAATGAGGATTCTTTTTTCAAGAACAAGAAAACCAGCTGACTTCACATTTAGGGAAGTTGTCAAGTTCTGTGGAAGTGAGGAGATGGTACCTAGTAAGAAGTTAATCATTACACTGAGGGTTGCTTTATTTAGGAGTCTAACAGTGTGAAGCTGTAAACTTATGCAGAATATATTCTAGTTTTCCTTGTGCTGTATTTTCAAGTGCCTAAGCCTTCTGAAATAGAAGGATGGAACAGTAACAAACACTCATCTCCAACACACTGCACACATGTAGTGAACCGATATAGTGTTGTGCTGTAGCATCATCGTTTCCAAAGGAAGGAGGGTGGGTACATAACTGGAACCCAGTTTAGCCTTCAGACCACTAAAAACTGGCTCCTTCCATAGCCTGCTGCTCACCAGCAGGGCCATACGACAACATTACCCTTTAAACCTGACAAAATAGTTACACGTAGACTTAATAGATTACAGCCTCCGTACACAATGACTTACTTGTGCTTTTCACTGTGAGGAATCACACTGAAATATTGATAAAGTTGGATGTCAACATTTCTGAGAAAAAACCTTGAAAAGCTTGTTCATGATTCTGAGTTGCCATTATGAATCACAAAATCAATTTTTTCTGAGAGAAGGCAAAGGAAACATGTTTCCTGTGATTTTTCCATCCGAAATTTCTCTCATAACGTTATTCCCACTGTTTTTCTGCCATCCTTAGCAATTTTCAGAATGAGCTGTCCCTGTGCATGAATCTGGTGATGTGGAGTTAGGGCTGTCTCTGGTAATTGATGGACCTGTAGCCAAACAGGACAGAGAACTCCTCTTTTGTGGTGCAGGCTTTCTTTTCATAGGATACTAACTGGGAGTTCCTTTCTTTCTACTGATTTCTATGAAACTTTTCAGATCATATTTTGGATAAAACCAGCCAACTGGTTTAAAACATAATATAGAAATCTCTTTTGAGCTGATGTGCAAAGGCCAAGATTGCATAAAACCTTATTTCTTTAAAATTCGATGATTTTTAAATTGTGTGTTTTCCTCTAAATTTGCTTAAAATACTCTAAAGGCTACTACAATGGGTATACCCATAACCTGCTATGGTTTATTTCAGTGGGGTTTTGATTAGGCTTGCAAGAAAGAGGAGAGAATAACTCTCTCTTATTTTGGCAGAAAATTCTCTGACACGTGTTCCTTCTCACCCATGAAATATATTCTTTTCCCTGTGCGGTATGAGTTCTGAATGAAAGGCCTTAACTCTTACCTTTCACATTAAACTATGTGATGAACCTACTGCAGTCTGCAAGATTCTAGCAAAATAGTGAAAAAGCCAGTTTACTCTTTACTGAAAGTGAAAATTCAGGAAGAATGGAATACAAAGGAATGGGAAAAGCCCCCACAAGGCCTGAGCATGAACTGGTATAAATCAGTTAAGTGGTCATGTGCTGGATGATGCCTTCTGTTTGAGCACACCACACCAATGCAGTAAATAGCAGACTGATGAAAGCTCTAGGCTCATTTAACACTGATAGGTTTGTGGCAGACATCAAATACTTGACTCCTGACCACTGCATATAAACCTAGCTCTGAGGAGAAAGGAGGTAATAGGAAGATTTTGCAGCAGCACAGGCTTAGTTAAATGAAAATCTGTATTAAGGATTAAAAGAGACAACATAACTGCTGTTTACTAACATTAATATGTGTAGAATTTATTTTTAGAAATTCATGAAGTAAATGGTAAGAATCTTCTGATTCTAAACAAATTTAAATAGACTAAATTTTTTTTAAAAAATTCATCTTTTGTAGGTCTAGAGTAACTTGCCATAAAAGCAGCTTGTTCACAGTTGTTTTAAACATACATTTCTTCCAACTATTCTTAGCAAAATGTAACAATAATTATTTTCCTTTTCACTTCTAATATTAATTGTTGCTTTATACTCTTGTTATTGTTGCACAGCACTGCAATTTGTGAAATAACTGAATGTTTTCACTTGGATCAGGCTGAAAATGAGAAAATAATTTGTCACCTTCCATCTTCTTTACTTCTTACGAGCTGCTTATTCCAAGAAACCATTTAAGATGTTCAGAATCTTCTTACTATGATGGATCTGCTGTCGTTTTGCTGAAATCCCCAAAATTAAACTTGTCATATTACTGACTGCAGCCACAGAAATGTTCCTCATTTCTGCCCACTGTTGCCACACAGTTAATTGTACGGTCCTTAACTTGACCTTGGATAATTTTCAGAGTAACTGTTTGTAGCTGTCTACAGATACAACTGAAACACGATCTGAGGTGATACCTGAGATCAAACCCTTGCTAGAGACCCATTGGTAAGTCAGTCACTGGCTGCTGTCATTTGACAAACATCATTTTACCTGCTGGAAAATCCCCTAGTTTCTATTCAGGTGAGACTACCTGAAGCTAAATAAAACCCCAGAATGATAACCATGTATTCCAGGAGACAGACTGTATTCTCCTTTGATTTCTGAAGAGGCACTGGAGGTAACTGTGTGAGAAATGAGAAGGAAGGACTAGTCATTCTGGGTCAACCTGAAATACCAGTTAAGACTAACCTTCATGACTACAGCTGTGAAGCAAGAGCCTAAATACTAAGGCAGAATAACTTGTTCCAACAAACATTGTTAAGACATGTTGTTTGGTGAGGGAGGAATAAAAAGGTTCAACTGCAAACCCAAGATCTTATCATCACCTCATGGTACTTACCTGAAGCGAGCCAGAAGCAGCTGAGGAACTTAAGTCCAAGACTGAATACAGTTGGTATTATTCTTACTTATTTTTCCTATGGGGTAAAAGAAGGGGTTTGTGACACTGTGATACTGGGCACGAGAAGGCAAAGATCCTCAGACAGGACCATAAAGAGCCATTGACTAGACAGAGGCAGTGAAAAGAGGGAGAAAAAAATTAATATATTTAAGCAATGACTTAACAGATATTCTTATGGTGCACAGAATATAAAGGGAAGCTTGCAAAATAGAAAGAGACTAAGAAGTCTGTGAAGGGAGGTACGAACTTAAGGAGAGAAAGAAGAAGTGAAGTTGCAATGACTTAATTCACAGATAACCTGTTGAGCCAGCAGAAGAGAGAATTTAAGGTTCACATGAATCCATGACACAAATGGTTGGACCGAGCAGGAGAGACCCTGAAAGCGTCATGTATTAAAAGAGAAATAAATTAGGATTAGAAAAAAAAGATGATAGGGTATCTTGCCTTAAATGGAATTAAAAGAATGAGAAGAGAAGAAATAGTGAAGGAATAACTGCCCAAAGGCTGTATTTGGTGAGGTCTACCTAAGCAGTGGATGAGGAATGGCCAGACGTCACAGCATGGGAATTAGTAATATCCTGAACTATGTCGACATGTAACAGAGCTTTTGGAGTGAAACTGAGCTATCCAACACTACCCAACAGTGGTTGTATACTTCCAGCATTTTCATGGAATGTTCACAAAAAATAATGGGGGAATAGCCTTGAGAGGGACTGAGTAAAGAATCTCCAGTTTTTCTATATTGCTTCCACTATCTGGAAAGATTCAAGCAGGCAGAAACCAACAGTTTCCTTGATGTGATCTTCCCCATAGCTGGTAGCTCAAAGTGTGGATGCTCAGCAAATCTAAATTGTTTAAAATTTTGAGACTATCAAGTGTTTCAAGGCAACTATTTTCACCATATGTTCTGAAGCATAAGGAGTAGATTAATTTATTTAAAACTGATTATAAGTGAAATAGAAAAAGAGTCTGTGCAGATCTCCCAGTACTGAGGGAAGCATAGCAGTCTAGGTAGATGAATATGTTATGCAATGTAAAGACATTCTGAACCCATGGCACACATGAAAGCCTTGTAATACAGGTTTTCTAAAAGAAGTCAAGTACACTTCCCACTAGCTAAGAGAAAAAAGGCCTTAAACAAGCATGTTCCAAGTGTTCATTTTAACAATTGTGATTTGCATCTAGGAATACTGCATAAGTACTTGTTGGACAAGAATCAGAAGAACTTTGAGAGTGTGTGTAAAGCATTAAAAAAACCCAAGATTACACATTTGGTCTTGCCACAGTGTTCCATGAGGCAGGCATGCAGTAAGCCTCCCACAGACTTGAACCAAAGCTCTTATAATTAGTAGTAAACTCCCATAGATTTGAACCCAGATTGTAGATTGGTAGATGGGGAAGGTGTAAATTTCAGTTTAAAAAGAGAATTCAAGAAGCATGTCACTGAAATACAGGATTGCATGACAGGTCAACACAAGTTGTGCATATGTGCATGAATCAATGTCTGTAAATGTGTGAGCTTTTCTAAAACTTTGGGAGCAGAGGGCTAAAACCTTTTGAGAAGTCAGTGAGGTCTTGGCTTTTAAATTAGCAGTGGACTTTTTAACCTCTATTAGGAAGATTACCAGCTCAGGTTTTATTTACGATCATATGACTTAGTTGAACATACACTGACTACAAATGTTTGGTACGCTGAAATTAAAAAATAAATGAAAATAACCTTAGGCAGTAACTTGAGTTCCCTCATATGCTACTTAGATGACAAAGAGCTATAAAATGATAATGGAATAGCCTCATCAGGCAGGTTTTCTTTCAATCTCCATATCTTTCTTTTGCCACAGATAACTTCTGGCCCCATCACACCATGTCTCTTGCAGAGAGAAAAGTCCTCTCTGTTGCCACAGCAAAAGGCAGAATTCAGAGTTGCTTATTGTGGACTTTTCTGCCACTACATGCCCAAGGCAAATGTTTACAGGACAGTTTTCTGCAATGGATTAATTAATTTGATTACAGGTTTGAAACTACTTTCTTAACTTGGTCCTAAAACACATTACTCAACTCACTGTGAATGGCAATGGAAGCACAGGTTGGCCACATTCTGTATTCCCACCACATACACAACAAATCCTACTGTAATCCTCCTGCAGTCTCTGCACAAACAGTAGGCTCCCTTCTCACTGAAGCTGTCACTGGTTGGCCTTTTGTCCCCCATACTGATCTCCTAAGCCTCCCTTTTAGGTGCTCTCACAACACTGAGAGGAGTCTAGTCTGCCTCTGAAAGCATATGGAGCAGGAAAAGAACTTGGGATCATGGCACTTTGACTTGGGGAATAATGAAAACCAAAATGTTAAAACTAAAGACATCTTTAACTATCATCAGGTACCTGTGTATATGTAAATAAAACAGGAGTTACTGATTTTTTACTACATGCAGTATTTAATTATTGCTATGACACTAAGGTATGCTAAGGTTTACCTGAAGTAACTGGTACTCGTCTAAAGAGTTCTTGGGAATTGGGCATGGGTCCATTTGAAGGAGTAGTATGGTCGAAATTACCTTCTGAAGACAACATTTATACATGTTTTGGGAATAGTGTGTACCAAAGTAATTTTCAATTCACATCAGGGATGCAACTCCTTGTTTCAAAGTAAAAGGCAGCCCCCATTTGGTGGAGGATGTTTAGATGTAGACATTGAGGCAACAAAACACAGGTATTGTAAAGTAAAAAAAGATTCAGTTCTTGACTTCAGGCAAGCACTATCAAAGTAGTATGGAGAGGCCTTTAGCTACAAGGAGCAAGTGGATCATCCAGACAGCAGGCAGGGATCCCTGCCAGGAGGTGCTCCAGCTTCCAGCTATGACATTCTGAAGATGCTGAGAAACTCTTCCGAAATTGAGACAGTCTAGATAGGAAATTTAGCTTTGGACAGGGCATGCTGTAGCACACAGTCAGAAGGTCTGTAAAAGGGAGAATTGAATATGACCTAATGTGGAAGATGAGCCTTACTGCAGGAAGAACTACTTTGAAATACCTGAAGTGATCATAATGAAAGCTCATAAAAAAGCTGTTACTAACTATGGTTGTATCAGTAGAAGACTCAGAAAGTAACACTGAACTGTTTCAACATGGCTATGGCTGCCAGTAACAAAAAGATGCAATATTGCTTTAAGTAGGCAAGTAAGGCAGCAAAGACAAAGAAAATCTACAAGAAAGACAACAGCCAGTGATCTTGCTTTCGACATTATGGTCAAAGTTCTCTATATGAAAGTAAAAAAATCTCTTGCCTTGACAACTTAAAGGAATTATTTAATGACAGTTCTGGCAAAGAATGCCCTTGGTACATAAGCCTCATCATGTTGCTCAAGAGAGTAATTTCTTCTTCACAGCTCCTGCTTGATCAGCTTTATCATCCTTTTCAAGTTTCTGAGGACAGCTCTAGCAGCTGCTAGAAAACAGGAGCTGATAAATAAATATCCACCATCAGCTAGGAAGTACTTTTCAAGTGAGAACTCTAGATTTACTTCACATCTCTCAGGCCCTGCGGTCTTTTTCCCCCCTCAGTGTTAGTAAATGGCCGTAACCATATTTTTGCAAGTCTTTGTAACAAATTTACTCTCCCTTTTGTGCAAAAATGAATCCTCCCATCTACAAGACCAGTTTGCTAGAGCTTGTCGTTAGGACCTCTATCACTCGTGCCTGCTGTATGAAATCAGTATTTTGGCTGAAATTTCTTGCTCAGCATTTACTGCTGAGCCTGGTCCTCCTGGTCCTCCTGAGGTTACTGGTAGGGAAGTGGCAGGAATGCTCTGCCTGTAACTCACCCCAGCGGCACACAGGTAGTGTCTGGGTGTGTAGGCACTGAGCCCTGCTGTCCCCTTGGGCCATCTGCAGAGGAGCTCAGAGCAAAGGTGCCTCACACCCAGCACATTAAAAGAAGGCACAAGAGGTAGGTTTATGTCCCCAGACTTTCCCAACAAATAGGTATTGCTGGCTGCCTGTATGTAAACTACTGAGGCAGCATATGAACAGAGCTCACTTTTCACAGAGCTCATGGGTCTGCCGCAGACCCTGGTATCACATTAGCAGTTAAAAGCAAATGCACAAAACCCCTGCTGACCAGTTATCCTGCTATGGTGCCAGGACCCAGTTTTCCACAGGGAATGGCAGCACTTCCCTCTCCCTACCTAGAAACCAAGAACATATTAGATTGCCAATGCAGATTTTCCAGCTCTGGTCTCTCATCATACGTAGACTCAGGTTAGGATTTCAGCTGTTCTAGGCCTATCTTCCATGAGACAGAAGTTGTGGTTTGATTTTATATGTCTTTTTTGGTTGCTCTTTTTGAGGAATCACTTGATCTGTTGTGGGACTGAGTGTTTCCCTGGCAAAATTCAGAGACCCTGCCAGTCACTCGTGTTGAAGACAAAGCACACCGCGAGTGCGGGACTGTCACACAGTCGAGGAAGCCTCCCGGGGTAGTTGCGGTGACTTCGGGAGATTCAGCCTGACTCACTGGGATGACAACATCAATTGTCATAAATATGAAGAGAATCATGTAGCAGAACACCGTGACATCCATTTAATAACTTGCTGTCTTTAACGAAACTGGATAATTATAGCTAAATGTACTGTCTATGCCACCACTGATATTTCTTTTTTACTATCAATCTTGCTGAGCAGGCATCTCTCAAGTGTTAACCTCTCAGCGGCGGCGGCGCTCAGCGTTGCTCCCAAGCAGAGCCCGGCCCACGTAAACAAGGCTCCCCCCGCCCGAGTGGTACAGCCGCGCCTCCCCCTCTCCCTCCCCCCCGACGGCGCGGCGCCCCGTGGGTGGTACTGACGGCGGCGCATGCGCAGAGGGCGCCCGGCGGGTGCGGGCGGTTCTGTGCGAGCGGCGGGTCCGGCCGGGTCAGGGCCTCCCCAGGCGGGTCGGGCCGGGCCGGGCCAGGCACTCCTGGGGGACCGGGGAGGGCAGTCCCGGAGCCGGGAAGGGCCGTCCCGTCATTGCGGGCAGCGCTGTGGGTGAGGAGCGGGGTTTGTGCGTCGGGGCCGGTCCTCAGGTCTGCGTGAGGGGCTCAGCGGCCCCGGGGGCGGGGGAAGGTTGCCGGGGGGTGCCGGTGCCGTGTCCGTGCGGGGGCGGAGCAGCTGTCGCGGCCCTGCTAGAGCCAGGGCTTGCGGTAGTGGATCGGGCTGTTCAGGGCCTGGTCGTGCCGTGGGATTGGTGTGTTTTGCCCTGGTTTTCCCCGGGGAGATGAGGGCAGGGGGGCTGCTGGGACTTCGAGTCGGTCTTGCCAAGTGTGATGCCGTGGGTGGGTGAAGGGCCTTCGGGGCTCCCGGCCCATCCCCCTGCTTGGAGCGGGGCACCTGCGAGCAAAGGGCACGGCGATCGGTGCCCCACAGGATGCACCACGGGGAGCGGTGGTGGCATTTGCTGCCTGCTGAAGCAAGGCTGGGAGCTTCTCGCTGGGCGCTCTGCCCTTGGTGGTCTTTGTGGCCTTTCCTCTTGGGTTCACCAGACTCCCAAACTCACAATGGTGTTAAGCACTCACAGGTTGCGGCGGGTGTGGTGGTCATGCTCGTATCACGTATATGGTTCATAAAACGAGCTGGAGGTTCAAATATTATCTGGTTTTTCCCTCCCCACAAGCCTTTGTTTTTGAACTACAGTGTTCAGGAAGTTTCAGACAACTTGAGACACTTAATGCTAGGTTGTTCAGCTAATTACACTGATGTTGCTAATAATATGTAATAATGTTGCTTGTCTGCATTCCATACTCTTTTTCCATTTTTGAATATGTGGGGGTTTTTTGAAAATGGCTTAATGTTCAGAAACTGATTGCAGGGTCTTGTTTTGAGCCATCCTTACAGCCCCTTTTTGATGTAAGTGGTCCCCCTTACTGCATTAGTTTTCTGTAGTTTTATGTTCTGGATCTGTGTTTGAGTTTCTGAATTGCACCCAAAGCTGTAGCAAATGCTGGAAAATCAGTGCGGGAAAAGCAGAGGAGTAGGATTATAACTGCTCAATGCTGTTGAAATAAAAGTTTAATAAGTAACAAAACAGGATTTGCTTCTTGTATTTTCTCTTCCTCTTTCTTGCCTTCCTACTTGACCCTCTTCTGCTTTTGCTTCAGTGCATTACTTTGTACTAGTAGGGACTTCACAGGCCAGTTGTAAATCTTGTTGCTTAAGTTTTTTGTTGTCTGTCTACCTGTCTTTGGGATGACTGTGCCTAATGGCATTTGGACCAAAGTCATAACTGAAGTGGATGTGGTCCTCTATGGTTATATACATGGAAACACTTAAAAATTCACTAAATTTTTTTCTCCTTTTTCCAGATGGCAGAGTTCATGCTTACTGGTTTGCGTAATAGCAGAGGCTAAATAGGCATGAAGGAGACTATAGTGGGGATGAGAAGTTTCAAAAGAGAAGAAATGAATCCTGCAAATGATGATACAATGTTTGGGACCATTTTTGACTGGGACTATCTCTTATGGGAAATTCGTTTGACATTTTTGGCTGCTGGTTTTTTAATCTACTTGGGAGTATTTCTTCTGTCTCACTGGTTGTCTTCTTGGAGAAGTGCCACTTACCGTGCCTTGTATGCAAAGGAGAAGGTGTTTTGGAATATGGCAGTCACACGTGGTGTGTTTGGACTTCAGAGTTGTGTTGCTGGATTATGGGCTTTGCTTATAGATCCTGTTTTTCATGCTGACAAAGTCTATTCACAGCAAAAGTGGAGTTGGTTTAACTGTTTAATAGCAGCTGGATTTTTCTTGCTTGAAAATGTAGCAGTTCATGTGTCCAACGTTATTTTTAGAACATTTGATGTTTTCTTAGTAGTTCATCATTTGCTTGCTTTTGGTGGCTTGGCTGGTTTAGTAATTAATGTGAAATCTGGACATTATCTGCCTCTGATGGGAATGTTGCTGGAGATGAGTACTCCCTCAACATGCATTTCCTGGATGCTTCTGAAGGTAAGAATGTGATAATTTTCAGAATATTTTTGTAACAGTTTTCATGCATTTCATTTGTCCATAGATAATCTGTGTGGCGTGTTTGGATAGTTTTTCATCAAAACTGCATTTATCCAGCTGCTATCTATGTTATTGTCATACCTACTTTTGTTGTGATGGCACTTATGCAGGCCTCCCATGTAGGTGTGTGTGGTGCTGTGTGCATGTGCACAGTGGGGTGGTATCGATCCATACCAAGTTTGGGATGCCATGTACATGTGGAGTAACACTGCACTATGAGGAAAAAACGCCTGAGAGTGTGTGTATATGAAAGCTGGGTATTTGTATTGGTTCTACAGATTCCTCAGTTCCTTATCTTGAAGTTACAATCTCACTTCTGCATACTTTGTGTTCTTATTTTTCTAGGCTGGCCGTGCTAACACCTTTTTCTGGAAGGCAAACCAGTGGGTGATGATCCATCTGTTTCACTGCCGCATGATTCTTACCTACCACATGTGGTGGGTGTGTATTTTCAATTGGAATTCTATTATCGAAAATCTGGGACTTCTTCACTTTATTGTTTTATTCTCAGGATTATTTGCTGTTACACTAATACTTAACCCATACTGGACATACAAAAAAACTCAGCAACTCCTCAGCCCAACTGACTGGAACTTTGAAAATAAAGCAGTGGAAAATGGAAAATTAAATGGTGAAACACATCAAAAGAAGAAGATATAGCACTGAAATAACAATTTCCCAGCAGAGTAACAGAAGAATACAATGCAAAGTCATTCTTTGCATGTGAACTAGAAGGTTTTGCAAGAAGCTCACGGACACAGTGACTCCTTGCTGGTAGCACTCTGTATGCACCACAAGTGTTGAAAAGCATTGTTTGTGTTTTTTATGTGTATACATTTAAGAACTTCAACGCTTGTCATGATTTACACCAACAATTTGTCAGATTGGACAGTATTTAATAATTTAGTAGTGATGTGCTCCCTAATGGCATATTTCTTTTCCTAATGCTTCAAAGTGGCTTTACAGTAAGTCATCTATTGAGCTCAGCTTGAATCAAGTTTAGCTTGAATCCTATTTCACATATGGTGGAGATACTCATACTGAAAATGATGTTAAATTGTTTATTAAGATCAATTATGATCCAAGTTAGATATGCATGGGTACCTAATTCGTTTGTGCCAGTGAATCATTCCAAGTGGCAGAACTGGTCAGTATTAGAATGCAGTCACGGCCTGGGTTGAGGTTTTGTTGCTGGTTGGTTTGTGGGTTTGAGGGTTTTTTTGGTATTTGCTTTTGTTCTTTTTTTCTTTTAAGTGCACTTTAAGGAACAGGAAAATAATTGTTCAAGTGTTTGCTCACTCAAAGTTGTAGTTTTCAGGTTGCCCTCAGTATGAGAGGAGTTCATATCCATCAAAATTATGCATGTGGAGATCCATGCATTTGCCATATGAGTGGTCTGGTAGGTAATCACAGTGGCCCCTTCTGGACTTGAAATCAATGAAATACAAGTGGCAGCACCAGAAGATGACTCTGTATTGTCCTTGGAAAAAAATACTGCTTGAATAGTAAAATTATTTTGTTTGTAGGTCCCGCATGAGTGGTCATGCAATTAGTTCCTAGTGCTTCTGTTATGGTTCCTCCTATTTTTGGGAATGCACTTAGTTTTACATGGTTTCAGAATCTGAGGTGACTCCTCTATGGAGGAAAGCCTGCATCACCTCCTGTAGGTGTTCAGTTGTTTTAATATTTTTATTTAACTTAAAGAACATACCAAGTGACACTAACAATCCTTTGCACTTTATCTGCCACATCACAAAAATCTTTCCTTGACCTGAGAAACTGGGCTGCTCTTTAGGTAGGGACTAATGGTGATGGATGTTCTCCCACTTTTGGTGGTTTCGTGGTTCCTGGGTGAAATTTTGCTAAGTGGATGGAGAGATAAAAATCACAATGGAAGAGGGTGACACCTAGTGGCAGGAGAATAACAGGGGTATTCGTTTTGGTGCACGGAACAAATGAGATTAAAAAAATGGTTAATTGGGATTCTGTGTGACATCACTGCTACACAGATTTATTTCCCAAAGCATTTAGACTGAGTGGGCCCAAGCTGTGAAGAATTTTAGATCAAGCCATGAATTGAGACTTTGTGGACTGATCTGTGGTGTAGCATATTGTTTTAAATGTGTGAGGGAATCACTTTTTGGTGTCAACAGCCCCATTTTATTAATCTTTCATGTCTTGGATTTGTTCTGAGTGAAGGGAGTGGTTGGGTTGCTGTGTTCCCTAACTCACTCAATGTGAGTACTGAGTTGAATTGCTGTTCTATGATGGGGAGGAAACTTCTTACTTTAGGTTGCAAATATATAGCCAGGTCTTGTTGATAATGACGAAATGGTGAATATTTGAAATTTCCCATTCAAAACCAGGCTGAGAGGGTCACACTGATTTTACACAGAACCCTGTCTGTTATTGTGCTGAAATGAAATAGATAAAATCTAAATTTGGAGCTACCTTCTTATTTCTAAGCTAGGCAGAATGAAGTTGCAGAGTTGCCTGCCTGGGCACCATCCTATAGTAAAAAGGGGTTTTAAAAATTTGAAATGATGTACCTGTCTTGAAGAGTTGTATGTGGGAGAGTAATGCTAAAAGTACTTCTGAAGAAACCAGAGGGATGAATTGCTTTGCTGTGGAACCAAAAAATATGATCTGAATGTGTATCTTGCAGAATCCAAACCTCACATGCAGGAGTTCCAGGGAGAAAGGCAGGGAATAAGTCATCAGGTATCAGAATGACGGTGTACTCTATGAAGCTTAAAACTTGAAGGTTTGGATTCGATAAAACAAGGTAATAATTGTTAAAATCCCAGCTACAGAATTCTGAAGAATCCTAACAGAAAATGGAAGCATCAGAAGTTTGGGATGAGTGTGTAATTCATATAGTAGCTGGCTAAAGAATGTGAAGTTCCTATGTGCTAAAATAAAAGAATATGGAGGGTGGGGGTTAGTCATGAATTGAGACTGAAAAGACAGCTGAAAATGTATGTCATAGTACCTGATGTCTAAAGTTTAATGTTTTATATTATTAATTATTATAAATTTACTAATTGAATTTAAAATCTTTCATTAAAATTATGTTTTATCATAATAATGCAGTCTTCTTAGTTTGCATTCTAGTGGGAGTTTTTTCACAAAAAGCCTGTTAGGGTTTGCATGTCTCAACTATATAATGAATAATACTTTCGAGCCCCTGTTAACATAAATACTGGTAGACCTGCTAGAACAAGAAAGCTATGCAATAAAGCAAATAACAGTACTTACTTTACTTTTTTTACAGTCCAGCTAGAAATACAACCCAACAAAAATACAGATAATTTTTCTTCTTCATCTTCTTCAGAGCTTAGTGTTGGAGTTACCAGTTCTGTTACATAGAGCCTCTTTTTTTATACTTGAGTATAAAAGGACCTTTTATAAGGGCATGTAGTGATAGGACAAGGGTAATGGCTTTAAACTAAAAGAGGAGAGAGTTAGATTATATTAGCAAGAAATTGTTCCCTGTGAGGGTGACGAGGCACTGGAACAGGTTGCCCAGAGAAGTTGTGGATTCCCCATCCCTGGAAGTGTTCAAGGCGAGGTTGGGTGGGGTTTTGAACCACCTGGTGTTGTGGAAGGTGTCCCTGCCTACAGCACCAGGGTTGGAACTAGATAATCTGTCTCTTCCAATCCCAGACTTCCGGGATTCTTCACTGTCTCTTGACTACTAGCTTTAGGAGGATTTTCTGGTTTATTATTGTGGAAGTCACATTGCTCTGAAACAAGTCTGAAAAAGTTCTTGATCCGAGGGTTTTGGTGTCTATTACCCCTTACAACTAAGCGCTTGCTTTCAGCCCAAAGGTAGAGTAGCCATATCTTGTTCATAGTTCAAAGCGGCAGACAGGCAGACAGACCAAGCTTGGAAGGAGTGGGGCCTGCTCACCCATCCACAAGTTAGAAAGCAAGGAAATTGGCTGTGCCATTGCTTGCTGCTATTGTGTGTTCTGAGAGACAGTTAGGTTAACTTTTTGTAAATTTTGTTGAAGTGAAATTAATTCCAGTCCTGTTGGGCCTTCTTATACAGCCTCATCCACAATCCCATATAGAAAAATTCAGTCGCCTTCAGTAGTGGCTGGATTGGGTCACAGGGTATGCTGCTGTGGATTTGGAAAACTTGAATAACATGATTTTGGGTGAAGTATTTGTTTGCCAAGGTGACTGCTAGGGACTTGGCTCTGCTTTCTTGTTGAACAGGTTTATTTGAGGAGTGGTGTTCATGTCACCTTTCCATCTGAAGCTTTTTTTTAAAAAAAACCCAAACCAGCAAACTGTGGTGGCGATAATGGTTGTTAATTTGTTTTGGTTTGGGGTTTTTTGCCTTTTTTTTTTTTTTTAAGAAAAATGTCTGGTCTGAGACACCTTTTCCAGTTATCTGCTTCTTACTGTCTTCATACAACATTCCTAAATCAGAGTTTGTGTTTTCCTCCATTTCTATCCTATGTTTTTTTTCAAAACTTGTTTTCTCCCCTGAACCCACCTATTTTTTTATTTTTATTTTCATTTGCAGTAATGGTCATGATCTTGGAGGAGTCACATTACCACTGCGATGTTTTTGTCTAGTAGTTTTTAGTACATCCTATCAGGCCCATCTTCCACTAAAGATCCATGTCCAAATCTTGCAGAGTGTTTTTGTGTTTTCCTGATAATATGGATTAATATTGATGTGATATGCAGTTACAAGAAACCTTCTTTAACCTCAGGGAGACTCCCTCTTAAAGTAAATTTAAAAGTGTTAAGCAAATTCAAGTCTCTTGTACAATATAACATTTGTTGAAAAGCATCTTTACATTGTACATAAATAAAAGTATTTTATTGAAGAGTTGTCTGTCATGAGTTTCATTTACTGATTAAAATAATGCCAGTTATTTTTTACTTGCTATTTGTAGCTTAAACAGTTTTTGCAGTGCATGCACTAAAAAAGTGATTTATTTTTAAATGTTAAACTTGACAAAGGTAATGTCATGTTCATGGAAATAGCTATAGAAATCTTGTAAACCAGTGTCCCTTCACCAACATTTCATGTGTTATTCCCACAAGCATGTTTAGAACACTAGAAGCTGTGTTATATGTAAGTATGTATTAAAAACAGTTAAAAAAACATCTCTTGGGAATGCCCCTTCTGGCTTGTGTATTTGAAGTGTGTGGTCCATTTTTACATTAGGCTTTGACTGTGAAGACACTTCACTTGGTACCACTGATGCTTCATGGTTTAGTATAAGCTACCTTAAATAAACAACAAAAACAACAAACATAAAGACCAAAAACTTGCCCCATTGCAAAACAGTAAAATACAGTTCTAAGCATTTCTTTCAGGATGTTTTCCAGGAATTAATTCCTGATGCTTTTTAGATTTGTGAGTCAAAGGAACTCAGCATCATTACTGGCATTTTAATTATTCTTACAAGAATGCGCAGTGCAAGCAACTGGTTGGCTGCCTCTGCAGCAAATTCCCTGAGATTAATTGAAGCAGAAGCAAGACATTCATGTGTACAGCTCCACTGTGAGATGTGTGTGGGTACAGACTGGGATGAGAAGAACAATGTATAATAGTGTTTGTATGAGTAAAGTTCCCCCAAACTTTTTTTTTGTAAATGATCTGTAAAATGAATTTAAATGTTATTGTTTTGCTATTAAGGTATTTCAATTAATAGGTGAATACATTTTATGAGGAAGTGTTAACATATTCTCAGAAAAATAATGGAGCAGACTTGTGCAGACAATGTTATACAGCAATTAAAATCTTTTGGTCTTTTGTCATTGCACTGTTACTTAAATTGGAACAAAAAAATTCAAGCAGTGGTCATTAATGAAGGAAACTATGCCTGTTGCTGTAGTTGTCAGCCCCCAGATGGGTTTCCAGTATTGTAGGAAACATTTCATGCTCAGGATCTGATTGACTAATGAGCACATTCTGCTAATGGTGGTGCCACAGAGCAGGAGCAAGTATTTTGCAGCACACTGTGCCTTCCTCTTTTCCCTAAGTTGAGTGGGGTGGAATGATGATGATACAGCAAACCTGCAAGGCCACAGCAGTCCTTGTTCATAGTTCAAGGTGGCAGACAGGCCAAGCTTGGAAGGAGTGGGGCCTGCTCACCCATCCACAAATTAGGAAACAAGGAAATTGGCTGTGCCATTGCTTGCTGCTATTGTGTGTTCTGAGAGCCAGTTAGGGTCACTTCTGAGTCCTTAACAATAAGACCTGAGCAGAGAGAGTAGAAATTTAATACTAGCTTTGTCAGATGCATTACTTCTGGTCTGAATTTTTTATTTCTTCATATTATTGTAGCTGCCTCTGCTCCTTTTGACTGCTTGGCTCACTTTAGTGTGCTGTGTAAGCTTACAGTGTTTTCACCACTATGTCCTCTGTAAAGAATTGTGAGGTTTTAGTACTGATAATTAATTCTGGCAGCTCCAGGTATTTGCTTGGATTCATATATTGCTATATAGATCTTCAACTTCCTTCTCTTGCCTTGCTACTTCTATGGCTAAAAGCAGCTTACCAGGTGAACACTGCATTTTGTTACTGAAGTTGTGCTCATTCAAGTTTAAGCATGGGGCTTGCAACAAGAAGGGGACAAAATATGCCTGAGAAAAGACTAATTTTGTAGAAGGTAGAGAGTCAACTTTCCTATGCTTCTGAACATTGCTGTTTTGCTGTCAGGCTCTTTTAAGTGTAAATCAAAGTGGTAACTATGATGCCTTAAAAAAGAAAGCCATGCAGACAAATTATAGAAGTATATAGAGTACTTTTGCATGAAGGTTTGCATAGAGTAGGCAGATAGCATCCAACAAGAGCTTGTTCATCTTGTTTTGATGGTCATATTTACAGAAAGAAAGTGTATCCTAGAAAGCAGCAGTAGCCTTCCTAACGTGTCATTAAGAAATAAGAAAAAAGGTAGGAGGCTTTGGGGATAAGGTAGATGGAACTGGTTGTTCATATACTGCTGATTAGGTTGTGATTACTTACGTATTGAGTATGTAAGTTTTCTGATGCTTTAACTCTTCCTTTTTCTCTCAGCATCATATTGAGTATTACTGTGACACTGCATGAGGCTAAGTTTAAAAACTTTTTGGGACATCAAAATTGCTAAGCAATATATTGCCCAAGGCTGAAAGAGCCTAAAGTCTGTTCTAATTTAAAGTAATTTATTCTTGTATCATCATTGCCTTTTTATCTTACATAATTATTTTTCACCCCTGGAGACTCTTTTGCATATTCATGAGTGCAAATCAATCTGCTCTTTTGTTTTCCTAGGCATCCTAATACTCTTTGTTTGTCACTTTTCCCACTTGAATTCCTTTTTATTACATGTTGGCAGCTTAGAGTTGTTCATAGTATTTGATATAAAGTCTTCTCAGTATCTTGTATTACACTACTACCTCCTTTCCTCCCCTGGGAACAGTTCTGCTTCGGCCAAAGGCTGCATTTGTTTTTCAGGGTTGCATGGCCTCAGCGCTTTGTGGTGCTCCTGAGAGGAAATTCACTCAAGTTTTTCCCTTTATCAGCTTCAGGATGAAGAAGAGCCGTCAGAGAACAGTGAAATAACTGAAAGTAGGAATGTTGTGTTACAGAAACAACTTGTGCATATGGCTGTCTGGGGTGTGAGTGCCCAGGCCTCAGCAGCAGTGGGAACTGCGGGGCTCCGTGAGAGGAGGCCAGGGCTGCCCCAGCCACACACAACCGGTTCCAGCTGGATCCAACTGGTTCCAGCCAGATCCAACTGGTTCCAGCCAGATCCAACCGCCCACTGCAGGGCATGGCTGAGCCACAGCCAGGGAGAAACAGAGGTAAAGAAGGGCAAAAATGCTGCACAAACGCGAGGAGTGAGGAGAACAAAGCGAAAGAAATAGCTCTGTAAGCACCAATTCCTGTGAAGAAGGAGGGGGAGAAGCGGCTCCAGGGCACCAGAGCCGAGATTCACCCACAGCCCATGGAGGAGCCCTTGAAGAAGCAGGTTTATCCTGAAGGACTGCAGCCTGTGGGAAGCACCCACACTAAAGCAGAGGAGAAATGAGAGGAGGAAGAAGTAGCAGCAGGAGCTATTATTGACTGACCAAAACTCCAGTTCCCCTTCCACTGTGGCCCTCGAGGTGTACGAGGCCAAGGAGTTCGGAATAGAGAGATGTTGAACCTGGTGAGGAGGAAGAACAGAGGGGGAGGGTCTTTTTACTTTTGTCTTTGTTTCTTACCATCTCATTTTAATTTTAATTGTCAAAAAATGAAATTGCCCCAAGTTGAGTCTGTCTGGCCCAAGACAGTAGTTGCTGAGGGATCTTCTTGTCTTCATTTTGACCTACAAAATTTCCATCTTATTTTCTCCCCCAATCCTAGTGATTAGGGGGAATGAGAGAGCAACTGGGTAAGAGTCTGGTTGCTGGTCAAGATCAACCCATCACAAGAAGTTATGGTATCAGCTGTACTATCACTTATGTACCATTCATGACAACAAGCAGATGATCTAACCTAAGGGCTCTGCTCCTGAGAAATATTAAAATATAGGAAAATTTATAACTAGTCTGTCTGAATTTTTAGTCTGAGAATTTGACTTGCAAATATTCCTCATAAAAGAAGGAAAGAAACAAAATGAATTCATGAAAGAAGTTCTAGTGCTAGTAAAAGATCACAATATTAGAAAATCCAACTGTCAGGTTAACCTGTACCAGTGTACTCAGAACGGAGGAACTGTCTCCCAGTAGTGGTGCTGGTGCTTCAGGAAAATGTGGAAGACGAGTCAGCAGTACGCATCAAAACAGAATGTGAATAAGCAGTGTTCTTATAAACCCAAATGTTATTTTTGATATAGTAGTCTGAATTTAGGAAAAACTGTGGTTTGCTTTTATTTTTTAAAATAAATATTATATAGTATATACCATTCATATATATATATAGGCACTCAGTCTGGTTTGGTAAGGAAAGTAGAGGGGACCTGTAACTTTAGAAGGCTCCAGCATGTGTTCTGCAGATGCTCAAGTTAAGCAAGCTCATTGGATGTTGTGGCTTGGAGTAGTTTCTGAGGGATTACCATAAGCAGATGACATACTGTCTTCATGGGGGACACAGCTGGGAACACCAGAATTTCCAGTGGATGATACTCCCTATGAAAAAGTGCCAGCTACATCAACTGTTTAACGAAAGAATCTGAGAAAACTGGGATTTGCTGGGGAACTTGATAACCTAAGTTTTAGTTGTTTTGTTCAGATTTCATGAAGTATTTTGGAAAGCAAGCTATTGAAATGATGTCTTATATCTTAGGTGTCCTAAGTTTATGTATACATTTAACCATGCCAATTTCCATGGAGAGAGAAAAAAGGCATCCCATCTTCACAGCATTGTGTCACAGAGGGTCAGGACACTGGCCAGGGCTGATGGTATCCTTGAGATGCCTGGTACAAGAGCTGGAGTAGGTGGATGATGTGGATGTATGGTGAAGGTGTGTGGGGTAGATGACCTATGTGCAGTAGCTTGGAGGCAATGTATCTGAAGTCCCAGTAATCAGAAATGAGAGTAAGTAAATTTTGGTGAGATCTCATGCAAGTATCACCAGTAAAAGCAATTTAAACATCAGCTCTTTAGAATCTGGTTATAAAATACATCATGTTAACAGTGGAGACAGCCATTATCTGTACTCTAATTATCGACAACTAATTATGGGTGGATAAATAATGAATTTGTGATTGCAATGATTAGGGTGCGAAATATTACTGCTAATAGGTTGTTGCCTTATAAAACAGTAGGAAAGTGTAAGTTATTTTGAAAGTTAATTTTTCTTTTTTATAAGTTGATATGCTATTGTTGGATTTGTCCAACAAGGTTTCCACAGCAACCTTTTATTGGAATAAATGATCATATGTATGGTCACCAGAATCAAAAGAAGTTGTCAAAGATCAAAAGGGTTCACAAAAAGTCTTAAAGAAGAATTTCAATTTTGTCTAAGATAATTGCAAAAGATAAGGTAATCTGTGAAAGGTAATTATGAAATGGAAAATTTAATGCACATAGATTGTAAGATAGGTGTCAAAAGGAGAAGGATATTGCTAGTAATTGCTATTTTTAATTGCAGAATCAAGCTAGTTGTACTTGGTCTAGGTATGTGTCTCTTTTTTAAAGTGGCATCTAATGATAAGTACTTATTAAACATTTTGCCAAAGATTGATTCTCCACCATTTCAGCTCCTGGAATGATAGCTTGGTGTGAGTGAAATGCAACGCATTTTAAAAATTGCAGAAACAACAGAGTGGTCTCTGGAATGAACTGAACACCATAATGATATTCCTGGCCTTAACTTTTACATATGGCCCAATTTTCTTATTTGCTTTTTTACATAGAACCTATAGAGCTATATGAAAGCTATTTTGAGTCAATGCCATGATGAACTCCATTAAAAAGAAATAACTCTGTGAAAATGGAAACATTTTTTGAAAGGATAAGTTTAAAAAACCTTGTAATTCAGACTGTATGAACCCACACAAAGACTTGGATAATTGTGAATCTGTGTTGTTAAACTACAGACAAAGGGAAAATGTAGGGAAAGGGTGGATTAATCAAATGTCAAAATTTTCTAATAAAGTCTTCCTATAATGATAATGAATTTACTATTTACTTAGTGTATTTTATTACTCACTGTAGAATGAATTTAGTTAAATAGGATGGGATCACTGCTGGATGACACATGGATCTTTGAACAGCATTTAGCTTGAAGATTTAATTCTTAAAAGTGGTCCAAAGATTTTGGATAATACTAAAAAACATTAAATAGTTGTAATGACTTATAATTTATTTAAGAATTTGTAATGTACTTATGAGCATTTTTTTTATTGAAGTGTGACAGATGTGTACATGGATTTATTGTAAGGTAGATAGTTGCAAAATGATTGCATCTTGTAAAGGTTTTCTGTATTTTAACTAAATGGCATGGTCAGGCCTGAATGTCCAAGTGGTTGGTGTTAATCTCAGGACGAGCTTTCCACGCTTGAGTGGCACAGGCTTTGGGTGGTTGTGTGGTTGGCTTGGTCAGTGCTGGTCTGCAGCGATGCTCGCTGCGAGGACTGTCACGCAAGAAGAATGCAAAAAGCAAAAATGCTCCGCATGTGGTGCCAACGTCTCTAGATAGCATTTAAGTTGAAAACTATTACTAGATTTCAAGTTATAAATGAGATTAAAATCCAAAATAGAGCCGTGGCCCATTGTGTACCCTGGCGTTTTCAGGGGCTATTCGTGAGCATGAGGCTGAGTGTGCCAGTTGTTCAGCCCCGGGCCCGGCCGCCCTCCCGGTCTCCGCAGCCGGGCAGTTCCGCTCTCCGCACGTCGCACCGACGCCTCGCTGGGCTCGCCCGGCAGCAGGGCCCCGGGCCGAGCGGCGGGATGTCCTCCCGCCCCAGGGCGGAATCACGTGCGGCGGCAGGAATGCGGCGGGGTCCGGGGAGACACGGAGTGCCCGGCCCGCCCCGGCCCGGCCCGACCCGACCGGGGGGGACAACTGGGATCCAACGGGGCCGTGCTGGGGCGGGCGCCGGCCGCGGCGGCCCCGGGCAGGCGCTGACGGCAGCGCGGCCGCAGCGAGGCGGGGCCGGGGCGGACCGGGCAACTCCCGCCGGCGCTCAGGAGCTCCGCCCGGCGGCCAGTGCGAGCTCCGCAGCGGAGTGAGTGACGTGTCTGGGCAGGGGGGCAGCCGCCGGGGCCCCGGCGCAGCGGGGCGGAGCGGGCCGTGCCGGGCGGCGGCCGCCTCGGAGCGTTTGGCGGCGGCTCCGGCCGCGGCGCAGGAGGTGGGTGTTCGCTTCACGCCGGGGTCTTGCTCCGGTATTGTCACGGAAAGTTTGGTCCTCGGAGGGTGGGCTCGAGGTTGGGTGCGGAGACGCCCTTCAGGGGCGGGGGCTGCTTCCCTGGGGCTGCGGGGGCCCGGGGCGGCAGCCGCTGGACACCGCCGCGGGGGAGGAGGAGGAGACGCGTGGTGTGAGATTGTCATTAAACAGGTTTTGCCCGTGTGGGGTGGGTCACTGAAGCCAGGGTGCGAGGGGTCCGTAAAGCTCCTTGGCCAAACTTCTCGCTGGTGAACTGTGGTGGAATTTCTTCCGCGAGGTTTTCGCGGGGGATTTCTCCCGTGTGCGCTGCTTCGTGTTCGGCGGTGTGGGGAGCCGCCGGCTCCAGCTGCCCTCCCCTCTCCATCAGCTACGGACACGGCTGTGGAAAATAGAACTCCCGTGAGGGCTGGAGTTCCTTTCCTTCCCCGTTCTTCAGAGCTGGTGTCGATCACTTTTTTAGTTGGCAGCTGCAATTAAATTGGTTGTCTTGAAACCGGGAAAAAATACTTCTTCCCAATAACACGGTCCTTTTATGTATTTTTTTTTCCTTTGGTTTCTTTGTAATTACGGTGCAACTAGTGGAGAAGTTACATAGTTGTTTGTGGTGATCCCAGACAATGTAGTTGCTTTTGCGAGATGCCCTGTGCTTACAGGGTAAAAGCAAGAAGAGCTTTAAAAGATTGCCCAGTCATGCACTGGATGTGAGTGAGTGAGCAAGCTGTGTCAGTAGGCAGTACCAAGTGCTTGGAAAGGCAGCTATTAATAATTTGATCACAGCAGAGGCTTATTTAAAAGATTTTTAGGTGGTGCTTGTATTTTTAGCCAAAACAATTTTATCCATCCTAATTTCTGTCCTCTTTCATTTATGTATTTCTTCAATCCTTCAATCCTTCTTTTTTTTTTTTTCCTTTCTTTCCCAAAGATACTAAGATCATGGCTTTTACCTTGAGCTAGCAGTTTTTAAGTTGTTTAATTGTAATGTAAAAAGCATCTTTTTTTTCCAGTCTTGTAGTTCAGCTGTTAGCATAAAAAGGTATAGGGTTAGGGTCTTTTTTTCATGAGTCAGGAAATAAAAAATACTGCTTAGAAACTATTTCATGCTAAATACAGTGAGGTTATACTAACATGGGTTAGTTTGTGGCTATTTTTATTGTAAATAAACAATTTTTTCCTAAAGCCTTTACTCTGCTTGGTCAACCCCAGTGAGCAATCTGTTCTGCAGTAGAAATGAAGTATAATGTTTTTAAAATTTTCTGTTGGTACTCAGGAGACACAGGTTTATTGCCTGAATGTGGAGACATGTTCAGTGCCTACAACTTCAAGCCCATTATTCAGGCAGAGGTTCTGGCTGTTCAGATGTTTTCTTCAATGGGCCCTTCATTCTTTTCACTTGGGTGATCTGCTTGATCTTGATAATCTGACTTGCTTTGTTTAATCCATCTTGTCTTTTTTTTTCTTTCCTTCTCACCCTCAGGCTTAGTACTCCATGAACTAGTTACATGTGTTTATCTGGTTATGAACAGTTCTTTAGATACTACCTTGAAATCTGATATTTCCGGAAGCTTTACAGTGAAATTTCAAGATTTTTATAATATATTCTATGGATTCCTTAGATTACCTTTGGCAGTGTACATGCGATGTGACGTAACTGTGTGAGTGATGACAGATGTCTTGTGATGGTACTGGGCTTCCAGTGTGCGGGACTTCTGTGGCTAATGCCCACACATGGATGTGGTAGGAGAAAGAACCATGAAAGCAGACAGACACTTGGGTAATGGGATGTCCATCATCTCCTGCTGAATGTTGGAACCTGGCAGCATCCTATGGGTTCGGGCTTCAGGAGCTGGTACTCCACAGGATATGGAGAGGAGCCCCAGTGCCGCGTGATGGGTGCGTGTGGTCTGGCATTGCAGCTCTGAGACATGGAAGCCAAATGTACAAGTCTTGTGCCATTGGCTCTGACAGGCCAGTTATGAGCACACTAAAGTACTGAAAAGGGGGGTTGCCTCCTTCCCTCCATGCTGCAAAGCTCTCTTTGACCCTGAGCTATGCTAATGCTTAGCAGATAGGCTATGATTTCACTCATCAGTAGACAGCAAAAATCCTTTTCCATACTGGAATACTGTAAAACAAGCTTTATCTTGCCAGGCTGGGCTGGATGGGGCTCTGAGCCACCTGGTCTGGTGGAAAATGTCCCTGCCTCATGCATGTCAAGGGGGTTGGAACCTGGATGATTTTTAAGGTCCTTCCAACCCAAACCATTCAATGATTCTGTGAAGAAATCTCAGCAACAGAGGAGTTCTTCAGCTGATTCAAAGCTTTTTAGGAATCATTGCATAGTTTATAAACATTTGAAGGAAGATAACAAACCTGAAGGGCTTTTGTTAAACTTCATAATTGTTAACGGAATTTAGTGGAATTAGGAATAGTACATTACTTATTTATAAAACAGGAAGTCTATTAACTGCTTGTATATGAATTAAAAATATTTTTAGAATCTGATGTAGAAAATTTATAAACTTCAGCCTATTTCTGAAGCAGCCAGGAAGCAAAAGCTGCAGTCCAGAAGAAGGAAGACCAGCTTTGATTCAGACTTTCAGACTGAACTTTATATGTAGTCAGTTTATTTGTTTATTTATCTGCAGTACACTGTTCTCAATTTTGTATGTGATGGAGAAATGAGCTATGTGAGGTACTTATTTTCTTCATTTCACATATGTAGGACAATAATTTTGTTTCTGCTTATGTACAGTAACTCCTATTTCACTTTTTTCTTTATGTATTTCCATTTTACAGTTTACTTTAGAATGCTAGAAGGGAGCCCATGGAGTTGTCATGTGGTCTCTAAAAGGTATTTTTTAAACTATCTTTCTGTAAGTTCAGCTTCCTAATGGTTTTTTGAGCTGTAAGTGCATTTCCGGACTACTTTTGGATGCTTCTTGTGGAATATCTGTTGCGGCAGTTGTACCTTAGAGAAACTGTCCTTGGAGTTACAGTGTTAAACACTGTGAATGCAGTTGTTCTCACTTTTTGAACATTTTGTATGTTGTAATGAAATGATAAACTAGGTTTCATTGATAGTGGTATGAATTAGTCTTTCATTTTGTATGTATTCAACAACATAGGAGGGAGGCATTTTTCATCTCTAAGATCATATTTTTTCCAAGTCAGCATTTGTTACAGGTACCTTTCCCCACTCCCATTCCTTTTAATACAATGTCATTCTTGTTATTACATCTGTTAGTAGAAAATTAATATTGGTAAATTAATTTCTGAATCTAGAAGTAGTTAGCAAGTAGAAAAGCTGTAAACCTGGATGCTTGGAAATTTTCAGGAATTGGTTCATAAACTGAAGCCTGAGAATTTCTTAGGGGAGACTGCAGGTGTATCATGAGGGAGAGAGGCTCTTTATTATAAGGAGGTGGGAGGCACATGAGCAAGGTAAAACAGAATTCTCATTATGGACCGTACAACTATGTCTTAGTATTCTTTTTGTTTACAAATCTTTCTCAGTAATGTTACTGTACATGTGAGCGTGTGGTTTGCAGAAGCAGAATATTGTGACTCAAGTTCTGTCACATATCCATGGAAGAAAACTCTGCAGTATTATTATTAGCATCTTTTGCGATTTTAATCAGTTGGGCATTTTCTTATCATAAAGAATCTTGAGTTTTACTTGCACTAAAATAGTGTAGGTTATTTAGAAGCCAGGAACTTGTAAAACTAGAACTTGTTTTTAAGGGAGTGATGACAAATAATACTAAACAAAAATTGAAAAATATGTTTTCAAACTTGTGATTCTAGATCAAAAACTTGATTCATGTTTATTCTGAAATGCCTAAATCAGCAAGACTGTGGGAAGTGATGCATAACTGCACAACATTGATTATGTCCTACATGTTCACTGCTCAGTCAGGAAGCCTGAAGCTTAATGTCAAATGCGTGGGTGAAGCAGTTAAGCAGAGCAAAATAAATTGTTCTACTTACGTGCTGCTGAATAGGGGCATTATCTTGGGAAAATCTGTTTCAGTGACTTACTGTACTGTACAATATTTGTTACTTGGGACTGAACCATGAATGTGAGCTATTAGGATCCAAGCTCAAGGTCAAACATTCACTCTTGTTTCTCTTCTGTAATCTCTTGTTTCTCAAAATGCATTTTAAAAATGCAGAAATTGTATGAGTATTTTTTTCCTTAGAGATACAGACTGTACATCTCAAAAATTTCCAAGAAAGAGGGTAAACATTATTTCCTCATCTATAAAATGAGATAATACTTGACTGAGAAGTAGATGGCAATATTTAGATTTCCTGGTAGGGTCACAGTGAGTCTTGAGCTTATGTCTCTTGTTTTTATGTTTTTCACTTTTCTAAAGCATTCTCAGTCTCATCTTTAGTGTCCTTTTAGAATTTAATACTTAATATTCAATATTGTTGCAAACTATGGATTGACTAATTTGAGTTTTAAAAACCTCACTTTCAAATTGTAGAAGGTTGAGAAGAAGGATGTCTACTAGATAATTTCCAATTCAAGGAAAGAATGCAGACTGCTGATGTTTGGACTAGCTGCAGAACTTACACTTCTGTGGGAATCTAGCTTCCATTACATATTTTTTGAAGACAAGGGTTGTTTTTTGCTGATGTTATTGCTATTTTTCTTTCTTCCTGTAATTAATGATTTAACAGCTGCATTACCTGATTTTTGATTTATTTAAATAAAATTTTGGTGTTAGAAAATCAATGAAAATAGTGTTATTTTTCTAGAGCATGCATTTTAACTTCGTTACTAGAAATGTATTTCTATATTTTACTCTATATACTTTTGAAACTCAGTAATAAGACTGCATTTATATTCTTAAAAACGTGATTCATCAAGTGAAATACATTTGTTTAACTGGATGTTTTTCTAATGATCAGATAGAATGAGTTGTCATTGATGAGAAACAGCATGGTTACTTTTCCAAGGACAGTAGTACCCAAAGAGCTGAAAATGTTTAGGTAAAGTGTCTCTGTCAGGACCTGGTTTGCAGGCAGCAGTAGTAACTGAATATTCATTTCAGTGTATCCTTTCACTTACATCATTGGAAACAGCTTCTGGTGGAAATTTTCATCAGTTGTCATCAGTCTCTTGAAAGACAACCTATGCGTTGTAAAACTAGGATGCACAGATTTAGTGCAAGTTGAAACAAGACTTTCTGCTTTTGTAATGAATGTCTGACTAATGTACAGTTGGAGGGGAAAAATGCTTTATTGACTGTATCCATAAATAACATTTCCATGGCTTTTTTTTTTTTTTCCAAGTTAAGACCTTGATTTGCTGGAGAACAAAACCATGTTTCAAGAGGGGATATACTCCCTGTGACAAAATTATTGTATCAGAGATCAGAATTACTATACTAAATGATATTTTGGTGCATTTTTACTAAAAAACATTTCTAAACTCTGCATAATAATTCTAATTACACATTTATTACAATAATATGCATGCAACTAAACCCTGTATAGGTTTACATCTCAACTGAAGTGTGCTGCAGCATATGAGGATCTCTGATTAAAAAATAGAAGCCTTGATGAGGATGTTTCCAATTAAGGTAGTTCATCATATCCAGCATTGAAAGGGACTAATCTGAATTAAATTTAAAAAAGGAATTGCAGAAATATGATTGCTTTTCCAGATGAAGTTACTTGATTGCTATCAAATTATAGCACAAATTAAGAAAAATGCTTTTAATATTCATATATTTTTATTTTGCTGGCATGTAAGACGTGAAGGATCTTTGTCTTGACAGTGATGCAGTTTTCTAGTTTGTGTGGCACAGAAGAAAAAAACCAGATCATTCTTGACTTAAAGCATATGATGCCAGTGTTCCCTTTTAATTCTTCAGATGCTTGCAATTTGTCACAGTACTCTTGACCCCCAGGATGGTCTGCGAATCCTGGGGTGATGCCTGTCTTCTTACTTTGGATATTCAAACAGTTGCCAGGACAAAGACAGGAGCAAGGCTCATTCACTAAAAAAAGTTAGGTGGCCTAAGTGTGCATTTGGGAACCTCTTCCTTTCCTGGTTTACTTTTTATCCATATTCCTCTCATTCCTTAAACATTTGTAGGTCATGGCATTTCTATTTGTAAAGTAAATATATTACTACTGAGCTTAATAAAACCATATGCTTGTGTTGGATTCAGCAAGGTCTTTTGCAGAATATGATTGTGGTCTAGGTGGGTGGAAGCCTGGTGGGATGGTTGGTTTTGGAGGTGGCTGACTGGCTGTAACTTGAGGCTGGTAACCAGTGGAAAGCCCCAGCTGTCCATCATAGGATGGAGTGTCCAGTTTAATGTTATGCATGAAGTTGAATTGGAAGCCCACCAGCCATTGCTCATGGAGTTTGCAAGTGACACCAAGCTGGGAGAAAGGGGTGAGCTGTGGGTGTGCTTGAGATTCAGGCTGTCATTCAGATGGACTTGGGTGGATTGGAGGAGCTGCCTGGTAAGAACTCTGTGGAATTCTGCAATGAGGAGGGTAAGGTTACACACCTGGGAAGGAATGTCTCCTCGGGGGAAAGGGTTCCTCTCACTCAGCACTTCTCAGACCACACCTGCAGTATTGCATCCAGTTTTGTGTCCACATCTCACCCCAGTACAAGAGAGATGTGAATAAAATTGAGCAAGTTCAGCACAAGGCTGCTACAATGTCAGGGAGTGGCAGCAGTGCCCTGTAGGACAAAGAAGCTTCATGGGGGCCTGGCAGGGTGCTCCCACGAGCTGGCAGACTATGAGGAAGGGGGCAGGACTAGAGGCTGTGGTCATAACTGAAGTAAGAGTAGTAATAGCTAGATATAAGGACATTTTTTTTTTTCTAGAAAGACAACAAAACGAGGCAGGATGCCTGATATGGTCCTGCAGTCTGTCTTTAGAGATTTTTCAGTATCTCAGTAGATAAAGCATCCTGGCCTTACTTGGTAATCGACCTGGCTTGGAGCAACACGTTGGACTACATGACCCTGCCAACCAGAACGAATCTATCAAGCAGTGATTCTGTACTTTGTCTTGCAATAATAATCTGTAGAGGGGAAGAACATAAATACTAAAAATTTAACAGTGCTGATTTCACTGTGATCAGGATCCTTTGGACAAATCTACAAATGCAATCTTTGCTTCCCTCTTCTTTTCCCTTCCTCTAGGTGATGTACTGAGTAGGAATCTAGGTGAACAAATATTGTCAGTAATACCCTTAAAAAATTAGAAAATCAGTCTTTAGCCATGTTTTTAGGGTGTCTCTGTAGATTGCTTCTTTTTCAGGGCTTGCTGCTGCTGTATTTTCTCTAGTCTTGAGCAGGATACTGTTCGGTGTGAGAAAGGGGAGCAGAAAAAGAAGCATAGTAGCTTTTGTTGAAGTGGATTCTGTATTCATTCTGAAAAATGTGCATCTCTGCAGATCTGGCCTTGTTTGAATTGCTGTAAGAAACAAAATGTTGTCTAGCTTTAACTGAGCCAGGAGTTGGGCTTCCTATTGATTTTCTACCTGAACATTTGTACTTCCTTTTTTATTCCATTGGTTGTGATTTCAGTAATTTTCTTTGCTAAACTTAAGAATAAAATTTGTATAGAACAGACTCTTAGCTATTAATAAAACCAAATATACATTAAAAGAAATAATGATACAGACTTCTTTAATGGCTTACAGCATGGGATGGGAAGCTGTCATAATATAAAGGGCTGATTGATTCATACTCACTATAGACATCTCTTAAAAAATATGGTCTATGTTTCTTAGGAATAACTTGTATGGAGAACTAATTGTACAATCTCATTTCATCTGTCTATAAGAGAGCCTTCTTGAGCTATAGGGGGAAAAAATAGGAAATTAACCTTCTACCTCCTGCATTCTTCTATCTTGTCATTTCTCTGCACTGCTGGAAGAGTCTTCATATCAAATTTCAGCAAGATTTACTTCCCAATGGGAGTTCTATAGTTCTAGGTGGAAGAAGACTCAATTAACCATTATACAGCAGTATTCACTAAGTGATGTGGACACAAGGGGATTTTAGACATTCATGGGCTTTACTTCACAACTTTTGATGTTGTTTGGATGTTATTTTTTTAGCTTAATTTTTAGACTTTCAGGCTTTTTTAGAGACATAGTGTTTCTACTTGGACTAAGCTTTCTCCACAAATCACGGTTTGTTGGCAATCAGTCTGCTTGGTTCATCTTCTGTTTCCTATTATAAAATGTTCATTCTCTCTGCAGTGTTAAGAATGAAGAATCCTGATGTTGCTGCAGTTACAGTGCACACACCCTAAAGAGAAGGTATGTGAGTCATCTTTACAGTTTTTAGGGTGATAGAGTGGAGAAATCTTGGCAGCCTGTGCCCTTTGGGAGCTCAGTACATAAGTACTGTGCCCCCAGATCTGAATGCTGCACTGCCCTGTAGTTTTGGCAGAGTTTATGCCAGTCCCATTTTTGTTGCATTCTGACTTCTGCACAAGTAGTGACTGTCGGAAAATAGTTTTGTTGGAGTGGAAATGCAGATGTCGATCAGTATTTGTAATCCTTTAGCTGAGAACTGATAGTCTGTTGTTTGTCCCACAATTAGAGGAAATCGTTGAACAAAATCAGATACGCAGATGCAGCTGAAAGCCTAGTCCTGGAGGCAAAAGAAGTTACCAGAGGTTAGGAGAAAGGAAAACTGAGTCTCAGAGAGGAACGTTGATATCCTTCTATAGTCTTTGGACAAGTATAAAGGTGTCTTTGCCTTTGTTTCATTTGCTGAAACTGCCCTTTGCTGTGGAATTAGAATTTCAGTCTCACAGATTTTGCAGGTATTAGCACTTTGAGGTTGTGAGGCCTGCTGTGGAGCATCACAGACTCCCACTTCCTTCAGTACCAGCTTCCATGGTCAAAGGTGAGTGTAGTTGGTGGAAAATTTGGAGTGTTGGGAGCTGTCCTTAGGGACCATTTCACACTTGGATGATTTTGGTTTCTGGTGTGAGTGCCATTGGAGATCTGACTGCTTTAACTGTGGGGGACTTTTCTGCTTTAGAAACATTGCCCATGAACATCTGGTTTTGATGTGGTATGTGGTATTTACATATCAACTTAAAACTTAGAAAGCATTGCAAACTTGGTCAGGAACTGAATATCTTGCAGTATAATAAGGGACCTGTTGTGGTTTTCTCTTTCAAAATGCATGTATTTAATATGAATATTTCTGATTTTTAGTGCCAAACTTAGGAAGTTATTAGCTAAACATCTGGAATAAAAGCATGCTGTTGTGCTACAAGTAGGGTTTTTTTTTTTTTTTAACTGTAGTCCCTTAGGCTTGGAATAGTTGGGGTTTACCTAGATTTATTGGTTCAGCTATAAGTAGGCAGGTAAACTGGAATCTTAAAAAATTGGAAAACTATCTTTACTCTTCCAATCTGTAAATATGAGTAAGAGTTACCTGTTCCTCCTAACAGTTTGGCAGGAAAGGACTGGATGAAAACATCAGGAAGTAGACATTGGAAGTGAGGGCCAATGTTTACACCACAGCAGATCAGCTGCCTTTGATAAAAGTGCCCAGGAGCTCCTTTGCCTCTCCCCCTGTGTCTGCTGAAAGGAGACAATCTATAGACCACCTTTGTGGCCCACAGCAGTCACTTCTGTCTTTACCCACATCTGAAGCAAAGAAGGCAATGAGCACCAAGTCAGGTGAATTCCTTTCCCATCTGGATGCCAATGGGAAATGTTAAACTTTCAGCTAAATAACTCTGAGAGCTTCTTCCTGTCCCTTTGTTCCTGTGATTGCTGTGGAGTCTGGAAGGGTGCAGTTTGAGTCATTAAACAGAGATGTGTTTGAGAAAACAGTGTTACATGGGGGAAAAGAGTTCCATATTTTTATAATCTTTATGTCATTTTGGGTAGGTCAGGGCAATTGTTCAATTATTCGTATTCAGAATTTTATGATGGAATACACATACATATAATAGCACATATTTCATGTTTAATACGGATTTTTTTCTTTTTGCAGTTTTTTAAATACCTTTGGAACCAAATCTTAATATTCTGTGTCTTAGAAGCTGTTAATTTTTTTAATATAATTTTCTGTTAAACCAAGTAACATCTACTCAGTGGTCTCGATGCTGCATCTGGAATTTGGTGTTCATTGTGAGGCCCCAGTACAAGTGCAAGTCCAGTAAAGGCCACTGCTATGGTTGTGGGTGGGAGGAGGTCAGGAGAGGATGAAGGAACCGGTTTTGTGTAATTTTGAGAAGAAAGGACTGAGGGGATTGAATTGCAGTCTTCTGCTTCCCAAGGTGAGGTTGGAAAGAAGGTGGAGCCAGGCTTTTTTTAGCGGGAGGATGGGAGGCAGTGGCTGCAAGTTGCTGCAAGGCTAACTCCAGTTGTGCTTATGGGAAAAAAACTCTTCCTAGAGTTCCTGGTTAAGCTCAGGAGCAGGATGCTCTGGGGGGTGGTGAAACCTCCACCTTTATGGGGTTTCGTAACTTGGGGGGAGAAAGGCCCTGAGTAACCTGATTTAATTTTGAAAACACCTGTCTCGGGTGTATGAGAGAACATTCGAAAGTCTCTTTCAGCTTAATTTGAGCTTTGATTTTCACAATTATGGTCTAAATGCACCTGTAAGCTGTGCTGTGTAACTGTGTTAGCCAGGAGAATCAATGGGAAAAGCATTTGAGCTACAAATGCAAATGTACCATATTCTGCTAAGTCAAATTAAATCATCTGCCTTAATCTTGATTTAAACGCCTTTAAGTTGAGTTAGTTCCCCTGCCTCTCAAAAGAAGAGTGAAAAACTTCTTTGATATATGGTGCTATTAGAGATCATTCATAAATGTGCTGTCTGCTTCATAATATGGCAATTATTTTCTTTTTGGAGGGTATTTATGCAATCTGTAATACACAACCTTTCTTTCCTGCTGCAGGGTTTTTCTCAGTATCTAAAAAGTAGCGAAAAATGCATGGAACTTCAAGATGAGTTAGTCTAATATATAATTCAACCCCTGAGGCATTCTTAAGTGAGAAAGTGTATCTCTCTTTTTGTGAATAACTGCACTGTTCAGATGGGAGCAAGCAGGTCAGTGGGTAGGACTGTAACACTAGGTCTGTGTCCTTCTTTGACACAATTCTTGTGTAATTCGAAGCATGTCACTGTGAGCTAGATCAAAATGGAAATCAAGCTCCATGGCTCAGCTCTGTGTCTTGTTAATATTTGCTGGTGAAGAAGGAATTTATTTTAAAAAATCAGTATTGAAAGTTAACTTTGATAGATGTTCAAAAGCTTACATCATATATTTAAAGAAAAAATCATTCTGAAAGCCTTTTAGCTTAAAGATGCATTTGGAAAAGGTGCTGAGACTCATTTTCAGAGGTTTGCTGGCTATTACATGTGTCACACTTGAAAACCTATGTTCCAGTCATTAGCAGCTTTAAAAAAATATAAAAAATAGCTTTTCTTCAAATCATAACTATCCCTTGTTTTGGCTGACGATTTTGGCGTGGCAGGATGCATTCCAGACATCTGTAAGCAGGAGCATGCCTTGGAGCTCTGAGGATATAAACTGTAGAGAAGCTTTAGAAGGAACATTGTATGAAATGTGAAAGCACATAATGGAATTTATTGTGTTATAGACAGATGTTGTATACATGGGTGAATCCTTTCTGAGCCTTGGCTCTGAGGTGACTTGATTTTTGTCTAGGACTGGATTAAGAGTTACCAAAGCTTAAGACAGTTTAAAAGGAAATTTTGTATGTTTAGTAAATGGAGTTGTTATGAACTGTCTCATCATGATAGGATCTTGTGCTACCAGAGTTATTATCCTTCCCAGCGTATCTGTCCTGATAATTCACCCTTGTAAACCTAATGTTAAGGAGGAAAATTGCCTGGTGCCTCCTAGGGTTGGATCCTTTTTTGAAGCCTTTTTTTTTTTCTATTCACTGCCACTTTTTCTGTAAGTGGCAATTGATTTGACCCTTGTATCCTGATCCATTTAGTTTAATATTTTGCCACTGTACCTTAAATTTCACTGTCTCCTTCAGCTTAATCTTTTCATATTTGGGCTATGGAGACTTTCCAAGGGCTTGAGCTGTTTTGTTGCCAGCAGAAGAGAGAACTTTTTCAGATTAACATCTATGGGCCACTCAAGAGTAGGATAGAAAATTCAGCATTGGCTCTTTCACTGTCTTTTGTAGCTTTTGGAAACTTACTTTTTCGTCTCAGCCTTATTCTGAAATCTGTCTCTTTGACATGCTGTCTCTTGAGTTAGAGTGAAAGTGGGCTGGGGGCAGAGTGTGTACATTGCTTGGTACAGTAGGTTTTCCTTCTGGATGATACTGAAATGTCACTATTAAGTAGCATTATGGGGAAGAGGCATGATGTCTCTTATGGGTTCTGGACTTTGTTCTCTTCAGTTGTGTATTCAGTACCAAAGTAGGGGAAAGCTTTGTAGAGTTTTTTTTTTCCTTAAAGCATGAGATCAATGGCATTTGAGAAAAGAAGATGAAAGAAAAGATCCACAGGGACTTGCTTGCTAGTTCTTCACTCTCCTTAGGAAAGGTGGAAGTAGAGGGACTACTCAAGCAGAATTTTTAAGATTAGCAAAAAAAAAAAAAAAAAAAAAGGAAAGAAGCTGTGTACAGAATGTATAGTTAAAACTTGTTATTTTTGATTGCTATGTAAAGAACAGCATCATGAAAACTGATAAGCTTCCTAGAATATTTATCCTTCACCTCTTCACAAAGATTTTGGAGATGGAATATGTACTCCAAACAGAAATTGAAATAACATATTTTAGTAATCTCCTCGTGGTTGTCACACTGGGAACTGCAAAGTACGAAATAGTTTAAAAACTTCGTCTTTCTTCAGCTGGCTTACTGAGATCATTTAAAGAATTGGCTCCAATACTGAGGGCTGTGTACATAAAAATTTGGACTGTATTCATATTGAAGCAAGAAGCCAGGCAAATTTCCTCTCTTCCATAATGGTATTAGCTAATAGGTATGAGCTGGCCAAATTGAAAAGGAGTGTCTCAATATTTGGAAATTGTATTCATCTATAAAACATGTTCCCTTCATTTTTGCAGAGTTTTCCAGTCTGCTAAAGGTGTGCTGGATACACTAGAATGGACACAGAGGATTTCCCTCCACCACCACCAGAAGGTAATTGAAATAGTTTGGAGTTTAAAGCCAATTTTTCTGTAAGAATTTGATTATCTTTCCAGCAGTGATTTTACCTCTGCAACATTGCCTTTCCCCATATCACCTGAAGGCTTGGACCCAGTGGTATTCTGTTGAAACATGAGCTCCTCTCATCTACCCTGTCTTGTTCTTGGAGTTCACTCACTGGTGTAGTTAGAACATGATGGGAAGAAACCAGGGAACAATTGGTCCTTGCAGTCCAAATCTGAAAATATGTGTTTTCTACGGCAGCTCTGTGTAGTCAAAGTACAGACACATACAGAAGAGTATTACAGATGCTGGACTAAGGGGCTTATTGTGTAAAGTTAACACTCAGTGCCCCTTGCCTGCTGTATGCTGGTAGCTGGATGGCCTCTGGTGTAACCCAGGTTTCTGAGGGCACAAAGGTAGGATCTACACAGACATTGTCTCATTGCCTTTTGCGTTTATGCTCAAAGAGAACATTGCATTTGGTGATTTTTTTTATCCTGTTTGATTTCATGTAAGCACATCATTGTGTAGTGCTTGTTACTACATATTTTAATACTTAATAGGATTTGGCTTTTGGTAGCTGGATGCTGGGTGACTTCATTTAAGTATTATGTGCTTGTTCTGGTTATCCCAAAACATAAATTTACAGAGATCTGTGGTTGAACCTGCTCTTATTTTAGTTAAGTTGCTTTTATAGTTTGTATAGATAATGGCTTTTCTGTATGTTATCTGTTCCTTACATAGGACAATATTATTTATAGACTTGCACTTTATTATATACAATGATATATGCATATAATAATATATATAAATAATATACATTATTGCCTATAGGACATTTCACTTAATGTTCACACAGAACTTACATGAAGCCATTTGAGTATAAAAGAAGATTTAATCTTAGTTTTGTTCAGCTGTAACTCTTTAGGAATTTGGGAATTGTCATTCTAGGTCAGGACTGCTTTCTCTCTACTTTAGGCACTGCCACAGACAGAGGTCTGTTACTGGATACTACCTAGGGAGTTGGGAATGTGAAAGAAGCAGAAACTTGTGAAATCAGCTTTTAATAGGTTAGATTTCTGGCCAACATTATTGGCAGTTTCATTTATGCTCTGAGATACCACTGAGGTTGTTGTTGGCAACAATTCCTTGGCTGTCCATGTCCTAATCCACATGGTCAGGACCCTGAATTTAGCTCAGTTTTGTTTAGTGACAGTTACTGTGAAACTGTCTCTATGGGATAATCCATCTCCAAAGCAATATAGTGCTGTAGGGGAAGAGCCATCCCTAAGGAATCAATATTTCCACTTGAACAGAGGCAGCTGTTTTTCAAAGACAGCCAATAATTGTGGCAACAGTTCCAACTTTGTGCAACATTTCAGCTTATGGGATACTCTGACAAGATTTCAGGGTGACATAGTTCAGTAGGATTCCAGAACTCGAGTTCTTTCTCAGCAAAGGTTTTTGTGACGTGTAGAATTATGTGTATCATGTCCTTATTTTCAGACATGTCAGTTCTTAATAGTCCGGGATTAGATTTCTTTAACATAAATTGAGATTCTGCTCTACCTAATCTTGCATCAATGTCAATTCATACTTTTCGCTGGGGTAGGGGCAAGGGAGGGAGGTAAGAGATTTGAAACAGGCTCCCCAGAGACCAGCACCAAGCCTGACAGAGTTCAAAAAGTGCTCAGTTAATGCTGTCAGGCCCATGGTGTGATTCCAGGGTGGCCGTGTACATAGCCGGGAGTGGGACTTTGATGAGCCTTGTGGGTCCCTTCCAGCTCAGAATATTCTGTGATTTCTCTCTCATCTGGAAAAGCTTTGTCTGAAGTTAGTAGAACTTGTATATTTTTTTAGTTTGCCATTGCTAACTCTCTTAAAAACACATTAAAGGGATTATCAGTGAAGATAAATTTTAATAATGACACTAAAAAACATTTTAGTTCACTTTCCAGATAATTCTCATTACCTGTTTTGCAGGTGGAAAAGAAGTGAGGATTTTAGGGCCAAGTATGATAGCAAATACACATAACAACTAACAAATGAAGGTTTATTTTGCATGCATATATACTGGCCATCCGTGTGTCTGTTCAGGAGGGTGAGCAGCACCTGTCAGGGCTCACGGGTGGGTTGTCCTAGCTCATAGTGAGGATGAAATTCCTGTTGGGTGCAGAACTGTTTGCTACAGTGTTAAAAGAAGATTTTTACTTTTGGCATAATGATTCTAAAATCCCACACCGGGGCCACAGATGAAATCAATTGCTTTCTTTAAAAGAAAGTCCTTATGATGTTGTGGGGGGTTTTGTTTATTTATTTTTTGTCCTAACAAAGCTGTAGTACTGAAAGTCATTTGGGCTCCTTTTTATAGTGTAAGTATAGTGTATACCTCACACTATAAATCTCAGCTTTATTCTTGTCGAGTAAGTTTTCTGTGGTTTTGCCAGGAAAATTCTTCAAACTTACTTTTATCAATTGTAATCTATTCAAAGGGGAAGAATAGTAGTAAACCTTCATCTTTGTCAAGGAGATGTCGCGAGAAAACAGATGAAAGGTTAAATAATGTGTTTTCGTTAGCCATAGCCATCTGAATCTATACTTTGTTTACGTTAAGGTGCTGCAAAGGTCAATAGTGAAGCTGTTTCTGCCTCTACCTGATAAGGAAAAACTACATGTGATAAAAGAAGGGAATGTAACATATTTTATTTGTTTTAATTTATTCTGCTTATGCAACTTATGTGTTCATAGGCATTTGGACATTCCATTCATGCATTGCTAATTCAGGTAGTGACAAGTCTACGCTGGTTACCTTTCCTATCTCAGAGCAAATTCAAGTAGTGAGTAACTTGGAAAAATTATTGCCTGTGTGTTCTGTCCTCTAGATTGTTTTAAAAATAGCTTCTTCTTCTAGCTATGATTAAAAATTTCCTAGTATTTTTTTCTGTTTATGTTGAGGGAATGTATGCTTTAGTAATCAGGGAGCAGTTGGAGTGGGGTAGATGCAAAGGCTTCCTTGGCTAAGAGCAAAATCCAAAAAAGTACTTCCAAAGTGGATACTTGCGATGATGGTGCTAGCTCATGTCCCCTTCTTTAGTGTGTCTGTACATAGGAACTTAGGCATGAAGTGCAGGTATTTAGAATTTCTTACATAAAAGAATTCCATAGCTATCTTGTGAAATAAAAAAAAGAGGATGATTTTTGTTCTGTCAGAAAAAAAAAATCCTTTCATGAAAGCTAAATGAAAATGGCAAATTTTATTGTGGCTTTAAGTTATAATTATGCTTTTAATTGGTTGCTGTAATGGAAATTCTTAACCAAATGCATTTAGACAAGAAGAGGATATGCTGTGGACTGCAGAAGGGAGGGAGGAATTACAAAGATGGTAGTTCTGAGATCTGGAACTACACAGAGTCTCTTGTGTACAGGACTTACCTTCACAGTGAACAGCTGGGATTGGAGGCTGGATGTTAGGATGGTGTTTGCCTGGGATGGCCTGTACTTGTTACTGCTTTGTTTAGGAGATGTCATGTCTGGCAGTTTTTTATTTCTCTACCTGGAAAATTTCAAGTGATCTTGCAAAGTGAAAGTCCTTTTCTTTAAGTGAGGACTTGAGAGGTGTTTATCAGGACCTGTTTCCAAAGGAAAGCTGTGTTTGTTTGCCTAGCAGGATGGGATACCTGAGAAGCAGCTTCTTGCCCGAAGGAAACTGGGGGTACTTTCTGTGTCAAGGAGGCTTAGTTTTGCAGTTTCATTGTCTCTGAATATGTCTGTCTCTCACTCTTTCTGGTACATGGTACTATGCCTCATATGATTTCTCTCTGAAAACAATTAGAAAGCATTGAGTGTATTTCCTCATACTGAGTATACTTTTGGGTTTTTTGTTTTTTTCATGAATAGAAACTTAACATAAATGATCTGTTAAAATTTTAAAGTGAAATACTAAAAATTCACTTTTACTGCAAGTGTTTGTACAAGGACATTGTAAGAATTAATTTGAATGAACAGTCTTCATACTATTGCCAAATATTCTCTCTACCTGAGAGAGAATCATCATTTGGGAAGTATGAGAGGTACCCTTAAGGACCAAGTGTAGTGGAGAGCTGGATGTTCACTCACCCACACCACTGTCCCCAGTTCCTTGGGTAAAGCTAGATTAGAAGCCTTGTCATGCTGAAGTTTGGGATTTAAGATATTCTTTGAAATGAAGGGGCTTTTTTTCTAAAACTGGTAATATACTAAAAATATTTCCTAGACACACATTTTGTACACCTTTTTATATAAAAAAATCAGCTCTCTAGACCTATGGGTGGGATATTTCTTTGCTCCTGATGTGGAGACATGTAGAGCAAGGAGGCCAAGGACTTAAATCTGGATATCCTGTATGCAACTGAGTCCTGTCTTTCCGCAGTTATTTTTTGTTGTTTCCCTGTCAGGGCCAGAACACTAAAATAGTCCTTGCTCCTCTGTCTCTGAGAAGGAAGTCTGGCCTGTGTCCTTGGGTAAGAGTGGAGTAGAAACAACTGTGCTCTCATAGAAGTTTCCACTGGGGTGACCTTATATATTATAACAACAAAAAAAACCACCCTAAACCCTCCCCCCCCCTCCAACAATCAAAAAAACCTCACAGACCCCAAAAAACTGAAACTCAACAAAAACCTCACCAACTTAATAGAAAAAATTTATTTACTCTAGTAAGGAGCTGCTGGTGAACTGCTATATTTTGCTGTAGAGACAACTGTATTTCTCTGCCAGGGAAGCTGCTTTTTATTCTGTATCCTATATGTAGTTCTTTCAGGTTATTTAGGTACCTTTTCTACTATTTAGTGAAAAAAACCCCACATGGTTTATTCATGTTTTAACAGTTTTAAACAGCTAATCTTGTGACTGAGCCAAGAGGTGATTAAATTGAGCTTTTTTAATATCAACAAGAGAAGCACTTGTATGTTTTATGGTTTAGTTTCTGAAAGTACAGAATATTGAAGACCCTAAGATTGTATTTATTTACTGTGATTGGATTGTATTTATTTACTATGATTGGGGAAATAAGACATTGCTTAAATTAAGCTTCAGATATGGAGGGAGTTGGTCTTGGGCTAAACAATATTGTTAGGTATCTATTTTCAGCACACAGACAGTTACAAATGATTGTAAAAAGGGAGCCAAGATTTCAGAAGAATGAGAACAGAATATGAGTTGTAGTTATGAATGGCTCCTTGTTTTTGAAACTGGCAATAGCTTGCTGGTGTCTGACATCCCATCTGTAACAGAACAATTTATTTATTTCTAAAGGTCACATTTCTCTCAGTAAATGAAGGAAAATGCATTGTTTAAGGGAAGGATTAATTACTTAATGTGACAATTCAGACAAGCTGTGTAATGAAGAGTAACAAGAAAATTCCCTTTGCAAAAACCATTTTTGGTATCACATGTCACTCCTAATTATGTATTTTTTTCTTCTAGCCAAGTATATTTGTGTGTTGGGAAAAATAAAAAATAGAAAGAAAATAAATAGATCAATAAATAGCTTATTTTTTGGTTTTAGTACCCACAAAGAAAACACAGTATATATAGATGTAATTGTCTTATTTTATTTTGAAGAAAAACAGAAAAAACTTTGCTAGATGTTTTGAACATGTTAAATGATGTTACTGTTACAGATTTCTTGGTGGGTGACTTCATTCTTTTGATAGTAAGAATAAAGTCTTTTGGTGTTTTCTTTCTGAATAATAAGATGTAGTTGTTTTACTGGGTTTTTTCCTGTTTACTCAGCTGCTCTTTAAGGTGACTTGACTTTACTTGCTAGGTTTGTGTAGGGACAAGGCCCAGACATGTTCATCAGAAAGTTGATGTTGAGATAAAGGCCTTACAGGGGATAGCAGCAAAATTTGAACATTGGTTGGTGGTAACTAGTGTTGATTGCTTAAGAAAACCCCCAAAATTGTAAAGGAATTTGTGCTGATTTTTGGGTATTCTTTCAATGAACAGGTGAAACTAAGCTCTGAAATTTTAATTTTAGTGAGCTGACATGTAAGAAGAAGGTGAGTTTTTTTTTTTCCTATACTTCTTTTGTCTTTTTAGGACTTGTATCTATCATTAACGGGCTGGGATAAATTGCTGGCAAAGAACTGAGAAATTTTTTTTGGAGTTTTTTACTTCTTTTTCACTGAACTCAATAAATATTCACTAACATTGCCTAAAACCTCTGTAATGATTCTGTTCTAGAGTTTACAGAAAGATTCACGTTTTTTATAAATTGTTATAATTCTCTTACCTTGTGCATGAGCTTGTCTCAGAAAAAGGCTTGTCTGCATTATAATAAATGAAGTGTATGGATTTTTGAATGAGACATTTATTAGGTGCTGCTTACTTTTTCTGCATGGAGAAGAAATTGAAACTATGCCTAGTAATCTAAGGAAAACATACTTGTTAAACACTTTTGGGAGACGACTCTTCCAACCCCCTGTATGGATTTTCTTTTTTTCCTCCTCACTGAAATAATCTTTCTAGCCTTACCGTATTTTCATTAAAATGAATACAGAAGATGGTTTAGTAGGTCAAAGAAGGGTGGTTGCAAGAGTATGACTTACTGTTAAATAGTCTGTTGCTGAGCTCAACAACTTTGTTTAGGTGAAAGCATGATAATTTCGGTATGACCTTATGCTGGTAGAAGTTTCTCTAGGGGCTGGGAGGGAAGATGCCTGTGCTCCTGTGCTATGGAAATGCCAACTGATGGATGTTTCCCAGTCTCTGCATTTCCCAATTCTGTATGCTGGCAGGGGGGGACAGAGGTAAATGCAGGTGCTGCCCTGGGAGCAGTGAATTGGTTAGGTGTAATTTGTCCAGAGGATCTTAGCAGTCTCCTGTATTGCAAAGGGAAGTAGGAGTAGGATTAACTTTGTATGGGATTGCTGTTTCCCCATGCATATCAGATGGTGACCCACTCATATTTGCATGAGAAGAACACTTGCCAACTGTATTGGATCTGGCTGAGATGGAGATCATTTTACCCACAGCAGCTCTCTCAGATCTGGCTGGGCATTGGCTCTGCTGGACACGGGGGAAACTTCTGGCAGCTTTTCACACTGTAGCCCCTGCACTACCAAAACCTGGCCTTGGAAAACAAATACACAAAACCAATTCTTAACAAAACTCTTTGTATTGGAAGAAATGCCTTCCTGACTTCCATGTGGACTGGCTGAAGGTCTGAATGGTGATATTTGCTTATGGTGGTTTTCTTTGACCAATCCTGGGGCCAAGGCAGAGCTTCCTTCCCCCACGATGGCTAATGAAAGGGGGCAGTGAGAAGGGCTCTGAAGCTGTTGGACTGCAAGGTCCTAAGGAAACACCATTGTTGCCCAGTATCCACTAAGGTGATAGAATTTCTGGTAGCAGGTGTGTTAAAAGAGTACTGTAAAACAGGATTTCTGAGAGTTCAGTGATGTAAGAATTACTGTTTTCATGAGGTTGCTTGAATTCCACAGCATTTTTTTGAGCTAAAACTAGACTTTACCATGTTAGGGCAAAGAAGATCAAGATGTGTTAAAATAATAATTAAAAGAAATGCTAAGAAAGGGGATGCTATAAAACTCTCTCCTCATTAGTAGCTGAGATAATGGATGTCATATTTTGCATATATTATGCTTAGTTTACAAATCAGTCTATCTGATCAGTGCTCTTTAGGCTGAATGGAGGGGTAACCATAGAAATGAGGACGTAAGAAGCCAGCTGAAATCCAAAATATTTCCAGTATTGTCCTGGATTTACAGGACATAACCATTTTGTTCTAGTTTGTATGTTTTTTAGTAAAAGATACAGTAAATTGCTGTAAAATTTAATACCTAGTTTGTTTCTTTGTCCAGAATTCATCAAGGGGAAAACACAAATAGTTAAATCTTAATTATTTTTCAACATGTGAACAGGTTGCACTCAGTGCTCGGAGTGTTAGATGGAGTTGTAATTGTTGGGAACAAGGAACCTTTGGCACTGTGTCCAAAAGGACAACTGGATTCCTGGAGCTGTGTGCATCTTCTGATCTTCACCTGGGCTGTTGTTGTGGAGGTGGGCTAAGTGCATGAACGGCTGTATGTCAGCATCTGTTGGAAGTCAGAGGCTTTTAGGTGTTCTAAGTGGTGCTTTTGGGAGGACCCAGTAAGTGCTTAAGTGTTGACATTGCTAGATAAAGGGTTGTTCAGCCTAGACCAATGATCCAGGATTTAGGCATCCCTTTGCCTAAGTCATTTGAAGGTTCAGACTAGGAAGTATGTACAATTGCTGCCAAGGTGAAGGAAAAAACATGATCCAAAAATGAGGTAAAATCCTTTGCTAACTTCTTTACCAGAATGTGTCATCCTGGTAGAAAGATGTTGCTAGAATGATCCAAGACCTAAAAGCTCAAGCTTTTACTCTGATTGACTTTCAGCTTTTCTTTAGTACAAGTCAGTTTATGCATCTGAGCTGTGTGTTTTCTTTCTGTAGAGGTGGGATCTCATGCTTCCTGTTTTAGGTCTCCAGGGTGTGTCTGGCTGCCTTCTGCTTCACAGGGTTCCACATTACTTTTAAAGAGCTTTTGATCCAAGATATTGCTAGGTGATTCAGCAGTTTTATATTGCTAATTAGAATTAAACAGACTGTATTAGAGAAATACATATACCTCAAACCATTAAACAGCAATTGCTTCAAAGTAATTGTTTGGAAAACTAGATATTAATAGTTGATAACTGATAGGAAAAAGAAGTATAGAGGTAAGTAACAATCCAGCCTGCTCTCACGGGTGGAAGTTTCCTTAAAAATTGTTATTTTTCATAAAATTGTTGACTACATGGTCAAAAGTACATTTTCTAGAAAATTTTTCTGGCTTTCCTTCGTATGTCGTTTGTACCTTATGGTTAGCCAACATGCTCTGTCCATGCACTGCCAGAGCTGGATATTTCATTTTCTCAATGACTTTGTAGTCGTCTGCTCTTTGATTTCTGTTTTATTAAAGGTCTCTGGTTTTCCTGTTCCCTATGTGGGTTGTCCATTTGGCAGCACGTTGAAGTTGAGTTCAAGGGGTTGTGTGTGCAGTAGCTGAGGCTGAGCTCGCTGCACAGCCACCATCAGCAGACCTGTTGTACCTCAGTTTGGCTGCCTGGTGGCATTTATACCAATTTAGATGGGGGATCTCAGGGGTGCTAAGGGTTAAGTGTATTGGCATTCCTTGAAAACTGATGGAAAGCTAGTTGCCTTTAGTATGGATAGGTGCTTTTCAGCATAGAGAGGGCTCTCTCATGTATTTATGCAGAATTCCAAATAACGTCTGTACAGGCTTTCCTTGCACCAGCACAATTTCTTGGTGAAATTCGTATGTCAGAATGTGCTAATATGGTGCTGAGGTGGAAAAGACATCCTCTAGACCAGGCTTGATCTGTGTTTCTAGTGGTGGCAGGCAATAACAGTACCACCAGTGTGCTGAGTATTGAAATTAAATGGCCACAAAACACTGATTTTACTTAGCTGCCTTTCAGGCTATTGGGTAGCCAGCACTGAAAAGCATGATGAGGCTTTACAAAGGAGTAAAATCTACTGGTGCTGCTCCTGCTTTTCTCTGGACAGCCTGGTTCTTGTTATTGCTTTTATTTTAGACTTCTGATTTTTTTGCAGCTTGGTTCTTTTAAATTTTAGCTAACTAAGACTTAAATTTTTAGCACTGTGTGTAGTTTGTAAACTTCAGGGGTTTTGATATTTGTAAATCTCTCCTAACATCCACAGACCTGGGCTTTATTTCAAGGAATGCAATTTTCTAGGTATTAGGCATACTGTTGTTAGCAGACTCTCTGAAACTTGAGCAGGCAGATTCATTACTCTTCTGACTCTGGTTTTGAATTTGTTTTTTTATTCAGAAGAACAATATCTGTTGTGCATGCTCAACAACATAATTAGTATGTAGTGTGTGTGTTTGCAAAATACTAAAGAGGCATTTGTACTTATTTCTTTGTTATTTATTTGCAGGGAAAGCCTGTTAAATCATGTGGTATTGCTTTTGTTTCCATGACTGGAAACACTTTTTGCATGAATGTATACTCTTTAGTTTGGTTGGGGTTTTTTTGTAACTGTTTTTCACAGAGACTGGTAATGCTGACATTGTGGTCATGCTTTGGATGTATGTGTGAGCTGTGTGTAATTAGAAGCGTTTGTACCACAAGGACCTGGGTTCCCTGCAGTGCCAGCTTAGCACAACTGTGAGTGCAAGGGGAATGGAAGTCCTTGGCTCCGACCTGCTTCCCATGGGAAGGAGTGCTCACTCGTGTGTTTTTGCATACACAGTTTTATCCTAGATGTTTATTTTCCTCCAGCAAAATTAGATACTTTCCACCTGTGTGACTGTGTGAGGAGGTGATTTATGGATGCCAGTGGTGTGCTGGTGGATGTCCTGTGTGACTGGAAAGTGTCAGTGAAGGGCAGTGTTGGCAGAAGCACTTGCTTGTACAGATCAGCCCTTTTTCCTGTAGGGTCCCTCCTGCCCTGCACCTCGCTGCTCTCCCTGCACAGGTGCTGGTGCACGTGTCCTTAGGGGAAGGGCAGAAGAGCATTGTGGCTGCTGAGTACCAGAGTATTCTTTTTAAATAAAGAATATTTAACTGCAGTTTTCTCTCCTGGAACTGAAGAGTTAGTGGTCAAAAGTGAGAGATGAGTGGGTTGAAAATACCACGTTTCTTTCTAGGTGTAGGAATGCAACCTAAGTAGTGCTTTCAAACTGGGAGAAACAAGAGGCTGTTCATGGTGACCAAGTTTCTTGAAACCTGTCTTCAAGCTGAATATGAGGCAGCTGTTACTTTACAAAGCTGGCCTAATCTGGAAGCTTCTACAGGCATGAGTGTTTCCTAGAACAAGGTTCACCATCCTGACAAACCCCAAGCCTCTGCTACAAAATCTCTTCTGAAATAAAAAGGAAACAGCTTGAGATCCCATTTATCCTAGAGCAGAGTCAGCAGGGTGTGTTTGGCCCCACATGGTTAGTTTTACAAAATTAATGGTAGCTTTAAAAATTGAGTAATTTCCTAGTATCTGCATGCTTTCAGTACTTACTGCTATTGTACACTTCCATAGGCAGCTCAGCAGATTTTAACTGTCTAGACATACAGGTCTGTAGAGGGAAGGGTATATCATCAGAGAAATCTATGGAATGTATCAAGGAAAAGTAAACATTTAGATTGCTGTGTCTGGCAGTTTGTTTAGACTTGTAATCTGTTTAAGTTAGCAAATTTTATAATAACTAAAAATATTCTGGGATAGTAACATGTTAAAATATTTTTTTTTTACTAAAAAGTTCTGCGTATTTTAGGATACTCAAGTATTTGTAAAAACTTAAAACATTTGGGGAATTCATTTGAAAGGAAGGTAGGTCTTTGCAGTCCTAAGTGTCTGGTTGCAATCCAAAATAATAAATAAAAAAGATAAATGTTTTAAAACTGCATGTTGGAATAAGAGCAGGCAACTCCTGCCAGTGTGTTTTAGGTTCAGTTGTATTAATATTTTTTCATTAAATAATAATTAGATATGTGCCATTTGAAGCATTGTACACTTATTTCTTTCTTAGGTCATGGTAGAAAAGACTAAAAATAGTTATTGAGTTCTGTAAATATAATAGATGCATTTCTGCTTTTTGTTCCATAATAGCCTGTGAACTTTTAAAAAAAAAAGTGCAACTGATTGCAAAGATGACATTCCTAATTGTACAGAAGCCTTCCATTTCTAAAAATATTTTTCTAACCTTAAAACATAAAGTATTCATATTTCTTGGTGACTGCATGCCTGTTTATGTGCGGGACTTCCTGGTTTATTGTTACCGTGTCCCAGACTGCTGAACTATTTGTGCTTGAGGTGCTATTTCATTCTTCCTTTATCATGGTTTTTCATGGAAGAGAGTTGGCTTCTTCAGTTGACTTCTTCTGAGCCATCATGAATTTACGAGTTTGCAAGGGGGGACAGACATTTGGGGTGCTTTTATTATTTCCAGTGTGTTCATATTGTATTCAAAGTGCACTTGATAGTAATTGCAGAGCTATTTTATCTTACTTCTGCGTCACTAAAACTGTTTAAGAAAACTATTATTGAAGCTTCGCTGACTTAATCTGGACTTTAAAATTAATGTCACTCTTTTAACTCCTTAGCTGTATTACATTGAACTATAAATAATTTGAGGATAATGGATGCGAAGGCAAATGGTGCCAAGAATGCTTTGCAATTTGCAGAGCAACCAAACACTTTTTAAATTTGCTTATGCCGCAGCAGGTCTGTGTAAACACAACCTAAGTGAGCTTATTTTTGAAGTAAATTTAAGAAATGTCATTTCACTGGATAACAAAGCATAGAAAAAGTCATAAATCTGTGTGCTGTGCACAGTTTTGAGAACATGTATTCCTTTTTCTGATTCTAAGTTAGCACTTTCGTACTTAATTTAACTGGAAGACAATTTCCATTATATCAGATTTTTTTAAGTCTTGAAAACTGTAAATAGAAATTTTTAGAAATGCAAGAATTTCCCTGAAGTATTTACAGAGCTCGCAGGGTGGTATTGCCATAAGATGAACAAGTTCAATCAGTTTTTGTATTCTCTTTGCTCTGGTTGGCACTCATAAAGCTAAGGATGTGAGCAGTGGTAAAAGGGAAAATTGGATTTTTAGTAACTAATTTAACTATTTGAAGTAATTCCAGACAGACTCTGTCATTCTAAGCATTGTGTAATTATTACTTCAGAAAAAAAAATTGTTCATTTTAAAACTATGCTAAAAAAAAAAGCTGTCCTCTCTGTGTTTTTTGCAAGGGAGGGTGCCTTTGAAAATCCCCCCCCAAATACTCGCCCCAAATATGCACCAGACTCCCCCTCTCCCTGCCTTTTTTTTTGGTTGTTTTCTGCAAGAACAGTTGCCTCATGCACTCTTTGGCTTTGACCCTTTTGATTTGCAGATAGAGAGTAGGAGGAACGGGGGTTATCTTCATGAGCATGAAATTTTGCAAGATCTGTTGTAGTATTTAGTAGGCAGATTCAGCCTGGGTCTAACTGCTGTCAGTCTTCCTAATTGTAGCACTTAAAAAGAGCTTTTGTCTGTGTGTTGTTGTGACATAACACATAGAACTGTGTAAAATAGGTATTTTCAAAACAGGAATTTGTCTTTCTTTGTGTGACCTAATCTGTATTTTTCTGCAGTTCTGATCAGCTCTTAAGTTGAAGCAAAAAGCCCTCATCCCCATTTTATTTTTGTTTATTTTTTATTTTTCCATCAATTGAAATAGTATAACTTTGATATTAAAAGCTTAAAGGAGATTATTTTTATTAAATATGAGATGGAAGGTATCTGTAAATTTAAAAGGCTAAAGTTGAGGCCTGCAGAATTAAGCAAATGTAGAAGTGGTGCAAAGCTGAAATACAGTTTTAAAACTTTCTGAACTGAGGATATTTGTTTGTCTTCTGTCTACCCTTTCTGATGGACAATGTATTCTTTCTTTTTTTTGTCTCTTTTTGTAATCTTAACCTGCTTTCCCATCAGTGATGCAATTATGGAATCTTTCCAGGCAGTGGTGCCCATTTATCAGGTTCTGTGTCTTGTTTATCTATGATGCAAAGTAAATGTTTTGAAATGAACAAAGCAGGGCGGTGTTAACAGTCCTGACAGAAAAAGAATTAGGTGGCATGTCCAATTTTTATTTTCTTTTTACTCATGTTGAAAGGACATCTTCCCCCCTTTTGTTTCTTTTCCCCATTACACAGTCAAGCAGCAAATATTACAGTTTAGTCAGATGGATGCTGAATCAGGAAGAATGCCATGTTTGTCTTTAATCACTTGGAAGAGCTCTGAAGAATTTCTTGCATCTTTCAGGAAAAAAAGAATTGCTAATGGATAAAGCAGAAATGAGAAGCCTGACTTCATAAAGAAGAATTTTTGAAAGGCATTCATCAAAATGAAATTAAATGTCCTGCTGCCTCAGCCATAAAACATGACAATAAATGCAGGATAACCTGGGTTTTTTGTTCCTTACTATTTTTGCAATTAGTTCACTTTTTCTCCTGCAGAGAGGCTGCATGAAAGATCTTGTTATTTGGGGCTGTGGTAAAATGTGCTGGCTCAGCCTGCCTGAAGAAACAGAAGCCTTGGCAGGAATGCTGATTACCCTGACAATCTAAGCAGCCTAGAGCTTTGAGGTGTTGTGGGTCTTATCATAAAGGTAAAAAAAATGTGTTTTGGATGGTAGGATAGCTGATAACATCATGATGGTACAGCAGATTCAATAGTCTTTGTGAGACTTACTTTTCATTTTGTGATACCTGAGGAAGGAGGGGGGGAACCTTATCACCTTCAGGTAAATTTTTATAACATACTTGTGTGTTTACATCTTTATCTTTTTTAGGGTATCATTTTATGCCATAGGTACATGAAGGGATTTAAGTTTTCATGGGTTTTTCCCAATAGCATGGGGGGAAACTGCTGTGTACTTCTTCCTGCTCCCTTTCCCCAGCCCCATGTTCAGTGCCAAATCTGTGCTACAGTATCTTCATAAGCAAAGAGAAAAAAAAACCAAACCCACCCTTCCTATCCATATTAGGGTGTCATTATTTCAGCCATTACTTCTTCAAAGGTTCCACACCCTCCCTCCACCAGAATGCACGTGTGTGTGGTAATAGGGCTAATAGCATGGTGCATGAGGTCCTTGGTTTAAAACTATCTCAGATTGGAGTAAGAAAACCAATCTGTGGGTCTGTGTTGGAGTCTGTGAACTAAGTTATTGTACTGGAATTTGGACACTGTTAGGAAAGAATAGACTTAGGAGTTTGAGTTAGAAAGGAAAAATGACTTGAAGTTATAAAGTTGCAAAGTCCCTGTGCAAAGAAATTCATCTGTGAAAGTTTCTCGTTTAAAAATTGGTTGTTTAAGTGTTTTTCTAAAAATCTTTTGGCTCATTATGACAAAAGCAAGGATATTTTCATTCTTACTTGTTTATTTCTTTCCAAGTATTTTCCTTGTTTGCACTAAAGCGTTTATTGAAAACTGCATGAGGTTATAAACACATCAATCAACTTTTGTTCTGTTCCAGTAACCTAAAAATCTAAGGGTTCATTGTGTAAGCTTCATTTGTAATGTAGAGCATTTACTGGTACCATGAAATCATTATTAAGAGCAAACAACCAAAGGTGTGTCTTTCTGCACAGTTCTAGAACATGAACCAAAAGTTGCGGGTCCAAATGATGAAGAGGAGGACGAGGGAGAACAGTTTGACTTTGATAGTGGAGATGAGATACCAGAAGCAGACAGGCAAGCCCTTGTGCCACCTATCCCTGATCCTGGAAATTACATAGAGGATCAAGAGGCAGGTGCTGCAGGTAAGTTAGCCTGTTGGTCTGTACCTCCACTGGGCTAAATAGTCAAGACTGATCACAGGATGCCTTTTCTTGCCAGTGCAATATAAATACTTTAACAAGAGTTTGCCATGGTGTTATGGCTTGCCCCTGAGGGTAACTCAAGTTCTTCTTAATGGATCCCTTGGAGCAGATTAGAATGAAACGACACTGAATAATTGGTGTTTGTAAATATACACATATTGGGTTTATTCTGGAACAATTTGGTTGCAATGGAAAGCATATATGTAGCCATTTTGAATATTATTATATATAGTAATGTAGCAATATCAAAGCATAAAAATACCACCTGCTTAAGAAAACATATAAGGGAAAAGAAAGGAAGAAAGAGAAAGGGTAAGAGTATGAAGATACGTAATTACTGCCCATGGATCTGTGATGAGACTTGGTTGAAGTGACAATTGAAGGTCTTGATCTGTCAGAGGTGGGGGAAAAAGCCCACAAAATACAAAATCTCTGGTGGGTTAATGCACGTTCAGGTGGGAGTGCCCAAGCACCTCCTCTGCAAGGGCAAAGTTTTACACTGTCTTTTGATCACGTGCAGTTCTCTGGTGGAGGGTATCAGAAGTGAGTCTGAGGGCACTTCAGGGGTTGTTGACAGTCTATGGCCGCTTCTAAGGCAGCTGCCTCTGATGTCAGTAAACCAACATGTGAAAGTGACCTTTTCTGGGAGAAGGGCGCGTGTGCAAGGGAGGGCAGTTTGGCATGTTATAAAACACAATCTTGTCTCCCCAAGGTCTGCCTCTTACTGGCCTCAGAGCCCAGTTTGTAGTCTCTGGTGGTGACAGGTTCACTCCCTGTCTTACACAGACCAGAGGTTTGTCATTGCACACCCAAAAACTCACTGCCTTCTCTTTGCAGACTTGCAAACCTTGCCTCAGCAAAGCATCCAGGCACCTCCGAAAATAGTCCATTTGTTTTGAGTCATAGTCCAGTCTCTCACACATGGAAATACCCTGCAGGTGTTTTGAATATTCCTGTCAGTTACAGTCATGGTAGATCTGACAGGGAAAGTGACCATCACATGTAGTTCCTGTGAGGTTTCCCATTCAAGTGTGACTTCCAAACCAATGGATTGGACATAGTCTGAGTGTCATGATACAGAAAAACTGTAAATCCTTGCTGGTCTGAAGGCACACTGATGGCTTGAGATAAGCTGTTTCACAGCTAAACTTTCTGGTTGCTCAGCTAGAGATGTTTTGCATAAAACTAAGGGGAATTTGAATGTATGAATTTCATTCATAAACAGAAGTTTTGCTAAATATTGAAACATTTTTTATGACATATGCAGATGTTCCCAGGGCTGAAGTGTAGTCTGGAAATTGCTGTATTCTGCTCTAATTGCTAACAGCTGATTTTGCTTACTTTGATCCAATTTCCTTTTGTAAACAGATTCACTGTGCTTATGGCAATTAAAGATAGGTAACTCTTCAGGTACTGTGCAGTTTGACAACCTGGAACTTAAACACTATCTTTCCCTGAGCATCTGTTGCTTGCTCACCCTTATTGTGAAGTTGTGCTTCCAGCTTAAAATCCTTTGATCACTTGGGATGCAGTTCTGCAATTCCCTTCAGAGGGGCCTGTGGTTCTGCTCTACCTCAGTGTGTCTCAAAAATACCAAGAACTTTGTATAACAGAAAACAATAAATTTTCAAAGAGAAAAACTTGTAAAGTTATTTTATTTCTATCTTTCTTAACAGAGCATTTTCAGGACTCCTCTTTGAGGAATGTCCCTCCAGTGAATTTTTCTTGTCCTTATGACTACCCCTAAAATATTGTGTTTGTGTTTTTAAGATTCAAATTTATCTAGAATCCAGATTTTAACCTTTAGGATTTACTGTTTTGACTCATGTGCTTATGTCAGTCAAGTTACTTTTTTTCCACAGGCATCTTTGTAACTCATCTTGTTTTGCTTTTGTTGCATTCCTCATCTGTAAAATGGGGAGGTTGGCTGAGTGGGAATTTTGAGTCATAGGTTGTAAGCAACTTGTATAGTAAAGATCAGGTCAGTGTTTAGCATACTTGCAAAGAGCTATTAGAGTGGCTTGAACAGGTATGAAAAATAAAACTTTGTATTTTCGTTTAATCTTTCAACTAAAGGAGCCGATAATTTAGAAAACAGTGAGAAACTGCAAACATCAGAACCTGCTGCAGAAGGCACTCCAGCCAAAGTAAATCCCTACTCAGTCATAAATATTTCCCCAATCCAAGATAAGGATCCATCCTCATCACCAGAACCAAGTCCTCAAGATGAATGTGCAAGTCCCAGCTTGTCCGGCGGATATTCTGTTCCGGTCCCTTGTGGATATGCTGTGCCATCCAACCTGCCTTTGATACTGCCAGCATACTCCAGTCCTGTCATCATACGCAGTGTTTCTGTAGATGAAGAAGGTACTGTATGTACACATCTTACTTTATTTGAAGGGGAATCCTTGGTTAATCTCAGGTACCTTTCCTGTGTAGTACTCAGCCTGGGCGAGTATGATTAATTATAAGTCCTTTTTAACATAACGATATAATTTCCAGATCCAGAGTTCAGGCCAAAGTTTCTTCTCATACCTTATATTTTTTTTTCCAGATCCTGGCAAAATTAATTTCCATTTTGCCTTTTCTATATGCATTTTTATTTGTTTATTTTCCAATTCTTGTGGATTTAGAGTTGCTTTGGGTTTTTCCCTTGATGATTTGATGAATTCTCTGTCTTCTAGTACAATTTAAAGACAGAAGAGGAAACTAGAAAGGGATTACTACAGAAACAAGATATCCATTTTGTAACCAGAGTTGAGAAATTTGAGAGCTTAATGTCAAGACACTAGGAAAAGAAAGCTCCCCATATCTTGCCTTTTCCTTTTTGTATTTTGAATATACTTTTCTTTAGCTAGGCAGCAATTCTTCTATAATTCCAGCCTTTATTCCAGCCTTTTCTTTTTACCACTGCTAGGAATACTGTCAAGTAAAACAAATTTTGTGGTCCTTATTACCTGTAGAAGAATATATGTTTTAGAGATAGAATTAAATGCATCAGGCATTGTAATTTCCTCTTAACAGCTCTTCTAACAAATGGCTGTGTCTTTGAATTACTTAATTTTCAAAAATGATAGTGTGAAGAAACTTCTATTTTTTTAAACATGTGTAAGAATAAAACTATTGCAAAGGAGATGTTTCTTTAGCAATGAACTAGTAAAATCAGTTTCTTATGCTAAAATATGCCATTTGAGCCAACCTGACATGTTATTGCAAGCATTTGCTTTTTTTTTTTTTTCCTACTTGGCAGGTACACAGTCAGCAACTGAGGAATGTCATTATAATTCTGTAAACTTGGAGGACCCTCAGAATAGGTGATTACCAGTTCATTATTTTTTAATAATTTGTAGAACCTTAATTCCTAAGAAAGCTTGCATTTGATAAGTATTTTATTTTCCATGTGTGGTGCTTCCATGTTTGTTGGTTTGTTGTTTTTCCTTTTCTGATTGTGTACAGAAATCAGCACTGGTGAGTGTAACTGTGCATGACATTTTTAAAAACACAGTTGAATTTTTGTAGAGTGATGGCAATTTCAGCTGCAACAGACTGCTGGATATTTTTTCTAGCCTGCTGCTTTCAGCAGGACCACTGCCAATACTCCATCAGATCAACCATGGCCTTGCTGGCTGAGCCTTCAAACCCTCCAAGGGTGGAGGTGCTGCAGCTTCCCTGAGCAGTCTTCCCTGTTGTACTACCTTCCCTTCCCCCCTTTGCCCCCCCTACCTCCCCAACTGTCCAAACCAAATCTTCCAGTGAGCAGTCTGTTGACCATTCTCCCTTTGCCTGGCATTAAAAAAAAAAAAAAAAAAAAAAAAAAGGGGGGGGGGGGCACCCAAAACCCCCGAAACAAACCCAAACAAAAAAATAACCCCAATTCCATCACCTCTGTAGTTCTCCTTCGGATAGTTGTAGCTGCTCTTGGATCACCCCATAACATCCTTTTCACCAGACTAAATGATCTCTATGTATTTTATCTTTTCCCTTGTAAGCCATGTGCTTCAGTCCCTGACTTCAGTTTCTCTACATCTCTCTAGAGGTAGCTTCAATTTCTCCACAACTCTCCAGCAGGGGAGTGTTGGAAAGCCAAAGTTGGACATGCTGCCACAGGTTCATCCTCACTGGCACCAGGTGGAGGAGGAGAACAGCTTTGCCTGATGGCTCCTGATGTAACCCAGAATGTCTTTAGTCCTATTTACCATGAAAAAGAAGCTCTCACTTCACCATTTCTGAGAGAATTTCCTGTGTTCTGGTAGATGAACTCATAAGCAGAGTATTTCTTAAGATTTTAAAGAAAGTGTTTTCAATTTTCTGACTAAAATTGTCAGACTATTAAACAGAATAGATTATTCATCACCCAACTACATACTGAAAAAACATTTTTTAATAATCATCAGCCTTGGAGTGGAAACTAGAAGGCAGAAAGATATTTAGTGCCTTGTCTTCATGGATGTTTAAAAACATTTTGGTGTAACTTTTAGTTCTTTCATTTTATGGCCTCTTTTTCAAGTGAAGATAACCAGACCAAGAGAGAGGACGATGCCCTGGCCAAATGGGTTGCAGATCCTGCAAATACAGCATGGATGGAAAGTAAGTACCAGTGAGCACTGAAGTACAAATGTGGAAGGTGGTTAGTTTTAAACCGTGATCAGCAGTATGTGTGTGTCTATGTGCACAAGCAGATTTTATGGGAATGTCCATGTTCACTTCTGCTGTGTGTTTTCAGATAGGTTTACAGAACCAAGCTTTACTGGTTAGAACATTCAACAGTGTAATAAAGTTGTATTTTAGAATAAAGCTAACATTCACTTTTCCGCTTTTTAGAGTCTGTGGAATCATGTATTGTGGAAGTCATTTGGCTCCATCAATGCATGTGCAGTGGAAATACACTCCAGTTCAGAGTCTGATTGGTGACTGTATTTGAAATTGCTCTTCTTGTGTAGTTGTTGGCATATAAGTACTTGGAGGAGGTGGAAGGGAAGGAATTGCCACTGTCTTGATGTGTGCTGTTGATTCTTGGCTGGTAACTGCATTTTAAACCAGAGCAGAGACTGTGTGGTTTGAGGACAGGTTATCATGCCTGTTCTCAGCTGTTCCCACTGGGCTGGAGGTTCATCTTACATATCTGTGAAGTGATTGAAGAATTTGCATTGTCATTCTGGCACTTAGTGTGGTCATTACATTATTTAGTTTTGGTTCTTTTCAAAAAGCCAATTTCAGTTTTTCCACAGCCATTCAGTAAGGCAATGAGTATCCTTCAACAGGCACAGAACATACCATACCTCTGAAAGAACGAGGGAGAAATACTGACTTTTGAAGTGGAGTTTTGTTTTCAGGCTACCAAAGGTCATCATAAGCAATGCAGACAAAACTCTGAAATTTCACAAATAAAACATACTGCTTTGTGCATTATTGCAGTATTTGAATGATTAGATGTGCAAGCAAAATGCTAGGGGATAGTGAGTCATATCTCCATTGTATTCATATATGCCAATATAACCAAAATTCTTTAAAATAGAATAGAATATTTCAGTTGGAGAGGACCTACAGCATTTCAACTGCCTGACCATTTCAGGGCTAGCTAAAAGCTAAAGGCATGTTAAGGGCTTTGTCTAAATGCCTCTTAAACACTTAGTCCAATTCAAATTTTAGAAAATTTCTCATTTGTTTTTTTTTCTGTCTTGGTTTTAGACCCGGATGAGGTAATTTATGATGATGTGCCAAGAGAAGATTCAGACTCTGAACCAGGTTTGAGGTCTTTGTAATATTGAAAGCAATGTAAAACAGAATTATGTGCATGTGTACTAAAGAGATAAATTTGTTAAGTACCTAAAATATATATAAATGGAATTAAATTTGTGTCAGTAATTGTCAATAGGTCTTAGAAATTGTACTAACACTTAAAAGACTATCTCAGCAGGTCTCCTATACTACTCTTCTCAGAAACTGAATTCTGCTTTGTTTTATAGATACTGTTCCAAATGCTTGAGTATTCTGCATATTAAAGAATTACAGTGTTGGGTGTTGTAGCTGTAGTGCCCTCAACAAGGCAAGGTAGTTAGGGAAAGAGTGTTCTAAATAGTTAAATGATATATGATACTGTATCATTGTCATGGTTATAGAGAGAAGCTCTTTCCTCGAAAATCCCCTTCAATATATAAATGGTTGATAGATGGAAGGGATGGTCCAGAGTGGCTGTTCACCATCCTGATTGTGACTCTACAGAAATGTTTTATTTCAGCTTTGAAGTGGTCCACTCCTGATGGTTGTGACCATATTTGGAGGGGGCAGAATAGATCTCAAAGTAGTTTCTGGAGTCAAGATTTTACCTTTACTGGAAATGATGGTGTTAGGGCTCAAGAAGCATATTTCATTGAGTTCTTGCGCAGGTTTATTTTAAGTTTTTGGGTATAGTGAAGTCTGCATAAAGATCAGTTGCTACTGACTGATTTTGTGTTTGAGTGAATTGGCTTATTGGGAGCTCAGCGTCTTACTCGTCATGGCTCTCAGAGGGTGTAGGTGTTTGATACTGAAATTGTTAATGGATCAAGAAAACACTTAAACTTTTTTGAGTGAAAACCACATTAATCTTTAAAGCTGTAACAGTTTCATTTCTTGTCCTTAGTAGTATTCAAGCAAGGTGTTTTACAAAAGACTGCTGAAATTTTTTTTCATTTAGTATTGGAAAGTACTATGTTACATTCATGAATTGAATGCTTATATTACTAGAAGTTCCCTCAGTGCTACTTAGCAGAGACATCTTTGCCCTGTTGTGGATCAGTCAGGAAACACGTACACCAAGCCCAGGTGGCTGAGCTAGGTGGGATATAGGATATGGAACAAAGCTCTGCTGAGCATATTTAGCTTAGGTCAGAATCTTTAGCTTAACCCTTAAGAAATTGGTTAAAATTCTGGTTTTCATTTTGTCCCCAGAGACATTGAGGACATTCTGAGGAAACAGATAGTAAGGGAAGTTTCATCTTCGTACATTCATGATCTTGATGTTTATTATTTGTATATTTTGTCAGGGAGACACAACTATTCCAAAAAAAGTTTCACTCAGACAATCTACATTACCACATGGACAAGATGAATTCACCCAGTCGTGGGGTCAATCCTGCCCCAAAGCAGGACAGCACAGGAGTTAGACTTGCATAAGTCTTGATTTATTTTGATTTACTATGATGGTTCTTTTAAATTTCTCATTGTGCTAGATTACCACTAAGATGTCTTCTTCAGTAACAATATTTTAAGGACAGTCTTGATACGCATGGAGATTTAAAAAAAAAAATTAAAAATCTGAACATTCCAAATTAGACTAGAATCCTCTGTGTTAATTATAAAGATTTTAATTAATGTTAATATTAAAATCCAGGGTTTAGATGGATGTGTAAAACATGCCAGCTTTTCTTTTGAGTACATATTTTTTCCTCTGTTTAAATGAAGCGTCAAAATAAACACACAGCTGCTGTTTCCTGAATTTAATAGGATACAGTTGTAAATGCTGCATCATAACCTCTGACAATAGTGATTCCTGGCAGAAGTGTTGTACCATGACAAGTGTCCAGACTTTTCTACTTGTAATGACAAATGGTGCTGCAGGTAGAGTGCATTCCTGTTTCCTGATAAACAATTGGCTCTAAATTTTCCATTTTATTTTGAGTAAGTTTTATGTTCTTGACATGTATGCCAATGGAAAGACCTGTGTCTTTAACAGGAGGTACGTTGGTCAGCTTTTGCAATATAGATTTGAAAACGTTATGTCTTGAAAAGGTTAATACTTCAAGTTTTTAAAGTAAATTATGAGCAAGGTAGCTGCCAGGTATGGGAGACTTCCAGTGACCAGTGGTGATGAGTCATAAAACACCATTGTGTAACACCTTTCTTGCTACTTTGATCTGATCTGTTCTGCTGGAAGTACTGACATTTTCATTTGATTCTTGCAATGTTTTAGCATTTATCATTTGAGCTGATGTCCCTAGGGACAAATGGCAAGCTTGCAAATGGAAGGATGATGCTTCTCAGTGCAGATGTGCATTCACAGCTACAGTTTAATTCTTTACAGTTTAATTTATTTTGTTTTAATTCTTGCAGAGGAAATGATTTATGATGATGTTGAAAATGGTGATGATGGTGGAAACAGCTCACTGGAATATGGATGGAGTTCAAGTGAGTTTGAAAGCTATGAAGAACAGAGTGATTCTGAGTGTAAAAATGGAATTCCCAGCTCCTTTTTGCGAGGCAACCACAAGAGACATGTATGTATCCTGCAGTGCTGCTCAGTCATTGAGGTTATCCTTGTTTCCAACACTTGACTTCTCACCTGTACTTCTTTTTTTCCTCACTTCAGTTTCAAATGTCAACAGCATCTTTTTAAAGGAGATATGAATCAGTATGGAAGTGACAGTAGATAACAAAATGTAACAGGGAAGAGATGAAAATATTAAACAGAAGCTTCTTCAAAAAAAGAAAAAACTCAAATTGGATAAAAATGAAATTAAAAATAAGATTATTTTTGCTTTTGGGCAGTTCCTCACCTTCTCTTCTTTTGCAGTTGCTGGATTAGTCTAAGTGGTAAGTGTGGAAAATAATGTGAAGAATAAATGGGGACAAGCCTGACAAGAATTGAAGGTTTGGGATCTTTAGGTGCTCAAAAGTCACAGAACTCTTTGCTATTGTTCGCTAGCTTTCTGCCTTAGATCTGCATCAGTTTGCTTGTTTTAAAGTGGCTGAACTTAAACTTACGGAAGTAAAAGATTTTTGTAATCAAAGAGAATTCTACCATTAGGAGAGAAGAGAGGTGGTGTGATTAAGACAATCCATCTGTGACACTTCTCAGGTCTAGTACCTTTGGCTCCATCCATTCTGCAGGAGGCAGGAAGACACAGGTGACACAGGTGCCTGTCCTCACGGGCTCTTGCCTTCTCTTTGCCTTGGCTCTTTTAGTTCTGACCTTGTGTACCTTCTTTGTGAGAGGCTCCCCAGTGTGTGCTGACAGAGCCCCAGGAGCCACTTGACAACTGTGTTCTGAGCTGCCTCAGCACCCTGTGGCTGGAATGTGCAGTGTGTTATTTCATAGGACCTTTATTTTCATTTTGCAGGTTTCTTAACTTGATGAGAATAAAAGCCTTGCTGTCTGTGTTTCCTTCCAGTACATGTTATCTGCTCTCCTCTCACCTCCATCCTTGCTGCCCGTCCTTTGGAAATCAGGGAGTGAGCAATTAACTGCAAGACTTGAGCCCAGCCAAATCTGCACTTTGTAAGCTGAGTGCTCATCCTCTGTTTTTGTCTTGGTTTTGTTCTGACTAGAACGATCTTAAGCTGTTGCAGTTGTTTGTTTGGGAGTTTTTTTTTTTAACAAGGCTGAAAAAACTGAATTTGATTATTTTTTTAATTTTAAATACCTTGGAAGAGACTAGGAAACTGCTTTGCATGTGAGTGTGGAAGCCTTAACATGATTGCTGGCTTATTCTTTTTATTTTTTTTAGTCTTCTCTTGTTACCCCTAGCTTCAGCTTTAGCCATAGTCAATAAGAATCTATTTACATATGTGAACAAAGCAAGGTTTAAAGCTATTTTTTTTGAACTCTTAACAGTATACTTTGATCTGTCATGGAAAACTGTTGGCAGTGGTTGAATGTGATTGTACCAGGATCAGGCACAGAGTGTCTGAGCAAGAGACTGAGGAGTGATGACGGAAGAGGGGTGTGCCCATTGGTACTGCCCTGCAGGTGGCTTTTTCAGGCCTGTGACAAAAGCTTTTGGGGATTGCCTTGTGAGGATGGGTGTGAGAAGGTGAGAAACACTTAAGCTAGTGGATGGAAAAGTCAGAGAGGCTCCTGCACATGGGCAGGTCACTGGGAGATGGAGAAATTGGGAAATTAGGGAAAGGGTTTTGGCAGAGAGTGAGGAAAGAAACCTTTTTAGGACTGCTGAAAAAAACCCTGCAACAACCAACCAAGAAAACAACAAAAAAGCCCGAAAAACCAACCCCAGTCCTCCCTGTACTGGCACTTCAACACGGGCAGACACTACTCTTCTTTATGTACATTTCCTCTGTATCCATTCCTTGCACTAGTACTCACTTCTCCTCAGGTCTTGCAATGGATATTACAGTGTATTCCTAGTATACATCGCCTTCTGTAGCCTTTCAGGGCCTGTGAGGGACTTGCCCTACTTATAATTTTAGTGTTAGTTGAAAAGTATGGCAAGGTTGGAAGTGGGATTTTTAATTTTAGGTGCTAGTATGACTTCCCTCAAAGTCACCTTTTCATTATGATTCTAATTATGCTATTTATTTACTATTTTTTTTAAGAAGGGAAGATTTTTTGTGCTGTTAAATATTTCCTGTCTGTGAATCAGATGCTATTCTTCATTATTCTGCAGTAATGCCAAAATCATCATGTTAGAGGTAATTGCATCCTGACCCAGCCTAGTGGAGCTACGTGCTGGGCCTGTTGCTTTGTTTTCAACTCAGTAGGCCTTCTCTTTCCTGAGGCTTTGATCTCTTGCCAAATAACTCTGTTGATATCAAGCTGAGGGGTTTTCCACTGGACTTCTATTATAGGGCACAATTTTTTTCCTCTTATTTTTCTTTCCTGGCTACGTTTTAACCTCTTTTATTTGTCTTAGTCAAAATGTTTAACAAATGGTAATTAGTATTCCAGAGCGTTCCTTTCTCTGTGATAGTTTCCTTACCTTGCAAGTGAATATATTCATGTACAAGATGGTTACACCCAAGTTCACACAATGAGGCTCTGATGCATGTGGAAACTACAAGAACATGAGTCCTGTTAGTGTCTCTTTACCTGACTCACTGCCCTGTCAATTTTCATATTCTCAGGTGCCAGCAATCTCCACAGGTTCTTCAGTCTCTGAGTTTTCTTCTGATTCACTGTTTTGATAGTCTGAAATCGAGGCTAGGATTTGTGCTCCAGTGAATAATGCTTATGGTTAAAGCTGATGTATTGTTTCCATGTGGTTTTTAAGAGATAGGCACAATACAATTAATATAGATAATAATTTAGTTACTTTAGTCTAAGTGGCTTGCCCCTGTCTTTGCAGAAAAGCACCTGGCGGAGTTCAGCAGTGCCCAGGAGCGATGGTCCCTTCCTCGGACTGGAGCTTCCCTCAGTGATAGTTTTCCTTCTGTGATAGTTTTCCCTCCGTGGTAGTTTTCCCTTAGTTGTCTTTGTATCAGTAGATAGATGAGGCAATGTGCATGATTTATGTGAGTGCTTTAGCATGAAGTTTTCACTATGGCTTTTTGAAAAGATTGTGTCTTTTTGTACACTGTAGCTTTCTCATGACCTAACGCGTTTAAAGGAGCATTATGAAAAAAAGATGAAAGATTTGATGTCAAACACTGTGGGAGCAGTAGAGATTCAGCAACTAAAGCAAAAACATGAGCTGAAGGTAGTGTAGTTGATTTTTGTAACTAGCTACATTTAAATAATTGCTTTTCCAACACAGACAATGTTGCATTTTATTAATATATTGAAAAAGTAGACAATAAGTTGTATGAAATAAATGCTGAATGTGCTGAATTTTTATTGTGCGGTCTTAAATTAAAGACTACAATGTTGCTACGGTCTTAAAAATACTCGGTCAAGGACATTTTCTAATGCTTACTTTAAATTTTAGCTGTCTCAGAAAATGAGATAAGGCATTGTCTTTCCCTGCTGACTGGTGCCCTTATCCCAGAGTGTGAGCCAGGTGTACAACCCTAGTGCCCCTCTGAGAGCTTGGCTCCATGGAGATAGCCTAGCCCTAGCTCTGCAGCCACAGAGGATCAAATTGGGAATCTCTCTACTCTCCATTCTGAATGAAGCTGGTATGAAAAGACTGGGTTTTCGCTAAAAGTTTCAATCTCAAACCCTTGCTTGCGTGATTGCAGCAAGACAGCTTTGTTTGTGTTCAGACAGTAGTGGGGATTTTTTGTTGTGACATTTTGGGAAAGAAGAAGAAGTACAAAGCAGGGTATTTTAATAAACATTTTTCAGCAAAGCAAAGCTTCTTTGGTGTTTATTTTTTTGTTCCATGAAATTTCATCTGGCTGTAGTTGTGTGCTGCAAGATTATGGCATTCTTAATTAAATCAATGTATTTCTTCAATGAATGAAGTTATTAGTTGTAACTTTTTCCTTCATAACAGTGTTTGTTTAAGAATATAGTTAAGATATAACTGAGCCTAGGGGATTATCTTTAGGTCAGAAATACTTTGGAAGAGTTATTGGGACACTGAAAGATGGACAGGACTTCTGGCCATTAATGACCTGTGAGTAGTAGGTATTTGTTCTGTAAGATTTGAGAATATTTAATAAAGTTTCTGTTTGAATGCAGAAGGTTTCTTAAGCATTTCTGCTCTTTTAGACTTGCATACAGTATTTCCATGATGTAAGTCCTTGTCACCAATTTTTATTTTATTTTGAAATACAGAGGCTCAGCTCTGAGCTTTCGTGGTTCTCTCTACTTATATGTTTGTTTGACTTTGGACGATATTGATAGCCTAAAAGTGTGCAGGCTCAAATATTTTCCTATTATTCACTGAACATGCAGACTATATTTTTTGTCTTACAGATGCAAAAGCTTATGAGAGCTGCTAGAGAAGGTACCAAAGATGGACTTGAAAAGACAAAAGCAGCTGTGAAGAAGGGTCGTTCCTTCATTCGGACAAAATCTTTCATTTCTCAAGGTATATGCTATTTACAGTGTTTCCCTTTGTTACATTCTCTAGTGATTTTTGAGAAAGAAGATGAATGGCCTAGCAAATGTTTGTAGTGGGAGCTGAGAGCTAGATGCAAGAAATGAGATATATATATCAAAAATGCGTGGTATAATATTCAGTTCAGATGACAGTATGGTCAGTGCATCCTGAGCAGTTTTTTCTGTCTGGGGCAAGAACCTGAGTGACCTGAGAAACCTGAGGACCACAGAGAAGGGTCAACCTAAAAAAAAACCCAAAAAATCACACCAAGCAGTGTGATCTAGGTACTGGTAGGTGGGAGTATGGAAGCGATACTAAGTTACTGTTGTGATGTAACCCCAGCCAGCAGCCAAGCCCCACACAGCCACTTGCTCTGTCCCCTACCACCAGGCCTGGGGAGAGAATTAGAAGGGTAAGAATGAGAACTTGTGGGTTCAGATAAAGATGTTTTAGTAGTGAACATAAAAGCCACACACAAGCAAAGAAAGACAAGGAAGTAGTTCACTGCTTTCCAAGGGCAGGCAGGTGCTTATCCATCTCCAGGAGAGCACGGCCCCATCACACGCAGTGATTACTTGGGACACAAACGCCATCACTCCAAACATTCCCTCCCCTTATTCCTCCTTCCTCCCACTTTATATACTGAGCAGGATGTCATATGGTCTGGAATATCGTTTTAGTCAGTTTGGGTGACGTGTCCTGGCTGTGTCTCCTCCCCACCTCCAAGGCACCCCCAGCACCCTTGCCAGCATGCCAATATGAAAAGCAGAAAAGGCCCTGGCTCTGTGTAAGCCCTGCTCAGCAACAACAAAAACATCTCTGTATTATCAACCCTGTGTCCAGCACAAATCCAAAATGTAGCTCCATACTAGCCACTGTGAAGAAAATTAATTCTACCCCAGCCAAAACCAGCACAGTTACTAAGTCTGTCCAGGTCTCTCTATCAAATAACTCTTGAATATCAGGAGAATGTGCTGTTAAGACATGGTCTTCAGTGCAGAAGTAGTTGACTATTTTAAAAAGTTCATCCCTGTGAGGTAAGTAGTAATGTTTTCCATGCTTAAGAGTGAAAGAAGGGGAGAAGACTGTATTGCTTAATCGGTTTGATGATTTTTGATGAAAGCTGAATTTGGGTTGGGAAAACAGAAAGTGATGTAAAATCAAAAAGCTACAGAAGTATTTGTGTTCTTTCTGTAGCTGAGAGCAAGTGACAGACCTTTGTCATGAGGTTTGCAGCAGCTGTCCACAGGTAATTTTTTAAGAGACAGGTGGTAGTAAATAAACTGGTTTCTTTTTCAGGATAAGTATAAGAGATAGTATATCTTTCTGCTCAAGTTTCTGCCCAACTAAATAAATGGTAGTAACTTCAGAGCTTATAAAACTATAATTTTAGGAAACTAAAACCACAAGGATAGAACAAAATAATTTTATTGAGGTAGCATAAAGTTGCATCCTGTCTATATGGGCCAGGATACGTCTTATATCTCTGTCATGACCTCTGACTGCTTCTCAGTTTACTTAATTCACATATTGAATATAGAAAGGTACACAAAATGAGGTGATCAAAAAGTGTATCCTCAACTTCTTGCAGTTGAACAGAATAAAATGATCTGCAGAGCAGTGTTACAACGGACCTGGCATTTCTTCTTACATTTTTAGATGTTAGGTGGCAGACACAGTGTATCTGTGGATGACTGAATCCCATAACCACTTTCCAAAACAGCAGGTAGCTAGTGAAAAATTTGTTAACTCACATGTTTCTTCCAGCCATCAGATCTGCTTCCCTTATTTGTCTTTTTGTTCTAAGACAGTTTCTCATACTGCTCTTTCCTCGTATCTGCTTGTTTGGCTGGCTGTGTACTGCCACCTATCAGTGCACTTCGGTGGTGCTTTTTCGGTAAAATTTTTACCCACAGAGCAATGCAGAATCCCTCACTCCTTTCTGATGAAAGCAAACATTTTGGTTAATTTGGCTGCTTCAGCCATAGAAGAGTGTATGGAATTTTTTTAGCTGGATCATAATGTGGGTGTTTTCAGTTTCTTCCCTGAAAGAAATTTTTTTAGCTGGATCATAATGTGGGTGTTTTCAGTTTCTTTATTTTAAAACTGCTGGCCCTGGAGCTGCAGTGCTTTAACCCAGCATCCTGCCCTCTGGACAGCCCCATTCTCCTGGCTGAGAGGAGGGAGTAGGGGTAACGCAAAAGGCTGTCTTCAGCTTTGGGATATTAGAATACCTTAGAAAGGTGTTCTGTGTTACCACCTATTGGTGGTAGCATTTATGTGATTTCAAAGGTGATACAGAAGTGCCAGGAAATTTGTTTGCTAAATGAAAATTTATAATTTCTGTGCTCGGATGATAGGGTCTTTGCTTTTTTGGTTTTGTTTTGCTTTTTTCTTCTTTCAATCCACATGTAGGAGCTGACATTTTGGTTATTTATTTGTAGATCATAGATCAACTTGTCTGGAAGAAGAAGAGCTAAATTTATTTATTGATGTGGACTGTATGCATACGGAAGCAATTATGACTCCTATGCCTGAAGGACTGTCACAGCAGCAGGTAGTAAACTTTGGGAAATATGGTCTTCTGCCTCTTTTTTCTCTTCTTCTGCTCTGTACCAATGGCTCTTGGGTGCCTTTGGTCTTCAAACATATTGACATTTTACTTAAGTGGACATAAAATTCAGAATTGAATAGGTTAAGTAGTTTTTTGAAAATTGGTGTGTGTGCATATAATTGTATCAGCCTAATCAGTTGAATTCACCTAGCGGTGCAAAATGCTGGTTTGCATTATAAAATTATCTATAAGAACTATATTGTTTCACTACCTGAACACTTAAAATATGATGGTTTTGAGTGAAAAAAAGAAGAAAGTTAAAGCATTTTTATTGAACCAGAAAACATTGTTCCAGGTGCTCTGGAATATCCTGTATGCTCTTTGAATCTAAAGGTTTTTCTTGGTTAAAAAAAATCATCCCCAGTAAATTCAAGTCTACAGAAGAATTCATTTTGCTGTTCTCCACCTCAAACTATATAGTCACTGTGGAAATCAATTCAAAGAATACAGAAATCAGCATCAATTAAGAAATTTTGGCTGAAAATAAATCCCTTGGCTTCATGTTACTGTATTTTAAGACAACTAATAACTGTATGAGAGTTTTTAGCTTCTTGTGGTGTCAAGTCATGAGTTAGTTTGTCAGTACCTTAAGAAAATGAGCAAAGAACCAAACTAAGGGGCAATTGGGGAGAGGGCTGCTATATATTTTTGCGATTTTTTTGTTTTGTTTTACCTTTTACTTGGGTGAGGTTCACTTTTCTGTTTAACACAGTAAAGTGCTAATCTTGTAACAAAGCAACTACCAAATTGTGTTTCATGACTGTAAGATTTTATTATAATGTGAGATTTCAGCATCAGTCTGAATGCTCTTTCCTTCTTTCCAAATAGGAATTTGAGTTTCACTGGTATAGTTTTGTACAAATAAATTTACCCTCTTTTACAAAAAACCCTAGAGTGCTTGTAGTTTGGAACAAAAGGTAATAGTTGTGTAAATCATGACAAATATTGCTCATTTGTCCAGGAGGAGCTGTTCAAGTGGGCAGAAATGGAGTTAGGAAAGCCAAAGCTCAGTTGGAGCTAGTGAGGCGTGAGGGGCAACAGTGAAGAGTTTCTGATATGCACGCTGGCAACAAAAGGAAGCAGAGAAAAACACGCTATACTGCTTGGTGGGGAACAGACCTAGTGATAAATGGCCAAAAGGAAGCTGGCAACAAAAGGAAGCAGAGAAAAACACGCTATACTGCTTGGTGGGGAACAGACCTAGTGATAAATGGCCAAAACTGTGCCACCTTTGCCTTGCGTTTTACTGTTGGGGCTTGTCCTCAGAACTCAGCCCATGAGCACAGTGTCAGGTCTGCTGGGGTGAAGCCTAGTCTGCAGCTGGGGCAGCTGAGGCCATTTGGACATACAGGTGTCTGTGGGACCAGATGGGATGGATATAAGGATGGTGCAGGTAAGGCTTTTCTCAGTCATCTAAAATCACAGTGATCAGAAGACTGGGAAAAGGTGTCACAAGTCTCCCACAAGAAGGAGAATTGAGTCTGGCCTCACCTCAGGCCCAGCAAAAGTGATGGAGCACATGCTCTTGGGAGCTATGTCTGCATTCAGTAGGGCAGAAGGGTGAGTGGGGAAAAATCAACATAGATGGACTAGAGTCCATTTGTGCATTACCAGCCTGAGCACCTTTGAGGTGACTAAGAGGTGACTGTGGTGACTTTACGGGCAGAGAGGAGCAAAGTGTGTCATTTACCTCTGCCTCAACAGGGCTTTCAACTGTCTCCTGAAGTATTCCTGTGCTCATGTAGGTGAGATACAGTCTGTATGGGTGGACTGAAAGGTGGGTGGAAAACAGGTGAGGACACCATGCTCAGTGAGTCCGTGGTACAAAGTACAGCGGGTGGTCAGTGTTAGTGCTGTCCCTCAGGAGCAGGCACAGGCCTCTGGCATTTATTGCCCGTGTGAGTAATCTGGATGCCAGCTGCAGTGCACATCTGGAGGTGACGCCGAACTGGAGGGATGCAGCAGCTGTGTGGGGGAGGTTGGCTCCTGGTCAGCAGAGCTCTGGTGGGCTGGGGTGCACACAGAAAAGAGCACTAAACAAAATTCATGGCTGGCCAGCATAGCCTGGCTGTGGGAAGAGGTCACAGCCCTGGGCGCCACAGGCCAGCAGGACCTGCTTCCAGCCCAGCTGCCCTGTCACAGCAGAGCAGCTCCGTGGACATGCTGGCTTCAAACAGCAGGTGGCGTGATGGCCTCTGTTTAAATCCTGGCGCCTGCAAGTACTGGGGCTGGGGCTAATATCCATTCAAATAACCTGAAGCCACTACTAAATATTCTTTTTGTATATCATAGAGCCTGAACATCTACAGATGTTTATTCTTTTCAGAAGAATGAACTGTGACTAAAAGTAGGATTAGTATTCTTTACCAGAGCCGCTGATCTGCTGTACTAAATAAGACACTGCTAAATCCATTCTAAACACAGATTAGACACAACTAATTTTACTTTATATATCTTAAGCAAAGCCTCAGATAATTTTGAGGTCCTCCTTTGAAATGCTAGTACCTGAAAGAAAATTCTCACATAACCTGCATTTAATAATGCAAAATACAAGTGGGGAGAATTTAAAGGCAATGATGGTGAAGGAGGCAGGATGCTGTGGGGTTCTGGGTCAGTAAGAAGCAAACCTGACATTTGAGTTTCCTGGCCATTTAGGCTATCTTAAAATAGCAAAATGAGCAGTTTTTCCTTCTTTTGTAGTTATGGAAAGTGGGTTGATCCTACCCCTGTACTGTCTTCTCCTTCATAACCCCCTGTTGAAAGCTCTGGGGTGAGCTGGATTAGGAAATGGATTTGGGTAAAAACAAGTCCTTATAACCAACAAGAAATCTAGTTGATGGCAAGAAGCTTAAATTCTAAACTAGATTGGTTCTCCAGTCCTTCCTGTCCTGCCACCTGCATGTACATGCAAAGTGCATTTCAGCTGAATTACAGAAGCAGAAGGTGGAGAGGGAGGTGTAATAAATAGCCTGTAGTTTAACATGAAGTATGGTAGCTTTCTCTTACTACTCTGTCAATGCATATAAATATAGATAACATAGGGGTTTTCACTTAGGCATGGTAATGCCCAAAAGAGAATGCTGACTTGGATACTTCTCAGTGGTACAGTTTATATGGCCTTAACTTTAAAAGGCGATTAGTATTTGCCTTTTTGCCCTTCATGTTGCTCCTAATAAATTTATAAGACCTATTAAAAATAAAATTTAGGACTGATTTTTGAAAACTTGTTACTTATTTTGTTGTAACTAATCACTGAAGTAGTCAACATCATCTTACACCTATGATTGTTTCCATTGAGAGCATTGTTAAATGCCAAAGTCAAAGCACAAGTTTTAAAACTAAAGCTTGGAATTACAACACTCAGAAAAAAATTACAGCTATCTATACAATAATTTTTGTGTTCTTTGAAATAGGTACTTTTAGAGTAATAATAAGTTGAATTACTTTTGAATTGTACAGTATTATTTTATTGCAGTTCCAGTATTGAAATTGCTTTGTATTTTATTTTGTTTTATTAATGTGAGAATTTTATCATCATAATTTCCAACTATAATGAATGTGTTACCTGATTAGGGCTTTGGACAAAACTTTGTTGTTTCAACAGGTTGTGAGAAGGTATATTTTGGGCTCTGTAGTTGATAGTGAGAAGAATTATGTGGATGCTCTCAAAAGAATCCTGGAGGTACCTTTTTATTTTTTTATATTTTAAAATTTTGAATATTTGAAAAAGAATCATTAAAGATCATTAAAGGATCTGTCATATGACTATCACAGATTTTGCTACAGATGCTTCATACCAAATGTTCAGTGATTTTCTGTGTCTTTGTACTGTTGCATAGGTTTGTGTCTCTGCTTGTAGAAGTCCATTTTTTGTTTAAGACAATTTGCCTTTTTTTTCCCACAGCAATATGAGAAGCCCCTTTCAGATATGGAACCAAAATTACTGAGTGAAAGAAAACTTAAAATGGTCTTTTATCGAATTAAGGAAATTCTTCAGTGCCATTCAATGTTTCAGATTGCGCTGGCGAGTCGTGTATCTGAGTGGGACTCTGTTGAAATGATCGGTGATGTCTTTGTTGCTTCAGTAAGCAAATGTGTCAGAACAGATAATCTGAGTTTATTTTAGTCTTGTTTTTCCATCTCCATATCTTTCTGACTTAGCTGCTTTATTCCCATGTTCTCCAATGCCTGTGGCAACTGTCAGAGAATGCATGTACTATCCTGATAAAGAAACTGACACCAACACGCCTTCAGCTCCCATGGCAGATGCGAAAGGATCGTGAGGAAGGTTTTTAGGCTTTGATAAATCTTTCAGGCATTTAAGTAAACAGTTTAATTTTTATGATAAATTAGAGATTCACAAACCCACCAAAATTAAGGGGAGACTGAGGCCCAACATCTCATAAAAATGGGTAGTCATACCTAGTAGTGTGCAAGTAGAAAGAAGCCACAGTCGATAATGTCCTGAATTCCTGAGTTTGAACTGAGATGGGGCACTGATAAAGAGTATTTGTAAAACCCTATTCCATCATTAATGGAAGTCCATTCAGTAAAGGACAGAATTAGCTACTGCTTTAAATTCAAGAAAACAACAAATGGCCTTGGCTGATAGACGCTCACCATGAAAGTGAGGCTTGAAGAGGCTGCCTGCCCTCTGGCTTGAATGCTTTGTTTTATTGCCACCCAGGTGCTGGAAATCACCACTTTTTCATGCCTGCTGTAAGAGAGCTGGGATCTGATCACAGTTCACCCAAAATGAAATAGTTACTAAAGATTTGTTGTTTAAAGCAAACCTGCCTAGTTGTGACTGAAGCAAGTTAGATAGTCTTAATGAGACCAGTTCTGCAAAAGAGAGGGATGAAATTACCTCTCTTTTGATGAAATTAAGAAGGCAATGGGTGGTGATCTTACCATTCCCATGACTGTTTGCAGGCCACACAATCTGTCTGCTTTTTTGGTAATTCCATAATAGCTGAAGTCAGGGTGTGAAGGCCCTGAGACTTTGCTGATTCACTTAATCTGGAAGACAGGTAGTGAGATAATCAGGAGATCTCAGCTGTCACTCTGAATCTCAGTGGATGCCCTTTGATTGCCCATAGTCCTCACGTTCTGCCCCAGTGTTCTAGCGAAAATGAAGCAATTTCTGTAAATACATTTCTTGTAATTCACAGCTGTTGTATAATTCTGTTTCCAGCCTGTCATCTGCAGAAAGATTATTTTGGGTATAACAAGTATATCTGTATATCCAGCAGTAGGCCAAGCAAAGCCCTTAGTTCTGAGCAAGTCCCTAACAGCCAGAGGTCTATATAGCTGTGCTGGCAGAGGTTTTTTGTATTTTTCATTAGGATTTGCCCTTTTTTCTTTTCAGTTTTCTAAATCTATGGTATTGGATGCATACAGTGAATATGTAAACAACTTCAGTACAGCAGTTGGGATTCTCAAGAAATCTTGTGCCACCAAACCTGCCTTTTTAGACTTCTTAAAGGTTAGTTCATTCAATCTTAAAATAGTTGTGTGTATGCGATAAATAAGAAAGTATGAGTTATAGTTTGGGAGGAAATTTGACTGCTGATAGTGTATTTTGTCTCACTGTTTTTATGGGCTTAAGGTCTGTTTTGTGACCCCAGAGGATGCCCTTCCAGTATTGTATTTTTGGCATAGTAACATGTTGTTAGATCTGGGATGTGTTTTGAAGTGCACAGTAGTTTTATTGTTATTCAAATCAGTTTATTGGTGTTTACATTACTTTATTTTGCTAAACATTAGGATTCTTCCATATCACATGAGCTTCAAAGAGTAGTTCACTGTACAAAGCCACTTTTTAATTTGAAATTTGTTTTAATTCTAATTTTTTTAATTTTGTTGTGAGGAGTAGTGTAGCTGGATTTTCATTCCACAACAGTTTTCCTGGATTTTGAAAATTGTGTTTCTAGCTTGGGGTTGAAATTGGTGATTTTTTGCAGAATGCATACTACCTTGTTGCATATGATGCTTGTCATGATGTATATGGAGAGCCTGGCACACACAGTAGAAGTGCTGTGAATCCCTAGGGTTGACACCTTACAGAGGGTACACAGAATCCATTGCAAGGCTTTTGAGCGGTCTGTGACATTGCTGAGAGTCTGAAATCTCAGCTTGTCTCATTCCCCAAGCATCCTGGATTGAGTTGTGCCTCTTTTGGCACAACAACAGGTGCTGGTCACCCTGTCAGGTCTGTTACAGTGGTCCACAAAACAGTAAAACTGGGTGTCTAGTGCAACTCTTAGGTTGCCTAGAGAAGGGTGGCAGGGGTTTGTCTTCAGATCTTAAATTAACTAACAACTTTTTGGAGTGTGGACAACTCTGTGGAGGATGATACTTTGGAGGCCTTAAGTACCATGAAAATGAGACTCTAATGTGTGTAGTCTCATGTTAAACATGTTGTACTGTTAAAAGCATGTTTTTCCGATAGAGACATAATCCACATTTCTCATCACTGCTTGTCAAGGCCACACTGGTTCTGCTTGCAGAAACACAGCCAAACTCTGATGACAGATGACACTTCTTTACCTTTCTTTTTTTTTTTTTTTTTTGCCCACCAGCAATGAAGATCAAAATCTTCACTACTGCTGTTTGGAAAAAACCAGATGTTTGTATAGATAACTATGGAAAGAAATTGTTATGAAGCTGATAGTTGTAGCAATAAACAGCAGTTTAAGCACAACACCAGTTTAAGATCCTTTAGAATTTCTTTGTTTTTTGTATTGAGTATTTCTTCTAACCTTCCTATCTCTGGCCATTTCTGGCTTTTCTGCACGTGCAAAATAAATTTTTCTGATTTTATCTGCCATTCCTGGTAACTGAAATTGATGGATTCTAACATTTTTCATTCCGAATATAAATCAGCATTTTTTCCTTTGTTTCTTCTAATAAAGATCACAATCTCTATTTGCATAGTGCTGAGATTATGATGTTTTTCTTAGGTTCCCACTTAAAAACCCATAGGTAGGTTTTTAGATTTATAGGTGCTGCATTGCTGGTGTGGCTTTAGCCCAGCTGTATTTATTTAAGGAGGATAGTTCAATGGCAGGCCATCATTTTAATAATGACAAGTTTTTCTAAAAGATTTAATATTTTTAAACGAAATCTTAATAGTAAATGCAATCTTTACAATCTTCCAATTATAATTAATGTAAGCAATATAGAAGAATTTTTAAGAAATGTTTTCCTTTTGTTCTGTAACTGGTGGAAATGTGCTCATGGTAGTAAATGTGGCTTTCTTGCATTGCAGCAGTGTCAGGAGTCAAGCCCTGATCGCATTACACTGTATGGTTTAATGATGAAACCTATCCAACGTTTTCCACAGTTCATTCTACTATTGCAGGTAAGTAATGTTTACCAAAGGGAGGCTCCTTTTGCATTCTTGCATAGTTTACCCTTGGAATTACATGGTAGCTGTCTTCTGCTAGAGGATCATGCTGCAGTGGAAGTGACCACTAGATCATGGGGAAATAAAGAGAAAATTTCAGTGTATTAAATATGCTGATCTCATAGTCTGATTGCAGGGACAGGCTGTAAGGGCACTGCAGGAAAGCCTTAGTAAACTAGATTTACTATAGATTACTTGCTTAGTAGAATATAGTTTATACATTGTTTTCTAGAGAAGGTGTTGTTCAAATACGTGACTTGTTTATATCTGTTGGTTAGCTAGTAACACTTCAAAACAGGAACTTAATAGCATTACTTTCCATTGAAGAAAAAAACCCAAGAGGATTAAATTCATGCCTTGGATAGTTTAGAATATATGTGAGATGCAGAACAACAGTGTGCTCTCTGACTACTTGGCTCACAGGACCTGCTAGAGTATGTTGCAGCTTCCTTCTGACCTGCAGCATCTTGTTTCTCTTCCCATGGAAATGGTGGATTTGACAGGGCATCCTTTGGGTCTCCTCCCAACAGGCAGTCAGGCTGCAGGAAGAGCACAGTTCCCCAGTGTAGACCAGCTCCAGACAAATTTACTCTGTTTGTAGCTCCTTCCAGACAGCAGATCTACCCCAGTAAGCACCACAGTGTTAGCTGTGTTGGCAGGTGCTGCAGAGGAGGACACCCTTTGGGCTGCAGGTGTGAGAATTACTGGGGGTAAAGGAGCAGAGGTAGTCGTGGGGGAAGTGTGGGGGTCGTGGGGGTTGCCGTGGTGAGAGGTTTTGAAGTAGCAGGAATGATGAAGCTTATTGTGGCAGAAAGTTAGAGTGAATATATGGGGATTTTTAAGTGCTCTGGGAATGGAGACAAAGTATAATTCGAACTCTTCCTACTGTATTGCCTGCAAAAGAGAAAGACTTGGAGAAGCTGTTGTGACCTTAATGTAATGTTTCCTACTTTAGGAGGAGTATGCTGTCCGTGTTTTAATAAGGAATAATAACAGTAATAAAGATGATACAATATTATTATGACAGTAAATATCAGAAAAGTTTCATTTTAAATCATTGTTTATAGACACATACATATTATAGTGTAATACTGATTGCCAGATTGTTTAATATTATATCCCTTCTCTGTAATTTTGTTCTTTAAATAAGAATGTATGTGATCCCATTCAGTATATTTTTGAAGAATTACTAAGATATTCAGGAAGTTAAGCAATGTCCTGTCTGAATATTCATTAGGTGTTTTTTGGTCTTATTCTTTAGTAGTACTCAAGTAAAGAATGTAGTGTAACTGTATATCCTGTAATCTTTGGAACCTGACTTTGAAAATAAATGGGATTTTTTTTTTTTTTCTATAATTACCCCTCAGGATATGTTGAAGAACACTAATAAAGGACATCCTGACAGATTACCTCTACAGATGGCTCTTACAGAGCTAGAGACACTGGCAGAGAAGTTAAATGAAAGGAAAAGGGATGCAGATCAGCGCTGTGAAATAAAACAAATAGCAAAAGCAATGAATGAACGTTACCTGAACAAGGTAAGGAAAATAGGAAAGTATAATGGAAATGGAAGAGTCAGTTTCTAGGCCTTGAGCAATCTCTACAACAGAGACCAAAGAGACAGCTATGTTGGTTTTTTCTGTAGAGCCTAACCATATGGGGTCATTCTAGTGGTAAATGTGAGATGTAACCCACCTCTGGGACTGAACAGGCTCACCACTGTGTGCTGGAATGGGCAACACACTGAACTAGCCTCAGCAGGCTAGTGTTCTGTGGCAGTGTAGGAAATAATAATACAACGTAAAATCTCATGCACATTTTCTGCATGGAAAAATTAAACTTTCACTTTATCCTAGAAGTGAGGAATTACTCCTGTGTAAAGAAAGGGACCACGTCCTTATACAGCAGTGCTTCCAACTATGAAGTGTTTCAGGATGTGCTATTGAATGGGTCCAACATCTTCCTTGATTTAAGGAAAATTTCAGTCTATTTCATTCATATATTTGCATCATAAAATAGAAATGTCTGAAAAGAACTCTAGAAGACATTCAGTAAGAAGGAAGGAAAGAACAATCTTTTTCAAGTTTATTAGTATCTATCTGTACTGTGGATGTATGTATGCTTGTTTTATTTGTATCATAAATGATTCCTTCTTTCCCATGAAGTGGGACATAAATGCTTCAATTACTGCTTTTGTGAAGTTACTGGTTATTATACTGAGTTAAGGTAGTGGGGATGTGCTGAAGGAATGGGATTGTTTTTGGTGATACATAAAAGCACATCTTATAGAAAACCAGTAGTCAACCAGAAGATGCTTGTTCTAAGCTATTTACCAGGAATGGAATTCTGAATTTATTGTCATACTGGAACAGTATTTCCATTCTAAGTGCATTAGAAGATGGATTCAGACATTTTACTTTCTTTTCTAGCTGTCATAATCCTGCTTCTTGAAGCATCTATTAATCATCTGCAAATAGTTCCAAGATACACAAAGTGCTTTTGAAGAGGTGGCCCAGGTTATCTTTTGTCAGTTGATATTGACTGTAAGATTTTGTGTGTTATGCAGTGGGGGGATTCATTGATATGTATGTGGGTAGTCACTCCAAGTCTCACAGGGTCCCTCAGGCCTTGTGTGTTAATACTACAAAATCAGCTGAGTTGGAAGGGACCCACATGGATCATAGAGTCCAACTCCTGTCTCTGCACAAGACCACCCCCGAGAGTCACACCAAGTGCCTGACAATATTGTCCAAATGCATCTTTGAACTATGTCAGGCTTGGGGCTTTGACCCACCACCCTGGGGAGCCTGTTCCAGTGCCCAGCCATTCTCTGGGTGAAGAATCCTCTCCTCACAAGAAGTTGGAACTGCAGTGAGGTCTCCCCTCAGTCTCCTCCAGGCTAAACAGACCAAGTGACCTCAGTCACTCCTCGTACAGCTTCCCCTCTAGGCCCTTGACCATCCTTGAGGGTCTCCTTTGGACACCTTTCTTTCATTGTGGTACCCAACACTGCACACAATATTCAGGTGAGGCCAGTGCAGAGCAGAGTGGGACAATCCCCTCCCTTGCCTGTGTGGCAATGCTGGGCCTGATGCCCCCCAGGACATGGTTGGCCCTCCTGGGTCTGTATATTTGCATATACAGTTTTGGAACAATGCCAGCCAGGGTGAAGGAGGTGGTTGATTAGAAAATTAGTGAGTTATGGACCATTTTATTCTGTTGGACATTATGGAGGTGTGTTTGACACGTAAGGGATTAATTCATGCTTGCACACAGTGGCTGTTCCTCAGCCCTTGAAGGCAAATGTCAGGAGCAATTCACATGCCAAGAATCTTGTGGATGTGTGATCTTCTCCACAGCCTGTGACACCCTGCCAGCTGTGCTCCTCAGCTGTGTGAGCCCAGGGTGACAGAGCAGGCTGAGCACATTTCCTCCTCCCGCTCTGGTTAGCTGGAATCATGTCTAGGTCTTCAGTGGACTGTGAAAGAAGGGACTAAGGAAGGAAATCACAGAAATTGTAGAAGGAATAATTCTTTTCACCAAGAAAAAAATTTATCAGTGTGGAAGATTCCCAGAGCAGCCATGGTCTACGTTAAGATGCAAAGCCGTTTAAGTCCACGTGGATGACAGCAGAAATTACTGTTTCTCTAAATCAGAAGCAGATTAGTAAAGAGACCTAATTCCCTTGGCAAATCCACCTACAACCACTTGTGCTAGGATGGCAAGTGATAACCAATTGTTTTTGTTTTTTATGTGCTGGATGTTGGACGTACAGTGTATAATATGCAATGCTGATTGTTTTCAAAATCCAGCTACTCAGCAGCGGAAACAGATACCTCATACGGACTGATGATATGGTTGAGACAGTTTATAATGACAAAGGCGAAATTATCAAAACCAAAGAACGGCGACTTTTCATGTTAAATGATGTGCTGATGTGTGCAACAGTAAATATTCGGTAAGATTTAATTTATATTTTTTAGATGATCATTTGAACTTTAGGTGGAAAAAGAATGACTCTTATAGAATTGCTTTTGTTGTATTTAGTGTAGCTAATGGTTTCTAGGAGTAGTCATAATAAATGGCTAACTAGCTATGTTATGGTTGTCCAAATTGCTGGCTGATATTTGGAAGTTCTAGAGTAAATTTGTAAGAAAATTATATCAGTTGGAGATTACAGATAGAAATGCTCTGTAGTGTCTAGTTATTGCTGTGTATTAGTGCTTAATGGAGTACAGGCTTGCCAGGGTAAGACTTTTTTCTCTTCTTCCCTAAATTCAGACTGTAACTTGACACAATTTGTAAATTAAATCCCACCCTCTGCAAAACAAAGAAACAACCTCCTACAAACAAGCAAACCCAAGCAAACCCAAATCCATAAAGTTAATGCAGGTTGCCAGACCAAACCTGGAACCAAGTTCCAGGTGGGAATGGGTTTTTATCTCTGAAACCAAATATTGAAGGATTAAAGGTGAAAAACTTTGAAAAAAGCATTTTTTCATAGTTCCTTCTGTGCTTTTGTTGGCTGTAATTATTACTGTTACTAAATGTCTGTGCATGCCAAGGTTGTGTTCACACTCACATGTTGCTTGTATCATAATTTTTTTTATGTGATGGTACATTCTGACAAAGAAAATGTGGATCATTAAAATCTTCCAAAACCAGCTTTTTTTAGCATAATACGAGTTGATATCTTAATTCATTACTGAAATATGAATGCTATACATAGATTTCTAAGTGTGTGATTGCTTGGTCTCATGTTAGTGAGTGTGAAGTGTCATGTAATAACTACACTTCAGAAAATGAATAAGCTCAAGTCAATTATCCTATGATCCTTGCCTTTACAAGTTCTTTACTTTCTTAGTAACACTTGGATATTGTTTTTAACTATTCATATTCTACCTTCTTTCATACCAGTAGAGTCTTGGATTTTCTCTATTTGTACTTGAAGCAGCAAAGTGCAGTCTGTTTTTGTTTTCCATGTAAAAGTTCATGATCATGCTAAGTCTCTGACCCTCTGAGGGTTATATCCTCTGTAAAAGTATGTATCTTTTGCAAGCCATAGAGAATTCCTCTGTAACTAGTGGACCCTAGGCATTTGGACTGTTTAAGTGTTTCTGGTTTGCAAAAGATAGATATTTTTATAACCCTCTGGTCTTTCTTTGCACACAGTCTAGATGACCAGCAGGAGCTGGTGGCCTAACTCTGAAGTAACAGCAGTTGGATGAGGTGGATGCGATCCCTAGTGGCTGGACAACTATGTCCTGCCTAGTTTTTTAGTTTCTTCTGAGCTAGGTCAACAATTTATAAATATTTACATAAGTTGTGGCAATTCTGTTCTTTGTTCATACTTGCTTCTTCATTGAAACAAAAGTCTGTGTTGCAAATAGGTAGCTGACTGGCTGAACTTGAGCATTTAGTTACTGTTCTCAATAAATGCATTTTGCTGATTTCTCTCAAGCATTTGACTTCTGGATTTCAGTCATGCTTTCTGTGAAATAAACCTTTTTTGTTCACTTTAACATCTCTTTTGTCCTTTATAATAAATATTTGTTACATGTTCTTGAATGGGAACAAGGGAATGAAGGAAACAAAGTAAAATTAGTATTAATGTAATTCCTATTCCTAATGAGTTTCCTCAGTGTATTCCTTCCTCTGAAATGCCTGTTGTGATACACACTTCTTAAGCAGCAGCTCAGGCAAGATTACTCTTGGAAGCCGCAGCAGTTGCAGAAGTCTGCTGTACAGAACAATCTGGTCTGTGGGGCTGGCTTGGCAGAAATGTTAGCTTGTCAGCTGTTCACAGGTTATGTTGTCCTTCCTGTTGCCAGCAGTTATTCAAGGGTCCTATCATCTGTACTTCCCTAAACATAGCAGTTAGGGCCCAAAAAGAAGTTTCAAAAAGAAGTTTCAAAAGAAGGAAAATGTGGAGCCAAAGTATAATCCCAAGCACTTGTATAAGGATTTCAGAATGCACATTGATGTTAAAAGGTGGTCATTTATGTTTTGCTATAGTGTAAGGACTGTTGTTGCCAGTCCTGTGCTTGTGGACAAGATTATCTTGCACCTGTGTGGCTCTTTGCATACCAGGAAAGGCCAGTCACAAAAGTCAGCCTGTATGTATGCATTGTATTTCTTTCAAGTTGTGCACTGTACTCAAGCAGATAAACAGCAGGTTTTAGAAGCTAAAATAATAAATAGTATGCCATGAAACACAGTTGCTTGTCACAGCAATAATTTGTGCATCTTCCAGCTCTTCCTATGAAAGCAGTGGCACCGTGACAACTGGCCAGAGGTATTTATTGAAGTGGAGTGTACCGTTGGGACAAGTGGACGTCATAGAGTATGGCAGCAGTGAGGGCCAAGGAGACAACTGCAGGTTCCCACCCCCGCTCTCTGCTGAAAATGTCATCATTAACTCTAAGCCAAGTAAGTGACAGGAGTTACTGACTTTTAGAGGCTACTTTGTTAAAATCCGTATTTGAAATTCAGTGGGCTACTGAAAACAAAGGAAAGCATTTTGTCCATGAAGATTTCTGTAACCTGAAAAGTAATAGAGACTCTTTCTTTGGAAACTGAGAATGCATAAAGTGGCAGCCATGCTTCTGCCTTGCAACATAAATTACTTGTATTTGTTGTAGTTTAGAATTTTATGCATGAATGAGTAAAGAGTTCTAAAGCATGAGTACATGCAGATAGGCAAAAATGTGGGTTTGGTGTGGTGCACCAGTGGTCTTATGGTCGGTGGTTCTGCCTTTGTTCTTTATCCCATAGTTAGAGCAAAGAAGTTTCTCTCAATAAAGATAACCATGCTACCCTGTTGCTGTGATTAAGAGTCTGGACACAAATGGTTATTGCAGGGTAGTATTTACTCACTTCTCTCACACCCATGGTATCTTGCCCTTCAAACTAGTGCTTCAGAAAAAAAAATCATTAATGAATGTTTTGGAAACGATGTGTTAATGGGTAATTTCCTCCTGGCCTCTCTCCAAAAATTACCTCAAGCTCTGAAGTTTAAAAATTCTTCTCTGCTAGTTAAGCTCCCCTACTAGTCTGCTAACTGCCTTCAAGAGAAATATGAATTTTAGGACTTTGCTTGTTAGCTAGACTTTCATACGTAAGGAGTTACTTTTATATCCTGTTTTTTTCCTAAATATTTTAATATTAAATGCATTTAATATCTCTAGATTGTAATTTGATTCCTATTCATGGATTATAATTCACATGGATTTCAGTGCTAGCTCTAGGCATTATTTCGCATTACATTTATTTAATATTGCACCCTTGGCTACATGAATTTTTCCACAGTTGTGCTATAAGGAGGCATAAATACTTCAGCATCAGAGTGTAGCATTTACTACCCCCTGTATTCTCCAGGATGGTTCTTGTCAAGTCTTCTTGCTCCTCCCTTTGTAAATAGCAACAGAAAATTTTATGGCCACTTATGTCTTTATTTCAAGGATGACTTAATTCTTGTAACTCCTTTTAAGCAATAATGGACTACTTAGAAAATGAGATTAAAGCATTTATCTTATAATTTACCAGCTGCTGTATGCATAACCCTGAGAGGACTATATAAGGAAGTGTATTTCTTAGAATTGGGGGTCCCTTTTGTAGGTGAGTCTGGGAGGAACAGATCGTTGAATATTCCTACTATGATTTTGTGCAGAAATTTCACAGCTAATAAGACCAAATCCTTGCATAGTCATATGGGGAAGAAAAGCATGAGGGGAGAAAAAAACCTGCTGACTGAATAGTCATATAGATCTTACTCGAACCTCTTGGCTTTTGAGGTTTTTCAGTTTAATCATGTTTGGTGACAATATCACACACAAAAAAGATGACTTTGTACATCATTTGTAAATCAACCTTCAGGTTAAATGGTACTCAGTAGGTAAAATGTGAGCTGAACTAATTTTTGTTTTGGTAAGCTCTGTTATATTAATTCAGTCTTCTAATAAAAAGGATCAAAAGATAAGAAATAAAAAGGATTTGAAGGATACTGGGTATATTGAAAAAATCTCCCTCTGGTTAATCAAACTTTTCTGCCAAATGACCCAACTAAACTGAACATAAACAATCATGAAAAAGGAACATCATAGCGGTTTTTTTGCACATACTACTGTGTTTGCACTAGCTGTTACTCTGAATGCAGAATTCTTTGAACTGGCCTTTACAGACAAGTTTGAATACACACCTAATTGTGTCAGTTATTCTGTAGAGTTGTCTCCTTAGTTCCGGTTTAAGTCGGCTGCTAAAGATTACAGAAGCTCAGAAAGTAAAGCCTTCCTGCAGAGAGACAGACTGTGTACTGCTTCAGTGTTGCTTCGTCTTTGCACTCACCAAGTTGCAAGTTGATGATGACATGATCTTTAATATGATAGTATCATGTCATTGGTGAGACTCCGGGTATTACTACAAGTTGCAAAGTGCTAACAGAGAAATATTATTTACTCTTCTTGAAACTTCATATCTTTGCAGTCATCATAAAATTGTGTCTCCCTGTTTTCAAAGTACACGATGAAATCCCAGTGGCCTCATAGTATGTGGTTTTAATAAAATCTAGTGATTAAGACTAGTTTGGGATGCTGCAGGCAAAATCCTGGGACATAATAATATTTCTCAGACCTGATTTTCAGCTTGCTTATCCAGTTTGTGGGTACTGAAAGATACAGAATAATGGTGATTCTGTGAAAAATCATTAACTAGTAGAGTGATTACGTCTTGTGTTTCTGGAAGACTGAGAAAAGTTGGTTTGTATGTGCCACATGCCAGGTTGAGTACTTGACTCCTTTAAGGTTGGTATTCTGACATTGCTGCTGTGATCAGCAAGGATTCTTGATGGATTCAGGTTCTGTTCTTGTGAGGATTACTGATCATTAGTTACATTGCCCTTATCACGGCACTTTTTTGTCCACCAAAACCTTTTCTGTGAGGAAGTAGCTGTCATAATTTTGTCTTACTGTTTATTATTGACTAAATGCAATTGATGCTTCCTTCTAGTTTTCTTTGATGTTGAAAGAATAAGCAGTATAGTTTAAAGATGCAAACTTTACTTCGGGTCCTAAATTAATAGCTGAATTTGAATTATCTTGTACAGCCTGTAATATGCAACTGAAAGGTTGAAAGGTTTTATGAGTATGTATAAATCAAAGGCATGCTTTAGTACTGTTCTAAGATGAAAAGCAGGGGCTGTGTGAACTTGGTTTTCACTTGGCAAAACCATCAGTGGACAGTTTTCTACCCCATTGAACTTTGTACAGCCGTCTTTTGTCTCGGAATTCTACAGAAAAACACAGGGGCTGTTTTTTTGTTATAAGCCATTTGTATTTTGGTAGGAAAAACTGCATGTCCTGAGGGTGTGTGGGGCAGGAAAGCAGGAAAAGTTTACTCAAGTATATTCTGCTGAACTGCCCCGTCCTTGATGTGCTCTTGTCTTGTTCCTGTTGTTCTCCCCTAGCACCAACAATAGACTAAATTCTCTTTGTTAGGAACATGAAGAGGGATTGAAGTCTCAGCTGTTTGACAGGGTCCTTTATTTGTACGATTCTAATATTTTTTCTTAGTGGAGTGCAATTACAACTTGTGTTTGCTTCCTGCAGTAATAATCAGTTAACGTTTCACAGTCTCAGTGTTGAGGAAAAAAATGCATTTCTCTAGTCAAAGTCCTGTTTCATGTATTAGAGTTAGTCTTGCTTGAAAATCTGTACAGCTCTCTGGCATCCCAGACGGATAGTTTTTGTAGAAGTAGTTACTTAATATGTGTGCCAAAAGTGTGATGTGTTAATTTTCTTTATAGAACCATTGGCAGAAAGATGTAAGATAGAATTTTTCCCCGGGTAAATCCATGTATTGTTTCTGGCAGGCTGTTGCTGTTCTCTTCATCCCAGTTAGTCCATGTGCAGAAGCACAGACACAGTCATAGAATGGAAAAGTTGAATTAATATAGAAACAGGGGAATGAATATTTGCAGTGTGAACAGAAATTTCTATATTCTTGGTTTTGATATACTTGTATTGGTAAAAATTCACCTCCCTCACCTGGCTGATGCTTCTATACCTGATGCCCCCCAGGACAGGGTTGGTCCTCCTGGCTGCCAGGGTACTGCTGATCCATATTCAACTTGCCATTGACAAGGATCCCCAGATTTCTTTCTGTGTGGCTGCTCTTCAGTGTCTGTGCTCAGTCTGTTCGTACAACCAGGGATGTCCTGTCCTTTGTGCAGAGTCCAGCACTTGCCTATGTTAAACTTCCTATGGCTGGTGATTGCTCAGCCCTGTAATTTGTCCAAGTCTCTGCAGGATGTCTCTGCCTTCAAGGGATTTGACAGCTCCTCCCAATTTAGTGTCATTGGTAAAGTTGCTTATTATTCATTGGAGTCGTTTATGAAGACATTGAAGACAACTGAGCCTAAAATGAAGCCCTGACAAACCCCACTAGTGACAGGTCACCAGTCTGATGTTACCACCCATTCACTATAAATAACCCTTTGTGCCTGACCTGTGAGCCAGTTTCTCACCCATCATGTGATGTGTTTATCCAGCTGTGTGCTGGACATTTTGTCCAGAAGAATCCTGAGAGGCCTCAGATCAACAGCTTTACTGAAATCCCCAGTTCACATCTCAACTGGCTTCCCCTTATCAACTACCTTTACTTTGTCATAAAAGGAAATTAATTTTCTTAAACAGAATTTCAACTTCATGAACTTATTCTGGCTGGGACCAATGACTGTGTTGTCTTTCAGGTATTTTTCACTAGCTCCAGAATAACCTTTGTAACTTTACCAATCACTGAAGTGAGACTGACAGGCATGTAGTATCCTTCTTGCCTTGGGACAATGTTTGCCAGCTTCCAGTTGACTGGGACCTCTTCAGATTCCCAGCTGGATTGAGGGCATCAAGGAAGATGTGGAAAGAGGGCATCAAAAAAGTTCAATGCTACCTGTACTTTTATGATTAAAAAAAGGATGGGTGAAAGCACAGTGAATACAACTTGTTTTTAATATGTCATATTGATATGAAATATTATAAATACACGTTCCAAAAATATAAATAGTATAGTCAAAGGGCAATTTTGTAACTCCTTACCAAAATGTTCAGTATTACCCCTCTAGAAGAATCAGAAGACAACCTGCCCTTCCAATTCATCCATGTGTACATAAAATCACTGCGAATGTGTGTATTTCACTGCTTTTTAAATGAGAATGAGGGAACTAAAGTCAAATATACTGGCCAGAGTTTCAGTTTCTCAGACTTCTGGCACATGTTACGAGTTTTCAGCAGTTTATGCAAACTGCGGATTGGATGTGAATTGTTATTCATGCTGAGGCAAATGCCGGTTTGGTGCTGCAGCACCAGCAACCACCCCCAGTTGCCTGTTCTTGGGTCCCCAAGAATGAAAAGGGTGAGTGAGAAGTTTCTCACAGCACTTTTATTTAAGAAGACCAGACTAGAGAGACTCTGTAGAACCAAAGGGAGAGGGCTAAGCATCCTGCCATCTCTGGGTGGGAAAGCAGTGCCTGTCAGCAGTGTTCTGCTCTGATCAGGTTGATTAGGAGACATAGACAGCATAGACAGTTTCTTAAGCAAAGAAACATCAATTTGAGGCATATATCTAAAAGCTGAAAAGGGAAATGAGCCAGACCTATCCGTACTATATATCCATGCAGTGATGAGCATTGAAGAAAACAGTGAAATCAAAAATCAGGTTAGTGTGCTTATGGCTGCATTTTAGTGTCATATTTTTTCTTTCACATGTTTACAGTTTTTAACTGGGAGCAAAGCTCAGCACTGCTAAACCATGTCTGTTCCCCTTTCTCATTCAGACTCCAGGGATACATTTGTACTCTACATCCACTTGATTGTGTTCTTGATCTCTGTGGGGTTTGTTTACTGTCAAATATAGTAGTGACATGATGCTGAAGTGCAGAAATTATTCCTCTCTTCCAAGTTTCTTTCTGCTTGATGCAGTCACTTTGTGTAGGCTTCTGAGTGTTGCCAGGGAAACAGGGAGGGATGATTGATGGCTACAGTGTGCACTTGTTTCTGTCAACATCTTGCTCAGTGAAACAGCAGCTCTTTTCAAAATTGGAGGTAGTGCTGCTGAGATAGCCATCGCCATTAAATCTGGGGTTTTTTCAGGTTTTTCTAATGAGAGACACAGAATTGGGGAAGAAAAAAAAAATTCAGCTTTATGATCCCTCTGAGGCACAGCAATAGTAATACAATATCCAGAGTAAGCAAAACTAATATTAAATGACATATCAACTCCAGAACTGCTGATAAGATTTTAGAAAGGCAAGTGGCATGACTTGCGAGTTGAACTAGCTCTCATCTCAATGAAATATATAATAATGTAGATATTTTAAATAATGTAAATAATAATGTAAATTATATTAAATAAATTAATAATGTAAGTATTTTAAAGTTAAATGTTATTGAAGACAATACTGTGCACTAAAGGAGATTTAATATGTTTATAAATGTAAACTGTCACTGATACATGCAAACAAAAGACGAAAGATTTTAAATAAATCTAGTGCCAAAAATCCTGTTCGTCTGAGCAAATAGGATGACATTAAATAGTTCACTTTGTTAAGTGGAAATAAGTTTCTGTCTAGTGGATTAGGCAAGGATAAATTTAGGTGTTACATGCTTGTCTCACTCGTGCAGGATGAGATTCTTCTCTTTGCCTTTTGTATTTTTTATAGTGGTTATAGGATTTGTCATCCACCTATAAACCTTCTCCTGTGTTGCCAGGGATCTCATCCACATCATGACACAGAGTAGTAAAATTAATAGAAACCCAGCTGGTGTGTATGAAAGAGGGAGGTGAGCTCCTCTCAGTGCCATTTCCACACGAGTTGTTATAGTCTAGTGGGAGCTCCAGTGTAAACCTCTGGCAGCTTGGCCAGTTTACAATTGCCTGCAGATCTGTCTTGGGATCCCTGCTGTGGGTTTGTTATCTTTGTCTAAAATTCTCAGTTTCCAGGGTTCCAACACCCTGCAGTACTTTCATTGTTTAAATGCCTTCACGTGTACTTACTTTGCCTGTTTATGTCAGTGTTTGTCTTTTTGCACCCAGTTTCTTTCTGACCTTTTGTGCCCATGCAAGTGCATCCCAGAGGCCCTGTGTGACCCCTCTCCCTCCTTAGGAGGGCAGGGGCTTCCAGGTCCATGCTGTCCTCAGCCTTCCTCTTTGGCCCTTGTGAAAGAAAGGATCATGGCAGTTCTTTTCTTTCACTCTCAAGTCTCCTTTGTTTATAGCACTATTTTTTCCTCATGGGAAGAGCCAGGAACTGCAGTTAGTACACAGTCCAGGAGGACCCCTGACCATTGTCCCAGCTAGTGTGACAACTGGGAGCTGGGCTGTGGGGTCGACTCTAACGAGCATATCAGGGCTCCAGTGTTTCTCCCTCATGTTCCCTGCTGCTTTAATCTCTGATGCAGTACAGCTACTTCTGTCAGAAGGAAAAATATTTATGGCCTTTTATATCTGAAATTCCCTGTGCAGTCAGGATTAGCTGGAGCTTAATATAATCTTGAAGTCATGCTGTCAATGTGTGAACTACATCTCACTATCTCAGAGGCTTTACATTTCCTTGGTGGTTTTGCATTATTTTGCATAATTTTATTCACAAATGGTATAGCACTAGGAATTCAATACCCTACTCACTAGTTGCAGTTGCAAGCTGTTGATTTTATCTTGCTAGTTCTCGAGACATGTGAATAAGCAGTTTTGTGGTTAGACGGTAGTTTTTATGCAACCTATTTCTTCAGTGTTCAGATCTAGTACAATGGGAAAGACGGGTCTCAGCATTTATGTAATTACCAATTGAGAGAAAGGTATTAGCAACTGACAGTGAGTTAAAGCGTATTAAAAATACCTTTTCAGAATTGAGACTTTAGAGGTTTGTTTCCCAGCTCTACTCTGTGTACTGGGTGTCATGTGGCATTTGGTGCTGTGATTAGGACCTGGAGAACTCCCCTGTCTTGCATGGCAGTGAAAATAGTTAATTTAATACATTCATTTCAGAGACTCAGGTTATCAGTTTCAATAATTAAGAACATAAATTATGTTTAGATGCTTACATGATTAAAGTATGATTAGACTGAACAATGTAATTTCATGTTTATGATAAAGCTCTTCATGGTGATTGATGATGGAGAGTTCTGACTATATCCTGACTGCTTGCTTACACCATGTCTGAACTGAATAGTTTGCTTTCTAGTGAACTCAAGAGGTTCATTGCTTATCACCTAATACTATGTGTGTGCTTCTTTCTGTTCTGTTTAAAAACTGTTCTGCTTCTTTCCATGCTAGATTACTAAGCCTAAGTTAGGGTTGTACTGCAAAGATAGTGTGTACATGCATCAGCTTGTCATTGATGGCTGCCAACTAAACTCTTGTTCTGACATCATTACTGTCTTCCCATTTGCTTAAATTTCCAAACCTGGAGATTGATGCCACTCAAAAACTTGTGTAGTTGGGACCTGAGAGTGTGGTATAATCTCAGGAGACCTACAGTTGATTTATGGTGGCTTGGATTTTTTGGGTGCATGCAACTGTGGAGATGATGAGTTGGATTTAGTGTGAAAGAGCAAACCAGGGGAGGGCAGAAAGTCTGCTTTTCTGTGATGAACTTTAAATTGACCCATGGACTTGTTTAGGTCATAGTCCAGGATTTGGGACAACTTTTTTTTATTACTGTTTTAGTCAAATTCCAATTGGCTGCTCAAAAACTGTCATAAAGGAGAAGCAAGAAAACTGAACCTGCCCACATGCTCCTCTGATGCATCTGTGGAAACAGGAACAGCATGAGTGAGCAAGTGAAGACACAAATATGAGGAGAGGGTGGTGATGTGGGGGCTGTCAGGGGCTTTGCTTGTATAACACAGCGTGCAGCAAGTTGTTAGTTCAGCATCTAAAAACCTCATCTGCTTTTAACACTCACACAGAATTTCCAGGGAGAATGTATATCAGAGGTATGGAGGTGCCTCTGGTGTATAGCAGGTGCTTGGATGTGTCAAGTTCTGTGCAAGATAAAGTTTCAGTACAGAAGGAGGTCCTTATCACCAGCCTTCTAGCAAAAGCTAGGTGTTCTGGGACAAGGGAGTTTGCAAAGGGAAAAGAAAGAATACTTTACATAACATCAGTATCAACTGCTAAATAAATTATAGTGTTTCTGGTATTTCCAATATTCATAATCTTTTTGCCAACTCTTTTTATTAGTTGCTGAAATAGATAGCTTGCATATAATAACGGCACGTAAAGATTTCCTTTTCTGTTTGTACTGAGAAAAGTAGTTCCACTAGAGAATGTTGTTTCTCACTTTGATAAGTTCTCTTCCACTAAGCAGCTGTGAAGTTTTGGCGTGTTTTGCATACTAGTGTATCCATAGGTGCCGAATCCAATACCACGTGTAGGAGAAGAACTCCTCAACCGAAGTGATTGAATCTTGGGCCTTATTAATCATTTCTGGTTTTCCTTCTTTATATTAATTATCAAAGTCTTCAGTGTACAGGAAACTATTTTACTTCAGATACAACATTGTCTTTCACAGGCTTCATTCTTGTCCTTTCTAATTATGGGCATTATAAATTAAGCAGTGGGATGCTGTCTGCCTATTATTACTTCAGGAAAAAAGAATCAGCAAAACTCTTCTAGGACAATCAAAGCCAAATTTAAAGAATTGAACAGTTCTGTCTTCGTTTAAATGGTTTAAAATATATTTCTGCTGCATCATCATAGTTTAATATAAATATGTTAACTATTTCATGATGTCTTCCCAGTTTGTTATGAACTGATCAAGAATTCATCCAGAATCATGATACTTTGCTTTCCAGAATACCTTGCAAGCTTCTCAGGTTTAAATGTGGTTGAAATGTTGTGTAAGGGCCTGTTTTTTTATTACTTGTTCCAAGTGTGTAATCCTATACAAGTACCAGTTCGCTATGCCTTCCTCAGACACAGCAGCTTTTGAAGTTACCTCCCACATATGTAACTTCTTCCCCCATCCCAGGTGATTTTTATGTTCTATATGAGGATTGAAACTTTTCCTAACTCCCTTCCTTTCATAACACTTGACGTTTCAGTGTGCTGCCTGGATGCACACAGATGGCTCAGTGGGAGGAAGCAATACAAATGTGCTCAGCCTAGAAGGCCAGATTGCAAATGGCAAGTCAAATTTGGGATATACCAACCTTTCAGTGGTCTTCAAATCTGGCATGTTCTTCAAGCGTATCATTAATTTTGTGTTACCCCTCAGTAACATTGGAGCTGTAGTCAGGAAAAGAGCCTTTCTCAGATTCGGTTGTGGTTTTTGCATTTGAGCATTCATGATCTTCCATTTTGTGCAACACTACTAGCCTGACTTCAGGGCTCTGTGTCTCTCAGAAGCAAAGCAATCTTTATATGGACCTTGAATTTTCATGATGCATGACTTTTCATTTCACTTCAATATATCTTTTCCAAAAGCAATTTGTATTGATATATTGTGGTTTTGAGCTACACGGAGAGGAGGTCATTACTATGATTATATTCAAGGCAGATGTCATCTATATTAGTTACTTTGCAGTTAAAGAGACACCCAGAAGTCTGTCTGTTAACAGTGTTTCTTTTCATCATGATGGACAATACAGAAAGTCTTGCAAAAATAGTTGCAATATTGAGAGTATAGGCATTTGGATTTCTGTAATAGTATTACTTGAAGAAAGTCCTTCTAATTGGGAATAAACAGTAGTTTAGTATGGGATGGGACCATCTGAGCTACTATGTTTGCTTGCCTGGCAGTAGATGTTCAAATTATGGGTGATTGCATCTACTCTGTCTGTAGTAGCATAAATCTGTGATAAAATAGTTATTCACAAATGGGAATCAGAACACCCAGCAAGAGCTAGTAGAAAATGTTTACAGGTAACAAATCATCATGGAAAATAAATGTGTCCCTTTTCAATTCTTAGAAAGGGAGAATAGGGTTTGTTCAGGATTATATAATATAGCCAATGTGCTTGAAGTGGCCACGGAAATTGAAAATTTAGGGGAACTGGATGGACAACAATCCCAAGGGAGCAACTGCTGTGCAAGGAGAGAGCTGTGGCTGCTCCCTGTGCTCCCCAGCGATGCAGCCTTCTGCCAGAGGTGGGAATCCTCCCCCTCTGCCCAGGCACTACCACACAGACACTTCTCTAGCATGTGTATATTTATTCACAACCATCTAAATTCTGCTTTTGCCTGAACCAAGTTAAACTGACTTTAACCACCCCCAGGGAGTTTCCTGCAGGCTTTTAAAAAGCCTGAGTATAAATCACCTAGAATTGCTTCTGTTTCAATTATAAAAATTGCTTCATACCAGGCAAAATTGATGAATTTGAAGTTGTGGTGCTAAGACTAACATTCGAAAACAAACAGGTAAAATGAATGTTTGGTATTATACTCAAATGTATCTTGGCCTAAGAAGAAATTGTTATAAAAAGCAGAATTTTCTCCCCAGTTTTACATAGCATCAAAACGAATTTAAACTTTAATCTCCTTTCTTCCCTTTAAACCAAATTGTGGTTTTGTTTTCTTTTTAACCTTGAGTCTATTTCATTTTAATTGGTTATTTTGGAAGAATTACTCATTGTTGGCAGTAAACTTGCCTATTGCACAGAGGCACAAATTCCTCTGGTAAAATCTTAGCAACAAAGGAGTTGGTGAAAAAAATTCTTGCTAGATTACATGTAGCCGAGATTTCACCCTTGATCTGTAGGCGGAATGCAAAAAAGTTGCCTTTGAAGCCACGTATGTGGTTGTTGGTTAAAGTATGATGCCTTCTCTCCTGCCCAGGCACACTCTGTAGTACGTAGGATGTGTAGAGCTGGGGAGAGCCTTCTCTAAAACCATGAAGGGCGTTTTTCCCATAGGAAAAATAACTTGTTTTAGAGCCTGATAATTAACAAGAGTGGCTTAGAAATGAGAAGGAGAAGTTTTTATAATTTGTGAAACATTTCACAGTACAAAAGAAACTGACCATATATCTGCTTTGGAGTGAAGCCAAGAGTTTTTCAGTGCACTCTCTATGGATAAAAGGAGGAGTGAACACCCACCTCAAAATAGCCATGAATTGAATGGTCAGGGAATGTGTGGGCTGAAGCAGCCAGTCTGTGGCTGTGAATTGAGAAACATCTGATGAACAGAGTAGTGTTCTCCTCCGCCTCTTCCACTCAGGAAAAACCCCTTCCATCAGACAGTTCTCAGGTAGTCAGTGTTTGGTTAACCACCAAGAAGCCAGTTCTATTTTAAAAGACATTGTGAGTAACCCTTACAGGATCCAGTTCAGACATAAAGTTGCTGTAACTTGCAACTATTAATCACCAGACACAATCCAAATGATCACTTTTTGGAGAACTCTCTTCTGATGAATCCACATCATTGTTGATTTCTGAAGCCTTATTTTTCTGTGTCAGTTTGTGCCCACTAAGGACCTCGGTGAAAGGCTGATATTAGTTGTGCCTATAGTTCTCGTTTTCTAGAACATCTAGAACATCAGAGGATAGAAGCAGGCTCTCTTCCCTCTCTCAGTAATTACTTACTGTTTTGATTTTGTGCTTCTTTTCCTGTACTAAGAATGTGATCTTTTAATAAATGAGCCTAAAATTACTTTTGTTTGGTTTTTCTGTGTGACAGCCTTTCAAATGCCAGGTTAGTTTATTTGCTTTGACATTCATATTGCATCCTTTTTATCTTGACTTATTAAGAGCTTATAAAATATGCATGATGCAGACAAAAGAGAATCAGGTGACAATTACTGAATGAAATTCAAGATGTATGCCTTCTTTCCAAGGCTGGAACAAAGATATTTGTAAGATTATTTGAAGCTTCAAGAACAGGATTATCAGGCATGGTGGATATATGTGCACTGCCCAGGGCAAGCCGAGCTCTGTAAGCAGCCAAAGCTTTCTTTATGGCCTCAGTTGAAGACTATGGCATAAAGTCCTGCAGCATCTACCTGGATGCTGCTTGTTATATGTTGCATTAATATCTGTTCTCCAAACAATAATAAACAAAATATCTACTAACAGTCTTTATCAAGCTACAAAAAGTGACTCTGGCTTTTATAATTTAAGAATAATGTAATTCGCTCAGGTGAAAATACCCATCCTGTACAAGTGAAGACTCACAGACTCAGCTTTTCACAGCCTTATTGTTGTGAATTTTCTCCTGGTTCAAACCCACAAAACTAAATTTCAAACATACTTGTAGTAATCTTTTCATGGCAGCTGTTTGGTTTGTTTAGTAGCGGAGTTTGTAAATGACAGGTGACTAGACTTCTGCCAAAAACTCAACTAATCAAGCAATTATTTCTGTTCAGTGTAAATTTATTTTTTCAGAAGTTATCTTTTTTTTAGAGAAATTTGGAGCAAGAATGATATCATTTGTGTTGTTTACAGTGCTAGATACATTATCACGTCTTTTAGCTAGATTTCACCAGATTTCCTGTTAACACTGATCAGCACCTTTCTTTGCAAGTAGCCCCATTTGATGCATCTAGGAAGTAGGGATTCTGGTACTTAACAAATTGCAGTTATTGTGGATGTGAGCAAGAAAAAAAGTGTAAGCTATCAGAAGATAGATACAAGGAGAGAAGTGTTTACATCTTTTCAGATGTAGGTTTCTCAAGTGTTTGGGTTGAAGAAAGTGAAAATGCAGCTTAATGAAAGTATGGAGTCTGCAGTTCAAGAGAAGTGTTTATTTTTTTTTGAAACAAAACTGCAAACATACTCAACTGACCATAATTTCAAAACTATTTTTCTTAGATCTACTTTGCAGTTGTTTCTTTTCATGGTGTGCAATAGTTGTAATTATATTTTCTTATGGACTAATTTGATTTTAATGGTAAGAAAGGCTAGATTGTTCTTTTAATTAACATTCAGAGCAGGAAAGAAGAGGATGATAGTTGCATTATTATCTGGATGGGTAAACAGTAGTAAAGTGCAGTCATTCCCCTGTTTGGTGCTCAAGTGCATGCACAAATAATTTCATTGATCCAATTTACCAGAAGAGTTAAAGGCCAGATAATAATTTGGAATTTTATAGGAATGTGTAATACTTCAGGTTTATGTTGCGTTTTCCTGCAGTGGAGAACTCAGAAACAAAGTAGCCATTAATATTTTCTTTGAGCCTTGAAATTCTATGCTTTTTAGGGTTTAAGGCAGACTTCCAGCTTAATATAATGAATTGCATTAAAGAAAAACATTGTGATGGCCTTTATCTGTATGGTGCCTCCAAATGGGAAAATGTCTTTAGAAAATAGTTATTTTGATACCTAACTGAAAATATACTAATTATATAAGCAGCATTTTTTCATACATGTTTATTTTTCATGTTTATTCTGATGTAGGCTATTTGGACATCTTTGTGTTTGGTTTGATGCATTGTGTTTTGTACCCTGGCCTGCAGCAGGCTGGGGGGAACGGAGGCGCCAGTGGTGTGCGTGTGGCAGCTGAGCTGTGCCCAGCACCCTCTGCCCTGCAGCCAGAGCAGGTGCCACAGCTCGTGCCCCTGCTCCTCAGCTGTCTGCCTGTAGCCTGTAGCCAGCAATACTTAGATCCTGTTCTTGCCAACACACCACTGAAATCTTTCTGATCCAGGGGCGTTTGCTGCCCACAGACTCGCTTCCAAAGCTGTGCCAGGGATGAGGGATCCATAGTTTGGATACTACACTGCGTGAGCTAAAGAATCTGCAGTTTTCTGGCAAGATAATCCAGTCCTGTTCTTGCCATTCAGCCAAATGGAAACATGCTGACTCTGTATGAGTCAGGATGGGTTTTTTTATGGGAGAGTGAGTGTTGTTTCCAAAGGAATTACATAGCCATTCCACTCCTAGCATCATGGTAGTCAGAGTGTATTAGCAGGGGCTTGCAAACTTTGTGCATTTAAATGTACACCTTATCCTAGTAATCGGTGTGTTTTTCTGAGTTACTGTTCCCTTACAAGCTCTTGTACTTACTGATTATTAGCATAAAATATTTCTGCTGCTGTTCAGATTTGCTGCTGATTTTAGAATGGATCCTTTTTTTATTTAAGCACAATTGCAGTAAAATTTCAAGTGGTTCAGTGAAATTGCAGTCTTGTGTTAGAGTTAGGATATGGATGTATGACCCAGAACTGTTTAACAACGAATAAAGCAAATATTGAATTTTAAACCATCATAGCAAAAACTACAGATAAATTTTTTTGCTGGTCATGTAACCAAAAACCATCCTCCAGGAAAGATGTTTGCATTAATGTGTTCAGCTTGTCTGTTGTTTGGTTCTAAACAAAACTTCCATGGCAGCAAGAGATTTTGGGGCCAGTGAAGCTTTGAGATTTGCTACAGTTCTAGTGTGGGATATTAAAATTGCAGATAGTGCTCTCCATCATACTAGGTGAACAACTTGAATCTTGTTTGTAGCTAAAAAGGCAAGAATATGATCTGAAAGGAAACGCCAATGGTAAGGCCTGTACATGCAAAGGTTGTATGTGATATATGCTACTGCCCATTATTCCCTGCAGTTATCTGTCTGCAGGGACACTAGAAGCAGCTGGAGCAACAAAGTGAAATTCTTATAGGATATATGTAGAAGTAAATCACTCTGATTTTAAGATGTAATATATGTTTCTATTGTCTTTGTGATACTTTCCTCGTTCAACTGAGAACTGCATCTTTTTATTACGTATAATCTTATGGTTTTATTAATTTCAGACAAGCTCTATATGGGACCAGGGCAACTGTACCATGATCTGCAGAACCTTTTACATGACTTGAATGTACTTGGTCAAATTAGTCAGTTAATAAGCAGCCTTAAAGGAAACTATCAGGTAAATAAAGCTGGATTTATTTTTCAAGTCTGTTCTTGTAAAGTAGTATAGTTGCCTCTCCCTAGGGTCTGTGCAAGACATTCTTTAGTTCTCTCTGCAAAAAGTGGAATAAATTTTACCTCTGGTAATGAATGCATTTGCTGTTAAGCCTTATAAATAGAATACAGCTGTCCTTCTAATCTTGTTTTTCTTTATTGTTTTTAAGTGTGGGTGGATGCTACAAGTGTCTGCATTTGTTCCATACCTGATAAGCTTATATGGAAACAGAATTACATTTTGATGTTAAGAAATTGGATTCTTGCAGTTAGACATGGTAATAGGAGGATGGTTGTTTGGAGAAAGTTCTTGATCCTCATCCAAGCTCATAATCCTGGCTTTTGGGGGAAAACTGTACTTAAAACTGAGTATAAATCACAAAAATATAAAAGGATTTTCAGAAGAATTTTGGAAGTATTTTGCTTTAGCTTTGTTCACATCCCTTTGATTTAGCTTATATTCTGGCAAACAAATATAGTACTTAACACCAAATGAAGTCTTGAGACTTCAAACAGTTACATTTTTGCTTGGTTTTTTATGTGTAATTTTTAAGTCCTACCTGCCACCACAGGTTGCAAATGTGTGTATATGTATGAATATATGAAAGCTGAGTTTCTCTTGACATATCTTGGCATCAGAGTCAAGGCATTAAATAAAACATAGCATTTTGTGAAAATGTGTACTCTGAATGAAGTTTATGGGAATGTGCTTTTGTACAAAGCTTCACAAGTATTAGAAGATTAATTTCATCTGCATAATTGGGAATATGTATAGCACAGATATACCATAAGATATTCACCCATCACCATGTAAAAAACCTTTCTGCCTGCACTTACAGTCAGAGCCACTACACTTTGAAAACTTAAAATTCAGTCATTGTTTCTAGGTAGATGTGTGTAAGATCATTACAAGCATTTAATTGAGGAATGAGGTCAGCTTCTTTATTTTTGGAAAACACTTAAGCTGTCATGGAATTCTAATGGTGGAAAGTATGTGTACTTCTGTGTACTTGTTAGTCTTGATGCTTTGTGGCATTCAGGTGAGATTTTACTCTCTGCAATAGAACACTCACCTTGCAGTGAGCTATTATTTCAGCATCTTAAACATGTTTAGACCACACATCTTCTGTGATGGCTCTGTAAACTCAAAAATTTTGACTCAAAGATTTTAACCAAAGAATATTTTCAGTATGATTTGCAGATGTTTTCACAAGATTTTCTTTAATAGCAAAATTTGTGATGCTGGAATAAAATAAAAGGCTTGTGCATACACCTGATAAAAATTTACATTTTTTAATTTGGCAAATGCTTGGAAATGTCATTTATGCATCATCAAACTGAGGAATGTGAGATTAAAAGTTCAGATTAAATACATTAGAAAATATTGTACAGGTATTTCCGAACTGTGTTTACAAATATGGTTAAATTATCCATGATGGAAGTGTGGTCTATGCCCATGTGTCATTGTTTTTTATATGCAGGAATCACCTTATTATCCTATTTGCCACAGGCTGGTAGACTGGTGTTGAATCTTAGTGGTTTTTAATTTTTCAGAACTTAAACCAATCTGTAGCCCATGACTGGACCTCAGGTTTACAAAAACTGATTTTGAAAAAAGAAGACGAAATCAGAGCGGCAGATCGCTGTAGAATTCAGCTGCAACTCCCAGGAAAACAGGACAAGTCAGTAGAAATCTTGATTACAAAATTTTCTAAATTGGTTTATGTCTTAGGTATGATGTACAAGTGAGGATTTAGGAATCTGTAGCTCTTCCCTCCCTTCTGTCTCCATGGTAAGCCCCTGACTTTTGCTCTTATGCCATAATGCTGGGTGCTGTAATGTTCCAGAGCAGCACTGTAGCTTTTTTTCTGTTCCTCAGCCCAACGTCTGCATGCAAGAAGCAAGAGAGGAACTGTGGCAGTGATAGCTAACAGGGAAGAGTCACAGTTGTATTCCTTCACCAGTTCCTCTCACAACATTTTATGTAAGGTATAGGAAGATAGACTTATCACAGCCTGCAGACTTAAATCAGAGCTGAGTCTTTGTCTAAGTATTAGAAAATAATGAAATTTCATCTTGTTCAACATTCTTAGCCATGGCTGTATTCATACCCAACACATTGATAGTGACTTTTATTTTTTTTTTTTTTTCTGTATTGCAGGTCTGGGCGGCCAACTTTCTTTACAGCTGTGTTCAATACATTTACCCCTGCCATCAAACAGTCTTGGATCAGCAATTTACAAATGGCTAAACTGGCCCTTGGTAATTCCTAGTTACTCAAATTTCCTAACAAGTTAAAATAGCTCTCAATATACAATGTAATTTATCTATTTTTATATTTTGGGGAATGATTTTCCTTTGTTGGTGAATATTTGTCTGTAGGTGTTTAAAATTGCAATACAGTAAATAGTAGTGGTTGTGTATCACTACAAAGGAATAACATTATAGATAAAACAGGGCACTCAGTATGAAGAAATATGTTTTCAACAGTATTTTAATGAAGTCTAGTATTCATTACTAATTGTTGCATCTAAATCAACACAAATAATCCCTAAATTAGAGCAATTAAAAATATGCTGTCCTGTGATGTTATTAGTCTCCTTTGTTTGCACAGGGGGATAGGTTTCCAAAGTTACTTGGAATTTTCAATGCCTAGTTGAGAAACCTTAACTTGCTTGAAAGCAAGTTTCACCAGCATGTGGTCAAAGTAGAGTGCTTTTGTGATGTCTCACGGAAGACAAGCATAGTAACAAAAAAAAAGAGAGAATGGCTGTTTCCATCATTCCAGGAGGAGGATCCTTATAATTATGATAACTGGCACTTGGTAATGATGTTACTTAAACAGACAGAGAAATGTTGTTCAACCAACTGATTTCCTAGAGTCTGAGGTTTGGTATGTCTTTTCCTCTTTCAATATTCAATTTGCAAGATCATTAAGAGACTACCCTAAACATTTTGCTAATGTAAGGTGTTCTCTTTTTGCAGTATCAGTATGTATGTAATCTACTCAACTGAATTTTTGCTCACAGTTTTATGTTGTCATTTATGCATCTATGGCATAAGAGCAGCTTGATCTGTATTGACTAGTCTTGACAGAATTCTTTTCTGTTTCTGTGGAAAGGTGGAAGTGATTATTCAGTGAAAGGACTGTGGAGTGTTTATCGTTTGTTCTTTCCATTACAGCGGAGGATAACCTGTTAGGTTGGTTCTGCATAGAAGATGATGGGAATCAAGTCAAAAAGGAAAAACATCCTCTCCTTGTTAGACACATGCCAGTGATGATGGCCAAGCAACAGGAGTTTAAGGTGAATGAAGTTTTTATATGAGATTGCAATAAGGTTTTTTTGTGTGATATAATTTCTAAAGAATACCATATTGTAAATACATCTATTAGTTCACATCTGTTAGTTCTCTTGAGGGGCTGCCTTGGTTTTAGACCATTAGCTATTAAAGGTCCAGAAGAGTCAAAGCAAAATGCAGCAATCTTTGAGAGGCACTAAGGAGCATAATGTTTATTTTTACATAGTATGACATTCACTTTCATATGTAAGTGAATCACTCAGTGTAAACAGAACTGATGGGAATTTTTAGTTCATCTTGAGATTTCCAAGATGGGGCTTAGAAGTAACCTAAAGCTGTCAAAGAGCAGGGGTCTGATCTCTATGAAAGCTGTCCTTTCTTGGTGTAACTATGCTAAATCCTCCTCAAATTTCTGATTTTTTTTAGTGCACAGAGAACAATATTTTTAAAATATTTTTTTAAAATTATGTTTCATGGAATCTTATGTGAAATGTCATATTCTGAACAATGATATAGAAATTGTCTTAATGGTTCATTTCCTAAGGCAATGTGTCAGTTGGAAGCCGTACTGACCACTGACTTTAATGATGAAAATGAGTACAATACCAAACCAATAGATGGAAGGGAAGAGTGCTGCATGCTATTTTTCCTGTGTATCCACAGGATTTCTTATTGACCATCAGTCAGTAAGTCTTTTGCAAAAAGAGTAATGGAAATAAAATCGTGTATGTGTGAATAGAATCCCAAAGTTAAGTTAATGTCATTGCATGGGTGCTGCTTAAAGAGGTGAGTCTGCAGGCCCTCACTGCTAGGACAGCCTAAACAGGAGGGAAGCTCAGCTGACAGCTTCACTTCAATTGTGAGTATACAAGCCTGGATGTTGGGGGAAAATAACTGGTGGTTCAAAATGCAGTACAAATGTGTAATGGTGCTAAGATGATCTACTCCTATGACGCTGGTTTTCAGAACAGCAAAAGTTTACTGAAACTCTCTGATTTCCCATACAACCAATCTTGCTTGTCTTATTAAACAGCTTTTTCTGTACTGACTACTTTCTAAAGTCACCACTGGTGAAATAACCAACTAATTTAATTTTTTTTAGAAACTTAAATTATGGATTTATTTCGTTAGAGCCTAGGCATCTTTAAGTCCTGAAAATGCATGCTAGAATCTGTGAAGGCCCAGGCTCAACTCTTGTAATCAAGTTAGGACAGAGTCCTCTTATTTTGAAAGGAAAGGGAAGTTCGTCACCTTTACTGTTGGCTGATGATCTTTGTCACCTCAGGAGAGCAGAGTGTGTGACAATATTTGCCTCAGCCCTGGGCTAACTTTGCCTGTTTTGCAGCTCCTGAAGTAATGTGGGTGTGAGCCCAGGTGGCATTCCTGGTTCTCCCCAGTCCTTGATATTACAAGAAAATATGACTTAAGTATTACTGCAGCCTCAGCTGCAGTCTGGCTCTTAGGCCCCAGCTCAGGGTGGGAAGTTGCTTGGCTAATCCTGTTTGTTGGCTCTCTGTGTGCTGCTCAGGCTGCCCAGTGCTGTAGGAAGCCATCAGAGCAAGTTAACATCCCAGGCTTCTGTCAAGACTGAGAGCTAAACTACCAGGGTTTAACTATGGAAAAAACCATCACATTTGACTATGATGCAAAGTGACACAGAGGTTTAGCAAGGAGCCTGGGAAATATCCAATATGCAGACTGTCTTATTTTTCACTAGCATATTTTGTTTTCACAGCTACTGTAAATCACAAGTCGATAGCTTCAGCATGTGTTAAATGAGACATGCTAAGGCAGGCATGGATAGCTCTTTTTTTTTCTCTTTCTCTTTTTCTCATCTATTGATTTCAATTTTTTATCTGTATATAGTGAATTGCTTTGCTGAATAATGTTTATTCTACTAAGGCAAATAACTTCGCAATGCCTGCTGACTTCAAGGAGATTTGTAAAATTCTTTGCACTTTGGAAAATTAAGTAAACTTGGAATTCATAACTCTTAACTTGTGCCAACTTGTTTTTTGTTGTTGTTTTGTTTTGGTTTTAATTGTTCACTCTTGGGAGATGATGTTGCCAGGCTATGGGGAATTAACACTAAATGAGTAGCCTAAGTTAATACTAACTGAGTTGTCTCTAGTACTATGATATAAGCACAAATACATTGATGTCCAAGATAAAAACATTAGTTTGAATTATAGAGACTCTAATGTAAAAATGTAGTATTACACCTCATTAGAAACCTTTTTATTCTCTACACAGTTATGAGTTGCTTTTTATATATTTTGAAGTGTTTGCATAAGCCTTAGGAAACTGCTGTGGATGTTAGGGAAATTAGAAATCCATGACTGGTCATAAAAATGGGGATTTTTCAGATCTTTGGAGTTGGGATTAACTTAAATATAGACCTTGAGTCTGGTGTTGCTTCCATTTTTTTTTCTTTAATGCCCTGCATGATAAAATCATGAGTATTGTTATTAATTTACTGACTGTAACATGAAGACATGAGATTGGAAGGAAGTTGAGGTCTGAAGAATGATTGATGGTATTAGCATTCAAAATGACTAAGGTACCTGGAGAAATAATTTGAGGGGAGAGAAAGAAAAATAAAAAGGTTGACAGTCAACAGGACAGACACATGGTATGCTCATGTAGAAATAAGGAGTTTCATAAATCCAGATTGAAGAGGTGATTTAGTTGGTCTGTTAAAATAATTTTTAATAGACTAGCAAGGTAAGGATTGGTTATGAATGTAACATTGTTACAAAGAGCAGTCATGAATGAGATGTGTAGAAACAGGCTTCTGAAGAGGTAACCATGGTGTAGTGCTGCTACCAGCTCTGCTAGAATAGTATGTTCAGGTGAGAAAACTCTGCACTCTTAAATATACACGAGGCTGATACATCTGCAGGAGGGATGTCAGTTGAAAAAGTGACAATAATAAGTTCAAAAACAAAAATTTGAAAAAGCAATTGTTTAAAAAAATATATGTAATTAAGTGATAGTGTTAATTTAGCCTAATGAAGAAGTGTCTCATGCAGGGTCATGATATTTATCAGCCTTACATGTAAAAGGACACTGCAGAGAAAGTGAAGTACCTGATGTCTGAGATGAGAGGTAACAGGCCAATGATTACATCAGGGATGGTGTCAGGTTGGAGACATGAAAAACTTAATAAAAGTCATGAAGCATTAGGGCAGATCAGCAAAAGAGAATTTGTGGTCTTTGGCCTTGAAGGTCCGTAGGGGTAGATAAGGAATGTGTCAGGAACAACAGCTGACCCTGCCTGTGGGAAGCTGGATGAACTAAACTGACTCCTTGCCTTACGAGATTTTTTGATATCCTTAAATATTTTAGTTAATTAAAAACTAGAATAGACAGAAAGAGGCATATTTTAAAACATACTAACAGCATTCTTTTCTTATCTTTGAAGATTGAATGTGCTGCTTATAATCCTGAGCCATACCTTGCTGGAGAAACAGAGTCAGATTCCTGTACTGTGGAACATGGTTTTCTTTGGGTAAGTGTAATCTTTAAAATCTGAAAATCTGATTGTCTCCAGTTTTTCCATTGCTTTTTGTGACTCTCAGCAATGTGTAGATATGAAAGAAATGTTGGGTTGTTTTTTTCTCTTTGTTTATTTGTTTAAAGGAAAAGGGTTAGCTACTCATTTGTCCGTGTGATCTGGCTGGTCTCTGTAGGGTGTCAAGTGCAGCACAGAACGAATTCCAAAGTGCTGAGCACATTCAGAAGGGAGTTATGTGCTAATTTGTAACAATTGCCACTAAAACCCATATGAGTTTACACTGTCCTACTGTCTGTTTTTGTATTTTAAGAATGTTTTAGCCAAAATAGTCTGTTAAAATCTGCATAGGAAAAAAACTTACTCTGGATATTGCTAGGACCCCAGATATGCAGATGTTCCAGCTGAAAAAAATGAGGTGGATAGAAGCTGTTCTTAAAAAAAAGGCAAACTAATTATTTCAGAAGCTTTTCTAGTTACTACTAATACTGAAATTTTAAGGGAACCCTTGTGAACTAGAAGTTAGAAATAGCTTTTCTTAGTGGTCTTTTTCAAGGCAACCCATATAATTTCCTTTTGTCTGCCATTTGTAAACAGTCGTTGCAAAAACATGCAAATTAAATATTTTTACTGCTACAAAATATTCTTTCTGTTTCCTATTTTATTTCATTTAAACAGAAAGAGTTACTATAAAAAAACATGTACTGTGTTTGGGTAGATTTTTTTTTTTTTTTTTTTTTTTTTTACTTTGTGATCCCTAAAATGTACAAGTTTATGGACATGTTGATGGTACTTAGTTCTGGATCAGAGAGGAATTTAGGTTTCTGTATCAGCAAGTTTACAAGACTCTTTCTTTTGGGACAGAGCATTTCTTTGCAGACCTGTTACTGTGCAAAGGACAGGCCTCAGCTATATTTCCTATTTTAAAAGAATCTGAGACAATTTATGACACGAGTTATTAAAATTGCATGTTGCACAGATACTTATATTAAGTGCATTATGTAATGTATATACATTTGAGTCAGGTATCAGAATAGGCCATAATATTATTCCTGCTTTAAAAACATAATTTTTTCATGAGTGTAGAAGGCAAGTTTGTATATATAATGTTTTGACATACCTTGTATTTGTGCTGAATTATTCACTTATGTCTTAATGCATGAAAATTCATATTCACACATAAACTTGAGATGCACTCTTCAGTTAACATTCCAGTCATTCCTTCTTGTACATGCTGATCTTCCTGGAGACAGGTATCAGTCATGGTCTGTTGTTTTTGTTTTTTTATTTTCTTTTTTTCATTTCAGATTGGCAGTTGTACTAATCAGATGGGCCAGATTGCAATAGTCTCGTTTCAAAGCTCCAGCCCCAAGGTTATTGAGTGCTTCAATGTGGAATCACGGATTCTCTGCATGGTCTACATACCAGAGGAGGAGAAGCTGAAAGAGCAAAACAAAGCTCCAGATTCTGAAAATGTTCTTTCAAAAACTTCTAATGTGCCTACTATTTGCCTTGGCATGGAAGAAGGAAGGTGATTCTTGGTTTTGGTGTAATGTGTAAGATTTATTAAGTTTGCTGTTCTATAGCAAAATTGTGGGAGATACTTCTAAGAAAATGTTTACTTTTTAAAAAAGTATCCAAGTGTTATCCCAGTGACTTCAAGGTATCCTTTCCACTCAAATCAAGGAGAAAATGCACTCTACATTATTTAATATTACACCCTATGGTATTTGAAATTAAAGCAGGGCATTTTTGATGAAAAAGTATTAGTTTCATCATATCTGAAAAATATAAATACTACTTTTGTAACATTACAATGTAATCCTCAAGTATTGGAAAACTTTCAGAACAGCAAAGAGGAATCCATTAAACTTCTGTCCTGTCATATTGCAGGATTTGCCACATGAAAAAATAATATTGCTGTTTATTGTTGACATGAATTACTTTGCTGTCTTTGAACTGATGGCCTACTGAGCCATCACTTTGATTTGTGTTGGAGAACAAGGCTACATGTTCTAAACTTATTGGCCAGTTAGCAAACAGGTCTTGTTATCGTTAGTGAGGGCCTAAGTGTGTACATGTGATTTTTGAAGGTGTTTATAACTAGTATAAATGAAGGAGAACAAAATTCTCCAAGGAAAATGCTATTTCTAGAAATCAGTGATTTGATTCCAGCCTTAATATTCTTAGCATACCCATTGTAACAATCAATAGGAATTGTGGCAATTTTAAGTGTAAGATACGCCTGGTAGTGAGTTTTTCTTCTCCTTAGTTCTCCACATAATATACATTTATTTTTTTAATTAATGAAAGTTTTAGATAGACTCATAATAAGGAGTTCGTGCAGAATATTTATTATGTCTCTTTTTTGAATAACTTTCTGCAGACAAGATAATATGAATGTGTTGTCATATGTCAATGTTAAGTAATTGCAAGTTGTCTACACAGACATTCTGGGGTGTCAAGAATTGAAGGAGAAAATCCTCTTTCCCCCAGTATTTTATTATAAACTTCTCTTTTGCATATTCTAAGAAGAACTATGTAAAGCATAATTTCACAGGTCTGTTTTTTCTTGCTTCTTTCTATAGCATTTCTATTTACAAAAGCTGCCAAGGCTCAAAGAAAATTCGACTTCAACACTTCTTCACTCCTGAAAAATCAACTGTTATGAGCTTAACATATAGGTCTCAATACTTGTTTGCTGGCTTGGTAAATGGAAACATCTCAATCTACACAAAAGCAGAAGGTAATGCTGCATAGTGATATGATTTGATGGCATCCTGAGGAACTCACATGTCAGTGTATTTTGGCAGAAGTAATTTTCCACTAATATATTTTCTGAAAATTCTTTGTAAAACTGATGAACCAGGATTACAACTCTTTCCGGTACATCTGAAGAGACTTGTTGTCTCTTTTTGAAGGATAATAGGAACTTTGATATTGTTCCACTTTCACCATATATGCATATGACAATTTATTTTCCCCCTTAGCTTAAACCCAGAAGTCTTTAGTGTTGCAAGACTCCAGAAATTTACGTGCTAACAACAGTACACAATATTTTACACAGCACAGTGCTTATTTCTCTCAACTACCCAGTATTGGTGTTTATGAAACACAGAAATCCCCTATTGGTAGACATTTCTGTATATCTCATTTAAAGTGACAACCTCATTTTTACTGTACAGATGGGATAAGTCTTTTCTATGTGTGCAGTTCATGTATTTAATGGTAAACCTCCTTTTTCTATTAGCATCACTGTTGGTTGTTTTGTATCTAGCTAAATAATTGGCTAAAAATATTTGAATTAAGGAGAATCCCGGGCAATTCTTCTGAACCACAACTGTCTTTTCCAGAGCTGGTTCAGGTGCTTCCAGTACATCTCCCTAACTTCCCTGCAGTATTGCATATAGATCTAGTAATTCAGTTCAAATCAGTTCGAAATCATGAGGCTTTGCTCAAGGTTTGAAACCTTAATGTTTTAAGTGAAGTGTTAGCACAGAGACTCCTAACCTTGCAAAGTACATGTAGAGCCAGCAGAGATCTGCCTTATTTGTGTGAGCTGCAGTAATGATGGTTGTCATGCTTCTCTAATGAGGTTGAACAGTCATGTGAACAGTTCAGCTGCATTGGTGTGGCACTGTACCTTGGCAACTAAATCCTACCAGTCTCTAACTGAGGAGCCAAACTCAGTATCTGTAATCTTGGAACAAATTATATGCCTGCTGTTAGATCATACAAAGACTTTGTTTGGGAAAGGTACAGGATGCTTTTTTGGTTTTTTTCCAAGAAACAGTGGATCTGGGGAAAAGTGTTGGGAAAGAGACTTCCTTTGTCTGGTTGTCGTCTTCAACCCAGTAGGTTTCCTGTTGAGCTGTTGTCTCTGATCTGAAGCCAGACATTAGATTTCAGTTCTCTTTAATTTTTTTTTACCACTGAATAGCACTTTTTTTCTTTGTTTTTGGGGCCCAGGAGTGAGGTCTTGATCCTAGATTCATAATATTTTTGGTATTTCAGTTTCTCTATGTACCTGGGAGGGGTACCAAAATGAATTTGTCATCTTCTCTGAGAAGTGTTGGTGTATTTAAGCTGTTTTAAGGCTGAAATTACTATCACTCATCTTCTTCCAGAAAAGACCACTTCAAAAACACAACTGACATCCTTGGCAGAATAGCTAAGGTTCATAGGTCATTAATTCATAGGTTGCATATCTACAGAGAATGTTAAAGATGGGGCAGAGCTGTTAACCAGCTGTTAACCAACTGCAGTCTGGTTATGAGATGGAGATTGTTGCATTGACCAGGATTGTAGCCTCCCCTGTTGATCTTCTGAAGACACTGATTTTGGGCAGTGAGAAGTTCATAGAGCCTGTCAAAGTCTGAGTCATGATTACTGGAACTTTGACTTTTCCAATATCATTATTTGAAAAATAATGGTATTTTTTGACTCTTGTCAGTTAATCTTGTAGTACCTCTCCTTACTGCTTGGTCATTGTGGCTTATTTAAGTTCTCCGTGCCCCACAGAAGTTGTGTGATTCAGCTGCTGCCATGTTAGTGTCCATGTTCCTTATAGCTGGCTGCTGTGGTTATGTGAGGCAGTCAGCCCTGGAGGGGTGTTTTTATGAGCACTGACCTATTTACCAAACAAAGGAATCCAAGCAGTGAAATGGGAGGGGGGGGCATGCAACCTCTGCGGAGCTTTGTGCAATTCATCAGGGTTGCCTTCTGTTCTGCAGAGGGGGTTACTTTTCAGCCATGCACTTCAGCTTGGGTTTTGGTCGGTCATCATAAATGAGATTAAGTAAAGATTTAAAAGTGAATGTGAAATATATCGCTGCATTACATCTTGATTTGAAGCCTGAGAAGGACAGATGCTGTGAGATGCACAGCAAAAATGGCTGTGCAGCCTGTTACAGGATTCCATGAATGAGAAAGGGTAATCTTTCTTCTAGGATGAAAATCTGTCTCACAGTCTGATTATCTTCCTCCCTGGGCAGAAGCTGTGAGGGTCAGTTCAGTCACTGAAGCTCGATGCCTTACTCTGTGTCAGTCAGAGACCCATGACTTGTGTCACTTGGTTTGCTGGACCCAAATAGCTCTGATTTCTCCAGTTGTTCTCGGAGGGGTCAGTGCATATAAATATCCATGTTTGTTTACAAACAGCAAGTGATTTCTTCTGACTTTCTTCACTAGAGAACATTGTCAGACCAACACATCCAGAGTGCTCTCTGGCTGCAGAAAATCTTGTCTTGAAGTAGTAAAAAATGGAAACTGGGAAGTCTGTACAGTAAGCCAAGGAGCAAGTGCCATGTTAGTGGGAGAGTAGGAGGTGCACAATTTCCTTTCTGGAGGGTAATAATATTTTTTAGTGAGACACCTCTGTATCCTTGTATTTTCACATATGAGGTAAAAAATACTTAAGTACTTTTTAGTATTTTATGTATTTTTAAGTACTTAAAAATACATACTTTAATGTATTTGAACATAAACTAAAAGCAAAGTCTTGAGGTGCTGATACTGTAAAATCTACTTGGCTCTTAAATATGAGCTAACATGGTGATTTGTGAAAATAGCACAGAACACTAGCGTGCAGGTTAGCTAATATGTTAATTGTAAAAATAGTACCACTGATAATTATCCTCCGTAATCCTTAATTTTACGTGTGTGAGACTTGTTTTGGGAATTGTAAGGCAGCTAGTGAATTAAATGCTGTTCTATATAGGAATGGGATTGATGCAGATTGCAAAACTTCTGACACCTTGCTTGGTGAGAACTTACTTTACAGGTCTATGAACTTTTGCACAGTTATCAGTCTGAAAAATTCTGCATTTAGTATTAGCCTTGGGCTGAGTTAATATTTCCATGCAAAACATGCTTAGAAGAGGTTAAGGAAAAACTGTGTTGTATTGTCTTTGTTTAAAAAACATAACAGAACCCCTTTGTTATGATTGCAGACATCCCAGCAGATGTGTTTTCTGAGTGATGTAATAGCAAAAAAGGTCAGCGTGTGTTTGGCTTCCATTCACAAAAGTATCTTAGGAAAGGGAAATCACAATCTTTATATAATATAGGTGTATTGTTCCTGATATACTGTAGTCAGTTCCAGCTACTTCCTTTTCTAGACATTGATATACATTTCCTTTTCATAAAGTCCTGTAAAGAGTACAGGAGAGAAACAGGAAAAAGAAAATAAAAACTCAGAAAGTTTTTATTTTTTATTTTTCTTCTACTGTGGCAGAAAGTAGACGAATTAATATTTTAGTAGTTCAGTAAGAGTTTGGTTAAGTGAAATAGCAGCTGAGGCAATTTTGGCCATGCACAGAACAGAAGAGACTTCACTGGTAAGAACTTAGGGAGCTCTGAATTTGGTCAGAAGTTTTGATGACTTACCTGACTAAAGAGGCCTTGTAGCACTACCCAAGTGAGCATTTTCAGAGGATTAATATCAAGGAAAATGACAAAACCTGAAAGGAAATACAAGGGTAAGGGGAGACAGTTACAACAGTGAAGGAGTATCAAGTCAGTTGTATCAAGTCAGTTCACTGGTGAGGTACCTTGATGGATTTGGTGAGACACACTTGTCATCTGACAAATTGAGAAAAGGAAGAATATGTGGAATGTAAAATACTGATGTTGAAGTCAGAGCTTGAGTAGATCTATGTACTACTTTAGCTTGTCTGAAGAGTGGATTTCTGGCATGTGATTGCCACTTCAGGTAGACGTTGTGAGAAGTATTGCTGTGAAAAGTAAACAGTAGTATTAAGCTGTTAGGGAGAGGACTAGAGCAGTGATACTGAAAAAGAGTTAAAATACTGTTGTCTTTTCAGTGTCACATAACACTCATTACCAGAAATATGCTGACATTGCTTTCAGTCTTATTTCTGTATTTCATGCTGGGACCTCCAGCACCACCCCTTGTATAACTTTAGAAAGAGCTCTGTCAGCTGTTTAGCTTGAAGAATTCGATGCATATGGGAGAAAAAATGAGTATGTATGCACAGAATAGGACATTCGTAGTTACACATTGTTTGGAAGAGCAGGCCTGAGTGTTTCATCTTATTTTCAAGTGATAAGGAGTGTGCTAAACTTTGACTTCTGTAGGTACCATTTTACTCCTCCACAGTGCTGGTTTATGTACCATGTGATGGAAAAAATGTTTGTGCTCCACTGCACTAATTAACCAAGAACTGCTGTTCCCAGGGCTGCTTTGGCAGCTCTGTTGAAACCATCAATAGTGCTGCTAAGCAAGTGAGGAAGCTGTCAACAAAAACGCTTGCTCAGTTCAGCTTGACTGAAAGCATAAAGGAAGGGAAGACTACTAAAACTTGGAAAAGACTTTCTGAGGAAATAAACTATATGTTAATAGGTTATCTCATATGAAGACCTGAGTGCACCAACTAATTACAATTATTAAAAGTGCTAAATATTAAAAATATTTATAAATAATAATAGTAAGCCTATTCTTATTAATTATTGTAAAATACTTTCCTTCATTGGGTTTTGTGGAAACAAACCATAGAAAGAGAAAATGTTTTAAAACTTTTCCTATAAAATGGACATTGTTTTAAAACTTCTCGTATCTGATCAAATTTGAGTGAATAGAAGGATAACTAATTTTTCAAAGTCATAAAAATCACAAGACTAATAACAAAATGCACTAATGGGAATAATGTCCTTTTACATTAAAGTCTTAGAAATATTTTATGAGCATGAGAGACCTTACTTTGATGCAGCTAAATAGCCTGATATATGCATTGCAAGATACTGTTCAACACTGGTGTATAAACTATGGCATGTAACTTCTGGAGAAATGTAACTTACAAAGAGTTTATAAATAGTGGCATAACACAGTGACATGACACAGATCTATTAGTATAAAATCTATTTTCATTTTTTTTTTAAATACTCACCTAATATGCAAATATCCAACATCTTATACACAACGTAAATATATGACAACTTATTTCCAGAAGCCCCTGGGTTAATTTCTATCTTTGACCTTGTTCTCAGATTTTGTAGACACATCTCTTTCCTGCAAACAGCTGTACCTGCAATTCATATAATATGCTTTGAGATTCTGTTGGCAAAAGTTTTATCTTGGCTTCTGTTTCTTGCTTCTTTTCTCTTTTGCCAGGAAAAAGCAAACTTATTTTAGTTAGTAACTAGCAAAAGATTTTATAGCATCAAACAAAGCTGTTCCTTATCTTTTTTGAAAATGCTGTGACTAATTTTAAGTACCTGGATAGTGCCAGTTGTTGAAACTACTTACATAGGCATATCTTGAATCTGCAGGTGTTTACACAAGTTGGGTAGAAATAATGCTTCTTTTCCCTTAGATTTTAGAAGCAATGGACATTGGATCAGACAGATTACATGAAACAGCCAGTGTCAAACATGAAGTCTGTGCAGGCAGGTATTGAACAGGGTCTGCTGAGATCTTGAGAGAGAGAGAGGCAGGGAGAGTATTATGTTTTCTCCAAAGTGTGATTTTGATAGTCTTAAACCACTTGTGAGCTAGTCACAGACGTTCTAAGTAATTTTGGAGATGGGTGATAAAATTCTTGGTCAGCAAAATGAAGTGGTGATCTTACTTTCAGCTAGCAGCCTGTGGTTTAAGCATTTACAGAAGGATGTTGGATTATCACACTTAATCCCTTCCCTTACTTGAGTGGATTTTTACCCATGCGTTCTGATCTCTAGAGATTTTCCTGGCTGCCACAAAATGAGAGGAGAGAGATGCACAGGGCTTAATTTGTCCTCCTGGTGGCATTGCACTTTGTATAATTAATTCATCATTCACTGAGGCAGAGTCCAGAACACAGCTGACACATCCTTTGAATACTGCCCTAATTACTAGACCAGAGAGTGTCCCCCTACCCTTTTTTCCCCTCATCTGTCTCAGATGCTGTCTGAGTAATATCTACAGGAAGAAATAAAAAAGCACCAGAGGATAGCTTTATCACATGACTAGAGTTGTAGGGTAGAGTGATAGCTTTGGATTTTTCCTGGGCTGATACATCAAGTGGGATTTCAAGGGGTTTTTTCATGCAATCATGGTAACATGAAAGACATAAGGCCTCTAGCTCACCTTCTTCGTATGTCCAATCCTGTCTTAAACTGGATTTTCAAGTACTATCTTAACACACACACCAACAGAAAATGGTTTTGTGAGAACTGAGTTTTTTTAGACGTATATGTTGAATCAGTATTCGTGACTCTGGTGGTATTTATAACATTGATTAAAATAATTAGTAAGGCATAATACTTAGTCATCTGAGGAGTTACATGGAACTTTAGGGCATAAAGGTTCAGATTTAAAAAAAAAAGAAACACATTAGATGTTTGAAATTTAATTTAAGCAAAATGTAAATGAGTCCACAGTTGAGATCCTGAAAATCCTTGTTTTCCTGTTGCTTCAGTATCAGCTATGCTTTGTATATAAATTAATGTATGGCTTGAATGTATTTAAGAGAAAGACTTATCAAGTGCCATGCACTTTAGTTTCATATTAATGTTTTTTTCAATGTGAAAATATTACTAGAAAAGATAGCTTTTTGCTCAGCATATCTGCTCCTCGCCCAAACTCATAGTCCTTATCCTTCAGAAAAGACAGGAAGAATGTACCAGAATTATGCTGTGTTTATCCCTAAGAATGGTGCTACATACAGATTGTTGTTGTATTTCTGCAGTCAGCATCTCTTGCACAATGAAAGTTGTGACATGCATGTCTGCAACTTCACTCTCTGAAGGCTTTGGCCTGCCTACAGTGGTTACAGCAATCATTGGGTATGGGCAGCCTCCAGTTTAGAGTTTAATTTGTGGGTAATGTGGTTGCTAAAGAATGGAAACTTTTCCAGAAGTTTATTACTAATAGTTCATATGAGTCATAGAGAACACAGAGTGACTCTGACATTACTGGGAGAGTTTGCAGGCTAATAACTGGAAGCACTCTTCTCAATGCAAACTAAAATAATGAAAATTATTTTGACAGCCTGAAACTAAATGTCACTTCTACAAAGGTGCTTTCAGAAAAGAGTTGCATCCTGAGAATGACTCAGCAAAGGTTGTATCACACTGATGACAGAAATTTTGAGAAGTACTCCAGAACTGAGGCTTCTCATTATTGTTGTTGCTAATGTTGTTGGTGGAGGAGGAAATTTTGTACTCCCGTTCCCTAAGCAAATAATAGAAGATGCACTTGTTTTGGGGAGGGAGAAGAATAAAACTGTACATAAGTGCTTGCCTAAAGATGTGTTTACTTTGGGCTCATCAAGATCAAAGTAAAGTGGTTACTGAGTTGAAACCAATATCAGAAAAGTAGACAACTTTTCTACAGCTTGTGCATGAAGAAGGCTTTTCAATGAAGAAATGGTGCTTTTTTGAAATACTTTATCTCAGTTACTTTTTGAAATATTTTACTCAGTAAAACCCAGTTACTTTTAGCAGATTTTTATATTATTAATAAACCATAATGTATAGAACTGTCATCTTTGAGACTGTATTCAACGAGTATCTACAATATATAAACTAATATGAAAACATTAAAATTATGATCAACATACTTAATATGTCAGTTTGTATGTATAAAAGATAAAGCTACAGCTGTTTCAAGAAGCTCATGTTGCTGGTTCCTTAATTTAGGGATAAATAATCTGCTAGTCCTTGTTTCAAAGAGATGGCGATGGAGAGTGACCATAGCAGTAGATGGAAACATGCAGTTCTTACCAGAACCTCTCTGAATAAATGATTGTGCCACATACACATGCATAATTTAATTTAGATCTGCTAAATGCAGTCCAAAGAAAGCACTGTGGGTTTTATAATTAGTGGAAGGAGTAAGAAAAGTGAAGGTATGGCAGAAGGCCAAGTTTTAATTTCTTCTTTTTTTTTTTTTGTTTTGTTTTAATTTCCGTCTTAAATGAGGCATCTAGTAGCAGGAAGGTCTATTCCATCAAAATGCTCTTGGACAGTGATCTGCACTCATTAGAGCCTAGAGTAAAAATCTTCCTGACTACTTGCACATGAAAGATGATTCTGTCCTAGTTAGAAATGGATTCATCTTGAAATAAGTTGTTTGTGAGCTCCTTCTGAGTTGAAGACAATTGTGTCAGCCATGGGTTTCTGACTATATTTCCTCTGGAAAGGAAAGCAGTTGTATCAGAACAGCAATGTGGTATTAATCTAGATAAAATTTGCTCTGTTGACTGATACATAAAAACTTTGATTTGGATTTTCCCCTTAATGTTGTTTTATCTTTACAAATTTACCCTGGAAGCTAAAAGTAACCATACACAAATCACAGTGTAGCTTGAAGTGGCAACTTGCAGAAATTCAAGCAGTGGACTTTTCAGAACTGTTTTAAAGCAAAGATCACCATTTGGTTGTGTATAATCTTTCTTCTTTTTTTATTGAAGATGGGACATGGAACACAGAACCTCAGAAGATAGTTAAATTGGGGGTTCTGCCTGTTAGAAGTCTACTTGTGATGGAGGAGACCATTTGGGCTGCCTGTGGTGGACAAATTTTTATAATCAGCACTGTGACGCATTCCATAGAGGTAAACGTTCTTAAAAGCATTGCTCACCTATTATGCTTCAGGGTATAAGTGGTGAAATTTTAAAGATGAAAGTCTGTTTAAAAAGCATCATGATTCAGGAAGCTTTTTATTGAATGTGGTCTCAATTCTTTTAAATCTCACTCCCTTAGTTCGTAATTCTGCTGTTGTGTTCTCTGCTGATGTCTCATTAGACCTTGCTGCCTTTTACCCACTGGTTTCCGTAAGGTGCTTGGAAATGATGGAGTATTTGGGGCAAGAGATTTTCTTAAAAATGAAATCTGAGGTAAGAGAAGTAGGTGCCTCTAGGAATTTCATGTTAATTACAGCAGAAGGTTTAACTAACTGACTGCCTGTATATAGTTACATGTTACTTGTACCTTGTGATAATTTCATAATATATTTTTTCAGAGTTTTGCTTCTGTGTAGCCTACAAAAATTGTATTTGCATAAGAGCAGTTTCTCATGGATAGTCACACAAAAGCCGGCTTTTTCAGAATGAGAGAAGAGTGTTAAGGGTTCAAACTCACATTTGTGACCACATTTTCCAGAAAATGTTAAGCCCTTATTTCTGTCAAAATTACAGCTTTACCAAAAGAACAATTTTTTGTCCAAATTTAAGAGTTGATGAAACATTAGGAGTTCAACCTCTCCTTCAACCTACATAGAGTGTCACTGAATTGCATGATGTTTACAGCCATGAAGTTTTTTCAAACAGGAGTCATGATGAGCTCACAGCCTCCTTCTTTGTGTGCTTTGTTGCTGCCTTTTTTTTTCTTTGATGATCGTGTTTTCTCCCAACAATTGTCTGTTTGGTACAATTGATTCTGTGAGTCACTGTCATGGGTTTGCAGGGAAACATCCTAATTTCCTCTGTCTTTTTCTGTGTTTTCTGAGAGATTTGTTTCATCTAATAAGATGCTTGGATTGTATATTCTCCTACTTTGCTTTTCTTTAAGGCTTGTTTTGTTGGTAGCTTGAATGGTATGATTATGGAAAGATTTTGGATGTGTGATTTGGATAGGTGCTTTAAATGGACTTTCGTTCTGGGACACATGGTTGCTGTTCTAGAGACTTTGATAAAATCTCTCAGATTCTTACTAGGAAAACAGTAAGGAATCACAGCCAGCTTGTTCCTGTGTGAGACTGGATATGTACAGCCAGATCTCTGCAAATAAGTTTGTCAGTTCTGGCCTAATTTTGTAACGAAGCTCTCCCTAATTCGGGTGTTATGGCTGCAGTTTGGACTATGCTGGGCTGTCTTGGTAGAGAAGAACAAACCTAGAGTTAAACAAGCTTTGAGGAATAAAGAATATTTAAGGCTTACTATGTCATAATACAGTAAAATGTCATGGACTGCAGTGTTGAAAACCGAAGTTTGGAAATATAAAATAACAAGTACTCTACCAATATCTCTCAGGCATGGCAGTTTCATTTTTCAGCTGTTGCTACAGGTTTTCCTACAAAAGCATCACAGGAGGTTTCTTCTCATGTCTCAACTAAGCCATCTGTTGTATTCAGAGCTCAGGTTATTGTAGGTCTATTGTATACACAATAAGTGCTGCAGCAAGCAATGTAAGAAATGGTGCATATGGGTTGAGTAATGTTTTTTCAATATAAATAATTTTGTTCATGAACATGATGATTTTCTGTATGTCTGGCTGAGGGTCATCTTTTTTATTTCACACAAATACCCATGCCATAGCCTGTCATCTTCCTCATAGAATTGTGAAGGAACAATGATTTTCTGTTGCTTCTTTATGGGTATCAAGACATACTGATCTTTTTCTCTTCATCTCACCAGACTAAACAGGTCACTAATGTTTTCAGTGTTGCTGCCTAGTTAGTGACCTGACTTGTATTAATAACTTCTAGGTTTATGTTTCCAAAAGTAATCTGCTATGTTGTCCTTACCATGTTCACTGGCAGTATTTTTTCAATATTATATGATGCATGAGGCAATTTAAACTCGGTCTGTATCAAACATTTTAACATCTGAGCTGCCTCTTATTGTGAAGAGCAGAAGCTTTGTTGTGTGAGAGGAAGCAGCAGCAAGGAAATGTTTGTTCTCCCTCTGCTCTCTCTTGTTGAGAGTTAGTAGTAAAGATTTGACTCAAGATCTTTTGCATAAACTTAATCTTAGCTCTATCAGCAGGAATCCAAGTGTCGCAGAGGGCTCATCTGTTACTCTTCCCTTTTTACTGAACACCTTCATATCTCCATATACTTAATGTGGAGATGCTCCATTTATACTGCAATGCAGCTGCTCACTAGTTCATTGCTACTGTCATGCACACATGCTATGTGCTCTGCATCATGTACATTATCTGTAAAGGCATCTGACAAGATTTTAAGGCCATATTTGTGCAAGCTCATGAGCATATTCAAGACTATTTTGTAAGCTTGTCCTTGTGAAGCACTCTTTGCTTCACAGCTCTCTCATATTTAATTGTCTGTGCATTTGCTAAGTGCAAAGTATGTTATCCTTGAAGACAATCTCATTCCATGCCTCCTTACTTTGCCAAGATTTTTATTTAAGATTTTTTCTTTATTTAATAATTGTTAGTAAATGAGCAGGTTTGGTATTGTGTGTATTTGATTTGGATATTACTCCTGTCTGCCTTTTTCCCCCTCTGATATGGGTAAGACTCTCAGTTCACATGTTCTAATGATATGTTACTGTACTAGAATGTTTTAGGTAATGTCTTTTATTGGCACAACGCCCCAAACTGGCACAATGCCTCAAGATCCTTGGCAGGGCACACATGAGAAATACATCAATTGCTGTTATATATTAATTACATACTCTGTTCCTCTTTCTATGAAGAAGAAATTTGTCACTTAGTTTTGACCCTAGATCTGATAGTTATATTGCTGTTGGGTACAGACCCACACCCGATAATGGTCTCTGTGCCTGGAGCTCCTTCTACTCTGCAAAGGCAGTTTGTGCTTGTTTCAAAACTTCAAAAAGTGCCAGAATATTTAATAGAATAAAGTCATTCTATCCTAGTCTGTTTTGTCTTGTTTTTAAAACTTTGCTAACTGTACAGGAGTTATACTGAAATGCTCAGCTGAGTAAACAAAAAAATGGAAATCCCTATACATGAATGTGCGTTGCCCAAGTATTGTAACTTCTTTAAAGCAATGAAAGACATTTGTTTGACACTGAGAATAATGACATCCATTATCCTCTTCACCTGAAGCTGGAGAAATCATGGTTCATCTCTTGGTGGAGCTGTTTGGTTTAAGTGAGCACTTGCTCTGAAGAAGGGCTCTGCTGTGTCCCACACTGCTGGAACACTGGTGAGCTGCATTGGGCTGTGGCATCCACAATGCCTTCTGCAGCTCCTGTACTGTAGTTAAAATGGGAGCACCTGATGGGGAAAAGCCAGGCTCTGAACAGAGAGGAATGTAGGTATGAAAACTAAAAGAGAAAAAAAAGTGAAGTTCAATTCTTTTGATAACAAAAGGAATAAGACATCTTTGTTCCTTTGTATCTGTATTACTTGTTATACAAAGAAAAGAAAAATAGAAATAAAAGGCCAACTCACTGCTTTTCAGATAGACATATAATTGAAACAGATGTCAAAGCTATCCTTTATGCAAAATTTATGTATAAGAAGGTGCAGTTTTGGGCTATGTTCTTGCTTCATGGTCTTAGAAGACCCTTTCAATGAGAAGAATAGTTCTTTCTGCAGGTCTTGTCATGTCTGCAGTATACAGTTTTACTTCAATGGGTCTGTGTGTTCCAGTAGACAGCTGTATGAATGCCAGGACAGACTTAAGTGGGAGTATAATGAGTTGGCTGGTAAAAATGGAATGTGACAAAAATGCATGTGCAGGTTGTTTTCAGTGGCACCAACACAGTTGTTAGCTGTGGTCAGATCACTCCAGAGAAAATTCTTTTTTTACAATCTTCTTCATTTTTCTTCTTATTTCAAAAAGTGCAAGCTGCTGGTCAGGTGCTTCAGCAGCCATGGGTCTATCCCCTAGAGGTTCTCAAAAGCCAATTAGTCACCAGTGTAGGGATGTATGAGTCTATAAACAAAGTAAATATTTTAGAATCTTTTAAGAACATCAGCAAATCATCTAGTCATAAGGACTGTTTCTGAGTTTGGAAGATTTTTTTTATGGATAAATTCTTCTGTTGAGTAAACTTTATGATTTTCAAATTGTCTGTATCATTTGGTAACAAATCAATAGTGGTTACTTGTGGAAAACAGTGAATATAAATGAGCCTGACAGAGTTGCTTACTTTACATTCTGCAGTGTTATTATTCAAAGAATCAAAAGGTAATACAGTAACACTCAAAAACTGAACCACTGCCTGACAGCTGAGGAGAAAATTCTGTTTATTTACTAAAAACTGAAAATTTGAAGAATAATGTTAACAAATGAAAAGCACAAAAGATAATTCCCATTGTCTTTAAACAGCAAATTTCTCAGTGAAAATAATAATTTATGCAGTAATAAAGTATGAAAAGAAAATTAAGTGCTTGCTAAACATAATACCAAAAGTTATGCTTTGTGGAAATCCTAAATTTTTTATTCTTTGTCTCTGATCTTAGCCTGTTAGTTGAATTTTGATGGAAAATTTGGACAATATATCTATAACCCTATTATATTTACATTTCAATTAAAAAAAAAAAAAAAAACAACCCAAAATGTAACTCTTAATTGTAATGCCTGGAAAATTTAAGTGTATTTCACAAAAAAGGAGGAGGTACTTCTGCATTTTATCTGCAAATGTAATAAAGAGTATATAATACATTAAACAAATATTAGAGCACTTATTACTTCCATACCCCTCAGAGAGAGATTTTTATCCAAGAAACAGTTTGTCATTTATTTAGCTAAGTTTTGTGTTTGATTATCAGACTGGCTTTCTGATAATGGCTGGCACAACAATAAAAGACTGTGTTCAACTTCAGAGACAGTCTTCTTACAAGACAAAACTGGGGGGGGGTAAGGGAATCCCTCCTTCTTGTTAATCATTTAGAAACTTTACTACAGGTTTATCTCATGTTAATAGAGACATACAGAGAGAGAGCCAGGTTGTAACTGGCATTAGATCAAGGGAAAAGGTCTATCTTCAAAGTGTTGTGTTACTTATATTTAGAAAGAGGATTTTGGCTTTTATAGTGAGAAGCATCAACTGTTTGAAGGACAGGAAAACAAAAGAGCTAATACTTGTGAAATTCAGAAGCATCAAAAAGCAAACTACAATATTAAGGCTCACATTGTTATTTTTGTAATTGAGCAAATAATTGTGTGTTTATATGCTTAAACACTCTACTTTATAATATGACTTTTTATTACATTCTATTATTCTTACTATGAAAAGACCTGGTGGAATGAAAGGAAGATATTTTTTTATTGTTGAAATAGAAGTTCTCCTGTAGATAAAAGTACAGCTGTGGTAGTTTTCCCAAAGGAGTATAAATAAAGAAATACAAAATCCTTTTAAGTCTGAACTGTTTTGGGCTTGCCAGCCCCTATCATGCAATATTTTTAAAAAGCAGAAAATCTGAGTTACTCTGTCATTAGGTAGAATTTTGGCTCAAGAGCTGAGAATCCCTCCATATTAATGATGATATATTTCCAAAAAATGTCACAGGGAAATTAGCACATCATGTGTGGCTATCAGAACATATCCCGAGCAAGGCAAAGGATGCTTTGTCCTTGTCAAAGAGGATGAAGATACAGTGCCTACACTGAAAACCTGGTAAGGAAGGTTGAGTAATATCCTTGACTTGCATCTCCCCACAGAGCCCTTGTTTTTCTTGCAGAACCATTTTGAAGCCCATCAAGAGGAAGGGATGGTGATCTCTCACATGGCTGTGGCAGGAGTGGGAGTCTGGATTGCCTTCACATCTGGATCTACTCTTCGACTGTTCCACACGGAGACACTGAAACATCTCCAGGATGTTAACATTGCCACACCTGTTCACAATATGTTGCCAGGTAGCTGAATTGCATCATATGGTAACATTTTTGTTTTATCACCGTTGTTCTCCAGTGCTGTAGATTAGGCCAGAAATCAGAAGGTTCATCTCGGACTTTGATAAGTGTCTCCTGACTATTTGCTTTAGTAAGTCATAGTCCATCTCCTGCCCAGATGAACAATGTGTGCAGTGAGCTGGTTGAGTAACAGCTCTTCTCCTTAGAGGTTATCAATGTAATTAGATGGGTAAGCTGGTGGATTCTTATGTTTGATCATATTGTGTGACTGTGAAACAGTTGAACAATGTAATCTGTTATGAAAATGTGTTTACTTTGCAGAGATTAGTGTTTGCTTTTGGAACCTTAGAGTCAAGTACCTGACGGAATCATTTTGCCTAGGATCTAGACCAAAAAACCACTTGCTTAATTTTAGTTACGTCAGTAGATCCAGGGAACTCAGATGAATCACTCTCATGCTGCCATTTTGGAGTGTGTTCAGTGTTTTGCTGACCGGAGTCAGTCTAATTTGTTGAATTAAATGGTTAGTCTTAAATCTAACCTGTGGTTGTTAGGATAAAATTTTAAAAATTAAAGCTCTTTACGTGTTTTAAGACAGAAGCCGTTCAATTGGCAGTTGAAATGGCTTGTATTAGTTTAGCTAGTGAGTTGACAAGGACCTCAGCATCAGCAAGCACATCAGGTGGGAACTGGGGCACTGCTGGGAGTAGAGACAGAAAAGTGGTATTGGTGTGGCTGAGCATGAGGTATCCATGAGTGGACAACCATTCTTTCTGTCTCCCTGTTTGTAGACTGGAATAGACCAAGCTTCTGCAGTTTTTATGGGCAGTGTGTGTGCTGGTTTTATTGCTTAGTTTTTCTAGCTGAAGCCAGTTCTTCCCACACAGAGATTATATTTGTATTCTCACAGGAGTTAGGTATAAATCTTATATCAAAAATGTTTCACTTTTTCAGTCTCTGTCTTCTTACGATGTTTCTTTCAGATGACATTAGCTTTGCAATAATCGCCATTATAAATTCTGTCTGTCATGTTCTAGACAGGGTGCTCTTTACATGTGGTGTTTGACTGTAGCTCCAGCACTGAACAGCAGCAAATCATCTGCCTTTAAATAGATCATTTGATTGAATTCATCAGAATTGTGCAAAGAAATCAAGATCAGCTGTAAAAGATTAACTTTTAGTATATTCTGCTGTTCATAGAAGAAGTAAGACCTCACTTATATATTTTTTCTGCATATAAAAATATTCAAAAATTTAGCTTTGTGTTCATTGCCATGGCAATAAAAGTGCTGATATAACATACCATTATTTTTGTAAAAAAGTTTTAGCTGCTTGGTGTCATTCTTACCCATTTTAGTTCCTTTTTTTTTTTTTTTCCTTCCTTTCTTTCTTTCTTAATGTCTTCACAGAAAGCACACCAGTGAAGGGAAATGGAAGTTTATTCCAGGACATTATTACAGCAAATGTTCAAAGGGAGACTCCTTTCTAAAAATGAACTGAATTTCAATTATTTAGCAGCAGCTCTCAGGCCTGTTTATATGATCTCAAAAATGCTGCAACAACAAAAGCTAAAAGACAGAGTAGTAGGAGGTTTACATAACAAAGCAGCAGTAAGGACTAAGGCAGCAGTTTCGGAACCAAAAGGAGCTAAAGAATAAATCAAGCTCTGTGTAGTATATACTGAGATAAAAAAGGATAAAAGTCCAACAAGGAGAAACTGAATTACAACATGGTGAAATAGCTGTGTATTTACAATATATATATTCGCCTTCATGCGAGATTTTTACGACAATTAGTTTTAAAGGAAATAGCTCTGTTAGCTTTCTGAAATTCAACAGAAGTTCCTTAATATGCAGAAATAACAGATAAGTAAAAATTCAAGTGGTGTTGAAATTGGTGTAAAAATATTGCTAAGAGTCTTAAGAAGAGAGATTAAAAAAGGCAAGATCTCTCTATAAGTTTGAAGAAGCTGGACTTCTTTCCCCAGGATTTTAGTAGTAACAATATGTAACACTGGCCCAATAAGCCTGTTGGGCTTAGAGAAGTCATCTCTGTCTTCACCTAAGTAATGTAAATAAGAGGAACATTGCTTCATTAAGTTAATGAATTTTTTTATTGTTATACAGTACAAGTAAAAGAAAAACTTATTGTCACTGTTAGGAATGGTTACTGTGAGTTACAGTACTGTACTTAAAAGATAACTACAGTAACTAAGCAGAAGGTCTATAACCTTAATAATGAGTTCTCATAGCAATAAATTTCCCCAATTTTGTTCATAGGAGAAATCTAAGAACAGAGAATAGAGAAATCTATTAACATTTGAAGACAAATACCCACACTTCACTAGTGCAACATATGTCATTTGTAGAGCAAGTTTATGCTTAAATGTTTGTGATCTGTAGCTGAAGGATCAACAAAGGCAGTTTTTCACCAGCCTGTGTCACAGCTCACACCAAAAACAATCATACTGTACATGAACAGACCACTTGTTTTTTCATAGTAACAGTCAGTATTTTATTAAAGAACATTCTTAAATATGTTTTTGCTCTCAGCTCTAAAAGAATTTGCCCTTTTAAAAAAACTACTGTAATTATGGTGACCTTGATACTTCATTTCTTATATAGATGATGACAGGTTACCTGTTTAACAGAGATGATTTCTGCTTATCTTGCTGTGTTCTGTTTATATCCATATATCATTTAATGGCATGTGTGTTTCCTGGAAACAGATGGCAAAGGAAAAAAAGTATCATTTCCTCTCTGCTGAAAACAGCTCTACTATGAGGCTTTACAGCTTGCTTTTTTCCCACCCTGCCAGATGCCAGACCATGAAAGGCAGTGCTTTATGATCACTGCTGAGAAATGATAAAAAGATGGGAAAACTTTAGGTCAGCCCAGCGGATCTGTACAGTGGGCTGGTTTTTTACATGGTAAGAGCAGCATGGCTATCTAAGAGGATATGTAGCAATGTTCTTGCACCTGCTTGGGGTTGAATTCAGATCTATGTGGAGTTGTCCAGCTCTGGTGGTTGTTGTAATGGAGACCTGAGAACGGTGAACAAAGAGCAGACTATATGCTTAATTATTGGCTTCAGTTCTTGTAAAGTCAAGATCTTGGTCAGATTATTTTACAGGTTTTAACAGTGTTTTTCTCATTGGAACAGTGTGAGCTAAAAGTTGCTATGTAAAGATGAGTATTTTATTTGGTTTGGAATCTATGTTTGTCATTTTCACTTTTTGACTTGTTAGTTTGTGTGCTTATTGTATAATACGTTCTGGGGAATTGGATTGACCATTTCTCTCTGAATTTGAAATATGTCAAAACAAAAAGTCAGAAAATAACAAAGATAATTATGATTTCAAACCTTGGCCAGCAGATAAATGAATATTTTAAGTTAGTTTTTTTTAAAATCTCTCTCTCTATATTTTTAGTTGGTTTATATTATTTCAAAGTATCTTCTCAGATGCAGATGTTTCCTGCTTTTCCAAGATTTCACAGCAAGCAGTTTTTGTTTGAACCTTGCTGTACTCGTTTCATGCTTTAGGTTGTGCTCAGTGTTTAAGATTCTAAGTTGCTGTTAATTTGCTGGTTTTACCTATGGAAACAGTAACGCATATTTGCCTGTATAAAAACTACTGTATAAAAGTTGCTTCAGGTTTGGAGTATGAAATCATGAATATAATGTTATCTTTTAAATGCTTAAAAAGCATTAAAGTTCTATTGTTTAAAAATAGGATCATCTTGCTTCTGCAGGAGATTTAGAAGCAATAGTGCTCTTGGAGCTTTTGATAATATTAAAAGTTAAAAAATTGTTCTCAATTATTTGTGTAGTTGGTAAAACAAGCTCTTAAGCTAATCTTAGCTTGCACTTGCAGTGACACAGGTGGTAGGAGAGGACTCACAGGTCATAAATAACTGGAGCAAGCCTGAACTCTAAATCACAGAATTCAAATACTGATTTTTGAAAACTCCAGAACACAGAGGTGTTTGGGAATTGCTGTTGGGACTTCTTTTGTGCTGAAGGAGTGCTTTTGTGTGCTTTGCTTTGGAAAGTAAATTAATCCCATTAGTATCTCCAAAAAGCCAAAACAAAACAAAACCTCTAACACCAAACCCAACTAAACAACAAGCCCATTGAAGAGGCAATCTTCATAAGATTTGTAATTTGTGTAGAACATAAACCATCCTTGCTTATTTAATTGAGGAGGGATGATGCATCCTACCAGCATAAACAACTATAGTTCATGGAACTCAATGTAGGAGTCTCTGAAAGTCTGCACAAGTAGATGGAACCTTTTAAACTAACTTGTCCTTGTTACACCTGACCAGAATGACCTAATCATTGTGCCTTTAGGGTGTGCTTTTAGGTAGACAGACCTTGGATTCCAGATCTGACCCTATGTGAGCTTCTTAAGATGCACCATTGCTGGGTTGATATTTTGGTTTTGTAAAGTTCTGTGAGAAAAGACTTGGACTGTGGTCTGCCTCCTGTTTTCCAGTCACATGTTTTGGGGGACTGTCAAGCTGCTCCTTCCCTGCTTTCCCAGTGAGTCTGTAATTCATATATTCTTGGATATAAATTATCTCAGCTTCCAGGGGCAAGACAGAAAATGTATTCATTTGTGAAACACCATAATTAAGATCCTTCTCCAAAGTGTTGAACGTGAGGGTTCACTCAAGTTAAATCAAACATGGAATTCAAATGCTGACCTACTAATGAAGTAATTCACAATTTGAGAGCTATGATGAAGATGGAATGACTGCTCTCTTACATGTAGAATTAAAAGTAAATCCAAAAATGAACCTGAAACTCTGAGCTTTGAACAGAGCGTAAATGCTTCTCCCCATAAACTTGGGCAGATCATGGTTTCCATTTCTGAAACTTGTCAAGGCTGTTTTGAAAATTCATCTAAACTGAATCAAACATAATTTTAGTCAGCATTTCAAGCAAAAATTACTTTGTTTTCATTGGAAAAATAGCAATCCTGTAAATAGTGTTGCTGAAAACCATAGAATCATAAGGTAATTTTGCTTGGAACTTACTCTGGAGGCTGTCTTGTTCATCCTTCATGAAAAGGACCTGATTAGACTTGGTTGTTCAAGGTCTCATCCAGCCAAATTTTTAATACTTTTGGATGGGATGGATATCCCACAACATCTCTGAGCAACCCATTGTAGTTTTTGACTACCTTTGTGGTGATGCAGCTTTTCCCTGTGTAGAACACAATTTTCCCATGCTCTAAATTTGAGCATGTTGTGTCTTATCACATCACTGTGCACATGTGGATAGAATCTGATTGTCTTCTGTGCATCCTTCCATCAGGTAGGTGCAGACAGCACTTCCTTTAATATCTCCAGTCTCCTGATCATCTTGGTTGCTTTCCACTGAACTTCTTCCAGTATGCCAATGCCATTCTTGTAGGTGAGGACCCAAAGTTAGACAGGTGGACACAGCACTTCTGATAGAGTTTCACAGATAAAAAACTAGGAGAAAAAAGTAATTGTGAACAGGCTTGAGTCTTGAGTATTGTGTTACTGAGTATTGTGAAGTGAAATGCCTTTCAGTTTTATTATTGGGAATATACAAACATAGCCTATTCATAAAAGTATGTGTGTAGAGACAGTCTGTGTCTACCTGTAGATGCTATGGCTCAGAGATTTAGGGGAGAATGTTTCAGAAGTTCAGTAATATTTAAATTGTCACATGTGTAAAGTCTAATTCCATAATCCAGCAAAATACTTGCCTTTGGGATGAGTGCTTTGCTAAATTGAGATGGTACAGCTGATTGTGTTTGCCTGAAGTTTCTTTGATCTAGGCAAAGGTCATCACTGTTCAGTAACAGAGCACTTGCTAAATTCCACAGGGCAGCAGCGTGTCTCTGTGACCAGTCTCCTGGTGTGCCATGGGTTATTGCTGGTTGGAACAAACCTGGGTATAATAGTAGCATTACCAGTGCCACGCTTGCAAGGGATTCCCAAAGTAACTGGTGAGTGAAATTTCTCAAACAGATGGGAGTACTGAAGATGTCACTTCTCTTCCGCCAATAATTTAAGTGAACCTGTCAAATTATATGTATTTTTTAGATAAAATTACAGCTATGTGATGAAATTATATTTGTTCTTTCCAAGCTTTATTATACAGATACTTGTCTAGTTTTGTCTCAGTTGTTTGAGAGGAGACAACTGTTTTTCTTGAAGAGATAGGCATTAATCCTGTCAGAGTACAGCTAAATACACAGGGATGAGAAGAGAATGCAGACAGGTTTTTTTCCAGATTTAGGCAAAATAGATGCATTAGGTTTAGAGACACAGATACTGAAAAATGAGCATGTTGTCTAACTGGTTATTGAATAAATTGGTTGTGTTCCCTTTTCCCCCAGACTGGAGACTTGGAATATATGAGAGTATATATTTAATTTTTTAACACTGATCAAGGTTTTTGCATTCTGGAGAGATGTATTTATGAGTTACTTTCATATGACCCCGTTTGAAATACAAACATACGAATGCTGCTGTATCACTGTATAAATGTTTAAGCTACTAGCAGAAGCAGGGTTTTAAAAGTGTGTTTAATAGGGGCTTTTCCCCAATGTTTTGGATTCAGAATTCTGTTCAAGCTTCTGTGTTGCAGAGAGAAGCCGGCAGATTTTATGAGGCAAGCTGTTTGCAGCTTCCTCCAGGGGAAAAAAAAAAAGCTTATGTAACTTCACAAAATGAAAATGAAATCCTCTGTGTTCAGCAAAATATGCAGCAATAATCTGGTATGACACAGGATAAATGCTTTGTAAAAATCTGGAACCTATCTTAGGTGAAAATAAACACAATTACAAGAATATGCATAGTTGCAGAATCAAAAAAAATCTCATTCTCCCATTTTCTGGTTTTATTATTTTGGTTTATGTCATAAATTCTTGCATTTATCTGGGATCAAGATTTGTCAGGTTTCACAGATCTAGCAACATTACATTTAGAGATCTGTTTTTATAGCCATTGATAACTGTATTTTGAATTTAAAAACTGTGGGTTTTCCCCATTATGTTTCCAATAGCAATAATTCATCTTTATATGACTACTTCCTGTAAAAGCGGAATGTGTTTTCTTATAATGTGAAAGGCATTTGAGAGTTAGGGATGGATGTAGTGATTTTGTAAGGTTTGTGGGCTTTTCCTCTTGCTAGCCTAGCTCTTTTTCATATTGTAGCTTACTTGGTAGAATTCAGTTTTTTTCTCCCTTTTTTTTGCTGTAAGAGGCACATCTATTGATACTGTTATAGCTTCTCAATTTGGCCATGTGCAATTTGTTTTTCATGCACTCTAATGATTTGCATTCTGTAAATCTTCTTGTCCCACCAATTCCCACTGATATAATACTTAAAAAAAAAAGAAAAAAAAGAAGATTGTTCAGTCAATTCCTTATGAATCTGTAATAGTAACTAGACAACCAGAAGAGTGAGTTTTAGTTCCTGTTGTACAGTGTGGATGGGTCTGTTGCAATGAAACACATGTACTTATGCTGTTCTGGAGAGGTACAGCGGTAGAACAGGATTGATCTGGGGTACACAAAATATGTGGGGATCACTGGAGAAAACTCAGTGTTACGTTTGTGTTGATGCCTGCTAAAAAGTCAGCAGTATTTCTGTGCTCATGCTGTAGTGAGAACAGAGCACAAAAATACATCTTCTAAAGTTCATATGCCATATTTCAGCTGATTTATTGGTCCTAAAACACTTGTGGTAGAACATCATTTTTGTACTTACTTTTTTCTGTAAATAGTGTCCACACAAGATGAAAGAGTGGATGCATAGAATAGGGCTTCAAAAGTTATGCTATTCTGAGCAAATTTCATGAACTAATTATGGTAGAACACTGTGGTCTGGGAAATAATGTTCTTTGATTGTGTCTTTTCTTTTGGCTTCAGGAAGAGGAATAGTGTCATACCATGCACACAATAGCCCAGTCAAGTTTCTTGTAACAGCTACATCTATAAGCAAGAAGAACAGAAACAAATTGAGGCACAACCTCCCTCCTGGCTCAGAACCTAAGGATGATGACCAAAAGAACATTCTGCACAGTGAAAGACCAGGCTCCTCCCTTAGTAACACCCAGGACACTGCAGTTTGGCTGGGGGATTCAGCAGGGTCCATTGCACAAAGAAGTGACTTGTCGTCATCTTCTGGATCCCTTACTTTGTCTCATGGATCATGTTCCCTAGAACACAGACCAGAGGACAGTAACATTTATGAGCTTTTGAAGGATCAAAATATCTCATGTAAAAGTAAAAGACAGAAATCTAAGAAAATGAAAGCAAGTTCAGTATTGGTGATTTCTGGTGGCCAAGGACACAGAAGAGTGAACAAGAAGACCAAGCAGCAGCGACAAGATGAACTAGTGTCTTCAGTGATGGTCTGGCAAATCCCACTATTAAATATCTAATTGAGCCAAATCCAAGATTGTTTTTGCTGTTAAAAAAAGTGTGATATCCTTTTGTGGCTAATGCCAGCTTGGGACCCAAGCAGATGGACTTTATACACCTGGGAGCAATTTCAGTAGGCTTGGATCACAGGATTAAGGGTGCGAGACAGTCTTCACATACTTAGAACATTCTGCAGTGTTAGAGTATTGGAAAATGTTTAGCTATTGGTGCTGTCTTTGATACTTAGGAAAAAAGGAACTGTTAGAGACTTTTAAATGGTTTTAGTATCTCTTACCTTATTTATACTCACATTTATAACTATCTTAATTATGTTCTTATAGCACTTAGGGAAGGCAAGGAAGACATGCCATGTCTCATCCTGGTTTCTGCTTACATAAATCAGTTGTTTCCAAAGTGACATATTGCATGGAACAGTAGATTTTAACAAATTAGTACATATTTTTAAATAATAGGTAGTCTAATGTGAGCTAATATTAATTTGGGAAGAATTACAATAGTTTAAAACTTCATTCCACAAACCAGAGTTTGGCTGAAACAAAACTGGCTAATCTAATATCAGTATTTGTTTATTTCAACATAGAACATAGATTTTTAAAAATACTAATTTCTAATGTTTAGTATTATTAGAAATATTGCAGTACAAAAATCACATTAATTTTCTTCATAGGTGTAATGTGTATGGGACTTGTTTTTGTTATACAGAAAGTTGCAGGGATGCGATGACTTCGGGCAAATACAGGGCAGATGTGCATTGTAGTGCTGCTAACACATCCTCTGCAACTCGGTATCAAAGCTAAACATAGATTGTAACATTTTTAAGGAGGCATGCACAACCAGTAAATTAATAATGAAGTTATTAATTAAGTCATAAATTGGGAAGATATATACTAATATAGGAATATCTATAGGAAGTGCAGGTAATCGCTGTAAGTCCTACATTAGCTGAGTTGTTCTGTGTCCCCAGGCACGCATCTATCAAATAATGTCACAGTGCAACAGCAGAGATATGGTCATACCTGATTGGTGAGCACTTCTTTTCACTCAGTTTCAGCAAAGCACAGTCCTGTAAATGGGTATTGGGAAAGTGGGGTGCACAGCTTCATTCCCTCAGATGGGCAAGTTGTTGCTTTGGTACTGTTGAAAGGATGAATTCTAAGTAGGGACCTAATCAACGTTTTATTCATGAATTGATGTATTTCCAAAGGAAACTTTGAATTTGAGATTTGTACTGAAATTGCCTGTTGCACTAATCTCTCACATGTGAAATACACAAAGGCTTCAGCTCATAAAGACATGGGCAGAAATGGTGATGAGACACATCCTTCAGTCAAAATCTGTTTAATTTAACTTGTTGAATAGAGTCGCTGGGAACATTCTTTTCTCTCATCCATGGGCTGAAATACAGAGAAAGTAGAATGGTTAAATTTCAGTTTTGTTAAGAACTCCAATACTGTCTATCAGTACAGTAAAATGCCACTTAAGTATATCTGAAGTAGACCATTTGTCAGATGTATGCATTGACTAGAATAAAATAAAACTTCTGGCTACTTTGGCACCATTATTATCCCAGTAAGAGGGTGATTTGCCCTGAAATTGTTCCTGCTACTTCTAATTCAAAGCCTTGATTCCACTGTGTTTTGCTTCAATCTGCCTGGTTTAAATCACTATCAACCATAATAGCAGTGTTTCCCAGCACGTGCTGTTTAAAGGCAAACAGTACAAGAGACTGAGGTATTTTGTTGGATAGAGCAGTGAGGTTGGAGTTTTTAAAATGTTGCTGAAACTTACTTTCTCTAATTTTGCAGCAGATTTGTGTATGTCTAAAATTTTCAGTCTTGTCTGCTTTAAAAAGCAAACCTTTATCAAGGTGACTCCAAAATCAGTGTGTAAGCTGACTGAGCACTGGACTTGCATCAAGTCCTCCCTGACGCCTGACACTAGTGAGTGGGACAGAGGGAATGATGGTGAAGGCAGTCTTTGTCTGCTAAGTGGCAGCAGAATAGGCATTTCAAAATCAGGTATGCTTCCTGATTTCAGAGGCCTTGCCTGCTTCCTCCGTTGAGCCATAATAGAATAGACTTCAATGAGTCACAAAGGTTACTTGTTACAGATGAGATTGTAGGCTTAGGATCTTCATTACTGTTTTGTGCTTTTATTCCATGTTTTTTATTTTGTCTTGCAACTTTGAGTGTTGTCAGTGTTGGCATAGGCTTAGTGTTGGCTTGAGTCCTGTTAGGGGAAAAAAAAAAAAAAGGAAACAAGCAGAGTGCCTCTAAGCCAGGCAGCTGGCAACATTTTCCCAAACTTTTCTGCTCCCTGACCTACTGCCTAGGCTCCTCTGGCTTGAGAGATCAAGGCCAGTTTCATTTTCTATACTCTTCCATAGCTATGGCCCTGGGAGCTGCTCTTTGCCCACTGTGTGGAAGTACTACATTGTGCAGTTTAATGTATGTATACTGAAAAACAAGTTAAAAGGTTCTTCTGTGTATAAAGCATATATAATCTAGTATCCCTTGGCTACACTGCAGCAAAAAGACCACAGTTTTTTTTTCACATGCTCCTTGGGCATGGTCTTCCACATCCCTGCCTTCAGCACTGGAGAATCACATCTACTTCCTGATGGATCTTGATCACTGGAGCAGTAAGTAGAGTCCACCACACACTCAACTGAAAATCCATGCATGGTGTTATTACAGGATCCTCTAGCACTAATTCTTGAGAGTTGTAGAGAGACATCCTGTCAGCTGAAATGTAATTTTCTTCAGTTCTATCAATAGAACAATAAAAACAAAGTGCAAATTTGCTCTTCTGAAAGTACACTGGAGTTTTGCTAGTGACTTCCATAAGAAAAGAATGAGTCCATCATTCAATTCTCCTATTTTGAAAATACCTATATATTTATCTTACTAAGCTGTAAAGCAAAAGAGAAGCTGTATGTCTGTCTTTAAAAATACATATTGTCATGAACTAGATTTTAGTAACTAGCTAACTGAGCACAAGGTGCAATGTTTCTTTTTGACATGCAACTTACTGGTATTACCTTACTATGAAAACAGGCAGGAACCAAAGTTTCTCTTACAGCTGGCAAATAAATCCTTATAGCTGATGTAGACTGTGCTGCTCAGAGGTTGGATTTTGCTTTCTGATACTGCTTGTCTATATTAATAGAAGTTATGAAAACAATAGGAAAAAAGGGGAGCAAATGTAACCACTACGATGTATTCTATATATGTTTTCTAACACATAGTAGTGTATTTTGTAACATGAGCCATAAAACTTGTGTATTTATGTTTAAAGTATAAATTGAGAAATATGTTGAATAAAAAATATGATAAAAATTAACTTCAGAAGAACATCTTGGGTTGTCATTTCAAGTAGAAGGCTAGAATTTGGGTCATGCATTAATGAATAATACATATGTATTAATGGACTCATGCAAGAGAAAATAGGATATGTGGTTAGGATGACAAAGATGATTTTTTGTTTGTTTGTTTTATATTTCTACAATTTAAATGCCACCACATGCAGTTTCTGAAAATTATGCAGTCATTTATTATAAGGTTTGATTACTGTATCAATGGACCCAAATACTGTCTAAGCAGTAGAATTTCTACTATGCTATGCAGAGTAAGCATCAGCACTTGAGCAGCATGCATGCTGCATGAAAATGAGAAGCATTAATTTTGAAAATGAGTATTGCAGAGCAAAGGCTTTAAGAGAGGAAATTAATTTTCAGTTGCTAACAGGCAATTCTTTCTAATTAATCTGCCCTAAAGGATACATACATAATCCCATGATTGTGTTTAAATACAGAGACTTGTATTTTTCAGACTCGGCAATAGCCTTTTTGAGTGTACCTGTGCTAGTATAAACAAACAAGAGGAGTTACTGAGAATTCTTTGGTAGCTAGGAAAGCCTGCCTTTTTGCTCCTGGCTGTATACCCCATCTCTTTAATACCTGGTTCTGAAAAACATCAAATCATATGAACATGGATACCTATGCACACCTGGAGATAGATTCTGTCCCAATGGGAATTTACAGTTCATTATTTATAGTGACAGTCTGAGGGCTAAATTTGCTTACTGCCTCTTTGAGAGATGCCTGTGTATTGGGAAGGGTTTCCTGAACTGTGGTTCAGTGCTTAAACTTCACTGTTCATCTCTCTTCAGTCCTTTTTAATTTTCCAGCTGCATATAGACAAATTGGCTTTTGTAAAATGCATCTGCAGGTGAGAAATATCAGTCATTTGGAAGGTGCAGCTCTAATGGAGGATTCTGCATGAGTAAGTCTGTATGGCAATGAGTGATACTGTGGAGATGATAACAGTATTTTTAGATTGCTTTACATAGCTTCATAGTAATAATACTTCACATAATAATAGTCCTGTTAAGAAGGCAGATTAGTATCTGTAGCTAGGAAGAAAAGTTGAAAAGCACTTGCCTGACTTGAAGCTATATGATGAGTCTGTAAAACACACAGATTAAAACCATTGCTGCTCTCTAAGCCCATGATTAGTCCTTTAAACAATCTCCTCCCTTCAGGAGTCCTGTACAGGTACTGGTGGAAAATGTCTGTGTGAGTAAACTGGCCAGGACTAGGGTGACAACTAGAGCACTGAGCTGTGATCACAGGTAGTAGATGCTGGCTGGGCTTGAGCCTGGCCTGGGCTACTCCCGTCAGACAGCATTGGCAAAACCACTTACCTGCTATATTTTAGGGACTGATTAACTATGTGGATGTAAATTGTGTGGTGCCACTTGCAGAATAGGCTTTCTGCCTCTAGTTTCTTGATACTGATGCAGCTTTGCATGTATCCATACAACCTTCTTTCTACAGGATGGTTGCCTAACAGTCTGGAACTTGGAACCTGTCAGGAGACAGAAATACCTACTAGCATAGACTTGACATGTACCATACAGGTACCATGCTGGTATGAAGAGTGCCACTGTTAATCTGGGATGGTTCATCAGCTGCTTGCACCATGCCACATTTCAAAATTCTGGTCTACTGCCTATACCTTTTAAGATTCAGGGGCTTTATCGCTGTATGTAGAATCTACATCTTGTTTCCTCACAAATGCAGCATGCACACTGCCAGATCTATCTGCTATTCAATTTGAGAAATCTAGCTTGAGATTTTTCAGAATTAGTTGCTGCTGCTTTGTAATTGTGCTTATTTGATTAATAGCATTTTCTTGAAATACAGCCCGGCTACCAAACTGCCAGGAACATTTTTTTCCTCCTAAAACAAAGAGTCAACAAAGCAACACTGAAGCAGCTTCAGATGAAAGGATCTGAAAATTTCCTAGCAAATGAAGATTTACTGTGTGACTCCATTTGAAATGCAGCAATGCCAATATATGACCAAAAGCACTTCAAGTGCTTTGGCCAAGCTCCATAAACCACACTATAAAGCAGTTTAGTCTTTCACAGCATGACCTTCAAAGGTGTTCAAAGGGATTTTTTTCCTCCAGCAAAACAGGCCTTGATAGCAGAACTGCAGGTTCTACTCCTGTACATATTGTTATACTCCAATGATAATCACAGTTATCATTAGTGTGTGTCCCAACCTACAAGATGAGCCAGAACACCTAGGATTAAAATGACACCGCTTGAGGAGATGAAATCATTGTAAGAATTTACTGGAAATACAATTTCAGGAGTATTTTGATATCAGAAGGTTCAGCTGAGCCTCCAGCAGAGTTTTCTCAAAGCACTGAAGTACCTGATTTCCACTGAAACCAATGTATCTTAAATGCCCAAATGCAGATAACGAGTATGATTTTAATTTCAAAAAACTTAGCTATAGAGTTACTGAAGTTTCATTTTTCCTTTCTCTTATTCCACATGGGAGAGAAACTCTGTGGGTTTCAACTTGAGCATCAGGATCACCTTTAATGTGGGTACAAAAACACTGCTTTACTCACACCTTCCAAATCAAATTGTTTAAATTGTTTCCTGTGGGCTTTTCTGGTCTGCTCTGTGTGCATTTCAAGTTGCAGAACATTCCTGCCAGACTACACTAACTAAATGCTTTTTACTGTTCCCTTTCTAAAGAGGTTTCTTTTTCTGTAGAGTTGGGTAGCACAGACTGTGTGCATTAATGAGGAGGATTACCCCCAAGATTTGTAAGAGCAACCACTCTTCTGTAATGTTGCTCAGAGCAGCCTGTGATGCATTTAATCCTGATCACAAGCAACTGACACCATCAGTTAACTTAAGCTGCATCTGCACTGCTGAACTCCAGAGCACTTCAGGGGTTACAGACACACACTGTGAGGCCGTATCAGGTGGGATCCATGTGCCAGTCCTTTCCTTGCCTTTCAGGGGAGCAAAGCTGGTTATAGCCTGGACCTATACATGATAACATTCCATATGGCTTTTGGTGAGAAATGTTCAGATAATGAGGTATTTTGCTCACAGGCCATAGTCTTAGACACATTTAGATGAGACAGGCGATGGGAACAATCTGTGGCTGATTATGGCTGGGAAGAAATGAGTGGATAAATTCAGCAATGTAAAGAGCAAGGGTAGGAATTTTTTTTTCCCAAATTATTTTGGGATTTATTTTTAGCAAATTATGGGATGATGTGCACATTTTCTCAATTGCTCATCTAAGTAAATGCTGTGTATTCCCCAACTTTTAACCTTATATACTTAGATACTTTCAATCTGATTAAAAGCTGCTCCACCTATTCAGAATACTCTTTTGGATGGCAGAGGTCTGTGTTAATAAGGTCTCTTTTTTTATGCTGGTTGCTTTTTCTTAGATTAAAACCAATATTTACTTGTCTCTGGTGCACATAAGTATGCAAACCAACACTGAAGAAATCTTTACTAGTTGTTTTTCCTATAAGGAAAACTATAAGGCTCTATCTGCTACAAGCTGATAACCCTCATGGTGCAACCAGCACTTTTCTTCCAATTGTACTATCTGAGTGTATTCTGCTATCTGGGATGTGAGAAAAATACTACATGCAGAGTAGCTTGGCCCTGCATCAGATGTATACAACATATCATGTGTAACATGTATACAGCATGAATAAGTTTTGTATTCCAAATATAAAAAATGTATTCTAGGCATCTTTGCTCAGCAGAAACAAAATAACTGTTTTGTCTGTTTCCAGCAATAGCATCAAACCAATCCTTGAGGCTGTTGTATTACAACACCAAAAAGCATTTCACACAGGAGTGTTCACCTGTTAAACACAGGATGAGCAAAAGAAGTCAGGTTTTCTTTTCTCTGCTCTATTTTGTTTTTACATGTTGGCTTCTAGCCATGAAGCAGATCTCTGGGCACTGTAGGGAACATAGACATCAGCTACTACTACTATGTATCTGATACCCCAGTATCTATTCACAGAACGAATACCAGCAAGTTTCAACTTGAAACTTATTACCTGTTCCAGAATTTTGATGCTGCAAAATTTATTTTTTCAATAAATACTCAGGTTAAGTAGGGAAATCAAGTGACTAAAACAGATGATTTGTGAAATGGGTGTCCCAGTTTTTTCATCACCTCCACTTCTACAAGAAACTGTGATGCTAATTGATGAGCAGCCTTATTCTCCATGGCAAGTGTCCGGGCCTATGATCCATAGAGCAGCAGTATTTTGCAAAAGTTATGCTAAGAGGTCAGCAATCCTTGTTCCAATCTAAATCACACACACACACACACAAAAAATCCCCAACAAAACAACCAACCCAGAAAAATAAAAATAGCTTACCAACAGCTTTGCATGTGCAAAGACACTGGTGGCAAGTCTGTGCCTGGTGTGCTGGACATGTGCCCACAATGTGATGGACTCAGTGAGCAGAGGCTGCAAAGCCCACCTAATTAGATGGGTAAATAATTGAGCATGGACCCATATGCAGCCCCATGCTGCCATGGGTGCACTATCTGCAGGATTCTACTTTGCTTACTTATAGAAGCTGGCTTGCACATGCTGTGAGCTACACTCTGAGCCTGATATCTAGGAAGGCTTAAAACTTCTTGATTCATAGGATGTGGAGTGAATATTTCATCTGGATAAAACAATTATGCGGTTAAATTATTCCTAACCTCCTTAGATGAGAAGTTCTGCCAAGAAACAATCACCTGAAGACAGGGATGATTAATTTTTGATGTGACCTACTGGCTAATTTTGGTTGAGGAACTGTGCATTTGCTCCAGCTTCCATGATAGCCCAATCCTGCAAGACAGCCTCCAAGCTGGGAATGGCAGCAATGCAGCTGCTGGTGCAGCCATTGGGAGAAAGAAAATAAATATATTACCTTGTCCTGAAAGAGCATGGCCCTGATAAGCTCTGAGGAGATGTGCTCTGTATCAGGATGCTCTTTGGTGAACCTATCATGAGAAAGGCATTCAGCACTATTGCCTGTTTCTGCACTGGAGACATTGCAATATTATGCCTTCTAGAAGAAATACTTTGTTTTGCCTGATATGGATTAAACAGAAAGGTGTATGAGATGAAAAAACCTTCCCACTACTTTTTCTTCATTTGGATTTTTTTTTTCTTTTTAACCAGAGAAACACTTGATAAAATTCTTTTGTTCCAAACTGTGTTTCCTTTTTATTACTGAGCACCATTGCTGGTACGTGAGAGACACAGAGCATGGGCTGCATGTCCAGAAAGAAGTCTGCTGTATGTGACTGGGCAGGGGGCACCTGAGGTTTCTGGGACAGAGCACAGCAAATGCTTCCCTTTCTGCCTCTACTCAGCACTCTACTGTTGTTGCCCCAGGCTAACTGCCCCTTGCAGAACACAGGATCTCAGCAAGTCCTGATGGCCAGTAGCAGCATTACAATAATCTATCAGTCCCCTTGAATATTTGTCCCATCAGTTGGGCTACAAAAATGCATGTCAGGCACCAAACTACGTATCATGTAAACTGTGTGATACCTGATTTCTTTAGGACATGGTCTTTTCTACACTAGGACAATGATTCATCTCATGTAATTCAGGATTTTAAAAACTGTATACAGCTGTACCAGTCTGACACTACAGCTAATGGAGAAAAATAAATACCAAAGAGTAATTCACCTCATCCTAGCATAAGATGTCAAAGATAGGTGAGAAAAATTGCCCTTCAGACATAGTTATTCCTGTACATTAATTATAAATGGAGCCTCGGGAACTCAGGTTAAGTAGGGAAATCAAGTGACTAAAACAGATGATTTGTGAAATGGGTGTCCCAGTTTTTTCATCACCTCCACTTCTACAAGAAACTGTGATGCTAATTGATGAGCAGCCTTATTCTCCATGGCAAGTGTCCGGGCCTATGATCCATAGAGCAGCAGTATTTTGCAAAAGTTATGCTAAGAGGTCAGCAACTCCTTTATATTTGTTTTCATTAATGGGTTTAATGACAAAGGGGCATGGGGAACTGTAAAGAAACTTGGTGGGAAGAAAGTAGACTGAGTTACAAAGTTAGGGAATTGCTGCCCAAAGCTGAAATTTCATAAAGCAGAATTGAGGTCATTTTACTTGATCTGCTTCTGGCAATGTTCAGTGAGGGCAGAAGATGAAGTCTGCAACAGCCAAGTGCTACCTGACTTCTCAGACTAGGATCCCCGTGGGAATTGGATTTTGTATAGGTCTTCTGCTGGCTCTAGCCAAAGGGGCAAGTAGGGCCCATAAAACCAGAATATGCTACTTCCTACCCACCACTGGTTTTCAAATTGTCTCCACAAACTAGAACTCAGACAACCTCTGTGTACACTCATACTGGAATGTGATATGGCAAGTAAACCTGAAGAGAAGCTAAGAAAATCCAGTAGTGGTTAAAATTGTCATGTATTCAGAAAGCATGAGTCAGAATGATCTCATACGATCTCAGATGTTATATTGCTGCCATGGTCACATAACTCTCATCAGTATGAAGAGAAGTCAGGCACCTTAAGGAGAGACAATACTCCACAGAGAAATAGAACAACAGAGATTTTAAAAGTGAAAATAACTTCCGATAGCTGTATCAGTTGTCTAATTTTAGTGTCATCTTGAATTATGTAGTATTTAAAGTAACATGAAACAGCAAGAATATTAATTCCTGATGTCAGAGAGAGGAGTTATTTTTGGCAGGTTTTAATGGATCTGCAGAATCACATAGAAATTTCTTTCAGTTAGCCAGGAATAAAACCACATACAAAACTTACATTCTAACCTTGTAATGAACCCACATCAGGGGACAGTGACAAATTCGCAGTTATGCTAAAGCCACATGTTGTGGTTACTGTCCCTTCCAAGACCCTGGTGACACTATGATTGTTGCTTATCTATTTTATAGCACCCAGAAGAGCACTGCCTCTCTCGCTCGAGATGAGATGTGACCTCTCCTTGAACACCAGCCTTCTGGTTAAGGGCTGCTCTGAAGTCAGCACAACACGAGTGGAGCCAAGGGTTTCAAGGGGTTACAGTTACCCAGCACAACGTGCAAGCATTTTAGTTTAAGCACTACCTCAACACGTAAGAGTTTTTAGCACAACTTACGTCAAAAAGTAGAAGCAATGGGACAAAATGAGGAGAAGACACCCAATACGCTTAGCCATCACAACCTTCATGCTGAAAGAACATACAGCTGCAATGGCCGCACTGCCAGCACAGAAGCAATTAATTGTCAGGTTAATTTGAGACAGGAGACAGTAGTAGCTTTTCAAGTCTGCTCAGGGGTGTCTCCCAAGGCTAGAAGACTCACTGGGCACTGCAGGGGAACCAGTCTGACAGGACCCTCGAGTCAGTGGACACAGAAAAAGAGAAAACCTGCAGCTGAGTAGTGTTTTGAGGCAGCAGTATCATAGGAAAACTATGTATTACAATGACAGTATGATATATCCCAGCACTAGGAACGGGTCAGAAAGACTGGGATACAATGGCACGTCTGCTGTCTTGGCAGAAATCAAACTGCAGCCTGCCGTGGGACCTGAGCTGGGTTAGGTACCACTGCCTGTGTTGGGAGCAGACCCAGAGTACAAATAACATAGGGAGTTTTTAAAGAAACTGAAAAGAGGGTCTGGTTCTGGGAATCCTGATGAGAGTCTCAGCTTCGAAACGCAGGAGAAAATGGGACTCAGGTGCCAATTGCACCTGGCCTCCACGGCGTTGTTCCTCCGCCGACAGACACCTGAATAACCCAGAGGCTCCGTCCGGGCAGCCTCCCCGCCGCCTCCCGCGGGGAGCAGGCGGTGCGGGGAGCAGGCGGTGCGGGCGGGCGGGCGGTGCCGGGGGCCGCGGGGCTCCAGCCGGGGCGCTGCGCCTCCTGCGGCAAAGCCCCCGGCCCTGCCTCACGCACGGGAGCGGCGCCGCCGCCTCGCTCACCCCCGACACGGCTCCCCGGCCCCGCCTGGAGCTGAGGGAGGACCCGGCGCTCCCCGCCCGGCGCCACACGGGGGAAATTTTTCCTCAGCGCGGGCAGGTGGGGCCGCTCCAGGCCCGCCCTGCCTCAGCCCGCGGGGCAGCGCGGATACCCCGCGGCGTTCACGGCTCGGCCGCTGCCCCTCGCCGGGAGCCGCCGCCGGCAGCAACAGGTCCGTGCCCGCTCCTCCCTCCGCCTGCCAGGCGAACAAAGGGGCTGAGCGCGGCCCCGCGCCCGCCCGGCCCCTCCGCCAGCCCAGCCCCTGCTCTTCAGCCATTTGCCTCGCCTGGCATCGCAGCGCCGCTCCCTCCCGCCTTCCCGGCCTCCCCCGCCCGCTCCCGCTCCCCGGGCGAGGCGCCGGGGCCGCTGCGCTGCGGGAGCTGCCCCGGAGCGGTGCGGGCTCGTCGGCTGCCGCAAAGGTGAGCGGGGAGGCAGCGGGACGGGAGCGGGGCCGCGGTCGCGGAGCCTCTGGGGAGGGCTGGTGCCGGTATCTGCCGATATCTGCGGTAAGGACCGCGACGTGCAGCCAAGGTAGCCGAGTGTGTGTGAGAGGGGTTGCTGGAGCACTGTCAGGTTTCATCGTGCTCTTTTCTCTTTCCTCTGGCCCCCTTAATCCACCTCCCCTGGGCAGCGGGAAGGCCGGGCATTTCCCCATATCCCTTCTCCATATGTCGCAGAGGAACCAACCGTGATGCTTGCGTATTTTAATTTTTTTTAATCCTGTTGACCTATTAAAAATCTAAGTGACTCTTTACACTAACGTTTAGGGATGTGTAACAGCGGGAGATTGCTTCCCGCTATAAATTCGTCATGGCGTGCTACCCCATCCTACTAAAAGCACACGCAAGCCCTGGGTGAACATGTGCGTGCAGGATTTTGCGAGGTGGAAGATGCTTCAAAAAACTTGTACTGAATCTCAGTAGGTAGGTTTTTATGCCTGGCGCTTTAAAGCAACAAAAAAGCAGACTCCTGAACCCAAACTTACACGTAGCTCAGAAAATGATAGTATTAAATCCTATAGCCAAGTATTTTCATCCATCAAGAAAAAATAAAACCCTCTAAAAATAATAATATTCTTTAAAGCTTTTCCACAGCAATTAAACCAAACAATAGAAAACTGGAGCAAAAATCTTGGAAAAAAAGTAGGGCAATAAAAAATAGAAGAGCAATAAAATAGAACAATCCTTCTGTATGATCTGAGAAGCAAAACGATGTTTTCCAGGGACTTAACCATCTGTCTCACAAAAAGGAATTAAGTGGAATGCTTGTGGAAAATAATAATTAAATTGTCACTAGTATTGACAAAGCAGTATTTCCTCCCTTGTTTAACTCTTTGGCCTGCTTTCTACTTGTTCTGCGTTCTCCTCTTCCCAGGGCCCATCATACAGCATTTATTCACTCTTTAATTAGGACATCCAGTGCATGCCAGTGGGATGCTCTGGTCATCCACTGCTAATGGCACTGTGTGATGAGAACCTGCCAAGAGCCAAGGACTGGTCCCATGCCTGCCCCAGCTCCTCTGTGCTCTGCAGGACTTGCTCCTGGCAGTAGTGCCAGTGAAGTCAGTGGTGCCACATAGAAGCTGGAGTTTGCAGACTGCACCTTGATAATGTCAAAAGGCTGACTGACATCTGTAGTAGCTTCCTTTCTTCTATAAATGCCCTGTTTGCATCACTTTTCAATATAACAAATAGTCCAAAGAGATGGGCAGACTTGAAATGTCAATAAATATTAGAGCACCATTATTTGGCAGGAACATTCAATGAAAGTCATTAACTGGCTTTACTATGGTAAAGCAGGATTATAGTATTTAGGGCTGGCCTACGTTACCATAGAGATGACGATGTGGTGAGATGACTGCGTCCAGATCCTACTTACCAGGGGTTTCAGCCTCCTGTAGTATCCTGTTGCAAGAGAATATTAGGGGCAGCTGACTGCTAAAGAAGAGTATAATAAAACATGAAAGGAAATCCTGGAATTTCTTTTAAGGCAGAATTAAACTTTTTTTTTAATACTTTTTTTTTTCTTGGTAGAATCCTTTTATTGAATTTGCAGGAATTTTTCTGTTTATCCCTACTGACATTATTCAGCATTGCAGTTGAGCCTGTTTTTTGTCTCTGAACAGAAGCAGAGAAGTCATTTTATACCACTTCACATCCTTGAAAATACCTATTTTAAAAATGAGCTCATTATCATTGTATTTTATCTCATTACCCTTCTCAGAACATGGCGTTTTTACTCAGGGTGTTTTATTTTTCAGTGAAATTGTCATCAATTGTTTCTGCTTCATATTCGGTCTCAGTGTTGTTTTGTCAGCAGGCAGGCATGATTAGTTCCTTTCACTGAAGAATTACTTTATAGTAGTTCAGGATTTGATAACCAGTTTAACCTGATGTGTGACTGAGCTCCCATTGAGCAGGAAGGGACTCTGCTCTTTCCCTAGCCTGGGCCATACATTCCTGTCCAATTCCCTGTGCCAGAACTCTTCACCATGTGACAACACAGTGAATGGACAGAGATTTTGCCTTCCTCCTGCAGTTAATTAAGCAAGCACTCAGTTTACAGTGCAGATGTTGGAATTACAAGTGGGGCTAGTCCTGTGAACAGAGTGTTTAAATATGTGTGTAACTCTCTGCAGGAGCAGGACCAATCGGTTGACAATGCTGCACCCTTTTCTTCATCCTAAAATGCTCCTTGGATTCTAACTGGCAGTTTTGACTTCATAAGGATTACAAGACTGGGTCAGTATTGTATGTGGGGGATTGAGTGTTAATGCAAAAAAGAGCTGGCTGGGTTTTTTATTCTGAACTACTCATTTGGTATTTCCCAGTTTCTTTCCTATACCTTATCAGTGAGGATGGCAGGAATTCATGATTGGTTAAGTCAGTTTATTTAATGCAAAACAAGCATGAGGAAAAAAAATCCAGTGGTTCTACAGATTTTGCATTCTGTGTTGGGGGAGAAGAAAGATGTGCCACATAAATGCTTTTAAGGTGTGATGTTTCACAAGCTGCCATTGCTGTGCCTCTGGCTGAAACAGACAGGTTGACAGCCTATTTTAACTCACTCAGAAACATGCCAGAAAACGCAGTCATTCTATACAAATCAAAATATGTTGGTCAAGCAGCTTCCATGCTGTTATGTGTGTCACAACACGATTTGCATTAATTGAAGTTATTTTACATTTACGCATTCATAGATTAGCAAGCCCTTTTTTGTTTTTCTGGACACTGACTCCTCCAGGAGTACTTAAGGAGCTAGGTAAGTTTGCATCTCAGCTTTGGATCTCTAACTGCTGGAAGGTTCCTGGACTTCGGAATCATTTCAAACTATCAGCCTGTCAGAGTTATACAATAGTTTTTGTTTGGTTTTTTTTTTTCTTGGAAGCAGTACTGCTTTTTTCTCTTTCCCCCTTTCTTGTAAGTAGATTGAAAAAACAGGCCCTAACCTCTGGAAATGAACTACTGTTTCTGCAACCCATATTTTAGGTGTTAGACAGTAAGAACTAAAAGCCAGCCCTTTGCTACTGGAGTGGCATGTGAACAACAAATGTTCTGATTCCATCAGTCAAAGACAAATCTGTTCATGGGAGAGTTTTTCTCTTATCCTGTAGCTTCTTTCATCTTCCCTTTTACAGCAACTCCCTGCATTGCTTTAGTTCAAAAAAAAGCTACCGTTTACATTTGTCTGTACAGTTGTGGTGGATCAACCCTGGATGGATGCCACGTGCTCTATTACTCCGCAGCTGGATGGGGAGAGAAAATAAAATGTAAGCCTTGTGGGTCAAGATAACCACAGTGAGCTATCACTCACCAGTTACTGTTACGAGCAAAACAGAGACAGCTTAGGGAAATCAGAGTAGGATAATGAGAAATAAAGCCAAATCTTAAAAACATCTTCCTACCATACTTCTGTTTTTCCCAGGCTTAACTTTACACTTTACACAAGTTCTGCCAGCAAATCTGCTCCAGTGTGGGCTTCCCATGGTGTCTTCCACAGAATCCACCTGTTCCAGTGTGGGATCCTCCACATCTCTGCTCCACCATTAACCTCCATGGCCTGTAGGGGCACAACTGCCTCACCATAGGCTGTGCCACAGGCTGCAGGGGAATCTGCTGCAGCGCATGGTGCACTTCCTCTCCTTCTGCACTGACCTTGGAGCCTGCAGGGTTGTTTCTTTCACATATTCTTACTCCTGTCTTCTCTGGCTGCAGTTCGCTCCTGCGCAGTAACTTTTTCCTCTTCTTAACTCTATCATCCCAGAGGCACTACCACCATCACTGATTCACTCTGCTTCAGCCAGTGGAGGGTCTGTCCTGGAGCTGGCTGGCACTGGTTTTATCAGACATGGGGAAGCTTTTGGCAGCTTCTCACAGAAGCTATCCCTGCAGCCCTCCCGCTGCCAAAACCTTGCCATGCAAACCTACTACAACAGTGTAAGAAATCCAAATGCTCATGAAGTTAATGGGAATTTTCCTTGGCTGCAGTGGGGTTGGGATTTAAAGTGATGTCAGACTCTGGCTTTATCAAAATTCCCTGTGAAACTTAGGTAGCAGTTTCTAGTTGCAGGCTACTAGCACAAGCCTTGTTTTCTTCAAAGCCATGGGAGTGAGCAGTACACAAACATACTTCTTCAATAACAATTGATAGTTGAGTTTTAAAGTTTGGTTTCCACAGTAGATGCAGAAACAGTAAAGGTAAATGTCATTTGAGTGTATTGTAATGTGAGCTTTGGAGTTTGTCAGTGCCATATGTCCCAAGAAGTTTTAAATTTTGATAGAGCAAAACGGGGACGAAGACTGTTCATGTGCATTCATGTGATAAAATTCACTGGTGCTGCTTCTTGTTGTTCAGGATGAGGTCTGTATCACTCATTCTCTATGATAGAAGACCTTTGAGAGAAGCAAGAGAGTTGGAAGAATCTCTTAGTCTAATACCTGGACAGTATTTCTGCCAAGACATTTTGCAGCCTTATGGGAAATAAATACTTGGATTGTACCCGCAAAATCAGGCAGCTTTTCACATGACAGTGGCTGAAAAGCCTCAGTATCTGCTTTGAGGATATGTTGTTGTGTATCTAAAATCTTTCCAGTCAGAAGCAACCAAGTTTAGACTTGACTGAAACATCAAAATCTCTTAAATGGTCAGAACCACAAACCAGGACCCCCGAATCTAAGCTTCTCACATTTCCCAAATCATAACCATAAAACCAAACATCTCTCTGTCTTGCATTCTGATGTAAGTCTTACTTCTTACTCTGGGTCCTGGCTGTACAGCTCTGTCCAGACTGCAAACTAATAAATTCAAGGATAGCACTGTGACTGTTGAATATGCTGCATATTTAACTGCATGCATTAGCAATCCTTTATTCTGTAGCACTTGAAAATGACAAGTTTAAATCATAGATTAGTCAGACATAGTCTTTACTTCTACTCTGTGTCAAAAGGTCCAAAAGCAGATGGGACAGTCCTGTGATCATCATCACCTTTCATGATTGTGTTGCCAGTCTGTATGTCTCTTCAGAAAGAGCAAGGATCATTTTGTGGAAAGAGAGTTCCAAAGTGAAAAGCAGCATGTAGATTTCTTCAAGGTATTCAGGATGATCTGTTTGACACCTGCTTTTCCATCAAGGCAGTTGGCCAAAACAGAGAAACCAAACAGACGTGAGATGAATGATCTGAGCAGAACAACATTTTGACCTAATTCATCCAGAAGTTACTGGCTTGGTACAGGAGTAAAATTCTTTGGCCTGTTCTTGCAGGAATAAAATTAGATTACCAGGCAATCTTTTCTGTCCCTTTTAATTTAGATACCTGTCTGCCTTGTTCAATGGAAAAAAACATTATGGTGGGAGATACTGAATTGCCTGCTCTAAATTCTTGATGAAAAAGTTGAGCTTAGTCAGAGAAATCAGTGCCAGAAAACCTTTGCCTGAACACTCAGGCTCAGCATATGAAATTCACATTGTAGTAAAAAATGCTATGCATCCAAGGCAGAAAGTGTCAGGCCATGAAAATAAGAATAATTTAATAGAAACCTATTTTATTTCTGTCTCAGAACGGTCAGCAAGTGTTAGTTTCTACTAATGTAAACAGCACGCATTGCACTCAATTTTCTTTCCCTGTTTTGTTCCAATGATTACATAAAGTCATTTCATATTTTGTTAAGCCCTCAGTTGCATCATTGCTGCTAAAAGCATTCCCATTGTTTGGTGAAATCTGTGCTGACAGCCTGCAGGTACTCTTGATAGTAAAGGCTTGCCACAGAAGTACCTATAACTGCAGCATGCGTTTCTGCATTGAGATCAGTGGAAGTGTTTTTCAATGCTAGCACAAGGCAGAATGGCTCAGATATCCAGGCAATATAGCTGAGCCCTGACCCGCGTAGAGGCAATGGGAAGAAGCACAGAGACTTCGCTTCTGGAAGGGAGCAGAACCCAGGATTCTTCTTCCTCACCCTCAAAAATATTTTTATTGTTTCTCTGAAAAGTAATACTACTTTAGTCTGAAGGACAGTAACCTTTCTTTCATAGACTTGATGGTTTGGGCACTTGGTTGATATTTGGGGGTTTTAGTCTTGTCAGGCAAAGGAAGGGGTAGTGACAAGTTACCCATGGGGCTTGGTGAGAGCTCTAATTATTGTACAGAAAGGCAAAGTAGCAACAAGAGTCAGCACTGCTATCTTTTAAAGTAATTTAAGTTTATTTTGCAGAGGATTCTGGGCTGAGGCACTCAAAGCAAGAGCTAAAGTCCCCTGATTGCACAAGCTAAGCACTTCATCACCGGGGTCTTTGGTATTTTTCTACTGGCTAGCCCTTGGGTAGCTCTCCTGCGCTGATCTTTGAGGATCCAAATCAGCTGGCATCTAATTGTACCCACCCATACATATGTGTGCAGAACCTGTGTGTGTGCTCCAGATTCCATTCCAGGAGCTGGTTACTGGTAGACCAGCAGTGCTGTGCAGCTCAGACACACAGCATCTGTCTCTCTTGCAGGAGAACTGGGAGGTGCATCCCACCCACAGATCAGTTCTGTGTGGGAATATGGCCCATGTCTCTCCACCTTGGCCTAATTTTCATGAGATAAATAAAAGAAGTTAAACAACTGTGAGTCACCCTGTAGGTCACAGTTACAGGACCAACAGCAAAGTGTACCAGCAGCATTTCTGCCATGGCAGAGAAAACTCTGCAAGCTAATTCCTTTCCTTCTTTCAGATTAGGGCTGTCATGCTGGAGGTTTTGCTCTGCTATCTGATCTGGCTGTCTTAGGTCTTACATCTTTGCTGGAATGCCAACTGCCAGATAAACCTGCCCTCAAAGTCAGCCTTTGCCATGTTTAGCGCTGTGGCAGGCCTCTCCATATTTGAATCCAATCCAAAGTCTGTAGATACAATGTCTTCAGGAACCTGGAATTCTTCTTGAAATCCAACTACCTGTAATGTAATTTTTAGTTGCAGCTAGAATGAACTGTAAACCTTAAGTTTGAAGAAGTATCTGGGCAAAGCAATCATATATGATCTCCAAAAATGAGAAGGGTGCTATTCACCATGTATCTAAAGGATCTCTGCCTTCCTTAGCATAACTTAACTTAATTTGTCAATTAATCAGTGAAACTGTTCAGTTTCTAAAAGTGGGGCTTTTTCTTTCCTTAAGTTCCAGATCTAGAGTTTGTCTAGAAAAAAATGTATTTTCATTATTGCCTCCTCTAGAAGTTTTACTTTCTTTTCCTAGGTGTAAGTCTCAGAAAAATGGGACTGTTTGCTTCCCTTTGAAGTCTGCTGTAACCTCTCATATTCAGTCTTTCTCAAGCATAGTGGTGACATATTTTGGCAGATTTCTGATGCTTTGGGCTCTTGAATCTGTCTGTCCTTTCCATAATGATATAAAAAGCAAAATCCAGTTTTATCCTAGAGCAGGAATTTATTTTCCTCAAAAAATGTTGCCCCCATCTTCTGTATTAAATGCAGTACAGAGCAGGTGTGTTGGAAGAGAGCAGTACATTTATGGAGATCAAGTTCTGTTCTGGAATGCAAAACCCACCTGACTCTACTTAGATTTTCAAAAATGTGTCTAAACTAATTTGCTGGTTTGCTTGACTTGGCTTCTCAGTGGATATTCTCCTCTTCTTTGTTAGTACCAACACTGTCAAAGAGACTTTGAATGTGTTTGGAATTTGTTGACAATACAGTTTAATACTGAAAAGCATTTCAGTAGTCAACATTACCACATTACAGTACATTACACACTAATGCTTAAATGAGGTTTTTAATCATCACAAGCTGATGCTTTGCTTCTAGTCAGTGCTCGTGGTGTGTGGCAGTTTCCTGAATTTAAGGTCAGAAAGAATTTCTAGATCAACTAGTCTGCTCCTGTCAAATTTTATTTACCCTTGCTTCCTAAGTGCTTTCCAGCAAGGCACATACTCAAGATCCCTTTCATCACATCAGAATAAAGATCTTCCCATGTCAGATGAAATGTCCACCTAGACCAGTATCATGCCTCCTACTTGAATCATAATGCAGTATTGACAGAAGTATGTGGCAGGATAAAAAAGAGTATTTCTCCATGGGACACTTTTTTGAATATTATTAACCTGACAGTTTTCTTACTCAAGATCCTCCGAAGATGAATGTACTTTTTGGGTTTTATTCTATAGATTTCCTTGAGCCCATCCTTCACTCTCCCCATCAGTTATGGTTAACTTTAATTAACGACAATATGCTCTAGCAGTTTTTTTTTCCCCTCAGTAGCGTAAATCTTTTGCTTTGTTTACACTTACACTTGGTTTGCTTAGGGTTTCTTCACCAGCATAAGAAAGCCTTCAGCATGCAGAATTTTCATGTGCCTACACTTGTGCACAGTCATCAAGTCACTGAGCAAACATACCAAGCCCTGAAGAAGTGTCAGCTCTGCATTTCTCAGGCTGACTGACTAAGGCTTGCTGTACTAGTTCTCCAGGCTACTAGGACAAGCCATGTTATCTCCAAAGCCATGTGGCTGATAGAGGCTGCCTAGGCTAGGTATCACCTTTTTTCTTAGGAGCTGGTGTGCAGCGTGGAGACAGAGTAAGCCTTTGGTTGCAAAATGCTGTTCTGGGTCTCTCACTAAAGGTGGGGGGGGTTATGTCTCGGAAATAATTTGGTACTCTTCTCTGTCTTCAGAGATTTTGAAATGCTACTTCCAAAATGTAAAGCCTTGAACATACACGCTTCCATCCATTCAACTGCCATGTTCCATTGCAAACCTACTAATGCTGTAGAGGAAAGGTAGCATTTTCCCTGTGGGTACTCCGTATTTCCCAGTACACACTTTCAGGGAATGCATTCATCCTTTCAGCTATAGCACCACACTGGTTTGTTTGGTACTGCTGTCAATTTAATGTAGTGTTAGCTGTGCCCAGATATGATGAAAGCAATCAAACTTCAGTTTATCACTGACATGACCACATGCTCTCATATCTAGAAGTGTGGCTGTGAGCCCATGTGTAGAATTAGCAGCAATTCTGCATTAAAAGTTTTGTTACATACAGTATGGTGTTGCCATGCCATACTTACCTCTTGACCTGTAGTACATTGGTGATAAGGACACCACATCAGCCCTGGAGTTTTCCCCAAAGGTATTGCAATCACTCAAAACTTGTTTCTGACTGTTCTTTTTTATTGTTACACTTTTTTTACTCCATCCACGGGATATTGGAGAGAACTTGCACTTAATCTTTGCTAGATTTTGCTTTTGTAGGAGTGTTATTTCCTTTTTGCTGTGAGAACTCCTGAGAGACACTACTCCTCCCTAACTATTTCTGAAGAGTCTAAACTGGAAGGAACTCAAAAAGATAGCTTCCTTTTTAAAGAATGTTTGTCTCTATGGGTATCACTGTTAGGAATCCTTTTCTCTGGTCATGATGACTGTTTAGAACTTGTACATTTTTAGTTTACATTTATTAGCTATAATATCGATTTAATCAGGCTTTTGATAATATTTTTATTATGACTTATTTCCTCTCTCTCTTCCTCTCTGCCCAGACACACAGAGCCTTTTCTACCTCTGAGTTTCTGATGAGGACCTGCTGTCCACATGTTTCTTGTGTGGTCTGTAGTCATAAGCTGCAATTCTTAAATGTTTATTTTTCTTTGTGGTTGTACGAAAATGTTGTAGTTATAATATAAAACCCAATTCATACCTCTATTACATATTGTCAAAAAATTACAGCACCTTGAGAGGTCAAAATTTGCATCCACACTTGAGTGTGAAGGCAATAGTATAAAAGCATCCAGCAGTCAGGGCAAGACACTAGGATTGTATTGTACCTAACTTTAAAAAGGGGAAAGAAAAAGTATTATTCGTCTTGCTGTTTTTCTTGAGGTGGCACATTGAAAGACAATTGTACTTTCTTCTTACAAACAGGAGGTTAATCAGTGGTTAAGATTTAGAGTTTAAATCTGTAATAGGATCCAAGCAGAGCAGGCTCTTTCAGAGAAATGGCATCTTTATGCTCCAAATGTTTTCCCCATCTACAAAGAGAACCATTTTTTTTGCTCCAAATATTTTCCCCATCTACAAAGAGAACCATTTTTTTTGCTCCAAATTTCACAGATCTACTCAGTGACCGGGAGTGTTACAGACTATTTTTTAAGTATGCAAACTACTCTACACTTGACTCTGCCTACGCTTCACCCTGGCCAGTTCTACTTTTAAGTCATTGTTTAGTTTTTAAAATAAATATAAGGGATGTTTTTTCTCTTTTGATAACCTTGCCTCTTTGGACACCCTAATCATCTTAATCAGATGTCACCCCCATCCCAAGGGACTTCTCTACCAAGGTAAAAATTTGGCAGTGCAAGTTTTTATAAAAGCATTTTTTCTGGACTAAGGTGGAGCAGAATGGCATTCTGTCATTTCTGAACTGGTAAGTCTTGTGGGGAGGACAGCCTGCTTAAGTAAATTAGAGTTGCTTATGGTAGGGAAAGCATTGCTTTTATTTACTATGAGACTGAGTCAGAGCCATTTCCATTTGTGAACTGGAGAGAAGTAACCCAATTCTTCCCACATGCACATATTCCCCAGTGAAAGTCGGTCTTGCTCGAGGAGGTGGTTTGGATCAAAGGCTATTGGCACTGCACAAAAAAAAACGGGGAGAGAACAATTCAATACAAGTGTTTAATTGGATTTTATCAGAAGGACTGCCAAATGAATGCAATGCCAGGAAACTTTACCTGCAGCTCTTCATTACAGTTTCTCTGTCAGAAAAACTCTGTCTTCTTATCTGTGCTGTTACTTGAGCAGTGTCTCACAGCATTTGAGGTTGGGGCCACACATTCAGGATATTGTGTCATTGCCAAGTCTGTAAATACAGTTCATGTTTGTTGGCAGCTCCTCTGTCCATTAACATTACATCATCCCTAGACCAAACCCATGATAATGAAAACATTTTCAGACCAAGTAATTCAGCTTCTGACTTAAAAGTCCCCAGTTTAAAAGGTGACCTCAGTCCATAGAGTACAATGTACTCTCAATAGCTTGCTTCTTTTTCCAGTACCTATCTTGTTTGTGAGTTTTGAAAGAATGTTGAAACCAAGTTTATTTTAAGCCAAATGAGACGGTTGGGTGGTCAGATTCTTCTGAATCATCAGATCTATCAAGTATCTTCTGCAATTCTGTACTTTTTGAATACTCTGTGTTGGCAGAACAGCAGTACACCAGAACTCTTTGATCACTGTAGATAAGAGAAGAACGAGAAGGCATTCAGTATTGTATTTCCATCAGGCTGTTTCAGCATCTTCTTGTTTCATACTAAATCCTTCCACTAAATACTTCCACCTTTTAACTCAGATCAGTTGTGTTGCTCAGTAATGGAAAGGTTGCAGAACTTCTCTGAATTGTTTTTTCGGCTTCATCTTTGTGTAATTTTTGTATTTTGCTTTCAACTAGACAGGTGCTGAGATTGCTGGAGTGGTGAATGCTGTCATGGCCATTGCTGTCATTGACAAAATGCTCCAAATCCTCTTTCAGCTTTTCTAAGTCTTCAGCTTTCCGGTATATTTCCTTGTTGCCTTAATTGCATTGTGGTACTTCGATTTAAGTCCTTCTCATGCTCAGCATGAAACTCAGCATAGTCTTGATATTTAGCTTTGGATATACCAGAGGATAATTTTCTTCAGAATACTGCTGCTTGCCATTAGCAAGCAATGCAATCAGTCCTTCCTTCTCCTTGTGATTCCTCAGGGGAATTGTAGTGGGTTAACACAGGTGTTTGTTACAAGCTTCTTTCTCAATAACATTTCAAATGTGTCAAATCAAATTTCTAAGCCAAGCAGATGTTTGAATATGGGAAAAGGTATGATTACTGTGCTAGAGGAGGATCTCACCCTTCTTTTTTTTTTTTTCCCATTAGCTGAGAAAGTTGAAAAGATAAATTTTTCTGGTTATTGTTTGAATATTCTAAATGTTCTAGATTTTCCAGTGAAATGAGTTAGATTTTCCTTTGGGACATAATGCAAGAAATACATTTCACCATAGAGAGATATTACTGGTATTAGAGTGGCTGTTTTTGACTTCTCACATTTAATCACCCATACTTGTAATTTTTGGTGGCATTCTCTTTCATTCTTCCTTTATAGTTTCACTTGCAAAATCAAGCCATAGACCAAGAGCTTGAAACTATCTGAAGCCACTCAATCCTTCTTGTATGGAAGAAGGATTCTACATAAGTAGAAGTTAGGAGAAGTGGTGTCAGAAGTGAGGTGTGTCAGGAATGGCCAGAATATTGTTAATTACAGTAGTTGTTCTGTGTACTGTTAAGACTTGATGAAAAACATAATCACGTCAACAGGGATGCTGCCCAGTTTATTAATGAGTCAGTGCATCTTCCATAGACACACCAAGTGTGCACTGCATTTCTTCTTGTCTAGTTAAAACCACAGAAAACTCAGGAAAGCTTGACCTACAGAGTCTGGGTTTGGACAGCAGGAAGTCTGCCACTAAAGCTAGCCAAAGTTCATACAGTCAAAGAAAGTTCCTAAGTGCCAGATTTTTAAACACTCAGATGAGGAATACAAAGTTGGTGAAATCTACTCATTCCAGTAAGTTTTAAAATGCTGTTGTTATTGTCTGAAAGTCTCCAATACTCAGAAATCAGACCTTAGCATTGATTCAGCCTAACTGAATGTGATCAAATGTAGTAGAAAGTCCCTTACTGGGCAAGTGCACAAAATAAAAAGCCATGAGGGAAGACTGATGCTATCATTTAAGTAAAGTTTGCATTGCAAGTATGGGCTTCTAGATTTCCAGTGTGTGTCAGCGGTTTCCAGACAATGTCACTTAACAATTATGCGTTCAGTAAAAAAAAAAAAATACTAAAAAGTTAGGTCTCCCTAATGCTCATTTAACAGGGTAAATTAATCATGTCTGCTGAAAGGAAGCCATAATGCATATTTTACATAGAAATGAGTGTTCCTTCAGGACTGTGAAAAAACTGACAAAGGGGATTTTAATGGAAATTATTAACTGCATTAAAAATAGAATCAGGGCTGCAGATACTTATTAAATTATATTAAGTACATTCAGACAATTTTAGACTCATCAAAACTTAAACCACGTTTTGATGCTTGGTTCCAAGTCTGGGAAATTCATAAACAAACATGAGGCAAAGAAATGGCACTTCATGAAATTCTAAAAACTGTATTTGTGAAATGAAGGTACAACTGAGTGGCAATTGTGCTGACAGGGACTAACCTACTTAGGGCTATCCCCTCCCTGTATCCTGCCTTTTCCCACAAGAGACTTCATGTTCTAATTATCTATTGTGATTTTTTCCTTGCTTCTACTTTTTATTAACAGAAGCTATAAATCTTTGAATAAAGACATGAAGCAATCTTTATGAGGTCTGATTAACACCTTGCTAATGCTTTACAGCTACATACGCTGCGACACAAATGTGAGATTGCTTTTGTCCCAAATACAGAAAAAATACTTCCATGTGTTTCAGAAACACTTAGGATTATTAGCATACTTATGGTGTCTTTAAGATAGTCTAGGTATATTACTAAAGTAGACATAACTTTAACGCTCCCAAATTTCTGACTAAACAGAGAAGATATCGATTTTAAAAATCACCTTTTTACACTTTATTTTATACAGGAGGACTGCATATGAGGAGCACTGATATGAAGAAAACTTCCTGAAGGTCATGCAAAGGCAAACTCGGCTAGTGGGGAATCGCCTTCCAGAACAGACTGCAGCCTCAGCCTTCCACTGAAATAGTTGCACAAGGTGAATACATTATGATAATACTCCTAAGTATTTGCCGTTAAAGGAAATTTTCGCTCATCACCCAGCACAGTGTAGGGACCAGTTTTCATGAAAAGGATTGCAGTGCCTGCAGACTGCTTAAAATTTATGCAGAGCGACGGGAAAGCCAGGCTTGGTTTTCAGGCAGTTGAGGCGCGCATTCGGGGCGATCCCCGGTCCCACCGAAAGAGCTCAGGTTTTCGGGGGCTGAGCTGGCGCAGTTACCGCGGGGGCGGCCGAGCCGCAGGGTGGATCTCCCAGGGAAAGGGAAGCGGCGGTTTAGCCCCGGAAACCAGAGACGGCTCCGCCTGCGAGAGCGGCGGCCCCGAATACTAATCCTGAGGGGGGGGGGGGGGCGGAAAGCAGCCGCGGGGGAGCGGAGGAAGGCGCGGATGCTGAGCGCTGTTGGGTCTGTCCCGCAGGTGATGGCCGCGGCGCGGCGGCCAGCAGCGCTCCGCACGGACCAGGCGCGGCGCCGGCGCAGGTAGCGCGGCTCAATGGAGGGCAGCGGCGCGACCCCGGAGGAGGAGGAGAGCGGGGCCGCGAACGGCGTTCCCCCGCCGCCGCCGCCCACGCCCGCCGCCCCCTGCGGCTTCAGCTCCTCCCTCTGCTTCAGCGCCGCCGCCGCCGAGCCGCAGCCGCCCGCGGCTGGCGGCCGGGTGGTGCAGAGCCAATGGGAGATCAACAACGCCGCCTGCCAGCCGGAGGAGGAGGATGAGGAGGTGGTGGGGCCGCGGGACCGGCCGCCGGAGGAGCCCGACCTGGTGATCGAGGTGTCGGGCCGCCGCATTCGGGCGCACAAGTCGGTGCTGGCGGCCAAGAGTGACTATTTTCGTGCCCGCGCCTCACGGGACGTCCTGCGGGTGAAGGGGGTGAGCTACGGAGCGCTGCGGCTGCTCATCGACTACGTGTACACGGCCCGCATGGGCGAGGTGAGGCACGACAACCTGGCCGAGGTGGTGAGCGGCGCCCGCGTCCTCCAGATGCCCTGTGCCCTGCACTGTGCCGCCGAGGCCATGCGCGCCCAGCTCTGCCTCGGCAACTGCTACCAGCTCCTCTGCCTGGCCAAGAAGCAGCGCTTGGCGGAGCTGCGGGAGGCTGCCTATCGCTTCATGAGCGACCATTACCTGGAGGTGCTGCGGGAGCCCAGCGTTTACGGCCGCCTCAGTGGCGCTGAGCGGGACCTCATCCTGCAGCAGCGCATGGATGCCGGCCGGCCCTGCTTGCTGGTGGCCGAGGTCAGCGACGCTTTCGAACGGCCGGGTGGTGGCAGCCGGCCACAGAGCCGCGAGAGCAGTCGGCCACAGAGTCCCTCCTCCGTGGTGTCGCTGGAGGAGAGTGGCTCCCTCATTCACTGCTACCAGGAGGCCAGCGGCGAGTGGAGGGTGCTGACACGCCTGCCCGAGGAGGCCAATGCCAAGGGCTGCGCCATGTGTGTCCTACACAACTACCTATTCCTAGCAGGGGGCATTGTGACGGGGCCGGTGGGCAGCGAGCCCCGGGCCCGTCTTTCCGACAAGGTCTTCTGCTACAACCCCCTGACCGACACCTGGAGCCAGGTGCGGCCGCTGGCTCAGCCCCGCTCGCAGCTCAAGCTGCTGGCCCTGGATGGTTACCTCTATGCTGTGGGGGGTGAGTGCCTCTTCACAGTGGAAAGGTATGACCCACGGGCCGACCGCTGGAGCCCTGTGGCACCCCTGCCCAAGGGTGCCTTCGCTGTGGCTCATGAGGCCACCACTTGCAACGGAGAGATCTATGTGTCAGGAGGCTCCCTCTTCTACCGCCTGCTCAAATATGACCCCAAGCGTGATGAGTGGCAGGAGTGCCCTTACAACAGCAGCCGCCGGCGCTCTGCTGACATGGTGGCCTTCAAGAGCTTCATCTACCGCTTTGATGTGAGCAGTGGCCGTGGTGGGGAGCAGGGCGCAGGCGGCGGGACGAGCGGTGGTGTTGAAGTTTTCCGGTACAACACAGTGGCCAAGTGCTGGAGCCAGTGCGCCAGCCTGCGGCCCAGCAGCGGCCCCATCCAGCCCTTCCGCTGTGCCTCCTTGGGGAACACCATCTACTGTGTCAACCGGACCGGCACCCTTCGCTTCAGCCTAGCCCAGGATGGTGAGGTGGAAGCAGACGGTGGGCTCAAGGGCACCTTTGATGGGGAGCTTCTTAAAGCTCCCTTGGACGCCAAGGGTGTCCTCCTACCCTTTGTGCTTACGCTGCCTGAGAGGCTGGACAAAACAGGGGACCAGGAGGGCTCCCTCCCACTGTAAGGTGGCCAGCCTGACTCTGGCTTCCTGAGAGGGGAGTTGGGCTGCAGATCCACAAACTTCCATCTGCAGAGGGGACCCTGGGTTGTGTCTGCAGAGAAAAGGGACTTCCCCTTTCCTCCTCTCTGCTCTCAAGATGTTGAGCTGGTTTTAACTCTGTTGTAACTCTGCTCATGTTTGCTGTGCTTTGTGTGAAAAGCCAAGCACACAAAAGTGAAAGCTGCTATAAAGGATAATCTCTGGATTATGTTTGTGCCAATCCCCAATCTGAGAAAAATGTTTTTACACCTGGATTTCTAAAATATTCTTGACAACAGTGTCAGAATGGGACGTTAGTGTTGGTTGTGTGTTTACACACAGTTGAAATCTGGGCTGGAGCCTTTTCTGTCATTTGTGGGTTTTTTTCCCTCTGGGATGATACTGAGGGATAAGCATTGCTGGCAACATAGTTTAGCTGCATTTGTTTTCATGTTAAACCAACTATTTCCTGTGTTTAAAAAGTATAGGAAGAACATCTCCATCACAGCCTTTCATTTCTGGTGCAATAGATGGTTTAAGGAAGCTGTGGCACTGTATTCGTCCCAGGAATTTCAACCATAGATGATTTAGCAGATACCAAACTTAATGTTTTAATTAACACGAATGTGTGCCACATGTTTTACTTGGAATGCAAAGAAAAAAAAAAGGTCAAGTTACCTTTTTAAAATGTGGCATTTTATGGTAGATACAAGATGTCTATATGTTCTTTATTTGAAAAAGGCAATGGTTTCTGTATGAAAAGATGCTGTTCTATTATGTTTTTTTTTGATCAGAGATTTTAAATTAAAAATTAACTGAAGCTGTTCAGACTGCAACCAGTTGACATGACCATGTATGCCACTGGAGCTGGGGAAAAACTTAGTACTTCATATGCTCTTTAATTGATTGCAGGTCAAGGAAGGTTAACCTAAACCAACCTGTGGCAAAGGGCCTTTCCCACTTATTTCAAGACCATCAAAAGGGGACATGGAAAATAGGAATGTGCTACACATGTTGATTATATTGTGCACTAGCATGATGTTACTTCCCTGTCTTTTGACTGAGAGACTGCTTTATTTATTTTGAACTAATGATTGCTGTAATCAATAAGTCCTTGCTAATTGCAGTACGTGCTGATGGCGTACGCTGTCGTTGTGATTCTAAATGCCCAAGAATGCTGTTTCTGGGGCAGCATCCAAATGAGGCAAAACCACACAAAACTTCTTCCTGCCTGTGGAAAGTTGGAGCACACTTTTTTGTTGGAGCACAATGTTTGTCATGTTACTCAGAACTGGAAAATGTAAAATGTCTGCAGAGACAGACTATATTGAAAAGGGCACATGCATTTATTTTATACATTTTATATTTTAAAAAAAATCGATAGGCAAGGCAAATGTTTTAGCTTTATGGTAAATCACTGAGAAACCTTTTCTGAACGAGGAACCTGTGTTTTTGCTGGTACATTGCTGTATCTTCAGCATGGAACTCGCATGGACTGTGGAAGAGAATTGTTTATACTCAAAGCTCTAGTATAGATTCATATTTTAGAAAGACGTAGGGACCTTGCATCAGAAAAGCAGATCTTTTTATGTTTTATTAAGGTGTTTTTGTTAAACAGGACTTTAGCATTCTTACACATAATTACTAGTTCTAAAGGAAGGCAGCAGGCTCTGTCCTACGAGACACCATCTGTACAAAAGAGAATAGTGAACTTCATAGATACTTCTTTCCTTCACTTTAATGTTTGGGAGTTTTTTTCTCTTCTCATTGTTATTGCATGGGGTATTAATGCAGCTGATCTGGTTAGTCATTCTATAGAAAACAGTGGTCCAGTCCTAGGAGTTCTTAGCCAAGTGAGGCTGTTCCCTAGTGAGCTAATTAAAGCATCAGCCAGGCAGGAGCTGTAGGCCTGCAGAGTGTGACATTTATATTAGCCTCAGTACAGGTTGGTGCAGTGGAATTTAACATCTTTCACAGAATATTTGATTTAATTCTCAGACGAGAATCCTTGGAAATATTGACTCTAAATTAAATTACAGAATTGTAGCTTGAGCAGGAAAGAAGAATTACATGTTTGCTTTCAGCATAATTTTTATGTTAACTGTAGAAAGTATTTCAAGCTGTGTAGTGCAACGCTTAAGTGCATACTTAAACTAGGGATGTAAGTGCTAGGCCAGATTTTGAAATAGTAGCATCACCAGGAACACACACAAGGAAACATCTGTTTTATCTTGCAATACAATGCAATTTCATAGTTCAAAGACTTAAATAGCGTAGCTCTTATACTACAGTGTAGTGAGGTATCAAGCCTCACTATGCTTAATGCATTCCTATTAATTAAGCATTAATTAAGCACTTCCATTCTGCTAATGCAGGAAAATACTTCTAAATGAATTGAAGTTTCCATGATTTAAGATGTGACAATAATTCACAAACTTTCGGGATAGAATGAACCATATCCTTTCTTCCAATATTTATTGCTGTACACTATGAAGAAATACATTTGGAAGTAAGTTCTACAGTAATAAGTGTTCAACAAAACCTGCAGTGGTTTGTTTTTGCTAGCTCCTGTTTTTAAAAGAAGTTGAATCAAGTGCTTACCTGCTTTCACCGTTTACACAGTGTCAGTGGGGAGAGTCTGGGCTTCATTAGTAGCTGTCTATCAAACCTGTTTCCTTTGTACACTGCATAGTCACAGCCTGTGATTAACAACAGAAGCATGTTTCTAGCCAGATTTCCTACTCCGTGGCCTCTGTTTCCTTCCTGGTAGGCCCGAGGCAGGTTTGCTGAGAATTGTTTTTTCCCCCAATTATATCTTCACAAAGAAACATCCACCACCAAACTTGGCTACTAAAACCAGAGTTTAGATGGTCTTCAGGCATTTAAAGTCTGAAATTGTCATTCCAGAACCCTGCAATTTTACTTAAACCTAGCAACAACTGTCTCTTTGACGTGGAGCTGCTGAGCAGTTCCCCTCCGCCCATTTGGAACTGCTCAGAGCTGTTCCGCACCTACCTACCAAGTGGGATATCCAGAAACCACTGATGTAATAGGGTTTAATTTAGGTACAAACCAAAGGGCCAGGCCACCCTCTAGTTGTGTTTGCATATGCTTTGCTTTTAAAACAGCCATTTTATCTACAGTAGCCTGAAGTCTACCATATTTGCATAGGAACATGGAGATCTGTGTGTGCTTTCTTAGCCTGCAAGCATTCAGTCCACATCTCCCACCCTCTGGTTGTCAATGGACTAAAGGAACTCTTGGAGCTAGTCTATGATCTCTAAACATTTATGCATTTTGCATTGTGTGTTAATTGGCTAAAAGTCTCACAAATCGTCAAGGAAGTCATCCTCACGGAGTGATTTGAGCCTAGCTAGAGAGACACAGCTCTCTAGGTGTCTTTTTCCCCCTGAATCTTACAGTCCCCTTATTTTAATGGGACATGCAGGAGATAGTTGCCCTAATTTTTTCAGGGAGTAATTTTTCCTCCCTAGACTACTCCTATTTTCAAGGTTGTCTGGTAGAGAATTTAAGGCTTGAATTGCCCTAAGCTGAGTAAGGACTGAACTGGGGCCTTGCGCTGTGTGTGTGCGTGTGCACACGCCTGTGCTCTCAAATCTCCATAGCTGTTCAGGAGCAGTACACTGGGACCACCTGCTGCGGCTCTTGCTCAGGGGGAGCTTCATGCTAATCCTCCAAAAGCATACATAGGCTCCTGTACATTTAGTTCTGAGTAGATTCCAGGCCCCATCTCCTGGATGGGTAATTCAGCATAGATTTAGTAAAAGTTGCTACAATTGGGCAAGTTTTCTTTGGAAAGCTTTTGCAGACAGGCTCTGTGGTTTGGGTTACTTGTCTGAGGTGAGCTACTCCGTGCACTGTACTGGGAGGCCAAACAGGTGATTTGGATTCTTCTCAGGGGTGCCACCTTAGTAAAGAGGCATTGCAGTACCTAACAATGAAATGCCTAAAGCTTTCATTGAATCTAAAACTAAATCCCGATTTCAATGAAGAAATGCTATTAACAGATTAAACTTTACTGGTTTTATCTATTAACTGGTTTCATAAAATAGAAATCTTAATTGCAGCAAAAGCATGTGTGCAAATTCTGTTTACACTTGAAACCAAGTCAAAAAAATAATTGGCAGAAGAACAACCCTGTTTGATCAAAACTTGCAACATGGGGTTAAGCAACATGGGGTGGATGTTAGTCATACCATAGTAATGACTGAAATTGTGCAGTCGCTGATGTAAGTTCTGTCCACAGAAAGATACTTTGTAAAAAAATACCTGGTAAAATTTAAAGTGATAAAAGAATAAATTACTCACATGAAAGCCATACCTCTCCTGTGCTGTTTGATTGGCTCTGAGAGTGCTATATCCCAATTACCATTATTTCTGAGTGGCTATTTGCTTTTTCTGATTTACATCGTGTATTCCATTGACTGCTCCATAGATGTGTTAACCTTCATTATCACAAAGCTTAACAGTGCTGCTGGTGCTTTGTGTCTGGACTGATATGTAGTGTTTTCTTCCTGGAGTGAATCCAGATCTGGACAGAATCCTATCTTTGGGCTTTTTTATTTTTTTCCCAGTAGCATTGCTCCTGGGAAACTTAAGAAAACACAAGAAGGGGAAATGATAGTACTGTTGAGCAGTCGTAGTAAAAATAATTTTATAAATTTCTCTTTTTTCTGCTGTTATTTTGCACACCAGATTGGTGCTGGTTTAACAGAACAGGTCTGTTTGGCTATTACCAATAGTAGGACTCTGGGTACTATTGCAGCAAAGTATGTTTTTACCTATTTACTGCCTCAGCTCCTCCTCTGAGGTAAAGTAGTGCAAGTAGTAGTTCCATGAATTTACTAGGTTACTGGTACTATCCTGATTTTATATTACTGCTACCAAAAGCAGAGATTGACACACAAGCTCAGTAAAATTGTGTGCTCAGAATATGTAATCACATACTTTCCATTGGTTTTAGCCTGCTGAATGCTGAGAGCTGCTGGAATGAACCCACTGGTATTAGGAATCAGCAGGAGTGCTGGTTTTGGCTGGGGTCAAGTTAATTTTCTTCACAGTAGCTGGTATGGGGCTGTGTTTTGGACTTGTGCTGAAAACAGTGCTGATAATAGAGATATTTTCGTTGTTGCTGAGCAGTGCTCACACAGAGCCAAAGCCTTTTCTGCTTCTCACTCCACCAGCAAGGAGGCTAGTGCACAAGGGCTTTGGAGGGGACACATCTGGGACAGCTGACCCATCTGACCACAGGGATATTGCAGACCATTTGTTGTCATGCTCATCATATAAAGTTGGGGGAAGAAGGAAGGGAGGACATTTGGAGTGATGGTGTTTGTCTTCCTAAGTCATCTCTATGTGTGTTGAAGCACTGCTTTCCTGGGGATGGCTGAACACCTGCCTGCCCATAGGAAGCAGTGAATGAACTCCTTGTTCTGCTTTGCTAGCAGGTGCAGCTTTTGGGTTGGTTATTAAGCTGTCTTTATTTCAACCCATGAGTTTTCTCACTTTCCCCCTTCTGGTTGTCTCCCCCAAATCACTGGGAGGAATGAGTGAGTGGCTGTGTGGAGCTGAGCCACCAGCCTGCGGTTGAACTGCAAGAGCAGGCTATTTTGGAGACTAACTTTCATGAATTACTCAAAGGAAAGAAATGGGAGTGAGGGATAAGAGGGAAGAGATGAATTCGGAGTCAAAAGTACCTACTGTATATCCAGTTGAAACAAATAGCAGGGAAGAGAAACCACAGTTGGTACTTGAGACAGTGATGACTATAGGGCCAGGTTTTTTTCAAGCATTTCTTAAACAGACTAGGTTTTTACCAATTATATTGCTAGTTGTTACCATTTTGCACCTGCAGTGCTTCTTAATCCACCACAGTGTTTAATAAGCTACCTTTTGCAGGAGTCTCTTGCTTTGCTTTTAAGTCTTAGTAGATAAACTCTGGTCAAATTTGTGAAATCATAAAATAACAATGTCAATGCTGCCACTTTCAACAGATTAACTAATGCAAATTCTTTAGACACTGTTCGCAGTTCAGGTGAATTATATGTGTAACTGATGTAATAATAGTTTCATTTTTGAAGCATATATAGGTAAAGCCTTTTATGTACTCCCAATTTATGTTGTAATGAAATAAATACTTCAAAAAAGCTTATGTTAGGGATTTCTGGGTAATTGTTGTTTCTTCTTTGTTATCCATCAAGTCACTAAATGGTATTATATTTTTCTTACAAAGAAAAGACAAAATTATACAAATTATCCCACAGGCAAATATTTAGGAAATGTTTCTAAGGCTAAGCAAAAAAAAGAATATTTTCATTTCACAGTGCCCTGGGCATTTGGAACTTGAAATATTCTGCAGTGAAAGCATTTTCCTAAGTGCAGATTAGCATATACTCCAGTTAACTTCTATTTCCTTTTTTTTGTTGTTGTCAATATGTTAAAGTGCATTATTCATTTATTGAAGTTACATGTAGGTTTTTCCAGAATACTCTCCTGTATTATGTCACACGTCAGATTTTTGGCTGGAGTAGATTTACAGCAGCATAAGTAAAAACAGAGTCAAACACAATTTAAATTCCCTACTTTTCCTCCTACTTATTTTCTCATCAGATATTTTACTTGACATGAAGTCATACAACCTGTTTGAAAACTCCAGTATTCCTAGACCACATGGGGTTGGACTTGCTGTAATTTCTGTTATTTCCTTATCTCTTGCAACATGCAAGCTTTCTTACATTTTTTTACAAAGGGCTAAATTATGCTGCTGATTAAATCAGGGTAAATCTGGAATAGCTCAACCAAGCATCTTAGATTACCAGAGGTTTTTTTTCCATTCAGCCCCAGAGTTTTGAGTCTCTTATAAAATCACTGGGGACCTCCTTTGGAAAGCAAAAAAAAAAAAAAAGTTCTGACTGAATAAGACTCAAGTAATCAGTCACTTGAATGTGTTTTGGTTTTTTTTTTTCTTCACTAGAGTATAAATTTTTAAACTCTTAAGTTTTCTCTGTGTTGTGAACTACACATTGGGAGGTTTTGTGTCAATGAAGTTGTATCTCAGGTATTTACTCCTGCTTGATTCACTGAACATTTTGCCCCTACATCTCTCAGGAGGCTTGGGCCCCAGGCTCAAACTTCAGGTGTAGTCTGGTAAATTATGCGGCAGACTAGGTCCAATAATCTGTGCCATGATTAATTTTCCAGTTCTGAAATGCTAAACCAAACAATTGTAGCACAAAGGATTTGGATTTCAAACATCTCTCAGTTTGGGCACACAAAATCCTCTGTTGTTACCTGTTTCCAGGTATAATGCATCACTTGTGTCCATGTATTCAAAATTCACAGTAAGTTTTCATATAAAAACATCTGCAAGCAGATGGTGTTGACCTGTATTCCCCTGAAGGCAGAGAAGTCCTGCTGGAAAGACAAATCTTCAGTTGCTAGACTACAAACAGGGAAGTCACATATAGCTGTGAACTCCCATGTCATACTGAGTAATTTTCAAGTGAACAACAGTGTCATCAAGCATGAGTTTATAGCCTATGAACAGATGTACCTATCATGGGTGGGGACAAAGGAAACTGGAATCAGCAACTATTAGTGCTGGGACTATGTCTAGAAACAAACCCCATTCCTGTTTCAGGATTGCATCGTCTAGGCAGCTGTCAAGAGAAGGAAGAAGTCCTAGGCTAAATAACAGCATGTGGCTAAAAGTAGGTCGGGAAGCAGTAAGTGTGACAGTACCTGCAGGCTTCTTCTTAAAATGAGAGTGAAGAGGATCTGTCTCATAAATCCCAGCTGGAGCAGCTGCTGGTAAGCAAGCTCGGGCAGAGGGAGGGGAGCACGGCTGTGCCTGACAGTGATGACACCTGCCTGGCAGGTCTCTGGCAGTGAGCAGTGACAAGAAGGAGCTGAATGAGCATCGTCTGAATGATAGTTGTCCTTATGCAGAGTCCTTGGGAAGGAGAGAGAAAACAATACATGCCTGGACACCTTGTGCCATGCCCTTTGTTGCTGTTCTTTTGCCCTGTGCTGGCAGTGCCAGTTCTCAAATTCCCTGCTGAGCAGCTTATGCAGGGAGAGTCTTGAAGGTGATGACTTTTTTCCTCTTTTTTTTTAATTTCTTTTTTTGCCTGTTTATCTTATGCAGTCTTCTCTTTTTGTACCTCTCTCATTATCTTTTTTTTTTCCCCTTTAGAGGTCATGTGTATTTGTCTCTCTATTCAAACCTATTTCAATAGGTAACACAGGGATTCTGAATTTGGAAAAATTACCTTTTGGAAGTCATTGAAACTCCTTTCCTCAGGAGGCAAACTTTCCTTCTGTAGCCTGATAATTTTGTCCCTTAATACAGCCCTAAATTTTTAGATGAAGTGTGGAAGACTTAATCTACCTGTTTTTTGGCAAAATGGAACCATGAGCTGTTCACTTCCTAAGGAAATAGAGAAAGTTGTGAGCACTTAAATTAGTCATAATGCAGACTTAAGGCAAGAGTTTGGCACCTTTGTTAAGCTTCCCTGAGCTTTTAGTCACCGCAGAACTGAAGCTACAGGAAAAAGTAACTGCAAGATGGAAGTATCGATCATCTAGGAGGTCTTTGAGGAATAAAGTAAGAGCACAAAATGCAGCAGAATAAAGTTAATTCCCACACAGTCTAGAAACCATTATTTCAGTGATCAGAGACTAATTTACTGACAATTTGTTAGTGCATTACAGATGAAGGTGATTGTTTTTTTCCTGTGTCATCATGATCCCCATCTCCATGTCTCATCCCGTTCTGTTCCCTGACCTGCTGATTTGCAGTTCTTTGCACCTTAAAAATCATTGCAGAGTTTGACAGTAGAAAATTTGTAGGAATTTCTACCTGTTCTGCACATGTGAGTGGATCTGTCATCTGCAGTGATTGATCATTTGTCTCTCCCATATTTTCCTAAATAAAGAAAAGCATAGAATCTTTAGTAGAACTAGAGAAATAAAAGCTGATATTAAAAATAACTTTAGGGAACGCAAATAAGGAAAATCAAGTTTTTCCATCGGTGCCAGTCTCTTTTTAGGTCATAACAAAGTCCTAGACAGGCAGAGAGTCTTAAAAATACATTTTAAACTATTAGGAAAATGCAAAACCATGCAGGTCCATGAGAGAGTTCCTGCGTTGGGAGCAGCATGGTGCAGGAACTTCCATGGACTAATTAAGAAAAGATTAACCTCTTTCCTTTACGTTCTTCCTGAAGTTCTCTGCTCCTGTGTATCTGCTGAAAGCAAATGCTGATTCTGACTGTGTGATTCAGTAGCATGCCTTGGAGGTGCAGTACTCTATCACCCTATTCTAAAGCAAATGAATTATTTCAAATTTCTTATTGAAATAAAAACTGAAAGAAATTCCTTAATCATCAGCTTGCTTCATATCTCCTTCTTAAGTGCTTCTTCAATGAATCCAGTGTTATTTAAATGTAGATTCTGTCTGTGTCCAAGTCTGGTTTGCCTTTGACAGAGTTGGAGTGTAAAGGTGTGATGGTCGTGCATATGGAATGTTTGACAAGCCTGGTCCATGAAAAGCCCATGCTGACTCTTTCTCAGCTGGCTGACACACCAATGGGAAGGAGCCCAGCCTGTCATTTAACGCATCATACCAAACTTTTCAAGCAGGTTGTTGGTGTACAGGTGTTTGTCAGACTACCTATCACTACATATGCCTGTAACACATTTTTATCCCAGTCTAGCAAGGAGCATTGTACCTCCGGGCAAGAAGAGGAAGTCTCTGCTCATCTCATACTCTTAGTTCTGGCTCCCACTGCTTTCCTGACCAGACTGCCTGGCTCAGTGCCTGCAGAAAGGAGCAAAGCTGTGTATTCCCTCTCCTAAAAACAAGAGAGGCACAGCGGCTCAGTTGTTACTCCTTTGTGGGTCTCTGGGGAGAGTGCACTTCCAGGCTTCCTCTTACTCAAATTACAAAGTTGCCCTTCATTCCTAAGAGCCAAGAAAAATTCTCAGCTTACATGTGGTAAAAAATAACTTGTAAAAGTTATTTTTGAAGGGGCAGTGAAAAAAGCAGTATTTGCAGTGGCTGCCCTAGATGTTGCTACTGTATTTGAAACAGCTGGAGTGTAGGTCCCCTCATCGGACCCCGGGCTTCTGCATGCGCAGTTTGAACGTGAAGGGATTCAGGCAATTGTTTCACTTTCTTTGAACTTTCTCTGCTCTCTGGGGGCACTAAAAAAGTCAAAGGAGCCATTTGAGTGACTGCAGCAGTTCATCTTCATACTGCACAGGGACTCTGCACTGCTGTGCTGTGGCAGATGGCAGCAGGTGGGGAGAAAACATGGGAGCAATAAGGAGTTTGAGTGAAGCTTTCTTCATGAGAAGTCACAGGTGGAGATTACCTGGGATACAGTTCCCTGCTAATGTTTTTTTGACTCTTATATATGCTTGCATATAGTTTAAAAAAGAAAAAGATAATTCTATGGGCAGTGAATGATTTGTTCCTGCTGCTCTTGCATTAGGAAGAAGAGGCATCAAGAAGACCTAGTTTCATTTCTGGTTCTGACATAAAATTCCATTTATTACTGGGGAAAAGCTGGTTAAGCTTCAGTTCTCTCCAAAGAGAAAAGTGGGGGTTGGGAGGGAGAGAAAGGTGATTCAACCCATTAGGTATTGGAAGTAAGTTTGGGGTTTTTTCATCAGTAAAGGACCTTTGGGAATATTGGCTAATGCTGTGCATTTTACTGTTTCAAAATTTTACTGATTTTGCTCTGTGTGAACAGAATATTTTCTTCCTGTGAAGCTGACCAGAATAAAAAAGGAGTGAAACTCTTCCTGCTTTTGTCCCTGTTTGTGGCCTTTTGCAGCATCATTCCTGGGCTCTGAAAAGGCAGTGGGATGCCTGCCTTTCTGTAGATGTGCAGATATCTGCAGTGGAGGAACCAGGTGAGTAAATACATGGAAAGTTTGGAAATGATACCTCTGCTGTGACTATTCCTTCACCTTCATCTCTTGCCCCTGTATTTTATATCAGGTAGGACATGTAGTCTTGAGAGAAGTGTGATGAAAAAGTGATGTTCTTCCTCACAGTCGCTTTAGAGAGACTTTATCTGAAATGATGGTCAGTGCCTTGCCTTCTGCACATATTTAGGATTACAAATCAATTTTCAAATTTTTCACTTCAAATTTTTAAGATTTTGGGTGAGATTATGTTTTTATGTTTTCATCTTAACTCTCAAAAGTTACATCAAAAGTACTTAACAGTTCATTAGATTTCTTTGTGTGAATTAAAACAGATGGAACCTTTCGTTTTTTCTCTTCCTAAATCCTAAAAGGGTAAAATCTCATTACAGTGTTGAATTTTTTTTTTTTTTTTGTAAACTTTAAAGAATTTAGAATTCTATCAGAAAAGCAGAAAAAAAAAAAGAAGAAGTGTAATAAATCCCTAACACAAGGGAGAAAAGAACCAAACACATTCCCTGGAAAGGGTTGCATTTTCATTAGATTTCATAGGTCTTGTCAAGGGCTGCAAATCTGGATACATGAATCAAGAGAACAATGTTGATCTGTGCTTCCTGAAAAACTGCTTCTGGGACACCTCTGTCAGTGTCTTTCCATGTGCAAGGTTGTAAGTATATCTAAAATATACTAGCTGTCCCCTTTAAAGACATTTTAAATATTTCTGGTGGTGTAGTTTACTAAACAGTCAATTCTTGCCTCTGCTGGCCGCTGGTGATTGCCTCAACACCTCTGGTTTAAAATTTCAAAACAAAGTATGGAGAAACACTCAGTAGTTCCTTTTGGCAGTGTGGTAACTCTGTCTTCATCCAAACTAGCTAGCAGGAGAGCTTTGCTCCGTTTCAAGGGCACAACCTGCTTATGGAAAGAGCTGCTTCCAGCAGTCCTTCTGCATATAGCTTCCTCTTCCTTTCAAAACTGGAGGCTTGGATGTCTCTATGCTAGAAGTCCTTTACACATACTGGGGGTTAGTAAAACAGGGCAAATTGTTTCTTCTGGGTGTTCAAGCATCCTGTGTAGCCTCTTGTATTCACCACTGCAAGCCATTTGAAAAGAGGGAAAAGTCACAAAGAGGTGCTACAGAAAGAATACTTGTTAATAGTTTCCTCTCATATCCCTTCCCCAATTTTCTCCTGAGTAGCTGGCCTACATCTGAATTGGAGCCAAATGTATCTAGGTTTAGCTGGGTTCTTGTAATAGTACAGACACATTTTCCTGTAGGCTGGATGGGGCTGCTGGGGACGTGGAGCACAGCCCATTGATCCAAGCTGCCATTTGTGGATATGACTTCAGACTGATTACAATTTCAGCAGAAACCCCACTTGGGAAACCACACAGTGTGCAGGTAATTGGAAACAGAGCCTGACACAAGCATCTTAAAAAGTTTAGCACTGGCCTTTGAATTTGTAAATAGAAAAGGCCTGTGACTCTGCGATAAAAACGGTGGCCCAAGTAAATTTCAAGAAGGAAACAGAGACGTTATTGTTCTCTCTCTCCCCATATAGTTTGGTTTTTGTTTCTGTCTTTGATCTAAGAAAACTAGGATAGCTCCTTTAATTAAGGGGCAGTAGACAAATCTTTGTCTGCAGGGTGATGTTTGTGTCGATGCACACAGCTAAACTTACAGGCTGTTTTTTCCTCCACCTTTTTATGCTGTTTGGAAAAGCAAGACACTTTTCATATGACTTTTTTAAAAGTTTATAATATGCCCTATTTAAAAGGATGCCTCCCACCACTTCCAAGAGTTTGTATCTAGGCAAATGACTTTCCTTTTGGTTTTTGCACTTTTCTCTCTATTTTATTCACTTAGGGGTTTATGAGCACTGCACTCATGGCAATAGCTTACATAGTTATATATAGGAAACATAAATTTTACTTCGTCTGTTTTGAAGTAACTGAGATTTCAGCAGTTTTCTTAGTCTTTGTGCAGCTTCTACATCTTTCACTGTTCTTCTCTTTTCTTCTCATTCCCAACTTCTTTTACTACTCCTTAAAATGCCAGATGTGATCACAGTTGTTATCAGCTGTATTTTCAGAAGAGATTATATCAAATCTTTTATTTTTCATTAGTCACACAGACACCTTTCAGCTAAAGAAAGTATCATCTGATTCACCCTGGAAAATACGACTTTTCAAAATCATCTGTGGCTAAACGCCTACTCATTCAGCATCTCCTAGGTGACAGTGACTTCATGTACTCCACGATAATTTAAAATAAAATATCCCATGGTTACAATCACTAGTTGAATTATGATGATGATAGTGGGGTTTGGTATCTAGCCCAAAAAGCTGCAAGAGACCACTGGGATTGTGAACACTGTGTTTTTTAACGCAGTTCAAAGTTAGACAGAATTTGGATACTAGTGGCAGCATTTTAAGTCGGGTTGTCTATCTGACCATTGCAAGCATCAGTGGAACAGAACTGGGAAAAAGAGGGGAAAAAATCAGTCAAAAATACCGCAAGATAAATAGTATTTTGAGTCTTTTGATAAATGTTTCTCAGTTAAAAAATCAAGTATTTCCAGAGGTAAGGTACTTACTATGCATGTTAAGATCCAGTTATTGTTACAGAGATGCCTCTGCCCAAATTAAGGTGCAAAAGAGACTATATGCTGAAAGTCAATAGTATGGATTTTATTTAACAGTAAATGTGAGGCAGGGAAAAAGAGAGAGAGAGAGAAATAGGAAAGGGGTGAAGGGAGAGAAAGAGTGACAGAGTGACAGGTTAAGTGGAAGACCCACCACTCTGTGGATCCCAGCAGCATCCCGTTGATCCTCTTCTGGTCTTCTTGGTGTGATGGTCCCAAAAAACACTGAGTTCAGTGGGTTAATTCATGTTCAGGCTAATTGGGAACTCCCAGGTACCTCAGCTGAGGTTTTATGCTGTCTCTTGCCATAGAATCTGTATTGGTTGCATCACTTTGCATCACATGCAATCCTCTGGTGCAAGGCTTCAGGAATGAGTCTGGGGCTGCTTTGGGAGTCTTGGATGGTTTATGATCCCTCCTCCACTGCCTGTCATGTGAATGACCCACGGATGTGGCCTCCTTGGGGTGGAGGGGTTTTACAACTGAGCCAGTTTGTGTAAGGGAGGGTGGGTGTTCCCTCTGACCAGGGGTTACAGCACACACCACATAATTCTCCTCCTTCCACCCTGGTCTTGAGAAAGTGTGTGCAAACCTGACCTCAGCAAATGATTCTGTGGGCCTCCCCCACCCTGAACCCAGCCAGAGCTGATTGTCAGGACAGCTGCTGGGTTTGGCTTTCCTTGTGAATATATTTTTCTTCTTAGACCTGTGATAATTGGACAGTAGTACAACCCTTCTCTCCATGTTAGGTGGCTCATCTCACAGTCCAGTTCCAGTCAGGAGGTATATTCAGACAGGGAGGGGACTTCACAACTACTTTATACTTTATACGTCACAACTTCTTAAAGTCCTTTTAAAACAATGTGTAAGCCATTAACCATAACATTTCAGAGTCTCACATGGAAGGAAACAAGAGAGCTATTGCCTTACTGCTAGTAGGTGGCATATAAATCTAAATGAAGCAGGCAATAGTAAAGCAAAAGACAGATGAAATTTGCATAAACATGTGAACTAGTGGGTTGGATGACAAATAACGAGGTGATAGTGGCAATGCAGAGGTGCTAGGGCAGGCAGGGGGATAATGATCTCTCACAGCAGATGAGACATGACTGGAGCATAAGCATCGAGGGAAGATAAGAACTGTGCTCTAACAGAAGGCTGTTCCTACACCCAGCCTGCAGTTTCTTTCACTAGCATTACTAACTGCTACTCTACTAAATTCTACTTGGCATAAACAAAGTAGAGGCTTGAGAGTGAGGGATGAAAGGTTTATAGTCTGTTTGAGAGCTGTGCTCAGCTCCTGTTCAAATATCTCCTTTGGGTCACATTGACTTGCTGTTACCTATTGCACCTCCTTGCAACAAGAAATCACACTGTAATTTCAGATCAGAATATGAAGGAAAACCTGAAATGCTTAAAAAATGAAAATGCTTTGGTTTTCACCTTCTGAAGATTTGAAAGAGCTTGTAATTTTGGATGTCTGGGCAAAACAGCATTGAGCACTATCCATTGCAGGGTTAATACAAATTTAATAACACTAATGGAGTAACATTCAGTCAGTTAGAAATTGTGTGGGAGGAGGGTGTCAAACCTGTCCTATCTCTACCTCCAGTCTATCCAAAGTACTTAAATCCAGAGCCGAAGCAGGTTGTCAGATAGCCCTGGCTCAATCTCTCCAGCAGCTGTGGTTTGCTCTTCCCCGCTCTGCTTCCTCATGGATTCATTTAACTTCTTAGAGCGCTGCACCCAGCTGTCCCCACCACAGGGCAGGAAGGGCTGAGAGGAGCAGGCAGGGAGAGGGAAGAGGTTGTAGAAGCAGAGGCATTGCCTGTGTGGGCTTGTTCATTTGAACAGAAAAAGAGGGACTCATGGTCCTTGTTACAGCTCTACATCCTATTTACATCTCTGGTGCCAGCCTAATGGCTCCACTCAGTTTTCACTCTCTGAAAGCAGATCAGCTTTTGTAATCATGCCTAGAGCACTCAGTTCTGCAGAAGGCTGTGGCTTCCTGCTGCATTGGGAACCCCTGAAAGCCTCAATCCCTCCCTATCACCTCCCTCTCTCCCACATTTCTTCATGGCAAATTCATGACCCTTACTTAAGTCCATACTAGATGGTGGTGCTCTTACTAGGAGAACTCTGATGCCTCCTATCCCTCTGGCTGGGTAACTTGTCCAGACTCATGATTTATGCAGAGGTAACACAGACATCTGTGGAGCGTTAGGGCCTTCACACATAAGTCAGTTGATTTTGGGAATGACCTGGTACAGCTGGAGTGAGTTAGACTGGCAGAAAATTTCTCTGTTTGTGTGATTGATTGTGATCAGTGGAAAAGGTAACAATGTAATTAAGGAGACAATTCTTCTGCTAGGGTAAAGTGCAGTTCACTTAGGGAGGCTTTATGGCAGAGCTAACTAGGAAAGATGGCATGAACAAAACATTAGAGTTTAAGTCACCAAAATGCTTGGATATGCCAGTACGCCAGATTATTTTTAAACAATCCTGAAGGAGTAACTAATGTCTAACTCCAATGTCTACTCTCCAAAACAGGCAATAGAGTTATGTCCCTTGTACAGGCCATCAAATGTTTCATTATTTTGTGCCAAATGCAGCAGTTTGCTCGGAAAAGACTGAGAAAGACATTTAGAAACACTTCTAGACTGCTGGTTGCTTCAACAGGTTGTGATGATGAGAGTTCACATTTCCCTGGGCAGAGAAACAGGATGAAACTGTTCTTCCCTCATATACAATAAAACACTGACAATTGCCTCTGATACATAGGATTAATCTCTCTCCCTGCATTTTGTGCAGTTCTTGGCCCCAAAAGGAGGTTCTGAGAGATCTGTCTGAATGAGAGATCATTAGTGTGATAGGCCTTGTTGGTGGACTTGGAGATAATGTAAATGTGGAGCTGTATGACCGTCTTATAGGTTTTCCATTGTGCCCAAGGAGGCATTTATGTTCCCAGGCCATGTGGACTCTTTCTGTGGTGCAGTGGAGATGAGTAAGCTTTGTGTGCCTAGAAAAAATCTGTTGTTGATGAATAAGTTTCGTGGAATCATTAAGATTGGAAAAGACCCTTTAGACGATCACAAAGATTGATGTATTTACTGGGGGGGGGGGGGGCGGGGGAGTGTGCACAAAACTGGGTTTGTCACAAATCTTGTCTCTATTTGGAACAGAAGTACTCCGGTTCACTGGGATATACCATGCACATTCATACCTTGTATTTGCTGCCTCAAAAGACTGTTTTCAATGTGATACTCCCTCTGTTTCTTTAAAATCTGTGGCAGTTGTTCTGTCACACAGTTTCTTAATAGTGTTGTCACTAGCATATCTTCTTGTGCCTTTTGTACTTTAAGAAGTTTCAAACCACATTGTCCTAGACCCGTCAAACTGAAAAGAGTCTTATCCTCTTTTTATGACAGTGGGATGATGCTGAGTGATTTAGGGCATGAGAGTTGGGATATAAAAATGTGCTGGACACTGCTGTTTGCTGCAGACAGATTCAGAGTCTGGTCCCTCTCTTGGCTGTTTATGCAGCAGAGTTTTAATGCAAAAGGCTCAAGAGCCCCAGGATTAGGAATAAAAACCAACATGATTGATTCTTGCTCAGCTGTGAGCCACAATCACTGAGGCAATGGTGTCTCTTGTCATCCCTCTGATCTAGAGTTTGCATTCCTCTCAGCAGAGAAGCCCAGTTTGCTGCAGTGCATGTCTTGCTTAACAAGTGAAGTCAAAATGCAGCAGCAACACAGTGTGGTATGCAGGATTAAGTTTATATTGAGCTTTGCTACTCTAGTTTTCTTCAGCTGTAATTCCTACCATTTTCACCACTGACTGCTGTGAGTTCCTCTAGCATCCCATATTGGGTCACTGGCATGGCAAAATGAGGCCATCACTGGAAACTTGGTGCAATGATTAGAGAGGCAGCTGTATCTGTTATTTTCTTACACAGCTCTCAGAGCTGTCCTCTGCTGTGTCCTTTCACAGCAGCTTCTCTTGCTGTGTCAGGTTGTGGTGAGCGATACTGCTAATCTGCCAGGCTGGGCCTCTGCACAATGGATGTTTCCTCCTTGTTGACAGCTTGCCTAGGAGGGATTTTGTGCTGCAGACCTTGGAAAAAAATTAGAAAAAACAGAAGAGATAAATGTTGCCCTTCCTCCTTTGTCCTTGTGTGAAAATGAGCATTTGGGATTCTGCCTCTGCAGCCACACAAAAGAGCCTTTCTCTCTGCCTATCCCCAGGCTGAGTTTCCTTACTGGTCCCAGTGTTCTCTCTGGATACCATTCAAGGGACAAGTTGCAGTAACTAAATGTCCTCTGCTGCTCAGAGGGGTCACTGCATCTTACATAAAATACATTATGTCTTTAAACCCTTAACCAATCCATCAAAGTCATTATTCTGTGTAACACTGAGGGGATTTTTCTGCATTTGAATAGCTTTACCAATGCTTAAAAAGTATTGTATACTATCATAGACATGCATTATCTGTCTTCCTAAATACATATAAAGTATCCTTGAACCTTAAGTAGAACAGCTGCTATGTCAGCAGATGCTGTACTTAGCTTAACAATTTTTTCCAGCATGGTTTTACTGCTGAAATGCTGTACCCAGGTAAAACAATCGAGAACAGGTCTTTTTTTACTGTAATTAGATCATATTTCACCTGTGGGATTCAGTTGGATTATTCTGTGTGGAAACTAAGCATATGTCCATGCCACACTGGTGCCATATTTGCAGACAAGCACAGAAAGAGAAATACCCCAGGGAGAAAATCTCATTTAATGACAGGTAGATATATTAAAACATGTATTTTTCTTGAGGACTTTGCTCCAATGGGTTAGAACTGAATGAAATGCCTTAGCTTTACTTTTTTTCCTCTTTCAGAAGAAAAGAAGCTTTGAAAATGTGTAGGGAATTGCAGGACAGTGTTGAAGAATCTGACTGCGATGCTGTCAAATGGAGGTAGCACAAAGATGGCAAATAGTAAAATGTAGAAGAACTGGAAGGTGCAGCAACAAGAAGATGTGAAGTGTCTTAACTAGGGAGTGTAGGATATCCAGAACTGTAACAAATGGTGTGAATATTTTGGTAAATACAGGTCTTTCTTTTCCTAACTCAAGCTATGCAGTTTTCAGGGAGACTCACCTGAGACTGCTTCATGTTGTACATGATGTTCCAGGTGAGCAGCAAGTAACTCATATGCCCCATTTGGCTTTTCAGGTGCCCAGAGTGAGCTCAGGCTCACTGAGCATGATCTGAACACGTTATTCTTCTGAAAGATTTTGTTCGGTGGTCTCAGGAAAGAAAATGCAAAATTCAAAGTTATTCATCTCTTGGACTTAATGAAAGGCTGCTTTTCTCTCTATCCCATTCCCAGACTGTTTAGGCAAAGTGATGCTTGAAATGAGCTTTATGGGGTTTCTGTTTTGTTCTGGTTTTTTTTTTTTTTTTTTTTTTTTTTTTTTTTTTTTTTTTTTTTTTTTTTAATGCCATATAGTCAATTTCATCTCTTCTTACTGAACAAGGTCCTGGACACTATTCCTGGTTTAGCTATTTGATCTGTGTCATTTTGCTCCCTGCCTTATAGTAACAAATGTATCAGTTTCCTCCTGCTTCCTCCACAGATCTTACCTTCTGTGTCACCCACATGGAGGCTGTCTGCCTTTTCTCCCATATGCCACGGGTGGCAATAAAAATGAGCTTCATGAGAACAAGGAGGAGTTTGCTCTCCAGAAGTGCTTTATCACACAAAATGTCTCAGTATGCATCTTTTTCTGGGGATGAAGTCATGCAGATATGGCAAAAAGCAAGGGGCCTGCAGTACAGCAAGAAAGCTGTGGGCTGTTCCTAAGTGGAGTGAAAAAGAAAGGCATTCCCTTCACACCTTGAGCAAAAGTCATGAATGACACTAAATGCTTCTCCTGTGGATGAGAAATTAAATGTGAAACGGAGGTAGGGTGCAGCTGGCCAGGTGACAGAATCCCATCAAGTCCCTCAGGATAGTATGGGAAAGCAAAGGATGTTGGGTTGCCATGTGAGTCTGTTAGAGAAATCTGCCATTTAGCTAAAATGTCTGAACAGGTGCATTATTTGTGAAATGAGGATTAATTGCATGGGTGAGACTGGTTGAAATATTGCACCTCCTTTCAGGAATTGTCCTTGACTGAATCCACTGAATGTGGATTCAGTAGAGAGGGTTCAGAGGGAGGCAACATGAGTTTTGGAAAATGAAGAAAGTTTCAGAGCACTGGCTGTATTTGATTTAGAAAAGGAAGATCTGAGTGGGGAACATGAGATGTCTTTCATTATGTAAAACAGCACTATCAATGATTGGTTGGTCTCTTTGTTTCTTTAGGAAATGCAGAAAGAAACCAGATTAATTTTTGCTTACTCTCCAGCTAGAAATATTCAGGCTGGATACTATGACAATTTTTTTAAGGTGGTAACATTCCTATTAATCTACCTAAACTTGCACAACATCCTTATTTTTTTTATTAGTTTATTACTAAAAGTCTCATTGCCTGAAATGCATTACTCTGTATTTTGTAAGTTTTAGAAGTGTGTTTAGGCCATACAGTACTATTGAGTAATTTCAGGATTAACTGAACAAAGATGCCATGTTTCTAAGAATATATGCTTCTAATTATCTTGAGAGCACTGTCTGAGAGCTTATGGGCTCACCCACTCACGTGTAATCTCATGCTGAACTTTGGAGAGAGCTCAGCAGACTGTAGTCTAATAATGCACAGGAGAAAAGTAACTTGGAGAATGAAAAACGCTCAAAGAAGATAACAGACATGGAAAATGATTGATTGATTGACTGATTTATGAAAAGGATGTGAGGAGAAAGAACAATTGCTGATGGCATGTGAAAAAGTGACCTTGGCAAAACAAGGCGTGCAGGTGACGAAGGAATATCTGGCACAGAGCTGTACAAGAACCATGTGAAAGGGGGAGAGTGGGCAGATTTAAAGCAGTGGCAGATGAAGCGTAGGAAGCAGCAAAGAAAAGCTGCCACATACATGAGGATGAAGTAATAGATCTTCCCTCTTCCTTATATTACTGGATGGGAAGAGAGTCTGTTTTGAAAGCACTGTAAAGCAGAAAGATGGCATTCTTCAGTGTGGACCTATTCTGTACAGCTCCTGAAGAGGGCTTAGTTGTCATCAGGATCTAGTGGCTCTTCCAGGCCTGCTGTTCAGAAGCACTTTCCTATTTTGGTCACCACACATATTCAGTGTCATCTGGACCTCATGTTCCTTCTCCTGCATCAGTCTATGTGTGAACATAGATAAGTCTTTTCTCTTTTAGTTTCTTTGCTCCAGTTAAACCCTGAATTTACACTTTAATGATTCCATTCCTTCATTTGAATTTTGTCAGTTCTCTTACAGTATGCTGTTCTCCCCTGCTACAATTACAGACTTCCAAGATGGTTGGTGACCCTGCCATAGTATGCGCAAGCTGCTTCACCTCCATACTCCTCCTGTGGTACTTGTCTTTCCCCTGCCCTCACTCCAATATTGCTTAGCAATTTTCATTCTTAAAATGGAGCAAGTGCTCCATTTTTAAGTCTACCAGACTCTGGGATAGATAGAAAGATAGATAGATAGATAGACAGACAGACAGACAGACAGACAGGTAGACATACACACATACATAGATATGTACATGTACTATTAAAATGAACAGGTTTATGGCATCCCTAGGACTACTTTATACTGCACTGTAAAGCTATCTAACCTAGTAGTACAGGAGGATTGCCTTCAAACTTCCATGGGCAATGATGCCTTGTTCAGGCTAAATCCTGGCTGTACTCAGGAATTGTTTGGGAAAGTGCCCTGTCTTATAGTCCAAAAGAATGGAATTTGAATACTGTTTCAGTATTGACGATGGAATTACCATGCCTGGGAATCTCTTCTTAGCTTGATGAGTAGACAGTGTGTTCTACCTTCAGAAACTGCCTTTAGAGAAGGCTGCCTCTCCAGGGTCTGTTCCAGGCAGACATAAACAGGATAACAATTCAGCCAGCCTCAGCTTTGTTGTTATCCATTTTGGCATGAACAGTCTAGGTTGTCTTCACCAAGCCAAGGGCTGGTGCCCGTCATTGCACTTGCTGCTGTGCAGTGATGCCATAAAAAAATAAAATTACTTTGCAAATCTGATAAATCTGAGAGAAAAGCTCATGTTCTTACTCAAAGGGCTACTGCATGTGCTGTTAAACACAAGGCTAAGAACAATGTCTCCTCCAAGAAGTAGATGCAGCGGCTGGTTTTGCACATCTCCAAGACCTCTGCCACTTTGGCACCTATGTCTGAACTACTTACCCTAGGAGGACAAATTTTATTTTGGAATGGGATGAACTGCATTTGTGGAAAGGCTTTCTCCACTGACAGTAAAGACAGTCCGTGCTAATGAGTTCAGGTACAACTATAGGTGGGGATAAGCTGTATAATAGTAGTCTGCACTCACATCATAGGACAATTGCATACAAAGTGGTAAATCATTGGCTGAGAATCAACTTTGAATGGATTAAATGAGGAACTGTTGTGCATCAAAGTGAATAAAAATCACAATAATGTCTTGGATCAGTGGTTATGTCTCTAGGCGTGAAGTGCAGAGACTTGTTTTGTGAGCCCTTCTCTCTCCAAATACGTGAAGATCAGTGTTTTCTGTAGATCTATGTGTATCCATGAAGCAGAATCTGGGCAGGGAAGCTGATGCGTTTCCGTGAAAGGCTAAGTTCCCAGAAGCCCAAGATAGAGCTGAAATATCTCTGAGGACTGTAGCTTGTTGGAAACATATTTTCCTAATTGATGGTGACATTGCTGTTGTCTGGACCAACAGCGAGGAAACACATGGTGCTATTTGTTACACATGATTTTGTGCTTGTCCTCCCCTGTGAGTAGGTGTAGCCATAGTTCTGTGTAGTCAGATCAGTTACAGGAAAATTCTTCTGAATTTTATTGGTTAAATACAGGGACCTTTTTTGTTTGTTTGTTTTTTTGTCTTTTAAGAATGTTGAGTTTAAGGATTAGGTAGCCAAGAATTTGTGTGGTAGAGGGTCTGTGCTTTCCTTCTGGTATAGGTGCTAGTAGAATTTAAGCGCCCTTCTGAACTAAATTACAAATTAAGCTCGAAATTTTAATCACACTTGGGGTTCTGATATTTCTGACCGCTTTTTGCCCTTATTAGAATAATTCTCCTCTGGAAATGCAGCTTCTAAGAGTGAACCTGGCATTGTGAACTGAGAACTTCTTGCCTTGGGGCCCCATCTAGTGGGTAGTGGCTTCTACTGAGCAGCAACAAGGGCAACTTTATTTGTGTGGGTGAGAAATGAAAAGCAGAAAAAGGAGCTGATACAAAAGACTTCCTACAGAGCTTAATAATCACAAATGAAATAACTCTTTGTTCATTCTTGACCTGCTGTCATTTTTTTTACTTTCTCTCTACAAAGACAGTGTTACTTTGCATTTTGTGCCGAGGGATTTTCATAACATAGTGGAGGCATACCCTAATCATGGGAGAAAAAAAAAAAAAAAGATAAGAGGAGAGGAGAGGAGAGAAGAGAAACCGTCAATTTCTTCTCTTCACCCCTGCATTTCTTTTATTAATGGAATGGCTGCATTATTTCACTGAGTGTGCTGCAGTCATTGGTAAGTGACACAAGGATATGGGTATTACTCTGTGAAGTTATTCATAAGTTAAGAGGCTTCCTAGGTAAACTTTCAAACAGAAAACATTCCAGCCAAACTAAAAGGTCTGTCAGAGCCAAACATTTTAAATGTATATTTTGTCTTGACAGAAGTGCTTATATGCCAGATGCTACAAAGGTAACCATGTTCAGACAGGACCTGTTTGTTATAGGTATTTATTAGGAAAAGAAAATGTCTTGATAAACGAAAAAGGGTTTTATGGCTATATCCAAGTTACTTTTACAAATGACATTTTCCTAGTTCATCTGTCAAATGAATTTAGTGAGCCAAATTTAGATTTCAACTGCACTTAAGTCATTCAGAGTAGCCCAAGGGAGTAAGATGAATAGCTAGACAAAACATGTGGCCACGGCTGTCTAATATTTTGCCTTTTGGAAGTGAAAAGAAAAAGAAAGAAGGAAATAGCTAACCTATCTGGTAAGGAAAAAGCTGTTTTCTCTGGCAAATGTATTTCACAGAACTAGCTGTTATGAGGACAGTCTCTGTAATATAGCTAGTAGTCTTTCAATTTAAGATGAACCCCAATAAAAACATTTTCTGAAGTGTTTCTGTGCTATCTGTATCTTCAGAGAGCATCATAAGGGATGGGGATTGGGTACTCCTGCATTTGTGTAACAGAGTTATTTCACAAAATAGTAATTTTATAAAGGATAGGCTGATTATTTTTATTAAGCTGCTTAGTGGGGTTATTTAAAAATTATGCATGAAATTCCCAAGGTAGAGATATTGGAAGATAAATGAGAGCCTGGCTAAAATAAAAAGACCATGGTTGAGAAAGAAGCCTTTTCATACTTTGACTGCTGTCCTTGAACATCTCTTTGTCTTAGTTATTTTTTCTTGGCCTATTTTTTTTCCTTTTAAACTTAGCATGTGTGTGGAAAAGAGAAGTAACTTTCCATGCCTTGAAAATCTGACTTTTCTAATTTGCTATTTATAAAGGAGGGAGAGTTTTAAAAGACAATGTATGAGTGTATTTTAGTATGAAAGAGTGATTGACAAATAATTTCTTCTTTTATTATTATTGACATATTTTTTTGTATTATTTTCTATTGGTTTTCAGCCTCTTTGTTTTGTTCTTTAGCTTCTATAGCTGATATCCTTTTAACAACACACTTAAATTTCCCTATTTTGTTAGCCTAGGTTAGTTTTATGCAGTCTCAGGAGTCATGTGGAGAGCGGGAAAGATCTTTAGCTGGAAATCCTGGAGGAGCTCCAAATTTTTTTTTCCTTCACTGTTTCTCAGCCTGTAGGGACTAAAATAGTTTCCAAAATAAATGATCCTGGAAAAGATTACTTTCAGAATAAATGATCTGAAGCACAGTGCTGGAGTTACAGCAGCTGGAATAGTCCTGTAAGTCCTATTTACTGACCAAAAATTGACCCACGAAAGGCATGAAGGTCTAACAGAGGTGACTACTTAAACAATTTTTAGGAAATAGATCTTATTTGTGAGACAAAGTTCGTATCACAAACATATATATATATTCCACTCTAGACTAGATAGCAAATGTCTTTTTCACTCTGATTTCTGAGTTTCAGAAGAAGTCCTTGATCTGAAACAGTGCTGATACTAATGATAAATGGAAATTATTGTCTCGTCTGTATTGAGTGTTACATTCCAGGATTATTCTATATGGTCTCCTAGGTAAGCTATTTCCATCTGATATTTAATATACAAATTAAATTTGTATATTTACAAATACTGGGCAGAGATTATTTAGAGAGATTGAGAGATTGGGAAAATTTAGTCCCTTTTTATTCCATGTGGAAGTCAGTACCAAAGAGGAGTTGGAGCAGAGAAGCAGAGCCCCAGTGTAGTGGTGCATTGAGCTGTGCTCACAAGTTTTAAGTTTATATGATTAATTTTATTTAAGTTGGAAAAATGGTTTGTTCCAGACCCCCCTGTTCATGGCTGCATTTGCAGTTGGTTTACCCCTTCCAGAAAGTGCTGTTCCCCTAGCAACTCTCCTGTCCGTCAAAAGTATCCCTTCCCACAGAACCTGTCAGTCACTTAGGAGGCCTCTCCTCCTTCCGGAAAGCTCGGGGAAACCGACTCCTGATTGGAACAGGTTCTGGAAATCCCCTACTCCCTTTCAGGGATTGGCCCTTTGTGTGTCAATCTACCCCCCAACTCCTCCCTTTGTATCCCCCTATTGGTTGAATGTTTTTGTACACGCCCCTTGGCATCTGTTCCTTATAAGCTCCCGAAGATCAGGAAAGATCGCTTTTTCCTGAGGACGTCCACGTGAATAAACCTCCCCCTATTCTACCTCAGAAAAGAGTCTCCTTTTCCTCCTTCGCCAAAGCTGCATTTTACATCCAGTGCTTGCTTGCCAAGAACCCACCGGGTGGGCTTTTGCGGACCCGTCCAGCGAGGCCCTACCGAGAACTGTGCACGCTTCCCGCCAGGGCGGCCGGGCAAAGTCGGGAATCGCTGGTCAGTGACCCACGAAGCGTGGCCACACCCCAGGCCCGCCTAAAGGGCACAGGGATGAGGGGATGGCAGATGCAGGGCAGAGTGTTAAACCTTCAGCTGCATGGCCGAGGGCTGTGGCTGTCTCCAGCTCAGAGGGCAGGCTGTCCCTGAGGAGACCTTTCCCTGAGGAAAACAGCCTGGTGCTTCCTTCATTCTGACCTCGGTCTCGGGCTTGGTGAGCCAGTAGCAAAAACAGCTCCAAGGCTGGTGGGAGAAGCTTCACATCCAGCCACTCTCCTGGCTCATGGCTGCCCTCTCATCTCTTCCTCAAACTACATGGTACGGGTTGAGCCCTACCCCCATGGCTGATCTACTGTCCTGAACTTTCCTGCTGTGAAAGGGAAGACAGAAGTGTATCCTAAGAATTCATAAACAATGTAAATACATCTTCATTGTTGCCTAAAAGTCCTCCTTGGACCTGAGAAGCCTTTGCTAGCAATTCCATATCCACAGATGTACTTACCTGTTCAATGCAAGCTAATATTTAATATGAAGTTTGATATTTATCATTACATTGCAGAATAAAGTTTAAATAATTTGCAACATGGAAATCACTGAAACTTGCCTATTTGAAACTGGAGTTTGTGAGTAATAATATATTGCAGAAGTTAAATGAAGCTTTAAAATAAAATCCAGCATCTGAATGGACCAGTTGTCCAAAGGCAAATGCTATATCATGGAAACCTTGCACTGTTATTTTGGATTCCTTACTCACCAAATGCCACATTCTGTGGTATAAGGAAGGCAGTAGACATTTCCTGATCAAAGCAGTTTCACTGATGCCCAACACAACGCAATGTGTTTGAAGAGAAGTCAGAGGTGTGGAGGAGACTCACCAACTTTCTTTCCCAAATGTAACTTTAGAGTTAATAAGAGCTTCTTTCTGCCCTGCCCATGGCTGCATCTCAGTCCCCCAGGGCCAATCTACAATTTATTACATTGCTGAGCATCACTAGGAAGAGTCTGGTTCTGTCTACACCCTCTCTTTAGATATTTATACACATTCATAAAATCCCCTGAAATTTCTTTTCTCCTGGATGAGCAGCCAAGATTTCCCATCCTCTCCCTGTATATCAGTTGCTCTAATCCCTTAATCACTTACATGGTATGTCAGTGTAAAATCCTATGTATGCAAATTTTAATACTGCTCATAACAATTGTTCCAAGTATGGTAAATGAAATACTAGTTGGTAGTCTTGTAAATGGAGGCCAGAATTATTAAGTCGTGAAACTTCCTTGAATGTTTTAAAGAAATCTGAGGTGATTCTGGATATTATTATTTTTAAACAACTTTTATAAGCAGCTGTCTTTGGGTAGCCACTATTTAAATTATTTCCTGGAGGAAGTTGCTGATCTTTGGTGTTGACCTTTAGCCGTAATATATCTGTCTAAAAAGGTATCCTCATTCTTGGTTTCTCTTCAGATCTCTTTCATACACAATGATTTATCTTTCCTCCTTACTTGGTTGCTGTTCTCTATTCTTTTCTTTCAACAGATCACATTCACCAAACAAATATTCATTAGCTTCTGGAATGCAGACCAATTCTTTGACCTTTTCCTCTTTAGCATCCCTGCATATTTAATAAGCTTTTTCTTAATAGAAGAATGACTTTATTATACCAGGCGTAGAGGTACATTTGGTGTCCTTTCGCTGTCTACAGAAAATAGCAGGTCCCTAGGAAAGACTTAAAGAACAAAGCAAATGTATGTGTTGTGCTGCTCCCCAGAGCAGTTTACATCCTCTTACCCAATTTCAGGTCAAGCCCTCTATGGGAAGAATATAGCACCTTTGCAGCTGTGAATTCAGAAGGGCTGGATGTGGAGGGCTGCTTTCAGGACCAAAATTAACCCACCATGTTCCAAGAACCTATGAGTTTCATCAGCAGGAGGTTTGACTGGCTGTAGAGAGACCCATCAGAAGACTAATGGATTCCATTATTAGTTATGCTGGTAAGTTATGTGTTACCCTTTTTGTTATGTGCCTGGGTGGTGAGAGATAGTGGCATTGACGTCCTGGTCATTGTCTCATGTCAGCTCCTCTGGGCTGGCACTAATGATGGGACATCTGGACAGCTCCCTTTTCTTTTTCTTGAGAATTATTAAGGGAGGTATGGGGAGGTGGGAGGAGGTGGAATAGCAAACAATAATGACGAATAAGGCACACAGCAAATCAGAAGTCAAACTATTGAGACAGCTGCTCTATGTTACCTGAGAATTAAGCTTTAGTGGACTATTTCTATGTGGTTGTCATGAGGCACAATTGTTTCCCAGGATATGTGACACATGAGAAAATTCCTGCCATACTTCTGTTAGAAAGGGAGTAATGCTGGTTGCTTTCTGCTATTAGACAGATTTACATGTGTAGTCCTCTGTTCTCTTTTAAGTGCCATATTTTTTCCTGCTGAAACTGGAGGCAGTATTTCGTTTCCACATATATCATACATGAGTTTAAAGTGTGTGACTGATCAAAAGTGCGCAGAAAAACATTCATCATATTTTGTTGCCCATCTAAACTCACCAAGTCCAGAACAGAGCTCTTACTTTCCCTTACACTCTTCATAAAGGCCTCTCTTTACTGGCTTCTTTCATGATTCCTGCAAAGACAATCGTCCAAGCTGTCAGACTGTCTCTTCACCAGCAGCTATCAAAATCAGCTTTATACTCTTTACATCTATATACTAATTCTACCTAGGATTAAGCAGGAAAAAAACATCTACAAAGGATATTTGTCTTTTTATAGACACAAAACTGAAGCTCAAGTCAAAGGTTTTATGTTACAGTTTAGGAATTTAATGCAGGTTGATTAATTAGCATTTCCCAGAAAACTTCTGAAAATATCATAGTCCTAAGGTATCCTTTTGATAAGGTTCCTTTTCCTACACTCTTCCTCTTTCTGGAGTATTAATTTTTTTGTAACAGAATCACAGAATCAGAGAAAGGGTCATGTGGAAGGGACCACAGTAGATCCTGTGGTCCAATCTCCCTGCTCAAGTAGGGCCATCCTAGAGCACGTGGCACACGATTGTGCCCAAATGGTTCTTGAATATTGCCAGTGAAGAAGACTCAACAAACCTCATCTCTTCCTGTGCTCATTCATCTGCACAGTAAATAAGTTCTTCATGTTCATGTGGAACATCTGTGCATCAGTTTCTGCCCATTGCCTCTTGTCCTATTGCTGGGCACCATGGAGCAGGGCCTGGAAACATGCTCTGGCACTCTCCCTTCAGACACCTGTATCTATCTCAGTCATCTCTTCTCGAGGCTGAACAGCTCCCTCAGCCTTTCCTTGTACAAGATGTTCCAGGCACTTAATCATTTTCATAGCCCTCTGCTGGACCTGCTCCAGGGGCTGCATGGTTCTCTTGTCCTGAGAAGCCAGAACTGGACACAGCACTTCAGATGTGGCCTCACCAGGGCTGAGCAAGGGGCGGGATGACCTGCTGTGACCTGCTGGCAATGCTCTTCCTAATACACCCCAGGATATTATTTGCCTTCTTGGCCACAAGGACACACTGCTGGCAAGTTCATATTGCTTCTCTGATATGAACTACTGCATGGAAGGTAATGATAGGCAAATTTCAACTCTAGAAAAAGCAGCACAATTCTTTTACACTAAGTAAAATAAGAAGTTGGAGAAAGGCACAAAGGCACACTGCTGGTAAGGTATCATTGCAAACTATTTCTTCCACTGCTTAATGTTTAGCATGATCTATGTTTGTCTCTCATTTCTGGTTGACTATCCACTATTATGTCAACACATAGTTCCAATTTCCTTGTTACTTCATTGCCTGCTTGCAATATCTTCAACTAATCATTCTTTTTTTTTGGCACATCTGGAAAATGACAATTATATAAACATCTAAACCCAAAACTTGTTTTAATTCTTTGTGTTTTTTCTACCTTGTTCACAGAAGTCCTGACTTCTTTGTGCTCATATGCTGCACTGCCAGAATACAGTAGAAACCAATATTCTGTCTAGCAATTGCAGTGCAATACCAGTGGGCAGGTGAAGCTTGAGGGTTCACGTGTGAGCACCGTCAGAGGAAGAAGATAAGGTGTTTTTTTAAATCTGAGAAGCCAGCAAAAAACTACTGCATGGAAGATAATGCTAAGCAAATTTAAATTTTAGAAAAAAAGGCACATTTTTTTTTACATACACTAAACATAATTAAAAGTTGGAGAAAAGTGTGAGCAATAAGCATGGATTCGTTCCTGAATATATCCAAATTAAGACCTATTTCCTTTTTTAGTACAAGTACGTCAGCCAGCTACTGTTTTAACCATGTTTTTTTCAATTGCATGGTGTCACTGCACTAAAGTAGCCAGCACAACTGAATAGACTCTGAGGTATAAATACGACAATGATGACTGTGATACTCTGACCTCAAACTATATGTTTCCAGTCAAGAGTTCCTATGCATTGAAAATTCTAGGCAGCTTATTTGGGCCCCTTTGTCAGGTAAAGAACAATGATCTATCACTCATAGAACTCATTGGGGTTCTAGGCAACCTGAATGGTTTCTGCGATGTTGCTGTTGTTGTCCTGTCATAAATACCCAGACATCTTGACGACCACACTCAGCTCAAGATTTTTCGTCTCCTGCACTGCTGCAGTATTTGTGTCACTTGGGAAACACTGCCAGTGGATGGGATTGGGTACAAGTGTAATCAGAAAGGCCACTGAGGCAGGGAAGGAGGACAGCTGTCCTAAGCATTCAGAGCTTTACATTCTGTGCCGTTCTTATGTGACGTAAGCCTCAAAGTATTTATTAAGCTGGATGAAAGCCTGCTTTGGTCTTGCAGCTCTCTGAATCTGCCTACCATTTATTTAGGATGTGTTACAGTAGATACCAGCTGCTGGTGGTACCTAATGCTGCCTAATTGCAGTAGAAAATCAGAGTAAAAAAACAGGTGGTGCAAAAATTTTACTGCAATCTCAAGCTATTTGTGTATCTGGAACACATAGCTATCTCAGATTAAATTTAAGAATAATAGAAAAATTGTTTGATTCAGATATCAGTGAGGTAGACATCAAAATATATGTACTTATATCTGTAAGTTTTTCAATCAGTAATTTAAACATTACCTTGTGATTAAAATACAGTTGCAGAGGAATACTCAGCAGGCCAGTATGTGAAACAAGACCTAGTCTGGATGAATTATGAGGAAAAAAACCGACAAATTAAGAATAACTTTTCTAAGTTTTGTTTTAATGTGAACAGTGTTTGTTTGGGGAATCCTACAGTTTATATTTGGGTAAAAACACCCTTTGAAATGAAATGAGTCTGACACTCTGTCAAATGAGTCCAGGACACTAGTGAATGACTGATTTAGTGACAACTGAATGGCAAAGAGTGAGAAGATTAAATAATCAGTTAAAAGGTATGGACAAAGATTTCAGCAAAACCTCCCCATTAGGAATACTCACAGCCGTACAGGAGGAGCAGTAGCAGGAATGGAGAGAACTGGTGATCTCCAAATGTAGCTTGACCTGAAGCACCATTATATGGACCTGGACAGAAACAGTAGTTGGAGATTGAGATGGAATAATCAATTAGGTCTCTTCAATATGAAGATGTAATGAAATACTGCTTTGTTTTTATGCACTATGGCATTTCTTTTGAAGACCTGGAGAGGGAGCTACTGAGCAGTTGGAGAAGAATCGGCGTGGCTCATGAACACTTCTGCTAAGCAGTGGTTTCTGTCTTGTTCTTACTAAAAATATGAAAACCTATCAAAACAATGTAAATTTGGGGCCTGCAAATGAGACCATCAACCTTAGCATACTTCTTGTTATATCTACCTATGGTAAACTCATTCTTTTTGCTTACAACAACTACAGAATCAGAGATATCGAGCAGTAGTGAGGAACAGGAATTAAGAGGTCCAGCTGATATCGCCTTAAGAAAATTGTGTTTGATCTGCATTTGCAATAGTTCTTGCCCATTTACAGTGAAATCTTGTCAGATCCTCATTCCTTGGAGCTGTTGTGGATGTTAGTCATTTAGTTGTGAAATAAAAATTAAAATTTTTGTAATGAGAGTTACCTGCTTCCAGAAATAAAGTAAAAGTTCATTATTCTAAAGTAGAGTAATGATCATATATATCAGGCAGTATATTGTGTGGCATGGGACATACATGCCATAGCTATGTGCTTTCAGTGACATGAACTGTTGGATATGCCATAAAAAGTTCAATGACCTTGAATAGAGTGATATGCCTGAACTTGATCCTGTTTGAGGTTTCACGTCAGCTCTCACGTTGGACTCATCATGCAGGCACTGCTGTGTGATCTGCTGTGTATTCCTTTCCTCCTCTTTTTCCTCTGTGAAACAGGAGCAGATAATTTCCACTTTATCTGTGTGAGGATATGTGGAGTGTGAGAAGGTTTTACCTGGAGATGTTGGGATGGGGTGAGTGAAGACCCTGAGTGCTGGACCAGAGGTGTGAGAATTGGTAGACCTGCATAAAGTGATGAAGAAATGTTTAGGGGAAGAAATCAGAGGACCAAAGGGAGGATCACCTAGAAAGGGCTATAAAAGGCTGATTGCATATAAAGTATGCCTATCTGACTGAGTCCTGTGTCTGATCACCACAGTCTGTCCTGTCTTCATTCAAACCTTTCTTAACTATGTGTCTGTGTCATCTCACTCTTCATCCATGTGCATGAGTACTGCATGGACTGACTGCCAGTTACTGGGGGGACTGGCTGCTGACTATTGGTGTCAGCCTGGGGCTTTTAGGCGCCCTTATACTCTACATATAGAAACCCATGGGTGTGGGGTGCCTGCAACATCAACCATCACGAGAGTGTGCATCTGTTTGCAGCAAGCGCTGATGCAGAGACTAGGCAACCAGACAGCAAATGTGTGTGTGCTTGTGAACCTGGGGGGTGTCATGTCTGTGCCTTCACCAGTGACCTTCAGCTTCTGCCAGCCCAAGAGAAGGGGACAGAACCAGAGTCAGATCCAGTCAGAGACACAAACTCAAAAAAAGAGGTTATGAACATCGGAAAACCTTCCCCCCCAGCTATGAGACTGCTCAAGAGCTGGCCCTGGTTGCCCAGAGAGTTTTTGTATTCTTGTCACGGTCTAACTCCAGCCAGCAGCCAAACCCCACACAGCTGCTCGCTCACTCCCACCAGCAGGATCAGGAAGAGAATTAGAAGGGTAAAACATACTCCTGGGTTGAAATAAAGACAGTTAAACAGGAAAAGCAAAAGCTGCACACACAAGCACAGCAAACCAAGGAATTCATTGCTTCCCAAGGGCAGGCAGTTGTTCAGCTATCTTCAGGAGAGCACGGCCCCATCACACACAGCAGTTACTTGGGAAGACAAATGTCATCACTCCAAATGTCCCCCACTTCTCCCTTCTTCCCTCCACTTAATGTACAGAGCATGATGTCATATAGTCTGGAATATCCCTTTGGTCAATTTAGGTCACCTGTCCTGGCTGTGTCTCCTCCCAACCTCCCATGCATCTCTACTTCCCTCACCAGCATGACAGCATGAAAAGCAGAAAAAGCCTTGGCTCTGTGTAAGCCTTGCTCAGCAATAAAAAAAAAAATTTATTATCAACACTATGTTCAGAAAAAATCCAAATCACATCTCTATATCAGCCACTGGGAAGAAAATTAGTTCCACCACAGCCAAAACCACCACAAGTCTTCATTTTTGGAAATATTCAAAATCTGGACATGGTCCTGGACAAACAGCTCCAAGTAGCCTTGTTTGAGAAATGGTCTGGATAAGATAACCTTCAGAGGTCCCTCCCAACCTCAAACATTCTCTGATTCTATGTCTAACATGTCTTGCTTGTTTGATATGAATACTATATGTAAATGTTGTTACAAGAGGTAATCCCTCAGCTGACAGCTGACTGAAGCCTGAAGACATTAAAATAGGCTTTAAATGGTGCTACTTAATGGTGAATTCAGGACTGCAGCTGCCTTGCCTTCATTTCCAAGTGTGGCGAAACCTCTGGACCACACCACTGAAGTGTTAGTCCCCATCTCTTCATTCTTATAGCCTGTGGTTCTCTCTAGATTTAATGTGCTGTTGATGATACTGGGGTTAGTTGATAAAGATAACTCTTGCAGCAGCAGGTGTCTGCCAAGTGTGTTGTGTGGCACTGGAATAAATATTCCAGAATAAGACAAACATCTTTATGGTCCTTGTATTTGTACAGGTCTCATTGTAAAGGTAAATGAAGAGATGCCACTGAGCTGATATTAAATCAAGAAGGATATGAATCTGAGGTTTTCTGAGTCAGTAAAACTTTAGCACTGACTCTGACGGGCTTTAGAGTAGCTTCTTGGACAGCAGGGGGACACGTTCCTGTTTAGATATCTTAAGAAATTATTTATTTGCTGTAACTCAGTGAGTTGTAGCTCACTGGTGTGTTGGTCTTCTTAGATACTTACTAAGAGATTCACTTTACCTTATGTTGCAGGAAAAAAAATCCTAACATTTTGTATGCTCAGGTATTTTAGTGTTTGTTCAAAGACTTATGCTAAAATTGATGTTCTGGACTCAGTTCAATCTAGCTCAGATGAATTGCTGATTGAAAATCCTTGTCCGGCTGTTTGAAACATCTTGCATTTAATGTGGGGGGTTTTGTTGTTGTTTTGTTTTCCTTCAGCTGTTATTGTCCTCTCTCCTGGGAGTTGTACACCCTTCCCTTAGTTGGAAGTGTGTTTTCCTCCTCCAAATTACTTGACTTTTGTCTAGTCTCATCTCCACACAGCATAGTCTCATTTCTGGGAAGGGTAGTTTAGCTTTTGACAGTTTTCAGCTGCATGAAGCCAGCCTTTAAATAGTTACAAGTTTGGCACTGAAAAAGAAAACCAGGAAGTTCTAGCAGAAGAAGAGAAAATGTATCAAGAAAGAAAAGAAAATAAGCAGAAAAGAGGCGGTAGAGAGAGAAGTGCTTAGGCTTAGAAGTCAGTATGGGTTTGTTCTCTCCCCACCTGAAAGAGGCAGTAAGGTGTATTTCCCTTGGGGATTTGTGCTCAACTGCACATTTACAGTGCTGTCAGCAGTCAAGTGCATCTGTTAATCCTCTCTTGCTACCTGATCTTCATGAGCAGGTGCACTCCCTCCAAAACTGTTTTGGGTTCAGTCCTTCAGGTGGTGGTATTCTCCTCTGAATGAGACACATTCTATTGGGTTCGTATGTGGAACCCATAACCGATAATCCTGAATTTCTGACCAAAGGCATTAACAGAGTAAAAAACATGAGGTTTTTTTTTTTTATGTGGTTGAATTTGCATGCACTGTTTCGTATTTCATTTGTAATATCAAGGGAGATGCTGGGTAACTGTGAAGAGAGACTGCTCTAAGATCACCAGTTCACAGTAGCCAGTGTTCTAGCTCGGCTTTAGGAACCTCAGACCAGGGCTGTGTGAATAATTAGGACTGCTGCAGAGATGAGCAACATCATTGCTAGTTACCAATCATTTAATTTATATGAAGCTATAAATATGCAACAAGCATTTGAAGAAATCCATATTTAACGTATTAACAAAGCTGGGCTTCAGAAGCTGCCATACAAAGATGCATTAGGCCTTCTTAGAACTGGAGGAAGATAAAAGCATAAGGCTGCTATTAGAGCACCCTTATAGGCTAAAAACATGCCTCTTCTAACACCATTACGTTTCATTTCTTTACTGTTTTGATGTTTAATCCAATGGCTAAAAAGCTACTCTTTTCCTGAGCTCCATTTCAGTTCTTTCTTCCCCTTTGCTGGAGTGGTTGAGACATTACTTGCTTGTATCAATTAAGCAACCCACATCGAGGGACTGGCATAAGATAAACAAGTAGTTCTAAACTACCAAATTCACAAAAGGATTTTAGCACATGCTAAGTTTAAAATGCTTGAATAATCCTTTTGATACCCTGTTAAATCTCTGCTTTAGAAAAGTTCTTAGGGTAGATCTTCTGTTTAGGAAGTGGAGGGATAAGGAGAAGGTACCTTCCATGTTAGAGGGGAAGTGGGAATATAATGTAAATTATTTCATAGTTAAAATGCTGAATAATTTTTGGTGCTCTGCTGCCTAAATTTCACCACCAATGAAAAACACAATGTTGCAGTTTTCTCTTCTATCTTATTTTGTAATATCTATGAAGAGAAGAAGAATTTATTTATTGTCTTTCCTGGTCACAACCTAGGACTGGCCCTTCTACATGGCTTGTTCTTGCCTTTGGCATTTTTTCCACAGTCCTTAGGATGCACTTCCATATTTTTGTCATCCAGCCACACCCTGAAGAAAACTTGAAATAGAAGAGTGCTCAAGTGTAAAGGCAGACAGAGCAGGCTGTAAATACCTCCATTTCTGTAGAGATAATAAATATAGAACGAGAAATGAAAAGCAGAGTGTAGTGAGAACTTTAAAGTTTTCTGAAAAATGACCTTTTGCCTCCCACAGGAGTATTCAGTAGGAGAGCAGAGATGAAGCTGGGTAAGTAAAGTGGGTTTGCTCTGGATTATTACATGCTAATTACTTTGACAGCTGCTTCTGAAGCAACATCTACATTCAGGGCATATGCAGTCATTCCACTCCGTCTGTCTCTGTAGATCTAAATCTGTCAAACTGAGTTATAATTCAAGATCAATGGGAGGAAGGGAGAAGTCTGTTTCAAGGAAATGATAGCCCTAGATGATACAAAAGTAAGAAAGATCCTTACCAGAGCTATTTAGGAAACTTGGATGAACACTGCAGATGAGATAAGAATCAGTTATTTAAAGGCTTTTCCACCTCTTGCTCTGCTTCCCTGCATGTATACATAAGAGGAATACATGACTTAAAAAGAATATTGTTCATGTATCAATGTCACATACCAAGCAGTGAAAGAGATTGTCTTTTAGTGACTTTGACAATGACTGGATTTCTATATAAGTAAATTCAAAATAGATCTTGTTATTTTCAAATAATTTTAAGATCAATGAATTCTTTACCTTTTGTATGTTGCTGACTCACTGATTATTTGAATTATTATGGCCTAAGTCATGAGGTGTGATTAGGTCTGCCATATAGCCAGGTTTTCCCAGGCATGTTGTCCTGTTTCCAGACAGAGTAAGAGGAATGTCACAATGCCTTGTCAGAGGTTCTCCCTTCCCTTCCCTTCCCTTCCCTTCCCTTCCCTTCCCTTCCCTTCCCTTCCCTTCCCTTCCCTTCCCTTCCCTTCCCTTCCCTTCCCTTCCCTTCCCTTCCCTTCCCTTCCCTTCCCTTCCCTTCCCTTCCCTTCCCTTCCCTTCCCTTCCCTTCCCTTCCCTTCCCTTCCCTTCCCTTCCCTTCCCTTCCCTTCCCTTCCCTTCCCTTCCCTTCCCTTCCCTTCCCTTCCCTTCCCTTCCCTTCCCTTCCCTTCCCTTCCCTTCCCTTCCCTTCCCTTCCCTTCCCTTCCCTTCCCTTCCCTTCCCTTCCCTTCCCTTCCCTTCCCTTCCCTTCCCTTCCCTTCCCCTCCCCCATATGGGTGCAATCTCTGTGGAGTTGTCTACCACTAGAATGGGGCAGAGGGACTGATCCCAATCCTATCAGTTCTGCAGAGCCAGTGCTGCTACCCCATGCCATCTGGGCGTGTTAGAGCCACCACAGTAGTGTTTTGTAACTTCTGGACAGAAACCCAGGAGCCCTACAGGCAGCAAGCATCCATTTTAGTTAGTAATAATCAGGAACCATCAGGGACCACCAAGGTATCACAGGGTTGACTGCTTCGGCTGAAATTTTTCCTCTGCGTGTTTATGTCTCTATGCATATTAAATTTTTCCTATTTTACCTACAAGACACAGAAAAATCTCTCTCAGATTGACTGGTGATGTAATAGAGATGGAAATAATAGGGGTTTTTATACAACTGGTATGCTTTCATATGTTGCAGACATTCTCACATCCAAAGAGCTCTTAAGGAAGCAATAGCAAGGCTCATTTTACAGCCCAGAGCACCAAGAGGATCTCATGTCTCTACTAATAATATTCTGGAGTTTACGTCTCCTTACTGGTCTTCTAAGCTACTGATTATTTTAAAACTTCAAACTTTTCTAAATAAAAAATTTAAGCTGTTTTCTGACATTTAATTGCTTCCCATGTGCTTGATGTTGCTGGGAAAAAAACCCCACTTTTAACATAAACAACTGCTTTTTAAGGGAATAAGGTTTGTCTTTTATTAAAATACAGTATTAAACTGCGTATAGGTTAATGCTTTTCTTTTGCCTTCATATCACTCCCTTATTGCATATTGGGCTGACCCCAGTTTTGGGAGAATCACTTGGTTAGTTCTAAATATAGCACTGCATCTGCCCTTAAATAGCAGTGAAGGGGCAGTGGCCTTTAGAGAGGGGAATTATTTGTTTTCCTTGGGCAGGGTTTGCTAAGCTGGGAAAGGCTGGTCTTCCTCTCTGCTTTGCAGTTTTTCTATATCCCTTGGTAAGTCCATTTTCTATCTATGTTTTTCTTGTACAGAGCAAATGAGAGTGCTTTTATGAGGGGGTTTGGGTGCTTTCCTGTAAAAACAAAATTACTTTCCTCAGGGAAAACAAGCAATAAGTAGGACACAAATTGATAAATGAAAAGGAAAGTAAAACAACAAAAAAAATAAAGGTAAGGATTCAAGTCAATGTGGACAAATTTAGCCTCATTTAATTCCCAGTCTTGTATGATTGTGAATTCATAAGGTAACATCCACATTAGTACCCTATCTAGGATATATACTGTTCAGCTTCTGTTAGAGATATGGAAAAAAAGCCAGTTTGGAAGCTTCCACTCTTTCCATCATGAGAATCACAGAAAATACAAAACTACGCTCTTTTACAGACTCACTAAAATATGGGATCTGGTGCTTCCCTCCATTACAATTACCTTGCCGGAGGGAAAGGTACACATGACTCTGCCTGCTGCTCACCTCCACAGAGGTCCTTATCAAGGGTTGTGAATATCTCTGTGACCACCCATTATATATTTCAAATTACCTCCACACTAACTCTTTTGGCTAGAACGTGAAACAAGCCAATCAGGGACTATTACAAAGTCAAGGTGTTCATTCTAACTAATCATAGATGTGCTGTAGCCAAATTATAGCATTAAGTTGCTGAATCTACCTGTATGTCATTGAAAACAGTATCATTTGATGTTGAGAAATGTTGAAAGTCTACTCATTCAAAACATATGAAATTAGTAAAAATGATAGACCGATCTGTGATGGCCAGTATTGTCAGCTGCTTGAAAATGTTGCTTTGCTAGATATTCAGATAAGTAGAAATAGAGGAGAGAACTCATTTTTTTTTTCAGCTATTATGCTTAATAACAAAAGTAATGCATGCATTTCAGGGGATTATTTGAATCTGTTTAGAGCCAATTAGTGAAATGAGGAAAATACTATTTCCATGAAAAGGAGTTGTGATCAGTAAAACTAAGACCGACTATGATGCAGCTAAAGAAATCAAAAAGAAAAACACAACTGTTTCAAGCTTGCTGAATGATGTTTGGAGTTCAGGAGAGTAAGCAAGTGAGAATTCCATATGATTTTTTTTTTTAATGATGAAAATTTTTGTTTTATTTTTGAAAAAGCTAAAACTGAATTCTTACATGGACTGAACAAGATCTTCAATGGAAGGACTAAAATATCTTAAAATGACGGTATATTTGAGTAGGTTTTTTCATTCACAAAACATAATTTTCAGTGGAAGATCTAAATATGCATGTGTGTACAGGGAAAAAAGACTGGAGAGACATATTAGAAATTTTTTCAAATGAATTTTTTATCAAAATCATTTCTTATCAAAGTGGAGAAGAATTAACCAGATCCTCTACATCCCATTCTGTTTAGACTGCAGCATCTAGAGCTGCATAATGACTCATGATGGTTTTTACAAGATTTCCACCAAAATCAGTTTATGGGAGAAAATGATAATACGTTATTAAATCTACAATTTCTACAGCATGGCTATAACCATCTAGGAAGGATCACATTTTTTGAGGCAACATGGTAATTTTTAATACTGGTCATTAGGAGCAACCAATTAATAGAAGTGGGTTTTTTTCCCTATCTTTCTTTGTGGTATGTAGGTGATATGGATTTAAATATATTTTATCAGTAAAATATCAGCACTATATTAGCACTATAAAAGTATAAGTTGGCAGCTTCCTGAAAACACTTAACTTTGGACAATGTGGAGAATAGCTAGCAGAACAAGAGACAGGTAGAGAATAAAATGTCTACATTATGGAAAAAAATGGGACAAGCCTTCATATCAGTGCAAATGGCCAAAGAAATTTCTGGCTACATGAGGACAGACAAGAACTTGTGAATAATTTTTGGCACTTCTGCAGATGGCCAGGAAGAGACATGAGCACAGAAGTGCATGTTGCATGGTATAGCACTGGCAGGTCAGGCTGAGAAAATACATGCTGTACAGTGCACTGCTCATGACATGAGCCTTCTGAATCTGGGAATGCAAGTTGTCTATCTATGGTGAGTGTAGCCACACTCTTCTTACCATGGCATTTGTCAAGCCATCCATCAATTTAGTTGGTTGTGTGCCTGCTCTCTGAGGCAGTGTAAATGATCGTGCTAGAATTTACTGCTTGTCCTTTGAATCTTAAATTAACTCACTTATCAGACTAACAATGTTTATATCAGACCCTTGGCTTCTCTGCTCAAGAATGTGGCCCCTTGTCACGTGGTCCTAGATTATGGCTTTCTATTCAGATCAGTATTACTGTGCCACAAAACTATGCATATCCTGACCTGGGAACTCGGCCTTTTACTCACGGTCAAGTAAAAATTTTTATATACGTGTTACAAAGCATGAAGAAATATATGTAAACTGACTTGAACAGTCTAATTCACTTGTGGTTTATGTCATTAATCCTTAAGGATATTTTGGTTGAGGTAATATTTCTCTTCGTGTTTAACAGTCTTCTGAGTGGTTTATACAGCACATAGATTAGTGCACTTTAGGTCCTTTTGATGTTACCAACATTTACAGTCATAGAAACAAATAGGAATAATAATAATAATGAAAAGAGTACAATGGTGCTACATTGCACTAACAATGTAAAGGTCAGATGAGACACCAAATGTTTAGGATAATCTTTTTCCTGTAATTCTAGGTCTTTTTCGTGAAACCCAGGTTTGTTAATAGGATGTGCATGGATGTAACTCCAAGACTGTTTATGACACACAGGCCACGTGTTTCAGTAAGGCCTCCAAAATTCTTGCGGTAGAACTTGGTAAATAAAACTTGAGATTTGCTTTTTAATTTGTTATAATCATTCAGAGAGTTAATTTGTCTTTCTCTGGACTTACACTTCTTTTGTTGTTGTTGTTGTGATTGGACTGTCAATTTTCCATTGGGATTTTTTTCCCCCAATTTCTCTGCCAGACCACTTCCTTCAGCTCACTTTTGAGTCAGTTCTACCAATTCAATTGCCAGTATAATTAGGTCTCCAGACACTGTCATCATTAAAATTTTGATTCACATAAATCAATAAATTTACTGGGGTTAAGATGTCATCAGCATATCCTGTTCTCTAACAGTCTGCATGCTAGGTTGTCTGAATATTAGAACATATTTCAAACATCTCATATAAATGTGTATCAGTGGAAAACTGGTAAAACTGTCAATACATTATTCCTAGGAATACAGTATAAACTTCTTTTATTAGGAGCTCAATACCCTGTATGCTGCTTTTACAGTGGGATTTGGCTCTTTTGATACTGGTCTTTGCAGCACTATTAAGTACTAAATACATATTCCACAAACGTTTTTGTAATTAACTAATGATTATTATTACTTTTGGAATGGTTGCCAGGCAGCTCCCCTCTGCGTTAGCAGAGGGCAAAGTGAGTCTGGCTGCTAACAAGCTCAGTTAATTGCTTGTATGAAGGCTGTGAGTGGATGGCTACCCTTGTTTCTATACTAAAGATGTTTGGGTAAATGAAAAATATATAAACCCAAATTTGAGGAGTCCTGGGTGCTGACAAATAGAAGAAGATATGCTAATTAAAATTTAAGTTTTACATTTAGTGAAAAAGGCTGCACTGTAAATGACAATGGTGTTTTCTCCTCTCTCAAAAATGAAAATAGACTGATCTGTCCAGATAAATGGGCATTTCTCTGCAATCCTTATAAAGCGGATCTCAGTGTGAATTATATACATAGCAACATTTACATTACACGTTGATAAATTCTCAGAATTATTTAACTTGGCCACATGTAAACATGAGTAGCGCTTAACAGTGGAGTGAGCTTAATCTGTGTTTGTCTTTTGCACCTTCATTTAGGCAAAAAAGGCTAATTAAAAATAGGAAGAAAAGAAAATTATACCATTAATTGTCCAGTTAATATACAAACTAATGTGAAAATCCAGTGTCATGTACACAAGAGGCACACAGTTAGACAGCAGGAAGAAAACCAGTGTTCGATGTCTGCAGATGTAGAGTCACATGATGTACAGATATCAAAACTAGGAGAAGCCAAGGCTGCTCATGGGTCTGTGCAACTCTGCTCATGTAACCAAGACATTGTGTCATATGATGAGTTAATAGGTCCGTGAGATGTCCATATCAGTTCAGCATTGTATGAAGGCATCTTACTAAGCCAGTATCTCTGTGAGGTGCTGAACTAACTTGGGTCATGCTAACTTTCTTATTTCTCTATAAATGTGGCAATATACTTCCTTAATGCCCCATAGTAATGCTGTAAACCTGTTTAATTTTTGTTTTGCAGGGTCTTGTGCTTTGCCTAAAGCTCTCATTACTGAACCTGTGACTTGTCGTTCTCATATCTCTTGAAAAAGAGCTGAAAAGGTAACTCTAAATTATGCAGAAGATGCAGTTATGAAGTGATAAATTGTAAAAATCTCTTTAGATATATGAATATTTTAAAATAAGATGTGACTTCTATTAAATATATCTACTTTTTTCTCTTTACTTTTTCTTGAAAAAGTAGAAGTAGCTAATATGAGAAGATAATAATTTGGGATCAGTTGACTGCCCTTGACTATCTGCGAGTAAAAATCAGACACAGTTACAGTTTTTTATTTAACCAATGACTAGCATTTCAGTTTTTTGGTAAATACTATATGCTGGAAATATGGTATATACTGTCATTTTAACTTGTTAAATGTTTTACTTAAATGAGTTTATAAGATTTTTATTCAAACCCCTTCGAGCTTTCATTTGATATGCATCATGAAGCTGCTTATTTATGTAATTTTTGTTACAAATTTGGACTTTTGGTGTGGATCTGAGGCATGTTCTTCTTGGCATGGTCCATGTCCCGGCAGGGCCAGTCTGTGGGGAGCTGGAGACTGGTAATGCTGTGTCATTTCTGGGGCAGAAACTGGTGGCACTGGGGACTGACATAGGGTCCTGTGCTGTGGGCAGGGTAGGAGGAACTCTGGAGGAGGCTGGGGTGGGACAGTCTAGTCCATTGCTGTCCTCAGAACCCTGACACACTCCTAACATGTTCCTGGGTGAGCTGGTGTTGCTTCACTTGCCGTGGGTGCTCTGTGGTGCATCCCAGGCCGTGCTCATCCTATGCCCTGGGTGCTGGCATGGAGCTGGAAGCCTGTACCCTACAGGGAGCATTAACAACAGGGACGCTCCCCTCAGCTTTTAGTAGGGTAATGGAGGTTACTGCAGTTATTTACCTGACTAAATCTTCATCTGCTTTATAGACTTATACTGGGAGCTTGCTTTGCTACACCAAAGTGTAGGTGCCTTGTGCTCAGTTGGGATCCCTTACCAGTGTTTGTACCACATTGCCCAGGAGTACAGAACCCCATACCGCACCCAGACTGCAGTTACACAAGCTGGCACCTACTCACAACATGGCTTGTGATATTCCTCATTTTGCAAGAAGCTGTGATCATATTTCTGATGAGCACAAAGGAATGAAGGCACCTCTGTGTTCTTTTAATGACATGATTGGTAATCTGCTTAACTCTAACTCAGTGGGGAATGTGCTCTTGTCCCCCACACTGCTTCTAGAAGCACCCTGAATGTTTCTTAGAACCTTCTATCCAAATATTGATCAAAAAATATGCCATGCTTTGGAGAAAGTCCACAAGAAGGAAACCAGAATTATTGATAGCCCAGAAAAAATAATCCACAAGGAAAGATTGCATGAGCCAGCTTTGTTGAGTTTAAAGAAGAAAGCAGGAAAAAAAAGTAGAGAAAATCTTCAACAGGCTGTTACAAAAGTGAGCGAATACTGTCTATTTGTTGTCATGGTGAATTGGACAAAACATAGTGAGCATAAATTGTCAAAATGGAAACAGTAAAAGGTTTGAAGAGCAGAGAGCTGAAATGTCTAACAATGGCCAAAAACCTGTCAAATCTCCATCCCTGGAAATTTCTCTAGAGGCATTAAATGACATCTGCAAAGAAGCAGAAAAATGATTGAGTGAAATATCTTTTATGCTATCATCTATGATTCCATAGCTCACATTGTTCAACTGGTAAGATACAGCCTGAGGTACCCACGTGTGTGACTGATAGCTGTGTTTGTCACAAATTGGTGCAATTTTATACATTTGGAAGTGTTCACACACGTCTACATATCAAAAAATACCAAACCAAAGTGTCTGAAATATATGGCTGAATGTGTGCATGGCTAAATATGTGGCTGACTCCACTCTCTGCAGGAATTGCTGGTTGTCACAGAGGAAGTATGTCTTCAATAGCAGTGCCATTTTACCAGAGGAGGCACAAGCACTTTGATCAGTCCTATCGCAACATTCAGACAAGATATATACTTGAGGAATATGCAGCAAGAAAGTAAGTGCCATGTATTTGAGCGTAGACAAGTCTCTGTTTTGGGTAGTCAGTTCTTAGAATCAAGATTCTTACCTTTCCCCTCCACCCCAAAAAATTGTGATTTATATAGAATGATAGTTTTGCACTTCCTTCCATTGGCGTGCTCCTTGCCTATAGTCTCCCACCAGCATAGCTAAACTTCCTAGCAACGTTGCAAGATACCTACTCAGACCTTTTAGCTTAGAATCTGTCCTATTTGGTACCTCTAAATGGAAAATTCTTCCTTGTAGGATAAAATTGAAACTCTGACTTGAGAAAAATTACTGTGAAATTTATTGTAAGTCATAGAAACAGCTTTTTACCCATTCTTCTGTATGACATGATGATATTCCTTCTGCCAAAGTTGGCTGTAACTAATTATAGTTTTTGTGATTCAATTTCCTTTTTTAAACTTAAATGAAGACTTAATGCTTCTCATTTGAAATCTCAGAGTTTTAACAAAAAAATATACATTCTTTTTATCTCAAATCCTAAAACTTTGTATTGTGGTTGCTTCAGAATCACCATTCTCCCTACTTAGTAATTAACATGCCTACCTAGCTGTCTAGCTGGTCCAGATTCCCTTATGAAACAGGACAGTTACAGAACGTTCTGTGAAATATAGAAAAGCAGGAATACTTAGAAACAGACAATGCTGTGGGGAATCCTTATGATTTGTGTATTAGACAGGCTGGTACCCTTGGGGTTCACTGATATGCTATCATCACACCTGAATGATAAAGACTGAAATAAATATAAATTTAATAGAATTAAATAAAATGCCTAATGATCCCCAGTGACAGATGATGGGCATTAAGCCCTTGAAGGACAAGTGACAATCAGCACCTAGTGCAGTCAGTGAAGATGCAAAGGTTTCTCACTGAACAGTGTTCAATTGTGGTGTTCAGCTCATTCAGCTCAAAGTAATTTCTTTGACATTTGTTAGTTCATGCTTTACCTGAATTGCTGGGTTATAACAATGTCTTTTAAATTTGAAGGGCTGCTTCCAGGCAGGCTGCTTATTATGAGTCATCTGGTTTGGGCAAAACAACATGTAGACTCTGTGCCAGGAGGGCACGCACCTTGGCGCATGAAGCAATGCAGGAATCCAGGAAAAGGTAAAGCTCTCTTGGTCCAATCTGACCTCTGTAGTGGCTCTGGTCTCAACTCTTTTGCCAGGGCTCTCTTCAGAATTGACAGGACTGGAGGTCTCTCTGTCACTGTTCTTCACTAATCTGTTTTGGCTGGAACACTAAATGACCGAGTGTCACTTTCAGTCTCATATTTCAATGCAGAGTTGTTCCCTTAATCCCCACTCTGACCCTTGAAAACAGCTTTAAAACAAACACCAAAATAATTAGAATCCCCTTGGTACCCATTACCCATTTTGAACAGAGATACTCCACTATTCCTAAATTTCTAATTTGGATCAATTTAAACATTTTAAATTCTTTCCTGCATATCAGAAGGGTTTACTGTCATGTCTCAGTTACTACCTTGATAAGAAGTCCCAGAGTAACTGTGATAATGACAATATTCCCCTTAGTGAATTTCACTGTTTCTGCTCTGCTTTGCTCTACAGTTACTGCACCAAAGACATGGAGGATTTATATTACAAGAAGGAATTCTGTCTTGTTTCTAGAAAATATGTTGTGCAAATCATATACATCCATATGGTTCTGGTGCTTGGATTGGTTTGAAATATATAACCTCAGAACAGGAATCTCTAAGAAAAACCAACTGATTTTGCATGCGTTAATTCAGGTTTTAAAAACTGTATTTAATTTTAGCAATATAAAAAACCTGCAAGACACAGCTGGTATATATAAAATACATTGAAATGGTACAAAGAATTTTCTTTAAGTGTCAGACAAATAATATCTTGATTCACTGAATTTCATGGATTTTTTAAATTTGGGTTATGTTTTCAGAGTCTTGCCATATGTTGATTATATTGACAGACATGTTAGAAATATCTGATATTCAGAACCTTCTTTTGTCCTGGGAGGAAAAGGGTACCATAGGCTGTTTACTGATTCAGCATGAATGAAGGAAACTGAGCTAGCTCTCCTTAAAAACATTTATGAGTTGGGGTATTTTTAGGAATTCTGAAAAAATCTGTGGAGTAGGTTTTCAGAGAAAACTCACAATTTTTCAAAACTTTGTATTTCCCTGGTAGTTTCTATAATTACCTCCTGCTCATCCTTGTCAAGGGACAGCTTTTTTTTGCATGCAACTGTTCATCAAATCCTTGTGAACTCTTTGGTCTGTATCTTTCAGGTGAGGTCAGGTGATACAGCCCATGGAGCTACAAGAGCTCTGAGGTTCTAAAGCTTCTAAAGCTAAGGGCACTATGTAAGCAAGGCTTTTAATAGGTTGTGAACAGGCACAGAACTTGCTTTCACTCCTCTGCCTTCTTTTGTCCATGGGAAGGAATATCAGGAGCCAGAAAGAGGCCAGGCAGGTTCTTGAATCTTGATTACCAGAGGACTCTGGGGAACCATATGAATGTAACCACAGCAAAATTCAAGACTTAGAGCTATGGCCCCAAAAATATACAGGGGGAAAGAATATTGAAGAAAATTCACATGATTTCACATATCCATTATTAGCATATGCAGAGAGATGCCATGAAAGATTCCTAACCTAAATTTTACATCCTACTGATACAGTTTCAGAGCCCTTGGTTGCCTGATGTGTATGAGTGACAAACTTAAAGCTTCACAGTGGTTACTTGATTTTTTTTTTCTTGTCCCACAGGAGTCATGAGCAAAAGTCTCATGTAAGTGATGAGAAAAGAATCCGTTTTGCCAGTGAGTTGTCTGCTTTGGAAAAAGAGATTCACACAGCCAGGCACCGTGCTCGAGAGCATCTGGATAGACTTGCCGTGCAAAGAATGGTACCTGCTGAATTTTATGCTCCTATGCAAAAACTAATTTCAAAATATACTGAAATTTTGGCCTGTGCTTCAAATATAAGTAGTGATGGAGCATCTTTTTGTGAATTTAAAGTTAGATCTCTTACCCTATTTGAATCTGGTGCCAGATACTTCTTTTCTTTTCCCATGTTTAATAGGTGGAAGAAAATATGGCTCTGGAAAGACATATCTTTGAAGAAAGAATAAGTCGAGCCCCTGAAATTTTAGTGCGCCTGAGGTCTCACACCGTCTGGGAAAAGATGTCTGTGAGCCTTTGCTTTACTGTACAAGGGTTTCCAACCCCTGTTGTACAATGGTAAGAGACTGGCCTTTCCTAGCCCTCCAAAAATGTTGTTAAGCTTTTTTCATTTGAAAGTTATGCCATAGCTGATAAGTGTCATGCATATAATGGCTTTGTTAAATCCCCTTTATAATCCTCCTAGATGTGCTGGATCGTAGCAGTTGATACTGCAGTGGAAGGAGTGGGAGGAAAACTTGCTGAGTGGCCCCATGCAATGTGAGAAGCAAACTCAAGCATTTCAGGAGGCAGACACTGGAAAGCATTCCAGTCTTTCTGGCCATTGAGTTTCTTGAACACAAGTGAGAAAATACACAGAACTCACAGTTTCTTTCTAAGCCTGGATAAATGTGCACAGCACCACTGTTGTCATGGGCTGTACCTGTGGTCGTTGAGGAGGACATGACTGCCCTCATCTCTTGACAGGTGCTGTCCTGTGTATATGAAAGCCTCAGGCTGGACTGTACAGTCCTAACACAAGGCATAATTCTGTTGCTGCTCCCCTTTTTTGTGCTGAAGCATTTTACTGTGGTGCAAGATAGAGTTTGCTTCCCATCTTGCGTCAAGGCTAGTGGGCTTGAAATGTCAAGCCCCATGCCATCTTCTCTTTAACTCTTTTCCTCCTCTTCTAGATTGAGTACACATCTCCTCTTTCCACTTCCTTGCTGCTATGATGGTCCTGCTTTGCCTTCATGGCCCAATATGTATCTATCTATCTATCCATATATACTGGAAAATACTCTGTACAAGTAGAGAGAGTTCAGATGATAGTAAATGATATCTTGATCTAAAGATCATCCAAATGAATGAATAATTGCTGATATTTATGAGTTTTATTTTTTTCTTGATTGTCAGGTACAAAAATGAAGAATTGATTTCTCCTGCAAGTGATCCAACAAAGTACAGAATTGAAAGCAAATATGGAGTGCATGTGTTACATATAAACAGGTAAATCTTTCTTGGGAATACAACAGTTTTTTAATACTCTATACAAAGTATCTTATATCAAATACAATTAAAAATTCACACAAAGGCTGAAAGAGAATTCTTAAATCCAGCAGACTTTTCCGTTGGTACTCACTTTTAGGCTGGAGAATGTTCACTGAGTACCTGAATATTAGATTACAAAAATGAAATTATAAATTAGATATTTGTATTCATCAACAATCTACAAGATATAAAAAGAGGTGGCAAGTAGCAAATGGTAGCTCCCTTTTTATTAGAATTACATCTCAGCATTTGAAGTGGAAAATTATATGTTCTTGTCATTATGAAGCTCTTTTAGGTAAACAAAATTATAGCTGGGCAGGGCAGGTATACACAGCTATATTTGTTTTACTATATACTGTGTTGTGCTTACTTTTTCATCTCCTTTTTTTTTTCTTCCAAAAAGTAAGGAAGTGTAAATTACTCTTTTAAAGGTTCTAATTTAATTAATTTTATTTTTTCAAAATGTTAACTTTGTGATATAAAACATGCTTGGGTATAACATATTCCCATAAACTAATCCCATGCTTTCCAAAACAATTGAAATGTTGCATGTGACTTGGCGTAACCTTTTTAAAAAATATAAAAACCCAAATAAGAATGAAGACGTGACTGCAATATCTAAAAAGAAAATGAATATCTAGAGACACAAACCCTTTCTTTTAATTTCTCCAGAACATGAGCATCAGCTGTGCCGAAACAGCTGGAATATTTGTGGCTAACACTTGGCTGGCCAAACATTTAATCTTCTACCCTGTCTCCATCTGTCAGCAGTGGAAGCAGCTCTGAGCACAGTCTTGTGGCATTAGTACAGAAAATAAGTGCACATTCCTTCTGCTTTTGGGAAAGACTATTTGCCTTTGATATCCTGCAGCCAAGTCCAGCCCTGTCCAGCCCAACTGTCAACATTTTCATAGCTCAGGATGGGAGAAACATATCCCTGTACAGAACCTGGCAGCAACAATCACCAGGTTGTTGCTTCCTAAGATGCTTCAAAGGTATTCAGTCTTCTACCCCCAGGCCATGGATAACTTGCTAACTGCTTTCTGTATCCATGAAATCTGTCTGTACCCGTTTCTTCCCACCAACATTACTTTTTAAGATAGTAACAGGAGGTTAAAATATAAAAAAAAGCTTGTCCTTTTGCACTCCTCTCCCTTTTAGCAGGGAAATGGAAAACTCTCTCCTTTGTCTGGATATGTGTGAGTGCCAGTCAGGAGATGAAACTTGGGTCACTTCCTGATGGTGAATGACTATGACAGTTTACTTCCCTTGGTTAGCACTCCTGAGGAACTGCTTGGTGAGTCCAGATGCCAGTTATGTAGTATGTAGGCTCTCTTGTGACATTTTGGGAGTAAATAGCTTTTAGAAGAAATGAGAATCAGCACTGGTGCTGCTTTCTGAGCACCTATAACCATCAGGCTGAAGGGTAATAATGGCTTCCATCCCCTTGGTGCTTTTTCTCTCTTTTCTCTGCTGGTTATCAGTCATATAGGCACAACCAGCTTTGGGAGTGTTCAGACCCAGCCGTATTTCAGGCAAGTTCAGACATACCACAGAGCCATTTATTGGCACCCACTCAGGTTTCCCCACCCCCTGTCTGCTAGTCCCAGACCTGCTTGTACTCATGCAGACTCCCTCACATTCAGCCAAGCTGCCATCTTCAGAGACTCTTGCTCCATTTCTCTTTCATTCTGTCTAGCAGTGTGGTCTTTTGCCACCTGAAGATTCCTGGCTGCTCTCTCACATATTTCCCTTCTACACTTTCTTTATTACTAATCCATTTTGTTTCAAAATTTGATTATCAGCTCTATTTTCTGTCTTAAACACACAGCAAATGGACATGCAGGAAATGGAAGAACATTTTGTTAGTGCATAATTAACATTAAGTGTATCTTGTATTGAAAGAAATAGATGTATAGATAATGGTTAAAATATGAATTATTAATGTTTTTATACAAATGTATCAGCTAATTCAGTGTCTTCCATTAATATCTTTGTGCACTTATATTTTGTATTTTATGAATAATTTGTTTTTCTGGGTGGTGGAGCCATCGGGAGTTTCTTCCTATCCACTTCTGTGCTCTTCTCAGCTGTTCATACTAAAGTGCTGAGCTGAAAGTAATTTTATCCACAGCCGCTCAGAACGGCCTTGGAATTTCTTGGCTACTTTTCTAGCACTTCAGCGAAGCCCAGGGAGTGAACATTTTCCTTCTGATGCAAGTGTGATATTTATTCCTGCGAGTATTCCCTGATCCCAGTGGAAACATTCTTGAGGCACTGAAACCTTACCATCGCCTTGTTGTCTTAAAGTAGTAACTGGACACAATTTCATCCCTCACTGTTTGCTGTTCTCCAGAACCAATAAGCCTATACAGTAACGAAATAATTTTAATTTCTCTGTCTCATATTTTTATGTTGCAAAGTTCTCAATTACCACATTTTCTGTGTGCATTCAGTGCTATAATGATTATATAGTGTCTCTTCCTTGCTCCTTTTAAATTTCTTCAAATGGGAGTTTGAGCTCAAGATCTCCCTTGAGCAGTAAAGAAAAGGAGTTTGGAGTTTGAATCTATTTTTTGCACATCTCATAATTATAGCAGAAGTGGTATGCACTGGGGTAGTGGTTTATCCCATCTTTCAACTCTGGTCTGATAGGTTATTAGTAGGAGACTGTGAGGAATCCTTGGAGGACAAGCTCCTGGTAATTGAAATGAATCATACGTGTCTGAGACTGTGCGAGTTTGTTTAAAATTTATTTTTTATCCCACATAATTTAACTCTGGATAGGCACATAGTAATAGGAAAGATTTCTATATCAGTGGTAGTCAAGATGCAGGTGGCCACTGCCTTATGGCATAGCTGAAAAATATTTTCTATCTTTGTGAATAGTAATTAACTATTAGTAATTAACAGTTAATTAGTAATTAACAGTTGCAACATTTTTAACTTCTTAGTTGCTAATACTTGCTTAGCAACAGAGTTGGGCTTTTTTGTTTCTGTTTACTGTGATGACTTATTAAATGGATCACTTGGCTTTATTCAGCTGTGATTGACTACGTTGGCTGGTTGGCCGGTGCGTACAGGAGACAGCAGGATGCCCCTCCCTGGGGGCATTCCTGACCCCCACCCCTCACTGAGCAGGAGGGTGAGCTGAGCTGGGTGGGAGGAGCAGGGAAGGACATTTGACTTTCCAGAGCACTGTCAGCGTGGTGTGGCCACACAGATTCATTTTTATATATGGCTAAAGTTTTGACAGTATTTTGTCCTTTATTAGGGCCCTCTCCCTTTCCTGCTTAATAAAGTCACAGCCTGAGCCGTGCCTATGATGGCAGAGGAAAAGTTTGCAGCTGCATCAGCAGAACTGTGCGGCAGAGCCAGCAGAGTGCAGTGTAACACCTGCTGGCAGCAGGCACAGCCAGCCTCTGCTCTGGCGCTCCAGTCCTCAGCACCACCTGCACTGCTTCAAAAAGAAAAGCTTAAAAATTGAATGAACCTTCTCTTCTAGCTTTCTCATTTAACAAATGACCCTGTGCGGTCAGCGAAGGACTATTTTAGGTTGATTAGGCACAAAAGGCTTGAGATGATTTAATCTGGAGAGATAGAGAGCGAGGCGTGCCCTTTCTCCGCTGGAAGTGGAAGCGGAGCAGAGCAGAGGTGTTGAGACAAAGGAGATCCTCTGGCGTAGCCCACAGAGCCTTTGAGCTGTGCAAGGTGGGTGGGTGATAGACTGCAGCTCCCTGGGTTTTGCAGATAGGCAGTATCAGTGGCAGCAAAATGCTGTGCTGCTCTCCTTTCCTTGCTGAAAGGCAAACAACAGCCCCCAAATATGCGATCTTCTGACTTGTCAGTCACTGTTCCCGATAAGCTGCAGTAGTTGGGGGCTTGAGGAAGTGGCCACCTCATAACAGAGGTCCCTCTTCCCTAAACATGAAATCCAGCCAAGCAGAAAGAGTCAGTTAGATTCATTCTGACTGGAGAATTAGGACAGGAGATAGCAGTTCTGCAGAGTATTTACATATTTTGATGTCATACAGCTGTAACACTGAAAATTTCATCATTTGGATTCAAATGAGTAATTTTTAACTCTGTAATTTACTACATACTGCCTTGTGTTCTTTACATGCACTGAGTTGTGTTCTAATTCAGGCAAAGATGCTATTTCACTCTTAACTCCTGTGTTTAAATCTACACTAGGCAGTTGGATGAATATATGCATTTTAAATAGATGTATCTGCCTGGGGAATATTCCCCACACAAGTATTAGCACTTCAGAACCTCATGTGGATTCAGAGCAATTTAATTTTCACAAAAAAGTATTAGTACCTTGGGACAGATACAGTTCTGCACTCACATTTTATGCTATCTAAATGTACTCTATGCATATTTTATCTGACCTTTGTAAAGGCTGAAAATTCTCCACCATAAAACAAGAATAACTGTTAGACCACACCTCGCCTCCTGGGTACTTCAAATGTAGTTTCTAACTGGTCTTGACTTAATACACTTTACAGTGCAATTTAGGAAATCTAAGATTTTTTTTAGCATACAAGGAAATAGATAATTTCCAAGATAATCCTCCATCTCAGCATTATCTGGCACAAAAGAAAAGTCAGAACCTTATGTAACTTGCCATCCTGTCCAACTTTATAGTGGATATGAAGCAAAAGTGCTATCTAGCTCCTAGCCCCAAAACCCCTACATTTCCAATATAAGATTTAAAGGTGTTTCAGTGAGTACTAGGCTGTCTAAGATGGTTTATTTCTCTTCTGGAGAGTCAGATGAGTGATCATAGCAAAGACATATAAATTGCTTTCAAAGCAATAAGGTACAGATATGGGTAGAGTTGTTATGACCTCTTAAATAGCAAGAAGTACCTGGCCTATGGAATTGTGTGTTTATAATAACTGTAAGGACCTCATTCCTCTTCATAAAAAACAAAGGATGCTGTAACAATGTGGTCAGCGATTTGGTCACTTACTTCTTTCTTTACTTCTTTCTTATGTTCTCCCTAAGAAAATGGATTATAACTCTATCACTAACATTTTTCAAATATTTGTTTTCAGATTTTTATCTTCTTTTGGCTAAAGATATGACCCTTTTGTGAATCTCTGATCTGTTCTAGAGACATTAAAAGATCGTATTCTGTTTTCTGTACCTTGGACACCATCACAAACAGAAAGAGCTCATAAAAAGATTTATTTTGCTGTTTCTTAGGAGAGCAAAACTGTGGGAAGGGGATTGACATGAGCATAGATATATATCCATTTGAAAAGTTAATCAGGTATCTGCCATTCTGCTTTTTCATTTTTGGGAGACAACTTTACAGTTCTTACACCTTTAAATTTCTGACGCTTTGAGTGGTTTAGCACTGTCTGGGACCCCAGGCTAGTCTACAATACATGTTTTTCTATCTTCTGGATTATTTTTAGGCCACCTGTTGTTTAACAATAACTCTCTCTTTAAATCCTAAATCCTGTGTTATTCTTGCAGATACTGGTTCCTATTTAGCTATTTTATCTGGTGTTCTGCTAAAAAATGAAGCCAACACTGAGAGCAGGTGCTGACTGGTTTAAAGTGAGATTTAATCAGAGTTAACCTCAGTCAACTAATGCTGATTTTTTTATCTTTATTGTTAACACTCTATAGCAACAACAAAACGTTAGAGAGCAGTTTAAGTTGGATTTGAGGGAAGTGAAGCAGCCTGAAGTAATACTTTGTTTATGTGTGGAAATGGCCTAGTGCAGCAGTGCTGGTGCAATGTTCATCACTCATTTATGAGCTGGGTGCTATGTGCTGTCTAAATCATGTCCAGGCCAGGGAGTGATCAGGCTGAATCAGCATACACAGGATGGCTCTCCCAACAATGTCCTGCTGGGTATAAGTGTGCACCATCCTTTGAGAGGGTCTAGCTCATCCAGGAGAAACCTGGGCTTGCAGGTGGTAGGAAGACACTGTGCACCTTTGTAGATCTTTGGCAGAATGTGGTTGGGTTGTGGCTTAAAGGGCAGGAAGCCCTTATAGGGCAGGTATCTGGGGACAAAGACTGCAGGGCATGCTGTGGCATATACCTGCTGCCAGTGCCTAGGAAATGCATTCCTGGGCTCTGCCTGACACTGCAAATTAAAAACATGCTCTACCACAGTGACATCCTGGCATGAGATAGACTAATTTTCTCACCTTTCAGGACAGGGCTGCCAGACTTCCCGATGGCTTTCTGGAAAGGGTCCCTTACTATCTCCTGAGCTGTGTGTGGGAATCCTTTTGGTGAGCTGGAGCACACCAAGGCATGGCAAGCACTGTTCTAAAACATCTACATTAGGGCAATCAAGATCCAGTTTCTGGGGATGAATGCTGTTTAATTTGCTAATATGTAGTACATATTATTAAATACACTATGTACCATATTTACACAATTTACTACATATTCTATATAGATTCTTAAATTAGGGATAAAACAGAGTGACAAAAATGCCTTACAGCTCCAGAACAGTTAATTCTGCAATGCTCCTTGTAGAGATTTTTGAGCTTCTTCATTTGTCATTAACTTGTTATATTATAGGAAGATACTGTACCAGACTGTGATAAATTCATTAACTATGTACATTTCAGTATAGAGGCGTAACATGCCTTAGGAAATTGTCCTGCACTGCAGTTTTATATTGCTTTTTGGCATTTTATTACACAAGTGTTAAATAGTGTGAAACTGGGATAGTAAAAAAAAATGTTCTGCTTTTAAAAATTCATTGCAAAGAAATGTTGTCAAGTCTGACATCTCTCAAACAAGTCTAGAATCAGTTAAGCTTTATATAGCTCTGGGAACAGGTATTGTAATTTAAAATCCTTCATGAAAACAAACTGTTAAATAACATCCAGCCCAGAGAATGGTGATGAATGAGATTATATCCAGCTAGTGGCCAGTGACAAGTAGTGATCCCCAGTGCTCAGTATTGGAGCAAGAACTGTTTGATATTGTTGTCAGTGATGTGGATGAGGGGAATGCATGCAGCCCCAGTCACTCTGCAGATGTCACCAAGTTGGGTGGGAGTGCTTATCTGCAGGAGGGTAGGAAGGGTCTGCAGAAGGATCTGGACAGGCTGGATCAAAGGGCTGAGGCCAAGTGTGTGAGGTTCAAAAAGGCAAATTGATGAATCCTGCCCTTGGATCAAAATAATCCCAGGCAGGGCACAGAGTGTCTGGAAAGCTGCCTGGTGGAAAAGGACCTGAGGGTGCTGGTGACAGCAGCTGAACATGAGCCAGCTGTGCTGAGGTGGCCAAGAAGGCCAATGGCATCCTGGTCTGTATCTGCAGTAGTGTGGCCAGCAGGACCAGGGCAGTGGTTGTCCCCTTGTACTCAGCACTGTCCAGTTCTGGGCCCCTCGCTACAAGAAAGACATTGAGGGGCTGCAGAATGTCCAGAGAAGGGCAATGGAGCTGGTGAAGGGTCTGGAACACAAGTCTGATGAGGAGCAGCTGAGGGAAGAGGGGATGTTTAGCCTGCAGAAAAAGAGGCTCAGCAGGGGCCTTATTGCTCCTACAACTACCTCAAAGGAGGCTGTAGCCAGGTGGGGCCAGGTTCTTCTTCCAAATAACAAGTGACAGGACAAGAGGAAATAGCCTTAACTGCACCAGGGAAAGGAAAAATTAGGAAAGGATTGTCAGGCATTGGACCAGGCTGCCCAGGGAAGTGGTTGAGTCACCATTCCTGGAAGTTTTCAAAAATCATGTAGGTCTGACCCATGAAGTCATGGTTTAATGTTTTAACATGGTGATAGTACTGGGTTGATGGTTGGACTTGATGATCTTATGGGCCTTTTCCAACTTTAACAATTCTATGTTTTCAATTCTTTTAAATAGTTTTTCAGTCTCACTGTGCCTGTCCAGACTGTACTAGGGTTTCCTACCCATCTGCAGATTTTTTTGTTATGAGTCTAGTTTTAGGACTTACCCTTATGTCTTTGATAATTAATTGTATGATAAACTTTATAATTGATTTTTTGATTTTGTGGAATATGTGGCTGAAGGGTTGCCTCTAGGAGGAGCTGTTAGACCTGTAAATCTAGAGAGATAAATTGCAATTTAATGGAACTTTCATCAAGTTGTGCTTTAGCCAACAGTACAAATAGTATCATTTTTATGATATGACATTGTCCAGAACATATGCAAGAAGTGAAAATTAGGTGTCTTGTATCTGTGACAGCTGCTACATACTCCAAATTTGGCATTCTGTTATGTAATTTCCATAAAACACCCTTATATATTCCTTCTCCCACATCTGGGATGTATGACCTCTTAGAGGACAAGTGCAATCAGAATTTCATCACTTGGCAGTTGCCAAGAAGACACAAATTTGTTCTTCTGAGAGGAAACTAAATGGATGCATTCACAGTATTGTATCTCATAACTGTAAATTTTTGAGTGGCTTCCATTAAATTTAATACTAAATAAACTATTCCTGATGGACTCCATTTTAAATAAGAAAAAAACAGGGGCATCAAGGTTTGTACCTGTATCTTAACAGCTGGTCATATATGTGCTCATGTAACTTCAGGGAAGGATGTATTAAGCAAGACAATCTATGAGTGTTTTGCACCAAATAACTATTTTTTTGCTTTATATTTGTTTATACTGTCCTTGCATAATGATTTTTTCTCATTAAAAAATGTAACAGACCAAGCCATGTATGCACATAAACAATTTTGATCAGTGTTCCTCATTTTTTATCATTTTCCCTGACTGAGATATGAGAGAAGCAAAAAATACCAGTGTCTGCCAGCTGGGAATAGCCACAGAAGGCAGAATTTTAGCAAGAATCACATGTACTTTTATTCCATGTCTCTCTCCTAAAACATGGCAGAAGGGCAAGATGGATTAAGGAAGGTTATATACAAGAAGGGAATAGCAAGTCTGGCATTGTCCAGCTATCTCCTTTTGATCATTCTCTAAAGGCCATTTCCAGTTGGCTCAAGCTAATGCAGCCTGCACACTAAGCTGTGATAAAACTGCAGTGATAAACAGTAGCAGCTTTCTTATTGTCTTCATCGACGTCTTGCACTTTGTAGAAAGCAAAGAGCTTTCTGCACTATCCCTACCATTAAAGAGCTTTATACACTTTCCTTATGATTGACATGGTTTGGCTGGTGATATCAACCATTATGAGACTTTTTATTTGCGTAAAGAGATGTTTGCTTTTTCTCCTTCCCCTTTTCAGAGCTGACTTTGATGATTCTGCAACCTATTCAGCAGTTGCAACAAATGTCCATGGTCAGGCATCAACTAATTGCGCTGTGATTGTGAGAAGTAAGTCCTACTTTATGTTTAAAAAAAATAAATAAATATAGTGCTCATGTAATTGAATATTTCTTGTATGTTTATTCATAGGGTTCAGAGAAGATGAAGAGCCTCACCCAGCTGCGATAATGCCCTTCCACTGTAAGCCTTTTTTTCTATTTGCTTAGATAATTTGTCCTCTTGTCAGAGTAATGTTTTACAGATGAGAATACTGGATATAACTTCCTTCTTCTGGCTTTGCTTTCTAAGCATTGAGTTACAGTAGAAGCTGTCCAAATGCTCTTGCTTTTCCAGTTGAATTTCTAGATCAGCATACAATATAACAGAAAATTCCATCTCCTGCTCAGATCAGACACTAATCTGTACAATTTACTTGCACTCAAGAATGCTTTCATTTTCTCATGCATAGTGCCCCTGTCATATGATGTTTGCTTCACCCACATTGATGTCCAGTTTCTGGAGAAGTTTGGAGTCACTTTTGCAACTGAAGGTGAAACACTGACCTTGAAGTGTTCTATGTTGATCACTCCAGAGTTGAAAAGACTACGACCTCGTGCTGAGTGGTATAGAGATGGTAAGTTATTACATTGAATAGAATCTACCTGGAAAATGCTGGAGGAGACACTGAGGATTCAGGTCAGGTTTAGAGCATCATATTCTCAGAATTAAATCTGGAATAGAGAAGAAGAAATGTCTAGTTAAAATTAATAGTCCTGCACTCTCAATTAAGTGACTTGGTCAACATTTTCTTGAGCACATATTAATAGCAGCAGGAGATAACCTTATATTGTGATAACACAATAGTTAGAACATTTACTTGGAAGGCATCCAAAGGCAGTTCTTAGATTTCACAATGACTCATAGTTGAATACTGTGACCACTGAGCTGAAGGGTACTCACAAGGCAGTAAATCAAAGTTTGAAGTACTGAGGAATGGGTCTCCACTTTAATCTTGCTCCAGCATTTATTGTGAATTTTATGTTAAAATCACATGAATGTGTACTTAGGCAATACTTATAGAAGCCAGGCCTGATACACATTTGCTCTGCTGTTTATGTGCCATGTTAGTAGGTTTCTTACCTTGCCTCTTTTGTCTGTGAAACTCTATGTTATGCCAGGTGAAGCAGTCTTACCTTGAAGTACTCAAAATAACATCACTAAACTTATCATATACTGGGGTGGATGGTACGCAACCTCTGGACAAGCAGTGTTTGTTCACTGCAGCAAAAAAGGGTTTTGAAACATAAAACTAGCTGCTTAGAGCCTAATGGATAACAGCCTGTTGTAGATATTTAGTCCACCACTTCTCACCAACTACAATCTATGTAAGATTCTAAAGTAATTATTCTACCTGAGGACTTACCGAAAGCCTTGGTTATTTTTGAATGCTTAGACCTTTCCCCAAAAGGACCACATGTGACAATAGTGGACTTCCATGTTGTTTGCACTAGCCCCAAAAAAGTTGGAAGAAATTTCCATAGTGGAAAAAATGTGATGAATAAACTAAGAAATGTCAGTAAGATTAATAAGTCAAGAAAAATCAAGATTACTAAAATCAGAAAAATAATGATTTTGTTACTGCTTGTTATGCATTTTGTTCCATGTACATCATGGTTTTAGATATATTCACATCTGATCCTTCAGGGAACAAACTACTACTTAATCTTTCATTCCTATTTTTCTATCATTGTGGATACTTCCTTGTGATGAACTATTAGATGTCACTAAAGTAAAAAATATGAGATAATAAAAATGGCTTTTTCTGTTTGGTGAATAACCTAAAATCTAAGGCTGGTCCTTGAATTCAGATTCTGTTCCCACTGAAGCATACAGGAATTGCTATACAGTTCAGGATATTTAATAACTAAAAATAATCACTCACTTCACCGTCAGGTGAACCATCATTTTCAAGGGTACCTTTACTTTGTCTCCTGCTGGGCACAGTTTCTCAAGGTGCCAAATCTCTGAAATTCTAAATTTGAAACTGCAACTAACAAGAACTTCTAATTTTCAAGGAATGCACAATATTGTTCCCCTTTTCCTTGAACATGAATTTTTCTTGCACTACGACAAAAGCTCATGACCTTTTCCTTTTGTGCCTTCACAATGACAAGATAATTCCTTCTTGCTACATAACAATACTATGCTCTTTGTTTCCCCCTTTATTCAGCTTAATAAGTCCTTACTTGAGAAAACCTGGGATTAAAGCTTGGTCTGCTTTAAGCCAATAGGTTTTTGCTAGGGAGTCAGATAGGTGTTCGTCCCATTATTCTAGTTACGTTATGTGAAATAGGATGTTACAAACAAGCTTAGATTTGTCCCTCATTACAAGTACATGGATCACAGTATTTCCAAGAGGTGTACAGGTACATTAGATGGCAGAGCTTGTTCCCAAATGCAGCAGGAATTCACGCACTATGAACGTTTGGTACATGCTACAGTTCCCTGTGTTGAGTCCCCTGAGAGCTCTCAAGGCAATGCATAAATATAAGCAACGAGAAGTCAATAATTTATACAACATCATGTGCTTTAGACATTCTGGTTCTTTAGAGAGGTAATATTTAATTCTACTCTTGCATTAAGGTTGTGCTATATTAAAATTTTTCAGTTTGTGTTAATCAAATAATAGCAACTAAAAAGATGGATATATATTATTTACTTCTAATAATTATCCACAGGAGAAGTATATGTTTATCTAGCATAAATAAGCTTCACACTATTGAGCCTCATTGAGGGTATTTAGTGGACTCCTAGGAGCATATAAGCCAGCTCAATCAAATCCTCTGAATTGATTTGGGATTTCACAAACACGAATATGATGTCTATTATTTATGGCCCACTTAGAACAATTTAGGAGACTGAAAGAACCTTTCAAGATACTGAAAGAACAAAATCATACTTCAGGAATGTATATCTAATCTGGACATGACCTCAGCTGATACCAGGAACTTTCCATTATTGATCTCTACTGTAATATAAACACTATAAAACTATGTGTACCAGCATTCTGCAGCCATTTATACTGTAATCTAGAATAAAATAATTGACTTCAGAAGGAAAAATCATGGAGTGAAGAAACTAGCTAAAATTTCAGCAGAACAAAAAATACATGCTTAAAAGAAGTTTCAGTATATAGTAGTTCCCCACACTTTGTATTAATTTTAATCAGAGTAATGTATTAGGAAAATTATCTTACATATTAAAAAATGAGTTTACAGCTTGTGAGGCTTGAGACACACTGTCTCTGAGGGTTAGTCTTCTGCAAGTAAATTCTGGGAGAAATAACAGAGCACAACATATAAATAGACCATGATTAGTGAGAGCTTGAAGCTGTAAAATTATTGTGGTGGCAGGTTTATGAATACTTGATCTATTAGAACTTTTAAATGTGTTTGAGGCCTCCAAACTTTTTTTCTAATTGTCTTGCCTACAAAGTCATTCATCCTGACTACATCAAAAAAAAAAAAAAAAAAGTGGGCTTCTGTTGGTTTCTGGTGGATCTTTGGCCTTGTGTGGGGGAGAGAAGCTTTTCTGCTCTTACCAGACTGCCTCCTCAATTCCTGATGTCAGGTACACATAAAGAATGGAAATGGGTGATTCTGGCCTTAGTAGCAATACAGGCTTGCCTACAATTTCTGTATATTCAAACTGTGGTGGCTACCAATCCACTGAAGCTTGGAGTCTAAATAAGTGACCAGCTTTCCAAAGACGCTGGTTAATCAACATTTTTTTCTTGCTTAGGATTTTCCATAGGGCTCATACATTGGTTAATTTTTCAAGGTGAAGATATTTTCTGATTTAATTTAAAGTTCATCATATCTCTCTAGACAAAGTCTGAGTACCATTGTGACAGGCATGACAGAAAGGGGACACTCAAGTTTTCTAGGTAAGGATGTCATGACTAAGGATCTCACGGGAAAGAACATGATTAAATTTAGTTTGTGTGCTTCTCTTAAAGCTACTACATGCTTAGCTGATTATGGAATTTACTGCTGTAAGATTTAGTAGAGTGTCTTCCACATGCTTTATTATCTGAATATGTGTCATGTTTTATACCTTCTCATGCAACTCAGCTGGTATGCTAGAGCACTGATTCCTTTGCAAATGTTTGAATGCTGGCTCCAAAATCTATTTAAGCAATAGAATAATAAACATTCATAGATATTCAGATCTTTTAAATACAGTTCTGCTGCATTGATTACAATGAATTTGTATGTGATTAGCCTTATGGAGTTAAAAATCAAAAATAATCCAATCAGCTATTTAAAAGGGTGATATGAGAAAGTCCCTTGCCTACCATAAAATATCCTGTTCATTCTTTTGCTCTGGTATCACTAGGCAATCAGATTAATGTGCATTAATCATTGGTCACCACCTCTCACCTTTGAGAGTTTTAAATTTAATTTAATTCAATTCTCAACAGGCATGCCTTGAAGATTTAAGTTTGGTGTATATTTATAACAGTTTTCAGATTAAACTGAAATTTATTTTTTAAAATTTGGAAGAAAAAATTGAGTAAACTGACATTTGACCTGAACAGGAAGCAAAACTTATTAAAAATGAAACAAGGTTCCACCCTGCATTCATTATAGGGTATGACAGGTTTTCATGTCAATATTTCTGAATGTGGGTAACATTTTTTGTCTCTCAGAGTACTAAAAATTATAGTGATAGGAATTTTGTTGTTGGCACTGCATGGGGTAGCACTAGACCTCATGTTCTCTAAGATTCACTGATCAAATGAGAGTTTGAAAACTCTCTATAGAGTTTTCATAGCATCAAAGCACATTATCATTCTGAATAAAACTGGCATAAATATTAGTTTGTGTCCCCAGTTAGCAGAGAACTGCACTAGGATGCAGGTTGTTTTAGCAGTACAGTAATGTGTCTGATGGATCTTCTCTTCCAGATGTGCTGATAAAGGACTCCAAGTGGACAAAACTGTATTTTGGAGAAGGCCAGGCAGCTCTTTCCTTTACTCATCTGAACAAAGATGATGAAGGTTTATACACCCTGCGCATGGTTTCAAGAGGAGGAATCAGTGAATGCAGTGCATACCTGTTTGTAAGAGGTATTAATCTAGTTCTTGAGGAGAAATTTAAAAACATTATAAAGTTTAGTTTTATGAAAAAACCCTATGTAATAACTGAAGTAAGAAAGAAATTTAGCCCCGTGGAATTTCATAGTAATTTGATTTGTACATAGTAGTCTGTACTAAAACCCAGTCACCTTACATGAATGTGGAGCTTCAAGAGGAGCATGCTCCTGAGGACATTTTGTTTCCTGAAGAACCAGAGAAACCGTGCTTGTGAAGAAACAACTTGTTTCTTCTTTTTCATCTCCTTTCCTGGTAGGAAATAAACATCTTTGCATACAATCAGTTCTCACAGTGATGATTTTGGCTTTAGAGTTTGGAAACTGGGAATGAGCCTTGTTGGTTATTCTGGTATTTTGTGCCTGGTCTTAGGGATACATGCAGGAGAAAGCAAAAGAAATATTCCCACCATTATACCCGTCATAGTCATGTCATTAACCAGAGAAAAGAAGCAAAGTAAGAAACTAGCTGACTGAAGAAATACAGTTTTCATAAGAGACATAGATAAAAGGAGGTAAATGTATTAAAATAGAATAAAGGTCAGAACTTTTCATCACATTTCCATGCACAGCTCTCAGTGAAATAAAAATGAGCTTCTGCATGTACCTGTGAGCAGAACTTAGTATTCAGTTTTAAATTCTTTTATTTGGAAGATAAAAATATTTCTGGTTGAGCAGTTCTTTCACTCTCTTAAATACATTGGACAACATCCTTGATGTGGGCAAACTGGAACAGCCCCATTGAGGCCACTGTAGCTGAATTAATTTTAAACCTTGTTCTTCTTGGAAACATATTGGAACATATGTGCCTTGTGGGAATGTCATCCAGACAGTTTGTGTGGGGTAGAAGGAGTGAATGTCTTTTTCAGGGGCTTGAAATGCAGCTTCCTCACAGGACTTGTGCAAGGTCTTCATCAGCTTTTTTGTCTTGAACAAGCCACTCTGGCACCCTGATCTCATTAGAAAGAATTTGCTAAAGCTGTTTATGTCCAGGTTACATTCCAAGAAAGGCATTATTCAAGTGAAAAACATCCACTAATATATAAAAAAATTTTAAAAACTTTTTGTTGTAGTGATGGGTAAATTTTAAGTATCTCTCTTGTCCATTTTATATTATATTTGATCCCTTTGCATGCCCAGAACCCTGGCCTTGCACTATGTCCTCTGGAGTCTCTAGTGTTGTCTGTTGGCCATTCTCTTGCCTTTCTTCATGTAGGCTGTGATCTGATACTGAGCACAAACTACTTCACAACTGATTGGGATTAGGCTCTATAAATTTAGACTCTATACAGAATGGCTTTCTGTTATAGAAGTCTTCCTTTGAAGGGAGAGAACTTTAGCTGTTACAAGGTTTCATTAGGAGTTGTGGGTCCAGATTCGTCAATATCTCTCAAAATGAAGCCACAAAAGGGTATCTTAAAGGTCGTATTTAAGACTATAAATAAAAAACATAGCATTATAAATGTTTCAGGAGTTTGCAGATTTTTTATTCTTTAAGAGATTTGTTTTCCTGATCTACATGTTTTTTACTGAGTACCTTGGTCTGGCTTTTAACACACTGAGTCACAGCTTTCAGTGTGACAGAGCATAAAAAACACATGAGTGGGTTAGGCTTTTAATTCTCACAGAAAATAATAAGTGTTTGCTTCCTAAAAAGCTTTTCTATTCTCAAAAATATCCTTGAACATTTTGTCTGTATAAAAAGATAGACATTATGATCCTGAATCATTATTGCATTATTGAATTAGTATGTCATGAAATGTTTGGGCTTTCATTCATATAAACAAGTAGCACAATGAACTGGAAGCCTTCTCTTTGACTTTTTGATATACGTCTAAACCAATTTATTTTGATTTGTGGTCCAGATGCCGATGCATTGATCGCAGGAGCACCAGGGGCACCAATGGATGTTCAATGCCATGATGCTAACAGAGACTATGTTATTGTTACCTGGAAACCACCGAATACAACCAGTGAGAGCCCTGTTATTGGCTATTTTGTTGACAAGTATGTAAACATTAATATTTATTTGATTTTGTTAATTGCCAGAAATATGTATATACTGAAGAGAAAAAAATACCATTATATCCTTTTAATGTGTGCGTTCTTTGGATATATTTTTACAGCCAGTTGGCACTGGAACTCAGCTACACACTGTGTTAAATTACTAGATTGTTCCCTGGCAAACTTTTGGCCCAGATGATTTAGTACTTTCACAGGCAGTTCTGGGCACAGTCTGGGAATTAGCAGGGGCTGGAGGCCATTCCAAGTAATATTTGCAGGCAGACACATTTTATCATACACTTAAAATGTTCAATAGTATGGATGTGGGCACATCAGAGAATGAGCCCTGACAGTATTTAATTTATAAAAGCTAGAATCCACGGGCATCTCGAATGAGATTTAGTCTCTTTAATCTCCATACTGCAAAAGCTGAAACCTAGGAGTTATTACATTATCTTTTTATTTCTTTCTTAAATGTAGTACATCAGGAGCTCAAGGCCTGGACTCGTGGGAATTGGCAGTTTAAATCAGACTGGCAGGCCTCTCTCCTTCAGTGAGCTTTGTATTTTGCTGGGGTTTCAGCTCAGTGCAGGCAGCTGGCAAGCAGGGGATCCAGGCGCTGTTTTGCATGTCGCTTCCACTGAAGTGAGTGCTTGCTCCTTGTAGCCAGAGCAGAACATCTGATCCTTAATGTCTGAAACTGTCAGTCAGCAAAGCCTTACTGAAATGATTTCATAATGTGTACGGGTCTGCACTTAAAAGCAACATTTGCAGCTCATTGCCATTTGCTACCCTGTCATTTGGTTTAATTCAATGATAACTGTCTGGGAATAACTGGGAAAATAGTGGTTTATGAATGGCAGTCAGTATGAGGAAATTAACTTGGGACCTGGGAACTCTACCATCTATGTCGAATTTATGCAGTACATAGATCATAGGAGAATTTCATCTAGATTGTGTATAATCTAGTCAGATGTGCCATTTGACACGTTGCTTGTATCATTGCAGTACCAAGGAGCTCTTGATAATGACACAACTTTTTTCTGGTATAGTCAGGGAAAAAGAGAGTCTTCTATACAAAAGTTTATAGTAGTAGGATACAAACTATATATGTACACACCAAGCAGTCAGTATGAGGACATCACTCTGCTTCTTGATGACTCATATACTCTGTGGCCCAGCCATTTTGGGAGGGAAAGGCAAAAAGAAGTTTACTTGAAAATATGACAAGGAAGAAACATAAACGATTAGGTGAACCTTGCAAAATCATCATATTCTGTGGAGATCATTATTAAATATGAAATTGAATAATTTATTCTTTACATGGCAAGGAAGAGAACCAAACAGAAGGGAAGCAGAGAGATTTGAAATGCCAAAAACCATGGAATAAGGAAAATTACCTTTGCATTATGAAAAAAAATATGAATAGAGTGGGAATTGGATCTCTGATCAGAGAAGGTGTTAAAATGTGACTTTCATTAATGAGATGTATAGTTTAGCTCCTCAGCCTAGTGAAGGTGATTTCTATGGTTCTGACCTGGTGTGGGTAGCATGGGGCATATTTATTGTGAGATGAGACTGACAAATGCTGTCTTTTGCTATTCCAAGATGTGAAGTAGGTTTGGAAAACTGGGTCCAGTGCAATGATGCTCCTGTAAAAGTCTGCAAATATCCTGTGACTGGTCTTCAAGAGGGACGGTCTTACATATTCCGTGTGAGAGCAGTGAACAGCGCTGGCATTAGCCGGCCTTCTCGAGCCTCGGAACCAGTTGCAGCGCTTGACCCTGTTGACCTGGAGAGAACACAAAGTAGGTTATTCAAGGATCCTTAAAAAAAAAAAATTGATTTAAGATTCTGTTTGCCCAGTTAACCTAAGGAGCAGAGTTTATTTCTTCCTTTGATTGAATATCTCACTACAGGCTGCAAAGTAGTGTTATGAGAGCTTCTCCATGATTAGAGTAAGCCGGCTTTCTCTGGGGAGTAGTTTTATTGATTTAGCCTTGTCCTAAACCCCTGTGCAGATTCTGTATATAATGTACTTGCACACCTTCTGTTTTGTGTCTTCCTTTTAGTCAGAGGGGAATTAAAATAATTATGAATACCTTAAGGCACTGCTCCAATGTTGCCTGTGAAATCTGAGCTGAGTATAATTTCCTTTACATGTGTTTTATGTATGTGTGTATGCTTTACGATTAATTCCTGTAACAAAAGTACAGTTCATGATACAATTGATTACTAACCTGCCTCAAAATCAAATTCATCTACTGTGATGATGACTCTTGCTCTTTAGCACATCTTTGAATAGTACTGTCTTCTCATGCCCTGTTTTCCTATGAAAGTGAATAAACCAGTATATGACTTCAAGTTGACTCTATCTGGGAAAAGATTTAATAACAACATTATAAAACAGAGGTATAAAGGCTTTTGAACAGGTGACAAACAAAATTTGCAACATTTGTAAATATATTGAACTAGTTTGAGAAACTAATTGAATATTTTGATTAACAGCTATTCATGTGGATGAAGGGCGAAAGATTGTGATCAGTAAGGATGACCTTGAAGGTATGTAGAATTTCTACAGTTTCATTCCATCTGCTTATACTCCAGGAATTTTGCATCATAATTAGAAGCATAACTTGAAAAGAAATCCATCTAGTGATAAAGTCACTATATTAAGAAATAAAGACGTTATGACTTACAAGGTTGAGAGAACACAAGTGAACACTAAGGTCTAAGGATGGAGAACATTGCACTCTCAACAACAAAACTTTTATGATATGTCGACAGCGTTTTCTCACCTTTTTGCTTTTACTAGTGCTAAACTGAGTTAAATGGCTGAACATTAAATTGCCTATTTGATTGGGAATTTAATTCCCCTCTTTCTAGCTTTCTGGGAACTAAGTAGATTGATTTTGACTATCTGAGCAAGTTACTGCCATTCTCATTAAAACTTACACAATCCATCTCAATACTTTAATTAATATATCTACCTGAATATGGAAGTTACTCTTAAGGTTAAGGTTATGGACTAAGTAATGTTTTTCCTCAAGACAGTTGTGGAGATCCCTGACAACTTTTGAGATAAAGTTTGAATTTTTTCTGGTTTTGGTTGTTTCTCTATGGAATGATTTGGTTTTTAGACTTGAATAACGACCTTCCTTACACTTAAGTATTATTAACTATAATGTCTCAAAATTTTTAAAAAATGTCTATCTGCTCTCTTCCACAAAGGTCATAAAGTTGTAACCCCAAAAATAACACAGTAAAAGAGAAATCACCTGAGAACAGATGTAGTTTGAAGGAGAATTAGACATTAAATGGCTTTCCCAGTGCATGGACAGGACAGATGAAGTTTCTCTATTTTTGTAATAGTATGCTAAATGAATTGATATGGGTATTATAGGATCAGAGGTACATTACAATATCAGATTGGAATTGTTTTGTTTGGCTTCACAGATCATTCTCCTGCTCTCAGGATTGCCTTAGAGGGATCAGGTCCAGTAAATGGTCACTCTGGAATAGTCATAAATAATGATATTTGGATTTCTGTCACATGAATGTGCATGTTTAATAGAGTCTGAATATTCAAATATCACTCTTTAGGTAGATCACTACTTTCATCTGCAAGACTGGAGACTATTTCTGAAAGAGCAATCTCACAGACCACAAATGGTTTTCCTTTTTAGTGGAGGCTGATGTCCTATTCTGGCAACCATTCTGTGCCACCATGTTATATCATTACAAAGTATGGGAGCTTTTTTTTTAATTTCAAGAATGAAAGAAAAAAATGTTGAGATTTCATTACCTGAAATCAGTTGGAAGCCTTTTGTCTTAATGCTGTGAAGGTTTATAGTAATTTTCTTGACTATGTTTCATCAATTTTGTCTTAAATTCAGCTGATTCACATGACTTTCTGAAAGAAAAAATACAGTTGTAGGAGACCAAATATAGAAAGCATTGTGAGAAATAAATTTTCATTGGATATATCAGTTTGCTCTAAAAAAGATTTGGTTAAGATTTGGTAAATATATATGATCAAATAATATCAGTGTTCATTTTTGGCCTGGTTCATTCTACAGATATATATAGTTTTTTTAAAATATTACTGCCATGATTTAAAGATTATTACTGAATTTTTTTTCTGTTTTTAAAAGAAAAATTCTTAACATTTAGAGGATATATGCTCTTTTCTTTGCCTGAGAAGCAGAAAAATTTACCTTCAAAGAACAAAGCTTTTTTCTTTTTCTATCACAAGCCATAAAGATAAATTTCTTAGGTGCCTGCTGAGTTGCTATTTCTGACCTACTACCAAGTCAAAGCTTCTTCAGGGCTGTTGAGCTGTTGTTGTGTAGCGGTCCATCACAGGTCCATCACAGGTCACTCTCCCATCTAGTGCTCTATTACCCCATTATAATTCCTTGGACAGCAGAACCTGCTTTTTTTCATGTTGTATTCAGTGAGCAGGACCATGAAAGGCTGAGCTGAATTCTTCCAACCTGGCCCAGGGTAGGCAGGTTGTCTCTAACACTGCTGGTAACTTTGTGAGTGAGGACAGGAGTTTGATCAGGCCACACTACATGGTGGAATCATCAGAGGGCTGGTGACATATTTTTATGTCTCTGATTCATAGATTTTAGAAGTGCTTTGAACTGTACAGCTGAAAATACCACAATTTTGTAGGATATATTGCTAATAGGTTCTGTACCTTTTCCTGCTTTCCTCTTTGTTTTAAAGATGCCTTTCTGTTACTTCCTTTCCACCTATTTTTTAAATTCTAATTTCTCATAATAACTCTTTAGACTTCTGTCTTCAATCAAAAAATGTTTGCCTATAGTGAGTAGGTTTTTACTAGCAGATTGAAGTAATTCGAATGTGATCAATGAAAAAAGTGTGACGAATGCACAGAGTTTCAGGGAGCACATTTACTGAAAGAGTATTTAATATTAATAGTGAAGTTTTATTTATCAAAATTTAATTTAAATGATCAGGTGAACTGCACAGATGATATCACAGTCCCTAATAGCTGAGCAATGCAGTGCAGGGTGGGAAAGTTGAATCAGAAAGACGAGCTGTAGCATGAATGCTGACGCAGGAGTTAATCTGCTGTTTAACACTTGCTACATTTATTAATCTTACAGGAGATGTTCAGATTCCAGGCCCTCCCACCAATGTACATGCTTCAGAAATCAGCAAAACATATGTTGTGCTCAGCTGGGATCCACCTGTTCCCCGTGGCAGGGAGCCACTGACGTATTTCATTGAGAAGGTACTGCACTGCATAGTGGTGTTCTGTTGAAAGGTGCTTCTTTCCTGTGTGCAATTACATTCAACCTATTTTCAGAACAGCAGAATGAGCAATAAGACTAACACTTTCTGTGGTCTTACAGGATTTAGAAGTGGGATATTAGAGAAGCACGGATAATCAAATGTCTTACTGCAAGTTTTAATGAGCATTGAAATTCAAGGTCCAAAGAAAAGGATTCCCCTATGCTATTTGCTTATTGTTGTCTAAATGGGAACAAACTGTTATGTAAAGTAGCAGTTAAAAAAAAAAAAAAGTCTATAATTTTCATAGTCCTACAGGCATGATTATAAAGTTTTCAGTCTCTCTACAATAAAAGGAGTTGCTGTTTGTCCTGCGGTAGAGCATAATTTGACCCTCACTTTTTGCAGGCTTATAGCAGCCTCCACCATAGACTGACATTTCCAATTTATCCTCTGTAAGGTCAGCAAAGAGGCAGATGCGTGTCTCAGGTTCACGGGTCCCTGGTACTCTTCATGGCTGCCTTCCTCTTCTCTTCAAATTCAAAGGGGACTTCAGTGTTCACAGTAGGAGAGGCTTGTTCTTCATCCACCTAAGTGAAAAAAAAATTAGATAAATCTGTCCCTGAGCCATGTTTCTAAATTATACTGGATTATAGCAACTTACTACAAAGTTTTCCTGGTAGGTAAAATGGGCCTCATACCTGACCTCTAAAACATTTACAGGTCAAGCTATACTTAGTTTTGATGAATTATACCTCTAGCATATGCACCCTCTTAACAATCCACAAACTTTAACCTCTTCATAACACTACCACACATTCAATTTGCACCATGTATATTGTAACAGCCTTTTCTCAGGTCCTTACTATGCAAGCTATTTTATTCTCACATCTAAAATTCTACACTTTCCTCCACAGTTCATTTTCCAGCTGTCCATGCCACTCCTCTTTTTGCAGCCACCCCAGCTTTTCTTTTCCCTCTCAGACACACAAAAAGTCCCTCCACTTCAAAAGAACTCCATAGGCCATTTCTATATTCACACAGAATCACTAGGTTGGAAGAGACCTTCAAGATCCTTGAGTCTAACCCATGCACTAACACCTCAAGTAAACCATGGCACAGAGTGCCACGTCCAGTCTTTTTTTAAATATATCCAGGGATGGTGACTCCACCACCTCCCTGGGCAGACCATTCCAATACTTCATCACCCTTTCTGTAAAAAGCTTTTTCCATATATCTAATATATATTTCTCTTGGCGCAGCTTAAGGTTGTGTCCTCTCATTCTGTCAGTTGCTGCCTGGAGAAAGAGACCAACCCCCACCTGACTACAACCAACTTTCAGGAGGTTGTAGAGAGTGATAAGGTGATACCTGAGTCTCCTTTTCTCCAGGCTAAACAACCCCAGCTCTCTCAGCTGTTGCTCACAGGGTTTGTGTTCCAAGCCCCTCACCAGCCTGGTTGCCTCCTCTGGACGCGCTCAAGCGTCTCAATGTCCTTCCTGAACTGAGGGGCCCAGGGCTGGACACAGCACTCAAGGTGTGGCCTCACCAGTGCTGAGTACAGGGGAAGAATAAGGTTCATCCATTACTTGCTGGATGATGAACAAATCGATGTAAAGTGAACATCACTCAGTGGTTAAATTTTCCAGGAAGCATGACCATTTCTCCCTCTCTGCCTCATACATTCAAAAGAAGTAATGAAAATTTTAATAGTAATAAGTATCTAGGTTTTCTTTCTATGCAATAAAATATAATGCCTTTCTTGAATTTATTCCACTTACATATGTCTTCTCTTATCTATAAATTTCAAGAATATCGATGTAAATATTTTGAACCATGTATTTCTTCTTGTCATGGAAATACCGTATTAGTTACAGAATGTGCAGAAATAGCTCAGATAAGAACCTCATAGGTAGATTTCCATGGAGTGGACATCTACATTTGGTCAGCTGAATTTCATTCTAAGAATGAATTGTAAAATATACATTATCTGCTTGTTTTATACAAATAAATTTATATATCTCCAGAAACAGTACAGAGCAGTGACAATTATGAAAAAAAGTCTCAGTTAAACACCAGACCTACTAAAGGAAAGTGAGAATAAGGACTAAAAGGCTATTGTTAGAAAAAAGAGGTTAGTTGTACTAATTAATACCTGAATCTAAAATCTTTTCCATAAATAAGTAATATATATGAACACCTTAGTTCATAGGTGAATGTTTATTTTTTGCTTTCCACTGTCATCTGTTAATTTAAAACAGTTTCTGATTATTTTATTTCAAATAAAGAAGATTCAGTCCTGAAGAATAAAAATGTATTTGTAAAGCCTTCAAGAGATGCAAAATGGAAATTAATTTTCTACTTAATTTTTTTCTCTTTAAATACTTTTTTAACAGATAAAACAAATCAAACTGCAAAAAAATTGCGATGCTTATTCTTTGTGAAAAGAAGAAATTAATGTTTGTCATGGAAGAAAGTAAACTATATGGCAAAATTATATTTATTTCATATTTTACAGCTTTTTATTATAAAATAAAATTGATGTTATATTTCTTGTTTCTGTTTAGAACGCTAGGTGGGTTTAGTACCTCTGAGAAAGATTTTGATATATGGACTCCAGCTGTTTACATTATAATTACTTGTCTATTGTAGGTGTCACTATATACAGGGTAGTTTCCAAGCACCCATGAAACACTCTTCTGCCTCTAAGAAATTCACAGTCTATCAGATTTTTGTCCCAGACTTTCTGTTCCAAAATTTTGTAAACATGTAATTTGTATGCACCTATCTATGTGCCAAGGAAATTTTCTTCAATCTGTTTATTAGGCACTTGGGTTTTACTAAAATTTCTGAAAGATTCCATGACTAACATGACTAACAGTTTATGTGAGGAAATCTAATGGACAGCAGACTTCTCTCAGAGTATTGATTTGCTGTATCTCCTCCATGGGCAGTTGTGGAGATGATAAGCTCAGCTGCTGCATTGAGAATACTCAAAAGTAATTACTTCATTTGATGAATGTTTTTAGGGGACACGACCTTACTCAACAGAATAAATAGTTGTGAATAAAGTAACATTTTCCTCCCTATCTTTCTGCAGAATTTGGTTAGGGCTGGTTTGCTTGACTCCAAACCTTTGGGTGTTCATGTGAGTTTTGCAGGACATGAAAGTAATTCTTTTGGGACCAATCACAGTTGACAGTCACAGCCCTAAAAGAAGGCAAGCTCTATGTACAAGTGTGCATGTATTGAAGTCGAGACAGGCAAGGAGACAGTGAGATATTCAGACATTTTTGTAGAGTAATGGAATGCATGAGCTATGAGAATTTGCATATGTTTAAGTCAGGCATTTGAGAGTGATCCTTTTCTCATTGCTCTTAAATAAATTCATGACAGGATGCAATACAGCAACATGTTCATTTTCTGACAGTTCAGAGAAATGATTCATGGGTTTTTTTGTTGTTTTTTGTAGTCCATGGTTGGCAGTGGAAGTTGGCAAAGAGTCAATGCACAGGTTGCAGTAAAATCTCCTCGCTATGCAGTGTTTGACCTTGCAGAAGGAAAACCATATGTTTTCCGAGTGTTGTCAGCAAACAAAAATGGCATCAGTGATCCATCTGAAATCACAGAACCTATTCAACCACAAGATACTATTGGTAAGGTATTAATTGTAAGACATTAATATTAAAAACAATAGCTATTTTACAAACTGGAAATAGACAACTCTCATTAGATTAGTGTAACTACAATAACAGTAGTCGAGCTTATTTGTGTTCAGTTCTGTGAAGGATTTAAAAAATACCAAGATGCTAAATTTTAGAGACTTTCCTGAATTTTCCTAGTGATCACAAGCCTCACAACTGAAAACAATAATCAGTATAAAGTTAAATTATTTTTAATTATTCACTCTTCAGTGTTCTGTTAATGTGGCATCAAAAAATAGGTTAATCACTAACTTTGATAATTATATTTTCTGGCTCAGGTAGTTATATACTACCTAATTCCCTACAGTTTCAGCAAGATAAGGTAGCCTTTCATTTCTTTCTTAGTATTCTGAGTTGCAAATTACAGCTGGTGCACTATTCCTGCTTCATACAGATGAGTAGACTTCAGGGAAAGGGGAAATACAACTACATATTCAGTGGTGATTTTCCAAATGAAAATGAAGTGTTTATCTTGGGGTCACATTCAAAAACACAAATAAAAATTTAGGGAGTGATTATTCATCTTGTTTTTGAAATATTTGTTTTGTTTTTGCAGTTTTGCAGAAGCCACACATAACAGCTTGATGAATTGATAACTATCACCTTAAGTGCACATATCTTACCAGTACACTTTCTAGAAATATATGAAATATTTACAGTATCTGATGTACCATAGTTTAAAAATATAATCCATATTTTCAGCTTGATCTGTAACTGCATGATAAAAAAAGCATATTTTGCTTTCATATATTCTTGATATGATGTCTCATTAATGCATATAAATTATTTAAACCATTCAACGTTCCCCAAGGTAGGGAAAAAAACCACTGTATTTATTGCACTTAGTACAGAAAATAAACTATCCCTTAGGGGTTAACACAATACCTTCTGCATAACTCACAGCTTTAAATAAAGCACAAAACAGAAGAATCTATTTTAAAGAGAAACTTCAGGAGTATTTTCAAAGACAGAGTTTGCCACCTGAGCTAAAATATATCAGAAAAATATGGCTCCTTTTAGTTGCCTGCACTTAATGTCACGATGTTCTTAAGGGTGACTGAGACTCCTTCATGGGGATGGCAATCCTTACAAAGGGATTATGGATACCTTATGAGCAGAAACTAAAGAATGGTTGGGATATCCTAGGCCATCCTAAATGACACTTGATGCAATTTAACTGAGTGGTAAAAGAGTATTCAGTTTGAGATTAAAATCTAAATTTAGGTGTTTCCATGTAGGTAGCTACAGGTGTAGTAGATGCTTCTGCTCAGACTTTGGGAATTGGAGCTTGGAAGATAAGTTGGCTGATGTCATAAGTTGCCCCATGTCACCCAGCTGTATGGTGTCTGTTTTGGGGTGAGACGAATAATTTTCAGGACCCTACTGAACACTGATGGAAGAAGGCTCAGTTTAACTGGCCAAAGAGACATCTTTTTCAAATGCTTTGTTTGCCATTTCAGGGACCATAGGTATTATCTCCCAAGTCATATCTGAGAACTCTATGAAGAAGTAACAGGTGGTCCATAATGGCCCTAAATTACTTTATTTGTGTAACTAAGTCAAGCTCTAGCTCTTTGACTATAATGACAGCTCAAGAATATGTGCTTGCAGACACACATAAAAGCCTAAATGTAGGTACATTTATCAGACTGAATACATTTGATCTTACTTTATTGCATAAAGTATAGTAGCGTGTAGATATTAATTTTTATTTTAATACTGAAAGACCAAATGGGAAACATGCTGCCTTTCTTTTGTTTCAAGCTGCTTGCAGTTCTCTGCAATATCAATCTGATAAAACTAAAATACTTTCAAAAGGTGAATAATGAGTGCCTCTCTTAACCTGTCATGTTAGGCTGATACATTGCTGTAGTTTCTTACATTATGAAAGATCAGACAGATATTTTGTAGTGTACAGACTGTGTGCTGGTCCTAACTAAGATTTTTTTTCCATTTGGATCTCAATATTTCTGGTTCTATTTATTCACATTCATCTGTTTAGATCAGTGTAAACCAACAGCAAACTTTCTTTGCATGTAAAGTAAACTGCATAGTACATGTACCCATGGTACATTGGGAGACCTGTAGTCAACAGACTGATAAAGCTTTATGCCCTTTTTCTTGGTGGTGTTGAAGTTGGTCCTGGAGTGTTGTTTCCCAGTTCTGGCTTCTTTAGTCAAGAGGGATGGTTGTAAAGTGGAAAGGTTGTCTGTATGGCAACCAAGATGACCAGGGGATTAGAGATTGTGACCTATGAAGAGAGGTATTTAGTTTGAAGGCTTACAAAGATGATGGTGTCAAACTTCTCAGCATTGTCAAATGACAAATAGAGGCAAGAGCCAAAAATTGTATCTTAATAAGTTCATTCTGGACTTGCTCTTTTAATGAGAAAGGTGCAAGGTGCAAGAGTGCAGTGCTGGAAAAGGTTGTGCAGGTAAGCTGTGAAATCTCCATTGTCAGAAGGTTTCAAGACTCGTACAAATCCATGACTGACACATGAGTTTAGTGTTGGTGATGATCCCAGCCTCAGCGATAGGGTGGATGGACTAGATGATCCCCAGAGATCCCTTCCAACCAGTGTTCCTATGCTTCTATGACATTCATCTAGCTATTTTTAGATAAACTTTTGGCATTTAAATATATGCTTAAACTTGTCCTGAAAATGCACATATTTTTGGAATTGGGGCTGTCATTAGTTGACTGTAAGACAGTATTTCTTAATCCTCATGATATCATATCTCTATGTGCATTTCTTACTGACACAATAATGCCTCAGGGACATAAGGTATACATCAACCTCTTATTTGAGATAGAAATTTGAGAGCGAAAATTTTTATATCTATATGCTTTTATCATATTTGAAAATACATACTCCTATAACTGACTATCATAAAACCTATATAAAATCATTTAGGTAAGGAGCCTCACATCTTAGAGCATTCTGAGAAAAAAAACCGAAGAAAGAATTTGTGTACACATATATATAGGTATCCAGATTTAGAGTGAAAGAAATATATTAATATATATAAAAATATATAACAATATTTACTTGGTAAGAGGAGTCACAGTTTTAGTGATTAAATATAATCAAATTATACAGTGTTTCATCTAGTTCAAATTACTTTTATTTTTATTTTATAATATTATATATTTTATCTCTTTTTCTTAGTTTTGCCATCTGCACCTGGTCAGGTGGTGGCCACAAGGAATACAAAAACATCAGTTGTGGTTCAATGGGATAAACCAAAACATGAAGAGGATTTATATGGCTACTACATTGACTATTCTGTGGTGGGATCAAATCGCTGGGAACCCAGTAACCATAAACCTATTAAATATAACAGGTACTGATAATTCTGTATTTTTGAGAAGTTTGAAAACTGTAGGATATTTTAAAGACATTCTGTGTGCTAAACCATAGGGTTATAATTGAAGGAGAATGTTGAATGCATGTGAAGAAAGTCTGCAGACTCTCAGAGGGAAGATTTCCAAATTGCAGGGCAATTCTCCTCACCTTTTTTTTCTTCAAGAAGAAGCCTATTTTTTTCTATTCTATGACTTTGAGTTTTAAAAGCAGATTCTAGAGAGAAGATTCAGAGAGTCTTGGACATGAGTAAGTGCAAAATATGGCCTTCATAAGTATGAATAATGTTGTCGGGTAAACAGTCCCTATGAGGAAGAGTATGAGAAAGGAGAGGGAATTCAAAAGCTTTATCATAGTCCATGAATAACAGACCAAAAGGTCAGGCCGTTTCTGCTATAAATATGGTGGTGAAAGTGCTTTGGCAGCTGACTCTATTGTGCAGGAAAGCCAAATGTCCCATTCCAGAGACATCAGAGCTCCCTGATCTGTTACATCTCTGGATAAAAGAGAGTAGAACCCTCTTTCTAATTCCCTTGTCATGACACTAGCACTGTTTGAATTTCTGATGATTTCTTACTCCCTCCTGAAGATATCAAACTGCATTATGGGATTCTTCAAGAAATTTTTTCTGTGAAAAATCATATTTATTTTTATTGGAATCATTCACCAAATGCAAAGTTTAGATTTGAAGTCTGTATTTTCTATAACAAGCACATTATTGTATTTAGTATATTAGGTCAGTCATTAACTGAGTGACTTTGTATTCTGATGAGTCCTTTTTTCAAGCAGTTAAGAAATTTGATCAAAGAAAAAGTGGATACTAATTCTTGGTCAAAGTGGGTTGGGAAAGCACAAAAATAAGAAAAACATTTAATTTCTTCATGCGCGAACATATCTTACAACAGGAAAGCTCTGAGTATTTTATTTATGACAGTAATTACCTAGAACCTCAGATTAAACCTGAAAACTATTTTTGACAATGACTATAAAACTACAGTGAAAAATACAGTTCCTTTCCAGAATAAATTAGAATTTAGCAAGCCAAAGTTCAGAGGGAATATATTATATTTTATCTGACTTCACCTGCTAAATCAGTACTGACAATCTAATGAGTACTGTGATTTTTGCTACAGTGTCCCATCCAGTTATATTGTACTACATCACGCCATTGTATTGCAGTTTCCTTCTTGGAAATATTTTCCTTTGTGAAGCACTCATGAAGCTGAGCTTTTTAATTCATACAACAATTTCATGTTACAGCATAGAATGATTCCTGTAAAATATATACTAATATGTGATGCTGTCTTTTTTTAACCCAGGTTTGTTGTTCATGGTTTGGAAACTGGAGAGCAATACGTCTTCCGTGTGAAAGCTGCGAATGCTGTAGGACTGAGTGAAAACTCGCAGGAGTCGGAGGCAGTAACAGTGCAGGCAGCCCTGAGTAAGTGTGATTCTAGGCAGCTCAGCTTCTCGGCTCCCAAATGAGTGACATATTTTCAGCAATCATTTCCTTTGGTCTGATTTACTGTAATAGTATACCTTGCAGCCATCATGCACATCTCTTTCTTTTTAATGAGGTCTATCCTATGACACGTGGCTATTCTTGAGAAAATATGTTGTTTTACAAAAAAAGTTATTTATAATGATTGTTAGAAATTTTGGGTAAGATGCACTTTAAGGACCAGGTTGCCTTTTGCTCCTAGGTTGTATCAAAGAAATTTAAATACTGATTAAGTTAGACAATTAGTTTCTGAGTAACTTGCAGTGGTGCAAAAAATTTTAGCATGGAATCTGCTCCATTTAGAAGAGTTTCAGTAAGCTTTATTGCTGCATAGCCGAACCAAACAGAAAATGCCCTTCGTTTGCTCCAGGTTGGAGCACAGTCTACCTCCTCTGGTGTCCTACAAAAAAAATTTCTGTGTTAGATCAGTTGTGCAACCTTCAGTGGGAATGGTACATCTTGATTGAAAGATTGAATAAGTATTTATGATGAAGAATACACAGATCTGGGCTATCATGGTTCAATTTGAATTAAGGGACAATGCCAGCTCCATACTGAAAAAATTTAAGTAGGACATGTTTTCCCCAGCAGAGTGCCCCCTACCTCTGGGAGAAGACCAATAGACATACTTGTGAGAAATAATCCTCTAAAAGATCTATAATTCAAGGTAGTCAATAGAAAGTAAACTTGTATGTTACTGACAAAGTTACTCTATTTGAATTTTTTAGGAGGAAGTGTGTCTCATATGGGTAGGTGGTGCATGGACACTTGCACATCTACCACCACAATGTTGCACCTATTTGTCACTTGCACCTGTTTGTCACTGTGTGCTTTGGAGATGAGGGTTGCATGGGGTTTATCATCAAACACAGAGCACGTGGATCTTACACACGCTTATGGGATGCAGATGGTTTTTATCCATTTTTGTAGCCTATACAGGAAGTTAGCAGGAGTATTTATAGATGACTTAACATTAGCATGGCCAGAACCTTTCTGCAGTATTATTTTAAGACTACTTACAGGAGTTTGCTACGGTCATTCTTACTTACCAAGAAGTGGCAGTAAACACAAAGGCCTTATTTTGTGACCTCTGAGTATAACTCTATATCTGAAAAAAAAAAAAAAGAATGAAAGGGCAGTTCTGCTGATTACTATCTGTTTTCATGGTAATCACTAGTACAGCTACAAGATCAGAGACTGTACTAAGGTCTTTGCTAATGTATTCTCTTCTGAATGAGGTAAGTTACATTCTCTCAAGTTGTACTGGTAATGCAACTGAAAGTATCAGATCAGTTTTAGGGCCAGATGTTTCGCTGTACTGATTGAAGCACCCCAGTGTCAAGAAAGGGGTATCTTTGGGCAGACTTTCAAGTATGGATGACAAGTGCAAAACTGCTTGCTACAAGATGTGCTTGCCAGTAGGAGGGGATTAAAAAGCTCAGAGAAGGGATTTTCTTCATCCCTAAGAAGTTGCCTTGGTGACATTTGTGCTTCTGCTACAGAAGGGAGTAAACCCATGCAAGTCACCTCATAAAGGACATTACTTTTTTGCCTCAACATAGGTTAAGTTACTGAAAGTCTAAATATCTTCTATTCTTTGTAGGGCAAAAAGCAATCACAGTCTGAATAAAGCATATAATATCAGGATAGTACAGGAAAACTGTGGTGGTTATAGATCAGTCAGTCATATGACTTAATTTCATTCAAGTTTATCATATTTGTTCTTTTTTTATTGCATGATTTTTACTGTGTTCCAGAAGTATTGCGCAGATTTTTTTTTTTTTAATTACTAGGAAGAGATCTTCTGACCCATTTAAACCTTTTAGCATAATTTTTGGTCTGGAGACACTTGCTGGCATTATTCAAGAACTTCTCGTTTCTTATCTCTTTGGGCTGATGGTGTCCCGAGAATGTTGTCTAAAAGTCCTTCTCCCAAGCCCCTGTGACAGAAGAGAGAGTCAGGATGACTCTGTCTTGGTCTTCAAGGACGTTTATTATTTCTTATCTAGGTGCATTCTGTTCTCACCCTGGCTAGGTTGTTTGCTATAGGGCTGATTGTGGCCAACTGCCCACCCAGAGGGTGGTCGTAATCTTTTATACTGTGTACTATGTGTCCTATATTTACAGATAAATACCAGTACCTATCACCTATGTTAGACAGTGTATTTCTACTCTAATCCTATCCAAAAGTGCCACCACCACAGCAGAAGATGGAGGGCAAGAAGAAGAAGAAGCAGAAGGACAGGGACATACCCAAATTCTTCCATCTTGCCTTCTTGAACCCCCATTCTAAAATCCCAAAATTCTACATCTACACCCGGTGATAAATTAATATTATGCTAATCAAACTCTCGTGGCTTGTCTCTGGATCCCTTGCCAGGGTCCTGGATCACCCAGGGCAGCCAAAGGAATGTCCTGGGTTCTGACATTTCTCTGCAAAGATCATCTGGTCTTCCTTGCTACCTTCTGAGAGAACAAAATGTTAGGCAGATGTTTTAAAACCGTCCATGTTTATATCTGGTGATGAAATGAATGTTGGTTAGCAACTACTTTGCTATCATTATGCAGCTGAGAGGAGTATGCTACAGAAAACAGAAGCAATATCAAAAATGCTAAGCAACTTCTACACTGCAGTGTTTTAGACTCTGTCCTAACTCTCAGGTTGCTTATTTCCTTGTAGCTTGTCCTTCATATCCTCATGGTATCACTCTTCTGAACTGTGATGGGCATTCAATGACCCTTGGCTGGAAAGCACCAACCTACAGTGGAGGTTCACCAATCCTTGGTTATTATATGGATAAACGGGAAGCTAACCATCAAAACTGGCATGAAGTCAATTCTTCCCTTATTACCCGGACAATTTATACGGTTAGAATTTTTTGATCATTATATTTTTAGAGTTGATTTGAATTTTTTCTGTTTTTTTTTTTTTTTAACAGAGAAATTCTTTAAATACTTGCTTCAACAACACTAGGCACTTCCATTCAGAGTGCAACAAGGTTAAACCTGGGCTAAAGAATCAGTGCCAGCCCATACTATGAAATTCTAATATGAATAAGGACATTCAGATAATAACTTTTGAGGGAAAAGTGTGAAGCACATTTTTCAAAAAGAAACAAGATGAGCTATAAAATGTTCCACAAGCTATTTTCATTAATGATCACTGTATGCATCACCTCTATAACAACATACAGAGAAAGGATGGAAGCATTTAGCAGGACAGATAACTGCTCTCTGTAGAACTGAGGATTTGTAAATGAAATGAGGATGAGTTGAGAAAAAATATAACTGTCCCTGTTTTTACTCTCAAAATCTGCCTTCAGCTGAAGAAGCATGTATATTAATGAACTCAGCCTTAGGTCTTGTCACCTCCTTTACAGAGTACCAGTTTTGAAATAAATTACTTCTGGTTGCACTTGAAATATATTAAATGTTTCTTAAAATAGCAAAATTTGGATGTGAACTTCCATGAAGAAAAGTTAGGAAGATAGGCTATAGCAAGTAATCAATCAATGTGATGCTTTTTAAATTAAGTTAAACAATCAGATTTTATTCAGAAATACTTAAAATTTTATTTCTGCAAATTTCCTGTAAGCCTCAGGGCAGAAGTAAATCTTGCAGGTATTTGACAGTGAAATAGAAGATAATTATGCAGATGAGCTGTGGAAGAATGTTTCATGCATAGAAGTCAGACAGCAATACTCAGGTGCATGTGTGCTTGTGATTGATTCTATGACTGGCATCTCTGATGTAGCAGATGGAGCATGGATGGTGAGAAATAAAAAAGGCAGGTAGGATAGGCCAGAAAGGGCAAGACTAAGCAATGCTTTCCACATATTTTTATTTTTAATGCATTTGTAAACAAATGAATAATGTAAATTAGGGGCCACCATTGAGAATTTAACTAGATATTTAAGTGTCAGTCCTGCCAGTAACTGTATTTGTGCCTAAAGGTGCATCTTCGTACATTAGTTTGAATGACTAGAATGTGAAATACTGATGGGAAATAAAACCAAGACAGCTTTTAGTAGCACCGAATATTTTATGACATACTGCAAACAGAGAATACCTGGGATATTCAGTGCAGCACTGGGAAATCTCTAAAAGTTTAACCTTCTCTGATTCAATAATTCTATGGGAACCCCACAAATATTCTTTCCCCTCATAACCTAGGATTTCAAAATAATTTTTACAGGTTGATCTGTTATTCTGTTTTGTGGGTCACACTATATAGCTTCTTGTCATCAGGAAATTATTTTAGTGCCTGACTTTCCTGTGTTACCTTGTTTGCTTTGGTCTTGTATTTGATGCTACCCCATGTTACCATAATGTTTTTTTATCATTAAAAAAAATCACACCAAAATCCTTTTTTATCTCACATTTTCAAAGAGAACTATTTATTCCAGAAGTCTAAAACTGTTTGGTATCTCCACTAGGAGTACTACTCTCAGCTGTCTCTCTTGAGACATGTGATTAAATATAATTGTGGGAATATTATTCAGAGGAATCAAATGTTGAAGACTTGGTTTTTTGTGTTTAAGTGTTCTGGAAGAAGAAGGGTGGAAGAGGGCTGCTGCCATGGGGCTTTCTGGGTGTCAAGATATTCATGCCTTTTAGTCTTCTACTTTGATCTTAAAATCTGAGATGATGGTGTGGGGATGGGCTCATTAGATAAATCAGAGCTCATTTACCAGGGATGCTTGCAAAAGAATATTATGGATTCTGCTCATTCCACTACAGCGCTTACTTTGTAATTGTAGGCAACATTAAGAGAAAGATTCATACAAGCCACAAAATATTAAAGGGAGGCTCTTTCCTGGAGTTATATCAGCACATTGTGGAATTAATTGGATTGCTTTTTCTTTTAGTTTTCTATCATTTCCTTTTCTTCCTAGGTCAGTCCATTGTGACCATTTAAACCAATACACCATTTTAACTTTTGCTTAAGTGAATGGCTTATGAAAAGCTATTCACAAGCAATGCAAGAAGGTATTTCATTTTAGAACACTCACCCATACATATCTGCTAGCAGTCATTCATTGATTGGGCTCCTTGAACCTTTCCTCTAACTTTTAAAACTTTTCATACCAATATATGAGTGCTGTTATTCCTAGGATGATGTGACTGAAATGTGGACATATAATATAGAACTCTGCAATGTGTATGGTTTGAGAGTAAAATCTTCAAATTAGATCCTTCAGCATGGCAGTAAGGCCTGGTAATTAACTAACTAATGTTTATATTCAAGTATTTGTTAAATGAATATGAATCATAGCTTCTGATATATTGAATTGTTTTCTCAAATGAAAAAAGGTAGAGGATTTGACTGAAGATGCCTTCTATGAATTCAAAGTTGCTGCTGCAAATCTGGTTGGAATAGGTCAACCTTCAGATCCCAGTGAGCATTTTAAGTGTAAAGCATGGACTATGCCAGAACCTGGTAAGTCTATTAGTTTTTCATTAATCTCAATTCAATATAAAGTCCTTAAAACACAGCCACAGAGTTCCAGCCAAACTCTGCAGGATGTTTTTTGATTAATTTCTTATATAGTGTCTGTAGAGATTGCTCTTGCTTCTGAGATCTGTTAAAAGTTACCTCCACCCCTCCAATGATGACTGACATTGAGTCTTCTGGGAAATAGATGACCTTTACTTAGCTTGTTGAGTGCCCCTTTCTTGCACTGCTCTCACCAGCCCAGAAGAATGTTGAGCCTTTAGTCTGTGTTTCTATCACCTCTTCAAAACTCTACAAGCTTGACTTCACACTCACCATCTCTGCACCATAAACACAGTCTATTAAGAATATTCCTGGAGTTTCAGACTCCAAAACTATGTTAGCTTTTGGTCATAAATAACACGTTAGGGGGGCCTGTTTCTTGACATAGAGACAAGTAACACAGCTAGTGCTTCTACTCTCAAAGAGTGTGTCCATGTATGTGTGTTTCCCCTAGATTGTACCTTGGTGTTGCCTGAGAGATTATTATTAGCCAGGTGTTAGAAAAAATGTGCCAACAAACATACAGTAGGAATGACTGTGTGCCAGTACTCAAACCCTGTGTTTATATTGTCTGTTGTTTGGTAGTGTAGATGTAGCTGAACTATTAATTGCAAATATAAGTACTGTGAATTTGGGATCCTCACCAAAAGGAAGTTAAACTGTAATCTACCTCATGTGAGCATATCAATTTGTTATATAATACATAATATAATAGATACACTATGTATATATCTTATAGTTTTATAAAATATATTTAAAATAATATTTTTAATATAAAAATTGTAAACATCTAAATAATTAGTCCCAGGCAGCAATGCTCAAGGCCTGTAAATAAGCTATAAAAGGGTTTCTGAAGCTCCGTTCCTCTTATATTATAACACTGTAACACTGTTACTCATACTGAGCAACACATTTGCTGAAGCTATTTCTGATTTCTGGACTGATTTGCTTAAAGAAAGTGTGTCACACGTACAGCCCATAGTGAAAACCAGGGGCCTACCACTTTAAAATATTTCTACCTTCTTTTCCCACAGACTCTGTAAAATACTTCTTTGTTATTATATTGAATTCTGCTTTGTACCTAAAAATCCATTCTAATACTTGTTTATGTCATCAGGAACTGTCTGACACCTAAAGAATCTGTTCTGAGCCTAAATATTCAGACAGTTTTCTCAGTAAAGAAAAAAACCTGCAAAACTCCTGAATTGGATTTTTAAAACTATCAAAATTACTAGTGAGGCATAATGTGGCAGGGAAATTTCAGTTTTCTTTTCTGTGCCATAGATAAAAGGTAGTTCTTATCTGGAACAAGAAAAAATTCAGTAAGATCATGGAATTGTTCATTAGGACAGACTCTCAAATGCATCGGCTCGGTCACTTGCAGGTTACCTATACCCATCTCCTTGACAGAGGCTTGTCTAATCTATCTTTAAAGTCTTCTCCTCATGAAATTTCCAGGTTCTTTGGACAAGATCCATTCCTAATCTTGCTATGCTTGCAGTTTAAAAGTTTCTCTTATATTCCTGAATCTTTCCTCCTGCAATCTTCCTATAGATCATGTATTCCTTGTTGTTAATGAAAAAAGTTTTTGCCCTTCTTCTAACTTTTTCTAGTTGGTTCATTTCTTTCTTGAATGGCAGTGCACAAACTGAAGACACTACTCCAAAAATTTTTTTTCAGTGCTGAGAAGAGTAACTCCAACTCCAGCTCCTGCAACTCATTTGCCTGCTTACAAATCCCCCTATATTTGACCTCTAAAACAAAAATTACCTTGTTAAGTTCCAAGTTTAGTTCTTTTAAATGCCCATATTCTTTGCTGAAAAGCTGTTTGTCTTTATGTTTTCTAGTTAAGTTCTTCAGAGTTCATAAATCTTAGCATATGAATTTAATGACGTGACAAAACCGTCAATACCAAAACAGTTAACCTCCTGACCTTAACTCACTTCACTTTAATTTAATTTTCTTATAGTCTTGTAATATTTAGTATAAATTCATCATCACTTGAACAATTATTTTCCTTAAAGAAATTATCTATGATTTATGCTCTCTCTAGTGTTTTCAAAACATCTTTGAAATTACGCAGTGTGTAAAGAAGTGAAATTATCTTTCATTTTAAATGTTAGATAAAGAAATAAAATAAAAGAGAGTGAAATTTCTATAATGAACAACCTGAACTTTTTAGTGTTTGAAAATTGTTTAGAGCAATTACATTTTTCTGATTATGATATGAGTTGAATAGACAGTATTGCTTTCCTCCTGCTTAAAAAAACCCACTACAAGCAATGAACAATGAACTCTGCAAAAAACCCCAAATTGCCAAACCTGTTAAATATTTCACAAGCCTTTTTAAAAATACATTTTAAAACAATGGCTTAACAATAATGAAAAGAAATAATTGAAATTTAAGGCTGGGAGAAAGAGCCTGACCCTCTTCCCTGACATACTAAAGATACTGAGGATTAATGTAATGTTACTGCAATATTCTTTCAGTGTCAACAAAATATTCTTCCACCTTTTGATATAGAGGGAATGTTTCCTTAGAAAGGCCATAACCTTTTGCGGGATTTCCAGCATAAGTGATCAATTTCTTTGCCCAGAGTCTATAATTATTTCATCCTTCCACAGAACTTTAGTCTTAGGTGTCTCTGCGAGTTTCTCTAAGTTAGCAATGATAGTTAATGGATTATCTTACATTGCTTTAAATAAAAAGAAATGTCTGGGGTCTCAGACTCCTCAGAATAGAATATGCTTCATCACACTTTTCCTTCTACTGTCTAGATTTCTATTAGGCCCATTTGAGAGTGGAATTTTAATTATTAGTGGACATACAGACATTCAGATTGGGATTTTTAAAGAACCCTGAGGGAAGGCCTTAGGTTCCTTGAAAATGGCAGTCTTTTCATGAGAAATCTAATGTTTATCCTTATAAGGTCTGCAACAGATATCTAATATGTTTCTTTTCTGAAATGTGTTTATCCACTTTGGAGAAAAACTTTTCTAATTTTTTTCTTTCCTCCAGTATATTTGCTGAGTAACATCCTTTACAAATTTTATATTCATTCACCATTGCTTAACATCAGGTAGCCCAGAATGGCAGATTTATTTGTAAGGCTTTCTACTCCCTTTTTCATTATTATTTTAAATGGAAAGATGTGTTGTAGGGAAACTGAGGAAATCTTTAAGTCTCAAGTTAATCCTTAAATCTTCAGCTTTCCTTGCTCTACTTCTAAAGCACAAGAAGTAAGCAACCTAATTTGACTGAAGATGAGTATTGTGTCATGGATGTTTGACCATGGCAGGAAACTTATATGATTATGCCTTTACATTGATATTTATTTACTAGTGTAAATAAATATCGAGAGTATAGGAAAAAATAATTGCAATAAGTTAGACTGAAAGGCACTTCAATATTTAGGTGAAGGAGAAGGAAATATAGTAGGAAGACCATAATGTGATAGTTGCAAACATAAACTCTCACTTATTTGTAGGGTATCAGGATATTTTTGGTTTAAATTTTTCTCCTAACAGATATCATTCATCCTGAGAAGTTCCTCATGGCTGCAGCTATCCAGTTCACAATAAAAATTCTTCTGTCAGGGAACAAGAAGCCTGATCCAAAGTGCCTTGGTGCCACTGGACTTTGGATTACTTTGAAAGATCATGGCTCATGTGTACTGATGAAAAAATAAAAATCCTGATTTTAAATTATGAACCTGAATCAGGCACAGTGAAGCAATTTTGCTGTGAGGCTGGTGAGTGAAATAATAGGCAAGAAACCTCTCCTGCTTGTTGGAAAATCTTAAACTGCATGGATTTTCCACATGATTAACTTAACCTTAAAACAGAGTTACTGAGATCTAGCTAAGCAAATATGCTTCAGAATACTAATGTCACTCACTGTATAAGGCAGGTATTACTGTATACAGCCATGAGGTGAAAATGACCTAAGTACCACATATACCAGCTGCATTGTAAAGGATGGGATTTTTGAAAGCAGATATAAGTCAAAATTATAGCGAAACATTTCAGCCTCTATAGGGACAGCTTGCAAAACTTCATTATAGTGAATTTCCAATATTTGAAATATTTTAGGTCCTGCCTATGATCTCATGATATGTGAAGTTAGAAATACGTCACTAGTTCTTCTGTGGAAAGCTCCTGTGTATGAAGGCAAAAGCCCTATTACTGGGTATTTAGTGGACTATAAAGAAGTAGATACAGAAGACTGGATCACTGCTAATGAAAAACCTACTTCAAAGCGCTATTTTAAGGTAATTCATTAATTTTAAGGTAACTCATTAAGGTAATTTCATTAATTAGTATTAATATAAAACTGAGTACAAGAAGTTTTGATTGAGTATAAAAAATATATGTATTTGAACTTCAGCTTCTGCTAATATCTTCATATGAGTAAACAAAATAGTTTAGATTGGTTTTTAAATTGGCTTTGCCCTTTACCTTTTTTAAGGTCACTGATTTACATGAGGGTCATACCTATGTTTTCAAAGTTCGTGCAGTGAATGATGCTGGGGTAGGCAAGTCATCTGAGATATCTGAACCAGTGCTTGTTGAGGAACGGCCAGGTAAAATGAACCGTTTAATCTCCTCTGTTTCTAAAATACTAAAATACTTGGAATTGCGTTTAATCAACCTAATTTGATATTATATCATATATAAATATTTAAAGAAATAAGCCTTAAAACTTGAAGAAAATGTCATGTGGATACAGAGACAGTGAATTTTTTCCTTTACTTACTGCAGGAGTTATTTGATATCAGTTATTCTGATTTTTATTCTAACAAAGTTGCTACTTGTTTTGACAACACATTTATTAAAGCTTCAGGAACGATAATAAAATTAGTTTGTTTTAACTTTCATATCATCTCATATTCAGTTATATCTTATTCTTTTGTTTCTCAATAAGCATTTATTAGTATTACCGCTCCTTTCTCGCATGTAGAGTAAGAAACTTACTAGCATCCAATGCTGAGTCAGCATATGACATAAACCTCCTTTAAGACCTGCTAATAAAATCAGTATCTTTTAGGATGAAATAGACGTGGGCTTTAGTAATTTATGAATTGCACCTTGAAAGAAAAATGCAGTCTTGACATTTGAGTTTATTCCTATTTTGCAGGAACGAAAGAAATCTATTCAGGTGTGGATGATGAGGGTAATATATACCTGGCATTTGAGTGCAAAGAAGCAACAGATGCATCTCATTTTGCATGGGGTAAATCTTATGAGGAGATTGATGATTCTCAAAAGTTTAAGATTGAAACAGAAGGAAATCAGTAAGTCATGCCAATTTATAAAAGGAAATCAGTAAGTCATGTTAAAAATGTGATACCCAGCTAATTATATTCTTCTTCATTGGTGATTTTAGTTCCAAGCTGTACTTCAAAAATCCTGATAAATCAGACTTGGGAACTTACTCTATCTCAGTTAGTGACACAGATGGGGTTTCCTCCAGCTTCGTTATGGATGATGAAGGTAAGGTCCTTAGAATTTCAAATCTTCACTCTGTGACCTCAAGTGCACTAAAAGTTGCCCAAGGAAAGTAAGAATAGAACCCTACAACTCCCACATTATTTCCTATGCATTAAAGAAAAAAAATAACACACAACAGGCTTCGTGTGGTTACTTATTTTTCTGATTATCATAATAATGAAAGCTGGGATAACTTCAGGCAACATTTTCTAGATAGAGATAGAAAATATGGCAAATTAGAATTGTTTTCTTTATGCTGGGATTATAATGATTTTAAATATTCCCTACACTTTCTGTTGTGCTTGAGGCTCTAGATGCTGTTTCTCATAAATGAGATGCATGAAATTAGTTAGAAAAATGATGATGCTTTAACAAGGTCTAAATACATTGGGTCAAATTATCATTTAGCTTAGGTATATAGTAGTTTTGCTTTATTTCATTGTAGCTATTTTGTTTCATTGGATTCACAAGTAATTTGCTTCAGTCTCACTTTGTTTTATCATTGAGAAATGCTGACATAAAAAGCAAAGAGGAGAGTTTGCTATTTTACGTAAAATATTTACTTTGGTGCTTTCCCAGTCCTTGGCTGTAATTGCTCTGCCCAGTTCCTCAAGTATTAAAATCCCTCTCCTTGTCAACCTACTAAATCATTTAAGGAATCACAGTGAGAAATGTTAAACCACCCTTTCCAAGCAGGTGCTCAGAAGAAATCCCTGTTCAGGGGGAAAAGAAAAGGAGAAAAAAAAAAAAAGACAAAAAGTTCTCCAGGACATGGAAGATTTATGAGCCATTATTAAGAACTGCCCTTCGGCTAAGTTTTGAAGCATCATTCTGAAATCTTTCTGTAGGTCTTGTCACCATCTGCTCTACCTTTGAAATTATTTTTTTACATAAATCACTGAAGGTGTTTCCTATTCCATACTTCCCCTACATCTTTCCTTATCATATGTCACTGAAAACTACAATTTTATTTGTACTGGATCTCTGCACAAGTATTAGGTTTTGCATCTTAACACTGAAGACTATATTTTCACTGCCCATTTAATCTCTCAAAATCCATAAATTCTCCTGTAATTTTGCTAAATCCTCTATCATGTCATAAATCCATGCTAATTTTCTCTGGTCTTTACATTATGTGTAAATTTGGAATTGGCAGTAATGTTCATTTTCCAAATCTTTATTAGTAATGACTATGATAAATAGGATTAGTATGAAAATCTAAAAAATTGAATTCTAGACTCTCACATAGTCTCCATGAGGATCTCTTGCATTAACTAGAACTTCCTGTACTGTTTTCAGACTAACATGCACTTCATCTTCGTTCCTGCCACAGTAAAACAAAATTTTCAGGACGGTCTGAGAAAGGAAGTCAGGAGATAAAGGAACATTATACACTGCTTAGAAGCTATTGTTTCCCATCTTTTTTTACACTGCTACTTTTAAAGTTTAAAACAGTTTTTGGCCTTTGTTTAGATTCCCTTGCATAACTGAGTGTGCACTACAATGCATGCAATAGGAACATTTGGTAAATCCATGTATCAGAATTTAAGTTTCCTAAATCTTATTTTTCAGACATTTTCTGAAGAGTTGCGTATTCATATACAAGCTTTAAAGAGATAACTTCGTTGATGCTGATATTTGCTTTTGTCAACACTCATTTTCTGTCTGTATTTTTCAGAATAAATTAAAACATAAACATTTTTCTTATTTTCAGAATTTGAACGTTTGATGGCATTAAGCTATGAAATAAAGAATCCAAGTAAGTTGAAAATCTGAATCTACTAGATACTTCTAGAAGGAATATAATTACATACTAATGACTGGAGTTCCAAAAAGATTCTTCCTGAGACAATGACAGCTTCATTTTTTAGAGCAGCTTCATTTACCATGGAACACCTTGCTTCATTATCTTTTAGTTTATTTAGAAAGCTATTAGTTGACATCAAATAAAGTCATCATTCCTAAACGTCTCTGAAATTTAACTTTGACAATATATTATAAATTGTTACTAGCCAAATCCTTACAAAATGTACAAACAGTAAGCTGCAAGTTCTCTTCTCCCTTTGAGAAATTAATTTTAAAAATCAGCCAAAGACTGCATTAGAGGACTTTTCCCTGTGTAAAATTTATCTGATATCCAGAAATCCATAAAAAGTAGGGAATTGCTAGTATTTTACTATGATATTTCTATTCCTCACAAGGTTTCATGACGTATTGATTTTTCATTCTTTTCTTTTTGTAGCAATACCACTGAAATCAGAATTAGCTTATGAGGTTCTTGATAAAGGAGAAGTTCGTTTCTGGATTCAGGCTGAAAGCTTATCTCCAGATTCTACTTTCAGATTTGTTATTAATGATAAAGAAGTTGAAAACAGTGATGTAAGTACATAATGAGTACTATACATAAGTGATTTTGTTTGAGAAATCTGCAGGTTTCTATTGTTATCATAGAATCATAGAGTCGTTTAAGTTGGAAAAGACCTTTAAGATCATGGATTCCAGCCCTGCCAACTGCACCACCTAAACCGTGTCCCTAAGTGCCACCTCTACTCTTTTAAATACCTCCAGTGATGGTGACTCAACCACTTCCCTGAGCAGCCTGGTCTAATGCTTGACAGCCTTTTCAGTGAAGAAATATCCAATCTAAACTCCCTCAGTGCTACTTGATGCCAATTTCTTCTTGTCCTATGGCTTGTTAAATGGGAGAAGAGACTGACCCCTACCTGGCTACAACCTCCTTCAGGCAGTTGCTGAGAGCACTACGGTCTCCACTGAGCCTCTGTTTCTCCAGGCTAAACAACCCCACTTCCCTCAGCTGCTCCTCATCAGACTTGTGCTCCCAGCACTTCACCAGCTCCATTGCCCTTCTCTGGACACCCTCCAGCACCTCAGTGTCTATCTTGCAGTGATGAACCCAGAACTGAACACAGGGTTTAAGATGTGTTCTCAGCAGTGCCGAGTACAATCATGGCACTGGTCCTGCTGGCCACACTGTTGCTGATACAGACCAGGATGCCATTGCCCTTCTTGACCTCCTGGGCACATGTTGATGGCTCATGCTCAATCAGCTGTTGACCAGCACCCCCATGTCCTTTCCCACTGGATCACTTTCCACTTTCCTCCCAAGCCTTGTTTTTTACCCAAGGGAAGGACCCAGCACTTGGCTTTCTTCAACCTCATTGGTCTTGAGCCATCTATTCAACTTGTCAAGATATCTCTGCAAAGTCTTCCTACCCTCCAGCAGATCAACACTCCCACCCAACTTGATCCTTTCTTCTAGATCATTGATAAATATATTAAACAGGACTGGCCTCACTGCTGAGCCCTGAAGAGCATAATTTGTGGTATCCACCGACTGGATATAACTCCATTCACCACCACTTTGCCCCTGGCAAAACAGCCAGGAGCTAGTGCTCGCATCCAAGCTATGAATAGCCAGTTTCTCCAGGAGAATGCTGTGGGAAACAGTGTCAAAGGTTTGACTTAATTCCAGGTAGACAACACCCACAGCCCCTCTTTCATCCACTGAGTGGGTCACCTTGTCACTGAAGGTTATCGGGTCAGTAAAGCAGGACTTGTTTTTCACAAGCCCGTGCTGGCTGAGCCTGATCTCCTGATTGTTCTGTGCATGTTGCTTAGTGTCTCTCAAGATGTATCTGCTTCTTAATATTCCCTGGCACTGAGGTCAGGCTGACAGGCCTGTAGTTCCCTGGATCCTATAGTTTCTTAATACCATGTTATTAAGGTGTGATAATACCTGAAAAGAAGACCAATCTATAACTCAATTTTTTTTTCCAGTATAGAATTCCTGTTGCAGAGTGAGTCTATTCACACTGGAAAAAGAGCTAACTCTCTCTATTCATTATTGGTACCTAGATGATCAACAGCCAAACAGAAGGAGAACTTACACACAGACCATTGTTAAGCACAAATATTTTAGAAAAATAGCTCAAGAAAATGGCTCCTTCAATTACAGTTTTGGATTCCAAACCAACAAGACATGCTGCTCCCAAAGACTCTCTGAGGCTGATATTACTAGTTTTATGTATAGTGTGGGAGGCACTTGACAATGCAGCAGTGTTCATAGACTTAAATTTTTATATGGTATCACTTTCTATTTTTTTTTTTAAATTTTGGATTAGAAACTGGACATTGAACAGCTAAATAAAGATAAAAGGTTAGGCCACCAGCTTCCTGCATTTTTATAGCTCTAGAAAGACCTCTTATATACAGGGGCATAAAAAAGCTCACAAATTTGGCTGAGAAGAAAGCAAGTTCATGCCTTTGCAGGGCAAGAGTATGGTTCATCTACAGGCCATGAGCACAGAACTGGAAATATATTCCTGTGAAGAATTCATCTCCAGTGCAGCTCTTTGAAAGATTCATTTTATTCCTGAGAATGCAAATCCTGGTTTGGGTCAGAGAAGCTTTATCAGCACTTTTATACCGTTGGAAGGCAAAGAGCATTTACTTTAATTACATATTGACAAGTGGAATAAGAAATATTTCTGAGTAAAATAATTCTCTGTTTTTCTTGCTTTAAGAAGTAATAAAACATAGCACTGAAAACCTGAATATTCATGCCTAAGATGTATTGAAATGACAATACTCTGTCTTGGCAATTTTCGTGGAACAAAATGAGCTATTTTTAGTGTGCATATGTTTTGGAAGTGTTGACATCAGAAAGAGTCTTGAAATGAAGCTGCATTATTTCACCTCTTTAATTAGTAACCCACAGGTGACATTTATGTTTGGAGACAGATGATATTTTTGTGGAAAGTCACATAAAAGTCTAATATTTATGATGCCCATAAAATCATTGAACTTCATCTTGCTGCATAATGGCAATAGTTAGAAGGCTAATTGCACTCTAAAACCTGTCTGGAGACTGGGCTACAGTCACTGAACATGTTCAATAGACCATTATGCTGGTGAATTGTGGCCCGATTCTTGACATTGGCTGAAGTGATAAATTTTTCCTGCTAAGTCCTAACAGGGAGTGTTTTTGGTAACATTTCAAAATAAGCTTAAAACAGAATGAACTGAGCCTCATTTACTCAGCTTTAATTTTAATATTTTAATATATTATTTAATAAAAGTAGAAATGAAAAAGAAGTGTCATAAAGAATCAGATTAAAACATACATCTTGCTTTTTTTTTTAACTTTTCTGCTTCTGACAAAATTTAATTTAATGTTCTTCCTGGGAACTCATGAAGTAAATGCCAGTGTAGTCCTTGACCTCTGAGGGGAGGAAGCTGTAAGCAAGAATTTGATTTTTTGCACATTGAAATTTGCATTTTTTGATCGTTTAAGTAAGTTTATTAATACTCTTTTTAACCTTCCTCATCTGTCACCTTACAGATGAACTCTTACACAAGTAGATTTTCTACTTAATTTCCCAATTAATTTAATCTTGTCTTATTCTTTGACATTGTATCTTTCTTTGCACTATGTATGGGAAATCGCGTATCCAAATTAACATGCATATCCCTTAAAAAATTATTATCCTGATCAATCTGCTAGCTGACTACTTTGTTAATTCCACATCTTTTCTTTTTCTTCATTCTTCCATTACCCCATTAAGATTTAAAAGATTTATGTATTTGAAAATGCTAGTATTTGACTGTGTGACATTGTTCCTCCAGACTTGTTATCCATACAACAATGAATCTGTTTTTGAGGTTGGCAGAGACACATCCCTTAAAGCTAAAGCAGCTATATCTGTGGGGTCATTCCTACTACTTTTGGATCTTAGGGGACTTAGACATTCTTCCATTTCAATAAGATTCTAGAGAGCTTAACAAGTGGCATTTTTACTAGCTTTTTAAACATTTCTTCTTTCTTCTCCTTCCTTAAACTTTGTCTGTTACTTAATTACCATTTTGTACTTTTGGATACCAATAAAAAGGTTTATCAAAACATTCTACTTATAAGACATCATGTCTCCTTTTGACAGTTTGTGTAATAAATTTAAAAGCAACAGGGTCTATAGTAATTCAGTTCATGCAACTCCTTATAGATGGTGACATTTACTGCTCTGTGCAATTGTGACTGGAAGTTAGTGTGTAATATCCTTGGCCACATCACATCACCAAGAAACTTCTATGGATTATTTTTACTTAGCTTTAGGAATTTGTTAGTTGAGATTCAAAACCCATCACTATTAGTGGGGGGACATTGTCCTCACAGTTGTAACTCATTGAATTAAAGAGGCTATTAGTAAAACATGGTTTTATCTAAAACAGTATATGAAAATTCAATACACATATTTCGCAAAGATTGTCCAGTATTAGCTTGTAATTTTCTGTTTCCATAGAAAATAAAACAGAGTTCTCTTCCCTTTTTTTTACAATTAAAAGGACATGAAAAAGTTTGACTGTGGGGGAAGGAATATAAATCATAATGTATTCAATAAGAATCATAAGTATTTTACACTGTGCTAAAGTACTTGTTTGTTTATTTCAGAGGCATAAAATAAATTGTGACCATTCAAATGGCATTATAGAAATGGTGATGGAAAAATTTACAATTGACAATGAAGGTACCTACACAGTACAGATCCAGGATGGAAAGGCCAAAAACCAGTCCTCATTAGTTCTCATTGGAGATGGTATGTTCACTGAAACATTGAAACTTTGACTCTGATGAAGAAGTGAACTTCAATTATCCTTTGAGTAATTTTATGACTAACTCATTTTTCATTCACCTCTTCTAAAATTTAGCATTCAAAGGAGTATTGGCTGAGTCTGAGCTCCAACGAAAGGAATTTCTCAGAAAACAAGGTAAGATGGAGCAGATTGGTGACTTTAGGCTCTGGTGAATGCTAAGCACTTACAGCTTCTCTTCTTTATTAGAGGATGAGTGTATTGTTCAATCTTAGGAGACACTTGAAACCTTGGTGGATTGTATTTTCCAACATTGGCAATTTGTGACAGAGCCTTCACTAAGTAGAGAAAAAGGAGTTCTCACAAAAGGTTATCTTCACTCAATATTCATGAGAAGTGTGCCTACTGTAGGCTGTGGTCCAACAAAACATTTAATTGCATTTAGTTTTAAGCATACAAGTTGTCTGTTCAATATAATTGACAGAAGAGTAGACAGACAAGACAAGTAGTGCCAGATAACGAAGATTAAAAGCTTGATCCTATGGTTTCTATTGAGGCAAAATTCCAGGAACTAAATGTATATTTGTTGCATAGTTGTTATACAGTTGTCGAGTTTGTTATATACTCGTTATTGATATTGCTTGCAGCTGAATGAGAAAATTACTATTGGATACCTAATTCATAATTCTATCCCTGTGAAATCCTTAAAAAATTGAACATGAGCTCTAGCTTGTAATTTTCACTTATAAGCATATGGCTTTCAGGATGAAAGTAACAATAATAATTAAAAACTTCTTCCTAAATAGCTTAGGTAAGATTCTGTACAAAAACAATGTAATTCTATTTTTGTTTTTGTGAAGGCTGTTTAAAATTGATTTAGGAAAGAAATTATACACCTTACAGCATAAACTGACAAAATCTTTTAATATTCAGTGATTTAAGTTAAAGTCTTGGACTTTGCAACTTCCCAGGTTTGGGCCCTGATCCTGCCAACACAAAGACTTTTATATTTATTGAGACAAGTAAACACACTAATTTTAAAAAGGCTGTGTATATCAGCAAATTTTCATCAGGATATATTTTTTTGCAGGATTGGAACCTTCATGGGAAAAAAGGAATACTTTCTATTGTGCCTGTAGTATTTAATACATTTTAAATTTTACATTATTTGGACAGTGTTTGTCATGGGTTTGTTGTTTTTTACATTAAATACATTATTTGTATACTTGTTTGTAGCTACTTTGTTTCTTTCCTCTGCTTAGTTGGCAATTTGGCACAAAGGTATTCAATAAACTAATTTCTCTCACTCACCATTTTATATTTTGGACTTCTACCTGATTTACATAGACTCAGAGATGAGATTCAGGTTTCTAAGCTGTAATGTAGACACTGGGTAAGTATGATAAAAACTTGCAGGATTTCCTTTCTAGTGCATGGATAGTTCAGGAGTTCCTTCTTGTTCTGGTGTAAGGATGTTGTAATTGTCATCTTTTTCTTTCTTTTACTGGATCTCTTTGATACACTTCATTCTGCAACATTACTTTAAGATTTTTTTTTATTTCTTAGGTCCTCACTTCTCAGAGTTTTTGTATTGGAAGGTTACAGAGGAATGTGAAGTTTTACTTTCTTGTAAGGTAAGGAAATATGCTTGAAAAGATTTTTCAGAATATGTTGATGAAGAATTGAGGTAGAAAAATGTGAAAAAGGATTTAGATACCATTAAAAACAAAGGTTTCATATGAAAACTATTTTTTATTATTTGGAAGATTTTAATATGAAAATTTCTCTCTTACTATTTTTCAACAGTAGTTTTAATGAAAACAAAAACAAATATAGGACATTTCTAAATGTATTGTTAGGTGGTCAAATTCTTTATAAAGATTGTGATCCATAAGAATAATTTGCACGAAATATACATCCCTTAAGATGTATCCCTTTTCTTCTTCCTCAAAAATAGCTAAAAAAAGCCAGAGTTCAAAATCTTTCTTTATAATTTTCTGATTTCTCCTGATTTCTCTAACAAAGCATCTATTACTTAATCAACTGTAACCAAATGTGCCACAAAGACTCCTAGAGGTAAGGTTATAAAACATGATTTCTAAATTATATTTGGCAAATTACTTTTGAATCTTAAGTAAGGATAACATGTGTTGATTTTGGTGTAATTTTGTGCTGGTTTGAAAGCAAAACCAGTGAAAGACTCCAAGTCAGAAACACAATTTAATAAGAGGAAAAGAAAAGAAATAAGAGAAAGTAAAATAAAAGTAATAGTACAAAAAGCCACTGACAGAGTCAGTATAACTGACACCCTGTTAGGGTGGTAGTGGCAGTCCAGATGAGATGATCTTGTCGAAGCAGTGATCCTGTAGAAAGGTCTGGTAGCTCTTGTCTCCTCTGGGAGTCCAGTGGATAAAAAGCTGCCTGTGCTGTCCCAAACCCTGGATTTATCCAGGTGGGAATGCTTGGCTCCTCCCCCTGGGCGGAGCATCTCACAATGGGATGATCTCATTCTATGAGTCATGCAGTGGGTCCTTGATGGCCCATTAAACAGAGATAGCTCCCGGAGGGAGTTATCTATGAGTCATGGGCAAGGCATTGTTAGGCTCGTTAACAGAAGATAAGGAAAACACTGCCCCACCTTGGCTCCAACGGCTCATGGGGATAGAATACATACCTTGGGCACAATTTTACATTGTAACCTAGGACAAATTTCTACTGTTAACATCTTTAAATAGCTTCCCGAACAAATAAATTTTCATTTTTTTTGCTCTTGTAGAGTGACTAATTAGAAGTCTGAATAACTAAGCAAATTGAATTCAGGCATCAAATTCTTCTTCATTCTCTTTTCCTCTAATATGGACTCTTTTGTATTAATTTTCTCCTCTTCTTTTGAATAACTTTTGGCTTATAATTAGACTAACTTGAATCATTCATTATGAGCAATTTACATGCACATTTGCGGGATTTTTCTTTTTTTTTTTCCTCCCTGTTCATTAAATAGGTGACCCTTAACCTCAAGTTATTCCCAGAAGAACTGACCTGGTGCTGAAGCTGCCATTCCATGTGCTCCCATTTTAGGGCTCAACACTCATTAGTTAACACCGTACCTTTGCTGGAGTACTTTATAATCTCCACATGCATGTGCCTCAGGCATGAACCCTGCTTATCCTTTCATTCACAAGGGGAATTAAATGTTGCTGAACCAGTTATGCTAGTGTTAATTCTCTACAAATTAATCTGAAATTATCCTTCTTTCATTGACTGTGAAACCTGTTTATAGCACTGAAGCTGTGAAAGGCTGAGCATCTGATTATTTGCTTTTCACCAGTGTGCTTTTTGTTCACAAGGTCAGAACATTTTATGTAAATGAAATCTAGAATGTGGGATGCTTGCACACTCATCATTTTAACTATGCTATTGACCTTATAATGTTTGTTACTGTTAGTATGTGACTGGCCGTTAGGTTTACATGTTCTTTATGGCTGTTTAACTTAAAAAGGAACATAAGAAGAGTTTAAAAAACAAAGCCTAGGTTTGTCCTTCAAACTCCAGATATCTGACAAACAAGTTAGAAGTGTGGCCACTTCATGCTATTTCTGTGGTAATAAAAACAATCAAGGAATAATCTCTGCCATCTCAGGTCATATCATAACGCTTGACCCAGGTGTCTTCCAGGCTCTGTTTAGTGCTTCTCTGCAAAAAAAAAAAAACATTGTCAAGGGAGTTTTTTCCCTCTTCTAAGAGCCTGGGATAATGTGAAGGAAGTATCTATAAGAGATGGTATCTTTGACTTTTTTAAAGACCATAGCACTGCATAGGGAAACTAGGAAACCGTGTCAACTAGAAGCTTGTGTAGGGCAAAGGACTGACTGCATGATCTGGACCCATAACAAAAATGATGGACAAATATGGATTGTGTTATAAAAGAGTATATCAAATATTACCTCACATATCCTTTATTTTCTATATGATTGGACCTGAGATTTGAGTCTTGATTGACTCAGCATTTAATTCTGAATTAGCTGGGATTGATGACTATGTTCTTGATATTGTAGCCCCTCAATATCAGTGGAACATGGTTATCCATTTGAAAAGTAATTTGATGGTGTTTGCTTTTTGCTTTTTGTTTTGTACTTATTTTTCTTCATATGCCAGTAACTACTGTCATTTTGCTTCTAGTAATTCTAAATTTTGGAACTTTCAGAAGCTACTTGCTCTTCCACAACTTTGGCCCTTATTTGTACTGTGTCTGTTGAAAGCAAGATTTTTGGTGTGTGGCTAAACAGTGAAAAATGTAACATTTCATAGTAAATGCCAACATGAAATAACTTCAGCGCTGCAAATTGCATGTGTCTGAAACTCAGTCTATTTATTGTTCAGATTGAGTGCTAACAGTCTTTGATGAAAAATTGTTGAAAAGCATTAAAGGCTTGTTCCTTGGGGCTTTGTTCAAATAAAATTGCCAATCATGTCATGGGACTACAGGAGCAGCCACTTTGTAGTTACTGGTAAATGTAAAATGCTGCTCACTTTTCTCCAGCAAGTCATTGCTTTGGGCCAGGTGGTGATCTCAAGTACTGTCAGGGATCCATAGCAACCACATTGGTTATTAAGCAAGAATAGATGTGAATAATTTGAGCATGTTTGATAGAGATGTCTTGGAATCAGTATAGAAGACCTTCCTATTTGTCACTTCTACAGAGAGCTTTCATAGAGCTGTTCACCCATGGAATGACTTCTGTAATGCAAAAGGGTTAGAAATTGGTTTATGTTTTTTCCTCCAAGCAAGCCACTTGAAAACTATTACAGATCTGTATGAGGTTCCTGGCTTCCCTCTAGCCATTTGTTCTGTTTTTTGCTTTTTCTTTAAGGCGCCTCTTTAAAGCAACTGCCTGGGGACTGAGAAATATCTTGCCGGCTTTGTCCTTCTACCAAAGCCACAATGACTGGGAATTCAGGCTACACATGAAAATACTATTGCATTTTTATGACTTTCAGAAGGGTGTGGAGATAGTGGTATCAAATAAACTGTAGTGTTTCTGAAAGTGAGCATAAATATATACATATTGCCAGGGTGTCTAAAAAGAGCTGCACTTTTAGCTTCTTTGAATTCACAATTTGAGGTAATTTATCCAGCAATATTTCAAGTGTAGCCAATATGCAGTTTTTATATCAAAATTAGAGCAGCACTTCAGGTACAGGTGTAGTCTATTTAAACATTGTTTCAATGAATTGCTGCTACTACAGCAAAATTCTTGCTTTCAAACAACTGCTCTGCATATGCACTACATCGTTAAGCCTCTTTTGGTTGGGAGGGACTGCAACTTGTAGGATTCCTCAGGTCTTTGTATGCAGCTCTTTTTGGTCTTTTTGGTGCAGCTCACAACTTTGAAGCCTTGGATGCTTTCAGGATAGTGATTTCAGTTGCTTTCTGCAGCTTATCCATGAGAGACATTGCTTAGGTAGCTGGGATAAATCTCCAAATTGGCCAAAGACTAAGATAAGGCCTAAGTTCTGTGTTACAACTCTCTGGAGTCACAGGGCAAACACAAAAAGATAAAAGAGAGTTCAGAAGCTCTAATTTGAAACATACTTCTGCAGCTATCTCTAGACAAACTACAAGAACAGAGCAAGAGTGTAAAACCGTTTAAGGGAAGAGATTGCCAGGATTTTCTTTAAGGATTTTACAGGGCTCTGAAGTTGTAACCTGTATACTGTGCTGCAAGGAGACACTGTAGGACTAAGATTTGCTTTGGAGGACTTGGCTGAAATTGGTTTTTTACTTGGCTTTATTTGACATGTGTTATAAAAAAAAATGGTTTCATATGTTGAAAGTACCTGTGTGACTTCCCAGAGTGCAACACCTTTCCTCAGGACATAGCCAGGCTTATGCGCCTTTTCTGTTGTACAGGTTGCAAACACAAAGAAGGAGACTGATTTTAAGTGGTATAAGGATGGTTCTGGGGTTGATGTTGAGGAGCTGCCTGATCTGCAGAAGGGAGAATGTCACCTCAGTATTCCCAAGGTACTGTATTGCCTGCCAATTATAAATGACAGGTTCTGCTTGACATAGTATAGATTTGCCGGACAAAGCAGTAAGCCAGCTATCATGACTTTTTTGAACAGTTGTAAGAAAAAACATATTTTCTACTCTTCTATTAGCTGGTGAATAACTATTGCTAGCAAAAAGTATCTATTTTTTTTATCAGCTCAGAGTTCATGCTTAAGTTACTTCAGAGTCCTTGGGCGACATGTATCTCATTCTTTATTATTACTCCTTGATTTTTCAACTTATTGAAGCACCTAATTTTTGACAGTGTTAGTAAGTTTTATTGCCTAAAATGAATAAGTTTGAAGTTTATGGCTTCTAAAAATTTATCTTCATGCAAACAGGATAATCCAACTTCTACCTGAAACCTTAAGTTGCATAGTTGCTTCCTTTGTGAAGTGAGAAAACTTCCCAGAAGGAGATTTTCTGCTTTCAGTAATGTGTATTCCATCTAAATTGTTAATTTATTGGCTTCACATTCTTCTAATTTCCTTCCTTCATTTCCCTTGAAAGAGGATACTGACTTACCAGCTTAATTTTTCTTGAGTAGACTTTTATTTGGAGAGTGGTTTCTGCTTGTCTTAGATTTCTCTTGTTACTTGTCATTTAGTTTTATGATATTCGTGCTATGGATTACATGCTTGTGAATTTGTATAAATCTAAGTATTAAGTCGTCTCCAATCTATATGTAACTGTTTGTATGTTTTCCTTCAGGTTTTAAAAGAAAGATAAAATAAACCCGCAAAACCCAAAAATCCCTACTGCCTTTAATGCAGTATCACTGTGATAGATTTCAGAATGCAAACTCTCCAAGGGTATATGAATTAATTATTTACTTAACATAGATATAATTTAGCTACAGTTGCTGCTTGAATGCAAGCAGTATGAAGGAGCTGATATTACAGGATATGTATTTGCTGTTATCATTTACATAATCCAAAAATATAATCATTTTTGTTGAAGAAAAATTACATTTCTAAAGTTTGTGTAGGTTGCAGTTATGCCTTGTTACATCTTGCTACAGTGCTTTTAACTTCTACTGACCAAGATCAGTCCTATCTTTTTGGAACAAGAGAAAAAAACCTTATGGTTTCTAGAGGAAGTTGAATTGAAATTAGAATAGGTTTTAGGCTTAAGAACTAAATGCATCTCCATAAAAAAAGCATGAACATGCCATTCATAATTTCCATCTCCTCTCTAGTAAGATTATTTATCCAGAAGAGTGTACAATGTATGTTGTTTTATTTAGAAAATTATGCAGAGATTGAGCACATCTAGTACTATCTAGTAACATCTTGTGCTTTCCTTGCAGCTGTCTCGCAAAGATGAAGGAGTTTATAAGGCAACACTATCAGATGATAGAGGTCATGATGTATCTTCTCTTGAATTATCAGGAAAAGGTAACATTCAATCTACTGCAATGGAATAATGAACTCCACATGTTCTCCCGAGGTGTCAAAGATCTTTCCTTGCAAATGGGAAATTATCATAATTTTTGGCATTCTTTGAATTTCATTTCTCTTATGTTATAGAGACCTGAACTGCAGATCAGCACTTTGGGAGGGGTGACACTGGGCATTGTTGTGATTAATCTCTAGCATTTTGACAGGCAGGAGAGGAAGTATGTTTTTACCCAGACAGACACTCCATTTTATTGGAGATCACTCTCTCTCAGGTTTGTTAAGCTTTAAAAGCTAAGAAAAACCCTGAAGTGAAAAAGTACTATATTCATGTGGGACTCTTAGTGGGAACCGAGAGTGCTTTTGATTCTAAATCATAAAACTGTTTTGTGGGTTAGGGTCAGTTGGCATCTCAGCCCCACACAGCCACTTCATCACTCTCTTTCAGTGAGATAGGGGAGAAAATTGGAAGGGGAAAAGTGAAAAAATCCTGGGTTGAGCTAAAGATGGTTTGATAAGTAGAGCAAAAGCCGTGTATACAAGCAAAGCAAAACAAAGAATTCCTTCACTGTTTCCCATGGGCAGGTAAGTGTTCAGCCTTCTCTAGTAAAGATGGACTCCATCACAAGTAACAGTGGCTTGGAAAGACAAACACCATCACTTCAAATGTTCCTCACTTCCTCCTTCTTCCCTGAGCTTTATACTGGGTATGATATCATATGGTATGGTGTGTCCTTTGTGTCATTTGGGGTCGACTGTCTTGGCTGTGTCACCTCTCAACCTGTGCACCCCCAGCTTCCTCTTGGTGAGGCAGCCAGAGGAGAAGAAATAAAAGACTTCCACATTGTACAAGTACTGCTCAGGAGCAGCTAAAACATCCCTGTGTTACCAACACTGTTTTAGTTACAAATCCAAAACACAGCACCATAAAGCTGCTATGAAGAAAATTAACTCTATTCCAGACAAAGCCAGTGCAATTTCTGTCTCTTATTCCATACCATTTATATCATGCTCAGGTCCACACTTTGCAATATGTTCTCATTAATCACGTCCTCCCTTCTTATCCTTTGATATATACACAGATATCATTCCCTTAGTCTGTGGATTTGTGTATGTGTATCCTGACTGCTGGAATAAGCAAAAGAAACAGTAGGTCTCCATCATATGGTCAGGAGTCCAGCTTCCAGTGACTGTAGTTCAGGTACGGCAAACTGTTGTGCTTGAAATGCACAGTGAAATGCCTGTTTAGAGAATTCACAGTATCTAATTCTGTGGGTCCAGGAGGCTTTGAAAATGTCAACCAGCAAACCCATGAAAACTGAACTATTACACCAAACAACAGGTGTCCTAAATGGTGGAGTTAGCCTTGAAACATAAAGGATATAAAGAGAAGTCTAGCAGGAGCAAGGAAGACTGCATATTTCAAGGGGCAGGTTACTTCAAGCTCAGAATCCACTGACATTCAAATGAAGTTAAATGAAAATAAGAGAATATAATCTAAAATAGATGCATGATAGACATTTAGAAAAGGTTTCATATGATATTAGACATCAAAGTGAGATACAGCAATTCTATTTACATTTAATTTTTTTAATGTAAAAAAATGTCAGTTTACTTTGACCCTGAGATGAGCTCTGTTGGTTTTAAAGCATAGTGCTAATAATGCCAAGGTGATGGGTTTGATCCCTGTTTGATCCCATGGGCCATTCACTGAAGACTTAGACTTGATGATTCTTGTATGTCCCTTCCAACTCAGAATATTCTGTGATTCTGAGTCCATAACAAACACTGATCTGTTGCTAATATAAGAAAATTTTACTTACTTGGTGAAGAGATCTTCCCTGGATATATTTGCTTGGGTCCCACCAAATAGGCCAAAGTGAATCTAGATTCATCTCAACTGCATGTAGACATTTGTCCCAAATAACATAACAAGGTAATTTTTGGCAGGCTCCTAATAGAAGGAGAAAGACATTTAAAAGAACTAACTCAGTTTACCAAACATCTTCATATTCCTTTTCAGCAGATGGAGGAAGTATCTGTAACAAGAGGAAAATATGAGTATCAGGCTGGGTTCCTAAGACGTGGTTTACTGCAGAAGGCTGTATTATCAACTGCTAGTCTCCCAGACATTTTTCTTTCGCACAAATTCTGCTCATTATTCTCTCAGGAAAAAATCCCACCTTCATTTAGACAGTATGGTTAACATAACCCTACCTTCTCAGACATCTGTAATGTAAGATATTATATAATATGCAATTCATACCCTTATATCAAGGTGTCAATAGAAGCATACCAGAGACTGCAAAGAATTATAGAACTGTATCATATCTTATCTTTATCTTAACTGAGACAAAAATGTGCATATACAGATCAATACAAAACAAATATGTAAGAAGTATTTTCTGAACTTCCTGCATTTCTCTGTCTTCCATTTTCATAAAATTTCATCAGTGTTGAATAAGCATCCTTCAGACTTGACTATGCATTCTTTCGACTGTGTTGGTTCTTTCTATTTCTCTTTATCTTACACAGTGTCACTGAATATGATTCTTCTGCTGTGAAAGAGTTCCCCACTCTTGTGCCCTTGTCTCCAGGGTTCTCTTCTGCTGCAAACCCATCAGCTCCGTGATATTTCAAAAGCCTGATATGATACCTGCTTTATTTCACTTGCTGTTAAAGGACTTCACTTCTGTCAAATGCCACCCTACAGGGAGAAGGTGAAACTATTTTCACCAAGAATGAGATAATTTCTTTTTCATCTGCACTCTCCTTTGAATGTGAACTATTCAGTTTTAATGACTTTTTTTCTTTTTGCTGGCCTAAGGGAGAGAGACAAAGATTTGTCTGCAGACAGCTGACTCCACAAAAGGCTGAGATACTGAGTAACACAGCACAGAATTCATATGCTGTACACAGACAGTTTCCAATTTGTCCTGTACACCTGTTGCAATTTTAATGGTTTTCTTTGCTTAAGGATATGAAGATTTCCCATATTGCTTTAATTAAACTGAACATAAAAAAGCTATATTCTGATTGAATTTTGATGGTACATTTTCTTCCTTTTTTTTTTTTCTCTCTGCAGTTTATGATGATATAATTCTGGCATTGAGTGGAATGAGTGGTAAGTAAATGCTGTCTTGAATTTTCATGTAGTTTTTTATTTTAAAGTCACATGAGGCTGAGACAGAAAACTTTTATTCTAAGTGGGAATTCTCTCAGAGTCTCGATGCTTATGTTATTATGGACATTATTAAGTTTCTGAACAGGCTGTTGACCTTGCTAATTGTCACCATTAAAAGGGAACAAAGTATTGTTCCACCTGGCTTGTTTGGTTTAGATACTGTGAAAATTTTGCAGCAATAATCTTCTTCCTACCTTCCATTAGTAAGTGAACCTTGATATAGAGAGAATGAGGTTCTGAATCTGTTCCCAGTGAGAATGTGTTCTTTTCACTTAAAGAACAGGGTTTGCACAAGAACAAAATTTTTATGCAAATAGAATCATTACACTACTCTTTCATGGAAATTATATGACTAGATTATAATTTCACAATGGATCTTGCCAGTCATGATGCTTGTATATGACACTAAAGTCATAAACTTATACTGAACTTTCACCTGATATAAATCAACAGATGTTCTCTGAGAGGTATGACAACTGTCTCTGTGATACTTGAAAATCATTACCCAGGTCCTGAATTTTCTTTTGTCCAGGCAGTACAAATAATACAAAGAAACCACTCCTCGATTTCCATTCATTCCACTATCTCTCCTATTTAATCCACATATACTCTATTTAATCTAGGTAAGACAGCCTCTCCACTGAAGATTCTTTGCACTGAGGAAGGAATAAGGCTCCAGTGTTTCTTGAAATACTACAATGAAGAAATGAAAGTCAGCTGGTGCCACAGGTTGATGAGAATATTTTTTCAGTTTTGTTTGAGAAAAAATGCTGTCTTTACAACTTAATATTTATTATTCTGTCACATTCATTTGTAAATTGGACCACATTAATGAAATTCTCTTTCCAGAACAATATATTCTCTTTTAATATAGAAAGTACATAAGGTAAAAGAAATATTAAAAGGCTTGTCCAGCACCCATCAGGAGAGCTGTAACAGCCAGCAAAAAATGAGTCTACTGTATTAAGTTCTTGTATTCAATACAAGACATTTTGTCTTCTATTGTATCATCTGACTGGTTCAAAGATAGCAAAATATTTGGGCAAACTTTCCCATTCAGGGCTGCCTTTTTTTTTAAAGTGGATGAAACTCTCCTCCAGTTGTAGATGAATACCAAGGATCTGCTCTCACAGTTTAATAAAAGCTTGTATTAAGAGCAGAGTTATTTTTTTCCAAACTGATACAGTCTTAAGTAACCCAAAATATTTTAATTTTGATACTCCTCTTTGAAAAGATATTCAATGGGGCACAGAATACCTTGAGCATAACTCTCAGAGCTGAGAATATGGCTGAAAATGAGCTTTAAAGTTGCTAATAGTTTCACTCTCATGTTACATTAATCTTTGAGTTTGGAGACAGTTACATCATCTGTGTATTTACAGTTAAATATGTGTTCAAATGTTTTGTTATGTCAAGCCCTCACTTGTTTGAAACTGCAGGTATTATTTGAAAGGATTTTAAAACTCTTCAAGAGGTTTCAACTTTCACATTTCTCGATAGCCTACAAAGATGACATACAGTGAACTGGTCTGACTTAGACAGGAATAGTCTGGTTTATGAATATGTTCTCCTAGATTTGCAATGCTTTCTGTGAAGACAGGAACACAAACAGAGCATCAATTGTCACATCCAGGGAACTCAAGACCCCTTCTGCAAGGTTGTGCAACTGTATTTATATCTCAGACCTTGTATTTATAAAGTTCTTCTTTCATAATAGTGATACTAGTATGATGGCAAGGAAAAGAAAAAAAAATTTCCTCTGCCTTTTACTGTATCTGCTTGAGTTTTAAAAGTGACAGTCTATTCTACCATTCATTTCATAGAAGTATAAATGTAAAGATTGCTACATGGCTAATATCGAAATATCAGTGTGCATATTTATATTATTTATATTTATATTTTTCTATTTCCATAGAGAAATCCCCAAATATTTTAGTTTTTATGATGTCTCACACTTTGATTGTCTTGAAGATCATTGAACACAGATTCTGAATGAATAAAATTTCAATTCTTTTATGAGTACAAGGACTATAATCAGAGCTGTTAAAGCTAAAAGAAAGACCAAAACCAATCAACCAACTGACCAGCCTCTCCTAAACTTCCCATCTCCTTTAAATGGCATAATAGCAAATCTTTTTCCTGCTACTACAGAACCCATGATTTTTATTGGGTTTTTTTAGCATGTACATTTCTAGCTAGCATTTAATTATCCACTGTTGTGCATAGCATGAAGTACAATGCAAGTCCTAGACCTAGTATTCATAATGCACTCAGGGCACAGTGGGAAACGTTATATGTAATATTTCTAATATATAACAGTTTCTATCCAGAAATCTAATTTCCTAGGCTGAACTCAATGAAGTTGTCTTAAAGAAAGGAAAATGGTAAAAAATCTTTTTCACCATCAAAATATTTCTAGCTATGGAGTCAAATTAGCTCTGTCTAGGCAAATAAAATGAGTGATCAAGGAAAAGCTAAAACTGACCTCATTTATTAAAAATTCTTGCTAAAGATGCTTGGGGAGGAAGAATGAAAAGAAGTATTTCTTTAGTTAATGAGTGAAAGCAGAAAGTTCTCTTTGAGCCATTAAAAGTGGTGCAGTTTATATGTTTTCATTAAATAGCTTCTTCTATTTCCTCTCTTTGTGACAGACTGTGGGCCAGAAGACCACCTGATCTCAATCTGCAGAGCATTTCTTTTATGCTTGACTAGGAAGTGATGATATGTCAAGCTAATGCCATTGTTTTTTAAAGAGATTTTATTACTTATCTGCATATAAGTAATTTTCTTTTCTTGTTTTTTTTAAAAAACAAAAATGTAATTTAACTTGTACTCTTGATACAAGAGTAATTTTACACAAATCTTTTGTTAATTGATTTTTGAAGTTAATGAAAGACAAAAGATATTTTTTCTTCATCAAAAATGTGATTTAACTATAATTTACAACCCTTATGTATTATATTTTACTGTGTATGAAGCGTACAAAACCATAAACACCTTCACACAGAGTCATGTATGTGCATAACGATGCAAGCATAGCTCTTTGTGAGAAGAATGAGAACAGGGTGAACAAATGAATCTTAGAAATGAAAACACAAGCTAATATTTTTGAAATGTTTCATACTCCCACTCAGAAGCAAAGAGTGTTCTGGAAAACTGAGCCCATTAGTTGCAATCTATCTATAGCTTAGGAATAGTATGTTACCATTTGTGACTTTTTATAAATGATTTCCTATGGACAATGTACAGGAAAATAATGTTCAAACTCATCATTATTAATTTTTTTTTTTTTTCCTAGGGAATCTAAGATTTCTTCTGGTGAAAAGATGAAGATTGGAGGTGGCGATGATGTTGCCTGGTTGCAGATAAGTGAACCCACTGAAAAGGACAAGGGGAACTACACCTTTGAAATCTGTGGTGGCAAGGAATCCTACAAACGCACAATTGATCTGTCTGGGCAAGGTAAATTTATAAGATCAGATTTGTATTGTGCCTGTTCATAGATTATGCACATTTTACTGGAAATAGAGGAATTACAGTAAAAATAGATAGTATTTGATCAGAACCAGTCATAGTTAAGTTTTATAACTGTTGTTATCTTTTTAGTCTTGTATCTGTTTTCAGCATCAGCTGCATTAGTTTTCAGGGGTCTGGTTTTCTCATTGTGCTATTGTGTGACCCTGTATGGCATTTAAAAGAGCTGTAACATGGGTATGTGTTGAAATGTTTATTGTGCAAATTATGTTAATGGAAAATAATCCTATCAATTATGTTTTTATAGCTTTTGATGATGCATATGCAGAGTTCCAGCGACTCAAGTAAGTGCTGCATCTTTTGTATTTTTATGCCATAACAAGAGTGTCTTTGCTTACAGAAGATATTTTATTATTAATTTCATCAATGACATTATATGTTTTTCTTTCTTTCTCAACAACTTTAGGGCAGCTGCTTTTGCTGAGAAGAGTAAGTATATTTTACATTTTATCATAGGTATTTTACAATGTGATCTAGTGTTCTTTTTAAAGCATCTATCATGATATGCTGCCATAACTTACTGAGTTCTTTGGCTGCAGAAATCCTCTGTTAGCTAAAAATATTGCAATAAGAATAATAATGTGTGGATTTAGTTGTCTTTAATTACAATGGAAACCCACTAAACACTTTACATGATTTGCAAGCCTCCATTGTATCTTCTTGTGTCTGCAGAGATTTGGTGATGTGTGAATTGTATCATACAAGGCATTGATTCTGAAAGCTGCTGAGAATACTGAATATTGGGATCTATCTATTAAGTAAAAAATTGCCTGCTGCTGCCGTTTCTGCACTGCTTGCTGAGACCCAGACTGTGGGGAAGCTCATTACAGTTACGGACTGTAGGAGAACTGTAAATTATATCAATTCCCTGGTGATGACATAGTGCTTCTGCCCACAAAGACTGTGGCAGAACAAATTTTCCTTAGATTTTGGATACCACCAAGATGCTAAAAGTGCCTCCTTACTTTGCTCTGGGCCCAAAACACAAGCTGTCAAGCTCAGCAGTACCTTCAAGGTTGTTATGTGTATCAGTTTTGAATGCTGTGGCACAATCTTTGCCAAAAAAAATCTAAAGGGACTATACAACACATTAAAATCCTCCCAAAATATCACAAAAAATGTATTTTTTTTAAGATTAACAAAAAAAAGAAAGAAAAATCTGTGAGTTGTGACGCCAAAATTATTAAGAAATGGGTTGTTTTGAGGTCTAAACTTCACACAGTCACCATATTTTTCTTTAACTCCTAGATCGTGGTAAAGTCATTGGTGGTTTGCCTGATGTTGTTACTATAATGGATGGGAAGGTAAGGACAACTTTGGTTGTGTTGAGCAGTGAGATGTTTACTTTGATGTCGAAAGGTGAGGGAATGCAAATGGTTTCATAGAAACAGAAAGCTGAAGGAGAATAATTTTATTTTTAGATCAAATCTATAATTTCATAAGTAGAACAGACATAAATTATCTAAAATGACTGTGGAATACATCTGATAAGTTTTTAATATTAACTTATTAAGACAATTAATTATTATGATTTTATTATTAGTCTCTCTTAAATGATATCACTTTGAAAGAACTAGTAATTAAATTTTGCACGTTACAAAAAGGATAGGAAAAATAAAACTCACAGTATTAGACACAACATTATTTTCCCAAAAATTTATTTTTATGTTTGCATCATCATTCCTTTAAATATTTTATAGTAAGTCTAGTACCTATATACACTTAGTTAACTTTGCCTCCTACACAATATCACTTCAAGAATACTCACAGACTTAGCTTGCCACTAGATTGTATCATTAGTATGTAAATCTTCCTTCAACGTTCTAACTTTGGATGCATGAATTGTGCAAGACCACTTCTATTTGTGAAGAATATGGTGCTTTTGATCACTGAAAATTTCTTCCTGTCTGTTTTTCACTCTTTATATCACGCCTATTCAGTCATCGTCAATCAAAAAAACCATTCCTCAAAAATGTGCATATGTCAACACAGATGGACTTTCTCAGCTCCCTCTGGATCAGGATTTGGTGAAACCTGAAAGGGAATATAGAGGGAATTAAAGGAAGAATTCTGGTAGAAAATGTCAGTTTGGGGTTGTTAACACTAGGGTTTTTTCTTTGTTTTATTTTTTTCCTGTTTTGCTTTTCATTTTTCTTTCCTAACACAATGCTGCATATGTTAAATTCTTAAGGTGACTTAGTTATCTAAAGCCAAAGTCAGTTTTCAGCAAAGTTAAACAAAGTACGGACTAATCAATGCAACTTCTCAGATGTTTCTTCCATTTTTTCTGTGATCACTGTACCTAAATACATGAAATTTACATACACACACTTAGAGGATGGTCAAAATGTGGTTTTAACAGTACATCTATAAAAATTTGGAAGAATGCTCATGAAAATTTTATGAGCTCCTTAAATCTCAGTTAAGCTCTTAAAAAATGCCTAAGCTGCCAGGATGGTCCATTACATAATGTCAGCTATTTTCTGAATATGCTTCACATGCATGTAACACACCGCCAGGTTGGACAGGACTGTGAGCAACCCTGTCTAGTGGAAAGTGTCCCTGCCTGTGGAAGACGTCTCTCCCCATGGCAGGGAGATGGCAAGCAGATGAGCTTTACGGTCCCTTCTAGCCCAAACCATTCTATGATTTTAAGAGCACTTTACCAATATTTATGTATTATTTATTCTTCATAAAATATTTCCACTTTACCAGTCAGCCGCACCTGGAATCAATGTCCAGTGATTCATGCTGTGTATTCTATTTTTAAGTGATTTTTTTTTTAATTATCTCAAGCAATAACCTCAGGAGGCCTTGGTCAGAAAAGATTTGCTCAGTTCTCCTCCCTGCTGTCTACAGGGAAGCTTCAATGATGTTTTTAAAACTATCATTGCCTGAACCTCATGTCAGACTAATGGGTTGTCAGGAGTCTCCTGCAGGCAGGATTGCAATGACAGTCCAACTTACCATCTTCAGACACTGTAACCCTGAGGCTATTACTGTATCACAGTTACTGGTGAGATGGTGGAAAATCTGAATTCAAGGGAAAAAGAAATATTAGGGACTCCACTTTTCAGTCTTCAAGAACATGATGTCATGTCTTAGTTTAATTAGCTAAGAACAAAAAATGCCTAAAAACAATACAGTGAATATTCTGGTTGAACAAATCTTACTGATCTCAAAATTACTTCTATTTTTCTCCCTCAGACACTGAATCTGACCTGTACTGTATTTGGAAATCCTGACCCTGAAGTGGTTTGGTTCAAGAATGACAAGGCCTTTGAAATTGATGAGCACTATGCATTTTCACTGGAACAAGGAAAATACGCCAGTTTAACCATCAAGGGGGTGACTTCTGAAGATTCAGGGAAATATAGCATCCATGTCAAGAACAAGCATGGTGGGGAAACAGTGGATGTCACTGTAAGTGTGTACAGACATGGTGAAAAAATGCCTGAAATTAAGCCTGGCCAACTTGCTAAACCCAGGCCAATACCACCAGAATAAGTCCTCAAACCTGAGGACAAGTGAAGACCCTGTAACAAGTGAAGCTTCATTCTGTATTTGACAAACAGAATAGAATACATGAGCTGTTTTTGAGCTATTGCTGCACAAAATTCAGTGGTAATATCCAAAGGGAAACTGAGTTTTTAAGTTTGCTTAGGGAGATAGCTGTGCTGTGGTGCTGTACACATCTGCAACAATCTCATTTTGAATGCACATAATAGAGTAGGACTTGCAAACAGTGAAAAGCCAAATTCCTGCCAGAGGTTCCCATATGCAACGGCAAGTTTCAAAAACCTACAAACCTACAGTAAACTTTCATTTTCACACTTCTCCATCCTCTGCAAAATAACCCAAAGTCCAAGCAATCCAACACGCCTCTGAGAGCAAATGTCCCATCAGTAAAGGTAATGAACTGCAGTTAGACAGATATTCAGAGATGGTCCTGCTGGCTTTGAAGTCCTTGGTCCTGTAATTTTAATGAACAGTCTTGCTTTAGTAGTGATACTCTTGTTCCATCAATAGTGTGACTTTAGTCTTCTACAAATGTTCACTATTCACTAAACATAGGTCAAATGGTTGTATTTTGTTTTTCCTGCTTTGTGCTAATAAAACTTTAAAAGTCACCTTTACTACTCACTTCTCCAAATCATGCCTAACTAGTTCTATTTACTCTTCTTCATTGTTTAATTATTGCTTATTGCACAATTTCACAGCTGGTAGCATGCAGACTATCGGCTTTCAATAAAGAATGCAAATTATGGTTAATCACAGTCACTGGGTGGCACTTGCAACATTAATTTTACTTTTTACAATACAGGTCAAGCTTAAACTGGCACCAGAAGATATGTATACAATTCAGTCACTTAAGATAATTATGTCTTTCATTCTCGTCTCAGTGAAAAGAACAAGGGAAATCTTCCATGGGTGAAGTGATGTTCTTCTAGGCAAAAATTTCAATACATTCTTATTGTGAAATATTCAAACAGAATGGGCATCAGTTGCTCACATATCTCTCATACAATACGTAATGGAGTGTTTGCAGTGATGGCTTTTTTGGATCAGGTTCCCTGTTCAAAAGAAAACCACCTATGTACCTAGAAGCAGCTTTGCTCCTTGCTAAGCAGCTTCCAGAAAAGAGTTCTAATGGTAAGCAACACCCGTGATACACATTTTCTCTTGTGACTTCTTCCAGTCTCTAGGATAAATGAGATGAAAAGGAGGCATTGTGGGAGATGGGAGCTTGGATAGTGGGTCCCATGAAGAAATAGCACTGCAAAATCTTCACTGAAGAGACTGGATGAAAGAGTTTAGCACAAGTACACAGACTATAAATTTGTGTTTGGGGTCACTGCTGAAAGCTGACACTGAGTCTTTCACGCTGATTTTCAGCTTCTGAGCTTAAGTGTGGGAAATACAGAAACAATTGTTCTGACTTCTCTCCTCCCTCCTGCAGCAGACAAACTGAAAAAAATCCCGGAAAATGGACAAATTTAAGTTCAGGGTTTCCTTCTTCTTTTTTTAATTTTTTTTTTCAAATTTCATTTCAGTGACAAACGTTTCATTGTTTTTTCTGGAAACCAATTCACTTGATCCACAATGGTTTTTTTTGTTTTTGAGAAAGATGAAAAGCAGATGAAATGAGAAACCAACTTACAATCTGTCAGATGCAGTAGGTTGGAGCACACATCTGGGAGACAGAAGAGCAGCAACCCCCTCCCTCCTCCTTCCCATCCATGGAGATTTGAACCAGTATCGCAGACTATCAGGGGTAGTGCACTAATGCTGAGTTTGGTTTGTATTTGGAAGTGCTGCTTCTATTTATCTTTTTTTTTTTTTTTTCTATTTAGCTGGGTAAACAGACTGAAAAAGAGAGTAGACCCAGGCTTCCTGCCTCACACATGAGCTTCTTAAATGCTAGATTTGAGAGGTTCTCTCCCTTTCTTGTATTTTATCCTAATTTTCAGTAGTCAAGGAGGGATTGAGGGCATGGCAGTGTAAAGTAGTTAGGAACCTGATGGCTTGAACAAGTAATGATGAGGATAGATTCACTGTATTTTCAAATTCTCCAAAGACTGCAAACCTCCTTAGCAACTCATTGATATTTGTAAGTAGTCCTGATTAAAAAACAACAGACCAGCTCTGGAAAGGAAATAACCTTTGATCACATTTTATTAAAAGATGCTTTGATTTTAAATAAAATCTTTTTGAAAGATTTTTGTATCCAGAGCAAATCAACAGTGAATTTATATTTACATACAGTATAAACATCCAGGAGTTATACTGAAAGGTGATGAAAAAATACTTTCTTTGCGGTGGAAACTTGTGACTAGGTATCCACGTTCTGCATCAGGTCTTTGAATGAAAATGTCCAAGATGTTTAAAGACTGAAGAATATGGTACTAGCATGAAGTAGTTTAGGTAGGAGATTATAGGACACAAAGAAAAGTAAGAATTTACCATCTGAGTATCTGTCAAAATAAAAAAATACATTTTTATAGAAATCTGTCATCACAAGAACTTCAGCAAGTCTCAACAAAATAAACCATATTTTCTTCTTTTCTGTTCTAATTTCTTATTAAAGGTATTTAAGGTTTTCAAAATCTTATTATGGCAGGCTCACAGAACATCAGAGCCAGTCTCCACAGCATACAAAGTGAGTATCAGCAGGAATTTAATATTGTTCTTATCTCCTTCTACAGTACACAGGTTAATTTTAGCTGACACTATCAAATTATTGCATGTTACGGCAGCTTTTCAGAGGTATCCTTGGGCACAGGAGACAAGGTTAGTCTCATCTCTTTTGTACCTTTTGCTGGCCTTCTTAGTTAAGGAAGTTTCACTTATTTCCTTCCAGGCAAACAGAAGTAATTTATTATGACAGCTAATCCTCTGCTGAAGTACAGAAATTATCATTCACAGGAACATTGTATTCTAAAGGCTAAGGACTTCCTAGAAACTCTTTCACGTATTTCAGTGTTCAGTGTACATTTGGTTCCTTTGTACACATTTAAAAAATCTTGTTATCAGTGCTAGGAAATGAATTGGCTCAACTCTGTTTAAAAGGTACTATCTTTTCAGAGTCAATGTGCACCTAGTTGCTTGGAGGGGCAATACAATTGAATGGATATCAGAGGGACAAAAATGATGCTCTGGTGATCAATTCAGATGGAATACATGGTAAGGCATATCAGCATTTGCATAACACCTTCATCAGACCTGGTGTTAGCATTAGTGAAATTAATAAATGTTTGGAGGGGCAAAACAAGAAGGTAAGATTTGCTCAAGAAGGTCTGATGCCAAATTAACTTATTCACATTGAGGTCAAGGGAGATGGACTCATTTATACTGCATGTGAATCTACTACTTTTACAAAGCCAGGAGCCCATTACGGTGAATTAGCAGTTTCTGTTACCTTTAAGAAGAAATGCTTCTCTTAGAATGATTTTCTGTCAGACTGGTGAGTTTTATGTTGTCTGAGTTTCCTGTTGTGCTTTTCTGGGCAATGCTAGCGTGAAATGGAGCATGGCTGCCTTGTCACGGGAGGCAGATAAGACGTCAGCCAGTTGTGCTGATGGGCCAAAGTCGTAGCTGTGTGCCTGTCATGTTGGCATTCTGCTGCAAGGCTGGCAAGGCTGCCTTTTCTCCAAGCACCTGCTTACTTTGGGGCTGCTTTGATATGTTGCTGTTTATTTGCTGGAAAACAAGTTCTGTGAAAATTCCTCCTAAGGCCAATTTACAGGTGCTTTTTATGAGGAAAAGATTTTTTTTATGACAGTGTTTGCCTCTAGTATAAATCTTCAGCCCATAAGGCTCACTTGCATCCCACAGCTCAAATGCTTCTACACACTTCATTAATCTGCTCTTGTATGGAGACAGAGATTCAGTGATAATAGCACCTTAAGTGATGGTAAGGTGCAGACAATTTTTAAAAGCATCTTTGAAATATAATAAAGCACCTTATTTTCTTTTTTGTAAATCTAAGAATAAAACCTCTAGATGGCAGCAGAAGAACAAGATAGAAATAAGTAGCTGTTAAAAAGTTCTGCCAGCTATAGCATATCCATCATTTTGATGCAAACACATCACTTAGGCAATGGGAGATTATTAAAAGCATTATACTTATGCCAGTGACAAGGACAGGTCCAGCAAATGACTGTTTCCTGGAAATAGCAGGTGATCTTGCAAGCAATAACACTGCCTCTTAATCTTTGCATGACACACATTAAGAGGTTAAGCATGCCTTGTAAAATATTGCAAGACCCATTTTAGATCATGTTTCTCCTTAGAATATAAAAACCCCAGAGTATCAACCATATTTACGAAGGAAGATTTGAGTTTGAGCTCTGAATGCAAGCCTCTCAGACTTAGCATCTTCCACAAATTTCCAAAATGCTGTTTCCAATACTGTAAGGCCCATGCCCTACACTTTTTATTCAATTTTTACTGAGGGATGATTTAATTTAAAATTAACTTGAGATGTGTGAGCAAAGAGCACAGGTCTGGCTTTCAGCACTGCCTCTGCAAGATTCAGTGATGTCAAGACCTGTAAGAAACTACCACTAACCTTCTAGATTAATATTTAATTCCTCATTGGAATGTGTATGTAACTCAGTACTTGCTTTGTCCTCAGGCAGCTCAAGGTTTATCAGACTGTTATATTTTAAAAATAGCGCACTTGTCTTCACGTCATTTTGTTTGTGAACATTTGAACTTAGTGTGGGCGCAGTAAAGGACTGTGCAATTTGTAATAAACATGTGCCATTTTTTAGGTTAATGCAACTTCATTTTATGTTATTGTTTCTCCTCTGTTACATTCATATTGTATAGCTGACATCATGTACAAAAAAGAGACTTAGGCACCCTACTGCAGTTAGAAGTGATACGGTTCTGCAGCTAAAGCCTTTCCGTGGTATCCTAAATTATCCAGCAAGGTTACCCAATGCAGATTTCACCAGGCACCATCACATCCCAAGAGTGAATTTGCCCTCCACCCTGCTGAGAGCCTCTGTGGGAAGCCATTATCCATCCAATGCCATTGGTGCACACAGCATGGAGAAGAGAGGCAGATGGAAAGAACTACAACTTCTGTTAAAGACAGAACCAGTGCAGCTCTTTACCATTTTAAATCACAGTACAAATGATGACCAAAATTTTAGTCTGCTGTCTTGGTGACCTCCACTGGACCATTTTGAATAAAGAAGTGCACTAAAAGCCAATCCAACAATTGTAAATCAAACCAAAGCCAGCCTTCCTGATTGCAAGGTAGTATGTGAAAAAGAACCCCATATAGTCATGTGCCACTTTAGCTGCCTGGGAAAAAAAATTCCTTCCATATATGAAAATGGCAATCAACCTCCTGCATGGTGCTTAATGGGAGGTAAAACACAAGATGACTCCCTGGCTGGGAGTTATGAGGCCACATGCAGATGTCTCCATCTGAGCTAATCACTGAAACTCCCTTCTTGGAAATGGAGAGAAGCAAGTACCAGTAGGGCACAAGTCATGTCATTCTAAAGCAGGTCTCTCAAATAAGTGAGATGAATCATATATTCTTTCCACTGTCTGTAAAGGGAGTTTATACTAAACTTTTTCAATGGGAGACATCACATTGGCTGATGTTTGAAGTCAGGTGTGATAGATTCTGCACCATCTTTCTCTAATTCTAATTCTGTTGAAGAATCTATTTACAGATTTCTTTCTTCATACCTGATTGTTTTTTCTGTGTTTTTACAGGCTGTCTTCCTCTACTGAACTCTTGTAATTTGCTGCCTTCTTTGTGATATCCATCTTATTTCAAAGTCTCTGTGCAAGCATTTTTTTGACTTCCATCAGTCACTTGGTCCCAACTCATAGGTGATTCTCATCATTTGGCCTTTATGAAGACATTGCACTATGCCTTCAAGTCTTTTAAATATCTTTTTGATTATCTGTGATGCTGCTGTTAGTGTAGGAATTGTTTCTGCCTTTGCTCGGTGCCATCTCTCTGTGACAACTTCTCAGCCAATGGATGCCATAAGCCTTTCACGGTCCGTTTGAGTCCTTTAGCTATGCCCATAAGATGTGCCTTGTGCAGTTCCTCTGTTGTGCTGGCAGAGCACACCCTCTGGCTGGAGAAGCACCATTCTGTGGTTCTCATAAGCCCAAGTTCTTATGCCCAAGGCAGCTCAGTAACTGGCAAAAGCTCTGAATACTCCTGCTTCTGGGCTGGAGCCTGTCTGCTTTAGTCTTCTGTTTGACTAGTTCCAGTTGTCTTTCTGTTCAGCTCTGTTACTCTCTAGGTCTTGTGATTTCTTGGTATGATCTATCTTCCTCGGTCATTTCATCTGCTGTCATTTAACCCTGCTTCAATGGCAGAATGTGTCCCCAGAAATAAAAGGGCACAAGGCTTACTTTTCAATTCCCTTGACCAACACCCTGTAAGTATCACATTTACCTTTTCTAGTGCCCACCACAAACTTCAGTGTTATCTTAAATGCCCACTGGAGACAGTACTTACCCACCCTAACTTCAGATCAAGAGGTGACCTGCACCAAAACTTTGTTTAGGTGAGTCCAAAAAAATAAAAGTACTAGCTAATTAAATTCAATGCTGATGCCTCAGAGCTGGGTAATTTTCTCAGAGGTTGTTAACTGAAGTGTCCAAGCACCAGTAGCCATATGAAATGTGTATGTGATAGCATCAACACTTAGTGACTTAGTAAGTAAATAATTGGGGCTACATGTCCTACTGTTCTAACAACCACTTTTCAGTGAGCAATCCTGTCCCAATGAAAATGAAATGTTCGGTTCAGAAGCTTGAGAATCTTGTACTGTTGGTAGCTGAACCCGTCATTTCTGGATATTGACCCTTTCCTGTTCATGATGCCTTTTTATTATCATTCACCAAGGATTATGTTTCCACTAATTTTTGGGTAACTTGGGGGAGAAATGTGTTATGATTAACTGGCACATTTATACTTGAACTCATTTGCAAGATACAGAGAACTTTACAGTCTTAAACCTTAAACTTCCTGATTTTCTTGGCTTTTGGATAGACCTCCAGGTCACGTACAGTAAACACCTGTGGCAGCTTTGGCTGTTAAAGGTTATGTTCTGACCTTTCAGGAACAGGTTGGGCTCTTGTGTGATCTTTTTGCTTATCTTGGTGCATATCCCCTGCTGCTGCAGTCTGGCATTTATGACTCGTTAATGGGATTCCAAATTTTCTCAGATGTGTCTTTTCCTCTAAGCATGACATGCACACCTGTTTCACTTTGTCATGAGGTCTTAAACCTGCTTTTCTGTTCTCTTTTAACACAATTATGTTTTATATGTGCAGCTCTCCAAATAGAAAGGCAGTTAAATTCCTATGAATCTTACTTCTTCAGGTGTACTTGTATGAAATAATTCTGTGTCCAATCCTTTTGCCTGAAGTGTCCTGCTGCAAATCAGAGAATATCTCTTGCAGACCTCTCTGTCTTCTACATAATTAAGTGTCATGGTTTAGCAACAGCTGGAAACTAAGCATCATGTAGCTGCTTGCTCACTTCCCCCAGCTCTTCATCCTGGTGGGGAAGAGAATGGGAAAGAAAAGGAAAACTTTGAGGGTAGAGATCATTACAGATTAATAATTAAAAAAATAAATACCACTACTACTAATAATAAATTTAATGAAAATGGATGAGAGAGAGAAAAGGGAATAAAATCCAATAGAAAAAAGTGGGGCCCAATACAATTACACACCACTCGCTGATCAGTGTGTAGACTGTTCCTGGGCAACAATCAGCAACCTTCAGACAACTGCCCCCAGTTTATAGGCTGATCATTACATTCTGTGGAGTGGAATACCCATTTTTCCAGTTCAGGTTAGCTTTCCTGGCTACACTCCTTCCAAGCTTCTTGTACACCTGCTCTCTGGCAGAGCATGAGACACTGACAAGTCCTTTATTTAGAGTAAGTGCTATGAGCAACTAAAACATCAGTGTCTTGTCAACATTATTCTCATACTAAATCCAAAAAACAGAACTTTACAACCTATTAAGAGGAAAATTAACTTTAAACCAGCAGGAATCAGGACACCAAATAACCTGTATTGTAACCCATTTAATCAACCACGATTTTTGTTCTCAGAAACTTATCCTTACTGACCTCATAGTAGTGAAGATTCAGAAACATCACTTTCCAAGCTCTGCACAAGGCATTCTGATGGGCTCTAATCCGGCCTCATGTCCATCCCGTGCCAAAATGTATGACTATTTCATTCCAAAGAACATAGCTAGTAATTCCCCTTCCATCAGAGCACATCTCTTTGGGCCTGACAGGCTTTAATTGAAAATGCCATGGGCTAATGACTTTGCAGTAACTGTGCTCCCAGGTCTCCTCCTGAGGCCTCAGACTGTAATTAAAGATGCTCCACAGGAGTTTCAGGATTGGCAGCTTGCTTATATCTGTCTTTATTCTTTCAGATGGTCTTGTATTTTGATGTTAAAGAGACAGGGATATTCAGAATGGCTAAAGGGACCTTCGTCTTTAGTATGAGCAGTTAAACAGTTGAGCCTCTAAGGGGTAACTCATCCAGAAAAATGCAGCCAAGACTCAGTAGTGTTTTTCCCTTTCAGGAATGATACTAGGAATAATACCAGCACACATTCCCTAGAGATTGGGCTAGCCTTTGAAGGATTGCTTTTCCTTCTTGCAGGAGCAATCATTTGCAGCATAAACTGAATCTGGTTCACACGGTAACAAGCTTGACCCACAGTGTGGACACCCTCACATAATGAGCCTAAATGAGCTTTCTTGAGCTCTCCTTGCTTAGAAGCATGGCTACATGATGGTGATCTCTCCTGGAGTTGGGAACCTCTCAAGGTTTCTACTTGAGACAGAGAGAGCTTTTACCAGTGACTGATCTTTGTTAGCAATCAATATTGTGCATAAACTTGCAACATGGTAACTTTGATTTGAGTTGTTAACTTGGATTTTTGTCTTGATAAATTTTGAATCAGAGTCCAAATGATTGTACTCTACAGTAAAAAAGTGAACCTTGTCATGGAACTTTGTTACACCATAGCTTTACAGCATAATATCATTACTGCTTTTGCTAATACCTTTGACAGCAGTTCTTGAAGTGATCTAAATTCATGACAGATTGAAGAAGGAGTAGCAGGAAAGGGGATCTGAGGAAGAAAGTTGTCTCTTTCTGTCCTCTTCAAAACCTGAGTAAATGTGGCCAAGTTGGTACATTTTAGTTTGCACATGAGTAGAAATTTCCTAGTGGTAGAAGTGTCTGATTGTTCTGTAAACACAGGTCAAACTATAGCCAGCCCTAGCTGTCCCCTTCTCAGGATCTCTGAGCAGCACTGGACCTGCTAAACTTAATCTGTAGGGTGACCTGAACATGTTATTCATGATGAAAAGTTGGACAGTCTCTTCTATCTGAGGAGGTGCTAGCTGGGAATTCTTTAATTTGAAGAGTTTTTTTCCATACCAGCTGTTCAGATACCAATAACAGAGCTGCCACAAAATAAAGATTGTGTTTTGGCTATATAACCTGATTAAATGTTCTTTTCTGGTTGACTGGCAGTGGGATGGATATCATACAGGGCAGAGCAGGAGCTGCACAGCTATCAGTATTCTCTCTGCAGTGATTTCATCTGTCAAGCTGCATACAGCTTTTTGCTATGGCTTTATGGAACCAAAATCTTTGACAGAAAAAACAATAAGGGATCCCATGACCTACCAGTTTCACTGATGTGTCCCTGGTTCTCTGTACCCAGCTTCAGTGACTCATTGTGGCCATAACCTCAGTGTTTATGTGTCTCTTGCTCTTCTGGCATGGTAAAAAACAAACCTCAAGAATCTAGCATATATTTTTCTCACCTGTAGAAGTACTTTGCTTTCAAAGTTCTCTTTTGTTTTCATTACCTTGCCATGGGGGCCATAAGTTATTTTGTGAAGAGTTACAGCTCTGCCTTTGAAAAAAAAAAACAAAAAAACCCCCTCATATTTATATTTTAATTGAAATTTTCTGATTTTTAAGCTCTGCTCTGTTTTCTTTACTTTTTGGAATTATAATAAATCATTCAATGATGAACCTAATTTGAAAGACAAGGAGAAGCTATTTCACATAGCTCTTATTTTCCTTTTTATAAATTTTATTTTGATGGCTAATTCCAGATGGGATATGATTATTCCATCCTTTTTTACAAGGATTTGATTGAGTGCATAAACTCTTGTGCAGTATGAATCATACTGGAGAAGCTTGATAACAACTGCTGCATAACTCCTATTCAACCCAGAATGGCAACACCTTAGCTATCATTTACTGGAAGTACATTTTATATTGAAAAATTTTAATAGATCAGTGTTCAAACTCTTCACAGAAAAGCAAAATTATGAGCATAGGATAGCAGAGAAAAAGTATTGCACTTCAGGCATAAGAAATGTCGTGAAAGAAATGTCATGGGTAACTGAGGCGCTTGAAAAATTGAGGTTGTGACCCGGAGTAAAATTAACCTGCTGGAACATAGGAAACTCTGGCAATACAACTTGAAAAAAATAGATGTTTTGTAACTTTCCCCACCTGTCGCTCTCTACAACTACCTGAAAAGAGTTGTAGTAAGGTGAGGATTATCCCCTTCTTCCAGAGAATATGGCCTCAAGCAGAACCAAGAGAGGTTTAGATTGGAGGTCAGGAAGAATTTCTTCATGGTAAGGGTTATAAAGCATTGGAATGGGCTGTCCAGAGAAATGGTGGAGTCACCATCCCTGGAAGCTTCCAAGAAATACCTGGATATGACACTTAGTGCCATGGTCTAGTTTAAAGACTGGTGATTGATCAAAGATTGGATTTGATGAACTTGAAGGTCCTCTCTAACCTAATTGATCCTGTGCTTCTGTCAAAATTTAAAGAAATTAAAAGAAAAAAAATTAAGAGAACTTGAATACTTCTACACAGTGACTAATCCATCATAAAAATCTCAGTTTCTCTCAGGGGTATCCTTCCCCAGAGGGATAAGTTTTTCAGAGGACCTACAGCACCTCTACAGACAAACAGATGATTCTGTGTCTTATATGATGCACCATTCATGAAAGCATGTGAAAAAAGCTATGTGTGAAAATAAGCACAGTGCTATAATCCAGCCATCCTTCTGTTGCTTGAAAAATGACTAAAGGATAAAATTTCAGCATCAGGTATTATGAGGAAGTAACCCTCCTCGAGAGTAACAGAATTTAAGTTGGAAGCAACTTGCTAATATTCAACAGTGAGATTAAATTAACATTTGGGACATAAGTTCAATAGCAACTGAGAGAGAGAGTGTCTTTCTGAATAGATAAAGATTGGTTAAATTGCAAGTTATTTAATACTTGCTTGTCAACAGTATTTTTGTTTGTTTTTTTGTTTTTGTATAGGAGGGGAGGGGGTGGCTGGCAGTTTTTTTTTTCCAGGCTGGTCACTGATTTTCTTCCTGCTGTAAAAATCTACAAAGCCATTGCAGTAGTCCCATGTAATCTTGCCATATTAAGTGAAACCTTAGTTCTTTCTTCAGATCATGGATTTAGGGACAAGGTCTTGAATAAAAGAAGGAGACCCTGTCATTATGAAGGGTGTACAACTCAACAGCAATGAGCATCTCTTCCCTTACTGAGAAGGCAAAATGAAGCTTTTCTCACTGTAAAAAATATGTGACAAGTACAGTTGTATTTTTATTCAGAAATGGAGATCATTAAAGACCTCTAGCTGGATGCAATCCTTTCTATATCATCAGGCTGAAATTTTGAGTCTCAGACTTGTCATATTATTGAAACAAATGGGGTCATACTAAGTGACATGTTCTTGGGCACTGGGAAGGTTGTGTCCCCAAGGACTTTATTTGCCTCTGCTAAATTCTGCTTATCAATCAACTGGGCATTCACATTTAATCCTGGTGCTGAAACATTCTTGCAGGTGAATCTTAATTTGTGAGCTCTTTGCATTCTCTTGTGAGTCAAGAAGTTAAACTAATTTGATATTGCACTCCCTTGATAATGAAAAAGATGAGAACAAGACAGAGTTTACAGTACTGTGTCTCATTAAATCATTTTGCATTTCAATAGCAGGATGATTTATCTTTCAAGTGGTGTTTGTGATAAAGGATGGATAAAACCTGTCCAAAAATCATAGTAAAAATGCAAATGTTCATTATTTTTTATTACAATAAAATTTAAATTTCTGCTAAAAATCATGGCTGAATGGTGCTAGAAGATATACAAAAAGCCTCATATCCATCAATGAGATGTAACATTGCCAATGTCTGAAATTTCTACTACATCACCTCATAATTTAGACTTGGAAGTCCCAGACTGATGCTAGTATCTCAGTTTTAATTTCAAACATAAGAATTCAGTTCTAATCTGGAAGTTGTTGCCCAGAAAAGCTGGAGAACCTGAACTAGAGAAGGCAACAAATAGAAAAGTTTGTCCTTCATGGGCAGGGGAAGTCAAGTGCATTTAACATTTCTCAAAAGAACTGGGCTTATTCTGTCCTCTTTAACCACATCATTCACAAGTGTGATCTCCCCAGATGCACCCAAAAAAAACCATCCTGGGCTTGGTTGCTGCCACCGGAGCAACTTGGCAAACTATCAGCTATGGAGCCCCTTTCTTTGGAGGTGTCATGGAGTCAGGAAAGACTGGCTACCTGAACTGTCCTTGTTACAACTGCAGTCGTCTCCTTGCCATCATTTTCCCTTGTGATCGTTCCCTCATGACATGACAGAAGCAAATCAATTTATTAGAATTAACTCCTACTCTTGGTTGCTGTTGAACTGGCTGAAGAGAAAAGAGTGTTGAAAGCAGCTGTATGCTGGATTCTTCTTTCTGATGGCCTGCAGAAAGTCCCAGTGGGTGTGTGGTGAGCATCCCTGGGTTGCAATTTTATCATAAACCTGAAGATAATTAATAATGTATGAACAAAATGAGATTATTTTTGCATCATCTGTAATTAAAATGGTGTGAGGATCAAGATTTATCAGAAAAGGAAAGGCTTAAAACCAACCCCAAAACAATCCTTTTTATGGGAGTTTGATTTCCAGTTACAACAATGTCCCTATCTGTGCTAGAAGCCTTCTTGGTCATATTCACATAATAGTCTACTTACTGCAATATACAATAATACAATGTAAGATTCATATGACAGAACTGTTATCTTTAGCTATAAACTCATAAATAAATTCTTTATACAAAAAATTATGCTGTTCTTTTCATAGTGGCAGCTTGCTACCTCAAAGAAAAATTTTATATGCTTTATTAACATAATTGTGACATATCACTGCTCTTGACAAGAGCAATACAAGCTATTCTTTTTCATGGCTTTTGAATAACAAGCCAATGTTCTTGAAGTATTTTTACAAAAATGAAGATTATCCAGAATTCAATTCACATTGATCTTTAGTATTTACTGTTTAGAGGGGAAAACGAAGGTCTGGGAAGTACCTAGTTCTGGATGTGCTCATTAAAAAGATGCATAAATCAATCACTTTAACTCATACACACAGGCAAAAGCCCCAGCTCATCAAAATCTAAAGTGATCATTTACAACTTCATGAAACAAATGTTTTAGGTTAAGGATGACAACAAAAAAGAGAAAAAGAGGCTTATTTCTTATCAGAATATGAATAGAAACACTCTCATGATGCCAGAGAGATGTGCTAAATGTTACAAATAATGACAAAATGCAGATCATGTACATAGGTGCCTAAATATAGGCTAATGAATATTTGGCCATGTGTATCCTCTGTGCAGTGCTGCAGTGTTCATGAATCAAAGAATGGCTGCATCTTTGGAAAATGCTGAATCCTAGAAATGCTAATAAGGCTGTATGCAGAAGTCATAACTGTTGCCACTGTCAAGTGGCCATGAAAATGATTATCTGTTAAGGTATTGGAGACAGGGCTACTATCCTTTAAATTCTCATGGAACTTATCTGATTTACTAACTAGTCATTGCACAAGATTTTTAGTTTGTCATGGCAACCTGAGAAGAGAGAGGAGTAGGATGCCATCAGGCAGCAGTCATAATGCAAGCATAAGTTAAATGCCTCTAAAGTTAATGATCCAAACTCTTCATTGCAGCTGTGGGGCCCACAGTGTAACTTGGGGGAGGTGCACAGATGCTGTAAATTACTTTGGATGCCAGTACCATGACCCTGGGCCAGCTGTGTATCAGACCAGACTGGTGGCATAAGTTACAATAATATAACTGCTGCTGTGAGTGATCCTGAGTGGCTGTTGTGGCAGATGTAATGTCAGTGTTATGCATAAGTCCCTTTTTTTTTTTTTGTTTTCTTTCCCTTCCTTACTCTGGCTGTAGGGTAGAGGGCAACCTGGGAGCTGCTGCATGTTTTTCTACCCCACTAGGAAATTATCCCACCCTGAATAATCTTGCCATTGCTGCTGGCCCTTATAATTCAGTAAAATGCTGTGAGTCATCTTAAACACATGAGACAAGCCAAAGCAATACACTTTCCATTGCTTTGCACATTTTTCTGTTTTACATTCTATTTTATTGTAATAGCATGGACACTTATTTTGCTTTAATTGTAAATCTTGGATCCAAGAAAATTCTTTTAACAATATCAAATAACCATTCACCTGTGTAAAAATGGTAACTGAAAAGCAATGTTATTGACAAAATTATCTGTCAGGGCAACAGCATCCTCTCTTCAGCTTTCACAGTGTGATGTTATTAGTGCATGTGAAAGCTGCCTGCCCTCTCTGCTGCCTGCTTTTTAGTGATAAGTATTATCTATTATATTGCAGGGACTTTTGGTCAAAGCTTTGTATATTTTGCAGTTCTCTGAGTATATTTCAAGATCTTTAGTTTTATCATCTGCAGATAATTGTTACAAACAGACAGGTATTCTAGTGGAAGAACAGGAAGAAACATCTGCAGCCAGGAACACCGACAAACAGATGTTTGGAGGTAGAAAATGAATCATGTGAAACTAGGACAGACCTAGCAAGGAGCAGACACTGTTCATCTGTGCAGTAAAACCCACTTACTTTAAGCCACAGCTGTAAAATTAATGGAGTTTTGGTAAGCTGCCACTCCCTGGGGATAATAGTAAGTGATAATAGTAAGTGTATGTGTCTTATTAATGTAAAATTTCTTACATTCTCATTTCCTTATCCTGGTAACCTAGGTTGCTGAAGTCCTTTTTACATTGGCCTCCTCCTTTTTTTTTTTTTTCTTTTTTTTTTTCCCATGGAATATGCCAAGATCTCTCATAAAGCAGTCACTATATTAGGAGACAAAAACTCACAAAGCCTGGGTAAATGTCAGCACCATGGAACAACTTTCACCCCTGAAAGGTCACAGACTACAGTTCCAGCATATTGTGGTCCAGTCAGCAAGAAACCAGTCAAGCATATCAGTTCAGCATAATACCACATTATTACATTTATCTGGCCAGCATTAAATGTGCTGCAGCCTCATTTTTTGCTTTGTTTTCCTTGACTTTGAATGAATGAAGCAGCCTTTGTAGGGCATCCTAAAGCTGTTCATTCAAAGATTAGGAAAAGGCCATGGTGTCTAATGGGGGATTTGGACTGAGTGGAAACACCTAACACCAAACCCATGATCCTCAAACCCTTATCCAGCTTCTCTCTAATCTTCACCATTTACATTTGCTAAAACCTAGAATAGAACATTACAGTTACCTGGCAGCACTACAGCTGTGGTGGGAACAGGGAGCTCCTGGGCCAAGCTTGCATCTCTCAAACTGCCTTTTTCTCCTGTGTCCTCAGAAAGTATTTGCAGAGAGCTGATTCTTAGACAATTCCACCTACAAAAAGCTGTACCTTGAGAGAACTTGTTTGATTGGTTTATTTTGAAGGTAGAGAGGAATGAGTCTAAGAACTCACCTTTTGGGATTTTGCAAGTCCCAGAAGGAAGAGAGTGCTGCCTGGTAGTGCTGGGACACTAATTTGATGTAAACTCTTTCTTCAGGACCTCTTCCCCTTAGGCTGCTCTGTGCTTGGTATACTATTTCTTGTGAGTCTAGTTGTCTTGCATTGGAATGCCTAAAGGCTAGGTATGACACTGCTTAACAGTTTGATTCCTAAATTCCTGTGGGACCGGTTGCTGTGCATACAGGAAATATTTTGGAAGTCTTAATTTTCTTATCTGTTTATCAAATCTGTAAATTTGTCAACTGAATTTGAAAAAAAAAAAATATGCCAGGGACAGGTGTTTACTTTGCTAGAATCTACATATATGTGCACATACATTTTTTTTAACCAAACAGCAGCACTAGGAAAACAGCAGGGTTGTATGTTACTAGACCCTCCTCACACTTATTGATTACACATTACATAACAGTAGAGATTATATATTGATTCCATAGCATTTTTAATGAAGTTTTCACAGCCACCATGACTGATTGTTTAGAAGACTGGTGATAAATCTCTCATCTGATGATTGTTAATGGCTTCTTTTCTTTGGGTGATTATTCTGTTGGAGATTATTGTACCTATAAAAGTTCCTAAAGCTGTGTTTTGTGTGGGTGAGCCGACACCTCATTGAAGGGCTCTGCATGTTACAACTTTGCTGTTTCCTGGGGCAGGCTGCCGATCTCTGCCTTCGTTTTTCTGAACATTATCAGAACATCTAATTTCTGTTCTGCTTTAGGGTCATGCTAAGTTACCAATTTTAAACAGTTTCTGTGATGTTGACAGTTTTAATTTGTTCCACTTGGTATGTTAGCAGGCCTATTGTTTGTTCAAAGTAGATTTTTTGTTTCTGAAAGAGACAGTTTCTGTATTTTCTCAATGCAATGCAATTTGTACCCATATTGCAGCTTCAGACATCTCCTTAAGGGCAAGTCTAATTGAAGTTGCTTGATTTCTGCTACCAATCAGAGTTTTTTCAAACTGGGTCTCTTTTCAACTGTAATGCTTTAAGCTTCTGTATTAGCAGGCTCACTCAGGTGTAACATTTTCTCTGAATCTCTCTGCTTGACCACAGCCCTCTGGTTCACTTTAGTCACTCTCCCAGCTAAAATTTAAAAAGCACCTGATGAGCTCTGAGACTGATTAATACTTATGAGAATTTACTTGTCCTTTCTTAAAATGATTGCATCTAAATTAAGCCATAAATCTAGCTCTGACTCACCTTTCATCAAGTTATGCCTTAGCTGGACTCCCAGAAGAGCAGGACAGGATTCAGGGTGGATGCAAGGACTACAGTCTGTAACTCTGTCATTCAGTATTCATTTAAGAGTCGTTTAGGTAGCCATTTAAGATAATATTTCTACAATTACTAAGCAAGTCACTTTACTGGACCTATGTCCCTTTTTTGGTGGGAGAAGAAGAATTTGTTGTTGGTGTCAACTGTGCAGTGTGTTATATAGGGGGAAATGTAAGTCTGTATGCCCTTGCATTGGAATGAATAGTTTGTAAAAGAGGGGATGAAGGTGGAAATTTTCATGGTATGTATTATTTGAGGCTTCTACTTATCTTTTTGATTTCAGCAAAATAGCAATTGCTTTACATTCATGTATCTCTTCTATATCCAAGCATAAACAGAACCTTGATAAATTTGTTAATCTCGTTACAGATAATATAATAATCTGTGGCTTTTGGACCTTACTGTAATGTACATTTTAAATATCTTTTGTTTGTGATGAATTTATGTTAGCCTTTTATTGTAGTTGTATATCAAAAGGACTTTTTCTTTCCAAGTAAATCACTAATGCAAAGGTTTTTTTTCCTCAGGAATCAATAAGCTGGTTTTTCCATTTGGTTTTCCAAGTACGCATGAGACTTATCCTCTCTCTGTTTCCTCTTTCAACATTTTGATATTTTGCATTTTAGTTGAATTTGGATGTGTCTTTACTGAACCGCTGTCAGGAAGACAGACATGAAAGCAGAGAGGCAAGAGAGACTGATGGTTGGACCAGGAAATGTGCACCACTGTCTTCAGGTTCTCTACCATGAGCAATCTTTGCATCTGGGAAAACCTCTGCCCCTGGTTTCCCTTTTCTTCCCCCAATACCATTTTTTCCCATTAAGAAGGGCACCTAATGAAGAATGCAGGCAAGGAAATAGGATCACACAGACGAAGGGGGAGGATGACAGAGATGGTCAGGGTGGTTGGCAGGAGAGTTGTTCTTTGTAATCTCAGTGTGGTGGTATGTTCTAGCACAAAATCCTATCAGAGCAAACCAGTATTTACTTCTTACTATAGAATTTCAGTCCAATAGGTGGAGGATTTAGGGGTCCTCTCTGTCATGCAGTTTCCATATGTTGAACATTGTCCTGGCTACTGAGTGTGTAAGGTAGTAGTAAATTGAAAGTTTTCTCCAAATTGTACAAGGTCTGTGTTATCATCTTTGATTTGGAGATAGGGAAATCAAATAAAAAAAATATTTACTTGTGGGAACCAACATGAACCAAGTAGTAACAGTAGAAGAATTAAAGCACATCCACTGTCCAGTATTATCTTTTACTCATTTCTCCTTTGTTGTGTCACTACATACAGAGACTTAAAAATTAATTTCTTTTGTGAAAGAAACTTAGGATACTAATTCAGACCTTTACTAGGTGAGTATAGATGTTGTGAAGACAAAGCCTTCATAAATATTTTAGGGTGGCTCAGCAGCAACTAGATCATTGATAATGAATTAACTGATACTTAGACATTGTGTAAGGTCAGAGCTAACACAGACCTACACATTTCCATTGAAACCACATTCCCTGAGAAAGTTCAGCATTGTAATATTTCTCTAAGTATAATATATCCTAGGTAGAGTATTTCAGAAATTAAAGTATAGATATTATGGATAAATCTGCACTTCATAAATCAATATTTTTAGTTCTCAATAAAAAATCATATGCATAAGGGTCCAATTGTACACCGTAAAAAATGTTCTATTTTAAAAGTATTTTTTGGGGTGCAGTATTTTCATCCCATATGTAACATTTTAAATTTTCCAATTAAATAAAATTATTATTAATATAAAATATTATACATGTGTATACAAATGTAATTTTTATACAAGATTTACACTGAAAATAGTAAGAAAGACAAAGACTGAGAAGTGCTACTATTTTTGCTCCCTGTAAATATAAAGTTAGGTAAGAAAAAATTTGTCCCACAGGGTTAATGAACTTTGCATGTATTATTTTGGGAAAGAGAATTCCACAATAGAAAATGAGCGTTCAAGTTCCTGAGGATGCATTTGGATTCTGGTAAATTTTTGGTGATAAAAATCTATTTATCCTGTTTTTATTCAAAATGATGATGCCTTGTTTCATTTCTAAGTTTTTCACTAAATCTGTGTGTGCTAGAATTGATGGAGCTGTTGCAGTTTAGTAAGTCATGCTATGAAAGATTAGAATTGTTCTGCATAAACCTCAGGAGAGCTGGGGTTGTTCATGAAGCTTTCATTATGCATTTTCTTCTGAATTTGTCATCCATTAACTGATAAAATAGATGTACCAACAGATTTCTAGCTGTGTTAGAACCTCTCAAATACACTAGGATGTGAGGGAAAATTATTGTATATTTATTTTCTTGACAGAAAAATTTTCAGGAGGTTCAGCTTTCTCATTTAAATTAACTTCTTGCAGAGAAAAATACTTTCACAATGAGTATTTTTTACTTCAGTACATGGTAGCTATACTACTAGTGCTAATGTAATGAATAGTGAAAATAAAGAGTATCATTCCTCAAATGACACTGAAAAGTATAGATATTTTTTCTTCCATTCATCAGACCTGAGTACACTTTTACCAGAGAGGCTTCTTGCCACGAATATATAGTTTACAAATAGTACAGCTCTTTTAAGCCAACGAAACTATTTATGACACATTTATTCGTTACTTTGTGATAATGAGCAAACTTTTATTGGGTCAGCACACCAAATTGCAATGTATATTAGTTTGTTTACTTTTAAGAGAGATTAGAATGGAGATTTTATAGTCAGAGATACTAACGATATTATAATTTATTAGCATTTACATCAGATGTTGACATTTTAAATCCATAGTCCAAATTTATTAATTAAGCCCAGCAGCAGAGCATTATATTCAGCTAACTGTTGACTCCAGAATTTATTGAAAAATGGTCTTGTTTCACCTTATGTATCAGAATCAGTTTGCAGAAAGCTTTTCTGCTGCAGAGGTATCTCTACTAAATTTGTACCACAAATTAAAAGGGAAGGAAATGTTTAAAATGCCATTAAAATTGAGTAGTAAGTCTTTCACTTTAAAAGAGAGGAGAAGGAGAACTCATTTCTCATTTCTCATCAAAGGTAGGCAACTAATTAGTCTCACTCCAATTAATACTTGGGTTATATAAAAGATGATTGATTCTGTCTAGATTTTTATCCTTTGAACATATGGCAACAAGGAACACAGAAAGTTTTCATCTGTCATATTTGTGCTTATATCTTAAAGTGTGAATATATGGGCTATGCACAGGCAGTGGTCTGGTATTTTGGCTGCAGAGATAAGTGCATGCTATTCAATCACTTCTACTTCCACTGTTTACAGCTGATAAAGAACAGATCTTGGCCATGCAGAAAGCATGTTGATCACCTATATTGTGTACAGATGGCTTTTGAAAGTGTATCCAGACTGGTAATTCCAGAGCAGAGCTGAGAATATAACAATAATGGTGACATGTAAAATTTAGTCTCATGGTAAGATGCAGAGTCTGGACACAAAATGGCCTTCCAAAAAAACTATCTAGCTTGTCTCAATTTCCTACAGCTAGTCCCATAATGCTGCCCACTCACTGCACCCATCCCTCCCCCCTTGCCCAATCCTGCTTTCTCCCCTACTTTTAAGTCTGTTGTTTGAATTTCCACTCCCATGCACAAGCAGACCCTGACACAAGTTCAGCCAGGGAAGGCTTTGATATTCCAAACTTTCTCACATAGGAACAAGTTCCATGTGCTCTGCCCAAGAAATTGCTTTCCCAATACAAGCTTGACTGGAGTTATGTGAAAGCAGACCCAAGGGAAATGGGCGGAACAAAAACCCTTGCTGAGGGTGACATGTGGGATGATGGAGGAGAGTAATGGTCAAGCTCAGCAGCCCAGGAACCTGGACTTTTTCACAATGTCTTGGACTGCTCAGTCCTAAAGTTCGGCCTGCCACTGGTAGGAGTGGTGCCCGACAAAGTTATGGAGAAAAGTTGTTACTTGTGCTGTTTCTAACAGACAAGTTATGAGTTTCTCCATTTTGGGGAATATTTTACTCTTCTCATCATCCTCTCAGCCCCCCATTTCAGAGGTAGTGATTTAGAAAATGAGTTTGTTAAGCTGAGTGTTAATTTACCTTAGGAAAAATTAAATATGAGTAGCTTGAACAGGTGGATATTTTAAGCACTCTCATTTTTATTATGGTTGAGAATTTCTCCAGCTTGCAGAGAAGCTTTTGCAGGAATAGAGGGAAGATCTCTGACAAGAAGGATGCACAACCGAGTTCCCTAATTAAATGAATGCTGATCTTAGCAGACTGTTCTCTATCACTTTCAGCTGCTTTTTATGAGCTCTCTGCCTTCTCTTTCTGCATCCTTTATGCATTTACCATTTTTTTCTTTCTTTTTTTTTTTGTTTTCCCAAATTCTTATATATGGAAGGGCTAGAAGGTCAGGAGATGCAGACAAATGCAAGTTTCCCAGTGTCATGGAACACTGGTCCACTGCACACTGCTACAAGCCCTGTGTCAACCACCTCAGTGGTTTTCTGCATTTCTGCTGTTCAGAAATATTTGCTGGCACAGATCACAGCAGCACATACTGCAGCTCTTTGCTAAATGCGTCTGTACTGCTCTGCTACACAGGAAAATATTGCAGAGATGTGGACTTACCTCAGCTCGGCTTCTTTCCTCTTCTAAATATTTTTTCTTCCCCAGGTATGTGCCATGCAGAGGTAGTATAAGGGTAGGCTGTTACTTAAATACAGCTGTTCCTTCAGCCAGCAAAACTGCTGTTAGGCACTATTACTAATTAGTGACCCCCTGTTCAATGCCATCTTTCCAAAATCTAACCTGTCTCAAAATATCCTTCCTTAAATGATGATGTTAAGAATGCACATAAAAAAAGGCAAAAGTAATTAACTCATCCTGAAAAAATAATACCCTGCATAATTTGAACAGTATATAATTGATCAATGTTACTTCTGTAAGCATTTTGTGACCCTAGCTTGTAAATTAAATCAATTCCTGATAAAGAAGTAGAAATCCAATATCATTACTCCACTTGTTCATATACTTTACTACAAAATTATTTTTTCTGTAACAAAGCATATTTTCTGCACTGTTGAACAACATCCATCTTAATGGGATCTGCCTCTTCCAGATTTGTATGTTTACTTGTCTAGGTGGTTTGCCTGCTTGAGAAAGGGAAGTTTTTGAATTATGAAAATGAGAAAATCTCATATCCACAAACTACTCTCTATGATATTTATTATATGAGATAAATGTTAACAAAAAATATTAATTTTCAAACATAATTATCAATAACTATTCCAATATAATAACTATCAAAAACCAAATTACTGTTTTTTGCTTCCTCAGAGGTTTATAAACTAGCAGTAAATATTATTTTGTTCTGGTCATTCCCCTGAATCTGGGAACAGAGCATTTCAGTGAACTGGATATGAAATCTCTGTCCTTTCTATTTTTCCAGTATTTCCAAAGTACTTCTGCATTTGCAAACTGCACCTTGAATGGCACCAACTGTGAGCAGTTTGTTGCTCTGTGATGAGGCACTTTGCTTTCTTGGACTGAAAGGGAGCTTCAGGAGCCAGATCCTCAGCTGGTATGAGTTTATGAATATATGAATAGTGTATAAGTAAATACAGTGCCATTTAGGCTGCCTGCTGATGTTCCCTTTCATTCCCTTAGAGTGATGTGTGTCATCCCACTCACATAAACCTAGCATGGCTGATGTTATTCAAGATGTTATTTGGAAAGCAGGAGGGCTTTGCTCTCTGTAAGGGAAAAGGAGCAGTGGTCCTCCATTCACTTCATTCTCTCCTCCACTAAAAAGTTGTTCACAGGCTATTGGCTCAAGAAAATCACCACAATATTTACTTTCAAATTAGAAAGCAATAAGCTGCTATTCAAGGGCATATAAGCAAATTGAAAACAATGGAAATGTGTTATTTACTCTGTTTTTAAGGGTATATTTTTAGCACTTGACCAAGACTTGATTTTCCTTACCCTGGTTTCTATTGAAAATAACTTGTGTTCTTGGTGCCCACCAATGAAGTTCAGGCTTCATTAAGTACCATGCATAGCACTGTAGTGGCCCTTGGGCACAGAACTCCAAGGTACATGCAGTAGCTTTGTTCATCATACTAAATTGGGAGGAGCTGATGACTCCCTTGAAGACAGTGAGGTCCTGGGCAACAAGGTCTAGGTGACCCTTCTTGCACACTAGGTGACTTTCTAAAGCCTCTTCCAACCTCAAGTATTCTGTGTTTGTAAATAATACATTTAATGATAGGGACAAATGCATGATGATATTTTACTGAACCGAGCACCATCACTTTTGTATCTTCTTGTTGCTAGGGATGTAGAAATGTTCAAAAGACTAAAGTGACAGCAATCACGACATGTATTTATATCACAGGTGTAGAAACAAGTGTCGACAATTAATTATATTTTCCTGTTTGAAGGAAAAAATAAAAGAATATACAGTATTATAAAAAAAGCCTTCAGTTACATGTAGTGATTCTACATAAATGTGGTAAAAATAAACCCAGCTTTTTCACATCTTATTTTTTCTTTTCAGTCTTTGTTTTGTGTAGCTAATAACACATTCAAAAGGTATTAGAAGCTTTATGGAGTTTACTTAGTTACATTCAAACTTTTTATTCCTAAAGGATAGTTAAAATTATTTGAATTCTTCTCTTCACTAAACATGTCTAAAATAAAGTTCAAGGAAGCATATGAATGAACATTCTTTCAGATATAGAGGCTCCATTCAGATATAATATTTGTTCAATGAAACAGAACCCTTGTTTAAAAAAAACCAACTTAATTCCTCTGTTCTTTATTGGATTATGCATTTTTGGGATTAGGCAGTATCTGTATTGGTACGGTTAGGGGAATAATTGTTTTAATTTTTAAACTGATTGGCTCTGTATCTATGTCAATTGCTTGGTGGAGAATACACCCTGGAGCTAATTAAAAGAGGCAAAATAAGCCAACAAGCTGCCTAGTTTTATCTCAATTGTTATGAAAGGGTTTGGACTCTGGTAAAAAGCCACAGTAAAATTTACCACATAAACCTACTACATAAATCTACCACAGAAAAAGCAGGTGATTGTAAACCAGAACTTGTAACATTATCAAATGTAAATTTGTAGATTTGTAGAGGTATAGAAAGTAGAGTCCTAATTTAACAAAAAAATCATATCAATGTCTACCTTCTATAAATCTTTTGAAAGAAGAAAATCTTTGCAATACATCATATTATAAAGAAAAACTGATTTTCTACTGTAATATATTTGTGTTGTATATATATAGGAATCAAATGCATGAAATGGACACTCTGTGCAAATAGGGCACAGAAGAGAAGACCTTAAGCTGCAAAATTGAAAATTTGGAGTCAGCAGAGAGACAGGAAAATCTGAGTGTGTAGAAGAGCGTGAAAGGATCCCAGCTAGCACTGCACATCAATAGGTGTCATGTGCTCCAGGCTCTTTTAGTCATTACAGCAAAGAAAAGCTTTAATGAATATTTAAGGAAGATAATACAGGTATGAGGATGACTTTTTAGCTGATTTTCTATTCTGATTTCAATGAGTCATGGCAAGCTCAACTCAGTCTTGTGTTTTCCTCTCTTCTAGTACTGTGATCTGATATCACAACTAAATGCTGTTCATGCTTCTCAGTATATTTCATGCCATTGTACCAAAATCATGTGATTGCCAGGCACTCCCACAGATCACTAATTTTCCTGAGGGTTTAGTTTTAGAAATGTATTTGTTCCTGTGTATTTGTGTATCTGTATACACAAATGTATACTGCACATTCTTGTCCCTGCAGCTCATCCTTCACAGAACTAGGAAGATTTTTTTAAAATTTGCAAGCCCAAAATTTCCAGTATGTACAAATCTGCTGTGATTCTCACTGTGGAGGACTGTTATGGGCCCTGTGGTCCTAGCAGCTTTCACAACTTTACCTTTCTTTGGTCTCACTGTCATGCTCTGTAGACTCCAAATCTGGTCCTCTCAGCCCTCTTGATCCCAAAAGTTCATACCCAGCCTCCTGATGCCAGGGTCCACCTTGGCTGCTCTGTGGGTATCTGTCATCAAACCAACCTTTTCGTGGTCAGTTTGTAGTACAGCAACAAAACAAAAGGACTGCCAAAAGTTTTATAGGACAACTACTCTTTAATTTTGATGGCACAAATGGTGTGTAGGTCTCTGCAAAAGAAGTGAACCATGCATATGTATTGCTAGCTATACCTACCTCTTAGAAACAATCTCTGGCATATGGTCTAAGGCTTCTGGAGTGTCTTTTTCTAAATGCCCTCTTTTTCTGTTATAAATTCACAGAATGCCTCCTCCCCCTCCCCACTCCTCCCTTTTTTCCCCTCTTTGTCCCCTTGTGTTTGTTCATTCCCAGCTGAATGAATAATAGAAGAAAATTCTCTCTGCCACAAGAGCAGGCTCTTACAGTTCCTTTCCTGGTTCTGTGGTTTCAAAGGCTGCACTCATGTTTAGTTTTTATGGGATGTCTAAATTGTGAGATTAAGTAGAGATAAAACAAACTGCTTGGAAGTGGTTTGGCAGCACAACACATCACTAAATGAGGGCTAATTTACTCAAATGAGAAGGAGAGTATGTTAGTACACAGATGCAATATGTGTTGTGGATTATCTGTAAGCTTAATTTTACCACAGCTCATCTGCTTTTAATCTTTTAATCAAATTTAGACAAGAACAGTAGTACTGGCTTTACTTAATTTGTATGTACTAGTTTTACACAGATAGGCATATCAAAAAATGTGCAAGTCCTCACAATCTTCTCAGCCTAAACAGAAATGATGATATGATGGACAAATATGTGCATGCTGTTTGGCACTTGCAGGCAGTTTCTGTTGAAACAAATTATTTATTTAGATTAATTTATCCCATAGCATCAAATTAAACAGGGAAACCAAGTCACTAGACCTCATAGCTGCAATACAGAACTACATAGTATTTCCAGAATTCTTTTAAATATATGATGACTTTTCATGCTTTATTTTGTCTGCTCTAAGCAACATCTGAGATTTAGTGTTATTTTTGTAGTAGAATGTATTTTTTTATAGAAACCTTTTGGATAAACATATGCCTGTCTTTTTATCTTAGATTAAGACAACTAGGACAGTTGGACAGGTCTGGTTATAAATTATTTATTCTCTAGCACTTTTAGTTTATAGTCATTATTTCAGTTATATATTACCCTCTTCATGCACTTAACTGCTTTTGTGTTTCTGCCTTGTGACAAAGCCCTGTGAAATACTTTTGTTGACATTAATTAGAGAAAGAGCTGAGTAAGTTTGGATGTTTATGATAAAATATTTAGAAGATAATGGGAACTTGGCTTTAAGTGCTGTAGTTTTTCTCCACATCTTAGGATGACCAGATGTTCTCATTCCTAATGGAGTGTTCATTATTTGTTACCACCACTTTTTTGAGTTGACTAGCTGTTTCATTGAATGTATTTCTGAATCAGCAGCTGTCAATAAGCCTTAAAAGAGTTATTTCTATGGAAGTAGCTTAGCATTTTTGAAGACAGTAAGTCTTGGGACCTTTGAGGCCTCAATGTTTTTCAGCAATATTTGTGTCTCTTAGGAATACTGTGTAAACTTGAGGACTAGAGTATTGTACTGCTTCTGAAAGCCAATGAAATACAAGCGACAAACAATAGCAGCAACTTCTCTGAAAATACACTGCAAAACAAAGAAGGCTAACTTTTTTATTCACAGTACTTAAAAAAAAAAAAAAAAAGCCAAAAAAGTTCTTGAGCATTACCAGGCTTCGATGCACACTAATTTTTGCACTCAAACGAAAGGTCAGCTTTAAGCCCAGACCCACAGGCAAACTCTAAGAGCTTCTGAACTTAACCCATGCATGCATTTCAGGGAGATGATGCAAAGACCGTGAATGGTTGAGAGCAAGGCTTTGCCTCCAAGCCATCCAGCCCCACTCCTCAAACTCTAAGCACTACAAAGCCAAGTGACAAACAGCAGATCTCTTGTTTCTGGTTTCATGCCCTTTATGGACCATGATTATTTGATTGGTTAAAAGTAGAATGTTGATCCTTAGAATGGTATTGTGGGAAGAAAAGGGGCCAATATTTATATAAAAGATATATACATACATTAAGGTATAATTAGAGAAGCATCATTGAGCCTTTCTCTACTGCTTCTGTTCATCAGGATAAGCTAGACATCTACCATGCCAGGTTTCCAGTTGATTGTGTGTGCTAACATGCACTATGCTGTCAAGAGGCAACATCAACAGGAATTTTTATACACTCTTTAGAACAAATTTCCTATACTGAGAAACAAACTAAAAATAGCACTGCATAAAATAAGAGCGTCTCCTAACAGGGTTACTGATATTTTTCCCAACAATCTGTAGTGAACACACAGTCAAATCACTGATCAAGTGCCCTTGTTGCACACTTGGGAGATCTGAGGTTTCAAAGATCCAGATCCATATCAGAAGCCTCTGGTCGGTGGCAGACTGGCCTCCACCGGCAGCCAAGGCCCCGAGCAGCCACACCCTCCCTCCCTCCCTCCCCTTGATGGGACAGTGGAAGAAGTGGGTAAAAGAAGAGTGAGAAAATCCATGGTTTGAAATAATGTCAGGGACATTGTTTACCAATTACCCTTGTGGGGAAAAAAAATTCCCTCGACTTGGGAAAACTAATTTCATTTCTTGCCAGTTGATACGAATATTTAATTATTAATTTAGGTATTGGAAATTAGGAACAAGACATGAATGAACATGTATTGAGCATTAAAGAACATTAAAGCAGTGAGGGAAAATACACAACTCCTCCTTCTCAGGTTCAAAAGACACCTCTTCTTCTTCCTCTTGTTATTGCAGCAGGCTCCCTCTGTCCCTTCCATGACAGAATAGGGGTTGCAGGATGATCTGTAGTCTGGATTTGGGGTATTTTTGCCTGACTTTTCCCCCTCAATCCTCACTACCTCTGTATCATTTTTGCCCTTTCTTACATACACTTTGCCAGAAGAGCTCCCACCTCATCCCTGGGGCTTAGCTGTGTCCCGCAGTGGGTTGGTTGGAGCTGGCTGGAATGGGCTCTTTCTGGCACAAGGCAATCCTGGCCTCCGCTCACAGAGCTCCCCTGCACCCTGTGCTGCTCCTGGAGCCTGGGCATGCAACACACACACACATATGCATACACACAAAGTTATCCTAAAGGTTAGTGGGAGAGTCTCCTGTTTGCACCCCAGCTGAGGACACTGAGGTGCTGACTACCATAAGAATGAACTTGTAGTCCAGTTTTAAAAAGAGAGATGGATAGAAGTTGAATTCTTCGGTGTTTACCAGTCATCTTGAAATCACTATACTACAGCTGCAGGTGAAGATGTGTCTTGATGCACTGAGATGAGAGCTGAAATTCAGAGTGAATGAATCGAATGGCATTGCAGTGTTCCAAGCTTGAAACCAGTGCTTGAAAAGTGTATTAACTCTGGCACAAAGTAAATTTTAAACATGGGAAAATTCAGATATGTTGGGCAACCCTGATTAAATACAGAGCTTGGAAACTTGTCTGCTACTTATTGTTTTGTTTCCTGACAGAGTCCTTTCTCTGGTCTTTCCAATCTAGCTTTTATCAGTGGCTTTAAAAAAAAAACAACCAAGGAGTGTGTTAGCTAATCTATCATCTTCTCTGAAAATAGAGCAGATAGTAATTCTGTTAAGCTACATATAATTGTTCTTATTGACTAAAAAGAGAAATATTTAAGGAAATATTAGAGACTCATAGACTAAAGACTACTTAAATGGTATGACATATTTATGGAAGCACAGAAACACAGAAGCACAGAACAACTGAAATTTGAAAGGTCTGCTGGAGATAATCCACTCCAAGCTCATGCAGGGCCATAGCAGGTCATCCAGAACTGTGTCCAGTTTGGTTTAAGAATCAAGACTCTGCCACTTCCTTGGCCAAGGTATTCTGCTGTTTGACCACCCTTGCAGTAAAAAGGAGTTTTCCTGTGCCCAGGTGTAACCTTAGGTGTTTCAGTTTGTGCCCATTGCCTCTCTTTCTGCCAGTGGAAATTATTGAGAAGAGTCTTTGCTCCTTCTCATCAGGTATTTATGCACAATAATAAGATCCCTCCTGAATCCTCTCTTGACTTTCCCAGATCTCTAAGCCTCTCTCTATATGTCAGATGCTCCTTATATGTCAGAATCTTCAATCATTTAATCACCTTCATGACTCTGAGGTGTACTTGGCCTATCATGTCCATAGCTTTTTTGTTTGTTTCCCACTCCTGCTCAATCAGATAACATCTCAATATTTCATTCAGACCTTCTGTCTCTTCTTGATTTCCTGTTTCATTGAGATTTAGAACTTAGTGAAGAATTTTAATGCTTAAAAATATTATTATAAACCTATAGAAAGAACTGCTTTTGCATGCACTATGCTTATTTATATTGATTATTTATATTGCATGTTATAATGTGGTATCCAATGTCAAAATAATTAAAAATTTTGACCTTAGAAATAACAGCTTCTATCAGATGAATTAAAGGCTTGTCTACTGTAAATCTCTAAATTTACTTTTTATTTGTGACAAATAACAGAAGTCTACTGTTGGACTATCATTTCAGTATTTATTTATATAACATTTTCTTCAGGATCATAAAGAAATTTACCAGGCAAGTCCAGCCATGACATGACTATTGATGGGAAAATAAACAATGAGGACTGCATATTCTAATGCAGAAGTGGAAATACCAGGCTAAGTGTTCAGATGCCCCAAAAAGGCACTTAAATGCTGAAAAATAAGTTAGTCTAGGTAAGAAATGAAGACAGTCTGCAGAGGGAGAATATAAATCTTGGAAAATAAGGTTTTAAGATACCCAGAATAGGCAGCTCCTGTGTCTTCCACAGTGTAATGCTGGGAGCAAGGAGAGGCAATGTGATCCTTGTATAGGCAAAGAGTAGAAATAGGGTTGTGAGCTTGCCTCTAGCTGCACCTTTGTAAAGGCTGAAATGATAATCCATTGCATCTGCCTCTGTGATTTAAGGGAGATGTATTGAGACGGCTTGAAGGAAGGCACTCAAAGTGATCTATGAATTGCAAAACAATTTGAGACTTACAGCGCTCAACCCTTTGAGCTTGTTGAGAAGCAGCCTGAAAGATCATTTCACACATAAGTGAATCTGATGGGTGGAAACTTTCTAACATTCCTAGGAAAAGTCAAAACAGGATTCAGTGACTGGTGGTTATTGTTAGAAAAAATCAACCTTAAGGTAAGATGAATTTTACTTGCTGTGAAGGTAATTAAACACTGGGGAGGTGCTGGACTCACCATAGTTCAGAGAAATATAAATGAAAGAATAACAAAAGAAAAAAAAAAACAAAAAAACAAAACCAACAAAACAACCAAAAAACAAAAAACAGACAAAAAAAATCCACCACAGCTTTACTTCACCTTTCAAAAACATTCATATTGCCCCAAGAAGGGCAACTCAGTGTTAGGACACACAGTATTAGAAAACACCATTTCTAACATTTTCTCCAGGATTTGAAGGAAAGCTTTCCTCTAGGCACAATCAAGGAAGTTTTTTGTTTGTTTGTTTGTGGTTTGTGTGTTTTAGTTCTTTTTTTTTTTTTGGTGTGTTTCCTTTTTGTTTTTTTTTTTTTTTTTTTGTGTGTGTTGTGATTTGGGATTTTTTTGTGTTTGCTTTTGTGTGGTATTTTAGTTGTTTGGGTGGGGTTTTTGTTGCTGTTTGTGGGGTCTTTTACTTTATTTTTATTTTGTTTTGCTTACTTTTACCTCAGAGGTGACCAAGACAGTGTAAAGCAGTGCCCTGAGGCCAACCATGTCACCTGTCTGGGGGATAAAACAATCATATGTGTTAAGAAAAATACAGGCTGAGCAACTGTCAGGGCTGGAAGTGGAAAGAAATATTTTTGCCATTCCTATTCACAGAGCTGCAGAGTTCTTTCTTTTTTTTCCTTCTTGGCAACCTGAAGCAGAGAGTATCCTGCAGGATTATTGAAGTGTATATCCTCTATTTTGTTCTCTGTTGCTCTGGGGCCCTGAAGTGATACTGAGCTTCCCTGCTTCATTGCAGGGCTATGCAACAGTCTCAGCCTCTATGAATTGAAGTGCTTTAACATAAAACATTTGGGATTTTTTTTTTTTTTTTGTACTAATAAAAGGGTTGCTGGGTGAAAATAAATGATCTGTGTTATCCAGGAAATCAGTCTGGATGAAGATCCCTGAAGCCTCAAACTCCACGAAGCGATGGAAGGTTAATCAAAGCACTACATAAAAGCTCAATAAGACCCATTCCTTTAAAATGATTATGACCCATGAGATCCAAATATAAATTCTGAGTAGCTCTTGTACCTCCTCTCCCATTAGAGGGCAATGTTTATGTAGGCAAAATTTCCATTAAAGTTGTCATCATCCATTTGCATATATATTCAGGAGATTAAAAACTGATGTTGAGTTTATCTGTTTAAACTATCAATCCATGTCCGCTTAATGTTTCCTCAAATGACATTGGAATAAAGGAGTTTTTATAAGAACAGGCATCAGTGATATTAATAATGACTTCTCCCATACCAGTAGATACAATTGTAGAGAAAGTTGTGCTGTTTGGGTGTTTTTCAGTGAGCTGGGAGTTCACTGTAAGTCAAAAATGTCAATAAGTTTAGGAACTGATGTTTCTAATTAAATGTTTACTTTGTTTGCCTTGGGCTTTGAAAAGAGATAAGAAGCTGCTTCATGCTGATAAACAAATATGCATAAAACACAAGGGGACAATGAGATCACTAACTGCTTTGCAATATGTGGAATTATTACTTTTTCACTTCATTTAAATAAGAATTATAATACTTAACAGAATGTCTGTTTATACAGGTCTAGGGCATGCTCAAGGTTACATTGATGAAAATGGAAATCAAAGTTGATAAGATGGTCTGTTTGTTGCTTGGCAAGTTGTGACAGATAATCACTACCATACTTTCAGATGTGTGACCTGTAAATTATTTGTAAATCCCTCAGTTTCATGAGTGCTACAGGTGATGTATGTGTACAGGTTTTGTAAAGACCTCAGCTGAGAAGTCCCTTGTCTTGAAAGCTTGCTCTCTTCTCATTAGTACTACACTTGCATCTGAATTTCCTCATTTTACTTCTTCCTTATTGCAGTCTTGTATGCAATAGTCTTATTGTTGTCTTGAAGACTTATTTACTGGGGTGTAGAATGTATGTATATGCTGAAGTTTGTATTTCCTTTACAGCAAAATTAAAAATTGGAAACATTCCAGGGCTACTTGGTACTTGATCTTTCTCTTTTTTTTTTTTGACTGCATTTGGCATAGATTTTGGAGAACTAAAGCTTACAGTCCCCAAGTGAAATTATATAAGACTTGCAAACACCCAGGGTCTTTCTTTGTTGAGAAGTGTGGTTCAGCAATGGAAAAGAAAACAGGAAAAAAATTTCAAACACTGAATAAAAACCATAACTATGTTCTTTTATTGATGTTGCTTTAGGCAATCACTAATGTTTTTTCAGCTCAGTTTGATCCAAGAAACTATTTCTCTTGAGTAATTTGCACATTATAAAGCTACACAGAAGATAGAATATGTAAGTGGAGCATATTATTTTTTTTGCTATCTTTCTCCTTGCCTACAGATGACCTGTGTGGGGAGGGAAGTTTTAGAGCATGTGAGTTTATCTATAAGGCTGGTAATTGAATGTCAGAAAAAAGAATCAATTCTTTTCATTTGTTTCCTTTCTTTCTCTTGTGAAAGGTTATGGTATCAAAGTGTGATGAAAGAATATATCAGGAAAAAGATAAAACAAGTGGAATTTGATGATACCCTTCTACTCTGCTCTCAGGACACCACAACTGAAGTGGTGTGTCCAGCTCTGGGGCCCTCAACACAAGAAGAGCATGGACTTGTTAAAGCAGGTCCAGAGGAAGCTACAGAGATGATCAGAGGGCTGGAGCATCTCTCCTATGAGTACAGGCTGAGAGAGCTGGGGCTGCTTAACCTGCAGAAGAGAAGGTTCCGGGGAGACCTTAGAGAAGCCTTTAGTGCCTAGTCACTAGTGCCTAGTACCTAAAGGGACTTACAACAGAGCTGGAGAGGGACTTTTTACAAACACATGTAGTGACAGGACAATGGGGAATGGCTTTAAACTGAAAGAGGGTAGGTCTAGATCAGCTATTTGGAAGAAATTCTTTACTGTGGGAGTGATGAGGCACTTGTGCAGGTTGCCCAGAGAAGCTGCACATGCCTAGTCCCTGAAAGCTTTCAAAGTCAGCTTGGAGGGGTTATGAGCAACTTGTTCTAGTGGAAAGTGTCCCTACCTCTGGTAGGGAGGTTGGAGCTAGATGATTTTTCAAGTCCTTTCCAACACAAACATGGTTCAGGCTGAATTTTCAGAGGGTATTTCAACTTACACCAATAGTATCTTGTACCTCACACAATCTATCTGCAGTTACCAGCTTCTTTTGAAGTTCTTCCAAATCAATATAATTCCCTTCTCAGCTTCTATGTTCCTGCCCATGCTCTATGTGACAGTGTTTGAGGCATGAGAAAATGGCCTTTTCTAGGTAGAAAAACACTGCTGTCTTTCCACTGAGTTGCACTTTCTGCAATGCTGTCCAAATGTGTTAACAAGATTTGCCAGATAATAAGACCATACAAGAAATAAGCATGACTTTGTAAGGAAGAAAATTCCTGTTAGATGGGTGATGTGTCTTCTTTTCTGTGCTCACAGCATTATTTCTGGATTTCATACTAATGCTATGTAACATCAAATACAGATTCAGAAATGAGAGACAGAACAAGAATCTTGGACCTGTCTGAGGTTCAGGCCTACATTACTGACATTGTTGTTGAACCTAGCTCTTTCTGGTGACACACTTGAGCAAACTCTTCTCTGCCATGTATCTCACTGGATATTGACCATGGGTACTTACAGTCAGATACCTCCTGATGCTTAATCCTTCTCTGAGACCATTAGAAAATAACAGCTAACTGAACAAACATGAGTCCTGCTGAAAGGCATAACAGTTGTACAGTTTAACTACACCTTTTTGCTACTTTGCTAATAAACATGATAATATTTCTGCATGCTGGATAAGGAATATTTCTGCATGCTGGAACTTCATCTTGTGAGTTTCCAGAGCAGCTCACAACAAGCTTTTCCATCTCACACTTTCTCAAAAGATTTCTTGGCATGGTACAGGTAGTGTGGGCCTTGGACCACTCCCACTAGACAAGTTGCACTCAGCTGTCTTATATATTGGAGGATAATTTAGTAGAATATTAAAAGAAAGTATTTGGCCTAGACAGGTTATTCTGAAGATTGTTGCTTGGCACACCTTGTGTACCAGTAAAGTCATGGTTTTAAATGTTCTCTGGGTCAAAACATGCTGTCTACAAAGACTACTCACAGCCAGGGGCTGTGATATTCTTCTTCCAAGATAAATTCTTATGCAGTGAAAAAGAAACCAAAGAGACAATCACTAGGTGTTTGGAAGCTCCAAACACAAAACCAGACTCCCCTAAGCAGGGTAAATCTCTTCTAGTCTTGATACTGCCTTCCTCTAGAAACGAGGCAAAGCCCTTCATTACCTCCCTGTTGGTCTTTTGGTTGCTCAAATTAGATGACTGAAATGAATTCCTTTTTATCCTATAAACATAATCACTGAGAATTTCTAACAGCTTCCTCCTTATCAGTTCCTTTATTATAGATGCACACCTGGTACCAAGAAAACTTGGGAATATCTGGATTTAAAAATCATTTTACTTAGTTTACACATAGATGTAGGATTTCTTTTATTGTTTCGAGACTTTTCTTGTCAAATATCAAGGGTTTATTGCAAACCATAGGTATTAAATTTATTCTAAAATGTTTAAATAATGGTGACAGAGTATTTGTTTTGCTCACTGTACTTAAAAGTTGTTGAAGGGTTTTCACCCATGACACACAAAAATGCCTTGAGCAGAAACCAGAGTCAGAAAAATCACTCTAAGAAAGTTAAACATTTGGAAAATGTGAGTGTAAGTATACACAAATAATTTTCTAATATAAACCCATGTAGCCTTAGGTAATGAGGCTGCTACATAATGTAGTTTCAGTAATAGGTGAAATTATGAGAGATTGAATTTTGCTAACTTTTAAACTAATCTTAGCTAGGATGGGTCCTAAGCAAGAGGCTCATATCTGCTTTAAGACACTGCAAACAGAAGAAGGTGCTTTCATTGCTAGTAGAATGACTACAAGCCATCAGCAGGGTCTAATTATGAAAAAATAGGTGTGATTGTGGATGCTGTGGTGCTTTTTTCCAGAAAAGATAAAGAAGTATTAATAAAGTCAAAGGCACTTCTAAGATGCATTCAGTAAAGATGCTTCTAGAATTCTGAGATGGTAAAAAAAAGATGAAAAATATATTTTATGAAAGGAAGGTAATTAAAAAATTACTCATGTTTCTACAATATTGTAGCTTGAAAGTGTTGTTTAACACTGCTGATTTTTCCCTCCAGCCCCCAGAGAGCAGGCAGTGATTTCGATCAGTCAGTATCTTCTGGTTCATCATCTGTGAAGAAGAATTAAAGGGCTTATGAGTAGAATCTTCCCAAACAACTCTTCTTACACAAGCTGCTTACCAAGTACAGGCTTTCTAACATGAGAAAGAATATTGGTGTTGCAGTGAATACCAAAACAAAATTCACAACCTAATAACAATGTATACCTATACATAAAAACCCCATGATAACTACACAAGAACGACATGAATTTGATGGAACAAATCCAGAGGAGAGCTACTAAACTGATCAGAGGGCTGGAGCACCTCTCCTAACAAGACAGGCTGAGGAGAGAGTTAGAGCTTTTCAGCCTGGAAAAGGAGAGGCTCTGTGCAGACCTTAGAGCACCAGTACATAAAGGGGTACCTTAGCTACCAGTACCTAAAGGGGCCTGCAAGAGAGCTGGAGAGGAATTTTTCTCAAGGCCATGTAGTGATAGTACAATGGGGAACAGCCTTAAACTGAAGGAGGGTAGGTTTAGATTAGACACTAGGAAGAAATTCTTTACTATGCAGGTTGTTTAGAACTGGAAAAGGTTTCCCACACAGGTGGGAACTCCCATCCCTGGACATGTTAAGACTAGGCTGGATAAGGCTCTGAGTAAGTCTTGTCTCGTGGAAGGTTCCCATCTGTGGGGTTCTGGGGTGATAAGAACTAAATGATCTTTAAGGTACCTTCCAACCCAAACCATTCCATGATTCTGTGTTCCTCTAAATACTGCTAATACAAAAACACTTCCTGTAGAACTTAGAGTCTCTCCTTTCTCCATATAACCAGCATTACTTGTCAAGGCTGGGGAAGGTCTGAAAACAGAGAGTCTGATGTGGATTTGTGGACTCTGAATGTACAGTGCAGATAACCAAAAGGCAGAGCACATGGCAACTCCTCTGTGGTGTGGAGGGAAAGGAATGTGCATAGGAGGTGTCAGATATCGTGTGTCCTGTGAGTCAAATTGGACTCTAGGATGTATATGGCACTGTCTAGCTGCATACATTTTTTTTCCTACCTGTGGTATCAAAGAGTTGCAATGCTAGAAAAATTTCTTTTGTTCAGACAACTAAAAGCAGGTGTTTAACCTGCAGCACCAGGTAGGCTTTCTGGATGCTTGGCTGGGGTGCAATGTGCCTGGAGCCCTTTCCACTCCTGACTTCCTTCAGTGATATTATTGGGAATCTTTTGAAGTTTAAAGAGCTTTTAATTTTTTTTCTCAGCTGTGTGCCTTTTGTTTTGACAAGATCTCAGGTGGTTTTGGTTGTAACTTGATGTTCCAGGTAAATGAGAGAGCTAGTCAGCTTATTATGTGAAGGCAAGCAAATGCTGGTGTGTGATCTAGACACAGAATATGCTTGGGTTTTAATGACTTTTCCTGCTTGAGGATGTACTGGGAAACCAGTTTAAAGCTGGGTATTGCTGAATTTGGCTCTTCTGCAGCATAAACACTATCATGCTGATCTTGAGAACAGGCAAGAACCATGGCAGTCAGGAATTAAAGTCCTGAAGCACAGCCAAAACTGTTCTTATGAGTCCAAGCGCACCCTACGAGGCTGATAAACACTTCTGCAAAGCTGGAGTTGGCCAGCAAGAGTCTACATCTTCTCACTGCATCACAGCCTTTTCTCAGCTAAGGTCAAATCTCAGAAGCTAAAGCATGAAGTTTTTTTCCTTTTAAACTTGCTCTTTTATTTCCTCAAACAAAATAAATTTTAAAAAAATGCACCTAAACTGATTATAAGAAAAAGAAAAATATTTATATATTAAATATAATTTAATCTGGTCTGCAAGAAAAACTGTTTCATGTTTTTTTCCGGGTCTTGTAAAATTTTATTAACTGTATGGGAATTTTGTCCTTAAGTTTTGTGCTAAAAAAAAAAAAAAATTGGAAGCCTATAATTTTTTTCCAAAATAAAAGTTTAATTTGCTGCTTTTTTCAAAATTATATGTACTTGTTGAAAGTTCTGCTTCCTAATCTTAGTATACAGTTATAGCTGTTAGCAACCAATTTCTGAATTTTATTTTAACCTTTGCTGAGGATAATAACTTTTGTAAAGATAATCTCTGCAGACACCAAGAATGTAAACCATTTGCTTTTGTATGAGAATGTCTTGCTTCTGAAATCCTTTTCCTTACTTCATATTTTCATTAAATACAGGAGACTACTCCCAGTCCCAAACTGCAAGAACTCTTTGGTATTTCAGTACAGTAAAAACTAGCTGTGCAATTTCTATATTCTGTTTACAGCTAAGTACACACATTTAGAATCAAAAATAGCAGTAATAGCTCAAGGTACAACTGTAAATTAACTGCAGATACATATTTATTTTAATTATGTTTGCTGAAATTACTGTAATGACAGGAAATTAACATATGTGTTTACATCATACAGGAATTAAAATTGATCACAAGGTGCTGTGATCAAAGAGGTGTTGAATGTTGATATTTGTCACTCTCTGAAAATAGTTTGGAGTTTTTGATTTTTTTCTTCTTTGCACAAAAACCATAAATTACAGACTGACCTGGAATGCTCCATATGATGGAGTAGCATATGACCATTTCATCAATAATGTCTGTATCACTTGTTCAATAAGGGGAGAAGTAAAAAAAAATGAATCATCTGCAGGTTTGATAAATTGTAACATTAATAATTCAATGGCATTTCAGTCTAAACTCCCTGTCAGATGTCTGAGAGAAGTGGAAATTTCTTCCAAGCCAGTGTATAGATTGCAGTCCAAGGCTCCATTGGCAGGATTCTGCTGGACATTATTCTGAAGATACTGCAGTAGTCTAGAAACTAACTAAAGCTCATTAAATTAGATTTGTGAATCAGCTAGATTTTTTTTCCTTTCTTTTTAATTTTTTAAATATTTTTTAAAGAATCTCTAATGTCCACCTATCACTATTACCAAAACCAGAAATCAGAACCAAACTCTGAACAATGCAACCAAGATTTCAAAAATGTTTAAACCAGAAATTGCTCGCTGTGTAATTCAATCAGTGTTGTGGCACTTTATTGTGCACTTGGGAGAGATTTGTATTAGTGCATGTTACAGGAGACAATGGTGATTACTGATCAATCCTCATGTAATTAGAACATAGAAGTCGAATGTTGATTAGGTTTCCCTTCTTTTAAAATCCTTAATGAACCTATTTTCAAATTTTAATATTCTTTTGCAACCAGATCATTCCCTTATGCCCTGACAATCTCTATTATTGTGATAGAAAATAGATTAACACACGTGAAAAAATATAATATTATTTTTCATAATTACATCCATTTTCCCTAAAAAGGTTCCTATTAGGAGAAGATAAAGACCATTTTTAATAAAAAATTACTTTGCATATTAAAAAAGTAATGAGATATTTTAACTGTCAAACTATTGTATAATATGTGTGTATTATGTCCTTTTCCTAGAATTTTATGAAGTTTAGAAGGAAAAGAGACGTTTTTATTTTGTGGCTATTGGTCTAATATTTTATTGATAAATATTATTCCTCCTGTGTTTTTACTCAGGCATCAGGCAAGATGTTTCTGGATAACAGAAGCATGGAATGGGTCGGGTCAGAAAGGACCTTAAGAATCATCCAGTTCCAAGCCCCTTGCAATGGACAGGGACACCTTCCACTAGACCACATTACTCAAAAGCCCCATCCAACTTGGCCTTGACGAGAAAAGCTTGAACATATTGGAGCAATAATAGATGTTGATTATTCTAGTGCTCTGAATTTACTTTTTTCACCGGTATCTGTGACTAGAGCATCTTCTTTTTTCCTTAACAAGAAGGTCGTTTAATATGAGGTAAGAAATAGATGGTTTTCAAATAATTTCTTCACCATGCAGTTGTTGCGGTCCCTTATAGATTGCTTTCTCTTTCCTATGGCCCAGAAACTTAGAAAAGTGTATAACAGCTCAGTTCTCTCAAAAGAAAAGCATAATTTCATTATATGTTTTTTTATTTGGGTTTATTAATTGCCTACATGGAGGCACACCATCAAAACCAGCATCCCTATCCATGTGGGGATGAAGGTTTACAGCAGGAGACCACCTCCACCCACTGGAAGGTTGGCTAACAATGCAACAGATAAAACACAGAACACATCCTGCCCACCATTGAGAAGAAGGGATCTGTGGATCACTGAATTAGAGAACTATTTGGGCTGTAAGTCCACAATATTGGACACAACTTACATGTCTTAGAAGATTGTTAAAATGTATGGCAACAACATGACATCTAACTACGTAAGAGTGAAAAAAAAAAACCCTAAGTGCCAGCAATATTTATTTTACTTGAAATACAATGAAAAGAGATGTAAAATATTTTATATCTTATAATTCATATTTATAAAAAAAATTCTTCTGTAGCAGATAATTGGCATGCTATTATTCAACATCTGATACTTAAGATACTGGAAATTATATCCTTGTTCAATATTTAAATTTAAGCACTTGGATTTTTCTTTATTAGTTGCAGCTATTCAACTGAAAGGACATGTTTATAGTTAGTATTGAATTAAAGTATCAGTTTATAGGTGTTTGGAGTTTTCTTTCCAGATCAGATACTTCTTCATCTGAATAATTTTTTGATAAATGTTAAATTTCCTTAAGTTCAATTCCACTTTAAAGCAGAGAATCACACCTCATGGCATGACTTTTATGTCTTTGTTAATATAGTATCAAAGACTTTTTTCATATTAACATAAAAACTCCAGGTTTTTTGACAAGCATTTTAGGATGTTTATGTTTATATTTACGTGAATTAATTGTAAGGGTTATTTAAATGTGCCTTTCAAAGTTTTTCTCCTTTGGGATATTACATAAATTATAAAGCAATATAAGAGTTTCTAGCAGGCCTTATTACACATGGAATATAATAATAATAATAATAATAATAATTTTAAAAGCTCCACAAATAAAAATTGTCTATCTTAAAAAATCTGGCAATGCAGAATTAAGTCTAATATCATGTGTCATAGCAAAAAAAAGAAAAAAAAAAAAAAAGAAACCCAAACATTTAATAAGGAATTTATTTTAGATTTAATTTAGCGACTTGCATCAGTACTAATTCTAGGAACTGAAAAGTAATCAGATGGAGCAAATGCTGCAAAGATCCTGAAGTCAGATATTTTTGCACTTTTTTCAAGATTTATTTTTTTTAAATTGGCCTCACTTTTTCACCTGCTTAACTCTTGAGATCTCAGTAGACAAATCTCAGTTCTTGGGCTGATAATCCCCGAGAATGTTGTCAAAAGTCCTTCTCCTAAGCCCCAGTGCCAGAAGAGAGAGTTGGGATGCGTCCATGTAGGTCCTCAAGGTTATTTATTGTTTCTTATCTGGTACATTCTGTTCTCACCCAGCTAGGGTGCTGGCTACAGTGCTGGATCGTCGTCGACTGCCCTTGACCAGGGCAGTCTTAACTCTTTATACTGTGTACTACATGTTCCATGTTTACAGATAAATACCAATACCTATCACCTATGTTAGACAGTGCACTTCTATGCTAAACCAATCCAAGAGTGGCCCCACCGCAGCAGAAAATGGAGGGCAAGAAGAAGAAGCAGAAGGACGGGGACATGCCCAGATTCCTCCATCTTGCCTTCTTGAACGCCCATTAAACCCCAAAATTCTACATCTACACCTGGTGATAAATTAATACAATTCTAATCAAACTCTTGTGGTTTGTCTCTGGACCCCTTGCCAGGGTCTTGGATCACCCAGGGCAGCCAGAGGGATGTCCTGGGTTCCGACAACAACCATTTTAACTGCCAGTCGGGAATTTTTGCTGCTAAATGGTAAAGAACAGGAGTGAGAAGAGATGTACTGACATGGTATATTTAACTAGTATTGCTATTCAGATAAAATTGTATGCCCTTATCTGAAAGATTTTATAATACCATCTTAGAGCTTACTGCTACATTGAAATGCTCCACAAAGCATAATGTGGGTAAATGTGCTTTCATTGAGGATGTGCAAATGTACTGGTCAGTGACCTGATTTAAAAGCCATTGGACTAAAATTAAAAATAGATCCAAATCCAATAGCATACCCAAGTTTTGAGTAACAGTATAGTCTCATAAAACTGAAATTAATAGTCTAAGCTGTTATTTACAAGAATTATATCTTGTTTCCCCCATAATTATAGACAAAGTATTTAAGACTGCATAAAAGCAAAATTAAAAACATAACATGGAGCAGTGTACTGTTTGCAAGGAATGCAACTGGGTTGTGTTTAAAGTTTTGCACTATTGATGTTCCTCTGTTTCTTAATGTTTTACATCAGAATATTCCTGCACACTCAGAGGTTCTGGGGTAGCTAACAGCTATTGACTGAGAAGATAAGTATTTAAATATCTTTGATCCCAGCACTGATTTGAGGAATGCTCTATGTAAACATGTTGTATGATCAGAGGACAGATATAATCAAATGGGTGGTGCTGAGAACCTGACATCCACATTGCTCTTCTGAGAGTTTTCTTCTGGAGCAGCTCAAGAGTGCTTCTGTGGACTGCAAGCACATTAGCAACTGGAAAAAACGTTATGTGCGCTCAGGAAGTTTCGTTTCATCCCAAAGTAATTGAGTTTATATGCTCCAGGACTTCTCAGACCATGAAAAAATTGTAGCAAGTAGAGGAAATGGAGAAATTTGGTTTGAAAGCTTGTTCAGTCTCTTTCATAAAAAATCTATTCCATCCTGGAGATGATGATTATTAATATAATGGTGATAGTCTCTTAGAGATATAATGAGGTGAGTTTCTCAGGGATCACAAGGCTTGTTCCCTTTCAATCAACTCTATTTTTCTTTGGTCTTTATTTTACATGTAGCTGACTGGAAAGTGAAAAATCATTATTCAGAAAAAATACTTATGAAATTTCTTCCTGTTAACCACACTTTTACTGAAAATATGAAACAAAGTGTCACAACTGAAAAAAAAAAACCCCAATATCTAGCTGTTTTCCTTATTTGGTTCTGGATTCTTACTGTTGTGAGGTATTATTACAAAATAATTGTGAATTATGGAAATCAAAATTTTAACCTCTAAAAGGCTTGATTTTCACCTTCTGCATCCTGTGGGTTAATACTCAAAACTATTTATCATTCAGGCCCTTGCAGTGGTCAGTGCGCATACAAGAGGATAGTCTGCATAGCTCTGGTGGCTGTTTTTCTCTTCAACATTTGTTTAGCAGCAAATCGTTTTAGTTTTTCCTTCCTTAATTGAGAGAATATGAGCCACTACACTAACATCAATAGACACCTCTAGGTGTGCCTTAATGTACCTAGATATATATTCTTAACTTCAGGTATGAATTTTTTGCAGACTTTCAGGCTACAGGTGTTGAGTAAAATGCCAGAGGAGGGGCCATCTGCCTTCTGCATTGTTGTCAAAGGCCGTGGGGAAATGATCTTCCCCAAATCCTGTGTTAAGATCCAGTTACTAAAGTTCTTAGAAATGCCTCTGCCCAAATTAAGGTGGAAACAAGACCATATGCTAGTGACAATAGTACGGGTTTTATTTGATAGTCAATATGGGAGAGAGAGAGAGAAAAAAAAATAGAAAATAGGTGGGGGGGACAGAATAAGGAAAACATCACCACTCCGTGGATCCCAACAGTGCTCTGTTGATCGTCTCCAGCTGGTCTTCTTGGTGGCTGAAAGTCCACCCCCCAAAAAGCAGAATCAGATGGGTTCTATGGTCAGGCTAGGTAGGAAAACCCAGGCACCTCCCTGAGGAGTTCGCCATTGTCTCTTACACCAGACTCTGGATTTGTTGCATCATGTGCAGTCCTGTGGTGCAAGGCTCCAGGAATGACTCTTGGCGGGGGACACTTTGGAAGATTTTTGCTGGATTATGACATCCTCTCAGCTGCCTCTTGTCGGAACCCCAGGACATGTCTCTGAGTGCCTGGGTGATCCGAGACCCTGGCAAGGGTCCAGAGACCAACCACGAGAGTCCGATTAGAATAGTATTATTTTATCACCTTGTGTAGATATAGAATTTAGGGGTTTAATGGAGGTTCAAGAAGGCAAGATGGAGGAATTTGGGCGTGTCCCTGTCCTGCTTCTTCTTCTTGCCCTCCATCTTCTGCTGTGATGGTGGCACTTTTGGATTGGTTTAGGGTGAAAGTACACTGTTTAATAAAAGTGATAGGTATTGGGATAATAGTAAAAACAACTAGCACGTAGTACATAGTATAAAAGATTACGACCGCCCATGAGCGGGGCAGACAGCCTTGGGCAGCGGTGCAGCTAGCACCCAAGCCGAGTGAGAACAAAATGTACTAGATAAGAAGAAATAAACAACCTTGAGAAACCTAAATGGACGCATCCTGACTCCTTCTTCTGGCATGGGGCTGGGAAGAAAAAGAAACATCCGCAATCTCGGAAGGCTATCAAGCCCAGGATCCGAGAGCCTCTCACCTGAATGTCCCATGGATGTCACCTGTGGGGTTGGGGGTTCCACAGCTGGGCCAGTTTGTGTTAGGGAGGATGGGTGTTCACTGCTTCTAACCAGAGTTTACACCTGAAACCCCCTCCCCTTCCTCATTTTTGGGGCGCAAACCTGGTGTCTGTGAGCTGTGGTCCCTCCTGCCCTAAACTCAGCCAGGGAAGAATCTGTGCTGCATTTGGCTTTCACAACAAAACACTTGTGGATGCATTCCTCTGCCTCAGCCTTTTTTGTTTTTCCTTAGGCTGCAATGGTTAGACAATAGCATCTTCCTTAGGTGGTTTGACTTACAGTCCAAAGTCCTGGTCAGGTATCTTCAGGGAGGCTTCTTTGGTTGCAGCTTCTTTATACAGTTTTTGTTACAATGGGCAAAACTTTGATATAAAAGTTTGAGGCATGAAGTGTTTCAGTCTCTGACACCATGGAGATGATGGGTCTTCCTTGGCTCTAGCCTGAGCAGTCAATGGACCTGGAGCTGAGAAGGAAGTTCAGGGAGGCTGGATAAGCATTAACTACATGCATGTTTATGGAGGGCTTTTGGTTTTTTTGTTTGTTTCTCATGAAAGAATTCTTACCATAAATACTAGCTTGATCTCATTCTGCTGCATATGAGTTCTTTGTGAGAAAATTTTTGCCTTAATAAACTAAATTTAGATTAATTATAATGAAAATTAAAATTCTGGGATAAACAAGTAGATTAAATATTTTTTTTCTGCACCAAATAGCTTGAAAGTAGAAGGAGAAGTTCAGCCACTTACCCAGGCTTGTTTAGTAGCTATTTTAGACAGTGTTTCTGGTGTTTATTTGTTTGTGTGTTTGTTTGTTTTATTGTGAACAATATTTCAATTTTCTTTTAAGAATATATTATTCACTTGAGAAATGGGGTGTATTTTGGGTTTACTCAAGATTCTTTCCAATATTTCTATTTTTGTTTCTGTTTCTATGATTTCTACTTATATTTGTGTTTAATTTGGTTTCTAATTTATTTGGATTTCTCTCCAATGCTTAAAGCTTTCTTCACCATTTTTTGAATGTCTGAATAGATCTTGGCAAAATTGCTTCTCTTCAGTTCTAGATACAAGTTTACCATGAGTAAATTTACTGAGCCAAAATTAAATTATGCCTTTGATAGCCTTTTTTAAATTTCATTTTAATTCTGCTCATAAATATCAGACATATTTCAAAAAGGCAGTTTCTGAGATTTTTTCCCCTCTGTTCTACTCTTTGAGATTTTCACTTTTTTTGATTCAACCTGAATCTTTGATTTATGAGATATATATATTAAAATAATCAATGAGTTAGCCAAGTTCCCACTGGAATGCACAGAATGATAACATAATTTTACTGAGGAATATAAATCTCCAATATCATTTAATATGCTGAAAGTATTTTATAAGTTGATGTCAACCATTCTGTACCTTTATGTCAAATTTCTGTCTTCCACTAGAAGTATACTGGGGAAGTAATAATTTTTTTTGGCAAAAAGTTGAGTCAGTGAAGATATCTTCCCATCATAAAAGTGGAAATGCAGCCAAATTTTGTTTCTTATTTGTCCGTACTTCACATTGGGTTATTTGTTTCTTTGAAATCATTCCACAGGATAATATCTTTTACCCTGTCATTTCTGAAATAAAACAGAAATAGCTCCTTAAATACTGACGAACAGGTGATCATGATTATGGAATGCTACATTTTGTGTTTTCTCATAGCTTATGCACAAGGGCATTGACATCTGCTTAATCCTCTTTCTTTACCTTAATTTAAAATAATGCATTAAATCTAGGAACTAAAGTTAGCATTATATAGCTCTCAAAACAAATGTCTATTTCAGAACCAAGGATGTTTTGCCTGACCCTAGAGGGGAGAAGATAAAGCAAGTTTGCTTCTACTTATTCTGTAGAGGTGTCATTAAAAATATTTTTGATTCAAAGCATTTCCCTGATAATCTGTAAACAAAAGTCTAAGGAAGAAAAAAGAATAGGCATTGACAGACCTTCTGTCATGGCCAAGTCAGGTCACAAAGACCCCACAGACCAGGAAAATGAAATGGTAGGAGTGGGGAACTTGAAAAATAAAAAGGCATAGGTGGTATAAGGATTTTTGTGAGGAGAAATGGTGCTTATAAAAGAAAGGAAAATATGGAACTCCAGAATAAAATGCATCCAGGGACAAGAAAGTCAATAGAAAGGAGAGAAGACTTGCAAACTACATTACTAATGTAACAGGCCAGAGACCATCCTTTGCTTCTGAGACCAAATGATATTGCCTGGCTTCTATTCATGTGCCCCAGACCTTTTTCTCCAGGTGAATTAATTTCAGACTGTCTCCCAAGAACAGTACCTAGGAAACTTATCTGCCCAAACACTTTACAAACTTACTAAACTCCACCATAATACTGCTATTTACATTTCTGTATCTAATGAAAAGGTGTTCCAGAACCTTTCAGTTTAATCTTACAGCTTGAAAAAAAAATTACACATCAAATTTCAGCATTCTTCCTTGGTTATATCAGACTAATTTGCTTTAATCTTCAAAGTTAGAATTTATTTGCTTCCTTTGTTCCTTGCTCCCTCTGTCATAATTCAACACAGTAGCCATATTCCAGTCTTTATGTGCTAAATTAAACTATTCTAATTACTTAGAAAAAAAATTTGTTAAAGTGTGATTTCTTAAAAGAACCTAAAAAACTCTCTTTCTTGCAGTATTTAAGCAATGCAAAATTCCAGTGAAATCCTGCTGCATTTCTGCAATCTCTTGCCATACTGAGTACAAATAAGTAATGGTTGCAGCAAGGATATTTTTGTGTTTATGACATATATTAAATTTTCATCTTTTTGATTCCGAGCAGCGCTATGAAAACTATAAACCAACTGTATTGTATGTTGCGGCGTGTTTTATGCTTTTCATGTTATGCTGTTAATGTTGTAGATTTATCTGCTAGTTTGTAAAAGTTCTGTAATGGTTTATTCCAAGTTCCCCCCATTCCCCTTCCCTGATGGTATGTTTCCGGCCTCTGGAAATCCCCTAAGCTTTTTTACCCAGAGACAGTTTCCTGTCAATCATTTGTAACTCCCTTCCCAGTGCCTGTCAATCTCCGGGAAGGACTCTCCCCTGCTTCTAGAAAGATTGGAAGAGATCAATCCCTGATTGGAACAGGGTGGGAAATGCCCCACCCCTCATTTTCGATTCATTGTCTGTGTTCCATCCCCTTTCTCCGGATTGGTTTTCCATCTTGTGTCCGCCCCTTTCCCTGGTCCCTTATAATCAATTACCCCGCCCCCCCGTTCTTCACTTCGTGGCTTCGTCTGCATGCTGAGCAAGTGCAGAGGCACAATAAACTCCATCTCGCTGCACTCCCACGAAGTCTCCTTTTCCTGCCTTCGTCGTCGCCTCCTCAACAGCGCTCGTGTTGCTAAAAGCCTGACCCACCGGGGGGTGGTTGCCGGTCCGTCCTGCGATTGCCTAACCGAGCTGGGACGGTTCCCTGCCAGGGCAGCCGGGACTAGCTGGGAAACCGCTTTCCAGCGGGCAGAGGGAACTCGCTTCAATTGTATTGTGTGAGGGATGTTGAAAATTCCTCTGAAAAGACATGCAAAGCCACAGATATGTTCAAAGACCCAAGGTATTAAATCACAGACAAATGAAGGCATCTAACTACTTTTTATTATTATCAAGGAGATATGCTTGACTCAACTTTGAAAGCAACACATCAGACTTAGAGAGGTGGAAAAAGAGCATATAAATGTAGTTAAAATAGATTGTGAAAAAAAATAAGGTACATGTACTCAGGTCATATGTGAAAAGATCATTATGAATTCTCCTTTTCCCCTTGGAAAGCAAGTGCCTTAAATACTTGATGCTGAATTGTTGCTAACTGGCTAAATTCAAATTCTTCCTTAAATTTTCCATTAACCCTTTCCAAGGGGAAGGATATTCTAGTGGATTAACTATATGTTCCAGCCTTCTTTTGAAATTTTTATGAATCTTGCCAACCTCTGGGCACTTGGAGAACAAATCAAATGAACTGATAACCCTGACCAATATCTAAGATTGCTTATTGTTTTAAATGGCTCAAAACCCGGGTGAGTGTTGCGTTTCTTATCCACAACCCTAGTGGCCTGGTGTCTAGGATAAGGCAGCACGGCGTACACAGGCTCGGTGTGTCGCTCGGACAATTGACTCGCTACACCATTATGGCAGACGATCAAATGCGTTTATTAATGGTTACATGCAGTTTAAATACTCTTTGGTTCTCCCCCTTATCGGGGGTCTTACTACATTTCCTAAAAAGGAGATGAACAGCAAGGAGAGAAGGGGACTGGTCCCTGGGGATTGTTTATCTTTAAATTTCTGGTATGTGCCTTTCCCTCTCTCGTAACATTCCGAAGGTCTTCCGCAGCGCCTGTCCCTCTCCAATCCAGCCTACCCGTATCTCCCCCACATCTCCCCCCCTTCTATCACTAAAGAAATGAGGTAGATATATGTATATATATATATATATAAAAGCACTAAATGAGGTAGAAGGTTAGTATTTAACTAAAGGGAGAAGGAGTTTGGAAACCTGAGTAAGTTTTTGCCAGGCAAGTTCGGAAAAGCTTGTGACTGGCAATGTTCCCTGATTAATTCACGGCATTTCATGCAGGCCTAGGAACAGAATGTTAGTCCGTTCTAGGCGAGCTCTAACAAATGAAACTATCTTGTTCAGCAGGCATGGTCCGAAGATAGCTGTCAAAAGTAGCATTGCCAATGGGCCTACTAAAGTGGAAATCAAAGTGGTTAACCATGGGGATTGGTTAAACCAGGATTCGAACCAGCCTTGCTGAGCCTCTCTATCTTTTTGTCTCTGAGCCAGTCTGTTTCGAAGTTCTGCCATTGAGTCTCTAACTACCCCGGTGTGATCTGCATAAAAACAGCATTCTTCCTTCAGGGCTGCACACAGGCCTCCTTGCTGCATGAACAGGAGGTCCAAGCCTCGCCTGTTCTGCAGGACCACTTCCGAGAGTGAAGAGACTGACTTCTCTAGGTATGAAATGGATTTCTCGATCCTCTGCAAGTCCTCATCAATGGTCATTTGCAGTTGAGACAGTCCTTGGTGCTGTGTTGCTAGGGCCGAGACACCTGTTGCCGTTCCAGCGGCTCCCAAGCCAAGTAGCATGGCTATGGTTATTCCTGTCAGTATCTCTCTTTTGTGAAGCCGGCTGGGTTCTTCGAAAAGGTTGTATACCTCTTCATCTGGGTGGTACAGGACCCTAGGAACAATCAGAACTTGGACACAGAAGTCGTTAGAATCATTGAACTTGGGAAGAAACACACAAGGACTTACTCCGGATCTCTGACAAACCCACATTGCTGATGCAGCTGGGACCGCCCATTTGTTATTATTTTTTCTGTTGGGCTTTACAATTTTGGCACAAACATCCCCTTTTTGCTTAGCTAGGGCTGCATTTCCAAAACATCTGCCCCGACCTGAGACTTGGCTCAGGGTGATACCTCTGCGGGGTGTGTCCCATCTGCACTGATGAGGTGCATTGGCTGTGGAGTAAGTGAATGAAGTGTTCACAGCAACTCCTTCATAAAAAGGGGGTTGGACATCATAACAAAGCCAACAAGAGTTAGTTAGGTTAGGGTTAGATTCATTCAGGGATAGAAAAGTGGCATCTAACATACGAAGGATTGGGTCTGGGTCTGATTTGATGAATCGGCCTATCTGGAAAGCTTTCTCATCACTGGTTGGTTTTTCTGTGACACTTGCGGGTAAGAATTTGGGGTTAGTTATGTTTTTCTCTGTCTGTGTGCTTTTAATCACCTTGTTGGGTCCAACCGCTCGGGGTGCGGAAAGCTGGAACCTGGTAATTCGCACATTCACCCACTCTTTTGTCCCGTAGAGGACCACTGTCCATGTCTTACCCACTGTCCAACCAGGATGATTTGGCTGCAAGACTGTCATTTTATAGTACATACATTTTTTAAATTTTGAGATTTTATAACTGTTTCGATGGGGGTTTGCCTGTACAGAAGGAGGTATTTTGCAACCTGCGGGTGCCCAGGTGAACTGCAGGAACTGGTCAGGCTCTGGTGGGTCCCACCCAAATCCTGATGGCCTGGCGTCTGTGACTATAGTTTCACAGCCCCAGTGCCCGCAGTATCCCCACCCAGGGTGATTACAATAACCTTTCCCTGGGTTCGAAGCTGGGCACCAGTAGGATATGTACACGGGTGTTGAGAAGGAATTTATCGTTGGTCGTCCTGGAAACAGATCGTTGGTGCGAAGCACGAAGGATGGAGTGTTTGGTGTGGTGATGGCTCTGAGCACCTTGTTGCTGGAAAGGTGTCTCATGACCCACCTGAACGGCTGATGTGGGTAGTAATCTGGGCTGGCTTGTCCTCTGGCAATGAGCCCCAAGAACAAGATCACACAGATGTGTCGTTGATGCTTGGGTCTCACCCGCTTGGGTTTCTCTGCTGCTGTCTGACGTTTTGGTGGCGTGTCTCGTTCCTCTGGAAGGGGCATGTATGCATTATGTGGCCGCCCCACCAGCATGTCCTGTAAACAGAAACTCACAGTTTTCATTAGTCTCATTCTGCTCACTGTGAAGATCAGGTTTAATTGATTTGAGAGGACACCACCTGGTTTTCCCGTCCTTTCTGACAGCTGCATACCCTCGCCCTGCAAGCATCAGTTTCCAGCCCCGTTCCCACTCACCCAGCTCATTCCTAATTGAAACCTGTGGGCCCTCTTCTATTTCTTTGGAGGCCCAGTGTTTTTGAACAGGACTGTTTGTTTCATTTCCTCTAGGGAACTGATTCAGTGCTATCAGAGCTGTTGCCAGTATACGTGTCTGCTCTCCTGAGGGGATGGAGTTGGTCAAACCTTCTGCTTTTGCCAACACCTCTATTTTGTTTTTCAGGGTCTGGTTTGCCCGCTCAACTATAGCTTGTCCGGTGCTGTTGTATGGTATGCCTTGTACTAATGTGATCCCCCATTTCGAGGTAAATTCCTGCACTGGTTTGGAAATGAAATTGGAACCATTGTCAGTTTTGATCTGTTTGGGAATGCCAAGCCACGCCATAGCTGTCAGCCAGTGCTGAATTGTGGCTTTGGAGTTAGCTTTGTGATGCTGTGTGGCTATGATCATTCCACTGAATGTGTCCACGGTCACTGCGAGCCATGCTTGGGGCTTCAGCAGTTGACACAGGGTGAAATCTGACTGCCAGATTTCTGAGGGCTTGAGACCTCTGGGGTTGACCCCACTGGTCCACAGGGGTGACTTCTGGCAGTGAGGGCATGTGGCCACTACATGTTTGGCATCTGCTGTGGTGATTCCGCATTTCTTTGCCAGTGCTTTGGGTCCAATGTGGAGGGATTCGTGCAACTGATGAGCTTCTTGCAGCGTCCAGACGCCTTTCGCTGCTGCGTCCGCCTTGTCATTGCCGATCTGGAAGTAACCTTTGACTGGGTTGTGACTGTTGATGTGAATAACAGATACTGTGCCTTTTCGTGAGGAAAGTGCTTCTTCGAGCATCAGGGCTGCTGTTGATGTTGACACACCTGGTCCTGCCATAGCCAGACAGAGCTTTGCCACGAATATAGAGTCTGTTACGATGTTCAGGTGTTCGTCTTGGAAGAGTCCACACGCCAGGACTACTGCTGTCGCTTCCAATTGCTGCACCGACAGTGTGGGGTCACATGCTTTGACACAATGCCATTTCTCTTCTGCCTGCTACACTGCTGTCGCGGTGGAAGTCGTGGAGGAAGCGTCTGTGAAAACTGTTGGTCCTGGCTGTGGTCTGTCCATGACCTTCGGTGGCATGTCTATGTCGACTATGGTCAGCAGCTGAGTCCAAGGTGGTCTGGTGGAGTAGAAAATTTCTCCTCCGAATCCAATGAGAGCAAGAGCTAGGTGTTCTGAGATTGTGGTTGACTCTGTGGTTGGTTGCTTGCGAAAAGGAAGGTGAATTCTCGTTGGCTCAGTCCCTAAGTGTTTCAAGGCGAGCTTTCTGCCTTTCATGATGAGGTTAGAGATGCATTCTATTGCTGGGGAGAATGCACGAGCTGGTTTTCCAAGGACCACCCATTGGATTGGTCGGGCTTTTTCAGAAGGTCCTTGGGCCAGTGCTCCCACTCCCCCTTTTGGTGTGAAGTGTACATACAAGTCCAAGGGCATCGCTGGGTTCCATCTGGCAAGTGTACCAGTGGACATCTGTCCTTCGATGAAGTCGAGGGAGCTTGCTGCTTGCGGTGTCAGCTCCTTGGGTTCCCAGGGATGCTTTCCTTTCAGGAGGTCATGCAAAGGGTCCATGATCTCAGGAGGAATCAGGATGATGTTGCGAAGCCACTGCAGTGATCCTACCAGGCGTTGCATGTCATGAAGCGTCTTGATGTCTCGGTGGATTTTCACCTTGGGAGGTGTCACGTAGGAGTTTGTGATCCCCACTCCCAGGAAGGTGACGCAGGGTCCTTTCTTGATCTTTGCGCTCGCAATTTCGAAGCCGTTGGCCTGGAGAATCTCTGTGATCACGGATACCAGGTGATCCACTTGACTCGCTGACTGTGCTGAGACCAGGACGTCATCCATGTACTGTATGATGGTTGCAGTGGGATGAGAGTGTCGGACTGGCATCAGTGCTTTGTCCACGGTGATCTGGCAAATAGTTGGGCTGTCGACCATGCCTTGCGGTAAAACCTTCCACTGGAAACGCAGGCTGGGCCGCTTGCCATTTGGAAAAACCACGGAAAAAGCAAACCGTTCCCTGTCCTCAGGATGCAAAGGTATTGAAAAGAAACAGTCTTTAATGTCCAAAACTGCACATGGCTGTCCTTCAGGGATGGCTGAGTTCATAGGTAACAGTGTCTGAACTGGACCTATGGGTCTGATTGTTTTGTTCACTTCCCTCAGGTCGTGGACTAGGCGATACCCCTCTCCAGACCTTTTGGGAATTACAAACACAGGAGTGTTCCATGGGCTTGTGGAGGGTTCTATGTGACCCTTTTGCAGTTCCCGTTCAACCAATTCCAGCAATGCTGCTACTCGAGGCTCTGAGAGGGGCCACTGCTCAATCCAGACAGGGTCTGACGATTTCCAAGTCAATTTGATCGGGAGCAATGGGTGTGCAGCAGTGGCCCTTATCATAAATTTGTGATTCTGACTCCAAGCAAAGCTAGAACATCCCTTCCTATCAAGGGTGGAGAGTTTTGCAAAATGTAGGGGTAAATCGCAACAGTTTGTTCTGGTCCCTTTTTTGTGTGAAGTGTTATGGCTACTAGTTGGGTGCTTTTCCAAGCTCTGGATTGTCCCCCCACCCCGTTCACAGGAGGGACTTCCCTGGCTTGCCAATGCCTGGGCCAATTTGATTGAGGGATGATCGTGCAATCTGATCCTGTGTCTGCCAAAAACTGAAGCCCTAGAACATGAGGGTCTCGACTGCCATAGAGCTGACATTTTCCCCAAACCCTCATGGGCTCTTTCCCTACTTTCATGACCAGGGCCACCCAGGGGTTCCGCTCTGGGGCGCCCCCTGCTGACCCTGTGACACTTGCACAGTTTGTGGTGGTGAGGGTTGTGTAATTGTTACTGATGGTGCTGCACCGCTCTGCCACTGAATGGTTGGTGGGGATGTAATGCTGACTGGGTCCTGTATATATATGGGGTATGAAGGTCCTCCACCCCACTGGGTGTTGGGAAAAATGGGCCATCTCACAGTGGGAGGAAGCTGAATTTGGCCCGCCTGCCTCCTCCCCTTCCCGTTTCCCCGGGGCTTGGATCGGCATTCCCTGGCAAAGTGACCCTTTTTCCCACAGCTCCAACAGGTTGGTCTTTGGCGCTGTTGGGTCGGGGGTGCTGCCACGGGCTGCTGTGCTGGCTGAGGACAGCTTTCTGCCAGATGACCTGTTTGGCCACACTTCATGCATGTTATTGTATTGGTTATGGTATGGATTGTTGCCTGCATGGGGATTAGTGTTTCTTCTCTGGCTACATGTTTGATCATGTCAGCCAGACTGGCTCCCACTGGCAGAGAACGCAAGATGTCCTTGGTGACAGTATTACACTGTTGTTTCAAACAATCTGTCACCACAGGTCCCTTTGCCGCCTCAGGCAGATTGGATGAGTCGATTGCAGCTTGCAAGCGATCGACGAACTCAGTAAATTTCTCACTCTCCCCCTGCTTGATGGTGGACCAAGGTGTAGTTTTATCTACCACCTTTGAAGCCGCCTTAATGGCTTCTCGTGCTGCCCTGGTTGTGGCTCTGACCTCCTCTGCTGTGAGGCGTGTTGCCTGATCCTGGGGTGTGGCTACATCATCATGTTTGCCCAGGAGCCTGGAGAGGGTAGAGCCATGCAGAGGCTGTCCCTGCCCTGAGGCTTGAGCTAGAGCAGCCGTGCACTGATCAGACCATTCTTGCTGAAATAAAATCAATCCTGCTCCATCAAAAAACATTCGAGTTATCTGTGATATATCAAAAGGCAACAAATCATCATTGCTGAAAAGACCATCTACCAATGTGGATACCACGGCTGAACCAATTCCCTTTTCTTGAATTGCTTTCACCACTGCTTGTATTTCTTTTGTATTTAAAGGTGTGTATGTCTTCCTTTGATTTTGTCTCGCCCCTGTCACCCTAACTGGAAAGGCATGGATGGCTGCAGCTGGTTTCCATTCAGCACAAGCTATCTTTATTTTTCCCCAATCTGTGAGTTTATGTTGTGTTTGTTCCCCTGTATTATAAAAAGCTTTGTTTGATTTGGGTAAAAAACCCATGAATCCTGTTGTCTCCGTTTCGGAATCCGAGCCGGTCTCTGAGCTATCTGTGAGACTGTCCGAGGAGTCGCGGCTCCACTCCGAGTCGGAAGTAGACTGCTGGTACATTTCCGGCTGGCTGTGCCTTTTTGCTCGGCTCCGCCCTCGCTCCGCCTTTCGGGGGTGGCTTTGGGCAGACCCTCGGGTCTGTCCCCGTTCCGCCTCCTGGGTCCGGCCCCTTCCCCCTTCCCGGGGGTGGCGCCGCCACGCCTCTTGGGGGCAGTCCCGTTCCCACCCCCTGGGCTCGCCGCGCCCCCCCCACGGGGGGGTGTCTCCTCCGAAAAACGCCATTGAGGGGGGTTTCCGACCGCGCTCGCCCCCCCACTCGCTCTCCCGCGCGTGCGCAGTGCAGATCGGCTCGTCCGAGCTTCCCTGCCGCGCGTGCGCCTCTGCGGGGGTTTGCATTTCCGGTTTTCCCCTGTCTCGTGGCCAGGGGCCCCACCCCCGCTCCCGGTCGCCATGTTGGAGGTAGGGGGGGGGGGGGCTGCGCCGCTCTCTCGGCGTTTCTCTCTGCGTTTCTCGCTTCCCACGCCAGCTTCTCCCACAGGGTTCGCGTCTCTCCCGCCTCCCGCCGCTCCGATTCGGCGGCAGGAGGAGTCGCGACCTCCTCCCCGGGCTCCGGAGAGCGGCCGCTCCCCCGCGGCGGCGGCGGCGGCTCCGGACTCGGCGGGCCGTCGCCGCCCCGCTCACACCGCGGCGGCGACTCCCGGTCCCCCAGCTCGCCGCCGCTGCTGGCACGCGGCGACAGCCCGGCGCCGTCGGGTACGGGCGGGTCCCGCGGAAAAAAGCGGCGGGGGGGTGGAGGGGGACCCGCGCCTCTCTCGGGAGGCTCTGGGGGGTTTTTTGGGTCCGGGGGTTCGCGCAGCAGGGTCCGAGAGTCCCCCCCACAGCCTGGGAGGTCCGGGGGTGGGCTCTGGCGGGGGGAGCACCCGTCCCCTCCCCGCATGTCCCCACCGGCAGACTGGCCGTCCCCGGGGGATCCCGCGGCTCCCAACCCCCTTTCCCCTGTCTGTGTGACGGCGAATAAACAGGTTTTAATTGCTACCCAGGTCTCTTGTTCTTCCCTTGCTTTTTTCAAGGCAGCTTCTAGATTTCCCCAAGCTTTGAGATTCTTTCCACTGCCGGTAACTTTTGCATCCTCTGCCAAAGCGGCAGTGTAACTCTCCCACCTTTCTACATTTAATATATCTATAGGTCTTTGGATCGTGCCCAGATTTATGAGCCTTGCTATAGCAAGATATAAATTTTTTTGTTCACAGCGTATTCCCCATTGTCTTTTTAAAAGTTTCACTACCTGCGCAAGGGTCTCCATGATCCCGCTGGTACTCCGGGGGCGTCCCCCCTTTGCAGTGGTTCAGATCCAGCCGCCACTGCCGCCGCCTCCTTTCCAGGCGTATTCCCGTTTCCCCTAGGTCCTTTTCCCGGGTTTTTCGGCACCAGAATGTTGCGTTTCTTATCCACAACCCTAGTGGCCTGGTGTCTAGGATAAGGCAGCACGGCGTACACAGGCTCGGTGTGTCGCTCGGACAATTGACTCGCTACACCATTATGGCAGACGATCAAATGCGTTTATTAACGGTTACATGCAGTTTAAATACTCTTTGGTTCTCCCCCTTATCGGGGGTCTTACTACATTTCCTAAAAAGGAGATGAACAGCAAGGAGAGAAGGGGACTGGTCCCTGGGGATTGTTTATCTTTAAATTTCTGGTATGTGCCTTTCCCTCTCTCGTAACATTCCGAAGGTCTTCCGCAGCGCCTGTCCCTCTCCAATCCAGCCTACCCGTATCTCCCCCACAGGTGAGAATGAGTAAATAAAATTTAATTTGAACCCATTAAAAGTTACAAAGCAAAGGTGGGGAACACTGCTGGGAGCTTGATGGGACTCCCTCTGCCCACCACAAGCTCAACTCACAAAAATGGCATCTCTTCCTTTTATACCCTGAGCCTCATTAATATTTATAAGTAAACCTTATATGTCTTCCTCATTAGTGGAGCCCTTCTCATTTCTTGATTGGTGATGTGATGTTACTCTGTCAGGTCTCCTAGCAACAAGTGCCCCCTCACTCCCTGTCACCTCTTAAAGTGGCATCAAAACTGTATTGTAACAACAAAAATACATATCAAAAGAACTGTAAACCCCAACAAAACTTTTCCCCACCATACTCAACAACCCTTTCTCATTTGCATGAGCCAATCATCACCCCTTGTTCATAACACTTATCCTTAAGAATCAGAAGAGATAACTTCAGTTGGAAATGGCAGGTAAAAAAAAGTAATACTAGTAGGAATACCAGTGCATGGATCTGAACAGAACTAAAAAAAAGGAAAAGAGAAAAAAAGACACAATTAAATCACAGCCTCTGGGATTTTGGACACAAGGGATAAAGTTTTATGGAGAAATGTCCAGCTGCAGCTAAGTATTTAATTGGAATAACATTCCCTCCACCACCTATACAAACAGTAGTATATGTAAAATAAGATAGCACAAGTTGTGTCCTGAGGTAAGCACTATAACTAATTCCATTCCATCTTAAAATGTTCACAATCTGGTCTGTCAGCCTGTGATTACCTAAGGAGTCCTTGGTTTTCCTCTCTGGATACAGCCCACATGGCAATTGTTCAACTGCATCACTTCTAAAAATGCATAAGAAATATATTAGCAAACCTACCTATATATCACAGTTCCAATTCTCCCTTTCTGTCTTAATTGCTCAAGCATCATTACACTGTTGGTCTGTGCTAAAGACAATTTGTATCCCATGATATTAACATACTTTTATTGTTATCTTCTAAAAATTTCTACTTAGGCTCATTCTATGACAGATTTATTTGTATGCAGGGAACTGGATGGACTTTAATAATCTTCTATTAATGAGCTTACATCCATTTTTATTAGTCTCCATAAATTCAAATTTAATTTCTTATTTAGCTCATTTTTATGTTGAGAGCACACCTGAGTTTTATCTTCATTTCTATCAACCTCTTTATGGTATTCCTCCTTTGCTTTATCCTGCTTTGCCTTTTTGTGCTGTGCCTGACTTTGGAAATGTTTTTCGCTTTTTAAATAACAAAGAGTCATCCTGTGTTCAAATTCTTTCAGTATATGACCTGTTCAATTCCAAGTAAGCCCTTGTGGCTTGTATCAAATTTCTCTTTCTGTCATAGTAAGATTCATAAATCAAATGCTGACTGATTGATTTCTCTTTCCATCTCTTCTTATGTTCTCTTTATTTGATGCTAACATTTTCTCCTTCTCTACTTTCACAATACTAAAAAAAAACATTTCCTCTGCAGGATCCATCATTCCAGGTCCTCAGTTTTCTGTTTTATCCTAGAGGAGAAAATGGACTAAGGTCCCCTAGGCTGACCTCAGGAAGAACAGCATGACATAGCATACATTAATATGGCTAAACTTCCCTGGCCCCACAGATGGCAAAGCATCATGGCCTTGTCTTTACTGCTTGCTGGGAAGTGCTTATTCTGCCTCAACCACTCTTGGGCATTTTAAGGGGGGAAATCTTGGGCTGAGTGGAAATTCTTTCAAGAAATGTGCTGATAAATAACATGGATGTGCTAGCTTGGCCCGTTGTCTAGAAAAGTTTGTTGCTTGCCACTGGCTGTGTTATGGGATGTTGTGGAGAGACTGCTGAGCCTTGTCCAAACCTCCAGCTAAAAATCCCCTGCTTTTCTATGTGGGCACCAGTGGGAATTGTGGCACCCTGGTGAGTATGAAAAGTGACTACAGAGATCTGAGGGTGATGGCTGGGGCTGTCAAAGACTGATAGTGCTCTCCAGAGTTCTGCTGCTGAGGGCAAAGGATATAAGGAGGAGGGTAGGAATTCTGCATGTTAAAAATTGATTGCAGAACTGGTGCTGAGAGCAGGATTTTGATTTCTATTGCCATGGAACACTATTTGAAGATCAACATCTGCTCAGGAGAGATGGAATCCACCTAACTAACTGTGGGAAAAGTATCTTTGCCAGCAGGATGGCTGACCTGATAAAGAGGGGTTTAGCCAGGAATTTCAGAGGAAAGTAAGTTACCAGAAGCTCTGGTGGGGTACTGAAGGACAACTTTGATTCCCAAAGAGCCTAGAGCAGTGTGGAAAAAATGGGAAAATAAATATAATGAAGCACGGCTGAAGCAGAGTTACCTCAAGAATTTGCATATAAGCAAGATGGTGACTACAAGACGTTAGCATGAGTTCAAGGAGGGGAAGTAATGCTTGACCAAGCTGATAACCTTGCATGATGAAATTAGTGTCTTGGTATTTGCGGGGTGAGCAGTGAATATTGTCTGCTTTAATTTTAATAACTTTTTCAACCCTGTCTCCTGTGAGATTCTCATAGAGAAACTGATGAAGTATGAGCTGGCTGAGCAGACAATGAGGTGGAATTAGAACTGGTTGAATGACTGGACTCTAGTTGAAAGCCATAACCAGTGGGGTACCCCAGTGGTCAATACTGAGTGAAAATCTCTTTAATATCTTTATTAATTACATGGAAAACAGAACTTGGTGCACACTGATCAAGTTCACAGATGGCACAAAATTGAGAGGAGTGGCTGATAAGTTATGTGGTTTTGCTGCCTTTCACCTGGATAGGCTGAAGAATTAGGCAGATAGGAACCTCATGAAACTAAACAAAAGGAAATACCAATTCTTCCACCTGAGGAGGAATAACTTAGCAATATCTGTAAATGCCTGAAGGGAGGATGCAAAAAGGACAGAGCCAGGCTCCTTTCAGAGATGTCCAATCACAGGATGAAAGGCAATGAACACCAACTGAAATTCAGGAGGTTCCATCTGAACACATGGAAAAACATTTTTACTCTTAAAGTGACTGAACACTGGCACAATTTTCACAGAAAGATATAGGGGATTCTTTGTCCTTAGAGACATTAAACTTAATGACACAGAGCCCCAAGAAAACTCCTTTGGCTGACCCTGTTTTGAACAAGAGCTTTGGAGAAAAAGCTCTCCAAAATGTATTTTAACTGCCCATTAAATTGAAGAAAAAGGTGATACTTTTTAATCAGAGCATACAATTTTAAAGATGATCTTTTTGTCAAGTCCAATAACAGTCTTTGTTGTTTATTAACCTCCTTGTATTATCTTTGTTGAGAGCATTATTTAAAATAAAGAGAAAAAAGCAAACAAAATAAAACTAGTCCTTTTCAAGTGAACAATTTCAATAACAGCTCTGGTTTTTTCAGAAGTCCAGGTATGTCTGACTTTGAGCTAAATCAGTTTGTATTCTTAGGGAAGATATCTCCAAGTACACCTACAGTTGTCAAGCACACCTATTCTTATACTATGTTTTACAGTGTTGGAGGAGAGAAGTTCTTTGGGATTGCTGTCTTCCTTTTGCATCTAACTCCCTGAGGACTGGCTGATTTTGAGTAGAAAGGATAGCCTTGCACTGTTTACTACAAAGTCAGCTGGAGCCTGGGCTGTTCACAAATGCAGTGAAGGTAGATGGAGTTGGGCTCTGCTAACCTTCAGGCAGCATCTGTGGCCTCCCAGCAAAATTACAGTGTAGTTGGAGCCATAGCACCTGGGAGTGGGATGTTTTGTCCCACCTATTTCTTTCAGATGAATATGATAAATGCACCACTTAAAACTTAGTTCGGAGGTCTAAGCAGAAATCAAAACAGCAGAGCACCAGATGTGACCAAGCCAGAAGGAACACATAGAAATCAGAAATATTTCTACCCCCCGTATTTTTATAAGAAACAAATCTACTTAATGATAGGCAGACAGCAAGGAGACTCCTCAGTGGTTTGGCTCATCAAATCAGAAAATATTCAGAAAGTATAGAAGTGGTTCAGGACACTTCATATGAAGGAAAGCCTTTCCTCTGTAAAGAAGGCAAAGAAAGACAGAAGGCCAAAGAAGCAGATATATCAGGGTGAGGAGCTCTCTCTGACTGGCCCAATCAGTGTAAGTGTAGCTTGAGGTCTCTGGAGCTTCCCTCTCAAAAGAAAGAGACAGAACAGCAAAAGAGAGAATGGGGGAGACACTCTCTCTATTGTGTTTGCCAGGGTGATCGTAACTAAACCAAACAGAGAGTAAGAAGAAAGGACAACCGAGGATGCAAAAAAAAAAGGATCGTGTGGATCTGTATACCTTGGAACAAGAAATTAATATGGATATGTGAACTTGTAACAGTACTGATTGTAATTAGAAAGGCAGACCTAATTGTCAGGTCATGACTGCTGAGTCAACAGGGCATAATTTCTAAATGAGAAGGTTGCTCACTACTTATGACATCAGTATAAAAACCATGGAACCTCATGTGAAAGAAAGTGAGAGTACATTGTGTAACAGAGAGTACAACCAAAGAGTACAGTGTTCTGGCAAATCATATGGGATGTTTGATTCAAAAAAATTACAAAGATTAGAATGATAAATTTGAAATTTTATAATTTCTATTTCTTTTCTTGTAAAAACGTCTTTGACCAGGGATTAAGTTTGCTTAGCATAGTGCATCCTTGTTGCAGAATATGAGTCTTAAAGTGATCTCAGTTATATTCTCTAAGTTACATAGTTTTATTTTCTATAACAGGTTAAATGTTCATGTAATTGAATAAAATTATTTCCCATGGGGTATTCTATGCATGCACATACAGATTATGTGTATTTATATACATCTGATTTCTATAAAAAGTAATCAAATCTTTTTAAGAACATGGAAATTTAAAGTAGAGAGGATTTAAATCTGTGCGTAAGGATTTTTGGCTGCCTTTGGAGTTAACTTTAACTATAGTCTATATAGGCATATAAAGAACATGCTTAACCTTTTCAGTTTATTAAGTGATGATACAAAAGTCCTAGAAACATATATCACAATGAATCCATTATTCGTATCAGTAATTTTCAGGATTAGAAGTTTCATATTTTTAATCATAAACTTTTCTACAATACCTCTAACTCCTCCTCCAATAAAAAAACATTAGCATGATTTTATTTCATTATTATCTTAGGAAGACTTTAATAAATGCATTTTAAACTGTTTGCAATTGAAATTTTATATGTGCTTTGATTAATAATTTTACATGGGACTTTGGTCACAATTTACTTCTTGATGAAAATGATGATTTAATTATGATAACTTGATGAGGCATGCATTTAAAAAAACTCTCCAGAGTGTCCTTTTCCCCACCTCCCCAACCTAAATTCTTGATTGGGACCAAGGTCACTGTTGAAATGAAAGGTTATGTGTGAGTAATTATAACATAGTTATTCTGGTCTGAATATCCAAATTTCCTAATTTTGAGCTTTTTCAAACATTTAAATCTTATACATATTACGGCTTTTTTAGTGCTCAGTTTTACAGCATAGGGAATCTGTCATTAGAAACCACAAAGCTTTATAAAAATGAATTATATTAGAGGAATGGGAATTGTTCGTTCTTTACCAATGTGAAAATATATGCTACTCCTATGGACCTTACCAACCCTTGGTCCTTTACAGAGGTAAAGATTCTGTTAAATCAATATGAGGTCAGGGAGAAAGGTTAGGCAAAAAGGCAATATTTATTGATGTTACAGCTTTGTGCTTCCTCAGGGGAAAAATGGCAGCAGAGCTGGTGGTAAGTTTTGCCCATGGATATTCTAAATATCTCTTGGAGTTAAAAAATAATGTGAGACTTTTAACTTCCTATTTTAAAAAGAGAGTAAGAGAAAATTATCAGCGCTTTTCAGAACTGGTTTGAATAAAGAAAACTAGACAGCTATGGCAGGACCCTTTTTGGAAATAGCTAATAAATTGATCAAGAAATTGAAATAGACGAAAGGAAAGCTGAACATGGCAAAAATAACTTGGGGGATTTAGCTACACATATCTGCACAGAAAGAATGATGGCACAAAAGCTTACAGCAGTGAGGAGCTGAGAGAAAGCATCTAGACAGTTGTCTTCATCATATATTGAGCTTTTTCATGAACCTGAAGAGTTAACTGGAAAAAAACCACCTTTTGAGTAATGTCATACAGATTTTCACACTTTTTTAGGGATCTATACAATTTCTCTGGAAATTTTGAAAAAGAAAACTCATAAAACCCCATGATCCACATGCATTTCATGTAGAAGTTGAATAAATTTCTGTAGAAGGTTCATTGTATTAAAAAAGGATAAAATTTCCAGATGTGAACCAAAAATCCTGTTCTAAAATTCAAAAAATACCCAGTCTCATTACACTACCATACCACTGGCTTATAGCTGTCACTGAGAAATGTTTTTCTTCATTTGAAAAATATATTTTTTACTCTCATAGAATACCCTTCTCTCTCTGTCTTCAATCTTCGTTGATCTTTGAGATAACATTTGAGTTTAGCATCTCTCTTATTTTGTCTTTTGTCCTCACACTGGTTCCTGATAAGTGTGTCCTTGGCACTCTACCACTTCATTTAACTACTATTTTCTCATGTCATTGAATCTGCATATTTCACACTTTCTTCAACACAGTGGAATATTTTGCTAAGTGCTTGTAAAGGCTGTCTCTTTTCACTTCAAATCTGCTTTTTCTGTTCTGTTCTACCATCTGTTTACCTAAATAACTATTTTCCAGCTACTTTAAAACTCCTTATTTCCATCTGTTTTTTCCCACCATTGGCTCAGACTTCAAACCCTCGCCTGTATTCTCCTTCCCTCCTTGTCTCTCTCTCTCTCTGTCTCTCCCTTCATCCCTCTCTTTGTCTCCCCCGTATAGGACCCTGCCAGTTTCTCAAAAGATGATATTATTGCAATGCAGCACAACTTTCTTCTCAATGTTTTTTGCCTCCTTGTTTTCTTCTTGACATTCAGTTCTTTCTCCCTGCTGATCTGCATACTTTCTAGCAGTTCTCCCCTGAACTTTGCTTTTGTTATTATCACCTCTTTTCAACTCTGAAACTATTCCACACCACTCTTACTTGTGCATTTTCTTTCCACATAATTTCTCACTACTTTCTGGATCTTTTATTTAACAATTTAAAAAGGACAGGCTTTGCTCTTTGAAAGATATCCCAACTTCATCTTAAATTTTATTCATTTGTTGTCCTATCTTGTTCATTCCTTTTACTTCAAGCTCATTAAATGCAGACTGGTTTTACCCATTTATTTATGCTCAATTTATCCCTTACATTGAAGGGTACTATTTTTGTTAATATCTTTAGTGACATTTTAGCAAAACCTTAGACTTTTACAATATATCTTCATCATCTTTGACCTCTAAACTGCCTTTCATTTTGCTTGAAATAATTTTCTGTCTTTGCTTCTGAAACTGCTCTCACCACATCTCTTTCTACCTGTCTAATCATTCTGTTGACAGATCTTTTAGAAACCCTTCCATATTGCTGCTTCCTGTAGGTTTCCCATAGGTCATGTCCTCCATTCTTTAGATTTATGTTTCTACACTAGTAAATCTTTCTTTCTGTGCAAACTAAAGCTAAATAAAGCTACAGCCTCAGCCAAAAGGCTAGGCGTTTCTTGCATTTAGATGCATTGATTCGGGGGGGAAAAAAAAACCTCCAGCAACACAAAGAGGTTTCTAGAGACTGAATGAAGCACATAATCACTTGATCAAACCTAGCATCAAATGAGATTTTATGATGCTAGATTTTCTTGTTTTGCTTAGGTTTCAAAGAATGTTACTTTATTAAAAAGCTTGATTTACTTCTAACACCACATTGTAAATTGCCAGAAGAAGGAAGGAGAAAGCTTACCAGAGTTGTCAGTTGACATGATACCCTTGATGAATGATTTTTAAACCCATTAAACCCATTTAAACCCACATCCAAACATAAAAATGTGGGGAAATGAGTTCTTCTGGACTGTTATTCAGAAGTAGAGAGAGCTTTGAGCGAGTAGGACTAGAGCCAGTTTTGTGCCACACTTGTGCTATTGCAGTCAGATGGCTATATCACTGATATTCTGGCAACTTCTTCAAGAGTTTAATTATATAAAATAAACAGAGGACTTGACTGATAGACAGTTTTACTATCTGAACATAACTTTCTGATTTTATATAGAACAATGTATAGTGGTCAATATCAAGAACTCTTGAGAAAGCTTGTAAGGAAAGAGGAGCTAGAAGAAAGATAAAGGCAACAAAAATAAAAATCATCAAATAATCCTCCTAATAAAGCAAAGGAATAAATTCCTCAAAGAGACGTAAAAGATATGCTGAAAACTGAGTACTCTCAGGCACCTTCTGTGATTCTTGGGAAGGGTCCTGTGCAGGGTCAGAAGCCGGACTGAATGATCCTTGTGGGTCCCTTCCAACTCACCTGATTCTGTGATTCTGTAATAAAAAGAACCTGAAAAATGAAAAGGCTAGAAGAGAAAACTGTTCTGGCAAATGGATGGAGTGAAATTTAATTCAAAAGTGGGAAGACTCAGCCTGGACCCACCCCTCTATCTCAAAGCTTCCCCTGACATCAGACTATTAATGCCTGTCCCCATGGTTTGTTGTGTCGCAAACAATGAGCCATGGAATTAAAAGAAGAAACTCACACGCCGGAATAGGCAAACATCACAGTTTTGGTCATAAACTTTACATTGTGATGAAAGGAGATTATTACATCATTTTTAGGTTACACATTGTAATTATTATTTGTCTGTTTCCATATGTCATAAACTATTAATTTCTTAGTATCCACAGCCATAAAATTCACTCTAACCATCAGAGATGAGGCCTCTTTTGTTCAAGTGTGATAACTGATATCTCAGCACCCAAAAACAAGCTGGATGCCTCAAAGAAGGCTCTGAAACATATGGTTTCTTTACAAAAAATTGAGAGTTTTACAAAAAAACAGAAAGCAGACGTGAGGATACGTTATACTGCAACAGAGTGACATAGTAACTTAGCTTAGACATCTAAATATATTTGCTAATTTATTAACTTTTTTTCCTTATTTTGTTGCTGATAAAAAAATAGAAAGTGTAATAAAGTAATGGAAAATTAAAGTTGTTTACACAGCAAGTCCTTTTCTCACACAATTTAAAGATGCATTAAATTTTGTTTGACTACTTTGAAACAGCCTACTATTTTTTTCAGAAAACGACAGGCTAAATAAATCTTATATTTTCCAGTCTCTTTCTCCCTAAATCTCAACCCAATAGCAGTCCTTTTGGTCAGACAGAGCCTAATGCTAATATAAATTTAACTAATTTAACAATAGGCCCTTGCTAATGATGTCCTCAGTTTGTATTCCAACCACAATAAATGGAGGACTATCCAAAGTAGAGTAAAAATACAGAGATATTTAATTTTTATCATGTTTTGTCAAATAATAGAGGAAAAAAATAGTATTGATGTAAGCTATTAACTACAAGTGTGTGTTTGCTTATATATTTAAACTATCTTGCAGTATTATTATGTCAAAATTTATTTCTGGCATCAGATGTCTATGTTGTGGCCCCAAGACTTTATTATACCACAGGTTTTAATCTGCCCTCTGAAAGAATAAACTATAAGTTAGATTGATCACAAAAGAGTACTGTTAACTTCTGCCTAACAGCACTAAGACTATTTATGATTGACTTTAGGGGAAGCCATAAAATCTAGACATGTCTTAATGTTATATTTTCATTCCATCTTTGCTTTTGTGAATTGACCCTTTTTTAGCAATATTAGAACTCTTGATAAACATGAAATGGAGTGACACTTTGCTTGTCTGTAACAGAGGTTGATCAAAGAGTCTGCAGCAAAGCAGATTTGTTACTCTTTTACCATATGATTGAATACAATATGTGCACATGAAGGTATTTCTGAACACTTAGATGCCTGTCTCAGACAGACAAAGAGTGAAATCAGATGCCAGATGGTGTATCATTCCTTCCCATATAATTTCTTTTTCCCTGATGTCTGAGAGCTACCTGGGGAGCCTGGTTGAAAAAGAAATCCAAATGAAAAGTCAAATTTTGGGGGAGAAAAGATTACAGAGTGGGAGGAGAGCTGTTTCAGCTTTCTTGAATTGTTCGTTGAGCATAGATCTTGAAAATCAATATGTGTACTATCTTTTTAAAGTCTAATTTTAAATCAATATAATTAATCAAATTATATAATTTCTAGTTTTACAAATTCTCAAAAAATTCTTTACATAAACTGTCACACTATTTTACTTGTGTTTCAATATGATAAAGAGATAGTGGGATCTTCATTCTGCCTCTTCTGTATTCTAGTACTTATACTAAGGCATTTTGCAAGTAATGATCCCCAAACAAGTCAGTGTTGCAGTTCCTGGTTTTATTCCTACTACTTGTAGTCTATCGGCTTGGTGTCCCATCCCAGTGCACAGAGAGAATAAATCATTGGTCAGGCAAACAGAGCAGAGAACAAGCCAATGCACCCTGCTAGTCCTAGGGCTGAAGCTTGAGTCCTGGACAAACTTTCTGGAGATACCACAGGAATCCCCATAAATATTTCTAAACTTGGATACACAGGTTGAGTTTAAAATAAATTTCTATCACAGAAAACAAAGCACACCTCAGTGAGTAGACCATCTTCCAAGTTCTCTATTTTTACCTAAATTTCCTACAGATTCTTATATTTTCTGGCTCAAAAACTGATCTTTTAGTATTTGTTTATAATTCTAACGAATTGCTGCTCCTATAGGCAAAAATATTCAACTTTTTGTTCTTCATTCACCCAAGAATTATATGAGGAAGTTGGCTTTGCCCTAGTTTTAGTCCTGTTACATCACTTCTAATGAAACCTGTTCAGATACACATTTATTCTTAAGCATGCCTGAAATCTATGTGCCCCATTGTATTAACAATGTGAGATCCTCTCCCTTCTCATGAGATCCTTGTGTCTGCTCACATTTAACAAGACTCAGGAATATCTGCTTCATGCCAGGATGGAATCATTCACTCTGCAAAGTATTATGTGACTGTAATAGTTTCTTTTATGAGTGTTATGTAATTCAGGTAATAGAAAGGAGTATTTATAATTGCAAAGAAGAGGCAAATAAAATAGACAGCATAATTTTGTGAACAGATAACATTTCCCATCCCTTAATTCAAGAGTTTTAAGCAAGATTCTTCAGAGTACCAACTGAAATAATGGAAAACTAATAAATAAGCATAGCTTCCCAGTTACTGTGTTTGCTGCTTGTCACAGAGACAACTCACAAAACTCATATATTCCCTGTGAGCCAGGAAAAAATTTCCGCTGGATTTCTAGGAAGAGCCTGATACCTTTTCCTGTCTAAGAAAATATCCATCTCATTGGTTTTTGGGGTTTTTTTTCACTTTTGAGCTGCTTATATTTTAAGATTTTCCCTAAGGATTAGCATCTGGGGTTCTTTCTTGTTGTTGTTGTTGTTTTGGTTTTTGGGTTGGTTTTTTTTTTCTGTGTGTTAAAAAGAGATTTACATATTGCGGCTGTCATTCTTGCTGTCACTTATGAAACTTCTTTGCTGCCACAATGGAATCTCTGCATGGTCTGAGGAGGAATTGTTTTACAGACGGAATTGCAGACAGACTAATTATAATTCCAATAGCAAACCCCTGGATCCACACAATTTACTCTGTGTGCTACATGGTTTTAGAGCCTAAATATCTGCCTTCATAGAGTGAGATCTATTCATTAAAAATCAGCCATTTATCTTACCATACATTTTATATTAAATACCATGACAACCACAGGGGCTTTTTCATGTTCTGTTGATAGATTTTATTAAAAAGTGACTCACTGCCATTAATGAGTCCTTAATTCATCAGCCAAATGAATTGAGATTTAAAGTGTTTACTATGCTTTTATCACTTATACTATATTGTGATCCACACTTGATGCTTACTTACTCATCTAAATGGAACAGAAGGTGACAAATTTGATTTCTGATTTAATGCTTGTTCTACCTAGCTGACTAACTTTTCATCACATGAAATGATCTGGGATTCTAGAAAGACCTGAACAGTTAATAAAGAAGTCAGAACTCAGAATCAATGGACATATTCACTCCTGCCTAAGCAGATGTCCTGGCTGGCACCACAGGCACAGGTCCCTTCCAGCTCAAGAGGTCTTATCCCATCAATCTGACTTCCTTCTCCAAGCTTTGTACACAAAAGCTGACAAAAAGAACAGGGCTGAAAGTAGGTATACCTATTTATACCTTCTAGTGTACTTAGGAGGGGATATGTTGTTCCCAAATACATGTTGCTTTTGCATTGAGAGAAGAAAGACTGCTGTCCAGTCTTTCTTTTCCCTGTTTGTGTCTCTGCCAGACTAGGTCTGGAGAGAACAGGTTGCTGCTGCAGTTCTACTGTGTGGATACTCCCATCCTTGGGAGAATAGGATCAAAGTAATACAGAGTCAGGAAAGGTGGGAAAGCTGGGAGAGGATCTTAAACTACTGAAAGAATAAATACTGATGACCATTCAAAATTTGTGGTTAGACTGAAGAAAGTAGGATGCAAAGGGATATGTTTTGGAAATGGAAATGAGTGTTTTTGTCATTGGGCAGGGTACACAGGAATGGTAGGAAATGAGGGAGTTTGGTTGAAAGGAAGATGAATTTACCTTTCAGTGTGTGGGTGAATGTGAGTCATTGTCACACACCTTGCAGATTAACAGGGCAATTTCAAATACTACATGTTGTCCCAAATATGAGTTCTTTTACCCTTTATGCAAGAGTCAATCAACATACTGAGTTGCCATACTTGATTTTGTTACAATTCTGCAGAGTAGGGTGCCAAGCATGTAACACAGCTGATACATCTTTTAGGAAACAAGCACAGTTTTTTATACAAAGAGATAAAGAAAGAATGATACAGAAACAGGTGATTAGTCACTCATACTTATATAACAAAATTTCTAATGCGCATGTGGTGGTCTTGATACAGTTCATTATACTATCATCTACATATACAAATTTCTGTGGGGGTGTGTTTTTTAGCAATATAATCACCTAAGATAAGTTGAGGTTATATTTCCATCCTTTTAGGTACCACAAAGTTATTATTTAACCTTCTTCTCTATTAGAGTTTCTGCTTCAATCTAAGCAGAACAATTATTTGTCAACAAAAATGGATTTATAGTACTCTGTTTGTGGGGACTCTTCACTTCCTCTGGCACACTGTTGTCATGGTTTCAAGACCAACCTATAGTTGCTGTGAAATTTTGTGGATTTTTAACCTCTTCTGCCATGACAGACACATGGCTGTAACAGAATATTCTTTTAAAGGAGATCCTATTTGCATTAAAAGTTTGGTGATTTATACTTATCTGATTGAAAATTTTGGATCTTTTAAATTGGTTAGACTACTGACCAATTATTGACACTTTGAATAACCTGAAAATACTTTTATTCTTAGGATGAAAAAAATTCATCATTTTCATTGGTCATATTATATGCATAAAATAGAAACTTTGCTACACATTGATCAAAACTTAAAAATCACAGTAAAAATAAAATTTCATTAGTAGTGTTAAATTACACAACTTAACCTTATGAAACAATTACTGGACCCTAAATATGACTACAAAATTAATTGGGGGAGAGTGTTGTTTCTTTTTCACATTTGAACAATAGTGGCTGGGTTAATGAGTGAAATTCAGTCAATTATGGATATGAAATTTGTATAGTCAAAGACAAGAAGCACTCTATTCAGTATCTTCTTTTAGGAGAAAGAAGAGCTAGTTAGAAGATAAGTTTTGCTAGTGTATTATTCCATCAAGACCATGACTCCATAGTCTTTTTCAAGGAACCATGTAAAACAAATATCTTAGTAGATTATTGTTAAAATGAAACAGTTAGCATATCTATAAATATACTATCACAGTAAACTCATATAGTTTATTTAATACAGTTCAAAGGAGAACAAACTGCTTTCATGGTATCTCAAAAAATAGCTCAGAGAGACGAATAGACAGTGATAAGGCTCAAAGAAGGCATATTCTCATACCCTTCGAAGCCTGAAATCTGATATGACTTCAGTCTCAAATCACTACGTGCTCTTTCTGCCTGTCAGAATAGACTGACTTGGAGTATGCTGAGAAAAATGTTCCCCTTCACTACCATTTTCATTCCACTGCACTGAGCGACATCTTAGTAGAAAAGCTGCTTATATGGGAACTCTTTAAAAGATCACTTCAATAGAAAATAACTTATTCCCACCTAATCAGTGGCATAATATTTAAAGAAAACGTATCACAACCATCTGGAAAAGATATATATAGATTTTTGATTTTGGCAGCCCACCATTACCTGCAGTCATTTATCAATATTCATTTTGAGCTGAACTGAGATTTGTAAAACCCATCGGCAAGTGTGTAGCAGCTGACTGTATAGGAGGTACAACTATGCTGGTGTATGTAGACCAGGCAGACTGTTTTCCTAGGCTATTGAATACTGAGGAGCTGATTCATGCTGGTGGCTGCCTGAACAAAAGCTCCATTTCATTTCTGCTTTGAGGCTGTTAGCCTTTGGTAGGAGACAGGGATAGTGTGTTAGTGCTGCACACCATTTACCTTGGAATCACAGAATCACAGAATGTGTAAGATTGGAAGGAATGACAGTGAGTCATCTAGTCCAACCTTACACTCAAGCAGGGCTGTCCTACAGCACATTGCGCAGGATTGCATCCAGACAGTTTTTGAATACGTCCAGTGAGAGGCACTCCACAGCCTCTCTGTGCAGTCTATTCGAGTTCTCAGTCCGCCACACAGTAAAGAACTTCTTCCTTATGTTCAGGTGGAGCTTCCTGTGCATCACTTTCTGCCCGTTGCCTCTTGTCCTGTTGTCCTCCTGCTTGGCACCATACCTCTGGTCCTGTTTCTTGGCCTCCATTTGATCCAGGACTTCTTTCATAGAGAAGCGAAGCCACTCTTTTCAGGCCCTTGTTCAAGTGATAGAATTTTTTTATTTTAGCCCTGTGTTCTTGTTTTGACTTTCACCAAATATTGTCCCTGTTAGACACTCATATGTTCATACCTTTGTGGGAGATAAAAGCTCTACCTCAAAGCATCATTATAATTTAAGTAAAATCTAGATTTTGTTCTTTCAAATTAAGAAGTTTAGAATCAAAAACTGTTTTCTGTTAGAAATCATTGAAAAAGGATTCTGAGTGCTCTTTTCTAACAGGCTGAGGCATATCCAACATGCTCAAGGAAGTTCTGGAAGCCTGAAATATTTTAATTCCAAGAATTATAAGTGTAATTAAAAGGCTGCAAATTGTTTAAGATATATTATTTAGAGGTGTGTTTTATTTCAGTACAAATCAGTAATGACAGTTAGTGGGACTCTAGATAATACCAAGAATCCAGTGATTTCAGAGATAAGGACTCAGATGACGCACCACAGCACCCTGAGCATCACCATAACTATCCTTGAACTAACCTTTATCCTAATCCAGAAATGTAGGAACACTGGAATACTTCCCTGCCTGGTCATCTAACAAGCATTTAGCCATCTAAAAGACCCTGCAGGGCATAGTTTCTTGTCTCATAAATCATCCAGTAAGCACTAGATAATGCTCATTTTCTGGCATGGGACAAACTTAACACCAAACTCTCTCTTATCTAGTCCACCTGCTTGCTGCTACAGCTCTCAGCAGTATAGTCAGCTGCAGAAAAAAAAAATACTTAATGGTGGTCAATGAAGGAAACTGTGTATCAGTTCTCATCCACTTCTAAATTTCTTTTGAAGTAAAACAGGTCTGATTTTTAAATTACTATAATATACCATTACTGTGTATAATTAGAGGAAAATAGACCTTGATGTATGACAAAGTGATATAAAGGAGACAATTTTTAAATTGTGTATTTAAAATCTAAGAAAAAATCCTGTATACACTATTTTGATGTGACATTTCTTCTTATTGTGGTCCCTTACCAAAGCCTGCCATTTTTTGTATTATAATGTTTCATCAAGTAGTATTTCAAAAAGATTTTGAAATTATGAAAGAATGTAATCACATGACTTATTACAGTACTTTACCATTTTAATGAAGAAGAAACCTTTCTGAGATGTGGAAATTAATGATTTTCTTTTTGTTGTACCACTTCACACCCAGGTGTTATCCCCCTACAGGTTGTCCCATAACAGTAGGAGGAAGACTATTTTGGTGTAATAAGGTTATAAAACTAGCAAAAAAATACTCTAGGCATTGCCTATTTAAAATTATCTATATTAAATCTTTAATATGGACAAGGTTAGAGAACTGGTAGACTTCAACAGCTCAATATTTGAACTTAGCCAAAGAAAATTCTGTACTATATTTGAGTGTCATAGCTGCATACTGTCAGCCTCAACAAACTCTGTGGGCTTAAGAAATTTGAATAATTTTCAGAGTTTCACAATCTACAATATTTTCTGCTAAATTGACCATGTGTTTTCCTTTTTCATCTGGGATGTTGAGAAAGAATTATGCAGCTGCTAGAACTGTTCAAAATATTTGAATGCAATGCAAATAAAGCCATTTGAATGTTTGTTGTGGGAAAAGTAAAACTATATGGATGGATAAAGATGTGAATAGGAAAAAGCTCAAAAGCTCAAATAGTTTGAAATTTGAAAAGCCCTCTAAGCACCTATATGGTATATGGTACATTCAGTATATGGTCCAATATTTATGGAATATTGGTCTTTATGACATGTCTGCTCAACACTACCACGACTATAAGACACAATACTCCTACTGCACTACACAATACTACTAAAACAGTATAGCTATTACCACTCTGCTGCTGCTTCTATACGAAGGGAATACTAATACTACTACTCTGCCATCAGGAATTTTTGAAGGTTAAATACTTTATGGATTATGAAGGGTAAAGATATTGTGGTAGTAACATAAATACAGATGACAAGCATGCCTACGATATAAAATATGGAGATTTGAGTATGTACTTCAAACATTTAGGTGTGTCTCACAACATGCTTAACGAATAATGACAATATTTTTCCCCATTTAGATTCTCTCAATATTTAAGAAATTAATTAAAGAAAAAAACCAGAGAAAAACAATGGATATTTTTAACACTTTCGAGAGGCAGATGGCAAAAACCTCTGTACCATCTGAGACTTATCATCACAACATTTTTTCCCTGATTCCTAGTTTCCTTTATTTTAAATTTTGGGATGTACATCTATAAGTCAGTTGTGTCTGTACAGTAAGTATGTTTTGTGCTGGAGAAGTAACTGAGAAGAGAAAAGACCTTGACTTTGGTTTGCCTTTTTGTCGTATAATCCGTGGCTCAGACAAGCTTCTACCTGACCTCATCTTGTCTTTGATGAGGACTCAGAGATAATCAAACATACTATAATCAGCAAGCTACAGAGAAAGGTCCCATTGTCAATAAGCCTCATTAATAAAAGCAAAAATTTCTTTTCAGATTGTTGCTGTGTAGATCCTGCCTGCAGTAAGAGAGCACCATGGACCCTTAAACTCAAGCTGTATGAGAAGGTCAGGTTTTGCTGACATTCGGGAACTGATAAAATTTTGTCTGGAATGTCACCCTAGTCTGTCTCCATACCATAAAACAGAAAAAGAAGTATTTTCAGCTCTGTAAGACACTGAAACATCCAGACCTTCTGGATCTGGATGGGGAACCACAAGAGAAGTTATTAGAATTTGAAAATTAAGACATTTCCTAAAGACCTTCCAACTAGCAATTCTAGAGAACCTTTTTAAAAACTAAAAGGTAGAACTAGTGATGCAGAAAGAGGAAGGCACGGCAGCCAGTTCTCCAAGGAGCGATATTCTCACATGCTTCCCTGCTGCCAGAGTATATTATTCCTCCTCATCCCTGTTTGGCAGCAGCTGTGGAATGGACAAGCTAAAGGAAGAACATAGATGCTGTGAAGCAGAAGAAGGAAGATGTTTAGAGAAGGAGAGCAAAAGCAAAAGATGGAAATCAGGACAGGAGGAGGACAATTTTGGGTCTCATTCCTTGTCTTCAAAACTGAAGTACATCTGACCTCCGGAATTCCTGACCTTCAGCAGCAGAATGAACATTTCTCTCTACTCCCAGGAATGTACTTAATATTTTTTCCTCTGAAAGTAAAAATTAAATTGTGTAAATGAGGAATTACGGACAATGAGTGCATGAAAATTTAATAAAAGGCAAATTTATTGTTACAATTGTCCTGTAGAGAAACAGTCTCTTCAAATTTAAACAAGTCCATCTATGATATATGGAGGAGTAACTTCTATTTTAGTAAACACAGGGAACATTTTATGTAAAATATAAATAAATATCATCAGAGAATTGCTAGGATTATTGACAATCAATTAGTCAGAGATGAGTGAGTATACATTGGACAATATCCTTGAACAGCAGCCTTGAACAGCCATACAATTAGTACAGAAAATTTTCTTTGAGGTATTTACTGAACAGCTACACCAAAAATTTGTCTTTAAGCTCTCAACTCAAATAATCAAAGAAAATGTTGCTTTTAATAATTTATGCTATAGTCAATACATGATGCAATATAGAATCACTTGTCTACAATACCCAATTCTGCACTGAACTGTAGTAACACATATACTAAGTGAAAATTAAGCATGCCATTGAATAAAGTGTGTAAAAAACGTGTTTAACTATGTACAGACTTTCAATGTAGAGGCTCATTGATATATCAGGCTATTTTTCTCAGTAAAAGTTGTTCTTGAATCTCATCTTCATCAATTCAAGCAGAAAAGGATGCAGAGAGAATTAATATGGTTAAATATTTGTGATTTGCTTTAAGCAGGTGATTCTAGAATAAGTTTTGCTCAGTTTAGCATAGCTGTTTGCATCAAAATTTAACAGTCAGTAAACACATTTTTTCTTGCGGTTGTGATAGAAGTGTCTCCTGCATATGCTGCTTGGCATTTCAGTAGATGGCTGGAATCTAGTTTCTATTACAATGGCACATCATTAGTCTCAGGATTTGTTTCTAACACATATATTCAGTTTTTATAGGCATCCAGTACTCTGCTTGTGTGTAGTAAAATAGAACTCTTGCACTTCAATTGTCTGTATTACGTTACTATACTGTGTCTTGTGCTCCTATTTAATATTTGCAGTGCATAATTAAAAAGTAATTCAGGGATAATATTTCCTAGCAAAAGGCTGCTTATGTATTTATTTCCTCAAAGAGGAAACAAACTGAATTGTATAACAGTGTCTCTGTTCTCAGCAATTCAAGATTGCATTGGGTCATTGGTTCATTTTTCTGAAAGCTAAGAATTTCAAGAGTTTAAATATTGGTTTGTAGCTCTTAGCTACATTTTAATTACAGTGCCCTGCCTTTTCATCTATTATCTCTTCACTGTGAAGACATTTCCCATATCCCTAACACTTTCCACTTCTTGATGGTGTCCTGCAGTGCTCCCAGGGTAATTGCATTGTAGAGCTTGCAGCTGGAGTAGGCTGGGACATAACTTAGGTAATTGTAGAGCAGTCAGCCCAAAAGAAACATATCTTCTAAAATTTCTTCTCCTGATGAGTAAAGAGCATATCATTTCAGCAAAGTGTACCTCTTTAATAACTTCCCAAGTTTGTAGCATATTTATTTTGCTATTTATTAGCATATTTTGAGAAGTACATGAATTCTGTTTCATTCATACATAGAGAAATTGCTAAATGATTTGCCATCATTCATAATTTCATTTTTAATGGAGTTTAGAGCTTTATTAAGAGCATTCTGTTTTCAAGTATTGTCTTGGAATGTGATGCAAAGTTCAAGGACCCATTGTTGTGAAGCATAGGGAGTACACATAACAGAAAGATAATACCTACTGTGAAGAATTCATAATTTGAATTTAAGTCAGTGAAATAAACAGTGCAGGAAGCATGGGGTAACAGAGAATAATGAAGAAATGGCCTCAAGCTGTGCCAGGGGAGCTGCAAGTTGGACATTAGGAAATATTTTTTCGCAGAAAGAGTTGCCAAGCACAGGAATGGGCTTTCTTGGGAAATGTTGGACTCATAACCCCTGGAGGTATTTAGGAAATGACTGGATTGTTGTGGTTTACCTGGCATGGTGGTGTTCTGTCAAAGGCTGGACTCAATGAGCTTGTGTGAGAGCCTGGAGGGATTGCTGGCTCCAAAGATTCCAGGTGCATGTGTGTGGCAAGGGGCAGCTCGGATCTTGCTCTGGTGAGGAGATGAACTGCCCCTTACACCCCACCCTTCCTCAGCCTGTATCCCAGCCCTGCAGTGGCTGCCAATCCCTGGCACACTGGAGGCAATGCTCCACACCTGCCTCTGGAGCCACTAACCCAGCTCCTATGTGGCCAAATGACTGCAAGCCCCCGCTGGGAAGTGCCCAGGAGGTCAAGGGGTATTTAAAGCAGAACAGGAGGAAGCACATGTCTTGACCCTAGCTCCTTTTGGAATTTCTATCAGCTAAACTCAACTAGAACCAGAAGTGATAGCTATGTTGTTTATTTTTCCATATCTTTGTCTTTTTCTTTCTTTTTCTTCTTCTAATTCCTTCTTCTTAGAATTTTCAAGTAATTTAAAATAGAATGAGCTTAGAATTGCTAAGTTTAATGGGCCGAGTTAATGCTTTGAGAAGTGTTCCATGTTGATTGAATGCTGTTCTAAACCTTTTGCTGAAGTCCTCTGATTTTCTGAGGTTCTCAGTAAAGTCTTTTTTGTTGCTTTGACCTCTTGAGTTTATCTTATTCGTATTTCTCCTGTGACTGTAACTCAGAGTACATGAAAAACCATAAACCCTTTTAAAAGCCTTGTTGAGTGAGTTTTCTGGAGCCATACATCTTGGAAGAATTTTCCAACCTCAATGATTCCATGATTCTATGTTCAAGAGGGCTGTAAATAAAAGAAGAATTCATGCCTGTTGAGTAGGCTAGGTGCGACTGGATGACAGGGACCCACCAAAGCCCTTTTATTACTCCCTTGCTCAACTGGGCAGGGTAGAGAAAATATAACAGAAAGTTCATGGGTTGAAGTAGGGACAGGGAGATCACTTAGCAATTATAGTTGTGGAGGAAACAGACTTGACCTGGGGGAAAGTACTTGAATTTTCCAATCAAAATCAGAGTAGGACAATGAGAAGTTAATCTTAAAACACCTTCAACTCAACCATCCCTCCTTCACTATTTCCATTTCTCTACCTTTTCCCCTGACACCAGTTCAGTGGTATGGGGAATGGGTGTCACATGCTGTTTCTGTCACTGCTTCCTCCTCAGGGGAAGGAATTCTTCCCCTGCTCTAATGTGGCATCCCTCCCACAGGAGATGGTACTCCATGAACTTCTCCCAGATGAGTCCTTTCCAAGGGGTGCATTCCCTCAGAAACAGATTGCTCCAGTGTGGGTCCCTTGTGGAGTCACTGCTCCTTCCAGCAAACCTGCTCCAGCATGGACTCCCCTCTCCTCAGGGCCACAGATACTGACAGGAGCCTGCTTCCCACAGAGTTATGGTTTTCTTTTGGGCATCCACCTGCTCCAGCATGGGGTCCTCCAGGATCTGTAGGTGTCTGCCCCACCATGGACCTCCATTGGCTGCAGGCACACAGCTGCCTCACTATGGTCTTTACCACAGGCTGCTGGGCTGGTACCCAGCAGCTCCTTCTCCTACTTCACTGACCTTGAATTTGTTTTTCTCTCATATATTCACGTTTCTCTTCCCTGGCTGCATTTTGCCTCTGCTCAGTAACGTTTTCCCCTTCCTAAATATGTTATCTCAGGGGCACTGCAACTGATGGGCTCAGCTTTGGCCAGTGACATATCTGTCTTGGAGCCATCTGGCATTGGCTCCACTGGCTATAGGGGAAGCTTCTGGCAGCTTCTCACAGGAACCACTGCTGAAATGCTCCCTCTGTCCCCCACTCTGCTGCTACAGAAAGTTTGCCACACAAACCCAATATGCCAGGAGGAAAAGCAAGACAAATAGTGCCAAGATATGTTTCTAAGTGTACATACACAACTTCAGTAAGAATGCCTTGAATCCAAGATTTGCACTGTATACATTCTCATCTTGACTTTCTAACCAAATTGTTTTCTTGTGTTTTGGCCCCAAAGGAGCACTCTGAAAATAACAGACAGTAAACTGCTTCCTTTATAATTCTGGACTCAGACAGAAGTGTCAATTGAAGATGTTGAGAACATATTACACTTTCCTAGTATAAGCTACAAGAAGCATTTTGTAGCAAACCATAAGTCAGCTAGTAGAGAATACAGTGGAGATATTTTATTTTTCCTGAACTTATCGTCATGCATCCTAACACACATGGCATGCCTTCATAAAACATAATTATGCACGTTAATAAGCATTAATATAAGTTAATTTTATGTGTCTACCAAGAATTCCAGCATTGCTTCTGAAACTATGACAATGTGGACCTTCAAGGTTAGGAAAACACAATGATAATAAGAGTTCTAAAAATTCCCTCAAAATAGACTGGTTTCTTGAGGGTGGGGCCATTGTTGACATATCAATTTAGCAGGAACAAGTAGAAAACATGCCTGACTATCACTGATATTCCTCCTTGCAACCAAGAGCTACTAAAACATGACTGTAAAAGCCCTGTAGGAGGGAGAGACACTTCCAAATAGAGGTTAATCCCATTTTAAGATGGCTAATTAATCTCTGGAATGAATCACCCTTTGAAAAGATTAAAAATAAGAGAAAGGGAGAAATTATTCAATTAGGATCATGTGCATTATGTAATAAAAAAAAAACACAGTAAGATTTGACACTAAATGTGAAAAAACAGAAGTAAGAGATTGCTTATGTTTAGAAAGATTGTAAATATTTGTAAGCTAGTATCCTAATAAATAAAAGTCCTAATAAAGAAAAAATCTTTATTTTCTTTCCATTTAGGCTTGTACCTCTTGTAATGGAAAAAACCAAAAAAGCCATTAATCGGTAAAGTATAAATAAGATATGCTTATTTTGTGTTCAGTGGGGCCCAGTGCATCAGTGTTCTGAGTACTTGAAGTGTTTATTCGAACAAAAGTTGTCAGATATCAGTGGGACCACTTCTGTCACTAAATGTTGATGGATTTGGCTTGAATTTCTTTGAAATATGTTTACTTCATTTATCACCACTTGTTCAGGCCTCTATAAAATTATCTTAGGAAAACCAAAATAAAGGAGTAATTTACTTACAATGTTTCCTCAGTGGTAAGTCCCTTGTCTTAGTAAAACTCATTTCAGCCTTTTTTCTCATCTGTCCAATATATTTTACTGCAAAAAGATTTCCCCAAATCCCCTAGAACTTTTACAATAATGTTTGACAAGACAAGGTGGAAAAAGTATTCACTTTGAAGTCCATGATGCAGCAAAAGAGAGCTGCTGATTCATCTCTCTTGTTATAAACTTTATTATTGGCCGCTGTTTTAGAAAGGCCATCTCCATCTTGTTGTACCACCAATATAGTTTTCATTCCTGACCAAATTGAGACACTAGTGCTTTTTTTTTTTTTTTAAACCCAAGGTGAATCCTGCATTTGGCCTGTTAGCTTCACTACATGCTTATGAAAAATCATTCATTTTTTAATCCAACTTATAAATTTTAAATAAACTTTTTCCACCTGGTTTATCTTGCTCTTTTGTTCAGTTTCAAGTAATGTGTTCATTTTGTGTGTCCTGAAAATAATCTTTCTTATTTTAATAACTAATCTTTCTAGTTTTTTCTTTATTTGTGCTATTTGAATAAACATTTCCAGTCTGGAGAGGATGATAAATATTGCTATAAAAGGGGAGCAAATTGCATCCCCATCCACCAAATAATAGTGCTAATCATCTTAGCAGCTATTCACATGATTTAAAGATCCAAAAAGCCAATAGAAGCATTTATTTACATCTAGAAGGTGCTAAATAAAGAATTGCCCTTAGCATTTATCATGAAAGAAACCACATGGGAGGAACCAATTGCAACACTTGGCATAAAAGTTCAGCTTCTTGATGAATATACAGGCAGTCAATGTTCTGGTGGATTGCAGAGACCACTTTATAACATAACTACATTATGAAATAGTTAAAATAGTGAGGCAAGATACACAATGGCCAGGAACTGAGCAAGCAAAGCTGAATTTTGTCTGTGATGTCTCAGTGCTATCCTTCCTTAAGGGTGATGTACAGGCTCAAGATGTTTCATTTAGATCTGACCATGTGCTGTGGCTCCCTGAGCTCTTATTCAGAAGAATTTATATGCTGGATCACCTGTAAAAGGGAGATAGAATGCATACAGTCACCAGGGAAGGTAAGAGAAGACAACAAATGGTCAAACCTTTTCTCTGCCTCTTTTTCTAAAGGTTGAGGTCATCTACCCCCTCAGAAGAGACCAGGGTTTCAGAATGTGTTTGAAATCTTTAACCCATGTTAAATCATGATGTTACTGTTGCTTAGAATTAAAAGACAAATTTTCCAAATAATATTAAAGTGGTAACATAAAGAATAGTTCCTTAATGAAAACTTTCATGCGCTCAAAATATAGCTATATCCACATCTGGCATCAGATTTTCACAAATTTTATAAGTTTAATTAACTAGCATATCTAGCAAGTACATCCAGTAGGAGACTGGGTGCTCTGGTACCCCACCCTGGGGCCTGCTTAGGGCTCTCCAAGGGTTCTTAGCCCTATATTTGTTATGTCTCCCAGGTACTGGTGCAAAACATGGTGTCCTTGTTAGAAATCCTTTTCATGAAGATAAGACTAAACAGAATTTCAAGAAGGGGGGCATAAGTGTGAGAAAGGGTAATCTACTATTCTAAAATGTAGGAAAATTCCAGAAACTGTAAAGCTATATATTAAAAATTTTCAAAGCTACAAATATATAAAAATATATATAAAAAGCTAAAAATCCTTAGGCATCATTACAGGTAAATAAATGTCTCGTTTAGGAAGGTGAAAGAAGAAACCATCTCATTTTATTTGACAAAAAAGACTACCTTGTAGCCTGTACAGATAAAATTTCTCTTCAGGTATGACTTAAACAACTGAAGTAAGTCAAACTTTTACGATTATGAAAATAGGAAGGAATCTCAGTGATTTGCCTACCTTAGAACTCTGTCTGTAAAATAAAACCAGCTTATGTTTGGATCAGGAAGAATTCTGTAATCTTTACATTTCTGAAATCTAAATACAGGATATTCTAAGGTACTGTAATTTCACTCATGCAGGATCCTATTTAAATTAGTTTCCACAAATCATCTAAATTTAATTTCAATTTCTTTTTCATCCTCTTGGGTTGAAACAAACCCAAGGATGTCTCTTTTTCCATTAATATATCAATATATCTGGTCCTACAAATTACCATCAATTCTTTTCTTCTAATCTTCTCTTCTGTTTAAAAAATGCATAACTTTGAAACTTGTTAATATTAAATGTTGTTAATGGTCTATCTTAATTAAAATATTGAGTTTAAAATCATCCTCAGATAGAAAAGTTGGCTAAAGCCAAAAAAAATCTGAATGGTATAATTACATTATAAAAATCAATCAGAAATAAAAATTGTGCTTTATACCATTAAAAGTTATTTTTAATATAAAGTTTTAAAAATTGTATCTGCATCCTCCTTGAAGAATTTATCTTTATACCAAGGAGTCTATGATACTGTGATGCTGCAAAGAGAGTAATGCCTGCAGAAATACTTTGTTGGAATGAAATTGAGCAAAATTAGAATTCTTATGCTATCTTTGAATCCTCATGTTTCCCAAAGGATGACACACATCTTATTCTGTATTTAATCAATAAGATTAAAAAAGGGGAAAAAGAAATAAAAGAAAAAAAGAAGAAAAAGTAAAAAAGAAAAAATTGTTTTGATGGGAAAGAACATAACCTATCATCACCACATAGTGGTGATGGAGTGTGGGATATCTATAACTAATATTCCCAAAAGCAAAACTTTTGATATACATGCACATGGAATACAATGAAAAGAAAGACATTAAGAGTACCAACAGCCACACTGACAGCACTTTGGGATCTTACTAAACAGATTTTCACTGAGTCTTCAAATCCTTTACAGTGAGCAGAAGGAAGTTGTACATATATACAAAACTATGTCTTTTCTTGCATATGAGAATTGATGAAGCCTTTCTACATTTTGCTAGGAGTGAGTAATACAAAAGTTATGGTCCAAACAGGCTTCTTTGTAAATATCTGTCAATTCATGTTGTTGGATAGAAGACTGCACAGGATCTCTTATTTAAAGAAAGCAATGCTCTAGCTTGGTGAAACTTTAAAGTGTCTTGTTAGGAAGTGAACTGGGCATTTACAAGAACCAATATTTGACCTCTAAGAGTCTATTACTTTTGCTTAACTGGTAGATTTACCTGGAAGTAATTGATGAACTATTTTGTTTCAGGGTCATACATGAAGGAAATAGCTCATATTAGTACCTTTCCATTGAGAGGTCTGTTCTAGTAATCTGAATTGAAAACAACTATGCACGTTTTATGTCCATTTTATACTATTGAATTTTATGAACCAAAATGTATATAAGTAGTAATGAAAAGTGCATGCCATACAGTGAAATGAATGTAAAGGCCATTCTAATTTCTTTTTTTTTCCTGTGTGCACTATTTCCTGCTCCCTGCTGAGTAGCTCATTTTGCCTATCAGCACAGAATAGTCTACAAGTCGCGGAATATTTCTAATGGTGCCTAAATTAAACCTTTGAATTTTTCATTTCTTTTCTCCTTGAACACAATATGTAAGGACAGAGTTTGCAATAATCCTATTACTTGGTACAGAAATAGGCTAGGGCTAGTGGAGTGTCTGGTGCTTTCAGCTTCCAATTAGTGACTGAAGTTCCTGCATATAAATTTGTAGAGTAATTTAGTTGCAGTTACTTTATCAAACAAAAAGTAGAAACATTGTACACCTTCCAAGAAATAAGATTTTAAAGCTATTATCACCTATAAATGATATTATTTACTAAAATCTTCTTCTTATCAAAAGTTATGAATATAGAATACCTTGTGCTTGTTTAAGATTATTTTCCAAGGGAAAAAATGAGAATATCTCAGATGAAGCATAAACTGTTATTCATCACTTAATTTGAATTTACATAGCTGCATATACAAATTAGATTGGCTAATGCTTTTTATTCCAATGGTATTTAAATGACTTTTTTTAAAATTACAGACTCTAATTTATATCTAGAATTTGACAAGTATCAAGCACTTTAAAACTCTCTAATCCTGTCTCTCAGATACTCACAGTCTTAATTTCTTAACAAGGACATGTAAAGAAAGAGATCTCGATTATAGGTAAGCATATATATGAGTAGAGGAATGAGAAAGCTGAATCTAATCCTCCTATTTATAGAGTTAAGTATCCAAGAATGGAACAACTTGTGCATTTGGAAGTGATGCTGCTAACTTGGGAGGAAGCATTGCAACTTGGTAAAACCTTCTGGGGGAATTTTTTTTGATCCATTTATTGTGATAAAACCCACAATGATTATTTTTATTAAGATAAAATATAGAGGGGGAGAAGAAAGCTTTACACATAATGAACACCTTGCTGAGGAAATGTTTAGAATTTTTGCCTATATGTGGGTTTTGCTAAAGCAGTGTTCAAAGTACTTCATGGGGTCCTTAGAGTGTACTCCATAAAACTTGTGACAGACAACTGGTCTGTTCCCAAGGGAATGGCCTGAGTGGAGAACAAGGTGCACAGCTCTGATAGAAGGGAAAATGGAGAGCAGATAGATAAATATGGGGGGACTCTGTGTCCCTGAGATAGATAAGAGGGAGGACATTCATTTCAGAATGTACCAACAGAATGTCTTGAGAAAAAGGAAAAAATCTCTTCAGGAAGTGTTTTAATTAGTGTGACTTGTTCCCACCTCTGTACAAAAAAGGGAGTCGGAACCAAACAAACTTTGTCAGAACCAAACAAACTTTGTATCTATTCTACAGCATACAGTCAACCCCCTGCATGTGGTAACATTTTTTGAAACCTGTCTAGACTAGGTTCAACTAGGTGTTGAAAAATAACCTGAGTCTCTGCCATCTGAGGCAGACGAGACTTAGTCAGCAGCCAAAATACCATCCCTGTGCTCTCTCACACACACTCATTGGGACAAAGGGGAGAATGCAGGGAGATGGGAATGAGAAAAGTCCATGTGAGGAGAAAGACAGGAAGATCTCCTATGAGTGACACCAATGGCAAAACAGAACCTACTCGGGGAGAAAGACCTTAATTGATTACAAATAAAAATAAATATTTAGTTAGTGACTTGAGTAGATCGAAACAAAAAGACAAACATTAAAGTACCATCTTTCCTTTCCCAGGCTGACTTCAAACTCCTCTACCTGCTGCTGGGTGTTTCTCCTGGTTCACAACAACAACAAGGGTGTTTGCAGAGCTGTTTCTTATACTTTTCCCTCACTTCTTTCTTACATGTGTTTTCCCTGAAGTGCCCCCACCTCAGCTGTGGGCTGAGCTGTGCCCTGCAGTGGGTGGGGTGGCTCCAGCTGCATCCAGCATGGACAAGTCTAGACCTCTTCTCATAGAGATCCCCTACAGCCCTCACTGCCAACACCTGGACACCTGCCCCCCTACCACACTGACTCAGGTGTGTGAAATAAGGGCAACTTCAGCTTTCATAGCTGTGGTACAATCACAGGCACTTAATGGACTTTTGAGTGCTCATCATTAAAAATTATGGCTAGAAAGGTTAGCAAAATACACAACAAATATTGCAGATATCTCAGTAGATAGGTGTGTCTAAAGGACATTTTTTTCTCACACACACTTACAGAGTAATAGGACACATCTATTCCTGTGTAGTGTTTCAACCTGGGTAACAATTACTGGTCCTGTTGAAATGCTGAGGAGTCAGACAAAATAGGGCCCTGGTGTAGTTAGTGATTTTCTTCAGCTCTGGAAGCTGTGGCACTATTAAGTCCCTCCTTGACTTCCTTCCAGGCAAGTACAAGATTGTTTACATCCCCTCTAACAGGGTCATGATGATTGTTGTTCGCTCTTGATTATAGCATTTCAAACTAATATTAGTGTCTGAATTACTTTGAGTTCTGCAGAATTTGGGAAATATTGGTTTGGAACCTCTGCTTAGAGAGATAACAGGGAGGGAGTAGGTAATAGACCTGTACTACTCCTTTCTTTGCTTCTAACACAGGAAATACTGGGGTCTTTCACTGCTTTTGACACAGGAAATATTGGGGTCTCTCATCAAAGCTTTTCAGTTGTCAGATATGGATAAACATCCATGTGTCCAGAACCCCTGACAATGTCCCCATTTCTCACTGTTTCTCTGCTAGTCACAAACTACTTTCAACTCAATCTGAACTGCAAGAAACTGAAATTTTTAAATATGTCTCCTCCACCCTACAACCTTTACCATGTAATCAGTCTGAGGAGTTTAAAAGAGATTCTGTTGTACTTTGAATTAATTGCCTAGTCTCAGTTTAGTTTCAGACAGGAATGCAAAAGATCCCTTTCTATGGACACAGAGATGCTTTTGATACTGGATAATCATCCAGTAAATGGATGCCATCCACTCTTTTTTTCTTTTTTTCTTTTTTTCCAAAACATAGTTCTGAAAGCTTAAAACCTTTTTATCAGTCAGGTAGATAAATCTCATAGCCTCAAACTGGGTTGATTAACATAACAGGTTTTGTTGGTCATTGGGATAAAAAGCAAAGTATCAGCTTGTCATATTGGGAACTTTGACACTAATAAATTCTTCATTACTCAAAAAGTATCTCATAGACTGCCAGTTGATTGTCAGCCTATAAAAGCACCACCTTAACTGCCAGAGTGAAACAAAATCTTTCTAATAGGACTGACCTTCACATGTTATTTGAAAGTGACATTAGCACCAGGATAAACAAATCCTTGGGGAAAAAGTCTCAAGGGAAAAGTTATTCTGCAGCTAAACAATAATGAGGTTGTTTTTTTTTTCAATGAATAACCAACAAATTGCCTGTTTTGAAAAGGTTGTATTTAACATCAACTGCAGGGGAAGCTATTTGAGGATTTTATTGCAAGCAATAGATCAGTCACTAGGACTTGCATAGACATATCAATGGGTATTTACTAATCTTCAAATGTTTTGGGGACATGGAGGATATCTGTGAGTATTTTACATTAAAAAAATCCCAAACATTTAGTGATTTTGAAGAATTAAGTTTCTGAAACTTAGCTGGAGCCACGTATCTATATGAAGAATGTTAACAACTGGGGTCATCCATTAAAACTCTGAATATGATGCAGCTGAAACTGCAATAATCAAATGGATTTCTGGTTTAACATTTACATCTTTTATAATTTCCCTGACTTCCTCTGGTAGACTAGGCATATTATGCAACCAGTGCGCATATCCAGTGCATGTAGAAACTCTGAACAGGGAGAAAGAAGCCAAAAACCAGGGCACAAAATTTCCTGGTTAGGTTCCCAGAGGATATTATAACTGGATCAACCTATGGGTCGCTTATTTAAACTCTTGCTGTAATAAGTAACAATAGCACACACAAAAAAAGGAGGTCTGACATATGAACTACTATCCCAGCCTCCCTGTATATGAACTACTGCAATTAATTTATTCCTCACTGCCTGTCTATTTATCTGGATTCACTGCTGTCACTGCCTTTTAGTAATTTTTAATCACAATGTCCTCAGAGTGGTGCCACCTGTAGGGAGTCCTCAGTCTCCATGATTTCAAAGTGCTAATTCCCTTATGTGGAAGGAACTGAAGTATACACACACACACAGACACACACGCACACATACGCAAACACTCCAAAACTGCCTGTGGTCTGAACAGAAAAAGTTTGCAATTAGTTGGGAAGCACAGATGCGTGGTAAATCATTGAAAATACACAGCATTTTAACGTCCTGCTTCCTGAGGAAGCAGGCGACTTAATTAATTTTTCAAGACAGTTGAAGCAGAATAAGTATGACTTAGGGAAGTTGTTCTATGCTGCACCTTTTGTATCTAGTTTAATGAAGTCTAAGTCACATCACTCTGGTCCATAAGTCATCATTATTCAGTTAGGTAAATTAAGCTTATGTTGTAATTTCCATCCCTGGTGGGCAGGGTTGCAGAAGTTTGTAATAACTATTGTGGATGAAATAGTTCAGTCTTTTGAGCATGTCAGCTCCCATTTTGTTCCCAGAGGACACCTTTCTCCAAAATTAATGCAAGTTAAAAACTAAGGCAAAAATAAGGTTTTTCTAGAGACTTTCTGGACAGAAAGCATGTTAAAAGGTTATGTGAGGAAGAATTTTGACAGATTTATCCTTTGTATACAGAATTATCTGAGAGGAATAAAAAGCTCATTTTTGAAACCATCAAAGTGTTGTCAGAGTGTCTAGCGATGATTAGAAGTTAAACAGGTGATTCCCAGACATCTAAAAGCTGGTATCAATGACCAGCTATCACTTGAAAAGAATAACCTTCCCTTAAAAAGGAAAAACAGTTCTTCCTTTAAGTTTTGCTCTTTGTTATGAGTATGACAATACATGTTTCACTGTGCTAATATATTTAATCAAAGCTAAAGATTAAGATTGCAGAAACAGGGTGAAAATCACCTGAACATGTGTAGTCAGAGATGCCAGAAACCTCTGGAAAATTTTAACTGTTCCATATCACAAAAATGGCTGCCAAAACCTTTACACAGAAGATATAACCGGCAAACCATGGTTATCCAAAAATATTGATGGTGAATACAGCTCAGATAAGGAAGATGGTATCTGGTAGTCTATTGGCCTGAACTGGAAAAAGTAACTTTGGACCTCTGGGTTGGAGAGGCAAATGGTAGTGATGCTACAGAATAGTGAAATTATCAAAAAGATGAGAATATTAGCTAATAAATTAATCAAATAAAGACAGAACATGATTGAAATGAGATGCAAAAATTAGGCTGTGAGTATTGATAAGGTAAATAATATGGGCAAGTGGAAAAATTTCAGTGTCACATCAAATAAGTAATGGAACAAGATCCACAGATCATTCAGAGAGATATTGTCTCAGTCTGCATCCATACAGATGAGGTACAAAGTGCCCATTGAGAATGGAGCTTGCACAGTCCTGTAACTAGATACATTTTCAAAGACATCACTGATTTTTCACACTGATTTTTCAGTCCATTGAAATCCATCTGTCCCAGAGATCTTAGGTGCAAGAATAGTGACTGTACAGTTTACTTAGCAGGCATTTCTCATCTAGATTTATAAACCAATGGTTCTGTGATTCTGAGGGAAGCTGGTGACTGTAAAGTTCAGCTCCTATGTCATCAAGCTTAATGATCCATGTATTTAGGGAGACTTTAATGGGCTCAAATTGCTAAAGCAGAGTTGTGGAGGACAATGACTGTTTAAGAACAGCGTAGCAATGCCTTTAACCTCAGAACAAAAAAAGCCTAGTGCAGGAGAGCACCATCAGTCACCGTGGTGTGTCACAGAGGAACACAGGTGCTACAAGGGGTGGTCTGTTTGTTGAACAGCAGTATCTCAGTTTTGTCACCACAGGGTATAGACACTTACAGACAAAATACTTCACTGCATTATGAGATGATGTGTCCTTCCCAGAGGGAGGAAATTGTGTGATGAGTGACTGTGAAGGATCCTTCTGTGACAAAGGAAACTTCAGCTCAGATTTAGCCTAACTTAGGCCTGGTTTCAACTCTCAAAAAGTTTTACCCGCCAGAAAGGGAAAATTTTGAAGTGGTCTTACTCTTCTAAAACCAGAAATATTCACTGATAAGGTGTTACTGCTTACTTCCAGATTCTTTACAAGTTGCATTCCAATACTACAGCTTTTTAAATGTGAATTTTCTTTCATTAGAAATATCTCTCTCTCAATAGAGCCAAGGGCTCTAATTAGGCCCATGCATGTCTGTGAAGGAAAAATCTTTGAAAGGGTGAAAAATCTTAGCCTCTGACACTAATGTCAGAGAAAACAAAAAATATTTTGAAGATTCTTATAGAAGTTATTCCTTTTTGAAGTAGCACAGTAAGAATTGAAACAGAAAGTGATTTTCTATGAAAGAGTTAGAGCAAGAAAGACATTTCCATCAAAGAAAACGTTACTGAGAACATATTTCTAAGCAGCCCCAGGAAATTTTAAAGAGAGAAGTTAAATCCCAACAAAATTGGTAACCAATTTAGCCCTTGCTGAGTGTTTTGACTAGAGGATAGACAAAACCTTTTTTTTTCAGGCAGACTCCACTGGGCTCTGTGTTAGCAAGAAAACAGAATTCCCTGCGTGGTGCTTTAGTCACAGCCCCTGATCAAGCGCCTCTGGCAAACAAGCTGCTCCCCAGACTCAAACATGACACAAAGAACAGGGTATAAAAGAACAGTGCACTGTGGAGAAGGCCATGGCAGTACTTCTTTTGGGTGTTTTTAAGGCTCATCACTAAACATTCAGCACCCATTAGGCCCAACCAATCTTGTTCTGAAATCTTATACAATCACTTGAAGCTATCAGGAACTCTCTTTGTTAGGAAAGTGTCTGTTCCAGAAATAAGAATGGTGTGAACTAGCTCATTTAGAGTCAAGAAAGGCTTCACCTGTATACCTTTTTGTTTCTGAAATTTTTGCAGAAGTCTCATCTTTGTGCCATACTGTGGGGGAGGAATCATGTTTCAGTTTTTTCCAAGGGTGCAATCAGTCCAGTGTGTTCCCAATAACAGTGGCTGCACTGTGATCAAAAGAAGAGAGGGATGTGGTTGTAATGTAATGCTTCTAGTCTGTTAAAAGAACAGCATGGAGATTGCCCTAATGTGTTTCAGCACACTTATCTCACTTATCTTTCCTGTGAGACGGACAAACAGCCAAAACCCTGTCTGCTTAAATTAGCAATGGAGTGGAGAAACAAAGATTTCTCTTCCTTTGATACCTGGGTATCTGCCTCCAGCATGAAAAGCAATTGTGTTTCCACAACTAAGTTCTGTGTACAGTCAAGACATAGCTGAGTGTACAACCAGTTCCTGGAGTGAGGTGAATTCTCAGGTCTCCTAGTGTAAGCATACCCAGAACATATTACTGTATTTTCTGTTTTCTATTGTCCATGCCTTTTATTTGCTAGGGCCCTTGGGTCAGTTGGGGTCAGCTGTCCTAGCTGTGATCCCTCTCAACTTCTTGTGCACTTCCAGCCTCCCCACTGGCTGAGTGGTGTGAGGAGAAGAAAAGGCCAGAAAAGACTTTGTGTAATGCTCAGCAAAAACAAAATCATCCCTGCTGTGTTTGGCACAAATTCAAAACATAACCCCCTCTCTACTAGATACTATGAAGAAAATTAACTCTATCTCAGCCAAAACCAGCATGGATGAAGTGTGGGAGGAATAATATAGCACCAGCAAAATATATTGTTCTTGAAATAGTGAGGAAGTGCAATAGATCCTACACAGACATTAACAGAGAATACATATGCCTTTTCATTATTGGCAGGTAGCAACGCATGAAAACCCTCAGGTATGAGCAACAGTTTGAACTTCTGATTTGAATGTTTGATTTAGTGTCACTGAGAAGACAATAATATCTTTAGCAAAAAATATGCCAGAATGAAGAAGAGTTTTTCAACCTATTTGCACTATCAACTGTTTACACATTCCAGGAGGGCATTCTCATCTATGAATGCTATGTAATTTTAAAGTTACATTTGCTGAGAGGACAACATAACCTCACCTGTATTTCAAGGACATGTAAATTTTAGATAACGTGTTGCTACTTACTGGTTGTGAACTATTGCATTGTACCATTGCAAACCTGACATCCTGATAATCCATCTAGAAAAGGGGGGCATATAGAATGCTGTATATACCAAATACATGTCTGACTTTCAGTAGAATCCAGAGCATGTGGTAAAATGTGAAAACAAGAATCTTCCTTGGGTTTTATCATATAGAAGAGTAAAGTCATAATAAACCCTTGAACCTAAGAAAACAGAAGTATTTCTATATCTAGTCATATAGATATTGCCATGTTTTTAACCTCCTTTGAGCTGGCTTATACCTCTTAAATGGCATCTTAGTACTTTATGCCTACAGATGACTTCATAAATCCTTCCCACATAATGGCAATCTTCACGTAAGATGATGATTTTAGTCCAACCACTGCTGACCTTTATTTTTTAGAACTGTGATAAGAAAAACACTCTCAACCTGTGTAAAGCTTTTCAGGATGATGCAAAGCAGTCTCCTCATTATCAAGTGAGCATATATGACAGACCACAGCTGGAGGAGAGGGGAAAAAATATCAAGGGCCATTGGATAATCAGGAAGATTACATAACCAGAATTTATAACAGAGAAGAAATGCAGTACACAAGGACAACATCAATGGCAAGAATTTGAAGACTAAAACAAGGGGGTGAACGCAGTATTGACTAAGATGAGATTCTGAGAGTGAATGGCATTAAACATTATAAACAATGGAGACAAATCCCAGCAACAGAAATGTCTCAGGCTGAGACATCTTGAGCTGGAGAAGAGAGGTATCACAGAGTATTACAGCTGCAGTACCTGGACAATATACAGTTTGGCTTTAAGGTATGTTTTAGGATTGTATTATTCTTTCTACGTGGCTGAAATAAGAAAGATGTGTTTCTGCTGTAGATGGAATTAATTGGGAGAGGTCTTGAACAATACAGTTTCCAACTTAAAAGGAAAGTCACCTAGTCATCTGATGAATTAGAAAGTATAATTTCAAAGCATATTTGTTGATTCACCATATTCAAAGAAACTCTCTCTTGTACCAGAGAAATCAGGAACTCTAATTTCAGTGAAAAGATAGACTGAGGAACTTACTCAGCTGTCTAAAGGCCCATTCTTAGGCTTTAGCTACTAGAGGTATATGTAAGCCTCTGTTAGGAGGGGGACTCTGTACTTGATTATACATTGTCTTCCTGTACTGGTAGACCTTGACACATTCCAAGATATAAATTTAAGCAAATATGAAAAAATGACCTAGAGCTGTTTAAACATTCTTTGATAAAACATATCAGTGTGGCTGAAATGGAACAGGGAATTCTGGTACAAGAGAACTGCATGGCAGAATTGAGAAACTTGGCAGCATATAGAGGAGGAGGAGGGCAACTTTCTGAGAAAATCTATGATGGGGGGGGGGGGCACCAAACCCCATTTTCTGTGAATTCTATTAAAGAAAGGACTTTCTCCTCTGGCAGAAGATAATTGGACAGGACCTGTGAGTATTTTCCACAGCAGCTGCAGTTTTCAGGCCATGAGTTTGCTTACAAGTTTTTGTATATTGGAGGTTGAAAATACCAGAGAAGTTGTGTAAACAGCTAAAAAGGTGCTTATGAACTGAGAGTGAACAGAAGATTTCTGGTTTTGGAAGCACTGTGAAGTCACGCTTGATAACTTAAACCCCCCAAATTTGTTAATGATTTCTTTAGACTTCAGGCAAACAAACCACATTTATCTTTTGTTTCTCCTTTAAACAGACACAACCAGGCTTGTTCCTGATTGTTGATTGTTATAATAAACTTATGGTTGTTGCAAGCCATGCACCATGTGAGAAAGTGCAGCAAGTCAATAGATATCATTATACACTTTAAATATTCAGATTTTGAGAAAATGTATGGTTTTCATGCTGCCTTTACCCCTCTGATTAAGAAAATGAATGAGGTTGAGCCCTATTAATTTCTTGGTTTTTCTTTTCTTTCTCTATTTTCTTTCATAAGCCTTGAAAAATCTTCACTGTGGAATCCCACTCTACTAGAGCTTTGACTTTAAGAAGTGAAAGAATTTATTCATTATAGGGTGAGAGTATAAAAAGCAGAGATTAGAAAAAAGCTCATCATCCTTTCCTTAGATATCATTTTATTGAAGAAAATTTGAACATCTGGCATATTTGAATAGAAAATATTACATTTCTTATAAAAAAATTAACCTAGGCAAACACTGTACTGTTTGATAATCAACGTTTTGATTAGCATTACAGAAAAAAAATAATGTGGAGTCATTTAGTAAAATTTAAAAATACCTTTATTAATTTAAAATATTAAAAGGAGATTAAGAAGTTTATACTTTCGCTTTTATTTTAGCAGAAAATGGTCCATTTAGACTTTTTTATTTCTCTGGAGTCATATTTCAGGCAGATTATTCAGTGAAGTATTTTTGATATTTATGCTGTGATAAATACAGTAAAACCAACAGTCTTTGATTATTAAACCATTGCCAGGCAACGTTTCATCTAAATAAAATGAAATAAGACACAAAATCATACAAAAGAGAGACCTGATACTGGCTGAGGACAGGTAGAAAATGTTCAAAAGAAGTTTTACTTGTCCCTGATCCTATTTGTTTAGAACAGGATATCTGATCAAAACCACTGTGGTAATACAAATAACAGCTAAAGGCAATAAAAAAAGAAAAAAGCTAATAAGCTTATAATAATGAATATAAAGACAGACATGGGTCAATCCAAAATGCTTTTAACCCAGTATTCTTTCTTCCATAGTTGTCCAAATCAGGTGCCTAGAAAAGGATGTAAGGACAGCAATTTGCACTCTAATCTCTGATTTTCAATCTGTAGTAATTTTCTACATAGAGCTTGTGTCGAGGTTTTTTATTGCCCAAGAAAGTGGTGCCCAGAAAATGACCTCATTAAAAGGGGTAGAGAAATAGAGCATACAGTATGAATGGACATGTTAGAGAGGTTGGCTTTGTTCTGTGGTTGAAGGAGGGCAGTAAAGTGTGATGTGATTGTTGTACTTAATGGGGAGTTAGAAAAAGACAACAATTTTCTCAGAGATGCTTAGAGCATAGGCAGTAAGTAATGAGCAATGATCAAAACTTGCAGTGAGAGAAATTTCAAGTAGATGCACAGAAAATATTTACTGTAAAGAGTTGTTGAGTACAGAACAGCCTCGTCAGAGCAGTTGTGGAATCTTCATGCTTGGACCTGACTAACTTGTTCTAATTTTGAAGTTTACTTTACTCTTAGCAGAAAGTTGGACTAGATGTTCCCCATGATAATTTCCAACCTCAGCTGTTCAGTGATTCTGTGGATTTCAGATTGATTGAGTTGAATTTGGTTTCTACATAGAACCACAATGGATTTCTGTACTGAATTTGTGCAGTTACCTTTGAATATGTGTGAACCTTCTGCATCCAAAAAACATCTTGGCAAGCACTTTCACTTCCTTGGAGAATCACCCCCTTCGCTGTTTTTTAACTTTTCTAATGGCTTCATTTGGTTTCCTGTGTTCTTACCCTAAAAGGAGAAAATCACACAGAGAAAATCCACTCTTTCCATCAAACTTGTGATTGTACAGACTTTTATTCTTTTTTTTTTTTTTTTTTTTTTTTCAGATTTGAAGACTCAGTGTAGTCACAGTATTTTAAATAAGTCATCCTAATACAGTTATCAGATGCCTGTGTCTCTAGGTAAATATCTTTATGATGGTGTTGTATAAGCCACTACTTATTTTAAATCAAAAGAATTTTCTTTGCTGGTTTCTCAACAAAAACAAAACCAGGACTGCATTGCACCTTAGTATTGGCTGCTTTTTACATTCATCTTGAAATTACAGTCCAGCTCTTAATTTTCACACTTTAATGCCAAAGTATGAAAAATACTGAGTTTTGTGTTAGCTTTTGGGCAGCCTTTATTGGATTGCAGCAGTTATGCAGTACCTTAACCTGCCAGTAGTTGCAGCAAGGTTAATACTAAACTAAATAAAGTGGTACAGTATACACTCCTGATAAGGTAATGGTTCTAAACCTAAACTGTTCTAAAACTAAATAAGTTCTAAATCTTTCTGAATCTGAAAGAGAAGCTGCCAAATGAGAAGGGAACTTAATTAATCTGATACTATGATCTTTACTGCATAGACAAAATATTTTTCTGCCTTTGTAAGAGGCCCTGGTTCAGTACCATTAATTCCAGCAATGAGATACACAGCCTATCTTTCCTACCTATCAACAAATTCATGGCAAGGATACTTGAGTTTTATGGATTCTTTGCAGTAACACTAAATTGAATTTTCAATTAATTTCAGAAGGAAATTTTATTTTTATTTTTATCTCTCAGGCTTTCAGCTTCCAGCCATTAGTCATTCAAACTGACTGCATCTTTTTTCATTGGTTTATTTTATTCCTTTACAGATTGTTGGATCAGTACTGGTTCATTCAAATATGCCTTTATTGCTGTCTTTTCTTTGAATTTCCAGAGTTTACTCTTGCAAGATTAGTGAAATTTGCCTGCAAGGAAAACAACATTGCTATTGCATTTTCCCAATAGATGTTTAATATCCTACTGAATTTGCAAGACTCATTTCTTCTTATTCCAAACTTCCATGAAAACAGTACACCAATCTCTACAAAGAAATGAAAGCCCAGAATTCTTCCTCCTATGTTAAGCCATTTAAGAGAAATAAATACATTTAATGACTTAGTCATCCTAAATTCTTGTAGGCAATAGAAAGTAGTGTCTCTTCTCTCCAGAAGATGTTATAGCTCTTCCAAGATCTGAATGTTATTCCAGAAGTGATATGGAATCAGTCTGGGCCACAGTTACCTTGTCTGTGGTTTTCTCTTCTGTGCAAGAAAACGAACAGCCACTGCATTGAGATTGGGGGTCTGAGTTCATTCCAGAATCTTCTATATAAAAATAGCAAATTCTTATGATGAATAAATCCACTCTTGACATTTGAAACAAACCAGCATATTATTGGCATTATTTTGGCTCATTCTTTTCCAGAACTTCTACAGGCATGGTAGGCAGATTTCATCCACCCACAAAATATACTTATCTACAACTGGGCCTGTCACCTTAGGCTTCCTTTATATTTAATGGGAAGAAATAGTAATTTTTAATATGTGACACCTCATGAAGATGGGTTTTTAAGATGCATAATTAGCTAGATTGATGTCATTTGTTTTATCTTGTGTGTTTCTTCTGAATCAGTGGAGACTGGGCCAGCTGGAGATCTGATACTAGTCAAAATGGAGTATTGCCCTCAGCTGTTGCAAGAGTTTTTTGTTTTAAAAGACCTATGTGTTGCTTATTTATTAAAGATTATGGATTTGTCCAGATTTAGGGATGGAAACCAGTTCCTGTCAGATCAGAATGTCTTGCTCCTCACAGGTGTCCCTCTTATGCAGCATGGAGAAAATCAAATCTGTAGCTATTGTCCCATGTATCTTGCAGAGGAGTCAGTTTATGAGCCTTGGAAGCAGATACTGGAACACTGACCTCTTGGAAATTGCGGTATTGGTATCTTCCAATCTCTACACGTAATTCGTAAATTAGTTTCTATGCCTAATTAAATATCCAACTAATAAAAGCATTTAGTTGTAAAAATAACTACCATCATTCTGTGATATAACAGTATATATATCTCCATTTTTGATAGATAATGAAAGACAATTTTTAAAGAGTTTTTACAAGACAAAGTTTTAAATATTGTAGAAAGTTTTAAAGATATATGGGGAAAACTACCGAATTTAGTTTACATTAATATATGCTTATTCCAGTGAGATTCCAGTGAGAAAATATAGACATGATTTAGACAAGAGACAACTTCCCTCTCTAGCTCAATATTTACCACAATCATTTGCATTTCACTAAGATGACCATCTCTTTCCTGTTGTTGCTTTGCTGCCTCAACCGCGGTGGCCTGGTTTTCGGACAGACGGCACGGCTACCACAAGCTCTGTGTGGTGCTCGGGCTAATAACACACGGACACCAGTTTGGTGGATAGTTAGAAGCGTTTATTATCTAAAGCATGCAGTTTAAATACTATCTGGTTCTTCCCTACGTCAGAGGGGTCTTACTACACTTCCTGGGGAGAATGGAAAAGTACTGGTATGTCTGTTAAAGGAGGGCTTGTGTCCTTGGAGTAAAGCTTATCTCGGGGATTGGAATGTACTGTGGCCTTCCCGTAACAACCGGTATCTTCCGAGCGCCTATCCCTTTTCCATCCACATCTCCCCCACACTTTCCAAGAAAACTTTATAAAAGGAAGACTTATATGATGGATTTTCCCATTTTCCCTGGAGCAAAAAAGCATTCTAGAGTTAAATATTCAGTAGGTCCTTAACACAGAACTGAAAACACTGGTCATTCTCAGGCATTTCTTTGTATCTATCCCTGAGATAAAATCATGTTATAAATGTAAATACATTGGGCTTTAAATTTTTTCTACAGTCTTATATTATACAATGCAGTAATCTGCAACATATTTATATGTATAGATGAACTATTTAAAATAAACACAATCTCCTTATATTATAATTATACTTATTTTCTGATAAATACAACAGAAACATCTCAGTCATGCTGCAAAAATATCTACCCTCTTTGAGTGGTTGACCATAAAAAAAAGCATTACAAAATTAGAGCAGAGTTGCAATTAGAAACAGTTGTTTACATATGAAACATTTCCAGTTTCCATTGAGTTACTGTTTGCTTTTATACTGGTATCTGCATAAAAAAAGGCAGTCACAACACTGAAAATTGTAATAAAATCCAGTCCAAATTATCCATTGCTCAATAGAAGAACTTGCTTGGGGTCCCATATTTCGAGGCAAAGATGTAGAAAGTATTTGGGTTTAAGAAGATTATGTATTTTCACACTTGATGCCTAGGGAATATGATCACTGGTCAATGAGGGGGAGAATCACTTCCATGGCATCTCTTCATGTTAATAGTAGTAACTAGTATAAAATCCCTTTGCATTACTGGTTAAAAAGACTAATTAATGCTCCTATCAAAATTAACTTAGTTTTTACCACTCACAGGTTTCACAGCCACTGATTTAACTGAATTCTCATCATGGACTGGCTATTTCTTTTCACCTTACTTGGATCATATTAAGCAAGTAGGTGATTTATCCCCAGTGGACTTAAGAAAGCACCTAAAATATATGTTGATAAAATGATCTAAGAAAAAAAAACTTTTGAAATTTCAATTTGAAAACAACACTTTGTTCATGTTCATTACCTAATGCTCAAACATACCAAGGATGTAATCTCTTGGCTCAATTGTTTTCCTGTCAATGTAGTTGCTTGACTGCAACAATGTGGATCCTTTTATACATCAGTACAAATCAGAGTAGAAACCTATTGATAGGGTTTACATTTTTAATTTTATCTTGTGCTTGGCCATGTTGCAGGTGCCATAAAATGTTAATTTCCAGCTTCTCTCAGAAGTAACTACCAATTTCAATTCATTAATTCAATTCAATTCCTGATGCAGGAAAACTGAAAAACAGAATAGAAAAGACACATGATACAAATCTATTTTTATGTTGTAAACAACATGATTACTCTTCCCTTTTCCATGACAGATTCAATAAATGTTGATTGAATTATCTAGGATTAGCTGAAGTGGACATGAACAAAATAAGCAATAAGAATCCACAGTAAGAATCAATGGAAATAATTTATTTCCTGGAGATCAAATCAAATAACAGGGAGGATCAAATTAGCTAGTGATCACATTAAGTGGAAATCTTTGTAGTAGTATGCTCCTTCCTCTTAGCTGCTGTCAATAGTCACATAAGTACATAGTGGCAAAAAAAAATCATCTTTTTCCTTTGTTTATTTACACTGAATCTGAAGTACTGCATACCCCTGCAGACAGTAAGACACACAACTGCCAAACCAGAATCACCAAATATGGATGACTTCTGAACTACTCATACACCCCCAACAACTTTTTTTTATTAATAGAAAATCCTCTTATTCTCTACTTCACACTTACAAATCCACTGTTTTCCAGGTCCAGACAGGAAATAAGAAGCATTTTAGAATACTCTGAAATCTAACACATCTCAGATCACTTCAGAAGTGCCCAAATCTGAAATTCAAGAACCAAATTATTACAGAATCTGTAACTATATCATGGTAACAAACTGATTTTTCACTCCCTCAGAACAAACTGTATATATCCATTTGGATCCCTGGAATGTTTGCAGTCAAGTCTCAGTTATCCGTGTGAAGCCAGAGCTCTGATTGTAATTCAGAATCAGCTTGTGGTTAATTCTAGCTTTGAAAGATATTCAGTTACAAAAAGAGAAGAGTCAGGCTGCAAAAGCTTATGATATTTGATAATCAAAAGGCTTAACTAATGAAATAAACCATAAAATCTTAGCATTGCTGTCAGTCTGATACCTCTTTCTCCTCCATCTTTAGTCTTGACATCATAAGCTTTGAGAAAATTCTGAATTAATTTTAAGTTGTCTTGACATCTAACACCTGGTTAGTTTAGAATTCTGCTCAGAAGTGAGATAAGCCTCACAGTTTGCACAGATAAATTTTTAGAGCAGAATACAGAAACCGACAAGCATCCAGGCACAGATATTAACTCCACAGACCAAAAAACACTGATAGTCTTCCCTTAAGGAGGTTTCACAAAACATTCACATAACCAAACCTGTTTTCTCTCCAGTCTCTCGAAAATAGCAGAGTTGGGTGTGGATGTAGCAAGACTGGGCTGAATGCAGGAAAAGTAATTTGAAGCACACTGTTTATTTGGAAAGAGACATGGGAAGAGAAGTGCTGGATCTGGAGGGAACAAGCATAGGAAAAGAGAGAGAAGAATGAAAGGAGCAGACACATGTAAGCAGTTATCTTATACATTCACAGACCTTTTTCTCTGGGAACGTGATCTGCTCTGTGTGTGTGTGTATCTCTGTATAAGAAGCTTGCAGGCTTCAAGACAGACAAACTGGCAAGTAGTTCAGGCAGTCTGTGAGACACAGAGGAGAACGCAGCCCTGTGAGCCAACTACTGCAGAGAATGATGCGTTTCTGTGAGACTGCAGCACGTGGCAATCTGGATTAGCCAGTAGGTGTGGCATGGGACCTGGGGAATGGCTACAGGGCCTGTTACAGAGGGCCCTGTGTAAGGGTGCATGTGTGGAGGACATGAGATCTGCTAGCAATCTTTGAGCCTGGTTTGGTGGGAAATAAGAACAAGATGGGAACATCTGATCCTCTTTCATTTAGTTCAAATCCTGATTAGGCTAGTTTAAATTTATCTGATTGCTCTTTGTGGCATCAGTTCTAAAGGCATTATTTTCATCTTGGGATTGATCTGGTGCTTTGGTCCAGAGTATGTATATGGCACACAGAGAGTATGTGTGCTATACTGTAGGCTGGACCTGGGCACCAGGAACTGCGTCACCTTTGTGCCTAGCACACCAGGGATGAGCACTCTGGGTCTTAAGTCAGAAAATTTGTTTCAATGGACTGAGAGGAGAAGTCATGTTTGTCTCACTGGGCACATCCTGGTGATTTGGCAGGATCCTGCACTAGGTCTGGCAACAGCTTAGCATTCTACACAATTTAATTATGAAGAAAATTCCTTTTGGGAAAGTGGTAATATGGAGAGTGATGATGAAAATGTTGCTCATTTTCCTGTAGATATTCCACTGTTTAAAAATAAAAAAAATAAAGTTACTCCCTCAGTAATAGGTAACACTCATCATTTATGAGGAGGGTGATAAAAGCTTTGGAAACAGCCTTAAAGCATATTGGTGTGGTAGGAAAATTTGTGTCCCATTTTGGAGACAAGGGACACAAATTTTCAGAAGAATTTTCTTTTAAGAAACTCATTGATAAAAACAGATTCAAAATAACCCATCTCCTGAACTGCAGTCTAAACACTTAGGTATAAAACCTGTTTTTCCTCTGCAAGTTTTGCTACTCTTGAGAAAGAGCAATCAAATACTGTTGTGGTAAATATGCTATTGCAACATTTCCTTCTCTTTAAACATTCAGAGTCAAACATACCACTGTGTACATCATCAAATGCTGATTTACACAGCTGAGTTTCTAGCTCCTAAGGATAAAAACAGTAGGAAGAATATTCTAATTAGCATTCAAAAGTTGATCAAAATAGCAAATACGTTTCTGGAACAGCTGATTTAAATAACTTGTAATTGAAGATACTCATTTCCAGAGCCCGAGGTGTTGTAATAAAAGTGAGAACAAATTATAACAAAAGAAAACAAAACTAGTCTTACACAGGCAACTAAATATTCAGGTTCAGAATATGAGTAAACTGTTCTCTTCTGAACTGTCATTTATTGATAACTTTCTGGAAAAGTCATTTTCAGAAAGGATTTTTTTGCAGCAGTTTTCTATAGAGTGAAGGTGATAAGGTAAGAGATTACACTTTACTCTTACACTGGTCTGATATGCAAGATTTCATCTGTTCTCTCGTCACTCCTTTTTATTTGATGCTTTGGCCATTTGCTGAGTATTTAACAGTCTTTAATCACATGGTCCTGAGGCCATGTTTTTCCAAGCAAGATGCATTGCATAGAGAGTGAGAAAACCTTGAAGCGGATAGAACTCTCCGACAGTATTCCTTTGCTTTTACATTTTAATTCCTTCAATAGACTCTAAGAGTGATGAAATAGTCTGCTCACTTTCCTGAGCAAGCAAAGCATATGAAGACTCACCTGGGTAGGTTAGGGACCCACATTCCAAATTCTAGCTATTTCAGCTGTTAAAGTGGATTTTCTACACACACACTGTAACAGGAAATTGGAATTTTCCGTTATTCGATGTGGAGACAGAACAAGAAATAACCTGAACCTTCATTCTAGACTTGAAGATGGTGTAGGGTGAACATCACAAAAGGATTATTGTGGCTCTTTCTTCAAAGGAACTTGTTTCACTATGTGTGCCTCTTTCTCACAATGCCTATCAAATGAACATTCAGGGCAGGATACTTTTCTGGCATGAATATACAGAGAGGCAATCTGAGATTTATATACAAAGAGTGGAGGGAAAATATCTCTCACTTTCATCAATAAACAGGAAGTAGGAAATGTGGGAGGTTGTGGCATGCAAAGGGCAGGGTCCACTTTCCCCTGTAATGCTTGATACAGAGGAAATTAAATGAGCCAGAGAAAGATCTAACATATAAGTTGGAACTTCCTGTGTGAATGTATGAACTACAAGTAGTCTGATGCAGTTCCCTGAAGTAATTTGCAAGGGCTTACACTAAGGTCTTCAATTCTACTCTGCAGCTGGCTGCTAAGTACCGTGGTAGCAAATTTATTTTAGGGAGGATAACTTAAACAGTATTTATAGGACACAGAATCAATATTTTAAACACATTTAAAATATTGCCTTTCTGCTAACTCTCTCAGATAAAGTCAAACCCTAGCTCTTTCCTTAAACTATACTTTTAAGAATGGTTACACTGAGAAAATAAATAATGTATATTTGTAATGCAAATAATACAAAAGTGCGTAATACAAAAAGCGACTTGATTAATCACACAATGTATTTACTATGAATTATTAATTTAGACACAATTTAAATTAAGATTTTATAAGTGAGAAAACTTAGGCAGTTTCTCTTTGCTTTCTTATTTTAATTTTCCTTCCAGTAGAGCTCTATTGGCTCAGAAGGATGCAGGAAGTATTTGTACAATAAATATAAAAGGCGTAGCAATAAGCCAGAAGTTTAAGGAAGGTTTCAGAGAGATCCTTGCTACAAAATGTTGTGGTGAGTTTGTAATTCAGGTAGCTTCAGAAATACGTGCTTCAAAGAGGCATCCAGATGTTACGATGATGAGAAATTTTCCATTTTGTTTGCTGGTGACCATTCACTGTGGCCACACATTTCTTAAACATTGACCATATGACATATTTTGCTGTAACCTCTTTTATAGCTTACCATTGCCACTGAAGACTTTATAAAGAAAACTGTGAAAGTGCAATCATGCCCAGGCTTTCCTTGAAAAACTGACAATTTTCTGTCCTAGAACAGAGGGAGAAAATCTGGCAATCTACCCCAATAAATTATAGAGTTCCGCGTCTGGGAATGTTCCCTAGAACTCTCAAATCTACCAACAGAGATAAAACTAAAGGAGACTGTAGAAAAGACTGTAACATCTGTTGCCTTCCTTGAGAAAGAAGAAATAATGAAGAAAACACAGAGCTGTGAAAGACTCAAATAAGCATCAGCAAACAAAGGATGTGAGGGACCGGGCAACAGACATGACAGGCTCCTCTGACCTGAGATGTTAGGCTGATGCCGTTTGGTTTTTGCCTTTTTTTCTTTTAAATGGGCTCTGTATTCTTTGCACATATATTTGTAGCTCTGTAAGACTGTTGTATTAATGCCTAGTTTTCCCAGTACTTTTCCATGGCCTTTCCCTAAGCAGTAAGACAAAACAAATTCCAGAACTCCAAGCCCTGCGAGGTACAAGGCCCCAGTGCTATCTTGGTTCTTCCTGGGAAGGAAGGCTGAGAACAACTCTTTGAGATACATTTTCATGGACAAAGTACAGCCAGTGCTGAAGGGGGGACTCCAGAGAAGGGGCTTGACCTGGAGGGGAATTGCATCACCACTTGTCCTCCTAACTGGTGCTTTTTATCAATTATGCTGATTTCCTAGAACCTATAAAAATGTACTCATCCCTGTGGTTATGGGCTTTTGTGGACATGTTTACATAACTGGTTCGGAAGGCCTCCATTAAAGATCCTCTTTTATATTAGCCTCTTACTAAAATTACCTCAAGTTTCATTTCCAGGTTGGGAAAAAGATAACAAGGCAACAGCCATTGTTTCCTAATCCTTATAAGTCTAGATTCTTCTGGTGACCAGAGCAAGAATGCTCTCTTGCTGCTAAAATCTATGTATTCAAATAAATCAATTCATGCTTTATCTTGAATACTTTATCACCTAAACAAGCAGAGCTGAATAAAAGGGAGTAGCCAGAAATTACTTTCTCTCTTTTATGGGTGGAGAACTTAAATCACAAGGAAGTTCTGTTTAGACTCAGTCTAAACAGAAATCAGAAATCTAACAAAAAAAAAATCTCAGTTCTACATGAGCAACTTTATTTTTCTTGAAAAAGAACAGGAAACTCTTGCTACATCCATTGACTAAATTCATTGCTATATAATGAATTACAGCTATAACACAGTGATAAAGTCACAAATCTTTTAACAGAACATGTATACATCCCTGCACTCTCCCCTCCACACTCCTGCATGATTTTATTAAAAGAAACCTCAATGCGTCACCCATTATGTTAGAATTTTTGAAAGCTGTCTTCCTGACCAAGTCTACCAAAAGCATTCAAGAGCACTTCACAAGTAAGACTTAGATTATACTGCAATTTTTGTGACATGAAAAATAGTATTTCTCAGGAATCTGCATTCATCCTCAACAATGGCCAGCATGTGGCCACCATATTAAGATGCTTATCTAGCAGCCTGTGCAAGTTTTGGCTGGAATGGAGGTAATTTTTTTTCACATGAGCTGGTATGGGTCTCTGTGTTGGATTTGTTCTGAACACAGTGCTGAAAATACAGGGATGTTTTCTTTATTGCTGGGCAGTGCTCACCCAGAGCCGAGGCCTTTTTTGCATCTCACCTCAAATCACCAGCAAGGAGGCTGGGGGTGCACAGAGCTGGGAGGGGACAGAGCTGGGAGTGATGATCCCAAATGGCCCAAGACATTGGTGGCACCGCAACATATGGTGTCATGCTTGGTATATAAAGCTGAGGGGAAAAGGGGGAATTGTAGGAGCCCTGCTCTCATGGAGGTGGCTGAACACCAGCCTGCCCATGAGAAGTGGTGAATTAATTCCTTGTCTCACTTTGCTTGCAAGTGTGGCTTTTGCTTTACCTGTTAAACTGTGTTTATCTCAACCCAGGAGCTTTTTCTCTTTGCCCTCCCAATTCTGTCCCACTGCAGGGGCAGTAGGTAAGAGAAAATAATCTGTAATTCAAGATGCTTAGTCAGAATTTCTACGTGTTATTTCCTAAGTAAATGGTTCAAGATTTTTAGAGATTTTAGCATATGATACCACAATATTTAAACCTTTATCAAGTTATTTTAAACCCAAGGGTTTGTCCCTTCTCTTTAACTTAAGGGTTTTCTGCTCTTCCACTGAGCCTGTTTTAAGCCAGTCTCTAGGTATCTGTTTTTCCATTAGTTTCAATTGCTGTTTTTGGTTTTCATCTAAGGTTCATCAACATCAGTATTTAAGCAGGACAGAATGGCTTCTGTGGAATTAGGTGAGAGGCTCTGTGGTGTCTGGCTGCTGTCTAGGGTTACACCATGACACAGCCCATCATGCTTTCTACGTAAAGAAAATCTTTGTTTGTATTACAGGAAAGCTCACAGCACTTCTCAAGCCTGACATGCAAGGATAAGCTCATGAAAAGCAGAGTACATTTTATCTGTCTAGATTTAATCTAGGTATTTTCTTAGGTCTTGTCACTGTAATGTAGCACGGCATTAAAATAAATATAACCAATATTAGATGTGGATTTTCATCACTACTTAAAAGTAAAGTGAAGGACTGTATCAGATGTGCTTTCTCTGCTCAGCTAGAGGTCAGTGATCATGAAAATGTTTAAATTCCATTGCACTGTTTTCTCTAGAGATTTGTAATTAGACCTTTGAAAGAAGCAGTGCCTTTTTATTACTAGTGGTCCAGAAATAGATTCAGAAGCAGAAAAATATGCAGTAGAATATCATTATATCTTCATATAAATTAACATTAAAATGTTCTGATTAATATCTATGCAGGCTTTTGTCAATCAACAATATTAATATATTTCTGAGGAGAGCACAGGTAGAATATTTCAGGGAGTGATAAAAGCATTACTGCTTATTTAAGGCACATGATTTTGGAAAATCAATCTTTTCTTCTCTGCTTGTGTATGGATAACCATTTTTATAAGATTTTGCATTTGTTATTTTCAGGTAAATATTAAGAAAGGGTCATGACATTGCTATTTTTAAATTAAACTGAGCATTTCAAAGCATTTATGTCAGGAATATCATTAAAAAATAACAGATGATAATTTATTTTCATTTTGCCTGGAAATTTTCTTTCAATACATTCATCTACATACAAATGCTAGTTCCATTTGCCAGTTTCTCCACTAGTCCATCTTTCAGACCTTTTCAAAGATCTGAGAATAGTGGAAAATCCCTCTTCAGCCAAAGTTCAGAAATATCTTCTCTTTTTAATACGTCTTCTTCTAAGAATTTTTCAAAAAAAATTGATAACTAATGAAAGCAAATCGGAGGGGGGGGGTGTCAGTTGATAAAAAAATGACCATTTAGTCAATCAAAAATAAGATAATTCAAAAGATATATACACTTGCTTCTGCAATCAGCATTCTGCAGCTGTCAGGCTTGAGGAATACAAATGGAGTAAAGTTAAGGGCATCTCTCCTTTACCTGGTATTTATAGATTGTCTCATGAGATTACAAGCTGAGTCAGGGACATAGCGGAGGTGAAGAGCACTGATTTTAGAAGATTGAAAAGTAAAATCAATTACAAGACCAAGAAAGTATGTACGTTTGTGTGTATTTATGTGACCGTATATTTGCAAATGAAGGGGAACAAGAAACCTGCCTGATGGAAAAGCTATGGAACCACTAGGTGTCATTCTTGTTCCATGTTTCCTGTTGGCCATGTGTCAAACAACTAGTCAATAGGGAGTTTCTAAAAAATTTAAGTTTTTATACCCTTAACATTTTATGTCTGGTAGTTTCATTATGTGCACTACTGTCCACTAGGGATTATATTGCAATACATATTTTCTTTCAGCACACAGATTATTATTGTTCTGGTCAAAAGTCATCACCTTACTTAACATTGATGCTTTCATGAGTTCTCTGAAAAAAAATGCTGTAATAAACAGTAATCATTCTTGACCTGTCTGTGAGTGTCATTATCTGTGTATGAAATCTTAAGTGCTGGTGGCTTTAACAGTTATTAAAAAAAAATTCATTATATACTTCCAAATAGTGTTTGGGTAATTTGATAAAAATAATCTGTAATTCAAGATGCTTAGTCAGAATTTCTACGTGTTATTTCCTAAGTAAATGGTTCAAGATTTTTAGAGATTTTAGCATATGATACCACAATATTTAAACCTTTATCAAGTTATTTTAAACCCAAGGGTTTGTCCCTTCTCTTTAACTTAAGGGTTTTCTGCTCTTCCACTGAGCCTGTTTTAAGCCAGTCTCTGGGTATCTGTTTTTCCATTAGTTTCAATTGCTGTTTTTGGTTTTCATCTAAGGTTCATCAACATCAGTATTTAAGCAGGACAGAATGGCTGCCATGGAATTAGGCAAACATGACAGGGTATTAAAATGACATAGCAAGGATAACAAACATTTCCTGGTTTAGGGTGGCTTCTCTTCCTGTATATCCAAACATAGCTGATAAAAAGACTTAAGATACCTTTTAGACCTTCAGAAGATTTTGGGAGTTTAAAAATTTATTTCTGACACATCAATGATTTTGTTTCTAAGGGAAATCACATCATTATTTTATCCAGGTGAAACAATCTGCTTACATATGTTCTGTTTATAGACTGTCATAACATCCTTTGAGGTTTAAATAATCTACTAGATATTCTTAAGTAATAGCATAAACATGCATTTGATAACATCCAGCAAATTGAAGAACATGCACTTTGGTTCAATAGTTCCCTTATTTTTGTACATTTAGAAGCGTGAATGGTAAGTTACTACAGATGTTTACACTGCGAATGTTTTTATATATATTCTGAGCTCTTTGCTACTGCAGAAAAGGATAGCAGTTATCCCTGGAATATCAAGGAGAGGATATGGCAGGGAGCAGAGAAAGGGAGAGAGTAAGCAAAACTCAAAACCTACTCCTTCAAAGTTAATTCATTTAGATCTACTGTCTGTTTTTCAAAACTGTAGTGAAATAAAGCTAGTTGGAAAACAATATGCTGAATAATACCAAGTGAAGGTATTGGGTAAATTGGATTGCAATTCTATTGGTTTACTGGAAATAACTATGGCAGAAAGAAATTAAGTTTTGTTTGTTGTTGTTAGGAAAATGAAGATTGTTATTAGAATTAGCACAAATAGAACAAGTTGTATGCTAAAACTGACTATTCTTAACAGGTTTAAAGCACTTCATTAGAACACTGAAGGGAATTCAAATTGTGGTCACATCCCCTCATCTATTCTCTGTTATAATTATACCTTTATTAGTCTATTGAATTGAAATGTACACAACTCCACAAGAAAACAAACCCATTCATATTCTAAGTGAACTTTGACACGTATTTTAAGGTATTGTTTTTAAATGTTTTTAAAAAAGGAGTCCAGAATAGACCTTAGGTCTCTCTTAGTGAACAGCTCCCCGGCCATGAGATTTCTTCATGAATAACCCTGCTCCACTTGGTAGAACTGTTTATGGGTTTCCGTTTTCTGAGTGTATGTTTAAACACATGGTGTGCGTCAGACTTAAAAGATACAATTTTCATAATTTGCTATCTTTTCTTAGAGACACAATATCAAAACAAGTATCTGAAAACTGAAACACATGTGCTATTTAATTGTGCCACACATATATGAAAGCTTGACACAGACCATACATCTGTGACAGTGTCCTATTTGTTCCTCTTCTTCCTTGGATCATCTTTGGAATTTGCCTTCAGGGCACCCGTATCAAGTAAAGGTTTTCTGTGGGAGTTGTATACATCATAAGTCTGGGTGAGCTAATGCTTGATGCAAATGTTTCTGTAGCTGCAACTCCGTGTCTGTCATACATTCTCACACAAGGTACACTAAGGTTTCTGTTTACCCCATTAAGTTCAGAAAAGATTTTATTCAGTCATGTTGATGCAATTTGCTTCCAAATAAGCAGTGCATGGCAAAAGGAATACCATGTTTTTGTCTGTTTCTCTTGCCATATAGCTGTAGTATTTTAAGTTGGAAAGTGAGGTGAATGAATTAATCTGCCTGCTTTTTGTACATATGAGATGTTCTGATTCTGTAGACCTCTATGTTCTCTTATTGTGGATGAGCAACCTTCAATATAGACCTCTAAGTGGTAAAACCTGAGTTAATTACATGGTCATTAACTAATAAAACTGGGTCAATGTGAGATAATTTCTTACACAATTAGTCAAAGGAAGCAGACATTCAGATATCATCTCGTATCTGACCTGGTGGAGAAAAGTTACATCAACTACTGAAGTGCCTGTATCATTCTGAGATTTTTATGTGATGGCTAGGGTAAAGTTTTTGGTTTGTGGTGATGTGTTTGAAGGTATGCTGTCAGCTCATATTTGCTCTTTAAAGACACATACATCCAGAAGCCTTTTCCAATGGGTCCTTATCTGTATAAACTACATTCATCTCTGTGATCCTTGACATTTTCTCAACATTAAATAATTAAAATTTTGTGCCACATTTAGTCTAGTTAAGCAGAGCATACTATGGACAGCTGTTTGAATGAATTGTCAACTTCACAGTGTCCAAGAGAGCTACCTACAACTTGCAAACAAGTGGAAGGTTATGAACTTTGAGTTTCAAATGAGTTAACAATCTACTGTCTTTCTTAAATAAATTGTACAGACTGGCATATAAACTTGCTTGTGTAAGCTGTGTAACATTAGCAAAAAATAATTATTTGGGCTTTTTGTGAACCTTTTTTGATGAACCAAATCTTTTGAGTATTTGAGATGAGATTTCCTGGAGGCAGATGTAGAAAAGGCAACAGAAGGTTACAGAAGTGTTGATGATGTGTCATGGATGGAGACAGAAGGCAATTGTCTGTCAGGGAGAGACTCAAGCATGCATAATTATGTCTTCACACCATTCCTAAAAGCTGAAACATTGCTGGAAACCAGATGACTGTGGGTACATATCCTTATACTGACTGTATTTCACGTTAGGTAATGAGGGACTACTTTATATACTCCTAACTTTATGGACTCTGAACAGTCTGTGTTGTCATCTGTAGGGCAATAGATAAAGCTAGAAATGAAAGAATGGAGTCACTTGATGAATTTCAGGTGCTTATGTCCTTTTAGTAAAATAGGGTGAAACTTTAATAGCATTTTTTAATATCTCTAGAAAATAGATTTCATATTTGAAGATACAAAAATAGGGATGTTTAATTTCTGACATTTAGAGATGTTAACAATAAATACATGCTGTCCTAAATTTTGTCATTTTTTACATTCGTTATGCTGCTTTTGTTTAACTTCAAGCTCTGTCTCTTCAAATTCCTTTGCTGACTCTCTGCCTTTGCTGTGTCTAGAATTTAATTGCAGTAGTCTGGTCTCCATTTCTCATTGAGAGTGAGATGATAGTTGAGAAAGACCAACTACCAGCTATTCCTGCCAGAGATTTTCTGCTTCTGCCTCCAGTTATTCTTGCTATATGACTTTGCATTAGGCTGTGGGTAGTGGTTCAGCAACTGTCATATCAGTGAAATCATGTTCAATACTCTGGATCTGCAGCAAAGTAGAAAGAGCTGTGGGTAAATATAGACTGCTTATATGATGTTTGCCTAAATTAAAATGCATTTTGTAAGATGTAGTTCTTGCAGGAAAACAGCAGTGGAAAAGAGGAAAAATATTATTCAGTTGACTTTTATCCTAAATGCAAAAAAGTAATAGCTCATTGGGGCTGTATGAGAAAATATAATACAAAACAAAGGCAGAATATAGAGCATATGATGTCTATTAATACTGAAGAGATCTAGTGGGCCAATAGTCTTGAATTAGAAAACACTGTATAGAAACATTAAATAATGAATTGAGCATTAAAACATTTATTTTTGAGCTACTTGCAGCCAATTTTCCACTGTTAGCTGAATCTATAGCACAGTTTCAAAAGAAGCCTTTAGATTTGATTTCCACTGAAATTAGAATGACAAATTTTGGTGTGCTGAACCATGTATTAAGTAAGGCAATTAAGCCCAAATTACAAAACTAACTGCTGCTAATAACTATCAAGACTGGTAGTGTGGTCACTGATATAATAGTTACACAACACCTTCTGTAATCACAGCTGTAGCTGAAGAAATAGGTCTTTAGGCCAGCAACAACTTTATTCCAGACTTGGATCTGATGTATCTCTTCTATGAGGAAAAGGTGAGACACCTGTGATTATTCAGCCTAGGGAAGAGAAGTCTCAGCAACATATATAGCTGTTTGAAGGGAGGATGCTGAGAAAAATTAAGCTAGGCTGTTTTCAGTGATGCCCAGCGACAGATCTAGAGACAATGGGCACAAAGTGAAACACAAGAGGTTCCATCTAAATATCAGGACACACTTTTCACTTTGACTGAGCAGTGCTGCAGGTTACCCCAGAGAGTTTGTGTACTCTCTCTCCTTGGAGATACTCAAAAGTCATTTGGATAGGGTCTTGGGCAACTGGCTCTAGGTGGCCCTGGTGAACAGTGGAGTTGATCTGGATGATCTCCAGAGGTCCCATCCACTACATAATTCTGTAGTTTACCTATCAATTTTATTCTCATCAGTAATTTCTGTTAATGATGTGACAAAGGGAAGGTTAAGGTGAAAGCTTAGAAAACCCAGCCTCACTGATGATGATACAACTTTAGTGATATTTATATTGACATGTGTTGATTGGTTATAGTTTGAGTTCTGATCAATAGCCAAATGTCTTTTTATTTGAAAGTTCTGTCTTTCTTTATGCAAAATATTAGTGATAGTTACAAAGTGATCAACCCAGACCTATCTCTAATCTGCTGCTGTACTTTCTAAACCACACAGATTCTGTGGTAAGAGAAAATATTGCTCTCAGGGTCAACAGATTCACTAAAAGTGGCATGGTCATGGAAACAACTTAGTTTCCTTTATCTTTCAGGCAGGAATACAGTGGAGGCATGGACAAAATTCTGACCATGCTCTCTCTAATTTATGAAAAGATGGACCATGAAGGTCACCTACTACCTTTTATGTGCATTAAATTATATACAAATAAGTACTTCCCAATCAAAATCTACCAGAAAACTTATCTCCTACCTGTCACATTTCTTTCTGAAAGAAATGCATCTCCAGAAAGCATAGTTTTTTGCAATTTAGAAGACATGCTCAGTTTGTGGTTACTGTGCTCACAATTAAAGGATAGAGGCTTAGAGAGAAATACTGTTATTTCAGCCTCCCAATGGAAACTACTGTACTGGCTCATTCATAGATACATAAGTTACTTAAGATGAATCATTGGGTGTCCATTAGCTAACAATTCTAAATACAAAATCCATTAGGAAAAGGCATTCTCCAACACGACTGATAAATTACTCCTAAATCATCTCCATGAACTAGGCCTTGTGTTTACTGCCTCTTTTAATCCCTTAACAAATCATATTTGTTTGATTCAGGGAAAGTTAGAAGAAAAATTTAGTTTTTCCTGTAGCTTTTTTATTTCCTTGGAAATATTCTATACTATTATACAAACACTGAAGGCTAATAATGAAAAATTTAGAATTTTACCAGCATTTCACTGCTGCAGAAAATTCTGGTTCACTGTACTCTATGATGACAACATCTTGCCATTTGTTGTTCATTTTAGATCAGTAAAAGTTATTTTGGAATCTTAGCCCGTTAACAACTCTACACAATTTGGCTTACTTAATCTAATACTTACTATATTTAGTGGAACACTAATTAAAATTTTAATTTTTAATATTTTTGTTCTCTCTTTAAAGAAACATTGATATAGAGATGGGACATAATTCTCAGAATCTTTATCATGTGCATCCTGCAGTAATACATAAGCTAAACTTCTAAAACATTATTGATTAGGCTTTATAATGAATTAGAGGCTCACTTTTCTTGTCAACCAGGCCAAACATAATATTTTCTTTTACAAAATTTCAATCATATTTTGAGAAACTCAAAAAATAAAAGCTGCTCAGGTATGATTTTCTATTAGCATAATCCCTTGTGCAGTGCATCTCTAAGCCGCAATTAGCAGTTATGAAAACCTGAAAAGAAAATAAAGGATGACAATATATTTTTAATACCAAAAGACTTTGTGATAAAGTGAGAAACACTGTGGCTTTTCATTTGAATTCACTACTTTTCATATATCCTAAAATGTGCAATTACACAGACCCTAAAATGTTCAGCTGTGCCTACAACTGTACAGGTACTGTACTGTATAGGTTACTAAGTTACAGGTTGCTTAATTTCTGAGACTACAGAATTACAGAATGCTTGAGGTTGGAAGTGACTTATGGAGATCATCTAGTCCAATGTATCTGCTCAAAACAGGGTCACCCAGTGCAGTTTACTCAGGGTTTTAATACTTCCATTACAGAAGATTCTGATACCTCTCTGGGTAATCTGCTTCTGTGTTCAACCAGTCACTCTCATTAAAAAACATATTTTCTTATGTTCAAATGGTATCATCAGTGTCTTGTGTGTTTGTATTGATAAGATCCTTCTGTCCTTTTGTTCTCCAGGCTGGACAACCCTAGCTTTTTCAGCCTCTCCTTGCATATCAGATGCTTCAGAATCCCAGTGGTCCTTTGCTGGACTTATTGCAGTTTGCCATGACTTTTACGCTCGGGAACTCTGAGATAGGCCTAGTACTCCAGAACGTAAAGTACAAATCACAAAATTCATCAACACCCTCTCCTGTTACATTGTAACTGCATTAGGCCTTTTAAATCAACTTTCTTATGAATAAATTTTTATTGCTGTTTGGAAATGGTAGAGCTAAAGAACTCTTGTTGGTCCAAAGTATCCTGATGTATTCTTTTTTTGTTGTTTGTTTCTTCGGTTTGGTTTTTTACTTTTACTTCTTCTTCTTTTTTTTTTTTTTTTTTTTTTTTTTTTTTTTTTTTTTTTTTTTTTTTTTTAATTTCAGCGGAAACAAATGTATGACCCAATAGAAGCTATTTAGCATGGAATTCCCCAGCACATCAGGACTCATATATATGTCATAAAAATAAAGCAAGGAGACACTGGTAACCTGTTTCTTTGCAAAGCCTCAGCTAGAAAGAATTTATCATCCCACATGAGGCTATACCTACATGACCAACAGAGCTAACAAACAACTACAAATGTGCAGACCAAAATAAGAGGTGGTCTTGGCACATTTTCAGGGGGTTTCTACATTGAACTAATTCTAGTCTCATCCTTATTATCTGAAGGATGATTTGCTTCAGAACAGGATTAAACTTGTGACCGAAGTGATATTCCAAGTTTAGTTTTGTCATAAATGAATCCATTTCATGTGTCCCAAGACAGCTGGCAATGTGAACCAAAGTAAAGTAGGTGGATATGTCTGGGATCTTCCCTTCAAAGATGTAAACCACCTCCAAGGCCAAGGCCTGATTCAACTACAAAGGCCCAAGGACAATAAGTCTAGGTCACTTGATGAGCTTTTCTTTTTAAAATTTAGCTTGTAAGACAGTTTGAGAGGAAATTAACCTCTGATGCATCATCCACTGTTTGTTGGACCAATAATAATAGTAAGATAGTTTAGTGGGAAATGAAGAAATCTTTTTTGCTGGTAATCATTCCTTCTGGCATAGTGTCGAATTATTGGTGTTTCAGACAGAAAGTTTATTTGAAATGGCTGAACAACCACATCAACTTCATTAGCAGTTAACTGACTAGAAATTCACATAAAGGATGTGCACATTCAGTGACTATTCCAAGCTAGTGATGTAACTTCTATTCTCTAAGTATTTTTTTCTTAAATCTCTGACCTTATTGAAAAGCCTCTCGAGTGACTCTAGTAACTTCAGTACAGTTTGCCTCAGACCTAACTTTTTGAGACTTGCTCTGCAGATACATTATGTAGGAGCAGAAATACTGCAAATATCAGCAAGAATTTGTAGCTGTAAGTAATAAGGTTACAGAAGTCCATAAAAATCACCACAATAAAGTAAACTTTTTGTTTACTTTAAAGTAATGTAAGTTTACTTTACTTTAAAGTAAAGTAAAATTATTTACAAGTTTACTTTAAAGTAAACTTGTAAATAATTTGTTATGCTAGGACACACATCTACATACTGAGAGCAGTAGTAAAGCCAGGACTGTATATATCAGAACAGACGTTTATTTACTGCCTTGCTTTTGATACCATGAGCCTCATTTCTAACAAAACATATTAGATCTTTTAGTTAGCTCTTTAATTAGAAAACTTCCAGTAAGTTGTAATTCTATAGATAAGGTGCATTACCAGTATCATAACAAATAATTAATAGTTTTCAATGATAAAGTCCCATATAAATCTGATATTTATACTTCCAGTTAATCAGAGAACTCTGTGGATTATGAGTCAGGATGCAAACATTTTAAAAAATGCAAATATTCAGGTATTTGTTTAAGCCTAACATAATTTCATAGTCAATTTCTATCACTGAATATTGTTTGAAACTAGATAACCTTTAATATCTAATATTTTGTTGTAACTGCATTTAGCATAATATTCAGCAATTTTCTCACAGAGCACAATCTGGAAAGGATGAGCTCAGTGTTAGAGGTAAAAATGAAGGGACATGAGAAAGGTAGGTCATTGTTCAGGTTGTTATGATATTACTTTTATTTCTATAATTATATAGCATTTCAATACCTTACAAAAATATACAACACAAAAAGCGAAACTGAGAGAAAAGCAAAAAGGTAATGAAGACCTTGCCTAGGGTCAGTGAATATGAACTCTATGTGAATGTAAAGTTCAGAAGGTCATCTATCTTTCCCACATTATTATTCTTAGGAACTGACCAGAATGGTATGACTGAATGAAAATACTACTGCAGATAAAATCTCCTCTACCTATAGAAACAGCTGAAATATTTCCCATTTTCTAAGGAAATTAAGTTTTTTCAGGAAGATTTTGTAGATGTAGGTGCATTAGCACACCTACTATCTGAAGTCATCTTGCATTTTATTAAAAGATCAATACATGTTCCATGAACATCAAAGTCTGAAATTCTTTTTCTTATCACTTCCTGAAGCCAATTGAGGTGCTGTGCTTATCTGCCATCTGAAGGAGTTTTCTCAAAGTTTCATCTTCTTCAAAGTGTCATGACTCCTGGCATCAATATCAGATACTAATTTTAAATATATTACGGAATGTTTCCTTTTTTTCTTTCTTTTAAACCTATTTATGTTTTTTTTCTCCCACAAGCCGAATGCCATGGTCACAGACATCTAATAACTACCGTGGATGGCCTCAGCATTCCTAGGCTAAGCAGCAACCCTATTGGGTCTCTCATGGTTTCTAGTAGCTGGGTGGGTGTTATTAATCCATAGTTCCCTGACCTGGTTGAAAACAACAGATTACCTTTTTTTCCTGCATTCCTTCAAGCCTTTCACTTACTATCCCACCCCTCTGATACTCCTTGTACAAAATATCCAGTGAGAGCTTATTGACCCTTCAACTCATCAAAACTACTGCATCTGGAAAATGTTGCTAGTATTACCAACCTGTTGCATAATGTTACTGTGAGAATTAGAGAACTATAAACATAAAAAATATAATCTTATTACCCTCTATTTTCATTTCCACAAGAATAGTGGTTTAATTATGTGAATATACCAGTTTTAAATACACAACTTTGAAAAAAACCAAAGTTCTTTCACAGAACTACAATTTACTAGACTATACTAGAATTTACTTTTCAAATGTGCTAACCCATGAAAGCAGTTATTTTATATGTTTACTTTTTTATATGAGAACTTAATTGGAAAATTTCTCATTAGGCTATGGAGAGTTTAATTAAAATCAATGAAGAAAACACTTTGAGAAAAAAAACCCACAAGATCTTAAATGTTCTATTTTTGTTCTAATTTTACTATGACATTTTTCTCCCTGATTATCCTATCTCATATTAATAAATAAAACAATAAAAACACACCTCTGGTTTCTGCTAATTTAAATATTGGTAGCTTTCAGGCTTCTTTTGTATTCTCTAGCACCTCCAAGAGAGCCTGGAGGGGCTTTTTTCATATCTTAGGCACATGGAAATTATCATTTATTTGCTACTGTTATTTTGTGACTGGGGAGAGGAACTGCTTTCTCACTGCAGCATTAATATCTCCTTCACCAAAGTTAATGTGAACATGCTTGTTCATCAATAAAAACACAAGAGAATGTGCCCAAATTTTTTGGAGAAGGGAATTTGTAAGATGATGTTACACGTTTCTAGCATGCTGTCCTATAAACGGAATCTGGAAATGGAAGAAATAACCTAGTAGTGCAAGACCTAGGCACTTACCTGGTGGCATTCTGTCCTATGGAATCCCACTTCTCTTGAATATTTCTTCACCTCAGTGGTAATCTTCCACTCAGAGTGAGCACATGCAGGGCTTAAATGATGAATTTTTACTAAACACATTGAGAGAACTGTTTAACTGTTTCTAGTGTTAAGTTTCTGTACCAATGCTTTTCCACCAACAGATTACCCACTCACTTTGTCCATCTTTTAACTTGGGGTGCACTTAATCACTTCTGTGGCATCTGTAGATATCCCCTTTGCACCAACAGTTAGATCAGTGTTACGTATACAAAATCTTTTCATTGTATGCAATGGATATAGCAGTTTTTTCTTTTACAAATAAAAATTTTTCCTATTAGGCTTTTGGAATACTGAAAATTTTCTCTGTCAGTTGCACACTTAAATCTAACCAAAAAACCTAAATGACTGTAGAATATCCATACCAAGAAGAAATAAAGGAAAATATTCTGAACACAGTTTAGGCCAGTAAGAGGGTTGGATTTACACCGTCATGAGACTAGAACTTGAGTAATCATTTAGAAATAAAAGAGAACACTGCCTTAACATTTTTGTTAGCATATAATTCTCAGACAGCTACAGCCTGCAGCTTATTAGCTTCCTCCTCCCAATGTCTTGTAGGAACATTGAAAAGCCTGAAGAGAAGTTGTGGGTTAATTTAAAAGCCAGAACTGCAGGAAGAAGGGCAAGCAAGATGGGATAGATAAAAACAATATGTCACATTGATTCTTTAAGACTGGTTGCCTAGAAGGTAAAGAACAAACCTCCCAGAGAAGTGGAGAAATCTAAAGGCAAAAAAAAAGACAAACTGGAATAGAAATGGCTTCAGGACACAGGGATACACTGGCAGAGAACAAAAACTAAGGAGATGATTTTCCAGAAGAGCATATTGATGTTAATATCAGCATTCACACTCTTATCATTCAGCCACATTGAAGCAGCAAAAAACATGATGAAGAGTAGATTCTTGACATGAAATTTTGCTTTGTTCATATTGGTCTAAATTGATTTCAGAGAAAAAGATGAGCTTTATTATGATGTAATAAGTGAACCGTCAGTCATTTTTTTCAAAAATATATCTCCCTTATGAAACATTTTCAAGAGGCAATCTTTTTTACAAGCAGAAAAAAAAATGCTGCTATTACACCCCGCATGAGATGCAGTGAAGCCTCTTGTTGTAGAAGGAAAAAATGACAACCTAAAACATTGCCAGAATTTGCAATAAAGAGGTTCATGATGGAGGAAAACAATGAAGCCTACAGCCAAAAAGAAAAAAAAAGATTTTATACGCTCACTTTATCATGGAACTGGATCTGATTAGCTTTTAGTCTTTGAAACTGGAAAAAGCATGTGAAAAGGAAAAAAAGGTATCTGGAGAAGCCAAGTGAATGTATGAGAGAGGAACTGGGAAGCCAAGGATGCTCACTCTGGAAATATGCTTTCCCCTGCTTACAAAAAGATACCTTAGATCTCTGTGCCACACTGGGGATTGGAGGCTGACTTTTCAAAAAAGCAAAAAATCTTTGAAAGGAATTTGCTTCACTTATTTTCAGTCTCTCTTTCTGGAGAATTCAAGACCAAGAAGAAATGAAAATGCACCTTCTCAAAACAGCATTGATTTTTGTTGCAAGGAAGAATCACTTCTGTGATTAGTTTTAAAAGTTTTTTTGTATCCCAAGTTTTTCTTGAGCTTCCATGATTTGATAATTCAAAATATCTAAGAAATGTGTATGGGAGAAAAGTAACTTAGTCTGGATTGCAAGCATCTCTGTTTTTTAAGTAGAGGTGAGAAACAAGAAGCTGCAAGCTTCCCTGTAGCGTCTAAGCAGAGAAAAGCTTATGTCAAGCTTATGTTAGTCCTCTTTTGGACACTCGTGTGTTGAGACCCTGAGAGAACCATTCTTGCAATAGCACTCAAATAAACTTAAAGTACCTTACTCATGATGGTATCATAACAACAACAGGGTAATTTGTAATCTAAACCTTGAAGTGAATTTCCCTAAACATTTTCTTCCTGGTGCACACTCCATAGAAGACAAGAGGTTTTACCCTCAAAAAGGCATATTTTAATAATATGTAAATTGGAATAATTTGCTTTTCAAAGGAAAAAAATGTGTATGAGAAAGAAAAAAATGCAACAAGTTTACACAAAAGTCTATTTTTGTCTTCCATGTCTCTGCAGGGAAGGTGTTCTAGTACTTTCAAGGACTTTCAGCAACATCTGGTCTCCATTCTAAGAAATGTTTCTTTCTGTCACCTTGAAGACCCGGTGCTCTCTTCCCCATTCCACTCACTGGACTTTTCCCAGTTCCTCAAGGAACAAGGACTGCTGGAAAAGGACAGGAATCTGATAACAAAGCAGAGGAAGAGCTTATCTGCCAACAGTCTTACTAATTTAGCCAGTAGCACCTTAAAGTTTTTTTGAAGAGCTGTTGGAGATCAAAGCAAAAGGGAGGAACAGGGGACTGCAGATTGAATGGGAGTCAGTAATGGATCCTTGTAATATCCTGGGGTGCATTAGGGAGAGCACTGCCTGCAGGTGGAGAGACGTGATCCTTCCCCTCTACACAGCCCTGGTGAGGCCACATCTGGACTGCTGTGCGCAACTTGAGCTCATTAGGGTAAAAGAGATATGGAGCTCCTGGAGACAGTCCAGTGGAGGACTACAAGGACGATTAAGAGACTGGAGCATCGCTTTTATGAGGAAAGGCTGAGGGAGTTGGGCCTGTTCAGCCTCAAGAAGAAATGACTGAGAAGGGATATTCGACAATGTCTATCAGTATCTGAAGAAAGGGGTCAGAGAATGGAGCCAGGCTCTGCTCGATGGTGCCAAGTAATAAGTCATGGCACAAGGAGAAGGAACGGATGCACAGGAAGTTCCACCTGAGTATGAGGCAGAATTTCTTTTCTGTGCATGTGGAACAGATTGCCCAGAAAGGTTGTGGAGTCCTGTGGAATGTGCTGTAGGATGACCCTGCTTGACCAGGGAGGATGGACCAAATAACTCAATTTATTCCCTTCCAACTTTACCAATTTTGTGATTCTGTGATCAGATCAGATTTCTGGGCCAAATCAACAAAGCGAAACCAGTTCATTCCTGTCTACTTGGCTCTGCTGAGACAATTTGAGAATAAATATGTCCAGTTTTGCATTTCTCTGTACAAGAAAGTCGAGAATACCAAGATGATTAAAGAGCATGTATGAGAAGAGGCCAAGTAAGTTGACATCATTCAACTTAAAGAGAAGGCTAAGGAGTTATCTAATGCTGTCTTTAACTACCTAAGAGGTGTCTAAGGAAAGGACAGAGACAGGCTCTTTTTGAAAAGCAGGCTGTGGACATTGCAACAGGGTAAATTCCAGGGAGCTAGAAGGAAAACTACTTCACCACAAGAGTGAGAAAACACTGGAAGAGGTTGCCTGGTGAAGTTGCCAAAGTAACCTTGGGGATACATGAAATTGGTGAAGATTCTATAAAACCTGATCTGAATTCAAAGTCATTTTTGTTTTGAGTACAGATTTGACACCCAGTGTTCATTCCAACTTTTTGTTTTGTATTAACCATCATCAAACTGAAATCAGAAAGGCTTAGGCTGTTGAGGGAAAGAAGACAATTTCCCTTTTATATTTATGTTCACAGTCCCTGTTTGCAATTTTCTGTTGCCTGGTGCTCAAACTTAAAACAAAATATTTCAAAAAATGAAAAATATCATTCAATCTTAATTAAAAATACTGTGGAGGGAAGAACAGGATAGGAAAAAGGTGTTGAAGTAGTACCCTGATGCTTTTATACTTTCATACTTGAACACAGATAAAACTGTTTTCAAAGTATCTTTCATTCATTATTTTGTTCATGATTAATCTTTTGAAATAATCTACATCTATTTCCTTCTGGGCTGCAGCAAGGAAGGAACTGATTTCATTGCTGCAAAGAGCACACCTCATACTAAGTAGAAATATTATAATATTTTAAAGGTGCTTCTAACATTAGATCACTTTGACTCTTTCTTTTATTATTTTCCATATTACTTTTCTCAGTCAGGCTTCATTCTAAGTTCTTCTAAGTTCTTTCTGGATATTTTATAACTTTGATAGGCTATTTTCCTGTGTCAATTATTTTTCGACTTTCATGTACAGCCCTACTGACCTTTTTTATTCTTTCAGTATTTATTACTACCTGACATGGATAACCTTTGGTTACACATTAATTTCACCTTAAACACTCTTTTCTCTTCCCTGCATTTTCATCATGTTATTATTCCTCTCAACTTGCCCTGAGAATTTCAGCTTTTTCAAGATATGAATTCAGTTATACATTCTTGCAACTTCTTTAGTTTCAAAGTGCTATATTTAACCTAATTCTATTCATTTCACTAATCATTAAAAACGTATTGAAATAACATTTTTTTAACACTTTTCAAACTGTAGGCAAGGGTTGCTCCTTTAGGTTTTGTAGTTGTTAATCCAACTTAAACATGAAACCAGATTTTACTCTATAAGGTACAGATGATAGTACTCTTAGCTGCAAGAACAAAATGAATTATAAGTCAATTAATTATAGCAATAATACTTGCTATATGGTTTGATTTTTAGTTATGTATGCCTGAAATAAAGTGTTGTTGGTATCTGGGCATAATCCTTGTGCTGAGTTTACAGGGTTTCAAGACTGAGACAAGAGATTCAGCTTTTCCTGACCTGCCTGAAGCTTTATTTTCCCGGATTTAGCAGAGTTAACAAACGTCTCTGAGAGACCAGGTGGAGTCATCCTGACAGGAGGACCACTGCCCATTGAGGAGGTAGTAATCCACATAGCAGTTAACCCCAGAGATGTGGGCATGTGCTGTGCTATCAGTGTGCCTTTCCTGCTCCCCTTTTTGTGGCCAACAAATGTCGATGGCTTCCTTGGCAGACCTTGTCCACAAGGACACAGTAACTCTGATGAGAGGAGATACAGCAACATAGACTGAAAAAAGGTCAGATAAGTTCATATTGTTCCCATGGTCCATGTGGCTGAGCAATATTTGGCATGCAGTCCTAGCTCCAGTCCTCTTTGTTCTTCTCATAAACCCCTCAGATTTTTTTATATACTTAATATTTGGTCCTCTGTGTCAAATTTGTGCTATCACTTTACTTCTTACTCATTCTCTGAAAGGAGGTTATCTCCCTTGCCTTCATTACCTTCTGGGTATATATAAATTGCAAATATGATATATGTGTGTTTGAATAGTTTTGTACATATGAGTGTATTCTTACACAAAGTAAAAACAGGAAGGAGACCAGATATTCAAAAGTTATATGCTTATGAATAGATACGCATGCAGAATCTGTATATTTGTGTTTATATATTTACGTACATATCATACACACACAATACATGCAAGTGTCCATATACAGAAAATGTTTATGTATTAAAATACAGTCCTATAGAATAACATTTTGCAATTTAATGTGTAATGCAAAAATTAGGAAAAAATCTTGTTTGTGATCAAGTCCTTACGAACAGTCACCAGTTGAAACACAACTTCTCAGCCAGTTATTCTGTTTCCAAATATGCCTCTCAGTCTCATGTGTTGTTTTTTATATGCTACCCATATATCTACTAACTCATTCAACTTTAATTAAATCAATTACAAATCCCCAGAGCACCCTAATTAGTGAAATATACTTAACAAAATCTATCAATTATTATTTTGAACATCTCATAATATCACAGCTAGAAAAACACTCAAGTGAAAACTAATTAATTACTATCAACCAAATAAAGAGATCTTTACGTCTTAAATACTACCACACACAAAATTAGCTAATATATTTTAAATGGGTAAATTACATGGTGAAAAAATATCAAGGAAAAGGTAAATGTTAAATCTCTCTTGCAGTTAAATAACCATTATGAAAAAGCAGAAACTAATATAGAAAAAACCCATATAGACAAAACAATAATAATTGCAACTGATGCAGCAGTCGGCATTGGGTATGATGTCGCTGCAGGAAAGATTTGGGCATATGAATCAGAAATTCTCTGTCACTTACAATATGAGAGAAGGTTTGACCACTCAAAAGACTTGTCACTGGTGATTTCTATCTCTTTGTGATTTTAGGGAGATAAGATTAATGAGAAATAGAATTTATCACATTTAGAAATGTTCACTCTAAGACTAGGTAGGTTCTTACAGAAGTCAGGGGGATTCCACTCACATTAATGCAGTCTCCTTGGCAGATCTGAACGCTAAAACCAAAATTGAAATTGTTATTTTTGTGTTCACGTCTCCAGTAGTTCCTTACTAATATTTCTGTTTCCACTCCATTAACCAAAGATAAATAATTCCCTGGTCCCAGTCATTTAACAGTGGAGGAAAGGGGAGGGATGGGGGTAGAGAATATGACTTTCTTAAGCAGAAGGAAGCCATTTTCAGTTAAATAAATATTTCTATCTTAAAGCTCTGAAAATTCCAGTGGCTTCCAGTTTCAATGTATCCTTCCTCATCTGCTACCACATCTGCCTGATTGAAAATTCTTTTTTCCATCAAACTATTCCAACCAAGACTAACTGGCTACAGCCAAATTGTGTTAATGCAGATGCTGTATAGGGATATTCTGAAATATTGATCGAAGGAAACTTTATTCCGAAAATGAAATTTTCTAGCTTACTTCAAACTTACTTCTTTTCCTTCACCCTTATATCCTGATTTTCTATTTTAATTTTACACTACATTAATACCTTTACATAATTATAGTTTTTTTTAATATCAATTAAACTTTCAAACTTCTCTCACCTGCACACCTAACAGATGAAATATGCCATTGAACATCAATTTAGTTCTGAATCTGGAAACAAATTCTGCCATGAAGTTGTGCAAAAGAACCATGTGATGTGACATTTGTGTGCAAATTTAATAAAAGAGTTTACCATAACTCACTCAGAGGCAGAGTGCTTGGACAATGATAATCGCATAATTAAAAAAAAAAAGGTGGAGAAAGATAACATTAAATAAGTAAAGTATTGTATATGAATATAGACTGAGTGGACCTAGGCTCAGACAAACCTCAGATTTCTTTTAACAACTTCCTGTTTTTCAGTGGTATTTATCCAAGACAGAGTTAATATTAGAGCTAAATATATGAGCATGAAGTTGAGTCTGAATATGTTACTCATTAGAACTTTTCACCTTTATTTCAAAGGACTGTGCAATAATTTGATTTTATATTTGACAATTTGCAATAATTGAGTTGTTTGATAATTTTAAAATGAGAGCACATAGCGGAACTGATTTTGTTTCCACTTGCATTAATTTTGCACTGAAGTGATACAACACATGAACACTGTGTAGGTTATTTGCTGTTTTACATTATACAAGTGTCTTCATGATCTTCACGTGAATGACATAATACCATTATGTCATACAGTTTGTCTTATCAGAAACAGTGAAATTAAATTATGGTTAGAAGATGTACATCTAATCTATAAAACTCAATTTATAATTTTCATAGTTTAAGCAAATTCCAGAAAAAATTACTCTTTTCCTTTTGAACTTTGAGAACTGACAGTCTGAGACAAAATTTGAGATGAAGTGTAAAGTAGAGACAATCCCTTGCTAGAAGAAAATCAGATGAAACACGAAACACATTTAATGAGATAAGCATTGATTCATCATGGTTTTTTTATTTAGGGAAACTATTAAACAGTCATACGTTGTTTTGGTCCCTACAAAACCAGAGAAGATTTTTTACAATGATTTCAGATGTTTTCTGGGCATAGAACCTAACTCCACTTAATCACATAGTTAAGTTTAGATTTTGTTTTTGTAGTAATGGGAACACACTCTGGAGAAAAAGATAAAAGTAAAAGAAAATAAATGAAGGTTTTTTCTGCCTGAACAATGCTAAGATGCTCTCAGATTTTCCCCATGGGAACACTTTTTTCATATCTGTCAGTTTCAAATGGCATTCCTGTGCACCATTATAGATTGTCCTCTCCCTGCACTGAATTGTTTATATTTCATACAGCATGTCATAGTCCTATCAAAATCGATCAAGAGTTTGGAGAATATAAAATCTCCTGCCATTCTCAACTGCTACTCTGAATCCATCATTTGCAAATGTGAAGAAAACACTGGTGTCAACATACCAAAGGAGGAACTTTGTTGGCTACTATGGAAAACGCACATTTTCTAGTAACATGACACTTGTATATATAATGAATGATCATGTGAGGAAATTGCTGTTCTTTACACAGGAACTCACTTGAAAAAATTTTGATGGAGGAAAAAATGCAATTTTTTTTTACAGTTCTATATAGATGTTGTACTAAAGGCAAAGATATTGAAATCCTGTAATTTTTCTGTTGTCATGTCTATTAGAGTTTGTATTATGCATTATGTAGCTGTCTTAATGCTAATGGGATTGCTGGCTAATTCTATTAGTTCTGTTAATTAATAATTGAAAATTCAGTCCAATTCTTTTTCCATTCAATCTCCCTATCTCAAACAAACAAACAAAAAAAGGAAAAAAAACCCAACAAAAGTATGTGTAAGTAGTAGAATGTATAGAAGTCTAGGAGGATGGTTTTTTGAGGGTTCTTGACTCTTGGTAAAGCTGAGCTATTCTCATTGACTTGATGACCAACAGAAGTCAGCAATTAACAGTATGGCAGTTCCAAGCTGACTATGACATTATGCATAATAGAGAAAAGAGGGAAAATGTTGAGTTTTCTGTTTAAAAGGAAATAACTTGATAGAAAAGAAGGAAAGACTAATAAGGAACTAAGGTGGCAATGTGAAGCGTTGTGAAATAATGTGATTTTTCTGGTTTATCAACATAGAATCATGTTTATGGATATAATCAATCACGAATTATATAAAATCTAGAGTAAGATTAAAAAATTTGAACATTTCACAGTTTTTAAGGCAATCAAGAGCCAAAAAGAGTGTGAGGAATTTTAAGGAATTGTGAAAAAATCGGGGGAGCAAAGAAAGATGATGTTGACAGATGCATAATTACATGAAAAATCTGATGTATTCATGTAAATTATGTAAAAAAAAATTAAAATAAAGAGAGGGACAAATGAATATAAAATAATTAAAATAATATTTTTTGTTCTTAACAGCTGAATTCCAATAATTTCCAAAAGTTCAAATGCGGAGTAAACTTTTATGAAGAATGTAAAAATCAAAAAGGTGTAGCAAGCAGGCATTATCATACAGATTGTCCAGAGTAATGCTTCAAGAAAAAAAAAGAGAAAAAAGCAGCCAAAGAGTTTTGTAGTCAAATGAAAGACACAATTAAACTGTGTGGATGAGTTAGAGAAAATATTATTTTAAATAAGTCATAGGCCAGACAGTAATCCACACCTGAATAATCAAAGCACTGAATCAGAAGTCTGAGAATTTCAATATTTCACTCAGTGCACCCATCTGTTCAAGGCCAGATTAACTATATGTTGTGTCACCCTGATAAATGTTTTGCCAACCTGTTAATAAAGATATCCAGTTCTGGAAATGCCAGGCAATCCATCCCAGTGCTTCACTATACTTCTTACTATAATATTTTCTTTCATATCTAACCTAGATCTTTCTTGCTGAAATATGTACCTATGAATTTTGTCCTATTCATCATGATCATGAAGAAAAGATTATTCTTTTCTCTGTGCAGTAATGTATTTTGGTTGTTTTTACATACTTGAAATCTATTGCCTTATTTCCTATCCTCTTCCCTTCTTGATGCTAAACAAAAGGAATGAATTCCATTTTCTATCATAGATCACATTTTCAAGACATCTTGAATATTGGCATTGCTCATGACTTCAAGAAATCTACATCTTTCCTGGAATAATCTTTTCCTTTTGCTTTAATCAGTAAAAGCATTGTCTTGCATGATATATTCTGTAGGCTAAACTAGTAGGCCATACAACCTAGAATAGTATTAAGGAAATTGTCCACTTTGTGTGGTTTTTTGCATAATGTGTCTAGTTCAGATCTATCTTTTGCTCCACTAGATCTAGAACGAATTTTATGCATGCGTCCTGGTCATAGAATCATAGAATGTCCTGGAAGGGAACCACAAGAGTCATTGAAATCCAGTTCCTGGCGCTGCACAGGAACAGCCCCAAGAGTCACTCCAAGTGCCTGAGAGTGTTGTCCAAATGTTTCTTGAGCTCTGTCAGGCTTGGTGCTGTGACACTTCCCAGGGGAGCCTGTTCCAGTGCTCAACTACCCCCTGGGTGAAAAAACTTTTCCCAACATCTAACCTAAATCTCCCCTGATAAAACTTCAGGACATTCCCTTGGGTCCTGTCACTGGTCACCACAGAGATGAGATCAGTGCCTGCCTCTCCTCTTCCCCTCACAAGAAGCTGTAACTGCAGTGGGGTCTCCCCTCAGTGTCCTCCAGGCTGAACAGACCCAGTGAGCTCAGCTGCTCCTCATACAGCTTCCCCTCCAGACTCTTGATCACCTTCATAGACTTCCTTTGGACACTCTCTAATAGTTTAACATCTTTCTTACATTGTGGCACCCAAAACTGCCCCCAGCACTCGAGGTGAGGCTGTCCAAATGCAGAGCAGAGCAGGACAATCCCCTCCATTGCCCAGCTGGCTGCTGTGCCTGATGCCCCCCAGGGCAGGCTTGGCCTTCCTGGCTGCCAGGGCACTGCGGACTCATATTCAGCTTGCCATTGACTGTGGGAACACAGCTAAGGAGCAGGACTCAAAGTACTATTGAACTCATTACAGAAGTAGATGTGCTAGAGGGCTACGAGCCCTGAGAAGTCGAGGCAAGACCCTGAAGGAGAAAAAACCCAAGGTATACATATGTTTGTTTGTATGCAAGACAGTACAGGACTGTACAAGTTTATACTAACCCACAGTTAAGCAATGTTACTAATAAACACATATATGGTTATTATTGTTTTAGCTCATGTTTGAAAGGTATATAAACCAGCAGTGTTCAATAAAATTGGTTTCATGATGCAAACCATGGAGACCTGTCTCTTCAATTGCCTGACAATTGACCAGGACCCCCAGGTCCCTTTCCAAGGTGCTGCCCTCCAGCTCTTGCCTCCAGCCTGGTCAGTTGTTCCTGTTTGTATGTTTAACTGCTTCTGCCTAGGATTTTTGCACATAACCCCACTGAATAGCACCATGGTTTTACACAGAACAGCCTTCTAATTTGTTAGAACAACATTGAATTCAGTGCAAATTTACTGGTATTGTAAAAAATAAGATGTGTCTCTATTACACTGAATATTTGTTTATTCCCAAAAGCCAGAGCCAATCTCTAGGATCTCACACATTATACAGATCCTACAGGGTAAGATTCTCCAAATAGTTTGTATACACCTTCTAATACTTTTACTTAGTTATTCATAAGAATGTCATCTGAAAAAATATCAAAAAGTTTTATTATATTCAAGACATAGCTTACCTACTTTTCCCTTTATCCAAAAGGGCTGGAAGCCTGTCACAGGAGGACATCTGACTGGGTTGACATATTTGGTTCATAACAAATCCCCACTGGCCATTACTCATCTCCTTACTCTGCCTTAAGTATTTCAAAACAGTTTGATTGCTTTGCTCTTCAGCTGATATGTACAGAGTCAGATTATATAAGTGTACCAGGAAACTCAGATAAGCATTTGATTTACTTTAATACTACTGCTACCTAAAAATGGATTGGCCAAGACAGACAACCTCCTCTATGCAGCATTTTGGTTTTAGATCCTTGACTTCTTTTACATTGCTCTCATGGTTAAAGTGAGCATCATTAATGCTCAAATACGTTTATTATTTTTTAACTTCCTTTAAAATCTTGCATCCTTAGGCCAAAACATGCAAAATTATTTCATGATAAAAGTAGTTGCATCATATATATATGTACACATATATATAAAATATGATAGCAATCCCATTTTATTTTCTCCTGAATTAGAAAATGCTTAGAATTTTCCTAGAGCTGTGTTAGATTTCAGTGTTATTTAATCGACTGCAGCCATTTCCAAAACCAGACTTGAATTCAGTCCTGATATCATTTCAAAAGGACTCAGGAAAAATGAAATCATTACACCTCAAGGATACAAAAATGTTAAGTTTATGGTCTATCTATTTTTGAGACTGGTGTTGTCTTTTTCATGGATCTTACACTGTAACTGTAATGGCTGGGCTCTTGTAGTGGAAGACTCTGTATTAATTCTGTGCCCAGGCAAGATCTTCAGCGCTAGATCTGTTTAATTATTGCTGTGAAAGAACTAAGATGAGGATAATTTACCTATTCTTAGTACATACAATACTGAAGAGATAGCTATATGGATTTGGGGCTTAAAATTTTAATTTACTGAAATTGTGTGTAAAAGGTCATCTTGCCTTTAAGAAGCCAGTATTTGCATGTGTTTATTTCAGCAATATGCTTTCACAAACCCATCAGTCACAGGGCAGACAGAATACACTCTGGAAAATTTTCAGTGCAGCTAGAAAGCCATTGTTTAAAAAACCACAGTAGTATATTGTGAAAGTTGTTCTGAGTAAGAGGTCAGTAATAATGCATAGTTAAATGGAAGTCTGTCAGGTTGTCTGCAATAAAAAATACCTCCTAATTGCAAACCTTTAGATAGCAAACCCCAAATTAACATGCCTAGAATATAAATTTTGATCCAGCAATCTACAAGATTTTAGTGTCACTGAGATACTAAATTAAATAAGTTATTGAATTTCACTTCCAATTATTTCCTTGTGAATCACAATGTACATAATTTCATGTACATAAGCCATAAACAGAATAAAATACTATTATCAGTAAAATCTATTACCACCACCTCATTGCAATTTTTTTGTTTCTTTCCCTATCTGTTGCCTAACATTTTTGAGAAAAAAAAAACAAGTGGTAATTGATGAGTCTCAAGATAGATCTGTTACATGTTTGTACTGGTATAACACCCCAAAGTAATTTATATATGTAACCTCCACTTTGGAGTTTCCTTGAGAATGGAGACAATGGTCTGCTTTTCAAGTGTGGTCTGACATTAAATATTTTAGAGATTATGAAGCATTTCACTACTGTGGTCATGAAGAAGCTGATACATCAAATGAATATGATAGACAAGCAATATATTAAAAAAAATGAAAAAAAACCGCCTCAAACCCTGCACCTTTAAACTTGTTGGGAGTAACCCAGAAAAATAAGAATTGTAGCTACAGTTGAATCTCTCAGACTTACAAGCAGTATGACTTGGACAATCAACATTTGCAGGCAATTTCAGACATACCTTTTACAGCAATATAGTCTAAGCTGTGATTTGGGGTCAGACCTTTTTAGGCTATTTCAGGTGTGACTGTAGTGTCATCTTGCAGCTCTGTGGGGGTGTCTTGCATGGTAGAAATCATTTGTGTCCACTCTGCTCTAGATGCTCTTCAACACGGCATCATACCAACTGCAATTTAAATAAGCATATTTCGGGGCCTAGTTTAATCCAGATAGAAATGAACAACAAAAGAACAGGTTAATCAGCACTTGACCTCTCTGCATCATCAGGATCAGCTGTAACATTTCCATCCAGGCGAACCAAAAATGCATCAGACTAATTTTTCCAAATTACTGTGCAAACCTGTAAAAATACACAGGGTATTTAGTCTTATAATGGTGCTCTAAGGTCATGCATTTATTTCAGGGCATATTTTTAACTTGTAAAGGACTGATATCAGAACTTAATATTGACAATTCTCTCTTTTCAGTAAATTGAAAGTACCTGGACCTGCTTTGGAGCCCTGTCATGAATGCTTCTCACCCAATGTGACTTATTAATGTAAATAATTACAAAAAGAGTGCTAAGTGCTCTGAAAGGTCTACCACCTCAGAGAAAATCAATTTTTTTTCACTTTAAAGGAGTTAAGATTTTAAGACAAGGCAGGGGTCTCTTCTTTCCCCCCAAACAACTACTTCCATCCATAATACAATCCACACTACTTTCCTCACCATTCTTTCAAACAAGATGAATTTGCTTCCATTGTGTGATATGCCCTTATCTCACTTTGCTCTCACTCAGCATTTTCCCTTTCCCCTGCATCAGCTGTTGAGGTCACTCCAACCTGGCTAGTGAGCTGAAATAGCAGGACTCGGCAGGCACAGATGACAGAGCAGTAAAGAGCCATTTCATTTTCCCCATTAACCTGTCTCTTCCGTTCCAGCGGGGTTTCCTCTGCAACAAAGAGCTGTTAAAAAAAGACAGCAGATGGACTCAATAGTAATAATTTTGGTTAACCCACATAAAGGAGAGATTGTGGCCTAGTCTGGGCTATGGAAGATCTTTGCTTCAACAACACTGCATGAGAAGGAATATTTAACACTGGAAACTAGATACAAGGGCATATGAAAGGGAATTATCTAATTCTGTTGCAGTGTGCTTTTTAAGTCATGTTTATCCATATTTTCATTTCATGGTTTAACCCAGCACACCCCTGCCTTTTCCCCAGTGTTTGGTCCAACCCAGGCGTTGTATTCCTTCCCTTGCCTAAATCTACCAATGTCATTTCCCCTAATTCCCTTCTCTGTTGTTATTGGGTAGTTAACCTGACCCGGATCCCTTCCGCCTTCTGTGTGTGTAAAAGCCACTTGCACGTGGCAGATAAGTGCCTTGGGCTTCCACCATGGGCTGAATAAACCATCTCTGTCCAACCCCCCAGACCCGTGCTGCTGTTCATCTGTCCCTGCGCCGAAGGCATCGATAACCGGGACCGCAGACTCGCAGGGGGTGTGTCACACCCCATTCAGGGCCACCTAACCTGGAGCACCCCTGGGGTACAGAGGTACCCCGAGGAAATTCTTCATAATTCACTAAACCATGATAAGGAATCCTCTGTGTCACTGATATTTTCATCAGCTTCCTCTCACATACATATTGCTCCATTAAATGTTCAAACCACCATCATGCCACTCACATTTTGTAAAATTGATTCATGCTCAAGATCATTTATAAATGTAGTACTTTAACTATTAAAATGGTAAAATACAACCTTTTTATTATGCCAAGTAACTCTATCTCTTATTATACAAAGGTGAAAATAAAAAAATCTCTTTTCCTATAGCTAATAAAAGTATAAGATACCCAACAGCAGTCAAGAAGACAGAAATCAGAATCAGTTACAAATCTGTAACTGAACATTACAGCCTGAAGTTCTGCTAATCAGGTATTACATATTAAATAAATTTTCTCTTTTGCTTTCAGTTGATACTGCTTGTTTTCTTTGTAATTAATTAGATGAAAAAATGTGAAATGAATTTTTTGCTATGGGTAATAACATTACAAAACTTACTATGCACTAATGAAGAGACCTTGACATGTACAAGGAAGAAATTCTGTGCAGCAATGGCAACAATGGTTTATAGCATAGAATCTACTGGAAAAGCAGATTCTTCAGTCTCTCTGTATTTTGTCCTTTCTCCTGAGGTAAATTGTTAGTTAGAGGATTTTAACTTCAGAGTCTTTACTCTGGTACATGGGCTATACAAATGGTGGGGGCAAAGACACCTCTATCATGTTGGCTTATTACAAGACATCCAATACCAATCCAGCTGGGGTGCACAGAAGTTCTGGGACCTGGGTTTGGTCAGTCTGAAGAAAAAGATCTTACTACACTGCCTGAACTACCCAATGCAAGGAGGGATGTAGTGAAAACAGACTCTTTACAGTGTTGTGTGGTGATGAGAAGAAGCAGCAAAACAAGCTTAGACATAGAGAAGAAAAGGCTGTTTCATTGTGAGACTGGCCAAACCCTGTCACAGGTTGCCCAGAGAGGGGGTGAATTCTCTGTCTCTGCAGATACTTGAAACGAAACAAGATGTCTCTGAGCTGAACAATGTGATCTCACTTAGCTGTGCTTTGAGAAGCTACAGACTTCCAGTGTTCCTTATAGCATACCCATTTTCTCCATTCCAGAGAAAGATGGTCCTGACTGCAAAGCTGAAGACAGCATGATTTTACCTTTGTCAAAGCTGAATTCTTACATTGCCTATCTCTATACAAGCAAAAGGAAAGGTAATATTCAGGTTTAGGTTCTTGTTGAGTACTGCAGGAAAGGCAACAGATTCCAGCAGTTAATGGGAAAGTCCAGGAGCAAAGTGTGACTTTTATCAGCTATTGTGTTGCCCTACAACAACATTTTTGAACTTCTACTAAGCTGATATTTTTCTTTAAAAAGCATCTACTCTACTGAAGCAGCACTTGCTCAATTAATCTTGTAGAGTGGAGGTGGTTTTTCTAATTCCTTTTATCTATAGCGGTAGCTATGACCCCAGCAAAATATGCTGTTTATTCTGCTGTTTTTTCGCTTCTAATTTGGAACTTTAAATAGTTCCACACTTGAAGAGATTATTTTTTAAAGCCTTCATGAAAAACTATGATTATTGGGTAACAGTATTGGGCAAAAAATACTTACATACATACAACTGAATTCAGATTATTTTCCAAGTAGTGGTAAGATAAAATTATTCCTATAATAAAGAAGACAATAATTCATTGCCTAAAATACAGTCTGATGAGAAGTATAAATTTGAAGGATGAAGTCAGGAAGGGTGGACTGAAATTGTAGGAATTGACATAGTTGATTTGCATGAATGTATATATTTATATATATGTGTATGTTTATATTATTTACAGAGATGAAAATATTTCCCCTTTAGAAACTGCACCCAGAAGAGAGGTACAGAAGTAGACTAGGTGCATAAATGCATCTTAATCTTGAGAGGCAAGGAAGAGTGGACAAAAAAGGGAATATGTGAAAACTAAAAACACTGTTACAAATGACAATGAGGAACCCTAATTCCCAATTTAATATAGTTTCCTTTATCCTCTCCTTTCTACAAAAAAATACAAAGAACTATATAAGAATTTTTGTAAGGCTAAGTTAACAGCTAAAATTAATGAGATGATAATCAGGTTTTAAATTAGAAACTGTCCTCTCAAGAGAAGAGAATCTTGTTTGCAATGAATTTAGATGGTAAGTGGGGAAAAAGTTATCTTGCTGGTGTTTGTGCCCAGTCCTCAGAGGTCTCATGAGCTTCAATCCTGATTTGCTTTAATTGCAGTGGGAGATATTAACTACTTTGTGGGACTGAATTCTCTCAGTGTGATATTTATAAAACAGTATCCTTGATATGAAAAAAATCCCAAATTCCTAACTATCTAAATAATCAGAAAGTCCTAATAGACTTAAAGTAACCTACAAATATCTTAATGTTAACTGATAATATCTAGGCTTATAGATGGCATTGATATATAGTAGTATATTTGGGCTCTGGAAAGGCAGTGGCTTTTATGCCAGAAGAATAGCTTACAAAATTCATTGAGTCATTGACTTCTAAAAAAGATGCTCAGTTCTCATTAATTATGTACCCTGAGGGTTAATTTTATCAAACAACTCCTCTCAACCTTGTGGTAGTTATTTCCTATTTAGTAATGTCTCCTCTAATGTTAAGAATTTTAAACAGAATTAATTGCTTTGGAACACCATAAATATAAACACTTTGAAATTAGGTGAGGTTTATTTTATTTTTAAAAATAAATAAATAAATAAATGCAGTTGTTTTTTGCTATGCTTACAAGGTTTGAAATCCTGCCCTCATAATTTCTACATATTTTAATTTGAAGAGATTTTTTTAAGTATGATGAGCTGAAGAATGTCTCCAATAATCTTTGAAGAGAAGAAGATAGTACCAAAAATCCCTATCAAAAGAGTTCAATCCATCCTTTTCTGTCTCCAAGTATAGAAATATGGAAAAAGAACCACTGAGTCAATTAACCCAATCATCCAGACTGCCCCAGGACAACAAAATTATCTTTCCATATACAGAAAAAGAGGATCTCAGCTGCACTTAAGTCCTTGAAACACTGCAGTTCAGCAGGCACTCCCAAATTCCATGGGCAGTGCAGAACAAGACAGGAATATTTGTTTCATTTGAAACCACAGCTAGTGGTGAATATTTCCAGTTTTATATGAATATTTTTAATTTCCTACTGTTGCATTAGCCAATGTGCCATTTCACAGAATCTTACATGTTGCCTAAACTATTTAGGTTTTACAGTTGAGAGAAAAGAGTTAATTAGTTGAGAGAGGGAAACTAACAAAGAGCCCTTTAGTGGGTAAGTTTTCATGAAACGAGGTGAAAATACAATAGATTTCTACCTAGTATCATTCTACTGTTTTTATGAAAAAGAGAAAAGTATATTAATTGACATCACTGAATATGAATAGAAATCTGTGATAGCCTTAGTAGTGATATTTGGCTGTCTATAGCAGCAGTTTGCCCTAATGTTTGCCAGAGTGTCACTACAACTGATGACATGTAAAGCAACATTTATTTGATTGACAATTAATTTGTGATGAATGAAGCTTAGTTAGTTCATGGCAAATAGTCATGGCTGAAAGTCTTTTAAACTTTTAAAAGGGACAATAAAGAGTTGGAAATGCGAACTCCAGAGTGAGGTATTCATTCTAACATTTAAAATCCTGAAATAATTCCCTGTCTTGCTAGAGATGGTCTTCCAGCTAATTCCAGCTGCCCTGGCTGGGAATCGTTTCGAGTCTGGTTGGGCAGTGGCTAGCGGACCAGCCACTACCTCCTTAGTAGTTCAGAAGATGCACGAGAGCTGTTAGTGAGGCTTGACAAAGGTAAGAAGAAGGAAGCCTCATGGCAAGATAGAGTTTATTGTCACATGCACCCCATGGTGCAGGCACTCACGCGTCCCAGGAGAGAAAGAGAGCACGAGGCGGCTCGTTGCTTATCAGGGACCAGGGGAAGGGGGTGGACACAAGAGGGAAAACCAATCAGGGGAATGGGGAGGGCACACAGCCAGCAAATAGGAAACGAGGGGTGGGGGACTCCCAGCCTGCTCCAATCCGGGACTGAGTCCCTCCGAAGTCTCTGGAATGAGGGGGAGAGGCTTCCTGGAGGGGGGCAGGCACTGGGAGGAGAGCAACAGATGATTGACAACATATTGCAACAGAGGGGAACAAAGGGAATTTCCCAGGCAGGAGATTGTACCAAATGGGGAGAAATACAGGGGTAACTTGGGAAAAACCATTACAGAACAAATGATTATTAACAATAAGTAAAAACCAGAAAACGCGCCGCTACAAAATCCCTTCTTTGCTTTTCCTTTAGGAGAGAATAAAATAAATTTCAGTATTTCAGGTACTCTTTGTGTCACCATAATAAAGATGGTGAAAGATTCCCGTTATATTTGGAAAAGGAAGAAAAAGTAATTGAGCTTCAGTGGTATTCCGCAAAATGTAATTTGTCACAGGAATACTATCATGGTTCCTAGAAGACCAAACAATATGACTATATGGTGTGAAGACAGAGAAACAGATAGGAAACAGATCTGTAGTGTTTTCACATTTGCCTGTTTCTGTTGGCCAAATTCAGTGCAATGGTTTAAGTGTTTTTTTTCTGCTGTGAGACAGGATTAGGAGAAAAGGGCAAAACAGGCCCAAACTTCAAGATATAAAAATAGATTTATTAACGCACACTAAAGAAAAAGAGGAAAATGGAAAAAAGAATCAAAATGAAACTTAAAAAAACACTCTTCCTCCGCCCCCACAAACTGTTCACTTTCTTACAAACAACATAAAGAAACAAACCCTGTGATTTTTAGTCAGTTTCACCATTTGAAAATAAGCTTCCATCAGTTCTTTAGGGAGAGGAGTCTCTCTTAGTTTACCATGGAATTTCCCCCCCGACAACCTAGAACAGTTCTCTCGTGGGTTTTAACTGTCACAAAAACAGCTGGCTGGGGAAAACCCATTTCCTGGAAATCGCCTCCCATTAGCAGTTTCCCAAGCTGCTTATGGGTCATGAGAACTCACACGTACTGGGATGTCACCTTTTAAAGATGAACAACACTAAAGGCAAACAATTCTTCATCTTAAGGAACAGGGATGTCTTCTCACTTCTTCACTGGCATAGAGGGCTTCTCATCTCTCTCTCTGTTCAAGTATTCTCATGGGATAGAATAGATAGAGAGAAGTCTAGCCTAAAATGGTAAACTCCTCAACCCCTTGTCCCAGTAGTCTTTTCACTCTCTCTTCACTGACTTCATGCTGTGTCTCCTTATAGTTTAATCACTTTGTCCTCTTCCTTCCTCTCAGGGAAGAGTTAGAGCTCCAGGAGTTTCATTTTGTGTCAAGAAAGAGTTAATTTTCTTGCCTAGGTCCTGGCTTCCTGGCCTGTGGCTCACGATGTCAGATTTCAAGGCTGCCTGCTGAGAGATTGGAGAGCCCAGTGGCTCAGGCAGTCAGAAAATTAACAGCCAAAAATGCAGATGGCTCCTTCCCACTCCTGGTTTGATGGAGTGTGCCTGGCCCAACCTGGCCCGTAGTTGTTATCAAGGGGGCCCAGCGGACATCTCCCCAGGCTGGACCAGCTCAGGGTAGGCTTTAAAATTAGCTGATGTAAAGCTGCAGCCTCCTCCTCCCCTGCTGGCAGCCGATGGGGCCCAGAGGTACGGCCAGACCAGGGCTGGCTCCCCCCTGACAGGGGTGGCAGCAGGGACTGGCCAGCCCGGCCGCTCCACAGAGCCGGCCACAGAGCTGGTGTCACCTGCTCCTCCGGCCGGAAGAAAAAAGGGCCATCTTGGACACACTCAGGATTTTTATACGGGCATTCCCAAAAGTTGCAGTCAGCATTCTCGGTGGTCAAACAATGTGTCAGTATCTAAGAATTAACTTCTGATAAGTCCCTGTCCTTTCCAAAATAATTCCAAGGTTCTGACAGGGAACTGTTTCCACTTTAACTAAAAACCAAGATGTGTCAACCCATAACAAGATTACAGTAGATACAATTTTTAATCTCTACACTCAGGACAAACAGGCAAACCATATAGTACTATTGGCCAAATAAAGATCTAGAAATACTGTTCCCATTTGGGGTTGTTTCTAATAGTTGTTTTTTTAGAAAAAATTCACAGTTAGAGGCACTTTTGCCTGGCTAACGAAAATTTTTTAAACAGAAGGAAGAATAGTGAGCTGAAGTAAAAAAATATTTGACCAGAGAAAGAGACATCAGACAAGGGATAGGAAAAGAATACTAAATCTTACACTATCACATGTCAGGTGATGCTATCTGCACATTTCATCAGGAACTCCCTTATTCTTGTGTTGTAAAAAATAGAAATCAGGATATAAATTTCTCTAAGACACTTAGATATCCTCCTTTTCCTCATTCTTTCCTTTCTCAATGCCATCTTTTGGCATAAAGTTTAATTGTGCTACACTGTCTTAGAGAATCCCAGAAAATATTTGCTTTATTAAAGCAGTCTGTTCTCCTGGAGTTACCATCTAAAAAAAAAATTTGTCCCCACCCTCCCAAGATTATTATAATGGCTCATTGTACTACTATGTTGTTCATCAGATAAACCTAATTTCATTTCTGGCCTGTGTCACAGTTAGTAGCTTGATTTTGACATGCTGCTTTGGTGGTATTAATAGACTGTTTCCTTTTGATCAATGTTATTTCCCACTCTGTGGTGTTTGTTGGCCTCTAAGGAGTTCTGCATAGAAGCGTGTGTCAGCCTTTTGCTACCTGGCCCAACTCAGTGTTCAAACTTCCCCAGAGCATTTCCCTGTGTAATCCCTGCTTCTCAGCAAGGCAGGAAAAAGAAATACTGTGGATGGTGGGGATGAGCACCTTGAGTAGACTGGAGACCAGAAAGGAAAGTTTCACAAGATATGCAAGTGTGTATTTTTGGGGGGGTGAGGTGGTGTTGATTATTTTTGGTTTTGCTCCTTGGCCTTTTAAAATAACACATAGAGAAGGTTGTAGAGAGGATAAAAATAAGAGGGAACACCTTGTATTCAGAAAAGTAACAAGGACTTGTTTGGAAGAGAGAGAAACATTAGCAGATGAGTGGTTGTCTTTTCACTTATTTGTCATGTTCTTTCACTGCTTTTCCCTGTCCTTTCACTTCTTTGTCACGTTCCTCCTTCTGCTTTGCAGGTTTGGAGAAAAATAAATGTAACAACCAGGTTGTGTTCTACTTGCATTTGCTTCAAGCAGTGTACCAGTTTGTTTCAAACTAAAAACTCTCCGTACAAATATGTTATTTTGTTCTTTGAATGCCTCACCACTGTTTAAATTGGTTTTACCTCCCAGTTTGCTCTCATTTTCCCTTTGTTTGGATCATATTTTATGACTTCGGAAAATGCTTGTATCCTCTAGGACAACTGTATCCTCTACACAATTGTACAACTGTATCCACTATCATCTAAGCTTTCACTTTTATCTCTTCTTTAAATATATGTTTAGGATTTCATTTTTACATCTTCTGTTCTTCATTCATCCCCTTACTAAGGCTATTTAAATTCAAAGTTCTTCAGTACATTTCAGATTTTCTTTCTTAAGGGATACAAGCCACGTTCCCTGCTGCATTTTCCCTAAGTGTTTTTTGACCTTTGAAGCTGCAGTTCAGAATAAGATTATCAGGCATTTCCTGCTTTGGGATGCAGAAGTTATATTTCATCCATACTTATGACATCTAGGTAGTCTGCTTCTTCATGTCCACTGAATCAGATGATGCAGTTGCTGAATATTAATAGTGGAATTTAATTATTTAGAGTTGTTGGTGCTCAGCCCATTGTGCTGTATACAGACAAAAGGATGAACTTTGTCACGATAATTAGGGTGCTGTACCTTGTCCAAATTTCCCATAGATAGGTCAAAGCTCCTTAAGACTTTCCTCAATTTGTCCTAACTGATAAATACGTTCTAAGGCAACATACCTGAATCCACTTAAGACTGTTTGTCCAGTCATCTACCCTTCACTATCACCATGGCTACTTCTGCTAAGTAGCAGAGACTGTGCTGGAAGCTGGCTGTGTCAGTGCTACAGCTGCATCGGGACTGCCTTTGTCAGGATATGGAGGCAGAATGAAAGAAAGAGTTTAAAGTTATTGTAGACATTTCCTGTTTACTTTGCACATCGACTGTTTCAAAGAGCTGTATTTGGCATGGGTATAGAAAATAGGGGGAAAAAAGTGTTGATTTTTGATATATTTTGAGGTACTTTTATATACATTCCCTAAGCTGCTGCTTTCATAGACATAAATGCACAAATAATTCAGTTCATATATGTAATTCTGTTCAGATGACATGACTGCCCAAGTAAGCAAGGACTGAAATTAATATTTTATTTTTGCCTCTGCCAACCAATTCTTTTTTTTTTTTTTTTTTCCTTTGCCTTTCTGGAAATAATGCTGTGGAACAATATTAGAGAATTAAATACAGATCAGAAATTATTTTGTTGCCATTACTTATTTATTGGCTGAATACATGGAAACCCTGCTGTGAATATCAGTCCTGTAGTGACAGCCTTTAAACAGGCTTATTTGTATATTGAGCACTAAGAGCCTCTGGCCAGGCTTTTAAAAGTGATTTTGACACTGGAACAAGCAAATAGCCACCAAAGGGCACCAAAGGTAGGCAACAGTAACATACTCAGAGCTGGCACTGATCTCCCTCTATGCCTAAACTCCCTAAGGCGTCTATGCTTCTGCAGCTGGTATTTTCATAGAAACCTAACTTTTGCTGCCAACAAATGAGCTGTACAACAAATAGAGCCCTAGCACAAGTAGAAACCCTTGGGGCCTTGGGAGCAAGATTTGTAATGTAGGCAGGAGAATTCCTGTCTTGCCATTAATGTCTGATTTCCTAACTGTCTTCTGAGGCTGCTGAAGAGAGGTTACTTGTCCTGAGTGAAATAGACAAAAAAGATAGACCTGTCCAGAAACTTCCTACTGTCTTGGCACAAAAAATGTGTACCTGAAACCTTACATCTCCTCAGGAAACACATGAAGCATGTACATGAGAAAGAGCAGATTACATGATGGGTCATGTGCCAGGACTAAGCTGTTACTGTGGAAAACGGTAGTGATACAACATCCTCTGTGTCCTGCCAACTCATCTCTTCTTCTCTGGCAGCTTGTGCACATCTGAGCCTTCCATGGCACTGCTGCTAGATTCGGGCATTGTGGAAGAACTGAATACTCTGATAAGAGAGTGCCAGACTGAAGCCTGAAGTGAGGACTGTGCTCAGTCTATGTGCTTTGCTCAGCTTCTGAAGGTCAATGAGGCCCATGATTTTTTAGAATTAGTAGCTTATGTCACCTGTTTTTCTTCCACAGATATGTTACCTGAACTGTGGGAAGCAGTCCTGTGTGGTATGTCATCTTGCTCCTTTTTTTGGTTGGTTGTTATTATAGCAGCATTTAGCTACTGTGTCATGGAAATAAGTATTTTGGGGAGCGTTTGCTGTTACACCACAGGGACTGGAAGCAGCTTCCATGTGAGGATGAAGTGATTCCTATCTCCTACTTGGGAATCACTGCCTTGATTGTAGCAACATGCCTATTTTCTGCCCTTACCATACCATGTCCATCTTTGCTTCCTTTTTGGTTTTGAGGATGTCCCTTGCAATTTTTAAGGATTATTTCTATATTATTCAATAGGTTCTTGCAGTCAATCAGACACAAGTGCCATTGATTATCTTATTTTCTCTCCATGAAGATCATTTCTACATCTATTTCTGGATTTTTTCAGAGACTTGCTAGTTCTTCAAAACTGATATTAGACAGTGTTTTAGCTGATGGTCCTGTAGCAGTAATGAAATGGGTACTCTTGTACTGAGGCCTTCTATCTAAGGTATAAAGTGTTCATTCAGTGAGTCTGGAAAAACAATTAATAATATTATTTAAATGGCATTTTCATCCATGAATAAAGTATTATATCTCATCATGCAAATATAAATATTTTAGTATTTTTTAAAGAGTAGACTTTGACCCAAGAGCAACAATTTCTACAAAGATGTACATTTTTAAATTCTTAAATTATTGACCTAAAGTTTCATTTTAAGAGATACTGTAGATGTAAAAAAAAAAAAAAAAAAAAAAAGGAGAAGAAAAAAGAGCCTAAGTGAATATGTTCACCATTACTCATCTGATTTTTTTAAAAAAGCACAATTTTTCTCATGTTTGTATTTAAAGCAAACAAACATAACCTGATTGGAACCTAGGAACTGGAATTCCAGCACATTTCTATAATTGATTTATGAACCTCTGAATTTCACCTGTGAAAGGACTTTGTGGTCTGACATATTCTTCCCTTTTCCTTCTTTTTCCCCTCATTTCCTCTGAATTATTTTATATCCAATTTAGACTATTTTTCAGCAGGGGAATTTGCATATGAATTTTGCACGGCTTTAAAACCTTCCTTTCTCTTATGCATATTTCATGATTTTCTTGTTCTCAAAACCCCATCCTTCTTCACAAGAAGGCCTGAGCACAAACTACAAGCCCCTGTGGTATACCTATCAAACATAAAATAGTGACTTTCCAAAAGAACTACCCATGTTTTTTATGAATGATTGAGAAAACAAAAATAAAATTTTAAACTCTTTTGGAGACAAAAAAGAGTATGTAGTAACGCAGTAATTCTTAAAGGTATAGTCTTATGAGAACTACAACTGGAGAAATTTAAGACTTTCATGGGTTCTTGACAAGGTCACTTTTAGTCCTAAATTGTCATGTGGAATCTGTCTAACAAATTCAGCAACCCCCAAATCAGAAAACAAGGGTGAATATTGATAATATTTAATGGCAGGAGCTCATGTCCTGACCTTGGATTTGATAAAAGCTGAGTTTGGTTCTGATTTTATTCCAATTTTCCAACGGAAGACAAGTCACTTCAATGAATATGTGCCTGTCCTTAGGTATATAATTTCTGTTAAAATTAGGTCTTGAGTATCTCAGCATCAACAGATAATCAGTCACTGGGAATTACTGCATTTATCTTCCTCAAAAAGTGTTAGAGGATTAATGAATGAAAATTGCGAGAACAGTGAGTATTAAATTCTTAAACTGAACCTTTCTTTTTAAATTAAAATAAATAGGAGGATTGTAGTTGGTTTTAAAATAGAACAGCATCTAACTCTGGAAATGTAATTTTACTAGGCCACTTAATACCTCTTTGACATTATAAATGTTTATGAGTATAAACACTTATGGTATAAACATTCATGAGTTCACAGGTCTAAGACTAATGTCTTGGTATCCACTCTTTGCCTACTGATTCCTGAAATTACTTCAGAGTTTGAAAGCCTTTACTCAGGAACATCCTGGAGTTAAAAAGGCTGGCTGACTTGTCAGCTTGATTTAGCTCAAAGCCAAACCAAAGGAGTGCTAACCCTCTCTCTCACAGGCTGTCTTACCTCACAGTTTCATGACCTTTCATATGGCAGAATTTGTAATTAGAGAAGGGAGTAAAAAGGCCGTTGTGAGTCAAAGCTTAAGGCATTCCTGATTTGAACAATGGCACTGTTCCATATTCATTGTGTCACAACAACTTCCATATCAAATTTTAACAGTTTGCACATAGAGTCTGCTTGACCCCCAACAGCAGGTCCTGCAAAGTTATTCAAGGTTACAGAATTCAATCTGCTCTTTCTTTTTTATCTATTGCCAGTAATTTATAATATAGCAAAATATGTGTTAAAAAAATTTCTTGCCTTCATACCAATTTATTATCCTGAGTGACATTTCTCAGATATCATTGAGGAAATAAGTTGGACAATTTTGAGATCAATTTTTATCTTTGTTTATCCACATACGGATCAGGATCTTGGGCTGGTTAATCTGGTGTTGTGGGATTTTGTTTGTTTGTTTTTTTGGTTGGTTTTGTTTGGTTTTGGTTTTGTTTGTTGGTTTGTTTTTTTGGTTTTGTTTTCTTGTTTTGGTTTGTTTGTTTGTTTGTTTGTTTTCCCCCTAAATCATTCTAAGTAACATATCACATGTCAAAAAGCTGAGGACTAGATAGTTGAACAACAGTTTCTTTTTGCTGGCAGTACAGTTATGAAGCTGTGTAGGTTTAAGCCATGAGTTCTCTGAACTAGGACAGAGCATTTTTCAGAGAACGAAGGCACAGCTGACACTGCCAGAAGATGAATTAATCTGTTGAGCTTTTTGAGCTTCACCCTGGATGGGAAGAACCCTCTGAGTCAGGTATAGCCATTACCAGCCTGAGCTCCTATTTGTCATTTTGTCACTGATGAGATTACCTCAGAGCTCATCTCTTCTGCTACTGTACAAAATCAAAGAGACTTGTTTAAACTGCTGTGGCTTAATCTGACCAGTCTGACTGCTCCCCTGCTGGCTAGAACCATCCACAGAAGTGAATGACTGAGAAATACGGCCAATAAAGGCTACATCCTTAAACTGTCTCACATTTATATTGACTAGTTGATTCCAACTGCAAAATCAAACTGATTAAATAACTTCTGGAAGTGGTCTAAGGTTGCTTGCTTGGTTTTGAACCAAGATGAATTAGAAGTGATCACAGGGTCACATGCGCACTCAGAAGTCTTCAAGTTCCACTTAATTTTGTTTCCTCTTCTGAATCCAAAATATGTTCACCTTCTTCCTGCATATTTGAATTACATCTAGTTTGACATGTGCAGTTTTGGAAATCCCTAATATTGTGTAGAAAGATGGATTAATTCCTAGTTTCTCCCAGATTAGACAGAAGCCCTGATCCTAAGTACAAAGGGCATGAAAGAATCTGTGCCTCAGAGGATGGTATGTAGATAAAATAGAGAGCTTAGCCCAGCAGCATAGACAGAACATTCTCTCTGGCCAGTGAGCCCTCTGCACTTCAGACAGAAGTTTCTCCTCTATTTGTAGCCCTACCTGCCCTTTCTGGTTCATAGGCTTGCACACAAGTATTTTTGTCTTTTATATTTCATCAAGACATTTTCAACAGCATCTGCAACAATAGGGCTCAGTCTTCTGCATAACTTTCCTGTCTGTGTTGATGCACCTTGGATGGGTAGGATTTCTCTCTTTTATGTTTCTGTAAATTGGGAAGAGAATGTATCCAAATCAGTTAAAAAACTGTAGTAATATAAGACTAATAAGATAAGAGCTCTTGAGTTCATAAAAAAATTGCAAAAGTGCTATGACAAGGCATGTTCAGAGATACCAATGTCACAAATATACAATGTCACATGCTTTTGTTTGAATTAAGAATTCCTTTATGATGTAAAGGGAACGATCATTCCTTATTGACTGTTCTTCAATGTGGTTCCTCCTTTGGTTGTTTTAGAAGTCCTTTGGAAAAGACCTCTCTCCACACTATTCTCACCACCTTTACAGGCTGTTCAGAAGATTTTTCATATAGGAAGGAAGCTTTCTCCTCATTCCTTGTACAATGTTGAAGACATAGTATTTTCCTACTGTTTTGCACTCACGTGACTATTCTTTTGGGCTCACAGTAAGAAAGACAAAAAGATTCAAATCTTTTTAACTATTGTATGAGTAAAAGATGGAAAATATAGAAAAGGTGATAATAACCTCACATTCTTCCTGATGATGGAAATCCTAGCTATTACAGCACTGGACAAACACCTCCTTATGGATCATGGCAAGATGTACAGAGTTCCCAACTGTAGTGGGGTTCTCCAGCTCTAAATTAACTAGCATTTCTATACTGCTCACATTCATAGGTACTGAGAGTTGCCAAGTTTGGAGTGTAAGCTGAGTCTTGAAGAGCCCATTAGACAATATATGCAAATGCCCATATCTGAATAAATTTATTCAACTAGATACAGGTAACATTTTGGTGCAAGTCCCAGGCATGAGTACAGGCTGGAAGAAGAATTCATTGAGAGCAGCATTGAGAGAAGGACTTGGAAACCCAAGTTCTCATGGATGGGAGGCTGGACATGAGCCAACAGTGTACACTCGCAGTCCAGAAAGCCAGTTGTATCCTGGGCTGCATCAAAAGCAGCGTGGGCAGCAGGGCAAGGGAGATGATTCTGCCCCTCTATTCTGCTCTTGTGTGACCCCACCTGGAGTGCTGAATTCAGCTCTGGGGTCATCAGAACAAGAAAGATGCAGACCTGTTGGAACAGGTCCAGAGGAAGGCCATTAATATGATAAAGAGATGGAGCACCTCTCTTACAAAGACAGGCTGAAGTGGAATTGTTCAGCCTGAAGAAGAGAAAGCTCTGGAGTGACATAATTTCAGCCTTCCAGTACCTTGAGGGGCTTATATAAGGAGGGAGAAGGACTTTTAATATGGGCAAATGGTGATAGGACAAGGGGCAATGATTTTAAGCAGAAAGGGTGCAGATTTAGATAAGTTGTTAGGAAGAAATTCTTTGTCGTGAGGACACTGGAACAGGTTGCAAAGAGGCTGTGGGGGCACTATCCCTGGAAGCACTCAAGGCTATGTTGGATGGGTCTCTGTCCAACCTGATGCAGTGATTGGCATCCCTGCCCATGACAGGGCACTTGGAACAAGATGATCTTTAAGGTCCTTTTCAACCCTAACAGTTCTATAATTCAGTGATTTGAAGAAAATATTTCATTTTGAGGAGACAATGCACTGTACTTACTCTTAAATACACACTGAATACATGTAAATTGATTACCTATGCATTTGTTACGCATACATTGAGTAATTATACTATTTTATAGAGCATTCCCATGGTATCCATGAAACTGAGGCATACACCTGAGAGGTCATGGGTTCTCTCACATAGATGGTTGGTAAATGAACATACATTATTCAAATTACACCTGTATACTTGAAAAGAAAGCAAAGACATGGATCACTACCTCCTTTTACAATAGGCTTCTGGCTGCATCTCTACAACTAAGCAGTTTTTGGCAAAGACAATATAAAATTCAAATGCAAAATTTTTTGAAAAGAACAACAAGGATTATGGAGGTAGAATGTCTGCACCAATGGGAATTATTTTATTTATCTAGTAAAACTCACTGAAGCTATAAGAAAAGCCATTGTGCTCTTCAGTGATAATGACTGAGAATTATACAGTCACCTAAGTTGATGAAACTTACAGATTTTGTGGCATTTACTTTAAGCATGTATACCCAACCAGGAAGGAATAAAAGAGAAAAAAGTAATGCTTTTTGAGCAATGAATTCATCTTTGATGAATAAATTAATTAAGAAAGGATATGAAGCTGAGTGGTCAAGAAGGAGGAAAGACAGTGTCAAAATAAATAATGAAGCTCCACGGTGTGAGGATAAGTAGAGGTCAGCAACAGACATTCAGAGGGGAGGCAGACTGATGAAAAGCCTCTTTCTGAGTATTAACCATAAAAAAGAAAATGCAATAGTTCAGTCCAGACACATTGTTGGTTAATCACTAAAGTCATTTTGAAGATGACTGGGAAGTACAAACACATTTTTCAACAATCTGTACTGTGCATGCATTCAAATACCCTGTTTTATAAGATATACTGTATTGAAACTGACTGATACTAGAATATATGACCACTGGGTCCCATGTCTAGGAAAAGTAAAAACCTGAAACTCATACATTCAAAGAATACAGAATTAGATGAACCTGACTTCCTTAATGTACGTTGCTAAATATTACTGAGAATCTTCCTTTGAGGATGTTAATGTAGACCACAGGTTTCATTCCTGTGATAAATACTCATAATCAAGGAAAGAGATTGTGCAAGTTTTTCTAAGATAAGAAAATGTTATCTTGGGACTGGGCACAGAAGTCTCTGTGTATTTTCTGCTCTACTGATTATTTGGGCAACTAGTGTTGCAAAGCCACTTTATCTCTGAGGGTATCTGATCACTTCAGAAATGGGTATTGTAAAAATGACAATATTCTGTCTTCATATTTTCAGAATAAGCTTATTTACACCAAGCTTGTTCTTCTGTCAGCTGTTTTCCATCCAGATGTTATTTTCAGCTAGTTGCAGAGATAAGGAGATCCTGGTTTGTGCTTTTTGTAAATATTCAGTTATTACCGTGTTTCTAGCTTTTAGCTTGTTTGCCCCAAAATACATTTAAGTACTAATAGAATGATATTCAATAGGATAATTGTAAGTCTTACAGGGCTTCATAGTTGAGAAGGTGGATGGGAGAACTGTTACCATAATAACACTTTAAGCTAAATTAGAGAAAAAGCTGTGGTAGTAGTCTTTCATTTCTTTCCTGCAGCTTTAGAAATGGGGCCAAAATATCTGTCAATCACTATTAGTAAACACTAGAGAAGGTCTCACAGAATGAGAACCACAGCATTTCCCCATTAGGTACTGCAGTGCAAGAATTGATCTGATCTGCTGTTAAGATTGGATTATAAATCTGCCTCACCAGGCCTGGAATTAGCATCTTCCTGTTGTTGCTGTCTGTGCTTATCTCAAGTTCCCACTGTGGGAATTCTTTGTCAAAGTCACAGAGGGAACTTCCCATAAGATAAGCCATCAAACAGTGTTTTGAGATGGGAGACTGCATTCTTTAAGTCTTTACACCTACACCTTCATAAAACTTTAGAGATTTATAATTGTTGTAATTACCATCCCATACTTATTTCATACTATGTGAAATCCCATGTAATTTTTTTTAATTCTTGTATGAAATGTAGGAGAAGCATCAGATATTAACTGAGCTATGGAGCTTGGAAAGTACACATAAGTGGATATGCATGCCTGTTTGTTTTCCATGAAAATAAAATACATGTCTATATCTGAATGAAGTGGGAAATGTTTACCTCTGCATTTAGATAAACTAAAAAGGTTAATATCTATGTCAGGTAGAGCACATGCATTAATTTCAAAAGCATTCTGTACCATATGTCAACCTTTATACTAATTATTAATCTTTGAAAGAAACCATGAATATTAACTTAAAAATACAGAAGACAAGAAAAGTATTAGAGAAATAACAATTATTTGTTTTCTTTGTATCCTAATAGAGGATCACTCATTAGTCTGCAAAAGATATATATGTAAATGAGTTGCTCTTGGTACATCTGGGATCTGGACCAGTAGATGGCACTGCGGGAATTATGATGGATTTTGGAGGGCAATGGGTGTTAAGTACCTTGTACTCCACCACACAGACTACTAAACAATTTTTGTCTCCCACTGATTTCACCAGTTTAATCCTGTGAGTCAGATTTTTGAGGCTTACTTACTGCTGCCAGTGAAGGATATACTGAAACTGCTGACACCAAGAACTTAATGTAATTTGTAATAGAAATAGTAATCTCCTATATTAAATTACTTGCTCACAGATGATACCTTTTCCTAGTAAGTTTTCTGTCATAATATTTACCTTCAGATCATCAGTTCACTTCTTTTTTTTGATGAGTTGTCAAACGGACACAGAGATAACTAGGGTTGCCAGTAGTATCCGTTGTGAAGTTTGAGCCAGCCCTTCCTCTGCTGGACTGCCATTTTATGAAGTGATGGTCTTCTTCTGTTCAGGCATCACACTCATTTTCACAGCCCAGGAGCTTGCCTAAAGAGACAAATTAGTTTTTCCTGAGTTGCAGGTTTTGAAACTCAGTCCAGGCTCCAAAAGGCAGGCAGGCTTCTTTCCACATCACAAATCATCAACAGTAACAAAGTTTCCAAGGGCTAAATTATGCCCTTAGTGGTACCTATGCGATTGTTTTGCCTGTAAGGTTTTTGAACAGGTGTAACTATTGGGATTTAGTGAGCAAGCAATTCAGCCAATGATGCTCAAGATGGAATAGTATCCAGCTGTCTCAAATAGTTATATTACTTCTGCAGGGCTAAGAGAAATCAACAAATAAGCAAACAAAAAGGTGTTTATTTTTGTCACTAAAGTAAGTAGATGTGCATCTAAAAACAAATGAGATTTGATCTTTTCAGAAAAATGGTGTGTTAGTGTAATCCTTTTCTGAAGGAAAAATGTTCTCTTTTTCTCTTCTTTTTTTTTTTTTTTTTTGGTCTGAAAATCAGACTTTACAAAGTATTATGTGCATCCTCCGATGGCCTTTGACACACTTGGATGATCACGTCTGTTTACAGAAGGTTTTTAAATTCAAAGATTGAAAGTATTACAAATACTATCCACTGGAAGGGTAGCCCAGAAAGCCTGATAGGTAAATAATTACAAGGAATAACATATCAGAGAAATGAGAAGTTGAGGATCTGAGATTTTCTGCAATAAGTACATATACTGAAAATTAAATACTTTCCTTTACCACACAACAAACTTTTGGTACAAAGTAATGTGTTCAAGGCTGTACTGAAATAAGAGGTTTTGTAGGCTGAAACCTGTCAACATGAAAAGTAAACTAGCCATGGTATCTGTACTATATTAGCAATCTAAATGGCAGACTAAAGCCTAATTGGGCCCTACAGCACTTTTACTGATGGATGTCAGGACTAAAATTCCTTCACAGGCAGAGGTCAAACATCCATCTAAGCCCAAATGGTTCACTGGTTTAATTGGTTCAGGCATATCAGTTTTCTAGCCAGCAAAACACAAGTGTGTGATAAGGACAGCATCATAACTGACTGCCTTTGGCTCCACAAAATAAGCAATCAGGCTCCAATTTATGGTTGGGTCAAATGATGACAGATATCAGGAAGAATTCGGAATTTTCAATGGACAAGACTGTGTGCAAAAGGATGCTGTAATGACTGTCACACAGCTGCTGTATCCCCTTGTGGAATAAGTCATAGCTTCAGTCCTGCAGTCACAGCTTTGTACCACCTACTGTGGCCAAGTCACAGAATCATTTGTTGATCCCTGATTTGGGGACCAGATTTATACCAGGCTCCATCTGATAATAGATCCCAAAAGAGCAGTAACACTATAGGGAAGATTAGAAAACAGCCAGTGCCAGCCACATTCTCAGTGCCGTGGTATGTCTCATTTGCAACAGAAGTGGTGGATTTTGTCCTGTTTTGCCACTAAAGACCTTTTCCATCTGGAAAATGGCCTGTAAGCTGGTGCATAAAAAGGAATTTACTTTTTTTTCCCCTGAATCAAGAAAGTCAGCCAGATTCATATGCATAATATATTTTGGATTAAATGTAATTTGATAATTTTACTTTTATTTCACTTGATAAAAACCCAGAAATTAATATCCCATTGAAAGAAAGTGAATCACATATACATTTGAATGTTTATGTCTCAGTTGTTTTAGAAACATTATACAGTTTTTATTAACTACTCAAAAATTAATTAGGAGAATCTTTCTATTGTCTATTGAATGTAATCAGAACATATTGAAATTTCTGAATAAAACATATGTAGAAAAATAATAAAATAGGAGATGCAGTATTTCAAAAGCAGTAATAACTCACTTCACAGAATCACACACAGAATGACTAGGTTGAAGGGACATTCATCAAGTCCAACCCATGCCCAAACACCTCAACTAGACCATGGCATTGAGTGCCACATCCAGTCTTTTTTTGAATACATTCAGGGATGGTGACTCCACCAGCTCCCTGGGTAGACCATTCCAGTATTTTATCACCCTTTCTGTAAAAACTATTTCCTAATATCCTATCTATATTTCCCTTGGCACAGCTTAAGACTGTGTCCTCTCTTTCTGTCAGTTCCTGCCTGGAGAAAGAGACCAACGCCCACTCTCAGAGTTACAACCACCTTTCAGGAAGTTGTTACTTTGTATCTCTCTGTAAAATAGCCTCACAAAAAGCTATATTATTTGTAATTTTTCTGCAATCATTAAACACAAAATCCTTTTTTTTTTTTTTTTTTTTTTTGCAATTAGGTTTATGATTCCTTCTTGCATAATTTCTTTACCATATATAGTATTTAGAAGAAAGTGGAAGGCAATTCCTGTTGCCTGGTACAAGGTACGTGTTAGGAATGCAGTCATATTCCTGGTGATCACTGAGCAGTGACATAATGGCTGACATTAGCACACACTGAAGAGGTCTTTAGCTTCTCTCTGCCTCCGTGATTTCCTCCTTTCTAGAGAATGTTGCTTCTTTCTAGTTAGAATCTGCCCCTCACTTTTGAGTCCCTGACATGTCCAATGTTTGGCATTAAATGATTGGTATAATAGTGATGCTTTTCTCATTATGCTCTCAGGTTATCATTTTGACTCATTAATTCTGCAAAACATCTGGTCTCCTTCAGCTTAAGGACTGCACCTCCCAAAACACTCAGGTGTATCTTATTTCAAAGGGTAACAACAGCTTCAGAACTGATAATTCCACCTCTTACCTTTCTATTTGAAAAGATATTCATAAGTGAACTAAAGTATTATCAAGTTCAATTGACTAAATTTTTTTTGTAGTAAAGTAAGGAACCCCACAGCACTTTGAAATTCCTTACTAGATAATTTCTAGACACACTCATTAAGGATGCTTGCCTACTTGGAGCATGACTTCACAATATTGAACCAGACCCAACGTTTATCTAGCTCAGTATCCATAACATTAGTATCCATAGTATCCAACCCAGCTGCCATGTGTTCCTAACATTTTGGTTTTCTAACTGTAGATCTACATTAGGTATCTCCAAATATTTAATTTTTTATAGTAGTGATTAGATATTTCTTCAAGTTCTCTTAATGATCTGATAATGAATTCTGAATCTTGTTGAGCCTCTGTGCAGGGTTTTTTTTTTCCTCCTTCCTTCAAAGATTGTTTCTATCAATATTAAAGGCAAAAAACCCAAAACACTTTTATTTTGCTTTTTACTTTCATCACATTGCCCATCCTTTTGGCTTCTCTAGGTCCCTGTGAAGAAACTAACAGCACATCATGGGCTTGACCCTCCTAAGCATCTTTGTGGCATCTGCCAAAGTTGCTTCTCACTGCTCATCCTCTTCCCAGATCATTAAGCATAGTGACACCTACTCTTGAGCCTTGAGGGCCCCACTATTAACCTTTTGCTAGGACTGAAAATTGATCATTTAATCCTACTCTCTACCTTCTGTCTCCAAGCTAGGTTTTTATCCACGTTATAAATCTGGGCTATGGCACATCTCAGTGAAGTCAACAGGTGTACTGTAAAGCTGAAATCTTGGTACGTGCTCAAGTTTGCTGTGGAACTCCAGCAGACAGAAGACCTAACTTTTAAACGAAGGAACAGCCTCAAGTTATGGAAAGAGGTACATCTGAAGTAGAATTTCCAAATCAGTTTGAAAAACTTTTGGGGCTATTTGTTGTTGTTGTTGTTGTTGTTGTTTTTGCATTATAACATTGCCCACATTTAACTATGGCAGTAAAGTGTCTACTGTTTCAATGGGCTAATATTCTGATAGTGAAAAACTAGTTGCTTTCATAATAAAAGAATTTTTCTAAGGCTCACTATTTTTATTGCTTAAGGAAAGAAAAAGAAGAAGAAAATGTGTTCCATTTTTGATAGTTCACATGGTAATTGCAGTATGTCAATGGTAAGTGGTTTGTAAATAACTTCTAATTCAACAGTGACTACCCCACCATTCTTCTCCTCAACTACCTTGCCTCCACCCTTGTCCCTCATCTTTCCTGTAATAACTCCATAGACAGCTTCCACATTGCAGTATTTTTCCTTTGTGGAGATAAATTCTTATGTTGGCAAGACATCTATGACTCATCTTTATTATCCGGGACTTGAAAACAAGTTTTGTTGGGACTTTTTGTTAGAGAACATTTTCTTTCTGGAAAAGTAAATACATCTGGGATCGCCTAAAACTTTTGAACTGTAGAGTCATTCTTGTACCAAGAAAAGCTCCTTGGTACATTAACCAGACTGACTATTAAGTTGAGTAGCCTGATGCTGTCTCTGAACCTCTCTGTTAAGAGTCCAATTACAGTGAATCAGGGGATGCAGAATCTTCTTCTGTGTCTGAATTTTCAGTACCAATACACAGAGGCATTGTCTTTGTCTTCAGTCCAATTTTTTTAATGCAAAATTTATGTTCTTTCATTTTCTAATTTTAATTTCATTGTTTCATGGAGAAGAGTATTTGCTTTCTATTTCCTTTATGTTTTCCCCTTACTTCCCCATATCTAGGCTTTTCCATTCCTTATAGAAAGACAACTTGTTTAACTCAGTACAATAGTGTCTTTAAAAGAAGTAAAGTCTATTATAGTTGAGTTTCTATATTTCACATGTGTCTTTTGACTGAATTGTATGTTATGAGAACCCAGAAGAGCAGTCATTCTTCACTCATGCCATTTATCTCTTGGAAACTAGGAAAGTGTAACAGCTTCAGTAAATTTTAAAAATCTGATTGCTTGAAAGATAACAGCTCTCCTGTACTAGTCAGCTCAACTCAGAACAGCTTGATGTTTGGTAAACCAGAAAATTCCCTTCTCTTATACCTTAAATTTTCACTGTATTTATTATTAAGAGATAATTTTGAGACTGTATTTAAGATTTTTTGGTTTTATCTAGAAGTAAAAACTTTGCATGGGACCAATAAATGACAGTGATTTCTTATTGACAGGAGACATGAAATCCTCAGAAGTTCTAGGCAGCTCACAAGAAGAGTATTATAGATGTAGCTTTCCAAGCCACTGAGTATTATGTGGTGGTCTCCTGGATAAATCTCTGCAGTATGGATTTTTCATCCAAGGAAAAACAAAACCAAAACAACAATTTCAAGCCCCAGAAACTTCATACTTGGGGGCTGAAGTGAAGAAGTTGTTGATCTTCACGATGATTATGCCCAGAAACTTTGGTCAAATATAGAGGGATTCCTAGAAGCAGATACATGCATCTTAAGGAAGGCAGAGGCCACTAGGGCAAGCAGTCTGTCATGGAATTGGTTTGACTTGGTTGCATTTCCATAACTCAAGAGGAATCTAATTTAACCTGCTTATCTAACTCTGCTTGAAGGGAGGCATAAGGTGAGACTGGGTATGTCTGCAACTTGATTGTTTGAAGTACCTTTTGCCTGCCATTTTTTTCCAATTGCTGAACATACAAGCAAGCAAACAAAAAACTTTGCTTTAATAGTGCTGATCAGCACTGTGGTAGTAGAATTTGAGAATGTGTCAGAGGCAATCACAGGGGTAAGGATTTACATGTATGAGAAAAAAAAGTAGAAAAAGTCCTGTATCTATTTTGAGACATGGATAAAATGTTCAAGATTCAGCCTCTAATTTAGAGAGAGTGTTAAGCTGACAGACTGCTAAAGCCAGAGTGGGACTGTGTCACTCACTTGCATGCCCCATTTCTTATAATCTTTCCCTCCCTTGAACACTGCTGGGCATGGAATAGTAGCTGAAGCACCTTGATATGACTAGATGTGTCAGTGCTTTATGCTCCTTCTGACTGATTTAAAGATTTAAATTCTCTCCAAAGACAATTAAAGATACCTAACATTTCAGGAATGTATTCAGAGGTACTTAAAAGACAAAGGTAGGTCCAGCTAGATCTGTGGCAGTGGTAAAACCCAAAAATATTGTTTTGACATCTTCTGTTGAGGCATGCTGGTATGTACATTTCTATTTCACAACAAAGCTCAAATTGCCTCATCAACCATAGCCATTCCCTTAATAATGTTATAATCCTATATTTCACACGCATTTTTTCTGTATGCTCTACATTATATTGTAGTAAAGCCTTAACTCTTTAGTCCATTATTTCTCAAATAGAAGTGGAGAAAGTATTAACACCAGTTCAAGAAAACGTTGGAGAATGTGGAAATGAAAAACTGCCCATCTTCCTCCTCACCAGTAAGCCTTTTCTTCTGGAGTAAAATATCTAGCAACATCATGAAGCTAAGCATGGGAAGATGAAAAAGTAGTTTTATCACATCTCCAGCCATGTGCACTCAGAACCTGTATCCTACTCATAATTTATGAACTATATTTGAATTTTATCTTTTTCATCTAGCGGTGGTGTACTTTAAAGTTGATGGTGGAGAAAAAGTATATTACTGAAATTCCTAAAAATGGAATATAAATAAATATGGGTTCAACTAAATTTTTTTCTCAAAGTCAATACCTTTTTTTAGATTATTTATATAAATGTGAAGAAAGCTTCTATTTATGCTCAAAGTAAGGGAATGAGGCATTCATTTTAATTTAGATGGACTCAGCTATAATATAAAGGCACTTCCTCTATGTTCAAAGCTTTTTATTCACATAAAATCTGTAGTAGCTTGAAAAGATAGTGGTATGTACTTCAGAAGGATCAGAACTGACCAAAATGCTGAATAAAGAACAAGGAAAGACAAAAACATTTCTTACGACAGGATAAAGGAGCATAGAATAGCTAAAGCCTGCAGCATTTATAAGGCAAGGAACTATTTCTGCAAATGTGAACCTCAACAGTTCACTGGAATGAAAAAGATTTGTAAAGTTTGAATATGAATAAAATGTAATTTTGATGCTAGTCTTTTGCACGGTTCACCATCACACTGCAGTACTCCTTGGTATTGCATATATAGTGTTGCTTTCAAAGATTTTCTATATGAATTTCATTGCATAAACCCCACCATTATAAATAAATAAACAATTTGTAGTAAATGAATAAATAAAAAATCCCTGGCAGGAGTGGGGTATACGTGATGGTGTGTATGCTACAGGTGCAGCTTCTGTGAGAAACTGAAAGAAATCTGCCCTCCAAGATGGGCCCACTGCTGGCCGAGGCTGAGCCCATCGGCAACAGTGATGAAAAACATAATTAAGAAGGGGATAAAAACTGCAACAGCAATTGCAGCCAGACAGAGGTGTGAGAATATGTGAGGGGAACAGCTCTGCAGACACCAAGGTCAGTGCAGGAGAGGCAAGAGGTGCTCCAGGCTCTGAAACTTTCTCCTGCAGCCCCTGGTGCAGCCCATGGTGAGGCAGTTGTGCCCCTGCAGCCCCATGGAGAACCACAGGGATGCAGAGATCCACCTGCAGCCCCTGGAGGATCCCATGCCAGAGCAGGTGAAAGCCTGATGGAGGCTTCAACCGCATGGAAGATCCATGCTGGATCAGGATCATGCCAGGACCAGTGGCCCTGTTGATGGAGGAGCCAAAGATAGAGCAAATTTTCTGGCAGGACTTCTGGGCCTGCAGGAGACCCACACTGGAGCAGTCTGTGCAGCCTGTGGGAAGAACTACTTGCCCTTGAGAAGTTTGTGGAATGCTATCTCCCATGGGTGAACTGACCACAATCCCCACTTTCAGTCCCCAGTATTTAGGCAGGAGGAGGTAGAAAAAATCAGGAGTGAAGTTGACAATTTCTTTGGGTTTCTATATTCTGTTATTACTTCAGTGAATTTCAGTTTTTTGCTGTAAAGCTGAAGTTTCAGTAGGAGTTTCTTAGTCACATGCAGAGAAGAGTCTGCAGTCTAATATTTAGGACACTCACATAGGAGGTAAAAGATGTGAGGTTAAATTTGCTCGTGCTGAGCAGAAAAAATACTTTGGGTCTTTTGTTTGCAGGGTGAGTGCTCTGATTAGGGAACTATAATACCAAAGTTCAACAGGAGAAATACGGTTTCTTCATTTTGAGGAAGGCAGAAACTTCACCTGCATTTTTTTACAGCTTGTATGTGCTACAAAAGCAGTGTAGGCATAGTACGATTAGGGGCTTCATATGGGATACTGGCATATGGGAATCCAATTCCCATATCCTGACATGATTAATGGAGTTCCACTGCCTGGGGTGTTGTAGACATGTGCTGATGCAGAAGTTGGATTGCTTTCAGGAACTTTCTCATCAAACAGGGATATGCCTCTAGCCCTGAAGTGCTTCCAAAACAAAGATCAGCATCTATGCACTTTTTTTTTCTTGTTTGTTTGTTTGTTTGCTTGTCTAAAATACAGAAGTTTTGTTTGGCTTTCTTTCTTTTTCTGACCTGTTGAGTTCCTGTCTCTCACTGCCTGTAATTGCGTATTCTTAAATGGAAGACAGAGCAGAACTGCGACCAAGTTCTTCTCATGCTTAAAGAGACTTGAGCAGAGAGTTGGTCATGTCTTGTTCTCTTCCTTCTCTTTTGCCCAACTTCACACTTTCCCCTTTTGACTGTTTGAGTAATAGTGATATGAACAGATATTTATGGTAATTTAGAGCAGGGTCCTAGAAAAAGGACAAAGATAGCAGTAATTGCTACTTTTTTATTCAATTTGCTGAACTGTTTTTTGACACTCCATTTTGTAGCGTGCAAGTTTTCAGTAAAGCAACTAAAAAGTGATTTTGATCTTTTCATTTGCAGAATAACCTCTGCAATCAAAAAACAATCGTAATGCAATAAGCAAATGAGACTGTTCATGCCCACAGGTATCTGCAGCATTATGTTTTAAACAGAGGTTGATTTACTTTCATTAGGAAAAATGGTTTGTCTGCAAAACTGTGTGTGCATTTATGCATGTGGTAGTTTAGGTTGTAGTGCAGAATGTCAGAGCTTTAAAACCATAGTCTAAAATCAGGGATAGGAAAGATTTCTAGTTTCCAAATGACATTTTCACTTGTACGCTCAGAAAAGAGTACTTCTAGCTTGTCTCACAGTGGAGACATTTTAATGGAGACTGTTTTAAGGACTTTTATGAAACTGTCTCTGTCTTAGGTAATTGAATACCTGGTAAACATTGCAGCTGGTTTTACAGACAAATGGCTATTAAGGACAGTATTGCTACCACCATCAATAAAAATAAGCATAAAAATAAATAGATCCTTAAATCATATTTCTGTAACACTTCAGAATGAGTAAGCCCATAAGCATGACATTTCCCATAAAGTTCATGCTGACATTCACTTGGGATAACCAAGCATAAATCTTCCATTAGTACATGTAATGATAATCTCATATTTGTGTAGCATTCAGCACAAAACGATCACCTGGATTTGACCTCTCTTCACATCTTAAATCAGAAACAAATCCAGTAACATGGATAAATGGATGCATTCATGATTCACACGTGAAAAGGCATGCCTGATGCAGACTTTGATCAATGTTATATTAGCATTAGGAGTGTACATAAATAGCTTCTAATATGGAAACAATCTGCAGTAAAGAACAAGAGAAACAGAAATTCATTTATCTTTAAAAATCGCTATTTATGCGAGTCACTATTTGCCACTTGATTTATTAGATTATATATCCATATGCATACACACATATACATATATATACCTAGAAGGGCCAGTGGTTGTCTTGAAAACTTCAGATATGCATTTTGACTCTTTGACATTTCCAGAGGTTTATACAGAGATCTTTGGATTCCCAAACAGAATATTTGCATATCCTTTTCACCTCTGTGTCTGCATGCAAAAAAAAAAATCACATAAACCCTGTAATGAATATTTAAAAATTATTAAGATTTACATACAATAGTACTTTGAACCAGACCTAGTGTAACTGATACTGGTTCTGTGACCATCAGGCAAGCTGCTTATTTTGATGTTATTCAGAGTTATTGAGTTCATATGTTGGATTTCTATGTCTCAGCACTGCTGCTAGGCTCTAGGTGCCAGTGTCTGGCTGCTACCGGTGCTGGAACCACTGAGTAACATTTGGTGTAATGAGCTCCTTTTATTTATTTATTTATTTTATGGTTATTGGGTTCCTCTGCAAATAGTGTGAACAGGAGAGAGACAATGTTCCAGCAATGGTGTCCAGTTACTGGCACAGCTGGCATCAGCAGGACCAGGGGAAGGCAAAGACAGATGGAGGTTTAAAGGACAAGCCAGAGTCACTGCCAATCAATAACAGAGTACCAGCAATTGTAGCAAAGTATGTCTAGCATCTAAGGCAATGAAATGAAAAATGACAGATAAACCTAAATGTAAGTAGGAGACTGAAATCTCAGTTTGAAAGGAAGCAGGCAGAGAAATATAATGCTGTAGAAATCTGTGTCAGATTTCCTACTATAAATTAAGGGTATAACAATGTAGCTGGAGGCTAAATTAAGACTGAGGTGCTGCTGAGTACAGGACAAAATGTTCAGAAAGAAAAATCAGCATCATTAACAGGAATGATTGACATTGCATAATTTTGTTTTGTTTTTAATCAGCCATGAAGGGGCTTTAGTAAAGAAAAAGATGAACATTCTTAAAAGATTGTTTCCTGTCTGCATTTTGTTCACAGTTCAAGTTACACTTGATCTTTCCAATTCCAGGCATTTTGGTGGGGGGCTGAGTGTGACAAGTCTCTCTGTTTCGTGTGTCTGTTAAGCACACTCAGTACCTTGTGAGAGAGCCCTGCACCTTGGCAGACCAAGCCCTGGAGTCCCATTTTTGTGAAGCAAGCTTTAGCTAGAAGCACAAAGATCTGCCTTCAGCAGTTCAAAATGTCATTAATATTATCACATAGTTGCAGTTCTGCTGTCACGTAGTACCAGGCCTTAATTAGAAGTGTATTCACCTTTTTCTATTCCTGCAAGTGTTGGTCTTTTACTACAGCCTCCTTAATGGAGATTAGTTGCCTGAAATGATGCATCTTACAGCCTGCAGGCAAATAGCTCTGCTGGTCGTTCTGTTTTCTTTACCCGTGCATGCTGCCTGTGAAACAAACCCCAGTGCAAGGGAGGAGGTCTGCCAGGCTCTTCTGCCATGAATTGTGAGCTAGGAGCAGAAGTTCAGCCCTTCTCCAGGGGCAGCTGCTTCATAGCCTGTCACACAGGGATGAAGCTTTTGATCCTGCAGCCTGCTTGAATACCAGTCTATGTTTTGTTTCTATATACCAGAAGCAAGCATACATTATTATTTTAGATTAAAGGTAACAGCCAAACAAGGGAGAATAAAAGAGAGATCTCCTAGAGAGAGGAATTCTTTATGCCTGGAAATGACCTAGAACACTTCTGAGTGTTGTGTATGAAAAAAAGGAAATATGCTTTTACAACATCCTGCAGTTGTGGTAGAGTGAAGCAAGTCCATAGGCAACAGTGTTAACCATTTATATATTCAAATATTTAAACATTTATTTAGCTACTTTAGCTTTAATTAACTCTATTTGAACTGTTTTGCTAAATGAAACTCTTCCTTGTCAGTTTAATATACCTATATAAACAGCACATAAAATATATACAGTAATTAGAATTCAGGAAAAAAATCCAGTTTTCATTTACTTTAAATTTCCCATATGAAAGAAAACTTTCTCCATAGACATTATGATAAAATCATGTGTTAGACTCACGTAACATCATTTCATAAGATTTCTAATATACATCTGAAGAATGCCTTGATATGTTCAGGAAGCTTTCTTTTTTTTGAAAAGAATACACGATTACATCAAGGGAAAAAAATTAAGTGAGTACAACAGTTTTGATTGTTGTTGATTATGTTTTGCTTCTATACATGTGCATGAATTTTGCCTCTAGTTCAACTTATTACCTTTGTAGATATGATGCTACGATATTGCATATGACTCATAAGGACTGCTGCAAATTGCCACTATTTGACAGAATTTATTAGAAATGACAACATTTCTTAGAAGACTTTAGGACAGTTTATTTAAATCCAAGGATAGATGGATTCTGAACTTTATTTGCCATGAGCTTTTCCACAACATTTCCTCTGTAACTTCCCATGCTTAGCACACCATTATTGACAGATGCTTTTGACTGTGTACTTGGTCTCGGCAGCTGAGATTTATAAAATCAGTTTTATTTTCCCTTATGTATCCTTGCCTGTGCCCTCACTCATATTCCTATAATCTTTAAGTATATGTATGGAGATATTCACAGTTCTGTGGTTGCAGTCAATATGTGATGGGTAAATGTTTTCTGTCATTTAAAATGCAATTGATGTAATTTTGGAACTGGAACTTTTCATTATTTAGTAGTTAATCATGTGCTAATTTATAGCAGGCACTTTTTGCCCTAATTTGATGAAAATTTTCCAATATAATGCCATATTTTAAAATAAATATATTTGATCTTTTCTTTTAATGGGTGATAACTTATTTTCATTCTTAAATTTTAATTTTCAAAGGGAAAGATCATAACTGCCTTTCTGACTTTGTCTGTGTGTTCCATTTTATCCAGAATAGCAAAAGGCTTGACAGAACAGATTGATATAATCCCATATTTCCTTAATTCAGGAATATTTGCCTGTTTCTTGCTCTTTATTTAAAACATTCTCAATACTCAGCACTATTCATCTGTTCCACAAATGGGTGAATTATATTAAAAACTCTCTGCATTATTCTTAGTTTTTTTCTTTAAAGAACAAATGCACTTTTTTGCTTGTCAGGATCTGCTGAATTGGTCTATATTATTCAAAAAGTAAACAATGCAATCTTCAGAAAGTCTATTTCTATTAATCAGTGATTTCTCCCTGATTCTAACTAGTTTCCTTTGAAATATTTCCAAACCATAGTGAGTAGTAGTGAGGCAAGTCTGCCTTTTTCTTTTTCATCATATTGAAAGTCTTTGCTGAATAGTGTTGAAGAATTGATTAAGCCAATAAATGAATAGCAAAAAGAGGTGCTTATTTGATCATTATCATTGTATTCTTCTGAATAAAGTAACTATACTTAAATTTCAGATAAAATCTAACTAAGCACACAGGTAGTTTTATTAATGTATGTGTTTTATGCATTTGGAATATTCATAAGCTCATTGTTGTCTTAGCTGCTAAGTCATTAAAATAAAGCTTTCCTGACATTTAAGTAGGCTGTATACTTTCTGCGAGTTATTTACGGTGGGTGATTTTTACTGAATAAGCACAAAAAAGCTTTAATCCTTAAACAAGTGTCCTTACGTTTCGTATTATTAAGTTGAACAAACAGGATATAAAGTTTAGCCTTTATTAACAGCTTGAAAAGTATAGCACAAAAGTCTAGCGGTCAAAAGTCTATGCTTTTATTATGAACTTCATAGTATGAAAATGCACAATCATAAAGGTCTTGTGGAAAAAAAAGTCAAATAATTTTACTAGAAGACTGAATGCCTACTGTATATTGTGTTTACCCACAGATTTTATCCAGCTGTGGTGTGGAATTTTCTGATCTAAGGTAAATGTAGTTAAAATCTGTGAGGAATGTTGAATAATTTGAAAAGATTCAGTCGCTGCTGCTATGGTTAGGTAACTCTGGTCTCACTATGGCTACAACCTGCTCAGCAGAGCTGGGGAGAGTTCTGAATGCAACCATAACATTAAATTGGGAAGCAGAGTATTGTGTTGGCCATGACTTGGCCAGAAATATGTAGTTGTGCCAACAGCTGGCACCCATGGAAGACATAAAAAGCAGTGACTTACAGAAGAGGACATCTGTCTGTGGGGGTCAGGCTCAAATATCTGCCATTGATTATATAAGAATATGGTAGAAATTAGTGATCAGAAAGCTCCCTCTGCTAAGGATTTACCCTCCTTTGGCTTTTGAAGATAGCCTTACGATGCTGCTCTATTTAAAAAAAATGAAGGGATGAAGCAAAAAAAAATTTAATCCTTCTTTGTCTTCTTCTTCACCATTATTATTGTTATTACATTATTTTTAATTACGATTGTTTTAAATAGTTCTCCCTGTGACAGTAAGAGCTTGGAGCATCAGATCCTTCTCAGCAAAGACCTGCTGCAGCTAGTAGCTTTAGGTTTGCATGGCTAGAGAGGAGGCAATATTTTTTGACTCTCACTGAGGATGAAACAAAGTTTTTCTGCATTTTTCATTAGCTACCATTGTCCAATGACCAGCAGTCATTACTGAAAGGAAGTGTTGATCCCAACCCTTTTCCTTTGATCTGGTGCCCTGATTCTGACTGCAGCATAAGACTTGTTCCTGCCTGTTTTCTGCTGCTCTGCATTCTCCTGCTCCCTTACCGTAAGGAAAGTGCTTCCACACAGAATATCTCCAGGTAAGGTACTTCAGGCTTGTAGGGTGTTGAAAAGATGGGAAAAATATGATAGGGATTTCTCTATTCCCCTTCTTTTTTGCTGTATTCTGAGAGAGCAACTAGCTCATGATAAGGAGTGATATCTCTCTTTGTCACAGCAGAAAGTTTTGAACATTTTTTTCGTTATGGTAGATACCCATGCAACAAGCACCTGTGTGATTTTAGGGACGTGCAATGCTAAATAATGCTACTGAGAGTAGCCCTGCAGAGAATGACGAGGTTGATGGAAACCTCAACAGAAGCAGGCAGTGTGTGCTCACAGCCCAGAAGGCCAACCAAATCCTGTGCTTCTTCAAAAGGAATGTTGGCAGCAGTTGAGGGAGGTGATTCTGCCATCCTAGTCTGCCCTTGTGAGACCACACTTGAAGTTCTGTGTACTGTTCTGGTGTCCCCAACATGAGAAGGACATGAAACTATTGGAGCAAGCTCAGAGGAGGGCCACAAAGTTGATGAGAGAGCTGGAGGCCCTTCCCTACAAAGACAGGCTGAGAAAGTTGGGGCTGTTCAAACTGGAGAAGGGAAGGTTGTGTGGAGACCTCACAACAGCCTCCTGGTGTCTGAAGGGGCCTACAGGGGAGCCGGTTAGGAACTCTCTGGTAGGAACTGCAGTGAAGGGCCAAGGAATAATGGGTACAAAGTGAAAGAGGGAAAATTTAGGTTAGATATTAGGAAGAAATTCTTTACTATGAGGGTGGTGAAACACTGGAACAGATTGTCCAAGGAGATTGTGGATGTTGCAACCCTGGCATTGTTCAAAGCCAGGTTGGAGAAAACCTTGAGCAGCCTGGTCTATGGGGAGGTGTCCCTGGCAGGAGGGGTCGGGAGCAGATGGTCTTTAAGGTCCATCCCAACCCCTTAGCATTCTACATTTCTGTGATTCTTCAAAACAAACAAGCTGTTTCTGTGTGGAGGTTAGGCAGCCTCTTCTGGGCAGGCACAACAACAGGTCAAATAATCTGACTCAGACATCTGTGGTGCACAACAGAATGTTCATTCCAGCTGTTAAGACTATAGACTTTCAAATACCCTGATATTTTCTTAGTTTGATATTTTTTCTTTTTTTTTTTTTTTAAACCTTATTCTTTGGAAATAGGATTAGAGGAAGAAAATAGCACTGAAAATTCAAATCTCTTTGGGATACTTTGCATGTTTGCCAAATATCTCTTAGGTTTATTGTTTGAGTAGAGTTGGGCTGAAATCCAGAAGTCTCCATTTCATCCTGCTTTTCATGCAAGGTCTTAACTCAAAAGTCTAAATAGTTTTTATGCTTCTGCTGCATTTGCTTCAACTGAAAACTTCACTTGGAGCTTAAAAGGCATTTTGTTTGTAGTAGAATTCATAAGATTCATGTCAGTATCAAACTGTGAAAATTCATTCCTCAGCAGTAGAAGTACTTTCCATAGCTGGACTGAAAAATGCTGCCCTTTAGAAGTGTTATAAGTCCTATAACATTTGTATTTGTAACTTAGACCAGAACAGAATGAATAATTTAATCCTCTGACTCCTGTCCACAGTGCATGGGAGTTATGGGACCCAATACTAAGCTCTTTGTTAAAGAATAGAACTCCATTTTATAGCTTTGTCTTGCTTTGAAAGACAGGTGTCTGCTGGGGAGGGCAAGACCTCCCTTGGAATGGAGAATTCAAATCCCCTCTCTCCAAATTATTATTATAATTTAGAAAATTAAATGGACTTTCAGGGAGAGGTATGGGGATAGGAATAACAGTTATTTACAAGTATGTACAACAAGGCAAACAAACAACAACAACTACAGCATTAATGAGAAACAGAACCAGGCACCTTGAGGGGATTTGTTTCACACAGCCCAGGGCAGTTTGATCTCAGTGCCCCTGTGGGACTCCAAGAGCACCAAGCTGGAACAGTGGAAAATCCCAGGCTGGTGGGTGAGATGTATCAGAAGCTCCGTCTGTGGTAGCTGGAATGGCAGGGATGTCCTGGCAGGGCAGGGCAGGGCAGGGCAGGGCAGGGCAGGGCAGGGTGGGAATTCAGAGTAGCAAAAAACCCCAAAGCCAAAGAAAACAGTGGCAGTGGGACAGGGGCAGCCCAGCAAGGCAGAAGGAGGCGACCTCAGAATTCCTGGGCACATGAGCCCAGCAAGATGATAGTAGATTTTCTGAGGACCGGACCTGGTGGTGACAGTGAAAACTCCTTCTGCAGCAAGCAGAGCCTGACCGTCCTCTCTCCAACGTCGAGAGCAAGAGAGCGAGGCTGCCTCCAGCCCCATCCTTTGCCTCCCTCCAAACTTTGTGGTATCTTTTTTTATCCTTGGAGAGAAAAACTCCGAGACCAAAAAAAGGGTGTAGCCCGGTGCTACAATCTCGTTTGGCCACTTCTCTGTTTTGGTCAAGCACCCATAAGTACCCAGTAGTTAGTCTCTTAGCAACTTATGGGGAAAAATTCTATAAGTAAAAAATAAACAAATCCAACCCCCAACTGTCTTTTCTTTCACAAGTTTCTATTGCAATTTTTTTATCCTTTTTTGCTAGAAGTGGTCTCTAAAATGACAATTGGCTATGTCCTGCTGTTTTCAGTCAGGTTTTTCCAGTTACTGGGGCAGAAATCTTTTGATGATTACTAAACAATACATGATTGTGAGCATCTGTCTATGACTTGTTAATATAACATGTCAAAACTTTCCTCACCAAAATTTCCGGCCCACAGTTGTCACATACTATATATAGTTCTTGGTTTTTTAACCAATTTTTTTACCACCCCTTCCTCTCATTATATTTTATTATTTCTGTTAGACATAACCTGGGATTCATTTCATTGAGTTTTAGATGTCTACATCCAGAATGGCAGAGCTAAACTCTCCTAGTTATTGAAAAGCAAACTCTTTAACACCAAATTGCAATAATCCTCTATGAATAACAGAACTATAGCTGACCTGACTTTGAGTTGGGGAATGGAGTAGATAACTTCTATAATTTCTCTCTGCTTCCATCCATTGTGATTCAATACCAGTGCAAGAGGATCAAACTTGTCAGGTTTTGACTCTGAACAGCAGCAGAATTTGGGATTGTGTAGGAGAAAAATTTAACACAAGTTTGCAGATAAGGCAAGGTTCTAATGGATTTTTTTTTATTAAAGTATTTAAATATTGCATAGTGTAGGCATCTATCTCTCAGGATATGGTTCCGTTGACTTTATTTTATATAGTGGACACTGATAGGAGTTCATACTAATAGTAGTTGTAAATGTATTTACAAAAGATTGAACAAGTCCCTAACTTGTGTAGATTCATGCCTTGGGAAAAATTTCAACAAAGATTTATTGTAAACACAAAGAAAAGCTGATGTTGGATGTAGGATTTTTTACAAGTCTATGGCCAGTTCACTCTAAACAAGACTATTCTCCTGTGCAGAATAACATATTATGTTATTAAAGCTGATTTATATACTCAAATAGAAAGTGTTCTTTTACAAATAAATGATTTGTAATTCATTGCTGCTGCCCTAAACTAAATTTAAAAAGTATTACCAAGAGATTTGAGCAGAAAAAAAGACTTCATATTTTAAAAGCAATTGTGCTGGTCTTCCTGTTTTTCTCCCCTTTTATGATTTCAATTTAGTATAAGCTTGCCTTCCTGCCTTGTTATCTACATCTGTGGTTTTGCTTTCAGGTGTAATCCACTGAGCAGTGGAAAGCTTAACTATTCTACAAATGGACAATACAGGTCTTCTCCAAGTAATGCTATAGCTCATAATGGGTGTCATGGAACTCAACAGAAAAAGTAATTGTATACAGTAGGAAATATTTCCTCATGTTAGCAAATATAGGCCATCTGTTTGGTGACCTATAGTCTTTCTTATATTTTATTAATATCTGCAGTGTTGTGGTTTTGTTTTGTCTTTTTTGTGTCTTGTTTTTTGTGGGTTTTTTTTTGAGGGAGGGTTTTTTTTGTGTTTTGTTTTGTTTTAATATTGTCTCTCATGAAAAAAAAGGGCTTTGCATTACCTGGGAGGTTTTGACTGGTATAAAATCGTTATATCTTTTTCTCTCCTGCCATTATTTTTAATTTTGAATGTGGCAGAAGTGTCCTGTTAGATCATAATTTCAAGTATATTTTTATTCAAACAGTGAGACAAATAACTCAAAGATCTAGTGCAGAGCAGTGTTCATTATCATCTTGCTCTGTACTGTAAATAACAAGAATTCAGTTTGTGAAATTATTTCATGTCTGTATAAAAATATTAACCCTGTATACTGTTTGGAGGACATATACAGTAGAGAAGGAAGGAGAAATGGAGAATGATGTTAATAATTGCTAATACAATTGAGAATAATGTGAAGCAATTGAGAAAAAGATTTTACATGTAGGAATAACTATGGTATAACACAGAGAAACTATGAGTCATGAAAGTCAAATTGACTAATCAATTGTTTATGATACTGTGGAACTCATACTGGAAGCAGTACAACAGCATAATGAGAATTAGAATATAGGAGCAGACATCATTAAAACTATATTAATCAAACTGACTAATACAGTGGGGAAAATAACAACATTTTGCTCTCACTCATATAACTTACATAAGTCTCAAGACTGAAACAAAAATAGACATTTAAATACATCTAGGAAAGTGTTATAAAACCATACCCTAAAAATATAAACAAGAATTAGAAAATACATTTAACATTATTAGATGCAGGCATTTATATTCTATAGCTGCAGAGCTAAAGGTAATTAAGCTAGGTTACATGATTTAAATGTAATAAAAAAATAACAAAAGAAAACTAGTAATCCTTCTCCTTGTATCACTGCTATATTTCACCAATCTATAGTTAAAAAAGGAGTCAAACTCAAAAAGTTTTTGATCAAGATATAGATATGCATTCCTCACATAAAAAACCCATTTGACTATAAAACCAATAAGTTAATATGAAACACAGCATCTAAAATGTATAATTCCATGTATGATTATCTCAGACTGCCATTAGGAAGAAGACAGTATTATTTACTTCCTTGTTTTGATAATACCTTAAATCAAATATCTGTTTATTACTCATTCTAACTGAATTTGTTAAATTCTGATAATTTTATATTTTTTTTCAAAAAGAAGTTCTCCTGAGTGTTATAGTGAGATTTTAATTTGGATTCAGTTACTTAGGTACATACTACACTTAAGAACTGTCAATTCAAGTATAAATGTGAAAAAGATGCATTTTCTTCAAGCTTTTTCTAATTTCTGCTCTTCTTTTTCAAGTAGACGTGAAATCCCAGCCCCTTGCCTCTCAAGATGCTGTTAGATAATAGGAGAAAGGAAAAGAACTTGTTAGTATAAACAGAATAGGAGAAATTAAATAAATGATAACTTTTGGTGGCATTGCCTAATGCATTACTGGAACGTGTTCAAAAATGTTGGATAAGAACTTTTGGGTATATTACTTAATAAAAGTTACTTAGAACAGTAAAGATGATCAAGGAAAATGAGTACTTAAAGCAAAATTGGACATTGTTACAGTATGTTTTCTATCCACAAACAGCTAATAACTTGTAATATGTTTCAGTAAATGGAGGTAGATTCTTCAAAGGAGCTGTAGCACACAATTTCTCCAACAGAGGGGAATATTTGGGACTATGTGCATGATCCAGCTAGGTAGGTTACAGTCCCAAGACACAATTTTCTACTGCAATGAGACAAAAAGGAACATCTGTCCATGGACACTGCAAAGCTCAATTTATGAAGTGGAAAAAGCAAGAGAGGAGGTGTGTCAGGAAGAGCTTGGAGTCTGTCCATGCACATGCGCATACATGCATGCAGAGTTGCGGTTAGCTACAACCACTGTGGTGGGCTGGCACAATCCAGCCTGGGCAAACATGCTGCTCATCACAGCCAGGATCTGGTCAGTTACTTGACCCTGACAGAGGCTCTCTGCTCATAGACAATGCCAGATGTCCATGTAGTGATATTTCCCCCAGCTTTTTCTCTTGGAGGGGTGTTTGTAAGTACATACTGAAACAGACAACCAGTCAAACAGTCTATAAATATTTTTCACTGCACCTTTTCAGCTGTCTCAGGTGTTGTTCTCCTGCCACTTGCTGTTGCAACACCCCTACCAAGGCCCAATCCATCTAGTTCTTATCTGAGATGCTCTGTCAGCCATGGCTAACAATGCTCAGTCCTCAGTTCTTGGTCAAGGTCATGATGCTCCCCTGACATCACCGCTTGCCTATTTGGGAATGAAGCCCTGTTCTTTTACTCACCCGCTCCCTTCCACTTCAGAGTGTGACAAAAATCAGATATGAAAACTAATCAGATATGGAAATCCTGGATCTAGGAAACCCATAATGATAGCTGGTTGACTGCCAAATGCCAATTCTGAGATTGCTGTTACTAGGAAAGGTATGTGATCCCAACACGATCAGAACTCAGTTTAAATCTTTAAGTCTTATTATTAAAACAGTAATTAAATGAACACATTTGTATGGATATCAGCTAACAACTAGTACAAACTAGGCAATTTATATTCAACTTCTAGGCAACTGCAGACTCAGCCACTATCACTTACCAGAGATGGGTTGAGTGAGGATGGAATCACAAGTGGGTACCACAGTACACGAACACTTTTGATTTTCCTCTCACTTCTCTGCTGCAGATAGAAGAAGGCTTTTACTTTGTTCAGGTAAACTTATATATTTTCTTTATAGCCAACTTTTTATCATTCTTATTTTGTTGCAGTCTGATCCAAAGCCATTTTTGGTTACGGAAAACGTGCTTTATGAAGTTAAAGCTTTGTGAAAATATCTTATTCTCCTCAGATAGAATGTTAAAGGTCATTTCCCATTGCTCTGACCAGTAATAAATGCTTGCTTCCCTTCTGCAATATGTAAAACAATGATGAACAGTCTCAATGTATCTAAAGCAACAATTACTTTCCTAAGTAAGAAATTATTGTCTGAGCATCTGTTGCACAGAATAACTGCACACAGCATGTAAGGAATTCAACTCAACCATAGTACAGTTAAAAATGCTTTTAAGATAAATTATGAAAGCCAGAAGTCTCACTATTGTGAATTTATAGACCAGTTATTTTAATTTAATATTCATTATGGATCATAGGACTAGGGTGTCTATCAGGAATAACAAAATAAAAAACAGAGAAACTTCAAACTCATAGTCTGTATTTCTAGAAGGGCTTTATTGATTTTCTTTGTAATAGTACTTCTGCTAGAACTGAATTAATTACTGATGCATCCTAAGAGACAAATCTTTTGTCTGAAATTCTGTTTTTATTTTCTGTTGGAAATTTATTTTCTAAAAAAAATCCCCAAATTTGAAAACTGCTGAGAGTATCACAGTTAAATGAATGCATTATCCTCACATTAATGTGAAGTTTTGCACTACTTGGGAAATAAAAAGTGGCTTATCTTTTTAAGTATAGAACATTACATTATCCAGTGGGTTGTTAGTTTAGCATCTCCCAATGCCTTATAAGACTTTCAAATCTAGACTTTTTATGATAGTGAAATCAACACTTTAATATGGGATGAAGTTCATGCTATTATGTCACAGGGGGCTACACAGCTTTGTTAGATATCCCAATAAACAGCAAAAAAGCTTGGATGCTCTGGAATAGGATTGTTACCTATTGCCTTTGCTGCCAGTTGCTATTAATTTCCACTTAAAACTGTGAGGGCAAAAATGGAATGCTGTGACCAGTTTGAGTCTGAACTACAAAAATATCCACAGAAGAGAAATGAGAATAACTGCAACATTGCAAAGCCTGATGTATAAGCAGAGATTGAAACATCTAGGGTTTCTTATTTGAGCAAAAAGAATGATGATTGATGGACATGTGATAACAAACCTTTAAGTATGTAAAAGGCTGCTGTAGAGAAGAAGAAAACAACCTAATATGCAATTGGAAAAAAAAAAAAAAGTTAAAGGATTTATTCCAATAATGAAAATGTATTTATGTATGTTCTGTTTTAGGAAAAAGAGAAAAAAGCTTCCAAGTAAAAAAATTCCAGTAAAAGTGATTGTGAAACACTGGAATATCCTGCACATAAGTTCTGGAAGCACAGAACTTCAGCAGTGGATTAGACAAATACCCCTGAAAAAATGAGTAGTAATCTATAGGAATCTCTTTTAAAGAGGAGCATAAATTTAGATTATTTTGTGAACCTTCTCAAAGGTTTATTTTAATTATTTTATTTTAAGTCATTCTTTCTAAAAACACCTGCTTCAGAACAGATGAAGAACTGCAGAAGGGTTTTCTAAGGTCAAATGGATGGGATAAACAGTGGATTCCTTTGTGGGAAAGAATGGCCTGCCACAACATTACGTTTTCCCTTCCATGCTTGTGGTTTACGTATACATGATATTAAAAAAATAATTTTATACTTAGGCTCTGGACTTCTGAGAGTTCTTAGGTCTGACCTATTTCAGTGTATTCCTGGTGCACTCTAGGACACTTTACTGATGAAAAACAATTTTCAAAGTTTTGTCTTCAGGGTTAGGCAGCAACATTTTCAGAGCTCTTTTTCCCATTGATTCCTGAAATGATGGTCAGATGCTTAACCTATAAAGACAGTTAGTGACCTTAAAATTTTCTTTTATAGATAATAATTTTTCCCCCTTTAAAACGAATACTGAGTTTTGAATCACTTAAAAGTACTTGAGATTATTGATCTGTGGGCTGCTTATTTTTGAAAACCTAATAAAGAGCCCCCTGACTTGGTTTCAGAGGGATTTTGCCTAAAGAAAGCAAATTCAGGATCTCAGAGTCTCTTGGAGATGCTCAGGGTAGTCTGACATGACACAAGTCAGTGTTGCAACTCATACATCTGCATCCTGGCATGACATGCTTGACAACTGCCAGCTCTCAGCTCCTCAGCCAGTGTGCTTTGTAAGATATTCTCATTTGTCTGACATCAACAGCAAAGAAAATCTCCTTAGAAAATCCTAGGGTGTATAAAGTTTTCTGCAGTAATTTCATTGCTATGTTTGTGCATGTGTTCCTTGGTGGCAGCTGTGGGTGTAACTTCTGAGTTTGAGGCAAGAAAAAATGACATATGGTTAAATGCAGAGGACATATAGTGAGGCAAAATAGTTTATCTGAAAAGAGAAATCCTGCTTGAGAAACTTTTTAGTGTTAACTGCTATCTTACTTTCTTCTATTTGAAAGTGTGACTATATTCTTGATATCCCCACTGAAGAAGGAAGGTGGAAAGAACTTTAAAGAAGTGGAAAATGCTCTTTAAAAATAAAATCTAAAATTTATCAACTAAATATCCTCTTACCAACAGACAGGAAGTCTGATGACTCAGTGAAGGGTGCAGCTATGCCACATAAGATAAAAAACCAGGCACCTCAGGTCCTTCAGTGTATAAAGGTAACTAGTACTTTTCATGTTAGATATGCTCCTCAGTTTAAAGCAATATTTACATTAAAAAGAGACTCTGGTCCTTCTGAAGTATTATTGAGCTGAAGTAGCCTGGAGACAGGAGAGTCTTCATGTAATCGATATTTTCCTTTAGAGTTTGGCATCTTTGTTAGCAATGTTTCTTACTCAAAAGTATGTTTAATGCACTGTAGAAATGTCTTGTAAGAAACACTGTAAAACATATATATATTGTGATAGCACACCCTTGAAGAACATTTGCCATTGTTTCTGATGATATTTTAAAAAGGATGCTTTGCAGTAAATGGAGCTGGTCTGACACACAAGTCTAATTGCAATTTCCATTCTCACTTGGTGGCCATAAACACCTCTCTGACTATTTGAAAGAGTAATATTGCAGATGTTTTAGATGTCACCACTTTTCTCAGAAAACACATCTTAATGTGAAACTATTGCAACTGGAAAATAATAGACTTAAATCAATCTAAACTGTATTTTCAAATTTGAATGCAATTATTCTGAAATAAAATGAGGAAACTGAAATAAATTATATTTTAACCAAAATTAAGATGGTAAACAAATAAACTTAGGATAAATAATTTTTAATATAAATAATTTATGAAAGTAACACATGAAGAGTCACTGGCAGCCCATTTCAATAGTCATACCATTTCAAAAATATTTTGCTAAATATTTGGAATTTAAATCTTATTCTGGAAGTATATACATCAAATATTCAAAGTGCTTGTACTTTTCTCATCATTAATTATAAGTGTATCAATTTGGTAAACCAAATAGCTTTGCTTTTACACCCCATCTTTAACTCACATTTCAGAAAAAGAAGCACTCAAAAGGTAAAATAGGAAAGTAAGTAAAAGGAATTTATCCCATTTCATGGTGGAATCAATAGGTTACAGTTTCTTTCAAATATCAACTAGAAAGACCCACTTTCAAGACAGATAATTATTTATTGATACAGTGATGGAAAAGGTGATAGAAAGTTATAAAATCTTACAAACCTTTTGAGGCAGGGAAGCCTGAGGCATTGCAACATTGGGTAGATCTCCAGTCAGGGTACCTAGAACAGGTTACACAGGAAGATGTCCAGGTGGGTTTTGAATGTCTCTGGAGAGGGAGACTCCACAACCTCCCTGAGCAGCCTATTGAAGTTCTCTGCCATCCTCAGTGTGGAGAAGTTCTTCCTCATGCTGAGGTGAAACTCAGGTGTTTTAGTTTATGGTGGTTGCTCCTCATCTTGCCACTGGTCACCACTGAGAACACTCTGGCACCCTCCTCTCAACGCCCACCTTCGAGTTATTTGTGTGTATTGATGAGATCCCCTCTCAGTTTTACTCTACTCTAAGCTTAGCAGACCCAGCTCATAAAAGAGATTTTTCCAGACCTCTAATTATCTTTATGGTCTTCTGTTGGACTTTTGTATTTCTTGACATGTGGAGACCAGAACTGAACACAATACTCTGGACATGGTCTCAGGAGGAGAATCACCTCCCTTCCCATTGTCACTTAGATAATAAGAAATGAAAACTAAATTTTAAAACACCTTCCCCCTGTGTCCTGGTTTCAGGCAGATTTGGGAGAAACCCTCCCAGAAACCCTCCCACGGGGTCCCCCTCCTGTCCCCCAACTGGTTTGGGAAAAGGCTTCCTCAGAGAGAAGTGGAAAAAATCTGTTTATTAAACAGGCAAAGCACTCCCCAGCACAATACCTGATGACAAGAGCTTCGTGCTGCTCCAGAGGGATAACAAGCTTAAAAGGAGAAGGTCTCCTCTTGAAGATGGTCACCGTGTTCCGTTGCTCCGTCTCCGCTGGCGCTGAGGGAGAAAAGGAGATGTGCAGGGCTGGTCTTGGTGGGGTGGGTCCCCTGTGGAGGCCCCTGGTGCTTTCCCCAGGTCCTCAGTTCGGAGAGAGTGAAACAGTTCTGAGGAGAGGAAAAAAAAAGGGAAAAACAACGGGGAAAAAAAAAGGGAAAAAACCTCCAGCTTTTCTACAGGGTCTAACTACGCTTGCTCTAAACTAACTAACTAACTCCCAAGGGAAAAAACCGAAAAACAGAGCTTCTTTTGTCTCGCCGTGTTCTAACTCCCCCACTTCAAGGCCACTCCGAAGAGCAGAGTTTTCCTGGGGAAAAACAAACCGCGCTTCCCCTCCCTTTTACACCCAATAGACGACTGGGGATACACTGTCACCGTAGGACACCCTGCCCCTGCCTTCTTTAGAAATAATTCTGAGAAAGTCATACTCATACCAATGACATAGATGAGAAGCAAGAGAGCTTTCATCAGCATGTTTTTTTGGTCTTGTTTTTTAGTAGGGCCAGTTATTCAAGGTACAGTCATATGGAGCTGTACCTCTTTCAGTCTTGGGACTGCTGCTTTGTTGGAAAGTAATCATAGAGTGGTTTTGGTTGAAAGAGCACCTTGAAGATTATCTGGTTACAACCCACCTGCTGTAAGCAGAGACACCTTCCAATAGACCGAGTTGTTCAGAGTCCCACCCAACCTTGACTTGAACACCTCCAGATTTTTTTCCAATATCTAATCTAATCTTATCTAATCTAATCTAATCTAATATCTACTGACTTTCAGTTTGAAGCCATTCCCCTTGTCCTGTCACTACATGCTCTTGTAAATAATCTTGCCTCATCTTTCCAGTAAATTCCCTCCAGGTACTGGAAGGCTGCAATTAGGTCACCCCAAAGCCTTTTCCTTTCCAGACTGAACAATCCCAATTCTCTCAGCCTTTCCTCATAAGAGAGGTGCTCCATCCCTCTGATCAACTTGGTGGCCTCCTCAGGACTTACTCCAACAGGTTAATGTCCATTCTGAGTTTGGAGTGGGGGATGGAATGCTAAAGCTGCATGCAGCTCTCCAGGTGGGGTCTTACCAGAGCAGAGGGGCAGAATCTCCTGCACATATTGCCAGCTCATGTCCAGCCTCTCATCCACCAACACCCACAAGTTCTTCTTGGCAGGGCTGCTCTCAATCTGTTCATCCCCAGCCTGGATTGATACCTGGATTTGTCCCAACCCAGATGGAGCACCATGCACTTGGTGTTGTTAAACCTCATGAGGTTTCCATAGGCCCACTCCTCTAGCTTGTAAAGGTCACTCTTGATGGTCCAGCTTCCTCTGATGGCATCTTGTACTTCGAGTGTATCTTCTACAACACTCAACTTGGTGACATCTGCAAATTTGTTAAGGGTACACTTGATCCCTTTGTCTATGTCATTAATGAAGATATTAAATAATTCTTGTCCCTAAGAACAGAGCCAGACCCCTCCTGATTTGTCTGACACCACTGATGCCTATTGGAAGTTTGAGCCGTTCCCTACTAACCTCTGGATGAGACCATTCAACCAATGCCTTATCCTTTTAACAGTTTACTCACCTAATCCACCACGCTTCAGTTTGGAGATAAGGATGTTGTAGGGGATGGTTTCAAGACCTTTACAGAAGATCAGATAAATGACACCTGTAGCCCTTCCCTTGACCACTTGATGGAATTACTCCATCATAGAAATTGACTATCTTGGCCAGGCAGGACTTGCCCTGGCAAAGCTGTGCTGGCTGTCTTGAATCACCTCCTTGTCCTCCATATCCCTTAGCATAGCCTCTAGGAGGATCTGTTACATGACCTTTGCAGGCACAGAGGTGAGTGTACTGGTTTGAAAGCATAACCAGTGAGAGACTCCAAGTCAGAAATACAATTTAATAAGAGGAAAAGAAAAACAACAACAACAAAAAAGTAAAATAAAATAAATGCAATAGTACAAAAGACTGAGTCAGAGTACAACCTGACACCCTGTTAGTTAGGGTGGTGGTAGCAGTCCAGATGAAATGGTCTTGTCAAAGCAGTGATCCCGTAGAAAGATCTGGTAGCTCTTGTCCTCTGAGAGTCCAGCAGGTAAAGACCCTCTGTGCTGTGCCAAACCCCAGATTATATCCAGGTGGGAATGCTTGGCTCCTCCCCCTGGGTGGAGCATCTCACAATGGGATGATCTCATTCTATGAGTAATGCAATGGGTCCTTGATGGCCCATTAAACAGAGATAGCTCCTGGAGGGAGTTATCTATGAGTCATGCAGCAAGGCATTGATGGGCCCATGAACAGAAGATAAGGGAAACACTGCCTCACCTGGTTTCAACAGCTCATGAGGATGGTGATAGAATACATACTTTGGGCACAATTTACATGGTAACCTAGGACAGTGAGACTGAGGTCTTCCTTTCTTCCCTTTTCAAAGATGGATGCAATGTTTCCTTTTACCCAGTCACCCAGGACTTCCCCTGACTGCCATGACTTTTCAAATATTGTAGAAAGTTGGCAACTACATCAGCAACTTCCCTCAGGACTTTGGGATACATAGTATTGGGTCCCAAAGACTTAGGCACATTCAAGTTTCTGAGGTGACCATGGACCTGATTTTTGCTGACAGGGGGGACTTTGCTCTTCCAGTTCCCATCATGTTGTCATCTACTTGATATGTGTGGGAAGAGAGGGTGCCATTGAAGACTGAGGCCAAGAAATTATAAGTACCTCAGCCTTCTCCTCATCTGTTTTTTCCTGTTCACCAGCATTGTTTATCAGAGAGCGTATACCTTCTTTGATTTTCTTTTTCTGATTAACCTACATGTTCAAGCCCTCTCTGTTACTTTTTTGCTTTCCCTTGCCAGGTTTTTTCCAGTTTTGCATTGGCCTTTCTCACACCTTCCCTGCACAGCTGTACTTCTCTGTACTCTTCCCAGGTTACCTCTCCTAGTCTCCACTGCTTATGCTCCTTGCCCTTTAGTTTGACAAGAAGTTCCTTACTCAGTCCTGCCAGTCTCTTGCCTTCCTTGCCTGAAGTGAACTGTAAATGCAGCCTCAGAATTTTCTATTACTTGAACGCGCAGATTTTCCTTTTCTCCTTATCAACAGATATATGCAAAAATATAATATGTCTAACACGCAGAAGGAGAGGGAATACAAAATATCACTGAAACTGTTGAGTCTATGAAAATGTTCCTCAGTACCAAAACTATAACCCAAAATAATTTACACTACACAATGAGTCATGCATCCTGCTTCCATCCCTGAGTAATAGCAGGATGTGGGGAAAAAAAGTGTGTTACCTACTTAAGGAGAATTACAAAAAGATTCATTTAAAATTGTCGCATCTTGCTACTGCAGACTTTAGTATCACATCATATTAAATCAGTCAGCCAGCAAGCTCTGTTGCTAGACACGCCTTCAATGCTGGCATTCGTGCCTCTTTACCTTCTGATGCTGAATGCATCTTTCATACTGCAATTTAGAAAATGATCCCTGGTAGTGTTTTACATCTGAGGACTCAGTTCAGATGGGCTTTTGTCTAATAGTGTGGCCACACAAAGTATGATATTATAAATGTCATCTTAAAATTAGTAAAGGGTCAGCTCAGGATAAAGCTATTGTCATGACTGCTAATCAAACTCTGAAGTGGAGGTGGAGTAACACTGGAAAGATTAAATCAGATTTTTTTAATAAAATGATTTGATTTGACTCTGCTTATGTCCCTTTTCTATTCTCTCTTCACAGCTGCTGACAAGAATACAAATACAGTATATGCATCTCAAAAAAACTAACATAGAAAGTTTTGGAAAACCAGAATTGAATAACTGAATTACTATTTGAGTATGGTAACATCATAACAAGACACAAACTTAGGAAAAGTGATTTTATGATTACACAAAGACATTGAAATATAACTATATATGGTGATATGGAGCTAAGATGCCCAAACAATGTAAACTCTATGTTGCAATGACCCCATATAATAGCCATACCTTTGAATTGCATTGTATTAATTTAAATTATATTGATTTCCCACAACAAGACATCACAAAATCTTTAGAATAAAACTGCTCTTTTAAGATATAGGAAACCAGTTGTGATGAGTTTAATTAGCTCTGTTGTTTGATTATTCATATAAGATTTACTGAAGTAGTGAGATGATATTTTCTTTACCTTATACGAGCATTAAATTTGGTTGCTACTAGCTACATAACTTTTTTACAGGATTTTCCTCAGATATAAGCTTATGAATAAGACAATTATGTAGACAAAGTGAATGGAATGTCAATTACTATTGAAGTAACAAAAAGAGTGTCCCAGTTCTGGCCAGGACAGGGTTAATTTCTGCAGTAGTTAGGTGTCCTGCCTGGATACTGGCCCAATGCCAGGCACCCACAAAAGCTGAGGAGAGAAAAAAAATTAACAAAAAGTTCATGAGTTGAGATAAGAACCAGGAGAAAACACTTCAAGGGCAAAACAGGCTCAACTAAAAGCTGCAAAGTGAATTTATTACTAACAGAATCAGGGGAGGATAACGAGAAATAAAAAAAGACCTTAAAACACTTTTTCCCCCCAGTCCCTCCCTCCTTCCCACTGACAGCACAGGGAGACGGGTATCCTGGGGGTGATCTTAAAATGGGGACAACAGAACATGGAGGTTTTGGTCAGTTTGTCACCCAAGCTTTTCTTCTTCTGCTCCAGGAGAAAAATCGTTTCCTTGTGAGACCATGGGGTCCCTCCCATGGGAGGCAGTTCTCTATGAATTTCTCCAACATGGAGTGCTGCTCCACTCTCATGAGCAGCAGTCTTACACACCTTCTGCAACATGAATTCCCCCCCCCACAGGCAAACAGTCTTCCCAAAATTGTCCTCCACGGACAGGCTGCTCCAGCCTGGCAGCAGGGCCCTCTCTCTCCACTGGGTCTTCCACTGGACCACAGCCTCCTCCAGCATCCACCTGCTTTGGTGTGGGCACCTCTGCCACGGGCTACAGGTGGATCTCTGCATTCCCCATGGATCCCCGTGGGCTGCATGGGGACAACTTGCTTCACCATGGCCATCACCAGAGGAATCTCGGCTCCAGCACCTGGAGCACCTCCTTCCCCTCCTTCTCCACTCACCTTGCGTCATCATTTTGTTTCCCTCACATATTCTCACCTCTGACTAGAAGAAAAACTGAAGAAAATCCTTTGTTTTGATTTGTTCTTTACTATGTTATTACAGAGGTGTTACCAACCTCTGTCATTGGCCCAGCTTTGTCCAGCAGCATGTCCATCTTCAGAGCCAGCAGGGATTGGCTCTGCTGGACATGGTGGAAGCTTCCAGCAGCTTCTCACACAAGCCACTTTTGTGGCCCCCTCACTGCCAAGAACCAGGCCATGCACAACAAACACACCAGGGAAGGGCAAGGTTAGGACCCAAAGGCTATTCTATACCACCTACCGTCATGGCCAGGTATGGGGAAAAGGGAATCTCCTCCAGGGAGAAGGAGTCCCTTCCAAGTTGGTGTAGCATTGCAGAAGGAGCCATAGGTCACTGTCACTTCCATGTTAATAATTGGCCTCTTTCTTGTAGCCGTTGTTATTAATATTGGTGCTGTTACTCTTGTTGATCCTCATTTTCTTATCTTATTGCTGTTTCCAAGAAATTTTTCTTATCTCAACCTGTGACCTTTACCTTTTATGCCTCCAGTTCTCCTCTCCAGTCTGGGGAGGCAGGAGGAAGGGGAACTGGGAGGAAGGAGTGGACAGGCTGCATGTGATTTCAGTGGGACATCTAAACTGAAGCATACCACTCCTAAACCATGATTGTGAGAAAGAATGCACTGGAAGAACCAATATTTACATGGAAATATTTGGCCTTCCCAAAATTTTGAATTAATTTTAAATGGAGTAGTTGAAAAAACTAATTTTTCATGATCTACATGAAAGCCCAGAACCAGGACACATTATGCTTTTTCATGTATAATGAAGGTGTGAAATCTTTTTTTCATCATGGATAGATTTAAAAAGTGAGATTTTTCAGTTTTGGTGTGGTCTCTATGTTCTTCAATCATCAAATAACTTTTTTTTGTTGACACAACTGAATAGTTCATTTCATGTTACAAACTTTCAATGTTCTCTGTCAGAACAATAATGCTAATACAGCAACTGTGCAATCAACATAATCAAATGTGATTCTTGGCATGGAAAAATATTCTCTTTATTAGACTTCCCAAATAAAGATGAAAATATTATGATTACATAAGGTACTTCAGATTTTGTGTAAACTTCCCTTTGCATGCAATATTCTAAAGGGTATTGGAAGGTAAATGAAGAAATACCCTTTCTGATATGATGCATTTCTGAGATGAAAAAAAGTGAGTTTTAAGTGACACGTTTAGATTAACTCTTACTTTTGGTAATCTATCAGTGAGGAAAAATGTATTGTAGAGCAGTGGAAGACTGGGAATAGTGCTAAAAGAAATGGCAGAAACATCAGTTCTGGGAAGTATTAAGAAATATTGAAAAAAAACCCTAGAAATAAAAAACTATCAGACCCAACTATCTGTGATAATCTGTGTAAGGTTCTGAACTTGTCTTGAGACAATTGCAAGCATAGATACAGGCTGGAGGAGGAATGGATTGAAAGCAGCCAATGGATTGAGGAGGAGGATTTGAGGGTTTTGTTGAATGTGTTCTTGTAGCCCAGAAAGTCAGCTGTATTCTGAACTTCATCAAAAGCAATGTGGCCAGAAGGTCTACTCCACTCTCATGAGCCCCCCCATCTGGACTGTTTTTCCCACTCTGGGGTCTCCAACAGAAGAAGGAAATGAACGCTGGAGTGAGATCAAAGAAGGAATGACAAAGATGATCGTGAGGCTGGAGCACCTCTGTTATGATGAGAGTTGGGGTTGTTCAGCCTGAAGAAGAGAAAGGTCTGGGGAGACTTTGAGTAACCTTCCAGTACTTAAAGAGTGCTGCAGGAAAGCTGGAGAGGAACTTTCTACAAGGATGTGTAATGACAGGAGAAATGGCTTCAAACTGAAAGAGGGTAGATGTAGATTGGATATTAGGAAGAAATTCTTTATTTTGAGGGTGGTGAAGTACTTGAACAAGTTTCCCAGGAAACTGTGTATGCCCCATCCATGCAAGTGTTTAAGACCAGGTTGGATGGGGCTGTGAGCAACCTGGTCTCGTGAGTGGCCTCCTTGCTTGTGGCAGGAGGTTTGGAACTAGATGACTTTTAATATCCCTTCCAGGCACTATACTTCCTGGGACAGGACATGCCCAGCTTCTCTGGGCAACGTTATAGTGCCCTGTCCTCTGAGTAAAGAATTTCCTCCTAACAGTTAATAAAAATCTTCCCTCTTTTATTTTAAAACACTTCTCCCTTGTTCTACAAATACCTGCCCATGTAAAAATTCACACTCCATCTTTTCTATAATCTTCCTTTAAGTACTGGAAGGATGTACTGAGGGAGATGAAAAACATGATTGGTTCCAGGGCAGCCCCTTGCAGTACTTTGCTTGATATTCATAAGGTCATGTAGATCTTTTAATGATGACCATCTGAACATTCAATCTGATAATCCCAGCTTTTAACAACCTGCTTGTCTACCCATCCAGACCATAAATTGCCACTTGGATACAGACTCAGTGTTGAAATATGTCTCCCATGCTATCTATTATATAGGCATTTGTGAATTTATGAATAACAGGAAGATTTTTAGTTTATCATTCATCTTTAGTTTGTAATATTTGATGCATTTACATTTACAGAAGTTTATATTTTCCTCACTTTTTTTTTTTTTCCCCAGCAGGGGGTGTGAGTCAAAGGCAAATGGCCAGTTTTTCTATGGTGCTTATATTCTGAATATGTACTCTAAAACACAGAGAGGATCTCAAAGGTTTATAGTTTATAAATTTAATTTAATTTTTATTTTTATATATTTATAAATTTAATTTATACTCAAACTGAAACACAAATTGTGTGTGGTTGCATATGTCTTTTGAAAGATAAACAAAGACAAAATATATGCCAGGACAAGCCCAAAGAAGTCCTGAGACCATGCCCCAGTAGGTGGCAGATTGTGTCCTTTATGTAGTAATGAGATAGTATCAAATTTACTGGAGGACACATACAGCTTCAGAATGACTCGGGCTTTTATCTGGCCATGTCAGAGGCAAAGGAAGATGCCCTTCCCAGATTTTCATCTGCAGGATATGCTGGAATTTATAAGGCACAATTTGGATGTCCCAAGTGACAGCCAAATACCCTAAAAAGGTGCCTGGCTTGAACTTAAACACTTCCACATATTGGGAGTGACATCTTGCCAATTATTCTGGTTTTGTATGCTTAATTCTTAAATGTTTATATATAGAGGTTTTTTTTTTCAATGCAGTAATCATCTGGAAAGAACATTCACTCCCAACAATGAAAACATAGTATGAATTAATTTCTGCTTTATACTTTTAATTAAGAATGCTACAAATGATAATGACAACCATCAAGTTGATTTGGAGTTCCATCAGTGAAGTGTAAATGAGAAACATATGGAAAATAGAGTTTAAATTCCCTTTACTAGGTTGCACATCTCTGTCACCTGTCAAGGAGCAGCAAAATGGATGATACAATGTGCATTGTAAATTCTGCTGAGCTGAACAGCAATGTCTCTGTCTGCATATTTTCCCAGCTGCAGGAGGAGCAACAGTGAGTAGTAAATAGGTGGAGAAGGATCGGCTCATGACAGTGATGGAATTCCGTGCTGCTGTTCAGTGAGATCTGGCTTTGAAAGATCTTGGAGATCACAGGTAAGCTTTTACTTAGAATGAAGAGATATTTAACAGATATTTTACCTCACTGCTACAGAGATTGCTTTATGCTTGGCCTTTCCTTCCAGATAACTGAGCCATGAAGTGTTTTGAACTGCCTTAGATGAAAGGACCAAGTACCCTTGGAGATGACGTAATTCAATTAAGAACCTGTAGTTTCACTTATCTACCTGTAGCAAGCAAAAAAGGCCCGTATTGAGTGAGTGGCATACTAAATACAGTATGAGAATTCAATGAGTGTTGGCTGCTATTGTCCTTGGGTATGGGCATTAAACTGAGTGATATTCATGATGAAAAATGTGTGGGTGCATTTCAGGTAGGATTCATTTAACTAAACTACAGTGAGAGTACATCTCATCTACAGTTATTACCCTGGGACTCCCATTACTGTCAATAAAGAGCAATAGACACCTTGGGGAGGCAGTTCATCTCATGCTAAAGTGCATGCCTGAAATAGGCTGAGTCATGCCCCAAAAGATTTCCCACTCAGCATGAAAACGAAAAGTTTCTTTGCAGGTAACATGAAATTGGGTAAAAGACAACATATGGGCAGCCACTAAAAATTAATATCCTGCAAGTTTAGACTCACTTTCCACACAAAAATCACACCTGTTGCTTTTCAAATGTGTTCACACTCACAGCAAGACTTTTCATAAGAGATGTCTCAGCCTCAAGAGGGAAACTGGATCCAGGTCACTCCTAAGGCTGTGGGGACCAAGTACACGCATTCCAAGTTATTGCTAGAGGATAGTCCAAAGTTGTCAAAGAATTCTACTGTCCCACATGAAGTGGAAAAGCATGGGTGGAATGGGAAGAGGGCAGGAGACTTTTATGAGGAGATTTTAAGTCATTCATGGGGATGAGAAAAATTAGTCTGGAAGGTTGTTTGTAGCGGCGTGTTTTCTGGTTTTTACTTATTGTTAATAATAATAAGTTCTGTAATGGTTTTTCCCAAGTTCCCCCTGTACTTCTCCCCATTTGGTACAATCTCCTGCCTGGGAAATTCCCTTTGTTCCCCTCTGTTGCAATATGTTGTCAATCATCTGTTGCTCTCCTCCCAGTCCCTGCCCCCCTCCAGGAAGCCTCTCCCCCTCATTCCAGAGACTTCGGAGGGACTCAGTCCTGGATTGGAGCAGGCTGGAAGTCCCCCACCCCTCGTTTCCCATTTGCTGGCTATGTGCCCTCCCCGTTCCCCTGATTGGTTTTTCCTCTTGTATCCACCCCCTTCCCCCAGTCCCTGATAAGCAATGAGCCCACCCCCTCCAGCTCGCTCTCTCCTGGGACGCGTGAGTGCCTGCACCATGGGGTGCATGTGACAATAAACTCTATCTTGCCACGAGGCCTCCTTCTTCTTACCTTTGTCGAGCCTCACTAACAGCTCTTGTGCAGCTTCTGAACTACCAAGGAGGTAGTGGCCGGTCCGCTAGCCACTGCCCAACCGGACTCGAAACAATTCCCAGCCAGGGCAGCCGGGATTCGTTGGAAAACCATCTCCAGTGGGCCCAGGGAATTATTTCAGTTGTTTCCATTTTTTTTTTTTTCTCATAGTGTCACTGTCATTTCAAATTCTCTTTCCCCATGATGCTCCTGTTTTCACAGCTTTTCTTATTGGGTTGCCAGTTTTTCCAGAGAGAACAGCTTCTTTTAGCTCTGGTGGGAAAAATGCTGCCTTCCTTTTTGTGCCATGGAGAAGCCTTTATTATGACTGCTTATCAGCTATGTTGGGGCATCATGAGGAATATTGAGGGCAATTCTGCTTTTGCTTAGACTGGTGCTGTCCTCCAGTGTTTTCTAAGCTTGAAAGGTCTCTATCTCAACACTATGCACAGGGGTCCCTCCAACACTGTTGCTGTGAGGTCTAAAATATTAAGAAACAAAACCCACATTCTGACAAATCCTATAAGATGGATTTTAATGTGGAGTGAATACTTTCAAGCTGCTGTCTAGCACTCAAAAAAAAAAAACCTCCTCAACTTAGGTGAGGAACAGGTAGGGGTGTCAAGCAGGGGACTACTAAACTATTTATATTACTTTTCAGCTGGCTCCCACTTTTATGAATTTCAGACAGGTGTTGCCCCTTGCCATTACTGAAGCAGTATGAATGATAAGGGCCAAGACTTGAGCCTTAGTCTTCACCCCACAATATGTAATTTTGTTTACTGTATTAGAAAACTGGGATTTATCATTACTTAATTTGAAATCTAAATCTGACCTATGATCTCTTTAAAATTATTGCTTTTGACATGGATTGTAGAGATTTCAAAGGCATTAGAATTCTACAGTATTTCCATTTCTTAATATCAAACTGGGTCTTTTTAATACATTGAAGTATCAGGATATCCATGCCCTACAGACTCACTGATCTGAGATGACCATAATTATGTACAGCTAAGCCTTCTAAATACTATCTCTGCTTGATTATGTAGTTTTTGGCTGATGTCTTTGGGCTGAAATACAAAATCTATGCTTCATATCATGCTAGCATTCACGTCATACTACGTTGCTTTATGCATATTGCATAATAGTCTGCTACAAGGAAACACAATGAAGTAAGTTTTTGCAGTCTATTGCCATTATTACTTATTAATTCCTAATATTTGTGATGGGAGACATTAATGAAGCATTGCTATTCTTGCATCTGTCTGAATTTTATATAGCTAGTACATTGTTCTATCTTTGTCCTTTAGCAACAATGATGGCAGCAAAGGTTATAGAGTTTGAAGGTTACAGAGTATAAGAATTACTGAGGTAGTGGTAATATTGCTGCTTTAGCTAAACTAAATAATATGGAGTAATAAAGGTAGTATTTTATTTTTGTTTTCTCTCCATTTATGTTATTCAAATGAAAGAAATTCAATTTGAATTGTCTGACTGCAACTTTAAATATGCTGTTGAAAGTCTATGGAGACATCAGTTTCAAAATATATTGATCTGATCTGCAGTAGCATTACACCAGGTCTGCTGAAAGCTGCACATGCAAATGAAGTCTCAAGTTAGTGAATATCTGCCTGTGTGCTTGCCTGAATTTGGCAGGATTCTAATACACACACTGAAAATCTTGCTGGACTAAAGTTTACATCTGTCATAACAGTGGATCAGTGTCCCCCCACTTACTACAATGTTAAATAGAAGCCTGTTGTGGTGTTCAGGCATTGGAACAGGTTGCCCTGGAGGTGATGGGGTCACCATCCCTGGAGCTGTTTAACAGGTGTTTGGGTCTGTCATGAGTTATAGTTTAATGGTTTTGGGGTTACAGTGGTGGCACTGGGTTGGACTGGATGATCTTAAAGATATCTTCCAACCTTGACATTTCTACAATTTTATTAAATGATTTTGGATATTCTCTTTAATCCTGATTGCTATACTTAGATCAACAAAAATCAAGGTACATATTTGTGGGATAAATATTGGCATATCCATATGTACACGGATATACAAAACCATACTATTTCTCACTATGTGTCTCACATGCTGTCTTGGGCTGCAATATATAACCAAAAATGCGTATTCTATTTACCATCTGTTGAAACCAATTGGGGAGTTGTTTTTTCTTTATCTCTTGTATGAACTATTCCTCATAACTCTGGGGGGGAGGGGGGCGGGTGCCTTCTTTTAATGGGCTGTTAAAACCAGGTGGAGCAGTGTTCCTTATGTCTTCCAAGACCCATCCTCCCTCCATGGGGATGTCTTCTGTTAATGGGCCATTAAGGCTCACCACATGACTGATACAATTACATCATCCCATTGTGAGATGCTCCACCCAGTTGGAGGAGCCAACCATTCCTACCTAGATAAAAACTGAGAGTCAGAAACACCAAGGCAGCCAGTTTCCCACTGGATTTCCCAGAGGAGCCTGTTTTTCCACTGGATTTCCCAGAGGAGGGCTGAATCCATCTTGCCATCGCTGGACCCTTCTACAGGATCATCTCTACTCCGACAGAACCACATCTGTTTCTCCAGGAGGTCTTATTTGGACTACTCCCAACACCCTGACCAACAGGTGTCAGGTTGTATTCCGTCTCTGTCAGTGTTTCTGGGATTTTTGTTTGTTTGCTTTATTACATTTGTATTTCTAATATTCCTAGTAAAGAACTGGTATTCCTATTCCCAAATCTTTGCCAGAAAGCCCTCAATAGCAAAATTATAATATTAATTTGGAGGGAGGGGGTTTACATTCGTCATTCCAAGGGAAGCTCTGGCTTTCCCTAGCAGACACCTGTCTATTCAAACCAAGACACATGCAAAACACATGATGCTAGCATTAGGTGGGTGGCTGAGTGTACCACCTATTCTTTGTATATGCTTTATGATAGTCATAAATTCAATTAATATATAAGGTAATTTGTGAGTAATAACTCATCTTAGAATTATATGAATCATAAAAGTCTTCTGAGAAATGACTAATTTTTAAATAAGGAGAATTCCATATATTTGCACTATTTTCTACCCAGTACTAATTAAAGATTAATTTAACATTCTAAAAGAGAACCTTAGTTCTGTATATTGACCAGGAAAGGCAATAAAATTTGAAGTTCTAGCAAACTAAGAATAATCTTTCCGAGAACTACCTTTTTTCCATGTTAAATCAATTGCCACTTGAGTAGATTCCTATTATGTCAAGGATTTTGTTCATGTTGCAACAGAATAGAGCATTATTTGGAAAAGAATGTACATTGACATAATTTTCAACAGTAGTTTCTGAGATCAAGCAATTCTGCATTCTATTATCCTTCAAGAAAAACAAAAGAAAATTTTAAAAGTAAATGAAATTCTGGGCTTGCTGCTTAGAAACAAGACAAAAAAAATCTCTCGTTTTATCAATTTTATATGGCCAATTAAGTTGTCCTTTTTTTCTGATTTGTAATTATGGTCATAATTTCTATATTGTGTGTTGATTTTGCAGCAATATTTTATAATTTTCTAGTCTAGCAATGTCTATCATTGACTTTCCTACTTGTTGATAAAGTTGATATATTGGTGTTTAATAATTTTTATTTCTTTAATTTGTTTCCTGCATCATTCATAGGTTGTTTTTGGAAGATACTATTCCCTGCAATGACAGTTTAGCTTGTGAACTTAGCCTGTGTCAGCATTGACAGTGCTTTGGGAAGGATACACTGCTCTTAAAGGCACATCAGTGACAAAAAAAAATGTTTTTGTTGTTCTTGTATTTAGTGTAAGTCTCGGCATGTAATGTTGGTTACTTCTCAGAATCCTCCCTTCTATGTTATTTGCTTGTTTTGTCTCTTTCCTTACAGAAACAGACTTCAGCTAGACTCAAGTTATGTTCTTTCTTTCAAATATAATTTTCAAAAGAACACATTAATTGTGCTTAATCAAATGCAATTTATGTATTATGAAGGATCTCAAAAAACCACGTATCTACTAAATGCTTTTACATTTGTTATGCTTTTCTTTTCACTTTACTTATTTTGTCAGAATCAGATTTTGACAGAATTTAGATCAACCATATTCAAATTATCCTCTTCTGTAATTGACACCAGGATGTGCTCTCTTGTTCTTTTTCACTGTTTTCAGCTGCAGTGGGTATAACCTCCAAAGGATAACAACAAGCAAAAGAGCAGTGCTAAAACCTTAGATCACCATATTTGCAAAATGGCTGTGTGTTTGAGTCCAGTTGTTTTCATGGACAGTTGCAGAACTCTAAATTACTCAGTGGTAACTTGAATAATTACGGAAATACAAATCTCTTTCAGCATACAGAGTACTTGGGAACAATTTCCAAAAACCATTTTGCATATTCTGCATCCCAAATTTGTTGCTAATGCTAAGACACAAGACTGTTTTTATTCTATGACTGGATGTTTTTCAAGCTTATAGGACATTTAGAATGGCAAAAAAGAACAATTCTGTTTTGGACATTTGCCCTAATACAAATTGCATGCCATGAATATTCATTAAGCTTCTTTTTCTATGACATATTTAGAATGAATATTGCCTGATAAAAATATTTTGTAAAGAGAATCAAAGAGGTTAAAATGCCATCATACAAAATCTGCAGAATTTCTTGTCTCTATAGGTTAACAATATATCTCTGCAATATTTGACTTTAATTATAAGATTATAGGATTCTGACCAAAGTGTTTGATGTTAATTTTTGGAATTCTGCCCTCAATGGCTATTTCATTTGTGGCTCAGCTTTTGTCAATGTATTCATATTTTCCCCTGTCTTTTTGATAATTTTTATGTCTTCTGGTTGACATAAAAGACAAGAAACTAATTTTTTATTGCAAATTAGTTTAACATGGTTTAAAATGTGTTGATAACTTTTCCCTTTTTATTCACTTAACTTTCTGTTTTTATTTGTCAGTGTTTTTGTAGTATATGTTCTCTGTACATATAGCTCACTGGTTTTTTTTAAAATAAATGTAATACTTTACATTATAATTTGGATAATCACATATATTCATAAAGAGCTCAGGAAAGCAGCTCTTTTATGAAAAACAGAAATATATCTACACGTATTTAGTTACCTGTTTTGTTGAAAATGCATTTAGAAATCTCCAGTGCTATATAATCCAAATGTCTATGATTTTGACAAACTCTTTCTTTCATTATATAAGCTAAACTATTTTACTTCTGAATGAACATGGTCGGTATCCAAGCAAAATAAAAAAAAGTATTAGATTCTTGATGATAAACAAATACTTTTTAAATTACTAAAGATAGTTTGCATGTGTTCTTTTAATTTTTAACCAGCAATGAATCAGAGATCCTTATCCTTGTTTCTAGGCAGGAATATTTATCTATTTATCTACAAACCATTAATGTATGTATGTATGTATATATATACACAGACACATAAAGGCAGACATGGTAACCCAGACTTACATGAGCTCTAGTGATGAAGATAACTCACTTTGTGCTGCAGCTGTAGCTGAATTCAGTTAAATTCAGCTTCAATTTTTGTCACTGGAAAATCTCTCCATGCTGCTTCCATGCAGTCTTCCATGCTGCTTTATTTTTTGTGCTGTTTGAAATGGACACAGAAAGGATAGCTTCCTTATTTACTGAATCTTGTTTTCTGTCTGATAACTATTATGTAACATCCTGTCTTTCTAGAAATACAATGACCAAAAGAGTGCACCACTTCACATGATGTGTTGCTGGTACCTAGTAGAGGATCAGGCTGTTTAATAAGTTTTATATCCCATTTTATTCATGTAAGTATGACTTTTTTCCTTGCACAACAGCATGACTTTGCAATTCCGTGTTCAACTCATAGCATAGGATAGTATTTATTCTGTTTGTATCAGAACTGTGACTTGTGTTTTTGCATCAGTGTATCTTTGCATGACTTTAGTATTCTTTATTTGTCCCCACTGAACAGCAAATTTGAGAAGCATATGAAAATACTGAATAATGTTAGACCTAGGACAGAGCCCTGGAAAGCCCTGCTTAACACAGCCTTCCTTCTGACAGCAAAACATTAATATTGTCTCTAGCCTGTATTATTTTCATCTAGATTATGTCTCCCAAGGCTGCTTATGAGAATGTCTGTCAAAGCCTTGCTCAGGCCAGGATATATGTAATCTACTTTTTCTTTTCTATTCACAAGGCCTGCTGCTCTCTACTAAAGAGAAATTATATTTTGGTTGACACAATCCATTCATGACAAATCCATATAACTTGTCACTCACCTCCTTATTTTCTTATGTCTGCCACTAGTGGTTATTACAGCTCCTAGTTGCAGCAGAGCTATGATTTGAAAATTGGTGCAGAAGAGCAACAAAGGTATTAGCCTTTTTGTCATTAGTTGTGGTTAGCAGCAACAGACTGACCTTTCCCTTTGTTTTTTCTCATCTTGTACTTGACATTCTCTTTGTCCTTTGCTAATTGCTGCTCCTTTTTCTTTTTTTTCCCTCCCTATGGTTCTCATTTTGCCCCTATATGTGCATGTTAGACTTTCTTGTTCATTCTCATTAGTCTGGCCTAGTTTCCACTTTCTTTCTGCTCATTTCATTTTAAATCTATGAATGTTCTTGAATTAGACAAGTAGGTCTCTTACAATATTTTCTGTCTTTCCTCTTCAGGGGAAGAGCTTGCACTTGAGCTTTTTAAGTCCTTTTTTTAAAGAACTGCCAGATTTTTAAAGTATCTTTTCTGCTCAGACTAACCTCTCAGGATATGCATTCCAACAATTCTCTGAGTTTACAGAAGTCTTCTTTCCTGAAATCGATTGGTTTTACTTTGCACATTTTTATAGTAAAAGAAAAAAAAAAAAAAAAAAAAAGAAAGAGTTTTGCTACCTTATGATTCTTTCCATCTCAACATTGTACAGTTTTAAAGGAAAAAGAAGCCTGGAGGATTTTTCTCTTTGATGGTTATCTCCACCAACAGTGGCCAAAAGTACATTCAACATCTTGTTTGGTATATATCTCTTCTTTTGTTAGCTGGGTGTCAGGTTAGCTGGGCTACAACTCTGCCAATTGTTTAAGAAAAACTTCACTCTGGTTTTTTGGGTTTAATATAAACCTATATCAGACTCCCTTGCTAGGTGGAAACTACACTGTTATATTTTTAAGCACTACTGAAGAATATTCTTTGTTGTATATTCTGGTCCCCAGAGTAGATTATAATATGCAAGCAAACATTACTTTTGCTGTTCCATGTTTAGCATGTTATGTGCTCTTTCAGGGAAGTCCTATTATTGCAAATTGAATATGGCACTTGCCATAAACAAACTTATAAAATATAGACTCTTGCTCTAATTATATAGAAAGATGTCAAGCTCCACTGCTTAGTTCTTTTTAAAACCTTGGTTTAGAATGCAGGTATTTACAATACTTGGTGCACCAACCCTGTGCACTCTTTCTTGGCCCTTCTTTGGCTCTGTTGTGCCTATTCATGACTCTTGGTAGATTCAGCCACTTCTACACCTTCTGTAGATCTAGATATTTAGAAGCCTTTGCAGATATGTACTTTATCATCATGATTGTTATGTTGTTGACAGCAAGAAACTCAAGGCATTATTCTATTTCCAATGGTGTAAATATGAACTATTACTGAACTCACTGAGGCTTTTTTGGATTTATGACCCTTATCTCTGTGTTCCTGTTGGCAGTAATAACAGCATCAGCAATAATCCAAAGCATAAGGAGATGGCAGTAATGGAAGAAAGAGATGAAGATTAGAGGGGGCAAACACTGCCCCTATATGACTTTAAGTGGCAAACCCTCCAATTTGGCTAGAAACTGCATTATTTCTTCACACTGTGTATCCCCTTATATAACCCTGATGACACTAAGCCTTTTTTGATAACAATAAAAAACCCTGTTTAAAACCAGCACCAAATTGTCATTCAGATGAAAGGAGCATTATCCCACTCTTCAGTGGAAAAGTCTTGTTTCCCTGGTCCTCCTCAGTAACAATTTCAAAAAAAGGTACACATACCTTTGTACCTTCTGTTAAGCAACCAGCAAAGCTCTGTAAACACAGGGATTTACTGGTAAATATGCTGAGGGAAGTCAATGACTTTGACAATAACCACTTCATATGATGCACTGTTGAAATAAAAAAATATAACATAAACTTTCTTGACAATCCAAATAATTTGTTTAACAAAGCCATATAGGTCAAGAATATATCATGGCTAATTTTGTGCTTTAATTTGGTTGGGAATAAATGGCCCATGTACTACATTTTGTGGTTTATTTAATGAAAAGCAAAAAATGGCCTTTATTTCCAAAAAACTGTTGTTACCTCTTTCATGTTTTTAAAAACTGCAAGAACCACTGGGTTGGCATAGATACTACAACTTTGGGTTCTTTTGAATTAGTCCAAATATGACTGATTTTTTAAATCATAATATGGTAAAATATAGCAGCTTGTTTAACTTATTAATTAATATTCATAAACCTTTAAGCATATCAATCACATCAATCCATTTAAATCTAATTGTTTATATTTCACTTCTTTGAAACTAAGTTCTTATCGATCTAAAAATTAAATCTATGTTGGCAACTTTTACACATTCTTGTTATTTCATAATTAAAATGCAAGTTATACAGCTTCACTCCAAACAAAATTTAACTAATTCTCTGAGCCATATTTCAGCTGTACACATTAGCACACTATCAGACACCCTTCAGTTCATTCACTACCTTCTATTAAGCTCAGAAAGTTCCTTGCCTCCTGGCTAGTATACCTGTTGCCTGCTGCTGTCAGCAGTTCCTCAGGCTGATCACTTCTCTGCTGCGACTCTTTTCTGATCTGCCCTGATGTTCTAAAAGCTCACTTCTCTGAGCAAGATGTTCAAGGCAAGAATAACCTCCTCCTTCTTGTACCTCAAGTTAGGATGGTAAAGTCTGGAAGGGTGGACTACTAAATGAAGGAGCAGAATCACCTGCAGAGGTTCATGATTAATCAGCTGTATTCTGTCTGGAGCTCGGCAAGAAATCAAACAACAGAAGGCTTTGTCCTGAGACCTGTCCTGTTAAGATCTTCCTCAATAGCTTCAAAGAAACAGCAGAATCCCTCTCTTGTTAAGATGCCAAATCTGAGGGAGATGGCAGAGCTGCCTCCAAAGAACTAGCCAAGATGGAGGAATGGGACAGCAGGAATAAATGACAAATGTAAAAGTCCTTTGCCTGGAAAAGAGGACTAACTGATACAGTTGGGGCATGACTGGCTGAATGCTGAACAAGACATTGAGGCTATGATGGAGAATAAGGTCAACAATGGTTAGCAGGGCTTGATATAAGGAAAGCCATTTTCACCATAGGAAAAGCTTACTTGTGGAGAGTGAGCAGCCCAGAGTCTTTGTACAGTCTTTGTAGCTTGAGAGTGTCGAGATTCAAAACCTGACCAGCCTGGTCTAACCCCACAGGTGACCCAGCTTCAAGCATGAATTTAGACTAGAGGTGTCCAGAGATTCTGTCATCCTGTGAGTTTAGAAATACCTTGACTAGCTTGCACGTGTCAGAAACACTGTTTCTCCTATAACAGTATATACGTTATATGTTATTTTAGAAAGGCCTGTGCTAGAATACAGTCACAGAAATATTGTTCTTGTATTCACAATGATATAAAGTATTTTATTAGCTTGATAATGCAAAACTAATTGCCCATCATTGTTAGAGAAAAAAATATTTCATACACATGCAGGATAAATACTAACGAGCTCACTGATAGTTTTGTAGCTAGTTCTGACAGCAAAGCTACATCAGACAGTTCTGGTTTGGTGGTGCATTCTGAAGCTGGTGGGACTTGTAAAATGTTCCCTGAGAAAGAGTACTATATTTTTTTTTTTTTTTTAATTATAAAGACAAAAAGATAATAATTGAAAGAAGTAGAACAGAAGCAGGTAAAAAAACCCAGTCAATTTATTAGTAATTCTCAGGTATAGCTTAAATCTTTTATAGCTAAATTTCCCTCACTACCTTCTTTGTCATCCTAATTTTCAAGCAGTAATAGGCACATACTCTTATTTTAAGTCCTTCATGAGCTAGAATCTTCAGCAAATCATCTGATTGTCAGATACAGAACTACCAGCCATGAAAGAATATTTTTATTTCAGGACTCTCCAGTGCATGTATGTTTCCTCTCCTAAATATTTTCTGTATTTTAATTTATTTTCTTGCTTCATAGTACATTCAGTTTTACTTCACAGCATTCCATATGATTAAAAACTCATTCTGATGCCACTTTTTTTAAGAGTGCTATCTGGAGGGGCCCTATTGAAGGATTTCCTCGGGGTACTTCTGTACCCCAGGAGTGCTCCAGGTTAGGCGGCCCTGAATGGGGTGTGACACACCCCCTGCGAGTCTGCGGTCCCGGTTATCGATGCCTTTGGTGCAGGGACAGATGAACAGCAGCACGGGTCTGGGGGGTTGGACAGAGATGGTTTATTCAGCCCATGGTGGAAACCAAGACACTTATCTGCCACGTGCAAGTGGCTTTTACACACACAGAAAGCGGAAGGGATCCGGGTAAGGTTAACTACCCAATAACAGCAGAGAAGGGAATTAGGGGAGATGATATTGGTAGATTTGAGCAACACTTTAATCTGAAAGAGAAACACTTTGAGATAGGGTGTTGCAGTGTGCTTTTTAAGTCATGTTTATCCATATTTTCATTGTATGGTTTAACCCAGCACACCCCTGCCTTTTCCCCAGTGTTGTATTCCTTCCCTTGCCTAAATCTATCAATGTTATTTCCCCTAATTCCCTTCTCTGCTCTAATGCCATTGGGTAGTTAACCTGACCCTGACCCTTTCTGCTTTCTGTGTGTATAAAAGCCATTTGCACGTGGCAGATAGGGGTCTTGGGTTCCACCATGCATTGAATAAACACCTCTGTCCAACCCCCAAGACCCGTGCTGCTGTTCATCTGTCCCTGCGCCGAAGGCATCGATAACCGGGACCGCAGACTCGCAGGGGGTGTGTCACACCCCATTCAGGGCCACCTAACCTGGAGCACCCCTGGGGTACAGAGGTACCTCAAGGAAACGTGCCAATAAAGTTTCTGCATGAGAGGTTCTAATGTTCTGAATTTAAAATAAAAATCACAAAAATTATAAAAATACTAACTCTATGCACATATATCAAGGATTTGAGCACGCCAGTTAGAATATCCTGTAATGTTTTCTAAACCAGGAGGCAAACCTAATAATTTATTTTTTACAGTCCTCTTTTGGGCAATGCACAGCTGTTTCTTGAGAGGCATTGAGCTCCTGCCCATTGGAAATGATCAGCTCAAAGGGCCTCAAGAGTGTTCTGAAGGACAATGACCTAAAGTTTGTATGCTTTTCCTTCATTCCACAAAATAAGAGAGAATAGTTCTTCACTACAATGGACTTTTTTTGTGGCATAATTTTAAATCCAGGAAGCAGAAACTTCTAACACCCTTCATGGCAGTAAATATTGTGGAGAGACCTCATATGAGACATTTGCAGTTTGCTCGTGTTTGTCCCAAGAGACTGTGTGCAGTGGGTTTTACTGATTATTAGGACAGTGATGCCATTTGATCAAGATAATTACAACTCATGAAAGTAAAAATGAAAAAAAATTCAATTTTACTAAATAATAATTCAAAAATTATAATAATTGTCTAAATCATGGCTTATTGACATCAAGAAGAGGAATTAGATATCAGTGATAGTGGGATCAGAATGTGATACTCTACATTGAAACAATGGCCTGAAACTATTTAATTGGAGGTTTTTAAATCTAAACATAATAAAATATGCCAGACAGTTTTAGTGGTAAACAAATTACATCATGTGTTATCTTTTGGTCTAATAGATAACAGATACCTCCAAAATTAAAATAAACGCATAGACATGCCCTGCTCAAGATCCCTAGGCTCTGGATGACAACTGATGGATAAGTGGATTTAAAGATCAGCAGCCTGAGAAAGAAATTAGCTGCAATATAGAAGAGAGGGACTTAAACAGCTACATCCTAGTAGTTCTCAGCACCTTATTTCCAAACACAAGAATCTGAATTTAACAGTACTTCTTCCAGCTTAAAAACATGTGATAATATGTAGAAAATAATACTCTGCCATAAGGGAAACAGTGATGGTTGTTTCACTTGCCATTTACAGTAACAGACTCTTATTTGGGGCATTTGGCCAAGAATGGATGATCCATGTTTGATTTCTTCTTATTTCTGACAGGATTTAAATCTGTTTCCTATTGGTGTCAAGGTATAAAATGGGAAAGAGAAGAAATGGGTTATGTACACATGGCAGAAGAGAGGAGACCTGTTTTCTGTTTCTGGGACGGTTCATGAGTTTTACAAAGTGAAGTGTAGCATTAAATACAAAGTGAGTTTGGGAATTAGAAGACATGATATTTCTCAAAGACCTGAGAAACCATTGTGACAACCATGAGCTGATTTAACACCCTGGTGTTTCTACATCCTTCCTGAAAAGTGATGTGCTCAGTGTTTGAAGAAGGACAATCACCATAGGAGCTGTTCACACCTTACATGTTAGCCTACTCATTAAAGCATTCATAGTCAAAAAGAATTTCCTTGAAAAAGTTCAAGGTGAAGGATATTTCAGCTTTGAGTTTCTTATAGAAGTTTCAAGTTTCTTGAACCAAGACATAAAATTTGAAACTGCTCAATGTGAGAATGAAATTGGCAAAAATTTCCAACCTCTGCTTGAAAGATACAGCTGCCAGGGACTTGTAAAAGGAATGGTACAGCAGATAATTTCTTCCTTCTTTAGACAGCTTTCATTTTTTTTTTCTTACAGGTTGATGCACCTGGACTCTGGATCCCAAGAGAGCAAAGTTAGGTGCCTAAACTCCAGAGATGGTTGTGATTCCTGGTCTCTCTGGGTTTGATGTATCTTATGATAATGGAAATTCTTAGTTTGCACACAGAATTTTATAACTTCAGTGGAGAGCATTCCCTGTCCCTAGATGTGATAGGATACCAGCTGGGACATGGCAACCAAGCACACAGCAGAAACTGAAAGTGCTTAATGAATTTCATTCACTGATTTCATGAAGAAGCGAAGCCTGAGAGAACTATCAATATCCAGCATTGAACCCTAATTGCAATTCCTGTTTACTCACTGCCTCATGAGAGTTTATAGATCATATTTCCCATCATACATTCCTTCTTGTGAGGGAAAAAACCACTTGGTATTCCCACTCAGTGTTTGTGCTCTTTATATGTGCCCAGTATCATGCTATGCATTTTTATTATCTCTGCTGTAATAGAAAGCAAATAAAAAGATATTATAAATTCAATAAAACAATAGGGGAAGATACAATATAGGGCCCTGGAGAAAGTGCCTGGGAATAGCAGGTAGAAGCTAAAATGTGATGCACATATTGATCTTTTTGTTATGCCTGAAGAATGCAGAGTGAAGAAACAATGGAGGGAGGAAGGGATGTGTGGGTCTGTCTTATCTGGCGTGACTGATTTTCTGTAGTCACCCTTCAAGCAGCAGACAAACAAAGGTACTACTTGATCATCATGATTATGAAGAGTGATATCCACTGATAAGGATAAAATTTAGCTTTGCATTATGCTCCTAATTGTTGAATCTTTTCCTAAAGTTTTTTAAAATAGACAAACAAGACTGGCTGTAATTACATGAAATTGCCATTTTCAGATGTCTTTTGTCTGTAAGGGGAAAACTGGAGGAAAAAAAAAATGAGGCTGTCATAAAATTTTAACCCCAAATTGCCTCCATAAGGCTGGAAATTCAACTAGTGACTTTTTGAAAATATCTCTTAAATTTATAATTTATGGGCCATTTTTATCTTACAGTACTTCCTGAAGAATACCAGCAATTCCCTTGAGACATTTCAAATAGACTCTTAGCCAGACTTTTCTTCCTGTCTACAACAAGTACAGCCTCTTCTTGCAATTGTTTGGTGATATGTAATGGTGATGTTTTGCTGTGACCTGACTCCTTGAAGTCATTATTTGAAAAATGTCAAAACTTCTTGACTATCTGTATTCTTTACAATTTGTAGTTCCTTTAGCATCTCTTCCTGTTGCAAATACAATGAAAGAGGACACTCTCCTAATGTCATTGTGAGGTGTATCTTTGTGATGTGAGACATAGGAAGAGAATGAAACTTCCTTTACTTAGTGTGCCTCTCATGACCTGCGGACAACCTGTTCAAGGTACTCACACTTTCCTCATGTTCTTCTAATACTGTAAAACCAGAAAATAGAATCTAATGAATTTCTAGAAGAAAATTCTGTTTTAGATTAAGTGCTCTCTACAAGTGAAAAACAAGTTGATTAAACCTGAAGGATTAAAATTATGATGGCTTTTAACTCAGTGAAGTTCTTGTTTGAAAATGTTTGCAGAGTTTTACAGGATTACAGACAGTAACTTCTAAACCAAAAATAAAAAGTGTTGTATTATGAAATTTCCACTCTCATACATTTATCTATTTTCTAAGATATGAAATTTTTCTAAAGTCTTTTTTTATCAAGAAATTTTACAAAATTTAAGTAAACTCCACCGTGATTCTGCCTAAGATCCAAGATACCATAGTAATGAAAATATTTCATAATACTGAGAACATATCTATTATTTACTTGAGCTGCAGCTTATTTCCTGAAACAGTGTTCATTTGATCCAAGTCAGTGAATTAAAGATTTTCATGGGAACATCTTTTTTCCCTTCACTTTAATTACAGAAATATATTTTGATACATATTTTTAAAGAGTTGTTTTAAGTGGGGTTTTATTTGCTCCCAAAAGAAAAGTTATTCAAGATAATAGATTGATAAAAAACCACTAATTTCACAGCTGATGAATCAAATAATTTGTAGTAAAATATGCGTATTTTATTTTTGCCAAATACTTCAGCAAGGAAAGTAATACAAATAACAATCAGTGCCTACTCATTCTAGATAATATATTAGATGTGACAAATTTAGAAGAAAAGACCTTAAATAATACTGTAAGATTAATATAGATATGGTATTTTAATGTTGAATTTACAGTAAAATCAGAAAAACTATTGGAACAGTAAAAAGGATTAAGCAATTAGTCATTATGAAGCTGAACATAAAAAACCATGCCATTCTATAAATTTTTAATTGGTACTTTACAATTTTTTACAGTCTATGGAAAATGTTTACATGCTTTTATTTTTTTAACCATTTATTTGTTTAACAGAATTTTTCAACCCTAAAATGAAAAACAAGTATCTAATGTCTAGGTACAATCACATTAGTAGTGATTTTAGCCAGTGTCAGTCACATCGAGGATCATAACAACACAAGAATATAGCAAAAATAATTATTCTCCCAACAATGTCTGTATTATTGTTGTCAAACTTTAACTAACTGCTGTGTTTTAGTAATCATATTCAAAATATGATTGATTTATGGTGTGCACTGAAGAAAAGCAAGCAGAATCCAGATGTTACAAATGAAGACAGGAAATAATACCAGAGACAGAGAAATGCTAACTAAAAAGACACCAACTACTTTTTCTTATATTAACTGAAGTTCAGGTGAGCTTTGTCTCATCTTAGAATTACAGAGACACAGCAGAAGATGAAAGACAGGTAAGTCTCTTGAATGTTTTGGTTTCCAGCACTTATATACCTAAACCAAAACTGTAATATTGATATGACAGCTCCAGCAACAGCTAATATGGATGACAGAGCATACACCTAATATGTTTCCATAAAGAAAAAGCACTGCTTAGCAAACGATGCACTACATGTAGTACGAGAAAGATGTAGCTCTTTTTTACTGTACCAATATAGTCTTGAAGTGACCAAGGCATGGATGTAACTCCAAGGCTACCATCAAAAAGAAATGAGCCTAGGCTTGAAGCATTCTGTAAATTAGAACAGTCATTTTGTCTGTAACACTTACATGATCATATAGGAACAGCAGAAATAGCTTGGAATACCTGGAGATTACACAACTCCTTAAAATAAACTAGGGACAAATGGATCCATCTCTGTTACAGTTATTACCTGTCTTTTAAAGTGTTTTTCCCAGTCAGGTCTTAGTAACTAAGAGTAGGCATGGGAGACTTGCTGGTCTCCATCCAAGCCTTAAGCTTATCCAGACCATAAAGCTGACATTTCTTGTGTTGTTTGTAGACAGTTGTAAATGTTACATTAAAAAAATTAGAATGGAAAAGCATCCTAAAAACCTTTCCTGAAAGCCTGAAAGCCTAGTTGTAGAACAGGACTCAAGAGTTTATTGTTTCAAAATGATCTTTAGTTTTTATGAAGTCCAACATATAAATTTTTAATAATTAGATTTAGTAAGATCAGATATGTACTTTCAGCATCCTGAGCTGTAGTTTTTTCATATGAGGCAAAAGAGAAGAAAGTGAAATTACTGTATTAGCCATGCATACAGTAAATAAAAAATGAATTATTTTTATCCAGAATCCTAGTGTGGAAGGAGAAGGAAAATTGCGTTTCACAATTTAGAGTTATGGTACATAAGTGTTCCAAACTCCAAGAGACAATTGCTTTTTCCTGTAGGATTAGGCAGTTCCTTAAATATAATCAATAAGGGAGGTTCTATGAGTATTTTTAAAGAGTAAGGCTTTTGACACTGTCTCAAATAAGGTTCTCACAGAGAGGCTGTGTCTGTGTGGGCTGGATGAGAAGACAGTGAACTGAGAACAGGCTGAATAGCTGTGCCCAGAGAGCAGAGATCAGTAGAAAGAAATCTAGTTGGAGGGCAGTAGTGTACCCTAAGAACCAATGCAGAGTCCTATCCTGTTGAACATTATTGACCTGGATGACAGGATAGAGTGTATGCTCAGGAAGTTTGCTAAGAATACAAAATTGGGAGGTATGGCTGACATGCCAGAGTAATGTGCTGTCATGCAGAGGGACAGGCTGGAGAAATAGGTCGACAAAACCTCAGATAATTTAACAAAGGGAAATGCAAACTCCTGCACCTGGTAAGGAGCAGCACCAGGCACCAATATAACCTGAGATCCAACAGGCTGAAAAATAGCTTTGCAGAAAAGCGGGTTCTGATGGACACAATGTTAAACAAAAGTCAGAAATATTTTCTTGCAGCAAAAATAGAGAAATGGCATCCTGGACTGCAATAAACAAAGTATTGCCAGTAGGTTGAGAAAGGTGATTCTTCCTCTCTACTGAGCACCATAGAGGCCACACTCTGAGTACAATGTTCGATTCTAAGCTCCCCAGTACAACAGAGATATTAACATGCTGGAAAAAGTCTAAGAGAGGGCCACAAAGGTATTGCAAGGACTGGACCAGAACCTCTTTCCTATGAGGAAAGTCTGCAAGAATGTTCAGTGAAAGGAAGAGAATGCTAAGGATGAATTTTGTCAATGTATGTAAATACATAAAAGAGGAAGATGGAGCAAGGCTCTTTTAGCTGTTCATAGTGACAGGACCAGAGGCAATGGGCACAAACAAAAACACAGCAGGTTCCATCTGAACATCAGAAAACACTTTTTCACTGAGATCAAGCACAGGTTGCCCAAAGAGGTCATGGAGTTTCTATCCTTCAAGGTACTGAAAAGTTGGGAGTTGGACCAGATGGTCCCCTCCAATATCAAACACTCTATGATTCCATGATGGACACAATTTTTTTTCTCCTTTATTTTCTGAGATGTGAAGAATATTCTATCATTACTGACCCTAAATTATATGTTCCACTGTCTTCCTTGCATTTATTAGATCATTTTCTTTGATATCATGTAAATTTTGAGGGGTTAGTCCTGTTGAAGACAGCAGGGTCCTAAGTGAATACATAATTTCGTTTACAAACTTTTGTTCTAGTCACTGAACAAAAGAACGTGAAAACAGTTAAAAAACAGAATGAAGACAAGGTTTATGTGGGCACTTGTGAAGAAAAAATTATCTGATTCTTCAATTAGATCAAATCAGTTTAAAAAGTGATTAAGTAATTAATAATGGGGGAAAAAACTGAGAAAAAAAAAAAGGTCCTGAGGATGTTAATTTCAGATTATTTTACAAGTTAAAGAAAGAAAAATGAATGTTAGTTATGTACTGTGAACTGTAAGAAAAACTTTCCTCTTTCAAAATTTTTCTGGGTAAGCTTGTCTTTTCTAACATTACCATTTAGTTCCTTCATGAACTATTAAAAACTGTTTCTAGTACTCAGGCATTTCCCATATTTTTGCCAACTTTCAACAATATGTTGTATAATTTTCCAAATAAAAGACTACTAGTAGGGTGTCTGGATAATCTTAAAATACTTGGAACCAGAACTTTTAACTATTTTCATCACTGGCAAGGCACTATAGAGATTTTTCTTTCTGGAACACTGGCAGTGGTACTTCCACATTGGCTGAAAGATGATTTTCCAAAATTCAAGTCCTTGGCTCTCTTGGACTTCTGCTCTTACTTGTACAGTGAGTAGAACACAAAGATGTCAAAAAGATTTTTAAAAAAGAATTAAAGAAAAGATAAAATAAGCTAGAGTTCCTCAGTTTATCTATATGTATGTCAGCTAAGGCCAGAAGAAATCAGTGGAACTTCTTAGCTCATTTCCTACATAATAGTCTACCAGATTGCATCCACTCTGTGTGCTGTCCAGTAGCATCAACTGTTTTCAGTGAAGGTCTTTATATTTTACTTGGGAAATACCTGTTTTCAGATGGAGGTCTTTATTAATAGAGCCTATATTAATTAGTATTCTATTAGAACTACCATTATGACCCAGTTTTAACAGCTGACAATTTATTTCCTAAAACACCATTGTCATATATATTTCAATTTGTGCACCTTCCCATTGAAGTCATTATGTCTTTCTATAATTTTTGCCACTAGATCTGAAAGTAGGAAGATGCTATTAATTGAGACAATTAGATTTGTTTTCATGAAGAAAACAGAGATACGTTTAAGACTTGCATGACAGGTTACAGCTACAAATATTTACAGATGTGGATTTTCTCCAGATCTACTTCTCAAAAAATTTAGCGATCCTTTCTGTCTTTATTTCTTTCTTAATACCTATAATTTTTCCTCTCTTAAAGATCTTAATTTATTTTATCCTTACCACTGTTTAACTCTGCAGAAATTTTAGATATAGTATCTAGAATGTTTTTTTCAGTAGTAATTTTGTGTTTACTTCTAGATAATTGATTCAAATTATGAATCAGTCTTAGGCCTAATTTTGATTTCTCTAAAATAACCTCCCTCCCTCACAGAAATAATTCCATCAATGTATTTCATTCTGTCATTTGCTATCATATAGCTTCCAGGTAACTAGGTCTATCTAAAATGCTCTTTACCATAATGTGTTATAAGGAATATGCTATTTAGTAATAAAAAACCAAACCAAACCAAACCAAACCAAAAAAACAAAAACCCCAAACAAAAAAAACCCACCTGATTTTTTCTGGGGTTTACATAGTATAATAATATAATAACATGTATATATAATTTATTTCTATGGGTTTAACCTATATTTTTTCTTAAAGCCCTTGTGATTAACCCCTATGTTAAAAAGCAATGTGAACTGTCTGTCCTCATTTATACGTATTTCACCATAAGGTTTTAAGTTATCACTGTGAATAGAAGAACTGATTTGTCATTAATGTCACTTTATTTTAACATCACAATCTAACCTCTTTTTAATCCATTTAATACAAACCACAGTGATTTAATATACATGATTCTTTTCCCCTCAGCATGTTGTGTCAAACTGTATAAAATGTTATACACAAAACAAATCCAAACAAATCAAAACAGTGGTCTGGTTTCACCTCAGATAATTTTCTTCTCAGTAGCTGGTATGGTGCTATGTTTTGGATTTAGGATGAGAATAATGCTGATAATACACTGATGATTCTGTGATTGGTGAGTAGGGCTCGCACAGAGCCAAGGCCTATCCTGTTTTTTGCCTCACCCCACCAGGGTGTATCACTTATTTTGTATGTTCTAGTATTTTTACTTGCTATTATTATTATTATTATTATTATTATTATTATTATTATTATTATTTCCTTTTCTGCCTCATTAAACTGTTTTTCTTTCAACCCACAAATTTACTTTTTTTCCAATTTCACCTGGGAAATGGGGCAGTAAAAGAACAGTTATGTGGTGTTTAACTGCCACATAGTCAAGCCTGTGAATAAACTAAAAAATGAAATTTGGTTCATTAGACAAAACCTAGTTTATATAAACCTTTAGTTGTCTGTAATTAACTACATTCTAATACTCAACTTTTTATCATCTGAGTTCTGTAATCATTATCTTATTTTTCTAGGGACTGATGTTAGACTAATTTATTGAGGGTTTTTTATAAGGGCTGTCTTATGAGCACAATATCAACGCTTTTGCAGTCTTTGCATGGATCTCTTTGACTGCATCACCTATAATAGAATTAAAGAAAAGCTGTGATTGGAAGGGACCTCTGGAGGACCGCTCTCAAGCAGGACCACCAAAAGATGCTTGGCCAGGACCATGTCCAAACAGCATTTCAATATCTCAAGGACAGAGACTCCACCACATCTCTGAGCAAACTGTGCCGCTGCTCAGTTGCAGGAAGAAAATGTTTCATAGAATCATAGAAATGTTTGGGACCGTAAAGTTCCAACCGTCTTGTCAAAGGCAGGGACATCTTTCACTAGACCAGGTTTCTCAGAGCCCCATCCAACCTGGTTTTGAATACTTCCTGGGATGGGTCATCCACAACTCCTATGGGCAACCTGTTCCAGTGCCTCACCACCCTCACAGTAAAGAATTTCTACCTAACATTTAATCTAAATCTGTTCAAGTTATCACAGTTCCTCCTTGCCTACCACTTTCTACCTCTGTAACAAGTCCCTCTTCCCTTTTTTTTTATAAACCCCTCTTAGGCACTGGAAGGACACAATTGGGTCTCTGCAGAGACCCCAGCTCTCAGCCTGTCTTCATAGGAGAGGTGTTCCACTCATCTGGGCATCTTCATGTCCTCCTCTAAATCTACTTTAACAAGTCCAAGTCTTTCTTGTGTTGGGGGCCTCAGAGGTGGATGGAGTACTCCAGGTGAAATCTCATGGGAGCAGAGGGGCAGAATTGCCTCCCTTGCCCTGCTGCCCATTCTGCTTTTGCTGCTTCCCAGGGGGTGGTTGGCTTTCTGGGCTGTGAGAGCACACTGCTGGTTCATTTCCAGCTTTTTACCCACAAGAACCCTCAAGTTCTTCTCCTCAGTGTCGCTCTACATGACTTCTTGTCCCAGTCTGTACTCATGTCTGGGGTTGTCCTGATCCAGGTGTAGAACCTTGAAGTTGTTGAACCTCATGAGGTTCTCATGGACCCACTTCCTAAGATTGTCCAGGTCCCCCTGGCTGTAATCCCTTCTGTTGTGTCAAGTTCACTGCACAGCTTCCTGTCATCTCCAAACTTCTGAGAGTGCACTGGATCTCACTGTGTCATTGATAAAGATATTGAAGAGCAACAGTCCCAAGACAAGGGCCTTGAGGAACACCACTAATCACCAGCCTCCACCTCACAGAGCTATTGAACACAACACTCTGCCTGTATCCACCCAGACAATTCCTTATCCATTGTGTAGTTCACCCTTCTAACCCATATGTGTCCTAATTGAATGCCTTGTTAGGCATGCTCAGCCAGCTGTCAACCAACTTCCCCAGGTCTTTTCCTTCACATAGTTTTCCAACCACTCTTCACCCAGCCTTGTAGCCCTGCATGAAGTTGTTTTGACCCAAGTGCCAGACCCAGCACATGGCCTAGTTGAACCTCATATAATTGGCCTTGGACCATCAGTCCAGTCTGTCAAGATCCCTCTTCAGAGCCTTTCTACTCTCTACCAGATCCAGACTCCTACCCAATTAAGTGTCATCTGAAAACTGACTGAAGGTCCACTCGATCCCCTCATCCAGGTCATTGATAAAGATATTAAACTGGTCCCAGTACTGAGCCCTGGGGAACATCACTTAGGATCTGCTACCAACTGGATGTAATTTCAACCATCACCATTCTCTGGGCCCAGCCACCCACCAAGATTTTGCCCATGAAAGGGTGCAGCTACCCAAGCCATGAGCAGCCAGTTTCTCCAAGAGAGTGCTGTGAGAAATGATGTCAAAAGCTTCACTAAAGTCCAGGTAGACAACATCTATTGATCTCTCTACACAGACGGAGAGAACAAACTGTTCATCTGTTGCTTTTTCACATCTCTTTCACAGTGTTTGCTGATCAGCAACCTTAGGCACCTTAATACTAGATTACAAATTTATTTCCCTGACTGGACATTGTCCAGACCTTTAAGATTACTCACGCAAATTTTTTGGTTTCAGGCTGATGTTTTACATTAAAGGTAGCCCAGAAAAGTAGTAAGAACAAAATTAGCAAAGGGCTCTTTATAAAAGTGTTTGCACTTTTTTCAAGATTCTCAGTGACAGCAAAACTTTGTGGAGCTATTGTGGCAATTGCAATGAAAAAAAAGCTGCCTGTTGTGATCCACTTTAAGCACAGAAGAGCAAAGGGAACCCTCTGTGAATAAAATGGATCAAACCCTGAAAAGGTTTGAATATTCCCAAAACATGTGATTAAAACCAAATAAATTTAGATGTTGATACCAAAAAGTTTGTTATATTTTACTTAATAATAAAAGAGGCAAAGAGAAAGAGAAAAGAAAGAAATAAATAGGAAGAAAGAGGTGCATTGAGGGGGGACAGGGAGAGTGGCAGAGATTAAGTAGAAACATATCACCCCTCTATGGGTTCCAACAACGTCTTGTTGCTTCCCCCTGTCTGGTCTTGATGGTGAGGATCCCCCTCCAAAAAGTATAGAATCAAATGGATTAATATCCAGGGGGGCAGGTTTGACGTTGTCCTTTGCAGCACTGTAGATGTGTTGCACCGTGTTTCATGATTTGCAATCCTCAGATGCAGGGTCTGGGAATGCCTTTGTGGGGGGCCTTTGATGGGCCATGAAACCCCCTCTGCCATCCCTCAAGTGGATGTCTCATAGGTGTGGCTTTCCCGGGGTGGGGGGCCTCTGTAGCTGGGACCAGTCTGCACAGAGGAGGATGGATATCAACTGCCTCCCACCAGAGGCCTTTTTCACTACAACCCCAAAACCTCTCCTCCCCTTCCTTTAGTGTGGGGGTCTGTGCAAGCCTGGCAGCAGATAAATCTGGGGCTGTGGCCTGCACCCTGAAGGTGCTGGGCTGGGCTCTGCTGTGGATGTTCCTCCAGATGCTTTCAACAATATTGTTACTTTCCTCATCTCAAGTTGCCTTAGGTGGTTTAAATCACAGTTCAGGGTATCAGTCAGGGCCCCATTCAGGGGCCTGCTTTCCTGGTGCAGCTTTGTTACACACTTTTGCTATAGTAGGCAAAAGTTCTTCTTTATGAAGACATAAACCATAACATTTCAGTCTCTGACACTGCCAAAAGCGACATATTATTTACACAAATAAATCCATCTAAAGGTTCAACTCAAACATCTAAGTTTATCGGGAGAAATTAATGTGTATTACTGACCAATTTGCCAAGAGTTTAAAGAGCAATAGGGACTAGAAAGATATCCCTGAGAAAAGAAATTAAAAATATACTACTTACCGAAAAGGCATATTGCAACACAATTTCTATTTTTTTTTTTTTTTTTTTGATTTAAATTGATTGCCATCCTGGGATGTGTCTTAAAATCCTTCCACAGCTTTTCCTTTTTTTCCAGCTCTTATAAGCTTATGTGTTTCTATAATTTGCAAGCTGTACTTTTTGTACACCTTCTTCCATTATCTCTGAAGAAGACATCCCGGTAAAGCAAAGAATAAAGGTATGACTAGAAATTAACATATTGCTTTTTTTTGAAACAGCCTGTTACTTTCTGTCAAAATTAATTTTAAACTAGTAGAAAACATCAGGAAAACGCTAGTGGTGCCTAGTAAATCTACCTGGAGGGATTTTGGTGATGTGAAATATAGTATTCTCCACCTCAGAATTTCATCTAAGCTAGCTGAGATCAAGTGATTCATTGTATTCTCCTACGGGAAATTACATAGGAACCCCAGTGAGGTAAAGATTAAAGCTGCCCACTTCTATCAAAGTGGTTGACATGCCTAGTAGTATGACTTTAAATATCTTTAAATCAAAAAATATCCAAACTAATTTACATGAAAGGAAATGAAAAAAAAAATACCTCTCTTCTGGCTTAGATATAAATTGGCATGTGTGAATTAATAGAGATAGAAGTACTGAGAACTGAAGGAGTTACCACCAATTTTTTAGAGCAATATTAATTCCTGTGGATGAAAACTCTGACAGCACTGTGGCTACAAGGGATTTCTGTCGCTAATCACTCATGATGTATTAAAGGAATAGGAAAAAGAAATTTTGTGTTCCTCTTGTCATTTTTTTCAGGGTTGGCTCTGCTTAAGGGCAAAGTGTAAGCATGTGAGCTAAAACTTTTCCTCCACAGCGAATGTTCAAGGTAGTGCAATAAACACAAATTTTACTTACCAGAAACAGATTTCTGACTTAATTTTAAATCTAATGTGATGCCATTATTTTGCTATTTTTAGTCCATATTTACAAGAGTGGCCATAACAAGATGAATTGCCTTGTGTATAGAGTTTTTCTGGTATATGAGAAAAATCCAGCTACATAAAGCAGGTCAAACAAAATTGTTGTACACACATTTTAGCCAGGGAAGCATACAATTTTTCAAAATATCAGGATAGATGAAAATATTGCACTTTTTGCATTTAAAACTTAGGAACCTTTTGATAAATTTTATGTCAGGAAGAAAGATTTTTGTCCTCATTTACCTACTGAGTTCTGCTATCATGATGCAGACAGAAAATAAGCTATAAATACATGGTCATAATAATTCTTCTGTCTTCCTACTCCAAAATACTCTGCATTTTTTAATACACAGGTTTTGCAAAATTTATCAAATCCATCCTTGACTTGAGTCTTTGTCACATTTCCTTGTTATTTTGAAAAAAGGACCATTCCCACTTTTAAACTTTCCTTTTGATGACAGTGAGTTGTCGTATTTGTAAATTTGTCTGCTTACTCCTCAGATAATCTGCAGAGTACTCCACAAGCAACAATGAAAGGAAGACTTAGAAAGTGAGCTTTACTGCTTTCTGCTCTTTCTAGTATCAGTTAATTCAGCAGGTGTCTACATTTCAGGTAACATAGCTGTGATTTTTCCCTTGCAGAATACTCAGTCAAGTTAGATATTTATATATCTTAAACCAGAAGGCTGTGGGGTCCTGGTGTAATGAAAACAGGTGTAGAAGACAGCATGGGAAATGATGGTCCTAGCCTCTGTTGTATGACACTTGCATATCTGTACACAGGAGGAATCATTATAAAACCAGGTACAGTAGCAAAATGTGGATTTTTGTTGTCATTGTTTTGAGTGATATGAGCTTTACTTAAAGAAGTGTTTGTCTGCATGAAATAAAAGACATCAGAATTTTTAAGAGTGCATGACTGAGTTCTGACACTAAATTCCATTATGGCTGAACAGAATATAGGTGCACAGATTGAAGAGCATATCCTGGAGTATAATTCCTAAGTAAATAGCTCAAAAAGAAATAACGTATGTGAGAAAGACAAATGATTTTGTAAGACAGACATGGAACAATGAAATTTAACTACTGATGAAAGGATCTGTCTTTTGTCTTATGCAACATAATCAGAATTTTTCTGGAGATTAGAGGTTTTTTTTTCTGGAAGACAATATATATCTCTGAAAAAAAATCTTCTATGTTTAAAAATACATGATTTACAACACAGCAACATCTCACAAATTTCATGATCTGATTTTGATGCAGGAGATCTTGAATTAAAGTCCTGAGGTCAATGCTGTCCTCAGTAATGTGTCTGATGTTCCCTTTGAAGTCAATCAATCAGTTAACTGAGAGAAGAATTTCCCCTTTGATCCTTATATTAGTGATTTCTGTTTATTACAGTTTAACTCACTGCTATAATAAAAAGAGACTAAAACCCATTGACAGAAGGCTATAATTCTTCCCTTCCCTTCCCTTCCCTTCCCTTCCCTTCCCTTCCCTTCCCTTCCCTTCCCTTCCCTTCCCTTCCCTTCCCTTCCCTTCCCTTCCCTTCCCTTCCCTTCCCTTCCCTTCCCTTCCCTTCCCTTCCCTTCCCTTCCCTTCCCTTCCCTTCCCTTCCCTTCCCTTCCCTTCCCTTCCCTTCCCTTCCCTTCCCTTCCCTTCCCTTCCCTTCCCTTCCCTTCCCTTCCCTTCCCTTCCCTTCCCTTCCCTTCCCTTCCCTTCCCTTCCCTTCCCTTCCCTTCCCTTCCCTTCCCTTCCCTTCCCTTCCCTTCCCTTCCCTCCCTCATCATTCCCTGTTTCCAAAATCTTTCATTATGTAGTCCTCTACAAAATGTAAAAATACAACAAGCCCCAAAGTGTCATTATAAGGTGATGAAATTCCAAACATCAGTGCCTGCTTTTAATGGTAGTCCAGGGAATACAGTGGACAATGCCTATCCCAGCCTGCAAAACTACATTAAAAATACAGCAGTTTTGTTTTAAGCAAGGATCTAGCCCTCATTGGATGTTAATACCTCATACTGTGATATAAAAGGAGAAATGAAGCATAGTTTTGTAACTTCAAAGCTCATAGGAATGCATGATTGCATGCTGAATAGGAAGTGTGTTAGTATTCAGTTTTCCAGCCAGAATCCTCACAGTAATTCACCTCCAATCAGAAAAATAAAGCAGAGAAGAAAGCTTTGCCAAGTGCTAAGTAGGTGTACAAGAGAAGCCACTGGATAGAGCCCAACTGAAAATCTAAGTTGTGCTTAAGGGGTGTAATGCAACATGGAGTTGAGCTCTTCAATTCAGCTGCAAGTGAGTAAGGACCACAAGACCACAGAGGTTTTATGGTCAGAGAGGCTCAGGACTGGGATGCCAGCACAATGCTGTGCTGGGCTGAATAGCTGGGAGTGCTGTTTTAAGTCCTCTTCATGTGCCACTTCTGCTTCCAGTTCCAAGGCAAGATAGTAAGAGATGACTTAAGGAGAGGTTGAACTACAAAACACATGAGGGCTCATTTGCTGATGGACTTCAAACGCAGTGAGAAGACTCAGTTTTATTTTAATTTATTATTTATTTTAATTTTTTTTTTTTTGTACTATTACTTCAAGTGTGAGATTTTTCAGAAGTCTTGGAAATTTTGAAAGGAACTAGGGGGGTTAATGTAGCATCTGAATCATGCTCACTGTGAGATACAGGGGCCAGGTTTACACTTTTCCACTTTGGAATGGAGTCACAAAAGAGTTTATAAACACAGCTGTTCTTCCAGACCAAAGAAATAGAAAGAATCCCACAGCCTATTGTTTGTAAAAATAAGTAAACTCCATTCCTTCAGCTAGGTACAAAGTGATTTTTTTATTCTGCTTTATAAACCTCTGAACTCTTTAGTCCATTATTATCATTGACAAGATATACTTGCCTTGATAATTCTTGAATTTTTTGTTTATTATAGAAAATTATTTGCAGTTACAAATATGAATTTAAAATTCACACATTTTACACATTTTCTTAAAAGCAAATAATGCATTTTCAAATTTAGGAATTATTTTGAGAATTTTTCTGCATTTATCTCAAAGTTAGGGGATGATGGAAACACATCTCCCTTATAAAATTTCAGGTTCCAAGAATAATATTTCAAATATATTTTCAAAACAAATGTTTAGGGCTTTAAATCTCAACTTCCACTTTAAAACTCAAGGGAATGTAGAATTAATATACATTTCTGTCCAGCAATAAGAAACTCTCTTCTTACTGTTAAAACATCTGAAGGAGTATTTTAAGACTTTTTTCATTTATAAAGTGAGTTGTAAAGCACCCACAGTTTTCTGCTGAAGTTGTACTTGTTGTTTGGATGCCTGCAGTAGTTAAATTTTAATACTGTGAATATACACACACATTATGGAGGTAGAGAGGAGAATGCAAACCAACACCTAGGTGCAGTAGAATTTTCTGATAAAAATGCCAAGGCATGCCTGTCTTAACTTTGCTTAACACTGTAGAAATTTGCTCATGAGACATATATATGAGGAAGGAATCTGCTGAATTACAATTTTTAAATTTATTATTTATATGAATAAAAATCAGGTTCATACATAAAGCTAATATCTAATGTATGAATAGTTTTGGTGTGTTTTTTGCTCTATGAAGTCTATGTATAACAAACCAAAATTGCTGCCCCTAAAACTTCCCACTTTTTAAAAGGTAGATGACAAATACCTATTTCTTCATCTCAACTTTGACTGACAAGATATATGAAATGAAGACAGAGACTAAGCACAGAAATAGTGGAAGTGCAGTGTTTAGAGGAATAGAAAACTGTCAGACATTTAATTAAATGTATCTTGGGGAAAACCACCATCAATCATTCTTTTCAATGATCACAAAAGATTATTACAAAAGGAAGTACCAGTCCACCAAAAGCATAGAGGAAGGTATCAAAAAAAAAAAAAAAAAAAAGAAAAAAGAAAAAAAAGAAAGCGAAAAAGAAAAAGCAGCTTATTGTGAGCTCAGAGACAATCTGGAAAATCTATGGATATCAGTAAAAAGTACTGCAATAACAATGCACAAGATTAAAAAAAGCAGAACTTTAAAATTGCAGATAGTCTTTGCATCTAGTTAAGTAAAAGTAAAGCTGGTATTATATGCATATCCTGTGTTACATGTGTTTTTATTAGGGTTTATAGCAAAGCAAATCAGAAATGCTTATCCTGAGATATGGTGTCATTCTGTACTTTAGTTTTTTTAGTTTAGTGTCTTTTTAGATATTATGCTTGCTGATATTTTAAGATTCAGAATATTTACTGAACAGTAGAAATCCAAACCTCATTATTTTTTACAAATACCATAAACTTTAAACCGGTCACATAGTTTGAAAATATATTCATTCAAAATTTAAGACTGGTAATATTTAGAGTATTAATTTGCTAAGATTAGTATTTTAAAAGTTTTTTATAATTTATTATTATTATTATTATTAATAATAATAATAATAATATAATATAATAGGAAATCATATAGCAGTTTACCTACACCAGTTTGTGAGGTCACTCCTGAGAACTGATGCAAAAAGCTGTCTCATGTCCTTAAAGTGTTTTCGGAGAAATGATTTTATACCCCAAGAAGTGACATTATTCTACTGCCATGAGACCAATGTCACAAGTCTTCACAAAGCCAGCTGTCACAATGACAAATGCCATACTGACTTATCTTTGACAGGCTTCTGAAGTCTGCTAAAATCTGCTCCTCTGAGTTTTGAGATCACCTTGTTTTCCAGATGGAGTGTGATACCATTGACTTATGCATGGAAGGATTCATTGACTGGGTGGCAGCTGGTACTGTTGCAGAATTGTTTTGTGTACCCAGCCTGATTTTGGTCCCAGACTTTCCTCCCCTTTGCCACAGTTCTGCAGCTGTAGCACAGAAGTTGGGCATTTCGGTCATGCTCCTAGGCCGACTTTTCTCAGGAGCAATCCATCTCATGTTTTTGCGTTTATTTCTGGGCCTCTTTGATGTGTCCTACCACGCTGGAGATGTCACTTTAAAGAGGAAAGGCAGGGTTATGTGGGCATGTTGGGCATTGCATCACTTTCTATTCCTATTTTTGGTATGAGAGGGGATGACTGAATCCCTCCTTAGGAATTCTAGGGTTATGAAGATTGTATCTTCCACTCTAGGACATTGCTGGGAATCGCCAACCTCTAAATTAATTTCTTCCCTTACTGAAATTTTGTACTTATATATCATACAGCCATAGAGAAGTCATCCTCCTTTCCATGCATTACCTGGAAAATAGTAATCAGCTTTTGGAGAATGGCTTTTCTACTACTCAGAACTTAAGGTATCAATTTGCAGCAGTAATACCAAATTATTTTTATAAAAATAGCAGTTTCAAATCATCATCATCAAACCCTACCAAAATATGTTAACTAAACAGTATGGCATCAATACTCTGGTTTAGATTGTTTTAGATAGGTGAAAACACACAACCATAGGGCTGACATTTAAAACTTTTGAACATTTAGGCTTTAAAGGCCTATTGATGTGTGCCTGGTTGCAACCCTGTTTAGAAGAGTTGTTGGTCACCCTTTTTAAGAGGTACCTTCCCCACTGCATCTTCTTGAGCTTATGTTTTGTGCCATATAGTAACTGCAGTTACTTTGTAAAGCAGTGGTAAAGTATAGCTAGTTCATAATCTCAGCATCTATCTGTTTTCTGAAACAACATACAAAAAAAAGTCAAGGACTTTAGGAGACGGATTAGTTTCCATAGCTGTAAGACTTGGTGTGCTGATTGTGGCAGCTCTGGTACCAGTTGAAAGTTTAACTCCTGCCACAAGTCTGGCAAACTCAGTCTTATCAAGCATCAGAAGAGACATTTCATGGAAGTATATCCAAATTACTCTTTCTTGCATAATCTCAGGCACTGGACATACCTAAATGTCACATGTGTGTTTAATTTAGAAATGGGAAATAGACATTGTGGAGTGAGTAATGAGGAATAAGCCTGATCAAAGGCTGCCAGCTCTGAAAATAAATAGATATTGGAAAAAAACCCTTCCTTTTCCTGGCAACTCATTTTCCTTAAAAAAACCTTATTAGTCTTCAAGCACATTTCATTTGTCTTGCATTCTACAAAGAAACAATTGGATTTTGTTTTCCAAAACTTGAGATTTCAAGCAAACTTGATTTTTAATCAAAATATTTGGCTTAAGCACCATTGGTTTTTTGATAAAAATGTAATGTCCCTCAACTGTGGCTGTTTTCCTTTATTACTGTACAACCAATATGTCATCAATAGCAATCAAAATCAAAAAAATAGCTATATAAAGTAGAAATTGAAATTTATTTTGTTTAATTTTGGTGCAGTATCTATTCTTTGTTCCTACTGTTTTTCATCTTCAAGAAACAATTTCAAAATTACAGGTTTATCTCTACCTCTGGCTTGACAAAGCACTTGATGTTTAAAATAAAGGGCAGGAGTAGTTTATTACAGTTTTGTTTGAAGAATATGAATAAACATAGACTGCAGTCTTATGTAGGAGATGACAGATCCTGGAAAACTACCATTTCTCAACCTACAATATTGCCTAGTACTGTGAACTTCTCTACTCCAGTGAACCAAGAGATTATATGAGGCAGAGTGATGACAGAAATGCTTGTTGAAGCTTAATGCTGTCAGTGTGCCTGTACCACAAATGTGGTAGATCAATTTGCTCTCCAGGTCAAACCGTGAGTTTTATATATGCTAAGACAGATTTATTCAAGATTTATTAATTCTTCTTTAAAAATAATATGTAGCAAGCTGAAGAATTCAGCAAGTGATTAGAAAAAGTAGGACATCTTATGCCTTTGTTATTTAAAAATGTAAAGTATAGGTTGAAACAGTGGCAGTAGAAGTTAAGCACACAGCAAAGAAAAAGGTAAAAATACTTACAAACAAAATGAAAATATAATGATTGGTGTATATGTTTGTGAATTTCAAAATGATTTTGCAGATATGAATCTCCTATAATTTCTGCAGATTATTAAAAAGCACACTAATTACTCTGTAAAAGTGATATATGTCTTATTTTTACCATTTCACAAGACACCAGATTGTGATCTCCACTATTTGAGTGACCTGGAGATAGACACATTTGAAAGAGGAAGAGATGAAGGAAGAGGTTTCCCTAGCAACAGGAACTTTGTGTGAAAATTATTCAAATATTGTTGTCTTCCTCTTTCATGTTTGTGCCTTGCTCAGGGTTTTTGTTAGTGCACACTACACAATTAATGCTTTAAAGCCCTATTCTCCCAACATTTGCAATGCCAATATGCAAAGTACCCCCTTGCCTTGAAAAAGTCAAATGCTCCTTAAAAGTCCTTCCAATTAAGTTGAGTAATTTGCACAAATAATATGCATTCTAAATTTCAACGTATTTCCCAGAGACACTATTCTGTGAATTATTTAAGATCTAGGTTATAGAAATAGCCTTATTCACCAAGCTCATTCCAAAGTTCAATTTAATTCCTTTAAAATTGCTAGTTGTAACAGATTTGATGGATATCTCAGGACTAAAAGTTTTCTTTTCCCTCACACACAGAGTCTTAATATATGAGCGTAAACCAGTGGTTTACTAGAGTAGTGAATGGTCAGTTATACCATGAATCTCCATTAGCTGACTCATAAAAATTGCAATGTTTTCTCATTGACTCAGTCTTCATAAAATCCCAGGGAATAACTCATCTAGGGAGATGGCTTTACTACAACTGTCTTGATGGCTGCAGTCCACATGCTGCTGCTACCATTATAATACATATTTACACATAATTATGGCCTTAATGTTTTTCTCAGAACAAAAACATAATAAATCATCCTTATTACTTTTAATCTTATTTTACTACTACTTGAATTAGTAATGAGTCAAAAACAAAACCCAATCAACTTGACACCAATGTTCTTTGTTGTTACCTATATATTTTTCCTCCTTATTTCCTTTGATAATTTTCATGAATGTCAAATTCTTGGACAAAAAATGACCTTTTGTTTTGAAGTTTTGGGATTTATAAGACCTCTCTCTCTGGGAGTTATAGGATTGGATACAGTATTTACTGAAGTGGTCTGTGAGAATAAGTACACTTAAAATAGAATAGAATTCCTGATTTTGGTTGAAACAAGCATTATACTCAGAACAGCCTTTACATAAAGATATTCACCTCCAGCCTGTGGAGGACTCCATGCTGGAGCTGGTGGTTGCCCAGAGAAGGCAATGGCCACATGGAAAACCCATGCTGGAGTGCGCTCCTGGTAAGACCTGTGGACCTCTGGAGAGAGGAGCCCACACAAGAGTGGATTTGTTGGCAGGACTTTTGACCCCACAGGGAACAATCTGTTCCTGAAGGACTGCACCCCACAGAAGGGATGCACGCTGTAGCAGTTTGTGAGGAACTGCAGCCTGTGGAAAGGACTCACATTGGAGAAGTCTGTAAAGGACCGTCTCCTGTGGGAGGGACCCCACACTGGAGCAGGAGAAGAATGTGAGGAGTCCTCAACCTGAGGAGGAAGCAGCTGTAGAGACATGATGAAGTGACCACAACCCTCATTCCCCAATCCCCCCTACTTCTGGTGGGGGGAAGGAGGGAGAGAATTCAGTGATGGAGTTATGGAAGAAAGGAGGGGTAGAGGCAAGGTGGTTTTAATATTTGGTTTTATTTCTCATTACCCTACTCTGATTTGATTTGTAATGGCAAACGTAAATGATCTCTCCCTGTCCTTATCTTGACCTGTGAGTCTTTCGTTATATTTTCTCCCCCTGCCCAGCTGAGGAGGGGAGTGGCAGAGTGTCTTTGGTGGGCACCCATCATCCAGACAGGGCCAAACTGGCACACTTAGAAACCCCCTTCTGACTGATTATCAAAAATAAATAGAACACCAGTTTGAATTATTTTAACCACAAACTGTCTTGCCATTGCTCTCTTAGTTTGGAAATAAAGGCAACTGTAGCGGTTTGATTCTGGCCAAACACCAGGCACCTACAAAAGCCACTCACTCACTGTCCCCTGCTACAGCTGGGCAGAGGAGAGAAAATTACGGAAGGATGCATGAGTTGAGACAAAGGACCAGGAGAAAGCACTCCAAGGGAAAACAGGCTCAGCTGGAAGACATAAAGTGAATTTATTACTAACAAGATCCCCCAACTCCTCCCTCCTCCCCAGCAACAGTGCAGGGAGACAGGGCTTGGGGGTTTTGGTCAGTTCATCACTGAGGTTTTCTTCTACTTCTCAGAAGGAGGAGCCCTTCCCCTGTGACACTGTGGGGTCCCTCCCATGGGAGGCAGCTCTCTATGAACCTCTCTGACATGGGTCTGCTCTCACAAGTAGCAGTCTGCCTAAAACTGCTGCAACGTGGGTCCCACAGGCACACAGTGCTCCCAAAACTGCTGTGGTGTGAGTCACTCTTTCCACAGGTGCAGTCCTCCAAGGACAGGCTGCTCCAGTCTGGCAGCAGGGCCTCTCTCTGCACCACCTCTTCCACAGGATCACAGCCTTCTCCAGGCATCCAACTGCTCCGGCATGGGCACCTCCCCAACGGGCTGTGGGAGGATCTCTGCATTCCCCGTGGATCCCCAGGGGCTGTGGGTGAATCTCAGTTTGTGGATTCCCATGGGCTGCAGGGGCAAAGCTGCTGCACCATAATCTTACCACAGCCTGCAGAGGAAATTTGGCTTCGATGCCTGGAGCACCTTCTGCCCCTCCTCCACTGAACTTGGTGTCTCCATTATTGTTTTTCTTACATGTTCTCACTTCTATTCTGGCTAGAAAATTATAATTGTTTTGATTTATTCTTACATGCTATAACATGCTTACATGTTATGCTATAACAGAGGCACTACTAATCATCTCTAGTTTGCCCAGCAGTATGTCCTTTGCCAGAAGCATGTCCAACTTCAGAGCCATCAGGAATTGGCTCTTCTGGACATTGTGGAAACTTCCAGCACCTTCTCACAGAAGGCACCTCTGTGTCTGCCTTGCTATACCGAAAACCAGGTCATGCAAAACCAACACTGGTGCTTAGCACAGGTTTCAGTTTCATTTGTCATGACTGAGTCCTAGAATATCCTTGCTTGAGACACTAATTTTGAAGACCTTAGAAAAACTATGTATATTGCTGACTTAGCTGAAAAGATAAGCTTTGCTGAAATCAGTTAAAACTTAGAGGAGGGTTAAAGAGAGACCAGATTTTAGATAAGTTATCCTGGATCAAATAACTCATTGCTTGTCAACTCTGTGTTTGTGTAAAGCTTCCTTGCAGAAGCTAATCAATACCCCAGGAATGCAAAACAATTGCAAACCTCCTGTTTTCAGAAACAACCTATTGAAATAGGCCTGGAAAACAGGAAACAGGGAGCCCTACCAAGGATCCATGAATCATGACACAGCAAAAGGTTGAAAGATTAGAATGAGGAAGACTAATTTTACTTCTTCATTTCTAGTGACCCCTCCCCAGAATAGACCCCTGACTCATTTCAGGGAACAAACTACGCATGCTTAATAGCCTTTTTGTTAATTAGCATACGAAGTGGAGAAGAGGAGGTGACAAGGGTATGAATATGCATTTGTATTTTGTGTATTCAACACTATTGTGGATAAAAGGCTTTGTAATCACCTGAGATCTTTGTAGCGCTCATTAGGGAAATATCCCAGCGCTGCCCTTCGTCGTAATAAACATACACTTTCTAACTTTAACAGTTAGAGAGTCTTTTGTCCGTCACAGTTGGGTATCAATATTAGATCGATATTCACATTTTAGTAAATCATGCTAATCCTTTATAGAGTGAGACTCCTTCAAGAGCTAGAATCAGTGGACATATGAATGAATATGAGATACTCCAGAAGACAACAGTCTCACAAAACTTCCAGCATTGTCTATAATCATGTTGATAAGGAAAACTTGTTTGATATTCTGTAGCAGAAAGTACAAAGGGTGAGATCAGAGCTCTCATGAGGAGAGGAAGAAAGGCAGAGCAGGGAGGTGGATTGCTCTATCAGTTCCTCTCCTGATTAGGCATGCGGCATGCACAGAGCCAGTAAGCTGTGACAAGTCTCCACACCCTCAGTGGTAAATGGAGTAATAACATTTGCATTTTGTTTCTGCAACTCAGCAATCATATACACTATAGTACACATGATAAGCAGGTTAACATTTTAAAGTTTTAATGTGTATGCTTCTGCACAAACCTTCCCAAAACCAGAAATGGATATTTCTGTTCCACTTAACCAGCGCAAATGTGGATACAGTAAGTCTATTTGGCTTTGCTCTCTACAATACCAATGTAGTTCTGAGTAGCAGTGAGAAATATATGTTCAAAAATATTAGAAGAGAGAATGAAAAAGCTTTATTATTGGACTGTTAATTTACATCTTGAATGCTGTCTACAGATGGCCTCCTCAGCATCTGAAAGGGTAATGTAGAACTGAAAACTGGAGGAAGCTCCAGTGCAAAGAACTAAATATGTAAGTCTGGAAAAGAGATGAAGAATATAATAGAGCAATATGAATGTCACAGACATGTGTGCACAGGTCTTGAGGATTCAGAATTTCTTGCAGTGAGAGATTAGAGGCCATATTAAAAAAAAAAAAAAAAAAAAAAACCAAAAAAAAAAAAAAAAAAAAAAACCAGATCAAAATAAAGGAAGTAAGATTTTTCTTCTGAAGGATGGAATTTTTCATCAAAGAGCACAGAGGAAATACGAAGCTGCATGTCCAGAGAAAGAAACACGTAACTAAATATATAGAAATCTTGACTAGATCAGCAAGTCACTGAGTTGAAAATAGGGAATTAATCTGAATTATGTTTGCAGTTTACTCTTGTCTAAGTACTGTCTGACAGCCACTGCTGGAAAGAGGACATGAGAGAGACACAAAGTCTTTCTTCTTCCCTTATTTATCTGCAGAGACTATTAAAAACTTTTATATTGAATACTTATGCTAAGTACTGATAAAATCCTGAATATCTTATTCTTATTTCCTTACATTAATCACTCATTTATTATTCATGTCCTCTTTCAGAAATTTTTACTTAGTCTCCAGTCACTCCTATCTAAATCCTTCATATTTATTCAGGAATCATACTCTTTAATTGAAGTTGAGCTTGAAGATCTCTTGCTTTTTGTTTTCCTCAGGATATTTTCCAATCTAATGTTTCTATGGGCTTTTTCTAAGTGTTATTAAGGCCAGTGAAGAGTTAAAAGAAAAGTTAGAAAAAAATCTAAATCTGATTATTTAATTTCCCTCTGCTCTATAATTTGGGGGTCATGCTTAAATCTTCTTTTCCTTCATTTGTCTCAATTTCTTTTTTAGGCAATTCTGATATCACCAATAATTTTGCAACTCTTGAATCCCCAGAAAACATATATTTTACACACTCCCTTTCTCTGATAAGCAAGGAAATTCAGCTCAGATAATATCAAGCCATTTCTTAAATTTTGATTCCTCAAAGACCACCGTTGTAACTGACTTTCTTTGTGAAAAGTTCACTGCTTCATCTTTTGTCAAAGCTGTTTCCTTTCCTGATTTCATGCTATAGTACTATAGTGCCTTACAGATCTTATGGCATTGTGCTTGACTGCAGATTTAAGATGAGAAGAAAAAAATGCTATACCTCAACTTTACCTACCATTGCAAGAACATTGTCACTTATCATATTATTATTGGAAAAACACTGTAAGGAAATTTGTAGTGACTGTTTATATAGTTATAATAATGGTAATTTTTTATTTAAATCTTGGAGAATGTTTAATACAACTTAAATTAATAATTTCAATTTCTCCCATCTGTGCTTTGGCTTTACTTGTGTAAATGAAGAATCTTTTCATTTTCATCTTAATTTCTTTTTTTAATTTTTGTACTTTTCATTTTTTTTCTCACTATTTTTCCTGATTAGTGTTCAATGGAAAGGCCCCAAAACCTTTGCTGAGAAAGTTTCCCTCTCCTGGGAAACATTCTGAAGGCAGGCAGGCCTTGCACCTTTAACTGAAGCATTTCATAATTGCCTTACAAAATTAAAATGTAGCCCATGTAATTTAATTTCATTGACTAGAGGTATTAAGTGTTACCAAATATTTTTAAAGACAGAACTTGGAAATCAGTAATATCTGTTGTTAGATAATTATAAAGCTTGTATATAACATAAATTGAATGAGCTTATATCAATTAATCTAGTGTAAATTTCTTTCACCACCAGAACCATCATTAAAAAATAATCTCCTGTTTGTCAGGTCATTATTTGATAAAATGTTTGATACACATGAAAATTGATATATCTATCAGTGTTCAAAAAATATATGCTAAGCTGTTAGTCCAAAAATACTGTTTATCATATTTTGGCACAAGGAAATATTTTCATTAAGGTACTGTAGAGGTATCTGTGATGATTTAAATCCAACCCTGTGTCTTGAGCATAATCTTATCACTAACCTAACATTAATTTGTTACCGTGTTTGTCAGAGACTAGGAAGATTGATCTCTCAAGACGTTTGGGGATGCTTATGGGGGGAGGTTGGGCAGGTCAGACTTTGCCCTGGTGAGACAGTGTGCTGTCCCACACAACTCTAGAGCCTGTATCCCAGCCCTGCACTGCTGCCAGTCATTGAATCCTTGGCGCACGGGAGCAGAACTTCTCTCCTGCCTAACCCAGCCCCTGAGCAGCCAGACGTCCCACCTGGGGGGAGCGCCCACCAGAGCACAAGGGTTTTCAAGGCTGAGCATTAGGCAAGCAGCTGTCTTTACCCTACCCTGCCCTTGAAGTTTCTGTCTGAACATGCTTGGAACCCAGGAGTTAGTTCGTAGCTAACAACTACACACAACATCAGTGTGTAATTTTCTATATTTTTTCTATCTTTTTGTCTTTCTCTCTTTCTTATTCTTCTAATTCCCTCTTCTGTGAACATTTCAAGTAACTTAACATCAAATAAGTTTAAAGTTTGCTAAGTTGAATGGGTCAGATTAATGCTGTGAGAATTGTTCTGTGTTGGTTGGATGTTGTACCAAACCTTTTGCCAAATACCTCAAGTTTTTATAATTTGCCAATAAAGTTTTGTCTGTTTTGACCTCGTGAGAATATCTGGTTGATATTTTTCCCATGTGTCTGACAGAGAGTACAGGAACCTCTGTAAAGCCCTTTCAGCAAGTTGTTTGGGACCTTATGGTGGTCCACAAAAATATTTAGGGCAAATATTTTATGATTCTTTATTCTTTCATTACAGTTTTTTGTGTAATTCAATTTGTTACCCCGCTTATTTTTCTTTGTGAATTATTTTGAGAATCTTTGGCCATGCTGATTGATATAGTTTCATTCATATGTTGATCCTGTAAGTGTAAAAATGTTTTTCCAGGTATGCCTGTTGAAAGAGATATGACCCATGCCTCTGAATCTTAAATACTTTTTAACTCTTTCACTTTGTATCATGGGTAGTAGACAGAATAGATTTGTTTTAGCACAGGAGTTCTTCACTGTTGATAAGTCCAGAAGTACCATAAATGCTTGATTAAAAAAAAATCTATAAAACTAAATTATTTTATACCTAAAGGAGTTTCTCCATTGGCTTGCACTGCCAAGGGCTTATTCTATCACGCCTGGTCTTTGTTCTTCTGGTCTAAACTTTTGACAGAATTAATATTTCTTCAGGAATTACAACTCTTTGTAGCATGGGGGTGCTCTGGCAGTGAAACATTTATCACTTGAGCAATGGATTGTTTATTTCCTTTCATGTAAAGGGCCTCAATGCAGAAAACTTAGACTTCCTTTTTCAAAATAAAATTTATCCAATTGAATTGTCAATAGTTTATTTAGCTAACTGCATTTTAAAATGCCTAAACTGAAGATTACTTGATTCATTTCAGAGGAGAAACAGAATAAGAGAAAATGTATATTTAATGGATAGATTTGGATTGAAATAATGTCTGGGTATTCCCACTATCACTTCCTGAGATTGCATGTATGGTTTTCAATTTACGGATTTACAAGACAGGAGTTTTCTTCCTTGATAAATGCAGTGGGTTGACCCTGACTGGATTCCAGACACCCACCAAAGCCTCTCTGTTACTCACCTCCACAGCTAGACAGAGAAAAGAAAATTTAAGGAGGCATTCATGAGTTGAGATGAGGACTTGGAGGGACCACTCATCAAATACCATCATGGGTAAAACAGAATCAAAATAGAGATATTAAATGAATTTATTACTAACAAAATAAAAGCAGGATAATGAGAAGTAAAATAAGATTTAAAAAACAATATCTGCCCGTCCCTCCCACCTTCCCAGCTCTACCTCCTCCCACAGCGGTGCAAGGAGACAGGAATGGGGTTTATGGTCAGTTCATCACCCATGGCTTCTGCCACTGCTCAGGGAGAGGAGTCCTTCCCTGTTCCAGCATGGGGTTCCTCCCACAGGAGATAGTTCTCCATGAAATTCTCCAATATGAGTCCATCCCACAGGTAACAGTCCTCCTGAAAACTCTGCAGTGTGGATCACTTACACAGGGTGCAATCCTCCAAGGACAGGCTGCTCCAGTGTGGGCTCCTCTTTCCAAAGGCCTCTTACAGCATCACAGACTCCTCCCAGGCATCCTCCTGCTCTGGCATGAATCTTCTCTACAGAGAATCTTCTCTACAGATGCAGGTGGATCTCTGCATCCCCACGGACTTTGTGGGTTGCAGGGGCACAGCTGCCTCAATGATAAGGACAGTAGAACAGAATAGCATAAGGATAGCAGAAGAGAACAACATTTTATTCTTATCAGGGTCAGTAGAACAGAACAGCACAGCCATGTAGAAATAGATAAAGGATGTAACTTAGACAAACAAAATCATGCAAAACACAAACAGGATGCCAGCTCAGCTCTGCAAGACTGACAAAATAGAAATTATGCAAAACAACAATATTGTGCTTACTCAAAAGCCAGAGTTGAAGAACAGCTACATAAAAAGGACACCGGACATGAAGACAGACCCCAAAGAACCAAAAAAGGACTTCCAATACAGGGTGCGACTATATCAAATAAAGTCGAAGGAAGTGGACATAGCTAATGAATATGAAATCAGCGTGTATGATAAAAACTGCTCACTGTTCAGGGCACTCAAATTAAGGAAGGATCCCCTGAGTGACCAGCACATTGCAATAAAGAATGCCTGCTATCTAATACTCAAAGCTCTGTTAGAAAGTTTCTAGCCATCTGGTTTCAGTATCATCACCACAGGCTGCAGGGGAACCTCAGCTCTGGCACATGGAGCACCTCCTCTCCCTCTTTCTGCACTGAACTTGGTGTCGGCAGAGCTGTTCCTCTCACATGTTCTCACCTCACTTTTCTCTAGCCAAAATTACAACAGTGCAATAACTTTTTTTTCTTTGTCTTAATCACGTTATCACAGAGGCATTGCCATCACTTCTAATTGGCCCAGCCTTGGCCAGCGGCATGTCCAACTTTGGAGCTGCCAGAGATTGGCTCTGTCAGACATGGAGGAAGCCTCTAGCAGCTTCTCACAGAAGCCACCCCCATAGCCCCCTGCTACCAAAGCTTGGCCTTGCAAACCTACCACGGCAACAATAAAGTTTTTTCCGGTGAACAGTTAGGTCCAGTCATTTCCCTCGGCTTTAATCACTAATTTCAAGGAATCAGGCTTACATATTTATTAGTATCAGTCTTCACTCAAGTGATTTCCTGAAGAGCAGAATGTCTTGCTTTAACCCATTACCATTTAAAAGCTGCAATGGTCAAATTTCAGCAATTTCATCTTACAGTGCCTTTCTTAAAAATTCCTTAGTGGAAAACACTTTTTGAAAGTTTCTTAATTAGTCAGAACTTTAAAAGTAAAGAGAATGTTGTGCATGTGTCAGAAAATTATTCTGTTATATTGCTTCCCTCCCAAATTTAAAACATTATTTGACAGAACTTTCAAATGTATATGTGTAATGTGTAGTGTGTAAAGTAAATGTGATGTTATCTCAGTGGAACAAGTGAGAGTAAATTATGAAAACAGCTTATAACACAAAAAAAAATCATACTAAAATAACTGTTTTATTCTACTCACTATAAATACAGCATTCAAGCAAATATAATACCAGAATTTCAAGGTTCTGATGTTTTCCTTAAAATCAATTTCTTACTCTTCTTTAATATTAAAGTAATTTCCTGTTTTGAAATTCTGTGGTAGGTCAAAAAGCTAAAATGAACATCTTGAAAAGAGTTATTTAATCTCATCAAGGTGAAACAATTTTAAACATATAATTTATATAATGGCTGGGCTTCTATAAAAGCTATTGAGCTTAAAAATCAAAGAGTAACTGAGTGAATCCATATCTCCCCAGTGAGGTAATAAATGCACTTTAACACTGACATTTCTTTGGGTAGTATCCTCAAAAGCTATTCAGTGTGCTTAAAATGCTGACATCAGTTAATCCATTTGTTACATCACAAATTTGGGCATCTGTTACATTTTTTGCTTGATTGCTTTGCTTAAGGCTCATAGATCTATGTACAATGTCAGCTCTCCTGTGTATGTTGTTACTTTATCTGCATGGTGTTTTCACACTTCATTGGTTACTCCATTTTGGTTATTATCTGGAAGTACTATCAGCAACAGTGATTTCCAAAATTCTTATTAATTCATTTTCGCACAAAAATTGAGATTTTTTTTCTGGACCATAAACATAATAACTCAATTTAATAAGAAAAATGAAATTAGACCTGGCTATCTTGCTTAGTGATAGATGTGGCAATTGGGCCATGAGGCAATAGCTACTGATCATTTTTTTTGAGATGATATCTTAGATGAGACATGAGATATTTCAAAATGTGGCAATAAAAAGTCATCACCAGCAAACAGCATTCTCACCTTATATGGAGCAGAGCTCTGCAGGAGTTATTATTGAGGAAAAAGATGGAAAAACAAAATGTCTTTTGTTGTCCTATCTTTCTGAAGTAAATTCTTGAGGCTAGGGACAACCATTTTTTGATCCTTTTTTTTTAAAATTAGTATTAAAATTCTTTATACAGTTGGGAAAGATATCAACAGAAGATAGTAAAATATATATTTTTCCTCCCAAAGTGACTACAGTACAGTCATTCATTCTGTCATACATACATACAGTCATTCAGTCAGTCATACGTACATACACATATGATCCAGGGTAATGGGAAAATGAATATCAAATCCTTTAGGTTTCAGAGTGTAGCTTATAAAGGAACATCCAATGGCATCCTGGCCTGTATCAGGAATAGTGTGACCAGCAGGAGCAGGGAGGTCATTCTTCCCCTGTACTCGGCACTGGTGAGGCCCCACCTTGAGTGCTGTGTCCAGCTCTGGCCCCTCAGTTCAGGAAGGACATTGAGACGCTTGAGCACGTCCAGAGGAGGCAATGAGGTTTGTGAGGGGCTTGGAACACAAACCCTGTGAGGAATGGCTGAGGGAGCTGGGGTTGTTTAGCCAGGAGAAAAGGAGACTCAGAGGTGACCTTATCACTCTCTACAACTTCCTGAAGGGTGGTTGTAGTCAGCTGGGGGTTGGTCTCTTTCTCCAGGCAGCAACTGACAGAACGAGAGGACACAGTCTGAAGCTGAGTCAAGGGAAGTATAGGTTAGATCTTAGGAAAAAGTTTTTCACAGAAAGAGTGCTAAAGTACTGGAATGGCCTGCCCAGGGAGGTGGTGGAGTCACCATCCCTGGATGTGTTTAAAAAAAGACTGGATGTGGCACTCAATGCCGTGGTCTAGTTGGGGTGTTGGAACATGAGTTGGACTCAATGATCTTGAAGGTCTCTTCCAACCTGAAAATTCTGTGATTCTGTGATTCTGTGATCTGATGGAAAGCAAATGCTTAAGCTCAAGATGGCCATTTAGACTGTGTTACCCAGAAGTGCCAAGCCTTGAGATGCTTGGCTTCATTTTGGACAACCAAGTCAACCCTTCTACCTATGGACACCTACAGAAACTGGTACTTAAACTCAGAAGTTTGGACTTCTAATCTCAAGAATTTGTTTTTCTGTTTGAGCTTAGAGCATACAAGTTTGAGTAGTTCAGAAGTAGTTGAGAAGACATTTAAATTCCATTTAAATCCAGGAGGAATTACTGTGCATTGCAATGTTTATGCTTTTCTATATTCACTTTAGGTATTTTCCAAAGTATAAGAAAAAATGTTCTAAATTCCTCTAAACTTTAGGGAATATAATTTAGTCATAGCTAGTTCATGTCAGGCAAAGATCTTAAACATTAAGCTAGACATTAGAAAAGAACAGTGAATAATATAGTCACAAAGCTAGATAAAATTCAATATCAGGATGCATAATTGTGTAGATCAGTAGAATGAACAGGTGACTAGAAAACCAGAAGACTGGATTTTTGGCACTGCTTTTGCAGTTGCTGTGGTTTAACCCCACCCCAGCCAGCAACCAAGCCCCACACAGCTGCTTCCTCACTCCCACCAGCAGGATCAGAGACACAAATAGATGGGTAAAAGTTGTAGAGCTTGTGGGTTGAGATAAAGACAGTTTAATAGGGAAAGCACACAAACAAAACAAAAGAAGGAACTAATTCACTGCTTCCCATGGGCAGGCAGGTGTTCAGCTATCTCCAGGAGAGCAGGGCCCTATCACATGCATTGATTACTTGGGAAGAAAAGTGTCATCACTCCAAATGTGACCCCCTGTCTATTCTTCCTTCCACTTTATATACTAAGCATGAGGCTCTGGAATTACCCTCTGGTCAGTTTAGGTCACCTGTCCTGGCTGTGTCTCCTCCCAACCTCTCGTGCATTCCCAGCCTCCTCACAAGTGTGGCAGCACGAAAAGCAGAAAAGGTCTTGGCTCTGTGCAAGCCCTGCTCAGCAATAACAAAAACATCTCTATATTATCAACCCTGTGTGCAGCACAAATCCAGAAACAATATACTTGATATTGTGAAGAAACTTATCTCAGACAAATCCAGCACAAGTTTTAATCAAATTTATTTGTTAAATGAATAAAATCTGGTAATTCAGTGAGGCTTTTTAGATATGCAAGTGTAATTAAATGCAAATGGTGCTTCTAAAAGTTCTAATACTATTAATTATCTGCTTTTTCATGATGCATTTTAGTTTCATGATATGACTACTTTTGATCCACTGATATATAGCATCTACCACATAAGAGTAATCGCAAGCATAGCAAAAGCATGCTGAATATGTAAACATGAAGTAAATGACTTTTATTTTTTAATGAATCTTTGCGCTTAGGAACAATATAAGAATTCTAACCTTTATCAGTGTTTGAGAATTTAGCATAATTTTACTTTGAGAGTGATAATTTTTGAGGAAGATAAACTTGGTAAATAAGTTATAACTATCTAGAGAATAATTAATCTTAATTTACAATAAATGATTTTGAAACTGAATATCTCAGACTTGACATTAAATAACAAGTGGTTAAATATTTGTTGATTTTTAAAATATTATCTAGATTTTATTTCCAGATAAGAAACAAGCAGAAATAAAGTCAAATGTTGATGCCATATTGATCCATTTGATAGAAATAACTTTATCTGTCATTTATCCTCCTAATATTTCATATTGGACTATGCACCTGAAGCAGTGAGGTGAGCTCAGTGCTCTGAACTAAAATCCAGAAGTCAGAATGGAAGGATTTCTTTTTCTTACTTTACCACATAAACCCCCTGTGGAAAAAATAAAATATGTTTATAAGTTCAAAGATTTCTAAAAAAATATTGATGAAAAGATGCATATTTAATCACCAAAAGACATATACCATAATGATAAAGCCTGAATTTGACTAAGGAGTGAATAATTTTTGTGATGTCAGGTGTCCAAAGGCTTTAAATATGAAAATGGAGGACCTTCTTATTCAATGTGTGAGGTAGATATACTTTCTATTCCCTTTTCTGAATGTTATCAGTAACAAAATCACAGAATAATCAGAGCTGAACTAGTTTCTGTGGTCTGTAGAAGGAAGAGTGTGAAGAGGAATGAAAAGGCTTTGTCAGAGGAGTACATTTTCAATGACTAGTGTTGAGTACATTATATGGAAACAGGCAAATGTGTTAAGCAAGCCCCTCTGTGACAGAACAAAATGAGAAAAGAATAAATCTTTTGCAATTTCACAGTTTAGCTACAAGTAAAATGACTTCTTTTCTATCTTCAAAGCTCCTAAGCACCTTAGCCCCAAAGTACCATGTAGTTATCATGCCACTTACACTAGGATTTGGTATCTGACATATACCAAGTGATTGTCAAAAGGACCCCAGCAATCATTAGGTGTTAGTTTGTTATTTTCTGCATAGATTATTGTGGCATTTTCACAGATCCATTGTCTGACCTTGATTAAAATTCAGGAAATGTTAGCCCATTGTCTGTGTTCAGACCACAGAACAATACCTCTATTTTGACATACCTTTAATAAACCAGACATTTCATTTATCTTTGCAAAATGGATAGAGATTGCTGGTTTATTTATCCTTCATGCACATCTGAGATGTAATTGGCAGACTTGTTATAGACATATTATTAAGCTATTTCAGCTCCACATGTCATTCTGCAATAATTCAAACAATAGCAATTTTGAGCTCTCTGCTGGCTACAAAATAATAGGAGTGCCTGAGAGTCTACAAAATATATTGATAGTATTACTCAGTTCTCGTTTTACATTTTAATTGGAACCATTATCAAATAATGATTCTAGGCCAGAAATAATGGTTAATAAAGTTCTGGAGATCATATCTGCTCCTGTTGCTCTAAGTTCTGACTATTCCAGCTGAGGGATAAGAGCCTTCTACTGAAGTTTTTCTACCAGAAGATAGAGTGCTTATTCGAGGATTCAATAGGCACATGTAGTGGATATACAGTGCTCTTGAAAAATACTTATTAGTTTACCTGAAAATGGAAATTTTCTACTGTATGATATGGATAATATTTAACATTGGTATCATCATCTGAGGTTTTCTAGGTGTGTGTCAGCTCCTGCCAGAATGTTTCCCATGGTATTATGAATTATAAATCCAATAAACAAGATGAGGGGATGAACACTCATTTTGCCCTGCACTGAGCAGTGCAGTGGGTGAGGTAACCTCAGGGGTCCTCTCCAACAAAAAGTGATTCTCCAATTTAATGAGTCTGTGCTTTTCCCAGGCAGTGCCTGGGTATGACTCAGACGCTGCTCTCAGCATCCTGCAATGGAGAATTCCTTTTTTATGTAGAGAGAAATAAAGTTAGAGAGCTTTTTTTTTATATCATCAGCCATCAGATGTATCTTTTGTGTATAATCCGTGAGAAAAACATAAGCTATATGAAAAAATCCTCTATATGATGGAGTTTTTTTAGCATTACCATATAGAAAATATTATGCCTAAGTGTAAGAGACTTAAAGATCACAATTGCCTTAAACACTGTTAAGGCCACTGAAGGAACTTGCCATAAGATAAGCCACATAAGCAGATAAGATAAACTGCAGGAACTTGAGATAAGTACAGAAGAGAAGAACTTGTAGCAGGAAAGCATTAATTTCAGGCCTAGCAGAGCTGAGGTCTCGTTAGCACACCTTACTTAGTGCACCCAGGCAAAAATTCCCTCTGTGGCAGACTGCAAGAAAGGAAGCAATTGCTTATACACATGCCATCTCAATTTATGGGAATGATATCTATGCCCTGTGGATATCCAGAACTTGAACTATATAAAGGCGTTGCCCGAGAAGAACCACTCTGGGACCCCTACCACTGAGAGGACATGGGTGAAGAAGGACCAGAGATGCCACGGAATCCACAGTGGATCAGACTATCTTCTGCTTGATCTCTCTCCCTCTTCACCCCTGCCCCCCTTTCCCATTTCTTTCCCACGTTTACAGTTAAATGAAATCTGTACTATTGATGTTGGCATTTGCAGCCTAATTCAGGCAGTGGCGTCTCTTAATAATTGGATCATAACACTATGTTATTTATAATATCACAGATATGTAGAATGGCCCAGGCTGAAAAGGGATCTTAAAGGTTATCTAGCTCCAATCTTCACACCATAGCAGGAACATCTTTTGCTAGACTGAATTGCTCAGAGGTCCACCCAGTCTGGCCCTAAACACTTCCAGGCATGGAGCATCCACAACTTCTCTGGGAAATCTGTTCCAGTGCCTCACCACCCTCATAGTAAAGAATTTCTTCCTAATATCTAATCTAAACCTACTCTTTTTCACTTTGAAACCATTTCCCCTTGTCCTTTCACTATGTGATCTGGTAAAATTTTTCTCTCTATCTTTCTTGTAAGCTTCTTTCAGACACTGGAAGGCCACAATTAGGTCACATCCAAATTACCTTATCCTGAACTGTTAAGGAAAGTTACACTTTGATCATATGTATTTTTGTGCATGAAGATGAATGAGTGGTTATCAGCCAGAATTCCCAGTAGTGAAATGTCTTGTTTGTTCAGTTTTTAAGAAGAACATAAGTAAATATATAGGTAACCTTCAGGCTCAGCAAACAGAAAGGTATGCATATCACTGTCCACCCATTGGGCTCCTACCACTCCAGCATTGGCTTTGTTTGTGTACCTATCCTTGTATTAATTTAGGCTCAGCCTAGGGACATGTGATTATTTTTGAATTTCTCTATATAAGTGTAATAGTCTACTAAGCTGAAACAGCATTTCTGTTCTGACAGATTTGTCCCACGGGGCAGCAAAACAAACAAAACTGTAAGAACTCCTTTCTCTGCATAATCTATTTTTTTCTATGCTATGCATTTAGAAGGCAAAGTTAACGTCAACCTTAGGTTAATGTAATAAAAATGATTATTTGATTTCAGTTTTTGGGAACTCTAAAGAGGGGTGTTTCATTTGTTTGCTATTTTAATTGTCTTCATGCACTTACCTGCAGGCTGTAGTTGTCCTCTCAAATATTTTTACATTGATTTGACAACGTAAGATTGATATAGTAATGACAATAACAAAACTGAATAACACATAAAATAAAAACTCATGGTGTTTATTGTAGCAAGCAATACCCTATGTTCACATATGAGTCACATGAGTGTCCATCTACACTGACTTATTAATTAATCATATCTTTTTACTGTATGCTTACATCATGCAACACTCAGGTGTAAAACAGGAAGGGTACCAGATGGACTAAATTTATTGCGGGAAAAAAAAAAGAAAAAGGAATAAATAAAATGAAGCAGAAATTCAGCTAATTAGATAAATTTTTAGATAGGAACTGGTAGATTTGAGACAGCTGAAAATTTGATCTACAGAACTGAAATTCAAAGTGCTACTTCTAATGTTGCAATTATTGAAGAATTTTACATTTGTCAGTGCTGCATTAAATTTAAAAACAAGAAATGCTTTTCATATCCTAATGACTCTAGTTATAAGAAAAGGAATTGAAAAGAGTGCACTTCTTGTATTTCTTGATTCTGATACAAGATAAAGTACAGATTTTGATGTATTGTGTTATAACTTTTCCATTTTGCCAAAAAAGATGTCCAGTTTCTGTAGATATCAACACAAAAAGGAAGAAATCAGTAAGCATCATCTAAGCATTTAATTTTCCACATCAACTAAAATTAGAATTCAGAATCTGACCTGTAAAGTGTTAGTGAGGAAAGTCAGAGTATGTTCATATTTTCCAGGTTTATACATGGACACCAAAGATCAAATTTGAACCACAGACATCTTCATAGTGATTTTTTTTATTTCTTTCACTTCTTTTTTGAATTTTAGAACTTTTTTCTTACAGATTTTTAGATTTTTATTCCTTGAAATGTCTCCCTAAGACAAGTGTAAATAATATTTCTATGATACTATTTTTAAAAAATACTTATTAAAAATAGCTATTTCCTTGCTCTTTGGAGGGGGCAATCACAATTATTAGGTAGACAAAACCCTCAAACAAATAGTGTTAATTAAAATAATACTATTTAAAAATCTCTTTAATTTTCACAATAATATCTGGCTGCATCAAAAATTTATACCCCTATCTGAATTATTATCATAATAGATTTAGATAATACCCTATTGTCATTGTTCTGGAAATATTCCATTAGTACGATTTGGAGTCACATAGATGGTAAATAAAACAATTGATTCATTTTTTTATAAATTGTATATCAGTATCTTGCAAAAAGGAATGTAGATAATTTTCAGATACTTGCTTAATATTGCAAAACATCAAAACAATTGGCAGCCAGAAGTACAATAGAAAATGCAGAATGGAAATTCTGCTAGTTTAGAAACTCCCCAGTGATGGTAGATAAAAATAGTCTGCTTATTTAGCCTCCTCTATCCCCACTAGGTAAGAAGAACGTGTGCAACAACTGACCTTTGAGACTGACCTTATTTTCAGATGCTGCTGCTTTGGCCACATAACCCTTAAAGAGGATAGAAACAAGCGATAAAAATACTGTAGAATAAAACTGTAAATTGACTCTGCTGTAAAAACACAGTCATTCTGCAGTACTTGTGTCAGGAAAATTACTTCCTCCTAAGAATTCCAAGAGAGTATTAAGTGACAGTACATTTAGCCAGTGAATATGAGAAGCTTTACACCATTATTTCCATTGGCGAAAAAAAGGGAGCTGAGGATGCTTCTTTGTGTGTATTAGAGTAAGATAATTAATTAATGGAAACTTCCTGCAGAAAAGTGGTGCTGTGCATAATGTACAAAATCACTTTTCATAACAAGATATTCTTTCTATTTATAGTTATTTTTAAAACATATTTTTCTTCAGACAAGATTTCTTTCTTAGAAAAAGTACATTTCATAAAATAAACAGTACAAAGATATATATATTTACAGCTTTCCAGAATTCAAAATTACAGATATAGTTGTCAATATATGGTGTCATACAATCCAGATAAATGGGCTATTAATAAAACTAATAATAAATTAATGAGCATTAATTTCTGTTGACAGAAATAGAGAAAAACACAGATACTTCCAGAAGTACAAGCACCTTAAGAGGGTAATTCTTCTTATCTGTCTTTGCCACATTCTTCAGAGTGTCATGACTATCCATTGTTTGCTTAGCCAGCAAAGGCTTACTGGCTTTGACGTAGATATCCAAGCCTCTTAGACAGCAAAGCTAGGTCATCAAGGTGTTCAAAGAGTACTACTATCTTAACTCATGTTTTCTTTTCCTGTGCTGTGTTTCCTACTTAGGCTTTTTATGAAGCTTCTCTGAATTCTGAAGGTATCTATTTTGAGCATAATTGGTTATAAAATTTTGGGCCAGTTTTACCATTGACCAATACATCACAAGAAGCAGTTCCAAATCAAACAGAAACTAAATTTTGAGCAAAGGTCAGATGAACTGAAGTATTTGTAGTCACCAGCCTGTGTATCTATGGATAATAACAATGCATAGCTGCAAAAAAGTATGAGGAAGTTCTTCAGGCCATCTGATACATTTAAGGCACAAAGCACTAGAAACATGTCTGATCTTCTAGACTTCCTTGTCTGAAAAAAGAAAGAAATGAACTGAGTATTTTTAAATTATGAAACACAGAACTACTGAAAGAAGAGGTAGTTCAGGAGGAAATATTGAGCAGAACCCATAAAATTCTGAAAACTGTAAGACAATTTTGAAATCTGAAAGGTGAAAGAAATCAAATGTTAATATAGATGCTAAATTGGAGGTATTGTATACTGTTTTCTGAGCAAGAGAGGATGGAAGAATGATTCCTTGAAAGAGTGGGGCTCTCTTGTTTGGTCTATAAATAGGAAAATAAAAAGTGTATGATATAGAAATATCAAATTTCCTGTACAATATAGTTAAAAGTTATACATGTGTTTTGTATTTCTAGAGTACATATATTGATTGTACATCTGTTGCAAATAGTGTAATTTAATATGTCAATAAATTCTAAATGTGCTAGGATCAAGTATAGATACATGAATATGCTCAGTATAGCCTGAGCTTTATGGACATTCATAAATCCCTTCTGATTTCATCTCAAAATTTTTAATTTAATCTGTGCAAAAATTCATAGCAGCTTTCTGTCCAAAAGCATTCTTTCTAAACTGTCCAAGAAACGATAAAATTTCATAACCCTCACCCCAGAAAGTATCCCCCTACAGGACTTCAAAGAACTTTTTCATCTTTTTTTTTTTTCCTCTCTGACTTTCACAATTAAATGATCCTTCTCACCATTGTCTGCTCCCAAAGTAATTATTTTTTTTTTTAGATTACAGTGTTCCAAGAGGAATGCAAGGGACAAAATAGTTACCAAGGAAATGACAGGTTTTCCTACCCTCTGGCAGCAGTGTGAAAATGATGAGGATGGAAATTTGGTAATTTTCTATTCCTTGCAACATAGTCATCTCATCTGAGCTAGAAGACTTTTTTATCAGGCAGTTGGTACTTTTTTAAGATCTGCTTTTACCAGCTACAGACCAGGTACTAAAATTTCTCTGATATTACCCTGTCATCCCATATTTCCATGCTGAACCTTCAAACTAAAATTTTGCAGACATTACTGTTTTTATTTTTTTTCCCAAATATTATCCATATAGTACTACTTTGTTACATATGGGGAAAAAAAAGTGCTTTACAAGTTCTTTTTAATATTTTTAATAGAATAATTTTAAATCTGAGAGAAGTAAAATTAGCAGTATAAAATAATCAGGTTTAAATTTGTGTTGTATCATAATCTGTCAGAAAATATTTTACTTATTCAATATTGATTAATAGTTATCTTCTAAGGGAGTAGACAGTCACAGTTGCCAAAGCCAGATACTAGATAACAACAGCCTGGCTGAGAATACAAAAATAAACAAGGTGTCTTTTTTGAAAATCAAAAACTAACACCTGAGTTAGTATGAATCCTCATGGCTTCATTTAAGGATAGGAACGCTGCGTTGCACATCAATATCCTTTGAAGTTAAAAGAACTCACAAGCATAGATGACAACCAGAAAGATAATATCAGATGATTCCCAGAAAGAACCAAAAAAAATCTTTCTCTTAAATTGAACTAATGAAAAAAATGTGGAAATAGTGTGACAAAGAAAGCCTGTTCTAGGCAATTTGACAAGGTTGCAAACCAAGAAAGAAGAACAGAGAGACAATGTTAGATCACACTGAGGAACAATGGAATAAAATGGGATAAAGAGAGTAAAGAATATAATAGCTGGAATTATACCAATTGCAACATATTTAGAAGAGTTATTTAAAGTGACATATTCTGAAACCCAAATTGCTAAAAGCATCATGTTTAGCTCAACACTCAGATGTGATAATTATACTGTTTTAAATACAATTCTATCTCCATTCCTTGCTCTTAATATTGTCTAAATGAGTATTTGTTTGGGGTTTTTGTGCTGTTGTTTTTAAAGGGAAAAAATATGTCCAGGTCATTTACTACTGCTTTTTATTACTGTTTTTTACACCTGAATTAACACTTCCACTCTACGTTCAAGTTGCCAGTGGTGTGACATCACATGCATAGCACTAGCACAGAGCTACCATGACATGGCAATTAAATAAAATATGAAGTCGCAAGAAATGACTGGAAGGAAGCTACTGGGAAGAAAAACATGAGATCAATAAATTAAGTGCTAAATAATGCATAGGGTAAACACCACCGTGAGGAAAATTATGTTCTTATCTAACTCTCATCCATGCTTGAGATTCATGTCAAACCACAGAAACTAAATGATTTTTTGTTTAATTTGCCAAATAATTGTGCTACTCATATGCTAAATATATTCTAGTTCACATTACAGATCTGAAGAATCTTTCAATATTTTTTCTGTCAATCTATTCGTATCGTAATTTATTGGCACTTTGCCATTTAATACATTCCTTAGGGATTAGTTGCTATAGACACAGCATCACTTTTTCTACATGCACTGTTCATTCATTAGCAAAGCACTCCACTTTGAACTTCTTATTCATTAATTAGACTGCAGGAAATAACCCAAATAACTCATTTCTACAGTATTACAGAATTAAGAGAGTGATTTTTAATTACCACAATTAAGACAGTGATTTTAAACCTTTACTGTGTGAAACTGTTCCCTGATAAATATTTTAGAAATTTCTTGCAAAACTGGGGGTATTAAGAAGGGCTGAGTAGGTTTTATATTATACCCCTGAAAAGAATATCTCTGATAAAAGCCCACCATTCTGCTGGGCAGTGAAGTGGTTCTGAAGAACAAGCCTCATGCAACTGGGAAACAGCCTTTTCCCTGAGCTCCAGCACAGTATTTCTAACAGCAAGAAGGCAGTGAACAGCTGTTTGGGTCACTGGGAGGTCTGGTGGTGAATGCCCATACCAATATCTAATCTAGAGAAGAGTTCCACTGGAGAAACTGCTAAAAACCAAATACACAAGACGAAAACCAATCAGCTGAAAAATCCCAAGCACTTTTATTGTTTCAAGAACCTATAAAGTACTTTGTGCTGTTCTACTGGCATACTATATACTCATACGAAAACTAAACAATGTTAAAATGACTGTGAATGTAGTAGGCTGGATCCTTGTCTAAAGCTTAGTGGTTTTTTCGTTATGATACTACATGCTCCATCCACACAAGTATAAATATTATGCAATTATTGTTATTGTGTCAGTGTACTGTGAAACAGTCTGACATCTTCTATGTAGGGATTAATTTGCGACAAATATAACTGTAATTTCATCTGGTTGTCTTAAAAAGTAACAACTTCCCAAAAACCTACAGGGCAATTGATCAGAAATTAGTATAGCCATATTATGGATTTTCAAGTTTACTGTGTCACTGAAGAAATTACTTTTATTTGATTATGAGCAGCAGATCCTAATATAACCCTTAAAATACTAGGTGTTGAAGATATGGAGGCTGTGGGGCTGGCTTCCCTTCACATATAAATTCCATTAATTTTAGGCATCAAAATCAAAGTCTTGAAATCAGGAACTTAATTGCCTAATTATCTGTACAGGAAGAAGCACTTACAAGGCGCTTCACATATCTGAGGGAAAGATTTATTTTTCTGTAGCTACCACATAGCTACCTCTGTACTATACTACCTAAACTACATATCTCTCTATATCTGCCTCCAAAAAGAGAATCACATATGTGAACCTATGTTCTGAAACACTCATTTTCTAGGGCAGCTTAGAACTGTCCTTCATTGGTTCTGTAGCAAACTAAAAAAAACTATCCAACAAGAATAAATAAAATCAAATACTTTATAATTATACCTCTAATTTCTGTGTTTGTTTTGTGTTTTTTCTCTGAAACGAGATTCAAGCTTTTATTTTGTATGAAAACCAACAGGAAATAGGCAGGTAGGCTACAAAAATCTGATATCCAAAGTAGGGTGATTTACTATTGTTTTACTATTGCCTCAGGATAAAGTCAAGAATAGAAAGTGTAATCTACAAAGATTAGAAAAATGAGGAGGGTAGCAAAAGTGGAGGTTATTCCTGTAATCATGTTTTACAGATAGTGAATGCCATTCTAGTTACATTGATTCCGTTTTACCATCTGTAGTGATACCGGAGAGGAAAAATCTTAATGATCTGAATATTTGATTCTAATTTAAATATAAAAAATCCTAAATGAATTGGTATTTCTTCTCTATGGCAGGATTCCTATGCTCCACATGATTGAACACTTTCTCCTTTCATTGGATGACTGAAGAGCCCACAGTTATTACTAGTTATTAAAAGTTTCATCTGAGAATGATGTATAGTCCCTTCCATCATCTGAATTTCAAATATATATTTTTGCTCTCTCCCAAATAGGGAATCCGGGTTGCTTTCTGCAGCTACACAAAGGGAGAACAGGATCATACTGTTCCCTGTAGAACTACTGAAACTAATTAATGTGGTGTGTTGGGCTAAAGAAAATTACAAATGTTGTAACAGAAAATTTGCTACATTCCACCATGGATACATGCCTAAATTCACATCCCCAGCTGAGATGAATGAAGTGGTTAAAAGCTTATAGAATTTTGTTTCAGGCTATCTTTGGTCTCAGGCTGGACCATTGCACTGGCTTACACTTAATTTCATTATTGTAAGGATTTCTGAAAATAGAGGAGCAGAAACAGAGAAAGGAACATGAACAAAAATAAAGAAAAGGAGAAAAAAAAATGCTATAACCCAGAAAATATATACCAACCTAGCCATGAGGGATTTTTATGGAGTATTGAGAGTAATATATTTACTTCACTAGAAATACAAACATATTAAAGAGCAACTAATACACTTCTTTCACTTTAATACATATATGACATATAAATAATATTAAATTTGTAAGCTAAAATAAATTAGGAAGAAAAATGGTAAATCTAAATAACATTGCTATATTATGACTTAAACATTGACCTAGACTTCATGCCACATCCTGGCTATGAAATTAACCCTTCCTGTGAACTCTAATAAATTATTCTTTTTATCAGATCTTCTTTTGTTACCACATTTGAAATGAACAAAATGTAAAAAAATTCAATACAAATTATTTAGAAATTAAGACCTCATAGAGCACATATATCCATATTCAGAAAGGCAGCTACTGTTATCTATATTGAATTGCAGGGACTAATTGATGTAGTTTAATACATTCTGAGAATAATGCTGAAAAAAAGCTGGTTTGCCTTCAACTAAACCTGCACAATAGTGCAAACACAGGATGGAAGTTTTCCAGAGAGCTGCAGGTTCTTACATCTGAAGCTGAATTTTGAGTTGTTCATTTTGGGCAAAGCTACTCCAGAAAGACAATGTTGTAATGGATTGGGTCCTTCAAGATTCACCTTCTCTCAAGTCCTCTTCACATTTGCTATTTCAAGTCTAGCCTAGGCCTATTATTAAAAAACAACAACAACAGCAACAAAAAACTGCTGGGCTCCATACTAAGCAGACAATATATACAATCTTGTGGGCCTCATCCAAAACTTTTAAGCACTAAGCAATAGGATAACATTAATAAATTTTGTTAGTAGCAGAATAATAACTCAAAAATTCTGGCTTTAAACCCTACTCAGGATCTCTGTCTCCTCCTCTATTCAAGAAGCAATCACTTTCTTTCTTTCTTTCTTTCTTTCTTTCTTTCTTTCTTTCTTTCTTTCTTTCTTTCTTTCTTTCTTTCTTTCTTTCTTTCTTTCTTTCTTTCTTTCTTTCTTTCTTTCTTTCTTTCTTTCTTTCTTTCTTTCTTTCTTTCTTCCTTCCTTCCTTCCTTCCTTCCTTCCTTCCTTCCTTCCTTCCTTCCTTCCTTCCTTCCTTCCTTCCTTCCTTCCTTCCTTCCTTCCTTCCTTCCTTCCTTCCTTCCTTCCTTCCATTCTTTCCTTTCTTTCCTTTCTTTCCTTTCTTTCTCTCTAATTTGTTTCTTCTTTTTCTTTTTCTTTTTCTTTTTCTTTTTCTTTTTCTTTTTCTTTTTCTTTTTCTTTTTCTTTTTCTTTTTCTTTTTCTTTCTTTTTCTTTTTCTTTTTCTTTTTCTTTTTCTTTTTCTTTTTCTTTTTCTTTTTCTTTTTCTTTTTCTTTTTCTTTTTCTTTTTCTTTTTCTTTTTCTTTTTCTTTTTCTTTTCCTTTTCCTTTTCCTTTTTCTTTTTCTTTTTCTCTTGCTTTTTTGCTTTTTCCTTTCTCACTTTCTATTTCTTTCAATAGTTAGTTACAGACAAAAGGGGGTTTTTTGAGCTGTGATTGGGCTTGATGAGAAAAACATTTATTCTTTTATAATTTCTGCACCTCATAATTTTCAGTTTTAAATTATTTGCCTTGACCTTAATGTGCCTAAAATAAAGGAACACTTGCAGAGCTCAGAGTAATGAAGTCATTACTGACACAGTAATAAATTATTTAAGCATTGCAAAGTACTTAGATTAACGGGTTTATTAAACTATTGGAATGCACTGGGAGCTAACGCTGTAGAAGATGATTTTATGGCCTTTACCAGTCATGTAATTCTTTTTCTTGTTAAGCAGTTAAAATAACACTGATCAATCATCAGCTCCAATTTTATGGCTCTTTGTTATAAAGCAGACATACTGTAATTCATAAGGAATGATCCTTGTTGTGCTGTAATTTCTCTTTATTTTTAAAACATCTAATAGAGGCAAGGTTTAACAGATATTCCATGGATGAATCTCTTCTATTACGTATGAACAAGGCATTTATGGATGATGTATATGTGTTGATAAAGAAACACAAGCCAAGTTTTCACAGGTGTCAGCTCTGTTTTGGAACTTGAACAAGCAATTAAATGGGGCACTGAGGCTGCTCTAAGCTTCATTGGCTATTCACAGCTTTATGGTGCACTACATCATTGGGTGGAGGCAGCCCATTATGGGCTGTGTTCTGCCAGAAAGCTTTCTCTATGCTTCTTTGGAAGGCATATTCAAGAGCAAATGCTCACACAGAAAGGAGTGGCAAATCTGAGCCTTGTGAAAGATATATATAATGTGGGAGGCACACACTAGGAAATTGAAAGAGGTTTTAAAAAATGTGGTAGAATAAAATGTAAGAAAAGGGAAAATGGAAGTTTTGAGGTAGAATGAAGAAGAAAAGGCAGAAGTGTCACAAAATAATTGAGATCAGAATTGACCTGTGGAGATCACCTGGTTCAACATCATTTTTAAATCAGATCAGCTAGAGCAGATTGCTCAGGGCTGTGTCCATTCAACCTTTGAATCTAAGAATAGATAACCTGGATGAGAGTTTAACCTGTAGGTAAGTCAAGTAGAAATTCTTGCATGTGAATTTCTACTCATTGCCTCCTGTATTTTCATTGTTTGGCACCTGAGGCGTGTTCCCTGAACTGCTGGGGCACGGCTTCCCAGCTGACCCGGCAGCCCTGGCAGGGAACCGTCCCAGCCTCGGTTAGGAAGCCGCAGGCGGACCGGCAGCTTCCCCCCGGTGGGTAAGGCCGTCTGGCGACGGAGCGCTGGTGAGCGAGGCGATGGCGAGAGAGCGAGAGGGAGGCTTCAGTGAGGGTGCAACAAAGAGCAGTTTATTGTTGCTCTGCAGCAGCCCAGACCAAAGGCCTGCAGACAGAGCTGTGCAGGGGGTTAAAAGGGAAGGGGAAAGGGAGTGGCTTCGCGTCAGGGGACCAATTAGGATAAAGGGGAAGGCATACAGAAAGCAAATCAAATTTAAGGGGTGGGGGATTTCCCAGGCCTGCTCCAATCCAGGGCCGAGTCTCTCCGAACTGTCTGGAAAGAGGGGAGAGGCCTCCTGAGACTGGCAGGCTCTGGGAGGGGAGCAACCAATGATCGACACATAACAGTATCTGGGGAGAACAAAGGCAGGGGATTTCCAGGGTGGGAGATGTACTAACTGGGGAAGAACGTAGGGGGAACTTGGAAGAAACCATTATATAACTTATACAGAAAAAACCAGCAAATCCATGAACATTAATAGTAAAACATAAAATATAAAACACACCTCAACAGGCACCGTGATGATTCTGGCTGCACAGTCTTCAATTCTTTACTTCACTTTGTTTGGTACACCATGAGGAGATTCCCACTGAGCTTTTTCTTCTCTTTGTAATGCAGCTCGGTAAGTTGTTAACCTTTTCTTCTAAGGCACATTGCTGGCTCATGTTCAACTTGGTGCTGACCAGTTTCCCTAAAGTCTTTTCTGCTTTCTTATTAGCCAACACCCAGAGCATTCTTGTACTTCAGCCTACTCCTCCCTGGGAGCAGAAGTTTGCATTTCCCTCGATTTAACTTTGAGAGGTTTCCTTCATCCATTTCTGCTGACTGTTAAGGTGGTTATGAATGGCAGAAAAATAATTTCGTGTATCAGTCACTTTTCCCAGTTTTGTATTGTCTACAGCCTTGCTGAGGGTACAGTTTTGTGTCCATAGTCAAAGCCATTAATCAGGATGTTAAACAAATTTCAAGCCCTGAGGTACTTTTGCGGTAGTGAATGGCCTCTAGTGCCACTGATAACAATCCTCTGGGCCTGGCTGTTCAGTCAGCTTTCAATCCACCTCATTGCCCTTATACCTAGCCTGTATTTTATTAGTTTGTCTATGAGTATGTTATGAGAGTCAACATCAAAAGGCTGACTGAAATCCAGACAACCTTTAATTCACCGTCATCTGTGAAGTGAGTGATCTCATCGTAGAAGGTTGTCAGGTTGGTCCAGCATTGCATCCCTTTAACAAATCGATGCTGATTACTTCCAATGACCTTCTTGTACTTTACGTGCCTGGATCAGTCTTGGTCTCCAGGATCAGTTGCTGCATCACGTTCCCAGGGATTGAGGTGAGCCCTGTAGTTCCTCAGATCCTCTTTTCCGAAGGTAGGGCAGGTATTTGCTTTCTTCTAGTCTCCAGGAACTTCCCCCAGTCACCATGATATTTTGAAGAAAATTCAGAGTGGCCCCATAATGACACCAGCCAAGCCCTCTGGAACTTGAAGGTACATCCCATCATGCCTCATCGACTTGTGTGTGTTCAGATGTTTAAACCTCCCCTAACCGGATTCTCCTCCACTGAGAGTAAGTTTTCAGAACTAGAGAATTACAGAATAGTCTGAGCTGGAACGGACCCACAAAGATCATTGTGTCCAGCTCTTTAATGGATTTCCCACAGAGGATCAAACACATGAACTTCACATTATTACCATCAGGCTCTAATCTCAAATTTTTCCCCCTGGTCTGAAGGACCTGGGATTCATGAAGGCAAATTCTACCAGAAAATAAGGCATTAAGTATCTTGGCATTTTCTGTCTACTTTTTTTACAAGCTAACCTCCTCCATTTCAATGATCTCAAAGATCTCTTCCAACCTCAGCTGTTCCATGACTCTGGGATTATGTAAACCTTGGCTTTAACTACTTAACACATTATTTTAGAGGTATGAAATGCCAGGAAGAAGGAAATGTATTCCTTCATACAGATTTCCCTCCTCAGAGGCTTAAAAGGCCATTTCTGTTTTAAAACAGTGCTCCAACAAGACTCCACTAAGGGAGATTTTTAACACCATTTTAATAATGGAGATTACTTGGTCAATGCCAAACAGTCAACCTAAACACTCACTTGAGAAGCAGGGCATGTCCTCATTTCTTGTTTCTAGGAGAAACTCATGATATCTCTACTAGAAAATACTGTTAGATTAACCACATGAACCTTGTTCTACCTTTCTACTACTCTAAAAAGGCATTCAAATATTCAATTATTTATATTCCCTGAGAAATATAAATTTTTCTAGTGCTGTTTAAGCAACTTCAGGAGACCTAGGAAAATAAGAAACACTGATCAAAGCATCTTAAATGTGTCTTTTCAAAGACAATAGCTTCAAAGCCAGATTTTTACATTGTAAAAGGAAACAAAATTTACAGTAGTATCAATCTCTGAAGCTAAACCAAATTACAACATAGGAGAATGGAAGAGAGAAAAAAATAATCCCTTTAAAGATTCTATGAAAATCTATAGATGTTACTTAAGTTGTGTAGCCATAAAACCATAAAAGAAGTAACACTGTCTCCTATGAAGGCATTTAAGGGATGACACATTCATGAAACCAAGATTGCTGCAAGACGTTTTGTGAAAGTATGGAGTCAGTGAGCACACAGTTCATTGGTATATATCATATATATGTATGTTCAATTGTATATATCATATATACAATATACATTACAAGGTGTAATATGTAAAGATGGTCATCTGCCTCAGAGAAAAATGACAAATTTTAAATCTTTCTGAAGTAAAAGAATATCTGAAGTGCCACCAGTTTAATTTTGAGACAAGAAGAGTGTATGGCAGTCTGGAAAAAACCTAGCAATTCACAGGCTGGCATTGAATATTACATGGTGATATAATTGAAATTTCTGCATCTAGCATCATATAGAACACTACTAAGGGAATAGAAAATTTTTAAAAAAATATTTAAACGTGAGAGATGTATTCTTGGGAGCAATGAGTTGTTTCTCCTTTAAGCCTTAGTGTTCTTCTACAGTAAATGCTTTTGGCAACTCTTCTAAAAGAAAAAAAAGACAATCTGTAATTATTGTCCATAATTTAGAGTAATTTTTCTCAAAATTTTTCTTTAAGGAGGAAGATTTGATGTGACTAATCCATAAAAAATTGCTTTTAGTACTCGATTTTAATTTGCATATTTTTTTCACAGAACTTGGCTAAAAATACTTACCTCTCTCCCTCAGAATGATGGGGTTCAGCTAGTCAGACTAAAACAAACTGAATCTAAGTTGGTTAATTTAAAAAAGCAACACACTAACAAATTAACTCAAGCCATATTACATCCTAAGATAAAATTACTTTTAGTTATATCAGACATCTTGGTAGGATAAGGCTTACCATTTCTTATTCTATAGATTACGCAGGTTTAAAAATACAAAAACAAAAACCCCAAAATTGTAATAAAGCACCATGTAGGAAAAAATGGGAAGCTGTTTTTGAATCTAAAATTCTGGCAAATGAATTAGAGAAATAATGAATAATGGCAATAATATAAACTTCATGAAAGATAATAAAAAATATTTCAATTTAAGGACAAAAATATTGATGTTTCCATTTCAGGGAAATAATAAATGAAAAGAGATGTCTAGTAGGTATCTAGCATTAATAACTCTGTGATTTCAAGAACCAAAGTAAGATCACAAAACTTATTAAATTAATTCATCAACTCACTTTTCTTCTTTTTCGTAGTACTTTTTGAATATCAATGGATGGTATTGTGACTCTCCTTTAAGCTCTATGGTTTAAAGGTTTATATCTGTTCTGATCCAAAACAGGTGAAATGTAGATTATGGTGAAGGATAGAGAAAGAAAAACACCACCAAGGGAAAGATAATACAATCTCTTCAACCTTTTCTTATATTACTTATATTGACATAATTTGAGACATACACTGTGATGATTTGAGCACTGCAAATCAACTTAAAAATTTGGCAAACCCTTGGGAAAAGACCATGTATAAAAACAAATAAGGAAAAACCAAGCATGTATATTCCAAGGCTAGACAGAAAAGTCCTAATTGTCACCATTCTGTTTTTCACTAAACAAATAATGCAATTTCATATAGACCCAGACTATCTAGAACATTTATCTCTTTCTCAGAATGATTAGTGTTACTAAAGAAATTTATTTCTCACCATTTCATTCCTTTGTCACATAAAAATTGATCACAGACAAATAACCTCTATCTCCATGTTCCTTGAAATTTGTTGAGATTGATTTTTGGAGGCATGTCAAAAATTTTGAAACAAAATGAATTCTCTCAATAAGTGGATAAATCTTACCCATCTTTGTTTCTTGAAGAGGATTAACCCAGAAATGATAGTTGCTTTCTCCCACAAGACAGATATTTGAAATTAAAAACTCAGGAGAGTGGTATTGAGTTGAGATGTTTTGTTTCTCTTGCTGAAATTGAACTCAACAGAGTTAAAATCTTGCACAAGGGCATTGTTCACTTTCTTCCTCTGCCAAATGCAGAAAGCCCCAACCTTTGTATCTTGTACAACTGCCAGTAGTATCTAACTTAGAATGGAAGTGGTGTGGTGTAGCGGCGCGTTTTATACCTTTTGATTTATTGTTAATATTAATTTGTTCTGTACTGGTTTCTCCCAAGTTCCCCCCTGTATTTCTCCCCATTTGGTTTCCCCTTGTCTTTGTTCTCTACAGCCTGTCACTCTCTGGGAAGCCTCTCCTCTTCTTCCAGGATGTTCAGAGACACTCGGTCCCGGATTGGAGCAGGCTGGGGAACCCCCACCCCTCGTTTTCCATTCGCTGTCTGTGTGACATCCATATTTCCCTTATTGGCTTTCCCTCTTGTGTCCACCCCCTTCTCCCAACCCCATATAAGCTGTGGCCATGCCTTGGGCGGGGACACTCTCGAGAGAGGCTCAGAGAGAAGTGTGGCTCCCCTGCGAAAGGCAGGTGACAATAAAAACCATCTAGCCACAAAGTAGCCTCCTCGCTTCCTACCTTCGTCAAGCCTCACCGACATCTCTCGTGCAGCTCTGACCCACCGGGGGGGTGGTGGCCGGTCCGCCTGCTGCCACCAACCGAGTTTGGAAGTATCCCGAGCCAGGGCTAGCTGGGAACAGCTGGAAGCCACTTTCCAGCCGGGCTCGAGGGATATTATCAGTGTGGCATGACACACACATTTGCTATATAAAGGCAAAATAATGCTACATATATCCCAGTATCTTAATTCTTGTTAGGAAAAAAATTTATTTGGACAAAACAAGTGATACAACCACAGAAAGCAAGTGCAATAATTTTCTGTTGTAACAAGTGTTTTCTCAGACTCTCTATGATTAAAAAGATTTGAGTTGAAAATTTAAATAAATAATCTGGTTATCTGATCTGTACGTCTTATGCCTAAACAGTCTCTAAAAACATGAAAGGTTTCTCTGGAAGTTGTTAGAAGTATTTTGTAATTATTTTCATGAACTTACGGGTTCTTTTAATGAGAAAATTTGAACATTTTCAAAATTGTATAAGCCTAGTGAAATGTTTCTGAAGTATCTCCTAGGTTGGCATTTATAGCAAGACCAATACAGCGGAGGAGCAGAGTGACTAGAACCCATCTTAGTGCCATTGCCTCCGTCGTCATGCTGAAAGTTGCTGGAATCTTTTTAGACTCTGTGGTCTACCTTCTACTGAGCATACTGATGGTTGTCTTTGATTCATCTGCCACTTCCCTCTTAATCACAACAAAAAAAGAAACATTTCAACCAGCCTTGAAAAGAAAGTATTTACTTGTGCCTGATTGGCTTGCAGCAGTATTTAAAAAACATGAAATGTATTGTTGGGCAAGGAATACAATTTCCCCTCTACTCCATTTTGGTCAGAATTATCTTATAACACAATACACTACATAATATGTAATCATAATATATACCTCCAGTGTTTGATTTAGTCACTTCTATCTGTACTACTACAAAAATAATTTTCATGTATTTAAAATGTACATTTTTTGAGACATCATCAGTTCTTTATCTCAGATATATTTTGAAACAATTAAGTCTAAAATTCAGCTATTAATTTCATGAAATACCTTTTGGTTTGTGTTGTTAGAATGTACAAGGAGAATGTGTGGTCTTTTAAATTGCAATATTCAACCCTTTTAAAGTGTTTTTATTTCAGTACGTAATTTCCATATTCATTTTTTTTCCGGATTTTTTTTCACATATAAGTCTTACCGTGTTTTTAATCTTTCTTATCATCAGACTTGAAATCTGCTCTTTTCTACTATATATAGTTAAGAAGGATGATGAGAACTGAATATAATATTTCAAGTAATGGAAAATCATAGTGATAATTGAAGTGTATTTTTTCTGGTTTCCTTTTTCTGACTAAAAGAAATTCTTGTCATGTTAATATAAAAGGCATTTCTTTTCAGCTAACAATATAATAGAAGATATTACAAAATATATTTTAAAAATTGCATAGACTTTGTGAGAAGAAATACTATCTTATCTAACAATATGTACAGTATTTGCATCAAGTTTTATTACTGCTTTTTTCCTAACATAGTACTTGAAGTACAAGTAAAATTCATTCTTTTCTTGTACCACAATATGATGCACTTCTGGCGTTAATGTGAGTAGCAGGATGATTATAATTCTTCTGTTGCATCCTGTAATGATTTTTTTTGTGCTGACTTTTATTTTATTTCTTGGTAAACTTTTCTTCCATTTTCTTTTTTGGGCTTAATGTTGCCATCACATAAAATGCCATTTTCATATCTGACAGGAGAGTTTGACTGCGAGAACAGTGGTTCATGAAAAAGAAGTTGAGCTTCCTATTGTTGGTGTCCAAAGTTACAACTGCATTTTGTTTTGCCATTCCACTACTCAGACAGTTGCTGTCAAAACTTTATAACCCTCTGGAGAGAGTTAAGTGTAAGCAGACAGAAAGAATTTACTTCCACTAACAGAAGCAAAGATGTGCTTTCCAGGTATTTTTTGAGATGTAAAATATACTTGGCATTGTCATTTCATCAAGAGTGACTTCCCATTGAGTTATAGTTAGAATTTCCACTGAGTATGCCTGCTTTGGTTTTATTTTCTTCTTTTTTAATTTGCTTACTTTTAGCAATTCAAGGCAGCTAATGTGCTATATAGCCTTTGAGTGTGCTATATAACCTTTGATATGTTATATAACCTTCATGCTATATAACCAGAGAATCACTATATCTAATTAAATCTCTGAAGTAGATGTCTCTTTACTATTCTTTTTATGTCATAATAATTTTCTCATCTTCCTACCACACTTATTCTACTTGTCACTTCTTGAATCTCCATTGTTAATTTTTTGTAGCTTCTGTTGTTCACTGTTGGGAATGCAGTTATCTTTGTAAATCTAACCCAAGTCATATCTGACAACAGGATTTAGTTGGATTTGAGACCTAGATATTTTATTCAACTAATAATTCAAATACAATAAGTCTACTGTTTGGTGGAATAATTGACATGCTGTAGAACAAAGATTAAAAGAAAAATAGTTTTGTCTCATTTGCTTCATACTCTTTCCAGCTCCTTTATTGATCACTGTAAAAGCTCTCAGAACAATAGCTAGGTAATAGCAGGAAAGCGTTATGAGTGTGTTCTGGGTTTGTCAAGACTTAATCTGTTTCATACTAGGTGGACCTGGGGCTGTTTTTTGGATTTGTGCTGAAAACAGTGTTGATAATACAGAGAGTTTTCATTGTTTCTGGGCAGTGCTCACACACAGTCACGGCCTTTCCTGCTTCACCCAGCTTCTCCAAGTATCCAAAATACAAATGCATGACACTGAGACTATGAAACTTTTGCAATAAGGAATGATAAAAATAAATTGATTATACAGTCAAACTATAAGGGTGTATATGGTGTGTATAAACTCGAAAATTTAATTTGATGATATTATAAAAATAACACCAGAATAATAGTGACAATGTGATGAAAAGAGCCTTAGGCTGTCAAGAACGTGCTGTAAGATGCAAGTTGGAATAGATTGCAGCAATGCTGTATGTTTCAGTAACAGGGTATTGATCATGCACTGGCATATGATAAAGAACATAGTGGAGACTTTCAGCCTGCAACACTAAGTGATCCTCACATGAGAAACTGTGTATTATTCCTTATGAACAGAGCAGCCCTTCCCTAAGGGCCTATTTATTTTAAATATGTTATAGTATTCTTTCTTAGTGACAAGATCTTTTTATGGTGTGATTTATGCCTGGAGTGTACTTTCTTTGGCAAAGAAAATATTTACTCTGGAATACTAATGAAATTCCCTGAAATATAAAAATATCTCATTAAATATTATAAGTTAGCTTTTTTTTCCCCAAAATGAACAAGGGAATATGTATGGTTTGTGAGAACAGAGAAAACCAATCAATTTCTTGTTGCGCTTCTGTAGTTAAACATATCTCGAGTTTCATTTGCTCAGCGTTAACTGAATTCTGCTCTGTTAAATACAGCGTATTTTCAGAAATATATGTGTCATTGGAAAGAGCACTTGTGACTTTTTAGGAAAACTAGTAATGGAGTGAATAGCAAGTGAGTTCAAGAGTTATTATGAGTATCATGAATAACTGTATATGCTCAAATCCAGCAAATATTGGACTCAAAAAGACTACAATGATGCATAAACTTGAACCATCATCTCAGGTAGGATTAAGTCATTTGGGCAGCTTTCTTAGAACACTTCAATTGTCTTAAATCACTTTCTGAGGATGATTTTTGGTGAAATGAATATGTTCTTACTGTATAAATGTGACTAGACCCTTTTTTTTCACAGTAATTTTTTTTCCCCCTAACGCTGTGTATTAAGATGCAGATTTGAAAAGATGACCATTGACAAATGAACACTAGCAATCTTTCATCTGATTGTATTCAGTAGTTGTAGAATTCCTTTAATAAAAAAAATAAACAAACAAAACATTATAAATATGTCACATCATGTGCAGCAATGCCCAACTTTTTTTGTTATTTTCTTTTACATGTTTGGAATTGTGTAACCGTAGTGGCTTGATCCAGGACAGCACTCACACAATTTCTCACTGACTCCTCTCTCCCATGAGACCTGGAGAAAATAGAAGGAAGGCAAGAATAGTATTGGGCAGACATAAGGATACTTTAATTAGGAAAACAAAAGTTGTGTGCTAACTATATGAATGGTTGGCATTAAATAAGTTGCGTTTTCTTCAGTCTGATGAGTATACTTTTATGCTTGAATATATTAAATTATGTGGAAAAAACCACTATTGTTAAGGTCAAAAAAACCCCAAAACCACAACCAGATTTGAAATCTGGAACCAGATTTCCAGATAATTTGGAATCAACAATATGCAAAATATAAACATACAAGTGAGCATTGCAGGTGTGAGGCCCCAGTAGATCTGCTGCTTACGAACAGCGGAGAGTTGGTGGGAGATGCGGTCAGAGGTATTTTTGGGCACAGTGACCACAATATGATAGAATTTGCAATATTTGGTGAAGTTAGGAGGACTGTTAATAAAACTTCTACCCTGAATTTCCAGAGGGAAGACTTTGGTCTGTCCCAGACACTGATTCAGAAAGTCCCTTGGAAAGCAGCGCTTGAAAACAAAGGGGTCCAGGATGGCCAAACATACTTTAAGGAAGAAATCTTGAAAGTGCAAGAACAGGCCATCAAGACAAAGAAATGTGTGTGCTATCTTGTTAGCCAGATCAGCATTTTTTTTTCCCATGTAGGTCTGAAAATCTATTAGCCTGGCTAACACTCCTACTTTTATAAGATGATGGATTAATTATCAGCTGCAATTAAAAAAATCTGATTGCAAAAGGACTCCAGTGTACAGAAAAGGTACAGGAGACCCATTAGCTCTACAGATCTAAGTGGGAAGTACTGGACTATGTGGGTCTGTTCTAACCTCCAGACAAAAAGGAGACTAAGCTGACACCACATAATGTTTTGATGATTTGCTGTTTGCTGGCTACACTCTGACAGATCATTATTAATTTTCAAAGAAGCTGTTAAAAGTCCCCTTCAGTACACAATGTTTTAAATACCCTTGAGGAAAGTATCATGTTGGACTGATATGTTATGCAGGTTGTCCATGCATGCTTATTAAAAAGGATTCTGCTATTCAGAAATCTGGGCTAGCATTTCAAGTAACCGCAAAATGCACCACTACGAGATCACAAGGAAGTAAAAACTTTTTTACCTATTCACTGGCCCTGACACTGTGAAAGAGTAATTTGACTTACCATAAATTAATGGATTTTTTCTGTGGTTTGCTTGTAGCTGTAGTCTCAGGCTAAGTACGTTAAGTCCAATTAAGGACTACCGAATAATTGACCAAATGCAGGATAAATGGTTGCAACATTTTCTCTACCTACAAGGGAAAAACCTCAGTCCAGTCATTTCAGCCTGGACAGAAAAATTGATAGCATCTAGGATTGCAGCTCTACTTGAAGACAATAAACATAACTAACAAAGGGATGACCTACAGAGTTTTGATATGAAAGAAATATCAATCAGCATAATTTCTGACTATTTACTTCATTCCTGTAATTTAAAACACTAAATAAACCCTTCTGATATAGTGGAGAAGTATGTCAGAACCTTATAAAAATACAGCCACCCATCTCTAGTACAGTACTGAAAATTCATCACTTGGATAACTGTACCCCATGGAATCACTGTAGGGATGAGAAGGACCCTATTTTGATAGTAATGAGGTCTAATTGAACATTTATAAATTTCTAATGTGCTAATGAGGAATTATAATAATTTCAGTTTTCAAAATTGAAACAAAAACTACTTTTCACATGCTGTACTCACGTGTTACTGCTCACATCTGCCCTCAGCAGAGCCCCAGATCTATTCCAAAAAAGCAAGATATTGTGCACAGCAAAGACAGAATTTATAAGCCTGTGAAGTTCTAATACTAAATTTGTGATTTTGTGCTAAAACCAGGCCTATTTTCTATCAAAAATTGGAAACCTACATTTTCACTTCATTCCACTCATATGAAGATAAGTTATTTTTTGATGGGGATAGGAGTACTCCATGGTATTTCTGGTTGATTTTCACAGATGAGGTGGTGTTTTTCCTTCCTTTCTCTACTTAGCTGCATATTTAAAAAGTAATACTCCTGTTCAGGTGGACTATATGGACGTGAGTGAGATAAAGGAAGTAATTAAAAACTAAGGAATAAATATATTTCTGGTATGAAATTCTGTGATGTCTTTTCTGGAAATAAGTGTGACATAAACATCAAGGTTGCCAGGCATTCTATGTCACATTCTATTAAATTATGATAATAAATAACCACTTAGGAACATATTTACTGATTTTAAGCACTTTATTCTGTAACTACACTGTGAATCTGGCCCTCCAAAGTACAAAGGAATGTATGAGACTGCGGGATGTTCTGAAACCAGACATCTTTGTTTCAGCTACTGCATCATTTTATAAAAAAACACACATACTTGAAAAGATTTCTTTGTTCAATGTTGTTTAAATATGTCTTATTTTACTCATTTGCCAAATCCTGATGGGTCTCTATTACAGTCCAGAATGCTTAAGCTACATTTTAGGCTTGCATGAGTAGAAGAAGCAGCCATGTCTAGTTACAATGTTTTGGTGCTTTTACTTTTTCTTTCCTTATTAGAGTTACTGATAAATGGTTAAATATGAGTCTAAGAGTAGACAAAACTGCCCTGATTCTCCCAGAAAATCCTGATTCCTCACCTATGGACAAAATGTATCAAAATAATGGCTGCTATAGCTTAAATTATGTACCAGTCTAAATTAATTTACTGGAAAAGAATGTAATTTGCAAAGATCTACTAGTTGTGAAATAGAGATGAAAGATCTATTGTGATAAATTATATGTTTTCTTCTTTCTGGTACTTGTTAAGAGACTTTGACTTTCTTCCAAAAATTAATTAACTCAGTAATAATCCAGTAGTCATTAAAAGAGGATCTGGCTCCTTCAGAAGCTACATTCTCCTGAGAAACAACAGATACAGGATCTGAGACATCACTGACCTTTACTCTTCTTCCTTTACCTCCCTTGTAATTAGACATAGCAAATGACAGAAAGGGTGTAACCAATTAGTACAAAAAACTCTTGAAAAAGCCTGCATCACATTTGTTAAATCTTAGGCATATTTTGCTGTATTAGCTGCTGTAATTACAAACTCTAACTTAGATTTTATTTACATTGTAATAACAATTTTCTATTTGTATACATACATATATATATATATATATATAAAAATAGTATGGGTTAGTAACAAATAATATCACATAAATTATTCTTTTGCTTCTCCTAAAACAGCATCAATTCAGTTTAATCTGGCACAGGAAGCGTGCATTAACTCTCCTGTTTTATTTTGATCTAATTTTTAGGAACAAAACCTCTCTCTTCCAGGGAGAGTAATTTTGTATTGCTTATTCCTTTTACCTGAAAAAAGACCAACAGTGTGCAATTCCAAAGTTCATACTTTAAAATCTTTTTTCCGATCACACGTTTTCTCCTAAAACCAAATTTACCAAGTTATTTGGTGCCTGGTTTTACCCTGGCTTTTATTTCATTTCTCAGGAGCTGTCATGTGTTGGTTTGTATTTTTGCCATTTGAAAACATGAAAATAAATGGGAACTATTTTTGTATGGTAGGTGTCACAAGTGCAATACCTTGTTCTTCTACTAAATCATTTCCATCAAGGCCTAGAAGTTTTCCCACAGCCATGTTCGAAATCAAAATCAATAGTTTCTCCCTCTCATATAGAAAACAGTTCATCTCCGTATGAAATGGTAGAAAATGACACTAAGCAGATTTATTCTTGCATTCGCTCAGAGGGCAGTTAGGGACAGAGCAACATCCTAGTGCCTAGGAAACCATGACTTGAACCAAAGCAAATACCAGACTAATTTAGATTTTAGTCTGTGTTCTGGATTTTCTTTTCTACTGCATCAGAAAATATGATTTGCCCCTTCCTTCACATGGAAATTGCATTGAATCTCTATGAGTGAAACATGCCAAGCTGTAATAAATATACATTTTAAATTTTATTCCTTGATATTTAAGTTAATTTCTCTGTTGTCCACTTTTCTGTCTCAGTCTTCTAAATGTCTATTGGCAGATAGTATTAAAATGCTAATGTGCACCTGTTTCTTTAAAGAAAATGGTCATAAAAGTCATTAACTCATTCTGAGATAAAACCTCAAGAGATGTTCTGTTTAATATTCAGATATGGATTACTTTGATAGAAGTGCTTTATCACTTAAAACAAAAAATGTATTGTAAGTGTAAGAAGATTATAAGACATCAGACACCTAATAATGAAGGTTAGGTCATGGGCAACAAAGTTACTGTATGTGTTTGAAAAACAGAAATCGAAGTGCAAATCCTTCTAAACTAAGTTTAGTCCCAAACACCATTAATATCTCCCCATATTATTGAAATATGAATGTACAGTATTTAAAAGGCTAACATCTTCTTACAAAAGTAGTCTGTCAGGATGCAGTCAATAGTAAGAATAAAAATAAAACATGAAGAACTGTGAACTCTATGGCATGCAGTCACTCCATATCCTGGGAGAACTCTAGCAACAGACTGTATCAAAACCAATGTTTATATTGCTTTTCCACTGGATCAAAAGCAGACAATACTCATTATTAAAGGAAATTATATCCTGACCTTTTAAAAAGGAGGGTTTTGTTATTTCTATGACTAATTTAAGACTTTCCTGACACTCCCAGGAAATAAGGTTACCGATACTGTAGTGTTCAGAAGAAGTACAGTAAAAAATCATAGAGAAGTCAGTATCATGATTAGAGAAAAATTGTCTTCCTTAACTTCTCTGATAAAGGTCAAAATTACAATGGATGACTTTTAATTTTAGTAGCATATTCTTCAAAATAGTGATACAAATTTACAGGTGAAGCTTTGCCAAAGTCCAATAGATATCTGAAACAAGCATCTCTCATGATTTTAACAGCACCTCTATCAAACCAAGGTATTCATATGTTTGTGTGATATTACTTTTACATGACAGCTATAGAACATAACTAATGACTGCAGGGCTATAGCCCAAGACAATGTTAACAGTAAAAGAGCTGATGTTCCTTAGCATCACTCATCTTTCCTTCTCTGTCTTTGTTATGTGCCTGAGAAAGAAAATTATGCAGAGCTTTCAAAAAAGTAATGCTAAAAGAGTTTTAAAAATAAATCAAATGAAAACTGAAAAAAAAAAATCTTTAAAGTGCCTCTTAAAAGGCTCCTATTGACAAACTCTCAGAGGTAGAGCAAAGATATTACATTAAAGAAATGTGTTTCTTATTTTGTTATTAATGTAAAAGAATTAATTTTTATTTAGTATAAATAAATGAAAAGTTTTAATCACATCACCACTCCAATTTTCAGGGGAAAAATTCACTAGTCATACTGCTGACATCATTTACTCTAAAGAAGTAATTCCCTTCACCTTTGACACCAGTGTTGCAAGAGGAATTTATTTTCCAAGGAAGAAAATTTATTCTGCTAATATGTCAAAAGTTTGCAGTGAGGGATCTCCTGTTTTTTTTTTAGGGGGACAAATAAAATAAAATAAAATAAAATAAAATAAAATAAAATAAAATAAAATAAAATAAAATAAAATAAAATAAAATAAAATAAACCCTCTTCATCTATTAAGTTTGCAATGTTGGCAGTTCTCCAAAGTGAGTTACACTCTGAAATGGAGCGCACAAACAAAAAACCAAACCAAACCAAACAATAAACCCCTAAAAACAACAAATGCCCCCCCAAACAAAAACAAAACCAAAACAAATCCAACTAACTAAAAAAAAGTCCCTATGGCTTTATATTTTGTTTCTCTTGGCTAATTATTAGTCGTCTCACTACCACCACTGACTATGATATATCAATTGCTATCAAAAAAGTAGACATAACTTAGTCCAAATTTAATTTTCAGATGCCTATTTTAATTGCTGTTTCAGCTCTGCAGCCTATGATAATCTTTATCATAAGACTTTCTGAAGTAGCACAGATGAACAACTTTGTTAGATGTTGCAACTTGACTTGTACACAGTGTATAAAAAAGGAGAGTTCTCATGCTCTAGTTAATTAATTGGATTATGCCTTCAAAAGGATTGGCACTTCATATGCCCTTATTCTAAGAACTTTTTAAGAAAGTTTGCAGAATACTCTTCAGAAGAATGACCTAAGGATGAACTTTCAACTTGCAAAATATCACAGTTTTCTGTGATACTAGAGAAGGCAGTTTTAGAGAACAGAAAGAAATGTTAAGATGATGTGCCATACTTTTATGAAGTGTGGCATCTAAGGAAGAAATATATCCTTATTAGGACTTTAAAAATGTCTGTCACGATTCCTAATTTTCTTATTCTGTGAATGGTTTCTTCTTATCAGATAGAGTTCAGGTTAAGGGATTGGTCAAATATACTCTGGACATCTGTAAATACAAAGTATTAGACATAGCTCTATACAAACATTTTTGCTGATTATATATATTTTTATTCCTTAATACATTTATCTTTGGCCCTACATCACCTTAAGAATAGTCTGAATATTAATTTAACACACAGCAGTAGACATTGAATGTAGCTGGACTAGCATAAAAAATTCTGCGTAAAACTGAAAATACTTTCCCATCATGGATGGTAATTTTCCTCAGAGAATATCTATCTTGTACTCATACACATGGTCATAGTGTTTCAAATAACTCTGAGAAAAAAATTAATTTATTTTCAGCTTTGTTTTTTTTTCTATCACTTCACTTGAATAGAATACATAGGAAGGACTAAGGGAAAGATTAGCAATTTCTAAGTATCTTCAGATCTGTAGAAATTCCAAATGCACACCAAAACATAGCCAGTCAAAATCTACCAGAAATATTGAAAACTGTGATAAGCTGAATATTATATTTACAAGTTTGCACTAATCCCAGGTTTAAAATAAATATAAGTAAAGAAAGTTTGTGAAAATCAGTAATAATTGCTGTAGAAGATCTCTACAGAATGAGAGATTTACAAAAGTGCACAGAAAAGGATTTCAGCTGAATGACTGACTTGAATTGACTGTTTGGCCTGTTAGATGTCTACAGATGAGGAGTCTGCAAAGGCTGTACAGATGTGGTTAACCATGCTCCACTCTGATAGCCCACCTTCAAGCTATCCTTTTTTCAGACCCCAAATTTCCCTTTTCATGGTGACACACAGATACTTAGAAATTCCAGTGATGAGAAGGAGTCTGGTACATTAGGTATATCTTAACACCTGATAAAATTTTATTTCTTAGATTAAACTACCTACCATTAGCCTGATGAATATTCTCCAGCTATGTGATTCTAGGGGAGGAGACTTCATAGAGTACTTATTTAGAGCTATACACATGCAAGAGATTGTGACACTATGTCATACACATGAAAACATTCACGTATCAATGGAAAGATTATCCCAAATGAGATATAAACTTGCTTGATGGCAGAGGAATAACATTTTTATTTAACCTTTTGTTGTTAATTCTTCTCTTGGGAGGGAAATAAATGGGGTTTGATGTTTCAGGCAGATGAAGTACTTGATTTTTACTTTAACTTTGTTGACTGTAAAATGCTTGGGGGCAAAATAATGGTGCTTTACAACTCAAAATTGTTTTAGGACAAGAAAAACATAGTTTTATAACAAAAGTAATGTTTAATGATACACATTTTATGCTGCCACAAGATTTTCCATTTCGAGAGATTGTTTAAATCTTTGGGCATACACATTATTTTGTGACCTGACATTCAGTATGAGGAAGAAAATATACTTCCTTGCCCCGATATCAGAGGCATGACCACCCAATATTAATTTTTCTACAATTCTGATGAAAATAGCATGATTGAGACATCTGGTATATAAGTCCTTTTTTTCAAACACTGAAAGATCAAAATAAACACTAAGTCATTAAGCCTAAGAAGCTGAGAAAAAAAAATTAATAAAGTGATTAATATTTAAAACTTGTATAGAAAGAACTGTCTTCAGTATTTATATGGCATCATAAAACTGCACCAGAAATGCTAAATACTGCAGAGATATTTAAAATCCAGAAAGCAAATCTGTATCATTAAAGCCCTTTTTCTTAGACAGCTTCATTGCAAATTCTTGTTTCTTTGCAAAGTTTTGCTCAGAAAAGCCCTGCCTAGCAGAATTCCAGCTGAATTGCTTAAATAGGTGTTGACACACCAAAAATATTTATTAATTACTATTATGCAACTTCTGAAATTAGTTTCATAACTGATTTGGTTTACAGAATGAAAAATAATAAAAATCCTCTTATTTCACATTTTTACCCAACCCTAATATGAAATAAAAGATTTCATAATGGGCTTAAAGATCATTAATTCAAACTGATAAACATCCGATTTGTCTTAGTAAGGAAGCCAATGAATAAGAAATATAAATCCAACAGATTATGCATTGATCTTATTTTATCTTCCCACTTTCTGTGTTTTCTGACTTCTGCATAAGAAGTGATAGTACTAATTTGATTGTATGACCTCTTTGCACCCTGTTGATATCTCTGTGAGTTCACCTTGAGTCAGACACACACTTCAAGGGCAAGACATTGTCATAATGTCTTCAATGAAAGAGCTTTCTGAAAACTTTAGCTATAAATGGAAATAACCAAATCATTGGCTTTGCACTTTCGTGATGAGAACAGGAAGACTTAAATCTTACTAATTTTATATTTGAAGACAGTACTGGGAAATACATCGACTCATTTGAGAGGCAAGCAATTTCCAAGACATTAGTGTTTCTTTCTTGGATTTGACGTTTTTGTGTGGTGTCTGTATCTCACTTCTCCTTTTGATTTCATGAGGAAAATCCAAAATTTCATCACATCATCTGTTTCTGAAACTAGATCAGGATCAGGTTGCTCTTACTCTGTTCCAGGATCATGTTGATGACTGTATGGAGGTCTTGGTGTGGTATGCAGGTTTACTTTTGCTTGGTCCTGTACTATCAGTCAACTTGTACGGGAAGAATGGAGCATGAAAAGCCCACATACACATAGAGCAGTCCCTAAAATTTTAAGTTGCTCAAAAGGAAAAATGTCACAAAGATTAATTACTATGATTGATGGTCTGCAACAGCAAAACATAGTGAATTGCAAATCTAAAGCTAGTACTCCCTTCTATACCAAGAAGAAAGGGAGGCTTTACTGAGGAGAAACAACAGCACTGATCAAGCAGAGCATCCTAAATGAAGGGAAACACCACTGTGGTACCTACTCTCTCTGCTTTCCCTCAGTTTCTCTTCTTATATGGGAAGGATCTTCCATTTAGACTTCTGTATTTTCATCAAATAAAGAATGTTTACATATGTTGGATGTATGATCTTTGTTTACCTTAAACTAGGGCTACTCAGCTCACAATTTTCCTTTAGCGATCCAACCTTGTGCCACCTGTGTTAGGACTTCTGCAACTGCACTATGAAATGTTTCTGGATGTAGTATTTAATTTTTAACTTATTGTACAGAATTTAAAGCACCTAATTTATAAGAGATCATTAAAATAATTTGTTTTCCTATCTCTGTTCAAGAAAATGTGCTGGTATTCAAACCATGCCATGAAAACAGATATTTTATTTTTTTGTAAGCCCTAGACTCTTGGTGATGACTGCAGTGTATTCACTCAAGTGAGAGTTTGCACATGGGAAACTTAAGATACAAAAATATAAAATTCAAAATTGTCTCTAATTTTGAGTAGCTGATATTAAATATTGAAGAGCATTTTTCCCAAGTTTTTAATTGATGTATTTAATAATAATTTCCATTATGTATCCCTTCAAAAATCTTGTAGGTAAGAAGTGAAAAGGCTATCATTTCAAGCCTCCAGAAAATGACACATCTGGTTTCTTGACTATTCTGAAGTTTAAAAAATATCAACTACAACTCCAAGCTTAGTTCACACTAATAATAATGAGATAGTTATAAAGAAGGTTTGTATTATAATTCCAGTTTTAAAAATAAACCTTATCACAACCTAATCACATTTTTTCCTGATAATAGTCTAAAATGCTTTTAAACCCTACGCACTTAGTGGAGCAACCCTGTTGGTCCTGAATACCACACACAATTAAACTTTTGATAAAAAATAGTATATTTTGATAATGCAGTTAGTGGTTTCTTTTAGGAAGAGACCAACAGATGAATTTAAAATCTCTTTCTAATGTTCAGATGATAAGGATTGTATTAAATCTTCCAATATCCACTATCTAGTGCTCATGTAGATGGACAATGCTCTAGAAGATACTATTTATCTTGCACTCAGAAACTCTCCCTTCATGACTTTGCTATCCATATTTCTTTCTCTGGGAACTTGCAGTTTTGTCACTAAAAATGCATCTACTGAATGTAAATCTCTGTGAATGCGTGGCCTGCTGATAAGATAGGGGGGTCTGGTAGGCAGGACAAGAGAGCATGAAAAGATTGCCAAATCCCCTCCTCTCTGTACTATCAATGTTACTGTTCGTGGTAGTTTTTTCCAGTTTTGATTACAAAGGAAGACATTGACACAGTAATTCTTGAAATTATAATTGTATTTTAGATACCTGATGCCACAGTATAACAAAAGCAACTTAAAATTACTAAATTTTACCCATTCTTATGAGTCATCCATTTTAATTTAGTGAATGTGTTTTTAAAAGCCATTTCAGATATGCAAATATGTGAAAACTTCGTTAGAAACTCAATGAGGTTTAAATACAAACCATAATCTGACAGAAACAATAGTGCTTAAAATTACAAGCAGATGGGAAAAGAATAAAATAGAAAAACAATTTTCCTACTAGGACACTATATTGTTTAAAGTTTGGTATAAATTATGTCTTTTGTCAGAATCATGACACAAATTTTAAAGATAAACAAAGCAAAAATGTAGGTTATAACAAAAAGCAGTTGCTATTCTGTGCTTGTAAATATTCAGTGATCAGTATTTAAATATAAAACACTGAAATCTGCTAAGTTAGGACTTCATTCAGACAACTGAGATCTTATATGGCATTCAAATTTTTAATGAAGTCTGAAAAATGGAACAGTAAGGGAAAAAACTATCCTTCTGCTAAAATTTTAAGCTATACATTTCTGCTCTGCACTACATGAAGAATTTACTAGATATAGAAATGGCAAATATAGAATAATTTACAATTTTTAGGTCTCTGCCTAACAAATCTATGAATCTACTTTACTTTTCATTCCTAAAAAAATATCAAATGGCCTGAAAAATTAATAGTTGAAACTATGAATAGATATAAAATAGGTATGAAGTAACAATAAAATCTTTATGCTTCACAATAAATGTTTTTATCCTATTCACTGATAAACAATTGTTTTATTATCTTGAAAATATTTAGGTTTGTGTAGTGTCTAATTCTGGAAATATTCCACTGGTACAAACATATTGTGTATTTAAAAAAAAAAAAAAGTAAGAAATATTTTAAAAGCTAATAGTAAAGAGAATAAATACGCTTGATTCATAGAATGACAGAATTGTAGAATGGTTTGGAAGAGAGCTCTGAAGTCCAGACCATCTAGTTCCAAGCCCCTTGCCATGGGCAGGAATGCCTTCCTCTAGACCAGGTTGCTTAAAACCCTATCCAAGCTGGCCTTGAACACTCAGGTACTGATGCTGCAGAGGTTTGACCAGGAAGTCTTTACTGAACCAAGTTGGTCTCCAGAGTTCCTTGCACATATCATTGTGCTTGAGCATGAAGAACTCTTTCACTTTAAGAAACATGTTCTGAAATGGCTGCCAGCTCTCAGTCTCATCCCTAAGCTGTCATTAGTGCTGTGGTTATGGTTAGGGTTCAGGAAGCAGAAGGGTCTCCAGATCCAGGGACTCTGTACTGGGACAGACACGCCAAGGGACACACAGCACTGCACCGAGGTTGCTGTCTCGGGACCTTTCTCATCTGGGGGACTCTGCCACAGCCCCAAGCTGCCATTACAGCCAGGATTTGGGTTCAGAGATGCACAAAGGCTGCACTGCCAGAGACCCTGGAGGTGGAAGGGAAATGCCAAGGGTAGCACAGTACTATGTAAGCATTGCTTCCACCACAACTTTGAACCCACTTTCTTCCCTGAAAGTGTAAGATCTCTGAATCTTAACCCTAATGGCAAATAGAGTTTGAGGTGCCAGTGCCATGGGTGTCCCAGATATATTTTTTTAATGTTTCAGTAAATTGAAATAATGCAAATATAAATCTCCTTTATAATTTTGTGCAAGCAATGTATACTTGAGTTTACTGCACCTTATGCTGCACTTTGTAAAGGCAAGGAAAGAAAAGAGGTAAGCAGGGAATATTTCAAAAAATGTTGCTGTTGATCTGTGGAGTAATATTGGGTAAGAAATAACTTTTCCCACAGAAGTGGGAGGATGCACTGTAAAATCCTGTGTTTCTATGGATCAAACTGCTTCTCAGGGCTGCACCTAGAGTGATTCATTGAAGAAAAAGTCTTTCCCGAAGAGAATAATGAACTTGCAAAAATTGGAAGAAAACCTTTCTGTAACCTAAATGTACACATTGTTAAATTTGCTTAACCATTACTGTACGTTTAATTAAAGAATTGTTTTTCTTTACAACTGAATAATTTATTTAACATAATATTCAATTAAAAATAAAGTTATAACCCATTATCTAATGCAAATAGTCTAAAAATATGGCAAGAAAGGGAGTGAGAAAGCCCTCTAAGTTTGAGAAAGCCATTTTGGTGACACTCACAAAATACTCAAATTCTTTTAAAAGGTCAAACATTGCTCAGTAAGAGTCTGAGTGACAATGTTGTATGTTAATATGAATGGGGCATATTGCTGTTCACTGGAGCCACAGATATGACAAAAATCCATGGTTTTCTAACACTACAACAGCAAAGCCCCCACAAAACAGTGGAGGCAGCATAAAAGCAACACAAATGGCATAAAAATTATTATTTCCTGGGAACATGGGAAATGTCACGTTATGATTTTTTTGTTATTGTTGTTTTCTTTTTTATCCATTAGAGTGGTAAAATTCTGTAGCAGGCTGCTGACAGGGCTAGTGGGATCTCTGCCATTGGAGGGGTTTGGGAACCTGCTTTGATTAGACCTGCTTTGAGTAGGGAATGGATTAGGTGACCCCTAAATACTCCTTTCTGCCTCAGATTCTAGTTCTGTGATTGCATTATTCTGGTGAACCATCAGATTTGTTTTTCAGGCTGTTAATTTACAGTGGAGGCTCTCTCTACAACTGCCTGAAACAACATTGCAGGCAGGTGGGGGTCGGCCTTTTCTCCCAGGCAACCAGTGACAGGACAAGAGGACACAGTCGTAAGCTGTGCCACAGGAGTTGTAAGCTGGACTTTGGAAGTGAAGAAGTTCTTCACAGAAAGGGTCTTTGGGTATGGAATGGGCTGCTCAGTGAGGTGGGGGAGTCACCATCTCTGGAGGTGTTTAAGAAAACAATGGATATGTGGCACTTAGGGCCATGGTTTAGTTGACAAGGTGATGTTAGGTCATAGGTTGGACTTGATCATCTCGAAGGTCTTTTCAAAGGTCTTTTCCAAGACCTTCTCATCCAAAGGTCTTTTTTGATTCTATGAATCTATGATTGTTATTCACAACAATGCCATAGGCTTTGGTGCTTTCTCTACTCAGCTGCACCCTCTGCTATGTTTGAATATTCCCACACTGAAGCCATGCATTTTTTTGTGCTCTGGTATCTCAGACTCTTGCTTTGAAGTGTATTTGTCACTAAATGGTTTGTCATTGACCATTCCTCAAGTATCTTTACTTTGTTGTAAATAAATAGTTCTTTCTGTTATAGGATGTCAAAATTTCTACAATTCATTAAAAATACACCTTAGATAATATTTGAATACTGATGGTTACTTGAAGGATGTTAAATAATCTTTCCAGGTGTACCCTAAATGTGTAAAGTAAATAAATTATAAGAATGTTGTTCAGAGTTCCTCCTAAGGAAAATTTTTCAAACAGAATTAATGAAGCCGGGTAAATTGGAAAAGAAATTTCCTTGGTCCCATTTGAAAGAGCATAGACACTGCAGTGAAATATAACTCCCAATAATTCTCAATACCAATTTCCAGAACCATGTACAGCTATGCATGTATAATAATTGTGTATACACACACACAAGTGCATGGGTAAAAGGTGAGCTTTACCCTCATTGCTATCCTTCCAGGATGATTTGAAGTATGCAAATAACCAAATACCAAACAAATCATTAATAATATTATCTAGTTCATTCATTTTCATACATATTTTTCCATTCACATTTTGAAAATAAGATTCACAATATTAAGTTCTGTATGTTTCCAAGTCTATTAGATTTGAAATAACATCACTACTAGGAAAAAAAAAAATCACTGAAAGTAAAACCAAGCATCAGAACTGTAAATGAAAACTACAAGGAAAAAAAATCAGAGAACTTTGATACAAGTCCTACTAATGATAAAATACTCTTGAACATATGATACAGATCATCCACTGAGATTCTTTAATCTAATTATACATGTTTTACCTCATTTAATGCTTTGGGTGTTGGTTGTTTTGCTCAATAAAAAACCAGAAGTCCAATCTTGCAATAGGAACTTCAATTTAATATGTTTATCACATTTCAGCAGAACCTTCTTTTATTTTTGGAATGGATTATACAAAAATACATCAGCTGAATGATAAAGGAAAAAATAAAATTATGGCAAGAGATTATCCATTACTGGCATATCTATTTGTACTGAAAACTATTGAAAGATAGCTTTTAACACATTGAAACTAAAGAGTTTACTACATTTATAGAAATAAGTATGTAGCAGTAATATTTAATTCTCCTCACAAGTTATTTTCTTCTGCTTTAGTGCATAATTTCTTTCATCATTCTCTGAAACATTAGACATTGTTCTATGAAATGATGCAATCAAACCAAATTATTTTGGAACAAGATAGCTCAATACTCACATACTGATTACTCAAAGATATTTTTCTGTCTGATGAAACCCTTACATACTACATCTCTATTTTAAGAGAATAGCATAAGTACACAGAAGGTCTTATTTAATGTCGATGAAGTCAACAGAATTAATCCAACTTACTTCTTTGGATGAAGCCATAGTTCATTACAGACATCTAATGCTTCAATATTGATGCAAATCTTGATCAGACAAATTAAGATATTTATGCTCCAGCTGTAAGGCATGAGACAACGACAGTGTTTAGTTTTTCAATGAGAACAGTATATCTACCAACTTGAATTTTAATAACTCTAATACTGTCAATGAGGTTCAAAGAAGTCTATCTGCTGCATTGATAAGGTGTGTTAAAACTCTAAAATTTCATACGGATATTAATGTGACATTTCTCAGACCTTACATAGATAAATAAGCTTCACTATACTCTTTTTCACTGAGACACCAGCTTGTAAGACAGAAACATAGAGGTTATTTCTACCAAATATTAGAAAGGTGGTTTTGTTAAAGTGTCCTTCTATTGATCTCATAGCTGTGCGTGGGGAAAACTTAGCGGTGACTTCAGGGGCAACAAGAATTCAAATATTATTATTGAATAATTCTCAACATGTTTCTTTTTAAAACTTCTGATAAAAGAAAGTGAATAAAAAAAAAGTCCAAACATCACTTACAGTGTACAGCATTCTTCACTCCTTTGTGTTTGAAAACATCTGAAGTAACCAGAATTCGTTAAGATTGCTGAGTCTACATTAAGAATGGTTGAACGCCCATAAATATCTAGCAATAGCAAGGGCATTTTTTTCCCCAAATTATTTCTTATGTTAATTATCTGGAAAGCAGTTTAAGCATGTCAGTGGAATGACAATGAATATATAAATAAATACATGTAGGGTACTAAAACTAAGGAGGAGAGAGAATGAGGGTAAAAATTTTGTAATCATAAGCCTCAAGCATAATGAAAGCAAGATGAAAATGTGGTCAGCCCTCCTCTACCCTCAGAAATATGTATCTACTATGCAATAAACCTGCTTGAATGCCAGCTATATTTTTAAAAGATGCACAGAAAATGAACAAAGTTGTGTCTGAGAACTCTAGTCACATTCCAAGCAAAAATTTGATTTTCAGCATGTGTGTGGAACCTGCATCATAAAACACTAAATTTCATGATCCTATTTTCTAAAGGGTTCTGATGGTACAACATTCATAGAATCATAAAATAGTTTAGGCTAGAAGGGACCTTCGAAGATGGATTATGTAGTCCAACCCCTCTGCCAAGGGCAGGGGCATATTTCTCTGGATATCCACAACTTCTCTGATCAATCCTTTCTGGAGTCTCACCACCCACATTGTAAAAAATGTAAAATGTAAAATGTCAAAAATGACAATGTAAAAAATGTCAAAATCTACCGTCTTTCAGTTTAAAATCATTGCTCCCTGTTTTTTCACCACAGACCTAAAAAAGTATTTTTCTGACTTTCTTAACACCCCTTTATACATTGAAAAGACATCGAGTTCTCCATAATCTGAACTACACTCTTACCTAAGTCACAATCAGTGATGGTTAATTCTGTAGTCTACCAGGGGGAAAATTCCCACAGTCTTTTAGGAGATATCTAGGTATGAAAACAGGAGTAAAACAACCCAAACAAAAGAAAAAAAGTTCTTCACTTCCCCTTAATTTTTCTATGAAGTCATAAGCATGTATTGTAAAAAAAGTCTTGAAAACCTCTAAGGCCGGAGACTACATGATCTCACAGCCTGTTCTGAGGCTTTACTGCCTTCAAGATGGAAAAAAAAAAAATCTTTATACTACGTCTGAATATCTCCTTCTCATTTATGCTTCTAGTCTTCCTATGTGCTGCTGCTGCAGAAACTGGCCTGCCTGGAGCACAGATTCCCCTGCAGCCTATGAGGGAGACTGCGGTGATGCGCATTCTCTTTCTCAGCCCATGGACAGCCACCATGGAACACAAATCCACCCTGCATCTCATGGAGAACCCCATACTGCAGCAGGTGGATACATCCTGAAGAAAGGTGCAGCCCTTGGAGAACCCAAGCACAACCAGATTCCCAAAGAGAATTGCATCCCATGCAGAGAAGCCCTCACAGGAGCAATTTTCCTGGCACAAACTGTGCCCCTGTGTTAGCGCTGAAATCACATATTCACATGAAGTATGAATATATGAGTGCTTTTTATTGATGAGAGCTCGGGAGCCCGGGGTACAGAAACCCAAATCAGTCTCCATTGAATATTCAAACTGCATATATCTTATACCCTTTTCTGTTACATAAAATATTAATGATTCACCTGGTATTATTCTATTCCCCCTGTTGATTTTACCCAAGCATAAACTTCTAAGCTCTGGACAAACATTTTCTTACCATGGTTACAATTGTTTCTTATTCCTTTACGTTATACAATAATTATATTTAATTACTATACGTACACGAGGTTGCATGTGGATTAATAAAGACAAAGCTTACTCTCCCCTTAGCACTCCTAGCCCTACAGGTTTTCCACCCTCCCTGATTCTGTTCATGATTTTAAAAAAAACATTTTCCAAGCAGCTAAGATTTTAACCCTATGCTATCACCTGGAGGACTGACATTGAAATAGTCTGTTTCTGATGGACTATACTCCACAGGAAGGATTCATATTGGACCAGTAAATGAAAACTGTCTCCCATGGGAGGGATCCTAGGCTGTAGAAGAAGAACAGCCTAAGGGATAGGGAGCAGGAGAGATGAAATGTTATAAACAGACTGCAATCCCCATTCCCTAGCCCTCTGCAATGATGAGAGCAGGAGGCAGAAGAGTAAATGAATGACATTGAGCTTGAGGAGAAGGTTGGTATATGGGGAAGGTATTTTTAGGTTTGTCTTTATTTTTCTCATTGTCTTACTCTGTTATTAATTGGCAGTAAATTCAGTAATCTTCTCTCAATCATATTTTTCCCAGGACAGTAATTGATCCCTGTCTTTATCTCAGCCCATGAGCTTTTACATCTTCTTTTCCTCTCCTCACATTGATGGGGAGTGAGAGAACAGTGGCTGGGTATGGCAGCCAGCTAGGGTCAAACCCACTATATTATCCCAGAAGCAAACCAAGTTGACCACACATGACTTACCCTTACTAAACACATATTTTCTATTCCTGATCAATTTCCTCTTCCTCCTACACCCAGAAATTGGTTTCAGGGGCTCACTCTATGACTTTCCCAGAGATCCTAGGATCCTAGCCTGACCTAGTAGAAATATAGATGGAAGAAAAGTCTTTAAGATTAGAGAAAGAGGAGCTTTAGGAAGATAATGATTTGTAGATAAAATATTTGATGTGGATACATTTGTAAGAGAAAATTATTTATCATTTTTATAGTTAAGGCTAACAATTTGTTTGCCCTAAAAATACTATTAATTAATTTTCAACATGTCTCTAATTTCACAAACATATTTCAAGAAGATATATTAGGTGGAATCCCCTGCTGACATGAAATATCACTCAGTAAGAGAGGTTATAAATCCTAGGAAGTGTTATTTTAAGTGTTCTGGGATGTCATCAGAAAATGTCATATCACATCACAGAGTAAAACATAAATTTGTTTGTTGTCATATCAGCTAAGCAGCAACCATAATGTTCTGTGATGTGACAGAACCCAACATGTGGCAGGAAAGATGCAAGGGTTATTGATGTACTAGGAACCATGGAAGGGCCTGAAAATGATCACATAAGAATTAGGGCTTTTCTGCCTGTGGAAAGCTGACACAGCTGGTGAGGGAGCCAACTAGGGCAGACACCCTGTTGGATCTGTTTACAGAGGACTGGTGGGTAATATGGTGCTTGGAGGCAGTCTTGGGCATGCTGCTCATGAAATGTTATGAGGTTTTGGTTCTCAGTGATCTAAAGAAGGAGGTCAGCACAACAGCTACCTTGGATTCCCACAGGGCAGACTTTGGCCTGCTTAGGGGACTGGGTGAGGGAGTCCCTTGAGAGACAGTCCTGAAGGGCAGAAGAGTACACAAAAGCTGGACATTCTTCAAGAAGGAAATCTTATAGAGGCAGTAACAAGCCATCACCATGTGCTGAAAGATGGGTTGGAAGGAAGGAAGACCAGCCTGGCTGAACAGAGAGTTTTAGAAAGAACTCAGGAGGAAAGGGAGAGTTTGTGCCCTTTGGAAGAAGGAGATGTCAAGTCAGGGTGATGACAAAGATGTAATAAATTTATGCAGGGAGAAAATTAGAAGGGTAAAATCCCAGCTAGATCTTAATGTGTTTATTGCTATAAAAAAAGAAATTGTTTCTATATTTATATTAACAACAAAAGGAATGTCCTAGTCTATAGGCCCTAGAGATCAGCTTTCCACAATTCCACAAGCCTAATAATGTTGAAAATTTTGTACTTGCACCAAACAGGGACAGGTGGCATACTCCTTGTTTCAGTAGTCCTGAGTTTATGGGAAATAAACTTGATTATGTCAGGAAGGTGGGGTCTTGGGGGTTACTAGTGTATCAGTTCTTTCAACCAACCCTCAAGCATAATAAATCAGAGATGAAAAAAGAAAATGCGTAAACCACATATATTGCATTCTAAATCCTGCACCTGCATACTCAACTCTGTCTGGTAGTCAGTAATACCTAGCAATTTATCAGAATCCTGTGAGCATGATTTTCACATGGGCTTTTGCACATTACATTATTACCTTGAGAGCCGAACTTCTTAGCTCCCTTAGAAGTCTAGTTCCATCAATAACTCTCTTCACATTCTATCACCTACATGAAAATTCCTTCTGCAGAACCCTTCTCCTTGAAATATTTTGAATTTGTGTTCAGTGACAGAATTTGATTATAGATCTCTCCTTCATTGTTCTGTTCTTTGTGGCAGGTAAGAGAAGCCAAGAACAAAAATATTATCTCCTTTCATGTATTTTTGGAACCATTTTAAAAAATTCACAGTCCACAGAGATGGGAGCATATTGGAACATTCTGGAAAAAAAAACCTTTGAAATAAAGTTTGGCAAAAAAAATCTTATTTTTAAGCTTCCCTCCAAAAAGGAAAGAAACTCATTACTTTTAAGGTCATAATAGGGAAAATTTATAAGTTTTCTTAAGGCTTATACTCTATAGGAACTAGATGACTAAACCCAACGCTAATCAAGGCTTAAAAAGCACAAAGCACACAAAGAGAAAAAAAAGGTGGATACAAAAAAGAAAAACTGTTAACCCAGTCAAAGCCCAAGACATAACAAATTAGGAGCATTTTCTGAAGGGCAACAGCACATCCTTTAAGAAATTGCCTAAGTGATGCACCTGCAGCAGTTATAAGACACTTTGCCTTTCTAAGAACCATTAGATTCACCCTTCCCTCTATCTGGGCTCCAAGAACTTCTGTGCTTCTTTAATATTTTGTTTTTCAAAAGAACACTAGCTCCCACTATCTATAGAGATACTTTGAAAGGCAAGATGGCTTACACAAACAGGACACAGCAGGAATACATAGGCAGTGCTCTAAAAACATTTCACTAAGTGTAGAAATAATGAACTTCATGCAAGATTAAGAAATATTCAAACTAAAAGGTTAAGTATGAAAAAAAAAAGTCCATTAAAATCTAAAGAGATTTTTTTAAAGTATGTCATGTATAAATATTTTGTTTCTATAGACTCAACTGATATAGCTACTAGAATAAGCTCAACAGGGATTTTTCAGATTATTCTACCTGAAAAAAGTTTATTGAAAAATTATTTGCACTTGAGACAGTATTAGCTGTTTTATGATTATTTTATTATGGGAACTTAAGCAACATCAAAGAAAATTAATTTTTTAAAATGGAGTATTAGTTTTGGACATATTTTAAAATAATAATTAAATCTTTTCCCTCTGACTTGAACTTCATGAATTCTAAAAAAGTACATGTTCTGACATTTGTATTCACTATATTTAATCTAAAGTTTTGTTTTAATGAGACAAGGACATTATCTATTAATTGTCAAAGGGTATATTAACTAAGTTAGTGATCCTACCTCTAGATGTTATTAGAAATCAAATTCCCTGCTTGCTAAGTTAGACTCAGTAACTCATATTATGGAAAAATCCCTGATTTTCAGATTTACAGCACACTATTACATTTGTATGCAGGGGACTTTCTTTTGATCACCTTTTTTAAAAAAACTTATAAATTTCACAAGATAAGCTGTGGAGTTGCTGCTAGAAACCAATCCCTTCTCATTAAATTTAATCTAAAAAAAATTAAATAAGGCTGAACTTCATCATACATAATTCTGGCAATAATTCAGCAAGGCTGAATTCTTAAAAATAAATATCTTCTTTTATACTACTACTTTTATAAAAACAGCAATAGATTTTCAGAATTAAACATGCCAGAAAATGTTTTCTGAGTTCTAGCTTCCCCAACTTTTCTATTGCTTGTTTCTTTAAAATTCACAAACAACTTGGTTTTACCTGGCTAACAAAAACAGTGGTCTAAGTTTCAAAATCTGTATCTTACACAGGTAACACCCTTAGCTTGTGTCTGAGGCATTTTGAAACATGATTTTCAAAATCTGTTATTTCACCAGTCTGTGCCCACAATGCTCTGTTTCACAGTTTGGTGCCTAAATCTCAGAATTTCTAAACAGAGACTTGGACACTCAACTTTACTATCCCATGTGGAGAGTACAGAGACCAGTAGAGTAGCCAACTGCATGTACAGTGTCCTGGTTTAGGGGAAATTTGTGAGAGAACCCCTGAATGTGGTGCCTCTGGGAAGCAAACCTAAAAGGCCCCTCCCCTAACTGGTCCAGAAAAAAAGAACTTCCTTGGAGGAAAGTGGAAAAAACTATTTATTTAACAAATAAAGTGCCCACAAGGATAAAGAATGAATATGAAACAATAAGACCTCTCATTGCTCTGAAGGAGATGGTAAATTCAGAAAGTCCTTGCCATGGGTAGCTCAGCTCGCTCAGTCTCTCATCAGTTCCTCAGGTGCTGGAAAAATGCCACCCTGGGCCCTGGGGGTGCAGGCGTGAGACCCAGGTGTCTCTCTGGGTTTTCAGTCCAGGACAGGTCTCAGACGAGCACAGTTCAGGAGCAGGAATGCAGAGGAGGGAATGCTGTTTTCAAAACAAATTCCTCGCATTTTCTTCCTCCCCTTTCACTCTCAGAACCAGTCTCACAGCAGTGATTCTCGCTCTCCAGGATCCTGTTTCATGAGTCCCTGCTTCATGCTCCTCAAGGTTGCTCCTCCATGATGATTCTCCCCTTACCAACCATCCCTCTTTTATCTCACTCATCCTTATTGGATATAGCTGTTACTCATCAGGGGCAAGGCTGTGCTGGTTAATTAACACAGCTGTTACTTATCAGGGGTTACTTAGTCTTAAAGGTACAGAACTTAACATACAGCATAAACAGAACAGACAATCGAGGACACAAGTATCAAAAAGTCACACCAGGACACACAGCTAACATGAGCAACGAACAAAAGCATCAGCAAAAGAAAATATTTTCTGTGGTGACTCTGAGGAATGCCTCTGAAACTCTCCCCAGACTGTGTTCATAAATCTTTTGAATAGTGTGAGCAATAGTCAATTGCCTTTTTCTTTTAATTTTCAGATGGGGAAAGAAGAGGAAAGAAAGGAATCGCAGTCCATTCTTCCCTTTCCCAACCTCCAAATTTTAGTGCTGCATGCATCGATTTCAGTGTGGCATTCCTTGATATCAGATTTGGTTTTGTGAGTTTTATTTTTGTTTGCTGTTTGTTTATTTGTGCATGTGTGTGTGTTTGCATTCTCCATAGATAACTTGACAAAGGCCCTGTAAAAACCATTGATTTAAAATGCAAAATTAAATTAAACAGGGTTTAATTTAATTCTATAATTCTTTCATATTTGAAAATCAATCAACTTAAACACTCTGAACTCAGATATACTGTTGCTATGAGTGAGAAATACAAATTTTTTTTTAAAATTGTGAGATAAAGGAATGAGGAAGAGAAGGGATAAAATAACATATTGGGACAGAAAATGTTAAGATGGATCAAAGGAGAAAGATAAAGGTGAAACTGTGAAGAAGAATGAAAGAGAAAATAATGTAAGCCAGAAAAGCTCACTTGGAGGAAGTTGCAGCTAAACTATCAGAAATGCCTGTTCTTTTACTTCTGTTTAGAATTTAAAATGTTTTGATAACCTCTTTATTTTTTAAAAATGTTTGTACTCCTATTTTTATATTTTATATTAGGATTTCTTCACAGGAAGTAACTGTAGTGAGAAAGATAAAGATTTTCTTTGAGCAACATGATCGTATTATAGTTAAGTTATAGTCTTACCTCTGTTCTGTTTGACTACAAATAAACAGTCATTTATCTTGTCATTTATATTCATGAAAGTTTAGTATGGGTTCATATAATCATCTTGATCTCAAGCATACCTACCAGATGTTAGTGATATAACTGAAGTTTTAAAACATTGAGGGCATCCTACAGGAAGTTGCAGGACTTTTTACAAGGGCACATAGCAACAGAAGAAGGGGAACAATTTTAAACACTAAGAGGCTTGTTTTAGATTGAATGCCAGAAAAAAATTCTTTACTGTGAGAGTGATGAGGCACTGAAACAGGCACTCCACCCCTGGACATCTTCAAGGACAGATTGGATGGGGTTTTGGAAAATCTGGTCCAGTGAAAGGAGTCAATGACTGTGGCAGAGGTTTGGAAGTTGGTATTCTTCAAGGTCCCTTTCAATTCAAACCATTCAATGACTCTATGATTCTGTGAGTCTCTTCTATGTGATACCACAGCAGCAGAAAACTAAAAAGGGAAAAGATGTGATGTAGACTTTATGACAAAACACATTAATAAATCTGTGATTTATGCTTGTGAAGAAGATATTATGACTCTACTGCTTTGTTATCTATATACTATTATGCTAATAAGTGGAACATGTAGGTAATTCCAGAAGGTTTCTAATTCATTCAGTGAAGTGGTAGCCCTAAAAGTGATGGAGGTGGTTGCTGTGCAGGCATTGGTTGCTTCCCATTCTGGTGTTTCATGTCTGGTGCCAGCATATGTGCCATCCACAGTCTGTGGGGGAAAGGTGACTCCCATAGTCAGAGGATTATAGGTGAGTGATGGAAATGGTCCCAACTGACTCCATGACAAGTGTCACCCTGTACAAGCATGCAAATAACCAGATACAGGCTCTATAATGTGTGATAAAATACATTCAGCCTTGCTCAGACTTTAAATTCAGACTGACAGAAAATAAAATCATATAAAACTATAATACCTTTTCTCTTCTACAAATAACTAAAAAGGATATAATTTTTCCATCTCTTACCTCATTATGAAGCATTTCAGTCTAACTCATTGAAAATTATATTCATGACTATAAATGATTCAGAATGTCTTCTATCAATCCTCTTTCCAAAGAATTCTCCAGGAATCAAAGGAAAGAGAACAAGTATATTTCTTCTGTGAATCAGTATTCTAAAGGTCAAAAGGTATTTTTGAAACTATTTTAAGACTCAAATTTAGTTACTAATTTCAGCTTTGCAGATTATACCTAAAGAATCTGTTCTGTGTAGAAAAGACAAATCTGATTAATATATGATGAAAGGGCACTATCCATCTTTTCCAGGCTTCATGGTTTATTACTTTATATTTTCAATTTTTGACTAAAAGCATTAACCATATCAAATTTTCCTTTGTTTTTTTGCAGCCGAAACCTGACCTCAAGTTTGTATACAACAGATTATCATAATAATAACCTTTTCCTGTTTTACAACTTTTGTAGCCAACACATTTTGCAAAGAAAAGTTTTACATCACTTTATCCTAGAATATATATCAGGAACAATTCTAAGTGCAGTAAATAAGCTGCGGCTATGAAATGAATCTTCATAGTAATGATTCCATTGCTATCACTGGGATCATTTGCACTCATACTGTATGAGGTCATAATGATTAACATTGTCCCCATAATCTGACCTCAGATAATCCTCTTTTTTCTCTGAAAGAATTCAGAAGAGGAGTTAAAAATATATCATAAATTTGTGAGGCACTAAATATATTTGTCCATTTGAAATTATGATTTTTAATTTTTTTGTATTTTCCTACAATCTCTAACTGTCTGATTGGTCAATAGTTTTATGACTTTTGGAACACAATTGAGAAATTAAAGTTTTTGCAGTGAGTTTGAAAGAGTTTTAAGAAACTCTGGGTAAATTCTTGCTTTCTATGAATTCTGGGAGAAAATATTTCCTTCTATGTTACTGAAAATTCCAGAAGATTTCCAGATATTCTTTGTAACTATTGAGTGCTTCAAAATGTGACTAGCTTTTTCATATACTTAAGAAATTAAAATCTTGGCTTAAAAAACTATACATATTGATTTCTTAATGATCTTTTTCATTAAGTATTTTACTCTATACTGGTTTTGGATATCTTGCAAATTCTCCCTCATTCTGCAAGGATAGAAATATAATTGCTACTAGTTGCTTTCTTAAAACAGACAAGGCAAACAATATTTTTCAGTCATTAGCCTCCTTAATTCATATAAACTATTTTCCAGTTTGAAGTATTATTATATAGAATACATTCAATCATCTATATTTTATGAATCTGGGAACAGTGCACACTCCAATATAAGTTACAAATGTCTGCATTTTCCACATACAATTTTCCCCATTTTCAGGCAGCTTAGTCTATAAAATAAAAATAGCAAGGTTTCTTTAAAAACAAAAGTTTGTAAAATTTTAAAATTCTCTTTTACATGAATATATTTTGTGGCTGTAAAGAGAAATACTTTTTGAATTCCTTGGATTTTTTCTCATTTCTGGTAAGTGATTTCTCTCTGTGTCTTGAAAGAACTTAAATATTGAGCAGTGTGAATCAAATCCTCTTTTGGAATAAGGATCTCATAAATAGGAACTCAACAGGGATCTCAAAGATAATAAGTTTTACAAAGACAAGGCTTATCAGAGTGACAGAGTGAAAAAGAAGATAAATTATACACAGTTCATCACTGTTCTTTTGCCATGAGTATCAGTAATAATTTATACTTGATTGTGACTGTAAAATCCTATATATGACAACTAATTGTCAACATTTTTAAGTTTTAAAAATTCTAACCAGACCTTGATACAAATTGGTAGTAAAATTCCTATTTATGTCCACTGTTAACTTCCAAATTATCCATTAAAGATAAACCAATTTCATAAATATAAATACTGGTTTTAATTTCTTACTGGTTTTGCACATTTATAGGAAAATTATTTTTCAAGGAATCAGCATCTTTTATGATGTATAAATCAGACAAGACTTATACCCATTAATGATTTAAAATATACACAATTAAGTATAACCTACAAGTATATATATATACACACACATAAACAGATATATTTTTAGTATTAGGTTGTTTTGTACAGCTGGTGTGACAGTATGTGATGAAAAATGCTGTCACACAGACAAAAATTCAGATACTCCAGAGAGTATCAGAGTTGTCTTGGCAATCCTTTCAGATGGGTGATCTGGCTGTTGCTCCCTAAGAGTTCACATCAGGTTGCATCAGTACAGCTTTGAATTTTATCTCTGATTATCACACATGATGTGTTCCTCTGAAGTGGCACAAGTCTTATTGCCACCCTCAGCACAATGCATGCCTGTGTCATTGTCAGACTCATTCAAATAAAGATGTGCGAGCCCATATGCATCAACACAAAGTGCTACAGTTTTTAACTGTAATAACACTGATAAGTCATTTTGCAAAACTTTTCATAAAAATGTTTGTTGCATGTGCCCATTGTTAACAGAAGATGATGGAGGCTTTAATTCATGGCAATAGAGTAACCATTCTAATGAAATAGATAGAAATAATGTTCAATATGTTGGGCAAAGAAGTGCTAATTGAATGTCCCAACACAAACAAAGAAAAAAGGAAGACTTGCACTTTAGTTCTGTAAAATTTTAGAACATTTTGATAGAAATAAATCTCTTTTAGATAAGATTTTCTTCACAGCTCGTCATTGAACAATGTAAAATTAGATCATAATCTTTCTTGGAAAGTGCTGGCTTCCTACTGTAGCATAACATGTGCTCATACAGCTTCTTTCCTGCTATCATAGCTCTTTCAACAGGGACTAAATCCCATTATAAATACAAGTTGGAATAGGAGTGAGCAGTGCCTTATTATTAACCTATTACTACATATCATTTTTTTACCTGAATAATTAACTTAGAGGCAGAAGTCCAAAATTACGGCATAAAGCATACAACAGAATTATAGTCTTAAAAGACACCCTAAAAATGCATTTAATCCTTTTCCCACTATAATTAGCTATAATTACTATTGTAGAGTAGTTCTAATAACACACCACGGATAATTCCTTTAACTACCAGGTACTGGTGGCAAGCAGCTACAAGCAGAGCATTGTATTTTTATATACATGTGTCTGTAAGTATATGTGACCTCCAGTACATAATTGTTTGCACAGAGATAACTATTAATGAAACATTTATTTCAGACAAAGCTGTTCTAATAAATGTTAATTGTAATATCAGGAAGGCACAGGCTGAGGGCCATTACAGAAAAAAAAAAATTATCAGGGGTCCCCAAAATTACAAGCTTGAAATGGTAGCAAAGCCTTGAATGTACAAAACAATGGATGAATCCAGAGACCCCAGGCCCTCTCAACAATGATCAGTAATTACTGGTTATTAAAGAAAAACAACCTTGGGAGTTAAGTATAATTCGTTTCAAGGATAATAGAGAGAAAGAGGGAAACATATCCAACATAATAAGTAAATCACACCATACATAGTTTATGTGGATTTAAAACTGTGCTTTGAACATATGAAGAAGGAGGTCAAGGTGTAACACATGTTACAAAGTATAAAAAGAAATCACTTCAAGCAGAGTGAAGAGTAAGAAATCTTTGGAGTTAAGTTCTTTTTAGAAATAACTTGGGATGCTAATGACTTGCTCAAGTCCTCTATCTTCCTTTAAACCCACGGGACTGTAGGAAGGGTGTGCATAAACAAGAGGAAACAGAAAATTTTACATCAATTTTAATGGTATAGTTATTGGAAATGAGCTGCTGTAATTAGAGAATTTGAACTATAACATTTTTACAATACTAATAATAATTCTCTGATTAATATTTTAAAACTTTAATTTCACTAACCATAAATACTTGGCTTTGCATGTAAGGTATTTTTCTTCATCCTACATAAAGCGCACAGAGTGCTTTTTTCTGATTACCTACCATAGACAACTGGCTGTTAAACTAACATTTGATGCTATGTCCTTCATAGTATTCCATTCCTGTAGACAAGAAGCAACAACTCTATATTGTCCACTGGTTCATTTCTCTAACATTTTCTACATGTTTGGTGTGTGTCATTCATCATGTGTCTTTCCCGCACCCTAGCCTATTGTCCTATTCAGTGGTACACAGAAAAGGTTACACCCTTCCTACTTGAAGCAGTAAAATGTGCTTTTCCACTTATCTTGAAGACTATGGTGGTATGCTGTAAGAAAGAACTTAATCTGCTTTGCTTCAATGGCAACCCGGTACTTCCTCTCAAGCCCATAGTGGAAAGGAAAACAGTTCATTTTATTGAACCCATGTTTAACATATTTGAAAATTAGCAAAGCACCCCATTAGTTTCTAGTTAGAGTATTTAAAGTGACTTTTGTCAGTCTTTACTCAAAAATCAAAATTTCTAGAACAGTGATCAAATGCATTATCTCCTCTGAACTTTTAAAAATTGGTTTACATCTTAGAAATGCACAGGCTGTAATAAGTTTCCCAAAATGTGACACAATTTCTCAGAAGTTTTATCACTGATGAGGATTATATTTAGGTTGTACTCTTACACATTCCTCAGTGGCATCTGCATTCTCTGCAGCAGCATAATCTTCCTCATTCATGAGTCCTCTGATACATAGCACCTACTGTAAGCTTTTTCTTCAGTATATATTTTTCTTTTTTCTGGACAGTTATAAACTGTAATGTAATCTTTAAATCATTTGTTTTCTTTTCTTTCTTGGAATTATTCAAAGCTCCTTATAACATTAAAAATTTAATCAATTGTAATGAATTCAAAAGATGTTCCTGTGTTGCCTTACTACATTCTCCCATGAACAGTAAATATAACCCCCAAACTTAGTTTTCTACTCATTTTCTACTCATATTACAGAGGTTTTGTGCAAAAAATTTGCAGATAGTTTACTAATCACCTTGCCTATAAAACTGCAGTCTGGGGTATGTAAATAAAATGCATCTTAGATCTAAGCTGGAACAAAGAATAGCAAATTACCACGTTCACATATCTCTGTTGTAATAGCAGCTTACTGTAGGTCGTAATACTGAAGGTTTAGAATAAACTCAAAAGTTCACAATCTGACAAAATACAGGAGCTTTCCAGAGAGAACATGAAGAGGTACATTAGCAAATCTAATCAAGTCATCAGTATGCACTGACTTGGTAAGAAGCCTTTTAAAAGCATTAACCAGTGATCTATAATTCATATCTTAGTTGACATCTACACCCACATTGCTCTGAGGGAATTCATAAGTTTAAATCTCTGCATATGGAAAGATGGCAAATATTTTCTCATATCATCTACTTAAATGTAATGCTGCAAATTGGTAAAGAGTATTTGAAATATAATGTTGGGGGCTTTTTCTTATATCAACATCTGTACCATTCCAAGAAACAAAGCTTTAGCTTTTTCTTTGAGTCAGTTCTTTGAACTGAATCTTATTAGTTCATCCTCTGCTTCAGTAAGAGGTAGCAATGACTGTGATGTGATGAGATAATTTGAGTCTCTGGGCACAATATTGATAAGACTATTTAAAATTCTTCTCAAATTTTGGAATTCAAGACATGCAAGAGGTGGAATTGCTACAACTGCTGCACTTCATAGAATTGCATAAAATTATGCATAAAATTATTCCAGGTTTGGAGAAATGTGAGATGCACAAAATCAAATTTAGTACGTGAGTTAAAAAATTAAATTGTCTAAATACAAGCATGTCTGTGATGCTCCAAAATAGCTGAGATGGCACATGTGGCTGTCAGATATAGTTCCACATCTACAGGAGATCTGCAGCTGTTATCTGATAGGCTGGCTGAGTTATCTAAGATTGTAACAAGTGGGATTTAATGTCTATGTAATAGGCAAGATCCAACACCTTGGTCTTTCCTGACTATAAATGGAATTTTAAGACAGTAAACATGTAGATATCTGTTTGTTCTTTACTTTGTGATCTGAAGCCTCCCATATTAGACCTAGGAGTTGAATTTATTAATGAATTGCAATCTTAGAGGGGATCCATCTGGTATTTTTAGGGCTTTTGTGGATTTCTGCCCTGTTCTGCAGCAGATGAAATGTTTTATCTGGCCTGCATGGGATCATACAAAATTCTTCACCTAATCTGCTTTATGTGATTGAGGGAAATTTCTTCTCCAGCATGTTTTGCTACCTATGGGTTTTTTATTGGTTCATTTATGACTGCCAGTATGTGAAAGTCTTGTTTCACTCAGTATTTGGTTTTGAAAATGTGTATATAGACTTTATGAACCATGAGAAGCATAATTAATTTAGAACATCACATATTCCTTTCTGGTCTTACAGTCATTGAAATTTGCCATGGTTTCAGTAACCCCTACCCTAAACTAAACTGAGTACACTTGGTGGTTCAGGAAATTTGTGTTCAATTACTGTCCAGAGTATCTTGCTGAAGAATTTCGAGGACATCTCTCCACGAATGTCTTACTACACACCTTAACAAAGCTTATGGTGTTGAATGGAGGCAATTCAACTACAATTGTTAATCTTGTAGTACTCACAAAAATCTAGGGTCATTGTGAGGTTGATTTAGACACAGGGATTGACCCCTACATGGAATTAAATGTTTCCTGCATTAAGTTTATTCAGATACAGCTTGATCTGTGTAAAGACATGCAAGTCTTGCCTTGTACGAAATAATAATATAATAAAATCAAAATTTTGATTTTCTTTTTGAAGACTTCTTCTGCCTTCTCTTAAACATCATTGTAATTTTCTCTAAACAACTATCTCAACAGGTTTACTTGCTGGAATTAAAATATCTGCATTCTTTACTAAAACTAGAGTTGTCATTTGCTAAATGATTTTGGCTGTCATAGGCAGAGAATAACTATTGAAGCATGATTCTGCACCTTATATTAAAATTTTTGGGAAATTATGTAGTATTTTAGTAAAAGAAATCATAGAACTATGAAATAATTAAGGTTGGAAAGGACCTATGTGCTGGTTTTAGCACAACAACAAAATCTGGGAAAGAAGAAGAAGAAGAGGACATTTCAGAGTTAGGGTGTTGGTCTTCCCAAGTCACCATTATGCATGATGAAGCCCTGTTTCCCTGGGGATGGTTGAACACCTGCCTACTTATGGATAGAGGTGAATGAATTCCTTGTGTTGTCTTGATCCATGAGTTTGTCACTTTTCCAATTCTCTCCCCATCCCACTGTGAGGAAGTGAGAGAGTGTTTGTGTGGCACTAAGCTCTGGCTGGGCTTAAACCACAAAAACCTCTTGATGATCATGTGGTCCAATGCCCCTACTCAGGCAGGGTCACCTAAAGCCAGTGGGTCAGGATAATCTTTAAACACTCTTTCAGCATCTCCAAGAATTGATATTTTAAATTGGCAGATGGGCAAGCTGTGACAGTGCTGGGTCACCCTCACAGGGAAAAAAGTTTTTCCTGGTGTTCAGAGAGAACATCTCTTATTTCATTTTAAGCCCATTGTCTCTGGTCTTGTCATTGGGCAGCACTGAAATAACCTGGCTCCATCTTTCTACAGACTCTCCCTTTAGTTGTATGAAAACAAAATAATTTCTCTTCTTGAAGTTTATATTAAATTTATGGGTACCTTCTGCTTTTTATTCCAGAGCTGTTGTTCAGCAAGACAGATAAGAAAGCAAAATCCCTGTCTCGTTAACAGAAATATGCAATAAAAGTTAAGACTAAAAATCTACAAGGAGAGAACCATTCCACATATTTTAGGCTGCATTTGGCTTGAATTTTGTTTTCAGCACTGAGAAAAAAAAACTTCTCCAAAAATAAGTGTCTAATTTTCACTCAAATCAATAGAAAACAAGGCAAGAAGCCTGTTGAACTTTCTTTATTCTATCTATAATTTGTATAGCATATGTTCAGGAGCTTTTAGGCATCCATAAGGCCTCCTGGTCTGTTACATCTAGCTGTCTACTGAATTACAAGTAGATGCCTATTTTTTTTTTTTTTTAATAAGTATCTAATAATTTGAGCCTTCACCAAAGTTTTGCCACAGTCTGATGGACTAAAACCAAGACAACATAAAAATGCATGGGGCAGATATATGGCAGCATGGGAGATATTTTTGCCTTTTGCAATGGAGACATTCTGGAGTGAAGCATCCAATGGTCATGAGACTGGAAAGTTCTTTTTTCTGACATATCTGTGACTGACAAAACTAGAGTCCCAGTTTGCTCCCTAAAGCATCCATATTTTTTGCACTAAAAGGCTTAACACCAAAGGGTTAAAAGTGGTAAGAAAATTGTATTTTTAAATGTAATTCGGTGACATATTCTTTTCTTCAGCATCTAACAGAGATGCAATGAAAGCAGCCATACTTATTCTAACAGATGAATTTTCCATACATGGTTAGATGCATTATCTCTTAGGTCATGGCACTTCCTGGCAAATGATAAACTTCGTCCATCAGCTGAAGAGTTTAAATACAATTTTTGTTCCATTAAAAATGTCCAATGTCAACATATGACAAAAGGAAATATGTTTATAAATCCCCTTCTGACGGTGTTTGAAAAATTTTTGTTGTTCAACATTCAAATTATATTAAGGGACCTTTGTGGTCATACTTAATAATATCTCTATTTCTGAAATGAAAACAATATTTAAATGTGTTACTTTGGACTCAAACCATATCTGAAGAGTCTGAAGAGAAAAAAATCTACAAAAACAAAATTATGAAATCCTCTCAGCCTATCTTTTCTTGATGCAAATATAAATTCACAGGAACATTTTTATAAAGTAATACAATGACAACAAGACCCTTTATAAGAAAACAATCCTCACTATCCCATTTTTTTTCCTTTTGGAAAAGAATTATAGGCTTATGATAAGACAATTAATAGACACCTTTTTACACCAACTATAAAAAAACAAAGAGCTAGTTCACTTTTCTGAATGACTGGAAAGTTTTAGAGAACAGAGTTGTGAGAGTGAAGCAGTGATAAAATTTAAAAAGCCAATAGTTTTGGTGAGTTGTGTACATATTTCATTGGTAGTAGACAACAGAGTGGGGAGGTAGTTTATGAATTAGATTTATTTCAACAAATTAAAACCAGATTTTTGAATTGCATAAGTTGCTAAACTCATTAAAATTCCGACTCCGAAATAGTAGGCTACAAAAATAATGTTTTAGTCAGTACTATATTGTGTATTTTACTACATCATTGTATAATATGGTAAATAATAGTTTTGCTTTAAATTTTTACAGGCTAATTTCATCTTTAGTTCTCTTCCTACAGCTTCATAAGTAGTTGCATGACTAAGAGCTGAAAACTAGTGAACTGGGATACACATCAAATCAATGACTTGTCCAACAGGTAAGTTGGACATCCAATAGTCTAGCAAGAATTAAAAAAATCAAATAGTCTAGTAAGAATTCTGTTCATTTACTTGGTGTGTATAAAATTCTTAAGGATTCTAACCAATATGTTTTTCTTCTTTTCAGACAGTTTCATATTAATGTCTAATAATATTATTTAGAGGACTTTGCCTTGCTTTTAAAGCTGCTGTGTAACACAGTGCCAAAACATTACCAATGTTAAGATGTAACAGACTCGACATATGAAAGGCTTCTCTTTTGAGTTCTTCTTCAATAACCGTAAGGTCTTTAATTCTTTTATATCACACAGTAGTTTAATGTGATCCATTTCTGAGAATTCCATGTTGCCTCATGCTGACCTCATGATCACTACTATTTTACAAATGTTTATTAATAATTCCTCTTGTGATTCTTACGTCATATATACTCAATAAAAAGCTGTCTACCTTATTATTGCCTAGAGTTTTTTCCTCTTTTTCTAGAGTCTTAGGTACTTACTTCATCACCTGTTTAAGTCAGATAGTTTAAATAAAACAACATTTCATTTAGATATTTGCGTAATAAATGGAATTTTTTTCATGACACTAGACTTTTCATCTGTTTGATAGTTCTTGGAATTTTGCTAACATATATAACATGTAGATTTTCATGAATGCACCCAGTAGCTCTTTAAAGGTCTTTCAGATATACAATGGCGATAATCCTGACCTTAATTTCTTTTACTTGTAATTTCAGGTTAGTAGCACTTGTCTGTTTCTGGAATATTTTTATTCTTCTTTTATTAATGTTTTTTCTAAATCCTCTGCTGTAGATTTTCCTGTGTTACTTTCATTCTGTTCATAAGAAGAAAATTTCAATCCTGTTTATATTTCATTATCTGAACTTGATAACACAATTACTCCTCAGCTTTTCCCAGTTTAATACCTGTGATGATTAAAGCAAAAAAAGAAATTGAGGAATAGTACTTATTCCTTTTGAAAATGTTCCCTTTCGTGTAAAGCACACTGGTTGTTCTAGTAAATTGCCTGCATGTCTGAACCCCACAGTATTTATTTTCCAATTTTGGGGGGATTTGAGAGGAGGAGTAGCTTTTCCCTGTCCTGATAGCGAACGTGTTCTTGTTTTATTTAACAGTTTTAAAAATAAGAAAGTAATTTTAATTAAGAAGGAGATTTTTGAAGTGCAGTCAATATAATTGTTCTTGTTTTACCAAGGAAGGGAGTTATTTTTCATGTACAGATATATCACTTTGTTCTCACTTCTTTTTCCTCTGTCTCCATAGCTGTCAGTACTTTCACTCTGGAGAGCATTATTTCCATGGAACTTAGAGATGTCTTCTATTTCATACTACAATTAGGAAATATGAATCAGGAAATCATGTCTAAACAGAATTCTTTACAAAGAAAGAACTTTAAAAAATCAAGAAGTTGAGACCTCCAGGTCTAAATATCAAGAAATTAATCATGAATCAGTGTTTTCTTCAAAAATTTGACTATCTATTCTTACACAATAAGAGAAGAAAACAGCTGAATTTTATGTTTAAAAAGTATTAGATAAATACATACAAACAGCTGTGGTTTTGAGTATTGTTTTCATACAGATTTATGACTAGGCAAAAAAAAAAAAATCAATGTCAAATGGCACCCAAAGTAAAAGAAAATCTATGTGAGCTTATTCAAGAAAATTACAGTCAGTAGAAAACTGATGAAATTATATTTAGACACAGGCTGAAAAAAAGCTTCCAAGAGCAAAAAATTCCATTATCTTTTGAGGATTATATATATTAAAAAATTAATCTACTTGTCATGCATGATAGTGACATCCTAGCTTTTGATTCACAGCATAAGGTATGTCTATTTACTATCAATGTCATTTTATTTAGAAACTCTATGTGAGTTTTATTTAATTTTAAAAGTAATATAGAATCTATTACAATAAAATATCCCAAAATAACTCTTCATGTGAAAATCTGTATTAAAAAGAAACCAAACAAATTCTGCTTACGTGTGATTACCTCAAAGGAAATAAAACTAATATGAGCACCAAAAAAAAAAAAAAAAAAAAAAAGAAGAAGATACCTTTGCATCTTAGCCTTTGCAAAAGAATCTAGCACATTAACATCTGCATGGGTGAAAAACACTGAGGAAATATTACTGTGGATGACACTGGATATCAGCATGTACAAATTTAACATAGAGGGGGATGATTTCCCAAGTGAATAGTCCATTTTTTCCTCTGTGTTAAATGGTGGCTGTCAAGTCTCAACATCTTTCTTTGGCAGAATTTCCTTATTTCACAACAGGAAAATAATATATATATATATACACCTGATACAAACACCAGGTTATTAATTTCTGGTTTTACCTTCTTAGATAGGCAAAATTTGAACCAAATATAGGACAAGAAGATGAAAATTAAGGAAATGCAAATGAAGAGTATAAATCTGATGTTCCTGCTTATTTCTTTTTTCAGTGGAGAGCAAAAGAGATAACAGTAGCATAAGAATTACCCAACAGATTTTGGATCAATTCAGTAAAACAATCCAAAGACAATATTGCTTTATTTCATTGTTACTGAAAAAATAAAAACATTATAAAGTTAAAAATAAATGAGAATCTGTTCTCTCCATAGATTTCTGTATTAATTTTCAAAATTTATCTCTGTTTACGAGCGTTCCTACTACCTGTAGGGTGGAATTAATAGCTAGAGAAGCCAAGGACTAGGTTGCCAGTGAAGTTTAACTCAGCTGGAGTAAACTAAAACATGAATAAAGACTACTAATCTGCAAAGGTAAAAAATATAATTCTCTTTCAGATCAGCTGAAGTACATGGTTTGAAGAATACCCAGGATGAATTTAACAGTAAATGAAAAAGTCACACTTAAATTCATACTGAACTTTAATATTTAGAAGTACAAGAAAGTCACCACTACCAATATCTTTCCATGCCATTATTTGAAGTAAAGTCAAGAAAAAATAAACAAGAGTAATAAGTTTAGGAAGAATCATTGCAGCTGAGACTACAAAATAAAATATAGTAACTCGAGACTTTCTGGAGTCTCCTTAATTCAAAAATGAAAGTACTACTTCCTTAATTCAAAAATGAGAGTTTTATCACATCTAAAATAGCATGTCTCACAATATTGTTTTGTTCTCCACAAGTAGATATTATTATAATTGAGATCCACTTAATGTTCTAACAATATAATATTGCAGTTTTGGGTCTTTGCTAAAGATTATGCTCTCAGCTCGTTTAAATGTCTAAGAATCTGATTTCTTCAGGGTGCCATAAACAGTGGGGTTTGTTTCTGGGTTTTGTTGTTGCTTTGGAAAACATATATCAAGAGTTTTCGTTCTTAAATATTTATGAATACGATACTGTTATTGATGACAAAATTCATGCTGTTATCTGGAACAACAATTTTATGTGAGAGAATGTATTAAGTGTTAGATTAAGCAGCAAGTGAGCCATCCATATACTGCTTCAAAAAGAAAAAATTAGCCCAAGAAATGATAACCCTAATAGCTTTTTTTTATTTTTAATATTTTTGTTTTCTTCAAGAAAAAAATGAAGAGGAAAACCAAATTATATATGGCATATGAAAAAGTTCATGAAGGACTGTGTCCCTTGGGAGGGATCCCATACTAGAGTAGGGAAACAACATGAGGAAGAAAGTTTAGCAGAGGTGAAGTGTTATTAACTGACCTCAACTTCCGTAACTTATCCCCCTAAGCCATTTGTCAAGGAGGGAGGGAGGAGACAGAAAAATTAAATGTGAAGGAGTGAAAAGTGAAGAGCAACTTTGAGGGAAAATGAGCAGTAGGGGAAAGGTAAAAACAGAGCAGGATTTTAGTTTTGTCTTTATTTCTTACTATCCTGCTCTGTTTTTATTGAAATACCTGAAATTAATCTTCCCCAGGTTGAGTTTGTTTTGCTCAAGACAATAATTAAAGAGTGTCTGGACACATGGAATTTTCCTGATTATTTTTCCCATCCATTTTGCAGAGGTGAGAGAGTGGCTGGATGGGTCTGCTAGCCAGTCAGGGTTAATGCACCCCTCCTGCCCTGGTGTCTCTAGCAGTGAACTTTTGAACATACTGATCTCCCTAGTTTCCAACCCAGGCTTATGGCCTCCCCAGTATTTGGCTCCCAGAACTCTTTTTCTGCTCACTGGTGCGTCTGATTTCCTTGCAGTGATTGCCCAGCCTGACATACACAACCACAAACTATGTATATTTTACTGAGTATATAAGTAGACAGTAAAACTTCTCAATTTCAGAAGATTTATGCAAGGACTTCGATTCTCTAAAGGGAGTTCATGCAGCAAACTCAATTACATGAAACATTTCTCAGCTGACACAAAAAGCATTCTATATTTGTATTTTTTATTTCTGTCAGCTAGTTTACTATGAGTCATTTTAAGCAGAAGTATAATCCTCTTTTCTCTAAAAAGTAAACTTGCTGATAAATTTGGAAAGGTGAAAAAAATGTAAGCAGTGTAACATTGGACAAGAAATAACTTGTAAAATGCAGACATATGTTTGTCAAAATGGGAACTCTCTAGTAAAACCCATCATAGGTTTTCTTTTCCCTAAATATTTCCACTGTTTTAGGACTTCTCTTAAAATAACTTGAACATTTCTAACATGGATTTATGATAAGCCATATAATAGTGATTTCTTGATAAAACCTTTTATCCAGAAATCTTAAAGTATTGAACAACATTACAAAACAAATTTACCAGCTCTTAAGACTTTACTAGCATGTGCCTCTTAAAAAAGTATTCAATGGACTTTGTTTTCCATAACTTATATACCAAACATAATAAATATAAAATAAATATTTAAGTTCTTTATAGACATAATCAAGTCTTCTGAATTATCCACAGGAATTCTTGAAGATAACCTTTAAAAAGCTCCCACAAAATCTTGGTGTTATCTGCAATGCAGTAACAAGAAAATACTTGAATCAGAATTGAAAACTGGTATGTATGACATATGGTACAAACACAAGTCAGTATTATCCACCATTCATATAGTTATCTAAATGTCAGCTTCTTTGAGAATCTCGTGTTGGTTTGTGCATATAAAACTTTAATCTAGATTTACTGGCTGGCTTCGAAGTGCAATAAATTCTAAAATTTACTCAGTGAATAGAATTTGTTTTGTAATCTTATAATTATATGCACTCCTGAAGAAAATCCAAAGTATTAATCTTAAAGTTCAAACTACAAAGAAAGAAACCTGAAGAAACAGTTCCCTTTTTTTCTTTTTTTCATTAATGTAAGTAAACGCAATGGAAGAAGACTGTGAAATCACCATAAAGAATATACATAAAAAGGTGGACGTTGCTTAACCATAACTTCAAATCTCACTTAAACCTAGGTCTGTGAGCTTTTATCATGATTCTCCAAACACTGGTGATTTCTTCTGCAAGCAAAGCCATGTGAATTTATGAAAAAAAAAAAAGAGTATTCCCTTATTTCAGTCTAAGTAAAAAAATGTGGAATAATTTTGATTCTTTTTTGGAACTCTTCTTTTGGAAATAAACATTATTATAATCATTTAGATTTAAGTTAACTGTGAAACAGATGACATCAGAAGCCTTGAAACTCCAGAATAAATCTGGAGAAAGAAAACCTGGCAGAGAAAATTTTAAGTAAAACATTTAGGCAATTTGTGCACGCCTTTAAACACCTGTGGTCCGCCAATAATAACTGTGTTTTCATCTTGGGTAGTACTGGCATATCTAGAACTATCAAGCAGGGGAGCATTTTCACCGTACAGAGGCTTTCAAAACTGTACATTAAAAATCTGTACAGTAAGATTATAAAAGGCCCTTCCCAAAACTTTTGCTCTCAGATGTCAAAGATGTCTTTATAATGTCCTTTTCCCTGCATATCTTACAATAATTCTTTTAATTTTGACAATACAATTGTATGAATGAAAGTCAAGATAAAAACTTACCCCTTTAACATTAGGTTTCGTTTCCATAATCTTGTTCACACTGCTGGTGTGTTTTATATACCTTTAAAAAGCCATTACCGCAATTCTGTGTTGCATGGCATTTTGAGTAGCCTTTTATACCTGTGTAATGTGAATGCAAACTGAGTGTAATTTTATTAGGTTCTGATTAATGCATTGTTTGCTCAGCAGTAAATCCCTAGAGAGGGACAGAACTGTGGATTGTCATGACAATCATCTTTATGAGAAGGGTAGAAGTGGTAAGTTTGTAATGGGATTATCATAATGTCCTTTGTTTTATACATTTTTCTCAGAGTCTCAGTTTCAAATGGCTCTAGCTATCTGATTTCCATTAAAGTCGGTTGGAGCCATGTGGCTTTAATCCCACATGCCACTAGGCAGTGCAGGTGAAATGATTATGGATAGTATAATTGCATAAGAATTTACAGAATCACAGAATATTCTGAGTTGTAATGGACCCACAAGGATCATCAAGTCCAACTCTTAAGTGAATGGCCCTTATATTGCTTCAGTAGATTTCTCATCTGTGTTATATGTATAGACTTTTTTGTGTATAAAATTTGATTTCTCCCTGGTATGAAACAAATTAAAAATAGCAAGATTTGGAAGCACTTTTAGAGTGAGTGTGGACAGTTTTTTTGATTCTGGAAGACTAATAGCTACAGAAATCTAATAAAGCTATAATAAACAAGTACACTAGAAAGTATGGTGTAATAATTGAGTGATAATAGCAGGATTCTGTTATTTTATAAGGTTATGATTCTGTTCCAAAACTATGAGACTGAAGAATGAATGCTTTATTCCAATATCAGAACTACATTGTTGCCTCATGAAATAGTTGCAACAGCACACTACCCGTAAGATATGATTAGTATTAGTGTTACTATAGCTTTTTGTACTTTTAAACTGTTTAGGCAGTTTAGTGAAAATCTGATCAGAGCTATATGTAATTTATGGGTACATAGGGTGAGATGGTAATAAGTTTAGTACTGGATAAATACATAAAACAACACAAAACTGCATGAAACAGTTCTGTCAACTACTATATTGAAAATATATTCATATAACTTTGAAAAGAAAGTGAAAACAAGACTAATAATGTTCTTTCTCGGTTTGCGTACAGCTATGGGACTACTGACTTACACTATGCCTTTAGTCACTCAGTGAAGTAAAATGCATAAAGCAGAAAATGCTGCCTTAGGGTTGATCTGCAAGCATCTAAATTTTGCACTACTCGTGAATAGTCATAATGAAGACAATGCAGCTACTCAGATATGTAAATTTACCCATACATATTAGAAGATTCAGGGTCAGGATTGTAATTCCCTGTTGATCTTACTTGGAGCATTTTAATATTAGAAAATATGAGTAAACCCTTCTTATTACCAAAGTAAAGCAAAATGAATGTATGTGGAAGGCAATCACTGTCTGTAGATTATCTGCTCAAGCTGGGAGGGTTACACCATGCTAATGGCCAGTGCACAAAGCATTGTTACAGACACAGAATTATGCCGTACACCTTGCTTGCCACCTGTAGGCAGGCTACACTTCATTCTTATTCTAAGACTCTACTATTTCATTATTTTTAAAATAAAATAAAAAAACCTCTTGGCCTTCCTCTCTGTGCGGGAAAGCTACTTTGCTATACCAAAAGTGTGCTTGTATCTTCACCAATACTCTTTTGATCAGATTTCTTCTACTGTCCAGCAATTAAACATCTCAGAAATTACCAGTTTCTTCCCTAGCTATTTTCAAAAAGTGGTGAATACCTTATTGGTTGAAGAGGAATGATAAAAATCTATTTCCAACTTCAGTGAAATGTAAGGTTTTTGAACTTAAATATCTATTTTGTGCATTATGGCATCTGTCTAGTTCATGAAAGATTTCACTAAAAAAAGAATTCAGTATAAAAAATTACTAAAGGACTAGCTATATTTGAGCACTTTTTTCAATATTCAGAACAAGAGGAGAAAAATTATATGATGATCCAACCAACATATCCTTCTTGCATAATCTGGCACAAAAATGTCTCTGAGAAGAAATCTGTGAGTCTCAATTTTTTTGTTTTGTATGACCTGCACTGCTCCCCCGAAATTCTGTTTAGCATTCTTCAGTCTTTTTCCCACTACCACTTTACTCAAACTGCAGATAGGATATGAATTGCTTAAAGTGGAGTTAAGCTACTGCTGTGGAAACCTAGTTTTTTTTCAGCAAAACAAAATGCTGCAGTTTCTCATGTGTGTTACTGCTGACACAACAAACACTGTCTCTTTTCACCTTCAGCTAGAGACTGCAAGATGACAGTGTCATATTTCAGTATTTGTGAAGGTAATGGAATAATTTGCATTTTACATCAGTGTCTAACTATTAAATAATTAATCCCACACGATCCCTGTGAGGTTGATAAGTATTATCCTTCTCTTATAGATGAGACAGTAAACACCAAAAACTAAATTCTATTGATGTCAGCAGAGGGTTATTAAGGATTTTGTAGATCACAAAGTTAAAGAGTCTCTAGCTCCTAATTCTGTGGCAAGTCTAATGGCCTAAACTAACTAATAATAAACATATTTTAGTGCTTCTCTTACAGAACCACAGATGATCCCCAAATATACTGGGTTCAAAAGGGTATAATTTATCTGCTGCATTTGATCTCCTCCAGGAGGCTATAAAGATATGAACTGCATAAGAGTTTTCCTCTCTTAGAGTTATGTTTTTCAGTTTCTTCCCTTTTCCATTGAAGGAAAAATCTATAAAGCCCATTTATTATTTAAGAAAAGTGAGAATTTATTTTAATCTCTGTCTGATTAATCCTTTTTAGGATTATGGTAAGATGTAATACATGCAATTTGGCACTTAGTATACGTAGGAAAACAATAGAATTCTTAGTATTTTAGCATCATATTCAACAAGCAGCACTGCAAACTGAATGCCAGCTGCTAAACATCAAGCTTGTGAGACAATATCTGTGAACAGAGTGATGTAGATCTGCAGAAATCTGTTTCAACACGTAACAATGTCAATGTGTTGTCATACTAACGGTACACTGACCAAAAAGAAGGTGAAACATCCTACTCTTTATCATGCACTTCCAGAAAATTTTTATTACCTTGTTACCTCTAACCAACACTTCTTTCTAGCAAATCTGACTTTGCCAGCAAATTAAAAAAAAAAGAGATCTAATACAGCCAGCTAATACAGAGGACTTTTGTGGAATCCTCAGCCTCCTAAGTAAATAGGAAACACACAGAAATTGTTTATCAGGAGTTATCTGTGGCCTACAACTTTTTGGAGGATTTCTAATTGGAAAAAAAAATTCTGAATAATTTTAGAGTAATCAGTTGAAATCCAGAATCCAGCATGGCTTCCGGCTTTAACCTATAAGCATAAATATACCCAAAGGAACCAGTGACAGATGTCACTATTCTGTCAGATAAGATTCTGTCCACATTTTGCCTTCCTACCCAATCTTGTCTGCAGGAATAAATGCAAGATAAGATTGGAAGATCTCTGGCTGAAAAGTGTTACAGCAAATAATGAGTGGATCTGCATCTCTAAATGTGTATTGTGCATCCAGTTAGCAAAACTGTCTGACATGAAAATGAAAACCAACTAACCAACTAAAATACTCAGGGGATAACTCAGGTTTTGGGTGCCATTTCCTTACAGATATTGATCAATATAGCTTTTACCTTAAGCTTACAGGGTAAGAATGGGTGTTTCATCCTAACTCATGCTAGATGTCTGCAGCTAAATACTCACACCAATCATCTAGATTCCCTGTAAAATATTGAAGGAAGGAGGAGGAAAAACATTTTTAGACAGTGAGTCATTTTGTCCTCAAGTGACTGCTAAAATCAAGTAAAATCAGACTGCCTGGGAGTGCCTATATATGCCTATACTAGTGCCTCTAGTCCATGGAGAATGTCCATCTTTATTTACAGGATAAATAGTTGCAGATATCGAAACGTAAGTGAATTTCATTTCCCTCAAGGAGTCTGGGCAGGAAGATGTGATTGGCAGAATACTTTGAACAGTAGAGGAAGTCGCTCTGACAGCGAAAGGAGCTAAGTGCTTCCCTGACATTGTGTTTTAGAAAAGGTATTTGGCTCATGCTTTCAAGACTTGTAACTGGGCCCATGTTAAAGAAAGCATTCCAACAAGATATTTGGGAAGTTAAGAAAATTTATTTTTCTATCTGTCTTGGGTTAGGTAGCCAAGAGATTTGTATTCTATTTTCATCTGTTGTAAAAGCAGATATTTCTTTATCTCTTGTAACTCCAGGGGGGAGGGGGGCGGATGCCTTCTGATAATGGGCCAGCTGTTAAAACCAGGTATGGCAGTGTTTCTTATCTCCTTCACCACCTGTCCATCCTCCAGGGAGATATCTTCTGCTAATGGGCCATTAAGGCCCACCAATGACATGACACATTACATCATCCCATTGTGAGATGCTCCACCCAGTTGGGGGGGGGGGGGGCGGGGGGCAACCATTCCTACCTGGATAAAAACTGAGACTCAGGAACAGCAGGCATCTGGTTTTTTCCTCCAGAGGAAGACCAGACCCATCTCGCCACCACTGGACTTCTCCTACTCCATTATCTGTACCCCACTAAACCTCATCTAGGATTTATTTGGACAGCTTCCAACACCCTTACCAACAGGGTGTCAGCTTGTATCCCTGACTCTGTCAGGATTTTTTTTTCCAGGACTTCTGTTTTGCTTGCTTGCTTGTCTTTGTACTACTGCATTTGTATTTGTATTTGTTGTTGTTGTTTTTTATTCCTATTAAAGAACTGTTACTCCTATTCCCATATCTTTGCCTGAAAGCCCCTAATTGCAAAATTATAATAATTAGGAGGGGACGGGGGTGACATTCTCCATTCCAAGGGAAGTTCTAGCTCTCCCTGGCAGACAACTGTCTTTCAAAACCAAGACATCATCTTATAAATATACTAAATGTCTGCATGTCTTTCAACAGAGTGCTTTCATCAAGCTTTTCTATTTTACACCCTTGTAACAGCTGATCTTACAAATGCTATTATCTTTCCTTGGTTTGTCTTATTTACATAAACACTTGAACTATGGAATCTGCTTTTCCTGATTTTCACACAACCATATTTTATGTATCTTCAGATTTACTTCTGAGATTTTTGTAACCTAGTGACTTTGATTTATTATCCATACAGGTGTGTATATTCTGCCAATAAAAAGAGAAAAGTCAGTCCAGTGAAACACATAAAATGTTCTAGTACACAGGGGACCATGCTGAAATTTACAAACAATAAATTTAGTTTCTGACTTAAGGCAAATTAGCTCATATACCCTATAGGGACAGGCAGAAGAAAAATCAATTCAGTACTTTGAGGTATTTAGTCTAAAAATTACCCTTAAAGGTCCCTTCCAACCTAAACTATTATATGATTCTGTGATTCTGTGATAGGTGGAGTTCACATCACCAGTTTACAGCATTATGCACTGCACCCACAATCATGGAAAATGGAATATACTGGAGCGTACCTCAGATCCTTCTCTGCCTTGCAACCTAATGCACTCTCGAGAATATTATTATTAATAATTATTAAAATAATTAAAAAGGAGTCACAGCAGTTGATCTACTGTGAGACTGGGATCAGGAGCAAGGACTTCAGGGTGGATTGTGATCAGACAGAAGATTAAGTCTCTTCCATTTTCTGGTACACATTTGCTGTAACTATCTACTGGAAACTGAATATTTATTTCAGACAGCTCAGACTTATGATTCAGCTACTGATACTTGAGGCATTACCACGTGTGAACACAGCCATAGTGATAGCAAATGTGAACACAGCTCATGGCAAATGTAGGACAAAATGAAGTACTTCAGTCCCAGTAAAATGCCTTAACCAACCTGGTTTTCTATGCGTTTTCTGCAGTAAGGAAGAGACACAGTTAAGTAACTGTAGCTCAATGGATGCACAATAAATTTTTAAAATTCTGTAACTCCATTGCACATCTAAGGCAATGTAACTCCATTGCACATCTTAGTAGGAATAACAAGATAGTCTTAATTGTGTGGTGAACTGTGAGAAACGATCTTAAGTATAAGCTTCCAAAATAGAATATACAGTAAAATTTGATTTAAAAATACTACCCTTCTGTCCTGGTTTAGGGAAAATTTGGGAGGAAGCCTACAAAAAAGTCCTCTAGGAAGCAAATTCAAGTCGCCCCTGCCCCCACTGGTTTGGGAGACAGAAATCTCCTTCAACAAAAGTGGAAAAAACTGTTTATTTAAAAAACAAAATACTCAGAAACATGAAAAAAAAAAAAGAAAAAAATTAATAATGTTAATCAATAAAACCTCTTGCTGTTCTGAAGAGATGGCAAATTCAGAAAATCCTTTTCATGGGACTTGTCTCAGTCTCTTATCAGTCCCTGCAGTGCTGGAAAATGCCGCATGCCAGTCCTGGTGGGCCACAGGTGTGAGTTCTTGGTGTTTTTCTGGGTTTTTAGTTCAGAGCAAGCTTATCAGTTTCAAGAAAAGAAAAGCAACAGCCGGGGAACTTCTCTGCCTCAGCTAGCTAAAAAAACTAACTAAAAGCAAAGGAGAGCTCTCTCCCACTGTCCATGCTGCAGACAACATGCCCTGAGAGAAGAGGAATTCCAAGGGAGTGAAGCTTCTGCGCACACAAACTGCGCGCCACCACTTCCCCCTCCCTTTCTCTCTCTGATCTAGTTTTAAAGGTGCAGAACTTATTTCTGTTTCAGGGTAAACAGATGAATGGGGATATAACTCAGCATCGTAAAGTCACTCCAGGACACCTTCTCATGGAAAAAACAATACAAAGCCATTATTGCTTGATACAGATGAAAAAGAGCCCTCTGTCATGGAGAGTGCCTATATTTAAATTCTACAAAGTTGCCTATAAGTTTCACTGGTCTAATTTATAGTGGCCCCCAGGAAATATTTATCATACATGCTGTACTTTATATACAAAAATTTTTTTCATGTTCCTGACCAAATCTTGATAATAATTTTTGAGTAGAAACATAACATATAGAGTATTTCAGGAAAGAAGTTAGTATTATGAAGTTAAATTCAAGGAGAAAAAAAGCAAAAGCAGCTCTGACTGAAAAAGTGCCAAATGAAGAGATACAAAGAGATAGGAAGGAGGACAGAAGGAGCTTTCAGATCTTCATTTTATAGGCACAATACAAAAGCCGGTGCTCGAATTACAGTAGTTAGCTGTTCAGTCTGCAAATACTGAGGCAATATGCTGAAGTCTCATTCTGTTTAATGAAAATGTAGTCAAAAAAGTCAATTGAGCTCAGGGAGAGATTTAGCTTACTTCAAAGTAGATGCTCCTACACCTGGTGAACTGAACTGTGCTTCAGGCGTCCTTGTATTTATTGATCAGATTTTCATTAACTGCAATAGCAGACAGACACTTAGTGGCATGGTAAACATCCAAAAGGTATAATTCTTGTGATGAATTTCTCCCTGACATGCTGAGAGGCAGCACTTAAATCAAGGTCCCATCTGGATCAAGGCACTTGCTAATACCTATCCTGTCCCCTTCCTTTGCTAAATTCTGCCTTGTAGTCAAAGAATGCCAAAGTACACTAAGGGATGGCACATATTCAGGATACAGGACTCTGGGACCTTCCAGAGAAGACACCTGTCTCCAAGTTCACCACAACTGCAATACTGAAAAGCTTCTGCTTCATCTCAACAAAACACAGTGATGATATTAAGAGGCTCATCAATGGGACTAAGCTGCCACTAAGTTTCTATTGATATACTTTATTTCTTATCAGGGAAAAAGAATACAGTCCTGTTTCCCATTTGCCCCACGGTTGCTGGCTGCTGAAACAGGCACTATTGCAGACACAGGCAGACCTTAAAGTAGTAGTCCTGATGCAACCCTCAGCACGTGAAAACACCATGACAAAGGAAAAAAAACATGAAGGTGAAACATTGGTATATAGAAATAAAGTGTTGATTGGTTTAACTAAAATGTGTATTTAGATCAGCTGCTGGCTGACAAGGACTTAGCTTCAGCTTTTTCTCCCCTGAGCCTCAATTTAGGGAACTCTTAATGAAGACTACTAAGATTTACTTAATTTACAGTTTACAAGGGGATTTTTGGAGCAGCTGAAGGAGCTGGGGTTATTCAGCCTGGAGAAAAGGAGGCTCAAAGTTGACCTTATCACTCTACAACTGCCTGAAAAGAGGGTGTAGTGAGTGAGGTGGAGGTCGATTTTTTCTCTCCGGTAACAAGTGACAAGACAAGAGGAAATAGCCTCAAGTTGTGCCATGGGTGGTTTAGACTAGATATTAGGAAAACTTTCTTTGCTGGGTGGTCAAGTATTGGAACAATCTGCCCAGGGAAGTTGTGGAATCACCATCTCTGGAAGTGTTAAAAAAATGAGTGGATATGGAATGTGGAGACATAGTCTAGTGGTAAACTTTGCAGTGCTGAATCAACAGACAGACTTGAGGATCTTCAAGGTCTTTTGTAATCCTAATGATTCTATGATTCTATGTTGATGATGAAGACAGTAACAACAACAATGACAGGAATAGTAACAACAACAACAACAAAACTCATTCAGAGCCTTTTTGAATGTGGAAACCAGTTCACTAAACTCATCGTTTCAGGATAAGGGCCTTAGTAGGAATAACAAGACAGAGAGAGAAATTTGGAGAACATAGTATTTTATTACTGAAAAGGTTGATGTTCTAGTAAATGAAAAAAATTTTGACTTTGACTTCTCTATAAAAGTAGAGATTAGATAATTTTGCGTTTTAAGATTATCTCCAAATTTTTAAAAATATACATAATTTGTCTATTTACATATATTTACTTATTTATAACATGTCTGTATTAAATGCAGGTTCCAATCTGTGGAATACATTCCTTTAAACTCAGAAGACTATTGTAAATGAAAACGTAAAATTATAAATAAAACATATTTTCACAAGACTATGAATTTAATTTGTCATTTGTAGTTCTATTAATGTGAAAATCCCTGAGTTTAGTTTTGAGTGTAATTAGATTTAAACTGAAATGGATGTTTTGCACAATGATCAGTTATGTCTATAAAGGTGCACCTTAATGAAGCATACTCTTTTATTCCTTACTAATTACAATTAGAGATCAAAGTTCCACTCTGATTAGCGTTTGATTATCACAGTGCTTTGTGAATAACAATATAATGACTTAATTTGCAATAGAAAACAATAGATAAAAACAATTCTTTTTTTAAAACATGCAATATATATAGAATAAGAAATAATTAAAAGAAAAAGAATGCTTATCTTTATATATCCTTTAGATATCACCCAGTAAAACTTGACTGTGCTTTCATTTGCATCAAAATTCCATTCTGGAAAAACATCTAGTTACATTTGGACATAATCATTATCGCAAACTTATTTGGAACTATTCTATTTGTGTCAATATTATGGATAATATTGTTTCAAATCCATCTACAAAAATCATCAACCCACTTTTCAGTTATATATAGATATTTTGCTTAAAGCATTGATAGGGGAAACTCTCACTACTGTACCTGCTAAAGTTGCCTAGCTGTAAACTCTGAAGGAATTTAAAAGGCTCACAGACACCAACAAAGCTATGTATGCCATTATCAAAAGCCAGATATTTCACATCTTTGGGATTTCTGGTATTTAGTACAAGCCATCTTTTCCTTCTTCTTTTATAATATAAAAAATATATATTTTTTCAGCTATTTAAAAGCTATTTTTGTGATTGTCTTAAGAACTAAACTCTTGCTTTTCAAAGACTGTACAAAGAAGCAGCCATTTTCTGGGCCAGGTTTCATAGAGTGGTTTGGATTGGTAAAAATAATAATCTAGATCATGTAGTCCAACACCCTGCCATGGGCAAGGACATCTTTCACCCCATCCAGTTTGACGTTGAAGACTACCAATGATGAGATATCCACAATTTCTCTGGGCAGCTCGTTCAAGTCTTCCACCAACTTCATTATAAAAAATTTCCTCCTTACATCCAGCCTAACTCTACAGTTTAAAATTATTGCTCCTTGTTCTTTACTACAGCCACAGCAAAAAGTCTTTCTTCTACCTTCTTATAAGCACACTTTAAGTATTGAGACACCACAATAAGGTCTTGCTAGGGCCTTCTCTTCTCCATATTGAAACCAACACTCTCTCAGCCTATCCTTAGAAGAGAGTACTACAGATCAGATCTTGTGAGAGAAGTGTAGAGCAGCAGAATCACTTCCCTCAAACTCTGGGCCATGCTTTTGATGTATGGATACAATTTGCTTTCTGGACTAGAAGCACACTGTACTGGGTCACGTCCAATCTTTTATTCTTCAGTACAGCCAAGTCCTCTGCAGGTGTCCTCTTGATTAATTCATCCTCCAGTATGTACTGATATTGGGAATTGCTCCAACTCAAGTGCAGGGCATTGCTCTTGATCCTGCTGAATTTCATGCGTTTTACATGGCCCTGTAGAAGTAGCAGCCTGGGGCAGCCACTCTGGCCTTAATAAGAGTCCTGTGTAGAAGAGCAACTTGTCACACTTAACTTTGATAAAGACTTCTGTTCTCTTGGGAAAGATGCATACCAGAAGAATGACTACAGCCATAAATACCATCTGTGAATGTTTCTCTTTTACCTCCTGGAACTCTGGGAGGTGGCTTGTTTGAGTGAATGGCTGAGAAAGGGCAGAGAAGTCTGCCCTGCCAAGTGTTCTTTCCTTCTGCACATTCCCAAGACTTTCTTTAAACTTTCCCATAGTAGAAACATATAACTACTAGAGTGTGTGTAATCAAGATGGATCCTTCTAGAAGAAGCAGTAGTCTGGGTTTTTTTTCCAAGCTGCTGCAGGCCCCATAGTCTGTCAAGGTCCCTCTGGATGACATCTGTAGTGGTGCATTTTCTGGTTTTTAATTATTGTTAATAATCATTTGTTCTGTAATGATTTTTCCCAAGTTACCCCTGTACTTCTCCCCATCTAGTACAATGTCCTGTCTGGGAAATTCCCTTTGTTCCCCTCTGTTGCAATATGTTGTCAATCATCTGTTGCTCTCCTCCCAGTGCCTGCCCCCCTCGGGGAAGCCTCTCCCCCTCATTCCAGAGACTTCGGAGAGGCTCGGTCCCGGATTGGAGCAGGCTGGGAATGCCCCACCCCTCGTCTTCCAGTGGTTGTCTGTGTGCCATCCCCATTCCTCTGACTGGTTTTCCCTCTTGTGTCCACCCCTCTTTCCAGTCCCTTATAATCACTGACCCCACCCCCAGCTCGCTCTCTGCCTCTCAGCCTCTGCCTCGGGCTGGGGCCTCGCTCAGGGCCCGGGCCTGGGCCTGGGCCTGGCTCTGGCCTTGGCCCTCTTAGCTCTCTCTCTCTCCTGGGACGTGTGAGTGCCTGCACCATGGGGTGCATGTGACAATAAACTCTATCTTGCCACGAGGCCTCCTTCTTCTTACCTTCGTCGAGCCTCACTAACAGCTCTCGTGTGGCTTCTGAACTACTAAGGAGGTAGTGGCCGGTCTGCTAGCCATTGCCCAACCAGACTTGAAACAATTCCCTGCCAGGGCAGCCGGGATTAGCTGGAAAACCATCACCAGCGGGCACAGAGAATTATTTCAGACATCCATTCGCTCTATAGATGCAATTGCACCATACAGCTTGGTGTGATCTGCAGGTTTACTGAGAAGGAATTATGTTAGAATAAAAATATTGAATAATGTTGGTCCCAATGCAGACCCTTGAGGTGTGGTAAGTTGACCCTGGTTGAATGCAAGATGCCCACCAAAGCTATTCTATCACACCCCTTCAGCAGGACAGGGGAGAGGCAATATAAGGAAAGGCTTGTGGGTTGAGATAAGGACAGAGAGATCACTCACCAGTTACCATCATCACTGCCACTGGTTTCTGAAGAGAAATGCATCAATACAGCACTTCATGTGCAGCGCTTCTGATAATAAAATGGCATGTTTGGGAACAGATAGGAGATGCCTTTAGAAGTTCTTCTGACTTACATGCATAAATATTTTATATTGCAATACAATTCTGAAACTCGCCAAATAACTTGATGTTATTTTCCCCTTAAAGAAGTTGAAGTGGGACTGCCCAGTGGGCTGATAAGGGGACTACCCAAATGCTGCATAAGGTCTGGGAATAAAATGTGAAGAAAACTATTTTAACATCTAAAGAAGTTGATAATGGCATAGGGAGGTTTTCCTGAAGAAGATAACAAAAAACACCTTTTCCTCCATAAAATGAAAGGTCAAAAGTGAAAGGGTTATTTTCTGTAATCATATTTTTTTTTTCTCTTCACAGAGAAATGAATACAGTTTTCTAGCAGTCACAACCAAGTTGCAAAATTTCCAGCTACTAAGGGATTAGAGCAAGGTTAGTAAATGCTCATAAGCTTAGTTTGGTAGGTAGGCTGTTTCACTTTCTTCACCTCTGTTGTTTGGTTTCTTCTATTAGCATGTACAGAAAGACAAAAAATTAATATTTAATGTGTTCTGTATAATTAACTTACAACTTTTATTAAGACAAAATGTTCACAGAATCGCATATGTCGATACAATCAATATGCTTCTTCCAATTTACCTTTACTCTTCTGTTTCATGACTAAAATACTTTCCTTAAAGTCCATGAATTACACCATCATTAATATTGAGAATGAAAGAAAACCCAAAAATATCAGTGAAGACAGCATTTTTTCAAAATCTTTGTTTTAAACAATGTAAAAATAGCAAAGATCTTGAATCAATTCAGTATTTTAGAGAAGAATAAAGAAAGGCAGATGCTCACGAGAAAACAAAAATGCATAAAACAAGTTGAACGTGAATTGTTTGCAGTTACAATCTAGTGCTGGACATAAATACACTGTTCTTCCTATGTTTCTAGTAATTATAGCTATTGTGACATGCTGAAAAATAATACACAATTTACTTTTTGTAATGTGCATACACACAAACATCTTTTTCAGATATGGATCTTGTACTCTGTATCTCAAAAGAAAACTTTGAGTAATATATGCCTCACAAAACTACCGTGATGTTTATAAAGTGACCTAAAATCCTTTGACAAAAAATCATAGGTGGATGAAAAGTATAAAGACATATCTGGAAAGAGATTAACTCATTAAGTGTTGTATCAAGTTAATGCATATTCAGGACAATTACAAATATTATAAAGACAGACTATGTAGAAGGGATTTTACTAAGTTCTCATAATTTTAGTTGTGCTTGTCTGCACTAGAATGAATTCCATGAAAGTGTGCCATGAAATTATGTTTCTGTGTTAGTATTTTCCTGTCTAACCTCAGACAGAAATGTGTCTGGATTACAAATTTTTCTAAGGTTAGAAATCAAGCATCATCTTACAATATTATTTACACTCCACGACATTTTTTTTGTTACTCTTAATAGCTATTGATCTACTTAGACTATGTCAAAGTTCTGCAAAAAACTAGAAGAGTCAGCTTGTAATGAGGTGTTGAGTGTCTAATTCATGATGTCTTTTGCTCCTATATGAAATGTTTTCCTTTTGTCACTTTTTTTGACTTTTAGTTTACACATTTCAAACATTTTATGCATAATATTAGCCATTGGGTAAAACCCCAGGATTAGAGCAGTTTAATGTCAAATTTCTGGTGTTTCTCTAATGGTCTAATGATCTTGTTGTCTGTTCATTAGTAAGCTGTGTAAACTAATCAAACTCTGAAACAAAAGCTCTTAGTAATTTCAAGACGTTGATTAAGACAACAACCTGTGGTATCCACTCCATCCTCTAATTCTTCATGAGAGAGATGTTAGGTGACTATCCTTTGGAACTTGCTGTGCAATTTTCTTCTTGGATGAAAGGATGAAACCTTTCATTTACTGTCCTTTCCAGCGAGAAAGGTCTTTTTAATTTCCTGAGAACAGACATGTTCTATTTGTTAAATGTCAGAAAAACTCATCTGTTTTATCAAAATCTTAATTACTTAAAATATCAGCTTAAGAAAACTGATTAACTTTGAGTTTTTATGAACTTTTTTTTCTGTATTTTCTTTAATAATAGCACACTCCTTTGTTTTTAATTTTGATACTGCCCTGTAATTCAAAGTCTATCATCCCAAATCCATATTTGCAAGACTGATAAAATACTTCATATAGACTTGTACTACAGGGAAAAATCAGATTTACTCAAACCATCAAAATAGCACAACCTTCTTTTTTAGCAAGTTTCAGAAATCTATCTCAAATTTGTGAGCAATATATCAACCTTCACTCAGTTACTTGAATAGCAGCATATCAATAATACGTCAGTTCAGAAAATCCGAAGTGGCACCTCCTTTACAAAATCTAAGAAGTATCTGTGTTTGAATAAGCAACCTGTCTAACCACTGTATGTGTTCATACAGCTCCATGTTTGTCTACTACAATACAGTTTCATGTTTTCCAGCGTGCATTACTGAATACATTACTGCATGATTTTGTCAAAATGGATTGAGAATCAACTTCTTTTTTTTCCAGAGAGTCCCATAACTAAATCATCATTAAAAAGAAAAAAAGAGAGATAATTAGAAATATGCAACCCAGTCTAACAGTATTATAAATATGTTTGTGGATTTGGGGTAGAACATTTTTATCTTCTTTTATTTGAAAATAAATACCCCATAACATGAGATCTTTGCAATGGATGGGAAATGTCAGGATTAGATTATCCTCTTTTTAGTTGTCATCGTTCCTACAGTGGCCCAGATATGTAATTTTCTGAGTATCTAAACACAGGGCTGAGCTGTGAACCTTCCAAGGAACAATTCTCTTCCAAGCTTCAGATTAAAATTGTTGTCAGCAGTTTTTAGAACTGTATACCTTGACAAAACTAGATACATAAGAAAAAAAATATTCCAAAAAGAGCAAGTTTAAGAAATAAAATACATAAGAAAGAAAATTTTGGAATTTTTTTTTCTGAAGGAAAACTACCATTTTAAAATCAGGTTAAATTGATTTCTGCAACTGATAAAATAATTGGAAAAAAATTAAATAAAGCTTAATCACTTTTCTTTCAGTAGCACATTGTCCACAGTCCTTCCAGTGATTTAAATCTTTTTCTCCTGCATAGAGTAGTCTAATAATCACTTATACCTGACATACTTGCCCCCAGTCTTTTGTTACATACTTGCCCCCAATCTTCTATTGAGTCATGGAACATAAATTGAGAATATTGGTCATTATTTTCTCATTATTATTTGATTAGGAGTAAGAGTTTCTCCTTTTTTAACCAGAACTTACATAATACATATTGAATAGAGAAGATCCAAAAAATGTCACCAATTTAACAGAGTTGAAATTGGGTGTAGAAGATAAAGAGGAAACGGATGCTCAATATGGTACACAGATCTTAATTAAATGCATCAGCCTTTATTTTTCACCTGTTATCCCAAATTATAATTATTTTGTCCAGTCTTAAGACAGAGTTTTTCACTGTAGCAGTTCCAAAGCTTTTTAAAACTTGCACAGATTTTTCTTCGGTTATCTGATGGAAACTACTCTCAACAGAATCTTAGACACGGCAAATTTCAGCACAACACAGTATAATCAAAATCATTTCTCTTCATAATTGTATTGCTCAAAAACACATTCTTATTCGCATTGCATTTCAATGCAGCTTGTGCTGAAAATAACTAGTGTCACACAGAGGTCAATACATCTTTCATACTGGATTATAATTAAATTTTATAAAATATTAATACTCAAAGCTAAGTGAAAGAAAAACATTTATAGTCCATTTTGTGCTTTCAAAAAATTAAGGATTTCTATATAAACTACGATTCTGTTTCACTCAAGAGCTCACTTTGATCTCCAAGTTACAAGACCAGAAAAAAAGAGTTGAAGACTTTTAGCTAACAGATTAATTTAAAACACACATATGTACACACACACACAGAGCACTTTATACTTAGAAATAAAAAAGTGCAAACTCCAAAAATCTTTCATTGGCTTTGAAGAAAATCTCAAACTCCTCTATCTTTCACCTAACATCCTTATTCTTAGCATGGTTTTAGTACTACAGGTGTGGTGTGTTGACCCTGGCTGGACTCCAGGTCCTAATCAAAGCTGCTCTATCACTCCCCTACTCAGCTGGACACAGGAGAAAAAAAAATATGGAAAAGCTCATGGGTTGAGATAAGGGCAGGTAGAAGTCACTCACCAGTGACCATCATGGGCAAAACACAGTCATCTTGGGGAAATCAACTGAAATTAATACCAATCAAATCAGAACAGTAAAATGAGAAATACTACCAAATCTTAAAACACCTTCTCCACCCCTATCCCCTCCCCTGCCTTCTTCCTGGGCTTAACTTTACTCTGAATTTTCTCTATCTCCTCCCTAAGAGCAGTGCAGGGGGTAGAACATTTTTGTTTTGAATAAGGGTTTTAGTCAGTTCATCATACACAGCTGTTTCTGCCACTCCTTCCTCAAGAGGATGAATCCTCACACTCTCCCCTGCTCCAGAGTGGGCTCACTCCCATGGAGACTTCCATGGAGTCTTCCATGAACTTCTCCAACATGGGTCCTTCCCACAGGCTGCAGTCCTTCATAAACTCAGTATGGGTCCCTTCCATAGCCTTCAGGAACAGAGTGCTCCAGTGTGGATCCTCCATGGGGTCGCAAGTGCTGCCAGCAAACCCACTCCAACATGGGCTTTCCATTGGGTCACCGTCCCCTTCAAGCATCCTCCTGTTCCAGTGTGGGTCATTCAGGGGCTGCAGGTGGATATCTTTTCCACTGTGAACCTCCATGAGCCACAGGAAGAGACTCTTGCTCACCATGGTCTTCACCAAGGTGAAGGGGAACATCTGGTTCCAGGGAACATCTGTTCCAACACCTGGAGGACCTCCTCCTCCCCCTTCACTGACCCCAGAGTCAACAAAAGTGGACAATTTACACATAACCCACCCCTTGTCCCTTTATAATTACAACAACAGAATTTCCCCACTATGTCTCCTCTGCCCATCAAGAAGGTAATGTCCAGCCACTGGGAAACAAGGCCCCAGTACATGCAGCATTTGCTCTGGGATAAAAATATTGCAAATAACAAAAAATTTCAATCTCAATCAGAACAAATACATAGCAAGATGAAAGTTTTCAAGCTGAAATTACAAAATCAAGTGTCTCAAATATGTTATTTACAAAAGAAGAAAGCAGTAAAAAAATATTTTTAAGCATCAATAAGCTAAGAGTTGACATATTATCAATATATTAAAAATAATTAAATCATTTCCAGAACTGTCCTTAGCTAAAATTCTCTTTTATTTTTGTGTGGTTTCTTTTGGGGTTTTTTTATAGTCTTGGGAAAATCACTTTAACATATTGCTTGAGCATCTCTAGAAAATCTAATCAAAATCTAATAAAAGCTTTATAAAGTTTATTTAACTGTAATTTTTCAGATTATTAAAAAAAAGATTCTGTGTAGCTTCCCTTCAGTGTATACTTGCACGTATGTACAAACTTTGGTTCCAATCATTAAGTGTCTACTTTGTGAGATAAAAGCACATTAGGAATGAGGCAATAAACAAGATTCAAACAGTCGTAGAATGGTCTGGGTTAGAAGGTGCCTTAAAGATCATCCAGTTCCAACCTCTCTGGCATGAGCCAGGATGCCATCCACTAGATGAGGCTGTAAATCCAACCTGCTCTTGAACTCTTCCAGGGATGAAACATCCATAGTTTCTCAGGGAAACCTGTTTGAGTGTCTCACCATAGGGAAGAATTTCTGCTTTATACTTCATGTAAACCTGTCCCCTTTCAGTTTAAAGCCAATACTCTTATCCTATCACAACCATGATCTTGCAAGAAATCCTTCTTCAGCTCTCTTGTTTGAACTCTTTAGATATTGGAAGGTCCTCTAAGGTCTCCCCAGGGCCTTTTCTTCTCCAGGCTGAACAGTGTGAACTCTCAGCCTGTCCTCATTGGAGAAGTGCTCCAGTCCTGTGATCATCATGGCTCTTCTCTGGACTTGTTCCAAGACATCCATGTTATGTTGCAGACCCCAGAGCTGGATGCAATACTCCAGGTAGGGTCTCAAAAGACTGGAATGGCAGGGGGATTTGTACCCCAACAAGTGTCCTCCCTCTTCCTGCTGGCCACACTGCTTTGGATGCAGCCCAGGATTTGATTTGCCTTATGAGCTGCAAGTGCACATTGCTGGGCCACATTGAGCTTCTTGTCAACCAACACCAGCTAGTCCTTCCAGAAACTAGTTCTTCCAGGCCCATATTAATTTCCTACATGGCTAACTCTGTCTTTCCCTGATCAACCAGCATGGAGAGACAGGGCAAATACTTGCATATTCTGAGACAGAAACAGGAAAGTCTAGCCTGACTTGCTGTCTGAGTATCAACATCTGTAGCAGAGCTGATAGAGTGGGAAGGGGGCAGTAGGATCTCTGATGAAAGGACAGGAGCTATGCAGATAGACTTCATGAATTGTGGCATGCTGCCTTTAAAAATGTTGGGAGACCGTTGTGGATAAGATGCAAATTGAACAACAGTCTAAATGGAATATAGACAAATTTAAATTGCAGTAAACTGTAATTTTAGCATAAGCTAATTGCATAAAACTTGAGTTGCTTGAATGCAGATTTTTTAGTGCATACAGCACTCATGTAGGAAGCAAAATGCACCCTCCAAATTGGCTGAAGAAATTTAATGCATTTGTTATGATTCCAAACAACAAGGCTGTAATTTATTTTGAGGGGAGAATAATTTCTATTATTTTTATTGAAGCTCTGTACATGGATACAAGAATATTCTGTCCAGGAGGAAAGCAAGAACGATGAAACAGGACCAAAAAAATGTTGCCATATAATGACGAACAATCCATTTATGTGCAAAACTCACCAGGGCATGGGGGTGAAGGCAGTGGAGTGGCACCACAAAGAATCCTCAACAACATATCCCATCTCTTTTTGCTTACATTTTACTCTCTATACAACTCTGAGTCATATGTACACATGAAGAAATAAAAAATTGAAATGTTGTAAAATTGTCTTGCTCATACAATTTTTTCCAAGCTAGTTTCATTCAACTTTAACTCAGATGTCTTTGTGCAGTAAGTACTCTGACGTATATTTTTTGCTAGGAACTGAGGATTTTTGTCTGTGAGTCTTTGAGTTCCAAGGCTGGGAACTTGAACTCTTATTCTAGTAATTCCCACCATTGACCATTTAACAAACCTTTTAAGGGCTAAAATTCAATGAAAAATTTCTCTTTTGAAAATTACATTTAAAGACAATATCTATGTCAATCAATGTTTTGAAGGTCTTCTCGTTGTTAATATGGAAGAGCTTGAGCTTGCAGTGTCATTAGTGTTGGCAATGCAAACTTCCAGTGTAAGCATATTAGTTCACCATTGTTACCAGCCTCACTGTATGGCCACATTCGGTCTCTGTACAACACCTAGAGATTAGATCAGCTGGGGCTAATAGTGCCAAGATCGTGTGATTGCTCCCTGTCTTGACCATTTACTTCAGTGTTGAACTAGATGATCTGTGTGAGTTCTGTCCAACTCAGAATATTCTGTGATCTGTGCCAGATAAAAACTTGCAATGTCCATCTGGGGAAGGATGGCATAAAACAGAGAAGAAATAAAATCATATTTAATGTCAGTAAAATATCTCAGATTAAATTTACATTCTCTGCTGTAGTAAGGAAGAAAATTAATAATAGTTACATACCTCAGGATGCTTTCTGTCTGATGTTTCATGCTGTTTGTTTTAAGGATTTGAATTATATTTGGATTCAATTAATCCATTTACTGTATTACTTAGTGTTACTTCAATGCAGAATTTTCCATGAGCCCACAGTGATTAACCATATCTACATTTATCAATTTCCATTCTCTTTTAGAGAAAAAATTGTGACTGGTACCAAAAGCAGCACTAAAAAGAAACTCATCTCATAAATTGTCCCTTATTAAGTTGAATTATTTTAGTTCATAAACACAGTCAAAGTTAATAAAAAAGTTTTGGGAGCATCTCAGTAAAATTGAACTTCAGTAACTGGTTTTTTTTTTTAGTTTTTTTTTTTTTTTTTTCCTGTCTGTTAATTATGCAAGTATTTCCTTCCAGTCGGGCTTTTCCCATGACATTCTACAGCTGCATCAAGTCTAAGTAGAAATAATTACTGAGACAAGAAAATTGCACTGAAACCTGGGTTGGAAATGAGATGACTGCAAATACAGCCACACTTGGATTTTACTTATTGGTTATAAAACTGAAATGTTTTGAGGAAGATTTGAAGAAAAAACTGGAAAAAACTTCTTTAGTCAGAAGCTGAAAACTCAGCTTTGGGAAAGATAAAAATGCCAAATATCACAATATAATCTTGTCTCTACCTACCAGAAACTAAATTGGTATTGGTCAGAGACATATCCAGCCCTAAAATTTGGGCTTGATAAATGATGCATGCAAATATTCCTCTAAGCATATGCATGTGCCTACACACACAGAACCATGCAGATATTTTCTGGGGCAGGAATGTTTGGATCACTTACAAGAACGTGGGAAGGAGAATAGCAGAGATTATTCTCATGGGACAAGAAGAGTTAGTGATTCTTCCAGACCATAAGTGTTCAAGGGCAAAATCCTAATCTCATGAAATCTTAACTTCACATTTCTCTGTTCATTACAGAAAAGCACGCATATTGTTTGACCCTTATATTCTGAAACAGGTGCTCAACTCCAGGACAGATAGGCTTCTATAACATAATTTTAGAAGATTGAAAAAGGACAATATTTAATGTCTCCAGGAATTAATTGCTGGATTCATTTGCAGTATAAATGATTTCCTGTGATTCTGGTCCTTTGATGTTTCCCTATCCCCTATAAATTAAGACTCAACAAACTTCAGTGCTTAGGAATATGTCTACCCTCTGTCATTGACCCTGTTTCACTCCACTTCTGTTCATGAGGAAAAAGCAAAATGACTTTCAAGAGACAATCATTCTCTGGGTCAATATTCACTCAGTGTTTTTTTTTCACTGAAAACAGCATACAAATTTGCTTGGGCACCCAAACATGCATGTGACATCTATAAAATAAACAGCACAGTTACTTAATTAGAAACATTCTCAACTTCAGCTGCAGAATTTTATACTGTATTGCACATTGTGAAAAATTTATTATTTCTTATCTGAAAGGCACAAATGCCTATTTTTTTGTAAATATTTAACAAATTACATAAAGACTGAGAACATATTTTACACACTATTGGATAATGAAGAAAACCTGCCTTTTAGTACATAGCAACTTCATAAGAAGGACAAAAGTATCAGTCTTTTATGAGAAAAAGCTCTTATAGTCTATGTTTTTTACTGGTGCTCCTCACAGTTAAGCAACAGGATAATACAGTCTTAAGTGATTTGTGAAGGGGCAAAACCTGATTGCATTGCTTTCAGGTAAAGACTGAGGAACCAATTTTTAATCCCAATCGTTTATGCAGACATCATAACTCAGGAATTCCTGTGTTCCAATATTATACTACAACCTTAGATAAAATCAAGTGTAGTTTAGAAAACATATAATACATGTTTTACTATATGATTAAAATAACACACTTCTGACTTGGCAGGAAAACACATCTGGGCTAAACATACCAAAATTGGACACCCAGCATACAGCTTTACCTTATCATTTTTCCTTTGCATAGTAGATAACTTAGTGGAAACAAAATATCTGAACTTTAGAGCTGTTAATAATTTAAAAACACATTCCACTTCAGTTTTGCAGTAAGGCAAAGTTTTGTAATGAATTTCTCTAGGATTTTTAAAAATATATACTTGCAATCATAGAAAATTAAACAATGAAGGTCCATCTTTGCTCAGCTTTTGGTATCACATTTATTGAGTATTTGATATCTAGCAAACACTTTTTAGTCTTATTTTGTTTAGATATATGCCAGTATATTGCATGTCTTACTGCATTATTTAATTAACAGGTTTAATTAAGGAACCTGTAGCTGGAAATAATTCAGTAATTCATGTATAAGTTCTTTTATAATAGAAAGCTTGGTAAAAAACAGAAGAGAAAAGGAAAACTAATATAGTATATATTTTGGATTAGAAGTAGCAGAGATAACTTACAGGAGCTGTAAAAAACTCATGATCCATACTTCATGCTCTAGAAATGGTGTGAGTTATTTTAAATTGCTGTACCAATATAAGCAGAAGAACTACTTGGGAATGGGTTAGCATCTGTCACTCACCCTTGTTTTATTTAGAGATTGGTCTTAAGCCAGTCCTAAAATTTATGTTTTTCATAAGAACCATCAGTTTTAACTGCCTCTTACAGTGATTCATGAAATGCTTTCTTACTACCATTCTTTTTAAAAATAAAATGATTTTGAGTTACTGCTTGTTTACTCTGTGTCTTTCCTCAAAGTAATTCCTCTATGAATTACAGATAGGTAAAGCCAGGAAAACATAGTGCTGGATTTAGTCCACTATATTGAATAAATGAATGCTTTATATTTGAAAAAACAGAGTACTTCAGATGAAAATTTCTAGACTTTGCACAGCGAATAAGACTGTACAGGCAAGGAGAGACCCACATATTCATCTTTCTCATTGAACAGCAGGAAAGGATATTTCCCAGGAATAATACCAGCAGCTGCCTGAGATTAAATTATATGTGGAAAACTAAAATCATGCAGAATGTTAATTGCTTCAAAAATCATGTTTAAAAGAGTAATATCAACTTTTTCGAACTAACCACTCCAGTTAAACTACAATTATTTTTAATATATCAGTTGTGAAAATATAGGAAACAAATGTATAGGAGGGAAAAAAGGGTTATAATCAGATAGGCTGAGTCTATTTGAAGGCATATTTTAACGCATTTTACATTAAGATTTGCAATGCAAAGACTCTTAACATAATCCAGCAGAATGAATTGTTGCTGCCTGAGCCCCTACTCCCCTCAAATTCCAAGTAACTCGATCTTGGATAAGTTTTGCAACAATAAGGAGATGCTTCATCAAATTCAGTTGAGACAAAGGACTAATTCAATAAATTATTCTTGGTTTTTTTTCATAATTGAAGTTGGACTTGAGCTTGGAGAAAAGGCAATAGTGCATCCAGGTTTGATTTTTCAGACCTGCATGTAGCATTATAACATAAGGAGAACTTAAAGAAGCTATATCTACATAAGTAGCGTAATTAAATATGCTCTCATAAGTATTACTGAAATGTCATATTTGGAATTATAATGCTAATCAATGTAAAAGTTTACTTTAGAGCAATTTTGCTAAAGTACCAAATCCCATATTTACCTAATCTTCTATTTAAACTTTGCAGAAATAACTAGAGTCTACTACTTAATTATCATTGTGCTATATTCCATCTTAGCTGTCCTATTTTAAAGCCTTAATATTTTCTTAGAAAAATGAAGTTGACCTTTTTTAATAAGCTTCTTTTCAAAGATCAAATATATCTGTAATATTTTCCCAATTTCTGTGATTCTGATGCCTGTGTCTAAACACATATGAATATCAAATTCGGTTTAAATTTAGGTGGACAAAAAGCACACTCTTTTTATGCAGAAAATTTGGCTTATTTATGTTTCTCCCAATATGTACAGACTCATTATTTTAATGGCACAATATTTTCTGACTGATCATGCCATTCAGTTTAGATCTGCTCTATGTAATGTGTAAATCCTTCTTTTCCAATAAGACTATGTTCCTTTATAAATTTCTTTTTGATTCTGGTGGACCAGAAAAGTAGATATAATCTTAGATTTTTTTAAAAGACTCCTTAATAGTTTATTCTCCTTTTATGTAAAGGTCACCAGCTTCAATTATTCATATTAAATATACTTTTGTAGTGAACTAAACAATTCCTTCATAAACTCCACAAGGCATGGAATAGGTGACAGTGTACACAATAGTGCTATTATTCCACCATATATCATCACCTTCACCCACAACTCACCCATCTGGGTCCTTTCCGGATGCTTTATAGGAAGCTTTCTAGAATAACTCCTTTCCCAAGGCTGGCAGCAGGACCATGAGGCCAGCTGGACTCTGGGGAGAGTAAAGCAGAGGTTGAAGTGCTGTGTCATGGGCTCCTCTTCTCTGGCATTTGCTGAAGTGTGGATGAGGCAGAGGAGCCTGTGTGAAGAGGTGAAGTGCAAAGCCATCTGGGGTAGCTTTCATTTTTGATGTATTCCTGCTGATATGTGGGATGGGATGGTTATGACTCATCTGCCCCAACAGACTCGGAGCTTTCCCAGAATAGTGATTGACCCAACTGGTCCCAGAAATGCAGAGTACCTTCAGGTCACCTTCTGAAAGATATAGAAATGTAGTCTTCAAGAGAAAAAAAAAACAAACCAAAAAAAACCTACAACCAAAAAAAAGCCCCCAAACCCACAACCCAAACATTACAGAGTTCCTCCTACCCCTTCCCAAAGAACAGATTTTTAAGCTGCTAGATGAACAAAGCCATGTACAGCAGTTGTGGTAGAGATTTTGAATGCCAGCTAGAAAATTTATTTGACAAAGCTTATTGATTTCTGCAGACAAATCTCTTGAAATACCTTAGTCTCTACAAATCATTCTGTCTCTGGGACTTTCTGCCTTCAGGTTATACTCCCATGCAATCTAAAATCTTATTCCTATTTAGAGGAGATTCTGCAGCAAAAAACCTTAATTCAATTTGGAGTTAACAGAGGTGCTTTTAAATTCCTTAACTGAATTGAAATAATTCCTTATTTATGTCAGCACAATTGAAATTAGAATAAAACTTTAAAAATGAAGTTACAGGAGACTATTACCCAGCAGAGAAGCAAGGCAAATATCAAAAAGAGAAAAGTTACAGACATGATCTACATGACAACTGTGTGGAAAAATAACGTGCCACTGAGTCTAGATGGTATGGATTGAATTAGGTTGAAAGACAAACTTTCTCGTGTTCTTGGAAACAGCATATTCTTTCCACTCTATCTTGCTCTGGTCCATAAATTTCAGAAGTGTTATGTTTTCATCCATTCTGAAGGCAGTATGTACTAAATATAGGTCCAAACAATTTCAAATAATTTAAAAGCTTTTTTTTTTTTTTAATGCTATTTAAAGTACAATCATTGTCTTAGTTACAGGTTGTACATTTTCATGCTCCATTATCCATACTGTTATAATTCTAAAATGAATGAAATTAATTGAGAGTGGCAAAGGGAAAAATTATACATCAATAATGATGATTATTAAGCTAATTCGTAAGATAGACTCTTTCAAAAGAATGAAGAGTTTTCTTTGTTCTACATATGATATAACTGTGGATTTTAACTTCTGTGTCTAAACCCATCTGAGTGGAACATGAGGGTGTACAACACCAAATACTCTGGACATATGGATTTTCTGCAATTTTCTACAATGTACTGACAGAGCTTGACTGAGAGCAAAGCTGGTAGATGACATGGGACAAGTGAATTTCTCTTTGTAAAATGGAAAGAATTGAAATTAAAAAGTATATTTGTTCGCCTTTGCCATATTAGTCATAACAAATGTTTTAACTTCATGAGAAAATTTGTGAATTAGGAACATACTTTTTAAGAGAAGCCAAATAAGTTCCCTAAATACTCAAAAAGGGTATTTAGAGTACACTATATCTTTTAGTGAAATGTTCCTCAATGGGTATGAGAAGTACTTCAGGATCTCATCTTTGATCCACTAGCACAATACCTTTGAAGCCTTGTATTGACTTCCAGAGGCACTGGAAACAGATTTATTTAAATACACAAGTACTGACTCATCATTTAAAGAGAGTTTCAAACTAAATAATATGGTATACAAAAACATCATATAAACAAAGTTCTTTTCTATTGATCAGTAGATGGCAAGCTTGCTACACCCAAATTTCATAAACTGTTCTGCTTCCATTTAACATACAACTGTTACGTTGTATTATATTATTATTTATCTATCTAAAAATTAGTAATGTTTAATTTGATGAATAGATGATTTGTGTAGAAGACGTTCTACAGATGACATAACTTTTAAAAAGAGTCTGAGGAAAAATTATAATTAATATTATATGGTCTTATGTCCCTTGGCTTTTTTATCCTAAATGACTACTTGCTTAAAATGTTTATGTTTCTCATTTTTATTTGCAAAAATACCTACCTTGTTAATGCTAGGATATTCCTTAGTTTTTCATACATTCTATATTAAACCTTCTTTTCTATCAGAAACTTTGCTCAAAGCTCCTTATAGGGTTTGCAATATACAGATAAGGATTATCTTTAATACTTATCACTGCAAACCACAAAATAGTGTTACGAGTAAGTTTGGTTTACTATATATCTGCAATTATTCCTTGATGTTCTGGGCATCTATCTTATCTAATAGCATATTAATCATACTTTTATAGGCAGAGATTTTTAGGCAGACTAATGTGCCTCAAAAGAGAAAATTAAGCAAATCAAGTAGATAAAATAAATATAAGAGAATGAAAGCAGAATTAAATTCCTAAAGAATATAATAAACAGTATTAAGGGAGGTGCTAGGAAGACTGAGAAATCACAGGTTTTGATTGTCTGGGGCCAAACTGGACATTGAGTTAGTTGTTCCTATGCTCTATGATCATTAGTCTTGTTTTCTGTCTTGAATATTCCAGAATGAACATGAGAAATCTGCACTGACTGTAAGTAATAAAATTATTCTCTAGTATTAGCAGGGGCTTGTTGCAAGATTGACACTAAAGTTCACTTACACAGCTTTGGGAACAGATTCACTACATTGCTACTACCTGACCTGTGAACTTTGTGCAGATCTGTAGGGGGAAAGAAAACTGTTTTTTTGAGATTTTTTGTTTGCTTTGTCTGTGTGTGGTGTATGTATGTGTATGTCTATATGTGTTTGGCTGTGCTTGTTCTGTTTGCTTGGTTTTGCCAGAGGAAATTCCTGTAAATATGTAACACAGAAGAAATCAAACAAAATTGCTTTAAGGTGATTAAAAACCACAATAAAAATCATGTTACTTGGAATAGCAGGATAATTTAAATCAGAAAGTCTTCTTGCAGGCATATATGGGGGTGAAAATGAGAAAAAAATATGTTAAAGCTGCTGAAACCAGGACAGTAATTAAAGGGCTTTATTTCTATGTGGCCGTGGAAGGGAAAGCAGGATTTCTGATGTTATTGTTTTTTAGGTTCTACAAAGATATGAAAATCGTCCTTCTGGATTTGCTTCTAGGGACAGCTTAGCCTAAGAGGGACACCAAATAATTCTGATTAACAGGCTTATTTAAAGGTAACAGATCTGTTTCGCAATAATTTTTAAAAGAATTAAAGACACTTGTTTGCATTGAAAAAATAGATGGATTTTAATGTATTACATTGATACTTTGGCTAAAGTAATCTGAAACTGTTAAGTATATTTTAAAAAAAAATTATTGCATCCTCACTCTTTTACTAAAAGATGCCTCTGCTAAGCCATTCTTTGTTAATGCAAGCTTAGACCACAGAATCTCCATTTTATTAAAGGTACCTTGTCAAGGAATTGGGCTTCAACCACACATCTTGTCTACGTGGCCAAAAAATGGGAAGACATAAAATAATGTTTTTCGTTATAACATGAAATACTTATACTATGGTATAAAATTTAGTGAACTGAAAATAATAAAGTACAAGGAAAACAGAGCAATATACATACACTCAAGCAAGCAAGTATGAAAATCCATGCAACTTCAACATAACCAAGGATTCACAATGAAATCTCAGAGTTATGGCTGGTTAACATGCCCTCAAGAAGATCCACAGTAGGGCTGACAGTCTTTTGGTGGTTTTCCTTATTTTTTTCCAGGGGCGTTTTTTCCCAGTGTTGCACAGAATAAACTCCCATGGTCCTGCAGCTGTACTAGAGCAACAATCAGCATATCAGAGACAAATTGTTACTTCTACTGCAAAGTAGCTTCGATGGCCTTTTGCACATCTTATTACTTTCTACTTATGCTTCACCACTTCAACAGAGTTCTCTCTTCTGGCTTTATTTCACATAAAACAAATTGAAACAAAAGTTTAAAGACCTTGGTTTTCTTATAATATGTAGTTCATAGTGTGAAATATGCAAAAAAAAAAAAATTAACAGTAATCTATTTTATACTGGTTTTCCTTATGAAATGAAAACATGGAAAAGTGAAATTCCATAACTGAGAAATTCCATAACCTACATCCAAACAACTTGCAAACCCCAGAAATTTCTTCTGTCAAAGCTTTTTGCTAAATATAAACATTTCATATAAAGGTCATAACAATCATGTTATCATTTTGAAAGATTAAAATAACCCCAAACTATAAAACAACTGGTCCTTACTTAGGATTATATAAAATAATTTGTTCACATATATACACAAATAGATATGACTTCTAAGATAAAAGTTTTTGATGTGTAATTCCATGTAGTTCTTTTAAATACCCTAGTATATCTAAGGTCTACTGTATACAAATCTCTCCTTAGTTTGTATCTGTTTACCTCCAGTAATTCCAGTGCAGTTTCTGAGTTCATCTGACCCATACTAACAAATGAAAACTGTATTGTGTAACATAATTAAGCAAGACTGGGAAATGTTTCATAGGATAAATTTAGAAGAAAAAGATATTTTAGGATGTCTTTTTGACTTGTAGTTGCTATAGTAACAACACATTGCTTTTTTTGCTGTACATTTCTTTACTGTATACTCAGAGCTCTATGTGACAAAACAACTATTTTACAGTCTACAATTTAGTCTCAAGAAAAAGATTTTCCCCCTCTGGGAGAAGAAGATTAGACTGGAGCTTACAGAGCTTCTAAAAGTTTGGGGTCTGTCAGCATTTCTGACTTAATTTCAGGGGTTTATGACCTACTTATAAAACTTCTTTATGGAAGGAAGCTTAGCACAGTTGTCTCCTTCTGGAAACATTCTTTAGTGCCTTTTAATCAAAAATTTTAAAATCTATTTCACTGCTTAATTTATAGGCAAATTAAAAAACAGCAGAGTACAGTAGTGACTTTTGATATCAGTTGTGCTAGAAATGAGATTAAAAAGCTGATAGAGTGAAGAAGAACATAACATCAATAAAATGAAGGAATTGATGTAACTGAGCTGTTAAAAGTTGAAACACTTCCTCTAAGCTTCAGAATAGTTTTAAATCTTCTTGTACATACTATAGCACACCAGTCTGTTCTTGTAACAATGTTAAGAGTACCTACTATTATACATATATTATATGATATTATGCTACAATTATTTCAGATTTATTTTCAAAAGCAAATCAAAAATTTAGTTCTCTCACAATTTATTAGGTTCTTGATTCGCATTCAAATAATTAGGGGTTTAATACTAAAATATATATTAAAATTTGAGCTGAATATATATATAAATGTTTATCAATAAACAAAGGGGTTCAGATTTTTCACTGACACTTATGAAAACTTGTGATCTGATCTGGATTGATGCTTCTGAAATTTTAACCAGATTTTTTTTGTATCACTAAGTGTAGAGAATTTTTCTGAATCCATTCTAGCAGGTTAAAAACCAGTATGTGCACTATTGTACATTATTGATGTCTGAAATTTTTAGCAGGAATAAATGGTTTACATTCAAGAAACCAAACTCTGAAAAGTTTCCATATTTGAAACATGGGCATGGCTGCTCCTGCATGATCAGTTGTATTTCATTTGGGAGCAGCCCAACATTTTGGGCAGAGGTGAGCAACAGGCGGCTACAAGCTGTGGGTTTCCTAAAGTAGTTACCTAACCACAGTGTGAGCATATCTTAGGTTCTTAAATCACTTCATAGCCCCGGAAGATATACTATTCATTCTCAACTTCTATTTTCTTTGTAAGGTGAAGAAGGTTTATGTAAGGTTTTTGCTTACATAAACAGACTTACTCTGGTGGGTAATTTTTCAGTTTAAGAATTATCTCATTAAGAGAATAAGTGTTTTTGAAGAAAACCTCAGAGCCTACAGACAGCTCATATAACACAGATGTTTTACTATAGACTCTTCTCTAGAAACAGAAATTTAAAAAAGAGAGGTTTTCTGGAGCCTGTTTTACACAGTATCTCGGTATACAGGAAAAGTTTTCTATACACAGCTAAATCCAAAGCAATTTCTGTTTGACCAGAAATACAAACTAAACACATTACCCTACTTTTATTAACTGAAGTAAGAATACAATATCCATCTTTAAAATCTGGCTACAGAGAGTCTTCTGCCCCATGCCATTAAAAAGTGGAAGTCTGAATAATGTAGCATTTCAAGTCATATCACTTTTGAGCAGATGTCTAATATGACCTACTGAGGGTTCATACCCCTCAGGAGTGGCAAACTCTGACAGAAGGGAGCCATTCGAAATGGCAGCACAAGATCATTCTAGGCCATTTATCTTCACAGCTGAATGTTAGGTAAGTTGGTGAGTCCTTAACATAGATCATGGCTCCTAGGTGTGGTAAGAGCACAAATAGTAACTTGTGCACAGATGTGTTAAGCATATTCATAGTTAAAAATAAAAACAAACAAAAAAACCAAAACCAAAAACACATCAAAAAACCCCAACGTTAAAAGGCAGAAAATTGGAAATTGTAGGAGGAATGATTTGGTGTGACATTCCTGCAATTCCTCTCATCAAAATATTCTGTTCTCAATGAGGTTTTAGAGTTCACACTTCAGTGAAGTGAAAGGGGACATAGGATATATGAGATTCCTGCTTTGCTGCTGTTGTTTGAATAGGAGACTATTCATTAGTGCTTTACTAATGGTTGTGATGGCTGTGTCTTTGCAGTGGAAAAGGTCATCTTATTATAAAAACAGCAGGCATGGCATTTTGTGAACAGTATTGCACACAGTCATATCCACCATCAGAGGACTTACCACTTTCTTCCACCTGCAGTTTTCTTCTCTCTCTCTCTCTCTTTTTTTTTTTTTTTAAGCAATCTGGACTTTTTGAATTATTGAATTAGAGGTTTCAACCAGTGATTTGCAAAATATGACTTTGCTTCTGTTAAGGCCCACTAATTAGATCAGTAGAGAGAGCATGCAGACATTTCTCAATAATAACCCTTTGATCTGAGTGCTGATAGATTCTATCAGCTGCTTATGATATTTTTTAATAGATGCAAATGCTGCTTGGTTAACATAGTTTTAAGCATCCTTTTGCTGCTTTGATATGCCAAGGAAGAGATGGGGTCAAGTCACAATAATTTGCCTTACTTTTGATTAAAGGATTGTAGAGACATAACTTCATCTGATACAGCTCAGGAACCCTCTGAGACACTCTCATGGGAGAGAGTAGGACAAAACACTGCTTTCTCCCCATCTCCATGCATAATAAAGGTTGCATTCCTTCTAGCCCTACTCTCCTATGAGGGATGTCACAAACCAGTTCTTTGAAGGCACCATAATATATATAGAATACCATTAATTAAATATAATTTAAGCTGTTTGGAAGCCTTTTTGATTCAGTGTTCCTTTCTCAGAGTTATTTTTCCAGTTTGATTAAGAAATAGAAATTACAATAGGAAGAGATCTGTAGAAAAGAAACATTAGACTAGTCACAGAAACTCAAAGGCAGAAAGGAAAATATTTTTTCTCATTTTTCTAAGACATCTTGGTTATTGGCTGTTCTGTTAAGGCAGTATTCTGGTCTGGAATTTGACTATAAAATTTACATCTTGGACTTCTCTCTTGACGACTTCAGTCTTTCATTATCTCATTTTCTCAGGCTTCCTTTTCCTTTCCCTTAATTTTTTTTCCCCTTTCTTTCATGAATGCCAGTTTCAAGAACTAAACTGTCCTTTTGATTCTAGAGTCAACCTGAGGTTTTTCCTGGGCACAGTTAAACACCAGCAGTGGAAAAAATGTACATGTGGTCACATTTAACTTAGAGGACCTTAAACTGTAGCATAACACTCTTAATAGCATAAACCAGAAATCATCGAATAATATTACACTGCTGGAAAACTTCAGTAAGCAGAGATTGTGGTCTCATATACTTGACACAGGAAATGAGAAGAAAACCTGACCTTAGGCTATGCTTGATGAAATGAGAGGAGAAAAAGAAGTCTGTGGTTGTGTGTTTTTCTTTATGCATATTTTTGTAAACCCTTTTGAACAGTTTGTTCATATTTCTCTCCTCAGGTGGATGGTTTTACCCAAAGGTTTCTCCTTCCTCATCCGGTTGTCATTCACTCCCTAGACCTGCCCTTCCCTCCACCTTCCAAGTTGTCAATCCTCTCTAATCCCTGCCCTTGGTTCCCTGTCTGTCCTTGTTGTCCCAAACCCTTGCCTAAACCCCTCCCGGTAATTCCCCTATTCCACAAAGCCCAGGTAGTCCATGTGACCCTTTCCACTCTCATTGTCTTTTATATTGGCTGTCATATTGTGAGCCCTTTTCTCCTCCCCATTGTATCCCTGACTAGCTTAAGAATTGTATCCTCCCCCTATACCTCCCCCGTTTAAAAGACTATGCAAAACGTTGATTTTTGGCTTTTTTGTCACTGCCCCCCTTGGGAAATAACTTCCTTTGAGAAGCACATGAGAGGCTCCTCCCTGTTCTTCGCCCTGATCCCAGACACTGTGCCACTGGCTGCTGTTGAGAGCAGAAGCAGCCCTGCTCTGCACCACCACTCGGGGCAAAACTGGACCAGGGCGTGGCAATTCTCGGTGTGGACCAGGGAGTAAGAGCTAGCTCGGGGATTTCTCCGGCAGCTGCGTCAGAAGCCTTCATTTATAGTAGGTGGAAATCATAATAAATTTTAAATTCAACCAATGACATCCAGAATATTTTTCTACTGAACCTTTGAAGTCACTCTCATGGAATGTCTATTTCACTTACCTTAGGCTAAGGGAACGACCTTCCTTCACTTGTCTTGTAAGTTGCAGACTGCAATACAACCATCCACACCACAATTTTTGTTCTTCAGAGAGTGACTCTCTTGTCTGTTGGTGGGGAATGATAGCAGTAATGATACAGGATGAGAAATCAAGATTGTAGAACTGTAGACATGTTCCAGGCAGATTTCTTGCAGGTGAGGCTATCTACAGGACAAAAATGTCCCAAAATCCTGCAGAGAAAGGGTTGTGAGATTTGCAAAGTATTAGTCTATGCACATTGTGTTCAGCAAACCTGGGCTTTTTAGGGACCATGGTGGTGTGCTTTGAATGGCACAAATCTAGTCCAATGCTTGTGGACTTTCTATCCTTAATGCAAGTGCCCTAATGAGTTTAAAACAACTTTCAGAGAAAGCAAAACTTCTAGAATTATGCAGATCTACCATCATGAACAGTTCTTCATGTTATAATGTTCTCATTAGAAGTATATTGTTGAGACTTCTAAATACATAAATTAGATCCAGTTCAAATCCTTAAAAATTTTTAGTATTGAAAAGTAGTATTGAAGGTCTTAAAAACCCCAAAATTCTTCTGTTAATTGCATCAAACGTCCAAAAGGCATGTGCACAGCATAAGCACTTGGAAGAAAAGGTTCTGTAGCTAGCTCTGATAGCTCTAGATATCAATTCATGACAAGGCAGTGACTTTTTTTTTCTGTGCTCCACAATCAAATTAAAATTGTTATGCTGTTGAGACCACAACATGGGGAAAGACCTTTTTTAATCTCATAATTATTTTTTTATCAAAGGGTCGCACATAAAAAGCAAAATTATGAATTCTGCAGCCTGTCCAGATTCACCCATCAGATGATGATCCAAAAAACTTTAGAGAATGATTATCCATCACTATGGAGGAAGAAATTACACAGAATTTTTTTGCCAGTAGTGAGATATACACATATACAAGAGCCACTCTGAAGATAGAACCATACTCAGATGTTTTCTGTTTCACCATTTTTCTGTCCTCCTCCAAAGCAACGTGCAGTACTTCATTTAGCTGTTTAAATAAACTTTCTAGTCTCTACTAGAGCTGGAAGAGTTTGCTTCCCTTAAATAGAAATAGATGTTCAGTGGTAGAAAACAAACCTAGTTGTTTTTCAGAAAGTCTCGGGAATCTGAGTTTAAAATTTCTCTTGGTCTTGTGCTCCAAGTTTTGTGAAGGCCTGACTCCACCTCTTACCTTGGATGGCATTTGTTTCCCTGCATTGTGGTTTTAGACATTAGTCTGTGCAGAGTTCTTGCCCAGGAAGTCAGATACTTGATCTAGATCTTCCCATCTCCCAGATCTGCCATGTGTGTAGTCTAGGACTTCTTAAGTGGGCAACATAAAAGCAGTCCTTTGAATGCAGAACTTCTCGTACCATGGTTAGGATAATGAAATATCTTTCATTGGTTCTTTAGAGGTATCATAGATTTTCATTCTTGTGTGTACAGCAGCCCCTCTAAAGCAAAGAAATGTAAAGCAGCCATACACTTTAAAGTTTTTTAGCCTTACGAGTAGAGAACTCTTGAAAATGAGGAGGAGAATTATATAGCACCACATGCTAACCTGTAACATAATTCACTGTTCTGTTTTAAAAGCATTTGCCAAATAACTCTTTGCCGTTCTATAGCTCAGTTCCAGCTTCCCCATTAACAATGTCATCAATTAATTGTTGTACTCTTAATGAAAGGAAACATGGTCATGATGTTTTTTCTGAATATGTTCTGTTTGAGATTAACCATAGGTAATGGAACAGTTTCCCAACAGAACTTAAAAGCTGGATTACTGTCTTCCAGTTTTGAACCGTCATAAAAACATGGGTAAAATCTAAGCATCAAGCTGATAAGACCACCCTGCATTTAAAATTCCTCATAACTATAATTTAAACTGCAGAAAAGATATAATTGAAAATATAACTATAAAATAATATTTGTTTTGTTGTTTTGATGTCTTAAAAATAGATGTTTTGATGTCTGTCTTCCCTTTAACTACCTAAAAAGTAATATACCTAAAAACTACTTTCCTTCCAAGTAGTTGCAAACGGATACAAAATTTAGAAAATCCATCCTATTTCATTAATTTAAAAGATTATGCTCATCTAAAAAGTACGCATGCAGTAATATCTTGGATTAGTAAAGTCCTGAAGGTTAAATTCCAAACTAGGAAATCCATAGATATAATAGTCTATACTACTCTTTAAGAATTTAGTGTACCTGAAGAAAAATAATTTCAAGAAACTTATATTATTACTATTAGAATGAGTCTAACGAAGAGTACACAACTTTTAGTAAGTGATAAATGTACACAACTGAAAGAATGACATTTCTAAATATGTAAACAATGTCTAAACCCAAAATTTTGTTTGTTTCCAAATAGAGAAAAGCTGTAGGAAATGAGAAAACACAGCAAAATAATATTTATAAAAATCTTGGAAAGAAGGACACTAATTTTTGTAATTGTGATTTCTTACTATTTTGAAGAGATTATCAAGAGCAACAAGATCTTTGTTTTAGTAGAGATTGTTATTATCTAGCAGTGAATGACCCTTAACAAAACAAAACTGTATGTAATGTATAAAATATAATAGTAATTTTAAGTTATTGATTTGAGGGAGGGAAGAGGGCACAATATGATGATGTGATAAACTATGTTTCATAGTGCAGTTCAAAGAGATTACTATTAATTAAATGGTTATTTATCAAAAAAAAAAGGAGAGTTCATCTGATTACTGCATTCATTGAAGGATTAGTAGTTCACTATAAATGGAACTAGTTACTCAGTTAAAGATATGACATTGAATAAGATGTCAAAAGCTAAGGTTGGGGAAAAGTTGTCAGTTTGTCTCTATAAACATGAGATTGTGTCCTGTTTTTGCTGCTCTTTCCTTGTAGCACTTTATATCTTAATCCACATTAGCCCAGTGTACATTTATAATGCGAGAGAAATGCAGCAGTATTATAATTAGTTATAGTAATTAAAATTCAGCATTTCAGAGAAATCGTTGACAGTGCTTTGCATACTGTACTGTTATTTTCTCCTTGTTATTTCAGCCATCTATTTGACTCACACTAAATTTCCCTGCAAAAGAATTTGCTCTTTGCAGATTGAAAGATAAAAGGTTTTATAAAAGATTGTCAGTATTGAAAATGCAGTAGATGTAGGGAACTGCTAATTGCATAATGTGGTGCTGCAAAACTAGTTAATTTTCCTATTGAATTCCATAAAGTAGCTTTCAGAAGGATCAAAACAGGAAATCATGATGGATATTTCCTTTATATGGAAATCACTTCTGAGGCAAACAGGAAATATAAGTACAGGAAATGAGGTCCTGGGCTGTGGGTGGGTGGAGGAAGACACCAAAGAGGCTGGACAGGGACAGTCATGCCCATTATTGTCTTTAGGGACTTGACAGTATTTACGTAGATTCTCTTTTATGCTCTCTCTTCAAGGAAAGGAACAAGTCTGCCATTTTCACTGGAAAGAAAAATGAAAAAAAAAAAAAAAAAAAAAAAAAAAAAAAAAAAAAAAAAAAAAAAAAAAGAGAGAGTGTTTCAGAGTCTTAGTTCCTGTATAATGAAATTAGGTGCCTAAGTCACCTGTTTCAGTTCTTAAGGAACTTGACTGTCTAGTGCTTTATATGATCCCTGGAATCAGGGAGGAACCATTAAGACATTTGTAATTCAAATATAGCAATGTCCCTTTTGGGTCTGGTTATTAGCAAAAGGTCTTTAAATATTATATAAATTGCTTCTGTGGTCTTATATACTCTATTACCAGCTTTGGTATCTCTTATATAAATATTCTGGGATACGAAAGCACCTGTTAGAAATCTAATGTAATGCAAAAGAATTTTTTTTTTCAATGGAATTTCTAAATATGCTTTTTTTATACTTAGAAGAATAATTTCTTATTTTTTTGTACCCTTTCACAAGGGTGAAAGATAAATTGTCCCTTTCACAACAGTTACTTACAATATACATCCATGAAATACAAGATATACCTATTGTATTTGTAGTGAAAATCATCTACAAGTAAACTAATACATAGCTGAAAGCACTCTGACAGAGTTTTATTATGTGTATTATATCAGACTAGTGGGATTTCCTGTTTAAGTTAAAAATCAACCTATATATTATGTACAGTAATATCCTAAGTTGAAAATAAAATGCTTTTGACTATCTTCTAATTATTTCCATGTGTACCTTTTACCTCCTGGCAAATAATGTTAGGTTTTTGCTCCATTTCTCTGTCTTGCTCTTGGTCAAAGATCCTTGGATGGTAGGTATGGCCAAAATTCTTCAGTGAGATACAGAGCTTCACTTAGCTGTTAAAATGCATACAGGGGTAAGTGAAGTTCCATATCAAATACAAATTTTGCCTTTTTTGTATCTTCAAAGAATGGAGAAAAAAATAATCACCCAATTAGTAGGATCAATGTTTTGATAGAACTCAAATGTAATTACTAATCTAAGAAAAGAAATTCCAAGTACTACACAAATTAAATTTTGGGAGTAAAGTAATTGAAATCACTAGGAGGTAATTGTGGTTTTTTTAATATAACAATAATTTTAATACTAAAAGTTAAAAAATAAATATTTTGTATGGATTAGACATAACTCTCAGAAAATCATACCCATATATAAGCACTTCTAAGGGTTTTTTTCACTTTGTAGCCTCGTATATTTGATTTTATAACCTAAAAGGTAAGTCTAAGCATCACTCAGCAAATTTTTTTCAACAGCATACCAGAATTACACAAATATTTTAGTCTAATAACAATTTAGTGTCATTACAAAATCTGTGATTTATGGTGACATGTATTTCACATTCCCTTTTTTCTGGTGAAAAACTGGGTGACTATAATTCTCTAGAGGCCAGCAGATTTGCTAGAAACCAATGTAGAAAAACAAATCCAGGAAGTTTCACTGAAGTATTTAATTAAATACTACCCACTTTCCCTATTGTTTTCTTTTCTTTTGAATATCAGCTATTTATTTTTTTAATATATCTAAAGATGATTCAGAGTGTAGTAAAAGTAAGGGGAATTTTGTGAGGTAAAATGAAATCTGGTGAAACTCAACTGAATTCAAGATTTATGTCAGGTATGAAAATTGTCTGGATAAAGCAGCTGAAGCAAAGATTCTCCTGAAATATTAATATGCCATACAGAAGACAAGGTATCTAGTGCTTCTGCTCTGGAAACCCATGTACTCCATAGGAAGACACAAGGAATTATTTCAGCAGAGACTGAGGATCATTTTCCCTATTAACTTTTCTTCCATGGTCCCTCTGTGTTTATTTCACATAACAAACAAAACAGAACAAAATAAAACAAAACAAAACAATCTCTTTTAGCTGATTATTAGTAGTGGCTGTAATCCCCCAAAATAGACATCCTTCTCACATTCTTACTATGTTTAAATTCTGTGGATTTGGCATACCAACATAGCTTCTGTCAATAACCATGTTTGATCTATTGCTGTACTACATAATTTGTATATGAGTGGCCTGCAGCAGCTGGATTATTAGGCAAAACCAGAAGTCAGCTGTGGGCAATTTGATGAAATTATATTAGACTTTATGTGAGTTCTGAAGACTTTTTAACTTGCCTTTCACTTTTTTTTTCATTTCACTTGAGTATTTATGGATGTTATCCAGTTTAAAAAAAAAAAAAAAAAAAAAAGAAGAAAAAAGAATGAAGCTGAAAATGAAACTTGTGCTGTGCAAACCTTCCTCAGTTGTGAAATGGATGGCTCTTGTGAGGTCATAACACTTGAGAACCCTGAAAAAAGTTATTCTATAGTACAGTTTTAAAAGTTCAGTCATGAAACTAATGTTTGAACAAAATATTTTTAAAAATAGCATCTACAGAGAGAATTTTTTTTTCTCTGAGAGTTGATTAAATTTTCAAATTCTCAGCTGTTTACTGAAAAAACACTACTGTCATACGGGTTCTGATCTTATTCTGAAAACCTCCCAAACCTTTAAAAGTAAGTCATTCCTGTCTAAATAAGGTTTCTATCACAGGGAACCAAGATATATGCTTTTGATTTTTCAAAGACAATGTTAAATAGGGGTGGGGGAGAGGAGTGCCTGAGGTCAGAGAAGAGTAACAAGGCATAAATAGAATAATTTAATTCCTTCTTACAGTTTTCCCACTCCATGTAAAAACTTTAGCTGTTTAGGTTTACGTGTCCTATAAATATATGTTGTTTCAAGCATGTCTTGTCTCTTGTCTGAAAATCTTGTTAAATGTAAAATAGAATTTGTAAAATAAAATGATTGTTTAATTATAATGCTTGTACCTTGACTTTTGGCTTCTGTCCAGACCTGGCTCATTTTCTTGACAAATTTTCCTCTCCCTTACTATCCATTATTGCATCTAATGTAGTTTGGCACTGGGAATACTTTGTAGATAGCCCACAGAAACATTTCCTCCCATTGCCCAGATGGGCTATTCAATAAGTATAGCACCAGTGACCTTGTCACTCCCATATTTCCAAATGCTCTTTTCATCTCAGCATTAATCAAAAAACTCTCTATTCTTCCAAATCTAATAAAGATATCTTTATCTTAGATTCTGAGCACAACTCAGACAATAATAAGAGAACTGTTTTTTGATTATTTATTCCAGAATCCAATTTTGGATTTCAAACTAGAGCCTATCTAAGACCAAAAAGTTTCAGTAAAGTGCTGCAGTGGGAATTAAATTTAACAATATTTCAGCACTAGTATTTCTTCCTTGTAATGACAGATGATTAAGCCTCCTAGATAAAATCTTTGAAAAGAAAGAGGGGGAAAAAAGTATTTTTTAGTGACGCTTGAACAACTTTTGTCCTAGATAAAATGGAAAATTTCATCTAGGAAATTATGTACAGTTTTGTACATCAAAGTAAACACACACAAAAAAGTAAATACATGTTCTCAGCAAAGTAAAGACATTTTCTTAGGCAATTTAAGCATCTATATCATATGCATATGATATTACTGTTTTATTTTATTCTCATTAAACTAACCTACAAATGAGGCTAAAGTGAAAAAATGACATTGCTCTAGGTTCTCATTAAACATAGTAGAAAAAAGCCACCAGCTTTTGTTTTATTCCTTCTTGTAGTATGAATAATATCCTTCAGTGATTTTGTTTTAGATGGGCTCCTTCACAGGATGTAGTAATCTTAACTAAAAGTACACTCCTATATCTCAGTAGCCTGTATAGACAACCTTTGCATTCTGCAGAGGAAAGGAGAAGGACCTGGGGACCTAGTGGACAAGAAGTTAACTATGAACCAGCAGTGTGCCTTGTGGCCAAAAAGGCCAAGCAGTATCCTGAGGAAAAATATTGACAGAAGATAGAGGAAGGTGATCCTGCCCCTCTGCTGTACCCTGGTGAGGCCACATCAGGAGTGCTGTGTCTGCCTTTGGGCTCCTCAGCTCAAGACAGACAAGGAACTACAGGAGAGGGCCCAGTGGGGAGCTATGAAGATGATGATGGGACAGGAGCATCCCTCTTGAGGAGAGTCTGATGGAGATTGGCCAGATACTTTTTCAGTGGTGGCCAGTGACAGGAAAAGGGGCAAAGGGAACAAAACTTGTTCTGACCATGACGAAAACTTCTTTACTGTGAGGATGACCAAGCACTGGGACAGGCTGCCCAGAGGGCTTGCAGAGTCTCGTCCCTGGAGCTATTAAAAATCTGATGGTCCTATGCAACCTGCTCTGGGTGAAACTGCTTTATCGGAGGGGATGGACTAGATGGCCTCCTGAGGTCCCTTTCAACCTCAACCATTCAGTGACTGGGATTCTGCTTTCTATTATGTTTCGTCTTAGTCCACAGTTAATATCTAAGTAGGTCCATTCAATTCTGACTGAGTATATCTGTTTCTTTCTGTTGACTACAAAATGAACCCAGAAGCAAGTAGTTCAAAAGTATATGCATATCCTTTAGGCAGTTAAATGAAATAAATTACTCAAATCAGATTTAAGGTAATTAGGCCAATGACGTCTTATGTGCGTTAGTTTAGTTTAGTTTTGCTGTAATAATCTGAAGTATTTGCCCCTCTTTTCTGTTTTGAGATTTTGCCTTTAGGAAATAAATCTGCAGAAGAGAAATTTTCCTCACACCACAGTTGCTCTGTCAATAGTGTATGAATAATTTTCATTTTGCCAATTCCACAGTTCCAAACCACCCCACCCTCTTGATTTACAATTGGCCAAATAAAGGATAATTTAGTCTGCTGAAGATTAATAATTCAGAGTTCTTCTTTATTGCATTTAAGACTGGAAATCAGCATTCTTTGTGTGATTGATCATATTTTACTGCTGTTACTGATATCAGACTACGTTTTAAATTTCTAAAATTAAGAGGTTTATTATAAGGAGATATTTATAAATAAGTACATAATGATACTGCAGGCCAGGGCCTCTACTTCCTGTTCAGTAATATTTTACTATGATGTGTGACATTTCTCCCTCAGTATTTTCTGAAGAAATAGGAGCTGTGAGAAACTGAGTGATATGTTTCCAACATTTGAATTAATATTTTAATGGCGTATTATATTTTATGGTCTGTAGTACCCTAAAGTGTAGAGTTCCATTTGGTTTAAACCCAAAGGATCTGCAGTGATAAGGTAGAAGGACTGTCAGTGCAAGGGCAAGCCAGGCTCACTGTCCTTACAACAGCAACTACACCGGCTGGTTAAAAAATATAAGCATATCGTGAATAAGGGTGGTGTTATTCACTCTCTTTATCTTAAGGAATATTTTAAGTACATATGAATAGAAATTGACTTGGTCTCTAAACAGTGAAATATCAGAATTTCAACAGCACTTGTTGAAATGCTTGGAAATGTACAAATTATTTCTCCTTTACTTTCTTAAGACTATCCTCTTCTTTTTATATATATTTTAAATTATCTTTTAAATTTTCAGATATGGCCTATAAGTATGCATCTTGCTCTGCTTAAGTATAGACTGTTCCATTATATTCTCTGAACTGTTATGTAGTTTGTTTTATGAAAGTCTTTTATACCTTCTTCTCTTGTGTACTAGTTGTAATTCACTTTCATTACAGCAGTTTAGCAGTAAATTGTAGCTTTCAGGTCTGGCACACTTTTTAAGACTCCCTGCAATAGTCACATAATTTTTTTATACTGCTTTTTAGCATCAATTCAGTAGTGACCAGTTGCATGCCCCCAGAAGCACTTAGTTTCCAAGGGCCCCTATGTCTCGATATTACATGTGAAGTGATTTCTACAGCAATAGGTCCACATGCATACATTTAGATATGCAGTCTGTTTCAGTGAGCTGTCTCCAGACTCTTCTTCCAGCTACCAAAATAGACAAAACTTTTCTTCTTTGGTAAGAAAGCCTTTTAGCGGCATGGATGGGGAGGCACGTCGTGCCAGAGAAATTGTTTACACTTTCATGGCATTGAAAAATTTACCTGATATCCTATTATGGGTATGGGGATAGTGTTTTCTATATGACAGTGCTCTGGAGCTGCTGGATGAGAACTAAATCACTTAGGAACCTACATAACTTGTCTGTGAATATGTTCTGCAGATGAAGAAATTAATTTGTTTGAGGAAATGCTAGATTTCATAAAGATTATTTTTCTGTGAGCCTGTACTACCTTAAAAAAGTGTTCAAAGTCCTGCACTTCTAGCTGCTTTGTGTTGAGTGATACTTTAGCTTGGACTCAAGTTGACTGAGACCTCAGAGGACTGAGTCCTCTGGCTTTTCTAGCTCATTCAATGAAAATTTACAGTTGACTATAGATCTTAGTAATAGATCTGGTTTTAATAATTGAAAAAAATAATCCTCCTCCTTTTCCATCTAACACCACAAGAACAGAATGTTTAATGACAAACCAATACATGTGAATTTTTTTGCTAGCCAGGCACACATTTGCAACATCCCTACTAATTAATTTTGCTACACAGTGATCTACTTACAATATATTGGCATGCATCGAAGCAGAGGACGATAACTCATCAACTGCTTGCTTCTACCCAACATCACAAACAGGTACATTAAAAAAATTCCCCCCTAGAAGGACATATTTTTCCAGCAGCATTCTCTATTACAACAGAATTTCAGGAAGGCATATTTCAGTTTAAAGAGTTGTACTCTGACTAGTTTTAATACAGTATATATTTACAAAATTATATATGAGAGGAGTACTATAAAAAATACATTCAACCTACAAAGCATATATTTTTCTACCTCTGAGTCAGTTATGGCAAAATCAGATTCATAGGAGAGGATGCATCTGACCACTTGTGCATATCTGTCATGAGACATCAATTCTATGTAAATTGCACTAGGCCCTCTCAGTAATTGGTGGAGAAAGACAGGCATTTCCAGAGTGTGATTTATCAGATGTATGGGAGAAATGTCCTTTAACGTGCAATGGATCTTACAGTGGTTTTTTTCTAGCTACAGAGTGCAGAAGCAGCTTTGATAACCATCTCAAATATAAGCAATCAGATTAGAGACCTTTACATTTCAACAGATGAAACATGCACTTATTTTATATTCAGTTCTGCAAAGTGTTTTCCATTTAACTGGGCAAAAAACCTAAAAAATCTCAAAGATTTTAAATTCTTCTAAAAACAATTAGTACATTGATTTTAAAATATGAATAAAAATTTTAAAAAAATCATGTGATAAAAGTGTCTAAGTCAGGAGAGTAAGGTATAGATTGATAGAAGGTGGAGAGTAAATAGGAAGCATGAAAGAATGTGGTATTTGAAAATTAGTTCAAAGTTCGTATACTGTGTTCCACCAAATATTTTTATATGTGACAGAAAAAGCACTGCATCACAGCTGGGATTTTTAATACCTACTTGTCTGTAGTGCTACATAGTGTTGAGCAGTTTATTATGAAGCATGAAAAATTTTGAAGAGCATTTTGTTACAAAAAATAATTTTAGTAGTCTGAGTCTTTCCTTAGGAATTGCAAAAAGGTAATAAGAACTGCTAAACACATGACAAATGAGACAAATTTTCTGCAAAAACACTTGCAATGCTCATTTATTTGACAGGGAGGCATTAAAAATAAGAAAGACCAAAAGACACTTGGGTGATTATTTAGGTGTTCAGGCAGAGTGCAAAACCAGATAATCTTTAATCCATCTGCAATGAATCTCAACAGTACACTTAAATGAATTCCTATTTGGTATTGATTTTAAGACAATTATTTCTCTTAAGAGAGACAAAACTTTAGAGGAAAAGTCAAACTTTTAATTCTAAATGTAGATAAATTGGTATATCTTAATGAAGCACCGCATTCACATTCCAGGAACTTTTTTTGACACATATTTATTGAATATATCACTAATTCATTCAAGGAGATTTGCAACTCTAAAAGTTGCACAGGCTAAAGTATAGTTCCAGTAGAGGCTTTAGCTACATAATGTACATTGTCTAATGACTATGATTTCAGCATCTTCCGTGGTACATTAAGTGCCCACTTTCCAAACAATTTGTGCCTGGATAGATGCATTCTTCAGAATGAGATTCACAATAAACAGTAATTGACAACTGTAGAGATCAGTAGACTTTATAAATAGATGATGATTATAAATATCTTAATTTGCATTCTGTAACTAGTTCCTGTATACCAAGCTAAGTGCCAGCAGGCACCACTTTCTTCTGTTGATGCAGTTAAAAGCAGAGAGTGGTGGTTAAATGACTACCTTAAGGCATAAAAGTCATAAAGAGTAATTCTTGTATTTTCAAAGTCAACCTTTGCAGGTTCTGTTTCTGACAGACAATCTTCTCAATCCTTATCTCACCACACGCACATTTTTTCACTGAATTTCACAATTCTCGGAAGACTGCCCAAACCAAAAACCTGTAGACTTTGAGAGTAAAAGCAGACTGAGATGGTAGAATAAGAGGGGATCCAGACTTGTAGTTTTCTCCTTTTTATGTAATTCCATTTGGGATAAAATGATTAATATTTCATTGAGCCAAAGACAAAGAACAAAAATCATTAATATTGTGATTAGGACAGAATATAGGACTCCAGACTTAATTTTCTTCTTCAATTATTTTTGAAGAAATAACCTCAAATAACTGATGCATCAAGTGCTCCAGCTGACCTCCAAGGTGAACATCCAAACCAAAAATCTTGTTTGAACTTCAAATTCCTTGTGCAGAACAAAATATTTTTCACAAGAGAGCTCAACAAACCACTAACAAATTAATCAGTTTCCTTTATGACAGATTAATTGCTTTGTGAATACGGGAGAAGCAGCAGATATATATTAATTTTCAAAAGTCTTTCATAGTTCAGTTTTTATATGCAAGCTAGGAAAATATCTAGATGAAATAACCATATACTGAATGCGAAATATGTAACTATGGAGTGACAAAACAAGACAGGATTAACCTGGTTTTCTTCCTACCCTCTAAAAATACTATTAGAACTATGCCTGGACTGTATTGTATTGACTGCTGCTGAAGGTAAAGTTTTAATTTATTGGAATAAACCTAAATAGTATATGCATTAGTTACAGCACACTAGCTATTCCAAGAACAATCTACCATCTCATAACTATAAAAGAAATTTGTATAGCTGGACAAGAACATAACTCTTTACATACTTCAACTACAAATTACATTCAATGCTGTAGGACTTAAGACTTTCTGGTCTTGTGGTAAATGTTACAGCTGACACCTGCACCATGTTTAGCTTTTCAATCTCATGAACAGAGGTCTTTTTTTCTTGGTGGTGGATTTCTTTTTTGTTATTGGTTATTCTTTAATCTGTTTCTATTAATTTAAGTAAGACAAAATTAATGAAATTAATCTTGTGCTTGGAGAAGCAAAGAATTACCTTGCAGTAATGTGGTTTTTAATTGTGAAAAGATCTTGAAAATAGTCTATCTTCTAGATTTTTTTATTATTTCTATTGAAAGTGTCTGTCATGACAGAGTATGATAATATCAGCTCCAGTCTTTATTTCAAAACCATAGGGAGCCTTTAATCTGATTCCCAGACACTGAAGTCAGTGAAAATAAAACTGAGACAAGGAATTCAACTAAACTCTGGTTCAGAAAGTCATCTGACAGCAGATTTCACAAATTTCTTGTCTCCCGTATTGTTGAAGAAATGCACTGCTGCATATCAGCCCAGCTGGAGTTTTTCATAGCATTGTGCATGGTAAAATTAAATATGACTGAGAGTTTGCTATATAAGGACTACTTGCGAAACATTGAAGGGGCCAAAACAACCATAAGTGCTGCTGAGTTGGTTTTAATGTTTTGTCCTAGTGCAAGTTTAGATAACACTGTGGGTGTTATCTTTATAATCTTTAATTATATAGGTATGTAATGTTAAATCTAACTTTATACTTTGCATGCTTGTAAGAAACAAAAACCTTGCTTGTGGGCAGTAGTTATCTACAGTTGAAATATTCAAAGGCAGGTATTTTTCATTTCAGCTGGACAGCTGAATATTTAACAGAAAATGGTATCCTTTTCTTCTCAGGAGGGATCCTAGTTATGCATGACTCTCTCCTAATAATCAGAAGATAAACTCATAACTTTTAGGCTGTGGATATTCCAAGGGTTCAATATATCTTGATTAATGAATGTTCTGAGCTCTGGAAATGTGAATGAGCTGTTGCTAACTGGATATAAATAGAACGGACTCATGATGTTTGAGAAGATTGTAACTCCCATCTGCATTAAGCCCTGGATGCCCACACTCAGCTCTGTTGCTGAATGTGGGCATCCAGGATTGATGAAGCAATATATATCTCTATAACTCTCTGGGGTTGGATTTGGCTGAGCTAATGGAAGGGATGAGGGTGGTTCACCTAGTCTACAGAACAGTTTCAGTATGAAATTTGAGAAATTCTTTATAATTCATATTGTCCTTGTTAGCATTCATTTTTTGTAACAGTACTTGAGCTGTCACCGTCCCTCTCTATCCTTCCTATGGTGGCACAATAATGCATGCTACTCTAGCGGCGCGTTTTCTATTTTTATTTATTGTTAATGTTAATTTGTTCTGTAATGGTTTAGTCCATGTTCCCCTATCTCTTCCTCCTGGTGGTTTCCCCCTGCACTTGTTCGTCCAGCACCTATGCTTGTCAATCTCCGGGAAGGACTCTCCCCTCTTTCCAGAAGGATCGTGGGAAGTCAGTCCCTGATTGGAACAGGCTGGGAAATCCCCCACCCCTCGTTTCCTATTTGCTGTCTGTGTGCCATCCCCACTCCCCTGATTGGTTTTCCCTCTTGTGTCCGCCCCCTTCTCCTGGTCCCTTATAAGCACTCACCCGCCCCTCTTGTTCAGACTCTTGTGGCGTCGCCTGCATGCTGAGCAGGTGACAATAAACACCATCTTGCCACAAAGTCTCCTTTTCCTACCTTTGTCGTAGCCTCACCAACAGCTCTCGTGTGGCTGTGACCCGCTGGGGGGTGGTGGCCGGTCCGCCTGCTGCTGCCTGACTGAGTCTGGAACGATTCCCAACCAGGGCAGCTGGGACTAGCTGGAAGCCACTTTCCAGCAGGCAGAGGAATCATTTCATGCCACCATGTACACTATCAAAAAAATGGGGTTGATGGAGGCAAAATATATAAATGGAGGAGGCTAGTGAACTAATACAAAGATTGATTGGTTTGTCAGCTCTTTATCCAGTGAAAGAAATATCAAATATGAGACCAAATTTTGATGAGACTGGACTATTGTCTTGTTAAGAATCCTTTAGATGTCATTTGACAAAACTAGTAGAAACTGATGCATCTCTGACTTTTGAGCTGGCTCAGATTTATTTTTCTTTCTTGAAAGCTTGAGGTTTTGCTATTGGCTCAACAGTAGGTGTTCAAAGAAAGTGGTTGGTTTTAATGTCCTTGGTTTTGAAGTCTGGAATCAGATTCAGCCCGCTGGCTTAACCATAAATTATGTTTAGAAATCCTCATGAGGTAAAGCAAGAAGTAAGAGATGGTTAGTGTTTTTCTTCTCATATTCTTGCCATGTGTAGCTTCTCTTAACAAAAAGAGAAAAGAAAAGAGAAAAGAGAAAAGAGAAAAGAAAAGAAAAGAAAAGAAAAGAAAAGAAAAGAAAAGAAAAGAAAAGAAAAGAAAAGAAAAGAAAAGAAAAGAAAAGAAAAGAAAAGAAAAGAAAAGAAAAGAAAAGAAAAGAAAAGAAAAGAAAAGAAAAGAAAAGAAAAGAAAAGAAAAGAGAGAATATGTAATATTTCCACAAAAGGTTATGGCTATCAAGCTGCATGTATTTTTATTCTAACTGCAGAGTAATAGAAAATGCACTATTTAAACTTAGATAACTTTCATGTTCATTACTTGAGTGCAACAGATAAACAGACAGTAACAATAACAAACAAACAAAACATATAAAACAGCTATCTAAAATACTTTGTCCAATGCCTATTGAAAAACCGTTCAGGTATGTAAATTGTAAACAATTCTATGTTTAGTTAATATTTTTCATTTAAAGAGAAAATGCTGCTGAACTTTTGTGAGATATTTCCCACGCCTGCCCCCCGGGCTCCTGGGCTAGCTCAGTTCCCTTAGAAGCTTTGGAGGAATTTCTCAGGGGACAGGGTTAAAGATTCCAAAAGAGGCTCTCACCCCCAGGATCAGTCCAAAGCTTTATTCTCAAAGGGTTCCAGTGCAGAGAGAGAGATAATAAGGAAGAAACAGGACTTTATCTAGTCTTCGGCTCAGGAAAGATAAGTGGACCTGAGCCAATAGGGTCAAGATAGGAAGGAAAGGTCAAACTACATGGTCACAGGCTTCAGGGGGTCTCTGGGGAATAACCATTCCCCAGAGGAATACAACATCTTTGCACTTGTACACATCTCCTAGATAACAAAAAAGAGTATATGTAGGCAAGTTATAGTTGTTGACAGACTATAATGAATTATGTATTATCAGTTTAATATTCAATTGATACCAACACTTATGACCATTGGAAATAGAAAATGCTTACAAGTTAGTATGCATTAAAGCAACAATAAAGTGAATTATTAAAGTGAAAATTAATAAAAGTGCTCAAAGTGATAATTAGCATTCAGGAAAAGATTGTGTAGAAAGCAAGTGTGTTGAAATGGAAACTAATCAAATAGTCCAAGCATTATAGGATTTGGAAAATGCTGCTATGCCAGAATGTACTGCAAGTAGGTGTCCCTGACAACTAACAGATCTTTTTTCCTGTTTAGAATTATGCCATCTTTACTGAAGACATGGCTAAAGCAGGGTCAGTCTCTAACTGGAAAGGTCTTGTTATTGGCTCAATGATAGATCATGTTTTAAAGTCCTTGAGTTTTGAAGTGTTGGGTCAGAACGAATCTGGGAAAGTATCTGATAATACAAATAAATTCGATAGAGGCAAGTTTATATTCTACACTTACTGAAGAAAAGATCCAGAGTATAAATGTGAAATGGTGCTTAAATGAATAAGCTGTCATACTGTGGTTAAAAAAATGGGCTATAAATTAAAAAGGTAATGTTATTAAAAATATTTGATAAAATTCTGAAATATATTAAAAAGAATATCATATATAAGACATGAGATTAATATCCTACTCCTTTTGGTACTCAAAAAGCTTTAAGCAGTGTCTGATAACCACTTTGGGGCAAAGTAGGTTAAGAAAAGTGTAAAACAAATTGGAAAAAGGAGGGTAACAAAAATACTTAATCATTTTAATTTTCAGCAATAATGATTTAAGTGTCATGTTAAATGTTTTCATTCCAAGACAGACATGCACTGGAATAATATTTTATTTACATAGAAATTGCAAAATATTTTTCAATGAAGATTTTTAGAGATGTGTCTGTGAAAGGAGCTGGGGTCTATTGAACATAGTTTGAAAATATGAATATGAATAAACCCAGGAGGGATTTGTATTTCCATGATTCTACAATATTTTTTCTTATTTTCATCTTCTTCCTGCTTCTGAAATGTCAATGCTTCAATGATATTTCTAGTATTCAAAAAATTTATGAAGAGCTTTTTGACTATATCTACTTTAGATTATCATCATCTCTATGACCTTCTATATAACAGAGGACATAAAGCTACACCAGTGATATGTTCTATGTTGCTGAAACGTATTTGAAATCCGTATTTGAATTCTTCAGATATACTAATGACATCAACAGGTTTGTTTGATACATTTAATCAATCCTTTAAACAGCTTTGATTCTGAACAATGATGTACCTCCACCAAGACTACTTCCAACCTTATGCAGCTCTGTGAACCACTTCAAGTTTATCCTGTTCATGTAATGAGGGAGTACAAGATAGTACTACATTATAGGTTGGTCTAAAGATCAGGACAGAGGAAAAATAGTGTCACACTAGTGATAGGTTCAAAATATCATCCCAGACACTTCTGAAATAAAAGTATTACTCTAAAAATTGGTTTTTAGCTTTCTAGTGTGATACAGACTCTAAGTTTTCTCTGTTTGCTTTCCATCTTTGCTATGCTTCTTAAAAAGCTTGGGCCAAGAGGAAATCCCTGTAGGAGGAGAAGCAATCTAATATACTGAGTAAAAATTTGAGATACTGCAGGATGAAGCAGAGGATTCTACAGACATGTTGCAAGAGGCTTTGGTTTAAGCAAAATTTCAGAATCTGGTAAGAACCTGAAAGCTCATTGTAAATAAATAGTTACTAACCTGACTACAAAAAATGTTAGATGCCAAAACTCACCACAAAGAGAAGGGGCGGGGGGGGGGGGGGGGGGGGGGGGGGAAAGAAAGATAATTGTTATTAATCTTTTTGGATTAGCCTTTGTCTAGTCATTTTGAGTGTTCAGTCAAGAGACACTTAGGAAAATGAATCAGAATACAACACATTTCATCCACTTGCACCCCATGTTCTCCCAGCTGTTTCCAGGTCAGATAATTCCCTGACCTTTTATTATTTGCATATTCCATGGTCTTATTAAGCCACTTTCTGAACCCTTTAAATTATCAATTAAAAAAAAAAAACCAAACTATTTAAACTTATTCTAGATTATAATGTAATAACACCTAGTTTTTATGGGCTCAAAGACTTCTTGTTTTACCTTTGGTTCAATAAATTTCACCACTACAAATTATCCTGATATTTTCATGATCCTGTGCACTAAGCAAAAGAAATATGACCAGAGACAATTAAATATTGAATAAGAAAAGTAAACACTCATAATGATGATGATGATCTAATTCAGATGAAAACAGGATTATCTAAACTATCTGAACTACATTTTCACCAGTGAATTATTGTTCCTGATATTAAATTTTATGTGTAAAATTTTGTGTATATAATCTAGATAACATAATACATTTTTCTACCATGTCTTCTGGCTTTAAACTTATTGCAGTGGATTTCCTAAGAGGCTGTTATTTCTTGGTCCAAAGCTTTATAAACAATGCTATATATCTCCTTTACTTCTCTTAATCCCTGAGAACCTTAAATCTATTAAAAAAAAAAATCTGGAATGCAGCAACAGTGGGAGTTTTCTGATTAGTTTTCCATAGGCTGAAATTGTAAAGAAAGAATACAAGAAAAGATGAATTTAAAAATTCCAACTTTTTTACATTTGTATTTTTTTAAATTTACTTCATTTTCTGCATAGAAGAAAAAAAATACATTAATAATTATAATTATTAAAATAATATGGCTATGTGGTGGGTAACTGAACAAAAGATTCTGAATTTGCTTCATTTTTGTGACAAACTGTTACTGAAGAGTAAGATATATTCCTCGTCTGTATATATTATAAAAGTAACCTTGCTCAATACTAGTAAAAAGAAAATTACATAAAGATGAATTAAAATAAGATGCTTATTGAAGGACATTTTGAAAGTTACCTGGTTTGTTGAACATTTTTTTCATAGAATCACAGAATGGTTTGGGTTGGAAAGGACCTTAAAAATCATTTGGTTCTATGTCCCTGGCATGGGCAGGGACATCTTCCACTAGACCATGCGGCTCAAACTCCATCCAACCTGGTATTGAACATTTCCAGGGGTTGGGATCCTCATCTTCTCTGGGCAACCTGTTCCAGTGCCTCACCACATTCAAAATAAAGAATATCTTCCTGATATCTAATCTAATCTTGCCATTTTTCATCGTAAAGCCATTCCCCTTGTCCTATTACTACATGCCCTTGTAAAAAGCCCCCCTTCAGGTTTTTTTGTAGGCTGTGGCAGTGTATGTTTAGGAGTGAAGCCAATGCCTTATTCCCAAGAGGCCACTCCAGAGAAGAAGCTGCTTGGAGAATCTCAGGCAAAGCAATCAGGCTCCCACATCCACACACATGCCACGCAGCCAGCAGCAAGGAGAGGCAGAGGGCCCTTGGTCTGGAACGGCTCCAGCAGTTTATTTCCAGGTGGTGCTGAAGGGCTGTCCAGTGCCAAGAGGGGAGACTGTGGGGCAGTCCTGGCTTAAGTCAGGGTTACAACAGCCAATGAACTTGAGGCATGGGGGCCGTGCAAAGGGCAGGTAAGGTCAAGGTCCTAAAGGAAGAGAGGGTTGGTCACCAGGGAGACACCAAGGAATGGGAGAATCTACAGGGTAGGGGGGACCCAGGGCAAAACATTGTACACAGAACACCATTGGGAGGTCCTGTCTCTCAGGCTGGGCAGGTGATTATAATATGTCCTGCCAGGGCCAATTCCTAGGTATTATATCAAAAGCTTGCAGGGATTCCACAGTAGGGCGCCTTAAAGTACTGGAAGGCTGCACCCTGAAACTTTCTCTTCTCCAGGCTGAACTCTCTTGCCCTGTCTTCACAAGTGAGGTGTTCCAGCCCTCTAAACATCTTCATGGCCTCCTCTGGACTTACTCTTTCTTTTATTTACTTCTTGATTGTGCTGAATGTAAGAGGAGCTCTGTCTTGGACAGAAATGACATGCAATTCAGCCCAGTGCTATCTACCATTGTGAACATAACTCTGCTAGAGGAGGAAGCTTGATATTTGGATCATATTATGCTGATGTACATTGAGAAGGTAATGGTCTTTCTTCCTGCCTGAGCAAGTTTGGGACTAGGAAAACTATTAGTTTACACAAGTATGCCATTTTCACAACATAGACATACTAATTGAAGTCAAATCATAATGCTCTTATTAGAGTCCCTGCCCTTGGACAGAATCCAGGAAAAGCAGTGGAAATATTAGACTTTTAGAAAACATGACTTTCAAGGAAAGAGTAAAGTCACAGAAAAGGTAGCTACAAATAGGGAGAAACCAACCTATTTTCATACACACTGCTAACAGAAAGAAAAGGATCAGCATGAATTAACTCATTATCAATAGAACGAACAAAACTGCTAGTTTCCATTGTTTAAGCCTCTTAAAAACAAATTAGACAAGTATCTGTAAAGAATTATGCAAGCACGGTCAATCTTACCAGAAAACTAAAGAATTCACTAGCTGACTTTTAAAGTATTCTTTTCTTTCCAGACATATCTGTCCATTATTTCGAAGTATATATCTATCTTATTTTGGTCCAACATTGGTTATCTTGTGCTCTGGGCTGGTTTTGACTATGGTAGAGTCCATTTTCATCACAGTAGCTTTCATGGGACTGCATCTTGGATTTGTGCTGAAAGCAGCATTGAAAGCACAGGGATGTTATAACTGCTGCTGAGCAGTGCTTGCACAGTCAGGGCTTTTTCTGCTCCTCACACCACCCTGCCAGTGAGCAGCAAGCAGGCTGGGACTACACCAGCATTTTGGAGGTGACACAACTGGGACAGCTGACCCCATCTGATCCAAGAGATATTTCATACTCATATCTCTTTCTGAGCATATGGCATCATGCTCAGTATATAAAGAAGAGGGAAGAGGAAGGAAGGGGGAGAATGAAGTGATGGCATTTGTCTTTCTCAGTGAACATCTAACAGAGCCTGGCTGTGTGTGACACAGTTTCTGACAGCGGTTAAACCACAACAGTTGCCCCTTGCATACCTTCCAGCAGAACAGGTATTTTCATCTGCTATAGTACCTGAGCCAACAAAACCAAAACGTTTTCTAAATATCCCTGAAAACCAAACAAAAGAATGAAATTTTAATTGTACATACACTGTAATCTAAATTCTTAATGAATTCTTGTAGCTTAAGGTGTAAGTTTCACAGCTAGGATTTTTTATCTAAAAATGGTCCAAAAAACCTGACCTCCCTAATTCTTCACTTATTTATGATCATATGTGTGACCTAAATAACGTAAGGGAGTTTTTATATTTTTCTGAAAGATCAGATGTTTCACTACCTACACATAGATCCTTCAAGAAAACCAGTATGTGATCTTGAGCGGAGTGCCCTATGAGAATTTAGGCTTAGTACTCAATATAAAATGGAGATTTATTTCTCAACACTTCAAAAGAATATATAAAACTCCTATTATTAATAGGCAAGCCCCTCATCTTTAATAATTATTAAACCACGTTGTATGAAGCATTTTAAATGTGGCTTTGGAAGGTCTGCTAAAGGGATTCTTTACACATCCTGAACAGTGTTTTTCATGCACTGTCCTTCTTTGTTCTTCAGTTCCAAATATTTTGGTTGACAGTATGTCTATCCAGATTTCTGGTAATGTTAAGAGCACAACAAGATTGTGATCTTTTACAACAGTCAATGGGTTGTGTTGGTCAATTCATCAAAGATAATACTTTTTAAAACCTACTGCTCAGCATGACATAACCACCTATTTACATAGTATTTTAGCTCAGTTTCCAATATTCAACGCACTTCAACAGTAAAGTCAATAATTTTTTTGTTCTGATTGCAAATTGTTTTTAAAAGAAGAAAATATTATAAATTGCTGTGAATAAATTTTAAAAGGCCTTTTAAAGGCCTTTTAAAATATTATTTTCTGGCTTAACAAACCTAAATTGTCATAATTTGGAGTTTGAAAAAGTTATGCAATATTTTACACAAGGAATTTTTGGGATCCATGAGAGTCATCATCGTAATTTAAGAGTGTTAAAAATAAACAAACTAACCTCCCCATATTTTTACTTTTCAAGATAAGGCATCAGTTAAAGAAATTCTGGTTTACTGTACAACACATTAGATTTGTGTCTGTGACAGGCCAAAAGGATCTCCTTCAATTTTCCAATATGACAAATCAATCCTCTTAATCCCTCTTTCTGTTTTGTTTTCTAATTTCCAACACAGGTTATCTATCTTTTTTGATCTATTTATGACTTGTCTCATTGTTACTCTTCTAGTGTCTTGAACTGACTTCTAATTTTAAGAGTCACATTAAATTCTTACACAATTTTAATTTAAGGTAAAAATTGCCGATGTGGTGCTTCGCTTCCTTAAAATAATCTTTATTTAAAAATAATAAAATCAACAATTAGAAAAGTTAAAGTTTTTGCATATTAATGTGTGTTACTTATTGATAATTGGATTTAGATTGATTAGATTGAAAAGGTGTTTGTTAATGGTCTTATTTCTTTGTCAAATGTTAAATCAGTTTTTACTATGAATTTTGTCTGGTTTTCATCTTATTTCATATTTTTTGAATCATTCCATTTTAATAAGAATTGAAGAAACTTTACATTTATATCCTTGCTGCCACAGATTCTATTATAGTGATGTGATTTATTATTACAGGTGTCAAAGTTAATGCAAAAAAAAAAATCACATCTCCAAATTTGTTGTCATAAGTAGAGTACTTAATTTTCATCTAATGTGTTACTCAATACATCACAAAGACTGTCTGAGAGCATCTTGTGCCTTTATTTTGATAGTAAGAATTTTTAAAACTGAATTTTGTCTTTCATTGACCTATTAAATCATTAGTCTAAGCAATTAATTTAAGTAGCCTCTAGGTGTTCAATACTAATGGCGCAAATCTCTTCTCGAAGACTTCTTAGAGCTTTTTACAGCATTTGACTGACAGTGTTTAGGTTTGTTCTGAGCTTGTGTGAACAAGTGAAGCAATAGTCAACTTGGACCCTTCTGGAAACAGGAAGGAGAATGTGATCTCTCTTGGGCATCTCTTGGGCTGCTTAGGAGGACAGCATGTCAGAGGCTGCAGAGGAGCCGAGAGGAGGAAGGCACAGCACAGATGTGTGGAAACATACACTAAATGAAGGCCATTGAATTGAGTGGAAGAGAAGATCCACAAAGGAGAATTTAGCAGGCAGAAGAAATTTTGATTTTAAATAATATTAATTTCCAGAATGACCCTTTGAATTTTGTCTATTTTAAAATCTAACATTTCTAATTCATAATTAAAAAAAAAAAAAAAAATTTTGGGGAGCTTGTTAGGAAGGCCAAGGCCCACACACTGGCCAAGATGCTGTCACAAAGAAGTATTACTCTTTTTGACTCAAGACACTGAACTAAAGACTTATTTTTAATTGCATTATAATATTTATTTTCCTCTCAGAGGATTTCTTGGCAGGAAATTAAATTTGATGAGACAGTAGAGCTTTCAGATCTGACATATGTGACTACTGTGAAAATCAGAATAGTGGTAGCTGAAGATTAACCTCCCCTGACTCAAGGCTGATTGTACTGTTCAGCTAAATAAAATTTTATCTTTCTGATTCATATCTATAACAGATTTAAATTGTTGATTCAGATATCACATAGTGTATCTATGATAGGCATGTACAATAGTGTCACAATCATCACAGCAGATTGACAACTTATTCTGAAAGACAAGAAAGGGAAACAAAATCTTTGCTTTGCAAGATCAAAAGAAGAGTGGGTTAATTTCCTCTGAAAATAATCAAGTTGCCAGAAACATCAAAGCATGAAGTAATATATTTGATTGCTTTTTAAGTTTGGGGTTTTTTTATTTAGTGAATTGTAATTCTTGTGATGGGATCAAAATCTTGAATAGTTGTAGTATTGCTGATACAGCCCATTATTTTAATTTTTTTCTCTGTATCATTTAGATGATAGTTCAAACCCTCCCTGACTGTGGCACCAAAATAATTTTCTAAAGATTTTAGAATTAGAGGTGTTTCAAGACTGAATATTTTCACAAAATTAACAGAGTTGTTTTTTTTTTTATTGTTTATGGCACTTTGATATTTTTCTTGACTTCTTAATAACTTCTAGTTTTCAACTTTATTCACTATATTTTATCTATTCACTGTAGATATTAAAATTCTCCATTCAAACTAAACAGCAATACTCAGAGTAAAGTAATTTCTGTTGCGTCTCTGTGCTGAGTTTGCTTTATAATCAATGCACAGTGATGGGATCTGCAGTACCAGAGCCTATCACAGACTCAGTCTTACATACATGAACAGTTTCATGTATGAATTAGAGATGATATCTCTTCTATGGCCCTTCTGAGTTCTGGGGTTTTGTTTCAAGCTCTTCTGGTCACACAGAGTTTGTTTAATTATGTTGACTTCCAAAGTCCATGAACTGAAAAGGTTTTGAAATATGTATTGTCGTGAGTTTGTTTTTTTCACTTTCTGAGATTAGAATGAAATATGGTGCTTTTCACCAGAAAGGGATGTATGCTGTCTATAGCACCATGATAATCTTTGTTTTGCCAAAAAAAAACAAAAAAAAAAAGGATCTGGCAAAGAAATTAGAAAAAACCAAATTACTTCAATAAATGTAAGTGACTAATTCAACAGAAAGCACATAAAGGAGCTGGAGTGAGACTGTTTTAGAACTTTAATTAATGCCTATTAGACTTTTCCAAAGAGTAAATGACAATATGAAATTATTGCTATGATATCATCACAGCAAATTCTAGATAGCTTATAATAACTTTAGTGATAGTATGGGTGCTGACATATCACTACCTACTTAAAAAACTGAAGTTTTATATTTATTAGTAATTCTTTTCATGGGTAATACAGATGATGTAAAACAATCCTGCATCTTTCTTGATTTAATTTGGGCAAATGACTGATCATTCAACCCTTTTCCTGGAACACATATACCATATTATTGCCATTTCCATGGCATTTAGGATGTATTTGTGCTATCACACAAATACCAAGTTGACCTTTCCAAATGGTATTTAAAGTATGTCTTGGATTTCTCTTACAAAATTTTAGACTTTGTTAGGCACAAATACCATACTTGTGATTAACCTCCTATTAATTAATTGCATTGGTACATATTGCTCACAGATCCAGCTTGTGTTTTTGTTACTTAGTAGGAGTCCTGGCCAAGAATATATTGTTCAATATAGACGAGGCTGGAGGATATGATTGATCTTTTCCTTAAGGGTAGGTATTTTAAGAATAACTAGCCTTCAAGATGAGGCTGAAGCAAGACTTCAGATAGGCAGAGTGCTTATTTTTAAGTGTATACAATCATTCAAGAATTTAATTTTTTTTTTTTTTTTTTTTTTTTTAAATTCAGATGTACATCTGTAGTAAATAAAATAGCATTAGAGTAGGCATTCAAGCACTGGGCCACTAGCATCCATGCTGCTTATCATAACAAAACAAAGAAAATATAAAATGCCTCAGATAAACTGTTTTTACAGAGAAATTAGAAACCAGGGTTGTCACAAAAGTTCTCTGATTTCTTTTATTCCTGTGCTATTTGGGAAATTTGAATTTTGGGAATATTAATGCATATATGTGCATAAATGAATGGATTGTATATCTAATTCTTGTCACTATTTTTTTCATTTTAATATAAGCAATGTCAATCTGGAATGGAAGCAAGTCAACTATTTGGGAAATAACAGGTGTTTGGAAGACTGTCCTAAAATTAGTCAACATCAATAATTACGTAAAAACCAAATTTCAATTAATAAAACAGAGTTCACATCTCCTTTGACAGATAAGATAAACAGTTCTAAAGACAAAAAACAGCATTCCAAGTACATGAGCATAGAAAAGATGTGTGTTCATTTCCACCAGAAAATTACTTTGAAATAATAAAGACTTACATGAAGATATAAAATTTTACTTCAGACAACTGAATGCATTTTAATGCAAAAAACATCTGAAATATTTTGGTATTAAACCCAGATCCATCTGATTTTTTTTCTGGTACTTTGAATCCTGTGTGAAAATAAGCAGGATCAAGTTCAAAGCAGGTAACTGTAGTGCAAATCCAGACAGGTATTAGTTTTGACAATACGTAAAATTGTCAATCAGCAGTTTTTATTTTCTTTTCTAATGTAACATAAAAATGTTCCTAAATTTCATAGTGGTGTAAGATAGATTTGTCATTTGTATGTTTTATTTACTATATGTTTATATTAATAGATTATATAAAATACTTGTTTTTTCACTGTCCATAGGGTTGTTGATTTCTGCCCAGTATTAATACCTTTAAGGATGTTTTTTAGTCTTTCTGTATTCTCCTTAAAGTGGATTTTTTACTGAATCTGAAAATTCTTTAAAGGGATTCCTAGTAAAAAATAGAAAATGCATCTATAAATAATAGAAGTATGTAGGCTGTTGATTTACAACAAAATAAGTGACAGTACTAGATGTATATTGACTCCTAGATATGTAATTAGGTCTATTAATAATAGATACTAATATTAGATTAAAGATGGGTTACATAAATAATGTAAAAGTGTATTAGAAGGAAGTGCAATAAACCTAGAATATCCACATATGTCATGAATCTGCAGAACTGAGGATATGACTGCTAGGGAATCTGTGAAGTTGCAGAGCAAACACAGCTGAAAGCCTGATTTTAGACTCCATGCATTTTGTGCCTTTCTGATCACAGCACTTTCTTTTAACTCTGTAATTTTTCTACTCTGATTTTTATTTTACTGAATTTTTATTTTCTGTGTGACTAAGTGAATGGTCAAAAATATGTGAAAGGGATATCAAAAACTCACTTTGATTATGTCATATGGTATAGGAATCTCTTTATCTCTCAAAATCTGACCCTTGTGCTTAATTTAAAATTCCTTACATAAAGGCTGTTATCTGAAACTTTTTTGCCTGGAGCTCAGCTGGGGAGCTCTATCAAATTCTGAACCATGCTACAAGGATGTTTTTAATAATAGTAATAATAATAATAATAGTAACAATAATAATATCATTTTCACCTATGTTTAATATCCTGTTGTCTTTACCTTTTGGACCTTCTCTGACTCATGTCACATTCTTGTCTCTGTATAGACATTGTAGATTCTTGCTGTAGCCTTGTGGTATGTAATTCTCCGTGTGTGGAGGAAATCGTTCTCATCTAGGAGTAAGAGCGAAAGGAGTGACTTTCCTTTTGTGCTAGTCTCCAGTTCTTTATTCTTTGTCACCAAGGATAAGATGTTGACCCTGACAGCCTTGAGGTGTCTGAAAATCTCATGAGTGTCAACAACACCAAGTAGAACGTCCTGCACTTGAGTTGAGGCAATCCCAAGCACAAATATAGACTGGGCAGAGAATGGCTGAAGACTAGCCCTGGGTAGAAGGACTTGGGAGATTGTGGATGAAAAGATCAATGTGACTCTACAATGGGTGATTGCAGTCCTAAAACCTACCTCATCCTGGGCTATATCTAAGAAGTGAGAGCAGCAGGTAAAGGGAGGTGATCCTGTCTCTCTACTCTGCACTTGTGACACTCCACCTGGAATACTCTGTCCACTTTGGGGTCCCCAAAACAAAAAGGACATTTGCCTGTTGGAATGCCTGTTTCCAGTGGAAAGCCACTAAGCTGATCACATGGCTGGAGTAAGTCTATGAGGACAGGCTGAGAGATATAGGGTTGTTCAACCTGAAGAAGAGAAGGCTCCAGGGAGACCTTAGAGCACCTTCCAGGACTATAAGAGAGCTGGAGAGGGACTTTTCATAAAGGTCTGTAGAAGATAGGACAAGGACAAATGTTTTTTAAGCTGAAGAAATCAAAGTTTAGCTAAATAATAGGAAGAAATCCTTTACTATAAGCGGTGAGGTGCTGGAACAGGTTGAACAGAGATATTGTGGATACCCCATCCCTGAAGGTGTTCAAGACCAGGATGGATGGAGCTCCGAGTAGCTTATTTATTCCTGTAATTTTTCTTTTTTTCTTCTCAAGTTCTTTCTCCCATTCCTGAACAGGCCCTACTTTGTTATGGAGCTTCCTATGAGTTTGCTGCAAATAAAGTTCTCTGTCTTTTGGTGATGAAATATAGGAATAAATTTTATAAAGTAAGTCTAAAACCCATTTTCCCAAAGTTATATTTCATACCTCTCACATTTTTCTTGTGCTCTAAATATTCATCAGTACAGCTGGAGGAACTGTTGAAGCCTCTAGATGTAGCATCTTACATAGATTTGAAGTGGACTTTTTGTACACAGGCTTACAAATACCATATTAAAGTGCACTGTGTCTACAGTAAGCCGATAGTCATCAAAAAATAAAGAATTATAGATCACGTGCATATTCATCCAACAAAATTTTGCCTTCATTTTTTTCATAATTTCAGAATTCTTGAAACTGTCTAAAGGAAAAGTTAATATGTTTTTGTGGATTTGGTTCCTTTCATTAATTCAAACTCAGAAACTATGTTTCCTCATCTTATGTTTTCTAGGACGTTTCCATTTTGGACAACTACCACATCATTCCCTGTTGTACTTGCCCTTTGCAAAGATTTTTCCTTACTATATTTTTTTCTTTTCTTTATCGCTTGTATAAGTGATAAGTGATATTTCCCCTCCTCACTTCTCTCTTTCCTTGTATATTTCCTCTTCAAGAAGGTGTGGAAAAGATATTAACTCACTGATACTGGTGCCTTTCTGTTACTGAAATTTCATTTACTTTATGAGAACAAAGAGCAGGGAGGTAATCAAGAAAAAATAAGCCTTTTGACAGATGTTAAAGTCATAGGCTATAAGGATCAAAAGAATAGATAATAATCATATATCATTTGGAATTCTTGTTCATTCCACAACTGTTGTAGTTTAACCTCAGCTGGTAAGTAAACCACACATAGCCACTCACTCACTCCCTCACCAGCAGCATGGGAGAGAGAATCAGAATGGCAAAAGTGAGAAAACTCATGGGATGAGAGGAACACAATTCCATAGGTAAATTTAATAGGTAAAGCAGAAGCCATGTACAAGCAAGTAGAAATAAGGAATTCATCCACCACTTCACACAGCCAGACAGGAGTTGGGCCATCCCCGGGAATGCAGGGCTCCATCACACGTAACAGTGACTTGTGAAGCCAAATTATGTCACTCCAAACATAGTAGTCCCCCCATCTTCCTGGATCTTCCTCAGCTCTATATGCTGAACATAACATCACATGGTATGGGATACCTTTTTGGTCAGCTGGACATAACTCTCCCAGCTCTTTCTGCTTCCAATTCCTTGCACACCCACAGCTGCCTCACTGGTGGGGTGGCATGAGAAGCAGAAAAGGCCTTGATGCAAACCATGCTCACTGAGGTGACATGAGAACCAAAAACTGAGTATTCAAAAGGTCTTAAAAGAACAGTAATTGTCAGTTTTTTTAAAAACACTACAACTTGACCAAAGAAGTCAAGTGGAAGTGAGAAGTGGAGAGGGTAACTAGGATACTAATTGTCAAGAAAATAAACTTGTAGAAGTACAGAGCTCTTAGCAAACAAAGTGTGAAATACCTGAATCAGTAAAATAAAGTAATTGCATTTAACATCTAGTCAGTCCCTCAAGGCCAGCACATGGCCTGAATGTACGTGCACAGCAGGTGGCAGAGAAGAGAGCATAGACCAGGTGAGACCTCTTCTGCAGGTTGTGCCTACAAGATACACACCATTTACTCATGCAGAGATACCTGAACTGACTTTGAATGACTTAGCTGAGCTACCAGACATAGCATTAATTTTCCACTCAGGACAATTAGCACTGATGAAAAAGAAGGTATATTCACCTGTCCAGAATAGCAGATGGAGGAATAGTCCCAGGTATCATCTTTAAACATGGATTATCTTTTTTATTCTCCTGCACACATGTGGGGGGTTTTTGCATATGAACATTCTCTTCTTTTACTCACTTCCTTTCATATTCTGATGAGAAATACAATGTAAATCTTCATTTATACAGAAGGAAAGAAAATCAGTCCAATTTGTTTAGCTACAAGAAACCTGCATCTGGAACATTACTTCAGAATCTGTCTTTAGGTTGTTAGACTATGAGGAAAATCATAGTCTAACAAAGACTATTTTCCCTACTTATTTATCTTCCCATATACTATTAGGCTGTTCAAAAATACAAAATAATTACATCAATATGTATTGGAAGCAACTAAATTTAGGAGTATATATTCAAATATATATTCAAATAGTATCATTACTACAGAAATTTCTACCAGGAAAGACAGGAAATTTTATCACTCAATGAAAGACATTTGCCAAACAATAATGGCATTTTGTTATACTCTGTCATGAGTCAGAAGGATTGTACATACACCTGTGAAGTTAGTTGCATCCAAGCTCTTAAAATGTAGATTCTGTTAAAGGTGCACTCTTTGTCATTTCAGATGTTCCTTCTAGAGTTGTTTAAAATTGTGTGCTCATTCTTAAAAATAAGCAGTTAACTTTTAGATTAGCACAGGGCATTAACTATGATAAATATTTGCTAAACTTTAGAGATTCAGATTGCTCATGTATTAATGTACTTTACAAATATTCATTTTCATGAGAGGGAAAACGACCACATTTTTTGTTTCTTTTCTTCTCAATAATTCAGGCATACAACTTTCAGATTAGGAGATACATAGCATTGTTTTTAATGAAACTGCATTCATTCCTGTGCAATTATTTCTTATTTACGACAGAATAAGTTGGATTAGACTCGAATTTTTGGAATATTTATTTATACTTTGCACAAATACAACAGAAGCAACAAAAGTCCTCAAGGAAAGTTGGAGTGAGACTTGCACTTTGATTAAGATCTATATACAAAGTCTGCAATATCCCTATTTCTGATTAGAATGTAGCAAGGCTAAAAATGGAGTTTAGCATACTAGTGGAAAATTAGACTAAAAGCTGGAGATACCCATAAACATTATTTCCTAATTCAAGAGCAAGTCAAATAGGGACCTGAGATTTTTATGATTTTTTAAGGGGTTTATACTGAGAGTTAAGATAAAGCTTTTGAATGCCTAGGTCTTCCAGGTATGAATCATATTGAGCTTTATATGGTCACACTCATTAAAATGTCATCCAATGTTCTCAGTAATGTCTGCCAATATGAAAGAGAATATAATGCGAAGGATGTGTAATGGATAAACTGTATACAAACAGTGTATCAGATTAATTAAGTGAATATGTATTTTGTGATACTCCCATGTTCACTCACGTATGATAAGTAAAATTTAAATTTTTACCAAGGATGTGCTTGTTAATAAAACTGCACTCTCAAGGCTATGAGTTACTATGAATAACTCAACTTTTATAATTGGTATAAAACTGATATCTATATATGCTGTGGCATTGATGCTGATCTCTGAGAAGGGCAACAAATGGGTTGAAGGGTCTGGGATACAAGTCTGATGAGGAGTGGCTGAGGCAGCCAGGGTTGTTTAGCCTGTAGAAAAGGAGGCTCAAGGGTGACCTTATCTCTTTCTACAGGGCTCCAAAGAGAGGGTGTAGTGAGGTAGTAGTCAGTCTCTTCTCGCAGGTAACAAGTGATAGGGCAAGCTGAAATGGCCTCAAGTGTTGCCAGGGGAGGTTTAGATTGAAGATTAGGAAAAATTTCTTCACTGAAAGGACAGTCAAGCATTGGAACAGACTGCCCAGGAGTGGGAAGATGGCTGAGGGTAAAAAGATAATGGTACACAAGTCATAGGGAAAAAAACCAGTTACTACTCCCTGAATGGAATGTGGTCAACATATCCAACCTCCTACACACAATACAACCTAAGTGGACTAAACAGAGGGTGGGGAGGAGACACTGCAGCTAGGCTCAGTCAAAAGCCTTGCAGAGAAGTAACTTGGTAGTGTTTTCCAGCTGATAAACCACACAGCAGCTGAAACCCAAGTCTGAAATCTTAGGATTTCAGCTTTTATATTTTTCAAATCATGTACTCTGCTTTAGTATATAACTCTAAAACTCCATATAGAGTGTTAGTTAACTGTCTTCACATTTTGGTCAGACAAAACAATTCCTCTAGGCCTTAAGGACACCTTACTGTCTCAGGCCCCAAAAGTATAAACAAAAGTGAGCTGGGGAGGAGCAAACTGGGAGTATATTACTTCATTACCTGAAGTTGTAATTGGAGGATTAACCCTTGATATGTAAATGGACCAAACTTATATCTGTCTGAAAAACTCATGACCATTGTCCATCTTGGGTGTAGCCCCTCTTGGAGGCTTCTGAATGTCCAAGGTGTACCTATTGAAGGCCTTTAAATAATACCAACTTTTATTCTATTAATCTTGTCTAGCCTCTGTTCTAGGTAGCCACTCCAAGGAATCAAGTGACATAATGGAAAACATCTTGATCTTGAATCAGCAACCATGGTGAAATCACTGTCTTTGGACTGATGCATGTCCTCAATCTCAAGGTTATCTCAGATCTCTATCCTGAGATACCTGTCATCAACATTCAACAACCACCTATGAAGATGTATGACTAAAGTCATTCAAGCTCCCTCTAAGCGCAAAGAAATAGTATAAAACTGAATTGAAAATGGGGAGAGATTAGGGAAGAATCCATTGGAACATCTGGGATCAGCTAAGGGCTGAACTTGTCTTCTCTCCTGTGGAGATGCTTACTGGGTAAGAAACATGTTCTATAGCTGCTGAATGATTACCTTAAGCTAGCTTTAACTGGGCATTAAAGCTTGTAAGTATATTGCTTTGATATAATATATTGCTTTGAATTTATTTTTGCAGTCAGATAATATCACCGGCAATTCTTGAACCTTATCACAATTCATTAATAACGAATGTTATTCTGTAAAGTGTTAATGTGAGTCCTTCAAGGGCACTGATAGTTGCTGGCCGTGGTAAAGGTGTGAGACCCTTGAGGGAGTTTCTCTTTTTGATGTGTGAACCTAAACATGTCAAGTCAAACCACCCTCTGATCTAGTGAACTGCTCAGTGAAAGGTCCCTGTAACAGGACACTGACAGACTGATCAGGCACAAAGGTCTCAGCTTTCCTGGGGTACTGACAGATTAATCAAACACTGAGGGCTTGAGCTAATCATCCCTTTTCATGTGACACAGGAAAAGTGTGGAACCACTGACCCTGGAACTGTTCAAAAAGATGTAGTGTCTAGGATACAGTTTAGTCATGGACTTGGCTGTGCTGGGGTTAATAGCTGGACATGATGATCTTGCAGTACTCTTCCAACCTTAATGATTCTATGGTTCTATGAAGCCTGATGATAAGGCCTCAAAACAGGTCTCAAGGAACTTCTACTAGTAAGTCTATCCATTGTGATGTTCTTTCTTCTGTTACTGCTGGATACACTTTATTCCCTAGATGATACATACAGTCAATAATGCACCGATGTCTGCATTAGTTTTACCTCATTACACACTTTGACCTCTACTTGTTATGTGTTTAGAAAACTGTATAGCCATAGTGTATGTATATCCTATCATATTTGAGGACTACATCATACTTCAGCTTTCCAGTAACTATATTTCCTCCACTCCAATTCAGCAGCAGGTTACTACTGATTGTGAAACTAATTTTCTTTTAGCTATTTTCATTGTTTTTAATGCTGGATTGAGGATTCAGTATTTCATTACTTCTATCAGGACCTCAGTGAGGTCTTTGATATGGTACAACAAAACATTCCTGCAGCTAAATTGGAGAAATGGGTTTAATAGGTGAACAGGTAGATGGAGAGGGAATTGGTTCAATGGCAGCATCCAAAGAGTTACAACCAGTAGCTCAATGTTCAAGTGGAAATCTGTAAAGAGTGGTCTCCTTCAGGTGTCCATACTGGGACCAATGCTCTTTAATATTTTGATTAATGACACTTATAGTGCGTCCTGTGAAAGTTTTCAGGTGACACCAAGCTGAGTGAGGTTGATTTGTTAGAGGGAAGAGATGCCATCCCAGAGGACCTTTGAGTAATGGGTTCATGAAGTTCTACCAAGCTAAGTGCTACATCATATTACTTGGATTGGGGAAATCACCAATATCAACACAGGCTGGGCGCTGAATTGCTGAGAACATTTCTGTGCAGAAGGACCTGGGAATCCTGGTGGGGGAAAAAGAGGATATGAGCCCTTATTGTGCATTTGCAGCCTGAAAAGCCAATAGTGTGCTGGGTTTAAAAAAAAAAATATTGTGCACCGCAGGCCAGAAAGCAGAGGTTTCTCCCACTCTACATCATTCTCATAACACTTGCTTAATAACACTTGGCCTGGAGTAAGGTATCCAGCTCTGGGCTCCTCAGTAAAAACAGAAATGGACCTATTAGAGCAGGTTCAGAGGAGAGCCAAAAAAGTGATCAGCAGAACACCTGTCCTCTGAAGAAAGGCTGAGAGAGTGTTGGAGTTGTTCAGCCTGGAGAAGAAAATACTTCAGGAAGACCTTATTGTGGTCTTTTAATATATAAAAGGGGCTTATGAGAAAGAGATAGACAAAGAAATATGTTTGCTAAGGTCTGTAATGAAGAAGGGACAATATTTTTTAAACTGTATGAGGGTGAATAGGTTGGAATCAGGGAAAAAATATTTTATGACAAGGGTGGAGAGACATTCAAGAAGGTTGCCCAAAGAAATTGTGGATACTCCACCACTGGTGGTGTTCAAAGTCTGGCTGGATGGGGCTCTGACAATCTGCTCTAATGGATAATGTCCCTGCTCATGGCAGGAGGATTGGACCAGAAAATCTCTGACGTCCCCTTCCAACTCAAATGTTCTATGATTCTCTGATTCTATGAATTTGTCACATAGCTTTGACCTTATTTGAAACAATATAAAGTCTTTCTTTCAGTCTTCATGTGGGGACTGACAGTGGTCAGAAAATAGATTTTTAGGCTTCAGGCACTAGCTTGAGGCCTGTGGGAAGGCTAAGTACATAACTCTCTCAACTCTGGCCTGGGAAATCATAAGGAGGAACCCATACAATCCTTGTAGAAATCACTTTTTCCTGACACCTGATGTTTTCCTACTTGTTTACTGGCAAAGATATTTAGAAAAAGGTGTAAGCTCTAACAACCTACAATATTACTTGTACCGAAACACTATATAAAAGAATTATTCGCTATAATGACCTCAGAAGAAATCGGAATTCTATGTATTGTTATTTAAGCTGTCCTGAATTGTAACAGTATCTTCATATGTTATAGTGATTTGTTAAGGGGATCTCCATCCTCACAGCTGCCTTGTATAACCACAATATGTCTAAATTCACCTATAAATAATCCTTGTCATTTCAGAGTAGTACAAAGGAATTAGATACCTAAATTCTATGTAATTTAATGAGATATGTGTGCCTAAAATTTTAAAATCCCTGTCTGAGAAAACATCTGTGATTCCTTAAAATGGTCTATCTTAAAAACATAGTTCACTACATTCAGCCCTTGGCAATATGTCAGGGAACTAGACATTGAGCAGATTTCATCTCTATCAAGAATTTCTGTACTGTGAGCCTCTTATATAATCAAATCCCATAGATAGGTCACATTCTCAAGCCTAACAAGGTCCAGGTGTAAAAACTGAAGAAAAAAGTTACAAGGCAACAAAAACCAAAGCCAGAATATGTCTGTCTAAAGTAATAGAGAAACAGAACCAGAACCTATGAGTTTCATTCCAGCCTTATGAATGACAGGACTACTAAATGTGAACTCAAGCCATTTCTAAGACATATAGAAAATAAGCAACTACAATACATATTTAAATTACTAAAGTTAAATGAGGTATGCTGTTTTTGTTGAATTAAATGGTGGTTGCACCTTGACTACAGCAAAGGATATACTCCTACTTTTGCATGACGTGCCTTGAATGTGTGCTCACATATAAAGCATATATATTAGCATGAAAGCTAATATTAAGATCGTATTCAGTACTAGCACTGAAGTAAACAAATTTAATACCAAATAATCAAAAATTGTGAATGAACTGAAAAGTAGAAGTTCAGAGAACGTTTAGAGTCTTCTATCCATAGCTGAGAATGCCAAGATTTGATGAACATTTTCAGTTTAACAAAGGAAAGTTTGAGAGTGTGAAGCTGATTGTCATTCCAGTCAACATTTCCCTTGTTGATTTTAGCTAGAACTCTCTTCTGCTGTCAGAATCAGTTTATATTCAAGTGTGTAATAGTATCTAATGACAAATGTGGACAGCATTGAGATATGGTCTTTATAATTTGCTAGCAGTGACCTTGGTTAAAGATTTGTTCCTAATTTGTTATTAATTTCCCACTAAAGATTTTTTTACTTATTAATTTCCTTCTCTAAACCATTTCAAGTTAAAATAGTTAATCCAACCAGTAACTTTTTTATGAGTAAATATATGTCCCTAGAATAGATTGATTTTAATTTACATATGCTGTGAATTTCTCTGCCAAATCAGTGTAAAATCACCTGGAGTTAACCCTTCTAGGTCTTCCCTACAACCTTCTTTTTCAAGTATCCTCTATATTTATAAAAGATGCAGGATTGACACAACTGTGAAATTAAATCTGCAATTTATTTTTCAGTTATAGAAAATACAAGTTGGGAACTGACATTCAAATTCTCTGTGCATTAGCTAGGCACTGTCTTAATTTTCTCTCCACAGGACCAGCTTTATGAGTGTGTGTGTTTGTTCTTTAAGTCAGTTAATCTTTGGATCTTTCTGTAGAAACTGCTAGCTAGGTTTTTGGTTTTGTTGTCTCTCTGCAATGTTGACACCACCCCATCAAATAAGGCATAGTTGATTAATTTAACTGGTTCATTTACAAGTATCATTCTTCTGACCTACAACACATTTTTTTATGCCTCATATGTTGATAATGAAATAGTTATAGTTCCTTTATTAAATTTGCATTCTATTTTGTATATAAATGCATACATATAATTGTACATAATGCATGTATACATACATCAATAATATATGTGTGTATGTATATATCTATCTAAAATATACAGCCAAGAAGTGTTAAAAATTAATGCTATTTGTTTCTATAGAAAATATCTTCTGCAGAATAAACAAAATTATCTGAGAATAAACAAAATTATTCATACAACACTCATCACACTTTCACTGCGCTGTATAGTGTCTTGTATAGGATGTATTATTTGTGAATTAGTTCATTTTCAGGATAATGCAGAACAAGCAAATAGATAAGGGTATAGCCTTGGTTATATACCACATTACATTTTAACTGCAGAGTAGTGCAGTTCCCTGTGTTGTATTTTAAAACAGAAATTTATCATACAAAGGAATGTTATTCAAAGATCACAAATACTAGGTCATATCCTAAGATGTATAAATCAGTGAAGCTCCAACAAATATGAGTCAGCAGTGCCCCAGCAGCCAGGAGAGTCAACTCTCTCCTGGGGGGAACCAGGCATAGCATCAGCAGCTAGGCAAGGGAGGGGATTGTCCCACTCTGCTCTGCACTGGGGCAGCCTCACCTCGAGTGAGGGGCAGATTTGGGTGCCACAATATAAGAAAGATATTAAGCCATTAGAGAGCATCCAAAGGAGGGCCACAAAGATGGTGAAGGGCCTCGAGGGGAAGCCATATGAGGAGCAGCTGAGGTCACTTGGTCTGTTCAGCCTGGAGAAGACTGAGGGGAGACCTCACTGCAGTTAAAGCTTCTTGTGAGGGGAAGAGGAAGGGCAGGCACTGATCTCTTCTGTGTGGTGACCAGTGACAGGACCCGAGGGAATGGCCTGAAGTTGTGTGAGGGGGGGTTTCGGTTGGGTATCAGGAAAAGGTTCTTCATCCAAAGGGTGGTTGGGCACTAGAGCATATTTCCCTGGAAATTGGTCCCAGCACCAAGCCTGACAGAGTACATGAAGTGTTTGGAGAATTCTCTCTGGCATGTGGGAATGGTTTTTTGCAGGGCCAGGAATTGGACTTGATGATCCTTATGGGTCCCTCCAAACTCAGCATATTTTGTGATTTTGTGATTCTGTGATTTGTCCAACTATTAATTATACCAGCTAACTCATTTATACCAGTAAGTCTACAACTAACTAAATCTAAAAACTGGAATGATTGTGCAGTATCCATCACTTTAAATATATGTGGTTCATCTAATATGTTATTTTTATTAAATATTTATTTATTTAATATTTTTTTTGTTCCACTTTCATTTTACACCACTTAGCTGGCTAAAATAGATAAAAAGATTGTTGTAGAGAAAGTTGCTTAGCTGAATGACTCTCAGATGTTATGAAGAGGGATAAAGTGCCTAATTTAAAACTTTTACAAAAAAAATGGGTAACAGAAATGTTCCTCATGGAATGTTTGATTGGTGAAATGCAGAATTTTATATAACTTCTTTAGCAAATTCTACATTCTAAACAAGAAGCCAAATTCACATTAGACAGACATTAGATTAGGAATGCAGAGGGAAGGAGAAATTAAGAGCTAGATGCAAAGGAGGAAATACTGTTACTGTGGATTTTCAGAAAGGTGAGCTGCTGGCAGGATTGATAGTTGAGGACAGGCTCATAAAAGTGAGAAACTATTTGACATAACTGAAAGGGAGAAAAGGTCTATTATATCATGCAACAAAGGAGATTGCTGCCACAGAGGCACGTATCCAAATTCTTTCATAATTCATGGCCCTTCCCTAAAGTAAGATGGAATTTCTTACCCCATTCCTACTAAAGCATTTAACACTGGAGATATCAGTGAGTTATTTAGATAACTCATACAAATGTTTTGTTCAACAAGTTCTGTAGAGTTCATAGCATATTTTGAAGGAGAGTAATCAGAGATAAAAATATTTTTGGATTAGCTCATCAAAGCCTATGAAAACAGAAATTGTGGGCTCCATTTCCTTCAGGATTCCCCACATCAATTTCTTTCTTTGCAATATTAAATGATGAATTTACCACCTCTGTAGTGCCTGTTTTATTTCCACTTAACCACACATGTTGTAGGACCCACATATATATGGAGATAGTCTGAAATCTGAAGGATGCTGAGAACTGAACCATCCTCATCCACACTCTAGTCTTAGAGATCCTTCTCAAACACAGTCATGCAGTCTATATGAACAGCTGTTTTGATGAATTTTTTTGTGGAAGAGCTATGTAGTAACAGCCAGTGCAACTCTGTAGAAATAATCTCCTTCATCATTCAGACTTGACTTCAGCTGGATACTTTGTGAATAAAAAAAGAGGGTAGTTGATAATTTCCAACACAAATAAGAAGAGAGCCAAACTACAAATATCTTACTGAAATTTTCTCTGAGAACTGCTCTTGTTCACTAGCATGATAGAGACTCTTCCTTTAGGTAAGTTTTTTTTAGTAACAGGGGTTTTTTTGCAATATGCAATTATTAGAGATACCTTTAAATGAGAAATAGTGGCTTCCAGATTTCCAGTTTGACATGCCCAGTTTCCCTACAGCTTAAACATCCTACAAATATAATAGAGTATATAAATTAAAATTCAATAAAATATAATATATAAATGTGTCCAAGCTAAAATTCTGGCCTTCACTTTGTAAAGGCATTAGGTACACAAACGTTGGTGTCTTATTCCAGAATTTGTATTTCACTGGTTTTTTGTTCATTACTTTAAATACTATGTGCACAGAGGGCCATTATCTTTTCAGGGAAAGATGGAGTGAATCCTGCATGATGTAAGACTGTATCACTTTCATTTTATTTTGATAGACCCTATAGAGATTCAGGGTGTTGTCTGTAATGGGTATATCCAAGGAAATGATTGTTAGCTGAGGTAGTGCATGAAAGTTCATGATTCAGGACAAACCTAAAACCTAAATGCCTCACTAGCTTGGATGAAGTATTGTAAAAAGAAAGAAAGACGTTCTAGGTCTGAAAAATGACAAATTCTGTTACTTCTTTGAACAATGTGAGAGTGGAATATGATATTTATTGGCATTACTTTCTTTAAAATTTTACTTATAGTGACTGCTGTTGTGTCACATGGAGTTACACAGAAAGTCTCCTATATAAAACTAAAAGTTGTATTATTTCCGTTCTTTTTCTTTAGATATTAAAAGCCACAGCTTTATATGGCTATTTTTGCATATTTAAATTACTTTTAAGTCATATAGTTAATGATTGGGTATTTTTTCTCATGTATTAGTACCAATCAAAATAAAGGAAACAGTGTCTTTCACTCTTCATGATAATTTAGAGTTTTCAAGCCCAAAGTCTGCCTTTCCAGTGGAAGACTCTTTCTTTTGTCTAATTCTTATATGTAACAAAGTATAATTAATATTAATTGGAATTTTTATAGTGAATATTGTAGCATTCCTGTAAGCACTCATTTCTGAGCCTTACAAGATATGCTTAGGAGAATGAAACCATAAAGGCAGCTCCAAACAAAATGATGTAAGGAAAAGGACTAAAATGGAGATTGTAGATTTTGGATACAAAGCATGCTAAACCAGATAAGGACTGAGAAACCTCACACAAACTGGCCTGCTACGCAAGTAGTCACATTGTAATCTGTTAAAAAATGAGAGTTTTAAGTCATTTAAAAAATCACTGGGACAGATATCAGTAAAAACAGATTTAACATAAAAGCAACCGCATGACAAAGTTCATTGGCGAGGTTCACCCTACTACATCCTATACGGTTAAGGCACAACAAGAAAAAGCATCAAAAATCCAGTCAACCAAACCAAACTAAAACTAACCCAGAACTATCTCTGTGTGTGGGTGTGTGTGACAAGATAGAAAGGGTAAGCATAAAAAGAATATGGCCTAAAACTTAGTATTGTTTAACTTATAACTTAAAAGGAACTTAACACTTTAGCAAAGGATTCATACAGGATTTAGTATATCATAACAGTAACTTATTTACAGGCCTATCTTACTTAGATATCTAATATACTTAAACATCTAGGAGAGCAACATTTCTCCCATATTTGATATAGCATATGCACACACACATAAGGAGTCAGTGCAAGGTACCTGTGAAAATTTCCCCTAAAAATAATGAAATACTCACTTCAGATGTCTGTGCATCAAAGCCCAAAGCATTGGGCCTTGTGAAGTGGGACTATTGGCCCGGGATTTGTCGTTGTCTGGCGATCCTCGATGCTCTGGCGAGCATGGCAAACTTGAGAGTGTATTGGTTCTGAGAGGTGTCCCACTCAGAGGTTGCTGGTCACAGCCTGAAGGAGAGCTCAAAGGGCCTTGTTTTGCACTGCTGTTTATAGGGCCATGAGAGAGGGGGCTTTAGTTATAGAAATATTTCATCCTTGCTGCATTTTAGATTAGCAACTTTCTATCAAAGTGTGAGAACAAGGATGGTATGACATTCAGGCAAAAATATAGTTTTAAAGGCTGTTCATAAAAATAAAAATAAAAAGCAGGAACTCATTAGGTAGCATGAGTTCCTGGGAACAGACAGGGTTTCTGAGAAGCTCAAGAGGAGCTGAGAGCAGGTGCTGTTCATCAAGACCAAAGCCTAACAAGCATTTCTCAGATCATAGTGTGGACTGAAAAAGGCAGGGGAATGCACCACCACATAACTGCAGGGAATTCTCAGATACCTTTTACACTGCTGTGGGACCTCAGGTTTTCACAACCCTGTGAGAGGTTGAGCTGCCTATGCTCATGGCCTACCCTGACACGGTGTGGGCATGACATGCAATCAGAGTGCTGCAGACAGAAGTGGGAAAAGCTTTGTCTGCCTCTTTTTCTCCTAACAGCTGTGCTTAAGCTCAGGCATTGCTAGTCTATCATGTCTCTGCTTGGCCATTTATCTCATTGGTCCTCATCCTGATCCATCAACTTGGCTTCCTGGCTTTATTTTGTACCTGTCTCCTCTTTGTGGACTGCCTGTAAATCACTATCTGTGGCTGGCCCATGATACTATCACTTCTCTGCTGTCCGTGCTCCACAGCCAGGCATCTGGCTGGATCTGAGAATTACAAGGCTGTTCTTTCTTCTCATCTTACCTTCCAACGACTATCAGACCAGCCTTGCTGCTGTTGGACATGCAGTGTCTGATACAATGAGCTGCAATTCAATTGACAATTCACTGTTCATTATTGTTGGCATCTGTGATTGACAAATAATATACCAACTGAGCTCTGTTTCTCAGAGAAGAGAAATTTGGGTATAATGTTGGCAATAAAGATCTTCAGATGTCTTTCCAGCAGTGATACTTTTAGGAATGCATAAGGAAAACCTCTTATACGTATCACACTGTATATTTTTAGCTCCCTATGGCAGCAATCATATGAATGACTATATCTGTTTTATTTTTCTTTTCTTCACTATCAGAGAAAATATATCCACACTTTGAAATTGACCTGGTGATATATGTGTCACATTTCATTGCTGGAATCTCATCTACCAGGCTGGTTTCAGCTGGAACATTGCACAGGTCTTACCTTCCTGGGATTGCATTTTGATAGCTATGACCAGAAATTGTACTTGGATAAAAGAAAGTAAGTACTATATTTAATTGTATGTGTGTGTAGATAGGCCTACATTCTGGATGGTTACTGCAAAAACATGTTTAAGAAGATTTCATTTAGGCTTTGTTATGTACCAGTAGTAACCAGGAGAATTTGCATGCTTTGGCTTTTCTTTGTCAGTGTTCTTAACCATGTCCTGTACTACTAAAATTCAAGACATTTGAGTAAATGGAGACTGAGCTGTATGCTTGGGTGGTTAAAAAGTGCTGTGCTCACCCTCTTCACATGCTAGATCCTGTTTGCTATGAAACATTCTGAATTATAAATATTATTTAGGATCTCAGAGCTCTGGACCATTATATAAGCTCAGAATGCTTGTATAGTTGTCAATACAAATTGACCATTCCAGCTTTTAGCTTGTCCATCATAGATTACTAGTAACATGGATTTTTTACTATTTACTTTTCTTTGGTATATTTATTTTTTGCTACTAATAAACTATATATTTAATGTGCCTACCATGTTCAACGGTCAGATAGCATAGTGAGAAAAACATGTTTAGGACAAATATTCTTAAAAAAAATTAATTTTGAGTCTTCTCAAGTTATTCTCCTTCGACTGAATTTACTGTTATGAAACAGCCAGTAACAAGCAATTAGCTACATTTCCATAGGATATTAATGCTTTGAAAGTAACTAACATCTTCCTCTATGCTTTATTCTGTAGACCAACACCTGCTCAGCTCCTAGAGCATGTCACTACTGTACCAAGATCCCACTGATATTTATCTCTCTTTGCTGTGCATTTTTTTTTTAATTCATTTAAAAGGATTTAGGGTGGAAAAGATACCTGTTTAAATTATAATCATTATGTAATCTTTCTTTCTCTTACATATCTAAAATCTTTGTTGGGCAGCTGCCCAGATGCAAACAAACAAACAAAAATACATAAACCTTCGTTATGTTGACACTAAACATTTTGTAATTTAAATAATAATTCCCAAAAGACAGATCTATATGAATGGAGAGAATTATTTACTTACCATAATGCCTTATTTCTAATGATTCAGCAAAGACTTTTAACAGAGCAGCATAAGCAGGTAGGACTAAATATTAACCTTGACAAATAGTGTCTGCAGCTGGAAAACCAACAACAGCTTTTATTCTATTTTATTTTCTTTTTTTCTTCAGAAGTCATATCTGAAGTTATATTGCAGAAATAACATTTGTCATGTCTTGTCATGTTTGTTTAGATTGTATCAGCTAGAACTCAAGGGGGAAAGAGTCACTGCATGGGCATCTTTCTGGATAAAAAAAAAAAAAAAATAACTCTTTTCAGGCTGAATTGAATATTTTTGCTACATGTAGGTCTCTGATTGTCCTTGCAGTGACTGAGGAGTTTCTCAAAGACAATCCTCCCATCTCTTCAGGTCACGGAGGCTTAGCTCAGCAAACAAACAAACAAACAAACAAAAAAGAAAAAAGAAAAAAACAAAAAGAAAAGTACATTGCACTTTAGTCAGTATTGTGACTTTGTATGACCAGCTCAACACCCTCAAAACAGCAATGTTAGTGTAGGGTAAGGTGGCATTAACCTGAAGTAGTAATATAAAGCTGAAACAACTCTTCATTATGTGTGTTTATGTAGAGTCTGGAACTTCCAAAAGATTGGTAGCATTGTTACAGCAAAACTTTTTTAAAGGTAAATTCATAGTTTCATAAATATATAGTCTAATAGTTATTGCAAACTATTGTAAACAACTTGGTTTTTGCGTATTCTGGTGTTCAGATAGCATTCCATAAGAAGGAACTGAGTATATCAAAATAGAATACTTTATCAGTAGCAAAAGGATTATTCAATATCATTAGTATTTTGATATGAAACTTTTGGGCAAATCTTTTGAAACTGGATCCCATAGTCTTTCTCACTGCAAAACATGCATGAACTTCAAACGTGAGTTTGGTTTAGTGAAGATTATGAAATATTAAACTCTTGAAAAGAAAATATAAATTGTACATTTATAATTTAATCTACAATATCTTTTTTTTCTTCTTTTTAAGATTCAGGAAACAGAAATGACATTGGCACTACCAGTGCTATAGGCTAAGTGCCATTTCTGTTACCTAGGCAATATGGGAAAGTAGAGGAAATAATTTTTTTACTAAAATTCTAATGGAGTATCTGCAATGTCATGTAAGTTTAATTACCATCCTACTAAGATTTATGCATATATTTAAGGGGGCATCAGATGAAGTAAAAATATTTCAGTTTTACAAATTCAAGTCCTACACTCTGTTCATTACATGATTTCTGCAGAGAATTTAGTTTGTAAATATCTTACGTATGTTTGAAACCATGTGAAGAAAGACATACAAGATATACTGTGAATAAATTGTTAAGAATATCAAATAAAATATACTCCTATTAATCGGTTTTCTACAGAATCAAGTACATTATGCTTTTCCACATCAGAAAAAAGAAAAGATGGTGGAAATCTGAGGGAAAGGGACAAATATTATTTGTAAATACTGTTTGACCAGGTCTCCAAAACACTACATTAGAACTACATGGAGGTTATTGTAAATGCATTTGTCAAAGTGTCAGTTTATACTTAATGAAATAAGTTTAAATACAGATATTGGCAAACAGTCAGTCATTATTTGGCTGCTTTTATGATAACAGCTCTTGAAAAATCTCCTTAAATTCCCATGGCTTTTGACTACACTGCACTCATGCTTGCAGATATTTAGTGGTTTAAGTGGAAAAGTGAGAGACAAGCCTGAATCTTATTCCTTATTTAATTTGAAGCAGGAGCTGACAGCAACATTTTACATAGATCCTTGTGAGAAGCAAGCAGTGAAGCCTAAAGTTCTTTTAGCTTCTAGTAACAGCTTTTCTGGTATGGTTTCACAATGCCCCTCATGCTGAGTTAACATATAGCTTGACAAAGGATCTACAGTTTGAATGTGATGTTTTAAGTCTTGTTGGTACAGTTCTCTATTTGTCAACTGAACAGTGGAGCATTTGCTCAAATTTATTATTCTATTGTCCAGAATTGCTACAGACTAGTTCAAATGCTGATGTTTTCTTTGAGATGCTAACAGAATTGTGGCAGTTTTCATTACTGTCCCAAAAGAAAACAGTGGTACAAAAGAAGTTGTACAGGCATGCATATTAATTAAGATTTTCCTTCTGATTACTTGCAATGATAAGCTGCAAACCTTTCTGTACTGTGGCAACTTAGAGACCTGAAAGAAACTGAAAAAAGAGAAAATGAAATTGCAGTATTACAGACGCACACAAAACCCACCCAAACCAGTATTTCTTTTTGTATGTGAGATTACCACAGTTAGGCAAAATATAGGTCTCCTCAAATAAAAAAATGTGGTATTGTTCAGCCAAAAAAACCTGTAAATAAAATATCTCATTATTAATAAATAAATCAGACATAATGCTTTCACATTCTGTCCAATTCTTTTATTTTTTTAAATAGTTTTGGCAATTTCCCCCTCTTTCTCTTAAAGAAAAAACTTGAACCCAACCTTTTTTTATGCTATTCTGTCATTCTGAGTTCTTCATTTCCTGGTCTTATAACAATAAGCAATGAATAGAATATTGTTGCCTTAGGTTACAATGTAAGATGTAACCATAAGTATGTATTTTATCACCACCTGTTAAAACCAGGTGGGGCAGTGTTCTTTATCTCTTCCATGACCCATCCTCCCACCGGGGGATATCTTCTGTTAATGGGCCATTGAGTCTCACTTCATGACTGATAAAATTACATCATCCCATTGTATGCTCCACCCAAGAGGAGGAACCAAGCATTCCTACATCCTATATCCTGGATATAATCTGACATTTGGAACACCAGAACAGCCCCCACCTACTGGATTCTCAGAGAACAAGAGCTACATAACCACCACTGGACCTTCAGAGGAAGACCAGACCCTTCTACAGCATCATCACTTCAAGAGAACAATATCTATCACGTCAACAGGACTGCAGCCACTATTTAATCAGACTGCTACCACCACCCTGACCAACAGGGTGTCAAGTTGTGTTCTGACTCTGTTTCTGAATTATTGTATTTATTTTAATTTTTCTATTAAATTGTATTTCTCACTTGGGATCTCCCACTAGTTTGCTTTAAAACTAGTGAATTTTCAAGCTTTCAAATTTGTGAATCATTAGAAAAGTAGAGAAGCATCTTTAATACCTTACAAGAGCACATAGGTTTGGAAAATGTGCCAGTGTCTAACATATTCTTGAATAATCTGCTCTAAAAATTCATTGTTGTTCTAAGATGTTTCTGCTTCACCTATATGCCCTGTGCTGAAACCAACAATAAAATCAAAACAAATCAAAAAATTTATGATCTTCAGCAATGCTACGGACAACAGGCTGGTAAGCACCCTCCCTCTCCCATTTGAAATAAGACCAAGTGGGCACTGATGTCTGGAACCCTTAAAGAGGGCTGACATCCACAGGTACCTCAAAAGCCTGGAGAAATGGAGCAACAAGATCCCAGTGCACTTCAACAAAGACAAATATGCATTCTTACACCACAGACTGGAACAAGGCAGATTAGGTAGTAGACCTGTGAAAAGGGTCCTGATGGAGAATAAGCTGTGAAAAGAAAGTTCATAAATTTAGTAAAACTGGAAGAATCATTCAATCAGCTGAGTGCCTGCTCATATATCTTTTAGTCAAATACATTTATAGTCACAGTATCAATAACTTGTCTTAACTAAAGAATATTTTGTACTTTCCACTAGCAAATCTTTGTAGTAAATACAACAGAGGCATTTCAGGGGAAAAACCTGGTCAATTGAGACACCATGAAGATTTGGTAAATTCTAATTGCAATTTACAGCATTGCAAAAAAACTGAAAGGAGTATTTAACTATTATTTTGCCTTTGATCTTTTCTTTTCTTTTTTTTTTTTTTTACCATTTCACTTTTTATATTTGCTTGAAAAGCAAAGAATTGTGTTCCCACTAATCTAAATGAGCATATTGCTGAAAAAAGGATTAAATATTTAGACTACAATGTAGCACCTGTGTTCTGTAATTCGTTATATATTCCGTAGGACAGCGTGTATCTATTCCTCCATATGATCATAATTACTGTACAGTTTTCTACATATTTTGTGTCAAAGTGTATATGGTTTTTAAAGGAAAATATTACTTCCCAAACGCTCTCCTGCTTTTCTTCTAATGCTTGTAAACCATACTGTAAATAAGCTGATTTTTATGCATGTCTTTTAACAATATTTTTAAAATTTTTAATCTTTTACTGTCTTTAAAAAAGAAATTACGTATAATATTCTCTGCAGAAACCAGTAGTAATAAAATTAATATTATTAATAATACTAATAATACTAGTAATACTAATAATACTATTACAGATGATTATTTCCATATTTGCTGGATGTGAATCTATAGGCTAAGTGGGACTTATACCACTTAAAAAAAAAACTTTAGGAAACATATGGTGAATTGTAACATACAAGCAAGAGTAGATCAATTCTATTATATTATCAGCTTCACTAAAGTGTAAAATCATATTTGGAAGGAAAAGATGAAGGAAAAGGCATAACATGAAACAAATCAGAAAAGAAATTTAATTTATGAGTTTCCTGACACTAGGCAGCTTATGTTTAAAAATCTATGTTTCGTAAACAATTTTTTGCACTGTAATGTCTTATTCTGTTTTATGGTTATAAAAAAGAGAGAAAAGAATGACAGAATGAGCACAGCCAAATTTGTCCTATATGGCCGTATTTCTTTTTTGATGGCATTACTTTTCTCCATTAATTCTAGCAGCTTAAACTGTATTTGAACCATTGAGTGTGGGCAAGTATGGGAATGGGTTGTTTAATTTAGGGTTTTCATCATAAGCTACAAAATATATACTTTTAAATGAACTAAAGATGTAAGCACAGTATTTACAGCTTTTAGATAAAGAGTAATAGCTTTTTAATATATATTACATGTATTCTTATATGTTTGATTCTTTCTTATTCCTAATAAAAATTCAGGCATACAAGTCATGATCTTGTGAAGAAAATAAAAACAAAACTATGAATTTCACCAAAAATGTGTAGCTTATTTTTTTTTGCCTTGCTTTGATTGCTTCTGATATGTAACTTTAATAATTAGTTTTTCAACAAAGAGAGGAAAAAAATTATCTTGCGTTAGCATGCTTTTCTCTATGAATAACAACCTAGAGTGAACAGGACAGTAAGAATCATTCAATTCAATTTTCTTCATCTTCCCAGGCCCTCTCATCTGTTAAACCTTAGAAGAATTGTACCTATTTTTCTTGTTAAGGCATGCATTTAAACCTTCCTTGTGAATACTTAGTTTCTTCTTTGAGAAATACGTGAGACTTAACATTCATAGTTAGAATTAATTTCCACTTTAGGACACTTCTTTATTTGACTATTTGGTCATCATTACAATCAACTCTTAAGTCTCCCAGCTAGCTGATATTATGATTTACTGTTGTCTGTTGTAATTTCTTATTGACTCCCATTGATTGTTTCATTTCATTTAGCTATTATTATTGTTGTTGTTGTTATTGTTTTCATCATTGTTATTATTATTTTTTGCATGCATTTCAGCTTCATAAGTTTCTGCTCAGTTTAGGCAGAATCCCACTGCTTACTGCTGAATTTTTCTTTACTGATATGTACGTTTGCTACCACAGCATGGTTTGTTCTCTTATTACCTAATTTGATTCTGCCCTGTGATTTGACATGTGCTGCCAATAAGTCTGAGTCTGAGTTCCAATTGCTGACCATGGGTATCAGTAGACCAGCTGGGCAGATGACTTTGTTGATTTTACATAACCTGGAGTATGAGTATTTCATGTTCTGCTCCCATTAGGTGGGAATCAACAGTTGATTTGGAAGGTGAAGGAAATATCTTGAAATAAAATTTTACTTGACAGCTGTTCAAAAACTATCAAGGAATCTTACACTACAGGATGAAGAATTATTCTCTGAAGCAGAAACATGACAACTAGATGAAATGCAGCTATGCTACATAGAGTTTCCATATGAGTTTTTCTTGCCAAAAAAATTTAGTTACAGAATGACAGTAGGGTCCAAATAGACAAAGGGAGACTCTCTGGCTGTGCAAATGCATGGTGTGATATAGAATCAAAGCCACTTAAAAAGGGAAGTGTTACTACCCTCATAGTTCTTTGACATATTTCAGACATTTCATTTTAAATTTGTTTAAAATGGAAGCCAAACACCTTATATTTTCATAAGTTATTCTGTGGCAGTTATGTACTGTGTTACAGCCTCAAGAGGGTATAATACCAACCGCAAATATATTTTATCCTATAGATTTTGAGACCATACACAGTTTACAGTGTAACATACATTTGCTTTGAGTTCATTACCTTCCTTTCTCTCACTTTCTCTGTCCCTTCATACTCGAAATTCATTCTAGTTATTCTGGTGTCCTCAGACTTAACAAGCTTTGATTTGTTTCTCTAATAATGAGAAAAAATCTTGAGTGTTGTTCTTGTGAATCAATTGGAACTTTCAGATTTAAAAATTATGCACGTTCTCCAATGAAATAATGAAAATTCTTAGACACAATACAGTTAACAGTTGGCAAAGTAACTCCACATGCCTCAAAATATTCCTTTTTCAAAATTTGATTCATGAAGTTTAAAGTCACACATTTTGAAGTAAAACCTATATCAGTATATTTAATAGCAGCAGTACTACACACAGTTCAGGTATACCATACAATATGCACATTCATACACAGCAGTGATGAAAATAATGCTTTGATAAAATAAGATGTATTACACACAGAGGACACAATTTTTGACCTCTTGCACATTGATTAAAATTGCAAATACTTTTATTAATTTGAATAGCTATAAATCCACATTTTATTCTTTTGCTAAATTCTTACTCTAAAAGTGTGTATTTCTGATGTTTGCTTATGCCTACATGTCTAAAACATATGGAGCAATTCTACAGCTTCTTCAGCCCTCTCTTGCTTAAGGGGAGAATGTGCAGTTTTCCATGAGAGTCTAGTGATACATTTTAAAATTGCAATTAATTTGTAACACAAATGTTTGAGTTAGCCTCCTCACTTTAGAATCACTTAATTCCTGAAGGACTCCTGTTGTGGCAGGCGGTGATCAGAGTGCTGAGACCTTCCTGAGGAGGCATCCTTAGAAGGATGTCCCAGAGGAACAGGCACATCCACTGCCAGCTGAGTGATTTCAAGCTCTTCAGTGAAATCAGCTCTTCGGGGTGACACTGAAGGAAGAGACGGAGCCTTCATATGGAGTTCCGCAGGAGGCTTTACTCAGCTTCTTCATCAGAGGAGTCCGGTGACAAAGAGCCAAAGGGCCAGGGGAAACAGTGGGTTATATAGGGAAGGCGGGGGGCAGGGTAAAACATCTGAGCCTATTGGCTGAGGGATTCAGGGGAGAACCAATCAACTGAGGGATCAGGGGAAGGACCAATCAACAGAGGGGTTGGGGGGGAAGCAGAGGGAAAGGGCCAATGGGGTACAAAAGGCTTACACAGCTGTTACAAAGCTTCTTGGGGTAACACATTTCCTCACCGTAACAGAGAGAGCTGTCTACCTGGGTTTCCCTCTTAGGGGGTTGTGTTTATATTCCTGTCTGGCTTAACTGCTTGCTCTATTCAGGGGAGCATATTTATATTATTGTCTGGCTTGACCACTCTTTTTCCAGGGGAGCATGTTTATATAATTATCCAGCTTCTCTCCAGGGGAGTGTGTTTATATTACTGTCTGGCTTGGCAGCCTCCACAGACTTCTGAGGGACTATCCAGTCTCAGAAGTAAGAATTTAATAGAACTGTACCTCAATGGCAGAACAAAATAGAGGACGGCAGTAAAATAAACAGCATTTTAATTTTTAGCAGGCTGAAGTCAAAACTGTCAATTTGTTGCATTTCAAAATTTATGCTCACAAAAACCACACCCAGAAACAGGATTTATAATATACTCTACAGGATTCAGCTTAAAAAAAATGCTAATTTATTGTTATTTCTAGTGAATTTAATTACAAGAATGAAACTGCTGTGTATTGATTTTTAATATCATAAGCCTTGAATAGCTCAAAAAGTATTTTGTGAAGTTGTTGCTTATTTTTAGTATTTATCTCTTGCAGAGATAATTACAGGTTTTGCCAATATAAATACCTCTTTTTTTGATGGCTAGATGAATACAGGTATTAAATAGTGTAACAGAATAATTTGCAAAAGTATGCCATTATTTCTCTTGTCATTTTTAATGGAAACCAGGAAACAATGAGGATTTTGGAGTGGAAATTAAGGTACTGGAGCATGTCCAGAAAAGGACAAAGGAGCAGGTCTAGAGCACAAATCTGATGAGTAGCAGCTGAGGGAGCTGGAGTTATTAATTCTGGAGAAAAGGAAGTTCAGGGGAGATCTTATCTCTCTCTCTTCAACCATCTGAAAGGAGATTGCAGCTAGGTGGAAGTCTGTCCTTTCTCCCAAGTAACTTTCTCAGGAGGCTGAACAGCACAGGGTTGATTTAAGTTTGTTTAGAATAGATGGAGAAGGGAAAAGGGTCTCAGTTAGTTCTAATTTCTGTGCTCAGTTTTAAGAATCAGGATTTTTGTCCTATCACTCTCTCAAAACTTATTGCACATGTGCAAGTACACAAAGTTATACCTCTTCCCTTGCCACAAAGAGTAAATGATGTGAATTTTTAGTGTGAGCATTTCTTTAAAGCAAGAAAGGATTAGAATGTTAATAAAGCTGAAACTTTTGCAGGTGGCTTTTAGATCACATATTTTTAATTCAAAATGTAGTTTCTAACTCACAAGTAAACAGAGAAAAGATTAAAAGCAATTTTAAAGGGATTATAAAATGCTGAAAAATTATTTTTCAAATCTTAAATTCAAGCCACTATTGCAATTAACTTATTTTCCCTTAAATATATGGAAGTAATCTACATATAGTTCTTTTCTCAAAAGCTTTCATTAAAATTTTTAGTAATGCTTCATTAGCTCTATAGTATTAAAGAAATTATGCAGGATTTTCTTTGTGTTTAAGCTGAAAGGAAAAGATTTAATGAAAAAGAAGCTGCAGAACATGGCCAAATAACAACTTTAGTCCAAAGGACCATACATATATATGCATGCCTATATATTTAATGTTATCCTAATACAGCTCATTTGTGTTTCCATATCCTGTTAACTACCAAGCAAATTTTGATCATTTATGAGTGCTGAAGTTAATGCATTTAGTTAATGCTAAGAACTCATTCCATGCAGACTATTCAACTGCATTTTTTTTTTCATTTTGCATGTGTTTTACTGTTTTACTATAACTGAAGTTTTCAATGTAGCTTCTGAATGTTAGTTTGCTTGGTCTCTATTATAGAAAGGAGAGCAATTGATTAATAACAGGCAAGGAAAAATAAAATAGAAATTAATTATTTAAATGACTATCTGAATTTTGTTAAACTCCATTCCACCATTGAAATAATTCCATGTGCCCGCTGGAGATGGTTTTCCAGCTAATTCCAGCTGCCCTGGCTGGGAATTGTTTCAAGTCTGGTTGGGCAGTGGCTAGTGGACTGGCCACTACCTCCTTAGTAGTTCAGGACCCACACGAGATCTGTTAGTGAGGCTCAACGAAGGTAAGAAGAAGGAGGCCTCGTGGCAAGATAGAGTTTATTGTCACATGCACCCCATGGTGCAGGCACTCACACGTCCCAGGAGAGAGCGAGCTGGAGGGGGTGGGCTCATTGCTTATCAGAGACCAGGGGAAAGGGGTGGATACAAGAGAGAAAACCAGTCATGGGAATGGGGAGGGCACATAGCCAGCAAATGGGAAACGAGGGGTGGGGGACTCCCAGCCTGCTCCAATCCGGGACCGAGCCTCTCCGAAGTCTCTGGAATGAGGGGGAGAGGCTTCCTGGAGGGGGGCAGGCACTGGGAGGAGAGCAACAGATGATTGACAACATATTGCAACAGAGGGGAACAAAGGGAATTTCCCAGGCAGGAGATTGTACTAAATGGGGAGAAGTACAGGGGGAACTTGGGAAAAACCATTACAGAACTTACATAATAAAAGCAGGTAAAAACAAACATGAAAATACAAAGCACACTGCAACACACCATTCTAGTGGATTATATAAACTGGTTCTTAACTGCTGAGGATGGGGGGAAAATGGGTTTCACAAGCTGCATGAAGATCTACTGACGGAAGTTTTTTCCCACAAAACTCAGTAGCTCAAATTTTGTGTCAGAACAGACAACACAGAGGCTGGAAAGGACATGGTTCTTAAAACCACAGTAAAGTTTCTTCTCAGGATAAGCCAAAGGGAATAACTGAAGATGTTTTGTATCATGCTACTGTTATGTAATATATCAATTATATATTAACAAACATAATTAACTTCTCTATCATGTTTTTAAGAGGTAAAACCCAACACCAGATATTATGATTCCCTTTGCTAAAAATGTTCTTTGGTGGAATTTGTTTTATGTCACCTTTCTTCATTACTGAGACAGTAGCTCTTCCAACAATAATTTAGATGAGACCACTGGGTTCTGATCTCTGCAAGAACTGAAATGTAGGCACGCTTTTAAAAACAACCAAAGTGAAATTTCCCCATAGCATGTTTAGAAGAACCCCACATGCCTGTCTATCCTACAATGATCTACAGCCTGTCATTGTCATGCATGTTCTACATCCACAACTTCAAAGGTAGCATTGGTGGGATGAATTAGGCTAGTCTAAAGGTGTTTTCTAGTCAATAGTAATGCAAGCTAACAGTAAATAAAGCAAACTGTACAGTAAAAATCACACTCTAATGTTATTTGAAAGCTCTTGCTAGTTTACTTTCTACAAATTAGGTTTTTTTGTTCACAAAATAAAATGAGAAAGTTATACATGTAACACAAGTTGCATTTTATTTCTTGATCATAATTGATCAAGACATAAAAAAGAAACTTCTAATTCTTTAATGTCTGCTTCTAATACACTTATTTGTATTGAACAGTTCCTTAAATTGTAAATGAACTCAGTAAGAGATTTTCTTGTGCAATGTACATGAAATTCCTTGCACCATTTAATTTTAAAACATAGGTCAATGAACATTTTAAAAGCAATTAGGGAGCAGCAGTTCATGATTGATTGGCTGAAGGTAGGGAAAAATAAAGTAGAAAGTAATTCTTTGAGTATCTGAATTTTGTTAAATTTAAATAATCAGTCATCATAAAAATTTCTTCCTGATGCAGAGGAAAAGAAAGACATTAAACTGCTGTTCCTCTGCTGTCTTAGAGAATTAGAAATCTAGGAAAACTGGATAATTCAGATAAACATAAGGGGAAAAAAAGGTAAGAAGGAAAGAGAAAAAGAGAAAGAAGAAAAGAAGGAGGAAACAAACTCAGTTTTAAGTTATTAATTTATTACCTGTACAAATGAAGAAATAATTACTAATGTATTGGTATAACATATGAACTATGAATTTGAGTAGGGGATTAAGACTAACAAGTCATGAGCTTCTGAACTATGTACAGACCCCATGTACAGACCACATTTACGTCTCCAGATGAAGCTGACCTCTTTGGTGAAAATCATTTTCTTTGCAGAAAGCCCGAACACTTGACCTGAATGTGAATAGTCTATGCAGACATTCAGGTACATAAACTCCTCTAATTCCCTATGTACTTAACAACTTCAGTTTATAACTGAAATGATGGTGTGTTACAGCCACTGTCTTCCTGATCTGCTTCCATGTTGGTCTTTCCTTCTTGTCTATGTAAGATTATCAGCATTATCTTTCTTGTAACTAACTGGAGTACTTGCACTCAAAACTACACCACTTTTCTCACGTAGCATATAGGTAAACCCCAGCATATAAAGGAGTTGGGGTTTTTTTGGGGTTGGTTGTTTTTTTGGTTTTTTTTTTTTTTTTTGGTGGGTTGTTTTTTTTTTCACTTGTAAAGCAGGTCTGATAGCTGTCTAAATTTTACCATACATTGGTAATGTAAGCAGATAAGACAGGATCCAATGGATCTAAAAATAGAGTAAATCAGCTTTCCTTTTTTTCCTGTCTTTAAAGTATAAGGATTTTAGCTTTTATTACTACTTTCTCAGTTCAGCTACTCTATCTTTAAAATGACACTAGCCCTACATCTACCTTTCTATTCCTTTACTGTTTTTTACATACTATCCTCCTCTTACTTTCTATTATTTGCCCTCAAAACCATGGAAGTTCAGCTGTCAGGGCTCTAAGTTCAGCAATTGTCTTTGTCACCTCATTCTTCACTTCTTAGGAGTTTGTGCTGGGCTCAAGGTCATCCTGACATGACATATCAGTGTAATCTGGGGTCAAACTGTAGTGGATACAGCTGAGAGAGAACACTGTGGTAAAGCATGTCTAGAGTATCCTTACCTCCCTTGGGAGGTGTAGTTAAACTCAGTCACCATTATTCTTTCTCTGAGCTGTGGGCTGTGTATCCCTATGCCTGTGCATATACCTTGCTGATTTTCTAATTTTGGCTTGCTGATGTGACTCACAGCTTGATCTTAGACCTGCCTTGCCACTGTGAACTTGCCTGACCATTGCTGGATTGCGTCTGATACAGCTTCCTGTCTCCAGACACGTTATCTTTGCTCAAGCACTGTGGGACTGGATCTTTTGGTGGTGAGAACACTGCTTCTTCCTGACTCATTGAGACCCTTGGCTCCCAGTTGGCCTTCCTTGGAGAAGTCTGTCTTGGCTGCACCCTGACCCTACCATGCCTGTATTTCTGCTGTATGATGTCTTAATTCTCTACTCTGCTGTTATAAATTTCAACATCACCTTGCTTCTTTACTCCTGCTACCATTTTGTCATTACTTTGTTGCCATCTTTTTCTCTTTATCTAACACTTTACCACCAGGATAATGCTGCTCTGTTTTTCATTGCCCACTTTGAGATTTATCTATGACAAGAAGGACATAGACATGTTTCACTTCTTTAAGCTGTAGAGCAGTACTCACACAATTGATTCCAGATCTGAAAAAATTGTTTAAAAAAAGAAAATAAAATGTGTTGGTGAATGATTTTATTAACTTTATTTTCTTAATGTGAAGTTTCAGTAAGCTACATGAAACCAAGTGCGGCAAAACTCTTGACTATATTAACAGAACAATATATGATATTGTTTAAGAAGCAAGCTATGGTAATAAGGATTTACACTACCGGGAATAGATGTGCAAAGTAATGGCTAGCAGAAAATACTTACAGAAAGCTTGGGCTCATAGCTTTGTGGAAGATTACTTTGCTATGTCGTTAATTTCCAAAAATGCTTCTAGTGTGAAGAAAAAGCTGAGAACAAGAAATCAGCTGTAATGGATAGTTGCAAGGGTGTTTTCTTCTTTTGTTCTTTTTAATGATATTTGTTACAAAATCTTGAAGAATCAAGCATTTTTACAGGAAGTAGGAGAATGAACAGAAAAGCTTTGTAAAAGAGAAAACAGATATTTCTACAGCTAGTAGGAATTTTAGGGTAGTATATAACTAGATACTACCAAGTATCCTAAGAAGATAAGTATCCTTAGCTACATATTTGCTCAAATCCTCAGTGTTTTCTGCATACATACAAAAGAAAAGAATTGCAGTCATGAAGGCAGACTCCCCGAAGTCAGTACCTTAATTAAATGCCCAAAGTTCATGGGAGAAATTGGCTGCCTCAGAACTGTTTACAGTGCTGGGAGCCAGTGCAGGTAAAGGTGTACATCTTGCCTCTTTAATATTCATTTAGTCAATCATGATTTTTGGAGACACTGTGATTCAAACTGAAGAAAACTCTCTAAGTGGGCACTCAAAGTCTGTTCTGTATAGCTATGCTAAGTAATCTTTAAGCTTTTTTTTTTTTTAAAGATAAATTTTAAGCAATGAATTAGTAGATAGAAGACTTATCTGTGATGTAAAAGATCTGCTGAAAATTCTACCTTATGGTGGAATAAAAACCCACAGTTCAGTCTCATTTTCCTGAAAGATTTTTTTTCATCTTTAAGTTATGTATTATGGAAAGGATATAGATTTTGACTGAGTGTTCTACTTTGTATAAAAAAGCTGAAAACTAGTTTGGCCAGAGAAGGACAACAAGGCTGAACATGAGAGTGCCTAGTAGCTACAGTAATCCTCTAAAAGATGAGGAAAAGACTGTCAAATATTTGTTCCACAGCTTGATTACAAACTTTGTGTGAATAAGGCTTTGTGAAAAATACATGTCCAGTTTTTTGCATGATGAGAGAGTCCATTATGCATCCATTCCTCCCTCAAGCCACTCAGATACACAGTAACAGGGTCAATCCATCCAGATTTAGTAATGAACTTCTGCTGAATTGTTGAGCCTATAAAATGTACGGAACCCACACATTTTACAGGCTGAAAAAATCAGGAAATATTTTTCAGAATTCAACAGCAAAACTGCCTGATCAATGGCAGGCATTCATATCTGTGAAGCAACATGCCATTTTCTCAGCTGTGTCAATAGGATACTAAAACCACACTGAAAATCAACTCAAGGAACTGGTCATATTTCTTATATATAATGTGCAACAGACTGTGCAGAAAAAGTGACTAATCCTTTTAGGAGGTAAATGAATGGGACTTGGTGAAGCAGTCTTGCTGTTGCAACCCCATCTATCACTATATGGCTTTAAGTGAGGCAGGTGCAAACACATGTAAAATTTCAGATTCCTGGGGAACTTTAATGATAAAAGATAAGAAGATTACAGAAATTAGGTCATTTCACATTTCAAACAGGGCAATTTTGCAGACCTGCTTTTTGATTTTTAGAATCTCTGTTTTAATACAGCTCATTGGAAATTCCATTCAACTCAAAAAACCCCAGAACAACCCAGATACTTTTGTAGAAAGTTAGCCTGGTTCTGGGGTTTCTTCAATGTGAAGTCCTACATCCAAAGTTAGAGAACTGGCAAAATTTTTCAATTGGGATAGAGTTAATTCTTTCTCAGTGGCTGTTACAGTGCTGTGCTTTGGATTTGGAATGAGAATGGTGTTGATAACACACTGATGTATTGGGTTTTTGCTAAGTCATGTTTATCTTCTTTGTTTGTTCGTTTCATGCTCTGCCAGTGGGAAGGTACACAAAAGAAACTGGGAGAGACTATATCTGGGACAGATAACCTGAACAGGCCAAAGAGATTTTACATACCACGGAATGACATGCCTAATATATAAACCGAGGGGAGTTACCTGGAAGCACAGCCAATCTGGGTTTGGGAAGTGGGATCTGGAATGGGTGTGTGGCTGGTGAGCAATTTCATTATGCATGACTTGTTTTTCCCTTTTATTATCATTATTTTTACCATTTAACATTATTACTGTATTTTACTTTATTTTCAATTTTTAAACTGTTCCTATCTCTTATACAAGTTTTTCATTGATTCACCTCCCCATTCCCTGGAGGTGGAGAGAAAGAAAGGGGAGGTTGAGCAAGTGCTTAATTTTCACCTGGGCTTAAACCATGGCAGGGTTATATTTAGAATCCTTTGCTAGATTCCATAACAACAAATCTCATTAACAGATCTTGGAGTTTGTTAACTTCTATAGCTTCCAAAAATAAATATATTTTTTTTTTAATACAAACTTCCCATTTTTATTCTCTCCTTTTCCTCATTCATCTTATATTTTTTTTTTCCAGAAAGTTTTTCAACATGTCAGGAAAAGATACTCAGAGACACTCATTTTTCCATTTTCTAATGGAATCCATTGCCATTGAAGTTGTAAGTTGGATGAAACAATTATGATTGATTGTACCTGGTCATAATTTTCAAAACATAGTTAGATATTTAAGAAATAAAAGATGCAGGCAGCACTTTGCTCTTCATTCAAAATGGAAGAAAAATTATGCAATGAAAATATCCCTCGAGCCCGGCTGGAAAGTGGCTTCCAGCTGTTCCCGGCTAGCCCTGGCTCGGGATACTTCCAAACTCGGTTGGTGGCAGCAGGCGGACCGGCCACCACCCCCCGGTGGGTCAGAGCTGCACGAGAGATGTCGGTGAGGCTTGACGAAGGTAGGAAGCGAGGAGGCTACTTTGTGGCTAGATGGTTTTTATTGTCACCTGCCTTTCGCAGGGGAGCCACACTTCTCTCTGAGCCTCTCTCGAGAGTGTCCCCGCCCGAGGCGTGGCCACAGCTTATATGGGGTTGGGAGAAGGGGGTGGACACAAGAGGGAAAGCCAGTCAGGGAAATGGGGATGTCACACAGACAGCGAATGGGAAACGAGGGGTGGGGGTTCCCCAGCCTGCTCCAATCTGGGACCGAGTCTCTCCGAACACTCTGGAAGGAGAGGAGAGGCTTCCCAGAGAGTGACAGGCTGTGGAGAACAAAGACAAGGGGAAACCAAATGGGGAGGAATACAGGGGAGAACTTGGGAGAAACCATTACAGAACTTATTAACAATAAATAAAAAGGTATAAAACGCGCTGCTACAATGCAAAAATTAATCTTCAGCAGGTTCAGTATATTACTGTTCTGATTATATTACTTGTATTATGATCTGGTAGGTTCTGATTATACTGTGAACTTTGCTGAAATGGTGTATATATTACTTTGTTCAGTTTAGTATTGTAAATAAAAACATTTTCTTTCAAGTGTGAAGTTGCTTGAATTCTGATTCAATGATTTTCCATAGAAAACAAAAATAGGAAGTGTGATCTGTTAAGCCATTTATGACATTACATGTTCACTGTCAGCTTTTTTATCCAGCTCAACAAATTCCCTGCATGCATTAAACCAATCTGAAATATCAGTGTGACTGATAAAAATATGGTTTTCTATTTCATAACTGGCTGATATTAGCAAATATGAAAAATATGACAATATGTTAGGGCAATTTCCATTACTAATACATTGAATACCATGGCACAATGCTTCATAACATTTATTTTCTATTCATTTAGCTGATGTTGACACTGATTATTTTTGATGTTTTCCTATTTGATTTTTGTTGAATTTGCTCAACAGAAAAAAAGCATTAAGGAGAGGATATGTAATTAAATATGATCAACTCCCTGAAATTATGCAGGATCTGCTGCTTCACCAGATCCCTACAGATTTATGAGGCCTGAAAGGATTCACCCAAGAATCCTCAATGTGCTGGCTGATGTCATTGCAAAACCTGGCTTGAAGATTTTTTGAGCAGTCTTGGAAATCTGGAGATGTCCCAGATGACTCAAAGCTGGTGAACATTGTCTTGCTTTTAAAGAAGAGCAAGAAGCAGGACCTCAGAAACGACAGGTCTGTCAGTCTCACTCAAGTGCCTGGTAAACTTATGGAGAAGATTGTTCTGGGAGTTACTGAAAAACACCAGAAAGATATTGCAGCTGTTGGTCACAGCCAGCACAGCTTCATGAGAGGAAAGTCCTGCTTTATCAAACCTGGTTTCCTTTTAGGACCAGGAAACTCACCTCATGGATCAAGGGAAACCGCTTGATGTGATCTTTTTGGATTTCAGCAAAACTTCCAATATTGTCTCTCTTAGTATCCTTCCAGACAAAGCATCCCACACTCAGCTGAATAAACACATCATGTGATGGGTGAGCAACTGGCTCACAGGTCAGGGGCAAAAGGTTATAGTGCCTGACTGGGGTGACACCAGACTGGTGACCTTTCACTAGTGGAGTTCCACAGGGCTCTATCTTTAGCCCAGTTCTCTCCCACATCATCATAAGTGACTTAGGACTGTAAGGAATACTGAACAAGCTCATAGATTATACAAAACTGAGAGGAGCTGTTGGTTCCTTTAAAGCACAGAGGTCTTGCAGAGAGACAACAAAAATTTAGAAGATTGAACAATTGCCAACCATATGAATCAACAAGGGAAAGTGCTAGTTTCTGCACCTGGGATGGAGCAACCCTGGATGTATGGACAGACTGGGGAATGAGATACTGGAAAGCAGTGCCATGGAAAGTGACCTGTGGGTCCTGCTCAATGGTAAGCTGAATATGAGTGAGCATGAACTTAGTTACTCAAAACCATAAAAATATCCTTACTGGTTCAAATTAAACCTCTATTCAGCTTAATAAGTATATCAGTTAATAAGTATGTCTCAACATATACTTCAGTAAAAAACTAAAATATAGGAAAAAACGTAAGAGTAGAATACAAACAGAGCACACCTTCCAGAGTGTTTAGTGTAGTGTATAGAGATTGCACCTAGACCATGCTATCAATGAACACTTTCCATCCAGACTTTAGTAAGAACTTTGACACCTTTGACAGTGCCCTTCTGGAGATACAGGCCACTTAGGCCTTGGATGGACTTCTTCCTTTCTGGGTAAAATCTGGCTGGTTTGTCAGACCACAGAGTGTTGGTGAATGGATCTAAATCCAGCTGGCAGCCAGTGTTCCCCAGGAGTACCAGGGTCAGTCCTGTTTAATATATTTTTCAATGATCCTGAAGAGGTCATCACAGGTCAATTTGCAGGTGACCCCAAATCAGGCATGAGCTTTGATCTGCTTAAGGGTAGGAAAGCTCTACAGAGGGATCTGGAGAGGCTGGATTGATGGGTTGAGGACAACAGAATGAGGCTGAACAAGGCCAAGTGCTGAATCCTGCACTTGGATCACAACAACCCCATGCAGAGCTACAGAGTGGGGGAAAAGTGGCTGGAAATCCTCCCAGTAGAAAGGGACAGGTTGGTGCTGGTCAAGCAGCTGAACATGAGCCAGCATGTGCCCAGGTGGCCAAGAAGGCAAATGACATCCTAGCCTGTGTCAGAAACTGTATGGCAGAGAACTTAGTACTTGGTTTTAAATTTACTTTTCACCCATTTCACTGAAGGACCCATAGATTTTATAGGCAACTGCCATATTTCCCCTCACATCTTTATCAGTCTGGGTTGATTAACTCTACATCTGCACTATTTCTGACATTTCTGACATTCTTAGATCCTATATTTAATTTGTCTTTCCCTTTTGTGGGACGAAAATTGTTCTACACAAAATATTGCATGAGTGAGTGCATGAAGGGTTGATGCACTATTTTGATGAAGTTTTCTGTTGACTCGATCAAGAAAGTATTTTGATCTCAATGTCTCTCTTACAATAGCTGCATTTAAGGCAATCAACAGGGCAATCTGATACAACAGGTATCCTGGTGGCAGCACAAATAATTGAACTGACATTTACCAATTTAATGTATGTATGCTATAAATTAGTTGAAAGTCCACAGTTGCTTTCTTACCATTGTGCATGAGTACATTAGATAGCTGGAACTCTTTTGCCAGTAAGTATTATGAGTAACAGCAGACTCAGTGACAAGTGACAGTGCAGCTATTGAACATCTAGGAGAAAATTGCTGAACTTCTCTTGAACTTGTGTCTTTATTTTTGTAGTGGAAATGTCTTTATAATGAATATTTTTGTATACTTTGTACTTTTATTCTTTATTTTTATTCCTAATATATGGTATATATATCACACAATATTCTGCATACAGTTAATATTTGTATAATATTATGTATATGTATATGTATATGTATATGTATATGTATATATGTATATGTGTATATATTACATATGCTGTCATATTAACATGTTATACGCATAGATACAGATTTTTATATATGTATATCTATATATTCATTTTAATACACTTTTAATAAAAAAAAAGAATCCAGTTCTGTCAGTTTTTTGGAGCTAGAGTGGCTTTGTTTAATCAAGGGCTCTGTACTAAGCACCAGTTACTATGGAAACTTGAAAAGATTTGAACTCAAATAAATGTGTTGCCTAACAGTATGATGCTGAAGACTGATATTCACCATGACAAACCTGATGTGTAGTGATCAAGAAAACCATCTAAATTAAAGAAAAAGCAATCAGGAAAAAATAATCCTCTATTCCTCCTTTCTCTCCACCCCCATCTCCCTCTCCAAAAATCAGAATGACTAAAGGAATAAATGAAAAGCAGTCTAACAGGGAAGAATAATATTGTACTCTCAGTAAAGAAAAGTTAATTGCTAACAATATCCCATCCTGTATTGGCAATAGGTAGCTGTGAGAAACAAAATATTTAGTGTGCAACATGTGAATAGAGTTTTTGGAGAAGAGTTTCTGTGACAGTGTATTATGAAGGAGGAAAAATTAGATGTGTCTATATGTTCACTAGCAGAGATACTGAAATTGTTTGTCTTTTAGTGCCAGATGTTCACTAATGGCACTTGACTCTATGGCTCTGTTTCAGTTGATATTGAGTATGCAGCTGCTTGATGTCTTCCGTGATTAGCTGAAGCTGACGTTTAATGGGGGCTATCTGCCTGAAACACCATCCAGATAGAAATAGTGATGGCATGCTGCAGTGAATGCACAAGGCAGTTGGAAGTGACACAGGCTCAGCTGACAGAAAGAGCAGAATGATTTATTACCTGTGTGTGTCATGTAGAGCTCTTTCATTCCTTTCACTACTTTGTGTATCTGAACACTCTATTGCAATATGTGAAAAGGTGTACTTTTGAAACAAAACAAAGTAAAATATCAATATCAAAAAACTTAAGCACCAGGTATTTTGTTCCTTTATCTAGTGTGATTCTGGAGTTCTGAGCTTTCTAAATATTTTATATTTTATAGAATCATAGGATCAAATCAGAAAGTTGGAAAAGACCTCTGAGATCGTCAAGTCCAACCTTTGATGAAACACCATCATGTAAATTAAACCATAGCAGTATCATATCCAGTCATTTCTCAAATACTTTAGGGATCATGACTCCACCACCCTGGACAGCCTGTTTCAAAGCTTAATTATCTTTTAAGTGAAGAAATTCTTCCTGATATTTGACCTGAACCTCCTTTGGCACAGCTTGAGACCATGCCCTCTTGTTTTTTTGCTGGTTGCGTACCTCCTTTCATGAAAATGCAGGAGCAATAAAGGTCTCCCCTGAGCTTCTTTTTCCCCAGACTAAAGAACTTCAGCTGCCTCAGCTGTTGCTCATAAGACATACTCCAGCTCATTCACCATCTCCATTGCCCTTCTCTGGCATCACTTCAGTATCTCAATGTCTTTTTATAGTGAAGGACCCAGAAGTGAATACAAACACTTTAGGTGTGACCTCACTAGTGCTGAGTACAGAGAGAGGATCACTTCCCTAATCCTGCTGAACACACGATTTCTTGCTTCTTTAGACAGAAATAATTTTGCCTACTTTATTCTGTGTAGAACAAACTTTTCTTGAAAAGAAAAAAGAAAGAAAAAGGAAACAACTTCAATTTTTCTACCACTAAATGAAAGCCATGTGGCTTCTGCTTTCCTAAGCCATAAATCTCAGAAACACCCTAGCATGTATAAAAAGTTGGGAGAAATTAAAGCCACACAAACACTTAGAGAGAGATTCCAGGTCAGAGTTACAATTTAATAGAAAAATTACAATAAATGCAATGACACAGAAAAACTGGCTTACACCCATGAAGTCAGAGTACAACCTGGTTGCTGTTGGTCATGGTGATGGTCACAGTCCAGTTAAGTGGTTGTTGCAGTCCTGTTGAAGTGATGGTTGCAGTGGTCCTAAAACAGTAGTCCTGGGGAAGATCTGGTCCTCCTCTGGGTCCGTCCAGCAGTGGTGGTGTCTCAAGTCCACAAACTTCAGGATTGTACCTGGTCAGGTTCAGGTGGTACCTCCCCCAGGGCAGGGAATTTCATGATGGAATGATGTCCTATGAGCCACAGGATATTTTTGGAGTCCTTGATGGTTACTGGAACTGCCTATTCATTCATGGTGAAGGTAAAGGAACACTACCCCATCTCCTGGATCTTCTCATTTAACACCCAGCTTGTAGCCTGAGAGGCTGTGTGTGCACTGGGCAGCTACCGGCAATTAACAGTTTTTCATTACAGAGAGGGGAGTAGAATAGCAGTCACATAGTTCTAAACTTCTGTAACCACGGCATCTTCATAAAGAGATTTAACCCCTAGTATACCAAGTACAAGATGCTATTACAGAATTGTTCTATTTATAACTTGATGTAGATCTTCAGCATTCTTCAGCACCTGAATTCTTTTTCTTCTGTTGATACTCTTGTTGCTTTTCAATGACATAATCTTTTTGCCATGGACTGATGGGTTTCTGCCAGAGGCATTGTTTTAATTATTTAGGATCAAAACCTTAACTGATAATTGTTTTATTCTGATACCTAACCAGAAATTCTCTCTCTCTGTCTTCTCTATTATGGAAAATCTTTCCTTTGAGAAGGCAAAAGCTTTTCCAAAGGTAAAAAGCCCATTCAGAAAAGCAAACAGGAAATCTTATGATATATTTAAAGCTTATGATATTGATAATAACTAATATTTCTTTTTAAGATAACCCCAGAAAGGCACTATTGGTTTTGTTGATAATAGAGTGAAGAATGTTAGAAAGAGGAAATCTACCCACTGATCTTAATATGGCATTTTAAATCTATAATGGTGACTACTTAAAAGACTGTCTTCTTTGACAGATGAGGGATATAGTTTAGGAAAATTTCACTTCTCAGTTGTGTACGAAATTAAATTTACATTCAAATTAATCTGCATAGGTACTGTATCTATTACCCATACAACCTTCTTACAACTTTGACATAAGAGACAGTCCTACTTCGTAATTTATAATAGTTCAGGAGAAAAAAGGCATTCATATAAAGATGAAACTATTTTAGAATGGACAGAGATTCCACAAGCCAGGCAATTCTCCTTTTACTTCAAGTTGATGGATCTGGTTCTAATGCATGCACCCAAAAAGAACATTTTACTTTTCATATAGTTGAGGAAAATAACAAATGAGTAACAACTAACTATGAAGAGATTGATATATTTCACATGTAGATACAAGGTGTTGTCAAAATTATTTTGTGTATTGTTGGGGGTTAGGCTTGTTTCTTGTTTTTTTTTTTTCACCTATAGAATTTTTTTCCCAAGGGTTGTAAGGCAACTAACTACTGGGTACTTATCGGTGCTCAGGTGAAACAAAAGGATGGAGCCTGGAACTTGGATACACTCTTTGTCTCCGGGAGTTTCTCTCGGGGGGGATGGTGGGGCAGGAAGAAAGACGGTGCTGGGGGCAGCTTCACTTTTGGTGTGCTCTGCATTGGGAGAGGATGGGGCTGCTGCTGCTGTGTGAGTTTTTCACTGGCACCACCCGGATCTGATCCTAAGGAAAGCTACCATCATTCTGCTCGTGTCCCCAAGAAAACTCCTGATCTCTCCTTTTGCTGCCCTGCTGGAGCTGGCCGGGCCCTGTCCCACTGCCGCTGCTTCCTCAGCGCTGCTTTGAGGCTGTTCTGCATCGCGGCTCCGCACTGCCCTCCCTGTCGAACATCCCTGCCCTCCAGCGACCACTGACGGAGCTCCGGACTTTATCCGATCCACCAGCCCGGGATCCCTCACCGTTCCAGCTTGGTACTTTTTTTATTGGAGTCCCAAGAGACCAAACTGCCCCGGGTTTTGTGAAACCAAGCCCTGTCAAGGTCCCTGGTTCTGTTTTCGCTATTAATTGCTGTAGCGTTTGTTGTTTATTTACCTTGTTATACCTATTAGTAAAGAACTGTTATTCCTATCCCCATATCTCTGCCTGAAAGCCGTTTTAATTTTTTTAAATTATAATAATTTGAGGGGAAGGGATTTGAATTATCTATTCCAAGAGAGGCCCTGCCTCTCTTTAGCAGATACCTGTCTTCTTTCAAAACCAAGACATGTATATAATTATTTTTATTTTGAAGATAGGAATGCAGCAATGCATAAAGGTTAAGGTAAACTTTTCAAGCTTACAGGATTGCTATTCACTGGGCCACTGAAATCACATGATCACTGACAGAATTAGGAGTGGTGTCTGAGTTTCCTAAATTCCAGTAGAGCCTTCCAGTCAATGGTTCATAATTTTCTGGGTTTTTTTTTTGTGTATGTGTTGTTTTGGTTCGGTTTTTTTTTTTTTTTTTTTTTTTTTTTTTTTGTATTATGTAAATAATATGTAAGCTAGTTTGGCATTTCTACTCATTCTTTCATTTTTTTTTTCTTCTCTCACATGGACATAAAAACTTTTAAAAGCACAAAGTATTTATATATTGCAGTCGTCCCTGCCTTCCTGGTGGCTCCTTGAGCCTGCTCCAGCTACCCTGGCAGAAACCTTTGCAACCCTCAGTAGGACCCCGTGGCCTGGCCGACAGGGTCCACCTGGTGGGTTGAGAGCTTCCCAAGCCTGGCGATGGTAGAGGCGATCACAGCGAAGGAAAGAAGGGAGGGCTCTGCTGAGGCACCACAGGAGCCTTTGTTGAGGGTGTTCTCACTCCTGAGAGCCTGCCCCAGCAGAGCAGAGATCGCCTCGGGGGTGCTACTCTTAAGCAGGGGAGGAGCTGAGGGAAGGGCCAAGCAGGGGACCAATCATGGGGAACTGGGGAGTGGTCAGGGGGATGAGGGACAGTCAAAAGGATGAATCATGTGAGAGAGGAGGGAATCCCCTCGAGCCTGATCCTATCAGGGGCCGATCCTCCCAGAAACTTCTGGAACCGGGGAGAGGCCTCACTGAGAGTAACAGGACCTGAGGGCAGGGGAGCAAACAACTGACGGTTAACTGAAACTTGGTAAAAAACTTGGGAAGGGACCAAACTGGGGATGAACAGGGGGTTACATGGAGCAGTCCAACTGAATAATGTGAACGATACAAATGTGAACATAACAAGTAAAAGAATGCACCACTACAATATATATGTATATATCTTTACATATATATAAATGAGCTTGAGTACATAAATTTAAAGTTGTTCCTCTATTCAGTTGTATCAGAAAAGCAAGTTGAAATAAGCTTTAATTGCAAGCAATATTTAAGTACTGTAGAGATGAATCTTGCCTCACACTTAGAAGATAAATTTCCTGAATTTAATTTGACTAGCTGTATGAGCACAAAACATATAGGCATTTAGATTTAGGTGTTGCCATGCTCAGTATGAAAACTGGTCATTCATGTAGAACTGCAAAAATAGTAGGGATGACAAGCTAATTTAAATAAGTTTTTAAATTTAACAAAAATGCAATTGTGGTGCTGAAAATAAACCAACAAGGGAGAATAAAATAAACAGCATTCACACTTAATACTAAAATATTTGAGATTTCAGAGATCACGTTCAAATGCTAAGGAAGGAATATAGTAAGATTAAATATAGTTGGGTTTTTCAAATCTTTCTCTCTCAAGAATGTAGAATGATAATGAAGAAGAAGTGTGTACAAAAATAGCTCAAAGGAAATACCACATGAGTATTTTCTTACTGAATGAAACACGATAGATAAAACAGCTAGAATACCCTCACCCTAGATTCACTGTCAACTAGAGCTCAGTGTAACTTACAAAATTTCACTTTGCTGTAACTAATGGGAATAGGTTTGCCTGGTCTCAGAGAAACCAGGTTTTGCTGACAGCATGGTAAAAAAAAAATACCTCTTTTACTCTAAATATATAAAAATACAGATGTGGAAAAAATAAACTGAATTTTGGCTTCTTTACTATTCATGAGGGGCTAGATTTTCAAAAGAAATCAAAATTTACTATGAGTTTTTTTTTATTTTCAAAACAACTGGATATATTAATTTCCAGCTGCCTTTAACCTTCTAAGATAATTGAAAGGTAAAGAGGATGACCCCACTAGAACTAACTTATGATGATGATACCATAAACACAGTCTTGTATCCCAGATTCCATGACTCTTGGGCCATTGCTTGCTAAGTCTCTGTACTGGGGAATGACAGGTTTGTAAAAGTGCTGTTGTTTTTTCATAAATCTGTTGAGGAAGACCAGCCCCTGTATTTGAGATTAGCCTCTGCATCTGGGAACTGTCTTATAAAAACTGCCATGGGACACCATGGTCCATGGCATCATTTATATCTCAGAACTGTAAGAGAAATTTATTATTTTCATTTTCCTTCTCTGTATCAACAGTTACAATGGTATCAAATACAATTTTACAGGTATATCAAGCCTATATTTAACAAAACAAAACATTTTCACTCAGTATGTACAGTAGGGGCAAGCCCACAGAGATATAGAGTCAAAAAAAGTCAAAGTGTTAATTCCTGTCATGATTGTACTGAATAGCCAGGCATGGTATGAAGCGACAAGTTCCTGAAAAATTCTGCTGACTTGCTGTAGAACTTAATGTTCCAACAATGCACAGGTGAGGGGGTAGAGGACTGGGGAGGCAATACTGATGGAGACATTAGGAGAAATGTCAAAGTGCAAAAGGAGAGTCACAAGTAACACTGAATAGATGCAGGTACATGGAAAAGCCAATACTTTAATGTCTGATTCAGAGATGCTGATTAGTTCAGGACTGAAAAGAAGAAAAATTACCTCCAAAATTATCTTGACATTATATTCAATATTAATAAGCTATGAAGCCTATGCTTTCCTCCTGATGGTGGTAAAACCAATTCATGCACACTGTGTCTTTGTTAAAATAAAATATTCAAGGGTCCCTGTCTTTGCCTTCAGATGACCTGGCATGGCATGGCTTGTGTGCACACAGCTGAACACTCTCATTGTGCAGAACAGGGAGTCTGGGGCAAACTCCCGAGTGCTGTGTTCAGTTTTGGGCCTCTTACATTAAACAGAATATTGAGGTGCTGGAGCATGTCCAGAAAATGGCAACAAAACTCATGAAGGGTCTAGAAAAAATTTCTTGCAAGGAATAGCTGAGGGAGCTGGGGTTGTTTCACCTGGAGAAAAGGACGTTCAGTGGGGACCTCATTGCTATCTACAGTCTCCTGAAAGAATGCTGCAGTGAAGTGGGGGTTGGTCTCTTCTAAGGTGCCCGCAGTAAAAGGACCAGAGAAAATGGCCTTAATCTGAGCTAGGGGAGATTCAGATTAAAAATTTTCATTTTTAGGGTGTTCAGGTTTTGGAATATGTTGCCCAGGGTGGTGGTAGATTCGCCATCCCTGGAGGTATGTAAGAGGCATTTAGATCTGGTACCAGGGGTTGGTTTAGTGATTTGGGGGTTACAGTGGTGGTAGGACAATGATCTTAAAGGTCTCTTCAACCTTGATGATTCTATTATTTCAGTACAATATTCCATGATTCCAGTCCAACTTAGCAAATCAGTTTTTCAGGTATTGTAAAGGTCTAAGGCAAGATTTCATTTCTTCATATTCTCTTTCAGGCCCTTGATGTAGCTGTTAATGCTCAGACAAGGCTCATCCATGAACAGACATACTCCTGAATTAACACCACACAGTCTGTAATCTCTCAGTGCAGTGGAGAACCTCTGATTTTTTTGCTTCATTTTAAAAGGGTGTCATCTGTAGCAAATCTGACCAATGTATTCCCAGTGAGGGCAATTAAGCAATTCACAATCAAGGTTTGACTTCTTTGGAACCAGATTCAGTGGGACTATACTAAGCTCCCAAATTTTCTTGAAAGAGTTTTGTGGCATATGGAACATAAATTTGTTATGTTTGGCTGTTCACTGTTAGCAGCTGCAGCTGTTTGCTATGGTGTTCATTACTGTCAGTTCTGATTTCTCTTCTCATGTTTGTCACATTGTCGATGAGTGCCTACCAAATCTGGCCTAGAAGAGAATGTATTAGTATTCTGGTAGTCTAAGCCATTCAGGTGATGAATACTAAAATACTGATTCTGTGGATCTGACAAGCCTTTTCCAGTGTGACCCTCCAGACTACAAGATTGAAAGCATAGCACGATTTAGAACAGTACACTTTTGTATACAAGTATTGTACAAATGATGAAGAGCATGGATTGTAACCATGCCTTAGGTGATGCAGTATCTTCTCTCTCATTGTTACTACTTGCTGTAAATATCAGTAATAGACTATTTGCTATTTTCATCTAAAATTGCACTGCTTCGTTTCTATAAATGAGAGAAAACCTAATAACTTCAGGTCACAAAATCTGTCTTGGATCTGAAACATTAAAGCAGCTTCAAAAAGCACCATATTATAATAATATACAGGCAGGATGCGGGCTTTTTATACGATAGTAGTGTGCTAAAGGAAAAGCATTCACAATAGCGTGTCCCTGGGGCAGTCATTATCAGGTATCAAAAAATAACAGTAACAATACAAAAACTACAGTTTCTGCTCTTTAAAGCTTCTTGAAAAATGAAGTAAATTTTTAAAGTGAAAGATTCCTTTGCAGGCATGAAAGTAAGAGCATAACTTGACAAGCAATTTTTCTTCAAAGGTTATAAAGACATACAGTGTTTGTCCATATCCAAGGAAAGTTAGTGAGATGACACAGGTGAGAGTCATGATATAAGTCGATGAGAACGCTCAGAAATTGTCCAAATAATTTATGCTTTGCTAACAGTTGAGCACTGCTATCTACTCTAAACAGCTCAAGAGGATGTAAAAAATGAGACTAAAGCTCTTTAACTTGTTGATCATGTTGAAAACAAAGAACTCTGGCAGTGGCTGTGCACCTAGTTTGGGAGGAGGAAGAGTGGTTTCCAGGTGCAAATATGAGATGATGGGCCAGTATATAACAGCAATGATTTCAAAACTTAGCATTTCATTGCAAATATGAGCAGATTTATTTTAAATAATAGCTCCAAATTCCAGTTAAGGAGGACTTGTTATGATGTATATAAAAAAAATGCTACTTGACATGATTTAAAGAAAACTCTGAATGTTAACAGGTGGGAGTTTGATTGTGTCCATGGAACTTTTTATAATGGAACATCTTATTCTAGAACTTATAAGAATGTCTATATGACCAACATATATCAGAACTAAAAAGTATATTATGAATGAGTCTTGTCATCAAAAGTGGCCAATAGAAGACACTTATTGATGTTAAGCATTTCACATATTTCACAAGCAATATGCAGAAGATTTCTGTTTCATTCATTTTGTTTCACTGTATCTCATGTGATTTTTTTACCATCCACCTAATCTTCTGTTAAGGAACTCCACAGTCGCTTGATAGGGTCAAGATCTCTCTTTGACTCTTTTGGATCTTGATTCATGCTAACTGTTGGGAGGAAAGGGTTAAAAATAGACAATTTGGAGAGAAGTATGATAGATTCACTCAAAGTGACATTGCAGTTGGGAAGGCTAAAAATATCCATGGGCAACCTCACGTATTTACTACTGATCATCCTCTGTCTTTCTTGAGAAGTGGAATTTCTGTAGAAGATAACAGAATGCTGTCAAGGACTTAAAAGGCATTCTTCACACTGGGAGAAAGAGAGATAAGGCACTTGGAGGTTACAGAAAGCACAGCATTGTGAAGTATTGCGCTTGTGCCAGGCGCATTGAGATGTGAGATCAGACCGGGAACGCCCGCTCGCTTCTTACCTCTGTTAAGATGGAATAAGTTTAGCAATGTGTCCCAACTTCTTTTCAAAATCCTCTAGCCAGATAGCTGATGGAATAATTTCATTCTTTTGCTATGGGTTGTGGTCACCCTGGTAGCTTACATCTATCAGTTCACACACTATCTTTGTCTGAGGCCTGATAGGTCTCATATGAAAAGAATGAGCAAACAGTCCTAAAACACTCTTCATTTCACTCGTGATTTGATACGCTTCTTCCATGCCTTTCATATTTTCACTAGCATATCATAAATATACTTTCAATCACATTTCCACAAAATATGTCCCTTTTGCTAGTTTCCAAGGAATGAAAAAATTCCATGCCTTTGATTTTCTCCATTAACTGGCCATGAATCTATTTAGGTTCTTTCCTCATTCAAACACATTCTGCTATTTAGTAACAGAGTTCTTAGAATAGTACTATATGTCTAAAATCCTGGTCTCAGTGCAAGTGAAATTCTCAGTACTGTTCCTTCAATAAGGCTCTTTGCCTAAATAAATGGAGCAGATTTAGATTTTGAAATATTTGGAGAAGGAAATTAGTTTTTATTTAGTTAAGAAAAAACATGGAAAATGGAACCTTTTTTTTTGTGCATTAGAAATGTCTGCTTGATTCTGTTGTATAAAAAGGCATAAAAAGACTAAGAAAAAATAGTTATTCTTATTTAAACATAAAAAATATTTTTATTTAATTTGTAATTATTAGGTTAAAGCTTAAAAATTAATAGTCTTTCTGTCATAATATTCATTTTTATCCAGTGCACACTGGATCAAACTTGATGTTAAATACAAATCATATGATTTTAAATACAAAATTAAGCATTTTCTATATAGAAATTAAAGCAAAAAAATACTAGAGTTCATGCTCAGATGAATGCTAGGGGTATTTCCCTTTTGAGCACAACCAGAATTTTCCTTCTCACTCCCTTTGTTTTAAGGAACATCCCATATTTCATCTGTGTGTTACAAGCTTAAAGGAAAGGTTGAAGCTGATAGCATGAACACAAAGATTATTCTAGGCGATGAAATCTTGCTGAAGAAAAATAACCTTTGGCTCTGATAGCTTTCAGAGGAGCAAATTTCATTTTTCCCCACTCTACTTGAGAAAACAAGGATTGTGGTCAATTCTTACTCGTTTACCACTTTAATTCACTATGGGATGAATAATTTTACCAAAATGGAGAGGATGGTGCAGAGGTATGAATCGGCACTTAAGGTCCCCAGAATGAGGTAAGAACAACCTCACCAAGTCAGCTTTCTAGATGAGATAAGTACATGTTGAAGTCACAGGCCTGGGAAATAACCACAAGGGTTTATGAGGCCTGAAAATAATTTATAGGGCTTGGAAATATTACGTAGATAAGAAATTTGGAAACATGGAAAAAAAAAATCCTAGACTGCAGTGGAAGCATCAAATTACTATGATTGCATTATCCATAGTTATTCATACAGATCATTTGATTATAACAGCAGTTCAAGTAACACATCCAGGAAACAGAATTCAATCTTAGCTGAAGTGAAACCTCTTGGTAACACTAAATCTTCATGTGTCACTAACAGCTTATCACCTCTTCTTTTAACTGGAGAGACGTCTGAGCTGGAAAAGGCCGTGTTTTCCTCTATTCCACTGACACCTGAAAATACAAAATTTCCAAAATGTTTCAAAGTCACTTATTACTGTATAGTCATAGAAGAACAATCCATTGTCTGTTTTCAAAAAAGCATTGTTGTACAGATACTTGAGAAAGTTAAAATGTTTCAAAACCAAATTATAAGAAATTTTCTTCTTATATCAGTTTCAGAAAATAACGCTGTGCTTAGTGATGATTTTTCTTTAGCTAAGTTAGCAACTTTTTATAGTCTGTATCATAGAGTAAACTACACTGCTGATGGTTCAAGACCTTATCTTGGAGATGGTGAAAAATTTAGAAATCATTAACCTTATCTTCTTAAAGGGTTTATATTTATGCATTATTTCATTTTTCCATCTTTTAATATAAAGCAGTATTGAAGAATGAAAATGTGGTTTTCAGCAGTTAGGCATTCTTTCTGAATATCAGATAAGAAATATAAAACTAAATTTTTGTATTTATTTGACAATACCAAATGGTGGCAACAACTACAAGACTGAATGTTGAAAATATTACAAATATTTAGAAGCCCTTTTCAGTAGACTCATAATGACTTTTTTCTGTTTTTCTTTATCTTTTAAAATTTATATATAGAATTAAAAATTGAATAACAGAAGAGTTTCATATGTAATGGACTTTATAAAATAATTTCCTTGAAGGGTATACTGGAATAATGAATTGTTGTCCAAATTTTCTAGTAAGAAACATGCTTCTTCTTTTCAATATATCTTAAGAAAGAAGAAGAAGGAAAAGAGGTAATCTCAATAAGTATTATGATTTATTTTTTAAAAAGTGTTGTATCTCATCTTTATTTCAATAAAAAGTACAATAACATAATTCAGCCACTCTGAAGAAAACATCATTGGTTTAAATACTCTAATATTAATAATCCCAAAATAAATATTCAAGTTTTAATTATTAAATGAATTCTTGAAATTGGAAAATGATGCATAATAAAGTGTTTTTTATAAGGAATGTTGTGAACTTGGCAATGTATTAATATTTCCATAGTCTTCTAGAAGGAAAAGTTCTACCTTCAGAGCCCAGTTCTTGATAATAGTGGCATTTATTACTTCTGATATAGTAGTGGAAAGAGCATTTTCACTGAAAGATTAAGATACTTGCTAATTATTGATTTTGCTAAATACAGGCTTAACATCAATCTGGAGTCACTAGAATAGCTTAAAAATACTGCTATTTAATTGCAATAAAACAATAAATAGACTTTAAACCAGCTTATTCATTCATATATATGAATATAATTTTAACATCAGAAATACATAGGAAAAAAAATAGTATATGACACAAAGCAGAGATCTTCTTAAAATGCACTTAAATTGCAGAATTTTCCTTATTTTACTGGGGTTTTTTTTAGGTAAGCTTGCCTTTAACTAAGGGTAGTCAATGCAATATATATATAAATACTAAAATCCTCTAAAACAGGAGATAGAACCAGTATTACAGACTGGAAGCCTGATTGAAAAATTTAGATATGTCATCTATAAGGACTCACCACACTTCTGATTCTTGGTGTGAAGAGGAGTAGGGTCACTAGAGAAGTTGTCCATCAGTACAGCACTTTCTCTTGTATACTGTGTGGAAGTCAAAGAACTGACAGACAAGTGAGAATATGTTAACTTCTGAAGTGTTAAGCATGAAAAGGTTTTCGTTTTTTTCCTTCTGTGTTTAATAAAAAGTAGCAGGAAGAAACTTGGCCTCAATACTAGAACCTATCTGACAAAAGTTAATGAACGGTAGGTGTTGTTGATTTAGAAATTTAGCATAACTCCCATAATTTTACATTTCATTTTATAGTTTATCCTGTCTGTTTAAAATTTACTAATGTAGAATTCCTTTAAGCTATTTGCTAGCATTATTTTCAATGACTGACAAAGTTCAAGGTTCAACTGCAATAACAATAACCAGAATAAGAAAACCATATAAGTAGTGGTATAGAACCAATATAAATAAATGAATGTTTCACATATTCTATAAGAAAAAGGTAGTGTTTTATTCATCAGTACCACAGTCTTTCTGTAGACAGCTGCAGCACTGTTCTTAGCTTATTTGTCCATTTCTATTTAGTAAAATTGTGCCTGTGTGGTAATAATTTCTCACTAACTAGTTATAGATGAACCTACCAAAGTCACAAATGTTCAGTTAGGTCTCCTTCAGCTTGCAACCATATAGGGAAATAACTCAGCACACCAAGCATCCTGAATTTAATGCTGTTCTACTGTAAAACTACCTCTGTTACTCATGCCAATGAGATCAGAGGCACTCTATTAAGTTGAAAGGAGAGCTACGCAGTAATATTTAAAGTCTGCACCAGTAAGAAAACATAAAAATAAAATTAATAAATTTTTAAAAATCCACATCTTTTTGCAGAATCAGGGAACTGCTCGTGTTGGACGGAACCTTCAGATGTCCTCTGGTCCAGATGACTTAATTAAACAGGGTCATCTAGAGTAGGTTATTGAGAATTGTGTCCAGACATGTTTTGAAACTCTCCAAGAAGAGAGGTCTCTCTGGGCAACATGATTCTACTGTTAGTTTTTGTTTTCAGGTGGAATGTCATGTTTTATTTTGCATCCATTGCCTCTTGTCCCATCAGTGGGAACTACTGAGAGGATCTGGCTCCTCTCACCAGGTATTTATACAAATTGATAAACTCCCCTACACCTTCTTTTCTCCAGGCTAAACAGTCCCAGCTCTCTAACCTCTCATATGACCAATGCCTTAGATCCTTAGTCATCTTTGTGGTCCTCTGCTGGATTTGTTTCATTATGTCCATATTTTTTACATACTTTCCTTCCCCTTTTCTATCTTAATTTAATTCCTGTAGCAAAACTTTGCTGCCTGGTTCTCCTGAAGAATCCTTCTAGGAAAGACTGGTTTCTAATTCTAGGCAGCAGATGCAGTGGAAAATGTTAAGTCAGGAAAATCGTCTGAATAGCCATGGCCAGCAATTTGCTGGAGTCCTCTGAGGTCAGTGATTAAGTTTCCTGAACCCTACAGGGACACTCGGAGGAGACAGAGCCATTGCAGAGATTGTTAAATGAATTCTCTGAATTGTTAATTGTAAAAAAGGTTCTCAGGCATGATATTTTTGGGAGATAGTGGGGGGGTTAGGGTGCAACTCAGCTGAGGTTGTTGTTGTGGAACTGTTGTGGAAGTGTTGTATAAAAAACCTGAACAAACAGTAAGAATTCATTTGGCCTGAAGACAGTTTTGAAACTCTTACTTAAAATTCCATTTATGTCTGAATATGGAGGATGGCGAGTGTGACACAAATCTTAAGAAAAGCCTGAGGTGTACAGCAAAATAACTAGAAGCTTCTAAAGATTAGTGGACACATGGGAAATTTTGAGTTGTATTTGGGAAAAGCCAACATGGCTTCTGTGAACTTCTTCAGAAAATCCTTGAAGCTCTTTAAAGAGCTCAATAAGTACCTGGATATGAATGATCTGGCTAATAATCATCTCTCACCAAATGCTTTGAGAAAATTAAACATCCACAGTAAAGGAGAAACTTTGTTATAGCAGAGCTTCTGCCTTCACAGGAATGCTAATGACACCACTGCTTTTTTTCTACCTTCCTTAGTTGAAAGGAGCTATTCCTCCACAAGTCTTCTGTCCATGTTTCAGAGGTACTGATATATTTATAATTTAAAAAGGACTTTCAAGAGTTAGAAGAGATACACGCAGAAATCAGTGAAACCCAAAATATATGATACATATTCTGGGACATTAGTTTTTATTTATAAGGAGAGAAAAAAAAGGTTGAATAAGCAGGGAAACGTGCATAAAGCAAGAATCGTATAAAAGGTTTTATATTACTGATAATTTCCAGCCAAAAAGTACTTTTTAATCTTCTGTTTCGGGAGAATAGTGAGATATTTTTATTTCAGGCAAAGGAGTATTGTGAAGATAACTTCTATGCTAGTGAAAAATATTCTGGGCACATGGGCTATTCAAAGCTCTGAGGTGATCAAAAAGTGATCAAAATATAGAGACTGCACAGCTTTTAAAAGGTAATTGTGTCATTACAATGCAAATCATTGCAAATTTGTCACTTAGTTGAGCCACTCAGCCAATTAGTATATGAAGAAATATATCACTATTGAGAAACAGCTACACAGTAGTTTGCAAAAACCAGAAATACAGCATAGAGGCTAACATACATGGAAAAGCCAGTTATGTTAGTAATCTGTATCGACAGTAAAATAAATATTCATGAAGCTTGTTTGTAGAACATTTAAAAATAATAATTGGTATCGCATCTTTATAGGTAATAATTAGGTAGTATAATAAAGCCCTCTCTTTACTGTTTGGTGTTTTTTTCTTAAAAATGAAAAGAATTTTGAATAGAGAACAATAAAGAGCTACTCTAAGAAAGAAATGCTTGCACATTTATAAGTTGGCCTGGAAAAATCCTTTCATCGGCAGTAAATTATTTGAAGACTTCTTGCTAAGCGAGAGTAATATTAAAAAAATTTTGACATTCAAATATATATTTATATATATATCTCCAATAATGTTTACCAGGGATGAGCCTCTATGCTTTCAGCAGAAAAAATCCCTAATACATTGTTTTATACAAGTTAAAGAAACTAAATTTAATTAAAAGTAATTAAAAAAAAAATCTCTTTACAACCTCTTTGTTGCTTTTGGCAGTCCAAAATTATGATTTTCTGATTTACATTATTAAAATTACAAAATAGAAGTTACAGATATGTTGCAGAATATGTTTGATCATTCATATTTGTGAAATGCCATCTGTGTTTGATCCTACTGATGTAAATGATGTGAATTCCATGAACTCCAGACAGCAAGCAGTAGGAGATTTAGAGCAGAAATAGGTACATGCAATGTAGTACAAAAGTCCTCAGAGAAAATTTGTGTGAAAGTTAATCTAAACAAATTCAAACATTTGATAGAAATATGAATTCTTCATAAAGGCTTCCCATTTATCTTGCATCATGTGAACTCTGTGAGAGCATAAGTGTCAGAAGAGTTCTTTTCTCTAGGTTCTCAGATTATTGCAGCCTAGTAAGCATGTAACCATGATTTAGACACCTGTATAGTGCAGAATGTTGGAAGTGCATGTTTGAGTAGTGTTTGAGCATTATGTGCATGGACTTAAACACTGCAATGCATCTGTGATGAAATTCATCTCACTTAACTGCAGACATCTACAATGAAGACAGTTACACCTGAACTGTTTGCACCCTCCTTAGTCAGTAAACAGAAATGGCCACTTTTGAGGCATTTTATCTGATCTAGTTTAGCCATCCATATTAAGGTAGGGATGAATTGTCTTTTTGAGGAGACTGTTTATTTCACAGACTATGAAGGATTTGCTGGTGAATGCACATTACATCCTTATGCACACCCCACTTGGAGATATTGCAGACACTTGACACCTCAAGAGCCAGCACCAGACACTCAACCTGTGTTAGCTGAGATATAGATGGCTACATTGTAAATATCCATAGAGAAGTGTTTAATTAATCTGCTTATTTACTTTGGGATATTATTTAAATATTACTTAGGGATGCTAGGGATGTTAGGGGTACTGTTAGGGATGTTAAGAGCGTGGCCATCACCTCCAGTGAACATGACACAGTACTGCTTCCTGCCCAGACTCTGGAGTCAGAGAACAGGGGAGAGAAAATATAATGAGGGGTTCATGAGTTGAGATAAGGACAGAGAGAGATCAATCACCAAATACTGTCATGGGCAAAACAGACTCACACATATTAATTGAATTTATTACTTAACAAAATCAGAGCAGGATAACAAGAAGAAAAAAGAGACCTTAAAACAGCTTCCCCCCAGCCTTCCCTCCTTCCCAGCTCCCCTTCCCCTCCTCCCCCACCAGCAAAGAGAGATGGGAATGGGGGTTATGGTCAGTTCATCATAGGTAGTTTCTCCTGCTGCTCAGGGAGAGGAGTCCTTCCCCTACTCCAGTGTGGGGTCCCTCCTACAGGAGATAGTTCTCCATTAACTTCTTCAACATGAGTCCATCCCACAGGTAACAGTTCCTCACCACAGGGTGCAGTCCTTCAGACACAGGCTGCACAATGGTGAGTCCCCCACAGGGTCATTGTAAGTCCTACCAGGAAATCTGTTCCAGAGTGTCCTCCTCTTTCCATAAGTCTACAGGTCCCTGCCAGGACCCTGCTCTAGCATGGGCCTCACATGGGGTCATAGCCTCTTTTCAGGCATCTACCTGCTCCGGTGTGGGTCTCCTCCAGGGGCTGCAGGTGGATCTCTGCATCCCTGTGGTTCTCCATGGGCTGCAGGGGCACAACTGCCTCACCATGGGCTGCACCAGGGGCTGCAGGGGAATCTCAGCTCCAGTGCCTGGAGCACCTCCTGCCCCTCCTTCTGCAATGATCCTGGTGTCTGCAGGGCTGTTCCCCTAACATATTCTCATCCAGCTCTTTTCTAGCTGCAATTACATCCATGCAATATTTTTTCTTTTCCCCCTTTTTCTTAATTATGCTATCACAGGGGTATTGCCACCACTTCTAATTGGCCCAGCCTTGGCCATCAGCACATCCTTTTTGGAGCCAGCTGGCAATAGCTCTGCTGGACATGGAGGACAGTTGCCAACATGAGGCGTTGGCAACTGTGCATAGAAAACACACCTGTAGCTTCTGCTTCTCCATTACTGAAACCCAACTATTCAAACCCAATATATTGCCCTGCTCCACTGCTGCTGAGCTCCTCACATGCCACTCATGTCCCTCACTCCCAGAAGCTGTTTTTTTGGACACACACCATTACCCCACTGTGGCTGAAGGTTAAAGACCCACACCCATTCCAGTCACTGGCACTGGTATCCCACTTACTCCTGTAACTGACTCCAGTAATTGGCACCCAGGCCACAGATGCTAGCTCTCCCAGTAACTGCCACTCTGTTCTTGAAACAGCACACACATGGGATAGTGTGAGATGATACAAAGATAACAAGGAAAAATTTAATAAGAAGACAGAACAGACTGTGATGATCAAGAACTGTGCTCAGTTAGACTAGCATACTCACTTCCCTTTTAAACACAAATCCCTTTTATATCTTAGTTTTTGTGGTCCCATCTTTGTTTCCTGCCCTACAGACTGGCTTTTCCTCTGCAGTGTCACCAACCCCATCTCCAACATGCTGTACTAAAATCACTTGATGGCAACATGTCTTGCATGATTTTACCATATAAAACTAGGAAAAAAATCAAATAGCTTACAAGCATATTACTACATAGTGTTGAAATTTGAAAAGCACTCAGTCGCAACATGCTCATTACCTCAAATTTGACATGGCTTCCTATTTTTGCAGTGTCTGTTCCTCCATGGCAAGAAGGAATAGACATTTAAACAACATTTTGGGCACATGGTTTAGATAGAATTACCCTTTGCTTGGGTTTACATATTATTCAGCCTTAGTTAAAAAGTTGATGTAGACAACTAGAATTGTGACCTGCAAAAATGTGACGGTATCTATTCTACAACTCATTGGAAGGATGTTGTTATCAGGAATTGTGAACCATATACATTTATGCATAAGGAGATGTCTTCAACAACAATGTACTCATTTTGCCACAGTGGGAGTGGAAAAACCCTTAAAATATATATTGTCAAGAGAAAAGTGTCATACAGGGATATGTGTAGGTGTAGAGCATCGTAATTTATGCATAGATTTTTATGTCTGGAAATTTTAATGATGGACGCAAAATTTGATACTCTTCTTATGGAAATATGAATATACAACATTTCATAGACAATTGTATAAGAAGATTTTAAAGAAAATACCAAGTCCAGGAAACAATTTTTTCCCTTATTAATATTAACATGCTAGTCTTTTCATGTTTAACTCTTTCTTTGTTTTAAAATAATACTTTGTGATTTTTACATATGAAAGCTGATTAAAGCTCTTAATGATAAGAGACCTGTAATACATTTCAAGTTCCTCAGCCCTAAACCCTCAGTTTGTATTAGCAGTATTTGGATATCCTCTAAGTATGTGGATACATGTAATTACAGGATTTGCTAATGAAAAAATATTTTCAAAGGCAATATACAAAATGTCAGCCAAAGACTCTAGCAAATCAACATATTATTTCTTTCTTTTTCAGAAACTTTTACTCTAATTTGCATTGGGCTAGCAGACTTTTACTTCACAAAAAATCTATTGTGAATGCAGCTCTCAAAACTTCTGAAATAGTTCATGGCTTGAGGATAATTTCTAGATACAAGAAAGTATCTTAGAAGATGGAACGAAAGTAAATACTCAGTGGTCCTTACATGTTTTGTAAGAGAAAAATGCTACTGGGAAATCATACTAGTATTGAAATGGGAAAACCCTGTGGGAGATAACCCAAACAAAGCAAACAAATAAAAACAAGTAAACAAGCAAACAAAACCAAACAAGGAAATCCCCACACAATATTTTATTGCTAAATATTTTAAGAGAAAGTTGTTCCTTCAAAGCCTGGATTTCAAAATTATTAGACAACTTAGTTGATATGAACCTGTTTAGAGCTAGCAAAGAGCTGAAGGAGCATAAGAATTTCAGGGAAGCTGATCTAGTTTGTTCTCTTACTAATGCTTGAACATGAGTGCAGAATACTATATTTGTTCAAAGGTCACTAATATACATGAATTGAACTTCCTGGGGAAACAACTTCTTATCACATTAATGAGCTACATTTATCCCTGTCTTATAGTTATCAGTTCTATGAAAACACATTGTTTAAATAATGAAAACCTCAATCTGACTTTGAGCCCAATTCTGAGAGACTTGTTACATTTCTTCACTGAACTTGGTGTGAACAATACGAGAATCAGTGTCTTTGACCCTAGAGGTACACTCACAATTTGTGCTGTTCTTTTCTTTCATCCTATGCTTTAAGTTTTCATTTGGCATTTTGTGAAATTTTAGATCTCACAGTCTGGGCACCACACTGGGTTCCAACCTACCCCCATCTCTCCTTGGGTGAGTGATATGTGAGAGCGATACGATAGTATTGAAGCAACTCATGTTGTTTTTTAGGCATTTTCCAGTCTAATGAAACTCCCTTTAAGTAGTTTTCCTTATGTGCACTAACAGGTGTTATAGATGACTCATTTGTCAGTCTTGCCCAGAAAACCACGCTTTCTACAAAATACAATCTGTAAGTAATCAACATGGAATTTTATTTCATGTTGTAAAGTCAGAATAAAATATGTAGACAAAAATGGATATCTTAATTTATAATAATTAGCACACACTTTAAAATTTGTAAATATTCTCATAAGTAATTACTATTAATAACATATTCTTGGAAAGCAAACTAATAACTTGTTTATTTTTATACATTTGGAAAAATTAGGGACTGAAAACTATTGAAATCAAATTATAACCTCTTTTTCTTTTAATGTATATTTAGAGGCAGGAGTGGTTTTGAGAGAGGGAGAAGACAATTCACCTTATACAGGGAGAGGCAATCATCCCTTGTGGATTAGACATGAAATCACTGAGCTACAAGCAGCTGGTGATGCATAACCATCATTATAATTCCAGACTGTTGTATCATTTCTCCTACTTTTATTTAGCAGTTTTAGAGGCAGGGTAAGATATTTTTATGGCAAGAAATTTAGTGAACATGTGAAAATTAGAAAAAAAAAAAAAGAAGAAAGTGTACTATAATTTTAAACTGCATGATGGCTATGCACCACCAGCTGTTTATAGTTCAGTGATTGAGAATATAATTGACAAGGAATAATTACTACCTCCCTAAACAGGGTGAGAAGTGTTTTTGCTATGATAAGGTTGGAGAATGGCCATAAGAGGAAGGACCCAAATGTTTGACAGAAATAATTTTGACTTTTTCTTCTGTTTAATAGCTTTAACATTTGTGAATAAATTCTGTTCTAGATTGTATATCTCTGCTGGTCTCTGTGGGTTTGTCTCTCTGTAATGGAATTTGAAAAAAAAAAATTGAAGTGACTTTGCATACATAATTGAAGCAGTCAAAATGTATTTGTATGATGGTCCAGTATAGCAATAAAATACCTTATGCTGTTGTTATGGATCAAACGAGAGCTTTAGAGAAGCCCTGCCTTAGGCCCAGATTCAGGCAGCAGCTCTGCTCAGGTGACCTGCACCTAAATCACTCTGGTTCACAAGTTCTCAAGAATGGCTGATCAGATCTTATATAAAATGAGTTATTGAATAAAGAAGGGATTAACAGACAAAAGGCCTTAAACACAGTTACTTACAACACAGAATAAAACAAAAGAACAGCTAGTAGAGTACATGAAACAGTCCACCACATAAAGGTACCTATTTATGGCTAGCACAGAAACAGTATAGATTAGAAGTCAATGTAACTTGCCACCACATTGACGATGGCGTACACAGAGTCCTTTCACTTAACCTCTGGAAGAGTAACCATGAAAGTCACCACGAAAGACTCCACACATTCCAGGAATTGTGCAGAAGATTTCTGCTTTGTAAAAGTGTAGCTTTGATAGCTAGTAAAGTGAAGTGTCTGTCAATCAGAAATTCCATCTTATCTTCCCATATCTGCTTCCACAGCAAGATGCTTACTGTCAGCTGAAAGCACCAATGCCAATGCCACGGTGCCAAAATAACTCACTAGAAGGCAAAATGCCCTTCACCAGGGCTTATGTGGGGCTTATATTAAAACAAGATGCCCTGAGTTACTGCATCAGTGAAAAAACAATAGAAAAACTTTCCTGTGGCAGGGGCAAAAGTCCTGCTACAACTGTAACTGTGTTTAAACCAGAGAAATTCTTCATAAGTCAATACAAAGACAGAAGGATGTATGACATTATGTGACAAACTATTTTCCCTTTCTTTAACTGAAGAGTTTCTGGTTTATACTTGGCAACAAATTTTTCAAGAGTGTCAGAAACTGTCATGAAAGGAAAATACCACTGAATCATCTGACAGCACAATTCGAATAGACATTGAACTAAGGTCTTAAGAACATTTAAATATTTGGCTAGATATGTCATTTAGGCATGACATGAAAACCAAAGTGAAAACATTCCCTTGACAGTAAGGAAAAATACCTTAAAAGTAATTTGGGATACTTGTAGAAAAATGGCCTTTGGCATAACGACCATGACCCAGTACTACAAAAGCTACATAACAACATTTTATACTCTTGTGTTTATCTTCCTTCCATTTGAAAAGTCGTACACTGATGAAAGGTAGAAAAAATATTAAATTCTTACAAGTTTCATAGAAGTATATGGTCAGATGAGGAGAAAAAAATCCAGAGAGATATTTTTATAGTTTTCGGATATCCCACTTGATAGGCCTCACTATATGATAGAGGGCCTAATTTGATTAATTTTCAAATTATTATTCTCTTATTTAATCCTATTGCAGAGTAATAATCCCCCTGTTGCCTGGTGTGTGTAAGTGAGCACATTATGTATTATATACTACTGATCTTTCATTGATAATTTCATCAGTGTTTGTATCAGTCAGCCCTCAGTCCTTTTTTTTGTTCACCTTTTCCTCCATAACTGGATCACTGAAGTTGCCCTTCTATAGGCATGCTTTCTTGTCCCACAGGCTTTTTCTCCCAGTTCCTTTTGCTACATTCAGAACTGTACCATGTAGAGCAACATTTGGTCTTTAATATTCAGTGTGTAGCCTCTTAATCCTCCACGTAGTACTGGAACCTCAGACCATTTTGCCATCAGTCAACTATAAATCTTTTTTGACATTACTGCATTCCAGTTATTTGTTTCCCATTGAGTAAGTGCCCCAGATTTTTTTCTCTCTCTCCTTGCTTTATTACACTTCTCAAACAACCAGATTTTTGTCAAGTTCAAAACATCTCCTTCCATTTAAAACTAGAATGCAGAATAGCTAAAAGATCTGAAACTCTGAAAACCAACTAGAATGAGCAACTCATGTAACAGTGTTTTTCATGGTAAAGGTAAAAGTCTACCTCTGCCTTTGCTCGGAAAGGTGTTTCCTTGGAGATTGAAAGAGAAATGAGATAAATAATTTCTTCAGGACACCACAGGGATTTCAGCTCCAAGTATAGCACACATAGCTCTGAGCTTGCATTAATATATACAGTACCCTATATGTATATGCACTATATGCAACAACCTTAAACTATATGTATAACAGTACACATAAAAAATTATTTCCCTATTAGAATAAAATCTGCCACAAAGGCCTCTTTCTGAGGAAAATGTGAAACAACAACACATGCAAGATTATAGTAATGCCATTTTACTCACTAATAACAACAATTTGGAGAACAGTATAAAAAGGTATAAAAACTCTTCATAGTTATCATAATATTCCTTGCAATTATCATAGCTGACTCACTTTCTCAAAGCTTCAGGCCACAAGAAAAATTCTAAATAAGAGACATCAGTGACCTAATGGTCACTTGCTTGAATTCTCTTCTGAAGCAGTAATTGCTTATCTGATCACAGTTTCATCATTAAAGGATTATTAAGAAAAGCACTGTGATAAAAAGTAATAAAGTAAAGCCATTGACTCTCTTAGTTATGTAAACAGTTATATCATCAGTTATAAATCTATTATGGTAAAATATGTTTTTATGGAATATATACATTTTTTTCAGCTAAATCCCTAGCTGATTCCAAGAGCTCTTCTATATAGCTGAGGAGAGATGATGAATACAGCTCTGGGGTGATATTCAAGGCTTCATCCCAGAGATTACTTGGCTTTTGAGCTGTAAAGAGTAGTGCAGACTGAGCTGTTGTGGTCAACATAAACTGATATAAAAATAAGCAGAAGATCTGCATAAAGCATGATATTTAATCAAGAAACAGAGGCATATATGGTTCAAGTCCATCTTCAAGCTGTAGCAATTCAAATACAATTCTCTTACACTCCAGGAAAGTGTTTTATTGATTTAATTGCTAGCTACAAGGAAAACACTGGTCTTTCCAACATGACTTAAAATAATAAACTCTTTTCTGTAGGGAATTTCAGAATTTTCTGTGCTGTGTGTCTCAGGTGACTGGAAGCATCAGACCTTTTGTTCTCATCCAAGAAACCTGAGCTCAGAGATAGGTGAGAACTTAAGTTCCTTTTCTTGTGCTTAGTGTTCTCATTCACCTACTCCTGCATAGTAGATGAGACCTTGGACAGATACCACAGACTGAGGAAGCATTTTGGTCATCTTTCAAAGATGTTTTTCCAAATCATGGCTAAAATCTATTATTGCTGAGTTCTAAAAATGCAGTTGTAATGTTTTATAGTAGTTAACTTCTTCATTCATTATATATTTTTGGTAAGCTGTGGCTGCAACTAGGATACTGTGCTGTTACACACAAATAAAATTTCTAAAATGCTATTTGTGAAAGAAACAAATTACACTGAAAAAAATTTACTCTTATCCTTGTAAGAGATTTATATTATTAGAGAAAATGTGATTTGATCTATATTTGCATTTTTGGGTTACTCAGTAGCATTTGTGACTTTAAGATGTTGATTTTTTCCTTCCAGAATAGGTTTAGAGAGAACAAGTAATTCTTCTGGCTTCCTTTACTTTCTAGCTGACAAGACTGCAAGGTCATACATTGATACATCATGTTTGCTGTCACATCCTTACTTTGTTACCTTAAAGAAGAAGCTGGTGGATGGTGATTCCGTCCCAGTTGCAAGATGTTGATGCTACTTTAAGACATTTTCTACATTATTCTTTGGGGAAATAATTCCTTTTATGTTTGGACAGTCTATAGTTCACTAAAATGTAGCAGGAAATCAAAGAACCTATCAAAATGAAGACAACCTACTGAGATTTATTAATTATACTTTTTCCACAAGACATTTTTTTGAGGTTTTGTCATCTTTTCCTATTTGCATTATAAAGGACATCAAGGACCCACCATTATAAGTAAAAACTTTAAAAGGTAATCAGATGGGTATTTCAGAAGTCATCATTTTAGTTTCTATTCAGAAAACATAATAAAAGTGCACTGGGGAGGAACACTGAAGTTGAAGCAAATAAAAATGGGAAGAAAACCCAGAAAACATTATAATTTTGTTGTCTCCTAAGTCAGAATAAATTTCACAAAAACATGTACTCTGATTTATGCTCCTTTGAACTCAAAGCCAGAACTCTCTGTGTTGTGATGGGGTAACACAAAAAAGTACCAAATTAGCTAACTTACTTTGCCAGCCATAAGAAACATGTAAGACAGAAGAGGTGCAAAACAAGCTGACATTGCTGATTCTCTACATTTCCTACCTTTGCTTAGATTTCTGAGATTTCTGTTTACCCATTTCTCCAACCTTTTGAGGTCACTCTGGTCTAGGTGGTAGCAAACCCAACTGGTGTATCAACTACTCCCGAATTTGGCTTGTCAGCAAACTTGCTGAGGGTGCATTCCTTATACCCCATTGTTAATGTCACTAATGTGGATGTGCAAAAAGAAGTGGGCTCCATAGACGTACTATGGGGGTACACCACTAGTGACTGGCCTCCAGATGCATGCCATGTTTCTGCTGAACAGCACCCTCTGAATCAGGCAGCTCAGTTTTCAATCCACCTCATCTCTTCACTCACAGTTCTAGCACTGTGATGACATGATACACTTTGACACAACCTCCTGTTACCCGTGCTTTTTTGCCTCTCTTGATGGTGCTAAAGTCTAATCTTGTGACTGTCAACAACCTGCAAGAAAGCAATGCTGTGTTGTAGGAAATCAGCAAAACTACCCAAATATATTCAGCATCATGCATCAGTGGTTCTATGCACGCTGCAGAGACCAGGAAAAAAGCAGTGAGACCTAAAGAATATCTTGATTTATGGTGAAAATTCATGGTGGGTATATCAGATACCATCTCCATTTTAACCTGAAATGAGGAATCAGGAAAAACAAAAGGGATGACAGCTCAAGTATTGAGGCAAGAATATAACCAGGTGTTCATAAAATTTCAGAGTATAATAAATTCCATAATATCCAGCTCACAGAACTGAGTAGAATAGAATAAGGATTTGTGCATTAGAAAGAGTTTGGAAGACAAGACAAGAAAGATCAGGAGTCAGACAGGCAAACAGAAGAAGAAAAGTAAAAGTGAGAGTCTGTCTAGTGAGAAGTGACTGAATTTTAGGCTGTCTAGAATTCAGCCATCTATTGCATTTTAATACAAACGGATTTCTCAATTTTATAACTATTTAAAAATTCTACTGGTTATTTTTTATGAAAACATGGCAAAGGCTTTTATCCAATCACCATATCATTTGTTAGTGAGACTAGTCCTTTGTTAAGAAAGAGGGTTGATTGAATTTCTGGGTAGATGTAGGAGCCTGGGCAGTTAGTTCATTGCTACATCTCACATGTTGCTGACCATTCAAGTAGGCAAGTTAGACCAGGACCTGTTGGGAAAGGAGGGCTGCACAAAGATACAGCATCACCTTTCTGGAAGCTAATTTTCCAGTTCAGTTCTATGGTGAACATACCACAAACAGCACAAGTGAAGAAGTCAGGTCAAGGAGTGGTCAAGACCAATAAAGGGGGATCAAGACCACCAAAAGACCCTCAGAGCAACCCAATCCATTTTCAGGAAGGTCCAGAAGACTGGACTGCACATGCTCACTTATTTACATGAAGAGTGAGGATGCTAATCCAGAGTGAGGAAAATTTACCTATAGGAAGGTAACCCCACAAATCCTGAGTGACACCACCAGGACCTTGGACACCCTATTGGCTGGACCCAGGCTGGACCCAGAACTAGTGATGCCCTTTCCTCTCCCTTTCATCTTCTATTTCTTTTATTTTTATTATTATTGGAGCAAAATATACACCAATTTCCATGCCTAGTGTGCAGTCTACTAAAAATTTTTTGAGGGTTTTTTAGGACTCTTTTGGCTTTTGTCATTCTTTCACAACCAGGTATATCTACAAATCTTGAGTGCTCTCTTCTGTTTGAATTTCTGGGTAGATGTAGATCTCTTCTGTGTAAAAGTAAGTAAATAAGTACATATTTAATACAATAATAGTAACAAAGAGGCACTATCTCCCAAAAGGAAGGTGCTAACCCCTGTATCAGCTGTGTACTGTCCTATAATCTATATACTCTGTATGGCCACTTTAAATAGTTGCAAAATCTCCTCTGGATTTTATAATGTCAGTACACTTCCATCTTTTAATAAATAACCTCTAAAGTTGCAAAGCAGATCAAATACCATCTGCGTGTCTCTTTGTTTGTTCAAAGTGCCAAATTATTTGCAATGTATGCAGGAGAAACTTCTGGAGAAGCTAATGATACTGAATTCAAATGTCAAGCTGAAGAAGTGAAAACTTGCATCTGTCACCAGTCAAACTTCCAGCACATGAATCTCCCTACAGATGATGCACAAACTGTTACAGCAGACTCTATGACATGTCAAGGCATGCCAAAAATCACTGTGACACTTCAAATACTCCTGCTCTCGATATTCTGAATCAAACAGCTTTTGCCCTTGATCTCTTAAAATTTTCCTTGCACAATTGACTAGTGATGGTAGCATCACTTTTCCACTACTGTCAGTTTTATTTGCTTAAAACAATCGATATTTTCACATACTTTGAGACTCTTTCATGTTTTGTTGATGGATATACAGTATCTAAAATGCACTCTAAAATGCCAGAAATCTATCTGATTATTTCAGTCTAGGATGGCACAGATATGTGAAGTGAATGAAAACTGACAAACTATATTCTTAGACCAGTACTGTAAATGAAAGAAATAAGTGTATCTGACACTTAGAAGAAAAAAAAAAAAAAAAAAAAAGGAAAAAAAAAAAGAGAGAGACACAAGTTTTCTGGCTACAGTATGAGAACATGATAAAAAGATCAAGAAATAACATTATGAATGTTAGAATTGAAAATTAATGTACCTGGTAAAGAATATTTGATCATCTCTATTGCCCAGACTCAAAACTGTAATAATGAATCCACAAAAGTCAATCCATTTTGTACTTTGGCCTGTGTTCCATTATTAGCATGGACTGCATATATTTAGAAATATTGTAAAATTTCGTTATTGAAATTTCATTTCAAATATATGGAAGGAGAAATCCCTACTAGATATCAAAAAATAGCCATTGAAATAGAATTAAAAAGATCCTATAAGTTTACTTTCCTGAAGAACTTTAAAGAAACAGAAAAAAAGCAAAAATCAAACAAAAAAGTAATACTTTATTTTTCCAAGGAAAAATGCTACATAGTAAAATGGAATAATTAGCTGGAGTTGTCTGTTTGAGGTCTGAATGTAAATCAGTATTGCTGTACACACACAATGTAATAACTAAAGGTTTATGGCACCAACTGACTTGGTACTTTCTCATAAATTATATCCTGCATTCATTATGTCTCTGTAAAACTGCCATAAAAGGTGTGGGCCATTCATTTTTTGCAGCTTTCTTACAAAATCATTAAGGTTACAATTGAAAAAAAAGCTCATTATGTCTAAGATGCAATATGTTGGCAAATGATTTACATTTAAGTCTGTTAATTAAAATTGGGTATTTTTTATGGAGGACATTTTATTAAGTTTGAAACACTAGAATAATGAGACACATGTGAAAAATAATTTTGCAAACAAGGAAATCATAAGTATTCAAGAGTTAATTTAAATTAAGAGGGATCATTCTTTCCACGGTTTTGAAACTGAAGTCAATGGGCATCAAGGAAGGCTATACATTTTTTTTGAAACTTTGGTACAGAACTTGACTTAAAGTATTTTGATTTTTTTAAATTGCAGATATGGCAAAAAATATAAACATGAAAAAGGACTTAGCCATGCACTGTTAGTATAACAAAGCAACTCAAAGATATTTTTATTCTTGATGTCTTCTGGATTTTGTGGAAAAAGAAAAAATATCCTAAGCGTTTTCTGTTGTTTTCTACATTCAGGAGTGATATGAAGTCAGGTTTTCTCATAATTTCATCAGTTTTAATTTAATATAGTTGTGCTCAATATCATTATATATACTTTGTATTTCCTTAAGCAATAAGATGAAAACATTCTGTACAGTTATTATGCAATCTTATGTTAAACATTTACATGTTCAAGTGGAAAGATAAGAAGCTTAAATTTTTCTTCTTAAATTTTTAATGCTCCAGTCCTTTTCCATTATTTCATAGTGATTTTATAAACACAGTTCAAGTTTCTTGGGTTTGGGTGTTTTTTTGATATGTTGTCACCTGTGTAACAAATGTGTCCCATAAATCCTCTCTATGCAGCAACAATGACTTTTCTAAAAGTGAAAATGTGTTAGACATAGATACAACAATAGATATACTACTTTTCTTTACTATAAAAACTTAAAATCAAGCCTGTTCCATGGCTTGAATTGTTAGAAAAGTAAAGCAAACAGCAATACATTTATCACAAAAAAACCCACCCAAACAAAAAAACCCAAACCAACCAAACAAAAAAATCCCACCAAAACAACTGACCAACCAACAATAAGGCAATTTCAGTTTCCTTACTTGAAATTGGACATAACATTTGTCATAATATTTGGAAAATTTAGACTATTTTTAAAAGATTTTCACAATTCCTGTGATGGAGTCACAACAATAGAGTCAAAATCTACCACAATTTTTGTCTTGTTAATCTACTTATGAAGTGATTAGACATGAAGGCAAGGAGGGATAATAGATATATTGCCAGTTTTTCATAACAATGTGGGATTAAGAAAATTAAGATTAGATTAAGAATTCAACCTAACATTCAGAGCAGCTCACCTCTTTTTAGAAATAATAAATCTAAACAGAAATAACTCCTAATTATAAAATGCTTAGTGGCATTTGATATCACTTGGAATTACGAAAGTGCTTTGGAAACCTATGACAATTAGATCTATTAGTCTAGCTTTTAAATAATATTATGCATTACCTATTCCTATGTATTATCTATTATTATATCATCTATTCCTTTTACTATGTGTGAATAAACAAATCTGTAAATGTAATGAAATTATAATCTTTTTTATCTTATTGCATGATCCTACATATCAACTTCTTACCTGACCATACCATTAACTGGATACTACAGTCAAAGTAAAAGTAAGAGAGAACCACATCTTTATTTCTTCCACAATTCTGCAAAACTTGAATGAGTTTTCACGGTTTAGGAAAACATGATTCAAATACTTAAAATTAATAATTTTTGTTTGATTTCCTAGGTATTCTTTTAAATTTCATATCTTAACTAAAACCCCAAATGATACAGCCAACACCCTTTGTATGGTTTGCTCTGCTTTTCATCACATGCAAGTTAAAAATATGGTTAAGATATCACTCATAATTTGTCAGGGAAAAATATTGAGAAAGCCCCTGACCTTCACTGAAATATGAAATTGGAAAACAGGGCATTCAAAACACCATGAACAAAAATAAAACCCAGAACTCCTATTTCTACCTACAGCATTCTAAAACGCTGCTTAATGTCAAAAATGAGTACATGGATATATCCAATGTTTTGCTTGGTTGTTGACTTAAAAACAAGTATGCTCAAGTTTTTGGGGACTTCACTATTACTGAGATTGACATGATAGAAAGAAAAACAAAGAAAAAGATTTATGACTTCTCTTTATACAATCGGGTTTCTGGCCAGACATATAATTTTTTCCAAACCCACATTTTTCTTTGTCTCTGTGTCTTTTTCTTTCTTCTGTCACTGTTAAAATAATCGACCTGCAGCAAAGATAGCAGGCTAAAAATTGCGGTGTCTGTCACTAGCCTGAAATCTTGCAGTATCCTCACAGTTCATGCAATTAGGATTTCCTTTTTTTGGAGCATGTTCAGAGAGTCTGACTCATGATATACAATTGCAATTTACAATAAATGTCTGGAAAACTTGGAATGTTCTTGGAATTTGAACATAAAAAATGATTTTGCTACATCTGTTAGTTTTCTGACCCTTTTTCTAGTGTGTTATATTTATCTGTGCCAGAATAAAACCTAAGTCAGACATATTTTACCATGTGTCTCTTTGTAAGGTCATGCAAAATATGTGCTCAGAAATGGTATATCATTTATATTCTCTGTACATAATGGTGTATATATCTGTCACAGAATACTATCTTCATTTTCAATATTTGTTCAAGCAGTAGAAAAACAGTCTTTGAAGTGAATTGAAATCCATCACAGCTTTTCCTGAGCTTCTAGCTTATATTCTTTAGAAAAATGCTTGCCCAAGCCACCTAGGGAATGCTACAGAAACTAGTATTAGGACTAGATCATTTCTTTGCATAGTAAATGTCATTATACCACTAAACAGCTATAATTTCCAAACAGAGTGAAAAATAAAATATATAATTAATTTTTGCTGATAAAAATCCATACTGAATTAGACTTTTTCCTTCTGGCTTGTAATATTAAATAATCAATTCTTAATAGAAAAAAGAAATGCTCTCTTTCATCACCCCTTGAACTTTGTTTGAGATTGACATATTTCCACAACACACTTCCAGTCATTCAACATTTTTAGATGTAAAATCATCTCCCAAAAATTCTAGAATGCAGTGATTAATAATCTGTCTAGACCAGACAAGCTTTTTAAAGGAGGGATTAAAACTACACTCAGACGTGATGAACATTTAAGGAGCTAGCTCTTGTGTAAAGAGGTTGGGTGGGTTTGGGTTTTTTTTTCTGCTTAGTCATCTAAATTCTCTGTGGCAATCTTAAAGTATTAGGATTTTTATTTCCCTTCATGATACCTTGACATATATTTCTTTCCTGAAATATATAAGAATGTACTGCAAATCAGGTCAGGAAATTACAGGGAAATAATGCTGAGAATAGGAATTGTTTAGTTCACTGAGGCACCCATTCCCCATAGACAGTTATTTTAAAATGAGTTTTAATTATTCATTCTAAAGCAGCCATCCAGTTCCTGAGTGTAGCCATAAAATATTCAAAACTTAGTATGAGGAATGACAAATGAAAGTCTTGTACTGTACTTTAAAAGTGCATATCTAACTTCAGAGTTGTTACTGAAAGTATTACTACTGAGTCTAAGGTATAAGAAATTATATACATCAGCTATACCAGAAGTGTAAGAGGAGTCTAAAGTCTTAACTATTTAAATATGAAGTTACCAATACAATTTCTTCCTGCAAGAAGTGGAAGCACGGAAGGGAGTAAGTGTGTGCCATTCTGAGCATATGCAATACTTTTATTACTAGATCAGATCTCTACAACTTCGAAGATTTCTGATCTTATTTTCTCCTATCTCTGGGACTTTCATAAGTTTATTACACTCCGCTAGTGCAATAGCTCGTCTGATGACACAGGGATTGCAATCATGCAAGGCTTTTGTCCAACAATAAGTTTGCATTTCTGAGCATGAAAGAAGTTGAGTTCTTAAATCCAAATAAGTACCTAATTAACAGCATGGGACATGCCATATGATTTCAGAGATATCTTGTTCCTGCTTTCTGTCCCATTGAAAAACAGTTATTTAATTATTTCTGATTTAAGCACAGCAACAAAACACACTTTTCATCTTAAATTTTGTGAAAATATGAAACAGGAAAAAACCAATACATCAAGACAGTCCTTTCCACCAGTATTGAGAACCATTTGATTAAAAGCTACAGGATATTTTATGTTCTCTGAGAGCAAATCTTTTGCCTATGTGTTAACATGAAATTGGGTACTTTCAGTCTAGGTTGATGCTGATAAGAACAGAAGAATAGAGAAACATTAGTGTTACAAGTTTAGCCATTCCTCTTTTTCTTTGCTTCCAGAGATGCGTAGACAACTAAACTAGAGTGATCACTATAATTCATATGTTCCAAGAAAATTCCAAAAAACACGAATATAAGTAGTTTGTTGTTATTTAAAATATTTTATATATGTCTATACATATATATAAATAGAATGCTCATAACAAGGATTTACTAAGATCAAATCAGCTGCCTCTGCACATGTGGACTACTGTCTGGAATGAGAACAGAAAATGTCTCTTAATTCCTGCATTGAGATTTACTGCGTTTTGATGAAAAAATTAATAATAGTACCCAGAAAACCACAAGAGTCACTCTTGCTGTGGGCAGTAGGGGACAGAATATTTCAGGAAAGGATATTCTTATTAATATATATCTTTGAATGGAAAAGGGGCAATAAATATACAACTTTGCATCCCAACAGTGACTTTCTAGCATATTTTTACATAAATTATTACAGGCAAAAAGGTATGACCAAAAACATAAATAAGAGATTTTTTCTGTGTCTCATAAATCTATTATACAATTAAACTAATTGAAAAAATAGTCAAGGAAATCTGGGTAACACACTTCCATCTAATACTGATAATGTGAGAGGATACTTTAGGTAGAACTATATCATCATGTTGATTTCTAGAAATTATGGCACAGAGCTGAAGCTTTAATATATTGTTGTCAAAGTAAATTTTTATATTATAATTAAATATTGTTTCACTTGGTATGGAGAATAATTTTATCAGAAAATAATCAAAGGAATACAAACATACATGGTTCTCTCTAATATACCAACATTTATTTGAAATGACATAAACACAATTTTAAAATGTTCTGGCATTCTGGAACCATTTTTCTGACACAGCATTATAATTTTTAAATCACATGAATCCACAATAGTTTTGCAATTACTATATCTAACTATAAATTTTCACTACTTGGAAGTAAGCTATCTTGCCCAGAGAGAGAAAAGCTCCTCTTTGTGAACAGTTCACCAGCTTTACACTGATATTGACAAGGGTTTGCGTATTTCCTTCAAAACATCTGTTTATTGTTTTTCATTTCTCCCTTGATTTCAGTACAAATATGCAATTTTGATGCAATACTCCTTTTCTCTTTTTCTTCACCAATGTTTCTGATAGAGGATTTTTGGATACCTATGTACCATCATTCTAGTTTATTCTATAAAAATTATATTAGTAGTAAAAAATTATTTCAACTTTCTTATGCACTAAACTTATAATTTAGTTGCTTTTCCCCCCTCTATTTCAGTATTTGATTGTTTTGTTTTGTTTTGTTTTGTTTTGCTATATAGGAATATAAAGTATTCAGTAGATTGGACCATTGTTTTCTTCTTCATTTTTATTTCTAATCCTGTTTCTGTGGCACAGGACTTATAGATGTGATAGCTTTGACCACACTAGTTTATTTTATTCACTTATGAAGTGCTTCCTTCAAACCTAAGCAAAATGTTGAGAGGTGATGTACTAAGAACTCTTGATGAATCAAACAGACTCATCATTGCAGCATGAATATCCTTGATAGACTTTTGTTGATTCTTGTAAAAAAATTGCATCTTTTCTGATTACTTAGGGAGTAGTCTAATGAGCTACAGCTTTGCAGCAGTACATTGTGTCATTTACGTTTTCAGACTAGTTATTTTGCTTGTGGGATTCTCAATTTCATGTTTCACACAGCTCTACAATTTTTAGGTTTTCTGAAAGTAGGTGATTCTTTTTTTCTAGCTTTGTATCAGAGCAAAGTTGCTAATAATATTTGTGAATTATAGAATCATCACAAGAAGTTTGGTTAACGTAATAGTCAGAAAATAATCTTCATGTCATGGTTTAGGAATGGTATTCCTCAATTTAATACTCCCATTGAGACTCTCCAAAACAAGTGCTGCTTACTCTCTCCTCCTCCTCTTCCTTCCCTGTGGTGGCATGGAGAGGACAATTGGAGGCACATCATGGGGTTGAGATGGGAACAATTTACTGGAAACAGCAAGAAAAGAAAACGAACAGTTATTCACATGCAAAATGCACACCACAGAGCAGCCCTGCTACCCTGACTGGAAAAGACTCCTTTCCCTCTGCCCCTGGCAATGATGAGAGGTGTTACAGACTAACATCCAGGTCCTAGATATGCTATCTTCTCGTTACTGCAAAAATTAACTCTGTCCTGGCTGGAACCTGGACACTTGGAAATAAAAATTCTTCTTAATCATAGCAATGAACCAGATTAATTTAATTCAAAGTCTTCATAGCTTTATATCCCAGACCTTCTCATCTTTCAAATCTTCAGCTCTGCAATAAGTACATTGCAAACATTCTGGAACCTTTTTACTCAAACGAGTCCTTTTCTTCTCATACAGTATTTGTTGGGTATGAAGGGTGGATTTCCTCGTACATGTATGAATATGCCTATGTCTGTTCTGGGCTGCTCAAAGCTATGCAATGGCCAGTTAATCCATGTTTCAGCCATTCATTCTATGAGATTACATCTCATCTTGAGATGCCTCTCACTCTAAAAGAGAAGGAAAAAATTTACATAGAAAATTTACATAATCATCATAGACTAAAAATAGCTAAAATTGGTAAGAAGGATCCAATATTCGAAGAAAGCTAATTATTACATTCAAACTCAATGGAAAACCTGTCATCAATGCAGCCTCAACTATTTGCAGCCATTCAGCCTCTGTCTAAATCCATTTCTCATGTAATATCTATACTTTGGTTATCAGACCAAACCGATATCCATTCAAATCCTCCGGGTTTCAAGAGATTCCAGCCTGTAGGGGTCCAGGTCTAGACTCTGGACCCTTAAAGAATATTGATACTTGAAAATCACAGTCTGAAATTCTTTACTCAGTGTTAATCTTCCTTAGGATTACGCTCTTCCCTCTGCAGAACTTTTGGCCCAATATCAATTCAGTAAGACACTTCTGTAGTTTTTACCCACTTGTAGAAAAATCTAGGTGGAAGAGACCTCTGGAGGTCATCAAGTCATAACTCTACTGCAAACAAGCCATTTAAATCAATCAGCTCATAAATAAGCATCCACAGCCTCTATTTTTTGTTGCTCTGACTCACACTGTAATGCTTTCAAGAGAAATCAAAGCTAAACAAAGCCTTTGGAATTTATGCAGTTTACATTTATTACAAAGAAACTAGCTTGCTATGCATAATAATCAATGCCTTCTGCATGTGAGGAATTCGAAGTTTCAGCAAGTTTTGCTTCTTATAAGACAAAGTCTTCTGACGTTCTTCTGCCCGCTAAACTGTGTGTTTCTTGTGTCTGTTGAAAAGGGCTGCCACGGAAGGCAGTCTGTCACCCTGCCCTACATATCTGCTACTCATTCTTGTATGAAGTTATTCATTTTCCTGCTATGCCCAGTCCTGGAGGTGGTCAGCAGCTGCTTGTCACAGAGGTATTTAAGTCAGTGCTTTCTGTGACACTAACCACATTTTCTCAACAGAAAAGGAGTATTCTGTTTTGATGACCCCTGGATGACTTTATTCATTTTACCAGACATCACCTATTCTTAGTACAAAGTGCAGATCCTGATCTGTACTGAAAGTTCTATCATAAAGGATACTTCATAAAACTGAAAGGAACCTACTGGCCTACACATAGTCCAGACCATCATGCTTTTATTTTCATTTTAACTCAAATATTGGAAACTTTTAGGCAATTACATAAATCTGATCTTTTGAGCACAACCTATAGATTAACAATAGTATTTCAAAACACGGGAAAATGACCTCTTTGAAATGTGATTTTTAAATTTTGGTTTAAAGACTCATTTTGCTCAGTAATGTGTGACATAGCACCTTTCAGAAAATAGAAATCCACTACTCTGACACCTGCTTTCTGCAGAAAGTTTCTGGATTAAATTATTTCTATAAATGTAATATTTTTGTATTTTAGAGATAAGAAGATTACTTTTAAGGTAGAAATCTTCAGCAACAACACACCATGAAAAAAGTCCTAAGAGAATAAAATAGAAAAAAAGAAATCTGTGTAGTTACCAATTATTGTGGAAATGTAATAATTTCTAACAGATTTCTAACAGGTCAGAATCTAGTGTTGTTTGTCTAAAAGCAGGAGTCTAAGAAAGGGAGATTAGATGCATTTCAGAAAGGGAGAATCAGAGAACAATTTTTAAGTGCCTGATAGGCTGAGTTAAAAATATCATGCTTTGCATTTATTACGTGTAAAATACATGAAGAACCTCAGAGGTATATAAAAATATGGAAGGTTATGTTCTCTACTTAATTACGAAGTCAGTCTTTGTGTAGATACCCATTGCACTCTTTTAGGAGTAGTTATTTGACATGGACTTGAAATTGCTGACCTGCATCTGCTTAAGACCAAGACTTCAGAAGCAAATATGCCTGGAAAAAAAGCATGAATTAGGAAAGAGATATCTTTTTAAAGTTATTCCTGCTCAAAAATCTACTACAACAGAAATGAGACAGAGACCGATGTTCTAATTCAAACTACTTTATAACAGCTATTAAATTTACTTCTGAGACTACCAAACCTGACAAGGTTTAACTGTAAAAGTTTTCCCAGTAGGGTGTTCATCTGTCCATTAATCACTCTTTATGTGAGTATAGGTAAGGCACTCATGGACATGCAGTGACTCAGTTTTTGATCAAGTGCGTTATTGATCTCACCATTGCATTTTAACTCTACACAACTCAAAATTACGGATATGACTTCAGCTTTTCAGCTTTTCTTTTGCTATTCATTTATCTCACTAGAATTCAGTTGATCAGATATTTTATGTAAGAAAACATATTAAAATATCAGTCATCTTAGGTTTTTGTTTTTTTAAAAATCTCTTTCTAGAGAAGCATGTTTGTTTAAGAAAAGGATTACAGTAAGCAAATTGAAAAGTGAAAAGAATGTCTTAGTAAGTTTAAATTCTCTTGACATGTGGAATTATAATGTACATATTTCAACCTAAACAATGAGATTCACTTAAAAGCATACTGATATATTTCTGTATTTAATGGAGTTACTCTAAATCTTTTTTGACAATTGTATTTTACACTAAGTTTTATTTCTTGGGATGTCAAAATTTCTTTACTGTGACCTTCTGATGTCTTGTGATTTTTTTTTTTTTCCAGCTTACAGTTCAATTTTACATCAGGACATTTTTCACAAATGCAAAGTTCTGTGTCATCTTTTGAGACTTCATATTTGACTTCATTGGCAATACAGTGAATTGTCCAAACTGTCATACTGTGACAATGACAAGAGGAATAAAATCTCTTCCTTTCTGACTCTTTGAGATGAAACTTCTATTGCCTAAGATCTGTTTCTGCTATGCAGCACTTGATACATTAATGCTTTATCACTTATCTGTTCCTTTTCATAGTGAAACCATTTTCCTTGTTAGACATTTGCTTCTCTTGGAACATTGTTCTCAAGCATGCATGATTAAGATAAAATTTAAAAAGGCATTTTTGCTCCTGTTAGTTTGGAGGAGTGTCTAATAATTTTCATCCCAATTCTGACTATGCAAATTTGCACAAAAGCAGTGAAAAAAAAATTTACGTGTGTTAGAGATGTTCTGCTTTCTAATTAACTTACTTGCTCCACTCCTTGTTGCTATTGCTGATGCTAAGAGTATCAGTAATATGACTGTTTATCAAAAAATTATAAATCTGAACTCTACTTGTAAATACATGACCCTATTTCTGTATCTAAATTAGATTCCCATTTTTTCATCATTAAGGTGCAGATTTCATTTCATATTGAAGTACAGATTTATCTAGATCTGAACTAATGCCACTGCTTGTCTTCATAAACTGTCAGAATTAGGCTTTTTTAGTGGGATGCAAGTGTTCATCCTGGTTCCTAGATAAAAGATACTTGCCAAAATCACAGAATGCTTGATTATTTTGCTTCAAGCAGAAACAGCAACAATCTTTAAGCTCAGTTAAATCTTTGCAGAGCAGAAAGAAGATTTCCAGGAATCTCATATCCTTGCCTGTGCCACAGGCAATAAGAAGTGTAAATGGGGCACTCAGCAAATCATCTAGTGAGGATTTAAACTAATTAAAATGTGATGAAGACTGTTTAGAAGATCTCAATTTATAATTTATATTGCAGTAAAAGCGAAAAATATTAAAACTGTTTTTCTAAGAGTAACTTCACAGGTCTCACAGTGGTAAATTTCCTCTTTGTCTAACAACTACATTTTTTTTAAAATATTATCTGGGCAGAAATTGAAAAGAAATGCTGTGTTAGAGCTGTGTCATCACAGAATATAGATTGAAACTCTCCTTGGAAAATGTGGATATTTGGAAACCTTGGAATATTTCCTTCAAAAAGGAGAAAAATAGCTTTTCTAAAAAATGGCAGCTCTGCCATTTACTTATACCATTAAAACTTTTCAAAATGGATGAATTACTGTTTTGTTATATGGGACTCTAGGAGACAGTATTGGATAGAACATAATCTACATGGAAACGCATTCAAAGAATGAAAGATTTTAGACATTTTCTTGTCCTTTATGCTTTCATTCTTCAATTTCCAGCCTTTATAAACTTTTATTTCTCTTTTTTAAGAGAAATCATAATGCTTTCTGAAGAAAAAGGGAAGAAAGAAAAAAGAAGAGAATAATGATACATTCACTGAGGTCAGAGAGTCTTGAAAGCATCCCCTGCTCTGGAAACACTTTGCAATATGTCTGTGAACATTCACAGAACCTTCTCAGTGTCCCTTTTCAAGAAATTTAAAACTATGTAGTAGTGTAGAGCATAAATGACTACCAACAAACCCCCAGAAATATTCATTTTGCAGAAGAAAGGAAATTTACTTTGGGGAAGGAATAGGGGAACGGAAGGGAAGGGAATGTTTCTATCTTGAGTATCTTATGTTTGACCTAACTGCAAAAGAAGCTTACTCTTCAGTGTAAGCTCAGAATCTTAAGCTTCAGTGCAGCCAGTGTTGCTGAGAATCAGAACTAAGGTGCCCAGAAAAAGATTTAAAATATTTTTCTCCATCTTTAAATAGGTGCTTTGGTTATTTTTTCCCTGTCATATGTTTACCTGTCCACATTTGATCAAGGAAAGTTGAATCACGTTTAAAAGCAAAATGGGAGTCTTCCCCTATTAAGTCAACAATCTGAAGCCAGTAAGCTTACTAATATCCTTTCATTTCTGCCACTTTCCTGACTTCTTAGTCCCTTGTTTACCTTTTGAACTGTCTTACTTTAATAAAATTACCTCGCCCCAAAGCAATTTGCTCTCATTCACAATGTTAAATCATATTAGTCCTTTTGCATACAGCTTCATATCATGCTATTCCAGAAGCCACCTTTCTCAGATTATTCAAGGCCTCTAGTTCACCTATTTTCTGAATGTTGTGACATCAAACTCAAATGGCAGTGAATGTGTTCTGAGTATGGTTGCTTCTTAGCTGTCATGGCATTCATTTCTGTAGAAGCAGATTAGACAAGCATGAATTTTAAATACTTTTGAGATTATAATGCATGATATATTTAAAGAATTGAAGAAATGTTGATTTTCTGCTAGTTGCAAACACCTGTCTCTGATGAATTTAAATAACTTTAATAGCACTTTTTTCTATAAGTGAAAAATTATTTTTAAAAAAATGTCTTCGTGATTTTTGGGCTAATGTAAATTTTCTGTGCCCCTCTAATTTTTACTATTACCTAAAATGTTATTTTTGTCTTTTATTTCCTATAAAGTTATTGCTCTTTCATTTTTTTCCTGCCAAATAATTCTTTGGAATTTATGAACTGAATCTTTGCAACACTTATGAAGTTATTTTATTGCAAAAGCTCACCAAAAAAGCCTCCCAAAACCTATAACCAAACCAATGCATTGCTCAGAAGACTGTACTCAAGACCCCAAATTTTATAAGTACACTTGGTCTTTTGTATCTGATGGATTCTACTTTTTATAAAAACATTGAACACATCACCCTCACTCTGCCAGTATTACCACAGACATTAAACTGTGGCTTCTCAGAGAATTTTCATCTTCCAGTGAAGGTTATTTGTTGTGTTTCTCTGAGGAATGGTTTTTCCCCTCAGAGTCCCTCTGAAGCCTGTGCCATGTAGTTTAACCCTTCCTCCCTATCTTTCTTACTCCTGACCCTATTGGCTCAGGGCCAATATCTTTCCTTGGCCCTGAACTAGATAAACACCTGTCTCTTCTGTGCTCTCTCTCTCCCCTTGATCTCCTGGAACATCACTCCAAGATAAAGCTTGGACTTAAGCTGGGGTGAGAGCCACTCTTTTGAAATCTTTATTGTGTCTCTATGAAATATATTTCCCTAAAACCCCTGAGCAACTGAGCTAGCTAGAGCCCGGGGGGTGGCTAGAGGGAGTATATTTCAGGTATTGCTTGATTTTCTGAACACAATTAACCATTTTGCGTGTGTGGGATGGGGTGAGCTTGAGAACATTCTGTTGCTTCACCTCACTCCGTAGCTCCTTCTCGCTTCTCCCTCTGCATCTTTGAACTCTAGGACCATGTATGAGGCATTTAGAATTAGGAAAGTTGTTAGCCTATTAAACTAAGTTTCTTTCCTTTTATCTTCCTTTCTTTCTCATATGCCCTGTCAGTGCCAATTTAAACACGCAGTTTTCCCTCACAATGATTCCTTGTGTCTTGTAAAGCATGATTAAGTGCCTTAAGATTAAGTCATTTAGGTTGAGAATATAACAGTTGGAAGAAACAAGCAGTGGGCTAACAGACTAGTTTGGTCTCTGACCTGGTGAAAGAGATAACTGAGCTTTGGCCATCTAATTTACAGGGGATGAACTTACATCTGGTTAATGAGAACAGAGGGCATTGATTAGAAATTCCTGCTAATAGCAGTAGCTGTTAGTTATCTAAACACTTAAAGAATGTAATCAGCATTATATGATTATCAGACGTTCTATTCAATTCTAAGCTACTTTAGCATTAAAAAAAAAAAAATCTGTACTGAAAAATGTGAAGTTCTCTGTCTCAATTATTGTCTCATAAGCCATAGAAGTTTGAAAAGAAGCTCTAGGCATCCACTGGTCCTACCCCATGCCCTGCTCAGAGCAAGGGACAACTTTGAAATTACACCAAATTTTAAAGTCAGATAATATTGTTCAGGATCATATAAAGCCAACAGTTAATATTTCCATGGATAAAGATTACACAAACTCATTGAGTAACTCATTTGAATATTTGATCACCCTTATGCTAGAATTATTATTTTTAATATCTGATTGGAATTTGCCTTGTTCCAGCTCATAGTCATTGCCTCTTGAACTTTCAAGGTGAACATCTAAGAAAAATTTGGATCCATCTTCTCTATATCACACCACAAGGCAGTCAAAGGATACTTTGTCAGAATTCTAAAGTCTCTGGTGATGTGCTCAATGTCTTCCTTGGTGTCAAAAAATTGTTGGTGTCACATAGAAAATAAACAGTATCAGTTTAAAAAACAGATAAATCCTGGCAATGCCTCTGCAAGCATATTGCACGTGACTTTTTGGCACATAATAAACCTCCTAAAACAGATAATATGCTTGACAGATGGGTATCTCGGTCCACCATCTTCCATTGTTTTCTGTGCATGATGACAGGTGGATCAGGCTGAAGCAGCTCTGATTTTTCCTGAGGAAATTTGTTCCTTTTCAGCTGTTCTCAGCAGCCTAGACCTACTTTGTTAATGTAGACCTGAAAGTGAAGAAGGAGCCTTCCTCCTCATGCCAATTTTGGGGTCATTCATCCCAAAGAACTGTTTGAGTGCAGCCTCTAACTATTCTTTCCTGCATGGAATATTGTTTTTACTGGTTTTTTCCTCTCCAAGGCCCATTCCAAAGAATCTTTTCATTTTCATTTTCTCTTTCTTTAGTTAGTGTCTGCTTTCTTACCATCATAGTTCCATCACCCAATGGCTCAAGACCTGGATAGAGGCATATCCCTTGTGGAACTGCTTCTGGGACTCCATCTGGCACTTGAGAGTGAACACTGTGAAATATAATCTTTTTCCCATGGTTATAAGGCAGACTAGAGTTGCTGTGATTCCAGAGACCCTATCAACTCTTTGACAGATCTCACATCTCCTCTCAAATTTAATTCCAAAACACTCTACCATTCTCATGGCTGCTGCTGCTCAATGAGAAGTGTTCTGGCAACCTCCCACCATGGTTTCTAGGGAGTCCATGTTCCTCCAATTCAAAAATGGTTCAAAGGAGTCAAAGGTATACTCACTTCTTCATGGGGAAAAAGCAGAGGCATGTCCTCCTTTTCTGTTTTCAACAAAGACAAGTTACGGTTTCTCAGTTGCTGTTATAGAAACATGCTAGTCAGCTCAATCTTTTGAATTTTCAACCCCTTAAAATTAATAATCTAATCTTTGCTCTGATGTCAGCAGACTTCATGACACTGTAAAACAAAAGTGTAAGGCTAACCAGGCAATGTGGTTGAATTCACACCTCAATTATTTAAATTCCTCCAGAATTAACTACACATTAGGTATTCACAGTACTGATTCAATTCTTATATTTATCCATTAAAAATAATAATAAAGAAAAGATTCTTGGCCTATTTCTTGCAGCCTGTGTTTCACAATCCCCTCTGCATTTATCTTTTATACTTCCCTTGCACATTAGGCAATCATTTTCTCTCTTATATCCCTCAGAGCACCATGAGTGTAGTAGTAGTTTCCATAAGAATTGCATTTCCCACATATATCTCTACAGCATTATTTTTTGTCTATATTAATACTGTATTTTAAAATAACTTATAGTGTCCTAACTGGGGTGAGAGATTCTTCTATGCTGAGATTCACAAAGCAGTAAGAAAGAAGTAGAATGCAATAGAGGAGTTCTTACCTCTTTGAACATTTCCCCTGGTTAGACACACCCTTTCCTGGCAGCTCGCATGAACTTGACAAGCATACAGAAAGCAACTGCTCGTTGTTCCTTTGCAAGGCTGTACTGGCCCACCCAGAGCACACAGTGACAAAGATGCTTCTCCAGGTAAGAAGTCCTCTGGACTGTGTCAGCAGAAGATTCAAGAAATACATTTCATTCTTTTATCTGAAATCATTAATTTTAATAGTCACTACTTTAGAATGTGGAAATATTGGCAGGAATCCTTACACATCTTTGCACTGGGGTACTTAATTTAAGAATTCTAAAGGATATTCTAACTTTCAGCTAAGAGAAATAAGCAGAAATGGGTTCATTATCAAATGCGTATATCGTATATGTACAAACAGACACAATGCCAGACACAAAGTATGCACTCAGTAAGGTATACATCATGTTGATAAATTTAAGCATGTTTTGAAAGTGCTTGTGAAACTTATATCTCAATTCACTCTGTCATAAAGTCATTTATACACAGAAAGTCAGACTACTGCATGTTGTCATGTTTTTTTACATCTCCTTTTCAAAGATGTTTTAATTTTAATTAAATTAAATTAATTTGAATTTAATTAAATATAATTTTAATAATATTTTGCACATTTTTTAAAAAAATCATTATTTTGTATACATCATTGTCAGAAGGTACATCTGAAATTCTACAGCATATGATATATGGGGTTTTCGTTGCATTTTAACAGTAATTGTGTAGTTGTCTGAAGAATTTTTTAAATTATGTCAGAATACAAGACTGATGTATGTGATGCAAGTTGACAAATGCTATTTGCATCTCAGAAATCAGTAATAAATGTGTTTCAATAGTTTGTTTTGATGAACACAGGAGCAATCCATTGTCCAAAATAGTACATTGTCATGATTAAGCATCAAAAAAATCCTATTCTCAGCATAAGGTTACATTTCGAAAATCAGCAGAGCTAATGGAAGAAACTCTTAACTACTGGAAAAAGTATGTGTTTTTATGGGCTGATCCTAAATTTTCCATGATTTCCAAAACATCTGAAGAATTCCTTGCAATGTAAAATAATAATTGCAACAACCACAAACACATTTGAAAGCAGAAAGGTGCAATTAAGATGCTGTTTCAAGTTTCAGAGTTCTTTGTCTTACAGCCAAGCACACAAATTAGTGCAAAGCAGTTCTGCCCAAGACTTCACAGAATATTTTGATCTATTTTTTTCCCATATATTTTATTTGTCCAGTTCTAATAGACATGAGTGTTGATTGGCATTCTTGCCTAAATGCATCAAAGATCGATTTCTAACAGTTGAAAAGTTAGTTTCTAACTTTTACTGTCTACCCTATTGATATGAGAATTTTGCTACATTCTGTACCTGGAAAAGTGTTAACTGATTTTTCTTTCAACTCAAGGTTGATCAAAGGATAAAAAAAGGTCTCTTTCAACTAGAGTTAGGCCCCATAATTTAAACTCACAGATTAAACGATCTACTTTGTATTCAGGGAGCAGGGATAAACATCTCTGAATATTTCACTGTATAGGATTTTTTAATTGCATTGTGAGTATGTTATATATTATTCACTTCTTTATTATTTTCATAGCATGTTGCATTAATACCTTGGATATTTGTTGTTCTGGCCATAGTTCCTACAAGATGGTGGCCCTCCTTCCCAACATTAGGATGATTCAGTACCCTGGGAGTTCCCAGAACACCAACTTCTAAACATTTCACCTGATACCAATCAGTTAAATGGTGAACATAATTTCATCTTCTTTTATAAACCTAGAAATTAAAATTGCAACTCTTTCCCTACTAGACTTTTTCTAGTTTTACTCTTTCATTTGTTCATTTAATTCCTAAGTGAAATACTGTATTATGTCAAGCAAGTCACATCACGGTTTGTTATATCACATTACAATAGTTAATGCATTTTGGCAGGTGTAATCCTTTGGGCCCATCAGTCACTGAATTATGTTCTTTATAAACTTCTTTATCATTCTGTTCATGGTATGTCTCTTCTTGTAATGAATGCAAAATTGTTTTTGGCCAAGAAGTAAGCACATTGAAAAGAGGACAAACAGTAAGTGACTGAAGAACTTTTGGAATAATTGAAAAGGTTTTTCTGAAGGAGAATGCATTTCCACAATAAAATTGTTAACATTTTGATAGCTCCTGTGATTACTGTTTTATATTGTACTTCAAATGCTCATTTGAATGACCAAATTATATTTGGAACAATTTAGATTTAACATATTGGTATTGAGTATTTCAAGTGAAATTTTTAAATGGGAGTATGGCTTCAGACACAGAGGGAATCAAAGTCAGAGCCATTGTATTCTTCCACTTAGTGTTAAGGTGATACATAAAAAATAAACAATCTTTCTTCATGAATGTATACTAATAATACATAGTTTTTAATAAATGATAGCCATCAAGACTGAGATTTTAACTGTCACCTGCCACTAAAAACAAATAATTAAATACTTCTTCAGAATCTTAATGCTCATATAATTTTTTTAATATTTCAGAATTTCTAAGGAACAGGAATAAAGTTAAAATTATGTTGGCACTTTAAAGATGGGTGATAGTGATCAGAACCACATCAATATAATGACTGACAGCAGTGGGTTAACCACATTCAGCAACAATGCTCTCACCAAATACTTGCTTACTCTTGCCCAAGAGGATGGTGGAGAGAATCATAAGGGCAAAAGGAAGAAACCCTTCTGGATCAAGATGCAATTTAATAAGTGAAGGGTAAAAAAAGTTTAAAAATTTCCACAAAGGTCACCCCTCACCACTTCCTGCTAGCAGGTTGGTTTCCAGCTGATCCCAAACACAGACTACTTTAGGAAAATTACAACCCTGCCTAGCTCTATAGCTGAGAATGATATTTCATAGAATATGTCTTGAGTCATTTCAGATCAGCTGTCTTTTTGTCTGTAGACTCTCCAAATCTTTTGTCTGATCCCAGCCTATCCGTGTGCAGAGGCAGAGTGAGAAATAGCAAAGGTCTTGGATGCTGTGCAGGCAATGATTAGCAACAGTGGTGTTATAAGCATAGATCTAATAACCATCATCAAGTTGGCTTCCATGAAGAAAATTACCTCTATTCCAACCAGTCCCAGTTCATACAGAATTCAATCAGTATGAACTAATAAAGCATATTCTCATCAATACGGTCCTATCTTCTAAAAAAGTGCCTCAGAGACAACACACATATCTCTCATAAAAACATCAGCTACCCTCAGTTTGAAGTAGGGGTAACTAAAGAAAGACACCCATGAAGGCCTGTATATGGCAAGAAAAGAGCATATTTTTAATATATCCAGATAAATGCAAATTCACACAATAGGGAACAAGAATATTAGTAATGACCAATGAATCCACAGCAGATTAATGACCCAAAAGTAAGCAAAGAATTTCAGAGTTATACTAGGGGGGACTAATTTTTGCTATTAGAATAGGTGAAAATGAAGTAAGCAAATATTTTATATGAGAATAGATGTGGATTCCCACAATCCAGGAAAAAGATGGATTCATTTGAATAGGTTTAAACAAGACATACTTCATGCTTATTCAAAGGACTGAAATGTTCATCTTTTTTTACCTAATTATAGAGAAAGTATAGGGAAGTTCCAATTGTGGATTAGAGCTGCCTACAACATTCCAAGTAAATCTCTGGGTATAAGAGCTGAATAACTGACCTTGCACCAAATGTCAAAATTGAAGTTTTATGTTATTAACATCTTGAAAGTTTTAGTGAACCTCAATTTAAAAAAAATCTACATGGAAATATAAATAGACATAATTTTAACCAATCCAGAATTGGTTTAGGAGTAAAATGCTAAAGTAAAACTAAAGAATCTTAAAGTAGGATTTGCAAGACTGTAAACAAATATTCAGATATTTGAACTGATTATTACATACTAACACAGGCAGCATAACACAAAGCCTATTCCAAAATCCTGGCTGGATGCAGTCTGGAACCATGTACTACAGTACAATATCCTATAAATTTTGCATGTGTTTGGGGAGCAAATATTTGGCTAGCCTTATGCTCTAAAGTAAAAAATGGCTATTAATTTTTATACCACATTGTTTTTCTAGATACTGCAATTAACCTTTCTTATTTTTGAAAGTTTTTCTTCCAGTAAATGATGCAGTGCAGTATGATTGGCTCAGATTGACAGAGTGTATATATATCTGTTTGCAATTTGTCAGTTGCAAAAATACATTTAAAGTAAAGCATTTTTGCAAAATATGGCTTGGTGGGCACCTGGCAGCCAGACAAGTTTAACTAACAACAGTCTGTGTCTTCACCACTGATCTGCATTAGTCTGCACCACACATTTCACCAAGCTAAGCTTTACAGTTCAACGTAGCTTTTAGAAGTAATGGAAGCAGAAGATCAAACAGCTTCCAGAGAATGTTTTTTTAGTTTGTTTTATTTTTTAATACAACCCTCTGGATCAGCTGAAAAATTATAAAATTATTCTTCTAATTTATGTCAAGCTACTGTCTATAAGCAGTCTATAAGGAACTTGACTATCTGTCTAACTAGGTTTTAAATGTTTTTAATACAAAAAATTTGAATTCATTTCTATATTTCTCTTGAAAGCTCACTTTCCTTTCCTTTTCTTCTTATATTTACAGAAAAGTATCATTATACAGATATTTCCAACAATTCTTTTGACCTTATACTCAAGATTAATCCTGGGGAAAGGCAAATTTGTTGTATTTACTTGAATAAACTTTGACCAAATTACTCAAAATATAAATCTTCCATATTGATTTGATTTACTTTGGTATTTGCATATCTTTGTGCAAACGAATTGACTGTACAGTTATTCTAATGCTAATGTACTCTTTCCTCTTTTCACCTTAGCTCTTCCACTGATTTTTCTAAAAAATGTTCTTCAATTTTCAACTGTTCTTGACTCTCTTTGAAGAGTACCTTCCTCTACCATGCTCATGAAGAAATAATATACTGCCACGTGTGTTATAGTCAGAGGATTCACTTCACTTGTTCATATCTACATCTGTAGCCATTATCTGATATCAAAAAAAGAAAAAAAATATTTTAGCTGAAGGAGTAGGAAAAAAAAGTCAATTCAAATAAAATCTAGACATGGACTAGACAAATAGTATAATAAAATGTAATGAATGAGGAGCTCTAATAGTTACACAACTGAAAACATGGAGATTTCAGTGACTGCTGGGCACCTTCTCTAACATAATATCAGAACTGAGATCAAAACCCTTCTAGGTGAATGTTCAAATAACAGCTATCACCAAAGCAGTTATATCAGATAAAGTCTAATCCAGTTCTCAGAAGTTCATATAAGTGAAGAGAAAAATGGAGGTGTAATTTGACATCAGTGCAAAGATGAATTTTCAACAGAGTCACACACACAAAAAAATTCTTCCTCTAATAATCTCCTTTAGTACTAATAGCTTTCTAAAAATAATAAAAACAGAAACTTCTACTGTTTTGCAGGCTTCATTTAAAATACTTATCCTAAAATTTAAAAAAAGAAACCCAAATATTTGTTTTACTATTTTGAAAATATGACCTACTCTACTACAATTTTAATTCAAGTGTGATAAAAGTTGTAGTCAAAACCTGGGGTTACCTGTACTGACTGTAGACATCAATGTAGAGGTAATCTCCATTAAAGCCATTGTGGGTATGGACTGCATTCACCTGAAATTGAACATTTATCTGCACATCTTTAGGATGTCAGGTTAATGCTTATGGTATAACTTAGCATCTTCATTATAGTTTTCTTGATGTTGGACAACCACTATTTTTAATGGTGCCCATCTTTTTGAAAGTGGACAGCATAGGGGAATATTTGCTCTATTATATTGGAAGAGGCAATGATGCTTCTTACATTGCAGAGTCTGGAGAGAATATCAAGGGAAAACATGTCTGAGGGACAAGACTGAGAAGCAGAGCACAGTGAATAAATGAACTTTCTAGTTTTTGCTTTTTATTCTCAGATTGCTTAATCTACTAGGACATACTGTTATTAAACATATTTACCATAACCATAATCACATCAGAGTCAAATAACATCCCAAGTAGAAAAAGAACTACTTTTCTCAGTGACCTTCATCCCCCTGATCTATTCTACAGACAGAATCCACTTTTCTAATGTCTGGTTCTCAAATAGAGGATTTAACTTACTGTAACTGACCTAGAGGGATATCATATGAACAGTGAAATCAATGGTCTTTAAGCATAAATTCCTCCATAATTTTCTCATTTCCTTTTAACTTTTTTTATAATTCTTGATATTCAATGGAACAAAGCTCTTCTATTGCTATAATTAACATAATATCTCTTTCAACAGATTCTAGGTATAACTATCCAGATATTACTGTAGTATGGATAAAAAATAACAGAAAACACTGAGATAAAAAAACCCAAAGAAAATTAACACTTTGTACTTCTATGTAGTTACTCTTTTAATACTTGGTCGTTATATATCTTAAATTAACTTACAATTTTGTAAGTTCATTTAATATCAATAACTTGATTTTGCAGGGTTTTATGCACAACTCAGCAATATGTTATTGAAAAATAAGACTCTAAGAATAAAATAACTTACTTTCAGATATTCACAAGCTTTGTACCATGCATAAGATTCAGGAATTTACATTTCAAGTCCATCCTTAATTAAAACACTGATATCATCCAGTGAAGGTACTTGATACATTACTTCCTCTGTATTTTCAAATTATTTAAGTAGCACTTGAGAGCTGTAGTCCTAATTTTGAGGATGGTCTCTTTTAGAGTGTCTTACAAATGTGAAGAAATGCCAATATGCCAATGGTTTACTTTTGGGAACAGTTGTGGCAACTACTTTCTAGGTGTCCTTACTTCCTAAAGAGCAGGAAAGAGCCACTCAACATTCATATTTGATATAAGACAGAACAAGAAGGCTATAAAGGGAGGAAAACAATTGCACCTGATCTGTGATGTTTATATCAAACTACATGAGGAAGATATACATGAGGATAATATTATACACCTGAAAATAAAATGAAACACTTAACTAATATTTCACTTTATTAAGGCTCCTTAAATTTGAGTATTTTCAAAATTTAGACAAGAAAACTTCAAATTATTTAAGATTTACAGAACTTAGTTCTGTCACTTTTGGAGGAAATATTCAGTGATTTTGTTCCCATTGAAAGATCTGCAATGCTGAATGTCAGTTGTCAAACAAAGGTTACCTGTAAAATATGTTGATTAGGAAACTCTTGAAAAACATATTCCGAAAATAACCTAACCAATGTTTCAGTGGTTTGCAAATTTTTCAAGGTATGAGTGAAACAGTTGAAAATGGCTGACTTCATCTCCAGAGTGGCATCAATGAAAAGACTGTTACTTTAAACTTTATTGAAAAATACAATTTAGGTTAAGCATTTTGAACAGCTGTGCTGGTTTGAAAGCAAAACTAGTGAAAGACTCTAAGTCAGAAAACACAATTTAATAAGAGGAAAAGAAATAAAAGAAAGTAAAATAAAAGTAATAGTACAAAAAACCACTGACAGAGTCAGAATACAACCTGACACCCTGTTAGGGTGGTAGCAGCAGTCTAGATGAGATGATCTTGTCAAAGCAGTGATCCTGTAGAAAGGTCTGGTTGCTCTTGTCTCCTCTGGGAGTCCAGTGGATAAAAAGCTGCCTGTGCTGTCTTAAACCCTGGATTTATCCAGGTGGGAATGCTTGGCTCCTCCCCCTGGGCAGAGCATCTCCCAATGGGCTGATCTCATTCTATGAGTCATGCAGTGGGTCCTTGATGGCCCATTAAACAGAGATAACTCCCGGAGGAAGTTATCTATGAGTCATGGGCAAGGCATTGTTAGGCTCGTTAACAGAAGATAAGGAAAACACTGCCCCAACTTGGCTCTAACGGCTCATGGGGATAGAATACAAACTTTGGGCACAATTTTACATTGTAACCTAGGACAACAGCAAATATGTGTCCGCTGCTACACAGAAAAGACCAATCAGAAATAGTGCATCTGAATTTTGTGCAAAAATGAAACATCAATCTATTCCTGACTCTATATATTTGTGTTCGCATGTTTCATTAAGGAAAATAATGACATTTTTCCCATAGAAATTGCTTCTACAATAATACTAAATTACAGAATTTATTGCCTCAAAACATGGTGGTATATACTATCATAGTTTATCTTTTACTCGCATTCTGAATGTCAATAATAAAATATTTTGTTGTTATTATTTATTAAATTTTTCAATTTATTTCAAGTGTGATTCTGTTGCACTGTTGATGCTCAAATTTTGAAAAGCAAAACACAAACCTAAAAAATTGAGGAACATAAGAATTGAAAACTCTTTATCTAGATTTTAGCCATGTTTTCTTTACAGGTAGAGCACATTTTCTCTGTTCAAAGTCATATTTCAGCAATAATATCCCCAGGTAGCCACCTTCCTTTCCAATTTCTGCTGATTTTTCTATCCTGGCAAAAACTGCTCATGACACTGGTATTTGTGGATCAATATAAAATGCTGGGAAGCTGATGACTTCAGGTTTTTTTTTTTAAGTGTGGGTCCCATTGAGAGAGCAATGAGAATGGCAGAGCAAAAAGGTGAAAATAACTGAGACTGGATTTTTCAGAGTAGTTTTGCTGTAGGCCAGAAATATAAATGGGAGACTTTCAGAAGAGTAACTTCCATATACTTTGGGTGAACAAATGACCAAAACAGCAGCTCTTCTCCCACACTTTGTTTACTTCTCTTCCAGATTTCCTTCTTTCTGGTTTTCCTCTTGAAGCTGTATTATTATGTTTCAAGTCTTCTCTGCTGTGCATTTCTGTTTCTTCAAATTTAATAGCTTTCATTCTGTAAATCTGTTTCCTCAAAATGCATCCTTCTTTGCAGGCTCCTCCAGGGTCCTCTGTTTACTCATGCTTATTCTCTTCTACCCTCTCATTTTCACTGTTACCCTGGTGCTTTTTTGTCTTTCTCTACTCACACCCTTCTCTAGTATTACATGCACTGTGATTCCCTTTTGGTGTTATTATCTCATTTCCACAATTTGGTCTCTGTCCACCTATGATAAAGACTCAAAATACTGAGCAAGATACTTCCTTAATATTCAGAAAAAAAGGAAAGAAATATCTTCATGCTGGAAAAATTCAAAACAAGCAGCTGAAAAGTTCTCTGCTGTCTCACATCTCCTCTTTTGAATACATCAAACAAGGGCTTTGTAGTTATAATTAAACTAGAATTTTTTAAAATTGAAATATATTAATTGTATTCTTTACATTAAATATTCTTGCAATGTTACATATAGTTTCTCCAACATTTTCAAATTGCACTGATAATGCAGCTTACTACAGTACACTGTAAGAGTGAATCAAAACAAAAGTTTGTTCCCACACCAATTGACTCCAATGCTGGCCAGCAGAGAATGACAACCCTCCTTCCTTTCTGCTCTTTGTGATTATGGTGTGTGGGCTCCTGTCAAGAGACTTACATTTCTCAACTGTTTCCCCTTACCTCTGCATTCTTCCACCAAAGGAGAAAGAAAAACAGAAATCTCACCCAGCTGCTACCACTGCACTTCCCTTACCTCTCCATGGCTTTCACTGCTGCAGATACCACTGTCAGTGCCAGTCACTTGGAAACAGAGCTGACACATACAGGTGAGGAGGAGGTGTGATAGAGCCTCGCCTGACGGCCAGCCAAAGTCAATGCACTATATAAACACATGAATATTCAATAATTTAATAATGTGTGCCCATGATCTTGTTACAAGAACTTCTACCTCCATCTTAATATTTAATGTGAGAGAAATATTGTCTTGGTTTTAATACAATCTTCATTTCGTAAGACATTTCACAGTTTGTGGACTATATAGCTCCATCTGTCAAATAACTACAGAATATGAATAAAAGCTTTAGCACTACCAAGTTTATAAACAGGATCACTCCCAGAGGATGAATTTGTAGTTTTAGTTTCACGTGAGCGAGTATAATTAAGATGAAACAGAAGGTGAAGCGAACAAAGGGATTTAAATTTTTGTAATGAGACAACTAATAAATCTATTTTCCTCCCCACTCCTTGTGCAGTAATTCTGTTGAGTAAAGTACATGATTTTCTTTTAGGCACTCACTGAAGAACAAAGTAAACAAGGTAGTTCAAAGAGGCTTTGGAAAAATTGTAGGAGAATAACCTGCTGAAAAATTTGGTTGTGTTTAGTCACGTAAGAGACAACTGCTGGTTTCCATATGCTGATAAACCTAAAATAAAATACAGTTTTAAGAATGTGACATTTTTATGGTAGAAACATTATTTGTTAAAGGAAAATTGCTTTGTTACAGGCTGTTATTTATTATATAAAAATGGGCAAACTGAAATGTATTGTTAGACTAGTACTTGCAAAATTAAATGTTAAATGTAAATCTGACCCTTTTAGCAAGCTTTATTTTTTTCCTTTTTGAAGGTTCCATTTCTGAAGTTCAGATCAATCTAATTTCCATCCTTTAAGAGAGCAGTTATGACCCTTAGCCAGATTTTTCATCTTACATCAGTAATTAATCCTACCAACATTCAGTTAGAGTTTTAAGTATTATTAGCAACATTTTATCAATGAAGGTAAAAATTACCTGTACAGACAAAGCTTTGTTTAATTTCTGAGGAATCCTGTATTCTTATGCAGCTTGTAGTACCATTCCTATGGTCAAGACAGGAATGCAACAAATGGCTACTCTATTTTTCACACAAATGTAAATTTTATACTGCCTGCGGCATCATGAAGAATGACTCAAGAAAAGAATTTATTGTGCAATGTTCGTATTATGCACGTTGCAAATTTTCTCTAAAAGACTGAATATTTTAAAACTTTGCTATTAGTAGAAACATTCTTTTATATTTCTCAGAAGTCTCAAATTTTGTAAATGCATGCTATAATATTCTGAGAGGCTGAAAAATGTCATTCTATTCCAGTGAAGGTAAAGATATGTACATTTTACTTTAATTCTATAATGTTGTTGAATTATATTGAAAAATTACCTGCTCTTTTGTGAGGAAAAGCTAAGTCCAGTAAAAGGATTTGCAGAATTGCTTTTCATTCATGCTAATTACATCATATTGGCAGTTGATGGTTTAAGAAATGATTCTTAGATGTACATGCACATCTACTGCAAGGGTTGTAAAAGAAAACTCACCTTTTTAAAAGCAAATATTTTTACTAAATTTCTGCTTTTTCTAATTTTAATTTGACGTATGCTTGCACTGAGAAACACCTGCAATTTGATTTGTTCTCACTAGTAATTAACTGAGTTTATTTGAAGTAATTTTTGCTGGCAAACATGGAGTTGTCGAAAGGAGCAATGCATCAGTTATAAACAGCAAATTATGTTGTGGATGGTGCACTTTAGGAAACTATAGAACATGATGTTTAAGTGTGTTAGCTTAGAAGAGAATAGCAAGCTTCTAATCTGAGAAGTGCCAGAGCAGAATTTTGCAGGTTGTATGGTATATGACCACTGCTGCTAAAAATAGCTAAAGTTTTAAAATAAGATGTGATTGTAAGGTGATTGTATTTGCATCCTTTGGAGGGGAAAAACATCCACATAAACAAAGAAAACAACACTGCAAACAAACAATAAATGCCATATCAAAACACAACACAAACACAGATCTTTGTTGTATCAAATTGAATCCCTAAATTTCTTGGACACTCTTAACCTTAGTTTCATGCAACTGTGTTCATTCATAAAACTGTATTAATCATAATTTGTCTCCGAAATATTTCACCTTGTCAGAATTTAGTTAAAATGTCCAAAGCACTCTGATGATAATACAAGGAGCACCATAAAGAAATTCAGAAGAAATATATAATGGTGAACATGTTTACTTAATACAAAGAATAATTTTCCATTCAGATGTTTCTTCTGAAAGACTTAAGAATTGTATGGGTTATATTAAAATTCACTTTCAAACCCAGAGCAGTATCACAAACATACATTTTGGCTGTTACTGCAATGTACTTTATGAAGCCTATGAATTTTATCTGCTACTGTTTTTTGCTCACACAAGGTCAGTCCAGGTCTTTGATTCTCCAATAACTGACCTCAGCTTTTGGTACAAGGAGTACACAGGGATTTGTGAGTTATTGTTTGAAAAAAAAGGAGATGGCCCTAAATCTTATGAAATTATTATTTTAAAAAGACCCCAAAACCAACAAAAACCTACAGCTAAAAAAGTCCACACAACTATTTCTATAATTGAATAAGGACACAGAAGACAAGTCAAACAGGTATGTATTCTGGAGGGGGAAACAAAGACAGAAAAAAAAAAGCTATAATCTCAATTTATCTTCAGAGCTGGTCTCATTTTTCTTCCAACTTGTTTTCAAGTTTTTCTTCCCCTTAGAGGTTTCATTTACTCAGAATACAAATAGATGGTATCAAGTGATAAAGACAACCTATCTCATGGTGAGTATAAAGTGCCTAAAATTTTATTGATAGGAGTTTGGGTTTTTTTTTAATTAAACTGCCATATGGTAATTTAAAAGCATGAGCAGATAAATTAAAAAATTGCATTGCTGCAAACAGCTCACAATTATATAACCTGAAAAATCAATTGTATTTCTGGTGGTTGAAATATATTTATAAGTCTTAAAAAGTTCATCTAGGTCTACTCAGATCTTTGGATCTGACAAGCATTAAGACAATGACTGTCCCTGCATTTCTCTGAGGGAAGTGAAGTTTGCAAATTTTTGTCACATTTTTCCTATCCTAAATGATTAAATTCTCTCTTTTATTCAGGAAAGGTCCTGTAGACTCTCAAGACCTTTTTTTTTTAGTCAATATAGAAAACACATTTTGTTCCATTATACCCTAGATGGGGATTTGTTTCAACTACTCTGTTTTAATTCCTAATCAACTAACTTGAAAAACTTGGAGAAAATCCATTTTGGCTTAATTAGTTCTGGATGAATTTACTCAAAGTGTATAACAGCACATACTGAAAATCAATTATCTAAGAGTCAATCCCCATTGTTATAACATTTAAGAGCATATAACAGTGAGGATTTCACAAAAAAATAATTATCATTCCCACGTTTGAAAAAGGCATCCCATCCTGAAACTCAAGTAACACTACAAGTATTTCTACCCTTTTTAGTGTCTCAATGACTAGAATACACAACAAACTTCTGTGTTGGTTAATATTTCTGTCTTTCTGGATCTAGTTCTTATTTCCACTCAATTTGACATGTCAGAAATGAATTTTGTGCTGCCCTTGAACATTATCTCAATTAGGGAACTGAAATAACTTAAACTAAACTGATGAATGTAAATGTTTTAGACAGAAATATTCTTGACAAGTATACAGAAACACTGGAACACACCGATGTGTTACCAAGACTCTGCTTTAATTAGAACTTATTGGAAATACACCAGAGGAAGGCAAAAAAGATAATCAGAGGACTGGGGCTCCTCTCTGTGAAGACAGGCTGAGGCAGTTGGGGTTTCTCAGCCTGGAGAATAGTCTGGGGAGACATTACAGCACCTTCAGTACCTAAAAAGGTCTTACAAGCAAGATGGACAAGGGACTTTTTATAAGTCAATGATAATACAAGGGGGGAATGTCTTGAAATTGAAATAGAGCAGGTTTAGATTAGATATTAGGAAGGACTCCTTTACTGTGAGGGTGGTGAGGCAGTGGAAGAGGTTGCCCAGAGAAGTTGTGGCTATCCCATCACTGGAAAGGTTCAAGGCCAGGCTGGATGGGACTTTGAGCAACCTGGTGTGGTGGAAAGTGTCCCTGCCCATAACAAGTAGGTTGGAACTATATGATTTTTAAGTCCTTCCAGTTCTAATTATTTGATAGAGACTTTATTAAATGTGTATTTTCTCCAATCTCATATTCAATGGATACTCTTCTATGTCCACTTTTTTCCTTCTTTGGAAAATCAGTTAAATATAAAATATACTTGACTAGAATAGTTAAGCTCTTAGGACAATTACATTTCCACAAGTAGAAATCGTGGTAATACCATGTGTCACAGAAAAAAAATGAATGGGGATTGATTATTAATTTTTCTGTAAGTATATTTTAATATTATAAGAAATTAGGATCTTCCAACCAAATCACGCCCCAACAATTTTTTCAAACTAATATTTCAGAAAGTAAAATATTTTTAATAATTACAGTTTAACAATTTTACAAGTTTACAGTTTAACAAGTTTAATATTTCTTCACAGGGCAGTGATCTGGACTAAATCAAACTTGATTAATTTCTCTGTTATATGTTATTGTGCAGTTCTGTGAATATGCATTCTGCTACACGTGTGTTTGGGAGTAAGAAGGCAGAACAAACAGTAAAGGATGCAGACGAGAAATAGCCTCTTTCAGTTTTTACCACACTGTGATGCATTTATCTCTTGACCCAGTAGTGGCTGTCTGAGGCATGAGATCAGGCAGTAAGGACCTATGTTGTTATCCATTATGGGACATTCATGCAATCCAATGGGTTGTGTAAAACTGTGCTTAAAAGATAACCTGAAGACTCGGATAGACTAGTGTTTTATTAAAGATATATTCCATGAGCTTCAATTTTAATGATTTTTCTTTGAGAATCCTTCAGTTTTATGGATACTCATCTGGTACTCTTTAGTATACTAACTGTGCTTATATTCTATTTACCCACCATACCTAAAACAAGAATTCTTTCCAATATACTTTTTAAAGTAATTGAGATCTCTGAGTTTTACTGGGCCTGTGTTTACAAAGTGTCAGCTATTTTCAGAAATAAATATCTAGCCTAATATTTATGTTCTGCGTACGCTAAATACTAATGGAAACAGAAATCAGTAAAATCTCTGTGATAACAATTCAGCCTTGATGTCACCATGGGAAAAGACTGATATTTTTAAAAAGTAAATTTTGAGATACTGCAATCATTAAGCAGTTTCACAACTCAGGTCTACTTAGCTTCATCTAAAGCAAACTGTGCCCAGTGTATTCCAGCAAAATATCTATAAAAATTCAAAGAAATACAGTGGATTTGCTTAATTTTCCACTAATCTAGTTCTGATTTTCTTTTACTTGATTTGCTTTAGTTGAGTCACTTCTTACTCACATTGCCATGTGTCAATCTGGAATTCAGTCTGCTATCTCTTCAAAAGAAAAATTAAAAATGTATGTTCAGAAGATATTTTCCTGCCAAGGTGATTGATAGAACATACCACCAAATATTTCAGTAGGGTTTGCTTTGTTTGTTCTTTTCCCACAGCTTAGTTTTTACAGCAAATGTCTGTGTACAAAAAAATAACACAAACTATGTCTTTGAACTCAAGAGAAACCAGGCCAACAACCTGAGACACTGGGAAACAGCACACTTAACACCAAATGAAAGCAACTCAGGAAAATAGGGCTGTTAAACATAAAATGTTCCTTTAAAGAAAATATGAAAACACCAGTAGAGGAGTATACCTTTCTGAGTGTCAGAGTACCAGATACCTTGTTTTGTTCTTCTTCTTGAAGGAAAGTCTTGTCTTTGCTTCTGCAGCTCTCATGAAAAAAAAAAAAAAAAAAGAAAAAAAAATCCATACCTTTGATTTTTTTAAAATAATTTGCAGAATCTACCAGCACTGTGAAAGATAAGTCAGTTTAACAGCAAATACTTTCTCCATACTTCCAGAAAACAAACATTATCACATAGGAAGAATGCTTGTAGAATATCTGAAATAGTTTTTAACTAGGAATGCAAATCAGCAAAACAGCTTAAGCTAGCCACTCTTAGGATTTGAAAGTTGCTAAAAGGCATCTGTATTCAAAGTGACACTCTACCATGATTATTAGCATAAAGAAGAAATAAAAACACATCTGGTCTAGCGGAAATAATTTTCAGCTCCAGTGTTGAATTCCTTTTGTCCATGATCTGTGTATTTTAGGAGGTTTTGTCTTGGTTGTTGACAAACTTCTAAAGTTTGAGAAGCTTCTATGTCAATTAGCTGAAAAACAGGAAGAAACAATGCATAGCGTCTCTGCTTATTCATGGGATGCACAGTATACACACCTGAAACTGAACCTAGTTCTTAAACCTGAACTAGTGATCTTTAGGACTGGAGACTATGTGGCTACCTTACACACTCTACTGACCCAGCTAATTAGACTTCATATGATTCCACGGTAGTGTATCAGAGAGTTAAACTGCTATCAGAAACAGAACTAGATCTCCATGAAGCTGGGCTGTGACAGCTGATTCAGCATGGTCTGGTGAACACCTGACTTTAGGAAAATATGGATGGTAAAATCATGGCAGTTCTGTATAGCAGTAGTTGCACTATGCTCAGATGACTTCCTTTCTGTTTTGGGTTCCAGTAAACCAGAACTGATACAAGTTCAGGTTCATAAGGGAACTATCAGTAGCTGGTCAATGTGAGTATGTGAGAACTGTAAGCCAGCACTGCTCTTTTCTTTGGGAATGAAATGGTCAATTTTTAGCCATAATTTTTGGCAGAAACCTGGATTTTATTTATAGCAGAGAATAAAACATTTGCTATGTCCATCATTCTTCCAGTTTTACATTCTAATTCTACCAGATGCTAAACTATTGGAAAAATCTCATATCAATATCTTATATCAGGCTGAAAATTTTTTGGAGTAAAGGAAGTCTTTTTTATTACACATTTTTAGAGGTAATAAGATCTTTATTTAAGACTGGATGTACTACAGTATAAGATAAACACATGACAACACTGGGTCACATTGGCAGCCAATATAACTTAGTCTAATATGGTGCAGTAGGATAAAGATTATTGAATACTTGAGGAAAGTTTACTTTTAAAATGCCTGTCTGAGTACAACCCAGGGTAGTCTGCAATAAACACAAAACACAGAAGTATTATCAAATACTGATATTTCTCTTTAGATTTATTGTTAAACAGGTGTAAGAATCTTATTTAGTCTCCAACACTTCCAGGGTGTTAAGTCCATATATGGATTATAACTAAAATGGATTATAAAAATTCTAAGATAACATTTATGAATCTTTAGCAATATTTCCTAAGGGGTGCTGAGAAGTAAGCCAAGAACATATAGCTTCAGGTAGGAAATGGTAATCAAAACCATTACGTTTTATCACTACAACTGAAAATCTTCATCTTGCCTTATTTCCTATTCTGTTTAGAAAGGTGCTTTACAGATCAGGTTCACTTCAGCTCTGGAAACAGCAACAAGATTCCCTCATAAATGGAAAAAAAGTTCTATTATTGTGTGGGTTTTTCTTTTTTTTTTTTGGTTTTTTTTTTTACTGGCAGTCTCTCTGACAGACTGATGCTGTTCTGAAAAAGCATCTGAAGGTCATGTGCTTTAGCTGTGCTGCAGGCTGATCTATTCGGCAAAACAGCTAAAACAGCTGTTAGAAACCTGCATAATATATGCAGGTCAAGGCTAGACAGGATAGGAAAGGGGAGTTTTAACCAATGAGATTGTTATTAACGAGATCATTATGCAGATCTTCTCCTCAGCAGAACTGTGCTTTTGATTCTCTAAATTCTCCACCACACATGCATGCAGGTTTTTTACACACATGTCTTCTGAAGATGAGAAAATAGTTTTGATGCATGTTGGCTTCAATTTTTAACAGTTTTATTTCTGATTCTCCTTGGTCATGTGTGTAAATCTATTTACATATCTTTATTCCTTCATAGCTGAACTTAATGGTACATTATTTATTTCCAGTTTTTGGTTTTATTTTTGATCAAAATGAAATATTTTTTCTACTGTTTTTTATTTCAGTTAGGCTCTGTAAACTCTCTACAATACATCCCATAAGGTTGACTATATAACAAGAACAACCTAGCAACTGATCAACTATAATTTTATAAAAGTTAATGTAGAAAGGGATTATTTTTCTTTTACATTAAAATATATTCTTTCTGCACTATTCTATCTGAGAGCTAAAAGTGTGAAAGGGACAAAATTTCCTTTTGAGGTCTTCAGTAGACTCTCTATGTCGAGTTCATGACAAGATAATTTACTGCAGGAGTAAAGATTTAGTAAATGAAATAGGCTAAATCCCAGCCCCCTGTGGCTGCCTGAAATGCCTCTTGAGCCAGCAAATGATCGTGCAATGGCAACAGTTTCTTACTCTGCTGGTCACGCTGAACAGTTCCAATTAGGGAGGACGATTATTCCCTGCATGGGAGTTGGTAAAGACTCTAATGTCAGAACTGTCAGGCTGGTCACACACAAATAAAAATTAATTGTGAAAAAAGCAAAAAGCACTGGCCTGATTTCACTTCAGCCAAGACAAAGCAAATGGCTACCTAGGGTGTATAGCAAAAACAGCTCTTATGGCTGTCATGGAAGACAGTTGGCATGTCTTTTATATGTATGCCTTTATGCGTATGTCCCTTGACATGAGAATGCTGTGGTTTGTGCTTACAAGTATCTAAGAACCACTCATTGTACAAACTGCAGCAGAAAAAGGAGGGCTCCCAGCCATTGTGCCCAGTTTCCTTTTACTTCTTCAACCACAGTTAAACATACAGTAGCTATTTGTCCTGATTTTAGATGCTCAGTTAAGATATCAGCCCATTCTTAGGTATTTTCCTAATCAATTAGAAGGAAAGGGGGAGAGGGGGGAAGGGGGATGAGGTCTTCAAAGGCAAGTCTACCTGCTTATAATTGGAGTAGCTAAAGATTTTAATCACTTTTCAAAAACATCTGATGATTCATAATATCTCTGATGACTATAGAAAAACTGTGAGTTAGATGCTTTGATGACTAAAACTGGCAGGATGAATCAAGGCCTAACTGGGTTCCTTTATGCTAGCATTAAGTTACTGATCGACTACACCAATACCTTAGCTTTTTAGAAACCATATGATAAATTAAATGTACAGGCAAAAAATACAAATAAATTTTCAGATTTTACAGAGGTAATCTCAACAGTTTTTTAAGCCTATGAAATAGCATTCTAATTTTTCTTTTCCTATTTAGCTACACAGAGAAACAATTATCGGGAAGAACTCTGTGCCTCACCACCACATGTCAAGCTACAGTTATTTTTATGCTTTTCCTTAGATCCTCAAAGAAACAGTATTAGATACATTGAAGTCAGTAGGAGTTCATACCTTCAGAAAGCAAATTTTAATTTATATAAATAGAAATCTTAAAAGCCTGATGATATGGTGAGATAGATATATATAGATACAATGCAAAAATCAAATCTGGATGAACCAAGGTATTGATTACACCAAAATAAGAATTTTTAGCTTTTTCATTGGGTTCAATATGCATTACTCATACTTATCAGGTATTTTGTTTCCGTAATGACTGCCAGAAATCTTTTATTTATCTTCTACTGTTGAATTCTTTACAAAGTGAAGATAAATCTAAACGATTTTTCTTTACTAAAAGAGGACACAGTCTTAAGCTGTGCCAAGGGAAATACAGGTTGGATACCAGGAAAAAAAGTTTTTACAGAAAGGGTGATAAAGTACTGGAATGGTCTGCCTGGGGAGGTGATGGAGTCACCATCCTTGGGTGTGACATGTCTTTAAAGAAAGACTGGATGTAGCACTCGGTACCATGGTTTAGTTGAGGTGTTAGGGCTGGGTTGGACTTCATGATCTTGGAGGTCTCTTCCAAAATAGTGGTTCTGTGATTCTATGATTCTGTAAATTGATGGCACAAAATATACATTAGTTTGATGCTCCTTTAGCAGAGGTCCTTTGTTTTTGTCCACTATTTCCTGCTGAAGTATTTTCTATGAAACACAAAAGTAAACAATTTTATAGGACATAAAAAACCTAAATTTTATGAAAAATTATATATGTACTAAAGTCTGATATGTCCTTACTGTGCTGTATCTATTACAGTTTGACAGATTACTAATGTAAGAACTGGAAAAAAAATGGAGAACTGAAGAAGCTGGCAGCCATGGTGTGGACAGGTGTCCTCTTCACAAGGTTAAAAACTGGTGGAGCCCAAAGAGTGGTGGTGAATGGTGCTAGATCCAGTTGACAATCAGTAACTAGTTGGGTTCCCCAAGGCTCAGTATTGGAGCCAGTCCTGTTTCATACCTTTATCGATGATCTGGACAAGAGCATTGAGTACACTCTCAGTAAACACAAAGATAACATTGACTTGGGTGAGAGTATTGATCTGCTAGAAAGCTGTGCAAAGGGATCTGGACAGGCTGGATTGATGGGTGAGGCCAATTGTATGAAGTTCAACAGGGCAAAGTGCTGAGTCCTGCACTTGTGTCACAATAACCCCACAATGCGCTACAGACTGGGGACAGAGTGGCTAGAAAACTGCCCAGCAAGAAAAGACTTGTGGATGCTGTTTGATAGCCAGATGAACATGAGTCAGCATGTGCTCAGCTGGCCAAGGTCAACAGAATCCTAGATTGTATCAAAAAAAGTGTGTCCAACACTAGGGAAGAGATTGTCCCCCTGTACTCAGCACAGCACTGGTAAGGCCACATTTCAAGTCCTGTATTCAGTTCTGGGCCTCTCAATTCAAGAAAGATATTAAGGTCCTGGAATGTATCAAAAGAAGCATGTGAAGCTGATTTGGGATTTGAAACACAAATCCTATGAGGAGCAGCTAAGATTGTTTCTTCTGGGGGACAGAAGGTGTAGGATAAACCTTATCACTCTCTACAATTATCTAAAAAGTGGTTGTAATGAGGTTGTGATTGGCCTCTTCTCCCAGGCAACCAGTTACATGACAAGAGGAGATGGCCTCAAGCTGCACCAGAGGAGGTTCAGGAAGAATTTCTTCACTCTCAGGTTGGTTAAACATTGGAACAGGATGTCCAGAGAGGTAGTAGAGCCACCATCCTTGGAAGTCTTCAAAAAAGAACTGGATGTGGTGCTAATTGCTACATTTTAGTTGTCATGGTGTGAAATAATTCCCTGGTGCCTGCTGGAGATGGTGTTCCAGCGAATCCCGGCTGCCCTGGCTGGGAATTGTTTCAAGTCTGGTTGGGCAGTGGCTAGCAGACCGGCCACTACCTCCTTAGTAGTTCAGAAGCTGCACGAGAGCTGTTAGTGAGGCTCGACGAAGGTAAGAAGAAGGAGGCCTCGTGGCAAGATAAGAGTTTATTGTCACATGCACCCCATGGTGCAGGCACTCACGTGTCCCAGGAGAGAGAGAGAGCCAAGAGGGCCAAGGCCAGAGCCAGGCCCAGGCCCGGGGGCCTTGGCCCTGAGCGAAGCCCCAGCCCGAGGCAGAGGCTGAGAGGCAGAGAGAGCGAGCTGGGGGAGGCTCACTCTTATCAGGGACTAGGGGAAGGGGGTGGACACAAGAGGGAAAACCAATCAGGGAAACGGGGAGGGCACACAGCCAGCAAATAGGAAACGAGGGGTGGGGCACCCCCAGCCTGCTCCAATCCGGGACTGAGTCCCTCCAAAGTCTCTGGAATGAGGGGGAGAGGCTTCCCGGAGGGGGGCAGGCACTGGGAGGAGACCAACAGATGATTGACTACATATAGTAACAGAGGGGAACAAAGGGAATTTCCCAGGCAGGAGATTGTACCAAACGGGGAGAAGTACAGGGGGAACTTGGGAAGAACCATTATAGAAAAAATGATTATTAACAATAAGTAAGAACTAGAAAACGCGCCGCTACATTGGTGGTGTTCAGTGAAAGGTGTGACTCAACGATCTGGGAACTTTTTCTACCTTGATGATTTTATTCTATGATTCCATGATTTTATACTTTTCGTCAGAAGCACTAAACATGTTTATTATTGCCAGATTTCCAGACTCATCCAAATTAATCCCTTGCACCCCTCTATTACCAAATTGAATTGTACCCAGTCATTTCTAAGAACACAAGTTCTTAATCTAATGGCATTCAAAATTGATTGAGAGGTCAGTTAGTCCTAAATACCTTTCCAACCATGTTTTATTCTGTTTTAGAACAGATTTGCTGCTTAGCAATGAAAAATTTTATTTGAGATGCCCTAGAACATCTCAGAAATTCACATGAAGTAGAAAATCTGGAGTTCATGGTGTCCTAGGCGTCCTCCATCTCCCCCTCCAAAAAACCCCAAACCTAAACCTGTGTATTCCATATTACTCCATTAATCTGCACAGTCTGCTTTACAGTCACCTTAAGACTCGGCAACCCAGGAAACAGGATTTGTGTGTTTTACCCCATGTTCAGAGAAAGAAGGGGGTGTGGGGTCCCTTTTAAACAGGAAATGGACACACAGAGGTCTCTTTTGTTTCTCTCTGGGCTCCCGAGAGGGTTGCTGTCCCAGGTTAAAATGTAAAATGTGCCCAAGGTGTGTATCCTATCACCATCTTCATGAGCTGTTGAAACCAGGTGGGGCAGTGTTTCCCTTATCTTCTGTTAATGGGCACAACAATGCCTTGCCACATGACTCATAGATAACTCCCTCCAGGAGCTATCTCTGTTTAATGGGCCATAAAGGACCCACTGCATGACTCATAGAATGAGATCATCCCATTGTGAGATGCTCCACGCAGGGGGAGGAGCCAAGCATTCCCACCTGGATATAATCCAGGGTTTGGGACAGCGCAGGCAGCCCTTACCCACTGGACTCCCAGAGGACAAGAGCTACCAGACCTTTCTACAGTATCACTGCTTCAACAAGACCATTTCATCTGGACTGCTACTCCCACCCTAACTAACAGGGTGTCAGGTTGTATTCTGACTCTCTCAGTGGTTTTTTGTAGTATTGCATTATTTTATTTTACTTTCTTTTAATTTCTTTTACTTCTTTTATTTTCCTCATATTTAATTGTATTTCTGACTTGGAGTCTCTCACTGGTTTTGCTTTCAAAGCAGCACAGTTGCCTGGGGAAGGTCTCTGAGATGCAACTCAAGAAGCTGAAGCAGTGTAAGAAAAAAGCTCTCTTTTTTTTATCCCTGAGCATTGGAGAACATGGCTTCTCCATCTTATTGTCTTTGTCTTCTGACCCATGTGGTCTGCTATGGTGGTTGCCATCTTGGAAGGAGGGGCTTCTCTGCCAGCTTGGGAGGAGAGGATTCTCCACCATGTTGGGAGGAGGGTTTTCTCTGCCATTTTGTTTTCTTTGTTGGGGGGGACGTGTGAGCCAGCACCTTTGTATGTAGTGCTTATTGCGTTTGTCTTGGTTGTTACTGCTTTTCTTTTTAGTAAACTGTTATTTTTTCGCTGATATCTTCTCGCATTTGTCTCTCTTTATTAGATAAAGGGGAGTGGTTAAAACTAAAAGGAAGGTAACTCATTTTGGAGTCTGCCACACAGAATTGTCTTAAACTAAAACACATGACCATAAAACTTTAAGATATACATATATGTGTCTGTCTACAGTTTTAAATTCCTTTTATAGCTGATAACACTTTTCAAATATTTAGCAATAAGTCATTCTTGTTCTGCAAAGACCTATAAAGACTTTTTTCCATGCAAAATGACATCTTTTATTTCCCAAACCAATGTAAGTGTCTAAAGGGACTAGTCAAATTTTTGTTGTCTCATTAATTCTCAGTTTTCCACATATCAGCAGAGTTGTTGCCTGAATTGAATTTTCAGTCAACAGATGTTAGACAATTATCAGATTCTGGAACTCATTTTTCCAAGAAAGGTAAAAGAAAGGTGGGTTATAAAATGAGGACCTGATTCTATCTACAAAATTTTGGAGTTCAGTCTTCAAGCGCTGCCTCTAAATCAGACCTTAAACAATAAATATACAGATGATGCGTACACACATACAGAGATACCCTAGTCTTGACAGAAAAAAAACAACAACCAAACAAACAAAAACAACAACCAGAAAAATCTCTCTTGCTGACAGTATATGGATGCATTAATGTGTTTTTCACTAACTCAAAGTTATTTAGTTCTGCCTGAAATTCTTGTCTCCTCTGTGCTTTTTGTTACACAACAATACACAAAAGATTTCCTGGAAACAAGGCAGAAAATCAACAAGAAATTAGAAACATCTCCACCTTGGGAAACACCAGTAAAATTTACTCAACAGAAAGTCTAGTCTGGAGAGTTTTATTAAACTTCTTTTTTGAAAATCCCTCATTTCTTCAGTAACAGCCAGATTTAGCACTCACGTGATGATCTGATAACCTAGACTGATTGCCTGTAAGGGATCTGAACTTGAATGATAGGTTTCTATATTTGTTCTGTTAACAGACAGAATCACTAAGTTTTCAGAGCAGCTTGGAGAGAAAAATAAACCTTCTTTTATTGCATGATGACTGTAAGGACCAAATCTCAGAGTGACATAGGAGGAAAGAACAATTATAGATAAGTAAAAGAAATCAATATGTAGTTTTTGTTTGCTTTCCATGGGCTAGCAGCATCCACTGAGGTTAAATGTAACATGCAATTGCTAGTGTAGTCTACAGGTGACTTTTTTAACGCGGAAGAAAGGTATATGGATTCCAGGTTGAAAGATAGAGAAGTTATTGTAGCAGTGCTCAAATAAGTTCCCTCTAAATGTGGGCAATGAAAAATTTAAACAAATAAGTCGCAGGAGTTGTGTCAAAGTAACACATCTCCTACTACTGATCAGAACTGGTAACAGATTATCAATGACAAGAAGCCCTGAAGCTGCTGCTCTGAAAAGATGGCAAATGCCCCTGGGAAAAGAAAATCCTAAGTAGCAAAAATTCTAAATTAATGCCAAAGTCAGCCATGGTACAGGACATGGTATTGTGATGTCTTTTTATAAAGATTGTCCAGCTCAGCAGTATCCAAATGTCATGATCTATGAGATTCAAATCATAATTATTTAAAAAGCATTGAAAGCCATGGAGGGAAAAAAAAAAAAAAAAAAATTATTTTAAATCTTGCACTTACTGCAAATAAATTGGACAAGATCTTGTAACTTTTACCAGTGGTGTGCACATACATTTTTAGGCCTTAAGGGGCACTGAAACTAGTTATATATTTCACAAAGAGTTTCCAGTTTTGACTGTTGTTTGATTACATTAAAAGTGGATTTTGTTTGTTGCAGCAAAAATTATTCAAAACAATATATATTTTAAAATAATATAATGCTAGTGCTTTTCTTTCATATGAACAAATACATTTTTAAATGCATAAACAGATTTGCATATATCTTCTAAGAATTAGTATGGTTACTAAAATGAAGCATAGAATTTCTACATTAAACTTTGCCCTAAATGCTCTCTTAGAATCATCTTTCAGTGATCTTTACTGGAGAGAAGAATATAGTGTAAGTGACAAATAAAACAAAAATTCACACATAACTTTCTTTATGTGAGTAGGTCTTTTGAACCCCGAAGGACTGATACTCATACGTAATTGTGTGCACGTATTTGCAGTTACAAAATCCTGTCTTTAGACATTAGAGAAATGTCATCATTGTTGGCCTGGTATTGGAAAATGTTCCACATCCCTAATTAAACAAACCTCCCTAAGAGTTTTCAAAGGGTACAGTTCTAAAAGAAGCAGGGGGTAGGAGGTACAGAAGATGAGGAGGAATAGAATGTATGGGAGACCTCAGTTCCCTTTTTGTAAAGCACAGTGATTGTGTGCACAGAAATGCCAGTCTGCTAGGATAGTTTGTAACCATAGCAACACTTGGAGAAGACAGAGGAGAAAACAGAATAATAGGAGTCTCCTTTCTCCAGATCACTGCCTGGGAAAATGAGAAAAAGGGAAAAGAAAGACTGCAGAGACTTTTCCTGTCCCAAGAAGTTTACACTGTGAATTGCAAGAGTTATTCTTTTCCATCCTCTTCTGATGAGTACTTAAGGATGGTTTGTTGGTTGGTTTTGTTTTGTTTTGATTTTGGTTTTGTACTTTTTACAGAAGCTATATTCCAGAATACTGTCATTAAAATATAGGGATGGGGGACATAAGATTAGAAGGTCAGAAAAACCTTCCTTAAAGCATTTAATTACAGAGAGAATTGATGAACAATTAATTTTTTATTTCTTTTTAAAATTTATAGTGCCAATGAAATGTTAGCTTGAAGGTGTTTTTTCAGCCATGAGATGCAAAAGGTGTTAATATATGTGTTTTGGGGTTTTTTCCCTGTAAAAGTCTTCAGAATTAAACAAAGTAATGCACTTTGCTGTTTTCTATGTGGGTGCACAGAGTGTTACATTGAAAATTTTGGAGAATATTTTTACAGGGAATTGCTTTTAATTAGTTGATTTTGTGAGCATTTATCCCTCCAGTCAATTTTGTGGAAGGCCTTGTATTGTTTTTCACTGAAGATCTTGCATCTCAAAACTTCCAATGAGAGAGCAAAAAAAAAGGTTTATCAAAATATTTTGAAGTTTCCATAGAAATAATGAATACAAACTCCCCATCAGCTCAAAAACAGCCAAAGCACACACAGAGCAGATATCTGTAATCACAGAATACAGGATGGCTGAGGTAACAAACCTGTCTTGAGACCATTCAGTCCAGAATTGAGGAGAACATTAAGATTGACTCACTTCACTTGTTGGCAATGGTGATGCTCCTCCTGATGCAGGCAAAGATGCCACTGGCCTTCTTTGCCACCAGTATGCACTGCTGGCTGATACACCTTTCTGCCCATGAGGACTCAGAAGCTTCTTCTCTGAGGTACAGCTTTCTAGCCAGATGGCTCCCAGTGGGCAGAGGTGCCTGGGTTTACTCATCCTCAGATGCAGGACTTCACATTTTTCCTTGTTGAACTTAATGAGATCCTCCTTGCCTTGATTCTCCAGTTTGCTGAGGTCTCTCAGAGTGGCAACAAACCCATCTGGTGTATCAGTCACTCCTCACAGTTTTGTATCATCTATTCACTTGCTGAAGGTGCACTATATCCTAAAGTACAGGTTCTTGATGAAAATGTAATACAGTACTGGCCTCGGGAGCAAAACTAGTAACTTAACATCAACTGAATTCTGTACCACTGATAACCTTCTGGGTCTAGTAGTTCATTCAGGTTTTGATTCACCTCACTGTGTGCTCACCTAATCTGTACCTTGTCAGCTTGTCTATGAGGATGTTATGGGACAATATGTCCAAAGCTTATTAAAGTTGAGGTAAACACATCCACTGCTCTTCCGTCACCTACCATTAGCCACCTCATTGCAGAAGGCTGTAATATTGGTTAAGCATGATTTCCCTTCCATGCTAATTACTCCTAATCACTTTCTTGTCCTTTATGTGACTAGAAATATTTTTGACAAATAATTGCTCCATCATCTACTCTAGGACTGATGTATGGTTGAGTAGCCCACAGTTGCCCAGATCCTTCTTTTTGTCCTTCTTGAAGATATGACTGATATTTTCTCTCCCACTTATTGTAAACTTCTCCCAGTCCCAATGACTTTTTAAATGTAATTGACAGTGCTAGTGCAGTCTCAACAGTGATCTCCCTTGTGTTCCACATATAACTTAAACTTCACATTATTAATAGTAATGTTGTTCTGGTTGTTACATAGCTCTTTTCAGTCTCTTATCTCTGCTCCCTGCTTTACTCAGAAGTATAATTTGATTATGTTATTGGATTAGTGATGGTGAGAAAAATTAGGCAGTGTGTGGAAATACAACCATAGAAATCTGAAATATCCCCTCTCACACATTTTCAGACAACTGCAAGATAAGTTTCAGAACTAGGAAATAAAGAAACATATCTTTACATTTATTTTAAATAAAGCAAAATTTTGTCAATTGAAGTCCATGTATGTGCTTTCTACATGGAAAGAGTATGGTTAGATTTATCAAATAACCTTTTAAATTATTTTACAAATAATTTGTTTTGCTCTGGACAGTGCTCTGAAATGTAAAGTATGCAATCCTTCAGTACTAAAATATTAATAAATAAGATGCAAGGTACATGTAGAAATATCTCAGTTTTTTATCCTGTGTTTTAGAATTCTTGTGGAGTCACAGCATTAAGCTGAAAACTGGGGCATGACCTAAATGAAAAATACACTAGATTTTGAATAAAAGAAAAAGGAGCATTTCTTCAGTTTTCTTTCAGCTTTGAATCAAAGTAGGATATTTCATGGCTAGTTCTTATGGAAAAAATCTTCAGTATTGCAAACTTTTGTGGCCAGGCTAGTACACAAATCATAGATGAGATTAGGTGTACTTGTGGCATACCAGATTCTGTTCTTTCTGCTTTATCAGCTGCTGTCCAGGAGTTCTTTTCCCATTTTCAAATATTCCTTTTTTATTATATATTTTTTTCTAAACAAAATGCCCACGTTCAATATGTGGGCAATTCAGCGTTCTCTTACTTTCTCTTTCCCCACTCTCTTCACCTGACAGCTCAAATAAGCTTAACTTTATAAAGGGAATATGGATTAATTTTATCCACTGAACTGAACACACATGAAATACAGGTAATATTTTTCCCAGGTACTAAAGAAAGTATTTTAGGTCTTTTATTTACAGAACATTGATACTGAAAATACCAGCAGTTTAATGTATTAATTAGTTTAGTGTTTTGTAACCCTTCATAAGTATTAAAACTTATTTGAATTTTCGTTGTACAAACACAAAGTTACAACCTGCCATGCAGAGCATAAAGAAGTATTTGAACTGTACAGTTCAGGTCTACTATTTAAAATTCCACAAACTATGTTCATGTTTAACAAATGCACATATACACATAAGAACCAGAAAAATGCAAAATCTAGAAAATTGTAATCTACCATCTCCCATATATTACAACTGCTCATTTTGGAGCTTGGTACAAAATTGAAACTTAAAGGGGAAAAAAAATTCCTGTCAAGAAATCTGAAGTTCTTTGGGGTGGAATTTGGCTTCACTACCACACAAACTTAAAAATCATAGCTATATACTAAAATCAATAAAAATTCATCAGTGTGGAAGCTTCATTGCTGTTTGACTTTTTCTCACAAATTTTGCATTGGTTTTCAGCTGGCTCCTATTTCAGACAGAAGTGTGACATTTGGATTATATCTATGTAGAACAACAAATAAATTTTGTGCCATGTGTTCTATTTGTTAGTCTGGCTTTTCATGGATATACCACTGTCAGGACCCAAAGTAGCTCTGGACTCTGTCATATAAATTTATCCTTAAAGACTGATAGGAAGAGAAAAAGCATTTTTAGAAAATGGAAAAGACACTGCAGTGAATTTTTCAACTCTAGAGATGAAAGGAGAATGGTTATAATTGTGCCTGCTAAGCAAGAGAAACAACAGGGACTTTGTTTAAATTTCTGTATACAATCCAGTGTGTTTTCTCTACATTTAAACCTGTATTTTATGGGTTTTTTTTTTTTTTAACCAATGCAAAATCATCACTATGAACTGTCATTTGATGTCTGAAAAATCATTACCTTTTTATGGGATCAAAGTTTATTTTTCACCTAACATAATAAGGATATATATCTGGGTTCCATTATAGAGCACTGTGTATTTGAAAAGGTCCAACTAAACAGGCATAACATAATACCCTCATTTAAATCCCCAAAAGAAATTTGAAAGGCCATAAACATTTCTTCTAAATGGCCAGCTCTTTTTCTTTATATAAATCTTTATATAGCCAAGTTTTAATGAGATTCAAGATTCCACAGTCAAGTGATCCCACTGACCCACCTTCCTCAAGATATTTGCATTTTCCCAATAGCTGTTAGTTCTTGAACCTAAAGTAAGAAAACAGAGATAAGGATGTGTAAGTAAGAATGCTCTGAATGGAACAACCAGTGTGTGAAGTCTCCTATGTGCCAGCGCTCTACCCTAATTTACTCCCGTACCAAGGACCGCTCTTGAAATTTATTGCCTGACACATCAGAAATATATCCTATGCCAACCTCCTGTATTGTTCAAAATGTGAGGATAACTCCTGGGAATAAGTCGTATTGGGTTCACAGGGCAAGATTTGGGTAGTGGTGGGCAGTGGGTAAAGGGCTGGCTTCTCTGAGAAGCTGCTGTAAACTTCCCACGTGTCCAACAAAGCCAATGGCAGCTGGATCCAAGATAGACCTGCTAGTGGCAAAAGCTGAGTGCAGAAGAGGTAGTAGTAGCACCTCTGTGATAATGTATTTTAGGAGGTAAAAGAAAAGTGCTATTGCTGGGAAGTAATTGTGGACAGAGAGAGGAATGAGAATATGTGAGAGGAACAGCTATGCACCAAGGTACCAAGGTCAGGGAAGAAGGAGGGAGGACTTGCTCCAGGCATGGGAGCAGAAGTTTGCCCGTAACTCATGGTTGTATAGAATCATAGAATCATAGAATGGTTTGGGTTGGAAGGGACCTGGAAGTCCACTTCCAACCTCCCTGCCATGGACAAAGACACTTTCCACTAAACCAGGTTGTTCAGAGCCTCATTCAACCTGGTCTTGAACCAGGATGGGACATGGATGGGACATCCACAGCTTCCTCAGGCAACATGTTCCAGTACCTCACTATTTTTACTTTTCCTAATATCCAATCTAAACCTATTCACTTTCAGTTTGATGCAATTCCCTCTTGTTCTGTGCCCTGGTAAAATCTTGTTGCATAAGTCCTGTACCCTATCCCTTCAGATACTGGAAGGCTGCAATTAGGCCACACCAAAGCCTTTTCTTTTCCAGGCTTAACAACCCCAGTTCTCTTACCTTTCCCTCATAACAGAAGTGCTTCATCCATCTCCTCTAATTGGCGACCTCCTCTGCACTCACTCCAACAGGTTGATGTCCTTGTTCTGGGGACCTCCATTGTGAGTTCCCAGCACACACTATATTTACAAATGTATCAAGTTTGATTTTCTTCTTTTGGTTTCTATATTTTTCCTCCTACAGTATAAATGTAAATGTTCATTATACATTTTTGTTGTGTTGAGTTTCGTTGTTTCTGTGGTGATGTTTGGGGTTTCTAAAGAAATAATTTGGAGACTCTGATTTAGGCATTCCTCTTTGATATTTCCTGTTCAGCTGGGAAGTTCAGCTGTCAAATGCCAGTAATTGCCTGTTTGTTTTCCCAGTAACATCTAAGATTTACTGCTGTCAGCTTTCTTCAGAAGATCTGTGCTTCCATTACTTGAGTCAAATCATTGCAGTGCAAATAATGTCATTCATTATCATCATGCACTTTGCAGTCTGAGAGAGAGATGATGAGACAAAATGAGGGAATACTGCTTCCTATCTAAAAAGCAAATTGTAAGTATTTCTTGCAGGCTGGGGAGTTGCTGAGTATATTTTCCAGCTGAAAAATAAATATGTCATGGGGATACATAGTACTGTTCTTGGCTTGAGTGTATACACTAGGAATTTGTTAGTTTATTAATTCTACTTTCACTAAAAAGTCTCTAAAGTCTCAGTGGCTTGAGTGTGGCTTGCTGAGATCAGCTATTTACACTAGTCAATGCTATTTGAGAAAAAAAAAAAAGAGAGCTGGAAACAGGGATTTCATGCAGACAAAACATTTTGCTTTAAAGGTACTTGTAAAATTTGATAAATGAACAGCTCTACAGTTCCCTTGAGTGACTGTATTTAGACAAGTGGAACAGATGGTATGACTCTGCTTCTCCTGTAGAGAATTATAGAATCATTTAGATTGTAAAACACCTTTAAGATCATTGAGTCCAACTGTTAATCCAGAACTACAAAGTCTATCACTAAACCATGTCCACATCCTAAGGCATGTCCACAGGTCTTGCCATGAGTCTACTCTAGTGCCAGCTTCCCACTGGGTCATACCTTCTTTCAAGTTTCCACCTACTCCACCAGGGGGTTGTCCATGGGTTGCAGGTGGATCCCTTCTTCACTGTAGACCTGCATGAGCTGCAGGGGGACAGCTGCTTTACCATGGTGATCACCATGGGTTGGGCACCCCCAGTATCAAGGGTGAAGAGATCAAGAACTTGGAGGATGAACAGATCAAGAGCAGCCCTGTTATGATGCATTTTTAAGAGCAAAGAAAATGAAGTCTCTGTGAACAAAATGGATTGAACCCAGAAAGATTTAAAATATACCCCAAAACTTAATTAAAACAAAACAAAACAAGGTTAGATGCTGGTGCCAAAAAAAATTGATATATTTTATTTAATAGTAAAAGAAGCTAAGAGAAAGAAAGAAAGGAAGGAAGAAAGGAAGAAAGAAATAGAAAAAGAGGTGAGGGATGACAGGACAGGGAGAGTGACCAGGGTTAAGTAGAAGCATATCACCTTTCTGAGGGGTGCTCCCCTTCATCTGGTCTTCTTGGTGGTCCCCTGTAGCTCTGTACCACCAAAAAGTATAGAATCTTTAATTAATATAAGTTTGGGCCAAGTGGGAACACCCAGGTTCCTTCCCTGGGGTGGGCAAATGAGATACTGCTCCTTGCAAGACTCTGGATCTGTTGCATCATGTTGCAGTGCTCTGGTGCAGGGTCTGGGGACCCCTTTGGGGAATATTTCATTGGCCATGGCACCTCCTCCGCTATCCTTCATGTGGATGCAGCTTTTCCCAGGATAAAGGGCCCCCCAGCTGAGCTGGTCTGCACATTGGAGGATCAGCATTAGCTGCCTCAGACCAGAGACTTTGTCACTAAGCACCCAAAACCTCTCCTCCTCCCCCTACTCTTTGGCGTGAGGGTCTGTGGCTACCTGGTAGCTGATAGCTCTGGGGGCTGGGGTCTCCACCCTGAAGGCTTAGGCTTAACCCTGTGAATGTATTTTTTTTCCCCAGCCCAGACCTGAGTCACTTTATCTTATCTCTGATGTGCAGTTCAGGGCTTCAGTCAGGGTGTAGTGGTCTTCCATGCAGGTTTTGTTTTACAGTTCTGCTATAACAAGTAAAAGTCCTTCGTAAATATGTTTAAGCCATAAATTATAACATTCCAGTGTCTGACAAGCCCTGACAAGAAGGACCTGGGTGTGCTTGTGGATAAGATGCTAAACACGCCTGCCTCAGGAATGTGTTTTTGCAGTGCAGAAAGACAATTGTATCCAAAGCAGCATGGCCAGCAATGCAAGGGAGGGGATTCTGCCCCTCTACCCCACTCTGGTGAGATTCCACCTTAAACACTGCATCCAGCTCTGGGGTCACCAGCACAGGAAAGACATTGACCTGTTGGAGTCCGAGTCCAGAGGAGGCCACCAAGTTGATCAGAGGGGTGAAGCACCTCTTATATGAGGAAAGGCTGAAAGAATTTGGATTATTTAGCCTGGAAAAGAGAAGGCTTTGGGGTGACCTAATTGCAGCCTCCCAGTAACTGAAGGGAGCCTATGAGAAAGATGGAGAGAAGCTTTTTACAAGGCTATGTAGTGACAGGACAAGGGAAAGGGCTTCAAAGTGAAAGAGAAGAGGTGTAGATTAGATATTACCATGGGGGTGGTAAAGTACTAGAATAGGTTGCCCAGGGAAGTTGTGGATATCCTGTCCCTGGAGGTATTCAAGACCAGATAGGATGGGGCTTTGAGCAACCTGGTCTAGTGAAACCCTTTCAACTCAAACCATTCTATAGTTCTATGATTTTTCAATTTAACAGTCTGACAAGTGCTGAAAGTGAAGAGCATAAGTTTTATTCTGTCTGTCTTGGGGTCTGTCTGTCTGTCTGTCTGTCTAGCTATTTTTAGCACTTACCAAATTTTAAAGTTTCCAAGGTAAATATGTTTAAAGAAACAAGCTTTCTTTATCTTAGAACAGATTTTGGACTGGCAAAGGTGGCACCTATGGCAGATAAAGGGGAACTTGGGCTGATGCTGAAATTTGAAAGCACTAGTCCAATGTATCTCTTCTGGAAAAAAGAACTAAGGTGACAAATGGAGTTTGCTGGGGCAAAGCCATCAAGGTTTTAGGGTCTAAGGACATGTACAAAGATCGTTTTTTTATAGTAGTTCCCAACTCCGTTGTATACATGTTCAGTCCTATTTATGCTAAATATTTTTTCACAAATCTTGAGTCTTCTAAACTCTAATAATGTTGCAGAGACTATATAGCAGAAGATAATGCCATAATGCCTCAAATTTTGTATTATACTCTATTTTTAAATATAAATGACACCTATATAACTATAGTATCATCAAAAATAATGTTCTGGAAAAAATATTCATATAAATATATAGTTATATTTCAGACCTCTGAAAGTTTCATAATATTATAATGCTCTTTTCATATATTGCTTATGGTCATTTCTACTTTAAGTGGAAGTAATGGCCTTAGCCTCTGCAAGTTACAGAATTTAGTATACCTGTGACACTTGCAAATGCCCTGGGAAATAGAAATTATTGTTTTAACTTCAGGTTTAGCATGATCCTTTAGTTAAATTCTGTAGATTTTCATCTTCTTAAACTGCTTCATGAAGTGTTAAAAATAGATTTAACTTAAAACCAACTCACATATGAAACATATATTTGTCTTTTGGAAATACATAAGAAAAGACCTAACAAGAAAAAATGAGAAAATGTATGCATTTTGAAACTGCTGATTATAAGGGCCTGATTATTACTACCAAAACTACATGCAGAAAGCTCTGTAACCAGAATTAACTTGCCCAGGAATTCAAGAACTGCAGAAAGTGCATCATAAATGAACATAGGCCGTTCTCCACTCTTAGCAATAATGCTGACTCTAAGCATTTTAAGGATTAGTCTAATATCAGATGCTTTACAGTTTGTGGTCTAATTGTCTTTCTAGACAATCAAAGGACACTAGCTACAACCTTTCTCTAGTATAGTAGCCATATGTCAAGTACTATAAGCAACACAGAGAAGAATCACTTTTGTCAGCTGTGAAAATTGGTGATTCACATGTTCACCCTTTATTGGAAAGACAATGGATTGCATATATTTTTTAAGAGAATGGGTATCAGAGCAGATTGCTATCTTGTTTACATATCTGTGGCAGCTGAATTGTGAATCAGATGGGCTTTTCTGCTAGAGGGGACAAGGCTCATGGTTTGAGGCGTGTTCCCTTGCCCGCTGAGAAGCGATTTCCCAGCCAGCCCTGGCAGGGAACCGTCCCAGCTTGGTTAGGCAGTCGCAGGACGAACCGGCAACCACCCCCCGGTGGGTCAGGCTTTTAGATACACGGGCGCTGTTGAGGAGGCGACGACGAAGGCAGGAAAAGGAGACTTTGTGGGAGTACAACAGGATGATGTTTATTGTCACCCTGCACCTGCTCCAGGTGAAGCACAAAGCCCAGAACGGGGGCAGGGCAAGAGATTATAAAGGACCAGAAAAAAGGGCGTACACAAGATGGAAAACCAGTCAGGGGAGTGGGGTGACAATGGGGTGATCAGCAAATAACAAATCAAAAATGATGGGTGGGGGATTTCCCCAGCCTGTTCCAATCAGGGATCCATCTCCCCCGATCTTTCCAGAAGAAGGGAGAGGTCTCCCAGAGACTGACAGGCCCAGGGAAAGAATACATTTTGATGGACAGCAGCAGGTGCTGCACAAACACGTGCAGGGACAAGCCATTAGGGGAAAGGGATAGGGAGAACATGGACTGAACTGTCCATGAACTGTCACAGAACAAACAATTAACTCAGCCAACATTAACAGTAAAATAAAAGAACAGAAAACACGCTGCTACAATGGTTGGTTGTTGAGATTGTGTATTCAGTCTGGGTCCAATGGACATGGAGCAAAGGGAGCAGAAGGGTAACAGCAGACTTCAGGGAGTCTGACCTGAGAAGGTTCAATCATTCTAGAGACTCTTGCTGCAACACAGAGCAGAATCATTCTAGATTTATTTGTAAATATTTATTTGCAAGTCTAATGGAAAATATTTCAACTTTCAGTATTTGCAGATCATACTCAGAAACATTATTTTTTTTTACTCTGATTAAATCTGGCTTTAGAGATTGCAAGACTTCAGTGTTTCATTCAATATTTTGCCAGCACCCTGCTATCCATCACTGTCATTTGAGAAGGTTAGAGTAGAAAAACACATATAAATACACATACCTACTTCTGACTTGCCAATCCCACATATAGCTCTTTAAAACTGTAATTCGTTCAACTCAATAAGAATAAAAGACAATACGTTACAGGCAATGGCTAAATTGTAGAAGCAAAATACAGCGAATGGCAAACAAAAAATCAGGAAAGGTGCTTTCTCTTCTATAGGAAAGGTGATAGGGAACATTGCAAAGGTGATGGTGGAGCTGCTAGCTTTTAAGTAAGAATTTTTATCAGCCCCAAATCCTTAACTGAGAGAAGCAATAAGGAAGAGACTCTTCCTAATCCATTCAAGTAGAATCTTTAAACATCTTCATGCTTTCTTGTTATCCTGTTTTCACCAAATGCTGGATATTTTATGTATTTTGACTATGAACCATATATTTTGGCCCTTGCCTCCCTTCCAAAATGTCTAAGTTAGTTCTTATAAACAAGATTTCTTACTGTTTGCTTTATTTTTTCTCCCCCTTGTTCAATTTTTTGCTCACTTTTCTTCCCCTAGAAATACTATTTAAGAAATAAAGTATATGCTCTTCCAAATAACATTCCCCCCCCCTCAAAAAAGAGTAGAAACAAAAATTTTAATAGTTAAAAAATATATGGTTCATTTAATTGTCAGATAGCTGTGAATATTCCTGCCTTGGATACCACAAAGTTTGAGATTATAAAGAAAAGTATTGAGAATACTTTTCTGAATCAGGGTCATGTTAGCTGGCTTTATACAGATTGTAAATCACTCTCTAAACAGAAAAGAAGCTGTTTATTTTAAACTTGTGGATCTCATTTTCTCTGTCTTCCCTACTAATACAGAATCTCAGAACTTGCAGCAGGGAAATTAGGAAATATCCTACTACAGAAATTACAGAAATTCTTCCTTTGCCATATTAGACAATCTGTCTCTCAATGCTTTCTCTAGAGAGCTTTCTTAGCCTTGCATGATAAATTAGCACTTCCTTAAAAAAATGCTGTTGCTGTTTGATCATTTTTAATACAAAGACCTAATTCAGTATTTCAACTGTAAATGCACAAATTTTGCAGTTTTATGTGAGTAAAATCAAACTAATGTAATGTAAATTTGACAAATTTTCCTCTCCAACGTCCCTAGATCTGTTCATGTGCATATTCATGGTCTTTGAAACTTTTGGACTTGCAGTTTACAGCACACATTTCAGCATTACAATGCTTGAAAAAGGAATTTTCTGAAAATCCCATTTCACAAAGTAAAAATTAAAGTGATCTGGCCTTGCCTGCCTCAGTAACCATGGCCATGTGTTGATTGTTCTGTCTGGAAGTATTAATATGTTCAGTTTACAATCTATCTTTACACAACACAGATTTTTGGTTAGAGAGAGACACAAAATCCAGTATGCCCTGTATGGCATAAACTACAGATTTTAATCCACTGTGACTATCATCGAGTCTGCAGTTCTTAGCAAATGTTATTTTATGTGCTGGGAAATTAGGGAAATTACATTGCCTTTGGGTTTTCTCCTTTGAAATCTACAAGCATTTTTCTCTTTTGATTCATTCATTTAGCTTATTTTTAAAATTATTTAACATGCAGTATCTTTCTCTTCCCCATCCCTTTATTTAAATCAACCAATTATTTTTTGCATGGAAAATGCTCTATCCAAAAATGAAAAGGTCTTTCAATTTCTATGCCAAGAGGCATAGATTACATAACAATCAAAATGCAGATAAGGAACCCTCCTAAAAGTGCAAATAATTTGCAAAAGCTATTTTCAATATATTTTTAATTCTGTCAGGATTATGAATCTGTTAAGCTATATTAACTCCTTTAAATAAGACACAGCCTAAATTGTACTGCAAATTGTAATGTGTATCACTTTTGTTTGTAACTGGGCAGAAACACCAATTATGTCGTGGTTTTATGTCCATCTGTCTCTGCTAAATTTAGCGTAGTGATTTAAGTGTCTTTTCTGCTGTAAGATAGGATTAAGAGAAAAAGGCAAAACAGGCTCATCTTAAAGGTAAACAGATAGTTTTATTAACACACACTAAAAAGAAGAAAATAAGAATCAAAAACGGAACTTTTAAAACACTCTCCCTCACCCACAAACTCTTCACTTTCCCACAAACAACATAAAGAGACAAAACCTGTGATTTTCAGTCAGTTTCATTTAAAAATGGATTACTTTCAGTTCTTTAGGGAGAGGAGTCTCTCTTAGTTTACTATGGAATTTCTCCCTACTGATGTCGTAAAACAGTTCTCTTGTGGGTTTTAACTGTCACAAAAACAGCCACCCAAGGAAAACCTGCCTCTGTGAACTCCCCTTCCATTATCAGTTTCTCAAGCTGCTTATGGGTCATGGACATTGGACTCATGCATACTGGTGTGTCACTTTTTAAAGATGAACAACTCTAAAGGCAAATGATTCTTCATTTTAAAGAACAGAGAAGTTCTTCTTACTTCTTCACTGGCATAGAGGGCTTCTCATCTCTCTCTGTTCAAACATCTTATGGAATCACAAGAATCCCAACTACTAATCCAATATTACTCAGTCCATCACAGACACTTTTGCTAAAAATCCACATATCTAAACAATCATCTCCCCAAATGCATATTGTTCCTGTGATTTAAAGGGATAATCTACATATATAGAGTTTAATGGCAAACTCCTCAATCCCTTCTTCTAAAATGTCTTTTCACTCTCTCTTCACTGACTTCATGCTGTGTCTCCTTATAGTTCAATCACTTTATCCTTTTTCTCTCTCTCTCAGGGAAGGGTTTGAGCTTCTGAAGTTTCATTTTATGCCAAGAAAGAGTAAAATCTGGCCCAGTTCCTCTCTCCCTCCAGCTGCAGGCTTACCGTGTCAGATTTCAAGTCCACACTGATGGTGGGGAGGGGGAACTCCCACTGAAAGATCAGAACTTGGAGGGGCTGGGCAGTCAGGAATCATAAATTCTATAAAACGCTTCCTACCCACCCCTCGGTGACAATCATGGTGGGCCCAGCCCAACCAGGCCCATAGCTGTTATAGGGGGCCCATCGGACATTTTCCCCAGTTTGGCCTGCTCGAGGTAGGCTTTAAAATTAGCTGATGTTAAGCTGCAGTGATCCCCTCCCCTGCCAGGAGCCGATGGGGCCCAGCCAGGCACTGAGCCAGCTCCCCCCAAATCCGCAGTGGGGACTGGCAGGGCCTGCCCAGCCTGGGCCACTCCTACAGAGAGGCCTCGACTCGGTGTTAACTACTGGCAAACTGGAAGGAAAAAGGGCCGGCTTGGCCACAATCAGAGTTTATATGGGTATGCCTAAAAGTTGCATTCAGCTTCCTCAGTGGTCAAACCATATGTCAATATCTAAAAGTGGCCTCTGATAGGTGCCTGTCCCTTCCACAGGAAATTAACAGATCCTTACAGGGCAGTATTCCTCTTTAACTAAAAACCAAACTGTGTTAACCCATAACATAATGGATATCAGTGCAACAGACATGATCTTAAAACACTTTATTTCCAGTGTAGAATTCACTATTTAAACCAGAAATTCTTCCTACAGGACACTTTGTAAAAAAAAATCTCTGGAATATAACAGGGAATAATTACTGGAACCATGTTCATCTCACTGTAAATTTGTATTCCATTTTCTCAACGCACATGATGATGAAAATTATATTTACCCCCATCCTCTATGAGATTTAATAAAAAGTACAGTTAATGTCCCTTTTGTTTGCTCTGTGCTTCAATCCAGTTGAAGAGTGTGTCCATCAGCTCTCTGTTAATTCTTTCTACTCCAGAACAGTAATGTCTGAGTTGGCACCTTATGTCACCATCAAATTCTGAATGACAGATTGGAATTACCTTATGGTTGGGAAAACCATGATATTGTAATTCTCTCTTTCCTTTTTGTTTTCCTTTTTCTCTTTTTCCTTCTCATTATTCATCTTCATTCATTCTTTATTAATCTTCACTCTTCATTTGTTCTGCCTTCTGTAAACAATGTGTACTTCACAATCAGATTGCTCCTGCAACTCAAGCAATTATGTCATGGGTGAGAGGACTAGCTCATATTTGGACAAGAAGACTAACAGTCGGTGGGATTTTTGTTTCTTGTTGCTTGCAATTTTTTTTTCCATTCCTGAGGCAAGACATGTTTGATAATGGTTAGGAAGATCTTGATGGTACTATATCATGGCATACTATGACATAAGAGACAGTGAGACTAGGAACATGTGTCACATTTCATGGTCTGCATGTTTTCTGCTCATGATGTGTTTTGAGCCTGGTTGTAGCTCAGTGTCTCCAATAGGCTTAAGAATCTACTCTGGGATAAAAAATCTTGTGGACTGGACTGTTACACTCTTAGCCTTATGCTTCCCTTAGGTCTTTCAGCTGCTTAGATTGATAGAAGCACTCTGTGTATACCTGAACTATTCCTAGCGATAAAGGTTGAGTTTCTGACCTTGTCTGAATGAATACCTAAAAAGTATGAATTTTAATCATGTCTGTATTCCACAACAAATGCAGATTCCATTCTCACCTAACAGGAATATATATGCTGAGTCTGCTCAAGTATTGTGGCTAAACGTTTGGCTACTGACATACTAATGCTCCACAGACTCCCTACTACATGAGTACTCAGGTTAGTAAAGGAAAAAAGTTCCATATTCCCCCCTCTGGTACACCAGGCACTTTGTGCTCCAGCTGGTACGTGACAGCCAACACTGAAGAAGTGGGAACTGCTTTCTGAAAAAAGGACTTTATGTAGCACAGTTCTTTGAGCTGTTTCCTTTGTGTCTGCTCTGCATGTTCAGAACATGACAAAACATTTCACCTACCTGGTAGAGCTGAGCACCTGAATGCAACACTATAGGAAAGCACCTTAGCCTCATCATTTTAAACTCTTAACACTCTAGGCCATAGGCTTATTTACATATCAAGACAGCTAGCATTTCCCAGAGGGAGCCCTTGCTCACCTAAAAATCTGGGAAAAAGACAGTAGTTAAAAAGTATGAGGCTGTTTGATCTCATGTAAAGGACAAATGTATCAACATAGCAGAAGTTATTTGATGAACTCTGCCTGATGTTGCAGAATGGCTGACCCCCATTACCCTGTGGTTTTATGTTATAAATATCTTTAAACTGTAATTAACATAGACAAATATTTTCTTTCTTTTGTTGCCACAACATCATTGTTATTCCCAAAAACATGCAATGACTAGGACATTTTTATGTCATCAATAGATAGGGCTTCAAGAATAAGATTTGTTTTATTCATTTATTAATAATCTGATGGCATACTAGGTAGAAGAAGCTATTTTTAAACAGATCCATTATCTGCATATGTTTTCTGTTGTACAGAATTACCAAATAAATTATAAAATATTAAATGGTAATTTTGTGTTTTATCATTCAAAATAATGCTATACATTGCAGTTTTATCCATGATGATATGGTAATACTTAATCCTTTCCTTTTTATTGCATACATGTCCAATTTTATTAGCATAATACTTAGTAATTTAGATGCAACTAGTTTGAAGTGATATTATGACTTGGCTATACTCTTGCATTTGCTCTAATGCCTCCCAGCTGGACTGTTGTCTCCTCGTGTGTAATATCATGCAGCAAGGATGTTAATATTGGATTGTCTGTGACCATCTGCAACACTCCTTTCTCTTGGAAAATAACTCATGCAGCAGGAAACTGCTCAAAGGTATATCAACAGACTTTCTGTATTCTTTTAGGAATGAACAATTTTGTATTATTAGCTCATATTTTAGTTTGTATTATTAGTTCATTTTTTAGTTTATATTATTAATATCAATGATAGTGATGCTTTAAGTTCTAGCTTTCATATTTTTCAGATTATGTACTGTCTTAGTGTGTTACTCTGAACTTCATATTAAGTGTTAGCAAGTTCTTTTCATAGGGTAGTTAGACAAAACAATTCTTTTCCAGCTTGAGAACCAAGGACAACTGTTACAGCCTCAGGCCCAAAAAGCATAAAAAACAGCGAATTGAAGATAAACCAGGAGGATAGGGCTTCATAACCTGAAGCTGTAATTGGACAATTAACCCCAATGTGTAAATGGATCAAAACTTATAAAAGTGTGAAAACTCATGACTGGTCATCCATCTTGTGTCCATCTTGGGCAGAGCCCCAGCCAAGGGGGCTGCCCAAGGTGTATCCTTTTAAGGCCTTTTAATAAATAACGTCTTTATTCCTTTAACTCTGTCTAGTCTCTGTTCCAGATCAGCCTCTCTTGGTAACAATAGCAGCCCACTAGGATCAGCAGTCATGCAACCAGGCAGCATGGAAGCTTCAAGTATTTATATAGATATGTATAAACATATTATAAGCATCACCAGTATACTTAGGAGAGCTTTTTTTTCATACCTTATAGTGCTACAGTAGTGCTGTGGCTTCAGTGTTTGCTAAACATTGATAGGTATAATAAATGAAGGCCGGAAATTCAGGCACTGGTTTTGCATGCTTGTTCCAGGTTTAGTTTCATCACATCTTGTGAAGAGGGAAATCACCTCAATAGCCTTACTTGCTACATATCCCTTTCCCTGATCCAATAGCTGTGCTAGATGACTTTTAATTACAAACTTACTTAACTGTGTGATCACTGCTAATGTTTTGCCATGGATCGTCACTCACTTTTCCTTGGAAATATAATTTTTATTTTTCTATATTTTGAAAGACAATTTGTTCTATACATAGGAGTTTAGGAAAGATTGTGTAAAGAATATGAATTCTATTTAATTCTGTCTACCTCTTTATTTAGAATGTGTTAACTCACTGAGAATTTGAAAGGTTAATTGTATACCCATGGTGCACTTTTGAACCACTGGGCAGTCAGAAAGTTTTCCAGATCTTTCTCATGTAGGATGTCTTTTGGCTGTCCTTTGCTATTATTTAGCTTTCCAGTACAATTTACTTTATCTGAAAACATCATCAGATAGTAGTCTGATGTCTAGATAATTGATACAACCACTGAACATTATCAGGTATAATGTCAATACTAGTAAGGCCTTATATACTGGTAGGATATTATGAGAACTGTCCACTAACAGATTTAACTCTTTGAATGTGTTATTAATTAATATTTACATTAATTCTTAATCAAAATAAAATGCAAATATAATACTGAGTGTATTCCAAAAGTTTTAGTGCATTGTATCTTTTCAGTTACCAATTTTTAACCTTCTTATATATTAAAATAAATTGTGTTTTACAAGAGCTGTTAAAAATACAATTTAAATTGCACTCCTCTTTCAATTTTTTTAATAATCTAATCGTCAAGAATTTTCCTGTATCTCCCTCAGGATTTAAGTCAAACTAGTCAGCTTCTACCTAGTCATCCTTCTTTACCTTTTCTGAGTACTGAGAGAGTTTTTTGTCTTCTGCCAACACTAGTGGGTCGGAGTTTTCCTAGGGATTTTATCATTATTGTTTTTTGAGACAACTAATTAAAAAAGAATTAGTGAATCTTTTTAGCTTTTTCACTGAATTAATGAATGATTTGCAACTTGTGGGAGGATTTTTGTTGTTTTTTTGTGCAAAATCAGGGTATTGACTTATACCTCTTATCATACATTGATGATAAAGTTTTGCATTAGACTACATGATGGAGAAGTGCAGAAAACCCACCTGATGTGTGTCATGTTCTGGGACTCTGGATGGGTAGAATCTCAGATCTGTAACTTGAGAAAGGAAGACCTGCAATTATGTTACCATTTAAAATGAGTAAAAAGGACCAAAAAGTATTTCTAGAGTTGTTAGAAGTAGGCTAAGACATCACTTCCATCACTTCTGAGAGTTTTCCATAGCTCTGACATCATAGCAGTGCATGCTCTGGTTTTTCTATGTTTATGTTCTTCCTGTTTTAAGAGGGCATGGAAAAGGATAGAAATAACATGCTACTACCAGTAGTAAAATATTGTATACCTACTATAGGTAAAGAGGTAATGGGATTCTTATAATTGTAAACATTTTTTGTTTACTACTTGACTGATATTTATTTCCCTTTAGACCATTTGATTTAAAGTTTTAGTTGTTGCTTTTATTTCACAATGAACCAAAATGAATGTTTAGATGAACTGTAATCCTGACTTCTGTAATCCTGTCTTTCTTCTTCAAGTGCTACCATTTACATCAAATGTTTTTCTATCTACATTTTTCCTGCTAGCAAATTTTCCTTGTAATTTGTCTTGGCTTTGAGAAGTGCTATTGAAAGGCATTTAAAGAACAATGCAAACTCCAAGCACAATCAACATGTGTTCACAAAGGGGAAATCCTGTATAAGTAACTTGCTGACCTTCTACAATAAAGTTATCTGCCTAGTGTGTAAAGGGAAGGAAGTGGATATAATTTTTCTGAATTTTAGTAAGATTTTGATACTGCTCCTTACTATATCCTTCAGGATAAGTTGACAAACCATGAGATAAGCAGGTACAGAGTGTACTGGGGGAGGAACTGGCCAAATGGCAGAGCTCAAAGTGTTGTGGAGAATGGGGTTACATCTGGCTTTTGACTAGTCACCAGTGATGTTCCTAAGGGATTAGCTCAGTGACCAGTTCTTTTAATATATTTATCAATGATCTAGATGCAGGAGTTGAATGCACTGTTAATAAATCTGCTGATGATATCAAAGTGGGAGCACTGTTGACTCTCTCAAGGGATAAAATGCCTTGCTAAGAGATCTAGATAGATTTGGGCATTGGGCTATGATTAATGGGATAAAATTTAACAAATCCAAATGCTGGATCCTGGACCTGGGATGTAATTATGCAGGCACAAGTATACACAGGGAGAGGAGTGGCTGGAGACCAGCCCTGCAGAAAGGGGGTGCTGGGTAACAGCAGGCACAGTATGAACCAGTGGTTTGCCCTGGGAGCAAAGAGAGCAAACTCCATCCTGAGGTGCATCAAACACGATGCATAAAACAAGCTGGTCGAAGGAGGTGACTATGCCTTTCACACAGGTATTTTACACATGAAATTTACAAAACCCACAGTAACAAAAACCAAATTTTGCATATTGAAAGAAATTATAAGTGTCAAAGAAAAAGGCTGAATTAATTTCAATAAGAAAAATTTTAAAAATCATAAAATAAAAAAGGGTTAAGCAAAAAACAAAAAGTAAATGAGAGAATGAGGGAACCAAAATCAATGCACCTAAAGTAATATGTTAAAATTTCCCCATAATGCACTTTCAATAAAATACTGAGCAGCTGAGCTTTTTCATCTATTCCTCTTTTATGAAGTATTAAAAGTGGGCAGACCTGTCAACAAACCTGTCCTTTCAATCTCCATTCACTCAACCATCTCAGTTGTTTGATCTTTAGCATCAAATATTCTGAATGAAAGCAAAGGTGCACTCCTCATACTATATTTCTGTCTTCACTGTCTTTGGCAAGATCTTAGACATAATCTATAGCATAAAAATTGGTTGCATAATGTTACAAACATTTTTACCCACTTTTTCTACCTTAGTTTTCTTCTTCTTTATCTCTGCCTTTTTTGCTTTTGTTTTTTGATAAAGAGAGTCAGTTTAGCAAATGAAGACTGTCTTAATCACAGTGCTGCTGTGAGCCACAAGGAAAGCACAGCTAAAAGCAATCTTAAATCATCCGACCCTCTGCAAGTTTTCAGGGTCTTAAAGGAACAGCCAAGACTGCCTGTTGTGCATGCTGTTTTCTTTCTTAGCCTTTTGTGTAATTTAGCTTGTTCAGTCTTGAGTGAGGGGAAGATCTGACTTCAACAAGGACAGCAGTAAAATCTACTTTTGACCTTCTCAGTTAACAATTGGATATAACTGATTCTGCCTCAGGGCAGGAACCAGATGACATATCCAGACCTTTTCTACTATAACATTTTAAAATTTTCACAAAAAAAGAAGAACTTATTACCATCTTTACTACCATCTGAAAGACTTTCAAACAAGAAGATTTCTTTCAAAACCCTCTTAGCAGGTAAGATAAAATGAGAAAAGTGATCATGCAAAACAAAAGCTTTTCTTGAATACTGAGTGTTTAAAATACTTTAATGAATTCATATTCTACAACTATAAGAAAATTACACAGGTTTCTAATGGTGACTTTAACTGGAAAATAAAGCAGATCTATATATATATATTACATACATACATACATACATATATATATATATATGTGATTGTATGACTGAACCTGAAACATAAAACAACTCAAAATTCCTTTGTGGTTTTTAATGGCCTTGAAGGCACTTGCAAACATGGCTTGGGGGCTAAGGTAAGAAAATCCCCTATTCTGTTCTAACAAACTGGTAGAAAAAACAAAATGAGCAGCTACTAGTATTACAGAAATTGCACTATTTAGGGTTTTGGAGTATTTTTCAGCCATTCTTTTTAAAGTTTATGCAGAATTTGAACTTATAAAATAATTGTGTAACTATGAACAACTAAAAATATAAGTAATGTGCCCTGAGTGACCTGTTCAGAAAACTCTGCCGCCAGATTATATGCAAACAATTTCGGGTAAAAATGTATGCTTATATTTCAGAAATAATATGTGCTTGTCATGTGTATGGCATGAAATGATCAAAGTAAAATTTCCAATCTGAATTGTTTGATGGAACTTGTGGAAGTTTTCCACTGGAAATATAGAATATCATAAGAAGTGAATGAACTGTAATGAAGGTTTTACATGACACATTGCACAAAACACAGTGGAACTGGAGAGACCAGAGATGGCAATGGTCATAAAAACCAAGAGCAGGCTTATCAATCCAGGAAAAGCATCAATGTTAACCATGTTTCCTTTACATGAAAATAATATTGCATAAAGAATCTCAGTAGTAAATGGACATTTAATTGTAATATGAAAGGGAAAAAGGAGATGGGCATCCATTTTTTATTCTAGGAATTTTTTTACTTTGAAATTTAAACTTGAACATAAACAGAAAGAAAGGCATAATAAGGTTCAAAGACATTATTTCAAGCATGGCAACAGTAAGATCTCTGGAAACTGAGGCAATGGACTGCCCTAAAAAATATTAGAGTGGGTATATAACCTATTATATCTACATTGCTGAGTCACTAGTTTTATGTTTTTCTAAATTTTTGCTGTGTTAGCCTTCCATTTGAGACAAATTTTGCCTTATATACAGGTTATTTTTTTAACTGAGGAAGGACCACATATTTTGGGGTTTTTTTCCATGTATCCTAGGTGGTTATGCAAACCGATTAGATTTTACAATTCAAAAAAATAGTAATAACCTCCAGACTAAATATTAAATCCAACTCTATAGTTTATTGTTCATTTTAAACATCCTACATATTTCTAAACAAATCGATGTGCACAGAATAAAGAGCCCTAATTTGCAGGAAAGTGCCAAATCAGTAGAGAGATACCACCCCAATGAAGTACAGTTGCATTCACATAAAATTTGCTGCTAATAATTCCAGACAATTAAGTCTGAATTGTGTACAATGAAAAGAGATTAACCCATTATTTTCTTGAATTTTTGAGAAGTTAATTTTATATATGGAATTTTATCTTGCATCCGATTTGAGTTCTGTGCATAATATCTGTTTTCCAAATACTGTACCATTCTTCCTCAGAATAATTCAAATTCACATGAACTTCCATTCTCATGTTACAAAGACAAAAATAGTTCTTCAATATTCTGCATAAGCTCACCAAAAATTTTATTTTTGAAACAAATATTCATGACAGAGATCAAACTGATTTTTCTGCCAAAATCATGCTGAAATTTTGGATGCCTCAGTATACACCCATATGGAATGCTTCAGAAAATTTTGTTTTCCTGTTTGCTGTTATCTTCACTGTTATTGATGTGGGACTTTTTAGCCATGCCTGATTTTTCATTGAAGAGTTCAATTTCCCATGTATAGTTATTAGGAAGTTGTTTCGATTTTTTCCCCCTCAAAATGGACGAGTTCATTCAAAACAATTCAAAACAATGAAAAGTACAGTTAAAAAAAATATAACTCTGTTTTTATCACTGAATGAAGTCTCAACAATACCTTCAAGAAGGAAAAGGATACTTTATTTAGATAAAAAGAATTAATATTTAGCAAAGTTGAATTCATTAATCACTTTGAATGGTTTCATTTGTTAGACCACATCTGAACTATTGCATCCAGATTTGGACTTCCATTAGTAGGAGGATGATGATTTGATTAATCTAGAATGAGTTCACAGAATGTCATGAGGATAGTAGTGGCTCTCCTGTGAGAAGTGGAGAGAGCTCAAGTGAACCCAATCTGCAAGATAGACAAATATAAATCTATAAATAGTCCTTAGGATTTTAAAAAGTCAAGCTTTTATATTATCAGGAAATAAACTTTAAATTAAGCTGCTTAGTTTAGGAAAATTAAAGATTGAATTCAGAGAATAGTTTGGGTTAGAAGGGACCTTAGAGATCATCTGTTCCAGTCCCCCTGTTGTGGGGAGGGACACCTTTCACTAAATTAGGTTGTGCAGAGCCCCATCCAACCTAATCTTGAATACTGCCAGGGCATAGACATCCACAATTTCACTGGGAAACCTTTTCCAGTGTCTCCCTGTCCTCAGAATGAAGAATTCCACTGGACTGGAAGAACTCTACTTTAAAGTAAAGTGTGTCAACACGATCACAGCACATATTCAAAGAGGAAAATGAAATACTTGTATAAAAGGGCTTTTCAGTATGAATAATCATGTAAAGAGGGATTTAATAAGAAGATTAAAAGATTAATAAGAAATTAAAAAGAAGTGTAAAAGGGATTCATTAAGAAGAATAGAGACAAAAAGAATAGGGAAAAGGGATTCATTAGGAGAATGAAAATATTTCAGAGTTTGAAAACACTAAGAGTAAATATTTTAAAGGCCTGAGCCTTACTATCAGAAACTAAAACATAAACTGTTTCTTTACATACTAATCTTTATCCATTATTCTTTTCATAGGAAAAGAGGAGAAACTAGATAAGGAGGCTTCCCTATACTTGGAATTAGAAATCAGCAAAGAAGATCTAGAATGGCCACAATTTTTAATTAATCTTGTCATCAATGGATTTTGTTTTGGGTTTGTGTTGTTAGGGTTTTGTTTGTTTGTTTGTTTTAATTTGAGCAACATTGTTATGACATGATACATAATCTGCTTCAAATATGAAGACCATGACACAAATTCTGGTATGGAAATTTGAAGCAAAATTGTTATTTTTAAGTGTGAAAAGTTTAGGCTTTGATGATGTGTTCAAGTCAACTGAATTAATTAGGATATGGTTTTACAAATCTAGTAGAAGCTATTTAAAACTAAACTGTGAATCTGCTGGTAGTAACTTTGGAGAACAAAAGTAGCATAAAGATAAAAAAAAACATTGGGGAAAGGTCATGATCCAAGCAGATAATTTGATTATAATGCTATGCAATGCATTAGAGCAGATCCTGAACAAGACATAATTCAAGTCATAGAGGTAAATTGAACTTACAATACAACATGATTTTTATCTCATACAGATTGTGTCAGACTAACTTAATATCTTTTTAGATAACTGACTTCCTAGAGAGGTTAATAAAGTAAAGCTACTCTACTCAGACTAAAGATAAACTTTTGATAAGATTTATTGAAGGAAATTTAGTATTAAACATTGTGATTGCAGTTATTAACATAGGGTGTGAAAGAAGTTTGTAGAAGGGACACTATCCCCAGCTATACTGGAATAGCAAGGTAGACTGAATAAAAATCAGCACAGACACCTCTCAAGTATCAGTGTTCAAACTGAACAGATAAACTCTATTTGTTTGTCAGACTAACCCTAGGAAGGACAATGACATTGAAATGAAAACTAGTTATACAGTTGAGAAAAACTACAAGGTTTTGAGTCAGCATCAAGAGGATCTGTCCATTCTAAGGAAAGGAATCACACAAATGTAATGCAATTCAACACCACAAAGTTCAAACACGTATTTTCAAGAATTAATAATAAAAACTTGCTACAAAAGGAACATTGTCAATATGATGTGAGGAAATGGGTAAAATATCTGGTGATATTTTTTGGAGTTGAGTATGAGCTGCCAGAATGATGTAGCCTTGAAACAAGGCTACTGCTGTTGTAAAATGCATGGAATGACACATTCTTCTAAGTGAAAGGGGAATGTAAATAACACTACACAAGGTATCAGCAAGGCCTCATCTGGAACATTGTGTACATCTAATCATTTCTCTCAGGAGTGATTAATTTAAATTGGATCAGATTTAGAGAAGAGACATGAATAAAGTAATGGAATATTTACCCTACATAGAAAAGATTAAGAAGAGCTTTGTTTGCCTAGCCTAACTGGGGAAGGTTAAGAGGGGATATAATGACTTTTTATAACTACATTGAGAGAAGATATATAAAGGAAAATTAAAATCCTTTCAGTTTAAGAATAATATTAGTACATGATAAATGGCTATGATTAAGTTTAGATTGTGTATTATATAAGGTTTCAGATCATTTGGCAAGTGAACTTCTGAAATGATCACCTGAATCTCTGGATAAGGCACAGAATCAAAATTGCTTTAGTGCATTTTGTTAAACCTGTAGAAGCACTGGATAAAAATTCCCAGAGACAAGAATACTTTGTAAAATTGTAGTTTACTGCCTCTGTGCAGTTTGAAAACACAATGGAACATTGTTGAGATTTTTTGTTTTTATTTCTGAGGGTTTTTTGCAAGCCATAGGTGTTTTATTGCATTCAGTAGAGTTCACTGCCTGAAGTCTATAGCTGCCTGTTTACACAGTGGATTAAATTGATTCTCTAACCTGGAGTCACTATGCTTTTTTTTCAAGATTGGATAGTCAATGACAGGTAAGGTATCCTTTGTTTATTCTTGATTGTTGAGAAAGATTTAGTTTAAGTAATAGTTTAAGTATAGCTATTATGTATTATATTCATAAATACTTGAATTGACCTAGTTTAGCCTTGATCTTTCCCCTTTCTGTAGCTCACTGGAGATGTAAGATTTTGTGATCTTCTACTATATACATTTTGTATTTATTTAAGGTATTGAGGCGTGGTGGTGGTGTTGCTTTATGGTTTAATTGTTTTGTGGGCCTTTCCATACTCAGCATCTAACATATATTAGCAGTACCTAATTTTAAGTATCTATATGCCTGAGCAACGAAATCTTGAAATTTTGACTGCCTTTTAGTCAGTAGAAATAAACAGGAACCTCCAGATCAATGTTTTATATGATTTAATTTATCATAGCCACCTTCTGGACAATTTGAGCAGAGAGCTTCTTCTTTTATTATGTTGCGCTTGAAATATCAGAAGAATAGGGATGAAGAACCCAGAAGATTCTTTCTACAGTTATTGTGCTGCATTCCTAAGCAATAGAACAGTAACATGCCCTTTGTTTCAGAAGAAAGAATTTGAGTATTAGCTCATGTAGCATGATGTAAGAGACTATGGAAGTGGACAATATTGGGCAAGTCTCTGGTGCTCTAATAAAATAGAAAAGTAGAGCACTGGAATGTCTGTAGCACTCTGCTGTATATTGCTCAGGTTTTTTGATTTTGTACTATCACTTAGCCTAATCTCATAGTAATTTATTTATTTTTTTCACAGTCCTTTTAATTGGTTATGTACTATAATCCTGAAAAAGGTAGAAAATATAGAAGAGCTGCCTGGCATCACAGAGAGTGAGACTTGCCCTATTGGGCTGACGCGACTTCATTCTTAACTTCTCTATCTAGTAACTACTTTGTCCATTCAGTAATTTCAGACAAGAGACAAAATATCTGAAGATTTGAAATTTCTATGAATATTAGGAAAACCAGATGTGATAGGACATGAGATAAAAATCCAAATCAGTGTCATCAGTTAGAAAGTCAATTGTAACTCAACCTCTCATCTATTTCATAAGACAGCCTCAATGTTGTCAGTATAAATTGCTCATTGCATTTCTGTGTACTGGTTTGGGTGGGATAAAGTTTTGAATTAAATTCCTTCAGGTTAGTTTGTATGATGCTGTACTTTCAATGTGTGGCTAAACCAGGGCTGATAACACACAGGAACATTTTGGCTAGTGATGAGCTGTGCTTGCACAGTATCAAGACCTTCTCTTCCCTCCCACCCACTGGCTCCCAAAGGCAGTAAAGTGGAGGTGGTTGAGAGACTGGAAGTGAACAAGGTCAAGGCAGCTGACCCAAACTGACAAAAGGGATGTACAATATCATATGATGTTGTACTCAGCAATAAAAATTCAGGGAAAGAAGATTGAAGGGGGGATGTTCACAGTTATGGCATTTATCTTACCAAGCAACTGCTATGCATTTGAAAGCCCCACTTTCCAGTGGTTGTATTTCTGCCCACTGATGGGCAGAACTGAATTAATTTCTCTTTCTGTTTTGCCTGCAAACACAGCTTTTGCTTTTATTATGAAATTGTTATTGGCTTGATCCACAAATTTCAACTTTTTTCTGTTTTTCTCTCCATCACCAGTAAGAGAGAAGTGAGCTAAACAGAGATTGGGAGTTTGACTTACCAGGGTCAATCCATCAGATCCTAAAAGTGAATGTACTCCTCTGAATCAACTACAGCTTTATATTGACCAGCCGACAGAATACATGAAACGGAGACCTGGATGGAAAAGCAAACTATCAATAGGAGAGAGAGAGAGAGGTGAGAGTACTGGAGGAGAGAATATCAATTCACTGTCAATAAACAGAACTGACTCAGATACACAAATTTTATTTATCTACAAATATTATTTATCTACACAGTGGAAACTGTGTTCTAGCTAACTTCAGTAGAACAGCACAACCTTAAGAGAACAGAGAAAACTGATTCTAGTTTTATATACACTTGTAGTTATGAATGAGACTGATATCAGAATAAATTCAATCTTCCAAATTTTAGGAAAAGTTATTTGTTTTCCAGTCCATTTAACAAATATTTGCATTAAACCCTACAATAACAAAAATAACAACAAGGTCTGGGTACATCAAAATACTTCTAAACAATTTAGATAGTTTCTTGTTCTTTCATATTTACTTACATTTTATTAAAAAAAATATGGAGGAAGCTTGTGTTAGATATGCATACCACAAATATTTATTTACTTGAAAAGGGTGAGACTCCCTGAGTTTCCTGAAGTCAGAGAGAAGGTGATATTTTGAAACTTAGAGAAAATATATCTGCTAAGAGCTCAAAAACAAACCAGAGACACTTGAAGAAAGCCATCAGTCCTGGAAATGATGCTCTCCCTTACAGCATATCCTGTGGGTAAAGGATGACATTACCATGAGTAGAGATTTACAGAGTTTTTCTTATACAAATTAAGAATTATATTCTAAAACAATAGGATATCATCACAGATTAAAATTGAAAATATAAGATTAAAATATCATACATTAAAAATATCATCTCATGAGGTACTGTAACTTCACAATACTTCACTGAGTGTAAAAGATTTGAACCTTATTTTCCACTGTCTTGTGTTTGGAGATTATGCAAATTATTTATAGCCTTTAAAATAGTTTTAGCTGCTTGAATTGTCATTTGGCTTGTAGCTAATCCATCCATCATAATGTAATTCAATTGAACTGCAATGAGTATTTGTGATCATCAGTAACCCAGAATTTATGAACATAAATATGTGAAAAATCTAAAGAATGTTATAAAGTCATTTCTTAATTTTCCAGAGTTGCACTTACTAGACCAGCAATCTGGATAATATTTGGCAGCAGCAAGTTATTACAAAGTCTTTTGTTAAGCTTCCAATTAAAGAAAGTGATCCTTATAATATACTGTAAATTAAATGTTAGTGAAGGTGTGCTAAGTCTGTATTATTGCACAGACCCTCTGGGGAATCCAAGCCTGTGCACAACTCTATTTCACCATTTTTTCCAGATAAAATAAGTTTCAACCTGTTCTTTTCAGGAAATCTGTTTAGGCAATTCATGGTACTTGTCCTTGTTGTCTCTAAAATTGTGACAAAGTCTTTCCTTCCTAGTGAGGGAAAGGAGGAGCAGAAGAGATACTGGATGTTTCAACAGCCTGTGGGCTGAGGTGATGGATGTGGAACGAAAACCCAGTGCGAGCATCACACATCTGCTTTTGACCCACTTGGTCTTCTGACTGCAATGACATCTAAAGGCAGGGTGATCTGGGGAGGAGAGGAGGCAGAGAAAAAGGCTGATGGTGTACTTACAAACATTTACCATCGCAAAAGTCTAATTTCTCTGGAATTAGGCTTAAAAGGAACACTTGCATGTTTGATGATAGCTTAGGTTAGAATTCAGGTTATCTGGGTTCTGTTTCTTTTGCTCAGTATTATTTGTGCAAACTGCTCAATCCTTTGGTTTTTCTCTGTCTGGCCTACAATGGGGTCACCCTTGTGATAATAAAACCTTGTTGTAACTCCTGGCGTGTAGTGATGCAAATGTAATTTTCACTGCAGAAGATAATTTAAGTCATCTAGCAAAGATCTTTTAATTCATCTAGAAAAAAAGGAAATAGTAAAACCAGAATTAATTCTGATCAACTATATACAGTTACACAACTATGTAACTATGATCCATTTGCTCTAGTCGCATCATGTCTCTGGTCATGACACAATAAAAGAGTGCACATTTTCTTCTAGCTGGATGTTTTGCTTTCTATTCAGTTCTAGTTGAAGCACAAAAAGGATATGTTCTGCTTTTACTTTACTATCCATATCATGACATTCTCATAAAACTTAAATTATTTCTTCTGAGGTTTTAAAACTCAAAACGTTAGGGGAGAAGGGAGAAAACAGATGCCCTTTTAACACCAATGTGCAGAAATGTCATATTTGCACTTAATCAGTTGTGACTAGAATTAAGCTTTTTATTTTAAACTCAGCTTCAGATTCACTATAAGCTCCCAATTTATTGTGAAGTATAACTGCTTCTGAATATCTGTCACTTTTTAACAGAATGAAAATATAATTTTTGCCTTCGTCTAGAAACAGATCTATATTTATTCATGACATTCCTCAACTAATATTTTTCACCTGATAGGCATATTAAGTTTTTTTTACTTTTTATAGCTATCATACTCTTTCATCTGGTTTGAAACCAGATTTAATGAGGGAAAATAAGTCCTATTTGAAGTGTGATAATAAAAAGTTTTATGACATAAAGTCTCTGCACTTACTATTCGTTATAATGAGGTGACTCCAAAATGTGAAAAAATGCATGTTTATTTCCATCAGAGGTTGAAGATGATTTTTCTGAAAAGCAAAACTCCTCTTGTGTAAAATCATAAGTTTATGAATTTAGCTTTGTGTTTGATTATACTTGTATTTATATGTGCATCTAATAATGCTTTTCTGCTTGTTGCTTTGGATATTTTCTATTCACTTGAAAAAAGTAGTTGAGATAAATGCTTTTGCAAATCTATGTTATATATTAAAATGCTCAAAGTATTGTTTTTCTAAATAACTTAAGATATAGAAAACTGATCCTCTTATTGCTGATAATAAATTTCCCCTTGGTGAATCATTAGTAATTCAGATCTGTCTGTTAGTGGAACACAGGTATTTAAATATTTTAATTTATTCTCATTTAATGAATATCTGATTTAATAAAGAACAAACAACTTGATAATTTTCAGTTAAATTTTTCTGAGGGATTCTATTTCTTAGAAAGGCTTTTTGCTGCCCTGAGGAACAGCCATGCAGAAGGTATGTGTCAAGTCACATAAAACTTGATTTGCCATCTACATTTGAAGGTGAAAATAAATATTGTATTTTTTAGAATCTGTACACTATCTGATATTAAAGAAGAATATACAAATAACTTTCTAATTTATTTCAGTCACTAAAATGATACACTAAAGCAAAAATTGTGATGAAAACAGTCTTCAAATATAATTTCTAAGGTCTTACTGAGATTGATAGAGTATTTTTGCCAAAAGATAGAAATAAATTACTTTAATTGTCTGTGCCCACAGAAATTTTTGGGGTTACAGAATATGCTTTAGCTCAGAGCTTGTTCTTCCATCTAGACATTTCACATTTCCAAGCATATTTATAGGAAACTATTTCACCCTGATGTCACCATAACCAAATGACCTAACTTTTAATTTATTTTCTGGTTACTCAGAGCTTAAGCTTTTTTGTTGTTGTTGTTGTTTTTCTTCACAGAAAACTCACCTTAAAAATCTGTTCTTTATCCAGAAATATACCGGTACTACTCAGGAAAATTGTATTTCTGGAAAAGTCTAAAATTGGCCCACTTCCAAGCATTCTGCAGAGCTGTTGAAACCTGTTTGTACTACTGTCTGTTAACCTTAACAGGGGAGCAATAACAGCTTCAGATCTGGTTCATATAAAGTATCAGACAATGGAAAGCTCCACTAATGTCTGACCCCTTTCTTAAGGGGCAGTAATAATTTAGGTGAGAAAATACCTGAAGGGCTTTAAGGGCTTTTAGGGCTTTAGGGCTGTGAGGTTTTGGGGTTTTCTTGTTTTAGGTTTTTTACTTTCCCAGTACTCCTGGCAACAGGCTAATTAACTTTTTCCAATACCAAAAAAATTAACTTCATATAAACTTCACTTAGTAGTGGATATACTCAGTTTAAAAGCGTGGATAGGTCTCATCTATAGATTCCCAAAGCTCCTCTCCTCTAAGTGCTAACAGGTGGCAGAATCTCATCTTTAAGAAATTATGGTCATCTCTGGGGAGCTCTGTAGGAGATATATAGGCAATGAGATGAATGCTCAAAATCTATTAAAGTAAATGAGAAAAATCTCACAAGGCAAAGTAGGTTTTGTACATAACAAGTAAGGATAGATCTTTAGAGAAGGTAAAACTTTTGGCTTGAGGAGAGCTCTGACATTTCTAAGTTGTTGAGAATTTGCACAATAATTTTAAAGGAACTTAGGGAGCAGCCACTGGAAAAGGATCAGCTTTTATTCAGCCACTTGACCTCTAATGGATTATTAACACTTTCTCTCCCACTATATTTTGTTACATGTTTTATTTTTAAGTTGTTTTTTTTTTTCTACTTCTCCTGATTTTAAAAATCATGTAGACTCCAAGAGTGAAAATATATATGAAAGTAAATAGTTTTTTAAACTCTAAAGGCTGCTTTCATAATAACATCCGACAAATATCCCCTCTTTTACTGTTGGGGAATGCATTTAAAATGAGATGAGACATGCAGAGCAAAAATATTCCCAGCTCTGCACAGCATAGAGGGGATAGAAATAACAGACATTTCTACAAAGGCTTAAACATTGCTGGGAAGATGAAAGCTAAAATAAGTCACCTCTCTACAGGAGCATTAGTACCATTTATACGGGCTGTCAAGTAGTTCTTTATTGAAATATCTGTAAGAAATCCCTAATGTCTGAATAATGTCTAAAGTGATTCTGAACACTCAAGATCTTGGAAGAGAGGACAGGATAATCATACTAAGGGAACTTTGAGCAAGGACAGCAAAAAACATGGAAAACACATCTAAATTCTTTAGGATACCTCCAAAGAAGTGATTTAATTAAAAAAGAAACAAACAAAAAAAAGATGGGATTGAAACCCCAAACACAAGGATACAATTGATCCTTCTCCGGGTTGCTGAGAGAAAAGCTAGTTGCAGCTCTAGAGGCAATGCAGTTCACAGTCTCTTGAGCTCCCAAGATGAAGACAGTAAAAGACAAGACAAAGGCAGTAAGAGAAAATAATATGCTACTTGAATGACATTGAGTTTAGGGACAATATAGGTAAGGTGTCTTTTCTCACCTATCTTCACTTTTTCTTATGAAGAAAGATAGTTGACAGAAAAAAAACCTCAACAACAAACCAAAACTAAGTGGTGTTACTATCAGTTCTTGAAAAGGTTGCAACCTCTGTAGCTTTACTGTCTTGCTTTCTTCATCATTTCTTTCCTCTTCGATCTTCCTGAATAATGTTTATGTTGTGCTAACAATGCTTAGTGCAATAGACAGAATGTCATTTGAAATAGAATGTCAGACTGCGCTAACACTATTGAATTACTCCAAATAAATCCTAAGAGTTAAGACACAGAACAGTAGTGGATAATCTTTTAAAAATGTAAAAAAAATATAAAAATGTAAAAGTATTTTAAATTCTGCTGCATAACAAAGCAAGACTTTGTGTTATGGGGAAAATTAAGATCCACCTATAATTAAAAAATGTAGACAGAATGCATCTTAGCTGTAAAACCATATATTAGAACTTACTGTTTAATAATAATATAAATAGTCCATTTACTAGACGATTTTTACTCTCTCTCTCTCTTTCTCTCTCTGGCAAGAGAAAATATATAAAACTGGCCACCTATATTCTGTCCCTTGTTTTGAAAGGCCTAGAGTCTATTTACAAAATAGTTATGAAATTATTATTTTAATAGTCTTTTTAAAAGTGTGAAATATGGTTGAAAACCATATGGTTGAAAATCAAATTAAAATGATTTTCAGTACTTTGGTTGACATGCTCCAAGTATTCAAAAATGCTAGTGGACACAGCCAGTCTAGTTCTTTACATAATTCTATCTTTAAATATATAAATATCCACATAAATACATGCATTTTATACAATAGAATTTTTAGAAAAAGTCCTGAGTCATGAACACACTGTAGTTTTATTAATATTTAAGAATTTGAACTAAAGGCCAGTGTGATTAATTTGTAGAATGGAGATATGAAATATTTCTTAAAGGACACTATTTTCTTAAGAAATACTCTGTACTTCCTTGAACACTTAACATCATGATCAGCCTAGCCTTAGAAGATAGAAGATAAAAAAAAGAAGGGGTTATCAAGTTGTGATTGCCTAACTAGCTAATCTGAAAATATTTAATAAAATTGCACAATATTTTTTATATTTAAAAGCAATATAACAGTCTGAGTTCAGACAGCTCATTCACTTGAAGTGATATCATGTCTTCTGAAACACCAAAATATCTAGTTTGCAGTAAGACTGCATTTTGTGTGGACCCAAAATTCCCATTAACATTGTTATATCAGGAATATAAGAGAATCCTGATGTAGTGGTGCGTGAGCTGTGCTCACAAGTTTTGGGTTTATATAATTAATGTTATTTAAGTTGGGAAAATGGTTTATTCCGGACCCCCCTGTTTATAGCTGCATTTGCAGTTGGTTTACCCCTTCCCGAAGGTGCTGTTCCCCTGGAAACCCTCCTGTCCATCCAAGTTTGTCCCCTCCCCCGGAGCCTGCCAGTCATTCAGGAAAGCCTCTCCCCATTCTGGAAATCTCGGGGAGACTCGGCTTCTGATTGGAACAGGTTCTGGAAATCCCCTACCCCCCCCCTCCAGGGATTGGCCCTTTGTGTGTCAATCTACCCCCCAACTCCTCCCTTTGTATCCCCCTATTGGTGGAAAGTTTATGTACACGCCCCTTGGCACCTGTCCTTTTAAGCGGCGGGACGTCCGGGCGCACCCTCTCTCTCGCTCACCATCCTGAGGTGATGTCCAGGTAATAAAACCTCTCCTGTTACACCTCAGAAGAGAGCCTCCTTTTCCTCCTTTGCCATAGCTGCAAATTACATCCAGTGCTTGCCTGCCAAGAACCCACCGGGTGGGTTTCTGCAGATCCGTCCAGCGGGCCCTACCGACAGCTGCGCACGCTTCAGGCCAGGGGCCGGGCAAGGCTGGGGTTCACTGATCAGTGACCCACGGAGCATGACTGCATCCTGATACATTTTGTTCTGAATTAACCAGTTAATATTCTTGATTCTCAGTAAATCTGTAACAGAAGTCTGAGATTTATCTGACCAAATCACAGTTATTCCTAGTTAGACAGCTAGTCTAGGATAGTCTTCAAGGCTTTCTTTATCACTTCTGGAGCAGCCTCTTTCTTTTGGACACTTCATCATGTTTTCTATTAAGCACCAAAAGCCAGAGAATAGAGAGATATTCACTTGCTGTTACATGCAGAAAAACCATTTGTGACTAGTTTAGATTTCTATATCCTTTTTTTGACAGCTGTTTTTGGTCAGTCACATCATCAGTATTCTTACGTTTTCTTTATTAGATCTTTTAAAAACACCTTTTTTTGAGATAACTATGAAAACATTAAGAATATGAATGAGTAATCACTGGAAATATTGTTACAGTGGCAACTTTCCAGTAATGTGATGATCATTAAATTTTGTTTCTTGTAGGCTAAGGAACTTTCTTTTTTTTACCATTGCAAATATAAATGTGAGTTTCCTTGCCAAAGATCAGCAGGATGACATCAACTGCCTTAGAAGAGAATTGAGAAAAGCTTTTGAGAGGAGAAAAACTTCAAGTGATGATATTTTTCACAACCAAGAAAAAGGTAAAACAAATGCAGTACCAGAAGGCAAAGAAAAATTCAGAGTTCTTTCACCAAAATCTCTCTGTCTATGTTTTTTGTCTCACATCAAAGAACTGCTCAGGAAAGTCTGTGCTACAGGAATAAAGCATGTCTGACTGTTTAATCTGGGAATACTAGCCAAGGCTCCCCTCTCATAGCTGAAAAATATCTCAGAAATCACTCTTTATGTACATTACTCTAATAAAAATTCAACTAGATTATTATGAAGAAGTTGCTATACTAATGAATTCTAAAGAAAATGGTGAAAGGGAAATGGTGGAAAGGACTGAATTCAGTATTGCTACTGAAAATTTTACTGAATAACTATGTGCTCTGAGCTTTTTCAATTTCTTTTGTAGCTGAAAATAACTGGGCAAAACTACTTAATCAGCTAGTGATTCTTTCAAAGCGCTCTTTTCTGTTACAGAACTGATTAACCTGTAATGGACATTTTTGTTCAAAAAGCAGAATTCTGTGAACAATGTCTTTTAAGGACCGGATCGGTTTTGTCCCCTGCTTGTCCTTCTCTTCATATTTGCTAAAGAGACTTGAAAAGATAGAATGTTTCAGCTGCTTCAACAACATTCGACAGTAATTGGAAGACACTTCAACATGCTCAGTTCTTATAAATAAAAGTTTCCAGGTTTAAAGTTTAGAAATGGCAACAGAAAAGTGCACTGCGGAAAGCTACAAAAGAGCAGGAACTGTGACAGAATTAGAACCCCTTAAAGTTCATCTTAACCTTCAGGGTAGCTTTTAATCCTCATCTAAACATGTTTTTGTTCATCTCCCTGAAGTTTTCAAAGGATTCCCTGGAATGAAAACTTCAAACAGATTTGAATTAGAAGTTTGTATTCCTGGTAAGTCTAAAAGAAATTATGTTATGCTCCAGGCTCAAAACTGTGGGTTTTTTTGCCTGCAAACTTTGCATTTGTTTGGTTAAAGGCCTTGCAGCCTAGACCTGTAAGAAGATAAGGAATATTAAAAAAAAAAAAAAAAAGGCACTCACCCTATCCAAATACAAGATTTGCCATGTATTTGCCAGATGAAAGCAAGCAGGATGTACTATTAAAAAAATGGTTCAAACTGAATGCTCACAAATTAATTTTCTTTAATTTTTTGTCTCAGTGGCATTGTTTTTATCAGTTGAAAATCACCAGAGAAAACTGGAGGAAAAGGAGAGAGGGCAAATGAAAAAGGAATACTAATATCTTTCAACTGTCTTATACCTGCTTCAATTGATTTTATAGTTAAACAAATCACTTCTGCTAAATTACATATATACTGCTTATCAGTTACTACTCATGAATAATTAATATTCATCATATATCATTATTTTAATTATAAGGGACATTTGCTTACATTTAAAAACTTGTATCAAAATGAGGATGCCAATATCTAAATATTCTCTACATTACAATGACTTTGAGCCCTTTACAATTCCCAAGAGTTTTTCCAAGGTTCTCCCCCCATAGATTTGGGTTGACAAGCTCCTTAAGGTCATCTTCACCCAGTTTCAAATCAATACTGTCAGATCATCTGGCCATGCTTACAGCAGGACAGTATATGATGTTACTTTACTAAGGCCTGTGTTACTAACTAGATAAAAAAAATCATGTCCTTAAATCAAAATAGTTGTTTCAGTATGGTCCTATCTGTTGCTCCTCTTCAGTCCTTCAAAGAGTGATGCTTCTTTTTTTTCCCTGCACTTAATGACACATTTTTACCAATTTCCTTCAACATCAAACAGCAAATGTTGTCTTTTCTTGTGGTATAGTCTGAAAGAAATATATACATAGATTTGAACAGAAGAGTTTGGCCACTGGGCTGTTGCGGGAAGCAAAGCAATTCCCTGAGGAGACTGTGGGTTGCAAAGATCCTTAGTTTGGGTAACAGCAACAGAAAGATCCATTAATGTAAAACATAGAGAGGTTAAATTTTGGGGTAACCTGCAGATGAGGTCAGGTGGAGGGTTCTCTCAACCCCCAAACTACAAAACATTATCTCTGGCCCTGGGGTTATAGTAGTCAAATGTTTAGATCTTTCTCCCAGCAGAGCGATGGTGATGAGTCACTTTAGTAAATGGCATAAGAACATCTTGACATTTTTTACATGCCTACAAACCTGGTTGTTGCTCAAAGTAGCTGCTACAGTTTATTTGTTGGTTTTTTTTTTTTTTTTTTCCCCCTTTGGTCATTTGATTTATTAATGCCAGCTATAACCAGATATTATGACCAAAAACATGGTCAACATTTAATGGATAAAATTAACACGAAATTATGTACTCTGACAAGATCCTTACAAATGTTTGTAAACTCCCAGTTCTCCTCTAGAACTGCAGCAGTCCTACTGTATGACAATTATAACAGGTATATATTGCCCCAAAAATATTTTAAACATGATTCAAAAAGTTTTTTAAAGCCCATAGTCTTTTAAGCAAGTAAAAGATAAGGTTATGTGTAAGTCCTTGTTAAGTGTTTATTAGCAAGAAATGGAAAAGGTACTCTTCCCTAAACTAGCCCAGTCTTCTAGCCTCAGAGTGGTCATACTATTTACAAGTGTAATCTTTAATTAAAGTTATTCCAAGGTTGTGATTGAATTTCTCTCCCAGAAACCTTTCCAGTCAGGTACCTTCAGGAAAATGTACAAATTATTGGGAAGGCAAAATGGATAATCAGGGAACTAAAATGAGTTCAAGCCTAACCAGTATTGAAGAAAGTACCCAGAGAAGGTAGGCAAATCCATATACAAACCTCTTCTATTACACCTCCTCTGAAGTTTGCAGCACTAGGAACTGGAACTATCTCATAATTTTAAAATAAAAATAACTGCTGTAAAAATGTATCACAAGAAAAATAGAATTACCATATGAAGGCATGGAAAAACTCTAGCACTGACATAATGTAAGCAGTGTAAGCAATTTATTGAGTTATAAGCACAAGCCAGAAATGGCATTACCCTACTTATTTGTTAACTTGAGGAGTGAATGAAATGCATAAAAATTATAATTCTGTCATGTTTATCTAAATTTCTACAGAGCACAGTGCTCAGTGACAACAGATCAAGGGTGTTGGAAGTATTAACATTATAGCTAAAACATAAATTGATGAGACTTTTAACTTGTTTCTTTCATAAAATCCTATTTGATGGCAATAGAATTGAGCATGAAGTAGAGGACAACAGGTCAAAGACAACAAGAAGCAGTCAATACTGAGGAATCAAGGCAAAAATATTTAGAAAAAGTCTAGAAAATTGAAATTTTCTGGGCATATAAACCTGATCTGCTTAAACTTGCATAAATACATGCACATAGAATCTATAGATATTTCTTTAAATAACTGCAAGTAATTGACTTTTACTAATAGCACATGACAGCAAAACCAGATACAATACCTCTATATATAACTTTACTACTTCTATATTTAATTGCAAAAATAGTATAAAAACTTTGAATGTAATAAAAATTCTTGATATGCTGTAAAACACTTGGTATCCAATTTTGTGGGAGGAAGATCAAATGCATGATACAATTTTATGAGAGCAATGTAGCTAGCAGCAGTTAGTGCTGATCCCGGGGACGTAAGATATCCTTGTTCAGGTGCTAAAACCTTCCTTTGAAACAGTTCTTTATAAAAGGAATTGTGCTGAAGGACTAATTCTATTTTTACTTTCTTACTAATCAATATTGTTTCATCTCATTTCTTTCCTGAAGGTAAAAAAAAAATCTCCTGGGTTCTGGATAATTACAATGGGCAAAGCAATAGTGTGCTGGTTTATTGCTCAAATAATAAAGAAATAATGCAGGATAGCAATAAATACCAATACATTAGATGTGCTTTGCACACTAGCAACAATTCCAATAAAAGTTGAAAGTTTGAAAACTTAAAACTGCTCTGAATAGTCCATGAAGAGCAAGTCAGCCGCACTAAATTTAAGGAACAATTTCTTTTGAAAAGGATCCTGTGAGGGTAAAAACCACATCTCTTAATATTTGCTAAGGTCATTTAACAAAACCTGCAAATATAACTTAAAATTTTTTAAAACATAAACCATGAATTTCGTAGCCAGAATTTAATAATCTATGATTCTACATTATTCTAAATACAGCTAACATGCTAAATATATGCTCCTTTAACATTTTTAAAATCAGATTAATCTAAAATGAGTTTGGATATTTCCAATAATCCTTTTGAGAAAAAGGTTTGTCTCTATATTGTCTGCTCTGGCTTGAATGGAATCCTAGGAAAATTAATGTAAAGGCTAAGTAACCCAGTCTCAAATTTTACAGAAAGTAGTGAATTCTACTCATTCTCCTGGAAATTCATAATGACTAGTGTTGACAAAATCACAGAATATTCAGAGTTGGAAGCCACCCACAAGGATCTCCAGTCCAACATTTAAATTAATGGCTCATCCAGCGATCAAATCTACAATCTTGGCATTACTACCACCATGCTCTAAACCAATTAAGCTAATCTCAGTGGCTTTATCAAGTCATAGAACTGACCATGCAAATTCTCCTTTTTATTATTTATTTTGAAAGATAAAAACACAGACAGAGTGATAACTACCATGAACATCAAAGATTAGAACTTCAACGACCTGTAAACATACAGGTGAACTTCACCTGCAAGTCCTTTGGTATCTTCCAGGTTTTGGGGAACAACCTGAATGAACCAATGTTTGATGGATTGGTATCAACACCATGTAATTTAAATTAGCTTTCATCTTGGGAAAATGCAGAAAATGACTTAATTTCCAAGGAGTATGGTGAAAATCAAAAGGACAAGTACTATACTTCAATTAACTTACTCTAGTGTATTAAAAAAGAAGGCACTGACATTTATATCTATATTAACTACTTAGTAACAGACATATATTCAGCTACACACATTTTTAAGACAGGAATACTTAATACAACCTGGTTAAAAATTAAAGTGTCTAGAGGAATAAAGAAGGTTATATTAATTCCATTTTACATCTTTGATGTTTAGGAAAGTTTAATTTTTTAATCCAGGTCTCTTTATTTCACCAAATCTACTGAAAATCAATTGCTTTAAAAACAATTTTCACCACTTACATTGTTAATATTAAATTTTCTCAGTAATTTCTTTCCAGTAATATTTTCAAGTTTTCCTAACAGTCATAAGCTTCTAAGGCCCTCATTCAGACAAAAGGTCTCTGGAAATGATAAACAATTGTTTTGTGATCCTCAAAGGGCAAAAGAAATAAAATATAAGCAGCTCACTTGGGCAGTCCCTTCACTTCATATAAGACTGTTTAGATTTAAGAAGACCATTGTTACTGTTCCTAACAACAGCTGTAAATCTAAGAGAATTAATATATAGATGTCTTCATCCATCACAGGTGAGAAATCAGTTGTCAGAGTGGTCAGTGCGGTTTCCTTAGTGTAACTTGATTTAATGCCACATCACTTAAGGTCAAGGAAATTTAAAGGCTGCCCTGAAAACAAGTGTGCTTACTTTCTCCAGAATTGTTGAAATACAAAGCTTGCAACAATCACCAATGTCCGCATAAAGAGTTAGTAGAGAAGAATTATTTGGCTTTTTGTCTACTTATTGCTTGCTTATTTTGGAGAAAACTTTAACCACTGTTTCTCTAAAGGAAGGAAAAATGATGAAGTTTAAAGTGTCAAATAGCAGGAAATCCTATGGCGACTAATAGTTTGGAAAATTCATACTGGAATATTTTTTTGTTGTTCATCCAATTTAAAGACTTCACCCTTAACCTACCCTGTAGTTACTTCCCTAAATATTTTAAAAAATCTGACTTTTACATGGATATTGCCTGATCTTCATTCATACTTGAAATAATTCCCTGTGCCTGCTAGAGATGGTGTTCCAGCGAATCCCGGCTGCCCTGGCAGGGAATTGTTTCAAGTCTGGTTGGGCAGTGGCTAGCAGACCGGCCACTACCTCCTTAGTAGTTCAGAAGCTGCACGAGAGCTGTTAGTGAGGCTCGACGAAGGTAAGAAGAAGGAGGCCTCGTGGCAAGATAAGAGTTTATTGTCACATGCACCCCATGGTGCAGGCACTCACGTGTCCCAGGAGAGAGAGAGAGCTAAGAGGGCCAAGGCCAGAGCCAGGCCCAGGCCCAGGGGCCTGGGCCCTGAGCGAAGCCCCAGCCCAAGGCAGAGGCTGAGAGGCAGAGAGAGCGAGCAGGAGGAGCTCACTCTTATCAGGGACTAGGGGAAGGGGGTGGACACAAGTGGGAAAACCAATCAGGGAAACGGGGAGGGCACACAGCCAGCAAATAGGAAACGAGGGGTGGGGCATTCCCAGCCTGCTCCGATCCGGGACCGAGCCCCTCTCCGAAGCCTCTGGAATGAGGGGGGCAGGCTTCCCGGAGGGGGGCAGGCACTGGGAGGAGACTAACAGATGATTGACTACATATAGTAACAGAGGGGAACAAAGGGAATTTCCCAGGCAGGAGATTGTACCAAATGGGGAGAAGTACAGGGGGAACTTGGGAAGAACCATTATAGAAAAAATGATTATTAACAATAAGTAAGAACTAGAAAACGCGCCGCTACACATACTGACATATATTCCTTCCCAATTGCAGTATATTTTACTATGCTTTTCTGATTTAATACACTTACAGATTTTTCTTGAGATACTAAAAATCTAATTTAGAGCAATTTCTCAGATGATCTTTGAGCTTGTTAGTCAAAATAATTAATAACTATGCTTAGTTAGCATCTGATTTTAGAGAAGTTTGTTTTCTTTCAGCTTTTCCTAAAATTTCTTTGGTGAGGAACTAAAGTTCTAGTTCATTTAAAAAGTGCAGTCCAGCCTTTTGAGAAATCTGAAAATATTTTATCCAGATTCCAGGGTTTAAAAATCTATTTTATTTCATTCTTACATCTTTATTGCCTTAATTCACTTATTTTCTGTAAAGGGTTAAATATGAAATTAGGACTATGATATGAAGATATGAGACTTAATTTTCTCAACATTGATGTAACTTCAGAATTGCCAATGTGGCAAGTATGCATAAAATCTATAATCTTCATAGGAATCTAGTTTTAAGAAGGTAAAAAAAACCCCAAACTATTACTTCCAAACACTAGATTACAAAACAATCAGAAAAAAAATTATATTTAATCCTATGTTGCTTTTCTATAACCTATTTAATAATATTATACTTATATTAATATTTTTTACCATATTAATTAGCAACGTCTGAAACACCGTGACTGCAGAAGAGTTTATTACTAATTGCCATTAGTTCTCTATCCATTTTCTGACTCCGGAACTCTGGAAGATGTTTCTCCTTTCACATGATTGCAATGCAAGGAGACCTGTCCTTAATTCAATGTGTGAAACACCATTTGTTTCAAGCTAACCTTTCAGGAAATAGAGTTGAAGTGAACTTTTACTTCTTGCATACATACAATTTGGAAGATTCACTTAAGAGTGATGCACTCATACAGAAAAAAAAAGCCCAAAACAACTGGAATATATTTATGGCTTTCACAGATTTCCTGGTTATCAGGCATCAACATAGTGTGCCTCCTAATTTTTCAGTCTTTGTAATTGGGCTATTTTACTTATTTCAAATGTAGCTCCATAATTAAATTCAGAAAATTCTTCTTCTTTGTTTTCTCCCATCATTGAATAGAAATATTTTACTCAAATATTTTCGTTTTCCTACAATTTCCTTAATGATGTCTACTTTTCTGGCATTTTGTAGCCTTCTTCAGAGAAGACAGAAGGAGAGATTAAAGCAGAAGTGTGAAAAAAATTGTTTAATAGATGCATAGCTATGTTTCACTGTAAAAGTTTTTATTTAATTTTCCTCTCTAGTCTGTGAATGACAGACTTGGTTCTTCAACATAGAGATCAGAAATGGAAAGATATTGAGCTGGTTGACCAGGTTTGTGGTAAGGCTTTTTTGTTAATTCAGTATATAGCATAATGCGGCTAAGTAAGAGGTGGGGTACCAGATGACAGTAAGCCATGATCAAAAGTAATGTTTTGATTGGACAAGAGCACATTAAAATGGCTTCTGATTTATTTCTGCTCTTATTTTTGGAATAACCTACTAGATACTATGCAATTATGAAACGATGTTTTAAACACAGTAAAGAAATTGACCTGTCTATCAATGACTAGTATTCTATCCAAATTGTTGAGGGACTTGTTTCCCTTAGAAGATGTCTAAATCTTTTTATTAATAAAGATGCTAAATATCCTCATGAACTATGTTTCAAAATGTAATGTGAGCTCTGGGAATGCTGTGGAAGCAACACAGCTAGATTCAGACCTTATTTATCTAGGATAGGTCTAGATGATTTAAAATTGATTTAAAGCTCAGCACATAGACCCAGCTTGGAATTCATTTCATAAAAAGTTTTACAGTTCTACAGTATTAATATTTGCTAATTAAATAAGCTGAACTCATAGCTTCCTTGGAGGATTTTTGTCACCTTGAACAAAAACATGACCTCACTGGGCAGGTAAAGGATTGTCTGACCATGGTTTCATAACACAACTCTCATCTAACTAGTAAGCTCTGCAGTCTCCACAAACTGTGCAGAATACAACAACTTTTAGTACTAACTTCAGACAATGAAGCCTACCTGAAAGAATAACCCAAAATAATGAGCCTTCAGCTAGATCTGCCCATCTCTAAATTACTAGATTAACTAGGAATGGGCTGGAAAAGAAAAAAACAAACAAAAAACAATTGCAGTGTTTCTAACACATTTGAGGCAGGGGGTTACAAAAATCAGGTTATGGTCATTGGGAGATACTAGTGGTGATTTAAGCCAGTGAGATAATATAAATAAAATAAAAACTATAAAGCAGTTGAAATGCAGGAGCACAGGAGCAAAAATACAGGTGTGTCTGGCACTGTGGGGAAAGCTGAGCCCAGGGTGAAGAATCCTGTTTGGCTCAGGAACCCAACCATCAGCCAGGGCTTGGCATGTTGACCCTAGTGTCCTAGGTTACAATGTAAGATGTGCCCAAAGTATGTATTCCATCCCCATCTTCATGAGCTGTTGAAACCAGGTGGGGCAGTGTTTCCCTTATCTTCTGCTCATGGACACAACAATGCCTTGCCTCATGACTCATGGGTAACTCCCTCTGGGAGCTATCTCTGTTTAATGGGCCATCAAAGACCCACTGCATGACTCATAGAATGAGATCAGCACATTGGGAGATGCTCCGCCCAAGGGGAGGAGCCAAGCATTCCCACCTGGATATAATCTGGGATTTGGGACAGCACAGACAGCCTTACCCACTGGACTCCCAGAGGACAAGAGCTACCAGACCTTTCTATAGGATCACTGCTACAACAAGACCATTTCATCTGGACTGCTACTACCACCCTAACAGGGTGTCAGGTTGTATTCTGACACTCTCAGTGGTTTTTTGTACTATTGCATTTATTTTCTTTTACTTTCTTTTACTTCTTTTCCTCATATTAAATTGTGTTTCTGACTTGGGGTCTCTCACCAGTTTTGCTTTCAAACCAGTACACCCTAGGTGAGAGGTTTGGTCCTCTGGTCTATTCTGCTGCTTTACTCTGGACCAGAGGGGCTGTTTTGTGCATGCCACAGAGCAGAAATCAGAAAATAAACATCAACAATCGCATCTTATGTCTATTCTTCTTAGCAAATACATTTTAGATTAGAGATCATTGATTATTGTGGTCTGTTCTTGTAGCCACCCCTCTTAAAAACTGCAAAACCTTGGTATTGTTTTGGAGGTAAGGCGGAAAAACAAAAGAGAAAAAAACTTCTTCTTGTAATTTCAGTTAAAAAAAATAAATAAAATCTCTCTCAAAATGATATTAATAAAATTTCAACATGGGAAATTTTATATCAGACTGTAATATTGTTATAAAAAATATATATACATTACTAACCAGAACTCAAGCCTACTTTGCTCTAAAACTACAGTCATTATTGTTGACATTATTGACATGAATAATTCAGTCATTAAAATAAAAATGAGTATATAAGTACATATATATGTGTGTACAATTTCTCTGTCTTAAAAATAGTGTTTATTGGAAATCTAGAAAACAATTCTAGTCTTAACTTCTTTTTGGTGGGTATATGAATAATTTCAGTTAGCACGTATAGGCTTACCATTAGGCACTATGTTATTCTGTTTTTACGTATTCTGCACATTTAATTCAATGTGTATTTTTCCCACTCTATTTTTTCATATATTAGAAGTTTAGCCTTTGGGTAAAATAAAGAAAGTAATTACTTTCTGTCAAAATGGTGAGAGAACATAGCTCTGAGATTATGAAATAGACTTCATTAGTGGTGTATGTCTTCAATTTTTTGCTATTATTTTAGCTGCCCTGAGAGGCCTTTAAAAATGAAACTTAGCATTAATGGACCTGAAATAATAATACTAACTGTAGCATAGACTCTTGTAGGGGTTATATTATAAATAAGAAATAGTCTTTCACATAAGTAATTGCCAAAAGTTTTACAAATGAAAGAAACTTGTTTTGGTGGTTTTTAACTGTAATTTTACTCAACGGTGAAAAAAAGCGTCCATAGTGTTCCATCATTAGCAATGGTTTCCAATGAAACACAATAAAGAAACTTTCAATATTTAGTTGTGAAATTATTCTGAATGTTCTTAGGGAGGGAAGAAATTATTTAATCCAATTGCTATAATTCCAAACTGTTAGACAGTTTGAGGATTTAATTTTTGTCTCAAGTTCTTTGCTGATAGAATTTGGGGACTGAGATTTAATGTATAACATTTTCCTAGTATTTCAATGAAAATGAAAAACAAAACCATGCAAAAATAATCCACTCAAAGTCAAGTATTTCATCTGTAACCACATCTATGCCTAAAAGCTTGTGATTCATTGTCAAAAATTCTTAAGTAAGTTTCTCAAAAACGTACAAGTCTTAAAGGGAAATATAACTGAAAGTTTAGTTTCAATTGATGGCTATGAGCAGAGATACATCTATTGATGCCCCCACCCTGCAGAAGGGAGAGGCAGAGGAATGCCAGCTATTAGACCTCAGCATCAGAGAGGTCCCCAGTGTACCTTCTATGCTGCCTGCAGTCCAAAAGCATTTTTTGCTCTGATTGGTGTCAAACAGTGTTGGGGGTTAGGTTTGTTTCTTGTTTTGGTTTTTTTTTTTACCTATGGAATTTTTTCCCGGGAGTTGCTGGGCAACTAACTACTGGGTACTTATGGGTACTCAGGTGGGACAAAAGGATGGAGCACAGCACCTGGCTACTCTTTTTCTTTTGTCTCCAGGAGTTTCTCTCAGGAGGGGAAGGTGACTCGAGGTTTTTAGGGGCAGGAAAAAGACGGGGCTGGGGGCAGCTTTGATCTCTTGTTCTCAGCATTGGAGAGAGGACGGTCAGGCTGCTGCTTGCTGCGGGAAGAGTTTCACTGGCACCACCGGGTCTGATCCTGAGGAAAGCTACCATCATCTGCTCGTGTGCCCAGGAAATCTTACTTCTCCTCCTGCTGCCCCGCTGGAGCTGGCCCAGTCCTGTCCCACCGCCGCTGCTTTCTCAATGCTGCTTTGAGGCTTTTTCTGCTACACTGTGGTCAGTCCTGCACTGCCCCGTCCTGCCGGGACATCCCTGCCCTTCCAGTGACCACCGACAGAGCGCTGGATTTTATCCAATCCACCAGCCTCACTGTTCCAGCTTGGTGCTTTTCAGAGTCCCAAGAGATAAGCACTGTCCCGGGTTTTGTGAAACAAAGCCTCCCTCAAAGTCCCTAGTTCTGTTCACTATTAATGATGTAATTGTTGTTGTTTGTTTGCCTTGTTATACATATTAATAAAGAACTGTTATTCCTATCCCCATATCTCTACCTGAAAACCATTTTAATTTTCTAAATTATAATAATTTGAGGGGAGGGGATTTGAATTATCCATTCCAAGAGAGGCCCTGCCCCTCTTTAGCAGATACCTATCTTTTCAAAACCAAGACAAACATTAATCAGGGCTATTGTAATGAGAGGTGGGGGAGGAAGGAAGGACAAATGAGGTGGAGTGACATTAAGCATCCATAGGCAGGAAACTTGCTTCAATACCTGAAGGCATGCCTCCTCTGACTTTTTTTCCTTATATAAGAGTCGAATTAGAGCTGAATTTGTAGGCTAGACAAACTTAAGGGTTTGTTGAGCTGTGTGTGTGTTTTGTTTGTTTTGTGTATTGAGGTTTTTTTAAGTAGATTTGGGCTCTGAGAAAGAACAATCTCTGCAGCCCACGCAATTGCAAACCTTTACAAATATATAAATAAAATTGTTGATTTTGTAACAGAGCTTATTTGTTCAGCTGTCAGTTTTTAAGCTGCAGATTTGTTTCAATTTGTAGACAAAATTCATGTGACTGATAGACACTTTTTTTTTTTTTGATTTGGGAAGATCAGCTTTGCATGTGTATTTAACAAGTTCTTGAAAACGGATGAAACATTTAATTTACTTTTTCATTTCGTGTTGTCAGAAATATCACTTAAGTAATCCAACATAAAACCAATAAAGCTGTCAATCTGCTCTCTACTAGAAGTTCTTAAAAAGATATATCAATATATCTATAGCAGGAGCATAAAATCTGTTGCCCATCTAATCATCTCCTTGTTTACTTTTAGTGTTCGTATTCCTTCACTCATCCAAATAGTTTTCTAAAACTGGAAACTGGCATGCGAAGTGACTTAAAATGGAGATATTCATCAACTGCAATTTGATCAAATTGGTGCTGCAATCAAACCTGACTGACAGTTACCAGATGTTGCATTGACTTGCTCTCATTGCCAAGGGAACAATTATTTATTAAAAAGATTAGTTGATTATAATGAAAGCAAGTTACTTCCAAGTAGTTTTTTAAGCTTTCCAAAGAAGGCTTAAAAATTAATAGAAAAGGACCTCCATGTGATTATCACAACCTTGCCTTGACCACGAGTTATGACCAAACAGCATAAGATGTGGCATACAGGACAACATAAAAATGAACAGAGTGGGATGAACCATGTCAGGGACCCTGGACCAAGCAGCATCAGAACAACACTACCTGAGACTGCTAGAAAGGTGTAATGTGATATCACCACTGTCTGACTTGATTGATGACATGTGCAACACCTCCCTCATTCCTCAAGGACAGTGTATGGTGAAAAATGCATATAAGCAGAGTTCATGTCAGGGCTGAGCTGCTGGGCAGTTTGACACTGAGCATGTCTGCAGTGATCACTGTGTTTCCTCAGGCTCCTCTATGCCAACCCACTGAAATGGTGCCACCGCTGTCTCAGCTAATTCTCACTCGGTACCAGTTCTTTTTGGATCGCAATTAAAAAAACCTCAGGTTTATTATCTATTTTATTATGTAAAGGATAGAAATTATACAAAATATCACAGCAATCTTATGTCCCACCCAATGCTGGGAATGGTGTCTGTTGCACTGCTGTATGAGAACCTGTTTTTGCCTATGGCATGTTGCTCAGAGTTCCTATCTGTGGTTGAGGTGGTCAGTCTCACTGTTTCTCACATTTTTAAAATATTTTTCCAAATGAGTGAAGCTATCAATCTTTTCACTGTACAATACCATGTACAACTTTCCTTGTGGTACATGGAGGTTCACTCTGGACACTTTGTTCTTATACCTCTCCTTAAGAACAAGCTGGTTCAGGACATAATTAAAGGCAATGCATGCTGACATCAGAGTACGTGCTCAGCTTACAGAGCAGTTACTCAGGTACTAACATATAGGTCTCTACAAAAAAGGCCTATGACTGTACTTTTCCTGTATTCAGACTGAAATCACAATCACAATACAGCACATGCATGTGTGTACCTGTGTGTGTGCGTGAATGCTGAGCTATTCCTGACAACCCTGCTTGGTTTACTTCATAAATCAATCTCAGCAGTGTCCATGAATAGGTGTTCCTTTTTTGCTGCATGGCATCAACTCTTGTTAAGAAGAAAGACTTTGTTTTTATGCTACACATAGCCAAATGTTACACTGTAAAGCAGACAATGTATAAGCAGGGGAAATAGAAAGCTATATGCTGCAAATGCAAACCCTCATATTTTCATATCTGCGATCTATAAAACTGTGTTCAGGCATTGTTAAAAATGAAATGTTCTTTATATACTGGGTGTAAAAGAAGTTGATAACATGTCCTTAAATTATTTTAAAATTCTTTTATTATTTTTATTTCACTATTTCTTAGATCCAAAATACTTTTAGCTGAAGAGTCAAAACTTACATATGTCATTAACTCTTATAAAATTCATTATTTCTTTATAATATAATTATTAAGAAAGTTGCAAAGAACATAACACCGAGGACAGAATTACCTCCCATAAGAACTGTAATTTAAAAAGGATTAAAGTCTAGCAAAAACATAAGGAGGAAAGAAACATGTAGTTACTGGGATTGTGAGTGAATCACTTAAAATAGAAATAAGGTTAATGTCTAACTTGGGGGAAATGGAATTGCTTGATAGTTCAATAGAGAATTGTCCCACCTTTATCTCAGGCTTCAAATAATATGTACTACCTAATAACTTAAATTGCAAAAAACCGCCAGTACTTTGTGGGTTTAGTGAGTGTAATGGTGGTTAAACTTTACAAGCTGTTGCATAAGCTAAGTGCTGCTATTAAACCAGTGGAGAAAACATTTACATAGATTGTAGAAACTACACAACATCAGTTATTCCCTCAGCTGCTGGTGACTTCAGATTGTTTTCGGATTTATAATTTTTTTTAAGTGGCCAAATTAAGAAAATTAACAGAGCATTGCCAGTTCAGAGATCTTAAGAGATGCATTAAAGGACCAGTTAGAGTGTGTATGTGAAAAAAGGAAACAACCTAAAAGTGGTTATTAAGTGAGAGTAATTTAACCCTACCAGGCATCCTAGAATTTCTGTATCAGTGAAGACAGCTGCTAACGATGCCAGCGAGATGCACCTATATTATGAAATCTGTGCAAAAAAAAGGAAGTAGTACAAGATCAGCAAGGTCAGATGTCATGAGTTTTCTTTGTCATCTCATGATGCAGTAATTTTCAGTCAGTACAGTAATATGAGGCAGGAAAAAAAGCAGGTTATTTCAGAAACCAATTTCAAAAAACAATTTTCAAGACTATAGAACTGTATATGTAATTCATGAGTTTATAAATTAAGAATGGATCAAACTGAGAGTGACATACTATACATTTTATTTTTTTAGTTTAGATGACAGATGACATTATTTTACAATTTAGGAAATAATCCTTATATTGGAGCCTAATACGAGGTTACTTATTAATTCTAATTTACCATAGTTTTATCAGACATAAAATAATTCATAAAAAACCAGATTTAAACTCGTTATTAAACTGCTGTCTCATTTTATCAGATAAAAGCAGTACAGAGCAGATCATAGTTAAGACAAAACATAAAACAGTTTCTCCACAGCATATTTTTGACTAGTAATGCATACCAAAATTACCAAGTGGAGAGAAGTACTACTACATGATATTGGCTGATATAACCTAATCTGTTGGTCTACCTCTTTGATTAGAAGGATGAAAAAAAGCTTATCTAGAGAAGAGTTAAACTGTATCTGTGCTATCTTGTTGGATTTTCTTTTTTCTGAACTATCCTCTTAACTTTTTAACAGTCCACAATTGATGTATATGTCACAGGCAGGCTCTAATCTAGGGTGAGCAAAGCAGTTCTCTAGACAGAATAATTTAGTTATTATTAAACAGTTTAGTTATGCCTGGATTTCTTTGCATTATTTCTGTAAAGCAGAAAATTTTTATAAATCCAGAACTCCCATAACCAGTAATGAAAAGGGGTTGATCATGAAAAGCATGCAGTTATCTAAGATGTGACTTAACACAGTATTCCTCTAAGCCATACTTAGTATTCCTGGTTGAGTGTACTGTAACTATATGGCTTCTTCCTATTCTTATAAGGGAGCTCCTAAAAGAATTCTTTTCTATCAAGGAAAGACATTCAGAACCAAGCAAAACAAATTGAAAAGAAAATTCATGAATTTCATATAAAAATGTTAAAGAATTGGAAGAAGACAGGGTGAAGTCTGTCACAGAATAATGTCTTTGCCTTTGAGTTACCTGGCCTTTTCTTTACATAATACTATCCCGGACCTGAGAGAAACATCCTGTATGAAAGTGATATCAAGACTGATACACTTGTCTTCTAGATGAGCTCCGCTTGTACAGGGAAAAAAAATCTAAAATGGGACATTAAACCATGTCAGACCTCTTATCAGAAGGTGAAAGAGGAATTACTGCAGAGTATTTTGTTGCAAATTGCAATTCAGGATGCATCCTTGGGCTGTTTGAAGAGTTTGTCGCTTATTCTGTAAACTCAATGTCTGTGAATAAAGTGTCTGTTCTATGCAATCTTTTTGTAGGAATGGCTCTCTTCAAGGCTGAGATTTATCGTAGAATCATAGAATGTTAAGGAGTTGGAATGAACCTTAAAGATCAAATTGTACCCATTACTCCTTTTCCTACTACTAGAGCTTCTGACAGAGTCCCACTCCAGCATCCTTGTAGGCCCCTTCAGATACTGGAAGGTTGTTGTGAAGTCTCCACACAACCTTCCCTTCTCCAGGCTGAACAACCCCAACCTACTCAGACTGTCTTTGCAAGGGATATGCTCCAGTCCTCTTATCAACTTCATGACCCTCCCCTGGACTTGCTGCCCCAGTTTTGTGGTCCTCTTATGGTGGGGACACCAGAGCTGGATGCAGTACTCCAGGAGGTGTCTCACAAGAGCAGAGTAGAATGGGAGGATCTGCTGGCCACATTCCTTTGAATGCAGCCCAGGATACAATTGGCCTTCTGGGCTGTGAGCACATGCTGCCAGCTCATCTCCAATTTTTCATCAGCCATTATCCCCAAGACTTTCTCCACAGGGCTGCTCTTAATCCCTTCTCTGCCCAGTCTGTAGGTATGTGTGGGATTACCACGCCCCAGGTGTAGACCCTTGCACTTTGCTTTGTTGAACTTCATGAGGTTTGCATTTGCTCACCTCTCAGCTGTGTCAAGGTCCCTCTGGATGGCATCCCTTCCCTTCAGCTCTTAATAAAGTGCTCTGTAATCACTAAGGCTTCAGAAAAGGTTTATATGAATTTGAGTTTGGCTTAGGATATGTTATTGAATTTTTCGCCTTTTTCTTTCTGTCTGAGAAAGACTTGGTCATTTATGATAAAAACTAAGATTGCAACAAATGGATGGAAATTTCAGTGCTCTATTCCCATAAATCACTGTTCTATATACATGTAACTATGAAGAATAGCAGGTTTTAACACGGAGCTAGGATCTTTGGTGGTATAAATCCACAACTCAATAGATTTATGCAAATTTATACTATTTGAGCTTATTGTGCACAGACTACTAGAGAACATTTTCTGGCATGCAGATACCTCCATTTCACAGTTAAATTAACTTCACAATTATCAGGATTGGACTTATTCTCTAAAAAGCCCTAATGATTCCTTTGCTGCTTATTTAAAGGAAAACACATTATATTAATTAAATGATGGTTATTTTTAAATGAAATGACCCTTTTTTATTGATGCTGGGAGAAGTCCTAATTTTCAGATACTAGTATAGGCTCCAGCTGCTCTAGAACTCAGGAAACAAGACAATATATCAATGAAATATATCAATAAACATATATAGTGGACTATTGGAGCAATAAAGCAAGTAATTAAAATTTCTAATACTTTTTCACTCTGGAAGTTCAAGCTGTAAGAATGTACCTAATAAAGCACTTTATTATTTCTGAAATTGTACATTTTCAAGTCTAGATAAATGTAAAAAGAAAACCTCTTCTAGATAGAAAATTTGATTGTAAACCAGTAATTTGCCAATTTCTGTTTAATAATACTAATGCTGAAATATTTTATTTTTAACCAAAAGCCCTCAAGAAAAATGTCTTTTTTTCAAAGCTGGACCTTGCAGTCTGAACAGTTTTAAATTTTATTTTCTTCATGCAAGTGCAGTTATTTTTGTGGAAGTAACATCTAATAATTATGACAATGTCAGTCATTGAATCACATGGTGATTAAATATTTTTTGCAAACTAAGTACCTATGTTCAGCCAGCTTAATTAGTAATTTTTAAGTACACTGTTATCAAATTACCCTTGTTTAATTTGAATAAAAAAACCCCCAAACTTATAAAATGTTCTTTATCAAGTTCTAGTGTTTTCAGTGATGTATTGTGGTATTTTAGATTTCTCAGTCTGGCTCATGACTGTACTTGAAAAAGAAGGAGTAAAACCAATAATGAAATAACCAGGACAAAAATGTATGAAGACACAGAGCTACAGATAAATAGCTGTTTTAAGTGTTAAACAGTCCCTAAGCCCTGTGGGACACCTGGATTTCATGAAAGCAGTTTAATTTAGTATTGAATTGCATCTCTTATCAAAGTGCAAAGATATTATCAATTTACTTTATTATTTAATAATGAGATGTTCTACATTGAATTACTCTGTTAGTTGCAAATCTGAATATAATTAAAATCGTATTTTTGAACATCAGTTTTATTTTAATTGTCCTGGTAGATTACTTAGTTAAACATTGCTGTTTTGATCCTACAATCTTTATCTATTTTTACCCCAGTGGATGAGAAAGCATGTTTGGGTTTTTTTCCATGATTCAATAGCAAGTCCAGTGTAGAACTCTGTATAAGATCAAGGGTGGTGTTTGCAGCTTTAATAAAAAGTCTGAGTCAGCACTGAGATGTACCAAATCTGTTCTGTAACATGAATATATCAAGAGCCCCGAAACAAAGTTTTGTGAGAATTGTGAACTGTACATTAATTTCTTCCTTTGGATTAAGCAGTTCTAATACTCAGTTTTAGACCAGAAATTGCTCATTCTGTTGCTTTGAGAGCAGTCTGAGTGCAGCTGTGCAGGTAAATTTGCACAGGAGCAAGGCACATCCTTGAACACTGTCCTTTGATCCAGAATACCATTTCACTGCTGGCACACTGCCTGGGCTGGCTTTGGTCTGTGCCTGTTCCTACTAATCCAGCCATATTAAAGGATATCAAAAGAGAGGAACCACACTGAATAAGAGTAATGAATGAAACCTCCCAGTATTTACAGAGAGAGATTATATAGTTGCTGGCAGTGCTTATAAATATAGGCAAAGTCTTTTCTGCTTTCCATCCAGTGACTACGTGTGGCAATAGAACAAGAGCTCTAGCTGAACAGAGGTGTATTTGGGAGCATGACTCAAGACTCTAGTATATACAGATAACTAGAAAGGATGGTTAGACATAAAGTAGATCCATTTCACCAAACAACATCCCTTTAGTCATTGTTTTGAAGTAGTGCCTGTAATGCACCTAAGTTTCCTGCCCCATCAAAGAAGAAGGACAGGAATTTTCAGGGTCATGTGAGCAATGTTCCTTTTTCCCCAGCTGGGGCACACAACTTAAAAGAGCTGGACTTTGTGCAGTATTTTCAGTAATAGGTATAGAAAGGAGATTGCTTTTATGGCCTGCCTCTGAGCACTGTTTTACTCTTTATAAATTATTAAACATTCATGCTCACTTCACTTCTGTGATTAAAGGAGATATCCTCCATTTACAGCAGAATAACTGAGATACAGAAAGATTAAATAGGCTAGTCTCAAAGCCTACCAAAGGCTGCTATTGATTTGAATGAGAATTAGATCAAGCCATTTGTGAATTTACTTCCTGACAGAGTGTGAAAATCCATATAAATCTATTTATAGAACAAATACTGTAACCCAGGTATGGCCCTTAATTTCTGTACTGCTATACCTTCCTGAAAAAAATAACAAATTTTTAAATACCCTACATGCCCTCCTATCTTTTGAGGAAATGCATTATATATATATGTGTATATATATATGTTTGTGTTTATATATGTATACATATACGTATATACACACACATATATAAGTGTGTGTAATTAAGTATATATTTCAAAGATGAGGTGTTCTGGAGCTGAGGATTACTTTGTGGGAGGCAGGTGAGCTTTCCTACCCAGAAAGACTTCCAAACCAGAGCAGAGAGAGCCAGCCCAACCTCACCTCCCATGCAGGAAGTGGTGGAGCTGTGACTCAAAGGCAGTTCTGACTTGCATGGGTGGAGCCAGCAGGGACTGCACCCAGCCCCACCTGGACAAAAGCTCGTCAGGGAGCTTGTCCCTGACAAATTGTGGGGTGATATGGAAGGGTTAGGGGGACAGGTGCTAGTGAGAGCCCTCTGCCACTGGCTCTGAAATGTGCTGGCCACAATGGAGCACATTTGCAGTCTTACAGAGATGAGCCAGGGACTCCTGAGCTAACAGAAGCCAACAGAGAAACACCAGGAAAATATCTCAAAGGAGTTAAGAGGTGTTCCTGTAGGAAGGCAACAGAGCTGAAATTCACACAAATGCATGCAGCACAGGCAACGAGGAGATGCTGGAAGTCACCAAGTGCCACTGGAAAGTTATGCCTGCATCCTGGGCTGCACCAAAAGCAATAGAGCCGTCAGGTTGAGGAAGAAGATTCTGTACCTTCTACCCACTCTTGTGTGACCCCATGAGAAGTACTCTGGGGTCCCCAGCACAAGAAGGACATTGACCTGTTAGATATCTGAGTCCAGAGGAGGGACACCAGTGTTATTAGAGGGATTGAGCACCTCTGCTATAAAGACAAAGAGAATTGGGTTTGTTCAGTCTGGAGAAGGGAATGCTTCAAGATGACCTATGGTCTTTCACTACCTGAAGGGAGCCTGCAAGAAAGATGGGAACATCCTTTTTATGTGAGCATGTAGAGACAGGACAAAGGGCAATGGCTTTAAACTGAAAGAGAGCATGTTTGGTTTAGGTATTAGGAAGAAATTCTTTGTTGTGAGAGTGGTAAGGCACTGGAACAGGTTGTCCAGAGAAGTTGTGGATATCCCATCACTGGAAATGTTCAAGGCCAGGCTGCAAGGGGCTTTGAGCAACCTGATGTAGTGAAAAGTGTTCCTACCCATGGCCAGGGTATTGGAACTAGATGGTCTTCAAGGACCCTTCCAACCTAAGCCATTCTATGATTCTATGATATTACAGGTGAGGGGGGCAGGGGAGAGGGAGGGGGTAGGATGCCTGGTTTAATTTAGGGGGAAAACAAATTGAAAATAAAACGAGAAAAAGTTCAATTTTTTGAGACAGTAATGCAACTGTGCTTGAAGTGGCTGTTTTGTAATTTCAAATCCATTACATGATATTGAAGGAAACTGATAAAATGAGAAGTTATGAAAAATCGTGTAAGTCAGAGAAAATTGAATTATATCAGTAGAAGAAATGCTGAAATATATATCTTGATCATTCCTGTGAGTCCGATTAATTTAATATGTTAACAATAGTCCTTCTAAATTCTGAATCCATAAGTTGCTCTGAAACAGTAAAAAAAAAGGTGTTTATATTAATTTGTATAGTAAATCTGTTGAATCATTTTGTCTTCATATAAATTGGAGAAGTTTTAAGATTGAAAGATCATTGCAAAGTCCTGAAGGCATCCCATAGGAAAAGAGGGCAGATTTCTGTGTATGTTTTTAAGCTATAAGTATACAGGATCATAAAATTAGTTTCTAAGAAATTGTTTTTGGGAGATACAAGATCAACTTTGATGTTTTTAACTTTACTTGACACAATTTAGTAGCATAGTTGACAAGTATTTTGGTGCCTCTGGAGACACATGATTACTAGAAAGTATACAGAACTGAGCTCTGATGATTACTTGTTGTATATGATTGTGCTTGCTTAAAATGCAAAAATAGATAATATTTGTGTGAAAACCTACTTTGATGAAATTATTATATAAATGTTGGAAAGGTAGAATGGTAGAAAAAGATGGATGTGAAAGAACATCAGAGTGCATGGATTCTTTCAAGTCAGAGAAAGACTAAATAATTAATTACTAAGTATATAGCTAAGTAGATTAGAATTCTTAATAGGGTAGAAAGATTATTGCCTCCAGACATGATATACTTTTGGTGATTTATTTAAGGATAGTATTATACCTTATTCTAATATCTTAGAAACATCGTAAGATATTATTATTTCATCTGTAGTGTTTTAATCAAGTTAATGTCAACAGACAATTTCTATTTCAAACTAGAAGTTTAAAGAAATTCTTGCTTCACTAACAAGAATCCAGGTGTGAAACTTCCTGGGGTCTAAGCCCAGACTATCAGATCCCTTTGAGTTTCCTTGGAACTCCAGCCCAATTGGTGACTTAAATGGAGAGAGACAGCTTTGATCCGTTGTCCGAAAAGTAGTTTTAATAACACAAAAATAACAAACAATAAGGTGTCCACTGTATTGAAATGAACTGGACAAAGCAGTACAAGGAGCAAAAGGCACGAGGCCAAAGGCAGAGTCTCGGGGCAGACAGGGATACTTATGCACCCCTGCGTGGGAGGGGAGTTAAGGTGGTGTCTGAGGGAAGGGTCCAATAAGGGACAATGATTAGGAATATTAAAATTCTTGCACCAAAAATTAACCTATGATAACGCAGAGGGCTGAGAACTTTCTGGTAACCATTTCCACAGACAGCATGTCAATAAGCCTTTTGTTTATAGCACTAAGAATGGAGTTTTCTAAGGTATTTTTCCAGGGTTCTCTTTTTTCCTGGGGAAACTGCTCTCTATACAGGTGTGATAAGGATCAGTCAGGAACAAATTCTGTACCTGAAGTTCTCTGACCCTATACTTAGGTGTTGCTAACTGCATGGTTAGAAGAAAGCACTGAGGGAACCAGCCTTAGGACTGATGCAGCCTTTTCCTTATAAATACCATAAATTATTATATATGTGCTTTATAGTCAGTTCCTTATCTCAAAGGCAGACATTGTTCATAATTGACCCTGTAGAGCTAAATTGGACCCACCGTTACAAAATTTTCATTTCTAAATTTTGGAGATGATTTTGCAATATTTTCCAAATAAGGAAATTCTATTCTTTCTGACACATTAAACCTTCTGGAATTTTACTTGCCAAATGAAACATGAGTTGAGGATATCAGTCGATTTCATTCAAACATTAATGAAATTTTTATTAACTGAGGGCCTGAAGTATGTAAATGACACATAAAATGTGGCAAGCTAAAATATAATTGTGAAAAAGTTGTGTTAATATAAGAAACGACATTCTGAGGAAATTTATAATTAAAATTGAACCCTTCCATTGAGAGTGAAAAAACTCTTGTAGTGGGTTGACCCTGGCTAGATGCCAAACACCCACCAAAGCCTCCCTATCACTCCCCTCCACGGCTGCACATTGGTAGGCTATGATGCTGGAGCATGAAATGAGAAAGGGTTTCTCATCCTGGTCTACCTTTCTGATTGATCACTGGAAAGATATTCTCCTCTGAAAGATTAATTTTCAAAATCTGCAATATATGATTACCACTTCGTTAAGCAGTCTTTCTGATAAAGTGATTGATTTAAAGAATAAAATATATTAAGTGTTTATTCAGTTTTTCGAAAGAACTGAAAATGCCTAATATTTTCTTGACAATCTCATCCTGAAATAGCTTTTTTACAAGGTGTTATCATTTGAATATATCAATAGTTAAATGAAAGTGAGAAGAAATATTGTTAAATTTTCTAACTACTGCTTTACAGAAAGCTTTGCTACAGAGTATGCCTCATTTAAACAGAAGACATGGTTTATTCATTAAAATATGTTTAAAAATGCATTGCATTGGGTTTATATGATGACAAAATTAAGCATGTCTTTTTAATAAAATTACTCTTCTTCCTGAATGTTAGGTATGGTTACAAAGCTCTAACATAAACTTCTCTACAAGGCTGAAGGAGAAGGTTATATACACAGCTGCAATTCTGGTATAATTTTGACATTGCTCTGAAAAAATGGCAAATCCTTGCCTACACTTGAGTATGTAGACCTGTAGAAGCAGTGGACGTCTAAACCCATTGAAGACTGTGTTTTTTGAAGACTTCACCCCTTTATTCTCAGAGTCTGCAACTGTGGGCAGTTGTGTATTTACTGTTTTTTCAGTCTATGCTGTCCTGCACAACAGTGAATACAACCATGGGGGAACACAGCTTTGCTTTGCAAACTTCTATGAATTTATATAGCCCTAGAAAACAATCCTTCAGCCTGAGTGCATTGTCCCAATTCTTTGGCATAAATAACTACATGGATGTAGTTCAAATAAGGTGGAAATTTTTTTACACTTACCACTCACCCTGTGGCATACACTGGTTGTATTCTTCATTACTAGGCCAGGTGATAACTATGTATACTTCAGTTCTTTGAGAATCTATTTCAAACCTCAATTTCTGTAGCTATTGTTGTGCCCTATTTAACATCATAGGAAAACACAGTTGTCATTAAAATGTTGTTTCACAGTAGAACTGGGTAATAAGTATAATATTCTTTTATTATGAGTATATTTTGTTATATGATAATCAGTAATAAAATGTGCTTTAAAATGTGTCTTTATAGCTGAAGTGCTGATGCAATTTCTTCTAGACAAGTTATGCCTAATAAAATACGTTATTAGTAAATGAATCCTCTAGATTGTTTGCACAAACTTTGTCAATGTCTGGGCCACATTCTCATTCAAAATTCTTCTAATAAGGCCATATTACTTCCTGCTAACCATTGCTCAAATTGTAAATGGATAGGAAATGGATAGGAAAGCAATCCTATATCATCCTTGAAACAAAGGCAGAAATTGCTTAAACATGGAGTGGAATTAGGAAAAGTTGAGTGCATTCTTAACTGTATTTTCATGCTGTCTTATGAAGGGAAATAAAGAATAGCATCTTTGCATCAGCTTCTCAGCTTTTTATAGACATCCATTCATGACTTATGTAGAATCTACAACAGAAATTCTATTTTTATACTAGTTTTGTCCTTAGTAGGTAACAGACAGGTAGATTTTTAGGTTGATTTTGGTCTTGAGGGTAGGAGCATATCGGGTATGCCTATGGTGGCTGCTGTTCCTTAGGCTGTCTGACTAAATCAAGCAAACCAAGTTAAACTCAAAGATCTGGGAGAAATGTGCAAGAGTAGTTGGGTTGGAACACCCAAGGCAGTAAAAGGTGGATTGGGGACAACGAAATGTTGAAAAGCAAAGGAAGAAGAGGGTAGAGAGCCTGAGCTGCATGTGAACGGGTGGCTGGTCAGTGTGCTTTCCTCTGACTGTGCCTTGTGCTTGGTCACTGCAGTCTGTGAATCAATACTGTCCGAATCAATACTGTATATAACGTTGCCTGTGTGAGTGTGCTCTCTACGCGGAGCCTCTGTGTGAGCACAAATGTGAAGCCAGAGTAGCAGGTGAGTAGGGTAACAAATCTGAGTGCCAGCAATTGGACTGAGAGGTCATGAGCTTGATGCCTTGGGAAGGCTGGCCTGAAATAGAGGCTAGACAGATCTAGAGAATAAAGTTGGTATTTATTAAAAGGTCTCCAGGATCTACCCTGGGCATTACAGGTGCCTGACAAGGCTGCACCCAGGGTGGGCTGAGAATGGTCATAAAATGGCTGACCAGTCAACAGATTTTACATTTTTATAAGTCTGGGTCCGTTTACATATTGGAGTTTAATTGTCCAATTACAGCTTCAGGTTGTGAGGTCCCATCCTTCTTGTTCCTCCCCTCTGTCCACCTCCGTTGTTTATGCTTTTGGGCTGAAAGTTGTCCTTGGTCCTCAGCAGGAAAAGGGATTTGTTTTGTCTACCTGCTCTGTGAAGAGAGCTTACTGGCACTTAATATGAGGCTCAGAACTACATCCCTAGGCAGCACAGAATCTGAAAATATGAAAGCTAGAATCTAAGGTATCAAGCTCAATAGGCGTGATAGTTTTGTCCAGGATAGAGTTAATTATCTTCATAGTACCTGGTATGGGGCTGTGATTTGGATTTGTACTGGAAACAGTGTTGATAACCCAAAGACATTTTCGTTACTGCTGAGCAGTGCTTGCACAGATCCAAGGCCTTTTTGTTCCTCACACCACCCAACCACTCAGAAGAATGGTGGAAGGGAACACAAGGAGTCTGGAGGGGGCACAGCCAAAACTGCTGACCCCAACTGATGAAAGGGGTGTCCTAAACCATTTGGCATCATGCTCAGAATATAAAGCTCGGGAAAGGAAAAGGAAGCAAACAACTTTTGGAGAGATTGTGCTGGTCTTTCCAAGTCACTGCTATGAGTGTTAGAGTCTTGCTTTCCCAGAGATGGCTGAACAGCTGCCTGCCCATGGGAAATTGTGAAAGAATTCCTTGTTTTGCTTTCCTTGCATGTACAGCCATACTTTTTAAAATGTTTCATTTGTTTGCTTTTAATTGGTTTACCTCTTAAACTGGTTTTATCTCGACCCACATGTTTTCTCACTTTTACCCTTTCAGTTCTCTTTTCCCATCTGTCGGGGGAAAATGAGCTAGTGGCTGTGTGGGTCAATGTCTGCAAGTTCTGAATAATTCAATTTTCTGCAGCTAGCTGCCAGAGAGGGCAGGGGGGATGCACCTATGCCCACCTTGGCATGTCTGTGCAGAACCTTTTCTAGCAGAGTCAGTATCAGCACGTTTTGACTGTGCTACTGTTAAATGTCTCCATATGCTAGTTTTAAGATCTTGTTTGCTAAACAATCTAATATTTCTCATGTAGGCTGAGATGTCTGTAGCCATCTTTATTAATTAAAGCCTTCTCCTTAAAGGATTAAATGGAGAGATTTTCCCAGTTAATTATACATGATCATGAAACCCCGATTTGAAATTCACAGGTGATTCTACTTTTCAGACACAGTAACATACTACTGTGTATAATAAAGTATGATTTTGGTTTTAAATTGTTCCAGTGTGAGAATAGTTGTGAGATTTCTTCCTCCTTCTTGCATGAGGCATATTTTACCTCCTTAGGAGCAATGATGCAGTCAGTCTCCTTCATTAGGCTGCACATTTTCATGAATCATGGAGGCTTGACAATTTGCAAAGAAATGCAGCTGAACTTGGTAAATTACCTGGGAAAAAAAGATCGAATATGCACAAATAGACAAGATAACATGCTCACATAAGCCTCAGTTTCTGATAAAATAAAGATAAAATTACTTAATGGGACATTCTCACTTCTACTCCACCCCTGTTATTCAGTTCCTATCAATGGAATCAGCTTCTAGGCATAAGACTGGAATATCGTGTTCAGAATAGTTCCATGATAATTGTTCTTTCAAATTTTCCCCCACAAGAAGCATGTGACAAACTCCTGTCTGCTCATTACACACTACACTGCGAAATGTTTTCAAGAGTATCTTTAAATCTTTTTATTTATTCATGGTGGGCATTTTTTTGAATTCACAGGTTACTTAGGCTTCTCAGTCCTCAACTTTTAAATCTTCAGATTTGAGTACTGGAATTCCTAAGCTGATTAAAAAATGGCCTTACTTTCCAAGGTAATGAGTCTCCACGGAAGTCAATGGAACATCTTGTTACTCACTGCTTCTAAAAGCCTACTACTACAATGCAAGAGTTTAAATTGTTATGAGAGACAAGATTCTTAAATGTACCTAAGGGACAAAGTAAAAATTTCATTGGAAGTTACTGAAGCTGTAATTTATTCTGCTTTGAAATTCCCACTTTCAGCAATCTTCTTAAAGTGAAGAATCTACCATTTCTAGATTTTGGGAAATGATTTCTTTCCACTTAAAGGAACAGGATATAAAAGAGGTGGGAAAAAGTTATGAGAAAAATAAATAATATGCATACGATGAAATACATAAGCATTTAGTCATGTAACTATTGCAAAATTAATTTGTTTTGTAATTACTGGTAAGAATCCAAAAATGAGCTCTGTTTAAGGAGAGCCTACATAGAATTTAAATTTTCTAAACAGCTTTTAAGCCTTCTGAGTCTGAGGAGAGAATTTAGTTCATGTCTACGCATTTCTGAGAGGGTTCTGTAACCTCTAGATAAGGCTTTTCTATTTGGGGTTAATGTTATCACCACCATTCTTAAGAACACATGAACATGGCTTTATTTTGAAAGGTACCTGATCCTATTGGAAGGAATCATGGACAATCTGAAACCAGGGTCCTCAGAGCATGTAGAAATTATTTCTCCTAATTCCTGTGCCTTCTCAAGGCAGCAAATACTCTGTTCAAGCATTGTGCTCCTGGAATCTTGCAGAAAGTTGGTCTGAAGGAATTTTTAAAGGGTTCATTCAAATTTGTACCAAGTGAAGTGCTATCTGAATAGCAGAATACACGTGAGACTAAATACAGAGGAAAAAAGGAAAAGGCAAAAAGAAAGGACCAAATGATGATATTGGGCACTTCAGTTCTGCTCAAATTTTTGTTTATTTATTTATATCTTCTCATTATACTCCTTCCATCTGTTTCTTTAAGGATGGATTTGGGGTCTTTGTTTCAGAGGCCAAATTATTTAAAATCTTTTTAATATAAAAAAAAAAAGTCTCAATAATTCCAGCCTGACCCACTAGCAGCAATTAAAAGTTCTGTCATTACAAGGGCTGTTCATGTAAAAAATTACTTGTAGTACTAGCATATTTTCTATCCAGACTTATCAGTTTTCAAATTAACAGCATTAAAAAAACCAGCCAAGGACTGAACAAAGACAGAATTTAAATAACTTTTTCTCCTTCCATGACTTGGCTTAGACAGTGTTATACTGAATATGTTTGTGTTAATACCAGCTATTCTGTGTCAGAAACTTCCATTTTCTAAGACTGTTGACTGGAGATTTCCAACCACAGCCCAGTTTGAACAATAATTATTTATTTTTAAAAAAGGAAACATATTAAAAGAAATCCCTTGGACTCTCTAGCAAATAGAGTAGTTAGAGTAATTTACTGTTCTCTGATGTTCAACAGCTGCATCACATAAAGCATTCCTCATCCCACTGGCAGATGAATAGCTATGAGTTTTTCAGTCAAGAAAGGTCATTCTCACCTTTCAGGAGCACATTCTGCAAAATTGCAAGTGGTAGTAATTGGCCCTAAATTAAATGTCTTAACATACTTAACATACTTTGTAATTTTAAAATTACAATAGTTTGCAAATTAGTGGATTTGAGAATTATACTCCCAAAAAACTATTCCTACATGTGAAACAATCTTCGGGGAAAAACAAACAAACAAACAAACAAACAAAAAATTGATTTGCAAGGCTTAAAATATGTGCATAAAATTATTAGTGAAAAAAATCTTATGCATGCTTGTGTATGCACACTTGTACATGATTCATTTGCATTCAAAGAGCATTACTGATCCTTATCTGACAAACAGATATTCATGTGTTCATTCTCACACTGTGTAAGTACTTTGGAAAATAAAATTTCATTTTGCCAGAATCATGATAGGTGCTCTCAGAACATGATGAGACAGATCATGCATCTGTGATTGTCATGGTAAATTTAGGGTGAGGTGACTGAGAGACCAGGCAGTACCACTCAGTGACATAAAATCTAACATTCATGGATATAACGGCTGAATGGCGGTTTCTGAACAAAGACTTATGTTCTACAACACAAACAATTCTCTGCAGGCTGTTGGATATCCATGAATGTATTCCCATTCTTTATCCATTTATTGGTTTTTAACTTTGATTGTCATAGTAAAATGTCAACAGCCTCATTCATCCAAAGCAACCCCAGACCAATCTCTCTGGTTTCCTCCATATCTGAAGCCAGCTGGGCATTGTCTTGGTTACTATCCTCTTTTGGCTTCCTACCTCAAATAATTTACAAGGATATAAAAGTACCTCTGGAGTTCACTGTTCTGAGTGTTATACTCTCCAATTGTAGTTTGGCAGGTACAGTCCTGATAATTTGGGCAAATCTTCTATATAACCTATTCTGCTTTCCTATTCCAGCATCAGATAGAGTTGGGTTGATGGACTTTTTTATTCTGAGTTGTGCTTTTGCACACGCATAACTTTATGATACCAAAAACTAGAAATTCTCTAGTTGACTACTTAACCTTGTTAGATTAAGCATTGTACAACAATACCTGTATGTGACCGGGAATGAGCAGGTTATAATTTCCTTATTTTCTCCTGTAAAACAGTGCAAAAACGTATGCAAAAATGATCATATTCAGAGGGAAATCAACATTTCTCCAAGTGGCTGTGTTGATTTAGAACTGTAAACTAACACAGAAGGTTTTTGTAGTTTATCTCAAAAGCATAAACAGAAAAGGTGAAGAGCCAGTATTCCTACATTCCATAAGAGTGACTTGACTAAAACATAATTGAAAAGGTGTCTTAGTTCAATTCCCTTCTTAATTCAAGGTGTGTCATACATGATGCAGCCTTTTGCATAGGAATCTTTGCATGCTTGTCCCAGAGTTTAGTGCACTGACTGCTCAGTCAAAGTCAATCTACATTTTATTTGCTTTATTTGGGTCATTAATAATTACATCTTGCCTGAAGGATGATTCTTCATCTCTGCTTGAGACTGGCACCTTGTTGCAATAATTTGTTGTTAAGTAAGTAAAACAGTCACCTGAGAAGAAAATAATAAATATATCTTCCAGCTTTCTAAAGCTAAGATTGGAATTCAGTATTGGTTTGCTACTCCATTGATGTCTTTGGGCCAATTGCAAAATTTTGCTCCAGTAAATCTTCCTACAGCTATTGTGGCTAGAAAGCATTAAAATTCTGATAATAGATTACTTTGCTGTATGATTAGCATGTAATTTTTCTGAATCACTCTTCATCACTTCATCCTTCTCATACTAAGACATACGAGTCTTAGTCTTCTTATATATAAGAAGACAAAGAATATAAATTTTGTATCTCAATCACACTCCTCGTACCAGGTAGCTAGTTTTTTAGAGACTTTTTTGTCTACATTAGAAACAACAGAGTAGGGTTTTTCTATCTGATATAGGTACTTAATTCAAACAGTTACTCATAAATTACAGACCTAAGAATTCAACTATGCATTCTGCTAAATCCAAAAGCTCCTATGAAAGGTGTTTAGAAACAGTCCAATTATTCTGTTCTCAATATTCTGTATTGGAAACAAAACCAATTGCAAAAGTTGTTGCTCAGTATTTCACAGGGGGTTTCTAACACCTACTTCAAAGGCCTGAGTCATAAAAGACTCCAAAAAAGGTCACACCTATTTGTAAATCTATTTAATTTTGTGAATTACTGGTAGAAATCCACTTAAGTCCTAGACAACTTCACAACAAATTAAAACTGTACTGCTAGTCTATGAAATACAGGAATAAAATATATTCCAGTAGTTTGCCCAAACTGACCCACCAAAAACTAATCACAAACACAAAGCACACAGTTACACATTTACCATTTTTACCAGAGAATTATGGCATAGACTGCTGAATGCACCACTAGCATTTCATTTTTGTAGGAAACTGGTGGTACAAATGCTCACTTGTGTACACAGAGCTTTGAAGTTCACAGAATCTTTTGAGCATGTAATTGGTAGAAATCAGTGATTCACAGCTTACTAATTCAGTTGGTATTCTGGCAAGTTATTAGCCAGCTGCTGTTCACTGAAGCAGATGTTATGAGCCATGCATAAAATTGTCAAGGTTATAGTTAGTACAAAGAAACTCTATCCCTCTCCTATCAGGATTTGTAACAAAACTTCTACTGACATCATCAGAAGAATCAGCTTCAGAAACTGGGTATTACTCAACCTTATCCCCCATTAGTTTGTGTTCTTTCTTCTTTTATCTTCTCAACCTCAATCTTGCTTGTCATCTTAATGCATTTTGTATTTGATTTGCCAGATCTTAACTTCTAGTTGTCTTTCATGCTGATTACTGCACTTGAAAACCTCCTTCAGTCAGTGTTTTTCACCTCTTCACTTGTGTTTCTATTACTGTTTCTGACATAAAACTGATTAAACAGTAGGAGCCATTTTTTCTGCTTTCTACAATGCTCATTTGGCATGTTTCAAAAGCAGTAATAGAATAAGCTGTAGCTTCATAGTTTAGAATAGTATGTTGAAGCCTAGATATTGCTACCTGCTTGAGGCAGGAAATAGGATTTGTCTTTAGTAGATTTGTTCATTGTAAGTCCCAGTATGTGTTTCTACGTCCACTGGATAGAGTAGTTCTGGGATTGAAAAGAGAAGCAGTATTATTTCACTAAAATCTGAGATCACTCCAATATATGGCTAATACTTACTGTAAAAACATATTGGAAAATGACAATTTATGAGGTAGATATCAAGAAATGAATTTCAGAATTGGGACAAAAAAAATTTAAGCCAGCCACATTTTACCTGGATTTTTTTTCTTTCATCATCAGTTATTATTCTTTCTATGTTCTTGTAGCTTAACAATACAGTAGTACAGTATGAATTTGAATTATAAGTAAATTTAAGTTAAAAAATATGCATTTTCTGTATCTAAGGCTTGCCTAAACATGGTTTAATTTTATCTACAGCTACGTACATAGTTGCTGTGAAAAGACTGCAAGTATTTAACCCTAAAACCACTGCATTGATTCAGCTGAATTATCTAAGAATTGAATTTACTTCTGCAGTCTTTTTGGATATAGAATAGAATGACTATTGGAGACCTACCACTAGGCAATTAAGTACTCTCACAGCACAGTAATTTGTTTATATTCTTTGTAACCCAGTGTTATTCTTAATCTTCTTGTTGTTACTATTTACTTATTTTTAATTTTTAATCAAGAAAACCAGGACAGCCCCTTGCATAAAGTGTCTTGCTGCTTTTCTCTTTTGTATGCTTATATTTTCAATAGGCAATTGTTGACATACCTAGTTTGACATTGGCACATAACTACACATAATCAGTTTACACACTAATTGCATTCAAACATCAGGTGTGCTATTGTGATTGTCTTTTACATAGGCAATTTAGAAAATCCTAAAATTAATATATGTTGCTTATAATGTCACAAAATGGCCTTCTGCTAGTTATTGTCAGACAGTCACAATAGAGAAATGATCTAGCTCTTGAAGTCCTGAATGAGACAGAATAACCATGAGCTCTTTGTGACTGATCACTTTGATGCTATATATGCAAAAGGAAGTCAATCATAACACATTTGAAATTAAACTTTGAAGAAGTAATAAATTTATATTCCAAAGACTTTGATAATTCAATATGAGACTTGATATGAAGTCAGATGTTATTCTCAGATGATTTAAAGATAAAACCTCTACACATAATGAACCCTTGATTTCAAATGTAGAATATGTAAAATACATGGTAGAACAGAAGATGAATGCTTTGTGTTTGGAGTGAAATCTAAAGAAGGAACAAGAGTATATGTATATGCAGAGAGGTTGATGGCAGCCAAAATTTACAGAAGCCATTTGAAGTAACCAAATACTAACATATTGGTTTCTTTGAGGTAAAACCAGCAATGTGTCTTTTATAAAACTTTTTGGAGAATCCTGTAGCATAGTTTTTGGTAGTAAGCATATACTGGAAATATACTTGAAACCTACCAATAATGAAGGAAAATATGGTGCTGGTCTTCCACACTTTCCCATTAGTATTGAAAGATCTTCAAAAAGCATTTTACTTAAGCATTGATTGTGCTTACTGTATACTAGATTTAATTATAAAGCTATGAACAATTTAAAAGATTCTCTTTTAATTGAAATACATTTTCTAGTGGCAGTTAAAAATTTAGTTATATAATTTGTTCTTGAAAGCATCTGATTGCCAAAAAACTACTTTGGTAATTGCTGTAGAATTTTTGTCATGAATACCCAACATAAAATATTTATTCAGATAAACTACAGACTGCTATTCCTTTTAGGACTCTAAAATAAAAGTAATACAATTAATATTTATTTATTGTTTAAAAGTAGTATGAAAAATTTCCTCAAGCAGTGAATATGATTCAAAATTATTACCATGGAAATAAGCATTTTTTTCTGTCTTTCTAATGTTTCAAAATCAGTATGCCAACTTATACGTGCACAAGTAAGAGCTAGCCACGTTCATTGTAAATTTCCTTAGTCTTTTCTTCCATAGTGAAAGCAGTTGTGTGTGTTGTACCTCAAAATTACAGAATAATGGAATCATAGAATATAGAATCACAGAATCTGGAATCACAAAATGGTTTGGGTTGGAAGGGGTCATAAAGATCATCTAGTTCCTGTCATGGTCAGGGACACCTTCCACTAGGCCAGGTTGCTCCAAGTCCCATCCAATCTGGCCTTGAAAGCTTCCAGGCATAGGACATCCACTGCTTCTCAGGGCAAGCTGTTCTAGTGTCTCACCACCCTCATCATAAAAAACCCTCTTATATCCAATCTAAATATACCCTCTTTCAGCTGAAAGACATTCCACCTTGTTCTATCGCTACATGCCTTGTTCAAAAGCCTTTCTCACATTTTCTTTCAAGCCCCTTTCTGTATACTGAAACGTTATCTGGTCAGAAGTACCCAAGGTTCTCCTTTTTACTGTTTTCAAAAATGGATGCAATATTCCCTTTCTGCAGTCATTGGGATCTTTGCCTGATCACTCTAGCTTGTCAAATATGATGGAGAGGGTTTTAGCGACTACATCAGCCAACTGCATCAGTCTTCTGCCTTCCTTGTGTGATCTCCTACACATGATAATTAAAACGTCTTGCACTCCAGGATTTCCTTGATGAACTGTCAGTTTTGTTAACCTTCTTTGTCCCTGAGGGCAGTTTCCCAGGGGGTTCATCCAAATATTCCTCAAAGAACTGTAAGTCCTAAAATTCAGTCTCTTGACTCTACTCTTCCTCTTCACATGTCCATTATGAACATGATCACCAGGTCATGGTCATTGCAGCCCAGGCTGCCGGTGGTCTTGACATCCCTTATTCGTTCAGCTGTGTTGGCCACCATTAGGTCTAGTAACACTTCTCCTCTTGTCACATTATCACATGGATTAAGAAGTTATCCTTGATGCACTTAAATAATCTTCAGGACTGCTTACAAATTGCTGTGCTTCTTTTCCAGGAGATGTCAATGCCCCAGCAAGTTCTATGAACTTGGTGCTTCCTGTAGTTGAAATAAGAAGGATTTGTCAACATCTTCCTCTTCATCAGGTAGCTGGTAGTAAACACAAACCACAAAGCTTTTTTGGTTTGGCATCTAATTTTCATCCACAAGCTCTCAACCTGTTCATCATTGTTTTTCAAAGATAACTCTGTGCAATAAATCCATTTTTTATATTATAGAAAGCAATCCATACTCCGATCTTTCCTTCTTTGCCTGTTCCTATAAATTCCCTTTTAATAATGATTGCTTGCAGTCCTCCAAGCCATGTGATTCATCCTACCAGGCTTTGGTACTAGTGATTAGATCCTAGATTTCTAGATGCACAATGGCTGCCATCTTCTCCTGATTTTTTACTTATTTTACTTCATTGGTGTAGTCATTTCAGTTGGGCTATTGACTGTGTCACCATTTTAGAGAACACAATCTAATTCCTTTGAGGCATTTCAGAGGTGTTTCCACTGTGGTTCCTAATGCACCATCATTCCCTGATTCTTTCTTTACTCAAAACTCTATTCCCTTCTCCTGATAAGTCCAGTTTAAAGCTGTCCTTCTAAGCCTGGTAGACTTGGTGAAGACTTTCCTGCCTGACCAGTACACTACTGCTTCCTACATTTTTGAAGTACAGCACACTAATTCATTACCCTTAATTTCTCTTTACAGCACAATGTTAAAAGCTTCTAAATATGTTTTCCCTACACACTGATAAAAATGAACTTCACAGAACATTTATCCTATTTGCCAGATGGCCACTTGCATCCATCTATGAAAGGCATGAACTCCTTTATCTGGAAAAGTTTTATTGACTGGTTTTAAACTCATAGCTTCATCTGTGATAGTGTTCTCATTGTTTGGTTTTCCATGTGGAAGAATAAAGATGCACATATAAGTAGATGCTGTAAAACTTCTATCGGCATTGACAACTACAAGTTCGAATAGATGCAACTGAATTTTATTTTTATTTCAATTTATATGACTAAGAGATCTTTATGGAAAAAATATTCACCATTCAATTGATTTAATTTACAAATTCAATATACTCTCTTAATGTGTATTGATATATTGCTAGAAAGCAGTACAAGGCCAAAAATATACAGGTGGAGATCCTGTCTAACCATGGCCGGATGCTCCACTCTCACTGTTTTCTCTCTATTATTACACTGACATCAGATCTTAATACATTCACAGCAAATTACAAGTGTTTTGGCTACTACAGGGTACAAAAAGTTATATAATAAAACATGACAATTGCACAAAATTCCTTGTAGCAAATATTAGCAAATAAAGTGCAGCTTCTTTGACTAATAACATAATTAATTTTCTGTCAGTTATTTGAGCATGCTTACTGAAACAAGCTTTCCTAATTTGAATAAACTATCCTTTTCATAGATTTTCTGAAGTATGTTGTGGTTAATCTCTGTCATATACAGTAGTACTATAATTAGGATATTTTACACTTCATGGCTAGAATGTTAATCAAGAGTATTTTGCAAAAAAAAAAAAAAGGTTTTATAGAACATTTCCTTTGATTTTTTTAAAATTTTTGTTCATGAAAAGTGAATTCCATCAGATGAAGTATTCATAACTGAATACTTAGCTGAAAAGAATATTCAATCAGTTCAAATATTTTAATCTAAATTAATGTATATATTCATTCTCTATTTGAATGGAAAGTAACTTTAGCTTAACTGAACACTGATGTAGATATTAAAAAAGTATTTTATTTTCAGGTGTTTCAACATAAATGCAAATGTATGCTTATTTAGTACGCAAGTTAAGACTAATGTTTCGTATTTTCAAATCAAAACTTCTTACCTTCATTACTAAACTTCTAATGCCATCACCTTTAAATTCTTCATCTGCAACAGTGCTGATAATTTATGTTCTGCGCCTATCTCAAATTCATATTAATACATGTTCTACTAGATGATCCAAAAAAACCCCAAACAACCCAGATCCAGAGGATTCAGCATTGATAAACGTCCTATGGCACTTTCTGGTACTTTTCTGAATATATTTTGTTCCACATTTTTCCGGATTCACCCTAGTAGACAGCTCTGTATCACAATTGCTTGCTTATTCTCCCCCACCCTGGCCTGCAGTGTAACAGAGGAGGAGAAAAGGAAGAACAAGAGCCAGAAAACCCATGGGTAGTGATAAAAATAGTTTAAAAAGCAAAAGTAGAAGTAAGAGAGAGAAGACAAAACAAGAAGACAAGTGATGCAAACAATCTATTACCACCTTCCACAGATAGGCTGATACCCAGCCAGTTCCCGTGTGAAAGACAGCTAAACAAGCACTCCAGCATTTTACTACTAACTGTGATATTATTTGGCATGGAATATCTCTTTTGGTAATTTGGGTCATCTGCATGGTGTCTGTTCTCTCTCAACCTTTCATACACCCCTAGTCTAAACACTGGGGGGAGGGGCAGAGTGACACATAGATGGCCTTGATGCTGTGAAAATTCTGTACAAAAAGAGCTAAAACATTGGTGTGTTACCAGCATTTGGTTGAAAATCTAAAATACAGCAGCATACAAGCTGCTATTTAGAAGATTTAACTCCATCCCAGCTGAATCCATTGCACATATGAGGGCTATATTCTAAATAAAATGCAAATCCTCTTTCAGTATCAGTAAGTTATGACAGCTTATACCAAAATTTTTTGCCTGAACAGGACCTAAAAGATTCAAATATTATGCAACATGAAAGGAATAGATAACTGCAGTTATAAGGTAATTTCTAACAATACTCCCGTGACAGTCAGTCTCTTAGAACAAAACAAAACAAACCTTACTCTGGCCAATGTAGGTAAAAGTTTAAGGGCCCAGGGTCCAGATCATATGCTGCAATTTTAACTCACAGTTGCAAAAGTTGGGGCACCTGCCCAGACGCTGAAACTGTTAATTGGCCTCCTGTTTGATGGTTTGATATTGCACATAGTTGAATAACATAGAAGCAGACATCAAAATTTAAATAATTCTAGCTCCATAGCAGACATTTTCTGAGGATATCTGCAAATTTCCAGTATTTCATGTTTGACAATGTCATTGCTAAATCTCAACCAGATGGAATTTGTTTGTAGCTTGGTCCAGATGGGTACTGACACATAGCAGTAAAGGGAGGGAGTTTCATATATGTGAGATGATTGCAGAAATGAAACTGACCTTCTGTTGTTAAATATGATACTGTGTTACCAATCTTCAATAAAACAATACTTTAAAATCCATTTAAATTGCTCTTCTGTATGTCTATTCCTGTGTCAGGTACTTCTATGGTGTCCTTTCTGAGCACAGATCACTAAGAAAATGCAAACATGGAACAGAATTTTGATTACTTCAAGGCAAGGTCTTGTAAAGGTCATTAGGAAGAACTACACAGTGGTTCTTATGTTTTTGTCTTTCCCTTGTGTCATAGCTTAACCCCAGCTGATAAATAGACACTACACAGCCACCTGCTCACTCTCCCCAAGTGGAACGGGGGAAACAGAAAGGTAAAAATGAGAAAATTCAGAGGCTGAGATGAGCAGTTTAATAATCAAAATAAAACAATGAAGAAGAACAATGAAGTTGATGAAGGTTCTAGAAAGCATGTCCTATGAGGAGCAGCTGAGGGAACTGGGGTTGTTTAGTCTAGAGAAGAGAAGGCTCACAGATTGATCTCTACAATCACCTGAAAGGGGTTGTAGTGGGATGAGAGTCTTTTCTGACGTGTCGCAAACGAAAGGACAAGAGGAAATAGCCTTAAGATGTGCCACAAGAAATTTAGATTATCTATTAGAAAAAAAAATAATTCAATGAAAGAGTAGTCAGACATTTGAATAAGTTGCCCAGGGAGGTGGCAGACTCACCTTTTCTGGAAGTGTTCAAGAGGTGTCTAGATGTGTCACTTGGGCATATGGTTTAGAAGTGATTATGACGGTGCTAGATTAACAGTTGGACTAGATGATCTTGAACATCTCTTCCAACATTGAGGATTCTGTAATTCTGTGATAATAATAATAATAATAATAATAATAATTTTAATGAGAAACAAAATACTAAAAAGAGAGAAATAAAATCCAAGATAGACAAGAGATGGAAATGAAAACATTTCCTCGCTACCAAGCAAAAAATGCCCAGCCATTCCCCAAGAAGTGACACTCACACCAACCTCCCTGCTAGTTTTATTGCTGAGCATGATGTCATAATAGTATAGAAAATCCCTTTGGTCAGTTGGGGTCATCCATCGCAGCCTTGTCTCGTCCCATCTTAGAATAAAAGTGTCACTAAAGCTGGAAAACACTTCTAAGATCATCAAATGCTCATGCTAACCCAGCACTGGGATTTACCATGAAACCATGCCCCTAAGCACCATGTGTATACAGCTTTGTCAAACCTTATATAATTGGCCTCAGCCATCAATCCATCCTGTCCAGATCCCTCTCTAGAGCACTTGTTGTGCGCCCCTAGCCTGCTTGCTGGTGTGATGGCATGAGAAGCAAGCACTGCTCAGCAATAACAAAACTATCCCTGAATTATCAGCACAGTTTTAGCACAATTCCAAAATACAGCCCCATACCAGCTACAATGAAGAAAGCGAACTAACTCTATTCTAGCTAAAACCAGCCTACCTTGAAAGATCTTTCACATCATCCTGTAAGCACTCCACTTTTTCTTATCACAGGTAAGTATGGCAGAAGCATTCCACAGCCATTTGGTGATGGATTAATTTTCCAAGGTCCTTTCTATCTCAGCAGCTTCTGTAACTGATGAATTCCATAAGAGCAAAAGATTTTTTTTTACGTGCTCTAGTGTGTTATTGGGCTTTTCAATACTTCTATGAGGGTCTAATTCTGGCCACAAGTCTTGGATAGAATGACACCGTTAGGAATCAACCGACCCGAAGCTCAGGCGAGGTATCTAGCCTCAGGCAAACTTAGCAAGCAATATCAGTGAATTCAGCTCAGCAGTGTAATATCAGCTCTTAGCAGTGCATCAGCTCTAGCTTGCTAAGTGCCCAGGCAAGCACAGGGAGAGAGAGGAGAAGGCCGTATGCAGTTCCTCAGATGATTTCCTTTATTTCGGCATCCTCTTCGAAGGGTTGCAGTGACAGGTCTTCTGCCTTAACAGGGCAATATTCGGGGTTTATATAGGGTAGAGGGGTTTTCAAAAGTGGACTAATGGGAGAGTTGAGATACAATTTGGCCTATAGTCTTACAGATAGATAAGAGAGGTCTGGGGGCTCCAAGGGGCTTCTTTTTGGCCACTCATCATGACTTGCATTTCCTTATCTCAGGCCACTGACCGCCAGGGAGGCCTCACAGCCTCCATGGCTGCAACACTAGTGTAAACTGGTTTTCACTTTTCCAACATTGGTCAGGTTTTGTGCATTAGTGGACAAAACTGACAGACTGCAATAGGAATTTTTAAAAAATTCTTAGACTTGTGAGGCTTAGGTCAGTATGGGACATGCATGAGAAAAGAAAAAAATTATTTTAGGAAATAGAGTAACTTTTATAATAATACCTGAATATTGCTTGTGGGCAGTGAAGAACAAGTTAGTTATGATTTATAATAATTATGCCAAATGGCCAATGTGTACAATTATTTTCCTAAATATGAGGTAATCTTACCACAGCACTGAAAATCAGTAGTTGCCTCAAAACAGGTAGAAAAAAATAGATTTTTTTTGTGGAAATTGCTTAAGTACCTGTAAGCTGATATCTTCTACTATTATTATCTAGATAAAAGTCAAATGGGAGCTTCTATAAAGATGCCACCGTAGAATGGTATTGTTGTTTTAGCTATCAAAATATTTAGAAACAATTTAAATAGCTGAGAAGAGATTCTAGGTTTGAATGTAATGTAGTACAGCAATGGTTTGAATGTAATATTGTACAGCAACACTGTACAGGAAAATTCTGCTGACCTCTACCTTTAAAATAGCGAAGTTATGAAGAAAAAAGTAGATAGCACTGACATTGCACTGACTAACAGTGGCATAAAACCACATGAAATGATGACACAGGAAATTCCTGATATAAGAAAGAATAAACTGGTGAAATTATTTACAACAAAGGAACCCCAGAGATACTGTCCTTAAAGAAAACTGTCTTGTCGTATCTAGTCTGCAATCTAATGGAAGTCCTCAAATCACTGATAATTATGTCAAATTGGAATTGTTCAATAAAAACTTTTTAAGTTTTAAAAATAATTTAATGATGTGTTCAAATAAAAACATGAAAGAGGATACTTCATTTCTTTGTAGCCCTCAAGTATATTTAACACTTCTAAAAGCGTACACTTTAAAATCTGCAGGATCACACCTTTGAAAGTGCTAGGCAAGATGACCTCTGTCCAGAATATGTTACGTTTCAATAGTCTTTTTAGCATTGAAGAAGAAAATGACAGTCATAAAATAGATGAAGTGGATGGAGATTATTTTATGAGGAAGTGGACACTTGCCATCTGAGCATCAGTCCTAGGCACAATCATGTAAAGTTTAATAGAGAGATTAACTGCTTAAGATAGACAAAGAAATGCTGTGATTAGTGTTAAGTCAAACGTTGTTGTGAGAAAATATCTCACCCAACTAAACAGATCTGTTGTCTGTGAAATTTCAGCATTGTACACTAAATCTTTTAGATCATTTTCAATTGTGAAAACTGCACTGTCTGAACCAACTATTTGCACAGATTCATGTCTATTTATCTTCTCTCTTGGGCATATAGCTAGATAAAGAAATGGAAAGTTTACCTTGAAATGAATGTATTTCTGATTCCCTGTGAACTGACTTGTGAGCTTTGTTACCAACAGGCAAAGAATTCAAGGTAGAAAATGGCCACATAAAAGAGGCATGGTGAACAGCATTAAGGTTCACCCCTTTTACCGACAAAGTTTGACTTGAATAATAAAGTCCCTTCTACATGAATTGAATTATTCTCCTCCCACAATTAGAATACCTTCAGAGTACTGATCCTAACCTGTATTTTACATTTGCATTGTTCTAGGTGTGTCAGAGACTAACAGTTTTGCAAATCCCACTGACATTGCCCTAGAAAACTTTTTTTAAAAATATCTTTTTTTTTCTAGTATAGAACATTCTTATGAGTAGCTGACTTTGCAGCTCTGTAATAGAAGACAAAATTATAAACTATTAATGTGACAGATGAATAAGTTATCTTTTTAATGAAACTTCTATCGATACTATGCTATAAAGCAAGATTAGGGGGAATATTATGATACTGTAACACTAACATGAAGGAAAATTCAGAAAACTAAAATTTTGGTGTTTTGGTGTTTGGTGATACATGCACAACAAAGATGACTATGCAGTATGTTGTGCCATGATTTCCAATTGTAAACAATCAAGCCACCTGCACCTATTTTTAATTTAAATATCTTAAAACTGCTGAAAGCTGAATCAGCAATGGCTATAAGCAAAATATTAATATTTAAGGAAAATATGTCATTCTGAATGTCATGTACTATCACAAAGTTTACATGATGTTTTCTACTACAAAAGATATTCTTATGCTTCTGAACTGTCATCCTCCCCCCAAAAACTAATAGAAAAAAGCATTAATATTCATTAAATGGCTATTCCTTATTTACAGCAACCCCCACAGTTCACTGAATTTTTACACTACAAAATTCTTACTGTATATTATGCCACACTTAGAGTTATAATGAAAGCATGTAGAGCACATTGGGAATATTCATTAGAATATATTATAGTATACAAATAATATATAATGATACATATATAATAGGATATTACAATATAAAATATGTCAAAGCACTAATTGGTAAACCAATCAACAGATAAATATATGAATTATAACTGTCACTTTAGGAATGCAATATCCTTGTTGGTATAATGATAAATGTGACAATTAGAAGCAATATTTGTTCTGTTTATAGGATTACAGAACTTTGCTCATACGTGAAAATCAAATCTACAACACAATGACCAACACATATAATGCTACCCAGTGTAGGTGTGCTTCAGTATTAAAATATTTATTATTGTAATAAGATTATGTTTTAGAGTGCAAAACAGAATGGACAACAGCCAAAATAAATACAGACAGCTTAGTGGTTTAAAGTACCAGCAATCAAACAACTGCAACTGTTCAACTTGAATGAACGATTGCTGTTTGCAAAAGAATTGTATAAAAATTTTTGTAGAATATTCTGAGTCCGAAGGGACCCACAAGGATCATTGAAGTTCAAAGCAATTAATGCTTTCTCACATATATAGAAAATTCACATCTTACTACCCTCCTGAGAGCTGAACCACAGGTGAGTTCAGTTCTGTCCTTAAATTTCTATGTACTTCCAATTCTATTCCTTTTCCTTCACTTAAGCATGAATGTCCATATTTATGAAACAAAATGTTCTTTATATATGTATTTTTTTAATATTCAGAGAACTTTCAAAATTAGGAGAAAAGGGTATAATTCTGGTTTAGGAATTTTAGACAAAGAGTAAAGGCCCATCTCACTGTCATCAGGCTGTTCTTAAATGACACTGAAGCTGATTGACTACCTAAAACACTTCTCCAAAATACATCTTCAGCAGTGTGTTTGATGTTGCTGATTTTCAGAAAACAAAACGTTAATTCTACTCTAGTGAGTTGCAAATTCCTGGGTTAGATGTTTTTAAAGACATTTCTTACTCTATTTTATTTCTACAGAAGAAAATAAAACATGTTTATGAATCAAGCTAAAGCGAATAATCCTCTCAATATGTTTTATTTTAATTTTAGATAAGAAAAAATGGCTGAAGTGTCCCCAAAGCATTTTCACAAACACAGTCCAATGTAAGCTAAATATCTCAGAGACAGTTTTGAATTCTTGTGTTTGGGCTACTGAATATGGTTTCATACTGTTACATTCCAAATACCGCTACAGAAAAATCATCAAAATTTCAGTCAAAAGAATTCCTTGAAGCAATCCAAGGATAAACTTCTCATTATTTTGAATAAATAAGAGCTGTGCTTTGCAGGACTCCAGTAATATGTATTAGTAAAATAATTATGATTATGAACTGTGGATATTTTTTAGTATTGCAACAGGGGAAAGGAAAATACAAACATTAAAAGCAACAAGAGTTTGAATGGTAAAAAGTAAGAAGAGATTGTCTTTGTATTGTCTCTGTAAAGGATTTTCCTGGAAGTTATACCATAATGAATATGTCTAATTTTTAGTAGCTGAAATACTTTATTTACAATAGCAATAGCATGTACTAGATCATAAAATAATTGATAAAGATTGTTAAAGAAAAGTATTTAAGACTTTTTGAATACTCTCTGGTAGATAGTAATAGTAATTAAAATAAAAAAATTGGAAAACCTTAACCCTGTTAATATGAAATTAAGGTATTTGTTGTATAAAAACAGTCTTTATAATAAAAGAGGCATTCAAGGTGTTGTTTGTTTGTATTTGGGGGTTTTTGGGATTTTATTTTTGGAGAAAACCAAGGAAATTAGCATAAATATCTTAAATATAAAACAAATTCTGGTCTATCTTCTTATTCAGTGTAATTTAGCATATTCCTTTTCTTCATGAATTTATAATGTAAACCAAAACAAGCAGAAGAAGCTGCAACTTTCCTGAATCACAATAGCATTTCAATGACTAACATTATTCCAAGAAAAGTAAATCTAAGGATTTCAGGGACAAATGGAGAAATTAATAGCTTTATTCACTAGCATTTGCTGACTTGCTCATGATGTTGCAATTTGCTCCAGTGCTAAGATTTTGTTGTCTATTTCTCTGAACAATCATATGGATCCTTGCTTTCACAGACAAAAACACAACTGTGATTAATGATGTGAAGTTAAAGATGAGAGGAAAAACCCCAAATTATTTAATTCAGAGTCCCTACATTTAAAAAAAACAACCCCCCCAAATTATCATTTATTTAATAGTATGTATTCTTAAACCTGATTAAATATATATTTTATATTATGTAAATAAATGATGAAATTCTTATTATAGTGTAATGGAAGAAAATCAAATCAAAATCGAAGTCATGCACATCTTCAGCAAGATCATGAAGGAGGATTTGGGTTAGTAGTTTTAATCAGCCACCTGGGAGCCATAACTGGGAACATAAAGGACATCAGGACTCGTACAAGCTGACTAAGAACAGACAGGACACCCAGGACGGGTTTACCAAAGGCAAAATATGCCTGACCAGCCCAAGTGTGGGTTGTGATGAGATAGATGACTCTGTGGGTAAAAGGAGAGTGTTGGATGTGCTGGGCCATAAGATGTAAAGGGATGTGATTAATGATTCCAGGTTTTGGCTTGTTTCTTGTGGCATTACTCAGGGATTGCTACTGAGACCAATACAGCTCCATAACTTTGTTGACATAACAGATTGCAATACTCAGCAATTTAGCAGCCCATACCAAACTAGGGGGAGCAATTAATAGTGATATTCCTCTGAATAGTGCTATTCAGAGGAACCCAACCTAGCAGAAGAAATAGCAGAAGAAATAGCAAAAGAAATAGCAAAAGAAAGCTCATGAGTGTCAATAAAAGAAAATGCAGTCTTTCATCTGGAACGAAGTGATTCAGTGCAACAGGACAGATGAGGTGCTGTCTGGATAGGAAGAAACATTATAGAGAGGGATCTGGTAATTTCAAATTGAAGTTGAGTCAGCCACATGCAAAGAAGAAAGCTCACCATATACTCTCTTAGGAGAGAAGCAGCTAGACAGTTGTGGAGAGTGATTCTCTCTCTCGATCGAGTATTGGTGAGAATGTACTTGAAGAGGTGTACCTAGTTTGACCTCCTCATTGCCAGAAAGTCCCAGATGAAGTTGAATTAATCCAGCTGGGTATGGCCAAGATGATTAGGGTTCTGGTGCATGTGCCATGTGAGGAGACACTGAAGAAATTCAGTTTGTCGAGCCTTAGGAAAATGTAAGCTAAGGAGAGATCTTATTATATATATTATATAACGGTATGGAGAAGGTGGAGACAAACTGTTTTGAAAGCACATAGTGACAAGACAAAAAGCAACAGGCACAAGTTGCAACACAGGAAATTTTGATTAGACATAACGAAAAAACCCCATTATTAATCTGAAATTGGTCAGAGTTCCCTGGAAATGCTGGAGAAATCTACATCCTTGGAGATGGTTAGAACTTGGAACAACCTGATTTCAGGTGGTTTTACTATATGGCATATTATGCTTTCTTTCTGAAGCTTCTATAGAAATAAATTAATATACCTAGAAATGAGTATTTGTTTTATTTTTATGATCTTTTAAGGGAAAAGTCAGGATTAAATTGCAAATTAATATCAGTTAAAACCAATTTCTTTTCAATTCTGGAAATTTTAGAGAGTTGAAGGGAAAATACACAGAATATTTACTTCCTTATTACTAGAAAAGATGTGATTAAAGCCTGAGCTGGCAGAATTTTCTGTAACTAAGTTGTCCCTACAAAATTTATAGCCATGTTTATTTTTTTATAAAACAGTAATAACATTCCAAGGTATAGTTTAATTTAAAAAAAATCAGGATAGTCTTTATGAAAATAATCAGTAAATCATAGCCTATTAGTAATATATTTCATGTATTTTTGCAGGGTTAAATATTTCATGACAGACATAGTAATTTGAAAATGCTAGTAAGAGCTATTAAGAACATATATTTTTATGCAAGAGATTATATGAAATGTAAAAATAGGTCCTACTCTCTTAATATTTCAGTATTGATCACACCGTTTAGGCTTTCTACATTTCTTGGAAATAACAGTTTCTTTATATATTGAAATTTGGAAAACTGGGATATCACTGATTTTATAAATTCTTACATTTTGAAATTGCTGTGTGATTAAGATTGGTAAAACTTTGGACTTTTATTGAACTTAGACTTTTTTTACTTAGGCTTTGGAGGCAATAAAAAAGCACAAGTAAAAGCTGGGAAAGGCACAATATTCTTTTTTATCAACTTGGCCATCTAAAGAGTCATTGCAATAATCTAGGGATTCTGAGTTACTGAGAAGTAACAGAGTGAAAGAAATAATAGTTCATGTTTCAGTTGGGAGTAATTTGTTAATGCAACTCATGTATTGTATGTATGAAAAAGGCACAGCTCATCATAATTGTATATTGAATATATGGCACAGTTTTATTATATACAGTAAATTCATGCAAGAGTGCCAAGTCTGTATATTGTTCAGTTGTGAAGTAGGGTGGGAGCATTGCAAATGGTTAAAAAAATCTAAAAAAAAAAAAAAATTAATTAAAAAAGAAATCTAGTTTTACAGGAGATTTTTTTTTTCTGGTCATTGCCATCTGGGATTTACGGTGTCTTATTTGTTTGTCTGCAGTATTTTAATCTTTGACTGTGGGAGTGATTTTCCATTACAATATGCTAATGCTTTATGTGCTATTGATAAGGACAGAACTGTAGATCTAGGAGTGCTAAGTTAACTACCTTCCTTCTCATATTGGTCTGAGATTTAAGACCTAGCACCTCAGTGTAGAACTGTCCTGGGATGACTTGTCCCTAAACCAGGACAAGAACTGACACTGGACAATAACACTAGAAAATTTTCACTCTGAATTATTTCCTTGCTCAGTGCAGGGGAAACTCTGTTTTGCTTGGCAATGAGAAGCTAGTTTAATATCTTCTTTACCACATTAGCCTTAGTCAGATTCTATCAACTCCGGCAAACTATTTTGTTGAAGAGTGTAATACTAGTAAGATACGGCAATGAACATTATGTTGAATGTGTTTTATCTCTCACTTAATCCTAAATCACCAGCAGTAATTATGGTAGCCATTTCTTCCATCATGAATCACACTCTTAGTTTGTCCTCAGAGATGTACTTTTATCTGTATGACATCATTCTATGTGATTTAAAATAGCTAGCAAAGAAAGAACAAGGTTAAAGCTAACAGAGCAGTTCTCCAGTGTCAGAGAGCCTATGCAAGCCATGATAAGGTAACTTTTTAACCAGTAGAAAGTGTAAAACTCATTTCCAGACAATCCCTCCCTTGTTATACAGCCTGGACAATTAATGTTTCTGTAAGTTTATTCTGTGATTTAGAAGTAAAACAGGGTGAAAGATCTTAACTTTCCTCACCCAAGTTTGTGAACATGGATGATATCCAAAGTGTATGTATAAAATATTGCTATTATTCCCATTATCAATAATAGAAGTGGGATATCTGAAATGTCTTATCTTACGCTATATGTAGAAGGACTCTACATAAAAGCTTAAGTTGGAAAACCGGGATATCTATTCTAGCTTTCAGGGGGACATTTTACTTATTTTCTTCTGTACTTCAAGGATCAGATGAAGCCATCTTTTTAATGAGATTCATGTAGCAAGAAGGATTAACTGAACTCTCAGTGTTTGCAGAATACTTTCTTTAATGGGTTGTAACGTTCCTTTGACATATGTAATTAGTCAATTGCTTGTATGATGCTACAAATTCTCCTTCAGATAGCATGAGTAGTTACTAGTCTATACTTGAATTTTGGCTTCAGTAATTGAAATTAAGCTTTTGTAGCAGAGAGAAAATGTAAATGAAGGTGAAAAAAGCTCATAAGGGGAATGCTGAGGCCCTATTCTACATACATTTTTCCCATCTTATCCTATGCTAGACAACTTTGTTCTTCATCAGGAATCTATAAAAACATTCTGCTGATCTTCATTCATTTGCAGAGAAGTCTACTGAAATAATCTAATAAAAGACCCGAACCATTTTCTCCTTTTGACATATTTTGTGGATTTACACTTCACTATTGCAGTCTACTGGAACTTACTTTTTCTGAAAAAACATTTATCTGCAAAATTAAAATACTTGCTTTGGATTAGTGTCAACACTCTTCTGCTTGATAATGTCTTTTTTTGTTTTGATGATTTATTATTCTTATTCTTATCATTATCATCCTCCTCCTCTTCCTCATCGTCTTCATTGTTGTTGTTATATAACAATAAAAAGTACACAACTTCCAGAAAAAGAAAAAAAAACCACAAAAGAAATATTCTACTCTCTTTTAAAATGGAAGTGGACATACTGCTTTTCTCATCCTATATTATTATCATAGTCATGTTAAATTCTTTTTTGGCACTGTTGACACTGCAGTTTGTTCTTCACATCGTGTTTCTTCTTGGTTAAGCCTTTAAAGGAAACTACCTTAGGTGGAGATCATATGATGAGAATATATTACAGACATAAACAAAACAGATATTTTCCTTTCTTTCCATCCTTAGCTGATGGCCAAAGGTCTAGTGGCAAGTAAAACCAAAATCCATCTGAATTTTCTCTATCCTAATTTTCACCTTTGTTTTCTCTCTCATTTGTTTCATCAACTACTTTCCACTGCTTCTTTGATAATTTCAGTCTCTTAGTTCCCTCTGGGTGACTTTTTAATTTCCTCACATCTTTTTTATGAGACAAAATTAGAATATCAATTTCTCTGTGTTCTTCACTTATTGCTTGGAGACATGTTAGTATATTTTACTACACCCTATGTAAATGTGTAATACCACATAGTGTATTTTTATACTCCTTATTGTATCTCAAGTTGTGGAGAACAATTCTGCCTTTATGTCTGGTCTCACAGTTCATTCTGTTAAAGGTTAGGCTCCCACTGGGCTTCTTTAATGTTTGTATCAGGAATATGATAGTTAATGCTACTATATTAGCACGACAGTATAAAAATTACTCCATAGTTAAAAGATGAACTTTACCCATCCACATTAAAGGGCAAGTAAGGTTTTTAATGAGGTTATGGACTAATAAAGTGTTAATTGAAGCTACATCAGCAAGTAGTTTCCAAAGAAGTGAAGAAACTATTAATATAGTTAAAATTGCATATGCATGAGCAAAAAGTATATATATTAGTGGGTTCATAGCACTTCTCACTTGTTAAATATACAACTGTTAATGTTTTTTCAGACTCCTGTAATTTCTGATATTTTCTGTGACTTTTACCTTTAGGATTTCAGTACTCTTTTGAAATTAGTGACCCCTGAGGTTCACCATCTATTGACAATGTGCAGTTCAGATGTATAGCCTGGGAAAACTAAGCCAGATCCCTGAATGAAATGTACATACGAGTCACCATTTCAAATTATATCCCTTGGTCTTAGATCACTTGCCACTGAGATCTACATAACCATTCTGCTCTGTAACATTTCAGAGTTTCAGACAAATATTTCCACTTGTTCTATAATCATAATTAAAAGAAGAAAATAATTGCCTCATTTAATAGATCTTTAGTAGTGGAGCCATGACTTAGAGACAGCTTTTCCTCAATGTGGTCAGTCAGCAGGGATTACACCCACCATGTCCATAGAAAAGCTGCACCCAGGGAGCAGGAGCAGCTTAGGGTGTGGTGTGGAAGTTCAGACAGGCATGGTGCAGATACCCTATAGGCTATAGGATTCAACTTGTGTCACCCCTCCCTTGGGAGAAAAAGTTCAGGTACGTTCAGAAAAAGAGAGAGGCTATTGGAACCAAGCTCTGGCCCCCTTGAACAGCAGCAGCCAGCAGAAACAATTCAAGATCAAAGGGATGCTTTATCCATCCCTTAGCAAGAAGACAGCAATTGTAAAGATAAGAGTGAATGGAGGGTAGTCCATGCTCACAGTAGAAAGCGAAATCCTTCTTTGTCCACCTCACCCCTCCAGCACCTCCTCACAATAGATAAAAGGCTTTGTACATGGCTGAGTATTGTGCTTGACACACCTGAAGGACAGGATGACATCCAGAAGCAATCTGGAAGAACTTGAGAAGTGAACCCATGGGAATCCCATGAGGTCTAACAAGATGAAGTGCAAGATGTTGCACCTGGGCCAGTCTGGTATCTATCGATGCTGGGGAATGACCAGACCAAGAGCAGTCTTGCTGAGAAGGACTTGGGGGTGCTGGTGGGTGAAGAGGATGAACATGACATAGAAATGTGCGCTCACAGCCCAGATAGACAAAGATGTCTTGGACTGCACCCAAAGCAGCATGAGCAACAGGATGAGGGAGGGTATTCTGCTCCTCCACCCCATTTTGGTAGACTCCCACCTTGAGTCCTGAGTCCAGCTCTGGGAGCCCCAGCACAGGAAGAATATTGACCTGTTGGAGTAAGTCCAGAGTTGGCAATCAAAACACTTAGAGGGATGGAGCACACAGAAAAGGCTGAAAGAGTTGAGATTGTTCAGCCTGGAAAGGAGAAGGCTTTTTAGCGGTGACCTAATTGTAGTCTTCTAGTTCCTGAAGGAAACCTGCAAGAAAGACAGAGAGACAACAGTTAGAAGAGCATAGTAGTGACAGGACAAGGGGAAATGGCTTTAAACTGAAAGAAAACAGGTTTAAATTAGGGATGAGGAAGAAATCCCTGATATAGTGAAACAGGTCCCTGCCCATGGCAGAAGGGTCAGAACTAGATGATATTTAAGGTCCTTTCCAACCCAAACCATTTTATGATTCTATGATCAAATTCCTGAATTTGTTTAAACAGAGCACTAAGAAGAGTGTGCATCTGCATCCTACTTGTGTGTTTATCTCTATGCAACAGTGTAATATTTGAATATAATAATTTTATGGTAATTCATATACAAGATTCTCAGATGCTTTCAGATGTTGTATCTTGATTTATTGAATAATCTAGTGAATGACTTTACTTGTCCCCAGTTTCAGGTTTGTGCTTTCACATGAAAAGCCTTGTCTTATGAAAAAAATGCATGTTTGACATTACGCAACATTTGTGCTTAAATATTTATAGATTAACTTGTTTTGGGGGCTCAGTTCAGAAAATATCTGCTGGTGGTGTGTGTGATACCTGTAATTTCTTGTTGCTCAATATGATTTAGTACTAACAGATTTATCTAGAACTTACACCTAATTATACTTGAGCTGTCTCAGTCTTGACTGATCGTTTGGGTAATATTAATATATGAATGGTGCAGAATTTTTATGAAGATAAATCCCACTAAAGCTGACATTTTATTAACTAGTTCTAGAAACTTGTTGGATATTGCTTCTTCTCTGATAAAGCTAATTAACTTTGATAAATATTACCATACCAACATCCTTGAATGTAAACATTTCAGGCATTATCATATATTAATTTATAGTTTGATCAACATTTACAATTGTTAACAAGTTTTATTTGTATTTTCTGCTTAGTATCATCGTGCTGAGTTACATGATCAATAGAAGCCTACAAGGTGTTAAAAAATTGCTTTTATTATCCTAGATGTTAGTTATAACAATACTACATTTTGACAGCCTGTGCTCTTCTGAAGTTATTCTCAATATATCATGTCACTTTCAGATTTCTACTGACTAGAATTTTTAATCATCTCATTTTACTTACCAGTTCTTCCCCTTGATTATCTGAAAAATTGTGTACTGGAGACTTTTTGGGGGTGGTGTAAGGCCATTAACAGATGTCTCAAGTTGTTTTTACAATTTATTTTTACAATTTATTTTTATTTACGCTTCTGATTATTTCCTATTTGAAGAAATTGTCAGCTTCAAATTTGTTTTTATATTGATTTAAATTTGAATCTGGAATTGAACTGGATTAGGTTCATGACCTGTGTTTGTGAATTAGGTTGTTATTTATATCCAGAGAACTTAATCTCTTTCAGTCCTTTGTCCAAACTGACAAAGTATTTGCTTGATAATGATTTTAATCCTGCCTGAATTATAAACTGGCTCTGGTCATGCAGTAATACAAATAAAGAGTATCAACACAGCATGTATTATTTTTTCCAGTATGTATAAAGTGTTCCCAAAGTAAACATTGGACAGCTATAGCAAATATTCAATAATCAATAAAATTAGAGATACAACAATTAAACTCAGTGTTTTTCAACAAGTAGTTCCAATGAAGAAATTACTTTTCAGAAAAGCTGTTTTTGATGGTATTCCACCTCTGGATGTTTACCAAACTGATGAACATAGACCCTATGCACTAGCCCACGGATGTCATTCGTTATCATTAGATAACCCATTTAGTTACCTTGTTACGAAACCAGTGGCATTTAAATAACTTCTTCATAGATACTACCATGTTGCAATGATGGAAACGGAGAGTAATATATGGCCCTATCTCTCCTTTTCAGTCTCTAGTAGTATGACAGAATAAATCTATTCTATTCTATTCTAGATAATCTCTTCTAGTTAAAACTGAAGTAAGATAGAAGTTTCTGTTTAACTCTAGTAGATCTTCAGTTTATTTTCCATTGTGTCTAAGTCCATCCATCCAGACTGTTCTTGGAAATCTCTTTCCTGGAAGTTTTAACCAGCTTCTTAAAAGTATCTCCCTGAAAAGTTTAAATTTCTACAAATCCTTTAGCATTTATCACACTCTTCACTCTTTTTGAGAAAAATGCTAAAAGTTTTAGCTATATAGTTAATATGCAGCTAAATCAAAACTTGTTATTCATACATCAATCTGTCTCTGTCTTTTTGACTGATTTCTGTGATGATAACCATTTATAGTTCTTTGAGTGCAATAGCAGCTCTTAATTTTACTGACACATACACTGTTCTTTCTTACTCATCACACTGTTGATGTGAAACTCCTGTTTTAGATTATGCTCTTTTGGGCCCAGGAAGATTAAATGCATTTTCTTTAAAAAAAATCAAAAATTTTGAAGATGTTAAAAAAAATTTGTGCCAAAGTAATTGTTCATGTCATCAGAATGGCTAAAACAGTCTCTGAAATTGTATTGGCAATCTATGTAAAATGAATTGCTTAGTTATGACTATTTTCCAAATGCCATGTTGAAACTCTCCCTGGTAAACCTTGCCACCCAATATGTCACCTTATCTAATTTAGATGAGACAGATAAAGATAATCTAAGATCACCAAATCTTTATCAGTTAAGAAAGATTAAACCCTTTCTTTTTTGAGAAAATCCAGTAGATCTTATAACTTTCAATACACCACTGTAGTTCAGAACAGTTGCTTCTCATAAACAAAACTCATTGAAGAAATTCATATAATACATAGCCATACTGTGTTTTACATTACATTAAAATTATCCTTAAGGATTGGTCTGCATTCTGTTTCCTGCTACACTACAAAGAAATAAAAAATGAAAAATGCTATAATTTATTGAGATGTTTTATGTAAACTGTGTCTCTGTAGCAAATATAATATATACCTTGAAAATCTAATTTTCAAAATGTGAAAAATGCTGAAATTGAACCTAAATTTTGGGATGAGTTCTCATATACATTTAATACCTTTCAGAGAGAGAAAAAAGAACATATAATTTAGGAATACTTGCTATGAGTAACATGGTAACAGATTTCAGATATGATAAAGAATAAATTCATGCAATATGAGTGAGCAAGGTAAAGAGAACAAAATTCAGGGTTTGTGACATAAACTTCTATTTCAAAAATAATATCAATTATAATATCTTGTGGGATCTATACTGATTTTAGTCTGCAGACAAGATAATTATACAATTAATTGTGAGAGTGTGCTATTAGCTTTCCCAGTTTTATTATTTGTTCCCCATTCTAATATGGACAGTACAACATATTTTCAGAAAAGCATGTTTAATGGACATAGGGTTTATTTCAGATCATGTGCCTGAAACAAAAGATCAAGAATTTAAATAACACTTTAACCATTAAATAGGTCTTAAAAGACAATAGAAACTTAAGTAATGCCTCTGAAAATTTTATCTATCTTATTTTGATTTCAACTGTATTTCTCACTGGTATGTTTATAATTGTGTTCAATTTGACTTTATAAATATAATCTAGAAATCATGTTCTATAATCAAATTGATAAACTTCCACTCTTCCGTTGTCTGTCCACCTGCATATGTAAATGTAATAGTTGGTATTCCACAGTATAGAATTTTTCCCTCTACATTCAGATGGTTAAGAGATTTGATGAGCAGTCTCATTCAAACATGTGAAGTAGGGATTTTTTTAATAAGTGGTATTTCCCTTGATGAAATGTTCCTAAGTACTTATGGGAGAAGATGGGTTACTCCATAGTACTCTTTTATTGAAGTTACAGTGCAAAGATCTTTTCCTGTTGAATACACAGCTAGAAAGAAAGAACTCATATCTTTGTGTTTGCATGAACTTGGATGTGATACGCATAATCAAATTTTATTTAAAAAATTTAATTACTTCATGAAACAGGTACTGGAAGCATGTAAAGTCAAGTACAGGGAAATTAGGAAAGAGAACCATATGCTCTGCATATTCAAACCAGATATTTTTCTAACCATTTTCATTATGGTAGATGAATATCTGTTCTGTATTGAGTGGCCTGGTCTCGTTTCTTAGTCCAGATGGGTTTTTAGACACTGTGTCTACACTCAGAAAAAACCTGACCCATAAGTTCTAAGCAATGTGTCCACAGTCACCAACTGGAAATGTAGAAAATAGCAATTCTGATTCCAAATGTTTTATTCCAGTTTCAAGGGAAAATTACAACCACATTCACAGCCACAGCAACAATATAACATTGACATAATCAATAATAACAGTAATTATAAATAATGTATTCAAGCCTTAGATGAAAAATTCCTTTCTGTAAATATGCATGACATTCTCCAAGTAAGTCAGTGAATAAGTGTCTGCATGATGAAAAGCAAACATGCCTCTCCAGAATTCAAAAACACTACAACACAAGTGATGAATCTCAAAACTAAAATCCACCCCATCATCACCCAAGCTATCCACAGAAACTTTGAAAGTTAGAAATTTTGGCATGATTAATGAAGCTATGAGCCATGACTTTGTGAAAGACAAATTATAGACATGATAGAGCAGATGTAAATTAGAATTGATTCAATGAGGGACAATGAAAGCCAACTCGAGCATGTATTGGCAAAGGCTAGTTTAGACCAAGTAATATTTTATTAAAAGGTCTAAGACACACACATACAAGCAAAAAAGGAAACAACAATCAAAAAATCAAGATAAGCCAAATATGAACTCCAAACTTAAACCCCTTAATGTAAGTACTGTTTATATTGGTAATAGTCACATTGGAAGCAATTACCTCTGTTCTGAAATTTCAGACACGTATATAAATTCTGACTTACAACTTGCTTTCCCCTGAAACAGCCTAAACTTTTTCTTAATATTTACACACTTCAGAGCATCATAATGAAGACAAGCACATAGGCATGGAAACTGGCTGTGTAGATTACCTCCACAATATCTGCAGGAATAAGATTGCAAAGCAAAAAGATCCAGACACTAGAGACATCAGGGCAAAATAAGGCCTGCTTCCTGATAGCCTTGTAAAAATCAGGTTTCCTCTCAAGTGTAGTTCCATCTCAGTTTTTAGTTGTTTTACCTTACAGAAGTCTTTGTTTAAGGATAAATAATTTTTAGAACCTGTCCTGGTTCATATACGGCACCGTGTAGAAATGTGGAAAAGATGAACTGCAGATGATGTACTGAATCACTCAGAAAAAGTCCCTGTTAACAAAAGCAATACTCCTTTGTTATGAAATTTTCCTACAGCAAAAAAAACCCAATGTGGGATTTCCCTACAGAGATAAAGAAAGCTGTTGTCCTAGTAATTTAGACATTGCTAGTGCATTAAGCTTCCATCCATTCCTCTGCTTTCACAGCTCCCAATGACTGAATGTTTACATATGCTTTCCTTCTCCTTTATACAGGCTTTCCTTCCAGATTAGTCTCTATAGTGTCCTACTGTCAGGACTTAACGCAGTCAACTTGTCTCAAAGCACTGTCATAGGAGAAAGTCCTCACAAGATGAGCCACCACAACAGGCACAGATGGCAAACAGGAAGGCATTAATTTCAGGCCTACAAGAAGGTAAAATGTTTGGTATTAGCACACTGGACAAGATTCAACTGTGTAGATTGTGGGAAAAGCATGGATGCACCAACAGGAAGATGCCAGACCTGGTGAGGCAGATCTGAGTAATCTATTTGGACAAAAGTTCCCATCATGGCAAACTGTGGGAAAGGAAGCAACTGTTTACACACATGCCATCCCAAGTTGTGGAAACAGCATAAACGCCTCTGGAGTAACCATCCCTGGAGGTGTTTAAGAAAAGACTGGATGAGGCAATGAGTGCCATGGTTTAGTTGAAAAGGTGGTGTTAAGTTGTAGGTTGGACTCGATGATCTCAAAATTCTTTTCCAACATAGTGTGATTCTGTGACTTGGACTGTATAAAAGTGGTTTCTCCAGAAGAACTCTCTGGGGATCTCACCACTGAGAAGACCAGAAGAAGAAGGGCCAGGGGAGACATGGTGGTGACTATAATCTCTCTCTCTCTCTCTCTCTCTCTCTTTCTCCCCGTCCCATTCCTATTTCTCCCTCTCACTCCCACATTTAATGTTAAATGCAATCTGTACTATTGACTTTAGCATAAGGTCTCTTAATTCGGGCAGTCATCTTTTAATGATCGAATCCTAACATTATTTCAGAGGATCATAACCTTAATTGATGTCAAGAGTGGAATCATAACATTATTCCAGAGGAATTTTTTAATGTTGTCCTTCAAAAACATGCAGAGCTACCAACAGTTCTAACCAAAAATTTTAAAAATTTATTTTCTTCATTAATGTCATAAGATTGCAAGCTCAAACACCTTTTTCAATAATGGCTGCAGCCTTACATGGGCTCCTCCATAAGGTGCAGGGGAACCTGTTCTCCCACACCTGCAACATCTTCTCCTCTCCTTCATCTCTCATCTCTGTGTCAGCAAAGATGTTTTTCTCACTTTCTTTTTTCCTCACTCTCCTCTGCCATGCAGCATTTTGCCCTTTCTTAATTTTTTTTCCCCAGTGCCACCCCTGCCTCACCTGTAACTCAGCTGCGCCCTGTGGTGGGCGGTTGGATCTGGCTGGAAGTGGCTGTGTCTGGCTGGAACTGGCTGTGTCCAGCTGAAGTGGCTGTGACCAGCTGGAACCGGCTGTGTCCAGCTGAAGTGGCTGTGTCTGGCTGGAACCAGCTGTGTCCGGCTGAAGTGGCTGTGACCAGCTGGAAGTGGCTGTGTCTGGCTGGAACTGGCTGTGTCCGGCTGGAACTGGCTGTGTCCGGCTGAAGTGGCTGTGTCTGGCTGGAACCAGCTGTGTCCGGCTGAAGTGGCTGTGTCTGGCTGGAACTGGCTGTGTCCGGCTGAAGTGGCTGTGACCAGCTGGAAGTGGCTGTGTCTAGCTGGAACCGGCTGTGTCTGGCTGAAGTGGCTGTGACCAGCTGGAACCGGCTGTGTCCGGCTGAAGTGGCTGTGTCTGGCTGGAACCGGCTGTGTCTGGCTGAAGTGGCTGTGTCTGGCTGGAACCGGCTGTGTCTGGCTGAAGTGGCTGTGACCAGCTGGAACCGGCTGTGTCCAGCTGAAGTGGCTGTGTCCGGCTTGGGCAGCCTCGGTCTCCCCTCACGGAGCCCCCACAGCCCCCTTGGGACACCACCCTTACACATAAACACAATGAATTTGAAAACTGTGGTCCTCCTTATTTTGGAGAGTATCTGGATTAGAAATAATGATGAAAAAAACCAAAACCAAACCCCAGCTTCCCTCCACCCTCTTTTTTGTGTAAGTTGTTATTGCAAAATATTTATGAAATAATTGCTATTTCAGCTCTCCATGTAAGTCAGAGTTGACCCATGAGGCCCCCATGCTTTGGGGTACTGCTGCAACACAGCTACTCCCCATGTATTCACTATGTAGAAACTATGTATCAGAATTGAACTTTTTCAATTCTCATAACTCACATTTCATTGCAGTTGGGACAAGAACACCCCAAAATCCTAAATCAATCTTGTTTAAACAGAATCGTCTGTACTTGTGACAAAGAGTTCAAGTATTTTCTGAGACCACAAACTGAGAAGGGATGTTTAAAGCGTATAGAACTCATCTTCATATAACTCTTTAATTTTTTTCCTTTTTTTAAAATGAATAGTTCTTTTTAAGCCACACACTTAGAAAAATGTGCTTTATTATAATTTGAGAAGCATTGCAAACTATTTACAGTAAATAATGCATCGTCATTGTAGCACTGTGCTAATATTGTATCACCAAAATTATTTTCCAGTGATGAAATTGTGTAATACATCAGTAAAATGCATCTATTGTGATTATATGTTTATCTTTAATATAGTATCACTGGCATAAAGAGGTTCTGAGAAAATAATTCATAGCATAATGCAAATAAGGTATATATATATTTCATTTAAATTAGTTTCATTTTGATTCATTTAAGTAAAGAATTTGGAAGAGAACAGATTTGTATAGGGGATATAGTCTTCCTAATAACAGCAATAATGATTCAGATTTTAACAGCTGCATGAAAATGTGTGCTTGTATTACAACACATGAAAGAAATTCTTTCAGTGAAGCAGCACCAGCAAAATAAAATACTGATGGGAAAGTATCAAACAGTATGATGGCTTCCTATTAATGTAAGTTTTAGGAAGTTATATCTCCTAAGATACAATAGCTGATCTTTATCTGTATATATACATATATGCATATACACAAGTTTTGATAGAACAAAAAGTGTCTAAGTGTGTGTATGTGTGACAACAGCTTGCATATTTTAAACTGTATAAATCCTTCAATTTCATTTTTATGGCTCTCTGTTTCAGCTTTTAGAATTCAATTTGTCAGATTGATTGTCAGGCCAGAAAATACCATTTTGAAATGATTCAGCAATCTATTCAGTTTCCAAGAGAAATACATCTTCCTTCCATATAATTTTTTTAAACTTTTCTCAGCAGCACCAGAGACTGAACAGAAAGTGATCAAGACAGGAAATGGACAGGAAAATATCCCTTTATGTAATCAAAGGTCTGTTGGAGAACAGATGAAAACCTGATGACTTTTAAGAAGTTATAACTGCCTTAAAACTATACACAGCCTGTCTTTTGTTTTATCACCCAACATTCCATGTAACATCTTCTAAATATACTGATAATGTTAAGAAAGATAAAAAACTAATTAGCTGTGGCATTTTAATGTTGATTACATTTACACATCCTGGTTGATGCAGGACCTTGTATGTAGCAGACTATACTGATAACATACATTTTTGTATATAACAATGGCTACCCATTGCCTGAGAATGAGGGATATTTAACAAAAGAAGCACCATTAGAAGTCATTCATATGATAGTAGAAAAACACATGCACTAATTTGAGTAGAACTAATCAGAAAATTCTAATATCCCAAATGTTTAACCTCTCAAACACAAGAGCTGCTGTGTTCCTAGTATGGGATAAAATATATCCCATCAATTCACAATTCAAGTTAAATCTACAAAACATATTTTTATTAATAAAATCATAGTAGAAAAGAATGACCCTTCAAAGTTATCCAGTCTACCTGTTTCATACCAAGGCAGGCTCAGTCTAAAGAGACTACAGTCTAACCTGACCTGAACGATATTCAGATTTCAGCCTTTCCAGGTAATTCAGTGCTTCTGAAAACTCAGCTTTGCAGAGGTTAATAATAATTATACCTGAATCTTTAATCTTTGGCTCTATTCATTGTGTGAAAACTATGATTATGCCATCTCTGGAAAAAAGCTTTAAGTTCAATTTATTGAAAAAAGATCTCCAGGTGGGTTTTGTTCTTTTTTTTTTTGGGGGGGGGGGGGGGGGGGGGCGGGTGGGGTGGGGAAGGGGGGAAGGGTTCTCTTAGTTCTTTCCTTTTCATGCCTGATAACTCTCATAGCTGTCTCCAGTATTTCATTTGTACACATCTGTCTTAACCACAATAACCCAAACTGACCACCATATGCTAGCTGAAACCTCAAAAATGTTGAAAAGATTTGATGGATTATTCATTTGTGAGTTAAACTGGTGTTTAAATATGTTAGAATGATATTTGCCTTTTGCACAGGACATGACATTGGTATCTCATGTTCAGCTTGTGATCTGTTTGCTTAAGATGATTATCAAAACAACAGCTCCCTAGCCCATTTTTCCCCATCATATGGTTATACAATTGACCACTGAAATCCAGGTAAAATACTGTGCACTTAATCCTTATTAATTCCAACCTATTCTCTGAAAGGTCATGAAAGTATGTGGAATATGAGATTTTGCAATCTATTTACTCCTATAAAGGAAGAGTGTGGGTCATAAGAACATAAGGTATAAACACAAGGTTAAAGCAGTTGAGAACATGGGACATAAATGTTCCAGAAAAATGTTCCAGAAATAAAATAAGTAGTCAGTCTGTACCACCCCAAATGCTATGTGGAAAACATATCAATGACATAAACACTTTTGATATGTATTCAAGACAGAACTTAAGAATTCAGTGAATAATGTAAATATATAGTCAGATTGTCATAGAAGTCTCAAAGTTATATACTTCTAAAATCTGCAAAAGATATTACCTGGGCAACAGCATGAAACAAATCTTCCCAGGGCAGAGGTGGAACATAGCAGTAAGTGAGTAGGAACAGAGAATGCAAAAGGGACTGATCTAGGGCTCAAACTTCAAATGAAGCCAAAGACAAGGGAGCTCACATTTCAACATTAAACAACCCATAGTACAAAGGAAACTATGTCTTGGAGAACTGGTTCCTTTCTTGCCTTCAATTTAAAGGTGTCTTGGCTGACATCTGTAGGCTGGACTTTCAAGGACTGGCCATTGAGCATGTAGTATGCATTTGGCAAATAAAAAAAAATGCTGGTGATACTTTCCTTCACTCCTGGCTTCACACAGACTCAGATTTTAGGAAAAAATCAACAGCAAATTCAACATTATTTAATCTCAACCTGTCCTAAAAGGATACTAGTCAAGATATAAAATAAAATTAAACTTTATGTATAGTTCAGATGGTTTACTCTGGACGATGAGTTTCAACAGAAAATTTCCCTCCACTAGGGTTAGTCTCCTCTTGCCATCTAAAGTCACATTCAGAATTTGCCAAGAGGTACATTGCACATGTCTGTATTGGAGATGAGAACTGACTCCCAACGTCTAGGTACTCTGGACAAAATTGTTTGCTGTGCATCAAACTGTTAATTTTCTTGTTTTGTTTGTTTCTTTTGGTTTGGGTTTGTTTTGTTTGTTTTGTATTTTTCCTGTGTTCAGAGGATTTTATCTGAAGTGAGGCAGACTGGATGACACTTACTGTAGGTCCTTATTCATTCTTCTATGAACTAGCTTTTGATATTTTTCAGAATAAGAAAATATCGGGATTCAGTGTCCATCTGGTAGCATTCAAACACAGCTGCACAGTGGTGAAGCTTCAATAATGGCTTCAAATTCCCCCCAAAAAGGTAGCACACTCACTGAAAATACAAAGTATGTCTCTGTCGCTGGGTATCAAACAGTAGTCACCATCCAGCGTCTCATTACCCTCTGCCATGGATTAAAAGTGAAGCAAAAGCTAAGTGTACAAACAAAGAGGAGTTTATTCACTACTTCTTATTGTCAGACGATGTATAGCCCCCTTTAGCAGGACCCCAGTATATGTAACATTTTTTTAGGAAGATAAACATCCTAACCACAAACATCCCTTCTTAAGTTTTTGTTGTTGGGTATGGCATCCCGTGGTGTGCAATATATTTCTGGTCAATTTGGAGCACTCCCATCCTACTTCCTGAGCAGGGCAGAGAACAAGAAACAGAGAAGGCCTTAATGCTGTGCAAGCACTGCTCAGGAATACTCAAAACACTGCTGGGTTGTCAGAACTGTCTTTTCAAAAGACAGAGCCAGTACAGAGCTGTAAAAAAAGTTAATCCCATTCTAGCCAGTACAATTCTCTACTAAAATCCATATAAAATAGATGAAGAATGATCTTTCATCTAAACTATGCCTATATAGGAGAGTTTAGATGCAAGACTGATTGTTTTCAGCATCACAAGGGTCTTAAAAAGATAAATATTGTCAGAGAATCTGTTCAAGAAAAGCATTTCTGAAACAAAGACTGTAAAGGCCATCTCAATGCCCTTTAATTTTAACTGCATGGTTGCATGCCTGCCAGCCCAAATAACCTTGTTACTTACTGCCCCACAGAATTTTTCTTTTTTTCTTTTTTTTTTTTTAATGTAACAAATAATCTCCAGAAATGCACAGGTCATTCAAGAGAGTGTTGACATTAGTACTTATGCTTTTGGTCTGCAGACTCCAAAATATTTACCTGAAGGACCTGACTACTTTCAGTAATGTTACAGGTTCCCCATTAACTTTGTGAGTAGTTATGTAATTACGTTATCCTGAGGATGACAAGAAAGAATGTTAATTGTATCAGCTTATTAAGTCTGTTACAAAATAGGTGACACCAGATATTTTGAAATAAAAAATATGTTCTGGCTATCTTTTTTAGGTTTTTTTCTACTGTCGTAATTACCCAGGGACCAAAGAGAATACTGAGGAAATTTATATTACCCAAGATAATCAATAAAAATCAATAGCTTTTGTTCTGCTGTTCTTAACTGAAAACTAAGGTAAAAAAAAAAAAAAAAATTGAAGAACACAATGGAAAAATGTAACTTTTTTATAAAATTCTGTGTATGAGTTTAATCTTGCTGTCTGCAAATTGTAATATCTGGAACTGAAAATTTATAATTTGCATAAGAACAATTTGAAAAAAAGAGACTTATACTGATCTCAAAAAGACTTATCAAAAGTAATGGAAGTAATATGAAGGAAAACTGATCCTAGATAGGTTCAGAAATTTTGAAGGCAGCTGTACAGAAGACAAGATAGTTGCAGTTAAAATTTACAACAGTAAACTTTCATAGCTTTTATATTCAAATGTAGCCTAATTGCCCTTTCAGCTGCTGCCTGTAACTATATTCTGATTTGTGCTGATTCATAAGTTCTTGTGACTATGGAGCAGGTGGAGTATGTTACACCTTGATTGAATTTTATCTACTTTTGTTAGATTCAAGACACACAAATATTTTTACATGGAATTCTGCAATGCACCTAATCCAAGCCATAATTTAAATGATACAAATGTTTCCAGAAGGTTAGTAAAAATGTTAGCTTCCTGCAAAATACTGTTCTTAAGTCCCTCAAAAAACCTTGTAAGTTCTACTAAATTTTGACTGTGACCATAAATTAAATTGAAGATTTAATAGGAGTAGCAATATCACAGTAGAAAAAACTGTTATTATCAGTTCCTTTACCTGATACAGAAAGGCACAACCCTGGATGGAAATTTTTTCAGAAATATCTTTTTCACAAAAATGCTGTGAAATGTTTATTTTTTACAGTATCTTTCACAGAGTAATTGTCAGAACAGGTAATCTGGATTTTGATTTGTTCAGTAATGTCCCATTATATAGTTGTAAGCCAATTAATTTTATAAAAGATTTAATTTTTTCATTATCTGTTTACACTTATTGTAAGCCAAAGTACTATATAACAGACATAATAAATATTTTGAAGTATTTATTTCACATTTATTGCAACATTTTCAAAATTTTCTATTGCATATATAGAAATAATTATAAAAATTAAATATTTCTGTATTTTCAATTTCCCTGTTTCCAATTTTTAAAATAATCTCTTTTAAAGACATTAAAATTTTTCTTTGTTTCCTGACTAAAAATATAATAGCTTTTTACATTTGATTATAAGAATTATTATATTCTGGAAATAGTATCTCCTTTTAATAGGTGCCTTCTGTTAATAATGATTCATTTCACATTGTATGTCAGGTAGAAAGGTGGTGAAAAGAAAATGAGAAGAGCTTTTAAGGGATGAGGAAGGGAAGAGGAAAAGAGGGGAGGCAAGGGCAAGACAATGTAGGGCAGGGAAAAGGAAGGACAAATTTTCTACCAGGTGGAATTGAACAATTTTTTGTACTAGATAAAACAAATGGGTTCCTTGTTTCAGTCCATTTTTTAGATGTTACTCCGGCTAAAACTCTGAGTAGACCATCATGAAAATCTTCCCCACTGTCCATTAGTATCTTTATATTTGTGGTGACTATTCATTGTTTCACAATCTGAAAATAACAGAAAAATATTTGCATCTCACAAAGGACTTTGAAACTTGAAATTATTGAAAGTAATGTATGCTCTTCCTTTTTTTTTTTTTGTGTAACTGAGTCTCAGCCTTGAAAGAACATTATACCATGCTGGCAGTCTTTAAGGCTAGAAGTCTAGCTCCTATTTAAGGAGTCTAGAAGTGCTACCATGTTGATGAGCCTCTTCCCTCCTTATTGACTTTATTATTACATCTTAAGCCAAGATATTTCACCTGTGATTTCTTTTCCTATGTATTATTTAAAATCCATGCAACAGGGTGGGGGTTTTTTTTGTTGTTGTTGTTGTTTTTTGGTGGTTTTTTTTTTTTGGTTTTTTTTTTTTTTTTTTTTTTTTTTTTTTTGTTGGTTGGTTGGATTTTTTTTTTTTTTTCTTCCTGTTTAGATTCCATCTGGTGAGATTGCGTAAGGCACGGCTGTCCAGGACAGGATTTTACAGCAGCATCATACGGTCTTAAGGACACTTGAAGTGATATTTTTATAAATTCACTTTTAGATATAGTTCCATCTCACTTGGAATTGTATTTCTTCATCATAGGGATAGATAATAGATAATAGGGATAGATAATTAGATAATTAGATAATTAATTTATTAGCTGTCTATCCAGTGACTGTAGTTTGTTGGAATGCTGACTTGGCTAGCAGAGAACTTGATTTCTTTCAAAATCCTTTCTTTTTTCCCCTAAAGAAGTTTAAATAATTAGAATCCTTACTTCATATCTTGGAAAATATGTTCAAGATTATAGAGAGTAAAATGTAGAAGGTCATAGCAGAGCCTTTACTTCATAACCTGAATGAAGATTGTGGAATTACAGACCTGTAATTACAGACCTGTCTTTCTTTAGCTCCACGCAAGGGCAATGGAGGGCAGCATTGCCCAAAATGCCAGTCAGAAATGAGGCCTAACTCAGGAAGAATATATGGATAAAATTCCCCATAACAGGGTTTCTGCGACCAGTGGTAGTAAAGATAAGATGCTAAAATTGTGGACAAAAACATGTACTGCTACCAATGGCAATGTCATTCTCTCAACCTCAAAAAATAAGAAATATTCATCCATGTGCCCTAATAGAATAGTTTTTTCCTATAAAAACTAAGATAGATGAAAACAGATGGTCTTGGAGGGAACTGCGTTTTCTCAACTGCTTTTTTTTTCTGTTTCTTGGTCATATTTTTTCCTTTTTTCTTTCTCAGTTTTATCATTGTGCCAAATATCATAAGCAACTTGACTGCTTTTCAAAAGAGTCCAGAAAAGCTACTCATTCTTCTGAGATTTAGACATGGAAAAAATATATCTCCTTGGGCAATCCATTCCATCCTAAAAATGAAGCCTTAAATAGATAAGAGGAAATATTTTGTAGAAGATGGTGTCCATCTCTGTTTATCTAGTATCAAATAAAAAGTACAGAAAACACACCTGAATTTTAGAAGGCTAAAGTTAGATCACAGATACATAATATAATTCAAAGTTAATTATCTTCTCAGTAGATGTTAATGAGTAGATGGTAAAGTGCTGTGGTTTGGATTTAGTATGATTCTAGTGTTGATACCACTGACATGTGTTTATTATTTAGTGTTTTTATTCTAAATAAGAACTTTTCAGTGTCCCATGCTCTGCCAGAAAATAGGTGTACAAGAAGTTGGGAGGAAGGATGTCCAGGACAGCTGATATTCCATTCCACTGAGCATCATACTCATCATAAACTGGGGGGAGCTGGCCAGAAGGACCTGATCACTGCTTAGGGATGAGCTGGGTATCAGTCAGTGCGTGAGGAGAAATTGTATTGTACATCACTTGTTTCTCTGGGGTTTTCTTTCTCACTCTCTCTCTCTCTTTCGCCTTCCCCTTCCGCTATCAGTAGCAGTAGCAGAATTATTTTTTTTTTTTTATCATTCATACTATTACTATCATATTTTATATCAATCATTAAACTGTTCTTATTTGAACCCATGAGTTTAAAATTTTCTTCCTGATTCTCCTCCTCATTCCAGCACAATGGAGGATTGCATTGTACTTAGTTACTGACTTGGGTTAAACCATGACAGAAGTGTTGATGGTTAGGTTGGATGGGGCTTTGGACCACCTTATCTAGTGAGAAATGTCCCTGTCTATGGCAGAAGGGCTGGAACTAGATCAACTTCAAAGGTCCCTTCCAACACAAACTGTTACATGATTCTAAACAAAACACCTTCAGTAACATTTATCAGTGTTCAAAAGAGTCTGCAAAATCTAGATAACACTACCAGGTGTTATTTTCTTACTATGCACTGCGTGAAGAAGTTTCTTTTTCTCTTTGTTTTGTATATGCATTCTGGTGATTTTATTTGATACATCCTGTTCTTTTACTCAATAGAGACAGCTGTTCTCTGTTGACCTTAATAAGAGGATACTAAAAACTTCTATCATATCTCTTGCTATTCTGTCTCTTTTCCAGATTATGGATCCCAGTTATATTCTCATGAAAACTAAACTATATCTTTGATCACCTGTGAGGTCTCTGTTTTCAGTTTCTACTGTGTGTCTTTTGAACTGGAATTCCAGAGCTACATTGGGTATTCCATGTTCATTTATATTGTGAATTAATAGAGATAATAATGTCTTACTTGGATATCTAGCCTGCTGTGTTTCTCACCTGCAACCAAAGGCACCAACATATTTTGCAAATCTTGTCTTGAAGTACTTAAATGTCTCTGAAACATAGATTACAGAATGCCAAAATTTATTTTCCAAATGGAATGAAAAATACTGAGCAATTCTGAAACTGTTTCCTTGCTTCCCCTAGATGTCAGAAATAAAGTGTAGTATATTACTTGCTTATTTGAGGAAATTCATGCCCAGAGCATTAGGGGTTATCCATTTACATTGTACTGTAAGAAATTAGCTTTTTATAAAGGCACTCAGTGTGTCCTAAGTGTGAAGCAATTCTCTCTGCATTTTTAGAGTCAAATACTTCATGCTGAGGAATCCACACAGTATCCACACAGAGAGTTACTGGGAAATAACATCTGTACTTTTGAAGAACAGTTTAGCTTACTGAGCAATTTCCTCCTCACTTTGGCAGCCTCTTTGATACCCGAGCAGTAGGTAGACAAAGAATAACAACCCTTGTTCATTCTAAACAGAATATCAGATAAGCCACTATGATCACAGGTGACTTCTCTGACTGGGCCTTTTCACAAAGACTATTTCTGGTAACTTGATGACATTTTTAGCGAGTTCTTGACTTCTTAAGCAACTATTCTTGACAAACCCAGCATAAGGCTTTATATGTCTCTAAACACAAAGGTTCCCCTATGGTTATTTGGCAGTTGATGAAAAGCATTTGAGGATCTAATCTTTGTATTTAAATACATTACCTGATACTGGCTATATCTAGTTGTCCTCTAAATGACTTTGGTGAAAGAAAACTTTGTTCTCAAGTTGTGAATATAAATTGTGGGCAATAATTTCACTCTTTTTCTTCCCTTTAGAAAATTTTGATTGTGCCAACAAGCAAGATATTAACTGGAATGACCTACAATTATTCTTTAATAATTTATTAGAAGCATTTCTTAAAATATTTAGGATATAACATAAGCAAGCATAAGCAGACAGATTTTAGGAACTGTAAATTAATGAGTAAAAAGTTGCTTCTAGCTCTGGCTAGTATAAGGTTCATTTTCTTCAGATTAGATCATATGGGCTGTGCTTTGGATGTGTTGAAAACAGTATCTATAATATAGAGATTTTTTGCTATTGCTGATCAGGACTTGCACAGCATCCAGGAATTTTCTGTTCCTTATTCTGACACACTGGCCAAGGGTCTGGGAGTGCATGTGAAGCTGGGAAGAGACACAGCTAGGACAGCTGACACAAACTGACCCAAGGGATATCCCATGCCACATGACATCGTACTCAGCATATAAAACTAGAGGAAGAAGGAGGAAGAGTGGAATATTTGGAGTGGTGATGTTTGGTTTCCCACGTCACCATTATGTGTGACAGGGCCCTGCTCTCCTGGAGATGTCTGATCACCTGCCTTACATGAGAAGCAGTGATTCAATTCCTTGTTTTGCTCTGCTCGTGTACATGGCTTTTGCGTACCGATTAAATTGATTTTATTTCAACCCACAGGTTTTCTCACTTTTAGTCTTCCAATTCTGTCGCTGATCCTGCTGGAGGGAAGTGAGTGAGCACTTGTAGGGTGTTTTGTTGCTGACTGCGGTTGCTTGCTGAGGGATTAAACCATAAAATGTTCCTAACAACTCTAGCCTTTCTTCTATGCATAAACATATGATCTTTAAATTGTATTACTTTTATCTCATTAATATTGTGCTTTTCTTACCAAGTTTCTCTCTGAAACTTTTAAAGTATTCAGGACCTCATTTTTATGCCAAGAAGGGCTTCCTGAATGTTATTACTTTGTTGCAACCTAGAGAAGTCTTCAAACCTTTCCAGAACTGGATGAATAAATCAAACATTGCATTACTAGAATATTAAAAAAAAAACAACAAACATCTAACAAAGGCAAATGGGCTGGCAGCTGATATAACATAAACATCCCCTGAAAAAGTCTATATAGAAATAACCTATGTAGGCATTATATAGACTAGTTTCAATGAGTAAAAAAATTCTTTTTAATCACTCTTGTACAGCCATTTTAATGCAGTCAGCCATGAATGCTCCAATGAACAACAAGGATGACAGGAGATTTTCTGAAAAAATTCAAAGTCAAATTTGTTCCTTTAGAATCTGAATTGAAAATTCCTCTTTAATCCAAAAGGAAACATTTCATTTTCATGCATTAAAAAAAAAAAGGTTCATATTCATTGCAGGGCCATGGTGTGTATTCCCTCTTTTCCACTTTTCCACCAATCAGCCAGATTGAGAGGTTTGAGTTCAATCTTCTTTCTAAACAAATTTAATCTATTTAGTCCTAAAGAAAGGACTAAATTATATTTTGTTCTATTTTTTTTTTTGCTTTGTCTTATTTTCATACTCTTCAACTTTGAAAGCCTGATTAGCTAAAGAAAAATCTAAAAATATAACTGTACCATATATTGGAAATATTATATACCCACCAAGCTTGAGAATCAGTCCCATGACTGATTATTTCTTCAATAAAAAGGAAATTTTTTTGTAAAATGTCCAACGGATATAGCAAAGAATACTAGAGATGTAAAATTAATTTTTTTATAAATTATTAAGTAAAACATTCTTCCATGAAATGGAAAATAAGATGAACTCCTTTGATGCATGGACATATAGAAATGTCTTCCTTTGTTTTCATGAGTCCCCAGTATTTTTGCTTCCAACTGAAATAATTACGTTGATTCAAAGTAGATTTGCACACAGTTCCCAGGATGGCCAAAATATTTTTGTTTTGTCTTTTTTTTTTCGTATTGCATACATCCTGCAAATGCTTTAAGATGCATAAATGCTATTTAAGGGGAAAAATGTGAATGTTTCAAAAAGTGGAACTAAAAGCTTAAATTTACTTAGCTGTAAAGATTTTGTCAGTTAAACAAAATCTGGGGGGAAAAAAATAATTACATTCTTCTACCTGTAAAACTTTAACTGGAAATCCTTTTGGTAGTGTCATATGAAGTAACCTATTTCATCATTGTGATGACATTTATCAATATTTTTATTAATTCTCTTATCTTTCAGTTGCACAAATTATCTCCTAGAAGGCTGTTTCTATTACTTGGTAGGATGCACTGTCATCTTTAAACATACCTAGAAAATATGTAAGGAATAGAGGATTTGCACCTGGAGTATCCTTAGGGACTACTCAATTGCAATTAATTTAACTAGACACTGGATGTCAGTGTTGCTTTTTTATAGTTAAAAAAAAAAAAAAAAAAAGAAAAAGAAAAAGGGGAACATCAAGAATACCCAAGGTCTAACCAGAAGTAGGATATAGAAGTCTAATCGAATCATTCAGAACAGCTTACGAGCTAATTAGCATTTTATATCTTCATGGTAGGAACAACATGTTAGCTTCAAAGAAGCAGCTCTCCATAAAGGTTTTGATTTCTATTAAGAACACATAAACAGATGAAGAAACACTTCAACTAAATGGACATTTTAGGAAACTGTCACAGAGCTTTTACATGGCAATTAACATTAACATTACATTTAATCAGAACGAGCAAGACTGCACAGTGTGAGTGATGGTATTTGCTTGTGGTTAATTTTATACCTGGCTTTCAAAAAAAATGCCTGGATTTAACTCACTCCTAATCTCATGACCTTAATGGAGCTGTTTACTTATACACCAGGATTTTATTTTTCAACAGGTTTTAAAAGGGATTTGTAAAAGAGTGAGATTGGAAAAATATGGAGGGGGTTTCATAAAAGTCTACCCACTAAACACAACCATCCATCACCTACTGACACTTTGAAGCAAATTTTACTGAAGACCATATTTAATCTACTGGTTTTCACAGTCAGGTATACATACAATCTCCTTTGAGAGAAAGTCTCCATAGCTGAAATACTAATTCACCTGTGTCTTCAAGCCATCCTGCAGAATAAAACCCAGTATTACAGAGAATCTCAAGGAAACAACACCCAATTTCATTAGCAACACCTTTCAAGTTAACCTATTTCAAAATCAAGTATGGTAGTATCCAATACATTAGGGGAAGGACATCCTTAGAAACCTTCATGAAGGACAAAAAATCATTGTAATGCAAGTTAATATTGTTCTACTACCACTATAAATGTATTTTGCTGATAGATTGGAAATATCTAAGATAAAAAAAAGATGAAAATAGTATGAAAAATGTATCATTTTTTTAAAAAGTTCTTACTTGGACATCCAAAAAAGTCCTGAGCACCCAGAATTACTTTTTTACTGTGAAACTTCAATTCATGTAATTTGTGTATTCACGGAAATGTTTCAGAAGATGGTGACCTGCAACCAACATAAAGCATATGGATTTGTTACCAGACTGGTATGGATGGCAAATATCAAAAAATTCTCTTAGGCTTCTAAATAACATTGCAGAAAATTTGTAGGGAACATTAGGTATGTCATAAGTGAAAAATTTCAGTCAAGAATATTTCAGTAAAAATTTACTGTGTTCTAGAGGAAAAAATATTAAAAGCGGCCAAAATCATTAAAAGCAGCGGAAATCACTCTCAAGCTTTCATCATCCCAGAAATGCTAATTACCACCAAGTTTGGTCTCAGTCAAAGGCTAGTAATGAGCTACACATACTTATCCCTTTAAATACCTATGTCAAGTATTTGAACAACATCAAGTTTTATGTGAAATATACTTTACATTGAACAGTGAAGGCAAAGTTAAATATTATAAAGGAGTGTCACTCCTTTTTGAGACACCGAGGTATGAACATATCTAACAGAAAAGATGATCCATGATCTCATATTTTATCTCCAAAGAAATAATATTGCTGAATTGGAGTGTTTAATAATATCTCCCAAATAAAGTAGAAATGTTTAAGTTTAAAAAACTGGTGAAGTAAAGATGGACATAAGAGAGATAAAAACAGTTTGGCCTTCCTGAAAGACCCAAGAAATGAAGAGTACATATAGAAGACAACGTGCTTCACAGACAGAGAGTTTTCTCTGATAAATGCAACATAAGACGAATGCAATCTAAGACATAAAATATATCGGATTCTTATATAAAGAACATTTCAATGTGCAGTTATATTATGTAAACAAGGGAAAGAAAAGTCATATTTCAAATTTACTGTTTAGGTAAATAGTTTTATTTTTTAATTAATGTATTTATTAACATTTTGAATTATAGTGTATATTTTGGACACTATAAATATTAGTATTGTTTTCAACAAGAACTTGTAATCAGATTACTGTAAGTGATTGAGTGTTAACTCCTCACTCAACAGACTAAGACTAGAAACTAGAAACTCACATAACCTCGATGGGATTCAAGTACTTGAACAGAGTGCCACAGGGTTTTTTCCTGGCCTCTAATCACACTCAAGAAATAAACCAAGTATCCCATGTTTTCTTGATCATATATATGCCAGCTCCCTGTTGGTATCTTGGATGCCTTTACTCTTTTAAGATTGCACTAGATACTGTTTAAAAAGGTAATATTTTCTTCTTCTAACTTTTCCAAAAACCACTTCAGTGCCCAGTAAGTCAAAGGAATACAGGGCTGTGCTGGCTGCTGAGAGATGGCTGCTAGTTGCCTTGTCCTGACTGCTGCTCTCAGGGCTAGGTAAATGCTTCTCCTGAAGGAAAGCTCCTTCTTGAGGGTCTGCTAGGCATGGTCAAGAGAGATCACCAACAAATGTGACAGGTGATACAAGAGATCTCATCTCATGCCAGACATGACTGAGTACCTAAGGTAGTAAAACAAAAGAAAAAAAAAAACCCAACAAACAACAACAACAACAACAAAAAGCTTTTCATATAGATCCAGTTGTGCCTTTGGTGAGATCTCACGCAATCCAAAAATCTGAAAGTTTACAAAATGAGAATGGGACTAAGACGGAATTTATAAACTACTTTGGTGTTTATTCAGTCATTGTTAGAAATGCTGTGCAGCTAGATCAAGATCAAAAATTTAAGTTAGTCTAAGTACTAATTGTGTTGATGTCTAAAATAGATTTGATTTGGGGTTTTTTGTAGCATTTTTCTTTTTACTAAAATCCTAGTTTCATACTCCCTTTGCCCTCACTGTTTATATTGTTGTGTATGGATAGAATATAGGATGTCTGTACCTTGTGCTTCACTATGCTGAGATGAATCCAGCAAATATGATGTACCTATGCATCACTACTAACTGAATTTCAAATAAAAATATTACAGCTACAATCACTGCTGGAATTTTTTGCCTGGTAGCTTATACACCTCATTAAGGTAAGACAATGCTTTCACAAATTACCTCTGTGATGAGAGTATGACAGATGGAACTAGACAAGGAGGAGCTGCAAAAGCATGGCAAAACATGATCAGAGTGCAAAACCGTTTTAAGATTGAAGAAATAAACTTAAAATAGAAGTGATCTGATAAGAACAACTGCAAGTTTCTTCACTATAAGCAGGAATAATTAACTACACCAATACATGTCAACTGCACAGTCAAGGAGGTTATAGGGGATCACAAGCTAAAGTTAGGGTAAGTACATTGACTGTATACTGTATTTATGTACAGTACTATCGAAACAAATGGCACTCATACCAAAATGAATAAAAAGAGCACAGTTTGCAAGCTGTTGCATTAAAAAGAGCATAGTTTGCAAGTTGTTGCATTTTCTTGTGGCATTATTAAACCCTCTTATGGAAGTTTGTGATCAGGTGCAAGTATTGCACTTCATGGAAGCTATTAATGAGGTAAGAGTTGATCAGATGTCTAAAGTCTCTCAATTGCTGATTTTCATTGAAAGTCTAAAAAGGCGAGACTTAGGAAAAAAGAAAGGCATAAAAAGTAAAATGGTTATCCTGAAGGAGAAAGGACTGAGGGCAGTTGAATTTAATGAATGATATTGCAAAAACAAACAAACAACCACAAAGGGTAAAATTGCAGGAAAAGAGAAAAAAGCATCGCATTAAGAGGTATTTCCAATGGTGGGAACTATAAAGCATGGAAATAGATTGCTAGGGAGGTCTACCATAAAATAAGAAAAGGTTAAACAAAAGTATCTGTCAGGAAGAGTGCTAATATTGCCCTGGAGCAGACTGAAGGACAAAATAATCTCCTAAGATCCATGCTATGGTATTTCTCAGATCTTATTCAACTTATGTCTGCCATAATGATTGATTAGTGCAACAATTCCCAGACCAAATAAAAACCAGCTGAAAAATATACAGAGGGAAGACAATCAATAATCAGTGGCATACACAGGTGGTTTGTTTTTTTTTTTAAATAAAGGCATACATTGAATACTTAAAATAGTTTCCTTATTTGTTCAGTTTAATGCTGTCATCTCTTTTCCTATTTCACTTACTCTTATGGAAATAATTTACTTTTTACTAATGAATTACAAGGGTATATTAGAAAACTGAAGAGTTCTGTGTATATATATAACAGAAATTATTGGAAACTGAAAATTTTGGATCTACAGAGTTTTTTAAAAGTTATTTCTTTAGTTAAATTAGTTTTAACTTGAACACATATTAGAAGAGATTATTGACTGGCAATGTAATAGAAAAGAAGTCTAAAATTTACATTTATAGAGAGTGTATTAATCCCCATCTTAAAATTATCATCTCTCTTACAGTTTATTATGTTCAGCTATACTTGTATACGATGCATGCTCTTACCAAAGATTTCTAGTGTTCTTATGACTATTCTACAGGTAGCTTGGTCACAAAAAGAAGTCCCAGTTCTTGCTGCAACAATATTGGATGGGATAGCTGGTAAAAAGTATATGACCAATGATGGTGACCTAAGTGCTCAAAGAAGAAAATTTTTATAGTTGCAGAGCACAATAAGAACTAAACTTTGAAGAAAAACTCTCTCAAGAAGAAGAAAAGGTAAAAAATATTTTCTCTTCACAAAGAAAAAAAAATAGGAAGAATTCTACCTACCAATGCATTGCAGCAAAGCTGAGACAATGTCAGTTTTTGCTGGAAGCTGACTAGTGTTCTTTCTCCACAGGCTCCTTCCACAAGGCTTATGACAGTCCTCATGCTCCTCTCAGCTCTATGCTCAGCTCTAACAGCAGAGCTAAATCAGCAGAAAGCAGAGTATAATATGTATATTATATATATATATATATGGGATAATAGTATATTAAGAATAAAAAATGTACAAAGGGTTAATTCCTTGAGCAACAGACTTAAGATAATATGTATTCAGAGAACACAAAGGACTAATTTTAATGTAATGCACAGGTTTATATTCAAGTGATGCATTTATTTTTTGGTTTTCTTTCCTAGATTTTGCCCAAATTGTCGGAGATATCTAGAAACATTTTTGATGCCAAACATGCATAATTTGATTCTTAACTCAGTATAAGTAGTTTAGAGGAGACTGAATTTGGTAGTCTGGTAGAGATGGTGCTGCTGCAGCTGTGTGCCCCAGGTCTAACCAGCAGTGAGGTTGAGCATGTATTATCAGTAGGCCCATACACGAATATATGTATATAATACGTATATATCACCAGAGCTGGCCACACAGAACAACACAGACAGACATGATCAGGTCTCACATCAACACAAAGAACACCAGTACCTCATCTTTTACTCTGAAGGTCTGGTAGTGGGAAATGTATGGAAGTACAGTGTAGATCCCTGCAGAAGCTCATCTCAGACACTTGGTACATCCAGAAGCTGCCCCGTATCCCAATCTCTCCAATTATTGGCATCTGGGCACGTGAGCCCCAGTGGCTGCAAGTTCACATCAGCTACTGTTAGAGACCCCCTTGCTCACCTCCCCATCTCCCTCCATGCTGCCCCAATCCTCCCCCCACCCCCATGCTATAGATGCCGTAGTATCTGTCTTTAGATTCAAAGGCCATCTATGGTGTTGTCCTGGATCCTCACTCTATCCAAACTCCTCACCCCTAGAGACATCTGCGCACAGAGAAATACACATGCACATACCAGCAGCAGACGGTTGTTCCCCAGACCCTGTGTCTCTCCAGAAGGTATCTGGGACTCTCCAGCCCTCTAAAAGCCAGCTGCTCATGCAGTGTTGCTCTATAAAATACAGCCCCCTCCCAGCTCCCTGGACATGTTGCCTACTCACCAGCCATGGAATTGCCTGAAGCGTGATCTTTTGATCTTTTGACTTTTAAAGACAAAAATAATATTCACAACATGCACATACTCTCCCTCTCTCTCTCTCATATACTTATATGTATGACAAGGAGAAAAGTATCACCATCAGAACAAAACATGAAACAAAATAATCTCTTTTTTCCAGATTTTAGTGTTTAAAAAATAAAACTGTATGATCAGATAAATGTATCTGATACTTCATCTATTAGTTTATCTCTTCTGATATTGCATAAAATTTAGCTCAGAAGACCAGTCTCTGATAGAGTGGATTAAATGTCTTATCCTACAAAATTTTCCCACAGCTGATACAGAAGTCAAAGAGAAAAACTTTCAAGCCCAAGAGGTCACTATATAGACAAGGTTTTCAATAAAATATCTATACATAATATTTCAACCATAAGGCTTTTATGTCTCTAAACAGAAGGGAATTCCAGAATTTAGATGGCAAGAGAATATTTGGTATCCATGAGGTGTTACAAAACCTTATTGTAAGTCAAAGAACTGCTTAGATCAAAAAGACTTGTTTTCTGGAATGATGAACATATATATACCACTGTGTAAATCTAGTTAGAGATAGTCTATATTCTTGATGAGTGACAAGTACCTTTTTAGTGTATCTGATTGCTGCCTCTCTGAATATCATGAAGCCGAAAAATAATTAAATAAATCGTTGTGCAATTCTTTAGATGATACAGTGTTGTCAGTTTTTCCTAACCTAACAGAGACTGAATAAACCAGGGATAGCAAAAAAAAAAAAAAAAAAAAAAAAAAAAAAAAAAAAAAAAAAAAAAAAAAAAAAAAAAAAAAAAAAATCTCCAATCAGGCGTGTTCCCTTGCCTGCTGAGAAGCGATTTCCCAGCCAGCCCTGGCAGGGAACCGTCCCAGCTCGGTTAGGCAGTCGCAGGACGGACCGGCAACCACCCCCCGGTGGGTCAGGCTTTTAGATACACGGGCGCTGTTGAGGAGGCAACAACGAAGGCAGGAAAAGGAGACTTTGTGGGAGTGTAACAGGATGACGTTTATTGTCACCCTGCACCTGCTCCAGGCGAAGCACGAAGCCCAGAACGGGGGCAGGGCAAGAGATTATAAAGGACCAGAAAAAAGGGCGTACACAAGATGGAAAACCAATCAGGGGAGTGGGGTGACAATGGGGTGATCAGCAAATAACAAATCAAAAATGATGGGTGGGGGATTTCCCCAGCCTGTTCCAATCAGGGATCCATCTCCCCCGATCTTTCCAGAAGAAGGGAGAGGTCTCCCAGAGACTGACAGGCCCAGGGAAAGAATACATTTTGATGGACAGCAGCAGGTGCTGCACAAACACGTGCAGGGACAAGCCATTAGGGGAAAGGGATAGGGGGAACATGGACTGAACCATTACATAACTGTCACAGAACAAACAATTAACTCAGCCAACAATAACAGTAAAATAAAAGAACAGAAAACGCGCCGCTACACTCCAACAATAAGGCACGCTTTTTCTGCAGTAAAGTGTTAGAGTTAACAGCTGAGTTATAACACAGTGGTCACATTATTGCAGTGGTTAGCCACCATACAGTGAGTTTTAGTGGTATTAGGTAGGGCATTGTAATACTTCATGATGCGAATGCAAGAAGTAAACAATACTTCGGAGAAAAACGTTCTTGTCCGAATAGAACCTTCAGTAAATGACTAAGTAATATTACATGCAGCTATTTGGGGAATAGTGAGTGAGTGTATGCTGAGCAGCAGTTTGCACCTGATGAACTGCATTGTTAAAATATGGCGCATATCATAGAAATACAAGAGTAATATCACGCATGTAACAGTAATATTGTAATATTATGCAAGTCAATAAACTGAAAAACGCTTGGAAATACGTTGGAAATTTCCAACGTATTATTATTTCCAAAGCGTTTGGAAATAATGAGGGGAAGTACGAGCTTACTGCTTAAGTGCATGCACTAGGGAAGGTTGAATTCTGATTTTCTTTAAGAGAGATGCAAGGACTTTGGGACTGCTGTCTGGATTCGTGTTTATCAGTTTTGGTCTAATTCCTCATGCTATTTTCTACTTTCTTCCCAGCTGAATCATGTCCCTGCAGCTACCATTCAAAGAGGACAAAGTATTCCTAAGGCTCACCTAGCTGCTGATGCTTGATTATTTGTTGAGCTTTTGTGCTGTGGTCTGATCTTGCCTTTACTAACCTCAGTGTATCGGAACCACCCTCACTGCCAGACAGTTAATAGGAGCCTCTTTATGCCGTTTTTTGATTTCTGTGTAATGCTTATCACATATATCTTTTGTGAGCTGGATTGTATCTGTTTTTAATGTTTCCCATTTACATTTAAATCTGTTAAGTTCATGCAATTTCCTTTTTGTGTTGTTTTGCTCCTCCATTATTCTTTTTCTGAAATAATTAGGCCCCATATTTTAAATCTTTGATTGTTTCCAAATAATAGAATCTGCTTCAGAAATTTTAAAGTCTTCTTCAGTTGTAATGATTAGCAGAAATACAAAAAGCTGTTCATTTAATTGCTCATTTAATTTTGTCATAAATACAAGAAAAGTTAAATCTAATCTTCAATCTTGGAACTGAATAAATGAGCAAGACAGTATTGAATTTTATATTATTAATATATTAATTGTAAAGTCATTGCTTATAAAAATCTAAGTTTTAACCATTAAAATGAATGATTTTAATCCAGTATTCAGATATATGCTAATATGGAGATCTACAGAGTAATAAACAGAGTAGAAAGAGGCTTTTTGTCATTCAAAAATAATATTGCAGGTTTTGCAGCACATTATTATACCTTTATTATCCTTTTATCATAGTAAACCAATCTATAAAACAAATGCTGAATTTTTCTGATTTTTAGTTGTCCTTTTTTGCTTGCTTTTTAATATTTCTGTTGTTTACATCTTTGATTGTAATGTAAGTTTACTACTAAGACAAAATTCACTGCTCTAGATGTTATAAAATCTTTACGTGTGTACAATACTATATGTACATTGTACATTGATAAGTGCATTGCCTAAAGCATTTTTCAATGACAGCAGTCATTGAATCAGATTCAATTTTTGTCAGATTTGAGTCAGATTCATTTTTGAAAGAATCATTTAATGTCATTTTCCCAGATTGTTTTCACTGTTCAGTAAAAAGCAAAGATTATTTGTATATCTCTTTTATGTAATGCATGCATAGTCTAGCACACAACTTCTATAACTCCTTTACAAAATGCTAAACATTAGTAAATAGCACCTATAACCTGAAAAATACACGCATCAGTTATCAGAAACAAATGGCTGAGTGAAATCTGGTTGTGCTAAGGCTACACACAATTAATACACAGAACAGTTTTTACAATCTCAAACAAAACTATTTTACTTTTTAGTACTAGGGAAAAGTATGTAATAAGTGGGGAAAAAAGTGTGCTTGGAAATAGGCATAAACTTCAATTTTGGAATTGAATCAATCGTGCACTCCCCAACATATTTGTTCTTGCTCTTCTCCAGTTAGTGCCTCCACAAGATAGTAAAGGTCTGCCCATACTCTAAACTTTCTTTTCAAGCAATGTTCAAAGCTCCATATAAATCACGTCCTGTCAGGCCAAACTAGAATCAATTCTGAAAGTTCTGCTTCTAGCAAGCATTGAGAGCTGTTTTGGACTCAAGCATGCCCTCCAGCATCCAAATGTTTCTACAGATCAGAAACACTGATATTACTGCAACTTCAAACAAAAAAGAAACTGGTGACAACTAAATGAGCTTGATTCTCAAGTAAACAGTCATCATATATTTACATTTGTTGAACTTGGAGTATTCAAAACAAACACATACCAAAACAACCTCTCAGGAGATCAGAATCACATATTTACACCCAAACCTTACCAGTAAGATGCAAAAATGACAGAGCATGGAGTTATCCAAAACTTAAAAGTAGGTAATTGCCTTACCATGATACCAAAGATAGGGGTTAGAAAAAGGCAGCTAAAAAGGTTTTCTGAAATTATATATATTAATCAAGTCAGATTCATTAAACCGATGTACCTCATAGGCAGCCTCACATTGCTGATACAACTGTAGAGTTACAGAAGTTGAAGGGACGAATGTAGCTAAAAGATTATCAAGTGGCAGAAGGAGCTTTGAAAAAGTTTGTACTCACAACCATGCTAAATAGGAAAAAAAAGACTGAAGGAATTATTGATATAAGAACACATATTAGCTCAGAAATTCAAGGAGAGAAGAATCAACATGGAAAGTTAAAGGATAAAATTCTAAAGCAGAAATATAAAGTGCAAAAAGGCAACTCATCAGGGAGAAACAGAATCTTCCCCTCCTGACTGATAACTGCCTCACTTACAGAGGTTTCTTGTGTTTCTTATTGGCAGTCTTGAAAATTTTAGCCTGGTGAAACCTAAAATTTCAGCTGTTTTGTCTGTGCTTTAGCAGCAAATAATTGCTTTGCACATCCAAGTTGCAAATATCCCACTCACTGAGGATCCTCAGGTATGGCAAAAGATGACCAACTGCATGACTTAGAGAGAAAAAGAGAGGTATCTCTTTTCTTCAACAAGGTACTGCAGCTGACAAAATATTGAAATGGCACTTTACAATTTAGCATAAAAGAATATGTACTTCGAAGCAATAGAAAGAGAGAAATTTAAAAAAAAATTTTTTCAAGGTGTTCACAATCTTACTTTCAGCTTGGTGATATCTACTTAGTTACCTATTTTTATACAAGCAAGTCAAAATTGTATAAGTGTTCATATATATTTATATAATTAATAATTTAGTAGTAGACTGTTCAGTCAGTTGAACAGTAATAGTTTGGACAAAAAACTATAGAGACATAAGCATGTTTGCTTATGCTTGAAGCCCAAGATGGGACTTTGTTTGACAGTGGTAAAGAATGCAGGTATCTCTGCTATAGGTTGAGATATTTCTACTGTGTGTCCTAGACAAGAGCCACTGGGCAAAGAGGATAAACTGGGGGGATACCGGGGTGGCTGTGTGTGTCAAGTAAGGATCCTCCTTGCTCTGCACATGACTTTTTTAGAATCATGTCAGGGGTACATTGGTCTTAATGCAACTTGGCCTATGCAACTTAAATTGGAACAAAAAGTCATTCCATGAGATGCTCAGTATCCAACACAGTCAAGAGTTTTTCTGAAAGACACAGGCTGGTTAAAACCATGCAGATTTTTTTTTCTTTCCAATAAAGTAGAAGCAGGCATAGGACCTCCGTAGTCATTCTGACTTTGATAGCAGAAGTATCATGAGTTTTGACAAGATGTTTTTAATTTGGCTAGGAAGACAAAAGGCAGGCTGTTATTTCAGTGTATTTAACATCCAACAGAGGGAAATACGAAACAATGATACACATTGAGCTTTAATGAAGAGGACAAAAACCTCTGAATCCACATAAACAGATTTATTGTTTAAATCAACCAAAACAATTACTATGCCACAGCACTTAAATACATGAAAAATGTATTACATAGTTTTTTAATGTCTATATAGCAACTATAACTTATATGCCTCTCTGTATATGTGTAAATATACATCTATATGTTCTTAAAAGTTCATGTTTCACCATTTAATTCCTCATCATATAGGCATCCAAGACTAGAAATACGGCTGAAACCTGTTACTGAACAAATTTATTTGGTTTTTGCTCTTGTGTTTTCTTCCTCTATCATACTTTCTACTCCATGCATTCTCACAATGATCAGACTTGCACACTAAATAAGATGATAAAAGAAAATTAAATCGCACAGATTTCTGTGAAAAATAAAAATTACTAACATGAATGTATTGTTACATGCAAGAAAATGGGTGAAAATGAGAGCAGAAGAGTTTCATGTTATTTTATCAGTGTCCTAAACTAAAGAAACACTGACTCTGGACAGAGAATTTTGATCTCATAGCAACCAAATTAGAACCCCTATGTTTGTGGGTATTTCTGCACATGCCAGGGGAAAAATTGCTATCTTAGGTATTCAGATTTACTCTGTTTGGTGTTTTAAATTGGTATAAAATGGAATGATATCCTTTATAAGTATATGCCATATTTTTAACTGTCAGCGGGTGAGATTATGCTAATACATGTTCATATCTACCCATCTTTCTAATTCAGGTCTTTATTAGAAACCTGGGTCATCAAAAATCTCTGCATTGACTGTAAAAAGAGCAAGGCACTAAAATATGTCAGTAGAGAATAAGGTAAGCCGATTCCCACATCATTACTTAAAGTAAAATGATAGTGATTATACCGCCTAAATTCAGGTCCTAGAACAAATGGTCTGAAAGGGCATAGGTATAAGAATCAAGAAGCAAATATTAATTAAAAATATAAAACTCTTTTGTTTGTTGTTTGGCTCAGGCCATTTAACTGTTATTAAATTGCTGCTTTTAAAGAAAAGACTGTGCAGCATAATTACAAACATTACGGAACAGTACTGAAATGCTTTAGATACTGGTATTTTTATTTTGTCCTCTGTGCAGGTAGATGGCATAATGTCTGCCTCAAAATAATGCTTGGAGGTAATTAGCCTCGTTTTCCTCATCACTGTCCAATTGATATTACTGTGAATATCAACAATGTTTGTATACTAAGTAAAACTCTGTTTTTCATTATCTTTGAGCACTAACTGAATTTGTGAAATTGATTTGCATGTGCAATTTAAATTGAATATTTTTTCTTTGCAGCAAACCTTTTAAAATCTAAATTTGTGATGTACAACTATTTCCAGATTGTTTTTACCTTTCAAGCTTTTCAGTAAGGTATTTTAAAACTGTATGAGCTTTCTTCATTCATTAACATAACAAAAATGCATAACCCTGACAAGTGAAACCTATCAGAACCAGAGAGTCAGAAAATAGAAGGCTGAATTCATATTGACTGTATAATAACAAAAATGATGCTGTTAAAATTCTGCAAGACCTTGCAGAAATATAATAGCATAGTCTGACTCAACTTACCCCCACCTCAGTCTTCTGTAGAATTTAACATAAATGCTAACAATTATGAAAACCACCCATCTCATTCTTTTTTAAAAAAAAAATCAGTACACTTTGGATACATTTAGCTGTATAGCTACTTACATTTATACATGTCATTTAAAAAGTTAAACTATTCCCAGGTCATCTGGTTACTAGTATTTTGAAAATAAATACTATAATTGCTAATTAATTCACCATTCTTTTTATAAATGTATTCAAAAGTAAAATTAATCTAGTTGCACCCTGCCTTTCAATTTACATGCTCCACTTTGATTTCAAATGGGCATGAGAATTAGCAATGCATAATGGGATAAGATATGCAGGGGTGAGATTCGAGGCAGCCTCTATGCAAAGCCCTTTCCATACTTGGGCTAAGTCACTGGTCCAAATACTGATGAAGTAATGGAAGAACAGTTTGAGATATCATCAAACTTTGGGTCAGTTGTTATAGAAGCAAAATGAACAATAATGGATTTTCCATAAAATCTGGAATAAGAAAACTTTGTGAATTATTTACACAGTTGTATTCTAAATATATTTGCAAATGATTGGACTGGATTTTCAGAAGTGGAGAAAAGGGCACATTTTGATAAACAATCTATCACATCTGTCAGAAAAATTTTCAGCTAACATGATTCATAGTACTTATTTTAAATATTTTGTACAATTTTTTAAAGAAATTATGGATGAATACAAACACAAATTATTTGACCAGCAGCATAAAAATGAAAATGAAAGTCTCAACCAGAAATCAGATTAATCAGTCTGACATCACCAGAATACAAGGGTTTTTTTAAGAAAATGTGAATTACATAACTCATCTCCCTTTGATGAATTCAAAGTTTATCATGTATATTCTATAAAAATTGACACAATTATTCTTAGCAATGATTATATGATAATGAACATTTCTGTATTGGATATGCATGGTGCAGTATAGCTATTTTGTGGAATAATGGAATAAAAAGTATGGTATTTAAATAAATAATTGCATTCAATGCTCACTAAAACCATATAATTTTTAAAAAATCAATAAAAAAACTTCATGGCTTTGTTCAGAAGCCATAGAGTGAGTGACAGGAACTATATTATACTGGCAATTTGTTATTCAAAAGGGTCAATTTCATTTTTCTCTTAAAGAGGCTGAATAGATATATATGGGGCTTTTTAATTCAACATGCTATTATTGAATTAAATAATATAATTGCTCCTTTTTAAATCTAAAATTACAGAACTCATCTTTGAATTGTTTTTAAAGTGACCCATCTCACCTCCAAAACAGTCTTCAGTTGCTACCAGTTTTGCCAGAAAGACAAGAGAAGATCAGATTCTCATGAATACTTTTCTTTAGATACAGGTGGTACTAAGGATACATGTAAAGTGTTCTGTCTTGTACCTAGATGATGCTGTTTTTACACCACAAAGGCACGGACTCAAGGATCAGAAGGCTAAAACTGACTCTTTATTTTAGGGATATGTCTCCCTTTTATACTATTTTACACAGACCAATGTGATTGGTGAAACAAAGGCAAACATCTCCAATCTCACTGGTCAAGCCAGAGGGACATCAAGAATAATCCCTTCCTGTGAGAAAGAATGAATAACATATGTACTGTTACAAAAATATTTCATTTGTTTACAGAAATTTCCTGGGAAAGAATTTCAGAAAACCAAAACACTTCAGACATGAAATCAGGGCTGGACCAATCAGGTCCTGGAAAATAAAAATATTCACAAAAAGGGTGAAACAGATGCACCATGTGGTCATCTCACAAAATTACCAGTAGTGTAATGATTAGATAATTTCTAATAATAAAATATATCTAATTGTCTCAGTATTTTCTTGTGAATTTTGAGTTTGGTTACTACATGCACCAGGTTCTTCCACTACAAAAATAATCAAAATTATCAGTGTTGTATACCATTATCAGTTAGCAGCCTATCTCACTACCAAAAATGAGGATTAATTCTACCAGCACATAAACAACATTTTTGGTCCACTTTCAAAAGGTATTGCTACCTGAAATCTATGTGGGAGAAACAGTCATGCTTGCCAAGTATCACATGCTAGATTTACTTGCTAAAAGAGATGCCAAATTCAGGGGAGCAGTATTCCAATCTCTCTACAGCTACTGCAGCTGGTGTTCTCAGTTCTACTGCCCCCAGGAAACACCTGACAGCAATTATAGTATCCATATTTTTAATGTTGGTTCTAGGTTAAAATGCAACAACAAATTGTCAGATTCTTATTTGACTTCTTTTAATCGTTTAACTAATAATCTGATAGTAGTATGTGGAGATACGTATTTATCTCCTTTTCTTGCAGTCTATTATGTGTACCTTCATTTTATGTTGTTATGTCTGAGACTCTTCACTGGTAGTCTGAGACAAATCACAGTTGGTGCTCCCACTTCAGCCTTCTCATTAACCACCACAAATGAACATTGTAAGCTTGAAAGTTTTTCTTGATGACCCACCTTTGCCTGCTTTTTCTAAAATTCTAGAGACAGAAAATTTAAGAAAACCAGAGAAGGACTAACAGCACAGTAAAGATCAGGGTCTGTGTTGCCCTAGTACAGAGCAATCATCAAAACAGAGTTTGATGTCATCAAGAGCATAAAAAGGGTCCTGGTTTATTCCTCTTCACAGCTTAGTCAACTTAGCTCCAACTCTTAACTGAGTGGTTGCAGCAAGCACCTACTGTAGGTTTCCCTTGCAGCCTCTGACTGCTGGTTATTTCCTGCTAAACTATGACTGCAAGGATCAGTTTGTAGGCTCTGAATGCAGGCTTTTACCTTGCTAGACTATAACTGCAGACCCAGATTGGCCTCATAGTAGTGATTCACCCAAGAATCATACTTCATTAATCTCTCCTTCATGCTCCTCAAGCTTCCTCCTCCATGATGATCCTCCTCCCACCAGCTAACCCTCTCTTTTATCTCACTCATCCTTATTGGATATAGCTGTTACTCATCAGGGGCAAGGCTGTGCTGGTTAATTAACACAGCTGTTACTTATCAGGAGTGAGGTCACCTGTATTCCCTTCTCCTACAAAGAAAAGAAGCATACATGAGTTCTAGTGAATTGCACAGACAATGGTAATTCAATAAACTATGGTATGACAGGTTAATTAATCCAGTTCTATCCAGTTTCCTTGGCAGTAAGCTTTGCAAATATGGTGTCCTAGAGTGACTTTATGATGCTTGTATCCCCAATCATCTGTTCTGTTTGTGCTGTATATTGAGTTCTGTACATTTAAGACTGATTCTGAGAGTGAAGCAGCAAGGAGAAGCGCTGACTTTGTTTTTGAGAAAGCTGCCTGACTCCCACACATTCCTTCTCCAGCCTGTGTTCTGCTGAGGCTTGGACAGACTGCAGGTCAGAGATCTTTTTTGCTTTTGGTTAGTTTAGCTAGCTGAGGCGGAGAAGCTTTCTGGACTGGTTTTTCCTCTTTTTCTTGGGATTTTTTAAGCCTGCTCCAGACTGAAAAACCTACAGGAGCACCAAGGGCTCGCACCTGCAGCCCACCTGGACCTGGACCACCAAAGGGACTGAGACTAATACGAGACTGAGTGAGCTGAGCTACTGCCACAGCAAGGATTTTCTCAAGTTTGCCATCTCTTTTTGGAGCAGAGAGGTTTTATTGTTTCATATTATTCACTTTTTTTTATGCTTGTGGGCACTTTGTTTGCTAAATAAATAGTTTTTTCCAATTTTCTCTGAGGAAGTTCTTTCCTGGACCTGCTGGGGGTAGGGGCTGTTTGGGTTTTCTTCCCAGAGGGACCCTATTTGGGGATTTCTCCCAGATTTGCCATAAACATATATGTAAGCATGAACCTATGTACTTCAATAAGCAAAAAACACTGCAATGAAAGCACATCATGGCAGAATTGCAAAGCCCTGTTAGCATTCTTCACATGCTCTCAGTGGACAGAACATTTTCATTTAAAATCTCATTTGCAAAATCACCAAGTCAGCTGGTTTTAAAAAGTTAATGTGAAAAGGAAAGTTCTTAAAATTACTTTTTAATGTTCTATGTTGGTGTGGGCTAGCCGTATGGGGCGATTGGGTACTGTTTGTCACTTGCTTCATTTCCATTACAATACAATTGCAACAGCAAATCCGTGCATCTTGCAGTTCAAAAAGATATTTCTTTTTTCTTCCTAATAACTAGATATGTTTATTAAGTTTTCATTTCACTGCATTATAATAAGCTTCACAAATACACAACCAAGGTAGAGTTACCTTAACAACCTTGTCATTTCAATTTTTCACACATTTCCATTGTGTGTGCCTTCTATCTCGCTGAAGTTTCAACTCATTAGCTGACTGCCATAAACTATTAGTCTGTAGCATTGCTAAGTCTTTAAAAAAATATAAAACAGAACAAAAAAAAAAAAAAAAAGAAATTGCCTACAGCCACTTTCAGACTCTTAGTGTCTAAAAGTTATGTTGCTTCATTAGCCCAAAGTGCATTCAAAAGGAACCCCTTCCAATGACAGTTACAGGAAAAAAGAAGCACCCAACAAGGAAACCATTAATGAAGATTCTATTTTCAGAATCTAAACTAAAGGTATCACTAAACACAAAAGGCACTATTCATCTCATTATTTTTCACAAGGCCAAGCAAAATACTTTTATGTATGCAGCATATGCTTCCTCTAAATTTTGGTACCATGAAACTGTCTAATGTACTGATATCTGAAAGGCAGGGTATACTAATTGGTTTGGCTTCAGTTAAAAATATTAAATTCACAAATTGGTACGGAGTGTTGACAGTATTAATTTGATAATCACTGCCTGTTGTGAAGACTGATTTAGGGAAAGAAGTATATTGCCAGAACATGTTTACTTTGAAAAATCTCATTATACTTCATTGTTTTTTACATTTTACCTTTGTGGATTTTTATGTTTGATTGGTTGATATGTTTACTTCTTTCTTAGCCAGACTGGCACACTTTGTCCTGATTTTAATCAAATGTATATTGTTGTTCTATATTTTTCTATAAATACATTCATGAATGCAAATATTTTTCTATGACTGTGTACATTTTTATGTCATGTACACATAATAACATTGTATTTCATAATAGCATTACATTAGAGAAATATTTATTTTTGTTTTCAAACCCGTTTTTACTTTCATTTATTTCAAAATCATTTTGCTACAAAACATTGAAAATATGATTGTTCTATTTTACTATATTTTTAAGAATAAATGTTCTTATACAACTAAAAGGTAGCAACACCTCAAAGGATAAAGTAGCTTGGTTTGCTACCTCGTCACCAATTTTCCTCAGTGCATACATCCTACCTTGCTCTAAGGCTGCCGTTTGGAATGATGCCGATATCTCTCCTAGCCAGGAAACCTTTACCCAGTAGGAAGAATAAGGTTCTCCAGAGTCTGCACTGTACAGACAGCATAAGCATGGATTGTGACAGATTTCACTTCCTCTGCACAGAGCAGTCTTGACATGAAGCACACATGACAGAAGTTTCTTGCTGTTTGGGCTTGCTACCAAAATATGAGCTAAGGTGAGGGATGCTGGTTCCTGGAAAACATCCACTTACAGCTCCAGGACCAGAGATTACTCAAGGGTTAATGTCACGTGCATGTGTTTTCCTTCTCCAGGTGCACCCGGTGAGATAGTGTCCTAAAAGAGTTATTCCAAGGAGCAAATTGCTCTCCTCAGAAAGAAGAAAATAAGTGCAAAAAGACATCTTACTCTCAAAAAAGATGTCTGTTGGAGAGTGAGCAGGCACTGTATTTTTGTTGTTTTCAAGCTGCCTTCTCTTTCATAGAATCATTAAATCATTAAGACTGAAAATGACCTCCAGGATGATGGAATCCAACCTTTGACAGAACACCACCATATGAACTTAACAAACCATTGCACTAAGCTATGGTTGTTTGAAATGTCCAGTCATCTCTTGAACATTTCCAGGGATTGTGACTCCACCACATAAATGGGCAGCCTGTTCCAGTGTATCAGGGTTTGGGCTGCATATTAGAAAAAGGTTCCTCACCCAGACAGTGGTCGGCCCTGGAACAGGATCCCCAGGGAAGTGGTTACAACACCAATAAGGACAGAGTACAAGAAGCATTTGAATAACACTCAGGCACATGGTGTAACTCTTCGGGCTGTCCTGTAAATGGCCAGGAGTTGGACTCGATCCTTGAGGGTCTCTTACAACTCAGCAGATTCTGTTATGTTTATTGTCTTTGTATTTACTATTGTTTCAGAGTATTTTCTTTCAAAAATTACCATTTCCTTTTGAAAACAATTATGCCTCATTCATCTATCCTTGCTACTCAGAATCCAAGTATTTGCCCTAAGTCTTTTCCAGACTGAAATGGCTTTTTCCGTGTAGTAATCCTGTCTATACTGTAACTTTTACCTTCTTGTTACCCTTCTCTGAATTTTGCTCCTTGCCATACTCACCTAACAGGGGAGGTTTATATCTCTTTCTGGTTTTTTTTTGGTGTTGCCTGTTTGAAATGCAAGCTCTGTCAGTACCACCTCTTGCTATATGACTGTACAGTGTCTAACATTTCCTCCTCTTTTTAGAAGCCACAGGAACAGGAATGAGAGGCTGCCTGAGTTGCTGTGTAAGAGAAACAAAGATCTAGGCTTTAGAAATTAAAATAATTTTACATATGAAAGGCCACAATCAAAAGTAGTCCTATGTACTAAAATTTATCCAGTACTGATATAGAAATCAATTAGCCTACTCAAGGTTATCTCTCTCTCTGCACTGAAAGTATGAAGATTCCAGGTGAGAATAAAATCTAACTTTTAGATGGCAAAAATGAGGTGAAATGACTGCCAATATAGTTGCCAAGTAAGGTGCCTAAAGTAGTTAAACTTGGATTCCAGCCAACATTTATTTTGTCATGAAGCCTGAGAGTATGTACTACATTTTCAAGGTCTGCAGGGAATACTTCAAAGCTCTGTATCTAACAATGTGGTTGATACTGTCCCCTTCTTTTTGAAAGGGTAACGCAAACACCTTAAAGTTTAAACCTTCCTGTTCCAGTAGGGTGCAGGACTGATGAAGAGGATTTATATCAACCAGATAAGCAACAAAAGAAGCAGAAAGTGACTTTCTGTTATCTCGTTCTGTGCCATCACTGAGACATGGCTGTGTATGTATACATTTATTTAATATTTTTAATGGAAAAATGCTTAAACACTCATTTTGATCACCATGGTCAAATCGTAGTGAGGTGGGTGCACCACTGAAACACATACTGTACATGGGTATGCTTACATAAAATATTATATAACTTTTTTATTCATATTCCTGCCCTTTCAAGTTTTTTATCTTTTTATTTTATTGAAATATAATATTCTAATGTTTCAGGTCAAAGAACTTTAGCATGTTTTAAATTTAAAAAGACAATATAGAAGACAATACTAATAAAAAATGTAAGTAAATATTTAATTCACAGTTTTCCTTTCTCCTAACAAATTTATCTGTTGAAACACGCAGCACAGATCACTAATAAAATTACAGATTATTAAGAGGAAATACTGTAGATATTTAAATAGACCACAATATAATAAAATACAGAATAAAATGTGTCTAGTGAAGGCCTCTCTCATATATTAATTTCTGGCAAATTTATTCAAGATTTCCAGTAAGTTCAACAAAAGCCATATTTGTGAAACCATATGCTAAAGTTAGAGCACAGCTTTTCAAACCTTTATTTTATAGGACTAAATAATTTTGAAGTACAGGAGTCTTGAACATAATAAATTAATTGTGGTGGATGGAACCACCATCCCTGGAAGTATTCAAAAGGCTTGTTCTTGTGCCACTCACAGATATGGTTTAGTAGTGTTGCTAGATCAATGGTTGGACTTGATAATCTTACAGACCTTTTCCAACCGTGATAATTGCATGAGTCTATGATTCAAAATACACTTTTCTTATTCACATAATTTAGAGCACTTAGTTCAGTGTCCAGAGACAAACATGGACTAAAGTTTGAATATCTCTGAAATAAAATATATACCGTCTGCATAATTCTGCCTTGAAAGAGAAACTGTAGTGATCACGGCAAGATGCTGCAAAGGTTTAGTTGTGGGTTTCTCATATATGATAGACAACTTGTTTACAAGGTCTTGCCAATGCAGGGAGACTTTTCTTTCACAAAGTATAAATCAAAAATAAGTTAAAGTTCTCATACCAAAATAAGTATGAATTCAATTCTATATCTGAGTAGAATTAGAATGCAGCTTTATTAAGTGCATATTGGAAATTTCAGTTGAATGCAATGATGAGGTAGAACTCATTTAGTAGTAACACTATTTCACTTTTCACTCTCAGCAGCAACACAGAAGTTCTGCTGTCTTGAGCACAGAAAGAGCACACTCCAAGAGGTTTCATTTCTTCCACAACCTCCTTTCCAATCTCTCTCAAGACCACATGTATCAATCTTTGCCTTATTCTTTTTAGACCACTGCCACTCACGATTCTTATTTTTGTTTGGCTTTCTGTATGCTTTTAGCTCTTTCTTTTATCTTTCAGCTTGTTATTTACAGACATACAGTCCTGCAATAACTCCACAGTCTGCACTACTCCAGACAAACTCTGCTTATTTTTGCTGGCATATTTCTGTTCCAGTCTTTCAAGGTACCTCAGAAAGTAGATTGTGTTATTTGACTATTTTTAAACAAAGGAATTTTAATTGCTTTCCAGTCTGAAAGGACTGAAAGCTGACTAACAAACCCCCTGCATTCAATGACCTTGGTGATTGCTTGCAAAGTGACATCATGGTTGCTGGCAGCTGAACAGCACCTTTACATAATAAACCCAGGACTGTCCATGTACTCAGAACAATATAAGCTGTCACTTTTGCGGCTGTATTTGTACAAGCTCTCTTTCTTCCAGTGTTTATGTTTTCCCTTTGGACTTCTTAATTTTTAAAGACAATTTCTCTATACAAAAAAAAAAAAAAATTAAAATATTGGACTCTGCTCAATATTTGGCTGAAAAAAAAATCACACCTACAAAAGTAGGACAGCATGGTTGTTCCAAGTGTCAGGTTATTAAAAAACATGAAATCATCATATCACAGGGAGACTTAGTTGGAAGGGATCACTGGAGTCTATCTGGTTCAACCTCCACTTCAGGCAAAAAATAAATTGGGCCAAAATCTGATTTCACTTATGAGGAAGGTGAAGAACATTTGGGTTTCAGAGTCTTTTTCTAAAGCTCTGAATTATCATAAAATGGGTAAAAAGACCTTAAAATCACATATTTCTCCTAAAGCACTATTTTGCTCAGTGGCTGTCTCTTAAATTTTGTGGTTTGGGTTAATATGTGACACTCCATTGGTTTTAAATTTTTACGTTATTTTATCAGAGATCTTGCTGGCAGCACACCTAGAAACAGGTAGCAGTTTCTCTTCCTTACAATCTCTTCCTTCGATGTCTGCTATCAAATATGTGATCTTCTGCCCTTAAAGATCTGTACACCTCATTCTCACATATTCATGAATTCTTCCCCAGTGTTTATTAGCTTTTCTTCTATAAAATTAAAACTTTAGTTATGATTTCCAACATAGATTTCCTACTAACCACCACTTAAGATCTCAGTGCCCTACAGCAATGTTTTAAAGACCCCCTACAACTTTCATAGAGGAGTTTTGCCTCTAAAAAAGCAACATAGTTGAGCTTTTAATCACTGGCCAGCCATTACCAAGAAAATTTATTTAAATAATTTAAATGTTTTATAATATTTATGTTGTGTTTTTCTGTTTTAGAAACGCACAAATCTTGGATTTGATTTTGATTATGAGCATTTGAATGGTTCATTCTGAGATTAGCAGAATTCATAAAAAGTAGTTTCAGACTTTGCTTGTGTTTATCCTTCTGTTGTCATTGTAAGGTACTGAGTTGTAGCATGCAGAACTAGGTAGCTTGCTTTCATTAATTTTCAAGTATTTCATGGCAATATGATGACAAAACAGCTTTACACATGGAAGGAATTGAAATATCAGTAGTGTAGTATTTAACCAGAGTAACTGACTTAGTATGAAATGCAGCAACAATCTTCAGTGATAATTTTGTAAGTAGAGCTTTATGCAGCATAGCTATGGTACAATTTTCTCTCCTTAAATATTTTATAGCATATTTTTGATTCGTAGATTGCTCATTCTTTCGCTCACTCACTTCTTGGTTCTTGGGCTGATAACCCCTGAGAATGTTTTCAAAAGTCCTTCTCCCAAGCCCCAGTGCCAGAAGAGAGAGTTGGGATGCGTCCATGTAGGTCCTCAAGGCTGTTTATTGTATTCTTATCTGGTACATTCTGTTCTCACCTGGCTAGGGTGCTGGCTACAGTGCTGGATCGTCGTCGACTGCCCCTGACCAGGGCGGACCTAACTCTTTATACTGTGTACTACATGTTCCATGTTTACAGATAAATACCAATACCTATCACCTATGTTAGACAGTGCACTTCTATGCTAAACCAGTCCAAGAGTGCCACCACCACAGCAGAAGATGGAGGGCAAGAAGAAGAAGCAGAAGGATGGGGACACACCCAGATTCCTCCATCTTGCCTTCTTGAACCCTCATTAAACCCCCAAATTCTACATCTACACCCGGTGATAAATTAAAACAATTCTAATCAAACTCTTGTGGCTTGTGTCTGGACCCCTTGCCAGGGTCTCGGATCACCCAGGGCAGCCAGAGGGATGTCCTAGGTTCTGACACTCACTCTCATTTTTCTCATTTTTTGCCCTTTTGGTAGGGTATGAACTCATTTTACAAGTATATGTGGGTATTTATTTCTTTAGGAACTGTATTTATTCAGAAAATTTGGACCTTACATGGACAAAAACTACTCATTTGGATAAGTATTTTCTAATTTCTACGTAGTTTATATATTCTGATCTTGTTCAGTCTCTTTTATAGAATTCAAAGCTATTAGTATGCTTACCTATCTACAATATTAGGAAATGGCATAGAAATTACAACAGGGAAATCTATTAATGTTCAAATTTCTAAATATATTCCGATGAACACTGACCAATCTGCTGTGCATGATCTTATTTTTTCAACATATTATGGCTCCATGCCTTTTAGATTAATCTATGTTTATAGTTTTAGAAATAGTTTAGTTCTATTATTATATGTGTTATTTTAGTCTTTTAACAGAAATAATTTGAAGCCCATCTTTATTTGCTGCAACAATTGCCATCACTAGCAGATTGTATCCACCTGAAAACAGTGTTGTATACAAATAATTATTGTATGATTTTGTTTTACAAGATTACCATAGCAACATAAAACTAGAAATATAATTTTTTAAATTAATATTTGGCTAAAATAAGAAAGTGAGGGTGAAACTCAACCATCGGTTTCTAGCATGAAAAAAGCCGTAGTTTTTCTGTAGCTTCTCCTTCCTCAGATGATACTGTTGGAGCTCTCTATCATTCCACACCATGTTGGACCCAGCACAGGTCCTGCTAAGAGTAAAGATTCCTACAGCATTCTTTCATCTCACTTTTGAACAGAAGTTGGGTTGGTCTCTGCAGGGCTTATATTTGTTGTTGAAGCTAGCTAGTGAAATGGCCCCGTATTGTAGAAATCTGGATTTTTAAATCTTGTTTATGTTGCAGTGTTTACAGGAAGAAAAAACTGTTTTATGAAAAGGTAATGATGGACTTGAATTTTTCATGTATTCATTATTTTTAAGTAACTCTGTATTTCATGGATGAGAAAGAGTAAAATAACATTAAAGCAAAACAAAGGTGAATGCAAAATGAGACAAATTCCAATTTTATAGGTATTTTACAAATGTCCTGCTGTATTTTGTGGATAAGATTTTCAGAGTTGGCCAATAAATTTTAGATTAACATTTCAATTAACAAGCATAAAATGTTAAAATCACACAGGCAATTTCAAAATTCTAGAGTAACTCCTGTTATAAATCATAAACATATGGGCATTTCTGTCAAGTATATCATTTGTCTTTCTCAGCACAGTAAGGTAGCAAGATCAGAGGCAGCATTCTGAGCTATGAATTTGTAAGCTTTGTATGTTCCATTACATCTTTAACATTCTTCCCTACCATTAGGAAAGAACTTAATGCAGGCAGTTCTTTTTACTAACATAAATAGCCTTCAAGGTACCCTTCAACTCAAAGCATTTTAGCACAAGTAATATTTGTATGCTACATAGAATCCTAAAATCAGAAGATCAGAATAAGGATTAGTAATATTGGCACCAATAATGCTGAAAGCTATAATACACATCATGAAAATACCGGTACTAGGTAATAATAGATTACTAGAGTAATAGAGAATTACTTCACAGATGATGTGTAGAAATAAATAATAACTTAATCTTACCTAGAATAATCAAAATTTGTCAAAATCAGAATCTGTAATAGAAGGGACAATGTTGTCTTCAATACCTGAGAAAAACTCTCCAGAAACACATAATTTACAAATATAAGGGGATATTATTAAAGAGATGTGAAATGCAAGCTTTTCCAGTTGCTTCAGAGACTTCTCACAGACATACAAAGCCAGTTTTTTGTTAGTTTAGGGGCAGAAGGCAAAAGGGTTGAGTAATTCAAGTTCCTAAAACACATTGAATATGACTTTCTAATAAAATATGTTTTCCACAGGCTATAGTTCTCTCTTGAGTGCAAGCAGGAAAACTGTATTTTTACCCATGCAGCTGAGACCTCTTTTCACTCTTCCCTGCTTTTCCCTTTCAGAAACTGAGAGGATTGCCCTTCTACAGGACTGGCAGCAACAGTCCTTGGCTTTGGCTCACCCCAGCCTCAGTCTGCTCTCAAAGCCAGAACTATGGCAGAGGATCTGCTATTGATTTGGTAGTATAAATGTTTATATGGCAGTATTTAAGTGTTTGCCCTGACACTGTTTAGTTTAGTAATGTAGATAAAGTCTCAGGAATTAATTTTGGAGTGTGTTTTAATTCTGGAGTGTGTTATACCTGTCACATTTAATTAGACTACAGAAGTGCAAGCTTCTATTATGCTTTTCGGTCTTCCTTTTTTTTTTTTTCCCCTGCTGTTTAGCACTGATTTTCTATATTCAATTTTCGTTTTACCTGATTTTGTCTGGGTTCATTTGCATCCTTGCTTTCTGCTTCTTTCCTCTTTTTTTCAGCCTTTCCTCAGTGAGCTTGAACACAAGTTTCACATTTCATCTGAACCTTTAGACCTACAGTGTTCCAGTAAATAAAAAACTAATACCAAGTTGTATGCTTATGACTTTGCCTGCTGGGCTGTGCTTCTCATCACATGGAAGGGGTTTGCAAAAATAGATTTACATAATATCTTCTTTTTGCTCCCATCTTGTATTGCTAATTTACATAGAAGCTTATTTTTGCTTGCTTTTTTAATGTCACTATTGCTTAGTGATCACAGGAATGTTATTCAGTTGCTAGTCTCATCTTTTTCAAGCAGTTATGAGGGGAAAGGTGCTTTTTTTCAAATGATACCTCAGTAAGCGAACATTTTAGTCTGACTTCCAGAGATATAAACAGGGGGAAAAAAAGAGCTGCATGTTAATTTCAGAATGGAATACGGTTTGTATTTTAACACTAATAACTAAAGTGTATAAAAAGAAAAGGCTTGCTATGGATAAGAATCAGACAGCTTCTTTCTCCTATACTTCAAAAACATTCAGTGTGGATACAGTTATAGAATCCCTAAGGAACTTGGAGAAATAAATGAGAGTGAAATTCAATTTATTTCACATCTATTTTTCAGCAATAAACTAGAAACTATCATGACTGCTAAACAGAAATAAAAGTTCCAGTCCGACGAAAAGTAGAAAATTTCCAAAGCATGAGAAACTCCATCTCTCTGAAAAGTATGATTGCTTTCTCCTCATGTCTATTGTAGCCTCATCATTTTCACTCACCCTAATGTCCCTTGACACATGTGTAACTTCTTACTGAATTCCTAGGCTGAAGGGGCAAGGGAGCTTTATACAAAACTGTATGTACTCTGTGATCTATATCAGTTAGTGTTAAAGTATATCTAATTCTGAATGTCTAGAATACACTTAGCTATAATTTTACATGAATCATATACAGAATTAATTGCTCTAAAGCAAATATTCTGCATTTTGTGAGGTTTTGAATGCGTCTTATAAAGGGGAGAAGAAACTTTATAACAGAAACAAGAATCTTAATGACTGTATGAAAGATTGTTACAATTAACCAGAACCCATGCAGTATATGATTTTCATTTTAAACAGTAGGTCACAACATTTCTCACATAAGTAAATATGAAACTAAAAGATATTTTCACATATATATGAAATGATTGTGTGACTCAGACAAATGAAAAGTTCATAAAATAAACTTTACAGTATATGTTTTTCTGAAAGTCCTTAACTGAGAGGGGAAAATCATGCTCACTTCTCTTCCCGCTACATGTTATTCCTTTTGGTTGTATAGTGTCGTGTCAGCTTCGTGACCTCAGAACCAGACCAGCCGGGAGTGGCAAATGAAACAGGGACAGGAACAATGGAGTAGCCCAGAAAAGTAAACTTTAATAACAAGCAAAATAACAAAAGGTTAACAAAAGCCGTGCATATAACACAATTTCCAAAGATCTGGCAATAGGGTAAACTCAACACTATATCTGGGGGTAGCTAACCAATCATCAGTGTGAACTCAAAACAATCTTACAGAGCAAATGCCACAAACCAATCATAGAAAAGAACTAGAAACATTGCCTAATATGGAATCACCTAATTTACATAGCTACTCCCAAAATCCAGTTCTTCTCACCATAACCTAGCTAGACGTTTTCCCTCTCAACATCCTGCTTCCCAGAGCCTTAAGTTGATGCCTTCTGTGTGACCAGTGGAGGTCAGCCCACTGTTTACCCCAGCCAGCCTGATTCCCACAATATAGTTGTCTCTTTAACCTCTTCTACTTTCAAGGATTTTTTGTAAGATTCCTCCTGCTTTAACTGTGCTTACTCTTACCTGTCACAGGATTCCAAATTTTATAATATTGGTAAATTTTAAAATGCATTTTATTGGAGATAAGAAAGAATTTAAACATATTGCTTGAAAACATGTGTCCTGGTTTCAAGCAGATTTGGGAGAAAACCTCCTAAGGGGCCCTCCCCCGCCTCCCTCAACCAGTTCAGGAAAAGACTTCCTCAGAGAGAAGTGGGAAAGACCTGTTTATTAAACAGGCAAAGCACTCCCAGCAGAAAGAATTGAACAATACCCGATGACAAGAACTTTGTGCCGCTCTGGAGAGATGACAAATTTAGAGAGAGAAAGTGCTCCCCCGAAGATAGTCACTCTGTTCTGTTGCTCCGTTCCTCTGGTGCTGGGAGAAAAAGGAGTTTCTACACAGGGCTGGTCTTTGTGGCGTGGGTCCCAGGTGAAGGCCCCCTGGCCCTTCCCCCAGGTCCTCAGTCCATAGAAATTTGAACAGTTCTGAGGAGAGGCAAAAAAAAGGAAAAAAAAAAAAAAAAAAAAAAAAAAAAAAAGGAAAAAACTTCAGCTAGCTACAAGACCTACAGCTAACTAACTAGCTACAACTAACTAACTGCAGGTGGGGGAAGGGGAAAGCAGAGCCTCTCTCCATCTCGCCATGTGCTGAACTCCCCCGCTTCCAAGGCTGCTCCAAGGAGCAGAGTTTTCCTGGGGGGGGGGGGAAAAAAAACAAAAAAAAACAAAAAAAAAAAAACAAAAAAAAAAACCACCCACTTCCCCCTTCCCTTTGCACCCAACAGACTACTGGGGATACAAACATCATAATGTCACCCTAGGACAACATGTTTCTTTTGCTAAGACTTTTTTGCTAAGAGAACAGAACTCTGAGGAGTAAGAGTAGGGTGATGTAACTGAACAGAATAGCTTCAGTTGCTGAATTTTGAAACTAGCCAATGGTCCTAAAAAGGATACAGTTAAACTCTCCTCATGAAGTAAGCAGCAACATTAGCTTTCAGCCTCTAGGAGAGATAGTTTGATTAACCTACGGAGTTTTGACAGCATTATTAACCAATTTTAAAATTAACAGAATATTTAGAATCAGAAAACACCTTTTCTGTGCAGTGAAAAAAAGTGCCTGCAGGCCCAGAAAATGCCAAAACAGAATGATGTGGACCATGATCTTTTGTCCTAATGATCAGTCTTTCCGTTGTAATTTCTGTGGGTATCTTTGTGTTTTTTGGTTTTTTTTTAAATTTGGGGGGAGGGGTGGGGGGGAGAGGGTAAGGAATGAACAAACCTCAAATAAATAAAACTGAAAAGAAAAAACATAGCAATAACTCCAGAACTCATGTTTGACTGGGGGTGGGAAGCAACCACGTGTAAACTGTTTTTTCAATGATAACACTGCAAAAGCTTTGGTGATACTTGAAAACAAGACAAATGCAATTTACAATGGAAGCTGAAGTTTTCAAGGTAATAAACTTTCAATCGTTAAATCTAGTCTTTGATCCAAAAACTTTTCATTTCATTTGATCTCATTAGAGTGTTCGTATTAAACAGATTTCTTCACCCTAATTGTGCTAAATAAAATTTAGAGTTCAAATCCATGTCAGCAATTCTGCAGAACTTTGTGAATGTGTGAGTAGAAGTTATTCCAAGTCTTGCAGTTCATGTATTTAACTATTGAAAGTCCACATTTAGTGATTGAGTAGAATTCTCAGTGATTTCATTCAGAAGATACTTTTAGATTTTATGTACTGAAATCTCCAACACGTGGAAAACAGTACTGAGGATTTAAAACAGGACTGAAAACAGTTAGAAAGTAGCATTGATAGCACAGCATTTAATTGAAATAAATTCATCACATGGTGAAAACATAAACATTGCATTTTAATCAGATGTTAAATTGAATGAGTGATGGCAAAACTCTGTGATCTAGATTACTGGGTTTCAACCTTTTCTGATGTGAAAATACCTAAAACATGTCGTTTAAGTCAGCAGATCTCTGTATATTGAATTTGTAATTGGTTTACTTTTGATGTTTACTACTTTAATATGTAACTTCTGCTCTACTTTTGTCTGGGATAGAGGTAATTTTCTTCATAGTAGCTTCTTTGGTGTTACATTTTAGATTTGTAAGTAAACCAGGTTTGATAATACAAAGATATTTCAGCTATTGCAGAGCAGTTCCTGCACTGTGTCAAGGCCTTTTCCATTTCTCACGCCATATGTCCAGAAAAAAGGAAATTTCTTGCATAAGAGATTGGTAGGGGGCAGATGGGATAACTGACTGAAACTGACCCAAGGGATTCCCGACCCTTACAGCATCATGTTCATCATATAGAGCTAGGGGAAGAAGAGGGAAAGGGCAATGCAGAGAGCAATGGCCTTTGTCTTTCCAAGCGACTGTTCTGCCTATTGGAGCCCATCTTGGGAATGGCTGAACACCTACCTACCCATGGGCAGTGGTGAATGAATTCCTTGTTTTACTAAGCCTGCATACACAGCTTCTTCTTAATGTGCTAAATTGTCTTTAGCTAACCCATGATTTCTCTCACTTTCACCTTTCCAATTCTCTCCCTCATCCCACTGCAGAAGATTGAGTGAGCAGTTTTGTGGGGCTGAGCTGTCTACTGGGGCTAAACCACAACAGTACCTTGAGGGAACCCTAAAATCCCCGCAGGCAAACTTCAGGCTTTGCCCTGGAAGAATGAACCACAAAGTCTTCCCTGCTTAGACTGGAAGAAAGTCCTCCCCATGGTGCTTTACACAGTGTGGTCTGCCCGGGTCTCTCCTCTCCCTATGCTCCTGGCTCTTGTAGTTTCCCCTTTCTCCACTTCTCCGTTGGTTGGGGCACCCCTGGTGGTTGGCCCCGTGTTCCCTACAGGTCACTGACCCTTGCCTTGCCCTTTGTGCCACCACCATGCCCTCAGACCACTGATTCCTGACCCCTATTTAGGCCTATGCACAGCACATGACATGGTCTTCTGTCCCTGATCCCTTCAGCAAGCTGGAATAAACTTCTGCTAGAACATAGTATACAGAAGGCCCTTCCTGTCTTTCCTCTGCTGAGCTGTCTGTGGCATGTCTGTGTGCATGGGCCCAAAATGGCTGTTCCTGTTGCCTCTGAAGGAGATGCTTCGAGAAGGTAGCGGCATTTCACCATCCTGCTACACTGCTATGGTACCTCACAAAGAGTTCCTGGAGCTCCAGGTATTTGTAGACCAAAGGACAAAAATTCTTTTGAGCTCAATGTCTGTTGCCAAGTTTCTGATAAAATTTGGTGTATTTGGATATTTCCAGTGACTCTGTTCAATATGAACCTGTTATAAAAACAAAGGCACACTGAGTCACTAACTACAGTGTTTCAAAACACTTCTGGTCTATTAAAAATTATATGGATGCAAGCAGTTTGAAAGCTATCATCTTCAGACTTGATTGGTTTTTCCATTATTGCAGTTAAGAAGAACTCACTGCAGCATTAAGTAGCTCTTTTGAAAGGACCATTAACAAAAATAATAAAAATAAACCCCCCAAAAAGATGGGAAAGAGAAAGACAGTTTTCTTCACAAAAATAATAAATGCTGCACAGGGCTGGTTTAAAATGAAATAGATTTATGTCCTAAATTTCAAACACAGGGTTATGTCACACCTCTTCGAAATGCCAGACCTCTTCTTGTAACTTATTCATAGGAGATAATAAGTATTAGCCAATATTGCTATGCAAATATATACCACAAGCGTATTATTTCTTCTCCTTGGGCCAGTTTTCCTGATTTAATCTGGTTAAATAAATTAATTTTAATACATCCTTTGAAAGATCAGTAATAGTTGGTAGAATTAATTTTATGTATAACTGACTAGGATCATGTATAACAAATGTTTTCCTGTCAACATCCATCTAAATACTTATTTTACCAGTGTCCATTCATCAATATAAACATTCATCTAAATACATGTATTTTATTAGCAATTGAAAATTAAAATCTTAAATGCTTTCCTATTATAAAAACTTAATTGATGCAGAAGATAAGACATTCACTGTATGAACTAATATATGACCCAGATTCTACCTTGGGGGAGAAGAAAAGAAGAGGCAGTGCTATTTTCATCTCAGGTTTCTAGCCAACACTAATTGGACTGTCTTTTTTATTTTGGGTACTTGTTTTCACAATGTAATATTGGTATTCCTGTAGTGATAAGGTTTTTGCAAAAAAAAGTTTTATAAAAGAAAAGAAACACATAAAGAGACTTTTCTTAAAGAAGATCTGAGATGCATCCAACCTGATGGCTGCAAGTGTGAAAATTATTTTAACCTTCCATTTTACACTCCTTTGTGCAGTTTATTTGCTCAGAACTGCATATCGCTAAACAAGATAGGGGGTTTTTCCTTAGGTTTCCAGTGCCCCCTCTCAATGCCCATGTCAGCATTAAGTTCACCCTCATTTCATTCTCTCTTTGGTCAACTGATTTAAATTCCTAGATTCACAACAGCCCAGCACTAACAGGCTGGATTTATACAGAGGTGTTCCCTGTTTATTTAAAGTGACTCACATCCGAAATTACATACCTTAGTTACACAGCTAGTTTTAGACACTTAATTCTCAAAATCATGGTTAAAGAGACCAGAGGGTCCTTATGCTCATGAGGAGCTTTGTGCTCTGGCATGAACAAGCCGAGAGATCAGACAGTAATTATGAGCAGGTGAACTTGACATCCACAAGTCCATGGGCCCTGTTGAAATGGATCCATGAGTGCTGAGAGAGCTGGTGGACACCAAAGCTAGGCCACTCATGATCATCACTGAAAGGTCTTGGGGATCAAGAAAATTGCAAGAGAAATGGAAGAAAATCTCACTCCAGTCTTCAAAAAGGACAAGAAGGAGGACCCAGGAAATTATTGGCCAGCCAGCCTCAATCCTTAGACAGTTGATGAAATGCCTCATTATAGAGGCCATCTCTATCCACATGGTTGACAAGAAGGTGACCAGAAGTAGTCAGAATGGATGCCTTAAACGTAAATAATGTTTGACCAACCAGAATGTTTTCTGTGATGAAACAAGTACCTGGGTGGCTGATGGAAGAGCAGTGATTATTGTCTACCTTGACTTCAGGAAGGCTTTTGACTGTCTCTCACAACATCCTCATAGGCAAACTCAGGAAGTGTGAACTGGATGATTGGACAATGAAGTGGATTAACAAGTGGCTGAATGGCAGATCCCAGAGTGTAAAATCAGTGACACATGTCTTTCATGAGCAGTGTCCCCCAGAGTTCAGTACTGGGCCCAGTATTGTTTAACTTATTCATCAGTGACTCAGATGAAGGGGCAGATGCCTCCTCAGCAAGTTCACTGAAAACAAAGCTTGGAGGAATGGCTGATACTCCAGAGGGCTGTGAAGCCCTTCAGAAGGACCTCAACATGTTGGACAGATTTTGTTTTGTTTTGTTCAAAAGATTTCCAGATTTTCTTACATTCTTTTACCCCTATCTAAAATGAATAATGATATAGAAGCATGTTTCAAGTTTATATACTCATGCTCGTGAAAAATTTCAGTTATCAGACTACAACGTGTCTTTTTCTTCTTTGTTTAGGGGAATGAATCTGGGTTAATTCTACATGTTAGCAGAGCAGCATCAGGCTGAACATAAAGATTAAGAAATATGAAGAAATGAACTCTGATATTTTTATTTCAGTTGCAGATTTTTTTACCAACCTTCTTTGGATTTGAATGAAAGTTGAATAAAAATATTAAAAATGTTACCTATAAAATTAAATTTTAAACAAATTCTTCAAATGAAAAGGGGAAAATGTTGCTAAAATTTAATATAAAAAAATGAAATTTAAGCTCTAGTCTTTTTGAGCTAATTTTATCTCTATGTTCAAATTCCTTATTTAGAAAGCAATTGTTACTGTTTGAAGAACTCACTCTGTTGTCTTTGATATTTAAGGTAAATGGAGCTAAGAATTACAGAAATATTTTGTTAATAAAATTCAACAAAACCAGGAAAGGGTATAATATCAAGAAGGTCAGAAAAGAAATACAGGTAAACACTGTCAGCTAAGAAGAGTTGAGCTATCAGAACCCAGGACATCTCTCTAGCTGCCCTGGGTGATCTGAGACCTCAGCAGGGGATCCTGAGACCCTGGCACAAAGGCAAAAATACCAGTGCCTTTGATTTTAGCCCATGGGAGCGATTAACAACCTTATATGAAGAATTACAAACCACAGGTGTGTGATTAGAGTAATAATTAGCTTATCACCGGGTGATAATGTAGGATTTTGGGGTTCATAAAGGAGGCTCAAGGAGGCAAGATGGAGGGATCTGGGTGTGTCCCTGTCCTTCTCCTTCTTGTCCTCCATCTTCTGCTGGGGTGGTGGCACATTTGGATTGGTTTAGTGTAGAGTTGCACTGTCTAACATAGGTGATAGGTATTGGTATATTATTATAAACATATGTCAAGCAACATTTAGTATAAAACATTATGACTACCTTTGAGGTGGTCAGTTGGCCATAATCAGCTTTGTAGCTAGCACCCTATCCAGGTGAGAATGAAATGTACCTAGATAAGAGACAATAAACAACCTCTGAGAACGATACGGATGCATCCTGACTCTCTCTTCTGGCACTGGGGCTTGGGAGAAGGACTTTTGACAACTTTCTTGGAGGGTTATCAGCCCAGAACCAAGATTGAGAAAAGCCAGCTTACTCCATCAGCTCAGGACTGTAGTAGAATTTCAACTATGTGAATGTTTAGCTGACTGGTGTAGTGGTTGTGTAGTAAAGACCTAGTTAGTGTAAGTAAATATACTCAACAGAACCTACAGGAATTTCACAAAAATGAGGAACTGCTTCCTTTGCAGAAACAGCTGATTAAGGAAAAGCAACAACTGAGTAGATGTATCTTCCCTGAATGGGGATCCTTTGATTGTAGTTTTCACTGAACAAGAGAAACCAAGTTGAATGAAGAAGCAAGCTGATCATCTTGCTTCTATGATAGACAGTGACCTGAGGTTCCCCTGGGTTTTGAGCTCAATAGGGATTAGGAAGACATAGCATCACAGAGACCACAGTATCAGTGATCTGCTGAATGGCAGCTTGTCATTCCTTAAATTAGCATCTCCCTTTTCTTAGGAGCAGATGTGAGAGGCATACTCAATTTATACTATTTGTATACATACTCATTACCAAAACAAAACACTAACAGTAAATTAGAATTCAGCAAATGCAGGAACTTCTTGCCTTCACAACGGAGCATCAATTACCTTATGGACATATTGCCTCTATCTTGAGGGACTGCTTCTTGTTCCCATCATAATCAGAATGATACTCAGCTGTTTTTTTTACAAGCACAACTAATGCACATGAAATACATTGTGTAATTTTTATGCATTTCGATTCACATACACAAATATATATGTACATTGGAAACAGGTAATGTGTTTTTGTGTGTCTATGTGCACATGCAAAGGGCCACTAGCTACACATAAATAACGTGAACACAGTCCCCATAAAATATCAAACAAGGTGTAGAGATCTGAAGTAGGAACAGTTTCTGGTGTTATTGTTAGAATTCACTTTTTTCCCACTTGAACACACCATATTTGTTTGCTCTGCATAAAAAAAAGAAGGATCAGGTCTTTCCATTTTGGACCTACCATTCTCACATAGTACTTAGTGTGCTTTGAGTGTTGCAAAAATACTATTTGGTGTTCCACTGCTAGTGTGTTCAGACTGAAGGATGCTGAAATATCAATCAAAACTGAACAAAACTAATGCTTTCAAACCAAACCAATGCTTCATAACCAGGATTATCATGTCTGAGACCTCTGTGTGTAGAAGACTCTCCACTGAAATTTGCAGAAGACAAGCACGCTCTTAGACAAGTGCAAACAAATTCATGCCAGAAGTGATAAGCTTCCACTGCCAGTGACCTCTACAAAAGACAAGACTGAAATGATGTCTGCTGAAGGAAATAACATGGCTGAGGGAATAGAATTGAAACAGTATACATAGGTTATGTAAAGTAAAGAATTGACCCTGCATTTGTGACTTAAGAAAAAAATAATGCTCTTCTAGTGTGTAGATTAAAACTACTATATATTTTTTGTCAGGAGACCCAAAAGCATGACTTGTAAAATGGGATTAAGAAGTGTTGACAGTCTTTAAAAACAGATATTGCAATATCTTTGGAGACTTTCAAACCATTGAATGAGTAAATGAAACCAGAAAAACAATGACAATAATTCACGTGCGCAACACAATTATTTTATAAAAACGAGCAAGGGAAACCAGTATAGAGAATGAGCCATCCTAAAGTCACTCAATAATGCTCTATACTGCAGGTTATAAAAATGAGTCCATTTATCAATACCTCTTTCTGCATTTATGTAATATTTTGGGTTTCTGCAGTACTATATTTGATATCATTAAATGTTTGCTTTCATCAGAGGAAGGAAGAATGAACACAAACTAACCCTTAAGACAGACTTAGAGAAGACCAGAAATGTGACTTTATAAATCAGATCCTTTTTCTTAGCTCCCTAGGAGACTTAAACTTCCAGAAAAGTTTAATATGGACCAATTTGAAAACCAAATTTGAAAACCAAGGAAATACATACTTATTTTGTTCAAGCATAGGTATTTCTTGGGGTTTGACTCTATGGATCAGGTTAGACTAACATGAGAAAATGCAGGTTTAGTTGTTATTTAATAAATTTTGGCTATATTTATATAAAATATTACTATCTGGAATATGAAAATTATTTATTATAAATATTTTTTCTGATTAGACATTGAAATGACAAGAAAATCTATAATTAAAATATTATTTCTATTTAAGTAAATGTTATTAGCTTAGTATAATATTGTTTTGAATTAATATTTCTGCTTTATGCCATGGTTTTAAATAACAGTGGGCCAAAATGTTCTACTCTATGGAATACTGTGCTGCAATGAAAATAAATTAAAATCCATACAAAAGTCTCTTAATTCTCTTCTCATATTATCCTTACAATTTTTGTTGTGAAAACACATATAAAACCCATTAAAAATTATGTTCTGATATATGATCTTTTTACAAAAGAATATTCACTTGCAGAAACAGCACTAGATAGCACACTTGGTTTTATGTTTAATATGAGTGAAGCCTACCTGTACAGATCCAGTTTGTATTATCTTGCACTTCCGTTGCTTCACTAGGAATTTTACAACCTCAGCTCTTGCTCTTAATCCCATCCAAAAGTCACAAGGATAAAAATTCACTGGCTTCCCCAGTATGCAGCAGGAAACTTTAGCTTGTATAGAATTGTTTCAACACTAGCGTATTCTATTTATTCAACTACCACTTTTCACTGGGTATGGAAAGGTGAATTTTTGTTACTTCCTTTTTCCAGATCCTTTTAGTACGTTTGTAAGTATTCTCAGCAAGAGTCTTGTTCATGTGTGCTTAAGATAGAGTCACACTTTCATTTGGCTGGCAAGTCTTGCCACATAGCCTCTGACATGTATTCAGAAGTTTTTCTCAATATATTATTAAAATGGTAATAAAAAGATAGATTCATTTAGTCATTCTACTACTGCCAGAAAAATCCATCATCGCTTTTTTTGTTAGAATGTTATGCTTTAATTTACATATTAAAACCAGTTTGAAATAGAATTAATAATCATAAATAATATTCAGGCATAAAGACCTGATTAACTTTTACAAGTAGAATGGGACATTTTTACTGAAGAACTTTTCTGTATAGGTGAAGGAAAGAAAAGGTTAGTTAGGTCTCCTTATCCTTTCTCTTTTGTCCTCTCTTCCTTGCCCCTCCAACCTTGAAGGGGCTATCACAGATCTTCGTGGTAGTTGCTTAAAGTATCAGGTGAAGTGAGAATCTGGAATGAGCAGGTTTTCTCGCTGACACTAAAGGTGAGATTTTCAGAAGCACTCAGCCTTGATAAATCTCTGCTCTCATAGATGTCAATGGTAAAATGAGGTCAGTGGAGTAATTATTTCACAGCTGAATGCCCATAGTAGATGGGAGTTCTCTTTTTTTTTCTTTTTTTTTTAAAAAAAAAAAACTTCAGGCTCTCTAGAATTCCTACAGTTTGAGAATCAGTCCATTTTATGCCTCTGAATTATACAGCCCCAGAGGGGCAATTATCTATAAAATGTACAAGGTTATCCACATTGCGATTCTTGTCCATTCTGCTTGGGTTTTTTGTTTCTATTTTTTGTGGGGGTGTCTCTGAGGAAAAAGATTATACAAGCCAGGGTAATTCAAAATGCTGTTCACAAAACAACACTGAAACACAAAGGAGAAACCAAAGAATGATAACCTTGAAACTATATTTCACATTTATAGCAAAAATATTACTCCTCTGTGAATAAACCTTAACTAATGCAGATAAAATAACCCATATTTTTCACTCAAATGCATATATTTCATAAAAAGAAAATTAGATATCTGCATCTGCATTGCATCATAGCAGAAAGGAAACGTGAAGGTCAAAGGGTAATTAGCTTGAATAGTGACCTTGCTTGCTGAATTTCACTCTCAGACCAACAGATGATAAATCATACATCATAACAATAAAAAAAAAAAAAACAACCAAAAAGACATTAAAAACCTGATAAAATGAATGTTTTAAGAGGAAAGAAGCTCAAATGACATGAACCATGGGACTGAACCCCCCAAAACAACCTTCACAAGATCTAGTATCTTTCCCCCACCATAAAGTCTAATCATTTTCATCAACATATGATAGTCCAGTAATGATTTTCACCATAGTAACTGTAGATGTATTTAAGAACTTAAGAAAACATACTATAAAATGATGTTTGTTAATTGTTGTTCACATTTATTTTAATATTTTATACTGGAGTGAATAATGGGGGAATATTACCACACAGCATTGTCCAAAGTAGAGTTTTGTATGAGTCACTGCATTAGGACAAACACCTTCTTCCCAGACTGAGATGTTGTGGAAGGCAACATCATTGTAATTGTACCAAAATGTCATGATGTCTAGCAGTGAAAGGGGAAGAGGGCAGTGTGTACATAGATCTGCTTAAGCAATTATTATATATTTTATATTTTTGTAGGAAATCTTTGTCAGCAACAGGGACAGTGGGATCAAGTGCACCCTCAAACTTGCATCAGCAAGTTTGCTGATGACACTGAGTTGTGCGGTGCAATCAACACCACTGGAAGGAAGGAATGTCATCCAGAGGGACCATGACAGCCTTGAGAAGTGGACCTGTGTGAACCGCATGAAGTTCAGCAAGGCTTGTGGGGTCCTACACCTGGATCAGGGCAATCCCAGGCACAAATACATGCAATTCAATGGAGAATGCATTGAGAATGGCCCAGAGAAGAAGGACTCTGGAGTGAGTGTTGGTGGACAAGAAATATAATATGTCCTGACAGTGTGTGATCAAAGATCAGATAAACAACCAGATCCTGTGATATATATTTATAGCAGCAAGGCCAGCAGAGTGAGAGAGGTGATTCTGCCTCTCTGCTCTGGTGAGACATACTGTAAGTATGTTTGGTTCTGAGGCCCTCAACAGAAGAAATATATGGACCTGTTTGAGCTGGTCCAGAGGAGGTCACGAAGATGGTCAGATGGCTGGAGCACCCCTCCTACGAAGACCAGGGAAACCTGAGAGCAGCTTTCCAGTACTTTACTGGAAGGGAGTAAATTTCTGTTAGGTATAAGGAAGAACTTCTTTGCTATGTGAGTGGTTAGGCACCAAAAGGGGTCGCTGAGACAAGTTGTGGATGCAGCATCCCTGGAAATGTTCAAGGACAGGTTGGAGTAAACTTTAAACAAGTGGAAGGTGTACCTGTCCATGGCAGGGGACTTGGAACTATATGATCCTTAAGGTACCTTCTAGCCCAAACCACACCATGATTCTGTGAAATATAACTTAGTTTAGGCATTTTGAGAGCTTTTTTAAAAAAATGAGAGCCACGAATATGTAGAAATTTTGATGCCCTTGACATTTCATGTCTATAGAGTTTCACCTAGCTCCAGAAATGACAATGTGTAGGTAATGCAGGTAGCACCAAGAAAACACCTCTGGAAAGAAAAGGTCATGAGAAAGACCCACATTAGAATTAGAATAGTTTCTTTTAAAATGGTAGATATAGGAAAGGTCTTTTTCACAGAATCACAGAATGAGCTAGATGTAGTGGTGCGTGAGCTGTGCTCACAAGTTTTAGGTTTATATAGTTAATATTATTTAAGTTGGGAAAAGGGTTTGTTCCAGACCCCCCTGTTTATGGCTGCATTTGCAGTTGGTTTACCCCTTCCCGAAGGTGCTGTTCCCCTGGAAACCCTCCTGTCCATCCAAGTTTGTCCCCTCCCCCGGAGCCTGCCAGTCATTCAGGAGAGCCTCTCCCCCTTCTGGAAATCTCGGGGAGACCTGGCCCCTGATTGGAACAGGTTCTGGAAATCCCCTACCCCCCCCCGCCCCCTCCAGGGATTGGCCCTTTGTGTGTCAATCTACCCCCCAACTCCTCCCTTTGTATCCCCCTATTGGTGGAAAGTTTTTGTATACGCCCCTTGGCACCTGTCCTTTTAAGCGGCCGGACGATCGGCTCGCTCTCTCTCGCTCATCATCCTGAGGTGATGTCCAGGTAATAAAACCTCTCCTGTTACACCTCAGAAGAGAGCCTCCTTTTCCTCCTTCGCCATAGCTGCAAATTACATCCAGTGCTTGCCTGCCAAGAACCCACCGGGTGGGTTTCTGCGGATCTGTCCAGTGGGCCCTACCGACAGCTGCGCACGCTCCAGGCCAGGGGCCGGGCAAGGCTGGGGTTCACTGATCAGTGACCCACGGAGCGTGACCGCAGCTAGATTGGAAAAGATCTTTGAGATGATAAAGTCCAACCTATGACTTAACTGTTCCTCATTAAATAAACCATGGCACTGAGTGCCATGTCTAGTCTTTTTTAAAACACATCCAGGGATGGTGACTCCATCACCTTCCTGGGCCCAATCACTCTTCCAGTGAAGAATTTTTTCCTGATGTCCAACCTAAACATCCACAGTTGCAACTTAGGACTGTATCCTTTTGTTCTTCCATTGATTGCCTGGGAGGATAGACCACCCCCCACCTGACTACAACCTCCGTTCAGGAAGTTATAGAGAGTGATAAGGTCACCTCTGAGTCTCCTTTTCTCCTGGCTAAACAACCCCAGCTCCCTCAGCCGTTCCTCACAGGGTTTGTGTTCCAAGCCCCTCACAAACCTCGTTGCCTCCTCTGGACGTGCTCAAGCATCTCAATGTCCTTCCTGAACTGAGGGACCCAGAGCTGGGCACAGCACTCAAGGTGGGGCCTCACCAGTGCCGAGTACAGGGGAAGAATGACCTCCCTGCTCCTGCTGGCCACACTATTCCTGATACAGGCCAGGATGCCGTTGGTCTTCCTGGCCACCAGGGCACACTGCTGGCTCATGTTCAGTTGCTGTCACCAGTACCCCCAGGTCCCTTTACACCTGGGCACTGTCCAACCACTCTGTCCCCAGCCCCCCTGTATTGCAGGGGGTATTGTGGCTTGCTTCTAAGCATTGCAGACCCCAAGACTTGGGACATAACTATTTCTTGGAATCTGTATCATAGAAACTAAATTTGGTGGAAAAAGGAGGAATTAAATGTTGTGTGATGGAAATACAAATGGCCTATGTTCACTGGTGAATGAAGTAAAGAAGCAGTGTATATAGTTGGGTAGGGTGTGTATTAAAAATGCATAAAAGCAGATGATTTTCTGAACCTCTCTCCCTTCCTGTAGCCAGGGTCACTACCTGTGCAGAAAAGGCCACATTTAAAGTCAGCTATCCCATATGAAACAAAGGTCCTCCAAAATATCCTCTTCCAGACTGTGGGACACTGATATTGAATTAGATCCTGAATGAACTCCAGTTTGCAATGAGACCACCAGATCATCATTGTGGTCATTGAGACAGACACTGCACTCAAAGTGCTTCAGTAATTACACCAGAAGGCTTCAAGCATCAGCTCCTTGTTATTTAAAAGTCTCTTGTACCTTTTCTCTTTAGCAATCCCACAGGGCAGCTCCACACAGCCCCAGCTCTTTCTCCACAGTCTTCTCTCTTCCTTCTGCCATTCCAGCTCACTCCTTTCTGTCCCTATCACAGCTGCCTAACTCTGTTTGTCCTATATACAGCATCTTACTCTTTCTATCCCTTGCACGACCTCCTGTCCTTTCCTCCTCACAGCACAGCCAGCAGACTCCAACTGAATGCCCTGCCAGCTAACTCACTCCTTATCACACCCGTAGCTGGGAGGGCAAGGCTGTTCCCACTCTTGGATAATTAACACAGCTGCAATATATCAAGGGCAAGATTGCCTCTAGTACTATAGTCTCTTGTCTCCCCACAATCTGTCTCCCCACACATCATGGCATAAAAACAGAAGCCATCTGAAATTTGATGAATTCTGCATATCTATGGATAAGGAAGGACTGGAAGTAAAGGCACCAATAGCCACAATGTAAATGGACGCTTTATCACAGTACTTTTATCTAGGAGAAAGTGAAGGCTGTTCTACCTCAAAGAAAGACAGTCTGATATAAAAATACAGTCATCATGGACAAGGTTATTGTCCATAGAGCTGTCTTAGATTTTAAATAAGCATAGATTCACTCAGTCTCTTAGCTGGATCTTAAATTGGCACTGAAGAATACCTACATTTTCTTAAAACTTTAAAAATAGAGAGGGTGTAGATGATCTGAATAAAAATGCTAAATATCCAGCTGCAATATAAATTGACTTATTCACCCTGGATTGATTCCTCTTTGATCAACTAGGAGGTGATTTTCTGGAACTTTACAATAAGTCCTGGTAAGTGCATCTTCTCCCAGGTCTGTTCATTTCAGTGAAGAACATGGTGTATCAGCAAAGCCTGTTAGCATGGTTACAAGGCAGACAAGGTTGAAGAGCTGTAATGGGATGGATCTTACTCTATTACTGCAATCCTGCTGATATAACATATTCTCAACAATCACAAGGCATTTGCAGAATGATTACTGTTTTATAAACCTCCTGAATGGTAAAATAAAGTAATGAAAATGCTCAAAGGACAGAGCATTATGGTAGTATAAAAAATACATGGAGGATGTTTAACCAGCAGTTTATTCCATGTCTGAAGAGGTTATGTGCCACAAAGTAGTAAAACGCAGCAGATAATATCATATTTCATGATAGCTAGCCCTGAAACATTTGATGTGTTTAATAGTTTCCAGTCAAATCAAGCAGATGAAGCTAAACTGCAAGAGCATGTTACAGAAATTAGAACATTACTGCACTACATTAGAAAATGAAATGCACATAAAAGAAACATTTTTTATCAGAGAGTACAGAAGAAAGATGATATCAAAGTGTTTGTGACTGATCTAAAGCTGAAGAGCAATAAGGGAATGAGGAGAGAGAAGGAGAGAGGAAAGGAGACAGCTTGAGTTTCTGATAAGAGGTTAAATTGCATCAGAGATGAGAGGAGGGAGTGAAAGTCAAGAGAATCTGAAAACTGACAGTGAAAGATAACTCAAAGGTGACAATATACTGGATCTTATTAGACAAGGAAATCATCAAGCCAAGGCTTGAAAAATATAATAAATTAAAAATATTTTGCAGATTTTATTAATATTTTAACAAATATATTAGGCAGCAAAGCCAAATGAAGAAAACATTCAATATGCGTTTATGTACTCACCCTCATTTTTTATTTCATAAAAAATTAAACTTCTCTTTTTTCTACTCAAATAATTTTCTCTGACTGTTCAGAGATATATGATGATATTTACTTTTTCTTATTTTAGACTAAAGCTTATTTTCATTAGACGTCTTCCAAAAATAAAAGATCAGAAAATTATTATTAAGAAAACAAGCACTGAAGAACTTGTTCTATATGAATAATTTTATTTTTAATTGTTAAATGCAATCATCCTGCATGAGGGAAGGGTTACCATTTCTTAATCTTTTTAAAATCAGTGAGAACTCATTTCTTAAATGAAATTGGAGCAAATTTGAAATTCTAGTCTTGCATTAAATGAATCTTTTACTGGACTGTTCAGGAAGTCATTTGCACTGAATTTATATTATGTTATTGGAAGTTAGCCGTTTAAATAATTTAGAGTAATACATAAGGCAAGTATTTTTACTTTATTACATAGGTATAACCAAGAAATTGATCCATAGACTTTTGAAAATATGACATAAAAAATCCCATACTGCTGTACTGGACTTGAGAAAGGAAATTCGAGTGGTTTTGAAATCCTACGTTTCAGTAAAAAACTAATGAAAACCTGGGGAGATATCTAATATATATGAAATTTCATAAATGTTAAAAAGAAGCCAGTCAATGCTTCTCTACTAAATAGCTTGGTTGAGTTATTCATGAATGGGTCGCTGTTCTGTGAGAACTATTACACAGGAGAATTTCAAATTCTTATGAGATGACTGTAATTAGTTAAGATACTCTCATTTTGCTATTGTTTCAATTTTTCCATAAAATAGTGTTATTGAATGTTGCATTTTAAAAAAATGCTAAAAAAGGCAATCTACATCTCAGGTGAAATGTATATCTAATGGCCAAAGACCATGAAATTGTGATCTAAACACAATTATTTTCTTGAATACCTCAGCTGAGATTAATCCGTAAATGAATATTTTGTGAGTTCCAAACAGGCTCAAGTATGAGGAAGATACTTGCCTAATTTGGTATCACAGCATTTAATTTTTGTTTATATGGCCAAAAAAAGGAATCTGGACACTTCAGGGTTTGGAAACCTAATTGCTGTGAGACTTATGTATCCTCAGGGTAACTCACACACCTCTTAATGATACAAACCCTTACACAAGATTTAGATTTAAATTTATACCTGTGGACCTATTTTGAGAACTGTATGAAGAAAATAATCAATCAGATATTAAAATGGGAACAGAAGAGTTACTAAGCAGCCCTTCTAGTTGTTTTCTAACCTTGATGTTAGTTTTTAAGTAGTGTCAGGCAGTCCCATAGCCATCCAGCAAAAATGTCTATGCCAAAATAACTCCATTCTGAGTCCTAGACCAAAAAGCAAATTTTGAAGGTGAAAAACAGAGCTATGGATCAGAAATGTGCCATGCCTGGAACTCCTTTACCCTCGTTGTATGCATTTTCTCTCATGTCTGGACCTTTAAGCTCATGCATTGTGAATGGAATTGAGCTTCAGTGCTTGGTTCTACAACTGGAAGTTTGAGTTGGAGGCATACAAAAAAAAATTTAAATGCTAAATTTAGAAGCCATTTTTCTGGGCCAGGCTACAGGATAAGAAAGGAATGGGCAAATGTGATTTCATAAGGGGAAGTAGACCAGAAAAAAACCTGATAAATACTGTCTGTGAAAATGAAAGATCTCAGCACTCTTGAGTACACTGCTGATAACCCTGTAGCAACTGTATTTTCTGAGAGTAATTATAATAGAGCGGGTTCAGAATCATTGTAGGGGTTTCTCTTTGTTATAACTATACAACACAAGTGCTGCTTTTCAGTAGAATGTGGATGATACAGTTCTTTTTTAAAAATAAACTAAGAAGGTGTAAAAGTGTATGGTGAGAAGTGATTAGTAAAGTTTAGTAAATATTTTGTATATAAAAATTTCTTTATAACACTCAAGAAATTCATTTTGCCTCATTAACATTTAGTTTCAAGACTGATTCAATCACACAGTCACAAAGCAGTGAAAAAGTCATACATCTCATGCATAATAGCAGGAAAAGATATGCCATTTGCAGAAGAAGGAACAGGTGCATTTTAGAGGAAAAATGAATTTGCTTATACGAAGGTGTGGGCTTTTTTCTCCATCTAAATTATATATCCCTTTTTTTTTTAACATAGCTACTTCTGTCAGATTACTGCACAAATGCTGAATGTCTTAACATAGGTCTATGTTCACAATATAATAAAAAAGGAATTAAAATAATTAATAAATTCTCCAGTTATTTCTGATTAATTTGTTTCTCCTACTATAAATGGTCCATGAATCTACATTTAGATGTGTTAGAACCATAACAAACTGAGCTAGTGTATATTACTGGAAGACGCTATTAAAAATTTTTAAATTAATCTCATGCTGGATTGAAGATGTTCATATATGAGAAAAATATCTTGACTGTACCAGCTGCTGAGAAGGTACTTACTCTATTCCAACTGAAACCAGGACACAAGTAAACCTCATGCTGTAAAATTGTGTGATGAGTAAGAACTGTATGACATGTTGTCTTTCACTGCAAATGTTATACTGAGTTGCCAATACATGGACAGAAAATAATAAGTTTATTTTTTTTTCTTTGATTATCTTTGGATTCTCTTTGAGCATCTTCCTGCAGCCAGTCCCCAGTGTTCTGACCAGCATTTATTATCATAAACAGCAGAATATGACGATTCAAGGCAAAAAAATAATTTGCCTGGGGAGTAACAAACCTTCTTTTCTTCCTGCATGACAAGAGGTGTTCTCCAAGGCTGCAGATTAATGCAGTTTTATTCAGTTTGAATTTATCATCAGAATATGTCTGAAATATCTCACATAGTAAGTGAATTTGTCTGAATTTCCATGTTTTAAAATTTTGTTCTAATGAGCCTAACCATATGGAACAAATACAATTATATCTTCACTGTGACTTGAAGTAGTAATCTAATATGCATAATAACAATCACAAGAATCAAGATACATTTTTATTAGTCATCCTTCTGTGAATACTTCATAGTTTTCAAGGAAAGGTAAGAAGAAAGAAAGAGTCATTCTACTGATCAGTTTGCATATTAGAACAAATTTCATTTGAATCTGGTTGTAGAAGTACTAAAAATTTATTACATATCTCATAGAGATCAGAAATTTTTAAAGTTTAGGAAGGGAAGTCCAGATAATGCTGTTTGAGAAACAGTAAAATATGGGGGTAAGTATAGTAAATGTGCATTTTGCATACTAGATCTTAATTAAAAAAAAAAAAAAAATCTGTAGCGTGCCTGTGAGGGTTTTTTAAAATTAATTCAATTAATTTGCAATTCAGGTAAAACAGACTAGTGCCTCCCAAAACAGATAAAAAATTAAATAAAAACAAACAAAAACCCCACACAAAACCTGCTTGACCCTGGTCATCTTCACAGAATTATAAAATCTAAAATTATAGAATAGTTTGGGCTGGAAGGGACCATTAAAGGTCCTCTAGTTCACTTCCCTCTGCAACGAGCAGGGGCATCTTGGATCTGATAAGATTCCTCAGAGTCCCATCCAAGCTGATCTTGAATCTTTCCAGGAGTGGGGCAATCACCACCTCTCTGGTGGTGGGGAAATCACCTTTCCTCTCTGGGAAAGCTATTCCAATGCTTCTGCACATTCATCATTAAAAATTTCTTTCTTATATCTAGTCTGAATCTATCATCTTTTGATTAAAAACCATTACCACTTGCCCTATTTCTAGAGTCCCTGCTTAAAAATCTGTCCCCAACTTTCTTATAATTCCTCTTTAAGTATTGAAAGTTTGCAGCAAAATCTTCCTGGAGCTTTCTTTTCTCCAGGCTGAACAAACCCAACACTCTCAGTCTGTCTTCATAGGAAAGGTCCATCCTTTCTAATACATTTGTGGCCCTTTTCTGGACCTGCTGCAACAGGTAAAGGACTTCCATGTGCTAAGGATTTCAGAGCTTATTCCATTGAATCATTGCTGAAGAGGTAGGTCACCATGAGACATTTAACATGGGTTACTTCAGCACGTCTTTTTTGATTCCTCAGCCTTGTTACCTTAATCACTAAGAGTTTTCTTAAAAGATGTAATTTTAACGGGTAGATGTGAATACTGGGGGTGTGTGGGGGGGTGCCTTTTGTTGGAATTGTTCATATTTAGCATTCAAAACAAAAAGATAAGGAAGAGTAGAGCACTAACTTTAAAGAATTAAATAGAAGGATCTCCTTCTTTCACTTTTTATGAAGTAAAGATAGAGCTGTTGAAAAACCTCATTGAATAACCAATTTCTTGAAATTAAATTAGACTGTTCTTTCTAACTTTTTGTTTTGTTCACAAAGAAATGGGGGATTCTAGATATTTGTGATGCAAGTATTCTCACCATCTTTGTATTTAGGATAATATTTTAATGCTTTTTAATTGACAGGAATCACTCCATAGTTTATACAAATCACATTTTTTATTAAAGTGGATTTAAAAAATTAATTGTTTGCGTTGATAAGTCTAAACACAAAATGGCTGTGGGGTATAATTCCCATTTCTATCATTTGCTGTATTTGCTATACTGAGGAAGAGTTTTCAGATAAAGGGATCTTTAGTATATGAGAAAGAAATACAAAAAGATCCAATGATGGGAGCCAGATCATGATGATTTCCAACAAGAAGAGATGATCTTTAGAAACAGTACTGGAGCAATCAATTACTGAAACCATTACAGGAACATTTAATATAGGTGTGACTTGTCATAGATGTACCATGAGCTAAGACCTGTGTACAGAGCCTAAAAAGGTTACTCAGAAGGCAATATCTGCTAGCAATAGGAAGCTGATTGTAAATTCTTAGCTGCTAAATTGTCATTCTAGCAAAAACCCTTCTGTCACAGTGGCAAAGCTGGTCTTTATATTATTCTCTTGGACTTTTTAGAAAACATAAAAAATGGGTAATTTTAACCAGACAAATGAAATCTGGAAAATGAATACGTAAATGAAATAAATTTGAACAAATTAAAATAATGCAGACAAAACCATTCTAAGTCCTCTGTGCAGGAAAATTCAAATATATGAGATGGAGAGGTGGTTTAGAAGTTAAGTGGATAATAAATATGAAACAAAACAAATGGGGCTGGCAAAGCAAGTTATCATTTAGCAGTCTGTTTGTGTACCTTTGCGTATGAGAGGCATATAGGCACCAAGAGAATTTCACTAGCATATTTCAAAATTTCCATCTAATGAAGTGTGATACATGAGAAGGAATTGTGTGTTAGGAATATCCATCTTTTTTAGCTCCTATGTATTTTCCCAAGATACAGGATTCTAGGAGGATAAGGAGTAAGATGTAAGAAAGGCTTTATATCTCTTCGAATACATCCTCCCATCCTGTATATTAGTTGGGGATGTGTTTGACTGAGAGCATAGCTTAACAAATGCAGCTGTTCTAAGTAACTCTGACCTGTGCAACAGTCCATAACCAGTACCAAAAAAAAACCAACCAAAAAACCCAAACCCAAAAAACAACAACAAAAAAACCTCCAAACATAAAATAAAAGCAGATTCCAGTGCATAAAATAAAAGCAGATTCCAGTGCCTTAAATTGTTTAATATAATAATAATAAGAGGTACTTCCCAAACAATCTCTAGTTTTATGGCAAAATCGTAGCTTAAAATTATCTTTTCCTATCATACTGATGGCCTCTTCCTTCATGTGTCATTCATACCTCTGAGGTACAAACAATGAATAAATGCAATAAATTGCTCTTAAGACTTTATGGTCAATTAAGATGTTGTCACTGCAATTGTAAAATGGCCAGCTTTCTAAGCTGCTGTTGCAAAGTAATTTCTGAGATTTCTTTTCTTTTTAGACCTAGTGAAACATCCATTTTTCCTGAGATTATTCATTTTTTACCAGAAGTTTATTCAAAGACACAAGAACATATTTAAAAAATATATTGTTGTTGCACAAATGTTCCTATTTTGAAGTGCAAGATAACTTTTTTTTATCTGTAAAATCACGTCCTTAGCAACTTTTAAAAAATTCTCACGTTTCAAATCAAAATGAAAGTGGGCGTAAGCACTAATGATATATATTAATTAATTATGTAATGATGGAAACAAAGAAAATCAAGACTCCATCTACATTTTGGAGAACAATGAAAAATAAGGTATAAATTTAAATTAAGCTGAGGAAACCATTCAAGCAGCAATTTTTCCATTATAGAGAATAGGAAGGAATAATATATGCTTCATTGAGCAGTCTAGACCCTCGTCAATTTTCAAAGCCATTTGTTGCTTCTCCAAGTCAGACAAGTGTTCACCCTGTCAAGAACATTACTTAGATGAAAAGTAGTCAAGGGTTTGTGAATCATCCTTTTCTCACTAGTGTTTCTATCATCTCTCAGAAGTTACTACACCTTTTTGTGGACTTTATAGGAGCTTGTGTTCTTCAGATGTGTTCTTCCCATAAATATGGGATCAAATTTGGCTCCAGGATAAATATGGGATAGGATCAGAAAACAAATGAAAATTTATCTGTGTGTCAAATAATATTTTAATTGACATAGTAAAATGATAAACTAATAACTGATAATGATACACATGATAAAATAATTGATTAAATAAAAACTCACAATATACTTAGTTCTTAGCTCTTTAAATATAAAATAATTATTTGAATTCATTTTTCTTGGAACAGATACATGACATAAAATTTACATTAGTAAACCATAGGATCATAGAATATTCTGAGCTGAAATGATTGAGTCCAACTCCTGGCCCTCCACAGGACACCCCAAGAACCACATCATGTGTCTGAGAGCATAGTCCGAATGTTTCTTGAATTTTGTCAGGCTTAAGGGTGTGACCACTTCCTGAGAAGCCTGTTCCAGTGCGCAGCCACCCTCTGGGTGAAGAATCTTGTCCTGATATCCAACCTAAACCTCTCCTGACTCAGCTTCATGCCATTGTCTCAGATTCTGCCACTGGTTACAAGAGTGAAAAGATTGGTACCTGCCCCTTCTTTTCCCCTCTTGAGGAATTTCATACAATCATAGGTGCAGCTACCAGACACACTTGCCCATGTGTTTTTGGGAGCCTCTGTAGATCTAAGGGACACTTACTGGGTAGAATGACTGTGTAAGGCCAGTTACTGACTGTGTCCATGGCTTGTATGTAGGTATGAGCACCAGCAAGAAGAAAGGGCTGTGGCCTTGGTGGCTGATATGCCCAGGAGCCATCAACCAGGGAGCCAGAATCTGAGCTCAGCTTCTGCAGGGAACCACACTGTACATCTTTTGGATGAATGGGCTTTCATCTTTATCAACCAGACAGGAACAGGATGAGGTCGTCAGAAGTTTTCTTGTCTGTGTGAGTGATCTGTTTGCTGTAAGTGTTCACCTGTATGTCTGACCACATGTAGATAGATATAGGTACAGGTATTCTATTCAAGCTTACCATTGCCATGACTGTTGCTGACACATGGTGCTGTGTTAGCCTTCTGGCTGTTGAATTGTCAAATTCAGCAACTCCCAAGGTAGCCTCTTCTCTCAAACAGAAAAACTAGAACTCTTTCCCAAGGCCCTATAGGTATTGCCTGTAGCAATACCTCAGTCAGATGTTTGCAAATTACAAGTATTCTTGCCAGTTTTATGATTTTATATTTAATTTTTAATATATAGATATATTTTTTTGATGAGAGATTTTTTTTTCTTGTTAATGTCTTTTACTTCTAAGAATTCAAACAAATAAATATAAAGAATCTAAACCAAAGTGTTATTATTAATCAGCTAATTTAGATATAATACCCCTATCCCTTAATAACCTTGTCTATTTTCATGTGGCAAAATTAAATAGAAAGGTATCATTTATTAATCTCATAAATACATTCCTTGAAAAAGTGGTTTAGGTTTGTCTTGGTGTTTAGGAGCAGCATTCCCTGTAAAAGCAGACATTACCTGACAGACTTCAGCTGTTGTCCAGATACAGGATGCAACTATTCACAACTCATCTCAATTTAATTTTTTTTTAAGTGTATGATATGATGGATATTTTTTTGTCATTGTTCAAAATAAATGTAATTTTTTTGTAGATCTGAACCTTGACTCTAGAACAGGAAAAACTAAAATATGCTTAATCTATTCAACTTTTGATGTTTTTTAAATAGTGCCATTAATCAGTGTGCCAGTAAACATTACAAAATACAGATGATAATTTAAAATATGTTTTAGTTACACAATAGAATTCAAGTATAACAAATCATAACATACAGGACTGTTTGTGAGGGTGCAAACAGTCATCAATATTTAGTGCTCTGATAAAGAGATGCAAGTTTATGCATAGATTACAATAGAGTTAAGATAATTCTTTTAAAATATAGATCATTCAGTTTATAATCACAGTCATTGGTTATTTGACCATGTAAGCCTAAGGAGAACGTGTTTAATTAAACCAAAGGACAGCTGTGGATGTGGATAGCTACTAAAAAGCACCCAAAAATTGTTTGGTAAAAAGCACCAGAACTTTTGGCACACAAACAAGACAAACACTTTGGGGTTTTTTGAAGCAAAAAAACAAAGGTTGACTTTCTGAATTTTGATACAAGGAAAAGCATTTAGAAACTATCTTCTGCTTTTCAAATAACAAAATCGACATTATTTCATCTAGAAAGAATGTTGTAACATTTGCAGATTCACTCTATTCACCTTTGGTGCTATTTAAACATCACCATCAGTAGCACTCTTTGTTCTTAACGTATTTCTTTATTCTCCATATTGAACAACAAGGGAAATATATACCAGTCCAGCCTCTGACACAGCAAGCAAAAGAGGATCAGACAATATTATCAGTGCAGAAATTATAAGTCATTAAATGAACATCCTCAGTTATAAGAACCACATATATATTTTATATATTTATTGTACCATTATATTTTAATTATTTACCAAGAATTTATTAGGACATCCTTTTCTCAATTAATGTAGCAAAAAATACACTAGCTTTCCATCAAGATGTATTGCATGCAGTCTTCCTGTGTGATAGGTGTTGGGGAAAAGCTTTTGTTACCCTCTGGCAGTGCTTCATTCCTATGCAGGGAGAAGCACAGACTGCTCTTGAAGTAGTTACCTTCTGAATCCCAAAGGGACGGGCTCAGACACAGTATAGCTCACGCTTTGCTTAACTGACTCTGCTTAAATAAAATGAGACCTGCTTCTTAAGAAAGTACATCCAAGTCTATGGCTTCATCACTTAACCTGCATTTCAACATTGTGAATGTTGGGCAAGTCTGGGCTAGGAAACAGACATGGATTTAAAAGTGTTAATAAGAATCAAGGATTTTTAATCTTTAAAAAAAAACTGAGCATACCATTGAAGGCTGGGTTTTCTTTTTTGTTGTTCTTGTTTTTTAATCTAAATCATCAAGACTATGCCTCTGCTATTCTAAAAGAGCAGTCAGTACCTGAGAGCATTGTAATCCTCTGTTTGCTTGTCATCCACAAAGCTGCTGTGCTGGTAATGTGGGTATAGACAGGCTGCCCATTGAAGCATATAAAACAAAAATTACAACAACTGTGTCTCAGATTTTTTAATCTTTTTCAGATTAAGACATAATTTTCAATAATATAGGAATTAAATTAAAGTTGATATGCAGTCAGTTCTGTAAAAAATATTTTTTTACAGAATACAAAATACAGCCTGATTTTTATCGGTTTCAGGAATGGCTTGAGAGACATTATCTGAAAAAAAAAATATATATATAAATATTAAGTATCAATGTCTAATTTTATCAAAGTATTTATATGACAAACATGCAATATTTGTGTATTACTTTTTTAAGCACATATTTCCTGAGAATATTAATTCCATAAATCCTAAGGGTCCTTTTCATGTATTCCCTCTGTTTTTCTTTTAAATCAGCCAAAGTACCTGTCCATGCTTAAAGCAGTTTCTGTATTTTTACAGTCAGGTATATAGCACAAAGAGGTAGTATTGTAATGGCTGACCTCAGAAGTCCTTCTTATAAAACATCATTGGGGCTTCAGTGCTTTGTTGCATACATTCTGACAAACTCTAATCAATCTGTTTTAATATCAAAGGAAACTTCCTTCCAGGTATGCTCATTTAAGAGTGAATGTCAGAACTTCTGACCTTTTCTTACCTCACGCTGCTTCTTCTTCTTCGTGATTTTGCCCTTGTTGGCTTTGCTTTCTCTAGGAACTGTCAGTGTTTGCAACATGCTTCTACCTCTCCCTAAACTCTGAATGTTCTTTTCAAGAGAGTTGTACTGTAACTGTCTAGCCTTATTTGCTCTTCCTTTACGTTTATTCTGAATCAAGTTCTGTTTTGTACAAGGCTGTCAGGTTAGTCAAAAAAAAACCTTTTGTGTTCTTTTCAAAAACCTTACTTGAATGATGCTTTCTCTAATTTTGCAGGCAGTGCCATAATAACGATTGTTATCTTTGCTTCCTCTTATTAGAATTGTACGTCTCTGTTTTGTTCTCACAGGCATTTCCAATAAACCTAAGACTTTCAGAGTACCTGCATCAGACTTGGCATGAAGAAAACTTATTTTGTGTCAATCTTCCTCTGAAAAGAGTTCACATATAAGAGTAGATTCCTCCACTGTAGTTCTGTTCCTTCAAATGCATATTTACTCATCTGATGATGGAGACAGAGTCAGAGGGCTCACTAGAAAAAAAGTGAGTCCCAGATGTTATCTGGAACTGACTGATGTTCCCCAATATTTCTGTCCAAAAACTCAAATCACCACTAAAAGTCTGTAATGATATCCTATCAGAGGAAGTATTAAGCTGACAGCGCATGGATAGTAAAACTTCTTCCATCTTACATGTTGATAGTCTTTCCTTTTGATATAGTTATTATATTGACAGGTGTTTACTTTGAAATAATTATCCACCTCTGTTTATACTCGGCCAGAACAATGAGCAATATGATTACAGTTCTGTTGCAAGACACTTTAGAATTATATATTACATTTGTATTTGTTGAATATCTGCTATAATTATAGGAGATAGTGACATGGACATGTGTATGACTTTTAAGGCTTTCCCAGAAAGTGAGTAGAAAAAAAAAAAATAAAGCTTATGAGTCTGCTTTAAATACTTAGGTGTGAGTAAAAAGAAAAATAGTATTAAAAAAGATGAAAACCCACAAAGCAGCAGCTTTTATTGAAAAGATAGAGTCCTAATTAGGGAGAAATTTACAAATTTTAAAACTATTCCCAGTTATACTGCACTTAGAGTCTTCTAGTTCAATCTGTGTCTATATCTTGGTACGTAAATGGGTTTCCATTAGTTAGATACAACTCTTGTCCTATGCACACAAGCATTATGTAAAAAGTAATAAGCAAGATAAGGAGCTCAAGAGTAGCTGATCCTGCATTAATGAGGGTGTTTGCTGTGAGGTCATTAAATTAGCAGTAATTAGTAGCAGAATTAAAGCTGGAGCTTAAAATGCATAGTTAAATACTTCATTTAGTTGATGAACATCTCATGTTAACCAAGATCCTTTAGATCAAGTAGAATGATATTCATTTCTGCATATTGAGAAATGCTTTGTTTTGGTGATAATTTCTTTTAAAATCAGGGAGAGAAAATAAAAGGGAAAGTAGATGTGAAATGAAGGAAAACAAGGTAAAGGAAAAAGAAAAGAAAGGAAAAGGGAAGAAAAAAACCTCTCCAATATCAGCATGATATTCAGCTACAGGATAAAAGCAAATATTTCTGAAGTTTTCTACAGGAGTTTTAAGTTCTGTCTAACTTTGAAATACTTTGGAGGTTATTCACAAATGTTGACTTTTTATTGCTCTTATCTGAATCTTCCTGTTCTGCAAATATATTTTGCTAGAATGCATCACATGCTTCAAAAGGTTATTTAATGTCTTCATGCATTTTGAATGTTTTATTTTCATTACAGCTCTGTCTTCCTATTTCTCCCTTAATTGGTAGCTGGGAGTCACTTTTCTTATCATGTTCAGATATTTTTTGCACAACATATCTGAACTGTTTAATTTGCCTACTTGCTAAAGTAGAAACTCATTTTGTGGGGACCTGTAATTCACACTTGTACAGTTCTTCTGATCTCATTGATGTTACTCCTGACAGACAATGTTAAATCTACATTTGTAAGTCAAATGAGACCCTCCTGCTTTTTGTATTTTTTACCTGTTTTCTAAGTTGCTTGTTATTTGGAGTCCTTTTTTCTTATTTTTGTCCAAAATTTTTTTTTACTAACACTTTTTTAAGATGCACTTTTATCACACGAAGTGATATCATTACTAGTGATTTAGGATTCATCTGGGATTTAATGTTAAGAAGTATTCTGATCTTTTTTTCTAAAAAAAGAGTCCTTTGGTATAGCAACGTTTACCTTGAAGCATGAATCTTAGGTGATATTTATTAAGATTTTAACAGAAACTGAGATTTTTATCTCAAAAGAAATTTGCAAAGATATTCAAAGTATACAATCATAAAAGGAGTAAGGCTGCTTCACTCTTTAGTTGATTCAACCAGTTTGTGATACACAGTTTTATCTCTATTTGCTTAAAAGGCAAGCACAAAATCAAAATTAATAACATTCTGAAAACACAGACCAAGCCTTTCTTTATTTTTGAGCTATTTTTAAGGGTATGTAAAGAAGTGATATGTCTATAAACCCTGAGACTACAAAAGAAGAATCTTACTCTTCTTGACTAATTCAGTAAACAAAAGAGTTGACAAGGTTCTAGGATATGTAATAGTTCAGAGGAGCCTCCGCAAAATGAAAAAATCAAGACAGCAGGATTTAAGTTCACTTTAGAATATATACAATGAAACAACCAAAAGAGTAGCAATATCAAATAAATTAATAAATTTAATTTTTTCTTGGTTGGGAATAATATTATTAACTTCCATAAACTACTGAAAAAAAAAAGGAACATGACTTTTGGATGCCTACTTCCACTTTCATCAAGGACTTCTGGCTGCAATACTGTGAAAATATTCAAAAAACTCAGACAATAGTGAATTTTATGCAGGCTGTTTTTCTGTATGTTTTGAGCTACTCAAAGTCAGTCTCAGAGAAATGACAAAGAGAAAAATGATGACTTATTTCTTCTGCTTTGTGGAGCTTTCCCCATAGTTGTGACAGTATCAGTTCTAGGTCAAAAGTAGCTCAGTAAGTCTGTGCCAGCTGAAGCTGTAGTTGCATTTTGATAGCAGGATAACCACGAGTCAGAGGGATTTTCAAAGGAAGGCTTTTGCAGTAGTGGGATACAGTCTAAAATTGCTGTTAAATTGCAAATGAAAAGATGACACTATAGGTCAGTGTTTCATATGTGCTGGAGCTATTTGTCTAAGATGAGATGTCCTAGGAGATGTTATCTCTATAAAAATGGTGATTTAAAACCACTCTTTTCATACGGGAGAAATGATACAAGAGAAATGACACAGATGTATGTGCAGGACACAGCATAAGGACTTGCATAGATAGGCTAGCTTAGTGAAATTATTAATTCAGTCATAGTTGGATTGTTATGACAGATCCTTATTTCCTGTACTATATGTTCTACAGAAAAGACAGGGCTCTATATGTTTCCTGTATATCTGGAAAAGAGATAATAATTAGAGTATCTAAAAAATACTGTATGCTAAATGCTGCAACAATGTGCAAAATTTTTCTGCACTGTGTTTTATATTTTCAATTTAATATTTCTCTCTGATCCTGGTAAACAAATTCTTTGTCTTTTAACTATGCTATTGGTAGAGTTTTTCTTTCATATGAAAGAAAAATGGCCAATAAAAGAGTCAGAAAATCTTGACCTTAAATAATAATTTTGTTTCACTATGTTATGTATAGCTATGCAGCAGTTTATTACAATAAAACAAAAATTCCTTGGAATTTCCAAAAACATTAGAACCAATTACCAATCTTCTCACATTCTTTGAATAACCTGGTTTTGGTGTTGACCAGATAGCACTCACACAAAAAATTACAAGGCACAGTCAAGGTAGCATACCTCCGAGACTACTCAGTATGCATTTTGGATACAGCTTTGATCCAGATGACAGAAGAATTTAGTAGCATGCACAAGGACTTTTCCATACCTTTTGGATTTCAGTGACAGAGAATGGTGGTTCCAGGTAGGTTGTATTTGTTACTATATTGTAGCCTGTGGTGTATTTCCCACATTTATTTTATATTTATATACCCAATTGTTCTTAACTCTTTTATCTTGTTCCTTTGGTATTGCTATGACCATACTTCACTTTATTTTGTAAAGAAACGCTTAAAATCCTTATTAAGTACTTTACTACCTTGCAGACATTTGAGACCCTGTGTCACTTGACAAAACACAACACACAAACACTCGCACCCATGGGAGGCAATGAATTACACTGAGCTCTGCAAGCAAAGGCATCACACAGTATTAGCAAGGCTGTGAGGTGAATCAGCTCATTGATGAGAACCAGAACAGACTCTGCTGTCTGTAGCTGAAGCTGCATGGCAGTAAGAAGTCACAGTGTTGTAATATGTCAGACCTGAAGTCACTGTACTGTGATGTGGATCAGGAGTCAGGTCTCTGAAATCTGAATAAGAATGCATGCAGCACAGCAGAGCAGGATTGCAACATGGGGCTACTCGGGTGCACAAAAACCTAAGGTGGGGGCTCAGCAAAGCCTAAAAGATTACAAAGAATTCCACTTTTATTATGGTTCTTAATTTCTGGTTATTGAGTTGAACATTCTTCTAAATTTTCTCACTACATCATTTTCTTTTTCCATCCCTTGAAACAAAATAGAAGATGTTCCCTCAAAGGCTTTAGTTTTCTTCTGGTAGTTTTTGTGCTGCACAAGAATTCTCTAAATCCTGGATGCAAACAATGTGCACCATTTCCAGACTGTAAAACATAATCCTTTCAATGATATGGACTACCTTTTGTTTGGGCAATAAAGAAGTTAATTTTTATTGAGCAGAATATATTTTTCCATATACCCAAAGGAAATGTCATGGAATAACTGCAAAAAGAGCAAAATATTTATTTTGATATCACAAAGGTAAGACTTCTAAAGATAAATCCATATTATTTCACTTTTGATTTAAACATTATTGCCCCTGTTAACCCTCTGTGTGTGTGTGTGAATATACCATGCAAATATCTACTATGCTCTGAAGAAAAGTTTCTTTTTTTAGTTTTGGAGTGACATGCTCAGTTGTGTTTTGCAGCAGAGAAAAATGAGTAGGATATTCACATTCGATTATTTAGGAAAAACATTTTCTGAAATTATTTGGATTATTTATTCAGAGACAAGAGACAGCTAATTTCTAATTAATCTGCTGTCCATTCTTAAAAGCTGTTTTCCTCTAAAACTTTTAGATGTTTTGCTCTTGGTTTTTAGTTTGGTTTTCTTTTGAGGGGTGGGAGAAGGATTCTCTGGATTTTCTTTATGCTTTGGGTTTTTGTTTGGTCAGTTGAGTTTTCTTTTCCTAATTTGTGGCCCTTGGATATAATAAAGAATATAAAAAGAATTTTGTTGAAAAAAATAGGACTTGATCTTTTAACAATGACTTTTATTAAATTGTCATTTCATATGAGAAGAGCAACTATGAAAAGCTATCCCCAGATAGCTTGAAGTTTTAGTTCTTCTGTAATTGATCAGAAGTAATAACAGATCATTGTTTTAGGAATAAAATTGTTCCTTTTTGTTACTCTTCTCTTTTTGTTGATAAGCCCTTTAAAATAGGGTAGAAGCAAGCCCCTCCCAATTATGCTTTGCATGGGCTATTGAGAAATTAAAATAAAAGAGATAGAAAAAAATAACCATTTTAAATGGCTATTTTCATGTCTATTGCAAGACCAAACTCTTCACACCTATACACATACACAAGGTCCATAATGTATAATTTTATTCACAACTGAGAAAACATATTTAAGAAAACAAATTTCCACATAGAGTTTTGCTGAAGGGAGTAGGCCAAATACCTCAGCCAGAGGGAAATACACTCTGAATTTCTGGCAACAAATGAATATTCAGATATATAAAACAGCAGACATGTAACTGATGAACTCAGCCTTGGCCAGCAGTCCATTCAACTCAGAGCTAGCTGACATTGGCTCCGTCAGACAAGGAAGTTTCTGGCAGCTTCTCACAGAAGCCATTCTCCTGTAGCCCTCCCAGTATCCCAATCTGTCATGCAAACTCAATACAGCAGGACTTCAGAGAAAGTTTCTTCACTATATCTTATCCTACATTTAAGTTATCTCTCTTCAGAATTTCCTTCACTGTGAAATTAGGTACTCAAACTGTAAAGACAATTTCTCAGTTCAGACAGGTATAATAGCAGGAATAGTAGACATAGTTGTCATTGATTTTGGCGGATAAGCACTTCCATGAGAGTTGGTCTTTGATGGTATATTTAGAATAGATTTTCATTATTAAAAAAAATAGTTAAGCGACAGAGCATAATTGGAATAGGCATGTTACAGAAGAATTCTCATATTTTTTTTTGCCAGTAATGTACCTTCATTGTGCTTCATACACTCTCATCTTTTAACATTTAATATTTTTCTTTTTGCTGAAAATTTTCTTTGGCTCACTTACAAAGTTACTGTCTGACCAAAAGAAATAGCATATTCCTTCAGTTATTCCAAGCATTATTTTAGCTTGGTCTTTTTTTTAGCAAACTATATTTTCAATTTTTATTCATAGCCAAAACTTACTCATTTTTCTATCAGCTTTATCTGTTTTTCATTATAGTCTTCTAAAATCAAATTTTTAAAATAGAAAAGTCAGATTAAAATAAAAAGTCTGATGACCAGCACAAAAAATCTTTTCTCAGATGTAGTCAGATCTTTGTGCATCATTACCTCTACTTTTTGTGATCTATTTTGTGTTTCTTTATCAATGAAATTTAGTGTCTCTCATGTTTTATTTGGTGCAGTGGCAAGTTGAGATGAAGACTTTAGGGATTTCTCCACCACTGCACACAAATTTTTTCAAGGTCAGATGCTGCGGTATCTTTCCATTTAGCATTCACTCATATTTCAATTTGTTTTGCAGTCTTGTGATTCATTATTCTGTAGTTTTAAGCATTGAAAGAACATTTCTCATTTCTTCCAGCTCCTTAAAAATGCACCTTACCCTTGTTTACTGGTTCCTTACTTTTCTGTTATTTAAAAAGTAAGAAATGCCATTCTCAGTATCATTGTCTAAGCAATGGATATAAACCCAAAGAAGTTTCTGAATGTGAAAAATTGATCCCTCTAAGTACATCTCTAAAGTCTAGTACTCCACAGATTCTTAAAGATACAAAATGTTTCACTAATCTAAAAGTGACTGTTAATGTGATTGAGAATTAGAACCTCAAACTTTTAAAGATCTGAGAGACAATGAGATGTTTTCTATTTCAGCAGTTTCCACAGAATACTGTCAGTATGAATTCAAAGTCCAATGCATTTGATGTCTTGATTGATCTGGCTAGTGTAACTCTTCTTCTTTTGGAGTAAAGAAGTCTGAAGACAATTACAGCAGAATACAAGTGAATACCAATGCAGAATAATGGTGTTGGCTGAAATCCAGGCAAGAAGTGAATACTTATATGTACAATTCACAGTAAGATGAAGAATATAAGAGAAAAAACAATATAAAAATATAAGAAAAAAGACCACCCTCGGGATCTATCTAATCTTTAGCTTTTTAAGCAATCCAGTTTCTGAGTTTCTCTGGCTTCCTATTGCTCCTGATCTGTGCACATGCATGAACAATTTAGTTGTGACTGCAGCAATTGCAGCTTTCCTTTAGCTGCGACCTTGGAAGACACTGCACATGAAATTTCCTGTAGAAGGTGCCTTTTACTATCCCTTTTCTTAATGATATTTCAATTGACCCATGCATACCAGTGAATTTTCAGTGGATTTTAAAACTTCAATCCTGTGAATTAGGTCTGTCATGTACTTTTCAGGAAATATTCAAGGAAGAACACTCAATCCACTGAAGGTACAGAAGACAAGTTGACTAGTGGATTTGTCACTCTGGCTAAGTGTTAATGCTATATATTACAAATACAGTAAGTAATCTACATCTATCATAGAAGAAGAAAAATTGATCTTCCAACAATGCTAAAGTTAGATCCTAAGATGAGGACCTTTGCCTTTAGTTAACTATTCTGCTTTCTAGTTGTCAAGCAGAATCTATAGATTCCACTAAGAAATAAAAAAATATTCCTAGAAAGGACAGAAAACTCATATATGAAATGTCCACTACATAGCGTACAGGAACCAGAATTTTAGAAATGAAGTCCTATTGAAAAGCTGAAAGTCTGTTTTGAATCTGAATCATATGAATCAACTTTTTAAAGACAAAGGAAGTGTCCCTAGAACTATGTCCACAAGGCTGAGTCAAAAAGCATCTTCTGCAACAGAATAGTAACCTATCCTTTAGGTATGAGTCTTCTAGAAGTCGATGGCATACAATGAAACTCAGTTAATTCCTATTTCTCTCTTTTAATAACTAAAATCTTATTTTCATGATAACTTTCTTTTAACCAAATATCAGGCTTACATATTGCCCTTTACCATTAACTTTATACTTGTCAATTGCTATTTGAAAATCCAATCATTCTGATTTTTATTTGGACAATTAACACAATTATGTGTGTGTGGGGGAGATTCCTTAATGGTAATATCAGAGAAATTAATTTACCAAGGGAGATTCCTTAATGGTAATATCAGAGAAATTCATTTACCAAAGACAATAAACCATTTATCATCATATGGAGAAATATCCTACCAATTGCTAGACCAATAAAATTTTGATTAGAAAATTCAATCAAATAGATATCAACTTTAAAAATTCTCAGATTTCTTACTGAATAGAAAAAAAATTAAAAACCAATTTTTTTTCTGTTAAAAAGTGTTGACATTTCAGCATGCCAGTTATAGTTGTTTCATAAAGGAATTGCATTTTAAAAACGTTTAAAAATGGTTCATTTTGAGAAGTCTTTCAGAAAAATCATTCCATCTGTAGACAGAGGATAAAAAATAGAGAAAACTATGTAGGTTTCATACAAAAATGTAGGTTTTTCTCTTTTTATTTCACTTTGCCTTTTCCTGGACAATGATGTATCAAGCAAAAGAAATTAAAAGAAAATATTTACTTTAAAAAAATTCCCTCAAAACAACTAAAAAGCAACCACCACAACAAATCACTGATAACTATCAAACTTTTCAGAACAAATCATATATTTAAGGAAAAAAAAAAAAAAAAAGACGTTCCTCAGAGTTGAATACAAAAAAAAACCAGTATAAAAGGATAAGAATCACATAGATATACCAATAGAAAATGAATAGATACTGCTGAGGAGAGGGGTAGTTTTTTGTGGGAAAATGGAAGACTTTACTTCACCTGGGAGTTTGAGCCCACAGTTGTCTCCATTAAAGCACAAGACCTTTTCTCTTTTTATTTTGAAAATGTGTAACAGAAGTTAGTACCTGCTCACAGAAGTTTAAGATCTAAAAATAAAATTTCTTAGGCCAAATCAGATAGTGAGTTGCTTCTGAAGTCTAACTTGGACTCCTCTTTCTTTGCAGCAAAATCGTCCCCACTTGCTTCTCCCCAAATGAAAGGTTTTTCTAAGAGAGGTAAAGTGAAAGAGCAATTCTCTGTGAGTGTTCTTTATTCTGGAACTCATTCACTTCATAACTTCGTTCACGAAGGGCTGAGTATGTTAACCTCTGGAAATACTATTAAACTTATTTTCTGTCTATTGTACTGAGGAAACTAAGGGTAAAGTTGGATTTACTAGCTGTCTAAATGGATAATGAATGTATTTGTGTCTTTATTTTGCGACTAGGATTCAAAAGACTTCACAGTCTGTAAATATACAATAAAATCTGTCTTAAATGGAATCTCATTTCTTGACATACTTGGTATTTTGGATAAACTGTAGTTATTATCATCATTTTCAATTTGCAAGGGAAAAAATGTAAGCAAATTTTGGGTCTTTCTTCGGTAATGACAAATATTGAATTTACATATATTAATGGTGAATTTACTGTACTGCTTTTTTCCTGCTTCTCTGAGAGAAAATAAATTGAAACTGTTGTGGAAATCAAATTATTCTATTATCTTATTGAAAATTTCTGTCTTATCAAAGAGAGATAGTTAAAATTGAAAAGTATTTATATTATTGTATAAACTTAGACTACATTTTCTTTAGAAGTGCATATCACTACAAATTAGTGGATTAAATATTTATTGTAAAAGTTTTTTAACTTGTATAGTCCCCAGATGTCAAGTCATGACATTTGAGGACACTGCATTTTCACTCTATGGTAAACAGTTCTGGAAATTTCTAATTTATAAGCAAAGAGCCTAAGCAGCAGAGCAAGATTAAAAATATTAACCCAGATATTTTGCCATTTCCAAAGTCTCTCAGTAGGAATTTCTAGAAGTGACTTGTTTGTTTTGTTAAATCATAGAAAAAAACATGAGAGAACTTGAGGTACAGCTAGTTTTCATCTATTCTGTTTACCAAATATATTTTAGACTAATGGAATCACAAAATTCTTAAGGTTTCAAAAGACCTCTACAAGCATTGAGTCCAAGCTTTAACCAACTGTACTTTTTTTTGAGCTCAAAATGAATGCTGATTATGTTTGTTTAGTTATCAGTCCATTTATTTGATAAATCATTAATTAGATATTGACTAATTATGAATAGAATCACAGAATCATTGAATCATTTAATGGTTTGGGTTGGAGGGGATCTTTAAAATTAGTCTGATTCTGCATTACCTTGTCATGGTCAGAGACATTTTTTACTAAATTAGCTTTGTTGGTCTCCTGCTGGGTGTAAAAATATTCAACTCATTTTTCATACATAATTTCAACAACCTACAAAAACCATTTTAATACTCTCCACTTAATCTACTTAAACCTACACTATGGCAAAAGATTTGGTTTCTGTAAATTTAAATTGATAGTGCACCCCAAAGGACCCTCATTTTGACTGAATAGTATGGAAATCTTATAATTATTTGAAATATTACCTGTCAGCTTGCTGTGAACAGTAACATGCATTGCAAAAGAATGGAGAACCAGAAGCAGCAGCGCTAAGACTACATTTCAACAACATTGTAGTTTATATTGCAAGAACTGTGTGTAGTTCAAAAATCTAGACTAGGAATTGCTCATGAATGAATGAATGAATGAATGAAAAATCACAATAATTTATTAATTATTTTTTCTTTCAAAAGCTAGCAGTTTATCTTTATGAGCTAATATTTAAATATACTATAGAATTGTGCATAGAAATTAAGTAACAAGAAAGACTGTTATAATAGAAAATTTTGGAGGTACTTAGAAGAGTATAACAAGGAAATGTTTAATTAATGGACACCTATCATCAAAATTGTTCTCATTGGTTAATGAAATATGATGTCTTATAAGCAAACTACATTTTTGATGTACAAAACTACAATATGCTAGGAAACACAAGATAATCCATCTCATCTCTCATCCCTTGAAAATGTATTACAACATAATAGAGATCCCATAAATCATTCAGTGAAGTAATGCATGTGCTATAGTACATCATGAACCAGACAGATTATACTAATGTCAGAAAAGCAGCTCATTAACTACATTATACAATGAGTAAGCAATCACCTGGCTGTACAACCTTCATATCCCTATTATCATCAGAACAAAATGAAGGAAAATCTATCACAGTCATTTTTCACACAGTCATGTGACCGACATCTTCTCTTGTTTTCTGTTATTGAGATAAGTGCCCTTGTACTGTCTGTTTTGTGCAGTTCTGACAGATTTGCAGACCCTGGATGTAAGCCCTAGCTAGAAAGTCTGTCGCACATCTTTTGAAAGTGACGTGTCATAATCAGGGGTGCCAGAGCCTATCATGAAAGCAGAGAAGTAAGAATTGCAGTGCCACCCTTTAAACAAAAACAGTAAGAACCCCTGTAAATGCAATGTCAGGAATCAAGAAAAATATATAATTAAAATAAAATGACATCATAAGTATTTATTATATTCATAATTATAATAACTAGAGATATCTTTTTATGTAGAAACTATTTTTAGAACATTAGCTTTGGATTTACAGAACAGATAATTATGTGAATTGAAGAAAAATGACAGCATGTTACCTTCAGTCTTGGGTAATATTATGTTACTTTTACCCAGATAGTATGTAAGACATTCACGGACCCTTTAGTGGTGTCTGCCTTTCCTAGGTATAACTAAGGTTCAGATCCTGAAATACTCAAGGGTGCTATTTTTCTCTATAAAGATATATGCCCATAATTTGGGAAACATAAATGTTATTGAAGTCATTATTCAGTTCCTACCAAGGTTTGTAGGAATTTAGGTTGCTGTAAGTTTAAATTGATAGTGCACCCCAAAGGACCCTCATTATCTCAGAAAGCAGAGATACTTTCTGATAGACCAGGTTGCTCAAAGCCCAATCCACCCTGGCCTTGAACATGGCCAGGGATGGGGTATCCACAACTATGCTCAGCAAACTGTTACAGTGCCTCACCACCCTCACAGTAAAAAGCTACTTCCTAGTATCTAATCTAAATCTACTTTTTTCAATTTAAATTTAAACGTTTTCCTTTCTTCTGTCACTACTTGCCTTAATAAAATATCTCCACAGTTCTTGTAGGCTCCCTTCAGGTACTGGAAGGCTCCAATTAGGTCACTCAAAGGCCATCTCTTCTCCAGGCTGAACAATCCCAATTCTCTTAGCCTCCCCTCAAAGGAGAGGTTTTCCATCCTGCTGACCATCTTGCTGGCCAACTCTGGACTAACTCCAAGAGGTCAATGTCCTCTCTCTTCTGAGGACTCCAGAGCTGGATGCAGCACCGCAGGGTTCTCACCAGAGTGGAGTAGTGGGGCAGAATTCTCTCCCTTGCCTTGCTGGCCACGATACTTTCTATGCAGCCCAGGACACAGTTGGCTTTCTGGCCCACATGATGCCAGCTCACATCCAGCTTCTCATGCACCAGCACTCCCAATCCTTCTCAGCAGGGTTGCTCTGAATCTGTTCATGTCCCAGCCTGGATTGATATTGGGGGTTGCCCCAAGCCAAGTGCAGCACCTTGCACTTGGTCATTATAAACATCATGAGATTCCCATGGAATATTTTTCAATCTTGTCTGGGTCCCTCTAGATGGCATCCTGTCCTTCAGGTGTTGTTTGCAAATCAACTCAGCTTGGTGTTGTTTGCAAAACTGCTGAGGGTGCAGTTGATCCCTTTGTCTATGTCATTAGTGAAGATATAGACTCCTGAGGGACACCACTTGTCACTGATATCTATCAGGACTCTGAACCATTGACCACTACTCCCTAGATGTGCCCATCCAACCAATTCCTAACCCACTTAACAGTCCACCCATTGAACCCATCTCTTTCCAGTGTAGAGAAAAGGATGTTGTGGGGGACAGTGTCAAAGGCTTTATGAATTCCAGATACATGACATCTGTAGCACTATTCTGACACAGTCCACTGAGGCAGTCAGTCATTCCATCACAGAAGGCCACTGGGTTGGTCAGGCAGGAATTGCCCTTAGTGAAGCTGTGCTGGCTCATTCAAATCACCTCCTTGTCTTCCATGGGTCTTAGCACAGCTTAGCACAGGAAGGATCTATTCCATGATCTACCAGGCAAAAAAGGGAAGGTACCTTTCTAAGAAGGAGACACTTATCCCAGCATATAAAGACTAGGCTCAGTTACAATATGAGATTTTGTATGGAGGGAGTAGCAAAGTAAAACTTCTTGCCTGTCAGATGGAACTGTGTTGTGTCCCCATGTTAAATTCATCTTTGCATGTGACAGGTGATGTATGCTATGTTGCATATTCAGTGATAAACTCAGTACAAATTGATGCTTTGATGCACAAATCTAAAATCCACTTATACCATCTGAATGAAGTTGTAACTAGGTATAAGTGAAAAACAGAGTGAAACAAAGTCTGTTTTTGATAGATTGTGTAAATCCAGTCTAAATTTTCTGGAGTTCTGAAGCTGGAGAGGTGGCTGCCCAATTTGCTTACTATGTGATATGTATTTCTGCAGGTAGGTGAAATACAAAATGAAAAATCTCCCATTAAATTGTACAAAAAAATACGGCAGAGGCTGACCTAGCAGAAAAAAATGTGTATTAAATATACTTGCTATATTAAGTACATATATTAATTTATATTAGCCAAAGAGGATCTTTATTGTTCTTTTGCCCTGGGGTTCTATGAATCAGGGATGAAAACAAGAAAAAATGGATTTTACACTTCTTAGTGCAGCTCTGCAAGCAAAGCGTGTTCCTTGCTGAGGCAGAAGAGCTCAGTAACAACTGTTTTCAAGTTTTAAGGTGAAAACTTTGAAAGTCACATACTAAACAATCAATTTATACTTTAAATAAGCATTCAAATTTATTTTCTTCTTCACAACTCATAGGAGAGATTTATGCTCATATATATATTCATAGAAAACTACATGGAATAGCTGTGCTTCACACTCATTCTAGTCTCATTGATCTCTTGAGCAAGAAAAAACAGAGTTGAGCTCCAGCTACTCTGATTTTTTCTTTACATTGCATTCACAAACCTTGCATTGTTGATTGATATATATTTTTTTTTAGTGGAGATATATGGGAATTTAAAAGCAATGCCAGCAAAACACTGAATAATATAACAAAAAATCATGAATCTGTAAAAATGGTAGGCTAAAAGAAGCATACACTTATTTATATGCTGCAAACATTTCACATACTGTGTGATTAGATGAAGAAAGGGGAATTTTTTTTAATAAGAGGCTTAGGTAGGTAGTAAGAAATTATTCTAATATTCTTAATGAGTTAATTTCTTGTATTTCAAATAGTGGAAATGTGTTTTAGAATCACACTGAAGTTGTTCAGGTGTTAGAGAGTAATGATGCACCTACTGTAGGTGCGAATAGGCTTTCATTGAGATGATTTACAGTCTTCCTCAGTGTGTTATTATCACACAATAACCCTTTGTTCAATGACTGTGTAGAGTTTTCATTAATGTTAATGTGGAAAATTGACCCCTAATATTTTGTAATTAGTGGGCTGATAGTGACAGTCTTGTATAATATGTTTCTGTGAATGTGTTTATCTATGATAAATAGAAATATGACTTTGGAAACTTATTTTCAATTTGATTATAAGCCTTAAACTTCAGTACTGCAATACTGCAATACTGACTAAATATTAAAGAAAACATGAACTCAGGACTCCAGGACTTCTATCCATTGAAAACTTCAATGTTTTCTTACTCTTATTTACAATTTTTAAAGTATTTCTCAAATCAATATCAGTAGTGCATGTTTCTAAAGCAACCTTTCCTCTAGTACCATGTATCTCAAAGCACTCATTAAACTGGGGACTCTGTCTCTATAAATCTTATTTATCACTCTGTGTGTAAGCTGAAACTAAGACAGGCAGTAGTAAAACCTATGCTAGTATAATTCTTCCTTTCTATATGAGTAAAATACTAGTTCTAACCTTGTTGATAGTCTTTTTTATCCTCTGGAGGAATATCAAATGAGATGAGTTAAACACATCCTAGAGAACTAAGTCATAAGGTGACATTTTCATGTTTTTTCTGTTTTATTAAATACTCTCCAAAGACAACAAACTCCACAATTTTATTAGTAAAGATCACTTACAGAATTCATTTCCATTTTCTTTGTTCTTCAAAAAGAATATTTTATAAGTGAAAAAAAATCTATAACAAAATATTTTTCCCATTCCCGTTTTGCTAACCTTACATACAAATATGAATGTTAATCTGCATATTAATAATGATAATCATGTTTTCATCTTTAATGTAGTAAATTATATATTCCTTATTCTTTTCACCTTTTTTATACTGTGTTCTGAAATAGAACAAATAATGAAAATTACTAGAGAGTGCTTGGGAAAAGACTGGGGACATACAATGTGAATAAATTTTGAAAATTTATAATTTGCCCTATTGGCAATACATTAAACCACTGGAGACTTTGCTTGTTATCTTAACTAATATAAGAGCTGGTTATATTAAATATCAGCCAGTATAAGACTTTGTTTTTAGTGAAAAAGACACACATACCTACTGTAATTACCGCTGAACTTTATTGTACTCTTTATTAAAATATATATCTATATAAACAGTGCTTTAGAGCATGGTATGCAATAATACCTATAATACTGGAGTGTGAGTAGGTAAAAAAATCCTCAAAATCACATGGCAATCACATAAAGTAAATGGAATTTATCTTACAGTAAGCACCATGAAAAAGTACATTATTATAGTAAAATAGTTGGAGCAAAGACATGACTATTTTTAGGCATATCAACAAATGGAAATGAAATTATGAGGTTTTTTTAAATGATCAAATCCTCATTTATTGCTGACTTGTATATTAAAATGTGTAACCCTTTCTGATTCTGATGGAAAATTGGTGTTGAAGAGGTATGGGTTATTGTCAATGTGATTTGAGTCTGTCTGCATAAGATTTCCATTACTTTCTGCTTCTCTATGTAATAGTAGATTGAAATTATTACAGAAATGGGGAAAATCTGCAAATAAGTCAATAAACAGAAATTTAATTCCTCATATTTTTTATCACTCAGCTTCATGGGTTCTAGTCCACATTTTTGGTTTAGTTCTTGTCTGCCAGGAGATGGAGACAGAGAATTTGAATCTTCCATCACTTCTTTGAAAAAAAAACCTTAGAAAAAAGACAGAAAGATAAAATGTAAGTAGTACATAAACCCCCCATTTTAGGACATTATTTCTTGGTCTTGTGTTGCCCTTGTTAAACATATCTGCCATTGCCAATAGTGGTTCTATAAATAAATATTAGAAAACAAAAGGCATTAGAAGAGTCTTTGTTAAAATTATTTTTTTGTTGAATTTGTATCAATGTGTACACAACTTGAAGAGAATGTCTTCCAATTGTCCCTAGTTGTTTTTTGATCTAGACCATTGTTACCATCTAAAAAGTGTGAAGAGTTCAAAGAAGTGTTAACAAAGTAGAAGTAACATTATATCTGTCTCTCAACATCTGGTCTTAAAAGTGTTTGATTCATTTATATAATATTAGTACTCAGAATTAGAGACCAAAATATCTCAACAGAAGACAGTGAGAAAAAAATAGGATGAAAATCAGTTTTTTTATTTACTGAACAGTTTTTTATCTTTTGTGTCAAATTGTATATAAACTTATTTTTGCTTTAACTTTGTTAATTTTAAGTCCATAGGCATCATATTGTCCTTGAAAAAAGTCTTTATTTCTGTATTTGTGTCATGTCATATTTAGTTAACTTTTAAAAGAAATATATAATTATTAATTATTGGTTTGTTCCAGATAGGATTTTCATTCAAGTATTTCTTTAAAAACCTGAAAAATAATCTCCTTCAAAAGGAGTAATGGTTTTTATTTGAAGAGCTGGAACACTGCTAATAATTAGAAGTGGTTACTCAGGAAAAATTCTTGGGGAAATATCCCCAAAGAAATTTTTTCTTAATTTTCAAATCTGTCCAAATATTCATATACTTATTTTAATCTTCCTTGAGAGTATACTCTCATCTTCATATCAGTATATAATCAATATTTCCAATATTAAAGAAAGGATTTCTTTTGTGGATACATTCTTTTTTAACAGTCTTAAAATATTTGATTGCTTACAACCATATTTTTCATGTACAATACACCTTTTCATGAGAGAGAAGTTAAAGCAGCCTCAGTCAGTTGCAGTGCCTGGAGATATTGGTATACATTCCCTTCAAGAACATGTTCACTTTGTGATAATGAAAAACATATTCTGTGAGTGAATATTATGGCTTCCCTATATAGCCAGAAGACAAAGCTTCTGATTATAAATGCATAATAATAAGTGAAAGTCCTGACAAAACTGCTGCCAGGAACATTGAAGACAAATGAAAAGTACATACAATTTCTGCAGAGGTCCTGCAAATCTGGCAGGGCAGAACTAGCCCAAAGGAAGGCAGAGAAGTATAATGAATGCTTCTTTTATTCCCTACTGGATGTCAGACCTTTCAGAATTCTTTAGAAAACCACATTTTTAGTTCTCTTTACTGTTTATGGGATTTTCTTTATAGAGATTTAGGGAGTTTTTCTAACAGGGTCAAGTGGATGAAAGGGAAGTACCTCATTCCTTTGACTAGCAAAAGCTATCTTTCCTAAAACATTATAAGAATTAGTAGATTTGTCAGTCACTGAATACTGAAGAGAGGTATAAATAAGGTGAGCCTAGAAGAGGCAAAATAAGGCGCAATTTTCCTTGATAAAACGTCTGGATTGTATTTCTAAATGTAGGTAAAAAAAACCACAGGAAAAAATAAAATACATATTCTCCTCAAAATCACTAGCTCATATGTTCTGCTAGGGAAACCTTATTTCCCACTTACATTTGTTAAAGTAAGAAACTTGAATTTTTTAGAGTACATTTATGATCACCGTGACCTCCAATCTCCTTGAAATCAAGTGGAGGGCTGATAATTACATTAAAAAAGCAGTAGCACTGCTACAAAACTGCAACCTACACATGGACATACACCAGCACATCCTGATCCAGGACAGAGTTCCACATAAGATGACTTCTAAAGGAAACAAACATATATTAGCTACATAAATGAAACATCAACTTCCCTGACACTTCCTGGGTATTATACAATGCAGAAGTAGGTAGCAGCTCCTTTTCTTCCCCTCACACTCTTCTGCTGTATTGCAACAGGTCACTAAACTGGAGAGATATGGATTTGAAGGGTGGACACTTTGTGGATAAGGAATTGGCTGGATGGATGCAGCTAGAGGGTTGTGCTCAATGGTGCTACATTCCAGGCTGAAGCTGGTCATGGAGCTCCACAAATATAAAAGCCATTTAAATTTATACCTGGAAGAAATCTGTATCCTCTACAGTAGCTCAGTGCTTACTGGAGCCTTTCAGGACATAGGAGAACCAAGTTTCAAGTGTTTCCCCTCCTCTTTGAGAGGTTCATTAGTATTGAGTTATCTAAACTCTGGATAGATAGAAACAGCAGAACTATAAGGCATTTTATGTGACAAGTGAATTCAAAATGCAATACAGCATGCTCTGTAGCTGGGTAGTTTATCTAACTTCTCTGAAGAGTTTTGTATCTCCTTGACCTAAAAATTCTGATTAAAGCATATGTCTGCTTCTCAATTTTCCAGTTATGGGAGAGTTACTGGGGTTATAGGGTGTTTTCCCATGCTGTTTGCTTGTGAGGTCCTGAAAGCTATTTATAGGGAAATTGTAACAAAGTATTTTGAAGATTGGTCAGAGGAGAGGAAAAAGGTTATCCATTTGGAGCCCTTACAAAGACAATATTTTGACAGAGGAAACAGTTAAAGAGAAAGAAGCCAGTGACAGAGTCAGTGGCTAACAGCTCCTGTTTCAGTTAAGCAGAGTACTCTACAATGGAGTGAAAATCTGCCTTTGAGTTTCCTATCTCATTCCATTGATTATAGCAGGGACATAAGACCCACATATTTCAGCTTAGATATTTTTGCTAGTTCCCAAATGTTAACCAAAATGAATAAACCTTCGTCTGAATAATTAATTTGCTAATATTTATCATCTCTGATATGTGGAAAGACATTTAACTGCTGGAAACAAACAGGCAGGAAAACAATGCTGGTAATTGTAACCAATCAACTTCACTTCAGATAGAAGTGAAACTCAGAATAAAAGAAATATTGTTGTCAAGAAAAGGTAGTGATAAGGGATTTACATAATTTTAAGTGTAATGAACTTGATAAACCTTTTATGGGCATAAAATTAAAATACATGTTTAACATTGCTTTGCATGTATTATTCCCTGAGGAGAAAATATTTCAATAGTTTTGTAGAAATAACTATGTTGCAAAAGAAAACTGATACATCATATAGAAAAAGCTTTAAAGTACAGCATAGAATTAATTTAAATATTTAGAAAAATGACAAACAAATTAAGAAAGTGAAAAAACTGTAAACTGTATAGAACCAGACTTTTTACTATTCTTCCTTATTTCTAGACATTTACAATGGCATCATAATTCCAAAACTTAACAGTCCTGGTCTTCATCTACTGCAGATTGATGATGTCCCATTAATTTACTACTCCTGCAATGCTAAGATATACCAGCTATTAAACCTTTGCTTTGTAAATCTCTGTGGGAGGTGAGAGGCACTGGTGATTGAGTCTCAGCAAGTCAAGAAACCTGATTGCATATTGAATTTAAGTACAGCTTTAAGGATTGTTTTCATCAAAGATAGCTGCACTGTAAGAACTGAATACATATGTTATCAGAGAGAGGACACCTAAGAGCTGAACCCTTTGTAAATAACTTAGAAAACTAAGAAATATCAATGGCTATTCAAGGAAAATATTATGGAATTATGCAAATAGAGATGGAAGTATAAATTAACAGCATCATAACAAATAATAGCAATAGATAAGTAAATGATCCCTCAGTGTTTGGCCCTATCTCTATTTAATCACCAAAGAGCACCGGGCTTTGACCAGATTCCAATGTTTCCATTTTAAATTGAGAAAAATCCCACTTCAGATTTCAGTGTACGTGTCTCCTTAAGGATTTGCAAGGCTGACAAAGTTAGATGTCCTGAGTTTTTATAACCCTAGATTTACATCCACTACAGGCTGACATGCTCACAAAGCCCCACACTCAGCTGGGAGCAGGCATTGGTCAAGCTGCTGCTCCTTAGATAGATCAGCCTTTCAGGAGCCAGGGCTGTTAACCTCAGTAATGTCACGAGCTGTCCCACTAGGTGTCCTAGTTCAGTCTTCTAGGAATCAGATGAAGCCAACAGAAAAATGTCTTTCTGAAATAAAAACAGGTAATGACTTCAAATGACATTAACTTTTACCTTGGTGAGAATAAAAATGTTGAGATTTGAGTTAACATTTGTTTGGCAAAGATTTATGTTTGCTGCAGAAAGATTTCTTGCAGATCTTTTCCTAGTCCATAGTTACTCAACCATACTTTTATCTTTCCTTAAGATGTCAAATGTCATATTTGCATTTTATTTGCATGACTGTTAACTATCGATTCCTGAGCTTTTTTAAGGATAGAAGGGTCATAAAGCCTGTCATGCACTCTTTCAGAGTAAAGAAATGAGAGATACAAGTAGCTTAGATCTTTCTTTTCCAAGAAAAAAGGCTGGGTTTGGTTGAGTTGTTTTTTTTTTTTTTTAATTTATTTTCAAGAATCACAGTTTTAAAATAAATTAATTCATTCTTAAAGGAGAAAAATAATGTTTTGACTGATAAGACAAAAAGAAATGCAATTAGATCAACTCAATCATTTTCCCCCCTATGACGAGTTATAGTAAATTTTTCCTGGTCCCCTTGTTATTTGACTGACTCTCAGAAGTCAGTACTTTCCTTACTTTATTAGTCAGAGATCTGGTTCTGATTAAAAGAAGTTAGTGTCTTTTGTGTTCACATTTTTATATTATTGTTGAACTTTGGATAAAAATAAAACTACTCATGGGAAACTTTATTTTTTTTTATTAGTTTTCTTACAGTCAAAATTTCAAACTGGTTGTTAAAGTAATATTTATTGTCCTCTTAAGTAGAAGCAGGATATTTTCTATATCTACTCAAATTTCTGTAATGGATGACAGAGTTCTGTGTTGTTGTATCCTTGCTTAATTTACTACCTCAGTTTTAGGGCACTGACAGAGAGGACTCTTGCTATGTGAGCTTGATTTACTTATTGATCATATTGCTGTTAAAAAGTTCCTATACTTTGAAGGGAATTAATTCACTTTCTCAGACTGACCAAATCAATTGTTTGTTCTGATGAAAAATTTCCAGCAGGATAAGACCTTCTGAGATATCTAAGTTTTCTAAGCAATATAGGGACTTTTGTTAAGATGAAGAACATTTTTGAGCAAAGTCAAAACTGATGTATAATTTACTGAGAACATTCAGACAGAAGAGGTATAATAACTTCACTCTATATTGACTTAATATAAACAACACAAAATCAACCATATTAAATCTTAAAATTATGCAAGAAAATGAAATATTTTTATCTCAAATAAATTGATGAGGAAAGGAAACGTAAATTTATGGCAATTCGTAAAATTCCTGGCAAACAAAAAAAAAAAACAAACAAAATGGAATTAATGATAATTAGAGATTGAAAGTTCTCCACTGATAAAAAAGATTTTTTTTCATAAATCCACATTGATTATTGGTTGTAATGAAAACAACTATGCTGATAGAAATTAGAACAACACCATCAATTGTGCTTAGTCTCAATTTATGCCTAAGGATTTGAAAATATTTTAATACTCTATTTCTGAATCACTTTTTTTTGGTTATTTATACCGCTTAGAAACAGACTGTCAACAAACTGGAGATACACAATTTAAATGTGTAAATCAATTATTTATTGGCTAATGCACACAACTGACAGCTTGGCCTAATGAGTTAGTGTAATATTAATATGCTCACAACCCCTGATGGGAGACACAATGAGGCTTTAATGTTCAGGCATTGCTCAATCAAGTGAAGACAAGCCAAGCTCTGTGAGGGCTCTTTATGTCAAGCACATTCTCAAGGTTTCTGAGTTACCATTGTCTGGTTCCCTGGGGTTTTATTCTTATGGTGTTGTATCCTTTCATGCAACTATTTCTCTTAAATACTTGAGCTGCTAACTATTCTCTTCTCAGTAATTACAATTCTATCTCTAATTTTGAAGTTCTTGCACGCCTTTAGCTCACACACTTCCTTACACCTTGATAACAGTTGGAGACCAGGAAGAAGGGTTTGGAGCAGGGGCTGCAGCTTCCTGGGATCTGAGAGCATCAGGGTCTTAGTGGGGTGGCTGGGCAGTCAGGGCTGGTCCAGGGCTGGTCCAACCTCCTCAGCACAAAACAGGGCAGCCACGGGGACACAGAGGCAGCCACAGCCCCAAGCATCTGGCACCTTTCTGGGAATGTGCTATACTGTGGGCCCATAGGTGAGAGTCAGGAGCAGATGTGTGAGGACAGCTTTTGATCCAAGATAGCTGAGCTTCTGTACTGTAAATTTAAGTATTGGAGCTGCAAAAATGGGTTTGTTTAAACTAGAGATGAATTCAGCCAAAAATCCTGATGTTTTCCCTTTTCTTTATTTGAGTTCTAGTCCTTTTGAGATGATTATAACCTGCAGAGAGAGATTGACAAATTAGAAGATTGGGCAATCACAACCATCTGAATTTCAGCAAGGGGAAGTGCTGCATTCTGCACTTGGAAGGGGCAATCCTGGGTGTACAGACAGGCTGCAGAGTGAGATACTGGAAAGCAGTGCCACAGAAAGTGACCTGTGGGTCCTGGCTGATTAAAAGTTGAACATGAGTCCGCAGTGCCCTGGCAGGCAGGAGGGCCGACCCAGTCCTGGGGGGCATCAGGCCCAGCATCAACAGCTGGGCAAGGGAGGGGATTGTCCTGCTCTGCTCTGCACTGGGGCAGCCTCACCTTGAGTATTGTGTGCAGTTTAGGGTACTACAATATAGGAAAGATATTAAACTATTAGAGAAACCATCCAAAGAAGGCCTTGAGGGGAAGCCATATGAGGAGCAGCTGAGCTCACTTGGTCTGTTCAGCCTGGAGAAGACTGAGGGGAGACCTCACTGCAGTTACAGCTTCTTGTGAGGGGAAGAGGAGGGGCAGGCACTGATCTCTTCTCTGTGGTGACCAGTGACAGGACCCAAGGGAATGGCTTGAAGTTGTGTTGGGGGGTTTAGATTGGATATTAGGAAAAAGTTTTTCACACAGAGAATGATTGAACACTGGAATATGGTTGTCAAGAAATGGTTGCAGCACCAAGCCTGGCAGAGTTGATGTGTTTGGACAATGTTCTCAGGAACACGGTGTGACTCTTGGGGCTGTCCAGTGCAGGACTAAGAGTCAGACTCCGTGTTTGTTTTAGGTCCTTTCCAACTCAGAATATGCTGTGATTCTCTGAAAGTAACTTTTTAAAAAAACGGGTTGTCTTTCAATTACAAAGCTCGTATTTTTGGCAACATGACAAGATAGTTTTAAAGATAAATAGAGATGATGAGAAATCTCAATTCAACAAGTAAAAAAATGTAGAAAATGTTTTTAAATATCTTGTGTTCAGAGTTAAGTACAAACACCCCAGATATCCCAAAAGAGTATGTGCTTACAGCTTCAATCTATATGTTTCATATGTTTTTAAATACATTTTCCCCTTTCTTTTACTGGTGTTGAATTCTCTTTATGCCACATTTTGATTTTCCTCCAGCAATAACAATATCTATAATCACTTCAGTGACATTTTTGACCATTTCCCACTTTGAAAGTGTCACAAAATCACTGAAGATTGAAATTTCCAAACAATTTCAATCAACCAGTGAAGAACACCTGCTTGTTTTCTTGGCAGAAAAATTTGAAATTTAAATAAGAGAAGTGCAGAGTAACATTTAAGAAGCAGTTATTTACAATGCATTGAAAAATAAATATATAAAATAGGATGTTCTGATGAATCAAAATAATTGTATCTGTGACATCTAATTCAAAGTGTTACATATGGTAGCAACGAGTGCCCAATTATCCATAACTAATTGGCATTGTAATTGTCTTTAATCTGAAATAGACAATTAAACATGTTCTGGACTGTTAACTGGTTCATATTTTAGGTGTTCAGCTAATTAGACATTTCCTAAATTGTTCATTTTGCATGTGACTAATTTGTGCACTAAAATCATACCTTAATAGGATATTTTATTTTTTTCTCATCACTTAATGCTAGTGAAAAATTCCCCATAAGAAGTAAAATAGAGATACTCCCTTCAAATATAGTAATTAAATTAACTTTTCACTGTTTACATATAAAAATTAAAGAAAATTAATAACATTTTCTACTGTGAACAGTCTTAAATGGAATTGAATACTCTCTGCTTTCATTTACATCAGTATCTTTCTTCAGATGTCAAAAGACTTGACAGAAAGGATATGTTTTGGAGCATAGAACTTTGTTTTGTTATAAAATATTCTAGCAACAGTACTTTTGCACAGATAGAGAAAAAATACTAAATCCACCGTTTGATCATTTATACATGTGGGTTTGGATTTTATTCTATTCTCTCTCTCTCTGTTTCTCTCCTTTCCCTTCATTTTTCTCTGCTCATCTTCATACTGAACTGTATAAGAAATAGATAGCATTGTGTAAGTTATACAAGAATTTAGGACTGAAATCATGTTGAAAATGTGCATGTATGTTTGTGAGAAAATAAACATGTCAAATCTGATCATGTCTCAATAAAAATAATGATTGCATTGCCTTAAATCCGCATAAATAGCAGAGTTTTGACCCTTAAGATCAGAAGTTGCATGGGGCAGTCTGCTTAAGAGCAATAGGTATTTTCAAAATTTAATTGGAAATACTAAAAGTTACTTTAAGCAGAAAACCAGGTTTTACCATTGGTGAAGTGGAACCCAAGTGACTGTCCAAAGCTAGAACAGAATTTTGGGGAATCGGTCGCTCCCTTGCACCCAGCTCTCACAAATCAGCTGTTGTAAAGACTTGGAAGCTCAGACAATTTCTGCAATGCCTTCATAAACACCCATTACCAATACAGGCAACCTGGCTGCTTTATATAAAAAGTGTAGGTTGTACTTCTGTTATAGCTACCTGTTTTACAGCCTTGTGAGTTAAGGCTGGTAGGCAACTAAGATCTACACAGCTGTTTGCTCACTCCCTGCAGTGGGAGTGGGAAGTGATTTCAAAGGCCAAAAGTGAGAAAACTTGTGGCTTGAGATAATGCAGCAATAATAAATATTTTATAAATGATGTAAAGCTGTTCATGCAGCCAAAGAAAAATAGAGAATTCACTCAGTACTTCATAACCACAGGCAATGTTTAGCCAGTTGCTGAAAAACAGGTAACAGTCACCTGGGAAGACAGATTTCCTAACTCTGAACATCTCCTTGCCGGGAGCTCAAATTATAAAACACGACATCATATGGCATGGAATGTCATAGAATCATATAGTGGTTTGAATTGGAAAGGACCTTAAAGATGATTTAGTTCAAGCTCCTTGCCATGAGCAGGGACACCTTCCTCTAGAGCAAGAGGCTCAAAGCTCCATCCAAACTGGCCTTGAGCACTTCAAGAGATGGGACATCTACAGCTTCTTTGGATAATCCATTTCAGTGTATCACCACACTCAGGGTGAAAAGATTCATCCTGATATCAAGTCAAAACCTACTCTCTTTCAGTTTAAAGCCATTCCCTCTTGTCCCATCCCTCCATGCCCTTGTCAAAAGTCTCTCTCCATCTTCCTTAAAGGCCCCCCCCTTAGGTGCTGGAAGGCTTTTGGTAAGTCTACTCTGAGCCTTTTCTTCTACAGGCTGAGCAACCCAACTCTCTCAGCCTGTCTTCACAGGAGAAATGCTCCAAACCTCTGACCATCTTCATGGCCCCCTCTCGACTCACTCCAACAGTTCCATGTCCTTATAAAGGTCTTATATCTGTTTGATTGATTTGGGTTAGCTGTGACCCCTTCCAACCTGTGGATCCCCAGCTTACTTTCTAGAATGGGGCTATGTCCATATCTCTGTCAAGATATGGACAGGGAGAGATCACTCACCACCTACTGTCATGGGCAAAACAGACTTGACTTGGAGAAGTAGTTTAATTTATTATAAATCAAATCACAGTAGAAGAATGAGAAACAAAATAAAATTGTCAAAACACCTTCCCTTCACTCCTCCCTTCCTCCTGGGCTTAACTTTACTCCCACTTTTCTCTACGTGTTCCCCCACCATGGCTCAGGGGGCAGGGAATAAGGGCTGCAGTCTGTTCATCACACATCATCTCTGCCATTCCTTATTCCTCTGGGGGAGAATTCCTCCCACTTTTCCCCTGTTTCAATAAGGGGTCTCCTACTGGTTGCATGTGAATATCTACCCCACTGTGGACCTTCATGGCTGCAGGGGTGCCCTGGACAGGGTTAATTTTTGCAGTAGCTGCGAGGGGGCATGGCCAGGACTCTAAGGTTATTCAATACCACCTTATGTCATTGCCAGGGGGGGAATTCCTTCCAGTCAAGAAAAATATGGTGGGGAGGGGAGGATGTTGTTCTTTATCATGGCATCTAGGGTAATCATATTTGCATGTGAATCACTCTCTCTTTTGTATAATTTTGTTATCAATGTCATTGCTGTTACTTATTATTACTGTTATTTAATTTTCTTATCTCATTGCTGTTTCCATAAACAATTTTTATCTCTGCCTATGGTCTTTGACTTTTGTGCCTCCAATTCTCAACTCCATCCCGTCTCACCACAGGATGTGGGGGAGAGTGAAAGAGGCCAATGCATGGTTTTGAAGGGTCTTGGTGGGGGCACTCAGCTGAGGAGTGTCATTCCTAAAGCATGACAGGGGCACCATGGTCTTCACCACAAGCTGCTGAGGAATCTCTGCTCTGGTTCCTGGATTACCTCCTCCCTCTATTTCTGCACTGACCTTGGTGTCTGCAGAGCTGCTGCTGTCACATGTTCTCACTCCTCTCTCTCGCTGGAATTGCTGTTGCACAGGTGTTTTCCCTGCTTTTAATGATGTTATCCCAAAGGCCCTACCACCATCACTGATGGGCTTGGCTTGGCCAGCAGTGGGTCCATCTGAAAGTCAGCTGACATTGGCTCTGTTGGATGTGGGGAAACTTATAGCAGCTTCTCACAAAAGCTATCCCTACAGCCCTGCTGCTACTAAACCTGGTCAAGCAAGCCCAATACACAGTGTAAGCACTGTTCAGAAATAAATAAGTAAAACTCGCCCGTATCACCAATACTGTTTATATAACAAATCCAAAACAACACATATAAGCTAATACAAAGAAATTGAATTCTGTTACAGAACAAAACAGTCCATAACTTAGCTAGACAATACTTTCACATCCCCTTTGGAAATACCACCAGCAATACGAGTATGTAACTTTCAAAGTGTTCAAGAAATTTAGAAGCTCCAGCTACAGTGACATATTTTAGAGTGAATTTAGAACTAGAATGTAAAACCAAATAAACATTGAATCTTGATATGCAAACAGTGAGGATACTATTCATGAGGTTTCTCATAACATATTTTAACATGCAGGTGTTGTTGTATTTAAGGTCCATTTGCCAAGGATTCATTATTGTATTGGTTTGCCTCCATTAAGTATCACTGAACATTTTTCTCCTGATTAGACTTCCCAATCCCTCCTGCATTTGCTACTGTGTTGTCATCCCTAAGTGACTTGTGAATTGAACCACTTAAAATGGACCATTTGCTAAGCAGTTCAGCTAATGATTAGATTTCCTTAGCTTGGCAGTTAAGTGTGTTTATTGCCTTCATTCCTGATGAGATGTATTATAACAAAAAAAGTTCTCATCCCTTCTTATAGATCTTTGTGCATGTTCTTTGTATTCTTCAAGGATTTATGTTCAGGGTAGAAAGTTAACTAATCAGCTTGTATTTTCACTTTGTCCTTTTCTTTTGGTTGTTTTAGACAGTATCAGAAAGAAATCGATCTTTGGAAGTGACTACAACCCAGACACTGAATTAAAAAACTCACATTTCCAAGACAGGGACATCCTGCACACTAATATATGAAGATCATCACCACTATGACCCCACATTTACACTCAGGAATATCTTTATTCTTATAACACAAGAATATTAAGTTTTGGACATATATTTGAATTAATACCTTGTGAGAAACTAAAATGCTATGAGTAATGGCTTAAAATTGTTGAAAAAGGACCTTGGCCATTATGGCAAAATTGTGTAAAGAAACTGCAACTACCAAAGCCAACTCCCCATGTAAAAATTCCTCCTGACTGGAAACAGACTGTGAGTTAAGCCACCTGACATGAACTTGAGAGAACGGTGGCACTGTTGTTCAATTATCACTGGTATAAGAAGAGGAATGTATCCACAAGGAAAGCCAAACCCAGCAGTTGTCCTGACAATCAGCTCTGGCTGGGTTTGGGGTGAGGGAGGCCATAGCCCACATAAAAATAATCTCTTCTGAAGAGCAGCAGAAAGTGGAAGATAGTATTCACTCCATAAACAAGTTAATTTTTTAGAGATAATGGTTATATACAAGTAAAATAAATTACAAATCAAACTGAGAGATAATGCATGAGCATCTCTCTGTTCTCTCACAGTTTTGCTCATTAACACTTCATAAGAGCTTTACCTAAAATGTGGTATATTCAAACTATAGAAGACCTATCAAAATTAGGAAGATGAAAGAAATGGAAGATGACTCATCTTGTTTGAATTGTTCCTAACAAGCCAGAAAATTTACTCCTTTTAATTGGCACAAATGTTTTTACATCTTCAAAACAGTGAACACAATGGAAGTGCAATTTTGAGCAAATTATGGGATACTGAAAAAACCTTATTTTTTGGTTAATGACTCAGTTTATTTAACATTTTATGGCCTTGAATAGGGGCAAGATCTAACTCATTGTCTAATTAGCATTCAATTTATTTAAAGCCTTAGAAATCAAGGACACAATTTTGCTATTGTTTTTACACTGCCAAGACATACCTCTATCTTTTGTTACATTAATTCTCCTGAAAATGGATTAATGTAATTTTCTGCTCTTGTTTCAAACTTTAGTATTAAGAATCATCAGAGAATTTTAATATCCAGTTTAGACAGTGAAAAATTATTAACTTTTGATATGTTTATTGTATAAACAAGAAAATTAACTATGAAACTGTCAAAGGTTTTATCTGCTAGTCATTACTCAACTATTTCCTTGGGTTTCTTCAGCTGTAAACATTTTCATGAAATTTTTAATTCATGATCAACTTGTTCTGATGCTTTTAAAGTATTGTTTTGTGGAACCAAATCACGTTGATACAGATCTCCACGAAAAAAATAAGCCATAAAAAGGGGAAAAGATGAGTAAGTTGCCATCTGGGACAACTAGGATTTTAGAGTTGTCTTTCACTTAGTATAATTTTTACCAAAAATTGCAATATTATAGTAGAAACAATGTAGCTAGCAGGACCAGGGCAGTAATTGTCCCCTGTACCCAGCACTGGTGAGGCCACACCTGGAGTGCTGGGTCCAGTTTTGGCCCCTCACTGCAAGAAATTGAGGGGCTGTAATGAGTCCAGAGAAAGGGCATTGGAGCTGGGGAAGAGGTTGGAGTACAAGTCTGATGAGGAGCAGCTGAGGGAGATGGGGTTGTTCCATCTGGAGAAAAGGAGTCACCATCCCTGGAAGTGTTCAAGAAATGACTGGACATGGCACTTGGTGCTGAAGTTTAGTTGGTATGGATGTTTTCTGTCAAAGGTTAGACTTGATGATCTTGGAGATATTTTCCAGCCTTAATGATTCTACAATTCTATGATTCTATGATATTCCACTATCTTTTTTTGCCCTTTTGTTGGCAGAAGTAAAAACTAACAAAAGAGTGAGAAAAAAATCATGAAGGAATATGTGTTACCCTTTTTCTTTAAGTGCAGCAAGGTGTACTGCTTTCTACTGAATGCATTTGTGAAAGTTATTGAATACATAGAATGAATGTTCAAGACTTCCATGTATTCTATTTCATTGATCATTGCCTGTTCTTAAACATTTTCTTTCTTTTCCATATCTGTTGCTGATATTGTTGTGGAAGACAGAGGGCCTATAGCAGGAAGACTATGTCATTTGCCAAGAAGGCATGATTTGGGTATTCAACACTGTTGAGCCTGTGGAGGAAGCAGGTAAAGCTAAGGATCCCACTTGCTGAATGAATATTTTAAATACTAAATAAAACTTCTTGTGGAAACCATTAATTCTTATGTTTCTTTGACTGCATCAGATTTTTACAGAAATATGGCCTTATGGAGAAGTTCTATCTTCCTCAGAGAGAAATTGTCTTTATACCCTGGTCGGTATCCTACTTCTGGCTTTAACCAAAAGGGGTTGATGTGCCTTGTTCCCTTTTCATCATGTCTTAGAGCGTGATGAAACAATGTTACCTTGTTATTGAAATATGTCATATATTAATATTTATAGTATAAAATTAAGAAACACTAAAATGGTAAATAAAAAACCAAAAGAATTTTTATATGCAGATAGTAAATAAAACCATTTGAAATCTTATTAGGTTTAAAAGTAATGTATCTATTTCATTTCACAAGAGCCAATTTTTTTACATATGTAAACATTAATATTCGGCTGTGAAAGTTCAGACATACTGTGCATATTGTACACCTGTACACATTTTCGTTTTTGACATTTATATGCAGGCATTTGTACATAATACCACTTTGAAAATGAGCAACTTCATGATAATTTTCCCATTAATTTTAGCAGGATCAAGGTAAATTGCCTAAGGAAGATTCATCTCTAAATTACACAGAGAAGCTTCACTAAATAATATTCCAGGATAACAAAAATTCCAAGATAACAGCAATGAAATTGAGTTCATCATGTGAACAGAGGTCCTGACTCCTCTTCGCTTTTTGGGTGACTGTCAGGAAAAAGTAAGAAGCAAAAGAAATCAGTGACTGTTTAGTCAACACTGATTGACAGGAACCTGCTGATCTAAGCAGATGAAGCAGATACTAACAAATTTTTTTATTTTTTTCAATAGGAAACAGTCTATTTATTTTTAGACATCTGACAATAATATTAAAAAAACCCATAAAGAAAAATACATTATCATGAGATCAAATAGCAGAAGAAGAATGAGAGATCTAAAAAACCACTATTGAGATATGTCCTCAAAGGGAACAGACTTCTGAATACTAGGACAGAAAAGGAAAGGTTTACTTATGAGCACATAGAATTATTTGTCTTTCATTTTGAGTTCAACCTCAGAGAACTGTAATTTATTCTGTGCTTAAAGCAAGAATGCTTACTTTGACAATGTCTCTAAATGACATTGTTGCTAACCTATAGCTTTTTGTGCACTACCAGAGGTTATGATTTGAATGAAAAGTCAGTACCTTGGAGGGAAAGTATCTTCCAATATGGCTTCATCATTTGCAGAATGCTCTTCTTATTGAGTAGAAGTAAACTGAAAAGCACAAAGACAACTTTGCTTTCTTTTCTGTCCAACTGTTCATAAAATAAATGAAGGCAATGGGAAGGAAGAATGAGCTATTCTTTTGACCAACAAGCTGAGGAAGGCCTGCAAGGTCTCAGGATTAAATACCAGATGTCTGGAACTTATAGCAAACCACAGAATTTCTATATTTATACAGCAGCCTTTTTCAGTCCCATTACACACAAAGCTACCTGATGTCCACTTTATAGCACCAGCAGTACCTGTGAAACACAAAACAAAAATCAGAAAAAAACATGTCTTTGATTTTATTTACTTTATTTCACAGGGAGTATGGTATCAACCAATTTGCTTAAAGACTGTAAATTGTCTCATATGGGTTTTTGTTGGGAGAAATAAAGGGGTAGAATTCAGCAGTTTTCATCAGATAAAACAGGTAGGTTTACTGCCTCATCTACACCAATAGCAGAATCAATAGGTGACTGAGCCACTGAATCAAGATAGCAAAAACTAGCCCATGATATAAAAAAAGACTGTGAACTCACAGAAAACTATTTCAGAAGGAAGCAGTATGCAATTAATTCCAAAAAAATAAAGGAAGACAAAGGTTTCATACCTTTCATTCCATATACCTGACTTACAGATATATGGCCACTCTGAACTCTTAACTCCTCAGTTGTAAATAACTGCACATACACACATATATATAGATATGAGTGTATTTTTTCCAACTACAGCATAGCATGAGTAGTATGCAATAAAAACTAGCATAACCAGACTGATGATCCTCTGTCTTTCACAGAATTAATAAGTATGAAAATTGAACTGGTCATGAGGAAATACATCATGACAAGATTGATTTCAGAACTACACATACCCCATAAAATTCTACTTAGATTCCAATAAATTCTACTTTTGTGGGTGCTGTGTTACATGCCAATTAAATGTAGGCATCTATTACGGCAACATAAGCCTACAGATACATTAAAGGGAAGATGTTGCTCTTCAGAATGCCTTCCAGCCCTGCTCTCTGAAGTGACTTTTGACATAACACAAAATCACAGACCCTCAGAACAACTGAAGATGGAAAGCATCTCTGAAGGTAAAGCCAGTCCAAAACACTGCTCAGAAGAGAGACAACTGTGGTAGTCTCCCAGAATGGTGCCTAATTAGTTTTTTAATATCTCCAAGGATGGAGACTTCCCAAAATCATTGAGCAGCCTGTTCCAGAGTTTAAGCACAATTTGTATCCATTCACTGTTGTCCTGAATCACTTAAGAACTGAAGAAGACACTTTGTCTTGGTTATTGCTTCTCATCAGGTCTCATCAATAAGATTCCCTCAAGCCTTCTCTCCTCCCCGTAAACATTCCCATGTCTCTCAGGATCTCTGTGTATGAGAGATGTTTCTGTCCCATTACAGTATTCGTGGTCCTTTAGTGGGGTCTAGTGATGCCTTGTCTCTCTTGGAAACGGGAACTGCTCCCGTCACTCCTGAGTATCACAGTGGTGCTGAGTAGAGATGAAGAATCACCTTCCTCACACTGCAGCATTGGGTACAGCACTGGAACATTCCCTAATGGTCACAGGGATTTTGCAGTCAGCATGTCATCAGAACAGACCCCTCTGGGGATGCCAGAGAATGGGAAGTACTCCAGAGTTCTTCAGCTGAGACATGCAGTGCCTCATCTACCAAATGTCTTACCTGCCTCAAAGGAGAGAACGTCTGTCCTAAACTTAGGCTAATTGAATTGCAGCTAAACAATGTCTAAAACAGACTAGTCACTAGTTCTCTGACAGCTCACAGTAGAAAAATTTAAATCACACATTTTTTACCTAAGAAATTTATTTCTGTTATAATTTTTAATTAATAATGTTCACCGTTCTTTTTTTGATAAAGTTGTATCCAGCATATTTTTTTCAATACTTTTGTATCCTTTTTGGAAACACACATTGAAACAATGGTGAATATTTGTGATGTTATGTCACTTACATTGTTCCACATTCTCAGTTGAATTTATATTGCAAATTTTAAGGAAAAGAAAATAACAAGAAAAAAATAGAGAAGTTAGTACAGTTACACATGACTTAAATTTCTATACTTTATAAAAAATAGATTGTAATTTAAGCTCAATTTACATAATAATTCTTAGTGATGAAAGAGGATTTGCTTCAAGTGTTTAGATCAAATCAAAATTATTTTATTTGGATTGGCTTTGGTTGGTTTGGTACAGCAATACACAAAACAAAAATGTTCACTCAAGTGCAGGATTCAAAGACAGACAAGCTTCGTTTTTATTACCTAGACCTCACAACTAAAGGTGTTAGGTTACACAGAATTTAAGCCCAAGAGCTAAGACTACCTGTATTTCAAAGCTGTGAGCTTGAATATTATGTGTGAGTCAGAATGATGGGATTTAGAGGTAGCATTCACCCACCTGTAACCACAAGTTCAAACTGTACTTCTGCAGTGCATGGAAAGTAAGGCATGACTGCTCCCAAAGCTGACATATTGACAGATGCAGCAACAGAAACTTTGATATTTCCATTAGGTCTTAAATTTCACACTCAGTAATGAAAACAATGTGCCAGCACTTTTAAATGTTCTCAAAGCCATGCACCATTACCTCTTTCCCTAATACAATTGCTTCAAAAACTTTTCAAATCTCACACCCCCCTCACAGGAATATAAGACTCGCTTTCAAAACAATTTGAGCAGTATTGTCTAATACACAACCCCAAAAATAAGTGTAAGAAGCAAGATTTTTTTAGGATAGGACAATGATGGGTTTTTTTTCTGTTGCAGGTGGGTAGAGTATTCCTACATTTTGGGGGAAATTAAAATTTTGTTTAAAAATCTCTGAAATGATACACACAATCAGCTCAAGTCTCAGAGATAATTACACCTAAAGTAGCTATTGATGTTTGTTCACATCAGTTTCTGCTCCTCACTGTGTCATAATGAGGATAAGTTATTCTTCTGAGTGTCAGGCTAGAGCAAGCTTCCCAAAACAACTCTCCGTGGTGAAATGAAACACAAAATTTAAATAAGGTTTACTTCTACTTGGCATGCAAGAACTATAGAAATAAGAAATCGAGTGTAAGGGGAAAAAGCACTATGTTATGTGCTTTCATGTTCATGATTCAAGATTCATATTCAAAAGTTCATGAATCTTTTAATTTAAAGAAGACTATAAATATTCCATATAAATTCTTTCATTTAAACGTAACTTGATATTTGCTCAAGCATCAGCTGTATGTAAAATAAAAAAGTTTGATGGAGAGGAAACTCATACACCCTGGACATCAACATAATTTTAAACCAGGATCCAGTCCTTCAAAAAGAAACTATAGTAAAAATAACTGATCCCAATTAAACTTGAGATTTCATTCTTTTTTTGCCTCTATTCTAGGAAAACATATTTTACACAAAACAAGTGTAAATATCTGACACCAGACTGTGTAAGTGAGGATTTTGTGACTGAGGACTGTGCATTTTATATGTTTTATATGAAAGAAGATTGAGGGTTGGCTGTTAGTTAATGTTGCTGAAGTCGGCTACTGCCACTTGAAAGCTGCAAAGATGCATATTTCCATGCCAGTAGATTTTGACAAAATACCTGGGATTAAATAATTCAATCACTCAACAATTATTTTACCTACATAGTAAATTTTAAGACATAAATCAAAATTCAGCTAGGTTCTTTACATTGTCTCTAGAACAAAAAGTGTTTGCCTTGTTTAAAAGATAAATTCTGTCCTCCTTGTCTGAGAATACAGTTAGATTTTGTGGGCACAAAACCCAGGTGGAGCTAATAGTTATAGGAAAGCATTATTAGTTAAGTATATTAATTTTAAAATCTAAATTTTTCTAGATGAGTTTTGTCTAAATCTAATATTATCTCTCTTGACAACAAATTTCTAATATTTTTTTAACACAGAACTTCAAAATGTTTACCACTTCCAGTTCCAAAATATTACTTTGCTAGGAAGATCAGTAAGTTTCTGAAGATGAAATACAGTGTGTACTTCATTCTCTTAACATTGGCATATAAATCTTATAAATAGAAAAAAAAAAAAAAAGCCTGAATAAAACACAGTAAATAAGTTGCCTGATATTTCTACATCACAAGGCATGCCTCAAAATGCAACATAAAGGAATTTCTATTACAGAGAAATATAGAAAGGATTAATTTAGATAAATACAGTTAAAAAATTCTCAGAATTAATTGCTAGAAGTTGTTGGGAAGCTGACAGTGTAATAAAAATGGAAGCATTTTTGTATCTTGTCAAAAAATGCCTGGATTAACTTAAGGTGTCAGTCAGGAGTAAATCTGTTGTTAGTAACAGAAAAGAGTCTTCCATGTAAAAGCTTGACACAAAGTGAGGACAAAAACACAGTATTAATACAAAAACTCAATATTCAAAGCAAATGTAAGATCTCTACATATATGGCTCAGCTACTTCAATATAATTAAAAATCAAGAAGATGTAAGCATATATTAAGTGTTTCACAGCAACCTCTTTCTTTTACAACTTCCTCAAAATGAAGGGAAGATTTATTTCTTATTAATGAAAAAAGACAGAATAAATATGAAGGTGAAATATTTCTGCTACCAAAGTTTAGTAGCTTTATATAGAGTCTATATAACAAAGCAAAAAGCACATGAAGAACTAAAAGAACGAGAAATTGAAACTTATGGAGTGTGAGTAAAAATAATTAAAAGTAAAGAGACCATAAAGAAAGCTGTGCTCTAAAGATTTCTACAATTGAAAGGGTTTTCTATATTGTCTGTTGTGATTAGTATAAGCTGCAAAGTTTGTACAGTACATATCATAACTTCATCAGTTGCAGTATCTCATGAAAATGCTGTTCTGTGCAATACCAGTTAGTTGGTGTAGGTAGTTAGAGAAAACCTGAAAGAAAATGCAGCAGGTGGACTAAATATTTAACATTTCTGGATTTTTGTTGATTAATGATTCAGCTTAATGTGACCTTTAAAATCATCTTTGCTTATGAGTATAAAAATAGTACTTGTACAACATTTGTGAGAAATGAAGCAAGGGATTCATCATACTATTATTTAATGCACCTGGATGGGGGCAAAAAAAAAAAAGGTGATCTTATAACTAAAGATCAGAAATATTTTTTAAACAAGGAATAGCTTTTAAAGCCTTATTTTTTCTGAGTGTCCCCTAGTTCACATAATCATTTATGCATTCACATAAATGCTTTCTTTGAATTAAAGTTAATAAGTCAATGTCACAATTTGAGCAGGTTATTGATATAAAAAAAATACAGTAGAGACAGTGAATTTTGAGCAAACTTGAGAAGACACTGCTGAGCTACTCAGGAAATGAAGGGCTGTCATTCTCATCATCCTTTAGACTTCAAAGAAAAAAAATAAAAAAAGACAAAGCATAAAATCCTGAAAGGACAAAGGAAAGGTTATTAATACATTTTTTCTAAGGCAGCATTAAATCAGAATGATGAAAGCAATAGATGGGAGGAACAACTAATAGATAGGATGAGTGTTTTCAGCAAAACATAACCAGGCACATGAAGAACAGGAGAGTGATTGTAAGTAGTTAGTATGGAGTTACAATGGGGAAGTCATGCTTTATCCCCTGTTCATGTCCCAAGCATGACAGCTGCAGTGCACTAAGCCTGCTGCATTACAGTAGTAGTTAAAAACAACAAAAAAAAACACTGAAATAGATGAAGTAGTTCATTTTGCCTTTACTTTCCTCATACGCAAATTGTTGCCAAACTGACTCCCCTTTTGTTTATTCTTCACCCTTGCCTAACCATACCAAGCTCTGAAATCCCCTTCCAACCACTCAGATACATCTCCCATCTTAACCAAACTTTGTTGTTCCCTGAAAGGAAAAGTCACAAGTAAAATCCTTATGAATTACATATTTTAATCGTCAAGTGATAAAAAACTGGAGAGTTACAGAGAAAATAGAGAGAAAAAGAAGGGGATCAGAAGGGTATGATGGACAATATTTAGAAAACAAACAAAAGCTGATTATCATGATTCAGAAAAAGGATAGCTGGGGCTGAAAGGGGGAGGGAGGGAAGTGGAAGTGAACTGCTATTTGTTAATTTCATTTTTTCAGCAATGTCAAGGTGATCAGCATAAACCTGGATGTTTTGAGGGATCTTCAGTCTCTCTCAGGGATTCAGGAGCTCTAGGAATTTCATCATCTAGCCTTTCCAGACCAAAGGGCTCTTGAATAACTTTGTTCTTATGCTTGTTGGTGCATTCCTCCACCTTGTCTTCTTTATGACTATCAACAAAACCATCAGGAATGACAGTAGACCCTCTTTACCACAGCTGATTCCTTACCACTTTTCCAGACTATTTTTCTGCTTCCAGAGATCTCTAAACAGAGCCTCATCCTTCTGCCCTCTTATAACAGCCAACCCTGACAACCCATCTCTGCACAGCTTCTCAGGTCAACTTCCTCTTATGACCAAGACGTCTTCTTCAATGTTTCTGTGAAGGAAGCGTATCAGACAGAATATGTTAATCTATCTAATTCTCTTTTCTTTATTATTGCCAGCCACATTGCATGAGCAAGGATCCAAAGTCTTATCTCAAGCCCATCTGGAAAAGAGCAACTCTTCACGTTAGTAGAAGAGCTCTATATCAGGTTGCCCTACTACTTCTGTGCTGTGGCCTATGAATAATTCAGCCAGGTCTGTTCTTGGTGCCTTGGTATGCTCACGATTGGATTACTGCTGTAGAAGTGTATCTACATAGAGTACACCCTGAAGTCCATAACCCCTGCAACCCAGTATAAGTGCTGTGCCCTGTAGAAACCTTGAGATGACTAACAGAAGACTTTTCTTCCGTGTCATCCTCTTCTGATTCAAATTTATTTGTCTCCTTTCCAAAACCTATTTTTCCTACCTAATGACCTAGGTCAACAGACAGCTTCATCGAGAATGCCAGATGGAGGACACATTCTTCTTCACTAGCCAGCTAAATCACATCAAGATTGAGCCTTTACCTTCAACAAAGATTCCTGAACTGTTTAGCTCTATTTATGTGGGTATTATGGGTTTGGATAGTCAAGACATATAAGAGGAAAGTGCAACTAAAGGACTTCAATAGGACTGTACTGTTACAGATTGTCTCTGCGCTGCTCCAACGGCCTCTACCTGGATACCATATCCATGGAGGTACAACTTCGTACATCTCTCTTCAACACCATCTTAGTGTTTCTCAGCTGGCTATGTTTGTAGTTTGGATTAATCTAGAGCTGTTTTAGAACAAGTGGTTGCTCACCTAACCTATAACTAAACTTGAGTGCATGATCTTCTGCTAGGTATGTCAAAAACTTCAGTCTGCTGGACACATTCTGCCCATGATTATTACACACTGGTAGGAAAAGTTTTCTCATCTAAGGTGCACCATCTATTCTATTTTTGTTACAGATGCCAAATAAGATGGCTATTAGCCTTTATAGAAAGATAACAATAAAGTTCATTTTGATCAGCATTTCTGCATTTAGAGCGTCTCAGATTTTTTAGACTGTAGGTATACAAGGAAATATAGCAGTGTCAGAGAATGTTCCTGAGCATGAGAGTACATTGTTTTAATACTGCATTTCTGTGTAGCCTTTTCCTTTAATGAAATTTTCCTTATGTTCATTCACAGCGTGGGCAAACTGAAACTTTTGGTACACTAAGAGTCAAAGAGGTCTATAGTTTCTATTTGACATTCATATCCTAAATTCAAAATTTATATCCTCAAAAATCTTTGTTTTGAGGATGTTTTGATATTCAACCCAACTATTATTTCTTCCTATGTAGACCACCAGGCACACAATTTTGTTCTTTATGCTAATTTACCTACATCATGGTTAAAAGAATTCTTCCTCCCTACATATTTGTCTGCAAGACACAATCCAAAAGGAATTCTCGCAAATTTTACTATGTCAAATACTGCACTACAGGGAGAAAGAGATGTTAATAATTTCCCAGGACTTGCTTTTAAGAGCTGAGTGCTTATAAAAATCTTAGTTATGATTAACAACTCCGTGTTTCTCCGTAAGCTAAAGAAACTTTTGACCTTTGGCCCTAAATGCCTAATTTGACCACTTTAACCAGTATACTCTTGGGTGTAAAGGGGAAAAGTAACACTAATCCCATTGTGTTTTGGGGCTTCCAGGAAAAAAAAAAAAAAGCCAACTGATATGAGTAAGCTGCCCAGCTTTGAGTGATTTTTCTGTCATGAATCCTAGTGAAAAGATGTATGTTCCTCAGGCCAAAGCTGAGATGATTAAGCATTCTTCTTGCCTTAATATTTGCTGCTGTTTAGTTCAGCTGGGTCTGCTCAGCTTGCTGGGTTCTGTGGAACTTACATGTAAAATCTTACAGCTCTCGTTTTTTCATGGACTGTAGGTACACAACTTGTTGCTGAAGCTTCTGCCAAGCAACGAACAATCCTGGAAGTTAAACACTAAAAAACTGTACCCAAATTCCCCAGTGGATTTGGCTCCAAGCTTATTCACATTTCTATATACTTACTATATAAATCTGTAATTTAATATAATTATAATTTTATATAAATACATATATGTATAGTTGCTTAGGAGGATCTTCTAAATCCTCATATTATATATAATCAAGTCCTGATAACTAATCACTACGCATATGTATAGGCATATGTTAACCATTATTTGATTTTTTTTTTTAGTGAGGTTCAGACTATAATCCTGTGTTCTTTGGTGGAAACAATGTTGTGTTTGAAACTGTTATCAATGATGTTTTGAAACTGTAATACTGCTTCTTTACTCTAAAAAAGTATAAAGGCCTTTGGATTGAATCCCTAAAGCATATGAGGTATCCCTGCACATGGCAGGGACTAGATGATCTTTCACAGCCCTTCCAACCCAGACCCGTCTAAGATTTTTATTATTCTATGATTTCTTTCTTGTTTTCTTTTTGTGCATTACAGATGCATGCTTAAAAGCAATTTCTTTGACTTATTTAAAGGCATTATCCTGCAGAAGATAGGATCTTCTTTCACCTTTCGACCCCAGCTCTCTCAAGCATTGAGCCACATGACATCAAGGTCTTGTGGTTTCGAGTTAGTAATCATTCTGGAGCAGGCAGCAGTGTATTTAACGCAGTTTATTGGATTTTGAAATTAAATGCAGCTTTAAAAAAAGCATTTTCCATTTTGAGTAAATCATAACAATTGTTCTGCTTTGATACTGTTTATGAACTCACTGCTGCTACAAAGATAGTAGATGCCAGCTGGAAAACGAGTTCATTCATTCTTTATAGATTCAGTTGAGAGGGGCTCTTACATAACTGTATCCTCAACACCCAAAAAATATCTCTTTTCTATAAATGGCTTCTGTAACATCTGAAATTAGATATACTATGCTGTGTTTTCCAATAGATCATAAGGGGAAATAATTTTGAAAGCTATCACTGCAATTTGGCAATAGTGAAAAGAACAATAGCTCATTTGTTTAGCATATTTAGGTTCCTGTTGGTGGAAGAGGTAAAAATCATGACACCCTGTCAGATGATAGAATCTCAATATTTTCTCTGATGGTGTTAGTGACTACAGTTTACAGCTCAGTGTCAGGATGGTCAGATCGTTGTGAGAGATGGGAACTTTTAACACCTGTTTATAAGATGTCATATTACAAGAAGGATGGATTGTAAGGACGAGAGATGCAACAAGGATATACACATATCTTAGTTTTTTCTAAAACTGAGCCACACTCATATACTACCACTGATTCCCAGAGGAATAATGGGCAGAATATTCTTGAATACCGACTCTTTGTTAAGCTGCTAGTAAGTAAATAAATTCAATTTTTTTAAAAACATGAACACACAATAAAATAACATATTTTAAAAATGTTTAGAATTTCATATATTGATTCTGAAAACACTAATATATATGGCTAACTTTATGTATAAAAGCATTTTAAAGAGAATTTTTATTTCATTCAAAGTGTGTACATTTGAAGAACTAGCTCTCAGACATTAAAATTGGAAATACCTCTTATCCATCAATGTGAGTAGGATGCAGATTTGTGAAAGAATAAACCAGTTATTTTTTATAAAACTACCAAATAGCTTAAGTCCCATTTTAAAATTTGAATCTGCAACACAACGCAAGGTAAATCCCATCTCTCTAGACAATGCCTGAACTTTTTTCCAAGTTACAAAATGCTTGGAAACATAAAATGACAAGACTAAGATTCTATTGAAACATTATGTAATGAAAAATCAGTATCTGAGATTTAAAAGCATAAGAAGAAATAGAAGGAACAAAGCACAGGTCACACAGTAGATGAAAATCTAAAATTAAATATTTAATTAGAACTCTGATTTTGTTCTCAAGGTAGGTGGCATTGCACAGGCTATATTACAGTCTTTTATGTTTGTTACTTTTTTTTTTTCCCCAAAGAGAATACTGTTTATTTTTAACAGGCCACTTTAATAGTAATACAAGTGTAATAGGATCAGAACCAAAAATCAGCTAAAGATGGTAAATTTTACATTATTGGGAAAATTACAATTTCTTTTTGTATTGTAAAAACATTTATTTTTAACAATTTACCTACATTAATCAAAAAAGTACAGCATATTTAATAATTTTACAAATTCTTCATAAAAAATATATCTCTGTACAAAAAGTTCGTTTGCACCTACTTCATGTCACAGCAGCATGTCGTGAAATGGCAGAATGGAATAGTGGGAATGAAAATTAGATTGACTAGGTTGTTATGCGAGTGTTCGCCCCAGTCCCCCCACCCCCACCCTCCCACCTTTTTTTTTTATTTTTTTAAGAACAACTTTTTTTGTTTACAAAATATTTTACACAAGAAAAAAAATTATTGCAGCTAGCCTGGAGAAAGGCAAGATGTGTGATACAAGCAGCAGTTTTTAACAGCTTTGAAGCACATAACCTGTTTTTTAAAAAAAATATAGCATGTATTATTAGCCTGTCATAATGATCTGGTCAACGCTGGGGGAAAAGTCTTCTGCATATATTTCAAAATAACAGATTTCCTGGCTGCCATTACCCAGCCACTGCACATCGTCTTAAACTCTGAAGAAGCACCATGTCTAAGTGCATGCATACACAGCCCTCTGTATAATCACTTCAGGAGAAGGAGATCCAACCTGAATAGAAGACTCAAAGCGGAGAAGGAGAGGAATTTGAAAGGTGTGGGTAGAACTGATTAAACTGTGTTACTTTTGTTTTACTTGGTTTTCAGTGTGAAGCTCCTGGAAATCCTTTAATCAACACTCCAAGCAAACTTCTTAGGATAATTTGTAAGTGTGTTCCTTTTGGGTCCCTGATCACAGAGCACTCACTCAGGATAAGCAATTATCTCCCCAAATTAATAACTGAATAATGGATTCATGGTATCTGGGCTCTCTAATCCAAAGATCAAACCATTTAACTACTGTCTTTTATCCTCCAACACATTCTTTGGTGGTCAATAGTGAGACAGGGCACTGAAGCATACACTGTAATGACAGGACTAGAAAGCATCAATAATATCTATGTATTTTGTTTTCAAAATTCCATATTTTTTTCTGTCATTGCCACTACAGAAAGACTTTTAATGCAGTAATGTCAATTTTGATCACCTGTCAGAAACATTACTCAGACAACATCTTCCCTTCCTGGCCCACTGTTCCTTCAGAAGCTTTTCATTTGCCAAGTAACTTCCTCTGTGTGGGGGAGGATCAGGACAACTATTATCTGATGACTGTTATTTCTCAGGAAATGTAAAAGACTCTGAGATAGGACAGCTAAATGAAACTTACTGCACAATAATTTCAGAAAAAACAAAAAGAAATCAAAAACTACTAACAAAATGAACAAGGAACTGACTGGAAAGGATTATTTATTAAATTTTCTTCAGAGTTTCTTGCTCATATGAAGAACATAACAGCTGCAGGCCCTACAATTAATATGTGCTATATTGCTGGTATTTTTCATCTAATAGATGTAGTTGTTAAGCTGACCAAGGGTTACCTTTGAAAGTTTTGTTGCGTTCGGCAACATTAGCTGAAAAACCTGTTACTGGGCTTATATTACCTTTTTGCCTTTTTGTTTTGTGTATAACAGCCAGACCTACACACATATGGAGTTCAGAAAAACTTTTCAACAGGCTTAGATAGCAACTGGACAAGAGGACATTTGGAAATTCAGAAAACTACAACAAAACAACAGCATCAAAAAAACAGCCCTGAATTAGAAGAACAGCAAAACAACTTTCCTGTTTTTTGAACTCAATATGTATGAGTAAAACCGGATTTTCACTTCATTATTTACTATCATTTCCTAATTTTAAAACTCAGTTTAATTAATCTGCTAAATGGCTGCTTTTTTTTTGTTTATTTTCATTCAATAAAACCTCTAATTCTATGCATATGTTAATGATTACTCAACCTTTATATGTACAACTGTCTCTGTCAAACGGTGTGAGTACAAAGCAGTGTGTTTAAGAAAATTAAATAAACAGAAAGCAAAGATAGTTGAACATTTCTCTATGTTCAAAGTAGAAACTGAATGACCACTTTTTATGGACAATTTGCACTGGGTTTATATATGTTACTGTAATGTTGTTTAGTTCATGTAACATCAGAAAATGATGTCATATTAAAGGAAAAATGGAAAAAAAATGCAAAAGGGAAGACTGTATTATGAGCACAGGCTCACAGGCTTTATGAGCTATCTAAAATAAATTACTATTCACATTTGTACATGGCAAGCAGCAATAGCTGCTAACCCCCCTGCTGTTAAATAGTATGATGCTGACAGTGGTGATTGATGACTGATTTCAGAAGAAAATAGTGGCAATGAAAATTTCTTAGAAATGGGCTTTTGTTCTGGCTGAAAGTGTCCAGTGACTTGTAATCATGTTTACAATGAAATTTAGTCAAAAATTAACAAAAGAAACATTATCCTCTGTAGCACAAGATTTTAACTGGTGCTAAGCATGGGGGTCAATTTAATATTCCAAGAAAATTTATTATGGAATGTTTTGCTTGGCAAAGAGTGAGTGAATGTCTATATACAATGGACAGTGTGTAGAAACCCTGTATATTTTTACCAGCATCTTAGTCAGCCATTACACCCTAGTGCAAAAAAATTGTGCATTATTATTTTGCAATACTAACGGCTGATTGGGGAATTGGAAAAACTGCCCTATGAATAAAATATACTGTAAGTTTCTCTAATTTTAGCAAGATTTCAATGGTAAAGCATTTGCAAGTTATGCAACCTCAAGGAAGGCTGTCTCCTCCTTCAAGAGAGCTTTATTTCTTCAGAATATTCCCAGGGATAATCTGCGGTGCTATCATTTGTCACAGTACTCAAAGGATTTATCCAAGTGCCCAGAAGAACGCATGGAAAGGCATCCAGCCGCATACAAATATGAAAGTCTGAGGCATCAAATATGACAAATTGGCATGACTTGGCAGTCTTCCTTAAAGTGTGCCTTGGTTTGAAGCAGATGCAGCCAGGCATTTTGATCCAACTTTAGGATGAAAAAATATTCTTTGTCTGATCCCCCGAAGACTGACACGTTCTTACCAGAAAATTTAGCTGCATGTAGGCTGACAGAAGATGTTAAAGATTACAGCAGCAAAGCCAAGAGAAGGGAAACTGGTATATGGCACCAAAGGAATTACTGCTTGTCCATCAGAGGTATGGCTATGAATCAGTCATATTGGGCACTGAAGGCTATACCACTGTACAAACTGTGTTAAGAGTTGTATCAAACCTCACAGCCTTTGCCTCTGTGGGTTTTAAGTTTGTGTCATACATGGGATTTTCAAATGAAGCTTGTCCATTACTGTTTTCATGTCCAGCATACCCATTGTACTGTACTTTTGGTCTTGTTCTGGGGAAAAAAACAACAGGAAATTATCATTAGCTATAATAGACATTCTAATTTTTCCACACTGTCTACATACAACAGCAAGTATCTGGAATATCTTGCACTGCTAGTGCAAGTGTCTGCAATTCCAGTTATTCCAGGAAGATCTCCCACAGCGTGTCTTTCTACCTCCATAAATACCTCTAACAATAAATGCTGCTAAGTACCTTGTCCAAACACCTGCAATCAGATGAATCAATTCCTAGCTGATATTCACATAAATGTTGACAATTCAGCATCAAATGATACTGAAAGTAAAGTCTTTTATTTTTGATAGTGATTTCTCCCCAAGAATGAGATATCAAAATTTCAAGAATGTTCACATTTTATGCAAAGTTCTGTTAGAACATATTAAGCCAATAATTAAATGAAAAATAAACCAGAATTGTGCAGATTTTCTGATATATATAGTAAAGTGATATTCTATGATATTATATTTTACTATTTTAAACTTACATCTCTTAGTATCTAGAAGTATCTAAAAATATAATAAGGAAGTTCAGTATATTGTTTTATACATATAATTGCAATAAGGCAAGAAAGGAGATAAAAGTGCAGAATGTAAGTGCTTGGTGCCTAATAAATATAAAACAATTTAGAATCTCATTATATAATATCAGAAAAGGGTTCTTGAAAGTCAAATTCTTCTTATAAAATTATTCTGTTTGGATAGCAGATAGGGAAAGCTATCACTGAAAGATATCACCAATGGAAATTGAGAATATGCAAATAATTCTGTTGCTAATAAATATGTTTCTTCTGCCTATTTTTATTTTATAACTCATAAACTGTCTTAGAAGTTAACTAGGAGCTTTCCTAAGTACAAGTTATTAAATATATTTTATTTTAGTTATTAAATACATTTTAATTTTCTTAGAAAGATTGGAATGCATTCTTCATTCCTGAAGTAATCCCTGTCAGCTAGGTAAAAGGTACAACTGTGTAAAAAAGATTTAACAACCCTGGTTCTAATTAGATAATGTTAATGTGAGATAGGCATAGCAGAAACATCTATAAAATTGTTGACCTCCTTAAGATCTTCAAATTCTCCGTTACAGAGAGCCTCTAGGGGCATAACTACCATCACATCATTTTGAAAATTTCATGTTGTCATTCTGATCAATAACGTAATTTCAAAAAAGTCCCTTCAAAACTTACAGATTCTCTTCTCTTTCCACTCGAACATCCTTTCTTTTGAAAAGAATAAAGTCTGACCTAAAATTACTTTACCTCACTAATTAACTGGTTAATTTTTTGATGGCAATATGACACTGATATCCCCTCTAAAACCTGCAGTTTAGTCAAAGTAATTCACTGAAAATAGAAGAAAAAGAAAAATATTCTTTGAAACATTTAGTCATGAGAAACATCTCCTATCTCGAATATATAAAGTTAGGCGGAACTGCAATGCTGTGCCAGCCATACTATTAACAAAGGGATTATAGCTGCTTGTCTAAAGAATGAATTTTGTCTCTCTTAAATACATATATATTTCTATTGCTTACATAGGGCATTAAAAATTTCATAGTATAAACTACAAAATGTACCCTTATGTCCCAATATATTTTTTTATGAGTTTGCCTCCTCTTTCTAAGCAATATTTCCTTTTCATTCCATCTCTTCTCCAGACCCGAATGCCTGTACATTCATGATGCTCTTAAAGCTCCCCCCACCACTGCAGAACAAGAGCTGTCTGAAAATGTTGACCTGTAGGCATCAGAAAGGTGTCTTACAATATCAAGTTTGAAGACATAGTTGACAGCTCTTCCTGAGCAGTTTTTGTCAGCAAAAGGCTATCCTGCATTTCAGGACATGGATCATTTAAACTGGAGTCCCCAAGTTCAAGCCCCACTGCAATTTGTTTTCCCAAATCATCTAATGCCAAGGTAGGCACACAATCTACTGCATCGCAGGGCACTGGTGGACTTCAGATTGTCTATGTGATTTCTTGTAATTACAAAATACTCTTAGTATCATGATTATAGAAAAAAAGTTTAAAAAGCATGTTCCTGTTAAATACTATTTTGCAAATAGTTCTCAGAATGAACAAATTTTCAGAAGATACATAGGTATCAGCCTTCAAACCAGATTTCAGAAAATATTGTTGGATTTATTCTATTATCTAGAGACATATGAAAGTTTCATATGACCTGAAGTGGTGCCAATTCTTACAATAATCACTAGCTGACTCAGCACATACTATAAGTAGCTACATTATGGGCTGTTCCCTCATGGGATTTATGGATTTTTCAGCTTGTATAATTAATACTAATAAGCCTTTTGAAAGAAGCAGCATACATTCAATTTAATAAAGCATTAAAACAAAAAAAAAGAACATGTGACTCAGATTTCAATCTGATTCAGCCTAATGAACCAAGAAGGTTGACAAGTCTTTGTTCCTTAACAGAGCAACTCATTTTTCAAAATTTACACCATTAAGAACTTCCCTACACTGAACTCCTACAGAATACCTAGAAATATTTGTCTTTCTAGAGCAAAGATATTCTTAAAAGCTTTTAGCACTGTGTTCTCTAGTTACCTATCAAAATCAAACCAAAAAGCTTATTAAATTATTGAATAAATAATATTTACAATACCTGTGTTTGTAGAGGTAAAAGGCAAACCCTGATAATATTAGAGCAAAGAATGGTACCAGGATGGCAGCTGCAACTGAACTGCTGTTTGTACCATAATAGTGATTTGAAAGGTCTGTGTCTGCACTTAAAGGACCTGAAATGAAACAAAAGGGGCAGAAATAAAATTTCCACATTTATATGAGGAGAAATCAAATTCCCATGTTATCCAGCTAAAGGTGTTTTTATTCAAGAGCTAAAGAAGATGGTGTCTTGATAAAATAATTCCTTTTAAAAACATGAAATAAATAACATGCAGAGTCATACTATAAATATTGTTAATACATGATATATCAATGACTATCAAAATTATTTGAAAATAGTATTCAGCAAGTAAAATAATTACAAACTACTCTGATCATCACTCAATTTAATAAAGTTAAGCCATATAACTTCTGCAAAACAAAATAATTCTGCAAAAGTACTGTATTCTGGGAGTCTTAATATTCAGCTTGGAAACCAACAAGCAATGGAAGACCACAACAAACAAGAACAAGGAAGGAGAAACTGAGGTGACTGCAATAAACCACAGTGGTTCTGCTTGGCTCAGTAGCCCTCCTAAGTCTGCACCTGTGCCCATGTCCCTCTGGCAGCTATGTTTGCATGGGGATAGAACAGTGTAGAGAATGCAAACGTGTAGCACAGCCTTGCTGGGGTCCTGTTGTGGAGAGGCAGGTAACCTGGACTGTAAAGCATTTTGCAGAACACATTTTTTCATCAGTATAAAGAGACACATTACTAAATTGCTTAAATAGTTGACCACCTTGGTAATTCAAATTGTGAAGGATGAAAGACAATTTTATGATGAAAAATAGAGAAAATTTTATAGAAAAAAATGGTTTTTTGAGGTCCAACTCCATGTTGCCAGTTTGAACTCACAGCTCCTCAGAAAGCAATATAGATCCCGTTCAAGAAGGAAAGACCAGGACAGAGGGAATGTACAGAGAGGATCGAGCTTGGACAGATAGCTGTGTTTGGTATTCTGGGGTATTACTGCTGTTGAGAGTGGAGAAGAATGGGTGACAATGCTGTTTACCTCTCAGAAATGCTTCAAACCACCAGTACAGAATGTTTCAAACACCACAACTCCCTCATTGATAGAAGCAGCATCAATCAGTCTTTTTAGGACTCTAGTGCAAACCAGCTATACAGCAGACACATAGCCACTGTGCTAATTTCACCAATCTACTAAAACATCTAAGTTCAAAAACTGAGAAAACAAAACAAAAAAAAAAAGAGAAAAAAGTAATAATTCCCCTATGATCCCAGGAAGTGTTCAAGGTCAGGTTGGATGGGGCACTGGCAACCTGATCTAGTAAGTAGTAAACCACAACAGGCAGTTTAGAACTAGATGATCTTTAAGATCTCTTCCAATCCAAACCATTCTATGACTATGACTTCTTGCAGTTCAAGCTCAATGCAAAAGACAAATGACACAAGGTTTTTTCTGTGAGATACCTTTAAACTGTAGATGTTTCAACTGTCAATATTAAAATATCTTTTGCATATTTAATTTAAAAAAAATACTAAAATTTAGGAAGTCACTAAGTTTCCTTTAAAATGAAACCAACCTCCTTAGGAATTCCAGTATTGCCACATATGATCCCTTAAAATATGACAAAATATTGTACTACAATCTTTTTCACTGTCATGATCTTCTGTCATGTTTTAGATTTCTCTACATATTTCTCTGCAGAACTAGTGGTGAAGCAAAACCTTTTCAAATTAATAAGCTTTTTATTGTGGTAGATGGGATCATATGATTATGAGCTTCATCACTCTGCTCTTAACATTGAACTGTTTTAGAATAAAACCATTTTATAAAAAAACTTTGGGATTTACTACCCAGTACTTGTCTCAAAACTCAAGCTGTGGAAATATACTTGGTGTAAATTTATATATTTGTACTGCATTGTACATGTACATGTACTGCAGAATGCTCCAACTTATCTAAATTAAAGACAGACAAACTACAGTATCTTCCAACAGTTAATAGAAGTTTTAGAAGTACAGATTTAAGTGGTTTTTATTGGTAGAAGTGACAGACTCAAAAAAACCAAACAAAAAATCCACATTCAGTTATCACTTTCTTCATCCTTTACCGCAACAATCTCCAGCTGTTTTTCCAATTATTTGGGGTATGATAAATACCCCAAATTTGGGTATGGTAATATACCCAATGGTATATATACCCAAATGGTATATAAATATGGTAATGATCAAATTCATTGAAGTCAAATAAATAAAAATCTGGAATTAATATTCAAACTCTTACAAAAATTTGAAAATAGAAATATATGTGATCAATGAAGCCTTAACTTATATCTCAAAGCTGTTATCATGCCACATATGATACATACATTTTAATGTACAAGTAGCAGAAAAATTATAAAATTCATAATGAAAAATTCCTAGTATGAACTTTTTGGTTTATTTATTAAATTTTTTAATTAATTTTTTAAAATTTATTTGTTTATTAAAAAAAAGTGTTGTGTAGCTTAAGATTTAATAACAGGCAGAAATTTACTCTTAAAGAGTTTCTTTTTACTTATCTATGTTGTATAACAGATTCACATTTAATACTTTGCACAAAACTTCTAGTGGAGGTAATCACATATTCTATATCTCTACAGTTTTTAAAATACAACACTTAAAGTAACAAAACTTGACATTTTTGACTAAAGTTTACAACCTTTAATTGGATAATTTCAACTTAGAGTTTACCAGGTTCAGACTCTGCATGGCATGTGCTTTTCATTACTAAAAGAAACTTCACTGTGGTTTTGCATAATCTGAATTTTAGTCATGTATGATGTTCTGTACAACTTCAACATGGTCTGGTCTATTTATTATAATAATTTTCAGGCCTGTTTGTGATTAAAAATATCCTGATGTGAACTTTGTCATTCTTCTGACAACATTATTACAATAAGAAATGGAAAGCATATTGTACTGTCCAAATTAAGATAGAGATTGCTACCACATCTGAAAACAAAAAAGTGGAAATACCTAAATATACATATAAACATACACACAAAATGTATGCAAAAGATAGTCTGATTTACTTTTCATTAAAACAGCCATACTTTGTCACTGGGAAATGTGTTATTTAATAGAGGGATGCTTAGTAAGATTATAAGTGTTTTTGATTTTTTTAACAGATCATAATAACAGGGGTTTAGCTTCCTAAAATAGCAGCAGTCAGGTGAATTCAAATTTTGATAACATACAGTGAATTCACTAATTTATAAGCTGTGTACTTTCATTCTCGAGGTGATTGAAAAGTATTGCCATTTACACCTAGTAGAAAATAGTACTTTTTAATAGGAAATACTGTGCAACCTGATCTCATGGTGGCAAACCTGCCCTTCTGACCCAAGCCATTCCATGACTGTCTGATTAAGAACAATTTCTTACCATTGTTTGGATCTATCATATGCATTTCTCCTTTGACTCTTAGCTTGGGGTTTCAGTTGTCTGGCATCTGTACAGCATGCCTCAGCTTTACTAAGAGAAATGCTGTTCAAGTCAGAGAAAGAGTGACAGCAAAAGCCATGCAAGATTAAGAAAAGTGGAATTACATGCCTAAGAGTAATTTCTGAGACAAGGATGGTTAGCATGTCAAGGATTTAAGAGAAAAAAATACCAACACAGAAAGTAAATCAGCAGCTTCCAAGGAACAACATAGGCTGGAACTTCTACACCTGACTGAACCTCCAGGACAGCAAAGACTCTTTGGATAGGTGTCTTATTGGGTGTAGATGTGTGTTACCATACAGTTTCATAGCTCATTACTCCATATATCTGTTTGTGCTTTAGCTAACACACAACAGCTCTGTACTCTGGAGCTTTCAGTACCCTGTTCAGGTGTAGAGTTTCCTTGTGAATGGTGGAAGTTGTGTGAAATGATCTGGTGAGGAAGAAAGATTTATGGAGTGAAATTTAAAATTCACATATCTCACTATATTAAACACTTTTAAGAGTTGATTAATCCAGTAATGGATGTGTATTCCATAGCCATTGATCTAATATAATATGAATGTAAATTAATTATGCATATTTAATTTTTTGTTAGTATGTTATGTCAATCTAGAGAAGTCAAAAAGTATTTTGAGTAAAAAAAAAAATTGAAAGAGAGGTGGGTCATTGTATTTTTCTAGAGAAAATAAATACAGGTAAATAATAATTTTGTGAAGAAGGTTTCTCTTCTCACAAAGCTGCTTTTTAATACAATTTTAAAAGAATGGCCTGACTGTAATGAACAGGATTTTAGAATAAACATCTTCTAGAAGTTTAGTGTTGAGTCATAGGCACTCAACAATCACTAAAAGTGAACTTAGCCACAGACTTGCAGCCTTTAGAAACCAAATTGCTATAATCTAAGAGAAAAAAACCCTCAGAAATTACTGTTTACTTGGCAAAAGAGGTTAAATAATTTGGTTACACAACTTGGGCCTCTTAAGAAGGCTCAGGTACAGTTCTAGTCCTCTAAACAGATTTATAACAAATGTCTTTGTCCTTTGGGTTGTTTTCTAAGGCTACAGATGAAATTGCTTCTGAGAGAGGATAAAAAATGCTAAGAAAGAAAAATTCTCTCTGCTTTCATGTCATTAAGTTCCAAGACTGAAGCATACTCAGTTCTTTGAACAAAGTTCTAATAATGCCAACATTGTGGGTTTGATTGCCATATGAGTCATTTATTTAGGAGTTGGACATGATTTTCCTTGTGGGTCCCTTCCAACTCAGAATATTCTGTGAATCTGTGATGCCCACTGAGATCAGTTTTTCTCTAGCATTGTGTTATAGAAAATTATTCGTCAAATACATTGGTCTTTCCTACTTGACCAAGTAGTTCTCCATAAATGCTGTCTTTGAAGTATGCTTGCAGATGAAGAATTTCATATTGCTTTATGTATGCAGCAGTTTATGTATACTTTTGGCTTACTGTAAAGGCAGCAAATAACTTACTTAAAAACCAGAAATATGTTAAGTCCTCAGACAGAGGATATATAAGATCATCATCTCAGCAGAATATTCACAAACAGAATAGATTTTTTTAAAAAGTAAATTATCCCTGAATATAAGAGGACATTAACAAATATGATCTGTATTGGATGGAAATTTGCTGTTTCCTTTTAGTTGTTGTTTATTCAATAGAGAATAAGCAATTTATAGAAAATCATTGTCTATTTAACAATCTTGGAAAAGAGATGATATCTGCATTTGCAGAAAGCTCTCTACCAAGACGTCAAAACTGAAGATGAGAGGTCCTCAGTCCAAGAATGCAGGAGTAACTATGACACTCCAACTCCTTATACAAACTGATCTCTTATATTACAGCTCTAAAGGGTAATATGGACAATGTTTGCCACTATGTAGAATACATCCACTGCAGAATTCTGTACCTGTTTAACTTTCTGTTTACTCTTAATTTATTGCCATGACTTATCAATTTCACATAGAATCAAAATTTATTTTAGGTATCTGGAAAACCATGGATATATTTTTTGACCTTGCTTAAGAAAATAGAAAGTACAAATATACAGCATCACCACAAACAAAAACAACAAACCACATTCTTACTGTTTTGAGATACCAAAGGCTGCTTAACAGACAGATATTTGAACAAATTTTGATGCTCTACTTTTACAGTATGATAGCTAAAATCAGAAAGCAAAAGCAGCTTAGATATTACAATAGTAAAGAATACATGAAAGTAGAGGCAGACAAATAATCTGTCCCATAGAAGAATTTACTCTGAGGATTGAACTTGTTCGGCTTCAATAATTGGCAGCTCTTACACTGGGACTCTGAAGAGATGGATTTCTGCCCCTAGTCACTAAACATATTTAGCAGTTTGAGATGGCCAAGACAAGCAAATCCACAGCATAACTGCTACTACAGTACTTAAAAGAGCAAAGAAGTACAAGAGAGATTTGACAGAAGTCTAAAGAGCACTGGGTATAGCACCAGTGAAGCCAATGGAACCAAGGCAATTTATAAAATGAACATACAGTCTGCAATAGAGATATTGGCTAGGCTGTCTCCTCTTCCTAGACCAGTACTTTTCTGTGCATATACCGTGCTTTGACCACTTTGCTACCACTACCTTCAGTAGTTCCAGGATCAGAAAATGCAGATGCCTACCCTTGGTATTTGCCAAAAATATTTTATGAGTGAATATTTCATAAGTAAATGTTTTAGTTTTTATGATAAAATTATTTTATGAGTAAAATAACTAGTTTTATACCAGCTGCTAAAGCATTTAAGCCCATAGCTGTGATACATACCTCAGACATTCATTTAATATTTTTGGCAGTGAAGGAAAATTTAGTCCAAATACATATACATTCTGAAAACATTCACCAGCAATAGGCACTCTCCAAATGACACTGTCAAAATTAGGGTTTACTCTGTCCTTTTAATTTCTTATATGATTGTGACTACAATTTATATATTTGAGCAGGAAATGTGCTTGCATTACATGATATCCCTGGTACTTTCAAAAAGAAATGCAAGTGCTTGCAATGGCATTCTCTTTTAGAGCATCCTGTACTTGTTAGGTTGCTACACTAGAAAACCTGTGATGGCAACATGTTAAGCAGAGTTAAATTAGGATTTCAGCAGTAAATTTCTAATACACATATTTGGCTATGTTTGTAACAGGAGTAGTGTAAAATAAATGTGCCTACTTCCATTAGATAGCTGAGTAATTCTTTAAATTCATTCTTGCAAGACCTCAAAAGATGATACATATTACAGATCTATGAAAGCATGTACCTTGTCTTTGGAGCATAAATTTTCCAAAGTCTTTTCCATGTATATCACCTTGGTAGGTAAAAACTCCTCTTTCAAGCCCTGAGGATACCTAGAATATGTTGAAACAGAAAAAACAATTTCTTAAATGAATAAATGATAAAGTTCAGCCATTTGTTTTTCTGATTTAGAATAGATAATATGGAGCCCAGACTTTAACTTTTTGCCTTTAAAACATTAATGAATTTTCTCTGCTTATATAATATTTATTATTTAAAATATTTTATTTTACTTATTTGCAACGGTATTAAACAAAATTTCAAAATAACACCTGGAATGATGAAATGTTATACACATAATTAAATTAGTGTGCAGATATAGAAGCCAGCTGAATTGTCAGATTTAAAACCATTTTCCATAGAAAGTATCATGAGGCAGAAAGAACAAATGCAAAAAGTAAAATAACACTGTTTTCCTTCAAGATTAGGTGTACTTTTATTACAGTGAACTATTTACCAAACCAAAAAAGGACAATATTAATAAAGGTAAAATTCCCACTCCCCTCTAAGAAAACAAGGCAAAAACATGGGAAAATATGCTGATTCACTCCTCCTTCCCTTTTATAAACTAAAATTCTAATCAGGGTACAGGAGGTAGAAGTTTGTATACATATTTCTGAAAGAAAAAGGTAATCTAATCTTTACACTGACATCCAGAGTGCTGGATTATATATTCATATTACAAAAAAAAAAATGGATACATTACATAGACAATCACAAATTACTTCAGAATTTAATCTCAGCCATCTTTATCCATGGCAGCCTGAGTACTTACATAACCATCTAGTGCCCAGTTGTCGTTTTCATACTTGCTTACAAAAATATCACTTGGTCCTTTAATTTGAAAAGCTTTCAAGAGCAAATGGGCTTCTTCCTTCTTGTAAACACCTATTAAAATAAAGGAGGCAAGACATACGTTTTAAACAAATTTTCAACCAGTTCGTTCAAAAATCCTTTCAAATTTAGATATATTGTTTTAGAACTAAAAGCTTGTAGAAACATTCTGTAATAAAAGAGTTTCATAATATGGAAAACCTCAAGATTTAAAGTACTGCTAGATCTTCATTAACTCATCCTTTGCCTCATATTACTTGATAAGAGTATGCAAAGATAAGTTTGCATTGTTTAATTTTATATATAATAGGGCAAGAACAGTTGTCTTTTTATACAGTATTTCAATAATTCTGAATGCAAATAGAACTCCTTTCCTGGAATTTCCTTGACCTAGAAAAATGTGGTATTTACTGACATCACAACCCTATGTTGCTACAGTAGATATCAGTAGTGCAGTGAAAGAAATTTCCTCTTTGGCTGCTAATTACTGCAGTTTTCTCTGAACTTTTGACCTTAAAAGATAGTGATAGCTGATAATATTCTTTTTGATGTAACTGTGATGAGAGGCTAAATCTGAACTTCACAGTTAGATTTTCAGAAAGGAATGCATGATGTTGATTATAAGGTATGTATAATTTATGATATTGTTTAATTATCCATGCCTATTTTATATTATGCCATTGTTAATACCACATTATTTTAAGGTAGATATTAATCACTTTTGATTATTTGAACTTTCCAATGGTACAATTCCTAATATCCCTATATACACTTTGTCTGCCACTTCAGTATTTCCTGTGAATTCAACACACCAATGTTATCCAACAGTCTGAGATGAATAAACCCTACCTCAATATCTATTTGAAATATAATGGCTTAAATAGATGGGTGACTGCATATGAAGTGACAGAAGCCTGTGCAGATCATTTTGTTAAAACCTTTCCTTTTGCAAAAGAAAATTATTTTTAGGAAAAATATAAAGTTTTTGTTTTATTTTCCATTTGAATGAAAATGCATCAAAACTGAACAGATTAGAAAAAATTAAAACAAAATATAAGAATAGCTTCTTTAACACCAAATTGTGAACCTACCTGATAGTTTGAGTTGTATGTTGGATGCCTCAATGAATGTGGCATTCACTTTGCTGCTTGTGGTATTGAACCAATCAACAGTGAGAGTAGCAGGCTGTCTTTTTCCTAAATATTCATAAAACCCTTTCCACAGTGAATTTATAAAAAACACATCTGAAGGAACTAAATAAAAGGGGGTGGGGGGAGGGGAAGAAACAAAGGAAGAAGTAAACTACAATGAAATAACAATCTTTCTAGCCATAACTATGCTCTTAATTTTTTTTTTTTAGACAATCAATCCACTGTTCTAAGGAGGTATTACAACAAAAATTTTAACAAAAAACCAGACAATACACCTAATAACCTTTCCACATAATTGCCTATAATATACTATACCTGTCCATCATGGTATACGTTGTCAAAACCTCACACCTTATAGCTTGTGTGATTCAGTGAATGTCCTCAATACTGTGAAAAATGATGAACTCTTCCCCAAAAGCCCTGTACCTTTAAGGTACGAGGAAAAGAAATATAATATTATTCTGCAATCAGAGATTCCTGGAAAGAAACACTGTCTTAGGCCATCCCTTTTGTTTCATGGATCTATTGAAGCAGCATTGTGTGTGATTTTCAACTGAGTATCAAATGAATATTCAACTGAATTGACTGAATTTCTGGTACAGTTTTATCAGTCATTTTTATACTTCAAAGCTTTCTTCCATACAATATTACTGCACCTATGAACAGTGAAGTTTTCAAAGAATGAATTTTTTTTGATTTAAAACAAATGCCATTTCTCAGCAACTGCAGTTTGAACCACCTGAAGTAAAAATCCTACAAAATGAGGCATGAATTATTGGAAGAAGTATATGTATTTGGATTTTTTATTTGATACTATTGGTATCTTTCTTCTACAAGAAAAAAATTTTTAGGTATTATATATTGTATTTTAAATTGTTTAACTAATCACATCATGTCTTGACGAAATTATAGCCCTAGCAAGTATTAAAATTCACCCTTACTATCCATGACCACTACAAGTGATACTTTCTAAATAGCTAACGACTGACATTAGAAGTGTTTCACATTCTTTTAATTAAAATCTCAAATTTAATAATTGGATTTTCTCTTCATTTTGTCAAACTCCAAGGACATAGAAAGGTAGCTATCTTTACTGAAAGAAATTTATCGGTGCAGGTATTTTCTGTAACCATTTAAAAAAATTCTGTCGATATTTCCTCCTCTACCTAATCACTTATTGCAAAAATGAATCAAAAAATAAATGCAGGGCAATAACATTTGACATGCAATACATCTGAAAATCAGAGAGCTGATTGTTCAAGCTCAGTGTAGAATGATTTGAAAACATCATTAGCATGTTATTGGTTCTATCACTCCTAATGAGCAGAGATCTAGTAAATGGCTTTGAGTGTAACAGCTTCGAATAACTGGAAGTGTTCCATTTCCAAAGTAAAAGTCAGTGGAGCTTTACACATGATTACCTCAACTTACTACCAAAAATCTAAAGCATTACATTTCAATTGGTATGTCACAGTCCTTAGAATTCGTATAATTTCTGCAAATACGTGGGTTCTGTAAAGGATCTTTCAGACTTTTTTTCCTATGCATTTCTCATTTTTTTTTCTACAATAGTGACATAGCTAAATTTGAAACCTGGAATTCTAAAAAGAAATATTATAATTATTTTTATTTGCCTATGTTTTTAATCAAAATTGTGTGTTACCCATGAAAGTGAACATCTAGTATTAGTGGCATGAATCAGAGAGGTACGAATCAGAGAGGTATTATGTAAGACTTTTATAAAGGACTCCATACTTCCACCACATTACAGCATCTTCAGTACACAGTTTATCTAGCAACTCTATCAATAATAGCTGCTAAGCTTTGCAAAATAGTACCACTGACTCAGTATTTACAGAGCTTGCACTTGCAGATGAACAGAATCAGTAGGGGGAAAAAATTGTATTACTGCTTCCCCAGTCGTGTTTCTTTTTAAATGATAAAACACAAGTGCTGCAGTCCCCAGAGATGCAGTTTTGGAGAGGCTCTGAGATGATTGTGCTGAACCCTCACAAGTTCCCCGCCTTTCCCACCCCCTGTGGGCAAATGCAAAATGAGAAAAATGAACTGGCTATTAGTATTCTAATGTTGCACTGACTGCACTGATTGTTCTCAGAACATGACAACTGGGAAAATCCATCGCTACTCATTAAAACAGCTTCCTAAGTATTTTTGAGAAGAGTATACAAAGCAGTGAGAACCATAGAAACCAAACAGAGTAATACAGTTCTTAATTCTCACATGGATATTGTAAGAATTTTTCAGTTGCAACTTACAGTCAATCATATAAAAATATTTACTATTGCTTATGAAGACATTAACTCTGCCAAAAAACCCCACAAAACAATAAATATAGCTTGCATTAATTTGTCTAAATGTGAAAAATCAGAACATGAATGTATTCTGTTATGAAAGCTGTAGCTTACCAATATTGGCTTAATTCCATTCAAAACACAGATAGCAGCAAATCAAGTTGTATCAAAAGTCAAGACAACAATGTAAAGAAAGTGTTTCAAAAAATATAATGAAGAAATAAAAACATTTCAAAATTCAAAATAAAAAAGAGAATTAACAATTTTAATACACATAATAGAGCAGAACTGTTTTTTGAAAACCACTTAAAACATTTTCCTCTTAATTACTGTCATTTTTTACAGTTTCACTTTTCTGTTCACTAATATTAGCACTTTCAAGCACAGCATTTAATTTTTTTAATAGCTTTTAAATAGTACTTATCAAAACTAGCTATAAAGGACATGACATTGTGTGAATTGATACTGACTTTGCATAGAATATATTTGGAAACTAGGTCTACATTTTAATTTGGCATTGAAACTTCAAAACCTGTGTGATAGCAGATTAATGCATACCTTAGGTGTTTGGTGAGGTGAAGCCTCCAATAAATGAAGACTGTATATTAATTATAATGAATGAACACTATATCCTGCTTTATTGTGAGTCTGTAGAAGTAACGCATTTCAGAAGAACTCATTTATGGATTCACCTGACACTCCTATTAATAAACTCTCCAGGAAGGTTAATTATTAGCAGAAATACCTTTTTATCCCATCTACTCTTCATAGAGTCCTTCTGTGAATTGCTAGGAGTGTGAACCATTAATCTTATTTTCCCTGCAGCTTTGCAAAAAATCAAGATATAGAATTACAAGCTCATTTATTTGGTGACAACTCTTTTTATTGTTAAATAAGTTAATAAAAAAGAAATAGGACTTTCTTTTTTGGAATGAGGATTTTTCAGATGCATTTGTCAATTTTGTCACTGGCAGGAGGAATAGGTTAACTGCATACATGTTTATGAGGTGGCATAGAAAAGTAACAGTAATGTTTGCCTGTCTTGCCACCTGCCTGCTTGTCCACACTGTTTTGGAAACCCTATCTTGGAGTACGTGGAGAGTTTCTGTGAAGTGATGGCCAAGAATATTTCCAAAACTGGCTTTTGGGTGGGTTTTTTATACTTATTACAACACTTGCAATGTAAAGGGCAGAACTTTGACTGAACCTAATCCCTGCAATTATAGCATACAGTCATTATAAGGCTCTCCATTATAGCAATCTCTCTGATATAAAACTACATCAAATCTGAGGTTTGTGTATATCATCTTCTTCTGTCTGTTTGAGAAGGGATTTTGTGCAATTCAGAAAATTGGCACTACAGAAATTTTAAAAAATTCCTGTGTGAAAGAATTTCATAGAATAGGTTTCACATGTCACTTCATTATAAAGTACCTCAACATTTATATTCTTTGGAAATTAGCAACAAATACTTCACTAAAATATTGGAAATAATTTTATTATCCATAACAATCTTGGGTGTAAATCAATTTAATTTATTTAGATCTAAAGCTCTTCTTGTATACAAACCTGGAGTTTTAGTTATTGTTTCATTAACTTCTCTCACTCCTTTACCTACAAGTAAAAAGACAAATTATCATTTTCATGAACATATTTGTGTGGTTTTTGTTTTTGTTTTTTGTTTAAATAGAATGTTAAAACAATACCTGTTGGATGCAATCATCTTTTATCCAATGGAGTCACTTTTAAGAAAGAAATAACTTCTCTTGAATACTTTACATGTTTAAACCTATCCACTTGCACAAAAATATCAGAAAATAATTTAAGTAAACAACATTTTTACTGTGGAAAATTGTCTGGATAGCTAAGTATTTCATACATTTAGGGCTAAAATGTTTATATCAGTCCCAGTGCTATAAAAGAGAGCCTTATAGAGGGGACAAATACTATCTCTAATTATGAATCTTAATATATTAAATACAGTGTAAATTGTGTTTGGAAAGATTGATACAATTATCAGCAAGAGCCAGATAGGTTGATTCATAGACCAGGATCAGATATCATGGGAAAGAGACACAATTTGTGAATTAAAAAGATGTAATTTGCTATATTTCTGTTACACTCAGCAAAGTTATGTCCATTGATCCTGATCAAGTTCTGGACTCATTATTTGGAACATTAGGAAAGATAGTGTTCCACTGGAAAATTTGGTCTTGCATATTTGTTGGGTTTTTTTTTCTCTTTAGGAGCAGAAATTCACTAATTAGACTGATCTAGTGCTAAGAAAGCACAAAAAAGGGTAGGACACTCAATGAGAATTATACCTAAAGACTGTAACGCAATCATATAGAAATCTTTACTGCAATTTATCTTCAATAAATAAAACAAACAAAAAAAACCCCTCAAACCAAAGATCATTTACTTCAAATTATTAATTATACAGTATCTATGAAAAATCATCCTTTAGGGACACAGAATAAAGATAAATTCTGATATGTAGATCATATGACAATGCTGAATTAAAGAAGTCTGCCCATACATTAAAGAAAAATAAATATTGCTCAAACATCAAAACTATTCAACACACTTTGATATATTAAAATTAAAAATCATACTGCAAAAACTTTCCCATGGCATCTGACTATTTTTCCTCTATTCATATTCTAGAAATATTTTTATTTTATTTTTCTGAATTGAGAACTAACAGCCATGTTGATTTGATGTGATGAGCAAATTCAGACCTTATAACTGTGTACTTATATCTACTCTAGAAAACTATATGAAAGTTACACTGATATAAAAGTGCATTATAGTGAAGAGATTTTGGTACTTCTCATTTTTTTATAAGATTTCCTTAGACTAAAAGCATACCTGCATGAATCTAAAATCTAGGATATTAAATAACTTCTTTTTCTTACAGAAAATCATATATTAAGGACTGAATACATCGAAATACTATTTAAAACTGTGACATAAAGATAAATTCAGTTAAAAGTAGTACTTCATATTGTTTAGGTTTTGTTTTCTGTTGTTAAGAGTAAACATACATATGTGTGCCTGTGCACTTGCACACATATACCCCCTTTTCTTCCTCCATGGATTCTAGATGTTATGTTTACTTTGATTTCTTCACTGTTTCTTTCATAAAATAAAAGCTGTTGTTCTGTGAGTGTCATTAAATAGTAAGTGGAAAAAAATAAATACTACTTCATAAAAATATCAGAGAAAATTAATTCAAACCCAGTAGGATCCAACAAATCACTTGAGTAATGACTTACTTTTACAAATAGGTGATTTTCCTGTCCATTTCATATCTGGTTTACATGTCCGATGCTCTGATCCACCAGCAAGAAAAAATCCTGGCTGACAGGTATACACCAAAGTATACCCTAAAGTGGGAAGATCTATTGCTTTCACATCTACATGTGCCGGTGTTTCTGGCTGCCTGCAAGCATGAGCTGCAAAGGGGTTTTTACAGTTAGAAAACATAAGTGGTAAGCAGTTTCCTCAGAATTAAAGTATCCAATTTGAAATAAATGCATGACAACCCTGGATGGCTTTTAGCAATGTCAAGTAGCTATTACTTATAAAAGTAACACTCAGAGTGTATAGTTATATCATTGTGGAATGGGAATGATGCTATCACATATTCTTAAAGAGTAAACCAAAATCAAATCATGCTAGGAATCAGAAAACAGTTAAAATGAGGGCACATGACATTGCACGTGGTGCAATGATTGGTCCTGTGAATTATTGTACTGTCACAGCTTCAAGCATCACTTCCACACTGTGTTCTGAAAATTAGAGTGGTTATTTGGATAAATAAATGTATTTCAATTGAAATAAAGGTTCCACAAGAATGTTTTGTTATAGAACATTGACTATAATAGATTTGGTTACTCAGTAGGCTTCCTTCTCTGTGCCACATAGTGCTCATTTATAACAACCCAAAGATAATTTAAAACAGGATAAGAATCTAAGGTCATTGTAATGAATTACTTTTAGCTTAGGTCAGTGTATTTTAGTACAATAGTTACTCGATGTCTTCCAACTAACACAGAGCTATAAGTAATTTTCATAACCATGCATAGCCCAAAAAGGTGGGGTTTGCTGAGTTTTAGTTTATGATTCATAAAATACTAGGCAACAAAATAATTCCATGCCTATTTCAAGATACTTTCCATTCTTTATTAATCCACTACACACAAAAAAAATTCTAGTTTTATTAAAGCAGCTCATGCAGTAGGTTAATTATAACAGATTTTTGAGTAAAAATGATAGAATTGTTGTGAACTTCATTTAAAAAATCTGAAAAATCTTCCTTTAAATAATATCCCAAATATATCTTTGGTCTTTGAATAGGAAACAACAACAAATAAAACATTTAAAAATCTGTTTTATATAAAGCTTGTAGCAAATAATTTGTCATTAATTTCCACAACTCTTAAAATTGTGCACTGTTCTGAGTGGTTAGAATAGAAACCAGACTTACGAATGCATTCAGATTGTATGCCACTCCAAGTTAGGTTAGCAAGACAAGAACGAGTGGTAGATCCCTGAATATGATAACCTTTTCTGCATCTGAAATAGACTGTGCTCCCAACCTAAGGATCAAACCAGAATGTTAGGCAGAAGAAATATCCATCATATGTAGTCAGATATAAAGACAGTGATAAGTTAATACAGTTTTTTTCAAAAATAAAAATATCTGCTTTTTAGAATTTCTAGAGTTAGACTTTTTCTTTTTTTTTTTTTTTTTACGTGCTGATGAAATGGTTGAGTAGTTGATTCTTTTGTGATCTTATTTAAAAACAATGTGTTGAAAACCTCTTACCCTGCATTTATTACTATTAAGTTTTATTTGAGATGTTCAACTAGCAGAGTGAAGTCCTGGAAAGCCTTCCTATCGTCAAATATGATATGACCTTCCTCAAAAGACAAGGTAAAATAACTGAGAAAATGCTCTTTAGATTTCAACTGGGATAGAAATGCATGAAAGCTACATACAAAATTGAGGGTGAGAAACAATTTTCTTAAGAGATGTGTGAGAGATTATTTGGAAAGTTCTAGTAAAATGAACTTATTGATGGTTCTGACAAAAGTAAACAGAATGTAACTCCAGGCCAAGTTATTTAATGATACTGGGCTAATCAGGAAAGCATTACTTTTGTTTTGGATAAAAAAGCTTGGCAATAATTAATAAATAAATAAATTAGACAAAATTTATATTATTGGAAATTATATTACTTTAATAAAACAGACAAGTTGCAAATGAGTAGTGATCAATGTGTATTAGTAAGAGTTTGCAGTTATAGAATGGCAGATAGATCCGCACTGCAAACGTCATAGAAGGACTTCAATGGAAATTAAAAATTAGTATCTCCAAAAGTAGCTACCTGCTATCTGTACACTCAATTATATAAAACCTGCTTATCTTGACAGATGTTCAGCAAATGCACATAATTTCTCCCAAAAGTAGCTTGGGAAAACCACTGGTGTTTTTAAAGGTCATATTACTGATATGGCTTTGTAGACTTATGTCTCTCTAACTATTTTTAAACATATTATTCTCTCTATCCTCCTAAGGACACACAGCATGTCTTTAGTAGGGAGTAGAACTGTGTATGGCTAGTCTTGAGCCTAAGTCATCTTACTTGTGCCAATTCTGGTATCTGTCAGTAAAAACAAGATGCAAATCTTTTCTCAGTGCTCCAAAAGATCAAGCAAAAAGTAACATAGGTTCAAGGTAGTTAAGGAGTTATACTGTTTTTTCATTTTACTGGTAAAAGTTAAAATGAAAGCAGCACTCTCTTTGTATAACACTTGGATGAAAAATATTGAGGGCTTCGCAGTGTAGTGAAGCACAAATGCAAAGAATAAAAGGGGCAAGACAGGATGTTGGTAGACAGGGGAAAACCCTACAAAGATCTGCTGCCTGTCATCACACTGTTCTGTAATGAGGAGAGACTGCTGAAATGTGTTTTATAGAAGTTTAGCTATGTCATACAAACAGAAAGCCCATGAAAAATGTATGAAAAAAATCCCAAAACAATCTAGTTCCATTGCCATTAGAGAGAAGTCTCCCTGTTGTGGTTAAAGATAGCATTCTGAGAGCGAACACATACTGGAGAAAGACTTAATGCACAACAGAGTAAGACTTAGTATGGCCTTTCCACCATTCTAGAGGTGAATGGGAAGAGAAGATCAGTCTACATAAACATGAACAACAGACAGTAGAACAGTGAATTGGCCAGTACAATTCTGTTATTAAAGACAATTTTTGAAGCAGATAAAAGGCGGAGAAAAAAGAAAACCACCTCTTGATAAAATTAGGTGCGAAGATTAGAGTTAGTTTTGAAGAGAAAATGGGGCCAGGTACAGCATCAAGACGAGACATCAGAAAGGCAACTGCACCTATTACTAGGAGCAGAACCACCTTGAGTAAGGCCAAAAGATGTGGCTCAGGGAGAAGTGCCTCAGTATCTGTGAGCCAGGCAGGAGCAGAAGGTGAAGAAAAGAGCTGACAGCCATAGTAACAAAAGACAGAAAAATTGCAGGACAGAGAGGCCACCAATAACCAGAGGAACTTACAGAAAGGACTTTTTGGAAAACAGTTCTACTAATTAAGTTGCAATGGGCCCACTGCCCTAGGCTCAGAAATAAGCAGCAAACCCAAACAGAACTTATATTAAATTTCAGTCACACATATTTATACCTGAAAAAATCTATCCACACGAAGTTTATCAATCTATATAATGACTGTGGATTGGTCATTGTTGCATCTACAGTTATTTCCTCAGTCACTTTTCTGACTCTCACTAGTTAAACTAACAACCTGTATGGAACTTGGAAATTATAGAAAGGATATTCATCACAGAGAACCTGGACACAACACAGAATAATTTTATCTTCTCTGAATAAAATAGAACATGAATTTCTAATTTAGTAAAGCCACTTGCTGACTTTTTGTCAAGGACTACATGGCCTTTGGATCACACAGGTCTTTGGTTGTTAGGTATTTACTGACTATTCATCAATGTATGAAAGAATTATTATCATAAAGCCAGGTAATTATATTATGTCATATCATATTAAGGAATCAATTTATAAATAACCTTCCCTACTGAAGTCTCCTAAAGGATTGAACACATGATATATTGCAGGGTTAGAAGTTCTTTCTTTAAGCTGAATGTTCTAAAAAAAGCTTGGAATGAAGAATGAGTTTTTATTTTAAAAAGGGTGGAAATTTCTCAAGGTTTGCATCAGAAATTAAAGGCTACAGATAATTTTTCTCATTAAATTTCTTATGTAATTAGGAAATACATTTTCATTTTAGAATGCTAATAAATAATGATTTACAAATTACCTCATAACCTCTGGAACTATTTTGTATTCCAAAATGTGGAGTACCAGGGTCTGTACACGTATTGTGAGCTGGATCTAATGCAAAATATGAAGCACAACACATATTATTATGGTATGGAAAAAAAATACTCTAAAACTGTTTGCAAAGATTAAATAATTTCATAAATGCCTAGTGATGACAAGAATTCAATTTTTAATTGAATGTGTGTTTTTCTATATATTACACCAGTATTTCCAACTGAATTACCAAGTATATCATAGTAATTTGTTTCAGTACATTGTCATTATTTTAAAAGATCTTTGGAGGTATTTCTGGTAGTGCAGACTTTACAGTTAGAATTACATTATTTTTTACCAATATTATCCTTTTAAATCTCTTTGAAACCATAGTATATTTCACTATTCAAAATGAAGTTGGAATATATAGAGAAATCTTTAGAAATCTTTATCTTTTCTTCATTTCAAATGAATGGCTTAATGATAAATATTTCTAAAAGAAATACCCCCCCCCAAAAAAACCAACCTAACCCTAAGTCCCTAAACCCAAAAAATCCCACAAACTGAAAAAACCCAAACCCATAATCAGTCTGCATTCTCATAGCAAGAAAATACTTTTAATTTTTGTATATATATTTTTTCTATGCCACAAAGAGAACAAGTTTCTGATGGAGCAGCCCCCCAGTTGTTGCTGGAGAATAAAATTTCCTCCATAAAAAAAGCACATGCCAACAGAGTAAAACTAATTGTTCTGTTTCATGAGAGTAATTTTAAGCAGCCTAAAACTATTTTTTCATTCAGTAACTCCCATATTCTGGTGGGGCTTTAGAGTTGCCCAGTCATATCCACCAGTTAGACAGCACAGAACTTCATCCATTGGATTGTTCTGTGGTAAGTGATCCTCTCTTGGAAACTTGAGTCTGCTGAGTGCTGACATTGAATTATGAAGACCATATCTTGAGACTATACTTCACCTGCAACAATTTTTAGTCTTCTGTAGAGCAAAAATTGAACTTATCATTTACAATAATGTGATCTTTCTTTTCACTCTTGGCCAACTCCCATTTTCAATATTGACCATCAGTAGAGAATAAAAATTCAACTAGACTGATATTTACCAAAGGCTTCAAAAGTTAGGCGGATGTTGACCTAAAGTGTAAGAATAAAAAGCAAACATACTCCTGATGCTGAGATGCTTGAACAGTTCAGGAACTTTTTAAAAATTATCAAAAGCTGGAATTCTATTTCTAATAATAGACACATGTAGCGGAACTGAATTTTTAAGATAGGTCTCGTCTGAAGTACCCAAAGCAAGACTTCTCAAAGTATTCTAAGGAAATCAATGATACTCAGAAACAGAAAAGCTTCCATTATATGGTATTTTTATGTCTAGTTCTAGATATTGTTCACTGCTCTTAACCTTCAAATTGATTAAAAATTTTATCTGTAAATATGTTTGATGATCTATTTTCTTTTTAAGATAACATAAAAACTATGATGTAAAAGAAAAACTTGTATATTTGATGCACTACTTTTCATGTTCTTCTAGATTATACTGTATAAAATATAAACAGAAACATCATTATTACATTTTCAAAGTTGATTCTTTGCATCAGGCCTGAAAATTAGCTTTTTTAAGCCTTCTTGCCTCTGTAGCAAAATGTAGGTGTAGGATAATTGCCCAGTTTACAAAAACTATGGAGAGAAGTTTTGAATTCATACAAAAGAATTCTGTTGACTATTATGTCTTCATTTAAAAATACAGGCTGTTTTTAATAATCATGATTACAACCTTTTCCCAGACTGCCCAGCTCTTTCATACAGCCAATATCTCAGCCACAACAAAATATATAAATGGCCTACAATTTACATCTGAATATGTTTGTTTAAAAATATCAAAGAGATTTTTTTTATTATAAAACTAAAATAATTTTCTCTAGCAAGTCACACCAAGTGGGATCAAGTTCTGATGCCAGAGGGAGTTAAAGGTGTCAATCTGATTGATGTAACAAGCTAAAAGTCTACCAGTTGCACAACAGTCAATGAGAAACTGAGAGTATTTGGGAATTCATCAGAATTTCAAAAGATCAGAGATGTACAAGCCACGTTCACAAGGTCAAAAACACTTTGATTAAGGTTTGATTCTGATAAATGCCTTTAAATCTCCAGTGACAAAATATGGTCTTTAGTCTGCCACAGTCTTCTGCATGTCCAAAAGATTCTAAAAATAGATGGAATAAATTTATGCACTTGCATGAATTGACGTTCTGCATTTCCAACAGACTAGCAACCATGTAAATTTACAAATGACTTCATATGTGTTTGTGTTTATACTAAAGTTTTTATACTCAAAATATAACATTATTTAACTAGTTCTCTTTACTTTACACAGACCTTTTCCATATTTGGATAGCTAATCGCTAAATTTATGATAGTAAATATGATGATAGTAATAGTTTAGCAAGAATATTCTCAGTAGATGATGCATTAGTGGTAGTTGTTACCAATGCATGTTGGCTGAATTCCACTCCAGGTACCATCTGCTTGACAGAATCTTCTTGAAGAGCCTATCAGAATAAAAGGAGGTCTGCACTGAAAGCTAACTTCAGATCTGTAGGTGAAACTTTTTCCATTGAGGCGTCCTTCTGCTGGAGTACCAGGATCACCACAAAATACAGCTGATACATAAAAACAAAAAGAAAAAAAAAGGTATTAAAATCTGTACATGCTTTTAACCTGAAATATTCAACACTGGTCTATGTGCAAGGCAGGCATACTGGATATGAATGCAAATGCTATGTTCATTTATCTCTGAAGGGCTGTAGATCTCCTAAATTCTTGACAGCAATTCAAAATAAATTGTCAATGTTACAGCTATTGTAAGCATAAAGCTTAACCTGGAAAAATAGACCTTTTAATTGAGACCCTTATATATTGATTAGATTTGAATGACAAAATAATGCCAAAGTAGACAATGCTATATTGCAATGCTTAAAAATAAAACAATTTTTCACATCTGACACCCTCAAATGAGTAGGCTGGTAATTTTTGCCCTAATTAGATAAAAAGTAAAATGTTTATCAGGGTCTTAACAAGATTCAAGCACCCAAAGATTTGAGTTGACAAATTTAGAAAATGCTGAAAAACAAATACAAGTAAGACATGAGGGTATGTACTCGCCTTTGGTAAGAAAAAAATTGCTTAGAAAGGCTATGAGCTATGAGCTTAAGGGTTAGCATCCTTATTTTCACCTGTTAGTGTAAATGGAAACAGGGAAGAAAAGTAGGAAAAGTGTAAGGGAACATTCCAGTCATGCTTACCACAAGTCAAATTCAGAACATACAATAGGATTACCAGTACAGCAAATGGTGATGGGTCCAATTAGATAACAAGAGATGAAAGTGACTTTTGGGGAAAGGAAGACTGTGACCTTTAATGGGCACAGCCACTCAAATTTCATAACAAGGTAAGTTTTTTGGTACAAGGAAGGAGAATCCTGCAGTAATTCATATATTACCTGATGTAGCTGAGTCCTTTTTAAATTGTGATTCTGTGACTGTAGCCCAAGACAACTGATTGTAGCTTTGGTGAAGCCCAACACAACTGTACCCTGAAAACTTACGCAAACATTGTGGGATGTCTCCCCGCCAAACTCCTCGCCCCTCGCAGGAGAGAATAGCTGTGTTAGACAGCTGATAGCCTTCTGCACAGCTGTAACTCACACTGGCACCCCAACGATAATCGGATCCTTCCACTTTCCCATACAATACTGCTGGAGGGGGGCCACAAGTAATCGCTGTGTCAGAAAAAAAAAGTTAGAGTTTCAAGAATTTATAGGGTTTAGGAATATGTAATATATTATGCACTCATACATTTGAATCTCAAAAAAAGGTATTTCAGGCTGTCGTTCTAACAAAACATACCTGTGTTGACAAAGTAGCCTGTAATAAACAGAAAACTAATTTAAATACAAAAATAAAGGCTATGGATTTAGGAAGTCCCTCAGTGCCAGGTTGCTAGAATTCCAAAGAGTACATAGCTACCTAGTTTTATATTTTTCCTTACATATTCATTACTGATAATTTTTGGCAAAAAGTTATTAAGCTAGGTAAAGGTTTTCAATAAACATTATTTCTTTCAATAAATAAGTTTTTATGATTCTAAATTTCTAAATATTTGTATTTTATTTAAACTAATTTTGCAGCGCTATTTAATATGACTGTTCATTCACCTGCTCATTTTCTAAGGTTTTCCACACACAATGGTAATTAGCTTTATTGGTAATTAGGGGCTAAGAAATTATTCTGATGTTTTCTACCTTCTGATAAGACTGCCCAAAATGATGAAATCTGGAATGTCCAGGTTTACATTTCCATATAATTTCTTTTAACAAAGACCATAATGATAAAATCAGTCAGGCAGTAATTTTCATGACAGAAAATGAAGTCAGTTGAATAAGTATGCCAAAATTTAATTAGTAGGCTAGACTTAGATATCACAGTGAAGTGGTGATAGGTGAGCTGGCAGCCTAGGCCTTTTATAAGCAGAAGATGCCCTAGGCTGTTAAATTTTCTCCCTGGGCTGCTGAAGTTGTGTTAACAATTTTCACCAGGCTGCCTTATTTGTATTTCAGCCTCATCTCCACTATGACCTTCCTGCTAGAACTTGTAATTAGCTATTTGTGAAGCATATTTTTGGCTGTTTATGATGAGTACACTACTGCGACAAGGGAATCTTTTACAGAAAGCTTGATTTGCAGAATCCTGTTGCAGAACTTTGTCCATATAATCCAAGAGAAATGGGCTAAAAAGGAAAATGGGTATTTCATTCATATTTGTTTAAGATGAGCACTCTGACAATCTTCATTGCAGAGAGATTTGGTTCTATTTTAGTCAATAATGTCACTATTTTGACTGCTATTCTACCACAGCATATGTAGTATATAAACAAATATAAATTCTACAGAAATACTTATCTAATATTTTAGTTACATTTGGAACAGTAATTGTTCTAGAGAATATTTTAATTCTTTTTTTTTTTTTTTAGTAAATAAAGACATTGGTTAGTGAATATCACATATATGTCAGAACAGTACTTGTAAATCATTAAATTCAAAAGATCACCTTTGCAAATCGGTTTACTTTGGTTCCAAGTGCTGTCTTTCACACAGCGCATGGTAGATGAACTTGCAGGTTCCATCAGATATCCTGGATTGCACTGATAGCTGACTGTCTTATTAAAGGTAAAATCATTTCCAAACTGAACGCCATTTGCTAATGCACCTGGATCTCCACAGTTAATCACTAGTGAGGAAAAGAGAAAAGGAATTTTTTTTAATGAACATATAACCATGCATACCTAATGTCCTTTCTTATAGTGTACAATACAAGAAAAAATTGCTTCTGTCAAGAAAAGTTATCTTTCTGAGGTATTTCAATAGCATGGACCAAATATAATTTTCCCTTAACAGAGTAGCCTTATCTGGCGTGCTCTACAGCTACTGCGGATTGTTAGTGATAGTTTTGACAGGACTTTTTCTACCTTTATATTGAAACCTTTGTCATATCAAACCTGAAGTTGATGGTGAAATACAATTCCAGCAGAGTTATGAAATGCCTCTTTTACCCCCTTTTTAGAGTTCTTTTCTTTTGTGTGTGTGCGTGTATAGAAGTACTGATGTACTGTTAGTCTAGCCTTGTTAGTGAGGCCAGTAGCCCCGCTTGCCTTGTAGCACTCCTCTGGCCCCTGCTCACCTACCCTGATGGAATAGCTCAGCCTTGCTGCTCCCTGATTCTTGGTCCTTAGCAGAATGGTGATTGACCAATTCTGAGTCATTTGGCTCACAATAAAAACTGGAACAGTAATGTATCCAGTTATACAAAATTTGATTGTGAGCTACCAGAACTTCCTCCTCTAAGCATTAGCCGCAAGGAGAAAAGAAAAAGGGAAAAAATTGCTAAAGGAAACTCTAAAGGAACAGCTAAATATAACATTATTCTAAAAAATATTAATATCATCAAATTTACATTTCTGAGGTAAACAAATACAATAAAGTTACCTAAGTAGCCATCTTAAGAAGATTGTTCTGGAAGCATCTAGCATGTATTATAAGGGCATGTACCTTTAGATATATAAAAATATTCATGTTTTATAAGACAAATGAATGTGGGAAAATGTGTTATTTTATCTATCAAGAAAATAATTTTCAGTAGGAAGGCTGGATGACTTACTACTTTACAGCTTTAGGGGAAGAAAATTTCTTTCTGACCTGTGCAGTCTGGAGCAGTGCCAGTCCATGTCCCATTAGCAGTACAATGTCTAGTGGTTAGCCCTGAAGTTTTGTAACCTTCCCAGCAGGCATAAATGACTGAGCTGGAGAATAATATTCCATCAGTGTATATTATCATACCATTGGCTGGCGTGCCAGGGTTCCCACAAGATACAGCTGCAAAGAAGAGATTTAAAAAACAAACAAACAAAAAAGGATTTTGATAATAGATGACTAACGGGGATGAAGAAAAGGAAAAGTCAACTAGGTAAATAGCTCATCTTTTAAAACACCTACAGCAAGTTTTACTGAGAAAATATGTAACAGGCATATTCTTGAATAAACTTTTTATTTCTCTTTGTTAATATTATTATTTTCATTTGGGTTTTTTTCCTTTTTTCCAATTCCTGATTCAGATAGTTTGCCCTTTTTGTTCTACTCCACTCAATACAGCCACTGGACCAAATAAAGCTCATTCAGAATTTTCTGTCAGACCTGTACCTCTGTTTTGCCTTTTGGCAAATTTTTCTATTCTTGTCTTCTGGTATCTCCTTTTTCAATTGTAAAAATGCATAAATAGTAAATTGTGACCTTCTTGTTAATTTATTTTTTTGAATCAAGAAAAGAACAGACACTCTGTATTGGCCTCCATATCTTTTGAGCATCTATATCATTCCTTTAAGGCAGTATTAGAGTTTCAGCTTCATATGTCTAAGATTTGACAGTGGCTTACCTTGATTATTTTGATTACATGCTGGGGTTTTTTTGAAAGGTGAGGGTTTGGTTTTTTTTTTTTTTTTCCAGTGGATCAACCAATCAGTAAAAGAATTTGGGGTTTTATTTTGAATTTTCCTAACAACTTTTCTAGAAACTCCATTTTTTTGAGACCCCCACCTAGAGTACTGCAACCATCTCTGGGGTTCCCAGCAGAAGAAAGACTTGGATCTGCTGGATGGCCCCCAGCATAATGGTTATAATCTAATAATTAAAATATAACAATGTTAGGCTTATGATTAAAACAAGCACAATTTGCCAATTAAAAATTAGTCTACCATTTATGTTTGGAATAACAGTGCCTTCTCTAAATCATTTTTTAATCACTTCTTAAGTTTAAAAGTTTCAAATAGTGAAGAGAAGAATTTAACAGGTTGGAACTTGAATCTGCAGGAATAAATAAGTATTCTCCTCTTAATCTCATTCATACTGAGATTAAATAGGAAACAATTGAAGGACCTTAGAAAAATGGGAATAAAAGAAACTTTTTTCTTGTTTTTCTTTTTTTAACTGAAAAAGGAAGGTTGAAGCAAACATTATGATGAAAGGGGGAAAAAATCAGCATTTAAAACACTGATAATTGACAATAACTTCTGCTGTCCTACTATACTTAATATCTTTATGTAAGGAAAGTATAAAGGATAAGCTTCAGTTATCTGTTGATAACTGCAAAGCTTCAGTTTTCTGTTGAAGATACTGATTCAAATACTGATCCTGTGCCCACTGCCATTTCTATACAGTTGTGATATCTGCACTGACAGAAGATTAGTCTGTGCTGAAGAATACTGCAAAAGAACAATTGTTCTCAGAATATAATGTGTAGGTAAAAAGATTGTTACAAATATTTTGTTCTATCTTCCATTTTATCATTCAGTTTAGGAGACAATAGATACTACAAAATCCATCAACTCTGATGAATTAGATAAAGTAATTTTTCTAACATTCTTAGAAAATGGGAAATCATTATAAAACTCAATTTAAAGCCTTCTATTACTGCTTCCCATATTTAACTGCACAAAAAATGTAAGAATTCTTTATTTTTTTTGTCTTACTTTAAAATGATTTTCAGAAATATTCTGTTGCATTTCTTCTAAAAGAGGCAGCATAAAAATATCTAATTAGAAAATAGTCTAACTTCTGTTGTGAAATATGTATTGATTTATTAATTTATACTTAATTTATGTATTCATTTATGCAACTTTATTTTATCATTTATTCAGTCCTTGATGCATAGATATTACATAGAAAGAGAAGATGAAAGTATTTTGTTGTTACAAAATTGTTGTTATTTATCACTCTTTCATACCTTCAATCAAAAGCGTTTGTTTAGTCTTATATTTAACTTAGGTATCTATTATTTATTTTCAGGCTAATTATTTTTTAACTAAATTATTTTCTCACAAATTTCTTATAAATATATATTCCAAAACTTTAGCAGTTCGGATTTAAGTTTTTAAGCAAAACATGAATGATTTGTAAACTTTTTTATACCACCTTTCTGCAGAATATTATGAAAGCATATTTCTGCCTAATGAAACTTTTCAATCAAAGAACAAGGAGTCATTAGGAAGTGTTTCAAGAGTGTCAGAATGCCAATGTATCAATACCTACCTTCACACACAGGCTGTATACCTGACCAGGAACCATTAAGCAAGCATGTTCGCTCTGCAGACCCTCGCAGCTGATAACCCATTTCACATGAGAAACGTAGCAGACTTTTTGCTTTGAACTCATCCCCTAGTCTAGACCCATGAGCTGGTACTCCTGGATCATCACAAAAACCAGGATTATTTCCTGAAAAACACAACAGAGCACAGATATTGCCAGGGACATTGTGTGCAAATGTAGTGGCAGTGAAACTACTCTCCTGTGAATAGGGCCACTGCATTGTTTCTATTACAATCAATCCCTCTTCTTCAGTACTGTGAAGAAGTGTGTGAAACTAAAGTCAAAGATGAAAGTACCTGTCTTTTTACCCTACTTCTTTTCTCAGACCAATACAGGCCTAGGCCCAGAATGTGATAAAAATAAAAGCAAAAAGATAATTGAGAAGACAGGAAGCACCCCTGTCACTTTTTGTCAGTTCAATTAATCGGTTGCTTTTTGATATAAATATTTTCTACACATTGTGTTATATTGTTTACTTTGTAGTGATTTTTTCTAATAACAAGAATTAAATAACAGCAAGAGTGAGGAGAACCATAATCAAATTTTTAGGAAATGCATTTGAAACGCATATATCTACAGAAAATTCTCCTGCCCTTGTGTCTGTCAAGAATGAAAATATCTCATAATTTTCCTTATCCTCTAAATTTCTATGCAAATATTGGTTAAAAATTTAGAAGAGAAAGAACATGTTGCCAGACAGAGCTCTCAAAGATGTCCTCATAAGTCTGATGAATCAGTAAAGTGCTTTATCACACAGAGTGGCTCTTACAGGAGATACTATACAAGATGGTTAAGGAAGCGTGGTCTCAGTATCAACAATTCATTATAAATTTTGGTATAAAATTGTATATCTCCTGAATCCTTCTGTGTCTACTTTGCAGTTAACAGTAATATTATCCTGTGTCCTCCAATTTTGAATTATATGTCTAAACACAAATTCTTTGAAACTGTAAGTTTTGATTTCGGGCTTTGATTTTATTTTGGGGGTTTGTTTTCAAAATATGTATATATACTTAAATAGTTTGAAGTCTGCATATTCTTAAATGAGTTTTTCTTCATAGGTATCCCTCTCATATAAAGGATAAAATCCTAAATAAGAAAAAAACTATACCAAATTTTTGAGAAAATGCAAATAGTTTTTTTAGAAATTGAAATTTTTGTATGTCAGAAAGCATGATTATGTGTGTGTCATAAAGTTTTAATTATACGAAGTATGAGTGGATACAGTCATGATTTCATATAAAAGGAGGCCAAGACAGTTCCTGAATTCAAGACTAACTTGTGGGCTTTGATTGTGTTCACATTGTTTAGTACTACATTCTTCTAGAGTAGATTGCTCTTGTCACCTTGCCCTACAGCATTTAGACCTAGATTTCCTGGTGTAAATACAGGCTTGTAAGCAGTGTGCAGGTCTGAAGTCAGCTGGTATATTCTGTCTCTCTATGCACAGTAAAACTCACTCTCCAAAACACTGTGACTGCCTCCAAACTGACTGTTGAGAATGATCTCCAGCACACACAAACTTGTAAAGTATTTGTGTGTTTTTTGATGGACTGCCAGGTATGATGGGTAAAAATTAATCTGGGGACAATTCAAAGAGTATAACGGCTTCAGGGATCAAGTACTGTCATCCATGACCTATGCCCTGGCACTGCTAAAGCAGAAGTCCAGATGTGGCCCCTGGATGCTATCTGATTCCACTTACTCTAAGACATTACTATTTCACAAACATTTCTATCTGCTTAAAATGTGTAAAATAACATGACGACTGTGATTCAGGCTCCCACTCTGGCATGTTTATGTCATGAAACAGATATATCACACATACTTTGGCTTGTGAATGTAAAGGGATTTTTCATGGCAAAATGATCTATGATTCTGAAAAGTTGGTTATGTCTCAGTTGCTTTGGGATTTTGCTGAGGGAATAAATCCAGATGAATGACTGGACTTTTTTTTTTCTTGGACATACCTAGTTTTGACTTGGAGAAAATTTGAACTGGGACCATGAAATTTTATAGTCAAAGGGTATAGACAAAGGCAGTTACAGTAATATGAAGGTCTAGACCCCTGTTTATTTAGCAATGTAGAAGACTCAATATCCATTATTGAAATATGAGTGTGTCATTTTAAACAAAAATGTCAACTATTGCTTAATTCATAAGATACAAAAGTCCACTATTGGAACAGGTCCCAGGTGACAACAAACCCTGATATCATATTTATACCATCATAGAACCATCAGGCATTCAAACACATATTAATATATAATTAAAATAATAATCCCATTCTGAAAGAGACTACAGGTTTTAACATTGTATTTGGACTGTTTTTCATATCCCCGAAGTATAAAACCAATTATAGTTCTCAGTCATCCTGGGCACAATCATTCTTTCAATGACATTATGACAACAAATTATTCATACTGGGTTTTGATGGATTAATCTCCTGAATATCTAACTTGGAAAGCGTAGTTTATATTACAATTCTAAATACCTTAGAGAAACCAGACACCTTTTATGGTTTTCTTTGGCTTTTTTGGGGGGGGAATTTTTCTTTGCTTTTTTTTTTTTGCATTGAGCCAACAGAGACAGATTTTCATTTCCGTAGGCAATCATCTTGCTCTGACCCATTGTGTTCAAAATTAGAAAATTGAATTCTGCATCAGTAACAGTATTTTAGTTACACTAGACATATTTTCCCCACCATAAGACATGAGTACAGTGCTCTTTAATATTTTCAAAATCTGTGAGTCTATAAAAATACTGTAATATTCATGACTGAAGACATCTGAAGAGTCTCAATTGTTAGCAATTAAAATTTCCCTCCACCAAAATGAGTTTTTCCCTTGTGGTGAGAAGTGTTGGATAATAGCACCAGATTGTTACCTGACTATTCAAGTCTTCAGAGCAATACCAGCAATTTCAGATCTGGGATATTATGTTGGATGAAAAGGTGAAAGTGACATAAATATGAGCTTAAGATAAGCAAGAAAAATTTTTTTGTTGTGCAGTGATGCCTTCAGGTCTAGGCATAGAGACCACAATGGCAGTGAGATCTAGCAGTGTGAGGAGAATCTAAACTTTCCTCCTTGAGCAGCAAAGAACAGAAATGAAACAGTACTGATTTAAATTCACTTCCTTTTCTCAGTATTTTAAATTCTGCTAAACATCCTTGCATAATCATCCTTGCAGCTCATAAATGGACCATTTTCAATGAACACTTATTCAGATCTTTTTCAAAGTACTGAAAATAATTCAAAGTACCTTGTATCTATTTAAATTAGGTCAAATCTGAATCGAACCACATTGAATCACATCAGCCCAGTGGTGGGCATGTCCAATAGTTCAGGGGAAGTTATAAGACTGTATAATGGGTAATTATGAACAATTTTCTCACTAGGAAATTTTCTTCTTAAACCATTCAGGTATTTGATTTTTATATACCAAAGTGTGTACCCCTGTTTCCCTTACAAAAGCTATTAATATGCTGTGCGTGTCCTTAGGAGCCAATCCTCACCTGAACTCTTACTTCAACAAAACTGTGTGATGTTTTATGGTTTTTTCTAGATTTGCATAGCCTAGCAGAGAATAAACGGTTTCTGTACTTCCTGACAGCACCAAGAACATGTCAGACATTTATTGTGTTTGCACATTGTCACAATAATAAAGTATATTTCTGCAAGAGAAAAGAGGAGCAAAATGTACAAAGTTTACCTTAATACCTTTGCTGTGGAGTTTCTTAATCAAATTTTTCTGATGTAACAATCTTTGTTTGCACAAAGTGTTCATAAAAATATTATGTATCACATGTATCCTTTTTAAGCAAAACTTGACCAGGTTTGAAACACTGTTTTGCTGTATCTTCTCTACACTGCAGTATACAATGAGAGCATGTGGCTGAGGAGTGAAGTTGTGAAGTAATGACAAAGAGAATGAGATGATTATGAGAATATTTCAGTAAATGGGTGTGATACAGTGGAGTGGCTATTGGTGAAATTAAAATATAACTGGAAAATAAACAAAACAAGTATTTGCTAAAAAAAATTATGAGAATAGCCTTACTCATATATCATTCAGATAATGGTTGGTAGAAGTACCTGAACAGTGAGGGAGAGTCCCACTCCAGTGGCTATCTTCTTGGCACTCCCTTGTGGAATTTCCTATGAGCCTTCGACCCGCTGTGCAAGAATAGTGAATTATGGAGCCATATGTAAATTTGTCTCCTGAAAGAATTGCATTTGCGGGTACCCCAGGATGTCCACAAGAAATGGCTACCAAAGGTAAGAACACAACATTATGAGATGTTCTCATAGCACAGAAAAAATCTCTTATACCCTTTAAATACAAGGCTGGTTCCACAAAAGATACGTCTGTCTGGATTTCAGCTCTTACAGATCTTCAATTTTCTTGTTGCTATTGATCGTTCATTGGTAATTTATAAGATTAAACACAAAACTGTGTAAAACTAGCCTATCCAGTTTAGCCTTTCTTTAAAATATATAGATTCCTTTCCTTATTCATTTCTGTTCATGATCCTTCCCTACAAATAGTACACCTTATTTTGGTTAGCAGTAGGAAGACACCAAATAAGGCTATTGCTGTCATGTGCATATATTTTGCAGATATGATAATGCAAGTGGCTTTATCATATCTACAACTAGGTATAGTTTAAGCAGATAGTGAAATCAAATATCTATTCTATAATATTATTATAGCAATGTGATGAGCTAGAGTGAGCAAGAAGAAAATGGATTACTGATAATTTTTATAATTTTAAACCATACTTATTTTTCTAAGATACAATAAGTAGGAACATGCTTGCACCAGCAAATATTCTTGCCAAACTAAAAAAAAATTATGCAGGTATTTTGCATTTAAAATGGTGCATTTTCCCTAATTATTTTACTACTGAAATGTGAATAAACCCACTTTTTCAAGTTATAGCTTTTATTGACAGACACTGAAAGCACAGATTGCTGTGAAAAAAAAAAAACCAAAAACCAAAACTGCTTGGGCCATGTGAATACTAGATACATAGCAGTATGAAAAGCATAATAAAGAAATAAATTCATCAACCTAATGACATTTCTTGCTCTGGTATATAAGTGTAAAACCATGAAATAAATAATTTTAGTAAAAAATTGAAATTGTGTTAAACAAAAACTTTTAAAACATCTGATGTATTTCAAATTAAAATATACTTTAATTTCATTTACTTCTTATAATTGCATTAATAATCAGAAATCATGTCAGCAAACTAATAGTGATCAGAGAAGGAAAATATCTCAGTGGAAATTAAACTCAGGCAAACTGTTATTTTGTAAATATGAAGCTTACTGGTCATAGGAAACGCAAGAAGATTTCCTCCCTCTCTGAGGAGAAAGTGATGGAGGAAATATCAAGTGCTGTTATAAACAGACTCTTTTGAGCAAATTCTTTTCTGTACAACATTTCACAGATTTGTTCTCACATATACACTACAATGAGTCTGAAAAAAAAAATAAATATCTGATACAGACATTAATGGTCTTAGACTATCATTCTAAATTATAACAAATAAATAGTAATTTTAGATTTCCCTAGCTGTTTCCAGATACTTTAAAAATTCACTGGTAGGGGAAATTATTGTTGACTTTCTGGCATTTGAAATAATAGTTCCATAGTTTCCTGGAAACATTTTTTTAATAATGTTAAGTTGCATGATATTTTGTCTTCATTTTTTTCTTACTGAGATGTACAAATTTGCAATGTATTGATCTTAAAGTCCACTTTGTTCCTTAATAGACGGCTACACTTCTTTTTTCTATCATGATTTAAAGTCATGTGCAACTCTTCAATGCTAATCCAACCAAATGGATACTTACACAAACACTTTGGTAGTGATCTGTCCCATAACCCATTAGCTTTACAGGTCAGTGCAGATGAACCCAAGAGATAAAAGCCCTTCTTGCAATGGTATGCCACGCTTGTCCCGTATTTGAAACTTTCGGGATAATTCTGCTGTCCATGACGAATTGCATTCTCCACAAAGCCAGGATCAGAACAGTTCACCACTGTAAATACAAGCAACATTCAGTGCTGATGCATAACAGCAATATTATAAATGTATCAATGATTCTCATTACTTCACTAGCAGCTCATAACTGTGGTTCATCTGCAGTTCTTTTCTGGGTTTTATATCAGAAATATTGACTCCTAAATAAGACTCTAGATCTCTTTGCTTTGCAAGAAATACTACAATTTTACTCCAGTTCTTTTAATAGTCTTGGAGAAGATGCATAATATCAAGTACACAAGTTGTTCAAAAATAAAAGAGAAATTGGAGGAATTTTTTATCATTCCCTTGGTAGGCTTAGTTTGGTGTACACAATTTTTATGTGAAGGAACAGTCTATTTCTAAATAACATTGATATTTTCTTTTTATTAATTTTCTCTAATTAAAAAATTGCTTTAAATACTAAGGACATCTGCTACTAATGTGTAGAAAAGGAAAAGGAAGACAGTGAAAAGTCAAGTACTTGATAGGGGAGCAGGAATGAGGGTAAGCACTAAAAAACATGAAGTAATTTTTTCAGATAGCCATTAAAAACCTAAAAAATTATGGTTTTTTTCATGATTGTTCAGTTTTTATATAAAGTATAACTACCCTTGCCACTCCTTCATTTTATACTCTGTGGAGACTGCAGGGTCATAGAATCATTTAATATCTTGGGTTAGAAGGGACTTTTTCAAACACCCAATTTTGCTGTCTGTAATCTGAAAACTATATGAAAAGTTAGACACTTACTACACCCCTCTCCATCTTCATAACATTATAGATAAATTTAAAAAAAAAAGACATAAAATATTATTAGTATCATAAATTAAAGCTCATCCAAGAAGCACAGGAATCTACCTTTCAAGTATGTCATCTAGTTCAAATCAATTTTCACAAAAAATAAATCAGTGGAGAAGAATATAGATAAGATTATCATTTTAGAGGTCAGATATACATAGTCCCTAATGGACTGCTTTTTACTCCTGAATAACTTTTATTCAAAAGCTTAAGTTGTATCATACATAAAACTTAAATATGCTGATTAGATAATTCACTAGAAGTAGGAAGCTCGTGCAAATATTCATTCCTTGAAGGGACATTTTATCCAATCAGCTAAAAAGCATAAGGATTTTAGAAAAATTCTAACATCCTAAAATTTAATTTGGAGCAAAAATCAGTTTTAATTTATTTATCTTTATCTTTAAAAGCCACGCTCTTAAAAGTGTTAAATATTCCTAATTTTAACCTCACAATTCCAAACAAACATATACCTAGGTCTAAAGAATGTCTCATATGAATCTAAAGTTTTCCTTCATAAAAATTATTTTAGAAGTAATATTTGGGGAAAAGAACTCTTTTTGGCATAAAGAAACCCATTTTTCATGTACCAATTGTTATTAAAAACACTGACAATACAATTACACAGAAAAGTCAATTTTTTTAAAAAATAGGTATTACAATGATGCACACAAAGTATCATTGAAAGGTATTATGTAGAATGATTATGTTCAACGAATGAATTTTTTTTAATGTTCCTGAGCAGTAATAAAATGTTAGTCTGCTAACTGAAACTGTTCTTATTTGTTTCATAGTGAATCCTATGAAATAATTCACCAGTGAAGTTATGTTCAGCTTACATTATAATATTTTAGCCTCTATTTCATACTAACAACTTTTATTTAAACATATTCTTATAATTATCAAATTTAATACAGAAACCAGATATATAGAGGTTAAATAAATATGTGTTTACACGAGATTTCATTGACAGAATCAAATACCTCCTTAGCTCTTGACTTTTTCTTCCTGTCCCGTAAGACAGGGAAAAATATCAAGTCCTAATATTGCACTGCTCTTTGAAAGCTGTGAAAATTTTGGATGTGGAAGTCTGTGTCTCTGTACTTGCTTTGAAGAATTCCAAAAATTCTTTCTTGTGAGGATCTCTATTTAAGAGTATTATCAAGACAAAATGTTTTGTCTTTTACATGACACATTCTTTGTTACTACTTTTTTTCCATGGTTACTCATCTTTGCCAGCTAAGCCTAATTCTTGCACCGGCAACATTGTAGAACAGGGACACCTGTGAAAGTCTGTAAAATGTACAGTCCACTGACAGGATGCCTCACCAAAACATTAAGCTAGATCTGAAGGAGCTCATACGTCTGTATTCACAGTACAATCCTTTCTTACAGAAACTAGCACAGTTCCCAGAAGCAACACATGCTGCATCCTAATTAACCCTGTTTCCTAGGCAATTAGACACGGTGTGGTGCTGGGTAGATGCTGCTGTAAAGTTTCTGCTTTTGGAACTAGCCTGCATCCTCTGCATAGTTAAAAGTTACCTTGTTCAAACACACCCTTAAACTTAATTTTTCCACATAAATGTATACACATTCCTGAACATTTGAATACAGATCTGTATCAATGTGAATTAAAGAAAGCTAGCACTTGTTTTCTGGCATGAGGCCAGTAGACAGTGGCTCAGTCCATGCCATTGTGCACTGCTACCCTCAGAACAGGGTGAATTCTCTGAACTGCTCATGAAGAATGACTTTCCTGTCCGTACTAACCCATGAGCCATGCTCCAAACAATTCCTGTGAATGTGCCACTTGGTTCAAATGAAAAACCACCTAAACAAGTAGGAGCAATTCAGCTCCCATGCCAAGCACTGTTTAATTTAAAAATACAAATAAATTTAATTTCAAACACAGAAGTGAATATTTCAGAATCTTTCTATTTAGATAAAACTATTTTTATGGTAATTTGATTCCCAACCTCACAATTACACAATACCACTATTGTGATCGATCATATAAAAAAATGAAGTCTGGCGTTGTATGAAATATTTATTCAGGTCTTCTTGAGACCTATATCCATGTTCTAATCAGTACCCCATCTTTCAATGAAACTGCCCATCAAAAACATGGCAAAATAACACTTTTCCATTCCACTAATACCTACCTGCCTGTTTTAGCAACTACTCCTTCAAGAGCAGTTCTCCCTTAATGATAAAGATAAAAAAAAAATTGAATTGTGCTTTATGGTTGTAAGAGTATATGCAAAATCCTGTGGAAAAATAATAATTACATTCTTCTTCCAATAATCTAAAGGTGAAATAATATCAGTTTATCAACATAGCTATCATATTTAAAATTTTTGTGTATCAGAAATTTTATCCTGGTACAAATAGGACCCTTGCTGTACTCACAGAGATCCACAGTACAGATGCATGTTTAGTAGTCCGCATTTAATATCATCCAAATTTGGTTTTGGTCAGGAATATAGCACTAAAAACTGGGCATACACAGCTTAAACAGGACATACACATTTACAGTAAAATTTCATTAATGAATACACAAAACTAGTGTAAATTTGCATGATGACAGATACTACTGAATTTTTCTCAAGCTATAGGATAAGATTCATACTGTTTATCAGATAAGGTTCTTGTGATGTCAAAAAAATTGTCCTCCATGAAATCTGTATTTTTAGTTTATTTTCTGGTGGGATTTTTGAGTGGTTTTGTTTGGTAGTTTTAGGGGTTTGGGTTTGTTTGTTTGGGGAATTTTGTTTATTTGGTTTGGGTTTGGATTTTTTTTGCTGTTATTTATGTTTTGTCTGAGAATGAAGCTGCAGATGCTCTGGTATTCTCTTTGATGGAATGGGGAGGGCAATAGAGATGTACAGGCACAAACCTTTGAAAGAAAGTGCCTTTCAGAACAAAAAATGTGGACAACTTTTCATTGCATCATAGACTATCAGTCACAGAAATCTCATTTAGGAGTTGTGGGAACTCCAGAATATCAGAACTTATTATTATTATAAAAAAAATTATATTTTTTTAACTATAATATTGTATGTTTTTTTTATTTCTAGATTAAAGTGATAAACAGTGAAACACTCTACAGATAGAAATTATGTAAAGGAAAAAGCAGTAAAATAAGCAGTGAAATGCCATTTTAGAATTTGTTCTAAAGAAAAACCAAAAAATATTTATTTTTCACTGCAATTTAGAGAAAATCATTCTTACTGAACTCAAATATGCATTAGATTTGTTGAAAGAGAGCATTGAAAGTAATAGTTCAAATTATTTCTATTTTAATCTCAGAATATTCTATTGAAACAGAAGAAAATCTGATGCATGTTGCAAAATTCTCACATTTATTGAAGGCTTTGTAGATTTATGAATACAATTATTTTCAAATATTCTTCTCATCCTATGGATTACTCAATTCTTTCCCTAGGTTTAATTTTTAACCAGCATTCACAAGAGCTGTCCCTTTTTTTAAGTGAGGTTGAGATTATTAACATAAAAAAATATATATATAACTGCTTCAAATTAAATCTTTGGTTTAACGGGTAATGGTTCCAAATTCACTTATAAAAAGTCCATATTAGAAATTAAAAGGAACTTTGTTTCATGAAAATACACTGGCTTAAAGCTATCCAAAAGCAATTCTAACTGAACTATTTTTGTAAGTCAATAGGGAGAACAGAAAAAGTTAATTCTCCATGAAGACTAGAAATATGGAATGTTCAAGGAAAATCTTGCAGTCCTGTAGTATCAATTTTTCTGTGTAATACAAAGTTTTCACTCCAATACCAGTAGTATCTGTATAGAGAGCTCAGTGGTGAATGAAACACAAGACAGTCACCAAATGCATAATTTAAGCATGTGCTCTGTGAGCAAAATTCTTGCATCATACATGAAGTTTCATTAAATGATTATGCAAGAGAATATGATCCCTCAAGTTAAAAAGTAACCACAATTATGCCTCCAGTGCTACTTAAGGTCAGCTATCAGTTTTTAAATATATACACAAGTGTGCTGTTGCTAAGAAGGGCTGCAGTAAGGAGTATTTTAGAAAAGAATTTGAGTTGGCTAGCATGCAGAACTGAGGCAGTATTTTCCCCAAATGCCTTTCACCCTGGGGACTCAATTGCAAATCACAGTGAGAGCAGACGGAGATTGTATTCTCTCAATGACACCTGTCAAGAGTTTCATGGCAAATGAATTCTGTCAGTCTAGGTTTAGTCTTCTGAGAAAAGCTGGAGAATACTCCTAGTCTGCCCTGTTAACTTTGGAACCTCACACTGAGTAGATTCAAACCCTTGAGGACAAAAAATTAAAAGACCATGTCAGAGACCTCTAGGGCAGCTTTCTGTTAAAAAATTGAGTGATCATCAAAAAGTACATTATTCACAGTATTTAGTTTCTTATTCTCATTCTTCTTTTTCTTGACAGAAACAATCTTAAGCTTCTTTTATAAACTTTCATATCTGATCAACAGTATTTTAAAATATTTTTATGTAAAAAGTATTCCACTAATGTTGGTGTCTAGAATATGTTTAGGGACTGACATTCTAGAGTGAATAAAGAGTAGAGAATTCACCCTGTTTTTATGAGAAGTTTTTAAAAATGATGTCTATAAAAAGAAAGAAAGCTCTGCTTGTGAAAGCATGATGACAAAATTGCCAGTAAATGGAATTTTAGTAAAGGTCAATGCAAAGTCAACAATAAACAAGAAGGAAAACTTCTCATATTTTCCCAGGTATCACAATAGCAAAATGGACCAGAAAGATAAAGTAATTACCTGTTATTTTTGTCTTGTGTTCTCTGTATGCAAAATTAATTTTTGGGCATCCATGTACAACTAGTATTAACACAATAGCTTTTTCAGACTAGTCCAAACTCTGGGATCATGATTTAAAGTCTTTTTCTTCAGATCATTTTTTAATCTGAGAATTGTTTTTCACCTGGATGAGGAACTTCAGTTGCTTCAAAAGACGCTTCTACTACCTTTTGAAGTGTCTGCCTGGTCTCCAGGCTGGTTTCACTGCACAGAGGGACATCTCTGCCAGATCAGGTAAATATCCCAGACACTGTATGGCATCTCCCATGGCACCTCACCTTCTCATTTAGGAAACTTACTCAAGTGCAAGTTATCCTTCTGAAGAATGTCAACATGCTACCAATATGAACAGAGTAGGTACATCTGACATTTAAATATAAAGAAGTCACAACAAAGGCCTCTGACTTTGGAAAAAACAAAACTGAACAAAATGCATTTCTCAGTTCATACAGATCCTTGACTCCACCACAGATGGAAAACTGCTTAAATTCAGAGCTGCTTTGTCTTTGGATGAGAAGAACTTGTTACCAGTCTCAATCTCTCCCACATTTCTATCAGCTGCCATTAGAAAGGTTATTTTTCTTGTCACTGAAGGAGTGAAACATATTACCACTGGTTCAAATGACATAGCCACTAAAGAGACCACAATAAAATTAGAAATTCTTTGTAGATCCCAGATTCCTGATAAGACTTAAAAGCCTTATTTAACTTTTCAAGAGTCTATGAGCAATAAGATAAAGAAAGACAAACCTTTTAAGTTAGAAATTCAACACAAATGCAGTATAAATAAAGACCTGAATTCTTTATTACTAACAAATAGCCTAGACTCACTGATTACTAGATAGCCTGGACTTACTGATACAGACTGGAGAATGTGAACTAACTAACAACTTTGCCAAATGGATCTTCCCATCAAAATGTTTCTGGTCTTAAGACACATATTTCTAGCAGGAGAAAAGCTCATAAATCTCATTTACAAAAAGATAAAAGGGATTCTGAAGGAAACAGTAGCAAAGGATATCCACTTTTCCTGGTACAGATTATGAATATGACCCTGCCTTAATACAGGCAGAAAGTGTGGTGTTTAATACAGCAGTTCTTGCTTCAAGCATAATATATGGAAAAATGACCTGCAGTGCAATCAGGAGTGCAGAGCTCTGATGAGACAATCTGATTCAGTTCTCAGTTTGGTGGTTAGGAGTTATTACGAAAAGTAGAAAGCATGCAGATTGGCTTTCTGTGCTTCCAAAGACTAAATAGAAAGTGGTTCCAAACTGCTAATGGAAAAAAATCCAGTGAACATACTTGGCTTAGGATTTAATGTAGCCATAACTACTTCTGGGATCGCACATCTAGGTTGCACCAAGCTCTACTCCAGCAAGTTTGCAGCAGAGAATAGAGATCTGGGTATTGTAATTTTTCTGATGCCACTTGGTTCCAGTTTAAAGGCAAGTAAACCAAGTTCTTGATCTGTTCTTTATCAAATAAATAAATGTAAAGCTAGAGTCCATATGGAGAATTACAAATGATGAATTTAAAGTCATACTTCAGAGACCATCACATTCCAGAAAAGGTTATCACCAATCTTCAGAAAATACTAAATACTCCAAAAGGATTAAATATAAATTTTAAAACATATATTAATGTTTAAATAATTTAAAAATGTAGGGTTTCTATCTCACAAAGTACCTAAACATTGCAACATGCCATTTTTTCACTTGTGACAGAAACAGTGAGAATATAGTTTTTCCAAGGCATGGGTATTTTAAGAATTCCATTACCTCAGAACCCAGGTCCAAATCAAATACTAAAAAATATGTACATTTTAAGACACAAAAGGTTTTCTTTCTGAGCCAAAACAGTTTACCAGAGCTGACAAAAACATTCTGGAGTAGGGAGAAATACCATTGCAAAGTGATTCAGTGCTTGCAGTGCATTTAGGATATACAGACATATTAAAATCCCTTTTTTCATACAAGTTTTTATCATACGGCTCTTAAGTAGCAAATATGATCTTCTGTGTGCTTTACCTTTTTCTTAGCCAACCCCCCCGCCATGTAATTTTCTTACTTAATTTCCTGTCACTGATTACTTAACCTGCTATTGACACAACAGGCAGAAGAAATGTATCATTGTAGAAGGGTGCCTAAGAACTGCCCCAGCTTCATTTTCCAAAAATATCAAGGTTTCCTGTGCATAAGTAACAGCTCAGATTAACTATAAAATAAAATAAAATAAAATAAAATAAAATAAAATAAAATAAAATAAAATAAAATAAAATAAAATAAAATAAACTTCTGCAGTAGCTTCAAGTAGCAATTTTTAATTTGTAGTACTTCCTGTACAGTCTCAGCCAAATGAAGCCAAGTTCATTATTGACTCAGGTGAACTCAACTGATGTTTGAAAGAAAGGTCATATGTAAAATCTCGGTTGAATTAAATGATACAAGTTTGCCAGGAATCAATCCTTTCCCAGCAGGATATTTAAAGAGCTGGAAGATTTACTTTCTTTGTAAACAAATTCATAATTCATTGCTAACAATGAACTTTAAAACAAATGTTTTCTACCCGTTAGATAAAAGATGATTTTAGAAGTCAAGGATTATGCCAGAAAATGTGCTATTACTTGCTTTAGGTAAGTTCTAATCAATTCATTAAGACCAAATTTGACGTAGGAATACAGTTGGTGTATATATATAGTCTTTAGTCATAAACTGTACACAAGAATACTTGAAATTGGAAGTGAAAACTAAAGAGTTTGCCCAGGGATTTGTCCAGTCAGGTTTTGAATAGCTATGAGAATGGAAAATCCACAATGTCTCTGGGAAATTTATTGAGGCGTTTTGCCACCCCCACATTTAAAAAGCTTTTTCTTTTGTTTGATTTTGTACTCTTTGCATCATGTACTTTCAGTGAGCACCACTGAGAAGTCTGTCCCTCTTTTTTTACGCTGTCCCTTAGATAAGTATAGATGATAAGCAATGCTCCCCCTGAGCCTTCTCTCCCCTAAGCTGAACAACCCCAACTCTCAGTCTCTCTTCAAATCAGAGGCAAGCCATGAGAAAAGTTTGTTTCTCTGAAGATATATTTAGGAAAGGGCAGAATACACCAGAGAGAGGAGGCTACACACACACACCCCCACACCCCCACACCCACCAGTGAGAAGCAAAAAAGGGAGCACCGAGTTTAGAGGAGAAGGCAGTGCATGAGGGAGTAGATACTCTCTGTAGCCTATGAAGAACACACCAGAGAAGAGAAGTGAGAAAGAACGGCAGAGAGAAACTGCTACATACTAACTGCAAGGTCAACCCACCACCCTAAAATAAGAAACAATACAAATTATCAAGGCAATTATATGACAACATTTTATTTTCATATATTTGAAATTTCTAGATCAGACGCACATGTACTAGGAGAATGGTATAGAACTACTCTAACACTGATATGCTTTAGCTGAAGTGGATATTCAATATTCCCTTTACAGTAAAACTAAATATCTTCTGGTGTGCAAATACATTTTCAACAGTTACTGTTACTTTAGAGAGTATATTCCTCTCCAGAAGGAGAAGTTTCTTGAACAAATTGCAAACTTCATGACAACTTTTTCAAACCTTTTAAATCAGTTAAACTTGGTCACAAAGGTCAGCAGCTATAGTTTTATCATGATTAGCAGCTAAGGTCTCTGGCTTTTGGCAGGGTGCATGGAACGGGTGATGAAATTAGGTGGCTCCTTGCAGTTCAGGATGGAAGAGATACAAGACATTCACTGAAAAATATAAGTTGCTATAGAGAAAGAAATACTAAGTGAAAAGAAGAATGAAGTGAAAAAACACTGAGTGAATGGCAAAAGTCCAGATTCACACCATCTGCAGAGGAATAGGCAAAACTGTAGATACTCAACTAAGAGAACTTTGGGCCACTCCATTCTGGCAGGAGTTTACCATTCTTAAGTGAATGGATCTTGGCAGATCTGCATCCATAATATTAACTCCTTTCAGACAACCAATCTCCCTAAACAAGATTCCAGACCATAAATTGACCTGGACCGAACTCAGATTCACGTGAAAAAATTTTAAAAGGACAACAAAAGTAGACAGGAGAGACAACTGAAATAATGTTGCAGTAACTGCAGGCATCCTAATTCTTATGTTCTTTTTAAAAAATCTTTTCAATCTTTGCATTGTTTTTTCTTGTTTTCATTTTGATTTGCTTTTCTTTTAATAAATGTAATGGAGTTCAATGTAGACAGCTGAGTAACTCAGCTCATAAATGGGGTTGAACTTCAGGAAAGGTGTTCTATCTCTGCCTCTGACAGTCAGAACAGATTCTGATTGAATCTACAGTTCAAGTGAAAAAGTATGTGTTTCAAACAAAAAACCCATTTCTTAAATGCCTCATAGATGAGACAGACGAGATTGTTCACTTAGGTCTAGCAAAAGAGAATAGTATAAAAGGGAAAAAATAAATGAGCCTAAATAGGAACAGTTTTCTAATTCTTGTTTCTCTGTTCCAATAATTACATTGCTGTTAGTTAACTCACTTGAATAAATTCTGAGGGTAGTGACTGAGGGAATTGCCATCTCTTTATTGTTTTAATGAGAATGAAAGATCTAATTCCACACACACTGAGACTAAAATTGCATCAGCTATCTCTGAAACATTTTGATGAGCTAATCACCAAAGATTATTATTCTTAGAAACAACAGTTGTAATACAATGTTGTATACATTGTAATACAGTTTTTAATAAACCAACAGGTGGCGATAATAAAGGTACAATAGTCGAAGTTTTTATTACATGATTTTTAGTCCCAATGTTGTATCCTTAGAATGACTTTGCTGCCTGCAATTTCCTTTAGCCCATGAAAGACAAGACACAAAGAACAAAAAGCATAGTACTTACACAATTTTAATTTTTTTCTAGTGAAAGAAAATACTCAATAAAGCATTTCTGGAGAAATTTTTGTGCTCTATTTCTTTGTATGTTCCATAGCAGGCATAACCATAAGAATCTTTCCAGACACTAAGTATTTTTAATTTGGTTTTGGTTTACATATTTGGAAATTAGCACTGTTATTAACATTTATAAATTAACCCATATAATTCCAGATTTGAATATGTGCATGAACAACTATTGTAAATTAGAGCCATTAAAATACATTTCCTTCCAGAGCCTTCACAAAAAGGGCACTGAAGAATATAGAGTATCTCAAAAATACCCAGGCCTTTGAGATCTTTCAGTATATCTTACATGATTTACCTCATGTCCTGCCTTTCACTTCTTTGTCAGTGTGCATCTATGATTTGGTAAGAAGATATTCAGTCTCCCACAGCGATTCAAAAGAAAATACTTCACAATATCATTAAATATCAGTATCTTAATGGATTCAGCATTGAGAAAGCATGTACTATACCAGTAGAAGTTATTTTGGGGCATATAGCAAAAAACCACTAAACTATTGAACAGATTTTAGGAATCTGATCCAGATATTGGTGAAACAGACCAAAGATGAGATGTTAGCTCCATATTCTGCAACACTAGCCAAAAGTTAAAGAAAATAAATAAAAACAGTGGTCAAAAATTGAAGTAATAAAACCAGGTTAATTCAGAGAGTTTTAATCTTAATTCCACTACCGGGATCTGGATAAGGATTTAATCTGATAATTGTAGATTGTGCTTTAAAATGTTTTTTTCTTTGTCCTTTCCTAATATGCACATTTGATTCAGATTTTCTCATAACACAAACCTTTGTTTCATTCTCATCTCTCAAACATGTCCATCTTAACCATAGCACACTGGGAATCAAGCTCAGAATTCTTTGCAAAAAAACCAAGCAGAATTAAATCTTATTTTATCTTTTTTTTTTTTTGGGGGGGGATAAGAAAAATCAGGTTTCACATCTCTCAATGTCATAATAACAATTTATGCAAACTGTATTAAAATGCACCTAATTCAAGCTAGACAGGCAACCATGATTTATTGATGTAATACAACTTTTGTGATAAAAAGTTCACTTTATATGTCTATAAACTAAATGCTGGTGATTGCAGTCTGAGACCTTTGAGGTAAAATACTGAAAAGTCTAGGCTTCCCCAATACTCAGCTGTAACAACAATTTCCAATGTAGAAATGCAGAAACTCAAATAATGTCCTAAAGGACAGGGTTGTGAATTATGTCCCAGTGTTTTGAGGCAGGGTACAAAACTCTTACCTCGGCAGTTGGGTAAAGGACTACTCCACTGCCCATTGCTCCGACACTGTGCCCGAGAAGCACCCTGAAGTAAGTATCCAGTATTGCAGGTAAAATTTACCACATCGTTTAAATTGAACTCACTGCCATTAGTCATTCCATGAGTTGGATTCCCAGGATGTCCACATGTGATTGCTGTTAGAAGAAAAACAGGCAGGTTAGCATCTCAGTGAAAGGTACTGATCCATGGAACCTCTTGAGGGTTGGAGCTCTTTTGGCGTTTTGGGTTTTGACTTTGTTTTTTTTTTTCTTTCCCCTTCTGAATTTGTCTTTGACATTTATACAAGACATATAAGAAAAATAATAGGATATATTTATTAGGAACTCTTAACTGTCAGGAGAAAAGTCTTATTTTTTCAATAAAACCCTTAGAACCTACTTTTTACCTTATGCTGAAAGTTTTAATAAAAATAAATCTAAATATATATATATATACATATAATATATGCATTTTCACACACATCTGATATGTATTAGACCTTTAAAAATGGATTTTAATATTGCTACTATTAAAAATAAAGGAAAATATTTTTTCCAAGCAAGCTTAAACATGTAGTAGAGCCAAAGAAATTTGATGCACTACTTCAGAATATTCTGAAGCATTCCAGTTTCAAAAATCTTACGTTGCTTTGCTGAAGTAGTCATTCTTTTAATCTGATTTTCTTATGACTATAAAGAAATAATTTTTGGGATAAATCTTTCCCATTATTTATTACTTGTGTTGAGTTTGCTAAAATAGAACTTATAAAATAAGCTTCTTATGGTTAAGCTTAAGTTTTCTATATGACGAGATATTAAAATATAGAAAAAGAAAAGCATAGATACTAACAACGTAAAATCAGAATGTACATATACACACATGTACAATCACAGAACTTCTCAACTCTGCTGCAGACGTTTGTCATACTTGAATAAATAAACAATATACAGGCTTATTTTTTCTTTTTATTCTGTTGTGCTGCTAGTCACAAGGAATTAAGCAAAAATCTTATTTCCTATTAACTCTCAATAAGCAGCAAGTGGAAAGATCGTTCAGAAAATACTTGGCTAAATTGTGGTCCAACTGATTAACTAGTTGGACCACAATTGGTCCAACTTGATGGGGAAAGACCTGTGTGTCACAAATTTTGCAACATGAAGGAGGTTGACTTTTATATGAAACTCAGAATCTTAAGTAGTCCTGGGTGGAGAACTTCCTTAGGTATTATTTTTTAAGATTACAATGCCTGGTACTTTACAAATCTAAAAATCCTTTCAAAGTAAATTTTAAAATATAAAAAGATGTTATTTTCTGTAAAAATCTCACAAAATGGAGACAAATTTGGGGCAAAGTTTCAGGTCCACAGCCCCTAATGTCTTTGTAATATCTCTGCCATTGTATTGAATCCACCAGAGGTGGATGTCTTACAGTGCTGTGCCTTGTATCATTAGCTAAAAAAGGTGTTGTTAACACCTCACTCTTTTGCTACTGCTGAGCAGCATTGCACAGCACCACTGCTGTATCCCCAATATTCCACTTTCCCACCAGTATGCCAAGAGTGGTTGCATCCTCGCCAGGGGATATAACCAGGTCAGCTGACCAAAGGGATGTTCCATACCAGATGATGTTTGCTGAGCTATGAAAGATAAGAGGAAGGATGAGAAAGTGGCAAGGCAGGGTGGCAGTGGGGAAGGAGGGGAGGTTTCATCCATTATTTACATGTATGTTTTGGAGCAGCCATTACACATGCTGAAGCCCTCTTTCCTGGGAAGTAGCCAGACATTGTTTGTTCATGGGAAGTAGAAAATTAAAATCTTTATTTTCTTTGCTTGCAAGTGCAATAATTCCCTTTTGTTTTAGTAAGTTGCCATCTTATTTCTGATCCCTGTCTTTCTGAACAGGGGAGTGAGAGTAGCTAGGTGGCCATCTGGAATCCAGCCAAGGTCAACCCACCGCAGCCATATTTCTAGTTGAGGTTCCACAATCCTCATTTAGAAGAATATTTCAGTAGAACATATTTCTAGAATTGGTGAAAAGTATTTTTTTCACTTTACATATCAGAAATAAGAATCTCATTTTTATAAGAATTTCTTAAACAAATTATTCAAAGGAGGAAAATCCCCTGAAGTTTGGATGCTGACTTAAACCAAATCATCATGCATGTCTTTTTAGTCTGGCAGCATTCTAAGCAAATCATGTTGTAATAGAAAGCATTAGGCAAACTCTAATAACAAAAAATGATGCCATTTCTTTTCATAACAGTAATGATAACACCTATTTAGGAAGAAGCAGCCCCTCCCATGCCCCTCCCCAGCTTTGCCTCTTTCTTTTGAAGGAATTTTATTCACTGCACAGTCAAATGAATGCCCTAATAGTAACAATGCTAGTTGTGACGTTTCTCCTTTGATGATAATAAATCACTTGAAGATATAAATAGGATTTTAAAAGGACAATGACACTTGGCAGATATTTCCTGCCACTGTATACAAATAAAAATTTTCATTTTACCCTAAGAAAGAAAATACAGAACATTTAGAAATCTAATATGTATTAAACAGAAAAGCTGACCATCTCAGTGACTCTGTGTAGACAATACTCCTGTCTAAATTGCACCTTAAAAAATACAACACTGAAATAGTTGATATAAATTCTCCATTAAAAAAAAAAAGTGTGAAAATGGGACTCTTTAATAAAATTGAAATGAAAATGAAATAAAATCAACTACATAATAAAGTAGTAAAATAAAAACCAGATAAATTGGATTTTACTGATTAAATGGCTGATGGTTCAGAAAATGTCAGATAATCTGTCACACAAATAAAGAAGAAGCTAGAGAAGGAAAGACTCCGCGATTCTAGCTCTTAATTGTGGGATTTTCAAAACCAGGTGAATTAAGAAAATATTAAAGCTATAAAAAAGTTAACATCTTTTCTAACAGATGTAGCACAATCCAATGCCATGCCTTGGCTTGAATTGGTAAATCAACTTGAGGCCAATTTCAAAAAATGGGCAGTCACCATCAAAACAGCACAGATTAAGACTAGTCCAGCTTTGTCCTTCAAGCAATGAAAATATACAAAGGAATTTTTCACTCTTGGTGAAAAAAATAGGGGAGAGGCTCAGCAAGTCTATACTTGACATAACAACTATACCTGGACAAAGAGAAAGTGATAGACCAAGTTACACAGTTGCAGCCTGCTATTCAAACCCCTTCAGTGTCTATGCCATCCTGTTTCTGAAACAACAGAAATCAGGAGTTACTGAAAATATTAACAAGTCTGTGCTAGGTTAGAAACTGGATCATAACAACCCTTGTAATTGGCAACAGGTCCAATAAATATCTGATCTGAGCCCAAACACTTTTGAGCATCCAATCCACTGTTAATATTCAATTATGTTTAGAATAGTAGCAAGAATTCAATGAAAAATTAATTGTACTTACGGACACAAACAGGAGTTTGTCCAGACCACTTGTGGTCCTGTAGGCAAATTCTGACCGATGTACCAACAAGTCGAAAGCCAGGATTACACTGGTAGACTACAGTGTCGCGATAACTGAAACCATCTCCACTAATATGACCATTTACAATTGGGTCTGGAGAGCCACAGTGACCAGCTACAATAAAAGAACAGCCTATCAAAAATACGTATTTTGATAAGACTTGCCAAAATTTACAAGAAAACACCCCAAAATTTCAACTTTGCTTTCAATAAACAGTCAACTACTGCACTGTGCAGAAAAATTTCTCAGGTATATAATCTACAGATGATATGTTTTCTACTTCTTTGAAGAAGAAAATTGTGAATTCTATTATGAAATAATGGTACAGGTTTGAGAGTTAAAGACCTTACGCTTCTGAGAGGAAAAAGGAAACGTTATTAAGACATTTCCCCGTAATAAAAAGTAAAAGAAGGGTATTTTTGTTGATACTGACCAAATTACAAAGCAATATAAAGATGAGCTAACTATAATTTTGACATAAATATGAATTTATAAGCATTTTCCAGATAGAAGGCATGAACAAGATGGAATGTCTGCCAGCACTGTTTCCTCCTTATTTCAGCTGTTGTTAAAACATTACAGAATCCATTACTCCAGGATAATAGCAGTCTTGGCAGTGAGGAAGCCAGGTAATGATTTAATTCATTCTGGATTCTTCATTCTATTTGAAAACAGAGTTGCTTAGCAAAAAACTATTTCTCTTTACTGATTAAGGAGGAGAACAAAAGGGGCTTTTTATTGTGGTGACACTGATTAATTACAACTGCAGCGATTACATCTGAAGCTGTGCTAAGTCCTCGTTTTGAGAGGTGAGGACTGGGACCTAAGGCTCAAGACTGCAGATACAATGGGTTGTGTGTGTTTGATCACTTCTGTTTCACACAGGCTATATCTGTGAACAGCAACTTGTTTGTAACTTTTCTTCAGGATTCCATCTCCTTTATAATAAAGCCCCTTTATTATGCTAGACATTATATTTCATTCACACCTAATGGCTCCTCTAAAACACTAGAAGGATAAAACATACACCACTGGATTAGGTTTTTCATACACACAGGATTATTATAAAAATCCTAATTGTAGGATTGCTGATGCCTCTAAGAAGACACTGTGGTATAATTCTACAAATTTGAGGCAGAAAGGATGAATGCAAGATTTTCACTAGTTATACAGATACTTTTCCCCTTACAACAGAGAATATGGCAGCAGAGAACATTTAAAGAATATTTTTCTCCTTGAAATATGTCACGGAATAATTTATCTTACTGTGCTCAATCCAAATTAGTAATATGATCCCTTTTACCCTTCTTTCTCCTCCAGCCTCTCTCAGTCTCTCCTTGTCTAAGATACTCCAGCCCCTGGCCTCTTAATGTGTCCTTCCCCTGAACTTGCTTCATTTTGCAATATCTCTCTTGTATGGTGGAGGACACAAAAACTACACACAATTTTCCACATGAGTGCTGAAGAGGAAATAATAACCATGACCTGCTGACTACAGTGGTGCTCATACACTCCAGTCTGTGAAATTTTTACTGCAAGGCGACACTTTTAACTCCTAGTCAGCCTCTCCATTCAGTCACTTGGTTGCTTTCTGTAAAGCTTGTTTTCACCCTGTCAGTTCCAAGAGTACTCACAAATGGCATTATTCCAGGCAAAGTGCAGGATTCTGTATTTGTCTTTCCTAAACTTTATGAGCTTCCCGTTGGCCAGTTCCTCCAGATTCTAAAGGTCCTTCTGTCTAGCACTACTAGAATCCACACATCAACTGTTCTCCCACCATTTCGTGTCACTCTCAAACTTGCTGCAGCTGCATCCCGATTTGTTACCTAAGTGACCAACAGAAGCTGGATAGTTTGGGCCTTTGTGTTCATCCTAGTATCCACTGGCTCCTAATCACACTTCGAATCAAGAAACAATACTCTTGGAGTTTGCTGGCTCAATGAGCTTACCATCCATTTTGCAGTCCCCCAATCAAGTCCCTATCTTCCCAATTTGGCTACAAGGATAGAAGGGGAGACTGTTTCAAAAGTTTTGCTACACCACAAAGTGAAAGAAATCCACTGCTGAAATTTATATTTCATGAGACAGTTACTGGAATAGGTAGTAAGATTGTCAAGGTTTGCTTTTAATTCTTCTATCCTGCCTGTTCCAAATCACCTTCTTATTTTCCCTATACTAGAAATTAGTTTCTGATATTTTCTCCCTATTTTTTTCCAGGGAGTGAAGTAAAATAGAAAGGAATACATTTGGATTTTTTAAATTTTCTAGATCTAAATAATGAAGAATTGCAAAATAGTAGCTGCACAGAAGACAAACACAGTACCACAGGGAATGTCAAGAAGAAAGATAGATGAAATGCCACCTGGCATAAAAAAAATGTTAGGCACTTTCTCTTAAATGGGGATTTAACAAGTTGCTGGACTTATTATGTGAGTCACTTCATTTGCAGATCATTCCACTTACTGTATTTAATGATTTTTCAGTGATTTTTGACTCATTAAAATTAACTATTCCAACATATAAAGAACTGAAAGAGCACTGCAATAACACAAAACGTATGTAATTTTCTCATCAACTAAAATTAAAGAAAATGAGGAAGGCTGTGAGGGGATTATTTTAGTAAAATATGCCCTCACGAATTTAGGAAATTATTCATATGCATCAAGGTTGGTACAGCAGTTTCACTCTAAAACATCTGGAAAGCAAGATACAAATAATTCTATTTTATTTTAATAGGAATTTCAAATATAAGCCAATATCATAATATACTGCAATTTACCTATGAATTATCAATTAAAAGATTAGATTTTTTTTCACAATCAAAGTCCACAGCAGCATATTTTCATACTGATTAATCTAAGGCATTATATGTATCATATAATTAAAAGATGGAATGGAGTAGATTATATTTAACTTTAGGTTTTAAATATGTCCTTGACTTGTTTACGTGTAATTTTTTCACCTGAAAGGTGTAAAAACAGAGGGAAAAATATCTTTTAAGGAAAATACACTGATCCATAATTAAGTGCCTCTGATTTTGCAGATAGAGTTAGGCAAATTTAAATATTTCAAATTTTCCCTATGCCCTATATGAACTTATGGTCAGCCATACACATAAAGCATGCATAAACCACACGTTTTGTGACTTATAGTTGCAAATATTCTTGGAAGGAAAAAAGAGAAAGAGACGTTATCAACGATGCGAGTGAAATTGAAAGAAATCTTGTCTAACAATGCATATTTATGCTTGCACAACTAATAAAAAATACATGTAATCTTAAAAAACTGAAGACTTAGGTCTTATATTTAGCCTTAGACTCATTAACTACAGTCCTTGATTTTAGCTTTCTTTAGAGACAAATAATAAGGAATTGATAAACCCTTTCTTAAGATACAGAAATTAGTGTACTCATTTAACCTGAAATAGTCAATTAATCCAACACCTATCAGTGGGTAAAATAAAGTGATATCTATTTCCTTCTGTAGGTGTCTTGAATTATATTCGTGTAGGCACAGTATAGATTAAAAAAAATCTCTAACTCTTTATAATTCCTTTGAAATGGAAAGACTCATTCACAGCTGCTTGAGTGTTCACCTTCTGATTTTCAGAGGCTTCAGGTAAGTCTTAAAAGCACCTCTGAAATAAATTTGGGGCATGTTGTCCTTGAAATTTAGGAATATTCAACCAGCAGTATTCACATCATCTAGGTTTAAAATTTAAGAATTTACCTTTCCTGAATTGGTCTCTGGAGGAGCCTACATAGTTCCCTTGACCTTGGATTGTATTCTTAATTGCATCTAAATTAAATATCTGAAGAACATGGTATTAATATACCTTATGTGAAAGAGTGTAAGAGAGACAGGAAGGGGCTTATTAGCAGAAATAAAATTTTCTGCAGCATGCATGGGGTAACTCAAATTTAGGCTTTCTTACTCAAAAGTGTGTACTATTTTTAGCACTATAGAGCCTGATTTTGAAATATCAAACACCAAGTAGTGATTTACCTGCCAGCTCTAAATGTGATCTTTTTACCTAGTGAGGTAGATCCATGCATTTAACAGTTCTAAGCATAGGGCTTCATTCAACAATGACATCAATCAAATAGGAACTAAAGTTCATCTAAGTTTTTAGAAAAAGAATTTGGAAATATCATAAAGCAAGCAATGCTTTTGCTACTGTAATAGTTCCTGCATGAGGTCTTGTATTCATTACAAGGGGGAATAGGCCTGTAAAAATAATTTAAAATGTAGAATAGTCAGGTGGGGGAAAAAAAAAAAGTTATTAGCTATAAGGAGATAATAGTAATTGATACCAATTTCAATGGGGATTTGTAAAAAACTGAATTAGACAAAATCCAGCACCAAATTACTCCTGGAGAAGAAAAGAATGACTTCATATAAATTAAGTAAAAGCTTCATGTAGACACAGTCTTTCCTGAATATGAGATCTAATAAACTTATTAACTGTTTCCCAAAGAGTTAAAAGATTCATTAGGTATCATTTCTAAACTGACTTTCATAATAATGTGGTATTGTTCTATATATGTAATATGTAAATTGTTTATATATATATATATATATATATATATAAATACACACACACATATAGATATATATATAAATGAGTCCTGTACTGAAAATTCTTCTCCATTTCTACATTATTTAAATCTAAACTCATTACTACAATAGACAGTCAATCTTCTGGGATGTTCAGAGTAAATTTTATTTCTCAATAGTCAGAAAAGAAGAAAAAAACCTCTTTTCCAGCCTTTCATGGACAAGAGTGATTTATAATAAAAACAGAATCTATTGAGATTCGTGTATTGTTTAATTTGCATATGTTGGCAGCCAAATTATCCTGCATATAACTTTTCAAAAAAGAAAAGTAGTATGTAAGTACTAAATACTGTTATTATTGATCAGCTTATGAGGTAGTATTTCAGGTTATTCAAAATTAATGAGTACTAATTAGTATCTTTATGCTTGAATTCATTACATGCAGGTGTCAGGCAATACCCTGGCAATGCGTGGTGTAACACACTGGAAAAACCTACAGGGGTAATTGCTCTCTTTTTTTGCAATAGATTTTGCATGTTTGGAACAGACGAAAGGGCGGTGGGAAGCACTCTTACACATAGAAGTTTTGGGCTGTTGGATCTTCACAGCTGCAGTTCCAACATATTTAAATGTCAGTCACCCTCAGTCCAGGGACATAACCTGACACCAATAGATGTCTGATGTATTTTTAGGTACTAACATTCTGTACACTTCCACTGTGGAACTGATGAACTTCTGCATGTGAAAAAGTAATGCTGAACCATAGCATTCCCCTAACCAGCACCTCAGTGCAACTTTTTTCCTAGGTAAAAAAAGTTTATTTTACTTCTTTACTGCTCTAAATATCAAAAGAGGTAGCAATTAGTGCACTCTGCTTATGCCTATATCCTATGCTTATGCTATCCTATGTTTATTTCCTGCATCAAAATTACATCTTTCTTAATACAGCATATTTCAAATTGAACAATAAGGTGAAATATATCAAGCCAGAGAACTGTTCTTTATTTTCATAAAATTTGCCAGAAACAACTGCATTTTGCTGGGAAGTCACTAATAATGAACTGACATTTAGAAATTAGGTTAGTTCTATGAGACAATGGTCACTACTTTTGATCACAGTGTCTTAAGAAAAAACATACTATTAAACTATATTCAAAAAAATTGAACTACAAACATTCCTGTTGCAAAATGAAGGAGTCAATCAGGAATACATAATGAAAGGTTATAAAATCTTAATTCTGATCTGAATTACATGATTCTGTGCTACTTTTTTTTTTCTGATACTATTCTGTCTTAATTTTTCTTCCTACTGCAGCCTAGTACCTGTGGGAAATTGAGATGTTAGTGGCTCAAACATTGCTAAGATCACTGTAGGACTTTGCCCACTATGGCAAGCAGTATAAAGAAGCCAGTGCTCACGTGCAGTCTCCAAACCTCCCCTCCACACCAAATAAGCCTCTGTGAATTCCTGGAAATCTGAACATAAAGTTAAGCCACATGACACGAGCTTGAGATAAGATAAAGGTGGTTCTACTGCCCAGTTATCTTGGGTCTAAGAAGTAAACAAGCCTGGGAAGAATGCATCCATAAGGAAAGCCAGCACAGCAGCAGTGCTAAAAATCAGCTCTGACTGGGTCAAGCACAGGGAGATCATAGCCCACAGACTCATTTCTGAGGCCTTCCACCAGGGGACTGCACGTGATCCACAGTATTGCAACAGATCCACTGTAAAACTCCTCCACCACCCAGGAGAGGTGCTTGGACATTCCTATGTATACCTGAATAAAAAGACAAGCATGGAACACTTTGTGTTCTGCTAAAATCACATAGTGAGGCAGCAGAGAAGATGCTTTTTGTGTGGGCTTGAGCTCTGAAGAAGAAAGCAGAATTCCTCCTTTCCTGAAAGCAACAGAGTACATTCAACTAAAAGGCCAGAAGAAAATCTGCAAAGTGAGGGCAGACAAAGCAAATAACAGACTCCAGAAATAAATATCCTGTTCACAATCAAGAATAAACCTGCTGCTGAGCCTCAAATGTTACTCAAAATAATGCTTTTCTTAAGTCTGTACTAGGAATGTGAACAAATATGAGAGGATCTGAAGAGAGCAAGAGTTGGGGTGAGAATCAATGTCCAAACTATATAAATCTAAGGGTTTGAAAGAGTCTTGGTTTTTCTTCACTTTTGACTGCCTCTTGTCTACTTCCCCTGACAAAATGGTCAATATGCTGAAATGTTCAATTGGATTTGGAATGCATCAGTAATACTCCTAACTGAAGATTTTCTTGAATCTTAGTTTCTTCACACACTCTGCTCCACAAAGAAAAATGGTGTGAATGGGGGTGATTATTTAAGTCACTTAAAAATCATACTGGTTTGAAGAGCATTACAACATCATAAAAGGTAATTTAATTTCTAAAGAAATTATATATGCTACTAGAATAGCACAAAATCACATTCAGTACACAATATTTCCATATTTAAGGTACCTTTATTTTTCATTGATTCAAAAATATTGCTTGAAAAGAGCTGAATTACACTTATTGTTACTATTTCAGACAAAACAAAACAAAGAACAGAAATCTGGGAGCTTTACCTAGGCATTGGGTTTCAGTACCGCTCCAGAGACCATTTGCCAAGCACTCTCTCACATGAGAACCAACTAATGTGTATCCTGTATTACAAGTGAATATTGCAGTAGCTCCATACACTGTTAAGGTTCCAATCTTATTTCCATTTGGTGGAGATGGAAGACCACCACAGGAGATAACTAGGAAAAAAAAAAAAAAAAAGAAAAGAAACAGAACATACTGAATTATGAAAATGCTTTTTATATTTTTTCTAACTGGAAGACAATACATCACCTCATGTTTCCTTAAAAAGTAAATGTAATAGGAATAAATAAGTTGCATTCCATAGAAAGGGCTTAAAAGTATGCTTGATTTATCAACATATGTTCTAAATCTAAAAATTCTTTGGGATACCTGCATATCTTGACAGCAGACAATCCATATTTCTACTTCTGAAATAAGGGAATTGTACAAATTCCTGAGAAGGTTGTGGTTATATTCCATATGTACATATCCATGGTCAGTCCTCAAATACACTTTCCCTATTTTAAATGTTGTGTCAATTTAAAGGTATTACAAATCTTTTTAACATTTAGTACTCTGAATTGTTACGAACTGTGTTTTTTATTTCCCACTACTATTCATAAGCATATAGCATATATGTTAGTCTGCTTGCTAAAACAATAAATCATCTGGTTTTGCCAAAGACTAGATTTGACCAATTATCACAGAAACTTTCTGCAGCATCGGCTGCAACCCAAAGCTATTGCACACTACATGAAAAATTGTCTTTCAAGAATGTATCAAACTCTAATTTAATTAAAATCATTTTGTCATTTCTTTTGTTTCTAGAAGAGTGTATCAAAAACATTGCAATTTAATATGCAGATCAATGTCTTCAAGAGCTTCAACTATCTTAATGTTAGTATAAATCACATGTTTATTTTCAATAGCATCTTGATCACAACTAAACTTCCTATTTGAAATCCCAGGGCCCCACTCATATATTTTAAAATGTTCACTACAGAAAACAACATAGACGGTTAAAATTTGGATAAAATCCAGTATCAGCTACTGTTCAGTTAACTAACTCAGTCATAAATCAGAAAAAATGTGATCATAGTTTCTTAAGTACATAATGTGCCCAGAGATGAGTAAGACTCATTTTGACTACCATCAAGTTACATTACTGTAATTTGTGGATTAGCCTAACATTATAATTTCTAATTTTAATGCTGAATATTAATTAAATTTATATTAAAAAAATAAATCAAACTCTATTTGAAGAGTTTGACTCAATAGAATGAACTGTTCTAAACATATTGCAAATATTTTATTGGTTTTAATTACAGAAATTACAGTTAAAATATATGTACTACATGAATGATGAATATATATTATGATTTTTAGACATCTGTTTGGAATACTAAATAAAAAAAACCTTCCTAATTAGATTTCTCTTAATCCAGAATGACCTCTAATTTGAAGTTTTGCAATTCCTTTAGAGATACTATGGACAATTAGACATTGATAAATATAATCTCAACTCTTTATCATCAGTGTTTCAATTAGCTTTCCCACTGCTTCAGAAAAATAAACAACTAGAATATATATTTATATATGTAATCTATCCTTACCATTTGAATGATGTAGAAAAAGTAAATTGTAGGCTCCACAAAAATACTTTGCAGTGTGTTTCTGGATTTTAATGATCCATGTCCAATGGAAATATTACTGAATATCTCTTGGGGGCTGAAGTTTGCTATAATTAAGTCCTAATCAGTCCTCTAGCAGAGAGCAAAATAATGTACCTTTCTAATAAATTAACTAATACTTCTTCAATCAGCAACTCCCTGTGTTTCTCTACCTAATACTTTTCTTTTGGTTAACGGTGTCTGATGTGGATCACCCCATTTTCTACTCTCATCAGATATCTGTAATTTTAGGGTGTGGGCAAGAACTATCTTTTCAAAGACTTGTCAGCAGCTGAACAGTAGCTGCATATTAGGCAGCATATCAAAACTACATTTTTTACTCTGTGTGCACAAAAAGAAAGGGACAAAATTGCAATTTACAGAATTTAGAAAATAACGTTATTAAAGAAAAAATTACATTTTGGAGAATTTTATTAAGACTTTGGAACTGTAACTCTTGGAATCTGTATGATTCTACTGAGATTGCTAAGGTTCTCTAAAACTTGAAACACCCAAAGTCAGGAGTGATATAATTTATGGCATTTTTGTATGAAGACACTATAAAACTCATATTAATATTTCTCCAACAGTAACAGATTTAATGCTTCACCCAAGAGGTCAAAACAATATTGTCTTCTAATCTAACTTTAATCTGGAATCTTCTGAAGTAATAACATTCTCTCCTACTATTTTCTGCATAATTATGCACCACCTAGTAGAATAAATACAGATTGATTTCTTGATGCTACTTCATTGGCTCTTGTATGAAACATATTGTACTTAACACCTTAAGAGTGGGAATAAATTAATTTCAAGTTAATGAAAATTTTACACTTTCTTACTTATTGGAATATGAGAGCAAAATATTTTATTAAATCCTTTATTTATAAATGAAAATATATGTATTAAAAAGCATAGGATATTCTGTAAACAAGTATGTTCCTTACCCTTACAAGTTGGCCTTTCATTGCCTACGCTCCAGGTTCCGTTAGTTCTGCACTGTATGAGCCTTTGACCCAATAAATAATATCCAGGACTGCAGCTGAGCATGACTTGAGCTCCATACTCATTCAGTGACCCAGAAATCAGTCTCCAGACAACATGTTCTGACAGAAGAGTCTCTATGCTGGGGCAGGTTACAGCTGTGAAGAAAGGACAGGTACATATTAGCATATTAAATTATTAATTACATATTAAATTTCTTTTTAAGTGTGTGTCTTGCCTTACTGGCAGATGTTTCACAATCTAAGACTTAGAATAACATAGTCATTTTGGAAATACAAGTTTTAAGAAAAATAATTCTCATAGACTGAGTATTTCAAATTGGAGTTTGTAGTATATTTTCATTTAATGGATGTAGTGGACCAATGACATACAGTTATGCTCTCTAATGAGATTGATTCAAAGATTTCAGACAAAACACATCATGGACTACAGTGGATGTAAAAGAGAAAGCAAAATATTGCTATGTAATGTTTGCAAAACTTGAAGTTCTTAAAACAGGTTTTTATAAAAGCTGCTAGCACACATTGAAATGCTAATTACTATAAAACCATGTATTGTGGGTATACAGGAAAATTATTTCATTCCAGAAGACTTTAAAAAAATTAATGATATTTAGGAAGATTTTTAGAGTTATTTCAGTTTTGTTGTTTTTACTATTTCATATTTTGTAACAGAATGCAGTTACTGACTATAGACAAGTATAGTTTATGTTCTTTTTTCAGTTTCAATTTGATGCTCTGCAATTTAACTCCACAGAAATCTTACAATATTTACGATATTGACATGAATTCTGTCTTAATGATTTATATAATAATAATTATCTATCTATGACTCTAGACTAGCATTATGAAAATATTTATTACTATATTTCTTATCTTTTATTATATTTATCTTATCTTTTATTATATTTCTTATCTTTTACCATGTTATTCAGAACTTTCCTATTATAGAAAAAGTCTGGGTGAATTACTGACTGTTTATGTCATTAAGCAAGATTCACTAAGTGAATACTTTAGAAAAAAACTGCTAACCCAGAAACAGTTTAGAAAAGCTATACTTTCCAAGAAATATCAACCAACCAACAATAACAACAACAAGTAGCAGCAGATATCTAATTTCTTTATGGGTTGCTCAATGGAAGACAAAAGCATTAGGAGGAAGTATGTAAAAATCCCAAATGAGGAAGTAAAAAGAGGAGTCTGGTTCTCATTTATGCTACAATTTATTCATCATTAATCTCATTTATTCATACCATTCCACCAACAAAAAGACTAACAAGCCGGCAAAATAAATACGTAAGTAAATATTACATATTCTGTAGACTTGACACTATCTGAGAGGATTAAAGAGGTATTATCACAAGTATGAATGTGTGATGGAAGAGACTAGTTCAGGCAATCACTGAACTAAAGGGAAAGTGATAGAATTAAAATTCCTGTAAAAATTAGATGTTAATGCTATAATTACACACCTACCTTTTCCTATAGTTATCTTACCCATGGCAAATTTTGGCATCCAGGAAAATCAGAACTGAACACAGTATATCTATGAAGATGTGTAAACATTTATAAAGGAGAAATAATTTGAAGAACTTCCAAATGACAGATTATAATGTTTATTGGGTTGAAATTGTATAATATTTTCTTAGATTTTTTAAAGTATATCTTAGGAAGGATTGGCAGTGTACAATCATTTTGAAACCTAATAGGTCTTCACTTTGGCCTTTAAAATAATATTTTGACTGCTAAAGAATGGTATCCCAGGTTAATAGAGGACTTCCTACCTCCTAATTTAATTTATTTTGGTATTGATACTAAACTGTGTTTCATAGCTATAGAAAGATTATTAACTATCAGTCAAGAAACATTTTTCTGTACTTGTTGTTAAATAAAATATGTGCACTCTACTTAACACATTGTAGTGAAGATCATGTAAGTCTTTCAAAAAACAGAACATATTCTAAATAGGAGCTTTAGATATAATACCTATCAAAGTTAACATTTTTATCACTCCCCCTTCCAAGCAATAGTTTTATTGGTTCTTTCAAATATGAAAGCAAGCTTCTTATTTAGTCCAATAGCAAAAATGTTAGTCTTAACCACAGAACATTTCAAGACAGGCTCAGCTATTTCAGAATATGCAAATAAGCTGCATAGATATTATCTCTGCATACTGAGCTGAGTATGCAATTTATTCTTTCTTTCTTTACGGATACACTTAGATTTGCTAGCACACTTTACAAACAACTATCAGACTCTAATGTGTAAATATACAATTTCCAATTCAAGATGTTCCTCAATACAAAATATATTTCTAGGCTATGCATCCTGCTGCATAAAAAGTTTTAATTTTACAGGGACTGATTTTGATTTATTAAATTCCTCATCCTTCAAGAAATAAAAAAGTGACTATTAACAGATGTTTGATTTTGTGCACATGGTTTGCTGTCTTGGGTTGCAATATGTAACCAAAAGTGCGTATTCTATTTGCCATCTGTTGAAACCGGTTGGGGAGGTGTTTATCTCTTGTGTAACCCATTCCTCATAACTCTGGTGTGAAGGGGGTGGATATGTTCTTTTAATGGGCCAGCTGTTAAAACCAGGTGGAGCAATGTTCCTTAACTCTTCCACAACCCATCCTCCCTCCAGTGGGATATCTGCTCTTAATGGGCCATTAAGGCTCACCACATGACTGATACAATTACATCATCCCATTATGAGATGCTCCACCCAGCGGGAGGAGCCAAGCATTTCTACCTGGAAAAAACCTGGGATTCAGAACACTAGAAAAGCCTTTTTTCTACTGGATTCCCAGAGCAAGACCAGACCCATCTCGCCAGCATTGGATCCTTTTTACAGGATTATCTCTACTCCAACAGAACCATATCTGTCATTCCAGGAGGACTTATTTCAACTGCTCCCAACACCCTGACCAACAGGGTGTCAGGTCATATCCCTGACTCTGTCAGTGTTTCTAGGATTTTTTATTTGCTTGTATGCTTGGGGTTTTTTGTATTACTACATTTGTGGGTTTTTTTAATATTCCTAGTAAAGAACTGTTATTCCTATTTCCATATCTTTCCCTGAAAGCCTATTAATTGTAAAATTATAATAATTTGGAGGGAGGGTGTTTACATTCTCCATTCCAAGGGTAGCTTCAGTTTCCCTGGCAGACAACTGTCTTTCCAAACTAGCGCATCAACTTGCCTCTTATGAGCAGTCTCTTAGAAATTATGGTCTGGGCACTATTTAAATTCTCATTTACATAGATGAAACTCTGTAAGGGATTATCTCAACTTCTTGCAGATGTAAAGATGTTTTCTTATTTCTCCAGGCATTTTTATACAAAAATATTGATTTACATAAAATACAGGTCAGAAAACATAATTATAATTTGAAATCATGATTATCTATTTTAATGACATGACAATCCCATATATTGATAATTATGAATAGACTCAAAAGCAGGGAATTTATAATGACACATAATTACCATTTAAAAGAGTTGTATAAAGCCCAAATAGGCAGATCTGTCAGGTTAACACGTGACTTTGAGGCTGGTGTAAGTGGAAAAATTTGGAGTTTGTTGATTTACTTAACATCTAGTCTACCGACACCTAATAGGATGAATCTTTCTTAGAGGGTAAAAAGAGCTCTAGCACAGGAGCTACTGGGGCTCACTGACAGAGCTTTAAAATAGTTTTGAAGGGGGAAAAGGAAAATACCAGGCTTGGCAGTGATGAGCGATGGTATGGTGTGCCAAAATTTGAGGAAAAAAACCACTAATGCCTAAATCTGTTTCACAAGGTGCTGGCTACAAAGTATCACACTTAAAATGTTTCTACACATGCACACAGCATAAGTAAAACAAAATAATCTGGAAGCTTTGTCCCAGTGTGACAAAATTGCCATAAATTAAACCCAGTGGGATGCGTTCTGTTACTGGAGCACCCTCTTGGATGGTTACAGGCTCTTTAGGAGGGATAGGCAGGGCGGAAAAGGCAACAGGTGGTGAGAAGTGGCATTGATGTAGTAAAAGGGGTAGAATATATCTGGAGTTCTCAGATGGCAATGGCTCAGTTGTGAGTTTCTGGATAAGAATCAAGGAACAAGTAAATCATGTGAATGTCATTGCGGGAGCCTACTTTCAACCTACAGCTAGGAAGATGATGCCAACAAGTTATTCTTTGAGCAGCTAAGGGTCACTTCCAAGTCAACTGCTCTTTTCTTTATGGCATACTTCAACTTGCCAGAAATTTCCTGGGAAAACCATACAGCTGCTACAACCCAGCCAGAAGATTCCTAAAGATCCTTGATGACAACTTTATGGAATAGATCCTAAGGGAGCTGGCTCAGAAAGATTCCCTCCTTGATCTATTGCTTGTCAGCAGGGAGGATCTCGTAAGTGAAGATTGGTGGTTGTCTTGGCCACAGTGACCATAAAGGTGCTGAGTTTAAAATTTCTGTTGACAGGAAAAAAAGTGCCAGAAAAACCTCAACCCTAGAATGAGGAGAGCAGACTTCAAACTTCTCAGGGAACTAGTAAGTAAAATCCCCATGGAAAATATTTTTGTAGGTGTGGGAGTCATTAAGTACTGGTCACTTTTTAAGCATTACATCCCAAGGGTACAGGAGCAGGCGATTCCCAAATGCCAGAAGTCAGGCAGGTGAGGCAAAAGGCTGGCTGGGTTGACCAGGAATCTTCTCTTGGAAATAAGGGAAAAAAGGAAGGTGCATGTCCTGTGAAAGCAAGGTAAGGTGTCATGGAAGAATACAGAGATGCTGCTTGCCACAGTAGGGAGAAAACTCATCCAGTCAAAACTCAGCTAAAGTTGAAGCTGGCCAAAAATATGGTGGACAATAAAAAGAATCCTTTCAAATATATTAATGGCAAAAGTCAATGTAGAAGTGACATTTTCCCATTACAGGATGAGGATGGTCACCTCACAAACAGGGACATGGACAAGGCAGAGGTGCTTAATGCATCCTTTGCTGTTGGGAAAGATGAAAGTTTGACAGGAAAAGTTTTACAGATATGTAGGTTTAACAGAAGGCTCTGAAGCTGGAACCTTAAAGTGCAATAGAGATAGAAGCAAGTTTTGATATAGAGGAATAAAAGATGTTTAAGTTAGGAATTGCTGAGCCAATAGTTACTGGACAACTAAGAAAGCAAAGGTTGAGTTGGAAAGATGATGGCTAGAGCAAAGGATACGTTGACCACAAACAAAACCCATGTTTTTACCAAATAAGAAGAATTTTCCACGCAAGAAAACAGAAAAACAACTTTCAGCTTAAACTGTAATATAATATGGTAAAGGTATTATGTTTGATGTGGATTGGTTGTTATGCTCAGCAAAGAAAAAATATATAATGCATTGTAACCAAAACAAAAGTGGCTTCAGGCATGTCTTTAAGCTGTAGCTGACAGCTTTTAGGTTTTGGCTCTGCCACCCATGACTGCTGTAACATCATCTATGCAATAAACAGCATCTTCTGCAGAGCCCGTCTGTGTCCATGCATCTGTCTTGTCTGGCTCTTACACTTTGCCTCTGTGTCAACACGGATGATGCACCAAGGGGGTCTCAGTGCCTGGAACTGGAGGACCATGACCATGACCAGTCAACCCTGAAACTGTATGGGATAAGATGGTCAAGTTGGATGCCTACAGATCTCTGGGGCCTGATAGGATTCATCCAAGAACCCTCAAGGAGCTTGGTGATGTCATTGCCAAACCTCTTGATGATTTTTGAGCAGTCTTGGGAATCTAGAGAGGTCCCAGCTGACTGGAAGCTGGAAAATATTGTCCCAATTTTCAAGAAAGGCAAGAAGGAGGACCCTGGAAGCTACAGGCCTATCAGTCTCCCTTTAGTGAAAAATTTTGCTCCTTTCCTGCTCTAAATACTGAAAGTGAAAACTAATCTTCATGGAAAAGCATATTCTGGGAAGAGTTGTAAAACATCTGAAGGTTGCTCTTCAAGAGTATCTTGAATATTGTGACTCTGTGTGCAATTATCTTTTTCAAACAAAAAAAGTATAATGTTCATGATGAAAAAATATCTCAATTACAGGAACTTGCTATTTAGCAATACTTGCTATTATTATTCTCAAGGAGCACATGATACTTGATTGCCATTCTTCAGCTGGTAGTTAACAACCACAAAAAAGGGGAAAGGGCATTTTGGACTTACTATTTGGTGAACCCAATTCAGTAATGTGACCTACATTTTTCAAATATAACCTTTTAAATAACTTCACTACTAGCTTAAAAATAAGAACAACATTAAGGTGAAGTCATGCATTATATCTGAGATACTAGTGTGGTTTAAATTCACAAGTACCAGTAAAATTAGAAAAGAGTAGGAAACCAAGTAATCCTATACATCATAGAATCAATGAACAAAGCCCTAAGAACAAGATAGAATCACTTGAGAAAGTTGATAGTCTCAGTAGTCTGATAGAAAGGAAGAAAATTAAACTGTTCGTGTTGGTCGATATATTCAAACAGGAAAGGCTTCAAAACCTCAAAACAGGTAAACAAAAGTATGATGTGGTATTCGACATCAGTCTGTCAATCCAGTCAGCTATATCAAGCTAATCTATTATCAGTCTACTGTATCTGGACTAATTTAACTTGCTAAATGTATGAACTGTTTTACTACTGTTCACTGAATAAGTACTCCATGTTACAAACTAAATGCTGACAAAATACTTCAAAAAATACTTACTGACCTTAGGATTTGTTAAAGAAAATGGGTATGATGTTCTGAATGTCTTAGCAAATAAAATGCACCAGCACAATATCTACAATGAGCTGATGGTGAATCCTTGCCTGTTTAGCTTGGCAAATTTAGTTTTGCATTTATACTACAATTAATGTTTTATTACACAACTACTTATGATTCTTAGTTCTAAAACTAGATATTTTCCAAACATATTGAAAATTACGAAAAGGCAGATTTCTTAACTTGTAAATTATAAAATTTATAATTATTTTTCAATTAATTTTTAGAAAAAAAGGGTGTCTGAACCATCACTGTTACAGCTCAGCACACCACACCTTCAACAAAAACATCTACAGTGAAATGTGCAATATGAAGGTTATAGAAAGGTGCCATTAGCTGTTCCTTAAAACATTTGATGTTAGATGAATTAGTAAAAAACAATCAAGGGCCTGATTTAAATCTTTGAATAAATGTATTAAAGGAATAGTGAAAAAGAGCAGTAAAGTTATGCAGTTATAGGGACTATCTCAGCCAATTAAAATGTTAGAAGAATGAACTATAAATTCAGTATTCTAGGTTATGCAGCCACATACTTCTATGAAAAGGAAAGCAGTAAGAGCAAAGGCCAGAGAGACATGGATTTGACTAGTAGACAAATCAATGCATAAAGGTGAACTTTGTGAAGTTCAACAAGGCCAAGTGCAAGTTTCTGCTCATGGGTCAGGGCATTCTGAAACACGAGTACAGGCTAGGCACAGAATAAATTGAGAGCAGCCCTGAGGAGAAGGACTTGAGGTGTTGGTTGATGAGAAGCTTGACATGAGCCAGCAATGTGCACCTGCAGTGCAGAAGGCCAACCATATTCTAGGCTGCATTGAAAGAAGTGTGGCCAGCAGGTTGAGAGATGCAGCCCTCTATGCTGTTCTCGTGAGACTCCACATGGAATACTGTGTTCAGCTCTAGGGCCCCCAACAAAAGAAAGATGTAGACCTGTTGGAGTGAATCCAGAGAAGGTTAAAAAGATGATCAATGGGCTGGAATGCCTCTGATGATGACAGGCTGAGGGAGTTGGTGCCATTCAGCCTAGAGAAAAGTAGACTCCTGGGAGACCTTAGAGCAGCCTTGCAGTGCCTAAAGGGGGCTACCAGAGAGCTAGAGAGAGACTTTTGACAAGCGTATGTAGTGATAGAAAAGGAGTAATGGTTTCGAATTTAAAGAGAGTGAGTTTAGATTAGAAATTCTTCGCTATGAGGGTGGTGAGGCACTGGAACAGGTTTTCTAGAAAATCTGGGAATGTCCCATTCTTGGTAGTATTCAAAGCCAGGTTAGATGAGGCTGTAAATAACCTGGTCTAGCGGAAGGTATTCTTGTCCATGGCAGGGGGGTTGGAACTAGATGATCTTTATTGTTCCTTCCAACCCAAATTATTCTCTGATTCTATGATTCTACGGAGGAGCAGTAGAGATATCTTTTCCCTTCATCATGTTCTGGGAATCTCTATGCAAAATAACTGAAGCAAGATATTTGTCATTCAGTTAAGCTTTCTTAGTAGACATCTGTTGCTTTGTATTTTCTGTAATTAAATTCAATGGCCTAATATCCATGATCCATTTGTGTCTTGCTCTATGACCATCACGAATTATATTTTTCATGCTTCAAATCTGATGTAAATAATTTTAATGAAAATAAAGGCATTTCAAACCCATGCCTCAGGCATGATATTATCAGAGGTGCTTTGCAAAACAAACTGCCCTGATTTCAACCTTTATTTTAATAGACATGGGAATAAAAACAGACTTATTTATTTACCATTTTCCTTTCTGTGCTGTGTTTGCTTCCCATCAAGTTACAGATGTTTCTGTTTCTGGAGACTAAATACATCTACCCTTACAGCAGCAATACTGAAAAAATGAGGTTGTTATGCAGGTTGTCTAAACTCTTCTGCACTTTGCAAGTAAGAAATCTTGGGTAAGGCAAGCCTGCCTCTGAATAGCAATCCATTCTGAAAATATTGATTTTAAATTTTCATGTACATCACTAGCACTTTAATTTAGCACACCTAGATTTAGAAGTAATTTGATTCTTTTTCAAACAATAAATTTTTAGAAAAGCAAAGGAGAAGACAAAGAAGAGAAGAAAATATCTTGTTAATTTTTTATAAATACTAAACAAAATTTTTAATGTTGAAAGTTGTGCTAAATGTTAATAATTAAGCTTTGTTTTAAAGGGTAGTCATTATCTGGTTAAGTTTGACCATCTCAATAATACAAGATTATATTGTTTTGTTTTGTTCACAGCAGATACAGTATTACTAATTTAGTGTATCTAATCCCCAGATAGTTTATCTGGCCTCTTCCCTCGAAGAAAAAAAATCTGTTGACATTTTTGCTGATTAATCATTCAAGATATGTGCTTTGTATATTCTCAATTTTTTCTGAGAATGAAGCTCTCTTCAATTCACTGTAGCACTGCCTTCCCTCTCTACATGGCTCTGAATTCAGATCATGTCTGTGAGATCACAGCTGGTTTTGAATAATCCTCTTTATGTACTCTGTGGAATTGCTGTGTACAGTTTTAGGCACTGCCCTTCAAGAAAGGTGAAGATCAATTGGAGATTGTCCAGAGGACAATTATAAGAATCAGTGGTCCTAAAAGTAGGAAAGAAGAGTGAAAATGAATCACAATAAGAGAGTTATCTCTACAGAAACGGTGACTGAGTGCACTGGATTCAGGAGTCAAGGTGCTGGCAGGGGTGAGCGAGCAGCTCCTGGGGCGGCCTGTGTGAGGAGAGGCTGGTGCACACAGTCAGCTCTAAAGGACCCACTGCAGAACCCTGCTGAGCTCTGCAGCCATGATGGTAGCACCTCTGGGAAACTGTGCTTACAAAAGGTCAAAACTCAAAGGCAGAGAGGGCAGGAACAAAAAGAGTGAGTAACAGCAGAGGGAACACTAAGGTCATGTAAGGAGGAGGAGTTCCAGACATCAGAGCTGGTGTTTTACTGCAGCCCAATGGAGAGGACCATGCCAGAGCAGATATTCATACTGCAGCCCACACTGGAGCAGGTGGGTATTATTTCTTGAAGAATCTGCAGCAGATGTAGGAGCCACACTAGAGCAAGTTAATCTTGAAGTTCAACAGCTCATGAAGAAGACAGATGCTGGAACAGAGGAGAAGTGAAAGGAGGAAGGAGAAGCAGAGAGAAGCCTTTAATAAGCTGACCACAACCACCATTCCTTAACCCCTAGCACTGGCTGGAGAAAGCAAAAGAACCAACAGAATGAAGGTGACTCTGGGAACAGAGGGAGGAAAGCATTGTTTTGACCTTTTTTAACCTTTAATTTCTGAAGTTTCTTTTACCTTATTTTAATTGTCAATACATTAAATTAACTTTTTCTAAGTTGAGTCCCCTCTCTGTCTTTATCTTGACCCATGAGATTTTTCATCCTATTTTTCCCATCTGGTTGAAAAGAGAAATGGAGTGAACAGCTGGGTGAGGTATGACTGCTCATCAAGCATAACCCACTACACTGAAAAAAGTGTTTTCAAACCCATTAAGAATAAAAAAAAAGGATATGGTAACTTCTTGTCATGGTTTGATCCACCCTAGGAAGTGAGAAAGTGCTGGACCAGAGGTTGGCACCCTGTTGAACCAATGAAAAGTCATTTCATCTCTGTGAACACACACTTTAGGATGGGAAGGGGGTGGGGTGGTTCTTTTTGCCTTCCGGCCTTCAGAGAGTGAACAGGCTCCTCAGGCTCCCCTCCTCCTCCTGGCTGTGGGGGGGAGGGGAGGCCTCCCCTGGCCAAGGCTGAGGCTGCCATGCGGCCTGGGCTGGGGTAAGGCTGGACAGCAGCGTTACCGGCCTGCCGGCACAGCTGTCCGAGCCTCACTGCTGTTGGATCTGGGCCAGCACAGCTGTCTGTGAGCTTTGGCCTTGGCTGAGCCCCTCCCTCAGACCAGAGAGAAAAGAGAATGGAACTGTGTAGCTCACCAGGCCGACTGAGAATGGAGGAGTGGAAGACTTTTTATCACTGAGACATTTCTGGGTGCCAATCCACCCCCTTGCCGGAGAGTTCAACCAGCGCCACTTTAAATTTGATATCAAGCACTTTTCATCAGCTGTGGCTTCTGTAAGTGATGGGAGAGACAGCCTGGGATTTGTGATGCCAGCAGAAGATAAGAAGAAGAGATGATGGGGTGGCTTTTGGCTGGACTTTCCTTGTAGTGGCCATAGAGACTGAATTAATGCTCCTGTAACTTATGGAAACTGTGTTTAGGGGGATGCAAGGTGGGCACTGTGTAGGGGAAATGCCAGTGTCAGAGTGAGTGAACAGAGGAGGATTAAGAGGGTGTGGTGGTGCCCTCAGAAGAGGCTTCTGTTCTCAAAACCCTTTGCCCTGAGGGAGAAATGGGGGGGACTTGTGTCCCAGAGGCATCCTTAAAAAAGAGAACCCTACAAGCAGTTTCTGGTCCATGGGTGGTGGTGAGAGCGCTGTCTGTGGAATGAAGGGCTTCTCAAATGCACATTTCCTCTGTATGGGGTGGGCCATTTGTGAAGGGGGTGGGCCATTTGTGAAGAGTGTAGGCCACAAGAGACTGTGTTTCTTGTAGGAGTTTCTATAGGGCACAAGGAAGACTCCTCTCCCTTAATATTTTTAGCTGGGAGTTCCAGGTTTTTGTCTCAGAAAGTTTTGGTAGGAATTATGGTGGGGGGAGGAGGAGTGGTTTAGGAGGTTCTTCTCACTTTAGATTTTGTCTTTTCCTTTTCTTTTTTTCTATATAGTGTAAGTTAATAAAGTTTTTTTTCTTTCTATTTCTAAGTTGGAGCCTGCTGTGCTTTATTTCCAGTCTCACTCACAGCATCATTTTAAAGAACTATATTCTCATTGGTTCACTGGCATTAGGCCAGTGACAAACCCATGACGCTTCTATTTGTCCACTGTGGAGAAAAAATGAAAGAAGGCCTTTACACTGCAGAAAAACAGCTTCAGATTATGTAAGTACTAGGAAAAACTGCAAGGAGGAAAGTAAATTACTGAAAGAGAGTATTCAGGAGGGTATTCAAGATTAGATTAAATGGCCATCTGTCAAGGATGCCAAAAAATTCTCTCAAATAACTTTCAAAAATATTTTCTAACAATTATTTGGTATGAATTGATCCAAATAAATGAAAACCCATTCATAATTATGTATAACTTCACAATTCTTGTATGTGCCTCATTTTACTATTTCTTTAAAAATTAGTTGAATTACTTTTTTGAAAAATTAAAGTGCTTATCAAATTCTGAATCTGGAAGGCACATACATATGCTGTTGATTAGATCAAGATTCTAAATTAACTATCACAATTTTTACATATATTATTATAGCAATTATTAACTTTGAGATTATGTCCTAATGAGAATTTCAAGTCATGTTGAAGTCAGGATCAGGTAACTATTGCTTTGTTGCAGGATAGAGAATTAGTGGCTTTCCAATGCAAATGGGAGACTATACCATAGTAGATGAATCTGCACCACATTGGCTTGTTCCTGACAGGAGCCAGAAATGAAGGCTGAAGGACTCTTATCCAGCTTAATTATCTACACTAATATTTTAAGAAATAATTTTTGCTTTTATTTCTTTAGAAGCTATATTAGAAAAGAAATTATAATTGGTGATTGTAACTCTCCATGGTGAAGGGCATATTATTCATAATAAGAAAATATACAGGAAATTTAATTAGCTAACAATTTAAATTCAGATGTTTTGAAAAAGATAAAAAAAGATTTTTTAATTAAACAAATTTATGGGCCTCTTCTACTTTACTACATGCTAAATGATGATGCAGTCTTGAATGTCCACTTCAGGGCATATGTATATGTAAAACCTAAACATCAGCAGAGAAGAATTTCCTGAAAATGTTCTGGGGAAATATTTTTGAGAAATACATGCCCACTTACATTTGCAAACAGGCGGCCTCCCTTTGTTGCTCCATAATCCATCTTCTTGACACACTGCTGTTGCTTGTTGACTAGATTCTAGCTTGAAGCCCTCATTACATTCATAAATCAATCTACTTCCCAAAGTGAATTCATTACCTATAACTGAACCATTCCCAGGGGACTCAGGAATGCCACAAGATACAGCTAAAAAGAAAGGAAAGAAAAATATGAAGAATTGGAATTTTATTTTATATATCTTTAAAATATTGTCCCATCACTGAAATAAGAAACATAGATAAGTAATTTTGACATATCTCATTTATAACAATTAAAATTATGTTCCATCATATTTGCAACATTCTGATAAATGTAATAGTATTTAAAACACCAATAAAAACTTAGAAGTGCGTCTAATATAGACAAACATTTTATAAATAATTATTTAGTTCAATATAATCACTGCAGAGAGAGAATTTTCAACACAGGCTAAGGGTAATGGTTTATTTGCTAGAGAAAAAAAATGGAAGTGTCCAAAGAGTTTTGGTCCAAGAAACAATGCACTGAAAAACTCTTAAATGGTTTCTAGTAGTCTGTTCCATTCTCTCAGACTTTCTTTCAATCCTGCACTACTTCATCATAGTTGTTTGTTCTATGCATTTAGAACTATGTTGTTGAAGAATTCAATATAACATTTTTTGTCTTATGAGAAAAACAATCAAATATATGACTAGACAGGGTAATGTTCCACTTAAGGACATGATTCTGATATTTAAAACTTTATTTACATATTTGATTAATTTATTTCAGGATTTTAAATATTATGTTTATCTAGGCTTATCAATTTTCGACATCATGGAGGAGATTATTTACTGATTTTTTTTCACTTTTTTTTTCTCCTTCTGAATTTAACTCCAAAGGAACAGGTTTTTTTCAAGGTCACAAAGTTTAACTTGCTGTCAACTTCATGAAGTTTAAGTAGCATCTAGGGTGATTTTTTAGGCTTATGTATTAATTTATTTAGCCAGAATTTTTTTAACATTATCTCATAATATACAATTTTCAGGCAGAGTAAAATTAGAAAAAAATCTATTTCAGTCACTTTTAGGAAAGGTCTCCCAAACAAGATTTCCTTCTGTCATCTGACTTCTCTGGTCTCTTGCTTTTGACAATATATATATATATTTTAATACCTTTTAACACTATGTTTGTTTTAAAATAGTTATTCATGTACAGATTTTAACTCTAGATCCTTTAATAAGTTACTAAAGCTGGTAAAAATTTTGTTTGCCCCACAGCTCTTCTGAAGGGAAAGTTGTATTATATTCTCTGAAAGGATTTTATTTTCTGTAAAATAGCAACTTGGAGCAACCTATCAAATTATTACAATTAATCTATTTCATGAGTTCCTGTAAACCAATATGTGTATGTGTGTACAGAATCACAAGCTACTCTGAGTTTGGCATGCAGTTTACTGCTCTGCAGTAAAAATATTGAATAAGAATCAGCTTTGAAACTTTCATTTTTAAATATTTACCAATAAAAAGTGAAGTTTTACCAATGAAAGTATTTTTCCTTACATACAGTCAATGGTAAGAAGCAATTCAATATTGTAATATTTTAGAATAAAAATAAATACATTTCAAAAGAAGAAATCACGATGTTTGTCTGCAATCTGTTTCAGTGGTGAAGATAAGTATTTTAAAAAAATCTAGTTTTTTCACAATTTACCCAATTCAATATAAACAATAATTTCAGAACATGTCATCATGGTACCATAAACATAACTATCAAATTTGTTTGCAGTATTTCCAAATTGTCACATTTGATGTATTTAAATTAAATACAACACAGTACTTTGAATACGATTACAATGAGGAAATATAACCATAATTAAATAATGAATTATTCGTTTATTTCTACTTTTCCTTCCATCTGGAATTTGTCATATCACATTTGTCATATTTGATCAGAAGTAGAACTATAGGAATGTTCCAAAGTAAGCTGCCTCCTTTGTAACACATCTTCTTGGCACTTTTTGTATCCTAACCAGAACTGTTCTCTTATCAAAGCTGAGTATTTCTCCATCACTGGACAGGGTCTGAGCCTCCTGCCAGTGGAAGGATTAGTACTGGGACAGAAAAGGTAGAGAGAAGTCATTAGGAAGGGGTTCTAGAAGACGATTTTTAACCGCTCTGAATCGTGTTAGAGAAAGTGGAGAAGGGGAAGGATAAAACCAAGGTCTGCAGCTTCTGGGAGCAGATCTTCATATTAGAAGTTATTGTCCACAAGGTGAATGCAGCAGGAGTGGTAGTTTTTCATGTCTCTGGTGTACTCAACACAATCAGCACAGACATATCTGGTTAAATGCTCTATATTACCTAAAGATCAGCTGAATCCTTTACCTACAACTAGAACCAACTCTGATCTTTTGTCTGGCAAGTAACACTTGCAAAAAGTTTGTCTGCATGCTGAATGGATGGAAAGTTAAACTCACACTCTACTTTAGTACATCATAAAAATACCAACACTTTTCAAGTCATGGTTACTGTGAAAGATTTCAGTGTTCTCAGTGTCTTTCTTGCGCTGTGCCTCCACTCTTCCTAACATGCCTTACAGTTCTTTTCTGACTTGTGACAATGTGTTTGAATGCTTTTGGTTAAGATTTAACTTCTTGTCAACATTTTCATGTCTTCTTTCTCATATCAAAACAATAATCTCTCTTTTAAGTGTGCATACATTTAATTGTAAAAAACCAAAATTCAAAACTATGAATCTATCTACCCATCCCATGTATGTACCCATCTGCATATACATATTTCCCTCTAAATACTCCAAACATGAGATAGCTTCAAATACCTTGGTGAAGCAAGAAGCTTTTATTATGCCATTTGAAAACAAAACGAACAAAAAACCCCAAACAAACCAATCCGGGTCTGTTTAGTTCATGGAAGAAGCTAATAATTCTGTCAGCATTTGTTCTTCACCTTTAGCAATAACCTTTCTAGAGACACCCTGAAAAGTTCAAGACTGAGTAGCTCTTATGTGCCAGTTATTTTAAGGAATAAAAGATGTACAATACCTTCTCACACACAGGTAGGCCTCTCAGTTATGTCAGGTCTGATGCAGTGCCCAGTACACTAAAGCACCTCAAAAATCTATTCTTATCTGTCACACTTCAGCACTCTCATCCTCAAAGTGTACCTCAGCCCTTACAATGTCCCTTCTTTCCTTAGTTATTTCTAAATCTTGTACTGTTAAATTGTCAGGCTTTTATCACTGCTGCTTTAGATACTTACCATAAAAGCAGTTTGGGCATTCTTGCACAGTTCCAGTTAGAGCCTTATCCGTTTATTTTTTGTATGCTTCTCTCCCAGAGCCTGGATTCGAAGGAAATATTCCCATTGCTACAGATTTATTGAGGCTGCTAAAGGCTTTTGGAGCATCAGTGTTAAAGCATATCAGCAAGGAGAGTTTCACTAAATAGCAAGTACTTTGAAATTTAAAGAAAAGTAAGCTGAACCAAACTGACTAAAATGGCATATTTTCCTTGGACAGTGGAAACAATGACACTACTGTGCCACAACCAAGTATTTTGAAGCTCTCAGCTTCATGATTGTTGAGCAATTAAGAATGATGTGAGAGAATCTTCTGACTTGAGGAATTGTCAGCATGTTTCTTAGGTCAGTGATTAGATGAGACGGACAGGTTCCAACTGGGAGATGTGCATTCAGAGTGTTCAAAATATGTCAGGCTTAATAGTATCCATTATCTTGCACAGCAGAAAAATATGCTTCTTCTAATACAGGGGGAAAAGCCTTTTACCTAGAAACTGAGATGTAGTTTTAGGTGCTCTTTCATGTTCCACATCATACTTACATTTATTTCTTGTTAAAACCAGTAAATTTAAGGTTTATGGAAATCCTTTAAAGTATCTATACACCTGTATTCCAGTAAGATATTTACGTATCATTTATCTTCAAAGTATGCAATTTCATTGCATATAGAAATGAAGCTGGGGAGTACATTACAGTCAGACATTGAGTTTATTTTCATATGCTGGAAAATTCCTAAAGTTAATCTACAAGCATCATCATTCAGTGACCCATTTCTGGCATTGAACATAGGGCTGAAAAAAGCATTTAAATATCCAAAAATTAGTCAGACACAGAGTAGTCCCTAAAAGCAGGATTCAAACAAAAACATACTCAGTGGCTTATGTGTATGATATGCAATTGGAAACATCAGAGAGAGCTTTAACAATTCTCAGGCCTGGATACATACAGAAATAAAAACAAAAATGAAAACAGGGTTGGGAGTATTAAAAAACCCCACAACTGTTATGAGAGGTCATCTAGTCTATTCTCCTATCACAAGTCAAAATTATACTTGACCAGTCTTGATCTAATTTGTTCTTGAAAGACCTCCAATGATGAAAATTTCACACTCTCCACAGGCAATCTATTCCAGTATTTCACTAGCCTCTCTGAGAAAAGAATAAAAAAATAAAGGAAAACCTATCTTAGGATCCTGTTAAAGTAAAGTTAGCTGTAATTCATCTATCTAGAAATTATTTCATTAATATTTGGAACTACTTTTAGCTTATTAAAAGACTGCTACCAGGTTTCTCCTTAAATTTCTAGGATTTTTTAAGTCTAGAGTACTGTTTTATATTCTGAAATATGGTCGTTGGTTTATAAGAGATATCTGAAATTTGGCATTTCACATTTTTAAGACTGTATGCTAAGAGGGACATTTTTGCATAGTAACATTTATCAAAAAGGTAAAAGGCCCAAGCTTAATTCCATGCCCAAAACCACAGAACACCTAATTTTATGAGGAAGTAATTTGGTGGCCTCAGTATCATAGGTCTCGTGCAAACTGTAAACAGGTATTTTCAAGCCCACTCTCCCAGGGCAGACACGGAACACAGTCATGGTCCTGGAATAATCTTCGTTCAGTACAGCAAAAAATACAAAGTTCTCTAGCTCCACAATGTACGCCTTCAAGCAATACACCTCAAGCACAGAGGTAAGCATAATGACAGTACCTGGAATCAGCATTTTAAGCAGGAACTGTTGGCACCAGCAATACTTGTATCATGGTTCTGTCATAGATACTGAGCCTTTCCAAGTACTTACAAATTCAGATGAGAACTTCCTTAAAGTAGGTACCTCTGGTTTTCTTTTATAAACCTACTAGGAAGTAACTCAAATGGTGAAGATCAGCCAAGGGTTTTTCAAGACTCTTTAAAGTTATTTTTAGCTCTTTTAAGAATGAGTGGGAGATATCAGGAAGAACAAAGTCAAAAGCTAGTCCTGCATAGGAAGAGCAGGTGGGATGAAGAGGCATTTGCTCATCCCTGCCAGAGGAACCAGCCACTCTGTTGCACCCTCACTGGTGCTATGTCTCAGCCTCCAGACTCCAGCAACCCAGCACTGCTGAGCCATATTGACCCTGACAACTTGCTTTCAGTTTTTCATTCTAACTGCTCTTCTGGGCAAGCTTTTCCTGTATTTTCTCTTATCATCTCTTGATCTCCAGCCTGTCTTCTCTTCCTACCCTCCCCCAGCATGGCTATCTATACATGAGCTAATCAGTGGCTGACAAATGTCATTGCCAGTATCATTACTGGGGCCTTACTATTTCTTCTCAACAGCAACTTACTGTTATTATATAAGAATTGTTATTTTCTCTTCATATCTCTTTTGAATGTAGCATGAGTCATGTTTCTCTTTTCACTTCACAAATGAAATAAAAGCAGTAACAGTAAGTTCTAATTTCCTAGATAGGAGTCAAGTTCTTTATACAGCATTCAGGACATTATTACACACATTTGCATTTGAGAAGACTGGAATTTTAAAATATCTTCTGACCCTATCAGATTAACTTATATTAGATGTTTTCATATTCAAATTAGATGCTGTTGTAATAGATACGCAAAAAATAATTACCCTTTTTGATAATATGATCAAACTTGATTTAAAAAATTAATTCTGACACATTCAAGTTATTAATTACAAATGTAACCCTGCAGGACTGTTTTTACGGAAATTTCTAAACTACTCAAAGGCATTTTGATTTAGAAAGATCCTATAATGAAATCCATGAGCTGGATCAAATGGGTAATTTTAATTAATTTTCAGAGAGAATGCATTTTGATAACAGGTACTAAGTAAACCTTGAAATATTCTCTCCATTTCAGAGTTTTTTGAAAAACATATGCCTCATTCAGACATACAAGTTGGAATAATTGTGCCAGAGTTGTAAAGTTATATATTAAAATGAGGAATCTTACATTTAAAATAAATTTATAGTAGAGATTAAACAACCTATCTTGCAAATATTCTTTTCTCCCCTTGTTTACAGAAATCTACATACCCACAGCCACATATATTCATGAAATTATAAACACAGCTTAAAATTCAAGAAAAAAGGTATTTGTGAACATGCTAGATTGCTAAAATTTCAAAGCTCCTTCTTGCACATAGTGATAAAATAAGGACAGACACAATGTCTGAAGTATTTTACATTTTTTTTTTGAGTCCCCTTAAGTTCTGTTCAGAATCTATTACTTTCTGAGTCTCTTCACCCCTGGTTATCCACTATCAAGTCCTGCAATGTTATATCAAGTCCTGCACATATCTGTACATTTTCCCTCCTCCTTTCTGTGAATTATTCCATTTTGTCTTTAAAAGTGGGGACTTTTTTCTTCAATTGTTTAAAGAACTTTTTCTCTATTCATGTACCTCATTATGTTTGGACATAATTTTCAATGTTAGAATGACAAATTTAAAACACTTTCTGTACCATTGTGAACATAAAATGTAAACCCTAAAAATGTAACATAAAACTCTTAACATTAGGCTGTTCTAAAAAAAAAGAGAGAAAATATGAAAAAAATAAACTATTTAAGAATTTTTAGGTGCTGGATCATATTTTCATTATACAGAACTCTGTTATTTGAACAATAGTGGAAGTAGCAGCAGAAGGCTAATATTTTCTGGATAGGTTAGCAATAGAAAGCTACGAGATACATTTGCATAGAATTTTTGATGGCTGAAAATCACAAGATCTTAAATTCTGGAGAAAAGTAAAATAAAAAGTAAAAATTGGGGCCTTAAATTTATGGCCCCATCTCTCTCAGTCTAACAAGTACATACAGAACACTGTATCTATACTCACATGTTTAAAGTAACTGAGGTCCAGATTAAGATGCCAGAATTTCAGTACCCATTGAAAAAAGACATCTGCCAGCCTGCCAGCAAAATGGCTCCTAAAGTTTCAGCAACAGTATTGACCAAATTAAATACAACACTTTAGGCAGATGGGGCTTATTTTCTTTTCTCATTGTCTAGAGATACCTGAGATTCTTAGACCTCCAAGATATCCTGCAAGCCTAGTGCCTATAACATAACAGTTTGCACCTTTCTCTTCTAGTGGTTGGAGGAAAGGTAAAATACCTCAGGACACTGAAAATGACACTATACTTCTAAGTTTAAGCAAATGAATCAAAACTTTATCCCACATACAGATGTTAAAATTTTGTTTTAATCTGGAACAGAATTTTACCCTCCACTTTGCTGACCCCAAGCTTCAGGCCTATTAATTACTTCAGGTTCTTTACTGCAAAGTGTCTGAATTTTCAGTTTTGATGCCAGCACCAGAAACAGCACCTAAACTGCAGTTCAATTAAGTCCAAAAGCAGAATTTGTCCTTTAATTTACCTCACATCCAGATCACACACAGATTTTCCCATGATTTAGTGACCTTCGGGAAGATCAGACAATCACATGCCATATCAAATCATATATGGCATATATGTGGCATTATACTATATAACATGATGGCATATGAGATTAGAAGATATCCTGGATTCTGGAAGCACAGATACACAGGTCATGCTTGTGGCACACTGACAGTCTGAGTTTCTCCCTGGATTGGTAGGGGTATAGCCACATGGCCCTTCTCAGCTGGAAAATGCTTATCCAGAAGAAATATTTAGCTACCAAATTACTCTGTATAAAAGATAGGAACACTATTCATTCAAGATCTTTAACTGTAGCCAAATTTCAGCAACTTCTTTACTTTTCTTACAGATAGCCCACCTTCAAAAGAAGAGTAAACATCATGCCAAAGTTTAGCTGGCTTTTTTTTTTTTTTCAATTTACAAAATAGAACTTCCATACTTCCATGTTATGATCTTTTTAGAAATAGCTGAGCCATCACTGAGATGGAACATCAAGCAAAATATTTTCTTCATAAAAACTAATGTCAATGTCTTACAAAGTTAAGAACAAGTAAATGACAGTTTCAATCAATCATGTTCTTAAACATGGATGCTGCTATAATTTCATTCTATAAATAAAGCAGACTAGAGGCAGACACTTGTTAAAATGGGCCATATACAATACGGATAGAATTTGCAGCCTTCTCCCTCTTCCCCAGGTCCCTGACAATATAGAGTCATAGAATAGTTTGGGTTGGAAGGGACATTAAAGACCATCTGGTTCCTGCCTGCCATAGGCAGAGGCACTTTCCACTAGACCAGGCTGCTCAGAGCCCCATTCAACCTGGCCTCGAACACTTCCAGGGGTAGGGTGGATACATTTGACAAACAGTAATGACTATTAACAGGAACAGCAAGCTTAAGTAGACCCTGGTTCAGTTTAATGATTTTAAAAATAAAATAAAAAATAAAATAAAATAAAATAAAATAAAATAAAATAAAATAAAATAAAAACAAAAAGAGAGAAAATAAGTTAAAAATTATGTCTTTAAAGCACAAGTTATAAAGTTATTTTCTAAAATAATAAAGTAGTCCTTTATAACCACTGCATTTTATAAAATGTTCAATAGTACAATGTCATGATCTCTGTGGTCTGTTTATAGGTATGTACATTACTAAAGAAAAATGTACTGAAACTATATTTTTCATTTGGTCTGTATTTGACTACATGAATATTTCTTAATACTTCAACTCTACACATGAAATACACAAGTCAATGTGTGTTTGGGTCAGGTCATGCTGTCAGTGTCTCTCTTGGCATACTGCAGTATGGACAATGCTGCATCTTTGTTTTGTGAAATAGCCTTACAATGAAATTATAGAAGCCTGCTCAAGAAGAAAGCATTATCTTACCTTGGCAGATTGGCACAGGAGAATCCCACTGGTACATGCCATTTTGGTAGCGCCTGCACGTGGCATTATTGTGACCAATCATTCTATACCCAGGTTTGCAATAATAGCGAACTTTGCTTCCGGCAGGACCACCTGTTTTATTTATAATTCCACCATTCCTCAAGGTAGGGTTTAAACTGCAATAAGGAGCTAAAAACCAAAAAATGGACATTATTTAAAAAAAATCAAATGCACTTAATGTACAAAATTAAGATTATTTATGACACGTACAGACTTTGAATGCCACTAAAATTAATACTGACATCTTTAAAGTACTTTTGGAATCTTCAGTGAAGATTCAAACTACTTATAGAAAAACATGAAGTTTGAAAACGAAATTTATAATCAAGACCAGTTTATACTACTGCACATAAGGAAGCTTATAGAGTTATTAAGCTTATAGAAGCTTATGAAGCATATAGAATGTTCAGTAAGTTTGCTCACACTTCATAAACAATCTACCTCAAATCTGATAACTTTATAAATACAAAATTGTTTTTTGAGCTACACAATATACAAAATCAATTACAAACAGCTTTATCAAAAGTTTCAGTGCACTTAGACTTGTATGTCAAAGTTTAAACATTTTGTTGAATGTGTTAAAAATTTATAAGACAAATAGCAGTACACTGATTCTTTAGATGCATTTCCTTCAGATTAAAATGCAGGGGGGGTTTTATACATATTCTCTCAAAGATATTGGCAATTATATTCATTTTTAGGAAAAGAATGTAGCTTAACTGACTGCAAATTCTTAAATGTTGGATTTACACTACATATGAAGTAAGACAGAATGCACCTGTTTGAGTTTTGAAATGAAAGTAAACCTTGCTAAACTTTAAGCACTACTCTACTGATATTTTTTGCAGAGGGGTTTTCATAACCAGCATGGTCCTTGAGGACCTGTGATATATAAATGGAATTTTTTTGATATGTGCTGAGTAAGTAAAAGAGGTACAATTTTTTTTTTGTGTCAAGAATTGAGTAATAAAGAGCATTTTTAAAATAAGGTGCAGTATCTGTCTGTAAGGATGGAATATGGATACCTGAACTGGCCCAAATCAACCTGAAGTACAGTGTAGTTTGACATGCTATATGCAGAGTTGTAACATGAATCTGTTTGTAGAATGCAAACATTTATCACTGGATAAAAGCAACATGAAAAAAATTACCTGGACTCCATACTGATGTACAAGTCACTGAGTATTTGAAGCAGGTATGCACCATGTCAAGCTCACTGAGATTATCTTTTCAGAAGCAGCATGGCAGGACCATGGCTTTCTGAAAAGAAATCTGCCTGAACATCCAGCACTGAAATAAGCCTACAAACATTCTTCACAGGGAAGACACTGTTGAGCTCCACTGAGAACTAAATGTCAATACCAATGAGACTGAGACTGCAACTACTGTTGGAATACTCCCTCCATCATACTGAAATGTGTCTTAGGTATACTGTGATATTCATTTTGACTTCTGTAGACAATTATCAAGCAGAAGTTTTGTTTTGTTTTCACAAGTGCATAATTTGGTATACAGCTTTCAATATCTAGTTTTAATTTTTATCTTTAATATATATTTTGTCACCTTATGGTGCACTTATGGTATCAATTACCACCTAAAGAAAAATGTTTTTGTTCATTGACAGAGATCATAGAGTTGATTATATTCCTAACTGAAACGCTTCCTTTAAATGTCTAGATTTACATGCAGTATATCAAAGTCAATATTTCTAAGTAATAACACCCAACAGAGGCAGTAAAACTAAGTCCATCATTAAAGATGCTGAAAAATATTGTTATCTTTTTGAATTATATTATATAATTCTCAATTAATCAACATTATTTCTACTCAAAATGTTATTTCTGTACATTATTTCACTTGGGGATTATTTGGAAAAGCCCACAAAATCATAAAGCAAAAAATTAAAATCAGAATGAAAGTCAATAAGCCAAGATGGTCCAGTAAAATAATTGTTTGGGGCCGTGTTCTGTGTCCTTTATAAGCATGGTGACACTCACTTGCCTGCCTAAATTGCATTAATTATCAAGTTACTCTTTAAAATGGGAACTTGACATTTAAAGAAACACAATAAACATGGCTTTAATTTTCCTTTCAACATATTGAAGAATAAATAAGATTGTTATTGCAAAACAGGCAGGTTAAGGCCTCTAAAATCAGCTCTAGTAACCTCTTAAGTGCTATTTAATTTTAAATATCCTAGATCTTAAGAAAAGCCAGTGAATCATAAATAAAATAAACAATTCAGTAAAAACTCCAAATTTATTAGATCAGTCAAATTTTAGTCATAAAATATTTGTCTGTAGCCCAGTAATACTGTACTGTTCTTCTGTACAGTACCTTTCATGTCCCTTTTTTTCTATCTCTCCCAATAACCATTTAATCTGGACTAGTAATTCTTTTATTAAACTATTAATATTGTTATTCTAACAGTAAATTTTTGGCTAGACATAAAAGAATAGGGGGTTTTATGCATAATAAGATTTTTAGCATTACAGGTTATTAGCTATGCTAATTACAACAATATATATATATGACCATCCAGAGAGAATAGCTTTAAAATGGCATGAAATATGGGACTTTCAGGCTGCTGAATTATACAGAATGATGTCAAATACTGACAATTTCCTTAGGAGCCAAAGGGGAAATCTATCAGTCATAATTTTTGCTTCTGTTCTAACAATCAATAATGCCTTTAGCCCAAAAGCATGGTTTAAGCTCTCCAGTGAATCAAGTGGTATTCAGAGAAGAGTCAAGCAAAAAAAAAATCTTTTGAACTAAGAAATTTGTAGAAGAAAACAAGGAATAAAAAATAACAATATAATTCAGAATTTACTTCAACATCCCTTTGAAAATACTTAATTCCTAAATGTTGCAGATATTCTACAGAAAACTATATCCTCCTTTCCCAGATACTTTGATGACTCCTGTATATTTTCTGCTTTCAACCATCTCTTCAACCTGCTGTTACTAATGCTTACTTTTCCTGACAACCCAAGGTGAGTGAGTGGCACCGGCTTCATGAACCTGTAGGAAATAGGGAAGAGGAGATCTAGGAACCGAGATGTCTTGGTAAAGCTTTGTGGTCATCTGCCACTGTGAAAGTTAAAGGCCGATATTCAAGTGTGAATATAAAACTATGAGATGTGTTTGACAGGGTAGCAGATTATAATTGGAGAAAAGAGAGAAAGAATATTTGACATAAGGGTGCTGGTTTAAGAGCCATGGGGAAGAATAGCCATGACAGATTCTGCAGAGATGAGAAACAGGAAGGTAGGAACTGGAGACCAGGTAAAAGTGATGAAAATGAGAGAAAGAGAAGGACCTGGTTAGACATTAGAAGTGGCACCAAAAGGATTGATGCATCAGAGACTGAGATTGTGTTCAGAGTAAAATATGACTCAGGGAAAGAAACTGGAAAGAAAATTTTATAAAATGAAATGAAATTTACTAATGGGAGTCAAAGAAAGAGAAAATCAGGGACAGAAGAAAGGAAGGAGGAAGATAAATTAAGGGAGTCTTTGTAAAGAGGAAGCAAGAGAAATTAAGATGGTAAACTAGATGGAAAATAAAGATAGATAAAATCTGGATAAAGAAAAACCTTATGTTTTCTACCACTAAAAGTAGTCTATGATTTGTAGGGAGGGGCCAAAAAAGGGTGGAGATCAGAAAGAAGGGTTGAGGAGTGCAGTTAGACTGTCTTGGCAGAGGTATTTTGACCATAATGAGCATAAGGTTTGGGACAAAAAAGGTATGATGAATAGGACCACAGGAAGTGAGGTTGATTCCCTGAAGTACAATGAAAAGTTCACCAGATTGTAGTACAGAAAAAATCCCACGAATCAGAAAGGGGCTGTGCTCCCAGACTTTATACTTGCATGACTGTTAAGAGTGTTTCTGAAACACATAACGTGCATTTTGTGATGTAAACTATGTATGTTTGGATAACTTATGTTTAAAACATTTATTTAACATAGATCAGATCTATCTTCCACGCTTACAGAAATTCTTATTAATGACATTTTAAAGTAGTAACAGTAGGCTGGTAGCAAATCAGAAGCCAGCAATAAGGTTACAGGCAAGCAGTGACTGGAATCCACATCTATGTGAAAGGCCCATTAAAACTATAGTATTTTGTGCTGCCAAGGAAGCATGGTATGTATAGAAAAGGCTGATACTCAAAGCAATGTATTATGTCTAAGCTATAGACAGCATGAAAAAAAAAAAATAGGCAAATTATCTAAAAACTTCTGAAAATGGATTTTTATTTTGCAACTCTGAAAAGTACACTTGTTGACACAGTAAAGGAGTAGTGAGTGATAAGTCGACATATAATTTCTTTCTTAATCTATACTTTAGTAATTTTTAATCTGTTCTTTAAACTGAACAGAGCCCAGGATGAAGCACACATAACAATTTCTAGGATCAGGAACTGACATATTAACAGAAGAACCCCACACAAAGCAATAAATTAATGTCTTAAAATCTGAAGTGTAAGCAAAAGCTTGAAGAATGCCAGATGAAACTACAGATACTGTAAACTGAATGAAAATTTTGGGCTTAAGCAGAAATCCATACAGTGAACTCACAAAATACTGTAGCCTTGTGTCAAGGACAACTGTGATAAAATGCTGGTTTTCTCCCAGCCAGTTTCTGGGGGAAATCTGTCCTGGAATCTCATGAGGCTTAGCTGAAATAGGTGTAATGACTCAGGAGTGCTCTCATCTGGGAATGACAGTGTTTTACCAGAAAATGTGATAAACTTCCATGACTGTTGCAGTGACTGAAGTGTGTATATATATATCTATATATATATATCTTTACAGTTATAGATTTAATTTACTTTTCCAAATGACATATTGTCCACATTATTTCAAGACCTCTTAAATAATAGTGTATTTTGTAAGGCAACATACTGAACTTTTTCAGCTCACTTGTAATCAAAACATTCAGCTCTTAACATCAGAAGTTTCATAATTTGCCACTGAATACTAACAGGATAATAGCTGCCAGTTAAATCACATATCATTAGTCAATGGATATGTGCACAGCAACACATATAAACACTGATCTTGCCATTACAGGACCACACTCTCACTTTAACAAAACATATTCTCTTAATAGCTGGAACATTTAACATTTTATGCAGAGGGCTTTGGGGTTTTTTTTGCTGTTTGAGATACTCTGTCTCAGGGAAGTTCAATGAAATGACTCCCAATTAAAAATTAAAATTCTTTTAAACTCCATGTTCAACCCTCTCAGATGATTTTGTAGAACTCACTCTCTACAGGGAATCTACAAAATTTTTATCAAATCATTTATCTTGGCAAAGGACTTGATTTTGCAGCAGTATCTTTGATCGGTAGGCAAAAAACTAATATGAAGAAGATATTTGTAAGTATTCACAGAAACAGTACTATGTCTGAAATTATAAATAAATGAAAAAAATTCCTTCAGTGCTTTGTTTACCTTATGTGCTAGATTTTATGTTGAGAAATAAAAAGTCACACCGCAGTATACTCCTTCCTTATAACTTTCCCGTTTGGATATTTAATTGTCTTTGTCATATTATTGGGGAATCTTATGTTTTTGTGCTGCTGTTCTTTAAATATAGTAGAGAGCTACTGTCATACCCACTTTATATATTAGAAATTGGACACTGCTTAAAGTAAGTAAGGTCACATAAGAAAACTTATATCTTTTCTTATTACTTATTTCTTATTACTAAACCATTTCCTTAATTAATGGACTATCCATTCCCTTTGTTACTTTTCACTTTAAAATATACAGGATTCAAAGTGGAGAACAATACTTAACCATGCAACTAAAAGGCTGTCATTCTTTTTCTTTTGCATTTTAAATCTAACAAATAAACAATATGAAAAGACAAGATAAATTTGCAAAGGCCTACTCCCTCTTTAGTGATATAATTGTTAATGTCTGCCCCTTCCAAAACCAAATATCTGACTAAATAACCTGCTATTTATATGAAAGCTGTTCGTACAGGATGTTCAATGTTTATAAATCATCCTGAATATTTTTCATGATTCACAGTGCTGTATAAACCTCCACTGTGACCTTCCCGCTGTGCAAATCACTGCCTAAAAGTTTACAAATTGGAGAAGAAAAAATTATACAGAGTCTGATGAACTTCTTCACACAGTTCCCTTGTCACTTCTAACCATCTACCGGAAAATGTAAAGACAAACCAATCAATATTTTTTTATTTTAAATTGAAATAGAGAGGCAGTAGGAACACTTGTTTAACATGTCCAAAGCTTAAAAATAACAAGAAAGGAATGGTGAAGAATTAAACTGTTTGCAATTACATATGAGGTTAAAAGAACATAATAAAAGTGTGCTGGGTTGATCTTGGGTGGATGCCAGGTTAACACCAAAGCTAAAGAAATGCTCCCCTTCTCAGCTGCACAACGGAGAGAAAACATAACAAAGGCTTGTGGGCTAAGATAAGGACAGGGAGAGATCATTCATCTGTTGCTGTTAAAGGCAAAACAGACTCGACTTGGGGAAATTAATTTAGTTTTTTACCAACCAGAAAAGAGTAAGATAATGAGAAATCAAACCAAATTGTCAAAAGCCTCTGCCCTGCCTACCCTCCCCTTCCCCACCTCTTTTCCCAGGTATGCTAGTTTGTCCAGGATAGAGTTAATTTTCTTCAAAGGCTCTAATATGAGGCTGTGTTTTGGATTTCTGATGAAAACAGAGTTGATAATACAGGGATGTCACTGCTGAGCAAGGTTTACACTGAGTCAAGGCCATTTCTGCTTCTCACACCATCCCACCAGCAAGGAGGCTGGGGATACACGGGGACCTGAGAGGGGACACAGATGCGACAGATGACCCCAATTGACCAAAGAGATAATTCATAAGATATGTCATGCTCAACAATAAAAGCTGTGAGAAGAAGAAGGAAGGACCAATGTTGCAAGTTATGTTCAAGTCACCATTAAGACTGGTGGAGCCCTGCTCTCCTGGAGATAACTGAATACCTGTCAATGGGAGGTGGTGAATGAATTCCTTATTTTGATTTGACTGCATGTGCAGCTTTTGTTTTACCTATTAAACTTTACCTGTTTATCTCATCCCACAAGTTTTTTCATTTTTATTCTTATGATTCTCTACTCCATCCTGAATCTTGCTGTGGGGGGAGTGAGCAAGCTGCTGGGTGGGCCTCAGTGGTGTGCTGGGGTTAAAGAGCAATACAGGCTCCAGGGAAACTCAGCTTTGGTGCCTGGAACACCTCCTCCCCCTCCATCTTCACCAACCTTGGTTTCTGCAGAGTTGTCAGTCTCATGTATCCTCACTCCTTCTAGCTGTTGCTGAGTATATGTATATATATATATATATTTTTAAGTGTGTTATTGCAGAGGCACTATCACCATCCGTGGCCAGCCGCAGGTCTATCTTGGAACTGGGTGGTCCTGATTCTTTTGGACATGGGGGAATTTTCTGGCAGCTTCTCACAGAAGCCATACTTGTAGCCCCCCTGCTACAAAAACCTGGCCACTTAAACCTGAGGCATAAGGAAAAACAGTGCTATTGGCAGGAAATTATAAATGAGTTAAGTAACCACTTGATTTCTTTAGTTTTGAATGAATAACCAAAAGTTAAACTAAAGCTTGTAAATGTTATAGTGACAATGTCAATTTGAAAAGTAGCAAACGAAGTTCTCATCTGGTTCCCAAGTCCTTGTGCCTCCAGCAGATATGCCAAGTACTGTAGTGCACTTTCTTTCTTTCTACCAATAATATAAAAGAGAATCATCTACCTCTTCTTAGTTATGCTTTTACCCTAGCTTGCTTGGGTAGGAGTGTGCAAGCAAGGTTATAAATTATTGAGGGATGCTATGCAGAAACTCTGTAGATTAACAAAGAAATCATTAAATATCTAGGCATAAGTGCAGTTAGGAAATGTATAATTTAGGCTAAAGTCTATGCTAGTGCTTCTATAATATGTCAAAGCCTTTAAAAGAATACCCATCTGCTGTAATGCCTCAGCTTTTTTCCAGTGAGATTTAGCAAAAAGTCTTATACCACATGATAGTAAACATACCATTAATATTAAGCCAACAGCTTACACAATTAAGGTTTTATGCTAAAGAAAATATTAAGCATTCCCATAATGCTAGCAGTTTTTAACAGTGAATAAAATTTGTAACTACAAGTGAAAGCTAGCTGTGACAAAAACACAATTTACAAAATGTTGTGCACAGGCATAGCTGGAAAAGAAGGGAAAGGTTATGGGAGGGCAGTAATTCATTTCAATAGGTTCTTCATCATGAGAAAGCCTGCTGGCTCAGTCACAGCTGCTACAGTATCAATAGCCTTTTTGGGATCTTGTATTTTTCCTACTTTCATGATGTTGCTCTCCCTCATTAGGATTCAGATCCAATTGTTTATGCTGCCGCTCACTGTTACTCTTCTTTCATGCTGATTATTTCCATTGAGTCTCATGTAAAATGGACAGAAGTTTAGAGAAAAATGCAGGCACTGACTGTTAGTGAAGCGGAAATAGCTAAAGTGTTGTTTGTTCCTAAAACAGCCATAAGGATCGCATATCTGTCTCCAGTCCCCCAATTTTATTGTTAGTCATAGGTAGTGCCATAACAATTGATTAATTGAGCCTAGCAATTACAGACCACCTCTATAGTACTGCAAAATGTGTTTTGTGTACATGCAAAAGTACAAAATATTTGCCATTCCTCAAAAACCAATCTCCTTAATAATTTGATACTTACAACCCAAAATCTTCCCATGAAGTCTATTCATGTATCCCTGATATTGCTCCCTCATTTTGAATTAATGAATGAAATCCCACTCCTTTCACTGCCACACATTTGAAGGCTATGATGTGACAGGTTCTTTGTTCCCTCTTGCACACCCTCAATCCACCTATTAAGTCCTGCAATTGTTTTTTTACTATGAAAAACTAAATTAATCTCCAGTATGCTTGAAAAAACTTTCCTTTCCCCATCCCTCAGCTTCAGTTTTTCTGTAGTAAGTATCTGAAGATGTAGGTGAAGATGATATTTTTACTTATTTTTTTCCTGAACTGCTAACAATATGTGCTCAGTTCTTAAATCCCCCAAACAATCATAATTATGCTCTGAGCTGAGCTCTGATCTTAGGTTTCAGTAAAAAGAGAAACTTTCTAGAAATTAGACAGGCAGAGCATGGACAGTACAGAAAGGAGTGAGCTTCCCAAAAACTGTCTCCCTAAGAATATTTATCATGATCATATATTTACTAGATGGGAGATACCTGGTGCTTCATGAAATGTTTTGCTAAAACATTCTTAGTATTCCTTTCTCTACTTAATTTATATTGACAATTATTAGCCACGAAAATTAACACACACAACTTTTACATTGCTAATCAAGTCCAAACACAGAAGAAGCAAATATCAATGATAGCAATTATCACCTTTCTCTCTCACACATACTGTTCACATCACATAAATGATCCCTAAGCCAAGTCATTTAGTAGCAATGTGTCTGTTGATGTATCTGTGGAAACATTATAAACAGGCAGTAAACTGAGTAAAGGTCAATATGTCCCTTAATATAACACATAATCCAGTACTGCAATATGTTATTTTCTTGATTTTTATTATTAATGAGGAAAATAATATTGTCATTATTTAGATAGACTACTAACATATTTTCATGTTAGCAGATTCATAAGCAGCCTGTTGAAGAAATGAGGGGTTTATTTCCCCCCCCGTTTTTCTTATATTTGTACATGAAGAAAATTATAGTAATAAGAGTTGTGAACTGCAACTCCAGGAAATTGTAAACCTAATAATTTACTGAATTGCAGCTGAAGTACTGCAGAGCTATCAAGTATCAAAAATTCTGTGTATTCTGTGTAAATCTACAGGCTATCCCTACCACTACATTTCAAAGGTCTCTCTCTAGATCTGATAAGACAAGAGAAGAGGTGCAGAGAAGAGCATTAATTTGAAAAGTATTAATCTGAAGATCTCTGGCACACTGTGAAAAAAATGGAGAGACCAAGTTCTGTACTTACCTTAAACTTAAAATAGAATTATTTCAAATCCTTAAAATACGTTATAAAAAATTATCTTCAGAGAAACAGATATTATATTACAAGTTCTATTTTATGCTGAACAGTTGTCATGGCTTTAAGTCTAGGTGGACAACAGTATATCCACAAAGTATAATTTATTCAAATGCATGAATAGTTACCTGAGTAACGGATCTTGAATCCTTTCTTGCTGGTTGCATGATCAGTTGACCAGCGGAGATACAGCTGGTTCATTTTGCTTGTGAAGTTCAGTTGCCCAGTATGATTTCCACTCAAAGCAACCAGTAAAGGGCTTTGCCCAGAAGAACCTTCAGAGATGAATAAAGAAACTATTGAAGTTTTAAAGTACTATGAGTGTAAGTAATTCTTTCCATATTGTAACTCAGCTGTGAATGTGAACATGGTAGAATAGGAAATAACCCGACACTTCCTTGTCAGAGAAGTAACTAACAGATGTTGATTTAAAGTGCCTATCTGGTTTTAGGTTTTCACTAGAGAGCATTATAATTGCTGTATATTTCCATTTGTTTGTACCAAGATAAAAAATCTGATCATCATCCAGCTGCCGAAGCACCATAATGTACAGTGCAGTCAGGTAGGTGTAGTCCCTGCTGTGGTTTGCATTCCAAAGTTGCCTTATAAAGCAGTCAGAGACAAGTGCCTTAGCAACCTTCATTCCCGAAAATTTGTCTTGCAAATATCTATACAGTTTCTGCATAAAGTTTGATGATGTATCTCTACCTGTTATAGATAGATCAGTGAAGTTCTACTAACCTAGATGTACACTGTTTTGGACTACACAAAGCACCACAATATGATATATATTTGTTGTAAAATGCAGCGACATTTGAGTCTGAGTTACAGCCATCACTGGAAGCGCTATGGCCACATCAGCATCGCCTTCTGCCCCCAAAAACTCATGCTGAGATGTACAACTAATTAGTATAATAATGTATGGCTAATGTGGCCACAGGGACACCAACAAGCATCTCTGCAAGGAACTGCAATGGGGCCATATCTGAATATCAACCTGTTGAGAGCTAGCTCAGGAATCTCCACACGGCACTATTGTTGAGAGGTTTAAATATGCCATTATCTTTTTCACTTAAGGTTGCAGGTAGGTGGTAAAAAAATTACTTCTGCACAGCTGCAGTAGAGATAAATTTGTAAGAATATTATTTCATGCCATGAAATTAAAATGCTTTAAAATGTAGGAACAACATTAGTTCTTCTCTCAGATATATTATTGATAATCTGGTTAAATTACATTAACATTCACAGGAAAGAAAACAAAAATATACATCAGGAAAATTATGCTGTTTCAACAGAATTTATCAAAAGAAAACAAAATGATCAGACTATTAGAAAATAGCAGTATTGCTCCATATTGTCTTTGATAGAAAATGGAATGGAAGAAAAAAACAGATTTTTTAAAAAAATAAATAGATTTTTTGCAGACTATTTTCTGCACTCAACTGACATGGACCAGCATATATGTTATGAAGAAAAAAATATGCTAATGAAGTAGCACTTTTTAAAAGTATTAAAAATATTGTGGATTTTTTTAGGATGTTTCTACCAAAAAGTGAAAAAAAAATTAGTAATTTTAGACATTAAAATCTAATCCTTCAGAAGAATACTTATAACAAGATACCAAAAAAGATATAGCCTTTTAATATTTTTTCATGTTGTGAAACTCACATAGTGAATATTCATCATTTCTATCATACTTATATATTCTTGGTTAATGAAGAAAGATATGATAATTGTCTCTAAATGGATAAAAACGTATTTAAGAACAATCAGAGACTAGTTGTCCTTGTCAATCAATGAGAACACAGTAAATCATAATATAAGTTCAAAATTAAGTAGAAAATAAGAATTAAGTAGGGCCCTTTGAGATGTGACAACACTAGAAAATGAGTTTTGGTAGTTTGCCTGCTCTTTATCCCAAAACAGATGGTTGAACACTTCAGCAGTGGGATATTCAGTGAACAGCACTGGTCTGCTATTCTATGGAGAAAGCGGACAGGGTATTTGAACTCAAATTTCAATATTTAGATTCAAATAATTTTATTCATTTGGACAAATATAATTAAAAGCGACAAATACTTCTTCACCTGAAATGAACCATTATGGACCAGCATGTTAACTTCTACTTTCAGACACATCCATACATTTCCCAGGAAACAGAAAACTGTGTGACTTTCCTAGGGAAGCTGCAACTGTTACTGCTCCTCCTGTAACAATACCTAAAGAAATTTAAAATCTTCTGTGTCCTGAATACATCTATAAAAACTTTCATTGGCTAATAGATTTAAGGCAAAAGTTATAGGAATTCTGAATTATTGTTTAAGTTTCAGATATATCACTGCATTATGAACCCAACAATTCAAAATCAAGGCCCACTCCACCCAGTATTTGCTCTTGCGTAATTAGATAGAATTAAATCTCTTACCATCAAATACCTCCAGCTCATCAAATTGCTTTTCACTTTGAAACATTTCTACAAAAATGGAGATGTTATATCCTGGCTCAACCTTAATAGTCCAAGAACATGTCTGAGAATTGGGGTAAGTGCCAGGATAACCTGGACTGAGGATCACTCCTGATGATTCTGTACGAATTTCATTTGCTGGACATTGTGCTAAAAAGGGACACAAAAAGAACACTAAGAACAGCAATGAAACAAAGTATTTCTTCTCCATGAAATGCATGCTTCAGGGTCAGTTTTGAAATGAAAACATGTTAAAACATATTCTAGATGGAGGGGGAAAAAATCCCCTAAAATATGCAGGGAAACAGGACCACTCTTATAAACTTTGCGTTTAGGAAACATTATATAAATTTATTAATTACAGTAAAGCATCTATCCAGGAAGAAATATGTTAGACCCCAAAGCGGTTTCAGTCAAGCAATTCATATATGTTGGTGCGATCATTCACACAGGTGAGGTGAAAGTACCAGTAAAACTTTTTATTTGGAAATTGTATTCTGAGATCTTAAAAAAATGACCCAGCTTTAAGAATGAAGCCTGTTACATGAACATGACAACATATTGAAACACCTAGACAGATCTACACCAGATATTTTGAAAGTACTCAAGTTTTATGGAAAGTGTTCATTTTGGATACAGAATGCTCCAAGTCATACAAGCAAGACCTTCTTAGCAACTACGTCCCCTGGTATTTAAAGTCTGAACTTTAAATTTCACCTGGTATTCATAGGCATTCATGATCTCTGCATACTGAAAGGAGTACAGTTGTGCTGGTTTGAAAGCAAAACCAGTGAAAGACTCCAAGTCAGAAACACAATTTAGTAAGAGGACAAGAAAAGAAATAAAATAAAGTAATATAAAATAAATGCAATAGTGCAAAAAACCACTGACAGAGTCAGAATACAACCTGACACCCGGTTAGTTAGGGTGGGAGTACCAGTGCAGATGAAATGGTCTTGTTGAAGCAGTGATCCTGTAGAAAGGTCTGGTAGCTCTTGTCCTCTGCGAATCCAGTGGGAAAAGGCTACTGTGCTGTCCCAAACCCCAGATTATATCCAGGTGGGAATGCTTGGCTCCTCCCCCTGGGCGGAGCATCTCACAATGTGCTGATCTCATTCTATGAGTAATGCAGTGGGTCCTTGATGGCCCATTAAACAGAGATAGCTCCCGGAGGGAGTTATCTATGAGTCATGCAGCAAGGCATTGATGGGCCCATGAACAGAAGATAAGGGAAGCACTGCCCCACCTGGTTTCAACAGCTCATGAAGATGGGGATAGAATATATACTTTGAGCACATCTTACATTGTAACCTAGGACAACAGTATTTTAAAATATTGTAAATTTTATATCCTAAACATTAGTTTGATTAAGAAGTTTTGTTATTCACTATTTTTCTTTAACATTTTGCCTCTCATGTGGGACTCCTTTTTTCAAATCTGTTTCGTGTTGAAATCTGATACATTTTTTCCACAGTTTCATAATATATGTTCATTTTAACAATGTTTTGCGTGTAAGATTCACAAATATATCTTGACAGAAATGCATTCCTGGAAATCATCTGTCACAGTACCCAAGCATTTAAATATAGGTTGTAAGAAAGGTGAGAAACACAACAATAGAGGGAAAAGTGATCAGTGGAAAAAAGTATACTGCAGGGGAAAAGCCACACAAATATCAGAAACAAACATTACATCTGGACCATTTCCCTCAAGAAGGCCTTTTGCACACTTGGAGGTGAAATCTAAGTTCAGTTGTAGCTAAAAAAATTTCTTCAGTCAGCGAGGAAAATGTCAGCCAGTGAAAAGGAGGGATGTAATATGCAAGTGAGGATAGGCCATCAAGCAGGAGAACAAGATCTGGTTTAGGGAAAAGATAGTAAGCAAATGATTTTTCTTTGGCATGTATCCCTTTCTGCTATCATTTGGCAGCACTGGCTGCAGCAGACAGTATCCCGAAGAGGCAAAGCCATCTTTCACAGAGGATCATAAGAGAGGGAAAGTCCCATGGGACAATAGTATATTAAGCAGTAAGAATTCTTTCGACAATAATCTGGGGATTGCCTCCTGAGGTAGAAACACCTGCAGTAAAATTACAGCCAGAAATTTCCCATGAACGTGTGTCTAAGAATATAGCATTGCATGTGTTTAATGACAGTAGCTTCTTCTCTCATTCTCTTAAAATGAAACACTCTGCTAATTTGACTTCCTCTATTCTTCAGAATAAGACAAAAATACCTTGGGAAAATAATGTCAAAAAGTGCTCCGACTCATAAACCTGCAGAAAATACAAATAAACCAGCAAATTCACAAAGAAAAAATCAGGGACAAAAATATTATCAGATAGATAACAATAAGTTTTCCCACAGTGTTTCCTGTCAGACATGAATGAACGTGCACATCAGTGATGAAGAGTAGCTGACACGACACAGTTCCACAACCTGCTTTATCCTGTAATATCATTCCTTATGCTACAAGACTATTTTAAGAAGGAAAAAGTGTTTTTACTGGTCCAGTATCAGCTTACTTGAAATGTTTATTAAAAATGGTAACGTCTACTACAGCAACTTGAGAATTAAAAGCCTGTCTTCAAAGTCATAAATTACAAGTATCCTGTAGAAATAAGTGATGCTGTCAGACTTTTCGTAGCAAAACACAGTGATTCTTTTCAACACTGGAAAACTGTCACCTCTTTGGATAAACTATGGTTTAGAAATGGCTACAATCAACTAAACAGGATAAACAAGAAGTTGCAATGTATGGGTCATTTGGAATGGAATATGGGAGTGAAGGAATTACATCTGGAGTGGTTTTGTAAACAAACCATATCTAAATACCAGAAGCACAAATATTAAGGATACAAATGTCTTTTGTTACTTACTTTTCCTCAGCATCTTAGGGAATTATGGAAATAACCATTGGCCAAATCACTCATTAAAACAATTATATAGTAGTCATTCAGATGTGGGGTTTGCAAACAAAATCTGGATGTTACACAGATACAGTCCAGACAGGACTAAAGCCTGGTAACTCATTACTTAGGAAGTGTAATAGTACAATTTTTCTGGAGAAGTTTACAGCTGAGTTAATCTAAAAGGCTATTATTGCCTCCTTTAGATGGGTGCTCTTTCAGCTAAGTTACCATAGGTCTTATTTTCAGAGAGATGCTCTCTAAGTGTCTTCTTAAGAACTTGCTGAATGGACTCTGTTTGTTTACTCCAGTATATAAAGTTTTTGGAATCTTGGGTGGAAGATTATCAACTAAGAATAAGATTCAAAACTACATTTTGAAAAGCCTAAGATCAATGTATATTGATCCCTAGAACACTGTCACTGAGCGCTGAGATATTGTTCACTAACTCAAGAAAAATACTGCAAACATCTTTAAAAAATGGAGTCAGGGAAGCAATAAAATGAAAACATAGAGGAAAGTCAACCATTCAAAGAAGTGAAAAATGTTAGCTTCTTTTGGGATAAAAGAACTGTCATAGAACAGGAAGAAAGACACACTCAGCACAGACACTGACTGTGATCATCTCAGAAAGCTGTGGCAGTGTTCCAGAGAAGAATTGGTAAGAACGGTCAGCAAAAAAGAAAGAGAGACAGGAGTAGGAAATTGTGGATGGGAGAGGAAAGAATAAATAACCCAAAGAAATTACTTTTCCTGCCTTTTTATTTCAGCTGCTTTGCTCTTGGTTTATCTAGTTTTTCTTGTAAAGACATCAGAAACAGAAAGAGAAAGAAAGAGACAAGGAGTTTATTTACTAGGTTTGAAAAAATAACAATAAAAAGGTTTCTTTCAAAAGCAGGTAAAACTTATCAATAACAGAGAAAAACTGCTCTTAGCTGTCTCATTGCTTGCAGCCAAATCTTAAGAAGGGACCTGAAACTAATTTATTCACCAGAGGAAAAAATGTGCCTTTTGCAGATGTTTCCTCCTGCCCTTCTCTCATAATTTAGGAAAAATATGACGTTGCTTTGTAGTTAAGAATATTTCTTTGGTGAGTGAATATTAAAAATCAATAGTTTAAATGTCAGAGTATTTCCTTGAACTCATCATCCCATGTACATAAGAAAGAGATCAATGCAGTGATGATGCCAAACTGATTTTTGCCTTTTTGCTTTTGTATGTTCTTTAAAATTTTGTAGTTCTGTAGCCTATTAACATATAGCTACATAGATACATAGCTAGCATTTCACCTACTCTGTTAGACAGAAAGAACACATTCCTAGAGGCTCTGATCCTCTGGGGACAAAGGTTAAATTCTCTGGGAACCAAGGTTAAAATGACTTCGTGACACATATTCTCATAAACAGTTTAGTTAGTATCTAAAGAGGAGGTTCAATAAAGTGTCGAACCAGGGAGGAGTTGTCTCCAACTGGGGATTCTTGTCAGTTATGCTAATTTGCAAAACATAAAATTGTGCCCACTTTATGTTACCATGTGCATCTTCAGCGCATTTTTGGCATGTATTCCAGCGTGTTGTGCACCATGAAGGATCCTTTATAAAGGTAACTGTATTTTTATCACCTGATTGTGTCTGACTTTTTGTCTGACTGCTTTTAGGACTGAAAAGACATCAGCAGGACTGCTGTAGGAATTCTTTCCTCCACATATTCTATTGTATTCACTTACTGAACTTCAGAGTATTACTAACAAAACAGTTTCCAAAAAGGATAAATAATATTTCTGTGGGAAAAGAAATGTACCTCTCTAATACAAATCAATGCATATAGTGATGCTAAGGGTGAAAGCAGATATGGAATATTTCTCTGTGGTACTGTGACAAAACCAGCATATTTCTGGAGCAGAAAATTCAAGTAAAATCAAATTATTATGCCCTTCTAACCTGTAAATACCTCAGTATCTCTTTTGTGCTAGAACAGGAGTGACCAAATCTTTTTAAACACTGAGCTATAGCTTTAGGTCTTCCTATTGCCAAGATTTACTTCCTATGGCTAAGACTCATTGGACAAGAAGCTTCTTCCAATCTAAGCCGTTCATAGCAGATGTATCACAGGGACTTATGAGATGAACAGCTCTGGAGTAGTTCAGGGACAGGAGAAGACAGTGTATTGCCCCTTTGCAGTCTGGGAAGCTGGCTGTACCACGGTTTTATGTTAGTGCAAATTGGCACTGCTCACCTTGGCAGCCTTTATGGGCTCTTTCTGTACCCTAATGAATTACTCACCTATTCCTCTCCAGTATAGCTTAGCTGCTGATTACACAACTTAATCACTAGGGTGGAAGCTACACTTTACAAGACTTAAATTTTGAGATTCATATGTCTAAAGACATAAAACTGAGATACTGAAACAGTAAGACTGTTTCACCTTGTTCTTTAAAACAAAAGGCACATCCATTTTTCAGTACCACAGCTAATACCTATATTTTGAGTAAAAGTAAACTCCACAGTGTTATTATCTTGTATTCACCATACACACAACTGGTTTAAAAAAATTCTCGTTTTTTGACCTTTTTTTCCTATAATATTAGCTCTACCCTTTTAGCATAACATTTAAAAATAGAATACTCCTTAATAAAAAGTGCTCTGTTTAAGGCATACATATTTGTGTTGGGTCTAACTGAAAGGGAGGTATTTTTCCCTACAGCACCCTCTCACAGCGCTGTGCTTTATATTGGTAGCTAGAACGGAGTTGGTAACACAGCAGAATTTTTGCTACTGCTGAGGTGTGTTGGCACAACATTGGTGCTGTCTCTCCACATTCTGCACCACCACCTCCCAGAAGGCTGGGGCTGGGAAAGGTCTTGGGAGGGGGCCTAGTCAGGACAGTTGGCCCAAACTGACCAAAGGGATAGTCCATACAATCTGACATCAGCTCAACAAAAAAAGCTAAAAGGAAGGAGGAAGAAGAGGGTGTGCTCATTATTTACAACAGCTACATGTGCTGAAGTCCTGCTTCCCAGGAAGTGTCTGGATATTGCCTGCTGATGGAAAGTAGAGAACAAAAGATTTGGCTTTTTTGTCTTCTTGTGCATGCGACCTTTCACTTTTGCTTTAATAAATTGCCTTATTTTGACCTATAAGTTTTTTCCATCTTATTTCATTCTCCTGTCTTGCTGAGAAGGGGAGTGATAGAATGCCTTGGTGGGTACCTGGTTACCAGCCAAGGTCAGCACACCACAATATTCTTCTCTTAGTTCTGTTTCTTTTATTTGTCAGTCAACTAACAGATTAACATATTTGATACCTCATTGACTCTCTTCTGTCAGTTAAATTACAGGTTGAATCAACTCCCTACACATTTTGAAGTTTAGGAATTGATGTGAAAGTTACCAGTTGAGAAGATCTGAGCTGCAAAACAGATTAGATGCTTGTGCTTCACAATATATTTAATTATCAATTATTTATAAGTAAGTCCCATGAATTTTAAAAGCTACTGTAGCTACTGTAAAGTAGTTTGGAATGATAACAGGAAAAAATACTAAAAACATGCTTTAGGCATATTGGAAGACATAGGTAATCTATTTTACATTCATTTTTAATAACATTGTGGGACATGTAAATTCCAAATAATGTTATTTGTTAAACTTGCATAAATTCATGCACAGAGGCAATGCTTACAGAAAAACAACAGAAAATAAAAACTATCTTCATGTTACAGAATCACATGTAATTGTGTGCAGTGTGGTAGTATCATGAGAAGGGTAATTCTGCATGGCAGCATAGCACTTTCTTTGCATTCTAGTTTTGAGGAACATGTTCCTCAAAACGTTTAAAGAACATGACTTTTGGAGAAATCTGATTTAGGGTTTTTGGGGAAGGCCTGACCAAGCTTCTTAACTCTAATACTACTTCTGATATCCTCATCTTTGATTTGTTTTTCATTCATAAATATTATCACCACATTAGGCCAATGTTATCACACTACCTCTCTAATTTAAGTGTTTCGAGCAGTCATATTACCTTACACTGAATGCCTATTATCTGTTTAACCAATATCTCAATTTTTGTGACCAGTACAGGAATATTTTTTACTGTCACAATGCTTATCATGCTTTAATTTGCTCCTCTACACTTCCTTAACAGCAACTAAAAAAGGAAAGAAATTTGTAGCAAGAGGAAAAAGATATAGGATGAGAGCAGCAGCTCCAAGTGTAGAAACAGAAATCACAGCTATTCAACTACTGTTAAGCATAAACTCATTCAGCAAGCTCTGTAGGGGTGTTTAAGGTTCTGCATGTTAGAAAATACCTCGCAAGTTAACATTGTACCAAGCATTTTGAGAAAGTCTGTCCTCAGACAGGAAGGGAAAAAGAGCTGTAGGAAAACTGTAGTGTGTTGTGATTATAGCTGCTCTGGAGATAATTTATTGAGAATGATGTAGAAATGGTCATGCAGATTGATTTCTCTTGCCTGTCAGATGTGTCATCAGACTCATATATAGTATCCTAGAACTTGGCCTTCTATGATAACAAATATATTTTTTGACTACTACAACATAGTGGCACAGCTCAGGAAAATGGAAAGTGTTCTTGTATCTTTAAAAAATATGAAGCTGATCTAAACAAGGACAACATGAACAATTGTAAATTGCAGGTAAAATGTACAAATATAGGAAAGCAGTTTAAAAATGAGTTTGAAATACAGTATGCAAATTGCATATCAAGTATCAATTTTTTCAAGTCTATGAGAAAAAATAGTTTGGTACAAATGCCGTTCCATCCTGCATCACTCCTAAAGAAATAGAATAGAATTGGATAGGGTATTGAGAAGGATGAAAAGAATGATTAAATATATTAAATATAATCTGGTCTATAAAATCATGCCATAAGTATGGTGAATAGTGAATAACTTGTTACTGATTTTTTTTCCCCATAAGAACTGGATGACATGAAGTGAAAACAGCAGATGACAAGTTCAAACCAGACAGAGAAATAATTTCATATATTAAATGAATAAATTGTGTAACTTCTCACACAAAAATGTGTGGATTTAAGGCATTTATGTGGGTTCAAAATAGGACTGAATAATTCTACTGAAGAAACAGACCTACAGGATTCAAAATATAAAGAGCATTGCTAGCTTAAGAGTGGTTTAAGTACAGTTGGGTTGAGGCCTTAATTAACTGCATATTTGCAATGATTTTCTGTCCCTCACTTGAAAATCATTAGAGGCCAGTACAATTATGGAGCAGTGGTTAAAAGGTCTGGTATACAGAATTTCTGGTCTAATGCAGACATACATATTCTCCCCTTCAAATACTCAGGCTTACGACGTTCAACATGTGTATTTTCAAATATTTATCTGTGAGTAAACACTATAAAGATAGTCATTAAAAGTAAAACTTTTAAACTATCCAGCAATATGTCATATGATTCATAAATATAAGCTAGGGTTTTATAATAAAATAGGAATTACATATTCAACATTTATCTCCATAGTAATACTGGGGAGGCTAGGAAAGAAATAAATCCAAGTAATTCTACTTTCCAGAAAGGAAAATTAAATTTATATAAAGATACAACTTGCCTGGAGAAAGGAAATCAGGTACATCCCAATTTACCTTAAGAAATTCCTCCCTTGTGTAGGCCCAAACTAACTGCCAGAATCTTACTCTAATGCCTCCATTTCTATTGTCTACTGTCTCTGAATTATTTGATGGCACTTTTATCTTTCATGATCAGATTTTTTTTTGATGTCATCCTTGTAACAAAGTTTTGCTGTATTCACAGGATACAGCGAGAGAAAGCACAGCAGTTTGCACAACATCTGCAGGAATTGTTATGGATGGCTAACCCTTATCAGAAGCTCCTAATAGCTCTGTAGATTTTGCAATAACTGTTCAGTTTACTTGATACTTTCATTTTACATTTACACTCTAATTGACACAGTTAGGAGTTAAGTTACTGCTGTTACTGTTAACTAAAAAATGAAGTCTATATTTGTGGTACAATCACCTTACTAAAATATTACATTTTCAACAGAGAAGTACATTGATTAAAAAAAAAGAAATCATCAGAAATATTAATAAGTATTCAGTTATCCTTTCAAGAAAGATAAAGAAGTACACAATATTCCCATTAATTTTGCATATTTTATGGTGAGGGTCCTGAAATGAATAATGATTATTTTCCACTCAAAACAAAAATATGGAGTCCAATAACTGAACCCATGGCAGACCCCAGCTAATTATATGCACATGTCAAAAAAGGGGAGGTAAAAAAACCACTTTACCACAAGTTGTGTGTTCATGCAGACAGATGCATAAAACATATTATGGCATCAATATACTAATAGTTTGCATCCAAAGTTAGATATTATAGATCAAAGTTAAACTTGTATAATACAGAATAGAGAAATTCTGTTCACTTTTTGATTTCCTTAAATTTCAATGGTAGCATCTCATCAGTAACTTTTTTCCCCCAAAATTTTCTTCAGGACTTCAGGACAAAATTCTACAGATGCTTTCTTGATCACTTTTACAACATTTCAAAACTTTTTTGTCATCCATTATTTAACAAAATAAAGAAAAAAAACCACTAAACAACATATTTTGAAAAACAAAGCTTGGAAGACTTAATACAAATTTCCAAGATAAACTCATTTTCCATGAAGATGAGGACATTATACAAAAATGCACATCTAAACATTCTTTTTTTATATTTCCTTGTTTGAAATGCTGTAATTATGAACACAATATAAATAGTTGAAAAGTTTTTAATACTTTGAAGAATTTAAATTTGCCACATATTATTTTAAAACAGCTTTTTCATGTGACTCTGTTCCACAATGTCACCATATTTTTCAAAGAATAATTTCTTGTTTTATTTTGAAAGCTTAATTTAAATTCATATTTTTAGTATTCTTCAAAAGTAAAAAGCAATTCTTGGTAATAATAATAATAGTTGGTAATAATAATAATAATTCTTGGTAATAATAAAATAATATAGAATACTTTAAATTAATTTTAGACATCAGTGTTTCAGTAATGGTGGAGTTAAATAGTTAAAACCACTTTTCATTGGTTCAAAAGAATAAAATTTCTACATAAAATTCTTAGGGCCAAATTTATAGAAACATGCATTTCTTAGATATTAAAGTAGCAAATAGAAAATTTTCTTTTAAAAATCAATGAAATTACAGTGCCTAAAATTTGATGCTTTATGTAGAATGTATGTTAATGATATACACATCATGAAAGTATATATTTACCTTCACAGGATGGAGAGGATCCTTCAAACTGCAACTGTGCATTCAGTTTGCAGGTTAGTATATCTTGTCCAATAAGGGTGAAACCAGGATGGCACCTGTATTTCACAAAGTCTCCTGAAAATAGGTATTGAAAAAAGTTAAACCTCAAAAAATCCTTCAAACAGAAGTATATCAAAATCTCAGGTGGAAGATGAAAAAGCCTAATTTAACTAGAATTCAAATGAAAACAGAAGAAAGAGAAAGAAATACTATCCTTTTACCTATTTCAAAGTCATCATCTTCTGTAAACAAATCTGCATGTGGAACTGTGGGTGGAGGCTGGCACTTCCTGAGCTGATAAGCTGCAAATTTAAGTGAAAAAAATTAAATACTGGTGTGTTCAGGAATATTTTATAGAAAATTCATTTCATATTCACACTTCCAAAACTATGAGAGCTGCACTGAAGCTTCTGGTTTCTCAGTTGCAATATTTTCCAAGAAAAACGTCATTACGTGACATGAGCGTGATGAGACACTGGAACAGGCTGCCCGGAGAAGTTGTGGATCTCAGGAATCATAGGAGGTCTTAACCTGGTCTAGTGGAAGATGTTTCTGTCCATGGTAGGGGGATTGGAACTAGATGATTTTTAAGATCTCTTTAAATTTTAAACATTCTATGATTCTATGACTCTTTAAACAAAGTCTGTTGTCTGCTTTTCAAATCTGTTTCAATAAATTGTGAGCAATCTCATAAGAAAGGTGACCACTAAAATGACTGTGTTTCTAAACTCGAATAGAATGTCTACAACACTTGAAGAAGCCCTTTCTGGATTAAAAAACAAAACAAAACAAACCCAAAAAAAACCCCACAGAAATAAAGATTCTGATGAGAGTGCATATACTAAAGAAAAACTCTCCCCTTCATGGAACTAATTTACTGTCAGAACAAAAGTCTCTGGACAACTTGAGAGTCCTATCCCCTTTAGTTTTTGCTTCTCAGGCCAAGTGCAGAGAATGACCATGCATAATGACCTCATTTTAGGAGAAAAGTACAGACAAGAGAAACATTTCAGATTTTGAGTAGCAACTTCATATGGACTTCCCCATGCAACAGGTATCTCAGGTACTCTCCTTCTGTGACATTTACTTTAGTGTTTGTGAATTAATTCATTGTATATCTTTGATTTAGAGTCCAGAAGGCTAATAATCTTCCATTTATTATATATATTTTGGGTGATTTAGTCCAAATTAAAACTAGAATTATAGTTCAGCTTTTCACTTCTGTGTTAGATGCCTAATTTTCACCACCTTTAGCCCTGAATGTAACTTTGAACTAAGTATTTTTGCTGTATATCAGTCTTTATGCTATTGTTCAACCCTACCATAACATCCCAGAAACTTTTCTGGCCATGAGCCCTAGGCATGGTCAGGTGGAGAATAATTTTAGTAAAAAAAGTTAAATCTTATTGGATAAATAGACCAAAGTAATTAAGAGTAAGAGCTTAACATTAAAGATAGAATACAGTTTATTAAAAGCCCCATATTAACATTCTTAGGATCTTTTTAATGTGTAATTTAAAAAACCTCATTAGTACTATTAAAAAAAAAACAACAAAAAACTAAAAAACCCAAAACAACGAACAAACAAACCCATGTGAAACAAAACAGCAAATCCATGAGTCCTCGTAAATCAGTGAACCACAAAGTTAAAAAATATTTTTAAAATTCACTAAACAATTGTGGTAACTAGATGTTAATTATATAAAGAAAACTGACCATGAAAATTGAGGACAAAGAATCCTCCTGTTGAAAAATCACTGTGAAATTTGAGGAGGACTTGATTGGTAGAACTGTAAGCTGTTTCCAGGGCTGTGTTCCCACTGAAAACTCCTAGCTGAGGCGAATTATGGTCAGGACCATCCCTGGAATGTAAAACATAAAAGTCAGCTGAAAAACTAATGTTCTGAACACTCAAATTAGCCATTAGCTTAAATTTTTTGTAAAAAATGGTTTTCCTGATGATTTAAAATGAGTAGGTTTTTTTTTATTTATTTCTAGTAACACAATATTCCTTCCAACTTCAAACATGAATAGTTTTTATATTTACATGGGCAAGAAATTTAGTGGTGGTAAGAAATTTTCAATGTGTATTCCTGCCAAAAATTTTAATATACAGAACAGATGTAGACAAAACCAAAAAAAAATAGAAGTCTTGTAATATTGTCATATTTCTAGCATTTTGACCCAGGTTCTACAAGGTTTCAACTCATAGTTAAAACACAGAGTCATGGAAATTGCAAGTTACTCTGCCATTTATATAAATTCCAAAGATTCAAAGGTGTGTCCTAAGTGGGAAAAAAAAAAAAAAAGAAGGGAAACAAAACAGGGAAAAAAAATGTGGTTTGTGTTTTTTAACAGTAGGATAGGACAGCCAAAGAGAAACCTACTCCAGTAACATCAGGCTTCATTCACTTCCAGTACCATAATATAGAACATTCAGGCCTGAACAGTCAGAATGAATAAATAAACAAAACACCCTACTTTTATCACTGAAGTATTTTTTGAGCTCTACAACACTTATTTCTAGTTATTTTATATATTACATGCAATGAATCTAGACTGAATGCAAAAGCTTTCGCAATATGTTGTTTTAGAAGGCTTGAGATTATTTAGAATGTCTCAGAAAGCTGTTAGCTTTTGACCTTTCACTGTCTTTTAATCAGAGGGATGTTTATTCACCTCAGATGTAGTTGAACAGCCAAGCATTATATATATATAACCTATCAGAGAAGACAATCTATTATGTATTTTACACTTGGGTTTACAGGTAATGCAAATACCAGAGACAACCAAATGGCTGTTCAGAAAGAGGTGCACATCTCTATAAATCAACTGTCTGAAAAAACCTCACCAATAGCTATAGGAATAGTGGACTAGCTGGGAGATCAGACCAACTTACTCACACTGGAATAAGTTACACCCTATATTCTGTGCAAACTTTCCGTTTCCTTAATCTTCTGTAGCATATATGAGAAATCACTTGGCACCATATGTGGAGTAAGGACCAGGCTTAGACAGAATGACATGTCCAAAACCTTCAGCATTATCTATTCCTGCTCTTGAGTGCAATAAATCCTTACGCAAGAATTTAGACAGCTCTAAGCCTTCTTCCTTCAGCTGAGATCACAAGTTGAATGGGTTTGTGTGGAAGGAAATACAAACTCAGAGAAGAGGAACATACAATATGAAGCTTAAAGGCATGGAGATACAAGGCCTGAAAAAGGGTTAGAAAATATAAAAGATATGTCTATCGTGCATATTGAAATATTAAGAAAATTTAAGAAAATCTTACTTAATGTCAAAATTAGTTAATGTCTAAAAATGTCAGAAAGTTTTGCAAAAATTAAGAGATATTGCCTGTATGTTCATGGAATCCATAATTCAATATAGGGTAGATTATCACATAATTTTTACCTTACACAGCCTCAACTTAGAGAAGAGAGGGTCAAACAAGATCTAATTGATGACAGAGTTTGAGCTTCAAAGTACTTTTGGAACAATATTCTTAAAGAGTTCAGACAGTGATAAATATTTTTTTTCAGATAACCTTAGAAGTTGTTTTATGCTATTCTTCAGCACATAAGACAACCTAAAGACCAATGCTAAGAAAATCTGTAGCTTGGGAGAGTGAGGCTTGATAAATCAATCAGAAAAAAATCACTTCTGTTTCAAGAAATTGCGTACCAAACTGCAATGTAGTCATTCACAGGTTCAGTCTGAAGTAAGGTAAAGTTGATATAAATCCCATGGCCCGGAGATACAATAATTAACCAAGTACAGTCCTTGGAATTTGGGTATTCTTCTGGAAATCCTGGGGAGTAAACTGTACCATTCTGAGCAGTTACATTATAGCCACAAGGAGCTGGAAAGAAAAACAAATTTAAAAGGTTAGTAGTAGAAAATAGTTTTTCATGTTACAAGTGCAATATCAAAATGCTACCAAATATTTAAAGCTCCACAAGACAAGACAATCTAAGTATTAAAGACAGCCTTTTCCTTGGTTGATTGCTTTTCAAATAAATATTGACATTTCTAAAATTAATTTATGCTGATTGCTTTTAGGTTTCATTTCTTAAAATGCATCAAAATCTACTGGTAATATTGCTTCCATATAATTCTTGAAACTAAGTCCACACACCATTTAAAAAGGGGAATCTTTTGTTTGTATTCAAGATTAAAAACTAAATAAGCAAAAAGGTCTTGCATGTTTCCATCCAACTGAACTCTAACTGAACTGGAATAAAATTCTGCAAAAAATAGGCTGATTGTTCTTCCACTAGTCCAAAACCATTATGCTTTATTTCTGACAGGTTTGAGTCATTTTTAATGGTGATTCACTTGCAGATTGTATGCTAATTATCCTTACGACAAGTAAAATGGACCTACAGACACAAATTTGTGCACACTTGCTGAATAAAGTCTGTAGCCAAATCAAAGCTATGAAAAGGTGGACTTTATTCAAAGGGGAGCAAATATGTGATAATGTGTTGTTTTGAGTCTTGGTTTGGAAGAGTTGACTGAATATGGATGAAAGCATGTATCCAAGCAGACATATGGCCATTAGTGCAAATTAGTGAGTCTCACCCATTAGAATTAGACTTTGATCTCATCTATGGGCACTCAGCCTTGCTCTAGAACATTTCTCATTAGCTCTTACCATTAAGCCTATGTTATTATTGTCAGTGTTCCTGTGACTCTCCTTCAGACCCTCTTCATTTCTTTTTCAACTTAACAAGTGATAGAAAATAAAAGCAGAAAAAATTGATAAAAAGAAAAGGAAAAAACAGAAAAGGAAAAGGGAAAAAGGAAGGAGGACTGAGAAATGTAGTAGGATGTCTCATTTTCTATATGGTTTAAAGCTGCTATACTGTTGTGTTAGAAGGTCATCTGGCTAGTTGATGAGTAGCCCTTTTTGGAGGATTTCTTTTAATAGTCTCTGGCTTTATGAGACAGGCTAAGGGGGCCTTAACCACTTCACTTCCTTCATCCATATCAGTACTAACTTGTATGATACATTTAGCACATTTTCTATCTGGACAGAATCCTGTGCCATGTGCTTTAGAATGATTCTGCTTGAGCAGGAAGTTGGACAAGATGACCCACTGTGGTCCCTTCCAACCTGACCCAGTTTGTGATTCCGTGATTCAGTGAATGGAATGGCACCTGCTCCTGAACCAGGGATCTTTAGTGGCCAACAAATGAAACCAGATACAGAAAATCAAGGGTTGTATCTATCTGTGTGATTCCTGGTTGCATTTAGAGGCCAAGGGCATCTGACACTGTCTGTCAGCTCTCGGGGTTCTGATGAAAATGTGACTCAAGCCCACTTTTTACTATTTCCTAAACCCCTACATTCATGCCATAGTCACTTTGGTCTCTTAAATCTACTCTGTTCCCTCCTCATCCACAGAACACCACGTTTACAGCTGCTTTGACAATTACGCTTATTACAGGGAAATATACTTCCTGAGACTAATAATAATTTCTAATTAATATATGGGATTTTTCTGATAGAAGTTTTATATTTAAATATATTTGAGTTAACTGTATTTTTGACAAGTTTATTAATTGTGTTAATGATTGCATACATTTTTTATTTTCCCTCCATTATTCTCTAATACTCAAGAAGGAATGCAGATTGATAGTATCTCAGAAAAGACAGTCTAATTTCTCTTATAAGATTTTTAGCCATGAAAGGTCAATAAATTTTGTCAGAAAAAGGTTTCACAGGTAACAAAACTCTAGTAGAGTAAGTAATACACCCAGCTGTTACTAGACTTTCTCTAAGGATCTTTAAAACAATTACAGAAAACATAAAATTAAACAGAAATAACTGGTTAAATTTCACACAAAATAAAAATAGCTTTTGGGTAAATAAACAAATCACTCTGAATTAATGATGTTGTTATATCACACTTTGAATGACAGGCATGAAGAAACATAGATTTTTGAAATAAGTGTATAATCAATCAAATGATAACAGTAGACCATATGTTGATTTATAAATGAATGAATGCCATACTATTTGTTCTCATAACCATTTACACCTAATTACATTGTTCATGGAAAGACTGTAAACGTTTTTAAAATTCTGCCCAAAGATACCCAAATCCAGTTAGTAATTTACTGACAATTACATACACTATACAAAGACATCTATGGTAAATCACTAGGACAACTTGATTGCACAGGAGTAAGGTCTTAGAACATGACTATATGACATAACTCTATCATGATTACTTGAGCAGAAATTAATCTAATTTTCTCCCATATACAGATTCTCAGCCTTCAAAAGAATGTGCAATCTTCTGTAGAAAGTTTTGATTCAAGCTTCTAAAATAACTGGTCACAACTACAAAAATTATTTAATTCTTTCATTCATTTCTCTCTCAGATCCACTGTCAAATTACAACAGTCACAGTAACAATTTGTCTTCCCTGTAGAAAAAAATGTATATGTCATAATAATAATTTCAGAAGTACTAGGTGAAGCTTTAATGTACACAGAATGATTTTCCACAAAGCAAGTAGTGTGCTAAGATGAGAGACAGAAAACTCTCAATGCTCAGTCAAAACAGAAAGCAACCTGCTGTTTAGTCAGAAATGGTACTCATAAATGTACACAACCACACACACAATAGAGTTGCAAGCATTCAGGCCTCAGCTGTGTGGAGGAGATGTAGGTGACTCTGGGTAGGCTTGGAAGGTACGATTCACACACACAGGAACCAGGCCAAATGTATACTGTGAATTACAGAAATGTCAGTAGCAGAGGAATGTCTTCTTTGAGTTAGAAAATGGAGATAAAACCACTGAATTAAAACTATGAATGATGGGACAGGGAAGAGTAAGAATGACTGTCTTCACGTCATTATAAATATTATTTTGCTTCTTCCATGTCATGTCAAATTGAACATATTTATTCTTGTTTCATCTAAGAAAACAGAAAATATTGATATATACCATAAAAATCTGGTTCTCCTACTATATACCTTCATGTATTTTAGAAAATGTACTTCTCTAGGGAGTAAAAAGGAATAAGAAAAGATAGAAGGCTGCATGACTTTTGGTGCTGCATGTGTATCATTAAAATATAAATATGAGGTATTGAACTTTGGCTAGGTTTCTAACAAATCCTAGAAACACCGATTGCTAACACTTTACACTTTTATATCAACACTTTACACTTTTTTGATATTTTAAAACTTTACTGTAAGTTTAATATGAAGAAAAATATTACATATCTGTTTATAGTGAACTTCAAGCATGAATAACTTTGTATTCTCTTTCAAAACATTGATAAAGGTGTCTCCATAACCTAACTGTTTTCGATTAAAAGTATCTTCTTGAAATAGTCCTTCACATAGAGTTTAAGATCATTTCTGGCAGTATGATCAGTTCTCATAATCAATACAACTGACAGATATTAATAGGAACAATAAATCACTGCTGAGGAATATAATTCATAAAACATTTATGATTTATAAAAGCACTTAATATTCTGCCTTTAACTGCTTACACTACAGATTAGGATAAAGGCACTGTTTTTCAGCAAAAGCTGCATTATGTACAGGCACACAAACAAGTAAACAAAAATCAGAAAGTACTGTGAGTTCTGAAGCAAAGGTACTACCAGGAAGTTACCTTCACATCTGGGAAAATTATAGTTCCAATTTCTGTTGATTCCATGTTGACAAGTGAGAACAGGTTGCCCCCTCAAAACATATCCAGGATAGCATTCAAATGATACTGACTGTCCCACACTGTAATCTGAGTTCACTATATAGCCATTCAAAAAAGGAGGAGGATCAGGACAGTTCTGTAACTCATAAGCTGGAAGAAAACAGAAGTACTTTTTATTGCTTAATCAGCTCTTAACACAGGAACTGTTCATACATTAATATAAAATCTGTAAAGCATTCAATAATAGGTAAACAATGGAACACCAAGCTCCAGTAATTCAGAGATTAACACATAACAAGAAATAGGTCATCCCTTTGGACCATAAAAAATATTTTAGTAATGTACATCAAAGTAATTAATTCCTTAAAATTTTATGAAATATAAGATTTTCACAATCCATTGGATTTTTAATATATATTAAGCTATGTCCAAAAAAATCACCTGACCTAAAGAAGTTAAAAGAACTAATGAATGACTTACACAACAGAGTACCATAAAATCTAAAAAATTTAGAAATAGCTATGAAGGGAGAGGTCCTTTTAGCTATATCACCATGACACAAATTGCTTTAATGATTCATCATATTTCATGTTGAGTTCTGTGTTTCTGAGGACATCAAATTATTATTCAATAAAACACATTTAATTCACAAAAATCAGTGTTATGAAAATTCAGAAAGAGCTTTCATTATTAACATTTACTAAGATATAAAGATAATGTAAGCTGTTCTATGTGAAGCAATAACAAGACTGTTTTTTAAAAATGTTATGCAGAATTATTTGCAAACAACTTCACATAGACTGGATATTAAGTAATGGACATTTAAGGAATAAGTGTTAAAAAGATAAGTGCTGTGCTCTTTTTGAGCACTCAATTTCCAGTTAAGGAATACTTCTGTAAGAAAGTTCAAAAAAGAATAATAATACCAGTGTGCTCTGTATTGACATGTGTGAAGTCCAAGCTTTAAAAATTCAGCAAGAGAATATGATGAACATATTCTTGAACAAAGTATTTTGTTACTCTTTTCAAAGTTAACCTCTACAATATGAGCATGTTCATCCTAGAAGTGTATACTTATTATTCTGAAATAGATTATTTAAACAACCCATTTCAGCAAGATTAAGCTAAACATATATTTTAGATATGCTTATGTGCTTACTTAAAGTGAAGTTTGTACTTAGCTCCTTCACTGAAGTACAACTTCTGCCAATAGGATTTTTAGTCATTGCTAATTACAGTCATGCTGTGCAATAAAAAGATTTTCTTGAGACAGCCTTCTTTTCCCTAATTCCTTCAGTGAATCCAGAATTCAGTGTTTGTAGCATTAGAAATTGGAAAAGATGTAGAGGTACTAGAAATACTCTGAAATCCTCTAAAAAATCAGATCCTTCTCTCAAATAACAAAAAATTAAGAAAAGAAATTCAAAACATAAGAATAAAAGTTAATTGCTACTGAAAGGAAATACAAAAAGGTTTATTTTCCCTAAATTGTGGTTAATTAAATTTTGTGCTAAATCTAGTAACTGCTCAATAATTTTTATGTTATTAATACTCCTGCTATCATTTGTGTAGTATTAATACAGATAATATTATTATCAACATCTTGATACAAAATAGAGTAGTAGAAATATTATTTAAGAGTACAGGACTCTGGAGAGTCCTGTATTAAGACTGAAATATTAAACTGTATAAAAATCTTTTTAGCAAATTATATTAAAAATAGAATAGAAAAATATTCCAGACGGTCAGAGGATCTCACAGATTTTTTTTCTTTTTTTTCTTAAGATGTAGTCATGCATCTTTAAAATGCGTGCAACAGTTACAAGGTTTTGTAGCAATGACAGTCAGTATTGGAATTTTTAAACTTTGATTGTGGGACCTTTTGAGAAGATGAATACCATCCTTCCTTGTTAGTTAACTTGTTACTTTATAGTATTCATATATTATGTTTTGAAAGTACTTAACACAATCTCAGAATTTTTGAAGTTAGTATTAAAAATCAATTTCAGGGAAAAAAAAAAAAACAACAAAACAAAACAAACAAAAAAACCCCACCAAAAAACCCAACAAACCTCTCTCACTGATCTACATAAAAAGATAACACAGGAACCACTCAGGTAAGAGAGGAAATCCTGACAGATTTGACAGAGGCATTCCATAGACTAAGGAAGTGATGATTGCATATATATGTATCAAAAGAGGTAAATAGGGAAGGTGATGGGATATTAGAGAGTATTAAAACTTGATGTGACAAAAATTATATGGAATAAGAGGTGGGTATTGTCCTGGTTTCTGCTAGGGAAGAGTTAATTTCTTCTCATTTTTTTAAATTTGTCTCATGCTCTGCTCTATGAAGTGGTACAAAAAAAAGAGATAAACAAAATGGGATGGAACATAGCTGGGATAGGTGACCTGAACTGACCAAAGGGATGTTTCATACCATAGAACATCATTCCTGGTATATAAACTTGGAGCAGTTTCCCAGAGGGTGGCTGATCTGGGTTCAGGAAGGGGGTTCTGGCATCAGTCAGGAGGTGGTGAGGAAGCTGTACACTGCAATGAGGTCTCTCCTCAGCTTCTCCAAGCTGAACAGACCAAATGACCTCAGCCACTCCTCATATGGTTTCTCCTCAAGGCCCTTGACCATCTTTGTTGCCCTCCTTTGGACTCTCTCTAATAATTTAATACCTTTCTTATATTGCAGTAACTAAAACTGTCCCTAGCACCAGAGTGGGACGATCCCCTCCCTTGCCCAGCTGGTGATGCTGGGCCTGATGCCCACTAGGAGCAGGTTCTCCCTCCTGGCTGCCAGGGCACTGTGGATTCATATTCAACTTCCAATGAACCAGGATCCCCAGGTCCTTTTCTGCAGCACTGCTTTCCAGAATCTCATTCCCCAGTCCAGCTGTACAGCCAGGGTTGGCACATTGCAGGTGCAAAATCCAGCACTTTCCCTTGTTGAACTTCATATGGTTGGTGATTGCCCAATTTTTTAATTTGCTGAGGTCTTTCTGTGGGACCTCTGTGCCTTCAAGGGAGTCAACAGCTCTTCCCAGCTTTATTTCATCCGCCAGCTTTCTTATTATCCCTTCCAGTCCTGCTTCCAGATCACCTACAAAGATGTAGGTGATCTGGAGAACACAGGGCCTAAGATGGAGTCCTGTGGGACCCCATTAGTGACAGGTCACCCAAGTCACTGTCACCCTTTTTGTTGGTGACAGTGAGCTCACTCATCACATGAGGTGTTTATTTAGTTGAGTGTTGGACATTTTGTCCAGAAGGATCCTCTAAGAAACAGTATCAAGAGCTTTGTTGAAATCCAAGAAGATCACATGAACTGACCTCCCTTGGTTCACTAAGTGGGTTGTCTTATCTTAAAAGGGAAACAGGTTTGATAAGCAGGACTTTCTTCTCATGAAGCTGTGCTGGCTGTGACCAGTGACTGCATTGTCTTTCTGGTGTTTTTCAATACCTTCCAGAATACATTTCTCCATAAGTTTACCAGGCGCTACATTCTCACACATAAGTGAGAATGACAGGCCTGTATTTTCTGGGGTCCTCCTTCTTGCCCTCTTGAAAACTGGAACAATGTTCACCAGCTTTGAGTCAGCTGGGACTTCTCCAGACTCCCAAGACTGCTCAAAAATCGAGAGAAGTTTTGCAATGACATCAGCCAGCTCTTTGAGGACTCTTGGATGAATTCCATCAGGCCCCAGAGATTTTTTAGACAGCATCCCTTACTGTCACTGGGATTGTAAATGAAAAAAAATAAAGCCTAGCTTTTAAAAATTTAGTTACTTTTTATTGAGAAATGCATATGCTTTTTGCCTGTTGTAAATAAGGCAAATAAAACACATACAGAAATTCTGGGGGTTTGTTCTGGTATTTGTTTTAGTAAGAGGAGAACCTGTGCCTAAAGCAGATCACCACAAATTTGAAGGTCAGCCAGGGGTGAAAGCACTTGCATATGAGCAAAGTAAAACTGTTTGTTTTGCTATTTGTTATTTTAGAAAATAAGATATAAAATTTTAACATACTCTGCTTGTATTTTCTAGTATAAATCCTACAGATGAGTCATAAATTATTGATCAGGTGATCCATGTGTCTATGATATTATGATTTACAGTCCACTCAGGAAATATGTTTTACAGTTTTAGTATAAAAATAAATTAGGTTTTTCTTTGTTCTTTTGATATATGCAATAACACCTGATTTAACAGAGCAGTCGTCATGACTAACAAATACTGCCAACAAATCCTGATGCCACACCTTGCAATAGAAAGCTTTTTTTATGAGTGTCATGCCCAAAGACTTGTTTGCTACTGAGCTTTACAAACTGAAATTCCATTTCACTGCAGACAAAAACTCTAGTAAGAATCTGAAATAAAATGTAAAGGAAATCTGAGAAAAAGTTTTCATTCCAATACTGGCAGCAGTCAAATACTTGAATTTTTAAATTATTTCATATAGCCATTTGGCATTTATTTGTGCAGATATATTTTCCACAGATAAGAAAAGATTGTAAATCACAAAAGAAATGTAATTGATTCTCTGCTACCTTGTTGTTATATTTCAAATGTATTTTCCATGGTACATAAACACTATGACATAGGGTGACTTACTGACTATTCAAGTACCACATACTTCTGCAACACTTAAACACGGAAATAATTGTTTTACAGAAAAATGGTATTAGGAGAAAATTGAGCATGCAATCACTCAAATGCTAGGAGACCTCACAATTAGCTCACTTAAACTTTCATTTAGGCTTCCTGTACATTCCTCCAGTATCATGGTGTGTATAACTACTGACTCAATAAAAAAATCCACTTCTCAAACTAGACTGGCCCACCACGAATTTTGTTGGAAAGGCCCATTAAAGCTGATCTAGTTCCAACTTCCTTGCTGTGGACATAGACATATTTCAGTAGATTGAATTGCTAAAAGTGCCATCTAACATGACTCTGAAGACTTTCAGGGTTTGGGCATTCACAACTGTTCTTGTTTCAGTGTCTTACCACCCTCATCTTACGTTCCTTATGTCCAATCTAAATCTACCCTCTTTTGATTTAAAACTGTTGACTCTTCTCACTAAAGGCCTTGGTAAAAAGTGACTTCTTTTTTAAAAGACCCTCTTAAATACTGAAAGGCCACAATAAGGACTTCCTGAAACCATCTCATTTAGGCTGAACCCCAACTCTCTCAGACTTACTTCACAGAAGAGCTGCTCTAGCCTGCTGTTTACTTTATCTTCCTCTCAAGCCACTTTAACAGGGCTTGAAGCACCAGAGTAGAATGCAGCACTCCAGGTGGGGTCTCATGAGAGTGAAGCAGAGGGAGAGAATCAAACCCCTTTGATCTTCTGGCCACACCTCTTTTTATGGAAGCCCAGGATGCAGATTGCCACAGCCCAGGACAGGCAATCTGGAAGCTCAGTTTATTGTTGTAGTCACCAAAGAACATAATCTTTACAGATGCTATGACTCAGGACTAGAATAACAAAACATCACTTAATGATTTAGAAAATAACTTGCTACAAGGCCCTCAAAAAAAATTTATTTTATTTCCTTTAGCATTCCTGCCTTAGGACATAATTTGAAATCATTTTAGAAATTCAGTAGCTTTTCAACAACCCCATTTTCATTCCATGATTCCTATGACTTAGAAGCTCCATCATAATCATCTTTTTCCAGATATAGGCCATCAGATTTAACATGTTTAAATCATGTTTTGTATGTGCATGAGTGTTTGTGGAAGAAAAGGAAGGCAATTAGAACTTTTTTCTGTGTATTTTCTCATGTTGCTCAATATATTGCTCAAACTCTCAAATACATGAGAGTAAGATTCTTACTCCATATTCAGCTTTATCTTACATTGAAATTCAGAGCAGACTGAAAATAGTCTTATAGTTCCAATAATAGGAACTAGGACTTCCACAGTAAAAAAATTCAAATCAAACATTTATTGTGTTTCCCTTAAAGAAGTCCTAAAGGGACAGATCTGTGGGGGAGGAAAAAAAAGTTCCAGAAATAATAAAATCTGAGGTAACATTAATATGGACAGGAATTAAAACCCACAAATATGTCCTCTGATCCACTAGACTAACTATGTTCTTCTTTGCACTGAATTCTGTTATGAATTTCTCAAAGGCCATAAAAGCAATTTATTTTTTCTGACCTGGCATAACAGCTTGCCAATCAAACTTCCATAACTGTTATCAGACCCTAGTGTACAGAGACTGTTTATATCTCAGATATCAAGATTTTACATATTTGGAGGGGGTCTCAGAACCTCAAGATCACCAGCCAAATGAGACTGAATATAGAAATATTCTTGTAAGTATTTGTGGTTGTTTTCTCTCTTTGCTGTTTTACATAGGGGGCAAAACCAAAACACTTATAACAAGAGGAAGTCTTTCTCAATGCATCTCTTTTTAAACTAAACAGTACAACAGTTATTTCAACAGTAGAAAAAATGTAATTAAACTGAAATATTGCTCTTTAAAAAATCAGGCAATTTTAGAGTCCTTTTTTATTATCTTGGAAAAAATTATTCTAACTTCTTCCAGTAGTTCAACATGCAATCACTATGAACTTCCTTCTTGCTACAAGTGAAACAAAAGGTTCTGCAACACACAGAAATTTAGCAATCCATCTTTAACATAATGGAATACCCACCATTCCCTATGCATTGCAAATGCAAAGCTGAAGGGAAAAGAGAACATCAAAATATCGCAGCATAAAGCAATAAGGATCTGATCAGCAGCGGTACTGAGAGCTGTAATTTCCCCAGGGTTCTGCTAAGGAGACAAAGCTTTTTAATGCATTCAGAACTACACAGTACCTAGGTGATTTAGGTTATATTTTCAAATCCTGTGCTGTGAGAATTCACAGGCTTAAGGATCAGCACTAGATCCCTATAAGTATGGGTAGAAAATATTTTACAGTTCTCAATGTGCATTCACTTTTTTTCATCCCAAAAATAATATGTTCAGAGTACAATCCCAAGCTATATTAAGATTCAATTTCATAAACATTTTTCTGCCTTTAGAAAATCAGTAGAAAAATTGAGAAATAGCATTATTAGTTTCATAATTCACTCTACAATGTTCATATTCTTTGCTTTCCTTTGAGATGAGGGGTTATCAAAAAACCTTATCCTTCATAAAATACTAAGATCTCTAGAAAACTTCATTTTTTTCATAGCATGCAAGCTTGATTGAATAAGCATAGCCATCACACATCTCCCTTTATTTTTAGATTGGTATCTACAAAAAAGTTATTTACCTGGCAAAAAAACAGTCTGCTACCTTAGTGCCCCTAGGTATTGTATTCTGGCTAGCAATTATTTTCACTTAAAAAAATCAGTCCTTGGATTGAACTGAATTTAGAACCATACAGCAAAACCCCTGAATTTAATCTTAAATCCCTTTTAATGTAATTTAAATACAACAGATCAGACTAGAATTAAGCTATGCAAGTTTGTGAGCACTCCTGATAAACAACACATTTACTAAGACAACTAGAATGGATTTGGCAAGTGTGATTGTAACTCTGGATTCTTTTTGCCTGCTCTTCTTTTTTTTAAGGGTAAAATAAATTAATTTCACTATTAGAAAAGTAATGCTTTTTTGTATTTATTTTTTCCCCAATTATATTATATTAGGACATCCTACAATGAGATCAATTAGAAGGAGTCTGAAAAAACCATCTGGTTAAATGTATAAAGATGTCAAGATCTCAGCTCCATTTGCTTTGCTTTCTAAACTAGTTTCTAGAAATTACAAAAGTGGACAACTTAACAGTGTGAGCATCAATTGGACTGAAAATAAATTCTTAGCTGTCCATATATAACAGTATTCCTTTTGCCCATAAGAAGATTTTGAATGTGACACTCATACCAAGCACTCATATTTTATTTCCCTTCCACATTTATATCCCATGAATAGCAGTTAGGGAAGATATTGCATATTAAATTCAGTTGTGACAAAGATTATTCTGACTGGGTAGCCAGCAAGCCCAACTGAATTGGTATCTATGGAGTAATGCTTCATCTTCCTTCTCAACAAGGGCTCTGTTTCAGAACTGTGAACTTTGACTGAAATTGGCCAATGGTTTCAAAATTGTATAACAAAGGTATAGGGTTGACAGCCAGACAACAAAACAATGCCAAATTACATCAGCCAGACAAATCAGGCTAAGACTTGTATGGCATTTGATTTACTGAAAGGAAAACAACACTTCTAATAGGGAAGAAAGGAGAAAGAACTGAGTAACATCAGAGTATTATTTTTTAAGTCAAGTGGCAGCAATTGCAGATAGTCTAAGAGGAAGAGAGAGTAATTGAGAAATATAATATTAAAAAGAGTAGGAAAATCGAGAGATAGTTCATCAGAAAAGATAACTAAGTATCAAGGGCAACAGATGTGGAACAGGAAAAGATAAGTCAGCTATCAAAACTTCTTATTGCATGATAAAAAATAAAGCAGACAATAAAATTGTTCAATTGTAAACCACTTACATTTTCTTTCAGAGGACAAGAGAAGAACAGGGAATACACTGAAACAATGCTTTCTGAAGTTCAGAGATTATAGTTATCTAATTGAGTGTACAATTTCCTATATGTTCTAAATGATGCTGAGGAAGTTATTTTGGCTCAATAATATGAAGTTATAATATATGATGATTATAGAATTGCTAGATCTCAGTAGAAATGGCTAGTGCAATCTGTGATCTCAGAGACAACAGAGTTTCTGCTTTGTGAAGAAAAAAGCACATGCAAGACAATTAATTTTTAAAGAAGAAAAGTCCCATATCTGTTTGTACAATGAAGAAAAGGAAGTAGATAGAAAACAGAACATAAGTCAATTATAAATTCAATAGAGTGAGCTTAGCTGGTAGATCCTAATCACTTAAAAATCGAACACAACTGTGTTACCAATTTTCCACTTTAGAAAAAAACCAAAAAAACCCCAAAAACCCAATAAATCATAAGTACCTTTTAGAATAATCAAATTTTCCAGCACTTGATTTTTTAGTGAAGTGGATTATTTTGTCAGTTTTTTAAAATGTTTTAAACCCATAATTTTTTTACATACACACATATATGCATACACACACACACACCACACACACACACACACACACATATACACACTAAAATACTGTCTCTATAGGTAAGGAGTAATACATAAAAATGAACTGCATGAGTTGTCTTTACAAAAGAAATTGCTTTGTTTCTCACTCATGGGAAGCATAAAACTGGATGAATGTATATGCATTTTGTAGTGCAAATATACCCATAATTACACATTTTTGTGAAACGAGATAAATACTAGTTATAGTTTTTATTTGAAATTATAATGACACAAATACCCGTTAATTTAACTGCATCTCTTTCTTGGTTCTGATTTTTTTGTTCTATTATTATAACTATTAGACTAATAACTAAGCTATGAAAAATGTTATCAAATTATTATTACCTTTGAGAATTTAATATTTTTCCTGGATTTTTTCTATAAGTACTTGGAAACTACTACTAAAAGTTTCTGAATTTCAAAAAATAATACTTTTTTGATATTTTCTTTTATTTTGAGAATACTATTAACCCAATCTTCAGCAGTTAAAAAGATTATTATAAGGTCCATGTAATGCAAAAGTGTAATATTTCATAATACCTTGCTCTGGTTTTAAGTGAGTTACTTTTTTTGTGTTTACACAATATGATAAAATTTTACACTGTCATTGAGGCAGTCATGATCATATGTTTGTTGACAGCTGACAAGTTGCAAGTAGGAGAAGTAGAAAGCATGCAACTTATCTAAAAAGCAGCTAAAAAGAGATGGTTAGAATGAACCAAAAAATGACAGTTCCTATTGTATCATGCCCTCTTGATCACATTCCCATTTATTTCAGAGTAGACCAAACAGTCCTACTGGACTAAGTAAGAAAGGGAAGAATAGATGAGTAACAAAACCATGCACATGTTAAATAAGCTACAGCACTGCCTCTAGAAGAACATGTTATACAGTCTACAAACAATGCAAGATTTAACTACTAGTTTCAGGGCAGAAAATGTTGTTAGTCAGGAATAGCTTGTTATAGCAAGGAAAAACACACTAAATAGAACCAGAACAGAGAGTACTGGAGAATATATCACATGGCTTTATGTTTGACTTATTTGTCATTTCTGTAATTTGACAATCACAATTATTTTTGACTGCTCAGAAGGAAACTAAAACTAGGTGGGTGTGATATGAGAATATTCCACACTTGTAAGACTATGTGACAGAATAAAATTCTACGGATGACAGTCATGATTTCTTTGTGGGCATGCTTTATGAGCATTAGCCTAATTCAGGTGTTCAGAATCTTCCTCACTGTCCATTGACTCCATAGATGTGATCTAACTATAAATGTATATATATGTGTGTCTATGCAAATAAATTCTATACTGGGCCTGGAAATTAGAAGTTTGCTGTCTTCATAGAAGCTCACATGGTGCTGTGTCCTCAGCATGTCTATGGTGCTTGTCTATGGCCAAAACCATACTGATAGCACAGTAATGTTCTGGCTTTTGCTGAACAACAAGATTATCTCTGTTTCCCACTATGCTCTTCCAGTAAATAAATTGGGAACATACGATAGGGTGAGTGAAGACACAACCAGGCAGATGACCTAAACTAACAAGGGATCATCCGTACCACATAAAATCATGTTCAGCAACAAAAGGGAAAAGAGGGGACTAGAAACATTAGCCATCTTTGGCTGGGCTGTGGGAGGTGGTGAGTGGTTGCCTTTGCATGATTTTTGTTTTCTTTCTCTCTTCTTCACCTTATCCTTCACCTGTTAACCCCCAACACATAAATAAGTTACCTAAATTAAGATCCTAAAATAAGGTGGCATGAATTCCCTCACAGATATCTGAAAATTAAACCAAGTCATTCTATTTTGTTAAACTGTTCAGATCCTGTAATGGTGCTCAACTGTTGACAGTAAGACTATTTTAGCAGTTCAGAAATATGCACAGACTAGTGATATTTTATTGTCATTAATGGGAAAACAAGCAAACAGACAATGAAAATGAAGAAAAAAGCCAACATTAAAGGACCACAAAAAGTTTACATTTTCAAATACTGATTATATATTTTTGAAAATGGATATAGAATGTATTATCTGGTATTTTTCCATTTCTTAGTATTTTCACAGGAGTCTAGACTGCAAATACATAACACAGGAAATAATAAAACTCTTCACCTGAATATTTAAAATAACTTTTACCATTAAATAAGAAGATGATCTAAATGGGAAAGCAAGACAGTGAATATTAGTAGTATGAATTGGTAACTGTACAATTGAATGGAATGGAAAGGATTTTCAACTATGTGACTTTTGGCAAATAACATCACCTTCTTCTCAGACTTTTACATCAAGAGAACGAAGATTCCAACTCAACACAATTTCAATTTTAAATAAATACCAAACATATCTTCTGAAATAATAATAAAAACAATTAAAATTTTATTTTTCCTTTCTAACCATAAAGATCATTGTGCTTGTTCATACTTACCTCGGTATGTCAACTTAAATCCTTGCCTGTTTTCTGAGTGATCACTATAAAAATGGACAAGTGTTTCATGAGTAGTACTTAGCAAGGGTGACGGGAGTTCCATTCCACTAAACTGGCCGATCATAGAACTGGTGTGGTGAGGCCCATTCTGAATTTCAAGGAAATCATGATTTGCTTCAGTGGAGAAATTTAGAAACTGAATGTGTGCACCTGTAACATAGAGAAAAGAAGAAAAAAGTTATAACTCATGTTGCTTAATAATAAAGCATCTAAATAATAAACCAAAATATAATAGTTGCTACAGGCACTATATTTATATTTTATTCACTATTCAAAGTGTGATGCTTAAGTTAAAGAAATAACTGCTAAGTATTAAAAGAGTTGGAGTTTCTAATCTTTTTGATTACCAATAAATATCATAACCACAAAGGAAGGGACAAATGAAAGTAAACCATAAAGTCACAAATTCAACACCATGGATTTTTCATATTCCTAAACCAATTAACAGAAAGACTCAACAGAGGGGCAAATCACAAATCCTGCTGTGCCACAGCATGGCCGGGACTCTGACATCCCAAGTGTATCCCTGTGCTTGGCCAAGGCCTCTCAAAGAGGCTCAGGATCAGCTAGGCAGCCAGAAAGGTTATTAACAGAGCAACCTTTCTGAGCAGATGTTTACCTACCTAGTTCCAGCTCTCTATTCTACCTTGATTTTCCTGCCTGGGTCACCTTTATTTGTCTCCTTTTCCTTCTAGCTTGGGCCAGTGTGTCTTTGGAGTCATTTTACCCTATATGCAGCCCTATAAGATGCACTGAACTCCAGATTGGTGACAGAGACTTCAGAGAATTTACCACAAACCCTCTCCAGGAATCAGGTGCTTGAACAAGGCTTTTCAGCATTCAAAACATGCTGAAAAGTTGGAAGTATAAGCATAATCTCATGAGAAGTTCTGAAGTTTTGGCACTACTTTTTCTGAAGTTTTGGCACATGTTTTGAAGTTCTGGCACTACTTCTTCTAGACTAAGGACCTGAAATCCAGTCTTAAACTATGTGTATGTATTATATCAAAACAGAAATGAGGGATTAATCCCTGGTTTGGAAGCCAAGTACCAAATAACTTGCAACTACACTTTTTGGGCTTAACTTTGCTCTGGTAGACTATGAAGAACCAGCTGTAATAGAATAAGACAGAATTACTGAATGAACCAACAAAGCAATATGAAATAGTCAATTCCTTAACTCTATCTGATATTCTTACTTAGCAGTAGAGACATATCCTTCATTCCAAGAGAGAACATTATAGATTAATTACTAGGGTAATAGATTACCAGGGTAATTCGTTCAGTCTTGTTTATAACTGATTTCATCACCTCTGTGGTTTAAGATTGAATCAATGGTATTAAAAAGATTACTTTTTTCTACAAGAGAAATTAAATAAGCTACCAAATAAACTGGGTTTTATAGAACACTTGTAAAAATATGGGATATTTAGTTCTAATACCTTCTCTTATGTATGCAATGTGGGAGGTATGAAAACAAGTATTTCAGCTGTTGAATAAGAACACTTAATCCAGTGCTATCAATAGAGAGGTACACACTGAACATATCAGAATTATTATATCAGCCATCTCTTTATGACGTTTTATATGGCTAGTCTGACTTGAAGTCACTAATTTTACAATGCCCTCAGAATTTGAGATGAGGTAGGAGACCAAGTAGCCTGGAAACAACTTGACTTCAGTATCAGTGGCTAGTGATTCCTAAGAGAGGCTGGATGTCAGCACCATAGAAATGATAAAGAATTGAGCAGCCATTTAATGTAAAACCTAAATTGCAAAAGTTACAAGCAGATAATTAAATCTGTCATATTTATATAGAGCCTAAACATTGCTTAGATATTTGAAAAAAAGCAACCTACTTTTATGAAATATTCTTTGATGAGCCATGGAGTACCATTAAAACTGAATCATTTTAATTTAATTTCTGAGAAGGAATTTCTATGTCTAGTTGTATATATTCAGTATAAAAAGGCTTTGTGTTTTAGAAGTATAAAAGTAGGTTTAAAAGTAATTTAAAAAATATACTACCTAAAGTAGTTTCAAATGTGCTAATTTCAATTAGAGAACACACTGTATGTGTGCCCTCAAGCCTTAAGTCCTGTCGGAACCCAAGACATCCCTTTGGATGTCCCGGGTGGTCCGAGGCCCCAGGAGGGGGTCCAGAGACCCTGGAACAGCAATAAAAACACCAGTGCCTTTGATTTTAGCCCCTGGGAGCGATTGCCAACATTATATGAAGAATTACAAGTCACAGGTGTGTAGTTAGGATATTAAATAACTTATTTTTGTGTATTAATGTGGATTTTGGGGGTTCACAAAGGAGGCTCAAGGAGACAAGATGGAGGGATTTGGGTGTGTCCCTTGTCTTTCTTCTTCTTCTTCTTGTCCTCCATCTTTGGGTGAGGTGGTGGCATTTTCTTATTGGTTTAGTGTAAAAGTGCACAGTTTAATAAAAGCAGTAGATATTGGTATAGTAGTGAAAACAATGGGGACGTAACAATTAGTATAAAAGATTAGGACCGCCCAGGAGCGAGACAGATAGCCTTCGGCTGCGGTGTAGGTGACACCTACGCCGGCTGAAGGAAAAATATTTAAGAACACGATGGAATAAACAACTCTGATAAAAGAATCGACGCGTCCTGATTCTTTCTTCTGGCATGGGGCTTGGAGAAAAGGACTTTACTCGCAATTCTCGGATGGCTACCAGCCCGGGATCTGAGATCTGGCGTCCCTGGGTGGGCACATCCACTGGGCACATCCACTGGGCACATTCAGTGGACCCCCACCAGTGGGCAAAAGCTGCGTGGAAAGAACTGCAGCAGAAAACCCAGCCCCAGAAGACATAGAGCCAGAAGTTGAATTTCAGGAGAAGGTATCCTGATCTCTGCTGAGCAGCCTCAAATTCGACCTGGACGGAGGGACCTCCAAGGCGCCTGGAACTCCCTCACCTGAGAGACCGCGGGCCGGTGTTTGGGACACAGCCAGATCGACTTTGAGAGACAGCAGAGCCTGACCCCTTAGGATCTTTGGTAAGACCGGTTGAGAATATAGAACATGGAGGCCTCCCCTTCCCAAGAACAGCTCAACATTTTATCCGCTCTACAGAGCGTGGTGACGACAACAGACAACTATACCATGTAGCTACAAAGAGATGAAATAGCCATGAAGCTTTTGGCTCCAGCTAGAGCAATGTTAGAAGCAATATCCCGAAAACACGGGGGAGGAACTGGTCTCGCACATTTAAGTACAGGAGACGAGACAGCTCCTCAAACTACTCGCCCAGAGGGGGCGGAGTCCGCAACCCGCCATCAGCGGGGGGCAAAAACTTCTCTCTCCCCGGGGGGAGGGGAAAAGCTGTCGCCACTTTTAAGGGACCCCGAGAACCAGTCTCCTGTCCCGGGAAAGTTAAAACTTATGATCCATCCAAGCGAGTTGGAAGACATGGATCTAGCCTTTTTCGAGGCGTGTCTTCCACAGGCACAGACACAGGGAGAGCCGTTGAGGTCGGAGTTGACTCCGTCTCTCCCGCCGAGTTTAGAAAACAGCCCAGAAAAAAAAAAAAAAAATCGCTGCTTCAGTCTCTCCTCCCGACACGGGTACGCAGGCAGAGAAACGGGGGGAGGGGGTGGAAGCAGCACCGGGACGGATGGGGGAAGAAGGGCCCCGGGGACAAAAGGAATCGCTTTGCGGCGCGCGCGACACCGCGGGAGGCGGGGGGGCCGCGGGGGAAAATAGCGGCTACCTGAAAGCAACGCGCGCAGCCGCGGTGGCGGCGGCGGAACCGGCAGCGGCAAAGCGCCATAGCGCAGTGGAAGCGACCTTATCGGGCGAGCGCGAGAACGCGGCGGCGGCCAGCCCCGGCGAGGGGGGGGGCCAGAACCACCGCGGGGACAATCGCGGGACGCGACGGGCGCGGGATGATAACGCGAGTCGCGGAGGGCGAAACGGAGCGTAGCCCGAATCAACGCGCAGACGCGATTGGGGCGCGGGCTTCCCCGCAGTGGACACCGCGCATGCCGGAAACAGGCGCGGAATGGGAGAAAGTAGGCAGGGCTGATCGCAAACACGACCAAAGCGGCGGGCTCACAGCCGCGGGGCGGAGGGGAGCGTTCCCCCCCGGCGCGGCGGGGGCCGGGCAACCCGAGACGGGGCGGGCTCACAGCCGCGGGGCGGAGGGAGGCGTTCCCCCCGGCGCGGCGGGGGCTGGGCAACCCGGGACGGGGCGGGGCCACGGCCGCGAGGCGGAGGGGGGCGTTCCATCAGGCGTGGCCGCGGCACGGCAACCCGAGGTGGGGTGGGGCCAAGGCGTTCCTCTCCACACCCCCGTGATGACGCAAGCGGGAACGGGGGGTGGTCAGGGTGGAGGCTTCCCCCAAGGTTCCGCCCGCCCACAGCAGCCCACAGATAGCCTGCCTACACCCCCCCGCGCCGAAGGGGGATGGGCGGATACTAGCTCAAAACCCAGGAATATTCAGCAAGCCCAACAAGCTCAAGCTGAGGAAAGACACCTTTTGCAGATGTTAAATCAGATAACCAAGAATATGCCAAGCACACAGATCCCTGGGATGGAAGAGAATTTGCCACAATTAGGTGCGGCATGCACAGTGCCACGTCTGGCCACGGAAATAATAACACCACCGAGTAGCCGAGATACCACCTTGCCACCGTACTTTCCAGTTTCTTACAAAAGGAAAGTTGGCTCAAAAATTCCAGTTCCAGCTCCAGTGCAGCAACAACATTACAGTCAACAACAGGCTGAATTCCAGCCAACCCTCGAAGCTCACAGAGCCTCAGAGAGTCCTGTTGAGGAACAACAACAGGATGATATCGTTCATATCACAGCATCCGAAGGCATTTCAGTTCTGACGATTCCAAAGCCAGAAGCTGCAGGTTCCCCAAATCAGGAACAAACAATTTTAATACCCAAGGATGACATGAAGCAGCTTGTTTTGCAGTATATAGGCAAAGTGCTGGAATCACGTCCAGAATTGTGGGCCCAACTGCCTCAGTTCTTTGGTACGATGCCAAGTGAACAAGCCATTCCTTCAACATCTACAGGCGTGCCTTCCTCGTTTGGACAAACGCTGCCTGCTGGGTTTCCATCATTACAGGATTTATATGCTGCACCGAGGTCGCAAGTTGTTACGCCTCATCCAGGACAGGGAAGAATGCAAAGGGTGTCACTCTCCCTTGGAGGAGGAGCATCACCACCACGGCAAGGCGTGGGAGCACCACAAATGCCGGCGGACCTTATGAAAGGAGAGATGGGAGTGTGGCATCCCACACAGCAAGCTACTCCATTCTACAGATCGGTGATGATTCCTGCAGGCCCATCAAGCCAAGAAACAGAGATGCCCACAACCACAGATTGGGCGGAGATCAAAAAGAAAGCCTTAAAGGAAAAGGACTTTGAGATGACTGGCACGAGAGGTTTTGCAATGCCAGTGAATTATGATGCGCAAGGACAAAATCCTAGGTGGGAACGATTAGATCACGAAGTGATCAAAGACCTAGTGAAAGCAATTAGGGACAATGGACTGGAATCTCTTTATTTCAAACAACTTTTGAAGGGGACATTTAACATATGTGATTCAACACCGTACGACCTCAGGTCCATTGCCTCTATGATCCTTACAGATGCGCAGGTCCTAATGTGGGATGCGCGGTGGAGGAAAGCCCTTGAAGAGCTGAGGACCAGGTATCAAGGAGGTCCGAATGCAGGCTTCACAGTAGCACAGATGGCAGGCGATCCTCCAAATGATGACCCAGCTCGACAAGCAAGAGATATACCACGAGATGTGCTGAGGGACATCAAAGAGGCAGCCCGAAAAGCAATTGTACAGATTCCTCCAGCAGGAGTGCCCGACTCAATCTATACTGATATCAAACAAGGACTCAATGAGCCATTCGCTTCATTTATCGATCGCCTGTCGCAAGCTGTAGATAGACAGGTGACCGATGAAAGGGCCAAACCACATTTGCTGCGAAGTCTTGCATATGCGAATGCGAATGCAGAATGCAAGTGAGTCATCAGTGCCTTGCCAGGCCAACCCTCTCTGTCGGAGATGGTGGAGACGTGCAGCAAAGTTGGGACTCCTCAACATGTGGCATCTATTTGGGGAGAACAGTTTGAGAAGATTCTCAGAGCGCAGAGTGACAATCTAAAGGAAACACTCACAGCTTTGCAGAAGAGCAATTCCTCAGGCTCAAAGTCACGGAAATACGCGGAAGGACAATGTTATAAATGCGGTCAACACGGGCACTTGAAGAGGAACTGTCCGCAGCGCAAAAACATGGAAAAACCTCTAGAGGTCTGCCCAAGATGCCGAAGAGGCAAACACCTAGCACGGGAGTGTCGAGCACAGACGGATGTAGATGGAAGGCCTCTACCTCTGTCGGGAAACCTGAAGCAGAGCGCGGACTGCCATCGCGCTACGACACAAGTAATGGCAATGGCGCAGCAGCAGGCGCCAGTGGAACAGTCATTGGGGAACGTCAGCCAAATCCCCTCAGCAGGGCAATCTGCAGGATGCCCAGCGACCCGGAGTTGCTGCCACCAGGAGCACAATGCAATTTGGCAGCTTCCAAAGTAATATGTTTTTTTTAGATGAGAACCATGCAGCGATACCCACGGGTATCACTGGAATATCCCGGAAGAGACAGGATTTTTTGATTATCGGTAAAGACAGGAGCAGCATCCTAGGACTCATTGTTTACCCCACAATTGTCTCGGCGGACCGCGATGAGGAGTTGACGGTGCTGGCCAAGCCCCTTCCATCACCACTTGTCATCCCAGAAAACACCCCGATAGCGAAAGCAATCGCATTGCCAGTTCACACAGCGGAACAAGTCATGCCAGTGTTCAACGTATAGAACTTCCCCGCAAGTGAACACGTGGAAGTTCACGCCTCTTGGGTGGAAGATCATGGATCAAACGATAAGACCACAGAAGATTCAGGTCAACCCGAATGTCAACTACCTACAAGATCTACGTCAGCTTTTAGGAGAGATCAGCTTCCTAAGACTGATCTTGGGGACCACAAACGACGACCTTGCATCATTGTTCAACCTCTTGAGAGGGGACAGGGATATCACGTCTCCAAGAACTCTCACGCCGCAGGCACAGAGAGACCTTGACAGAATTGCAAGGATCATTCAGACAAGACAGGCACACCGTTTTGTGACCTCACTGCCTTTTTACCTAGCAGTGTTGAGAAAGAAGATACAGCAAGCGAAGCAGCGGATCACATTGCGCTCCAGGTTTTCATCCACATTTGAAAAGGACACGATTTCCCATTAATCCCTCTCAGCAGGAAGTAGCCATCCCACTCCCACATTTTTATAAGTATTCCCTGCATGTCTATGCCTCGGCTATCAGCTGGGTCCATGGTGGTTTTAGCCATGGGTTTCCCCTGGATATGCTTCATAGGAGTTGTATCTCCCCATGCCTCAGCCAGGAGGGGGAGGGGTGCTTGGAATGCTAGCAACCCTTGGATGGATTGGAAGGGACTGCATTCTGATGAAATATAGGAGTGCCTGGGATGTCAGTAACCCCTGGGTTAGAGGGGGCTGCATCCTGGCAAGAAAAATACAGAGCAATTGAGAAAAAATTTATTATCATAATGGAGAGAAAAATAGAAGTGAGCTTTAATGGGAGTCATTTGTTATATTCACATGTGAATCAAGTTATATTTTAGTATTTTAATAATGTTAAGAGTAATTTCTGTATGGTTTAGTATAAGTTTGGGCCCTGTTGAGCATAAGTTAAGTTTAAGTTTCATTTATAAGGTTTAAGTTATAATAGATTTATATTTTGTTAATTAAAAGTTTTTACACGCAAGTTTGTTAAATTAGTGCAGTTTGGGATTCTTTTATCAAGGTTTGTTCGTATCAAAGTGGGCACTGTTTGGTTTTAAAATTGATTTAGGTTTGTTAAAACATACATGTCTAACTTACAAAGTTTGATTGGTTTTCTTAGAAGTGAGACAGCTGCAACTGAAACAGCTGGGATGAAACACTGATAGACTCGTTATTTGCGGATGGAAGAAGATGCAATTTGCTAAACCCGTGATCTCCAGAAAGGTTTTGTTGTGCATTAGTCTCTGCTAATGTTTTGTCTTCCGTGGATGGCATGGAAGGATCTGTGACAATTTTACATCGTGATTGTTATTGGTTGTAAGATTTTTTGTGAATTTTTTCAGCATTTTATCTTAAAATCATAAATATATAATAATTTAGAAAGGTATTATCTCAGCTTCCTAGGATGATTAGGACTGAGGTGTTGATTGTTTGATGTAAATTTACTGAGTTTTCTAGGAAGGGACATCACTCCAGTTTAAAGCCTGAGTCCTGGCCAGACTCCTGACTTTATCTGGACAGATGTTTTGCCAGATAAGCTCAGATGTTTTCTGCCTTGAAAGTAAATTCAAGTCGCTTTTGACTTGACAATTCGATCCTATAAAATGACAGCTGGACCAGTTTTAGAGTGGACCTGAGCACCTTGCCCGGGAAAGAGTGTTTGGGTCTTCCCTAAAAAAGGGGGTTCCTAAAGCTGTTTGCAGACTCTGAGATGATGGAACAATGTTTCAAAGAATTAATAATCATTCAGTTCTATTTATGTCATCATTGATAGCCATCAATCATATTATCATTCAAAGTATGTACCAGAAGTTTTCCTGGTTGCTGTCAACAAAGTCATTCATCTTTTGAGTATCAATGCACGAATGTAGTTTTTGTATTTCCAGGTATCAAGACAAGGTAATCATAAAGAAGTATCCAGAAACAGGATGAACTGAAAGTACACTTTCTATTAACTTGGGGCAGGGGATATACTTGTGTTTCTACAGGGCGAGGACCAAAGTGGGTGTCGGCGAGACACGTGAAGCCCTATCAAGTCCAGACGCAAGCAGATACCGACCAAATCCAGACACGAACCGATACAGATCGAGTCCAGGTGCAAGCGGACGCTGATCGGGCCCAAATACAAACAGATACGGGCCCCAAGAACAAAGACGAGTGCACGCAGACGTGACCAAGCGAGAGAACAGAAAGACTGTGTAAAAACACCAAAGACTTGGGGGTTTTCTTTGAGATTTGAGTGTGGTTGTACTTCAAAGATTCCCACAGGGGGGGCGAGCATGAAGTACGCGCAGATGTTACACGTGTGCCTCATTCTCTCTCTGATTGCCTTAAACAAGGCAGCAGACTTACCCATGATCCAACCTAAAGAGAACGTGTGGGAAACTTTGGCCAATGCGGCAGGTCTAGATACTATCTGCTTGATACACTCAAGACCAGGAAAGCCATTTTTAACATGCTTGGTAGGTCTGCCAGTGCAGGAATGGCCAATTCCAGAAAACATCACTGCAACTATTGCAAAGGCCATTTCAAATCCTGTAGATGAATGGTATATATGGACGCAGTTCCTCCCTGTGGCTCCATTTGAACCTCAGGAATTGGAAATTCTTGGTTCACTGGAGATGACATATTGTATTATATTTAATCACTCGAAGATCACACAGGGGGAACAAAACACATTAGACGTAACCCCAAAGCATCTCATCTACAGGAATGCATCATATTGGTGCAATTACACCAAGGTGTCCGAGAAACCATCCCACCAAGCTCCAGCGCAATTGCCACAAGGAATCTTTTTCATTTGTGGGGACAGAATTTGGCCTGCTATCCCTGCAAATGTCAAAGGAGGTCCATGCAGCATTGGGAGACTCTCATTGCTAGCACCGAACATAACATCGTTAAGAGAACAGAAGCAAAGGGAAATAAGATCAATCAAACAATATGATCCGAGTTGTGATGATAACATTCACACTTGGACCAAGGCCCAGAGAATTGCGGCTGCAATTTTCTCGCCACAGACAGCATCGGCAGCGGCCTTGACTCAATTGGACCAAATGGGGTGCTGGTTGAGCAAATATGCCCGTGCCACTTCTCTTGCACTGAGCGACATGTTAACCGACGTCGACAGTGTGAGACGGGCAACCCTTCAAAACAGGGCGGCAATCGACTATCTGCTGCTAACCCATGGGCACGGATGGGACGAATTTGAGAGGATGTGTTGTATGAACCTATCGGATCATTCAAAATCGATCCATGAGGACATAAGGCAATTGCGGGAAGGTATAGCCAAGCTGGGAGGAGTTACGGGATCTTGGCTGGATGGTGTTCTTGATTTTTTCAACCTTTCTCCATTGTGGAGAGAATTTTCTAAGACAATATTTTATATTTTTATAGGGTTTATAATAGGACTTGTAATTCTTCTGCTCCTTGTGCCATGCATCCTCCAATGCATGCGCCAGGCCATAAGCAAGGCTGCAAAAGAAGTTTTTTTAGTTCAAAGAGAAGGGGGAGATGTCGGAACCCAAGACATCCCTTTGGATGTCCCGGGTGGTCCGAGGCCCCAGGAGGGGGTCCAGAGACCCTGGAACAGCAATAAAAACACCAGTGCCTTTGATTTTAGCCCCTGGGAGCGATTGCCAACATTATATGAAGAATTACAAGTCACAGGTGTGTAGTTAGGATATTAAATAACTTATTTTTGTGTATTAATGTGGATTTTGGGGGTTCACAAAGGAGGCTCAAGGAGACAAGATGGAGGGATTTGGGTGTGTCCCTTGTCTTTCTTCTTCTTCTTCTTGTCCTCCATCTTTGGGTGAGGTGGTGGCATTTTCTTATTGGTTTAGTGTAAAAGTGCACAGTTTAATAAAAGCAGTAGATATTGGTATAGTAGTGAAAACAATGGGGACGTAACAATTAGTATAAAAGATTAGGACCGCCCAGGAGCGAGACAGATAGCCTTCGGCTGCGGTGTAGGTGACACCTACGCCGGCTGAAGGAAAAATATTTAAGAACACGATGGAATAAACAACTCTGATAAAAGAATCGACGCGTCCTGATTCTTTCTTCTGGCATGGGGCTTGGAGAAAAGGACTTTACTCGCAATTCTCGGATGGCTACCAGCCCGGGATCCGAGAAAGTCCAAGTTTATACAATTTGCAAATGTCAATTTGATATGTCAAAGAAGATTTTTTCTACACTAAACAGTTTCTTACATAAAATTACATGGAATAAAAATGATAGCTACAGAAAATACATCATTATCTGGTCAAATTATATTACTTCCTTTTTGAATCTCAACAGCCCTTCCTCTCTCACTTGAATGTGCTCTGAATAATGAAAATTCCAAGCTGAGGTAATTATTTTTACAAATGCAATTAATTTACAGATACCCAAGATAATTTTAAAATTATAACAACTCACTTGAAAAAGTATGTTTTCTATTTTTAAAATATTTAGGTTTTAGTAGTGTCTTTTTTTCAGATGACTGATATATTTTCATGTAACGAAGAGAGCACTATATTTTGGGACACATTTAGCTCACACAATTTAATTGTTAGACTTTGTTTAAGCACACAGTTGTTTCGATACAATAGGATGTATGTAAACAAACAGCTTTTCAGTAGAGAAGCTTATACTTCTAATTAAAATCCCAAGTAGAGGTACTTCCAAGTAGAAGTACTTTGTGAAAGATCACATCAATTATAAAATAAGCCTGATATAAAGATATTATATGTGGATTATTTAACAAATACTTAGGGGGAAATATCACTGTAGGAATTTGGTGGTAAAAAATGTCCTTTGTAGTATTTTTGAAGGCAATGATAGATCAGTGCTATGAACACCTTGTATGTGTTAAAATCCTTACTAAACAAAACTATTATCTTTTCTATTTATAGAATTACCACCACCAGAGACTTTCAGAGAAGAAAGAGAAATAATAACAACAGGATACAAGATGCTCTTGTGTAATTAATTCATAAAACATTTTCTACATGGAAAAGCTTAAAGAAAAAGAGCAACTCTGAGAAATATGAAGGACTATTTTTCAAAGGCAGTATTGTAACAACCTAATTAGGATGATATTGGTTATCATTTATATTTCTTGCAAATGTAGCTGGACAATGTCCAACTAGCAAAAGCTGTTCTCTCTGTGGTTCTCCTATATCTATAAGGATATCTTAGGCTACTAAGAGTATCCATAGTTATGATGGATCAATTTTACCAGGTGTTCACTGATAAAGGGCACTATTCTAAACAGCAGTAAAGTATTTCTACAGATTAACTTAGTAAAATACTATGAAAGTAACACATCTCACTACAAAACCCCCTCTTATGAATGCAAATGGAGAACATAGAAAATAAATTAATTTCCTCAGATGACAATAGTAAATTTAGTGACAAGTTTTTAAAATTAATTTTGCTATTGAGCATTGGCATTGATTTTAAAGTATGGGACATGAAGTTTCACAGCAAAAAACCCTTATTCTTCTTTCAGTTCTCATAATGATAGAAGACTGTTTTGTACATGAACTTAGATTCCTTATTATCTGTGATTACCTTTTCAACATAGTTATTACTTGTTTGTGAAGATATTTTTGTATGAAAGAATTTTAACATAAACCTAGAAAGATTCTAAGTTGGCAACTGTAATCTAGGATTTGGAATACAGTTTGAGAATACTTTTAATCAAATTTGTAGTTCTAGAAGTGAGGTTTTGTCTGTTTTTATAGAACATAAAATACTGTTTAAAAAGTAACTTGGAGAACAAAAACCCATTATTTAATTTAGAAGTAATTTTTTTTTTCATCTGATATATCTTCATGCCAAAGATCTCATTTGCTTTGAAATCAGTTCCTGAGTTAATAACAAGTTGCTCTAGCAAAGACACATTTTAAATTGCCAACATTTTCATTTCAAATGTAGCAAATAATTATGTAAGGGTTCACAATGCATTCACTAGATAAAATCTACTTCATATTGGAAGTAAAATATTTATAATAATATTATTTATATATATATATATATATATACATCTGAGTATTACAAATAATTGCTCTTCCAATATTAGTTTACTTACCGTATCCAATAGGCAATAAAATTTTCCAGGTACAATCTAAGTTACTAGGGTAATTTCCAGGAAAACCTGGGCTGAGGATCACACCAGCCATATTTGTCAGTGTTCCACCACATTTAGCTATTAAAAATAAAAAGAAAATCACTGTATCTTTTATTAATATTATTTCTCAGTATTTGACATAAGCTTAATTCAAAATGGATTTTTTTCTTTTGATCCCATGACCCAAAAGCAATGAAATTTATCATAGTCAAAACATTTTTCATGAAGGAAGAAAAAAAAAGGATTCAATTTAGAGTAAGATCTTTACTTAAGGTGATATATTCACTGTAATATAACTACAAATGTGTAGTTGCACATATAGACTGGGCAACCAATTGTCTCAGCTTGGCACTTACTGTTAAAAATGTCTGGTGTTATGTTGAGATATTTTTCACAATCAGAGGAACAAATCTGGAGTTAAACTGAATTACATTGATACCTGATAACACAGTTGTGATACTATGATACTTACATTGATCTGATACTATGATAATTACATTGATCTGATAACACAGTTGTGATACTATGATACTGTCTGTTGTAATAATTGTACTGATTTTGGCTTGCATTCCATAAAAAATTGACATTTTAAGTGTTGGAGGCCAGAGAAGAGGGAGGGTGTGGCAGCCAAACTTGCCCGGATGGGCAGCGGCTTAGCCTAGGTAGCTTATGCAGGAGACTTCAACCTGAGACCATGGGAGGCAGGATACTGAAAGGATGAAAGTTAGTATGCGAATAGAATCAGTCCATAATAGGCCATGGTTCTGGTTCTGGTTCTCAGTCAGTTCGGTACCTGCCACCTATAAGGTCATGCTCCTGTCCCATGTTTGGGATTGGACCCCTGCCCTCAGACACCCCTACATATTGCTAAGTTCACCAAGCCCCTTGTTTGGATGTTGCCTCTCAGATCGTGCGATTTCCACAGTTTGTTATTTTCACTATTAAAGTTCTTTATTTTTCAAGCAACTCCATCGTTCCCGCCCCTCTATCTCACCACACTCCCCAGCTGGACCAGTCTCGGGGTTGCAGAGAACCGGACTGTGACAGGAGGGTTATGTTTTAAGGGTTGGTTTGTTTTCTTAGGGCTATTTTAGCTCCCAGGATAGCACAGTTTCATAATTCAAGGAGCTCAATGTTTGCAAAAAGGAACTATATTTAGTATGCAAGGTGAAATATAAGGTCACATAAAAAGGAAAGCAGCAACAAAAGATAAAAAAGCCCAAAACACCCCTCCTTGAATACATTTTCCATTTCTAAAACTGATCGGAGGGACAAACACTGCTTTTGTATCAGTCAAAAGTGACTGCTTCTGTAGAAGCTGACAATACAAAATAATCTATGGGTTCAACTTGATCAAGGAATTTTTAAAACTATTTCATAATAGTGTTGTTCAATTTTATCCAAATATTTTGAATTCCTCTTAGATATGAAACTAATAGGGACAGCTTTTGGTGATTGAATATTAAAATTAAAAGTATTGCTGAAGAATGTATTTGAAAATTAAAGTGACAGTGTGCTTCTCACCCCTCACTTCCTGCTTTTTCTTGAAATAAGCATACAAAAATACAACAGAATCTTGTCTCTTTAATTTTGTCTAATCAAGAAAAAATACTGCAGAAGATTATTTTCTACACACAGAAAACTCAGATCTGTTTGGCTAAGGTAACATTGGAGTTATTAAGGAAAATCCTTTTTAGCTTTACTTTTCAACTCAACATCATTTAACAGCTTTCTCAGTTGAAAAAAGTCAGCCTTTTCTGGATCCCTAAAACTCCTCTTCATTCCATCACCCCTGAAGGCTTGGCTTCAGAGCTGCTCTCCACTGTCTTCTTCTTTAGGAAATCTCCTAAGGTGCCCTGCATGACCTGCCTGGCTCCTAAGTCTTCTAAGCTGAGCACGCTGCAAAAAGAATCTGTTAACTTCCTCTCCTTTATGACAAAGATTCAGCCTGATTAAAAGCAGAGTATTAAGGACAAGTGAAACAATAGTTAACATATGGGTTTCCTCTTTTGCCCACTCTCACAATATTTTTTTAAAATAATATTTAACCATATATAGGCAAAAAATCATCCTTTTTTTTTACCCCCAGTATTTCATAGATACAAATGGAAACTCAAGAAAGTTTTGAATGAAGCAGAATTGAGAAACAATGGGCATGACAAGGTCAGGAGTTTCTTATGACTGAGGGTCAGAAAAGTAAAAACAAGTTTCCATACCAATGCAGAGAGGAGATGGATAGTTCCAGCGTCGAACTGTTCCTGGCATACAAGAAATATGAGAACGACCCTGTTTGGAAAGGGCAAAACATCAGATTACAGATACTCATTTATGGCTCCTTCGTGAAAGACAGAGCTACAGAGGAGCTCCTGGATAATCTAATCAGTGTATGTTCTTATATCAGCCAACTACATCATAATTACTTGAATGAAACTCTATTTTCGAATAGTTCAGGTTTTATGTTCTTATTTTTCTACTAAATAAATGTTCTAAAACATCTAAACATCTAAAGCATTCTAAAACAGATCTTCCCTCTGGTAACTTGAAAATTTCTTAAAAGTATGATTATAAGACAGAAACAGCTAACTATGTGCACTCATATGGTCTGACTAGTTCACTGCCTGTTTCAATTCCAGTGTATTCCATCTACGGTGCATGCATAGTGGTTGATTTTCACACTGCAATCCGGAGTGAATCAACAACTGCTCTGCATGAGTAGTACAGACAGAGAGGAATTTGTTCCACATCTACTTGCTACAGATGTTCAATGTGGACCATGCCAGGACTGTCAGCAAATAGCAGCACGCCTTGACCTCTCACATGGCCTCACAACACAACCCACTGCATGCATGCAGCATCTTGGCAGACAGCTGTAGAAATACAAGTGCCTCTTTATTTAGCCATCAGGTTTAATTTACTTTGCCTATTTTTAAGAAAAATCACAAGAACCAAGCAGACTTATGTGGTGGCAGGAAGTAAATCCAGACATGGTTGTAACTTGCACAGTCTAATCACACATACCTCAGGGTGACTCCCTAGGACCAAAATGCTTCCCCCATCTTTGTTTTCTCTAGGAGCAGTTCAAACCAGAAACTTAACAGTAGGACAAAAATCTTTTTTTTTCAATTCTGTCCTTTGAGATACTCAGGTTATGCATTCTACTGCTGAAATGTGAAAGCTGAATAAACTGGCAGGAGTGAGAGCAACTGATATAAAGATTGAGACACGAAACTGAGAACAAGGTTTAGTTTCTGTTTTAATCATTTGGGTATACAAACTCATGTAGGTTACTTAACATCTCTAGTTTATTTTTTTCAAGTGTATTATGAGTCTAAAATTTAGTAAGGCATCACATCTTATCAATATAATATGAGGATTTATTTAAATATTATTTTTCCTTAGCAATCAAAATCTCATAAAAATAGGAAAAAGAATAAACAGGTAAACTGCAGTAAAAAAAAAATCCATTTGATGACATTTCTTCCACATCATTTGGAATGCTTACATGCTACCTTGAATAGAGTTCATATAGAATTGCATGGAATAAAATTACTTTAATTAATCATTTTATTAAGTATATTTAGGCAATCATCTTCTGAAAGCCAAACTGAAATACATCCAGAAAATTACTTGGAAGGAAAAAAAAAAAAAAGGATCAGTTTAAAATAATAAGTAATGAAAAATAAGTAGGTTTTTTCTTCCACAATCACTCCAAACTGATAATTCAGTAATTTTTTTTTCTTAAAAGCAACCTTTTTAAAGGAAAAAATGTGCATGCAGCTACTGTGTCATCTCAGTTACTTGCAAAATGGATGAGGTTTTGAATATTTTAATTAATGCAATATCCCATTTCACTCCATCTTACTAGTCTTCCATTATTGCATTGTTTTATTTTATTCTCTTTTTCTAGTTTTCTGTGATTGCATGTCTCTGCTCTGAGTCAAGAGGGAAACCGTAATTTAACTACCACAGTCAAGAAAAATGAAAATAGCCTATAAAAGATCTTTTGAAAAACAAAATTAAATGATTCCTCTAGCTTCAAGCCTCTTTTCAACAAGAGAACACTCTGATTTCAGTCTTTTAAAGTTCCCTCCTGTGGGGAGACACTTAATCCTACAGCTAGCAATTACCATTCTTATGTATCTCCAGGTAGTAGTTTGAGCTCTATGACTTTTCTGGTAAGTCTCAATTATAAACTAATCCACAGCTGATTGTTATTGCTAGCTGTGAATATGTTCTGTAAAGATTGAGGATAAATTCACAGCTAGAGTAAAAAAAAAAAAAAAAATTCTGAAAAGTTATGCTGGTCTGTATTTGTTGAATAGCAAACATACTGTGCCTCATAGAACATTATTCTCATTATTATTTCAATTTGGACCCATTTTTGCTTTTCCTGTCTGACTAACATGCTATATATATAGATATGTATGCACTTTCTTACAACAATGTCCATACAGCATGGCTATTCTCATCAATGTTTTCAAAAGATTCAAACTCTTTTCTATTGAATTTGGATATCAAAGGTCTTTGTTTTACACTTTGAACAAGCTCAAAGCTAGTTTTTATATACGTCAGCTTCCACAACGAGTATTAAATTTTTACATGTATTGAAAGAGTTTTACAGTTGGAATATATACAATTAAGTATATGCTATGAAATTTTAAGAAAGTATTTAATAATAGAATCCCTGTAAATATATTTAAAAAGTGCACTTAGCTGGATAGAATATTTGATGAAGCTATATTTTGGGCATGTATCCATCTCTATTCCATGTAATTAAAAACAGAATAATGATGCCCTTTTTTCAATATGCAAAATTTAGACATTTCCTAGTTGAAAAAGTTAGGGATAAAAGAGTGTGCAATATGATGGGCAATACAAGTTGAGGTCACCCCATTAAACCTAAGCAGTTTCAAGTTTGATACCTGTGTTAACTTTTTGATATCACTGACGAAGGGTGATATTTTAAGAGTAAAGTTTGCGTCCTAACACAAAATATTAGTACGAATCAGTCCTTGGAGGAGTACGGCTGTTTATCCCTACTGTCACAATGAAAGTCTAAACAGCTGATTGAAATTAGATTGTTGTTTTTTATATTAAAGAAATTGTATTATATGTTATTCCATCTCCACAGGAAACCATTAGTATAGGCTTGGTTTTTCATTTCTTTCCTATCAGATCATTTCTATTTATTTAGCCATAAATCAGATGTTTGCCTAAATGTATTTCAGTTATAACATCTCAGAAGCAGTGACCTGGATCACAGCAATGAGGCAATAAACAAACACCTCTTGGCAATTATATGAACGGCAATTATATAACAGCCCTACCAGCAGAACTTGATCCTTTCACCATAAAGTAGAACTGAATAAAAGGATATATATAAAGAATTGCAAATAACTTTTCTACAAATATTCAAAATAAGAACCCTTCTCAAAAAAAAAAAAAAAAAAAAAAAAAAGGGCAAGAAAGAGATTACTTAAAATACAATTATGTTTATTGTTGTGTAACCAAGTTTATTACAGGCTGACATCCAGATAGATTCTGCATTGAAATAGACTGTTCCTAAGTCTACAGATGAATAATGCTAAATTCAGCTCAATGCATATAAAAAATCCCTAAAAGAACATACAAGCTGCCTGTGAGGAATAGTCTCTGGCTTTTGATAATTACTGCTGTTATATTTCAGCTAGGCCAAAAGCATGCCAGCACCCCATTCCAACAAATAAATAGTGCTGAAGATAAAATTTCAGTTCCCATATCTTTACCACAGCTATAAGCAACAGAAGTATAAACACATATGTCCTTTCATCATTTATTTAGTTTAATGCTACTTTGAAACAGAAAACTGTCAATGGCTCAATAGCAGTCTTTAAATGAAAGCCTGAACCTATTTTGGTGTCAACTTCAAAAGACGGATAGTCCTTCTAAAAGGACCATGTCATAAAAACGTTACCAGATCTCTCCTTTTCTTACTGAAATGCTAACTACAAAGGATACTGTAAGGGAAAGATGAAATTGAGAAAATAAAGTTAAAAACTCCAAACGTTAATGGTTTATACCATTAGGTATTTTCAAAATAATATTAATTTTGAAAGAAAAACATTGAAGTAGTTCATATATGAACAATCAGCTGGCTTTTAAGTAACCCACAAACTGTTAAATAAGCACTGAGTGCTCAGGGTGGACAATCGACTTTGATGTGCACAAGTCAAATCTTTTCTTTTAGCAAGATACTAGTGTAACAAAATCTTATTTTACTATGGATATGGAATGCTCCCAATGCAGGTTGTTTCTTGTCATGTAATACAAGTAAAGAGAATAAATTAGTTTAAATACTTGACCTATACCTGCCATACATGAATGAAAAGGTAAGCATATTCCTGGTTACCTAGAGAGATGTTTCATGTGCATGTGTTCCCATGCCTAGAACCAGCCTAGAGGTAAGATGCTTATTCTGAATCCTGTGACAATTTTAAGAGAATGGTAAGAAATATGAAGACCAAAGAAATATCTTATATATGCTGTGGAAACACTGAATTGACAGTCCTCAGACAGGGAACCTTATCCTTGTAAGGAGCAGAAGTGGTGATGCTTTGCTTTCTCTGATACAGGTTTTACACTGGCTTATGTGGGACCTATTACCAAACAAAAGATGCTGAACTCAGGTGTTCTCAGTGTATTTTACCAGTGATGGATCATATATAAACAAATTGGAGAAACTAATGAGGAAATTAAAAAAGCTTCTTGTCTTAGATTTACAGAGTGCTGAAATATTTACAAAGAGCAGCTCAATCATGTGTCTACCATGTGTGAACTAAACCAGTGTGTGAACAGAGAACATCCCCAATCAGTGAACTAATTTCTAATACTTTTCTGTGAATGATTTTTAAGAGTAGACTTAGCATTAATAAAATTTGCTTTAGAAATTAAATTCCACAATTCCTGAACAGAATATGAAATCCCACAATGTATTTTTATATTAAAATTTCACCTAGCTAAATCAATCCCCCCCAAAAACCACAGTACTCTCCAGAAGAGTATTATAACAATTTTCTAGAGAAAACATTTTATCCATGTTGTTTCAATGTCCATTTTGATGGCCTTTACTGCTCAATGGTATGTTGATCTAAGACAAGATTTGGCAGCCCAGATTTATTGAGGGCCAGAAATGCCACACATTTGTAGCTTTGTAATTTGGGAGCACTCATATAGGCTCTAACTAAATCATCTCTATGTACACTTCACAGACTCTTCATTAGAATATATTTTGAGCAGGTCTCTTGGCATTTTATTGCAATCATTCCGCAGTGTATTATTCAAAGAAAAAAGAAAGAAATACCTGTAATGTATATCCTGGCTCACACTGAAATGACAAAACATCATTCACCATATATCTGTCTCCTGATTTGATCCCATTGCTAGGAATTACTGGTTCTGGACAGGCAGCAAGGCCTACAGCTGGAAGAAGTAAAGATAAAGATTGAAAAAATACAGATAAGTGGACAGCAGGTCTTCATTGATATTCTCTGCCTTAATTCTTTCCACACAATTACGCATATTTAAGAAACATAATTCAAAATTCCTTTCAAAGATAAACAAAAATTTTGTTTAAAACACAGAAGTTTTCAGAACTGTTCTACAGAATGTGAGCAGTATGGCTGAACACAAAGATTATACACTGTGACTGTGCCAGTTACTAGATCACATTGCTATGACACACTACGCAGTTTTATAGTCTCCAAAGCAGTATTATGATTTTAGTTTGTTAAAAAGCCTGGGCTTTATTTTTTTGCTCATTGTGCTTTATTAGGGTTTTTTAATCCTTTCTTTTCCTTTTGAAGGAAGCAGAGAGAGAAAGAAGGAATACATTTTATGCATATTCTCTCTTTTCATCAATAAATGAGCAGAATTTATTGGTGGTTCCTTATTTTTAGGCAACTCCATCGACTATAAAGAAGTTTAGACATTGAAATTTAGTAATTTTAGCCCAAAAGTAAATCTTTGCATAGCTGTCACTGAATAGTCTGTTCTTAATTTTTTTTTAAGCCAGGTGTGAAAAAACAAAAGATTAGTTTAAAAAAGATTGTCCATGATTAGTAATTTCTCAAATTTGTTAACCTAAATTTGGCAACCTAAAGTACAAACTTCTGCTTTTTTCAAGTGCATATCACTTTCTTTTTTCTTGTGTGCCTATCTAAGGAGTTTGTTAGTCAGCACTACTGAAAATTAAATATCAGCTTTTCCAACTAAATGAAAATACCCCAAATGACCAAAACAGTTGAGAAACTGGAGATTAGATTAAGTAATTTTGTGCTTTTAGGATTTTCATTGCAAATGCAAGGACCAGGAGAATTAATTTGTAAGTTCGTGGTCTGACAACAGAATCTCATTCCCATTATGATGTTAAAAACCTTTTGTGAAGTCAAAAATCAATTTAAAATACAATTTTATTTTTTAACTTATTTATTCATTAGAGAAAATTACTCCTGAAACATCATTATGGAGCTTTTATGTTTTATGAAAATATGATCTGTAGAAGCCAAAACAGAATGGAAATTATTTTCATGTGTGAGAAGAGATTTTGAGAATTAATTAGCACAAAATTCTGTAAAGAACAGAGAAACATGACACTTCACTGGATGAGATCCTGTGTATCCTTTAATTCAGTTGTGTGAACAAGAATAAGTGGCTACGACTCTCACTGTCATTTTACGAAATCTAACCAATTTGTATGTGCATCATGACTTTGGTTAGTACAGAAAGTACATTATGTTTGACTTTATTTTGATATGTGGCATTTTAGAGTCTTATTCTAGATAGTTCATCATGAAAAAATATCTGATATTATTCACTGAGACCCCAGCCTTTCGAAGGAAATACAATTATCACTTAGGTAATGTTGACCACACATTTTCATATAGACATAGTTTTTACTTTATGCCATAAATTTTTATGTATGTATTTTTCATCACTCAAATATAAATACCTTACAAATAATAAATGCACAAATAAAAATTTCACACAAGTCTTTTGCAGCTCAAATTTTAGCTGAAGTTATTACATTTTTCCTAATAAAGCCATGGAAGACTGAAATATAGGTATTAAATAGGTGTGATACGCATCCACACAAACTGTTTGTTTCAGCGTTAAGTGTAATGCCTCATCTCAATAATTCAAAGTACCATATATAGACTGCTGTTCACTAATTTGCAAATCCAGTATTCAGATGCAGCTTAAGCAAATCAATGCTTATTTCTGCATTTTCTCACCCTTCTCACTCTTGAATAGAAAATAAAATTTAAAAAGATCTGCTCCAAAATCACTGTTATTAAATAAATAAGCACCTAACAAAAACATAGTGACTAAATTGCTTACAGATATCAATGCACTTGCTGAATCCTGTGAATATAAATTTGAAGTTCATTTCCTGTCATCAAGAAATTTGTATTTTGGAACTCAGCATGTATGTTGAGAGTAAGAGGGCTGCAGGGTTGGATCTGTATGAATAAAGTTACTTTTACATATTTTTCTGAGTTACAGAAACAGCTGTAACAGTGGCTGCATAGCAACATTAATAAAGTGTTTTTAATGTAGCTCATTCCATCATTGGTTGAATAGCATACAGAATTTAAACAGATTGGTCAATCAAAAATTTTCAAATTAACTTTCTATGTAACTGTTAGATATTGTAGTATACTATGTATTTATCTTTAAGAGATTCTAATCATTAGATTAAAAACTTCTTTTTTTTTTTTTTTGCCAGCTGCTTATACTTTTCATAACATTAGGATATACTACTTCTTTGCTCTGCTGATGCAAATTATAGAATATTCTATCAGAATGTCATAAAACACTTTGACTTTCTTTGATATACCTGATATTAAGAAGCAATATTACCTTCCCTAAAGCAAGATAAAGTTGAAAGCAGAATCAAATACCCTTCTGAATCCTCAAATCTCTGTTATTCTAAATCATCTCACAATACTAGCCCAGTGTAGTTCAAAAATTGGTTTAGTTAGAACAGATCCAAAAATCAAAAGAAAGCTTGAGAGAAAGCAAACAAATTCTTTTATCTGGGGACAAACTAGAAAACTTAAATATTCAGAGACTCTGAAATACTTTATTTAACTAGATTGTATGTGAACAGTCAGTAATACAGGGAAAACATGTTAAATGTCAAGTCCAAGCAATCAAAAAAGGAGCAAGGATTTCTTAAGTGCATGCTTTTTGGAGCTCAACTTCTGCTATGCTGTACAAAAGAGAACACATCAATGTCGAGAGATAACCCTCTTCCTGACCTTCTTCCACTTACTATTTGCTAAACAGTTTCTTGGCTCTGCTGTGGCATAAGACAAATATGCTTTACTTACATAATTATATCCATGCCTACAATTACCTCAAATTCTGTCCAAACATCACTGCCATTGCTGGCAGAAGGAAAATCCTTGCTGGCATATCTGACAACGTGAATGCCCATTAGTGTCCATTTCAAAAAGCTGAGAACTGGACAAAACAAGAATGTCTTGACAGCTGGACCAAAAGTCATCAGGCTTTTTTTTTCTAATTTCTCCCACCCCATGAGGCTAACAGAAACATAATATGCTTTATTATATTACAAGCCTCAAGCTGGAATGACTTGTTCTTTCCATTTTGTTGATGGTGTATTTCAAAATCCAAGCTGTCCCTTTCAAAACTTCATGCTTCAGACACCAGCCTAGAAAATGTCTTTATCTCAATGAGTTACTGCAGAGAGGTCAGATTCTTGTCAACAGCTAGTAAGTTGTACAGATATACTGACAGGATCAGGACCTGCTAAATTAAAAATGGCATGTTTATGATTCACACCTGTTTTAACACAGGAAAAAAGAAAATAGTGTTCCACTGAACAGCCACATTAAAAACCAATTGCATGAAAGATTTTAAACTGTACCTGTGAAATACAATATGCTACTTGGAAGAATATATTTTCTTTTCTGCTAATCTGATTTTTATCTTTTAATTTATTAGATGTCTTCATGATAGAGAAGTGCTACAAAAGACAGTCAATTGTTCTCTAGTCTGCTCAGCAGTGAATCCTTTATTTCAGCTGCCAAAAACCTTTAACACTTGAAAAGACATGATAGAGTGGCTTCAGAAAAGGAGATGTTGGTTAAAAGTAAGCTTATGTTCTCATACATATTCCATCATCTTGGTACAGCAGTAAACTAAAAGCTTGCAAAATGAGTGATGCTGACCTGTGTCATAAATCCTAATTAAATGTAATAGAGCCAGATGACACTATTAAAATATTGATTGCATAAACCAAGATTTTTACTGAAAAATTTTTTTCTAATGCCTAAATTTGGGGAGAGACAGAGAAAGAGAGACACAGAGAGAGAGAGAGACAGAGAGACAGAGAGAGACAGAGATACTTATAGACCTTTGTGGCTTAAGCCTATATATCAATATTCAGCATATATTCAGTTTTTACTAAAAGAAACTAGACTTTAACCAAGAAGTTCAAGCAGCATGCTGAGCAAACACTTTTTATTTCTAGACTTTTTTAATATAATTTATTTGAATATTAAGGAAAACATTCAAAGTACCACTGAATTAATAAATGAGATTTTAAGACCAAGCTTAAGAGATCAGTGGCCACAAATATAGTGGAATTAAACACTCACATTTCTAAAACACACCATTTGGATAGTAGATTCCTTTGTTCATTAGATTAAAAGTCATTCAATCAAAAAACAGGGATATTTATTCTTTCTATTGTTGTACATATTAGGAATGCAACAAAGCACTCTGATTAGACTTGCTGGTGATTATGAAAATAATTATGTTTGGTATTTATTCTAGCACATGCATATGGACAATTAGTTAAATGATTAATTTGCATCTTTTCTATAGTAATCTGTTGCATATTTTACTGCTTTGTTAGCCATAGGTTGCTACAACCACTTTAAAACTTACAGTCCTTCAGAAGTAACAGAAAACATCACATAATAGCCCTCAACAATACTTACAATTACCTTGTGACCAGAATGAAATTTTTCTAAAGCACTGACCAATTATTTCTTTTAAATTGAGTTTGTGTATCTGATTTGAAAAACAAAGCAAAACCAAAAATCAAACAAATGAAGGAGCAAACCAAACAACAGAGAAACAAAGGGAAAAAAATGAAGTCATCCATAGCATACAAATTCAGTCAACCACTTAACTTGGGCAAATGAACTTTTACATTCTTGACATCTAACACAAAAATATCCTAAAGCAAATGACAAAATTATATTATTCGCCTTAAGACTTGTGTGATTTTGAAGGCTACAATGGAAATCTATGCACTGCCTAGATTAGACATAGACTTAAGTTTGCAGAAGCAGATCCTTCCCATTAAAATAAAGACATACATAGAAGAAACTGCAAATGGACAGGGCAAAAGAAGACATTGTTAAAAGGAAGAAAATGTTTAAAGAAATAAAACTATTCTTCTTCAAATATTTAAATTATCTTGAAATATTTACCACTTGAATAAGCTTTCAATAGTGGCTTAAGCTTGTATAAAGTATTTATGAATTTCTATAAAGTTGCTTTAAAAAAATATACAGTGTGGAATATGAGATATGTGATCAAGTGATAGCAAACTAAATATATCTTTCTGAAGTAAAGTTTTTCCCAACATAGTGATCCGAACCCAGGCATGCTTATAGCATTTACACTGGTGAAAAATCTTTTAAGTAGAAATACTTATCTGTTTATATTAAAATATGATGTGCAATTTGTAGAGGTATAATTTTTATTGTGTGTAAATAATTTAATAGTGACTTAAGGACATTCTCCTCTGTTGCACCCTGCTCCTTAGAATTTCTTCAGGGATTAAGGGAATGTTCCTAAATAATTCTCACTTTCTAATGCTGTAATGAAGACTTTTATATAAGGACATCAGGGTTCTGCAGAATACTGTAATGATTAGTTTAGAGTAGTTTCACCTACTACTCTAATTTGTAATGTATGTAAAAGGTAAGGCCAGATGAAACACTACTAGGTCCACTTTGTGTCTTCTATCCCTGCTGTAGTCTGCTGATGTAGGATTTGAATCACAAATTTGGACTCAATGTGCTCAGCAGCTTCTTATTGTGAATGCATATTTTTCTGTTAATATCTATCACTGGAAAACTAATTGTCTTCACTCTAATTCCTAACTGTCTTCCCCCTAGAGAAGTAGTAATATCACAGACTCATAGAACATGCTGATTTGGAAGAGACCCAAAAGGATCATCAAATCCAGCTCTTGGCCCTACACAGGACACCCCAAGAGTCATATCACATGTCTGAGAGAATTCTCCAAACACTTGAACTCTGTCAGGTTTAGTGCTGTGATCATTTCCCTGGGCAGCCTGTTCCAGTGCCCAACCACCATCTGGGTGAAAAACCTTTTTCTGATATCCAACCTACATGTCCCCTGACACAACTTCAGGCCATTCCCTCAAGTCCTGTCACTGTTCACCACAGAGGAGAGACCAGTGCCTGCCCCTCCTCTTCCCTCACAAGCTGTAACTGCAGTGAGGTCTCCCCTCAGTCTCCTCCAGGCTGAACAAACCAAGTGACCTCAGCTGCTCTTCACACAGCTTCCCCTGAAAGCCCTTCACCATCCTCATGGCCTTCCTTCAGAAACTTTTTAATAGCTTAATGTCATTTTTAGGAGTAGATTGTCCTGCTCTAGTCTTCCCTGATATGGCCTCACCTTAAGTACTGTGTGTAGTTTTGGACATCACAATATATAAATTAAAGTTTTCACTGGATATTTAAACGATTAACTCTTTCAGGATTAACACTTACTGGGTGTTTGCTTAGGAAAGGTTTTAGTGGTCTTTGTTCTAAAAACTTATCATTCTTGTTATGCAAGGAACAATGACTAGACAGCAAATTTCTCTACACTTCCTACTACTGTAATATTTTCATAGAATCATAGAATGGTTCAGGTTGGAAAGGATCTTAAAGATCATCTAGTTCCAACCCCCTTGCCTGGGGCAAGGACACCTTTCATGAGACCAAGTTGCTCAGTGTCCCATCCAATTCATCCCCAAAGATTTAAAACAAAGCTGATTTACTTAAATAATTTTCTTGACACACTTTAAATGTTTTAGGTTCCCAATTACAAGGAAGAAAAGAAAAAGATCCAATACAAGGTGAAAGATGAAAAGAGGATTTGAAAAATTTCTGCTTTATGAAAATTACTACAGCTTTCACAATTTCAAAAGTAGATAGCTCTTTCTTTTCCTAGCTGCCTATAAATAAAACCTAGTCCAAGGTTCCAGTGTCCTCTGATGAGTATATGTAATTTCAGTTAATGCTAGCTGGTAATGATATGCACATAGTAGGAGAAAAGAACAGCTGTTTACCATAAGGGATGTAGGTAGCCGTGAATTTTAATATTTGGTGGTTTTGTTTTTTAAAATAAGAATATGTCATGATATCTGTGGGTTTCTTAGAAATCTGATGAAAAAATCAGAACAAAAGTGGATTTTTTTTGTTAGTTTAGACAGCAATTGATTACTCAAAAAAACTCCTTCACAAACAAATCCATTCCCAGTCCATAAAAGAGCAGGAAATATACATAAGGACATTTTGATTTATAAAAGCATTACTCAAATACTAAAATAAGCATAACCATAAATTAAATACTTCCATTAACGCCATTATTAATTTTTAGCCAGGGCCACAGAAAAGCCAATAAATTTCTATTAAAAAAAATTGTAGGAAAAAAAATTACTTACCTGGAAATGAAATAAAAAGGGCACCCACAAATTTTAGTTCTCTGATGGCTTGTTAATTTTTTAAATTTTTTTGAACATGAACTGAAAACCATTAAGTATCATGATCGATTGGCTATATCCCACACAAATCCAAACAGGATCCAAGTCCTGCTTTCCCCTTTGATGCACACATTAATTGTATGTCTTTGGGCTCACAACAGTGGTCTGTTCTTTTTAGGTTTGATCTTAGTGCTCTACAACTTTTTACAAAATGTTTGAACACAAGTTGGCCCAGAATGATGGGCCATTTTCCCTGTAATTAGAATGCTGATACAAATCCTGTTAGACCTGCTTAGTTCATCTTACTAAGTAAAACAGCCTTAAAAGTACATATTGAGGACCCCCACTATGACTATTCAGACGTTCAAATTTCTGCAAGATGATGAAAAAACTGAACACAGTTATATTATACCTGAAACTTACATCTGTAAAGCATTTTATCTAGAAAGAATAAAGAGACAAACCACACAGGTGCACAGGGTCAGGAGTTGGGTTCAACAATCCTGATGGGTCCCTTATAAATCAGCATATCATATGACTCTATGACTATTAATCTAGGTTTTTTTTTTTTTCATTTATTAAAAGTATCTGATGTTCTAACATAACATTTCATGTTTAATGTTTTTTTCCCAGACAGCTGATATTTTTGTGTTTCTTTATTAACACAACCCTTCAGCAAAATGGCATTTTTTTCCAAATTTTATAGTGACTTCTGAACCAAAGGTATTTATTTTTCAGATGCTGCTTCAAACATTAGGTGACCAAATGAGCAGAGACTTCAGAATTCATAATCAAATACTAGCAATATCTGCACATAAAAGTATTTCCTTGTCTGCATTTTTCTTGATCTGAGAAGGTGATTGCTCAATATAAACCTGTAAATTCTTGCTGTGGGAACTTACTCAAATACTCAAAGTTTCTGTATTCAGTCATACAGAGAGATATACTGTACTCCTACTAGCCTGCAGAGACCACATAGCCACATAAGAAACAATTTTTTTCTTTCCTGTCAGACTATCAACAGAATAGCTAAGCTCTGAATGCTCAAAATTTCTACCTTGACTTGTACTGAGGTGCACTTCTAAGAAACACTGAAGCCTTGAAATTTTAACACCACTGAAGTCCAATAGATGCTTTAACAGAGCACAGTTGGGAAACTGGCAATTATGAGATAAAAAAAAAGTATAAATCTAAGTGATTTTACTTGTTAACAGAATAGTTTTTTTTCAGAAGTTGCAGGAATAATAAAACTGATACAGTAAAGAAAAAAAAATATAAATGTTCATTCTATGACTTTGTAGAATTAATGTGTACTTCTTTATGCTTCATATGGAATTATACTTTCACTGTAGGTTAAAGAGAAATACTAGAGGAGGAAAATAGGATGACCAGCTGTGGAGGGGGAGTCCCCAGACAAAAAAATCCACAAAAAAACCCTGCCCCCCCAAAACCCCCCAAAAGCCCACACAACCAAAAATCCAAAACCACACCCACACACACAAAAAAAGCTTTCTTAAAATAGTAGATTCTAAAAAAATTCCTGAAGAGGTAATATTCGTATTTGCATTCTACATCACCACTAGAATGATTGTATTAAAATAACCCCTACAATATACTTGTATATAAATATATAAATGGTTGATCTATGCAGGGAATGAAATGAAAGCATAGGACTGTCTTGTGACCACAGTCAGATTAAAAGATTTATTATGGGCTGAAAATCTAGTCTTTCAAAATTCAGTGCAGTTTTATATATATATATATACATATATATTTATCTCAATTCTAAATATAACCTATTAAAAATCATCCATGTTTATTTTGTATGTGTACTTCTTCAAAATACTAAAACCAGCCAAATTACCATTTTTAGATATTATTATTGGACTCAATGAAATATAAAAGCTAACTCCATTTTCATGAAAATTCTTGAATGGCCTTTGAAAAAAGAGAGGATACTTCAAAAATTATAAGGATTTACTTTGTGACCTTCATCTAAGCACTCATCAGACTGTCAACTCGTCTTATTACTTTTTAAATAGTAGACTATTCTTATCAATACCTATTTCCAGTTAAAATCACGTGAGCTATGCAAGCACATGTACTGAATTTATTATTATTCTATAGTATTTTAAGTTTCGGAGAGATGCAATAATACAAACTTGTTTGAATTAAATATGATTATTTAAGGTAATCCACTATGTTTATAACTCTGTATTTCAGAATGAAGTTTCTCTCAAAATATATTAAAATTTATATATAACAGAATTTGCCGTGAAAATTCTTAGATTATTCTGTTTATACCACCAGTGATTTACCAAGTGTTTTACCAATGTTTTCTTGTAGCTCTGGGATTAAAAGATTGGGTTTTGACAATACAACAATTTGTTGAGAGAAAATAATTTGAAGGAAAAGAAAGAACTACAAGGCATAAATATATGCACATATTAGTAGGAAAAAAATATGTTATCTTCTCTGGTTTTATCTATTTCCAAGCAGGGAAATTAACTCTTAATATTTTTTTGTTACTTAAATTTCAGAACTAAGCTGAAATAAGTTAAGAAATCTCACATATTAAATATTAAACCTCATATTTTAAAAACGCTGTTATGAATTGCCAGGTTGATTTGTTATGTGCTGCTAATTTGTGAAAGTTGCTTTCCATCAATTTCAAATGTCATTTCATTTTAAATTTCAGTTTAACAGATATAGCTTATACAAGGCTTGGTAGTCAGGAAAGAACAAACAAACAAAACAAGCAAAAAGAATAATGTAAAATATCTGTTTCCCTTTCAATATGCATGCTTTGCCCGAGTAAGTTTAAAAAAACAAGGAGCCTTACTTTTGTATTCCAGGTGAAAACCAGCTGCTGCCACACTAATGTCAGAGTGAAAATGAAGGTAAAGTTGATTGGAGGTGCTATTCAACAATGCTGGCACTGTTGTACCTGGAAAAATAAAAATTATGGAATAAACTATAGCATGCTGATCAGAGTTTTGTATGGAAAAGACATAACCAAGACTGAATCAGACAAAATTATTTTCTTCTCATTACATACATGGAAATCTCAAATATTCTGCTGTGTTCTGCCTTCTCCTGAAGCTGCAGGAAAAGTTTGATTGTAAGACATAACAATAAGAGGCTAGTTAAGTACAATTGAACAAGATCCCATCATGTTTTGAGGAAACCTTTCTGACTTGGACAGAAAAAAATGAGATGTAAAGAGAAAAAAAAATCACATAAATAAAGGTTTTGAATATGACAACAAGCTCAACTTCCATTTGCCTCTTTCCCCACATTTTTATAGAACCTGCAGTATAGAATAAAGCCATCCAGATTTTTTCTGTGTGTACTCCACACCTTCTTCCCACAATAATATTTGAACCACTTCTATTAATTCTGAGGATATGACAGAAAAGGAAGAACCAGGTACAACACATAAAAAACCCCAAAACAACATACTAGCTTTTCCTAATTCAAATATCTATAATAAAACTGTGTGTGCTACACAACATGCTTATCACTAACCCTGGATACATTCTTTGCCAATGGAATTGCTAAGTCTGACAAACACTGATTTTATTACCACATGAAACCATGTAACTCATATTCTACTGTCTAAAGCTGGAAGACCTATTGAGGCTAAAAAATTACATCATTTTGTATGACAAAGACAGTATCAACTAGCTAATGAATTTCAATGATGGATGCATAAGAAAATTTCCCATTTCTTGTGGGGCATTTTCTGTTCCTATAGTAACTGTGAGCAGCCTAGGTATGAGCCTGAAACTCGGGCTTAAAAAGAAATGCTGAAAAGAATTATCTTCCTAAGTCTACAATCTAAACTAAGAACTGGTAAATACTTTTAAATCTAAAAAAATTAATTAAGCAAAATCTTTATGTAAATGGAGGAGCTGAAAGATGACAAGCTGGCCTTTAAGGAAGGTGTTTACTGTCTGACATGGAAACTTAAAGTATCAAAATCCAGACAATACAGAGCACTCATATCACACAATATTATTCTGAAGCACAGAAAACAGTGAAACATCTTCCTGGAAGAAGGACTTTGCATAGTATCTGTTAAGGAAACCTCCTTGTCTGCCCATCGACACAGGTGGTCACACCACCAGAGACTTTCTCGGCAGGGACCAAAGCCCCTTCACAGCGGGCAGTTCCAGTGATCCGATGGGTCCCCATTTCACTGCTGTACATCCCACTCTCAGTCAGACCAGGTTCCCTCACAGGTTCCACCCTGGGTCTCCCGCAGCTGACTCTTGTATGTCTCATCCCATAAAGCCATTTATTCACAGTGCGCTTACACTGAAACAGCTCAAGTTGATGCCTCCGAGGAGAATGCCAGCCAAGAAACCACTGGGCTTTTGCACCCTCACAGCGTCACCAATGTCACCACTCCCAAAAATCTCTTCCTCCCTAGTCCTCAGCTCCTGCCATGTCTTTGCGTGTCTTCTCACCAGGCTGAACCACAGGTCCCTGGGCCATTTGCTGTGCAAGGTGTTGGCAGTTCAAGGCCTCTTGCCTCAGGCTGCACCACCCAGAGCTCCAGAGCAGCTTGAACTGCAGCTGCTCACGCAGTTACCAGCACCAGCTGTATTCCTCAACAGTACCCATAAAGAATTTGAAATGTATTTAAGGATGTTTAAAGTGTCCTACAGCAATGAGGATATTAACTCATAATGACTATTACACTCTTTAACGAACAAAAGTAACCTGGCAGTTCTGTTCCTTTGTAGGACCTGGTAACATTTAACACCAGTCTTTCACTTCCTTAAAGGGTGATATTCAATAAAATAAGAAGTTAAATCCTATTGTACTGTGGGAAATATATGAGGCTAGTTTCTAATTCTCATAATTTCCACATTTAATGGCATCATTCAGGCTGGACATCTGCCACAAATGGAACCCCCAAGGACTGATACTGGTCCCCAGTATCCCCACTGCTTCAATATCTTCAGAAATTATTTGGGTCGTGGGATTGAAAGCCCCCTCACCAAGTTTGCTGGTGACACTGAACTGAGTGGAGGGGCTGACATGTCAGAGACCTGGAGAGACTGAAAGAGTAGACTAGCAAGAACACGATGAACTTTAACAGAGAAAAGTGCAAAGCCCTGCATGTCTGTTGGAATAAGCAAAAGAACCTGCTACAGGCTAGGATTTGTGTGGCAGGGGAGCAGCCTTCCTGAAAGGACATGGGACTATTGCAGTGGACAAGCTGAATATGAGTCAGCAGCACATTGCTGCAGCAAAAAAGGCAAATAGGTTCCTGAGCTGCATCCAGAGGGGCATTACTAGCAGAGATAGAAAAGCAATCATGCTGCTCTGCCCAGCACTTGTCAGGTTGTGTGTGGAATATTGTGTCTTATCTGATCCTCACAATGCAAGAAAGACAGAGAGAGACTGGAGAGGTCCAAAGGAGAACCATAAAGATGATCAAAGAGAACTTACCCTGTGAGAAAAAACCTAAGAAGTTAGGTCTTTTCTTCCTGTAGAAGAGAAGGCTCAGAGGGGACCTCATCACAGTATTCCACTACCTAAAGGGCTCCTCACTTCACTGGGAGCCACAAGAAGACAAGAGGCAAGATGTCCAAGATGCATAGGGGAATTTTTCAACTTAACATTTGAAAGATCATTTCTAAGTGGGAAAAACCATGCCCTGCAGCAACCACCCAAGTGACATGGTAAAGTCTCGATCACTGGAGGTTTTGAAGATACAACTGAACAGAGTGCTGGACAATATCATCTAGGTTCCCTTTCTCAAAAAATGTTGAACTATATGATCTTGTGAGGTCCTTTCCAGCAGAGATTGATCTATGATTTTATAAATCTAACTGGAATTCTATTGTTCATTTGCTAGCCTCTGCCTTTTCTGGGACTGGGTATATGAAGCATGGAAGATATTTTTCAGTGTGGTAACCAGATGTGGTGTCCTAATTGTTTTGGACTTCCTTTACTGTCAATAGAGAGAAATGGTACTTAAAGGGCAGGAGCAGATATCATTAGTGATAGCTTAAGGGTAGATATCGCCATGCTAGTGATGAGCATCTAATGCTCATGTAGATGGACACCATGACAAGATACTGGGAGTCTTACAGACTTAACCTTTTGATTGAGAATCCATAGTCTGGAAAATAGGCAAATCTCCTAGGAGGCAGTAAATGCATGCAAATCTTGCCTAAGGGCTTAAAACAGAATGAGGGCCAATAGGTTTTCAACTTAAATGTTCCATTATGATATTACTACAGAAGATTGTGTCCCTTTCAAGTATCAGAAATGATAACAAAGGGTAATGCATCTCATTCCAGAGGTAAACACTACACTGAATATGTGAAAGTCCATGCAGCTATCTAAGAAATTTCCAGGCCAAGAACAGAGATCAGTGTTCATTTTAAGCCTTTCTTGGATTAGCAAAAACATACAGGATCAATCACATTCTTACCTAATTTCTTTCTATATTTAACTACCATCATAAGAGTAGATTCTCCAGATGTCAACCTCAATGGCTGCTGTATTTGTATTCTCTCTCTGTATATGTCTATATATACACATATATATGTATCTATTCAGAAGAAGGATCTGCTCTACACATCATGCAGCCAAAGCATATAGAGAAGATGGTTACACTGAGCACACAACGAGCTCAAACAGGTAATCTCAGCCATCCAGGAATCTTGGAAATGACTACCGACTGGCTAGAAAGAAACAGACTCAGTGAATTCATCTTTCCAAATCAACTCTGTGACATAATCAGCACAATTTAGTCAGTTCTTAGTAGTTGTACACCTTTACCTCTTGAATGTTTATTTAGAAGACAGGGGAATCCACACAGAGTAAATCAGAAGACAATGGTTTCATAAAAGATTTAGTAAGAGAGAAAATTTACCATTCATAAAATCATGCCTGGAATACAGTTTCAATGTCACATCATTGATTCAGTTTTGAGAACAGAAGATTGCATGTCCTCTTTACATATTCTTTCCCATGCAGAAAAATAGTTCTTCATTTTGGGTATGACATTCATTATACGAGAGCCAAATCCACAATAAATCCATGCTACCTTATGTCTAATGAAATATTTCTAATACAAAAAGCTGTCTTTTTCAGTTTCCCTGGAAATTAGGAAGGCTTTTAAGCTAAGGCAGGATGACACACTTATTTTGTAGAATAAGGAAGTGTTTTGAGTTTTGAGTATCGTTAAATGCATAATTTCATCTGTTCTTTATCCAATGGGTCTAATATATTTGCCACATAATTCACTTCCAAAAGTAGATTAATTTTTCATAATTTCATTTTCCTTATTGCCAGTTTAACATACAGCCTTGTTGCTACCATTTGATATAAAATATTATAATCTTTTTGATTGGGTCTGGCTGGGATAAAGTTAATCACTATAGTTGGCATGGTGCTGTGTTTTGGCTTTGTGACCAAAATCATATTGATAACACAGGGATGTTTGAGGTGTTGGTGAACAGCACTTACACAGTGTCATGGCCTTCTCACACCATTCCACCAGTGAGGAGGCTGAGGGTAGCCAAGAATCTGGGAGGTGACACAGCCAGGACAGCCACCCTTAACTGACCAGAGGGATATGCCACACCTTATGGAATTGTGTTCATCAGTAAGTTTTTCTCTTGATTCCTAATTTCCTTACTAATCCAATATACATCCATACTTTAAAAGTTTGTGAAATCACCAGAGAGGCAAGGATCCACCTGCTTTAGCTTCACCAGAATCAGAGCAGTAATCCTGAGTCTTGGTTATTATGCATGACTTAATTCCTTTCTCTTGGTTTGATTTACAGAACACATTTTTTCTATAAAAATATCTCATATAAAAAGAGAAAAAGTGTATGTGCTTGATGTACATTTTAAACAACTAATTATCTGGTTTTGTTATTTCCCAGTTGTATTAATTTGGTTTGTTTTGTGAGGTCTGGTGAGTTTAGATCTGGAGTGCTTAATCTTTTTCATGAGAAAGGCAGGCTAATAAGGATAAGTTAAGTCAAAGCTATCAAAGGAAGTTCCTTGAATGTCAGTACCAATTTATATCACTGTATCTCCTCTATGGGAAGGACAGGAAAGATAAAAGAAAGGCTTTTTTTTTTGAAAGTTTTATGAACTAAATTCCACTATTGAAAGTTAAACATTTTAGTGTCATATTTTCTTCTGAAAACCTCTTTGAATTTGAATATTGACATGTTTACACCAGCTTAAATCTCTTTCCAAAAACAAGAACATTTCCTAATGGTATCAGGAATGATGGAATAAAAACTCCTTGTCTATGTGTGAGCAAATAAAGATATGTTCTCTCGCATACATATCTATATATAAAACTGTATTTTTAAATCATGACATATCCTAACCTGAAAAGCTTCCAAGACGCGGTGCTGTCATATCTCCACCATCGTATATTTCAAGGGAGTCCCAATTATGTTCAGTGGCAAAGCTGATGACCTGGATCTATAAAACAGGACCACAGAATTATTTTAGGCCAACAAGCCATGTGCATTTTTAAATGTTCTAAAACCAACAAAATTAAAAGAGAACACATAGCAAAGAAAATAATAAATAAGAGATCCAAACAAAAGACACATCAGTGAAAAGAATATAAATAAAAAGTCAATATTCACTTTTTGCATTGTGTTAACTCCTAGAAAATATGACACTAGGTAAGTAAGAAGGATTTTGCATGTGTGTTGCATCATTTTAAATAATTATTCAAAGTGTAAATGAGCAGATAATCAAGATAGCTTCAGAGCTCTCAAGGGCCTCAGTAATACCCTGGCAGATAGAAAGAGTAGCTATTTGCATAACAGATTGAAGGATCAGAACCTGTTTTCAATATACTACACAATTAAAACAGAAAACTGCTTGTTAATTACTTTTCATTCTTATCCCCATGTGAAAATAAAGTAACATAAAATAAAGCTAACCAAAGAACAATAATGAGAAATCTAAAGCACTAATATTTCAATCGACCCCCCCATTATAGGATTACTAATTTATGAAATTTTTAGAGAAATAAACAAACAAAATACTTAATATTCCATACTTGACAGAATACAGACTTGCCTGAATACCTGATCCCTCAGTCACTATGATTTTCCACACACAATTCAAGCTGTTACCATAAGGTTCAGGGTAACCTGGTGAAAGAATAGTACCTCTGCGCTCAGTAAAATTCCCACTGCATGGCACTGAAAGAAAGTATAATCACAAATTATTACACAACTTAAGCCACTTTAGAGAACACAGAAGTAGTAATAATTTTACTAAGATCAAGATAATTATAATAATTCGCTTTTGTAGTATAAACACATAGACATGAAACAATCATCTGAACTTACAATGCATCTTATCAAAAATATATTAATGATATCAAGCATAAGATACAATCTGCCTGAACAAAAAATTCAGAAATGAACTTCATTTTGTATGTATGCAGCCTAGAACAGCCCAGTAGCAGAGCCTAATCATGTCTTACCTTAGAGTAACAACAAACTGTAAAGATATAATACTAAACAAAATAATGATTGACAAAACAATCATGTGAATTGTTTTGATTGATTGACAGAAATCATGTGAATTTACCCACAGCCTAAGATAGTTCCAATATTGAATCTAGCTGATAAAGTGCTATAGTACATTAAATATTTTTTACCATATACACACTTGCTTCTTTAAGGTTCAAGAAAACAGAACAACAACAACAAAAAATCCAGAATACACAGAAAATAAGGTACATACATTTATTTCTGGAACACTCTAATTAATTCTAGAGTAAATTCCTAGGAATAGTAATGACTTTTAGATATAAATCCAAATAGGGAGAAGATAAAACATTTCAATGTTTACCAAAAACTTTGGAGTGCTAAGTATTATTTCAGTGCAGGTCTATTGACAGACTAAAGAAAATTAGTTAGACTTAATAATGTTATCGTTGTTCAATGTACACTATGCTTTTGCTTGAAAAAAGAAATCATTATCCTATGCGTGATAGAAATACACAACAAGTACCATGAAATAAAACGGGTAAAGACACTTCTAGAGAATTAAATTCTGTCCTGTATTTCAAGCTGTAGATAAGTCATGAAAATAATGACTGTTCAAGAAAATGTGCATCACACTTGTTCATATAATCTAAGTCATTATATGAAACAATATACTGCCTATGAGCCAGCTGGTACTCAATTATTTCTTGATATGGAAAACTGCTCTTTTAAATTGGGCATGACTGATATTAATCAAAGGAGAGTGAATATATGGGTTATATACTATTTTCTGAAACAGTTCCTGCATCCTAATTCAGAGATGTGACAGAAGAGACAACGTAAATGTAATTGCTTACCTACACAGCTTGGTACTGTGTCATTCCACTGAGCTAGGGCATTTGGTACAGACTGACATCGGATAGCTTTCGAGCCTTGTAGCAGATAGCCAGGACTGCACTCAAATCGAACAACAGAGCCTGCTGAAAACTCAGAGCCAATTCTCCTTCCATATCTAGGCTCTGGAACGGAGCTGCACTGTGTATCACTTGTGCGTGGAACAGCTGTATAAAGAGAGAAAAATATAAAGTCTTGAATATAAATGACAGTCATAATAATAAAAAAGAAATAGGGCCAGTAAAAATGCTGATTGTTTCTTGTCAGAAAGAGCTTAATTCATGTTACTTGCTCTGCTCCTGTATTCTCAAAGAACAGACTAATGCTTTCATGGCTGTTAGCTGGAACGTGGTTTTGGGATGTGCCTGTGTACATTCATGTGAGTGCCATGGCAGCAGGGACTTTTCGACTTTGGATGCTCAGCTTTAGGCATGAGAAGATCAGTGGGTGTTTCTGCAGCTCTCTTCAATGACAGCATCCTACATCTATCACCTACTTCACTTAATAAATATGAGGCCTTTGTCTTCTCACTAGAACTTTCTAATTAGAAGCCCAGAAAAATTTTCTAGCGTAGTTAATCAGATATAAAACAACATAATATCTTACAAATATTTGATTTATCATATTGGTGAATATGAAGTGATAACAATACACCCTCCAGGCTATTCCAGTGTTTTCTTTCGACAACAATTATTTTTACCAATAATATCTGGGAGTCCAAAAACCTGATGTGATACAAGAGCAGTTAAAAGACTGTAAGCAATATATAAAGAGCAATATAATAACATTCATTAGAAGCCCATGGGATATTTTTCTCTTTGGCTTCATTATTTATAAACTTTTCTTGATAACAGGTATTTTTTATACCTACTGACTGTTGCCATTGTGCATGTTGTTCATATATCAAATTTGTTCTTACTACATTTCATTTTGCAGTTAGCTGGTAAATGTCAATTTAGAAGAAACCCAAAAGCATTTCTATAGAAAATGAAAGAGGTATAATTTGTGTGCAATATCATCTATGTTTTACAGTATACTAAAATAAAGATACATTAAAAATAATCTCATTAAATCTATGCAATTCTTCTGTGTGAATGGCATGTTCAAATGCTTTGTTTCATCATATTGGCTTGTTCAAGAATTAGAGTGTCACTGCATCTAGATATGAATAAGTAACATCATGAAAATTGCCTGCCATTTAGTCCTTAAGTAAATGACAAAAAGATGGCAGCACCAGGGAGGAAAAAAAAAAAAAAAAAGAAGGTGGGTTTCACATTTTATTCCTAGCAAATTTTCAAGCATGGTTCTGGTTTACTAATGTAAAAAGAATCACAGCTATATTCAGTTTTATTTTATAGCATTATGTTATGAAGAGTGACATTTCTATCTGTTTGTGGGCACAACTGTACACACCCCCACCACACTTGTTCAGCTACCCTAGTAAAAGGCAAGGTGTATAGAGCCTATATGTACTTATTTTAATATTGATAACTTTACACTGTTTTGTCCTGTTTCTTACACTGTCATTTGCTCTGTTCAGAAACATAACTAAGTTTTAAGTACTTGTAAATGCTCTAAAAGTTAACATTTCTTAACAAGTTGGATGTGGAACACTAATTGAAATCAATTCTGTCTTAAATCTAGCATTAAACATGCAACACATTTTAGCAGAACATTGAAAGTTGTCATTTATGATTACATTATGTTCTACCAGTTTAAGCGTTGCTACCAGATATAATAGTTAAGTTTGCCCAGGTATTACTGAATGTAGAGAAATGTTTTTTCTAAGAAGATTTAGAAATAATTAATACTAGCAATAACAGAAAAATACATTCTCTTTTTTTAATAATATGCAATGAGTTGATTAGTCAGACAAGGTCAGAGAGATACAGAAATATGTACCTTTCTTCTAAATCAGTACGTTGCTTGGTTGCAGAAGATTTTAACGTTGAAACTACAGAAAGCTGTAAAATGCACTCAGGATTTAAAGAATGGTCAGAGGTAGACTACCATACTCCTGGGTAAATGCACGATATGGCAAAACAAAAGCAAATCCATTTTATTAAGTTTTTTAAAATGGTTAAGCACCTTACACAGTTAAAACACACATCTTTCAGCAAACTTAATATACCTGCCTTTGTTCAAAAAAATAGGAATTTGTGATTAAGTTCTCAACAGTACCTCAGTATCACACAGATGCTCTATGAAACTTGTTCATGCATGCTGTTCTAACCATGGCAGGAAACCATTCTGCTCTTGTGAAAGGAAAATGATGAAACTATAGTTCAAGGATTTCACACAGTCAGAATTCTTCCTGATCATAACCTGCAGGCCAGATGCAGACTGCCAGGTCAATTCAGGTGACCCAGCTTACTCGTCTTTGCTCTTTTATTTGGATTAATAGCCTTTTCTCTACCCATGTGTCTTCTGCACCGGCACTATTTCACTCAAACTTTTTTATTCCATGATATTGTATAATGAATAAATGGAATAAATGATGACATTACAACTGCCTACGTGATGATGGCTGCTCACACATCCAATTGCATGACTGTCATATGCCTGGAACTACAGCTTCTACCATTAATTAACCATTAATCCATCCTGTGGTCAGGGCTACTTGCTCAAATGGGCATTTTGGCCATGAGATAAATAATTCACAATTATGTGACAGCAAAGAGCTCAGGACATTGTTGTGGGCAAACCAGTTTTGATTCAGGAAATTAATATTTAATTACGCTTAGTTTATTACCAATTTCACACAAACTTCTGATCAGTGATTCAGGAATTCAAAAGAAAGAGGACACAAACAATCAACCAAGTTAATTAAAAAATTTTACTTCATTCTCATCAGGCTGAACTTCAAACACCTCTCCTCTTCTTCTTTTTCTCAGCTTCCTTGTGTGCATCTTTGTTGTACCAATGAGGTGAGAGGAAACACAGGAAGTTGGAGTATGTGCTCTCTTTTTGTTTTCCCCCAACTCCCCCGCCAATATACTTATCATTTTACTCGTCTTTCTCCTCCTTTTTGCTTCTTCAGATTTCCACATCACCCTGTTTCTGAATGTTTCTCCTCAGCGTGGGTCATCCATGGCCTACAGTTGCCCAAGTCCCCTACTGCAGAATAGTACTTTCACAGGCTGCCAACCCCTCTGAGGTGTTCTTGCTCCAGCAGGTGTCAGCTTCAGACCACAGTCCCCTTAGAAATACAATTCTTTGGCAGGGAGGACCTCTTTCCAAGATTGCCTCCAACAATCCCTCCAGCAGCATCTCTAGCAGCACGTACCCAGAAGCATCTCTGCCCCAAAACAGTTGTCACTCTCAAATATTTCTGAGAACACCACATGTTCCTCTGACTAGTGGGAATTTTGACATGTGAGAGATTGCTTATACCAGCATTACAGGATGCTGTTTGTGAATGGCACTCAGTAGCTCACAGCCTCCTCCCACACAAGTCACCACCTCAGCCACCTGCTAGTTAAACTTCTAGCTTCGCACATGTCCAAAGCTTATCTATCTTATCTAAGAGACTACATGACTTGACTGAAAATCTCAGCAACACTTCTGCAGTATTTTCCATTCATTGTGTGGAAAAAACTCTTGCTCAACCTCCTATGGGAATACCATCTTTTCCTATGTATTTTTTCACTCAATTTTTTAAAAGGGAGGAAACTATAGAAAAAAAAATCCTTCCCATTTCTCTAACCCTTGCCTAGCAACCACATCTAGAGAATCCCTACAAAAGCTGTGCAGGCAAAGGACACTTTTTAACAGTCAGATTTAAGAACATCCTATAACTTTTGGTAATAGCATGGGGAAATTCACATACATGCACTAGTAATCCCTACTTTTTTGTGTAACTAGACCTTTTACCACCTCTCAACACAGAATGTCAGATCATCTGGTTTCATTATATTATTGCCTTATGAAAGTTATTTTCCTGTGAGCAAGCTATCCTGACATGATCACAAATGTGGCAGCAGTTTACTAGCACTCTTAACTAGTTCACATACCAGGAATACTTTTTCAGACTAAAAGCTGTTATTTTACTGAGATCAGCCCTGACAGCCACAAACATCCATGGCTGCAATTGTATCAAATTATTCTACTGCCAGCAAGAAACACTCAATAACATTTAAAATTGACATTTTGCTCAGTTTTTCAGAAGTTTTACTAATATTCTGTTAATGGTTACTGTGAGACAGGAAGTGCTAAAGATATAAAAAAAAAAATGAGGTACTATTTTTTTTAATCCTCCTCTCCCCCTGCATTTTAAAAAGAACTGCCTTAAGAATAGATGTAATGCAGGATATAGTGTTGCTGTGGGTAATCTTGTGTTTAATACCCTATGGTTTGTTCCCTTTCCACCCCGCCCAGGGTGTTGGTTTAGTCTGGGTCGTGTCCACCCATTGGGTTTTCAGTCTTCCCTGATATCTACCCTTTATTCCGAATGTTCTCTGTCAATTCTCCCTCTGGAATGCCCCTTTAGGAAGCTCCTATTTCTCGAGGTTCTATTGGTCTGTTTATATAAACCTCCTCATATTAGCCTTCTCATTGGCTTGTGTTCTGTACACCCCACTTTGCGTCCCTCCTCGGTCTTCTCCCTGTCAGCCCCTTGACCCTAAACCCCACCCTGATTCTGCCCCTTAAAACCCACAGTTCTGGCTTTGTTCCCATGACGTCACCCCTACACTGTATTTGAGTTATGTGATGTGAATAAAGAAATCTTGGACTGCATGTGAAGCCCACTTTGCTCCTTTTACACTGACCCAGCAGCAACTGCTTAGGGACTCTCTGGACCCTGAGGGTTGTGTCATGTGCCTGCCAAGTGCCATATCGACAGGCATGAGACAACACTGTAGATAATAACAAAGTGAGGTAGCTACACATTGCTTAAAATGGGATTTAAATAGTCCATGGAAAAATGTAGTACAAATTCTAAAACCTATAAAAAGTTAGGCAAATCGGTCTGTTTCTCTAAAAGGATACACAATTGACAGCTCAGCTGAAATGCCTCCAAGATGATTTGAGTTGGAAGAGACCTACAACAATCATCTAGTCCAACTGCCTTTCCAATTCAGGACTGACCAAGCTAAAACATGTTATTAAGGGCATTTTTCAAATCCCTCTTAAACACTGACAGGCTCAGGGCATCAATCACCTTTCCAGGATGTCTGTTTTAAAGCAGGACATAATGTGTCATGGTACCACATATAAAAAGTAATACTAACAGTCTTAGTTCTGCTCTCTAATTACATTTAGCAGTTAATGTGTGGCCATGCATTTTATTCTTGTCACAAATTAGATCAACTTGATTGTTAAAGTCACAATCTTCTTTTATTTCTCTTTGCTTCATCCTAATATACTAACTTTCTTAATAATTCTCTTTAAAATTTCAATTGACCTAATAAACTAGTTCATGCATTTTTTTTGTATTGTATAACAAGTAAAAATGACAAATATTAAAACCCATAAGTTTTTGGATTGTAGAAAGGTAATAACTTTACTTTTTAAAGAGGGAACTCTCAACTGCTACAGCCTGGGTTACATAAAAATATAGGCTCTTGTTGCTTAGGTGATGTGATAGAAGGAAGACAAGCATAAAAAAGCCTGAAAAAAAAAAATCCCAGTCTTCTTACACGTGATTATTCTTAACATACAGCAACATACCTGACCCTAATATTTTGGAAGACTCAATATTTATTCAGTTTCATATTACAGATGCTCTTTACCTGTTGCATTAACTACAAGGAAATGTGATCATATGAGAAAAGAAATGAAGTCATAGATGGCATATCCAGATAAAAAGAAGTTTTTGAGAAAGTGGCATCACAAAAGCCATTAAATCTGAACCAGAAGCTAAAGCCCCTGTTGGTTGCTCAAAACAGGATATGAAATAAGGTAAGCAATAACTTTTTCTCCCTCGAGAATTCCTTTTAGCTGTTGCCAATAGTGTTGTCAACCTAGACTTCTCAAACTGTATCAGAGAAGCATTCCATTTTCCATAGTAATTATCCTCCATTTTTCAGTAAAATGTGTCATACTTCGTGTCATACTGCTGTAAAACAAAATTGAAATCAGCCCAGTAGAAAAGTGAATAGGGAAGAAGGTCAACCTGGAATAGAGGGCAATAAATAAAATTATTGACTTTGCAGACCGGATTACTGTGTTCACTGTGAGAGTGGATGTCATTTCTGAAGTATTTAAAAGGCTGGTAAGCAGGTGGTCATTGGATCACATGATTTATAAGAAGAAAAAAAAAATCTCAAAAACATGGAGCTTATTAAATGCCACTAATTCATTAGCCAATATATGTATACACATATAACTGTGTTTGGTAAAGCTCTTAAGACATATTTTAAAATATATTAAAAGCCCATGGTATTTAAATAGCTTCATGGTTTTTCTGAGACAAATAAAGTGACTTTGCCTAAATCATTTTGTGCTCCCATTTGTTAAAATCTATTTCTTACCATTACTAAAAACATAAATGTCTGAAATGAGGCATAGCATTGTGCTCACCTAGAGACTTCCTCTTCAATAGCAATCTATGTGCATATATATACAGCTAATAGAATTGTGGGGTGTTATCACTGTGAATTCTTCAAAAGCAGCAAAAAAAACCACTTTAGAGTGTTGACACTAGCAATGTAAGACAGAAATATGTCAAATGGATAAGAACTCAAGTGCTGAAAGCTCTTTTCTAATTCCAGAAGTTTATAGTCTCCCTCTTTTACAGTTAATTTTGGATGATAAGTTTTAATGCAAGTGTGTATAAGATGCTTTTGATGTGTAATAAGAGTAGATAAAAATATTTTGAGATATATCCAAAATAGAATATTCAGTCATGGTGATATCTTTCTATAAACACAGGAATCAGAAGGCTTAAAAATCAGTCCTAAAAAATTTCTTACAACTGTGGAAATATTCTTGAAGTAAGACAGTTCTTTCCATTTATTTGTTGTGTCAAACTAGCATCATACTCCAATCTTAAAAAAAAAAAAAAGGAATCTAGCAATCTTAATAATATAATTTAAAACTATCCCAAACTAGTTTTTACACTTCACTTTAGTAAAGGTGTGTCATGACTGTCTCATTAAGCTTAGTGGGTATGTATGCAATATGTCTAGTGAACAGCCCAGAAGTCCCTTTGGGACTGCATTTGTTGCCTGTACAGGCAATGAATCTGTAAGCAATGCTGCAGATGTCACCAGACTGTTCAAGACTCATGGTTCAGCTAAGTGTACTCAGCTGCCCAGCAGAATGCTAACAGACTTGGCCATGCCGTGTCATTCTTGCATTTCAGCTGCAGTGTGCAGACATGCATGTGATGTCTCCTCAAGTTCAGCTGGGTTAGAAACAGACCAACAAGTCTCCTACCCACTCTTCAATACTGAAACAGCATGATGGTCTCTACCGCAGCAATTTTCTCTCCAAGCTCTTCAAAAAGACAGAATCCCTTGCAGCCTGGACAAAAACTCTTGAAAAATCAGCTGGGAATACAGAGAAAAACTAATACAATTAAGCACACTCCGAAACCCCTTGAGTTCACTCAGCAATAAGGGAGCAACAGATTGCTGACTACTGAGAAAGGCTGGACATATTCAAGTCTGAGGGGCTAGACAGTATAAACACAGACAACTGCTGTTACGAAGCCAGTCTGCCATCAGATGAAGTCCCTGATGTCTGGGAAAAGGTTAAGACTGCACTCATTTAAAGCAATACATTAAGAATTATGCAAAATTAAAAATAATACAATTCATGAAATTGGCACCAGTGTCTTCCACCAAAAGTAGACATGTTTACCTTGGTAAACAAAGTGAAAGCCCCTGGCTGATGCTCCACTCTTAGCACTGAATCGCAGAAGAATTTGATTAGATGTAGCCAAAGGCAATGTCTCTCCTACAAATGGAAACAGAAAATAAATACACAAAACAGAAACAACAGTCATAGCTCTTCAATACGTAATCAAATATATTGTTAAACACAGCTCCATGTTCTCTATAGTTAAAGAAAATATAAATAATATTGTACAAAATTATTTTTGCCATTGCCTGAATAAAAAGACTTCATGATTCAACAAGAGAAACCTTCTGGAATTTACTGCAGCAGGTGGAACTAGAGCTCCAATAAACTACCTGACTGGAGAACCCTGCTGCCACTTGAGGCCAAAATTATTAGAAGACTTTTTAGTTAACTCTTTTCTGTGACTGAGAATTTTACTTTTCCTTGCAAAACACATTTGACAAATAAAGATATTTGAAAAATGCCACAGGGATCTTCATGGAATGTTTACCATTTCAAGACTAAAACTGAGAGAGCAAACTTATGACTTATTTTATGTAGTGGCTGCAATAAAAAAATGGTCACCCATGAACATTATTACATCATTACCTTTCTTATGGCATTGCAAATTTTATTTCTGATTTGAGGATTAATAAAAACATTTCATATACTTTATTTCTTTTCCTGACATACCTGTCAGGAGTCATGATAAAAGTTCAATAATGAAACACTATGGACAAAATTGCAGTATTTTTACAATGACTACTGATTTTATTCTCCTTAGACTGTATAAACCCATATTTTATGAAATTCTACTAAAATGAATCATGATTTAAAATATTGTATATAACAAGGTATATAATTCTTTCACTTTGTATAATTTTATATTACTGGAACTAGTGATTCCATGTAGGAGAATCCTATCCTGAATCAATGTAAATAAGATATGTCACAAGGAATAAATAAAAATCAGAAGTTTAAATTCAAATATTTTTAAATGTCTGCTGGGAAAACAGACATTATATATGATAGTTTGATGCAGTAAAATTTGGTGTTGGGATGGGCTGTGTCTTAAATTTAAAAATTTGATTTTGTTTCGTTGCTGAACTCTTGTCAGTAATTAAACAAATCTTAGAATTTTTTGTGAACTCTTACTATGACACAAAATACTGGATTCACCAGAGGAAAATTAAGATCTGAGTCTTTCATGTAATAATATATTTACTATAAATCAAATAGGTATGTTACATTCTTTTTCTATGAAGTATTTCTCCAATTATTCAAAATAAAAACCAAGAAGTCATGAATAGCCCGGTACTGCAAAAATATTAAAGTCACATATAAACTCCCTTAAATACTAGAAGTGTTTGACAAAACACATTCATGGCTGCAGAAATAGAAAAAATATACTCACATATCACTGAAGATGAACACATTCATTATATATGCATACATTGGAAACTTGACCATGTTGAAATCCATATAAGCTTAATTATAATTTCACAAGGTCAACATTTTGCTATAGTTACCTGAATGCAACAGCTGGCCTGCTTTTAGTCTAAGTGCATGTTTGCATACAAATAATTACATTTTGTAAATACAAGTAATCTGCATTTAAATTAGCCATTCAGAATAGGTAGATGTGTATTTCAAAGAGTTTAGGATCAAAGAAGGCAATTATACCATCCAATCTGCCCTCTTGCACAGAGATCTGAGAAATTCATTCAACTATTTCTACACTCATCCCAGTGATCAGTTCTTGCCTAACCATATGTTTCAGAATAATGTCATGATTCAAAGATTTAGAAGGGTATTCCATTTCCCTTAGCATCCTGTTCCAATAATTTTACTTCCAAAGTAAATTCATAACATTCTCCTGATTATTTTTCCCATACTGAGCTGTGTAAGAAATGTATACTTCTTTTTTTTTATTAATTACCTGAATGGGATCCAGACAGAGAACTAAGAAGTCTAGCCTGAGAGTTTTCTCCATCAAATAATTCTGCCACATCATTCAAAGCTGTCTGAAAATAGGCAAATTGTCCAAACACAACTACAGGAAAAAAAAAAAAAAAAAAAAAAAAAAAAAAAAAAAAAAAAAGAGAGAGAAAAAAAATTAAAAAGAGAGGTTATAAAAGAACTTAGTCTTCAAAATTGAATTTAAGGATGTATTTCTGTTTGTCTTTTTATTAATGAATTCCTGCATGAACTTTTCCATCTTATATAAATGTCTAACATGATAAAACACCTGCATTAAACTTAGATGCAATTTTTTTTTGTTTTCATTATTTCCATATTTTTAATTAAAACCAGATTTATTAAATCATGTTTTCACCAAAACTGTGAAACTCCAGTCAAACAAGCCTTATTGCTTAGCTACTAATGAGAATAAGAAAATGGAATCTCTAAACAGGAAGGTTTCTACCAAAATTACATTGGCAAATATAGCAGCTATTAAGGACCATCTATTAGCTCATAGGATTAGTTGCTTACCTGGCTTTAGTCTGAGGAAGATTTTTTTTTAACTTATTGATTTGTCAAATTTTTAAATTTGCATTGGTACATTTTTTTATCAGAAGGTTATAAAAACTGATCAAATATTAAAATTACAGTGTTACCAACTTTGACATATTGCTACACTTAATTTGCACTTCAGTTGTACATAATTTAAAATGTATTAATCAATAATTTAATATTACATCTCATTAGTAAATATCAAATAGTTCACTGAATTCAAAAATCATATAGCAATAGAAACATGAAGTAAAACCAAGTCAATAAAAATATTATTTTGTCACTCTAGCCACCTATATTTTGTTTACAGCTGTGTCCTTACAGGTTTCATTGTACACAGAAAGTACCAAATGCATTAAGTTGCTGTGAATTAAGCCTCTTGTTAAATAAGTAGTAAACTGCTACTGCTATTTTCCTGGACTTAGGAAAACCTGCTTTGCAGAAAACTACACCTTACATACAATTTCTTGAGTTTTAGAGATTCTGGCCAAGTATTTTGACACATTGAAATTAGTTTTGTTATTTTTCACAAACATTTCTGGTACTTTCATGTAGAATTGCTTCCTTTCCCTCCACTGAACATCTTTAACAAATGGGATTCCACTCATCTTGCCCTTGTCAAAACATGAAAAAAAAAGAAAAAGTAAGAGGAACATAAGAGCTTGTTTTCTGACACCTGATTTCACTTTGCAGGAGGCTTGAATGAATGCTTATCCTATGATGATGATTAATGTAAACAATTAAGGTATTCAGGATATGTTTAGATAGCAAACATAGATGTCTTCTCTGAAGTCAGTTGATTACTCTAGGGAGAAGAAAAAGGTTAAAACCCTAGAATCATTTTACATGTCAAGAATATATTTAGTTTTTATAAATAATTTGCAATACAATATAAACCTAAGGTCATTATTACATATAAAGGATATTTGAACAGTAGGACAATGATAATAATTGAGAAATCAATAGAAAAAAATCTTACCAAATTCTTTAGGGACAGTTATTGAATAATGGCAAGTCTGACCAGCAGTATAATTATGAGGATAATTTGGTGATAAAACCACTCCCTCTGATCCAGTATACTGCCCTCCACATGGTGCTGGAAACAAACACAAAGAGACACATTATATTGATTAGAGCTGTCTGTATTAGTTAGTCTGAAAAAAAAAATCTAAATATCACAAAATGAAACTTTACTGGTTTTGCTTTGTTTGGATTACCTGTACTGAAATATCTAGATGTTCTTTCTCAAGATAAAATTAGAATACATGCAAGTTTTACTTGACTACAAGTATTCACATAGGACTGGAAATATAAATTATTTAAATTGAAAGATACTGTAAACACAGGCTTTAGGTTGGGTTCTCATTTTGTTACCAATATAGTGAAATAGTGTGAATTTACAATGAATATGTAGAAAACTTATACAGTAGCAGTAGTTATGCTAAGGCTTGAGAACTTTAGTAGGCCCATGGAAAACAAGTTGAGACATGTCAGGTGTTAATGTTTAAAAGGGGGTTAGTCAAGCTTGCAGAGCAGGTAGAGTTTGTAAATTGTTGCTTAGATGTTAAAGTTGTTTGGTGGTGGGGGATTGGGTGAGAAAGCTGATCTATAGTTCGGGGTTAGACAACCTCATAAGATTTATAGGGTAGGGGGATTGTTTTTCTGAACAACGAATGTAACAGTTTATGATTCCTTGGAAATAACATACGATAAGGTTGGCATAGAGCTGTATGAGGTAATCTTTGTAAAAAGGTATAAAAACTGGGAGATTGATGGAGATTCTCGGGATTCTGATTTGGGACATTAGTCCCCAGGTCCCCGGGGCCTCCGAATAAAGCACCGCATAAACTGACTTTGTTGGTTTGTGTTTACTCTGCTATCGGGCAACAATTTGAATATCTGTCTATATGTGCCCATGTTAAAACAGGTCAGGAAAATATGTGGCACTGCATTAAAAATGGCACAGAGGAACACATAGCTATGTTGACACTACCCTACACAGAATGCCAAAAATTCTGAAAGTATGCTTGAATTGGTTTATTTTCATATCTTCCTAGATGATTATAAAAAGTGCATATAGATTACATATATATTTATAAATACTTGGCTTCATATGTATGTAAGAAAAAAACAACAGGAAGGTAAGAGAAACTTTTTTCGAGCTATAGAAGTTAGAAGACAATTTTAAGAATAGCGGAGCTCAGATCCCCAAGACAAGTCAAGATTTATATGAGTAGTATAAAGAGTGTTCTGACTGTATCACGAGAAAAACAGTGAACAGTGTATGCATGGCACGTTCCTCCATGTACAGGCTGCAAATGGCACAGTAAGGGACAGATGGAATGGCTATTTTTAAGTTCAAATATCTCCTTGTGTTGAATATTGAGTAAGTAGATTTCTATACACTGGAAAAAAAAGTATTGCTATCCCTCCTCTCGCATTTAGGAAAAGTCTCACTTCTTATCAAAATCTTCATTAAAATATAAGTCTTATTAAATTAGTTACATGTAATTTAGTGCTCTTTTTATTGTGAGAAATGATGTCATAAAAAACTACTTTTCACTAGAATAACAGATTGTTGGAAGAAGTTATCTTACCCAAGAAACCAATAATGAAGTTATTTTATAAACAAATAAATGGATAAATAAGGTTATTAAACAATAGCCTAGTCACATTAATTTGCTTTTAAGCAAGGAAAATATCATTCCACTATAAGGAACAAAGTAAATCGATGTTACCCTGCTGTGGGCATCTTGCATATAGCAGAGTACAGTCTGACAACTTCCTGGAAACTAACTCAGAGGAGGATCTATGGCCCAGGTGGACAACAAGGTCATTGATGTGGGGCTGTGAAAGTGCCCTGTTACCAGCTCCTTTCTCTGCAGACCTGGCTCATGTGCTCATGTGGAGCTCTGCCTTGTGGGTGAGCCTGTGCTTTGGACATCCTTGGCTCTTAGCCCTTATTGAGCAGGCCTTACTAACCTGTTCTTTCTGCTCCCTGACAGGTCTTTAAAATCATGCTTGAAATATCTGCACAAGTTTGACTTCCTTATACAAAAAGGCAGCAATTAATACTACAAATCCATGTCTTCTCTTAGCCGCTTATATGAATTATTCAAAAAATCCAATATAATGATAGAAGATGAGAAGTTTGATCTAACAGCAGGTAGAATAGGATTATGTGGCTGAGGTGAAACTCAAATATTGCAAGGAATTAGATCATGACATGAATTTAAAATCTTCATTTCTCTTCTTGCTTTGAGGATATCAAACAATGCCACAAAGTCTGACTACCGCATGAAGTTCTCAAGTCATGAACATTTCATTGCAATGAAGGTGTATCACACTTAATTTAGAACAAACTCCAAAGTTATGGAGTTATAGAAATGTTTCCTTCTAAATTGTATTTTTCTAAAATTAAAAATCTAAAATTTTGCAGGACATTATTTTTTAACATAAATAAATTAATACTTTATAAACTAATATTTGTAACTTCTTTTTGATTTGTTAAAATTGTTCTATATACATATGTATTTATACACAACACAAACACTGAAACAAAGAATAGAGGATAAATTAGATAGCCACAGCTCTTATATGTCATTTTAATTTTCTGGCTCAGTAACTAAAATTCTTATTCCAAGGTGACAATTGATGCAGTATTGAGATGGATGCAATAGCTATTCTTAATAACACTGGGTGTCTAAAGAATCTTACATATTACATTGCAATCATATGAACATGTGTTCATTCCAAAGTTTAAAGACATGTTTTAAATACCTAATACATTATTGACTAAGCTGTAGTCCAATACTCATCTAATTCTTTTATTTTACCTAATTTTTTTACACAAGATGTATGTCTAAAATAGTGTAAATAGCCTCAGAGACTGAGAAATTGAATTCACTGGGTGGGCAAGGGAAATGATAAGCAAACAGTACATACCATTACAAGATGGCAAAGCTCTGTTCCAAGCCGGCTTTCCATCTGCACCAATTACACACGTTATAGTTGAAGGTTCAATAATCTTATATCCAGAATCACACTGGTAAGTAATAGTTGAACCAAGCTTAAAGTCTGTTCCAATTCTTGTGCCATTCATGATGTTTCCAGGATCAAAACAAGCTTCCCGTGGCTTTTCTGTTAAAATGAATTACAGTAAATCTATATATACTTTCAATTAAAAAAAAACCAAAACAAAAACAAACCAAAGCTATTATCAGTGGATTTTTTTCAGTCTGTTTAAATTATTCAACAACTTAATAACATTTTATTCTTGTTGAATCATGGATCATGGATGTTTGCTTAAGGTTGATTATCTGGAAAAGAAATTATGATGAAGCTGAAGCTGAATGACCCCAATAAAGTTTAGCATTTAGTATTTAGAAGAAAAAATACCAATGCTAGAATTCACCACCTCTATACGTATATTGATGACAAAAGGAAGGCTAGGAAAAATGTGGGTCCTCTCCAGAAGGAAATGGGAAACCTGTTTGCCCAGGACATGGAAAATGTAAACAAGGGCATGTTGCAATAGGACAAGGGAGTGTGGCTTCAAACAGAAAGAGGGTAGGTTTAGATTAGACATAAAGAAATAATGTTTTACCATGAGGACAGTGAGGCACTGGAACAGGTTTCCCAGAGAAGTTTTGGATGTCCCCTCCCTGAAAGTGTTCAAGGTCAGGTTGGATGGGGCTTTGAGCAACCCGGTTTAGAGGAAGTTGTCCCTACCATGGCAGGGGGGTTGGAGCTAAACGATCTTTAAATCTCTTCCAACTCAGTGTTCTATAATTTTACATATTTTATATAAAGTACTGAATAATCTACATAAGAAAAATATTAAATTATTAGGCAAAAATATACTGTCCATTGAGTAGAATAACATTTTAAATACAGTATTCTGTTCTTGTATCTTTTATTTTTATCTCATTGTAATTTCATTTAATTTTCAGTTGCATAGAGGAACTCATATCACACTATGCTGAGAAAAAAAAATAGATACACAGTGAAAATGTGTATGCACATTTTCAATCGTCATCATTATCTTTTTATCAACATCTCATTTTCTTTCCTTGCAGGCCTTACAGACTTACTGGAACAAATTGTTTTCCCATTTTTTTGATATTTTGTTTAGACCGGGAAAAACAGCCTAAGATTTCCTTTGTGGCAATTTGACAATTACCTTGGGAAGAAGAACATTCCACTTATGGAGAATAATGCATGATGCTGGATGACAGATGAAGACTAAATATAAAAATGATTTTACAGTTCTTTTTCACTCCTTTCTCTTTTACAGGTATCTTTTTTCTGTATTTCTTAGATCTTTTTGTCCTTAATTAAAATATACATTAGTGTGATTTGCTTCATTTGTCAAGAATAAGAAGCTGAGGCAGCACTTCTGCTGAAATACAGCTTGATAAAACTCAGCAAAGATTATAATCAAGCCATAGACAACATCTGTGATTGGAAAAGAAACCAGCATTTTCAATGATGTCTGGCTGTAATAAACAGTCAGTGTAACCCAGTCTCTATCTAGTAAGAGGCACCCCCTCCAAAAAAAAAAAAAATACAAATACTATCCAGTAGTATTAATTCAAAAATGCATTTGTAGGTTCAAACCAATGTGGAAAGGAAAATGTATTGATATGTGTTGGCAAGAAAGAAGAAGCAGTCAGTTGGTCTTCTTGAGTAAGACAATTTCACTATTGTCAAACTTTTTTCCAAGTGTTACTTTTGATGTGCATCTTCTGGCTATTTTTTTTTCTGGAAGACGAAAATATGCATAAGTGATGTGAAAGCGATTTCATGAAATAAGATTTCTGTGTTCCTTCACATATTAACACAAAACAGTTTTTAAAACATACATTGATGCATAAAGTATTTGGCACTTCAGTTATGTGTACGTACGAAAGTAACATTTATTCCTTTTATTTAGACTACAATGGGGGCAGTACCTTTATAGTCAATGGCAAATCCTGACATTCCAACAGAAGCATCACTGCGAAAAGCCAGAAACAAACTGTTACCACTGCTCTCTATTCTTTCAGGAGCCTGTGAGCCTTGAAAACTGCCAATTAGAGGACTGTTGGAATCTTCTCCTTCATAAATATGTAGAAAATCATAACTGGGCTCCATATTGAAACTGAAAATAAAGGGGAAAAAATTAAATCTTTGGAATTTCAATAAGTTAAACATTACTGTGACTGTAAATGCCAAATTTCTGCCTTACGCATTTTCTTCCCCAGAAATAAATGTCTTTTTAAATATGATTTACAGTAAAAATTCACTGTGGAGTTCTTTTTATTATTGATATGAACATGTTCAGCTTTCCAAAAGCCATTATGAATATCTTCCCACCTACCTTAAACACCTTTCTCAAGATCATGCAATCATTATTCAGAAAGGCTGCCTCTTACCAGAGGACCAGAGGAATGATCCAGAAATGTAGCTTGAATTAAAAGTCCAGCTTTTAGTTGGCTAAACTGGATGATACTAAATTCACCCATTACAAACATGTTTATCATTTTAGAAACGAGATGTTTTCATATGGATAGACCGTTATCTTGGAATTTGTCTTTGTTCTTACCCAGATGACATCAGACATGGTAAACTAATGTGAATTAATATTAGTTCTCACTAAACCATCTATTTTATGCTATATTTGATGATATTTATATGTTTTACAAAGTAATTATGAAGATAATATGAATAGAATGTCTTTTCAGAGGAATTTGAGATGAGTTCTGAGGCAACATAAAGATAAATCTCAGGCAGCTCTGTGAGAAATACATACAGTGGAACACTGAAAAAAATATAAGAAAATTAAAACTACAGTAAATGAAAATACATTAAAAAGAGCAGGCAAGAACTCAGTCAGGTGAATAGATTTTTTTTTCCTATTTATCTTTTTAGTGCAAAATAATTAAATATTTGCCTTTTTCCCAAGTGTGATGGTCAGTATTTTTCTTTCTATTATATCAATTACTTTAATTTCTTTCAATTATATCAATTATATCAATTATATAATCAGTACTGTTATGTGTAAACTTTTCCAAATTGTGTTAGATAAAAGACATAATGTCTTTAGCTAAGCAATCAGCAGAAAACATTTTCATAATGCCAAATGAAAACAGCTTCATATAATGAATAATATTTTCAAGAGGTAAGAGAAGACAGAAAAATACTTTAAAATATTTGCTAAGACAGATAATTTTTAATTGAGAATTTTAGAAGTGATAAAAGGAATAGAAACATAAAGACCAAAACCAAGGAAAATCAAATTGTACAGAGCAATGGTTTTCAATTTTTCTGTAGGAAACACACATTTCACAAAACATAATGCATCTCCCTATTCTCAGTCCACATTCACATCCTGTGCAGACACTGCTGTCTTCTCAAAGCTAGTTCCTTTAGAATAGCACAGGCCTAGCTGTAGCATACTGCCCAAGAATGAGAAAGGTTAAGTGAAATGAACTGAAAATGGTATGTTAAGAAAGTAGGTTTTGCAGATGTCTAAGAAACATCCTTTCTTCTACTTTCCATCATCTGCTAAAGGCCTTGGGTGTATGGGGAGATCTCTGCTTTCTGGAAGGTGGCCAATGTTACTGCAATTTACAAGGGTGTGAGAAAAGAACCATGGAACTCCAGGCATGTCTAGATTCATCTGCTGTTATTACTGGACTGCAACCATTTAGAAAATTTATTGGAAGTATAGCATAAACAGAAAATTCCATTCTATTTTTCATATTGTACTCCCTACAATAATAATCACAAACAAATCTGAATACTGAGTAACTATAAGTTTCTTTCATCTTATTTGAAATGGAACATTTGAGTAGATCATTTAAGCAATCCACAGAAATACGCTGCTTACTAAACCTATCATGTGACATCTTCAAGACTGTAATTGATGGAGAACTATTCTCATCCATTAATGATATTTGATCTAATACCAGAATAACAGGATAGCTGTATTTTTTATTATATAATTTCAAGTACCTTAGGATTCCGTTCTTCAATTTTGTGTTTATCAATGGTTTTTAGACAATAAACTGCAGTTCATAATTAAAGAAACTGGATTTTTTTGTTGTTGTTTGATGTTGTTTGGTTGTTGTTGTTTTGATATTATGATGCTTTTTTTTTAAAGAAAGGGTACAAATATTATACAGCAAAATTCTATACATGCCACCGTCTCTTCCTAAAAGAATCACAACTGATCGACATTCCACTGAAGCCAACAGTAATGTTACCATTCCCAGATTGAAAATCACACTTAAAACACAGTATCAAAAAATGAGAAAACAAAAAGCATTTGCATCCATAGATATAGCAAGCAAAATGATTATATAGGACTTATTCAATTAGAAATGACAAACAGAATGCATGAATATGACTTTATCCCTGAACTTCAGCTTGTAAAAATCTATGCAACACATATAGGCTCATTATAGAACACAGAGGAAATAATTAAAATTATGATACATTATCTCAGTGTCTTTTATCTCTTGACTGAGTAGAACAATATTTTTCTGACCTATGCACTTTAAGCAAAGTATATTTAGGCTGTATTTCTAAAAACCTGAAGGAATTTACTTACAGATAGAATTTCCACTACACTTGAAATCTTGACTCTTAGTTAAAATAACATAAATCAAGCACTTTTACAAATTGATATGGTCTTTCAAGGATTTTTATTTGATTTGTCACAGAAATTTTTGTTCTTCAGGAATATATTAGATAGAAAATGTACCATATAGCAATATATTTTTCTTTTACATTATTTGGAATCAATGACACAGCACATATTAGATATATGCTCAGGATGTAGCCAGAGAGTTTAATTAGATGCTTTAAGAAATTATAAATATTGGCATTTTTAGTTTTGACATTTAAAACCCTTTAAAACAGAGGCATTCATTGAGAAATGGTACCTTTTGAATATCAAGGCAATGACAAAGTCAGGGTTTACTTTTATTCTCCAGTCACATTCTTTCCCAGGAGGATAAGGCTGTGGATAGTTAGGCGATAAAATAACTCCTGCTGGGCCTGTCAGGTTTCCTCCACATGCAGCTGTCACAATGTAAAAAGAAATAGGAATATGGTCACATCTTAAATTCACAAACAAATATTAGCTATTAAACAGGAGTTAAATGACTTCTACATTTACTAAATTTAATAGTATTTTTTAAAAAACAGAACTTTCCCACTTCCTGTTAGAAAAAAAATTTCTATTTTCCTTTTTAAAAAATGAACTCTGTTCATATTCAAAAGCAATACAGGAAGATATCTTTCTAAAGGAATAAAAATGTGAAGTTAAATAGGAAGTATTTTATATTTTTTGGTATTACTTAATCCTTTCTCTATCATGCTGAAAATTTCTTATGTTCTGGAATACTTTAAGAACTGGGAAAGCTCAATTATAGGACTCAGGTTGCGGTTTCTGTTGACCATAAACATTGCACAAACCAGTTTGATTCACTTAGTAAAGACATTACCCAAATCAAAAATCAAATACATTCATTTAGTTACTGTGAATTGAACTTTTAAACAGATAAGGAATCCTACTCTCATAGATGATAATCACATCTGCAAAGTCTAACAGAGGTAAGTCTAACAGAAAAGTAGTCAAAACAGGCTGCATCTACATTGCCAAGTCAACTAAACTAAGAGAAACACATTTATAGTGCAAACCAGTTGTTACTAAGGATTTGGAATCTACACTAAACATTTTAAAGATATTTCAGGCCATTCTGTTTATAAGTCAGCATACTAAAGTAAGGATTTTATGAAAATTTTAAAATTACATATAATGACTTTACAGAAGGTTTCTACTATTGTCATGTCTATACTAAAGATTAATTTAATCTGCTTTCCCCTTCAAAGTCACTTTAAGTATATAGAAGAGGAACAGTAACTATGCATACATATTTTTGCCCAAAGGGATTATCTTTCTTTCTGTCCTATTTCCTTCTTTTTTTATATATATGTTTGTTGTTGTTGTTGTTGTTTTGTGGGTTTGTTTTTGTTTGTTTGTTTGTTTTAATTGGGGTTTTATACTAGACTGTAAAGAAATATGGAGTGATTATAATTAGTATCTAAAGTAAAAATATGAATCCTCTAGACTTAGATACCATATATATAATTTTTTTCTTTAGATATTTACTTCGTGAATGATCCCAATATGTTTACTAAGCATTTTCATACTGCTTTGTACACTTCACATAAAGTATCCAGAATCCAGTACGCAGATTAAGTGCTTCTCCAATTCTGTTACATGATACGGAGTCAGAGAAACTATCCTCAATTTTCCTCAATCCTTCACAGTATTTTTACTTCAGAGAAACAGAGAGACTGCAATTGTTTAAGGAGATGTTATTTTGGAAAGTGCGTCTCCAAAATGCCTTGTAGAAAAAAAAGCATTATGTTTATTCTAGTGATATTGTATCTGGGCTTTAGGATGCTAAAATAAGTCTTCTTTTAATTATAATTCAGTAGGCAACAAAATAACAAGGATTTAAAAATTACTATGCTTTGCAGATAAATTTGCAGATGTTGATTACTCCTAGAAAACCTACATTAAAGACCTTAAAAATACAATTCAGCAAAACTTTTAAGTCTGCAATTATTGTCTACTGACAAGAACCTCAGTGAAACCTTTATACAATCTAGAATTACAGATCCACCCTCTCCTGGTGCTATGGAAATATATCTAATTTCTTTCAACGATATTGTTGCTTGGATCCCCTTCTCTGCATCTACTTTTCCCAATAAATATCTGTCTTCCAAGGTATTGCACAGGATGGGTATTTAATCTGTAAGATAACTCAATATTAAATATATCTATAAATATATCTAATATATATATAAATCTTTTCAGAATAAATAATGAATCAAAGTTTATGTAACTAAACTATTATATAGAAGAACATTTTAATGAAACCATTTCAACATTAATTTTTTATCCAAATCACCACTTCCGTTTATTAATTTCTATTTGACTTTGTAGTTTTAAAACTTCAATGACATTTTAAGAATAAAGAAAAACAGACCCAAAAATACAGTTAATCAAGAGAACAAGACTGGCAGTGTCTATAAGTACAGAATAACTGAGTTCTCCAGAGATCATCACTGCAGCATGAGCACCATATGCCCAGCAATTGAACAAGAAATCCAATTTATATTAGTCCTAAATAGAGACCAACATCTCCTCTTAATACCTATGCATGTAGGGGGATCAGGTTGCCAAAAGAATCGGTTATTCAGTTGCACACATGTAATTTTAGCCTGCCCTTGCAGCTGATAGCCTGGGTCACACTGGAAGGTGGTGGTGTCTCCAGGTTCCCTGCTGTCTCCGTATCTAGTGCCATTCTGTGGTGTCCCAGGATCATTACAAGTTGATGCAACGGAAGCTGCAAGGGAATGATGAAATAAAAGATGTAAGGTATAGATACTAACCCTACATAATTAAATGCACAACATGTTCATATTAGCATTTGAATCAGAGACAGTATTTTTTACTCTTCAGGTAATGCAAGGCACTTTTTTTTTCTTTATTTTTACAAAAATCTGCCCACTGAGATACATCAAGATTATGTTGACTTCCTGCCAGTATCTTTAGTATAAAAGATGAACTGATTTTGTCCAGTTAATACATCAAAGAAACTAATAACTCCTTTTTTCACCTTTATATTCTGGTTATCAAAACAAATTTGATGCCTTTTTCACAAGAGGGTAAGTATCATGTTGTAAATACTATTGTTTTATAGTCCTACTATCCTGCAGCATGCAAATGATCTTTACCCATCTGGCTAAATCAAACAGCAGTTTATGTAGCCATGAAATGTTCATTTCAGGGGCAAGAAACAACTTTCTTAGAGATCATTTAAACTGAATCTTAGCAAAATATCTCACTTAGGATCAGTCTTCAGTAGCTGGATATGTATTCTGCTTTCTAAAAGAATTAATTATTTAAAAAGCAATGTTAAACTAAGCAGAGCAATCAGTATGATATGACTTAAAGCCAATAATCACTCAGAAAGTGGATACACAAATCTACATCTACTATGGATTTCTGGAAGATGGCAGGTCTCTTCTGGCTTCGGGTCCTCTTCTACTGGCTCCAGGTATTCAGACATCTTAAGTTGCAAAAAATTTTGCAGTGTTCCAAAGGAAAGGAGGTCCATCTCTGGAGACTAATATCCCTACTAAATTGCACTCTGTTTCCTACCAGTCCTTACCCAAACATCTTTTTCAAAGTACTGACTAAAACTGTGAACAAAAACCAAAATAAGAAGTCATAAATCCAGTTATGTCACAGTTCCCATTATTGGTACTGGTGTCTACCACCAGCATGCAAACTTCCTGATCATAACGATTCATATTCTGAACTAACAGCTGCATCTACTCCTTCTGTCCACAGCAAGAGTACACCACTATAAGAAACAGCAAGAGCAGCTTAACATTTGCAAACTTGAAATAACTACTGGGTTGCACAACTGGAAAACATTTGGTTATTTTTTTTTCCCCTGTGCTGTGTTGCAAATTTTCAGAAGAGAGAAAGGTTGGAAAAAAAAGAAAAAAGGAGTAAAATAAGAAACAACCATTTCAGATTCTTAAAGTGGTTTTATGCATGTTTTAACAAATGGATAATCACAGATCAATCACAGAAATTGTAAAACTTCTTTATGGGAGAATTAATGGATTATTATAATTAGCATGCTTAGAAACACAGAAACTTGTTTGACATTTTATTATTCATAGTTTTTTATTCTTATTTCCATTTCAAATCAATAGATCTCATACTTTGGGTATTTTCTGTATATAAATGAAGTAAAAGATATGGTAGTTTTTTAACCATGGTGAACTTTTTTCCCCTAAGAGTTAAAATAATAGCTGTCACTACTCATGAGTACTGTGTAAGGATTCCCCAGGCACCACTCTGATAATTTACATGACAATTTATGTGACACCCCACAGTTGTTTAGTTTACTAAAACTGTGTTTGGCCACAAGGGAATGAAAGCAAGGTCATGACCTCAGAGAAGATTTTCCTGATTTTTCAGACAACAACAGCTCTAAACAATGGATTGCTCTAGTGCATATCTGTTAAAGATTTACAATTCTTCCAAATAAATGAGCACAAGCCTATCTCTGTAATTAGCTGCTGTCTTTTTTTAACATATCTCTGAATAGCTTCATTTTCTTCTTAAAAGGTTATGCTATATAATATCTCAACAAACAACAATTTCCCCATTTAAACTTTGTCAAGTGTCCACCAATTAGAAATTACCTTCTGATATTAATTTCAGTGTTAATTGCCATTTCTCATATAAAAAGTTCTAAATTTCAAATATTATCACAGATATTTTTTAAACACGAAAATGTTCTTTAAACTTTTGGTCTTACAGGCTCAGAAGTTATTTGAATATGTTATGAATATAATATATGAATATATTATATGTTGTTTGAAACAAGCAACCTTTTTATTGTGCCAAATACACTTGATCCTAATTAAACAGAACACCAAACTTTTAAGCACTGGCATGTCATCTAGTAAAGTGAACATTTAGACAGACTGTCAACTTTTCAACTTTCCTCCTTTCTGAGTTGTTTTACCTCTCAAGACTCCCAAGAGATTTTGTAACTGCATAAAAATTACAAGTCTGATATTTCTTCATTTGATATTTTGCAAATATCTGAAGGGTATAGAGGTTATATGCATTTAAAAGAAATCCAGAAATTAAAAGTCACCAGCTTTCTGTCACTGCACTTCCTTTATAACATTTAACAAGTAAAACATACACACTGTAAAGCAAGGAAAACAATAACTACTTTTTAGGCTCAAGGATGCAAAATCAAACTAAATTACATAGTTAGACTTTAAAAAAAAGTCTGAGAAAAATTAGATTCCTAAAATGACATAGACAGGAGATGAGATGTGAATGCCACTAAGCTGGAAAATAAGTAATTGCTGCTTCTCAGCTTTTGCATATGTGCTCTAAGCCTTAAGCTTAGATGATACTCAGTGGTTTATTGAGTAATTCTCTGTACAGATTTCCCATCTCTTACTGTCTCATCTGTTCAGAGTGAAACAACCTTCTGTGTGCACTAAAGATGGAACTCAGAGGTAAGTTCCAGAAGAACAGACAGCTGGAAAAACCACAGATTGCCAAGGAGTTTTCAGACCTCCATATGTAGACAGCCACTGTGTTAAGCCTCCCTGATTCTAATTAAAGAATCTTTCACAATCCCATTTTAGATTTTATTTTATATTTGTTCCTCAAATTATATTTCAAAGTTGATTTAAAATTGAACTGAAAAACAATAGGAGACTGCTTTTGAGAATATAACATTGTATTTGCATGCCTGTAGACTTGCAAGCAAAATGATAGATTTTTGGCTAATTTATCTTCTTTTTTTACATAATTTTTAGTTTTTATTCTCTTGTACCTCAAGGAAGTAAAAACATAACCTTCATTCCTATAATATTCACTATGTATGAGGTAACAATCATGTAAGCCATTTACTGTAGTGTTATGCTACACCATTAGTCCTAGACACTGTCTAGACACACATTCTATTTCTAGTCCACATAGTTATAAAAACAATATAGACTTTTCCAGGCTTTTAAATGGCACAAGTTTCCCCTGTTCAGTGCATTATGTTTGCATAGTAATAACCTTGAAAAGGAATTCTGCATATCAAAATTGAGACATATATGGATTTGCAGTGATTTCAGACAAACATTGTGAAACATCAAAGAATCATGTTTGTTTTCCAAAAAGTAACTCACATAATGGGTAAATGTACAGACTAAGTACTGTGCAAATTACCATCAACAACAAATTTAAATTTCATGTATTGTCCAAGAATGTAAAGAAAAAACAAACCCAAATGCCAACACAGCCTCTTTATTCAAGTCGAGTACAAAAGCTCGTAAGTTTAGATATAACCACCAAAGTAACCTACAAGATTCGTTTTTTTTCTTAGTTCCACAGGAACCAAAGAAAGAACTGCTACCCTCTATGAGGCTGAGGATGCTTTCCCCAGGCCATGGATTAGATGATGGATAGGAGTACAATGATGATGTCATTACCATGTTTTCATCACCATGTTATTGTGAGCATGAAATGCAACATTTATCAGAGAGGAAAAGACGCTATACTATGAAATTATTAGGTTACAGACTTGAAAAGAGTTGAATTCTTGTGTCTTGTGTCCTTTTAGTTTTGTTTTAACAAGAGACATCTTAATGGATTTCATTTTTATTGAACTCAAAATTTATTTAGTTAGGAAGACAGATATGTGATTATGCACTATGCATTGTAAATTTCTTTAAAAATATATTTTTGTGTGAGCTCCCTTTTCCAAAAAATTTAATTGTGAATCAATCTGGAACAATTGCATGATGAATTCTAGCAATGAAATTCTGTCATGGAAATACTTACATTACTTAAATGTAGCAACTTAGGCCATTAGGCAAGCGATTAAAAATATTTCAACATTAAAGGAATAATTTTCAAGACAATCATACTCAGTTCCAGATAGGTGACACAGTTACTGTGGAAGTTGCTGCAGACAAACAAATTATCAAATGGAATTGCAAAGCTAGACAAAAGCCAAAATCATTGCTTAAACAGATTTGTCATATTAAGCTCAGTGCCATTAGGAACAACCAAACAGCTGATAGCTAAGCTTTTGCCAGAAGAAGTAAGTTGTCAACAGATGTGTCAACATCTGACAGAATAATTTCCAAATAATTGTAATTACAGTTGGTGTAAATTACTTACTTGTATTATCATAATTGGTGACACGTATTAAGGTAAAGACATAGTCAGGCATCTTTAGTCATCATTGCTTAGTTCTGCATATACTTCATAAGCAAATTTTAAATATATTGAGAAAGCTAGCAAACAACAGAAAAAAATCAAAAGTGGACTAAATCAACTATACAAATACCTTGGTTTTGTATCTTTGCTTTTAAAAATATGAGTGTCCAAAGTTCTTCTAATAAGACAGAAACATTAAAATAAATTGAGAAAAAGTGCTTTGCTACTTTATTAACATCTTGACAGTTGTTTTATACTAACAAAAAAAGATCACATCTTTGCTTGTATGAAAGCAGAGATAGGCACATTTTTAATTAAAGTGTCTGCTTTCACAATACTATAAGAGAAATTTACAATACTGCAGAACCAAAGACAGGCATAGAAAATTATTATAGATAGGTCTGACTCTAGAAAAGTCAGATATCTCCAATTATTTTTTTTATTTTAAGAAGAGTGTGAATAAAATCCTTTGATGTATTAATTGCCTTGAGGATCAAAATCTATAAAACCACCTAAAGAACTATAAATTCATCATGTAGTTGAAGAAACGGATACAGTTCCCTTAAGTTACAGCAGCTGAGAATTTAGCTGAAGAAGAAAAGGATAAACTGTAAGGGTAGAACTAATATTAGGTATTTTTAAACTAAAACTATCAGAGCCTATAAGAATGACAATATGACTAGAAACTGCCAGTACTCTTCCTATCATCTGTCACTTCTATTGTTTTTACTAAACCTCAAGTAAAAAAAATTATACAGTTAGAAATAAAAACTCTCAATAAAATAAACTTCAGGTCAATAATAGCAATAGGCTCATTAGCATGGGATCCAAGTGCTTTCAGAAGTCTAGAGCAGATGGAGATTAAACATTCTGGGCAAGATTGATCTGCTTCAACCTAGGTGACTAGTTTCATTTCAGACGCCTTATCATATCCAAGGTATCAGTACAGGACTGGAAGATAGGAGAAAATGGTTGTGTGACCTTCTGAAGTGGCAGATGGAGACTAGCCAGAGGATACTTTATGGCATCTCAAAGGAAACTAGATACCAGGGAAAAGACAGATAGGAATCATTTCATCTGCCCTTAAATATTCAAAACTTTGAAAATTGCTATTAGTATATCTAGACCTGTAACTGAAAAGAAGAAAAAAGGCAACTTCACATGGAAATTTATCCTTTTTACCTTAGATATCTAGGATGGAATAAAGCTGGGTTAGATAGCACTTTTTAATGGTTAACTTTTGAAAGAAGGTTTTGCTGTCAGTAACTTTCTTTGTAATAAAGAAGCCGAATACCAAATCTGCCTACACCCTTTCACCAGAAGGAGCTGGTGGACTTCTCTGACTTGTAATACATAGCTTAAATGTACTTAAACCCCCAGAGTAAAGGTCAGTTTCGTACACTGAACTTCAATTTTTGTCCTTTTATGCACAACTAAACGGTAATTAGGTTTTAATGAAAAGCATTAGACTGATTACAATTAACATAATCACTCTTGTCAGTTCATGTCCTCACGTTCTACATGCTGAGCTGAGTGGGCAAGACAGGGCACTTTAACATACAAACATTTTGCAAGATTCAGCCAATTATATTTTTTTTCATTAAAATACCTCTAATTACATTTACAATCAACAGTAAGTAATTTATAGGTGATATTTTCTGATCTACTTTCCACTACCCTTTCACAGCACCTCTTTTTTAGTCAGACGCAGTTATGACTTTCTAGAGGGCAAACTACACAGACTAATTAACACATTCACAGCACAGTGAAAGAAATTCTCCAGATGAAAATTAGCACTTTAATGTTTTGTCTTTAAGTTGCTCATTTGACCGGATATTCTGAAATCTATATCCTTTATCTGATCCCACAAAGTGCTGTTCACAGATGCAGACACTCATCCCGATTGCATAATCCAGTACAGAAGCTGTACTACTGAAGGTTTTCCAATCCTGTGCAATTCTGAACCTGAAATTTACTTCTTCAATTATAATTAAGAATTAAATTAAATACTCATTAACCAATGCAACACTTGAAAATCCTTCACATGACACAAAGACAAAAAACTTCACCAATTACCTTCACAGAACTTGTAAAATCTTCTGCTATTGCCAAAAAAAAAAAAAGTTTCAGCAATTTAGAAATCTTTTCGAACTAAAAGCTACTAAAGTACTGAAATGTCAATATTCTGTGCAGCTTTGCTAGAAACTGTCTGACAGTTTGAACACATGATGAATACCAAATTATGTAAAGATTCCCACTTAGCCATAGATTAATTACTTTAAATCCTGTAGAGGTCAAGGCCACAGTGGTCTGCTCATTGCCTCAAGAAGACTAAATAAACTAGTCTGATTTTTAGATTAAATAACATTTATTTTAACATATTCCTTAAATCTTTTTTTTTTTACTCCTTACAATTAAAAAATTAGTAACATATTCCACTTGTCAAGCAGAGTGAATGAAATTATTTCCCCTATACTTGATCTCTCAGCTCTTCATCACTAATTCCAATTAATTCCAGTAAAACATACTCTGCAACTGTCAGCATGATCACTCAGTGCATCCATCAGATATTATACTAGGATGGGAAAATCAGTTATTCTCTCTTAAAGAATTAAATTGTCTTCTCCTTGCTCTTAATGTCACTGAAGGTTAAGGAATGTGTTGGTAAATCAAACTGCTTAAATATTTCTGTCATTTCAAAATCTGTGCATAAAGTTATTTTCATATAATACAACCTTAAATATGCTAATCCTGACAAGAAAAAACAAACTCCACGCTTTTATTTCCACAAATATAAAACTTATCTTGTTTTTTCAAAAAACAATGAAAAGCAGCATATTATATAGCACACTGGTGAGAAACAGTAGAAACATTTATTCTGCTCTTTGTCTTTAATTCATTTTACATACTTTTAGTACATAACTTTAATTAGTTTTTTTAATGCTGGTGAAAGAGTGTTTTGGGGGAGGCAGACACAGCATTCAGAAAAATACAGGAAAATGAAGTAAATAGGTAAATGTAAAATGCATTAGAGACTTAGAGACTAGGAAAACCCCAAGTTTACATCTTCACACAAATAATAATGACCAAAAGCTGATTAGAACCCTTTAATTCTGAATGACATCATCTATGGAGAACAATACTTCCACTCACACACATTTTTCCATAATTTTTCTATGTCTTGATGAGAAATACATACATTATATCTAGACATATAAGGATGCAATGAGTGAATCAAACACAAAGATACAGTCTCCTGTGTCCTACCCCTAGCCTTTAGGTCAAAATAACACGGAAAAACTCCACACACCCCATTTTAAAATATTGATCACTAGTACAATATTGATCATAACTTCTCTATAAATAGAGAAGCTTTCACTTTATACCAAAAGATCAATTTGATTAGTTTAATAATAATTTTTAAAGTATATTTCAATATGGTAAGGTGTCTTGTATTGTAGCTTAATCATACAAGGATGTTTAGGTCATAAAAATCATGCATCATGCAGCCAATGTTTTGAGAAAAAAAAACCAACCAACATAAACCACAAACATGAAATAATACATTGTTAGGTAACACTGATGGGAATATTTAAAATTTTTGGTGCAGAAGGAAAGTTCTGTATGTACAGACCCATCCCGACTTGTTAAGTAATGTTAATTAGATAACACTAGGTGTGTGGTTGCTGTGGAAAACAAGGAATAAAAAACCTAAAACATTCAAAGTAAATCCATATATTCTCATTAGTTGTAGCCATTTGCATAAACACATAACATAACTAAAATAATATAATCTATTTTCTTCTGAGGAAAGACAGAAGAAATTGGAAAAGACTTGAGAAAGAGTGAATAGGTATAGTAATAATGTATATAAATAGGGTATGAAATTATTATATTTGAGAAGAAAAATATTTACATACTTGAAAATTGAATGGAGAATCCTGATTTGCTGATGAAGAAATCACTATCAAATTGTAATGTTAATGAGTTGAAAGTGCTGTGAATATCCTCTGGAAGAGCTGAGCCACTCCACTCCTTTAGAAGTATGCTGCTCTCAACAGGTCCATCCCAAACCTTCAAGATGTCATGAGCAACCTCAGTATCAAAAACAATAAAATGCAGACTGCAAAGAAAAAGTAGAACTGTGCATTACTCATTAAACACAACTACATGAATCTCCAAGCAATCATTCTGTCCTAGGTTACAATGTAAGATGTGTTTAAAGTATGTATTCTATCCCCATCTTCATGAGCTGTTGAAACCAGGTGGGGCAGAGTTTCCCTTATCTTCTGTTCATGAGCTTAACAATGCCTTGCTGCATGACTCATAGATAACTCCCTCCGGGAGCTATCTCTGTTTAATGGGCCATCAAGGACCCACTGCATGACTCATAGAATGAGATCATCCCATTGTGAGATGCTCCGCCCAGGGGGAGGAGCCAAGCATTCCCACCTGGATATAATCTGGGGTTTGGGACAGCATAGACAGCCTTTCACTACTGGATTTGCAGAGGACAAGGGCTACCAGACGTCTCTACAGGATCACCGCTTTGACAAGACCATTTCATCTGGACTGCTACTCCCACCTTAACTAACCGGGTGTCAGGTTGTTTTCTGACTCTGTCAGTGGTTTCTAGTGCTATTGCATTTATTTTATATTACTTTATTTTATTTCTCTTCTTTTCCTCTTATTTAATTGTGTTTCTGACTTGGAGTCTTTCACTGGTTTTGCTTTCAAACCAGCACACATTCCCAGACTGTAGTTTTAAGATGCTGTTTAGCACTGAAGAAGACCTGGTGGTCCTGCAGAGTTATTAATTTTTCCTGTTGAACAAGTTGATCTTGTAAAAGTCATGCAGTTCTGTTTTATAAATGTCTGAACAACAGAAAATGCCATTATGGGGTGTAAGTCCTCAAGACTTGATTTATAAGTGTATAAATTATCTTATTTTTATGATAAATATTTTAAGGTATATGAACTATGATTTTGTCAAAGAATTCCTCTTTTTATTCAAATGCGGATAGCAAGAATACTATTGAATTATATGCAATTGAAAAAATGTTGAAGCTACTAGACAGCAGAACACATAGCAGAAGAAGCCCTGTCAGCATGGCATTTCCTTTCCTATACAAAAAAGAGAAAAATATCATAGATTGTCTTTATGCTAAAGTTCATAAAATATAAAACTGTACTATAATACCATAATCTGTATTTATCTTCAGGTGAAGAATTATATTTATGAAGGTGCTCAGGAATATTATCTTATAAGTCAAAATATGTGCATTGTTTCCAAGTCCTGAATGTTTACATCCTTAATGTTGAAGAACTCGGATAGATAAAGATTAAAATGTCTTTTTTTGTTTGTTTCATATAGTTGTGCATTGACATTTCTTCATCTTAGTAGTCCTTAACTGGAAATCATTAATTTGAAAATTGTTATTTAAACAACAATTATGCATTGAAATAAACCATGATGGTGTAAATTCAATATTTGGCTTAGTGAAACAAGATTTAAAAAAAAAAAAGGGAGAAAAGAAAAACCTCCCACTGAATAACTATATTGTTTTGCCTGTGAGTCCCCTTCAAATCAGAATATTTTGCGATTATGCTTGTCTTCCAGAGCAACACATCCTGAAGGCCTGCTCCCAAAGAGGTCGCTGGCCATCACCTACTGATAGGAGGTAGAGAATAAACCTTTTGTTTTCCTCTGCTTCCATGCATGGACCTATGCTTTTGTTTTTTTAAACTGGGTTTATTTTTACTCACATGAGATTTCTGTCATGTTATTTTCTCTCTGTCCCATCCTGAGGAGGGACAATGTCAATCCACCACAAACTTTCAGGGCCTGATGTGGGTCTTGTGAGATAACATCAGTTTTGTATGAAGGTGCTATATGTATATATATCTTCATATGAAGAAGCTGTAGAAGTAATCAGGTGTCAAGTTCCTGTGCAGGTCACAGACTTTGTTGATTTCATTGATTAACTCTAAATTTTGCTGAATTTGGGAACATGTTAATTCAAAAATTGGGTCTTTATTTTGCCCTGGCACTGATAGCCTTGTTGTGCTGGCAGAGCTATCCTGTGGAGAGTATGAGGGAATGCAACATTTTTTTCCTACCTGTGATTCATGGGAACTGTTTTATTATACATATTCCCGAGGTTCTTTTTTCCCCCTTATGTAACCTGTTTAATACTGCTAATTAACACTGTAACATACTCTGAGGTTTGTGGAATCTGGTGTTGTCCTGGTGCAAAAGACAACTTTTGAGTGAGGCAACACTGAAATGTGGCTTGAATGTTGCTTATCTTGTCCCATATCCAGGGACTTTATGCCTGAACAGGCAAGCAACCTTGAGAAACTGGTGCAATACCTTATAGAAGGATACCTTGACTATGCCAGAGAAAACCAGCAGCTTGTGTAGAAAAATATGAGCATGACAAAAAATTTATAAAATACTGAAGTAAATCATAAATATTGAAATTAAGCATGTACCTTATTGTCTTTCCTGGATCTGCTTCAATAATCCAAGTGCAATGAAGGTTGTTGTCATATGGTGCTGGGTAACCAGGGGACAAAATGCGCCCTGATGTAGCAGCATGAATTCGACCACCACATTCAGCTGCAAAATTAGGATTAAATTTCTAGTGAGACCATAGTAATTGGCACGTCCATTTTCCATCCATTCCACATCTCTGTGTTTTCTAAAAAGTTGACAGAATGACCTAATACTTCTGAAGCAGTACACATACATACAAATCAGGACATCTACATAAGTTAAAATGAGCACAATGATCTCATTCCTACCTTGTTATAAAGAAACAAACCAATCTTCTGTGATTATGTTACTTAACTGACCAGACTGGTTCAATATGTACTAAGACTATAAAAGCACAATTTTAGCATTAGCAAGACAGCAAAATTGTTTCAGAAATTTCCCATCTAAAATGCTTCACTTTTCTAACAATGAATCTTTCAAGTCAAACTTTGCAGCATTGAATTTTATAATTAAAATAGCTTTCTGATTTGCTGTAATGTCGAAATGATTTTAGTGTCACGTTTTCAAGTTACTTCTATATAACTTCAGGTTTAATGACACCAAAAAGCAGTAGGTATTGCCTAGCAATTTTCTATGGTGTTTAAAAATACAAATGCCATATGCTTGGAAAGCAAGAGAGTAAATCAAAAAGCTACAATTTGATAGTATGTGGCATCTGGTTTAAAAGATTTTTACTATCAGTGCTATTTTGTGGAGAGACTAATAACAATGCTAAGCATCCATAATCAAATGATTCTTATGTTGCTTGTTTAGAGCATCATGCTGTTGTCTGGTCAGTGTAAAGACACAACCTGATGAAAGAGAACTGTGTAACAGTCATGTGTCATGAACTAAAAGGGATCAGTGATTCTTCAGTGAAGTGATGTACTTGAATTTCTACTACATTTATAGTGTTGACTTACAAGTAGTATTGTTAAAAAAACCTACCCATGGGGATTTATTCAAGCACAGCTGTACAGCAAACATAGTAAGACAGACATGAAGGAAAAAAGCATGGCAGTTGGACCAAATAATCTATTAGCAATACCCCTAACAAACATTAACCTTTGTACATGCCACCAAGTCATTGCTCACAACCATGTTGTTATCATGAGGGAAAATTACCATAGAGAAAATAAGGTGACTGATTTACTTATTTGTCCTGCTGGTTTGATTACTCAAAATACTACATCCTATATACAGAACCACAGCAGGAAGGAACTTTAGGACAAAATTTCTTCAAAAATAACCCTTGCCTAGGATTTCAAATAATTTCCATTATACAAGAAAGTTTGGATTGTAATAATCACTGTGGTAGATAACTATAGATAAGAAATTACCGATGTGGTACTGTATTTACCAAAGAACTAAACTTAACTCAGTGAACCCAAAATTTAAACTCAAACTAATTGACATACTTGATTTAAAATTCTTAGACGGCTGATTTAGGAAAAGAATACGTCATAAAATTTGGGATGATGTATTATGTATTTCTTTTAAATTTTTTAAATCCATTTTAGGTATAGATCAAAAGTAAACTTTCAGAAGTTATTATAGAAAAATTCAAAAACTTTGTGTTCCGACATGCAGAAATGAGTACACTGTAAAATCAGCACCTCAAAGAATATACTATATAAACAACTATAATATAACAATAGAAGTGACTTAAACATTTCTAGAAACTTCTACAGGTGCAATTAAAAAATTAATTTGCTTTCTTTATTAAGGTTTAGAACACAGAAAAAATGAGAATGAATGCTAAGACCAGTAGAACATTTTATCATTAAAAATTAGTAATTGTAGAATGTGTGAAATACGTCTACGTATAGGCTTGATTTTTTTGTGAATGAGACTGAAATGATAGTGAATAAAATGAAGAATAAATGTCACTGAAGAGAAAAGCAAACATCAAATACAGATCTAATCTATGAGCAAAAATAATACATTTCCACAAACAAAGAATTTAAGAAAATGTTTCTAAGAAAGAAAGTGATGCTTGGAACTTCATGACAACTTCAGAAAAATGAAGAAAAAAAATCATTCAAATCAGAGTAGACAAAAGATAAAACTGTAATAATATAACAAAAAACTGATGGAAGAATAGATTTTATAAGTCTAAAGGGGCAGGGAGGCAAGACTGAAATAATCTGCAGATATGTGAGTTTTCAGGGATCTTCATGGAAAGTTTTCCTGTGCACAAAACAGTAACACCCCCCCAATTCAATGAGGACAACAAACTGTAAAAGACTGTTTAGAAGGAAACACATCTAGAAGATTTTAAGAGAGAACAGTGAACAATTGATTTCTTGGGAAACTAATTAATGGTACAGAGGAGATTTAAACTAGAAATGAGAAGAGGTATTTTATACAAAACTGATTCATTGCCTAAATTTTATTTTAAGGAGAGGAACAAAGACAGTAATTAAAGATATATGTAGAGAGATAAAAGCATATAGAAAGATTCCTGTTGGTTGAACAGACAGAAAATAAGACCAAAGTCTCTCTCAGAATACTAAAAAAAACCCTGATTATTCTATTGATTGAGGGACGTAATTTCACATAGATATGAAATAAGATTCTCAAGAAATTTTGGCACAAATTATTTCAAAAGATTGGAAATGAAATACAGAACCCAAATCTAGTAAGGCAAGGTACAAAATTGAAGTACAAAGACAAAAAAAAAAAATAGAAGAAAAAAGAATGGGAATCTTGAGTGAAATATAGAATCTTAAAAGCACATTGATATGAAGAAAACTGGAAACACAGGTGGGACTTTGTGACTAGAAGGGCATTACATGGTAGGAATACAGTAATAATCTAAATAAAGTCAGTGTGGAAAAACATACATATTGGTCAAAAGTATTTTGAAGAAGAATCATGAAAGATGTGCTAATGGAGCAAAGATGGCAATTTTCTTTAGATTTTCTTAATCCTGGGTTCCCTAACTTCCTTCCGGTCAGATTGGAATATTAAAGATTTTTTTTAAAATTAATGCTATTTTATTGTTATGTGTTAGAGATTTTGACACCCCACATAAAGATTAAAAGACAAATCATACAAAGAAAGGAAATAGGTAGATGGTTGGATTTATTAACCTAATAGACTTGAAACCACCAAGTATCTTAGAGTTGATTCTAAGTCTTACTTGGTAGAGAACACAGGCACAAAAAATATTTCAGAAAATGACCTTAGAGAAATTACTTCATTTAAATTACATGGGAAAATAGGCAAAGGTAGGACTAATTATGGGTCGTCTTTACAAAAGGGCAAACTTAGAGGAGAAGGAATCTCACCAATTAAACTCAAGGTCATGAGGACTTGAATGCATAAAGAGCCTAGAAAAGTCTTTAAATCAAAACTGGATAGTTGTTTTGACCTCTCATATATATATAAGAAAACTTACAGATAAAATTCTAGAATCAAGTAAGGAAAATAACCTCTACGAAGGCAACAGAAATGCTGTTCACTGATTTTTTTCTGGTACTTATGTTCAGATTAAGCTGAACGTTTGAAAGGAAGGGAGCTTGCTCTTTTGTAGACTACAAGTTTGCAAATGTGTTCAGCAGGAAGTAGGTTCTGGAATGGAGAATGTAGTCCCCAAAATGGGAGAAGGGCAACAAGTAAAGCTTATGCAGGTGAGGTGAGTATTGAGAGCAGTTGGTGACCTGCCAGCTGCAGGCAGCAGAGGCAAAAACTAAGTATCAGAAGACACACAGAAGGAAAGACTCATGGAAACTCCATGTGAAAATTTGAAGTCAGGAAGTCCCTGGCAATTGCTGGATTGGAAAGCAAAACTAGAGGATGCAAACTGCCTAGTAAAGGTACAATGGATAACAGCTATACTGATGTTCAGTTATTCTGCATGTTGGCTAGTAATTTGCTATTTAACATTTATGTTGGTTGTAATGAAACGAAGTTTTAGGCACTTGAAGACGTGATATTTCCAGAAAAGGTCCACCTCAAGGCTTTGACAGATGGGGTATCTTAGCACAGCAACAAGGACTCAAGAGCACACAGATAAAAATATCCAGCAACATGGGAGGAAAATTAGGAATAAAGTTCATAGGAATGAGATGCTGAAATAATAGCTGATGAAAATAGATGAGAAAAAAAAGCCCACAACCTTATTTGCTTTATGATGTGGCTTAGTGTATGAAGTAGAAGGGTCAAATATCACACTGTCTATGATAGTATATCAGACTCAGTGACCCAGAGCTTCATCAGAACTAAATCAGTAGTCTTCCATCAAATGTTGCTCTAAAGAAAAAAAGTGTTTTCCAGTAGTTTTATAACCATTAATAGCAAGCCATCTATTTCAGAGAAGTTATACTTCCATGTCTGCATTCAATCTTCAGTTGAAATTTAAAATAGGTCTCCACATCTCATTATCATCTCATGAAGTATAGAATGACAGAATAATTGGGGTTTTTTTTCTTAAAACACCAGACCAATCATACCAGAACATTGTCACAATCCATGTTACCTATGCAAGTAGGCAAAGGTTTGTCCCAAACTCTCCGATCTCCACTTAAGCAGGTCATAATACTACTACCATGCATTGTATAGCCAGGATTACAGCTGTATAAAATGACAGTGTCTATAAAATGTCCTTCATCTCGTATCTTGTAGCCATAATTTGGTATGCCAGGATCTTCACACTTTACTAGGTCAAAACCTGCAAACAGAAATGGGGAAAGAAGAAAAAACAACGTGGAGATTTTAAGACCAAATAAAACATAATGGCAATGAATTATATTCTCATGATTCAATGATATTAGATGTATTCACAGCGACCAAAGATAAATGTTATATAATATGGGTAAATCAGAAACTGAAACACTAGGAACTAATTATTAACTTGATATTTGATTATGACATTTGCTTATTGAAGAAAGCATCTTATCTATATTATTCTAAAATAGATTGGTGAGAAATTATTAATATATACCATTTATATATTTCATTCTTTTTTTATTCAGTGAGAAGGGAATATTGATCCTGGTTTTGGCACGAAGTAGCTAATTCACCTCTCCACCTAATCTCCATAATGACATCAAGAAACCACAGTGGTAACTCAGGAAGCATGTGCAAAGGTTGCTTCATCCATCCTAGTCTCAAGACAGCATGGCTTCAGTTTCATCTCTGATGAAAGGAAGAAGTATTCCTACACTCATTTTTCAATTTGCATTCTCCTTTCTGGCCTGTTAACATACTGAATGGGATAAATACCTCCCTCTGTGATCCATGGAATGAGCAGATCTGCTCTGAGGACCTACAACTCATTCCACATTTTATGCATTACTGTCTTAATACAGCATAGCTAAAATGTAAAGATGCATTCTATATCTCTTCTTCAGCCTTCAGTTCCTGTTCTTGGAATAATATAAAGAGTGGTTCCAAATTCATCTTTCTTAATTCCAAATTCTTATTGTGGATTCTTCTTTACTACTGCCATGTCCCCAAACCAAAGAAGTAATTAACTCTACAAGAGTTTTCCATTTTGCTGTCCTTATTTTAGTGAACAGCTTATTTAAGAGGTCCTGAATCAGGGTGTTTGCCATCAGTTTTCTGTTTTCAGTGCAATTTCTACATGAGGTTGTTCAGGGAAGCTGTGGATACCCCCTCCCTGGAAATGTTCAAGGCCATGCTGGATGTGGCTTTGAATAACCTGTTCTAGTAGATGTCCTTGCCCATGTGTAAGGCCCCAAGAAATTTGCTCTATGAGACTTCTAAAAGTGCTTACAGTTGCTCATGTACTCTGAGTTAGATGCATGGGAGAAATACTAACAAGATACCAAAAAGGTCAAAATAACAAAAAAAGCTTTTACTGGCACCTTTAGAAAATCAGAGAACTTTGGCAAAAGGTTTCTAGCAGCATTCAATCAACGTGAAACAAACACGTCTCAATTCATTAACTTAGCCCACTCAACTTAGCAAACTCCAAGCCTGATGAGTTTTAAGTTTCTCAAAACATTATTCAAAATCCCAAGATGAGGTAATTAGGAGAGAAAGAGAAAGATAGAAAAGGCATAGAAAAGAACGAAAATATCCATCATTCCGTTCCAGTACTGTTCAGCTGATAGAAGTTCCAAGAGGAGGAAGGGTCAAATATCCTTGTCTTGTGTCTTCCTTTAGTACCCTTTAGCTTTTCCTGGGTGCTTCCCCAGCTGGGGCTTGCAGTCATTTGGCCACATAGGAGCTGGGTTAGTGGCTCCAGAAGCAGGTGTGGAGCATTGCCTCCAGTGTGCCAGGGATTGGCAGCCACTGCAGGGCTGGGATACAGGCTGGGGAAGGGTGGGGTGTAAGGTGCAGTTCATCTCCTCACCAGAGCAAGACCCGAGTTGCCCCTTGCCACACATATCCACACACCTACACCTACACAACACCCCCAAATTTTGTAAGCCAACAATCCTTCCAGGCTCTCACACCATGGCAGGAGAGTTGGAACTAGATGATCTTTAAGGTCCCTTCAAATCCTGTGAGGTCCTTCACTAAGTAGTAAATAACATCTACAGACAACCTTTAATTATTTTACAAATACACAAGCTAGAGTTGGTATCAAGTTTTTCTTATCTTTCTCCTGGCAATGAGATCAATCACAGCTGAAAAAACTGCAAAGAGTCTATGGAGCTTTTCCTCCTGTAGAGATGCTAAAGATATCCATCAACTGACACTGCTGAAAACACAAAATACCTTTGTTTTCTTTGTTCATTAATTGGGCACAAAGGTCAGGATTTACTTGTTATAACTTAGGATTCTGAAAATTAGAAGGCTAAATTTGAACTAGTCTAGCCACTTCTATTGTCAGTAGAAAAAAATATATATTTTTGGAAACCAATCTACCCCTTAAATTGACAGGTTCAGATCAGTCAGCTCAATTAGCTCCTGAAGACATTTCTTTTCTACTTGTTCTTTATTTAGCAGGCCAGAACATAATGCTGTTCTATCACATAGATACTGCATCACTTTCTGTGCTAATATCTACAGAAACATCAGACCTCAGGAACAATAAGAATATCTGAGTACAGTCATGCACTCTTAAATTCAGTTGTCCTTTAAAAGAGCATGGCTGTTTATAAGTCCCTTCCTGGGAATTCAGCAGTCTGTCTACTGTATTATGCCTGAGATTGTTTGGGAAAGTCCTAAACAGAAGGCAGCAAGATAGAGGCATGTTAGCATTTACTCTAACATTTTGTCAGTCTAAAGAATCACTTTCCCATGCTCATGTCCTGACAGTGCTCAGTTTACTAGCAGAACTGTGGTCTTCATCTCAAATGGAGTTATCTATAATCATACACAGTACAAAAGGATTATAGAGATTTATCATTATTCTCTTGCTAAAAGATTGCTTCCATGTGAATATTTGCACATCCCTGCAATTTCTTTTTGTGGGAAAAAAAAAAAAAGGGGGCAGCAATCATTTTAAATGGCTCTCAGCAATGATTATATAAATAGTCACATCTAAACAATTTTCTGTCTTTTGGAGTTTAAAGTATCTTAGGAGGTATGATTAATCTTATTCTAAGGAAGAAAAAAGTAGATTGAACAATTCTGAGAAGGTCTGTTTCTCTTCACATACTAAAAAGACCCAGGAAAATTTGGTCATTCAGATGAGCTGAACTTCACAAGACATAGCTATATTTCATTATTTTAATCTATTTATTAAATATACAGAGACATTTATGCAAAACCCTTAAAATGTAAGTTGTTTGATAGATAGCATTATATTTTAATGTTGTTTTGACAGCATGAGCCAGTGTAACATTATTTCTTTGCCTCTGCTCTTAGACACTTTCTCATTCTTTATTAGGTGCAACATTTGGTTATCAAATGCATAGGTATGTGATTGACTGATGAAACTCCTGTGATTAAAGAATTTGCTTTTGTCTCATGAAAAATACTTTCCATAACACTGTTAAAGATTAGTTAAAGATTCATTCTCCAGTACCTTGTACCACATAGAGAACACAAGGTATTCAGGGAGAGGTAGTATCTTTTATAAGACCAACAGACACATTTGGGTAAAATGAAATTAACTTTTGGGTGAACCAGCCTTCCTAGTCTGCTATACAGCATCTTCACTAAAGAAGGTATCAAGCTTGGGATAAAAACTATTGTTCTAACTCTCTATAATTTCATGTATTCCATTTAGCATTCAGTTTTGCATAAGGTGTAAACATACATGATAGATGTGAAGAGTTAAAGAGATCATGTCACACGATTTAGAGCTTTGAGAGAAGCCTACCATAGCCTGCCTGAACACTTACCATAGCCTGCCTGCATTTTGTCTATTCTCACTTAAAACAGGACTGAGGAACACAAAAGATATTTTTGGTTTTATTTTGCCTTATTAATAGTTCGTATCATCATTGTAAGTCACTTAAAGTTTCCATAAACATAAAGGTATTTCACCCTCTTTGCTTTGTAGATTCCTACATATTCTCCAAGTTATATTATTTTTTTTTGTCTACTTCTTCAAGAGCCTCATACTCTACAGATACTCACTGTACTACATTTTTGTATCTGTAAACAACAAAGTATCTCTGAAAATTATAAATAAGAAAACACAACTTTGTTAAAAACACTCTGACTACACAGTGGCACATACAGGAATTTCTCAGCCTCTACATACATCAAAGAACATGAAGTCCCTTCCAGAAATACACTGATTTCTTAGATCTTTTTTAAATCTTATTTTTAAGATTTTAAAGACTGTGGGAGCAACAGGAGAATTAAGATTTTTCTGCCAGTTCATTAAAAACCAAAGTCAAATATTTATTTGGGGTAAAGTGTTAGTTAAGATGATTGTAGACAGCATAACAAGTCGCTGTGTTAAGTACCAGAATTTAATTTTCTATTTCATAAACAATAAATTAAAAATAGCATGCAAATAAAAATATCTAACTAGAATCAAAAATATAAAACCAAATTTTAAATATCCTTGAGACACTAACCCCTTCAATATTTGCTGGTTTATTTATATTATTAAGACATTTTTATCAAAAAGACCACCTTGATTTTAATTTCTAGGTATTGATAATTCATTAAGAGTTCAGCAGTGCTTTTAATTTTTAGGTTTGTTTGCATAATATTATGCCTAAGGGGAAAAAAATAGATACAAACATTCAGTGTGGCAAAATAAAGAGTATTATTGCTTTTTGTATTTCAAGAATGATCCATTCAAAAACATCCAACAATCTAATTGTTGGAATTTATGCCAAATTTTTAAAAAGGTACTTTGAATACTCTAGAAAAAAACTGTAAGAATGACAATACATAATTTGCAGCCCCATGTTCACTACATTTCTCTTCCAGAACAACAACTATTCTTTATCAGTAAGCCTATTAAAAATTGGGTTATTTCACATGCATGTAGGTGCTGTTCATCGTGTGCAAATACAGCAGTATCTTGCCCTGTGCTCTTCTTCCTGAGTTTCATCCCTTCTTCTAATCCACAAACCCCAGAATTTTAATTACTTTTTATCTGATGCTCTTGTAAATCTGGAGTAATTTATCATAAAGAATCATATATTTGTGAAATATCATTGTAAAAATGTTCCAACAGAACTTCAGTGTTAAAGTAGATGTTATGAACTTTTACAATGGGGGAATATGGTCATGAGTTCTATGCAATCACAGTACTTGGGTTTACCTGACATCATAGCAAGCCAGCTTCATAGAAATTCTGCCAAGATTCTTATTGCTGAGAAAGATTGTTGTATTGGCAAATTGCTGCCAATTATCTTATTCTTGAGTTTCATTATAGGATTGTCAGAACAATGAATGCATTAAACCATGTTGAATTAAAACCAAACCAGCCAGAATACATCTTGATGATTTGCTGTAACCTTCTGGCACTATTCAATGTGATTTCCTCTGTCACAACTGATGTAAATAATCAGGAATGTAGAAATACCAGTTGTCAGGGTAAAAATCATTGACATACCTGTAAATATATGTAGACTATTAATTACAACTTCTTTCAATTCAGTTTAATTATGATGGGCACTGTGGTACCAGCTTCATTAGTAAGCTACTGAGTTAATAATTGTTATTGTTGAATTTATTATTGTTTGTTGTTGAATTTATCATTAGTAAGTAGTACAGTATAACAAAAGTAAATCTGGGCAGCAAGGCAATGAAGTTGAGGATTTGATGTGCATACTATGTGCACTCGTGTTTTTTCCTTGGACTAGCTTTCCTGTCCATTAGAGGGTGGAATGTGCTATGTGCATCCATGAAGCACAACTCTCAGTTCAGCTTCAAGTTTGTACCCTCCAAAGCCTGTCATCAATACAAAGAAGAGAGTGTCCTTTTTATGTCTCCAAAGGAAAATTTCAGGTATTCTGTATTGCAGAGTATACTTATAAAAGAAGTTGACAATATCCTGAAGTATCTACAAATGTTCCCTTCACTCATTTTGAAAGAAAGAATACAGTTTACTTACTACATATATATATATATGTGCATTTACACTGCATGTAAACCTACAGTGGCTATATGAAAAGTAGGTAATCTAAAGCAAGTAATTTCCTACTAGAAGAAATCCTAAGGTATTTTGAAACAATCACTCTCCTAAAGCCAGACACATGAAAAAGTAAGCACCTTAAAGGTGCATTAGCAACCTTTAGATATTTGATCCCTAATTTGAAACTCTAAGCTTGAGTTCAGTGCTAAGACTTCTGTGAATGGACAAAAGCAGCAAAGACACTGAATTGTGAGCTGTGGTATTCATCCAAATCGAACTTCCTACACAAAGGTGTGTTGATGTATATTACATTATGATTGACTTAGTAGAGCATATAAACACACTGTTATTAGTGATCAGAATACAAACCAAGAAATTAGGCTGTAGGGCTTTATTTCTTCCTTTTTTTTTCTTTCTTAGTAAATCTTGTTCATGTTTTGTAAAAAATATACTATGTCAATTAAAACTGCACTTATGGAGATGGAAGATAACAGTTTTAAAAAAGAGGAAATACTTGAAATGACAATAAAATAAATGTAATATCATAGCCCTTAATAATGTGGTCCCATGGTGCAAATTTCTTCAACTGCTTTTGAGATTTTAGCTTTATTTCCAGGTATGTTGAATTTATTATTGTTTGTCAATGTCATGATGACTTTATGCCAAATCAGATATAAAACTTCCATAAAAGCTCAAGATGTGTACAAGTTTCCTTCTATATGCACTCATTTATTTTATTGAAATTCAATCATGTGTTTGTGCCAGATTCAGATCAGATTTGCACTGCTGGGCATCCTGATGCTGCATCAATTCTCTTTTAAGATCATGGCTTCAGATATGATCCCAGAATACTGTAACTGCCAAATAAGAATTTCTTCTTGTAAACTCAAGAGCATGAACCTATGCTGTAACTTCTGTGAAGTCTGCTACTTTGTAGTAAGAAGCCTAAATAGAAAGCCTGCAGACAAAATTGTAAAGACATTTTAAAATAAATGCCAGCTGGGTTATTTTCAAAACTTTAGCTGTCTAATCTAATGATGAACAGGTCCTTAAAACATAAAAACTACAGCATGCAAGTGTAGATCAACACTATTAGTAATCATGGCTTGGATTAATAAGTTTATACTCATATAATTTCCTGATAAGATATCTGTTTGTTGAAGATGAGGAAATATTATTACAACAAAAATACAATTAATTGCTACGAATATTTCACCAGACAAGCCACGAGGGATTAATTATTTTTAATGCAAAAATGGTTTGCAGCTTATATATTGAACACCAAAGGGACGCCAAATAGTCTTTAATAATCTGTAATAATTATATTACTTACTATAATGTAAGTATAGACTGGATGGGCTCTGTGCAAGCCCATTGAGAAAAGGCACTGTCTTTTCTGCTTGCCATGGAAGACAGAACACACAAATAATATATACCTATCTTCAGCTTCTGAAAGTGATGTGATAAAAGATTTCAGGATGACTTCAAAAGAGGAAGGATAAGTGGCATATAAAATCCTATTTCAGTACACACAAGGACATATTAACATGCTTTCTTATAAAATAAATGTACTATGAAAACATTGGAAACACCAGAAACTCTTCCAGAGTTGCCTAAATCTGAAGTAAATTAAGCTCAAAAATATAGACCATATGTTTAACACAGAATCTTTTTGAACTACTAAAGAGTAATTAAAAGTATGAAATGGTACTTGAGTTAACGTTCAGAGTATATAATGGATTTCTAAATGCATGTAAATGTCAATAAATACTATTCTGCAGTTGTTGCACCCTAAACATCCATAAAATAATCTATTTAATTAAATCTATACAATTCAAAATAAGAATTTTTGGCAGTTTCATTCTATCTTTGAACCATTTATATGCAACTCTGTTCTGAAACCTACAGCTGTAAGGAAAAAAAAAATGTACTGGAAAAATGGCCTATTACAAAATCTCTACCTAATTAGAATGATAGAAAAATCTATAGAAAGAAATGTGTTTGAACAATGTGGCTACAGTAAGGTGTTCAGAAACTACTGCTTTATATTCTTTGGAAACTGAGATATACACTTTTAATTTCTCAAAAGCTTTGCAATCAATTGGCAATTAATTTTGACTATATGGATGAGACAGTTATTCAATGGATAATACTTTCTAACACAAATTTCAGCAATTCTTCTTAACATGAGCAACTTGAAAAAAATTTATGTAAACCTGCACAATATGTAAAATAGAGATTTTGGGACACGTTGTCAATAACAGGTCTTCTGAACATACTATTAAAAGAACTCTTTTCTGTAATTTTCTCCTGTTATAAATATGTTACAAAAAGTTCTAAGGTCTTTCCCCACCCATTTGAAACCAGGTTCTTTGGATACATGTATCCTATTCAAAATTTTTTCTCCCTTTCTCAGCTACAATGTCCCCATATACAGATAAAAAATAGCAAGCAAGTTAAATAAAGGTAGACAGGTAGTAGAAGAGGGGGGTTTATTGTTGAAAGACAATACATAAATAACAATACTTAAAAGATATGGATATACAAATATATGTGCCTGCAGCAAGATGGCTACTGTGAATATATAGAAAGCATACAAGTAAACTTTGCAATCTGCAAGCAGGTGAACAATTAATCACAATTTATACTCCATATAAGAAGCAGAGATTAAAGGTGAAATTCCATATGAGTTTAAGAACTCTAACTTCAAGTATCTATGGAAAGACATTCAGGATCTCCATGTCTATACCCTCTTTTATAATCAGTGTGGTCGTGACTGATACAGCCACTACTTAAAAATACTGTGTAGGTGGCTTGTTAGAAGAGAATGGTCTTAACCTTTCTCTGGGAGAGGGGAAAGAAAAGCTCAAGAAATAACATGAACACACACTTTTTTCCCCCTGTGTTATATAGTGCAAGATACTTTGACTTAACTCATATCAAACACTTAAGTGTTTGCAAATTCATTTATTTCCTCAGTCTTTTCTAAAATACACATCCTTAGAGGAATGAAGTCACCATGAATGTAGAGAATAGATTAAAAATGGAAAAAGCGTTGTACCAGTTTATAAAAAGCAGTATGGCACAGGCAGGACTGAAAGTTAAAAGGACCTCTTCATCTCCAGTTGTGTTGATTCCTTCACAGACAGACAGGTGAACCACATGCACACATCACCTGTTATTCTGGCTAGTGGTGTTGTGCCCAGAACTTCTTAAAATTTATTTCTCAATACACTGTGGTGAAGAACTGAATAATAAGAAATACATAAAACTTGTCTACCTTTCATCATCCTATTTTAAGCAACTCTTCCCATCTAGAAACTTTATGGAAGCAGAAGGAATAGAAATAAATAGGTTTATAGAATTCAACTTTAACTATCTTTTTTTCCAAATAATCTTCTCTCTACATGCATGCATAATTCTGCCCATATATCATATAGACATCGTTTTGGCAGGGTTATTTTAATATGCATAAACTTTTGAAGGAATAATCTTAATCTTATTCTGAAATAACTTTCTTAACATTTTAAATAATTAGAAACATATAATTTAGCTGATTGAAAAAATTCTGTTTCCTATTTATTGCTAATCTGCAGTTATAAAATATAACTAGGTTTGAGGGCACCAATCTTAATTTGTTAAATTGTAAACAGTTCCTTAATATAATAAAGGGAATGGAAAAAACTCACATTGTTAATTTTAACTGCTAAAATCTTTACAAAGTAATTCTAGATCTTTCTTGAAAATTCATTTTTTTAGAAAGGGAAAAAAATCAGTCAAAAGAAATTTAAGATCAAACTTTGATCTCAGGGGCTCCCGAAAGTTATTTGAAATGTCCAACATTATATAATATATTATTTATTATTATATGCTATATAATATATTATTATATACTATACTTTATAGAGTGTATGTCGTCCTGATTTCATGTCTGAGAGGTTTTGTTAACAGAAATTTCCTGGGAAAGAATTTCAGAAAACCAAAACATCTCAGACATGAAACCAGGGCTACAAGTGTATATCTGTTATAGAAGATTGCACTTTTGTATGAGTATTAGAAATATGGAACAGAATAATATATTCATATTTGTAGCTTAAATTTTATATTTTGACAGTTTCAGTTAATACTTTCATAAATTAAACAGCAAATCAACAGTGATGCACCTAACAAGCCTTACATTTGAATTGCAGCAAGAAGGAGCTTGCAAGAAGGATTACTCCATCATCCTAGGTTTCTAGGTACTGATCATCTACCTGACTTAAGAAACTGCTTATCAGCTTCCCTTTCCTAACAGATAGGGTTGAGCTAATAATTCGAAATGGGAAACAATAATTCTTCATTCAACATGAGGCCAATGTAGGCAAGAAGGCCGGGATAAACAGTAGGATACTGAAAGTTCTGTTCAAGTGTTCTAAGTTTTCAGGCAGGAATTCTTGCTCATGGGAAAATTTTAGTAATCATAGCAGTGGGAATAAATTAACAGTAACTCTAGTGTCTACTCATCTAAAACTTGGAAAAGAGGAAATGATTCACTGCAAATAAACAGGAGTCTATTTGTGAAAAACAGAGGAAATGAGCAAACTTTTGGAACAAATCCCAGCTAAAACTCATTAAATCCAGCTGCACATACATATAATGACAAGGTCTATAATGGCTTCAGAGAAATAGATTTTTTTAAAAAATGACAGAAAAAAATTTAGGTTGAGGTGGCAAAGAAGGTAAAGAACTTCTGTCATTCAAGCCACTGCATTGACAAGTTCATGGACGCTGTTCCCACTAAGGTCTCAGTAATAACGCTACAAATATGACCACTACTTTAATATTAAAGCAATATAATCTTTAGGCCATCACTCCCAAGATTATAAATTTAGCTGGAATTTGTTTGCAAATTTCAATCACATTTTTTAGCTATGATGAATACATCAGCAGATGAGAAAAAAAAAATATGCTTAAGAAGCCTACCTGAATTGGCATCACTGAAAGATCTTACTTTCATACTCTAAAGATAGAATTTTAATATAATGTAAAACACCATATGCATATGGACACCTACAGTGATCTCTGCTAGCTGCTCTCTCTCACTTGCAAAGCATAACTGCATTTTAAACTTTATAACAAGAGATTTTAAAAAGCAGTCCTTTTCTTCATAATAGATGTGAATTACAGCACTGGGAAAACCCAGTGGTTTTAAAAAGATGAGAATCCTTGAACTATACACAGAAAATACCTTCAATACCTTCAAGATACCTTCAACCAGTAATTTTCAGAAACAAATCACAATAACCTTTTACAAATTACCTTTTCCACATGTTTGATACCACCTACATACGAACCCTTTTTTTTCTAATTGAAAATGAGAAATAGTTAACATCTTCCTTCTTTCTAACCCTAGCCCAGAGGGATAATTCAGTGATTTAAGGATGATAATTTGTGTAAATTTGGAAATTATTTTTTCTTTTAAAATTTTCAGAGCATTAAAAAAAAAAAAAAGCTGTTCATTTTGTTGTTTTGTTGATATTTGCAATATACACATTTTAATTCAAAAAAAAAATAGTTTTCATTCCAAGTATTTTTTGAAGAACACAATTTAATAATCATGGACTATTCAGCCTGTATTCCTAACACAGCATGCTATTACTGTTTTATTTCTTGTGTTTCTTCCTCTTCTCAGATTCATTTTTGCACCCTCCTTTTTACCAATGAAGTCTCAGTTCTCCACTCCATATACTTGCTCTATTTCTTGGGACAGCCTGTCTGGCAATATTTCTCTCTTACATTTGTATCCTAGCCTTTTTATCCAAAAAAATTCACCTCTCCCCATACTCTATGGTGCACTTCTTGTCTTCTGTATTCCTCATTAGGACTTCCTGGATTGATACTGAAGCTTCATTTATTCCAAGCTCCTGACACAATAACATGAGAGGTACCTATCTATTCTCTTCTTTCTCTCTTTTTCCTTCCTCTCTAGGTCTGGCTTTTATGTCCCTGGTATTGGAACCAACATTACTATTTCATTTTCTGGGGGAGGAAAGAGGGAAGAGATAATGATGTCATCATCTTATTAATCAGGATATCATAATTCTTGTACACAAACTTTTCTTTTGACATTCATTAATTTTTGTTTTGCAAGTTTGCAACTTTGACTTACAGAAGATTTTTCTATGCATGCAATATTCATTTGGGGTTACATCCATTTGGAGTTAGTCACATAATGGTACTGTTTTTAATAGGACCTGTGACTAGGTCATAGATGTATCAATTAAGATGTACTCATTTAATAATATTTGTCTTTGGTGTCTTACTTTTTTACTGCAGTGTGTGAAGGTTTTGGTTGGAACAGATCTTATATAAAGACCAGTTATGGAAAGGAAAGTGGAAAAGCTTCTTTTCTTTACTGGAACTTTGTGCTAAACTGACGTTATAGACCCTGAGGCAAAGACACTATATTCCTGAATTTGAGACTGAGTGTGTGCTAGAACAATTGTCTGAGTCTGCAGTTTCAGAACATTGTTTTCACTGACATTCTAACCTTTTCAACTACTGTAGAATAGGAAATGAACCAAATAAAAGTTCACAATGCTCTTAAATGACATGTTATAAGTGATTTTAACAATTTATGTAAGTTTAGACCATGGTAATTCTGATTCACCTTCCATGCACTAACTTTCACTATCTCTTGAAAGCAATAGAGTTAAAGAATGGTTAAAACACAGAACTTAAACTGAAAATTAAAATTAAATCTTTAACAGTAACAGAATACTATGAATGCTAAACCAGTGCATCATGTCTCAGAAATGTATTTAAAATTTTCTTTCCTTAAACTGAAAAGTGTATCTTCAGACTAATGAAGATAAAATTGTAAAACTACTAACTATGCTAACTAAATATAAATGATGATAAATGCAAACGAAAATATTAAACCTCATTAAAAAAAAAAATTCTATCCATGCACAGTCCTAAATCCTAAATGGAGTAAAACACAGTTCAGGGGCCTGAACTCTTCTGAAAGAAATAATAGCCATGGAGAGTTCTGTTTTCAGAGAAAGAAATGGTCATTATGGATTCAAAATTTGAGGATGTTACCATTAAATTATGATTTGTGCCTGGACAACATTCATTTTCAAAAAGAAAAAAATACTGTGCAGGACTGAGGAACCATGAAATTACCATAGAGAGCTAGATAAGCTGCTCTGAAAAAGAAGATGTCTAGAAAAGGTCCAACAGCAACTTCATGCTACTTTGAACAACTGCCAGTGCAAAGCACATGGTAAAAACCCTCAGGTCTCAGAAGAGTCCAAGGAGCAATTCTACACAGTGGTAAAGTTCCTTACACATCATGAATATTGACATCCATCATCAGGCACCATGTAAAGAAATGAATTTTGAGATTTCTAGATGGTACTGGGAAGGGAAAGAGTATTTTTTTTTCTCAAATGTTTGGGCACTTTACTGAGAAAATTGTGCAAGCACAGCACTGAGTGATCTGTGATCTGTACAAGATCATATAAATCACACAGTAGCAGCATTAGGTGGTACACAGAGGGTCACAACACACTTGTATATGACATGTATGACAAAGTTTACAGGTATTAAGAAAAGTGAGACTGTTCAAGGAACGAGGATTAAACAGGAGCAAGGAAGCACTCATGACACAAGTCAGAGAAAGTTCAGTGCATGATGAGTGAAAACAAACACTTAAATTTCCTCTTGTGTCAGGATTGTGATAGGGGAATGGTTAGGCATGGCACGGAGATTGCCTGTTTGTTATTTAGAAGCTGTACTTAATTGCTCCTTATCTAAAGTCTAAGTCTGTTACATTTACCAGCTGTGTTTTGCATTCTTCGCCTGTCACTGTGTGACATCAATAAGATTTTGATTTTATCTGAATGTCAATTCAACATTAAATGCTGTTGACATGACTCACAAAGCATTGGCATCTTTATACCCGAATGGCCAGATCTTATAACTGAGCTGTGAACAGGAACAGCTGAGGGAATCCCTGTATCTAATGTTCCCCACAAAAATTAGAGGTATCTCAGGGAGAAAAGTTCTAATCAGACAGAGGGGAAAAAAAGATCCCCTGAATTAGAAAACTGCAATTATGAAAGAATAACTGACATTTTCTAAAATGAAAAACAAATAGCTGTCACATGTCAGTTGTGGCTAACGAGTATATACTTTTTACATGCAAGTGGCTACATGTCCTCTACTCATAGGGAATTAAAGTCATCAAGCTTACATTGCCATTTCCTCAGCACTGAGGTAAAAATGTTCACAGTCATTCCCTCTGACAGCAGCATAGGGATACTGGAAGTGGACACTTTACCTTATTCCTCCTAACACACGACAAGGAAATGGCTTTATATGAACTTGTTTTACACAAAGTCGACAAGCTGCCTTCTTTGTTCCTCATTTTTATTCTCCTCTGGTAGAGTCATGTTCAGCTATTGCTCACATTACTATTTCATTGACTCTTAATCTATATATACTTACCCCACCAATTTCAGGCTAAAACATTCTCCGGTTTTCTGAAGTTGTTTCCTTAAATAAAATCATTGTAATTTTAGTTTTCACTCAAATATTTCTTAGTTTCTCAAAACAGTTAACTTGAGAAAGAGTACAGATGTTTTCATGGTCTTTTCTAGTAAAAATTACCTCTACCTATCAGGATAAATCTATTTTCTTGAAAGGATCTTGCAGTTATAGATCAAAGAATAAGATAACTATAATTTCCAGCTTCCACTCAGTATTACCTGAAGCAATTTCCTCTATAGACTATTTCATGAGAAATTTCATCAGATTTCATTTAGGACTTGAATCCTTTATACATTTCCCTTTAATATCTCCTTATATTCTTATTTCTACAGTTTATACAAACATCTTGAATCCTGAGTTTATAAAATTTGGTTTTACTAAGTCAATAATGAGATTCTGAAAACAGAGATGCAAGTTTTATTATCCCATTTCTGTCCTCATGGATCATTAGCTTTTTCTTCTATTGTATTTTTAAACTTAACATATTCTTCAGAATTCCCTCCATCAAAAAGGATGGAAAGGTAGTTGCATACAAATGAAATACCAGACTTTTACATTAGTCTTTTTAATAACACCCTGCAATGTTTCTTCTTAATTTCAACAGCCTTAATAGGAAGTACTACAAAGACCAACAGTTAAGGGCAGTTGCTGATGCCTTATGGGTAGCAGGAACTCAGAAATCAGATAATAAGAAACCTGAATTAATTAACCTGATTTATTAGACCATCACTTCTCCTATCTCTGTCTTATGATATTAATTATTCAGTTCCATTCACTCCAGCATATATTTCTCATTTGTTTCAGTGAAACCATATTTTAGCACCTTTTTGGTTTGTTTTAGCAATTTTAAAGTATCTAGCATCATATTTCAATTTGAAAAGTGAATAAATAAACTTCAGAGTAATCTTTCAGTTAATTCTGCTGTAAAATACAACTTTATTAATCCAAAAAGATAATTCTCATTTTGTGTTTCATATATTTATCAAATGAAAAATTGGCATAGTTGTTTAGTAACTAAATTTAACTGCATCAAAAAATTCCAAATTCATCAAATAATGAGTATAAATTTTTGGTATATCTAATCTCTAAGATATTACTAGGATAGGACCTTCAGAAAAAGAATGTGAGTCGGCACTGCAGCCAGTTGTCAAAGCACTGCAAAATAATATATTTTCTGCTTGTATTAATTTATGAATGGTGAAAAGTCCTTCACTGAAGGGTTTGGACATAACAGTTACAGTTGAAGGAAATCACCTGGTTAGATAGTCACTGTCTCAAAATTTATTATACTGGATTTGGCTTCCTGAAAATACATGTAAGTATTAGTTTGTATTTACAACTGGGGATTGTCTCATGTGAGAGGAGGTAGGAAGAAAAGTCATTACAGATAAGCTTTTAAACATGAATGGCTGCAAACTGATTACATATGATAAAATAAACTAGATACTTGGCAACCAAAATTAAAAAAAAAGTAAAATGTTATGCAGACATAAGAAAATAAGTTTTGCCTCTCTACCTGGTATTAAAATTACAGTTAAAAGACTATGTCAAATTCTGTCTATACACTTCAGAAAATGTGAAAATGCTTGGAAGAATAGAAAACAGAATTTCAAAACTAATCAAACAGACAGAAAAAAAAAAAGCCTTAAGATATGAATCATTTTACTTTATCTTAAAGAGAAAAATATGGTGCAGGAGATCAAATCTTAAAATAAAGTGCAACAAAATCAAGCAATCATATGTAGAAAATAGTCAAAATTCTATTTTTAAGTAAAATCGCATTTGTAGATAGTTGGTAGAACTGACCACTGAAGCTGGATTTGAAAGAAACTGATTTGAGACTCTTGAAATCAGAATCCTTTAAATAATATTGTTTTTAAAGCAGATGTTTGCTTCCTTTTCTTTCAAAGTAAAATTTCTAGAGTTTCTCTAGGCAAATTAGAGTAGATTTCCCTAGTCATTCTTTAGTGGATCTGTAAGGAAAAAATAATCTAAAAGGTTGTTCTACAGCTTGCTGCAAACCAAAGGGAAAACATCAGATATACTAAACTGAGCAATGATTCCATTTCTGTGCCACACTATGTTGTGGAGATCTGCTCTGCAAGATTCAACAGCAACTCATGGAAAGGAATGTATAAGATAATAAATTAAAAGTAAATGGAACTTGGAGATTCCTTGAAGCCTGGAAAAAAAATCTCTTTATGGGTATTGGAAAGAAACTAGTTATCCCCAAAGTCACTCCCCACAAAAAGTCTTTGTTTTGTCATCAAAATTAATTCAATTAATTGCATACAGTCCATGGGACAAGTGCATTGTTTGTCAAAACTTGTTTAATTCAGTCTCCTTCCAGTATACTCCCCTCTGATCCTGACAAGCAGTCAGGCAAGATTAAGAGTGTACACCCACGTTTACTTAAATTCTCATTTGTACTTTTTTTCTTTTTGTTTCTCTTCTCTTCTCTTCTCTTCTCTTCTCTTCTCTTCTCTTCTCTTCTCTTCTCTTCTCTTCTCTTCTCTTCTCTTCTCTTCTCTTCTCTTCTCTTTTCTCTTCTCTTCTCTTCCTCTTCTCTTCTCTTCTCTTCTCTTCTCTTCTCTTCTCTTCTCTTCTCTTCTCTTCTCTTCTCTTCTCTTCTCTTCTCTTCTCTTCTCTTCTCTTCTCTTCTCTTCTCTTCTTTTCTCTTCTCTGCAGATATTGAACTTTCCATTTTAAAACACTGACTTTCCATATATTTGCTGCTTATATTAGTTTAACAACTAATATATTCAACCCACATACGTCACAACACCACTACTAAGTCTTAAAAATTATCGTGCTTTCTAAGTTTAAAAACTTACAAATTTGCTTTCAAGGTGCTACTTTACTAACACCTATCCAGTCATGTAGACAAGTAAAACTCGGTCTCTTAACCACAGTACATTCTAGGAAATTACCTTCAACATTCAAAAAGAAATCACTACAGCTAAGAAATACACATTTCCCTGCAAAGCAATCAATAGAAACATATTTATGAGCTACTTACTTGTATAAGTCAGCTGAAATCCTTGGTCAGTATCAGATCCATTGGTATTAAACTCTATCCACATATGATTAGAGGTGCTATTAAGAATAACTCCCATCATGTCATTTTTGGTGAAGACTCCAAGAGAGCGTGAAGAACTGTCTTTTCCATCATACACCTTGCAGAAATAAGCGCATGAAATTGGATGTCAAATCTAAATGTTTGAAAGATTTTCATTTATACAATAATTCCAAAGTTAACAATGTATTGCCAATAGTTTCTCCAAAAGTTTAATGCATCTATTTTGAGAGGTATATACCCCTGGGTTAAATAGTTCAGAGAAATCTTAAATATTCAGCCCCCCTCAAGGTGTTTTATAGTCTTTTTGTCTTTTCAGTTTTGTGAGCTCATCTTAAAAGAAATGAATGCTTGTATGTAATTCTATCTTCTGAGATTTCGTAAACTCAGATTGTTTTCTTGATTATTCACAAAGGCCAACAGAAGTATAAGTTCTGAAATCACCATCAAAGGTAAACCCTTGTAGCCTACTCTGTTCTCTCCTGCCTGGATATATCAACAGCAAAAATCAGATATTGATGTCAGTCTGTCATCTTTTTTCTCAGGCTCTAAGCCTTCAGCAATTTGGTTTACTATAGGCTTTAACAAAGACTGATAAGTTTCAAAAAGATATGTAAGTCTATTTCCAAACTAATTGTAGAGATGCTCTTATTTACCATGTTACTTTACTAAAAACTTTCAACAATATCAACCTATGTACTTTTTCAAATCCTAGATTTTTTAAAAATGTCTTTTGACTGTTCACAAATACCAAAGTGCAAACTCTTGCCAAGGGGATAAAAATTTAATTTTTTTCTTATTGCAAAACCTTGAAAGTCACAAAGTGCAAAAATAGCCTTCTGCAGTTTTGTTTTGCTTGTTTTCTCAGTATAAACTTACAAAGCTAATTTCTTTTTTAAATTAAATAGATCTCCTCTACTTTCTTATAGAAAAATAAGCAATATGAAGCGTGTAAATATACACCATACATAAAATGTCATGCCCATGCTTATACAAAAGGAAGAAATGGATTTGAACAGCTGGTTTCTGATATGAAGTGAAAGATAATTTGCTCTTATCTCATGTGTCCTAGAGTGAATAGAAACAACCAGCACAAAGCTATAATTACAGTAAATATTTCAAGCACTGGATCTTCATTCCTCCACTTGCAGACCTTGTGGTAGAGTGTGGATTTATAGTGATTCCAGTGAGAAGCAGGAGTGACCCATTTAATAATCTAAATTGCTACATCTGAGTCACAGGCAGTTCTTCCTATTTGAATGTCCAGTTAGATCTATTAATAAAATTCAGAAACGTTTCTTTTGAGACGACAGATCATTGCAACACTTGTAGGTGACAACCAACAATTAAAAGCTATTCTATTTTTAATGTGGAGAAAATAATAGCACGCCATCCACAGGTAAATGTCTTGAAAGTATCATGTTCATCTCAAATGCCATTAACAAAATAAAATAATAAAAACAACATGCATAAAGACTTTTTAAGACAAAAGCATATGTTTACTTTTAAAAACCTACACAGATATAAATAATTACCTACTCTAAAAGAAACTTTTGAAAAATAATTGATAGAAGAATACATTCAGTCTTTATTATTGATGCAAAGATTGTCTTATACCAAGGCACATAGATGAGATGTCTCAGAAGATACAATTCATTGTATTTAGGGTTCATGCAAGCAGTTACTTACTTAAGGTCCACCTCTTGGAAGAAATATGACTTTAAGCTGTGCTAAGTGTATCTGAAAAATTACTTGCAAGCTTCTAACCATTGCCTTGGGACAGAACTATCAATCAATTTCATGGATGGATTATTCTTTATTTATTAGAGCTGGAAATCTATTGTACAAAGTAAAGAATCATTTGTTCCCCATAAGATTTATTTCTGTAGATATATTACACTTCATATGGGAGATAATACCTGAAATGGAATTTCAGCTAATTGTCATTAACTAAAAATGCTGCCTATGTTTAAAAAGAGATTTTTATTCATCTATAAAACAAAACAAAACAAACAAATGAACAAAACCTGCCACAGCTAAAGATTAAAGACATCTTGTTTCAAAAGTGTTCTACCTCACTGACTGTTAGAGACGCTCTTCCTACGTGAGGACTAACAAGTTAAATAATAGAATCCCTCAAGATTAATCCAGACCCAAATGAAAAGAGTGTTTCATGAAATTAAAATTAGATATGAGAAATCTTGTGAAAACAGCTGTAAAAAAACCCCAAAACCAACCAACCAACCAAACAAAAAAGTGTGGTACAATTTGTGTTGACACTTGTCCATATATTGTTTACATTACAGACATGAGCAAGTACATATCTACTCCAATAAGTGGAACATCATTAATGAACAAATACAAGGACTGAATCTCCCTTTTCTACACTGAAAAGTTGGTTGAACCATCCCAAGAAAGAACATTTTTTTTACCAGTGCTTGTGATGCTAATTAATATGGGCCAAGGATCACTCCGAGTAGACAGCTTGTGTACAACCATTGTGTCCTTTCATATGCCACTGATTCCAGAGGTACAGCATACATTTGATAAAGTAGTCTATACTATTTATCACTATTGATTCATATTTAGTACATACATTTAACTTATTTAGGAGAACCCATTTGCAATATAATTTGTGTGCTGCAATTACAATTTACTCAGTCATGAAGAAAAAAAGAAGGTCTATTTGGCAAAAAAGATAAAAACCAGAATATTACATTCTGCTTTTCTTCTTACCTCTGACAAATTCACTGCAGTTGCATTATAAAGATTCTGGCAAAGGTAGCCACTTTAAAGAATTATGAATCTTCAAGTGGCAGTTAAAACAGGAAGACCAGGAAGGTGAAGTGTTAGTGAGTGAGAAAGCATAAGCTCTAAAACAAAGAAATAATCCAAGTATTCACTTTCGTCATATGTCCTTCAATATGGTGAAACTGTTTTTATTACTTTACTTGAATTTAAATTTCTATCCCACTAATTCAAGTTCAAATTTTGTCACAGCTATAGAACGCTTTGCCCAAAAATTATAGACATTAACCTGCATGAATTCTTCTTGAAAGTAATAGTTTAGACCCTTCCTCATGCACTAGTCTTATTGATTCCAGAAATACTCTTGCAAATTATATGCCATTCCATACCATCTGCAGCCTCAATATCCAGCCTCAATATTCCCACTTGAATACTGAGCTGACATACAGAGCTACAGATTAGTTTATATTTTCAAAGCAATAGTGACAGAGCAGGATTCAAGCCAGAGCGGCTTGATTGTCTACGCAGTATTTATTGTTAGTACATCCCTGGAACACATTTAATGCAGACTTACTAACACCTTCACAAATCTTCCCTGAGAAAGCATTAGTGCAAGAGCTGCATAGGCCAGGGACTCTTTCTGAGACACAGCTCCAGTGAGCCACCTCATTGTGCAAGATCTAAGAGTTTAACATTAGATGTGTAGTCAAACTACAGCAGCTGGTCTTGGGGGCAGTAGGGAATGATCACAGCATTGTCTAGAGCTATGTTTAATTTATCCAAAGCATTCAGGGATGCCTCTTTTTCCCTATTTCTGAGGAACTGAAAGTGTTTGTCTTTCTTGTTGGGGTTAAAATATACAGACAAAAGGAGAGGACAGTGCTATAATTATTCATGAGGAAAAATGCTCCATTCATATTGCTAATGTATCTGCACCTGCTGTGTGAATGTGCAACACTCACCTGAAGGAGAAGGAAATGCTGACTAGAGTTTCTTAACGTTTCTTGAAGTTTCTCATTCTGATAGTAAAAAGAAATTACTTACGTCTAAACTTACCAAATTTCCTTAACTGCAGAGATTTTATAGCATAAAATCATTCCAAATGGACAAGCTTTTAAAGCATTCCTTTGGAAGTGGGCAGGAAAGGCCTATATAGTTTGCTGACATTGCTAACATTCTGAAATTCTTTCACTACATCCTCACGGAGTTCGTAGTTATCTTACCTCAAACAGTAACATGGTATGCTTTGTCTGACCCTCCTGGTTGGTTGATTGTGGGATTATGATGTTATTATTACAGGCTTTTATTGGCCCTCTTTATCACACACTGTTGTGCAGCATTTTTTGCCCTTCTTTGCCTACGCTTCCCCACAGTGCCCTTGCCCTGGCTGTGGCTCAGCCATGCACTATGGTGGGCAGCTGGATCCGTCTGGAACCGGCTGTATCTGGCTGGAACCAGCTGTGTCTGGCTGGAACCAGCTGTGTCTGGCTGGAGCAGCCCCGATCTCCCCTCTCCAACCCCTGCAGTTCCCACTGCTGCCAAGGCCCATACCCAATGCAACATTACGTACATAAAGATGTACGTAACATAGAGTAAAGAGTAAGATACTAAGCTAGAAAATGCCCTATATTTCACCACAAGGCTTATACATATTCTTAAGCTTAGTGTATCCCTTCCAAGCTGCCAGCAAGACAATCTTGCAGCTTCCTTCTGTGCAACACAAGATAGAGGGCTGGGGTTTATAACACAATTTGCTCATATTTTGGGTGCAGATAGGAAAGAATATAAGCTTTGAAGTCCATAGGCGTGCCAAAATGCTGATTCTAATGGAAATGTGTAAAAAGATATCCTGGCATGGGAATAGAGAGGAAATAGAGTTTATTTTCAAATGCAGGTAATAGAGAGACCTTAATTGGTGGAAGAGAGCTTAATTGAATAAATGGAAGTTGTGCTTTGCCAACTGACTCAAAACCAGAGAACAGTCCTTGCGGTTCAGACAGCACCACAATTTTGGTTTTGTTTCCTTTGGAGCCTCTGAAGTGTTGTGCTAAAAGATCTATAAAAGAAGAAAGTATCTAACAGATTGCTCAGAACAGCTTTGTCTCAGGCAAATCTTTCTTTTATCTCCAGGGAATATCGCTAAGTACGCTGGACATTACTCATGAGATGTTCTGAATGATAACTGAGTTTCTTGAATGTTTCTTTGGGGTTTTCTAAGGGATTTTTGTTGCAGATTTTTAAGTAGTTTATTAAATTATTTATAAACCAGATATCTGCAAAGCTTCTGGGACACTTATGTACCACATTCAAGCAATTCAGTGGGCAATTAAGTTCTTTCTCTTCTGCTGCATCTCTTCAGAGCAAAAATACTTTTGGGGATCTGCACTGTCAGACCATAGATAATGGGGGCAAAGGACAATATAGACCACGTAATTTGTCCACCTACTCAATTCCCTATGATCTAAAAGCAAAACCAAGGTCTTGCTGTGTTTTATAGATGGTAGCATTTATTATCAATGCTTTTGTGGGTAAAGATGGAGAAAATGCTGTTCTTTTGATTGTATTTTCTAATCTATATAATAAACTATAAGTTTTGCTTATTTCATGGTCACATGCAGACTGTACTTATTGAAAAGAACAGATATAATAACAAAAATATTAATTTCTATATTAAAATGAAGATTTTTTTCCTCCCCACCTTCATCCTTTCTGTAAATGCCTTGTTTTGGCAGAAATTGAATTGTCACACTAAATTACAGAAGAAAGCTCTTAAGATGATGAAATGGATAAAAATATAGCTACCAATATTTGATCAATGACAATTCTATCTTTAAACTCCTTGTGAAAAGCACTCTGTGCAAATTAAAGAAATCATGCTTGAAATGTAGACAGCAATTCCTGAAATGTTAAATGATTTGCTGGGATATATCCAGAAAGGAGGTTGCTAACTGAATTCTGAATACTTCGTGATTTTAAGGATTAATTAACTGAAAATCTGGAGACATAAATTTGAAAGACTAATGCATGGTCAACACTTCAGACGAATATCAGGATTTTCAGTATATACAAGAATGAAACCGCTACTATTAAGAAAAGGAAATTACCATGATGTAGAAAAGTACATGCTCAAAAACTATATATATTTAGGCCATGTTTCAAAGGTTACCTGCAATGTAAATAACAAAAGACATCTTCTAGAGCTACAGTCTAAGTCAATATTGCAATGTTAGTTTCCATTTAGGGAAAAAAACAAAAATCCCTGTGCTACATTTACAAATATTGTGCAAAGAGAAAAAAATACTAGGAATTCAAAATCCAAGTTCAAATTTTAGGTCTCCTTTTAAGATTTAAACCATTTAAACAGTCTAATACTTCTAGAAATGTAATTGAACTCACAATGTCTCCTATAGTTTCATTGAATCTAGTATAAAGGCATTGATGCTATCTACCTAGAATTCATTAATTTTGTATCAGAAAGTGGAATGAAAATAAAGATATCTGGCATTGGAAACAGATTTATTTATGCAATGTGAATATTTAGCATAGAAAGTAAAATATTTTTTCTTATTACCTTAACAATATCTCCCTCATGCAGCTGAAAGCTCCTGGCTCTAAGATGGATCCCTTTTCCAGCCTCAGTTTCAATTTTATAGATACATTCATGGTTGTTGTCATAATTAGATGGAAAATTTGGAGACAACAATGTTCCTTCATTTCCAGAGACAGTTGCTCCACATTCAGCTAAAGAGAATAGACACATTAAAACAAAAGAAGTGAATTATCCAATCCAAGAAAATATGAGGTCATAGCAATAATAAGACTTAGACTCTATGAAATCTGTAACAAGCTGTCTAGGAAAAGTATATTTCTAACAGGTCTCAACCATAGGACCAGCTCCTAGAAACCCTATCAAAGTTGCCGTCTCCTGCATTTTATTGGGTCTGTTTGTTATATGCTTTTACCTCCAATTTATCTCCTGGTCCTCCCATCAGACTAAACAATAATGTAGGTTAGACTGGATACCATAAAAATTGAATGCTTTCTTGAAACCTAACTATTCTGGTAACATTTTAAATAAACATAATATTGATTTTACCTCTGTATTCAGCTTTACAATAAGTATTTTAAAAAACAGACAATAAGCTGCCAAAAAAAAACCCCAACCAAACAACCCACCAACAAAAAAAACAACCAACCAAACAAAAACCAAACAAAAAACCAAACCAAACTAAACCAAGACAAAACAAAACAAAACAAAACAACCCACCAAAACCAATCAACCAAAACCCACATTTTGGTACTAAATCAAGAGCATTCAAACATGATTTTCTCTACCTGGAATAAAACAGAAAAACCAAAAACCAAACAACAACAACAACCACCAAATTTATTGACATCAGTCAATGCCAAGGAAGGAGACAGATCCTTTCCTTTCTGGGTAAAGAACAGGTGAGTCTTTCACAGCCATCTGTAGTAAGCACCTATTGACATTTTCATTAGACATTTCTTCTTGTAGCTCCCCAGTAAAGAAAATAATAAAGAGTAGAAGGAGTGGTATGTTCCAAACCGTAGACTCAGTTTTAATTCCAAATAAAGGCTAACAAAATTATTCCAAATATGCAACATAAATTCCAGTACATAGACTAAAACATCCAAACAGAGAAAAAATAATATTGGTGTACTGTAAAAACAGATATCAAAGCCACCTAAAAATGACCTAAAACCACTTTACAAAATCCCACAGTAACATTAACATCCCAACTATTAACCTTCAACTTCTTTTTAGGTGCATGAGATTGATACCGATATCTCATTTTCCAGTCTAGGGATAAAATGTAATGTGTTTTTCTAACCTAAACATCATTAGACCTCATTCAGAGTTTTGTAAAAACATAACAGATACAATAATAATAAATTAATGTATAATTGTAAAACAACAGATATGCTGTATCAAAGAAGTGATAGATTTAGAAAATAAAATCTGTATTTTTTCTAAAAATGTTTAATAGATTTTCAGATTTCTTAGGATATTAAAACATTTATTTGAGGAAGTTTGTGTGGGGGGGGGGGAATACAGTTTTAGGTAAATATCAATATAGTATAAAAAGCATATATGTAAAGAATAATTTTGAAAATACACTGTAAAGATAGACCAGTGATTTTCTAATATATTTTCTGATAGCAAATATATCAGAAAATAATTGATTTAAACATATTCAAGAAAAAACGTATGATTTATATTTGCAAACAAGCAGCCTAAATATTTTGTATGTACATTTCTGAGGCCTTTACAGATATCAAACTTATGTGCCTCTTGCTTTTGAAAAGTATAAAACGAATGTATTTTTTACTTCCTTTACAACAAATCTGAAGAAAGAAAGGGAGCAAGAAGGAGAAGGAGAGGGAAGCAGGGATGGATGGAGGGAAGTGGGAAGGGGGAAAGTAAGGATGAATAGCGGAAGAAAGGAAGGGGGAATGAGTTATAATCTTACCTTGAGCTTTATTTCTACTCTCCATTTGGGATCTCCTTAGGCAAAATGAAAAAGGAAATCACCAACAAACTGGCTCAGGATCTTTACCTAGCATTTTTATTTAGAGTTCATTTGCTATTTTAAAGTAGATTTTTATATTCTCCTCTTCCTTAGCTTCAGTTTTGAGCTATACTATATTTAACAGGCAGAAGGGTGTTGGGGATAAGAATCCCTGCCACCAAACTTCAGACAGATGAACTCTTTCTTTGTTAGGGAATGTAGGATGCATAAGGTAATTCTAACAAGTTTAAAGTCACCTTTAAAGTCACCATTGCCTAAATGTTTTCAAGAACTGTAGTACACTGAGAAACTACATTTTTATTTCGATACTTCTTTGGTAAACCATGTCAAGTATATGCTACCTATTACATATGGCTACACATACATGTTTCCCTGTACCTATTGGTGCGTACGTATCCATATGTAGCTATTCTTTTCTTGGATTTTAGGAAAAAGGTGGAACTGATTAAGTTTATAAAATGTAATTCAGAGCAATGCCAATATTAATGCTACATTAATGAGAAACATTTACAACACCAGTACTCTATACAAGCCTTCTGCAAACTAGTGTTTGCCCAGGTAAAGATGCATGCAAAAAAAAAAAAAAAAAAGGTCCCTTAGGCTGCATTAGTATCTTATTATCCACCTCCTTTAAAGAACTAGAAATACACAAGTACAATGTTAAAGAGTAAAAGTGTATGGAAGCAAAGGATATTTTCTTACTTAATGCTCATGCAATATTCTACATTTTGTTTCAGTGAGTGAATGTAAACCACTAGGACATATGTAGTTATAGAGAAAGTGTACAATGAGCTTTCCAAAATCTAGACCTGGACACATTTCTTGCTACAATAAGTCTATGTTCCAAGGTTCAAAGCCATGGTAATTTTGAATCTATAAATAAAAGTACTGACATATAAGATCAGGGATAATGAGAGTTACAAACTAAAGTTAAAATACTACTACCCTTCTAAAGTATACTACTTTATGCAATAAGCAGATGTATTCTAACATTAACAATTATTTACTAAACTTCAGTTACATAGAAAAGTTCTCTGAACTCAAGTTGGCACTCATATACCTCCTATCCATGCTATAAAAGCATATTCTGTTTTCAGTGCATGTTACTTCTTTTCAAATTCCTTGTAGATATCTGACAGCTATGCAGTTTCATCAGACCCCATAATTGCCTTTGTTATCATGACAAAGGCTTGCTCATGTCATCTGGCCAGTCATGTTTCCTACCTTTCTTGTGTCAGTCAGCAAATCACTAACACAGACCCCAGAAAGGGGCTTCCAAACGAAATTAAGCCCTGCTTTGTAACTTTCTCAATTTATACAAACCTGTCACAGCTCAGGTTAAAGTTTTCCAGCTATATTTTGCTAATCTTGGGATATCAAGTCAAGGCCAAGTTTAATTAGCTCCCTCGATGTCTTGACCTGGAGATTTAGGTGACTTTTTTCAAAGAAATGTTGTCCTCATCCATGGAAATATTCCTTTTTTTCTCCAGACTGTTGGAGCTTCTAAGTGTGCTAATGTCTGAAATCTCTGCCATTTGTGAGCAATGCCCAGATAAAAGTGGACCTTATGCCCTAAGGACTTCAATTGAATATATTTCTAACTTTTCCTGCACACTTCAGCCCAGGACTGTATGACCATGCTTCCCATAGTTATGAACTACAAACTCAAAAGAACAGCCATGAAATGTAATACTGAGTCTGGCCTTGGCAGCAGGAAAAGCTTAAGCAGTCAAAGGCATGTCTCCACTTCAAGGCTCTAATATTTTGCTGAGTGATATGGGAAAAGTAACATTTTTTCTTTAAAAATATTTACACTAGTTGATACTGCTGCTACTTTTTTATATCATAATTAACACATGCAGCCAGGAGGTGTGACACCTAAATTCAATTCACTTTGCCTCTGGGGATTTGAACATGCATCTCCTATGACTTCTGCCTCACACAGAGAGATTTGAAAATCATTCACAAAGTGAAAAAATGTTGACTAACCTCTTTAGCACAGTGGGTAGGGCATTAAATAAGGGAGAAGAAATACTTCTTCTAAGAAACTCATACATTAAACAGTTGGGAAATAAAATTCTGAAGTAACTCATGAATCAACATTCACTGTTACCTGTGAGTATCAAACTACTAGACAGGAAAAATATATTCACGTTCACTTCCATTTCTTCACTCCAATTAATCTTTAATTCCTCATGCAAAATTAAACAAAAGCCTTTGGCCACGCTGACACAATTTTTCTGCTAGCAAGGAACAGATACACTTAAAAATTCTTTTACAGAAGCAAAGTAAATGAAGCTACATTTCTTATATTCTTGATGAGAGATCAAGCAATGGAAGTTTTGTGGAAATAAGGGATATGGCTTGTCCACCTATGGTAACTGAAAAATAAAGCACTGCAAGTCTTGAAAGATGTCATGCAACATTACCTATCTAGTACAGGTGTTCTATGAGTAACTACTGATTTTAGTATCTCAAGCAGAAAAATACTATCATATTATCTTGAAAGAGCTCTTAATTCTTGACTGCAGAGGCCACTTCCCTACTTCAGTGCCTTCCACATATCTCCTCAGTTCCAGAAATCTGCTTTCATCTTGGCAACATGAACTGACTCCCCAGCCCAGAAAGATGAAAAAGATTTCTCACTCCCCCACATGAGAAAAAACATCTTGTATGTGCTTGTAATTTCATTTATTAACTACAATTCAATGAATATTACCCATATGCACCCTTTCTTCAATAAAAATCAACTATATCTGTATTAGTATCTACAAGGCTTAAACTACACAAATATTGACAGGTATGGAATTTGAAATTTTAGGGGAAATAATCTTTACTGATCTTAAGCTAATTACTGTTGATATTCTGTCTCCATATTTTGATCCACAACCTTGTGTTGGAAATATCAGGGTGAATTTAGGTGAACAGGTAATCTGTTACACACCTATTGAACATGCTCAATGTAAATAGTATTTTCAGGACTAGCTCCTCAAGCTGTAGATATTAAAGAAAATTAATATATTTCACAATGCTCTCTGTGGGGTTATGTGATATGCTTAGCTTAGTATAATGTAGGTAAAACTTAAGAAGTTAAAATCTGCATATAATACCTAAAAATTGCTATAAAAAGATAAAAACTGAAATACATATTACAGTGTAACAGAGATCCCTTCTCTGTTGCCTATCTCCCTTTCCTTTGTTTCTTCATTGATCTATTTCCCTTTTCAAGATACAAAATATATTAATTCTAAGTTCTAGATTTTTTATTGTCAATGTGGCCAGTGACACCTAAACCCACTGTGTAGATTAAAATGTTTTCAGTCCGAGGGGTAGAGAGAGAGAGAAGGAGGAAGGAAAGACAGAAGGGAGGAAGGGAGGAAGGGAGGAAGGAAGGAAGGCAGGCAGGCGTATTCTTGAAGAAATAATTGAAATAGCACCTACTCTGTTCTGACAAGATCTATAAAATTAAGAGGTTGTTTTCATATTAAAAACACATCTAAATTGCTTGTTATATAGCTTAAACTAGCAGGTAGTAAGCAAAATTTGCTCTGTAAATATCAGCTGCTTACATGGATCCAATTTAGATTCTTCACTTTCCAAATTTGCCAAACTATGGAAATCTGCAAAAACACAGCATTCAAAAGACAAGGTCCTTGAACACATCTTCTTTATAAAGAAAAAAAAAATTGTATGGTACTGCCTCTATGTTTCAAAAGTTAGAGAGCAGACAAAAGCAGATTAATTTAGCTCTCCATTATAACATTCAAATCTTGTGGGCTTTTTAAAGTTGTTTTTACTTATTTATTACAAAATCAGAAGTACCCACCTTAGAATTCAAAAGATATACTCATATTGACTGTATGTCACCTGTTTCCATGCGTAAATGTTTTCAGAGGAGGAACGGCATGCTTTAATTTCACTACAGTTTCCAAGTTGTCTGTTATAACCTTGGTAAGAACTGCAGCAAACTGAAAAATACTGCCTTATCAAACTGTTCTTTTATTCCCTTTCAGAGGGAGTAATCTGTCTGGAACAGATACTTGACCTCATTCTTTGTTCTTTTGCTTAATAAAGTCACTTAAATTCTATCTAAATATGTAACTTTTTTTCTTTCTTTCATTGTCTCACTAGAAATTGGATAAAAGCAAACTGCAGAGGATAGATCTTTTGAAGATCATCAAACACTTCCTGAATATGAGCACAAACTATAAAACAAACAAAATTCAGGGATTTTTGAATTGCTTTGAAATATAGTTCATGTAAAATGTAACAATAACTTTGTTTAATGGAAAAGTTTACTTCATTATTTTTTCTTCCATACATCTTGCTAAAAGGTTTGACAGGATTTTAAGCAGATATCCAAAACAGAGATCAAATAAAAGTAGTACGTTGTCAGCTTAAAGGCTTCTCTGACACAAAGCACTCTACTGAGTGCAGAATACCTTTGTTGTATTTACAAAATTGTGCAGCAGTTCATGAAGTATGAGAAGAAGCTGAGCTCAGACATTCTTTATGTTTCGTTCAACAATATTGTTATCCAGTAGGATGATTATGCAACATTAATAAATGAGCAAAGGGGATCACAGATAAAGCATTGTATGCTCTGCTTTCAAATAACAGCAAAAACTTAGGGTTGCCCCACAGTCAGTGAGGGGTCTCTAAAGCTGAGCATATGACTTCTTCAGGGCAGACACAATACATGACTGGACTTAGGCATGGATTCATGTACAAACTTTAATACAGTGCTAGGAGCTGAAGATTCCTGTTAACTGGAACATTGCATCAAACTGAGGTGCACGCAGGGTTTCCACAGCAACTCACTGCACAGTGTCTGAGTCTGTATTGTAACAAGTCCTTCACCTCTAATTGTGCAGCCTGCCCTCCATTTGAGGGTGCACCTGCAACTTTTGATCTACGCACTTGCCAGGTGGCTGCAGCATACTTTCACTCTGGTTTCACAAGTGCTGTTCTTACCTGGCACTACTGAATTCAGAAACAATGTTATGCTGGGTTTCTCCTAAAAAGTGATTTCCATCAATTTTTAAATCACGTTGTTCTCATCCCAATTCTCATTCTTTTGCCTTGTAATTTTAGCCTGTAATTCTACACATACATCACATCACTCCAGATTTGGTAGTATTCAGCCTGTAACTTCATACTTGAATAGAGTCTTGTAGATAATGAGCAGTTAATAGCTAATTTTTATGCACAATAAATATTACACAAGAAAATATAAGCATAATTATGTTGAATATTATTTAGTCTGCAGCACCCATATGTGATCCATTTGGTGTAAACAGTATCCTAAGCTACCAGTGAGGATCTTGAGAAGATCTTCATGAAAAATATAAATGTATCAGGGAGAAAGCAAGAAAATATTGGCTTTTATCTCATTACTATTATCATTATTACAGTCACCACTACCTTTACTTCCTCTTACCAGTTGGTGCCTGAGGAGTGGCATTCTCTGTTTTTTCTCTCTCTTTTCTTCTCTTTGCTTCTCTAAGACAGATTTCAAGTAAAGTTAGGTCATTGGCTGTGGACTGCACTACTAAAGCATGTTCATGTCAGCCTCTCTTAACATTCTTTAAGCAACACCCATATGATGGTGGTGAGGTTAGAATGCCTCAGTGAAAACCCTACTGAAATGCTTTGCTGAAAACAAATCTCTTATTCTGTATCTTTTGCACCATTTGAATGTACAGAATAATGCAGCAGGAAAGGAAGGCCTAAACAGCAGGCAAATACTTTTCTATGGTTTGCTTAATTAGTTCTCCATCCATATGCCACTGAAAAAAGGCACTACTCAAAACAAGTCCTATGATGTTAATTGGCCTCAGGGGTTTATTTGCACAAACCAAGGTATGGGCATTTTTTTGTATTTCAATTATTTTGACATTTTTGTCTACTTGTTCTAGTACCATCTGATAATAAGCCTTGGACATAACACCCCAATATTATTTGGCTTAGCAGGAAACAACACATAACAGACATAACCTTAAACAATAGAAAGAAGACAAAAGGATTACTTGAGTCAATCTTTTTTCCTTCTAACTTTAAGTAACTAATATTTCATACCAGGGCTCAGACAAAGGTAATTGAAGTCTCATACAAGTCACTCCTTCTCATTCTGAAAACAAAATCAGAGTGCCCACGGAGTACCAACTGAAATCTGAAGTGATTCCTGAATATTAAAGCTTCAGTTCTCAGATAGAGCCAACTCAAACCTGTAATTATTATATGCACCATATTTTAAAGATTCAGACACAGTAAGACTCCAAGACAAACTTGTGCAAATCTTCAATATTCAGTCAAAAAACTAAAAGTAAAAGAAAGGACAAAATACCACAATCTTTTGATTGTATTTATAAAATGTTATATTTTAAGATAAAGAAACAGAAATTATCAAAAACATCAAATAACCATTAAATACATTGTATAAAATGGAAAACAGCCTACAGATTAAAGAATTTAAATGTGATAGCATTTAAAAAAAGAATTCAGAAATACAGTGGGTAATGTACAAACATCCTTATTTCTATCTGAAGATTCAAAGACTCAGCTCCTGATATAAGATTATATAAGATTTCTGGTTCATGAGCAGCTCTTAAACGAGAGCTCTCTCTGTCTAAACTCTAGCTAAAAATGAATAGCAGTCTTCAGACTTAGTTTGACTTCTTAAAGGTGAACTCAAATACAGATTTTATGCTACAGAGACTTTAAAGAAAACAATGAATGTCAGATCTCAGGGGTCTCACAGAAATCTCCAATGCTATTCACGTTAACAGGGTCCCCACTTGTTTCAATCTCACTGGAAATTAACTCAGCGCTCCAACATGACAGAGTATATTAATTACAATTGATGACTTTGCAATGAATACTAACTAAATTATTAAAAGGAAACAGCTTATTAAATGGTTTCAGCATTTTATTGTAGCACCCAACCAATTATTCAAGTAGTATTTAATATAACAACTGAATATGATAAATTAATGTGATATTAATGTGAATACTAGTAAGCAATACTTCAGTGAAGATTTTATTCAAATACTGTATTAATGCACTATAAAAAGTCAAGTGCCATATAAAATTTAAGAAAGAAGCAACACCACTTAAATATGAAATGAAAATATATAGGAACACTTTCTTTTCAGCTTTACCGTTTAAGTTTATACAGCTTGATTTAGAAATTCCATACCGTTGAAATGACTCATGCTGGACAGGAAATATTGCAGGTTAAGACGCAAACCAACCAAAAAAAAAGACCCAGTACTCAAAACTAAGTTTATTCTTTGATATGCTGTGTTTGAACTCAGTTCAATCCTTACCATGAAAGGCTAGTTTGAGCTGAATATAGTGTCCACTGTGTAGTGCACAAATAGTATTTTCATTATATGTCATATACAGGTAAAATTACAGTTTCTTAAAGAGATAATGATCAAGGAAAGTGCAGACAAGCAGACAGAAGCATTTTGCAAATCAAATAATAAAATTGTTGAGACAATTGCATAAGGGAGAGTTGAAGAACAAATTCAAATGTTTCTTCCCTCTTATGAGAGACTGAAATGTTAAGGGTTAATAACTCAAACAACCATTCATTTGCAAAAGCATCAGGGTGCTTTGCTGATACCAGCACCTCCCCAAATGAAGGAGAGGAGGAGGCATCTTGGATGTGTGGTGGTGAAACCTCTGATCTCCATAAGAGCAGCCTTGGTGCAGGGTGGGTGAGCACCCATGGCCAGAGGATGACCTCTAAAAACCGACCTTTTTTTAGTAAGAAGCTGGTTTTGAGCCAGATAAGGGAAAAGACAACTGGCTCAGATGTAAAACTTTATTCCCAGGGAAGTTATCAGGACATTCAGGACATAGGCCTGAAGGTATTCACCCCTTCTGATAAGGCATGACTGGCTACACTATGCTGAGAAACATCAGGAAATACCATAAATGTCATAAACTATCAAAGACCCACTGAACTTTATGTTGTGGGGGCTTTCCCCACCCTCAGTGGGTTGAGACCACAACCATCACTTTGAGCAATGGACATCTAAGTTGCAATAATCTCACAGCTGAATCCTAGTGCAATGATATATTTTCTCTCCACTATCTACTTTGATCCTTCCTTTCTCTTTTTCTTTTCCTTATATATTTTCTTAAATTATGCTTTTTATATTTCCATAGATTATAACAACAGTGGCCACATACCTTCTTGCCATTGCCACCAAATTGTTCTAAAATAAACCTGCCACACACACACACAGACATAGATAGATAGCTGGAGAGCTGGAGAGCTGGAGAGCTGGATAGATAGATAGATAGATAGATAGATAGATAGATAGATAGATAGATAGATAGAATAGACATATCCTGGTAATTTAGCGTTGTTTCACTCTATTCTTGAGAATTCTTGTTGTTTCTCTCACACACCAGCCAGAGTCAAACTACCTTCCTCTAAACCCACTGGCCAGACCAGAGCATCACATAATTGTTACACCAGACAGGATCCCTTGGACGAGGTGGAAGGATCAGTGTGACCCAAAGTTGTTTAGGGTTTTCTGGTGTGACCTGGACCTACAGAAAGGTTTTCTGTGGGAGAAAGTCCACCTCAGAAAAGGTTGTAAGGAGAAGGACATTGACTCTGTGGGTTACAGAAGGGTGTAACTACCAAGTGCAAGTCAAATGGTGAGTGTCTGCTTTTTCTGAAATTATGATAATTTTTTCCCCTCAGTATGACCTGTGTATGTGAGACCTGCTGAAAGGTTTTGTGATGTAACCTGGGCCTTTTGAAAGGATTTCCCTGGAAGAAAGCCAAGCCAACTCTCAGAGAGGGTTAATGGGGAGAAAGACATTATCCCTCTGCAGACTAGTGACAAATTTTAAAGGAATGACCACCCAAGAGGAGTGAAATGTGACTCGTCCCCTCTTGATGAAATTAAAGTCTTTTGAAAAGAGAAGGCACTTATATCTGAGCTCTGTACTTTGCAACTCACTGTAATGGGATCTCCACTCGGGTTTTTATGCCTTGCCTTCTATAATCAGTCAACAGCATACCTTTGTCAAGTGAGAAGGAAAGAATTAAATGTCTCCTCTCTTTCAGAATTTCATGAGTATATCACAGTGTGCCATATAAAGGAATACCAAACTTAAAGGCTCATTCCTCACCTTTTTAGAGGATTACTGCAAATGATAGTCACATTTCAAAAAGTACTAAGGAGATAATTTAAGTGTGCATCAGATGCATGCATTTGACACTGCAGCCTAAACTCCCTCCTCTGCCTCAGCCCCTACTTTTTGGCCATCTATCTCTGGAAATGTGCATACTCACAGGTATCTTGTTAAACATTCCTGTTTTTGCACATACCCTACTTCTCACCAAGTCTGAGAAGACACAGGTAACCTTCATAGAGAAGATGAGTTTAAGGACCTTGTCTTTGAATGCTGTGTTTTGGCAGACTTGCAGAGTTGGCAGATATGGGAAGTGAAGAAACTAAATTGGATCCATGTACGCAGCTGATATTTACAGAACATATTTTGTTTACAATGTGCTAGTTTAAGCTATGTAACAAGTGATTTAGATGTCTTTAGATATGAAAACATCCTCTTTTATAGATCTTTTTTATAATTTTATAGATCTTTTCAGAACACAGTAGGTGCTATTTCATGTTATTTCTCCAAAAATGTCTTGTCTTTTCTTTTCTTTTCTTTTCTTTTCTTTTCTTTTCTTTTCTTTTCTTTTCTTTTCTTTTCTTTTCTTTTCTTTTCTTTTCTTTTCTTTTCTTTTCTTTTCTTTTCTTTTCTTTTTTCTTTTCTTTTCTTTTCTTTTCTTTTCTTTCTTTTCTTTTCTTTTCTTTTCTTTTCTTCTCTTCTCTTCTCTTCTCTTCTCTTCTCTTCTCTTCTCTTCTCTTCTCTTCTCTTCTCTTCTCTTCTCTTCTCTTCTCTTCCCACCAGACTCAAAACAATTTTGTATAAGTTGATACAACTCCTTCATATCCTTCCTAGAGGACAGAAAAGTCACTCCTACCCTTGCAAATGGAAGCTTTCTGCCATTTTTATGACCTTTAATGAACTAGAGGTTATTTTCCTGAACTTTTTTTTCCTTTTGTTTTCATGGTCTTCTGGTTCACCAGTTTGCTTGGTTTTTTTTAGGGATGCCTCTCTTAACCTACGAGTCTTTAATTTCATTTTCAAACAGTAACATAACTCCAATACAGAGTATTAGAAAGCTCTTGAATGGTTTGACTTTAAGCAAACTCTAAAGTGAGAAAAGTATGATTAAAAGCATAGTCTTGGTTTGTTAGATGAGATTTAGAAAATCTGCCTAAGTAACAGATTTCCTGGAAATAGCATGGGGATCCTGTTTAAAAGGTTAGTGATGACAATATGATAACATCAGAAATCTGACTGTGACAGTCTCCCTTAGGTGGATATTAGCCTCAGAATTAGAGACTTCAATAGACTTCAATAAGAAGTTGTTCCACCTCATTTCTGGACACCACTATTCATAGAGCTTCTGAGATTCACACAGCTTTGTGGATAGGCAGAGGTGCGTGACTGCCTTGAAGCTTTACTCTTGAATCTGTACTCTAGGGGGACTACTCACTAAAAGCTGGGGTTTGTCCTCAGGAAAAAGTAGTCAACTGTGAAATGTAAATGAAACTATAATAGAACTGTGTAATTATAGGTAGAGGAAAAAGGAGTTATTGCTGGAAGGAAAAAGTGGTAAGAATAGGCATCCATGCTCAGACCGTTTTGTGTTCACAGTGTGAAATAAGTATAAAGGTATATATTTTTAAAGGTATAAACAACATTTCCAACTATGAGAAGCAAATGGCATAATGGGAATAAATTATATATGTAGAAGTAGTGTCAGCAACTCATCACAGCCATAACTACTAACAAAATGCATGCTTTTGAATTTTTTTTTTTTTCTGGAAAACACTGGAATAATAATTAAAGCAATAATAACAACAAAATAACAAAGAATAACATTGGATAAAGTGTAAACAAATGAAGGGGACGAAAGTTGTTTTCTGGTTGCAAGTCTCAACTAGACAAAAGATAATCAGGAGAAACTCATCTGTATTCCAGTAGCTTGTTTTTCACCCACACACACAATACAAGCCCTGTAATTTTAAATGATAAGTAAATTATCCAGAAGTAGATCTGGAAAATTAAACTATCACATGTAGTCAAACATACCAATTACAGTAGCATACCAGATGATAAGGTTAATATCCTTACAGGTCACAAGTTATCTCAGAACACTTAAAACCCAGATATTTACATCAATACTCTCAAATCAAAAAATATGGGATAGTGACATTTCTTTTCAAGCTATTATGCATGTTTGTCTTCTAGGCAGCCATGTGTCAGTATTGCTAGAAAGATATTTTTCTCTTGACATTATCTACAAGCATGTGCTCATTACTCAATTCTGTGCACTGTGCTGTTGCAGTGTGCTTTTTAAGTTATGCTTATCTATATTTTCATTGTATGGTTTAACCCAGCACACCTGTGTCTTTTCCTCAGTGTTTAGTCCAACCCAGGTGTTGTATTCCCCTCTCTGCTGTTTTTGGGCAGTCAACTTGACCCCGAGCCCTTCCACTTTCTCTGTGTTAAAAGCCACTTGCACGTGGCTGATAAGAATCTTGGGCTTCCACCATGCATTGAATAAACACCTCTGTTAAACCCCCAAGACCCGTGCTGCTGTTCATCTGTCCCTGTGCCAAAGCCTTGATATCCAGGACCAGCAGAACTCGCAGGGGGTGTGTCACACCCTATTCAGGGCTGCCTAACCTGGAGCACCCCTGGGGTACAAAGGTACCCCAAGGAAATCCTTCACTGTGCAAAATAGAAAAGTAAAGGAGTTCACCTTAATGCCACATCCCTCTCAGTTACAGTGAGTTTTGAGGAGAGGGGTAAAAAAAGAACACTGTGAATATACATTGAAACAACATATCAGAAAAAAGTTACATACAGGTAGACAGACTTCTTTTCATTCAAATTTTTGTCTATGTCCTTTATACTGTGGGAAACTGCAGAAAAGCCTAACCATAGCATACATGCTGCGGTGAGTCACCAGTTCAGTGAAAATTGTGTGACAGTTGTCGCAAATGCAGTTACCATGTCTGGAAAGAAGAGAAGCAGTATTCTTGTGGGAAAAAGAGCAGTGTCTCATCTGCAGTTATCAGCTACTAGGACAATTGTCAGGGAAACCACCATTGTTATTTGAGTGTTTTGAGAAAGCTCTTAGAGGAAATGAGATTTTTTTTATGGATGACCCCACTCCCTTCTTATAAACAATTCAAGAATGAGAAATTCTCTGTGACAAGATTGGCAGTTCCAGTGTTCCCACATTTGGTGTATATAGGTGGAAGGACAGGATGCTCTTGAAAAGCCACATCATGTCCATGTAAACAGAAAATTCACTAGACAGGAAGGGGATTTGCTTCTATAGGAAAGGCACCCCTTTAAAGAAGAAAAAAAAAGAAAAAGTTTAGTCTTCTGAGATGGGGGAAATTTGACACCACCTTGGGTAATTATGTGTTCTTTAAACAGTGCAAAGGGAGTCAGCCCTAAGGGCCTGGATCTTCTGCACACTTCTTAACACTAAAGCTCTTTTCCTCAAATAATAGCAAGTAGGTGGCTGTAGACATAAACTGCTTTCTAGTCAAGGGACAGATCCAGCTGGGGGACACATTTAGAAATGGAGTGACAACTCAAAAAGAAACTCTAGGTAGACTCTTCAAAGTTTTGGGGTCAGGTGGAATAATATGCAAAACAACATGAAGTGCACAGCTGAGCTACACATAATCATTCTAACTGAAAAGACAAAAGAGTGAACAACTGACATAGGGAAATAAGATTTACAGGTCCACCTGCTTATGAATATGAATCTGATTTTGCAGGTAAACTTGGTGTGTTTTTTTGTGAAAAGGAGGGTTCTTATTGCATAACAGGGTATGCTGCTTTATTCTGAGAGCCAGCCAACTTCCAGGCAATCAGACAAAAGAATCCAGGGGAACACCATCTACCTGCACAGCATGGAGAGAAGGCCACTGAAAGTTATGATAATGTAGTTCATACAGGACTCAAAGTCTTAAATTAAGAATAGCAGCATCATGATGTTAGGCTAACTAGACCTTCCAGCTCTGTTTTTCCTTTATCTGGGAAATAACTCTTCAAGGAAGATGAAAGGGTGGAAAGGCACAAAAAGTTCTCTGATCAGGAAAATTGCACAGCATGTTTCAGACAACCCTAGAGGAAGGACTTGAAATTATTTACTTGGATGAAGAAGGGCAAGACCTTTGGAAACCCTATTTGTTTGTTGATTTTTTTCAACAGCCGATGAAACTGAATACAACTTCTGTGATACAAATCAGCATAAATGTTTAACTTATAAAGTAAATACAATTATATTTGAAGAGCTTTCATCCTGAATCTGATTAAAAGAGTCATGAAAGACAGTATTACCATGAGTCATAGAAGGACTCAAAAATCCTTATTGATGTGTTTATATCATCTGTGAGAGTTTGGTCACTGTAGCAATGACAATTAGGACGTAATAAAAAAGAGGCTACTGAGCCCAGTAATTTTGTGTATGAATTTGTGATACTGAATTGAGACTAGTTTTAATTCTGAATGTACATTCCAAATCCAGCAGATTTCAGGGCAAGCTGTTGCTTTTCACTCTTCTGAGAAAGAAGTCTTTGTGTGAACTGCTTTTCAGGGTAAGAGGATGTCTTCACCCCTAATGTCTTAGGTGCCATGGTAACAAGAAAAGAGTCTTCTGTAAACTTTCTTAATGTTAAGAAACATAACACTTATGAAAGCAGCTATGAAGAGCACTGAGTATGTGTTTCCCCCTCAGTTTCACTCAGCTGCCTAGCAAAGTTTCTTTCCTTGCATTTGTCTTAGTTGCATTATATATATCTTTAGCTTGCTACACTACAAGAGATCAAATGAAGACATAGGTTGAGTTAAAAGAGTTATTTAAATTATTCTATTTTAGAGAAGTGCCACTTTGCGTATTTTATAGAAAGTTTTTCTAATCAGGTTGAAAGTAGGATCTCATACATGGATTCAGTGACGTAAGTGTCTCAGAACCAGTCGAAAAACTTGCTCATAACTAAACACAAGAACAAAAAGAAGTGTCGGGCTCTCTGTAAATAAATTCTATTTCAATATGAATGGCAGACATAGCACATATACATAAGATTAGATGTGTGTGGTCTTGATATTTCTGAGCCTGAGAGCTCTCTCTCTTCACAATACATCTTTCTCCTTCCCCAAAATATTTCTAAGTGGGCAGTGGTTTTTCTCGTAACAATCTTCCCTAGTTGGTGTTTCTGTTACTTAACCAATGGAGAGAATGTCAGCTTTTGTAGCCAAGCATGCTATAAAAGAAACCAAGGAAATTGCACTAAAGCCTTCTGTTGTTCTCATGCTAAAAAATAAAGTAATTTTTAGCCTTCTGATCGTGTCGTTGTGGGATAAAACACCATCAGATGTGTATCACTAAATTATGCTTGGGAGAACATACAGGCATATCTGTTTCTGGCACAGTAGGTGGTTACATTAGTCCTATAAATTCACAGCTAATTCAATGGCTGATACTCCATTAAGATAATTATTGATACTTTGATAATCTTTGCAGCTTTTCAATCATCTGTTGTGCCTTTCACAATATGAGGATAACTAAGTGAGCATTTTTAAGACATCAGGCACGAGTCTCTTATTATTATAGATACTTAGGAAAGGCTTTCTAGAAGTTAAAAAAAGTTTCCAAAAACATGTATCATATAGAATGCCTCTTTTCTTCAGCACAAAATAAAAATATTTTGCAGATGACTAAAATTTTATGATATCTAAAATAAACTAAACATGCTAAAGTGGAATGCAGAGAAGCCTCCTAGAAAGAGAGAAACCCCAAACAAAACAAACAAAAAACAAAAAAAAAAAAAAAAAAAAAAAAAAATGAACAAACAAATATCCCAGGGCTGAAAACAGATTAAGACTTAGATCTAGAATTTCCAAATAAATGGCAAACTCTATATTTTTTTTATTTCTCTCTTATCTGTAACATCCTTTTATCATGGGATAAATAACTCCACTTTAAAACAAAATTTGAGATACTTTATGTTTTTCTATGTATCTTACATGCATATATCATGTAAGTGCCTTTTTTAGATATAGAGATCCATCTTTTTAAAATAAATAAAAGAAAGAAACTGAAACTGAGTTTCTCCCTTCATGAAATAAAATCTTACTTAAAAGAAGAACCCTCTTAAGGAAATCCATTTAGAGGCGTATGGTAGGATTTGAATTTTTTTAGAAGCATTATGTCAATAGCAGCTGATGAGATCCACTTGACATGGTGGAGATAAAACCATCCCACAAATACAGCAACTGCACACATTTCATAATATACAGTCCCAGAGCTTTTCCAAGAAAAGAACTGTTTACTCAATTTGAGTTCATAGTTACTGATGTTTAACAATAGCACACTAATTAAAAAATAAAGTTTAAAAACACTGCGATTCAGTTTAGAAACTGTAAAAATCCTTAAAGTTTAGAATTGCAAGAGTAACAACACAATATGAGAGCAAAATCCTTAAAATCAGCTGCAGGGCTCTAAAATATTTTCTCCTAAAAGCTCTAAACATTGTTTCTCTACAAAAGACAAAGTGTGAAATTCATAACTTAACTGTGCCAAACATAAAGTTTAATAATTACTTTTACATTTTATCTCACATGACATTTTGATCTTATTTGCTGGCATAATTCTAATAGTTCTCTGTAATTTTTGTTCTCTAAATAAAAGAGACATGCATTACTTATATCTTGCACAGATTTAAATGTTTTACAGCTTGGGGATCAACAGTTTCAACCCAAGCACTTTGTTCCCTGCCCAGTATTCTGACACGTGCCATGTGCTATTAACGATTTGATGAATGAAATGAAAGCATGTGACCACCTACCCACACACCTTGGCAGAGGTGCACTCCATACACGCCGACCACCTCCCAGGCAGGTGAGTTTGTTTGCACCTTCCAGGCGATATCCAGGGAAACAAGAAAAGATCAAGGAATCTCCAACACCAAAATGAAAACCAATTCGCCTGCTGAAGGCAGGAACACCAGGATCATCACATGGCTCCAGATCATATTCTGCAGACAATAAAACATTATCTATTATTATCTGGACAAGTTGTCCACATGGAAAAAAACAAACTTATGAAATTGCTTGCATTGTGTGAGCATGGAACAGCTGGAAAACATGTATTTCAGAGTTGTGTTCTCTACTAAAACCCAATGCTGTTCCTACATGTCTATTATGCCTGTATATACAGTAATTATATATCTAATGTGTCCTACCCACACTACATTTATTTTCTAAATTTCAAGAGCTGTAATCAGTTTGTACTGTAAGTGGTTTACTCTAATTTTGTTTAATTATTTCCTTTGTATGTAATTCCAGTTTCTTTTCATCTAAACTCCCAAACAGTTCTAGAAGTGTGACTTACAGTTGAAAGAAATCATTGTATAATGAAGAAAATCTATTTAAAAATCAAACAAAAGGTTAGGTGAATGAAAGACATATGAACACATTTTCAAAAAAAAAAGTGCTTTTATAACTACACGTTAGGAATAATTCAGGAGGAGTCAGAATAGACTAATGGAGAAAATACCAGGGCTGTTACATAGGAAGAAAATCAAACTCAGAAAATATTTGAGCCACCCATTTATTTCCCCATCTTTAAAGAATATGCTGTTGAAGTATTACTTTTTGTTTATCCCATTTTCTCATATAATTTTTTTCCTTACATATCCACTAGCAACTATTTTGAGAAAAGATGTTGAAAGAGAACAACTTAACATCTAATGGAAAAAAATTGATTTTATACTCTTCAGAATACAGTCCAAAAGACCCAAGAGATCCCTCCTGGCAACAGATAAGAAAAAATGTCTTCTAGAACATTAACCTTGGAGGTCAATAGAAAGTAGGGTCACATCTACCTATTTAGAGAAAGAGACTCCATTTAGTCGGGGAAGAAACTAAACCAAAGGGTCTGAGTGAGTCTCTAAACAGATGATATATGGAATAAAATAAAATAAATAAATAAATCCTTTCCTTTAGTAACTGTCTTGTAGGAAAGTTCTGAATATTAGAGGCAACCTATGAACTACACTACTTTTTGCTGGCAAATGTTGTAAGTTGAGAAAACATGATCAACTACCTCTGCTCAATACTGCAGAGGCTAGGTTAGATATGGAGATACCTTGTAGTATACCTTTAGGCATAGGGCAATTTTCATGACAAATTTCTATGTTTGATGACAATCAAAACAGGTGTTCTCACTAAACACTTCTTATTAAGAAGAAACATGTTTTAATTGTGTGAAAGTACAAAACCAGAATCACCTATTTGTTTCATAAAAGTTAATGTACCTCATAATATTTCTCAAAATGTGTATTTAATATAAATGATGGCATATGCTGGCTTTGTTATATTGTAGCAATAGTAGATAGGACATAAAGCTTCAATTTTGTTCCAAAAGTTCTATGATCCGTATTTTTTGTTACTGCACAACTTTCCTCCATGCATCCAGAATATTTTGTGTGTTTTTATATAACTTGGCTGAAGATCTACTCTTTTGATTTAGTGATAAGCAAATTATCTGAGAAATAATTAATATTTGTATTTACATTTCAAACTTGTAAAAATGATGACCTCTGCTTTGGTGAGTCCAAAGTATCCAGAATGAATGTTTTTTAGCATTTAATAGGAGTAAACCCAACACTATTGCTTTAATCAGTGAGGTAGGCTTTTCCTTTTTTAAATAAGCAAGCTAAATGAGATACATTACTCATAAATAGCATGGTCATCTGTAAACATTGCCAATTCTCAACAAAACTTAGTGGCTTTCAGTTCTTGAAAAATGATGTAGGAGAGTTGGATGTGAGCTCCTTATGTACTCCTTCCATAGAATATACACATCCATTCATATGTGTTGTAGGACAAGTGGAAGCTTCACACAAGCTCTGCCTTAGCCGCAGAACTCGGCAGCATCTTAAGTTTAAGGACTTACTCTGGTCCTAATGATGGCAAATCAGGTCTATTTATAAAAATAATTATTTATTAAACAGGCAGAGATAACAGACCAAAGATCCTAATCAGAATAACTACACAGTATACAACTAAAGAAATTCTAGTATGTTACAGCCTAGCATAAAACAGTGCACTATTTAAAGGTACCTATAATTAAAGCTACCAAAAGGAACAGAATTGTAATTTACCACCAAAATGGCAGATTTTGGTATACAGATTTCTTCACTTAACCCCTAGGAAGTAACTGTAAAATAGGCATCCCTACTCATGGGAGAAACTCATTTCCAGGATTATGTACATAGGATTTCTGATTTGTGAAAGTTTGGTGTAGCTTCTCCAGCTTGTGGGGTGTCTACCAGTAAGAAATCCAGCTTACCTTGCAGATCACACTTCAAAAGTAAGATGTTTGTTGGCAGTTGGGAGATGCCAGACCGCTGGCCATTTTGGCCATGGCACCAAAATAACTCACTACAAGACAGCTCATCCTGTTTGAGTTATCTGACCAGCTAACAAACAACAGATGAGCTCTTGTTGGGGGGTGAGATGCCTTGCTACAATATGCACAACCCTAATTCTACTTCCTAGTAATGGAGATAGGCATAGAAAATTATTGAGAAATATATATTAGATGTCATCTAGTTTTAGAAGACTGTAAATAAGAAGCAGTAAAAAATGTTTCAAGTATCTTAAAGAGATGATTTGTAGAAATACATCAACAGCTAACAAGTGTTTTATTTTATCTCTCTCTATATATTTTTTCTATTTCAAAATCAGTCTTCAGTTTAGAGTCCTTTGTGAATCAGAGTTAGCATACCACTGCTTTTTTCAAGTTTCCATAATTTAGAAGAAGTTAATTCCTTTCTTCTGAAGCAGTATCTTCTATCTTTGTAACTTTTCCCCCTTAATTTTCCTCCCAACTTCTTTTTTAACATTTTTAATGTTTCTATGAGAACAGGGAAAACTTAGTCAAATCACCAACATTCTTCTCAATTCTCTTGGCCACCTTTTAAAACCTTAATCAATTTTCTATCATAGACACTATACAATTTTGATTAACTTTTTTTTTTTTAATTTATGGTGCTTCTTAATGTTTCTGTTATCTGCAAGTGAAACATCACCTGGAACAGTTTCAGGATATTTAGTAGAATGGAATTCATTACCTGAAAATGTTATGTTGAAACCTTCGTAAGAAATTGAAAAATCAGATATAAATCGAAGCTGTGCAGTAAAATTTCCAAAGAGACCAGCTTTAATTGTAGGGGGTAAGACTGAGCCAGTTAATCTGGCTACTGGTTCTGTGAAGCTCCCATCTTCTGTGATGAGCAAGTAGTCATGAGAGCTCTCAAGGTGAAAAGTATGAAAAACCAGCTGCACACCTTTAAAAGAATAAAAAAGGGAGTAAAGAAAAGCATTTAATAGCAAGTTTTTCTCTTCTGTCATATGTAGGTGCAACAGGAATCAATTCTTATGTTACTCAGAAACATTCTGATAAAAAGTTAGAATCAAAGTCTGAAATTCTGAAAATAAAGTTTGTAGAAACCACACGAGTTCAACTGAATAATATGTGCAATGCAGATGCTTTAAAGTTCACCTTAAATCAACAGTTCCTATAACAGAATTGATGGCATTCAGTGCTATTTTTATACAGCACTCCAAAAATTTAAATTTGTATAATTTAGGTGTTATTCAAGTTCCTGTATGTCTCTTTTACTTATAATATCTACCTTGATTTCATTATTAACTAGGAGATGTAATTTATTACTTGGCTGAAATTTTGTATTTGTGTTTAATTTTTGCATTTCCTCCAACATGATTCTGGTTTTTAATTCTAAACTTCAGGGAAATTTCCAAATACAAGGACAAATCATACAAAAGTTTTGTGTACAGTCTTACATAAATACAGATTCATATTTTCTGGGACTCATCCTTTACCTGACTGTTTTTTGATTTGCCAACTTCCAATCCAATAATGAATTAAAGTTTGACTTATAGCTCAGTTTTCAAATACAATAAATTTTCAAATACAATAAATATGATAAATTTATAAATTTACTGTGGGGAACTCCTTAGCACATTTTTTTTCATATATTTTACATTTAAAATGTCTTATGAGTTTTAAACAAAAAAATCCAATCTTTTAGAAGATTTTAAAAAGCAGAAACTTCCCATATACTTCTCAGTAAATTATGTTTTGCTTTAATGGTATGTAACACGTCATTAGCACTCTCTGGCCTTTTTTCCTTAGGTTATTTTACACATTCCACTAATGGATAAGATGACAAGATCAACTATGCATTCAAATATTACTCTACAGTATATGTAACAAAAAGATATGTATATAAGTTTTTGCTCCAATGCTTTATGTCTGAAATTTAAGGTTACCAATACACAGATAAGATCTGTTCCTTTATGCTTAATAATAGTGAATAGCCATCAACTATCAAGGTCCTGGCATCTTCGACTGAAATAAATCTAGAGCTATTAAACAAGTAGCTATTATTTACCCATATTTTACCTCTTCTACTCTTTTCCATTTTTCTGAACTTTTTCTGAACAGTTGCCTCTGCCAACTGTTACAAATAATTCTTCCTTTGAAAAATAAACACAAACTGGAAATTCCATCTTTGAAGATACTTATTTTGGGAAGTTAAACTTCTTCCTCAAAAGGAGTGGCAAAAAGTGCTGGTTTAACTCATAAAGGACATTTTCTTTTTTAGCCATGTGTGTCTGATTTTTTCTTTTTCCATACAGACATTATATATATGCAAAACATATTGGATACTTACCCTTGCCATGGGACACTTCAATAGTCCAAGTGCAGTTTAAAGAATTTGGGTAAAAATCAGGAAAACCTGGAGAAAGAACAGTTCCACTCTTCCCATGAATATATCCACCACATAAAGCTTGAGGAAAAAGAAAAAAAAAAAGTAATACAAAAAGCCTATCTTGTAAAAGGGCTGGAGAGAGAGAGAGAAAGAGAGTTCATTTTTTAACTACACTTAAAATTAAAAATAGAGTCAGGGATTAAAATAAGAAGGTAATTAATCCAGTCGCAACATTCATTTTGACAACAATTTGTTTTCTTCTAAATTAGTCCTTGAAATTGAGTGTATTTTTCATCTACAGCCTCTACTGTTAGTCAGCAGAATACAAAAATAAGTAAATATTTTCATTGCAAGTATTAATTCCTATTGCAGTAGTATGTAAGAAATCAGGGGAATTTTTTGTGAAGTAACTCAAAAAATACCTTGCTGCTACTTTTCTTTCACTAAATATTTTGGAACACATGCATGCAACTGCATTTTTAATTAACAAAAATACTTAAGTAAAAAGCACTTCTTTTTCAAATAAGTAAAAGTTTGATGATTATTGCAATGCTCAGGGGGGGAAAAAAAGTGTAATTTCCTCTTTTGCAAAGATTTAGATTGTCCCATCATAAGTAATTTATTTGTAATTGAATATTTTGGAAGACATGAGAACTCCACTAGAAAATATTTTATGCATAGTAGAATTTGCTAAACTAGGCTGTTCAAATTTGCATAGCAAATTAATTAAAGTTTAAGATTTCCATGCTGAATTGCTCATAGACCTTATAAATACAGCATGACTGTGTTTTTCACTCATCTCTTGCTGTCCAGTCCTCATGCTACTGTTTTATTTAAATTTTAATATACTAAATATTTAAACAATAAAGCAACAAAACATTAAGATGCTTTTAGTCTTCTTCCTCGCATAGAGTGATACATTTCGCCATTAACTAGATGGAAAATATACATGACAAAATATTCAATAAACTTGCACTACCTTTATGTAGATGTGTGGTATATATATACATATAATTGGTTTATAGCTTAAGTTCCTTCTTTTCATTTCTTATTAGACTAAAGTTTTTGTTAAAGTTTTTAATGTTTTTTGAATTTATGTAACTTATATATAAGTAGAAGAAAGGAAATGCTTCCAGTCTGATTTTACCTGAATATAGTTGTTTTTGCATGCAGGTATGAACTAAAACACATTTGATTAAATCCACAGTAAATATATACTTGATAATACTTAATAATAAAAAACATCATCACAGACATCAGGTTTATAGTGTCATAAATGAATAATAATAAATTCATTCAAAAATCCTTATCTTATTCTGTAAACATCACAGAAGGAAGAAAAATATTTGACCATGCAACATTACTGAAAGCAGATATTACATATTTCAAAATGATTTACATATTTTAAACAGAATTAAAATATGGAGTTGATGTGCTTTAATTTGGCTCTCACATTGGCATTAGCATATTTTGAGGATGACACATTACTTAGAGGGAACTTTAACCACCTTGTATTTTTACACAGGTTTATTTCTTCTTTGTTGGCATAAAACAAACCAACATGCTTTTCCCTTAGGCATTTATTCTGCTAAATTAATTTCTGAAGTTAAAATTTTGAGAACATCAGTACTCTACAGATGAGTGAAAAATGCTCATTTCCACCTCAGCTAAATCTGTTACATTCCAAAAATTTGGGTCACAGCTTGTTGAGCCTCAAAAGGCAAATACATTAAAAGAATGATTACCTAATAGAGTATGAGTTCTATTCCATGTTTTCAGACTAGTTATTACAATGGAGATTAATCTGTGAGGAAAAGAAGAAACTGAATTTATGTTGAACACTTATGTGTTTGCTTGCCTAGAGAACATACTCCAGAAAGGCTTGACATTTTTTCACACACATGAAAGTGGATGAGGGACTTGGGAAAAAAAATCTCTTTCAATGAATGAAAATTAACTAGCTTTTCCTGAAGTTCAACATTCATATGCAAAATAAAAGAGGTAAATATTGATACTTTGACTCAAAATACATCCCCACATTTTATTACAAAGTAAGTAGAAAAAGAAGAGAATACTATTCAAAGCTCAGATCGTTTGCATTTGTCAGTCCATCAAGGAAAAGCAAACAAAGAAACCCATAAAAACAACGAAAAATTCTAAGAATGCTTTGGATCTATACTTGTAAAGGAGGAATGAGTTGAGGTGATTACAAGGTGAGTGAGTTTGCATGCTAGATTAGCTGACCTCTTGTCATGGTTTGACCTGCCCTACAGGAAGTGAGAGAGTACTGGTTCAGAGGTTGTCACCCTGTTGAACCAATAAAAAGTAATTTCATCTCTGTGAACACACACTTCAGGATGGGAAGGGGGTGGAGCAGATCTTTTTGTCTTCCGGCCTTCAGAGAGTGAACAGGCTCCCCTCCTCCTCCTCCTGGCTGTTGGGGGGGAGGGGAGGCCTCCCCTGGCCAAGGCTGAGGCTGCCATGCAGCCTGTGTCTGGCGGGGGGCGCATAAGCCTGGACAGCAGCGTTACCAGCCTGCCGGCACAGCTGTCCGAGCTTCACTGTTGTTGGATCTGGGCCAGCACAGCTGTCTGTGAGCTTTGGTCTTGGCTGGGCACCTCTATAAAACTGGAGGGAAAAAAAAAAAAAAATAACTGTGTAGCCCTCAAGGCCAACTGAGAATGGAGGGGTGGAAGATCTATCACTGAGATATTTCTGCGTCCTAAGCCGTCCCCTCCCCCAAGACTTCAACCAACGCCACTTTGAATTTGAGATCTAGGACGTTTTCATCGGCTGCGGCTTCTGTAAGTGATGGGAGAGACAGCCTGGGACTTGTGATGCCAGCAGAAGATAAGAAGAAGAGATGATGAAGTGGCTTTTGGCCAGACTTTCCTTATAGTGGCCATAGAGACTGCACGAATGCTCCTGCAACTTATGGAAACTGTGTTTAGGGGGATGCAAGGTGGGCACTGTGTGGTGAAAATGCCAGTGTCAGAGTGAGTGAACAGAGGGTTAAGAGGGTGTGGTGGTGCCCTCGGAAGAGGCTTCTGTTCTCAAAACCCTTTGCCCCGAGGGAGAAATGGGGGGGACTTGTGTCCCAGAACATCCTTAAAAGGAATCCTAGGAGCAGTTTCTGGTCCATGGGTGGTGGTGAGAGCACCGTCCATGAAAGGAGGACTTCTCAAATGCACATTTCCTCTGTATGGGGTGGGTCATTTGTGAAGGGTACAGGCTACAAGAGACTGTGTTTCTTGTGGGAGTTTCTATAGGGCACAAGAAAGACTCCTCTCCCTTAATATTTTAAACTGGGAGTTCCAGGTTTTGTCTCAGAAAGTTTTGGTAGGAATTATGGTGGGGGGGGGGAGGAGTGGTTTAGGAGGTTCTTTTCACTTTAGATTTTGTTTCTTTCTTTTCCTTTTTTCCTATATAGTGTAAGTTAATAAAGTTTTTCTTTCTATTTCTAAGTTGAAGCCTGCTCTGCTTTAGCTTTATTCCCGGTCTCTCTCACAGCATCATTTTAAAGAACTATATTATCATGGGTGCGCTGGCACCCATTAGGCCAGCGACTCAAACCCATGACACCTCTATAACAAACTCTTGGTGGTTTACATGTTTTGAGCATGGATCCAGAAGGCTGTAGTGAGAGTTGAAAGGAGAAGACTAGTGTTCAGATTTAACAAAACAGTTTAAAACAGAGTGAGAAACTAAAATACTTGCTGAATCTAACACTAAGTTTGTCCTCTGACATTCCACCCTAATCAATGAAAACCTTGGACCTGAAAAGCAAGTTACAAATACATTAATGTAAGTAATTCACTAAAGCAAGCACCTTTCTTTGATGTTGTTCTGTGGTTTCTATAGGAAGGATTGTGTAGCAACTGTACAAGGATTCCATGAAGAAATTAGGTTGATTCAGAGGTTCACAAAAACAGAACTTAGCCAAAAAATCCAGTTACAAAAAAACCCCACAGAAACATTCATGAACACAGTTGTGCTGGTTTTGGCTGGGGTACAGTTATTTTTCTTCACAGTATGGGGCTATGTTTTTGATTTGTGCTGAGCACAGGGTTGATAATACAGAGATGCTTTTGTTATTGCTGAGCAAGGTTTACACAGAACCAAGACTTTTTCTGATTTTCGTACGTCACACTGGTGAGGAAGTTGGGGGTGAGTAGGAGATTAGGAGGAGACACAGCAGGGACAGGTGACCACAGCTAACCGAAAGAATAACCCGCACCATACGGCATCTCACTCAGTATATAAAGTGGGAAGAAAAATGGAAAACAGAGAAGTTCAGACTGATGATATTTGTCATCCTAAGTGACCATTACGTGTGATGGGGTCCTGCTCTCCTGGTTGTGGATGAACACCTGCTGTCCTTCAGAAGCAGTGAATAAATTCCTTGGTTTGCTTTGCTTGTGTGCACAGCTTTTGCTTTTCTTACTAAACTGTCTTTATCTCAACCCAGGAGTGTCATCGCTTTTAGCCGTCTGATTCTCTCCCTGATCGTGCTGGTGGGAGTGAGCAAGCAGCTGTGTGAGGCTTGGTTGCTGCCTGTGGTTAAATCATGAAGCAATTGAGCACTTTAAAAAATGTGTCATGAAACCTCCAGACAGTTTCATACTTCATACCCAGCATTAATTAAAACAATTAATAAACTAACCAAAATTTCAAAACAAAAATATGTTAAGAAAATGAATTATATTAGCTGATCATGGTCTATCTGCTTTAGTATTGAGCATCTTAAATTTTAAGCATTTTAGTGTGCAGTCTTTAGAGTTTAACATATAAATTAAGTTTAAAATATAAATTAAATTTATTGACTTTGTTTTGAAAGTATTAATTGGATGGCATCATTTTGATTCACAGTTGAACAACAAGACCCTGTGAGAATCTGAATTTTTCTATTTGTGAATATGTGCCTGCTTTTTTTCAGTACTTCATTGAAAGCTGATAGAGAGATGTAAAGCATGGCTTTTAATAAAAATAATTAAAAAAAAAAAAAAAAAAGTGTATCTTGCTGCAATTGAAGGGAGGTACTAGCAATGACAAGCTTAATTAGTTCTGAAAAATAGTAGGTTAACTTTTGCGGACTTTAAGGATGCCATCAGAAGAGCTTGACACTTACCATCACAGCTGGGTAATGCATGATTCCACTGATGGTTTCTTTCACATATGAGAGGTTCTTCATCACTCAGTGTATATCCTGGATCACAGCTGAAGGTTACTGTGGAGCGGATATTAAAGTTGTTACCATGGCGATGGCCATTCACAGGAATTCCAGGGTCAAGGCAGGAATCTGATTCCAGAGTAACACCTGAAACACACAGATTTCATTTTGGTTTTTTCATCTTTTTTTCAGATAATAAACACAGAAAAAACCCAAACAAAACACAAAATAAGGAAGACAAGAGAAAGAAAGAGCCTCCAAAAGATCCTAGTTAGCATTGCACAAGAAGTGATATGGGATATAAAACCCTTTCTCTAGCTGTTATCTGACTCACAGAACAGTTTTTCAATTTTAAGTTTCATAGAATAGAGAAGTCCAAATGAAATAGAAAGACTGGAGCTTTAAGATATATTTTGACAATCAATTAAAAACACCAAACCAATAAAAGTACTGGACATCTGAAACTGTAGGTCGAGAGTACAGTTCAAAGTATAAATAAAAGTTTTACTAGTATATAAATCATATTTGATTATTTCATCTATTCAGTTTCTGATACTCAATTTTCCTCTGCATAGTTATGATTATTTGATACAACTAGAAGCAATGTCAAAAAACTGTAACTGAAGAGCTCACAAACTACTGAATTCTTACCAATATTATCCTATGCATGAAAAAAACTAAGGACAAATAAGATAGCTTTCACAATTGTATAACTCTTATCTGACAGAAAGAGTCTCTGGTAATTATGTCTTATAGGAGAGATTAAATATTTTTTGGCAAATAAACCTGGAGCCATCCACTGAAAAAATCTCCCTGAAATTATCAAATGAAGACTCATTAACTGCACATTATACATTGTGCTTCAAGTGATAGCATATGATTGTGGAATTTAATAATATAATGAGCAATAATATATACACGAGGGGAAAAAATAGAGACTTTCTATTAGGATGATAGGAATTTATTTTATTTTCTGTTGCTACGTGTGGTGAATTGACCTAGTCTAGCTTCCAGTTCTCCACTCAGCTGCTCTTTCATTACCCCCTTCCACCATACAGAGGGAGAGAATAAGGTAGAAAATGACATGAAGAAATTCAAGGGCTAAGACAAAGACAAGAAGATCACTTAATAATTACAATCACAATGAAACCAATTTGAGAAAAAAATAATTTAACTTATTCCTAATTGAAAATAGACTAGGATGGTGAGAAACAAAACCAAAAACCAAAAACTAAAATACTCCGTCACCCTCACCCCTGTATTAGGCTTGCATGGCCAAGTGTTAGTAGACAGGGGTGGCTACAGGAATGGCTTTTATGAGAAGCTGCCATAAGCTTCCCACATGTCCAACAGAACCAGAGCCATTTGGCATTAGGATGGGCCTGCTGCTGGAAAAAGCTGAACACCTCAGATGGTGGTAGAGTCTCTGGGATAACATAGCTAAGCAGGACGCAAAAAGCTGCTGCAGAAAACCAGCAGCCACAAAGAGTGAGAATGTGAGAGCAAAAATTCTGAGACACTAAGGTCAGTGAAGAAGAAGAGGGAGGAGGTGCTCAGGGTTTGGAAGCCCCTGCAACCCATGCTGAAGACCGTGGTGAAGCAGCTGTCCTTCTGCAGCCCATGAAGGTTCACAGTGGACCAGAGATCCACCTACAGCCTGTGCAGGACCCCACTCTGGAGCAGATGGATGCTCAAAGGAGACTGTGGTCTTGTGGGAAGTCCACACTGGAGCAGGCAGGATCTGTGGTCAAGTGGAGACCACACTGGAACAGCTTTGCTGGTAGGACTTGTGACCCTGTGGGAGACCCACACTAGAGCACTCTGTTCCTGAAAGATTGCACCCCATGCCAGAACCATTCATTAAGAACTGCAGAGCAAGGGAAGCATTCAAATTTTAAATATTCATGGAAGACTGTCTCCTGGGGCAGGAACTCAGTGCTAGAGGAGAAGAGTCTGAGGGGTCCATCCACCAAAGAGGAACGAGCAGCAAAGATAATGTGTGATAAACTGATCACACATTATCTTTATATTGCACATATCTCCTCTCAGAAAGAGAAGGTAGATAAAATTTAAAGTGAAGTTCAGCCAGAGAAGAATGGAGGAGTAGGAGGAAGATGTTTTTAAGATATGGGCACCTGGGATCTAGCCAAGGTTATTCCACCACAACTGCCTTCTTCACAGGCATTTCCTAGTTTTGTAGCCCTCTGAAGGGCTAAGAAGGTGCTGGTCCTCTCAGCTGCTTGTGCATCTCCAACTCTTTCTGTGGAAGGTGTACTCTCAGTTTACTGTTTTTACCCTGCCCTGTTTATCATGGACTAACATACAGCCTTAGGAACAAAGTAGGAGGAGTTCAAAACTAAGGAAAAAATTGATCTATCAGGGCATAAAGTGAAGGGTTCAGAACTATATTTATATGAGTGTTGGAAGCAGGACTACAAATAAAAATATCATAAATAATGACTCTAGCTTTCACAGAGAAATATTCTCTTTACCCTCCAGCTCTTCTTATATCTCACTTAGAATTCAGATTTGGAAGCCTATGATCTAGTTTTCATGAGGCAACCCTGACATTCTTAAATTCTAGATGAATAAGTTTCTCCAGACTTGACCGCATACTCTTAATGCAAATGTACCGTGTTAGCTAACACAGTGCATTTTTAGATTCCCTTTGCCTGGATAAAATTGCTTAATATAGTCTCAAAGAACCCATTTAATTCTATAAGATTCTGCACTGTAAGTGCCCTTAATAATTTCATCTGTATGAAAATTTAACTTTCATACACATTAGGTTTTTTCCAGACAAATCATACTTCATATTTTGAAATATGTTAGTGTAGGTGGAGGTCAACAGCAGCACTCTCAAAATTCCTTCCTCTTAGGGCAGCCTACCACCCTGAACACATCAGCTGTTTTGGCATTCTGAGTCACACATAAGAGGTAAATTTATCAGTTTCTTTTTGAAATGATAATTCAAAATTACATTGACTCCATTGTAATTGATTTTTGCAAGAAAATCAAAAGCTATAGGAAATTTATCAACTTCCAGCTTCCTGACTGAAGTAGTAGTGTTAAATAAATAAACTCAGCTCAGGTAACAGAATTTCATTCCAGGGAAAAATATTGAATATGTAAGTTTCAGCAACCATGAACACAGCTGAAAATAAATAATTCTTCTTTCCTTCTTACATGAAGATTTGATTCTTTTGTTTAATAGAAGATAACTTAAAATTAAATATTGGGCAATACTGAGAGTTCTGACTACAAAAAGATATGAGAAATTCTGACACAACAGTGATAAATGTGGTTGGAAAATAAAGAGTTTGTTGAGAAGGAGCGCAGGCAGTAGATCAAACTCTCGGACAGGCTACAATTATTAGCTACTTGGGACCATGACACCATTATCACACTTTACCCCCTGCCTGCCAAGTCATACTTTCTCTAAACAAGAGAATGACTCCTTATGTGTCATATTTTCCATGTTAGTAACCTTCTACGTCTTTAAAAATGTGTCACAAACTGGACACAGTAGTCTCCCTGGTCATCAGATGAAGTGAAATAATTTTTGAACAAGTCCTAGATAAAAGAGTCCCATAGACAATGCAAATGTATTTTCTGAAATTGTCTTGTTTTTTTAGAAGGTTAAATACAATGTCTAGATGATTCCACTTTTTGCAATACTACTAAATTTTTCTCTGGATTATATAAATTCTGTGTGGCATCCAAATCTTTTTCTATTGCATCTCTATTTTGTATTTGTGCAAGTCATTTCTTCTTCCCCATTTAGGCTTAGTATGTTCATTTATAGAATCAAATTATTTTTGTTTTACACTCCTTCTTCAGTTCATCTAGCTTGTTTTGAATTCTAACTTTCTCAATCATAGCGCTTGCTATAACTGTAGGTTGGAATCATCCTCAAATAATTACTGTTCTTGTATTGTCATCAAAATCATTAATAAAATATTTTTTCACAGCATCACAGAAACTACAGAACAATTTAGGGTGGAAGGAACCTCTGAGGGTCATGTAGTCCAACCCCCCAGCTCAAGCACGGTTACCTAAAGCTATGTGGGAAAGTAGATCCATTTCTGGATGTATTTTTAGTATCTCCAAGGATGAAGATTCCACAGTCTGTCTGAGAAATTTTTTCCAGTGCCTACAGTACCTTACTGTACTGTACTTATTTTACTGTAATAATTTCATCTACATTAAATTTCTATATTTTTCTCTGAAAGATTTCTAAAAGCCTTATGAATGTGAGCACAGAACTGTTTCCTCATTTTCCCATTTCCAAATCCACAAAAGTAGTTTACCTGTCAAGGAAGAAATTAAGTTGGTCTGACATAATCTGTTTTTGTCAAATACAAATAATTTATTTCTTATCATTTCGTTTATCAGCTTGAAACTTGAGTCTTTCAAGAGCAAAGATAAAACTTATGTCCTTGATCCTTCTGGTCCAAATATCTTCCTTTTTTTTTTTTCTTCTTCTCCATCCTTGCTTGGAAAAGTGTGTGCCCTTTGAAATTTTTTTAAACTTCTTTACAGATTTGAATTTTCAGACATAATTTTCAGTGGAGTAGTCCTTCCTCTTTGCCTCTGAGTATAGTACAGGGAATTTCAACAGTCCCTGATTAATAAAATATATTTAATTATTTCAATATTGTGTAGTACCTTCTCTCCATATGCCTTACTCTTACCTTGAAAATGTTCACTTAATTACCTTAAGTAAATGGTAAAAATTATTCTTTTCTTTTTGCAGCAAAAAATTATTTCTTTTTGCAGCAAAAGCTGCAAAACAGGAACAAAATATTTAGTCTTGCTTGTGACCACTTATTTTTGGTCAAACTTTTTTTGAGTATTTTTTTCCCTTTATTTGAATATATTTATAGATATTTTTGTTACTGTCTTTCTGTTTCTTGTTCTTAGAACTAAATATGTTCTTTAGGTTTTTGTGTTTATCCTAAGAGATCTGTGTTATTCTTTGATTGCCATCTATAGTAATATTTCAATATATCTAATATCTACATTGTTAACTCTTGATTTACGTCATTTAAAGGGATTTTTAAATAGCTACAGAAAGCTTTCTCAAGAACTAAAAAAAACCCAAAATTAAAAAAAGGAAACAAAACAAACACAAAAACTCCCAAAATGAAACAAAACCAAGGAAAAGCAATAACAAAACAAAACAAAACCAAAACAAAACCCACTAAAAAACAAAAAACAGTTTTCTGTTTCACTTTTCATTCAGTTTCCTTTATAAATGACTTTCAGAATTCAATTGTAAGGACTTAAGGACTTTCACCTACCAATCTGCCAAATTTGGTGGTTTAGATTTTTGAAAGCCATTAATTTAAGCACCATGTTGCTTCATTCTTTCACTTCTTACAAATCATAAACTTCATTATTTTATGGTCACTTTACCAAAAACTGCCTTTCTTATTTGACCTCTTTATTGATTCTTAGCCATAGTAAAATGGACTGCTGAAACAAAAAAAATCTTCTCCAATAGTTCAAATTTTTTCCGTTGACTGTATCCTGCCACAGAAAATTGTATGAATATTTTCCTCATTTCAGACTATTCAAAGGATTGTTTTTTCCTCAATGAAAAAGTGCAAGGAAGTATTTTGATACTATGTTATCATGGCTAAAATTGATTTTGGGGTGTCTGACTGATTTCAACACTTTGAAGATTGCATATTTCGGAGTTTAAAAAGTTCTTTTCTGAAACTTAATCTAAACAAATACCTAAATTTATACACTGTAAATAAATGATCACCTCTATTTTTTTATTATTGATGATTTTCATTTAAGAAAAATCACAATATTGATTTTGCAGATTTTTTCAATGGCCTCAATAAGGAATGAATTTTTTAAGATGTGTAATCTTTGATGTTAAAACAATTTCCCTGACTATGTAAGAGAATCATAATATTTATCAAATCTACATTGATGTAGAGTGTAATATGACTCTCTCAATGCATGATTCAAATATGATATATTTTTCAGATAAATGTTAGGATAGAAGGAAATATTAGTCCACAGAAAGTACAGATTTTGAAGTTAAGAATTTGGATTTAAGAAATAATTGATCAATTTGCTTTTCAAATTATTATGTTCTCTTACATAAGGAAAGAAGAATTTCAAACATACTTTAATAAACAAAGGAACAATTTACATTAAAGGAATCAGCAGATAAAGTATTTCTATTTGGTTTTGTTTAAGAAAAAGACTAAGATTGCATAACCTACTTCACAGAATGAGGAACCAAAAACCCCCCACAAAAACAAACAAATAACCAACCAACCAACTAAACAAACTCTACCCCAAACACAACCTAGGGAAGCTGAGAGATCAGGGAAATGTAATTGAGGCATGAAACACACTTGACAAAATAAAGATTAATTATTTTTAACAAAAAATGAATATTCCATCAGTAGTTTTTCTCAAGGAAGATTTTAGGCACTTCATTTTTTTGTTTTGTTTTGTTTAGATGCATAAGAGTTAATCTACACTGTCTGTGTTAACTATGTTTGAAGTTTCCTCAAAATGTTGAATGACAGAAATTTAAGGAGGGGAATGAACAAATTATTTTCTGACCCTTCACAGTAACTTTATTGGGTTATGTATTTATTAAAGCTATATTACAGTCATATTTTAGCTTAATAGAATATTACTGCCATCTGAGATTCAACTCAGTTTAGCATATATTGAACCTTTAATTTTAAGCAAGGTTAAAAGCCTTCTGTTTCACAATGCAGTGATTTACTTTATCATCAAAGTTATGACTACTATAACTGAAAGATTTTTAAGATACTTCCAAATAAAACAGGTATTTGAATTTCAAAGAAAATATTCAGAAACTTTTCTTAAAGCTTAAAATTGACTACCTTGTCTTCTACAAATCTAAGAAATGTGAAATAAATAAAAGTTCTGTTGTGATATCTTTAAAATTAACTTCTATAGTTAAACCTCCAAGGAAAATCAAAATATAATTTTAGTCTCCTGTGTTCCTGGAAGATTACTCAAGGCTTCCATTAGGACTTTCTACCTGGTTTTGCTCTTTGAAAACACCGACTTTATCTACTTGGCACCCCATGTTACTAGTTATTGTGATGACTTTCCCTCTGCAATGCACACAATTGTCAATAGAGACTAAAGGATCACAGAAAAGCTACAGGGCCTCCTGATGCTGACTAGCACAAGAAGATAGACGCTGCAGCAAATTTCAGCTGTGTTACATGAACATACAGAACACAAGGCAAAATGGAGACAATTTTAGCTCTGTGAGAAATCTAGTGTGAGGAAAAATACAATATGAACAGTGAGGTTGTGATTATCTTAAGAAGTCTTGTGGAGCAAATGCACTGACATAGGTGTGAAGTGTTTATCAAGCTTTCTCTGCACGATGTTTTTCGCTTTTTGTTCAAGTTTTGATGTGGCTATAAAATATATCTGGACACTATTCCAGATTCAATATTACAGCAAATTTACAGCAATCACATTACTTTCCAAATAAGAACAACTGATAAAATTGACATTACTAGATTGGCACAACTGCAGTAAACACACAAGCTCTCTTCAGCAGATAATTAAGTGAATGGTTCTACTATTATATAAAGACCAGTGTGACTTCAGACCATTTAATATATGTACTTTTATGCACTTAATTTAAAAGAAAATGCTATTATGATGATTCTGTACTTCACATGGAGCTATTATTATTGATTTATTTGCATTTTGGAACCTTTATAGATAAGGACTTTATAGATAAAGTCTGTTCAGCCCAACAAAAAACAGAGAAAGAGAAAAAGAGAGAAAGTGAAAGTTAGAGAGAAGATAGGGGACACCCAAAAAATATATCTTTACCCACAAGGGAAAATTTCTAAAATTACTTTGTATCTGAGTAAACAACTAGATCTGTAAGGACCTCGAATAAAATAAAAGAACTCATGAGGAAAAAATTTCCAAAATGAATACTTCCAGAATTATCTGTCAGTACAGCATAAACATAATTTGTCCGTATACAAATATAACTACTGAATTTTATTTGTTCCCATTTGTTTGCTCATTTTCTATATGAATGTTTTTTTTCAAGATTAAACAAAAATGTGTTCAAGAAATACCAGACTTACTCTCATAGTGAATAAGGAAACCAACACTGGAACGACTGTTGTCTGTAGTGAACAGCAGATACATATAATTTCCAGTACTAATGAGGAACTGGGGTGCTTGTGTTCCATGGTATTCTCCAATTAGTGGTGATGAATTAGCTGGCCCATCTCTGACTTCCAAAGTGTCATAATTAACTTCAGTCTGGAATCTGAAAAGGAATATCATGTCAGCTGGTGGATGGACAAATGGTGTTATTTTCTTCAACTGTTAGAGATGCAACCCACTTGTAACTGATCAAGAATACTGTACATAAAAAAAAATACATAGCTACAAATCCATCCATGTATCACTAAGAATAACAATTAAAGAAGGTGTCATGAATAATTTTCTTTGTTTTATTTTGTAGTATTGTAAAAATTTTTTAGGGGATTCAGTATACTTCAGACCTATGACTGGCCTTCAGAAAGACATTTAGTGGGAAATCTGGGTACAAAAATGCAAATTGTCTCAAACAAAATTGAATTATGAAGATCCAAGAAGTTTTTTGCCCTCAGGTTAAGAAATAGTTGGACACCCTGGGAACATTTTCAATAACACTTCATTATTTCATCTCAATAATTTCATTATTTGATATTTGCTATTTGGGAAAAGCTGTTTTATAGATAGTCAAGTGTTTAATTTATTTATTTTCTTTATCCTAGATTTTATTCTAACATAGCTTGTTACTTTACTTTTAGGTAATCATTTTTGTTCTATGAAATAAAGCAGTAAAAAAATACTGGATTTAAATCAAGCCTTCATTTTGAAATTTGTTACAGTTATAGTAAGCATGACTCCTTAGTTTACCTTAGTGTGTCAAAAAACCCCAATCAGGTAATAAAGGCAAGAGTGGAAAGTAGGGAGACTAATGAGAGTTGATTTACAAGAAAAAATAAAAAAACAACTTTAAAATCAACAGCAGAGTCAATGTGTCTGCCAATCACTAAACTACATCACATTTTGCAAGTTCATTATGGATATCTCTGTATGCATTCATCTACTACTAGTTCTTAAATCAAAGAGCACAAATCTACTCTTTCTCTAGATGAACTTAAACTGTCACTTTTTACATCAGAAGCTATTCAAGATAACTTGTGGTTATATAAGATTCTGATATGCTGTACCATCTAAACCATGCACACAAATTTTCCTGTCAATGAAGTTTGTGCTATTACACAGATATCTATACTGCTCTAAATATATTTGCATGATATTTTCATCTTTCAGAAATGCATATGTTGTGAGATTTTTCTCTCCTATTCCCATAAGGCTTGTTATTTCAACTTCTGAGAGCAGCAGAAATCCCTACACAATATAATACTTGTTTCAAAGTGAATGCCTTTAGCTGTGTTGCCAATATAGGACACATTTAGTGGTCTAGAGATAAGAAACTGTATTCTTGTAATTAAAGAAAAGTGCAAAGGAGAAGTAGATATATAGAAAAGAAAGGAGATATATATGTGACATTCCTTCAAAATGTAAATAAACTTTATACTTCATTAGGCAATGATGATAGAATGAACAAGCTACCATCCAGACCATTACATTTTACAGAACAAATAGCACTGGTCTTGCATAAACATCTTCACAGACACACCAACATTGAACAATATAAGAAAAAATTCAGTTTTAGCAAGTATTTAGTATTCTCTCTAGTCCTTCTCTCATGGTTCCTTGAAAACAAAAGCACAGCCAGAAGTCAGAAAGTTTTTGCTTGGCTATCAGAGCTAATAACTGCTGGGAAACTGACTTAGGCACTTCATATCATTCCTTCCTCTTCACACAGAAAACTCTAGCTTTATGGTACTTTATTTGGATAAACTGGATAAAATCCACATGATTGCTTTTATTGCTATCTATTCACTCTGACAATGGAATACAGGGCTTGCAGGTTTGCTTATACATTAAGCATTTTTAGGACCCATTTCTGGCAGTGAAATCAGCTAGAATGGAATAGCCTACATCCATACTATTAAATACATCCTTTCGCCTAGTTAACAAACTCAAGGAGCATGTTGGAAATTATTTCAACAATTTAGCTGCATAAACACGAGTTTTTGTGTCTGGAAAGGCTCACTGACTCTATTTAATTTACTAAAATAGACAGCTACAGAGGATATCACTGAAATACTTGACAGTTTTTCGGTACCCTTCTATAATTTCAGAGATTATACATTGATTTATCCAGCTTCAGAATGATGAAAACAGACTGACACAGCTAGGCTGGTTTAAATATTTTATTTGTACTCATGAGTAGACTCAAGATCAATAATTGAATAGTTCAATTATTTTGACAGTTATGTTTGTGAAGGAAACTAATTAGGAATAAAGTGCTCTGAGCCAGCAATTGTGGTTTTCTTAGCAGGGTAGTATGAAAACAATGGATGGCAAACCCTTGCTGGAGACAGAAACCAGAAAATAACTCTTAACAACAATTGCTACTATAGCAATAACCTTTATTCCTGCTCATGTCAAACTAAACTTGAATGTGACTTTATAATTCACGTGTCTGATTTTAAGGTTTTAAGGCAATGCATTGTTTTTTGAATTGGGCGGGATTTGTTGTTGGTTTTTATTTTTAGTCTTTGCACTTTCCCTTAAGTGATAAATCAAGACAGTTTATTATTGGAAGCTCTTCATTACTACTGAAAGTACCTAATTAGAGGTTACTTTTTGGAGGTTTAGTTTATTTTAATTTTTATTAGCTTACTCTTATTAGAAAAAGGTAGGATGTCCTCCTAATGTACATAGATAATTTTAAAAAGACTTAAAGGATGCTGTGTTATACTATTCTTCATACAGTTGGGTTGGTTTTGGATACAGAGGTTAGTTGTATAAATTATCAAACTATTTTTTATCAATATTCAAAATACCAAAGATCTTCAGGTCAGCCATTATTCTTCTACCCCTTTCCCCATGACTTGATTCAATTAGATTTTACTTTTCTGTTACCCTTCCAGGCATTAGGCACAATCTGAAATGAAAAATGTTTCAATGTACTCTAATCATAGGGTCATGCAGTCATTTACCACTACTTCTGGAAAGTTTCTAAGGACTCTGGAAAGGTACATTTGTCTAACAACATTAAAGCTTCATTAGCTCAAGCGTGGGATAATTTACATTATTAATATCACATTTGTACAAAGACTCATTCTGTTAGGTATGTCTCTGAGGCAAGTCATACAGTAAAATATAAAAGGGTTCCATTTTCTCCAAACTAGACCAAATATTTGACAAAAATATTTTATTTGTTCCCAATTGGTTTACTTATTTTTAATTTGATAATGTGTTACAGGTTAACAGTTTGATTTTTAGTTAAAGAGAAATATAGAATATTGCCTTGTCAACACTTTGGAGTTGTTTTGATGGGGATGGGCACCTATCAGAGTGTGCTTTAGATATTGGCATGCTGTTTGACTACTGAGAAACAACTTTGGAAGTACACATATAAAGCTGGGATTGTCCAGGCCAAGGCTCTTCCCTTCGGGACAGCCGAGCAGGTAACAGGGCCGGTCCCGGTCTGCCGTGTGGGCCCTGGGCCTGGCGGCCCGGCCGGGGCTGCCGCCCCCGCTGCTGGGGGCGGGCTGGGCTGGCCCGGGACCGGCCGTGCCTCTGCTCCCCCTCTCCCCATCGGCTGCCGGGAGGGGCTGCAGCTTAATTAACACCTGGCGAACTTTTAAAGCCCAGCCCCACCCGGCTGGGGCCGGGACAGTCCCGGGGGTCCCGAGTTCAGCCCATCCTGTGAGATCCAAGGGTGGGCAGGAGGCACTGATCAGCATTTATGATCCCTCACTGCCCGGCAGCTCCGAGCTCCGACATTTCCAGCCTCCTCCTCCAGCCTGGCCTCGGAAAAACCTGATACCCTTAGCCGCTGCTGCCAGCTGAGGGAGAGAGCGAGCCTGGGCAAGATTTAACCCTTTCCTAGCAAGAGGAAGCTTTCAGAACACCAATCTTTTTCCCTGCGAGAGAAGAAAGGTCAGATTGATTTGAAACATAGAGCAACAGCGTGATAAGAACTCAATGGAAGAACTGATAAGATTATTGGATGAGGGGATAGAAGAAGTGGACATTACTGGACTTCTCTAAATGTAAACAGTGGAGACGGAACTAAATATTCCTTTAAACCATAGAAAGATATGCATTTTGGGGAGATGATTGTTTAAATTTATGTGTGGATTCTTTGAGCAAAAGGAGTTGTGATGACTAAGGGGAATTGATTCTATAAGATGCTTGAACGGAGATTGAGATAAATGGTCCTCCTGTCTGTGAAAATGTGAGAAAATATTTCTGTTCCCTGAGACAAAGAATCCTTTACTTTTGAAGTGGTTCACCTTTAAAAACGAACACCCCAGCTCGCAATGTTTGAGTATATGACCCATTGAGCAGCTTGGGAAAGTGCTAAATGGGAGGAATCACGGAAGCAGGGTTTCCTACCGGGCGCTGTTTGTGTGACAGCTGAGACCCACATGAGAACCTTTCTAAGTAGTTTGTAGGATCCATGGGGCATCTGAGGGATTCTTCTCCCAGAGTGATGGAATATTATGTTTAAATCGTAAAACTGACTGAAAATCATAGTTTTGTCTCTCTATGTTAGTTGTGGGAAAGTGAAGAATTTATGAGGAAAAAGAAGAGTTTTGAAGTTTCAATTTTCAATTTTTCCTTTCTTTTTTTCATTCTGTACTGTGTAAAAATAAACTATGTATGTAACTTTCAAGTTTAGGCCTGTTGTGTTTTTTATTTTCTCCTAGTCAAGCCCCACAAAGGAGAAAACATTCAAACCACTAAATTTAGCAAACAAGATTTAGCGAACGTAAAACAACTACATAACATTATATCAGACAGCAAAGTCAATTTTTCTTGTAAGCAATAGAAAGGTTTTCCATGGAATTTTTGCCTTCGTGTTGACAAAAGAAAATAATTTTACTGCAAAAACAAGGTTATACTATTATTAACAAGCATAACACTTTTAATAAAATTTATAACGTGAGGTAGTAAAGTTGCACAATTTTCTAAACCTGCCAGAGAAGCTCCATAGACCTCCAAAGAAAACAGGAAAAGGTTTTTTCTTTGTCTACCAAAACCAACATGCTGAATACTAATACTGTTTTGCAATTGAAAGAATTAGGGAACGGCAACAGAATCCATTTGCTAATGATGTTGAGATAAATTTGAATTAGATTAATTGTGTATCTGCTGTACTTCCAAAATTATATGTAATCAGAATTCTCCATTTTGTATCAGGTTAACTCCAAGTTCTCATTTAATTTCATTGCAGTTCAATTTGTACACAAAACTCTGGAATTTTGCTAATGGATATGTGTGTGCATCTGTCTAAAATTCAGGAAATTAGGCCCTTAAACTGTACCACATATCACAAAAGTCTATGTTTCTCATTAATTTTCTCAGAAATTGCCATCACACTATTAAGGTCATGCACATTCAAATATCTGTAAATTTAGGCAATGCATTTCCTTTTCTAAAATTTAAATGCTCCATCTTATAACTAAAACTGTTATTTCCATTTAAGACATCCCTGAACCTCAGCCTTCTGATCATTAATTAAAAAAAAAAAAAGCTTGAAAATAAATATAAACCCATAAATACTACAAAGTCTTTAATGAGAAAAAAAAAGTATCTTAAAATTCTGCAAATTTCTGCTGAGTACAATGGAAGCAAACAACACATTAGAAAGCTTCAATTGCCTACTTATAGGAATAGTATTGTGAGTGTTGCAATGAAGTTCGTTTTGTGGTTCTTAAAGTACATACTTATTCTTCAATAATAAAACCAGTATTTATGCCCAGACCCTGCTTTTTGTTTGACTTTATGATACTCACCTGTCAAAAGTGATCTTAATGGAATGTCCTGGTCTTGCTTCAATCACCCATTCACAATTAAGTGAGTCCTTGTAATATCCTGGCCACCCTGGTGGCAAGATAACACCACTTGATGCTGTCAAATGTCCACCACATGGTGCTGAAAGAAAAAACACTTATATTTCTAACATCCAAATTATTTCTAAAATATTATATATTCAAAGAAATTGTAAAAAATCAAAATGCATAGAAATATAAGCTTAATATAGTTTAATAGTTTAACACAATGTTATGAGCATTTTGTTTTCTTCAGACTCATAAGGCCTGCAATGTATTTTATCAACTCTTATTACTCTCTATATATTTTGACACACAGAGAATGGCACTTGGGTCTATCAGCCTTCCTTCTGTTGAAATGCACAGTTTCTTGTTAAAAAATGGTACTGTCTCATCACATTTAGATCCAGTATGATTCCACATTTACGTGGAAACATCAGACAAATTATTCCAAGTAATTATTACCATTGTACTGTGCCACCTTTTTGAGTAATCACTGAGCTCAGTGGAATTGACAATTGTAAATATTCCATTGGATCACAAAATGGTTTAAGTTGAAGGGGATGTCTGGAAACCACCTAGTCCATTTCCTGCTCAAAACAACAGATTGCACAGAACCATGTCCAGTCAGGATCGTGTCTTTCCTCCAAAGTCAGACACTCCCCAGACTTTCTAGGTAATCTGTTTTAATGTTTGATCACTCTTACAGTGCAAGGTTTTTCTTATCTTTAAACAGAAATCCATGTATTTCAGTTTCTGTTTGCTGCCTTTTGTCCAGTCATTTTACATCACTGAGGAGAGTCTAGCTCCACCTTCTTTAAACCATCTTATCAGTTATCTGTACATATTGACAAGATCCCTCTTGAGGCCTGAGCCTTTTCTTTTCCAGTTGGGACAAGCACAGTTCTTTCAACCTCTTCTTGTATGAGATATGCTCCAAGTCCTTATTTATCTTTGTGACTCTTCACTGGACTCACTGAAGTATGTCCACGTTTTTCTTGTACTGTGGATCCCAGGAGTGCCCACAGTCCTCACAACATAGCCTCACTAATGCTGAATAGATGGGAAAGATCTGTCATTTATTCTCAGCCCAGTTCTCCTGCCTCTCTCATCCCTCTGAACAGCAGCACAAACATCTGGTAAACCAGCCTCTCCCCTCAGTTTTACACCATCTGCAGACTTACTCAGACTACATTCTGCCTCAGTATTCAAGTCAGTGCTGAAGATTTTAAACAGCCTTGGATAGAGGATTGACCCCTGGACTACACCCTTATGAATTAGCCTCCAGTTGTACCGTTGTACCTTGTGAGACTGCCTACAATTCTATGAGCCAAGTAGTTCAGTCAGTTTTCAGTCCACTTCACTGTTCACTCCTCTAGTCCCTACTTCACTGGTTTGTCATTGAGAATTTTGCATGACACAGTGCCAAACACATTACTAAAACTGAATATCCATTACTCTCTCCTCATCCATCAGACAGTTCATCTTAATGCAGAAGGCTATTAGGTTAGTCAGGCATGATTTCCTCTTCATAAATCCACATTGATTACTCCCAGTGACCATAGCTTTCTTCATTTTGTCCTAGTTTTGGCTCGGACAGAGTTAATTTTCTCGCAGTAGCCTTGAGGAGGCAAAGTTTGGAACTATGTGGGCACAACCTGGGTGGTTATTCTATACTACTCACACCTTCTCTGGGGGTCAGAAGTCAGGGATTTCACTTGCAAGAAGAGAATGTTACATGGGGTGGAGAAAAAATATGAGCAGAAGGATCTGGGGGGGCATTTTGTCTTTGTCTTGGTGGCCACCCACACGTGGAGCCTGGTTGGGTTGGTTGGTCAGTCAGGCAGTGGGTGAGACTTTTTTGTATTGTAAATCACCCTGTCTTGTATACTTTTGTTATTAATATTGTTGTTCTTACTATCTTACCTCATTGCTGTTTTCTTCACTCAGAATATCTGCTTTTTGTCTCCCTCTCACAGGAGGGGGTGGAGAGGAAAGAAGCAGCTGCATGGGACTTAAATTCCAGCTGGGTTTAAACCACAGCACAGGGTTTGGAAATGACTTCAAGGAATATTTTTGCACCACCTTTCCCACTCATAGAGATGACACCTGTAGCTCTTCATATCTTCCCTCTTTCCTTTCTCCAAGACTAGAATTTGCTTTCTTCCAGTCCTCAGGGATCTGCCTGTTTAGCTTCCCAAGATATTGAAAGACCTTGCAATGTTATTGGATGGCTTCTTCAGAATTCTTGGCTGCATCCCATCAGACTTGTTCCTGTATGTCAAATTTGTTTAAATATTCTCTAACCTGGTCCTCCTCCATAAAATGTTTAAAAAGAAAAATATATTGCAAGACAGCTATGAAAATGACAGGGTTAGATAGGGAGCATTTTTCAGAGCAAAATTAAAGGACTTTGGAGCAGGATTAAACAGCAGAAATGACAGAACAAATTTAGGAAAACATGAGTCCCTTAAAAATTTAAGCTGTCTTGGCACTGGGCCTTGGGATGTTATGTTTTACTAAAGGCTATGGCACAGCGTAACACAGGAACACTTTCAAGGTCAGGTAAATTTATCTTGGTATAATTTATATTGTCCTCATAGAAGAAGTCAATGGTATCGTTATCAGAAAATTCCACATTTCAGTGCAGGAAATCTTGCTAGATTTCTTCTGTTTCTCTAAGTACTGACAAACCAACCTATTATGCCATAAAGAAATGGATGGCAACATGAATTTGTGAGCTGTAAATTAATATGCCTAGTTTTATTTCAATGTTTTTAGCCACATAAAAAACCGAATAAGAGAGTTTATTTAATTTCACTTATGACATGGACTTGTGTCTAGGGATTTTTTTCCAGATTTGAGTGGGAAATAGAAGCAACGCACAAATCCTGAAACACACCAAATTTTCCTTGCAGCAAAATAAAAGGCCAGTAAAGTGGTATTTACCTTGTCATATGTATAGTTAATGAGGAAATCAATTTATAACATAGTGGTTTTTAAAATTAAATTTCATCATTCTGTGAACAAGAACAGTCATAAAACTATTGATCCTCAACTGATTATAATGCTTCATGTACATTCATTAAATTCATGTACTTCAGGTGTTGCTTGCAGAGACTGTTATGTATAAAAAAACACAGAGCAGAGCAACAACAGAAGAACAACAGAAATCTGTTCAGAAATCTCAGACAACTAGAAGCAAATTAAATCATGCTTAGGATTCTTAGTCCATACTTTAATCCAAGCCCAGAACCTCCTTCAATTATCAAGAGAATCCACATCAGAAAGGAACATATCCTGAATGTAACTACTTCCTTCTATAAAAGAAACAAAGAGGGTAAAAAATAAAAAAAAAAAAAAAAAAAAAGCACCCCAAACCAGTCTATTAGTTTAATCCTTTCCTTGTTAGTAAATATTCCAGAAGGTTCAAAGAAAGGATAACTGGGGGGCACCTATCTATTTTCTGAAAAAGTAATTTCTGTAAGTTTTTTCTCTCTTTTTTTTTGCCCTTCGAAGTGCTCACCACTGGTCCTTTATCTATGCATTTTCAAATATAAAATTACAGTAAGATTTCACTGAATACTTTAACAATTGAATCTAGAGTTTCAAAATGAGAAAAAAATCTGACAGAAAACAACACCCTATTCCCTGCTTAGGAGTGAGCTGAGTTTGCTCTAAAAATAAAAGACAAACCCTGCTCCACTGTGTAACATGCTTCAATCAGGGTCAGAAATTTTGCTAGTACAAAATCCAGGTTCACATACGCTTCTTCTAACAGACTGCAGACATGGGGAGAGTTCTTCAGTATTTCTAAATTTTCTTTGAAATGCACAGTCTTAGGAGAACTGAGTCCTAAAATTGCCCAAATAACAGAAAAGTGATGTGATCCAGAACCTTACGTAATTGCAATGACACTGAAATTAATGGATATGTGAGAATCAGGTTTGGATTAGTTTCTCCCTCCAAAAAATAATCTTTTAATTTGGAGTCTGTCTATGTATCTATTGTTTAATAAATGGTATACATTTTGAACATGACTTTTAAAAAACATACTTTAATAATTTTTTAATGCACTCATCTGCCTTGACTTTAGGACCTATCAGTAAAGCATCAAGCAATACTTCTTACTGTACTTCATTCTAAAGAGATTTTTAAACCTAAGTAGAGGTCATTTATTCTGTTTATTTGCCTAGGAAGGGACAAGCAAATAAATTTGGAAATTTTTGGGAAGATCATAGATATTAAACATACCTCTGGTTTTCATTATATTTCTCAGGAATAAGTGCACTGCAGATTATAATATTACACACAGAAATTCAGGTTTACTTTCATTTTAAGAAAGTTAAAGGGGTAAATTTTCAAAAAAGACTTTTATATAGAAGCTTTATTTACTTCCTATGTGGTAGATAATTATGTTCTTCAGTATGCTACAGCCAAAACTGTTACAGCAGTTATAATTCACAACCGAGTAATGATGGTGACAATCAGAACTTGGAAATAATAGCAACCAGATTTTTAGAATGCTAATTTATTCCAAGAATATAAAAGCAAGCTATCTTGTTTCTATTACTGTGCTCTCACTTGACTGGAAGAGTAAGATGAATGAATAACTTCAGGTAAAGCAGTCTTATTTATGTGCAAAATGTATAAAGTAAGCTAAATTTAAATAGTGTCATTATTCAAACTGTAGGTGCAAAGTAAAGATTGTGCTCTTACCTTCACAACGTGGGACAGTGGAGCTCCATACTACATTTCCATCTTGCATAATACAGGTTATGGATTCAGAGCCTTGAGTCTTCACAAAGCCATCATCACAGTGAAAGGAAACAGAACTTCCCAGAAGGAATCTGTCTCCAAAACGCCTCCCATTTATAGGAATGCCGGGATCATGACACTCATTCTGACCAAAGGCTGGTAAAAATACAGCAATAATACTGGTAATAAATCCCATAATAATAGCAATAATAAAAACCAACCCTTTCAACTTTTTGTCTTGTTTTTTGGAAGAGGAGAAGAATAATATTTCAGTTGTTATACAATAATATGTAACACATAACATAGTAATATATAATTAAAAGTATAGAAATTCCTCAATAAAAAGTCAGCTTCAAATCCAATGACATTCACACACATGCAACATAGTTGGAATTCAGAAGTTTTTAGATGTATGTGGCTCAGATACACAAGAACAATTTTCCTAAATTTTCCTCTGGACAATATCCAGATGTTTTGCCTCTCGCATAAGGGAATTGGGGTTCTTTAACCTGAAAGAAGAGAGGTGGAGGGGAGCCCCTATTGCTTCCTACAACTATCCGAAAGTAGTTTTAACAAAGTGGTATTGCCCTCTTCTCACAGGTACCAAGTGATAAAACAAGAGGAAATGGCTTCCCCTTTTTTCTTCCTGCCATTTTTCAAAGGACAAAATTTATCCCTTCTTATAAAAGCAAAAGACCAATTTAGGCATCTAAGACTTAAAAAAGATTGAAATCAATGAATTCCAGCTTTCTATGGGAAATCTTTCTAAACAACGAAAGAAAACACCTTGGCCACAAACACTGTTATTTTAATTGACACAACACAGAAACAGTGCAAAAGGTCTCAAAGACATTTTTATTGTCAATTAACTTCTATGACCTTAGAAGATAATTTCTTCAGCTAAAATGATAACCTCCGTATAAGTAGCGTCTTTTTTTGAGTTTTATGACTCATAAAACTTTTAGGAGAGTTAGCAATCTACGGCAAATGTAAAAATGTTTTCTACATGACAATGTTGTTACTAGTCTTCTACTGAGAGTACTGTTTAGTAATATATTTTTATACAAACAAAAAAGAGGGCCATCTGTAGCCAAATATTTCTTAACCTGGTTGCCCAAACAGGAGAAGCTTATTTTCTCAGTAGCTCTCTATATGTACATGATTGGTAGGTCCACATTTAACGATTTGTTGTCCAGCGACAATTAAACTTTGTACATTTAAGAATTGCCTTCTCAAAGGGAGCACATTCCTAAAATTTTTAAAGAGTCAGTAGCCAGATAGAAGAATGACTCTAAATTACTAAATATTATAAAATGTGTACTCTTACAGGAAAGACTTCTGCATCAGTTTAGCTCCGTTCTAGATACTAGGAAAACCACAGAGTATAACTGTTGTTTGTAATGCAAGAAAAAGATCTCTATTCTTGGGGCTTTACATTCTTAGATTCCACCCCATTCAACTAGAAAAAAAAAAAAAAAAACATACAAAAGCAAAGCAGGTTGCCAGAACTATTTATTTGCATTGATGATTACCTTTATGCTTTTCTGATTAATACCTCAATATTTGGGATCTAAGATTAATACCTTTATGAACTTATTCCTGATGGTTCCATTGAGAAATATATTAAGGTACATGGACTGGATACTTTGATGTGAATGATCTGGATTTTAGTTATAGGTTCTGCATTTATGCAGTATGAACAAAAAGACAAATAATAAATAAGGAAGACAATTCCTCAGCACGATCACAATTTTAAAAAAAAATGATAAGGGTTCAGCTATTGAATACAATGAAGACATCTGAAAATAGTGCAATTTTACAATCATGACAATTTACTTCTGTATTATAACTATAACTGTAACTATAACTATAACTATAAATATAAATATGTTCTCTGTTTTAATAATTATGAAGGAAGCATAAAACTAGGCATAAAATAAAAAGCAGAAGTTCTTACTTGTGTAAGTGATATTAAATCCTCTTCCAGTGGTAGAGTGATCTGACTGAAATTCAAGTCTTACTATGTGCCCACTACTAGCCAATTGAGAAGGGACCTCATTGCCAGAAAATGTGCCAAGAGGTGGTAAATCTGAAATCCCATCATCTTTGATTGTAAGGTAGTCAAACTGAGGTTCTACATCAAAGTCGTTGAAAATCAGATGGATTCTGCTTCCTGGCTCTGAGATAATTAACCAAACACAGTTCATATTGTTCCCATATTCCTCAGGATAATTTGGAGAAAGAATAATTCCGGATGGTGTGGTGAAGTTGAAGAAACATGAAACTAAAGGAAAGAACAATAAGATTCTCAAAATACTATCCAAAAACTTTATAAATGGTTGTCTTTCTATTTTATTGTTTTATTCTCATGGAAAAGGGTGATTTTGAAGCCTGGATGTCAAAACTGCTACACACGCAAGCAGAAAATGTTTAACACTTTCAGAACAGTTCTCCAGTGTTGGGTTGGTTTTTTTCCCAAGTGAATCCAAGTGACTGAAGCAGGGCCTGCAAGAGATTAGCATGTAGCAAATACCAAAGAAAGCAAAAGTAATGCTTGATGCATCAGAATTTGCAAAAAAATTGGCAGGTTTGTCTTAAAATGAAAATGCAATCTCCAAATCTGAACGATTTTTTTTCCAAATATGCATTAAACTGTATTTAATAATAATAATAAAAAAAAAAAAAAACCAAAACAAACAAGCACAATGGCCAGTTTTCTCTGTAGTATTCACAGTTAATACTGATGTAAACAGGAAATTTAGATGTGAATGAATCAAGAAATCTTAAGAATATATGGTCTGAACTTATTTTACCCTAGTTTCAGTTGATGGCATAGAACAAAACCAAAAATGATTTATAGCTATCATCCTTTTTTACTCTTTTGAGCCAATTTTCATCAAGACATTGCCTAACTGGTTTCAGACTCCTGACCTCATGATTGGTACTGTAGGCAGAAGTACAGTATATTCAGAAAGGGGAAGACTCACTGAACATTAGTTAACGCAAAAAATAACCATTATTTGGCTCTTCAAATGTGTCAAACTGAACTCAGTGTATGTAAATAGAAGTTACAGGTTCCATGCTCTTTCATAGGCCATGTGCATCTGTAACACTGGAAGCACAGTAAAATATTCTACATTGTCAACAAAAACTGATATAAGAATCCAATGCAATACAGCACCATGAAGAAACACAATTTCTGTCTCCAAAAGGAACTGCAGCTGCACTGTCTCTGTGTCTAGGCTTTACATGCTTAGACACATTTCAGCATTGCAAGGCATATTGAGAATTATTCTGGTCCAGAGCAATCTTGCTCAGTTTGTTAAGTCCTGTACCAACATAGCCTCAAAGCACATATATGTTCAAATAGAGTAGGACACCTCACAAAGGTTGTTATGGTTGTCAAATCCAGTCCTGATTTGTATGACTCTTTATAAGAAAATTTAGCACCATCCGCAGAACTGAAGTGCCTAATATATCTGTGGACTTTAAAGATTTATTCTATTTTACAAGAAAGAAAAAAAAGGAAAAAAACCCAACCCAACCCAAATAAAATTCCCCCTCAAAAAAAACCCCAACACAAAAACAAAGAGACCCCACAAAAACCAAAAAAGACCCCAACCAAAAACTACCCCCTCAAAAAAAATCAAAAAACAATCAACAACCCTCTCTTAACAACAAACATATTTTATCTTTTTAAATAAAAAATCACAACTAATGACCTTACCTAAACTTTTCCTATGTTCGATATTCTTAACCTCTTTATATTTCTATTCACACCTTTGTGGTATACCACAAAAAAAAAAAAAAAATTCCCAGTCTTTCCTTACTTGGATCTGCAGGCTGTTTTGCACTGCCAGAATGAAATGTGTATGTGCCACAGAGTTCTTTGAACACTTATCTGCAATTAGGAATTGCTTATTTAAAATCTAATTCAACACACATTTACATTAAGAGTGTTAAGTGGTTCAATTACATATGAAATCAGTGTAAAGAACATTCTAAAAACAGTCTCGCGTGACGTTCCCCATAAATGAGCTACTGAGTCAATTGAAAAAAAAACAAGAAAACAAACCATGACAGAAAAAGTCTGCAAGGTACTTTGAAGTATTTTTCTGTTGATTAGACACAAATATTAAGAAATGCAAGAGGTTAAGGTCAGAAAAATAATACAGAAAAAAATATAATAATTCTTACAAACACAGCTGGGTTTGTTGCCAGACCACTGGTTATTTTGTTGACATGTAATCGTTCTCTCTCCCACCAGTTCAAAAGCTGCTTGACATTCAAAAGTAAGTGTGTCTCCATGCAGAAAACTGCTGCCAGTCCTTTTCCCATATGATGGAATTCCAGGATCTCCACAACCTCCTTTCTCTATTTCTGAATATCAAAAAATTCAAATACAACAATAAAGAAAACATATTTGCAATCAATTTATCTGTCAGTATCAGAAGTACTTTCAAAATTGTGGCATTACACATTAAACTAATATTTATGGCTGAAAATAAGCTAGAGGGAAATGCTGTAAAATTGCCTTAAAGATGACTTAGAATCTAAAGTCCTTTCACAAGCTAATAGCTTCCATTCCTGCATTGCTGCATTGCCAAAAATAACGAAATACTTCTATTAAACTGCATGACCACACCAAATTACAGCTTATTTGAAGGTAAAATTATAAAGCCACAGTCTCCATCCTACCCATGAAGACATGCTACGTGTAGATGGTTTTTCTGGCAAAGAAGTACTTGTACAAAAGAATCTCTTAGCTCTCACATCTGCAATTCCATTTATAAGTCTATTAACAATATGATTAAAAGTATATAATTTCTTAATAGAGTCAATAGATTTCAGCTTAAGTATAATAAAAACAAAACCTGAGGAATTATTTCTTAATTTCATACTTCAGATTAGAGCTTCATTTTCCCCAGCTGCACTCCTCTATGCTGAAAATAAGTTACATTTTGGATAATACTTCAAGATATTCTCTAGGAGCTCTGTTTCTTAAATTATTTAATTGGTATATCTCAAATATACATAAACCAGATAAGGCTATAAAAAATTCAAGTCTTATGACATTTATAAGTACCATAAGTATTAGAAAAGAAAATGAAAATATTAATTGCCTGTGAGAGAATCATCTTACAAAATACTATACACATGGCTGTCCATCAGAAAATGAAAGCTCCATTTCTTTGACATTAAATTGAAAGCAATTTTTTTTAATTATCTTGCCTTTGATAAAAAAAAATCAATTACAAAACACTTCTGATTCTATAAACTGTGTTGCTGCACATGTAATGAAATTATGTAAATCTGATTCAAATGAAAGTACAGATAAAGTTCTTGGTATTTAAATACTTCACAGTTCAGTCCAAGGTATGAAATCAGAAACATTCAAGAGAACAAGAAAATTCAACTCACTGGATAGTATGAAATATTAATATAATTTAACACCATTGAAAATGTTTGCTGTCAAATATTGTTAAATCTAATAATGTTAAATCCTGGCAGCAGTGTATACCTTGACACAGCAGAGAAATTTTAAGAGACAGGATAAAAAATTATTATATGTGAAGTCAATCCACTATGTTTACACCCTTAAAGCAGTCATTAACAGATTGTTATCAGACATGTTCAGAAAGGTATGGCACATATTTTACAATGTAATAGGTTTCTTGACCTGCTGGTGCTGCTGTGGCTGATGCACCCTTTATTATTTTATTTAAATAATTTGTCTTGACAGAAAGTAAGAATACATAAATTAACAAAATCATTTTCCAAAATGTCCAGTACACAAATCCAATAAAACTTTGTGAGAGCATTTTTTAAAGAATATTTATAAATAAGGATTCAAAATTATACAAACAAATGCTTTAATGTAGCTTCATTGTCTGTTCCTACTGAGATATTGATTTTTATTTCCACAGAATAGCTCTGAAAACCTGTGTTCAGCTATGCATATCTTTACATACTTCATGAAAATGTGGGGAGACATAGAATATCAGAATATACATTTTAATCGCATTTTATATATTCATCTCCCTCACTGACAGCAGAGCTGTATCTAATCCGACAATGATCATAAACTTTTTGCCAAATTTAGGAGACTAACCAAATACTTTGCTATTCTTAATGTATCACCCTTCATCCAAAAACACCCACATGGGTATATGGTGGTATATAATTTGGATTTGTAAATATCTTATTTGAAAGCAGAAAAAAACCATACAAAATTTAAAAATATTAACACTAATTTCACATAAAACATTTTTTTTAAAGTTTCATTCTCTGGAAAAATAAAGTTTTAATAAAATATGTCTCAAAAAAACCTGAATAATAAATTTCAGGTTCTCTAAAACACAATAGAAGGATTTTTGAATCAAATTATTTTGTACTGATAAGCCAAATAACTCATAAAAATTGGCAAAGTTAATTACATTAACTTTATTTATATTTAAACATTCAGGGTCTATGCTTGTTTGTTCAACATAAAAACAATCCAGAAAACATGATAGATTTATAGAACACTTCTGAGGATGTCTTATTTGCATTTTGACAATAAATAACTTCAAAAATTCCATTCAGGTCTAGGAATATATATCTTAACAAACTTGAATTGAAGGCTATATGTATCCTTAACAGGAAATCTACTCCTAGTCAAAAGTTATTCAGGCTGACAGAAAACACTCACTGTAATTCATGGAATCATCATAGGATCACAGAATTTGAGGGACTTAAAATCTCCTAACTGCTTTGTCATGGACAGGAATACCTTCCACTAGACCCAGGTTCCTCAGATCTGGCCTGGCCTTGAGTACTTGAATACTCCCAGGGATGAAGTATCCAAAACTTCTCTGGGCAGCCTGGTCCAGTGCCTCAGCATCCTCAGCACCCTCAGAGTATAGAGTTTTTCTTCTTAAAAGAAAGAATCTAAACCTAAAGCTACCCTCCTTCAGTTTACAGCCATTCCGCCTTGTCCTGTCACTAGATGCTGCTGTGAAAAGTCCCTCTGCAGCTCTCTTGAAGGCTCCCTTTAGGTACTGGAAGGTGCTCTAAGGCATTCACAGAAAGGACCAGGCTGCTCAGGGAAGCGGCTGAGTCACCATCCCAGTAGTATTTAAATGATAGGTAGATGTGGCACTGGGGGACATCATTTAGTAGTGAAATTGGCAATGCTGGATTATTGGCTGGACTGATGATCTTAAATGATTCACTGATTCTCTTTAGTCAAAAGTTACATTTCCATTACATTAACAACCCAGAACTAAGGGAAGACACAGAAGGCCAAACTAATGGTTTTGTATTTACACACAAAGAATAGTCTTTCTTTATAACTAGATCTAGAGCAGTAGGCATGTAATGATTCCCAACATTTTTCTGTCCTCTGGGATTTTGCACAGATTTTTTTTCATTATTGTCCTTTCTGTTACCTGTTTGACTTGTACTGATTTAGTCAGTGAACATTTTTTAAAAATATCTAAATGCAGCTGGGATGCATTGTGTGTATTGATCCAACACATGTATTGGTCCAACACATGCATTGATTATTCTGTTTCATAAATTGAAAATATGCTCTGTATCAGTTTGCTAAAAAAGAGAATATTTCAGACCAATTCTGTTGAAATTAAGTTTTAAGAAAAATCCTATGGGATAGAAAATGTTCTTAAAATAACAAACAAGAAAAAAAAATCTATGGTAACCTATTTTGCATGGCAATTAAAGCCCCGTTCTTTTAGGATTATTCTGTGTACTCATTCAATGCTGAACTTCTTTTCATTTGAGTTCTTAGTGCTGTGTGGACTTCATGATGTTTGCACATAAATCCTCAAGCTTAAATTTAAACATCAGCTTCCTCTGGTTACCAAAATATTAATATTGATCTTATGCAATTGTTCATGGCTTTCATGTACCTTCTTTCAATAGCCTGGGGAAAGAGACTTTTCATCTTGTTTGTAAACTAGAAATATTTACTTGGTTTCAGGGAATACTCTTCCTTTAATTTTAGAAGAATGACAAGATTATATTTTTAACTGTAAGATCATATATCCCTGAATTTAATTGAAAGACATTTCTGTTGCTCTGTTTTCTTTCAAATGAAGAAATATGGCAATTCAAAAGTGATATTAAGCATTTAAATATGTAACATGAGTACTATTTGAAAGGTGTCACATTGCAATTCAAGTATTTTTTGACGTAAAGACTTTGACTACAGTATCTGAACTGTATAATAAATGTATCTCCAGTATCTGAAATGCATAATAGAATAATTTATAGTTTATATTTTGTCCTCTTAAACTTATTATTCATTGTAGGAGTAATTTACATTTTTTTTCCTTGTTACTAGATTAAAAATACACAGTTTAAATTAAATTCTTTGTGTTGCTGTGTTTTCATTCACACTATCCAATATTCTAGCTTAGACAATTAGTGAATCATCTAATAATTATATCTGAATCTAGATGCAACCTGAAGAGTATAAATAATAACTTCACACATTAATAATTCAGATGTATAAATACAATTTAAACAAATTTGGTTTTAAGACCTGGGAGTTGAGCAAAAATCAATTTTTGAGATATAGAATTAACTTCAGGTTTTTATCAGAAAGTTGAAGTCAATAGCTCTAAAACTAATTATTTGACAATATTTCATAATTTTCTTCTTAGTTATAGTCAAGATAGATTAAGGGAAGATGTGAACTGACACAGGTATACATTTACCCCCCAAAAAAAAAAAAAGAGTTTAGCATTTAAACTCTGAGAGGTCACAGAAATCCATGTTCCATATATGAGAAAAGTGATGATTCAGTTTATTTCCTCTTATTCCCCATACCTCCCCGTGTTAACAGTCATAATACCTAGAGTAGTTTAAAAACATAAAGAAGAAACTCTTATACAAACAAAACCTTATAAAAAGAGAAGGATGCTCAGGACTGCAGAAGAGAGCATAAGTAAAGGAATGATATTATATAGATAATTTCTGCAATGGAACATAGGAACTGCTACTGAAAAAAAAATGGTAAAGCACAACTAATACAAAAAATATTTCAGATAGCACGTAATTGGACTGTAAAAGTGGCTATTAAATCTAAAATGAGCTTGGCCTGCTGCTAAAAAGAGAGTGGCCTTACATGACAATTTTATAAATGATCACAATTTTATCATTATTCCAGTAAATTTCTTCAAAGAAATTTAACAGTGCAATTTATTATCAGTCTCCAAATATAAAAAAGAGAAGGCCTCCTTCACAGATCATATAGTTCCCAGCAGCATTTTAAGAGAATCTCACATTTTCTCTAAAATGTTTTGTCCTTGCTGTTATCAAAAAGACCACAGATCCTATCCAGTAGATTAATTTTTGCTGCTTCCACCTTATTGCATTCTGTATCAATATTAAAAAAAACCCAAAAAACAAAAAACAAATCATGACTTTAGAATTAGATCGATGGAAAAACCTCTTTCCTAGGAAGCCAATTTAAGCTAACTGTTCACTATTACAGCATATGGTAGCTTGCTGGTAATAATAACAACATTCTATTGCATCATATCTTATAAAAACCCTTGAAAGCAATAAAACCATAAGCAGAAAACAAACTTTACAATATGTTCTTTAAGGTTAATATTTACTGTGTACTTAAATATGTTGTTACAGAATGCAGAAAAAAAAATGTGGATTTGTTTACAATCAATTTTACATGTCCAGGGTAAATGCAGATAAAATCTGAACAATGAGGAAGAAGCTATTTGTTACTCGCGGCAAAAAAAGTATGATACCTAATAACCAAGCATTTAAAATTCATTATCAAAATTTTTAGAAAAATAAATCTGGGGGAAAAAACATTATTATGAGTTTGCAGGCACTATGATAGGTTCTGATTTGACAGTTAGAACTCCAGGAGCAGAACCTCTGGCATATTAGATAATTCTATAAATTGTAAGCTACTGAAAATGTTAAGAATTACTAGGAAAGCAACAGTGAACAAAACAGAGAATAGCATTCAGTCCTCACATAAAAACCTTCAAAAATTTCATTTCCATGTTGAATTTTACATCTAATGCTCTTCCATTTAAAATACTCAACATTGGAGCTGGGGGGGAAAACAAAAGATCAAAGTTGCTGAGGAGATGTGGACCAATTAAATTGACTGCAAATCTATTTTTCTGGGGGCTGAAATACAAGTGTTCAAAGAGTTTTTGGACAAATACATGGAAGAAAATCTTATTGAGAGAGAAATTATTTGTGGCATGCATGACTGGAAACAGAGAAAATACTCTGTTTCTCAATTTATCACCATATAATTCACCATTTCTTCCCTAATCACCTATTATTGTCAAGTACCTTTTGGTGCTTTTGGTCTTGCTGTAGATTTTTATTCTAATATTTTGAGATAAGGAACATGATATTGTTCCAATTAGAGTGTTTATCTTGCTTCATTACTAGAAAGAATAGGGCCTATCAGCACAAAGGACAGAGCAAAGCCCTGAACAAAAGTTAGCACAAAGTTATCCTGTGGAAAGAAACTTAGAATGTTATGGAAAATAGGAAGTACAGGAAAAAGAAAGTGCAGATGCTTCAGAAATTTTCAGAATAACATAAGAGTGAATATTGTGAAAAGGCAAACCATGGAATGAGGCAGAAGGCAGTAACAAAACTTGTAGAATTCAATTGTCATTAAAATGAAGAGAAAGAAAAACAGCTAATGGAAAAGGAGAATGAAAAACACTTTTTCTTATCTAGATAAAAAATGTTTAAATAAAATTAAGGGAAGGGCAGGATAGGAAGAGAACAGCTTAAGGACCATTCAGAAAATGCAGACGCATTCAAGGGAACAGGGCCTAATTAAATTCAGTACTTAAACAGAAGCAGTCAATGAACTATTAGCAATTATCTTCAAGAACTTATGGAGCACAAGGGAGATCCCACATGACTGAGCAAGGTCACATGTATTAACTGTCTAAAACCTGGAGAGGAGGGGAACCAAGGAATTAACCAAACACCTGTTTATCTAATTTTTCCCCTCAAACTGGGAAAATTATATGCTTTAACTTCCTTTACAATGGAATATCCTTAAACATCTGTAAACTATCTTTCAGTCCTGACAAGAAAGACATGGTAGCTGTCTAGAAAGAAAATAAATGGCCTATTACTAGCAAATCTTTTGTAACTGGATTGTAAAGCTTACAGTGATCCTAAGCAAAGTTATAGAACTGCCAACATAAAACATTATTTTTAATGGGTAAAAGACAAAAAAATATAAATTGCCAGTAGTTAACATGGTTTAATGGAATATTGGCTATGTCATACAAACAATATGTTTGTAAAAGTTTGTAAAAACTTACATGACACAATATATTTGGACTTCTTTCAACCACTTAAATTAAGTGACGCATGGAATTCTAATTATGATTTGGCATCATAGAAAATTAATTCAGCACACATTAAATGGATTTCAATTAGATAATTATAGTATTTCAAAGCAAAAATATCAATAAATAATTACCATTAGACAATAGAACTTCTTCAGTTAGTTTAATCTGTACTTTTTTTAGCCCAATCTTAATGGTTTGTTACAGAAATATTACAGAAAAATAGGTAAACACCACTGCCACACTATTTTCAAGCTGCTTTAACCTGACATATATTATAGGTGTATGAGTCTTCTTGAACACATGTACCCACATCAGCACTGCTTTTTCTCATACTCTTAAAACAAACCCTCACCAAAGTTTCAAGCATATGGTAGCTGAGAATTTTGTAAAATAAAATTAATGTCAGATGGTAGGACCCTTTTTTCCCTGAGTATCCACTTCTGTACCTTACAGTGGATGTAGCTCTGCTTTAAAGACCATCTCTGCTTTAAGGTACAGTTTCATAGAACAAAATGAAAGATTAAAATTATGTGTGGGTTTGCTGGAGCTTCAGCTCAGTACTTTTCTAATGCAGGTTGTAGAAGCAGTAAGTACTCAAATGAAAAATGTTAGCTTTGGAAGAAACTATATGTACCAATATTAGTACAGAGTGGACATCCAAATAATTTTCCTTTATTATATTTCAGTAAAGAAGCAAGAATGATGAAGTATTGCTCCAAAAACACTCTTCTGAATGAAAAAAAAAAAAAAAAAAAAAAAGGAAAAGAAAACGAAAAAGAGAAAATATCTTCAGGCCTTATGCTCCTACATTTTGCCCTTGCAGGACAAATCCTGCTCTCTAGTGTTGGACTCAGTCCTGCATCTTTTAACCTTTTTTGGCAATGCAAAAGTTTTCAAGATCCCAAAGTTTCTCTCTTTGATTAACTTCCAGACTTTATTGCATGGGCACTCTTTCCATCTAGAGAAACGTTCCTTTTACTCTTATCTATATCTTGTATGTTTCAATTTTTTTTTGCTGTGCCTCCATCCATCCTCCGGCTCCTGTCCCCTTGGTCACTCAAGAGTCCTAGGGAGGGATTGAGGAAGACAAACCTTCCTTCTCTTCCCAAAGATGCCGACACGGCCAAGGCTTAACAACAGGAGTTTTTTCTTCCCAAATAAAACACACTTTCTGAGGAACATAACCCAGCACAAAACTACTCTGCAGGTAAGTAAAGGAAATCTCACAACAAGGAATTCAGTCTGGAAGCTATTCCATACCAACACCTTGAAACAGTACATACCCATAAGTACATGTAAATATTTTTCAGCTATAGTATGCATTCAAAAAAACAACCAACTAAAATTCATGTAGTTTTTCAGTGGGAGCAATTAAAAACTGAAATTTCACAGAAGCACGTAGGAGAATCTTTTTGAGCATTAACTATCTATTTGACTTTGCAGAGATAGACAGGACTTAGCCTTAAAATGAGCAAACTGCTATATGGAAATCCTGTGTCTGTTACTGTATAACAAACCTTAACTATGGCCTTCATAGAGTAACCAGGATACAATTAAAATCTGTTCATTAAAAAAAAAGAAAAAAAAGAAAAAGGAGAAGGAAAAATTGATTTTTAAGTGTTTGATAAGTAGAGTGTTGTTTTGGTTGACTGTTTGGGTGTTTTGGTTTTTTGCTTTTTTTTCTTTCTAAAATAGCCCAAATAGCACAAGCAGGGGAAAATGTAAATGTAGATTTATGTTGTTCCTATCAGGTACATGTTCTGGTGAAAGCACATCCAAATGTCTATACTGTAGAAAAGCAAACAGATCCGGCATAGTGAGATTATTTTATATATTTTCAATCTTGGCAGATTAAAACCCAATCTCAATAAATAGGTTGCACCCACTTTTCTTGATCATATTGTGAGTGGAAATTAAAAAAAAATTGAACTAATTGAATGAATGGAAATTAGGAAAAAAAATTAAAATTGAATTTTTTTGACATCCAATTCTTGCTAAAATCTGTTAAAATGCCTCCTGTTTTCTCTGCATATTAATTTTACCAAAATAGCACAGGAGGAACCTCTGGCCATGATTTCAAGAAGCTGATTGGATTTTGAACCAAACTCAATAGGATAATATTTGGAAATGCAGTCCATCAAGGTTCAGTTGCAAGCTGAGTAAGCTTGAGAAATCATACCCACCAAAATTCAGTCATCTTTTCTACAGCATGCTAATACAACACAATATAAAAATTAACAAACAGGAGGTTTTTTATTATGTTCTGTATAAAGGTATGAAAACGTTTCACTGTTTCAGAGGTCATATAGACATTAGAAAACTGAAAGCAGAAACAAATATTAATACCCTGGAATTATCAAAGACAGATAGATTGAAATGTGGTGAGCATTGCAGATCATAGGAAATATCCAAAAGACTTATACCTTCTGGTTTTATGTATATATATATGTATTTTAACATTTAAAGTCTTACTTCTGCACAGAAGGCTATGCAAGTGCACACAGGCTTATATCACTCTCTAGCACTGAAACAGAGCCAAGTATATTCACCTGACAGAAATAGTCCTGTTTTTCTTTTCTTTCAAACGATTGGAAAAATACATCAAAAGGCATACCTGGAGATATAGACTGGAAACAGTTTACATATGTATTTACCAGGATTCATGTTTCATTTATTTTTTTATATTACAACTGATATTGTTAGAGTATCTGCAAAATATTCACTGCTTTCTTTTGTGCTCTACTTGTGATGATTTTGTTTTAAAGTAAATAGTACTCTGCTTTCTAAAAGTTCCTTCAGCATCACGCTATTCTTTGGACACTGAAAGGAAAAATAAAGACCCTTTGAAAACACTACTAGTGCAAAGCCTACAAGTGAATTGTAAAGGAAATGCTCTTTTAAAATCTTTCCATAAAGGGTGTATAATGTCCTACCGAAGAAAGGCCTGGCTATGGCTATGATGGCCTGGAAAGTTCAGAGGAAAGGGGAAGATACAAGGTAGTAGCAAACAGTTTTTCACTGACAGTCAGAACATTGTATTCAGCTTCATCTGCACATAATAATGTTTCAGATTAGGAAGTATTGTTTTTCGCAAATTTCACAGCAATATTAAAACAAGCCATTATTTCATCTGAATAAAAACCTCCTTTAATCAAAATTGTTAACAAAACAAGAGAGTAATATAAAAAAGGCTGCTCTGGAGGATATGCTGACTTTGCAACAAGTAGGGGGGCGCTAGTATGTCACATCAATTTCAGTCCAAGTGTAAAGTCTGTTTATGAGCTGAATAGATAAATCATGCAGTGGCTGAAAGGACTTGGGAAAGATATAAAGTCCTGAAGAATTTTGAAGAACTCTTTAGTAAAATGAATGTTCTTTATAGAGGATCTTACTAATAGACAACTGTGTGTTAGAATTAAAATCTTCAACTGTTGCTTAATATTTCTGACAGATCTTTCTTTATTTGCAAGTACCAGTATGGTGTTTTCAATATCTGAGATTCAAATATAACTTACTATTTGAAATCATGTGACTTAGTAATCAACAGTGACATTTAAGAAATTCAATAAAAACTATAATGAAGGCACAAATTATGCAGAAACTGTCTAATGACCCAAACATGACCATCTTTTATCTTTTCATGGTGTTAGTTACTAAAATGGAAAGCATACAGATAAGCACCAAAATCCTAAAAACTGCAATTTATTTAATGAGATGATAATAGGAATGTAGTCTAGCCTAAAAAGATGGGAAAATGCATATGAACAAGAAATTCCAGATATTTTTAAAAGCTCAATAACAGTTAAAACAAATCTACTATATAAAAATATCCTCATGTGAGTTGTGCAAAATTCCAGTGCAGCATTTCTAAGACAGCAGTTTTACTAAATAAATTTACACTCTATACTAGAAATTAGCAGTGATGGAGGTGGTCAACAGTGGACAAAAATCAGGACTCCAATGATTTGGAGGAAATTCAGTGCAGGTGAAGATTTGTGTGGAGAACACTGATGTCATACAGCAGCACTCTGATGACAAAGCACTGGGCAGGCACCTTTGTGTATCTTTGGTCTGCTATGAAGCGCATCTCTGATCCCGCTCCCCTAAACCCTAGAGGCTGGCATCTCGGCCATGGAGACTGCCTCACCAGGTCTGGCCACTCAAAGGAAATGTGGAGAATCTCTCCCTCCTTGCCCCTGCTGGGCTTAACCACAACAACATGTACACACACACTCTTCTCCCTAACTAGGAAAAGGACACAACTGAGGTCATTAAAGCCACACGAAAGGCCACAGAAAACTGCTCCCTGGGGTGTGCTATTGTCCTCAGATCTCTGTGATTTAATCCTCTTCAGAGGATTTGTATTCTTCTTTCAAAGAAGATTAAGTTGCAGTTATGAAAGGTCAAAATGTCACTGAAGGGGAGTGCTTACATAGGGATTTAAAGTAGATTACTCAACTAAATCTGTACTTTAAATTTATTGTACCTTGTTAATTTTAACATTTATGACCATCTCCTTGCAGATGTAACAGACATTTTCAAAAAATAAACGTAGCTCCTATTTCCAGGGTTTTATCGCTGTTTTTCATCAAAAGAACATCAGCTTTTATAGCTGCACCTATCTTAAAAACCAGAACATGTTTTTTATATATAACAGTAAATGCAAGATTAGTGTATTATTTTAAAAGTTTATGCAAAACTTACTGAATTAATTTTGTAGTATACAATGTATTCTAATATACATACAAGAAAATCACAATCTGAAAAACCTGGGGTAAATTTTTAGGGGAGAGATTATTCAGATTCTTTGACATTATCCTAATATGTGAAATACACTTCATATATCTATAAATGCATATATATTTTTTTTTTTTTTTAATGGCTACTAAAAGTCTTAACTGGAAGCAGGACTCTGTGTACGTGTCTTAGGGTAATTTTACCTTTTTCTTCAGCTTATAGTAAGAATATACATTTAGTATTTTTTTTAATCAAGTTACCCTGTGTTGTATCGCAAAAAGAATTATTAGTATGCTGATATCATGCACATATATGCTCAGAAAATCCTGTCAAAGTCTGACTCAAATTTTCTTTTTTTCTAGGTTCTAGATAAATATTTAAGAAAAATTGCAACAATATTGCATTTTGCTTTAGAAAAGCATATTAAGTATTTATCAAGATTATTAAAACAACACTTTTTTTAAAGCTTACTAACTTCAGAGATCACATCTCTTCTCACAGCTCATTCAGACTTTTCTTTGATATACTTTAAAAAATCATCCATATTAGAATTTTTGGGCTTGGCAATGTTAGGTTAACAATTGGACTCCATGATCTTAAGGGTCCTTTTCAACCTAAATATTTCTATGACTCTTTCAATATTGTTCAATGTGTGTCAGTCATATCATTTAATCAATTCCTCCATTACTGTTTGAAAAAATTTGGTGACTTAAAGTAACATAGACATGAAAATAAAGCTTAAACTGAGTGTCACCACTGGCTAGACAACATGAACAGCTGATTTATTACTCATTTAAAATCAAGTGTTTGATTTTTGAAACCATAGAGTGAGTGTCATGCATCCAAAGGCTTCAAAACTAACAGGCAATTCAGTTCTCATGGTTTGAACCTTATAGCAAAAAATACAGAAAACTGGCAGAAAAATAAAAAAAATGCTCTATAAGAAGTATTCTTATTCAAAAGAAAAAAATCATAACTTGCTATCTGTTACTGTCTAGCTATGATGCATCTTTCTGTCTGACCATCATTTGCAGGTACTTCATAAATGAATGGAAGATACTTAAGAGCTCCAAATAGTCTCAGATGTAGTTATTAACAGAAAATTCTGTGTATGTCACCACTTCATGAATTAAATAAGGAGATTACTAAAAGAGAATTATTTTGGCCTAAAGAGTGAAAGGACTATATCTTCTTAAGTAACATCAGTGGACAGCTAAATTAATGGTGCATACACTATGATGTTTTCTATATTTAAAAAAAAATACAGGAAGTTTTTACAGGTAAAACACTTATTTCTTTTTACCTAAAATTATTAAATTGTTGATCAAACTTTCAAACTGAGCTGTATCTGCTAAGAAGCAAAGACTGGGATTTGTGTTTCAAACACTTAGATTAAACTGTTTAGTTCCATTTCTTTGTTTTCAGTAGAAGGAAAAAAATACAAAGAAATGCCTGTCAGAAGTAAAAAATAAACAAAAAAAAATCTCCAAAAGATCAGTTACTTATACTGAATTCTCACATATATGTTACGAGAATCTTATTTTAAGATTTTATTTTTACAATTTGTTCCTCGTCTTTGAAAAAATCACCAAATGTTAATTGTTTTAAAAGCCATGAAAAACCTTAATCAAAAGTTTAAAGTCTGGAAGTAACATTTGTGTTAAGGTCAAACATATTGAACAACGAACATGGGTAAAAAAGTATAAAGCATTAAACCAATAAAAATATCTGAGCTGTTTTCTACACAGAATGTGTTTAATATTATGTGAAACTACTTTCCAAACAAGTTTGACTAACAGAATGATCTTCACTGGTTGGGCTAAAACAATTCTGTCTTATTCAGAGGCAACATGTTATTGTTTAATGATTAATAATTTTACAAAGCGAAGCAAACAAGGGTTTAAACTTAACCTTATAAATAATTGCTGAAAAGATATAAATGCAGGAATGTGTAATCAGTCAGACACAGCTGCAGTCTGGAGGGGAAGGGAGACAGCAGCCTCCTAGCTACAGTCATGTCATATAACTAAGAAAAAATACACATGCTTGTATATTGGCTGTACCTAATCAAATTGTAATTGTGGAAAGTTCTAAGAGTTTGGGGGTTTCTTAATTTTTAAATTCTGAAGTTTAAGTAATGGACTTATTAATAAAGATATTCCTTAATTCTTTTAACATGCATATTCTTATCCTGCATATTGACAACGTCCATGATTAGCACAATAGAATGCATTGTATTGAAGGTTATAGCAAAAGAGGCTATAAACATTGTTAAACAGCTTAGATGTCAATCTTTAAGATGACTGAGATGAGTACCAGACATTGATTGTATTTCTGTAGAGCAGAGTTGAGCAGAATGATACAAGATCTGAAAAGTGTTCTAATAAAAAAGGACATAAGAAACAAAGTTATGTCATTAATATAAAATTAAAAAGGAGAAATCATTTACTTAACAAATTTGTACTCCATCTGTCTATTTTTGTTTTGTTATTTTGGTAATTTGGGAATGAGAAGAAGAGTTATAGAGTGTTGCATGCTTTCTCCTTTTTATTGTTTTCACTAAGCTTCTGTTTGGGATAGTTTAATAAAGGACTGTGGCAGAGACAGAAATTTGGTCGTATGCACTACATTCTGCTAATGTAAAAATATGCAAAACACTGAACAAATTAAAGCATATCACTATTATATTATGTTCCTCAAGCTTATGTATATTTTCCAGATGAAAAGTGTGTTCTGTCTGCCACCCCAAACATCATACAAAACTCAGGCAAACACATTCTCCACTATTAAAAAATTTCTTTGAAACTGTTGCAGTAATTGTCAGTAACTTAGTGTGCCTCTTTTCACTACATTAGTAATCTACTGGTGGTAGATATTTCCTGAAAGAAAATTCAAGTATGCTGAAACTGAAAAAAACCTGTTCTAGGCTCATCTGAATAATATACTCTAAAAAGGTCAGACAAAAACATAGGAAAGCTTCTGAAAATGATTGATAATACACTGTAGCAGAAATTAAGTGACTGGTATTTACCCATCCAAAAAACTAACCTGCTCTGTGTAGCACTACAAACAGATTCAGTCATACAGTACTATGATGGAACTCATGTTCCATCATAGTATTCTGTGAATGACAATTCTCCACAGAACTAAGTAGCTTTAACAGATAAAAATATTCACATGAAACATATTTATTGACTGTTCCCCAAAAGCACACACTTGAAATGTTTTGAATTATTATATATGTATATATTGAATGTATTGTATATATGTATGTATTGTATGTATTGAATTATATACAAACATAATACAAGAAGAAAACTTAATATATGTGAAATACATGAAAGAGAACAAAGCTTAAAGCAAAAGACACTCAGTGTTTTAACTGAATGACTTATATCTGTTTTCTTTCCAAGCATTACATTGTATATAATGATTTCACTGTGTGCATGTCTAGTTGTGAGAGTCCTAGAAAGTCTTAATTCCATTTGTTTTTTTCAGCACAGGTTTTATTAAACCTCCAAGCAGTAACAAAGTTTTATATCAATACTGGTAGTGTAATAACATTTATTAGGTTGTTATATTTTTGTAAAAATTGCACTGATTAAATGTTTACTAATACTTTGCATGGCTATATAAAGTAATCATATGCTAAAAGATTACTGACATTTAACTGAGACACTGAAATATGTTTTTAAAAGTATTTTTCTACTAGTCACAAGAGGAAAGGAGAATCTCCTTCCAAACAGTCCTAATGAAGAGCTTAACTGCTCAGTTGAGCATCAATACAAATAAAGGTTATAAGCCTGACATTTTCAGCTGCTTACAGGAGCCGATACACTTACTGACGTCCAAGAATTCTTAATAACTTCAAATTACAGAAAACTCTAGAATTATATCACTGAGTCACCAGATTTATTTTCTAACATTGTTATGAACTAAAAGATAGGCTAGTGGAATAACTAAATTACTTTATATAACCATGTAAAGCCAGGAATAAAAAGTGAGTTCTAAACAGGGTATAAAACAGATGTTGTTATAGTGGTTATCAAGAAGCCAGGAAGTCAAAAGATTAAATATTTTTATCAGAATGAAAAGTTTACAGGGTTTAATGGGAGAAAAATCTCAAGCATAATAAAATTATAAAACATTCACACCTAAAACTTCAAGCTGTCATGTGCTTTTATGTGCTTTTATACATCCAATAGGACCATAAGCATGGAAGCAGCCTAATGATCAGCTGGCTGCATGATCCACTGTGGATCCTGAGAGCCATAAAGACTCTTTCTTTTGATGTGGCACACTCCTAAAATGAATGGAATAAGTCAAACTCAGGCACATATTCACCTTATCAGTCCTTTTTCTGGCTGCAACTGCAACCTAACATCACTGTTTGATACTGCTACAAGGGCTACTGTCCCAGTAACATGCTGCATTATCCTGACTGGGGCATGCATGGCAATGACTGTGCCTAACTTATCCACTTAGCAGGTAAATGCATGCTTGAATCAATATTAAGGAGTGGCACAAACCAAATCTTCCTGTTGATTCAAAGCTGCCTATATACTACATTGGTTAACATGTGCTAGACAAATTTGGGTATGAGTGGTCTTCACTTGTGGTCAAAACAAAACAGAAATAGAGCTCAAGAATAAAACTAACTTAAAAAAAAGTATTAATAAAAAATTACTTTAATTACACATTCTTTACCTTTTCTATGTAAAAAAGTCCTTGCTTTAGCCTATAACCAACAACAAATTGGAAAAAAGCATGCTTGTAAAACTATAGTCTTAACATATCAACATATTTAGTTGGTGTTACCAGACCATCCTGTAACCTCAAGGTAGTAGTGTGATATTATTTTCATCACTCTGTGCATGTTATATTTAAAGTGTGTGTATGCCATGTTGTTCTTTATATATGTAGTACTATTAAAGAAAAAAAAAAAGTTATTAGTTTATTAATTCAAAATAATTGTTTTTGGTAAACCTAAACCTATTTAACCAGAGTGGTCAGAAGATGCCAGGGCTTGTTCTAATGTATATTTAAAATTTATTCAGACTGAAGCAAATTCAACAAGGGAGATCAGAAACAACCTTCATCAAGACTACCATTCAGATTTCCATTATGGTATTCTTCCAGGAGATTACATACTAGGATTTCAGATATGTCCCTTGTATGAAGAAAATTCACTGAGGTCTTTCATAAGGTTACTAAATACCCAGGAAGGAAAAATTATATTAGAAACATAAACTTACAGCCCGTTTTTATAATTACTTTTTAAACAGCTCTGTTGCTGAAACTCTGAAAACTGTCTTCACAACAGCCTGTATACTGTATTTTTTTTCTGTAAATGTTTTTTTCTCATTTTTTTTGGTTGAAATTTCTAATTTTAAAGCAGCATCTTATAATGCTGTACACAGATTGAGAAATGTTGGTGGGACTTGTCGTTTCACAGTATCAGCTGTGAAAAATATAATGTAATTTTGTTTAATTTGTGAAGACCTGTGGAGTGACACCTGGTCATCTTGGATTCAGTAGGGATAACTGGCACAGATAATAATTGGAGAGGATTTTAGTTCAGATCCTTTGGAACGTTTAGGTGTGGTATTACAATATATCTCATTCTTCAAGGACAGAACAATTTAAAGTTCTGGTCTTTTCACAGAAAATATGCTTTCAGAGGATTCTTTTTGAAAGGTATTAAACCATTCTGTTAAGATATCTGGGATCTATAACAGAATGAAGGACTTTCAAATACTTTGATATTTTACTTTACGTCTATAAAATAGGGTTTTTGAAAAGTATAATGATAGGTTCAAATTATTCTTCAGCTTTTTTACTTTTTTTTTAGTATGGATTAACAGCCTTCTATTTTAGCAATAATAATATGGTTTTAACATGGATTAGAAAGTTTATCATGAAAGTTAAGGCTTGCCTGTAGTGTCTTGCATTTTACTTATTACATAGAGGTAATGCTTAAATTATTTTTGTCTTTATAGTGCATGACACTGAGTATGACTGGCAGAAAAGTATCAAGACACCTCTTGTTTTTGCTAACATGGTAGCTGTTTGTCAGTTTCCTGGAGTTAAAAAAATAACACCACTTGTTTTACCATCTGGGTTTCCACAGGTCACCTTCCAGTGCATACAGGGATATGGGTACAGAGTTATTCCTCTGCATTCAAAACTCTTTCCAGGAATTATCTCTACAGGACCTAACACTGATATCTTTCTTGTGGCTCCAACTGTTGGAGAACTGCGTTCTACAGTCCAAGAAACATGCTTAATAGGGCAGACTACAAAAACTGGATTAGTTAGAATATAGAGAACCCTACAACTTTCTGACGTTAACATGTTTCTGAAAGTGAGCCAAAGAAGAGGCAAAAGAACTTGGGAAGACATGCCTCTCTCTTAATCCCTTAGGAAAATTATAAATAGGATTAAATTTAGTATTCATACATAAAATTAGTTATGCATATCACTTCATTTACAGGCATCATTTCATGCCATTTTTAGGTGAACCTGCTAATAATGTAAGATAGGTGAACTGCATAATTAAATATCCTTTCTTAATAATTAGAGCGAGATGAAGTTCAGTTAAAGTAACAATTTTCTATAAACTATGACATTATTTAAGTAGTTACAGGTAAAGGAAATAATAGATACAATGTCAAGATTTGGTTGGTGAGCTGTAAAATATTGCCCAAGAGGGTGAGAAATATGTTCCAATCCTGAGCAAAACTCACAACTTTTGGAGAAAAAAGATTTAGGTAAGTATGTCCTTTACTTTGTCTCTACAGAACATGTATAAGGCATCAAAGTCTGCAGTTTGCCTTCTTTTCAGCTAACTGCAATCACTAAGACAGTGTCCTTGAGGTTACTTGTCACAATCTATTAACTTTCTCACAATTAAAATGAGATTCTATTTTTAGACAGGTTCTTTGACTGCTAAACAAGGGGAAGGAGATTTATTCAGGCACATTGTGACAGGATAGAAGTTTAAACTTTACACTTTTTAGCCTAAAGCACAAAGTGTATTGTGAGTGCAGATGGTTAAAATTTCATCAACAATAAAAGATGAGAAAATTCTAATAAAACTAATGAGAGCATTCAAATGAAAGAGAGAAAATAATAAAGCTATAATTCACCTTTATCTTAAAACATTTACTATGCTTTTGAACTTTTAACATTTTATGCTTTGGAATTTTGATATTGACTTGCAAAACTAAAAAAACCCCACAGAATAACTAACCTACAATGGGCTGGTAAACAAGACTGAAAGCCGAAATCCAACTGTCAAATGTTAACAATATACTGCACCAAAGAGATGCTACTGCAAAATGCACATTGTATCCTTCAGGTATTTGCAGAAAGTCCACTTTCTGCAAAGTGGACTTACTTCTGCAAGAAGTAAGAGGTTGAACTCCATAAATAAAATAACATCTTTAGACAAATACAAAAATGACAATAGATGAATTTACATTAGAAATAATAGAAAGAAATTATAGCAGAAAAATTAATCATCTGATATATATAATTTAAATTTTTGAACTTTTTCATAGGGTTACGAGAAGGTAAAGTTCGTAATTTTGGTTTGAGGAAACAGTGTAAAGTGTCATATCATAAGTTGTGCCAACACTCTCTCTCCACTATACAAACACTATTTCCACTGAATGTATTTCACAAATGGATTTTTAAAGGCAATATATTTTCTAAGTAAACACAGACTCTAGAAATTACACAAGTACAAAAGATAAAACCATTACAGAAGGGACAAGAAGGGGTAAGATTAATTTAGATAATGAGTATGTGATTGTACTCATGCAATAAATCGTACTTGAGCAGTATAACTATACAGGCTTAATGCATGGCACGATGTCTTAAGATTCCTTAATGTCTCAACCATAGAAGGGCTACAAGCCTGCATCAGCTTTGTCATTCACAGCTCTTGTACATCGCACTTAAGCAATTGAGACAGTGTTTCAAGAACCTCTGTAATTTTCCTTGTTCTCATATGATTATTCTCATGGCCATGGACCTGCAAAGCTCAGTAGTGTTGCTACAGAGGATTCTTATGGGAAGTGATTGCTACCCTCATGAGAATCACCCTGTCTTTCTCCTCTTTTTTCCTTTGTTTGTTGATTTCAGTTCCCATTAAAGTAAACCAAAACATGGTGTATAAAAGAAGTAGATAATAATATATAAAACACTCAAATATTATCCAGCAACATGTGCACACAGAAACTTAAACTATGAATGCGTAACAGTTGATCTGATTAGTGAGCTTGAGTGAGTCTCAAAGAAATATAGTGTTAGGGAAAAATAACGGTGACATTATAACCCTAATCACTGCTATCATCACCACCTGCCTCAAAGGAGAGACGACTAGCAGAAAAATTTTGGTGTGGGGAGGTAAACCATGTTTCCTGGCTGACCACTGGGAAATATTTCCCCTTCCTGTTCCTTTCAACATTCACAGTATGTCACAGCCACAGATCCTACTTCTAAAAAGCTGCTCAGGCAAGCCTTAATGTCCTTAGTGCAAAAAATGCACTTTAGAAACTAATAAATGCTTTCTAAATTTAACATCTCCACAAATTTTCACACTTTATTTTGCCTGTTTTAGTATTGAAACAATAAAGTAACTAGAAATGAAGTGAAACACTTAGAGTACTTCAGTTTACAGACAATGTTTAAGGAGCACTCCCACTCTTCTAATTTAGTTACTTTCAGTTACCGAACTGTGAATAGTCTCTCAATGTTTTGCAGCATCTTTTGTACAAAACTAATTTTGACAAGATTATTATCAAATAATTTCCATCATATGTGCCCATAAGGTACTATTGAAAATAGTATCAAGTGTTTTCCCTTATCCTTAAGGTGAACTAATTAACATGGAAATTAACAGAAAATGATACCAGATGTTAATAAGAAATAGCTCTTTCTAGCTGCAGGTCTATATAACCAATTGAAAAGGATAAAAATCAATACATGCATGCATACTAAGAGATATCAGGTATTTTTTAATACAATTAATCACCTTCCGAAGGTACTGAATTTCACACAGTCAAAATGGAAAAAAGATGTTTATACTGCAAAAGTTCTTATTTCTTTGAGACAGAAGCAACACAAATGAGGCTAGAGTAACTTAGATAATTTTTTGAGTTAAATTTCCACAATTCTATAACAATTCTTAATTTCCACAATAACATATAATATATCTGTTCTGTTGTTTTCATTACATATCAATTTTGACTTAGGTCTATGAAGGTTCTCAGTGAGGCATGAAAATAAGCTTTATAAAGGGGTTTATATCCCAATAAAGTCTTAGAATATTAACAATATTTTTCAAATAGTATCCAATATGATACAGGTTAGCAGAATGTAAAATTTAAGATCTTTCAAATAAATATATTAGAAATTTGTTCCTTTTATTGACTTCTCAGCAAAAAGTATTACAACAGTAACTTCCATTTTTACTTGCAAATATTTTTAGTTATTTTGTAGGTATTTGCAAATCCAGGTCTTCATTAACCATTGACTGAAAATAGAGAGAGTATCAAAACTCTAAGTTTGTGAAAGGACTAAATGCCTACTTGCAATTTATTTGTTGGGGTATAATGAAGTAAGTTACAACATAAGTTTAAAATAGTTAATTTAGCTCATACCTTGATAAACAGCTTTGAATCCTGGTGAGCCAATGCTGTCATCAGATTGTAAATGAAGCCACATCTGGTTGCTCATGCTCACAATAAGATCAGGAACACTAGATCCAGTGAGTCTGTATGTAGGATAAATGGCAAAGTCATTTGTAGATGCATAAATTACTACCACTAATACTACCAAAAAACACAGCCTTTTAAGTTATTCACATCCTGTTCTAATCAGCTGGGGTTTTTTGATAAAATTAACTATTCTATAAGAAATAGAACAATGTGAAGTAATAGAAAAAAAAAACCTGAATGACAGCATTCAACAATGACTAATCACTTCTAATAAAGCTGCTCCTACATAAAGTTTCCATTAAGTAATTAAACTGTAAGAGATGAGATTTGTACGAATTAGTTTTCACCTGTTTGGATGAGTATTGTTTTTCTGCCATGTTTTCTAAAAGTGAAGAAAATTGTTTTACATGCCTTAGAACCTGTGTGTCCAGAATTTACTACAATCGCATCTACTCTACTCAAATAACTCACAGTGATCTCTCAAATTTCAGGGAAACTGCTATTTCTCACACATTTCTCTCTATGTCACACAGTAATGTGTGACAGCTAAGTATAGATAAGTACAGTGCAGTATACAACACATACAAGGCAAACTGGTGAATGTCACCATAAAACTGTAGCATTTGTCAGTAGTGTCACTTATACATCTATAATTCAGTTATCAAAAAGTTGTACATCAAAAAGAATCATTAAGAAAAAGATTGCTTCTTAATAGCAAAAATTAGTGCATACTCAGGTTCTAGTCCTGAAAACCATTCAGATCATGGTGATAGGTTTTACAAAAAGTAGTAGGAAAAGTCACACATAAAAAGTGGCTGTAGAATCTCACTGACTAGACTTTTGTCAGATACAGACCAGAAAATTCTCTTTCTTCCAACCCTCAGTCTTGATTATGCAAAAAGAAATAGGCATGATTTAAGTAAAACTAATAATGTGCCAAACCAAGATAAGATGTTGCAGAAACAGAATTTCTCAAGAAAACAGTGTATGGATTATTCAAAACATGTTATTTAAATATAATAAACCAGATGCTAATACTGTTAAAACTTAAATGCAAAGACATAATAAAAGGAGAGGCTGAGTAGAAACAAGGTGAGAACCAAGGAACCATGAGACAAGTTATAGGACTTCTCTCTGTCTTCAATCAAGGTTATGAACAAGAAACTACATATCCCATATCTACAGTAATTTGGGTTCTTACTCTAATATATTGAAAATAAAAGTAAAATACACAATCCCCTTATGAGAAGAATGATCTTACTAATTACTACTGAACGTAGCAGCTGGAACTGCTGCTAAAATGGCTGAGTTTGCTCTAATATGGTCTATAAGATTTCTGGCTATGATCTGTTGGTAAGTGATTATTATAATACTATAATATTATAGGGGAAGGGGAAGGGGAAGGGGAAGGGGAAGGGGAAGGGGAAGGGGAAGGGGAAGGGGAAGGGGAAGGGAGAGGAAAGAAAAAGAAATACACACACACATCCATACACACCCAAATGAAATAAAAAGGTTCCAAAACCAGAAATCAATAAAATGCAGAATGTTTTTTTGTGGTGGTGGTAGTTTTGTGTCTGGTGGGGGTTTTTGGTGTGTTTTTGTCTGTTTTCTTGTTTCGGTTTTGTTTGAGGTTTTTTTCTTTTGTTTGTTGGTTTGGTTAAGGTTTTGTTGTTTTTTCACTTGGTTTTATTCCTTGAGAATACCTACACAGGTAGAACTACATCCTTCAATTAGGATGGCAGATAGGGTAGGTCAAATGTGTAGGGAATGCAGGTCTGTCTACCAACACATACTGTTGCTGACTGTTTTTCCCAGTCTGTAATCATCTCAAGATCGGATCATCTGCACGTTCAAGAACAGAGACTTGCAGACCAGTTATTCAGGCAGATTGGCTGGTGCTAACCTCATTTCATATGGAGATGAAACTCAGTTCATCTCCACATGAAGGAAATTAAGAATGTTGAAGCAAGCTTAAGCTGAGCCTCTCACTACTCTGAACACATCACAGGTCAAAAAAGGCAACTCCAAGAAAAAGAAATTTTTTGCAACAGTTGGCTCTCTGCTTAGTTATCCACAAGAAGCCAGATCCAATCTACTGGAAAGGGTATCCAGGACCAGAAATATTGGTTTTTACCAGTTATGAAAGGGTAGGTTCTTTTCCAAACCCCCAGTAAGTTTCCAAACTTTGTATGAATAGAAGAAAAGGATAAAGGTTTACTAAACAGCATTTTACTACCATGGATTTTTGTTTTACTATGTACTGAAATAGCTGACATAAGCAATTGGGTTTGAATCACTAATGTACAGTTTCTTCTTTGTTTTGGAGGAAAAACAACTAACAGTTTTCTTTACAGGAAATAGGTAAAAGATTCATGTTTTAAGGGAATCATTTTTAAAAAATAAGCTTTAATGTAAGTGCTGCAAGAAAAACATAAATTATAACATTTGGAGAAAAAGCAGGCTTTCTAAACAAAGTGTTAATTTAATACACAAGAATTTAAAAACAAAAAACAGGACATTGCAGGAAACATTGCAGGAAAAATTCTGGCTGATAAACTTCACCTCGCATATGATGATCACTAATGAGTTTTTTTGAAAAGGTAGCCACTAGTTCTAGCCAAACGCTGTTAAATGTAAGAAATATAAGAATACATATAAATATAAGAAATTGCTTTAAAAACTTTATAACCTAAGCATATTTAGATTACTACTAAGCTGTATTACTGTTTTCCAGAGCTAAACGTATAAGCCTACATAACCCATGAAGACTACTAAATTTTCCAATACGTAAGGATTACAGATGAAGCAATTGTTAAAAATCATAACATTAATGTGAATATCCCCTCTAATTATATAAGCAATTGGTGATTAGATTTTTAGAAAAGTTTACTATAAATACTAAAATTAAATACTTAAATAAATTAAAACCCAATAGAGGCTGGATTATTATGCCAACTAGACTCTCAAAAAAAAGCATAAAATTGATATGAAATAATTTGCTCTTCATCAAAATATATTGGGTTTTCTATGATCTCAGTGCTATCTTTCATGAACTTAAAATACTTTTTCTAATTATTTTCCCAACTGTGTACCAAAAAATAAAGATGAGGAGCATACACTTTATTTTTTTCTCTTTTTTAAACATCAAGATTCCTTCATATTCCCCTCAAGCTGTAGTGCTACAGCTTTGTGGTTATGCAGACAATTCCTAATGGATGAGATTTCAGTCATTATTGAAAGCTTGCGCTAGGACAGATCATTTATGTATCATGATTCTCAACTCCCTCAATCTTCTTTCCACAAAGTATTTAGAGGTCCCTATTTACTGACCTGCCTTTAGACAGTTCCAATTTCATAGGATGACTGGCTTATAAACATCCTGGCACAACTGAGCTTGTTATAAAGTCTGAGTTTGCTTACAGTATAATGTTTGTTTACAATGTTTAAATTTACAATAAAGCTCCTGATAGCTACTACCATGAGGACTTTAGCACCTGAGAACTGGAAAATTTTGCTGGAGGCTGAGGCTTATATGTTGAGACATGACAGTTTTCTGCCAAGCTGAAGGATTCAAATACTTAGAATTAGATTTGAATTTAGAAAGATATTTATTTTAGCATATTGTGTTCAAACAAAATCATAAAATTATGATTAATTAATTGCATGAGATTCTACAGTGATATTCTGCAGAATTTCTGCAGAAATTCTGGCATTTTGTCGGTTAACAAAAGCTTGAAGACTGTAAAAAAAGTTGTATTATTTCTTTAAGATACCCTGAGAAATTTAGAAATTAAATCTAGCCAGAAAAATCTTCGCTGTAAGCTCCTTCATTCTCCTGGGATGAATAAGAAACTGCAAGGGGCTGCTCAAAGCTCTATAAATGTAACAGAAGTTATTACAACCAACTAATAAAAAATTTTGATAAGAAAATCACTTTGACATTTAGTTGTGAACCTTCTCATGATAATTTACAAGTGGACCTAGTGTTTTGTGAGGGATGTTACTTTGCATTTACAGAAGACTCTTCTGAAAAGCAAGTGAAATGGCACATATCTGTGATGCCGCTTAAATATAATATATTTTGTAATGTATGATACAATCCAGTGTTTAACAACTTCAAGAACACTGTCTCAATAGAAATTCAGATTTGTTAGTAATTATCATGAGAACTATAGTTTTGTCTTTGGGCCCTCTTGTATTCCAGTGTATTTCAGTTATTAATCATTTTGTTTCTCAAATGATTTTAAGAGTGATGCTAATTTTGCAACCCAAAAGGAAGATAAATTTATTTGCTTAGATTTCACTTTCATCAAACATATAATTTACAGTAAAGATGGTAGGACCATTACTGTACTGTAATCCTAAGTGATGGGCTGTGTAATAATAGGGATAAAAGAGTTGCTACTTTAGTCAAAAAAATTATACTGAAGAAATTGTCAGAAGTAGTGTGTGTTTACTGAGACCATTGTACTAGTTCTAAAAATTCCAGTGATGGATTTAGAAGTGGATGAGTGCAACAGGATTTTTAAAATGCTATTAAAGTGAAAAAAGTTATAGGAGGTGATGTTATTGTGGAGTGCTGCTTGTTAAATAGCAATTAATATGAGCAAATAGCTTTTTAGATATTTTTATTTTTTGCACAGTCACAGAAAATAGATGTGGACGAGGTAGTCACAGGCTAAATGGCTTTAAATGGAAGGGTAAAGAACCAAGAAAATCGACATGTAATTTTAATTTTGACATAATTTTGACATATGAGGTATGCACAATGTAGAAAACAGAATTAACAGTTTGGAACAGCAGATTTACTACTTAAAGACTTGACTCTCAAGGAGTTTTGCAATCCCTAGGAGCAAAAATGTATCCCAATTTAAAAAGAAAAAAAATGCAAACCCTTTTGTCAAAGTTACAAGTAGTTAAATCAACATCACCAGAAGAACTGTTGTCTTATACAATTAGTCTGCAAAATACAAGAAAAAATAAACTTAAATGTGGAAATACATTCCCAGTTCATGTTTTTCTTGTTAGTAGAATGTGTAAGCTCTCAAAACAGGGGTTTCTTTTGTTTGCTTTCTTTTTTGTTTTTTCTTGTTCAGATACTCAGGATATAGAATTTAATTTACTCAGTAGCAGCTACTTGGTATTGCAACCCAAGAAATGCAAGCATTGAGCAAATAATTCAATAATGTCCATTATACCTTTTAAGCCTAATTAAATTAGGTATTTTCTAAGAACTTCAATATGATGGTTCAAAAATAAGCAATTAATAAATTTAAATATTCATAAACCAATACATATAATGAAATTATTGTCCTGAGATTTGTCCCTGCAAAAAATATTCTGGTTTATTTAAAATAAAATATGTGGATGTTAAGAGCACTCACTTGCTCTCAAGTAAAGGAAGTAAATTAAGTAAAGGAAACATGGCAAATATATGGATTAAAATCCCCTTAAAATATAAAATTACAATGGATTCTTTTTATCAAACGTGTTCAATAGTGTCTTTATCCAACAGATTTTTATGCTATGTCAAGTAATGTTACTATGACACAAATGCTGCTAGTTTCTCTTATTTAGTCATTGATAATTTATCCAATCTGTAATTTTGTGTTTCATGACCAAGATTCTTGTTATAATTTAACCCTCTAAAAGCGATAGCCAAAATATCTTGTCAGCCAAAAGCTGTCTTTATGCAATAAGAAAAAGTGAGCATATGCAACAAAAATGAGATGGTTAAGTTAGATGAGGCTAATTAATCTGTACAGGGTTCTATTATTTCCTTTAGTCCAGACAGTATTGCAGAGCTGTATATTAAGAGTAGCTATCTAGTCTGGAATTTTCCTTCAAATTTATCTGAATTCCAACACTGTCAATATATGACATTAAATTATTCCATAAAGCATGTTTAAATTTATTGAAAAGTGGATTATATCCTTTCATTAAAATTTTATACACAAATCCAATTTTTAATATTTAAATTTTGAAATCAATCAAGGCCTTTTTTTTACACAAGTTGTATCTTCTGTTTGCTGAAATCCAAGCCTTTTATTTTTTTATTCCCTTAATTGCTTATGAATATAATTACAGTGATATAGGTAGTTCTTGCTTTTCATACGAAGCCTTTTTTTTTTTTTCTTTTAAAAATTAAATTTGCAGATTTTAATCCCTAATGTTAAAGCCTATAAAGATGCTACTAAGGATTTGGAGTGAACTTTGTAATGAACAATCTTTTTGACAGTACTTGAATTTTAAGCTTACATTAATTATCAAATTCCATACACTAAAATTGCAAATTTAAGTAAATACATGCTGGCCAGGAAGAAACCACATGACAGTAAATTTCCAAGGAAAACATTTGAAGTTGTGTACTTACACATACAACACTGTTCTGGTATCACCAACTTTCCCAGCATCTCCAACAGTAAGAGTATCATAGCCTCTTTCCAGTTCAAACTCTTCAAAAGCAAGTTTTATGACCTATTAAAATAAATAACTCAGTTACTTCAAAACATTCCCACATGTTATCTAACCTGTTCCATTCTTGAATTATTTGCCTACTATAAATTAAACAATGAGTCAATAATTATTTCAGTTAGTCTTCTTTTATTTTTGAAAGATACCTAGAAAGAGCACAAGTACAAAAACTCCTGTGTTTTCTAATATTTAGGAGCAAGTCACTGCCATAATGCTTAAGAAGTATCACATACTAAGATACAAAGATGCCAGTCACTACCAACTGGTGATTATTGTTCATTATTGAAGTAAGAAATCTTTGTTTCTTTTTTTTTTTTACTGTACTAGCTATATAAAAATTGCATAGCTAGTACTGGAAGTATTTGAAAACATATTTATCTGTTGAATTATACAATAACAAGGTGAACAAGAACATATGAACAACCAATTCATAAAAAGATGGAGGAGGCTGGTTCACAGAATTCAAAACCACAAATTTCCTTGCATAAATTACTAATATTAAACTGTGATTCCACACAATGTCTAGTCATGAATTGCCAAGAAAATTTAAAATGTATCTCTCAGAATTCTTTGAAAAGTTATTTTATTTTTTAAGATCAAATAAAGTACAAGAAAGGATTTAGTTTTGCATAAAAGAACAATTCTAAGGCAAGCAATTTTAGAGATCAGTATTGATGAGTAGTTGCAGCTGATATATATGTACACATATATTAGAACATTGCACTTTTCTGTAATTTGATATAAAGGTTTCTGCAAACAGCTTGAGACAGAAGTGCACAGAGTCATAGGTTTTCCACAAAATTATTCATTTTATCTTTATGCTAACTTTTGGAGATATTCCCGGATAAGCTCTCAGACAACATCAGCCATTGCATGTAGTGCAGTTAATTTTTCTTCTGTTTTTTTGGACAGTAAAAAACATTTGGATCAGATTTGAGCTTTCAGCACAAGCTTTTTTATATTGCTTTTTTGGATGAAACACATGACAAAACTACGTTTTCCATCCACTTAAGTTCATTGCTATGTGATCATCAAGGCAGAACTCAATCAAATTTTAGCCCTGTAAAAAAGCATCATTGAAGCTAAGATAGTTGTTCAAACTTTCTCAGTATTAAAAAAGAAAGCCAGGCTGCCTAATTTCTATGTCAGAATTGGAAAAGCCTAGTACAATGAACTGTAAAGAGGAATTTACACCAGTAGAGTTGGTGCTCTTTACATTGTCCTGTGTTGCTTTTGTTTGTAAGCCAAAGGAAAGCCTACAGGCAGACAAAATTCACAGCCTTTCCCTCATGCACTAGTGGGGTCACCTAAAAGGAAGTCAGGTTGGATCTGCCTTTCCTAAAGCCCTGCTGGCTGGGTCTCATGCCTTGGTTGTTCATAGTTTCAATAATCATAAGAATTTCAGGCGGTATGCTGCAGATAAAACAATATACATTTCCATCTTCTCCTGATGTACCTTCTAGCATTCCTAGATTATATCAGTTGTTAACATGCAAAATCTTATTATTAAATCAAGACTAATAAAGCTGAAATGAAGCAAAAAAATTTGCAGAAGTACAAAAAAGACAGTTGTTCCTGTCAAGAAAAGTAACTGCAAGACTTTTAATGCAATTATTTCATATGGAGGAGTAAACCTGATAGAATATTCCATGAAAATATATGGTAATGTATTATTTAAATAATACATTTTTTTCGACTCTAAATAATACATTTGGTTAGACTCACAAATTCTTTTACACAATAATTTAAAAAAAATATGAATGTTCACCTCTTTAATACTAAAATAAGTTCAAAAAAAAGAAAAAGTGATTGGACATAAGCCATAAATGAAAGTCTTAAGCTTCTGGCTAAGCATACAGGAAATGTGACAAGAAACATTCCTTTATGGGAGATATATTGTGAAGATGTATTATACACTATTAAACAAAATTTTGTTATCTTCATTTCCATGATAGTTGGTATTCTATGCTAACACATAAAATCTTTTGGAAAGACCTTCAAATGGTTGAGAGTTAAGAGGACTCACTAAAATTCCTTCAATCCAACTCGAAAAACCCAAATTTTACCATATAAACAATAAGCACCCAGTCTAATCATTGCTCTTCTCACAGTCAGTGGGCAGAAAATTGTACTTTTCTTTCATAATATTTCCTGAGTTGAAAAGAACCCACAAGGATCACTGAGTCCAGTTCCCGGCCCTGCACAAGACAGCCCCAAGAGTCAAACCATGTGCCTGAGGCTTGGTGCTGTGACCACTTCCCTGAGGAGCCTATTCAGTGCCCAACCACCTTCTGGGTGAACCTTTTCCTGATATCTGACCTAAACGTCCCCTCTCACAAATTCAGGTCATACCCTTGGGTCCTGTCACTGGTCACCACAGAGAAGAGATCAGTGCCTTCCCCTCCTCTTCCCCTCACAAGACGCTGTAACTGCAGTGAGGTCTCCCCTCAGTCTCCTCCAGGCTGAACAGACCAAGTGACCTCAGCCGCTGCTCATACAGCTTCCCCTCGAGGCCCTTCACCATCTTTGTTGCCCTCCTTTGGACTCTTTAATAGTTTCCTTCTTATATTGTAGTACCCCAAACTGCACACAATACTCAAGGTGAGGCTGCCCCAGTGCAGAACAGAGCAGGACAATCCCCTCCCTTGCCCAGCTGTTGATGCTGGGCCTGATGCCCCCTCGGACCGGGCTGGCCCTCCTGACTGCCAGGGCACCTCTGACTCATATTCAACTTGTCATTGACCAGGAGCCCCAGGTCCATTTCCACAGCTCTGATTCCATTTTCTCATCTATACATACAATCAAGATTGCTCCATCCCAGGTGTAGAATCCACTACTTGGCCTTCCCTATGGCAAGTTGAACTTCCTATGGTTGGTCATTGCCAGCACTCTAATCTCCTGAGGTGTTTTTTCAGGGCCTCCCTGCCTTTCAGGGAGTCAACAGCTCCTCCCAGTTTTGTACCATCTGCAAACCTGCTCAGTATTCCTTCCAGTCCTGCATCCTAGTCATTTATGAAGACGTGGGAGACAAGTGGGCTGACGATGCAGCCCTGTGGAACCCTGCTAGTGACAGGTCCCCAGAATGGTGTCACCCCATTCACTGTAACCTTTTGTGTTTGATCCATGAACCAGTTGCTCACCCATCACATGATGTGTTTGTTCAGCTGTTAAACATTTTGTTTAACAAATGTTAAAATCATTTTGTCCAGAAGGATGTTGTGAGCCACAGTATTAAAAAATTTACTGAAATCCAAAAAGATCACATCAACTGGCTTCCCTTGATCAATTAGGTAGGTTACCCTATCGTAAAAGGAAATCAAGTATGTCAAGCAGGACTTTCCCCTCAAGAAGAATGGCTTGCTGTGACCATCGACTGTGTTGTCCTTCAGGTGTTTTTCAATAATTCCCAGAATAATCTTCTCCCAAATTTTACCAAGCACCTAAGTGAGACTGACACAAGTCATGTTACCTCTCTCAAGGTGGAGTAAATTGCCATTTAGAATCACTGTTTCTAATGAATATATGGGAGTTTTGATGACTATGGGAGACTAATATTTACCCACATCTATTTGGTTAAAATTTGTCTGTAGATAAAGCTTGAATTGTCAGAAGAATTTAAAAAAATTGTTAGATAGCAGATTGAAGAATGCAAGACAGTTTTGTACAGATATAGATATGAGTACAGCATGGGAAACACTTATGAGGATTGAATAATATCACAATATACCACAGTATACCCACATATGTGGTTAAACAATATTGATTTATATACCAAGGGAGGAAAAAAGCAGCTCTGAGGTGCTTATCCAGATTCAGTTTTGTTTTGCAATTAAAATTCCAGTAATACTAATTTGACCATCACAATTCACATATACTTAGTATGAACAGATAAAATGAAGAAAATAATTAATTTTCTTTAGAAAAACTGGAAACATGAAAATTGTTTCCAAACACATTATATTTATTTCTGGATGATCTATTATATTTTTCTTGCAGAAGAATGATCCTAATTTGCTTTCTGAAAGGTATGAGACAAAATTCCCTTATAAGCAATTCAGAATGATTACATCTTATTAGAGAAATAGACTGTGAAAACCGAAAACAAGAAAAAGCTTAAAAATATGAGACACCCAAGGAGGTACCTATATGAGAGTTCTGCAAGTAATTTTCATAATTAGTTTTTCATTTGCAATGTTTTCCTTTATCCTAGATACTCCCATACTTTATATTTCTGCTAGAAAAATTGCTGTTGTAAGGAATGGATAAAGGCAGCACAAGAGCTGTAGGAGACGTCTGTATGGACATTCTGCCTGGAGGAAGCAATGGGGCACATGGCAATGCTACATCTCCAAAACATCTAGGTGTGCATGTTCTTTTAGCTACTAAGTAGACCTATTTTACTATTACTTATATATTTTATAAATGTATGCATTAAGTAGAGAAAATAAAAATTAAGATCAGTGAATTTTGTTTTAAGATGCAAGAAGAAATGAAAACTCCCCATAAGATATCTGTTATATTTCCAAGCAGATCAAGCCAACAACTTCAACACAGCAATATACTAGTAGTTTATCTTATCCCCCCCCAAAAAAATCAAACCAAACCAACCAAACAAAAAAAACCAAAGAAGAACAAAACAAAACAAAAACCCCATAACAAACCAACCAACAAAAACAAACAAAATATCCCCCCAAAACCCACAAAAAAGCAAACCCAAACCAATAAAACAAAACAAACAATCCCTACAAAAACAAACAAACAAACCCACAAAAAACAAAACAACACAAAAAAACCAGGACCTGGTTGAGGCAGGTCTTTTAAAGATGAGAAACTACTGTGAGACAATTTGTTGCCTGAGTAATACTACAGTACCATTAACAAATACCATTACATTAAAATCAGAAAATAAACCAGTTCTGAGTATCCATGATTAGAAATTTTTAAATAATAAAACCAAAATGTGTTAGTTATAAAGTCTTTTTATGGAAACTGTTTGCAACTGTCATGGTTTATTCCATTTCATTGACAAATGTAACAATATTTAATGTAACAGTATTTTCCTTCAAATTTAATAGTATTCTCCTACTTTGCATCTGCTCCCTGCTGCTACGTAAACATTGAAAGTAACATAAATACTCATAATTTTTTATTCTGTCATTTCTTTTATGGATACTTCATTCTTAAAGTGATTTGAAAGCAAAAGAAAGCATTTCGATAGACACAAATATGGAAGTACTGCTATAGTCTTTCAGATTCCTAAATATTTTTTTTAATTTTTAGAAGAATGGAGACAGATTCTTAAAGTAGAGCTTTAAACCAAGGTTTGGAGCATCTATTTCATTTAAAGAACAACATAATATAGAAGCAATGTCAAAAGATATTGCCAGTATTAGAGAACACATAGAAGAATCCAGTATTCCTTAAAACTCTCAAAATTCTGTTCTTTCCCTAGCCCACCCCTCCTACAGTGATATCTCTTGATGTTTTAAGAGGCAATGTAATTATGGCCAAAATTGAGAGGAAGAGGAAACAAAACAAATTGACTCCAAATAGTAATAAAACTAGGTAACTCTAATGCACAAATTTTGTGGGTGATTAATTGTGAAAGATGGCATAACATTTTTTCATATTCCTTTGTAAATCAAGTTATTTATTTTCCCTCAAAGCCCTTAAAAAAGGTGAACCATTTATCCCAGCTGTATTATTCATAATTTGGCATAGATACAGCTACAGTTAATAAGATGCAAAATGAATGACTTGTAACTACCAGGTTGAAATAGGCTCCAACCAGACAAAATAAAATTGATGCCAATACAAGGGCCTGTCCTGTAAAATTTTAATACCTCTAGTGTTTGTTGAATGACTACAAACTTATTGAAAACACTTAGATTATTCTGTTCATTATTTTAAAGAAATGTAGAAGGTTTTCGGTACTACCATTATCCAACAATTTCAGTTACTTAAAAAGCTATTATAAAAAGAAATTTGTTTATTTTTCGATATTGGCATTAAAATTTATATTCCTCATTCTCAGGAATTTATTTTTGCTTTAGCCTCCACTAATGACTTGAAAATTAACCTAATAACTTGGTACAAACTAAACAAAGATAAGAAGGAAATAACAGTAATAATATATCATATAATAGTAATAATGTAAAATCAAAAAATGCTGACACTGTTTTGAAAAAAAGAGGAAAAAAGTAAAATCACAAGATAATAATACAAAATCTAACAGTTTGTTTTATTATGACTATTATCAGGTGACTACCCCATGCCTGGAACATTTCTCAGGTAAGTAAACACAGATTGTCTTTTTCCCTAAATTGCCTTTCTTTGGATTGCCATTGATAACACGGATAACTTTGAATGTACGTGGCACATCCAACATAGCCCTTCTTCAGCAAGTTAATTAAGGCCAAATAATCTTGGATCTTTGGAAGAAAACATTCAAAACAATCTTAAGAAAAATCAATTCATTTTGTTTATGTAGTCAAAGTTACAAAGTGATTTGACACTTATCTTGGACTTCTCCATAAAGGAAGAACTTTCTGATATATAGATTAAAAGGATGGCCATACAGTGGCTGGAAGCTAAACTTATAAAAATAGAGAATTAATTCCAAAATTGAGAATAATAAAGTTCTTGGTACTATGAAGTGCCATTTTTAGTGGTAGCTGTTGATTATGTAAAATAGATCTATAAGTAACCATCTACTTAAGGAACTTAAATATATCCACAGTAAGGGAATGAGCACATTTTTAAGCACAGTTTTGCTTCCTCTGTAGAGGGAGACATAAAAAAAATTGCATAATGATGATTTCAGAGTTAACAGGGCTGCCACAATCTGTTACTCAGTCAGAGAAGCAGCTTGTTGCCAAGATAGATTTTCATCTTCAGCTATAGTGCCTAAACATCATGTCGAATTTCACTTTACAATCTTAATCATTAAAACATTTTCCTTCTTTTCAGTTTGTTTTATATGTATACAAACATGTTGCCAGTTCTAAGTACACAGAATTGTATACAGCATTAAAATTTAAGTTTTAAGTCCAATGAATGTTTCACATTTATGTGAGCCATATTTTTAATGAATTATCAATCAATTTTATTTAGGTTTAAAAGATAAAATTAAAACAATAAAAAGCAGAATCACAAGAGGAAATAATTATTCATATGTTCACACAAAAAGTTTGGAATTTATCACTTTTGGACAATTTTAGACAAGTCTCTGATATAGTAGGATGATCTATTTCTCATTTTCTGCCAAAGGAAAATGCCAAATATATGGCTTTCATTTTTGCTCCTGCTGCTGCTCCAACTGTCAGTAGGAAACAAATATGGAAATACAAGCTTTAAAGAAACACTATGTTATTTTTTTAAACTGAACAATGGAAAAGAAGTCAAAAAAAGCATGCAACTATGTACTTGCCATTCATGAAAATTAATTCTGATTGTGCTAATTGTATAATTGGAAATATTTTTCAAAACATTTTAAAGAAATACTTTTAGATTTGTTGTTCAAAACCATGTCTAAAAATACTGTTCTTTAAATTTAAAAATTAAAAGATCCAGCTAGCATTTGTTAAAAACAACTTACACATAAACTAAGAACACAGGAATTACCAGATAAGAACTTTGACTCAAAAAAAGTCTGAAAATTTCACTTACTAAATGAGCTCATCTTTATTTTTTTTTTCCTCAGAAATTTTAGCGGGAGAAACATACTTAGTTTACCCCATTTGACTGTTGTCTTTCTTCCTAAAATCTTTAAAGAGTAGGTTAATTTTATTAATGAATTCAAAGTGCATATGAAACTTGATAGAGCACATGAAATAAAGGTCTACATGAAGAAGTGTTTAGGTATCAAGGGTGCATATTCATCTATACACAAACTATTCTCTAGACAGAGCCCTATATGGGGATCCAAAATGTTAAATCTCAGCCCTACTATTATTGAGTAGTCCTTAAAACAATTAATTTCAAGTCCTTGAACATTACTTATTTAACAGCATAATTCCTCAAGAGTTTTCTGACATTTCAATTCTTCTTACTTTAACTTCATGTGAAACATAAACCAAGTATGGCAAATATTCAAATTTCAGAAAACTGAAAAAAAAAAAAATCTAATGAATTCTATGTGTTCCAACTCAAATATCATTGTACAATATTCACTTAGGGAATTCAAATACCTTTGTGATGACATGCGGGTCAGTGGAATATCCAGGAGATAAAAGTAACAAAATAACAAAACAGATTTGCATTCATGACCTCAAACAAAAAATTAACTATGGGAAATCCATACAAACTAAGTAGTTCTAAGTCCAATATTATTTTTGGGTTAGCATGTTGGGTAAATCCTTTACTTCGTGCATTCTAACACTACAAATCTTATTTTAAAGATAATTTCCTGCAGTACTAACCATCTGTCAACGGCAGCAGAAAGGTCTGTAAACACCTGTTTTCTCTGAGAAGTAGAGTACTTGAGCTTGTTGGTTTCTTGTTATTATGGCATATTAGTTCCAAGAGCACAAACTATTTCATTTAGAAGGGTGACAGATCTTGCCATCACACTGTATGGTGCAAAAAGGCAATTTAAGTGAATACTGGAAAGTCTCCAGAGGCACAAGGAGAAGCCAAAATATTTATAGAAGGAAATGCCTCAGAAAAATACAACCTGACAGTTAAATTAATTTGCTAGCAATGTATAGAACTACTATTTAATGCTATTTAAAATAGTGATTCAAAAGATCTGAGCCATATTGAAGCAAGTTAGAAACTCTGGTAAAGCAGGTATGTTACTGTGCTAATGGAAGACTGTATTTATGGAAATGAATTTTAAGAGGAAAACTAAGCAGTGTATCAGCATATAGTGTTTCTTTCTTTGGACTAAATTCAGATGTCCACACTCAGATATTTTCTGTCATATAAGATGTCTTTGCATCTTGTCTAACTGCCTCTCTAGAGGGATATGGATTTTCCTGTATCATACACATTAGCCTTATTTGTAACATCTTGAATACCTGAGCATCTCATACAGATACTTGAGGATGGACAAATAAATTGTATCTTTGGTGTATTGAAGTGTTTGATGTGATAAGAAAACATATGCTTCATATAGAAAAACTCTTAATTATAATGCTACAACATATAAACTGCTTTTATATACATTTATACATACATAATATTTCTATCCATTATGTGAATGAGAGAACTATGAATGAATATATGTCCCTGTGATAAAATCTCAGTAATATTACATGGACATTGAACTGTCAGGACACCAAGGTTTTACATAAATCTAGACAGTTTTTAGATAATGTTATACACTACAAAGTTTAAATACATTGAAGTTAACTTTATTCTGAATAAAAAGATGCAAATAACTTTTCCTTGTGTTTACACTATGAATAACAAGCAGTTATGAATATGAAATTTTGGCATTCATATTAACAGATTAACGTAAACTGACTATGAAAGTTTCATTTTCTTCTAAGCTTTTATTCCTACTGTATTTTTAAAATATACAACTACATGCCTTGTTGGCCCAAGTGTACTTTTGAAATAAAAACCAAATTGTTTTCTGAATAATTACCTGTATTATTATTGTTATTATTATTGTTTTCATAAACTAAAATTCATTTCAACTGGCAGTCTAGGAAGTAATAAGAATCTTAGCATGTGACAAGAAGCTTTGTAATTTTACAATTACATTTTTACATGAAAAAATAAAAAGGAAAGGAACCATAAACTGCAGCCTATGGGAAGAGCCCACATTCAAGCGGTTTATGAATGTCTGCTATCCCAAAAGAGGGACACTGCAATAGAGCAGGGTACAAGAGAGAAGAAGGAGTGGCAGAGAGGGCTTGTTGATGAATTAACTGCAGCCCATATTCCCCACACCTTTTCATCATTCAGTCAGGATGGATGCAAACAAGTTTGACTTGCGAAAAAGTTTTTATTGTTGTTTCTCACCATCCTACTCTATTTTTAATTGTTTGTAAATTAATATTCCTGAAGTTGAATCTATTTTGACTAATTGGTGAACAATCTCCCTTTCCATACCTTTACCAATGAGCTTTTTCATCTTATTTTCTCCCCCTGTACTGATGAGGAGGAGGAGCAAGAAAGCAGCTTGGTGGGCACCTGGCAGCCAGACAAGATCAGCCCATCACAACTATATAGGAGAACTGAAACATTAAAATTACTTCTCATAAAATTACTTATGAAGATATTTGCATTCATCTATAGCAAATATTAATCTTCTGTTAGTGATCATGGTGAGAAAACAAAGCTCTTTTTTTCAAAAGCCATAAAAATAACGATAATGATGACAACACATACATTTTGAACCTTGTTCAGCAATGCTTCTCATGGTTTAAATATCCAAAAATAAAAAGCACAACACAAAACCTAATTACATATTTAATCTTTTTGGTAATAAAAGCCTATCTGCCTTGGCTTTAAAATCTAATCTCCCACACCTGAATGTACTTTCTCAAATCCCATACTTATGTTGAAAATGTCCCTTGCATCTCAGTGATAATGAACGTGTTTATTTTCATCCTGTGCCATGAGGTTTATATGTATTAAGAGGAAATGGTAAATATGATTGACTTTAATGATTATAGGCCTGATTCCTTTATGGTCTACCTTGATTTTATGTCTTTACCTTTGTAAGCACTAGAGTAGAGCTGTTCTTGACCTGCATTGTTCTTGACCTGATAAAAAATATACCAGAATCAGTGAAGATGGTCTCCGGTCATTAGTATCAAACCCGTACAGCAATCTGCTAGAATATGCAGGTCATAGTGCCCTGTAAGGACACATTTGGGCAGAAGATATTATTTGGCTCAAATTCAAATTATAAATGGGTAAACAGAACAGTTTCTGTCAGTTTGCTAAGACGTCGTCTGTAATGAATATTCAATGAGGAGATTATGTAAAAATTCCATTAAAATGTAAAGAGAATACTGGTTAAGGATACGTGCAATTTTCCCTCTACAGTATTATATGACTTACTTTTTGTCTTGGTATTGAAAGACAGTTGTCTGCCACGGAAAGCTAGAGCTTTCCTTGGAATAGGGAATGTAAATCCCTTTCCCTCCAAATTATTATCATTTTGCAATTAGGGGCTCTCAGGCAAAGATATGGGAATAAGAGTAACAGTTCTTTACTAGGAATATAAAAAAAAAGAATACAAATGTAGTAGTACAAAAAAGAAAACCAAGCAAGCAAGCAAAGAAAAGTCCTGGTGAAACCCTGACAGGATCAAGTATATGATCTGACATCCTATTGGTCAGGGTGTTGGAAGCAGTCTAAATAAATCCTCCTGGGCTAACAGATGTGGTTCTGTGGAGTAGAGATGAAGTGTAGAAAGGGTTTAGCTGTGGCAAGAAGGTCCAGTGGCCTGGTCTTCCTCTGGGGTCCAGAGTGGAAAGCCAGGTACCAGGCTGTTCCTGAGTCTCAGTTTCTATCTAGGTAGGAACGGTTGGATCCCCCCACACTGGGTGGAGCATCTCACAATGGGATGATGTAATGTGTCATGTCCTTGATGAGCCTTAATGGCCCATTAGCAGAAGATATCTCCCTGGAGGATGGATGGGTGGTGAAAGAGATAAGAAACACTGCCCCACCTGGTTTTAACAGCCGGCCCATTATCAGAAGGCATCTGCACCCTCTCCCCTGGAGTTAGAAGAGATAAAGAAAAAAAATGTCTCAACTGCTTTCAACAGATGAAATGGAATACTTTTTTTTTTTTTTTTTTGGTTATTTAACCCAGGACACTTTTAAATCAGTGTAAAATGTATAAATAATTTACTCAAGAAAAAAAAAAATAGCAAACTGTGCTATCAATAAGTTAGTAGGGGGAAAAGGGAAGAACATCCTTAAAGATGGATTTCAAAGCCTTTTGCACCAGTTTTAAATATTAGCTTGCTTCCAAAGATGTGTGTTCAGTTACTTTCTTGTTGTAATTCTTACTGACATAGAAACAAGAAGATATATTGTCTAGAAAATTAAATACAATGTAAACCATACTTCAGACAAGCTGGGCCAGTGACCAAATGAACTATCTTTTAAGATACAAGAACAAATATGATACAAGTTCAAATTTGACTTGCATGTCAATGACAAAAACAAACCAAAAAGCCTTAGGTGGAGTTATATATTTCCTTCTTCCTTTTTTAGCTAATTAAAAACCCAGTGCTCTGAGGTTCCTGCAATTTCTTCTTTTGCTTCTATATCAATGTATATAAGCACTTCATGCATTTTTTTATATTTAGCATAAATTCTGACAACTGGCATTATATAATTTTATCTCAAAGAGATGAAGAATGAGATTTTTCAATGCAGTTTTGGAGGTTGTGGGAAGCATTTTGATAAATCACATTCAGGTTTATTCCTCAAAAAACCTTATCTATCTTGAGCAGCAATAATAGCATTGTCTCAAAGAGCTTGAGAAAGCGTCTTTGCACTTTCAAAAAAAAGCAAATCACAAAATATCTTTGAAGGCTAAAACAATTTTTTAATATTTGACCAAGAAATGGTATTAAGTCTTTAAAATCTGAAATGAAAATGAGAAATGTAATTTTAACAAGATAAAGAAAATTAAAGTGGAAGAAATATTCTTTGACATCTTCTATGCTTAATATCATATTGGTGACCTTTTTTACCTTAAGACAAGAACTACTAGCAATACATGTGATATGGACTTCATTATCAGGCATAGGCTAGGCCAGGGGAGGCTGGCAAGGATAGAAGTAGGACAGGGTAGAATAGAATAGTGTAGAATAGATAAAATAAGAATAATAAAAGTAGAATAGAATAGAATAGAATAGAACAGAATAGAATGCCTGACCACTTTAGGGATGATCTAAATTTAACTTATATCATTAAGGGCATTTTTCAAACCCTCTGAAACATTGACAGGGTTGGGGTATACTCTAGGACCACTCTAGGAATCGTATTCCACTGTTTGAACAGCCTCTTGGAAACAAAATTCTTATGCTTCCTTATGTCCAGTGTAAACTTTCCCTGGCACAGCTTTGAACCATTCCCACAAGTCTTCTCCCTGAATCCCAGGGAGAAGAGCTCACATCTTCCTCTCCACTTCCCCTCCTGAGGGAAGGACACTCTTAAATGACTGAAGGAATAATAAAAGATCTATGATGTGAACTGTCCAATTCTGCCATGAATGGAAATTGATGAAATAATTGTACTTAAGACTCCAGGTACAATTGCCTATGAACTTCTAAAGAAAAATATGAAAGGGGAGAGGCTCTGTAATAATTTCAGGAAGGTACTTGTTTAATATTACATCAGGTTGAAGAAGTTGTTTCACAGAGAAACAATCTTAATGAGTACAGTTTTGAAAATTAGAACTGTAAAATTAATTTGGATTTTATATAACTATGTTTTCTATCCTCATTAAATATGTATTTTAAGTAATAATTAAACAAGATTGCTGCAATATGTGAAGCAAAGGCTTGTTTCCACCATATAAACCTTCTTTCTACAAAAGTAGTTGAAATGTTCTATGAAACACAGTGATAAAGAGCAAGCCAAAAGACGTTTATATTTTCTGAAGTTTTGTTCACATGCTCTCAATTAAAAATAATCTTTCACCTATTTATTCCCCTGTCACATAATGTTTTATACTTATAGTACAAATAGTTTTATTATTATGTCAGTTACAGGAAACTACAGAACTTTACAAAACCAAATTAGGCATAAAACTTTGAACTCAGATGTACCCCAACATACTTAAAAATCCAAACAAAGAAACCAGTCACAGTCATCTGAGAAACTCCAAGTCATGCAATCAGATAGAACCCAAATTTTGTGCCATGGTGTGTGACATTATGCAAAATTTCAATGATTACGTTTTTCTCTTCTCCTCCCCAGTTGCTGAAAAAATTTAGACAATTTAAACAATCACATTGGCCTATAACAAAACTAGAAAGAAAATCCATCTGAGTGAGATTGATTCCGTGGGATCTGAAATTTTTTCAATCAGAATTTATTGAGATCATAAAAGGAAATTTGATTACAGCATGGGGCTTCCCACCTACCTTCTTCCAATTATTTCAACATCTCACAGTTTTTTTATAACTGATATTTGACAGTGCAGCAAGAACAATGACAGTTTCCTGCTCTGCTCAGGATGCATCACATGTTGATGGAAAATACAGATCATCTACATCTTGGAAGAGATTTATGCTCAGATGAGCTGAAATAGAAACGTGGTTAAATGCATGACAGTCACTCAAGGAACAGATGATTACAGGCCTGTTAAAACATGTAACTGTAGATGAAAAGGTGTAAAGCAGACACGAATCAAACCCATTGTGGATGTGTAATTGGGTTTCATGTATGAATGTTAAAGCCTTGAAAAACACACACCTGCTCATTCCCACTGAGATCTCTGTTCCCTTGGGCAAACTGTCTTAGTGCTCACTTGAGACATAGACACTGAAGTGTAATATTACATGCAACAAATTTTGAGATACACTTAGCAGATAACAATTTTGGACTTCAGACTATTACTAATTAGTATTATCAAACAAAATAGTTTTTCCTATGCGTACAAAAAAAATTTCCACATAGTCAATATACACTAACGTGGTCAAATAATTCACGCTGACAGACAAATATGTTTAACAACTGCACTAGGTTTGGGAGGCTGTCAATTTTTTACAATGCAGTGATCCTTCCAAAATATTTTACATAGACTCGTTTCTGAGAAATATACATTTGCTGTCATCCTTTAGCTGTAACATACAAAATCTTACACCCATTTAATATATGCTGTGAGACAAACAAATATCATTAAACCAGTAATTTATTTATACTGTGAATGTTTTCTTATATGCATAAGAAGTTTAAATACACCTCAATATTAATAAGTCTCAGTACACCCAACCACCACTAGAATACCCAGTCAGTCTCCGAGACCAGCTCTCCATTACAAAAGACTTCACAGCTCTACCTTGGTTCCCCACAATCTTGTAACCAGATAGTGCTTTAATGCAGTATTGCCATTCCTAGTAACAAGCCACAACATTTGCACTGAACTTTCAAGACCTCAGGACTGGTGTTTGTTAGGTTTTCCCTGTCTGAACTTTTCTTGTGGGGAGTTGCATTATTTTACTTAATTTCTATGACAGCAATTTCTCTTATTGACCAGGTCTCAATGGCTAATTTAATATTTTTATCTTTGCAAAGTACAACCATAATTGTATATAGACAGCTATAGAAAGTTGTTATTCCATTAGAATGAGATATTTATTTATTTACAGGAGCTATACTGCACAGCTATAAACCACTCACCAAAGGTCAAGAAATATAGTGGACAAAATTGGCTCTAGGGAAACAGAAAAAGAAAATCCAGTATCTAATACATATAAAATATACTATATATAGTAAATATTGAGACTTCTGTATGAACTATTCTTTTTCTCTAATAACTAGATGTATACTAGTGAAACTATTCCTCTAGCCCAGCTGGAAAGTGGCTTCCAGCTATTCCCAGCTGTCCTGGCTAGGAATAATTCCAGACTTGGTTAGGCAACAGCAGGCGGACTGGCCACCACCCCCCCGGTGGGTCAAAGCTGCACAAGAGCTGTTGGTGAGGCTACGATGACGGTAAGAAGAAGGAGACTTCGTGGCAAGATGGTGTTTATTGTCACCTGCTCTCAGCAGGTGAGTCATGAGCCTCTCTGCCCACCAGAGGCGGGGTTACAGCTTATAAGGGGTTGGGAGAAGGGGGTGGACACAAGAGGGAAAGCCAGTCAGGGAAATGGGGATGGCACACAGACAACGAATGGGAAACGAGGGGTGGGGGATTCCCCAACCTGCTCCAATCCAGGACCGAGTCTCTCCAAACACTCTGGAAGGAGAGGAGAGGCTTCCCAGAGAGTGACAGGCTGTGGAGAACAAAGGCAGGGGGAAACCAAATGGGGAGAAATACAGGGGGGAACTCAGGAAAAACCATTACAGAACAAATTAATATTAACAATAAATAAAAAGATAGAAAACACACGGCTACATACTAGTATCTTTTTCTTGAATTTATCTGTTACGATCTCTATTATATTAACAATTAGTTCTTGGCTTTACTTAAACACACTGTATCTTCCTCTTTGTCCATGAACAAGATTTTGATTTCTTTTTGCTGATTCATTTTGTGATCAGGAGTCCCAAAAATGACAGTAGATACAGCCTTACAAAATTAAATTTTACTGTATTTCTCAAATATATCTTGCTTAACCTTTACTTTCATTTCCATGGTACTATGAATAATGGTGACGAGTACTTGTATTTCTGTAGCAGAACGAGTTTACAATCTTCTGTAAGTATCAATACTTGCAACATCATGGTAGCATCTTTATAGTAAAGCCACCTTGCTGTCTACGTATTTGAAACAATTACAGAGTTCATTCTTCAGTCTGATGTGAGAAGCTGGAAACTGGCCTTTGTCTTCAAAATCTGTCATTTAGTCATAAAACTGTTTTTTTTCTCTCCTGTATCTTAACTAAGACACAGCTAGGTGTACCTTTTAAGGAGCTTAATCCAAATCAGATGTCAATATGTTCTTGTTCTTTATAATTATATAGCTTAAATATACATGAAGAAGTAGAATTGCATAACTGTCACAACACGATTTATCACATTTTGAGAATAAGAGGAATTTTTTTCAGAATCACTGTGGCTAGCTATGGCACACCTGAAACCATCTGGAAACAGAAACTAACTTTCAGTACCTGATTTTTCCATTTATAAACTTACTACCTGAAAATACTAATTTTCCTGCTATCGCTATCTACTTAATTTTTTTTTTATTTGCATACATACACATAGGCATATAAACTCATTTCATAGTTATGGTAGTTGATCTGCCTGTATAATCTACTATTTGGATATCAAAATGCATAAAAAGTTTAAATAAATAAATGGAGGAAAAGTATAAATTTATATTTTTGTTTGTGACTTAATGCTTTATAATAAGAACTGCCACACCTGCCTGTATTATAAATCTATCGTCTCTGGCAAATTTGGCATTTGTGATCAAACATTAGCTAATGCCATATATCAGAATAGCTGATTTATCCTAACATAATTCTGCTCTTATTTTTCCAGATGTTGTAAATATAAACCAACAAAAAAAATACTGTATTAAAACCAAAGTCCAGAGTCAACTTTTACCTAGTCTCTTTATGGGTTCATTTGTATGTTTTCTTGTCACTTATTGAAAGGTTTATCACTGCTTTCCCTTTATTCCTTTTAATAATGAATATTTTAAATAATTAGTCTACTTATTTCTAATTTGTAAAGACTTTAGGCATTTAAAATATACTTGAATCATGTGCTAACCAACTATTATAAAAATTGACATTTGAATTTTACAAAATAATTCTTTTGGCTAATCTTGTTTATCAAATCTTCTCTTTTCTCTTGTTTTTCTCTTCTCTGCATCTCCCCCCTCTGCATTGTTCATGAAACAAAATTATTGGCATTACCATATGTAAACTGGCAATGCCAGTACTGTAAGCTGTATTAGTGAACACAGCTAAATGTGAAATGCAGTTTGATTAAGAAGATAGTAGCTAAAAAAATTAAATTATTAAAAGATCATTACTTTCTCTGTGTTTTAAATCTGGCTGGAGACAGTGCATCCTTATAGTTTCAGTCACAATAGATATCACTATCTCAAGTAGCCCAACTTCTTGATGAATTAGATATCTAACAGCTGATTACTTAACTGTTGATTCTTCAGAAAAAAAAAAACAATTTAATGACTCTTAGGGGGATTTTTTTAATTCTATTTGGAGTTAGTGTTTTTAACATCAGATTTTAAAGATGTCAACATTTTTTTAACTGTATGTTAATAGTCATTTTTCTACACTAGGAAGGAATGTGAGTACGCTGTAGATAGGTTTAGAAAGCAAAGTGATGTTGAAAAATTGGAGAGATTGCCATACACGGAAAAAAAAAAAAGAAAAAGAAAAAAGAAAATGTCAATAAATAGGACATTACATTTTGAAAGGTGTAATGTACTGCTCAGTTACAGAATGAGTGACAGCTAGTCAGGAACAGCTCTCTAGAAGAGGATCTGGATGTCATAATAGAGCACAAGCTGAACACAAATCATCAGTCACCTCTCTGAAAAAGTCAGACACCTTAAAAGAACATACATCTGTCTGTAACAGATGGGGAGACATTTTTTCTCTTTAATCAACATTTATGAGACCTCAACTGCAAAGCTGTGTCAATTTAACCTGAATCTTCAAGGAAAATATCAACCAAATAGAAACTATTTCCTTTTAAAAATAATTATAGTTGATATTATTTAGTTTTCAGAAATATAAGCGAAGGAAAAATATGAATCACATAAGTACACAGCTTGTGTTTCTGAATATGACAAAATAGCATGGCAGTAATGTCAATAATACAATGCTTTTGGACTAAAATGATACATCAGTAAAATTTATTTTGGAAGGACTTTTGTTATCTTCAGTCCTTGAATAGCTTGGCTGGTAGATATGTGTTCAAAAGTGATAGATTTTAGGAAATGTAGAAGTATCATGTAAACTGAAATATGGCACATAGGAATTTTTTGTTGTTGTTCCACAGCCAGAAGTGACCAGGAAACAGAACAAAGAGGAGTTTTGAGGGTTTTTTGGTTGATTGGTTAGTTGGGTTTTTTTTACATTTCAGTTATTCTGCTCTGCAAAACTTCTACAAGCTGCCTCTAATGGCAATGTACAATATGCTGTATAAAAAAAGTGAAAAGCTAAAACACTAATATGAAATCTTTGGCAAAGATAGAACTTTGTACACAAATTATCTCTTAAAATACAAAATAAAACTGGAGGCAGACAAAAGCAATTATTTTCAAAGCTGGACAGTCCTAAATCTAAAAATAAGTCAAGTTTATTTCAGAAAGAACAAAATAGAACAAAATAGAACAGAACAGATGCCTGATTTTTACCAATAAATATAAATATGTATGTAGCCTTCCTATCTCTCTAAAATCTGAATAAACAAAGAATAAAGAAATTATAAGAGTTGGTGTGATACTGGTAAGAGCAAATAACTCTTTACACACTGATACTCATGAAAAAGACACTAGGAAAAAAATAAAGACTAGAAATATAGAAAATTATTAATGTCCAGACATTTTTTTGGTTCCACAACTCCTGCTCTGTTTGGTTTCTACTATCATTTGCTTTAACCAAAAGTTTATTTGTGGCTAAAGGAGGAACTTAATATCTGCCAATAGTACAGCCTTGTTGTGCAGATCTCATTTCCCTGTTCTTAAGAGACATAAACTGCGAGTAAGACTGAGTGAAATGAAATAAAACATATCTGATATAAATTCAAAGTTCAATACTTTCTTTTCTATCGCAGGAAATTTTTACATGTAATGATTTATTCAAGAAGTATTTCAAAATGCAGAAGTGACATAATAAAGATTTATTCTATTTATATTCCTGCCCTTTAATCACTTAAAAAAACCCCCAAAAACAAGGTTCTTTATAAATTAGAAATCTTGATAACAATACTAAAAAATAAATACATTTGCGACTACCCTAATGTTATTAATTCTAAATATTGATCTATAATGTCATTTCCAAACTATTTTATTCTCTCTCTATCACTATCAGTGTCTATTTGGTAGACATTTTTATTAGCTAAATAAAAAAATACTTGAATTACATCTGGATATACTGTGCCTCCATAAAAAGGTTATTGATAAGTTTAGAGAGTAACATATATTCCAATGATTTTAATAAAATCATTACTGGCATATTAATTTTTTTTGGTGTTTTGCATATTACTTTATACGAAAATATATTTGAATCTGGACACAATCTGGCAGCTGCAATAAGACGAAATTTGTCTTTCTTATACTAATATACAAGGTATTTTATTTAACTTCAAATTTTTTTTCCTAAGGAAAATACATCAGAGAAACATATATCACAGACGAAAAAGAGTGTGAAATGACAAAATAAAATATTTCCTAATTTTGCAATATATTCTGTATTATCTAGAAAATCGTAGTGCAAGCATATATCAATTTTGTTTCTAATACTACAAACTGTCCATCATTATTATAAAAGACTATTCCAAAGTGCTACAATCAAAACATTTGTTGTAGAATTATTTTTGCCCTTATTTCTGTACAGAATAGCACTTCTCTCTGTTTATTAAAAATATTTTTCATTATGTGATTGCAAAGATAATCTAGAAACATAAACCAAGGGCAAATATGAATATGTAGAAAGTCTCAGAAAATGGTTCATAATTCTGCCATTATGGCTCATTGGGGACCTTCAGACTGTGATATTAGCATTTTTACACTGCACCAAAAAAGTTGTACTTTTGTCAGAGAGATCAGTATTCTGAGTGTCAATCATAAACATATATCTTTTTTCTGTCTTTTCTATTGAATCTGATTCAAATCTCACCACTGAATAACTCCCAATAGAAGATTTCCATTAATTACGAGGCATATACAAACTGATCAGTTTTCTGCTTCAGGTGGAGATATTAGGAGCCAGCTAACAACTCCAATGAAGTTTTCCTCAGGATTTTTGAATTTAGAACACTAATTTGTGAAACCAGCTACAGGTTCTCTGAATTCTAATGCACACAGAGAAGTGGGGGAAAAAAAGTTAAAACTTGATCTGGATAATTTTGAAAGTTTTTAGACCTTAACGTGTACAAAGCTCAATAAAGAAAATAATAGTCAGTAGTAATAGTAGTAATAGTAATATATCACTGGCCTAATGGTTTGCAGCTATTACTATGTCTTCAATATTAGAAATTTTGTCTCTGTGTTATTCAAATAAAAGAGAAAGGCAGGGTATTTCTTGAAGGTGAAGTGAATTAATTATGTTTCAAACTGACATTTATTTATTCACAATAAAATGATATGTTGGAACAACACTAGAAGGGTCAAAAACACTACATAAATCTTTGATTCCCATATGATGAAGCTGTCCAACAGTTGAAGACAGTATTTAAATATTCAAACCCTATCTCAAAATATTACTCATGTCTATTAAAGCTGTCATATAATTTTTAAAAGAAATGGACCTTTATATTCTTTGGGTTTGGGAATATTAAATAATATGAATTACTATAATGGCTTCACAGAATAAAAATACTAATTTATTATCCTAAAGGGATTCTTGATTTTTAAGTACTCATTTCTTAACTGTTTGAACAAGAAAAATACCAGACATAATTAATTCTGAATACTAGTGATAAACTCATCTTAGTGAGGTATTTACAAGTAAGAATTACAATTCTTGCATAGCACAATTCTTCTATTGTGAAATTTTCTTAAAACTTGTAAAAAATGCTTTTTTCTGGCCCTCCTTTTTCAAACCTCTGTTCATATAATCACATACCTTCAGGAATTATAATTAACATTGTACAGAGCTTAAATGAAAAGGTGCAATTTCTTTAAAATTGTCTATAAACACTCTTGTTATACTTGAAATGCCACAAACAAGCCTGATTATTCTTATGTCAGTAGGAATGGAAGTGAATTTCTAGTACATGAGAAATGCATATATGAACACATAAATTATTCCCAATGTTGAAATCACTTTGGTTAATCAGAGAATCATTTAGGTCACAAGTGACCTCTGGAAGTAGTCTGCTCCTTTCCCTGGCTCAGTGTAGGTACAACTAGAATTATAAAGTTTATTATATTTCAAGTGATTATACTAAATTAACATTAAAATAGAGCAGTAATAAAAATGTCACCTCACTCATTATTATATCACGTTATTGTAACCCCAATTCAGGAATTGTTTTTTGATTTGCCTAATTAAAAAAAAAAAAAAGATTAAAGTAATTATGCTGAAAACATAAGTCTCTCACCAACATAGGTGCAATCAAAAATGTTTCAAAGCCAAAGTGCTCATATAAGTTTATAGAAGAATTTTTCAGTGTCTTTGAAACAGCAATCCAGTGATAGATACAGCTGGCAAATCCACATGACTCATAAAGTGACAAAAAGAAAGAAGTAACCAAGTAAAAATGACCACACAAGTATTTCTCAAGATCGCCTAGTCCAACTATTATGTTGTCTAGCACCAATCACTAAATAATCACCTCAAAACCACATCCTGAAGTGTCACATCCAGGCACCTCTTGAACACTTCCAGACTCTTTCACCTTCATGGGTAACTTATTATAAATCCTAAACACTCTTGAAGTGATTTTTTTTTTTTTTAAACATCGAAACTGAACCTTCCCTGGTGCAACTTCAGGTCATTTCCTCTTGTCCTTTCCCTTCAGACATGGCAGAAGAGATTGACCCCATCTTGCTACAACTTCCTTTCAGGTAGCTGGAGAGAAATTACATACCCCACTTAGTCTTTAGGCTAAACACTCCCAGCTCTCTCAGCTGCTCCTCACAGGACTTGTGCTCCAGACCCTTCACCAGCCCCACTGTCCCTCTTCAGACTCACTCCAGCCTCTCAATGTCTTTCTTGCAGTGAGGGGCCCAGAACTGCACACAGCACTCTAGGTGTGGCCTCAGCAGTGTCGACTACAGGGGGACAATCACTGACTGCTTTGGTCCTGCTGATCGCTCTATTTCTGATCCAGGCCAGGATGCCATTGGCCTTCCTGGCCACCTGGGCACATGCTGGCTCATGTTGAGCCAGCTGTCAACCAGAACTCCTTTGCTGCCAGGCAGCTTTCCAGACACTCTGCCCCCAGCCTGTAGTGCTGGGTTTTGTGAACCAAGGGTAGAACTTGGCGCTTCACCTTGTAACTCATGCAGTCGTCCTTAGCTCATCAATCCAGCCTGTCCAGGCTCCTCTGTAGGGGTCTTTCCTAGCCCACAGCAGATCAATACTCCCACCCAATGTGGTGTCATCTGCGAACAGACTGAGTGTGCTCTCAATCCCCTCATCCAGATTGTTGATAAGAATATTAAACAGGACCATGCCCAATACTGAGCCCTGGGAAACACCAATGACTGGCCACCAACTGGTTTTAGTTCCACTGACCACCACTCTCTGGGCCCAGCCACGCAGCAAGTTTTTCTCCTAGTGAAGAGCACACCCATCCAAGCCATGAGCAGTGAGTTTCTCCAGGAGAATGCTACAGAACGTGGTGTCAAAGGCATTACTGAACTCTGGATAAACAATATCCAAAGTCTTTCCCTCATCTACTAAACAAGTCACCTTGTCATAAAAGGAGAGCAAGTTTGTTAAGCAGGACCTGCCTTTCATAAACCCCTAGTTGTTCTTTATGTGTCATGTGATGGCACTCAAGATGATCAGCTCCAGGAACTTTCTGGTACCAAGGTCAGGCTGACAAATCCATAGTTCCCTGGATTGTCCTTCTGATTCTTCTTGGAGTTGTAGATGTCTGAATACTGTTCAAACTCAAATAATAGCACAGAAATGAGACATGTACAAAAGATCTGTAAAACCATTTTTTAATCTCATTTCTAGAAGGAAAAAAAAATTAAAGTAAATAGAAATTTGTTGCCTAAATCAGTACTAGGATTGGAATTCAGTATAAATCTAAATAGTTGGCTAGTGTAATTTGAAAGTGTAAGCTAAAATCCTCACATTGCCTGGAGATACAGAAACTGTGAGAGGTCTGCAATTTACTGATGAGGAAGCTGGAGGCTAGGAAGGATTACTTAAGGTGTAAGAAGTCTATGGTGCAGTAATTGAAATGTGCTTTAAAACACTCAAATGTAGATCTTTACCCATTTGTGTCTAAAGGTGCTTTAGGTAATTGATCTCTCATTGTTTTAAATATAGCTAAAAGAGTTATTCATCAGACTGGCAGTCAGATACCTGCTTCAGGACAGATATTCAGGAATTACTGTGTAGCTTTCTCTGATTATAGTTGTTTGATGAAAAAATGAACATGCATTTTCCCTTTAGATAATATCAGAGCAGAAAGGCTACTAATTTGACAGAGTTAATAACTGGCTAATGTAGAAAAAATGATTTGCAAGCATTTAGTTTTCTACACATAGATTTGCACATAGGTAATAGCATGCATCCAAAAACCTTTTCTGAAAGATACAATAAGGCAAATAAATCTACCTGTAAATCTCTTTAAAATCACCTAATTACAAAGAAAAGCACTGTAGAAATAAAATATTTCAAAAGCTACAATTAAAAAGAATGATCATTCAGAAGGCTGTTAACACAGAACAATACAAAGAATTGTGTTAATTGTGTGAAAGGCTGAATTAAAACATGACATATACTCTGCCAGTGTGCATATTCCACCTAAGTGCCTTCTTTGCTTTGGAAAGAAACAACTAAATGAACCAGCGAACAACTAGGGGGTTGCAAGAATATATTCATTATAGGCAATGTCCTGAATAAAGCAGGTTCTGAAACTACTTTGTTGTGTGGGATTTGTATTTGAATTTCATGAAGATAATATAAAATCTTAAAAGGACATTTCTGAGTCTTCATTTGTTTGTCCATTGACCCAATCAAATTCTGCATGTAAAAAGTGTCTGCAAATGTCAGGCTTTTCAGTGTTATGATGGTTGTACCAGGAGATTAAAAATACATTCACATAAAGGCTTTGATCAAGGATGCATTTCAGAAACAATTTCCAGTCATCTGCTCTTACTGTGCTTTGATTTGCATCACAGAGCATTCTCAAAGCAGATAGGTTCATCTCTTTTTGCATAAAAGTAAGATGGAAAGTGTTCTCCAGCCAGTAACAGGCATTCAGTCTAAAGAAGCAGAAACAGTCCACAGTAAAAACTCTGAAATATACACAGTGCAAACCTCATGCCCTTAGCACTAATTGTTCTGTAGTATAAAGCTGCTTGCGGTTCACTGTACTACTAATGCTAATGTAAACAAAGCCTAATTTATTCTCTTAGGACAACTGGAGGCACTGCTTGGATCTTATCTCCCTTTCATTTTCCCACCTGCTGAAATTCTGCTCATGCTCTGCAGATGCAAGTTTCTACAAGACGTAGCTGTGAAGTTAAGAAAGCTGTTAAGGAGACAATATGTTTTTCATCTTTACTTAAATCCCCTAGATTTTCCTTCTAGAAACTTCTGGGTTTTGATTGAATAAATAAAATAGATTTTTTTTTTTATGTCCTTCACTTGTACTTGTTGCCAGGTACTTATGCTAATAAATAACTATGGAGAACATTGCTTAGAAGAATTACATCTGCAGAGAGGCTAAAATCTGCATGAACAAAACTCTCTATCACAGTCTGTGAAGTCCATGAAAAGAGAGGTCTTGTGCTTTGCAAAACAGATCAACCATAAGAAAGGAATCAGTCTTGGAGTCCAGAGAAAATATAATCTTCTTATTTCCATAGCTTCAAACTTCTCATTTTGCATGATCTGTCATTGTCTTCCACCCATTTCAATACCAAATTTAAAATGAGAACTGCTTAGCAATGAATGAACTCCTCCTAAGATGTTTTCCTCCTCAGGCAGAAAGCTGAGTTTCTCTAATGAGCTGGTCTCCATTTTAAACTTTCATAGCAACTAGAGCGACCTACATCTCATTCTTGCAGTGAATTTTGTTTATGCCTCACTTCAATCCTGAATACTTTACCATGGAGCACAGGTCTTTGCTTATACATATTTCAGAAATATCAGTAAGAAAATTATGTTCCAGTGATAACTTATTTAAATTACTAAGATCTTCACTAGGTTAAAAATATTTCTTTTTGTTGTAATGAGGAAAGTTACCACTGATGGGGATGAAGAGGAAAACCATGCTGTGAAATCTATCTTCTTACTTGTCATCTTGAAAGGAAAAGGATGATCATCCTAACAGCTGCTTCCTTTTTCTGAAAGGCATGAAAATCACAAAATGCATGATGACCCCATTGTGATTTTAATTTTTACGCAGAAAACTGCCAGCGATGTTTTAGGCTCTGTTTTCTCTTTTCTCAGCAAGAGAATTGAAATAAATTAAATGCCTTTCCATGTCCCTTTCCTAATGTAGGAAGTCATCCAGTGGTTCTCTCCTATGTCCACCAGTGGAATTACTACAAAGACCTTAATATGTCTGCTTCCTTTAACATAATAGAGCTGTTACTACAGAGCTTTAAGACATGATGAAAGGTGCAAAGAGAAGGCCTTTGAGAGCACACATGTGGGAACAGTTCCATGCAGACACATTAACCCCTTAAACAATTTGCAACTGGTAATTAAGAAGAGGATGCCTCACATCTCTAAAGACCAAATTAGTATATTGTTTTGTAATTTAAACACTGATTAAAGTCTATGAACATGAACACCCAGAGACTAATAAAGCAAGCTGGGAAATACATGAGTTTTAGGCTACACAGTACAGTTACAATTAATAAAAAACACTATTTTTTTTTTTTTAAATAGACCTTTAAATCAATAGATTCTATTAAATGGAAAGTGAAAGAAAATATATTCCAATTACTAAATAAGAGGTAATTTATCTATGATCTTTTAAAAACTGAGATCTATTATTGGAATTGTTTTATCTCAACAAAGTCAGATTTTTTGAGATGATAATTTAAACTTCAAGAAAATTATGAAATTTCATAAGCATTTTAGATTTCTCCATTACATATAGCTTTTCAGTAAAAGAAGCCAGCAGTAAATTCTAAATTTTGTCATGCAAAAAGGTTATTATTTGTCATTAAATGTGTCAATGTCTAATGAGGAATGGCTGAGGGAGCTGGAGGTGTTTAGTCTGGATAAAATGAGGCTCAGAGGAGATCTTACCACTCTTTACAACTGCTTGAAAGGAAGTTGTGGCCAGGTGGTGGTTGATCTCTCAGGTAACAAGCAACAGTACAAGAAGAAAAGGCTTCAAGTTGTGCCAGGTGAGATTTAGATTGAATATTAGGAAAAATTTCCTCATTGAAAGGGTGGTCAAGCACTTGACCAGGCTGCCCAGAGATATGGGTGAATTAGCATTCCTGCAGGCATTTAAAGATGTGTAAATGTGGTGCTTAGAGACATGGTTTAGGGGTAGGCTTGGCAGTGCTGGGCTAACAGCTGGACTCAAGGATCTTAAAGGTCTTTTCCAATCTAAACAATTCCACAATTCTTTGAATAATTAGAACTTGACAAATTGTATTTATGCATAAAAACAACAGTAAATACCAGTATACCCTCAAATGGAAGCAGTACATATCTCCCTGAAATACATACAACACTGGGAAAAAAATGCCAGTAAGTGTTAGAATATTTTTGAACACAGATTTGGTTTTACTTATGAATTTACTGTAATTCAGCCTTATGGCAAATAGCACTACCTTTAATTTAACAAATATCATAAATACAACAACCAATTTTCAAGCAATAAATGGGCAGAAAACAAGAAACATAATTAGTATAGAATGACACTAAGATTTCCCACTGATACTTGCTAATATTTTTTTAATTTGTTTTTACTTTATTTCCAAGAGTCTGATCAACAATCTCTCCTTTTTTCCACAGAGAACTGGACTAAGTTCCTCCTGATCTATGTGAAGGCACAACTTCTGCAATATCAGCAGTTTATTGTGACTCAGACCATGTCTAATGTGTAAAATCCACACATTAGGGTCGTCACATTTAAAAATCTGAAAAAGGGAGATTCTGCTGCCCAATTGCTCTACTCTGATGAGGCCTGTCCTTGAACTGTGTGCAGTTATGGACACCACAATGTAAGAAAGATATTAAGCTATTACAGCGAGTCCAAATGAGGGCTGCAAAGATGGTGAAGGCCTTGAGGGGAAGCCGTATGAGGAACAGCTGAGGTCACTTGGTCTGTTCAGCCTGGAGGAGACTGAGGGGAGACCTCACTGCAGTTACAGCTTGTGAGGGGAAGGGGAGGGGAAGGCACTGATCTCTCCTCTCTGGTGACCAGTGACAGGACCTGAGGGAATAGCCTGAAGTTGTGGCAGAGAAGGTTTAGGTTGGATATTAGGAAAAGGCTCATCACCCAGAGGGTGTTTGGGTGCTGGAACAGACTCCCCAGGGAAGTGGTCACAGCACCAAGCTTGACAGAGCTCAAGAAGAATTTGGACAATGCTCTTGGGCATATAGTGTGATTCTTGGGGATGGGCCTGTGCAGGGCTGGGAGTGCTCATAATTCCAACTCAGAATATTCAACGATTCTGTGATTGTGTGAAAATATCTACTTTCTCCTAGAAACAGGAAAAAAAAATAGCAAGGCCTATAATAAAAAAAAAAATTATACAGAGGGACAAACTATTCAGTTTAAGGTATAAATCTCAAAAAAAAAAAAAAAAAGAAAGTATATGCAACACGTATTTATCTGGCAAAAATAAATAAGTCCAAAATATTAGCAAGAATAGGAAGCAAACCTGCAGTGACATTATGTCTTTTGTTTTATTTGCATTTATGATATGAATGTACTCTCCTCTGGCTTTGTGAAATTGCTCTTCCTGTGACATTATGATTAAACACTGTTTCAGGGACTCTGGTTTATACTGCACAAATCCATCATCAAGGCAGTGTGACAGCACAGAAAACTGTAAGGTTCCCTGCCCTCTAGCCAGCACTCTTCTCTGGTCTCTTTACAGAAGAATACCTGAATTATGCTCAAGCTCTTCACTTGTTACCTTCCCAGTGAGCCTGAAACAGTGATAACAGCTATTAAATAAATGAAGACTAAAATGTAGAGATGATTGCTGCATGAAAAAGGTCTGGCCAACCTGACAAGCACTGCCTAAGCCATTCTTCCCCTGGACACAGAGATGAGACCAGTAATCAAAGTCAGCTTTTTCTCTGCAAGTTTTATCTCATAACAATACTGGAAAATATAAGGAATGAGAAAAAAAAATTTAACAAGTTACTTCCTGCTGAAAACAGGACATTAATGCAAAAAAAAAGTTCTGCATAGAGGCAGAGTAATGACTGAAGATGTGATAAACAACTTCTTATTTTCTAGTACAGTAAATTAGCATTAAGCATTTGTAGATTTGATGTGTAGAACCTATTCTCACTTTTAACTTTATGGGTAATATTTTTAGAAAGATATAGGGACATGTTTTAAAGGGGTAGTTATACTTTTGTTCTGCATGCTGTTTCAAGGATTAGCTTTTAAACAAGTTAGAATTCATTGAAAAATAGACATGTGACTGACTGATATAGACCCTAAGACTCATAAACCCAAGGGGTTTTAGATATTACCTGCTAAATTGAAAGCTATGCTTAAAAGATTATGTAAAGAGTCTATTACCTGTACTGTAGATCAAACCAATGCTCAAATACTCAATGCTCTAAGCAGGCCAGCTGAAGCTGAGGATAGAAATTACCAGGTTGTTGGGTTTGGCTATGGTGGTGCTTCTAAACTATTTTTATAAATCCACCAAGTACTGAACCACTGCTTTTTTTCTAACATACTTCAAGTCCATCTATCTCTTTCTTGGGTAAAGTAGCTGACAAATCAGCATGCTAATCTATGTCAATCCTTTCACAGTATACAGCAGGTTTATTAATGCCCACCTTGATTCTTGACGAGATCACACTTTAGGACTGACGTTTTTGTCTTTGTTTACTTTAAAGTAGTGTCACATTTTTTGTGCCATTTTGTGTTTTCTAAACAGCTCCAATCAAAATTCTTAATTCACATGTCCAAAGTTTTAAAACATTACTTTGTTAGACATTAGCACCCTTTCAAACATACACATATATATATATATAATTTTTTTACATTTATGATTTCATTGTCCACATGTCATGTTAAGAATTGAACATTCCAGCTTTTCTTTACTTAATGAAAGCCAGGAGGAAAATTTCATCTTAAAAGGGCTACAATACCATTTGAGAAGTTTACTTTGAAGATGGAAAAACCCTAAGGAAGTAAAATTATTTTAGTCAGTACACTTAAACACTTTAAATTATGGCAGTTTGCCTTTCCCATGCTATCTCAACTATCAAATCAGACCCAGTGGGGCTAATTTGCCACATGACACTTTGAAAACCTTGTCATTCTATCATAACTTACTACAAACCCTGTTAAAGTTCAAGACTAAGTAAAAATTCCAATAAATAGAATTGCATCTATCCTCCCCTTTTAACACCATCTTCCTGAAATCTGCAATTTGCATATCTTACTAATATATAATTTGGTCTTCCATTTATTACTCTCTACAATAGTTCTTTACTTAAAAATATGAGGCTCCTGTTTAGTATTACACCAAAGCAAGGTCATTAAATGAAGTCCTAAAAATATATATTACGTAAATACTTGCAGGTTTCTATTTACTGTGATACCAACACCAAATCTATAGCAGTGCTAAAGCAAAGTGAAAGGGATAGTAATAATTACCAGAAAATACTAATACTTTTAGAATAAGACAATTTTTTTCTTATATATATATATATATATATATATATATACACACATAGTTCACTATGCAATCTGTGAATTTCTCAGATTTTCCTATTATTCACCTAGAAGTTATTAGCTGACATTTTCTCAGCAGAAAATATACCTAAGAAATTATCTACAAGAGAAGATAAATGGTGAGAAATATATAGAAAGAACACCAGCCACTCATGTTCCAAGACAACACAATTGAATGTGCTTTGTGAGGTAACAGAGAGCTATAGGAGCATAAAATATTCATTCTGTAGCACTTGCTTCCTTGTGAAGTAAAAGTGGGTTTATGGCATACTCACTACTAAACTCATCAGGCTGCACATCAACTGTACAAAGATATTTTATGCAGAATACTTGAAAAATGAAAGTAATGCACAGGAAAAAGAATTAATACAAGCAAAAAATACAAGGACATTTTTCAGGTATGATATATTATCAATAGTTGCAGACACTCCAGAAAAAATGGGAAAAATGTCTACACATAAACTTTAATATTTTTGATTTACCAAGATGACAATTTAATAGTATATAAATATAAACCTAATAGTTCTTATCAAGGGAATTACAAATAACTTGTAAAACAAGGTATGAAAACTAACAGGAGATGTACTTGTAGGATTTTATTAACACAGTGCCAGAATGTTCTCATTTGATGCGTGCTCTGTAAGGAGTACTTCCTATTAGAAAAAAACCAAATTTGAATTAAATGAGAGAATAGTATTAATGTTATGTTGCTCTATTTATATATTTGTATTGTGCAAGTAAAACATTCCAATGTTTATTTGCATGTGTATATGTGTTCAGGAGTAATAACAAATACATTGATTTGAATTCAATACTATGTGGAAAGAAAGTGATTTGTATTTAGGTATATTTAATGTATATTCAGTCGTGGCTCCGGAAGACTAATTGATTCTCTGTTTAATAAAGTTGTTTGAATCCCTTTTACTATGAAGAAATTGAGTGTAGATATTTTTTGTGTGTGTGTGTGTAATAATATGTCACAACACTAACTGGTATATTGTTATGCTGAATTGTATTGTAATTACATTAAGAAACTATGAATAAAAACTTATTGTTTTGTTCTGGTTAAAATTAAAAGTTAACATTTCAGATGACCATTCTTTTATCAGTTTTTAAGCTCCATTTAAGTGACTAAAATCATTAGGATTCCATATTTGAACACTATGTACAAATCTTTTGCTTTCTGAAAGTATATAAAGTGAAAAGAAAAAAAAAAAGATTAAAGCTAAACCAGAAAAAATATATTGAGGGAGATCAAAACAGCAAAAAAGAAGAAACTGAGGCAGATCAAGATGAAAGGACAAATCACAGGGGAGGAAGGAAATGGTGGAGGAATTCAAAGTGCATGAGAAGCTAATAAAATTCTCTAAGAAAAAAGCTGGAGGCAACAACCCAGCACTCAGCAACAAGTGAAGTATGTATATGGCAGTGGCTGGATAATAAATGCCAATGATGAAAGTGAAATTGTACTCTTTTTTTTATAATTTTGTTTTCCCACTTTTTAATCTTGAAGGACTATCTCTGGTAGTTGCAAAACAAAAGGGCACTTATGTGTTAAACAATTTTGAGGGGAAGGGGGTGTATTTTTGGAGTAGGGGATTGTTTTAGTTATAAAATAAAGGAGAAAAAAAAGAGGAATAGCCTGGTTTTGTTTTGTAAGATATAGGCTAAAATAATGAAGAAGTTTTCAGATATATAGTCTGGAAAAGTGTATCTATGAGAAAGGCAAATACTTCTGTTGCATTAAGTATTCAACTAAAGAGTCACAATAATGGATTTATATAATTCTGACCCAAGAAGATACAGAAGAAACATATCACAGTGAAAATATTACATTTTGCTTTCTTTTGAAAGGATCCTCAACCTGGTAATAGAACATGATGAAACAAATGCATTAAAACTTTTACAATGGCATACCATTTTGTATTTAACAAAATAATTTTGATTACTTTAAAGGTTTTGATTTTTGGTTTGTTTGGGGTTTTTTGTTGACACTTTTTTTGGACATTGAAACTGTTGTTTGCCTTGAGCATTGCATTACCATCTAATACATACCAACTGCTTGTCTGAATTATGGACTTATTGTAAAATTAAAGACAAAATCACAGCAAATATACTGCTGAGTCTCCCTCTTCAGCTTTTCCATTCTTTCACGTGTAGGTTTCTATAGTTTCTTTCCAGAAGTCTTATTGGTTGTTTTTTTCTCCCTAAATTGCCATTTACGGCTCAATATGTCATACTTAGATCCATATGAGGCTCATAAAATTCAAACCCTACGGCTAAATCTCAGTAGTGTGAATCTAGCTGATATCCTGAAAGCAAATATGAGATACTGAAGACAGATAAGGCTCAGTAGTTTGTCTCCTTTGCTCAAAAACGGCATGGAAGGAAGGTCAGAGGGAAGGTAAGTTATAAGAAATAGCAACTGTCAGCCTGTATTTGTGACAATGACCTTACGAGGGAAAAAACTTAAGTGGTTGGGTTTTTTTGGCACTTAATGTTAGAAATCGCTTGAGAAAAATAAATACCTCAGGAAATAACACTAGAGGCATTAAGATTGCTCCTCTGGTTAGCTTTTCTTGCCAGCCAGGAAATACAGTACTTTCCTGCATAGCAGGAAATTTGTGCTTGGGTGCTGTCATCATTAGATGAGTATTGATACCATACATCCGTCTTCCATCACTATCCCCAGTTTGAAGAAAACAAGAGTCAAAATTTCTTGTAACTAATGCTCAAATGAGTCATCTAAACTCAATATAGAAAGTGGTTTTATTCTGGGTTTATCAGTTTCACCAAAAGGCTCAGACTTAGAAATGGATGTATTAATGTAGAAGAGGTTTAGATGTATTAATGTAGAAGAGATTTTCTTACACAGTTTTACTTAAACCTGGTATAACTCCAGCCCAAAGTGATGTTATTTCATTCAGCATATGGCCATTATGGGACCCTTCCCATTCAATCTGTGTAGGATATCCTTCATCTAATGTAGCATACTTTCTTACACACCACCATGGATATAATAAACCTTACAGGCTGAAAGTTTGAATGCCTAAATCCCCTTTGGTTCTGGTACAGTAAGAGCAAGCAAAGCCCAGCACTGATTTAGTTGATCAGGCTCTAGTGGACTTCTTTAGGAGGAGGTGAAGCACTGTTTTGACTCTACTGACTATTTGACAGATGTACATCAAATATAATCGGAGTTTGGACATGCAGCACCCATATGTGCAAATCAAATTCCATTCTAAATGTCTTCACTGTTGAAATGGTGTCTTCTGTTCCAGCCCTAACATCTCATTCACATGATGTTTTGAAAGATAGAAATATCTGCATTGTTAATAAAAATCGCAAGTTCCAATAAGTATACACAAAACACAAAAACCATCACAAATATATGATTTTAAATAATAAACTGTGCTTGCTTTTTCACAATATATGTATTTTTTAATAACAGTTGTATGTATGTGGGGCTCTGTCTTACAGATTGTGTACAGGAATTCAAATTGAAGATTAACATACACTGTAGTGAGTCAGTTATATATAACATGATTTTTCAGTAGTTTATAAGTACCTTTTGTACCTAATACCAAAATATGCAGACTCTTGGGGTTTTTTTGAAATGTATTTAAGACTTAAAATAACAAGGCTACCCTTGAAGTCTTGTACAAGATTTTAAGACATTAAAAGTTAAAAATCTCATCTTTATAATGCATCAAGACTTTTCTCGTGTAAATGCTTTAGATATTTTGCATTCCAAAACTGTAATCCTTGATTATGAAAAAGTTAAATAAATACACAAGCCTGTTGCAATGCAAGAGGGAACCTAACCAGTATTTGCTTATTTCAAGGACTTTAATAATTTTAATTCTAAACGATGTGAATTCTTTGTCAATTATGTCATAGTCCCCTAGAATCAAAGATGCTAGTCCAGCAAATAAAAATAAAAAAGTTTAAATTTAAGCATGTACATTCACAGATGGTACAAAGCTTTAACACAGTATGAAGGAGATGAGAGAATAAAAATTGATTTCATTTTCCACCTGCAATGGGAAATAGCTCTTTTAGAAAGGTGTTACTCTACTTGTATGATCTAGATGGCACAGGATATAAAATGAGGCAATCCTAAATTCACAATGACTGTCCTTCACTCTATTAAATCAATCCTAATAATTGAGAAATAGCAATTGAGTAAATCACTAGCATGAATCTGTACATTGTCATAAATAAACAAAAGTTTAGTGAAAGCAATTCTTAGATCTATGTATTTTTGATCTTTAAGATGTCTGCAACTTAAAAAGTTGACATAGAGTATAAGAGGATAAATTCTACAGATAAAAATCAATTTTGCTAGGGTTATGGTAACAATATCTTTGGGATGAGCTATCTGGTGCTCAGCAGGAGATTCTTCCCCAGTCAGAGTACAGTTACACTGCTGGTTCTGTAGATGTTAAACCTCCTTTTATGTGTAGCAGGATGATGTGATCAGCCATTTGGAAGAACAGGAGTCTTGTCTATAATGAAAATTTGAAGACATTAACTATTTAAGGGCACATTTTCAAAAATCCCACTCTAATATTAAGCCTCCTAATTGGACAAAACACACACTCTGAATTCATTGCAGAGTATTACATATGCATAAGCTATTTATATGGAAAATCAGTGTCACTAACAGATCATGTCTGAGCTACTACAAACTTTTGAAACAATCCATGAATCAGCAAGATAATCTCACTCAAACCCCCTGCATATTATCATATGCTACCTAGTAAGATTACTCTTTTAAAGCATATTGCAAGAATGAATTATCTTAAAATGAATTATCTTAAAATAAATTATCTCAAAATCAACTGTAACAGTATGCGAATTCCCTGGATGTGAACTGGGGAAAGATTTCCTGAATAAAATTATTGTCTTGGAGTTCCCCAGCTTTGTGCTTTGAAAGGCAATAAATCAGAAATACCATTTTATACCAATATATTTTTATACCAATGTATTGAGGGCATAATCCAACTTTATACAAATATGTGAGTGCTCAGACCCATAAAACTCTATGTGAAGTTTCCCACTCTCACTATAATTAATTTCAATGTCTTCAGTTGTGGCAATTGTAGTGAATAACTTTTACTTTGTATAGAAGAAGGAAGTTACTAGGCTCAAACAAATATTTAATATATCTGTGCTTTGTATGGTGCAGAAAGTACATCCTTCAATAAAAAAAAAACCCTCTAATTGGGGCATAGTCTTTATTTACCAGGTCATTAAACTTAGCAATATTGCAGCCCATAGCACATCTACTACACTACAATCAGCAATCAGTCAGGAAAATACTGGCAAAATTAGGTATCATTGCTGAAGCAGCAATGCAATAATGCAACAAATCTTGCCATCCAATGGACGCTGGGGCTTAAAAATAGAGCCCTTGCAATGTTACCATAAAACAGTGAAAGCAGCAGGAAATCCAAGGCAGTAAGTATTCACAGTCTGGAGAAGGAATTGAGACAGCAAGGGGTAGAGGCAAGGTTAGCACATAAGCTAATGAGATTATACTAACAGTAAGAAAGAGGTAAAGAGAACACATCAATAAGTCCTCAAAAGAGCTTGAAGTAACTGATTCTAGAAAACTGAAAAATTGCATAACAGAAGAGCTGAAACAATGAAGAGTTGTTAAGAATTACAGCATGTACTTGACACAGTCAGAAGAGCACCATAAAGTTGTATTTGCAAGTACTAAAAGTCTAATAAATTACTCAGTAGGATGCTGATCACAAGCTACAACAGTGGGATCCAGAGGCAAAGAAAAAAGGTTAAGGAAGAAAATCAACTCTTCAAAATAAGCAGGAATACCTTTGAACAAGAGAAGACTCAAATTTAGATTTGTGTTGCTCAGAAAAAGGCAAATAAGTGTTAGAAAAACATTTAACTAAAAATGATGTTGATATAGTTGGCTATGACATAGAATTATTCTATAATCTCTATAGGATGTTGAAATTTTTTTTTTTGAATTGACATTAAAAATCTGCCCCCACACCAGCACAAGAATGCAAAATTTGGAAAATGTTTTCATTAAAAAAAATATTCCAGGTTATTATGTTTTTGGGGTGGGGTTTTTTGGGTGTTGTTTTTTGTTTGTTTGTTTTGTCAGGTTTTTCACTTGTTATTTATTTTGTTTGGGTGGCTTTTTTTCTGGGGGGGGAGGAGGGCGGTTTGGAAGGAAACCTCTTAGGAAAACTCTAACTGCATTATCCTCTTCAAACTGAACTGAATGTTAAGAGAAAACTAAAATTCTATTTGCAAACTAGCCTGATAAAAGGCCAAAAATTCACTTTTAGAGTAAGTCAAAAGTAATTTAGGATAGAGAGTAACAACATGTCATAATCTGTCTGCCTCCTTGGAAAAGAAAATCAACAGGACCCTAAGCATTCTGATAAATATTTTCCAATCTGCAAGTCAGAAGAGTAGATTCCTCAAAATAATTTTAAAATCAGACCTTCAATATACAGTTCAATTTTCAAGAGTTCTGTCATTCTAAACTCCAAGAAAAGTCAAGGGTGAAAATCTGCAAAACTCTTAGCGTATCTTAAAATAATTTCATTGTTTTGGAAACTTGAAAATTATTTTGGTAATTGATTTTTAAAGTTCATAGATTTCAAAATGCTAGCAAGATTTTTTTTTTTAAAAGAAGTAAGGTTCCATTCAACCAGCCAATTTTTAAAGTAAAAGGATTTTCTTTCACATCTTTCACTAACTTAAAGAGTGTGTGTTAACTCCAGATGCAGTTGTTTGGGGATAGAAATCCCAATACTGATAAAGATGATGTAGACTTTATGCGAAAGCAACCTAACGATACTGTAAGCCTTAAGTAAGTTTGATTTTAAGACTTCACATTTACAGTCGTCATGGTCCTAAAGCAACTACAGTCTTTCCAAGAGACATCAAATTAAGGAAATTCATCCTTAATTGCACTGCTGGACAAATCCAAGTTCAATAAAAAGACAACTCATTCAATATTGTCTGTCCTGTCAAAAATGAAAGACTTAGAAGTTACACCTCTTTTTCTCATGCTGTGATTATCAGTGTCCATTAGTGTGGCTCTTTACCTTCCACACAGCTGGATGTAACGGGATTTTTTTCTGGGTGAAAGCTCCAAGTGTTTACTCAGACCTCTTAATTTTGAACACAATTTATCTGCCTAGGCGTGCAATTCCTCCTATGTATTCTTGTATCTGATGAACTAGCAACCTGCCCCAACTAGCAACAGAACACTACTCAGGAGTACTGTTTTTTCAAGTCCAGTGAACATAATAATTAATTAATGCACACCAATCTCATTATGTTCTGTGCTACTAAAATTCTAAATTCACTGAGAAAGATACATTGTATAGAATGAAGAGGACATGTGCATTACTGTAGTAGATAAAGGTTTACTGTTTTTCATAGGTAAGTCCAAGTCTCCACAGAAAACTTTCACTGGACAGTTTAATATAATATTCAGTACCAATTTTTCTACTATTATAGTTAAACCACCTTCATTTTATTATGAATATGAAAAACACCCCTTAATTAAATTCCTGAAAACTCAAGGAAAAAAAATTAAAATTGACTGAACAAAGAAAGCATTAAGATGTCAATACTCTCCTCTATTAGCAGGAATTCAACTTTTTTTTTGATGCACATTTAATTTTTCTTTTACAAAAATATACTGTGTTTTGCAAAGTCGACAAGACAACACACTACAGAGTATAAATTTGAGTAGATTAAATTTTCAGACATTTTCCATAATATAAATGTTTTTTGATATTTAAAAATGCAATGTAATTTAATAATTTCTATAAAACACAATGATTTGAAGTCAAAGGCCTTCCAGGAGAAATTTTCACATCTAATGGCTATTCTAAAAAAATATAATCATTTTAAATAACAGTTCTAAATTATAATTCTAAATAAAATATAAACAGCTTTTTCTATTCAGCAAGAAGAACCACTACAATAAAATCTTTCTCAATTTAATTTTGTACTTTTGCCTTTTTTCCTGAATATGTATTTTTACTGAGCCATACTAAGTCCTCTTTAAGAAAAAAGTGACCTTAATTAATTTCACAAAGCAATAGTATTTACATCTAAAAAATATGCTATGAAAGCATGCAGTATATTTATCTTTTCTGCAGCTAAATATTTTCACTTATTTATGGTAAGATAAACATTTTTTTTCCTTAACTGCTTTAAAGAAGACAAGAATATAGTCTTCCAAAAAGCAGCACAGGAAATATATGTTTTGTAATTATGAATGTACATATAGATTGTACATTCCCTGACATAATGTAATTAACATATTCAGTATTTCATTACACAGAAGTACAATATAAGTAAAGTCTTTAGCTTTTCTTTTTTCTTTTTCTATAGGTAGGAGGTCTCCCTCCTTTAGTGATTTTGCAGAAAAACAGTAAAAATACTCTGTTGTGACCACTATCTTATGCTTAATTAGATGGCTAATTCATAGTTATGTATGAATCATTAGTGGAAAAGAATGGTTTGAAAAGAAATTATGTAGGTAGCAAAACAACTAATAACAGCTGTCAAAATATTTACGTGTAATGTCCAGCTTTTATGCCAAAAAATCTTATGTTGAGATTCAACAGCGATTAAGTATCAAGACACAACCTGAAAAAAATACTATTAACTCATTTAGCAATGTGAAATTTTGATTATGATTTTCTGTATTTCATTAAAAAATGTACTTAAAACTTGGAAATTTTAAGTTAGACCTATTACTCTGAGTGGACATTTTCATACATGCTACTTTTTTTCCCTCTATTCCCCGGTGTGTTTTCATAACAACTCTACTCTGTTCCTTCTTGTGTTTAAATGAACATACAGGCTTGCATGTGTTCATACATTTGTGCAAATATATATGAGTTATTTTAAAACAAATCCAAAGCCCTACCATTTCACTTGAGACAAGAGAAAAAGCATACCTTTTCTGGATCAGTTGTTGTAATGACCCACACACAGTGTGCATTGTCTTCATACTGAACTGGATAATTTGGGGATGTGATAATGCCACTCGGACCACGTAAATTAGAACCACAGGTTCTAGCTAAAATGATAACCAAAAAATAAGATTGCTTTAGACTGGATGCTCTGTTTGAAATAAATATTATCAAATTGCCACAGCATTAGCAACAACTTGCCATGAAAATATTACTATGCTGATATATTCTATAACAATCTGCCCTTAAAGATATTTCAGCCAGACAAAAAAAAAAAAAATCCTGAAAATTTACCTACAGAGGAAGAAATGGGCACTTTTCAATTAATCAGCCAAACATTTACCATACTTTATTCTTACTTTATTTCAATTAAATTCTCAAAATTATCATATTAATATTCTGTTTGGAGAGAGATTAACCCTTTCCAAGTGGATGGAGGGAGCCTTCTACCCATGAATGTAAGAAGGGCCAGTATGTGTTCTTCCTTCATGATTTCTCCATGACTTGGAGAAAGAAACACTGTATCACCATATTTATGTAACTGTATGTTCTTAACCTAAACAGGACCTTCTGTGATGTCTTAGCTCTTTACATGGAAGGAAATATAATTAGAAAGCAAAATATAAAATGGTTCCAGGCCATGGAATGTAGTATGTAGTCAGACTTTGGCAAAGCAGATTCAGCTGTGAAACCATCACAATCTGTCTACCACATTCAGCAAATACAGATAGTCAGCATTTTGAAAATATATTATTTAACATATTCAGTCATCTTTAAAGAGCATTAATGATATATTTTGCAAGAATATTCAAATTTCTCAAACAATTTCAGTATCTAGAAGCACTAAAAAATATTTAGACATATAATTTCCAGTGACACAATTATAGATCTCATAATATTTCAAAATGTCACTGTTGTGTTTGTAGTACTACACCATATTGTTAACATGCTAAACAGATAGTCTAGATCATATAATTTCTAAGTACTTAGAAACAAATCTCAGAACCTCAGAGTCTATCCATATATCTTCCACTACCTTCTGATGTAATTTAGTCCCTTCAATTACTTGAGTTTCAGTAAAGGCAAGAGGAATGACTAGATTCTTTAAAAACTTGGTAATTCTTTTTCTGAATATTGGAATAAAACACCCAACATATTTCTGATACTTAAAAAACAAAATTAATTTTCATATTCCTCTGCAGCTGCCTCCATTCTAAAGGATAAAATATGATTATTTCTTCACGAACTGCTGGGAGGAAGCCTCCATGAATAGAAGGATCTCCGTGAATAGAAGTGTGACTGGTACAAATAGGAAAAAAGATACTAGATGAAAATAACTATCACTTTTTCTATCCCTCCATCACAGCACTTGGTCCTTTGCTATGATGTTAGAGACTAGACTTCAAGAACTCATTATAATTCTATGACAAGATTGATCAACTAGAATTCTCATTTTCAGTGTATGTTTGCCGGCACAAGTTGGAACAAGATGACCTTTAAATTCCCTTCCAACCTTAATCATTCTATGATTCTATGTTTATGACCAAAGCTGTCTTAATAGCCACCCACCAATTTAAGTGTCAGACGCATCACATGGAAATCTTCTGTTACAATCCCAGCAGAAGTCTAAAAAACCCCCCTCATCTACATAGGAAGTTCTATGAAAGCATAATTTAACAGTTATTAAAAAGGTGTCTGTACTTAACATGGAAAAAAAAAGACACAGAATCACTTATGTTAGAAAAGAGGTCTTGGTTGAGGTCTAGGTCTAGAGGTCTAGGTCTAGAGTGTAAGGCAGTCCATCACTAAACCATGTCCCTAAGTGTCACAAAAAACTAATCACATTTAAGTAGGCCAGGCTATGCTGCCTACTAACAATAGAGAGAGCTTGTCATGTTGCTGCTCTGTTAAGCAATCTATATTCCTTTAACTGAGGGAATAAAAAAGACAAATTAATGGGATCTGAAATACAGGACATTTTCTTTCTAGTAACTTGTAGAAACATCATACCTGCAGAACCATAACTAGCACACAATCTATTGTTACTTTGTTTTCAATTCCTCCTGCCTAAGGCCTGCTACTGCAGAAACTAATCCAGAGGTGCAACTTTGTAGCAACAAAGAAACCTGGTTGGTCCCTCCTGTAGCTGTCCACAAAGAAGAAAGGCTAAGAACCAACTCCCTTGCGGAGAGATTTTTCAGCCAAGCTGTTACTCTTTTACCTTTCTCCTACTCAGGCTTCCAAGATAAGGTTAAAAAGCATGAGGAGGGGAAAGGGGTAAAGCCAAGCAAGAGGTGCAATTAAAGTTCAGCCCAGAGGTCTGTGTAAGAAATGGAGTTACTGCAAAAGATTGAATAAAAATTGTTAGATAGCTTTTTATACTGCCTACAGAAGACAGGAATGGATCTCTGTAAGGTTTCTGTGTGGAATTCGAGGAAGCTGGGAGCATTTACATTAGCAGCACGCAGTTTCCGAGGGCAGTTTCTGGGGCCTCCCACCACTCCCTGCCTGTGGCCCAGGTGTGGTGCTGGGGTGGGCCTGGAGCTGCACCACCACCACAAGCAGACCCCAGTGGTCTAGGGGACCCTGCGACTCCGGCCACTGTTGTGCCCTTTCAAGTAATGTCATGAAATTGCCAAGAGCAAGATGGTTCCTGTGACTTTTCATCAGATTCCTAATTTTTGAGCTTTGTTAATCATTCTGGGGTAAATGCAAACATCAGCTTCTTCAGTAAGTCTTGTATTCTTGAAGTCATTAAACTCACAGTAGTAATGTACAGTTTATCAGCTTTTCCACTTTAAGTTGATGATAATTTAGAAAATATGATAAGCACTCCTTTGCACCGTGTATTTTATTATTTTTAATTGGTGCTTATATGAGCACCACGAATACTGGCATCTTGAAGGTCAGTAAAGGAATTGAGAATAATACTGCATCTTTCACTCTTTACAATCTACAAACATGAACATCATAATACTGACCAAGAATTATACACCATGAAGCACATAGGTGTTTATACGGTTGAAAAAATCTAATCTGGCAGCAGGAGAAATAAAAAAAAAATTGGAAGTACAAAATAACTACATAATTAAAACTTTCTAGAGAAGTATATAAGTTTCATATAAATGAAATTATGTTTTAGCTCATTCTTGAACAAGAAAAAAAGTTTAAGTTCAGGTGTTATAAATCCTCCAGTGTTTCTTAAATCAATATGATTTACTGCCCTGGTAACTGGCATTTTGGTGTAAGATTTTTTGTGTACTAGAAGTACCACTTTGATCTACCTCAAAATGACAATAAAAGTATCTCTAACATTTTGTAAGTTTGTTTTTTTTTTTCCCCCCCCCCCCCAGTTAATGGTGGTGGTTTGTCCTGTTTATCCTGGCTAGATTGTCTGGTTCTAGGAGAATATAAAAGATAAGCACATTTCATGGGTGAAGGCTCTCATTAGCATACACAATCTAAATGTGCAATCTGAAATAATTTTTCTACTATATAAAACGAGAGATCCATTCTTTATTTTTTCCTATAAAGCCCAGTTCTGAGGTACTTTGGCAGCATTTATATATTTTTCTATGTTTTTATTACAGACAGTAGATTGCAATGGAAAAACATACAAACTAAGAAAAAGCCACTTTCCCTGCTCCTCCATAAAAGTGGGGTGGGCAGAAATTTAAAGCAGGGGGGTCTAGATGTGAAAACATTTAGAAATGTTAGAAGGCAAGGTTTTATGTAAAGTTGAGCAAAATAGGTGAATGGAAAGGAATTTACTGAAAAATCAGGACTTGGTAAATATCTGGACTGATAGGAACATAGTATGATTGTGAGAATTTCTTATTTGGGAATTAATTTAGAGTAAATTAACATAAACCTAACAAATTAGTTCTACTTAAAGTAAGTTTATCATGACAAAAGGAAGATTAAGTGAAATTAAAACTATTTAAAGGAAATTAGCTCCCTAAATTGATACTCTTTCTACACATTTTATTGCATGCTTCAGGCTATGTAAAAATCTTTGTATATTTATAATAATATATACACATATACATGAGATATATCTCCCTGTTTTAGTTTGCTTAGTTTTGAGTTTCATTGCAGCAGAAGCTACAAATCACCCTTCCAAAATTCCAAAGACTTACCTCTGCAAATTGGCCTGTGGTCACTCCAGGCAGCCAGTGTATCTGTCACCCTCTGACAAGTGATGCTCTTAGAACCTTGCAGCACATAATTGTCTTCACAAGAAAACTGTACACTTGCACCCACCCTAGGAGAAAAAGGGGAGAAAGGAGGAAGGAATTAAATATATTAATATCAACATCCTCAAACAAATGTAAATATTGCCAAGTGACAATATTTCAAGATCCAAGCAAAGAAATTAAGGTGCAAAATTCTACTTTATCAATATTTTATTCATAAAAACAACTTGTACTCTAGGGAAAAGGTCTGTTATTCAGTTTGCCCACTTTTTAAGGAATACAAAACAATTGTGACATTAAGTTTGTTTCTTTTACAGTATGAGTTCAATGAATGTATGGATATATATTTTATCTAAGAAACTATATAAACATAATTCTTTCAGGCAACAGAACTTAGTGAATAATTTCAATGTTGCTATATTCACTCCAATGAGAGAATAAGCACTTCGATACGGAAATTTGTCAACACATACAAACAGGAAATATAAATTTCAATCAATGGTAATAATTAATTAAATATTCCTGACTTTGGTGAAATTTCCTCTTACATTACATAACATTAAACAGTAAGTTTCTTTGGGACTGAAATTTGACTGTTACACTTGTAACAGTGAAATGTGTCCCTTTGGAATTATTTATGCTGCCCAATTGTTATGACCATTTTCAAAAACTGTAACACTTATGGTCTATATCACAGAGAGTTTTCTTAAACCTTATTTACATATCTGGCTCTATTTATTACTTGTGACATTCTTTGATTGCCATCATAATTAACTGGTTGTGTTGTTTACTTTCTTGCACTTTTAAATCTGTATTTGATAGTCCCACGTTTTGAACTAAGTGAACTCAATAAAGCAGATTTCTCAGTTTAGTCTCTGCAAGGTTTTGAGTCCTAAACACCCAGGGATTCTTATATAGCAGTCAGGAGGCTCAATGCTTAAAATTGTGCTGTGGAGAACTGCATAAAATGTCATTCACATATTCATATTCATAAAATATCATCCAGCTCGTTCCCACCCTTCATGGACAAATATTTTCTTAGTTTCTTAGAGAATCTCACGAACATTACTATATTGTTTATTGATATTATGATGTGTTTCTTTAGTTCTTCTCATTGTTTCAGGAAATTTTAATAAGATTTTTTTTTTGTTAACTTTAAAATTTGAGTATGATGCTTCAAATCTTCAAATCTGCTTCAAATCTTCAAAAAGATTTTAGAACTGCTTTTCCTATCACTTTTTTTCTTGAGCTGTTAAATAAGAAAACTCAGAAAAGCAGGGAAAATATTGGCCTTTTTCTTCCATAATTCATGCAAAAATGCATAAAATCCTTGAAGAGTAATGCAAGTTTCTAAAATTATATTTATTTTTTACTTTCATAATATTCAGAACATTCCTAAAACCCCCAGAAAAAGAGACCAAGCATTTTTTCTAAATAAATACCTCAAAATAATAAAAATTAGTTTCTTTTATTGGTAAAAAAGCTATTTCTCATTAATCTGATATTTTAATGCCATAGACACATATTTGTAATGGCATTTTCTCCTATTTTCTAGAATTAGGATTTCTGTATTTCTTTTTCTAGAAAATAGGAAAAACGCCAAGCAGTTCCCTAGCAGTAATAAACACAAAATGAGAATCAAAGTATTTAAAAATCATATTGGAAAAAGACCATCCCACAAGTGTAGTGTTGCGTGAAGCAACATGAAAACCAACATTTCCCTTAAGTTTGTTACTATCAAGGCACATAAGGAGAATTACAAAACTGTGTACATACAAGAACATAGAGTGAAATTAAATGTATAATTATTTGATGTCTGCAACAGCAATTTATAGTTTAAAATACCTGAATATTCTTTCCAGAAAGAAAGAAGGGCAATGGGGGGAAATAAACAGGAGGAATACAAATATTTTTATGTCTAATGAAGTAAGTTAAGGAATTTATGTTTAAACTGGGTTTTGATCATTGTAGAAATACTTTTAAAGTTTTTATTAAGGTATACATAAAACATTACACGTTAATTTAAGTTGTACTCTTATGATGATTCAATTTATTTTAATATTATTCTACAAAGTATGTATTTCAGAGGATTGGGGTTTTTTCCTTAAGCTTTGGAAATAGCTTGGATCTAAGGATCTAAGGACAATTAATGTGAACTTCATATGTTTAATACCATGGGTATAATAATTTGAAATGTCTGAATACAAGCTAAGGGATACAAAATAAATATGCTGAATACAATATAATAAAAAGAAAGAAGAAACATAGCAAAAAATGTCACATTAAAAATCAAGGTAGGGACATGAAGTACTCTAAAGTTCCTTATGGATCTAAATAAGCATCTTGGGAGAGGGGATGCATTAGGATCACAGTCTGCAATAAAACTATTCACACATGCAAATTGTTGAGTCTCTCCATTGATTAAGCTTGACAGTTTCCTATTTAAAAAGGGGACATCCTTTCGAATGTCTTATAGCTTGTTTGATATGTGATTTCGAAGAAAATTACTGTTTCATTTACTGTCTACTAGTTAATAATGGTTTTGTTTTTACATCTCTACCTACATAGTCACTGAGCAAATCTGTGAGCACTGGAAATCTGGTTTTTTGCTTTGTTACTTCTCTCTGTAATCTTTAAACACAGGAAGAAATCAATTTCTTCACTTTTCTTTTTCTATTTTAAGTTTGAACTCCATCAAAACATAATTTGTGGGTGTTGTATTCCTCTGAGAAATGGTTTTTCCCCTCAGAGTTCCCCTGAAGCCTGTGTCATGTAGTTTGACCCTTCCTCCCTAATCGTATCTACTCCTGACCCTATTGGCTGAGGGCCAATATCTTTCCTTGGCCCTAAACTAGAAAAACTCCCGGTCTCTTCTGCTCTCTCTCTCTCTCTCTCCTCACTCCTGGAACACCACATCAGAAAATAAAGCATGGACTGAAGGTGAGGGGTGAGAGCCACCCTTTTGATATCATTGTTCTGTCTCTATGAAATATATCTCCCTAAAAGCCCTGAGAAACTGAGCTAGCTAGAGCCTTGGGGCTGGCTAGAGGGAATAAATATTTCAGTTGGTGCCCAACGTGGGGTCTGAACCCACGACCCTGAGATTAAGAGTCTCATGCTCTACTGACTGAGCTAGCCGGGCGTGGTGGCGTGTGCCTGTAGTCCCAGCTGCCGGGGAGGCTGAACCCGACGGATCGCTTGAGCCCAGGAGTTCTGGGCTGCCGTGCACTGTGCCGAGCGGGCGTCCAAGCTAAGGCTGCCATCAATATGGTGCTGATAACGCCAAGGTCACGGGTTTCTCAGCAGCCGTGTCCAGCCTGAAGGTGTGCTGGAAATTGTACATGTGGGTTTATAAAGAAGGCTAGAACTTGACTTGAAGGATCCATTTTTTAAAAAAAGGAAATACTAACATAAAAAAGTTTATTTATTTTCAAAATATATTTTGGAAATTTAAAAGCCACACTTGTTTTACAAGTGTTGATGAAATTGTGGAAAATGGCTGCATTTTCACATTACCAGAGGTATCATATAATATTTAAGCAGAGCTGAAACAGTATTATTTAGATTCATTTCAGATTTCATTTAAACAATCTACTGGTTTGCAGTCTCACATAAATATAAAATGTGATATTGACCTCAGAATTGTATTGATTATGTTCTCATTACTCTAGCCAAGTATGACTTGCCATTTCTCTCCCAAAATGAATTCAAATATCCATTGGGCTTTTCTACAATCACTGAAAATCATCTCCCTACTTCCTGAAATGAACACCGTAGAAGTGTGGCGGGAGGACAGAATAAAAAGGTTAAGATTTCAATACCTTTTTTGTGCTTCATGATATTAGAATGAATGCCATTATTATGCTTAAAATGATGAAACCCTTTTCAAAGAACTTGTCATCACTGAATCAGTTGGGTCTCAGGCTGTCTTGAAAATAAACACTCTGCCTTGCCATCAATCTCACTTAAACAAGTCTTTCTGTTGACTGGAAAAGATTTTGAATAATGTGCATTTTCACATGTTTTAGTTCAGATTAATATTCACAGTTGTCATTCTCCTGACAAGAACAATAGCTCCTTCTGGTGTTTATACTTGCTTCTTAGAAAAGAAAAGAAAAGCATTGCCTTTCTTTACTCTCCAGAGTACTTTTATTACATTGGAGAAATGTAAGCAGCAGCAAATATTATTTCCCCTTCTCCTATGGAAGAGCTTGATTTGTCATTTCAGAGAAACAAAAACTAAATTCCAGCAAAATTCTCTATTTAAATGTTCATCTAGATTTAGACAGTTAACTTTAATATAAATATGTTTTAAATAGATATTAATAAAATTTAAAGTACATGAAAAATAGTTGCTGTTGCATAACAAGTTTTCAGATAATAAGTAATGTTTAGGTGGAAAACAAACTGTTATCATTTCTCTCAAACAATATTGAGAACTGGAGGCCCAAAACATGCACACAATTAATGTGATCAAAGTATACAATGTTTTATTTAGTTTATGTTATATGATGTGGCTTGTTTAACACCTTATGCATTCATTTATTCCCATGGACAGTAAGATACCCTTGTTGAAATGAAAATTAGAGGCTGGATGGGATCAAGGAGGAAGGGAAATAGCTTTACTCTGTCAGTTTAGTAAGCATAAGCATTGCTCATAAGTAAGCTCCAGGCATAAGATACCTTTAACCCACATTAATTCTTAGGAGACTGTGCTCAAAACATAGTTGTCTGTGGTTTGCAAGGTTCTTTGACATTAGATTCCCATGGATATCTTAAAATGTACTTTGAGCTTTAAGGTTCTTTTGGGTTTTCCCTCTTGGTATTTTTACACAATGCTGGGAAATTTGTTGTTGAGCTCTTCCATGTTTGGGTTCACAAGGTTTGGGATCTTTGAACCTGTTTCAGCAAAATTCTTTTAGTTCTCTTTCTGTCTCAGTTTACAGAGTACCCCCTAGATGTGAAAAAAAGTAATTTTTTTTCTTACCCTCTTTGAGGTTATCAGTGCTCCTAGACCTGCTGCTGTTTGTTAACAATTGTTCATATGCCACTGATCTGGACCACAACTGGGTTAGAGTCTGTTTTGCCAAGAGTGTATCATCAACACATAAAAGCTGTATGACATTTACAGATTCACAGAATAAATTAGATTGGAAGAGGACATCATCTAATCCATTTGAAGCAAGCCCAGTTGGAAACAAGGGCTCAGAGACCTGCTTGGGTGATTTCCAAATGTCTCCTTGGATGGAGATTCTACAAATTTTTTCACAAAATTTAATATTTTATTATCCACATGGTAGAAACATGGTTTTTAAATCCCGAATCTAGTAGTAATTTACCATGTCCCACCTTATTTCATTGCCTCTAGTCCTGTTACTGTTAACTCTTTCCAGAAATGCTTTTCTCTCTCCACTGATCACAAAGTGATCCTAGATACTGCCCCTAATTCTTTCAACTATTTTATTTGGAGGAATTCAGAAGTGGCATGTTCTGCATCATTTATGGCTTTATGAGGAAAGACTGAAGCAGAGGAGTGATACTGAGGCATGCCTGCACAAGCAGGATAGTGAAATACTCTCAAAAATAACAATGGGAGTATAAAGGTATTCCTTGGATGAATACACAGAGGCACTTTAATACCTCTTGAGAAAGAGCTATATTTTAGCATTCCATTTTTACCTAGTCTTCTACTTCCTGATGCTTCCCTCTTCAATAAATCAAACATTAAGAAGGACTTAAATAGAAATTACATTTTTATAAAATAGCACCCTTTTGGACAGCAAATATATACTGTATTTTTGTATCATACAGTTTCATTTGCAGTAGATGTGCTTGACAAGTTGAATCAGAACATGTAGAAGAGGACATAAGCAAACATCTAGAAAACTTGTATCTCTAGCCTATTAATTGAAATCTTATTTCCTTTCACTATTTTTTGAAACACACTGAACTGCTACCCTGCCACTAATGAAGCCATGACTTTGATATAACTGAATCTTTTAGTGTTGGAGTTCTTTATGATTTCTCAAACTTCTTTGAGGATAAATGGAGAAAAATCCAAAAAGTATGTCAACCAGAAAGAGAATAGATTTTTAATTTATTTTTCACGTCAATTATGGCCTAGGTTGGAAGAGCTTTGATTCAGGAGGCAAGTTGTATTAACTTGCTTTCAGAGTTGTAGAGAACTTTGCACAATTTCTTATTATTCCTATCAATTGTTCCTGTCTCTTAGGTCTGACTGTCCATTCTCTGCTGAACAATTTATAAATCTCTGCATGAGCTGGAGGCTCCCATCTCCTTCCTTTGACCCTTTTCTCTGCCACACCTTCAAGTCTCTGCCTTTTCTCCTGAACAGAGGAAGAGCAAACTTCCTCCTTTCTCCATAAGGGTCCATTTAACCTTTTTTTTTTTGATATAACAAAAGATGAAAACAAGAAAAAATAGGAGATGGCATTCGTCACAGCCTCAGACACTGAGTTCCCCAAGCTTTTTAACAGCTTTTACAAAGTGGGAAAACATGATACTCTCTGCTTCTTCCTCTTCTATCTGTCCACGGAGTTCTGCTTTTTCTCCATAGATGAGATTATTATGCTCTAAAATTCCTATTTTAAATGCATCGATTTAAAAAAAAAATAAGTCAAGCAAAAACAACACAAGATATACAATTCAATAAATCTATTTTGACAAAGAATCAATGAATTTTAAACTAGGAAAAATATATAGACGTATAGTTACAGGCTGTCTTAGGTTACAATGTAAAATGTAACCAAAAGTAGTATTCTATCCATCCTCATAAGCTGTTAACAATAGGTGAGGCAGTGTTCTTTATCTCATCTGTGACTTATCCCTGATAACTCCCTTTGGGAAGATATCATCTGCTAATGGGTCATCAAGGCTCACTGCAGGACAGATAAATTACATCATTCCATTGTGAAAGGCTCTGCCCAAGCGGGGGAACCAAGCATTCCTACCTGGATATAATCTGAATTTTAGAACACCAGAGCAGCCCTACCTACTGGATTCCCAGAGGTCAAAAGCTACATAACCACCACTGGACCTTCAGAGGAAGACCAGACCCTTCTACAGGGTGCTATGTTCGTCACATCAACAGAGCTGCAGCCACCATTTAATTGGACTGCTACCACCACCCTGACCAACAAGGCATCAGGTTGTATCCTGACTCTATCAGTTTATGCCAGTGTTTTCTGCCTTTATTTTAATTTTCCTATTAAATTGTAGTTCTTATTTTCACTTGTTTGCTTTCAAACTAATACACAGGCTGTGTATATATGTAATAGGAAATACCTTCCTCTTGATCATGAAGAAAACTAAATGTGCCTACCTGAAATCAGAGCCTACCCTCTTCCCATTTTCAGGAATTCCCGGATCAGGACATGTATCAGATGCAATTGCATCCCCACCCTGGGTCACTGCAAAGTAAAGGAAAGAAGGTATTAGACATGCACCTCTAAAGATGATTCTACATTTCCCGTACATAAACTTTCATTGCCTGAATGGAACCATATTTTATCATTTTTTCTTGAACCAGTTGAAGTTCTTACCAAAAAGAATCCCCACATAATTGATTGTTTGGTGTATTATATATTTTCATTTGTTGTGGTAAAAGAAGTTGTTCTTCTGTGGGAAATGATTGCTTTCCCACAGTCAGTCATTCTTTTTATGGATATACTAGGATCCAAAGTTTTACTCAGAAAGGAAAAAAAACACATTTCATGAAGTCATCTTCACAACACATCATTGTAAGATTAAGACAGTATAAGAGAAAATATAATCTCCAAAACAAAATTTATCCATAAAAAGATTTAATATAAACAAAAGGCAAGAACCCAACTGTGATACTGTATAAGTGTAGAACAGGAATATTTTTATGAATCCCAGAATAATTTAGATTGGAAAAGACCTCCAAGATCATTGAGTCCAACTTTTGACCAACCACTACCTTGACTGTACGTAAAATTAATCTCAAAAATATACAAAATACCCCACTGAACAATGCATTTTTACCCATCTGAATATGTGTTTACACAAATGAGGCTCAAATCTTTATTGTTTGTTTTCAGCTAAGAATGGATGGAAGGCAAGATATCCTATACTGTTCCACTTTTTTTGCCCTCCATTCTTTCTCTGTCCAGACTGTCAGTTAATTAAATGATACCACGTATATAAATATCCAAACTTATGGTACTCTCAAAACTCAAAACAATTTGAACATTGTCTCTCCTTTTTTCCTACTACTTTCCTAAAATGATAATTAAGGAAAATGTGAAGTTAAAAGTTATTCATCATGAACAGAAAATATGAAGCAGAACACTGAATATACAAAAAACCCGAACATACGTGTGCTTTTTTATCCTGCACATATACATGTATGGTGCATCCAGTTGAAAAAAAGGAGGAACTGACATAAATACTACATTGGGTTTGGATTGCCAGATATTGGTAGAGGGGGCAGGGAGGTGCGGTCTCATACAGGGGTGGCTTCTGTGAGAAGCTGCCAGAATATTCCTCCATGTCCAGAAGAGCCAATCCCTGGCAGCTCCAAAATGGACCCGCTGCTGGTCAAGGCTGGGCCAACGAGAAATGGTGGTAACATCTGCGGAATAACAGACTTAAGAAGAGAAAAAACTTCTTGTGTAGTAGTTCTTCTGTAGTTCTTGTTGTTATTGCAGCCAGAGAAAAGCGGAGTTAGAACATGTGAAAGGAACAGCTCTGCAGACACCAAATTCCGTGCAGAAGGAAGGGGAGGAGGTGCTCCAGGCACTGGAGCTGAGATTTCCCTGCAGCCTGTAGTGATAACCATGGTGAGGCAGCTGTGCCCCTGAAGCCCATGGAGAACCACAGGGGTGCAGATACAGGGACCCTCAGACCCATGGAGAGAGGAGCCCACGCTGGAGCAGGATTGCTGGTAGGATTTGTGACGCTGTAAAGGACCCATGCTGGAGCAGCATGTCCTTGCAGGACTGCATCCCATGAAAGAGTGACCCACACTGCAGCAGTTTGGGGAGGACTGCTGCCCATTGGATGGATTCACATTGTAGAAGTTCATGAAGAATTGTCTCCCATAGGAAGGACAACATGCTGGAGCAGAGAAGGACTCCCTTCCCTGAGCAGTAGAAGAAACAATCTGTGATGAACTGACCATAACCCCCATTCCCATCTCCCTGTGCAGCTGTGGGGAGATGTAGAGCTGGGAAGGAGGGAAGGGTGGGAGAAGGCCTTTATAAGGTCTTACTTTACTTCACATTACTATGCTCTGATTTTGTTAGTAATAAATATAATATCTCTAATTCCAGTCTGTTTTGCTCGTGATAATATTTGGTGAGTTATCTTTTCCAGTTATCTCAACTCATGAAAATACAACTTGGTTGTATTTTCTCTCTCCTGTTCAGTTGCGGAGGGAGTGATGGAGAAGCTTTGGTGGGCACCTGGCATCCAGCTGGGGCCAACCCACTACAGTTGTATGCCTCTAGTCTTTCTGTTTCCCCCACAAAACACAGAACTAGTTGAAATTTGTGGATCATATTTTCCATCTTAAAAGACTTTTGGGAAATCTTCAGGAAAAGGACAAAGCATTCTTCCTGAATTTAAAACAACATCCCCCTCCCCCCATTAATTGGAATATTTAGCTGCACAAAATAAATTACACAAGTCTGAGTGGATTACAGATGACAGATGTAAAAAGCAGCTGGTTTTCCCACATTGTGATATTCTTTCAAATTTAATACAGCACCAAAAGGAGTGATGACAAATAAGATACATACAATCTGATTTTAAGAGCAATAAATCTTCATGTCTGTTTTGGCAGCTTCAGGGACAATTAATTTATATAGAAATCCAAAGATTTACAAGAGAAGATTTAAAGAATTTAAAAACTGTATTACAGCACTACAAAAATACAACCGAGACAATGCACTATTACAGGCCAAAGTTCTGGACCTAAGCACGAGTTCTTCTGTAGAGAAGCAAAGAAACTGCAATGATCACAGTATATTTCAACATTTACTTTTTTTTTTTTTTTTTTTTTTCATCTAGGATGTTTTAAGAATAGAGGAGTCATCTCTTTAGCCACATCTTTTTACACTACATATTGTCCTGTATACTTTTTCTTCAAACTATACCAAGGAAGATTATAATAATATCAAAAAATTCTTTGAAGACACAACTGAAAATATGAGGTCCTACTTAAGAAAAAAAAAATCCTTCTAAATATAAAAGCCAGACATGAGTAAAATTTCAGTTCATCTGGACTTTTGTCCATATATAACACCTGGAATTCACGATCTTGTAAACCCTCTACACCAGAGCTCAATCCTGCTAATTTCATTAATATTACTTAGATTGATAAAGTTTTTTGTGTGTGAATAAAGGCTTTCAGAAAAAGGGTATATTAGTTAGTATTCATACATTTTATTCTGAAAGCCTAATCTTGTAGTTTCTTGTAAAGTGTCAGCATTGAAATGCAGTTGTAGTGAAAAACCTGGTCTTGATACAAAAAAGTCTGCTTGTACACAGATGTTTCTTAAAATAAATTTTCCCCTATATTTCTTCCATTTTTTCAGGAAAAAAAAAAAACCCCAAATATTTATTACTTTTAGCAGAGAACTGTAGTATGTTAGTGGACATAGGATTCAGCTTGGACTACTGAATTATCAAAACACAAACATAAGCAAAACGACTGATGTGGTTATTCGACTTACTAAGTTTACTAAACATGAACTTCATGGTAACAGCTGTTATACAAGGTGGAGAATGCTACCTCTGCTACCGTGCTTTAAGGACATCACTCATCACATTGGAGTGAAGCTGTCTCCTTTTACAGATATAAATACATAGAAAATGGCTAAGTACTTTGGGACATCAATAAATGCTGAATGAAACCTTAGTCATAGCACAGAATGATGTGATCTCCCCAAAAGGATGACAACCTTTGCAAAATTTTCTTCTCAGCCACTACTTTACTCTGACAACACACTCTCACACCAATATCAGGGCAGGGTGGTTCAGCCTCTTGCTTATTCAGAGAAATACTATCACTTTAAATAAGACAGGTATCCTATGTCTGGAACTCAACACATCTTCCTGGATGTCTACAGCCCTTGTTAAACATTGCCCAGGTTTTAGCTTCTATTTTCCCCAGTGAACTGTCAAGTGTGCTTTTAACAGATGGTGTTTGCATGACATGCTGTCATGACAAAATAAATCCAATTCCCTGTTAAACAAACCTGCCTGGTTTTATCTTTCCAGATGGGAAAAAAAAAAACCAAAACAACAAAAACTCTCAAATTAGTATATATAACAATTTATTGCCTCTACTGGTTCAGATGCACCAAGGACTTCAGCTCACATATGTATATACTTTTACAAATTAGTATGATTAAAGCCTTTACCTGCCAGTATTTTGGGATTTACCTAAAAATTATGTATTAAGATTTATTTTAGCTACAACATTTATCATTCAGACTGAAAATAGATTAATAAGTACCCAAACAAAGGTCAGAGACCTTTATCTTCCTCTGTTACAATCCTGCCAGATTTCCACTTTATCCACTGCTATGAAGCGTTATCCATTGCTACTGAGATCCATAACATGAGATGAGACAGTATCATTGACTTGAGTATCTCACTTTCAAAATATATTTAAACCTTGCAGCCTCTACAAGCATTTCCTGGATACATCATTTCTATTCACCCAGTCACATGCCCAATCTTCACTGGTTTCATTTTGAAGAAAAATACTTTTGTACTCTCTTGAAAGACCCATGTCTTGTACTAGTCTAGTTTGTACTCTTTCTGCACTGTCTAAAGTGCAGAAAAAAAGTTTCATTTACCTAGGGTGTTAAAAGGTGTTGCACGCTTTTTGCATCTTTTTCTAGTTTTTCCATCTTTATCACATAAAACTTAAATTGTTTCTCTCTACATTCAAAACTCATTCACAGACTGAATGTATTTTAACTATAATTTCAATTTTCATTTTAGAATTTAAAAACTTCAAAACAATGGTGTCAATGAAAATGGAAAGTAATATTCTACTTAAAGCTTGAAAAACCTATAAATAAATATCAACTTCGCAAAACTTTTGGCAGAGCTTTGTGCTAATTATCAGGATTTATCTTAAAGCACTAAAAATGTTCCTCTGAAATGCAAATATAAACTAAACATCTATAAACAGGTATCTATGAGAAATAAATTTAGGACCAGTCTAAAGAACACCAGCCTCTCAATATATTCTTAGTACATTCTCAGTATACCCTCTCTGTTTTAAAAAAGAAGTTTAAGAGGATATAATCCTGGATAATATCAAAGTAAGACATTACTTTACGTAGACAGTTCCTCTACTGCATCCCAGTTCTTCAAGGAACCATCAACCAGAGCAAATAGTGAGTATTCCATGAGACTAGCATCAGAAAAATCTTTTGAAGTCACAGGGAAGGGAGAAAAGTGAGGAAATATTCTAGTGGGGTTTGGGGTTTTTTACTTCTTTTTCTTACAGCAGGTTTGAGAATATCAAAGATGTTTCAACCACCAGACATGTCTGTAGTAGAGAGACAGAACACTCTCAGTGGATACAACTTAACTCTGGAACTTCTCAACGAGTCAGGCTATTATATACTGCAAAATTTACACATTCTCAGGTCTTTCTGCAGAAATAATTGAAGAGTAGCTGTGAGTTCATTAATGTGATTGACAGGTTTACATTCTATATAAACCTCTAGGGATAAGACTAGTGATTTAAAATCTATTCTTTCTTTATTGATTGAGAATGAATCTACAAGATTTCTTCTATTTTCTCAGTTGAAATTATAAAGACTACAGTTTCCACAGCTTTGGAGGTCATCTTTATTGTTTTAGTGATATATGACACGGGAAATTCAGAATTCCTTTAAGATGTTTCACATGTTCTGATTCTAACACAATAGTAAAGAAGAAAGACTGGCAGTAACTATAAACATAAATCAGATTTTAAAGTATTGTAATCATAATAATAAACAATTACCAGATACATTAACATCCTAATTTAGCTCAGCATATGGGAAGTGTTTAATCAAGAAGCAGTATTAGGCAGGAGGTAAGGGCTGGTGAAACAGATGTTTCATGCTGCAATACAAGCAACACGAAATCTCCCTTGTTATAATATCAGTTCTACTCCAGACATGTTGACCTGCTTTAGATGCATTTGGAATCTGAAAATAGATTAATGAACTACTCAGGCTTATGTAAACTATGTGATGAAATACTTCGAAGGCATTGACTTCAAAGCAAAGTATTATTATGTATAGATGTGTTATACTCCATCTCTCTCTTCAGTGGCCATTACAGTATTAAAAAATATTGGGTGTTCATGCCTCAGGTTCCAACATCTACAATTTTGAGTTTAACAAGTTAATTAATTCTCTTAGTGATAACACCAGCCTTAGAGTAAAAATCCATAACTCAGGAGCCCTCATTCCTTCAATAATTTGTTCTGAATACTTTTCAAATGTAACAAAAAATTGCAAGAATAACCTTCAAGAAAGCCTTGAAAAATACTCCCTGGAGGCTATACAAAAGACCCTAAAATTCCCTGTGGAAAGATATTGTGAAAAATGGCAGTTTTTCTAGAGCTGAGTGACAAGCTGTGACACAGAAGAGGGTCACAAAGATGGTCAGCTGACGAGCATTCCTCCTACAATTCCTCCTACAATGACAGTCTGAGAGAGCAAGGGTTGTTTGGTCTGGGGAAGGCAAGTTCCCTGGAGATCTCATTGCAGCATTCCAGTACCTAAAGGAGGCTTATAAAAAAGAGGGAGAACACCACTTTACCTAAGGAGATAGAGATAAGACAAGGGGAAACAGTTTTATACTAAAACACAAGAGATTTAGATTTGATGTCAAGAAGAAAATCTACTTAGAGGGTGTTGAGGCACTGGACAAGGTTGCCCAGAGAAGCTATGGGTGCCACATCCCTTGAAGTGTTCATGGCCAGACTGGATGGCATTTTGAAAAACCTGACCATGTGAAAAGTATCCCCTGTCCATGGTGGGGGGCTTGGAAATGGATGATCTTTAAAACCCCTTCTAAACCCTATCATTTTACAATTCTATGGAGTTTGTAAACTGAATAAGATAGCAGTAAATGAGTTGCCTCTCTATTATGATGAAAATAAAAGCTTACATATGTAAATATTAACCTCTTTCCAGTCAAGAAGTCAAACAGAAATGCAATGATACTGTTTCAATTAAACAAGATATTAGATGCACTAATTAATGTAATAGACTCAGTTTGATTATTCATTAAGCTCCTTAGATTTATATTTATTTACATTTTCTTTTTTAAAAGTTTCCTATTGTAAAGTATCTAACTTTCTAGATATCTAACATAAATATCCAACAAAATGCTGGTCTTTAATAACTATGGTTCAAAAATGAAACCAAAACATTTAAATCATTCTTTATCAAGTGTACTAGAAATTATTTGTTTTATGTAGCATAGAATACTGTCATCACTGAAATAAAAGAAAGGATGTATATATTTTATGTCTTGACAATACTTGGAGAAAAGGTACATTTTATCTTAGTATAAAAGAACTGAATATACTGCAGTTGTTTTGAATTCAGAAAGTTGGAAGTAATAGAAGAAAGATTATAGAGCACAGCTCCAATCCACAAATATATTCACAGGCAGAATTAGTTGAATGAAATTTTCCACCATAAGTTTCGCTGCATTTTCTCTAAAATGTCAGTTACCCACACTCTGAGGATAATTTCAAAGTTCCAAAGGTTTTGATTTAACCCAGACCAAAATAAAAAAATTATTTGTGAATAATTTTAATGATCAGAATGCATATACTGCAGGAGACCTTTCTTTTCTTTGCAAAGACATTTATTAGGAGACTTAGTAAATGCTGCACTTAGCAGCACATAAGCTCTTCTCCATTTCCGTATAGTGCCTTACAGCAAAGAATAGAAAGGTATTGTCATGGCTAAGGTTGTTTATAAAGTGTCTTTAAATGTACCAAATCATCCGTAGTAGATTTTATTTTCAAAACTACGACACAGAAAAAGGCAAACCAGTTTGATTTACATAAAAATACACATAAAGTCACATTTGGTTATTTTAATAATTTTGATCTACACAAATTTGACTACACTAAAAAAATATAATTCATTTATTAATTACAGGATAGAAAGTGGATTTAATTCCCTTTTTTTCCCCCTGATATGTCTTTTGTAGAATGACATAAATGAAAAGTATCAAGTAGGACCTCTAATAATGAGATACAAGGGCATTTTTTATATTGGTATACAAAACTATAGATATTGCCTTATAAATAAAAAAGATCACAGATGTGATAAAAAATAAGAGCTTGAGTAGACAATACAGCTGAAATTAAAATACCAAGGGAAAAAGAAATGTATTTCAACAGTAAAAAGAGCACTATAGAATATTTTTCCACACAATTTCATCCTAGGTTTTAGAAGACTAGAAAATTACTTTCAGTATAATGAGTCCATCATACTCTTTAAGCAACTTCTTCAGTAGAAATAGCAAAACACTGATCTGGTACAAACAACAAAAATAAACCCACATGATACTTGTAATGTAGAAGTGATAGATAATTGAAACCAAGGGAAATGGGAAAGAAAAAAAGAGACAAACAAGGACAGGTAAGGAAAGTTTTGAAGTTCAACCACGTAACTGCTTAAAAGAAGCTAGTTCAAATTCTTTTTTCCCTAATTTACCTACAAATTGACTAAAATATTGGAATAATGTTGAATAGGAAAATGTGGTCATGTAGATACCACATGGCTTGGGCTCCAAAGGCCATTCTGGGCAGTCACACAAGGAGAAGCCATGATCCAAAACCTACCTAGAGAACACTCTTACAGATGGAATTGTGTTTCTTCAAAATGATAAACAAATCTTAAAAAGTATTGTACTAGTAGTTCAGAAAGCCATGGCTAGCTGCTAGATTTAATTTAAAACTTAAATTCTCCAGTGCTTCTCACTTCTCACCCTAACCCTAACCCACTAACCCTAACCCCAACACCCCCAACCCCCCCATCCCCCTTGCTTCAAACATCAGATTAAAAATTACTAAATTCTGCAATGGATACAATTAAAACTCCCTATAACTGTTACATACTAAAGTTAATTCTTTTAGCTTTTTTGAATAAGTTCTAGCACCTTCAAACACTGGGAAATAAATCATTATCCTATTGACAGCAGCTGTCAACTTGGTTGAATTACAGGTTCCCTGTAATTTACCAATATATTTATATTTATGGCACTCCTTTTTCCAGCAGATGGGGATTTCTATCAATAGCCTTTTACTTGCTATGACCAAAATAGCCAGTGTGTCCAACTTTTCCTTGTTATTCCTTAGTGTCCTGGTTTTTGGCTAGGACAGAGTTAAATTTTCTCAGTAGCTATGAGGAGACAGGGCCAGGAGCTGTGTGGGTCTGTCTAGGTTGTTACTCCATAGCACTTCAGGTCACATCCAGGGGCATTCTCACTTCCCAGAGGAAAGTGGGCATGGTTTATGCTTAGATAGAAAAAAAAGTGTGGGTGCAGAGGATCTGTGTGCCCTTGTTCATTGTTTCAGGGTCTGTCAGGTTGGTCAGTGAGTAATTTTTGTATGTAAATCACTCTAATTTCTATGCTTTCATTGTTAGTATCATTGCTGCTACTGTTAGTTTTCATATCTAAGTGCTCTTTTTATTTCAGTCTGTAATCTCTGCCTTTTTGTGTCTCTTGCTGGAGGAGGGGTGTGGAAGCCGTGTCTGGTTTGGAGCTTTGGTGGCAAAGGAAATCACTGAATTAGGGAATGCCATTTCTAAACCATGACATTTGGTGATCACAAGGCCTGAAAACAAACTTCCCTTATATAAATCCAATAGTAGTTTTGTCCATTCTTAGTGAGTGAATCAGTAGTTTAAAAAAAAAAAAAAAAAACTAAAAAGAAAGTTTTTTCTCGCTTTGTTTTGTTCTGATTTGGTTTTTTTTTTTTTTGACCAATTTCTTTCCAAGAGTTGAATTTAAGTTTCATTCAAGCTTAATGAACTAACTTAAGGCTCAGCAGATGCACAGTTTTCAGTCAGCCTGGAAGCTTACTACTCCACCTTTTCTTGAAATCTTGAAGAGCCTGATCACTCATAACATTTCATTTTACATTTACCCCAGCTGACCTCCATGGGCTGCATCACCATGGTCTTCATCACAGGCTTCAGGGGAAGCTCAGCTCCAGTGCCTGGAGCACCTCTTCCCTCTCCTTATTCACTGACCTTGGCGTGTGCATCATTATTCCCCTCACATAACCTCACTCTTCTCTGAGCACAATTATATCTACCCAATAACTTTCTTTTTTTCTTCTTAAATATTTTATCCCCGAAGTGTTACGACCATCTCTGATTGGCTCAGCTTTAGACAGCTGCTGGTCTGGCATTGGCTCTATCAGACATGGGAGGAGCTTTTACAGAAGCCATCCCTGTATATTTTCATATAGCTAAGAAACTACATGTTTAGGAATTGTGAGGAAAAATTGCCAAATATTTACCTTTTTAGTGCAATTATACCTGTAGATTTTAGCTTGATTAAAATACTACTTAAAAGTTTAAAGTGAAAGGATCGACTAGTTTTAGCAGTAAGCTCTAATTTAAACAGATTTTCTATATGAACTAGAATATATTGGGAACTGAAATATATTCTATATCCCCCATTTCTATGGTGAAATTCCTACAAGTCACACAAAAGCTACAGTTCAGAATCAGATGTATTCATCACACACACTTAATGTGTGTATGTCTGTGTGCTGGTTGCATTCTCTCACAATGGACAGGCAGTTATGCAAGCCTCCTGAGTTACTGTTAGGCTCATTAGAGACAAAGCTGCATCAGGAAAAGTAGAGACTCTTTTGATAATTGCAAATGTCAAATTTTCATAGCTGTTGAATTCATCAGACTCCAGGAGCAGAAACTGAACTTGCAAAAACTAGGCTGACCAGGCTGAAAACCTGGGTCTGATTTCCTTCAACTGGCAGGCCACACATAACACTACTATTGCCAAATGAAGTGCAAGAAAACTCCTGATGACTCTAGAAAGCAGAAATTTTCCAGCAAGTGACATCCATTCACCAATGACTCAATACAGTTTCACCAAATGAAATATATGTTTGCATTACGTTCACTCTTAGTTAAGAAATTTCACCATAGTAAGTATATCTTAGGACTACAAAATCACTCATTAAGACTTGCCTGAGCTGTACTTATCCATTCCTGAAAATTTAAGAACCCATATCTATTCTTTCATTTTCATTTATGTTTTATGGAAGCCATCAGTTTAAATATTTCTTCATCAGTACTGATATCTAAATAATGATTTATTTTATAGCTCAAGGTCATGAGGAGAAGACAGAGAAGAAACTCCCACATCACTACATAACAACTGTATTGTACCATCATTGTGGCCTACTTACAGTAGAATTGTTTAGTACTCATCAAACCTATTAAGTCCTCATAACAATAAAAACACTAACGTAAGACTATTATGAGCTCCTTAATAATTAGTTTTTACACTCTACTTTGAACTCAGTGTCCTTTCATGACTTGCTGCAGGAAATGACGCTTTTGCAACACTTGTAAAGATTAAATTTTGATGTAAAATATTTCTGTCCAGTCATGAAAAATATTTTAATCTATTTTTATTATATAATAATCAAACACAAGGAAAATTAAAACCTTTGTGTCAGTGAAGTCAACAGATAAAATTTCACTAATGATCAGGGGGTTGAGATTTTATCTGACAAACAAATTAAAAAAAAAATGTTTAGAAAATAAATATAATTTATTTTTCACGCTACACGACAGGAAGTGAAAACAGAATCTTGGCATGAAAATAAAATTACCATTATATATTTTTCCTTAGAAGATCACACAATAAACTATGTGTAAGGCTTAAATACACAGCAGAGCAACAACCAAGAGTTGTTGGTTTTTGCAATACCACTTCATTCAGAATTGTAGGAAAGCCAGTAATTTACTTTGAAATGACAGAGCTGATGAAGAGTCAGTAGTAAAGAGCAATTTTATGGGATATCCAGAAGCATTTTTCCAAAAGAAATAAACCAAACATGTTGTATTGTCTCAGTGGCTCATAAGTTTGGAAAATTCCATTTTTCACCAGCAACAGGTTATAAACTCACTCTACAATGTTATTTACTTGTAAATATACTACCACTTTATAACATATTTTATTGATTCACAAGGCTGGCTTTTTATTTTCCTTTAAAAAAAGCAATCTGGCATTTTTACCAAGCACTTCCATTTTGTCAATAAAGCTGAAGGTGACTACAATCCTTTTTTTAAAATATATAAATAAGGGTTAAAACAAGTGTCTTTAAATAAAATCCTCATTTCCCTAATTAGCTGTTTCATATGCATTTGTTAATCAATGCATTAACTGCATTTTTTTGTCTGGTAAGTGACATTTTGGTTGGCTTTCAGAGTAAAATGTTTAGCGCTGTGTTACAAATAAGAAGAGGTAACAAAACACTTAGTCATGAGCATAATGCATTGATAATCTCATTCGTCAACATAACCTAAAAGATTTTCCATTGAGAGAGACAGAGAGAAAAGAGAGATCAGTCCATTGTCCAGGGTTTGCAGATTTAACCAAGTAGGCTTTGACACTGAGAAAGATTAAGATTAGAAAATAACTGCTAACTATAGGATAGTCTATCGGGGTGCTATTTATATAGAAAGAAAGATAAACTGACTCAAAAAATCTGTTCTATGGCCTTCCTCTGACTTTTAACATGACTTCGAGCAAAACATTTACGACACTTCTTAAGTAAAACCTAGGTAGAACATAAAGTCGTGTGACCAGAACCATTCCCAAAGTTTCCTTTTGAACTACTCTCTTCAGCTCAAACCATTTAAATTGTGAGGGGTCTTTCCTTTCTGCCTACTTTCCCCAGTTTAAAAGCTACAGTTCTGTACATGCAAAGTGATATGTCTTAACCGTTCTCTTATCAGGACTGAGAATTGCAGTGTCTTTCACAGTTAGATAAGCTCAGAATAATTCTAGCATATCACCAAGAAGACAAATTATCACAAAATAAGAAACACACCAGCTGATGATGATTTTCTTTAGAGGTGTTAATTTAAATTCTTTGGTTTTCTGTGTAGTGCCCATGTCATAAAACTACTGGTAAGTCAGCACAATTAGTTCTCTCTCCCCACTTGTTGAAATTAAAATGCTTCAAAGCTTAAAAATACATTATATTTCCAACAGTTCTGATTAATAAGATTAGAAGGGAAAATGACAGTGAATTAGATTATGGGAAGAATAAAGGAGAAGGAGTTGCCTTTATGCTTTTTTTTGGGTACCTGCTGAGAGAAATGTTCTGATGCCAATAGGAAAAAAATAGAGAAGTTCTCTATATTGGCAGGTGACAGGTTTAGTAGGTATGATCTTGGTGACACATGGGTAATATGAAGGCAAACCTGTTTAGTGTGATAGAAGTGAATTCTAGTCTGTGTCTTAAACAGCATGATCATTAACATTTCACCCTTTCTACTGGTTATAGTTATAGATGAAAATGATCAAAGTCAATACAAGATCTGTGATTTTCTCTACCTGCCTCAATCAAAACATTAATCCTACTATAATGAATAAAAGGAACCAGTAAGACACTGAATCTATAAATAGGTGTTTATCTCATGGTTCAAGCAGGAAAGGGATGAGGCATTCCAAAGACACAAAATTTAGTAGAACAATTAATTTAATTGTTAATTTTAAAGGTCTAATTTATGTGCTTAATACTTCAGCTAAATAGTTATATTAGTTGTCTTTCTCAATAAAAGAAACATTTGGTTAAAAATTAAATAATTACATGTATTGTATAAATTTAGTTTCTATGGTAAATGCTGTGATTGAATGCAGTGCTGACATCCTAAGAACTGAAATTTACTGACTAGAATACATACCAAATGATTGTGAGGGAAGCACCATCCTTCCAAGGAGTAAAGCAAGTATATTTCAACTAAACTTTGCTTTATTGCAATTAAAGTTGTCTTAAGTTAAATCTATAAGAAATCTGTCTATCAATACCCTAGAAGCTGCATAAGAGTTATAGCTCTCAGGAACTCAAAACTGAGTATCTAATAACTTCCCATGGTAGATGGCTTCCTCAGTAATCATTTTATCTTCTAAATGCACAAAGGACTTCCTGTTTAAAGTAGTATTTGCCAAGCTAAATCCCAAATGGACATGGATCATGGCCATTTACTTCTGTGATCACTTAATTCAGTTACCATTTTTTTTCATTGCAGTGTTCAAAGTACATCTGCTCAGAAGGGAGACTTCCTTCTGCTGATCTGCCTACATTTGAAAAGAGAAAGTACTGATCTCCACTCCCTTTTGAGTGTCCTATTCCAGAAGGGACTCCAGAATTATGAATCCTTGGTACAATGAAGCATTTTCTGATAACTTAGTATAAAGCAATTTAGTATAAAATGTCTTATTCAGTAAAGAAGAGTTAGACTTTTTTTATTTTTTAAGTTATAGTTATATTACTGTATGCACTTTTTAGGCTTCTACTTAGTGAAAATAATTTTGACGTTGTGTGTAAGCATCGTGATATATATGTAAGATTATATATGATGGACCTACCAGAAAATTCATCACTTTTTTCTCTTAATATATTTTAACACTTTTTCCCAGATCTAACATTTTAACAAGAGTTGATTGAAAAAAATAAATGTAAGTGTTTGTATTACTCATTTGAAAGCTTTCAGTAGCTATCAAGATGACCTAAATAGAATCTAAATACCATAAACATGCAAAATGGATATTATATGACACTATTTCAAAAGACAGAATTATGATTCCCAAGCTAATGTTCAAGGGGTAGAACAGCAGCAGTATATAATTAGACCTGTTTTTTTTGTTTGTTTTGGTTTGTTTGGTTGGTTGGTTTTGGTGGGGTTTGTTTGTTTGTTTGTTTTGCACAAAGTAACTCAGATCATACTTGAAATAGAACTGGAATGTCTTGTGCCCTGAATTGTCTATCTGTAACTACTGTAATTACAGACAATATTCCAGTTGAGAAAACCACTATAAAATAGATAAGGGAAGCGCCTCCAGGAGAACATTTCACCAGATAAAAATACACACTCCAACAGTTTTGTTAATTCTGTAAAGGGACTGTCAAAAGTTAAAGAGAATCTAGGTAAAAAATCCATGAAAAGAAATGCTTGTCTTTTGTACACAATGACAGGCAGCTTTACAAATATCTCAGACTGTGGATATTTTAAAAAATATACAGCAAGAACATTTAAACCATTATTTCAGCTTGGCTCTTTTCTCCTCTTCATTGACATAAGCAGGGTGGATGTGAGCTGCAACATGTTCACTCCTACTCTTGTCACTATGACAATAATAATTAATAAAAACCCTAGGCAATTCATCACAATTTTCAATGGCATCTATGTGTCAGATATGCACTTCTCTCTTGAATATGTAACCTCAGTCATTCTGGCAGGTCTGTTTATTTAGGTGAAATGCCAAACTGATAATTTCTTTCTCTCTTTCTAACACAGAGTCAGTGACTTATTCATGTCAACCTGTTAATTCTTGAAGGAAAGGGGCAAAAAGGTCTTACTGACTCCTCAAATATATTCTGGTCCTCACAGTGTAAGTAAACCAAGACAAGCTTTAAATAAACAATCATTTTGGCCATGATCCAAAAGAAGAAGAAAAAACAAGCCTTCATTTTTGAGATTTTGACCACTGATCACCCTTTAAAAATCAGCATGCCCTCCTCATAACTGTTGAAAAACTCACTACAAAAAACCCACTGGATTTTATTGATTAAAGCTTGTTTCCCAAATGAATTCAGAGCTATAGCTGTTTGCAGGCATGAGTGAAAGTATACTGTGCCCATGATCTGCTCTGTTGGGTGGTTGGTCTTTTATATCACAGGTTAAAAAAAAAATCTGTATGGATCAATTAATATAATTAGGTTTTGCATGTAATATGATGGTATCAATAAAGCAACCAGAAATTCAGTTAACTTTTGAAAAAAAATTGGATAGTCCTTTATCAGAATCTGTGTCCGATTTTCCAAAGTCATCCAACTTGATGAAACAAGCTTCCTTGTGTCTTTAAACTGCTTCAAGATACATTTTATCAGTATCCCATTTCTAGCTGCTAACAGGGCATTTCAGCTTTACATCTGTGTAGAATGGTGCTCATGGTATCTAATTGACAGAAATTATAAAATACTGTGCATGAACCTTTTGAAGCTATGTCTGCATGAAAGTGTACTAAAAAGTTATTTTATTTTTCCTTAGCTAACTTGAAGCAGATATTCTGTAAACTCTCTGTGACAACACTCCCAGAGGGTCTTAAAAATTACAATTTCACGTTGAGACAGTTTAAAGACAAATACTTGCTCCTCCTTCTGAGGCTGAAAACTCTCATTTCACCCATGACAGCCTGCAGCTGTTAAATAGAAATATGAATCAAAATGTGGGCTACTGATGTAAAAAGCCAATTCCATTGCTTTGAGAAAAATAACAAGTAAAATCTAGTTAGGTTGTCATTGTAGCAATCTTATTTTATTACTCTGTTAGTATTTGTAGGACAGTGACACCCACACTAATAAACAAAAACACTTCACAATGGGCTTATTTGACATCTGTCTATAGAAAAATATCTGGCAGATGAAATAACCACTGCTCAAATTGAACTGAGAAAGCATAGAAAGCAACACACTGCAACATTCCAGGTGTCTATGACAATGCAGTTCAGCCCCTTTCAACTGAAATGCAGTTAATTTCAGATTAGAGGTAAAGATTCTTTTATGGGGGCTGTGAAACACTAGGACAGGTTGCCTATAGAGGTGGCAGATGTTCCATCCCTGGAAACATTCAGTGTCAGGCTGGATGGGGCTCTGATCAACCTGTTGTTGAAGATATCCCTCCTTATTGCAAAGAGATTGGACTAGATGACCATAAATGTCCCTTCCAACCCAAACCACTCTGTTATTCTATGACTCTCTACTTATTAGAGAGATTCAAGAAGAATTGTCAAGAATTAGGGACAGATTTTACGTCTTACATGTCTTTACTCACATGGTACAAGAGATGTACTGTATTCTTCTGGAAGTGTGCACTACTGAGTATTTAGTGGATACTGTCTTTGAAAAATAAAGGCCCACTGTAACTGGGATTTATGTCTTTTTCTATATTGTCCCATAGCAAAAAGAGGGAAGGCAGGGCAGGTGGAGACCAGCACTGCCACCAGTATTTGTGACTAGTATTACTATACCAGTGACAGTACCAGCAGCAGTAACCACTGGTAACCACCAGTAGCAGATTGGTTAATGCCTCTGAAATTGCTCAGACATGTTAATGGAAAGAAAATTAACTTAGCAGATCATCCCATGATGGTTCTGTACGGTCTTTATGGGCTCTTGCTGACAGGTGAAAGCAAAAAATAATTCACAAGCTTACTTAACCTATTTAAAACATGAAGTAACCATAATTGCTGAAGTTGTCTTCCTCATTTTCAACAGAAGATTTTGCTGGTTGGTTGGGTTTTGGATTTGGGTGGGGGATTTTTGTTTGTTTGAGTTTGTTTGTTTGGGGTTTTTTGGGGTGTTTTTTTTAGTGTGTTGTTTTTGCTGGGGGAGCTTACTGGTTCTTGCAGAAAAAATAAGGTTTGTCCTTCATTGTATATACCATATTTTCTCTGATACCTAGAAACCCTGGTGAGGTAGGCGAACAGCATGGAGCAGCTGCAGAAGTGAAATAGCAACACTTCACCACCATCTACAGCCTGTGTTTGGATTATATCCAGAGGTCTGCATGGGTCACCGAGAAGAAAATATCTTCTGTGTCCTTCTAGCATAAAAATGACTAGGTCCTGAATTTTACCACAAAATGCACAGGACTGGCCACAGCTCTTTATGCAATATGAAACATGAAGTTCTATGTTGGTTGCATTTGTCCTCTTAAAGATAACCCAGCCAAAGGGAAAACTTTCTTGATTAGCATACAATGAATAAATGTAAATGTCTTTACTGTGTAAAGTCAGTACGTATGGCAGTCTGGGTAAAATGAAAAATGAAACATGGCATGGATAAAAAAACGGAAGACATAATGGTGGTCTGTTCTGTGTGAGTTAATATTAAGGAAACTACCCAGTCAGCCCATTTATGAGACTCTAACAGTCACACTCCCGACCACCAGAGACTTTCACAGCAGGGACTGGAGCCCCTTCACAGAGGGCAGTTCCAATGATCTGATGGGTCCCCGTTTCACTGCCTGCACACCCCACTCTCAGTCAGACCAGGTTCCCTCACAGGTTCCACCCTGGGTCTCTCGCAGCAGACCCTCGTGTGTCTCAACCCATAAAGCCATTTATTCACAGTGGACTTACACTGAAACAGCTCAAGCTGATGACTCCAAGGAGAATCCCAACCAAGAAACCACTGGGCTTTTGCAGCCTCACATTCTCACCAAGTATGAATCTTGCTTTTCCTCCTAAGTCTTCGGCTCCTGACTCCTCTTTTGTGTCCACCCACCTTGCTGGCGTCAACAGTCTTCACCTCCTTTGTTATCAGAAAGGTTTGACAATTCCCTTTTCTGCTGTGTCTCAGTATCTATTCACCTGGCTGGCATCACCCACCTTCATGCCCTTTGCTGTTGCAAACGTGGGCAGTACGCAGCCTTTTGTCTCGGGATCCCACCCAGAGCTCAGTCTGCAGTCCAGCTGCCTGTACCAGACATATTCCTCAACATTACAAACCGCAGCCATGCCGAGGTCCCAGCAGCAGCGGGGGGTCCATGAGGAGAGGCTGGGGCTGCCTCAGTCAGACACAGCCGGTTCCAGCCGGACACAGCTGGTTCCAGCCGGACACAGCCGGTTCCAGCTGGACACAGCCAGTTCCAGCCGGATGCAATTGCCCACCTCAGGGTGTGGCTGAGCCAGGGTCGGGGCACTGTGGGGACTGGGTGTGTAAGAACATGTTCATGGAAAAAGGAGTGACAGCCCAGAACTGGAATGGTACTTGTCTGGAACTCTGCTTCTGCTCTGTACACGTGGCCAGTTGAACTTGTGCAAACCCCTGCGGCCTTGTTCTAACCCTAGGTATGTAAATAAGAGACTTATTTAGGAAGTTCCACCAACCATGTGCATGCAATTTAGAAGTAACTATTTCTCGCCCTCTGTAAAAAGCTTTAAGATAATAACATTCCTAACTGAACAAATCCATAGCTTAAATAAGCTTGGATCAAGACAGAACCATATTTCATTTTTTGAAGAGGAAAAAATGAAAATCCAGAACAGCAACAGACACTATCAAGATGAATCTGTTGGCTTCTGTACAAATTTTCCCATGTTCTCATTCCAAGTCCTCAGTACTTAAAGGGACAATTCCCTCCTCCAAACAGCAATTAGTAATGGCTTAAGAATTTACTTCCTCTTCAATTTTTATCACATCACATAATATAACAAACATTGGTTAGAGGGAGACATCAAAGCATTCAAGACCAGGTTGGATGGGTTTAAGCAACATGGTTTAGTGCAAGGCAGAGGGGTTGTAACCAGATAGTTTTTGAGGCCTTTTCCAACCCTAAATGTTATGTGATTCTATAATTCTGTAATTTATTATCAAACCAAGTGTGTGAAGAGGTTTAAAAATTCTTGCTCTTAGTAATTAACCATTCTTATCAGAGTGGCTTAAGCTGAAAACTAGGCAAACATTGATGTATTATTTATCAAGTCACATGTAAAATTACTGTGTTTTCCAAATACAGACATCAGAAATGAAACCTTAAAGTCCGTTTTTGTTTTTTTTTTTAATTATTCGAGTATTTCAGAATATATTGAACGCAAAAATACTCACTTCAGCTGCATACATGTATTTAAATACCTTAAAAAAATCTTAAACACCTTAAGAATATCTTAAAAAAAAAAAAGAGCTCTAATTTCCATTTCATCTTTTCTAAAATAAAGAAATGTTTATATTATTTATCCAAAATCACCAAAGAGGAAGCAAAAAGTGGTCCAGTTGATTGCATCTACACTGAACCCTGGCACAATACTATTTACTTTGGAAGGTATTGGCAACAGCTCTTAATGTACCAATTGTGAACTGCCACAACTGCACAGACTCAGGCTCTTCAGCCTGTGAACACTTAAATATACACACCCATAAAAGCAGGAAATGGGAACAGAAAGGGAAAAAAAGTTTATTCATGGGGTTTTTTGAAAACTAGTTACAGCTATTTTCTGACTCTCATTTCCTCCCCCCAGGTAGGCAAGGAAGAAGTATATCATGGTGTACAGGACATTTATATTCAGGGTGTAGCATTAAAGTATCATATAAATCTTGATAAACATCCTATGCAGAGCATGAATATGACATGGCTTTTGTGTCTTCAGGCTGTTCCAGCCACCAACCGTATAATTCATGCTCAAAAATCAGTTTCTAGCCCCCACCACTAAAAAGCCTGAAGCTATTTTCAGTTTACTTGTCTCTGAGGCTATTGAATGTATTTGATGAACAAGTTATGAACAGAATTTTAAAAGAAATCAAAATCTATGGGTGACAATAGTAATTCAGTTCTGATCTGCTTATAGAAGTGTTTCTCACAACTTTCAAGAAAAGTTCTGCCACTCTCATTGTGCTGCCATGGTTACCAGAAAGCAAGTATGTTGCTTTTTTAAACAAACACCATTGGATTTTTTTCATAAGCTACGCTCAAGTCTTTGATTTCCAAACAAACTTTACATATGCTATTATTATTTAGCAGTATTTCACTGTTGGAAGTGGAAATTTTAATGATTAAAAAAACCCCAAAAAAATCCCAAACAAACAAAAAAAAAACCAAAAAAAACACCAAACCCCAACAAACCCATAAAGATAGATCAAGGTAAAATATTCTTTAAGCACATGAAATAAAAGGAAAAAAAAGATATTTATGAAAAGAGCATACATTTTTTCCACAAATTTTTGATCAAAAACCTGTAGTTTTTACATTATTTAAGGGAAACACCTAAAATATTAGGTATTTTACAAGTATAAAATACAATAGAACAAAATTAAGCTCTATACTAATGCAAATTTCCAATTAAAAAATATTCTGAAATCAAAAAAATTCTACATTTTTACTGAAGTAAGTTCCATAAATCTAGAATAAGCACTTAAAAAATATAGCCCTTTAGCAAGTAAAATAAATTAAACTTTTGTTAAAGTAGTAAAAAAAATAAATATTGAAGATAAACTTCTGAAAATTTCTAATGTTTTTATACCTTTCCCTTTTTATTTGGTCAACAAGAAAAATACTATTTCATGTCTGAAAACTAAATTATCTGGAGTCACAATGTATAAATGACTAAGTCTGTTATATGTTTGCATGCTTTAATATTCAACAATATTAAATTTGTATATCTTATAATCCACTTTTGTATTCCATAAATCTCAATTTTTTTCTGCTGCACCTCCAGACATTGTATATATATTGAAATACACTCACCAGACTTTTCCTATTACTTCTGTGCTGGTTTTGTCTGGGATAGAGTTATTTTTCTTCATAGCAGCTAGTAAAGGGCTATAGTTAGGATTTGTGCTTGAAACCATGGTAAGAATACAGGTGTTCTGTTATTGCTAAGCAGTTCTTACACAGAACAAAGGGTTTTTTCCCCCTACACTACTACATCAGTGAGCTGGGGATACACAAGAAGTCAGAAGGAGACACAGGCAGGACAACTGACCTAAACTGATCCAAGGGGGTATCCCACACCATATGGTGTCATGCTCAACACGTAAAGCTCAGGGAAGAAGAAGGAAGGCAAGACATTCAGAGTGATAGATTTTGTCTTCCTAAGTCACTATTCTGGATGACGGAGCCCTGATTGCCTGGAGGTGGCTGAACACCTGCCTCCCCATGGGAAGCAGCAAAGTAATCCTTTGTTTTGCTTTGCTTCTATGGGCATTTACTGTCCCTATCTCAACTCATTTACTTATTCAATTATTTCCCCCACCTCCTGAGGGGGAAGTGACTGAGGGGCTGTGTGGACCTTGGTTGCCAGCCAGAGTCAATCTACAACTTCTTTGGTATATTTTATGTATGGTGTATGGCAAAGAGTAGAGGTAAAAGAATAAAACACTCATTTTTCCTGCCTTAAGGAATGGCATGGTAATCTGGACACAAGAAGAATTGTCAACTAATTCCATCAATGCTTTTAGCATTTCTGAATGATTTCCTATCTCTATTAAAAATTAAGTTTTCAAGCTTCCAATCTAAAATTCTCAAAACCTCACAGAAGAATTGTTATTTAAAAAAAACCTCTAATATTTTTAGTATGTGTAGTTTTAATTCCTTTCTATTTTGAAATCCTGACTCTTACAATAAGTGTGCTGTAAAAGAAAAAAATATATAGATAGACTACTAATTTACAAACCTAGAAGCTTAGTAATTTTACCCCCCATCTTCAAAATTTAGGGAGTCAATGAACAAATTTTTTTTCTACCATATAAATCAGTAGATAAGTTGAAAAGTGGGTTTTTCTCCTCAAATAATGGATTCACATTAGAGAAAACAGTCTATATCTGTTTCCTTGTTGATGATCTATATTAGAAAAAGCAACCAAATTGTTCAATAACTCATACCTATTGTGCTGGATTCATCTGAGGTAGAGTTAATTTATTCACAGTCTCAGGTATGGAGCTATGTTCTGAATTTGTGCTGAACACAGGGTTGATAATACAGAGATGTTTTTGTTATTGCTGAGCAGGGCATGCATAGAGCCAAGACCTTTCCTGCTTTTTGTGCTGCCACACTTGTGAGGAAGTTGGGAGTACCTGGGTGGTTTGGAAGAGACACAGCTGAGACAGATGACTCAAACTGACCAATGGGGTATTCCAGACCATACGGCATCATGGTCAGTATATAAAGTTGAGAGAAGAAGGAGGAAGTAGGAGATGTTTGGAGTGATGGCACTTGTCATCCCCAGTACTACTACACATACTGGGGCCCTGCTCTCCTGGAGGTGGCTGAACACCTGCCTGCCCATGGGAAGCAGTGAATCAATTCCTTGGTTTGCTGTGCTTCTGTGTGCAGCCTTTGCTTTTCCTATTAAACTGTCTTTATCTTGATCCACGAGTTTTTTAACTTTTACCCTTCTGATTCTCTCCCTTATCTCACTGGTGGGAGTGTGTGAGTGGCTGAGTGGGCCTTGTTTGCTGGCTGGAGTTAAACTGTGACCCCTATGAAGAACAGAAACTAGGACTTTGCATTCATTATACCTTGCCATTGCATATCACTTGAGTTTAAGGTTATACAATTCTAAAAGTATATAAACCCCTCTTTTTTTTTTTTCCTTTTTTTTTTTTTTTAAAGATACAAAATGGGATATTGAACACTTATACTTGATATTTTTAAACTCTAATAAGAAAAGAGAAATGTTTAAATTCTATATATCAGTTCATACTGACAGGGCTAAACACTGCATTTCCTGAGTGTTTAAATTATGATTGTATACCATCAGTAAGATATGAAAGAGATATTTTTAGGACTAACTGTGCAGATGGTTCAATATCACCTGTGGCTTTACTGGGTTGTGCTTCATGGAAGTATTAGATGATACAGTTTCAATGCAGGAGTATTGAAGCTTAGGGACATGGAGGCATCCCCGTCAAACTGAATTATCTCTTGGCCAAGAAAATCACAGACGCACTGAATTGAAAGTGAAGAACTATTTAAAGTGGTCAGGGCACATATATATGACAGAACATGTTCAAGGATTTAGATGTACTGCTGTCTTAAATTAAGGCATCAGTTCCATTTCAAATTCTTCAGTTTATATGTACCCAAGAAAAACACTTAAAATCAACAATTTATTGTTAGTGCATTTGAAATACTAACTTCATAATTTCAGAATGAATTAGAAAAAACCCAACCAACCAACCAACCAACCAACAAACCAAGCCATGAAAAATCTTCATAATAATGCAGTTAAAATTGTTATACACATATTCTAGTGTCTACTTTTTGTGTTACGTATTAGATTTTTTTTTCCACTGCCTATTATTATTGCCACCTAATTACAGAAAATAAAAAATGGTATAACAATCATATATCATGCAGATTTGCGTAGAAAAATGAAAGCAAAACAGCTTAGACAGTAGTCAGCTGAGCAGTAGACTACTACTGTTGCAGCTACAAAAGTTAAAAGCAAGCTCCAGGCAGGTCAAAAAAAGCCCAGACAAAGCAAGTCTGACAACTTTGTTCTTGCAACTTCGACAAAGTCAGCAATGGGATAAATACTATGAATTACAAATAATTTTGGCAACCCATAAAGAATTAATATAAATTTGATCATTCTTTCTAATTTTTGTTCTGATCGTTTACTATTAATGTTCATTTACTATTCTCTACATTCAAATCTTTAATTCTCATCCATTATGACAAAAAAGAAGCTCATGCTTGGGGTTACTGTCATGTAGGAGTATATAATGAAAACCTCTATGGACAGAATAACAGGGAAAACTAGTATGCAATCCATAACCTGAAAGTCATCAAGGATTCTTTCAGAGGTTAGATATTTTTCTTTGTCTGAATTTTTACAGCGTATCTACACTTTGCAATGTTGTAGTTATCCAGAGCAGTTCTAAAGGCATATAACAAAGCACTATGTTTGGTACAGAAAATAATCTTGAAATAGTAATTTAAATCCTGAAACCAGTCTGACTGTATGAGCATGGTCTTTGGTACCAGAAAAATTCAAGCAAGGATATTCAGCTCAAGCTTATTACCTTGGATAGTGGCCAATTTGCCTCTGGTTTCAGTGGTAGCTCGATGAGTTTAGATTTCAGCTTTTAGATATTTCTGAGCTTTCTCTGTGAGTAGAAATGGTTTTGGAAATGATCAAAAGATTCTAAAATCCACTGAGTGAAGTTATTTGTATTAAAAAATACAGTCAATGCTCTGTAGTATACTATGAGCTGATGGCCTTCTACATCTCTTGGGAAAATTGGATTTAGAAGGGGTTTTCATCTGCCTAACCAAGAATAAATGACAAGAGTGATCTAAGGAGATTGTGCTGATAGATCAGCTGTCTTTTAATTGATATTTTAAGCTATATTTGCTTTTCTTCTTTCTGATTTTTTTTTCTGCCTTTTTTTTTTTTCTGGATTTATAATGTTTAAATACAAATCTGAATAAACACTTGTGGAATTAAAATATCAAGTATGTTAATAATACATGGAATATATTCAGTTTTATTCTAAATCAGCTGACCCTGCATGACTTTTTGAAATATTTTTTTCCTATACCACAAATAAAGTAAGCTAAAATAAAGCATCCATGAATGTATGTTTTATTCCTTGGAAAGGGGCAATACATGTAAAAAGGGACAATTTGATTTTTTACTTGAATGTGACTTGAATTAGAATTAATATGTAGAGTGTTACTTCAATTATGTTAATAAAATTTTTATAACTAGAATAATCAACCTGTAATGAAAACAAAAAAATTCTATTGTTAAGAAGTTTAAACTAAGTCCTATTTCAGAGCAGTAATTATTAATGTTATTTTATATATATTATTATAATATATAATAATTATATATATAATAATTATAATTATTATATATAATATAATAATATTATATATAATAATAATTATAATTATTATTATTTAGCAGAATGGTATTATTCATTCTACGATTTTTCAAATATTGGGCAGAAAAAAAATCTGATCTTCTCATCTCACTAAGTCAGTAACCTAGGCAAAAGAAAAGGAGAAAGCAAAACCACTCTGTCCCATGTTATTTATCAACCCACTAAGGAATATAAGACCCAAATATTTTACACACTGGCAGCATTTACTCATTAAAAAAGTAAAAGGTTGTAAAACTATGCCACTGACTCTTAGCTTCAAACCAGCAACCAAAGCCAGCATTAGATGGGAGAATACTCTATCCCAGTTCTTCTTTTAAAAATGAAAGAGAGCTTAAAATTGGGTCATCAAAGACAAACAGCAAATTAATCTAATAGCTCATCATCTCAACTTTTCATCTGTTTTGACCTCACTGTTTTAGATTAAAAAGTGTTGTTATTTCTCACAGGTTCACATCACTATCTTTAGTACCAAGTAGCAATGACCATGTAAAAGGAGGACACTGTGACCTTCCCTTACAGTTATACAATGATCCTTAGTTTCAGAAATGTCTCCTTGTTAATTCAGCACCTCCAGAACATATCTTTCAGAACAGCAATCTTAGTGAGTTAGTACACAGGTAGGAGAGCTTTTATTACCCACAGTGGTCTCATTTTATTTTGGTTTCTCTTCATTAATTGCAAATATACAACAGAAACAGCTCTGCTCCACAGAAATGCACTAAACCTCCCACTGAGCACAATGATTCAATGTAATTTTGAAATTACAGCACTGTTACACATTTTTCTGTAATAAAATGTGGTATTCAAAGGCAAAGGAGAAATATTATTGACTAAAGCCAGATGCAGGATCAAAAACTAGAAAGAAAATGCAGGAGGTTGAAAAATATTAGGGATCTATGTGTTTTGAGGCAGTTAGATTATTGACCCTATTCACTGGCTGCTGAAGAAATCCCAACACAAACTCTCATTTAGTGATAGGGCAAGGTAAAGTGATTTTCCCCAACAAATAACCATCTCTCAATACTACACACACAATCTTCACATAGATCAAAACTTTTCATGGTTCCAGATGGAGGAAAGCCATTTTTCAAATAAAATAAATTCAGCATTTTCAATGACTGATCACAGATAAGAGATAACCTATCAAAGTACAGAAATCTTTCCACAATTTGCCTTTCAGTGAAATAGTTTGACTGTTATACATACCAGCATAATTTTTCAATGACACTGCATCCTAAAATCTGAAGTTCTATATTATGGCATAGAACATTAAAATTGCCAAGAACAAAAACTAGGAGTCACCATGTTTGCCTATAGCTTGATTCAAAGACATACAAATATTTTATAATTTTATAACATAGGTTTTGTACAAAATATGCCATGTGCATGCTAAAATATTTATATATCAATATAAACAGCATATAAAATGAAAATTACATCTTATATTTGGAAAGAGAGCAAAAAAAATAGAACTTTTTCTTCAGACCTCTCTATGTTTAAAATGTTTTAATCAAAATGACCTTTATTACAGTATACCTATTCTTGCATTTTTGTAATTTCTAAAAACATCTAAAAGCCTAAAATTTGACAGGAATAAAAGAAGGTACACTACATAGATGAGAAAAAAAATCCCATTACAACTCACAGTCTCTTTTATTTGATATTCTGCAGATTTAAAGCAAATGAAATTTAACATACCTGTTAAAGAAGATAATTTTTAATTTGTTAAACACCTAGAGAAACTTCTAAATAACCCCAGTGAGGAAAAGAAGAGAAGAAAAAGTAATGTTCTTTAACATAGTTGGACAAATGATAATTTGCAGCTATATAAGCTTATAAGTAAATTAAGATAAAAAACTAGAAATTATTCCTTCATGACTTTTGATAACTGTGTTCAATTACTCTTCATTCACTAAGCAAATACAAAGCATTGAAAATACTAGAAGACTTCATTAGAACGTACAACTATCATTCTTTGAAACTTATAATATGCTGTTTTAATCCGTAACTTTTTAGGCAGCACACTCTTTTTCTACTACTTTTCTCATGTATACTGAAAAGGGCTTTTCTTTAATTTTCTCATATTCTGATTTTTCTAAGTGTTTTTAAAGTTATGGTTTCCCAAGGTATGTGCAAGGTTTCTTCAAAGAAAAGAAGCATACGAAAAAAAACCAAAAAAGCATCTATACATAAATATCTTTATGCATACAAGAAAGCAAAAGTAGAGAAGCAAAAATACTAATAAGTTCAGTTGGGTGCTCCTACAGGTTCATTTTATTGACTCATTATCAACGCTGGAAAAAGATCTCCAGGATCATTTAGTTGGACCTTTTACTGAACTACACCTTGTCAACTCAATCATAGCACTAAATGTCATATCCAGTCATTTCTTGAATACTTCCAGGGACAGTGACTCCACTACCTCCTTGGGAAGCCCATTCCAATATCTATATTCTCTTTCAGTGAATAAATTCTTCCTTGATGTTCAACCTGAACCTCCCCTGGTACTGCTTGAGGCCATTTCCTCTTGTCCTGGTGCTGATTGCCTTGGAAAAGAGATTGACTACTACCTGTCTCCAGCCTCCTTTCAGACAGTTGTGGAGAGTGATAAGGTCTCTCCTGAGCCTCTTTTTCTCCAGGCTAAACAGCCACAGCTCCCTCAGCTGCTCCTCATATGACTCATTCTCTGGACATATCATCAGCCTTGTTGCACTTCTCTGGACACACTCTGCTATTTTCTTATACAAGCCAGGATGTCATTGGCCTTATGTGCCACCTGGGCACACACTGGCTCATGTTCACCCGGCTGAAGACCAGCACACCCAGGTCTTTTTCTGCCAGGCTTTGCCAGACACACTGCCTCCAGCCTGTATCACTGTAGGAGTTGCTGTAACCCAAGTGCATGACCCAACACTTGGCTTTGTTGAACCTCAGACTGCTGGCCTCAGACTGTTGGTCCAGAGTGTTCAGATCCCTCAGTCAACATGCCAGCCCAATACGGTGCTGTCTGCTAATCACTTGATACTCTCATCCAGATCATGAATGAAGATATTAAACAGGACTGGCCTCAGTTCTGAACCCTGGGGATCAGTGACTGGCCACCAGCTGGTTGTAACTTCAGTCTCCACCACTCTCTGGGCCTGGCCATCCAGCCAGTTTTTGAACCAGTGAACAGTGCACCTTCAAAGCCATGGGCTGACAGTTTCTCCATGGGAGACAGTATTGAAAGCTTTACTGAATTCCAGGTAGACTATATCCAGTCTTTCCCTCATCTGCTAGGTGGGTCAGCTGGCTACTGAAGCATAAGGTATCTGTCCAGTTATCACAAAATTTCACAAAGCTAAGGAAAATGGGGCAATGCTCCATGACACCTAGATAGCTGGAAGCGTACTTCCCTTCAAGAAGTTTGCCTGGCTAAGTTAGAGCTGAACTGGCTGAATCTAAGACTGGGTCATCTGTGAAAAAAGGTAGAATTAAGATCTATATCTTCTTCCTTGGGAAGTGTTATTAAACTGTGACTGTACCACTGGTCTCATTCATGCTGGGTTGCAGCTGTGCAGCCACTCTGCCTGCCTGTGCTGTCTTGGACCTCCCAAGGCTGACTTTGCCTTCAGTCCCTTGGCTTAGCCTGAAATCTGCTTCTGCACTGAGGCCTTTTCACATGGTGGCTGGACTGTCTCCAGGCCCTGGTCCTGACCCTGATACAGACTTGCTGTCCAATATCCTGACTCCTTTTGGGGTAGTCCTTGCTTATGTTTGCATTTTTATTGCTCTCATCTCATTTCACTTTTCAAGCCCTCACTGTTTTGACGTAGGCAAAAAGGAAATACTGAAGGGCTAAAGAAGACATAACAGAAGAAATGTAGGAATTATAAAAATAGTAAATTTTAATTCCACATTCTACCTTTTTTTTTTAGGGACTAGGATTGTTTAGGACTGATGCACAGGACTATGACAACATTAAACTGTATGATACATATTGGCTTGAGTAGAACTCAGGGACAAAAGAGATCACAGAAATAGATGAAACATGTCTTCATATAAGTCTTTATTAAGAAACTAACACAGTGAGGTCAGTCAGTGTGAAACAAGAAATTATCTTATTTAACCATAGCCAAGAAGTTCTGGGACAGGTAGACCAGGACTCAACCTCAGAGTGACCATCACAAAACTATAACTGCTGCTTCAAAGACAGTAGATTACTTTCACAGGTCAAAAACACAAGCAAGAGAGAATAAGAAAAAGAAAAAGACAATGACTTTGGAGTGTATCTTAGAAAAGGAATTTAAGAGCAAATCTACTGCAAGCATCTAAAATGCAGGAAGAGAAGTCCATGAATCTTACACAGTTAAGAGGAATTCCTGAATAAATATTTTAAATAGCTGTAATAAGATGAATAACTACCATTCAAGGTAGTAGAGTTCACGTACTTCATCTTACAAAGGAAGCTTTCTCTTGTTCACCTTAGATGGTGTTGGAAAAGAAAGAATATGAGAATATGAGAAACTGCTGTGGAAAAGAGATGTCCGAGATAGTATAATAACCAATTATTTCACATCTACTAAAAAGACACAAAAATGAAATATGAATATGGTTCCCAAAGTCATGCATGCACAGAACAGAGGATGGGATGCAAAATAAATTCTTGTCTGAGCCTGATAAGAGAAACAGGTAAAGGAAAACATACAAACAAAATCTAGCAAACACTGTTCCATGACAAAAATTAAATCCTACAGAACAAAAAACAAACAACAAACCAACCAGACAAAACCCCAAACCTAACAACCAACCAACCAAAAAGAAGAAAAAAACCCATTAAAAAACCCACAAAAAACCCCCTAAAAAAAACCCTAACAAAACCAACATCCAACAGATCATAACAATGCTTTTATATCACTTTCCTGTGATGCTTTGCTTGAGATAAGACCAAGGAAAAAATATTTATCAGCTGCCAAAAAAGTAAATAAATTCAAACTTCAACAGAAAAAACTACATCTCCTTCAAAATAGTTTTTTTGAAGTAATCCATGTGATAAAATTAAATATGTCAAATTCTTGAAACTCTATTGGAATGCCTCTACAAGTTTACAGCCAGGAAGAAATACAAAGCAACTCATAATTAACCTCTGGATCCATTTCATTTTATGCTTGTTCAGAGAGTGTAGGAAAAAAAAAAAAAGTTAAGTTTCAGTTATCTTTGTGAAGGAATTTATTCCTACCACATATGCAAGATTTAAAATCAGTTTCTGTTTCTCAGGCATTGAAAAAGGCTTATGGTACATGTGGTTGTTTGTTACAGAGCTCAGTCTTCATCCTGTCAGGTAGTGCTGTGACCAGGAAATCACACCAGATTTGGTTACAGGGGTTTTATAATGAGCCTTCTTTGACAGCACAGAGAGTTAACTTGTGTTCCCCACCAATGTTTGTTACTGGATTGCAGCAAATAGAACAAAGCAACAGGGTTGTCCCAAGAAACTATCAAAAAACGTATGGCATAACCCTTGTACTTTTATGCATTTATATTGCTGTGCTCCTTCTGTGAGCTTTTTAACACGATATAGGAGAATTTCAACAAAAGAAATTTTAAGTCATATACTGTAAAGAAAATTTGAACTTTGATTTTCCTAAGTTTACATTTAGGCTTTGCTTTGATGCATGTACATGGTAAAATATGCAATTGATTTAAAATATTAAAGTGGATGAATTGGAGGTACAGTAATTAATGTTATGTGTCATGAACATCTGGATTTGGATTATACCAGAGACCTTTTAATGAATTTGAGTAAGATTTTCCCAAAGAAAAAAAGAAATAATTTTCCCTAAATTTTACTGTCTGGAGTTTGTTCTAAAATTCTTATCATTTTTCTTATTACTGGATAACTCATGTCTGCAAATAATGAGATATTTACCATGATGCAAGTGCATCAAGTTATCTGGATGTGTGTTTTGACCCCAAAAAAGCATTAAGATTTTATCACAATGTTACATTCACAATTCAACTCCATTCTTCAGAATTAGAAGTGGCATTCCAGCTAACCTGGAGGACAAATATATAGAGATGATACCAATATAAATCCTAAAGCAGCCTTTAGAAGTCCAGTTCTGGAATTGAATTCAGGCACTGCTTCATTTCAATTAAAACATGAGGAATCCCCCAATTATTCAAGATGCTCAACTGCTTCCTGAGGTTCTGAAAACTTTCTTTATAGTAATTCAGTGATGATGCAATCCATCTTAATATTTGCTTATAAAATTTTAAAAATTTTTTGATTCTTGACCAATCATGAAGTTTTCAAGGGATGCCATTCAAACAAGAATGGCCCTTAATGCAACACCTACAAAGAATGAGGAGTTCTGCACTTGCAGCCCCACAGTTTCACTTCTGGGGAAGAGAAATCAGAAAAAAAAATGTAACAAGCATTTTTTCTGACACAGAAATTATTATTACAGAAATTATTCATGTTGTACTTCAAGGTGAACCACTACACACTAGGATAGCAACTTAACATCGATCTGCTCTGTTTTCTCAATTTTCTGTCAACCGAACCAAAATTGTTAAGGTGAAGTTTTGATACAGAAAAAGTAAACCAAGAAACAGTTGAGTAGGCTTTTTTGACATTCATGCTATGTCACAGAAGGTAGTATTGTTCAGTTCTCGTACAGGGAGACTCCTTATTTGAGGCAGGGAAAAATTACTGTTTCTTCCTCTGACTTGATCAGATACCTGTAATTACCATTGTTATGTGATTACTGTAGGTAGTAGGCTTCTAATAATTCTAAAAAATAACCAAAACCAACTTCCAAATTCCTAACCACTTAGTCAGAAAATCAGAACTGAATGTCTCCAACCTGCTGGTTAGGGCGTTCTCTCAGGAGGAGGGGCAGCAAAATCCTTTGTTCAGCTCTAATATGTTGTTAAATAAATATTTTTATGGCAACTAGAAAAAATTATGTAAGAAAACCTAAAACATTACTCTGTAACTTATTATATTCTAAGAGACAGTATAATCAAAGATGGAAACTTTCAGTTTGATGAAAAGTAATAGTCAAACTGTAGTACATACACATTACTATGGTCATTTGGACTCTGCAACCCAAAGATAAACATCACAGAGACCTTAGCAATTCTTATGATGCACAAATTTAAGTTTTCATTATGCAAACTAATCTTTTTTACTTAAACAGCATTAATAGGAGAGATTTGAAGTCATCTTTTAGATTATGTGAAAGTGTTCTAATATCAGATGGTTTTACTTCTTTTCTTCTTAACTATTTTTACTCCTTATATATTTAAAACAAGGATCCATTACATGATTGTCACAAAATTACACTCTCTATTAAAGTGTTAAAGACACTTTTAAAGTGTCCTATTAAAGACAATTTTGGTGTAGAAATTGGTGTTGTACATATAACATCAATTTTGGCTGACCTTTTTCTGTTATAAGACGTGCTAACAGAGATCCTACTAAGGTGCTGTCAAAAATTAGGCATGTGAACTACAACATCAACTTTTAGTCTGAACATCTCAATTAATAATTTTATTCTACTTTGCAATCTTTTTCAGAAGTGCTCAATTTGTGAAGAATGTAAACATATGCATTTAATAAAAGACTTATTGCTGCTAGATTATCTCTTTTAAACTGTAATTACCAAGGTATCAGGTGAGGGTTTTTTGGTTTGGGTTGGGTTTTTGTTGCGGGGTGGGGATGTTGTAAGGTTTTTTTTTCTCTGTTGTAGACATGTTGTGTATCATTGATGCAATCGCAATTGTGTTGAAAACGGAGCCTGCTCTTCTCTGCTTTGTGACAACAGGGGTATAACTGTAAGAAGCAAGGAACACATATTTTGTACTGACATTGCATGTATGTTATTTCATGAGGTCCCAAAAGCCCTTTCTTTTGGATTCAAAGTTGTTGCTTTTCTTCAGCTAAACAGTTACAGGTAATGGTGTGCAGCCTTTTATCTATGGGGAATTCTAAATAGCTATACAACATTTCAAGCCATTATAGTTTACTTTTTATGAGGATTTTTTTTCCAGTTTAAATACTGTGAAATGGAATTTGATGAAGTCTTCTTGTTCCTTTTTGTAAAAGGCCACAAATTAAAACATTTTAATAATAATTTCTAAGACATATCTATGAATAATATTTGTTTTATTTGAATTTATTTGGAAAATATAATTCAAGATCTAGCTGATTATAATATGACTGGTACAGCTACTCAACACTCACCAGCCTAAGCCCTTGCATCCTGTGTTCTGTAAATTTCACTACTGAATTTATGTTTTAGACTAAACTTTAGTTTAGGGTTTTTTTTCAAAGTTTAGCACAACCAATTTAATCAACCGTCATCTTAGATAATGTCAAAGGAAAAGAATTTTTTTGATGTTAAAAGTTAATTTTTCCTAGATATTTCTTAGAAGTGACTCTGCTCCTAGTTATTAGGCAGATTGACCCTTTGAAACAGAAAAGGATTTGACCTTTACCTCTCCTGAGATATTTTGGGCTTTTTTCTTTTTTCTGTGTCCGAGAAGAGCCATTCATATAGTCCATGTGCTAAACCTATTCATATGACCATTTCTACAGCTTTTAAATATTAACAACTATAATTACCTTTGAGTACTCTGTGTATTACTGGCTACAGAGACTTGATGACATCCCACCAGTATTAAAGCTAATCCTGTTACTCTCTGAATCCAGGGGAATTTGTTACCCACAGCAGTGCTGTTTGCAAAGGGTGGGAGAACAGAGCAGGGGCTCAGGAAGCATCCATGAATGCCAGCTGAGCCTCTGTCAATTAAAGTGCTTTCAGCCTCTATTGTACAGAGAAAAGAAACACAAAAAAATTTATCTGATTGTTAAAGAAGAGCAAGATAATGTATAATTGTTTAACAAACGGTTTGAATTGTATTTAGTTGTATTATTATATACAACTACCTCAAAAAACCTTTCATTCTGTCTATAAAAGAAATGAAAGATAAAAGAAAAAAATGTAACTCAACTGTCTCCTCAAACACAGATTAGCTATACTGTTAGCCAGGACTACTGACAGGCATGGAGAAAACATTCCCAACAATGTGAAAAATTAGGACTAGGCTTGGACATTGGCCAAAACCAGTACTGTAATGTAATGTAAATATATCTTTGTGAGAAATGAGTTATAACTTATTTTAAAAGCATAAGGCTTTAACAAAAAATGTCATTCATTAAGATGTTCCTACTTTTTGTGAAAGAAAAACACTACTCTTTTTCTATATATCTATGTTTATCATGCTGTTGTTATATAAAAGTGTCAAGAGAAAGAGGACTAAAATACTGTTAGACAGAATAGTTGTCTTAGAACTGCTCTAAGACATAGGAATGCAAGTAGACCAATAGAAGTGCTATACCTGTATTTAACGTGTATAATACGTTGATATGGTATACAAAATAGCTGCTACAGTACTGAAGAATTCCAAAACCATAATCAAATTCCAGCTAACGGGGAAGATTTATCTCTTCTCCTTTTGCCAAGCATTTTTGCTTATGAGCTTTAATTAGCTGGTGTGCAGCATATGAGCTGTTTTTATTATTTGGTAGAGAACAGCATTTTAAGCATGAAGTGTTAATAAGCTCACTGTTAGAGCAAATTATGTCACATACCTTTAACATCTTTCTCCCTAATTTTCATCCAAAAGGTTTTGTCATCTGAATTACAACACAATTGTTGTCTGAATTAAACACAATTTTTCTGGTTTTTACATTTTTATTGTTAAGGAAACTTTTCTGTCTGATTATCCAGGAGCCACACTCTAGCAGTCACACTCCTACCACCAGAGACTTTCACAGCAGGGACCAAAGTCCCTTTCACAGTGGGCACAGTGATCTGATGGGCCCCATTTCACTGCTGCACGTCCCACTCTCACAGAGTCAGACAAGGTTTTCTTACTGGTTCAACCCCTAGTTTTCTACTGCAGAGTCTCAGACCTGGATCCTTAAAATAATTTAATCATGGTGGAACAACAGAATAACAGCTCAAGCTGATACCTCTGAGGAGGGACCCTGAAAAAAAAAAACCCACGGCTTCTATACCCTCAGTAAAAGCTCTAGCCTCTTCCAGCAGAGTCCTCAGCTCCTGTCATGTCTCTGAGTGACTGGTCCCCTAGCTAGGCCACAGGTCCCCATGCCCTTTATTTGCAAAGTTTTTTTGCCCAGTTTTGGGGCTCCGCCACCAGAGCTCCACCTGCAGCTCCAGATGCCTCTTGCTCACCTACTACTGGCACTGAATGGATTCATCAATATTTACCACGTTAATTTCTTCACCAAGAGAGGTTTTCTCCTTACCTATACCCCCTGTTGCTTCCAGCTTAAATGTGTTATTCAGAAAACTTATGAGTGTCTCTTCCATATAGTGTCAGCACTCTATGGAGGCAGCAAAACTTGAAAAGAGACCAGAATTGCAAGGCTTGAGGATACCTCTGCCAACAAAATGAGTGTCAAAGAGTCTACTGAGGAGTTTGCACTAATCAATGAAAGAATAAGCAGCAAAGAAGGCAAAAGACAGACTATTGTGTTCTCTTACACCAACACACACTGAAACAAGCTTAGTGACCATTTACTGGGGAGAATGGTTGGGGTTTGGACCTTGAAGAAATATTTGTATACATATGTGTGAAAGTTATAGACATATGAAAGCTCTTACATGTAAGGAGGAAATAATGCAAATACTAGACTTCCGACCAGTAAACTATCCTGTGCCGACACAGTTAGTTCACACCTTTTTGTTTTACTTTTATTAAACTCTAAATAAAACTATCCAAGAAAAGGAGTAGTCTTTCTTTCATTCCTTATATTCTATTTATATGTTTTATCGGTTCCCTCAAAAGGTGAATTTTGAGTTCCCATGCCTTTTGCTGATAAATGCCCGTGAAACTCATCCTGAATATCTCACTCATTTGTGGATGGAAAGGGACAGGCGCTCGGAAGATATCGGTTTGTAACGGGAAAGAGCAGAATTCCCCAACCCCCGAGATAAGCTATCACTCCAAGAATGTAAAACCCCCTCTAACAGACATACCAGTACTTTTCCATTCTCCCCACTAACTCAGGAAGTGTAGCAAGACCCCTCTGACGTAGGGAAGAACCAGAGAGTATTTAAACTGCATGCTTTAGATAATAAATGCCCTTTAACCATCCACCATATTGGTGTCTGTGTGTTATTGGCCCGAGCGCCACACAAAGCATGTGGTAGCCGTGCCGTCTAACCTAAAACCAGATCACCGCAGTTGTGGCTGCAAGAGCAGCAACACTCATTGCAAATATTTTAGAAGATCATCAGTGAGTTTGCATATTACTTTTCTAAAGACTGAAGTAGTAATGTCTATATAAATATTAAATATTTATATATTTAATATTTTATATATTTTATATATAAAATTTATATATTATATTTAGGTAAATATTATCAGCAATAATATAGGCAGGGTTGATGTTTTAAATTGCTTTAAAGTTGGTCAGAAATGTCTTTTTTTAATTTTTTCTTTCACTTGTACATAACTATCAAAGAGGCAATTGTGGCTTAAATTTTCTTTTTCAGGCATCTGCTTTGGATTTCTTTATTCTTGTTTTAATAATATTAAATTGAAATAATTTTTTATTCATCTCATTTACTTTTGAGAAAGCCGCAAAGAAATCCCAATTCTCCACACTTAAAAACAAACAAACAAACAAACAAACAACCACACACCTTTTCTGTGGGAATGTATTAACATCACCTTCAAAACTTGTATTTGTTGCAAAAGTGACCTTTGCTCTTCCATCATCTACTAAAAATGGCCGAATAGGAGTCCTTTGGGAAAGAGTAATTCAAGACAATTGAAAGAAACACGCTTAAGCAAAACGCGCCAAATTTAACAAAATCTAAGACTCTGAAGTTTGATGTGCCTTAGAACTCTCCACTCCTAGTGACCAATGAATACCCAGTTTTAGATGTTGAGCTGAGAGCTAATCTTTCCTTGTACGGTCATCTACTCTTCTTCTTTCAAGCCTTCCTGAGTGGGAACCCAGTTGCCTGATTCAAATACAGAGGGAACAAGATCTGGATTTAAATGGCAAAAAACAGACTGTTTGAAAGTAATGACAGAATTTCAAAAGAAAGGGGAAAAAAACTATGAAAAAGAAAGAGTGAGATAGCTAGAAAAAGCCTGAACACAGCGTAAGCCACGTTCAATGACAGTCATAACTCTGATGTTTCATCAGCATTGTTTTGGTCCCAAATAAGAAACATAGCATCATACGAGCTGCTCTGAATAAAACTAAAGTGCAGTATATACAGTAAGACAAGAAGCAATTGCAGAATAAGCACTGAAAGACTGAAAAATAGAAAAAAATCCTTTTCTAGCAAACCTGACTGAAATTGAAGGCATGTTCTGTTTTTTGTAACAGTGGTGTGGGATTCAAGCTCTTCCTCTCCAAAATGTCTCATTCTCTGTCAAACCAAGCCTATCTTACACATTAGCACTTCTACTTGAGGACTGTACCAGAAATTACTATCATTTATTATATTTTAAGTGCTTTTGAACTTTCATATTCTAAAATGTGGACTAAATTTTTAGTATATTCCATAGATACAACAGAGTAATATACAAACAAGTGACACTGCTTCATGCTACGTTTTTAATCTCAATGTAAGTACTTTTCATTTTAGCCTCTGATGTTCTCCATTGCAGATGCATTTGCAGACTACTGAAAACCAGGTCTGGTAGAATTAAGAAAGGAATGTGAATTCTCAGTACAAATCAGGTTTACCATATGACTGCAAAAACATAAAAAAATAGCTAATATGGCAATAAATTTGTTTCTTGAATAAAATAGTATATGCCACATAAAATGCCAGCTTAGAGAAACCATACAGTTCTGCTCTTGTTAATTTGTTAATTCACTGACTTTATAGCTCCTCTAGCAGAGGCGCTGAGCTTCAGAGTTCAGTTCAAAAGCATTGAGCTAGGGAATATATGCATATTTTTTGACCCATCTTTTGCTTATGCAGGAGAACCTCTTTCATGTTAGAAGACTGAAGCAGAAAATACTGTGACAGTGAAGACAGAAATCAGACAAACAAGTGCTTGCATTATCGGAAACAATGTGGACTTTGAGATAAACTTATTTTCTGATAGATTAAAATGTTTCAGAATGAAACTTTTTTTTTGCCATCACGTGTATTAAAACTTATATTACTTTGATATATGAAAAATTGATCTTGTCACTCTTACCAGGGTTCAGATGGCTTGTATGATAGAAGCATACATATGAGCCAGAGCATCATACTTACAGTCCCTTCTTTTTCAAGTATGCCAACATAAAAAAAAAACTTAGCCAGGTACTTTGTGATTTTTCAGGATTTTTCTTTCCATTTGTTTTTTTTTTTTTAAATAATTAAATGAGTAACCTTATTGCTTGCTTGTTTGTTTAAGAACAATTTGTTCTATTGCTTTTGGTGGCAGGACATATGCTGAATAATCCCCTCCCGCTAGCAACTAGTCCTTTCCTGCTAAAAGTAAGCCAATGTATTTATTTCCATTTTAGTTCTTTCTTGTTGTGTTCATTCCCATTCCAAAAATATTTCAAGCTCCTAAATGAACATTATTGAGGAAATTAATATACAGTGTTGTATAATTTTTTTACTTCTCTTTTTCCAAGTAAAGAAAGAGTAGTGGACACAAAATGCTCTGAAGCTCAGAAATTAGCTGTCACCTAACAAAACCTCCCTGTTCCAAACATATATGACACTGGTACTTTGCAGTTCTGCTCAGAAGAGCTGCAGGAATAGACACACTCCAGTGTGACAGGCTATCAACAGACAGTGAGTTACTGCACCAACATAGTAAAATTATTTTCCAAAGTGTTTTGTAATGTAGAGAAAAAATTCTGAAAAAAGAAAATAGTCCAAGACCTTCCAATAAATTCTGAAGATATTTGCCCACGATGAGGATCTAGAAAATCAGGATCTCAACATGTACACAAGTGCAATATGAGCCTCTGTGGAAAGTGGAAATCTTGCAGGAGGTGGAAGTCTCTGACTCTTCCAAAGGACTTAACAGTAAGGGTGTCTATATTCTGCAGCGTACCTTCACTGCATAGACCAGTGTCATAATTCTTTCTTTAATTAAAGCTGTTTTCATATTTTTTATGTTCTAGAAATCTGAATTCACCCACCCACAAATTCTAAATGCCTTCATTATTTAAATACATTATTTGATGCTACACAGACTTAATTTTGTCAACTTATTTACTGCCCATATCTATATTTTAACGGAGCTGTATGTAGAATTTAAGCCATGGAAATTATATAAATGTATTAAAGTATAGATTTAAATTTTGCATAAATGTTTAATTTATACAGAATTGTAATTGCTGAAAACAAGTCACTTATTTTTAAACCTTTGACTTTGAAAATAACAGAACTGCATCTCAATTTAGTCTATAGTATGAACATTCACTTTGAATAATCAGTAACATTCTATAATTGTATATGAAAATTAGTTAATGACAGTTTCAGCTTCCTAGCTAGATAACAATTCATTTTAACCATCCATAATTCAATCAGATTACACCTTGTTTTACATATTTTAATAGAAGCCTTCTTCTGTTTTTTTACAAATTATATATGCAAATTACATATTAAATAATTGATGAAGCACCTTGTTTTGCTTGTAGCTATAAGGGATGCTTTTCTTCACAAATATATTTGGGCAGTAGTTCTTTTCACAGCAAGATTTTTGCATAGAATTTAAAAGATATTTAAACTCCTGCCGTGATGAAGACTTATTTAGAAACACCAAGTATAATTTAGTAACCTGATTTATGAAGCAATTTATACAATATAGTGGAATAGTATTGTAGAAGAATTTTACTGCATAGGGATACTAATCTTCTCTGAAAATCCCAAACTCCGTAACTCTTGGGTAACTCTGTATTATTACAGTCTATGACAGGACAAAGTATATCAGGATAATTAGCCTTCCTATTTTATTAATGTTTTATAAAACTGTTAGAGTTTAATGCTGCAGTTATTTTTTCCTACTGCCCAATTTCATGCCATAATACTCAGTAACAAGGGGAAATAGAGTCATTAATCTTTTACTAGACATGTGGTAAATGGTGTAATTGAGTATTAAGTATTATGCATTATTTGCAATTATATGTATCTACGTATGTAGGTATATGTGGATGTATATAACAAGGATATTCTAATATTAAATATTCCAGGATCCATCCCTTAACCTGTTGCATAAAAGTGCCAGTGTTTTGTTACTTCCCTCTTTCCTTTATCTTTAACTGAACAATTAACATATGCTCAAGTATTTCTGTAAAAAGTCTTTTTGAAATAAAATTGGATATTGGCAGACAGGCTAGGCCCGCAAAATCTTAGATACTTAAGCCTTGTGTTTCTTAACCTTGTAAGTGCTACATTAGTAAGTTATAAAAAATCCTTTCCCTGATTTGAAGACATGTACAATATGAATGCAAATTTGAAAAAATGCTCTCCTTTTCAAGTTGTGAGATTTGAACAAATGAAAAATAGCTTTCATGATTGAAAAGGCTAGAAATCTCATGATACTGTGTGGGCACTTAAAAATGAGAATCATTTCAGTGCCTGCAAATTAATATAACACAATACAACACATAAGCACAGAGTAACTTCCCCTGCCAACACTGAGACCTTCAGAGAGGACTCCAACAGAAACTAGTGAGAAAGAGGCACCATATTGATCTTAGAATACAACAGTCTTCCTCTGAAGAATCTCAATCCTAAATGTATGTATTTCAAAGGTCTCAATTTTCCTCATGAAAGAAGGAATATGTCTGCCACCAAACACAGAAAATGTTGAAGAGATGCTCCCTAAAGATCTGAACAGAGCAACAGATGGAGCCTGTCAGTTTTCACCCTCGTGTTGCAGTGCTTCATGAAAAGCCTGGGAAACAGTAATCTTTGAAAAGCAGTAGATTTGTAAATAGAAATCCTAATTTCCACAATTAGGAATGTCTCTTTTTAAAGGACACAAATCAGATAACACTATAAAATGCAGTGCTTGTGAGTTTTCCTTCAAAAAATTAATAAAGTATGTCCCTTGATATACTGGCATTCTTCTCTTGTCTCTATGTTTTTGGAACCTACAGCAAACTGATTAGCTGAGTGTCAAAAGAGGGCAAACAACACCCCACAGTCTTGTTCAAAACACTTACAAACACAGTTGAGGACCCCAGAATAAAAGCCCAATAGATGCCAACATTTTCCCATCTGCTTTACTTGTTTTAGCTGGCAGTGAGACCAATAAAAAGAGAGATTTATGTTACATATATTTCTCCATTGCCTTTAAATTCATGCTTCTTGAAAGGGCACAGAACTTTGGAATTCTGCAGAACAAAACTACTTTCCAGCAGATTAAAAATGTATCAGGTCTCTCTATCTTAGTGTTCACATGTTATTTCTATCGCTATTTTTTAAATACAGCTTCACATAATATTTAAAATATTTACAGAAAAAAAAACAGACTGAACTTTGAGAGCACCTAGGCATGCAAAAAAATATCCAAACCTAGGATCTTCTGATAACAACTGCCTGTAATTACTTGGGTAGCTTGTTTTGTATCATGTTTATTGGTCAATCCCATCACTGATACAAAGTTTCTTAAATTAATGAAGGCATGAGATGCCATATTTGATTAATGTAAACTAAGGTAGATTAGAGCATAATTTTAAAGAGTGAGATTGATTTGATGTTGTATAGCTGGGATTTTTTAAATTTCAAACTGACAATTATCAGAAAAATGAAAATTTAACAGTATTTTTTCATCATTATTTAATTCTGACACAGCACATAATAAATAGCATGTAATATCCAAATTCAGTAAGAAATGGTTTCTCACATGTGAAGACTCAATACAAGCACAAAAAAGTCCCCTAGAATTTTTAGTGGAAATTTTTCCATTACATGTGCATTTTGAAAATACTAACATGGAACTCTTACATAGGTTTTCAGTGATCTTAAAATAATTTTGGACAAATACATTAAAAATTTTTTAAATAATATTTTTTAAAAATGTATCGCTTAAATTTAAATATAATAACCAGAAGTTGGTACTTATATCATGAGAAGATCCAAATTTCATTACAAAAATGCAGTAAGTAGCGATAATTTTTCCTTTTATATCTGCAACTTGAGATGACCTTCAGCAGTTGTCATACCTGTTTGTTAAGTTTGTGCAATATGATTGCACATTGGTTTGCAACTGATTTCCAAGTATTGATCTATTGATCTCTTGATCAAAATATAAAAGTGCTTAAATAAGTTGGTTTTTGCTAAGGTATAAGAACAAAACTTACAGTTTTTGCCAGAAAATTGAGCTATTAAATGCAAATGTTTAGTCCAATATTGTCCTTCTTAGGAAAATACTTTTCTCATTAAATGAAGAAAAAAATTTGACTAGTTTCCATATTACTTCTATCAAAGTACTTCTACCAGTATTCAAATGTCAAGATGACATTGCCAGTTTATTTAAAATGTGAGGAATGTTTTGGTAAGCAACAAATGTTCATCCTAAAATTTTTAACTTTATGTTACAATGTCCAAAGCCATTTTTCTCAGTTTCCCAACAACAAAATAAGTAATGACTGCTGTCATTCTTTCTTTCACAGAATTAGCAATGTAATCCCATTTTGGTATTAATCACTATAGTTTCAACAGCATGTGCCATTAATTCAGCTTAATGTGCTGCAACCAATCAATACTTAGTCTGTAAACTCATTTGTTCTTTGGCTCTACATCACAAAAATAATTGTTGTAAAGTAGCTGTTTTTATCATCTTCAGGGTGAAGAACTGTTTAGGTAAACTCTGTAACTCAAGTTTCAGAGGACGCATTAATCTTACACTAAAATCATGATCTCCAAAGTATTTAACATGGATTTTCCTAGCATTCTAAAATACATTTTCAAATAATACTACAGAAGCCTGAAATTGCTTTTGTGAAGTATAAGAGTTTTTTTACTTGGTGAATACTCACAGAATTCGCACTTTGTAAAACACACTTGTTCACACACATCATTTTGCACAGTGAGATTAGGTCACTCAATATTCAGTTAATTATTATGAAGTGTTAACATGGTTCAATATGAATGCCATATTTTTTTAAAGAATCACTCTGACTTAATCTGTTAATGTTTGTCACTGTTCCAGACCGTGGACATTCCCTGCAGTTTGCTGTGTCACATGGCAAGCCACTCTCCATGCTGCATTCTGACATGAGCAAACTCAGGAGATCAGCTCTCCCAGGCACTTCATTCTCACTGCTGCCTTCCTCTCCTAGCATTACTGCACTGGCAGATTTGCACACACCACATAAACTGTATAATCATTTCCATTTTTCACCTGATACGATGTGTCTCACCTCACTGAACTTCCTTGGCATTTACTGTGAGCTTGATGCATTCCTATGCTCTGTCCTCCTGCTGGTGAGGAGGTGTGGAAGTGTGAGGCTGCCCTGTGACTACAGCAGGAGGGTGGTGGCATTAGGGGCTTCTGGGGAAGTCTGCTTTCCTAACCCGTCTCTATTTCTGGGCTTCAGAGGGCACAAAGGTTTGCAAAAGTGCTAAGTATCAGGTGTGCACTTATGGACCTACCTTCCCAATATTCTGTGAAATGATGTCCTGAAGATCTGTACTCATTATCCTTTGCACGTAGCATGACTAACAGTAACTGCCTGCTATGTAGACTTTAAGAGATAAAATACAAGGATCTTCTATCAGAAAATGAGACCTTTATAAGGACTATGGCTGCCCAATTAAGGTCTGTCCTTGCAGCTTGCTTCATTAGGGCTCTCCTTCTCTTGGATGTACAGGATTCTCCTGTACAATCTCTCTGCTGCAGAGGTAATGCTCAAGATGTTTAGAGCTGATAATTAGTCTCTGACAGATTTTCTGGACACACATATTGCCATGAAAACACTCATACAAGAGACAGCAAGCAAAACTTTATTTTTCTTTAGTCAGTCACGATGCAAGCTATAGTCATAGAAATTTTAGAAAAGGCCAGAGCTATTAGGGACACAGAGTCTGCAGGTATTCATGTTAGAATGAGAATGAGTGATGACAACAAGATGGATCTTTGGGAATATAGTATATATATCAGAATAACAAAAGTGGGTAGGCTAAATTGGCAACTAATCAGATGGACACCAATAGATGTAATTGGATTTGCTTTCCCTAAGCAGTTTCATATAATACAACTCTGCCCTTGCTCCTCTGAGAAATCAACTTCAGATGACCAAGGGCAAATATACTGACTGGATTTGGCCAGTGTTTGTGGCAGCTCAAGCACTTAGAGCCATGAAAACTTCCTGTCCCATGCGCTTTTGCCCAGTTTACTCTTTCACAACTTTACAAAGTGCAAGTTATGGATGTACCAGGACTATATTTTACTACCAAAAAACCCACAAAAAAACCCAAACCAAAACAAAAAACAACAGCAAACCCCTCCTTTTTCCCTGGGGAGTGATACAATATATAATGTATTTTCTTTTCAATATAGAAGCACCTTCATCTGAAAGCCATGCTTTGCTATGTGACTCTTTATAAAGGATGGCAGATCTAAAAGAAAGTGTCCAGGAATCCAGGCAGGCCCAGGAGGAGGAGAGTGAGCTATGACTGTACACGACTGATATACTGAAATACCATTCTGCAGTCCACGAGGAATTATCAGCAATGTTATTATCATGGGTAACAGTGATAACATTTTCTACATAAATCCTAACAGACTGGTGCCACTGTGAAATGCTTTTTGCAGCTGCTTGCAGATTCTGCTTGGGAGGAAAAGATGTGGGAAAGCTATAGGTCCTGGAATGCATTGGGTATGCTCTCACAGCATTTGTTGTGATGATATTTGCATTCCATTTACCCCCTAAAAGCCAAAACTAAGCTTTCTGCTTTATAGAGAGAGAATATTAAAAAGATATAACATACAAAAATGGTGAGATGTGTTAGTATATAATGTATCTTTTCTTAAGAATTTGCTAATTTGCATCAAATGATAATATCTATTCTTATAATTTCTCTGGAGCCAAATTCCCAGTTATGTTTTCTGTATAAATAAGTAGGGGCAAGATAAATGGTTAAGTACTTAAAGCTTACATCAGAAAGAGCATCAAAATACAACTAAATCCAACTTTTTGTATTTTAATCTTGTAATTTTAAAAATCTTTATATATGTGAAAGTAATTGTAATATTAATGCGCTTCTTAGATTTATGTTGAAAAGTTAGACATGATAACAAAGTTTTACAAGTCAAAACACAAAGAAAAAAAAGACAATTTTCATTTGAGGTAAACAGCAGACTGCCTTATAAAAATTTCTTCTATGCCCTGTCTTACTTCCACTTTCTGTAATTACATATGGTGTTTGACAGCATGCGCCCTGAGACTGTAAGCAGAGATCACACAGCTCCCAGAAGTAACTTATAAATAATGAAATAATCACCCATTCAGATACAGACACCAAAGAGATGGATCAACTTTTTCTGCTACACCTTGCATACAGTTCCTTTTGAGTGCCGCACCATCAATGTGGAATATTTAAAGCAGAAAATTGTCATACCTCTTTTGTTCCAATGAGCATACCAAAAACTCACTTTGCATTAAACAATGCACGACAGAAACACAGAGAAAAAAACAAATTCCCTAGAAATCAGCTTTCAAGACACTCATTCTCTCTGCACTTGCAGAGTAGCACAAGGCAAACACAGCATAGGTTTCACTTCATTGAGTTCACTGTTATTACATGAGGAATTAATTTATCTGAATACATCTTAGCCATTATATTAACACTTATAATGAGTTCTGTTTGAATGCTGGCCTAACCTCTGGCTTTTTTGGGGTTTTTTGTTGCTTTTTTTCCAGCTAAGGGACTCACAGCTTTCAGCTTTCAAAAATAACTTCGTTTTGCTTGATTCAAGACTGGCCTAATTAATGGAGAAAGAGCTCTCAGGATATTAGTCAGATTGCCAGTTCAGAGAAAGTGATACTCAAAAAACTAACAACCTCATAGTCCCCTAGATAGCATTTTGATTTTAGCTTTAGACTTTACACAGGGAAAAAGGTGTAAAGGGACCAAACAGATGTCATTCCAGAGTGCACTATGCATGCAATGAGGAGTTGATGTTGTGATCTCCATCTTCTTGAGAAGCTGGGAATTACACCAGTTCTTAGCCCCTGCTGTGCAAGACTGGAAAGAGGCTGTCACCAGACATGGTGTGGCAGGATGAGGGAAGAATTTAGCTGTGAAATTGAGTGAGGGGAAGAAGAAAGATCACAAAGTATAAATTTGGATACAGAAAATTCTCAGCTACCTTCACTGTCCCTAGTACTGAATTGATGAAGTTTAGATGACACTGTTCTGCCTGAATTTCCTAACTTGCCATGTGTCTCTGAATTCTAAATAATCCAAAATACAAAAAAATACTGCAATATATAAAATGCAGGGGGGTTCCTACATATCATATTTTTTAGAGTTTACACTACCATATTCTGCTTTCTACCCTCAGTACAGTATTATCGGTGGAGTTCTGATTCAGTGACAGTTGAAAGCATAATAACCATTTTATGACCATAACATCCCAACATCTCTCTCACATATTAGTATATTTACAAGGATTCCAGAAGATATATGTACTCACTAAAAATAAGGGTATAAACAACTTACAGACAGAATTTTTGTGGTTGCTGTCTTTGCTAGGCAACATCTTCACTCCTCTTGATTTCAGTTCAATTGCTTTCTTTACTGAGAAGATAAGCAAACAAAGATAAGATAATTCATTATTGAACCTCATTAAAAAGATATATAGCTGAGAAATCATGCATTACAATAATATAAAGCTACAGCAGATTGAAATAAGTGCAGCTTCTGTGGTAATACAAATAAATTTTTGGTTTTATTTATTTTTACAAAAATACAACCATTTATCATGTTTCAGAAGATGCCCTTTTTAAACAGATATTATCAGGATTGGCAATATTTTGAATTCAAGATTTTTATGTTCAAAGAAAAGAACAGCCTGTCCTAATTACAGGTATGGATTTCCTGTGTTTGCCATTCCATACAAGAAAATCTTAAGCATTAAAAAAATTATTTCTTACATAAAATGTAAAGAACATTGTCTCCATATATTCAAGGACTTCAAGCTTTCAATATGATATTCACACCTGCTTTTGTTTGATTCACGTTTCATCAGGAGACGTATTTTTAGTTCTGTTTCCCAATGAGATTAACACAGTGTGTTACATTATTTGGCTCACCTAAACCCTTTTGAATCTACAGGGCAATTTCAACTGAATTAGAAAGAAGAAAGAGAGTAAGAGCTCTCACAGGGGCAAAGTTTTGTGAGAAAGAACAGATGCATCAGAGGTTTAATATCTTTTTCCTCTGTTTAGTCAGCTGAATGGCTGATAAACTCCCAGCCTATCTCTATTAAGTCGTTTGGGCACCATAGGTGGGATCAGGAGCCAAGTAGGAACAGACATGAGAAGACAGCAGCGTAGCTATATATTAAGGAAGACACAGGGTAGAATTTTAATTGTAATGGTAAGAGAAAAGGATAGAAATATAGGACATCTTCACAGGATATTAATTAGATCTGTGGGAACAAATTGAGCAATGGAAAGTAAAATCAGGTGAAGAAAATAATTGGGGAACAAGCATGAACAATTTAAAACTATTGTGTCAAAAAAAAATAGCAATTGCAAAATAACTGATGACTGACTCTGTACCAGAATGCTAATGACAATATCAAGATGCATGTCAGTTACCAAAAATTACAAGAACCTGTAATCTTTCCCTGATTCATATTAAATACTTTTTTTCCTAGACCTTGCAGGGGCTAATAATCTCAACATGCAGTATTATATCCAAGATACCAACAAATACAAGAATTCAACTCAAACATTTCTTCTATGGCAGTAATTAGTACCTCACAGTACATAAATTCATACTACAGAATGTAAGTTATATTTTTTGTCATTACACGGTATAAATTTTATAATTACTACAATATAGACTGTTCTGTATGCAAATATTTGTAAGAAGTGAAGTGGTAGAAAGCAAGTTGTCTTTAAATATTGCATTAAAAATCATGATTCCATTGTATTTATTTCTATATTGTGACTTCAGAGTGAAGGTGGTTTTTCCTGGCTACTGAAATTGAGCAAGTACTGCAGAAAATATATTCTGTGCTATGTGCAAGTGCAGTCATTCATGTCTAAACCCGGAAAACAGGTGTTCGAGTGATGAAAGATGATTGAAACACAATTGTAGCTGAATAGTATGAAATGGTTATGATAGCAGTGTGGTGTTTTCTTCTAGGGCAGGAACTGTACATTATACAGAGACATCAATGCAGACAATGAGACTAATATCCCCAAGGCCTTTTGGAAGGTAAACTTCATGGATGTGGTTTTATTTGGATTAGTTTCTAGACTTAGGTATGAAAATCTTCATCAAGTGCCACCTTATGTTCAGTTTTTCAGGCTGTGTAACAAGTCTGTTAAAATTATTCCATATTTAATGGGAAATGAACAACACAGTCCTTGCAGAGAATACTTGGGATATTGTCTGGAGTTGTGGAACCTCCAGCCATATGAATTTCTCAATTTATTAATATCTGTGCTATGTAAAACATGTGAGCAGTTCTTCAAGGATTCAGAATCCATATCGCTTACATGGATGAGAAATAAAAACATTGATTTATAAGGCAATGGATATAAAAAAAACCCCTTTATGCTGTGATACTATTTTAGAGTAAAAATTGCAATCATCACTCAAATTCCTTGTGACATTTCACTCTTAAGGGTGTTTGTTATATATATTTGAAGTACACTTCTTGTAAATGAGGAAAATTATACTCACCAGCTTTATTTGAAATACAGAGATCACAAACTGAAAAAAAGAGCTTTTGACTTGATATATGAAAAATTTTTTGATTGTCATGCACTGAAACAGGTCCTGCAGTTTCTATCCTTGGATTTTTTTCATATTTCAAGAAAAAGACATTCTGTATCTCAATGAAAGGACATTAGGGAGGTGATCCACAAAGCTTAAGATCAGTCATCTAAATGTATGTTTTATGAGGAGAAATAGGTGACTCAAGGGGGTGATTCATCCCTTTCTAAGATAGACACAATGAATCCTCCTCTGGAGATGCCTTTTCCTCTCCATAAAACATAACAGAAACATATAATACTTGCTGAAGCTAGATCCCTACATTTTAGATGGTAAACTTTAGGTGGAATGAGCCTTTATGCCTGGAGAACTTTAACAGCCAAGTGTAGTTATCTGGGAGATATGTGAATCCAAGAGCTTAAACAGATTAGTTTGATATATAAAAAACAAACTTTTTCCTCTTTGATTCCTGAGTGTGTAAGTTTTCACATGTGCCCTATATTGTTTTTTATTGTAGTTTTAAAAGGTAGTCTCTAAAATAAAAACTGTTCAAAATCTGAAAAAGAAACAGAGACTAATGCACACTGTGGTTCAAATGAACTGGTTCAACCTCTCCTATAAATAAAAGAAATACTCTAAATTGGACGTTTTATTACAATTTAAATCCCATTTGAGTACCTTTTCTGAGACATTTCTCTTTAACTTCCCCATTGCACCTTCATTAAAAAGGTTTTTCTGACTTCAAGATGATTTTCCATTTAACAGCATGAAATGAGGAATGTTTACATTAACAATGCCAGAATTGAACAACACTTTCCAACTTTTAAGTGATTACTTTCTAAAATCTGCATAGCATTCTGCTGTCTTCACTTAAATATTCAGTTAAGCTTACTGGATTATCTTGCTTCACCTTTTCTGTTCATCATAGCTTCAAGAGTCTTTTGCAGATGAATTGCTTATTTAAAGAGGAGGGCAGAGAGCTGAGTGCTGGAAGTCTATGAAAATCTTATCAGCCTACTGGAAAGCAACAGTGGTATTCCTTAAACTTTTGCTACAGCTGAAATAAACTCAGCCATGAAAGGAATATATACCTGGTCTTATGATCCTGAATGGATCATGGAAGTAAAATTTTCAGGTTATAAATGTTCATTCAAATCTACTCTGACTTCCATGCAGCTCTTAGTTTCTGATATATTTGAACATGTGTGAAGAAAATGCATTTTACTCCAAACTTCTAACTTGAGATAATATGTTTTTACCCAATTACCCAAATACACGAGTATCTTGCAGATTTTTCTTCCTGCATGAAATAACCCCCAAGACCTCAAATACTGGCTACCACTCAAAGCTAAAATATTCTGACATCATCTGTGGGTACTTCCTCAAGCTGCTCTGCTGCTGCTCTGCTGAGCTCAGCTCCTGGCTGCCCTTCAATGCAGATTTTTCCTAAGTAAAGATATTTGAAGGTGAAGAGGAACAGCATATTGCCCAGTATCTGGTGATCACAAGAAGCACTTTCCTGTCCAGTATGAAGCTCTGTGTCACTATAAAGAATATATATAGATATATTTGAACAGTTCTCTGGTTTTGTTACTGTGCAGAAAAAAACCCCAATACTTTCAGTATTTTTATGTATGATACATATCTTTTACAAAGATTTGCGCTTTGCTTTAAATATTTTGCAGAGTTCAGTAAAAAAAAAAAGTGATGTGTTCGCAAGAACATTCATAGGATTATTCTTGAAGAAACTTAGCAAATTTATCTCATTACAGTCCAGAATTCATCAATTTCCTTTTGCTTTAGTTTCACTGTTCTGATTTTCTTCAATCTGATTAATCCTGTTGTAAAACAAAGTGTTTTCTTAATTCAGATTGAAGAACCCACTCCAGTGCTCTGTTTGCTTTGCCCTAGTGCCTAACCTTTCTGCATTCTCCTCCAAAGAGAGAATACAATTATGAGAATACTACTTTTTTTTGGCCCTGGAATAAATACACATTTGCCAGCATCAATGTTCTCTCCAGCATATACTTGTGAATGAAACATTTCTTTCTTATTACTCAAAGTCATGTGGGACCAGTAAACAGTTCGTTATCTGTTTCTAGGTTTCCCTCTGCTTCACTATGGCCAGCCTGTTGTACTATGAATTATTTCTAAGGTTTAATATTAATGAGAATAAGAAAAAAACAATCATTATCAATCTTACTATTCAGTTTATGAAGGGAATTCTATTATCGTTTTATTGATAAAACAAAATCCAACACTCAATAACCTCAGAGCATCCTAAGAAGTTTTTCCCTCTCAGCTGCTTACTTGACTTTTCGCAGAAGTGTCACAGTCTTCTGTAGGATATCTAGTTTAAACCAACTCATTGGAACAGTCCATCCCTTTTCTGTTTCTCTATTCCCTGCCTGAAGAGTATTCTGTCTAATGCACTCTCCCAGTGTTTCCCTCACTAACAGCTTTCAAAATCTGCCCTGCTAATCGGTATTATAACTCTGGCGAGCTTCACAGCAGGCACAAATGTTTCTGCTATATGGCTACCTGTAAAAGCTGTAGGTTCATGATCAAATGGCTTCCTTGTTCCATCAATTCAGCAAAGTACTGCCTGTCACTATCAGACCTTCCACCTGCTCCCTGTGCTGGAAAACTCTGCGTGCAGTACTAGTGAATAAATGGCACCAAGATAAATTGGTGTCACAATAGATTTTTACACAAATCTTTCTCATTCTATTTGTATAAGCTGACACAGGTTCTGCAGGTTTAAAAAGGAGCACAGCCATTTGTTTTCCATTAACCTTCTCTGTGTCTCCTAGCTGGCCCCTTGCCCTGATGGACTGCCTTAGCTACTTTGTGCTTTCAGTGTATGATATATCATAATAAAACCAGTCCAGAAGGCATCAAGTCTTCAATATGACTGCAGACATTCTCCATAGCTCTGGAAAATTATATCAACACAATTTACTCTATGAATATACAGCGTTGCAGAACATACTGGGTAGTAGTTTGTAGGAACTGTCAGTAAAAATAAATCATAAAATGAGAACCACTCAGTTCCTTGTTTGAATGCCATTTCAACCGTAGTCTTTTGAATAGTTCTGGGGAAGGTAACACCATGCCAAACAGTGGCTGAAGTCTGAATTCCTGTTACTATATTGGCATGTTCTTAGTGTTGATATCATGAGGCAGGTACATCTGAGCCTTTTCAGCAACATTTTACTTGACACCTAAGAAAGAAGTACCAATGTAACAGTATTGGACTCTCGGATCCTGGGCTGATAGCCTGCCGAGAATTGTTGGTAAAGTCCTTTTCTCCAAGCCCCGTGCCAGAAGAAAGAGTCAGGATGCGTCGATCGTCTTATCAAAGTTGTTTATTCTATCGTGTTCTTAAATATTTTTCCTTCAGCCGGCGTAGATGTCACCTACACCGCAGCCGAAGGCCATCTGCCCCGCTCCTGGGCGATCCTAATCTTTTATACTAATTATTACGTCCCCATTGTTTTCACTACTATACCAATATCTACTGCCTTTATTAAACTGTGCACTTTTACACTAAACCAATAAGAAAATGCCACCACCTCACCCAAAGATGGAGGACAAGAAGAAGAAGAAGAAAGACAAGGGACACACCCAAATCCCTCCATCTTGTCTCCTTGAGCCTCCTTTGTGAACCCCCAAAATCCATATTAATACACAAAAATAAGTTATTTAATATCCTAACTACACACCTGTGACTTGTAATTCTTCATATAATGTTGGCAATCGCTCCCAGGGGCTAAAATCAAAGGCACTGGTGTTTTTATTGCTGTTCCAGGGTCTCTGGACCCCCTCCTGGGGTCTCGGACCGCCCGGGACATCCAAAGGGATGTCTTGGGTTCCGACATTGGACTACATATTTAACAGTGGTTCTATTAACCACAGAATAGATTGGTCAAGAAAGATGGTGGATTATCTCCTTGTTGATGTTTTCATACCAAGACTGGTTTACTTGCTTGATAATAAAATTAAACAAAATATAAATTATTCTCTCAGTACCATTTAAAGGAAAGTTCTATTCAGCATCACTTAAGAGCTAGAAAATAACAGGTTTTTCTGGCTTTTGACTATATCAATTGCTTTTACTAAATTTCTTTCTAAATTTACTCTAAGTAACAACTCTAAATGAAACCCTTGACTAAAAGTACCTCAGGAAACACTACATCAGGGAAACACTGAAAATTCTTTTCACTTATTTAAAACATAATTTCTAGAATTTTATAGAATATGCAGAAAGGACAGAGGTTTTTATAGGCAGACATTGAATTATGAAAATTCACTGAAAGAACTAGCAATTGCAGGTTGATTTGCATTATTTCACTCATGGTTTTCCATTAGTATACATTTATTTCAGCAGCCTCTTTTATATTAATTGTTTGACTTCAGGATTATCTGTTTGTTAAATCCTGAATTACTGAATGTAGTTAAACACAACAGATAGATAACTTGTGGTACAAAATTATCAAAATACCTAATACCTTCTTGAACCTCTCTGAAAACATGCCTAAAATAGAATACTTTATTTGAAACACTGCAACAGAGGCCTGAGTTACACAGCCATTAATCATGTTTTGTTTTGGAAGCTTTCTTATTCTGCTCTATTTCGAGGAATTTTGAAAAAAATATTTAACTTAAGCAGACCAGTTTTAGCTGTACAGCTAAAGGTTTTGTGCAGTTCTTAACCTCCTTAAAAGAAAACAAAAAAATATTTTAAAAACCCTTCTGTTGTTCTGGCAAAAGGAAAATGCTAAACAAGCATATTGTACATGCTGTAAATAGGCAAAAACCCAGGGGATTCTTTATGACACCTTGCAAGTCATTCTGTGTACATTGACAAGATTTGTTTCTGGGAAGTGCAAGGTTTTCATCTCCTAGTTAGCCTGTTAATGATACTTCACCTCTGGGGAATTTATGCGTTCATGAAGCACTGGCATAAGACAAATCATTTGCTCTGCAACTCCCACTAAATATGCAAAGGGTATTCATATATTAGCATAGGTGAGGGTAGAAGAATTTAAAAAAAAAAATCATAACTAAATGACTGTAACATCTTTCCCCTCATGGCAGTGCCATCAAGGAACTAGGCAGAACAAGAACTGTATCCAATGATATCTACTGTGAGAGTTCTTTTCCATGAGACCGATGTTGCTGGTATGGCAGACATGAAGAAGACAAGACAGAGCATGTCACTGCAATGTAATTTTTTCTGGTGGTTTTCAGGGCCATTCAACACTCTGTCTCCTTCTGAATAAAAACTCTGAAACTATGAAAAAAAATTCCACATCTAGACACAGAGAAATCGGGACATAAATATTTTTATTGATGAAATGAACATCAAAATACAAAAATTCAAATGAAAACCACAAAGGATGTGTGGAGAGGAAAAAACAACAAATACCAAAACAAACCCTTCATTCTATACCTAAATAATTTTTAAAACTTAATTTTTCTTTAAACTTTTACTCTAATCTAATGGAATTATGAAGCACAATAAATATGATTCAAGAGGAAATTCAAATGTCAATCATTTGTATTCACTTTTTACACTATAATATTTAATTTATAAGGTCAGCTTGCCAAGTATTTAAAAAGGATATTTACTTGATGCATTAAGATGTGCAATTCTAGTACAGTGCTATTTTTTTATACCATAGAGCTGGTTTTCTTGACCATATTAAAAATGGGGCACCAAATATTGCTAAAAATGCAAGCTAGAAAGATCTGAAAAAAATGCTGAGCAAATAAATTAAATATGCATAGCTTTAAATCCAATTGATAGTTCCAATATTTTAATGAAATCAATTATAGTAATTCTGTTTGCCTGATCAAAGATCAAACAAAGAAAAGAAAATTAAATTGGCTGCTTGTAGGTATTAGTTCTGGCTGACTGGAAAAGGCCAAGTTACAGCAATAATATAACTATGGTAAGATGATAATAAACATGACATCAATTTGATATGAGGGGAAAAGAGTAATTAAAGAATCTGTATGCTAACTATATAAAAATCTGATAATCTGAATTCTTACTAGGAAAAGAAAAAAGTTTCTTATCCCATTGTTGCTCAAAGAGATGTGTTATGCAGCCTCCCATACTGACTTGCTTTCGAAAAGCTAGTGGCACTGCTAGATGTGCTAGGTTAGTGTGGGGATTTAACACCAGATGGAAATTAAACTCCAAATAAGCCACACCCCTTCCCCTCACTCTTTCCATTAAGAGGAGAATAAAGACAGAGACTATGGGTTGAGATAACAAAAAAAAAATGGCAACGGAATAAGGAACACACAGTAGCAGCAACAATATCAATAACAAAAGTATATAAAAAAGAGAAGATTCTTTAAACACTACAGGAATTCACCACCTTGACTTGGTTCCATGTGGCTGCTGGGACAAGGAGAGGATGGTGGACACTTCCTTAGGTCACATCCACACAGCCCCTGGGACAAAGACAAAATTGTGGCCAATTCTCCCTGTCTGTGAGCCCAAGACAATGGAAACTAATGGTGGACAAACCCCTGAGAGCCAGATTGTCTGTGTCATGCCACGTTGCCAGTTCAGAAACTGGACTTGATTCCACACGGCTGCTTCCAGCACTGGCTTTGCACCACGCTGGGTCTGCTGGGGTTTTGACTCCACAGCACGACCATCCCGCTTTTGTCAGCACCATGTCTTGGAGACACGGGGGCTTTACCCTGTCTCCAAGCCACGTCCCAGAGAAACAGGATGAGGATGAGCAGAAGGAGCAGGGGATGATCCCAACAATCTCCCCAACGGAGAAGCAAAATGGTATTTCTGGGGTTGCACTCAACCTTTTCAGCCCGCCACCAATGATAGGGCTGGTGTAGAACAGGGACCTGGCCCTGCCCACAGGTGTAGGGCCTGCCCCCTCTGCAGTCAGGACAGTGAGGCAATAAAAAGCTCACCCACGCACACACAGAGGAGCACAGGGACATGGCAGTGGATGGGTGAGACAAATCCCACCTCACCATGGCTTTTCTGCAACCACCCTAGATCCATCACCACAAGTCAGAAGAACGCAGAGGGTCCTGGGCAAGTGGGGGAACCAACACAGAGACCCAACCTCTACCCCAGCCTTCCTAGGGCTGTCCCTGGTGAGACCCAGCTGCAAGGGCCTGGGCCCAGCTCACTCTAGGAGCTCTCCAGTCACTTCAGAGACCCAGGAGGGGCCCTGCTCAGGGATACAGAGCTCATTGTGGAGAAAAAGGGAAGAGCATTTTGGTATTTCACAAGACTAATTATGGGGTATTTAGGGAAGAAACCAACATCAAGATAGATTAAACTGACTTGGGAATGAACAGATATGCAAAAATACAGTAATAAAGTAATGGCAGAGGATGATTGCTTGTAAAATGGGGCTGGTCATTATGCTTGTGTGACCATGCCCTGTGTAGTGATTCTACCTGCAGTGACTTTCAGGACTGAGGAACTCCAGTCCTTTTCAGTTTAATTACCAGTGAAACCACAAGAGGTGTGTGTATTGAGTTTGAGTGGCAGCTTTTTGGGTGGGAGTAGGGGTGCTTTCTGTGAAGAGCTGCCAGAAGTTTCCCTCACGTCTGATAAAACCAAAACCGGATGGTTCCAAGACTGACCTGCCACTGGACAAAGCTGAGCTCATCAGCAATGAGATACCATATTTAAGAAGGAAAAAGTCACTGTGCAGCATGAATAGCAGCCAGAGAAAGAAACAAGAATATGTGAGGGTTGAGCCTGTTTTGCCCATGACAGTAACAGGTGAGTGATACTTTGCTGTCGTTATGGCAATACATTTTCTCTTACTTGTCCTGGTGAGGTGAAGGAGTAAGTGACTGATATGGTGAGCACCTGGCATCCAGCCAATGTCAACCCACCACAGTACTTATGATGTAATCTGCGAATGGACAATCTACTCCTTTTTGTGGAATATCTTGTGATTTTGTTTTGGGAATAGCATTTACACCTGATAGCTACCACACAAAATCTATATACAGACGCTAAAACACAATAACTTACTATCTGGCAAAGTGTAAAGACTACTTTCATTTAATATCTAAGGACTGCAATTAAAATTACTGACTTTTCTGTTTCCCTGAAACAATGGACTACTGTTCTTGTGCAGCATAATTATACATCTTCACCACAAACACACATGAATGAACCACGCAAGCAGTCAGAAAGAGAGAGCACAGACTGACTTTAAAGAACTGTTCTTTTCTAGCAAGCAGCAACAGGAGAAAGCAATCTATGTAATGTTAGAAAGCAGAGTCCCGAATTCCCGGAGGACAGTTGCTCAAGATTTAGAATTTCTTGGAAAGTAGAATAATTACTAATATTCCTTCAGTTTAGTCTGGTAATGGCAACTCATCTATTAGTAAACTGAGTGTTAAATGGTTACATTAAAAAGTCTATACATTTATTTTATGTGTCTCAAGGACAGGATAGCTCAGTATGTCAACACATCAATCCCAAAAACATGTGCATATTCTGGAACAGTCTGTTCAAACTATTGGGAATAGTTGCCCATAAGCAAAATGTTTCTTGGAGGTCTCAGAATCATATAGACTGCAATGCAGGATGCCAGGTGCTCACCATATCAGTCACTTACTCCTTCACCTCACCAGGACAAGTAAGAGAAAATGTATTGCCATAAGGACAGCAAAGTATCACTCACCTGTTACTATCATGGGCAAAACAGGCTCAACCCTCACATTCTCACTGTAAGTGCAGAATTTAAAAGCACAAATAAATTAAGAAGCTTTTTTATTTTCAATATAACTATCATGTCCTTCATCTTGAGTAATGATTTATAAAGTATAAAAATCAATAAAGAATCCATCCTAAAAAATTGCATTTTAAAAAGTATCTCCATGAAAATAAGCAGAAATGACAGCAACACTGACATCCTCTTGTCTTCTTTTGAAGTTGTATATGCAGATATATGCAGGAGCCTGAAATATAATTTCCACTATACAATGGTTGAGTCAAATTTCCAAATGATGAACGTAGCTTCTGGATAAAAGAGAGATTTTGAATAATGAAGGAAGACAATGTTTAGATAGAACCTGCCTTTGTGTGGAATTGACTTTCTGCAAATTGTATTCCAGGCATGTTTTTAAAACAAAGATCAGACTGACTGCAAATAAATTTATTATAAAAAAAGTGAGCAAACAAATACATATTTAGAGCAAATTGCATTGTGAAGGACACATACTTTTTCTGAAAGTAAATCCCTAGAGACGTCTGATCACAGAAGGAAAACAGATATTCAGTGTAAGAGCAGTAGTAATGTGAGTCAGCTTTTTACTGTGACGGTGATATTTAAACATATCTATCAAATTCCACCACCACTTAAGTGATGCTTAAAGGTAAAGGGTTTCTAAGGTGCGCTTTTATAGGTTTCCTACCTTGAAATTGAGCATTAAATCCCTTTCGTCGGTGATTGCTATCAGATGTAAAATGGAGTCGCAACCAGTTCTTACTGCTGATAACTGGAGAAGGTAGATTCATACCACTCAACCTGGAAAAAGAAAAAAGAATTGAATATTTATACTTTAAAAAAAAAAATCATGTGTACACCACTTAAAAGAGAACACCCCCCATCTCAAAATATAGTATAACAAAATTATTTGCTGTCATCTAATCTCCAAGCATTACTAGTTAAGTAATTATTATGTTGAGAAAAATATGAGGGTTTTTTTTACAGCTATCCATTTTATGATTAAAACTTGTATTTCCAAACTATTTTTTCATGAATTGAAGAATAAAAGCAATCTTGTGAGAGTGTGCACATGCTAGTGTAGGTGTGCACGCACGAGTCAAAACATTCTGCAAAAAATAAGCCTATTCACTTATGACAATGTCATCATCTAACTTGCTGTGGTAGTTACCTCATAGGAAGTCAAATCACAAGTATTAATAAGTGTTAAGTAAGGGTTATGGACACTACCTAATTTTAAGTTTGGGTGGTAAATTATTGGTATATAACTATGCTGGTAGAACTTATTTTGTGTATACTAAGTCCAACCCACATTTAATAAAAACGAAGAGAAGTCTAAGCACAACTGAATGCAGGCTACCCAACTGGCATTAACTGTGGATATGAAGAAAGTGCACAAAGAATTTTTCTAATACAGGCAACAGGCCCTTGGACCACACTGGATTGTTCCACTGTCATTCATTATACTTCACCATTTGTTAATAGAGTAGCTACCAGAGAGAACCTAACATGATGTAAATTCATGTCTTAGTTTACCCAATGGTAAACTTTTTTTTTGTTTTGCATGATCATGCTCCAGATTTTAAATGTTACCTTTTTTTTTTCCTGAATAACTTTGGAGAACTACACAAACACAAACTCCTTTTCGAAAATGTTGATTACTTGAAACAAAAGTCAAATTGATAAATATCAGAAATTCTCAGCTAAGAGATCATCTGTATGAGGGTAGATTTGGCAGTCCTAGAGTAGACACAGTACATATTTTTGGAGTTAAAAAATAACCAAACTGAAATGGGATTTAGTCTACCTCAAAAATTAATCAATATAGTGAAATAGATGCCTTTTTTTCATCACAGTATGAGGTATCAGAGTTTCATTAAATATTACAGATTACTAGGAAACTTATCATGTTAAGAAATAATGACTCTGGAGAAGTCTAGACAGAACCATGGCTGAATCTCTTTTTCTTCTGCAGTAGAACAAGACCAACATTGAAATAAAGACACTTAATAGATTTTTTTTTTAACTACTTAGGACATGCAAACTACATCAGAGAAATTTCATTTTTATTTATAATCTCATTTTCTTTATCTACTTTTAAGCAACACAAGGGAAATCAAAATCCTACTTAAAAACAGTTTTGATTGAAAAAAGGGTTGGTCTTTTACAAGATTTACATGCTTCATTTTAGACATGGCATTCAATAGTTTTTAAAGGTGTTGGTTAACAAATTCAGACCTATAAGTCTCTACATCTCATTCAGATGGACTTTTATAGTTCATATATTCTTTCAGACACACTTTAGACTATTTTAGAGCACCACCCCAAATATTTCTTACTACTAACTGGACTTTTCTGTTTAAAATCTACTTAGAATTTGAATGTACCAGTTGAAACTACTGTGATATAACTAAAAGGAGAAGAAAAAACAAAACCATGCGTGGAATACAGAATATATCTTTGCTAGTACCTCTTAGGTATTGACAAAACGTATGCTAAATCTAAAAGCTTTTACTATACATGGGCTGTAGTTCATATCACTGAACTGAAAATTCAATTGTCCAAGTACATAAAGTTACATTATAAAAACGTGTTTTAGGGGTTGGTTTTCTTTTAAAAAATAAATATAAAAGTAGCAACATTCTATCTAGTATACCCAAAGCTTTGAATTTCAAAGCTGGCAAAACTCAAGGCTGAAATATTAAATTTTAATATGAATTACATAGTAATCTTTAATAAAATATTAAATGAGTTTTAGCATTATAAAAGAATATTCTGAGCAGATCCTTCCTTAGTTACATATCTAATAAACAGATATTTCCCAGACACACAATACACAAGATATTTTCATGTCTACGTGAACTCTGCAAGGTTCTAGACAGTCTCAAATCTCCCAATAACACGTAATATGAAAATGACATTGAGACAGTATTTTACACAACCTATTTTAGCAGAGCATTAATTTAGCTGCATGATTTCTTTCATACTGATACTGATTTCTGCCATGCATATTCTCAATAGGAATATGTTCTTTAACAGCAATGCTGTTTGTGTTTTAGTTGGAGAAAGTGAGAAAGGGTTAAAAATTCTAGCGATTTTTGGAAGAAAGTTGTATGTCTATGGCACAGTGGTGGGGTTTTTTTTCTGTAAGGTTTTCAAAGCCTCTTCACTAGAGTACACAAATTTAAAAAAACCCCAAAACCAACAAATTCTAGGAGTATTAGCTGGGAATCCTCTGGCTGATATGTGGACATCAAAAGTGATGCTCCTACACAAAGTACTTCACTCTATAGCACTCATCTTGTGTAGGTGGGACTTCCTGTGGAAAATTTCAGTTTCCAGTGATGGCAGATCCAAAATTTTGTGGATACAGTGTAAAATTCCTCTTTACTCTTTAACTGATCATTTTTGTGGAATTTCTGAAGGATAGGAAACCAAAGCTGTGTGTGGAAGAGAGAAGTGGACACGGCTACTGATGAAAGTGGGAGACCATCACTGATACAGCAGGGAGATCTGTACCTCACACAGAACTTGAGGTATTATATGAAACTGGGGATTTTTCCTTCTTATCTTTTTTTTTTTTTTTAAATCATGGAATAGGAGACAAATAAGCTATTCCCATTCCACAGTAAATATCAAAATTAAAGAAAAAATTAATAACATTGTGTGTGCTCCTCAGAGAAAAGTAAAAATCCATAATGTCAAGAAGAGTTAGATTCCAATCCCATAAACTGGAGTATCATATCTACAGCAAAAGACATAATGTGGGGGCAGAGTCCCTAGAATATGTTCATTTGCTTCTCTGGTATACAAAATGTAAGTCCATAGCCAGAGGATGTGCTTACAACTTAGCTGCTCTAGTCACCAATAGAGAGGCTGGGCACCACTGCTCAACAGATTCTCAAGGTCACATTCTCCAGATGGAATGATCCCTCCCAATCCCACAAAGAACTATTTCCTCTGAGCTTGACCAGCTGAGAGGTGTGTCACATACCACAATTCGTGACTAGGTGCCCATATGTGTGTTGGTGTTACCATATGTGCTTCCTCTGGCTCAGTGTAGACTTTACTGTTACATGCTACCTTTATATATTAGTCGAATATTTACAGCAAACAAGCTGTTTTGTTATGTCCAGATTAGTAAATTGAACAGTGGCACTTCATATCAATTTCTGCTTAAGAGTCTACACTACTTAAGTTTAAAACAACAGAAAATAATAGAATCTTGGAATCATAGAGTGGTTTGGGTTGGAAGGGACCGTAAAGATCATCTGGTTGCAAACACCTGCCATAGGCAAGGACATCTTTCACTAGACCAGGTTGCTCAAAGCCCCATCCAATTTGGCCTTGAACACTCCAAGGCATGGGGCCTCCACAGCTTCTCTGGGTAACCTGTTCCAGCACCTCCCCACCCTCATATTGAAGCTATTCTGCCCATGACTGATGTGTGCTCCCTTGGTCTCTCATGGGATCCATGTAGGCAGCTGTGTAAACCACAGCATTCCATGAGGCATTGGGAATGTGACCACCCCTTCTGAGGCATTCAGGAAATACAAATAGGCAGGACTTATGCTGCCTATGTAGCTTAGGTTGCTACAAAAGCAAAGGTGCAACTAAAGCAAAGTAGTCCTTATTTCAAGCTCACATATATAGAATTCATTCTTGTTGCATATAAATATAGGTACTTTTAGCTCAGATTAGGTGTTAAATCTAAAATCAGATGAAGGCTTGGAACTACTTTGTATCAGACAAATTATTCAGATAAGATAAAATCCCCTATATTTCTTAATATGGGGGATTTTATCTTAAGCTCTTTTATCTTTAAGTTCTCCTTAAAAGGTTTCATGGTTTGATCTCTATTAAGGGTTTCTCCAATGCTGTCTAAAAACAATATTGAAAGTTTTTCTGTTCTTTTTCACTGAAAGCATTTATTGTATGGGAAGTAATAGAAAAGAAATTAAATTCCTCAGTTATGTTTGAATTCTTCCTCCACTATGAAAAACGTAATGCATTTTTGAAACTGATTTTAAGGCCTAGCATAGATAGTCTTAAAAATCTGTCCTAACCTTGGATAGAAGTGATATCTAATCTAAATTACCATAATCAAGTTGTTCAAGAACAAACACATACATATGTATGAATAATGTTATTTGTGCATTTTCTGGAAATAGTTGGTTTGACTTGTGGAGTGTTGAGTTTTCATCTCCTGTACTGATGGCAGCCAGGACTTCATTTTCTAGGATGAGAGGGTTAAAACTGTGGAGTGTCACTTGGACAAGTGACATCTTTGAATGCTCTGGGCTTAACAGTATTTGAGGTTATGCATTGAAAGGGACTGAAGGAAGCATTAGATAACTGTTTATTCACTGAGTATAAATACTCAGTGACATGTTAAATAGCAATCCTGTGGGAAGAAAAGAAACAAACAATAAATAAGTTTTCAAATAACATTGTAAGATAGTGTACTTACTTGAGGGCTTAGAATGAGAATTGCACATTGAACTTAAGATCTCAAATTTCTGCATACTAGATGTGCTCTACTGAACAAGACAGACTTGCAGGGAATTCCTGTGCCTGTTCCAGCATAATAAAAAATTAAATGGCCAGGTTTTGAGGGCTTTATAGTTACATTAGTATCATAATACACCTCTGCTGGCAAACACTGTATCTTACCAGAAATAATGAGAAATAATTAAACAACCCTAGCTATTCTCCTTCTAAATCTGAAGGCACCTAGGCTGCTGCAGGATCACAGACAGCAAACTATTTCTGATCATTGTGAGCTGCAGACAATTTTTTTCATGTTATACTACTTCAAATGATGCTTTAATTTCTATTCTTATTCCATCATTTCCTCACAGAGACATTAATCTACTGTTTATGCAAGTAATAAGACATTGTGTTTCCATGCAGGCTTGAAGGGAAAATGTTTTCCTTATGAAAAGGAAAATATAGAAATAGAATATAGAAGTAGAACATCCTTTGAAGTCTATTGCATTACCAAGAGATTGTGGTACCCTTTATCAAAATTATTACTAACAGGATTACCACTGAAATATTTTTTCTTTAGTTAGAGATTTTCCAGTAGGTATTGTTTGACTCAAATTCAGGTATTAAAAAACCCTATTTTACATTTAATTAAGAGAACTAATCTAGAGAGGCATAATTTTGGTTTTGATTTTGGATCTGTTAATAAAATAAAATAATTAATGCTTTTTTTCTGAAGAAATAAACCAAATCTTGTTACTTTTACAAGGTTCTTGACAATTTTTTGAGTATAACAAACAGATAATCTTATCTTATAAAACTACTGACACTTCAGTTCATGAAAATGCAGAAAATAATTAGAGTGCATTTTGTTAACTCATCTAGTCTTCCTTCTCATCCTTCTAATTTAGCTACTTTCCCCATTTTGTATTAAGCCAACTATCTACATAGTTGAAGTAATATTATTTGTGCAAAAATACAGTCAAATAGAATAAAATTAATTGAACTTTGAGTTTAAACAAAATAAAATTCAAAAATATATACTTTGTAAAGACTAGTTCAGATTTTAAAAAAAAACAACCCAGAAGCACTCCAACAAAGCCTATCGTGCATGTGTTTTGAATACTTCCGCTATTTCTATATTCACTTAACCACACATGTATTTCTATTCTCTAGAAGGTGCTTATTTAATTATAAATTTATTTATTTTGAAAATAGTGTAAAATATTGTCATGGTTTAGGAATGGTATTCCTCAATTTAGCTCTCCCACCAAGACTCCCAACCATACTACTGGTCACTCGCTCCCCACTTCTCCTTCCCTTCCCACCTCAGTGGGAATCTTAGCTTGCAAGGTACCCCTAGAAACTCTCCTGAGAATTTTTCAGGAGAACTGGATATGTGCCTGGGAAGCTCTATGAGACTGATGCAGAGCTGCAGAGCTGCTTTCAGGTGAGTCAGAAAAACTAACGACTAGTAGTAATACAGAAGGCACTTGCTGTAAAGGAAAAAAATTAACAAATATCTAAAGTCGTGATGGACAACAAGGAGTTAGCCAGCGAATTTTATATCAAACACCTATGTCAGTCTGGGTCTAAGAAAATAGCTCAAATAAAAAACAGAACTGATGAGTGTAAAATGATGAAAGAAAGGAAAACACAGATGAGAAAGCGAGTAAGTCCAAGAATAAGGTTTTACCATGACATTGTCAATTTCAATGATTCAGATACTTTCACCTAAGTAGTCTAAAAATGCAATATATTTTTTTATTTGCTGTTATCCTTCACATTGAGAGTAGAAGGTTTAATCATTAATAAATGAAAACATGCAATGAAAGTGCCTCTTCAAAATTAAATAACCCAACATTAAACACTATGTTCCATAACTGTGTTTTTGTGACATTACTGAGTAGTTATTACATTCATTAAGCTCATTACTAACTTCATTGTATTATAAAGAAACACTGTCCAGTAAACACTTTAGATGTATGTTTCATATGGAATGATTATTAGTGACAGAAAAATAAAAAGACTACTTTGCCTGTGATAATGAATTTTGAAAGTTTTATGTAGTTATAATAGAACATATCGAATCTGGCAAAATATTGCTTACTCACTTTGTTCCCTTCTCGTGATACTTATTAACAGTTATATTGGAACAGGTTAACAACTTATTAAAAACTAAAGTAGGATAATAATATAAAATTCTTTAAGGCCATATTTTTTTCTATTTCCCTTAAATATATAAAGTTTTAAGTGATAAAGCTACAGCCAGACAGGTAAAAATGGAAATGTAAGCAGAAATTTTATATATTTTCCAAAAACATATTCAAATCATACCATCCCAAGATAAACTTAAGTTTCTTGTGTTGTTTCAGCAGTCTACATGTATGCTTAAAAGCCCTTTGACCCAGTGAAATGAGGAGAGATAAGGCTTCATCTTATCCGATTTCAGTTATTGGCAGTGAGTGTTCTCCATCTGTGAGAAGTTCCTTTTATAGACAATGGAGAGGAGTAAGTATTTTGAGAGTACATATCATCTGAGGTATTCTAAACTTCCACATTAGTTTGTAATGAATTTCACCTTGGAATGTGTTGCAGCAGCCCTCTCATTAGAAGGTAGAAATGAGCCAAGACAGACTTCTTGTTTATCACAGCATGAAAAGAGTCCTGGTTTATTCCTCTTCTCAGCTCAGCCATCCTGACTCCAACTACTCACTGATTCTGGCTGCAGCAAGCTCCTACTTTAGATTTCCCTTGCAGCCTCTGACTGCTGGTTATTTCCTACTAAACTATGACTGCAGGGATCAGTTTGCAGACTCTGAATGCAGGCTTTTACCTTGCTAGACTGCAACTACAGGTTCCAACAAGAGGCTCAAACTACAGACCCAGACTAGCCTCACAGCACTCATTCTCTCTCCCCAGGATCCTTCCTCATGATTCTCCCCTCACCAGCTAACCCATTCCGTTTTATCACACTTATCTTTATTGGATATAGCTGTGACTCATCAGGGGCAAGGCTGTATTGGGTAATTAACACAGCTTTTACTTATCAGGGGCGAGGTCACCTGTATTCCATTCTCCTACAGGAGTGCAAGAGCTACGATGAAGAGATCAGTAAGAACCAACACCTGAGTATCACCCAAGGCATAGAAATGTTACTGTAATTCAGCTTATGGAACACAATTCAGAACTTTATTATCCAAAGAAAAAAATTGTGCACAAAAGTACCCACACTCTTGTGTGTATTTTGACATACTTCACACTGCACATGATACTCACACATACTTTGTGTTTGGCTTTGCCAAATGCAAGAGATTTTTATGTTTTGTAACTGGTGTTGGGAAAAGAGTTTCATTAAGAACATCTTGGTTTGTTGATTCAACAGTGATAGCAAATATTTTTCTTGGTTACTGTTGTGATATTTAACAAACATCATAAAGACAATATTCCATGGCACTCTGAATATTGCTCCTTTGGAAGATTATTACTGCTCTGTTGGGGGGTTAGACTTGTTTATTTTTTCACCTATAGAATTTTTTCCCAAGAGTTGCAAGGCAACTAATTGCCAGGTACTTATCAGTGCTCAGGTGAAACAAAGCATAGAGGCTGGGTGGAGGCTGGCCCTTGGCTACACCTTTTGTCTCTGAGAGTTTCCCCCCGAGGTGGGGGCAGAAAGACGGGGCTGGGGGGCAGCTTCACTTTTGGTGTGGTCTGCATCGGGAGAGGACGAGGCTGCCCTTGCTGCGTGAGTTTCTCACTGGCACCACCGGGATCTGATCCTGAAGAGAGCTACCATCATCTGCTCGTGTGCCCAGGAAAATCCTGATTTCTCCTTTTGCTGCCCTGCTGGAGCGGTCTCAGCCCTGTCCCACTGCCTCGGCGCTGTTTTAGAGCTGCTCTGCACCGCGGGCCCGCACTGCCCTCCCTGCCAAACATCCCTGCCCTCCAGTGACCACCGACAGAGCTCCGAACTTCACCCAATCCACCAGCCCGGGATACCCCACCGTTCCAGCTTAGTACCTTTTTTTTGGAGTCCCCAGAGAGCAGACTGCCCCGAGTTTTGTGGGACCAAGCTCCGCCAAGGTCCCTGGTTCTGTTTTCACTATTAATTGCTGTAGCTGTTGTTGTTTGTTTGCCTTGTTATACCTATTAGTAAAGAACTGTTATTCCTATCCCCATATCTCTGCCTGAGAGCCGTTTTAATTTTCTAAATTATAATAATTTGAGGGAAGGAGATTTGAATTATCTATTCCATGAGAAGCCCTGCCTCTCTTTAGCAGATACCTGTCTTCTTTCAAAACCAAGACATGCTCTCAAGCTGATGAATAAAAGAACAATAATTCCTTATATGTCTAGGGTTCTTTCTGATATATGGCTTTCATTGTCCAGTAAAACTGGAACATTAAGTTCTAGGACATCACAATCAATTAGATTTTATTGTTTAATACAGTGATATTCCACCCAGGCCCTGAGTTCTGCAATCCACATTTCTACAGCATTCAAGGAGGTCTACATCCAGAGACAGAGAAGATATATGTAGGGTCCTGAGGTTAAAATGGCAGCTATCCTGAAGGGAAACAAAAATTTAAAACAAGCTCACAATTGAACAAATGTTAAACTAAATTGAAGGCATTTTTACCGCTACAAATATATAGTAATTGAGTATTTCAGAGAAAAAATTCTGCTTTAAAAGTTGTTCCATAACTAAGTGTAATTATTAATAGCTGAAATGATAAAATGCAGGTCTTATAGCACATACAATATTCTGTTTATGAGAACTGCAGTTATAGTGTTTTAACTGCAATTATTCAGACAGGCATTTTTGTTAACATTCTGAAAACTCCACATTTTTTACTGTGTTCCCTGTGCTGTTTTACTGTATAAATACCTTAATAAATTCTTTAGTGTCCCATATAGAGAAAATCTGAAATTCTTCAATAAAATTCAGAAACCGCTCATCTAAACAGGAGTTGCTAATTCTTTAATTTTTTTATTTCTTTAACCTTCAATTATTGTGAATTACTAGTAGAGGATTAAGATCTAACAACATGCAAAGCAAAAAACAGATGTATGAATCAATGGACAGTAACCATCAACCTTAATATAACTGCCCTGAAAAACTCACTTAAATGATAAAAAATCAATACCCAGGGTAGTTTTTTTTAGGTACATCAATGTATTCAATAGGGGATTTTTAAGTACCTCAGGTACCTACTATTCTTCTGTGTTGAGAAAGACTGTTCTGTGCTGCTCTATATTATTATTTCATTTGCAGTTGCTACTGTAAGATTTTCAAAATAAATATATAATAACAAATAAACAAATATTATGAACTGAAAAATGTTTTTCCATTCCATGCAATTAATTTAATTTCATTACTTTAGTAACTGTTCTCCATTATATATTTTATATTGGATGAGTTGTTCTGTTTTTTGTTTTAATGAAAGGTTTCAAATATCCCATTTGGTTTTGTTATAAAATAACTAATGAAAAACAGAAATCCAGGGGAAAAAAAAAAGATATAAAAAGTCATTTGAAGTAATACTTCATGTTTGTTTTTTCTTTGACTTTCATTTGCAGAAGTTACATTGTCTGTTCTGACTAAGAAAAACCTCCACAGATTTCTGTATTCAAAACCTCAGTCCAAATGTGAGGATGTTTAGCAACAGTCTCTAAAAGATGACTGTCAGAGTATTTTTAAGAGCTCCTTTTAGACTGTGCCTTTCTGCTGGGACTATTGGGAATGAGTGTAGGATCAATCTATCTGACATGTGAGATAATAACAAGCAAGGAAAATAATTGTTTCTCTATCTTCTTTTATGATTCTCTAATAATTATATCTTAGACTATAAATTAATGAAATGCTGTTATCTTACAATAGATTTTAACTATATCTGGTCAAAGGAAAAAAAAATTGGTTCCTAGTTGCAGACTGAGAGGAAAAGGAGCTGCTAATAGACGGAATTGAAGGTCTTCCAGGGAAAAATCTCTGCACAGCTTACTTTAGTTTATTGGAAACAAAAAAAACCAAAACAAAAGAAATCCCCAAAAAACCACCACCACCAGGGGAAAAAAAAAATAAATAAAAGAAATCTTCATGCTTTTCCTCTTAAAAACTTTATCAGACTTCAACCAGATCTGAGCCCCCTGGCATAAGAAAGACATAGACCTGTTAAAGTGGCTGGCCATGTACAGGGAGCACCTCTCCTGTGAAGACAGCTGAGAGAGCTGGGCTTGTTCAGTCTGAAGAAGAGAAGGCCCCAGAACACCTTGAAGAGGGCCTAGGAAAGATGAGGTCAAACTTTGTAGCCCAGCCTGTTGCAATTGGACAAGGGGTAATAGTTTTAAGGGGAAGGAGGATCAATTTAGATTAAATACAAGGAAGAAATTTTTTACAATAAGGGTGGTGGAGCACTGACACAGGTGTGCAGAGAAGTGGTGGATGCCCCATTCCTGGAAACATTCAAGATAAAATTGGATGGGGCTTTGAGCAACCTGATTGAGTTGAAGGTGTCCCTGCTCATTGTGGAGGGGCTACACTAGATGTCCTTTGAAGGTTGTTTCCAACTCAAGCTACTCTATTTGAAAAAAAACCCAAAAAACAAACAAAGAAAACAATCCCTAAACTCCATATATTATACATTGAAACTGAATTTAACTGGTGTATTTGTTCAATATTTTCTTATTTTAACTCTCCATTTTCTGATAATCATGTCATTTATCTTTTAACTCTTTTATTTTTGAAACTTGCTGGGTGAAAGTTTATTCATCTTTCTTCCTGTGATTGAAAAAGAGCTAATAGAAATGCATTCTCTATCAAAAAAAGACTCACAGATGCAATTTCAGAAAAAATAACTTGCTTTTGGAACATGATCTACAATATTACTATTAAAGACATCTATATTTAAGAAAAAATAGAGACAATTTAAAAAAGACATTACATCTAAATTGAGCCATCCTTGATAGAGCTACTAGAACTAATATCATATTTCCAGGTACATTCTATGTCTAATATGTCAGTGTTAATAAATAACACAGCCTTTATCTGATTGAAAATGCCAGGCAATCTCAGATCAGTTTTTATGGACTGATTATTATCAAATTAGGATGTAATTCTGAAAATCCCTGATCTATACTGAATTCCTGATAAATTCCTCATGCAGTGAGCTTGCAATATTGACTCCATCTGGCATTAGGAGTTTCTTCATGTCCATAAAAAACACTACAAAATATTTCTGTCTGAGAACAATGAAAATAGAAATTTTTTTGTTTTAAATTTTACTGTTTAATCTGTTCACTGTGTTCACACAATGCGGTTGCTAAGATTCTGACAATTTGCAGCTTTGAAAGTCGTATTGTTTTGTACCTTCATAGGGACATAGTTCTAAATCTGGATAAAGAATTTGAAAATTTGAGTGTAGTAAGCAAATATAGTACTTGGATGAAACACTGGCATGACTGGAGCAAAGCAATGATAATATTGGTAACATTACAAACAAGTAAGTAAAGCAAACCACTGTATAGGTGTAACCCTAACTACGTGTCCAAATTATATTATTAGTACTTCTAAAATATAAGTTTTTTCTTAGAATGGAAGCTTTGTGCAGATCTATCACTTTTTTTTGCTAAGGATGTTAAGCACTGAGTTAGACAAAAACAGCTGCCTTTACTTATTTCAGCAATGTTGTGTTTCATCAATAATCTCAAGTGGTAAAAATTAACCTTGCTGTGTTTTCTTGATACTTGGATTAGATAGAGCTAAGGAAAATGTTTACATCTTTACTATATCTTGTCAAGCAAGTTGACTTATCTGCACTTTAAACTTGTTCTCATTACATTGACCATATTATTTTGCACTTATGGTTGTATCATTAAGTAAAAACCTGTTTTTGTTTTCTTAAGCTATTTTGAGGTGTCAAAAAGTATTTCCACTTGAAACACAAAGCTTTGCTTTACTTAATAAAGTAAAGAGAACAAGAGAAGTAATGGAGAACAAGACAATTTTCTAGTAATATGTTCCCAACAGGCTTGGTTTTTATTTTGTTTGTTTTGTTTTCCCAGTTTGTCTGTACACAGAAATTAAGGATACTAGTTAAAAACAAACAAAAAAATTTGTTGTTCCCCTAAAAATACTGTTTGGTAACTACCAGAAAATAACTGTAAAGAGGAAGGATCATGCAACCCCAGTACTTAATGGGAACTGACATTTAGGTACCCACCTTCACAAAACTTGTCTCCCTTATTTGAAATTATAATATAGTGAAATAAAATTTTCTGTGCTGTATCAGCAGCAGAACACGACAAAGAGTACCTATGACAGTTTGACAGAAAATGTGAGCTGCACCTTTTTTGGACAAAATTTCAGACTAACAATGCAGAAATAAATGAAAAACCAAACTGATGTAAAAATTTTCCATTCTCTGAAGCTGCTATGTTTTCCTTTAAAATACTGTTACTGTGTAAAGAAAGGAAGAATATGTTTTGCGGGGGTTCAGGAATTACCACTTGGTAGCTTATTAAGAAGGAGTAATATGAGTTGGTTTACTGGTATCTCCCAAATGTCACAGAAGACAAAATAAGCAATAGGACAAGTTTTTGCTGAAAAAATACACATTTATTCCAAAATTAAATGCCTCCTTGCCTCTCAAACGAAACTTATTTGTACATGGCCTGTTAATACATGGCCTCATAGAGTATCAGGCAATAGATGCATTCTATTTTTGTAGATATGACCCCTCTGAATTATATGACAATTGTATTTCCAAATAAAAACAAATAAAGAAAATCCCATGCCTACAGAAAAGCTTCAATACCAGAGAAAATTACAAAAAAAACCCCATTTCCCGAGAGACATCTTCCAAAGAAATGCTATGGGAATTCTGATTCTAGACAGAATTAAAACAGTGTTATTTTCAGGTGATCTATTGCTCATGCTAATATAAAATTATTTGCTATGTTGGTTCTCTTGGGTGAAAAGTGGGGTGGGAGAGAGAAAATCCTACCAAAATGTAATCAGAGTGCAACCACATAATAGCTGTTTACAATAACATATATACTGGAAGTCAGGTGAATGTCTATTTACTTTTAAATTTGAACACAAAATGTATTCAATTTTATTATTGCTTAATGATTTATCTGTTTTGAACTAGACTCTTGCCACTGTAATGCTGCAAAGATACACTACTTCCACCAGGAGGCAAGTTGCTTCTGTGTTCTTTTTCAATAGTAAATGTTTTTTTTTCAATTTATCCAAATGTATTCCTCTTCCTTTAGTCAACCAGCCTTGGTGTGCAGTAAATGATCATGGATTTTGATAAGCAATATTTCCTGAATTAGCCCTTCTCCCAAGCCCTTTTAGGGATATTTTAGGGTTCCCAGTGAAAGTAGCAATGCTATGCTTATCTCTTTCCAACAGCTAGACAGCCTTTGGCAAGAAAAAAAGTGCTACCAACAATGAACATCGTGATATAGGTATTTTGACTGAGGGTAAGAGGCAAAGCCTTTAAAGCTAGCACACTGAATAGCATAGCTAGACAGCAAGCCAACTATTTTTAATTGCTGACATAATGAGTAATTTACTGTTCCACCAAATTTTCATGTATTTTTAAGCTCCACATACTGCTTTTCAAGGTACATTGCATACACTGGGCATGCTACACTCAAAAACCTTACCTTACCAAAACAAGTAAACACATCTAATTATAAAACAAAATACAACATTCTAAAAATAATATTTATTTTGCAGAAGAGACGGAAATACATAATTATTAAAAAACCCAAAAGTTTTCATGATGCATAGATAGTGTTTATGGAAGAGGTTTTTTCTTTATTGAACTGTCTTGAATCAATATAAATTGTTTAGAATATATATTTTGAAGAATCTAGATACAAAAGATCTTTTGTGTGGAGTTATCCTTTACTCTGAAGCAGGTTGCATCCACTGCATTCTCAAGATTTTTAAGTTTGCGTATTGTTAGTTCACTTCCAATCCAAAGCTTAACTGTATAAACGTTTTGCTACTGTGTCTCTTAAAAATAATAGTATTTTTTTTTCAAATGAGTCCATAAATCTTAAAAAAGTCAATAAATTTTGATTAAATAACATTCACAGACTGTTTCAAAATTGCCAGCAGCATGCAAAAGTACATTACTGCACATGTACTGCCATTGTTTCCTTATCACTGCAGAAATTTTAAGTTAGATAATCTATTGTCCCTCAGTGTCTGACTTCTTTATCAAACACTTCATTTTCATCAGTGTAGGTTCACATATTTTGCTACCTCTTCATAGAAGGAAAAACATATATAAATTATATATTCCTCTTTCCTTTCTGCCACCTTGAACATTTCATTGAAATTCCTTGCAATTAAATCAGGTTCAGATTCTAGATTAACAACAATAGCAGCCTCAAATTGTCTGCAGCTATGCAAATAGAGTGCTAAGTTTACAGAAAGCTTCAACAGACAGGTCAGCTAAGGAGACAAGGGAACAGTGGGACAGTCTATTAAAGTTAATTGGCTTGTTAAAGTAATTACTTTACACATTGGACACAATGCTATCATGAACTTATTCTGATTTATTTTTCATTTATTCCTTCCCTGGGATTTTTTTTTCCTCCTGTGAAAAGCTGAACCATCCCCCAGCATGGAGAGAAGAAAGCACCCTTAATTCCTTTCAAAGACAAAATGTGGTATTTTTAACTTTATTTTCCTTAAAAAATTGAAGTCATTTTTGACACAGCAATTCCATCTGGGTCATTAGGCTGTTGTTCAACTCAAGCCTAGAGCAATCTGCTTGTCTCATGAAAAAGATTTCACCACAAATAACAACATTCCAATTTCTGTCTTCTGTGGATTAAAGTTGGCATTGCTACTGCAGCAGAAATTGTGATCAAAATGCGCATGGTACATTTTGTGGTCTGTAGTGTATATCACAGATAGAAAGCAGTAGCTGAGAAGTCATGGTAATTAATGTTTCAATATGGCTTTCAAGAATCCTAAAAGAAAGTTAGGAAAACATTAAAAACCTCCAGACAACAAAAAAAATGTCATAAAGACATTCAGGTCTGAAAACACTGAGAAAAAGTGAGAAAGATAAATCTTATGTAATTTTTGCAATTTCTTTCTGCTTTGTATGAAGGAATCCAATTTTTTCTGATTGACCTTGGGATCCAGACTGGGGAGAAATCTTAAATTTATGTAGAAAGAATTGACTGGAAAATAGGGAAGGAATCAAAATCTGCAAAAACCCCCACCCAAAACCCCATAAAGATACATTTCCATAACTTTACAGTAGCATAAACAATGACAAAAAATACAAAAGCAATGAAAGGACACAAGAAATAAAACCTCAAAATACCCTGAGTATGGGAACATTGCTATCCAGCAATGATAAAAAAGCAATAAAAAAAGAAATGTTTAAGAAATATTTAGGAACACTAGATAGTCACCACACAGAGATGTCAACATAATATTATTATGAAACAGCAACAAAAAATATTTTTCAATGAGAATCACTTTAAGATCGGCCATAACATCTGCAAACAACAATTCAAGATATGCATGCCGATAGGCAACCATGACAATGAAATTAAAGATTTCTAGATGTATAGGAATCTGTAGACTACAAAGCAAAAAACCTGGAGCTTTGTGCTGAAAACACATCTAAACCCACAGATATTTTCTATTGACAGAATATTTTTCTGACAAATACAGAAGCACAAAATACCTTCAGAACAGTGGAAAAATAGGAAAGATTGGTGATTCATGCATTAGGAAAATTGATAGGTTTACTTCTTTAATAATTGGGAGTTCTTTCTGCAATACCATCATTAGTTATAGGAACAAAGAATTATGACTAAACTACAGATTACTTGCTGAAAAGACTTTTGCTATAAGAATAATTATCTTGAAGGAAGTCTGAATGGCAATGTCCATTCACCATATACTTTCATGAAAGAATTTGTGAGATTTTATCAGGATTCAGTGCAGGATATTTCAAAATATTATGAGACGACAGTAAAATGAGATGACACTGGAACTTAGCAAACCAAAATAAAAGCTGATAGGTTTCAATCATTCAATAATCACTGTCAAACACAGATACATTTTAACTTTTTGCCTTTGCTTTATTATGCTTTTTCCTTTACAAAGAGAGATAAAATGACAACTCTTCTAACACAACATAACAACAAGAACACAGAAGAGTTCCTTTCTTGAAAAAATAAACAGTTCAAGAAAAAAATCCTCACAATTTTAACCAGACCTTAAAAATCTCTCAGTAGGCAAAATAATGCAATAAGAAATAACTTTGTATATCTTGACAATTGGCAAGACTAAAGGGAAGTAGCACAAATACAGAAGACATCAGCTACTGAATTTGACTGCCTAAGCAAGATTTGCTTATGAAGAACAATATGCAATTTAAAAAACAAACTATGGCTTCAACTATAATAATTATAGTCTTAGCATGTGTAGTTGAAAGCTGGGAATAAAATGAGTCGGGACAGTTTGACAGCAAAAGCTTCATGAATATACTAGGTTGAAAGGAATTAATTTATAAACAGATTTATTTATTCAGAGAAGTCTACAGCTCCTAATCTGTGAAAGTTTTTTTTAGAAAAGAAGGTTGAATTATCTATGAGCCTGAGTTAACGATGATTCTAAATTATTTATTCATTAGATATGGCAGTACACTGCAGGAAGAACCAGCAGCCAACTGGAGAGAAAGCATCTTGTCAAACACTGCTTGTACCTGTGCTGGGTGGACTGCTGGGATTCAACAATGCTCACTGTGTCTTAAGTAATATCTAAAGGTACATGAAGGATTTATTCTTTCCTTCAGTTTAATTTTCAGAGCAACAAATGAAGTGTGGAAGCACTACTCAATTACTCAATATTCTATTTTTTAGTCATTTTTCTTCACAATGGAGTTTCAAGTCCCTGCTAAAGGTGATGAAAGCATTTTGACTTCAACAGACAGTACTACATGAAACTGTACCAGTCCACAGACACTCCAGTTGCCTGACATTGCTGTATCAACAAGCTATCTTGATACAAGAGCTATTGTCTTCCATACCACCGAACATTTACTTCCCTACTATTACATGGCTGTCTGATTTTATTTTTTTCAGTCTGAGCAGCTCTTTTCTGAATAAATTAACTATAGATCAATTAAACATAATGCAAATTAGCACTTTGTCTAATTCACTGGAATGCGAAAACTCACAAGTAATGCTAAACCTCAATTTTAGTATTACTTGAGTCAGAATATTATAGATTTTTCTTCTGGGAAACAACTATATTCCAATTTTAGGTAAGATCAAGCACTTCAGGCTTTATTCTACGATGGAATATCATCTAAGTTGTTCATTAGATTAAAGCTTGTGACAGATTATAATGCTACAAGAGGCCTTATGAAGTTTAATTAGCTTCTTTAAACATGTTTTACAAAACACTGCTGACATAGTAGTAAAGTGTAGATTTGTTATCTTTCATGATTGCAAATTACATCCCATAGCTGTTACCAGACTACTAGTCTCTTAACTCAATTTCTGTAGTAATATTAAATTGCAGTGGTAATGAACACTCACAAAATACCATTATCAAGTTCACAAATCCTAAAATGCCTTTAATAATTCACTGAGATTGAGTTTACACTGGACCATTTCCCAGGTGCTAGGGATAATGATAAAGCACCTTAGCTTTTATCAACCAACCATTTCAGATGACAAGCAGAGGAATGCAGAATGGTGATATATGTGCATGGGGCTTTACACTTAAACCAGATTTAATTCTTTCTGGTGATGTCCTTAGGGACAGATCAATCTAAAACAAGGTAGTTCCATCAATTGTTACTTGTGCTTTGCCACAGAACAGTTTCCTCAATAAATGATGTTTGAATTGGTACTTCCAGACTGGGCAAGCGACTCTATTAACTTGAAAAAAAGTAATGAAGAATATAAAATTGCTTGCATTAAAAATAATCTGGAATACTGGAATATCAACTCCTACACCTGAAAAAAAGAGGACTGAAATTTTCTCAAAACATTTATGATTATTTCAAGAAAGCAGCACTCACTAGTTAGTTTTTCAACTAATATATATTATATATTCAACTAATTATATGGCCTCATAAAATCATTTGCTATCACAGATACTTTATCTTATTATTTTCAATAAAAGAATTGAGATATTATGTATAGCAAAAATAATGCATTAGACTATGGAAAATTATCACTATGACTAGGTTTTACATTTCCTCCAATTTCCCAGTCCCCCACTGGGGGACTTATGTACGTTTTAGACGGAAACATTGATCAGGAAAAAGATCCTAGTTTCAGGATGATTTGGTGCTCCTTGCTTTTTGCCTGTAAGCAATCTACACTGTGTTGTAGCTCTATGTATGCAGTATGTATGCGACTGTTAAAACTAAACCTTATTAGTTTTAGAGGATGTGCACAACTGTTTAATATTTTTATTTTTACATTTGCTTATATGATTTCATTTTGGACAAAAATGTACAAATCCTAAATAATGTGATAGGAACTTGTACAACAAACATTAATTTTTTTTTTCCACCTGAAATTTTCAAATCAATTCTGTAAACCTAATAAATAGTATATTATGTTTACACTATCTGCCTGTGATAAGCCAGGCAAGCAAATTGTCTGAAATTCACATTATCTTATTAACATAGCTAAGATTTCCATTAAATAATTTCTACAGGTAATGTGATATTTTTTTTAATTTCAAAATTTTTACATCCAGTTGAAACAATATTATCTTGAAAAAATAAAAAAATAGTGTTTATGTTCAAAATAATCATGGCTTTTTGGGAAACACCAATAAATTTCCTATTTTGGTATGTTTATTGTAAAGCAAAGCCTAGAGTGATATGAATCTCTGTATTCAAGCAAATACAGATTATCATAATAATGACCTTTTGCTATTTTCAGGTTCAACTACCTTCCTTCAACTCTTGAAATTATTCAAAAACATGACCACTTATCAAAATTTAAAACCACTGAATGACCTTTTAAAACCATACATAAGAATACAGGCTTTTCCCTTCATTTCTTTAAAAATACCTTTTAAGTACAATGTACATGTGTATATAAAATTTTCCTGCTGCAGAAGCATTCTGGAGTAAACAGAAAACATTCTGTTACAGAATCACACTCTGCAACTGTTCATATAAGTAGATTCAGAAAGCTTTCAAGATCTACAGTTACGAAAGGTAATCTTGGTTGTGCTTTGTTTGATCCAAATTTTGTGGAAAATTAAGGATGGATCTTAGTCCTTCTGCTAAATGTGTTTTAGGAATTTAACTATGATAACCTGCAAGAAAGAAATTCCAGGCTCGATCAGAAATCTGTTTTCCTACATGACCTTCTTTTTTTAAATTTTCTGCCATAATATAAAATATTTCTTCTTTTTCATGTAAGTTATGTGATCACAAAATAACTTCAGAGTTGCTAAATTATGATATACTAAGTGATGAAATCTTATTATTTTTGTACATTTCGAGAAACAACAATCTTGTGTCCATAATTTTAATTGTGTACCCTTATCCTTATTGCAGCTTGATACAGTATTCAGGCTCCCAAACAGAGTAGGCAGAAAAAAAATAGCTATCTGATAATCAGAATTCAAGCTTGCTTCATTTCTGTATTAAAAATTTAGAATTTTAAAAGAGTGAGTAGAGCTGTACACATTATTTGCTGTTTATTTCTCTCTCATCTGTCTCCTATTCATTTAAAAAGGAAAGAAACAAAAGCAAAAGAAGAGTAATTTTGAAAGGCAGACATTTATGGTGAATACATACAATATGTCAAAAATTCTTAAAAATTTAGTGCAATTTCAAAACAATTTAACTAAATGACATTGTTAGTACAATGAAAATTTGTCTAGTCCCTGTGTAGAAAGGAATACAATGTTATATTTCTTATTTATTATATTAGGTTGTAACGAAAAGTATTCTGCATATACAGGAAGAAAATTTAACGTACAGCATTGTATTTACAGAACCTGAAATTACAATGTGTTAACAAAATGGCTAAATTGGTTTGGTAATATAAGTTATGCCTAGAATTTGAGGGTTCTATTCAATTTGTAGTAAAAATGCAGCATTACATTATGCTATGTTTCTCCAGGAAATTATACTATAAATAATACATTCCATTTTAATTGCAAATAAATTTCCCTTACTGTTACTTTGTATTAAACATCTAACCAATGAGAAATACCTGGTCAGCCATACATGAAAAATTCTGGGGAATAGGTCACTTTGCACCAAGTTTCCTTCTCACTGGAAGGAAACACACACTAGCATTCATAAAAATGAATTAAAACACGTATTCTGAATGTTCCAAGTCAGATCTGCAATGTCAGAGGACACACACAGTTTTGTGTGGCCAGCAGAACTAGAGAACTGATTCTTCCCCTGTACTTGGCATGAGTTAGGGCACACTTTGAGTGCTGTGTCCAGTTCTGGGCCTCCCAGTTTAGGGAGGATGTTGAGAGATGCTGGAGTGTTTCCAGGGAACAGCAGCAAGGGCGATGAAGGGTCTAGAACACAAGTCCTGTGAGGAAGAGCCGAGGGAGGAAAGGAGGTTCAGGGGAGACCTTATCACTCTCTACAACTGCCTGAAAGGAGGTTGTAGCCAGATGGGGGTTGGCCTCTTCTTCCAGGCAACCATTGCCAGGACAAGAGGAAACAGCCTTAAGCTGCATGAGGAGACATTTAGATTGGACATTAGGAAGGAGTTCTTCACAGAAAGACTGACTAGGCAGTGGAATGGGCTGCCCAAGAAAGTGATGGAGTCACTGTCCCTGGAGGTATTTAAGAAAAGATTATATGGGGCACTCAGTGCCATGGTCCAGCTAAACAAGGTGGACTCGATCATAGGTTGGACTTGATGATCTCGAAGGTCTTTTCCAACCTAGCTGATTTTGTGATTCTGTGACTATGTTTTTGTTACTGCTGAGTGGGGCTTAGATAGAGCAAAGACCTTTTCTGCTTTTCATACTGCCACACTGGCAAGGAGGCTGCGGGTGCACACAGCCAGGACAGGTGATCCAAACTGACCAGAAGGATATTACAGTCCATATGATAAAGAAGGAGGTGGGAGATGCTTGGAATGATGATGCTTGTCTTCCCAAGTAACCATTACATGTGATGGGGCCTTGCTCTCCTGGAGATGGCTGAGCACCTGCCTGCCCAAGTGAAGCAGTGAATCAATACCTTTGTGTTGTGCTTGTGTGTGCAGCCTTTGCTTTCCCTGTTGAACTGTCTTTATCTCAGTCCATAATGTTTTTTATCTTATACCCTTCTGATTCTGTCCCTGATCTTGCTGGTCTGAGTGAGAGAGCAGCTGTGTGGGGCTTGGCTGCTGGCTGAGGTTAAACCACAACACTCAACTAAAGCAAGAACAGATGGAAAGCTGTATATGGCATAAGTGCTCTGGAAATGATTTGCAACTTGCCTGCAAGAAAATTCATCAAATCAAATGTTTCATTGACATTAGCAAATGGTTCATGCTTCAGCTGAAAAAAAAATGTTTTGAAATTCTGTACATTTAATGTGTAGCAAATTTGTTTTTTCTTATTCTTTCATTATGTGATAATATGTCTGTATGAGCAGTTGTTCTATGCAACAAGTGACACAATTCCAGAGCATGTCTAACGTGCTGCCCCAGCTGGACAGAGCCGGTTCGAGCTGGACACAACCAGTTCCAGCTGGATCCAACTGCCCACCACAGGGCGTGGCTGAGCCATGGCCAAGGCAGGGGCACTGGGGGAACTATGTGTGTAAGGAAGAGTAAAACACTGCATGGCAGAGGAAAGTGTGAGAAACAGCCCCACGGACACTGTGGGAGGCAGCACTCCAGATGCTGGGACAATTTACCTCACAGGAACAGGTTTATCCTGAAGGACTGCAGCCCAGTCTATGCTTGTATACGTCTGCCTAGCAGGTTGTTTAATTTTTTACTCAACTATTTTTTGTAATACAACTGTATTTGGTACTCATAAACAAACAAACAAACAAACAAGTGTGTTTCCTCCAGTATTATGGTAAATCCAGGGATATGTAATCTGCTTAAATCACATGACAGAAAGGCTGTATTCAAGAGTTGTAGTACTCATATGAGCAGATTACCTCAGGTAACACACTGCACCAAACAGGCAGCTCTTTAAGAACTTAGGATGTAACACAGTTCTTCAGGAACTCAGAAATATGGATAACCACGTCCTACATGCCACTGTGAGGGGGATTCTCTGAGGTAAACTAGAATACTTATAGAATATACAAAGGCTTTGCACACAGATAAGTGCAAGGAATGAAAAAAGGATTCTTATAGAGGATGCTTATAGATGAAACTGAAGTCCAGTAATATATATAGCCATTTGAATTTTTAGAGTACCTTTTCTACTGTTCAATTTATCTTTATAAAGATAAAGATAAATTGAACAGTAAAAGATAAAGATAAATTGAAAAATACATCATCTGAAAATTTTCAAGTTATTCAATGAAATTAGTATTTCTTCTTTCTCTGAAAAGTTTTCCACTGTCCAGCTCAAAATCTCACTGGTGGTTAACTACTATTTCCAAACTTGCTCTAATATATCAGCTTTCAAATCAGATATTAATTTTTAAAATAAGTATTTTGATTCATGGATGACTAGATGAAGATAATGAATACTTACTATTGCTTCTACAGAACCTAGTCACTCTAGAAAGATAGTGGGAAAGGTGAAACCAAAAGTAATGATTTTAGCACAAGATGTGTTGCTGAATCCATCTATTTGTTGGACTTTGGAAAGTGACATAAGCTTACTCATCAGATCATTTCAAGCTCAGACAAACATTATTTATATATAAAAATAGAAGCAACTAATTGAGACACTCTGGCAGCCACTGAGATATGAAACAACAAAAAAAAAATGCATAAGCCATCCCACATTTATTGAACAACCTACTTTGATTTTGATTGCATAGTGTTTATTTAAATCCAGGAGGAGAAACTTTGGAGAGAGACAGTACCACTTTGTCAGTCTCAGATTTCCCTAGGGGTTTTAATTTCACAACAGTGAAATTCTTAAAGAAGCTGAGGACAAACATGATAGATCTGTGTAGGAAAAACTGTCGATGAATCAAAGAATACTTATTTGCCTACTTTTGAAGTGAGGAATTCTTCTGTCAACAAATAACTGCAGCTATTCTTCCTTCACACTTCAGAAAGAAACTAAATAATGGAAATTGATCAAATTATTTTTAGTCAAACAAAACACAGATTGTTGCTATTTTCAGCTCATTTTTATTCCATTTTAGAGTATTTGAAAAGGGGAGAAAACTTCATTGGTTATCTTTCTGTTGTCTCTAAGTATCAATATTCTGTTCTGGGAAGAATTCATTATTTGACACTTATGCTCTTACAGTACAAGCAATGTTTTCTTACAAATTTCACCTTCCTTCAATAGTCAAATGAACCTTTACATTTTACTTCTAGGGATATTGTATTTCATCTAGAGTACAGTCTAGGATATAATTCCTTTACCATTAATTTTCATTCAATTTTATTATTGTCTAAGTCTAGACCAATACCTTTTCATCTTCATATGAAAAATTCTGGGGAAAAGGTCCCTTTATGGCAAGACTCACATGAATCAATATCTTGTCATCCTTATGTTTATGCTCTAATGTTTGGATTGTTCTTCTTTTTGCTTCTTTAAGTGTATTTATAGAGAAAACAGCAAGGGAAAGTGGTTTTGTTGCTACCTCTTTTGAGTGTAATTTTGGTCCTTCTATGTCCCTGAGCAAGAAAATTTTGGCCAAGGAATCAATGTACCCAGATATTTAGTTTGGGAGCTTTTAGGGACATGTAGGTTATGATTCAGTTTGCTATACCTGAGTGAACAGGGTCATTTCAAATAACCCCTCCACCAGCCAATCTATCTGCTGATCCAGTGATGTCTTGATGCCTACACTTGATGCCTACAAGCAGGGAGCTAGATTGAACCCAAAGACTCTATTCTTGTATTTAAATAATCAAATCAAGAACTTAGTGACATTTGTACTTCTTAAAACAGTTTACCTCTCATTGCAGAAGGGAAATATTTTCTGTAACTTTTATGAGTCAGGTCTGCTAAGCATTTGTTGGAGTTGCTCATAAACCCTAAGACATCTCATATGACTGTGGGCGCTTACATTTAAACAACTGAAATGCTGAATTCAGCCTCAACACCTGGCTGAAGTTCAGGAGGAGACCAAGACACTTGAATCACCTGTGTATGCAGGCAGCATAGCTGCTTCACTCAGTTAATTCACTTCATGCTGCAAAAGTGAGTGACTTTCAACAGGTCTTTTGACATGTCTGCCAATTCCATTCTCAGATACCCCAGGATATGCTTAAGCAAGTGAATTGCATTGCTACTGGGCTGGTTGATGGGCTAAATGGATTCCTAGGCTCATTTTAGAGTATTGCCTGACATTGTATTGACCTAAGGGAAGCTTAGGCATCTTCCACATGTAGACATTAACATACAGACATTTGAGTTCAAGCTTTAATCTCTTGCCAAATTCTACCCTAAGGAATTTGTGCAGCTAACCTGTAGACTAATCAACTATTACCCTTATACCCTGGGAAGCAACATGAAAATTCATTTCTATTTTTAAATAATTAAAGTATGCTTAAACCTATTTATAAATAAACTTACTCAGAGAGAGTATCTCTAGTTATACATAGCCACTCATTTATTTCACTTTTTAATATGTCAAAGTAATTAGATTTAAACTTTAAATTTTAATAAAGTGGAACTGATTGCAATTTCGTTATTTAAAAAGTAATGCAAAAAATGTTGAGAGACTTCTGTAGCAACCTCTACAAAGAATCCACTTCTTTTAAATGTAAAAATCTACACAGTCCTGGTCAGATGTAAGTGGAACTTTTCCTTCCCAAATTGATTTCTTTTTTTATTATTTTTTACATCTAAGGGAAGTAGAAGCAATCCTTGATTTTTCAAGTCATCATAAAGCAAAAAAAAGTTCTATTAATTTTTAGCTATTAGGCTCCAACAAGTTTTCAAATACGGCATGCAATTCTGTTCCCTTGTGATTTGAACATGTTCTGAAATAACCAACATTCAAGATGCGTTCTTGAATTGACTTTTCTGCGGAAGTTATAAAAAAGACTGTCAACATACTACTAACAATACATGTGTTCCTACCTGATCCTGTATTCCTCAATAGAAAAAAGGACTAGATGGAATCCTTAATTCTCAGAGAAAATGAAAGGTCCAAAGCTTCTTTAAAAAAACTTTTGGGGTAAACCAAAAGATTTTTTCTTCCCTTGTTCAGTAGTTTTGGTTTGCCTTGAGTTCTTCCACACTGCACTGTCTGGACTTAGTTATTTAATTTCAGAAAAATAACAAAACAATACCAGGAGCACTGGAATGCCAACACACTTGTGTTTCTATCGATGGATAATGCTTGGTTTCAAATATTATCTCAGAATATTAGGGGCAGAAAGGGGGTGGAGGTAAATAAAATATGTAAAAAAACTGGATTCAGCTTCAACTACAATTATTTCTATGTGAGAAATTTGCATTTAGCAGCATAAGATGTTCAAAATCTAAGGGAAAACAATTAGATTTCCTTTTCTCATCAAAAAGCATGACTGTTCTACCACTGCCCAAACCAGATGCAGCTATATAGGAAGCAGCTCTAGAAAGAATAAATTGCAATCTTAAATGGAAATCTGTGGTCTCATGTGGTTGTGCTTCTTGCTCCAAAACTTAATCTCTTCTAGTCAAAGTTACAGAGATCATTTTACTGTAGTAGACAATTGCAGAAGGGAAGAAGTGCTCTATGTTTGCAGCCAAGGTAAAGGAGCATCTGTGATGAATCACACCTGAGACCGAAATGCCAAATGCACGAAAGGCACATTAAACTGTCACACGTGTATGTTTGATATTCAGTTGTAGTGTAATCCTGAATGCTCTTTTTTGGAACTACAGGTATGCAATACCTAGTCCATCAGCATCTGACTCAAAAGTCACAGAGATTTCTGAGTCCAGAAACATAATGCTCTTTTCTCAATACTCCTTGAGGAAGCTAAATATTGGACATTTTGAAAAGCTACCTAGTTCCTGATAAAAGGTTGAGGTTTCTCCTTCTCTCCATGCCCCCTGCCCAAAAAAACCCCAACCAATCAAACAAAACCAAAAACCCCCAAACAACCAAACAAAAAAGTGGTTAATAGACAATTCCTTTCTATACTAGCCTAGGGTGCAGAAACCTCAATGCATTCATGCAGTCCTCTTGTTTAGTGTCTGGTGCTTTAAGCACTTCTAACACAGGGAGGACCCTCTGCAATCCCTTTGTGTCCCACTGCAGAAAGCAGGTGTCTTACACAGTTCCACCAACAAGTATGAGAAAAATAATATAAAGAAGAAAAAGGAGTCAGAATAGTCTTGCCTACCATGGAAGATTAAGTTCCAGTCCTGACTCCTTTACTTTTAACATATTTTTATAGAAAGCAGTTTTTTGACTTGGTGCAAGTGCAATACTGAAAGCATGGAGTTTATGTCTCTCTTATCATTGGAAATATCCTGTAAGTCCACAATAACATTCTTTACATCATGCCTCAAAAGACCTGAGAAGCAGCCTCTTTTTGGGGTAAATCTGACATTCAATCATGATTTCAGAAAAAAATCACTAAATGAATAATTATTATAGATCTGCTGAAAGATGGACTGTTTGAAACATGCTTTAAAATAGTTGCTTTCAGTTTGCAGTTGTAGTTCATTCTAAATAAAACTACTTCACATTGATTAAAAAATTTCACATTTTTTGCATATTGGTTTGGGCTGTCAAAGTGTTAAAAATGTTACAGAAAAATATTCCTGTTATGAGAATCTTTATTGTTTGTTTAATATAAAATGTAGAAAAACTCTACAGCTTTGTGGACCTTTAGAATTAAATAAAAATTCTACATATTTTTCTATCCTTCATGGGAAATATTATTATTCTTATCATCATTATTATCATCATTATTATTACCAGTAATAATAATGATAATATTTTTAAAGAAATTTCTGACATCTCTAAACAAAACTAGTTACTTTTTCAGTAACCGAAAAACTAGTTCAGTTACTGAAAGTTTCCAGACTTTCAGTTTTGGAAAACTGATAAATTTCCCTTAAAATAATTGTTTACATATAAGTTTTGAGGAAGAATTTTTGGTATGATTTTATTCCCTTTTTTAAAATAAAATAAAGTGCAGCAAATGTATTTTTATGCTCAGAATTTAAAAATTACCTTTGTTTATCAATTTACCAATTTATACTTATTTGTTTTATTTTTATATATTTATAATACAGCCTGTAACTACTCTTAACTGACACTGACTTTAGTGACAGTTGTCAATGTGTAATATCAATATAAAGGTGCCACTTCAGTATCAATAAATATCTGAAGAAAGAAAATCCCTGAAAGAAAGAAAAATACAACCTCAAGCATTGATAAAAATATACTACCCTAGTGTGAAAATATTAACACAAAGAACCTACAACTAACTGTATAGGACCTCATCAGCCAACACATCTACATACTAATACAGGTAAGAAATTACTGCAGAAAGAGAGATTGGCATGGCTTGAAAACGACAATATAAAAGCTACTTATTATCTCAGTAAGCTCTATAAAACAGTCCACCTGATCATTATTGCCAATTTCAATTAGATGTGAGCCCATCAACAGGACCTGTAGAATTAATGTTCCTTCCTTTGAGGTGGAAAAGATTTTTGCAGTATTTATTCAATCAGTTCCCAAATTAGCTGATGAGACGCAGTTTAATGACATGCCAGTTCTGCTGTACCCATGATAATGTGTTTTGTCCTTTTCGATAACTTCAGGCATCTATCACTATAAAGGAAAGAGGCAGTACAATTTTTCAGGTGAAAATATAGAATTAACTCTTGGGTTACTTAACAGGTTGTTTGAATTCTGTTAAATAAACCAGACTTTTAATTCATTTTCGTCTGTGGTTATGTGCATAAAGGTTTGTGTACAGAATACGGATCAACGCCATCATTTGAGATATACATTTTATACCAAAACTCACAGTATGGGTTATTCTCATATATGTGTCATAAAGGCAGATGTTTATTCTGTAAATAAACCCTATAATCAAACAATTTGATAAAAGATTGAGAAGAATTTATTGTGTGAAAAGTTACTTTTGATCAGCAATCTCAAACATCAGACCCTTGAAATAATAAGTGATTTTGACTATGCACTGATAACCCATTTCTTTAATTAAGACTAGGAGAGTGATGAAGCTTTCCCAAAGATGTAACTGCCTGAGCAGATTCATGGTTAAAATGTGTCTCATGATATATAACCCCTCCATCCTATCATTCCTCTTAGATATCTTTCTTTTTCAATAATATACAAAACATGATTCACTATTAATGACTTTTAGCCTATTAAAATAAATAATCAAAAAGAAAGTACATATAATTTATTTCTATTTAGTTTAATTACATAAATTCTTAGTACTTTATCTTATAGCATTATTGGCTGATGAGTGGTCTCTGTAGCATACAAACATCAAGCAGGTATCTAAAATAAAAGTTCTGGTAAGAGACATTAGATAGCTCATTGATCATGATAAAGAACTAGATGACAGGAAGGTACTTGTTTACTTTTTGTAACTTTATTTTTTGAGAACAGTGTTTACTAGCTTTATCACTGTGACATATGTAAATAAGGAAGCAGAACTGATAAGAAGAAATACGCTAAAAAATAACAGTTGTAAAACTGATCAAGGGAAGACAACTGTTAGCAAACAAAGAGGTTGCTCTAGTCTTATTTTACTTGCAAGCTGAATTGAGCTTGCTAACAATTGATTAGGATAAAGATTTTTAGTTCTAGCTTTGTGTCAGAATAAAGATTTGTTTGTAAATTTTTTCTGATACTTCCTGGTCATCAGTTATAAGACCTCTCATTGAAGAAAAACACTAATGTTTACTTAACATCCACCATGGCCATTATTTGGCATACGTATTACATCACCTTTCTTTACAAAATTAAAAGGATTATAAGACCCTATAATATCAACCCCACTGACACTCTATTTGAAACACCAAAAGGATTAAAAGCCCACAAGATTTTGCCATATAAATGGATAAAGAATGATAGACATATTATGGAAAGTTCTTACTTTGGAAGGGACAATACAGAAAGGATCATGTCCCATGAAATTAACCAGAGAACTTGAGAGAACTGGATTTTTACCTGACATTTTTCAGAATATTAAGAGAAAGTATAATTAATTTCCCTGATTCACTTTTAAAGCCATCATAATTTTTCTTACATACTTTGTGTATATTATAATGAGTCATTTTGCTCCCATTTCTATTTTTGTGCCAACAAGGTGATAATACTAAGTAGAAACAGAAGGCTCCATTTGTAAAGGGTATCTACAATATTAGGGTCATGACAGAGAAATAATCCTCTATATAAGGCAATCATAGGGTCTAATCCTCCCCTAAACATTTCTTTTAAAGAAATTGGTGGAGTATAGGGAAGAGAAAGCTGTGAACTATTTCTCCATAACTTATTTTGTGCTATGAAAAGTTCCATAAACAACAACATGCTAAGGATATGTAACCTGATATGCTCCATCTTCAAGCTTGCTCAGGAACTCATAAAGTTCATGAAGCAGAAAGGCACAGGTCAAAAACACCCAACTTGGAACTACATTTCCTTCACACATAAGGAGTACAAGAAACCTTGGTGGTTTTTATTTCCATATCCTGTGTTCTCTCAAGTTTCACCTGTATATTGCAGTGTCCATTTTGTCTCTCAAGATGTTGTAAATAGACAAAGTTAGTGACTTCTTTTTTATTATATGTATTTAAGAGTTTTAGAGCAGTAGACATTCTATTATTTGAGCATCAGCATGCTAGGAAATACAATGATATAGAAAAAACAGTTACATAATGCTGTGTTCAATATACCATTTAAATATATGAAGGAAACTGAAACAATAAAATAGAAATATTGCAGAATCTGAAGTACTTGGCATCCTCAAGCTCCTACTGTAAACAGTGAATTATTTTTTGGAAAATGGAAGGAAAAGCAGAAATAATTTGGCAAATTTGTAATTCTTACTTGTCACACTAATAACAAAATCTGAACGCATACTTGTGTATATGTATGGTACATGCTACTGAAGAAATCCTTTCAGAAAGATATCTTCTCATAAATTTTTGCCCTCAATGTTCTGTCTAGGACTTGTGTTATTAAGCAAAATTTAGGTTGAAAAAAATACAGTGTCTTACTCAGGGCATAATAGTATTTGTGAAGTTTAATAACATCAAGGTTCTGAAGTCTGTCTATATCAGCTACTCATATGCCATAAAATTTTATATTAGGAGTGTAAAAGGGCCCCAGATAGCCTGCAGAAGACCTGTGGTAACAACAGTGTGAAATAAGGGGAAAAATCAAGTAATGAAAAAGAAATAAAAATATTTTTAGATATTCCACTAGTAGAATTCCTGTACAGGTATGTTTTATTATAATGTTCAATAGGAATTTTTAGGGAGGGAAAGGTTTGGAAATAAAATGAGAACCTGCTGGAAGTTTCAAAACCTCTCGTTTGGCTCTGGAGTCAGAAAAAAAGATTTATGAAGTTATTAACAAGAGATGATATTACCAGACTAATTTTTGTAAATTGCTATCACTTCTGTGTTTGCAAGCCTCATACAGCCCTTGGAGACTGATCTCATTTGAAAGGTATCTTTAAAAAATACTATACAGGTATTTTTAACCAAATACTATAATTTATGAAGCAATAAATCAAAAAGTATTTGTAAAACACAAACAACTTTTTGAAAGAAAAAAAATTAGGGAGAACTGAGGATAAAACAGTAGTAACACAGAGATAATTTCCATCTTCTACTAATCATGGTATCTAGATAACATTTTCTGAGTCATTAGTTCTTTGTGTTGACTTTTGATTAAAATTTTTCTTTTTTCTTCGATCATAGATATTCTTACACAGAAGTTACATGAGGTCAAAGAAAAGCATTGTTCCTGTGATGTGGCAGCTAGTTAGTGGGAACAATCTTGATAAATTTTAGCCTTTGAAGCACAGCATGTTGCAAAAAAATTAAAGCAAATTCTGCTTCATTCTGATTAAATTCAATCATTGTCATAAATAAAAAGATGAGAATAAAAAGAAATAATTTACTCACTAAAAAACTGCATTTATTTCTCCATTACACTTGGTTAATAAGACTACTGTGCAGTATATAAAAATGAAACATGGAATCTCATTGACATTCTCAGGTTTTTGATCTCAGTTGGATGTCTCTTTTTTATCAGACACATAATCAACTTCTTACATACAAAATACAAATACTAGCATACTGTAGGAAACATTTCCACAACCAAATGACAAATACTGCATCTCTAAACCAGAATTTTGCAGCTCCAAAATTGATGGAATCAGAGAGAGCTGATGTATTTATACAGGATGACACAGAATAGGATGACCTCATCATAAAAAATAACCCTTGAGTATAAGGTCATCTCCATCTTAGCCCCAGGAGCTACAGGGATGATGTTATTTTCCTAAAAGCAGCTGCATAGCTCTACCTCTCAAGCCTGTCAAGGTCCCTCTGGATGTCATCCCTCCAGTGTGTCAGCTGCAACACACACTTTGTTGTCATCAGCAAACTTGCTGAGGTGCATTTGATTGCACTGTCCTATCACCAACAAAGATGTTAAACAGTGCCTGTCCAACCACTGGCCCCTGAGAAATATCACTCAGCACTGGTCTCCATTTGGCCATGGAGCTGTTGACAGCAGCTCTTGGAGTGCAACCATCCTGTCACCTACATAGCTTCTGGTGTAGTGTTGGAGACTGGGATAGAAACTTAGAAAATCTGTACTTGTACGGAATAGCCTGTGTTACATTAAAATGATATTTCAAATTTCCAATTACATCTGCTCATGGCATAGTAAGCCTGACTACTAAGACCTGAAAGCCTTTGTCTCAATCACAACAGTGGGAATAATATGCTCTTTTCATAAAGTATTTTCAGAAGCCGAGATAAAAAAATACTGCTTAAGTCTGAGAACTGTTCACCACCTTCATTTCTACCTTATTACTGGTCACATTCTAGCCTGATACAAATTTCTGTCTTATGCCATGTTCCCTCTTTCTCTGTCTTTGAAAGGATGCCTATGAAAGACATTCTTGTAGCATCTTTTACATACATAGAGCTGCTGTTATTATATAGTGATTTTGTACCCAGGCACTGTGAACCAGCACATAGATCTGAGTGAACTGATAAATTCAACAGGTTTCCAGAGCACAAGGAAGAGAAAAGGTTAGATATTTTTGTTTCAGAACAGGAGGACATCAGAAATTGAGCAGTAGGGGACTTCTTGTAGAGCAGGCATTTTTTATTATACTTCTCAAGTATACAAACAGGCATTTTTTTTCTTAAAAGGTACTGAGATCTCTTACTCCTGACATGTAATAATAGTTATTGTTTTCCCTCATTAGGCATTGTATGGAATGTTATGGATTAGGAAATAAAGAGTAGTCAGGAAACTCCAGTAAGTCCCTATTTCTAGAAGACATATGTCACTCCATAGTTTTTAGCATTTGCTTTTCTAATAGCTGTTTAATTAATTTTTTTGTTTACTGCATCCAGAACACACAAATATTCCAGTCCTTTTGACAATTACATCAATTTTACTCTTGAACAGGAAGAGTTTTTGCAATTATAAATAATTACTCCAACTCTTTTAATTACATCAACAACTGAAGAGTCTTCTAACAGGTCAGAAAATCATTTACACCTGTAGCTGATAAAAACTGACTTTAAAGACATATTCAAAACCATCACATTCAGGTAAGTGACAAAAGTAATACAACCACAGGTAATGGAGTTCCAAACACTGGGACCTAAGCAGTCCAAAGCAGCATCACTGTGTGGAATTGAACCAGCAGAGCAGAGCACTCCGGAAAAGTGAGCAACACAATGCAGACACCCCAGCTTTCAGGTTTTCTTCTCATGGTTTTCCATTTTCCTGGAGTCAGGGAGGGGGACCCTGGCAGCAGAGAGCACCGGGCACCTTGTCCTCCCTCCCTCCCTCACAGCTGCGTGTCCCTGCCGAGCTGCAGGGATGTCCGCCGTCTTGTCTGTGTCCCAGCAGGCATGCGGAACTCAGGGAAGGCATCAAAACCTTTTGTGTGTAAAGCACCTTCTCCTCTGGATACTTTGGTTACTAATATTGCTGCTGTTATTGTGCAATTCTCATTCCATTGCTGTTTGCTTTCAGTAAATTGTTATCCCAATCTGTAGTCACTGCTTTTGTCCCTCTATCCCAGGAGGGAGAGGGAGGAAAGAAGGAGAGTGTCTTATTTGGAATTTAAATCCCAGCAGGTGTTAAACCACTACACTCTCTTAGTCTGTAATAATCATTCTCAGATTACAAGCAGTATTGCTTATAAAAGCAGCAATTATGATGTACCATTGTCTTCTTCCAATTATGTTCTTCTTAATTAAATTTCAGTCCTGAAAACCATAAAGTACTGACCTTTACAGGTCACCTATTTCACCTTCTTACTCCAAGGAAGAATGTGATTTGTACCATATTTTTGATGATTTTGAGTGGGATTTCCAAGACAATGGCAGAGACTTCATAACTGCTTAGGGAACGTATTTGTTTGTTTCCCTATTCATACTATTAAAAAGTTTATTTAACTTTAATCTGCTTTGTTTCAATTTAAGCCTAATATCTACCCATTCTGGACTAGATAAATATGATGAATAAAAATGTATTCCTTTCAGGAGCCTTTCTCATAAAGTAACAAAAAATTCATGTTTGCCCTTTCTGTAATTTTAAGTCAGGCTTTTCTCAGATCTGATCATATTCTTTGCTTTACCTTTTGTATACTTCTCAAGATATTAAAAAAAAAGATTTTACTTTATCAAGTAATAAAGGCTGTGGAGAGCCTGAGCAATCTGACCAGTGCAAGCCCACGCCACTAAATCAGCTGCCCATAGGTCCATCAGGGAGACTAATTCAAATATTGTGAACATGGGGTTTGCAAAGAAAAACAGAGGAAGAATTCTTCATACCTGTAAAAACTATGAAAAACACAGGGGCTTACTTGCTACAATGGTAGAGGACATTATATGATCCAGGAGAAAGAACATACTATGGTTGTTTTAAAGACACTATGGCCACATGTCAGATTTGTTATGAGATAAGTAGGAGAAGGACCAGTGGAAAGGAAAGAGATGGATCAGAGTGTACTGGGGAAGAAGAAGAACACGAAAAAAAGATGTAAAAGATCCCTTGTAGGGGCTTATATAAGAAAGCTGTTTAACAGATTATTGATTTGTTAACCAGATTTACAGACAAGAATACTAAGCAATGGATTTTAATGCTAGGCTGGAGGTAGTTTCTGAAAATGTGTACACATCTGAAAGCAGATAAGCGCTTTATTTTAATTAGTAGGAGAAAAACAGATATAAAAATGTTTTAGTTGAAAGTAAGAAATGTGGCTGAAATTCATATCATAAAAAATTAGAGTAACAGCAGCAAATTCAACATTTTTTACTCTAAAAACAGTATCCAGTCTTACAGTCTCAAGTCACAACCAGTCAACTTAAAATTACCATATTATTAGAACTCTAGTAATATTTGAGGCTAAGATTCTTGGACTTTGTATCTACCTTGATATTAAACAAAGAGAAAATGTTAAGAAATTGCATAATGCCAAGAATATAGTCACATGTTTACTGTTATTATTAAATAATGAAACCACTTTAAGAGTCTTCTACAAGGAGTCAGGGGTGGAAGAAGAAAAAAAAAAGGGCAAGATAACGGTTCTGTAAGTAAACCTGAATTTTTTTTTTTTTTAAATTTTAAAGTTGTAATATTTTTTGTAGCTGTTTTAGCAACTATTTGCTTAGAATGTTTCTGCAAGATTAAACTTAGCATTCATTGATTTAACTTTTAACATTAACTTATTTTAGCCTTAGCAGAGTTTTAATAAAATTATTACAATGCATTAAGTAACATCACTATTTAGTGAAAGCATAAACATATGCTTAATTTTAATTTTCATGGTTTTAACTACTTGGTGGTCTGGGAAGCCTTCATGAATCAGAGATGAATGAAGTAAAACTTGTGCAATTGAACCAAAGGACTTAGTTAAATTTAAGGCATTGCCTTTTTGTTTTATTTTAAAATATCCTTATTTTCTACAAATATTTGACACTTTAGGGAAAAGACAGATGGATTAGATACTAAGTTTTGCAATAAATTCATTTGTATCTTGAAATAATCTGTGAAAGACAGGGCATGAAACTTCATGATATTTTGAATTCAAAAGCTTGGAGGCCTTATGCTGTAATTTCAAATTAATTTGTCGACATAAATCAAGCACTGAAAGTCAATGGTTTTTTCTCACTTTAGTACTCAAGTGTTTTCTCTCCATATGTTAAATAAATAAAACATAGCATGTTTCACTGTATAACCAAATTCTGGAAATGCTAATATGCAAAACAACATTTAGAGCAGATTTAGAAAAAAGTTTAGTGGAATCTTAATTGTTTTACTTGTATTTACTGCAGTTGCTCCTGCTCATATTTTATGTGGTTTTCTGTTATGCATATGAGCACATTGCTAACATTCTGTATACTCATGGTATAAATAGGTAATTTTCTTTGTTTGATGTTATTTATACGGTAAAAGTATGAACTACCTCATCTCTTACTTTGTCCTTCTGACTTGATCTATGGGGATGAGTCAGAAGTTCTGGGCAAACTTAAATGCTCTAGCATACAGTGTCTTGGGAGATTTACAGGATCAAGTACAAATGATGTCGGAACACAGCTGTGCTGCTTTAAGGATCACGGCCATGAAAAGTGCAGCTTTTATTACAGATCAGGCCACGCCAAAGAGCAGATTCATACCAGAACCCCCTAAATCACACTTGGGTTTGGGTTAGGTTGGGGAAAAGTTTGGGTTAATGATGAGCTTGATGTGATTTATGGTACAACAGGGTTTAAATTTGTATTAATTTTTTTTTCTAAATTTATTACAGCTCCCATAATTTTTGTATCAGTATGTATAAACCACCCTGTTACCTTGATCAGATGGAGCATGGAGTAAATGGATGGTCAGATACAAAGGTAGGAGGACTCAAAAAAAAAAAAAAAATACACCAGAAAGCAGCTATATGACTTTCAAGAGAGCACATGGAGCTCATGATTACAAACAGATGGGATGCCTCTCATGGTCTTTCTCATTTCACATGCATAACAGGATCATCCTTATTTTGTGTTTGCTTAGAACATTTATTTATAGCAAATTAGAGCTTTTGCAGAGATTGTCAGTGTTGTTCTGGGTGTTATTTTCTGTAAATTGGAAAGTTGTATGTAATCTCATCATACTTATGTTACTTAGGGTTTAGTGGCTTTTCCTAGAACAATTTCGCATAATATAGCAAACAGGATATTGGAATGAATGGGCCATGTGATGGATTCAGTTATACTGTATTTAATCTCCTTTTGTTAAGAAAAAGTCAATCCTTTGCATTTTCATTGGCTTCAAGTGCTCTTGCTTCTAACATTTATTTTGAAAATACATTAAGAGAAGACAACATTTAATTCTGATATGTTCTGGGTATGACATTGGTTTTATTTAAATTGTGTTCTGTCAAAAAAAAAGGTCACAATTGTTTATCTTTCCTTTTTGTTTTGAGATGAATGCAAACAGGAGAAATGAGGGTTTTGCCATATTTCTTTGTGTGAGTTGTGAATAGAAGAGTGACAAAGGATTCTTTCATGCATTAATGTGAAACTGGACCAATTAGAGCCATACACATAGAACATTCCTGACAGAAACGTCTTTTTCACCAACAGCATAAGTGTTCCAATTGAAATACTGAAGTTCAGGATGAGATGCCTAATTTAGTCTGACAGAGTTGATGATTTATCTGAAAGCAAATTCTATCAAACCTGCAGACTGCTCTCCTTAATTACATTTTAGTAAACAAGCACAACAAGATCCTATGAATACTAAGAGTCAGCAGAGATTCTCAAAAGGACGATAATAAATGGTTTTCACATAAATTCAGAGAGGTGAAGGTATCCAGAATTAAAAATAAATAAAACAAAACAAGTGCCTCTTTTTTTTGTCTGACTTGGTTGAGAGTAATTGATGTAAAAGCACAAATCAGCCACAAAATATTTAAAAATAGTTCCAATTTGGTAAAATTGGAACATGTAACTATTTGTTTTAAACCATATTATTTATTGCTCCTTGATGAGGTAGTTTAAATGTTCCATTGGAAAAAAATGTTCAGAACTGAGCTCTGAAATCCATGAGAGATTTGCTTGAATGATGAAACCAAGATTTCAAATTTATTAGATTTTTGCTAAAAAATACCAGTATTATCTTTTTCTGTATTTTTAAGAAAACGTCTTTATAAATTCTTCTTGTCAGTAGACTGGAGATAACATATATTTCACAATATTAAATAATATCAGAACACAGAATGGAAGTGCCATAGGCTTAAAAACTGACACTAGCTATGTAAGGAGTGATAAAGGTCATAGAGGTTTCAACAAATTGATAGGATATACACAGAAATAATGAGTCCTGTATTTAGGAAATAAAAAAAGTTCTGGTGTTCTGACAGGTTTCAGCCATATATTTTAAATTAGATATCAAAATTTATTGTAGTAGAATCTAAATGATTCAAACAGGAATAAAAATCAAATGTGCCTTTTCAATCAAGTTTGCAGCTTAAAGAACTGCAAAAACCATTAACGTTTTCATTAGTAATCCTGTATTTCTTTCTTGAAAGTCATTGCAGCATGTATTTGCCTATTTTCATCAACAGTGTTTCTGAGTGAGGTTTGTCATTATGAATCTCACTTAAGATGCCCTTTTCTAGACTATGGGAGTGAATCAAAGTTTTACAGTAATAAGTCAACTTATAATAAGCAGCTGCTGCTCAGCAAAGGTTCTTTATGCATATTCTGTGTAACAATATATTCCTAATATTAAGTTTGAAATGTTCTGAATTATTAAGCAATTCAATAACCATTTGACTAATACTTATAATATCTTGGATTTATAACTCAATCCCTACCTGTTAAACTATTTCTTTATCAGCATATAAGAACACTTGTTTCTCTTAAGAAATTACCTTGTCTTGTAATATCTTCATGACACTAGGTTTCCCTAAGTGACTGTCATCTTTTTGAAAGCTTTCTGCTAGATCAAAGTACAAGATAAAACTGAAATTACATCAATGAAATGAACTATTCACGTGGAACTAATCTCTTCAGTAAAATCTTCACGAATAAAGCCTATCTTTAAAAGCCTTGTGAAAAAAATGTATTGATTTTTTTGTTGAAATTTGCCAAGGTTTATGCTGTGAAAATGTTTGGTCTCCTCTTGCAACTTATGATAAATGTAACAAATGGTATGAAACGTGAGCAAATAAAACTTTTATTCATAATATATGCTTAGAAGACTTTGAAGTTGGTACATATAATGATATAAAATATTTCTGCTCAATAGATAAAGGCAAAAGTATCACTGAAAGCAAACACAATGTTGTCAGCATTCCTTAAAGTACACTTCCAATTTTTTGCCTTCATTGTGGAGACCAGGGGCTATTATTTTTATTTATTTATTTTTTTCTTAACATGGCATAACAAGCCATGTTAAGCCAATTTTTTTTTAAACTCCTTGTGATGCTTTTAATTACAGTAAATGGGAAACATTGACACTTGAATTTCATATAATATGCTTGTTAAAAGATCTGTGTGGCAATCCACGTGAACATCTAACTGCCAGTCATTTCATAGTTTAACTGTACACTGATTTTACTTGAGATTATCCTCTTACACTGCAGATATAATTGGATACTGAAGACTTCTTGCTTTTATGAAAAATAAGTTAAATGGTATAAACATTACTTCAAACAAAGTCTTCTGTAATGTTTACATCATGTAAGTTGCTTGACAGTATGTTTTACCTTGGTCTATAAATATACTATAATTCTTGTGCATGCAGAAGTGTAGCTAAAAATGCTATATTCACAATAATTTCCATTCACATCTATTTTTCCACCTATTTAATAAATAGAATAAACCATCTTTTTATAAATCACAGTATGAAAATTAACTGTAGTTCATAGGTAAAACAGAAAACAGTTACATTGTCACTTTTTAACCAGCCAGTATTTGGGAATAAATTTAGGGAGGAAAAAACCCATTCATTTTAAAGGCAGATACCTAATTGAAATGTCTGATTTAGACGAATTCTTCTCTGAATTCACATCTAGTGAATGGAGAGTTCTACCTGTAGTTATTCAGAATGCTATTTGAACATCTAGTTTCTCTGTTCTCTGAAGGGATCCTCCACTATGCAACAAAGAAAAGCTAGAATTAGTTATCTGAAAGTAGTATGACAGTAATTTTCTCCTTCTATGCCTTCTTAGTCCAAAGCCATAATAAAGTCAACTTTTTATTACTTTGCTATACATAAATCTGGAATGATGAAGGGTGTTTGGGTGGGTAGCGCATACATATATGTTTATAGCAATCAAAACAGATAGGAATTACACATGTAATTCCATACAAAGCTCTCTTAGCCTGTCCTCATAGGAGTGATGTTCCAGTCCCTTAAATATTTTTCTGGCTCTATCCAGTATGTCCATGTGTCCCTGGCAATGGGGGGCCCAGAACTGGATACAGTACTCCAGCCATGGCACCACCCTTGCTGGCTACAAGGGAAGGACCATCTTCCTTAATCCCCTGGTAATACTTTGCTCTATGCAGCCTATTCATTCCTTCACAACCAGCAAACAGGAAACTTTCCTATTATTATTCATAATGTTTCATAAATAAACAGTAAAACATCAAAATTACTAATTTCATATAAAAACTCTTTAGACCACTTGATAAATAGTTTAAAAATATTGGCAAGAGAACTAAATACTGCAACAGATTCCACAAAAAATATCAGCAGTTTTAAGTATTATCCACATTCTTCAGTACAGAAAAATCTCAAAAAACCACTCAAGATTAATAAACTGGCAAAATCATTATAACTCTCAAAGTAGGAAAGTTTAATGAGTATACTGTTTTAAACAGCATAAATAAGACTTAATGTCTCCATTGCATTAAAAAATAGATTAAACTGTTTAGAGTGCCTTTTCTTTGCCATTTTCACCTCCTCTTTTAAAATTCTTAAAATATGTGAAGGTATTTCGTTACCATTGGTGTGTGTATGGCAATGATCATACAACCCTTAACTAGAGTAACCTAATTCTTTGTTGTGAGCCTTCAATATTTTGTTTTCAGCAATAACTTTCATTTTTACAGAAACTGAGAATAACAGACTAAGCATTTTCTAAAAGGCAGTGTAAAACAGACTAGGATCCCAAAAAAATCCCCATTAGATTCTCAGAATTGAAAACCACTGCAGTTATGGTTCTCAGAAAACAACTTATTATGCAAAAAAAGCTCTTTATTTTTCACTGGACTTGTCTCATTTTAAATCTCAGTTCTCAAACGCAGACTGCTTTGCAGCTGTAAGCTTTCCACCCGGAATGGTTTACTCTGTGTAGTGCTACAAGACACATCCAAACTGCTCCAACATAGTGAATACAAAACTAAATGTAAAGGCATTCTCTGCTTGAGGCTCAGAAACTGGAGGAAGTACACATCCTGAAAAGCTGGAACTGTTCTGACTTTACTAGTATGCAGTGAATGACACAAACTTACTGGATGCTTACTACAGAAAAGCCCACCACCCCACATATTTTATAATTTACTCACTTGAGTTCAGCATCAGTGCACCAAATGAATCCCAACGACAGCCATACAGATTGTGTTCAGTATTTTCAACTGAATGGTGATTTCTGATTGCAGTTTCTGAGCTTTCTAGTCTGTTAACATATTTTCATAATTTTATTGATAAATTCACATACACAGAGGAGCTGCCCCCTGTTTTACAGTCTCAGAAATATCCTTTTCTCAGTACACTCCATAATGAAGCAGCACTTTTGTTTATTTCTAGTCAAAGGAGATTATAGCTACCTAAATCAATGATAAAATTTACCATATATGCCACAGGAGACTAAGGATGAATTTTAATTTCAGATTATGAAACTTGAATTTTTGTAACCTAATGGAGGTGAATCAGCTTCTAAACTTTCTTTTTAGTAAATATTGATTTAGCTAGAACACTCTAGGAAAGACATTCAGCTCAATTTGAAGCAGATACCTTAGGTGGGATTCAGCTGATTAAACACAGACATGTATCACCATTTGAGGTACCATGGAGTGTCAAAGAAAAGTACAAAGGGCTGATACTTCAACTTTTGCTATAAATTGGAGATCCGAAGTGGGTTATGACAGTGGTACAACCTAATGTCCTAGGATTCTATCTGAACTGGTTCACATGCAGTCAGTTCAACAGCTTATTCGTAATTGTGTCTGCAACTATTTTCATTGAGGATAATGGCTCACAAAGGGTCAGCAGCTGATGAATCATCAGCAAATATTCAGTTTGTACAGCTGGCGGAGATTATTAGTTGCCTAGATGAAGAGCTCATGAGTGTATAAAAGCCTGGAAATAGCTGACAAATATCTACATAGCATACTGCTCTTAAATCTTGGTGCTGTTGCTTCTCCTGCCGTACCTAGACTTTAGTCCACTCCTGAGAACGTATCATTGCATGGATAAGCAGATTTTCTAATTGTTCCCTGCTGTTTATCTTTTTGTCCGCCTCTTCATTCCCCACCTTCTGCTTCTCCCTTAGATCTTAGCCAGAGGACAGACACTAACTGCACTGAGACACACTCTGCAGTCATGGGAACATGGAGAGCATCACAGGCAACTCAGTGCTAATCCTGGTTTGCCTCCTGAGTGTGCCTGTTCTAGCCTGGAGATTGGACATGATCACACAGGCAGACTGAGCCAGAGCCAGCCACTCCAGTCATAAGCTGGAGAAATTAATAATTTTTGCTGTCCTTTATGATTGCTGCTTTTTACTGGGTTTTAGGGTACTTCAACTGTTTACATAATTTGATGTATAAAATTCCTTTAAGAACAAAAAATAAATAAAATGTCTTGGTCTGCATGAAATAAATTGAAACAAAAATTTTGTTTACAAAAAACATCCTGCAGTTATTCTGTCTCTCATTTCTTTGATTATTACAGCTGTTACAAAAATCTTGTGCAAACCTTTTTTCCACATTGAATAGCAGTGCAAAAAAATTCCCTTCTGGAAGGCACTCTATGTGCAAAGGGATATTTACTTTAATAACATTGGCATATTTTTGTTTTCTATTTTATGTTGTTTTTACTTCAGAGAACTTTTTTTCCCATACTCTTCTTACACATTGATGGGAGAAATTCTTCAGAATTACAGAACATCATCAGAAAACAATCTGAAGAAGCTGACATAGGTTAAGAGCTCACTAATCAGCTACATACAATCTGCTGTCGTTGTCCCATCTTCCTGAAGCACATAAAATACTGGATTAAAAAGAAATGCACTTTGCTTCTATTTTAATACCACTCCCACTAAATATCAGGCCCTTTTTGAAAGCTCTGTTTTTCTACAAGCTTGTTGTCTACTGTCGTCTGAAACATATTATTACACAAGCCAAGTCCATTTTCATTCCTTTCAAGTGAAGTCAAATATGTACCAATTAAAAGATACAGACTAGGGAGATTAATGCTTGAGATGTTTTCAAATGGCTCTTCGACCACATTTGGAGGTTGCTATGGTGAACACTCACCTTTAGTTCAAAGGAAACAGGATTCAGCATTCCTTTCTGTATGAGAAGTACCCTTTGAATGGAAAGTAACAATACTAGCCACTTTATTTTCAGAATTTTTAGGTATATTTTTATTTCTGATACTTGCTACTGATGTTTTGCATAGTAATCCTTGATAAATTCAATCTAATGAGAGGGCTGTAATATTGGAAAAGTTCTATAATATAGTTAATGTTAGGTGGAATTCTCATAATCTTTTTAAATTATTCTTTTCCAAAATACATAGCCTGGATAAATGAAACTCAACAAAAATTAAAAATTTACTTCATTTTCTGACTTTTTTTCAATTAATACAGTAGCTAAAAATATCATCATTAAATTTTAAAATTTTTGCACTTTTGTTTTTGACTGTACTTAATATTTACTTTTAATATTCTTATGTGTAGTCTTCTGTGTAGAAACAAGGTGATTATTGACAGATATGTTCAAGGTGCTCCTGTAGTCAATATGTTTCTGCAGTCAATCAAAGGAAGATTATGATACTCAATTCTATGCGGACATTGATGAACACTAGGAAATAATGAGTTCTCATGGATAAATCAGAAATGAGTAAAAAGAAAAATTAGAAAGAAAATGATTCAAAATAGTTTGATGCAGAAGGTGCTTTTACTCCTGCTAGTGAAAGTGGCTTGAGTTCAAATGATTTTTTAATAACTATTTTGATTTCAGAAGCTGACATTTTCATTTCTCTCACATTTTGTGCATAAAACTGATTTTGATAATTTGAGAAAATATTACAATAGAATGTTTAAATGTTATTTATAAAATAAAAGAGGTATTCTTCTTACTTATCTTTAGCACCTAAATTATAAAGTCTGCTAGTGACAGTGACTCAGAACCTGGGAATTTCCCTGTTTTGACAATGAGGGAAACAGAAGTAAAAATAACCTTTAAATTTAAACATTTGCATTAGATGTTTAAACTTAGCTTCTAATTATTAATATTTCTCAGAATTATGAACAATATATTGAGAATATTTTTATCATTTATGGAGAACATTCTGCTCAGTTTTATGGTTATTTCTGTTCATCTTATTTAGTCTGCTGCATGATTAAGCAGGAAAAATTAAAAATGTGAGTAAAAGCTTTTCATGACTGTGATATCTACACAGTGATAGCAAAAAACAGTAAACAGACATGTAAAAACAAATACCTCTGCTTCTTTGTCTAAGGCATGCCCTTATTTATACAAAAGCTCAAAGAGTTAAACATTTGTGTTTGTAAAAGTTCCTGAGATAATTTCTTTTCAGACAGCATTATACTTAATGCAGGTATCAGCATACAGAAAGATTTAAATTTGTCATATTTTGGGATTCTGCATTTGGGATCTATATTCTATGAATAACATGACCTAACCACTACTTTAAGAAATGGAGAAAAAAAAAGAAAAAAAAAAAGAAAAACGTAGCCTAAATTGAAATGGATAAAGCAGGTATAGGATGCACCTTTTGATGCTTTTATTTTTCTATGGTTTTGGTCAACTCTGCTGGATTTCCACCTTCATGGCAGAGTTTATTTTGCATGCTATCCTTTGGCTGACATAGAATAGCCTGAAGGAGTAACTCTCTGTTGCAAATATATATATTGTCACTACAAGTTATCTCTTGGCATTTCTCACAAGCCTGCTGTAACCCAATCTGTCTTCATGTCAGCTGGACCCTGCTTCCCCTAAGCACTGCATCAGTCTTTCTACCATTCTGGGATTTTTTAAACATAAACATTCTAGCCTGTAAGACTAACAGCCATGATAAAACATATAGGACAGGTGGTACCACTCTCTCCATTCAGTTAGGAAGAAAAGACCCATTACAAAAAGGGCATTATGGCCAGTATTTCAGAGGGGCCAAATCTGCTCTTTGTACGTGTACTGTGCCTTGTGTGGCAATACTTTCAGGGATTTATTTATTCACAAAAATGAACAGACATGTCATTTGTGGTCTGACACCAAGTGTACTCATACACAGGCATAACCTTCTATGGCAAAATCCAAAGACAAGATCTATCAGAGTGCATGGAGAGAAACTTTCCAATCTCCACTCTTCAAATACTCATCCATAATCTTTGTAAGAAAAACTGTAAGACCTGGAGATAAAAATAGGCTTCTCAAATCTTAGAGATCATTTGAGATAAAAAACAATTATTTATGGTTCTGAAAGTGACAGAGTGCTATCAAACCTAATTTTAAAAAGAAAGAAACCTACACTTGTACATTAACACATAACATAGGAAATGACCTCTTTCAGGAGAAAAAAGAAGAAGCTATCCTAGTGATTCAGCAGAAGTGTAGGTTATGCCTTAATAATACAAACTCTTGGTTGTTTTTCTTTTTCTGTTACTCATGCTAACATTTCAATTCTTTACCACTTCTTTCCTCTTGTCCTTGTCTGCTCCCCCTTCCTCAACTTTTTGTCAGTTCAGTTTTACCTACTTCTATTAAGTCTGTTCTCTGCCATCTAAGTTCCAGACTAAAAAGCTTTTCTCTTCAAGCTTACTCATTTGTTATGTGAAAACATTCTGTTCCTTTTATCTTCAAATTATGGAATGAAAGTACATTCATATGATTTTCAGTATTCATTGGAGTCAGTGGAAGGGTGTGTTACATTTTTCCTCGATCATTTGGTTAAGAACTTTACATATTACATACTCTGGGTATTTTGGGAGGAAATGTATTTTTTCTTTCAGAAGAGAGGATGTCAGAGAATCAAGTTTGGTTTTTTTAATATAGATTTTAATTTGGCGTTTCTTATTCATTAGAATAAGTTAAGAAATTGTTCAAACCAATTTTATGCTATATCACAATTAAAATGAACTATTGAAACAGTGGTTTAAAAACAAATGTTTCCAGAAAAACTACTAATTTATTTTTTTGTTTGTATTATAGACAAAATTTATATCTAGAGCTGAGATTCATTAAATATGCAACTACTTCAAGAAACAATTTCTAAATAAAAAAGGCAAAACCCATAGATTAAAAGACCTACATATATATAATAACGTAGACATGAAAAAATAATAAGTAGATAGAAATATATAAAAAGATTGCATATCTATTTAATACCACCAGTTTCATACCACTGGAGATTAAGTAACATTTATATTACTTTATACTGCTTCTAACACTGCAATAAGCTTTTATAACCAAACAGAAAATGAAGAGACACTACATAAATTAAGGATTCTATTGGATATCTTTCAAAGGCATTATGCTAATTTTCCCAAGAAGAAAGACAGAGAAGGATGCGCCAGACTGAAAACATCAGTTCAAATAAATGATTGTCCTGACACATAAAACTTCAAGCCAAATTGCATATTCACTACTAAGGAAGGATGTTTAAGGAGTAATGATACTCATGTAAGATTTAGAAAGCCCTAGGTGAACTTTCTCTTCTGAAAGATTGCATTAGTAGGACAGCTACATAAATTTGAAGCCCAATTAAAAAAAAAAAAAAAAAAAAAGAAAAAGAAATGAAGCACCCAAAGTGACTTCTGTGGAATTTAAATACCCAGTGCCCAAATTCTATTATTAAATATCTGCGTAAACAAATATTGACCATTGAAGTGCTAAAAAGGTTCTTATTTATATATTCCATTAGTTAATTTTTAAATTTTACTTGAGTGTTCACTTGATATTCTTCTTCTGTGTGTGCCTTCAGTCTTGAAAATCAGTTACCAATTTGGCACTCAGATCATTCAGTAATGATCCAAAATCTCATTGTCTGTCATTTAGGTCTTACTTTGTGTAGGAACTCCAGTTAGAGCCACAGCTTTCATTCAAACCATGGGAACAAGAAGACATGGCTACTTTTATACAACAACACTACAATGCAGCAAATCTGAATAAATTTTCTCTTGTGCTTGAGGGAAACCTACATTTGTCATCTCCGCCAGAATATTTTAACTGTTTTGATGTAAGGACACTTTCAATTTCTCCTGCTGAAATTTTACAAATTTGTAAAGAATTCAAGTTTATTTGGTTAAAAATAGGCATAAAGCAAGGCTATAACCTAGTACAGCCAAAAATAGGATTAATTTTTGAGTCCATTCTCCACAGGCTCTTTAGACATTTTATAAGAATTGAATTAAATTAAATTGAATTAAATACCTAAGCAATTCTGAAAACTCTGGACAGACCTAAGTAGAAAGCATAACTTTTAGATACAAAACAAATAACAGTATGAAACTGACCTACTGAGTAGGCAAAATGAATATTTCTACAAATAAACCTCCTCAGAGGCTGTTCAGAAAATCCTACTTGGTCAACATGATTGCAAGAAAAAGACACAGGAAAATTCTTTTGTCCAGATAAATGAGCAGTGGCCACTGGAAAGCCCAGTATAAATGCAATGTGCTCTTTTCAGTAAAGAAAATATGGTTTTGGTTTTGTATTTTTTGGGTTTTTGGTGAGGGGGAGACAGAGGGAAGGGGGGTTATGGTGGAGGTGGTGTTGGGAGTTTTTGTTTGGTTAGGGTTTTTTTGTTGTTTTTTGAAAGGTTTTTTAGTTTATTTATTTTAATTAAGTTAAAGTTAAATGAATTTTTTAAGGATTTTGACTCCCTAGATTGATTTTAAGAACATTTCTAACTTGCAATTTTTTTTTCGAAGTTAGGATTTACTACATAAACAAATGCCAACACTGCAATCTGGATCTGATCAAAGTAATGAATGTGCTAAGGAACTAATGTCATATCTTGAAAAATATCCAAAGTAGAAGTAGGAATCAGACATCAATTAGGTATATTGGTTATGCCTAACTTAAGAATGTAAAACCACAGAAGATCCTATTTGAAATTCTAGACATAGCTTTAATTTACTTGTAATTATTCTCTTACAGATCTTTAAATTTGTAATTAATGCTCCAGTTCATGAGAGATATCTTATTTTAATGTAATTTTCTTCCTAATAGATGGACCAAAGATAATTTACTGTGTGTCTTTGTACATATTAAGAAATATCCAGTATCTGCTACAGGCAGCCCACTTATCCTGTACTTGAAGCTTTTGCAACACATCTGTCTCTTCAAGTGTAATTTCACCAGTAACAGAAAATGCCTTATAAACCCAATATTTAAAAATAATAAAAGTTAATAGTAAAATAATTTAATAATACTGAATCCAAAGTGGGTATTAGTAAATTGTCATTAAATTGTTCTGTGTAATTGAGCACTTTAATAATAATTATACTATTCAATCTTTTTCTACCTTAACATTCAAGTATGCTAGAAATGTTTGAACTGCAGGATATTTTACTTTTTGCTGACCATAAGCATATTAAAATTAGATGCTTGCCAAAATCATTAAACTTGGCTTCCTCTGTGTGAAAGGAGACAGAAAAGAAGTATTTGGCCCAATGTACCCATACAACTGTTAGAAGGAAATGTCCTTTGCTCAATTAGAGATTTGGGTAACTAAAAGTAGTTTTCTGCATGCAGGTGGTCTGTGAAGAGGTGCTTAAAATCCTATTTGCATCTAGAGAAGATCTAGGGCTCATTTCCATTTCCTAGATATACTTAAGCATTAAGGGACATTTTAGATATTCTAGGCTATCCAAAACTTCCATATGGATTTTTCAGCAGTAACACAGAGACCTTTGGAGCCCTGTGACCTTCAGGAGCATCAACTTCCTCACAGCTATGTGTCGGCAAATAAATCAGCTTGTTGCTGTCATTTTCAGAAGACTGAATTATCCCTGAGAGGCTGCAGTAGTCACTCCGACAAGTTCAGAGGTCTTCCATATGTCTAAGGAACATACATAGATAGCAAATAAAATGCCAGTAGATGGCATTATATCCCAAGATCTTACACAGTGATTTGCATTAAGAAATACCAAAGTCAAGCACTCAAAAAAACCACTTAGTGACTGCAAGTCTTGTCTACATGGAATTTTATTTGCTTATTTTCAGGAACATGATTCAAGAACTTTTAAACTGAGACACCCTCTGTGTTGAACTGAAAGTACTGGACACATTCTGTATTTTCAGCTTTCTAAATGTTTAGGTACCTGTTTCAAGGCTCTGCCTAACCCAATTTCAAGGAAATGATACCTACCACAGAGACTGCTTTGATCAGGCTTCTCAGACCACACTGGACCTACGTGGATCTGCACATAAATACCTTTGATTATGCACTTCTGTTTCCCACAAGAGACCAGCTACAGGCATGAAGACTAACTGAATTATGTAGAAGCCACAAGTGTAGGCTCCATTTTTTCCTGTTCCTTGACTTTTCACTGAATTTGACATCTGAAGTATAGCACCAGTCTGAGATTCAGCCTAAAGTCAAAATTTTCTACCAATCTATTCCAAGTATCAGGAGTCAGCCTTGCAAATGTCACTTGAGAAGCTGAGTGCTAAAATACAGACAGTGGTAATACTGAGTATCACCTAAGCTGTTTTGTTGAATGCCTGTCCAGCACAGCTCCTAATGGGATACAATTAGTTCCAAGAGTTAGGGAATAATTCTGAGCTTGACAGGATTGATACATTTGTCACTACTATGACGTTTCTCACAGTGTATGACCTTGTCTATATAGATCTTTCTTGAAGCTATTAACTGCAGTCCCAGGGGATGTTCTACCTTTTCCTGAAATAAGTAAAAACAGAATTTTGAGCTAAAAATATTGCTGTAGAAGGTAGCTGACATGAGAAAGTATGAGGACAATGGATACTGAGATAAGAAAGAATTCATTCAGTAATAGACTGAGAAAAAAATTAAACCCCCAGAAATAGATCCAAACTGGCACATGACACAGATTGTGAACAACAGCTCAGTTGTGTCAGGGCTACTCTGGCTGCTGGCTCCAAGTAGTCTCCAGTGCCTGGTTTTGAGAGATGCCTAAAACCCAGTAAGTCAGCCGGGGCTGCTGGACCGTGCTTCTCTTGCACTGGGAAGTACTGGCTGGAGACAGGCGACCAGGTGGAACGTGTCACCCTCTCCAGAAAATACCACTTGCTGTAGTAAAAGCCTTCTTCCAGCTTATCCTTCTCCAATCCATCCAATTACCCACCTTACTTTTTGAAATATTTCCTTTTTTCCTTGGTGGAGCCCCACAGAGTCTCACTTAGAGATATGCTGGCTGTTTTTGATAAATGCCATCAATTATTAACAAAATTTTCATGTTGAAAAGTCTACTGTTCATTTCCTAAAAAAGCAATGCTAAACTGAAACATCTAAGGGAGGATTGCCACTTGCTGAGTCTGTTGGTAGAAACACTGCCAGCAGTAAAGGAAACACAGAGGAATAACTGTTGTTCATAAATAATACACAGAAGATGAAACCAAGAACTAAAGAACCACCTGTGCAAGTCATACTAAGCAAAAATACAATTTATCATAAAAGTTAGTGAAAAACAAAGGCTCAGTAATTACAAAGAGGAAAACCATATAAAGCTGGATCTTCTGTTACTGTGGAAAAGGCAATGCTATTTCACCTTTTTGGGTTTTTTTCTTTTTTTTTTTTTTTCCTGAGAAGTGAGAAAAACATGAGTGGTTTACCACATAACCAAAATAACAATCACGAAAAAAAAGCAGCACTTAACAAGGATATGTTCTCATTGGTAAAAAAGTGTATTTATAAATAATATCCTTATTAAAAAATAAAGCTGAAAGACAGGATTTTTCAAAATCACTGGTTTAATTCTAATTGCATTATCATAAGTACAAATAAATCTCATTGACTTCAATAGCTTATCATTATTATCTAACAATTTTTTGTCTTCTTCCTCTGCAATATAAATATGTAAATTTTTCAGTCTATACAGTAACAAGGTAGGAGTCATAAAAAGACTTAAGTTGTGTTGTCTGAAGTAAGACATAATCCCTGAATAGGAAATAAGCCAACCTTTTGCTCTAGTGTCATGGTCATATAGTCTTGGTGCATCTTTTCTCCTCCCTGGTTTCTCAGGTTTATTTCCACCCCTTTTTTGCCACTTGCCCAATCCTTTCTCTCCTTTGTTGTAAGCACTCCCAAAGCGTCTGGACTTTTCTCTCTCCCATTTTTAATTTAAGTAATTTTAACTATTTTTACTTACTAATCGTTGCATTTACATCAATGAATATTAATAATTTACCCAGTGATTATTATTAATTTATCAATCTGTCTTTCTTTGTTATTTTTCATGTGTTTGATGATGGGGAGGAGGGCGCAGTGGCAGAGCATCTGCTTTCAGAAACCCATCCTATGTGATACAAAGCTGAAATGAACCTCTCAACATCCATCCATTACCTCAAAACTTGTCATCTTCTGCTCAGTATATATTTGCACTTGACCAATATACACATTTAAACTGAGAGTAATTCCTAGGCAATTCATACAGAGGGGAAAAATATTGCTTTCATAAAGAATATTATTCAAACTCCAGCTCCATAAACAACCATAGTAGAAAAGATTTTCAAACATTAGGAAAATATCAAATAGAATGCATAAAATTTACTTTTAACAAATATGAAATCTTATTGTTGAAAAGTATGTTATGAAGGCTACAAAAATTGAGGAAAATAGTAACTACTGATTAAAGCAGATCACACTAAAATAAAGTTGCTTATAGCTACACATTTTCTAATAAAGTATTTCTTTAAGACTGCTATCTCATAAATCTTATGTTGCTCAAAATTTGTATGGAAGACTTACATAAAACATCTTCCACAAATTACATCCCACATTTTTTTAAAATATTAGCAGATTTAGTGGTGTTGAAGCCTTCCATTACATTTTGTGTTCTTCACATTTGCACCTGAAGAACCCAAAATATTTCAGACATCATATTAGAGTCATGCTCAAGATGACTGCAATAAATGGAATGGTAATGGAATCACCAGATCACCTACGTGGGTCACCTGTGACCCTCTGCACCCGCAGGACTGGGCTGTAGGGAGCAGCCAGGAGAAGGGAAGGCACAAGGGAGGTGTCCCATGGGGAAGTGCACTTAGCAAGTGCATTTCAGTTTGTGTGCACATCCACACAGACATTCTACGTGAGACTCATGAGGGACTTACGCCATGGTGTGTAAATAACACACTAAGACATGATTTGTTCTTAGTGGCAGACTTCACTGGGAATTGAAAGTGCTCAGCATCTTTCAGGTCTGGACACAGAGGTTGCTTTGCTCAGAATATATGTAACATCAGAAAGAGGAGTGACAAACTGTGCACAGTGTTTGACTACAAAACATACATAAATCCAGTGTTGTTTTCAGTTATTCTGAAGTTAGCCTTATATAGATCACGTATAATATGTGTACAGAATATATGGATGCCTAAAATGCAGGCATTTCATTACTGTCAGACATTAATAGATCACTTTGCTTGTGTGCTCCCTGACAAAAGAATACAAAATTATTTTAGCCAGAATCTGCTATTGTAGCTGGTATCACGGAACTAATGGAGACTGAAGCTGTGACACTTCCTAGAGCTAGCCAAAGGCATGCCATATGGAATAGTAAGGCAATGCAACGAACACTGTAATGTCGGGAGAAAAAAAAAATCTATCTAAGCTAGAAAAATTATACACTGTGTTGTATCTGGAAGTTATTTTCACATTTATGAAGGGAAAAGAAACTAAAAATCCTAAAATATTCAGAAAAGTGTGTGTTTACACATTCATATTCAAACTCCTGAGATAGCTTGAGATATTTCTGAGAACTTCTGGGGCAAGATATATTTTTGACTGCCAAGTAATAGCATAAATTATAAATGCAATTTTCTTTTATTTACTTACAATTAGTATTTTTAACCAAGAATTCTGCAAAATCAGTATTACTGACAATAACAGGAACAGAAGGCTCTGGTTTGGCAACAGAAAAGGGGGTTGCAGAGGAAGTAGAGGGTGGAACATTCGCCTCTGCGTCACTACAGCAGTCCCTGAAGCTGCCTCCAGTGGCTGCTCAGCCACCTCAGTCAGTGACCACGGGCAGAAAGTCCCCTTACAGCAGGTAGGAGGCATGTATGGCACAACGCCCCTAACAAACATATCCATGCCACAGAAACAAACACTGCTTTATTAGTACAGCAGTCTCCTGATTAATGTTTCTCATTAAAAAGTAACTAAGAATCCTGTAAAAGGCTGTTTCCTAGCATAGAAGACCTTGTTTCTGCACATCATACGGCAGCTTTTCCAGGAAAAAAATGGTGAAAATGTCATTTACTTGTGTACAGCACATATTTATGTCTCATTTCACTATCACAGAATCATTAAGGCTGGAAAAGATCCCCAAGGTTATTGACTGCAACCCCCTCAACCCAGCACTGTGTGGTATACCACTAAACTAAACTAAAATGTTCTAATGACCACACCTTGATGTGCTAAATGTGGTTCAACAGAAACCATCAGAAAAAAACCTGCAGGATACATAAACTTACCTCAACCAAAATCAGTGACAGCAATGTTTTGTGACACTGAATGTCATTTAAGTTTCATCTTGATGACACTACATAGCGAAACAAAAGGGAAACTAAACAGATTGTCAGATTTTTTGTATATGAATGGCATACATTCGAAGTTTTGTGTGTGATAAAGGCACATAAATTCAAACTTCTTAAGAAAATGAATGTATTCTTATGTAATTTAAATATATGATAATTCCAATCATATAGTGATTGGAAATGATACTAGTGAATCTTTATTTGGCTTAACTTGTATTTACTGCTTTATATTGGAAAAATAAGGTATACAGCTGCTCAGGGCAATTATATAAACAAGAAAGAATTTTGTCAGCTGTGCTCTTTATACCCCTCTCACCAGAAATTAGCATATAAATTAATATTATTTAGGAAACGTCAGAATGTTTTAATGATAACAAAGATCAAATCATATGACAGAATTACACTGTACTATAACTAATTTTATTAGAGCATTTTCATTTTTGTTTATATGTCATCTCTTTTTTTTTCTTTGTGAAACTGGTAGGAGGGCAAATATCTGATCAGTATTTTATGATAGTTTGTCTTTCAGACAGCCCATGGATATCTCACAAATTAATAGTTATGTGTACAGACAAAAAATCAGCAGAAGAATTGATGGAAAGCTAGATCCTTTTCCTTCTATTTTTTTTTTTTCAATTTAAAGCTTACAGGCTGTCCTTTTACAATTTCAAAAGGACTGTATTACCCACCTTTCAATATGTTAGAAAAAAAAATGCAGCAAAAAAATTTAGCTTTGTTTCATATCTAAAACATAAATGTACTAATGAGTAAGATCAGTCCATTAAGGCTAATATCACCTGAATTCTTAGATTTTTTTTCATGTATGTATATATGTATATGTAACTACAATGTACATTGATGCTGCAGAAAGTAATAGTACAGCACATAGCATGTGCATTTAATACTAGAGTAGGCAATGGCAACTTACCCATTTATTTAGGTAGTGGCATGTTAGCCATTTCTAATGCCTTTAAATAAAAATACAGTACATTATTTAGACTTCATTTCCTTCTCTCCTTATCCTATGTTGAACAAAAGTCAGGAATTGTTAGTTTCTTATAGGAAAAGTTGTTCAGATAGATGAATATGTAGTAAGGGGAAAACAATCCGTCCCATGTGTATAATGAGAAATTAGAAGATTAAACTGCCTATCAACAGTATAAGAAGTGGTATTTCTTTTTCGTATACTAATCACTGAAGCTTTTGATGAAATGATAAAGATGTGATGGGGAATTATTTATAGAAAGAGAAGAAATTTCAGTGGATTTGTTCCAGAAGTTAAGAATAATTTGGCAGCAAACACAGCAGATGAATTGTCATGACTGTGATATACTGAAGTTATAAATCAAGAGACAGCATGCAACAATACTATCTTTTATGTCCCAGAATATTTAAAATTCAAAGAAGATTTTTTTTTTTACTTCAGAAGCAATGAATTTGGTATTTCATAAAAAATACAAACAACTGGCCCAAGTTTAACTTTGTTAAATCAACTGGCTCAATGATATGAAGGAGTGGTCAGTAGATGTGAAACAGAATAGGAGGCTAAAAGGAAGTGAGGTGACTGCTCCTTAACTTCTGCATGACAGAACAGATAAATGCTAGTTCCTAATCTTGAAGGTGTGAGATCCCAATGGAAATGTGAATCTGAAAAATACTTATTAGTCATGTGAATGTTAGGCTTATTCTAAAATTTCCACACACATGGCCTCTATAGTTAAGCCTTTTACAGGAAAGTTAAATTTATGCTTTTATGCTTACTAAAGATATGCATTTGAAGATGAAATACACACACTAGGTTTCATTATGTAAACTGTAAATTTGGGTAAGTGATGTAAAAATTCACTAATTGTCCCACATGGCCCTTCAGCTGTCTGTTCATTGTATCATTCCGATCTGTCACTTTACTGCAGAATTCAGAACGCTTTAGGCATTTGTAATAAAAATGAAAATTCTTAACAACAATATAATTGGTCTGTATAAATTTGAGGGGCAAGAATCAAACTAAATTATTTGTCCATGTGAACTGTGAGAAAAGGCTTACCCCACTTCACTCTGATCTGGGAAATTACTTTGCTAGTATTAGGATTTTATTCCTTTCCTATTTTGAAAATATTTTATCATTTGGATCATTAAATTAATAAATTTATAATAATTTCTTAATTTAACACTTTGTTTTAGGAATCCATCTGCTTTGTATACCAAAAGCATCATGAAAATGTCAGTCTGAAATTGCTCTTGAAAAATACTGAACACAACAGTATACTCTGTGCTTCCAGAAGAAAATGGTGCAAAGAGGAATTTCTAAACAGAATTTATAATGTTTATACACTAATTCTTCTGGTGGGTGTAATGCACTGTAAAAAAGAGTCTAAAAAGGCTTTGTCTAGATCTAGTGAACAAAAAACCAACCCAAATCACAAAATCAAAACCTCCTCCTGCTCTACAAGTCATTAAAGTTGAGCACTGTAGGTTTGGTTGCAGTGTGTAGTCATTTTTTTAAGAAACTAATACCTGCATTTAAAAGTAAACTACTACATCATGAAAAAAAAAAAAAAAAAAAAAAGAAAACAGCATAAGAATGTTTTTTAACATGGGTGTCTGAAGTAAGTATAAAGATTGACTAACACCTCTACATTAAAAACACTGCAATTGTAAGGACAGTTGGTACAGGGACACAGACATAGAATTATTTTATTAAGGAAAAAAGTAGTTCTCCAACCCACAGTGGTTGTTACACTGTCTTAGATCAATATGGAACATAACGAGAAACATTTTGTGTCCACTCCTGCTTGTGTAACTATCAATAGAGAACTTTTCTTAAGTTAATCAAATTGCATCCAAAAAGTGGCAATATTCTTCCTCTCATATTATTTTAATATTCCAATTCTTGCTTCATTTGGTGACTCCATAGATTTCTAGCAAAAACTTAATTACAGTATGCTTATGTAAGGTTTTATGTAAGTTGCAGAAATTTGATTAAATAGATTCTCTCTCTCTGGAATTTTTACTTCTGATGCATGAGACAAAACATAATTTATGTTTATATTTTCAGTATCTTCTGGTAAGATCTATTATCTTGATCATTTTAGGGGTCTTCTAGAACTTCTGGAAATATCAAGAAATAACCTGTACTAATTTGACCTCCTTTTTCTGAAGGACCAAAATTTGTTATAAGAACCAAAACATCACACACATTCTAGATTGTTACCAGTGCATTTTTCAGTGACTCAGCTTTTTCATTGGCTGTCACATCATCATCATCATCATCATCATCATCATCATCATCATCATCATCACTATCATCATCTAAGTGAAATTTGCCCTGAGGATAAGTACCTCATGTAGGCCTCTTCCTGGATGCTTGGCCTTTACTTCCATTATACACAATTATCTCAGTCACTGATTCCTACAGACTTTTTCAGCTACTACAGGCAGGATCCAGTTACTGAAACATACCGGTCCAGTTCATTTAGGATGTTATAGGTTTGCCAACATAGGCACCTAGTCTGTCAAATCTGCCACAAGATGGATAGAAAAACATCTTTAAAAGGTTAATTTGGTCATTTAAATGCAGACATCCTGCACCACTTCAGATGCACAGGGTTAACAGGATACTCTAAAGCACCTATCAGAGACCCAGCATGTAGTGGAGTGGCAGCTGGAGACCAACCAGAATATCCTAGCATATCTTTGACAGTACCTCACATTCTACCCCTTAGTGACTGATAATCCAAATATTTTATTTTCTGTGGTGGTTTTCAATTTTCACTTTATGACTAATAAAGTTTGCGACTTTGAATATTTATTATTAAAACTATCCCATTTCTATTAGTTCAATCTTCAAGGTCATGTAATTTTTTTCTCTGTGTTCTTTTTAATATTCCTGTGCTTTAATATGCCTCCTGATTTCTGTAACATGAATGTATTTCAGTAGCATACTGATGCATTTTGTGCCAAGGTCCTTACTGAAACTCATAAACAAGATCAGTCTTAAGTTCTTTGCAAATTTAACTAGTCATACGTCCTCATAAAGACAGTTCCCTCTTAGAGTACTGCAGTAGGCTGATGCTGGCTGGATGCCAGACACCCACCAAAGCCTCTCTATTGCACCCCTCCACAACTGGACAGGAGAGAGAAAATATAACAAAAGTTCATGAGTAAAGAACCATGGAACATCTCTCAACATTCCATCATGGGCAAAACAGGCCCAGCTTGGGGATATTAATTGAATTCATTACTAGCAAAATGAGAGCAGGATAGTGAAATGTAAAATAAATCCTAAAAAAATCTTCCCCCCACCCTTCCCTCCTTCCCAGTTCTACCTCCTCCCTCAGCAGTGCAGGGAGGTGGGACTGGAGGTTATGGTCAGTCCGTCTCAGGTTGTTTCTGCCACTGCTCGGGGAGGGAATTTCTTCCCCTGTTTCAGCCTGCAGTCTCTCCATGAATTTCTCCAATGTGAGTCCAGCTTGGCATTGACACTGCTGGACATGAGGAGGCTTCTTCTCACAGAAGCCACCCCTGTAGTCCCCCTTACTAAAACCTGGCCCTGTAAACCCAATACAAGTGCCAAATTTGCAGGATCTACTGTACACCATGTGTGTATGGTGTCCACTTGTACAGTTATAACTAGAGGCCATTATAGAGGAATGGAAACAATTATTGGCCTTTAGGTTAGGCAGCATCAGAATGCTGGTTTGAGAATGTTTCTGCCTCAAAGTGTATTGTTTAATGTGTTATGTATATTCCAGTGAAGTTGCATTGGGTTTTGTTTTCTATGTATTTGCTTTCCTTCAACTTGTTTTCATACAATTTAAGTAAGACTCAGGAGCAATTATCACTAAAAGCACTTCTCTGCCTGTCCCTAAATATGAGTACTGTATTTCATACAGCTGATTATTTCATCCCCATGTTAATAAATTATATATAAATCCATTTTACTTGACCTGAGATTTCACTGCGTAATTAGAAATTGTCTTGTCCCATCCTACTCTGGGACCATTAAACTCTGCATGAGTAAGCAAAATTCAAAATAGTTTCCATTTACACATTCTCATTAATCATCCTGTATTTGTCCCCATACTCACTAGTACCTGAAAGAGAAAAATGTAGTTTGATGTCCTAGGTTATATCTAAATTCTCAGTAGGAGAATTCTCAGTAAGTTATATACCCCAAAAAAATCTTGTGTTTATTCTGATACTTTTTATTTTGTCTCCTTCCCAACCTCAGTACCCTTTGGAACCACAAACAAAACTATTTTAATTTTTTGTTGAAACATATAGCAAAGTAATTGAAGTTCATGGACATGCAAAGAAAATTTTATCTTTGTTCCTGAAATTCTTTTAGGATAGCTTAAAGAGTTTGTTGCTGTGTAAGAATAAGTAACAAGAAAATAATCTATATTTTCTCCACCATCTTTGAAGCCAAAGTTTATAGACACGTTCTTTTAGGGTGTTTTGTTTTCCTTCAATTAGTATTACTCACTGAAGATAAAGGTTTTATAACAACTAGGCTAAGGCTTTAATGGTTCATTCAGTGGCTTTCCTAAATTACTCTATTTTTAAAAATTATTTCTTTTGGGTTTTTTTTCTCTTTGTATTTTTTTTTTCCTTTTATCTTTGTTTCTTTTTTTTTTCCTGCCTCTTCCATCTTTTTTAATTGTAATGATCAGTGGGAGACCAAAATGTTAAATTACTTGAACAACCAGCCATTTGCAAAAGGAGTGGGTTCTTTGCTGAAGCCTGGTCTGCACCTCCCCAATGATTGGGAGGAGGAGAGCTTTTGGCTGTGTGCTGACAAAACCTCTGATCTACACATCCATCACCAGAGAATGACCATGAGAAACTGATCTTTGCTTTGCAACAGGCTGGGTTTTGAGCCAGATAAGGGAAAGGCAGATAAGCAGATCCTGCAAGGTGAGCTAATGCTTTTTATAGTGCAAATTTTCTCCCACTTCCAGCTTGAGCAGGTATCATGTAAGCCTGAAGGCATTCATCTCCTCTGAGAAGACACAGCTGACTCAACTAAGCAGGGTCAAAGAGCTGTCATGTCATTAAGAAAGAGTCATAAACCATCAAAGACCCTCTTTCTGTGTTCTTCCACCAGTGTTGCATCAGACAGTGTAAAACTGCCCCTGCAGCAGAGGTGCTTGGGTATTCCCATGAGAACATGGACTTGTATTAACCCACTGAACTTTGTGTTGTTGGGGCTTCTCCCACCCCCAACAGATCAAGACCACAACCATCAGTTTGAGAAACTGACACTGAAATTACAACAAAAAAGTTCCATTGCTGGATCCACGTGTGGTGATATCTCTCCTCTCCACTATCTACCCTTACCCTTTCTTTCTCTTTCTTTTCCTTATATATTGGTCATGTTTTATACACTTATATACTTGTACATAAGGTGATATTTTTATACTTTTATATTCTCACATTTTTATAGATAATAACCAAAATGGCTACATACATCCTTTCTATTGCAACCAAATCATTCCAAAATTATCTGACACGTATATATATATATAAACACAAATATGTACATATACACATACATATATATATATATGTATATGTGTATATATATATATATACAGACCAATCATTGAATGACATTTCACTCTAATCCACCTTAAGGGATCCATTAACAAGAACCTCAGTTACCCAGTCTAAGGGGCAGGTCATAACATGAGAATAGTCAATGCACTTATCTATTTTCTCAGCAGGATTATTCTGGACCTACTTTTATAGATAACTTCAAAATAATTAATTGCAGGTTTTAGTGTATATAGAAAAAATGTTATAGATCCTTCTCCTTAATAAGGCTTACATGGGAATTTTTACACCATCAGTTTACTGAAAAATAAAACAGCAGGGGTCCCACACTGGGACAACAGAGATCCTCTGATTATCCTTTGTATTTAGCCTGACTAAAGTAAGATTCCTGCTGCTTCCTCATGTTAAAATTAGAATCTGAAGAAATATTTCAAATGTAAAAGAAATAAAAAATATATAACGATTTGCATATTTTTTTCCCCAAAAGTTGTTGGTTTTGTTTCCTCATTTATCACAAAGGTAATGTATCTGTTAAAATACAATGTAACTGAGCAATCACTTTGGTTGCACAGTTGATTACACACACATGATTAGTCCCAGAACTGTTATAGAGTATCCAACCTACCATTACTGCACTGTTCACTAACTCCATCACCAGAGTGTTTTGTTTCTGAAAACATTATGCATTGACAGGTTGAAACCAAATCACTCCTAGTGGTTCAATGATACCAACATAAGCTTTTTCAGTAAAATAACACACCCAGGTAATTCTACTGAGAAAAGTCCTGCTCCTCTTTCTCACTCTTTTAGAATTTTCTTATTTTTAATTAGAAAAATTCCTCTGAAAACTGTCCTGTGTAAAAATTTAACAAGCAAACACACACATTTTATAGTAATGAACCTGCCCAAATAAATTCTCTATTAACATGGCTTCTCCCTAATCATTTCACTTCTAGCTCTCTCTCTCAAATAAAAGAAAAAAAAATCTTTTCCACAGCAACTGACACTTCTGGGAAAGAAATGGATGCTAAGAGAGGATGTTATTTTAATTAGTATACTTTAAATTGAAGATAGCTGCCTTAATTGATTTCAAATAGCGTGGCAAAACATTAAGACACAGAGAAATAACATCCTCATTTAATGCTCATTTAATAGGAATCACTGATTTTAAGTTCCAGTGCAGCTGCTTTCATGGAGTCTCTTACAACCGTGCCTGAAGAATAGTCTAATTTTGAAACAAATCTAGTTACAGCAATGAAAACTCTTCAGTGAAAATGTTCTTAAACAGGTTTCAGCTTTGCTGCAAGGCTTACATTTCAGACTCTAAGCTAAGTAACAAGATCAGATCTTTCTCTATAAGCAGAGATCTACTTTTTAACAAGTGTTCTTTTATTTGTGCCTTGCAGGTCGGCAAAATTGAATTAATCTCTGATGCAAGCATGTCTCACAGTGATGGATTCAAACTATGTCTTTGGCTTCTAAATTAATCCAGAGTTTTGTTAACTTGAACTGTAACAGCCAGACACCAGTCTCTGAACACTGCATATATGGAGGCAAAAGCAAGAGTACTCTCACATCCTCTAGGCCCTGAAATTCAGAAGGATTCTGACTTTTGTCTAATTTTAAATATTCTCCCATATTACAGGTACTTATATATTTCATATATACCCAGTCCTTAAATATACTTGCTGAATGCACTACTTTCCAAATGGAATAACCTAAAAATTTCCAGAGAAATCATATAGAATATCCTTTAAAATAGTATAAATCTATGTGATCAGAAGGGCTGGTATGGATACAAACAAAAATCACATAATTCCCATTTCAGAGGTGTTTGTCTAAGCAGTGTCTTCTAACACTAAAAATTCTCATCTTATAGAATTCTTGGCCTTCAAGTAAAGCTTGTCTCTGTCAAATCTGAGAAATATTGAGGTCAATATAATGAAAAGCAATACTTAGTGACATTTTTAATCATTATTTTTATATACTTGTTGAAGTTGGTGTTTGAGCCATTTGTGGAATTCCATCAAACTTTAAACTGACATCTCTTTCACTTTTTTCATTCCATCAAATATGAAGGTGGAAAGGGGATCAATGTGCTTAATAGAGCTTGAAATGAACCTGACTTTTTGTTTTGCAACCGTGTTTTTTGTACTCAAATCCTCAATGCACACTAATGAAATAAAGACAGACCAAATTTCTATTATGGCAATAGAATTTGTCAGATGTCACAGAATCAGATCAAGGAGATGAGGAATAAGTTCACAAAATGCATGACAGGTTACAGGTTCGTCTTGTTTAGCCTTTTATAAACTTGTTTTCTTCACCAGAGTTATAAAAGCAGGCAGGAATAAGGGGAAAAAAGTTGTATGACAAACATTACAAGTGAAAAAGCTGTTCTTAAACTACAGTACAAATACTGTATATAGGATATTCTACAAACAGCTTGCTGGGTAATTGAAGTACAGCAGAAGGCTACACATTTATAATGTATGAATGCACAGTCACAGCACAAAGCTGCTCAAAGACCAAGAGTACTCAGGCTGGCCAGTGATGGGAATCCCAGATAATACAGGCACCCTGCATGGAGCTACAGCTATCTTAGGAAAATCATTATGCCTGCCTGTCACAGGATGAAGATCCATTGCCAGACTTCAATAGTGATGGAAAGCAAAGATTTTCTTTTTCAAAAAATAATTATCAAGAATTTTTTTCAATACAAGAAGTCACTGAAAAGATGCTGGACTGAAATATATGGTAAGGAAAAACACCTTGCTAAGAACAAAGGGAGTGGATCTTTTCACAAGATAAATCTTCATCACCCAAAAGTTCCGTGTTTTCCCTGTTTACAGTCTGATCTTATTCTATTTAACTACTTTGTATTCCAAAGAAATTCAAGAGACTCTTAGCCTTCAGTGTAATTTAATATGCTAATTTGGAAAAGAAAACTTTGAGTACAGTATCTAGCTAACTTCAGGGCTCTTTGTGGTGTGAAAACCTTCACAAGCAGTTTGCAATTATCTAGAATCAAATGTTTTAGCTCAGCAGCAATACAATACTATTTCAATCATTGTGTTACAATATTTAGAGAATATTTAATCATATTCTCTGCTACATGAATTGAAAATTATCTGATACTCCCTCTATTGTACCTTGTTAATAAGTCCCAAATCATGAACCAGGAAATCAATCATTAGGTATGAATGGAAAGGGAGGAAGAAATGGGGCTTGTTACAATACATTTTGAATGTTTGTGTTTTATTTACACTTATAAGCAAATATATAAATAAACAAGCAAACGTTGTTTTGTAAATCTATTTATACAAAACTTAGAACTCTCTTTGTTGACAAATGCAGTTTGTATTTAGCATGTTTATGAAAGTCATCCAACATTCAGAGAAGAAAAAAATCACTGTACATTATTCAAACATTGCTATTTCTTATGTACAGAACTCATTCTATAGAATTGCTTGCCAGGATAGAGTCAGCACTGCATACACAGCCCTTGGAACACAATATGCTTTCAAGTAACTTTTCAGCAAACTCCTAATATGATGAAGAATAAGCATGTAAGACCTTCTCCCCAAACACTCTCTGTCTTCTCCATGTTGAGAGAAATGTAACAACTACCACAACTGCTGGGGTCAGCTAAACTACCATCCAAAACAAACAAAATACAGATCTCTGTTCAGCATATGTCTTCTAATTCCAAGGCTGTACTATAAAAACACAATCTTATCCTGAAATCACTGAAACATCTAAATTAAAAGATTCTAAAAGTGGTCAGTATTCATTTTTCTTATATTTTAAAATTGAACTTCAAGAATCCTTATGGTTTCCTTCCAACTGAGGATATTCTATGAACCCTTAAAATTCCATTAAAGTTCTATAGTGGGAACTGACTAAGAACACTGCAAATAAGAAACACTTGAGAAAATTTAATTGTTTTTTAAAAATATTCATTTCTCTGCATCAGAAATTAAATTATTACCAGGAAGTTATTCTTTTCTAAAAAATCTGTTTTTCATCCCTAAGGGTTTTTATATAAAGCAAAATTGTCCATTAAAATCAACATAATCACAACTTATTTTTCCCAATAAAAAGTGATATTGCAATAAAATTTTAATTGGAAACGTTAATAGTTTTATTTTACTAAACCCAAGATGTGGACACATACAAAAATATATTTCACTTGCTTTTAAAATGTAATTTTCCAATGTTTGTATTCTTCAAAGTATAGGTAATTTTTTTTAAGGAGAACAGTTTTAGGCTTTCATCTTTCCTTCAGTATACACAACAAATGGTAATAATTAAATTCTATACCTACCTCTGCTAAATATCTGATTGTTGAAAAACCATAAAAACACCACCTACTTTATAGGGTTATCCTCTGAAAGTATTTCAAATAAAATTCAAATAAAGAATGAAAGTAGAATATAGGATGCTATTTCCCTTTCCCTTTCCTATTTCCCTTCACACCTTGAAAGGCTTCCGATAAAAATAAACAAAAATAAATAAATAAATAAATAAATAAAGTCAGGCAAAAAAGACATTTCTTTCACACAGCTAACTATTTAAAACATGTGGGTTGTCATTTAGCAAAAATGTTTTGGAGAACAACTCTGTAGTCTGAAGGACATAAGTAATCAATAAGCTTGCATGTGTTTAAGTAAATAAATTCTCATAGAAACTAGGAAATTAAATTTATACTTTGTCTTTGTCAATATTAATTTTTATATAGCTGCAACAATATTGTGAGACTAGACTGTTTTCCTTGATAATTTCTTCTTTCAAGTGGATTTATAATCACTAATAAAAAGTCACAGCTTTAAGAGCATTCAAGAGACTCAAGAAACATCTTGTTGCTTTTCTATTTTGTTACAAACAATGTAGGCTGAATTAAATAGTTGATGGAACATGACTAACCAGACAAAAACTGGGGATTGTGATGAGGAAGATACTTTTTTTCCTGTTTTCTGTAGAGCAAGTTAATTTCTGGCCTAGAGTACTTTATCATACAATGTTACTATCAGTAGATTTCACACAGAGAGTTTTCCATCAGGTTTTAGTACTGTTTCATTATTAAATGGCATCTCTTCCAAAGTAATCAGTACAAGATCAAGACTTCTACCTATAATAATACCAAGTTATAAAAAGTCCTTGATCATTTGCTTTTACAGTATTTTTCTTGCAGCCTTTCACAAAGTGTTGTTAGGCTGGAAATGCAGAAATAACTGATTGCATTGAACCCTGGCATCTACAAAAGCTTTTTACCCTGAAAACACAAAGATAAACACAAAGATAAAAGATTCATCATTACACTGCATGTTGAGAGAAACACTGTTATTTTAAATGTTCACACTGAATTATAAAAAAACCCAAAAAGAGTACACACTGAAATACACAAAAAGTGAAGTCAATGAAGCGTGATACTTTGGACTGGAACATACATGTAGCAGATTATTACAGGTACCAAAAGAACAGCAAGATCACTCTTTCCTAGCACCCCAATGGACTTTGACCTTTAAGCCTAAACTGAACCATTTACATTCTTTTCCATGTCTTTAAAAAAACAAAAAACAAACCTTTTGTTATTATATTTTAAAAAAATTGTTTTAATTTAAATTTATGTATCTTTAGGAAGAACACCCTAAGCTAATTTTATTGAGAAATTTATTAATTTTTCAAAAGTGTTTTCCCACTAAAAATCTATTTTTTATACCAATTCAGCCATAATTCATCTACTATGTCTGTGACCAGTATAAGAGGCCATACTTGGATCATGACTTCTGCAAAGAGAGGAGAGGAGAGGAGAGGAGAGGAGAGGAGAGGAGAGGAGAGGAGAGGAGAGGAGAGGAGAGGAGAGGAGAGGAGAGGAGAGGAGAGAGGAGAGGAGAGGAGAGGAGAGGAGAGGAGAGGAGAGGAGAGGAGAGGAGAGGAGAGGAGAGGAGAGGAGAGGAGAGGAGAGGAGAGGAGAGGAGAGGAGAGGAGAGGAGAGGAGAGGAGAGGAGAGGAGAGGAGAGGAGAGGAGAGGAGAGGAGAGGAGAGGAGAGGAGAGGAGAGGAGAGGAGAGGAGAGGAGAGGAGAGGAGAGGAGAGGAGAGGAGAGGAGAGGAGAGGAGAGGAGAGGAGAGGAGAGGAGAGGAGAGGAGAGGAGAGGAGAGGAGAGGAGAGGAGAGGAGAGGAGAGGAGAGGAGAGGAGAGGAGAGGAGAGGAGAGGAGAGGAGAGGAGAGGAGAGGAGAGGAGAGGAGAGGAGAGGAGAGGAGAGGAGAGGAGAGGAGAGGAGAGGAGAGGAGAGGAGAGGAGAGGAGAGGAGAGGAGAGGAGAGGAGAGGAGAGGAGAGGAGAGGAGAGGAGAGGAGAGGAGAGGAGAGGAGAGGAGAGGAGAGGAGAGGAGAGGGAACACTACTGCAGGACTTCACACCCACTGACACTCGTGGTAGAATCATGTACTCACGTGCAGATTCATCCTCTGCAACTGTGCAGAGACTACAACACTGATTTAAATTTCTGAGAGTGTAACAAATGGTTTTAGATAGGGCCATATAAGCAACTAGGCAAAAGTAAGCAGTAACCTCATGAAATACTACTCACATCAAAAAGAGAGAAACAGTCTGAAAAATAATTCTTCATTTAGCACAAACAAAAAAAAATGTTAACAACATGACAAAGTGTCAAAGCCATGTGCAAGAGGTAAGAAACTATCATGGAAACCAAATTCCAATAAACCACCAACGTGTATTTAATACCCATAATTTCAGCTCAATAGATGTAGGAAGACAAGCTTTCAGATCACCTTACACAGGTAACAATACTCATTATTCGCATAATTTGTAAAAATGCTGGCAGACTTTACATAGGCACTAGGGACAGGACAAAATCACATTGGATTTAAACCTGTTTAAGCAAATCAGAAGTCTGTTTTTGTAAATTATATAACTGAAATTTTAGACTTAAGAACATGAAGGATGCCATATAATTGCTATTTCTTTCTGAAAATAGTACCATGAATGAATCAGCTCAAGGTTTGAGTGATTTTTATCCTCCCCAGGGTAGAAAAGCTTTGTTGACACATCAAGGGAAAGCTTGCAGGTATTTCATCTGTCTTTTCTGGTCTGTTAAGTCCCTGATATAAAATTCATAATGAAAAAAATGTGGAAACAAATATCTTTTTGATTAGCTACTTATTTTCCTGAATTGATTCCTCCTCACTAACTAAGTAATCATTGATTAAATAAAAGCTACCAAATTGAGAAATGACTTAGTTATTAATAACTTATAAAAGATATCCTTTTAAAAAAACATAAATTGCAACTCTTGCCTAATTTTTGAAATGTGGTAAGGATGGTGTTTTATTTTCTAATTTAAATTTACTTCCAAAGTAATTATAAGCTAACTAAAAACTGTGTCCAAATATTCTTTTAAAAATGTAGTTTGGATGGGCAAGAAAAGCATGGAAGATTATGTCTCTGCTGGTTTTACACTATGTTACTACCTGTTGCCTTTAAATATCTATGTATTTATATAATGTAACACATAATGTACCTGGATGTCTACTTCTTCTCTTCTGATGTAAAGAACAACAACAAAAAAATAAAAGAAACGTAGACAATTCAAGACTAAGGCAATGGGAGAATTAAAAGATGAAGTCTCAAAACGCTATTTCCAACTCCAGCATGAAGCACATACCAACAAAAATCGTGGAAAGACTAACAGGAAGCCAGGAGGTGAGGATGAATCTCTCTATTTCAGAAACAATTTCTGCAACAGCACAGAGGGTGTCTGGTCAAGGGACATTCAGTTTCTTGGTTTTTTAGTTCAGCTTCTTTTTATCCTTTCGTCCTACCTTTTAATGGTGCTATTTTTTTTTAACATAGTGAAACTGTGTAATAAATATTTCAACATTGCTATAAAGCAATAGTGCTACAGAAACACCTACATATATGTGAGAGGAGTACATTAAGCAAAAAGTTGCAGAAGCCTGATAGAAGGCTATTGGCTTTAAAACATTCATGCAAAACCTTGAGAAGCCATTAACATTAGAGGTGTATTTGAGTTATAGAAATATCCTGACCTTTTCAGGGATTTCCTAGTATTTATTGGCACTCCAAATGACATTTATGTTGTTAACTGAAAAGCTAAATACCTGAAGCTGTCAATGGAGTAGTTATGAGGACAGCACCTGATCACAGGATACTATAAATTACTTTACCATAGCTTCACTGTATAATTCAGAATCTGTTGATGATCACAATAAAAACCTGCTAAATCTCTATAGTCAATTCTTAGAAACTCTTCACTTAAAATATCTTATCCAACTAATAATAAAACTAACTTTTTTGGTATTATTTAGTCCACAATGATAATTATTCTGCAAAGCCTTAATGAGAAAATCACCAATGCAACAAACTCCAACCATTATTCTTTAGGTTTCTCATCTCCAATTTATAGAATGTCAATGTTTTGCAACCTTATTAATTTTTTTTAGTTATAAATTGTATTTATTTACATTTTCTAATTTAAGTGCAATTAATACACTTAATAAATTTATTTTAAATAACGTGTTAAGCTTTAAAAATTAAAAATATTTATATCTACAATTCTTAATACTAAATTTACAATCTAAGCCTACGGTTTTTAAATCTATAATGCACAAGCTCTCAAGGCTCCTGACTGGACATCTTGGGCAGGTCCATGCTAGTGAAGGATCACTTTCAGCATGTTTATGGCTTGCCATCAACTGGCAGAGGACTGGTTCAGACTGCTACACACCAGCATACAACAGAGAGAATTCCAACATTCTCATCTTCCACAAGACAGTAATTTTTAAAAAGAATTTTATGTGAAAGTTTATTAGCTCAATATCACTACCTTTAAAATCAAAACAATTCTTAATTATGTTATTAAAATGAGGTAAACTAAGCTATGTTTTACAATCTGAAAAGTGTGCCATTTGCGCATGTCAGAATGAAAACCCTTTTTTAAATATACACAAAAGCAGTACAGACAACTTCAATGTCTTGTCTAATTTGTCTATCATGAAGGAAGCCTAGCAACATCAATTCCTCTCAAATTCTTCATCATTACACATCAAGAAGCTTTTTTTCCCCTAAGGATGTATTTTTATTTAACTATGGCTCAAGAAAATAAAATGACTGCATGTGCTTTGGGACTAGAATTTATGGTTTGAAAATGACAGTCAAACCGCAAAAATATTTGAATAGTGGAAGTACAATCCACATTTACAACAAATTATTTGATTACATACATATACACACCAATTAGCTAACACTATTTCTTTCATGTGTTTTTTTTTAAATTACTGGAAAAAAATTCTCTACCATGAGAATCAGATACATTCTTCCACCTTATGTTTTTCTAGATTACTGTAAACTGAGCATAAACTAAAGGAATTTTACATCAGCTAAAATTTTAGCTTAATAAATTTTATTTCTCACTCTTATTTTCTGTGTTTCTCCATTTTCTCGAGGTCTCCAAAAGGGAAATTCCACAATAATGGAAACATGTCTGTCCTTGTGTTGTTTCCAGGAAGAATTAGACTTCTTAACAAGTATCTTCTCCATATAATTTCAAAACCCATAGTTGTTTAGATTCAGAAATTTCACAGGTTGCAGTAAAAGAATTCCATAAGTAAAAAAAAAGCAGTAGTTTAGCCAGGCACTGGCAATCAGACTCATCAAAAATCATGGCCCAGAAATTAAATTCTTTCCAATTTAAAAACCCATCCAATAAAATATATTTCTTTCTTAAAAGAAAAATAAAACAAAATGTACTGAGTTGCTGCTATGGTTTTAGCAATAGAAGCTATACTGTCTAAATTACTGGATAAGCCTTTAATCAATCAATTCATTTCAACCAGAAGAAAAGAAATCTTCCACCCATAACAGCTGGGGTGTGGGGTTTTTTTTTTATTTTTTCCCAAATGCAGGCACATTAAGATGTAATACAGTACTTGCCATGCTAGAATTGGAAGAAGAAAAATTATTTATGTTTTTCCTTTGTACCAGAAGATGAAAAAGAAATTCAGCTGATGAGGAGGCAATAAGAATTAACAATGAATACTTATGCACATATTTGCTACCAGCAAAGTGCTCTCATCAAGAAATAATATGGAAAACAAGGAAGAGACAAAATTCATTATTGGTGTTAGTGAAAAATATGTTAATAATGCTAATCTTGTGTATTAATGATAGATTAAAAATTTTTCACATAATACGGTTTTCACATAACTGAGTTAGCTCAATCCTTTTTGTTCTTTAAAAGAGGCACGTCCATTCACCTAGCAATAATGTTTCATCCAGCAGTGCCAATGCTGTTCCACTTTGCTTTTTCCATGTCAATTATGTGCAGTTTAAGAAAAATGTAACACCCACAAAGTATTTGCCCTGCTGATTAAATAATATCCCATGTTTAACAAATTGCTCAGATTTCTAGATAAATCAAAAAGAAACCACAGGCAAGGCTGTTTACACCTGCTTTCTCTGTAGGGTTGCTAAACAAAAACACCTGCAACAAGAACAACAGATTTTATTGACCCAGTCTGACACAACAAAGCATAATGTCAGCTCTAATAGACAATTTAAAATCTAACACAAACATAAAAGAAAAGCAAAAGCAATTTATGTAAAAAAACCCCACAAAAATAAAGCATTTTAAAAAATGAAAGTGAGTTTTCCTTCTATCAGCTCTATCTAGTTAGGTGAAGAAGGCATCTGAAATGTCAATCCTTTCCATGTCCTCTGTCAATAGATTCCCTTCCTCATGTGCCAGCACGTCCACCTTCTCTTAGTCTTCCTTCCACTGTACATCTACAAACCTGTCATTTTTTTTTTTTTTTAACACTCTCCAGACTCAACTCCAACTGGGCTTTGGCTTTCCTAAGCCCAGCCCTGCATGCTCAGATGGCACCTCTACAGTCATCCTGGGTCACCTGACCTTGTTCCCACCTCTGGTATCTTTTTTCTGTACAGAGTATGTTCAAGAGCTCGTTGTTCATCTATGCAGATCTCCTGCCATGTTTCGTCTGACCTCCTGATAATCAGGGTAGACCACTGTTGAGCCCAGAAGAGCTACTCCTTGAAATTTGACCAGCTCCCCTGCAGCCTTATTTTCTCCATGGTCACATTCCATGGCATTCACTCAAGCTAAGCAAGCCAAGTCTGCTCATCCCATGTTTAGGTTTGGGATCCTGCTATTTCTCTTTCTCCTCTGAATATTTTGAACTCCACCATCTTGTGTTTGCTGCAGCCAAGACTCTCATAATTGTGACTAGCTCTTTGAAAAGTGTGAAGTTTATTAGAGTATCTTCCTTCCTCAGTTCCTTGGGCATTTTTATTAGGAAGTTCTCATCGCAGGACTGCAGAAGCCTGGATTGCTTGATCTCTGTTATTTTTGCCTTGCTTTTCCAAAAATTATTAGGGTGATTGAAGTCACCCATGATGACCAGGGCCTGAAAATACAGTTTTTTCAAATTACCTGAAGAAAGGCTCATCTACTTCTACCTGATGAGGCAGTCTGTAGCAGACACGTATAACAATGTTGTCTGTACCAGTCACCTACTGTCTTAACCCATAAGCCCTCATGTGGCCCATCATCCAATCCTCACTTGCTTTCTCACATTAACAACAACTCCCACTCCTCACGTTCCCTCCTGGTTTTGCCTTCCAAGTGGAGTTTCCATCCATTCATTGCAGCACAACAGTTGTGGAACTAATAAAGATTTTTTTTTTCATTTAAAGCTCTAATTTAGATAAAATACATTTAGGAAATAATGTAAACTATGCAAGTGCTCAAACTGCATCATTAAAATGTTCTTCCAAATGTTTCAGCAATTAATTATGAAATTTTAACAGGAGAAGGTGGAAGCCAATAACATCTGGATTCAGAACATTACTAACTCTGGTGTGTTCTTTTTTTATTCCACATAAGGCATAAAAACTGAATTAACTGAAAGAGGAAAAATGTCATTTGAATTACTATCACTAAGATACATAGAAAATGTTTTCACAGGTTTGTGACTCCTGTTACTAAGGCAGTGATGAGAGTATGAACCTAATTCAATGCTGCCAAATTGTATGACTTCGGATAATGAGAGGTATCCTAATCTGAAACTGTATTTCCTGGAATGTGGTGGAAATAACCCACCATGACATGTTGAAGCAGAGCCTTCATGTACCCTTCTGAAAAGGATAAACTGAGAATTAGGAAATATCTGTATATTAAATTGTGTCAGTGTGGTCTCCTACCTATCCTTAACCTGACCTTTATGTCCCGTAATCCCACTTAAGTGGTAAATAGAAGTGTGGTTGTAATTGGTGTGTTGGTTTGATGGCTGTATCCAACTCAAAGTGGGGGTGTTTGGGTAACAAGAGAATAAACAGCCAAGGGCTAACTTGAGTAATGTTCCCACCTAAACACAGTGCTGGTTAATGTCTAATTCCAGCCAAGGAAGAAACTAACATTTGTAGTCAGTATGCAAATAAGACTGTATGTCAATCATCACAGTCCATAACTAGTGGGCAGCCCAGGGCCTGCTGAGCTTTCCTGCATGGCAGCGGCTGCACGCCAGGATCTCCCCTTCAGCAGAAACACCTCTCAAGGTTACTCCTTGAGGCTGAGAGAAGCCTTATCATGTTAGATACTCAGTAAGTGAGTTGGGAATAAGTGCACTGAAACTTTGAAATCTTAGGTAAGTGGCATAAAAGACATATTGTGCATATATAATCCTTTAGAACTATACAAATGACTAAGCCTGGGACTAAGTCTGGATCCAGCTGCATCTAAGCTCTTCTCTGAGAAGGAGTTGAGAACACAAAGGGGTCTTTTCTGAACTTCATAACTCAGTGGTGAAGGCCTCTTAGCAGTTTAGTCCAACCCTGTCCTCTATGCAGTAAATAACCAAGTGTACCTTGTGACTACTTCACAGGGGTTATAAAAGACACCACTAGAACCACTTTTATGGTGCGGAAAAACTGGAATTTACTTTGAGGATTACTGAGATAGGTCCTTCTGAGAACTTTATAAATCTCTACAGTCTTTTCCTGTGTCTTGTTTTACTCTTGTATTAAGCACAGAAAGTGGTTATGTTAGGACAAGGCCCAGCTCTGCAACAGGTTGAAACTAAGTATTTTGCAATGTGTAGTTTCCCTGAATGATGATTTCCCCAGCTCATGACTTCCCCAAAGTCATAGAGATGGACTTGTGGGAACTCAGGATATGCACAAAAAAATAACACTCTGGAGAAAGTGATAGTATTCTGCATATAATAACACTTTGTTTAATGTTTTCTACATTTTCCGATGCATAGCAGCTCAATAGTCTTCTTAGCATCATCTGGAAAATTAATAACCCACATGGTTCATGTTCTGTAAAATACTGTTCTCTCCATACTTGACAGCCATGTATACATGCATGCCTGTACACACATTGTTTTATACTTAGAGTTTACATTCTTGTTAAACAAAAGACTGGCCTAAACTGAAAAGCTAAATCTAATTAGAAAACAGAAATTAAGTATTCTTCCTCCTAAGTCCCTTGACAGTTCTGATTTAATAGTTATTCTAAAAACATGCCTCACTAGGGATTGGGTTGCCACTACTTATCATTTCTACTAATTGCCATGTTGGTCAATCCTATATCTTGTAAAAGACTGCAATAAACACCAGCAGCTGCAGCAGTCTATAGTCTACAATGGATGCTCAGCTAAGGGCTAAAGATAATAAAGGACCTAAGAGTATGCTGGGAAGCACATCACATAGATCTAATAACTAGGGAATCCAAGTTTAGGTTGTAGTTTCTATCTCAAGGATATTTTGTTTCATCCACTAAAGGTTTAATATAAAATTAATCAGTCCCATGAGCAGGGATTGGAAATCTCAGTTTCAAGGTCCTAATGTCAATGTTATAAAATATACGCTAGGGTTGTGTTTCTTCCCTCTTGCATCCTTAACTGCTCACTGAAATTAGAACACTGGGCAGTGGTAAAACTTCAGCAGGAGCAGCAAATGTCTCTATGTCAAAAGGCCATAGAAATTAAATTAAGTTCCTGGGAAATAAGAAGTATAAGTTTTGACAGCGTTAAGCAGATGAAGAAATAGAATCTGGATTTCCCATTAAAGTGGGCTTACCACCAGCAGGCAGCTAAACTTGAAATTCTTGCTCACTTCGCTCAGGCCCGGGTTGAGGAATGGAAGCATAAAAGCAAGAAGACTTGGGCTTAAAGATAACCACTGTTTAAAAAATGAAGGATTGGTAGAAGAGGAAGAGAGAAAAAAAACAAGTAACACAAAGGCAATTACTTACCATGTCCCACAGCCAGACTAATACTCAGCCAGCAAATATGGCTAAGGACACCAAACTCCACTATGCTGCGTATTATTGCTGAACATGACATTTTATGGTGTGGAATATCTCTTTGGTTAGTTCAGGACATCTGCTGGGTTGTGTTCCCTCACAAACTCCTGTGTACCCACCAATTGTTCACCAAAGGACAGAGTGAGAAAATGAGATGGCCTTGACATCCTGCACACTGTTCAGCAAGACCTAAAACACCTGTATTACCAACACTGTTTTAGCTACAAATCTAATCCAGCACTATCTGAGCTGCTACGGAGAAAATTAACTCCATAACAGCCAAATCCACTAGAGTAAAACCTCAGACAACTGGCAGCATGTAGGATGGAGAAAACAAAACTACCTTCACCCTTTGGAGGAAGAGAATAAGAAACAATCCAATATCAACAGAGAATTCTGAGGTAATTGAGATTGAGTGAGTGCCAAGACAGAAAATCAGCAGACCTGCAGGTCACTATACGTTAGATATCCTGATTGATTTTGGCTAGATTTTTTCATTCTGTTAGCATTCTTGCAAGAGAACTGGTGCCTAACATAAATATTTGGAAATCAGGAACTGAAGTGACAAGTTTTTCATCTGACTTCGTGATAGTCACTGTAAGTGGAAATTATAACACTGTAGTTAGCAAATGGAATGACTGATACTAAAAAGTGAAAATTTCTTTCTACTTGATGTGCTTCCAAAGGTGTAAGGGCAAAGTTCTCAAATGAAGAACTTCTCTACTTTCACTGAACCACATCTCCGACAGTCAAACCTTATGGCATGGCCAGGGCTGACAGGTGAGCACTGAGGGGTAGAGACACACAGACACTGTGTCGCAATAGGACATGAAAAGGAACACATGGACTCCGCCCCATTCACAGAGCAAAAGTCCCCCACCTTTATTGTGTGACTCCAATTATATAGTATTTCCACCCAGACCATGGATTAGAGGATAAGGTTGCTACCTCTCCAATCACATTGGTCAAACCAAAAGTCCATCAATTGTTCCCTCCTCAGGAGAGAAATGAAAAACACAGTTAGCATTAACACAAACATTACTTATCTATTTACAACACTCGTGTGAGAAAGAATTCAGAAACTTTAAAAACATCAGAAGGCTGAAAAAATCAGGGCGACAGACACTGTAAGGGTGAGGACCTGAGAAAGGTTAGAGGTGAAGTCAGATGGCAGAATGACTTACCTATCAAGAATGAATAAATTTTATAATAAAAAAAAAATCACAGTGCTTTGAAATTATTCATATCTGACATATTATCACTAAGTTGTTTTGTTATCAAGGTTTAAAAATCACATTTCTACAAATTACAACTCTGACATTTTAAACAAAGGATTTCATCAGAACTTTTAGCCTGATCAGGCAAAATCTGTCTTCTTTCCTGTAATACTGAACTGAATAAAGGTCTCTTTAACCTTCTTTGAACTAACTCTTGACATGCAGTAGTAGATCAGAATGTATTAAAAGGCAGTATGGACCAGAGAGTCAGTATTCTGCTGTAATCAGTATCTTTTTAGTGAAAGATTATGAAGTAACGTTTTAAAGGTTACTTTTAGGTGGATTATCTGCCTACCTATCTTTCTTTCCAAAGGGAAAGTCACCAAAATATAACAGCAAATTCTCATCTCAAAGTATACCAATAACAACCAAAAATACATGCAAAAGGCTTAGATACTCTGTGCATTACAGGTCATGTATTGAAGCAGACAGAAACTGAATGACTTGCCTAAGGCTGCACAGGAAGCCTGCAATAACTGAATCAAGACTTGGCTGTAATGCTTTTTTCTACATTGTGAGTCCACTTGCAAATTCTTTGAGAGACAGAATGACTTCCTTGGGGAATCTGCCTACCTTCTGCCTCTCCAGACTGCCAGAGCTGACCAGCTGCAGGAATCAGTACACCTCCTGGGAGACAAAGTGCTTGAGGGATTTGTACTCCCTCCAACTCAGTGAGAGTTGGAATTAATGTGAATTACTCTGAAATAAGGATGCAATCTGTCGGTCAGTGTGTACATATAAATCTCACAAACAAGGGTACACATTTTATAGACTTAAACAAAGATTTGATGACTTTCCTCATATTACTCCTTGCCAACTTTGCCTAATGATATGAAAAACATAATAATTATATATCTGTATTGACAGAAATATATATGATATTTATTTTAACAGAGAAAATTTAATTTACAACTTTTATAAACTGGTACGGAAAGCATTTCATACAGTCCTACCATCTACAGTCTGCATTATTAACCACTTGAATTCTGAATAAATTTCAGGTTTAAATATGCAAAGATAGAAACAAAAATCAATCCCTTATTTGATAATCCATACTCCAGTAAAATACACAAAGCATCTTTTTAATATTTGGTATGGTAATAGTTCTAGTGCAGTCATGAGCAAGTTCTATTTTCAGAACACCTTTTAAGACATATATGAAGAAAGATATAATGGCTGGATATTGGAGAATTTTGACTTTTTACTCTTAAACTCTGAACATTGTAAAGTAAATCCATTTTTTAAGAAATCAGAAATCTGAAAGTACAAAGCTGACAGTAAGAATGGCTGTGTATCAGGCTGATTTCTGCGACCAGATGGACACAAAGAAGTACATGCTTACCTAACAGATACTATTTCTATTGCTAGAGAAAAAGAATACATAAAAGAGTAAAACTAAGGAGAAGCGGCCTTCAGCAGGAAAATATGAAAACAAAAGGAAAAAGTAAGCCTTTCAAGAGACAGAAAACCAGAATATAGTGATAGGCTTACGAACCTTTTCTGGCCTGCTTACACATGAGCTTCTGATCAGAGGCTGAAGGAAATAGAAGCACTTGAAAAAACAATCTTTAATCAATACTGAGGAATCATCAAAGGCAGTTCTACTTGTCTCACAAGAAATATAACCATATCTGAAATAAATGAAGTCCCCTAAAGCAGTCTTCATATAGGAAAACAATCCATCTGTAACACCTCTGTCACTATGATGTGTCATAGTCATTATGTCACAGAAAGACCCCTCTGCAAAACTACATGCTCCCTGTTGCACACACATGACTTAGAATGCTAGAAAAATGGTGATCAGTTTTGAAGTGTCTGAAGAAGCAAAGACCAGAGAGAGAAAAAGAACAACGAACATTCAGAGTTAACAAACCACTCAGAGTTATCAAAGTAAAAAAAAAAAACAACAAAAAAACCCCAAAAAATCCCAAGAAAACAAAATAGAACCCCAAATAAAAAAAAAACAAAACAAAACAAAACAACCTCACAACCCCCCCCCCAAAAAAAAAACCCCAAAAGCTCCCAGCAAAATAAACAAAACACAAAAAAAAAAAAAAAACCAAAAGCTTTTCCATCACAAATAAAACTACATTGTTGTTCTAGAACAATGAGACTGTTACGACTCAATGAAACAGTTGAGGACCACTACAGGATTACCATGGAGAATGACATGAAGGGTTTCAGCCTCTCTGGAACTCTTGTAGTTTTAATCTGTGACTATAGTCATCTGTGCAATTTCATCAAGGAAAGGAAATCAGTCATCCTGATAGCAACATTATGGCTGTATGAAATGTGTTGCAGTGATTTTATCACTACCCTGTAGGACCCAGTTTCTGTGATAGGCTGTTTGGTGTATGGGAAGAAGAAAAGTTATTTTCATCTTAAGTTTCATAATGCCTGCTGTAAGAAGGAAGAGTAAAACTCAGTGAAAAAAACCCCTTCATGTTGCTACCAACATCTAAAATCCACCTCTAATGATGTCAGAATCTCTCTGGTCCCATTAAGTGCCTACGCATTTCTTGTTTATTTTATCACAGAATAATTTCTCTCAATTTTGAATTATTAAATGTAATCACTCACAGACAGGATTCAGGCTGCTGTTCTCAAATACTAAGTGTGTCATGCAAATAGTTCCAGTTTCATTTGTCATTTGGTATTCAGTTCCCTCTAAAAATAAAAACTATGCAATATTTTACACTATATTCATTTCACACAGTATGTTTTTCTACCACTTTCATATAAAATCTACAGGTGTCTCATCATCAGGTATCTTGCCTCTTCCTAAAACTGTCTCTCTTTTTCTCCCTCTTCTGTCTCACAGCCTGTTAATTTTTTTGGTCCTTAACATCTCTCAGAAACATCCCCAGACTGCTTGATAAAAAAATGTTGAATCTCGGCGATGCTTTTTAACTCTGCTTTGTATGTCTACTCTTGGGAATTACTGTCTTATTCTGTACAACAGTCTCTACTGACTGAAAATAAAACAGGTACAAACATCCTACCCTAATTGATTGTAATTATAAACTAATAATTATAAATACAAGCAAGAAAATTACAAATAAAAGCCAATATAAGAATGCTCAATTAAACAGGGGTTTTCACGGATTTATTGCTCAGCCCACTAGTAGCAGTATCAGTATGTCAGTGCCAAACAAAAGGCAGAACTGCACTGGAAACTGGTATAATTAAGACTCCAGAAAAAAACAAACAAACAAACAAACAACAAAACGCCAGCAAAACACACAAGAAACTAAAATACAATTGTCCCAAGCATTTCTCTCCTATATATGTTTTTATACAATATTTGATGTAAATAAAATATTTGGTCACACATCTATACAACTACTCAGATCAGCAATGATAGAAAGAATTGCACAAATACCAAAGTATCAAATCACCATGATAAGGAAAAAGCATAATTAGTAAGCAAATAACCACTGCTAAAATAAAAAAAAAATAAAAAAAAGACTTTATATAAATACAAATGCACATCTTGAAACCAATTTCTGAGATGAAGATGCACCCTAATGATAACAAATAATGCTACTGTTACCATTGGTTCTTTTCGTATTCTGACTCATGTTTGTGCTCATCAGATATGTGAAAGGGGTATTGGTGTAGTTGGTGTTTCTACAGCTTTCCAAAGTGGATGGCAAAAGTGAGTATTAATTAGGAAGGAGAAAGCAAATATGTTTTGAACTAGCTCAGTATTCACCCTCCTATTATTTCTAAACTGAATGTTTTCTGTATGTTGAATGCATTGTACACAGGGATACAAAATCCAAATATCTAGCATGAAACTTTTCTCTGCTGGTATCTGTTCATCACTACCCCTAGCTCCTGACAGTTTGACATTTTTATATAAAGTTATATCTGTAAACTTTTGCAGCTCTAGATAAGACTTGGATTTTTTTCAACCTTAATATTTTGTTCCTTTTAAGTATTAATTTCCCAAATCTCTGAAACATACTTTTATTCTCTAGTAGTGACAGAATTTCTACCACTGCTGTGATTCTAATTTTACACTGGCAAAAATGCCATGAATGGCCTCAAAACTCTATCCATGAAAAAAATTAACAAACGAGTAACATGATTTGAAGAAGCTGTGGCTGCTTCTCTACTGAGTCCTCCAAGCATAGTAGGTTTTTTGTATTATTATTGTAGTTTGCAACTAAGCTTTGTAGGAATTATTCCAAATATATTAGTGTTCTGGTTCTGATATGGAGAAAGACAAATTATTTTAATATACTGCTATTATGGTTAGCAGGAAAACAGCTCAATATTGCTAATTAAGCTATTTGTCAGATCTTCTGTTTCAGTTTCATTATATACATGGGCATTTTGCCTCTTTTCCCTAAACCATTAGGAATATAAAACCAAATCAGGTAATGTTCTGTTAGCACACTACTTACCCCCAGAGTGTGTTTTTATGTATGCAGTTAGCTAACTATAGCCTATGAAAGGATATCTTAAAATACCCTAAAAAATTAATTTAACCAAAATATCTTCAGAAATGTAGTTTTTGTTCAAGCATGCTACTGGAGCAGAGTGTGGTTCCAGGTATATTAAATACATAAAAAATATCTACAAATTCAGAATATCATACATAAATGGGAAAACAATACAATATTTTTTGTTTTAAGAATTTTAGTTATAACTGTAGTATCTTAAAGACAAAGGTGTGGGGTTTGGGTGTTTTTCAAATAAAGGAGAAGGACTCTAGGAAAAAGAAAATAAATAGAAATTTTGGATCCTCTTTTTCTATAGACAGAAATGTATTTCAACTATTAGAAGTGTTTCAACTATTTAAACCCAAGCATAATTCAAATCACTTGCTTTCACTGCAAAGCTGTCATTCATAGGGCAGAAGCCTACAGGAAATAATAGCATACAACAAAAAAAACACTTTAGAAAGGATGTAGAATATATGCCAATATTAACAGTGAGTATGCTGCAGATTTTTTTAAAACTTAAATTATATTAAGTTTTTTAATTTTGAAAAGCTTAGGAGTACACACAGTTCTAAGGGAAAAAATATCCAATTAAATAAAAAAAATAAGTTTACCTCTTATATTATGTGTTAATAACAAGTATTTGACCTTTCTGTCATCTGAATTATTAAAGGAAGTAAAAGATTTCACCCTGAAGGTGCATGGCCAGAAGTCATTAATATTATTTGATATTACCTTGTAGAAATATTACAGAGGGTGATTCTGTTCATGCAACATCAATTATTTTTTATTTTTCATTGGCCATTTTTGCTAAGTGATACATTTAAAAAGTCCTCAAGAGCATTAGTTTTTTATATCATAGACTGGCACAGTATAGAATCTATCTATCTTCATCTAACTTTTTTTTTTTTTTTTTCCATGGATGTCAGGCTTTTTATAGTCACAAAACACTCATACTCCTATGAAAATGTAGTGATTGGTAGTCTTTGGCAAAAAATATTAGCATGCTTTTGTGTAAACAGAAAGTATCACAATTCAAGAAAAATAAGAAAAGTCAGCAAATTTTTACTCTTTAATCAATATGGTTTCAAATACCTTTTTCATATAAAGACAGATATTATATCTGGATTCAACATTTGTCAATAGTAAAATTTTCATACAGTTGCTGAATTCACTTTATCATCTGCCCTTCTAGCTGGGTGCCAAAATACCAAACTCCCCTCAGAGATCCCCTGAAATTTACAACAGCACTAAGAATGGCAGAAAAACATGATGGAAAATGCATTCCCAAGAGTCAATACTGCCAATCTCTCTCAATGGCATATCTTCAGTTATGCCTCATCCTTTTGCCCCTTTTTGCATTCCAGCATGTCCCATATGCTGCAGAACTGAAATGTCTCACCTTATACTGCCAATGCAACACTGAGAGAATGCGTCCAGTTGGTGAGGAGATCCTTGGTGGCAGCTAACAGGCTGCATTTAGGACTTTGTGTTTGATTTATTTATGTATTTATTCACACATTTCATTGACCTAGGCTATATAGGGAAGCACTAAGAAGTACAGAAGCAGATGCTTCTGCCTTCTCTTTTAAGAAAGAAAGTGACCAGGAATATCAGAGTTCACATAAATTTGCTTGACTTATTCTAGTACCACTGTTGCTACCTTCTCTTTTCCTGTACTTCATGTAATATATGAACACCAGCAGAAAAGGTTTTTAATGGCCGCCATTATCAGCAAAATTAAAAATCATTGAAAGCTATTAACAAAAACCAATATAACATTTTCAGTCTTCAATTAATCTCTCTACTTAAATAGGAGACAATGGTCAGCTGCAGTCAATCAATATGAGATAATGATTGCTCCACCAATTGAAGACTTTTAAAAATATTGTCATAATATAACCCAAAATTATATACAATACCATTCCTCCTATATGCACTCTACTTTTGGTGCATTTTTTCCAATTTGTTTGTTCAAAGTAATTTCCAGTTAATCCCAATGACTTATTTACGACCCACTGGAATTTTATTCATTTATTTTTTAATCTTCTTTCATCCCTTTGTAAACCCCTCTTGTTATTTATCTATTATAATCTACCTTTGTTCTAACTCACCTTCAATGATTTGAACATGGATTAGTTTTCAGTATGTTTAATCACCTAATTTTGGCACCAATTTAACTATAATGAAATATCCATTGAAAGCAGTACTTGTGTGAGGACTGATACCAAAATCATCAATTAAGCAGCATATAAGTTTTTCCTAACTTCCGTTCTGTAATTTAGAAACTTAAAGTCTTCAATTTGCAATTTATCACTTAATATTAAATGCTATTTGTTCAACTGTGTTCCATAAATACTGGGACCACCATAAATAGAAAGTGCTTATGCCTAAAAGGTTCCACTACTTCAGCACCGTCAATAAGATGAGCAACTCACCTAGGCAAGTACTCTGTCTGTCAGTTGTAAAAGGCAGATGTCACACAGGCAGCAATTTGAGGGTCAGGGACTTCCTAAGACCAACATAACTTCTTTGCATTTAGAGCAAAAATAACCGTAGTCTAAGGCACCAAAAAAGTCTAATCCTAGTAATTTCTCACTTGATCATAGCAACATGTAATGTTCTAACAGCAGTGTTGGTCTCTGCCTGAATTTCTGATAAATCATTTTTCATGCAATGAAAACTTGAAATGCATTTTATAGACCATAAAATGCAGTGTTCACCAAAAATGGGGGAAAAAAAAAGTCATACAGTTGTCAAGGGCTTGTGGTATATTGCAATAACAATTTATCTTCTGTTCTTATTCAATACCAACTCTAACTAACTCAAAGCTGACCAAGCAACAATACTATTAAGGGTGTATTATATCAATTAAGAGTGAGGTGGTAACTTCAGTAAGACAGTTAAATTTCAGTTAGATTTTTATAGCAGTTCTGTGTGATAGAATCAGCCTTCAGAATGAAGAGTGTACAGTCTGTAAATAGACTATTCTTCCAAGATGCACTTTTCTTAAACAAATATTTTGTCAGTATGCAAAATACAAAGGATTGTATTGGTTTTAACTCATTTCTGAGGAAAGAAAAAAGGAGAAAAGCCTGGAAATGGGGACAAAAATAACCGAGCGACTCAAAAATAACTTGGTTTGAAAATGAATCCCATTGCTTCCCCATAAAAAATTTAAATAGAGCCATATATTTTTAGACAGATTCACACGTACATGCTCTCCTGTGAAGTATAGAAAATGATGTAAAAAGTGCTGGAAAACAATCTACTTTGAGTATATCAGGCGAGCCATGCAATATCTCTGTAAAAAGCCTTTAAAAAGAACAGTTGAGGATATTTCATGTACTATGGAGAAGCAAGTGAATCCAGTCAGTCAAGAACCAATTCCCATACTCAGTTTATGAAATGATAATCCTGGGAACTCCAAACTTAGATAGGTTCAACTAACACATCTAACATGACAAATAAATATTTTGGATAAAATATAGAATAACAGAAATTGAATTGTAAACATAAATATAATTTATGAAATATCCACAAGCTCTACAAAACACTACGAAAAGAATCCAAAGGCATACGCCTTTCAAAGGCATGCTTTTCACTAAGATAAAACTTTAAGTTAATTTTAGTAATACCATGAGGCATACATGGAGTCTGGCAGATAATATTTATTCCTGTTTATTCCTCACTATATTTATAATGCTCAGTGAGTACCTGGATGTTTTAATAGATATACTGAAAAATGTTTTGTTTCCTAAGAATTGCAAAGGATATTTGTGTACAAAATTCTGTCGTAATGAGAGACAATTTGCTTTTATGTCCAGAAAACTTAGTCCTTAAATTAATGCACTTTTTTCTTTTTATTTTTTTTAATCTTTTGGGATTTTACTTTTTTTTTTTTTTTAACTCAAAGCATTTTGTTCACATGCTCTCTGAACTGCTTCTAAGATGAACAGATTATAGACTGAAATAAAGTAGCTTTGTGTGGAGGAAAGAAATTTCTTTTTGTTAGGTTCATATGCCACTGAATCTGCAGAAAGAAGGAAGTTTTCCAGCATTAGCCTATTTAAGTTTTTAGAGGATAGATATCTTGGTTTATATTAAAATGCAGCTGTAAAAATAAATAATGAAATTATTTGTCTGGGAAATTAATCTACACTACAAATGCATCACTTCGAGCTGAAGATTTCTGTGGGCATGACAGTATTTTGTGGGTTTTTTTCCTCTCTACGTAAGCCTTTCCACCAATGTCAGGTATGAATGTATGAAAAGTTAGCACACTTACAGGACTTACAATTACCACATGAGGATCGCAGGAATGTCTAGGAAAAACCAGTCTACTGAACTGCCTCAGCCATGAATATCTCCCCAGCTACTTGTGTAGATTATATTTAGCAAGGGAAGTTCCTATCATATTGCTTAGCAACAGGAAAGAGATTCTCATTAGATTATCATGTCATTATCCCTTCAGCTTAGCCAGCTCACACTCGCATGTTGCTGAATATGTGAACCATCAGATCTCAGAAAGCCAGCCAAAAAGACGTGAGACATTGTAACAATTAGAACTAAGCCTCCATGTGGAGAGTTCTCTGTTCACAGTCTCAAGGACAGATTTGGCAAAAATGGGGGAAAAAAAACCTCCAAATGAAGAGTCTCAGCTACAGCATCCATGGTTAGGCAGGAAAAGAAGCGAACTGCCCAAGTTATATAAGTCAAAATCTAGAGTCAACTTAGACTTTAAAAGGAATGCAGGATGCAATTGTTAGAGGATTTCTGTCATTAGGCTGAAGGAAATGTAATTTTTTTTTTTGCTAAAACTTTCATTATAATGTGAAAAATATTAAAATAAAAGCAATGTATGAAGATGCTTTGTTGTACCTTTTATATAGAAACTGAGGTACAGTCTCTGAGATTTTGTGGGCAAAGACACAAAGAAAGCATTACCAACATCTGACAAAAAAAAAAAAAAATTAGACAGTGAAGGTGTAGTGCTTGCTACAGATCCTATCTTGCTTGACTCCTTTCCAGTCTTCTACCTTTATTACTGCAAGGGAGAAATTAAGTAGAGCCAGGAGAAATCAAACCAAGTGAGGATAATAATTCCTCCTAGGTTTACATAAAACAAGTTTGAACACAGGTAAAGAGAACAGGAAAGAAAACATAAAATACTTATTTTAAAACACATGTAATCTTGTGGCTACAAAAAGGCCTTAAAGAAACAGTGCTATTCTGGTACTCACATCCTCTGCTAATGGACCTGCAAGCCAGCTTAGCCTGACTTTTTGATACTGGAACATCAGTTGCTGAAGTTCCTTAGAAATATTAGTCCTTCCTGTAAAATCCATTATGTCACCAGTAAAGACAAATAACACCATTTGGGAACTTTTCTCCACTTGAAACAGATGCCAAAGACATTGACATTTTCTGTTGGTATTTCTTACCAACAACTAATCTTGAGCCTGGCAAAGGCAACTTGATATGTAGGGTCTTAATGCTAAATTTGTTGGAAGTGACAGATGTTAACCTTATTAAATCAACTCAATCACACAGTTACAGTTGTTCTCATTTCAGCTTCATTATTAGTCTTAGTTTGAATCTAGATGCCGTATCAGCTTCCACTGAAAATTTAGGCTGACAATTTTGTAAATTAAGGAAACAACTGATATACCAAGCAATTAAGTTGTGATTTGTAGCCACATTATTATAAATTCTTAAAAATAGAAAGGATGCAATGAATAGGAAATAACATATACTTTGATACTATTATGGTACTCCATTGCAAATATGCAAACCAGTTTTATAGGTTGTGATAATTTCTAAAGTACTTTTTTTTCCTTGAAGAACATAATAAAGAATCAACACCAATGTATGTGTCTTAAATGCTATGGTGCTTAATATTTATACCAACCAATAGATTGAGTATCTATTTTATTTTGAAAATATTTGTCTACTTAGTTTAATTTAGCTTTGAAAATGTTCTCAAATTTCAGTAGTGCCCTAAATCATGAATAACAGAACAGGACAAACCAAGCAGGCAGATGTTATGTCAAATTTCAGTGTGCTAATTACTAAAGTCATAACTAGGTATAAAAATTACAGAGGAAAGTATAAGTTATCAAGTGATCCTGTTCTGGAAAAATAAATAAATAAAATGAGTAGTTTCCCCTAACATTAATTTCCACAGAGGCAAGACAATATTTCTGTGTGTGTGTGTGTGTGTTGAGGACTATCTCGTGTCAAGATGAGACATCTCATGAGTAAGTTATGAGATGTTGAGTAGTGCCACAGATGTTGAGGGAGCCAGAAGTCTGAAGCTGTTGTGAAAAAACAGCATGTTAGAAATTATTCACTGATTCACTGTTAGCATCTGCAGCCCTACAGAACAGCCTGAATGAGAAACATCATCTATACAGAGGAGGAAGAAGGGATTCCACTTGATCGGTACAATTCTAGGATTGTTTTTGAAATCAATGATGAAGCAAAAAGTATGATTAGTAGAATACAGTACTAATTACAGGTGAAATAAATTGAGTGTCTCAATTGCCCATCATTAACATTAACACTGAGATAATTTATACTTGTTATACTTGAATATCAAGGTGAGTGTAGCGGCGCGTTTTCTGGTTTTTACTTATTGTTAATAATCATTTGTTCTGTAATGGTTTTTTCCAAGTTCCCCCTGTACTTCTCCCCATCTGGTATAATCTCCCGCCTGGGAAATTCCCTTTGTTCCCCTCTGTTGCAATCTGTTGTCAATCATCTGTTGCTCTCCTCCCAGTGCCTGCCCCCCTCCGGGAAGCCTCTCGCCCTCTTTCCAGATACTTCGGAGGGACTCAGTCCTGGATTGGAGCAGGCTGGGAGTCCCCCACCCCTCGTTTCCTATTTGCTGTCTATGTGCCATCCCCATTCCTCTGATTGGTTTTCCCTCTTGTGTCCATCCCCTTCCCCTGGTCCCTGATAAGCAATGAGCCCGTCCCCAGCTCGCTCTCTCCTGGGACACGTGAGTGCCTGCACCATGGGGTGCATGTGACAATAAACTCTATCTTGCCATGAGGCCTCCTTCTTCTTACCTTCGTCGAGCCTCACTAACAGCTCTCGTGCAGCTTCTGAACTACTAAGGAGGTGGTGGCCGGGCTGCTAGCCACTGCCCAACCAGACTTGAAACAATTCCCAGCCAGGGCAGCCGGGATTAGCTGGAAAACTATCTCCAGCAGGCACATGGAATTATTTCAAGTGAGTAAGAGGATTAGAAGATAAGATTGTGAGTACTGTCAAGATGCAATGGACCAGAAAGGAACAGAGTGTACCAAGACTTCTTTTGGGACAGGGTGAACCAGGATTGCCTGGAAACCTAAGAGGCTTGAGAGCCCCAGGAAAAGTATAAAAGTGAAAATACAGTAACAGTAGTCTGCTCATATGTTGCACCAGTCAGGTTAACTAAACAATTTCTGGTTATTTCCAAGAATACTAATATTTTCAAGAGCTCCAGTGTTTAAAGCACACCAAGACCAAATAATATTTCATATATTAATGATCTTTAATGTTATAGTGAAATTTAAAAAAAATCCCATCTCCATCAAATCTAAACCAAGGCAATTAGTTTAAAACAAAGCAGTTAGTTCTAATTCAAGACAAGATTTACAGAGTACTTGCTAAACAGGTAGAAATCTCATGCTAGAAGCCTTTTCACAAAATCACTCATTGCATCCGAAATTTTTCCTTTTAAATTTCTGCTTAGATTAATAAGCATTCAGTTTTTGCATATGTTACACATGAAGAGGTCTTTCAGTGGACATCTTACTGCCTCCACAGCTCTAAAACAATTAAAAATCTTATATGGTGAAGGGGTCAAAAAGGGAAACAAATCTTTTGTATTGTTCTGAAACAAGTGTACATAGAATTTTTACGTTTCTCTTCAGATACTCAAAGAAGTATCCAAATTTGAAATTGATGAAATTCACGAAAAAAAAATGTAAAACCGTGTAAGATTCCAACCAAATGTGAGGATTTCCAGTTCAATTAGTTGAAACCTACAGATGAAAATAATTAAGACAGTGGTCCATCTAAAGCTGATATGAACACATTTTAGTGCTTGGTTTCACATAACTTCCAAAAGGAGACACCATTCCTAAAAGATACAGGTTTTATGTTAAACATCAACTTTAATTTTCATAAGTCATTAAAAAATGCACTCCTCCAGTAAGAACCTATCCTCTAGAAGGTTCTGTACTGGTTGTATGTTCTAATAGACTGTGCACTGAAGCCCTAAGCATAGGGAAAAGTAAATATTTTACATCGTATGAAATTAATGATCAGGTAAACATAGAGGTGCTGCTTGTGTTTTCCCTTCCTGTTTCATTTCCCAATGTTTTCTACACCAGTAATTGTCACCTAACAGTTAGTTTTAGATCAGACTTCCCTGCTTCCTGTTTAAAGTTCAGATTCTGTGAATGTATGATCTCTAGATCACAAGACTTCTGATTTTCATAGTCTTGCATTTTTCAGTCCCGTTGGAGAAAAAAACGTTTACTCTGGACTTACTGACAAGAACAATAATAACTTTTTTTCAGATGGACCTTAAAGACTGAAGTTGAATACATTTTAAAATGTCTGCATTTCTCTATTTTCTTGTTCTACTAGTAAAAAAAATATATGGACATAATGACAAAATCAAAATGCCATCACTTTTGCACTCATTAAAACATTACTGCTAGTATTTTTAATTGGGGCATAAAAAAAATCATCATTTGTCTTTATTAGAAGATCACGTGTCAGCTCACTGGTTCAACCACTCATTACTGTTCAACCACTGCCACTTATTTTCAAGTGCTGCCAAACTGGAGTTCCCCTTTTGCCTACTTAGTTTTTTTCTAATGAAATCATTTTTTATATCTTAGTAAATGAAAAAAACTTTACTGACTTTACTGAGGGGACCAGAATAATAATGAAAAAAATAAAAGCAAAACAATATCAATTTTGTTGAGCATACTTTAATACACAAAAGTAGCTAACCAAATTGCCTGCAACTGAGATTAAAAAAAGAAACAACAAAATTCCCCAAAATTTCAGTTGAACAGTATGTATCATGGTTTAGTTGTTTATAAGGACTTTGTGTCCTATCAGAACAAAATCAGAAATTAACTTGTGACTTTTGGCAAGAAAAAAGAAAGGAAACTAAAATCATTCCAAACAGGTAGGTGGACTTATCCAGTCTTATAATACATAAAAAAGTTAAGCTTTTTTAAAAAAGAACTATTCAGAAACTATTTCTTAGACAAGAATTATACTAATGATCTACTTATTTCAAAATGAGATTACTTCAGAAGGTTTACCTCCATTCCTTCAGGTGATTTTTTTCACTCTATAATAAATAGTTCACTAAGAGACTTTATTTCTCTCAAGATATTTTAATTTTTAAAAGTTTTTATGTCATTTATTTCATTAAGGGATTCTAAAATTTTGTTTCTAGAAATGAAGAATGAAAATGTCGTTATTTGTATAATGCTTTTGATTTCTTTTTTTGTTACTGTGTTCACTTTTCTAAGGTGTCTCACCTAATGAACAACTTTCGAGGACAACAATTTCAATGTTAATTGCACACTTGAACAATGCAAACAAAGTCACTGACTTCCAAGAGATGTTGGAGAGGTCCAGTACAGCAGAAGGTTGTACATGGACTTTGTATGACTACAATCTCAGTTAAGAACTGTTTTTTTTTTTTTAAATACTACAAATAAACAATCCAAACAAAAAATATTCCACACAAATATGGAAAAAACAATGTGAAGAGAACTCTGAGAGCTAGCTACTGGATAATACTAAAGATTTCATTAAAAATATTTCAAGCTTCAACTACAGCAGGGAAACTGAAAACAGGTTCTCCAGAAAAATTTCATTAATTTAAAAGACTTTTTTTTTTTACATAAATGTATTTCATTTAAAAAATCTGTTTGTATGTTTCTAACTAGAATGTGTATCAAACTGAGAAGATGAGTGAAAGGCAAATAAATACTTTGAGCCAAACCTAAAGGCTTACCTAATAAAATTAATTGTGCTCATATGTAAAAATAGATTAGAGAGAGAATTTTTATAAATCATGAGTACACAGACAGTTCTTTAAACATAATGGCAAACTGTATAAATTACCTCTTTAATAATTATTAAAATTTGGGTGGCAGTTCTTTTTGGCAGTTTGGGCGGTCTATTTTCCTAAAAGTTATTAAAAGCAACACACAAAACATTCTGAAGCCATTTATTTGCAATCTAACTTTCTAATTATGAGATAATTAAAATGCTAAATTCTCCTTCCTAATTTGCATGGTAGACCTCTAGCTTTTCTTTTTCCTCTACAACATTTTCATTAAACATAGTTCCATACAATAACTCTATAAGCATTAAAATAGTTCCAGGTAAGTTTAAAAAATCAGACTGCAGTTATCCACATGCTCTGAAGCTGTGGGATTTACACAATTTGTTTTTTTTTTTAAATGTAAGCCATAAAATCTGATTTTAGAGTGAGTGAAATAATGAAGAAATAATAATAAGTAAAGGAATTATTGAATAAATGTTTATTATCTTATCAATGATCACTTCCACACCATGGTATGAAGAAGCATAAACTAACAAAGAAGGCAGAAAAATTCAGAAAACAAATACATTGCTTAATTATATTTAATGGACTGTATCTAATGGACTTCCCTCCCCACTCCACCTTCAGCTGAGCTGGAGAATGCTTATGAAATCAGGCCACTAGATCACTTTGAAAGCCAGGGCTGCCTCAGAGAGCAGTAATTGGTTGCTGCTCCTGTTTGCTTCCCTACAGTTCAACAGCCTCCTTCGTGGTGCAGATCAAGAGGACACATAGGTAACCTGGCAATTTTCAAATACAGTTTTAGAAAAGGGAAGAAAATAGTAGCTTTCTTGAGCAGAGTGCTTTGATGCCTGCACACTCTGGTAATAAAGAATAATAGATGGACTAGACGGTGAATAAATTCAGAAGAAAAGGTGATCCACTGGGAAGTAACCACGAACATCAGACAAAATTTTCCTTGAAAAAGTGAAGGGCCTTAACTCTGCAAATGCTGGCTCAAACATAAATTTCGAAGGAACATCAGCCTGCTATTTAATGAAAAGGTGTGTCCCAGTGAAATGGAAAGCCATGGTAGACTTTAATCTGAAGAGTTATCTGCACTGTAAAACTGTCTGAACTGTCCTAGTTATAGGAATTATCACACAAAAAAATCAGTGTGGAAATCATCCATCCCATTTAAAGATCATATAAATTGGAAAAAGGATAAAGGGACAATTCTCAAATGTACCTTGTCTGTCTAGCAATACAAAATATGACTTAACGCAAAAGATGTAGTTTTCTGTATTTACATGTCCGTGTCAAAAGTGATAAACTTTTTTTGCCCAAACGAAGGCTTATAATGTTACCTGCTACTTACTGAAAGCTGGTGTCATAGAATGCAAACACATCTTCTTGTCTTAAATTTCAGGTCTAGGATAGGCATGCATGCTACGCATAGGGGTAGACCTGGGTTTAAGATTCATCATTCTCTCAAAAAAAGTCTTAAAGACCTTTCAAGCAACCTACTCACTACAAAATTGCTTATTCTCCCATCTAGTTTCTATTAAGAATTAGTAACATTATACCACCTATATTGCCATAGCTCTTCTCAAATTCTATCTAAAACTGTCAGTGCATATTGATTTGAAAGACAATTTTACATTTCTAAAGAAGTTATTTACTAAGGCTTCAAATCTACCAGCAATCTCACCAGATATTTAATATTCAACAGAAAAATATCTAATAAAAAATAAAAATAGTGTCATTTATTCTACTTTTTGTACTAGATAACCAAAGGAAATGATGTATATTCACACCAGGAAAATATTAGGATTTCTAAAGAAAAGTTATGACAATCATTAATTCTTTGGAGATAGTTTCCAATATTAATAGTAAACATTGAGTTTCTCAATTGAAATTTAAATCTGAATGGAACACCCGTGGACAAAATGGGTACACAAAGAATGGCTTGACTCCAAATAAGATCCTCTAGAATGAAAATGATACACTCAGATAAGCAAAACGCCCTAGAAATGAATCCTAGCATATAAGCTGAATAAGTCCCTGAAAATTTACTAGCGTCTTGAAACAGAGACAATTTTGAACAAAAATGGATGTCTCTTTATTAATTTTCTTTCTTTTTCACTCTACTTATGTGTCTAAAACTCAGATTTTTTTTGAAGAATATTTGAGTTGCAGAAAAAATAATTACTTTTATAGTTATATCTTAATATTCTTTTGACAAATAAAATAATATGAGGTAAGCTGATAAACCACCCAAGTCCATTCCTGTGGCAACCCTATGCATTCATATTCACCAAATCCATTCTACCCTGAGCCACATGGAATCCTGGCCAAGACAGTGGAAGATTTCTTGGACCTGAGGTTTATAGCATTGCTTCTATAATTAATTACATCACAGGCAGATCTTAAGGATAAACTAGGATGGCTATTAGGACTTATAAAATTTGCTCATTTTGACACAGACTTCTGTGTGATATCCACTATTTCCTTTTTTCTATTTATTTGTCTTTATTTTTATAGAATAGCATAGTTATATTTTTCTGCTTTCCAACTTTTCTGTGAAAATGTGTGTGCTAATGTTTACTTGGGAATCAGATACATAACAATGTAAATGATAACGTACCCACAGAAAACAAAACAAAACAAAACAAATAAACAACAACAACAACAAACCCACAAAAAAACCAACCCCAAAACATCAAGAAACACATTAAGGAGAGGTGGGATTGTGACAACCTCATTATTGCTGCACTTAAATTAAAACATCCATATGAAAACATGTCAGTATAAGGTTTGAGGCGTGGTTGTGCGCCATTGCACACCGCTTGCGTATCTGTAGTGATGAATCGTCTTGAAAACATCTTCATCTTAAATACACACCTATTTATGTAAGTAGACACAAAATCACTGAAAAAAAAAGAGTATTTCAGAAAATTTCTTGAAATTACACATTCGATATTGGTCCCTCAATTTCCAAGATGTTTTAACTTCAAGTGGGGTTGAAGTAATCTAGTGAACCCACAGGATACTGAACTGAATGTCATAGGCAACCTTTTACAGTACTATAAGTATGTGAAAAAATGCCACAGGGCTTTTATTCTATTTATTTTATTTATCTAAGTTTTTTTTATTTTGTGTTACTTGATGCATTTATCATACAGTTGAAGTTACTTGCCCTTAATAGAAAAGTAAAATAAAACAGAAAGAATAAAAAGGAAAAACATTGCCTATGTTTGAACAAAGCTTGAGGCCAATGAACCCCAGGAGGTAGAAGACAGTGGGTTTGATTGACCAAAACCTATTAACTACATTTAAGGTAGGATGCACAAAAACCTGATAAATGTTTCCTGAACACCATCTCTTGCAACTCTTGCAAGCTCTAGTGGCATTCATTGCATGCAGACAGCCTCACATAGCAACAAACAGCAGCATCTAGGTCTAGCAAAACTTGTCAGCCTGAACTTTACTCAACTTTTTATTTTGCCACATGTGGGAGCTCGTTAAGTAAAAATAGTGCAAATAGTTTCTCATGATAGCGAGACATTCAAGAAAACAGTCTTTGATAACACATGAATGTTTTCTTTCAAGTAGTTCCGGTTTAGAGAAACAAGTAGCACAAATAAATCCAAACACTTAAGGACTAGAACATGGCAAGGCAAATATCACAGAAGGAGAAAAAACATCGTAGTAAGTGTTACAGTGAACTTGTATCTGGAAACACAGCTGCCAAAAGATCTATTTCTGAACACATTAGTAAAAGCAAAGCACACATTTTTGACAGCTGTAGTCCAAGGACACATTTCCATTTGCACTTCTAACTTATACAGTCAAGATGATGAAGGACTACACTATCATTGCCAAGTGTTTTTTTGAAAGCAGCTGTTAAAAACATCTCAGAATAATCTGCTGGCTGTAGTACTACAACCCAGTGCTCCTCTAGCACTTGCTAAGACAAAAACTCAAAATCACATTACCCTCACGCATTTCAAAGGTTATGTAAAAACTATACACATTGACTCCAAGGCTCCAGAGAAAATCCTGTGTCTGGCAAGAATTCTTCTACAATTATCACTGTCAATTATGCAGCTGATATCTATAAATGAGGCAGTAGAAATAAAATTCGTAGGCTACCAGAAATACAAAAAGGATTAATTTATAGTATTTACATTTATTTTCAGTCACATGTATAAATTACAAGCACAAAAAACTAACTGATTTTTCTCTATAGCATTAAAAGATAATTCCTTGTGTTTTAAAAAGGCCTATTTTGATACTTTTATTGAGAGGGATCAATTGTATGCTTCTGGTTGAATAATATTTTTAAAAATTCTTACAGAAATATGATTGATAAGAGAGAAGTAAAACTAAACTTCTTAGTGATTTTTATGTACTAATAGAATGCTGTAAAAGTGTGTTGAAAACAAACAAGTTCATTGTATCACTGTGACATCACTGCAGGTCACATGGTCCCCAATGACACTACATTTCATAGATATTTATACTCTATAATTCTCCTTTTCCTTACAAAAAGACTATGCAATCATTCTTGTGCTTTATCTGTTTTAGATAGGGCCTTGTACAAATACATCTGTAAGAATCTCTGCTGCTCACTGTTCCTTTCTATAGGAGCAATGTCAAGTGAAGGAATAGGAAAGGCACAGACTCAATGAACTTCACAGAAGCTCCTAGGATGATTATGGGATCTTTGTAAAAAAAAAAAAAAAGTGGTTAGAAAATACAAATACTAGTGGCATTTGCAGTTAAATGGAATATGAAATCAAAATCCATGGGAACAAAATTAAGATGCTATTTATCATTATAATTGGAAGAAAATTTAGCAACATAGGACAATTTCTATTGGACGAAAGATCTGGCAACCATTTAGTCCAAGCCCAAACTCAAAGTAAATCTAAATGTGTGGTGATGCCCTAGGCCTTGTCCAGGAAAGGATGGAGGTTCCTGAGCCTTTCTGGGCAACCTGTTCCCATCAGAATTTTTTTCCTTGTACCTAATAGGAATTTCCTTTCTCATATTATCACTATGTTCTCAAATAGTCTGTATGTGTCTTTTCCCATCTACTATTTTCACATTAGGCTGAAGGCAAAAGTTTCCCAGTTCTTCAAACCTTCTCTTCCAGCTTAAAGAAAGCTAATTCTTCCAACACCATTTATTTTGTGTTCCAGATCCCTAATAATCATGGTGAGACTACAATGGAGATGCTCACAAGACAGTCTAGGGGAAACACCAGGAAAAATTTAGAACATCAGAGGAACTGATTAAAAATTAATGCCCTTGGCTGATGTGTCATTCTCAGAGTCCCTGTTCAGTTATCATACAGATCCAAAAGCTCCTCAGTAGCAGGTTTTTTCCCAGGGAGTTTACTGTTAGAATACTGCAAGGACAAAAGCAGCTGTGCAAATCAATTGATCTATCATGTGTAACCAAAATAGACATATTGATGGTTGATCCAAAGCCCATGTGAAGCCATCAGTGAAGAAAATCTCATTCACAACTGTTACTTTCCCCTGGAAGCAGAGTAAAGACAAAAAAATATTCTAGTGATGTAGAAGGAGAGAGGGAGGAGGAAGAAATTTTGGAGTTTGTTTCATTAGTGAAATAAATAGGGATCAATGTTTCTTTTCCTTCCTTTCTGATATTTTTTGTAAAATTGTTCTTATTCCAGACTTTCCTTCACAGTGCCTTGTGCACTATATTTTTTTCACTTTTGCAGTACTTTGAGGCACAGGAGGAAGAAAACCCATATCCTGCAGTTAGGGAACAAAACCAGTATGATTTTAGTATAAGTGTTAAAAAACATGGTTTTCCAATGGCACATATATGAATTAAACACAAGACTGCAGAAAACAAGTTTACTCAACACCTATAAGCACTGTGATTAACATTCAGTGTTAACTTCTCATGCTGACCTGTTTCTTTTGTTAAAGCAACAATGCATGTTTAGAATAAATAGTTCCCTTTAAGTGTCTCCCAAAGAGGCATATGAGTGTTGTAAGTACATATTTGCACTTAGCAAAAACACACTCCTTGACTTTACTTGTGTAGTCTCTGAATAGAGTGGATTAGTAGATTGCCTCCTGCTTGCTGCAAGATTCTACAAAAATTTTTTTTAAAAAGGTAAACAGTGTCATGTCTCCTCCGAACATTCAAAGCATCTGCTTTAGTTTTTCAGGGACAGAGAAAACTAAAGCAGTTTCTGTGCAGCTCCACATTTTTACCTCACAGTATTCTTCACAATGACATTTAGGAATAATCCAGAGTATATAAAAAACTCCATGTGAATGAAACAGGATGACACAAATCTTATTTAGATGTATAAAAGTTCTTTGAGGAAATTAGGCTATTTGCATTATCATTCACAGTGCACCTACACTGAGTATGGAGAATCATTCAGTAAGCTTTTTGTTTTTCTGAAAGAAAATGAAAAAGTTTTAAGGCTTGCTAGCTGATTTTTCTTGTGTTTTAAAACTGCCCAATTTAATAAAAGCAAACAAATATGCTTGTTTGCAGCAATTAAGGTTAAAACAATTTGTTTCTCCCATGGTACCTTATTCAACCTAAATATTAAGAAAATACATAAAACTCTCTCAATCTATTCAAAAATTTAATTAGTTGTACCACCAGAGGCATGTGGATGCAAAAATTTGTAATTTGTGCGGGAATCAAAGTCAATGACTTTCAAGCTCTTTCATCAGCTAAAGATACATTTAAGTGAAAGTACATTTAGTGAAGCTGCATTTTGTAATATTGTCTTCAAATATCTTTCTGGACAGATAATGTAATTAAGCATTACTGAGCACTTGTTTAAAATATTGTCTCACTAAGCATGTTATCTTTAAAGACCTGGAAAGTTGTGTTAAATTTCACTGGAGTAGCTTCAACAGCATGAACATTATCTTACAGAGTTGACAGTTACAGAGGATTATGGTGGTGAGATCTGTCTGCACAGAAGGAGATAAATTATTCATCATTTTATTTATGAATACTACACATTAAAACAATATAGTTGACAGTCAGGTGGGTGCATAGGTACAGCTCTTTGTACTAGAAATATCTTTGTGGTTTTAGTAGTGAGGCTTCAAAGACAAATACTCTGGTGTCTGCATTTATAGCTATTGTTAGTTAAAAGACAAAATCATACCTAGAAGACTTCACTTCATATCATTATTTCACCAAATCAAAACAAAATATGCAGAAACCTATGTTTTCTTTCATCACAGAATAAAAGTAGAAAGTTTACTTTGAGGAGCCGCTCTGCATTTTTATTTCATACCTGAATTTCAATTTGATTTTGATTTTTTTCCCCTTATTTGGAGAAGAAACCAGTGGGATTTAAGAAACATCCACTCACACTGAAGGACTCAAAATGCTGACAAAATGAAGCAAAAAATTCATGATTTACATAAATTATTTTCACCAATAGTATAGTATGAGGTACTTGGTTGAATATTTTTTCTGAGTAAAAGAGAGAGAATCTTACAAAGTAATTTGTAAGTGAAAGCACAAGGAAAGCCTAACAGAATTTGCTTCTTTAATCAATTTTGTGAGATTTATAAGAAATCATTCTATATATTCTTAGTAACAAGCACAACCTAACATATGACTAACTTCTACCTGCTTATTTTGGTTATTTTTCTCGTAAACATTTGCTATAATTATTGAAAATTATGCACTATAACAAAGATATACAAGTCAGTGAATTTAGATGAATTTAGATGAATTTTCTTTTTTTTTTTTTTTTTTTCCCTGCAGTTCAGTAAAAATTTGCCAGTAATCACATCTGAACATAACCCAGAGCAGAAACACATGCATTTCCAATTCCTTTAGCTACCTGGTCTGTTGACAAATCACACTTAAATAGGAGTAGCAGCTTGAAAAGTAGTGAAGAGTAAATACTGCTACTTGATAAAACTATTGAATCAAGTCATTCTACAGCTCTAAAAAATGAGGTACCAATAAAGACAGATAAAATGATGAGGAATTTGATATACTTAAGTTTCAGACAAGCATCTTTACTGTTCATCTATGACACTTTCTGACATTTTCAAAGGCATAAAGATATGTTTTCCTGAAAACTGTAGATTCAAATAATAAAAAAAAAGACTGTAATTTAGAAAAAAAGTAAGACTAGACATTAGGTTTTTGTTTTCTAACATTTAATATATGAGATTTTATGTGCTATCTCCTCATATTAGTATGTACTTTAAAGTCCAAAAAATATTCTGTATCAAGCTGCTTTCATTTCAAGAATTCAGATACAAGAAGATACAAGCAGCCTAAAATTTCTTCTAGAAATGGTTGTATGTTTTCCATGTTAAATATATCTTGTATTTCAAACTAAGTGACTGTGTACTTTGTTGATAACATAATGTAACATTTATAATATTTTTCTCTTAATAAAAGATTACTAAAATTTGGTAAGTGTTTAATAATGTTTTTGTTAATGTTTTTGCTAAATTTTACCATCAAAAACTGTCAGTGATTCCAAGAATTTAGAAACATACAAAGTTACTAATAATCTCTGTGTTTTTGCCATCCCTTTGCTGGCAATATGCAAATATGAGGAGTCTTGCATAAGCATCTTTACTGTCTCTACATTTTTCTCTATGATGAAGTGCAAAGCTTTGCATTTTTTTACATAAATATAAAATATCATTAGGAAGATATGTAATCAAGACATACCTGCTCTTAAAATCTAGATGTCAAAGGATTTTTTTTCTCTGTGTTTTAGACAGTGAAAACTGTTCACTACGATTTGCAGTGAACTTCACCTTGTCAACATGAACTGCACTAACTACTGCTGCTGACTTCCTCTTCGGCTTGCTTAAGCTGAGGTTCAAATGACTGATTCAGAGTTACAGAACAATAAAATTTGGAATTAGCAATACTAGTGCTAGTTAATGTAATCTCATGATCTACATTCACATTTGTTCCTCATTATTAAAAGACAAACAAAACCATTAAAGAAACCAGAATTACTGAAGATATAAAGTTCAGTTATTAGGTTCATGTTTCAGTGGTTGATTCATTTTTATCATACTCACGCTAGGAATCTAGAAAGGCAGATCCACTAAATGCTATCGATTTGCCTACTTAAAATTAAAAAAGGGAGAGAGCTGTGGAGGTCAGCACTCAGCTGAGATATGCTACTCTCATAATGTGAACTACTACCAACAAAGATGTTACACAGAGGAAAAATAAGGCATGATTGTGCCAGTGGGATATTTGTCCAGTAATTTGTATCAACCTGCAAAAATTGAAAACAGTGACAATAAAAGAATGCTGATCTCTCTGAGATTCATAGGAACTGAACTCTTTATGGATCTTTCATATTTAAGTCCTTGGAGTCACCATTGAAGCTCACTAGTCAGAAAACAGGGTTCATTTGTTACTTGTTTCAAGTTATAAAGTAAATAAGAAATCAACTTTATAAAAACAATTGAAATGAAATGACTGCAATTGAAGTTTTAAAAATTATATAATACATATTTTAAATTCTTTTATATGTATGATTTGAATATAAAATTTCTGAAGTTCCATAATTTAGCTGATAAAAAGAATGTACCCACAGAAGCATGTCCTAACTAAATGTAATTTAAAAAACCCAGCCAAACAAGTGAGTTGGTGAGATCCTCAAAGTCGCCAACAGCTAAAATAAAACAAGCACAGCAAGTACTGTTTTGTAGTAGTGGAGCTAAGGTTATTTATTAGGTACAATGATTAGATACTGAATGGGTATCTCTGTAAAAAAAGTCATTTGAAAGAGTACTGCTAAGGGAATACTTTTAAGAAAATAAATACTAGTTTGTTTCAGTGAATGGAAATATTTAATTCTAAATTAAAGTTGAAACGGGATGTTTTCCAGTATCATAGCTCCATGGTGTAATTCTTTTAAAGGTAACTAATTAATTAGGATAATAATACATAGCAGTATTAAAATTAAATAAATACAGATGGTACATTTGATTTACAAAAATTATCCTCAACTTCTTTGAGCAAAGAAAAGTTTAATTTCTCCCTAGTTTTACTGGAAATACCTCTAGGATAAAATACTAGCACTTTTGTTTTGACTCTGAAAACAATATACAATCTCTGCATTAATCTTTTATCATAGTATTGCATTAAAAATTAAAACATGTAAATTTTAAAACTGTTCAGATTTTCAGTTTCTTTAATTTCTTAAGTATTGGAATAAAAATCTCCCATATTCCTTCCTTACTGATTAATTTTAGATACTTACTGACTGTATTTCTGTTTCTTTACCTAATTCTTTTACTTTTCAATTTGTGATTTATATTCTCCTCACCTCCACAAGCCATCTCAAGAGCTTCAAAATGATGCAGCTGCTGGGTGGGACAGATGTACTCTATTTCTACTAACATGCTGAGAATAAAAATGATTATTTGTTCATTAACGTTTCATGCCCTATTTTTCAAGATTTACTTTCCCCACACCTTTTAAGGTTTTGAATCTTGTACAGCTCATCCAATAAATCAGGCTTAGTACCTCCTACAAACTTCACAAAAGCATTCCCCTCCAACTGGTGAAGTTATGTCAAATTGGAGTTTCAATTTTTTTTAATAAAAGAAAATACAGGGATTTTTACTGTATTGCTAAAAAAGAATAGTAGTCATTCTATATTTTCTAAGTTTATTCTTCTTTACAACATAGGCTAGGTAAATCCATATTGACCATATCTGTGAAATACAAACCAACCCAGTTTTCACCATGTTGAGCACCAAAACCAGCTATTGAAAATTTCAAACTAATTTCCCAGCTGTGGGTATAAAATGCAGTAATGTATATTTTACATGAGTGTCTTTATCAGGTTAAGCATTCTGACAACTGAGTTCCATACGAACACATGTTCAGTTCCTGGCACCTTGCAGTCTGTTTGGCATAAAGGACAGGCACCCTTTGCAGAAGAGCCACACCCGTCTGTATTGATCTGAATGTCAGCATAAAACTGAAATGTTTTGAACGTGACCAATCTATGTGAGCACCTGCCCTTAATGAGGAAACAATTCCCTGCTACACACAAGACTGTTGAGCACTTGTCATAAGCAAGGAATGACTGTGTTACTCTGCACTTCCACAGCTAAGTGACAGAGGTTAATGTTGTTGTCCGTATTCAAGGCACACGTAGAAGGTCAGCTAGGTTTGGTTGTTCAGAAATTGGTCAGGGGCTGAGGTCATGGGCAGCTCATGCCAGTGATTTAATGCAGAAAACTGTAAAACTTTAAACCAGAAAGCACTCAGGGGGAATATACAGAGTCATTAAATACAAGGTGCAAAAAACCAAGCGTGAGGTAGAACAGAAGGAGGTCAAGCCAGGTCTTTCTGCATGGCCTCTCTGCCTTTGAGGAATTTGAAAGCTCCTCCCATTATGTACCCAACCTGATATGTTTGCTCTGTAAACAAAATGGAGACTTCATGCAGTAAGTAGTGTTGTTCTCTGGCTGCATTCCCCAAAACTGCCCTCTAACCCTCTGAGACAGCCTCTCAGCCACAAAATCAGACAAATTCCCACTAGATCTCTAGTGTCTCATGAAAAGCTCATTGAGGATAGACTGCCTTTGTTCAACATTGAGAACAGGCAACTCCTTGCTGTTGTGGAAGTTTCTATGTCTCTATTTGATACAAATTCGTGTTCTCGAAAAGGATCTTTGGTTTTCTGAACATATTCTGCAAGGATCTGCTCTCAATATATTTTCCCACATTTCTTTGTTCTACCTTTAAAAATCCTTAAGGGCAGCTGCATTTGCTTCATACTGGTAAATGCTAAAGTGAATGGAATGAGAGTCCAAGAACAAAAAATGTAAAAATCCATCCCAGAAACAGAAAAAGTGACATTTGCTCTTGATTGTCACAAAGGAACCTATCAAAAAGGGTAGTCTACAAAAATGCATCCCAAGGCAGGAAGTGAGTTCCTTCACTCCACTTCACTGGAGCTGTCTGCTACCTGTCTTGAGGGTGACAAGTTCTCATATGATTGATTTGGCACAGCTCTTCTACTGTTCCTGCAACAATTACTGACTATGTCTGATCACAAGAACTTTTGTGGCTCTCTGGGTTGGCAAGAGGTAAGATTAGCCAGTTGTAACTTGATAAAACTCACAGAAAACACAAACTCACATCATATTTGTCCTTCTTTTCTATTTTACATCAATTGGGTCAATTTCAAGCAATATTCTTGAGCTATCTCCCAAGACACCACAAAAAATGTAAATAAAACCACTGACATGGGGACCAATAGATAACCTGCTTAAGAGTGAGGATGGTAAAATAAACAAATACCTTCTTCTGTAATGATCTTTTTCATTTCACAATGTCAGCTTGCAGTCAAGAATATTTGCAGAGGTTTTGAAAATAAATCAAGAATAATTAAAAATTAGATATTTTCTGAAAAAACCAAGAAAAATATATTCTTTTATATTATCTAAGAGGAAGTTGTGAGATTACAGTTCACAAGGATTTACTGGGAACTAGAGTCTGGAACTAGAGTTTTTCAGTCATGTAGACAAAGACAGAACTTTGTGACTGGAACCTGAAGCTAGCCATGTGTAGGAGCTTGGAAATAAGATGTTTTCTTTTAACAACAAGGATAATTAACAGACTAGAAAACACTCTGAAGGACTGGGAAACACTAAATCAGAGGTTATGTAGTATTTTTCTGAAAAAAATATCCTCATGTTCAGGTGGAGAACTTTAATGGTTCCATAAACATAGGTAAATGTTTATTATTAGAATGAGTATATCTTGTTCCTAAACATGAATTTCATACCTGTTGCCTGAATTTATCCAATTATGACAATGAAAAAATACTCTTGTTGTATATCCTTTGAACACATGGGAAACTGTTATCACTCCTGAGAAGTAAAAATTTTTGCAGGAATATCTACGTTTGGAGAAAACAGGATCTGAAAACTTTTTTTGGTATTTTCATATTGAACATCTAATCTTTTTTTCAGTCTTCTGAGATACATTGTTTTTTAAAGAATAGGTTATTTTTTTTGTTGTAAACAAATCATCAGTGTCTAAAATTTGACAATGGCTTGAGATTCTCCCAGCATAGAACCATTTAAATCCCAAATATAAATTAAACTCATTAATTCAGCTCTCAAGTCTATGAAGATTTGCAGGGCTTTACTGCTACTCACTGTACACAGAAAAATTAACATTTTTAAGAGCTTTATCCAGCCCAGTGGGACTGCAGTGGATTGATTTCAAACACAGCAGCTGAAGCAAACACACTACACTTTTTTTTTTTTTATTACCATGTTTCTACCCCTGGGGCAGTGTTCTAACTCTAAATATTTTTTATGAAAACCTGTACACCAGTTTCTAAGAAACCAAGATCTCTCTTGATAGTTGCCCTCTGCAGCAGTTAAAACCCTCATCTTTAGAAATTTTCCTTGTAAATAGTGCTGAATTCTGGAATCCCACACCTTCAACACTAAATATAAGATTTGCTACTTCGAAGGATTTTTTTCATCCCAATGAAAATAGAATTACTAGAATGTCTTCTTTTATAGTCAAGCTGTAGATCTAAGTTCTGTACATTAAAATTAGAAATCCTTTGTTATCCCTGGGCTGTACATAATAATTTACACGTCATTATACTACTAATTTAAGACACACATCCAATTTCAATTTAAAAGATGAAGAGATGGAAAATTCAAAGTCAACTTTGAAATTTGCTAAAAAAATAAAGTCATTTCTTCTTTTAACTATGGAAATAGATTCTGGTTCTTCGTCTTAGACATAGATTCCTTGGTCTGTTTAGCTAGGTATGATAGGGTGTTTTCTCTGCATGGTTGCTTTTAGATGCTCTAAACCTTTACCTGTGAAACTGCTTTCAGATGAGACAAGCATCCACTTTTGAATCATCTTCAAATTATTTTCTAATTACAGGCCTCCTTTTCAAACATCTTTTTAAACCTGTGAACAGTCTGTCTCCAGTGTTCCAATTTTGGTCTAATATTGGTTTGTGTACACCTCTTTAACACACTTTAAAAAAGGCCTGTTAATTGCAACACTGTACTGAGAACCAGGTAAGAGGGGCTCACACAAAGGGCTAGAGCACCCTCTTAATCTGTTGTTACTGCTGAGCTTGTGAGGACAAGCATTTTTTATATCCGTTGATTCTTGGCATCAGTTTTCAATTTTTAAGTCTATCATTAAGCTAAATCATGATATAAACACATAATTGATTTGAAATTAAATTCCCTGTATCTGAATATTAGAGTCCATAAAGCCCTTATTTGGGAGTTGGTCTGTTCACTTCATAAATGGGTTGCACACGAACTACAAGTAAAGTTCTTTTCCTTCCTTTTTGTTTCTGGCTTAATTTTAGAAGACCTTCTTTAAATAATCATCATGGCTCAACCAAAGCAGTTGCAGCTGACAGAAGAGCTGAAAGATTTGAACTCAATTACACGAGAAATGAAGACCACAATATTGGCAAAACCTTGCACAAATCTTGTCTGAAGATAATAGTTTCCATGACGTAACGACTCTATGAATAAGGCACTCATAAGACCCATATTTTAAAGAGAAGCTCAATTTGTTTTAATCATAAAACATTCCTTTATTTTCCTTTAGTATCCCATATAGTACACACAACTCATCTCAACATATGTAGCAGCAGTTCTACTGACCTTAGTTTCTTTAAATGCACAACAGTAATTCAGTCTCACTGTTAGAAATAAGAACATTTAAGGACATAATTAAAAAGCTATGTCAACTTTTATGTATAAGTGGCTCAAACTAAAGATGGCATTCTTTAGTCTTGAGTCCCTAACTTTATAGTATTAATGATATTTTTATGTACACAGAAGGATGACAAGTGACAGTCCAATAAATCTGCATATATGCTAGAATATATCCTACTTCTGTTCTTGCATGCATTGTAAACTGCACTGCTCTCATTTCAGTAAGGTAAAAAAGACAATTGTTGATTATTGTGGTGACGTAACTAAATACACAGTTTAGTTACTTGCAGTTATCTGAATTAATTTGTGTGCTACTTCCTAAATGGGTTTTTCAGGCATTTGATCTGTCCCTAATTTCAAGGCAAAGGTGCAAAAATGGGTATGTTCTAAAACAAATGTCTTTTTCCTTGATATCAAACAATACCAGAAATAGGATCTTTCTTTCAATATCTTATTTACAAAAGCTCTGAATACAAAATAAAACCATATGGTCAGTCTCCTCCAAATGCATGACGTGTATCTCTACATGAGATTTTGCGTAAATTTAAAATCAAACAATCCAGTGTATTACTCAGTCTTCACATAACATTTTACTGTATTGTTTCTAATAAAAATATTTTAGTATTAGGGTCACATAATTCTAAAAAAATGAATTTTTTCTAATATGAGTTCTGTTGAGGAAAATTTGCAAATTTTTTTCTGTCTTTCTTCTCTCTTTTTCATGTCTCTCCTTCTGTTTCTTCTCTTTTTCTGTCTCTTCTCCATCTTAAAAGTGGGGTGGAATAATTTGCCAATCTTATCAAATAAAGAATAATTTTTCAGTTAATATGCCCATCAGCACCCACTGTTTAAAAAAGAACCATTAGTACTTCCATTTTTGTTTAGATGGTTTAGACCTGAAATTCTCACTCTTCATTGTGTTGCTGCCGCAAGCTTGTCTAAACTAACAAAATCCTTTTTTTCTTTTTTATTCACGTCAAAATTGCCTTTCCCACTGATTATCTTCTCCCCTGCCTGTCTGGGAGATTGAATGAACAGAAACAATATCTCAGTCACCACCACACATCATATATAAACTTTCTGTGCAGTAACTACCGCTTTAAAACATCAGAGATATGTAACACCACAGTCTTTTCTAAGTGTAGACCTCTGCAGAAAATCCATTAAGTCCAATCGCTAGCCTACTGTGCAGGCATTTAAAAAAGAGTAGGCATCAATAAACATGTTATTTAAATTTAATTTAACATTCTTTTAGAGTCAAAGAAATAATTGATGTATTCTGTGTGCTAACTAAACAGAAGTACCAGGGGCCAAGGCATTTATTAACTGTAAGAACAGTTCATTGGCAGGTTTACTCTGAGCTGCTGTAGATCACAGCACTGGTCTCTGCAGAGAAAACATGCAAAAAACTAATGGGTAGTTGGCTAAAAAACTTGCAGTAGAAATTCAGGGAGAGTTTTCTGGAGGAGTATGTCTACTTTGGTATAGATTGCTGGAAAGAAAACAACAGAAACCACTAACAAATGATGTAGTTGTCTGTAATATGTTTTAGCACCTTTCAGTACATTCAGGAAATAATATAAAACAGGCCTATATCCATATTTGATTTTTACATCACAAAATTGTATTCTTCTCATAAAATGTGATAACTAATTGATAATTTTCTGTGCTGGAAAGTAAGAACACATTCAGCTATGCTAATTCCTACTGAACAACGTTTCATATACTCAGGTGTTTGAAAGCATATGTCAAAAAAGCCAGGATGTATTAAAACCCCCTATATATTTTAGAAAATGACAATATTTAATATTAAAATTCTAATACATTTGAAATACAAGGTAGAAAACTACAGTGCTTTAAAAGAGCAGTTTGGTAAATTACCATCCTTCATCCTCACTGATCCTAATGGGAAAAGAGGCCACTATCCATGCCAGGGCAAATTTACACCATGATTGATTTTGTTTCTGATATTATTGCTTAACTATGTCCCAGTGTCAAAGCTAGAATTTGGTCTAAGGTCCAGGGAATAACTGGTTTTTTGTTATCCAGACTGATCTAGTAGTCCCAATATTGCTCTTTGTTAATTGTGATTTGACCAGATGAACTGAACTGTATTACTGCTACAAGTTTGAGACTTCGTATTTATATGCAAACACATATTAACAGCAAGATTTTTTTCATTAAACTTTCTCCTTCTCGTACAGTAACACAGACCTCAAAAGAAATACAGATTGGAAAGCTCCAGTTTAAATTCCAATTGGTTTGGATTTTTGTTTTCTTGTGGGTTTGTTGGGTTGTTCTGGGATTTTTTTGGGTGAGGCTGTTGTTGGTTTGTTTAAGGTTTTGTTTTGGGTTGGTTTTTTGTTTGTTTGTTTGTTTTAAATAAGTGAATAGGTGTATTTTTTTTCAGAACTACTGTGATTATTGCATACAAATCTAGAATCTCTGGCAGGGCTGTATGTCAAAAGGGGAGGGAGAGGAAGAATTTAATGTAACATTCCAGAAGTCAAAATATCTGTATGTTTTGTTTTACTCTTCAGGTTGACTTCATTGGATAGATACTGTGTAAAACCAAGAAATTTAGCAATTCATAAATATCTCTAAGAACAGTTTCTAATCTGACTACATTGGCATCAACTGTTTCTTCATTAAAACCTATTTTCCTGAATCCAATGTAATGAATTTTGTGAGTAAATTAAGTTAATGGTATAGATATTCTAGAATATTGCAACAGACGAAAAGGATATTTAGGAGCATGCTGAATTCCTGGGGTTATGAAATATATTTTGACAGATAGTAAAGTAGTGGAATTTTAAGAAATCTGAGCTCTCTTCTAATGTATTTAAACCATGCTCACATACTTAATTTAAAAAAAAATCTAGTACTTTTTAACATTCTTTTAAATGTAGTAGAAAATTATACTGTGGGTCACAGTGCTTCCTTAAGTGAGTTCTCTCACTCTTATGTTCCTGTCAGTTTGTGATGTGCTATGAATGAAGTCTTTATGCCTCTTCAGCACAGTAGGCTGTAAATTAATAGGTGCAAAGAAAGCAATAGTGTTCTGTGAATTAAATGTCAATTTAGTGCCTCTGTACTTCTCACTTTATACACGACTCACATGCTGGTGTTAACAGCTAAGTGGCCTCTGTGTCCTTACAGCTAACACAAGCAAGAGATTATATGACTTCAGTCACTACTATTAGAATGAAGTATATTTACCCTCCCATCTATTTTAAGGTCAAAATCCTTGCAAAGCCTTCAATATACTTTTATGCATACAGATGCATACTAATATGTATTTTATATATTGTCAGAACCCAGGACATCTCTCTAGCTGCCCTGGGTGGTCCAAGACTCTGGCAAGGGGTCCAGAAACCTTGGCACGAAGTCAAAAGTACTAGTGCCTTCAACCTCAGTCCATGGGAGCAGTTGCCAACCTTTTATGAAGAATTACAAGCCACAGGAGTTTGATTAAGATGATAATTAATTTATCACCAGGTGTTAATGTAGAATTTTAGGGTTTTTAATGGAGGCTCAAGGGGGCAAAACGAAGGAATTTGGGCATGTCCTTGTCCTTCTGCTTCTTCCTCTTGTCCTCCATCTTCTGCTGTGATGGTGACAATTTTGGATAGGATTAGCGTAGAAATGCACTAACATAGGTGATAGGTATTGGTATCTTACTCTAAACATAGATCATGTAATACTTGGTATAAAGAGTTAAGACAGCCTTGGGGGTGGGCAGTCGGCCACGACCAGCACTGCAGCAAGGACCCAAGCAGGGTGGGAACTGAATGTACCAGATAAGAAACAATAAACAACCTTGAGAAACTGAGCCAACACATCCTGACCTCTTCTTCTGGCACGGGGCTTGGGAGAAGGACTTTTTAACAAACATTTCGGGGTCCATCAGCCCAGGAATTGAGAGTATATATATATTATTTAGAATGAAAAAAATTACAAGAGGTAAGTGATGCATTTCAGATATGCTTTCTTCAAATACAAGCCTAAGAACTTTTGCAAGATTTCTATGAGAGATATTATCATAAACAAACATACTTATTGAGATTTATGTTTACAGCAGGACTCTATACAATATTTTTGTTTTTCTAAATCAGATTAACCTCAAGATAATATACATATATATATATACACATATATACATATATATATGCATACACAACATATATTAGGAAGGAATACCAAGGTTCTTTTTCCCCTCCAATATTTCCTTTCTTCCAGTGCAATACCAGCAACTCAGAGACCACATACAAATTTGGATAACACATTTAATCTTTTTTTGAAACCACTACTTGCACTCTTTTTTCCTTTCTTCATTATGGCCATTTCAACAATTAGAATCTGCAGGTTCATCACTGCAAATAGCAGAGCTCATCTCCTTATACAATATATATTACATTATTTAATATTACTTTAATAATAAAAAAATCCAAAAACCAACACAACAACCAGACATGTTCCCCTGTATGAAAACAATCAAAAAAAAAAATCACTAGGATGATGAAAGCAAAATGAAGAGAAAGCCCAGGATGGTGGAAATAAGTTTAACCCTGTCTTAAGATACCAATTTCCCTGTATCTTTGCTTTCTTAACAATAGCAGGCTTCATCTTCTCTCCTACCTAAATTTTAGGGAGGGTGAACTGTTCACTATGTGCCTCATCCACAGTATTTTTTTTTTTTAACTTCCATAGACTCCAAAGATACTGAGCAATGTTCACTGTACTTCCCCAAGCCTGCTAACAATTTACTTACAACTGTGGATAATTCATTTTTTCAAGTAGGCATTTGAATGCCTCAAGAAAATCCATTTTGGAACATGATGATTTTGATAAATACAAGATATATCACTGATGATATCAGCTTACTAATCCTTATTAATGAAAACAGTAGGAGTGAAGAAGCTGTTTATCTGCACATTTGGGTTTAGAAACTGCTTTAAAAAAGTAAGAACTGGCTATAGACACTGAATTAAAACTTGCTATTTCCCACTCAGGGAATTTTAAAAGACTCTGGAGAGTAATACTTTTAGAACTAGAGTACACCAGTTGCCTGTATGACATGTTTAGTATACATTCTGATGTCCTATGCAAAACACTCTGCCAATTTTTGGTATAAATTCCCTAATACGTGAGTAGGGATAATCCTTTCTGAGACTGTGCTTAACAGCTCTGAGACCAGCCAGACATCTCTCCAAGATCACACAACTCCACAGGAGCTCAAGTTCAGCCCTTTGTTTGCAAACTTTTGATACACCAATTTGATTATGATTAAAGCACATGGTTAATTTTTTTTAAAAAATGCTTGGGGGTATATTTTTTCCAGCCCTTTATCTACCAGAAACTAGGATCAACTATGATTTTTCATTTCTTTTTTTTTTTGGATAGGTTTTAACAGATTTTAAGCTTAAATCATTTAACACAGCAGGAAATGCTGGGGGAGGATGCGGAAATAGGACACATTTGTGGGAGTGAAGGGAGAAGAGGGCGCATAGGTATTGCCAACAAAAAACAGCTAGGAGAAACAAGAATCAGTACCAAAGGTAGCAACTGATAGGACTCAGAAGATGGGGAAAAAATGTATTCCACTGAGTCATTTAAAGGCACACAGTGTTTGACATATTACCTATTTTGGGGATTTTTCTGTCATTTATTCAGTTTTCAATATGTAAATCCCTTCTGATGATGTCTGCTATAGCAAGAGTTTGAATGAATTATGTATGGAAGAAATGTGTTAGTAAAAACATATTTAATTAAGAGAAATTTCAATCTAATAAGGTAAATAAACATAATATGAACTAAAAAGTCTGCAATGTTCTGTCAGGATCACTATATTTTTCAGTCTTAAAATGCTCTTCATACAGGCACACAATCAACATTAGCCACTCACCTTAAAATTTCTTTGCCCTTCCAATGTATCTTGGGGGTTTGGAATGGAATAATGCTCTATGGTAAATCAGTTTTAAACATTTTTGGGTTGCTATATATATTTAATAGGTTGGGTTCAAGTGCTAGATAACATTATTGCTAATTTTCACATGCCACACATAATGCAATTTTTACATTATAACTGAAAACTTTGCAACATGAAAGAATTTGAGGGTAAATATGCAACTTGTTTTACTAAAAAAAAGCAGTTCATGGCAGGTCATGTGGACAGGTTATCCAGTAGATAAGCTTACATTTTTTGGTTTCCTAATCAAAACAGCTAATAGGGGAAATCCAGTTAAAAGCTAGAGAAAGGTAAGAGCTTCCAAAAACTAGTAGGCAGCAAGAGAACTCTTTACCAGTAACTCCAAGACAAGCATATAACTTTGCAGAATTTCCCTGGTGACATAAATAAAAGGAGTGATTGTCATGATGTCTCTAAAGAGGCTAAAAAAGTAGGCAATTACACATAAATTAATAAAAATTTAATAGTTTCCTCAAATGAAAAAGCTGAACTCTAACTGCTTTCCCTTTGTTGCATGGCCATGGCATATCTTTTCTCACCTGATGGAGAAGGAAACAAAAAATAATGTGCACAGGTATGTCCCAAGCCTTTTTCTGTTGTAGAACTACTTTATTGAAGGTGATCCACAAGCGATACATCTTCTAACAACAAACCAATAGATGGTGCTCTTTAGCTGTCTAATTATGTAATTCTGAGCTAAACACCCAGCTCAGATGTCTGGATCTGCTGCCATACGTGTCTATCAAAAAGGTGATCCAGACCACTCCATTACTTCATGTATTATTTTGCTATAGACCTCTCACAAGGAGGATGGCAATTAAGATAACAATATATCTATAAAAAGGACAGAAAGCATGCAAATTGAAATTCTTCTATTTTGAAATATATCTGAGTGTTTGGACTGGTGTATTTAGCTAAGAAATACAAAATAGTATCCAGCTGTTGTAGGAGTTATTCATTAACACAGAAACAAAAAGTGAGTTTCAGATGACTCCAGGTACTTATGTCAAAATGTATGCCAAGATTATAGCAATTTATTTGTGCAGCTTCCAAGTCACTCTCACATCCACATGCATTTTTATGGCCTTTCACTATGATATTGAAATGATTTATAAGGAAGTCAGAATAACCTTAAGGTAATTTTAAATAGTATTAGGAAATTAATTTAGACTAAAAAGTATGAAGTATAGTTTGTTCTCCTGCATTGGCAAATACTGACAAAAATGTGAAGGATATTAGTTTTGGGTTAAAATTGGAGCATGGTGAGATAAAAACAATACTATAAGGTCAAAAAAAAATTTTGAACAAAATTTGTTCAAAATTAGGATTCCACATTAAAAAAATAATTGCAGGATTATTCTTAGTATCATAATCATCTTGTATGCACAATATAACAGTCTAAGATAATTTGATGATCTTGTAAAAATTATGGCCAGGCCACACTTACACGAAAAAGCCTGATTTGGACCTATCTATACTCATGTGAATTGTCCAGCTTTGCCTAACCTACAAATAAAGTAAAAAACCCCAAACTTTTGTCTCAAAGAGGAGTCTTGGAAAAGACTAAGAGATTTTCAATAGGATGCTTTCCCTAAGTAATAGATTTCTATTTCAAAATTGTGTTCACCTAAAGTCTGGATTTCTAAGATACTTAAGATACTTCTTAATTCTATTGTCAGATCCAACCTTGATTTAATTTTAAGTACCATATAACTTATGCAGATGTGTAAAGGGACATGTTTGGAATTCAATGTTCAGATTTTTTTTTTTTTTTTTAACTTTTCTAATAATTAAAGACACAGGAGCCCTTCAGACCCAAAAGATCCACCATTTGGTGGACTTGGAGATTGGCTCCACATATAGCAGGGGCAATCTTTCTGTTATGCTCCTACAAGTGCTGTTTGTGGCACTGCAAGCAATAGCTTACCAGCTCAAAATAGACTTATTTTGCACCTAAAACTCCTTATGTAATAGCAAACTAAGCAAATTATTCAAATTCAAAAAGAATCTGATATTTCTATTTGTCTGATATTCCTACTTGTTTTACAGATTAAAAAGCCTTTTCTGTGTCCTTCACATTCATTTTTCACTGTTCCTCTTTTTAAGCCTGTTGATACTTCTATTGATTCAAAGCAGAATTAATAATGTCATCACCTATATTCATTCAAGATCAACAGCTATATAATTCCTCTCTAATTTAAAAGAAAAAAACAACACTGAAAACAAACCAAAAAATCCCCAAACAAATGAACCTTGAATACCTTTAGACCTTCTAAACCTATCATGTACATAAAATAAATAATATCTCTCGACTCTTTTATAAACTAATTCCATTAGGATGGCCTGTATGAGCGATTTTAAAAATAGAAAAAAGTAAACAAATTTCTTCTTCCTTATAAAAGCATTGGAAAACAAACCAACCATCAGCTATATGAAATGGAAATCACCTGAACATCTTATAGAAGATTTAGAAACATATGTGGCATATAAGTAATAAAAAATGTTACTATTATATAGGAGTAAGATGTATAATCTCCATATAATTACTATGACATAAAATCTCTTATATACATACATATTTAGTAGATATATCAGATTACTTTCCTTCAGCATTCAGATTCAATTTCTTCTTGCATTTCCATTGCTTTACTTAAAAAACCACGTCCATCCTGTTTTAAGTGCAATCATGCTGGAACAGCTTCTAACCTTGCTGATAAGTTTTGAGAGGGTAATCCAGACCTATTGCATCATACACTAAAAACATTAAAGAATAATCAGTCTGAAATTACTTTCTTAATTCTTTCTCTTTTGCTAGCTTTTACAGTGCTCATAGATGTGCCTTTTTTCACTTATTCTACAGCAAGTATTCCTTTAAACGAAAAAAACAATCCTAATTACCAGACCGAGCTAATGGAATATGTGACTCCTAATACCGAATTAATGTCTAAAGCTGTTGACATGATGCCAGATACAATAAAAGGGAGCAATTAAAAAAAGTCACATTTTTAGATGATAACAGCCCTAGACCATTAGTTTTAAGTATGAAACAACTTCCCATTTAAACACACAGCTGATTTTAGCATATTACAGAATGCACTACATTTAGCATGGCTCTAATGTCGCTATGGTAACTGTTCTGGCTTAAATATAGCTGAATGTGTAGCTTCATTCCAAATTTTCCAATAATCCTTTAGACATTTCTTACAAAACTCCCTATAGCTTCTCCAGAATTTCATCAGTGATCCTGTACTAATCCTGCACTGGTATCACTGATACCAGTACCATTCATAGCGTCTTCATCCATGACATGGAGAGTGGGATAAAGGACACCCTCGGCAAGTTTACTGATGACACCAAAATGTGTGGTGACATTGACACCAATGAGAAAAAGGATGCCATCCAGAGATACCAGGACAAGCTTGAAAAGTGGACCCATGGAAAACTCATGAGGCTTGAAAATGTTGAGTGCAAGGTGCTGCACCAGGGTCAGGACTACCCCTTGTATCAATCCAGGCAGATTGATACAGGATTGAGAGCAGCTCTGCCAAGAAGGACTTGGGGGTGCTGGTGGGTGAGAGGTTGGACATGAACTCACATCGTGTGGCCCCGAAAGCCAAATGTGCCCTGGGCTGCATCAAAAGCTCCATAGCCAGTAGGGCAAAAGAGGGGATTCTGCCTCTCTGCTCTCCTCTGGTGAGACTCCACCTGGAATGCTACATTCAGCTCTGTGTCTCAGCACAGGAAAGATATGCAACTGTTCAACTGAGTACAGACAAGGGCCACAAAAATGATAAAGCTTGAACACTTCTCTTATGAGAAAAGGCTGAGAGAGTTGTGGCTGTTCAATCTGGAAAGAGAAGGCTCTGTGGAAATCTCATTTCAGCCTTTCAGTACTTAAAAGAGAGGAAAGGGAGGAACATATTTTTTAGCAGAACATTATTTGACAGGACAAGGAGTAACGATTTTAACGAGGGTAGATTTAGACTACATATAAAGAAGACATTTTTTGACAGTGAGAGTGGAGAAACACTGGAAAAGGTTGCCCTGAGGGGTGGTGGGTTTCCATCCCCAGAAATATTCAAGGTCAGGACTGAGCAACCTTATCCAGATAAAGATGTCCTTGCTCACAGTAGAGAGGTATTACTAGATCATCTTTCAAGGTTCCTTCCAACCAAAATTATATTACAATTCCATGATCTTAGGCACACACAATAAATCCAGGTTTTAGTGATCAGTGCTAAATAATGATCTCCAAAATAACATAGAAAACAAGAAAAATGTTGAGATTGAATTCTAGAAGAAATAAAATTCATATTATATCTCTGTTCCAATGTAAAGCTGATCAATATTGCATAGGATCAATGCAGAATATTTCCAATGCCTTCTACTCATATTCTACTTCATCTATTACCAGAAATCAAAAGTACAAATTTGTTGTGTAGTGTCTAGTAGAGTCTCTTACACGAGATCAAATGGACATACTTTTATGTCCTGTAGCAAAATTGCATTAGTTCTTCCCCTTCAAGATTTCAGCTGCTAAACCTTAGAAGCCCTAAGAAGAAAACTTTGTCATTGATGATTTTTGTGCATGTCTGTGCATGAGTGAGAGGCAAGGGGGTACTTACACATTTACTTCAGACAGATGTGAACACTTAATTTGATACCAAGCTGCTTCACTGACTGCCATTACACAGCTTTTGCTCATGTGGAAATGTTAGAGAGTAATCTTGTTATGATGCCTTTTCCTGATCATAAAAAATTGAGAGCCGGACACGGTTAAGGGATAAGGGCTTTTACCTCGGTATTTAATAAGGACACCGTTATTAGGTGTACTTAGGCTGCACCGTTTCAGCAAGGTAGAATGTGCCGCAACACATACACAATAGATTGTGTATACAATTTATAGACCTTACAAATGAGCATATTTAACAAGGATGCCCAAATGGGAGACCTGGATCAATGGCGTGATATTCCCCCATTTGTGGAGTTCCTCCCTGGACGGGCCAAATCTCCAGCTGACAGGATGAATACTAGAGAGCACCTGGGTTTCTCAAGTTAGCATAGGGCTTTCCAGTCTCCTACTACAATGCTTTTAGGATATTTGGTCTCCTGGCTTAACAGAATATGCTAAGGACTCTGCTAAGTCATCAGACTTAAGGAATTACAACAGTATGCATGCCAAGAATACTGAGGATACATAAAAGTTATATAAAAAGTATATAAAAGAAAAGGCAAAAAATCATCTTATCATCAGTGACATAGATCTACACGTGTCTTTAAACCAGTTTTTACACAGCTGCCAAGTATACTTACCACATTTTTTTATTGATAGATTTTCAAAAGATCAGATCCTAGCTAAAACTTAACAATTATTAATATATTGCACTGTCTAGACGGTTATGACATCAAAATAATACTGAGATTGCTTCCTATCTCTAGAAAGGCATTCTGAAGATAATAACTATCAGTCATCTGTGAGAAGATCTACATTTTTCCAGGCTAAATTTTATAGCAATGGTGCATATGTCAAGAACAAGACATTCTCAGAGATGAAAAGGATGAAAAACCTGCATATGTAGGCTGCAAAGAAATCATTATACAAACTGTTCCACAACTTAATCCATTCCCACAGGCAGAACTATCGTCTTTTACTTAGTACAGAGAATGTAGATTTAGTATTACAATTACTAATCCCTAATATCGCTAAGCAAACAGTTTTAACATCAGCTAACATAAGATAGTAATGCTTGCATACATGCATACAGGTAGTAAGACTGAATCACTGCCTGTTTAGATTAAGATGTCATCTATTAGCTATCTATATATTCCTGTTTTACCCAGGCTGACCTTTGATCACTGCTTTCATTGCTGAAGTAGAATACCATAATAAGTCATTCAAGACACAACATCAGAATTATACCAAGTTCAAATATGCAACATGAATTAAGTGCTCACTTACAAATATAACTGTGGCAGGTGGAGGAAAATAGGAGGAAGGACAAAGATGTGGAAAGAAAGAGAAGCAAACTATTCTTTTTTTCAGTTCTGAAAGGTGAAAGGGACCAAAATAAAAGCATAAAAAATGGTCATTACTAACAGGTAGAAAATACCTTAAATCTATTCTGTTATCTTTTCAGATAGGCACCAAAAAAAGAAAAACAGGAAGTGAGATCTTTACAAGATCTCTGACTTACCATATTGATGGTGCTTCTGTTCCACTGATCTCTAGGAAGTCATATCCTTCCTCTAACTGGAAGTCAGTAAAGACCAAAGCAATGGTGTCTCCTGGTTCAGCCAATATGGTCCAGGTGCAATCAGCATTATTTTCATACTCAGAAGGGAAGTGTGGACTTGAAATAGTTCCACTTGTCCCACGCAGTGTCCCTCCACAAGCTCCTTCAGCTGATGAACAGAATATCAATCACTAATGAAGCTGCACTTCAAACAAATGAAGCACCACGCTTGTTTCTGCCTTAACAAACCCAGCTCTTCTCTATCCACTTAGGACCCATAAATATATGCACATACGGAAATAAAATCTTATCCAAGTGAATGGAATGGAATGGAATATTGTCTGGCCCTTAAGCGGCAGAGGTTTTTGGTTTGGGTTTTCTGACTTTTTTTCCTTGCTGGTGTCACTTCAGCATCAGGCCAAATAAGAGTGAAAGTTAGCAGGGACACCTACTATGAGCTGATTTGGAGAACCTGGCTCTGTGAATGTGTGCACAGAATAAGCCTAAAAAAGAACTGGGCACAAAATCACAGAAACACAGTTAGACCCTTTGTGATACAAATTTAAAAATATTGAACCATTATTTCTTTCGCTTATTTCTTATAACAAAAAAACCTACAGAAAAAAAAATATTCTTATAGATTTAAATGCTGTCCTAAACTAGGAAGCATTAATAACATTGTACTATCCTTTCTGGGTTTTTTTTGTCCTGAATCACAATTTTTACAGATGACGAATTAATTCAGAAGGTTTTCTTGCCAGATGGACCTTGCAAGGCTCATGCATCATCAGTTAAGAATATATATTTTTAATAATTATTACCAATTTTTTAAAATGAAAAGCATAGGAATTTTCTCCTAAATCTTGAATGTTATTTAATATTTTGCCAAAGGATTTATGTCCTTGTATTTTCCTTGCTCAGTAAGATTTCATTGAAAGCTTTAAAAACTTGGTGATTATCAGTAGTATCTGATATTAAAACATATCATTAAAAAACCCCAAGAAAATATGTCATCCATACAATTCATTGACATAAGAAACTAAAAATTCATCAGGTGGCTTTTGTTGTTTTACAATGTGGCTATGAAAGCTAAAGCAATAGTAATTAAAAATATTTTTGCACAGGAGAAGGATCAGAAGAGAAGCATTTTATTTTTATTTGCTTTATCATCTTTACTTAATGCTGTCATTAGGTATTATTTGCATACTATAAGTGCATGTGGAGATCCAAAAACACATGGCTTGGCAAAGTGTATAACACAAGGAACTTATAGTCTAATTAGGATAATAACTGAATAGATCATTAAGACAACAGAAAAGGGTAGGAGTAGAGCTGTTCTTATCAATCATAATTGAAAGTCTGCCAATGAAAAAGTGTTTTAAAGGAAGATTTGAAGGAAAAAAAATATTCGTGAATCAAAGGAAGAAGAATACTGGGTCTGGACATTAGAAAAAGGAGACTATTAAAGGGGCTAAATAGCCAGTAAGTGACTGAAATAAAAAGAAGAATTGCAAGAAAGGCAGAAACAGAACAATTTCTTTAATGTTTATGTAATGTACAGAACATTAATTTGGCTAAAAAGAAGAGAGAAAGCCTCTGAATGGCTCATATAGGTATCTATCTTTATACTTCTACATGCAAAGTGTATTTTGACATACACAAATGTACCATAACCTTGTCTATCAAAATCCTATTGATTTAATTTCTTGGCACACAAATTTTTCAGAGGAGGTAATGTCTTTTCGATAAATTTCGTATCTTACTTTGTAGACCCTGATATTTATAAGTGTTTGTTCTTTTTTAAAATGAAGGAATAGAGCTAGAATAGATCAACTTTCCTAAAAGATTTCTTTTTGTTAGTGAAATCAGGCCATTTCTGTGATTCCTTCCTCAATTTCTGGCTTTTTATGCAGTGCATATTGAAAGGGCCATTGTGCCTCTGAGGAATGAAATGGGGAAAGGAAGTGAAAATTAAAGAACCACGGATAATGCTGAGAATCCAAGTAAAATTGCCTGGAGCACAATACATTCAAAGATTAAAATAATTTGAAAACCACTATAAATCATAAAGGAGAAATGATTTTATTACCGAATGATATCTAAAATTACTCTTTTTTCCCAGTGTTTGTGTGTGTGTGTTCGTTTTGGGTTTTTTGTTGTTGTTGTGGTTTTGCTTGTTTTTTTTTTTTTTATAACTTTCTAGCACTTCATTTCAGATCATCATCCAACCCAGAAAAGAAAAAAAAATTAACTTCATACATCCTGTACCTGCACTTTTAAGTTTCAGTTTCTAACACAACAGTTCCACCTGTATTCTTGAAAGCCAGCAAGCAGACTTTTCCCATGCAGGGTAACCAGCAAGATGAGCAAAATCCTAAGTCAGCCATATCTCTTTTGTACTAGCTGCTACTGTTAAATTTTGTTATGACAGCATCCTCAATTATACCATCTCCCACTGTGTTTATATTGACATTAAGTAACATACTAGTGGTAAATACAATACTCCTCACTGTTTCTGCTACAGAGCCCTTGAATAATCTTTGAGCTCTAAAGCTCAGAATTTTACAGCTGAAGTGTACTTTATTATTACTGGCAACCACATGCAAAAATCTAAATTTATACACTGTGCATTACCAATGAGAGCCAAAGGAACTCAGACTACTACAGCTGTCTGCCCAAAGGGATGCATAGCCCTTTAATCTATTTACAACACCATTCTGAAGAGGTTTGCAAGAAGTCAAGCTAAGGAAGGGAACATTAGTCAGCTAGGTAAGACCACAGAAAGCAGCCTGAACCAGAGATTATTTGTTCTCTGACAGATGTGGCTATACTTTGGGAATTTCCTTCATCACAAGAGGCACACAGGCTAAGGCAACCAGACTGTTGAATAGAAAAGCACAATACATTGCTAAAGTGAGTACAGGCAGGCAGGACGTGGCTGCACTGCTCAGAGGGTAGGACACAAACTGTCTGGTCTTACACAGATGGTCCCAGAGTCAGCTGGCCTCCTTGGACTGATCATCATTTTTGGCCATGGCTTTTTCTATATCATGCTTTTGAGAGAGTTAGCTTGAGAGAGTTAGTGCTCAGGAACCTTAGTGCATCACTGTGCTTGCAGTAATTTGATAGCAGATAGTGCCTGAGGCCTCATGAATTCAAACTCTATGTGATTTACAAATTGCATTTTAAAATGTGCAAGTAATTAATTCCAAACACTTATGGTTATTTTCAAGTTGTAAGCAACAGCACAGAGTGCTGTTTGTATCACCATAAATGACTACTTGAAGTATAAAGCTACAAACATTTGGATCTCTCAGTAGTCAGGAATTAAGTGCTCTGAATTTAGAGAATATGCATCTCATATAAAGTGCACATGCAAAAACATATGGCTGGCACCACTTGACAAAAAATATGTATACTGTATAGATGTGTAGCTTAGATAAAACAGATAAACATATCCATCAAGTTTATACATGCAAAAAATCAAGAGTACCACTATGGAAGTTAATGAAAAACCTTTCATTTTTTCTTCAAGACAGAAAGAGTAATTTCACCAAAAATAATAATCTGAAAATTTTAGGAAGCTGCGTTTTGCATAAATGAATTTTGCTACAAGTGAGATGCAAGCTTTGATAAGCAGATAGCCAAGGATAAATTAAGAACAAAACCAGTATCTTAGAAAACTTCCTTTGAATTGGTTTAGGTATCTTTTGAACATTCAATCATTTTTACAGGACTTTTCTCTCCTCACCACAAAAATACCTTCCAGAGTGCAATGTTCTGTATTCTATATGTCTTTTTTAACATACCATATAATAAAATGCTTATGCAAATAAAATAACATTTATTGCATTATAAAAACAAAACAAAGCAAAAAACCTTAATACTAACCTAACCTATCAAAAATTACTTAGAATCTTTCAAAATTAATTTAGAATTTGAATTTAAATATTTGAATTGGCTTTTCCACTTGAAGATTTATTGAAAGCTCTTCATTCATCACAATACTACACTACTCTTGGAACATAAGTGATAAAAACATTGTGGTGATTTAAAGTACAAAATTCATAGTAATAAAGTTTTTTCTTATTATGTAATTAGTAGTCATTTCCTTATCTATCCCTAACAATAGCATAGGTGCAATTAAAAACTTGAGTGATATTTTATGAATTGTCATCAAATGACATATTGTCATTTTGAGTCACATTTTATAAGTCCTATCAATTAAAGAAAATTGCAGCTTTAGAGGGTTCTAAATGAACCATGGACCTAAATTATTTAGCAAGCTCTATTAAAAGCTTCTCTGAAATAGTTCTTTCTTTACCAAGGCTGCGGAGCACATTCATGTAGAAAGATCTGAGGGTTTGGATTGATGGCAAGATGACCGTGAGTCAGCAGGGCCCTGGCAGCCAGGAGGGCCAGCTGTGTCTGGGGAGCATCAGGCAGAGCATCACCAGCCACGTGAGGGTGACTGTCCCACCCTGCATAGCTCTGGAATGGCCCCACCTCAGGTACTGTGTGCAGTTCTGGACATCTCAATATATGAAGGACATCAAACTACTAGAGTGTGTGCAGAAGAGGTCTGGAGGGCAAGCCTTAGGAGGAGTGGCTGAGGTCCCTTGGCTTGCTCAGCCTGGAGAAGGCTGTGGGATGGCCTCATGACAGTCTGCACCCTACTCCAGGCAGGCAGCAGAGATGGAGATGATGATCCCTGCCTGGGGACCATCGACAAGATACAAGGCAACAGAATGAGGCTGTGTCAGAGGAAGCTCGGACTGGACATTAGGAAAAGGTTCTTCACTGGGAGAACGGCCAGTCACTGGATTGGGCTCCCCAGGGAAATTGTCATGGCAGAGGCCTTTTGGAGTTCAAGGAGCATTGCAGTGTTGCTCTTTCTTAGCCATGTGGTTTAATTTTCAGCTCTCAGTGAGTTGGAGTCAAGGATCCTTATGGCTCCCTTCCAACTTGACACATTCTATGATTTTAAGATTTATTGAATTCTTTATTAAATGGCATTTTTCTGTAGTTTGTTTGTGAGAAAGTAGATAATTGTATTTCATTAAAAAAAAACTTCAGTACAGAGAACATATCTATGAAATAATGATGAAATCATTATTCATTAATCATTAGTACAAGAAGTTTGGTAATAGCTTGTTTAAAATAGGACTTCAAAATTACCATTTTAAAATGTCTTACTGACAAAAACATAAAAACAAGTAATAGTATATCAATGAAAAGTTTAAAAATAAATTTTAGCCTGTCATTGCCAACAGTCAAGCTGCTAAACTGCAGATTCAGAGTGACCAAACACATCACAAAATGTTACAATAGTGTAGCATTATGCTTTCATCTGATAGTTCATTCATCTAATTTAATTCCAACAGGCAGACAGCTATTTAACCATCGAAATATACTCCTCTACTTTCTTATGTTCTTTACTATTTTAGGTTTTTACAGACTTTATTTTGAATAGGTAAAAGCCAACACCTCTGCTGCATTTCTGAGTTATAAAAAATATAAACTTGCTAGAAGTTACTTGGGTTTTTTTCTATCATCACTTGAATCCAGATGTACTGCATCTCAGTTAAGTGCTGTAATCAGTTTGACTCCCTTTCTCAATTTCTTCTCTTGCTGTTGATCAACTTCACATAAATTAAATACTCATTAGACCATGCATCTAAGATTAATTTTATTTCTGTCTACACGGTTTTCAAAGGGCACTTCAAAATAATTTGGATTGCTCTCTAAGTAGAATTTGGGGGGGGGCGGGGGGGGGTTGGTTAAAATTTCAGAAATTATTGTGGTTTTGCAAAACAGAATCTATTTTACATATATTAAATAATCATATTTCTCACATGAAGCTGATAATATTTACAAAATAGAAATACATAAATTGTTGCAATTTGTTTAGGGACCTGTGCACAAGCACTCCAGCTGCAGCTCTACTTTGAACATTTTAGCTCTAAGACTCCAGTGAGCTTGATCTAAGTAGACCCCAGTGGGGTCATCCCACAGTTATGGGCCCTGAAAAATACTGGACTCAGATGGGCAACCTTGTACTGGTTGTTTTTATTTTTTAAAATTTTTGCTTTATTTAGTAACCTTTAGTTATTTTTTCTATCATATTGGTTTGTTATATTATAAAGACCTATTTCTTCTCCTTCAACTCAGGACAGGGCATCTGATCTATTAGTCAAAAAAGTTACATACTTCAAATAATATGGAAATAATGACGGACTAATTATTTGCTACCCTGGCAGAAAATTTCATTTATTAACTGATAGTTTTTATTGAGCAAATTTAAAATCAAAACCGCAACTATAATTTTTTTTTAATGCAAAAACATGGTTTTAAAAGGAGAGAGTTAAATTAAGAAGTTCAAAAATTAATCAGCAGTAATCTCATACTCTCTCTCCCAAAAAATAAGAGATCAGTCTTCAGGATATCTTGTAAATATTATCTTCTTCTCCAGTTAAGTGTCCTAAACTGTTTTCTAGTGATATGTTTATCCTTCATTTGAGAATATGCTTTTGAAGCTGATAATGATCCCTTAAAGTAATAGTCTACAGCAAATGAACAGTAAAGTCCTAATTTTAAAGCAAAAAGAGCAAACGCTGAAATTTTTGAGACCAAATTAATGATTTTTGAAAATTTCAGGGTTTTTTTAAATAGGAAATTTAATCTGGTTATTCTCAGAACTCTATGGGCATTTATCAAGTCCTTCAGCTTTTTTATGACTGCCTCTGAGGTTTGTTTTTCATTTTAATAAATGAATCTTTGATCTTAACTTTGCTCATATTGCTTACAATCAGGCTGAAGTGGGGTTTTTTTTTCCATTCTTTGACTTTACTGCATCATTCTGGATACCTCTGCTATGTTTTCATTATACTGGTCATCTCATTTTTTAACTTGTTCCCAGCTTCCAAGCCTCTTATTTCACAGATCAAACTTTGACCTGGCATCTTTTGATTTTTTTATCAGGTCCCTCCATACCTACTGACACATGCTAGAACCAGAACATCTAAGCATAGATATATGTGTGAGTAAATATATATATATATATATATGTACATACACACACACAGAGATATAAAACTACTTGTATTTGTGTCCTTAAATCTCTTGAGTGTGATCTACTAGTGCTTCACTACCGTGTAAGAAATCACACAGTATCTGCTTTCCTATCTGCTTTTCCTGAAATACTTCTGACTTCTTATTTGACTAGTTACAATGAGGGCTTTTTCCAAATTTCATCTCAATATAAATACTGCACCAAATCAGATTATTCTGGAAGTGAACAAAAATGCTCAGATGGGAATCTACTATGTCATTCTAAAAATTAGAGACTATAGGGTGGATAGAGGGAAAATATTCTCATTTTATCATGTAATATAACATCAATAAGCAAAATTATTGGAAAATGTTCTTTTTATTTTCCTTTTTAATTTTTTTTAAATTTTAAACATGGGATCAGAACATCTTTTTCTCCTCCTTAAACTTATAAAACAGTATTTATCTAAACATCAGAGGCTGAGAAGAAATTACAACAGAATTGCTTGCTACCTCAGAAGGCAGAACCATCAATTTTTTGTTTGCTATTTCTTTTCAAAAACATCAGCTCTGCATCTCTCTATTCAGTTTATAATACTCTAAGTGAATCACCGACTCTTTTTCTTTCATCCTTTATTAAGGAATACCTTTTTTGATTTTAGATATATGTAGATAGATATGTGTGTGTGTGTGTGTGTGTGCGTGTGTAAATATATATATTTTAACCACAATATTTCTCCAACAATAGTTCTTAAATCTGAAACCTGATTAATTATTACTTTTTCCTTTTGGACTTTTCTGATATAAGATCTTTTTTTACTTTGTTGTCTTCTTTATTTTCCCTCCAATAGATGGATGTGTTTTTAATGATAATATATTACATATTCTTCCCTTCACAGCTATTTTTATTGGGAGAAAAGCTTACCATTGTAATATCACTAATCCAATTTGTATTCCTAATGTTTGCTTCATAAAAATCTTGACTCATGCAACTATAATCAACTAGGGATTCTCAAAATTACTGAGAATTGAGAACCTAATTATACAAAGTTCATTTAGAAGTAGTCACATATCATAAATCAGCTGTTAGTAGAACTACTGAAGAGAATGAAATTAACTTTCAAAATGTTTCAGAATGTACTGTGCAGTATTTCAACCTCAAGACAAAGAAGGCAAATGTTTTGGGTGATACTATTATGGTAGCTGAGATTGAGACAACAAAGATCTTTTTAATTCTCAGGAAAAAATATATTAACAGAATATAGGTCGGCCATTGATTCTCTCTGAATATTTTTGTGAGTATATAAAAGTATAATTTGTAAGTATATTTGTATATAACTATACAATATTTTTTGCTGCATTTTACTAAATGGACAAAAAAAGCGAAACCAAACATCGAAGATCAGACAATGAATGGTCAGAAAATGTTTTAGAGCACAAAAAAGTATGAAATATTTCTTTGCTGGGAGGAATTACGATATAAGAGCCCTCAGTCACACGTAACAATTACCAGATAAAACAACTGCCCTTTGTTTCTCATCCTCATGGTACCAATAATACTGCCAAGGGAGTGGTAGGAGTAGCAGAAAAGGATATCCACAGGGCATGAGAGCAGGCTGAAGAGCACAGAAGACCAGAGGGGCTCTACTTAGTTCAAGGGGAAAAGTTCAGGTAGGAGTATCAGTTTCCTGTAGAACATCACTTTACTAAGGAGCTAGGGCTGGGCAACAGGGCTTTGTCCTCTGACCACAGGGTCCTCTTCAACGAATGAGGATCTACCAATCTATCTCTGAATGTAAACTCTGGAGTGTCACTGCTTGAGTTATTACAGTTTTAAATAGTGTCAATTTTTAGACAGTACATTAATACACTTTAATTTAGGGGGGAAAAAAAACCACCTCAAAAGAAATTTATTTAATTTGCTGTTTGTATTTAAAAGATATTTCATGTCTTCATTTTTTACCTCTGCAAAAAGGAACTGGAAAATCCCACGATGCACCATTCCCAGGACTCACAATACATGTCAACATGGCATGGCCTTCTAGGATGTAACCAGAGATACAGCTATATCGGATTTTATCTCCAATGTTGAATCTGGTTCCATGAAGTACTCCTTTAGGTATTTCTCCTGGATTGCCACATGTATGGCTAGGTAATACTGTCAAAAGAAAGAATGAAATACATTACAGTTCAAATTTGCAGAATGAAATAATAATACTTGTCCAACAACTATAATTAACTACTTGGCTTTGGTTTCTTACAGATTCCTTACAGAAATAAGGTGAAATTAGGTTATGGAATCTACTTGTGCAAAACATTTCCATTTTTAATAGATGTCATAATTTTCAAAGAAAATTTTCAGTTCAGTTCGTGGTTTAACAGTCCTTCAATGAAGTTCTTTACAGATCTGTTTTCAAACAGTGTCCTACAAATCTTGCTTCTTTTCTTTGAATGGAGTGAAAGAACTTTTTATTTAATTCTACCTTGTAAATATTGTAAAGATATTCATACAACATAATTATGGGTGCAGGCATTAGAAAGCCCTTTATGTACAGTTTTCATTTAGGTGGTTGAAATAGTTTAAAAGAATCCAGTAATTAACTGTTCTCTGACAGTAAATTAAAGCCTGTAGTATTAAACATGTTTTATTTTCTTCTTAGTTTCACATTAGTTCAGGTTCTAGAAAATAAATTAAGTCAACATTTGTTAAAAGAAACAGAAAATAGGGAGGGAACTAAGCATTTACATTAGGAAAATATGAATGGACACATTTTCTTATTTTTTTATTGCAGAAACTTACTACCATTTGTTATTATTAGTTATTTGAAAGATTTTGTCTGAACAAGTTATCATCTTAAAGATGATACTCCTCCACCTACAAAGAAATAAAAAATATGTGTAGGGGAGAAGGAAAACAGAATTGGTTTTCTTCTCAAATTTCTTTGAAAGTTTTTAATGGCACACCATTCATTTCATTGAAGTAGTACAAATTAAAATTCTTAATTTCCCTTAGAGAAGAACAAATAAGTGCAGGGAGATAAAACGTGTCATGAACAGAGCATAGAAGATAAACGTGAGTCAAAGAAATGGTGATCTGAAAAGCTCACATATAATTCAGGTATCATTTCAGAAGCCACATGCTGAACAAATTCACCACATATTTCCTCTTTTTCCTTACTCTACCAGTCTGCAGAATAAACATAACCATGCCAACCTCTAACCTGCATGTTGAGAGGATTAATTACTCAATACATGCATATCCTCAGAAATTTTTAAAGCATTATATCAATATATCAATATTAATTATGCCCCATTATGCCATGTAAGCTCAATTAGTGAATGCACGCCCTTAATTCATTACTTATTTAGTCACAGTAGCATTTAAATGATAGTAATTACACTTAATTTACAAACTAAGTTATATAAAAAAATTTGAAAAGGTCAAGAAACATAAAGATTAAAAAAATTAGGAGAACACTTTCATTTACAACATAATTTTATTATAAAAATACCAAAATATTCTATAAACGTTAGCAAGGAAACAAAAATCACCTAAGACTCTAATGAATGACGAGTTAGACACATGTTCTACTCGTTGCAGATCAAGGGTCTAAGATTCTTGAATTAAAGAAACTAATTAAGGTTGTTTGTAAATAGCTACCAAAGGTAGAAACAAACATTATGATACCTGGCTTATTTTGTACTGTTTCAGCAGATTTAGAGGAATAGGATGTCTTTGGATGTGCTCACTCATATTGTTAAAAAGTCACTGCTTGATGCACATACATGAGAAAGATTATATATACAATATAGTGCTTAGTTATAAAATAAAGATATCAGAATAATTGGAATAAAATAAAGATACTGATTTGTGTTCCAAAAGGCTGAAAACAATGATCTATTACAAACTACAGCATATATTACTATATGTTATTACATGATTTTAGCACTACGGAAAATACTACCTCTCTGTTCAAACTTTCCCCTTTTTGCTGCCCTAGTCATGACAGGTTTACACAGGCATTTGTTCAGTCAAAGTCAAACAAATAAAAAAATTTTTACCCCCTGTGATACAAGAGAATACTTGAATTTGAGACAAAAAATTCTTTATGGTATTTTTCTAATCAAAACATTTTTACAAAGTAGTTGTAGTTTTCATGAAGTAGTTTCATTAAAAGATCTGATGCATGCAACAAAAATGTATACAATCCAAAAGCCAGCTTTTATTTTTATGAGAGGGTGTTCTATCAGAAAAGAAAACCTGCATTATTCAAAGCTACTAAGAATTCTGATAAATTGCATTACCAAGGAAACAGAAAACATTACCAACATCACAGAAAATCTACATCTGCCATATAAAAAAAAAGTGTCAGTGGCTAACTGTTGAAACTATATTGCAGCAAGTCAATCTTGTATCTCTGTAGTCTCTTAAAATATGATGTTTACCTGCATCTTCTTACCACTACCTCTGTCAAGAACTCCAGAGAAAATGGTACTTGGCAGCCTGAAATTGACATGCACTTTACCACAACCTCCTAAAACCCAGTAAAAAATGAGTTATCTGAGAATGACAGCCATACTCAATAATACATGTAATAGCTCACAGGACTTCACTTTTAAAGATCAAGCATTCCACTACATTATTTATGTGCTTTTCTAAAACTTTGACTGAAGTATATTGAGATAGACACAGAGTTTCATCTGCACAGACTTTACTGTTTCTAGTCTAGACCTAAGATGAATTAGCCTTTGAAGGTTCCTAACAGTGAACAAAATAGTTTAATCTTTGGTTTATGAAGATTCTAGCTGACCAAAGCTATCATATGCATCCATCAAGCTTTAAATTCATTGCCAAATTTTCAGTAAAAGATCCATATTTGTCTGTAGAGCTACTGAGGTCTATTGTCAATAAGATTGCAGTCACAGGCTCTTGATTCATTAAATAGTTTGATGTTTGCTGCATATTGAGAACTATTACAAACTATACTGCACTGAAGCACTTAAGATAATGGATTCTTATACAGAACTAAAGTTAGCATGCTCTCACCATGCTTCATATCTTTTTTTTTTTCACCCAAGTCCTTTCCAACTTTGGGGAAAAAAAAAAAAAAAGTAATTACAGTGTTTGAAGCAGAATCTGTGTAGTCTTGGTATGTGCAAAATATGCACATCCTTGGGATAGCCAAGGATGTCTTTCTCCAATTTCCTCCTCAAGTGAAGTCTATGTTCACCATTCTGATAGACATAAAAACCTGTATAGACTTCATTTCCTAGAACAGATTAATCTGCAACACTGCTTATTAATAAAGATTTTTTTCATGAAATCAAGCCCAAATGTAGGCCTTCTCATAAATTACCTCCATCTTCCTGGACAGAAGAAATTTTTAACAAATGCACATGATCAAAATCCATAATGCAAAAGAAATTAATGATCTAAAATGCCAAAGGTTTAACTTCCTATTCAAACTAACTATGCATGCTAAATTTTAATTTTTTCAGAAAAGCATTCAAAACATTACAACATATTCACCCAAATGTAATGCTAATATTTATTGAGACAGAAGCAAAAGACTGCAACATAGCAGGACTGTAAAAAATAATAGAAAAATGGCAGCTTGGTGAGATATGAATTTTCATTTAAAGGCTTATTTAATAAACTCATATTTAACAAATTACTCATTCCTAAATTTTGTGCATCAGATTACTTATTTATACAGCCTTTTCAAGACCCTTTCTAAGACTAAACTGTCTATTTGCAACACAGGCCACTTGAAAGAATATTGACACCACCTTAAACATAGTAGTCCTTTGTTTTCACTTATGAAGGGTTTCTTTCATTTTTTTTAATATATTGGACTTCATAATCTACCTCTTTCTGATTTATCACCTCTTTCTGATTTATCATAACAGAGAAACCACCTAAAATTAAACAGCAGTGGTTGATAAAGAAAGAAAACCAAACCAAAATATAAATAGTAGCTGTCACTGGACTGAATAAATTTTGAAGGACTATTTCACCCAAGTTTTCTTACAATGGTATCTACACTAGAATGTAAGAGGCTTTAAATATATTTTAAATAAATATTGCAATTAGCAATGCCTAAAGTTTCATACATGTTCACTTCAAGCAGTGTGTTGGGGGTTAGACTTGTTTATTTTTTTCAGCTATAGAACTTTTTCCAAGAGTTGCAAGGCAACTAATTGCTAGGTACTTATCAGTGCTCAGGTGAAACAAAGCATAGAGGCTGGGTGGAGGCTGGCCCTTGGCTACACCTTTTGTCTCTGAGAGTTTCCCCCCGAGGTGGGGGGAGAAAGACGGGGGCTGGGGGGCAGCTTCACTTTTGGTGTGGTCTGCATCGGGAGAGGACGAGGCTGCCCTTGCTGCGTGAGTTTCTCACTGGCACCACCGGGATCTGATCCTGAAGAGAGATACCATCATCTGCTCGTGTGCCCAGGAAAATCCTGATTTCTCCTTTTCCTGCCCTGCTGGAGCTGGCTCAGCCCTGTCCCACTGCCTCGGCGCTGTTTTAGGCCTCTGCACCGCGGGCCCGCACTGCCCTCCCTGCCAAACATCCCTGCCCTCCAGTGACCACCGACGGAGCTCCGAACTTCATCCAATCCACCAGCCCGGGATACCCCGCTGTTCCAGCTTGGTACTTTTTTTTTGGAGTCTTCAGAGACCAAACTGCCCCGGGTTTTTGTGAAACCAAGCTTCGTCAAGGTCCCTGGTTCTGTTTTCGCTATTAATTGCTGTAGTGGTTGTTGTTTGTTTGCCTTGTTATACCTATTAGTAAAGAACTGTTATTCCTATCCCCATATCTCTGCCTGAGAGCCGTTTTGATTTTCTAAATTATAATAATTTGAGGGAAGGAGATTTGAATTATCCATCCCAAGAGAGGCCCTGCCTCTCTTTAGCAGATACCTGTCTTCTTTCAAAACCAAGACACAGTGCCACTGTCAATGCCACTTCATGACACTGGCAATGTAATCCCCTGATTTGGTAAGTTTTTTGGTGGGTTGTTGGTGGGTTTTTTTGGGGTTGGTTTTTGGGGGGCTTTTTGTGGGTTTTTTTTTGGGGGGGGGTGGGCTTTTGTTTTGTTTTGTTTTTAAGAAGCTGAGTTTAAAAAAGATACATTCTGATAAATCCTGAAGGATTTGAGGTCGCTGGCAGCCCAACTCCTATTAATTACTACATGAATAAGACATCTGGATTTAAAAGCAGTCATAAAACTATGAAAATTAACTTCCCAACCTTTGCTGAAGTCAGTATTCAGAGGCTGAATTTGACAATAATTTTCAGGAGAAATATCAGATTTCTTTTTTTTTTCTCAGATGTCACAATCATCAACTAGATTGCAAAGATCGCCTAGAGGCCTTGGCAGCAAAAAGCTCAAACTGCTTATGTCAGTTAAAATTATGTCAGTTTCACCATTCCGTGAACCAGTCGCTCAGCTTATATAGGCCACACAGAGTAGCTGGAACTTGACAGCAACAATTCAAAAAGCAGCTTAATGCCAATTAGGAAAAATAGGAAGGGGAAACAAGATATAAAAGGAAATAAGTAAATGTTTTTCCTCCATTTATTTCAATATCTTTACCTGGCTTTACAAGGATATATTTGTTATTTTTCCTGTTGTTACTGAAACAGCTGCAAAAGTTTTCCATGTTGCACTTAAGTTTAGCCAAAGGTAAACTTGCTGACCTTTTGTTGTTCCATAGTCTCTCCACTACTGTCCCCTGAGTATTTTCTAATATTACCTTTGATTGGTGGCCATAGGCAGAACCACACGAAAAGGAAAAAGCATAAGTTAGGAGGAATGCTAACTTATTAGGAGGAAGTGAAATAGTCCTTTGATACCAATGACAGCTTTGGAATTACAACACTGGCAGGGACTTCAGATGCTCTGTGGAGAAAATCAGGGTTTCAGAAAATTTCAGGGCATATGTCAAGATGTTCAATAGGTGTGAGGCACAGCCCATGATACCCTGTCCACATGGCTACAGTAAGAGTTGCATTTTGCCATTTCATGCATAAATAGAAAGCATAAATTCAACTGCATTTACAGTTACAGAAGAAAACAGCTTTTGAGGAAGGTAATTTCTATACCCATAAAAAGAGAACACAATAAGCTCACAAATAAGAGATAAAAAAGCTATTTTTTTTCTTGCAAGAATGGCATTGACACTGAAGTCTCTACTCAGCAAACAGAGTATATTTTCCAAGTTTTAACTTTCAGTTCAACTTAGACTGGAAGAGCTAATGTTGAGTCACTAATGGTAAATCATGCACAGAATTTTCACCTTTATTCATTCCAAAATGAAATGAGGAAATTTTTCTCAACTCCAGAGTTACAAATAATCACAATCAGAATCTACTACTAGAAGGGTAGTACCAAATTGTCATTTACATATGTGCACATAAACACACCCACACAGACACAACTAACCTGTGAAAGCTTTAGTCTGCAAGTTATCTAATATCAAATTTACATCCTTCTTAAAAATTATTTAATCAAAAATTAATGGATTTCACCAGGTTTACTCTAGAGGAAGGAAGAGTTCAATCATAGAAACAAAAACATACAAAGTGCAAATTCATGGAATACCTGATAATTAAGCCATATTTACACTATAAGGTGTCAAATGCAATGTTCAAGTACCTATTGCAGCAATCAACATGGTCCTCTGCTGACAACCTTTTTGTTCAGACCATCTTTGTTGGGCCTACTTGCAATTTTTTTCTTAAAATAATCCAAATAAACAAAACAAAACCCGACCCAGTCTTATTGTGTGACAGAAATAAAGCTCTTATGTTTATTTTTGCTATCTTATTTTTATACAGTCCCAGGATCAGAAGAAATTTCTCTCCTGTTATATGATAACTTCTGTATTTGTGTACACATGAACCATTGCAATATTTGCTAGATAAAATGCTTAAATTTTACCTCTTTTGAAAGATACAGCTTTCTTGTTTTACAATCATTTTCCCAACTGTGTCTCTCCATCTCTAAGGATGTGCAAAATTGTATTGGATTGAAAGCTATGAAAATCATTTAGGAGTATACAGCACCTTTAAAACTTTAATACATCTTTCGCATTAAGATTGATATTTTAATTTTCTTTTGCAGGTAATAACCAAAGATTGATGGATTTTATTTTTAGTGTGTTCACATTTATTATGTAATAAATGTCTTGCTGTTGGTTATAAGATCATAAAAGTCAATATCATACAAACAACGCCAGAAAACTCTCAAGTGCAAAGGCAATCTGAAGTTAGAGCTGAAACTTTCTATTTCCTCATACTTATTTTGCCTCAGATGTACTACACACTTTCCTAGGTAAACAGATCAACAAGCAATATTTTGAGGTTTTAGATCTCTCTTGAAAGAAGAGAACAAGTGGAGCATGACAGTCCAGGCCAAGGCTATAAAAAGTATTTGAGGCTGTGCAAAATTTATAAACAGAAATTTTACCAGCAATCAGGAATCAAAAGTAATTAGTAATTTTCTTTAAAATATCAAAATAATGCCCTTCCATCTTCTCTAAAATGTTCAGTGTATTGTATAGTCTGTCAGTACAATCATCAGAAGTATGCACAATATCTGCCCTTTTTATTCTGAGAAAGACCTTCTAGCAAAGAAGGAACTCCTGTCTTCTCAACAATCCTTCCACAGCATTAAACTTCCAAACTGCCAACAACAAAAATGTAATTGTAAGACTATCTCTAGTTCATCACCTCACGTATGATAACAAATGAATCCAATAAAATATCTTTTTTAATCTGACCACTTTTGAGGATCCCACTTGACAAAAAGACCTACATTCATTAAAAAAGATAGTCCATCCTGTCCTTGAAAGCCCTGGGGACATGAGGGTAAAAACAACAATATCTCTGTATGTTAAAAGATGTACTTATCAAGCAAAAGGATAAGTACAAGAAACTGTTATGACTTTATGTGAAGACCCGCATACAAATCTGATTACCCATGTTCAAATTAGAGTAATTGAGTACAAAGCAAATACAGAGCAGGACTCCTTTAAGTGATCAGGAGCTGGGGAGCTTTTAAGAGGATGCTGGAATGTTTGTACAGCCACAATCTGAGAAATGAAGATTAAAATGCAGTCACTTTGAAGACGCTAGAAGGCAAACACTAGGTCATTAGAAATATTGTACCAGCTCTGAAGGCAAGGCTAGGAAAAAAATGAGAATAAATCACAAATACAAGAACATTCAAACTGAGACGATTTCTTAGAGGGAAAAAAAAACAACTTTTGTGTAGTTTCCATGCAGTCATATGGAAAGAGGAGAATGGGGGTAGTGTGACTAGTTTGAAGCTGACCTAAATTTTTAAAATAGTTTTAAATACCAGTTACTCCCTGTATATTAAGGAGTCTTATCAATAAATAAAGAAGCTTCCTCATGTAGCTGACATAACTGGAGACAAAAGGTCTAAGAGGCCCACTTGCAGATGTCCAATCTTGTCAGCCTGCCAAGACACAGGTGTTTGGGCCTGACAACTGAGATGCTTAAAATTGAATTTGACAGAGAATAAGGAAGTTAATTGACTTCTCACTTTACATGGAAAGGCACATTTATTTAAAGATGGAAGACAGGAATGTACCAAGTTTATCTTGGTATACTAACATGAGGAAAGAAAATATATTGCACTATGAAGATTTTTTATATTCTTGTTACTTTTAAAAATGTAGTGGAGTTTAAAAAGATTTACATATATCTTACACAAGTATGCATCAATTTTACACATCTAGCAATCTGAAGACTATTTTTTCTTTTTTTTTTTTTTTTCCTGGAATCTCTTGACAAATGAATCTGTTCGATCCAGGTGGAGAATTATGGTACAAAGACAAAAGAAAAAGATCACACTTCCTGAGGGCAAGACAACAAGATACATACTACAACTGTACAGAAGAATTGTGGAAAAAATAAAAACTGTTGGAAAGAGATTTCACAATATTCTCTTTATTGCTCCCAACACTCTCTGCAATGGTTGTTGCTACTAAATAGAATTAGATTTTGAATTATTAAGACCTGCCATATAAGGAAAGGACAGTAAGAGAATAAGATATGAGCTTACTCTTAAGTTTTAAAGTTGCAAAAATATTGTCTACAAATCTTCTAGATACTCCAAGTACATGCTTCTTAAATATAATCAAAATTCTTTATGTTTCATCAAAATACATTAAAGAAGAAAATCTTTAAATCTGATCAGATAAAGCTTAATGCAGAGTATCCAATCTGTATTATTTGATAAATACAAACTGCAGGACTCATATGTACCACACTTCTGTTCTCAAGCCTAACTACTTAGAAGTCAGGGAAAACCTCATAGGGCTGAGAGACAAGAAAAGAAGCAATGGCAGATTAAATTTGGAAAATATCATTTTTAGTAATAGATACACTACTGATGATTTAATAGAGGCTTATATTCAGCTAACACCAGCTTGCCATCATATCTGCAGACCCTTATTACTAGTTAAAGTAAGGCAATAGTCTTTCAAAACTCTTTTTCCTTCCTTCCTTCCTTCCTTCCTTCCTTCCTTCCTTCCTTCCTTCCTTCCTTCCTTCCTTCCCTCCTTCCCTCCTTCCCTCCTTCCCTCCTTCCTTCCCTCCTTCCTTCCTTTTTTCTTTTCTTCCTTTCTTCCTTCCTTTCTTTTTCTTTCTTTCACCTTGATTTACTGTTTATTCAGATTACAAAAAAGCCCCAGATTACAAAAGCTCCCTGCTCTGGAGCAGGCATTCCCTCACTTCTGCCACTGTGGTGGCTTTTAGCAAAGCTAGACTGTGGACTCTCACAAGCTTTCCAGAACTATTCTCTTTGTGCTTAACACTTTCATAAGTGGCACTCTATTGCCCCCAGAGACTTGAAACTTTATCTTGCTAACAGACAATCGTGAGGTAAATTTTTAATAGGAATTCAATATGACATGCAAGCCTCTTGTTCGTGCCTGTAATTGAAAATGAAAGGAATTGAGACCTGTAGTTAGGTCCTGAAAATGTAGCACAGCAAATGTCATAGACACTAACTTTTTCTTCACATTCCTTACTGAAGCAGCACCAGGAAAAAAAGTCTCTGTCCTGTCCTTGTCCCTGGTCAATGCTAAGAATTATCTTGCACACAGGTTGAGAACAGGAGTCAGTAGGGATGACAGCATTGCAGTTCTCAAGCCCCTGCAGTCCAAGTCCTTCCAGTTTCCTGAAGGAATGTTGATTGATTTTTTTTTTCCTCTCCTAGTTTAATACTTCATTCTGTTGCCATTGTTAAAAATTCTTGTGATAACAGAAATTCAGAAATTCTTTTTCAACTTTGCCCCCATTTGTTCTTAGATATGGCATCTGAAAGCCATGGGAGTTAGGAGGACTTTTGTCTGGTTAGCATTTAAGGCTCATACTTCAACAAGGTTGACATGTACCATGCTCACCACTCTGGCTGTATGGAAAAATAGCAATATAAGGGCAAGAGAAGAATTTGCCATCTCAAAAGCTTCAGCTATAGAATTGTAAATAGCTTGCTACCTGGGAAGTCCTCAAGTAACATATATTTCAACATGCAGCACTTTGTAGACCTAAATGGAACAGTGAGTATTTTGCACTCCACAGCTATAGCCCGTGAAGAGTTAACATAATCTTGATAAAAATACCAATTTTAATGTGAGTTTAGAAAGGTGAAAGTTTATAAACTTTTATGATTTAGATGACTTCAGAGGGGAAAAAAAAATTCCCAAATTAATTGGTGTAATATGTGTCTCACAATATGAAACAGATGTTTTCTATTTAACCAGCCAAGGTGAGGCAGAGAGTGCTCTTTAAATCAGCAAATTCTGTCACCAAACGTCTGTTTTAACACAACAACATGATTTTCTGTTGCTTATTTTCAGTGCTTTGAGCTGGTTTCTTTTTTCTTATAGTGGCTTACACAAACAATCTATAAATAAGTGAAAAGAACTAATCTGGCTTTGAAAAGAAAAAAATAATTTTTTTGTAGATTTGTTACATGGTAGGTAGAACAAATACCTGGTAAAAGGGGTCATGCACAAATGGGAGAAGAAGAAGAAACAAGATCAGAAAGAAGGTCAAAACCCTACATATGCAATTTTACATTATGTTGCTCTCAATACCCTAATTAATTAGGAAAAAGTATTTTAAGGACTGAATAAACAAAACCTTAAATTTATTTTGATTTTTTTCCCTAATTGTTTTTTCCTCGGTAAAATGAAGTAGTATCTTCAGAACTTCCAAAATGTCTGTCATGTAAGTACATATTTTAGCATGTATTTATTAGGTGACAATATGTGCTATTTCTAGAACTTTTCTGTGGCTCATCATGAAAATCCATCCTAAAGTGTTTTTTTTGGTTTTGGGGATTTTTTTGTAGTCAGTTTTGACATGAGAAATCTTAAAAGCTCCTTCAAAAGGCCTCAAGCTTGACTCATGCCTGGCTGATGTCCTATAGTCATTATGTGTGAGCACTCAGCTAAAAATCCTTCTGCACGGATGGGACAAGGAAGCAGGAATCTAGAGAAAATAAGTTACCTAAATCCACTGCAAACCTAAATTAAGTAGTGTTGTGTTAAAATGCTTCATTTTTTTTTTTTTTTTGCATTCTATGTTAAAAGACAACGAGTGGCAAAGTTTCATTATATCTTTTTAATTAAATACATAATCAGAAAAAGGAAATAAAAATATTAAACCCCAAATGTCACAGACTCAGTCTTATGATGACCTGTGGCTTTTCCCAGGAGAAGAATTAGATTGCTAAAAGTGAAACCTATAACTAAGTAATAATTTTGCAAGGAACTGAAGAGTGGCAGTGAGAGGCCAGATTTTCTAGACATTTCCTCTGAAACCCTTGGTGTAAAATTCCCTTGAAATTTCTAAAGCACTTGGCTCCAAGGGCTTGCATATTATTTGTGTTAAATCACAGTGACTCTTAATGAGCAAAGACTTCCTAACCTGTAGTTACAAATCACTACTTCCTTTTTTATATGTTACTTTCAAACTCATTTTTCTCAACTGGTCATTTGGACTTCACAAAAATAATGTTCTGCACCCGACTGAAGTCTATACTGGTCCAATTTGTAGTTTATTTGTTCAATAATGGTCTAATGAACACCTACTCTGCAGAGGACTAACTCTCAGGACCATCTGGATCCGGAGATGACAGATTCTCATCAACGTCTTCTTATGAGATTCTGGCTGTAACTGACACTTACAGATAGACACAATTAAAAAGATTTCCATGCATTCCCCAACTCTGCCATTCTTTTGGGACTCTAACATCATCAAAGTGGTTTTAAAAAAAAAAAAAAAAAAAAAAGAAACTCACTAACTCTCTGCAACATTTTTCTGTACTATGACATTCTGTCCACTTTGGCTGTCATGGTGTATTTTAACCATAAGTGCAAAACAGCACACAGAACACCAGAAGATATTTTCATATACCTCAGTGTTGTCACAATCTTGGCAGCAAAATTAGTTTTGTGGCTATTTAAACAATGAAGCCATCTGTGAGGCTGATGCCATATCAAAGGAAGTTTACTTTATTGCAATACTTGTTCAGTATGCAGCTAAAGAAGATTGTCTGCTGTTATTTGTCTAAAAGATTATTTACTGGAAGCAAGGAAAGAGAGTTTAATACTGAAATTGTCCCAGAACTCATTAATTTCATGTTTGCTTCTGTACTACAATTATGCAAGAGGGTAAGGCTGTTCTTTAAATCCTAAAATAAAAAGCAAGCCTCTTCTACTCAAAACCCCAAAAGACTGTGTTTCACTGGAGATCGTGTTGCAGTTCCAGATATTCCACATACAAGTGAGTCACTAGATCAGGCTAAGGAGACACAATGCCTACACTGTACACTAAAATTGAACAGAACTGAGGCCAGCTGGCACATTATTATTAAACTTTCTGAGCCTGCAAAACATGATGGCTGTGTCCAGATTGCTTGCTCGGAACAGTCACCAGGCTGTAGCAACTTCTAAATCATTCCTTAGAGTTGTTCAGGAAAGTGCTATTTGGCCCAAACAAAACTCATGCTGTGATCCATCCAACAACAATATAGATGGCTGTAGGTGCCTCTGCCTACATCCTGACGGGATATATTCTGCTGTAGACAAGGACACTGGGCCTGTACCAACTGCTCACTCATTCCAGACAAAGAAGAGAAAGAGTATCAGCACCTCCTGTGGTAGATGGAACTCTACAAATTTTGGGTGGATGTGTGGTCACTGTTGTATTCCTTTGCTATCTGTTAGAGAACATTTTGCTCCTGTTTCATTTGTTAATAATTCTATGATATATCCCACAGTGAACAGAAAGAAGCACTAAGACCATCTTTCCCTTTACAATGATTATGCAGGAGAGAAATCAAAAAATTATCTCTGCTGCCATCTCTGATGGAATGGGATAACCTTCTCACACATAACCAAGCAGCTTTAGGGGTTTGTTTTGAATGTATACCTATCCTTCCCTGCTTAAATATACAAACAAGAGAAAATTAAAAACCAGCTAAATGTATATCCCCATAGGATATGAAAGAAGGGAGCAAGGATAAAATCTGCACCGTACTGATAGCAAGGATCATATCTATGCAAATGCAAAAGACTTAAATAGATCAAATAGGCTTCCCCGCCCCAACCCGCCAAGGCTTTCATGCCTGGAGATGGTAACCAGTTGAATAGCTACCTAGGGCATTTTATGGATTTCTGTAAAGGTACCAGTTCTTGCTGGTACTCCCCCTCTAAGATGTAGCCTGGCACATCAATTTTCTTCACATAAACCCTGGGAAAGAAAGTGATTTTATGTATCTCTCTCCCAATACTAACCTATTAATTTTTCTCACCAAAAAATAGCTCTGTAATCTGCCAGCTGTTAAATGACAGAGAAGTGAAAGCTTTATATTCATTCAGTAATCACAGCAGTTCTTTTTTGCTAAACCAGTTTTCAATTTACAAAGAGCTTGTCAAGGTGATAGGTAACATCTCAAGAGACATACACGCTGTAACTTCATCATTCACCTACATTTTTAATATGGTTCCAAAGCTGGCTGTGGTATACCTCCCAACAATACAAGAAGTCTCTAGGAAACCAACAAAATACTTCAAATTATTAAGTGCCCTTCAGTATGTCCAACATGTGGGGTAATAATTAATATTGGGTAATATAATACCCAATATTTCGGGGTATTAAAATTGCTCCTGGTTTCTCACAGTTGGAAAAGCAGGTTTAGAGTTCGTTTACAATAAGGAACTTATTTTAGATGCTGAAGGCTGAAGCAATACAGATAGACTAATAACACTGTAATAATTACTACATATTGAATTGCTTCTCAAAATACTTCCACTAAGAGCAAAAAAATATTTCACTAAACGTTTTTTTGGAAGCCCCATTCTTATGGAACATAATCAATGTTGTAGGAGTTTAAAAAATTGTGTCTGACTAGAGTAGGTAACAGCACAGACATTTTTCTTGGTCTTACGTGATATATCAAAATCTGAAGGAAGACTCGAGAATTTCAATTTCAGATGTGTAATTACGGTAAATTTAAGCAGCATGGACATGCATCTTTTTGAAAATAAAGCATTTTGAATTTTTGTATCTCACAATTACTTAACCTTTTTTCTCGAAACAGTGAGTGAGATTTAGAAATCTTATGGGTTTTTCCTTTATTTGAAGCGTGTAAATTGCAATGCAATGTCATACTTGTACTCATGCGTATCTGTAATTATAAGTGTTTAGTCAAAGAATTCAGTCAGAAATTCAAATAATATACGGATAACTAAATCCAGCAAATGCAAATTGTAAAAACAAAATTGTTGAAAGAGTGATTGCTAGTAATCAAGGAGACATTATTCTTCTTTCAGTATTTTGGTTTATCAGAACACTACTATCACTAATGGTCTTTGTGAAAAATGTCTCCTTACGAAAGTTATAGAATATTTTTGGGCAAAGTACTCCTGGAATCCTCATATGCAAAAGAAATACAAATGCACAGAGAAGCTGGTCATAAATGTTGCCCTAAAGTCAATGTACTTCAGTTTAAAGTTGTGCAGTCAATGTATTTTCTTCCAACTGATCTCATGCAACCCCAGAAAAAGGTGATTTAATCCTACTGAGATTTAAAGTCTCTGTTGTAACAGAGTTTGGGCATTTAGGAAGAGAGTATTATTTAAAACTCTTCAGATCATCTAACTTTAGCCATGGCCACAAGTCTGTAACCCTTCCCATCAGCCCACTGCCCAGCTTGTGACAGATTTCAGGTGTCAGTCAAGTCATCCCAAGAGCATCCTCACCAGAAGGTCTGACTGGTGGGTCTCAGGGCTTTCCAGAGAGCTCCTGCCAGCACTGTGATGTCCCAGCCTTGATGTGGGTCTGTGCCCAGCCCCACACCTCTGTCCCCCAAACCAGTGCTGGGCCTGTCCCAGAACACAAGCCTCAGCGCTGTCCTCCCCCAGGCGCTTGCTGGTGAGACCCCTGACCCAGCCAGCCATGCAGCACAGATTGGCCTTGCTGCTCTTGATTTCATTTCTAGAACTTGAGAACACTTGATCTTTTTCAAGACAAGGTAGGTTGCTTCTTACAGCCAGGGCAGTGGTTTTCATGTAATAATACCATAATACCATCAGCAATTCAATTTATAGCTTTCACACCTGAAAAAGTCAGAAGATACAAGTTGAGACACAAATCCAAAGAAAAGCTTTGGTTTACAGAGCCTAAAGTACTGCTATATGAAACACACACCTGGAATGCATGTGGAGAAGGAAAACCCCAAAGAACCAAAAAAACCACACTTCCCAATGGTTTATGACTTCCATAATCTTCCATGTACTCTATCAGATCATAACAGAAAATATTTAGCATTTTTCAAGATATCAAAGGGAGAAAAATATCATTTTAGAATAAATGAGGCAAGGCATATATCAACAGCAGGTATAAAGCTTGCTCAGCAAGATCCTGACCTGCAAAAGGGCTTCTATCCAAAAGTTATGAATCTCCTCAATTCTGACGTAGTTTGATTACTTGGTTAAACAGCTGCATAAATAGTTCCTAGCTTACTCTCATTCACCATCACAAGTACAACAATGCTGCCATCATGACATTTCTGATAGACAATCTGCAAAGGAGAATTTACTTCCCCATAAACAGACATACAAATTTCTTTTGGGAGTACAACACTCACGAGATAACCAAATCAATATGAGTAAAAAATGAAAAAGAAAATAAAAATTATTCAAAAAAAAATAATGACAATTAAAAAAACCCCAAAACTTTAAAAGGAAATATGTAAGAAGGTGTTACTAGACTATTTCTGAAAAACACATATACCTTATGTCAGTCAGAAACCACATTACCACAGGTAAATGAAAATGGCATGAAGGGTGGAAATGGCTGTTTATCAAATTATAGAAAGAGTGGAAAAGTACATTAATGTTAATTAAAATTAATAGCATGTAAACAATACGTTAATCCAATATTTTCTTAACATCAAGAACAATTGGCTATTTTTCCCCTCTAATTACAGCATGATTTTGAGATTTCTTTGAATATTTGTCTGTCAATTTGACAAACAGTTGTAGAGGATGTGGCCAAACAGATGATTTGACTTATCTGTTGCAGCAAATGGATTTGACTTGTATTATTTCAGGGGATAAGATTAATTCTGTAAAAATAAAATCGCAACTGTCAAACAGAAGGATGGTTACTTTTAAGTACAACACTGAATTAACAGTAAAGAAAGTAAAAGCCACCTGAGCAGCTGTAAGGGAAAGCTCAGTAAAACTTGGATGGCTTTAACATAAATCAGACCACCTTTTTCTTTCAAATCAAAATAACCAATGCACAGATTCATTGTTTTCAGGTCTCATCATAAGCTGGGCATATATTCACACTACAGTGATAAAAAATAAATTTTTGTGCACATCCTCCTTTTGAATATAAACTGCACGGGAATTCCCTAAGCTGACTTTTCTAAAAAAAGAAACTTGGTGGATCCTGTTTACTCTTTATGAAATGTAGACCTGTTATCTTACTTCTTCCTGTGTTTTATGTGGTATTAAATAACATAGGAAACTCAGGATTTCTTCTAGCACTACATAAAGTAACTTTACAGTTTTAACATATACCGTAAAGTTTAAAATGCATTTGATGGCTTAAGTATTCACAGGAGGAAAGCTCATTTACCTATCAGTTTTACAGCTCCAAGCAGGGCAGTGCTTTATAAAAGATACTTTGTCATTCCCTGCCCTTCATACCAGGCTGATTTCCCTGCTGTTGGGGGACTAAGACATATGAGCTTTTGAGGTGTACAAGGCCAGAGACAATATTACATGGATGGAAGAAGTGGACAATATCCTGTCCTACTGAACAATATTTACAGGTTTTAATTGTATAATGTTTCTTTGATACCTCATTTCTTCCAAGACTTCATACCTTTTAATTTAGGTAAACAAGAAATCATACAGACAAAAAATAAAAGTGAAGAAAAAACCTCAAAAGACTCATGACAGTCCCCATAAAGATAACTATTTAACTTTAGCACAAATCTCTAGGGTTTTTTGTAGATCCATTCTAAAGATTTGCGCTGAAATTTAATAACCTTGAAACATTTTTATTATTCACTGCATTTCATTAGAATTAGGGTAGAATAAGGGTCTAAGGCACCAGAGGTCTCACTCACAGCCACATGTTCATAAAGTCTGAGAGCTGGGAGTTATAACTTTCATAGTATTAGCATTTCCCCCCATTTGTCTGCTGCTTTGTTTTGGTTTAGAAATGCTACATCCTAATTTAGTGCCCCTCTCCTCTCCATCCCTGACTGAGACTCAAAAATGTGTCCGAAGAGAACTGGATGCATATATGGTAAAGATGACAGGTTGAGAGGAGAACAATGTACTAGAAACAGCAATGAAATAAGAAAAGGAACAGTAACTGCAACAATACCAAAAATAAAAGAGTACCAAAAAAGGGTGATTCACACACAAAATGCTCACCCAGCCCTACCTGACCAGACTCACAGCTGGTGGCACCCCATCCCAACCACTCCCACATCTGCCATCCTTATTCCATCAGAAGGAGCACTGTTTGCAAAAGAGAGAGTGTCCTTTTCTTCCCACCCCAGCAATGACATGAATTGGTTTTGAATAAAATTAGGTTCTTAGCCATGCCCACACAGCTCCAGGCTCTGTCCCCTCACAGCAACTGTGAAAACTTAGCCCTGTTCTTGGCTGAAATCAGGACACTAGTCCAGGCAAAACACTGGAGTTAACAAATCCCTTGCTTACAGTGCAGAAGGAGCCAATCATTCAAACCCACTCATCTCTCACTTTTATGCCTCCAAGCAGTGCTACATTGCTTATAAGGTACTTAAGCTTTTCCCTGTCTTTCCTTTACTTTTGCATTTTTTTGACTACTAATTGTCTAAATTCCTCAGCACAAAGAGGATTACTTCCTAATCACGTTCATTGCACTGTGCTAAGAAAGTAATGTGATGTGCCCTGTATGGAAACTGGGTTTCAGTTGAAAATAGTAATATCATGTTTAAATGATCAATAAGGGGGAAGAAACTCAAGACCAGTAAAGGATATCACAACAGCAAGACATGACTCCACATCTCTGCAATCTGCTTGAGACCAACATTAAAGAAAGAAAAGGGGCTCATTGCAAGATTACATGTGTCATGGCCAACATTAAGACAGTGTAATAAACCTGAAAACTTGCTGCAGCAGCCCCCTTATTAGAAGGTAGAAATGAGCCAAGACAGACTTCTTGTTTATCACAGCATGAAATGACTCATGGTATATTCCTCTTTACAGCTCAGCCATCCTGACTCCAACTACTCACTGATTCTGGCTGCAGCAAGCTCCTACTGTAGGTTTCCCTTGCAGCCTCTGACTGCTGGTTATTTCCTGCTCAATTACGACTGCAGGGATCAGTTTGCAGACTCTGACTGCAGGCTTTTACCTTGCTAGACTGTTACTGCAGGTTCCAACAACAGGCTCTAACCACAGACCCCGACTGATCTCACAGCAATGATTCTCTCTCCCTAGGATCCTTCTTCCGCATGATCCTCTCATTCCCTCTTCCTTAAGGTTCCTCCTCCCTCATTATCCTCACGTTCATAATCCTCCATGATGATTCCCTTCACCAGCAAACCCACTCCCTTTTATCACACATATCTTTATTGGATATAGCTGTGACTCATCAGGGAGAAGCTGTATTGGGTAATTAACACAGCTGTTACTTATCTGGGGCGAGGTCACCTGTATTCCCTTCTCCTAACAAAACTAAGTCGAAGCATTACAGTGAGTTGTAGCTGCTTGTGAACATTATACATTATTTCAATGTAGTCTTGTGTCTATAAACTACTGTCATATGCCCATGTAATTACTCGTGCATATACACAGTCACTGATGAAATTTTCAGACGAGTTTAGAAGAAATTCTAATGTTCCTTTGTGATATTTGCAAACTGGAGCCCAGATTCACAAGAGGAGTAATGGGAGCGACACACAGGATAAGGCAGAGAGAACAACACAAAACAAGGAAAAAATACCCCAAAACCCCACCCTTTCTCAATTATCATATTTAGTTCTAAAACTTTTTAACTCTTGAGAACTTGTAGATCTTGTCAGGAGTTTTTATCAGGAAAATATAGGTTCAATTTACATATCACTTACAGGATTTTTAAACTCTTCAAAAAATTTCAAACTTTCAAAAAATTGAAAAAGTAGGATTACAATAGGAAATTAGGAGACTTGTAGATGTTTTAGATCAAATATCTTAGGTGACTTTAAATCTCCTGTATTAAAGCATCAAGTGTTGTGTAATAATTCTATTTGAACCTACTGACTTGTATAGTAAAACATAACTCGCAGAAATGGAGAGACATAAGAGGCATAAAGCTCTGCTATTTTACTCCTGTACTTTTAGTCAAAATGTATATCTAATTTTGTGCTCGCGATTTTAGTTATATTCTGCAGCTACTCCCTCTTGCTGAGGTTCTGATAGTGTAATATTTTTCCTGTTTTTCTCCTCCATTAAGGTACTTGTACCTTATCAAATCTTTCCATCAGCTGCATCTGCAGTGGATGGGAAGGGATTGATAAATTATTTTCCCCAAGCTCAATTCAGCAATAAAATACAATTTTTCCCTTTCAATTTTTGGTGTAATTTTATTTCCTCCTTCCCATTTCCCGGTGTTGACTTCTTCAAAAATGTGAAAAAAAAAAAAAAAAAGGCAAGAGAGCAAAAAGAGCAAGAGGAAGCTTCAGCATTTTCTCTCCATAGGGGATGCACATTCTGTGCATCAAATACTCTCATTTACTTAAAGATAGGTTTTAGCTCAGATAGACAGAAGCATCAAAGGTAGAGGAAGATTAGAAGAAAACTATCAAGTAAGTATCATACCTCCAAATTCATACTCAAGTAAATAGACATCTCTTTTCATTTGAGAATTTTTTTCAAGAATCTGGGGGTTTTCTATGCACTTGAAATTAAACATCTGTTACTGCCATTTTGAACAATGACCCCTGCAGGTCATGGGGAGTATGGACTACAGCTGCTGAGTTTCTAGTCCAAAATCTTACAATGCTTTAAAAAGAAGTTGGTTTTCCTGCAATGCAGAAAGAAGCGCAGCACAGCTTGCAGTGTATTACTGCTAACAAAGGATTTAAAATAGCCGCCTATGGATGCAAAATGCAATTCTCATGGAAGCTAGCACCAATAAGTGTAAATGAAGTGTAAGCTCATTGTTATTCTCAAGGAAAGATGCTGGAGGTGTTTACAATTAAAAAAAGTCAGGTAGGGATTCTGACACAGCAGAATAGCATCATTTTAGAGATGGATACTCACTGAAGATTTCTGGATATAATTTATGGCTTTTTTCTTTCTTGGCAAAAAGTCTGGATGAATGAATTCATTAGCAATCACTTTGTACTCCTCCTAAAATGTAGGGAATTAGTACAAGGCATTGGTTCCCATGCTTCTCAATTCTAAATACAACAAATGATATGCGTCAGAAAACAATTAAATTCCTTATTTCCCATGTCTCTGGGGATTTGGAAAGGAGGTCATTTATCCACCTCAGGGTGGACATTTCTTCAGGCTGCTGCTGATACAACTTTTTGGTGTCTTTATTATTTAGAGAGCATTTTAATGCCATTACTACTATGACTATTTTTTTTAAAGGTAAACTTTCTTGGGAATAGTTTTTTAGAATTCATAAATTCAAGTCAAATTGATAGAATAGAAAAAAAATATATACTCCTATGCTAGAAAAAGTAATTGATACAAAATTTAATTGAATATCAGAGTAAGCTTGCATTGTACATTTCTTTATTTTAAGTACTCCATGTTATAAATAAGTGCACTATTGAAATTATTTTATATGTTAAAATACAATTTCTGTGCTCTATTAGAAAGCTGTTTTCCTTTACTAAGTGTTATCAAGATCAGATAGAATGAAAGTAAATACCTACACAAAATCAAAACTTTACAAGAGATGGTTGGGAGCAGGAAAAGAGTCCCAATGAGGACACCCTCCCCTACACTTATCATTTTGTGTTAAATGTTTTTGTTCCCTCCAAGAATTTATACTATAATTTCTTGAATATTTTCATGTTGCTATATAATACAATACCCCAAAGGCAAATATCCCACTGCCTTCAAAGGGGAGAAAGATTTAATTCAGGATGTTTCACTGTGCAGCATCATTACTTGACATCTCTACCATCTACAGAGAAGTTCCCCTTGCATACTAACAGAACATCCAATTAAGCTATGAAAAACAAGAAGTTTCATTGTAGTTCTTGCAATCTAAAAGAGATGATTAAGGAACTTCTGAGCCATGCAGAGGTATAAATTAGCAAAATAAAAGGATGTTAACAAGGCAAATATTATACAGATAGAGCACAAGCCACATCATCTAGACAGGACTTGATCTAACTGTTCATCAGATTATAATTAGAGTTAAAAAGGTATACACATTTCCAATTTTGAAAGCTGATGTACTGCAAGATTTAAAGTAAAATAAGAAATTATTGCAGAAAAAACAACGTCCCTAAGGAGCATCCCCACAGGCATACATTCACTTCAAAATAATACTTTCAGTAACTTCAAAATAAGTTAAATAAAGACACGATTAGAAAAAAATAATTTTGTGCATGATTTTTTACTGGGAACATGGTACCATTGAAATGAATGGGAATTCTAGGTAGTGTGCCTGAGATTTTGACTTGCATAGAGCCTTTTTTTTTTTATAGTAGCTGGTATGTTTTGGATTTGTGATGAAAATAGTGTTGATATTTCAGAGACATTTTAGCTATTGCTGAGCAGTGCTTGCACAGAGCCAAGGCCTTTTCTGCTCCTCACACTACTGCAAACAGGCTGTGGGTGCACAGACGAAGCTGGGAGGGGACACAGCCAGGACAGCGGGTCCCAGCTGACCCCTGGGATATTCCACACCATATGGCATCACGTTCATCATATAAAGAGGGGAGAGGAAGAAAGAGGCAGGAGATCTTCAGAGTGATATGATGGCTTTTGTCTTCCCAAGTCAGCATTGCACATATGAACCCTGCTTTCCTGGAGATGGCCTGAACATGGGAAGTGATGAATGAATTCCTTATTTTGCTTTGCTTGTGTATGTACCTTTGCTTTACTTATTAAACTGTCAGTATCTCAACCCATGAATTTTCTCACTACTACTCTCTCCCCATCCCACTGGGGTGAGCAAACAAGTGAGTGGTTGTGTGGGCTTAGTTGCTTGCTGGGGCTAAACCATAGCAAGGTGTCATATATGAAGTTAGCTCTGACTCATTCTGCTAACCAGAGAAATGCAGCTGGCCTAAGCAGAGATATGTGGGGGGGGTTGTCAATAAATTTCCCCATGAGACAATACAACAATGCGGATTTCTTGTCATGCCATTTCTTATCAGCACATGGTATTACCCAGCTTTTGATTCCTCAGAGAATCACCTTAAACATCCCTAACTTAATTGCAGTAAAGTCAGAAACAAACAGACAAATACTAAAAGATCTCTCTCACGAAGGAAAAATTAACAAAACTGAGGCTAGGCCATGAGTAATTACATGGAAGGAACAGGCTATGATCAAAAAGAGAAGTCTATGTGTAGTTACATATGCTTTTGGAAAAGGCAATCAGATTTTACAAGGTGTCTAGCTAAATTAAATGCTGCTGGGGTTACTAGAGGGCTAGTTGCAGCAACAGTCCTAGGTACAATTAAAGATTTTTTAATAAATAAAAGAGCCTTTTACAGTTGAAATCTCACACAAGATTTTAGAAAATTCTTTATACCCATATATTCACATTATTTTCCCAACATGAGCAGCAGGAAATACATAAAGAATGAATGAACTTGGCTTGATTAAATACTTCATTTTAACTACCTGCTTTTTTTAATATAAAATCTGCTACATGACAATTTCCTTTACATTGCAGCATATTTATACAGGGAAATATTGAAAATTTTTGTACTATAAGAGGTTTAAATGTAAATTTTATGAACATGCAAGCAATGTAAAACTTACTATTTAGCCACTCAATTAAAATAAGAAAAAAATATTTTCCTTACTAATGCAGTTTCTGAAGTTCACAGTATAACCCTGCTATTCATAGCAATGTGAATTTTGCTTGAAATTAAAGCATCCTTTCCTTAGAAGCACCAGCTAGCAGCTACAACTTTCTTTTCTTCTCTGCAACTACATCTGCAGTTTATAATGTTCTCAAGCAGAGAAGCATAAGTTCAGACTCTTATTTTTATTGTTTGCACTGAACCTGGTTGAAAAGAGAAATGTACCTATAGAGGTCGACTGGGCGTTCTCCTGCAACAATTCTTAGCACAAACCTTTAACAAAACCAGGACTGCTCTGCAAAGGAATACTGCTTGTTTCATGGCAGAGTTTTACAACAGATATAGGTGTTATTACCGCTCTACTCTGTCACGAGAAAGAACATTGATTGGATTGAGCACTATAGTTTGCTGGCTGCTTTGGAACAGGATTAAGACAGTACTGCCAACCATTGGGAAAAAAAAGAACCTAATGAAAAAGCTTCCTTCTTAGAGCTAAAATGCACTAGTTACCTCTGTGATTGATTTTAAAGTCGTACTAGAGCTATTAAAGTCACACTTCCATATACTTACCCAATTGCTCCATATAAGCAGGCTGTAATCTTTTTCCTTCACTTGACCCACCTAATGTAGAAACTAGCTGTTTCTAAACTTATGCCTTTGGATGGGCTGACAAGAATTCTCTAATAACGTCATAGTGCAACTGGGCTACCAACAAAATATGTGTTTCACTTTATTTTCTTAATAAAAAACTTGAAAAGAAAAAGAAGTTCCAAAATGACGAAATTTCACTTATCCAAAGAAAGACTCTTCCAGGCAGTCAAATCCCCTAATTTCAAGTCCCTCTTGAGCTGGAGTGAATTCAGTTTTACTGCCTTAGTAATTTAGCCTTTATTGGGATAAAGATAATTGCAGCTCTTCCTGCCAAATCACTGTCACATGGCAGAAGCAAATACAGAAGTAGTACAGGAAGGAAAGAGAGAGCAGCAGAAGCATGGCTCTAAAGCTTACCTATTTTTGCAGTCTCCTCTACACTTTTTAGTTAGTTTTAAATTAATTTTTAAGGCAGGACCAACTTGGCTTCAGATACAGCAGAGATGGCTAACAGCAAGTTGAGAAGAACAGTCCAAACAGGTTCAGACACATGTACGAAGGAATGAATTGCACTAAATATCATATTCTTTAGGATAGTAGAACAACACAGCTGAAGTCACTTCCATTTGAAGTAAAAGAGCAAGTCTTGATCACATTTTAGAAAGAAATTTTTTCTTTCTAAAGAAAGAAAATTCAGGAGAAAATTCTGCATCCCACCTGATCTCATTTGTTTCAATCCTCTTTAGAAGTGATAAATATATGCTGTGTTTTCTCAGGGACCTATTGTAGCTCTGTATCCCAATAGCATACGGCTTAATTTTCATATGGAGTTGTTCACTTTTTCTCATACTCTGTCTGGAGTTTAGGATCCAAAAATTATTCTATATCACAACCCAAACCCTAATTTGTACTAATGACTCCTCCAAAGGATCTAGCTCTAATCAAAAGGAAGCCCATCTCAGGCAAATGTTTTCAAAAAGTTCACAACATCACCACAGACAAATGCTGTACTTTCATCTCAGAGCACCTTCTTTAGCTATTGCAGCCCAAGAATGCCAAAACCACACATGGCTTCCTCTGGATTGCAAATTAGTCAAACTCTTTTGCATTTCCTCTCTGATTTATTTGGGATTAGGGTCTGTCCATTCCCTCAGCATTTTTTTCCCCCCTAAGGAAACTGGAAAAAGGAAACTTTAGGTAAGATATCAATAACACTTGGAAAAAATCACAAGTTGCACTAATTTTACACCTGTATTCTCAGATCTTGTCTCACAGGTGTATCAGTCTCTCTTGAGTCTCTCTTGAAAGCAGTTTAACCTTCAGTTTACTGCTGTAGCCTGTTCTTTACTGCCAAGAGACTGGCTCTCTACAAATCAAATCACAGAGCCAGCATGTCTGTTTAATAGTGAGAGGTCTAAATTAGCCCACAGACCATCTTTAAAAGTTTTACATCAATAGCACTTAATACTGAAAAAATTTAAGCATTTCACTCACTTAGTGAAGCACCAGTATATTTTAATATTGCAGTTTGTGCTTCTGAGATAAAAAGATCCTTCTCTTGATTCTATATTCACAAATTTCTAATTGCTTATCACCCTGAGAATAGCAGGTGCAAAGACAAATTCTTTCATTTTCTCCCTCATATTGAGGGATATTTTCTTCAGGGAGGAATATTTTCTTCAGTAGGCACTGTTGAATCTTGACATCAGTAATTTAATGTGTTAACCCCACTGAAGCTGGTTCAGATTGTTTCTGTCACAACATGTTTAAAGAGCTGAACGGTCAATCCCGTGCTGATATGAGAACCGTCAGTCATGCAGTGGCATTCTTTGCTGAACAGATGACTGACACCGAGAAGTTCAAATGCTCGAAGTGTCAACTCTTCAGGAGGCGGCGACACAACCTTGGCCAGCATACAGATTATCTTAATGATTACATGTGGAGGCCCATAGGCCAAACTATAAGTTAGCCACACTCCCCTGGAGAGAGGACAGCACTTAGGCTGAAGCGTGCCACACTCCCCTTGAGGGAGTAACCCTCACTGATAGCTTCCTAAGTTATGGTGAGCAAACTTGTTACTCCCAATGTGCTTTGCTGCTCCTATGTTAATCTATTGTACCCTATTGGTCCTTCCTCGTTGCACTGCCCCTGAGCTCTCAGATGATTGACCCTGATGTTCTACCCCACCCCTGCCTTTCCCATATAAACCCTTACTCCCTCTGACTCTCTGGCTCTTCGTCCCTGGACCTCTCTGAAGAAGCTGAATAAAGCCTCCTGCAGAACTCCATATGAAGGCTCCATCTCTTCCTTCAGCATCAACCCAAAGAGCTGATTTCACTGAAGAGCTTGAAATCACTCAGCAGCAGTGGATGTGCCTGTGACTCTGGGACGTCCTTCTAAGGACGCTTCTCCAGGAAGGTCACGGCACTCTGATCATCACTGCCTGCAGCGACAATTGCATTTTCAATATTTAACTCATTATATTACAAAATAAAACTAAAGTAATTATGTTTGGACCTTTCAAACAAACAAACAAAATACAAAAATAACCAAGCTTGTAAAAGCTTACACTATTTCTGAATGCTCCTCAGAACATGACAGACATTTTAGAATTCAGTGTAGCTTAATTTCATGATTTTTACAAACAATCAAGGTCTTCAGTCACTCCAAAAAATAAAAACCATTTCCTGGTTACAGATTACACTCTATGGCTTTCATTAAAGTAGTGAACAGAAATAGATACTTTCTAACCTCCCCATTTTTAAAGAGCTGTTTTAACCAGAATGACTGAACCCTTTTTTCCCCTTCCTCTTTTACAGTACATGAAACATATGGTGTCTAGAGATGCTATAAGCTGCTGCTGCCACCAACAGCTCCACGACCTGGGGGTTCCTCTTGACTGAACCAACAGATGCAGCTGCTGCTTTCCCATTTGTAGGTTCAACCAGCAGCAAAGCCAAATGCATATACCCCAGGCACAGGCAAAAAAACCCACACCCTGGGCCTGACACAGAGAAGGAATGCACTCACAGCCCAGCCTAGTGCTACCAGGACTGACAGAGTATCATGTGTACATGTGGGTGTACACATGACACTCTCCCACCCCATGGGTCCCCAACTCACCAGCTGGCCATCTCAGTTGTCACTGCCAACAGATACACACTCGTACCACAGGCATTCCACACCTACATCTGCCCTCAAATACCTGCACAGACCTTCCACCTGACACCCCTTCCCAAATCTAGGGGCCTCTTCCTAGTTGCTAGTGAGTTCAGATTAGATTTTTCTTGCAAATAGCAATGAATACCTCTTTTGGGGGTAATACAGACATTCATTGTCCCTGCAGCCAGTACCAGGTACCCTGGCTGCGACCCATTGTCCCACTCAAGCCATTTGTGCTGAGCCCCCTGATTGTTCTAGTCCCTCTAGTAGCTGGTTTTCAGGACACACACTGCTTCCCCACAGAATCTGGAAGACCCCCAACCCCCAAGTTGCTCACACTGTAGTACAGGGCACCTACACCTCAGTGTGACCTCGATAGCCAGCACCCACTGCACTCAGGCCAGTTTACCCAGTAGCTGATAATCACACACACAGGATGAAGAATGAGATCATGCAGACAGAGAGAGTTATTAGAGTCTTTAAATAAGGCAGGACAGCCTGTAGTAATCTGGCAGAGAGCTCAGCCACACAAGTGCACCGTCCAGCCCCAGTTTACATAAAATCAGGTCTTTCATACCCTCCTCCACCTGCCCTGGCTTTGTATATCCCCAATTCTCTTCCCCTAAACATTCCTTGTAAACATTACATAGCCACTCGAGCCTCCCACAAATACTCCAAATCCTCACATTCCTAGTTTCCTGCTTCTTATCAGTCACAAAATCCAGGTGGCCCTCTCCAAAGCTGTCTACATAGTTTTTGTTCTCACTTGAATTAGTAGCTCAAGACTTTTGGGGTTTTGGCACTGCTTCCCATATATCTCCTTGGGTGCAGACTCTGTGCTTCTGTTTACAACTTTCCCTTCAGCATCAAAACAATCCTTGGTCATGTAAGCTCAATGAAGCAGATACTCATCTTCCACATGCTTTGACATACTGGATACAAGTTTTTGGTATCTATTTATAAATGTAAGACCTAGAATGCAAGAGCTAGAGCATGAGTTTCTATTGTGAAGCACTGAAAACACCTTAACCTGTAAGTTGTTACAGAGAGCAACATTCATTTCTTAGATATTATATGTTATACTTCTAATGGCTGCTCACCCAAGACCTGTCTTTCAGATTTATTAGGTCCTTCATATAGCTAAGGCATTATTTTAATTTTTCATTCTCTGATAAGTTTTATTATACTAGTAATCAGAAAGCATGGGAGAATATTAATAATTGTCATGGTTTGACAAGCCCTAGGAAGTGAGAGAGAGCTGGCTCTGAGACTGGCACTTTGTTAAACCAATGAAAGATCATATCATCTCTGTGAACACACATTTCAGGACAAGAAGTGGGAGGGGTACTCCTCTTTGCCTTCCGGCCTTCAGAGAGTGAGCAGGCTCCTCAGACTCCCCTCCTCCTCCTGGCTGTGACGGGGAAGGGGAGGCCTCCCCTGGCCAAGGCTGAGGCCGAGGCCTGCCGTGCGGCCTGGGCTGGGGTAAGCCTGGATAGCACTTGCCAGTTGCCAGCACAGCTGTCTGAGTTTCGCTGTTCTTGGATCTGAGCCAGCACAGCTGTCTGTGAGCTCTGGCCTTGGCTGAGCCCCTCCCTCAGACTGGAGAAAGGAGGGAATGGAACTGTGTAGCTCACTAGCTTGCCAGGCCTACCAAGAATGGAGGGGTGGAAGATCTATCACTGGGACGTCCTGGGTGTCGAGCTGTCCCCCTCCCCAGAGAGTTCGACCAGAGCCACTTTAAATCTGATATCAAGAACTATTTTATTGGCTGTGGCTTCTGGAAGTGATGGGAGAGACTTCTTTATCTTCTGCTGGGACTTGTGATGCCAGCAGAAGATAAAGAAGAGATTGATGGAGTGGCTTTTTGCCGGGCTTTTCTTGTAGTGGCCATAGAAACTGAATTAATGCTCCTGTAACTTATGGAAACTGTGTCTAGGGGGATGCAAGGTAGGCACTGTGTAGTGGAGATGCCAGTGCAGGTGTGAGTGAACAGAGGAGGATTAAGAGGGTGTGGTGGTGCCCTCAGAGAAGAAGACCTCTGTTCTTAAAACCCTTTGTCCCGAGGGAGAAATGGGGGGGACTTGTGTCCTGAAGGAATCCTTAAAAAGGGAACCCTACGAGCAGTTTCTGGTCCATGGACGGTGGTGAGAGCACTGTCTGTGGAAGGAGGACTTCTCAAATGCACATTTCCTCTGTGTGGGGTGGGTCATTAGTGAAGAGTGTAGGCCACAAGAGACTGTGTTTCTTGTGGGAGTTTCTATAGCGCACAAGGAAGACTCCTCTCCATTAATGAACTAAAAAATTATTGCTTTAGAAGTACTAAATTAGCTGGGAGTTCCAGGTTTTGTCTCAGAAAGTTTTGATAGGAATTATGGTGGGGGGGAGGAGGAGTGGTTTAGAAAGTTTTTCATTCTAGATCGTGGTTTTGGTTTTTTCTTTCTTTTTTTTTCATATAGTGTAAGTTAATAAAGTTTTTATTTTCATTTCTAAGTTGGAGCCTGCTCTGCTCTGTTCCTAGTCCCACTCACAGCATCATTTTAAGGAATTATATTCTCATGGGTGCACTGGCATTGGGCCAGTGACAAACCCATGACAGTAATTAACTGAGTGTGTTCCAATAATACAAGGGCTACATATACAAGTAATCATGCCAGAGCTTTTTTTTATGGTCCTTAAGCTAAGTAGCACAAAAGAAAAGAAGATGATAACCTCCAAATTGCTTCTGAAGTGCTCTTTTGAACTGTGCCAGGAATTATTTGACTGGAGACAGAAATCACACATGGGACCATTGTATCACTCTAACTGTACAATCAAGACTCAGTACCAAGGTCTCTGCACCATTAAATTCACTGGTACTGAGATAAGCCCCAGGTGTCCATCTTCAGCCAGTAACTATCTCTTCTACAAACAGTCTCTGGACAGTCATCCTACTATACATACTTTATCCTGCTGCATATACTTTAAATATAAAAAAATTAACTAGCACATAAATTATTTTACTTTTTGAAGTTTTTACCATGCTTAATCAAAGCCAAAGATAAGGAAAAATATGCAGCAAATATTGCTAATAATTATTTGCTATGTTCTAGTAATTTCTATGGCTTGAAGTAGCTCTAAAAATTTGTACGGATGCAGAATTCCTTTGTTTTGCACAAAGTTCAAAGGAGTTCAATCAATTATAACTTTTCCTCACCCTTGGGATATGTCATGTTCTGCCATAATAATAATATGCAATGACATTAGTCACCTGCTATAGTTAAATTAACAATATATTCACTCAGGGTAAAATTATATAAAACACTTGAGCCAAGAGTAAGAAAGAAGTGCAGTGTAAAATGTCCCTCATAGAAAAGAGTTTCCAGGAATCCCACATTTTGCTTGCCTGAAGCTAGTTATTGAAATATCTGACTATTGCTTCCATCAACTGCACAAAGCTCTTCAGCTCTAATGGAGACTTCTATAAATCATAGACTTAAAAAAGGCACAAGCTGCAGTTTGAGAAGTAAGTATTATTGAAATAATAAACGGTTCTCAGAAGGTCTTTGCCAGTACCTGTTGTATATATCATGATCAAAAAGGCCTCTGCCAGTACCTATTGCATATATCATGCTCAATTATGGCACAATAACTCCACTGTCCTTTTAATCTTTTTTAGCTATCAAAGCCTAAAAGTCTAAACAGATTCAGCCCAACACCATCACTAACTCTTCTCTGGTTCCTTACAAGACCACCAGCTCACCTTCAATAGACAAAAGGAGGGAAAGGGCTCAGGCTTGTCCTTATCACCTAATCCAAGTCTCCATGTATGAAACGTAACTTTAAATTAGACTTCCTTCTTTCCTATTTGTCACATCTTTCCTTATGCAGATTTAAAATGTTTTTTTACCTGCTGACATCTGTGTCTGAGGAGGAGGAGGAGGGCCTGGGGGCAAGAGAAGGCATGGGTTCACAGTTTTGGAGCAGCAGCTATTTCTGCTCATGCACATCTATCATCTATATTTTGATGTATGGCAAAACTTTGAGATGTTGTTTCTCTTCCTTTAAAATAATTTTTTTTTTTTTTTTTACAATGTATGTGCTCCTCTGCAAAGTTAATTCATCATCCCCTGGTAGCAGGCTGCTGCACAAGAAAATTTCTGAAGTGTTCTCAGGAAAATATCAGGCTCAACTGGAAGCAGGTTCTAGGGAGAAGAAAAGGATTGGGAGGTAGCAAGCAGATATTATCTGCAGGACAAGTGTAAACTGAGAAATTCCTGAGAAAAAAGTGAAAGAGAGTGGAGCAGAGAAGTTGATTTCACCTCCATTTGGTTCACCCCACACATCTGGTTATTATATTTTAACTTCCTTGTAATAAACAGAGCTTAAGAAGCTAAGTATCTTTTCTCAGTCACCACTCCTAAAACTGAAGTGTTCCTGTCTCCAGATTCTGTCCAGCATATCTGACATGATTCATAGGTTCAAAGAATATTTGGGATTGGAAGGAATCCAAAAGGATCCAGTCCAACTCTTAAGTAAATGTCTCATATAGGGACTGAATCCACAGCCTTGGAGTTATTAGCACCATGCTCTAACCAACTGTTCCATTGTACATTTCCCCACTATAAGTGTTACTCTTAAGATATGAGTTCAAATGAACAGTGTTGAAATAATTAAAACAAGTATATGCAGGTCCTAAGACACTGTATATGAGTTTCCTGGGTTTGTATCTGAAAGAACTAAATTAATCATCTTTGCAGCATCTTAAATAGCACATTAATTTTCCATTGCATTTCCTTTACAATCATATACAGCAGGAATCTCTGTTAATTGCTTGTGCAGTTTTTGTGTATTGCACTGTCTCAGACACTAACAGATACACCTGTATTGATAAGCTGTTTGCATGCTCTTTGCTAGGGTTTGGGCCCTGATATTGCCCCAGAAACTGAAGCAACCTGGCCCTGGAGTCTACTCTCTGCAGTCCATATAAAACAAGGCTGGACATTTCCCTTGGCTCCAGGACAGGAGCAGGTCCCACTGTGAGGGATTTTCCAGACTGTGCTTTGGTATCGTCCAGGAAAGTGCTGTGACAGAACTATGCCAGGGACCAATGCAGTCGCTTGACATCTTACCTGACCAAGCACCACCTTTTAACCTGTTAGTGGAGGTGCACCTTCCTGGACATAGCTGAGTGGATAGTGAAAGAATTTCCCCAGCAGCTGCTTGTGTGCAAATCTGCCCTGCTGGGGAGGATCACTCTTCAGATGTACATCATGGGAACCGTGTCCCACCACATGTCCTCTGAGCCCTAAGATACACTCCTTCTGGATTTATTTTGTGGCATAGTCATAGCCTTTAAAATTAGTGAGATTTCTTTTTGCTATATTTAAGTACACTTGAAAAGGAAGAAATCAAACTGTGCTTTGAAATATAATATTTTGTATTTCAATGATGAAGACAACTATAAAAGAAGAGTGATAAACATTTCTGAAATTCAGACACCTCAGATAAATACAATCTGGTACATTTGAAAAATTAGGGGGAAGAGAAAACACATTTATTCAAGTAAAGCTATGTTTAGTAATCATTGATCATTAAATAATTAAATAATAATTAATAATTAAATAATTACAGTGTATCTACTGTAAGGAAAAATATAGACATATATCAATAAACAACAATGCCTTCTTTAGGTTTATTTAATTCTAATTTCTTTTAAGTGAGAGTTTACAACAGTAGATACATGTGAAATTATAATTACAAACTAAAACTGATACATCAGCCATCCCAGGAGGAATGGACTATAATCAATATCTTAACTGAGAACCACAATGGCACTGGCTGAATTGTAACTATGGTCAGAGATTTTTGATGAGTGGATGTAAGAAAAGTAAAATTTAGTATTGTATCCAATGAAGAAGTACTGAAAACTTGTTTGAAGCAGTGATCCGTCATTTATGTCAAGCATGACAGTGCAATCATGCAGTAAATGCATGCTGTGTCAGATGCTACTGATCAACAGACATGACTGCTGTTGAGTCACACAATTACGTTCCTCTCCATTCCGTCTGCTATTAATAACAGATGCAAATGCATAAGAATAAACATAGTGGAGAATTGCTGTAAATACAAACAAGAATAGATGGATACGTACTTAAAAGCAAAGTGTCAGCATCAAATCAGCATCAAAGGAAGATAAAAATAAAAATAAAAACCACAAACCTGATAAAGCTGTAATGTGAAATGAACAATATTATCAGAAAAAATGTCACATTAATACGTGTTGTAGAAATTTACATTGTGTATTCCTTTTTCTTCACTTCCCTGCAGCTTTGAACTGCTGAATATAGTTCAGATTTCATTAAAATAATAGCATAATAGAATGCCATTTAGAATGTCATACTTGTTTGCTTGATCAAATACGGTGTAAAGACTGATATCCACCAAAGAATAGATATCCACAGGGGTTTCCGTGCCAAGATGCTCTTAAAAATTCACCAGGTTCTTGTGAATTCAACTTGCACCGAGATAGGTAAAACAGAGTACACAGCTCTCTGAATCAAAACAGAGAAAAAAACATGCTGAAATTGGCATCACCTTCCAAAACACAGTCTACAGCTGGGGGGAAAAGGGACTTCTAACTACAATTTCTCTTCTTAGTCCTTTAGGAGTCCTTTTTTGGATAATATGCAAAAGGAAAAGAGATTGCTGACTCCCTAAGTCTTTACTCAGCTGATTCACACTGCAGACATCCATAACCAGTTCTGTCCTACACAAAGGGAGCAAGGCACCCTCCAGATCTTACTTTTTGCTGTAACTATACTGAATTACTTCTTGATTTGAATACCAGGAGTGGTATCAGCTTCATGACAATTCCATTTAGCTTTGTATTTGAGAACAGTATAGCACAGATAGAAGAACATCTAAGAAGTCCCTGGGAAAACTGTTTGTACACTTATAGAGTGTACAGTAGGGAAAGAAAGAGCACAATTATTTGATGGGGCCTGTGGATGTCACCATAACTAAGTATGTGGGTGCTGCTTGCCATGACACGTTTACAGACACACAATTCTGAGACCGAATCAAAATCTTTTTTTTTTTTTTCCCTAGACAAAGCTATTATTTCTGAGACTGGCGCTCACAGAAGTAATTTACATTGGTCCATGGCCAGATATATTTTTCTACGTGGATCTGTACTAATAAAGAACCAGACCCCTAGTTTTCACTTGTCACAGTTGAATCTGTTCACTGATCTGCAAACGGACCAGATTACTGAGCCTGTCATAATCACCTCTGGTAAAAAAACTAAGAAAAAAAAAAAAAGAAAGAAAAAAGCACCTAATTTTTAGAGTTAATCTCTAAGCTTCAGTAGGATAGGGGTTTTGTTCTTGTTGTTGTTGTTTGATTTTTCAAGACTTAATTGAAATTTGGGCTGAAATGCCCATCTCCCTTATCCTTTAATGGGGGATAATGCCAATGGCTGCCAGCAGCAGTTTACATTTTTGCCATTGTAGAAGAGGGAGATACCTGCCCATGATGCCACATGCTGGCACAGTTATGTAAACACATTACTGGGTTACAAAATAACAAGAAAAGCAGACAATGCGTATATTCATGAAATTGAAAGGTGAGATCTTAATACATTTTTTTCTTTTTTTATATAAATTCCAGAATCGAATGTTGTTTTAACAGAAGAGTCCACTCTTTTCTAACAGTGTGTATCGCTGTTAGTCAAGATAAAGACAAGCAGAAATATTTTAAAAATTCTCAGTTGGTATGTGATAGCACTACAAGTGGATGTTTTTGAAACTGAAGGTATTGTAGTCCATCTGTAAAGAATTGTCACTTTAATGGAAAAAGCCTCCATATTACAAGACATTGTGACAGAAGAATTTGCATCACATCTGAAAATTGCACAGTTTATGTATAATTTAGAACCCATTAGGCAGAAAATGTATTTTTCAGTCTGAGGAATTTTCATTGGAGAAATCTTCTTGCATAATAGTAGTACATATAGTAGTAGTGACCTAGCAAATAAATAAAAGATTTCTGGCTTAAGCCAGCAAATTTATGCTGGAATTAAATTCCTGTGTGAACCACTCAATAAAATCAAATTGCCATTATCTCAGACATACCACAGAAATGATTGGCAATAATGATTCAATTTCAGTTCATCCCTAGGAACTCAAACTTCTTGGTGGTGATAAATTCAGTCCCAGAGTATTGCATTGTGGACTATTTGAACCAAGAACTTCTTAAAAATCCCTCAAGGAACAGTTAGAACTCTCTTTGTCTTGCCACAGAGCTATAAAAGGTCCAGCTTCCCCAATTAGCAGCGTCACAGCACCTATGACCCAAAAAACCCTGTAGGTCAAGATGTATCTGAGCAGAAAAAAGAATCAGGAGGGTCTTCAGGAAAGTTTTTACGTGTCTGCAATTACAAATATCAGTCCAATGGCCTTTAACCTGGAACAGTGCACAGAGAACTTCATGTGATCAAGCTGAAGTCTCATCAAACATCAGCAGTGACAGAAAAAGTAGTAGGCCATAAGGTGAAAAGTTCAGGTATGTCCATTTGAAGGCTAAAGTCCTAAAGGAATGTGTTTAGCTAGTATTTCTTCATGATGGAAAGAAATGATGATGTTGCAGGAAAAGGTAAACAATTTCAGTATTGCAAGTTTCTCTTCATCCCATCCACTGTTAGCTCTCCTTTCTTGAGCACAGAAGGTAGCTGAGCACTTGAGAGGCTCTGCAACAACACTAGAAGCACCACACATCCCATTTTCACCTGTCAATAATCTCCATGGCTTCAAGTAGAGAAAAATAAGAGGAAAACAATATCAAACCAAACCAATCAGCCAAACAAAATAGCAACAGAAAAAGATTAAGTCACAGAAATGAAGTATTCTAGTGTCAACAGGTGAGAAGTAAATGCCTGGAAGCATGGGAATTAATTAAAATATGGTCCCAAACCCCAGAATCAACAAATTTTAGATCCCTTTTGGAAAATGCCTCCTGATCAAGCACCAATGTATCACAAATGTCAAGTTATTAAATATAACCTTATTTTTATCTTGTCACACAGCCTAACAAACTGGGTATAGAAATAGTCATCCAATCCAGATAATATCTGTGCCCTTAACTGCTCATCCTCTTGTAGGATCTCTGTCTATAACCAGGTATTGTCTTTCCAGTTTATCACACTATTGGCTCTTTCCAGTAGTATGTCTGTGCATGTTACCTCTCTTACATAATCTTTTCCTTTCCTTTCTGCTCTTCATCACTAAGTTTTTATTCCTTGGCAAACTGATGCAGGTTGTTTCATCCTTCAAACACATTCCCAGCTTTACCATAGTTAAAATAACCCAGTTAATAAATGTGGTCAGTGTAATGAGTAATTTCATTGATTATTACATAATTTCCTCAGGAGGGTAAGTCTTTTCCCTATGGCACTGGGAGCAGTTCAGGAGTATTGACACAGAAGTGTCAAGGACAGGAGTCAACAGCAGCAGTTGTTCTAGATCCTCTCAAAAGACAAAATGTTCTGTATCAGTTTTCCTTTTCAGAAAAGAGGTTCCTTCAAACTTTTCCTTTAGAATTAATGAGAAGACCAAGTATTTTTGAACTGAGTATTACCAAACACCTCTTTATCCTGTATCAGAAGCTAATTTATTTGTGAGGGGTCTTAAGTATTTTCAGGATTTAGGTTTCTTCCCTGGCTCAGGATTCACAGATTAGAACACTTCTTTTGTAGTCTTCTACAGCTGGTGGGGATCGTGGTTTAAGGTCTTTGGAACAGATAGGTAGAGACAGAGGTGTATACTCAAGTCATGGTACAAGTCTTTTATAATGGGGTCCTAGTATATGACAACAAAAATATATGGTAAAACTGATGAGGACTCAAGGACTGTCATGAGGGATAGAATACATTTTTACTGTTCTCAGAGTTTCTTTTCCCTTTTTTAGACCATTCTAAGTAGGGATTTCTTTTTTTTTTCAAAACTGTTCCTTGTAAATCCCTTCTTATGCACCTTCATCTCACACCAAAACATTTTAAAAAGTAAGTATAAAATGAAAAAGGTTGTCTTTTGGCTGTGTCTCTACCTAAAAGAAAATAAATTGAAACAGGAGCAATATACTGTAATATATTATGATTGCTTTAATAAATGAGGAACTTGAAACATTATAAATCATTTTCACCTGAATGACTCTCATGGCAACCCGTTACAATACTCACTGATGGTAACAACTAATAGAAGTCTTCATAAGCAGTTATTTTTTACAATAGAGTAGAATTAGTTTTTACTTTCTAGTTGTAGGATTATATTAGGTTATCCAATGGTCTGAACTCTTACTGCAAAAGAACCCCAAAACATCTAATATCAGCAGTCACTTCTGGTCACTTCAGTTGTGAATCATATCAATTCAGTTGTGAATTTGAGTCCTGAGAATAGATGTAAAACAAGAATCCTGAGAAGCAAAGCACTCTCTTAGCCCATTAAACATTACTAGAATCTCAGTCTCTGGAGAAGGTAGACTATGCTATGCCACACCATGCATGCACTAGTGCTTCCTTATAGAAAACCTCACCTACCCTTGGCATTGTGGCAGCAGAGGTCAGAGGTCCACAGCTGTTCTCTGAAATGAGCTTAACTCATCTTAAAAGCTTTCTCCAATCAGCTTTTTAACTCTCATATGACATTAAAGTGAGTTTCAGGGAGTCATGAAGCCTATATTTTGATTATACATTCCTTGTAACAGTCTGAATATCATCATCCATTAATGCACAGTGAGGTTTCGTTCTGCTGAGAGACAGCATCAACATTTTATTTCTAAAGCTATGCAATTTAAAATGTTTCTAAATTGATTGTCTTCTGCAACGATTTTTTTTCATATTACTGGCTATAGTTATAACTATGAAGTGAGGCATATGACCAGAAAAATGAATAAAAATTATTTTATTTTTAGAGTTTTTCTTTGCATAATTAGATATAGAAAATACATGTGATGATCATGCATTTATTTTGGTAATTGTTTTGTTCTCAAAGGTGGTGTATAAGAAGTATTACAATTGTTCAGTTCTACTCAGGTATGAAAATGTGTCTCTTCTCTAGCTGTGCAACAAAACCTCACATTAACAGACATCTTCTTGCTGACCAAACAGGATTGCCTAAACCAAGCTGCAAAGCACTTGTGATCCTATTTCCCTTCCTGTACAGGTCAGTGAGAGGCAAGAGAGGGCACATCCTAGATGAGGGATTTATTCCTCTGTGTGACAGAGCTATGTGAACTGCTGTGTTTTGTAGCAAGCGTTAGATACGCTGTGTTGGTGTAGAGCAATAATAAATAATTCTTTCTTGAACTAGGAAGGCAACTACAGATATCTGTGGGGAACAGGTGGCATCAATATAAAATGCAGCTAAAACAGGACTTGGATTTGGTCACCACAGACAAGTTGTCTGGATATAAATTTACATGATATTTGCAACTGTAATATAGGCACATTAAAATGCAATATGCATATTGATATGCACTAACATCATGTACAAACCAGAAAAAATGCAATCAGTAAATTCAAGCCCAAATATATACTCTAAAGATGAGCTTGTAGTCACAGACAGATAATCCAAAAAAGTACCTTACCCTGCATTTGCTTTTTCCTATGCCAGTATTGAATTTTTCTTATGAACCTCTTTCAGTCATTTAATATAGTGCCAAGCGGACAGTACTGATCATCACCTGGAAACAAGAGCCCAGTCATGGATGTGACCATAATTCAAAGGAGTGGGAAGAGGGTTGGCTGGTGGAAAGCCCTCGATCAAAACAAAATTAAAAAGTTTTTGCCGCTAGCTGGAATGTGGAAGTAGGAAGGCTATCTCTGACTTAAATTGGTAACAATACCTTTGGATTAGCATTAGTGAAGTGCATCCTTGTTTAATCCTTTTTGTAAAATGGAAACTAAAAAGCAACCTGCAACAGATTTTCTCCTTGCCTCTAAACCTTCTGACCCCAAACCTCATCAAATGAGGTATCAAACACTGAGCACCAGATTCCCTCACATGGATCTGGAATGCGTTTCCAGGTTATATATCTGCATCTTTAATGAAAGCACCAGTAAAAGGGAGAGCAGAAGAATGTAATGATGGGGATTTGTGAACTAATTTCAGCTTTTCCAATAACTGTCTGGAAGTCTCAGCACCCGACTGCTAATAAGGCAGCCCCTGGAAAATGGATCATCTGCAGGCATTACACTTACACTGGTTACTATTGCCTTTCTCCATGATGTATTGCAAGTCTCCTGCACTGCTTTTGTTCACTTAATAAAATGATGTATTGGCACACTCAATTAGTACACATTCGCCACAGTAATCTTCACATCTAATGCTTTGATTTAATCTTCCCAATATTATGAGGCTATTGTTGCAACTTGGTAATTTTATTCTAAATTTTTGTGATATGAATTTTCCAGTAGGTTTGGAGATAGGTTCCTTATTCATGTTTTGGGGTAATGAGGGTAGTTAGACTGGCCACATATTTCAGTTGTGCCAAGCAGAAATAGACTTACCTGCTGTGAACCACAGAATTTTCTGTCAGGAAATTGGGTGAAATAACAAAGGAGACTGAATAGCTACAGCACTTCAGCCAGCTTCTACACCTTTGTTTAAGGAAAACTTGCTAGTTGTTGACGCTTTGTTTTTACATGTGTACTTCAATTAGTTCAATGGTTTCCAGCAAGAAAAGTAATTCCTTCTTTGATGATTTTTTGTAAAAAAAAAAAAGAAATCTATAAAACCTTGAAAATATATTCCCATCTGGTTGTTTGTTTGTTTGTTTGTTTGATTCAGTGTACCTTGTGTCTTAACTTTGAACTTGCTCATACTCCACTGTAGTTTCTTTTAAAACTACTCTCTGAAATTCTCTGTTGCCATGTGCTAAACTACAATTGAGAGCAGTCTCACTATAGCTGATTCATCCTTTGAATATAAGGAAAAAATGATGCTGATAAACTTAAGCATGTTAAAATTATGTACTTTGTGGAAAGGGCTTCTGCACATATGGTGATAGAGGAAAGCAGAGAAAATTGTGTTTGGTGCTGAACTGTGAAAGGTAAAACAAATAGCTGAGGGAATTAAATTTTTATGAATAAAGGATTTTCTAAAAGTTTAGCATTAAACAACGAACAACCATAAACCCTACAACCCCCAAACCAAACACCAAACAACAAAACAACAACAAGAACAAAATCAAAAAACAAACAAACCTACACAAAAACCACCCCACTCTCCCCAAAAAAAACCCCACAAAAAAACCCCAAAGAAGTAGCTAGTCAAGACACAGAACAGTGTTTTTATCTTCTCCATCAAGTCTTTCAAGCACCTTCTGGGAAAGGACCAATAGTTTCCCTTTACTAAGTAATTTATATAAAAATTTTAAATATTCTTGGATATTTGAAAGATGTATCAATCACAAACCTCTTGTGAATGGCCTTTCCAGAAGTAAGAATATTTACTTTTTAGCCTATATATTATATCAAGTAACTCTCATTATTCCACCCAATTTCCTGACAGAATTCTCTAGGGATATTAGCCCTAACTGCAGCCTGCAGGTTATATTTGGAAGCCATATCAGATGCTCAAAATATTTTTGGAAAACTGTTTAATTCTGTACCCTTCTTAGTTTGGTTTTTGCAAGGGTGCAAGAGTGGCCTCTGATTAAGACATTTATGTCTACAGTTGCAGACCACACAAAAGACACTCTGCCATGTAGTCATCCTCATGAGACACTAGTAGCACTAAGGTCCTTTTTACACATTGCCCTGGACCACTAAGCTAATCAGTATCCTAGTTTAGAAAAAAAATGCTACATTTAGAATTTAAAATAAAATTCTTTTGCCATATATACCATCATATTCAAACCAAAAATTTCTTTCACATCTATAGCACAATTTATATGAAATTATGTATCTACATTATGTATACATATACAAAATTTAAACTGTCTTTTAGTTATTACCTCCCTACTCATTTGCATTAAGTTCCACTCCTTAGTTTGCTTATAAATGTTTGAGGTTGTTTAAGAAGCCAGTTGATATGTCAAGCTTAAACTGGAATAGAACCCAAAGCAAACTATTCCTTCATCCAAAAGTTTTAATTTTTTTGTTTTTCAAGCAGGCTACACAGACTTGAACCAAGCATCAAGGATCATTCTCCAAAGACTGAGTAAGTGGCAAGAATTAGAGACATATTGTTATTCTCTAAGTTTCCTACTGAAAACACATAGTTAATGCCACTTCATTTTTTGGTCAAGCTCCAAATATTTAAGTGATTTATTGTTCTAGCAGCCAGGAGCAACTTGTCATTTCTGCAATATCTGAAGTCCTGGCATTACTTTCAAAAGTGGCAGAAGATTAAAGTTTTTCTTATTATTAAGCACACAAGAGACTGAATCTGAAATTGCAATAATTTAGAAATCAAAACACATTTCCTTGGAAGAAATAAACTGTGTTCTATGGGATTGTTCTTCAGAAATTGTTATGCTTGAAATTTTTTCAATTCATGCTGTTAATGCAAAGTTTTAGAATTTTTTTTTTTTTTGTATGCGTAACAAAATCAGAGCAGATTTTATTAACAAATTCTGTGTTTGAAAGAAGCATATAGATAAGTATCTGCTTAAGTTGGTTTGGCTTGTATTGTCTTTAGAGTAATTATTGTCTTTTGTTCTTTATTTCCCTCTATTTCCCCAGAAAAGAAATATTTTAACTTACGGTCCTTATCCCTCAACATTGAAATATTAATCTTATATTAACTACAACAGTGTAATAGTAAAAATATACTCATTTTGATTTTCATCAGTTGTTCTTACATATGTAGCACTTCAGAGATTCCTAAAACACTTACAAAATACTCTCTGGCTTTTCCTCAGAACACATTAGTTTTTCTAGGTTGCACCTCTGGCTTGCTTTTATCTATGTTTCAGGTTTCACTGAGAAATTACAAAATTTAATACAATAAACACTACACACATACTATTTATACTCCGTTGGGAAAAAAAAAAGTCACAGTATTAAAATAATGCTGAATTAACTGTGTCAATACAGAAAAACAAATTCCCTATACCAATACCAAAGAAAAGCCTCTATTATCAATAGAAAACAATTTAATAAATCTGTGAGAAAGTAAGTAAAGGTATTAATAAACCCCACCGTTGAGGGAAAATGAAGTGTTATTTTTTTTTTATTGTGCTCTGATCTTGATTAGACTTAACGTGTAGTTAGGTTCCTGAACTGCCTAGTATGGCCTTTTGCCTCTCTAAATAAGATTTATACTTCAGTCTACTCTGCATTTAATTTGGAAAAGAAGACACAGCCCTTCACAGCCTCGATCACACTCTTTTCACTTTTTGTACTATGCAGAGACAAGAATTTGGGCAGTGGCACTCTGGCCAAATAATGGTGTCCAATTTGTCCCATAGTTGGAAAGGTATTACTCATTATCTTTTTTGCTGGATATTTAGTTTCAGACAGATTGGTTCACCAGTTCAGTTTCTTTTGACTAATTGACTAATTTCTATAGCTGACTAATACATGTGGTGAAAAAAGAGAGCAGTGTACTGTAAAAGGAAATATGAAGAATTTCCATACCTTTTTCACTGTCCCTACAAGTAAAATGGCTTCTTTTACATCTCTGTGGGTTCATATTTGTCCTGATACATTAATGAGATTAGATCAAAAATAAAATTTATTGCTTTTCTTGTTTTCTATGTATCCATAATTGAAAATTACGTAGTTCTCTTGCGATCCTGAATTATCTTCTTTTACCCATACTTAATGGAACAATTATTTAGTCAATGAAAAGCATTGCTTATTAAACCATCATGAATACACAGCTGAAGAAACTAGAGAGAGAAAAACCATACTATTCATAAAGTGATAAAAGAAACAAAATTTTCAGATCCTGCTATTAGGAAAGTACAGATCTTATGTGGATTTTTAAAAATCAAGATTATGAAACAAATTATACCCAGCTCTTAATGAGCATTCATTCCTCCTAAAGTTTTAGGTGCCTATTGACATAGAGAACTCAAGGGGATCCATAAACTTCAGTGTGTGGATGAGCACTTCAATACTGAATGCTAATAACCCAAACAAAGAGAAATAGAAGAATTGACAAGAATTTATTAAAGCATGTGATTTATATTGAAATGAGTGTTTCTGCTCAATGAATTTCACTATAAAAACCAGTGGATTATGGTTGTCTACACGTGTTCTATCTTCTATTGCTTTATCATCTGCTTTTGTCTCTGCTTAAAACTGTACATGTGACTGCAGAATGCTTAATAAACCATAAATGATACCAGAACCCCTCACTGGTTTCCTTACTGTAGAAGAATGACATCACTGCCTCACTTGTTATACTGATAATTAAATGTTGTCTACCAGATTTGATATTGTTTCATCACAATTTTATGCTCTTACACTTGGATCCAGAAAAGCCTGGAAAACTGAAGGTCACTTACGAAAATAATCATATACTGAATTCACATTAAAAAATATTACATAATTTTTACTTTTTTTCCAGATTAGAACAAATATGGAATTAAGTTTAATAAATTTGAGGATTATTGCATATAAATGTGCTCAAATTGGTTGTGTCTTTTTTCTTCTTTTTTTTCCCCCAAACTTCTTACTGTCTCAATGTAATTATATATCCACATGGTGTAAAATATTTATAATCCTGAAAAGAAGAAGAGGAACAGTTATGCTGTGTTGAGAAGTAGCTGAAATAAGATGAAAGTTGCCTTGGATCAGACTTCACAGATGGGACATTGCTATAGGTACCTGCTTTAACCACATGATCAAGAAGAATCAGATAAAGTCTTCTTTGGACAGCAGAAAGAAACCTCATGTTCATGACAAGTACTTATGGGGAACTTCAAACAACACGATACCCACTGAGAAGGAAATAAACTTGGGTATGAACAACACAGAAGGCTTCTGCAGAGTGCTTATGACTCTGCAGAGTGCTTATTTTCTTGATGCAGGAGATTGACAAACTGACTAGGGAGATACTCTGCTGGATCTGTTCATCACAGGACAGAAGAAATGGTCAAGGATGTGAAAGCCAAGGGCAGCCTGGGCTGCAATGACTATAAAATGATGAAGTTTAAACTCTTGAAGAAAATAAACAAGAAAAGCAGAAGAATTATAAATAATGGAATTAAAACCCTGTATTTCACAAAAACTGATTTTTAATTGTCTAAGGATCTGCTTTGCAGGATCCCACTGCCAACAGCTTTGGAAACTAGAGGCTCAGAATCCTACTTGATTTCCAAGGGAATTTTCCTCTTTGCATTCAGACATGCAGAAAGCAAAGCAAGCATAGCAGAAACCCAGCAGAGATAAACCATGACCTCCTATCTGAGTTTAAAAAACAAAATGAAGTACCCAAAAGATGGGAAGGGACACACTACTCATGACAGATTTAGAAATGTTGTGCTGCGGGCAGAAATGAAGTTAAAAAAATCCTAGCACAGCTGGAACTGGAAAGAAGTGAGGGAGAGGTGAATTGGGTGAAGAGAGATTTTACACATCCAAATTACTCAGGCAGCAAAAGCCAGGCTAAAGAGTGTGTGGCACAGTGTTCAGTAGGACAAGGGATCTAATCATTCTGAGACACAGATGTGTCTTTCATCTAATGATGAAAGACCAACATATTCAAATGCATTTTTGCCTTAGTTTTTACTGGAAAGGTCTGCCCTCTGGCCTTCCAGTTCCCCAGGGCTAATAGAGGTCTGAGGTAGTGAAGCAGCACCCTCAGTAGAAGAAGACAGAGCTATGGAGGGGCATAGGATCTGATGGGATGCACCCCAGTGTGCTGAGGGAGCTGTTCACTGTCACTGCAAGGCCACCTCTATAAACTTAGACACATCACAGAAGCAGGGGGAGGCTCTGCACAATTGCAAATTAGCACAAATTACTCACTGCTTCAAGAAGGGCAAGAACCGAAATACTTTGGCTCAGTACATAAGAAAGTTAGGGAGCAAATTCTTCTCAAAGCCACACCTACTCTGAGTGGAGAGTGAAGCATACATTCTTCATAGGTCCCTTCCTATCTAAATTATCCTATGGTTGTGATTTTTCCCTAAACCAGCACTGTAAACTCATTGTCAAGCTCACTGGTGGAAAGAGGACCTGACACTGCTTCCTGGATCCCAAATTAGGGATCATGTACATCCATACTGTTTAGTGCCGTGAGAAATCACAATGTGATAGGTGAAAAGCTTATGTCTGCTATGTTTGAACAGATATGGTTGTACTTTCATGCTGTACATTCCTACTATAAGTGATGTAAATATCTCTTGGTATGTGTATCTGTGACTAAATCATACAAAAAATATATCTAAATCCATATTCTTATTTGTTCTCCAAATGAAATTACTCTGAAAACAAGAAAATGAAAGTGAACCAAAGAAAAAATAAATTTGGAATGTTTATATGTTATGATAGGCAGTAAAATAAGCCCTTTAAGCAAGTATGTTTCTAAATCACCAGTTCAGGTTCTACATTTAATAAAACAACCCAAAAACCATTAAATGACTTCACTATCAAAGTGCTAACAAATCAGCAATTATGAATAGGTCATTCTCATCACCTATAGAAAGCTATACAAGTGCCCATATTTAATCTTCTCTTTGAACTAAAAAGAAGTGTTCATTCCAGAGATCACACTATATCTGTAGCCCCAAAATACTCTGTTGTGTAACTGAGTAAAGCAACATATCAATAAACTATGAGATCAGTCAATTGAAACATATTATACAAAAGGTGGTTCCCAGCAAAATTTTCACTTAGAGTTGTCTATTTATGTGCATCCCAGTTTAAGTGTTATTACACTTGTGTCCAAAGACTGTTTCTCTGCATGTTACCGATGTAGCTGTATTTTTCAAGAAAATTGCAATATGTATTATGAACACAGAAAAACATTTAGATATTAACATAATGTTAAAATTCCATCAAATACAGTCAATCAATCTCAATTTCATGCAATGTTTTGAATTCCACAACATTCACTTTCTGATAATAAAAAAATGTATTTTAATGCCTGAAGTTGAGTAAATTAGCTTGGTAGTATGTTTTATTAAAAGAGACTGTCTTGTATATTGCTATCGTTTTCAGCCCTACACAGTGTTACAATGAAAACTGGACAAAATTTGTTGGAAATGGTTAGCAACACTTCACTTAGAATGTCAATGGAGGAAGCAGTTAAATTACTTTTCAGTGCAATGACTAAAAGAAAAGTAATTTCAAGTTGCAGGCTATACTCTAGGCCAGGCAGTTTTTAAACTCGGGAGCTAAGAACAAATGAAACTGATTGTAAACATAAGATACTATGAGTGAATACAGACTTGGATATGTGAGCAAAGACAAGACAAAACTATTTGTCTTTGTATAGGAAATGTAGGGAAAAGTTCTTTAGAGTTCTTTAGAACTTTAGAAAAGTTCTTATCTCATCTCTTCCACTTCTCCTACCATTAATGATTTGCCAACCTCTTCAAAACTGTGTTTTTTAAAGCACATATTTGAATGTACATTAGAACATTCTGGCCAGTTGTCTTGAACTGCAATTCCAGAATAACATGCAAAGTACTAAAATGTATTTAGGATATAATTTGTCTACACTAAAAATATGATTGTCTACCATGTCTTCCTATTTATTGTCTCTGTTATTCCATTTCTTTTCAATTGCTTATTCTCATGCTATAATTATAGCTCCTGCCTAAGGCAAGGGTTAACATTTTTCTGATGCACATTTCCATTGAAAGCCTCGTGTGTTCCCTTAGACTCCACTCTTTTTTTTTAATTTCAGTTAACCAACTCCATCTCCTGCATCTGTCAACTCCACAAGATCAGGATTAGTAACTTTGTTGCTCTTTATTGCCTTTGCAAAGCAGAAATTTCTTGGGTAATTCATAGAGGTGCTGGGAAGCAGCTACAAACCCTATCCCACTGTTTCAGCATTCCTTCTACGGCACAGAAATGTCACTGGGCCAACACTTGTGCAAGTGACTAGCACAAGAGGAATGCTACAAAAGGCTTCAGCAGGTTCTAGGTCTTTTCCCCCAGGAGAAAAATCATAAAATAAGTCTTGGAAAAGACAAGGGTGTTACTACAGCAGCTGTGACAGTTAAATGAATCATTCAGTCTAGAAGTTCAAGTACTTCAATTCTTCTGAGATGCCTTTCTCAGTCACTGACATTCAGTGTATTACCAAATCTAAACAAACATACAAAACAAACAAAAGTAAGGAAACAATTGAGTCCATGAACAATAATTTTATTTTAGGATTATTTTCATCAAGAAATCAATGCTTGTTCAGTCGTGCAAATTATTTCCTGGCATATTGCCTTCTTTTTGGAAATAAACTTGGACTACTGATATATATAGGAAACCAAGAAGATTTTGTAAATCTGCTGCAAAACACATTAGGTGTGATATATCAATATTTTTTTTGGTAAAATGAACACAAATTTAACCTGGAAAGGTAAAACATGAAAGAAATTAAGCAACGTTTGGACTTCAGCCATTAAAATCAAAATTCCAAGTATGCTATGTATTTCTATATGTGGTTCTATAGCCATTTATATCTGTCACAAGCCCTTGATCTTTTTGTTATTATTATTTCTGTGATCCCCAGAAAGGTAAATGGGATGTGGAAATTTAAGTGTCAACATAATTTTTAGAATGGTATTTAAGCATCTGCAGAAAAGCAACAGACATAAAATTCCATGTATAGCAGAGGAGTACATGTAATATAGGTAGATAACTAATTTTGACCCTGATAACTTTTTATGCTTAACACACAGCATCTAACCCTGCAGGAGGCTCAGGAGCTCAAGACTCATTAAAGTTCCTCAACTCAGTTGTGTATTCATAAACTGTGCTATAGTCAACCACTAAGAAGCCTGAACCAAATGATAGCATAGCATAGCATAGCTTTTGTGCTCTCTCTTTTGATATTCAGGAACTAATGATGTGTGCACTCCATGGGACATGGAAAACACTTTATTCTATCCTCTGTGTGACAGAATTCAAACAATTTCCATAGTACCAACACTGACTTCTTAAATGAGCTGTTGGCAGTTTCTGCTTCTTATGTTGAAGATGCAGCACTGTGCAGGAAAATTGTGATATTCATTCATATCCATTTTGTTTGTATTACTCAGGTCTTTATAAAATGACCATTGATTTACGCTACAAAGGTAGGGCCACTGTCAATTACCAACTTTCTATCCTTACAAGCAGTACAGCAGTTGCTGTGTTTACATGCAGTTCATGCCTGAATAAGTATTGTTAAAGAAGAGCTTGCTAAATTAGTTCAGGGAATCACACAGCAATTTCATCTAATTGCCATTTGTCAGAACTTTATTACAATCACTGAATATTTTTAATTATATTAAGAAAGGGAAGATGTCAACTCACAATTTCATAATATGTCAGAGACTCCACAAAAAAGAATTCCTTGATTTATCATTTCAAAGTGCACTCCTGGTATTGAATATTGCTTGTTGTTTAAAATTACCAGCAGTTAGGGGGAAAAGCCTTTGTTACCTCTTGTGGTATTGCTTTATGATTTATTACTGTTTTAAATATACCTAATTTGACCTGATAATTTCCTTCCTATTATGTTCAGCTATACAAAGAATGTAGAGAGATAGTTTTATTAAATATTCAATTTTTAGACATTTCAACTGAAGTTAGATGAATTCCATCAAAGTGGAGAATTATCAACAACCTTTTCCACCTGCCTTTTAAAAGAAAGATACTGCACCTGAAATTTCTGCATGTACTCTTAAAAATCCCACAGCATCAGATTGGGAAACTCAGGAGCGCATTTTCTGGATTATGATCAAGTTAATGGGAATGATAGGCGTCAGGCAGGAAAAAGATAATACAGTACATAAAATTCATGCATTGCAGCATCCACTGTTGACATTAGCCTCATATTCTAGACATTTTTTCTGACCCATATATTTCTTGCCAAATCATAAGTTTTTAAGAGAAATTGTCTTGCTGTTGAATAATTCATACACAGTAGTGCATTAAGGTATTGCAGCTTTTTCATTATTTTTAACATCAAGAATTGATGTCCAACTAAAAATCTATGAAAATATACTAGAAGGTAGTTCAATGTTCATTCACTGGAAGGTAATTTGATACTGTACCTCACAGAAAGTTTAAATATGAAACTAGTCAGGCCTAGCATATAGAGGAGTAGACCTGTAGTTCAATCTTTAGTGTTGGAAACCCAAATTAACCGGTAATTTCTGTCACCTTTTCATTACATGCTGCCAGTTTAATAATTAGTATTTTCTGCTGTAGGCAGTAAAAGATTCTGATGGGTTCAGTTTGGATTCATGAAGTTAGTTTACTCATTGATGAAACAGTCTTCAATATGCAAATGGTTCACTCAGAAATTATTTAAAAATACCTCCCAGCCAGTAAGGATTGCAATTAAATAGTAATTAAACAGAGATATGGCTCTGTGAAAATCATACTGCTCTGCTGATACTTGAGTTTAGAAATAAAGTTTACATAAAACATCATGTTTTACTAACTTAATATGTGTATTGTGTTAAATAAAAAAGTTTGTATTTAATCTTTTCAATTTATCTGTTGCAAGGCAGTGGGATAATTCCTGGGAATTTCATACACTTTCCCCCTCCACAAAATAATGTCAATATTCCACTGTTAGAAAAGCCTGTTGCTGATATCATGATATCAAGATATCATGAGCTCCAACAAGGACAAGGATCCACTTTGCTTCCATTCATTTGATCACAAGGCACCAAGATCATTCACCATACCCTCACTTAGAAGAATGCACAGCCACGCTGATGTCGTGCCTTGGTATCCTGCTTACACCATTTCACTTTGCCACCGCCTGGGCACATTGGTCCCTGGGGAAGAACTGGCACAGTGGTGCTGACATCCGTGGATTGACCACACAACCTTGTACAGGCACTGCAATATCTTGTCTTATCCTGGGCTTCTTCAGACTGGAAAGAAAACTGAGCAGAAGCAGAGCAGCCCTTCCTCTGTTAAGTCACATAACTTTGCATGTGAAACATGTTTCACGAAATTTGGAGCTTATCCAACTATTTTGCCCTTCTTCTACATCTCTCCAGTATATAGGAAAACAAGCTCAGGAATTTCGTTCTACATCTATCATTTATCTACAGGAAGAGAAACACTTTGAGACTAATTACTGAGTAAGAGAACAATCATAAAGGAGGTATCTTTACTCTCAACCACACTTTTCAAACACAGATTGGTCTAAATACATGTCCTTCATGTTGACATGTAATGTAAACTACTCTATGATCTTCACCAAAAATTTAGTAGAGCAGTTCCCTGGCACACTGTTCTTTAGGGTTTTTTTCCACTTTCTAAAATAAGCTATTTTACCTCAGGATGGGAGAGAACATTTTTCTAGATAACTCCATGAAAAGGAATATGAAGGGTATCAAAACATTTTCCCTTAAATATTCTTCATTTTTTCCCTTTTTTTTTTTTAAGAGCATGTCTCCCTAGTTCAATATGACTTGCTTTATGAAATGGTCCACTCATTTTAACAGCATTTGTTTTTTTTAGAAGAAGAATACACATAAGATTAAAAGAGAGAATATGGACAAGAATGACAACAAAATTGAGCTCACTAAAGTAATGTGTATTCACTTGCCCTGCTAAAGTATTGCAAGATGAAAAATAGAAATCACCATTCCTGTTGAAAATGTTAATGTTTCACCTGAGTCTACTATTCTGCTGTTCATAAAGATTACTCAAATTAAGCTGTCTGGTACCAGATAATATTTTAAGAAAATCTAAGTAAAGTTACATCAATGAGCAATATTCATGGACTGAAAAAAAAGATATATTAAAAAACCATATATTTTTATAGACAAAATTACTGTCATATCCCATGCAGTTTTAAAAAACAAGCTATCCTCTTTTTATGTGCCCATATAAAATTAAATTGTGTTCCTTCCTGTACCCAAAATTCTATCAGTCTCTTTAGTCTCACATTGAATATTTGCATTTCTCATTCTGCCCTTCTATTTTTCCTCCTCTCCCTATACTCTCTCTTCCACCAGCCTTCAAGGCTGAATGTTTTTCAACTTTCCCTCCCTTTCTTCCACCCCACGGTTGTTTCTTCCTATTATATGTTTTTCCCTTTTCACTCTTCACATTCCTTTCAGTCTTGCTTTCCCCTCTTATCAGACCACATATGAACTTTGCTGCAAGCACAGTTGTGTGAAATGATTTTCAGTGCTGCCAGCAGGTAGGAGAGTATGGCTTTTATGATCCTTCATGTGAACCAGATAAAAAGCCTCAAGCACAAGTGACCTGTAATCAAAAGCAAACCTTATGTTGCAGTCGTTATACTCCACACCTTAGTTTCTCCATTCCATAGAGCCTATACATAAGAGAACATACAGGCATTGCACATAGACAAAGATAATTGTCTAGGATAAATTCCCGTTCACACAATTCCGCAGGGGCACCCTAACCAATACTATACTTTCACACAACCTAGCAGAACCAAAAGTGACCGTGCCACATCATTCATTTGTAAATCAGAACATTAAACTTTTCTCAGTGGATACATCAAAGGATTTACTGAGCGGAGAACAAAACAGCTCCAGTTGCAAGCATTCCCCTAAGGACTGAAACACCATGTGTTAGCAGATACTAGATATTTCAACAAATGTAAAAAAGGATAATGGTGCATAAAATCATAATAATTCAAGATAAGCAGCAAATTAACACAAGTCTTTTATAAATTAGCTATCTTTATAAAAGCAATCCATTTACTAACAGCTCAGAGTCTATACGCAGCCTCTGACACTGAACAATGGTTTCAACTTCCCAGGAGACTGCTCACTCTATCTGCTCGGTTCAATAGGACACCTTGGCAGCTCTGCTCTCCTGGGGTTATGACAGCCTTGTTCAGGCAAACAGCAGAAGCCTGAGCAGGAGAACCATTTTCTGCAGGTACATATTGCTCTGTATATACATGCAGTTCCAGCAACCTCATACTTACAGGATTCATGCTCTTCACTACATTTGCAAGACAGCTGCTACAAAAGAAAAGCTAAATTTAGCACTTTTCCAATATTTAGCAATTTCTCTATGGTAAAAAAAAAAAAAAAAAAAATTCTTCAGATGACTTTTCTCATAGTGCTGTAGTTAATTCCAAATAAGGGCTGTGTTGGATTTTGATTCCAGATCCCCTATACTTAACTGGATGAATGAGACTAAAAATATTCCCAATGGTCAATCATGCCACAGTGTAAGATTACATTAAATATGCCAATCATTGGGTTCAGGCAGAAAGGCATAAAAAGCTGCAGAACTTAAGTTCTATTATTAATGTTAAATTAACTGTCACATCAGAATAGCAATACTCTATGTCTTGCTTTAAATAATAATGCATTTCCTAATTTGAATTCTTATTAATATGATTATGTGATGAAGTACAAGGTAATGACCCAAGCGAATTTATAAGCATTTCCTGTACTAAGTCACACTGAAAAAATATTTTTTGTAAACTAATTAGACATCCTGCTGCAAATATTGCATTCTTAATAAATTTCATACATAGACATAGACATGTACATAAATTGGAACATATATTAAGGGTTTCTTATCCAATTTTTAAAACAGCTTTGTAAATCTATCAAGTACTAAGTGGAAACAATAAAGAAAGATGTCATTAAAATATAATCATTACTTTAAAAGGTACAACCATTCTTACTGATATTGCAATATGAATTGCAGTACAGCATGTCAACCTTTGGAAAGTGTGTTCAGGAGAGGTAATGACAGGTTTCACAGTTGTATTGAAATGGGTAGTCTTGTGTGAGGGCCATAGCAATGCTTTGGATCAGAGCTTTATGACTAGTGTATACCAAAGCTGCTTCAAGTTTGTATATTCATAACAGAGAAATATACATCAATGCAGGTAACTTTTCTAACAACTGTTATAGATGATTGTAATTGCTCCATGCAGTAGTTTCTTTTAGGATCATACTGTCAATACTTATAGTTGACATATTGAATTCATAAGCTGCAGTACTATTAAAAGCAACAGTATATACTATAGAACTTGAGAAAGCTTTATTTTTTTAGAACTACATTCTCCCATCACGTCTCATCTTACTACAGAGAAGATATATTACCTGTACCTCCTCTTGAGAACTCAGATTTTAGGCACGAGGCTGGTATTTCATTTATCTGGCACAACTGGGAAGCCAAGGGAAAAGAAAAACACTGCCATACCTCTGACAATTCACTTGGCTCATACAGCAACTGCATCATGCTTTTGCACTTATCTACCTAAGGCTGATGTTATCTTACATACTTATAAGAAATAAACCATTCTTAAATATGATGCAATACTCCAGAAAACTGTTTCAAGCTAACTAAAGATGCTTTTCCAAAACATACTCTCGGAATGTGTAATTCTGGAGATGTATTTTCTTTATACAAGCTGGACAAGAAAGTCAAGCTTGGAAGAGAAAGTATGTCAGATTTTTGGTTTTTTCCACAGCAGAAATAAGAAGCAGCACTGCCAAAATACATAACCTTTTGTATTCTTGCTCCTTAAGCTGCTTGCTTTTTGTTAAAGAGCTAAGATTTATTAATGCAAAATTATTTGAGATGGTCTGACCAGCATCCTACATATTTAATACCACACTTAACAAAAATATGTATTCTGCATTCTAACCATCCAATTATCAACAGCTACTCAGAAAACTGCTATTCAAATTGCCAAAAGCAAAGTATATCTACACCTGCATATCTATTAAAATGTGTTATTCTGTGTTGTATTTAATTCTATTTCATTTTTTCTGTGATATTTAAATAACTGACTTTAGTATATGAAGAAAAAGATTATTTCCAGGTCTGTGGCCCTTGATCACAGACCAACTTTAATATATAGGTAGTTGCCCCAAGTAAGAAAATCTAGGTGCAAAATTACTTAATGTCTATGTGCTGCAAGACTGAACTAATTTTGGTTTGCCTAGGGCAGTAACATCTAAAGAGTTCCCATTTTATGAGTCGCCTTCCTATTCACTACTATAAATTTACAATGTATTATTTGCCTGACATTAAAAAAACATTTATGAACATCAGAAGCTTTGGTTTGACTCTTATTTAGGTTGAAATACAAATGTCAGTGTACTGGTTTTAGCTGGAGTAGATTTAACTATTTTATTTACCTCACGTGGGGCTGTGCTGTGGATTTGTGCTGACAACAGTGGGGATGTTTCAGCTATTGCTGAGCAGTGCTACCCAGGGACAAGGCCTTTTGTGTTTCTCAACCCCAGCCCACCAACAAGGAGGCTAGGGGCGCACAAGAAGTTGGGAAGAGACTCATCCAGGACAGGTGGCCCCAACTGACCCAAGGGATATCCCAGACCATATGGTGTCACACTCAGTACACAAGGCGAGGAAGAGGGGAGGGGGGATGAGGAGGAAATGAAGTTATTCTAAGTTAAGGCATTGGTTTTCCCAAGTAATGATTGCATGTGATGGAGCCCTGCTTTCCTGAGCATCTGTCAATAGGAGCAGTGAATGAATTCCTTGTACCACTTAGCTCGAGCATGCAGCTTTTGCTTTACCTATTAAACTGGTTTTATCTTCCTGATCACCTCCCCCATTCTGTTGCATAGAGAAGCACGGGAGTATCTGGGTGGGACACAGCTGCCAGTTAGGACTAATATAGAGCAGTCAATATAACACTTCTGCTGCTCACAACTTTCTCTGAGATCTTTCTTTTTAGTTACAGATTATGCTATATCATGTCTTGAGACACTAAGACAACCTTTTAAAATATTTATTTGTCAACAAGTAACAAGTAAAAATAAATGGTTCCAGAAACATTATCTCCATTTTAAAATGAATGGAACTCATTTCTCTAAAAACCTTCTGTTCATGTCTTTATATTGTAAAAGCAAATGTTTTACTGAAACTTTAATGAAAGTTTGATTGTTCTTAATTGAAAGGAAGTTCATCTGATCATTCTTTCATCTTGCAACAGTAACATTTTTGTCCAGATATGATCTGGAAAAACTTGTATTTTATGCTTTCCAGCATAGTGCTAAAATGTACAGTTCTGAGAGCATATAGAAGCAAGCAATGTAAAAATGTTCAGAATTCCTCTCATACCTGTACACCTGCAGAGCCATGAAATAAACTCAGGTTTTGTGTTGGAAATTATAGATTTATATTGGTCAACATCGCATATTATCTTTCTCTAGTTCAGGGAAAAAAATCTGTGTGCAGACAGTCTCCAAGGAAGGAGACTAAACAGAATCTGGAGATACTTGCTACTGTGAAACACATAATTGAACACCACAGGAAAATGATCGCTGCAGAAACCTTTAAAGTAAAACTATATTCTGCACACTTTTCACCTGCTAAATCACACCATGCTGAGAAGCACCTACTGGCTGAGCCTTATACAGATTCCTGAGGCACTTCACAAATGAGCAAGTCGCAGTTGGAGGCAATGGAATTGAGTTCCAGAGCAGACAACAAAGCTCTAAGCTACAGGTTCTCTTTTTAATAGCATGTTTGGATCATCATTCAGTCACTGATCAACCTTGCCACTTCCATTCGCTGTAATAAGCCATGAAACACATGGCAAATGATTACAACATAAGGTTCTTGTGTTACTTTATTTAATATGAGTAATCTGTTCCCAGACTACAGTTGAAATCATTCCCTTGAATTTGCACTAGAACTGAATGGAAAGAACTAATTGCATAAGAATAGGGATCTCTCATTCACATTACTGAAGAATCTCCTAGGAAATGAGCAGTCCCAAATCTAGCACCCCTGCTTTCATCTCTGGGGTTGAGACAATCCCTGCACACCAAGAAAAGTATCTTTGACTTTATTTATTTGTATTGTATATACCATTTAGTTTTCACAGAATCACAGAATATGCTGGGTTGGAAGAGACCCAAAAGAATCATCAACTCTCAGTCCTGCACAGGACAGCCCCAAGAGTCACATCATGTGCCCAAGAGTGGTGTTCAAATGCTTTTTGAGCTCTGTCAGGCTTAGGGCTGAAACAACTTCCTGAGGGAGCCTGTTCCAGTGCCCAACTACCCTCTGGGTGAAGAACCTTTTTCTAATATCCAACCTAAACCTCCCCTGAAACAACTTCAAGCCATTCCCTCAGGTCCTGTCACTGGTCACCACAGAGAAGAGATCAGTGTCTGCCCCTCTGTAGAAGGGGCAGACAAGAAGCTGTAACTGCAGTGAGGTCTCTCCTCAGCCTCCTCCAGGCTGAAACAGACCAAGTGCCTTCAGCTGCTCCTCATACAGCTTCCCCTCAAGGCCCTTCACCATCTTTGTTGCCCTCCATTGAACTCTCTCTAATAGTTTCTTTCTTATATTGTAGTACCCCAAACTGCACACAATATTCAAGGTGAGGCTGCCCCAGTGCAGAGCAGAGCAGGACAATCCCCTCCTTTGCCCTGCTGTTGATGCTGGACATGATGCCCCCCAGGACAGGGTTGGCCCTCCTGGCTCTGGCCAGGAAGCTGCTCACTCATGTTCAACTTTCTGTCAACCAGGACCCCTGGAGTCCTTTCCACAGTATAGTTTTTAGATTATTTTTATTTTAGTTAAAAGATTAGATATTGTATATAACATGTTATTTTGCAATCTATTTTTATCTTCTATATTTAATTTCAATTAGTAATTTTAAAAGATACCTACCCAAAACTTTGTTTTCTAATATCTTTAACAATAATAATACCATGGAATCTCAGCTCTTGAGCTTTTATGAGTATTCTAATAAACAAATCATACTCTTTTTTTTATTCTTGTATTGTAAGGGTTTATGTAGCAACTTCTGATATAACCACTACACTGATACACCTAAAGCAGAGACCTGCCTTCATCTAAGTGTGGTAGTAAACCAGTAGGAAAAACACCAAACTAAGTTCTGGTTAAGCATAAAGATGATTGGACTCTTATTGCAGTTTTATTGGTACAATTATGTGGCCAACATTTTTCAAGCCTGAAACCCAAATTAATAAAGCAAGAGAAGCAGTCATCTTCAAATCCTTACTGAGAATTAGTGCAGTAGTCAGCAGGCAAAGGCAGGGGCTCTAGACTGCTTTCTACCTCTCTCAAAGGTGTGGGATCAGCCAAGATTTTTTAGATTTCAGAACTACATGAAGTTCAGTGACTAAACCAGGTAGTTATTATGTTAGTGTTCTTAAAAGGCTCTGGGAAAAAAAGTTGTTTTTTTTGTTTTGTTTTGTTTTGTTTTTGTGAGAGATGAAATAACATTTTTCTTCAGCCCAAAAAGATTACTGAGTAAAAGAATGAAAGTTGTTGGTTTTGTTTCCTATTTGTTTTTATCTATGTTTTGGATGTGGTTTGTTTAATCTGTTGGTGCCGTTGAGAACTGGGAGAGGGGGAGGGTTGAAGACAGGACCAAAAAAGGGAAGAAAGATGAGAGGAGGCAGGAGAGAAGAGTAAGAAGTTGGGAGAGAGTATAAGTTCCAGAGTACCATCCAATGGGAAAAGGGACAGAGACCACCACCAGCTGCAAAAGAGTATAAAAAGTTGCCATTTTGCTGGAGGGGGTTTTGTGTTTGCCTCTTGGGAGAGGGATACATGCCCAACTCAGCTGACCCATTACAAGCAAACGGTTTCTTTTTCTTAGAGGACTTTATCTGCAATGAATTGTATCAAAAAGTGAGTTATTTATAATATTATCTTTCAAATTTCAAAAATTACTAGACTGTTCCACATTTACTGCTGTACTGACAACATTCTCCAAGACAGACAGTAAGAGGAACACTGACACACTACCTGAAACTAACATCCCCGTACAAACAAGTTTATCGTTATCTACACATTTAAAGGCTCTCATATCATTTACCAGAAAGGAAACTGAATTATTCTCCCATTCATAAAGGAATTAAAAAAACTATTGAAATTGTACCAGCATGGATTTTCTGCTGGCCAAACTAAAGTGCTGTCTCTCCAGGGTTGCCAATTGAGCACCTTCCATAGGCAACCCAGTTATTATGAACCCTTTTTATTGTAAGAATGTTCTTATAAGTGAAAATTATCTGAGAAAGTATTGGTTAGAATGGATTTTTAATCAGAAATACTAAAGGTATAAAATGCCCCCCAGTTCATGCATTTGCATACACTAGAAGTTCAGAGTTTGTCAGACATCAAGGAAAAATGACAAGTGGAGAGTGACAAATGTCCTCCTTGAAGACAGCATCCAAATCTAGTAGAGCTACCCAAACTAATTCAAGAATGGAGAAGAAACACCTATAAGAGAAATAAGTAACTGAGCCTTCTTTTAGAAGTTTTTGTTTTGTTGTGTACTGCAACACCATCATTGCAGAATTAAAATCCACTGAACCTGTATTTCCCCACTTTCTCCCCTTCCTTTCCCCTGCAACTACACATAGGTTAGGCTGTAAAAGGGACTGAGTGTAGCTTTTTTATAAGGTTGTGGTGATTGAGTAGGCATTTTATATTTTATTTCATAGTTATAAGAAATTAAAAACATTCCTATATTTTAATTAAAAGTGTATTTCTGAACTAATGTCCTAAATTCCTTCAAATTTTATATATTCATATAATTTATGTGTCACTAGGGAGTTATCATAGTCTGTTTTGTCAAGGTCTTTCCAGAAAGAATTTAATTTTCAGTTTGCAGCCATTGCCCTTCATCTCACTGTGGACCTTCATTTCATTGTTTTTGCTATGTATGCAGATCAGCTACAGAACTCAAAATTGAAAAAAACTGATGGTAAGTACTTCTAGATTTTTTTTTGACAGCTAATAAGGTTCTTACATGTATTTTTAACAACCACATTTCATAAGGCACTACGCTGTATTATTTGATATGTGCATGCATTTCTTTTTTTTAAAAAACTAAGTCTTTCTGCAAGAAGAAATAAGTATTATAAAGCCATAACATTTTAAATTAGCCTCCAGAAATTACTGTATATGGACATGGTTAGAAAGGAGAAGTAACATACATGTATTTTCACAGTAACTTTGGAACTGCTAGCTTCTGAGAGAATACATTTTGTCAGTTCTCACAAACATGAAACACTTTAATTTTAGTTTAATAGGAAATACAATATTTATCTTTACAGGAGTCCGAAGTCACCTATTTCCTTTCAGAAAATAATTATGAGCAAGCATACATGCAATTAAGGGATTCATAATCTCTTATCAATATATCAACTTGAAAAAACTCTCTCTGGCTGAGTAATTGAGTTTTGATACCCATTTAATATTTTGGCCACTGCTGAGATTCCAACAAGGGTGCTAATTAGTGCCAATTGTTAGGCTGGTTTCTGTGGTACAGACATCTGTCTTACAGATACTGAATCATTTAATTACTTTAAGGTGTAATTATAAATGTCTCAAAGCATTTAAGATTAACCATTTGTTATTTTAAAAAAACCCACAATGTTGTTCTCAGATACTAAAGAGGGTTATTTTACCAGGTAATATGGTTTAAAAGATACACACTGGTTACAAAGTAGAGCCATTACACTAACAACCCCACAGTAAAAGTCAGATGAGCAAAATCAAATTTCTAACAGTACCTCTAAATGAAAATCTGCATAAGAACAAACTTATGGTACCTTTTTTGGGGTTTTTTTTTGTAATTTCAAAATTTCCTGAGAGAATGTTGAAGCTTAATCTTGCTACATGGATTTTATATGCAATTATTTATAGGGTTTGCACTATTTTTATACAGTAGTGGGATAGCATGTAATTGTAATATTAACAACAGGCCATGATAGTATAACTGAACCCTACCTGAAAAAAGATGAAAACTTTAAATGCATAACTCAGTCTTGACCCCAGATATGTAGCATAAAGCAAATTTTAGTTGAGTTTTTTCAGTTTTTGCCTCCTATTCCTCCCTTTGCATCACCTCAGTCTGAAGCGATGGAGTGAAGCCTTCTGTGGCAGGCAACTCCCCATGCCAGCTGGATCCTTCTGTACAAATCAAGTAACATCACACACATGCTACACATCTTTTAAATAATTTACTTTTACACTACGAACACCAAAGTCTGGAATTTTTATCTCATGGCAATGAAAATCTCAAGGACACAAAATATTACTCTCCCAAGGTTTACTGTTTTTTTCACAAGAAATAGCCAATTTAAATATGTGATGGACACACTATTTTGCTGTATGGAGGAATGCTTCAGAGATGTGATGAACTCCTGCAGATTTTTCCAAATATTAACTTGTGATTTGGAAAAAAAATACAATTAGGGAATCATTACACTAACTGGAAAAACTGAAGGCCGAAGAAAAAAAATAGTATACATAATTCTATTAAAGAACAAAATAATATATGATTTACCAAATTCTTTCTCCCCTTTTATCTGAAGATAGGTGGGACCAAACAAATACCCCCTAACTATTTTAAAATCAATTGAAAAGCAACAGAAAGAACTTTAATCTCTTGTTAAAAGAATAAGAAACATCTGTGTACAAATTTTATCAACTCCAAAACCAATTAGAAATTATGCTTTGGGACAATCTATAAAGCAATAAAAATCTCCTTAAAATACAGACCAGAGTTAAAAATTTTAAGCAATGAATATTTCAAATCAGTCAACATAATAATTAGCCTATTTCTATGTAAATCAATTCATAATTATTGATATCTCTTCACTCCTGAGTACAATTTGCAGAAAACATTTTTTTCTGAAACACTGCAGAGGGGAAAAGAAAAGAGTTATTAATAAGTACCTCTCTTAACCTCTTTTGTTAAATTAGATAAATGAGAGGAAATTTAAATCTGTAATGAAATATGTAATTTTAAAACAAATGCTCTGACAAAGGAAGAAAGCTGAATTAAATAGACTGAATTAGATGGACTCCAACTAATTACAGAACGCTGTATCTCCTTTTCTCCAGTGTCAGAATACTGCTCATATTGACATGATCCATCCAATACAGGACATTGATACAGTTACTTGGATAATTTTGTGTCAACTCTTATTTTGGTGCTTTGTTCTAATAATGAATAATGCCCTGTAATTTAATTCTGTGGACTTCATGCCTGAGCTACACTACTAAAAGTAATGGGCTATTTTTTAAGATAAGGATTTAGCGCCCCTGTCACCATGTAAGTTTCCATTTTCTTACTTGAATAACACAAGTCTCTCTGTTTGGCCTTGAGTACATACAGAGTTTTATACCTCACTGCATCTTACAGCTGTCTGCAATATTTCAGATTTTCTGTACTGTGATTATACAATATGTATTCAACACATTTTTATTTGACCTCACTGATTAGCATCTGCATGCCTTGTCTTACATAGCTCCTAGGCCCATACACCAAGTCAATACTTCCCTCTGGGTGTTTTTCCTACTTGATGGAAACAGAGGATGGTGCACATCTGATTAAAGGCTGTTGTGCACAATGTAAATTAATCTAAACTTCCTCAAAGGCAATGATAAAAAGAAATGCTTTCCTAATATGATTCTTCATAAATGGAGGCAAACATCTTGAGTAGGTTGGATGAATTGTACCTTTTTTTAAATTTACTGAATAAAAAGTGTTTCTAGGGTCTTATAGACAGCTGTATTGCACATGTCTAAGGTTACCTGAAATTAATTCTAAGTAGGGAATTGCCAGGCCAATAAAAAGGTTGCATGTTTTCTGGGGTACAAAACTAGAACCTGGAAGCTGAATATAAGGAATTTTTGCTCCAGAGTGAATGGGAAGAGTTCAACAGACCTGAGTTGGTGTCCAGTGGTCTAGCCAGCAATGTAAGGCAACAGTCTGCAGTCACATGTAATGTTTCTATTAACATCTGTGTGTGTTCCAGTCTGGCAAAAACTGGAGGCATTCTCTTAGGTCCAAACTTTTATACCAAAACATGTGTTATTTAGCTCTAAATATTTAGGATTGTGTAACTTGGTGAGTCATTAGATATCTTGCAAACCACCATGAAATTTTTAATCTAATTCTAAACTGAAAACTTCATGAGAATTATACAGTTTTATAGATCATGAAGGATCCTAAACAGATCATGGCTCCTCTAATTTGATTCCAAGGTTTGAATAGCAAAATAAATGCAGACTACAGTAGCTCAGCTTGCTCTTAATTGCACAGGTATCCATGGTTCTCATGAGAAAGACAGTCCTAGCTACAAGGCTTTGGAGTACTCTGGAGTCTGGAGTACCTGTCACTTTGACACTCTATAACCAGAAAAGCCAGAACTCAAAAAAGGTGAAAAAAAAAAAGCAAACCTGAAAACACAATCAAAAAAACTCAAACAAAACCCAAACAAACAAACCCCCACACACATACAAAAACCAGACCAAAACAAGAGGAGGAAAAATGACACAGGAGCTTTATGGTTAAGGCAGTTGCATACAAGTGGGTTAAATCACAATCTAGTGCATATTAGGATGTTTGTGTATCTTATCAATTAGATATTCAATGCTGGTATGTAACTTCCCATTCCCCAGTGAATACTCGAAGGACTAGATGGACAGTCATTTTTAGCTTCTGTATTTTTCTTCTAAAGTAATAAACCCTGAACTACTTCATACATTATAATAAAACTTCAAAAACATGATGTGGAGACAAGCTGTCTCACACATACGAAAATCAAAATAGCAATACAGCACAACAGAGCTAATTAATCCTGTCTGCTTGCAGTAGCAGATCTGCTTGATTCAGAAGTCAGAGCAAGCTCAGGAATCATTCTGTACTACTACACTGCCCACAGCAGAAGAAAAAAGAAGAACCCAGTTTCTGAGCAGTGGGGATTTTACAGAAGTATTATGGGGTTGATGTAAACACTGTAAGTCTATTAGCAGAAGGATGTAAATATTCTGTTTCAAAATAGTCTTGATAAGATGGTGATACATTTCGATTTCAGAAAATGCTGCTTGTAAAATACTGGCACAAAAGTATTCTACACTTCTGAAGTAGAATATTAAATTAAGTTTTACTCATTGCAGAAGAAGAGTGAGAGTTAATTATGTATTTCCCAGCAGCAATGCTAGGAGGTCTAAATTTTTATAAAGATTCCTTCCAGGGATGGTCTGCTCCTTTTCCACATGAAGGAATAGGTGTTCAGATGTCTGTTTCATCAGATTTAGTGTTTGGTGCCTGCACTACATCAAGGCTTCGTCTGTTAGTTTCTATTTGATCAATATGCTCAATAATCAAAATGTATAATAAAGAAAACTTTTTTTTTTCCTAAGCAATTTTAATTAAAATACTTCTGACTCCAGTGACATATAGACCCAGAGTAGAATTTGCTTAATTGTTAATCACTTTCTGCTTGAACTATTTTCTTTATGTTTTTGGTTTTGAGGATAATAATAAAAAAAAAAGCAACACTTCCATTTAAAAACAATAATCTGGCAATTAAAACTAAGTCGTCTTAAAAACCCATTGAAAACACTTTAATTAGCTTATATATGCTATACTAATTTAAAGAAATTTGAGATCCCAGTATTGCACTTACTAAGTCTCTTCCAATTAGTTGTGAAATTACATTATGGAAATAATCCCATTAGATAATTTCCAGGTATTAAAAAACCCAAACAAACAGAAACTTCATACAACCCAGAATCTATTTGAATAATTTCTTTGATTGTATCTAATTTATTTTACAAATATATGCTTCTTTTCTATGTTACTTTTATGTTTGGATATGAGTTAGGAAAAGTCAGCCTCCAGAATTTTCCAATTCTTTCCAGGAAACAAGTGGCTGAGGTTACTCTCTGCTGCAAGAAGAAGGTTAATTGACACATAATCTATAGTATATCTCCTCTCTGCTTTATCAAAGAGGAAGGATCTAAACACTCAGTTCACTTCCAATGTCAACAAAATGGTGGCAGAAAATGTGGTGTATGCCAAAGCCGTGAAAGGTATCAAGAGTCTCCATGTAGAACATCCAGCATGTTGCAGAAAATGACACTATTACTATTAACAATTATGTTTGGTTGGGTAGTTTTCAAAAGTGGGTTATGTCTCTGTAGTTGCTCTGGAAAGCTAGGCATTAATTACAAAATTAATTCTATTAGCAAAATTCATTCTATAGGCAGTAATTAGGAAAGAATGTTGAGGAACCACCTATGATGATGCTCTAGGCATGTTTTTAGTACAGTGAAGGATCAACTTTAATTTAGAACATAAGGCAGAACTTTTCACAAAAATGTTACCCTTTCACAAAGCAAAAAACTGTTTTGTCATAGTTGCCTGAATGTACACAACTCTGAGTTACACCTTTGCTGTGTCTGGATCATTGCTGGTGGCCAAATATTCAGAATAGGATGTCTCTTCTGGATAGGCATTAGCTGTTATTTTCTAAGGATAAATTGTAGTTAAAAAAATAAAACCAGGATGATTTGCTAACTACTGTCAGCCCAATGCTAATATGATAAATGCTTGGACAATATTACTGACTGCCCTGAAAACACAAGCTTCTATTCCATAGGAAACTAACTGATTTAATCATACTGAGAAAGGATTTCACTTGCACAGCATTGTTAACCATGAATGGTCACAATATGATACACGTGTTTTTTAAAAATTAATGCCAGAATATCCAAAAGATATATAATTGATAATGACAACTCTCAGCATTCTCCTGCTCCTGCTAGATCTATTCCTGATGGCTTGATTTTATCAAGCATTAACATTTTGGTTTGATGAAGTCTTTATTTTATTCTATTTTTCAGAAAAGTCATTTTATGTCCTCTTCATAGGAAGAGGACATAAAGGAGTGAAATAAGGAGGACATAAGGAATGAAAAAGGTGATTTGAGGGTTGGAATTGAGAACATTTGTCAAGGCTCATATAGCACAATACTAATGCCACTGGGCAAAGACTCCTATGTGTTTCATTTTATTATCTACCAGAGAAATCTATTAGCCCAAGTTCAGCTCCTTACTTTCTAGGTATATTCCTCTACTCTTTCAATAGGAGGGGAACCAATTACACTGAAAATCATTTTCAGTGCCTTTACTTCTAATCAGCTGTAAAAAGACAGTAAGTATTAAACCAGAATGGACTGATGTAGAAAAACACTAGTATTCCCTGTGCAATTTATTATTCATTTGAACAGAAACATGGGGTGGATTACTTTGCTTCACACTACTCAATTTTTTTCTTTGTTTTCTACTCACCATAAACTCTTCAACATAAATAAGCAAGCCCCTTCAAACTAAAATAATTATGTGGTTATTACTTTAAAACATCCAGTAAGTAATAAAGTAAATGAAAGTAGAAAATAAACATTTAAAAATTCTCAGTTTCATGTCATATATTTTTGGTAAGGGTTTTTGTTTGTTTGTTTATTGGATTTTTTTTGTATTGTTGGTTTGTCAGTCTGAAAATGTGAATGATTGATAGTTAATGTTTGAATACACACAACAGAATTAAATTCTGCGTTGCTGTAGTTAACAACCAAGCAATGCCTGTGACAAGTATCTTCACTAGGAGAGTAGCTTGAAAAAGTATAATGGAGGAAGAAGGAATAGAGACGGGAATATTTCTGAAGCCTAAAAGAAAACAAGAGTCTGGTGGATAAAACCTGTCGAAGTATCCACATGAAGACTGTGGAAGAACTCTCAGTGCAGGAGACAGACTGAAGAGAGGCAAAACTGTCCTTTTCAAAGCAGAGGACCAGGCAAAGCCAAGAACAGCAGAACTGGTCAGAGAGAATGTGTTTTCTCCAGGGAAAATGCAAGTCTGAAGTTATCCCTAATATCTTTTAAAGTCTAAGTGGAAACCATTTGTTACAAATCAGTAAACCAAAAATAGTTAAAATGGGAAGATGTGACCATGTAAACTATGAAAGTTAAGATATGAATTCAGGAATAGGTGAATTGCAAAAGCTGCATTTACCTAATTTTAAATATTGTGTTTGCATTTCAGGGTGATATCTTTATATTGCACATAAACTGAAGATGTCGTCTTAATGAGAAACAGCATCTGGGAGAATACAATCAGATCTGGGAGTTACAGATATATGAGTATGAGTGTATTTATTTGTGATTGCTAAAGGACTCTGAGACTGAAGCTGTGATAAGCTATCTCTTTTGTTTTAATTGTCTTTGGAAATTGTGGTACTTTATGTTATGTAATCATATATATACAAATCTAAATTGCAATAGCAGCTCTAAAATTAAGAAATATAATTTAATTCTGTAAGTTATTTCCTTCTGTGGGAAAACATTTTCTGCATTATTTTAGACCAGCACAGCATGTGAAGAGATCTTTAATGAACCATAACTTTTCAATAGATATCATGATGGTAGCATGCATTAGCAGTAGTGTACATTCATCATTCCCAATTCTTCATAAATGTAATGTTGTTCATTTGATATATACTGTGTAAAAGCTGGATTGATGCTGACATCATCAATTGTGTATCATTTTTACAGACTTTGAGGTCCAAGCACCATATATTATTGAAGAGAGCAGTCTTTTTACTTACACGTGCGTTTACATTAAAAAGCTGAAATCCACAAAAATAAAAACATGAAAAATGCTTTTGCTAATGACGCATCCAACAAAAAAGCATCCATGCATGATTAAAAAATATTTCTGAAAATAAAAAAAACACCACAAAATACCATCTAATAAAGCTCTTACCCAAAATCAGAATATTCATAAGTGTGGCAAAATAAAGTCAGCAAAGTATTACTCTTATTTAAGTACCCCTCAAAGAGCCATACCATTTCAACTCAGATTGCCAAAAAGTTACCTTGCTAGTTGATAAATAATTTGGTAACCAGTAAGGATTAATTCCCAAAATACACAATTAGAATTTTGCGGAGATTAGTGTATCATTTTTTCAGACTGAAGATGGTGATCAAATTCAATAAACAGATTTTGTTAAGAACCTGGAAACCATTTTGCTAGGATGAAATAGAAGCAAGGTAGTCTGAAACAACTCAAAGGAAATGTATTATATAGTATAACATGAAGGGAGAAAATTACCTATAATTATCCAGATGAACAAAAATCATGTAATGTAAACCATGCTGGACTTGATTTGGGTTTTTTTAACCTAGTAATAAAATTACGTTATATTATCTGAATATTTTTTCATTATTTAGTTCTTCTCCATTAAAAATAGTAAAATATGGTCCTCTGTTTTCATTTTTGATAAAAAACACAAATGAAAATATAATGAAATAATGTAAATTCACTTTTATTGTTAAAATTTAGCTATTTATTTGCTGTAAAGAGGTTTATTTCTTTTTAGTATGTTCTCTGTCTCTGCATCCTTTAGACTAGATTGAAATTGTACTAGAGTGGTGGGAGAAAAAGAATAAACACTGAAACAGAGTGGATGACTAGTAAAACTGCATCTGCCATATGATTCTGTGGTGTTTTTTAAACAAAAGACACTCCGAAAGGCAAAAGTATAAATGGAAAAGAATGAAAACCTTTTCTCATTTTACCTACTGCACTAATTTGTGATGGAAAAGGTGGAGATGACCCACAATTGTATGAACCAATTATTCACCACGTTTTGCAAAAGAAAAAGCTAGTAGATAGTTTAAAGAACAATGTGACTAGTCAATGAGCACCTAGAGTGCCAGGAAGCCTCAAGGAGAGGGAAGGACATAGAGAAGAGAGGGGCTGCTGTAAAGGGAGCAAATCTTTGTTCAGTGCCAAGGACACCCAGGGGATTTTGGTCTGGATGAATGGCTAGATCAACTGGATGGATCTGCTGAATGGATGGACTGCTTTTTTAAATGCTTCTCCTTGAGTTAGCCAAAAGAATGTGAACAGCTGAGTAAGACATATGGATACAGGGGACAAGAAACACCAGGCTCTAGGGTGGGATTTCAGCCCACCCAAAATGTCTAAATCCCAGCCAAAATACCTTTTGACTGCACTCAAAAATACTAAAGCCAAAAACCCTCCAGACAGTACATCCGAGGAGTGTGTCTGTTTGGCAGAAATGTTTTGACAAAGCACAAATGAAGCGACCACTCTATGGGCTATGTAGTGCTGTGCTGGGAGAGCTGGTGGTCAGGATCAAGCTCAGGCAACAGAACCCCTTGCTCCTTCATCCCATGAGCAGTAGCAGAGATTAGAGACAGCATACAAGTCCATTGAAACCCACGGGGATGTGGCTTGAATCCCACAGCTATTTCAGTGAGCTTTGAGATGAGGGTGACCTGTGAGAATGTTCTGATGAGACAAATTTTAGACTGACTTTTTCCTCCAACAATGGTACAGCACATTTCAAAAGGACACTTTGAAAATCTGTTCAGGAAACTCAGCAAGCAGATAAATGTGTAGTGCTCCCTTAACATGAGAACCAGAAGGCTGGAAATACATTGTTACAGAGCTAGAAATAGCCTAGTCTACCCTAGTCAGGGTAGAGGGAGTATCCCCAAAAAGCTGAATTGCAGGTCTAAATCAATGGTTTGCTACTTGTCTTGAGAAATACAATTTTATAGTAGATCCTACTGAGAACAGAGAAGCACAAATGGTGTGTTTCAATGGACAGAACTTTACAACCTGGAAGTAATAGGACAGTAGATTGGAGGAACAGGCTACCAAACTAATAGGTACAAGAGAGTGAACTTGTACTATGTCCAGGAGATAATTCCACTTGTAGGAGGTTGTAAATTCCCTAAATAAGCAATAAACTCCATGGTAAGTCCCACTCATAATGGGCTCAGTAGCTGCACAATTTCCTTTTAAAATAGAGGTAAAACCCTGAAACTCTGTTGAAGCACTGGAGATGAGGTTGTGCTTAAACATTCAACTGTGGATTGATCTACATGACTATTTCATGAAGGAAAAATAGAGTATGGGATGCTGGTGACAATTCAGCAAAAACTGAGGTGTAGACTACATTTAACGCCTGTTCTTCTCTTGAAGGAAAATGTGATGTTATATTATCTCTTTGGGAACACTGACAGTCAGAACATATTCCTGAAACCTGCCTCTAGCAGGTTTTTTATTTACAGTTGGATTTAAGTGGGTTACTACACCACCCTGATAAATTAAAGTAATGGCACGTAATTTTGAATGAGTAACTTTTGTATTAAACAATAAAGCTTCTGTGAGTGGCATTTCTAAAGGAGCCTGGGCAGAAAGTATTGAACTCTGACAAAAAGTAGAAAAGATTAGGTTATTTTACCTGATTTTTATTGTTACAAAATTATACTGTTTCCAGACAAAGAAAAATGAGGGTGATGATGTATACCATTGCAACCTGTCCAGATAACCTTTCGAGCCGATGCTGATGAAATGCAACCGATGCCTCAGTAGATTCCAAATGACAAATCCTTCCTCAAGTTTGTTTTCCTTTGTACCAGTGCCAAATTATGATGTCTCGCAGGGTCTTTGATTACTCTCTAAAATGAAGTAATGGTGGAATTGTCTTCCTCTCATTACTCATATACTACAGGAGTCCAAGACTCATCCTGCTTACCAGACAAGAGTTTTGTGAGGGATTTACATTCAAACATATTTTTTCAGTCTTTCCTTTCTAATTAGCCTTTCCTAGTTCTTCAAGAAAATTTTGTTTAATGTGACAAATTTAAATCTTATTGTTTTGAAAAACTTGCAAGTTAGAAAAATAATAAGTGTGTTATTGACCATATGATGTGTGAAGTAATAACTGTCTTGGAAGCATAGGAAGTAGATACATTTCCAGTGTACTCATTGAGGGATTGTCTTTATGGTGTTTTATGTATGTCTGATTGGACCAAATTATAGTTATCGATAAAAAATAGAAGTAAACTATAGAAGTAAATCTTCTGCATAAAAGATTTACTTATCTGCAGGAAAGCAAAGGAGTACAGAATGCTACTGTACCAAGTTACCAAGTTTCTTTAGTAGTGCTGGTGAGAAGCAAGTGTATATCTTGTTTAAACATTGACTTACAAGGATTCAGCATTTATGAAGATCATAAGGTCAAGAAGTATCAGCTATGTAAAAGACTAGAAAACTGCAGAATCTCTTGTTGACATTTCTTTCTTAACATACATAAATAACAATTCAGACAGTGGAAAGAGTTTGAAGGGCAATATTTTTTTCCAAAGTACTATTTTTAAAATCTTTTAAGTAAACTCACTCAAAAATCAAGTTTAGTTTTGTACATTCGTTACTCTAATGGCAAAATTTGAAGGGATTTCTTAAAACCATATAAAATCTGAGAAAAAAATCAGTACCATGGTGAAAAGGCCACAGTCACACATAAGAGTAAAAAAAACATAACATAGTCTTCAAAAAGTTTTTACTGTTTGGAAAAGTAATATACCCATCCTGCTAAGCATCCCTTAACTGATATAAAATCATATCACATGAAACTTGTACCCTTAAATGGCATTAGGATTAGGATGGTTGATTTTTTAACATGAAAATGAAGGTTGTAGCTCTTGTGGAATGATGTTTAGAATGTTAAACTGTTTAGTTATTTATTAGGAGATGGTCTATAATAATGAAATTGAGAAAACATATGGTAGCAAAACAAGTAACAGAGGTCACAATGAATGGTCTATTCTGATTTATTCATTATTACTATGCATATGTCCAAAGACAATCAACTGGTAATTTCCCAAAGAAGAAAATACATCTTTGGGAAATACATGTTTGTGGGTTTGTGTTTGGGCTTTTTGTCTTGTTTTATGGGGTTTTATGAGAGAATTTTTGGTTGTTTGGGTGTGGGGTTTGTTGTTGTTATTGTTTTTAATTCTTCAGATTTTAAATCTTGTTTTGACCCCAAACTTGTCTCAGAATAATTAAAGGTAATTCTCAAACTATTCAGGGATATCATGCAAAGTTCTTAGTGAATAATAATAAATTAGTATTTCAGGTTAGTTTTGAACTGCTTTGGGGACAGTACATGGTAAGTTAGAATAATTGCTCCTAATCTGACAGTATAGCTCTCAATTATGTTCACACATATATGAAAATTCACACATCAATGAAAAAAACATTTTCAAAACACAGTTGCTGTAATGTCAAGCCTAATATATAGTCAATGCACTCAGTGGAAATTTTTACTCTTTTATCTCATATAAATGTGCAATTGTCAGTGTTTTATGAATTTTTCTCCCATTTTGAGCAAAGTAAATATTTCTTTTAAGTTACAGACCTAATGAGCACAAAAGTCCAACAAGATGGTGTATTTAAAATATTACAGTAAATGTAATTACAAAGAAAACAAACTGAAAAGCAAATTATGTTCTACTTTTTTATATTAATGTAATATATTTTTGTATTTTAATATATTACATCATTAACTGTAAGATGGAACTTGATTTTTTAACAGGTGATTATGTCTCATTTCTCAAAGAAAAAAATTTTCATCCACAAAACCATATATTTAGCCATTTACATTTATTCCTCTAAAAACACACAAAATGTCAAATATTTTCAATTACTTGTGTTCTATTTCTTCTTTATTACAGTTATTATCATAGATTGCAGTTTTAAAAACACGTCTGTATGTTGTGTGCATGCGCGTGGGTGCCTTGGAGGTAAACAAGCAATAATATTGACATTCTAGACATAAAATGAAGCACAGAGATTCATAAAGATGCTCAAAAGTATTCAGATACCTAATTCTAAGAGGATAGCATTTCCATTTCTTTGACAACATATATCAAAGTTTAATGTACTTTACAACTAGCAGAAATCATCACTCTAACTGCCATGTATTCAGAGATAAATGCTAGCTTTTGCAGTTTTTCAGGACTCAGACTTGCTTTTCATCAGAATTGGAGCAGTGTTCTGGGCATGGAATTAATTAAGGTAGCTTTCAAGATACTAATAGGTTTATCAGTTTATCATGACTAATCCTTAACCTTTTCTCTCCTACTTTAAGTTTTACAGTTTCTCATCCAGCTTCCTCTGCAATCTAGCACTATTAGACTGAAGTGATCATTAAACAGTAAAGATATCAAAAATCTTTCAAAGGTCTAATTCACCAGGATGTAGTAGTGGATTGGTAAGAAAAAAACTTATCCAAGGTAAACATTTGACAAATGTGGCTTCTTCAGCGCCTACAATACATGACTAGAGTGCCTCTCTCCTAGATGACTGCAACTTCATGTACTCATCTGCCTCCTAGTCCCAGTTGGGTTTAATAAGTTCAATGTCCTGAAAGTTAAATCCCCAGAGGGATTTCTCACAGTACACCTAACATGTACAGACAAGCTTGAATTCATCACAGCACACAGCAGCAACGTGTCTGGAAGGGAAAGGAAAGATGGCACAATGTGCTCAAAGACGTGTAGGAATCACTGTGGGGATGTAAACACAGCCATGCCTACATACATAAATCTCTCTCTATAGATCCATACATATGTCTTGTTCAGAATTTTAGCTATCTATTCTTTTGAGTGTTTTCTACTTATTGGTATAATTATACCTAATTCAAGTGCTATATTCTCTGAATTTCATTTCTATAATAAACTGAACTTCATTCACCGGACGCATAATTAGAGTTCAAATAGTTGTTTCTGAAATTCATACTTTAGAACTGTATACCTAGAGTTTAATACTGGGACATCTAAGTTTCTTACTGAAGCAGGTAAAAAGCCTAATAAGGTCAGAAAGGTCTACCCTTGCTCACAGGAAGCTTTAATTGATTTGGAGTAAGCTTTCAGCCCTTCACAGTCAACAGTCACAGGCTTGTAAGAGAAACTGCATAAACACATGACAGCCCAAGTTGTGGCAATGGCATCTATGACCCACAGACACACAGAACTTGGACTCTATAAAGGTGATACCCCAGGAGAACAATTCTGGGACCCCCATCACTGAGACAACCAGGGTGAAGAAAGATGCAACAGGATTCCACAGGATTCATGGGGTACTGACTCTCTCCTGCTCTCTCACTCTTTCCCTATCTCATTCACATTTACTGTTAAATAAAACCCCATACTATTGACTTCAGGATATGGTCTGGTTTGTACCTAAATTTGGGCAAAGAAATCTCTTAATAATAGAATCATAACAATATTACTATGTGCAGGCAGTTACATTGCTCTACATACTCCCAGACATCCTTCATTTTCCATTTTATATCTATCTTCTTTCAATTATTCTACTTCCCTTCCTGACCAGTAAGAGTAGAATTTTTTCTCCCCCATCTATGCCATGCTGTTCTTTATTAGACTGAGGAACATTCAGTCTTTTGAAAAGGAAAGGTTTTTCTCACTATGACAACAAATAATCAGGTTTTCATTAAACATAATTACCAGGAGACACTGTAGGTAGAATTTACCGTCATATTAAGGCATAAGTTAACTTTGAAATGTCTTCTACACTATAAAATAAGTGACCTTTTCAGAAGATATTAAAATACTATCATAACGGCTTAAAATCTAATTTTCCCATCCAGTTTCCATATCCTTGACTTTCCTAAAAATTGCCTTCTCTTTTTTCATATTTCTAAAGTTATATGTTGTCTTAAAGTAAGCACAAAATCTAGCTGAGTGTGGTAACCATGTCTGAAATACACTTGAAAATAGTGGGCCATTTTAACAATGAGTTTGTTGGGGTTTTTTTAATAGAGCTTTGTATGCAAATGAATTTTAAATGTGCAGAACATGTACTGAGGAAATTCAAAAAGAGATTAGCAACACATGAGAGATGAAGTTAGCAGTTAGTAAATTAATTATCTGAGGATAAAAATGGTATGCGACTTAAACTGTGGCCTGGAGCATACCCCACCCCAGAATTGCTTTCTCAGTTATTTTATTAGAGATTAGATTAACTCCTCATGATCCAAATTCATCTAATTCAAGTGAGGTTCTTTTCTCAGGTACACCATATTTACTGTATCTTCATACAGTGGATCAAACACAAACATGTCACAAGAAATTTTGTCTGATTACAAATATGGTCCTAATATTTAGAGCTGTGCTGCACTGAATGTTGAGCATGGCATTTTCACTCAGAAATCATTATGAAATGGAAGCCTCTGTGTTGGGGTGAAGATGGTTACCAAAGAAGCCCTCATAATTTGTTCTGGTAACATCAGCTCACCATGGCTGGACCTGCTCCTTAAAGAAGTGTATGTTCTCTATTATTTCTCCTGTGAATTCTTCTTTTTGATGCATTTTTTTCTCTTGTCAGCTCCCCAACACTCATTTACAGGAAAAAATTTTACTTATTCTGATTGACCAATCAGGATTTTTTTCTGGCAGGTCCTATTCCAATAAGCAAAAGAGTTTTTCAGTGTGCAATAATATTACCATAGTTTGTAGGCTATGAGACATTTAGATTATTATGCTAATCTAAAATCCACTCTTAATTCAAGCCATCTAAACAACACTTTAGAATAGAGAAATGCACAGCAAAGTGAAGCTTCAGTGGCTCTCTGAAAAACAGAAACTGCCATTGTAAAAAGTGTTAGGTACTACAGTTTACAGATTTTGTAAACATACAGCAGTGAATCAGACTAAAAGAGCTTACTTATATTAAAGAATGCTACCAATGCTTTTTGGCCATGAAAAGATAAATCAAATATGGCAAGACGGGGAGGATTCAGTACATACATTTCTCTGTGAGTTTAGAGAAATAAAGAATTCTTCAGGGATAGAAGACTCATCATGGACCTTAGAAAAAGAAAATATAAACTCCCTTGTACTCTAGCAGGTTTATATTTTATTTATCAGTTACCGGAATGTCTCCCATCTCTAGTGCTGGAGCCACAGATAACATGGTGCTATTGCCCTAGCGCTGCAGTAACCAGCTTTTGCACAGCCCAGGAAAAAAGAAAGAGGCCAAGAACAGATTACTGCAGAAGTACTATCCATGAAATACATTGTTTTATTCCTTTGATAGTTCATATCTTATCCTGACACAAATGTCTAGCATTCACTAGTGTGCAGTTCTCAGTTATAGACACAGCCTTTAAATCACACAGTTCTAATACACTCACAAAACCATTAAAATTGAACTATCAATGTCTGGATAAAAGGAACAATCCATTAAGTCAGTATTAAATCAAAAATCATGTGCACGTAAAAAGAAGAGTTCTAAAGATTTTTTTATTATTTATTAGGTAAGCCATCTTGTGATTTCTGTCTTCTGTACCATCTCCTGTAATTTCCCCCCATTCCATAAGGTCTCATAACTTCTCGGAGATTTACTTTAGGTCAGATACTGAGTATCTGACAAAGAATGATGTCAAATACCTTCATAGCCATACTCCATTCGTTGTGTAACTGGGCTTTTGGTAGGACTCTACAGGGACGGTCACCTCTCACCTTGTCACTAAGGTATCTCAACAAAATGCACCCAGTTGGACAAATGAGGCAGAGAAAAAGCTGTGTCCTCCTTTCCCAGCCCACAAGTGACACTTCTTCCAATAATGTTCTGTTTAAGCAAAGTTGGACCTTAAGAAGGTCTTCCAAAGACCGATTCATTAATTGCTCCAAAGATCCTCTTCAAATACCAAAACAATTTTGTCTTTGGCATCTTAAACAATTGTTGGAATGGAGTATGTACTACCTCAAAAATATCCTTCCCTAAGATGAACAAAAAGGCACCATGCAATGCTTCTAAATGTTCTGAATACATTCCAAAATACATAGTTTTTTTTCCTGTAACTGTGTGTCTGTGGGAATACATTTTCTTCCAAAATATGGAAAGGAACCCAAAAGTCCTGTATCCTACCATTCCTCTCTAGGTATCAGCAGTAAGTATCTTGAAATATCTTTCCAAAAATCTATTAAGGAAAAAGGCTGGTGTCATTTTTTTTTTCCAAATTATGAAATTTAATTCTTCTTGTAATTTTAAGAAAGTACTGGATTTCAAAATTAAATTTGTAAAGTTTAGAGTGTTCATAGAATGCTGAGCACCCTGAACATTTTCATTTTATGGATGTCCTAGGTTACAATGTAAGTTGTGCCCAAAGTATGTATTCTATCCCCGTCTTCATGAGCTGTTGAAACCAGGTGGGACAGTGTTTCCCTTATCTTCTGTTAATGAGCACAACAATGCCTTGCTGCAAGACTCATAGATAACTCCCTCCAGGAACTATCTCTGATTAATGGGCCTTCAAGGACCCACTGCATGACTCATAGAATGAGATCATCCCATTGTGAGATGCTCCACCCAGGGGGAGGAGCCAAGCATTCCCACCTGCACAGGCAGCCTTACCCATTGGACTCCCAGAGGACAAGAGCTACCAGACCTTTCTACAGGACCACTGCTTTGACAAGACCATTTCATCTGGACTGCTACTACCACCCTAACTAACAGAGTGTCAGGTTGTATTCTGACTCTGTCAGTGGTTTTTTGTACTATTGCATTTCTTTTATTTCTTTTATTTTCCTCTTATTAAATTGTGTTTTCTGACTTGGAGTCTCTCACTGGTTTTGCTTTCAAACCAGCACAATGGAGAAGGTTTAGCCTATATTCTGAGTGACTGATAGAGTATTACACTCTAATTTGCTTTTCTTTTAAAAGTTGTTGGTATGTGAAGCAGAAAAGAGCAACCATATTGCAAATAAAGTAAGTGGTAGAACACATGTTTTTCCTAAAAGAATGGATGTATCTCAAACATCCTTTATTTATGGAATTTGGAAAAAATATTTTTGTAAATTAAAAGAGTTGTGTTATAAAAATTGGCTTGTAAACCACTCAGAGAAAAATAACCTCATCACTGACGAGGTTATTAACCAACTGCCTCAGTATAACACAACTTACAAACATACTCTCATAAATTTGAAAAGTACTCTTTGTTTGCTTCTGGTTCTTATATATGAGTGATATCACACATAAGGTCATAAAGATCATTCAAATCAGCATAGTATGAAGTACTTTTTGCTTGACTTTAGAAGCAATCTCACAAGACTAGAAGATTTATTTTTTGGGATGAAATACAAAATGGTCTAATCCTGATTATCACTGTTTTAGATACTGTAAAAATTCTTGCAAGAGTCAAGTTGGGGATTTTTTTTGTGGGTTGCTTGATGTAGACTTTGGCCCATTTTGGTTTGCTGGTTTTTTATTTGTTTTGTTTTGTATGTGGGGTTTTTTTGCTTTGCTTTGGTTTTTTTCTCGTTGAAAAAAAATTTGCTCAGCTAACAGAAAGACTTCGGAGAAATGGATATTATCAGTGTTTTCAACAAACACAAGGGAAATGTAGACAGAAACCCCTTGAGTCATATTTTCTCCTACTGATATAACTAAGGCAAATACTGCTGGCTGGGAAGTTTTGTGTACAATGCTGAGATTGTGTGTTCTTAACAGAACCACTGATATGATTTCCTTATTTCATATAATGATGATATTAAGATATATAAATGGAAGACGTATCTCAATACAAGTAACTCCCTAGATCTCATATCCAAGCTAGCTCGTTTGCTCACAGTCTACTAACTGCTCCATGTGCTGTTCTTAAAGGATATTCAGTCTGAACCTACAGTAATCACTTCCTCTGATGATTGTCTGTATTTCAGTAGTCAGAAGAAGATCTCTTTACTCTCAGAATATCTGCCCCTGACAAACAGGCCTGAAGAGCTTCGGTGAAATAGCTGCCTGGTTTGTAAAGTAATGTAACTGGAAAGAAAAATGAGTAATGAAAAGTAATTTTGTTCCTATTTTCTGCTGGGCCCTCTCCTCTCCTTCAGCTTTGTCTAACACCTTTGAACAACTGTAGCACATGCAGTATTTGCTATTATTCAGCACCTATGTAAGGTATGCAAAAAAATATTGTTCTGGTGGTCTATACAGAAACTCATTCAAGTATGGAAAAGATGCTTTCACAGAATCATAAAGCAGTATTTCAAATTCATTTCAAATACAATTTAGAAGTCAGTATTTTATAGTCTTTAAGGTCAGTACACTGAATTAGTCAATCTTTTGTTTTGATCTTTAAAATTACATGTACTCTAAATTATTATAGTATGTTCAGAAGTACTAAGTTGGGGCTATCAGAAAGCTGATTCACAAACCTATGGAAAAAATGAAGGTGTCTCACATTTTTGTTCTGTGGATTTCCCTAAAACATGGTATGGAACCAAGGAAGGCTTACACTTGAAAAGATTTTGGAAGCGGAAAATGGATAGTAATGAGTTTTTGTTAGTTCACAATGAAGGGAAAAAATTCTGGAAGCATGATTTTCTCCATTGCAACACAATGGTCTAAGGACACTGGTTTGTTTTTCATTCAGAGAGCAGTAGAAGATTTGTGGGGAGAAAAAATTCTGGTTTTCAAATTCTTCAGGAGGGATTTGGAGGGAAGTTATGCAGCAGAGGAAATATTAGAAGTTGGCACTCACGTCCTAATTACCTTAGCATATCTAACATTGCCCCTGCATAGGTACAAGAAACACTGCCTACTTGTATAAAGGTATTATATGAGATAACTGAGATTATTGATATCCTTCATAAACAGATAAAAGCCAGATTAAAATGTTTGTGTAAGAATAATAATTATCTTCAGATGGCTTTTTTATTTTTTTTTCCAAAAGTTCAGAGAACAGACAGTAAGTCAGATGAGGTATTTCAGATTTCTTACAATGTGTATATGAGTAAGTATGATGATTATGTTAACAAGACTGTATATCAGTTTCAGATTTGTCATGCACTGAGTGGGACAGATATGTATCTAACAAATGCTAATGTGAGAAACAGTATTTTTTAGATATGATTCATTTTCTTGCTGAATACAAGTAATACTTTACACAAATGAGAATGCTTCTGCTACAACCAATTTATCTCCAAAGTAATATTTTACACTTGCAAAGTATTTAAAACCCACTAATTCTTAAAAAACATGTCTGTAATTAACTAAAGATTGTTTATCTTTGTTGCGCAGAACTGAGGAAGACAAAAACTAATTTGTCCATGAGTTCATAGTTAATCAATTAGAGATAATAAACTAAGAAACATATACTGCTGTTTCTTATTTACAGTCTAAACTAAACGTATTATACTACCAGTATAATCATCCACAATACCAAATAAAACAATGAAAAAATACTGCTGATATATTAGATTTGATTCTAACAATGTCTTCACATACTTCTTTTTTCACAGAACACTGTAAAACAGCACTGTCATTGGTATCATGTGCCAAAGAAGCAGCAAAACTGAAATCTAGAGGGATATGTCTAAGCAAATAAAAAGTAGTTTCTCTTAACCAAACCTACATATAGAAGCTGAGTCCTACACGAAACCTTTAGCCAGGGAAGGTTAAAATTTAAGACTGCACTCATTCAATCATGTTCCCTAATCACTAACCTTCCTTTCTTCTTTTGAACAGATTAAGTTCATATTCTTCAACACACAAATATAGAGTATCAACAGGGTATATGGTGAAGTACTCTTGCATGCAGTACCCTGTAGCTTGGTAATTAATGACTTTCAAATTATTAGTTAATTAATTATTTTCCTTTCATAAACAGTTTTCCTGAAGGTCCCACAGAAGACAGAACAGAATTTCACATATCTCAAAATACATTGATTTTTCACAGAAAAAAGTCTTGATCCTGTAGACTTTTTTGGAGTGTCATTTGTCATTTTGGGATCTGGTTAAACTCAAGTGAAGCCATTTCCAAAAAACCATTTAATCAAAAGCTTCTGTATAGGGTCTCCAAACAACCTCACAGCAAACTCATGACTGACATCCCAGTAAAGATGAAGGCAAAGTTACTATGAGGGTCATGCTAACTGTCAAACAGGCTAGTTACATTTGTTTTTATTTTTTTCCCCAGTGTGTCTTCTTTTGAGAAATTTTATTAAAAGGTGAAGTTGACAGATGGCCCTGCATCACTTCTCCAGGTAATGAATGTTGTTTTATTGACCTTCTTGTGACCAATGATTCAGGCTTGTCTGCCTCTACCACAGGAAACAAATGAAATGTACTCTATTGAAATTCTATACTTCACAGTTTCCAAACTACTAAAAGTGTAATTTCATATACAATGCCCTTAGGTTGCTTTTTCAAAAATTGTTGTCTGCAAATTGAATTTACTAATAATTTGCTTCCCTCACAGTACTTTAGAAATTCATTGAAATGAGAAATAGATGATAAAGCAGAAAAAGAATGATGGTGAGGCATTGGAAACATCTCTATATCACAGGTTATTAGAGATAAAATGGAGAAAGACAGAAAAAATTATCTTCTTTTTAGTGCACAGGTTTGTCAAAGGAAAATATTGAAGAGAACTCTCCTTGAATAAAGATACACAAAAGCTCCATAGTCCTTTAGGTTGTCAAGTAAGAACTCTGATTATGGAAACTGAGAGAATGAGACTCCAGATCTGTGAAGCAACAACTCATTGCACAACAGCAAAATAATTTATTTTCATGAAACTGCCTACAAATAATCTACTAACATTAATGAAAATTAAATAAAATCACTGAGGAGACAAATACTATCTGAAAAGAATTTTTGTCACAAGACAAGTCAAATTCAGAGACAATTTCAATATATACTATAAACAAAAAATTAAAGTAACTTCAGCTTCACTGGAAGACTTTCCTGCATGCTATTGATGTAGGTAATGTTTGACTGGATATTTTGAATTAGACTCCATTTTTTGTCTATTTTCAATAATCCATAATCTCTGCAATGAAGATGGAATTTATGTGGGAACAAGTAGTTTACTGGAAAAATTACCTGGATTTTTTGAAGCTTCATATATTATTTAAATTAGTAGGTCTATATTTTAAAAATCATAGAGATATCTAATGTACTTATTTAAAAATCCAGGCAATGTCAAGTGACCATCTTCAAATGAAAAAAAGAGTCTAATTTTCTACTGAAACAAATTATATATTTATTTAAATTGTAAGATAAGGTTGTAATGTAGTAATGGTGTTTACTGTGCTTTGGCAACTATTACTCCTAGAAAATGTCTGCAATCTTGTGAAGGAAAACAAAGGAGACTAAATTAGCATATGGAAACCTGACTTTCTGCATGCATGATTTTGCTTATATAAATATGTTGGCAAGACATACCAGATTTCATCTTGAAACTGATTTAAATTTAAACCTATTGGTACTTCACATTCTAAAAAGTTGACTGGCCAGCTTCGTTTCCTTTCTAAGTAAAAGGTATTAAAAAAAAATCTGTCATGAAGTCATGCAAAAGAGATGAATCTCTTGTAATCAAGACCAACTCCATGCCAGATTTTTACAGCAAAACAATCATCTTAAGCTTCACTAAGAAATCAGCCAGAGCACTGAGAGGAGTAATAATGTGATTTCTCTAGAAGTTCTACTGAATGAAGAAATCCACAATGGTTTTCAGCACTGATTTTTTTTAAAAAAAAAAAAAAACAGTATTCTCAGTAGATAAAAATTTGCTAAACACAGCTTGAAAGACTTGAGAAAAGGGGATGTGATTTTATAGCTGCAAGCAGATTTTGCAAAGGCCCTGAGTTGTTCCTCCTTGATGTCTATGTTCTCCATATGTTCATGAGGACCTGAACGCTACTCAGTGGGAGCTCTGACTGCTAGACCTGATCTGTCAGCAAAATGGAAAATGACAGCAGCAGACACACTGTCCCTTTGGCAGGTAATGGTTATGCCTTTTTTGGCTAGAGGCACGCCTCAGTACTTCTGAGGGAAGTGAGCAGATCCATCCAGACAACCGCAAATTGATGAGACAGCCCGGTAACTCTGCCGCTCTCTGAAACCCTGGACTAGGACAGGCAGCACAGCCTTTAAAAGAAACTGCCAACCTACACCTAAAACTTGCTTAAAATCTAATCTCTTCTTCAGCTTACCTTCTTTAAGATGATTTCATTGCAGCCAAACTGTTTTAGAATTATAATATACAGCACTATTCTCCTTGTATACTAATACATAATACAGCTTAGCATAGTAATTGTAACATTGGCAAAACTGCACATGGCAAAAAACCCCAAAACATTAAGTATTTCCTCTACTTCTTAATTTAACATAAAACATTTTATCCTTTCATTTTTCTTTACAAAAGTGATTTATCATTAATATTCACTTTTCCAAAGAATTATAAACGATCATATGCTACATCCTACATGGTTTAGAAAAAGTATTCATGAGAAGGCAAAAGTCATGTAGCAGCTCAAGCAAATTGTCTGTTTCATAGAAAACTGCAGTATCACACACACAAAATGCTAACTATATAATTGAAACTCTCAGTCAAAACCAGAATAATTTTGGTATGTCTGTGCAAAAGATAAATGAATCCACATGAATCATTAAAACAGTATGATATAGTACTACTTAGTTCTAGTTGATATTCACCATAAATCAATAGCAGTAATCTTATTAATATACATTTAATGCAGTTGAATCCAGTGAATACAATATTTCAATGTATTGAGTGTATCTCAATACATGAGATATTTTATGCAAGTATTTTAAATGAGACACATATGTTTCCCTTGCATTCTGTTAAATCTCAATAAAGATAGATAACCACGATCGATAAAGTAAGATTAGCTCAGTTCAATACTGAGAAATTTTCAATACTACTGTCCAGAAGATTAATATCTGGATATCATTCCAGCAGTATGACAAAGCTAAAGTACTAGGAAGCCAAGCTTTAAATAAGGACAGCACCACGCTTTCTGCATTACTGCTTATGTTGTTATTGATTCTTGTGAAAGACAAACTTTCACAGATTCATTTAGCTTCATTACATATGTGAATTTACAAAGAACTTATTAATACGTGTATTTGTGTGAATTACCAACTCCTTTTTTAGTTATCCACAATTTTTGCACCCCGTACCATTCAAAAAGTGTATTTCCTACTTTTTTTCAAAAGCAATTCCCCATATTTTGTGAATACAGTATATATTATATTAATATACCAACTGTACAAAAAAGACAAAAAACATATTTGCCTATTTTTTCTAACTAGTAGTAAGCATTTAAGCAACAAGGTACTATGTATTTTACTAATATGTAATAGTTTACTTGTATACACAGTGTATGAAAAAGCCCCTTTTGCAGACTTCATCTGCATGAACGTATTCTAGTCATGTAAATAAGTTCCATTGAAGGGAATTCAAGTAAATAATGTTTAATATTATAACAATAGGAAGATAAGGTTTACAAGGTAATTGGAAATTTTATTCATGCACTAAACTCTGTCATCTTGAACTACAAGACTTACCAAATATATTTGGTGCTTACCCAGCAATCTACAGACAGTCTGTTACAGAGACACCAAACACAATATTACTGACATATTGACCTGCCTTCTATACCCTCTTACAAAATTTTTAAAGTGTTTTACCTTTGACTTTGGGTCACAGTCTACATCTTTGGATTAACAGAAAATACGAGTTCCAAAAACCCTCACAAACAATACCAATTTCATATAATATTTTGAACATACTCCTGCTACCATTAAAATTCCATATTTGAGTGATTTTTGATAATGGAAAGTCTTGGTTTTTTAAATACTATTCCTTTTGTAATTCAAATGATTACAAAACTGTCAATTTATATTTTTTAAGTTCTGTATAAATATTAGTTACCAAAATTATTAATCGACAGTGGCAGGACTTTGCCAGAGGAGCCACGTTGGTAATTTTTATTGAAGTCTCAGTGGGTTAAAAAAGGTAAGAACGATGCAGACAATTTTTGTGAGCCATGGATTTTAATAGATTTAGTCTTACTACTTCTGTTTAAGTTTAAATAAAGCTTTACATTATCCCAGTGAAGCAAGAAAAACATAAACACAGGCTTATATGTTACAATGATTCAGCAGCTGTTCAACTGTGCCTAGTGTTCTCTGTTACAATATTGAAAATGATGTCACCATTCAAGGATAAAATAATTATGGTATTTATGGAATAAACAATACATAGAGTACTTGCCATCCTTATTGCACTTCTCTGGTAATAAGAACTACTGTGCTGTGACACTATCTTCCCCCTTTCCTTTTCCTTACAACACTAACACCGCAATTTTCTCAGTACCTGCACCACAGAAGTGGTTTTGCATTGAAGGTTGAGGATTATTCTTTCTCCTAGAATAAAGGAGGATATGACAGTGTATATCCTTGACTGTAAAAAGGCAGGGGGAAGCAGGCAAGCCAAGGAGAGCAGTTTTATCTGTACATCTCGATCCAGGTGCAAGCTGTTGATGACAAGTTGTGAGGGGAACTGTATGACTTTTGCTTATGCAAATTGTTTTTCAAGCTCTAGCTCCATCCACCCCCTGCTCCAGAAGCCCTTACAGTTTCCCAAAGACCAGATAAACAAAAGTAAGTGTCTACTAGGAAATTTCTGTCAATTCATATCTTATATTTGACTCCATTAAAAATGCATTAAATTATTTAAAGAGAAAAATGTAACTAGGAAACAATGCACGTGTCTGCTATCATCAATATAGTAATTATAGCATATTTTAAAAGTAGAGTAATAGTTGAATGAATTGAAAGAACTTATTTAACCTTTTCCCCCCAAAAAATATTTATTTACCAAACAAGTGTACCAGTCAGGAAAATACCTGTTGTAGATACCGGATAATTACATAATAGTTACTAAATACACAGTGTATTATAGAATGCCCAAATAGCTACTAAAAAGCAAAATTAGATTAGATTTTCTGAGCTGTGAAAATCTACTTCATTTGTGGAGATCTGCAACAATTGCTAGATGGCATTTTAGGTGATGAAATATTCTAGTGAATATTTGAATATTTCTGACAGAAAATCACATTTAAAGTCTGCGGCTCAATCCACTCATAAAATAGCTGTTGTATGAAAAAAAACTTAATAGACACAGGATCTTTTTCATGAAAATAATTTTTATGTAGTTTCAGTTTACTTAAAAGTAGAACACTTTGACTATCAAATGTGATGTTACTGAAGAGACTTGTCAGATTTCTCATGGAAGACCTGTCTAGTGTTATTTCTTACATAACTTGTTAAATACTTTATTTATTTAAGAGTAGAGTTGAGAAATACTGCAGATTTACATTCTCAGTTCTGTACTGCTTCACTTAACAGTACTTGACATAATTTTTATGTTATCAAAGGACGATGAGTGTTGCCCTTGAGTAAAATTCAAATCTAGATTAAAATCTATTAGGTTTACAGTGGCATAGAAAACATATGCTTTAGTAATGAATTTCAATATACATTCTGTTTGCAAATGAAAACAGATCAACGGTCTGTAGAGTTAGCTGAACATCAATATACTTTGCAGTGGGTTTTGTTTTCTGAAGATAGCTGAGATTTCATCTACTGTTCAATCTTGCTGGAGATTTAAGTTATACTAGTCAAAAATGGGGCTCGGTATCACAAAGATTATTTAATGTTCAATGTCCAAACTGTAAAAATATCTCCAAAATGAGAGAATGAATTGAGAATTGTTATTTATTTCACTACTTATTTTTCAGTAATGAAGCTTTTTTTCCCTAACATATATGAGGAATGATATTTTCCTGCTTTAAAAAGATTCTACCCTACCTACTTGATTCATAAAGTGAAGGCTTTAAGAAAAACACTGGGTATCATTCAGCTCACAACCCAGCCTGGATGGACTGTAATAGGATTCAAAATATATTCTAATCACAGAGGAAATAATCACCCAGTAGGATTCAGCTCTTACTTTAATTATAGAAAGAATGCTTTTACAAGAATAGTTTATACTGAGCCAATTATATCATACAGTATACTTGGCTCAGTTTCATATAGATTTTCACATTAAAATAAGCACTAGTTGCAGTGTCTTGATATGTGCAGTCATTTGTACTTCATGATATGTGCCACAGACTATTAAGCATCCCATAGAGCCTTTAGAATTGCTCAAGGAGATGGCTTATAGCAGATGATCATAAAAGCAAAAAAAAAAAGAAGTCAGTAATACTTTTATCTCAGTATGAAATATGAAAGGTCATGAAATATGTACTGTTATGGACACAAACTGGGAGAATCTCTCTGAACCTTATTTCCAAAAGAAAATATGTCTAATGCTACTTACTAACTGATAACTAAGAAAAGACAAAATTAATTTAAAATTCATGTTTAGCACAATTAATAAAGCAATAAGCAATTCATTTTTCAGGCAGAAAAAGAAAGCTTAAGGCCATCAAGAAGCATGAACTTTGGTTTTCCTTGTCTTAGGTATCCCAAGAGGATTCAGAATCGAAACATAGGCATATATAGGAATGTTCATCTGCCTTTTATGTTAAAAGTCTGAATCTCTGAGAGACTGAGTAATCGGATTCTTTTTCAGCATCTCATTTTCCTTTCTAGCTTGGCTTCTATCACACACTGCGTGTTCACTTGCTTGTATCACAGCTCATATTCAGCAATCAGTATTATTCATACTTTGAATAAAAATAAATATTTCAAAAAAAGTCTTAATTATTTTGAAGAAAGAAACTGAAAGGATCACATATAATTCTAATAAAAAGAAAGGAGGACATACCTGTTGAATTTAGTAGCTGTAGCAAAGTAAAGGTGAGGTGATGTTTGACAGATTGAGTTACAAAAAAAGGCAATAAAGAAGGCAGAACTATAGTTACTCTTTTTCCTTTCCTCAGATTTCTTTGATCTAATATGCATAGCCACCACCAGTTAACAAGTCTCTGTGCAGAACAGGTCATTCTGCAATACGCTTGGGAATGGATGTATCTCACCAATCTTTAAAAGCAGCTTATGGTTCTTGCTCTGAACCACATCATGTGGCTCTTGAAGCTTCATCAATGCTTGGTTTTTCATTTCTGTGTTTGTGAAGGCAAAAATGCATGTCACTTCTCAAGTTCATTCTAAAGGCACCATCGTTTGAAGCACAATTCTTGAGGAAATAAGATGATAACCCATCCCTTTTACACAGCTCACACACTTCTAGTACTGCTTCCTGACCATCTTATTTTGAGTTAAGCTATACTTATACATGCTTGTAGGTATTCATACAAACACATAAATGACTAATGCATGAACACTTACAGTCAATGACAAATATAAAGATATTTAATTCCAAATATGATGTTCAGCTAGATTTATTTAGCTTTTACTTAGAACTTACATTTCATTCTATGATCACAAAGGGAATGTAGTCATTTCATCAATGTCATCAAAAATAGAAGAAAGGTATCATGTATAGTGAAGAGTTTACTAAAGAAAATTGGGAAAAAAATCAATTAACTCATTTAAGATCAGATTTTAAAAAAAATATAGTGAAGAAAAAATTTTTAACTAAAGGATTAATTCTGGTTATAGTTAAAAGACTAACTTCACAGAAATTAAAAAAAAATCTGGTTTGAATCAAAGACAATCAGCCCACCCTAGATTTGCCTCTCCATGCTCTTGTTGTAATCAAATTACAGTTTAAATATCACACTTTAATACAGTAATTATTTGAATAGAATATGATATTTGAAAAGCAAGCCAACAGAGATTGAAAGGGAAACCCTCTGGAAATGTGTGTTTAATAAAGTGCCAGAAATAGTTAAATATGTTGCCTTAAAATTAATTTATCAACAAATTCATCATCTTAAGCACTATAGCAGTATAAATGTGTTGGATTATTTTGCACTCTTTATAAAAAGACATTGCAAATAGCACAGGTTTATGAAAGAAAAAAAGCAGAAACCTACAAGTGTTGTTTTATAACTGCATTGTATTAGCTAAGTCTTTCCCTACATATGGAATGTCTGTGTATTCAATGAGGGAGCAAGGGGAGGAGAATGATGGTGTGACACACTCCTTTGGTTGTGTCCACATTCCATTACCACTCCAAGCTTTTGCAGAGATTTTCTCAAGACTAAGTCTACCCTAGTTTGGTGGAAGAAATACTTAGGAACAATTGAACAGCTGTTTAATCTGGTTAGCATCTGAGAATAATTTGCATGCTTTATAACTACTTCAAAAAGCAAAGGAAAGCTCTGTACTTGTGGACAATAGGAAGAATCACCTCAGAAGTGCACTCCTGATCCAAACTAAAATTGAACTCATTGAAAAAAGATGAGATCTTCAATACATTTAAGACTGATATGCTTTACCTTTACAGATAATTTAACAGGGGTTAACAGAGGTCTTTCTAATGTCTGCTTTCTACAGAACTATTCACAAGGCCTCTTGAAACTATGTGCTTTGTCATCAACTGCCATTAGACATTTTGTGAAATTAATTCTGTAAGTCTACAATACTTTTTAAAGTATACAAGCATCCTTAAAAATATGTTCTGGATTCTTCAGCAAGGGGGAGAATATCCAAATGTCATCCACTTATCTTTTTTCTTTTCCCTTTTTCTTTTTTTTTTTTTCTTTTTCTTTTTCTTTTCCTTTTTCTTTTCCTTTTCCTTTTCCTTTTTCTTTTTCTTTTTCTTTTTCTTTTTCTTTTTCTTTTTCTTTTTCTTTTTCTTTTCTATTTAAATATTTCAAGTCTTTTAAACTCAAATTATGGAAGTATTATTGCCTACTGTGAACATATGACTGGTTCAGAAAATTCTCCTAATACTAATCATGCTATTTTTCAGGAACTCAAATGTGTTTTCACATTCTGCAGGATACAAAAAGAACCTTATTGCAAGAATTACAAATTTATGAGTAGGATATGGTCTGTTTTTCATTTATATGATACCATTTTTCACACACTTGCCCTTTAAATGGCTGGGTAGAAACAGGATTACTAATTAATAGAAAAAAAATATTCACTAAGAACTCAAAACACTGTTATTCCTCATTGTTCACCTTTGAAAAGATACGTGATAATTTTGTATTTAAAAGTAACACTGGAAAGGGCAAAATATGCCCATTAAAGCTTCATGCAGTTATTTTCCTACAGTAGGAAGTGTTTGGATATGAGATGTCATATTGATTCCATCAAGTGATATATACTGTGACATGGTTAACTATTTGGACACAGAGATGCTAAGTGGCACACATATGGTGTACAGGCTATACAGGACATGTACTGATTGTCTCAGAGAAATTTACTTCATCTCCTTGATAGAGCAGATGAAATCTGCAATTTGGACTACCCCAGTTGCCACTGGCAAATGTTATGGCCTGTGTTGTAGATAGGTTGCCATCAGGGTTTTCAGTGGACAGGTCACGTCTATGTAACACTTCAGCTTGAATGCTCCACAGCATAACAGCTATCCCATACTGCTAAACATCTCAAAAAACCCACAAGCCTCTATAAAATCATCCTTTAGTTTTTCTGTACATCACACTCGACTGTCACACAGGGAAGTAATTTGTCCTGCTTTCTTTCATTGAGTTATATTCCTAGGTTTCTTTAATGAAAAGGACTAGGAAATCCTTTACTGCTCCCAAGTTGGCCAGATAAACCAGCAACTCTTATACAATCCTCTTCCACAGATTGCAGGTCAGGTCCCCAATAGTGCTATTTCCTGAGATTTGGCTGTTCCTAGTAAAGTGGTCCAAGTTTTCCAGTGCTCTGCTAATTAGAGAGGTGCCCACAGAAGTGAAGACGGAAAACAAACACACCCTCCCTAGTACCTAGAGATGCACAACACACTCAAGTTGTCCAGATCCAACCTGAGGTGTCATCTTCAGTGTCGTGATTTAGGAATGGTATTCCCCACTTTAGTACTCCCACTAGAAAGACCATGAACCCCTCCCCTTCCACACTGAGTTGGAGGCAGAGAAGACAGAGATCATGGGTTGAAATAAAAACAATTTACTGTAAACAGCAATGAGATAAGAAAACAAACAGTAGCAGCAACAACAAAAAAAGGTTATTCACATGCAAAAGTATTTACCACGAACCCCAGACAATAAAGAAATATGGTGGCTGAGTTTCCCACAGTGCCACTCTTTGCTCCACTGGAAAACCATGACTTTCTTCTCAGAAGCCAGAGAGTTCCTTATCCCCACTCTGAGCAACTGATGTGAGGTGGTAGAGAATAACATCCTACCCATGTCCACAGGGCTCCAGACTCTGTCTCCTAATGGCTACTGCAAAAATTAACTCTGTCCTGGGCAGAATCAGGACATGCAGCCTTAAGGTCAAATTACTGCATCTGGATGAGTTGAACATACTCATTTTTTATCTTGATGTTAATCCTTGGAAAAAAAGTACTTATCCAAATGTCATAGGGATATTGTGTACACCAAGGACCTAAGAGCCCTATGACCTTTGTGAGTGAGCAATATCTTCTCAGTAGACCAAAATCTGTCTGGGCTGAAGATTAAAGGATTTGAACTAGAATTAGCAAGAAGAGTCAGGGCTGGTGTGTCTGAGTGTTGCAAAAGACGTCTTACCTCTGCCACTGCGCTGTCATGTCTTTAGTTTACTCTGGCTGAATAATCACTACTTTTACTACTGCAAAGTTTTTTTGAAACCTTTTTGGGAGCTGTAATTATGTTACTTTTGAAGAATTACCCATATACTTTGCAGAGTGATTGTTGCATTTATCATGAGGTTTTTACATCCTTTGTATTTTTAGAACAGAAAATAAACAGCTTAACTGATGAAGTTTTAAGAGCTCTCAAGTGCATTTTATTTGAAGTGACTAGGTCAGATGCTGCTCTCAACTCTATTTTCATTCATGCAGGTTTGTAACTAGCTTGTTAAAGAAATTGCCTGAGGAAATTTGATAGGAAAAAAAAGAACCTACAGTTTACTACAGGTATTCAATTCAGATACTTGCACAATTTTGGAGAAAAAATTCTAACAAATTCTGATAATACTGTCACTATCTAGCTAGGAAACTCACAGAAAAGGTATTGTTTTAGTAATAGCTCTGTCCTATGGCAGCTGTATGTATCACAAAAGCTACGAAAATAATTACCAAGTCCAAGCCTTTTGGTGGTGTTATCTTGATTTACATCATTGTGAAGGCAATCAGAATCAAGCCATGTCACTACGAAGTGAAAAATTACAGTGAAATCCAAAGGAGCTTAATAGTCTATGTGATTCTAGAACTTAAATTATGCTAAATTAACCTCCAGAGTGTAAGTCCTCTTCTAAGAATAGAAGAAGCTTTACACATTAAAAAGAGGGCACAGAAATAAATATGAATATAAGGCGCTGTAAGCTTTTCAGTATGTATCAGTCTATAACCACTCAGAAAAAAAGTACCATCAAGGTGACTTAAATCTTTCATATTAACAGTATCTAATACTGTTACAATTTATTCAAAGTATTTATAGCAGATGGCATAATTCCTAAGAACTAAAAAAAGCTCTAGGAACTTTCAAAGCCAACAGAAATTATTCTTCCTTTCTTTGGTTCAGTAATAATCGCTGCAGTCTTCACACTAAAAAGAGAGTCAGATAAAGAACTTTTGGGAAAATCAGTACAAAATTCAACATCTAGCATGGTGTAATCAAGTGTTCAGTGATCAAATGAGCACCCTAGTTACTGCTTGCTGATTAAAGTTAATCGAAATGTAAATAAAGAAATAATAAGTGGTTTAAGCATTCAGGTGAGGGAAGCCCATGGTACCCAGGGGACCGTGGCAGTAAGTAATGCTCAGAATACTTCAACATGAAAAACAGGAAGCTGGAAACAAGGCTGTTATCCATGCCCTGCTGTTCATGTGAATGGCATTTACCTGTTCACTAAACCATGGACTTCCTTTGCAATGACCATGATTCTCAGCTTCCTCATTATACCATGTGTGATCTCTCCATTTGCAGGAATAAACTCAACAAAAGACATTTTTATACCTACCCATACAAGGTGTAAAATAGTGAAAAGTGAAGTTTATTGCTAAGATTATTTGAATGATATTTGGCTATCTCATACCTCTATGTATTCACCGAAATTCTTATAAGTGCCTCATATTTAGAATTTTTACCAAATGTTGCCATTGTTCACTATGTAATTTTTTCTTAGTTTACTTCCTAAAACTACAATTTTTAAATTGAATTTAATTATCATAAGACCTTTAAAGAACTACACCCATATGAACTTAAAGAAATACCCTCCATGGCAGACTAAAATGTTCTATATCTTGTTAGAAATGTTATAAATTTCCATTTAGTTAATTATGTATTCAAAAGTAACATATTTATTCTGGAAGAGAGACAGCAAAGATAAGCTACAGTACTACAAAAAGTCTATTTTCTCAACAAAACTGGTGTAATACAAATTACTTCAATGCTTTCCAAATACAACTGCTTATATTTTAAAATTAACATAGAAAATAATTACTTTTAAATTATGCTAGTGCTATTCTATATAACATAGAAAATAATTACTTTTAAATTATGCTAGTGCTTTTCTATATTACCTGTTATATATTATAAAGACCTTCCACTTGGTCTTATTATTGTACAGGCTTATTTTTGAACATCATGACATCCTAGGCTTTTTGGGTGTTTTGTGAGGTTGATTAGGTTGTTGTTTCTCTAGCTCAGGTTTTGTTTCATTTACATAGCATTAGGACCATATACTTTTTGAAATCTTGAAGTTCACTAATGTAGATGAATTGATGGAAAAAAACCCCAAGCTTTAAAACTATAAAGGTCAAGCAGAATAACTATTTCATTGAAAATGGAACTCTAACTTCAAATAAAATAATCATTACAACAGTCAAGTATTAGAAATAACCTTGAGATACTCCAGTACTAGCTTCTTGCAATAAACAGACCCAGTGGAAACATTTCTTCATAAACTTATATAACCCCTATATATATCGACATATATTGAAATATTTAGGGACATTATTTGGACAGGAAGACCTTTCCAAATACTATTAAATTAGCACTGTGTCTTAATTTTCGTCTTTACTATCCACCACACTGCTAACACAAAAAACCCACAGCAAAAAAGACAAATTTTATGAGGACTGTCTCAAAACTGGAGTGTAGGTATTTTGATCTAAAGATGCCACAAAAGAAAGTAAACAGTTGATACTGAAAAGTAGCAGTGAGTGAGTAGAAAGGGCTCAGGACACAGGAAGAAGGAAATGGTATTTCTTTCTCCTTCCCTCACAAAGAAAATTCCTGTTTAGAATTATTTTGAACATGTCTTCTTCTGTTGCTTAATAAAGCTGCCCTGAGAAAATGAATGTAGATTTTGATCTGAAATGTGTGGTTATTTGGACTTCTCTGGGAAGTAAATATGGTTAATGGAGGAATAATAGTTTAAACAAAAATTGGATGGAATGCACTGGAAAGTATCAAACTTTACATTAAGTGACCTTAGTATCAAAGTGACAATGGCATATTGGACTAAGCTCAGCCAACAGATTTAGACTCATTATTTGATTTATTTCATTATCTATTTACATTTATGCTTTTACATTTTCCCCTAAGTTTATTGGAAGTGATAGAGGGTTGTAATTTTACATCTGTCCATCATAAAGTGGGATCAAGAGAATATTCTTCAGACATCACTGAAGAGATAATAAGAATTATAAGAATTTCTGACCTTGGCTAGATTCATTTCAGAAACTCCCTTTAACTTCTTTTGAAAGGGCTGGCTTTATTCTGCTTCATTGTGAAATAACAGTGGAGGTGAAAGGTTCTTTAACACATTTCCGCTCCTGGATTCATTCAGCCCTACTATTACTTCTTTTCTGTCTTTTCTCAGTGAATTTGAGTTCATCAAAGTATAAGACTAACAGTACTGACCGAGTTAAACAGTAGATTCAGGCTGTGCAAGTTTCTTACTCCAACTCTACTAATTCACCCTTTTCTCTTGACCTGCAAACTACCTTGTTATTCTATTCCTTGGCCTCTCTTGTGCAGAGACTGCCAATCGTATCACATTTGCAGTGTTTTTTATAGGCTGGGAAAAAATATCAAGACTAGGTGAAACTACCCTACTAATTTTTTCTTCTAGGTCTGCTGTGATGAAAGTGAATTTTTTTTAATTGGTTCCACACACTTTGAAAATGATAACAAGTTCCTGTGAATTTTTCATTCAAATTGCAGATTTCTTCTTCATAAAATTTTTTCCTCACCAAAAAAAAAAAAAAAATTCTTAAAAGCATCTTCAAAAGACATAATTTTTATGATACTTCTTTTTATTTTATTTTGCCCTAGGGCTTTCTAGACTCCTAAATTGTTCAATAGCAATTACAACAGCTATGTTTAATTATCTAAGCTTTCAGTCAGTAGCATGCTGATAGCATGTTTGTGTAAATTTGAATATTATGCACATGGCCCAAAATGTTTCTTTTATAAATACATATGAAGAGGAAGGAATTTACCTAAGATAAGGCAGATGCCATAAAATAGAAATCATAAAATCTGCTGTCCAGCTTATTCCGCCCATCCAGCTAAATACTGAATGAGAGGGTCCTAGCCCTGAAGCCTAAACTTTCATCTCTCATAATCTTGGTAGTGCTGGAAATCAGTGTTGCATGATTTAGCCAAGAGCACAAGGCTCATGTCCCTGCTCATCACTCAGGAAACTACACACACCTCTTCTTTTCCACAACCCAACCAAGAAAGCTTGTGTCCTAAGGCGTAGGAAAGGTTTGCTGCCCCTCTTGTCACTTGATGAACTAAGTGAGCTCCCCTCCTCATACCAGGATCATAATCACCAATTCACACTTTCAGTCACAATTCCTTTTTGGAAGATAGCTAAGTTGTAGTATGCCCAAGAATGTTCAGCCAGCCCTACACTTCAGAGTTCAGATGACAGGAATGAAAACAAAATAATTATTTCTTGGGATACTGCTTATCACATTAGCTCAAAAAAAAAAAATCTATCTAATGCTATCCTAGGAATCAGTGTCTCTAAACCAACACCATTCAGAAAATTCTTTCCTGCGCATACTTAATCACAACTATGAACTACAGGCTGAATAAACAGAGAGTGAGGTGGAGTGGAAGTTGTCTCGATCTCCAGGCTCACATTATTGTGATACATCACACAGACTCGAGTTGCAAACCAGTGATGAGAAATGGACCTATGGGGTCAATACTGGGTCCAGTCCTGTTTAACATCTGCAAGGACCTGAATAATCAGGCAGAGGCTAATCCTAACAAATTTGCAATCTTGGACAAGTGGCTGTTTTGACAGAGGGCTAACACTGCCATCTAGGGAGACCTTGACCGACTCACAAAGCTCAACAGAAAGAGGTGTCAAGGCCTGTACCTGTGGAAGGATAACCTCATGCACCAGTACCGGCTGGGAGTTGATCTGCTGGTAAGGGGTTCTGGTGTACAAGATGCTCCCCATGAACCAGGAGAGTGCCCTTGTGATCAAGAAGGCCAGTGGTGTCCTGGGGTGCATTCAGAAGAGCATTGACAACAGGTCAAAGAAGCTGATCCTGCCCCTCTACTACACGCTGGTGGGGCCACAACTGGAGTGCTGCATCCAGTTCTGGGCTCCACAGTACAAGAGAGACATGAAGGTCCTGGAGTGGGTCCAGGGAAGGATTACAAAGGTGTCTGAGTGACTGGAGTGCAAGGAAAGATTGAGGGAGCTAGGCCTGTCAGCCTGAGAGGAGTCACCTGAGAGGAAAGTAATCAATGTCTATCAGTATCTGAAGGGAGGGTGCAAAGAGGATGAAGCCAGGCTCATCTTGGTGGTGTCAAGCAATAGGACAAGGGGCAATGGGCAACAAGGATAAATGGATGCACAGAAGGTTCCACTGGAACATGTAGAACTTCTTCACTGTGTAGGTGATCTCACACTGGAACAGATTGCTCGGAGAGGTTGTGGAATCTCCTTCACTGGAGATACTCAAAAGCTGTCTAGACACACTCCTAAGTAACATGCTCTAGGGGTCCCTAATTGAACAGGGAGGTTAGACTAGATGACCTCCAGTGGCCCCTTCTGGCCTTACCCATTCTTCCCCTTTGTTCATCACTGGGAAGACCACACCTGGAGTCCTGAGTCCAACTCTGTGCTCTTCCTTACAAGAGAGACATGGACACACTGGAGAAAGCCACTAAGATGATTAGGAGACTGGAACATCTCATTACTAAAAAATGTCAAGAATGGTGTGACTGTTCACTCTGTAGAAAAGAAGGCTCAGGGCGATGTTATCAGTATATAAATATCTGACGTGAGTGTGCAAAGAGGACAGAAACAGACTCTATTCAGAGGTGCCCAGTAAAGAGATAAAATGTAATGGGCAAAAATGTCAGGAAACACTTTTTACTACAGTGAGGTCTGAGCACTCACAGAGATTGCCCAGAGAGGTCATGGAGTCTTCCTCCTTAGATATATTGAAACTCCCACTAGACATGGTTGTGCGCTACTGGCTCTAGGTGGCCCTGCCTGAGCAGAGGGATTGACCTCCACAGATCCCTTTCAACCTCAAACACTCTGTGAACTGATGTTTAATAAAGATATATTGTATCAAATAACAGGTATTTTCCATACTGATGTAATATATGAGTGATAGCAGTGAAGAAAAGAAAACTGGGAAGACAGTCTTCATTATTTTTTCTTGCTTTTAAATACACAGCAACAATTCCAGTTCCATTCATGAGGTGAATTTATAATGTGTTCCTGCTAGAAGTTGATCCCAAGCTTTAGAATTACATGGTAGTATCTGCCCTACCTTACAGAGCTCCATCTTTAAGAGTAAAAGGTCCTCTTTGTGACCTTTAAAAGTCTTGGTGAAAATTGTGTTAATATTACTTGGAACAGAAAACTTTTTGATATCTAAACTTTGAAACAGCATAAGGATCCTCCAAAATTTCACCAAGCAGGAAGATTTTAGAATTTCTTCGCTGTCAACTGTAAGCTGCTCTGCACTAAAAAAATGGTTGCAGTACAAGAGTAGTAGATGATTACCCTGTAGTGACTCTACAGGGCAGGAAGGAGGCAGTGGGAAGACTGCTTGTGTAGACACACCTCCTACATAATGCACCCTGCAGCATTTGATGTTTTTGCTCTCCAATCTGGCTCAAAGAAGAAAGAATTTACAGAAGAGAGACATGGATTTAAAAAGAAAACAAAAGGAAAACAAAGGGAAAAAAACCAACCAAACAAACAATCCCCCCCAAACAACCAAAAAAAACCCCAAAATCAAACAAACAAAAAGCCCCCACTCCAACCAACCAACCAAAAAAACCCCAGCCAACTCTGTGGTATTATTAAATTTATGTATGTAGAAATAATGATAAATAGCTGCATAAGAGATGATTGCAAACTCTAAGACTGAAAGGACATGTGGCCAATACCAGGTACCTAGGAAAGGTACAAAACCAGAGAAAAAGGCAGTCAGTAACACTTCCTCAGTATGTAACACTTTCTTAACCCAAATAACTTGTACTTCAGAAGCTTACTCAGCCAAAGACCCTAATGTATTTCTCTTCATTAACTCTGTCTTCTTTTGAGCTTATGTAAATTTTTAGCATTCATAATATCTGTCAGCAAGAAATTAACTTAGCAACCACATGTTGCAGAACAGTCTTTCTATGTCTTATAAATTGCAGTTTTACTTGTGACTCTGGTTTATGTTCCCTAAGTATTTCTAACAAAACAGGTGATTTCTCTCAATCCAACTTTCCCTATATACCTTTTTTCTTTTTCTTGCTAGTTGCAATTTATGGATATTACTCTGATATTCCCTTTTTTGTTGACTTATGTTACTAACCGAAGTATGCTAATCTACTCAGATATTTGGGGTTTTATTTTTGTCTTAGAAGCCAGCCTCGTAGACTTGATAGACTTATTTTCTACAATATTATTAGTACCTGTTTCTAAAATGAATATGTAGACTCTATCTATGGCCAGGCAAATGAGGTTAAAAGTAGTCCGAAATATCCAGAAGTCAGGCAAAATTAGTTTCCAGAATTGCTCAGCAAGTACTTGCAAGACTATCAGAAATTTGTAATTTAAATAATGTTGGAGGAGTTAAAACGTACTCTATATACCAGTATGAGTAATTTCTTAATGTTCATTTATCTATAATGCCAAGCGTGAAAAATTTGAGTTGCTCCCCATGTCTGCTACTGAGGTGAAAACTGACAATAATAATTCAGTACTTCATAATGATCCTTTAAATCACATGGAAGTAAGTGGTTTGGGTAAAGACTCCTTAGACAAAGAAGATACTCAAGACAGCCCTTAGAAACTAAAGAATAGTATTACTCTCTTTTCACTAGTTCATTTATCAGCTTCAGTCATAAAAAACAACCATGCTAAAACTGCCATTAATGAGTCAAGAAAACAATACACTGACATCTGGTATTTGAGTGGGAGATATGTGCTCCTGAATAAATGTTACAAATCTGACAGTATCTGACTTCCCTTATACTTATGCTCTGTAGAGGTCCCCTGCTGGTTTATAACTCATTAGTTCAAAGTTTTAGTGGTTTAAGCTTACTTAGGCACATTGCCAAGGCTTGTAAGCTTTGGCCATCACTATCTTAAAACCCAAGCAGAGTGAATTCTTTGTGGATGCACAGTCACATTGCATCACTGTCACACAGCACCAAAAGATTTATAACAATTGACAGTTCTTCTATTAAAAAAGGCTTCAATTGGAACACAAAAATAAAATATTCCTGGTCAAGGACGAGGTATGCTGGCAAAACTGTTTAATAAATGCTTGAATGATTGGAGGATTCAAATAAAGCTGCTTCAGCCATTACTAATGACTGAAATACTTCTGGAAAATGTTGGGTACAGATAAAAATATGTTTGAAGCTAACAAAATTTGGCTCATGTGTTTCATTTCTATTACTACATAAATCATATAAAAGTTATGTGAATAATCTGAAAATTAAGACATTCCTTTTAGTCTCCTTAGATGTGTTTAAAATATAAGGAGAATTTAGTAAGAGAAGCAAGATAACACAATGAGCTCAATGTCTCTTCTGTCTCCCCCATTGACTTGCCTCCAAACAAAATCAAATAACATCTGCCAAGCGCCAGCCTGTTCAGCTTGCTAATGAGTTTAAAAATTCAGAGTATGGCCGTTGCTCAGCAACTAATAAAGAATACCAGTCACATGGTACTATAGTTAATATACAAGAGACCTTTACCCCTCATTTTCTAAAATACTATGAAAAACGGATTATACGAAACACTATTTTTTTCAAGGTAATTTACTGGCTTTTTTTTAGCACTGTGTAATTTTTCTAATATTCATGAACACCAGTATTCAGGTGACTGAAAGGGTTCTCAGGATTTTCAATCACATATCTTTTAGTTCATGCATTTGCATGGGAGTGAAGTTCTATTCAGTTCAGTTTTTTGCTGACCATTTCAGTAGGTAACCTGCAGCCAAAAGCTGCAAATGCTTTAAGCTTCAGGAACATGCTGGTGAATTTGGCTGAAAGGCTGTTAAGCTAAAACTAAATTGAAAACTATAATCAGAAGTGGAAGAGGGGGATCAGAGGACTTAGAAACTGTGATTTTTGTGGTAGAGATGTAATCAATCTTAGAGAGGAAAAGACAGGAGGATAACAGTCACTGTGTCAAGACTGTTTCCTGATCTCCTTTGGTCTGCTGAAAAAATCTGAAATTGACCATTAATCAATCCATCAATCAATCAAGCACTAATCATCAGTGACAGAAGGTTATAATGTGAAAATATTGAACAAAAAGAGACACAATAGTATGTTATTCTACCTGGCACATGAAAGAAAGGCTGCAGTTATGGAATCCTCTGTGTCAGATGAGACAAACATGCCAAAGCTGCGTAATTAACTATATTGCTATTTTTCAAAGGAGTTAATACAGGAGGTGATTGGTGAGAGCCAGCATGGCTTTAGTAAGGGCAGATTGTGCCTGAAAAAGCTTGGTGGCCTTCTGTCATGGGTTTACAGTGTTAGTGGATGTGGGAAGAGCAGCTGAAGTCATTTACCTGGGCTTGCGCAAAGCATTTGACACCTTCCCACTCATCACCCTTGTCTCTAAAGTGGAGAGACAAAGATTTCATGGATGGACAGCTTGGTAGATAAGGAACTGGCTGGATGGTTGCACTCAAAGAGTTGTGATCCATGACTCAATGCCCAAGTGGAAAGGAGTGATGAGGAGTGTTCCTCAGGGGTCAGTACTGGGACTGGAGCTGTTTAACATTTTTTTCAGTGACATGGACAGTGGGATTTGAGTGCATCTTCAGCAAGTTTGCTGATGACACCAAATTGTGAAGTGCAGTTGGCATGCTGGAGGGAAGGGATGCCAAACAGAGAGTTCTTATGGATGCCCCATTCCTCTAAGTGTTCAAGGCCAGAATGGATGGGGCCTTGAGCAATCTGGTGTAGTGGAAGTTTTCCCTGCCCATGGCCGAGGGCTTGGAAATCAATTATATTTAGGGTTCTCTTCAACCAAAATCATTTTGGTTCTGTGGTTCTGAGCTTGAATATGTTGCTTTGCTAACATACTAAGTGTCCATATGAATGTAATTAGTAAGTACTAATGGTAAAATATATTAAGGAAAGTACTTAATGTGCTTAGACACTGTATTAATGCAGAACAAGTTTAAGAATTCCAGGGTTGTATTTAACTTAATGCTTAGAAAAGAGAAAGCTCATCAAAAAGTGGCAACCTGGAGAATTAAATCTTTCCTGACAGCATGGACTTTTCATAAAGAAATTGCATTGGAAACATAGTGCAAATGCACACCATCTCTTTAGAATAGACTGAAAAGGCTCAAAAGGACTGAAAAGCACAGCTAACTAGCAGGGTAAAGAAGGCTATTAGATACAGGAATGTATTTCAAAAAAGCTGAAGCTGAGTTTAAATGAAGAAAATAACTCTGGCAGATAAGGTAGACTGAAAACAAAGTTTGAGAAAAAGCTAGTAAAAGAGTTTCAGAGGTGATAATAAGTCTCAGAGGCAATAATAAGTCTTTTTTTTCAAACAAATCAAGATGAGGAAGCCTGGCAGAGAGCCTGCAGGTCCTCTTAATGAGCAGGGTATAAAAGGAACACTTAGAAAGGACATGCAATTGCACAGGAGCTAAATGACTTCTTGGCATCAATGTTCACTTCGAAAAAACTGTGGAGATTCCCACTTCAATACAATTTTTTTGCACAGGGGTTCATCAGAGAATCCATCTAAAACTAAAGTGACTGTAAAAGAGATTACAGAACAAGTTGACAAGATTAGCAGCAGAACATCAGCAGGATTAAATGCTATACCCAGGATTTAATGGTTACCCCTTGAGTTCTATGAGATCTTAAGAATGAAACAGCTGAATAGCCATGTATGGCAGATGTCAGGCCATTTCCCTTAAAAGGAAAGGGTTCTGGAGAAGATCTGGGGAATGGCAAGCCTGTAAGCCTGACACTGGCACTGGACTAAGCAGCAGGAATTATGCTAAAGGATAGCTTTAATGGACATTTGCATGAATATTAAGAAGAATCAAGATGGTTTTTACAATGGAAAATCTCATTTTAGAAAAGTACTGGTTTGGTATGGGTTTTTTTAAGGGGTCCACAAAACCTCAGTAATGAACAACAATTACTTCTCTTCCGGCAATAGTTACCCTACAAATAGAAGTATTGCAATGTTTCAAGAAAAACAGAAATTTGAGACTGAATTTATTTATAAATATAAAGGATGGTTCCCCAAGCTGGCTAGGAAGATTCACTACTCCATCTTCCCTGCCTAAGTAAATGAAGCATGATACTGCGACTTTTCTCTCTACCATAACACTGGTTTGAGTAATTTTGTCAATTTTTACAGTTTTTTTCAGAACTCTGAAGCTGAAATCCTGTAACTGTGGCACCAGGTTTTGCTGTTAAAATTAAGGTCTTTGCATACCGCAAAGGTGACATACTGTACAAAAATTTTATTAAAATTATATTTAATTTGACAGCTGCTTGCCATTAAATGAATCTCAAACTTGTGTAATGCAAATAATATCTCAAATCAAGGGAAGCATTATATTTTACCTCCCTAATTCACACATAATTTATCCATATTTTATGGGTAACAGGCTTTAACTCTCTGTATATAAAGCAGAATATAAAAAGAAAATGGAAAAGATCTCCTACTAACAAATCAAACGTACACAATGACCTAAAGCAATCTTTGGACAACTGAAAAGGATTTCTTAGCCCTGTAAAGTCAGTTGCCATCATAAATCAGGTTTGACAAGTCATTTGCAAACTTCTAGAAGAAACCCCTTTTTTCCAGAGAATGAAATAGTTTCTTATCCACAGCACATCTTAATTCCTTCATTATGCATTGCACTCATACTGTGCTTTGCCTTCTGATTGAGATTTTGTCCAGAGACATGATCTACCACCAATTTTATAGCTCAGTAGCACCTGTCATCTTCCGTAAGACCCTCCGGTGCATTAAAGCAGAAGCTGCTGTGATGTCCCTAAAACACAAACTCTGGTGACAACAGCAGAAAAAAAAAAAAAATTGCAACAATTTTATTAGAAACACCCACCTAATAGGTAATAAAACAAAACCCAAATATAGCTTTCCTACTAGTGGAATTTCCAAATTAAAGGAACGGTTGGTCGTTTGGAAATACGCTTAGTTTGATGTAATTTAAACCTTCAAATCTAATGTCTCTGCAGGCCATTTCTAGTGAAATAGATCCCTATAGAGATCAACCTTGTCTATTTCAGACTCCTGTTTTAGGATGAAAATAATTACCTTTCATGAGCCCATGATGACTAGATTGGACTTAATTGTCTTAAATTCTTTGTTGTCTGAGTTAGATTATAAGAACAGCAACCTGATCAAATAGTGAGTTTGTGATTACTTGTGTTAAGCTCACCACTTTTAGGTGAAAGTTTCATCAAATTTTAGACCAATCAATAAAATCCTAGCTCTGACCAATTCAGCCTAATGTTTCATCTGGGTGCAATATTTTTCATTCACTAACTTAAATTAAGTTAGTGAAGTTAGGGAAGTTAGGAACACTATTAAGCTGTTTCTCTGTGCCACCTTGTGAGTGGCTGCCTTGAATCTTTATTAAATACCAATATGTATTAGGAAATTAAAAGTAAATAGTATGTCAACATGGCAGAAAATAGTTTGTTGCAGTTATTCAGCGGAAGAAAAAAAAGAAAAGACCTTTCCAAAGGTCTTCTACTATTACACCTCAGAAGTTTATTTGTGGAAGATTTCCTCCACATTTCTTTTCAAACAGTTACAAAATATAAAAAAATAAATGTCAATGTTCTCCCCTGGAAGAAGTATTACAGAGTACATTGGTCTCAGAAAGATTATCAAAACCATAGAAAATTCTGGGAAACATTATATAACGTCAACATCCAAAACTTTATAACAAATTTACAACCCAAAAGAGCTCTGTGACATAAATATATTAAAAATATCATACTTTTTCCAGCATTTTAACATAACTTCATAAGCTGGCAATTTTTTCAGCTGTAATCTTATATAACTATTTTTAAGAACATTGTTTACATGCAGGACTACATCTGCCACACATTACCTATTTTTAGATGCTTTATCTATTTAGTTCAGAGAAATTTACAGTAATTCAAATACTTTCAAGTATTTGTCCAAAAATTGTGTAAGCATCTTTGAAAACAGTATACAGAAATTGCAGATAATGTAAAATGACTTCCCAATGGCTAAAGCTTGTAGAGAATACAATGCACTTTCTCTTCTAGGGATGACTGTCTTTCTCCACTCCTTTTCATGAACACAAACGAGCAATACTTCAAGTGCAACCTCAGGGACAGGGCCTACTCTGTCGCGATTACCGAGGAAGCCAAATGCAATTCTGATTCAGTTCTGTAGCTTTCTGCTGGGTTGGCACAGGAAAAACCATGAAGGGAGCAAAATAACAATACTGCTGTTCCAGATACGTGAATAGAAGCTCAGTTCTTTGGATGCAAACGTTGCTTTGAGTGCTGGAGGATCTGAGCCGCATCCAAAGAGGGAACTACAGTAACCTTGTGTCAACAGCACAAGAGCACTAGCAAACTGCAGCCTGGAGAGGGACCCCTTTTCTCACCAAATCTGCTCTTGTAACTTCTGTCTGTCCCTCTGAATATTTTTAGTTGGCTTCTCAGATTCTAAGGGGAAGGGGGAAGGGGGAGGGAGTTGCTGAGGTATATTTAAGAAAAAAATGAAATCTGTATATTGTATAAAGTAAGATTATATCTCAAGTACAATTTGTTTTAACGGATATGTATATATTCCTCCTCTTCTTCCTCTTTTAGTATTAGTTCTTATCTCAGTTTTTATCTCCCTCATTTCTTGCTGTTCAAGAAGGCTTATGTTGGAGCATTTCTTGTTCCTTTTTTACACCTAATATATTTTCAAATTATTTCAATTGCTCTTTAAATTGACTGGTTAGAAATTTTTGTGTTTGGGGCAGCTGTTAGCTGTTTTTCTTTTGAAATATGAAGATATGAATGTTTTATCACACATATACCTTCATGCTCCGACAGAGGTTGTGTGCAGTGCCTGACATCTGATCGGGGGCTTTCCTCTTTCCCTGTATCCTGTATTCACCAATTGATACAAGGGTCAGCATTGCTTGTTTTGATCTAGAGGGAAGCATTTTGTAGAACTGAGATCATTTATGTACCTTTGGAACATTAGACAATAATCTCTCCCCATCACTGTGTGAAAAAAAAAAATCCTGCCAGAGTAACAATAATAAGTGAAGAAATAAGATATCTCAGAGCACAAGTTAGCTTTAGAATGGTGATAAATGAAGCAAAGTTTCCAGTAATACAAGTCAATGGAAGTATTGAGCTTTCATTTCAACACAATTAACAATTCTTTCAGGTAAGTCTCAAAACCTTAAGATTAATTTTGGAATTTGGGGGTAAAAGAAAATATTTTGATTATGGTCACTTGAAACATTTCTGTTAGGACTCACAATGGCTATACAAGATCATAGTAGCAGTTAAAGAGCTGTTTCTTCATTCCTGGGAGTGAATATAAAAGTTTTATATGTTCCATGTCTCACTGGATTTCAAAGATTTGAGAATGCTGTTTTCAAATTATTATAGAAAAGGCAGTATCAGGGCTCTTGGGAAAGAGTCATGAAAATATTGTCCAAAGAGACAGGATATGAGAAACAAGTAAAAAATTAGTCTTGGAAAGAAGGGGCACAGTCAATATATGCTGACTTAGATAATCTGCAGGTTGAGAAGACAATCTGAGAACACACACACACCATCACTTGTCCCGTGCTCAAAATACCACTTTGCAAACATTTTTTTTCAGCCAATACCAGAAACTATAAAGTTCTAAGACTTCTCTTGCCAAATACCAATCTAAAGCATTATTATGACTACAGGGTATCATTTCCTCTTTCAGTTTTCAGTTGTCCAACTCTTCTCCTATTACCTAAAACATATGCCAGGTTTCCAGACACAATTTACATAGTAGCTACAGCATGGAAAATGTAAAATCCTATGGCAACACAAATTGTCAAAATAATTCTTACTCTAACGTTAATAATGTTCCCATGATGAACACCACAGAGGTTAAACAACATTTTAGTCGGGATTTTAACAATTACCTTTTCCAACTAATGTCTTCCAGCATGGCACATTTAAATCATACTTTGTGAGACCTCACTGGGTTCTTCAACATCCGCATGAGGAGAAGTGGAAGAACAGGTACCAATCTCCTCATTTTCATGACCAGTGACAGGATTTGAGGAAATGGCATGTTGGGGGGGATTTAGGTTGGATATCAGGAAAAGATTCTTCATCTGGAGGGTGTTTGGGTACTGGAATAGGCTTCCCGGGGCAGTGGTCACAGCACTAGCCTGACAGAGTTCAAGAAGAATTTGAACAACACTCTCAGGTACATGGTGGGACTCTTGGAGTGTCCTGTGCAGGGCCAGGAGCTGGACTCCTTGATTCTCATGGATCCCTTCCAACTCAGCATATTCTGTGACTCTAGGATACATAGTGATCTTTTTTCCTCCTTCATCTTGAACTTAAAATCCAGATGAAGGCTGGTTTCAGAAGACATTAACAGAAGTTTGCTCAAAAGTTCGGAAATAATTTCCTTTCCATTCTGCATGAGGAAAAGTTTTACCTTACAATTTGCGCCTTTCCCTCATACATTTGGCCATAAATCCTTCCCAATTTACACATTAGCTAGGTGCCACTGTTACTCCTTGACTTGCACTGAATTACACTCTAGATGTGCATTAAGTTCCATATAATTGAAATTAGCATGTTTTTTCTCTTTATCTTGAACCTCCTACATTTCTGCTGCTCCTTTTTCTTTATTCCCACTCACATAGCCCGTTACCTATTTTACTTGTCATGAGTCAGAAAACTATTTCCTGTTCTTTCCATATCAGACACATATCTTTTCTCATGCCATTTTTCATCTTCCTAAGCTTCATCTGAATAAAACTGTATTTACAGAGAGAGTATGTAATTCCCTCAGCACCACTCAAGGCTATGTCACTTCATATTAACACCCTGACATTTTCCTTACCAAAATGAGCAGTGAACGATAGGCATTATTGATTGATTTGTATAAATGTTAATAAGAAGCTTCAAGGTACTCAAGTCAGCATGTTATCTAAATAATGGTAAGGTATTTTGGTGACAGTATAAGTATTTTAATCATTTTAAGTATCAAAGATTGTCATGTCATTTACACCCCTGTAACTGTGTCCTTGAATTTTGAGTGATAATTTTATATTGTGAATACTTGCCACTATATTGACATTATAGTTTCATTTTGTGTTAAGCTGTCTTGAATTTCTGCATCAATACTCTATTAAAATACAACCAAGTTAAAAAATGCATCAACTACACCTTATTAATGTCTATACCAGTCCCTGCACATAGCCACTCTATTCAAAATATTAATAGCTAATCTATAACTAGCAGAATACATCTCTCTCTCCATGTATCATTCTATTAAAAATAAACAAAATCCATTTTTCTGCTGAAACCCATGCAGTTGTTTGATGCTATGTACATGAAAACCAGTAGTTTAGCATGCTAACTCTCTTGGAGACAGGATTGGGTGAGTTCTGTTGTTCATAATTGACTTTGCTACTCACAAATAATGTTGTCATTCCCAACTCATGTCAAAGAAAGTGTTGTGCTATTCACATTCCTGCTATCCTGACACAAGGTAAGGCCAACCTCATGATAAGACACCCAAAGGTTAATAAAGAAGTACATAGGTTTCAAATAGGGCTTAAATCCTTAAAAACTGACTGTAAGACAAATTTTTAACCATGTTAGCAGTTATGAATCTCTGAAATGCTATTCATTTCAGAGATTCAAAATACATCATTGTATTTTCAAATATTTTAGAGACTAGATGAAAATGCTTAGAATACAATCCACAATCATCAAACAATGGGTTACCAACTGTACATTATCAATATTTATGTGTCACATCTACTATTAATCATTTTTATTCATTCAAAGTATAATAGGGATGCTCCAGCTACTACATTTTTCTATACACATTTAAAAATTAAATTTAGATATCTGAGCAAGCCATATATTACTCTACATTTAGATTCAAATTTTTATTTTTCTCTTCATTTTTAATCAGTCCAAGCTTTTCTGGCATTGATTCTTGAATGCCTTTGTAAAAGCTGTCACAGACAAAATTACTGTAGGAAAGGGGAATAAATCTTTTAATTATCTAAAAGAATTAAATTTGAATGGGCAATTATTAGTATCCTAATTACTCCATTGAATATTCGGGCATTTCCACAGTGCATAAGAATATAAATAATGTGTATATAGATATATATATGCATGAGCTTAGGTGGATATGTGCACCTGAGCACATAAAATGATTATAAATGTGCACAAGACAAAACCTGCACAAAGATTCTGTTGTTTATAATTATATTTAAATTAATTTCTGATTAAATAGCTTTATCACTTCTGATATTAACATTTATCAGAACTAATTGTTTTTGTTAAAATGAGTGAAATTTATTTTCTGTGATTAACAATTGTATTTTCAGTTCATGTAATTTTAAATTAGTTGGAACAAATGAGTCAAAACTCCTGGAGAAATGATCATTCTCTTTGAAATAACAGTAACCAATTATTTAGTCATGTTTTAAACATATCTGTGAATCATCAGGACCAAGAAGTTGATATTTTAAAATTTACCCACAAGCAAGTAACATAATTCCAAGGGATCAGAATAATATGTCAGATCTATTTAAAAGTTGCTATCTTCAGGCTCTTTTCAGAAAAATAGATGTGCAATTTTATATGAACACAGGATTTAGCTTTAGTGCTTTTAAATTTCTCTTTAATAATTAATTGAAAACCTGAATAATATTTTACTTAGAGATAAAACCAGCTTTAAGGCAGGTAACTACTTTTTTAATTTTAATTTCTTGTCCGCTAAAATTAAAAATAAGACTCTTATTTTCTCTCTTTTTTCCTTTTTTTTTTTTTCCCTTTCAAATATATCTATCACATAGATATGGCCACCTAAGGAAAGATTAGGCAGTCTGAAGTAAGGATTTAGCATCCTGTAATAGGCTCCATGAGAGAAATGCCACTAGATGGCAATGTGTCAGAAAATTATCTCCACCAATGCAGAGGCAGATAGAGAATATACATTATTTAAAGGTTCATTGAGTTCTTCTAAATGGATCTGTCAATCAGTAAGGAAAAAATTCTCATGCATTTCTTGTAACATCTACAACTTTCCTCTGATGACTCGAGGAAACCGGGCACCTCCAGAAACCCGCATCAAGATGAGTGTAGAGAGATGAGGGGTCAAACTGCTTCTGCCAGGCAGGGCAAACCCTGGCTTCTCTGGAAGAGAAGCAACATGCATCCTCAGGGATTTTGCAGCTGCTGAGTGCTGCACAATTATGAAAATCATTCTCAGCTGTGAAGAACTGATACCCACCCTCTGCTGCAGGGGATAATTTTAACTAAATCAGACTCTAAGTGTCCATATTCTCAGCCCTTTAATTTGCAGAGATGAGAAGTATGTTCTGCAAATCTGACATGTAGATACTATAGATGAATTTTGTATTTTGTAGACTATAAAGTAATTATGAAATATTTTGCTTATACATATGATAATTTTAGAAAGATGTTAAAATAAAGCATGGGGTTTTTTCCACTGCCTTTGTATAAAAATACATAAAATATGATTAAACACTCCCAAATGCTTAGATAACTGGGAATGTTTTAGGTATGCTTCTAGACTCCTCCTATTCAATTTAGAAAGTGCTTTGCATATGCTTATACACCAGGGATTAGAATTATTAAAAAGAGCAAAAAAAGTATATGACAGTGAAGTTTTCCTACTTAAACTTCTTGTTACCATGAAATTTTCCCACAATTTAAAGTAAAAAAAGGAGATGTCTCGAGATCTGATTATCTACAGGCAGTGCTGACAGGAGAGTACTGAAGTCTGAAAACTGTGCTGCAAGGTAGCCCCAACCAACATTGTCCCCTTACTGTATTTTGTTCCAACACTTGTGTGTTCCACACAGTTCTTTCCACAAGTCACATGAAATATCTTTTCCACAGCTAAAATTAGTGTTAGTCCACATAGGTACCGAAAACGCTTCTTCAACATATAGATAAAATATTCTGAAGCATTTGTGAATGCTTTAATCACATTTCAGGTAAAGAGGATGGATTTAAATCATATAATATACACACATACACAGAATATATATATAAAGAATATATATTAAGGACCATATGTACATATATAAAGAATATTCTGTGTAGTAGATAGAGTTAGTTCTTATGTATTTTGTGTGACTTCAAAATCTTTCCTACTTATTAAGAACCCCTCATTAGCTAATGTCCTTTAAACTCTTCAATAAAACCGCCACATATATTACATATATGTTCTCCATTACTAAAAATACTTTTTAATGATTTTTAGATGATTTATTAAAGAGAAAAAGATCCACTTCTGTTCATTAGATGCTTTTTCTTAATCGGGGTGATGAATTTGAAACTCATTGTATGATAACTTTCCTTTCAGAAACACTTTGTTATAGGGAAAGAATTCCAGCTCACCAAAATACACCCCACAATCCAAGCTCTGTATCTTTGTTTGACTGTGTCCATTCCTTGGAACTATGCCTACCCCACAGCTTGTGAAACAGAAAATTCCTGAGAACTGTCCTCTGTTACTTGAAAACAGACTTGCTCAAATGGTTACAGACGTCTTCTACCCTTAATGTATTTGCAGCAAAAGCTTCCTGTTCTCAACAGTCTGTCCACCCTCAAGTGTAGAACATCTGAGGTGACCAGCAGCTCAAATCATCACAGATTACCACCCAGCTTTTCAAAGCAAACAGAAACATGCAATTCCTTTTATGTTTTACACTTTGAACTGCAATAACTCAAGAGGTGATAGATTAATAGTTGAGGTAGTCCTACAGAAGGGACAGGACAAATTGATATTGGCAGCTATTCTGTTGCCCCAAATTCTTTCACACTCCTTAATGATTATCTCCTTACTAATGTCAACAAAAGAGCATCTATCAACCACCTTGGCTTTTTCACAGAACACTGCTTGCTCAGATCTGCATTAATTCAGTCTGAGAGACCTAAAACCTCAGAATTTACTGTAAAACAAGTATTTAAACAGGAATCTCCTATAATTATAAAATAATTCTGCAAAATGGTATGAATGGGAATGTATACCTCTGTTTCATTTTTTTTTCTGAACTTACTCTTATCAATGTACTAAATATAGTCTGAGTATGTCTAAGAGATTGGAGGTTTAGGTGGAGACAGTATCGCTTCCTACTCAGTTTCTATATTGGACTAAAGGTGGGAGGTGGTGCCCATTTCTGAGCACATGCAAGTTAAGATGTTTAGTCCAACTGCAGGAGCTGAATAGCTAAAATTGTTACCAGAGTAGGCAGTGTCTGAGAAATAGAATCCTGAATTTCTCTTTCAAGTTGAGGTGCCTACCTAGATCCCAATTTTGGTATAGTATGGGTAGTCTGAATTTCAATGCATGCATATATATTTTTTTACATACTTACATAAAATTCACAGAAATATGCAAGTGCTTTGTCAGATTGTGAAAATAATAAGCTCAAATATTCTCAAAAAACTCACCACTTTGAAAATGACAGTGTTGTTGCTAGAACTAATAAAAAGATTTACAAACAGAAATATAAGATTTTCCAGGCATTTAAAACTAAATATCAATAATCTCATGCTTCATAATGATAAAGTAAAACACATATTTAACTATACAGAACACTCAAAGTAGGCTTCATGCTGAAAACCACTGCCACCAATAAAAAAGACCTGATTTGCATTCTTTTCTTTTTTCATCTCTTTATAATTGCTCATAATATCACATTTTTAAAGGTAACCAAGGTTATCAGGAGTAATTTTCACCTTGTTTTTGTATTCCCCGAAATACATGGTAACAGAAATCTGACTCAACTGAGATTCGTTAGAGCAAGACATCATATCAACTTAGCATAAAATTTTTCATCGAAGCTGCAAGACAGAAATTATTCTTAGCTGAAATCAAAAAACATTTCAAGAAGTCAATTAATAATAAATAATAATTTTTCAAAAAGTCTCTCATAATTTTGGTCAGAATAGTCTCTGGGATAATAAAGTCAGATTTCAATTGACTTGTTAAGGTGATATTACTGGCTTGTATTTGTCTTTCCCTAATGCTTGTGATACTGGTTTCTGTATTTCTATTTTGGTAATGTAATAGGTTTTGATATTTCAATTTCAGTAATGTTTGTGCTACTGGTATACAAATTCATTGACAGCCAAGATGCCCATGAAAAACAATTAACTCCTGTGACTGGAAGATGTTGTTGAAAATGTCACGTCTGACAGGGCAGTCACAGTAAGCAACTGTTATAAAAACATGTTGGCATGAATGACATTATGAATTACACATAGGAAGGTAATCTTGGCTAGCTGAGAAATATGTACTTTCAAGCTGGAAAACACTTATTCAAAACTGCACAACACCAGTGTCATTCTGTTGACCAGATAACCAACATCCAATACACAAAACTGTGCTCATTCATTGCTGAGCACACAAGGTTTTACATTTTCTTGCTTTGGTGTCCCAGTAGTTTTCCTAGACAAGACTGTAAAACAGTAAAGAACTATGAACATCTTCAAATAATTATTTCTTTTAAATATATTAGTAAGTTTTGTTACTATCTTCCCTTCAAAAGATGCAGTAGACAATGAAGTAGTGTGCAATTTAAAAAATCCACATTTTACTGCAATCTTTACTATCACCACCTCTCCATTTGCATGAAGTAGACTAGAGTACGTTTATTGTTACTTGCAACTCTCACATCTCACTTTTAATAATAAGTTGTTATTTTGACATTAGTTATAAATGCATGTGCTCTTTAATTGTTGCTCAGATTTCACTCTTTTAATCTGATATTTTTTACTGTGCCGCTGAATAATCATTTCACAGCTCCTTCAGAATCTATAGCAGTGTTGCTGAGTCAGCCTGTCATTGTTTAAATGGTTTTTAGAGGTGCGACAGGAACAGATTTTCATCTGTAATCCATTCAGTAATGTGCTGGTTTTGGCTGGGAGAGAATTAATTTTCTTCACAGAGGCTGTATTGTGGATTTATGCTGAAAACAGCGCTGATAATACAGGGATGTTTTCATTGTTGCTGAGCAGTGCTTGCACAGAGCCAAGGCCTTTTCTGGTCCTCACACCACCCCAACAACAAAGAGGATGAGGTTGCACAGTCAGGAGGGGACACAGCTGGGACAGTCAATCCCAGCTGACCCAAGGGATATTGCAGAGGTGCAATAAAACTCAGCATATAAAACTGAGGGGAAGAAGAAGAAGAGGTGCTGGTTGTTGTACTAACTCACCACTGGTGTGCTGGAGCCCTGCTTTCCTGAAGACAGCTGAGCACCTACCTGTCTGTCGGAAGCAGTGAATGAATTTATTTTGCTCTACTTGCACGCACAGCTTTTGCTTTACCTATTAAACTGCCTTTATCTCAACTCATGAGTTTTGTCACTTTTACTCCTCTGATTTTCTCCTCCATCTCAGGGGAGTAGTGAGCAAGCAGTGGGGCGCTGGCTGAGGTTAAACACAATTACCAGTTCAACTAAGCTCAAATTTTCCTACATTACAGATTTCTATGTATCTGTAAGATTTTTTGAAAGTAATAACTCAACCATGATGTATGTTTTATGGTTGAAAATAGATTAATTCAGCTTTACACAGTTGTTTCAGCAGTTTTATTTCCATCAATGTCTTACTATATGTAATGAAGACAATGGCAAAAACAAATTATCAAACGTAATCTTTCCTGTTCTCAAAAACTGGGATTTCACATCAGAATTTCCAGTGATAAAAAGCAAACAAACAAAAAGCATTCTAGCCAGCATAACCACCATATTCTGGTTGATTTATTCTGTAAAAATGCAAGCGTTGTCAACTCCAGAGCCAGAAAAATAGTGGGATACTGGGATATTTAAAGCCCTGTGATGAAAATCAGACAGGAAAAATATCTTCTAACATATTTCCCCTTTTATAACAATAAAGTATCTTAAGACAGGAAACAAATTCAGTCTCTCAGTAATTTAAATAGAGGAGCAGCAGTATGATGCATCAGCCAATAATATGCTCTGCAATATTGCTAATTTAACCAGCTACAGCTATTTGTGTTGTCAGTGCTCTCATACTGAGAACCAGAACACAAGGCATTTGTGAAAGCAGTATAGTCACTGATTAGTGATAATGAACTTCAGCAAGAAAGCAAATATGAAGCATATTTGCTCTAGAATTCTTGTACCAGTCGGTGTGGAATGGGATGTGCTTAAGACCTTGCTCTCCCCATCAAAATAGCAGCAAGTATTACATCTGTAAGTACATTTTGCTAGACCTTGCTGTTTATGCTGCCATCCATTCAGGCTGCTATGGGAAGGATCCTGCAGTGCATGCTTTCCCTTCCAATCCACACCATGACACTGGATTTGAGTCATTTAACCTTCTCTGAATGAAGCAAAAACAGCAGCAGAGACTCATGGAAGAAAAGGTACTATTCCAAACTGCACTGGACAGCAGGGTTGTTGGAGGGCAAGATCAGAGTGTCACTAGGGGGATTTCTTTGTTTAATTGGGGTAGATACAGCAAAACCAATTACTGGGCAGTAAAGTAACAGGAAAAAACCAAATCATAGTGACTAAAGCCTGAGAGATGACAATTAATTGTTTCTCCTTGAGCTCAGGAGGAATGAAGAGAAAAGAGAACTAAGAGAGACTGAATATCCAAAGAATCACAGAATCATTAAGATTGGTAAAGAAGTCCAAGATCATCAAGGAAACTGAGAAAGTCTGATTTTAATCTGGTTTTCCCCTAGATTTATAATCCCAGTAAATTGTTCAATCATTTTCAACAAGTCAGTTAACTTTCCATGTAGGATTTTACCAGGCTCTTTCAGACCTTTCTGAGATTGATTTTTGCTTGCTTGTTTGGGCAAAAAGCAAGAAAATCTACTGGCGAATTAAGAAAAAATGCAAAGAAAAGAATTCAGGGAGATTTCTAAAAGCATCCACCTATAGCACAAAAAAGAATGCCATATCTTTTAACTTTTAACAGCATGCATGTAAAAAAAAAATCACTTCAGAAGATGAAATGATTATTCAGATATCAGCTTGTTTCCTGAAACTCTTCAAATAATGGCTTTAAAAGTGAATCCTTTTATTTATACGAGGCAGTTTTCCACATTTTGGGAAGCTGACACATGTACTTACTTGAATTATGACTGCTGTTTTTAGAACAGAAAAAATGCGACAAGTAGTTTATTCCCTGGAACAGCCCGAAAGGATATTATTCATTTACTATAAATTAATTCAGCCATTAACTGGAGTTTATGACCACTACAGACAAAGCCATCTGCAAGTGCATTCATCATGTTGTGAACACAATGGCACTGAATGTTCAAAAGATGCAGTTATAAGCAATCAATAGCTCTACACTTTATACTGCTGTGATTAATGCCAGGGAGTGTTCTCATGAGCTTCCTTTTTAGGTGTTTGAAGGAAGTGACCAAAAGAACCAGTGAAACGGAGGGGAAAGGGAAACCTCAGGGCATATTCTAATATATAGAAATATCCTTACAATTCAGGATTAATAGATTTGCATGAAAGATATACCTATTTAAACCATGAACAGAAGAGTAAATGTGCTGTACTATTAAAAGGTAATAAATGCTGCAATACACTGCTTCAGTTTTGTAATTTCTTATTTGCCACTTTCCAAATCACTTAATTAAGCTTCCACTGCAGCCAGTTTAGTTCTACATGTCAATTTTCAGTAGAATCAGTCAATAATTTTAAAAGACTGATGGTGGAGTGTAAGGTAGCACCAGTTATAGTGCACAGCAATACTTAGAGGTAGATGGGATTAACTGCATCCTAATGGTACAGTTACATTTTGCAGGCATATATTGATAAGGCAGTCATTTATGTAACAATTTTTTTCTTTTCCAGTAAGGTCTTAGTGAAAATAATTTCAACAAAACTTTTTTAAAAAGTTGAATTAAAATTGCATATAAACACATACTATAAATATATATATATTCAGACAAAGTGTACAGCATATGAGGAAAGGGCATCTATCTATCATTTCTGGTGGATTGATAGCCAAGTATTTCAACTTGTTAGGAAATGTATGGAGCAAAAAGACCCTATTTTGTATACATGTAGAGAATGTTATGCTTTCTTTCAAGACATATCAACCTTCTTCCTTATATTTTCACTTGCACTTGTCCTTCAGCCATCCCTCAAAGATCACCAGGCTATCACAAAATCTGAGGACTGAGCCTCTAACACTTTGGGGAAATTCAACATGCCTGGCCAACCTTGGGCCTAATTAAATTAAAAAAAAAAATATCTCCTAAGAAGGGACACAATTAGTTCACCATGGAATGGTCCTGTCCATATCCTCTCAGGACAAAACCAAAAACCTAAGCAGTACAGCAAAAGGGAAGCATTTTTCTCAATCTTTACAGAACCATACTACTGTATTTTCTGAAAGCTTGCATTTGTCTATATGCACTTCTTATACATGTAACAATATTGAAGACTTTATTAAAACAACATTACATGCAAGGGCTCAGAAATACTGGCATTCAAATTAAATAGAATTAAAATTTTGATTAATCTATACATATTTAGACATGGTAGTTTAAATTTCCAGATCTGAGATAGTTTATGTCTTTTCCCATGGGAAAAGAATTGCATGTTTATAAGATGCAGAATCACAGAATAAGCAGTTGGAAGGGACCTACAAGGATCATCAAGTGACAATCCTTATCCTGCACAACACCATCCCCAAGAGTCACACTGTGTGCCCAAGAGCATTGCCAAAACACTTCTTGAATTCTGTCAGGCTTGGTGCTCTGACCATTTCCTGTGGGAGTCCATTCCAATGCTAAACCACTCTGTGCGAAAAACCTTTTTTTATAGTAAACCTAAACCTCCCATGGCACAACTTCAGGCCATTCCCTTGGATTCTGTCACTGGTTGTAGCGGCGTGTTTTCTATCTTTTTATTTATTGTTAATATTAATTTGTTCTGTAATGGTTTCTCCCAAGTTCCCCCCTGTATTTCTCCCCATTTGGTTTTCCCTTGCCCTTGTTCTCCACAGCCTGTCACTCTCTGGGAAGCCTCTCTTCTCCTTCCAGATTGTTCGGAGAGACTCAGTTCCTGATTGGAGCAGGCTGGGGAACCCCCACCCCTCGTTTCCCATTCGCTGTCTGTGTGACATCCCCATTTCCCTGACTGGCTTTCCCTCTTGTGTCCACCCCCTTCTCCCAACCCCGTATAAGCTGTAACCACGCCTCTGGCAGAAGAGACACTCTTGAGAGAGGCTCAGAGAGAAGTGTGGCTCCCCTGCGAAAGGCAGGTGACAATAAAAACCATCTAGCCACAAAGTAGCCTCCTCGCTTCCTACCTTCGTCAAGCCTCACCGACATCTCTCGTGCAGCTCTGACGCACCGGGGGGGTGGTGGCCGCTCCGCCTGCTGCTGCCAACTGGTTCTAGAAGTATTCTGAGCCAGGGCTAGCCGGGAACAGCTGGAAGCCACTTTCCAGCCGGGCTCGAGAGATATTTTCAACTGGTCACCGCAGAGAAGAGATCAATGTCTGCCCTTCCTCCTCCCCTCACAAGAAGCTGTAACTGCAGTGAGGTCTCCCCTCAGTCTTCTCCAGGCTGAACAGACCAAGTGACCTCAGCTGCTCCTCATACGGCTTCCCCTCAAGGCCCTCCATCACCTTTTAAGGTCTCCTGGGTTCTCTCTAATAGCTTAATATCTTTCTTACATTGTGGCACCCAAAACTGCCCCCAGCACTCGAGGTGAGGCTGCCCCAGTGCAGAGCAGAGCAGGACAATCCCCTCCCTTGCCCAGCTGTTGATGCTGGGCCTGATGCCCCCCAGATCAGGGTTGGCCCTCCTGGCTGCCAGGGCACTGCTGACTCATGTTCAACTTGTCATTGACCAGGACCCCCAGGTCCCTTTCTGTGGTCCTGTTTTCCAGCATCTCACTCCCCAGCCTGTCCATACAGCCAGGGTTGACCCTCCCAGGTGTAGAAACCAGCACTTTCCTTTGCTGAACTTCATATGATTGGTGATTTTCCAATCCTCTAATATTTTGCCATCTCTCTGCAGGGCCTCCCTTCCTTCAAGGAAGTCAACAGCTCCTTCCAGTCTTGTGTCATCTGCAAACTTGCTCAGTATCCCTTCCAGTACCGTGTCCAAGTCATTTATGATGATGGGAGAGAACTGGGCTGAGTATGGAGCCCTATGGGACCCCACTAGTGACAAGTCTCCAGTCTGGTGTCACCCCAGTCACTGTAACTCTTTGTGCCAGACACATGAGCCAGTTTCTCACCCATCACATGATGTATTTATCCAGCTGTGTGCTGGACATTTTGTCCAGAGGGATCCTGTGAGAGACAGTATCAAAAGCTTTGCTGAAATCCAGAAAGATTACATAATCTGTTTTCCCTTGATCAGCTAGGAGGGTTACTTTGTCATAAAAGAAAACCAGATTTGATAAGGAGGAGGAGCCTCAGCTAATATCAAGACATCCAAACTCATCTAGGTGTCATCTATAATCCATGTAGTGGTTTTCCAATGGAAACAATATAGTCATGAGAGTCTAAGGAGGAACTTACAAGGATGGATGGGGATGCTTATTTTAGTGTGAGTTTTGTAACTATTCTCTTCGCCTCACGTACTTCTGTCTTGGTACAATTCAGAATTGAACTGGACTGATGTAGCTTTCACAAAAAAACTATGTGTGGCCCTAGTCCATGTTTAGGTAGCAGTTCAGCTCATCAAGATGATAAAACTACTCTTCCAGAAACACAACTGAAACAACTGTTGCAAGTTCACACTTTAGTAATCAAGCAGTGCTTATAAGCATTAATATGAATTATATTCTACAATCAAAAAGCTGTCAAATTACCGAGAGACAGTTTACCTACTGTTATAGAATGTGGCACTTCCTCTGCCTCATGGATTGAATCTCTGTCACTTCAGGTTTGCAATAACTAGACATTGTATAAAACCCACCTCTTAACTGTGCCACCTTATCAGTCATTGAAAATTTTATCCATTATAGAATAAAATTCTCATTTAGGACATAATTTAAATTATATAAATAGTTAGTCATATAAGTGGTTTTTTTCTTAAAATGACCATCATACCATGTATGAAAACCAATCACAACAGATCTTTAAATTTAGGAAAATGAAAAGAAATGGTGGAGGCATTTTAAAAATCAACTTTTTTATTACAATGTTGAAGTTATTAAAGAAGTAAGCCTCAAATAAACTATCAGGGGTTCTATATGTGTACGTTTTATAGGTGAAGATAATCAATTTACCAAGCATTAATTTAAAGAGGCTGTTACACCGATGAGAGAAAATTCAATAACTCTAACCATCTAATACCCAGGAATCCAATCAAATTTAGTCAATAGCCTCCCTCTAAATAAATTCAGACTACCATTTGTCATATTGTAAAATACACAGAATCAATTTCCAACTGACCATATAAAGAACCTAGTCTACTACTTTAAACCTGACACATAACTTTCTAGTAGCCAAAATATTTTTCTCTGTATTATTTTCTTGGAAGCATTGATGAGAATTTTAAAACATACACAGTCAATATCTAGGCTTACTGTTACACTTCAGTGAACTGTGAGAACACAAACAGCCTCTATATAAGCAGAACCCAACAGAAATGTAGTTTTCATAACCTTGTCCTGGCTGCCATTCATAGAATAACAAAATGGTTGAGGTGGAGGTTCCCTGGTCCAACACTTCAGCTCAAGCAGAACCACCTAGAACCACCAAGTTGCCAGAGTTTTTTCTATCTTTAAGCCTGTATCACCACAATCTCTTTGGGTAACATACCCCTACAAGTTAGCTATATACCACAATCAGCTGACCCTGGGATAGCAGCAAAGAATGAATGCATAGATACACCATTGTAAAACATAGATAGATTTTTTTTTTTTGTCCAATGTAAAAATTCTTTCTTCCTAAGTAATATGTTTTCCACAAGCACATTTTCACTTTACTTCATAGATTTTAGAGAATTACAAACGGCCATGGACCTAAATAGTTGGAGCTTGCTCTTGACTGCCAGTGAGTCCTCTAATTAAAAAGGAAATAATTTATGACTTGAGGGAGGTTTTTTATGAACCTTAGGATTTCCTATACGTATAAAACATTCCAGTTGTGATGATTGGTAAAATAAGAGCAAATTCGATAACAAGCCACAGTGTACGTTTTGTATTTGTCATCTAATCAGGCTGTCTATTTTGCTGGAATTGGTACAAGCTATCAACATTATTATATTTGAAAGATGAAAACATTGTCAGAGCCGAGAAAAGCCCAGTGGTTGCCACACACTGGACTTCATACATACTAGCTCATTTCTTTAATTTATGATTTTTTTTTCATTTGAATTTTATCTTGTTTTATTAAGTCTTAATATAAATCCATTTATCAATCAAGAGTACTTGAAACTAGACACATATTCCCAGAAAGGTTAATGAGGCTACCAACAGATCTGAACTGAGATGAGGGGCTATGATGAAACCTCACTTGACGAAAACCGTATGTTGCAGCTCTGCTGGACATTAGAAATTGTGTCCCAGCTAAACTGCAACATAGAAAATCCAATCCAATGCAAAGTGCACTCAGTGGACTGTAGTGAAATTTCATGGAGCTGAAGAGATGAGAGAAGAATAAAAGGGAAAGGTGTAAATAAAAACTGAATTGACGTACAGTAAATAAAAGGGTAAAGAATATATTCCTATAGAGAAAAGGAAGTCTTTTTTCTGTCATGAAAGCCACAGGAAGTTCTTTTTTTCTCCAAAGATCTCTCTTTCCTTAACCCAACTTTGTTTAGTGTCTTTTCTTGCCTTACAACAATTTCTGATTAAATTTGATATTAATTTGGCAATTCCAAAGCCAAAGAAATAAACATGTGTTGTGTTTTAACCCCAGCCATCAACCAAGCCTCATGCAGCTGCTTACTCACTCCCACCAGTGCAGTCAGGGAAAGAATCAGAAAGGAAATTATGAGTTGAGATAAAGTCAGTTTAACAGGGAAAGCAAAAGCTGCACATAGAAGCACAGCAAATCAAGGAATTGATTCACTGCTTCCCAAGGAGAGATAGGTGTTCACCCATCTCCAGGAGAGCAGGACCCCATCACATGTAATAATACTTGGGAAGAAAAATGCCGACACACCAGACACCCTCCTTCCACCTTCTTCTCTCAACGTTATATACTGACCATGATGCCGTATGGTCTGGAATATCCCTTTGGTCAGTTTGAGTCATCTGTCTCAGCTGTGTCTCTTCCAAACCACCCAGGTACCCCCAACTTCCTCACAAGTGTGGGAGCACAAAAAGCAGGAAATGTCTTGGCTCTGTGTAAGCTCTGCTTAGCAATTAACAAAAGCATCTCTGTGTTATCAACCCTGTGTTCAGCAGAAATCCAAAATGTAGCCCCATACCAACCACTGTGAAGAAGACTAATACTACTTCAGCCAAAGCCAGAACAGTATGTGAAATATGCTGTTTGCTGTTACCACACTCTTCACCCCTCATCCATGTGGCAGAGCAATTAAGTCCATCTGATCTTTTAAAGCCTAAGCTCTTCCACTCAAAAGGAAAGTTATTCCTGATTAATCCTTTACTGCTCCTTTAAAATATTTTTTAAAAATAATATCTTAGTGAGCAAAGGAGTCAAATGTTTACCAAACAGAGATTAAAAAATGTCTCCCCTCTCCCTCAAGTACTGCTATTTTTTGTTTTTATTGCTTGGGTTGGAGTTTTGTGTTTTGGTTTTGTTTCATAATAAAATTTGAAATAAATGAAATGGCAAGACCTATAGTTTAACCTATGTCATTGCTGCCCTAAGAAGGTTACCTGGTAAGGACTGAAGCATTACTGTAAGTTTCTCTGCAAGAATAACGAAAAACTTCAGTGAATCCAAAGTAAGGAATTTGAGTGCATAGAGAACCAAAATAATTTGAAACCTTGATGTAATCATTAAAACATTTATAAACTACTGGGGGAAAAGTATGTTTGATATTAATATTCTTTTTGATTATAGAAATTGCTTTAATGGTAAAATAACAGATATTTTCATATCCACTTTGATCACATTTCAGGTGTCTCTTGTTTTTATTCTGTTGCGTTACAATCCCTTGTTCACGTATTCAATACATTTTGCAGTATCTTGCTATTTCAAAAAACAAGATAGATATTAGTAGTTCTGTAAAAGAGTAGAGGGGATTTAGGATTATTTTTTCATATCCATTAAACAGTGTCTTCTCTAGCATAGAGAAACATTGCGTGATTTTAGTTTCAAAATACTTTTGGCTTGTGTTTGTAAAAAATATATGATAAAGTCCACTGTATTTGAACTCCTTTGATGCTGAACTTGGACAGAAATCTATCTGGTCTGATTTTCAGGGCCAAATTACTTCGGTGGCTTGAAGAACATTCCCTAGAAACATCTTCTTCTCTTAAAGAGCTGTGGTACCTATATTCTGCAGAGAGCTCTTCTGTGACCCTAAATTAGACAGAAAGTACCTGTGAATGCCCCATGGAGAAGTCTAAAGAGACAGATATGTTCAGAGCATCAGCTAACTTGGTATTGCTGTTATCCTCATGGATGTGCTCCTGACCACTTACAACTTCACAGTCTAGATCCCACATTTGGAGAAAATTTGATCTGCTGGCCCCTTTCAGCATCAGAGGGTTCAGGACTCCCATATCTCTAGCAAGTGTCAAATCCCACAGCCAGGAACACTTTCCATCTCTGTCTCTCCTTTTGAAGTGAACAGCTGGAAACAGGAGAAGAGACAACCAGGATGAATAAGCCAGGGGTAGAGGAAGACTGTGCGAATTCAGCTGCTCTCAGACTAAAATCAATTGCTGCTTCAGGAATGCTCTGGGACCAGTAAACTATTATACCAGTGGGAGCTATCAGACTTGCATTGAGAATAGTAAAACCCAAGTTGCCTGATGTTTGTTATATTCTCCATAGAAGAGACAGACATGAAACAGAACTGTACAGTTTTCTAAACAACAATCATCCGCAGGGGCATCTTCTGTACCACAATTATGTGTGTCACTTTCAAACACATATTTGAGGTTTTAGGAAGTTTACTTCTTCTGGAATTGTTGTTATTATTTTGATAAATTGGTTCCAAACGCATTTGAAACAGATCTTTCAGTGAAAAACATAGAAACAACTTGATAACTAAAATTTAAATATTACACACTCCTAATTTAAATATAATTAATTTTTTCTCTGTAATATGTTTCATGATTAAGGCTAAAATTTTAAATTTATTAGATCTTATAAAAATTATTTTTAGCCCCATTTTAAGGTTTAATTTTCCTTGCCAATATATTTACCTTTGTAAGATTTTGTACTTTATTTGTATAGCTGTTGTTACTCTTAAGCAGTTATGGATAACTGAAATTTTCAAAAGGAATATCTTAGAAAAAATGTGACTACAGTTTCTGTACCAAATCTAGTAATAAAAGAGCAAAGAAAAAAAATTACTGATTTTTCCTGATTGTAGGGAAAATACTTATTCCCTTTAGAATTAGTGTCTGGTCTGCAATACTGTACCCTTTTTACCCACCTTTGATTTACAATTATTGCTGTCACAGCTAAGAGCAGACACTTGACTTAATTTTTTACCTCATAAGTATCAATGCCACTTTTTGTTTCTGTTTTTAAAGTATTAATATTAATACTATTAATATCTAATATAATCATGAGCATCTATGCAGTATTCTAAAGCCACTTAAAAACAACCTTTCCAAAAGATAACAGAAAAAGAATTCAATAAAGCACAACAACCTTGGGACTAAATAAAGGAGACAAAGTATTTAATTTTAATGAAACATTGAAAATCCTAGATGCTCTCAAACTAAGTATCAGAAGAGTCACCATAGGAGGAAATAACACTATGTCTACACATTTCAAAGTACACTCAGCAATAGACAGTGTTTCTTTTCATGGCATTTGGCATATCTTATCCCCTACAATACCTACTACTTTGTTTACATCCATGCTCTAAATCTTGCTTACTTGTTGTCTCATTTCATGGAAAGGGGAAAATACCTGAGGTCAGCGGAATGTGAACTAAGTGACGCAGCAGAAGTTTGGACCAGAATGTGATTCAGAATATGGCATAAAATACATAGAAGGGTCTGTCAAGAGGAAAATATACTTTTGTCGAATGTTAATAAGTGGCTAAAAAAGTCTTATGTTTAAGCTGTTAGAATGAGAACAGATAGGAAGCAACAGGAGCTCAAAAAAAAGACATTTTAAAACTAAGATGCATATCCTAATTCAGATAAAAATGTATCTTCAGAAATAAAGATTCTGTAAAATAGGAAGAAGTTCTAAAGGAAAAGGATCTCTGAGGTTCCTTCATGCTGCACAAAGGTACAGAACAATGCAATGTCTGAGATGTGAGTCTAGAAGATACTGATATGGGACTGACCGATCTGTTTAAGATGTTCGAATTCTTGCAAGTAGATAAATAGTGAAATTGAAGTAAGTGATAAAGTCATACCCAGGAGCAATTTAGCGTGTTGGGAGGACAGAGAAGGAGATATTATGGCAGCAGAGACCTATCTTAAGCTTGAAAGAAGCAGCAAGTTTACAGAAACAACTATGGGACTAAACATTCTGCAAAACCATTTTTTTCAAAAGTAATGGAAGAGGCTTTGTTATTGTTATTAAGTAAGGAACAAGCTTAGGTGTCTATTTAATGCATGAATTACCCTGTCTACTGTTAAGTAATACATGGAATTTCTGTGGGATAACTATCAGATACACTGTTGTTGTCCTCATTTAAGGAGGAACCTTTACTACGATAGTTCTGCAGTTACCAAAAAGTCTTAAATAGTCAAAGAACAAAGTTACTGCATACACCAATTATGTGATGTGGCACCACCCTTATCATCTGCACTAATGGTTATAAATTATTTTCTCCAATCTGACTCATAACTGTTATGGAGAAATCAGCTGGGCCTGAAGTACATCTTAGTCTCATAAAGCACTGCTAATTTACCTGGTGCAGAGCATGGAAAAGGGGGATTATGTTTTATGCATTCTCTGCATCTAAAATCAAAATTAAATATTTAAAATGTATAACTTATGAAAGACAGCTGGGATCAAAGTTTATTGCTATACTGCAATAGCAAGTTGCATATTATATTATCTTTTTATGTGAAAGAATCAAATTACACATAATAATATAGGCCTACTAGGGCAAAAATGAATGTGATTTGAGAATATAGTCCTGTGTGAGGGCAGAGTTGTCCCTTACCATGTCATAATATTCAGGTATATCTTATTCTCCAAAATCAGAAATCAGAACTGTGTGAGAAACCATTTTCTAGCAGAGAAACCATTTTCCAGCAAAACTGTATTTTGAGATTTCAAGTATTTCTACAGGCTGCATCAACACAACACCAAATTCATTTGATATTTTGTAAACAAGTAAGAGGTAAATTCAGAAAAGCCCACATCTAAAGATGAGAACACAGAATATTAACTTTAATCTATCTTAGCCCATGTGAGTATTCAGACAATAAAAATCGTTAAGAGTTGCCAAATCTTCCACTATAAACAAAATATGTTTTAGACAAGCACCTTTTCAATATAGTCCTCTCTAATATATGGAAATTCTTCCTACTCTCTTGACCAAGACTAGTGATGAAAAATCTTTCTAGAATTTAAATGGAGAATCTAGCTCATTCTGTATTTACTAAATCTACTTAAGTCTCTTGGCAGGACAGGAAAAAGCATGGGGTGACAGGTCCCAATCATAGTCAACACTTCTAATTTGAAAAGGACATAGCACAGAAAGTTAATGCTTGCAAGAATATTTGCACTACCACTATTTTATATGATTGCTTTTCTTTCTCTTTCCTAATCACTCTCAGTCCTGGAGTCAATTAAGCCTTGATAAACCAAATCCATTTTCTTGCTGCAGTTGCATACTGGAGCTAATTTAACTAGAGACATTTAATTTAATGGTCACAAAAGGAATTGGAAATAAATAAAGTAAGAAAAAATATTAAAGATTGTGCAGGTAAATTGATTTAAATTTGGTGTGGTATACTCATATTCAAACATAATTACATTTATAACTGTTAGGATAGTAAATGTTCACAAATGTTAATTCATGATGTGCTATTGAAGAAAAAAGTTGTCTCATTTTGTGCTCTTGATTTTATTTCAATAATCACTGGCTGCCAGAATGTAACTCATACAATAGAGTGGTATTTCACCAGACAGGTAAACTGGCAGGAAAGAATGTATTAATCCTGTACTACAAATAGAAATTTCACACTAATTTAAACAGCTGGGTTTGTGTGGAATAGCTAAAAGAGAAAACATTTCATAAAACAAGGAAGTACTCATCCCACTCTTGATTTTGTTCAGCACAGCAGTTTGATCACTGTTTTGGAGATAACCACCAAATGCCAGAATTCTCAGTATTGGAGATTTCTGTCAAAATCCAAAGATATTTGGTTCTTCAAGAAAAATACATACTTTCAGGTCAGATTTCACACTGAGTCAATTTTTCCCTAATTTCTATACACAGACAACTACATAAAGAAACTTTTAGAAAAAACGTGTATAACAGTGTAACAGCTCCATGCCTATTATAAGAGTCTGTGAGACCCTTGGGGCATAGATTCTACCCTATGTAATAAAAGGTGAGGAAAAATGGTTGTGGAAGACTAGGCTTTGAAAATCATTCATTTGGATTTCCGCTAATTTTGTAAGCGTGTGTATATTTGAACTAAATTTGAATTGTCTCTGTTCTAAAAAAGTTCCAGAAGTCAGCTCTGGCATGCTATAAATCCCTTTGGCTTATTTTTTAGTTAAGAGTTGATTAAAATAATTTGAAAATGTCACTTCCCTCTTGCTATTTTCTTATGACTTGTTTTCATTGGATAAACACAGTGGCTTTTGTAGACAGGAAATAAAAATCAAAACCAACTTGCTTGGAAAATATTTTCAGAAATGACTGGAAAAAGGCAATCTTAGAGGCATTTGTATTTCTAGTCTAGTTCACACGATATTATCTTGAAGATGAATGGAAATCAATGTTACAAATGCTCAAATGCCCCATAACCCAGCACCTGGATTTTTCAGCTGATAATCAATCCCTATGTATTATTAAAACAGTGTCTCTGCTCCTTGCTAAGGCAGAATCATGTAAAAAATTCAGCAACTGAAGCCCTAGCCACAGGATTATGTAGCACTCAAGTAAACTACTAAATGCACAGAGATGTTTCAAGCATTTCAGAAAGGTATATCTTTCCTGTAGCATTAATCACAGCAGCAAGGTACTGCCCCTACTCTAGCTCTCATTCATACATTGAAAGCTTATGACCTATTTTCAGAGATATTTTCAGCCTAAATGTGTTAATTTAACCCAGGGCATAGGCAAATCCCCAAGTGAGACTTTTGCTCAAGCTAGCAACCTGTCCAATTTGCATTGCAAAGGTAGGCTAAAGCTACATAAGGAGTTGTTAAGCCTGCAGTGCCTTCTCAGGAAAGTGAAGCTGAAGCAAAACAGGCACATTCCTATTTATTAGAGCATTAATTTGTCATTTCTTGCTGCACAGCGTTTCAGGCAAAAAATGACACTAATATGAATGAAGAGTTGAGCCCACATGGTTGTATGGAACTGCCCTGGGAAACTGAGGCATATTAGGACTTTCTAAGAATTTAGAAGCCTAATTTCCAAATTAAAACCAAAAGATTTCCTTTTGTTACATGCACTTCCAAATGTTTGCAAATATCTAAGCAAATCAGTTATTGGCCAGGTACTCACTTGCTTTTTGCTAAAATAGGACCTAAGATCATAGTGTGACTTAGAATGGGATGATGACTGATACATGGCAGTGCACCCCACAGGAAAAAATCAGACAAGAAAAAACATTTCATCACTGAAAGTTGTTTACTGGCCTTTATTACTAAACCTAACTTAAATTCTTCCAGAACCTATTTTAACTTTAATTTCTATTCTGAAGAGTAGTTTGCAAAGTGAAATTCATAACATACAAGTTATATTATAAATTTCAAATTACTGTAGAATCCTTTTCAGAGGAAAACTATTTTGTGACCTGATTTCTTACCTGACATTACAAAAACCAGCTTTTTGGTAAATGTTGAAAAAAGCTTTAGTAGTATCTGTGCCCCTTTTCCAGATTTTACCCAGATCTTCTTTCTTGTTTCTTTAGACAGATCATTTCTAAAGAACACTCCAAGGCAGTGCAGCTCCCTGTTTGCAGGATGTACATTGCACAGATGAAAAGAGAACTTTCAACAAGGAGGTCATAATCACTGATCCTTCTCTTTAGCTGTCCTCTCTCAGAGTTCCAGCCTGAACTGATGATACACTCATAGCTCTAAAATCACTGCTAATGGAAAGTATATTTTTAGCAATTGGAATAAAATTCACAACAGGAAAGTGCAGGTGGTTGTGAAATACTGTTCTAACAATTTCCTGGCCAAATTTCCTAGGCCCTAGGCTAATTTTAACATATGCATGATAGGTTTGAGCCTTCTGGAAAAGAAAATACATAGAGGAAAATTGCAATAATTTGACAGAATTTTTTCCTCACATTTTTAAAAACAAAGTTGTTAAAAATATGCACCATGAACTATTTAATTCCTTTCAATAAGTGCTTTTGCTTTAAAACTAAAGGAAATATGATATATGAAAAGAGTGAAGATGAACTCTAACAACAACATTTTTTATGGAGATAGGATGCAAATGAGTTGCTACATAGAGATTAGAGATTATAAAACATACTCTAAATAGATTCTAAATCTCTTCTGTTTTCTGATACCAGTGAGTAGAAATTCCAGCGGGCTAAAAACAAATACTCCTCATTTAACACAACATCAAAATCTGTCTTTTGTTTTAAGGCCAAATTTTGCACCTTAAATGAGTCATCCCTGGCTCATCTAACTAGTGAGATAAATTGCAGCCCAGTGAAGATTGTACCTTTACTATTTTCATTGTCAGCATATTCATGGTTTGACTGTGTGTGGTGAGCAGCATATATTTAAAAGGGGAAACTGATTATCAAATCTGCATTGCTGCCTCAAAATGTGAGCACAGATACCACTCTCCCCTTGCCCCCCCACCCCTCCCCAGTCTGTAATAAAGAGATACAAAAGAATTTATAAAGGCTTGTTAAAAAGAAGTAAGGCACCCACCAAGTCTAGAAGAAATACCTACTGGTAGTGACAGAGAAGAACTTTTAAAGATATTGTGTCCTAAATACCACAGTATTTTATGAACATGGCAAATTGCACGTGTTGAAAAAATAATGATGTAATATAACTTGTCTCTGTCTTTTCAAGTTTTTGTTCCCAAAGATGGGGCATTAAATTATTTTAATATGGTCCTTCTTTTACTAATCATAATCTGCTCATGAAAAGATAATGAATACCAGAAAGTAAAACATAAATATGTTTGAAAAACCTTATGCCTTACTGGTTTTAAGTAGAAATTTCAATTTATTTCTACACCTGAATAATTAAACCACTTGCAACTTGTTACTTCTCAAGTTTACTGCATGTCTCTACATGCAAGTGCTATCACTCACTGTATTTCGTCTGAAGAAAATTGCAAGAGGGAAGTGATATTTTCAAATTATTTTATTGCCATTGTAAACTAACAATAAAGTTTTATTATTAGTTTGAATTTACTATATCAAAATGATAATGAAGTCCTCAATCATGTTCTGTGATAGCAATGGTAATGATTTTGAGTATGCTCTGGTCATGTGATTCTACAGGCGTGAAAATTACTTTTTCATGACCATTTTCTGGCACACTTTTTAAATCAAAATCTCATATGACTGTATTCTCTTTAAAGAACTTTCCATTGCATCATCACACTAATTTTTCATGTTGCTTTGTTCATTATATGATTTTTTTGGCTTCTAGGTCTTAATGCTCTTGAAATCAAAGCATAAATTTTAGTGCCATTAAATTTTCTTTCGACTAAATAAAGCAAGATAAAGATGGTTTTTGTCAGGTTTTTATCATAGTTCAATTGTAAACTTGTGTCAAAATTTTTAAAAGCGTCCTATAGTGGTCATGATGACTTGACTTCTTATTTTCCTACATTTATTAAGTTTTCAAGACAAAGTTGCTAATATTGTGCATAGCTCAATTTTAAGAGGCGTGTAGTTTGTCACAATGACTAATAAGGGAGAACAAGTCTTATGAATGAGATTCAGATAGTCCAAAAAGTTTAAAAGAAAAAAATTGTCCTCACTACACTCACTCTCAGAGCAGGTAAACAAACCAGTGGAAATAAAAGCAATGTTTCATAACTCATGTCCAAATACTTACATTAAACAATGATTCCTCTAAATAAATTGCAAGCTTTAATTATCGACAAAGCATTTGAATATACAAGTTCATCCTAACAGCCCCAGCAGTATCAAAAATAGAATTTTCAACACATCTGCAATTTACACTATACATAAGTTTTCAAATCTTGTGATTTATACCTCTGAGCTAACACAGTCCACTTTACCTCAGTAATCAAGCTGCCACTCTTTTTCAGCTCAGTGGGTAATAAATTTAAATTCTATTTAAAAATTCAACCTCTTTTATAAGTGGGTATGGGATTCCTCTTTGCTGTTTTGTATATTATCTTCAATTACACATGGAGTGTCCAAAAGATTGTACTTATATTAAGCAGAAATTCTATAATTGATTTACATCTTAAGATTACTTCTCATTGAGTGGTTGTATTAAAGAAATTCTCACAGTACTGTAGTGATTATTCACAATCAGATAAATCCGTATTTCCATATTTTGAGGGATCAGAACCTCTTCTACAGCTCCCTTTCTTGCTGTTTCCTAGCGGATCATGGATAGCCCCTTTTTTTTATGAGATTGCGGTTGGTTCCCCTTGGCCCTTTATTTTTTACTGAAATGATTATCTAAAAGAATAAAGGGGTACTACTACAGCTTCACAGTGGACTCCCAACCTGAGAGGTCAGCATTTCATAACAGTAAATTGGAACAACATAAAAATCGAAAGGTTTTCAAAGGTTTTAAACACATCCTGCTAAAATAAGATGAATAACAAAGTTTGTTCCCAAGTCACAGTCTTTTTACAAGAACTATTTATCTAAAAATAATTCCAGTGAAAGTTGGTACCAGAACTGTTAATCACAACATTCAGAAAGCATCATGATCGGTCACTTTCACTTACACATTTCTGTGGGTCAGCCGCACTATGAGTGGCTTCAGTAGCCTCTGCAGCTTGCATCAGGCTAACATTGGAATCTTCAGGAATTTCCTCTACTCTAAAAGTATTTTTCATGCTCAGCACAAGGGATGATGATTTCCAGAAGGATTTAACAAATTTTGACTGTTTACACAATGGGGTTTAGCTATTTCCTCTATTTAATTTGGCTGATAAAATAATAGAACTTTCATTTTCTTTTCATTTCTAGCATATATTTAAATGAGAAAAATCAGAATTGCAAAGAACGCTATCCAAGGACACTTTAAACATACAATTGAAACATATTTAAATTAGACAGATGAGCTAATTGATTTTTCTTTAAACTTGCTAAACACAAATTTACCAACATTACTATGATTCATGCAATATAGGCTAAAAAATGCAAGAGTTAGCAACACACAGAGACCCACAGAACCTATCTTTTTCTGCCTTTCATTTCTTAATTCCTGAAATAACTTATAAAAGCAAAGATGCTATATTAACTATACCTACCATAAGTGCAGGTTGTATTTGCATGTTTGCTGTGTTCTTCTCTTCCAAGTGGGTAACATAAGCAATAATATTTATTTTTTAAAAATTCAAATACAAGTAATTGGAAACCTAAGTTAATAGACAGGAGTTATTTTGCACAATTGTATTTGAAAATACATTTTTTTTTACTTCAAGAGAATTTTAAAATTCAAGGAACTGAGCAGCCAAGAAAAACAGCTTCATAGAAGCAAGCACAAGCTAATGACAGACTTTAACAGACTTTTGAGAATAACAGAAATTAAGTTATAAGACATTTTTAAGGAATAGTAGAGATAAATTCTTAATGCAGATATTGGTGCAGAATACACGTATGCAGTGTTGAATTTTTAAATTATTGTTTGAATTCAGCACTCAAAAACCTAAAAGTCATCATCAAATTCTCATATTATGTTATCATGGTGCCAAGTAAAAACTGGACTTAGAATTTTCTGTTTGACATCTAGACCACATCTGTGTCACTGTATATTCCTATCCCTCAAATGACATAAATAAAAGCAAGAACTCTTTATTAAAACCATTAACAGCTCCAATAAAACTTGCTTTATGTTGTATGCTGTATAAATAAGATGAGTTTAACAGTGACTTTCTCTTATGTACGAATTTTTTCAGCCATGGCACTAGATCACAGTTTCGTTTTTGTGTAATGTAAAACTAGGATCTTGATACTAAATGGCAGGGGTTTGCCACAGGAAGGATTGTATGCTAAATCCGTGGGCCACAGGAACTGCAATTTAGATAATTATGTTACAGCTAGCCAGGAAATGATTCGCTCTTTTAATTTCAACTGTTAGCAAACAATTCTTTTTATATTAGCTTGATCAGGAGAAACTGAATTCTGATTCAGGGATCTACAATGCAAACCCATTTATTTACTAGAAGGCCCATTATCTGTGTCAATAAACAATTTGAATAAACTAGCCACTTTCCATGTGGATAGATAGATAGATAGATAGATAGATAGATAGATAGATAGACATGTAAAAGTGATAGGGCTTGCTTCAGGGGTTTTTGGCCGTTCAGGTTATCTGCCTTTCATTTGCCTTTGATGCAAAAAGCTTAGGTCAAATCAACACTTTATTTGGAATTTCCAGGCTTATAATGCTTTGGAGGATTACTGAATTAAGGGGAAGAAAAAAAAAAGAAAGAAGCCATGTTTTACTAAACTACTGGTTTTCTGTAACGGGTTTAAATGAGAACCAAGCCTTGTACCTATGTGTAAGTCACTTTAAATGGCTCCCTACTGTAAATGAGTAAAGAAACCACTTCTGGAATGTAGGACAAAGTATTCTACTTTGCTGACCTTGGGATATAAACTATAAGGTAAAATTCTATCTTTAGATCTCAAAGGTTTTATTGGAGGTGCCTGACATTATTGTGCTATTTATTTGAAGTTTATGACCCTATTTTTATCGTTTGTTTCTTCTGGCTTATTATTCTATGGTTCTGATAAACTGCAGTTATTTTCAATAATATCCCTTAGATGTGACTAAGTTATCTTTTTAAAAAATCCTTATTTGGATATCACTTTTCTGACATAACTTGGATGTCCCTAATCTGCTTTTCATTACTTGAAGACTATTTGCTTTTTAATTGGAAAATATGACACCACACACATTTTCCATCTTCTATTTATCTTTGAATTACAGAAATGTTAATTTAATAATTTTTTACAGCACCCATGGGATTGCAACTTACTCCCTTATTTTAATTTGGTGTTTTGTGACCTGTAAGATGCGTGAGCCTACAAAAAAGATGGAGAGGGACTACTTACAAGAGCATGTAGGAAGAATGGGTTTAAACAAGGAGAGCAGGTTCAGATTAGATATTAGGAAAAAATTCTCTGCTGTGAACGTAGTGAGGCTTGCCCAGAGATATTGTGGATATCCCTCCCCAGGAAGTGTGCAAGTCCAAGTTGGATGGGGCTCTAAGCAACCTGGTCTAGTGGAAGCTCCCCTGTGAACAGCAGGAGGGTTGGAACTAGATTATTTTTAAGGTCCCTTACAACCCAAGCCATTCTTTGATTCAATATAGAATATTTTTAGTAATTATATAAGACAATGTTATTTCTCTCAAGTTTTTAAAATGAAAAAATCTTCTATCCACATCTGCATTGTAGCTACTCCAAACTGAGCATACCACTGCTGTTTTGTGAATTTCCTATTCAGCATTTTTCCAAATCAACATTAAAATGCCCAACAGCTTCTAAGTGTCTGGGTTGAACCATTTCAGAAGAGGTTTTAATGGTGGAAAAAGTCTAATACAACCTGACACCATCAAGTGGCAAGCAAGATATTGTTACCATGAGGGAAGAGCATACAAACCCCACTCAGTTTGTGCATAGTTTTAGCCCAATCAATCTGCACAGACTGAGGCTTTCAAGGTTCATATTAAAGGGTTCTATTTCACCTGGGGTCCAGAACTACAATCAGCAAATAACTCTTAAAGCAGCTCATTTAAATTCTAAATCACTAAGTCACTAAATAAGGGACTCAGTTTACAGAGGGTCTTAAGCACTGCATCTGGTCAAAACAAAGAAGTGAATGTTACCTGAAAATTTGAACTACATTTATTTGAGAAAAGCAAAACACTGACATTAATTTGGTATCATTGTTTGCTGTATATGACATACAGTTAAAATTTGCAAAGAAATGAACTAGAAGAATTAAGAAGAAAATATCAAAATATTTACAAATATATTTATATTATGTTATAACAAAGATGATTTATCATTAATAGCTCTATTTCAAATATATTTCTAGTTTTCAGCATAAATTCTTATCAAGTTGGTTACTTATACTCCATTAATAAAGCATATCTTAAGAATAAAATATCAAGAGAGTATAATCAACAGATTAAAACTATCTCAAAGGGGGGTGAAATGTTTATATTTAGAGATAAGTAAAGCTTGTTTCCTGAATTACAAAAACCATTCAAGTGCTATTAAGCAGCAAAAATTTAACAGCACTTTTGGGAGCCAAAAATTAAGAAAAAATATTATAACTGTATAACTTTTTTAGAGTCTTTCAAATAAAATATTAGGTATAAATTGTTCTGTAGTTTGCATAATATCAAAGTTTGCAGATTGCAGTGAACATGTTTCATACAGTATTGAAATAGAGTACATTCATGCTTGCAGGAACCATATTTCTGCTCTACAAGCTTTTTGGGTTTAAGGCATGAATTCCCTAATGTCTAAAAAAGCCTACCCTGCTCTTCCCAAATAACTGCTTCCCTATCATAACCCAGAAAGGGTCTGCACACTTCCAATTCTGGAACTGGAACTCCATGTGTGAATTATTTTTTGTTTCTGTGGGATCTTTCAGAGAACATTCTGAGCAGATCTCATTGTTTTCACGAGAGATTGCATCTTACATCCTGAATAAAGTTGAAGTACTCTCCCATTTCACTGGAAATCTCCCTCTATAGGCTTATCTACAGTATGTCTGTGTTACCGTCAGTGAGGAACATGAGGCAAGAAGGATCACTGACAAAAGCGCCATTTTGGCTTGACCATCAGAGGCAATTTTTGTAACTCTTGCATACTGAGGATACCAGAGGTGAAAACATATTTTAATCAATAAGAGCATCCTTCCTCCTAGTGTTTCTTTTTTATGCTAGAAGGTCAAAACAATATCATCTGTACCATGCAGGTTTTTTGTGGAATGTAGATGGGGTTCACTATTTCTACTTATTGAAGGGAAAAAACCTTTTAACTCTTTTGCTTTCCAAAGTCTCTTCTTATTCATTCTCAAACAATTTTCTATTAAGTTCCAAATATTATTGGACTAATATTATATAATTATTGAACTAATATTATATTAGAGACAGATCATTTAAATTTGTACCACAAAGATCAGTGTTTTCCTGATGCAAAGAAAACCAAACCATACTACTCTGGAGACATTTTTTTCCCTTTTTAGATATAGATACACATTCATTTCTAGAGCTAATTTGGAAAATTTTTTATCCAGGTTTCCTCAAGAGCTCAGAGGCAACTCAAATACCTGAAATTTTGGTGTGGGGTTTTTTTTGGTTTGTTTTTGGTGTTTGGTTGGTTTTTTTTTTCTGTACATATAATGCCTAGGTTAACACAGACGAATGCCTTTTGACTCCAGTACATTTTCTGAACACTGATGTATTTATTAATATCCATTATCCCCTGATAAAAATATTTACAAATTTAAAACATATCTGAATCTGTAAGATTCAGACAAACTCATTCAAGCCTTTATCTCTGCTGGAATAGACTGTCCTAATATTCTGCTCAGTGACCTGCCAGTCAAACAGACAGATTACTGAGCTTCACAACTGTATATCACAAAGAAACACAAGTGTATTTCCTTCATGATAGAGTCACTATATAGCCTTTCCATAAAACAAAGGGAGGAATTTAACAATTTTATGTTGGACTATAAAGGAAAAGCCTGTAGAAACAAGGACCAAACATATATATAGAAGTTGTCTTTTCAGTTCTACAAATGTGACTGAATCTCTTCAAACCCAGACTAAATCCACACAATCACTTTGTAGTATCTCATGAGTGAGTGACGTTTTTCTCCCTATACAACACTAGTAATATTTAATTCTTCCCAATACAATTAACTGATTTTCCTACTGAGCAATTTATCATATAAATAACTGCTCTATGAAGACCTATGCAAGACTCTATTAAATATAAAACAGATTTGTGAATGTTTTTATAAAAAGTCCTCCCAGCCTGACTACAATTACCTAAATTTAGGCTTCTAAACATGTCATTTTCCTGAAGTAAGGTTGTTTGTACACATAATTCTGGAGATTGTAATTGTGCTCATAAATTTTAAAATAAATGATCCTTATAAATGATACTGTAATATCTATCATCTCATAAATTAGGACAATTCTCCACTGACTTATTAAGATACTAGACATTTACCCCAGGAAATTTTTCAAACCAGGCGAATGTAGATTCCTCTAAGTATAACTACCAGGATTGCTAACAGTTCTTAAATTTCTTTCATTCATATCTGTTATTAATATTAATTAATGATAATTAAATTAATTACTAATTAGTGTAAATAAGACTTTATTAATAATTGAAATCATTATTAAACAGAAATACTCAATCTGAAGATATTACTAAAGAATTGGACTTTTTGGTTTGTGAGAAACCTTAAAAACAATAGTTTTATAGAACATTAAAATTTTAAATTAGTGTGGTTTCCCTGATCATTTCAATTTATACACTAAGTAAAGAAGAATCTTCATGCCCTCTGCTTACAACAGCAAAAGTAAAAAAGCTATGGTACATTCAATGGTAAAACTTCTAGTTGTGTTGTGCTATATGGTGTATTTGGTTATTTAATGAAAGATAAACATCCTTTCCCCTCTTTTTATTATTTGAATAGGAAAAATAAGGACTCTTTCCTATGTTACCTTATTTCTCACTATTACATTCCATGCATGAAAACTACCACAGTGGAATTTAATGACATTTTCTAATGAAATAAACTCAGAGAACTGTACATTCTGTGCTCATATTAAATGCCTCAAAATTTGAGTCATTAATAATTTGGCTTAAAACATTTTTTCTCCATTTTTTAAACCTTTCAAACAAGAAAGTGATAATCTCTGACAATAACTGCACAAATTAATACATAGCCTAGGCTTACTTCCAACAGAAGGTACAGCGTAATGAAACTATTCTCTCTTACCATACAGACTTGTTCATCACTTGCACATGATATTGAAAAGTTTCTAATTTCTAACGGCTCAGAATGTGGCCTGTGGTTTCTCAGCTACATCTGGCACAACCAAATCACACAGATGAAGAGCCTGGCTGCAATCTTGGAGCATTACTGTAATACCAAATTTTTAAACTGTAAATATAAAATTAAAATCAGCAAAAATTTAATCAAATTATTTTCTCTAAATTGATTTTGACCTGTCTTAACAACAGTTAAACTCTAGTCAATTCAAAACCATTTGGCATATCTAGAGATCTGTAGCTGTAAGGAATGTTTTTGAGGGTAGGCACCATTTCTCCCAAATTTCAAGCTTCTAAAGCAACCAAAATAATCTGTTAATTTGAATATAAAACAAAAAATGTTTTAGCTGGGTAGGAAAAAAAAAGAAATAACAATTTGCAAAAACTCTGATATCATTTCAAATGCATTGTTGAGAGCATTGTTTTGAAGTTTTGGTTGTGTAGTATTGAAGGCCAGGCTGGATGTGGCCTTAAGCAGCCTCATTAAGTGGGTGAGATCCCCACCCATGGCAGGGTGGTTGGAAATAGATGATCTTCAAGGGCCCTTTGAAGCCAAATCATTCTGATACTGTGATTTTGATTTTGTGATTCTATGATTCTGAGATCTTCTAAAATTTTATTTCAGAAAAAAACCCTTCCTTTTGTGAATTAAGACAAAACATAAACAAATTTAAATTGACAGATTTCGTTTTCAAGAAATATATAAAAGTTGACTTTTTTACCTGTCATCCTTTTTTTCATTATTGGCACAAAAATAAAAAGCCATTCTTAATTCAGTTTTGCATCTTTCTACTTGAAATTTACCAGATTTTTGAAGTTTTCAGCAAGACATGGTTTATATGATGACTAAGGAAAATTATTAGTTGACTCAAAAATACATATCTCTAATGGTGTTAGGAGTAGTTGCAATAAAAACATGATTATGTTGATGATTTAGCTGTACTCTGATTTTTGTATGTGAAGGATTCAATAAAACCTTGCTAGAATTGTGCACGTTGTTTCCCTCACACTTTTCAAATATAGCAGAAGTTTAACGCCTTTTGCTAAATACAGGAAAAAGGAGTGTAGGATTACAAAACGAGAAAGAACTACATATAAGCATGAGAAACATGCCTATTTCCTGTAAATTATGGGCCTATTCAAATTGGTAACAGTACCCATCGTTTTGTCACTTTCTTTGATAGCAGCATACACTGCTTTTTATGAAGTGCTGACACAAAACAGGCATAATTTGCATTTTCATCTTCTTCCCTTGTTCTAAACATGTTGTAGAAACACCATCATTTTTGGTAGATTTGTGCCACCAGTGCTGGGAACAGCAGAAGGTATATTATAGTGGAATTTGGGTGGGGAAGAGGGAGGAGGAGGAGGAGTTGACCATCAAATATTCTTTCACATGAGAAATCTTTCTCTTAAAGATTTTTGATTGAAAATGGCTGTCTGCAGATTTCATTTGTAGACTCATTATGTAAGCCAATGAAAGATGTCCCTTGGAAACCATACTGATGACTTCAATATTATGATGTTCAATCCACACCAAAACCTTACCTCTTTTCTTCTGAAATCCTAAAATCTGCTCTGAATACCTCCTCAAGCTGTGACATCTCATGTAGAAAGGGGAGCATAGTGACTATTGGGCTGGTTTGAAAAAAAATTGTTTCTACTTGCTATGACTGTTTTAACTGCAATAATTGAAATAGGAAGAATAATATTAGAAAACTGAAATCAGTAAGCTTGGGAAGATGTATCTGAAAACTCAGAGGTATCCTCTCCTGCAACAAAATCTCCTCACTGCAAGGAAAATAGTAGGGAGGTTCACATTCTGAAATAAATTAAATCTGTTTGATAAGACATTACAATAAAAGCAACTTCAGTGAATGTCTGTGTCTCTATATATCAATAAGAGATATATATCAATAAGCTTAGATCTTGTAAGGCTGCAAGAATCTGTGAAAATACCATAAGTCAGGTTCAATAAAGAATTTAAGCAGGTAAAATGGGATGCAATGGGTTTAAATAAGACACTTAGTTTTAAGACATAATAAAGCAGTCTCTACAAGTGGCATGCTTCACCACAGTGACTTTTAAAACTCCATATGTAAGTTTATAAAGGAAGAGCTCCACTGAAAGACTGTGAAAGTCTTTACTTCTTTTTCAGATCACTGCAACAAAATGGTATCTATGCAATGTCGCAGGAAAGCCACAGTCTGTGCAGCCTCTAAAGCTCACACAACACTAGATACTCAAAGGTTTGCAAGTATAGAGTCTATCATAAAGAATATGTCATTGGAGTCAAATAAAATCCATGTTTCTTATGATGAAAAATTTGTGAGCAAACATCTCCACATGTCTGTCTCTGTCCTGCCATTACAAAAGTCTTTCCCTTCCACAGATCCCATAGCAATTTATACTAGTCATACCTCCAGTAATTTGGTCCTGACATCAGAGAAACAAACTAAGATTTCTCATTTTATCCTTCTTTGTTCCTTTCTAAGCCTTTGTTTACAGAATTTTGCTTTCCTATGCAGCATTGTGCAGCACCAAGAGATCATCACTTCAGATTGTTTTGAATCTCTCTACTTGTTTCTTTCTCTACAAAGATCTAATTACTCAAATGGTCTATATTTAGAAGAAATAATAATTAGTCTTCCACTCTTGTGAAGTAAGTCAGGTACCTGGGAATGGGATGACAATGTGAGTATGCAGAAGTACTTTTAACATGCCAAGTGTACAGTGGGTTAATGGCAAATATTGAGGGTATGAGTAAGCTTCCAAGATATTTTACCAGGAAATGCAAGGAGGTACCTCTACTCACTAATATTTACAGCCTGAAATTAGAAGGGTGTGCCTCTTAAACATTTTGTGTGAAATGTAGACCATTGTGCTGGAAATATTTTGATAAAGGTGTTTCATCCACAAAAAAGAGCTATTATGCATTAGATAAACAATAGCAGACGTGGTTTAGAAACTTCCCTGAATATTGTCAACCAACCCGGACACAAGTTCTGCTACAGAAGTCCTGAAAAATATTTAAGAAAGCTATACTACCCATTTTTTACATTATATATTGCTTTTAATACTGAGTTAAAAACACTGTTATTTTTTTCCATTTTTCATTTTCTCAGATATTGATCTGTCAGCCTTTGTAAATGAGTTGTTACATTGAAAATTCACTACTATGATACTTTATTTTCTACAAATTTATATTACCAGATACACCAGAATCACTAGGTTGGAAGAGACCTTCAAGATCATCGAGTCCAACCCATACCCAAGCACCTCAACTAAACCAGGGCACCGAGTGCCACATCCAGTCTCTTTTTAAACATATCCAGGAATGGTGACTCCACCACCTCCCCAGGCAGACCATTCCAGTGCTTATTTGCTCTTTCAGTAAAAAACTTTTTCCTAACATCCAACCTAAATTTCCCTTGGTACAGCTTAAGGCTGTGTCCCGAGACTTTGTTACCTGTAAGTTACTTCAACAGGTTAATCAAGTCTGCCTTTTTGTATCATATTTAATTTTCACCTCTTCCCATTTTGTGCTTTTTCTGATTTGTGGTAAGCACATGGAACATAGGAAACATGACACTCTATACAGAAACAATTCAACCTTTTTCTCTTTGGGGATTTTCTCAAGTGGGTTTCCTGACAAACTGTCCTCCCCTCACTACAGAAACGACCAGCGCATGGTACTTCTCTGAACACCTCATGAGTCCTGTGCTCACAACTAAGTCTGTCTTGAAGATGCTTTGAGAGTGTAGTGGTGTAAGGGGTGATTTGATTAAGGTGCTCTCTACAAGAGCCATTATACCATTTGAAGGAAAGACATAAGGGTGACAAAGTAGAACAGAAATTAGGTGCAAGTAGATATTTGCTGCGTACATAAAACTGCTAGCAGAGCAGAAGCAAATAATTTGGATGGCTAGACAGTTTGAATTATACATTTGAGGTAAGTAGGGAAATGTAGGGCTCATATGCCAGTTAAAGAAAATCTGACAATGCTGTATCACCTTCTAGAATACAATAAGACAAACCAGGAAACTAAACAAGAAGCAGCCCTGACTTCTGGAGCACATACTAGCATGTACTAAAAGGGTCATCCAATCATCTAGACAAGCCTCATCCCTTACAGACAGGAATGAGACAGGCCTCTCATTTTGGTACCAACACACAGGAGCACACCCCATGTTCTTTGAAAAATACAGACTGCCATCTAATTTTGGCTCTCAGACAGGATTCTGCTATTTTCTTCTGGAACTAATAATACCTCAGCAGATTGTGAACAGACTGTGGAACTGTTCTGTAGAGCTGCACCAGCTTTGCAATTTCTATTTCAACATTTCTAACCAAAACCGAAACTGGATTGCCAAGAGAACTAAAATGTCTGAACTGTAGAAAGTGCCTCATGCCAAAAATCTGGTTTTGCAAAATCTCTTACAACAGCTGGCAAGATTACATTGAAAATTATATTATTTTTCATTTATTACTACTACTTTGAGCTGTACAGGAGGATTCCCAAGTTCAATAACTGAAGCAACACGCCCAAGTCTTATCACAACCTCTAAGCCCACAGCAGCAAACCAGGCAAGGAGAGGGCAGTGCTGGGAGCAACAGGGGGAGATTTAAATGCCTCCAGGGAATGTGAGCAGCCCAGAATATGGCCCTCAGGAGCATGGCACAGCAGTGAGGGTGCAGCACAACAGAGCAGGCAAACAAGGGTGTGGCATTGCAATAAGGGCACAACACAGTACTTTGCATGGCACTTTGTGCAGGCCGGGCAAGCAGAAAGGGCTCGTCTCTGACCGTCCAAGATCTACCAACAGAGGCTAGAAACAGACTGAGTACATGGTGAGGAAGAGCAAAGAGATCCTGTTTCTACATTAATGCATACAGCATGGAGGACAAACAAGAGGAGCTCAAGGTTTGGCCCAGTCCCAGAGATTTGGTATCAGTGGCATAACTGAAACCTGCTCCAGTGAGTTCTGTGACTGGAGTACACCATTGGATGGTTACAGGCTTTTCAGGGCATATAGCAGGGAAGAGGAGGTGAAGGGGTAACACTGTATGTAGCAGAAGGGGTAGAATTTGTGGAACTCACAGCTGACAATGGTTCAGTTGAGAGCTTCTGGATAAGACTCAAGGGGCAAACAAATCACGTCAATGTCGCTGTGGGAGTCTACTACAGACCTCCCAGCCAGGACAATAATGCTGACAAATTATTCTTTGAGCAACTAAAGGACACTTCCAAGTCAATTGCTCTTGTCCTTATGGAGGATTTTAACTTGCCAGAAATTTCCTGGGAGAACCACACAGCTGCTACAACCCAGCCCAGAAGATTCCTAAAGATCCTGGATGACGACTTTTTGGAACAGATCCTAAGGGAGCTGGCTCAGAAAGATGCCCTCCTTGATCTATTGCTTGTCAACAGGGAGGATCTCATAAGTGAAGATTGGTGGCCATCTTGGCCACAGCGACCAAGTTTAAAATTTCTGTTGACAGGAGGGAAAGCGTCAGCAAAACCTCAACTCTGGAATGAGGAGAGCAGACTTCAGACTTCTCAGGGAACTAGCAAGTTCCATGGAATCCCCATGGAAAACATTTTCATAGGTGTGGGAGTCATTAAGTACTTTTTTAAGTACTGGTCACTTTTTAAGCATTACATCCCAAGGGCACAGGAGCAGGCAATTCCCAAATGTCGGAAGTCAAGCAGGTGAGGCAAAAGGCTGGCTGGGTTGACCAGGAATCTTCTCTTGGAAATAAGGGAAAAAAGGAACGTGTATACTCTGTGAAACCAAGGTAAGGTGTCATGAAAGGATCCAGAAATGCTGCTTGCCACTGTAGGGCAAAAATTCATCCAGTCAAAGCTCAACTGGAGTTGAAGCTGGCCAGAAATATGGGGGACAATAAAAAGAGTCTTTTCAAATATATTATTGGCAAAAAGCAGTAGAAAAAACATTGGCCTATGGCAGGATGAGCACAATCACCCCACACAGAGGAAAGGCAGAAGTGCTTAATGCATTCTTTGCCTCTGCTTCAACATGGATCATGCACCAAGGGGGTCTCAACACTCTGAGCTGGAGGACCATGACTACACGGATGATAAACTCACTCCCAGCATATGCTACGTAAGATAATGAGTTACATACAAAGAGTGTCAAAGCAGGAGCAAGTCCATGTATAATAGCTTTTAGCTCATAAATACGTACTGTTTATCTCCAAATATTGCTTCCAACCCACTGTAACTCATTTACTATTTTTCTCAGACACTGTAAACTAAGGCAACTCTCTAGGGGTGCTCAGAAAAAAATACAGGGTTTCCTTGCAATGGATCATATCGAAAGGAAATGTGTCTAGGCAAAAGGGAATAGTAGGAAAATGAACAGAAAAAACCATAATTTTCATGAATGCAAAATACATTAATACTTTAAATCACAAAGAATATGCCTTTTTTTATTCTGTACTATGCTAAGCAACCTTACCTAAACTAAGCTGCAATATCCTACTTCAGACAGGGCAGAAATTGGGAAAAAATGACTCCTCAAACAATGGAACACTTCAGAAAGTATTACCAGCTTTGTGCTGAACCTGAACTCTAAATGTATATCTACTGATATGCCTGAATGGTTTATGTACATATTTACATGTCCATACACACACACACACCCTTCTTTTGTGATGCATAAAAAGGAAAGATACTGCAGCATACATAAGGATAAATGGGTCATACTACAAACAGTCAAATACTTGGGTTTTTTTAAACTATTCTGTCTCTTATAACAACTTCTGAAGTATCCATGTAAATCTGCACAGACATTCTATAATCTTTGAAATGAGATTTAAGGCTTAGCCATTGCCAAGGGTTATCTAGCATTTCTACACTTGTTATGATAACTTGTCAATAAATTCTAGTATTGTTTAAAAATTATAATTAAGAAACTTGGAATGCATATTCTGTCATGCTTTTCATCTACCACACGTTTTAATGCAGTACATCTGATGCAGAATTCCAGAGAAAAATAAAGAGCAATGACAGGAATGACAGTCTCTGTATTTCTGATGATTAAAAGGCTGAGTGCTCACCAGCAGCAGCCTGCTGTCAGTAAAAATGAATCTGAAACAGATGCCAACCACATCAACAGCTTGAGCCATATACATATTTTATTAGACAAAGACAGAAATCATGATGGAAGTAAACACGTAGAAGGCACACCAAAGGATACCACGACTATACCTCAAATTTAAGATATAGTTTTTAGTACTCTAGGTCCAGACTAGATAATTCTATTTATATATAAGCATGCAAAACCAGTATGTTTAGTGTTAACATTATGAATACAAATAGAAGTTGGAACAGACTGTTGTAATTTTATATCTAACCTGTGTCAATCTTGGATATTGTTTTACTAACACATGAACAGAAAGATCTATTTACTCACACTGGAGCACAAATTTCAGTTTTCTTTTGTTTTCTTTGATATCTGAACTTTATATCAAAGTAATGTACATATGCTAGTGAATATATGGCAAAAAGGCTCTTTTCCTACTACCCACCTCCTAAGGAGACCACAAGCCTCTAGCTTTAGCTAATAATGATATGCTGGGGGGAAAGTAACCCCAACATTAAAACTCCAGAAACAAAAAATTGACTTCTCAATGATTTTGTCCTCAAAACTATTTTGGAAAATCACTTGTTTAATCATATTTCAGTGTCTCTCTATTTCAAAATTTGTGGGTTTGTTTTCATGTTAGTACCCACTTACTGAGATGTTCCATTTAGCTAGATACCAAAATTTGTTTAGAGACCCCTGTGAATGTGCAGTTCTATGTCAAGAGAGAAGTGCCTGAAAACTAGAAAAGTAAACACCACCTCCATCTTCAAGAAAGGTAAGGAGAAGGAACCAGGCAACAGGCCAGTCAGTATCACCTTGATTGGTGGTATCGCTGGGAAGATGGGGGGCACCTTTCTGGAAACCATTTCCGAGTATGTTAAGGACAAAAATAAAAAACATGAGGGGTGATCACAGCACAGCTTCCCCAAAAGGAAGTCACTCTTGACTAACTTGACAAAGTTCAGTGATGAAGTGCTTCATCTGTGTATGATGAGACAGTGGCGGAGTTCAGCCTTTGACACTGTCTGAACATAAGATGTGATAAACAGGCTGGTTAAGCAGATAATGAAGTGGATTGAAAACTGAGTCCAGTCCTGTTTAGCAGAAGGTCAGGCTGCTATCCATAGGCACCTTTACAGGCTGAAGAAATGGGCTGACAGGAACCTCATGAAGCTCTGCACACTGGAACAGGGTCCAAAGAAGTTGTGGAGTCTCCCTCACTGGAAATATTCAAGAACCGTCTGGATACAATCCTGTGCCATGTGCTCTAGGATGACCCTGCTTGAGCAGGGAGGCTGGACCAGATGACTCCCTGTGTTCCCTTCCAACCTGATGGGTTCTGTGATTCTGTGCATCTAGGAAATGCAAAGTCCTACACCTGAGAATGGATAACCCTATGCACCAGTACACACTGGTGGCCACTCACCTGGAAAGCAGCCTGGCAGAAAATACCTGAGGGTCCTGGTTCAAACTGAGCACAAGCCAGCAATGTACACTGGCACAAAAGGTGAATGGTAGGCTGGGCCGCACTGGGAGGGGTGTTTCCAGTAGGTTGAGGGAAATTATTCTGCCTCATTACTCAGCCCACTACTGGGTTCCCCAGTATACAAGAGAGATGTGGACACTGGAGACAACACAGTGCAGATCTATTAAGATAATTGACAGATTGGAACACTTAACATATGAGGAAAGGCTGAAAGAGCTTGAATTTTTCAGCATGAAGAAAAGAAAGCTCAAGGGGACCTTATTAATGCATAAAAGTAGATAAAAGGAGGATGTAAAGAGGCTAGAGCCAGAGTCTTCCAAGTGGTGCACAGTAAAAGGACGAGATGCAATGGGCACAAACCGAGATACAAGTGATACCAAATGAAATATCAGGAAACACTGGTTTACTGTAAGGTAGCCCAGAGAAGTCATGGAGTCTCCCCCCTTGGACTCCTCTAGAGATGGTTGTGGGCAGCTACCTCCTGCTATTTCTACTTGAACAAGCAGAGTGAATAAGATGATCTCCAGACTTTCCTTCCAACCTCAACCGTTATGTGATTCAAGAGCAAGTTGCACTTATGAAATCTAATTTAATTTCAAATGAATTGCATTTCTTCATTTTTGTATTGAATTTAGTTGCAGGGTTTCATATTCCCAAAGACTGGAGTACCTAGAAGGGAACACAAAGGACAGAATGGAATAAAAATGTTGCATCTAACCAAAAATATGGGAACAGTTCTCTTATATTTAACTGAGAAAGCTTTTGAAATTGCATGTATGCTATGTTCACATTGTCAAGGGGGTGGTGAGGATTTTTGTTGCATTTTAGTATTCCCTCTACACCTAATCAGTTTTAAATGCTACTATTTGAGCACCAATAGAATAGTTTTATTCACAGCTATTTCTTTAGCCTGAAAAATGCGTTATACTAACATTTGAACAACTTTGATTTGATTTGTTCCTGAAATTCCAAAGAAATGATAAAAAGAAATTTTCTAGCTCAATTACTTGTTACATGCATTTTATCTCACCATACTGCATATTTTTTTCATTCCACATTGTCTAGAAAACAAAATTTTGAAAATTATTCTAAGTATCCATTTGGAGGGACTGAATGAATACTAATCACAATATCCTTGATTAATTTAAAAATTATTCAAGGGAAATATGCAGTCTATTTCTAAGTACAATTCAGTACAATTAGTTCAGTTTAAGTTATATAATTTTGTCTTTTTCCATTGAGTGGCTGGTTTACTCTTTATAAACATGGACACAGAATGTTTGTTTTATCCAAGCTTCCAAATCATTGAGTTGTCTGCAGGTTTATTAAAAACAGAAGTTTAATCTGACCATGACTTGTTGCTATCAGCCTGTATCTTCCCCACAACTTCTTCTAGACTATCTTATAAACATTCCTATCAAAGGAAATGAAGAATATTGAATTATTGTTCTTATTCTATTTTGCTAAGAGCATATTTCAATTTACAGAGAACTGGCAAATTTCTGCTTTCAGTTATCCTGCCATAAGAACTGTAATGAATTTAATTGCTTATACCAAGAGGCATAACAAACCATCTCAGAAGCACTCAATTCAGCTCTGATTTGGGGAAAATAACATTTTCTCCCTGTGCTGGCAGCAAACACAGAGCGAGAATTTTGACTCTTGCTGCACCTGAGCCTCATACAGTTTAGCTGCACATGTGCTTGAAATGCTAAATGCATGAGAAAAGACTTCAAAATGCTGTCAGCTTCTTTTCACTAAAATCAGAACACTTGTCATCAAGAAAATAATCTCATACAATGGAAGATGGAAAGTAAAAAATGTAGTGCTATACTTTATTACAGCCTACACTGGTGACCAAGATCCGTTCGTTCCAACAATGGAGGGCAAGATTTCATCTTTTTCTTTAAAAGCACAATACACAGAAGTCTTTCAAAGTTTCTGTCCTGTCAGAACTGGATAAAATAGGTCAAGAGAAAGACAGAAAAAGGAAAAGGAAGAAAAAGGAAGAAGTTTAATGCATCTTTTTTTAAACTGCAAAAGATTGCTGAACTTCTTTTTTTCTTTGCACTGTGAAGTATTGTGCTCATTATGCAAGATGATAGACTATCAGAAGAAAATATAAATATAAGGACTAACAAGGAGCCTCTAATTCAAAACTGCTATCATATTCAAACTTGCGGGGGTCTTGGTGCCACTTCTAAGAATCATTAGAGATTAAAACTCAGTCTCTAGGTCTCTTTTTCTCTGCTTTCTTTCATGGTCTGACTAAGAAGAGATAACGATAACCCTAGTATTTAAAACAGAAAGTCTCTTTTCAGTTTGCTGAGATCACACATCTATGCTAACACAAACACCCTCTCATGTAAATGCACTTGAGAGCAGGAGGTCTCCTTGCAGCCCTTCAAACTGGTGGAGGCCTCTGATACAAGTTCTTCTTTGTCATTAGCTCTCCCCTGTGTCTATAAGTTTATCTATCGATTTGAGACATAATGTCCCCTAAAAATATTAATAGTAGCTATTGAGGAAGAAAGCATCTCTAAGCCTATAATTCTGGGCGAAATGCATACATATTTAATTGTTTTCTCTAGGTTAAACATAAGCCAGGCAAACATGAAACATTCTCCTTGAGATAATTTCAGTGAAAATGCAGTGCAGACAAACTTCAAAACCATGGGCCACAATATATGTGGTTATAATGTAAGTCTAAAAATTTTAAATTAAGGTTTATTATGGAGTTTCAAAATAAAATCAAATCGTAACTTCTTAGAGATATGCACTGAACGTCACTCTACTAAGACATTAGATCCTAAATGACAAACATAGGTGAATCATTCCTGATTTTTTAGCATACTTACTGAAGCCATGTGGAGGTATAAAGATAAATGCAATGCAAACAACAGTTAAAGAAAGGACTACAGTTGAAGTCTCGCGTTTTTATTTGGATTTCTAAATTATTTTCTTCTTAGCTAACAAAATATATTATTTCTTACATAAATTCTTCTGATCTTGTTTTGGCTTTGTCTAAATATATTCATAATTCTGAAAGGAAAATAGAAATCTATCAAATTGTAGCTACTTTTACCTATGAAAAAGTTTCTATAAAGATAATCAAAGAAAAGATGTGATGATAACAGGGCAACCTAAAGGAGTAATGATAAAATGATCATATAAAATTTAAAGATATCGTGAAATTAGTATTTTCATTTAAAAATACATTCAAGTAAATTGCTGGATCATCTGATTTTTCACACAGCTTCAGAAGAAATACTTATGTTTTTATGATAAATAAAGAGCTTGCTTTTGGTAGAAAAATACATGAAATATATTTCTGATATCATTGCAGGGAGGAATGAGGTTAAATTTAAGAAAGAAGGGATTCAGAAAAAAAATCTTTGACAAGTTTGTTTCCATTACAATAATATAATGGAAGACAACAATAATTTTTTTAAATAATTCTCTTAAAAAGACAATGAGCAAATTTCTACAATTCTAGTATTAATTTGGCTCATGCCCATTTTCAGACACTGTATAATGTAACTGAGAACACCTGACTAGACACAGCAATAAAATCATCAGTTGAGTTCCTATGACCCAGAAGGGTGTCATAATGGGTAATATATTACTGAAGATCTTATTTTCAATTCTCACAAGATCACATTAACCATCCAGAAGGAACACAGTAATTCTACATAAACAAAACTTAGTATCTACTAAGTAAATGCTACTATGTCTGTATCAAACAGTTACCCTCAAATTTTTTTATCTGGTGAGAAAAGAAGATTTGGGGTTGATTTTCAATTTTAAAAAGGACAAGGGAAAAGAACTAACCACTGACAAGGACATGTAAGAATGAAGATATGGCCATTGACTGCTTTCAGTTCATTGAAGGCAAACAATGCCAAATGATAAATAAGAGTATATTTTATTGTTCTGTTTGGATGTTATGCTTACAGAATAATTTTTAAGACTAGACAACTACTGATAGGATGGCTATAGCACTAATAAACTGACTTCCGGCATATGAAACTGTAACAAGTGTGAGCAGCACACTGGCCTAAGATGGCCTGGCTCAGCTTCCCACTATTTTGCATTTACAGTTGTGTTACTAAGCCACAGCAAACTTTGTCAGAAGCTTGCTAGTCTAAGGAATAGCAAGACTTCTGCTTCGTGGTGTTTCAGTTTTGACTGACAGAATTTCTACTTTGTTCTCTTTTAGAACTGGAATGAAAAAAAAAAGACAAACAAGAAGTAAACAAACAAAAACAATCAAATGAAAAATAAACCTTGAATATTTATCTCAAATAAATTCCTGGTAGTAAAATACTTTAGCCTGTGCCTGATTCTGAAATCAGATGGGATTCTTACAAATATGATAGGCGTTGTGGAAAAGTACTAATTTTAAGAGACAAATATTCTGTAAAAAATACCTTCTATTAATTTCCTAGCCTTGAAGAGTATGAGTTTCAAGTGGAATGCTTTAATGAATTAAAATTGTAGAGGTTTGTGAAAATAAATATGCAGTTTTGTGTCGCTTTGATTTTCAAAGCCTTCTGATGTTTACATTCTTGGAGTCAGAATTCTCACACTTTCTACTAAAACACTATGTGTTTTTCGCATTCTTTCTTGGAGGAAGAGAAAATTGACAGACTGTTCACCTAGCCAGTGTGATTCAGAAAAAGTATATTATCCTCCAATCCACTTTCACTTTAAAAAAATCTATAAATTCTAAAAACTGTAAATAAAGTTCTCCTTTTTGCCTTAAGCGACTAAGCATGTCCAGTGTGCTCCTTCCGTGTCTCAGCGTGACAGTTTTGTAGGCTAGGTAACCAAAGAAGCCCCAGACAGCCAAGATAATGTTTATATTATCCAAATGACACCATAAGACAGGACAGCTTCCTAAAATTCCAATTCTGTGTGAGACTTAACCAACTGACCAATATGGTTACTCAATAATTTTGTTCTAGAATTTGGCCACACTCAAAAAGACTACATAAAAACCTGTGTTATAATTAGTAGGGCAGAAGGGATTTGGCAGTGTACTTCTTCAGCTGACAAACTATCTGCACGTTCCCAATCAATGAAACTTCATTCTCTCCTAAGGCATAATTTTATTTTTATTTGTGTCTGTGTATGGTGAAAACCATACAAGCTAGTCTATCTCAGGATAGATAGTTTTGAATCCAAAACTGTACTGAACTGTCCTCTCCAAAAATGTATTCAATCCATGACTGGTCTCAATCTTGCTGATTGAAACTCTTTAGAGCAAAACAAAAACGTGAAGCAATGACTTAAACTTTGTATGTACTTTCTCAGCTACAGAAGAGACAGAATACACCATACATTGCCTGCAAACACAGAAGACTGCATTATTTATGCAGAGAGATACTCAGTGTAATAATGTGCAAGAGAGTCTGCAATGGTCTTTTTTTCAGACAGGACCTGTTTTAAGATCTTGGCTATAATTAGGCACAGATGACTTTTGAACTTCTCACGTGAATGATACAAATCTGAGTCTTTTGCCTATTTTTTCTTCTTCTCTAGTATCATGGGCAATAAGAAATATTCTGACAAAATTTAAATTTGGCATATTCATTAAATAAAAAATCTATTTTGCTACACTTTGACTACAGATCTAAATCCCAAAATTCCTATTCTCTCCTATCAATGTAGAGCTTGGTTTTTTTCAGGGAAAAGTAACAGAGAAAATACAAAACACAGCAGTGATTAAAGTCACAAACCCACTATATTAACGTTGCTAATATAATCCACTTTCAATATGGATACACACAGTAGAGGGAATTAAAAAAAAAAGCAATTCCTTGAATACATTTTTTTTTCACTTAAGTCTTTCATATTTTGGCAAAAAAAGGAGGTCTCTGCTAGTAATTGCAAAAGGCTGAAATAGCCTTTTTCCAGGCTCTTTACAGAAATCAGAGATACCACTGAACTTTGAGGGCTGCCATATCAGAGAACACAAGCTGTGAGGGAAGTTTAGACTGAACTCGGCTGGCATGTCACAGAGACAATTCATTTCGTCAGCACTGTCGTACGACTGCCTTTTCAATTAATAACTCAAGCCAAATATGCTTTTTTTTTCCAGTTTTTTTTCAGTTGAAAACCCAAAGATTTTCATATGGCACTACAAACAATTTGGTGTTGAAAGGTTTTCCCTGGAGGGAGTACTATCCTCCAAGAAGACTGTCACATGATTTCTCTGAAAGACATTTTGTGTATGTCTGCAGAACACTTTGGATGACAGAATTAAGTCGACAGTTCTACAGAAAAAGACAGAGAAAGTAAAGCTCCTGTGACACATTCACTCACTGACAACAAACATTGTGAGCAGCCATGAACCAGAACTTCTTTCCTGACTAGACAAACTATGCATTCTTAATCTTTCCACTGACATTTCAGGCACAGAAAAGCTTATCATTAAAGTGAAAAAAAAATCTCCAGTACTTTTTTCCAATTTCTTAAAAATTCTAGGCCAATAAAATAACCGTTTAATGCAATTAATGATTAATTTCTAGAGATTGATATATAATTTGATTTACATTCTATTTATTGAAAGTAGGAATCTTTCTGAGAACTAAGATGAAGAGTTAACAAAAAGTTAGTACAGTGAAGATTATCTCAAAATATAATTTATGAAGATTTTTTGGTAATAGAAACAGTGTTTCATTTGGCTGTGATTTCACTTTTGTTTTTGTCCTTTCTCCATATTTTCTCCCATTAGATGGGTTTCAGATGAGGTGACCCACCTATGCAATTTAAGGAATATATTTTAAAAATAATATCTACAAAAGGTGAATTTTTTAAAAGTGAGTTCTTGAGAGTTATTTTAATTAGAATTTTTAAACTGAAACTCCTTAAACCAAATTCAACCCCCCTCAGGCAAAACCAAGAGTTACTTAAATGTGAATGATATCAGGTGGCATAGGAAAGCAATTAGTCTTTACATTTGTACATTGGCAATCAAGAAGGAGATTATAATATTTTTAAATTTAAGAAATATAGATTGTAAAAACAAAATTATATAGACATATTATTGCATTAAAAATCTATTACAGAACTATAAGAAAAAACTGAGAGGGTTGAATTTAAAGAATTTTGTTTCAGGCAGAATGATGCAAAGTGTATGAGAAACTAATGGTATTTTCTGGGTTTCAGAAAATATTATGTTCTACTTTTTCAGTAGACCAAGAAGTAAAGAAATAATTGAGCCATTAAAATTACAGTAGACTACAGGGAAGACAAAGATACATCATGATTTGTTCTTATCTTCAGAAGCTATAGAACAGATTCCACTTCCAGATGCATTAAGAGTAACATAGCATGACAATCTAGATGATCCTTAGTATTTAAAGATGCTAATTTCTGGAGTGTAAGTTTAAAAAAAAAATCCTTTTTTCAAGTAAATGGTCTCTTTTTCATTTTCAAGGTAATGCAGACTTCCACCAACACAGTAGTGAATGTAACTTGAGCATTTCAGAGTATGATCAGTTAATATACTGGTAAAATCTTCAATCCTTCTAAATTTCTTAAGAGTTGAGATCTAGAAATTTCTAATTATAGTGCAAAATTAATGTAAACCATTTATAGTTAGCTGTTATGGAATCCCTGGTATAAATTGAACAGAGCTAGTGTCAATTCCTTTTTAAGTATTACTCTGCATTTTCTGTAACAATAATTATTTTGCAAACAAACACACACCATGACAGGTATTTTTGCTTGGAATTAGGATAAAGGAAGGAGTTTAACAGGGATAACTTGATGATACAAGACTCTCCTTCCTATGTATTTGCCCCCTCCAGACAAGCAAAAAAAGAATTTCAGACATCTAAAGTGAATTAAAAAACATTCATGTTCTCAAGAAAATATGTCAAAATGGAAGACACAGGTTGAAGTTTTCTAACAGAAGCCATTGCTACAGGATACAGCAGTGTTACAAGCATGCCTGTACAGACAGAGGAAAGCAGTACCTGGGAGTTCTTTTCTACCATGTTCTTCCTTTTACAGGACAATTTATTGTTCCCCAGACTCTGCAGACTATTGTGAGATGGCAAATGGACATGAAAATAGTGGCATTTAAGGAAAGGAAATCTGAGGCAGAGAGTGGTTTTCTGCTTTTCCCAATAGCAGTCTGTCAGTGTATACATTTATTAAAAGATATGTTTAACACCTGAGCTGTGTAGCCTTCTGCATATTTTACTAAAGAGCTGTTAGACAATAGACCCCTTATTTATAATTTAAAAATATGCAAATGTATTGGCATCCATCAACATAATGCATTTCCTAAAATCTAAGAACAAGAAAAAAGCCAGGCATGTTTCCCATTTTTGCAATACCTTTGAAGAGCTGTAGATAGCCAGATTCTAACTAAAACAGACCCTCAACTACTATTTAATATAAAGAAATGGCACTTTGAAGTGCATGAGCAGACAGTGCTATACCATAAATGTTCAAAGTATTCTTTTATGATGGAAATAGTGTTTTCAAACTGTATCGTATATATTTAAACAGAATACCTATTAACACAGAGTACAGATTTTCTTTCTAAGATTTTATTTCAATAATCTTTTCTATAGTTGAGAAACAACTATAAGTCCACATAACACTTAATCCATTCAACTTTAGTACAAACCTATAATCAAAATGGAAAAAAAAAAAGACCAATATTTTCTTAATAAGTTATTATGAACAAGATATGCTGAATATGGAATAGATAGGCTTCTACTGATAAAGCAAAGATGACCAGAGAATTGCTTTTCCAGCCTTCAGAATGTCTATGCCCAGGCTAAAGATGATCCAGAACTAGGCTGTTCAATCAACTTAGATGTTTTTAATTCTTTCATGTGCATAAAGCTAAAATTGATATTTCCAAGAGTTTCCATTATGCTTAATCCAAGATACCATGCTCAATAACATTTATTGTATTACAGAGTCTGGAAGATATCAAAATAAACCTAATCCAGGCAGAGAGACCCTGGTTAGAACTAAAACATTAATAGAAACTTGATTTAGGTGTTGTCTTGTTTTGTGAGGCTTTTTTTGTTTTTGTTTTGTTTTTGGTTTTTTGGGTTTTTTGTTGTTGTTTTTTTTTTTTTTCCATGAAGCCAAATGCAGTGATCAAGACTGCTGTCTGCAAGCAGGGATGGAAAGACTGGGATACAAGTCACTGCCAGCTTTACAAGATCTGCATGCTTATGATACTTCAGGCAGTACCATGCTCATGTAGGTTTCAAGGGTTACTCTGACTCAGCTGCCAGTGTCATCCTGATTCTAAAAGAGCAACTAGAGATAATTGGTTGCAAACTCAATTATTTTGTCTTCTGAATCTTGCTACTCAGAATTGTCACATTTCTTGGTTTAACTCTCTAAATGCATGCTATTCAGGGATCAATTACAAAAAGAGTGCCAAAAGAGGTGTTGAGTGTTAGAAAGTCCTTAGATTATTGCAGTTCATACTCGACTAATTTTAAACACCCACTGAGGATTTAGAGGTATGCTACAACATACAGAAAAGTTCTCCAAGGGGAGGGAAAAATACAAAGTTTTATGTATGAACTTGAAAGACAAAACATATAAGAATCAGTTTCATCAGTAGAATCTGTTATTTACATTATGTTTGCATTTATTTTATTTCCATCATTCCTGTCATTGTCTTCAGTTCACAAAAATCCCAACAAGAAAAGGAATTCAGTCTGAAGTGAAAACATATTTTAGGTGACTGAGATACAGAATATGATAAACTGAAATGAAAAAAAAAAAACAACAAAAAAAACCCACAGAGTCCTATTCTTAACAGCAGAATCTGAATGTTACTGAACAATTTACTACACCAAACAGTAAGAGGACCTAATCTACATTCTAACATATTCCACTTATTATAACATTTCCATTTCAGCTATCTTGGCTATAAAGGAGTGATACTGAAAAGAGAAAAGGAAAGACAAATAGACTAGAAGGTCTGATTTGATGTTTTTAATGGCAATTCAATGTGTTTCTATTAATTTCTTTTATTTCCTCTCTTATGAATTCACCAGCATTTTGACATTGAGGGTCATTTGCAAATAATAACCTTCTTTCTTTTGGAAACCCTTCTACCTACCCTTCTGAGGAACAGTAGCATTATTTGGACATAGCAACCTGTTTATGATATGGAGAAGAAATGGGTAATTTATGTAACTTGTTTATCTACAGAAAGGATTGTGACAAACAGCACATAAATCTCTGCATGTGAAAATAAGTAAAGAGCTGCTGTATGTCCATAGCTTACTGACCTGAAATTTTCTGCCTTTGCAGGGTTTTACAGAAGCTGATACTATTAAAGTAGGACATCCTCGGTATTTTTCTGTGGTGCCTGCAATTACATATCTAGGAAAATTGCTACTATTGGAAAAGATGGCTTCCTTTTTAAAACTGTTTCTCAAAAGAAAGAGCTATAGTGACCTCTGTGTCTAAACACTCAGATAAAGAAATGTGTTTTGAATAAACAGTTCTATAATTTTTCACAGCATTCTTTATAGAAAATTTCTTTCTGAGCACACATAATCAACAATCTGAAATGATCACATTACACCACCAGATACATTTCCTTCAGCTGCGCTCCTAATATCTGTGCCCTTCTTTTTAGCTTGAATTCTTCTGCCACATGTATGGTAGATGCAAATAATGAAAGATTCAAGACAATCATGAGCAATCATCTTTACAGACTTCAAGCTTCGGAAGTGTTTCTAGAAAATGGAAGAAACATTACTACATATTTAAAGACTTGCTGTGAGACGTCTCATCATGAGGGGAAAAAGAAAAAGAGAATTAACAGATCCATATTTTGCGGCTGCACATAATCAGGAGTTCTGAAAATATCTAAAATGACAATTTTTATATGAGAATCAGTGGTTAGTATTCTCTAGATAGAAAGGATTTTCTTTTATATAAAATAAGATCTACAAAAACTTCTCAAAATGCAAATACAGTGTTAAGAAATTACAATGTTGAAAAACCAGAATTTTCTCTAGCATTTTTCCTCTTACACGCGCATAGAAACCAAAACTTTAAAATATTAATTTGCATATAAATTATGGGGGAAAAGCATAACAAATTTCATTAATTCAAATAGATTTTTTAAAAAATAGTTGCAGAATAATGGTTTAGCAGTGTTTTCACTAGACTGTTCTGCTAGGACATGGCCCAGATCTGGTAGAAAAGAGCTCAACTTTATAGTCTTTATCATGCCACAGGGGAGATGCACATGCCTGGTTCACTCCACATCTTACTGCTAACACTCAGCAATAAGCCAGGTTTCAATTTTTTTAACAACTCAATAAATTCACAAATCAAGATTCCAATGAGAATGACAACCCCTTATATAAAAGATTGCCATTTCAAGGGCCTTTTTAACCTCCCATGGTCTTGCTTGCTGGTTTCTTCAATTTAAAATTAAAACAGGAAACAAAGTGAAGACACAAAATTTCTATATTTTTTCGGTAGCTAACACTTTCACGGCACCTACTGTCTCTGTGGAAACTTTTGAGTGTTGTATAAACTCATACCAATGCAAAAATCACTCACCCTTATCGAATATAGAGTTATGCATAAAGGCAAATATAGCAATTCTCTTAAAGCTTGTGTTGATATTGTACTTATTTTAAGACAAGAGGAAAGCAAGATAAGTACATACAAATGAAGTAGGTAGGGTGCCCACTGTGCAAACTGCTATAATTGTAATCTCTAGGGGAAAATATGTTAATTACTCTTCAGAAAACTGAAACAGACTTCTGACAAACATTTACTACTTTCCCACCCTAGTGTCATCTAGAAGACTGAATAACCTCTTCAATTTACCCTGACACAGTACGTGTTCAGATTAGTGAGGGACATGTTTACTTCTAGCATAATGTCCTGCATTTCCTACAGTAAGTCATCTGACATGAAATGATTTGCCAGTTTTCCCTGTGAACTGAAGGGAGAATAATGCTGTGTAGAAAGAACAACAGCATAAATATTCTGCTTTCATTAAAAATATCCATTTGTGTTTTGAGATTTTTTTTTAGAAAGTCTTCTGTAAAATTAAAAGATTTAACTTTAGGTATCTTGCAGTAACTCTATGCTAACATGACAGTTCTCTCCTTTCCAACACCAGCTCAAAATCCCTCCTCCACTTCTCAGTCCTGGTCAGAGAAGTACTTACTCTGACTATGGCTTTGTGAAATCCTGTCAGCATCTCCCTGAGACTCCAGTAGAGAACAGACAAAATAGCAGGGTAGATGGTAAAAGATGAAACCTCAGTAAGGATGCTTTGTTAGCACATTACAGGAATGCAGAGAGAGATGAATGTCACAATTCTCAGGAGGTATAGCAATATCTCTCTGTAGGAATCAAGGAGCTCACTCTAGAGAGGGCACAGCACAACCCCATGAACCATGGACTCCCTCCAGTTTCTGCTCTCTACATTTCCTGACAGCAGTCCTAGTCTCTTCTCTGTCCCATTTCACAACTCAGCACTCTGGCTTGAGATCTGCCTCAGTCACCTCTCAGCGCTCATCCTTGCAACTGCTCTGTGCAGCAATCTGACAATACTTTATCCACACAACATATGACCTTCTCTACTTCCTAGGAAGAATGCTCTTGAGTCTTAAAAATTGTTTTGGATAATAATTTGTGGAACATTTTGCTTGATATTAAAGATCATCTAGAACCTTTGTTTCCATACTGTTAACCTTTCATCATCTTCTGATTGGCACCTTCAGAAAAGAAATTTAAAAAAGCAAGACAGAGAGCTAAAGTATATTGAATTTTTCAGTATACTTCAAATATTATGAGAAAGCCAAAAGTGAAGGCAGATGTTAAGGTTATCTCAGTAACATTAACTCAGCTCTATGTATCTTTGCTGCTATTTATTCCTCAGAACAGACCATTCAATCCGTTTGAAAAGGGATGCAGAATGGAAGCACTACTTTTGCCTCCTATGAGCATAAAAGCTTAACAGACCAGCTCACTTGCAATTTCTTAACCTGCTGCTGACCAAACACACAACATAGAGCACATAATTTCCCTGCTCTCTGCCTGGTTTTCTCTTTCTGTCTTTGTCATCTGTTTGAAGTCTCTAAACCAAGGTTGGTTGGGGTTTTTTCTGAAATATATATTTATATAGCATCCAAGACTGAAGTCCAAAATTCAGTGGGATCTTCTAATATTGACCAGTAATTATGCATGTACACTGCAGTACAGTTTCCTTTACTTCAGAAAAGCAAAAGAAGGAAACAAACAGAAAATTCCATCTATCTTTGCTCTAACATGACATTGACATTGCTTCACATAATATTTTCACTGACAAATCAGCAAAAGTCTATTAGATCTTCAAAATACAAAGATAAAATGAATTAACTGTGGCTACATATCTGAAAAACCACAGTTCTGATGGAAGTAAAAATTTCCAGAAACATAAGAAATCTGAATCAAAATAATTTATTCTCTATTATTAGTGCAGTCAGAAGAGAAAGAATTAGGTTTAACTTATGGTAGGACAAATAGGATCATAGAAAACCCTTCCGTACAGAAGATGCTCAAAAGTATTGAGTAGACCGTGAATTTAAATTTAGGTGAGCACTTCCTAAAACATACATTTAGCATTCTCTCTTGAATCCTGGAAAGGCCTAGGTAATTTCTTCAATTCCCTTGGAGTCTTAATTTACAGAATTCAGTAACTTATTTGCTATCTTCTGTGATTTTGAGTAAGAATGTTCCAGAAAAGCTATATTAATTAATTTTCCATTATCTGATGTATTTCGAATTCATATATTCTGTAAACTCATATGCATTATAGGACAGAGAGCAGGTGAGCAGATAATGAAATTAAAAGTGTTGTTTAATTATTATCACTTGGTTAACTACAAAAAATAAGAAAATGACAGCCCAGGTACCAGGTAGAACTAAAATCCCTGCAAATAAGATTGTGCTTTTTGACCTGCATATTTCTAGAGCAAGAGTAATATACCCCAAATACCCCAAGAGTATTCCTCTCTCAAATGATTCCCCAATGACATTTTTAAGCAGTGATAAATCAGTGGATTTCAGTAAATAAAGTTAAAAATTAAAAAAAAAAAAAATAAACAAGTTGCAAATACCAGCAGTTATGGTTTTGCAGAAACCATTTCTAATTAAAAATAAAAATATTTTTACGGTTGAAGACATCATTAGAACTGTTCTTCCATTGCTGTAAAAGAATCTGCTAAACTTTTGAAATAAGCTCAAATTTGTTTTGTTTCGTGTGTAAAGAAAGATCTGAAATAACTATTGTTTTCCACCTAAAAGGCCTATGAGAAACAGTGTTTAGGATGATAGTTTAACTATTTATTCATTCCTGTAAACCCTATGATGGATATCTCAATATTAATGTAATTCACCTGAATTCTTTTCTTCTCTGCTGACTGTGCATAGAACTAAGAGGAACTTCTAAGTGCTTTTATTAATTTAGTAACCAACCAGCCTCATCCTGCCTTGAGACTGATGCCCACCAGAGAACAGCTGGCTTTCATACTACCTGGAAGTTTTTCTGTGGCTGATTATTCTGAACATCTAAAAGTAGGTTTCAATCTGTGCTAGCCTAAATTCTGCATTATGACTTAGTTACAAGGAAGGAGAGGATAAGCTTTGATAAAAGAAATAAAAAATATTAAAAGCAAATGTCTGGACTAAGTTGTGATTTCATAATATGCTCTGTGCAGGCACACAGACCCAGGTACAATACAGAGTCTTTGCAGCTGATGTATTTTGAAGCGATTTTTTCTGCTGGGGTTGGTCTGTGTATCAAATTCTCATCAAATACATTCAGAACTTTTATGACAATGAAGAAAATGCATACTTTTTCCCTATTTTCATATAAAAAAACAAAAGAGGAGAAATTAAGCTGAAAATTAAGGAGAAATTAAGAAAAGGATTAAGACTCAAATGTTCTTGGTTTTGATACCTGTGATTAGATTATTTTTACTTTACTAAAATTTACTAAATTGAACTTCATTTGAAATAAAACCCCACTTATATCACTTATTACAAGTAATTTTAACAAGGCTATCACTGCAAACATAAACTAATTTATTGCAATCTTTGTTGGAAGACAGTACCTATGAAACAAAGGCAAGTAAAATTTACTGCAGACACATTTCATGCAGAGCAGTTTGGTCTGCTTCACAAAACTCCTCCATTTTACAGTTATTGATTAATGTTACCATTTTTCAACAAATCTGATTTACAAGTCTTTGAAGCAGAGAACACAGGAAGTGTAAAAATATGCAGAAAGTTTTAATGAAATTATTAAAATTATTCTGCCATATTTTACTGGGAAAAATAGGGTGCATTATTTCTCAAAATCAGTAAAGTTGGCAATTTCAGCATCACTGCTTTGCTGCTAAGTGGTAATTAAACCATTTTACACACCACATGAATCAAAGACCATTTTTTATGAGTGTTCAGTTAAGGCTCCTGTCAGTCAATCACACCAAAAAGTTTAGGAGTAAAACTGCAGAGTGACAAAATTTTCCTACCTTTCCTTTTACAGCAATGTAAGTTTATTATCAGGTTAAATCTCTAGTAGAAAAGAAGGAAAAATGTTAATGATGTCAAAGGACTCCAACAATATCTTCAGGTAAGGAAAGGCCTGTGGCTGCATTGCTTTGGAAAAATTAATTATCTTACTACATTTACTTGGTGCAAGGAGAGTTTGTGTTTGAAGGTTATTCTATTTCTTAATCATTGTCTGTGTTTTTAGATATAAGTTTTCAAGTTCAATAAAATTCTTTATTATCCTGAATATATTATTCAGATTCTCATTTTCTATTTTTTGCCCATGAGCTATATATTTATTTAATTTGAAATTTTTCAGTAAAATTGGAAAGTGTATCACACAAGACAACTCTTAAAACACTTAAGTTGGGAGGTTAGTCTCCTTAAGCTCCCTGGATCAGCAAAAAAGAGGTAGTTTTCTTTAGAGTGATGTTTATCATAATATGCATACTAGAGAGGATTTTAATGTACATGCTTCACATCACTCTCTGGAGGGGTCATTCACTCTCTCTCCTGACTGAATAGAGCAACTGTACAGCCTGGCTGTTCCAGACATGTAAGAGTCGCTGGCATTTCACCCTTTTATCCAGTCATCTCCTTGTATGGCTACTACTGTCAACTCTACTCCTTAGAAATCTTGCAATTTGTTTTCTTGGCACTTTAGTTCATTTGTACACACACAAAAAAAGAAGGCTTAAACAAACTCTTCTACACAGAGACCAACCTAACTGCCTGCTGATACTAAAAGGGTCAGTCAACCTTTGCCAGCTCCTGGCTATGCAGTTCCTCATTGTGTTGGACCCAAATCAGACTTCTGCTAGCTTAGCATCCCATTGGATTGGCACACAGAATGGCTCACTGATAGGGCAAGCATGATTTATGCACGGGAGGGTGCAGAAATATATGACTCAAAGTTGGGTAAGCAGAACCACTGCCATGGAGGGAATAAGCTGTTAAATAATTTTGGCGTATTTTGTTTGCCTGCCCTGACAAATGCAAATGATCTGTGTATTTAACAACCCCATTGTGTTAAATGAATTTAGCAGTTATAGCAAGAATGATGTGGAAAAGGGAAAACTACATCTCAAGTCAAGATATAAAATATGCTTCCTAAAATCTTGGAACTTTGAAACCTCATATCCTGTTGGTCCATGAAAGAAATTTTGTGCCAAAAGTTACCAGGTAGAATGAAGTCTTTGTACTTGCCTGGCATTTCTGCATTCTTAGTTACAGCTCTAAGACACTGCGTCTTAGGGGTTCCATCCTCAACCACTCTACATCCCCCACAGTCTATCGTATGCACAGTTCCTAGACCCAGTTTTGTAGCATGTACATGGCTGGTTGACTGGCCAAAAATTGTAAAATTGGGCTCATATTTAATAAGGGTCAGTAAATTGGTTAGAGTTTTTCTCCTTTTCACTACTCACAGATTTCCACAACACACAGAAACTCAGTATCTTTTTATATCAGTAAAGCTGCACTGGGTGTGGATCTTCAGAGCAGCCCACATGGTGCCATGTTTTGGACTTGTGACCAATACTGAACCAAAACCTTGCTGAATGGGTTTGAAGCTGTTCAAAGATTCACAAAAGATTCAAAGCTACCAATACACAGAACAACAGCAAAAGTTTATTCCTAAGGATAAAACCTACAATGAACATCTCCACAGCTAGTATGCACAAATTTTTAAAAATTCCATTCCTCTAAACACATGTAAAGAAATAAAACCTTAATTATGTATTTGCAGTTTTAGAAAAACAGAGGTAGAATAATAAGAATAAATAAAAATTATGCACCTCTGCCAGTTCCTCCCCTAATGTACTAAAGATTTATCTGGCACTTTCAGATACAAAGAACAATACTCTGGTTTTGTGCGTTATGCTTGTATTTTTATAACATGTGATGCTGCACTTGCCAACCATTCTTTTAAAAATTATTTACTGCTTTTGTGTCTTTACTTCAGAAAAGAAAATAAAACTGATAACAGACTTTTTCTTTATTATAAAATTCCAAACCAACATTACTGTAGTTTTTGAAGTTAAGGTATTTTTCCTGTAAGTAATCTAAATTACAGCTAAGCTTTTGAAGTCAGCCATTTTTGAAATATGTTTTTTCTCTTTTTATTACTGTTTTGGCATCTGTGTTGAAGTTATACAGTCTCACATTATAATAAGGCAAATATTAGACTGGTATAATAAGGCAACTGGCAAATACCTGTAGCATGATAAAACACCCTCACTTTTTTGGCAAATAACCATCTGTATCTTGCCAAATATTTAGTGGAATTAACAAGTTAGTGGAATGATTCACAAAAGACCAAAAAGCCCAGATGTGTTAAAGTGTGCATGCAAGTTAATATTCTACAAGTACACCTGTAAAGAAAAACAAGCCAGCCAGGAACTTTTCATCAGATGTATGCCATTATAGTAGTAACATGATCAACACCAGGCCCTGCATTTGAACATCAATTACAAATGATTGACAGTATTAAAAAGATCTTGTTCTCCATATAAATGAAGAAAAAGCATGTATCCAGCATGCACAATGGAAGTGCAAATTACAGGTTATCACTTCAACAACATAGGGCATCTGTGGGCAAACAAGTCACTCTGCCTTCTTTTTTCTGCTTCAGGTCACTAATCATTGGAATAGGGGAATCCTAGACTAGGAAATAGGGGAATCCTAGACTAGGAAATCAGGAATTCAGTTGAAACAACCATTGTATGTATGTGTGATAATTTGTGAATGAAACTAATGCTGTCTTCATATATGTAATAATTTGAATTTTCAGTTAGAGCAATCCGAAGAAAATACGCACTTTAACCTTTCATTCCAATATTATGTTCTATACAAAAAACAACTGATATAATTGGAAGCATTCTTGGTTAGTTTTCAGTCTTGTGAGGAGTAAAATCTAAGTAACATTTTTTTTTTTTTTAAATAAAGGACAGGGAAGATTTTTCTGGCACAGAAAAATACCATAAGTTTTCAGCATCCTTTTTAATGCTTGATGCATATTGGAGTCCCACTTATTCATGAAGCAAAGCATTACAAGAATCCAATGCTTCAAACTGAAGATTTGTAAATGTCATACAGTGTTATTTTAGCCAAAATAAGTACGTTTTTAACACTAATTCCATCATTCATCACTTGCCTTTAATCTCAACACTAAACTGAGAATGATTGGATTGTTTTGGAAAAAGAAAAAGCCAAAGAAATACATGAAAGTTTTTACCAACTCCCAATGTTCAAGCTTTACTGAGTTATTCTAAATGCACAAGCCTTGAGAACAGAACTTGAAACAACATTTCCATAATATTCACTGCTATGTTTATGTTCTTATTATGAATAAAACAGCATGATAACATCTTCCAGAATTAGTTCATGACATATACTTAACATAAAGACTGAAATGTAAATTAAAGTATATTTAACTAGAAATAATTGATTCATGGCTTCTTCTGTCACACCAGTTAATAACATGAAAGGCTCCAAAATAAGCTCCACAGAACTCTCATTTGAAAATGTCCAAGTTACAAGTTATTCAGCTACAGTAACTCATAGCATATGATGTTAATTATACATAAATTTCATTCATTCAAGATGCTATTCTTTCTGTTTTCACAGACAGATACCCCTCTCCTTAAACAAACTATGACAAAGCAGTATTTGAACCAGGATTTCCAGGTAATTCCATACAGAATTTTCTGTAGTTTTTCTTTAAACTACGTACCCCTATACTGACAAACAGTAATTTCTGGAGAAAGATTTTACTGCCATAGATATTAGAATTGAGGACTTCTCCAACAAGAGAACTCAGAACTGACACTGATGCAGAAATATGTTTATAACCATCAGAACCTACCCTGTCCCTCAGACAGCTGGACTACAACTCCATAGCTTGTTGTGTTGAAATGATTTGTGCAGCCTCTGTGGATCCTCCTCTCATTTTCCATCACCTTTGAAGATCAGACTCTCAAGTCTGCTACTCTCTGTTTGCGTTGTATTGTACATCTTTTCCTTTTTTCTCTCTATTCATGGAACCCCACCTGGAGGGCTGCATCCAACACTGGGGGCCCTAATATAAAAAGGATGTGGACCTGCTGGAGTGAATCAAGAGAAAGCCATGAGGACGATCAGCGACCTGGAGCATGTCTCCTATAAAGATGGGGTGAGAGATTTGAGGTTGTTCAGCCTGGAGAGGAGAAGTCTCTGAGGAAACTTTATAATACCTTCCAATACCTCAAGGAGGGCTACAAGAAAGCTGGAGCTTACAAGAGCAAGTAGTGACAACACAAGGGGGATTGTCTTTAAACTGAAAGAGAGTAGGTTTAAAATAGGTATTAGTAAGAAATTATTTACTTTATTATTTACTTATTATGTACTGTGAGGGTGGTAACGTGTTGCAGCAGCCCTCTCATTAGAGAGTAGAAATGAGTCAAGACAGACTTCTTGTTTACACAGCATGAAAAGGGTCCTGGCTTATTCCTCTTTACAGCTCAGCCATCCTGACTCCAACTACTCACTGATTCTGGCTGTAACGAGCTCCTACTGTAGATTTCCCTTGCAGCCTCTGACTGCTGGTTATTTCCTGCTAAACTATGACTGCACGTATTAGTTTGCAGAATCTGAATGCAGGCTTTTACCTAGCTAGACTGTGGCTGCAGGTTCCAACAAGAGGCTTTAACTACAGACCCTGACTGACCTCACAGCACTGATTTACTCTACCCAGGACCCTTCTTCTTCATGATTCTCTCATTCCCTCTTCAAGGTTCTTCCTCCTTCATGATCCTCCATGATGATCCCCCTCACCAGCTAACCCACTCCCTTTTATCACACATATCTTTATTGGATATAGCTGTGACTCATCAGAGACAAGGCTGTATTGGGTAATTAACACAGCTGTTATCAGGGATGACATCACCTGTATTCCCTTCTCCTATAGTAATGGACTGGAACACATTGCCTAGGAAAACTGCGGATACCTGATCCCTGTAAGTGTTCAAGGCCAGGCTGAATGGAGCTTTGAGCAACCTGGTTTCGTGGAAGGTGTCCCTGTCCACGGCAAGAGGTTGTAACTAGATGATTTTTAGGGTCCCTTCCAACCCTAAACATTCTATAATATATTCCAAAACTTTGCTGCTGAGCATGCAGGTAATGTTATAAAAGACACATGTCGGAGACTGAAATATTATCGTTTATGGCTTAAACATCTTTATGAAGGACTTTTGCCTGTTACAGGAAAAAAAACCTGCATGGAATACCACTGGACCCTGAATGAGGCCCTGAACTGTGGGTTAAACTGCCTAAGGCAACTTGAGATAAGGAAAGTGACACTATTGTCAAAGCATCTGGAGGAACATCCACAGCAGGGCCCAGCCCAGCACAGTCAGGGTGCAGGCCACAGCCCCAGGTTTATCTGCTGCCAGGCTTGCACAGACCCCCACACCAAAGGGGGAGGAGGAGAGGTTTTGGGGGTGTGTTCCCAGACCCTGCACCAGAGCACTGGACATGATGCAACATGATGCAATGGATTCAAAGTCTTGCTAGGGACAGTGTCAAACCTGCTCTCCTCATGTATATTAATCCACTGGATTCTATATTTTTTTCGTGGGGAATCCTCACCAGTGAGAAGACCAGATGGAAGGAAGCAATGAGACATCATTGGAACCCATGGAGCAGTCATCCATTTCCACTTAAGCTCTGTCACTCTTCCTGTCCTGCACTCTACCTCCCCCTTTCCTTTCCTTTCCTTTCCTTTCCTTTCCTTTCCTTTCCTTTCCTTTCCTTTCCTTTCCTTTCCTTTCCTTTCCTTTCCTTTCCTTTCCTTTCCTTTCCTTTCCTTTCCTTTCCTTTCCTTTCCTTTCCTTTCCTTTCCTTTCCTTTCCTTTCCTTTCCTTTCCTTTCCTTTCCTTCCCTTCCCTTCCCTTCCCTTCCCTTCCCTTCCCTTCCCTTCCCTTCCCTTCCCTTCCCTTCCCTTCCCTTCCCTTCCCTTCCCTTCCCTTCCCTTCCCTTCCCTTCCCTTCCCTTCCCTTCCCTTCCCTTCCCTTCCCTTCCCTTCCCTTCCCTTCCCTTCCCTTCCCTTCCCTTCCCTTCCCTTCCCTTCCCTCCTTTTTTCTCTTTTCTTTTCTCTTCTCTTCTCTTCTCTTCTCTTCTCTTCTCTTCTCTTCTCTTCTCTTCTCTTCTCTTCTCTTCTCTTCTCTTCTCTTCTCTTCTCTTCTCTTCTCTTCTCCTCTCTTTTCCTCTCTTTTCCTCTCTCCTCTCCTCTCCTCTCCTCTCCTCTCCTCTCCTCTCCTCTCCTCTCCTCTCCTCTCCTCTCCTCTCCTCTCATCTCCTCTCATCTCCTCTCCTCTACTCTCCTCTCCTCTCCTTTTCTTTTCCTATTAATTATAATATATCCATTTTTTGGTATCAACATCTAACCTTGTTTGGTGTTATTCACATGTTTTTGGTATATTCAGACCTTTCAGGGTTTGATCAATTTTAATCACATAGAGTTCCCTTTGCTCTTCTGTGCTTAGAACAGATGGAAACAGCATGGTCTTGTGGGACACAGAGTTCGTATTTGTTGCTGTCTACTCTGGCAGTCTTAAAGTGCAATTTAGACATATATTCCACTTAAATATATGTACCTAAATATATACACTAGTTACATAATATACAATATTAATACATTACCAGATACCAAATCACCTGTAAAATGAGACAGGAGAATCTCTGCTAGAAAAATGAATGAATTTTAAATAAAATCTAAGCAATTAAATGAGGATTTAAGAACGTTTAAAACCACTGACATTTGTATAGCATGAGAACTGTATCTTGCTTCAGTTTCTTTGGTTTGCTAAGCTTCCCTTAGTCTCTATTTAGCCCCTTAACCATTACAAAAATGGTGTTAATGAGGTAGAAGGAACAGATAAAATGTACTTGAAAACAGCTAATAGAAACAGCTAGGAGAAAACTAGACAGGGGGAGAATATGTTTTATTTTCCTATTATCCTCTATTTTGAACTTTTCTACTAATGTACTTTCTTGGACTTGCTTTTTTATTCTATTATTTATCCTAATAGCCATGTGTTGAAAAGTCAATGCATAATTTTGGTTGCAATGGACTTCAAGACTTCAAAGTGCTACTTGGGAATGGATCCAGACTCAGTATTTCTACTCCCATTGAAAAAAACCCTAGATTACAATTTTCCATAAATACATTCTCATTGTATTTTCAGTTGGTGATGAAAACCCACTTTCACATGCAGTATAAAATTTTTACTTTGTATGACTGTTTTTTGAGAGATTCAATAAACGTATACTAATTAGGCATTATGAGTGTGAATTTCAGTGAAAAAGAAACCCACTCCTGAACTTTGAAAACCTTGAGACTTAAGACCTTAAAACTTTAGAGGTTTCCATCAATTCAACAACCAAACCAGGAATGTATCACAGACCATCAGGAAAACAGAACTACTATCACAAAATATAGCACTTCTATTTATACATGCAAGTATCTGTTTGGTAAATAAAATTCACAGCTACTGTGAACTAAATTAGTGCAACTAAATAGTTTTGTATAATCCTGGACTACTTATGTTTTCAAAATTAGGATGAACATCTCTATTAATGAATTACATGTAAGTGTTATATTTGAATAATAAAAACCTTCTGGTAAACAAAAATTACATTTTAAATATATTGTATTAGAAGAACATTAGAAAAATTCTAATTAGAAAATTACATTTCTAATTTTAATTATAAAAATTGGAAATAAGAATAGAATAACTCTGATGATTTATTGCAACAAATATAGTTTCAGGAAAACTGAAAATTTTCCATTTTGTCATCCTGTAGATGTAAAAATGTTTCGTCCACAAAATAGAGCTATGCTTTATCTGCATCTATTTCACCTACGCAGCAGAAATTGGCACTATGGGTAAAGTGTGGCCAGACGTCATTGTCTTGAGTCACTTGATACTTTATGACATGAAAATGGGGCAAGTAATGGAAGCACAGAATATAGAGTAAATAAATAGGTAATGAGACTTAGGCTGATACTTTCTATTTTTATGTGGAAATACCCCCATTTTCTTTCCAGAGCAAAATAGTCCATGTTTTTCCTTAGTGGTTGCAGGCACTTAATGTCAAAGTCATCCTAGACAACTTTTTCATTAGGAGAAGGAAAAAACAAACACCTTAAAAACATGATTGGGGTGTTAAAATATATTGATTCTTGGTATTTTTCCATCAACTACAGAAACAATCTACACTCTGTTCCTGGCTTAGCCATTTAGGTTTTGTGCCTCTGGCATGAACAGAGTCATATCTATGCTTAACACATAAACTAATATTTTTAGTTTTTGCAAGCCTGTCATAGCACATGCATCTTTCTGATCTTCAAAAAAGTAGTATGAAAGTAAGGACTGAGGATTGTCAATAAAAAAAAAAATTAGATCTACAGAATTTTTATTACAAGTCTCCTATCACATGTTCTGAAACAAAGAAAAATCTAGTTTCTTGACATATGAATAACAAAGTATGAAACCCCATTTATACTCTCAGATGCATACAAGATTACCCAAAGTAAGGATGCACAGGGTTCTATTAATCTATATCAGCATGTTGTGCTCCCAATTCAACAGATGTCTCCCATGAGCTCAGCATCACTGAATGCATCTCAAAGGCACAACAGGATCTATGTGCAGGCAACTGACCAATTTTTTTTTTTTTAAAACAGTCTGACAAACAGCAGCAGTGTTTTGACAGTAGCATCACCGACATTGCAGCTATCTCTGTTAACTCAGTGACAGTATTTCCAAAATGATAGTTACCTCACTCATTCTTCTTTGCTGACCATCTGGAGAGTCTGTACCAACAGCAAAATACTTTTTTTTTTCTCCTCCTTCTTTTTCAGATAAAATGCCAAATATTCCTTTGCTCTTTCTCCACAAAACTGAACTTGTCCAATGCATAAATGTATATGCATGTTCAGCACACTGAAGTCTTTTTAATGGTTTCATTACAACCCTCAGTTAACCATTAACTGTGACAAAAATCTGAATTGTTTTGTTTATCCAGACAAAAATTAAAAATTACAAGGTTTGATGCTTTTAATTTCATTACAGCAGCAATCCTCATCTTCAGTATTGAAACAGCTACAGAGTTTCTGAACTGCCTTGATTGTTTTGTGCTGTAGAGTTTAATTTGCATTATTACCATTTCTATATTTAAAAAAGTCAGATGGTAAGTTTCAACCATTACTGTCCTCACCTAACTCAAAATTTCTAATAATCCAGAATATTTTATTAATATTACTATTATTTATAAAAATTCAATATTATCTTTTATGGTTTCATAAAGCTGTTATAATGTCACAAAACCTAACTATACAAAGGCTGTATTTTGTAAATGATTAAAGCATGTCACCAAATTACAACAATGGCATCCCTGCAGTCTACAGATTGAAAAAAACACAGATGAACAGCCAAGGGAAAAAAAAAAAAGGATTGAAGAAAATATGAAGTACTGATTTACAACCTGTTAAGAAACAATAATGAATGTTGGCACAATCCATGAACAGGACATTCTAGACTCATTGTGAGGACTTATTTCAGAGAACCCTGCCAACAAAAACAAGTAATGCAGGCCTCAGCAATCTCTCGACTTCTTCCAATAAAAAGACATAATCAATCAATGGTATTTTATTTCTGAGAGATTTTTCCCCTTTTTTAATAAAATATATTAGTAAATTCATCTTTTGGTTTCCTGTGAAATCAAAACAAGAAAAAAAGATCTTCTCCATGAAAGAACAAGAGAAAGGAAAGGCAATTTCTCAGGAAAAAGAAACTGCCTACGGGATTACTGGATTTGGACAAGAGAACTGTGCTATCAAAAGTGCTTTGGTATCTTCAATGCATATGCTGCAGTTAACAAGCTGTAATTCAGAAAAACAAACACAAATTTTTGGTTGGAATAAAGCAGCAGAGTTCTGTGTTGCAATACAATTTGATATGATACTGAATTTTAGACCTTGGCTTGCAAAAAAAACCCAACAAAAATAAATTCCCACAAATTAAAGGTTTTTAACCACCACTGACATACTGAGAATTCCTTATTTCTATTTTACCTGAAGTTTAATACACAGTTTGTGTTCATGCAACAAATAATGAAATGCATTCAATTCAACTTTGAAGTTTCATTGCTCTACTCTATGTTGACACAAGTTAAAATAAAAAGATGAGAAAAAGAGGAACCTGAATCTTTTAATGTGTATGATCTCTGTGTTTTCTTTAAAGGCTGTGGAAGACCTTTTTATTCTTTTATATTTTAGTTTAATTTCCATAAGGACACAATGAATTAAAGAGGAAATGCCTCAGGAAAATTTCACCTCTCTTGGGTGTCTGATGTACCATCCTGATATATTGTAGCTTTGGCTAGACTTCACACTAACTGCTGTGTAATCATCTGATAAAAATAGACCTGAAAAATGCTGAAAAGGATACCTCCACAACCCCTAACTAAATCCCTGCCTGTAATTGTTAAGGAGACTTCTGAAGAAAAAAACTTTTCTCTGATTATATACTATATTGTTTAGAAAAATCATAGAGCTTTACATTCATTCTGGCCGCTGAGAAATACACTGTTCTCCCAGCCTTAGTTAATGTTTCTGTGATGAACATATACGTTACGTTGCATTGTTATAAACTCTGTGTAAATGGACAGAAACCATATTGATATTTTAGAAGAAATTTTAGCTACATATAAATTTTGAATTTTATCAAATTATTTCTTTGATAGCACTTTACAAAGAGTTCGATTGCATATTGTACTGGACTTCCTGATCCACACCTAACACAGTATAAAGTCACAACTGTTGCTAGCTGGGCTAACAACAATAGCAAAAATGGGATTTTAAAGGTAGAAGCAGCACTGCTCAAGTGATTCAATACCTACAGATTAAACCTTTCAACACTGATTACTGAAAATTGCAAGACTAGAATTAGAGAATTAAAACCTCAGTAAAAGTGATATAAACAGAAACAATAAAGCTACTTGTGTAAGTCTAGCAACACATTACAACTTATACTATGTGTCACCCAAAGGAAGCTCAACTCAAACTTTTCAGGAATACTGGGCATTTTGCTAAGATGTGTGATTATACACTGGATAAGAAACAAATAACTAACAGATAATACTTACTGTTTTAAATCAGAATAGAAACTGTTCCATGGAAGAAATTGTATATAGTGTTAGTATTCCCAGGCTATCAGGAGAACAAGTTAATATTGTTAAGCATCATCTAAGCTGCCTTTGTGTACAGTATCTATTTATTTACAGTGCTTTAGAGTAATGATTGTCAAATTATAAGCTATAGAGCACAGAATTCTATAACTACTGATCACATCAAAGATTCCGTAAGATATCACGGGGAAAATCATACTGAGTAAAAAAAAGTTATATATGCTAAAAAACATATACAATAAAAACCATTTATAAAAGCAACCATCAGTCAAAAAAATAGTTAGTTGTTCAATACTTTCTGGAAATAAAAAGGAGAAAACATAACATTTAGAAGTGTAGCCTTTCTTGAACTTGAATTATTGATAAAAAGACACTCAATTCTTAGAACAGTCTCACTACCAATGTAACTTAAAGTTTCATGAATAAATGTTTGACACATTTATATTGAATAGAAAATATTTTATGCCTCATATCTAAATAGTCTCAAATTAAGCACCTACATAGTTTGATCCTTTTTAAAAATCACTATGACAGACAGTATCTTCCAATACAGGCTGAGACAACCTCAGGAAAATGAGGTAACATCTTCTGTCAGTAACTATATGAGAACTGATGGAAGAACCATCTCCTTGTTCAAAAGTTCTTCCTTATGAATGAACTAAAAATAAATGGGAAGGTATGTTCTGACATGAAACTCTGAAAGTTGCATACTCGATCTCCCTACTAAAAGTATTTACATCATCTTAAGTTGTGCCAAGGGAAATATGGGCTGGATATTAGGAAAATGTTTTTTACAAAAAGGGTAATAAAGTATTGGAATGGTCTACCTGGGGAGGTGGTGGATTCACCATCTCTGGATGTGTTTAAGAAAAGACTAGACGTGGCACTTGGTGCCATGGTTTAGTTGAGGTTAGGGTTGGGTTGGAATTGATGATCCTGGAGGTCTCTTCCAACCTAATGATTCTGTGATTCTGTGATTCAGCGTGGCATGGCACAGCAGGGAGCAGAGGCAGAGCTCCTCTCAGACCATCTAAGAGCAGTCAATAGAGGCGAACAGAGCCAACAGATTCAGCAGCCTCCTAGACAGTCAGGCCCCAGCCTGTACTGTTGAAAAGGGATTTTCCATCCTGAATACAAGACATTGCATTTCAACCCTTTTAGTTAATTCAGGTCACTCTGATGGAAGATCAGCTGCTGCTACCCCAGACCATCAATTAGATAATGTCCACAAACTTGCTAAATGGGCCCTCAATTCCTTCCTCCAGTTCATAAAATAAACATTTAACTGTGCTGATTTCACTACTGAATTGCTGAGTGATACTGCTGGTTACTGGACACCAGAAGAATTTTACATCACATAGTTAATTTTCTTTTAGCAGGCAGACAGTTCCCTGAAGTGAGGTCAGTTGTAAGTGGGAGGCTAGGAAGACCTACGCCCAGTACTGACTGATCTATTTTCATAAAAATATTATGATTTTGTTAAATACTGTGAGTTAAATTACAAACATAATAAATAAACTTTGGGATAAAGAAAAATATCAGTGGTAAGGATTTTGAAAGAGTCTCTTACAAGAACAGTATTTGCACTAAAGCAGTGATAGTACATTTTAGTTTTGACGTGACAAGACTGTGACAACATGACTTGTATTCCTCCATGCTTCAAACTCACTATTTAAGCATATGGGAAAGACAATTTGATGTTTAATCAAATATCATAGTTGCCTTACTAGTATTACAGAAAACATGAATAATTTCCTTTTCTATGACTATTATAGCTGGAAAGTTGTCCTGAAAGGTATAACAGTAAAAAACTTCATGAGAAAACAAGCAATCAAAAAATTTCCTATCTCTAAATAAAAAGCACAAACAATCAAGAGAAAATAATACATAGGCATTTAAAAAAATAGAAAAACGTCAGTGTAAGTTTCTATTACAATCATCTGAAGAAAAACTGAGTGGGCTGAAGTATGTACACAATATGGCCTAATCCATTAAAAAAAAAAACAAACAAAAACCAAAAAAAACCCACCTGCTAAACTGTGACCAGGACCATAATACATTATGCATTAATGATGCTTTTTTATTTGTTATGTTGTTGTCAGAATCTCTTCAGTGTATAAAAGAGCACTTTGCTAATCCACACATTAATAACTCACAGAACACTCCACATTTGTCAACAGATTTAAGAGCAATGTTGTAGCAAGGTCTGAGGTTGACTTCATTACATTTGCAAAGCATAGCACACTACAGTCTTGCATAATATCCTAGTAGATGTAACTTATTAAAAGCTAGCAATGATTAGGATCTGCTTAGGAGCCAGTTCCAACATCAAGATTTAAAATTTAGTTATAATGAGGCCAACAAATAGGCAGGTCTTCAGCGTATTTTTATCTGGAAGCTGAATTTTGAAAATCCATACTTAACATATGCATCACCACATTTACATGAGAATTGGATCAATCTCATTTTATAGCCATCTTCAAAAATGGTTTGGTTTTATTACTGCAAGGCCATTGGTATCCTGTGGCAATTGTAATTTTAAACCGTACATTAAGGCACTTAAATATCTTATGCAGTTTATGAGGAAGATTAGTATGCTAAGTATGGTAAGAGCATAGCAATACTGAGCACAAATATACCAAAGCTTGGTGGACAGAAATCTGGAGAAGAATTTCTGTAAAAAAGAAGACTGGAATGAACCTTCTCCCTCCCCTATGCCCTCAAAGTCATGAATCACATCTAGGATTAAGTGGCTACACCAACTGGTGCTTTCTCAGAACACTGTTCGAAAGGTGAAAATACAGACTATATTCAAGCCCAGTACCTCAATGGCTAAGCCATTTAGCTATAAAATGGGAGGGGAAAAAACCAAAAACCAAACCAAACATATGCTTCTTTTGCATTATTACATGGAATAGTTGAACTTCCAAGAGAGTATCCCAGAAACTTGTATTTAAAAGTAATTTATAAGTCTGTCTGTTCTGTATTTAATGAGCATACTATGAGGACCTCAAATCTTAACATGTGTATCCTAATCCAGTTTACCACAGAGGCACCTGTATTCACTGTTCTTTACAAGTCAGTAAATATTCAAGTATGAAAACAAGAACACTTTAAAAGCAGGAATAGCTAAGAGTCTTACATAAGGGTAATTTAAATGTCACCTGAGATGCATATTACCTCTATTTCAACCCTTTATAAAATACTTTGTAAGGAAGATGTGTGAGACCATCTTCCATTATTCAAGCAAATGCTTTAATCAATGGGTCTAAAGCAGATCTAAAAAGCATCTCATTAGTGAAAATGTTTTGTGGAGGTTTCAGTAGGCACATCCTGACAAAACTAAGTAGCTTATCCAAAAAAGTTTCAAAAGAAAAACATTCATTCTAAATTCTAGAGCTCGCGTAACAGGAACCTCCGTATTATCCTGGCAGTGGTGGCTCCCACCAGTTGCCAACATCCAGAACTTTGTGAAGCATAGTTCACGATAGTTCAAACCAGATAATTTGAATACCTGTATTTTTGAACAGGAGTAGATTAGGAGTTCAGAGGACCCAGACTGCAGGTATGCCTCCTTGAAGAATCCACAGTTAATTATATGTGTATAGAGATGGCCAAACAGGATTTTTCCAGAACTCTTTTTTTTTCATCAATGTTACAAAGCTTCTTAAAGACAGAGTTCACAGCTGGTGAACTCCAAGCATAATGAGCTGTCTTCTCTTTGCAGAGACATATCCATAATGTCTCTGTAGAACCCTTATGCAGAACATTATGAATATGACTCTGCAGAACCCTTACTGACTGCTTCAGTACAAAATGGCTATTTAGAGAACTGTACACTAAGGAGCTTTATTCTTTCTTTTGTCCTCTGTACCATAACTTAATACACTTGTTCAGTGGAAAGAAAACAATTTTTAAAATATTTCAACTTACTAGCAGTTCAGTGGTGTTTCTCTATGCACTGCTTTAATACCTGGAGGAACACACTAGTTTAAAAGTAACAGCAGAAAATAATTATGATACAGCAGTGTGATTGATGACATTATACCATTTATAGAAGTGTGTATATGTTTCATACTTAACTTAGTCACTAGAAAATAGGGGGAAAGGCTCGAGCATTCGACTGCCAGAGAAAAGAGATGCATGCAGATTAAATACCAAAAAAGAACATTTCTGATTATAATTTTTTCCAGAACATGTCAGTGTCTGTTTTCAATCATTGGTTGTGATGCAGTAATAGCAGCAAAATCTAAGTAGAAAACAATTCCTGCATTTTAGCAGATCAGTATAAAGACTTTACACACCTTGTTGATATGAGGTATAGATTTCATTATTTTGTGTATGAAATCACAGACAAGATATAACTTCTCTGCATCCGATTCCATCACCTGCTTAACTGTGTTTTCTGCAAGAGACATATTGTTATAAGATTCGTAGAGTTTATTGGCACAAACCCAATATTAGCTTTTTATGTTTAAATGAATTTTACATACAGAGAACAATAATCAATATGTGTACCAAAGGGAATGGACTGTTAGAAAGTTAAATTTCTGTTTAAATATCCATTGCCAAAGACAAGACTAAATGTTGCAGCTTCTAAACTGGCAAATAACTAGTATAATTTATGAATTCAAAGAAAACAAAACTAAACAAAACCAAACAGAAAAATAAATTTAAAAAAAAACCTAAAAAAGACAAAAACACCAACAACCTGACACATTTACCAGGACAACCACTGAAAAGGATTGGCTAGTTTCACATGTTCTAAAGAGACTTCTTGTTAAAAGCAACTTTTGCTTGACTAGAGGTAACAGATCACTCAAAGTATAAGTAAACATCAATAAGGAAGTATCCTATATAAATAAGATTATGCACTAGAACCCCTAAATGATGTGACAATTGGTTTTCCAGTTTTAAATTTGCTGAAAACTTTTAGATCAGCAGATTCTAAACTACTTCTATAAGCAATAGAGTTTCTTTTCCTTTTTTTCTCCTAATCCTCTAATTCCAGAACTTTGAAGTGAAATATTCATTTGGATCAAAGTACACACCAAAAAAAGTGCTATAACACAAGTACCTTTTAAGAATAAATGTGTAATTGTACCTTGTAAGAAGAATACATGGAAATAATTAATTTCTTTGGTCAGGAAGTGAAAGCATATATACAGTATGATTGTCTTACAGGTTACAAAAGCCTTCCAATACTCCTCATCATATACCTCTGCCTAAACACTTCATGGTTAGTAGAACGCATGTTGTTTATGCCTTTTCTTCCAACAGTTATGCCAGACCAGTTTGCCTTTCATCCCACAACTTCATTCTTCCAAGAGTAATGCATGACTATGCTAAACCATATGTGCAGGAGTGTTCATGTTATGCGGGTCTGGAGCCCTCATTTTCCAGTCACAAAGACAAGTGTGGTGTATTCTGCAAGATTTTGTGCCTAGGTAGCTCTCTAGTGTGCTGAAGGGAGATGGCACATTCCCATATCTCTCTCAACACTCAGGGCAAGGACTGGTGATCTTTCAATAGACACATTCCAAACACAGACAGGTGGCTGAAATACAAATGAGACTTGCTAGAAGAACAAGAGATCCTTGAGTGATCTTCCATCAGCTACAACTGAGTCAGAGCAAACTGCAACAGAGTGATACTACCACAATAGCAAAGTTCAGAGGACTGACTGACAAGATAGAGCAATGTATTAATGTCCTGATTAGCACCAAGAATCTCTGAGTGAAAGCAGCTGATAGTAATAAAGAAAATACTGTATCTGACACCTGTCCTCAATGTACCTGTCTGTTCTCATGCATTATGTAGAAAATGCTGATTAAAAGCCAAGAACTGTTGACCTATTTTTCCAGCTGCCAAAATGACTTGCCTTGGGATTTGCTTTCCCTACAAATATAACCAGCACATTAACTCTGTAGAGCTGTATTCAAGAGATTGAAACACTTGATTGAACAAGATCCCAAATAACAAATGGATCACATTTGCTCAGATACCTGTCTCAAACAGTTGGTTTATCAGTCTCTATTTTCAAGAATGCTCTGAGCATCTGAAGGTTCTTCACAGCTCATGTCTAAATACATGTCCTCAAGACCTGAATGTGTGCTTTCATCACCTAATTTCTGGTTTCTATTACCAAGCTTTATGAAGGTCAATCCGTTTGGAAGATTAATGACCAAGACTCTGAGGAACACTATGCAATACTTCATAGTCTGAAATACTGTGTTAGTAAACTAATTTTACTGCATTTTGTCTGGTAGGTATTCCAAACTGAAAGTGCTTTGTTCTGCCAGCAGAAAAAACAAAGATGGTGGTAGGATGCATGTGTGACTTACAAGCACAAAAATGCTGGTAGTGGCCAACTTCTGGTTTTATGTGTTACTTTCAACAAATTGGCTTCATATCCTCTGTAGTTTGAAGCTAATTGCTAAAATAGCTATAAAGCCCTGTAAAAGAGGAATTTTTTTTCTTCTAAGGTGAATGCTTTGACATTCATATCTATATAAAGATATAAAGAATAGTTACTAAGTTTTTTTGTTTGTTTTCAGCAGAGAACTCAATTGATTATATGTCAGTAGTTCACACAAAACAATTAAAGGGAAATGTTTATCAGATTTAAGCTGCACTGAAAAGGTTTTACTTTTACCATTCACACAACAGCATTTGATTTACTAATTTGTGCAAATATAAATGGCATAATGATTAAAAAAAGCTTTTCTCTCCTTTGTGATCCAGCTTTAACTATGGCTCATCTGGTTTTCAGTAACACTGCCAGGAAAAATGACACGTTTAGCAAACGCTTTCTAGGCAATGATCATGTGCAAGGAGATTCATCAGTTTGATACAACGGTCTATTGCCTTCCTTTTTTTTTCACTAGTACCTATGTTACTGCTCATTCTACTCATTTGTAAGTTAGTATCTTCTCCATGGCATTTATATGTTTAATTAAGTCACCTTTCTGCAAGACACTTCTTTCCATTATTGTCTACTTGCCTGCTCAAAATACATTTTAAAAAAAATTCATTAAATACTTCAAAGTCATGAAATCTAAACATTATTAGTTTTGGAAATTACAATCCTAAACCATGAAATAAATAACTAAACTGTTATGAAGGTACTACATATTTCTTCTTAAGCTACTAACTTTAGGATGTTAATGCTTGCCATTTAAATTAATCAGATTGTAGCATTTGGCATCACTCTGGTACAAAGCATTAAGACAGCACACCTCAACAACTCAGCCTCTCTTCATTTTGAGGATCTGTTACTGGCTGCTACGTTTTCATGAGTTTTTCTCCCTCATTTAATATTTCTAACTCTGCAAGGCTTCATTATTAGCTATAAATTAAGACTCACTCTTACTGAATAGTATGAACTGAGAACCCCTGTATTGTATACAAGCTGCTGTACATTATTTAAAAAAAAACTAAATGAGCTTTGAGTCTGTCATTTACTCTGCTCCCCAAAGAGAATTCCAAATGTTTCCTGTTAAAAAAAAGACAAAAACAAAACAAAAAGCCTCAAAATGACATTTTTTGCTCCTAGTAAGAATTAATACCATTTTAATAAAGTTTTTTGAGATTTCCTTTGTTTTCTCTTACCAGCTTAATAAGCATTCTGTGTTGTGTCAATAAACATCCTAACTTTACAACTCCTCTAAACAGTAAAAAACGGGTACAATATGTGATGAACTTTCTAGTTGCTAATGTATGAAAACTTTCTGGAGCTATACTTATGAGTGCAAAGACATCAAAGCTAGCTCTAAATAAATCAGCTTAGGTTTGAAAGCAGTATTACAGTTTAGTTTGATGTGCTCCTTTGATCCCCTCCCCTCCCCAGCACTTTCGACAGTATTTTTGGCACAGAGTTTGTCAGGTCAGGCTCAGAGCTGCACAGAACCTCTGGGCACACACAGGGTTTCCTGGCTGAGCTCTCCACTGGATTGGAGAACTCCAAACTATGCTACAGCACTGTGCAGACATTCCTACATTATTTTCTACATTCTTCTAGAAACTGGAGATAAATTGCAGCAGTGGTAGGCAACCGGAGTCATAAGATACTAGTGATTTTTTTTTTTTTAATGTACAATGAATCCTTGTATTATTCACAGACAAGGATAACATTTTATTAAGGGAGATAATTTATACATGCATGACCAACACTAAGGTGTTTGTGAAAATAATCATATTCACTGAAATACATTTTTTCATATCTCATTTCTATGCACCTTTATCAGTACGATATCTTTGTCCACTGCAGTCCTTTCGTGTCCATTTCCTCCAGTCAAGCTTACCAAGAATTAACCACAAATTGTAACTGTTTTGTTTTTTTTTTTTTCCATGTACAAAGGAAATCAGAAAGAACCCACAGAGCAGAAAGTCGGAGAATCTTTTTTTTTGGCCTCCTCTCCTCAGTATTGCTTCCTAGATTGTGGTGAGAGTACAAGACCAGCAAGATCTTCTCCTGTATAACTGCTGTTATTATTGGTCAGCTGAATACCAGCCTCGCAGAATCAAAGTAACCCAATGTTTGTTAGCACTCCAATTTCCTTTTGTTACACACATAATTACACTAAAAATCTGCTGCCTAACTCTTGGTGAAGAATATCAGATTAATGATTGTGATAACCCTAGAAGAAAATGCTGAAATTCTTTGCTAATTGGTTGTTGTTTTTTTTGCTCGTGTGACCTGGATGGGACCCTTAGCAATATCAGGGGTGGGTGGCATCCCTGCCCACAGCAGGGCAGTTGGAACTAGATGAACTTTAAGGTCTCTTCCAACTCCAAGCTGTTCTGAGGTTCTATTATTCCTTGAGAAGAATAGGATTGTTTAAGTTATACATTAAAAAAATTCCTGCAAAAAAATATTTTTTAGAAGTGGTAGCACTTCAGAATCTGAATCAGCAAAATAATGGAGGAGGGAAGTAATTTTTTTTTGTTTTTTAATATTTACATGCTTGTGCAAAAGGATATGTTAATAGTTCCATCAGCTGAGAAATTACACTAAGTAAACTTTTGCCAGTCTTTATTCAATGTGTACAGCTGTAATACCCTTCTTCAAAAAAAAAAAAAAAAAAACCCCAAACAAGAGCCCCTCAACTCTAAAACAATTACAAGGTTTCTTATAACAATACTAAGAGTCACAGTTAATATCAAGAAATATCTGTCTGTTTTGAGACTTATTTCTAAGATATAAGAGAGTAGAAATCATTGGAGAAGAATTCAGCTTTGAGGGGTTTTATTAAGAGACTTTTTATTGAAGATTTCTTCATGAACACAGAAAAAATCATCTTGCAGCAAATTTTTTGTAAGAAAGAATGAGACACAGCAATGCAATTTCTGGTGGAAAACTTTTTTTTATCTGTGTTCCACCATGATAATTAATCAGTTTTTTTACGCAATCCACTCCAGAACTGCTTTATTCTTATTGTTTAAAGGGGTTTTTTTGAAGACTATCCTCAAGCTTTCTTGATGCAGTTTGAGTATATTACTGACTTTTGTGTTTGAAGACTACATTAATGACCCTGTCTTTCCATTGTCCCCTCCATACCTTTCCATTTCTAGTTTTCTGTAAGGTCAAGTTCAATAGGTTTATGCAACAAGTATCTGAAACAGAAATATTCAGCTAAATCTAAAAGAAACATCTCTTTCTCAATGGTTTATCAATAAACCTAAATATTAACATACAGAAGTTGTAATACAAATCTAAACCACATATCTTCTGGCAAGCTACCAGCATTCCTTGACTATGACAAATTCATCAAAGCAAAAAAGCACCCCTGGGAAACTTGTTAATGACATGGAACACTATTTTCTACCCTAAGGAAAAGAAAAAAGTATGGGAGCCTTTCCTCTTATTAAAAAGGAAAATTTTCACTGAAGTAGTATATATCACACAATATTTTTTCTTAAAAGTGAGATATGCTATGTTCATGAATCACTGTTATTTATAAGAGAATTAAATAACATAGAAATAAATTATAACAAACAGGTAATTCACAGAAGCAGAATGCATTAAAATTAAGAGCTTTTCTTAAGGTGGAAATATACTCATTCAACTGTATCAAGACTCTAAAGTTTGTTACTTCCTTTTTCTACAGGAATGAAAGGTAAAGCAAATAAAGAAATCACTACTGGATGAGAAATGAAAGGATAAAAAGATTTATACTATACATAAGTTGTACCTTTTCGGAAAAATACAAACTATTTAGGAGAGTTGACTACCGGTATCTTCCACAGTTTTAGTCATATTATTTATCTATGCAAAACCAGCTATAGGCCAATACTTAAGGTAAAACACCCCTTAAGTCAACACAAAAAAATCCAACCACTATTCCGTATGCATGATAAATTACTAGACTCTAGCTATTACATGAAACTACTATCTTTGTCAAAATAAATAAATGCATTTAACAGAACTGTAGATATTTGGTTGGGAAAGTAAATGAAGAAATACTCCAGCCAGCCTTCTCCTTTTTTTTTAGCATCTACATCTATCTGGAAATATGTGATCTCTGCAAGCAACTTACTTACAAAACATATAGTCATTCTATATCCAAGAAAGGCTAGAAGCCAGCCATTTTTTATAATAAACCAGAGTTCTGCCACAATACATCATCTCTCTCAGCTACCTACTTACTGCCACTCCTGTTTACACAGGTGACAAAATTGCAAGCATATTTCTAAGGAAAATGTTGCCTACAATTTTTTTCAATTCAATTCAAACACAGAAAAAAAATCTGTATCCTTGGAGTTTTACTCCAATATATCTAAAGCTTTGTTTATATTTTCAATTTACCACCATACTATTCAGAAGATACAAGTCATTACCTTATATCACACATAGAAAAATGGGACAGCAGAAAATAATGTGGCTTCAGCAAAGTCATTACTGTAGCATGATCAACATCCAGTTACCATCTCATCTTAATTTTCAGTTTCTTCTACTTTTTCAGTTAAGACTAGCCTTTCATCTTGTCTTATGATGTTTTCTACTGTGCTGCTTATGTCATTCTATTCTAGATAATGTATCTAACACTCAGAAATAAAGCACTAAAAGTGAGAACTGGCAGTAACAGAAGTTCAACATAAATCTTTAAGCTACTTAGTTAAGTACTACCTACATTGTTCAGAATTTCATCAAGAGTTTGTTTCCATGTTTATGCAGTCACTAATAAATATTCATTTCCTAATTGCATGTGAAGCTGTAAATATGAAGTACAAATACTCCTGGAAAAACAACTCTTCCCTCCTTCTTCCCTCCCTATAATAGGGCTACTGCTTACTGTCACTCTCAAACACAATGTTAAAATAAGTGAAGCTCAGGAAGAGAAACTGCTTCAGGATAATGCCAGCTCAGTGTAGGAGGTGCAGAATTACCCTGTAGCTAAAAAAAGGACATTGCAAATTTGCCAGTCTTTTCAAAATGTAACATCATATGGTAGCAAAGAATTTAACAAGACAGTGCTGAAGCTAGTTTAGCAGCAAATTGGTATATAAAACATTACATACCTGAGAATTTTACAGTATTTCTTCTTCACTAAGGGAGTTTTACGCTAATTTCTATTTTATGGTTGTCATACCCTTCTTTTCCCTTTGTATTGTTAAATCTTAAGAGGGGCTCACAATTTCTACACTCTGGTTTGTATTAATTTCAAATCACTGCGTGTGAGACAGGCAGAGGGGAAAGTCAGGTTACACATTACAATAAAGACCTGGTTGTCTCATGTCTCTGCCTGTGATTCCTAAAATACTCTGGGTCCTATTCCACATCAGCAACAGCAATGAACTTCCATGAAAGAAACAATCCCTTCTGAGTCCGTACTGAATACAATCAATCTTCAGTATATTTGCTGGCTGGAGCTACAATTTGAAATTGGTTAACATTCTGCTGACACTGCACATAAAGAAACAGAGCTGAGCTCCCTAAATACTATTTATCGTAGTCTCTTAACTGAAATGCAATAAAAATGGGTTTGATACTGAAATAAGGTAGAAATGAACATATAGTGAGAAAACAGATCTCTTGACATTATTTTTTGAGTTAGTTTTGTTAGCAGTATCACACTTCAAATGAAATATGAAGTGTACGCCAGTGATGAGACATTTGTTTGTATAAAATTTTATCTCTCATGAATTGCAAAGTTCCTTGCCCACAGACTATGTTGTTGTATTTTGTTGGGATTGTGCCAATAAAATTCTGTTCAACAATACCATAGCAACAAAACGCAAAGTTACATGCTGTTACATTCCCTGTAGCATGGTTAGAAGGCATAAGACTCCATGGTCAACCCATTACTGAAGGGATAATCCTTTTTCTTGTAATAGCACTGCTTTCCATATGAAAAGTCTCTGGTAGTAGGATTCTTATAGTCTATGAAGAGAGGGATCCAAAAATCACCTAAGCATTTTAAGTGGGGGCAACATAGGCTGTATAAAATAACGTAGAAGAGGTTGCATATTACTACTTTTTAAAAGGAGCATCCTCGCACTAGTCTGAGTGATGAAGTAGTTCCCAGAATAAAACTCTAGAAATAGCCTTTTGCTGATCCACATCCTGTTAGGATGTGGCACATCGCCAGCTGGTGCATAATAATTTACAGAGCACCTTGTGAGCAGGAACAGCTCTGATTCTCAGATGGTTTCAGCACAGACAGACTAACAATCCATAACAGTGCCATTAGAAACTCTTACCCCTCCATAAAGAATATGCATTCATACTGTATTCACATCATAACATTAGACTGCAAAGCTTCTAAAGTTTTCTCTCAGCTCCTTCAATGTATAAAAAGGGTAACCTATGTTCCAGTTCTGTCCCATCTCTGTAACTGCTTAAATCCCATGGTTACATGGTTACACACAGAGCAAAGATCCTTTCCCATCTTGCTTTCCAGATGCACCAACACTTGATTCCTTCCCACCAACAATGTTAAATGCTCCTCCACCAGTGACAAACTATTCTCTGTGTTAATGGACTATGGCTTCCCCGTCCTGAAAAAGACTCACACACATTCAATTCAATCACACACATTCAATCCCACACAATGCTAGTGAATTGTCATGACATTGACGTGTACACACCGCTGCTGCTTATGGAACAGATGAGATAAAGTTTCTGAGAATTTATTTCATTATTCACTGTATATGCACCCAGATACATCTTCATTAAAATTATTTTATGTTGCAGATATTTTGTGATGTTAATGAGCTTCCCACAGAACTATTTTTTTTTAGGCATTGATTAGCAAATTGATTATTTGCTCTTTCAGACACTGTAGATGTGCCATCCCACAGTAAGTCTTACCTAAGAGAATTTTCTTTTCCCTCCTTCTGCTCCTTCTGAATTTTCCTGTCATTCCTCATCCCCTTCAAAATTTGTTGATCAAGATTTTACAGTATTATAGGCAACATTAGGCTTATGTCACACTGCTGAATTTACATGGAATGTGAAAGGTGTAAATCAGACTCTTGAGAAACTTATCTATTGCTATTATATTCAACCTGAAACTCATGATAAAATGCAGATTCATCTACATATAGAAGAAACATGGACACATCCAGATCTGCTGGGGGATTTTGGGTTCTTTATTTTGGACTGATATATTTTCTTTACCATTTTGCCAAAACCACATTGTTTTAATAACTAATGTGAACAGCACTTTTTGTTCAAAATTGGTTATTTAATGCTATAGGATTATTTTAGATGAATTGCAATGCCTGTTGTAAAAAATTAGTATCAATAAAAATACAGTAGTTTATTAGCTGGAGAGACCAGACCGACATATTTAGGATGTCTTGAGATATCTCTGGAACTTAGAGGAGACTGGGCCAGTAAAAATTTAGGATACAGAGCCCTCTTACAGCTCTTGTCAAGGTTTGAAAACCTCAGAAGAAACTTAGACTTGTTACATCTTCTGATCTCAAACTAAGATACTCATGAGTATGATCTCTACCATGTTTCAATCCTGTTGTGAAATTCGGCTCATACTCTTATGTACAGGCAGTGGGAGAGGTGCTACACAGATGACATCCTTTACCTCCCCACTGATTTAGTGCATCAAAAATTTTATCACCACTCGGTAGGAAATTTCACTTAGGATGTTTATTTTAGGATGGAAGAAGAATTGGAAATGTATAGAATTAACAATAGACTATTATAGAATATAAAGAGGTAATATTATCTACTCCTAACTACAGCAGTTCTTACACTCAGACCTTTGTGCCACATATATCCTAGTAAACTTAAACAAGGCTGGGATGAACTGAACTCTGGCTTTGGTATATTATCAATACTGTTAAATTGTTACCTGATTCCTAAAACATCTTTGGAATATGCTGGGCAGTATTCATAACAGCTGTTATATAAATAACTGCTTGAGCTTTAGGAGATAAGGAAGAATTTAATCACCAGCATGCAAGTCACATGCACAACAACAGTCAAACTCTAAGACAGAAAATTGTCCCTGGTATGGTCTATGAATTTATTGAGATGTAGACCTAATGCTCTCACAGCACTGTACAGGGGGAGGATCACATGAATAAAGAAAAATATTGCAGTAGATTGCACAAGTAATGTAGCTATAATTTTTCAGCTATACCTAAGTATTTTATAATTCTAAATTTACTTTACAATCCATTTATGTGAAATTTTGCTTTCTCATATATTCAGCATAAAATGATATGGTAAAAGGAGGTTGTTTTTGTTTTTGTTTAGTTTTTGTTTTTTTAATTCACAGAACAAAGGTTATTCTAGGTAACCATTTTGCCAGAGTACTGAGAAGCAAAGGGTTTGAAAAAAAATTTGTTTTCCTGAAGTATTTGGTTAAGCATAGTTTAGTACTCTACTTCACTCTTGCCCCTGCCAAAAGTACTGCCAAGTTCCTTCTGATAGTCCTTGGACAATTTCTCCTCTAGCAGGACTGGCTGCTGTGCTCCTCAGCTGTTTGTCTACACATAAGAAAAACGGGTAACATTTGCTGAGCCTGGCTGGAGAATAAGGATTTTTCAGGTGTCCAGTAAGAACAAAATCTCATGGAGCAGCTTTTTGCTGCCTCTCAGACTGAATCTCTTTCAATCTCATTCATTAAGGAACTGAAGGTGAGAATATTACTATTTTTGAGGGGTTTCTTATTTTTACATAGTAGAAATGAGCTTGATTATTGACTTCTAAAAGAATTTCCTTCAGGAAGGTAAACTGGAAAAGAATACACAAAGAAAATTCAATGAGTGACAGAAACTGATTCTCCTGAGAATCTGAAACCTCCCAAACCAACTCATCCAGCTGACAAAAAAAAAAAAAGGCCTGTGAACTAGAAGCAGGTTCTCAGCACCTGCAATTATTTTCTCACAACAGCCTACAAAACCAGTCATTTTAAAATGAAAATCTAGTACTCAAACAGTTTTAAAGTATATTATCAAAAAGATTTGTTAATTCTGATAAACTAATTGATAATTTATTAAGAAAAGCAAGATAACATTAAGTACCAAGAGTACTGAAATTCTTTGCAGTATAAGTTGGATATTTACCGTTAAAAAAAACGTTTTTAAATAAGATTTTATGTTGCTGTATGTCTTGGGTTATGTAACAAAAAAAAAAAAGTGTATTCTATTTCATTTGTTGAAAGCACTTGAGATGGTTTTGTTTATTTCTTGTAACGCCGGGGGGAGAAGGGTGGATGCCTTCTGATAATGGGCCAGCATTAAGACCAGGTGGGGCAGTGTTTCTTCTCTCTTTCACCACCCGTCCATCCTCCAGGGAGATATCTTCTGCTAATGGGCCATTAAGGCTCACCAATGACATGACAGATTACATCATCCCATTGTGAGGTGCTCCACCCAGTGCGGGGGAGAGCCAACTGTTCCTACCTAGATAAAAACTGAGACTCAGAAAACACCAAGCGTCTGGGGGTCTGGTTTTCCACAGAACCCATCTTGCCACCCCTGGACTTTCTACAGTATCATCTCTACTCCACAGAATTACATCTGTTAGTTCAGGAGGATTTATTTGAATTGCTTCTAACACCCTGACCAACAGGGTGTCAGGTCATATCCCTGACTCTGTTAGGGTTTTCCAGGACTTTGCTTGTTTGCCTGCTTGTTTTTTTTTTGTACTACCACATTTGTATTTTTAAATATTCCTAGTAAAGAACTGTTACTCCTATTCCCATATCTTTGCCTGAAAGCCCCTAATTGCAAAATTATAATATATTGGTGGGAAGGAGGGTTTACATTCTCCATTCCAAGGGAAGTTCTAGCTTTCCCGGGCAGACAACTGTCTTTCTAAATTGAGATGCTTGTAGAAGTGATGCAATGTACAAGAGCAAAGTTTTATGCAATAGTAAATGAAGTCCATGTAACTTCTACATAATAAACAGAAAGGATGTCTTAAATAATACTTCACATTTATCAAGAAATAAAGCACTACTTCTGAATAGACAACGAATAAGAATATGGATTAAAAAATGGATATTTTTGCTCTGGATGAACAAAAATTCATTTAATTATTTTACATAAAGTGTGAAGTGCTATCTTAATCTTTTCACAGTTGACAGAATAGTTCCAAAGCCACTTTCTATTATCCACTGTGTAGAGTACAAATACAACTATAGTATGCTAAAAATACATACCTTGAACATACATACCTTAGCAAAGTTTCTCACTATGTTAAAAAGTAGTAACAAATTTTGCTGTTGAATTGGCATTTTTATACTACATATAATAAGTACTAAAGTTAAAGAGGACACAATCTTAATTTTATCTATTTTTAAGAAAATTATCCTCTAGTGAAGTCATCTGTCATTGAAGGCACTTACTGATTTGGAAGGGCAACTACCAAATTCCTCAGGAAGCGCAGTCTCACAGAGCAACTCCCAGATGATATTACTGTGTACTGTAAGTGGTGGAGTTCTGCAGGATTTCAAGATATGACACCAGGCCCACTATTTTACTTGCCATCACAGATCTGTCCTCCATCCTTCAGTTAATGGGGACAATTTCTACTGCTGAATAACTTATCTTCTACAATAAAGCAATTAGGAATTACAAGAACACCTTTATTTTATAGCAGGCTATCTGATGCAAGCACCAGCACAACTTGATCCTCAGCCCTAACTGCAGCTACCCCTAATTGAGATAATTGCTCAGCAAATCAAAGTAGTCTAGTGAAGCAAATAATTGTCACAAACTGCTGTGCTAATTCTTTTTTTTTCATTCTCAATAAGTAATTAACCTGAGTCTTCCTCTCCTACATGAAACAGGAAAATGACAAATTATTTTATGTCTCTATATTATCCTGAAACCCTTAGTTTCTTCACAAAACTTTTGAAATATGAAATTGTTTATAAGTACAAAGGTTATGTCCTTGGGGCAGAACACTTTGCTCCAAAAGGGGTCAAGCTGAGTGAGGATTTGAAAGTTAATCAGTGCACAGTCTTTCCACTTAAACACTAAACAGTATAGGAAGACTTCCGACTCTATCATAAATTTTCCAAAATAAAAGAAGTACAAATTTCAGTTGAACATGAGGATATGATTTTTAAATATAATAAGCAATTATGCAATGCTTAGGATTTTTGAAAATCAGGTTTACAGATCTTCATGTTGATAAGTGAAAAGCTGAAATCTCAAAGTGATTTTTCCTTTTTGATATATAGGCTTTTGGGACAGAAAAGAAATGTCACAAGAAGTGATTCACCTCCTCCTAAAATAGTTTGCAAAGAGAACTGAGATGAAAGCTCTTCAGAGGTGCCTGTTTCTTTCCTTTAAAAGAGGGAGTGCAAATTCCCCAGATTAGATTTGTATTACTTTTAGAGATAAAATTCAGTTTTAGATTAAGAAAGATGAAGACACCTGCAGATACACAGACCGTCTAAATATTCTTTATAGTCAACAGAGATCTAATCCACATTCAGCAGAATGAATCAGCTTACCATAAAATTAACACCTAGGACACACTTCAAGTTAAATAAATTCAAGCAACTACTTTCATAAAAACCAGAGTCAACAACAAGTTCAGTCCCACTTGCTGAGGACGTTTTCTCCTTAGGTCTTGAAAACTCCCAAAGACAAAGATTCTAAAACTCTGTTTCAGGGTTTGACTATTTTCATCATAACTCTTATTTTATTCATCTGGAACTTCATTTGTTTCCCATTATGACCATTTGCTTTCTTTCCCATTGTTTCCCTCAATAAAGATCCCAGCTGTATCTTACTGGAAACATCCTTGTATGGGATTAAAGAGCTGCTACCAGGTCCTCTTGAAGCCGTCTCTTCTGAAAGGCTGAGGAAGCCCAGTTGCCTCAGCCTCTCCTCACAAGGTAAGTCGAGCAGATTGGCAGCTCTACATCAAACTCATTCCAGTCTGTTAATATCTTGTTGAGGGTTAGGTTTGTTTCTTTTTTTTTTTAACCTATAGAATTTTTTCCCAAGAGGTGCTACGCAACTAACTTCTGGGATCTTTTAGATACTCAGGTGGGACAAAAGGATGGAGCAATAGCACCTGGCTACACTCTTTCTTTTTGTCTCTGGGAGTTTCTCTCAGAGGGGGAAAATAACGCGAGGTTTTGGGGCAGGCAAAAGACGGGGCTGGGGGCAGCTTTGATCTCTTGCTCTCAGTATTGGAGAGAGGACGGTCAGGCTGCTGCTTGCTGCGGGAGGAGTTTCACTGGCACCACCAGGTTCGATCCTGAGGAAAGCTACCATCATCTGCTCGTGTGCCCAGGAAATCCTGAGCTCTCCTCCTGCTGTCCTGCCCCCACTGCCGCTGCTTTCTCGGCGCTGCTTTGAGGCTTTTTCTGCTACACCACGGCCCTGCACTGCCCCATCCTGCTGGGACATCTCTGCCCTCCCAGTGACCACCAACAGAGCTCCTGATATATCCGATCCACCAGCCTGGCATCCCTCACTGTTCCAGCTTGGTACTTTTTTCGCAGTACCTGGGTTTTTTCTGCCCTGGGTTTTGTGAAACAAAGCCGCCCTCAAGGTCCCTGGTTCTGTTCATTATTAATGCTGTAGTTGTTGTTTGTTTATCTTGTTATACATATTACTAAAGAACTATTATTCCTATCCCCATATCTCTGCCTGAAAGCCACTTTAATTTTCCAAATTATAATAATTTGGAGGGAGGGGATTTGAATTATCCACTCCAAGAGAGGCCCTGCCCCTTTTTAGCAGATACCTGTCTTTTTAAAACCGAGACGTCTTCTTCATGTTAAGGGAGCAAAAATTGGATGCAATATTCCTATAGGAAAGTGAATAAACACTAAATAAAGAGAGAAGGAGTGGGAATACTTCCTTAATCTACTGACTATGCTCCTTTTGATAGGTCCAGTAGGCCATTAGCCTTCACCATCACCGTGCACACTGCCAGCTTATGTTCTGCTGACTGTCTGCCAGGACACCAGCTGTCATTCAGCAAAGCTACAACCTGACCAGTAACTTACCACACTAAACTGGGAAAGGGATTTAATCTATCACAGGTGAGAAATTTAATATTTGTCCTTATTGATATTTTTGGCTATACGTCCAGTATAAAAGCCACCATCAAATGACAGCCAGTCAGGTGAAATACTCTCTGTCATTTTCCCTGAAGCCCCATTCCCCCACGTGGTGATGAATTCATGGCCACATTGCTGTATCATATTTCCCAGCTCGGAGTGTTAGAGTCACTGGTGAAATAACCCTGTCCAACTTATTTTACTTCCTATAAAAAATTCCTGTTGAAGTAAAATACTTATATACAATATTCTAACACAAGCTAGAATTGTAATTTTTTGCATTTAAAACAGAAGGGTGAAATGGTGAAACTGCTGGCTCCTGACCATGAGCCAGCAGTTGTGCCCAGATAACCAAGCAGGCCAATTTTATTCTTGACACTATCAGGAACAGTGGGCCAGCAGGACTAGAGGAGAGGTTCTCCCCTGCAGTCAGCACTGGTAAGGCTACACCTCAAGTGCTGTGTCTAGTTCTGGGCCCCTCCCTTCAAGAAGGACATTGAGGTACTGAAGTAACTCCAGAAAAAGGCAATGGAGCTGGTGAAGGGTCTGGAGCATATGTACTCTGAGGAGCAGTTGAGGGAGAGAGGGTAGTTAAGGAGAAAAAAGAAAGGTCAGGTGACCTTATTGCTCTCTCCAACTATTTGAAAGGAGGTTGTATCCAGGTGGGGGATCAGTCTCTTCTCCCAGGTAACTAGTGACAGAGCAAGAGGACATGGTCTTAAGCTGCACCAGGGGAGATTGAGGTTGGACATTGGAAAGAATTTCTTCACAAAAAAGCTGACCAGACACTGGAACAGGTGCCAAGGGTAGTGATGGAATCACTGCCCCTGAAAGTGTTTAAAGAAAGAACTGATGTGGCACTTAGTGCCATGATCTAGTTGAAAAGGTGGTGTTCAGCCAAAGATTGGACTCTGTTATCTTAGAAGTCTTTTCTAACCTTATTTATTCTGTCTGTCTATGTTATTTAATGCAAATTTTCAACCCAGTTTACACAAGGAGAAGCATCCTGCTGTGGCAAATATTCTCCAAATGATATAAATGTTTATGAACTTCAACAAGATGACCTGAGTTGTTTAATTAAAGAATCACACAAAAGCAGTAGCAGAGTAAGGCTACAGAAATCACATCTACTAAATCATCAAAACCTATATTTTGATATTAATCTTCTCATTTATTAGCATTGCACAAGCAACCAGAGAAAATACTGTAGAGGCATTGCTACAACAAGACAACTAATATATGTTGACTTTTAAATCCTTGTGCAAAAAAAAACCTACACAAGCCTTCTAACATCAATTCATAGAAATTACCAAATAAAACCTACAGCACATCAATCTTAAGTATGTTCATAAGACACATAAAAAGTAGTACACATACATTGTCTTTAGAACAAAAAAAAGAATATGAACTTGAGTAAGATTTTTTGTTTGTTTCTTTTGTTTTCTTGGACAGTTCGGAAAGCATTTTATGTACTATCTCCCTTTATGCTGCAATTAACAATTTGCCTCGTGTGGTATTTCAAATATAAGGATTAGCCAGACTGGAGTGAAAAAGTTACAGTCCTAAGGAGAATAAAGATTTTGCGTTAACAGGCACAATTTCCACCCACACAACTTACATATACTTAAATGCATCTGAAATAATTCCCTGTGCCACTACATGCATCCATATGAATAGCTCCTTAAGAAAAAAAATCCCCAATTGAGTGTAAATTTCAAAAAAAACTAAATACAGTACTAACTATTATTCCCCAAGAGCATTTCTGTTAGCATCATTGAGTGTTAAGTTTTAGCTAATACTGGTTTTGAAAATTTAATACTTAGTTGATCAGTTAAGAAACAAATTACATTGTCTTAAGTTGTTGTCACACCTAAAGTATTGTGAATAAAGCAAGATTAATGACTCAGGAAAAGGTTATGCTGGTTTTAACTGAGATAGTTCAATAGGTTCTAGATACTATGAAGAAAATGAACTTTCTTTCAATCAACAAGTTTTCTCACTTTCCACCTTTCCACTGTTTGCTCATCCCCTCATGGGTTGAAATGATGATGAAAGTTCACCATTTTTCTTGGAGTCATGTTTATGTGCGTTTACAAATTTTGATTTTTTGTTCTGTTTGAACAACTGAAGCAAGAGGAATTCAAGTTACCTATTTTACCAAAGTTTCTCCCAGAAAAGCTGTTTTCTCTCTATCCCTACACATTCCAGAAACTATTTTTGGTACAGGGAAGATAAAAGCGTATTACTTCGACAGCAGTACTCCAAGATATCATGTCAGGTCAGTTACAGAAGTCTGGTGTACTTGTGCCTAGCTTTTGACAGAATTTGATGAAACACTAAGTTCTTGAGAAAAACCTATCTGAAATTTAAAGTAAGGTAGAAATCACCCCAGAGTTAGGCATAGAAAATCAGAATTGAAAAATGTATTAGTTTTATTTCTAATAAAAAGACTGTATTGCAGTTAAGTGTCACCTCTCTGGTACTATCTAAACTAATCTCTTTATTGCAACATGCATGGCTAGAATAATAGGTTTTGGGATTTTTTTACAAACTTAAATACAAATCACAAGATTTTTTTCTTCCTTTACAAATACTTCAGAAAGGAAACAAGCAAAAACTGTTTTCATTATTCTAATAAATTGGAAGAGTTTTAGGAAATAATTAATTTTTAAAACAATTAATAATGTAATTACCAAATAGGTGTTTGCAACACCCTATTATTTTCTTTTTCTCATATACTAACTTCATGTAACTGCAGGAAGTACTTTGTGACACTTTTACTCCATGTCATACTACACTTTAGGTGTTATTATGGACATGTTTATAATAGTTCTCAAAAAAACCCTTAAATATTTTAAAAAATGACAATCTTCAGGCATGAATTTTATATCTAATTGTTTAAACACCTAGACATTATCTTTGTCATGTGATACACAACTGGCTTCTTAAGTTTAACATGCATGTACTACAAATGAAATACTGCTAAAATAGGATAGTTGTGTTATAATTAAAGTTATGAATAAGAAAGATAATCTGGTGGGTTGACCCTGGCGGCATCTGACCCCTAAAACCTGGCCATGCAAACACAATAGAGATAAACTGGGGGAAAAAACCCAAAAACATGGCTTTCATCAGGTACTGTCAAACTGAACAAAGTATTATCAAGAACTTGAAGCTAGAGAAAACATATTCCATTTCACAAAAAACTGAAGTTTCAGGACATTTGGACTGTGACAGAAACAAGGTAATTTGAAGATTTTTCTTACCTCTCTTCCTTTTTGAACATGAAGTTTCATGAAAGTATGAATCACTTAAAAAATTAGAATTCATCATAGTGGCTAAAATTAAACAATGAATTGTGTAAGAAAAATCTGATCTCTAACTAGCCACTACACATCAGTTTAAAATAGTCTATTTTAGCTTGTGTTTTCTAGTGCAGCTACATACACATATAGTTTTAAGAGCAATAGCCACTCTTTAATGATGGTTCAAGAATGAAGGTAAACAAATTTTAACTATCACACTACTAAAAAAGAAACGTCATAACTATACATAAGATAAAACTGAATGATGCTTATTCTTTCTGCCTGAAGCAGATGTGTCAAATTGAAATTCCTTTCCATATCTTTTTTTTTTTTTTTTTAAACATACATAAAGACTTTCAACTCTTACTCTTGTTGAGATTTGAGAACAATTTCATGTCAAGGTTTCAATTAAGTAATTTTGCTCTCTCGTTATTTCTGTTGCTGTTCTGTGGAAATTCTTTGTCTACATGTTTCTGGAATTGTGTTGCCTAGAGTGAAATGCAAGCCCTTAGCAGGAAGATACAGAAGAGTATTTCAGAATTCTTTAGCTTATTCTCCCTATAACTGTAGCATTGATTTTTCCCCCCAGTAGAATGATGCTCACTCCTGATGTGTTATAAGCTTTAAAACTGTTTCCTACAGTAATGCTTTCTAGCTGTTTTCTCCTGAAATGTGTAGTATGCCTGCAAAGATTTCAATTTATATAAAAGTAAAATAGTCTGTCACTGCTTTTCTGACTGCCATCCTACTTGTTTAGAGTTTCTTTTCCTTCAGATCATTCCTGTTGTTCATGCTTATACCGTTATATCCTGGTCTTACAGCTGCTTTAATGTAATTTGCAATGAAATGGTACCTGTTTCTTTCTCAGGCTGCTTCCAAAAGTGTTGAATAGTTCTCAGTCCAGAGCAGAGATATTTTTGGATCTGACTCAGCCCATCACTTCATTTGGTGGCAAATCACTTAATTGATTTAAAAACTGTCTGCCACTCACCTAACAGTATTTCTATATAGCTCCTGGTGCTCAGTGTCTACAACAGCTCAACCAACAGACTGCAATCTACTTGTTCTGAAAAACTCAAACAGAGATACAACACCTCTCAAAATGGAACACTGCCTGAAAATTAGGCATGATCTTTGCATTTCAAGGGCAATCTTCCACCAGAAAAGGCATTCTACTATTCCCTGCTGGTTTGATGGCATTGGGCAAGCTCCTGCAGAAAAAAAAGGAGGATCACCATCTGCTTCACTGGTTTCTGGTCTGTTCAATTGTTAAGAGGGAACCAAAAAGAAGTCCACTTACGTGTCAGAATGGGGACTGCACATCAACAGCTGCACAAGGACCTCTTTGTATCATTAAAATCATAAAGGCCTTGAAGGCTGTCCATAGTTTGTTCTCAATTTTTAACTTCAAGAAAAGAAATTATAACACAATGTGAAAGATTTTGATTGGGTCCTTACAGAAGATTAGATTACTCTAACTTCAGTCGATGTAGCCTCTCAGTAAAAGTAGAGTTACCATCAGTGCCATATTAAGTTTCACATTCACAAAGAGGTATAGCAACCAACCTATCTAATTACAAGTTAAATTTTTCAACCTCCTGCTATTCAAAATACACACTGGAAAAAAAAAAGTTTGGACAAGTAATTAAGTAATTTACAGGCACACTTTGATTTATGATTATATGAATATACTAGAAGATCTGAAGAACACTACGTGAGGAAACAGATTTTGATCAAAACTCAAAGTCTTTTTGCAACAAGAACATAGCTCAAAATATCGGAATTAATTTCTTTATTAATGTCAAAATGCTTCTGTGTTTTTATAACTGCTTGCTGGCTTTCTACTTTTTGTGTGCAAGAGAAACAACAGAAAGCAGGCATAAATTTCCATCTATTTTGGTATTATTTCCTATGTTCCCTAAATATAAGAAGTAATACATTATTCATTCTAACATGTTTCAGTATAAATGCAAGTATCAGAAAGATATCATAGTATAATGTATGAGATGTTACAACAACCAAATTTAATTATATGATACAATACTTTAAAAGATTTTCAGTTTTATGTTTCAGCTAAGGGTTGAACACCCAACTAGTGATCATAAAACAACTGTGCTGAGTTTTCATTCTTTACTAATTTAGTTCTGTGCTTATAATCTGAAGGGGCATCATTTATCCATTTAAATGCTCATTTTAACTAATGACCCATGCAATTGCTTACAGCAAGCATCTTTACCTCCCTGTTTGTCTTTTCAATATCTCTGACAACAGAAGTAACCAGGAGAATGAATATAAATGTTAAGATTAAAGTAATTTCCTCACTATAGATAGACACTGCATATTAAATGTGATTCAACCCTAAAGAGATCTAAAACTAACTACAGTAAGCTTACAAAACCAATAAATTCTTACAGAATTCTGTACAAAATTGAAATAAAAATTCATTTTAGTTTATGTAAGATTTCTAGGTATACAGAAATGTGTCCTTACAGGTAACTATTACTTATTAAGTACCTTGAAAGGAAAATGCTCAAATGAACTCTGATTACAAACACTAATTTTTTCTTGGATATTAAGACATCAAGATGAAGTCAACTAAGGTAACCAGGGACAAATAAGTCAAAAATAAAAAATGTTCTAGGAAATGGAGGCTTTACACGAGACCATTATCAAAAGTAAAACAGAAGGGCTGGAGGAAGTGACTGCATGGGGGAGAAGCCTGTAACCACTTAGGAGCAATGTCCACTAGATTTTTCCAGCGAACATTCAGAAAGATATGGTGTGCCATTTAGAATTCAGTAGCCGAAAAACAAGGCTTCTACATGTCTCAGTTTGTTACAGGTCTAAGGTTAAATTTGAATATTCCCATATACAACATAGAAGTAAGGTTCTTATTCTCCTATGGTACTTTTTAATAAAATATTTCAAAATCCCTGTAAGAGTCAAACTAATTGTACTTTTATAGCTAGAAAGAAGCTGATTGACAGAGTGAAGACACCAACGCAGGATTTAGCCACTGATTAGCCATTCAGCTGTTCACAACTACTCTTTCAAGAAACAAAACACCAGAATGAAAATTTTACAGTAGAAACTTTTAAGAAAATAAACCTAAGGAGAAAAGTTGAGGTGAAGTTTTTAAATAGAGAGTAGTAAGATGGGATGACATTGGGACTACCTTGGTGCAATGCTGTAGCTTCAGATGTTCATTTCCAGTAGAAATGCTCTGCATGTACACACATATTTTGAAGTCAGTGTAAGGATATGGAAATAGTAATGAGTTACTGCTTGTTAATATAACAGAAGTTATTTCAGGTAAGTCACATGTCAGTCACCGCAGTAAGTGATCTTATCATTCCTACCAATATTCTATAAATTACATTAATCTAACATGCAGTTACTGCTTGACTTTTCAAGGAAAAAAAAAAACAAACCACCACACAAAACACCATTCAATCAATATAATGAAATATTCTGACAATACAAGTTGTCCTCTCCTTGCCTCCTGTCCAGTACAAGACCGACTTGTTTTGAATTAACCTGGGAGGGAACCTCTTTGTTTCACTAACTTACTATAGTACAGAACTCTTGCTTCTATAGCTACATAACCATTTCTTGCAATATGCAATGCAAGTTAGGAAAAGCATCTTGGAATCTGCCAGGACGAGGGAAGCTATGTTGTGTTAGCGTCCACACTGCCTGCTTCACGCTCACCAGAGGGGAAAGGCTGCACTTGAAGAGCCTGAGCTCAGCCACAGAGCTGATACATAGTCTGCAACCACTAATGGAGAACTTATTCTCACCAATTATTTGTACATTTTGATCACACTCATTTTGTCTTCTCAGTGCATCTCTGGAGTGACAGACCTTTGCAGACTTTTTCCCTCTTTAACCTAAAGTTCTGTTGTATAAGCAGCTAAGACTTCATTGAAACTAGTACTTCATGGCACCTGTCACATGAAAATTGAGGTGAATTATGCTTAGTTTGGGTATAGCTGTGATATCAGACACTTGAGGACTTGAGTATTAGAGCTGCTTCTCTGTCACAAAAAACCAAATATACACATCATTCATCAAAAGGTAATGGGGAGGAATGGGCTCAAACCTTGTTTTTTATGCAACATACCCATCCTGACAGGTCCATACAGATTCCCATTATCATGTGTGTCAATGTAATGTAAGCATAAATCTCATTAAACAGTCTAGACTTTAAGAAGTTCCCTAAGTTTTGATAAAGAAAATTGCTCATGCAATGTTTAATTAGCTTTAAATATTTCCAATTTCACACTTCCAATATATGTCCCTAAACCAGTTAGAATTTTAAAGCAAATTATTTCCCAAGATAAGACAAACAAGGAAAAAAATCTAAATTAGGGTTTCAAATTTATTATATTATCTTTTTCTTCTCTTCCCTTACAAAATTTTTCAGTTCTATCAGTTCATCAGAAGGTGATTGATTTGATATTAATGAGCTGCAATTTAGGGTACCATAGCTTTTTAGCCTATCTTTTGTCACTTCACACACTATTATCTGTGGGTTTATAGTTTTGCCTTTACTACCTGTTCTGTTAATATCATAGGGGTTTTTTTTACAATTTGTAATATATTTTAAATCCCTGAGGTGTTTTAAAAATATGTTCAATGTTCATGCAAATACTTTATGTAAGTATACACCAGGTAAACTTAATACTGGCCTTATCCATGGTTTGTCTTAGATTGTACAGGCAGATCTGCTAATTTTAATGCTTTGTTTTAGTGATCACAGATTGAGGTCCAAGACCATCCATTCCTGGACCTCATAGGATTTATACCTTCTTATTGCCTCCTAGTCTTATCAACTCACTTTCTATAACTTGATTTTAATTTTGTATCACAAGAAGTTTAACTTTATTACCAGTTTTGTTGAGCCTTGACACTTAAAAACAATAACACAGAGCTTAATTAACTTGTTTGGGGCATCAATTTTACCCTTTAAGTTTACATTTTTGGCATTTTACTTCCATTGAACTAAAATTTACCTATCATGGCACAAAAATATAAAAGTACCAAAACACAAAATAAGACACTAATTTTAGCCCATCATTGTCATGGCTACTGTTAGAATATACCACATGGATTTACAAATAAAGGTTTGTGGTTTTTTTCCCTTATACCAATATAGGCTGGTCCACTGCTTTCAGAAGTCCATTGGCTGAAAGAAATTACTACTTCTGCTCTTGAATATTCACATAATGTCAACTTTGACCTGAAAAAGACACTTAGACAAGTAAATGAGTTACTGACATAAGCAGTGTCTGAGAACTGTTGTCTGTGATGTAATGGAGCTCAGCAGTTTAAAATATACTAAAACAAAATCTGTATTTTGAAAATGACAGTAATATGAGAACCCTCTGAACTCAATTTTCTTCCATGATGTAACTCCACTGATTTCACCATTTGTGATTTGCACCATACTAACCTGTAGAAACAGGGAGTTCCACAAAACATCTGAGAACAGTTTAAATTGATTGAGCACAATCACACCAGTTATACCAATGGACTGGCTTAGTCTTAGAAAACTTTGTTAGCTGCTAACCACTAATGGTTGTGAGATCTTGACTATATATGACATCTGATATGTAGAAGTCATGACCATTAATTACTTCAACAAGACTGTAATCGTAAACTTTCTTACAAAATGCCCACAAAACAACTAGTGATCTCCTAAATCTGTTAATGCAGTACTGTTTTGATATGGGTCTTAAGATACTATTTTATTAAGTGCAAGCTCTAATGGATCTTCACTTGATAATAGTAGGAGTGGAGGAGAAAACCAACAAACAAACAAACACATATGTGCCTTGTGTCTGCCTGTCCAACAGCTAATGGGTAGCAGAATAAAATAAACAATAAATAAATAAATAAACAAACTCACAAAGTTTACAGCAATATTTCTACCAATATCTGCTCTCACATTTTACTAGTTGTTAGCAAAGGCTGTATTCAGATTGTATTCTGTATTTATTCCTTGGAATTTAGTCAATTATTGTGCACATTTTGCTGTTTGTTTTTTTGAGTTTAGTTTGTGCTTGTTTTGGTTTCTGTTTGGTCTGGATTTTTTTTTTTTAAATGCCACTACCACTTTTGTTTCTCTGAGTGAACAGTTTTCAATAACCAGGATTTACAGGTTCAATGTACAAGAAGTAGAGTCAGTTCTACTGCTACCTAAAAGAACCAAACCCAACTAATCATTAGAAAATAGAAATAAATAGAATAAATAAATAAATAAGCAAACAGAAAACACAGACAAAAACTTCAACCAGTACATTTTTCTTGTATTTGTCATTCACATCAGAATTTCAGGAAAAAAAAATTAAAACCTCAAAAACCTCAGTACAAATAACTAATTTCTGAACTGATCATGAGTTTCCTGAAAAACAGCTTGAAATTATGAAGCCTACAAGGAGTATATATTCTCTTTTCTTCCCACTGTACGCTCCCTTATCTCTCACACAGACCATAGCACACACGACCCAAACAGAAAGTCAAATTCTAATAACATAGAGCTTATCTTTAAAGAAAAAGATTTAAGTTTTTTGTTTGTTATTATCTAAGTATAAAAAATAACCAAAAGAAGATATGAGGGGTAGCAAAATCCATAAATGGCTTTGAAGTGCTGAATATGACCTAAGCACTGCTTAAAGCATCTCTGCTTTATTCCTTTAAAAAGTGGTTATGACATTTAATTTTTCAAATCATGTAACAGAGAATAATATTTTAACTTTTGTTTTATTCTCAATTTTCTTTTAAAAATTAAATTTTAAACATGAAGAAAACCCACTACTGACAAGCATGCAGTGAACAAAGAGAAGTAATCTTTAAAATTTGCAGTTGTCATGGAATTCTGGTAGAAGCTCCCAGAAAAATAATTATCTGCAGACTGAATTCCACCCATACTTGACTTCTCACATTCAGGGTGGGGGGTTCTTCTTTCATTTGAAGACTTATTTTGCTAAATAAGCTATTTTACATGCAGATTTCATTATGATTAAAGTCAGGAATGGATGGCAAGTGGGTAGTAATTGGGAAACTGAAAGTTTTGATGGGAGAGGAAAAAAACCAACCAAGTAAATGAAAACACACCACAACCACAAAATGCTAGAAAAGCTTTTTCTTTGTCCAGGTGAAGATCGATCAAATGAACAGCACTGAAATATGTTCCACTTTGTTTTAGTGAATCACTGTTGCCATTTGCTCTACAGAAGAGCTGACATGACAGCATTGAAGATAACTGCAGTATCCTACAGCTGTCCAATCACTTACTGCTTAACTCATTCTTCCCCATAATGCACCTTCTCAGTACCTTATTACAATTGATTTTTTTAAATACAAATATGCAGAATAAGATTTTAAAACTCAAGGAAGCTATTAGTCAAAAAAAAAAAAAAAAAACAAAACAAACCCAAAAGCAAAAAAACCCCAGCAAACCAAACTGAACCAAAAAGAACAAAAAAAACCCTCCCCAAAACCCAAAAACAAAACAACCCACAGCTTCTTTGTTACAGCCACACTGTACTGGAAGGTAAAATCCCAAGCAGGCACAAATCTAATCGCCAGTCAGTTTAGGAGAATTCTTCACTCACAAGGTGCCCACAGTCATCTAAGAAATTCAAAGAGGATGATTGTGCAAGTTTTCCTCTGCTGCCACCAGGAAGCTGCATATACAGTGTACATAAGATTGACTGTATCTTTTAAGAAGTAAGCAAAAGTTCCTACATTTTGCAGCAGAGGTACCAGTTTTCTCACAAATTTCTGCTTCCAGACCCAGTTTTTCATCTTAAAACAGAAATGGGAGAGGCAGGCTGGCCCACCATATTTTTGAGTTTCATTACTTCTCTCCAGCCTCCAAAATGAAAGATTTCCAAAGAACTCAAACACATAGAAGAATGAAAAATTATCTAATAAGATATCATTCTCAAACTATGTTTGAAGTAAGAGGGATTTAGATGAAGCATATATTTCTACTAAAGGTCCTTTCAGTTCAAATGCTGACTTTCTGTAAAGCTGGGTGCATGGTCTAAATCTTAGATCAAGAAGCAGACACAAATCCTGAGAAGAATATAGGCATATAGAATATAGAATATAGAATATAGAATATAGAATATAGAATATAGAATATAGAATATAGAATATAGAAACCTGGGAATGGAGGGATGGGATCAAGAAAGCAAAGGAAGGCACAGCAAGAGATGAATTTGGCAAGGAATGTGAACAATATGAACAGCTTCTGCAGGTATGTTAGTCAGAAGAAGAAGACAAAAGAAACTGTACTGCTCCAATAAATCACAGACTCACACAATCATTTAGGTTGGAAAAGCCCTCTAAGATAGATCATGGATCCAACCCTTAACTGATCCACCTGTTGTTGACTAGACCATGGCACTAAGTACCATACCCAGTCATTTCCTGAACGCCTCCAGGGTGACTCCACCATCTCCCTGGGCAGTCCATTCTAATGTTTAACCACCCTTTCCATGGCAAAATTCCTCCTGATGACATGGAGGAGGCTGAGCGACTTAATGCCTTTTTTTGTCTCTGTTTTCACTGGCAAGTGCTCTTCCCTCATCTTTCAAGTCCCTGATGCTCAATGCAATATTTTGACCTCTGCAAGATATTTGATAGGGTTCCCCCAAACTTCCTCGCTTCTAAATTGGAAAGATATGGGTCTGATGGATGGACCAGTCAGTGGAGAAGAACTTGGGTAGATAGCTGCCTCCAAAGATGGTGGTCAATAGCTCAATGCTGGATTAGAGATGAATCACAAGAGGTGCCCCTCATGGGTCATATCAAGGCTGATACTGCTCAGTATTAAGGACACACTGTGATTGAGTGCAGCCTCAGCAACTGAGCAGCTGAGTGTTGTAGTTGATACATTTGACAGAAGGGATGTCATCCAGAAGGATGTTGTCAGGCTTGACAAATAGGCCCATGGAAACTTCATAAAATTCAATCAGGCCAAGTATCAGGTCCTGTAACTAGGTCAGGACACTTACTGATATCAGCACAAGCTAAGGAATGACTGGATTTGCAACAGCTCTGTGAAGAGGGATCCAGGAATAGTGGTGAATAAGATGCCTGAATGCCTGTAAGAACATATTGCCTAGATGTGAGCAGGCAATGTGTACTTACAGGCCAGAAGGCCAATCATACCCTGAGTTATATCAAAAGCAGTGTGACCCAGCAGGGTAAGAGAGGGGATTATCCCCTTCTACCCTGTTCTTGTAAGACTCCAACTAGAATGCAGCATGCAGGCCTGGAGGCCCCAGCACAAGAATGTCACAGATCTCTTATAGCAAGCCCAGGGGCAGGCCACAAAACACCTTTCCTTTTAAAAAAGGCTAAAAGTTTTTGAGTTGTTCACCACAGAGAAGGTTCCAGGGAGATCCCACTGGGACCTTTCAATACCTAAAGTTAGAAGAAAGATGGAGAGAAACTCTTTAACAAGGTCTGAAATGCTAAGGAGAGTGACAAGGTTTTAGAGCATTTAGTAGATTTAGATTAGACATAAGAACATCTTTTACAAGATTATGGTGAAACACAAGAACAGGTTGCTCATGGGTTGCTCAGGGATGTTGTGGATATTGTTGGAGTCATTCAAGGTCAGGTTTGACGGGCTTTGAGCCATCTGATCTAGAAAAAATGTCCCTGCTTATTGCAGGGGGTTGGAACTAGATGATCTTTAAGGTTCCTTCCAAACCAAACTATTCCATGATTAAAATGCTCAACTTATAGACAGATAAGGTAGTCTTTCAAATTGCATTGTAACGTCAAAGAAGGCAAGAAAGGCAGACACTTCTGCTTTGAGATTATTTCTCTAATGTTAACACAGGCTTCTAATGTTAATTTGCTTTTGAAATATTTAATGATTATAATCTTTTATGAATAGCTCTGTATCCAGCTATCACAAATTTAGGGAGCTAGTCAGGCAAGGAACACTTTAGCTAGGTCAGGCACCACATAGTACCCAGACCAGGCAAGGATTTTACAGTCAACTGTTCTCTGGAGACTTCTAATGAAAACTTTGATTAAAACAGGCAATTTTGAAAACTAAAGCTGTATCAGGAGAACTAACTGTTTTATGCATGCCACGTTTTATGACTGTGAAGTCCTGTAATCCAGTACTGCCATTCTCAGTAACAGACCATAAGCTTTGTAAACGGCTTGCAAGGCCTCAGGACCAATTCTTGCTACAGTCAGGCTCACCCTGCATGAAATTCTCAAATTTCCCTGCAGCTTTGCTTTACTTCATTTAGCTGTGATAGCAATTTCTCTAACTGACTGTCTGTCTAAGGCTAATTCGGTTTCCTCCTTTTATTCCTCCCTTTTTTTTCTGATGGTACAACTAGAGTTTTAAATGAATAGCTGTAACAAACATTCTATGCAGAACGAAGTATTTAACAACTGGCACAATGACATGGTTCAGAGAAATACAAGCCTGCTTTGAGTCTTTGAGAAACAAAGGATACAGTCCAGGGAAATACATGTACAGGAACAATAAGAGATGAGACAAAGTCTTGGCACTAGAGAGCTCACAGTTATGAACAACTCACTCATAGTCAACTACAGAAATGCAGACCCAGACAAAACTGGGTTTAGGAACAACAACAACCACAACCAAAAACAAAAACAAAAACAAAAACAAAAAAAAACCAAAAAAAAAAAAAAAAAAAAAAAAAAAAAAAAAAAAAAAAAAAAAAACAAAAACAAACAACCACAACCAAAAACCAAACCAAACCAAACCAAACCAAAACAACAAAACAAACAAAAAAAAAAAAAAAAAACCAAAACCAAAGGAGTAGTTAACATGCAAGGGCCACCATATTAAATAAGTATGGATGACACATGGAACTGCAAGACCATGGAAGAAAGAGAAAACATATAATATCATTTTAAGTAAGAATAACCTCAGGTGCATCCTAAACTCAGGAATAAGAAAGCATCAATTAGTGGACCTAGATGAGCAGGGGAAGGACAATCATAATACTAGGAAAAAGAGCAAGTTGTCTGTGCAACTATTACTCTCCTCTTGTTCTTTTTTCCTTTTATGTAAAAATTTCATCTTGACTAATAAAGAGTAGCTACTCAAGACTGATTAGTCTATCAATTTTGGGTTTACATACATACACACAGAAATAATGCTGACTCTTTCCTCATAAATAAGATTTTTGCATTTCCAAAACTGCTGCTTTAACCTTCTTGAAACTTCAGGTTTATAATCCACTGACACAACACAGATGTGAAGTTCCTTGTGTTGTTAAGCAAGTTTTAGAAAGGCACACGTCTAATACAGTCAAGGAGATTGTATGACCTTCCATGCCTCCCATAGCCCTTTTCAAGTCAATCCTATAAACCAGTTTCAAAGAACCTTAAGGCAAGATTTCTCAAAAGTATTCCATGCATAAATAATTCTATAAAAGTTTTAGGAAGTCTTCCAGTATATACAAGATAAAAGATTTCAAAGTGTTAAAGGATACAAATGCAAAATACAGAGTTAACAAGTACTCTAAATGGTTTTGGAGACTCATTTGTAGCAACACATATATCTAATGAAGTGAATGAGATTACTTGGGTGAATAAATGGTATTTAGATACTCAATACACAAAGTAGTCCTCTAGATATTACGAAAACATGGAGGCAAGGATCATGTGATAGATTTGAAAAAAATCTCAAAGGTTTCAATTAAAATGCAATGTCTATGTTATGTGTACTACAAGCAACCTAGTTCCTTTCTTCATAATTAACAAGTTAGTGACATACCAGCTACTTTCTCCATTACTAAGCAAGATCAGAACCTTAGTAAAAATTTAGACATGCCTGTTTTGATGAGTATATTTTCTAGAAACATCCATCTATCTCTTATTATCCCAGCTGCAAAAAAAAACCCTTGAAAAGTTATGCAAATGAAACCTTCAATATATGAGAAGGATATGAAAAACAAAGTAATTCAAAGTGCAATTATTAATGGTTTAGTTATACAAGAGAAGATGAAAAGCAAGGTATGTGACTGTATTTATATATTAACTATCCATCTAACACAGCAAATTATACAACCTTTAATTAATCAGGATAACAGCTGCTGGCTACAGTAACATTAAAAATCTAACTTTCTATTTTCTATACCAATAACCCACAGGGGTTTATTCCAGAAATACTGATTCAGCTCTGCATCACACTACTTCTGCCAGTTTAAAAGAATAAAAAATCTGGAAACAATGATTCCAGATGAGATAGAATTTTTTCCATTTTCTTTTATTTTTGCAACAAAAGACATAAAATATCTAACTCATCTTTGCCATTGCAGGCAGATTCATAATAAATACAAAGTAGTTATCAACAGTAACTCTTAGTAAGCTGCAGAGACTTTTTTATAAAGGGCAGAAATATAGTCTCCATAATACAAAGTGATACTACTTTAAGTTAAGGAAAATAGATAACAAAAAAAAAAAAATAAGCAATATAAAGACTACAACAAACCAGAACTGGTGTGGCTGGAAATGCATTTTTATTATCTGAGAGTTGAAAAGCCAATTATAACTTCCCCTACTTTGTGCCAGCCAAAGGAAAAAAAAAAACTTGCTTTACAAATAAGGCCACAAATGAAGCAAGTCATAGTCAGATTCATTAAAATCTAGATAAGTGACAGTTGTATTTAATCTGGGACCATCTGAAGGTAAGTTAACACTACTGAGTATATCCAGTAACAAGAACAGAAGTTAGGATTTAACTTTTCAAGCAAATAGAAGCCTGGGGATAAATGCATCAAAAATCTCCTGTGAGTAGTTTGGCAACCTGCACAAGATGCTGGCAGTATTTTGGTTTCCACATTGGTAAAGAGGAAAAGACTAAATCCAGAGCTGAAAGTTCAGGCAAAATCGAGTTTTAACAAAAAACAAGTTTCTTCTTTAACAGTTGTAATGCTGATATTTGGCATCAGTTGCCATTTACAATAAATACGGAGTGAGTAGGGAAGGACACAGGCCACTTAGCTAAAATTCTATCTCCAGCAAATCTGCAAGGCTATGAAGAAAAAAGTATTCCACCAAATCCCATTTGGCTGTAAAATGGAACAAACAAAAATTCCAACTCTGTTGAGTCACATTGCATGGCTTGTTTCAGAAAAGCACTTGGAGAAGACACAAATTCCTTAAATCCCTTATATAGATGAATTTAAAAAATGAAAGAATCCAACACAATTTTAGAATTATGGAAGCTTTGATCTTATTTTCTTATCAAACTATTTCAGCTTCAAGAAAACATATTTTAACTGTAAAAAATTAAAGCCCAGAAGGACTAGATCATTTTGAGCTGGAGAGGCAAAGTTAGTCTCTTTCTGTTCAGTAGGAGTGAGGGTTGTTTATTTTGTTTCATTTTGTTGTTGTTGTTGTTGTTGTTGGGGTTTTATTGTTAGTTTTTTGGGGTTTTATTTTGTTTGTTTGAGATTCTTTTTTTAAGCTACCTACAACACTGACCTGTGGGATTTTTCGGTCACGCTGCACACTTGTCCTTATTCCAGTTATTAAATTTTGTTAAAGAATTATATTTCTTCATAGTAGCTAAAATGGGATTTTGAAATTGTGATGAAAACCATTTTGATAAAATAAGGATGTTTCAGAAACTGCTGAGCAGAGCTTACATGGTGTAAAGGCCTTTTTTTGTCCTGTCAATGACTAGTCTGGAAGTGCGCAAGATGTTGGGGGGAACACAGCTGGAACAGCTGACAGTTTGACCCCAACTGACCAAAGGATTATTCTGTACCACATGGTGTCATGGTCAGCAATCAAACGGGCATGGTTGAAGTCTGGCTAGGGCTACCATTGCTCAGGGATGTTTGGAGTGATGTAATTTGTCTTCCCCAGTAACCATAGTTGTGATGGAGCTCTGCTTTTGTGGAGCTGTCTGAACACCTGCTTGCTGATAGGAAGCAGTGAATGAAATCCTTACTTTGCTTTGCTTGCACATGCAGCTTTTGCTTTAACTATTAAACTGTCTTTATCTCAACCCACAATTTTTTTCACTTTTGCCCTTACAATTCTCTCCTGCATTCAACTGTGGGGCTGGTGAGTGAGCGGCTGCATAGTGCTCAGCTGCCCCCTGGGGCTAAATCACAGCAATAACCTTAATACTCATTCAGATGAGGCAATGACTGCACTTAGATAATTGTGACATTTCAAAAAACTTTTGAAATGTTTTTTACAAGTTAATATTAGTCATAGGAACACACATCAATGGAAGACAGACAAGAAAGAACATGAAATGGGATATTAATATCAGCACAGTTAGGATGATGATTTCTCCGGATGTAGCAGCAGCATGAAACCACTGTAGTAAGTTGTTTAGGCTACACAGAAGGAGAAGCAATTCTGTTACAGCACTGACTTTCCACTTCAGTTTTCCATGCTAGAACTTGCTGTTCTGGTTTAGGACTGGCACCTCGTAGTATCAGAGGACCAACCCCTCATTATTTCTCTCTAGTAAGCCCACTTTTACAAAAACATTTTCCTTCTGAGTGTGTGATCTCAAATAGTAACAGAACTAAAAATTTTGTGGAGGGAGGTTACAAGTCCACTAAATCATTACAAGTTATGAACCACCAGCTATGTGTTTGTTACTGATTCATGTACCAAGGACAAAGATCACAGAAGCTCTTACATGGATCAGTAAGTCACCAGAAGGCACAAAATTATCCTTACCAGAATCAGAGGCAGCCAAAAAGACAATTCCACAAATTTTTGTTAAAATATGTAACTCCTTTTGCAAGGGCTACCAGCATAGGAAGGATGTCTTTCTCTCATTAAGAATCAAGTTGGAAAGATTTTGCCTGTGTGAAAGCTCAAAAGCAGAACACAGCTGACACAGCTTACAAATTGACTAACATAATGGTCATAACATAGCATAAAAGTTATTCTTCCTTTAGGTACAAATTTCAGGGGTAGACAATGAGACTTACACCATTTAGTTTAATTTTTCTGACAATTCAAGTAGAGTGCATTCCATTCAAATTTTCATAAAGTGCCTTTTTTTTTTTTCCTAGGAAAGAATTTCCTAAAATTTCTTATTGGGAAATTTCTGCCCTTTGATATTTTAAGGAAACAGCATTCCAGATTTCTGACTCCTGGTCCTTTGAATACTGCTGAAATGTAACATTTATCTCTCCTCACAAACACAGCTTTTAATTTTTCAGAAGTCTTCTGAATATACGTAGAATTAAAAATAATTTTCTTTAGCTGATATTGTTAAAACTCTTTTGATATCTAAATCATTGATATTCTAGATTAGGTAGCAGAGTTCTTACAGAAGAGCCTTGCTAGATGACTTCTGCCCTGAGATTTTTGCTGCTACTAATTACGGCATGATGTGATATATGAAATATCAGGGATTTTTTTAAACTTAATTATGTTTTCTTTCCTGTATGTTATCATTAACAATAATTCATATGATTTTATTACAAAAATATGTCATTTTAAATAAAAGTTGCTAAAGAAAGAAAAAAAAAATTCCTTTGTAAGGACTGCAGTTGGCAAAGGAAATCTATACCTAAGTTCACCTCCAGAGAGGTACAACTACAAATTTCAGCCTCAGGAAAGAAAAAAAAAAAAAAAAAAAAAAAAATTATTTTTCTGTTTTCACTATTTAAAGTTTTTGGTTTACTCTATCATGTGGATACACAAACATATATTGATAAAAGATTCAACGAACATCTCAGTTTGTAAAGAACAGACTACCAAAATAACAAGAGGTATTTAACTAAAAATAGAAATATATCAGCTTATTAAAAGGTTCTATGGCAAATTACAGTGACAGAAAAACTGTCAATATTACATTTACAACAGCAGCAGCTTTTACTACAGCATTAATGCTAGTTAAGTTTTCTTACCAAAGAAAAGCTAAGAAAAAGGCAGGGTTTTTGCCTTTAACATTTAAAAATATGAAACTCATAGAATTTACAGTTTCTTTCTCCAAAAACCATAGCAGAATTGAAAATACTTACAGGTTTGGGAGTGACAAACTGAATCCTTCCTAAAACCCACACAAGAGAATATAGAATGAACTGCCTAACTCTCAATTTCATCATTAGATACTCATTAGAATCTTTTGGAGATTTTCTGAGCTGGATATACTAATTCACTGATGTTCACTAGTCATTCACAGTTTCACATCACTGGAACGATCAAAATTGTTCCAATGATTGAATCTCCTAACAGAAGGGCTCCCTGCCCATGGTGCTGGTGGGGTTTTGAGATAGATGATTTTTACAGTTTATTCCAATCTTCTATGATTCTATGAAAATTAAATATTGTCTAATAGATAAAAGAGCACCCATGACTAAACCACAGAGATTAACTGGCAATGGTTGAAGATTCAGGAGACTACTCATCTCAGACTGAATAGCAGAGAATCATTATGCGAACAAGTTGCATACAGTTGGTATTTTCTTGCCAATTTAGCTTCCTACAGTGAACTTGAAATATTTGCCTCAGATTATTCATTGGATCATTCATTCATTCCCAGGCAGTAACTACTCTCATCATGGTATCACAGTTTGTTGGGAGAACTACACAGCCATTAACCAGGCTCGTGGACAACAAGTAGGAGGCAGTTCAAGCACTGACGAAAAGACAGGCAAACTTTTAGTCTTAAAACTGAGTGCAGAAAAGGTACTTAGGTACTTGAGGGAGGGAAACAAGCAAAATCCAGAAAACATTAGTTTGAGTCCAGAAGTCCATTATTTTCACTGCGGTCCATATTGACTGGAAAATATCACAGTGTCAGGAAAATTATCTTGGCAAACTCACAGAATCATACTAAGTTGGTTGGGGAATTTTTTCAATTTTTTTGTTTTATTTTATATAGCCAAAAGCACTGAACCATAAAAAAACAACCAAACACGACAATGACAACAAAAATCAAACCAAACCAACAAACAAACAAACAAAAAACCCCCCCACAAAACAAAAACGAACCAAAACAAAACAATCCCCTGCAACCTAACAGATACTCAGGAAGAACAAGCCCTGCAAGAGGTGAAAAAACCAGAAAATTTCTTCAAAGGCTATACACCATGGAAGTGCATCACTGCTTTCTGCTGTTGATGTCAAAAGGGATTTAAAAAGAAGCTTTGGGAAGGTGCATAAGGGAAGATGAGGTGACTGACAGTATAAATGTTAATGCTGGGTTTGTGCAGAAAGCTTTGAGGAATCAAAGAACAAAAGAAAAAAAGGAACATGGCCTGCGGGCAATAGAACAGAAGGACATTCTTCGTGAGCTCTTTCTCTGGCAAGGAATAGCTGCTGCTGTAGAGCAGAGGTCAAGGAAAGGTATGAAGAAACACCAAGCCCAGTACAGCTGGCTTGTTTAAACACTGTCCACAAATTCTACACTACAAAATATGGTTAGAAACAACAAAAACAATCACATACACCCACACACACAAAAAAACCAAAACAAATAAACCCTCCAACCAAACATACAAACAAACAAAAACAAAACAAAAAAAAAAAAAAAAAAAACAAAACCCACCCAACCAACCATAAAAAACTTGAAAATGAACCAAGGGTTGTTAACCTTAGATGGCATCTTAATGTTCAGTAGCAGACACTAGCATATCCAAATATAAGCTAAACCCCATGATTTTTCATTTTATGTTAATGACTAGGAACACACTGTGAAATTACTTTTGTACTTTAACTAAATTTTTCCACTTGACAACTGGATTCCCTGAATGACAGGCCATAGTATTTTATGATAGAAGAAAGACCATCAAATTATAAATATGCACAGCAGTCCAGATACTGCTGTAGTTTAAAGAGCATTTGTCTCTATTGCCAAACAAAAGTAAGTTTTCTGTATGGGAGGCATACTTCTGACTTCCCAAAGGCAGCTACTACAATGATACAGCAATACTGATTTTTTAATTCTGTATGTAGCCCTAAAGCACCTTTTTTAAAAACGGTTTGTTAACTTCATTCTAGAAATATAAGAATTAAACTGATTTTACCAGGGAATTAAGTAAAATTGCACAAGTCCTAGTACTTTGTTTTCTCCTTCTGCAGTCCCTGCAAAGCATAAAGATATTTCCTATGTAAACCACTGCAATTATAAAAACCAAAAACAATTACAGAAGGAGGAATTATCCCTCAATTCTCCAATTCCATTGCTAAAGAATTATGTTTATATATGAAACAGTAATTGCAATGGTCAATAAACCATTTCATGTTTTAAGCTGACTGATGTTATAAACTGAACTTACTACTTCTGAAGTTCATAGCTCTTTGCACTGATATAATCATGTTTGAAACTTCCACAGATAATAAAATTTCTAGAAAATAAGAACTGTTCAAGTTTCCAACAATACCAGAACTTAGAGAGCTGATGTTATCACTGAGAAAAATTAAAGTATTATTAGTTGAAATATTAGAGAATCTCAGAAACACACATATAAATCTGGGGAAGGAATGATACAGTAAAGAAAGCTACATTTCACCCTAAGAATTCAGTAACTGCCCAACTACATCAGTATCTTGTTAAACTCTCTGGTCTACTGCCACAAAGATCTTATTTAGTTCATGTCAATAACCACATGGTATATGAGTGACAGCAGGCTAAGTCACGTAAATACTACTAATGTTCAAGGGCTTACAGTGCCATAATGTGGTTTCACTAGCTTCACTCTAAACTCTCCATTTTAAAAACAAAAAGGATCCACTTACGCCATTGTTGCACAGGAACTGAGGTCATAAATGAAGAATACATTAAGTAAAAGGCATAGATCAGAATCTTTGCCCAGGGAAGGGGATGTAATGTTCTCTCTCTGCTAAGGATACCAAGTATGGGTAAAACTTCAGTGGCCGTTCAATCACCATTGAAGTGGTTAACTTGCCTTGTTTCCTGGTTTAGTGCCCTTCTGAGTTTTTCATTCTCTGCATCCTGAACCCAGAATATCCCAAACTCTCAGCTGGCAGAAGCATTCAGCAGCACTTCAATGCTCCTCTTGCTTCCAACTGAACAGTAATTCACTTACTCAAGAGAAGAATGAAAGAGCTGGCCAAAATCAGGGATAGGCATATAGTTAAGGAAGGCAAACTAGCTGGGGATGAGTAGCTGGCAGAGTGATTATAAAGACTTCTACTGGCTGGTAATACCTGGTCTGTATTCTCCTGTCCTAGAGGAACTGAATGCCTGTCTTAAAATCACATGTGACACAAGCCAGAAGCTGTCACTATTAAAAGCAGGTAGTCTTGGGAACAGTTATGGAAGTTCTTAAACAGTGGGGCAAATCAGCTGACTTGCATCAGAAATCACTCCAAGCCTTCACAAGAAAACACCTAACCCCTCAGAGCTATAACTCCTTCTAGAACCATCAGTACCCACTGCCTGTCTCTACACTGAAATGCTGTCACTTGAGTGACATTCACCATTTTTCCAAAGCTGGATGTCACATTTTGAAGTCAATTTAAAGTTCATTGACAATACCAGGTTTACAGCCCTAAATCTGAAAGGGGGCAGTGTTGTTTAACCAGAAAGTGGTGCTGTCTGTCACTGTTAATTACTGCTCTTCCTGCTTGGGTTTTTAGAGGAAAGTAGGCCAGCAGGAACTGTCATTATATTACAGCCTGTGGCTCCATGCATGTGTTCCTAAGTTGATAGTCAAGAGATGTCCTTTAGCCTTTTTTCACTGTGTTTTTCAATATGCTCAGATTGCATAAAAGGATGAAATATGCTATTGCATGCATCTCATAGAGGAGAATAATACAGGTGCATAGAAAGCAGCTTCCTATTGAGGCAACAAAAACAGTTCCTGGTGTGTTCATGATTTCTGATGTTCCTTTTCAATTTACCTAGTAAAGCTTATAAAGACTATGGCAATGAAGCTTAGTTGTTTCTCACAGCCCCCGTATTAGTTAAAAAATAAGAGACTGATTAGCTGACTTACCAGGTCATAAGATCTTGAGGGTCAAAAGAAGGGGGGAACAGCTACCAAGGAGAGATATACTGTGAGCTACCCACTCAAAGATAAAAAGCTCAAACCAAAAAAGTTTGAACTACTCATGACACCTCCTATGCCCCTGTCTTTTGCACCTATGTAATCCCCTCAATATGCATACTGAATTCAAGAAGAGACTTTAATACACACTGTCATTTCAAAACATTAACGAGATATGAAAGAAAGATGCATATCAATATGGAGTAGAATTTGCCACTGTCAAGAAAGGGAGGCAAACTTTCAACAGTCCTAGAAAAACATGATGAAAGCTCACCAAGCATTTGAAGGTACCTGTGATCTCTAATGTACTGTCACTTTCTCTGAAGTGATGACCAATGTAATGGATTTATTCACTTGTAAATTCTCTTCCTAGTAAAGAGCTACCATCAAACCATGGTAGATTCAGCTCCACATCAACTACATCAATAAAAACATTTCAGGTGCTTAACTGATCGTAGGCAAATTTTTCAGAATAAACACTATCAGTCAAGGTTTAGATCTATGAAACCACAGAAAAAATCACTTGGAGTTTGAGAAGTAATCTGAAAATGAGCCTTCTACAACTTAAAGTATTAGAAGTCCTGCATTTTCAATGAATGAAAAAATCAGCATTAAAAATTCCTAGCACACACACAAAACTCCAAAACTACCAAAGCAACACCACTCACTCAGTTTGAAACCAGTCCCGAATTACACTCAAAACACCCTTACAATCCAGCAAGTGACTTAATATCACCAGTTATGCCTGTTAACTTTCCTCAATAAAGATTGCAGTTCTCATAAAACCATTTATGAAATACTTTGAGCTATACAGAAGGTATCATTCCAGTTTAATGAGCATAATTCTTGGTAAATACAAGAAATGCTTGGCCTTATTTCTAACAAAAACTGAGTCATCAGTCTAACACCTTCCACAGTGTAAGTTTTAACTGATTTTTTTGTTTGTTTTTAATTTTATATATACATATATTTTTGCTGTTGTCTTTTTAATTTTCCATGAGAGGATTAGTAATTAATTTTCAAGACCAGTTGGAATCCATATCTCCTCTCATTTTTATCATTGCACCTCTAAGTTAGACATTGCTTAAAGATACTTCCAAAAAAAACATTTACGAAATAATAAGAAAACCATTTAAATGAATCCATCTCTGAATGCGAGTTTGGGGGCCTGACAAATTTTGTTAAAAAATTCCATCAGAAATTGCAGTATCAGTGTAAATTGAATTTAAAATTCAAAACTATGGCTCATATAAAGCAGCCTTTTAAATATGCTACAAAATAACCCCCATGGTTAATGCAATAATAGCCAATTACTCAAATCCCAAACAGAATTGAAACATCACATTTCAACGTGAAAAACATGTAAATAGGAGTTCTTACCTTCATAGATAGCTTTGAAGCCTTGGGCACTCACAGCAAAATCTGTGGTGAAACAGAGGGTGAGGATAGATCCTGTGCTCACAATAGATGATGGAAGCTGAAATCCAGATAACCTGTGCAATAAAAAGACACAAATTACTAACACTTTTTTATAATAAAGGCCATCAGTAGATGTGATGACCAGTATGATAAACATCATGTTTTTACATCTGAACTGCAAACACATTATGGGTTTTGCCCTGATGCATCTCTAAACATTCACTGCAAAATTTCAAACATTCCCTTGACCTTTAAAACTCCTATGTTTACACATCTATGTGCTCTCCGGAAAACAAAGGAAGAAAGACAGAAAGACCTACTAAAGATTTTTTTTTTTTTTTTTTTTTTTTTTTTTTTTTTTTTTTTGGTATGTGTGTGTGATAGGACTTATTTTAAGATGAAGACAGGTAAATTTAGGACACCTAGAAGTAAATACTCAGGCCTTGACTCACTCAGAGACACTCTCTACAATTTGACGTAGCTTAGACTATCCTGTCTATCTTCCAGGTACTTCTTCAGAAAAACCGTGGATGTCATATGTTCAATGTGATAAACATTAACCAACTAGAAAACAAACAAAACCACCACACTTCCATGTAAGAGCTTCAGAATAAATTACCTTACATATCCCCTCTAACTAGTAGTCTTACCTTTACATACAAAATGGAATTTTTGATTAACTATAATTACCTTGCAATATTGATTATAAGACAATTTCCTAAAATCTGGATATTTTTAAGGGTAAAATTGATTGAATAAAAATGTTCAAATCCTTTACGGAAACATCACTAAACACAATTTGTTAGACCTGGCTAACACTAGTGAGATGTATTTTAATGAATAATTTCTCATAAGTAAGATTTAAGACACCATTACTGTCCCACAAAAACAAAACTATACTGGTAGCTTAGCTAACCACTAGTTAATTTCTGTATTGTAGAATAGGGATATGTGATTGAGTATGTATGGGATAACCCTGCCAGAAAACCAGCTTTTGTTCAAATTTCACTGTGAAAGAGCTTCTTAGACATTGAAACAGATCATTAAAAAAATCTAAATAAACAAACACAAAAAGCCCACCAAAAAAAGCCTTTTTTTAAGATCTAGGTGGTTAAGAAAATCCATGTCTTCAAAAAAAAAAAGAAAAAAAAACCAACAAAAAAAAACCAAACCAAAACAAAACAAAAAAACCACCAAAACCCAAAAAACCCCCACCTTGCCCTTGAATTTTACGGTACAATTAAGTTATAGTTCATTAATTGGCATCCAGAACTACAGAAGAGAAATAACTGTAAACAAAATATTAGCAGAGCAGTGTCACTGACCTAGATGTTCTTTTTCAAAATTAGGTTTATTAAAGACCACTTTCATTTATAAAAACACATAGGAGGAACTCCATGCTTCAATTACACTGGTTGGGTGGTTCCCCATCTCTTGCTAATTTTGAGCTTTGGAAAACAAATAGAAGAGTCAGAGATCAAAGCAAGAAGAGCTTTAAATACAGACAAAGGCACACAGTTGAGGCAACATAAGTCAGCAAAAAGCTTTCTGCAATTTCTTCCTTTCATTTTAAACAACATTGTCTCCCATGTGGTAATTAGATGTTTGCTCTAATCTTTTTACCTTCTGTGTACTTGTCAACCCAATATTCCTATTCTTTTCCACCTCATTTACTCCAATTCCAGAAATAACCAGGTTGATTTTCCCCTCAGCCTTCAAACTGCAGAACTACCATAAGGCTTGCCACATCTTACGTTCATGCTTTTGCACGTTCTCTCACCTTCACTAGACATGCAGTTTTTAGGGTAATGTGCCTCTTGTTCTATTTAATAAATTAGAGTCGTTATCTCTTTTGCCCTACATCTGGAGTGTACTCTCTTACAGTTCATTACTAATTTAGGTATGTGTTTTCTGATCTTACTTATATGTCTCTCTCTCTTTGAGAAGGGATTCAAAGAGTTCTTGTTTTAAGGGATGGGCTTTGGGATTTTGCAGTATTTCCTGCATCTAACACTTCTTGCTAAATTACAGGAAACGAGCATGCATTGTAGGGGAAGAATGGAAAATCAGCTAGAGTCTAGCCTCAAACTTTCACACTGCATGGGAGAACTAAAAAAAGACCCCACAATAAAATGACCAAAAAAACCCCCAGTTATATCAGTGCAAAACTACAAAGATTTTTCTCCTTCATTCCTGTTTTCTCCACTCGGTCTGGATTTGGTCCATATAAATGAATTTAGCTGAGCTGTGAGTGGACATCCTGAGTTCTTGGTATGATTTCTACACCAGCCTGCTTTGGTTCTGTTCTAGTAAGTGTCACTCCTACAATATAGACCATTAGGCGCCAAATAATTTTTTTTCTATAGCATTCTCCTTGAAATACCAGAAATTCATTCTTTAGGCTGACATTGCAATTCGCATTAAAGGAGGACAAGTACATTCTTTTATATCCTAAGTCATTTCACTTAAAGGTTTTGCAGACTTACAGGTATGAGAGACTGGAATGTTAATGGTTAATGGCTTAAAATTCTTGTCATTTGTGGACGAAGCAGGGTGCTTTGCCAGGCCAGGTTTTCTCACCCACTCACACAAGGGGGACAAGGAGAGTTATTTGTGTCCTGGGTTTTGAGCCAGGTAAGGAAGAAGACAGGTAAGAAGCAGACCCTGCAGAGGCAGGGCAGTGCTCATTACCATTAATGCCCTCATGTTTCAGAACAGGCTCAATTCTAAAACTGAGCTTCTATCTCTCTTCCCTGGGGAAGGCGCTGGACATTTACACTCACAGGGGATGTTCATAAGTACGACTGATGGTATTTGTCCCTTCTGATGGGGCATAACTGCCTCAACCATGTTGACATGAGAGGCAATGTCTTGGAAGGCATCATAAACCAAGGACTCCAGAAGCCCAGAGTCAGTTCTGGGGGCTTCCATCAGAGGGTTGTGCCAGACCTGCAGTGCTGCAACAGTGTAAAACGACCATCCCCAGGGGTGGTACCTCGGCCTTCCTCCTAAAGCTGAAGTTAAGTTAACCCACTGAGTTTGTGCTTCATGGGCTTCCCTGCAACAGACCAAGATGGTGACCATGACTCTCACCAAAAGATGGACAATCAAGTCTCATTGCTGGATCCATGGGCAGTGGTATCTTTATACTCTTCTCCTTTCCTTCTTTCCTTTCAGTATACATTTTCTAAAGTATTCATTTTATGCTTTTACGTTGCTATATTACTAAAGATAATAACAACCTACATACCTGCTTTCCTTTAGAACGCAATTGTTCTAAAATAAACTCTACACATATAAACACCAGTCATTCAGCTTTGCTTAACTCTAACCTCCCTCAAGGTTTCTATTAATAAGAAACTGGGTTACCCATATCTTCTGGGATGGGTTGTAACTAGGAAAAGGCAAATATGAGAGGAAACTTCAAGTACGTCAACTTGAAATCATTTTATTAGAGCAGTTGTTTTTTGCACTATTACTGCAAACGTTTTTGGATTAGTGCAATCTTTATATTGCACTAATCCAAAAAATGTTTACAGAAAAGTCTTTAAGAGAAAAATTCACCAGACTACCTCTATGTGCCTCTATGCCTTGCCTGTCTGGCCACCCCAGCCATGCTGCAGGCGGAAGGGCAGGGGCAGTAGCAGTGGCAGCTTCCCCTTCCCAGGGCCCTGCATGAAAAGAGGCATTAAGTAGCACCAGCCCCACGGTGGCCACTGCTGCCCATACAACGTCTGGCCGACAGCAGAAGCATGACGAGTGATTCCTTGATGCAGAACTTAGACAAGATCAACTTCTCGGCTCTGTAAGATTTTGCAAAAATCTTTAAATTTTTGGAACTTATTAACAATGGCACCTACAAGCAGCAGTTTTTCTTCTAGTCAGAGAAGAGGAGGAAGTGAAGATGTGAGGGAAAACAGCAAGGCAACACCAAGGTCAGTGGAAAAAAAAAGAGGGGAGAAGCTGCTTCAAGCATTTGAGCCAATATTCTTCTGCAAGCCATGGTAAGGACAATGGTAAGGCAAACTATTCCCTTGTAATGCATGGGGAATGCAAAATCCACTTGCAGTAGGAAAAGTGCTCATGCCAGAGGAGATGGATGTCAGAGAATTAGTATAGAGGGAGACCTGAATAGAGAGAGAGGGCCTCTGCTTCCAGAGACAGAGAGCCCTTGCTTCCAAGCTAGAGCAGCCTATCCTTAAAAGACTGCACCCCATGGATGAGTAACCCATGCCATATCAGCTTTGGGACGACTGTTTGCCCATGGGAGGACCCCACAGCATAAGAGAAAAACACGACATAACAGAAAAAAGACTCCTCTCCCTGTACAAGCAGAAGATCTTGACTGACGAAGTGACCAATACCCTGTCTCCTTGCACTGTTAGTGGGAAAGAGGGAAGGGCTGAGGGGAAAAAAGGTCTTTTAAAGGCTTATTTTACTTCTCATTATCCTCCTCTGACTCTGTTAATAATGCATTTACTTTACACCTTTAAATTTAGACCTCTCTTGCCCTTAGAGTGTTTTTTTCTCCCAATCCTTATCTCAACTCATGAGGCCTTCGTTAATTTTTTCCCTCTCCTCTGCCCCACTGTAGAAGGACAGGGTAAGCAAATGACTTCTGTGGGTGCCTGGTGTTTGGCCAGTGTCACACCATGGCACTCATGAACCCTCGTCAACAGGTTGAGAGGAGAAAATAAGTCAGAAATGTTCCCGGGTCAGGATACAGACAAGGAGATCAATTACTAATTATTGTCTTGAGCCAAATAGATTTGAATTGGGGAAAATTAGTTTCTTTTATTACCAATTAAAATATGTTTGAACTCTGAGAAACAAAGACAAATTAATCAAAACCCTTTCTCCCCAGGCTCAACTTCATTCCTTCCTTTCCAATTTCTCCACCTCTTCTCTTAGCCAGTGCAGGGAATGAGGGCTGGGGCTCATCCACAGCTGTTCTGCAGCTTCTGCCACCTCACAGTTTTACCTTGCTTCAGCATGGACTTTCCACAGGCTGTGGTTTCTTCAGGAAACATCCTTCTCTTGCTCTAGCATGGCCTCTTCCATAGGCCACAGGGGAATATCTGCTCTGGTGCCTGTGGCCCCTCCTCCCCCTCCTTCCCTCACCTTGATGGTCTCACAGCTATTTCTCTCTCTAGTATTTCCCCTCCTTGTGGTGTTTTCTCTCCTTTCTTACATGTGTTCCCTGAGGTGCCCCCACCCTGGCCGTGGCTCAGCCGTGCCCTGCAGTGGGTGATTGGATCTGGCTGGAACTGCCTGTGTCTGGCTGGAACCGCCTGTGTCCGGCTGGAACCGGCTGTGTCCGGCTGGAACCGGCTGTGCCTGGCTGGAACCAGTTGTGTCTGGCTGGAACCGGCTGTGTCCAGCTGGGGCCGCCCCAGCCTCCCCTCATGGAGCTGCCGCAGCCCCCGCTGGGAGCCTGGGCACCTGCACCCTGTACAGCCTCTATGATACAAACAGAGAACACTTCAGTGCACCTCAATTTATGAATTAAAAAATCAAATAATTGTTATCTTCCTAATATGTTGTCTTCCTAATTAGTAATTCGAATCAATTTAAGCTACCTGAATATCTGGACAGAAGAGAAGCTACAGCAGTTATTTACAAGAAGGTGGTGACTCCAATTATTCCACAGAAAACAGCAGCAGTGCTATGACAGCACATTTACAGGACACATATCCATAACACGACCTTTTACAAAGCCACTTGCTGTCAGCAGTAGGAAGAGTTACCCACAGGGTAAGACACCAAATGGTACTTAGAGCCAAAAGATCAGCATATCCATTCCAAAAAACCAGCCTTTTACCTGCCACGTGCGGAATGACAGAAGCCTTATCTTAATAATTTATATCCATTCTGTTGCCTAAAGGAAGTGGAGATTTAAAACTGGAGATAGCATCTCATACATAAAGGTAGAAGAAGTTGTTACTATAAATTTAGTACAAGATCTATAATTTATAATTGATTTTCTATCACAGAAGATAAGTATATATTTAATTTATATTTAGTCCCACTGCCGCCAGCCTCAACTTTTTTCTTTAAGTCACAGAAAAAAAGGAAGATAAAGAGAGAAAATTGTTCAAGCTTAACTAAAAACAAATTGCAGAAATTATAACATTAGTATTTTGTTAGTAGAAGAAGGTTTCTTTTTATCCAAACTCACCAAGTTCATTCAATAAGCAGAAATAAGCTACAAGCTGAATCCTTTAAATGTATTTGGCCTTGAGGAAAAGCTGTTGATTTCTCTAGGTGCCACCAAAGAGCCATGACAGCAAAGGTCCATGCCTGCTGTGGGAAGCCCTGATGGTGCACAGCAGCCTGTGACCGCCGTTCCGTGAGCCCCTAAGGGAGCAGGAGCACATGACATGACCTGGCCAACGCCAAACCAGCACACACCGCGGGACGTGGGCCAGGGGTTTCCTGGGGGTGCAGCTGCTGGCAAAGGTGAGGCCGCCAGCAGGCTCCAGTGGCTCCAGCCTGGTGGGAGGGAGCACTTCCCAGAGAACTGGCTGCTGTTGGATGAGCCTAGTGGGGTTGCTACTCATCCGGAGAAGGACTTGCCTAATGGGAAATCACAGCACTTCACCTCAGCTGCAGGCACCAACAGAGGAAAACAGCCAGTTCATGTCTCAAGGTCCTGGCAGCCACTAAGACTGGTGACTGCTGAATAAATTGGGCCACACCACTGCACTATGGCCATATGAAGTAGCCTTCTGTTTTCTACTATTTCTACCTACTGTACACAAAATGCAGCCACAGAAATGGTTTCATATGTCTCTGTGCTAAATAACATGGAAAGAAAACATCAGCTAATACTTGATAGAACTGGACAAAAAACAAGGCAACACTGTAGAGTGCCAAAAATCAGTGATACTATAAACCATTACTGCCAGAGGACTAAAACTAATGTTTTACATTTAAAAGAAGTAAGTTATTTCACTTACTATAAAGCTAATGATTTTTTGTGCTTGAGAAAAAACCAGCTGAAACCTTTAAGTCATGTATTCCAGGTTACTTGACTACATAACTAGAAATTGAGTCAGGAAGACAAAGATCTGTCAGGGATTTTGTCACCCATGCCTTGTCAAACAGTTTAAGATATGTTCTTAGAAAACATTTGCTCTAGTAATTTTAAGCTTCATTATATGACTTATATCTGTTTACTCTCACATATGGATGTCATATCAGTCATCTTTTTGGAAAGTGTGTCCTATTAATCCACACGAGTGTATATAGGTATCTGTTATTTTATAACTTCACTTGTGAAGCTAGCTTGCATTCCCTATGACAGGGAGCTTTAGAGAGAGATCCACATCAGGCTGGGAACATTACATCAACAAACCATTGTTTCTACTTCAGAATAAATGAGGATGAATTTTATTTGAAACTTTGTTTTACACATCCATTATAGAACATCCATAATACTGTAAATTATATTCTTGCTCCCACTTGTGAGTTGTTTGGAAATGAAAAATGTACAGAACTCTTCAGCTGGGAAAAAAACAAAACAAAAACCAAACAAATAGAACCACAAAAAAACCAAAACACCCCGAAACCAAGCAAAACAGACTGGAACTCACAAACCCTCAAAACCTTATCAAAGGAAAACAAATTGTATTTTTTTGACTGTAATAAAAGACATTTAGACAAGGAGAAAGTCTGTGAAGAAGACTCTTTTCACAGGCCAGGTACTAATAACTGAAAGATCACCCACATCTCTACTTTAGCTTTTACAGGCTCACTTTATATTAGAGTATCATGACACCTCCACAAAAATCAGTGGCACGAAGCCAGTGTAAATGGAACGATAACAAGTGGCTTAGAAGCCCTGCAACACACAAAAATTGCCTGAAGGGTGGGGAAATACATCAGTTTCTGCAGTCTTCTTTTAACATTTTTACAAATTAGATTATAGTAGCAGTGCCCGCTGAAAAATCCCCTACTCCAGCCTTTTTTGGTGGTTCCACGTTAGGCAAGGACCTCGAGGCAAAAGAAAATATACTAGCAAAAATTTGAATAGATACAAACAGCATGTTTGTCCTTAGCAGCAATAGGGAGATATCTAAAAGAAATATGTTAGTGTCCAAATATAAGTGTATTTAACAAACAGTTTATATAGTGTTCAGTTTTCATTCTGTAAGGAAGACTAAATATTTTTGCCCAGAACCTTGTTGTAGAAATGAGTAAAGCTGTAAATCTGACCTATGATACACAGGAAAATTTGGAATACTGACATGGCTTTGCAGATTTTCAGTATCTGTTTTGCCCAGGCTGGATGACCTGGCTTTTTTTCTTCTATTGCTCAATACAAAATACAATAAAATAAAAAAAATATGATAAATAATGATAAATTAAAAATTATGAAGAACATTCAGATCACATTTCACTAATGTAAATTATTTCAATCCAGTACTTGAAAGGGGCTTATAAGAAAGGTGGGGACAGACTTTCTAAGTAAGGCCCATTGCAATAGGACAAGGGGTTATGGTTTTAAACTTAAAGAGGATAGATTTACGCTAGATACAAGGAAGAAGTTTTTTACTTTGGGGGTGGTGTAACAGTTGTCCAGAGAGGTGATGCCTCATCTCTGAAAACATGAAAACATTCAAGTTCAGGTTGGATAGTATTCTGAGCAATGTGATAGAGTTGAAGATATCACAGCTTGTGAAGGAGGCATTGGACGAGATGACCTTTAAAGGTCCTTTCCAATCCAAAGTATTCTGTAATTCTATGACTCTAGGAATTCAAGTACATTGCAACTTGTAAACAGATCCAGAGTTAGGGGAATAGGATGGATTTATTTAAATATGTCAACAACTGATGAAGTTCCAAACCCAAAAGTTATTGGAGCAATCAAGTAACACCTTTCCTTCACCTTCTGTATGTTTCCAAACTATGTACCTGTTAAGCTTAAAGAATCTTCACAAAGTGTTTTTTATATATTATACATATTATAAATATGTCTCTATGAGACTTTTCATTCAATAAAATAATGTATCCTGTTTCTGAACTGAGGAAAGGATTTTCCTTCACTGTCACCTCATTATGACTTTGGTTTTTTTCCCTGAAGTTAATTGTTCTGACAACTCTTTAAAAGGGTGAGGCTTTGACAGTTTTAGACTATCTGCACAAAGATCCCTATATTAACTTTCTGCTCCTATGTTTTTACTCCCAAGAGCTATGGCATTCTTCTTTTCTATGCAACCTTTGAAGTCTGTCTGTTATTTCTACCCATCATACTCAAAGTTTAGTACAGTATGTATCATTTATTACTTGAATACCTCCTGTCAAAACTGCTGCTTGGTTTGTTTGTCCTTTATAAAAAACAAACCTAGTGGGTATTTCAGTGAGTCATAAAGTTAATTTTATCTAAATTTAACTTTCAAAAAAACTCTTTTGAAGCTAACTAGTTTTGATAGTTTCAAGTGGCACTTAGAAGCAGTTGCTGCTACTAATATGAAATAATGATAAATTCTGGAAATGTTTGAGAATTATGTGAGTGCTTTGGGCTAACTCTGTATTTATTGTATTAAGCATCATATACTCATATTTTTCTTCATTATGTCCCTTGTCACCTCCTTTGGACATATTTTTGCAGTATTCAAAACCTTCAGGAATATAAGTCATCTGTGTAGTTCAGAGCTTAAATTTAAAAATAATTCCTGTGTAGATCATGAGTGGGCTGTAAAAAAAAAAAATGGAGAGGCTCTGCACAAACAATATCCGACACAGGCAATCAAGACATGGAGACGTGGACTTTCACCAACGAATCCATTTAGAGTGTATATAGGTGGGACTGGAGGGAAAAGCCGTGGCTCAGCTTCTTTCTTACCCTGTAACAAGGATCACATACCATGGCAAAGATCCATAATCCTTAAGAAAGCTCATGATGCACCTGTGAAAGCTGAAGTTATCTGTTAGTATACACTGAAGTCCTTAATTTTGTATCTTTGCTGACTTTTTCACTATGCTATTTTTATGCTAAAAATATTTAACTATCACATCTTAAATATCTTTGTTTTTCTACATCAGCATTTGCTGATTGTATGTCTTTGGTATAGCAGTTTATGAGTCTCAGACTGCCATGACTTTTAGAGCCAGGATTCTTTCCTTAACTTCTAGAGCAAAAATCTTTATGTTGAAATGTCAGCTTATTTTCAGAATATTTCTCCCTTGTACATATTCTATTGCAGTATATGGTGTAGTTTAGTGTACTGAATTCCTATTTTGATCTACCTCAAGTTGCTTGTATGCATACAAATTTTAATGATTACCCTCAAAGTGCCCTCCTTATGGTATCACCTTATCAGTGTGCCCTCTAATCAGATCTTCAACAAATTCAGAAGTAATGAAGCAAAACAATCTCCTGTTAAATTTCATGGTGAACAAATTTTCATAGCTTTAGCCTGAAATATCATGTTCCAAGAGCAAGTCAGAAATACACCTTAATTGAGAGATATTTCATCTTTCTCTCTGAGTAGTTTTTGTGCTTATACTTTAAGTCACCTCGGTAGAGGTTTGCCCTAGGATGCATAATTTGATGCTTGAGCTCCTCCTATCAGAACATCATATCTTATTCTCCTATCCTTTAATCCTTACATATATAATACATCATTTCAGGCCTTATGATCATCATTGAGATTATCTATAGTAATATCATTTTTAGTTTGGAACAAATTGTTTCTTATGGATGACTTACCCTAACAACTGTGTTCAGGTGAGTCATATTTTGCTAGTTTAAAATGTTCTAAGTCTAACTGCTCCTTCCAAAGAAATGGTGTATGCAAAGCCCTCTTTTCTTTTCTCATACTTTCAATTTCAGCAAAATTTCCCTTAGTATTTTATCATAATATTATTGCATTAGCCCCAAGCAATGGGTATTGCATAGTTACCCGAAGCAAGGCACACATTATGCAAATTCTGCCATTAAATTTCTGCAGGAAAGTAGCAGTGCTGTGCACTATCTGTTAGCCTATTAGATGTTGCTTACTCCTGCAGATGGTCTAGTGAAACTTGCCTGCAGCTGCCTTAGCTAGTCATGTGTGTCCATAGGTACCAATGTGTATCCAGATGCTGCAGAATCTTAAATCTGGACACAGGTAATGATCTTACTCATGAGCTGTGGCAAGGGAAATAGAGGTTGGATATTAGGAAAAAGGATTATTTGGAGAGTGATAAAGTACTGGAATGGTCTGCCTGGCAAGGTGGTGAAGCCATCATCCCTGGATGTGTTTTAAAAAAGACTGGATGAAAACTTGGTGCCATGGTTTAGTTGAGGTTAGGGTTGGGTTGGACTCAATGATCTTGAAGGTCTCTTCCAACCTAGTGATTCTGTGATTCCATGAAAGTGTTTAAGTTTTATGTTTTCCATACTAATTTACAATTTTTCTTAATAATTTGAATAAGAGTTTTAGCTAAACCTATTGCTTAGAACTGTATTTTTATTTGGGTGTATTATATTGTCACTGGCTCATATTTGTGTAGAACAGTTTGTAATCCTTAGTTTTTTCTCATGAAAGTGCCAACTTCTGCAAATTGTTGTTATTTTAATGTGGAAAAAGTGTCTGTGGTGAAACAGCTTCTTGTCTCTGATACCCTTTCTGGCTAGAGAAGGGTTTTAATACCAAACCACTGCAGAAGATTTCACATGCCTATGGAACAGTCTTGGCATGGGCTACAGCAGTACTTGGGTATTCCCCTGACAAGGTGTTAATATGGAGATTTCTGACCCCTCCTAGTAGTTGGTGGTAGAGAAACATGTAGGTAGAGAAATATGAAATAGCTAAGAAGGAGTAACTACTATTTGGATGGATGACAGAATAAAAAGCAAGAGAATCACTGAGAGACAAAAATAATAATGAGTTTCAGGGAAGCCATCTATGCAACTAAGAAAAACATAAGATGTGAGTGAATGTTACTTATTCAGAAGAGATGAGGAAGAAAAAAGCTGTGGGAAGGAATGCCATGTTTTATGGAAAAAGAAGATAGCCTTAGTTAACACAAAGAGAATTTGGCTTATTTGGCAAAGATTCTCAGGGAAGACATCATAGGGAATGTTAGTAGAGAGTACTAAATAGAGAACCAGATGAAAGGAATCCATTTTTGTTGGATTTTTTTAAACTTCCTTTTTATGTTCCAGATTCAATTAAGCTGCATGCAGCAAATGAAAGGGTAAACCTGTCCCCAGAATTCAACTCCTGCATTGAATGAACATCTAAACCAACCTATTTGTCTAACACCTAGGAAAGAAACCTAGCAATAATAACCAGAATGACAGAAGTTTAGAATTTTTAAATGCCCCTCAAGAAAAAGCCTGCCTGGACTCAGATGAGATGAGGGTGTGAAAGGCAAGTGAGAAAACTGTGTAAGATTATTGGCAATTCCTTCTTCTACTGAAATAGAATAAAAAGGCAAATGCCTGCCAAGAAGACGGAACACAAACCAACTGTAAATGCTGCCTTTCTTGCCATTGCTCTTAAAAACACCATGGTTTACAGAGGTAAGGTTTGCTCAGAGGTCAAGTGTCAATGTAAATGCAAGGGTCCTTGTTTCAAATAACCAAACAAAAATGAGATCTGAAGTCCCAAATATCAATTCAAAAGGAAAGAAAAAGCAAAATAGGAAAGGAGGGGATATTTAATGAAGTTAAAGGGGATACATAATATGTTAAAAAAAAAAAAAAGGCAGAAAAATCCCCACCAAGCTCCTTTGGTGCAGTTTTTAGTTTCTCCTACCACTTTGTACTTCCCATAATACTATACGATGATGAAAAGATTTGATTTGCCTTCTTGGTCTGTTCTTTTTCTCTTTAGTTATCTGTCATTTATTTTAATGCTGAGAAAAGGGCAGTGGGGGTGGGAGGGTGATGTGTTATTACATTTCCTTATTGGTAGACCCTAGTGATTGCTTTTATTAGTCTGTCATTATTCACCCTCTTTTCCTTAGAAACCTGTATTTGATCACAGAATAAAAGAGATATGTGGACTAAGTAACCTAATGAAGTTGTTTCAACTTTGTCTGCTACAGATCTGTAGCTGCAGTTTTGCTGATACTGTTGGTCAAACACAAACCCCATCCTTTATTGATTTCTTGATGGAACTGTGTTATTCAGTACTGCAGATGAGAGCACTTTGATCTTTTAATTTCCATGTTTGGTAGTATCAAAAGCTTTTATGCTATATGTGTTCCTTGATCTAGGATCTGTCATTCTGTGATGAAACTCCACCTATCAAAATAAGTCACTTTTCCTTCTATGTCAGCATCTATTCTGGAGGTGGCTTTGGTTTTGTTACCATATGAAAACCAAGAACAAATCCTGTGATAATTGTGGTTCTCATTGAACATTTTTTGCTATTTAAGCAAAATATTAAGCAGGATATATAAAACAAAATGAAATATTTTTGCAGGATGTGTAAAGCAATTTAATGTGTTCTTTATAGCTACATTTAATTTCTAGCTGCTCTTTCTAGTCTCTTTGGTGACAGATTGAGTATGATTCCTTTCATTATATGTGTATTTGGGATGTATTTTTTTTTCTGTTCTATGAAAATGCTTATAATAAAAAATTATTCCTCTTCTTAATGATAACAAGAATTTGTGGGATGTAGTTTTGCCTGTGACTGGGGTTTTTAAGACTTTGAAGAATAATGTGTAAAAATTGTACAGTTTTAACTCTCCTACATTCCAAGAGAAAATTCCTAAAATATTATCTATTTTGATACAGGTGGTAGCAGCTGCAATAATAGTACATTTTTCATTTTAAGAAAAAAAAAAATTTGTACTTGTGAGCAATTTCCTTTCCTAAATTTTACTGAATTAAATACAAGCTTATAAAATGTTGATAAAATAGTACCATTTCTATTGAAAAAGATCTCTCAATGGAAGACACTGGAGTAATTCTAACCCTATCCTTCGTATAGGAAACAAATTCACTTATGACCGAACAGAATAATGCATACAATTTCGCAGACTTACCCTCTTAAATTTACATTAACTTTCAGATTCTTGAGAAATAAAGAATTTAAAATTACACCATGGATGATATACTGATGAAATTCATAAGTCAGTGGATATAAATTACATAATGATTTGGCTACATGAAAGGGAAATGTCAGACAAGGGAAACTAATAGCAGTGTATTCCAAGTCTTGGACTAGTCCTATGAAAAGTATTTATCAATAATTGAAAAAATGGCAGAAGTATGATAAAGTAAGACAGGTATCTCATCAGATAGGTTGAATCATTGCCTAGGATTTCATTGATTGTCAAGGAAGATGACCTGACTGCCTGCATAATTCTACACAGATAAAATTAGTTGAGAGGAATAGTAATTCCAAAGATGAATAAAATGAAATACAAAAAAAAAAACCCCAAAAAACCACAAAAAACCCACAACCACCCCCCCAAAAAAAACCAATCAAACAAACAAACAAAAACACAAAAACAAAAACAAAACCAAAAAAATTAAAACCTCAACAAAAAATAAACAGTAAAAAATTCAAACAAAATTAAAATCCCCCCACTTATACTGATACACTTATTTAAGTGATTTCAGCAAAAGGCCATTAAGATGCTTGGAATAGAAGGGCATGATCTGTCTGAAGAAGACGATCAGGAAATCAGAGAAAGGGCAGTAAAAATAAAAGCTGAAGCCTTGTTTATGACATCATATTATCAACCATGGTTAATATGTGAGATGGACACAAACTCATCTCTGAGGCACCCATTGAAAGGATGAGACACAACAATCTATAGCTACAACAAGGAAAATTTCTCATTGAATATAAGCTGTAAATTATGAAAAATATATTGGACTTTTCATCAGTGCTACTATCCAAAAGGAATTCTCCTTCTGGAAAATAAAACTTCCTACACAATACTACACAGTACTACACAGTGCTACCTAATTCAAGCTTTAAACCAAGGACTGTGCAGTTTGCTGGTACTGCCACAAGCTGCCAGAAACATCTTCTGCTTGAATTACAGTGATCTTTTAGGGCCATTTCTTCAAGGCATCTCTCCTGAAAACATCTGATCATCCTATTTTGTTTTCTGAGAGGTGCCAACCCCTCTATTTTAGGCTAGTGATATTGGTATTGTTGAGTATTTACATAGTAAACACATGCTTTTGAGTAAATATTACTCTTGTAACATTGGAAATTTAGCAGAAAGAAGAGCAGTTGAAAATGCCATGCTGAATATCTTATCAGTCTGACAAGTTTGGTCAGACTATTAACCTAAGTCACTGAAACAGTCTGAAGAAGAAATCTCTTTGGCAGCTGCCTTGTCAAGAGAGAAATACAGGAAAGGTCATATATTCATGCTCAGAAAAATAATTGGCTGCTTATATTTTAAAAATACAGTTAATAAAGTAGTAAAAGTTATTTCTATTTAAATCTCCTAGGCATTAGTTATAGACATTATGCTGAAAATCTGCTATATTTCTGAACATAACATACATACTATTAATATGTAGCAAAAATACAATCAATTGACCTCTCACTTGTTAGAAAGATCTTTAAATAATATCCTGCTGGCAACACCATCCCAGAAAATGATTAGCCTGAACAAAAGTAAAGTACAAAATAAATATGAACCATTGGAATTCAAGTCTAGTTTGCCAAAAGCAAAACAAGCCAAAGTGTGAAATCAAAATTATAAAAAAACTGTAAAGATCACTGTTATAGGAGTGCCTCTCACCATTAAGCAGAAAACACAAACTAGACACTACTCACACTGCATCATCAAAGCCAATAATGGTGAGGCCAAAAAAAAGGAGGAAATTTTTTTCCAGTCATATATTTTGTACATTTTCTTACTTTCCTGCCACATTTTTCTATAGCCAAGAATTAGAGTGAGTAAATATGATATATGGAAATGAAATCTCACCAAGTAAAACTTTCCTGGTTTTGTTTTTACTGTTATTGTTTTTATCACATTCCTTCCTTCTTTTTGCTCTCTAGGCCTTGAACTTAAGATCAATTAATTTTTTTTTTTTTAAACAAGCATTCCTCCACTTACTACATATTGAATTTGAGGTTGGCTCTCCAAAACTGGATACCAAGCCTCAGCTAAGGTCTTTCCAGTGCTAAAAGGAAATCAAGGTTTCTTTTACATTGCCCACAGAAGCATATTTCCATCTTCATACATCCCAGCATGGAGTTTGATCTTCTTTTACCCTGTGCAACAATTTGACAGTTGTCGATATGAATTAAAACCATAAACCCAAGAGCCCTGAATGTTTTTCTATAATGCCAAGCTTACTCCTTCTGAATTAGTCATTTAGGTGTTGTTGGGGGTATTTAATAAAGAATAAAACACAGGTCTTCACAGGTTTTGGAATCACAAAATATTCTGAAAAACTGCACCAGACAACAGCACCAGAAGAGCATTTTCACTGCTTAGTTTAACTTCTTGTGTACTGACTTGATTCTGTTTTAATGTATACTGAAAAGCCACATCAAAAAATTCCTCAATTGCTCACTCTTCAAGAAATTAAAATCTCTTATGAGGTTTTAATTTTTCAGTAGACCATACTCATTCTGATGCACCCTTTTTACATAATGGTGTCATATTCTCCCTTAAGGAATAGAAAATGACTAATATTTCTTTAGTGTACTGCTAAAATCCTGTGTTGCAGTGTGCTTTTTAAGTCATGTTTATCCATATTTTCGTTGTATGGTTTAACCCAGCACACCCCTGCCTTTTCCCGTGTTTAGTCCAACCCAGGTGTTGTATTCCTTCTCTTGCCTAAATCTACCAATATCATTTCCCCTAATTCCCTTCTCTGCTGTTATTGGGTAGTTAACCTTACCCGGATCCCTTCCGCTTTCTGTGTGTGTAAAAGCCACTTGCACGTGGCAGATAAGTGTCTTGGTTTCCACCATGGGCTGAATAAACCACCTCTGTCCAACCCCCAACACCAGTGCTGCTGTTCATCTGTCCCTGCGCCGAAGGCATCGATAACCGGGACCGCAGACTCGCAGGGGGTGTGTCACACCCCATTCAGGGCCACCTAACCTGGAGCACCCCTGGGGTACAGAAGTACCCCAAGGAAATCCTTCAATCCTGCTCTATTTTACAGTCCAGGTAAATTATTTTATGACATTAACACTTTGATCTGTTCTGAATAACTCCCATGAATGCACTCCAGGTGGCAGAGAGACAAAAATGAGTGGTTTTTGCAAAGTAATGATATAGAAGAAACCTTAGTATAATGGTATAAAAGAGTATCTTTTAAAATGTGATGGGAATTGAGAATTCCAACCTAAACTCAGTACACTTTAGTAGTATGTGAAAAATTCAACATTTCTTCTAACTCTGAAAATAAAATGTCTGGCTCTGGTATTTCACTCATAGATTCAGCTGTAATTGCTATTATGCAATCTTAGTATAGACAGTAGTTTAAAAGATTTCAAGTTGCTTACTGTAAAACACACTGTTGATACTGCTGGTCCTACTGGGAGTTTCTGTTTTTTGGGTTTTTTTCTGTTTCAATTAGAACATTTTTGCCTCCAAAACTGAATAGTTTTTGTCTGCCAATTAAGCAATACACCAAGGTTTATCTAACCTTCCCAAGCTTCTGGCATCAATCACTCCTTTATGTATTTATGCATAATTTGCAGAAAGGTTCTAATTTTCACAATAGATAATGATCTCTTAATTTAGTTTGTTTTGCTGCTTTTAAAAATATGAATGCTCTTTAGTGGTTTGTTTTGTTTTGTTTAGTTTTTGGTTTTGTTTTTTTTTTTCTTTCTAACCTTCTGATTGTTAAGGCCTTCACACTATTTTGTATAGGTGGCTGAAACACTGAATCTTAATTTATAATTAACTTTCAGGCAAGTTATTATTCTTGTATTTCTTTTTTTCCCCCTTGTCATTTTCCTGAGCTGAATTTTAGAATATTTCTATTTTATTATTTACATAGACTTAAAGCATCTGCTACGATTTGATAACCAGAGATTATTTCAGTTAGAAGTATATTAAGAACAATTAGAAAGTAGCACTTTCACAACTGAAACCTCGTATCTTATATCCACTGAAAATAAGCTGTGAGTAAATTTAAACTAATCCATACATATTTTTAAAATCACAATGACCAATTTTTTTCAATCAAAATTTAAATAAAATGAGATGCCCTGGAGAGAAACATTATGGATTTTCCCATATCTGCAACTAGTTATACTATATAGCTCTTATATTAAAAAATGTAATAAATGCAAAATAACACATTAATCTGTGTTGATGATATACAATCCATGAGGAGAGATAACACTTATCTGTTTAACTTCTTGGAGTGCAAATAGATTTTCCCATTAGCTCTCTATGTATTTGGTTGCACTGCAGATTTCACCTTTGCTATGTACCAGCATGCCCACAATGATTTAAAAGAAAATGCAACACCATTTATTGAGCAAAGTGATGCTGCCTTGCTCTGTTTTATGTTACTGGCTGTAGTTGCAAATTGGGTCAAAGAAGTAGTGTGATTTTACTGTGAGCCTGTCATTGTCTTCATTTACCATGTGCAGGTTTGGGTCTCTGAGCAGTTTTGATGTACATGCACTAGATATTCCCAGTGCTGCAGGGGGGCATTAGGTTAAAAACCAGCCCGTTAGCTAAACTATCTCTGAGTCACCCAGTGTGCACATAGCACTTTTTGTCTCCAGTGAACTGTGCACTGTATTTAGTGGAAGTTTTTGCCCACGAGACAGACAGACGCAAAACCCCTGACAGACTGAAGCAAAGCCCCTGACCCTATACAATGCAGAGGTGCAGGATTCAGCATCATTACTGAGTCCTTCACAACATATGAACATTTCTGTAGGCATAAAGATGCAGAGTTTCCTGAAGAATTTTAAACAGGAACTCACCTAAACAGCATAAGTAAGCTTGGACTGCATCTATTACTTCAATTACTTTTAGAAATAACTTTTAGTTCCTTTATATAAAAATGTTTTACATATAAATATGTGGTGGGGACAGCAGGTCCAAGGAGGGCATTCTGCCTCTTTATTCAGCTCAGGTGAGACCTCATCTGCAACGCTGCATCCAACCCTGGAGTCCCCAGTAACGCAAGAACATTGACCCTTTGGAGTGAATCCAGAGCCACTAAGTCACTAAGATGAATAGAGAGATGGAACATCTCTCCTATGAGGAAAGGCTGAGGGAATTGGGATTGTTCAGCCTGGAAAAGACAAGGCTTTGGGATGAACTAATTGGAGCTTACAAGTACCTGAAGGAATCCTACAAGAAAGATGGAGAGGGACTTTTTAAGGGACATGTAGTAATAGAAACAAAGGGAATGTCTTTAAATTGAAAGTAGATTTTGGTTATATATTAGGAGGAAGTCCTTTACTACGAGGGTGGTGAGGCACTGGAATAGGTTGCCCAGAGTAGGTGTGGATGTCCCATCCCAGGAAGTGTTCAAGGGCAGGTTAGATGGGGCTCTGAGCAACATGGTTAGTGAAAGGTGTTTCTGCCCATGTAGAAGGGTGAGAACTAGGTGATCTCTAAGGTCCCTTCCAACCCAAAACCTTCTGTGATTTTATTCTATGATTATATTTATAAAGCACTTACCAATAGATTTGTACAAAGTAACTCCTAAACTATTAGCAGGCAGTACTTTTTCTTTGCAAATACGATTTTTAAAAAATTATTCAAGTTTAGAACATTTAGCTGCTGGGACACAGACATTAGAGACACAGGTACCAATTTTCCAGCTTTGAAGGACCTGATCCCTAAGGTCCAGGTTTGAAGCTGTCTGATCCCTAAGGCCAAATTCAACTGCATTCAGCATCTAAGGTTCTTATGCACTGCAGAGTTAAATGCCTCAAACCTGAGGATGACAGTAAGCAATGAGGTAAATTAATCATCCTGGAAAGGTTGATGGTGCCCTAAATAAACTTACTGCACAGATCTCTATTAAGGATTCACTTTCCAAAACCACCTCATAGCCTAGGATCCCTGCAATTTCTTTTGATAAGAATGGGTACATTTCAGTCACTCCGGAAGGATTTCCCTTCTATTTAAGAAACTAAATTAGATGCCAGCATCTCCTCTAGGGAATATTTTCTCTAACAACCTAGTGATGTACTAAATAAATCAAAGCTTTAATATTGATGAGACTTGTTCTTCTCTTTGTTTTGACTTTGGTGTCTTAAAACCAGTTTTTCTGTTTCTTATTTGAGAACCTCATCAACAAAGTTCTGAACTAGTCAGAAATATTTTTTTTGCTTCCAGATAAGCTGTGCCAGTGCTCAGAACAGTAATGAAAATGCATGTTTTTTGTATGCCAGTAACAACTGGAGCAAGTCAGCTAGACGAAGGGATTAAGGCTTCCATCCTTTTCTCCTGACAAATCATACCAACATTATATAGCTACTATTTCATTGAGAATTCATCAACATTCCTCAACACAGGAACCCAGGAATCCCCACTACCTGTAAGTATTACATAGAATTAGTCAGAAAATTAATGCCCATCTTTTCTACAAAAACCCTTAGGCTAGTACCCCATCTGGCAATGAGTGCCTTATATTTACTGTTTGAAGAATTTCTCCTGTAAATTTCTATATGTAAAGAAATTGGATATAAAAAATTTTGGTAAAAATCCACAGAAATCCTGAAGTAAGGGTGAGAGCCTTAGATTTCCAGTTCACAGAGTTTATTGTTGTTTAGTTCAGTAAGAACTGTTTCATTTACAAAGGACTGTAGACCCATAGACATGTCATTCTTTGCTGAAAAATGATAAGGCTTCAACATGTAAAATGAGGGGAGATGGATACCTCTAATACCTACATATTTCATAGGAAAAAGTAAGCAACTGAAAAACCAAGAGAGCATTCCTGTGGGTCTAAACTCAGGTAAAGATGATCACACTCTGAAAGCTTTCACAAGCAAATTACTCTCTCCCATCAGCTGTAAATAGAATTAGTCTCTCAATTTGGGAAGACAGCATCTCCTAGTATAAGAAGATTAGACCAGCTTATGAGGGCTAATTTGAAACATAGCTGTCTGACAAATTTTCAAGTCAGACAAGATTGAAATTTTGTTTCTTGGGTTTCGGCAACAGCTGGGTAGGCATTTTTTGAAACTTTGCCACTGAATGTTAGACTAAAACTTCTAGGCATCTACAGTCTTTCCTGGCATGGACCTGAGTGTGATACACACCTGCGTGTTCTTAGGTCTTATTCAGATAGATGACACAGTCTGCAGTAAACCAATGTTGAAAATGTGCTGCAGCCTGTATTTTTTGCCTATGTGAAAGTTTATATGGCATTTTCTTTGGTTCACTAAGTTTGAATTAGAACATTAAGTTCTTGGATGCATTTTAAAGTCTGGGATATATTGCAGATTTATAGATAAGCTGTCTTCACAATTTCTCAAAGCTCTGTGCATTTTAAGAAATTCCAATGAAATACCTGAAAAGTTAATGTGTATGACTGGTTCACACTTTTTAAAAAGGTGATTTGATACATTGCAGCAATAATGTAACTGATCCCTCAGGTAAAAGATAGTTAAATTTAATTTACTATTTAAAGAAGAAAAAGGGAATTTCTATGACAATACTATCTCAGTCACTGGAAGATGACTTCTAGGAGAGGTAATAGCATTCAGGCGTCACAACTGGCTCTCTCGTGTGATGAGTTGATGGTAGCTAGTGTAAGGATGTAAGTTTGTACCTTTTGTCATCAAGATCTGTATGTACAGCAAAAAAAAATCACAAACACTGAAGATATGTTAAGAACATTGTAGGATAAAAAAGTAAACAGCACCAATCAGATTACAATAGTTATCATCATATTCTTATCCCCAAAACATTGCAACACCAGATTCAATGACAATTAAAAATGCAAAGGTAATGATAAGTAAAACACTTTGGGCTTCTAAATACTGCCCATTATTTTTGGACCAAGCTTCAGTGAATGAAATTAAAGAGTTCAGAAGCATTATAAGAGGGTTCATTTTATATCTTTCAATAAGGTTTAGTTTTCCTATTATATACACACTGAAGCTATTTGGTTTTTTTGGTCAAAGCAGAACTAGATAAAGCATGAAACCACACGTTGAAGAAATCTTGATTTTAAATAGATTTCAAAACTTTTAGGTAACCTGGATTGTGTTAGATTTATTCAAATGTTGTTAGTAAAGAAATATGTGTTACTGTTATAGAGATTTTGGCAATAATAGGTTTCTTTCTAACTCCCTTAACAGAAACTTAAATTAAAGAAATTCTTGGTTTAAGTGAAAATATGCAGATTAAAATAAGTCTTATTAATTGTTTTGGTTACTATGGTTTATGCAGGCTTTGACTGCTGGTGTGGAAGACAAAATGCTCCTTGATTTTAATATATTCCATATAGAGGATTTACTTCATAACGGATTATTTCTAAGGCAAAAAAATGACAGTCAAAAATATGTCAGTGATAAGACCATTGCCTCAAAAAACATACATTTTATATCATCTTCAAAAATCTTTAATTTCTCCAAAATTGAACCTGTTTTTCTTATCCCTGACATTTATAAAGGAGTAGAATTCTGGTGTAGTTTCCATGTGTCATTGCCTCTCGGTTTTCCATTAATTGTCCCGATTATTTAACAGAGAGGAAACTGTCTGGACCATGCTGGAATGCTCTAAAATCACACAACCATTGGGAAAGCAGACTTAAGCTACTTGAATCAAAGTTAAGTCAGTCAATATCAAGTAAATAATCTCTATATGCAGCTCTCTACAAAAGTTCTTTCAATTAATTAAATTTAAATTAATTATCCATGCTCCATATAACAAGAACATCCAGCTTATACCAATAATGAATTCCACAGTCAATGAAGTAGGAAAAGTAACCATCTTTTGTTTTGAATAAGAACTAGATCTTGTTCCTTTGCACAGACAAGCAACTGGTTGGAGAAAACAGCACAATCCACCTGGTGCTTCTATACTGGTTCACTAGTTTTACAATAATTCCTGGAAGCAGATTTTGTATGGACATATGCATACAAGGAGATTGAGTGATGACAGATATTATACAGGAAATCTCACATGTGCTCTGACATGTGGCAGAGTGTATGGGAGGCATCTTGCATTCTTGCATCTCCTGATGGGACTATGAATTTTGGAATAATCCAACCACTTCTGAATTCAGTTTTTGATGTGTTTGGGTACTTTCCAAGAGACATACTAAAGCCAAAGTCACAGATGTATTTGTACTAATTGACAAAGTGCTCTGTCATTAGCTGCTGTTGGCCTAGAGATCTGGTATGTCCAGTTTCTACGCAGATTTGGGTCACCTGAACCTCCTGGTCCCAAGCCATGTTGTAGAAGGCAGCAATTGTGCTGTTTGCAACCAAAGACCTGAGAGAGAGTGAGTGCTAACCCCCAACACCCTCAAATGGCTTCTCTTCCTCAATGTCTTTTCCTGGCTGTGTATATACTTCTCTTAGAAGAAGAATCACTGAGGATTCCATTTCAGTGAAGGGAAAATTTTTCCAGATATCCAGTACTTATGAAAATTTAGAGTATTTATGTGGCCAACCAAATCAATCAGAACAATTCTCTGGCAGTAAATTATCAATGAAAAAGAGTTTTTGAGAAGACTATGCACAAAGGTGTAAGTGCATTGGTGGCACGTAATGTAGAGACTTTTATGCCTTGGAGGATACATGCTACACTAGGGCACATGGCTCCTGGATTCCAAAGGATCTGAGGGTATACACTAGAAGGTATACCTCACCAGTTTTAAATAGCTAAAATATACGATAAAGGCCAGACAGTTTACTCCACCCACAAGAACTACTCAATTTATAACAAAATATTTTTGTCAGAGAGCAGCAAAGGCCAGACTGTTTGGCCTTTGGGAGGAACATGTGACCCCAGAAACATCAGAGCCCACTGGTAGGAAGCAATCCTGCAGAGACTCAACACTGTGAGCAGAGTCTGGGGCTGGTCTGCTGCCTCCCTTGATAGCGCCAGACACAGCAAGGAGTGGACCAGGCCCAGGCACTCTGGCCAGGAGCAAAACAGATGGGATCAAAGACAGAGATGGACATGAGGCTACAGCATGAACCCAAAGTCCATCAATGAGTTAGCAAAGGAGACAAGAGACAAGCTGCAACTTCTGTCCACAAGGCCTATCCAGGAGAAATTTCCAACAGCACAAACCTTAGGCCCACCAGGAGACAGGGCAGAGAAAGAGATGGAGATCAGCGCACCTAAAGCATAGGAACTGATGGCTCCAGGTGGAGGTGAAATGGAGCTCCTATAGGAGCCATAGGCTGTGCTGTGAGGAGGCCCCAGGTGAAACTGGACAGAGATGTTGAGGCTGAATGGTGCCCTCAGAGCCCTGACAAACTTGTAATTAGACTTATCATTCAAAAAAGAAATTAAAATGAGATGTCAAATAACTGGTACATAAATTGTTCAAACACAATGATTAAACTGTTCTGATCCTACTTTACTCACTCTTTATTGATGCACTGAAAAAAGCCTGTTACAGTACTGTTTTTCAAAACAGTCATTAAACAGCAGATGAAATTATACTGGTGACTCCACTGATTATTTAACTTTGAAGGTATAAAAGTTGGGAAAATTAGTTGCATGAGAGGCTTAGCTAGTTAGGAGTTTTGCTATTTGGTATAACTGAGTGACATATCTAGACCTTTTACCCAGAAGAAGTTATAATCGATTGGATAATTCAACACAGCACGTGATAACTTGCTTAGCAGGAATATACAGACAAATGCCCTCACTGATTTTATATCAAGAGTTTTGAGAAGTCACCCATGTGATTAAGTTGTAGTAAAAATAATGTAAACATTTCTATCTTATTGATGTAGAATTGAAATAAAATATACAGAATTGATTTGCATAGTCAGTAAGAATTTTTAAAAATCCCTAGCATCAAAGAAGGGAGAAATGCTTGGAAAGTGGATATATAAAGAAAGCAGTATTTTTGAAGTATGATAAACAGTTTTACAGGAACTTCCTGGCTAGAAATAAGCAGGTTAAACAGGCTTTTGTCCCGCTGTTCTATGTCCACATGCCTGTGCTGGGAAAAAAATACTTTAATTTAACAATAAGGAAACAGAAGCTTGAGCTTCTGTTGAATGCTACCTGCCAAGTAAAACAATAAACTAGCAAAAGTACTACATGTTAATTTTATCCTATCTAATAAAAATTGACAGTGCTCTTACCTATAGCTTATTTCAATATCGTCATATACTTCTCAGCAGGAAGAGCTATACCAGGCTCAGAATAATATTTTAAAGAAATTGCTTACTTTGGCTACATGGGCTTGTCAATAGCCAACAATACGCATGAGACATGAATAAGTAAATCCTAAAAAGAATACTAGTCCACATCTTCTCTGCTGACTTTATCATATCGATTTTTTTTTCCTCTTCCACTGAATATTGTGCTGTCACTAAGACATTGTTCACTTTTTGGGAAATTTGACAAGCCAAAAATGTAACATAAACATTTTCAACAAGGTAAATAGATATATTTGTTTCAGAAAATCAGCTGCTTTCAATGAGATTTACTAAAGAGGAGTGGTTACAAATCTGTGAACATTTTAGGAAAATAATGACATAATGACTTAGCATATATGAATACATACTTGTCAGGCAGAAGTGAAAAGTCAGGCTAACAGATAAGAAAAAGAAAGAAATGAGAACAATATATTTAGGGTGATTTCCTAAGAAAATTAAGCACATGTAAATAATACTTGTCTATTTTTCTGCTGGAATATTCGGTCCTAGCAGCTAAATCTCATAGCCAAATTTGATAAAGTATGGGAGGACAACATTATTAAATACCTACAAATTTCTTGGAAGTCCTTTTGTTTGTTTAATTGCCCTTTAGATTTCCCTTGTAGAATTCCTCTAGATTTTAGTTTATATCTGCACTAGCAGTAAGAAATAGCACAGACATGCCACAGTTGCTGACTGGGAATATTCTGAAGGAAAAGAGACATTAAGGCAGGATTCAGTTCAAGGTTAAAATACCCAAAATACAGTCTGAACATAGGCTGGTATATTCCCAGACAGTATAAAGAAGGCAGTGTTGTTAGGGGAGCAGAAGAGGGATTCCATTCAAGCCAACAGAATATGTGACTGGTCACTGGGCTGATGCTGATCAGACTGTGGTGAATAATTGGGGCAAAGAACCCAGAGATCCCCGCTATTCAAAGCACATTTTAAAACTATCAAAAACTTGTACTGAAAAATTATGAAAATTTTATCATACCCTTACAATGTACCCTTCTGTGCAAAAATTTCATGGCCTGATGATAAGAAAAAGGAAATGCAAGGGCACAAAACTTATAATTAGAATAATGCATCATTGGAGAATACTTTCAGTAAAACAATTTATGTACTTACAGAGAGTTAACAAGTCCTCCTCAACACATATGGCATTTCATAGCCTCAATAATGAAATGCAGTAGCATTCATAATAATTTTTTTAAAAAAAGAAGTTTAGTCACTGTCCTGCCTGAGTGACTGGAGGCTACAGTCACGCTTACTTCAAACAGCTCGGATTTTTAAGACTTAGATTAATTTTTCAGGCCAGACACCATAATTAGAATCTCCTTAATGCCCTTCATTAGTATAAAAGTCACAACATCTTGTTATAGACTAACTTTCTAATGCAATTGCCCAAAACTATTATAAAAAGTCCTCTAGGAATTGGTTCTGTTTTATCTGTGGTAATGAGTCTTCTATATTGTCTACATTTTCACACACCAGTTAGGAAGCTTTACTATGTGACTTCTGTTTCCCTTGGGCTCTATTTCAACTTATAACAGCATATGGGAATGACAAAGTTTTCAAGGTAACAGATTCTGTTAACCTCAATAATATGAAAGTTTATAGAAGGTTTCCACTGGCCAAAGAATGCTTGAATTTAGCTTTTACATTTTTTTCTTATTTTTAACTAGGGTAGCAAAACTTAATTAGTTCCAAATGTAGAGAAAGAAAGACACATAAAGACACTAAGATAAAGAACTGAAAATACAGTTCATGTTTCTTTCTACCTGTGCAATTTTGTTAATAAAATGTACACTTCACAGATATACTTGTATCTACTATAAGGCATGTTGTGTTAAATACAAAGAATATTATTCTTTTGGTGATTAACATGTAAGCAGTACTTGTTTACTCTGACACCACAATTTCAGTCTCACTTCAATTATCTTGCAAATGAGCAGTTACAAGAAGCAAGTTTTAGAGAATATTGTCTTCTAATGAATAAAATGCTGCAGGTAAAGTCATCTGGAAAATATGCAGGCAGTGCACTTACAGCAACCATAACCATGGTCAGTATGCACTTTTAGGCAGAACTGAGCTGTAAGCCAAAAAATCCCCTAAATTAAACACTCTAAAAAATTACTCCAGGACTTTTCCTAAATAATATCAAAACAAATAATCATAATGCACCATTCTACAGTATTAAGCTAGGCCTATTTTGCTGTGTTGAATTTTTCCAAAGAAAGTATTCCAAAAACAGGGCACCAGATAAAATTTCTCTAAACCCACTATCTGTAATCCTCACAATTCTGCTGTAAAAAGCTGCTGCCTTTCAAAGTGTTATGGATACCAAAAGGCAGGAGCAGTTGCTTTCTGGTTTGAAAAAACACAGTTTATCAAACTGGGATTATTATGGGTTTGAGATTGTCAGTGAACAGCACCTATAAAAAGGGAAGCAGAGCACTAAGAACACCCTGCACTTCAGACTACTTAAGGATGATGTAAGCATTTGAAACAAATGGATAAAGGTTAAGTCTTTGAAATTTTTAGGATGTCTTCATAGATTAATTTCAACTGGGTTTGTTATATTGACAAAACTAGGGACTCCTCTCCAACATAAAGTGAAGCAACCACCTTCATCACAAGTTGTATATGAAAAAAACATTTTTTGTGTGTGTGTTCATTTTGCATGAAAAACCAGAGGCGATTTGTCCTCTTAAAAATGTGAATTCACACAGCTTTCAGATCTCCAGATATTCTTTATCCAAATGGTTCACAGCATTACTTCATAGTACTTAATGGTACTGCTTCTTTTTTTAGGATTAGGTAACAGCAAATATTTTAAAAATCTACGTATTTTTGTTAACTACTTTACAAATGTGGGGACAATAATGAAATTGCAAAAAACAAGACCTTGCAAAAAGAAGGGGAACATAAGCTCTATGTGAATGACAGTACAACACAAAAATAGAGCAGCTTTGCAGAGGATATGAACATGGGAAATAGTAGCTGAAACCTTATGGGATCTCACATGAACACCTTCATAAAGATCTAGAGTTCCACAGCAAAATCCTCTGCATTGTCTTTTAGGGAAAACTAAAGAGTTTTAAAGCAAAGACATATACATATAGCTCATGTTTCTGCACAGAGAAAAAAATCAAAACATAAAATTGGCAATTTAGGATGAAGAAATCATGCTTACTTATTACCTAAAACATCCCATGGGAGAGCATTGATTTTAATATATTTTGCAATTAGCATGATATTAGCAATTCCAACAACAAACACCTAAATTGGCAATTCAAAATGCTGACTTAATTTCATTCTTGTTCAATGTAAATGTACAACTTAGAAATACTCTTCTCTTTTGTTTAATAAATTGCTATATTGTAATGGACAAGACTTGTTACACAATTATATTCTAAAATACAAGTAAAAATGGGAAGCTGAAGGTGCCAAATATTTCTCCAAAGGTATTTTTCAACTTTAGTCAGTCCTTAGAGTTCAGCTAAAACTGTTTTTTCGTGATGAATGAAATTACTTGTAGCCTCTCCCAATGCACCTTTGCGAGACTGGCTTCATGGACATGTTTCACCAAGAGGAGCAGCACCCCATGACTGCCCCACCCAGTTTGTGTTTCTTAGCTATTTCTGCTGCTCCTTATTTCCCTGTTCTACTCCTTCAATGGCCTGTGTGTGCCTGCCAGCGTCTGGACTTGGAACATGTGTCCTGCTGCAGGGTCCCAAACTGCTTTGGTACCCTGGGAGCCCCAGCTAATCCTGGCACATCTCCATCACTTCTTCTTCAGTTGCTGTTTACTCATGAGAAGTTCAGCTTGGTGGTCCACCCTTTGCAGGAGATGCAGCACAGGGAGCCAACACTTTGCCAGTACAGACAAGCAGTTTCTCTGTTTTCTCCTGATCTTGTATATTTCTCCAAATAGGAATTTACTCCTAGCCTTTTCTAATTCCCAATTACTTGCTTACTTCCAATTCTTTTCCAAATTTTTGGCTTTTTTTTTTTAATTTTAGGAAAATATTTACAGGAGTCCAAAGGGTCACACATTGTGTTTAATGTTTTTGTATCTGTGTACATTAGGGAACTACTATTTCTTTGGTTTGACTTTCATATCAAAACAGGTTTCCACCATTCCTGTCAACTCCAATTGTAAAAAGATAACTGTTTACATGAAAATTAAAATATGACTGTAGAATCATATAATTGTAAAATCAAATAATCTGTGGCCCAATTTAGCTTACTTTTATTAAATTTAATTTTTATGGTTGGATAAACTTCCACGTACTTTTTCATATGCGGATGAGGGGTTATTCAAACAAATATGATGGATGTAAAAGCATAATAAAATTATATAGACACTTTAAAAAGTAGTTATGTTCTATAATGATTGGAAGCCCTGGTAAAAATTACTAGATTGAAGCAAATAATAGAAACTAATTGCTCAACTTACATTGTTTGTTTGCCCAGCTGCTAATTGATTCTTCATATCTATTTAAATAAGCAAATGCTTAAACTTTAAACTCACTCTTTGGATTGATCACGGTTTTCTACATATATTAAACATTCACTCTTTGAGTTGGGAATGATGAGTTATAATTAGCTAAATTAACCATCCCAGCTCATATGGCTGGCGAAGAGAACCCTTCTGATAGCAGCAATTGAAAATACATCTGAAGTTTGTATTTCCATGTGCCAAAAACTGAAACTGGAAATAAAAGCTTTGGTGACTGTATGCCACAAATATGATAACATTTTCCTGGAATGTGATGCAAAAAAACAAGGTCTGACCATATCAATTCATATAGTGACCTGAATTATTTTTTTGCAATTTTTTCTTTAAATAAAAGCAAAGAACCTTCTGCCTCTTCACTAGGGTCTTGCTCTTACTTGACTATGGATGGTACGGAAAATGTACCTAGCAAGATGAAATGGAAAATGTACCTAACAAGATGAAATGGCTGATAGTTACATTTGTGTAAGTCACTTCAAGCTCATTTTTAGGGATTTCAAAAGGCTGAAGAGGCAGGTATGAGATAGCACTACTTTTGTATATAATAAAAGACATTAGATTCCCTGTATCCCTCCAAACTTCTCAGTTGTGATTCTAGGAAGGTGTGGTTTAACATTGTTTTCTCATGACAATTTTTCATGAAAGGTCTGTGGATTTTTTTGTGACAAGTTCACCAAATTTCTTTGGTGTTGAACAAGCTTAGGTAATATAAATGAAGAGAAAAAAGCAATTAGATATGAACTGTTAGGAAAATGTCTGTTGATTTGCAGCTGTTCATATCTTTTCCTTAATTAGGTCTTAATTAAAACACAACTTTAATTAAAAGCATTCCTCCTAAAAACATAGAAATTGCAGCTTTACAGAAATATGAACAATGGTGCTCACTGGCATCACTTCAAATGCACATGTGCTATATAAAAGCTCTTAATCTTGTCTGAGAAGAGACTGACATAAGAGGCTGCGTCAGGGCACTGTTTGCTAATGCCACTGAACACGCAGTGACATGATACACAGAGTGGAGTGACACAATGGCTCGTGTCAAAGAACCAGATGTAGCACTTTGCGTATGTCAAGGTACATTGAGCTTTTGGGAACATCAGCATGCCTAGAAGCAAGATTGGATCATCACAGTATGAACTGAAAAGAGTGGACTGTAACAGTCAGAAAAAATCTATTTTCATGTAATGTAAATAACTATCATTTACTTTTAAATATCATAATGGTGCTGGTTATAAACAATGAAGAAATTTTGTTACAATTCTTACCTTATTTTACTGCATTACTGTATGCTACCATGACTTGAAAAGACACATAGGTGCTAAGCAGGATGTATAAATATTCAAGACAAAACTATAAAGATGAAGAAAAAAAAAGGATAGTTGAGATAATAAATATATTCACTGATATATTGAGGAATCATAAAAAGCCACTTCACTGGGTTAAAAAAAGGCCCAAAAGTATACCACAAAGCCCACACCTCCATCATTATGAGACAGTTTTGGAACATTTATTTATTTTAAGTAAAATATTGTCACTTTTTTTTTTTTTGCTTTACAGTGCCTAAAGACATGTGCCATCTTTATACCTTCATCCTAATTAAGAGAATTTCCTAACAGGGAAAACACTAAAATAGTTCTGCTTATTTTATTGTAAATGATAAATACACCTTGTTTCAGAAAGCTGAAAACTGTCTCACTGTATTCACTGGGATTAAACATGTGAGTCTTTAAGCTTTGTTCTAGAGAAATGGCTCCTGCTTCTTCAAGTGTCTTTTAGAAAGAAAAAGAACATATTTGCTAGTTCATTTGCATAACGTTATCTGTGATGGGATACAAGGCTGCAAAAAAAGCTGGAGAAGGGGGTGATATAAATGTGACTGGGCGTCACTAGATGTCACTATTGCAAACAGGCTTGTGCTCCTGTATATCCAAAAATAGCAGGGCATGCAGCTTGGGGAAATTGTTTTTCAAAAGTGCTTGCTGGAGGTGTCTTCCTCTGTATTTGGAAAATGAAGTGCACATTTTAATGGTAATGATGATAAACACTAATTGTTTATCAGTAAAGTGATAAACAGTTGACAAAAAGGTATTTAAATTCATGGTTTGCTTTTCACATGTTGTGGGTGATACAAAGTGTAAAGATCAGACAACCCGAATGGCAGCCGTTCATATGCTAGACAATTGGTAAGAACTAATAAACACTGCCAGGTAACAGGGAAGGAAAAAGGAAAGTGTATTTATGAGATGCAATATTTTGAAAAGTTTTGAACAACATCTGACTGAACCTTTATGATTTCAGACTGAATTGGAAGTTGCCTTTCTCTTGTGGAGAGTAAAAGTTCATCAGTGTGTTCTCCTAAGAGGTCACTGCCATCCCTTTGGAGAGGAGATCGAACTCTCGGATATGAAATTCAGGGCTATGTGTTATTTGTGGTTTAATACTTAGGGTCAGGACTAAGAAGCAGGCCTCTGAGATTTCTATCTTGATTTTGCAATCAACTCTTTTTGTGGACTTCGACAAATTACTTATCTCCCTGTTTCAATTTTCTCATCCTCAGAGAAAGAGAATTAAGGGAAGGACACATGACAGATTGTGAACAAAGAGAGTCTGAAAAGCAAAAATCTGGGGTTTTATCTGGTTTTTGTGTTGTTTTTTTTTTTTTTTTCCCCCGGAAGTGTTGGGGGTTTTTAGTTCTACTTTTTTCAGAAGGTCTTATTTTTAATGCAATCAACATTTAAAGTGAATGATGTGAAGAATAATAATTTTAGGGTGTCACCTGTTAGAAATTTGTGATATATACTAGCTAGGAAACATTCAAATCACTAAAGCATGAGAACGGTTCCATAATTCATGTTGCATAATTCAGGAATGAACACAGCAGAGTGTTAGTAAACAATAGATTTTTCACAAAGAGATCTTTAAAACTAAGTTCTGTAAGTTATTGCAACTAAGAAATATGACTGAACTTAGTTAAGAATAGAGTATTTTGCAAAACTGCGTCATGAAGTGTTGGATATTTAACTTTCCTAAAGCAAAGATATTCTTATTAGTTTGAATAGGGACCGTAATATATACACTGTTGTACTACATTTATTTTCATCATGTTTAGACTCAAATTTCACTTTGAGAATGATGGTAATGGAAGAAATTCTACAGAAAAAAAATCAGGCATACCTATTCACTAAGATAATACTAAATACAGCTAAGCAACAAAGTGTCTTCTAAGACAAGAAGAATGATCATAAAATGTCATAAAAGTGTTAATAGTTTCTGATATGCATATAATTATAAAGATACTTCAAGAAGAAAATGAACAATTAAATATCCAGGCCAAAATACAATTCAGTGCAACTGAGAAGAGGCCAAAGGTTTAACCATGTTTTTTATTTCTTCTTCTTTTCTGGAAATAATTTAAAACATTTGAGATTGTTTCTACTAATCATGAAATAATCACACTAGTTCATCCCTAAAAACTCCAGAGTCAGTCTAGAGTTAGAACTAGAAACTATTTAATTAATGTACTCCTAATAGGTTTAATTGTGTCTCATTAAAAAACTTCCTCCACCCGGGGCTTCTGGAAAATCAGTGTTTCCACTTACATGTCCAGGGCTAGAGCTAAAATAGGAGGTAATTAGGGGAACATTAAACTATTGTTTACATCAAATTAAAGAAGTTTTATGATGCAGAAACTACAGGATAAAGTGATTCTGCACAAAAAACAACAGAATGAATGAAGTTAAGCAGAACACCACCACAGCATCGGCTTCCTATGAGATATACAGAGAAATACAGCAGAGCAGCATTAATTAGCGATTTTGTTAACTGACTTAGGCAAATGAGTTTGCCTTTCTTAATTCCAGTTGCTTCAAGTAGTAAACACATATTATGATTCCTTTGCCATGACTGACATGATGCCAACCTGAACTACACAGGGACAAAATATATTAACAAGAATGTCAAGTATTGGCTTACTTTATGGAGCTACTTGGATTTGGAGAATTTCTAATGGAAGCTGTTTGCTTTTAATTCCCATATTAAATCTTGGATAATTTGTGCAAATTTCAGAACAAGCACATATGAGCATATGGTGTTTTAAATCACAGCAGAAGGTCCAGATAGGAGTAGGTGTACCGTAACTGAAGGGATGTGTTCTGTTAGCTTAAAATGGCTTTTATGGAATTTCTAATGAGAAAACATAAGAGATTGCAGTTATTTCCCTACATGGAAGACACTGAATACTACCCACCTCTGCCTTCTGCATTATCATTAAAACTAGATCAGGAAAAGCTGACATCTTCCTGCACAGCTGGAGCTTCAAATTAGGCAGTAAATCCTCAAGACTACAATCTTTCCTCAACACTGTTCAACCAAGAGTTTTATGACAACAGTTTGCTAGAAAACAAAGACTCCACATATATAAGCAGCTATAAATAAAAGCAATATATACATACATATATATTCAAGAACTACAGAGGTAATGCAAAAATTAAAGATGTGACTGTTCTTTGAACTGCCATGTGAAACCTAGGCTGAAACACCCAGTAAGAAGAATCACTAGATTTTTCAAACCACAGTGATTATAATCCTGAAACAATTAATCCCTCCACCAGCTCTTGAAGTACAAACTGCAAAGCTGCAATGGGCACAGCTGGTTAGGGATATGTGAGATAACATTTTACTTAGGTCATTCTGTCTACCAAAAATACCATATTATATATTACCTACCTATTTCAATAAGTGCCTTAGCACTGACAGTTCCTTTTTTTTAATTTTTTTTAAATTTTGCTTTATAAATTCCAAGGGAAATAATATTAAAAAAATCTTCAATTCTGCATTCTGAAGCCTCTAAAATGCATGCATGGATGGTCTGAAATTAATAAAAATCACTAGTAGGGCTGCAACAGTCCAGGAAAAAAATCCATACACTTCAACAGAAGAAGTGGTTGAGCTGTCTTTGACAGTAGATTCGTAGCCTTCAAATCAAAATAATTTTGAGTAAGTTATATTCATTTAAAATTGTCTGGTATATATTGGATTCCTTTCAAGTATGAGAGAGATGATGACATATTCAGACTTCTGTCCTCAGTTCCCCTTAAACTTCATACACGGAATATACAGTTCTCACCCTCTGATTCAAGCAGCTCTAGTGCCCATTCTTGCTTCTCCCTTCTTACAACGCTGATCATTTTTTAGTGATGAAAAGTTCTATTTCTTCTCTTGCAATGAATAAATATCAAAGTAACTTAGCAATAAACTGAGTAATGGTATTTTTTTTTCATCCATTTAGGCATCCTATCTACAGTCTTAGTCTTAAGGTGTCAAAACAGAACCTAAAAGAACCTTAAATATCAAGAATCTGAGACCTGAATGTTCACTGACTACCACATAACAGAAAATCAACAAGTAATCATGATATAACAGTAACTATTTTAATTCTGCATACAAGGAGGAACATCCAATTTAAATCTCTCAAGTAAGAATGACATGCAACTGCGTTTAGCTACAAACACTATCAAACTTGGCTTCTGTTTATTTATACTTCTGGTACACTGAAGCAGGAAAATTTAATGCTTTTAGGCATTATAGTAGCAAGATTAACGTCTCTGTTTCCAAACACCAGTCATCTAGTGCAACAACTTCCTTATTCAGCAGAAACACATTACAAGATCTTTTTCCCAAAATTATTAGAGAGGTTAAGTTGTACACATGTACCAGTGAAAAAAAAAGGGTATTTCATGGTAGATTTTACACCCTGAAAGTCCCATACATGGATGTATTCACTTCAGTTTTATTCACTGCATACGTATTTACTTCCAGTGTTATACATTGATTCCCAGGAATGCATCTTGTATTTTAAATAAATGGCCAGCTGGACAATACTATGCAATTATTACATTGGAATATTTTTTTTGTAATATAATAAACATGTCTTATAATACACATAGTCTCTTGAGTCACTAACATTCCTTTAACTCACACTGATTAACTTTAAGCAATCACCCACCTATGTACACAGACCATGTAACCTTGAAACACTGCAGAGGTAAATAAAAACCCAGCACTGTAGTCCTTTGGGTGGCAGGTTTAACTGCTTAGCATGCTTGTATCAAGCATAGAGCTTACAAAGCTTTATACACATGCCTCTGCAACTGCTTTTTCCTTCTTTTCGTTAAATCGACTCAACAGAGAAACCAAACACCAGTTAAAACTGGGATCTACTCTGCAATTTACCACATCCAATATTCATCCCAACTTTGCCTTTTCATCCCAATATTTTGTTATGCATAGTGATACTTAACCATGAATGTATTTAGGCATATATGACTGGAATTAAATTGCTAAAATGAAATTAATTTTTCATCTGTATAGAATTTCTTCTGTATTACCACATTAATGGCTTAATTTTCCTCATAAAAGCAAAGGCTTCCCTAATTTTTTTTTTTTTATTTTCAAAGTCTACTCAAATTAAAAAATTTTATATGAACAAAATACAATTGTCACTTTTGAGTAGAAAACACAACTTCCTGACTATATAAGATATATTCCATCTCTGTTATTAGTTGTTCTTGCATACTGGTTTTATCATAACATTTAATTGTCAAAGTTTGAAACCAAAATACACTTATTATGATGGTGGAGGAGATGCTGGATGTGAGGCAGCAAAATCCCAACTCTATCCTGTATCCTGGGCTGCATCCAAAGCAGCGTGGGCTGCAGGGCAGGGGAGGGGATTCTGCCCCTCCACTCCACTCTGATGAGATTCCATCTGCAGTAATGCACTGAGTTCTGTAGTCCCCAGCACAGGAAGGACATGGCCCTGTTGGAGTGAGTCCAGAGGAGGCCATTAAGTTGATCAGAGAGGTGAAGCACCTCTCCTATGAAGAAAGGCTGAGAAAGTTGGGATTGTTCAGCCTGGAAAGGAGAAGGTGCTGGGGTGATCTAATTGCAGCCTTCTAGTACCTGAAGAAAGACAGAGAAGGACTTTTCCCAAGAGCACATAGTGATATGACAAGGGGGAATTTATTCAGACTGAAAATGAGTAGTTTTAGATTAAGTATTAGGAGGAAGTTCTTCACTGTGAGAGTGGTAAGGTACTGGAACAAGTGGCCCAGAGAAGTCGTGGATGTCCCATCCCAGAAAGTGTTCAAAGTCAGACTGGATGGGGCTCTAAGCTAGTGAAAGCTGTTCCTGCCCATGGCAGGGGGGGTGGAACTAGATGATCTCCAAGGTCCCTTCCAACACAAACCGTTCTTTAATTACTAAGGAAGCATTTTTGATGTCTCACCTAGAAATTCATTCCCTAACATAGTACACTTTAAAATGGGGCTTATATGGATGCTGAAGAAAGTTGAACTAAGCTAAATTCCCTTAAGTTAGACTATTTCTGAAAAACATTACTTAAACAGCTGGGAACTTTATTCACAAGCATTGAAAGTACTGGAAATTATTACGGTTCTTAAAACAGTGGTAGAAGAGAGATGCCTAAAGACAGTCTTTCTTATTTCTTTTTTTACAGCTGAGTAGGAAGGAGTTCTGTCTGGCATTCAGTAAAATACCCTGATGATACATTAAAAAAAACACCAAAACTATAGAAATAAAAGCAAACCAAGATATTTAAATGAACTCTACTGAAGTATTTTGTACTTCTAGCAGCAACAGTTGGAAGAAGCAGAAGAAGCAGTGCTAAACATTGCTTTCTTCAGATGAATCTCTATACAGTTGAGGACACTCTTGAGGAAGCTTTAGAAGACTTCACCATGAAAATGGAAATTTCTTCATATGAAAGTGGACTTCTCAGCTCATAACAAATATTGATTGTATGAGCACTAGTTGGAAATTTCACATTCACAGTCCTCTGGGAGTGAGAGGAATTAACTATCAGAAGACAAGAAAGATATTTTACCAAACCCGGTGTGTAGAAACCAGTTGTATCAGAACTGGCTTTGGGGGCCTTTTCTGAATTGAAAACTTTCAGCAAGATTTTGCTGAAATAATGACATTTTCATCATTATTTGGTATAAAACTTATAAGTGGAAATCTTTTGCCTTGTTCACTTGACAGTGGATTGGTTCCATGGCAATCATTCAAAATATAGTAAAACCCCTTACACCGCTTTCTATTTCATGTGTTTGACAGAATACTGGTCTTGAGGAATTAGGTCCTGAGTCTCCTATTTTAAAGGTTTTTCAGAAGTTAATAATAAACATGACCTAGCAGATGAAAATCCATTCTGAAAGTATACATAATAAGCAATGTTGCAATGCTGAATACACATTATCAAAATTGTAAGGTCTCTGGGAAATCCTTTAGGAAGGTAACAGCATTTCTTTGTTTCCCAAGGCCAAAATGCAAGCCACTACTCTGGCAAAATCACAACATAGTTCAACTGAAGTGACCAAAATTACTTGTATGTTTGTCAAAAGTAAATTTAAAAAATACATGTGTTACCTTTTGTTTTTAATTTAATATTAAAATTCTGATATTATTTCCAGCTTGAAAAATTCAAAGCATGTGTCGGACATTGGCAGCTCACGTGAAGAAATATTTTGCAATGAATTGTTTCATAAGTAGTCCCCTCCATTACTCACTCATGTATGTGGGAAAGATCAAGAGCAGTAACATTTAGAAATCCACATCTACACAGTAGTTTTGTTAAAATATTTAACATGAATAAGCACATAATTATGTATGGCAAAAACTGATACAGCAACCTGCAACTGCTCATGTCAAAGTATTGTGCAATGTCTTGAAAGAAATCATTAATTTGTAAATGGGCAATTCCACTCTTTTTTAAATCTAAATATATATATTTCAACAGACATTTATGATACTACTCTGCTCTGTAAGGTAAATGAGAGCCACATACACATATACACACACATAGAGAGAGATACACAAGAGACCATAATAAGTGTTTTCTAGCTCATCAATTATCCTGGTTAATAAGCTTTATTCCTTTTGTATTCACCTCATTCATATGCTAAACATATTAATTTACTGAGAATTTCTAGTCTTGGCCTGTTAAGTTTCTGAAAGCTGTCTGAAAATTATGTTGGCATCAAGGCAGCCAAATTAACAGAAATTCTTAGTGAAGTAGGAACATTCACAAAAACTGCACCTGATTTCACATCTTTGTGGTTTATATCAATCATATCGTACTTGACATCTGGTCTATAGATCTTTAGAGAATGCAGTACACCACTGACCCAAAAAAGAGATAATTGCAAGTTTGCCTGAAAAGTTCTGACAGTCAATAAAACAACAACAACAAAAAGTGTTAATATATATGTGAAATAGTGAATTTCAGTTTCTGTCAGGCATTTTTTCTTGTAGATAATCATTAGCACTCTAATTGCATGACATTTTTCAAAGCTTACAAACAAATTACCTACTCCAGACTAGCTGAGCATAATAAAAACAATTATGTATCTATAATTCATGATTCCTTTTTCCAATTTTTTTCCCCCAATATATGTAAACTACCATAAACAAAGTAGGTTCTGGGTTTGCCTATGCTGACATGTCAAATTACAAACCTCTGTGAGAGCCTCAAGTCTAGCAGAAGCTTGAATGAAAATTGGACTTGAATACCAGAGTTGTAGATCCATCTGTAACATGGGAGCTCACATTTTACAACAGTCTTTTGTCCTAAAGTGAATATATTTGCTGTCAATCAAAAGTGACTTTTTGGTCTTTATGGCCAAATCAAGTATGATCTAATGGAGGAAGAAGAAATCCAGACAGATGATCCCAGGTAATGCTCCATGTACATGCTAAAGTAGGAAGTGCTGATGTAGAGGCTAATACCCAGCTGCCGTATCTAGTTCCATTCCTAAAGCAAACATAGGGCTCTTTAAGCTTATTTATGCCATTTTCTATGCCTATACTAAACCATTTTAATGATCTGTAATGCACTTATTCATGATTTTAAAGCACTTAGGACTGAGGTGTCTGTAATTGTCTATGGGATAATGAGGTATGAGTTGGGTCAGACAGAGACAGTGTAAGTCCATTACAGTAAAAAGTACAAAGTGAAGTGAAAAAAGTGAATTTAGAGACAGAGTGCTCGACCCACAAGAAGGAGGCTGGGATTACTACATTGTGGCCCAGTAGAATAATGGTTGGGGGTGAAGAGAACAAACAGGACACAGAGGAAAGAAGACTGGGCAGAGCAAAGGTGCTTTAATAGAAATTAGATGTACTGAGAAACAGCATCTGACTTTAAAGATGAGAATGAAGATTGGCATCTCCCATATAAGAACAAAGATTAAGTCAGTGAAGTTTCCTGGGTGGGCAACGACATACTAGAAAGAGAAGTGGAAGGTTTTGCATGAAGGGAAGGATAGAGGGGGAGTAGTTTAGTTACATCATCTGTGGAAAACCTAGACCAGGATTGCAGTCCTTTCAAACACCTGTTGAATCTAAAGATGTTCATCCAAGGGAGAGAATTTTAGGGTTTAAAAAGAAGGATGGAGCCCTAAATTTTAGATATAGGGCTATGTACCCATTTCACAACCACATGTGTTCAGGCGGTGTTCCTAGCCTACCAGCAGAAAGAAAGAATTATAAACTCCCAAGAAATGGAGGACATACTGTGAGTTAATGGAGGTGCAAGACAAACCAGGTATCATTTGCAGGAAGACTCACCTTGCATGATTATTCATATGATTAAAATGTGGAGGGCTCCCAAGCACTCCCAATAAACTTGGTATGTCCATTGCTAAACAGAATTTGTTACCATTAATAAAACTATTCTCTGTGCAGAATGGGGATAACACTGCTGTAGAAATTATGATGTTAATACCAAGTCATCTTATTGGCAGATAATACAAAAGTGACATCTATATAACACTTTACAATGTAGCTTGAAGTGGAAGTTATGCAAGCACTGTTTCATGTTTGTGGATGCCTTATGCACCTACCTACAATCTTTTTTGAATGCCACTGTTGGGCTGCAAAGTGTGTGTTTGGTGCATTTCACTATGTTCCTGCAAGGTTGTTTGGTGCACTGAAAGGATTCTAGTAATTGGCAAACTTTAAAGAATGGGGACTCTTGACAATGAGTCGAGTGAAAGACACATAGCCTATCTTCTGAAACAATCATTAAATAAATGGAAACATTATCACTCTCCCTGCCCTCTAAAACATGAAGCATGGAACTGTTACAAGCTTTGTCCAATGCAGTCAAACAGGCTCATATAAAGGCACATTATAAGATAAAAGGTATGCATTTCAAAAGGATGGACATCTCCGTAAGCTAGATACTAATGTTGTTGCATGAAAATAAAATCTCTTTTACAACTAGTAACATTCCTATAGTTGTAAACAGAAAAATGTTCTGCTAATCATCCTCTCAGGGGCCCCATTGGAAAATTTTCCTCCACATATTTGGACTTTTTTTTTTATACAGCTCATGTTTATAAATCCACATCACATCTCCAATTCTTAATACATTCATTTATATGCAGTGAAAATCTGGAAGTGGTTGATAGCCACTAAACAGAATCTCATTTGGGACTAACAGCTTTGGGTGATGGCATCTAAGGCAGTGGGCCAAAAGGAAAAAAAAAGGATAGGGGACAAGGTGGGGGGGGGAGTGTGTTGAACACGACCATTCATCTCATATAAAAGGCAATCGATTGCCATGCAGCTCAATAGAACTGCTGATTTGGAATTCATTCAGACTCAGCTCTGAACAGAATCCTTGAATGAGTAAACAATTTGCTTTTGTTAAAGGCACATGAGTTCTCTCATCATCTGACATTAAATACAATGCAAAGTAAATATTCTGAGTTCAGGTTAATTACAAAAGAAGCTTATTTGGTTTTAGAAGATACTCTAAAAAATTTATTATTTATTATTGAACTAAAAAGTGCACTCAGTTAACGCTAGACATATTTGAAATATTATGAAAAATTCCTTTAACAAATGGATGACTCTAAAATTTAAGGACATATATGGACACCTGTAAAATAACAAAAAATTATAGCAACAGGTGAAATTATGTATTTTTTTTAATTATGCAAATGTAATAACTATATAGATCTTTGCTGACAGTCCAGCAAGATATAGAGGAAAGAAAAATAGGTTTGTGTTCTTTCTAATAAGAATAATCCAACTGAAGTGCATACATTGCTCTAACTAAAACTTGTCTGAACAGGAAAGGGAGGTTTAAATTGCATTTTCAAGATAACCAGATAGAAAGAACCTGAAGAACATTTTGACAAAATCATACAGAAAACAATAAAATATATTTTTATCTGTTAAAGAAATGGAAGCAAACCAGCTTCTGGGACAAAAGCAAGTCACTTTGTTTTGCAAGAAAGACAATTGCAATTTCCTATTTATAAATAGAATTTTGTTCAAGAAAGGAACCAAGTATATGATTTATCCAAACAATTGTAATCTGTTACCTGATAAACTCATATATTTTTACATCTTGTGTTAAATGTTAGCTCCTCACTCAATGCTACTTGGCTGCAAACATAAACATCATTCTGAGCACTGGAAAACTGCCACCTTTTGAGAGCAGTCAAGATGTTAAGAATGTTTTTCTGAAGGAACTGGATTCACAAAATAAAACAAGTGGCTAGAAAAATTAAACCCTCTGTGTAATAGGTTGATAATATTCATACCACATCTTGGGGCTTGAGTTAATTTTCTTCTGTAAACATTACCTCCATGATTTTCTAATATGGAGATTTTTTTTCTGAACTGTGAATTTTGGAACTAAAATTGCAGCAAGCTTTGGAGATGCATAGAGCTCTGGTTCTGGATTATTTTCTATAACTCTCTGGAAAAAATCAAAATTGAAAATGGTTCAATAGAAGTTATTCTTCAATAAATATATGTTTAATATAAGAGGAAACATGTCAAAAGGCCTTGTTGGACTGTGGTTGCTGAAAGTCAGTAACACCTTATTCTTAATTTCTATCTTAATTTTGCTCAGCATCAATAGAGATTACAATGTCCAAAGAATTCTTTATTGGGCCTTACAGATCAATGTTCCCATCACAGGTCACCACATGAATCAGGATTTCTATGGATTAGTTTTGGCCTGCCTAAAAGTTTCTTTTGGCTTGCTTTAGCTTAGTGCAACTGTGCAGTGTCACAAGTACTGTTATATGCACTTTGTATCCAAGAGAGAGCCAGGATACAAGCACTCCATGTCAGTTTAGCTAGAGTCTTTCAAAATCTGTATTTCTGATTTACATATTCAAATAATGACAGCACAATAATGTGAAGGTTTGATGGAATGAAAAAAAAAAGAAAATTGATTTTATCTTACTGATAAGAAGAAACATAAATTATAATGCAACTTTTAAATTAATTCAAAATTTACAGAGTTGTTTCAGTCTTTAGTTGTGACAGATGCTCATCAAAACATATAATCTTTGGTGTGGTTTGTGCAAGATTACAAGAAAATCCTGAAGCAGAATCAAATTTGAAAGGCTTTGAATGTATGATTCCTGAAGAGTAAGTCTTACTCAAGTCTTCAATAACTGAAAAATCTGTGAACTATAATATCTAGGTAACTCAGTTTATAAATGTCCTGAGATGGGCTGGATTTGATCTACCCATGTAATCTATATGTTTTTGACTATGGCCTTGTATCTAGAAATGAATATGTAGGACTAGTCCAATTGTTGTGCTTCATACCTCAAGAACCTGAGCTACCTCTTGTTAAAAATAATTTTCATTGAATATTTCTAACTCCATAAACCTAAAGAAATCTTATGACTAATATGGTTATCTTCTATTTGCAGTTTATTTTTGTTTTGCACAGCTGTGTAACGTGATAAACTCATATGTTTTTAAATCTTGTGTTAAATGTTAGCTTCTCACTCAATGCTACTTGGCTGCAAACATAAACCTTCCACTTCTGAGCACTGGAAAACTGTCACCTTTTGAGAGCATGAGTAGGTGAACTGAGGCTGAAATTTGGATTCTTAGGTACTCTCAGAAAGCACTAAACATTCCCTCCTCATTTGGTGCTAAACCAAGTCTACAAAATCAAAAACTAGACAATTCCATTTACTGAGTAAAATATTTTGATGTCATACATCAAGAGAAGTAATTCTAAATTCCTAAACTAAATTTACAGCTCTAGGATGCTCTCACTAATTTTTCCATGGCTCATATTTCAGCTGAGGAACCTTTGAGTGTAAAGGATTACAAGTCAGCGTCTTTTTACATACCGGGGAGAAAGGCAGAGAAATTCCCTTCAGCAGAGCACTGAGGTGGTTTGTGTAAGCTCTTGCTATACTAAGCCTCCCATTTCTCTAAAGACCATCTAATTATTAGTCATCCTTGAAATATTCTCGCCAGTATTGACCTGCTGAACTGTTAGCTTCTTGGAGGGAAAAGGAGGGAAAGGGGGCGTATTTTGTGAAAGTCTGTTTACATAATCTTAGAAAAGCAAAGAATCAGAGAAAGGATTTGCCTGCTCTCCAGCTGACCTTGAAGTCTGTAGGGCAAACCACAAAAGTTATGTAACTATTAAAACAGACAAGAGGAAAGGAGGCAAATCCTCTAGAATCCCCAAATATAGAAATGCTATACATGGTTAAGCCACCATTGTTTTCAATCTGCCTTGTGCATTTTGTGAGACCAATCTTGGTTAAATTACTGAGGTTTAAAAAAATCTTTGCCATTAATTTTTAAAACAATACAATACTATATAAAGTAAATATACATATACAAAAATATACAAATACAATGTAATATAAAATAATTTTACAACCTAGTTGTTAAAAATTGAATGGCAAAAAAATTAATGTCTTAAATTTTAGCTTTCATAAATTAGGTAAAAGTCTGAGTTTGATATTCAGTTTAAGAAAATAATCTTGTCTTCCAATTACATTTCTTTTTTTGTGTGTATAATGGATCTGTTATGAAAATCTATTATGAAAATAATCAGTAATGAAAAATAGACAGTAAGATATTACAATCTTCATAATTTTGGAGCAACTTGAAGTTATTTGAGTATTATAATGAGATCATTTGATAAAAATGCTGATCTGGCACAGGATATAAATGGTGATCTGATGAGACTGTCACTGTATTGTAGAAATTAAGGAGACAGCAGAACCAGCTCCCATACATTCTATCCAAAAATTCAACCCTTTAAAAGAAAAAGTCCAATGCTTTTGCCTTTTTAGAATTCCAAACTGCATTATTCTTCACACTAATCTAAGCCGAGCAGGCTGGGGCAGATACTAGAAGAGAACTTTCACAGAAGTGGTCTAAGACAACAGTGGTTCCTTTCATAGTACCCTGTACACAATCCTCCTCCCTTCCTAAAAGGCATCTTGAAAAAGCAGCCCCAACATATCACTGGGTTTTATCATTAATTTTGACCTCATGTGGGAATAGCTGCACTGGGTGCATACTCTTTAAAGGGAGGATGAGATGAGCTCAAGATTGACAAAACGATCCAAATAAGTTAAAAGATTAATGAGTGGCTGCTGGCATGAGATAAAAAAGCAGGTACTTGATGGATAGGAAGATACTTCTCTGAATATAGAATATTCTATGAATTACCTAGGACATTTGAAATACTAAATTTTAAAGGAGAAAAAGAAATAAGTAAAGCTAGGTGGCGACATGCTACAGCTGTAAAACACTATTTTCTAACTTACAACTTCAGAGTGATTTACCTGTCAGGAATCACATCTCCAGTGACATGACCTTGACCTGTCAGCATGGATGCATTAAAATGCTCTTTCTGGCCTCTAACACTAATAATGATCACAGGGTACAGCATAAAGTATTCTTCAGAATTCTCTAAAGAAAAAGGGTAAAAGAGAAAGAATGACACAAAATGCTTCACATCACAGTTATAGCCCTGAACTTTTTGTCTGAGAAGGGTCAGAGAGGATAAAGAAGACAGATATTCAAGAAATAAAGGTATGTCTTGTTTTCTTCCAACAATACAAAGGGATTTACTATAAAAAAGAAACATTGTTGGCATAGACAACATAGACTAAGCACTCCACCTACTTTCTTAATGCTCCTAGAGAAGTGAAACTTGAAAGTGCAAAATTGTAATGACTGAGGTCAAAAGCAGACTGGAAGAAGTTTAACGAGATTATTGTAAGCAAAATTTTGACATTCTGCATTCAATTTCAGCTGCATAGATCTTGGCACATAGGATTCATATGATGTCTATGACATTAATTCTTCTTTGACACAAAAAGAGACAGGAGAAAAAAAATAGAAATCCCACCAATTTACAAGTCTCTTATAGAAAGAGGAATACCACTGTTAGTAAAAAAGAAAAGTAGGAATGCTTTTTAAAGCATTTCCATTATGAAAGCACACTTCAGAGCAATTACACTAGGCAGAATAATTAGCCTGGCATTTTGTGGATTGATAGCTTTGCACATGTTTTGCCCAAGACTGTCATACCTTCTCAGTGCCACTTCAGCATACGATACAGACTGATTTCTTAATTGATCCAACTTTCTGTCTATAGGAATCCCACAGAGAAAGGAATCACATGGTGTGGAAAAAAACCATAGCATATGTCCTGCGAGCCCATTAGCAGTTAGAGCCACTGTTGAAAATACAACTCGTTGTCACCCTGTGCAGAGTGCAACAGACTTGCAGACCAGATTCAGCACTCTACTGTCAATGTCCAAAATACCCATGTTCCTGTCAGCAACTATCAGTGTAGGCTAATTGGGTGAGCCTCAGCCAGGGGCCCTTTAGAACTAGGCAACAGTTCAGCATAACACTCTCAGGAGCAATGAAGATTTAACCCACTTTGGGAATTGCAATTTTTCTGATCTGTGAATGGAAAAACAGAAGGAGAAAAATCACAGGAAGCTCAAATGTGTATTTTTATGTTTTCCAAACAAAGAAGTTTGCATTTTAAACTGATTTCTATCAGATGTACTACAAAACAATCTTCCCCTCAAAAAGAAAAAACAAAAGAAAGGTCCTTCTCTCCTTTGTCTTGGACTCAAATATTAATATGTAAAATTCAGTAGTATTTCTCATTCCTTCAAAACGTCATTGTATTTGTATTCCTCATAGGAATATTTAGTTTGGAGGTTGCAAGTCTCTTTGTCACAGGTGGCAGAACAGGTCACTGAGGAGCACTTTTTAGTAAGGTCATCCACAGTGAGATCTATCAAGAAAGCTGGAGGAAGGCACTTGACAAAATACACAGCATCTCAGAGCAGCCAACTGCCTCCTTAGCCAACATCATAACTTATATTCCTTATCAACGTAAGTTATTCCAGGCTGAAAAAGCCCATCTGTCTCAACTTCAGACAATACTCAGCTTTTGGATCCTACGAGGAGGATCATCACATCACAGATTGTGCTTTCCTAATCCTATTCTCCATAACAGTGGCAGAAAAAAGTTCTGGAAATTTGTCAGGATTGTAGGCAAAGCAAGGCTGCTCTCTATTCTTCCTCCAGCTTTCACCTTTTCCTGGCATTCAAAACTAAATGACATTTCCTACATCCATCTGAAATCACTGATCATTCCCACAGGCTTTTCTTCAAAAACCCCTAGAAAACCCATTTGTCTTTCTAGAGCTCCAGCCCTTCCAGCATCCCTTCACAAGACTCCACTTACTGTGTCTGCCACTGGGTGATCTTGTGCTATCCATGTTTAAGTGGAAGCAAGAAAAATTGAAAACATACATCTGCAGCAGCTACTTGCTAAAGCAAGAAGTATCTACATTATAGCATTACTTTATATTTCACAATCAGAGTAATCAGAGTATATAAGAAAGGATGGGGCTCCTGCTGATATAGAATAGCAACAGCTTTCTCTAAAATCAAGCTGTAAGAGGTTCCCTTTACTTTCAAGGAGCTGGAAGATAGTGCACTCACTTTATTATAATAACCTATTGTATCAACCAATATTGAAACCAATCTCTCCCACCTTCTAGAGGAACATGATACCTCAAGCTCAAAGATGAGAAAGGTGTTCAAAACAAATTATTCATATTTTTTTTTAGGTATGAGTTTTGTACAAAACACAAAAATGTATAAGGATAGACAGAATATGCACATGGACAAAAATAAATAGATATTTTAGCCCAGCAGAAGCTCAAATGGAAGGCACAGCTCTATTTCTGTTCTGCAGATCGTGATGTCATTTTGTGAAGACTATTTCCTATAAAATGCAGAAACTATTTTCACAGGGGGAACTGAATTTGGGTTGCTCCCGAATCAAGTCTGAACTTCTCAAACTGCAGGCTTTTTATTGTAATTTTTTATTTTATTATTTTCATTGTTATACTTTCTTCTCTGTTTTATGAATATTATTTTTTTTTTCGATTGACAAGGGTTCAGCAGTATTTTGCCTAAGTCCTCCCATCCACCACACATAACGGCCTTGTATCTTTCTCAAATTCCTATCTTAGTCTGTGTGCTGGAAAAAATAGGTACTGTATTGCTTAAGAGCAGGATCCCAAATGTTTGTCTGGATCTAGCTTCAAAGGAATCCTTAGATCATAAGCATACTCACAGCAAATAAGAAAATGAAGGTCTAAGTTTTAGACAAGCTCCAAAACACTACACATTGTTAATTGGTGACTTGTTAATAAGAAAGGGATTTTATAAATTTGAAGCTGAAATAGGAACTAAAACATATTTACATCTTAGAACCTGCTTTATTTTCTAAAATTGCATTGAACCCTCAGATGCACTGAAATAATATTATCTATTACAAGAGCACTCCTTGCTGGGAATTTCAGAACAGGGGATGTTCTTCAGTGCAATACTGCATTTTGATATATCTGAGCAGTCATGTCCTCTTCATAACCTATTCCAGTGCTTCCATAATAGATGGCTTCAATCCCAAGTGTACATTCACTTTCACCACTGTGGCATGGCACAAAGAAGAAAATTGCAATGTGCTGCTATGCTGACAAACAACAGGGTAGACACTAAGTAAGCACAGGAGGAGAAGAATAAATGAATGGTAAATTATCTTGAGATTGTGATAACTTCTGCTTATTTTATTAACTTCAGTTAGAAGTCAAATTTCAGACTGAACATTTTTAAATAGAGAATGAAGAGATAAAACACAAAACCTATCCTTTTAAATTAAGTGCTACAGAGTACCTTTGAAAGTTAAACATTATTTCCAAGAAATATAAAATTGCACATAAAATAATCAGTAGTCTCAAATAGACAGTTATTAAAATAAGATTTTCCTAATGACATGAATATATGCACATTTATTTATCACTTCTTATAATGGCCTATTCAAAAGTACCAATATTTTGCAGAAGGTGAATTTCCAACAAATAATCAATTTCACAGCTACACCTCAGGATCCAAACATTTTCTGAAAAAAAAAAAGAAACACACCCTTTTTCAAAATACAGTTTCATATTATCATTCAGGTGCTGTGAAGTTTACCGGTCTTTATATTTCTTTAGGCTATAGTAATGGCTGTTACTTTTGTTCATTGCTTTCCTCATCCATGTGTAAAATCAGATGAAATATTATGTGTTGAAAAAAATTATCTAAGAGAAAAGTCATTTGGTGTAACTTAAATATATATATATATATTTTTACCATGGCTAAATTACTTGGAGAGAAATATGATTAATTCACAATTCAAAAGTAAATATGAACTGAAGATGTGAAAATTAGACCACGTATTTTATTGTGTTCAGCTGTGAAGCAACCAAGAGTCACAAGAAAATGGTTTGAATCTTTGATTACCCTTACAAAACCAGTTTTCAAAATAAGAGGATATATTATCAAGTGAAAGCACAAAAAAGCATAGCAGAGGTATTTATTTCAGCAAACTTGGTTGCACCAAGAATTAATCCTCAAAAATGGATGAATATCCTGATTCCTACAATCCCTTAAAACCTTCCCACTTGTGAGTTGAATACTACCTTTTTCCTTCATTCTGTCTTATCAGATCAAAACCCTAGGAAATGCCAGAAGAACTTCATCAACAAACTATTGGATGAACACTGTGAAGATTAAAAGTTAATAAGAATTAGTAAATGAAAATTGCTTTGGGTAGACTAGCCTGCAATTTCCCAAAGTTATTCAGATGATCTGGCAAAATTTGGTCAATTGCTCTTGTGCATATTGAAAGCTCTGTACCAAAATGCAACTAGACACAGCTTTAGTTATTTCTGTTGTGCTTGAAGAAAATTAGATGTTTTAAAATGCTGATGAGGCCCTAGAAAATAAGAGATTGCTAAAATTAGGAATTCAACACATTCTATGAAGATATTTTGAAACTTCTTATGTAAAACTTTATTTAAGTAAGAGCATACTAAAAATGCAAGAAATCAAAAACATCATCTACTCTGAATCAATGGCTGTATTTTTATTATTATTATTTTACTTGAAATATTCAATTAGAGCTCAATAAAAAAGAAACTGTGTCCTATAGGAAATTTTAATTTATTTTTACAGTTCTGAAGAGAATGGATGGAAAAGCAGAATTAGAAAAATTTTCATTGAAAAGTAGAAACTCTCAATTCAAAATGTAAAAACAATATTGGTTTGATTTTTTTGATATAAACAAAAAAGATTAAATATTCCCAGTCTGAATATTTAGCACTGGCTTATCTAAGATGTTTATCCTCAGGTGACTAAAAAGGAAATTTTGAAATTCTTGCTGCAATATCTCTTGGGTCCTTTTACTTTCTTTCTGTCTTAAGGAGCTGTAAGAACCAAGAGGGATTGCATCTTATTCTATTGCCATGGATATTAATGTTGAAGACTGAATGCCAGTGAGATGCAATTTCCACCATATAGTGCTGCCATTGTATATAAGGGAGTAATTCCAATATTAAATAATATCTCTGGAAAACAGAGGATTAAGAACCTCTTCTGAGTATTACGGTTACCAAATGACTGGATCTTGTTGTCTGAATAATTTTATATGTCTAAATAAATTGTGTTACAAAGTTCAAAATGGATCTGCATATTTTCCTAAAAAATGTTGGTGAGCACATTTTTGGGACTGAAAAATCTACATATTAATACAAAATAAATAGTCAAGAAAACTCCTTTTTTTTTTTTTTTTTTTAATATGGCCTCAACATTAATACTGCATAGAAAACAATCTCCATTACAAGCATACACACCCTTGAATAGAAGTTTTCATTCCTTAGCACTCATTGCAGATTTTATTAGCATTTCAGGAAAAAAAAAAAAGATAATTAAATACTGCATCATTCAAATAAAAATAATCTGAATTGCATTATTTTGTTTTTGCTGAAACCAAAATTTGGCCAAGACAAGAAGGCAGAGTATGATATTAATGATATTCATGTGAGCAGAATCAATGCATCATGTTGTCATAAAACTGGCATTTTCATTTCTCACTCCCACAGACATAAAATAGCAGCATCCAATATGCTGTCAAGGTACTGCATACCAGTGGTAAAATGCATTCAAACTTTCAGATGTGTAAAACAGATGACTGTTTCAGAGTGTCTTAGGAATGTCTAAAAGTAGACAGAAACATTTAAACTATATTAGAAAAAATATGCTTGAAGAAAATACACAGACCACAGAATCACAGAATCTAGTAGGTTGAATCTAGTAGGTTGGAAAAGACCTCTGAGATCATCAAGTCCAACCTATGAATGAACATAATTTTATCAACCAGACCTTTGCACTAAGTGCTATATCCAATATTTTTTAAAAAAACCTCCAGGTACAGTGACTCTACCATCTCCATCAGCAACCCATTCCACTGCCCAATCATCCTTTCTGTGAAGAACTTCTTCCTAATGTCTGGACTAAACCTTCTCTGGCGCAGCTTAAGTCTGTGTCCTCTTGCCCTGTCTCTTGTTGCCTGGGAAAAGAGACCAAATCTCACCTGGCTACAATCTCCTTTCAGGCAGCTGGAGAGAGTGATAAGGTCTCCCCGGAATCTCTTCTCCAGGCTAAACAAGCCCAGCTCCCTCAGCTGCTCCTCACAGGGCTTGTGCTCCAGATCCTTCACTAGTACTGTTGCCCTTCCCTGGACACTCTCCAGCATCTCAACATCCTTCCTAAACTGGGGGGCCCAGAACTGGACACAGCACTCAAGGTGTGCCCTCATCAGTGCCAGATACAGGGCAAGAATGACTTCCCTGCTCCTGCTGGCCACACTATCGCTGACACTGGCCAGGATGCCGTTGGCCTTCTAGGTCACTAGACACACACTGGCTCATGTTCAGTCTGCCATCAGTCAGTACTCCCAGGTCCCTTTCTGCCTGGCCACTGTCCAGCCACTCTGTCTCCAGACTGTAGTACTGCAGGGGGTGTTGTGGCCAAAGTGCAGGACCTGACATTTGGACTTGTTAAACTTCATATTTTTGGACTTGGTGTCTCCCATGTCCCTCCCAGAGCCCTCCTACCCTCCAGCAGATTGACATTCTCCCCAACTTGGAGCCTTCTGCAAACTTGCTAATGGTGAGCTCAATCCCCTCCTCCAGATCATCAATAAAGATACTAAACAGTTACTGAGTCCAACACTGATCCCTGGGGTACACCACCAGAGACTGGCTGCCAGCTGGATGCAGCTCCATTCACCACCACTCCCTGGGCCTGGCCATCCAGCCAGTTCTTAACCCAGCAAAGAGTGCTCTTGTCCAAGCCTGCCAGCTTTTCCAGAAGAAGTCTTTGGAAGACAGTTTAAATGCTTTGCTGAAGTCTGGGTAGACAACACCCACAGCCTTCCCCTCATCCACTCTAGGCAAGTCACCTGGTCAGAAAAGATCAGGATGGTGAGGCAGAACCTGCCCCTCCTAAATCCATACTCATTGGATCTGATCCTCCATCTATCCCATAGGTAATTGCACTCAGGATGATCTGCTCCATATCATCGCAGAGCACTGAAATCAGTCTGACAGGCCTGTAGTTTTCTGGATCCTCCTTCTGGCGCTTCTTGTGGATGGGCTTCACACTGGCCACCTTCCAGTGACCTGGGACCTCCCTGGTGAGCCAAGACTGGTGATAAATGATGGAGAGTGACTTGGAGAGCTCTTCTGCCAGCTCCCTCATGACCGTAGGATGGATGTTGTCTGGTCCCATAGATTTGTGAGCATCTAAGTGGCTCAGCTGATCACTAACTGCTTCCGCCTGGATTACAGGGAGTCCATTTGGCTTCCCATCGCTTTCTACCAGCTCAGGAGGCCAGCTGTGCTGAGGCAAAGAAGGTGTTAAGTACCTCACCCTTTCCCTCATCTTTGGTGTCCAATAAGGAATGGAGGTTTTCCTTGCCTCTTCTTTTGCTATTAATGTATTTATAAACATATTTTTTATTCTTTATAGAAGTGGCCAAAATAAGTTCTAAATAAATTTTCAACTCTTTATTTTTTTTTTCGGTGTAACATAATGCCAACCTTAAATACTTCCTGAGTTGCCTGCCCCTTTTTCCAAAGGTGATACACCCTCTTTTTTCCTCTGAGTTGCCACAAAATCTCCCTGCCCGGCCAGGCTGGTTGTTTTCCCCTCCAGTACATCTCTTGGCACATAGGGACAGCCTGCTCCTGTGTCTTCAAGATTTCTTTCTTGAGGCATGCCCAGCTTTCTTTCCTGGACCCTTTTTTATTAAAGGCTCTTTCCCAAGGTACTGTCTGAATCAGCATCTTGAGTAGGCCAAAGTTGGCTCTCCAAATGTCCAGTAGAGAATTTTTCATGCCCTTCTTGTTTCACCAAGTATTGACAACTCCATTATTTTGTGGTCACTATATGCCAGATGGCCTTTGACCACCACATCTCCCACCAGACCTTCTCTGCTTGCAAATAGAAAAGGTCCAGCAGACCCTCACCCTGGTAGGCTCCCTCACCAGCTGTGACAAGAAGCTATCCTTCATACTCTCCAAGAACCTCCTACATTGCCTCTTCTCTGCTGTGTTGAGTTCCCAGCAGATATCTGGCAAGTTAAAGTCTCCTGCAAGGGGAAGGGCTGGCAATTTTGAAACATTCTTCAGTTGCTTTTATGATAATTCATCCACCTCTTCAGCCTGTTTGAGTGATCTATAAAAGATTCTCACCAGGATGTTGGCTTTGTTGACCTTTCCCCTGATTCTTACCCATAAGCATTCAACCTTGTCGTCATTGAACTCAACTTCCATTGAGTCAAGGGCCTCACTAACATACAGAGCCACCTCTCCACCTCTTCTCCCTCTGTCTTTTCTGAAGAGCATCTTACCATCCATTGCAGCACTCCAGTCATGTGAGTTCTCCCACCACATTTTCTTGATGGAGAGTACATTACAGCTTTCCTGTTGTACCATGGCTTCCTCTTGTTCATTGCCCATGCTGCATGCATGGCATTAGTGTACATGCACTTCAGCTGGCCTGCTGATTTTGCCCCTAACTCAGGCTTACCACCCTTGGGCTCATTTCTGGAGAGCCTGGTTTCATCCTCTTTCCCCTTCAAACCTAATTTAAAGCCCTCTCAACCAGCCCTGCCACCTCATGGGCTAGAATCCTTTTGCCTTTGCAAAAGATAGATAGATAGATAGATAGATAGATAGATAGATAGATAGATAGACAGATAGATAGATAGATAGACAGAGCCCATCTGACTCTAGCTGGCCTGATGCCATAAAAATTACCCCATGATCAAAAACCCCAAAATTTCGCTGATGGCAGCAGTCCTTAAGCCACTTATTGATAACATGGGTTTTCCTGTTCCTTTCATTATCAATCCCTGCTACTGAAGGAAATGAGAAGAACAGCACCTGTGCTCTTGCACCATTAACCAATCAACCCAGAGCCTCGAAGATTTTTTTAATAACGCTGGTACCTTTCTTATCAGCCACATCACTGCCAACCTGGACAACTATCAGTGGTTAATAATAAAGGAGCTGAATTAGTTAGAGAATTCTGTGATGAAATCCTCCACCCAGGGCCCAGAGAGGCACCAGACTTTCCAGCGGAATGGGTCCAGTTGGCATACAGGAGCTTTCGTTCCGTTCAGAACAGTCACCTACTGCAACTACCTGTCTTTTCTTCTTAATACATATCGGATATATTGTAAATTGGTAAACAGTAAGTAGGATAGAAATCTGATTTTGCACTTTCTTTCCCTAGACTAAAATTGAGATGCAAATGAAACAACCAATATGCCTTATTCAGCTGCTATAAAAAAGTTTACTCATTTTGTTCTCTCTACTTATTCTTTCAAACATTGAACTATTAGGTGCAAATCGTGATCTTTAAGAACCACATACTGCAGAAAGTAGAAACGTAACTAGTAAGTTGCAATGGTCATCATAATTTCTCATTTATTAACAAAACCTGTCTGGTTTTTTCACTGAAGCAGATAAAAATAATGTTCAGAATCACAGAGTCGCAGAATGACTAGGCTGGAAGAGATCTTCACGATCATCAAGTCTAACCCATGACCTAACACCTCAACTAGGCCATGGCACTGAGTGCCACATCCATTCTGTTTTTTAAATACATCCAGGGATGGTGACTCCACCACTTCCCTGGGTAGACAATTCCAGCATTTTATCATTCCTTCAAATTTTTTTTTTTCCTAATATCTAACCTTTATTTCTCTTGGCACAGCTTACAACTGTGTCCTCTCATTCTGTCAGTTGCCTAGAGAAAGAGACCAACCCTCACCTGACTACAGCCACCTTTCAGGAAGCTGTAGAGAGTGATAAGGTCACCTCTGAGTCTCCTTTTCTCCAGGCTAAACAACCCCAGCCCCCTCAGTTGTTCTTCATAAGGCTTGTGTTCCAAGCCCCTCACCAGCCTTGTTGCCTCCTCTGGACACGCTGCAGCGTCTCAATGTCCTTCCTGAACTGAGGGGCCCAGACTGGACACAGCACTCAAGGTGTGGCCTCATCAGTGCTGAGTTGTCTAGGTTTTGAAAGACAGTGGTCTGCCAGGGAAAGCTAGAGCTTTCCTTGGAATGGAGAATGTAAACCCTCTTTACCTCCAAATTATTGCAATTTCGCAATTAGGGGCTTTCAGGCAAAGATATGAGAATAGGAGTAACAGTTCTTTACTAGGCATATTAAAAAAAAAAAAAAAACAAAAAAAAAAAAAAACAACCACAAATGTAATAGTAGAAAGACAAGCAGGCAAACAAAAGTCCTGGAAGAAACCCTGACAGGGTGAGGGATATGACCTGACACCCTATTGGTCAGGGTGTTGGAAGCAGTTGAAATAAATCCTCCTGAAGTAACAGACATGGTTTTTGGAGTAGAGATGATCTGGTTTAAAAAAATCCAGTGGTGGCAAGATGGGTCCGGTCTTCATCCTGGAGCCCAGGGGAGAGGTTGGATTCCTGGAAAAATGCCAGCTGTTCCTGAGTCTTAGTTTTTATCCAGGTAAGAATGGTTGGCTCTCCCCCCAACTGGGTGGAGTGATGCACGATGGGATGATGTAATGTTATGTCATTGGTGAGCCTTAATTGCCCATTAGCAGAAGATATCTCCCTGGAGGATGGATAGGTGGTGAAGGCGATAAGAAACACTACCCCACTTGGTTTTAACAGCTGGCCCATTATCAGAAGGCATCTGCCCTTCTCCCCCCTAGAGTTACAAGAGATAAAGAAAAAACTGCTTTCAACAGATGAAATAAAATGCACATATTTTGGTTACCTAACCCAAGACATGAGTACAGGGGAAGAATGACCTCCCTGCTCCTGCTGGCCACACTATTCCTTATACAGGCCAGGATGCCATTGGCCTTCTTGGTCACCAGTGCACACAGCTGGCTCATGTTCAGCTGCTGTCACTAGTACCCCCAGGTCCCTTTCTGCCTGGACACTGTCCAGCCACACCGTCCCTAGCCTGTAACATTGCAGGAGGTTATTGTGGTCAAAATGTGGTCAAAACTCGGCACTTGGGCTTATTAAATGTCATCTTATTGGACTCTGCCCATCCATCCAACTGTTCTAGGTCTCTTTGCAGAGCCCTCCTACCTTCCAACATATCAACACACTCCCAGCTTAGTGTTTTCTGCAAATTTACTAATGAAAAACTCAATACCCTCATCCATGTTATCAATAAAAATACTGAATAGAACTGGCCCCAGCACAGACCCCCTGAGGGACACCACTAGTGACTGAAGAAACTGAGTCCAACTAAAAATGCAGAAAGGAGAAAAACAGAAAAATAGCTGGTTCAGTTTTACTTCTTAGCTATTCAGTTTGTACTTTGGACAGGAAATAGTGATTCATATCCATAATGAGCTCACAAAGAAAAGAAAATAGGCAATAAAGTATCTAAAGATGCCAAAAAATTATAAATGTCAATCAACATCAACAACATTATCTTGTATTGATTTTTTTATATAGATGAAAATCCACTTATTATATCTAAGCCATATAGTTTCACTTTGTCTTCAACCTCAGCCAACAGATTTAGAACATACTAATGTAATTTATGGCATAAAATGTGGCAAACTCCACAGTTTGTGTGATGCTACAATTACATCATCCATAACTATATCCTTCTGTTAGGACAAGTTCAAATTCCTTGTTCTTGACACTCAGTGACCCAAATTACTCAGCCTTAACCTATAATTTTGGCCTTGTCTTCTATGTGCTAAGGACATGAATTCAACACTGCTTTAATTTCCCTCTACCATTTTATTTTCATGCTCTCTTTCAAGCTGTTTTAGATTCATGGAATGGCCTCTGAATTCCTACTTACCTCATTATTTCATCGTTCACAGTACTTCTAAAACCTTTCTCCCAAAATCTTCCATTAAAGGAACTAATGCATTGAGCAATCGTAAACACAGACATGTCTGGCAGATAATTGCATAATACTTTATAAAAGTTATAGTCACATTTATATATATTTTTTGTTGTTGTTTATTTTTTTCCTCTTTTTGTGTCACATTTGAGATTAAATTGTAACCTTGTCATGATGGGAACCCTTTCATTAGCTGCTTCACCATTATTTTTCACAAAAGCAAAATAATTTATTTTTCCCTATGACACTAAAATATTTAGTCTTCCAAAAGTAAGGAATAAATTAATGAGGATGACAAGATGCTGGAAGTTGGAAAGAGAAGTATTTTTCTTACAGTGGAAACCTGCACATCTCAATCCTTAGAAAACGTAATGGGGTGTAACTCTGAAATTGCCCTGAAAACAGCACTTACTCATAAAATGTATGTTTTCAACTAATAAAAATCATCAATAATTCACTTTCATGAAAACCCCTGAAAACAAAAACTATGGCATTGTACAGTAAGAAGCATGCTATATGATGCTACCACCACCTTGAACCAGGTAACTGATTCAAGATGAATGTCTGAGATCCATACACATTCAACATTACAAGAAATGAAACCATTTACTCCACCCTAAAAGAGATGCCAGAGAAAGGCAAGATGAATCACAGTTTGAAGGATGACTATATTTTGATTATGTGATTTTCTTTTTTGGTTTGGAGAGCCCATTTGATGCTACACAAATCAAGCAGAGAATTGTGGCCCTTTTGGGGTCAATGCCTAATGCTTTACAACAAACCAAAAATATCAGAACACAACAACAGAGCAATATTCATATTCTCATATGTATTTATGTCAGTTATCTTAAATCCTTGCCTATTTACAGAAGTATATGGGTTTTTTTTCAAATAAAAAGGTTCAAGATTTTTTTTTTGACTATAAAAATGAAGTGTCAAGGTACTTATGTACCTTAAAGTGATGGGGACCAGAATGTAGCCCCTGAAACCCTTGAGGGAATGGTCAGTGATCTATTATACCACTTAGACACAAAAAATATTTGATGGTATTCTTAGATGGGTAATCATGATAGTTAAATTCTAGATAAATTTGTTTTACAAAAATCCTGTTCTCTCTTCTACAAATTTAACATAAGAAATATTTCTGAGGTAAATAAAGGAAATTTTGCAATATTTATTTTTCTCTTTTTTAAATGGCTTCAGATATTCAGTGTTCAGAATTGACTGTTAGTTATCTATATGCAATACAACCATGTAACAACCTGTTTTCAATTGTGTCATAAGTTGCAAAATATGCATTTGATTTGCTTACATTATTTGCCTTTTTAATGAAAGTCAAAATTATAAAAATTGCCCTCTCCCAGGCAAGAAAAGATGGATTTGTTATTTCTTGAATCCCTGGCTAGTTATTCCCTGATTTAGAAGAGATGAAACATAATTTATAGATATAGAAGTGATACAGTCATTTTTTGTTATATTTTATATATCTGAATGAGTACATGAAAATTACAAGCTCTACAGTGTTTATGTTTTGTGAAAACCTGTGGCTCATGGATTCCATATGTGGGTATCTCAATTCTGTTTTTCCAGGAGTATTTCCTATGAATCTAGTGATAAAACACATGCCAACTTCTGTAGTAGACACCACACATAAATGGCCTTGATAACACAGACAATCAATTTGTGGCTGGCTTTGCTTCAATGAAGAAGAGATGATAAAAAATCTATAGCTTTTATGATTTGAAATTGAAAGTCCTCCTGACTGGAATTTATACTGGAAGAAATACTACATGTTCACCAGAGACACCAGTGATCAAGAAGTACATCCCACATCTTCTGCAGAAAGCAACCCTTGGAGATGCCATCATGAGGGTAGAGACTTGGATGAAAAACTCTTGGGTTCCACAAGGAAACTTTGTTTGACTAGGAATATTTAATCATTTTAAAACTTAAACCCCAAACACAAGTCAGTATGCTTTGCCCTAAATATATTGCAGATGTAGCAGAATTATTCTAATTCTTCTGAAAGTTAAAATGGCAAAATAAAGATTTATATACAAGACTCTTACATATGCACCACCAAAACATACCCTTTAAGCTTCTGTTACATATGCTATTATTGGTATAAATAACAGAATAACTCTAGTTAACTTATGGCAAATTCTACCACCTAAGTAACTTTCTGAACGTCTTTATATTTGTTGAATTCAAAAGTTGAAAAAGATTGAACTCCAACAGGATTTTCTTTTCCTTGTAGTTTATTTGTTTCCACTGCTATGTTTCACCTTGAAACCTTCTAATAAATGTATAAGATCATGTTCTGTGACCTGCACTCTTCATTCTGGCTCTTGTGTGGGGTGATTTTAGTTTCATTTTATTAAAGTTAAGGTCATCTACATCTTGGTTTAAGACACTTAGTTTGTCATGTTAAGATTCTGCTCTAATTGACCTTGATTTATTTGCCTTATTTATTTCTTTAGACTGTCTGTGGTTTTGGAACATAAACTATAATAGTATCTGTGATAGTAGCTTCTGTTAGCTTGTTTGGTGAGTGAGTGCTACTCACAGCTTCCTTACCATATTCTTTCTTTCCTTTCTTTTCCTCCCTTCTCTCCTTCCCTTGTTTTTCTTCTCTTCTTCCCTTCGTCTTTCCTTCCCTAAATCTGTGGACTCTTCAACCATACCAAAAGAATGACAGAAAATCAGCAGTTGCCCTACATTTCTCAAGTTCATTTAGTGCCACCTAAAACTAGGATGATTTAAGAAGGCAAAAAACCTATGAAACTAATTTAAAAACTTGCCTTTATAAAGTACCTACCAAGAATAAGCCCAGCTGGTAAATATTATGTTACCAATATACCAATTGTAGTAAGATATCGACAGTCACTTTAAAAACTCGTTTGACTTTTTATATTGTTTTCAATATTTTGTATTTACAACTAAAGCAGTTTACCCTGCCTATATGAAGCAAAACATTACAGAAGAAGACTGGTCTTCTCCTTATCTTTTCTATTCTCTATTATTTTCAGTTCTTTTGAACGTCCATTTTAAAATTTCTGGGTATGACAAATGCCTTAACCCCTACGGCAGAATTTTACATTGTTTAGGTAAATGTCTGACAGCAAGTCCAAATCATGTTTCATTTTCAAAATGTTTTCTCATCCCCACTATTGCTTCTTTCTGCCAGCTTGTATCCTCCAGATCACTGTTTTAGCAAAGTGCTATAATTTTGTACATTGTACTCTTGGAAATCATGTTAATCAGCATTTGGCCCAAGAATAACTGAGTCAGATGGGGAGAGGAAAAAAAAGAATTGAAAATTACATGCTGGGTGGCTATTTATGTGATACTTAAAAAATTCAAATGGGTTATATACCACTATTTTTTCTCAAGTTCATAGGAATTATTAGTCTTATATTACTTTGCAGTAAATGGTATAACATTAATAAAAAATGTAACTGGGCCATTAAGGAAAACATTGCTCTTCCTTTTTGTATACAGCACACTATTTTTCACGCATGATTTTCAGTTTTAAAATATTTTTTAGTGCTTATTAGAGGATCTCTCTTGAATTTCTACTATAAAAATTAATTTTCAGCACCTCTTCATGAAAAAAAATCAAAATAACCATAAAAGTAATTCAAATTAATGAAGGAACCAGAAACAAAGAAATAAAAATACTTTAAGGCTGATGAATATCTTAATTTGGACTGGACAATCATTCCAGGTCCCTTCCAACTGAAACTCTTGTATCCTAAAATTTATACAGGTAATCTAACATCAATAGAAACAATACAAAATGTAGCAGGGACAAGGTATTTTCTCTAATCCAACTTAAAGGAAACAGAGGCTGTCAAAATATCTTTGTTTTAAATAATCTTTTCATATTTTTTATCATAAAACAGCTTTAAGGTGTATATACGGTACAAATCCTATGAATAACCTGTGGGGGTTATTTTCAGGTCAAAATAATTTCATTATAGAAGCCAAATGTTGTTTTTGCAATAATAATCTTTAACCCATTCTTAACCTTAGGTAGTTTTACTTTAATTCTTTTCCTCTCTGAGAGGTCAACACAAATTCTTGAAAAAGCCTGCTGCACTCAAGTTTTGGGATCTTAACTTGAAAGGAGTCCTGCAGCACTCTACATGCTGGAGCAATGACACAGAGTGTGCATGTGCTTCACAGAGTAACTTGCATAGTTTGTCCAGTTTGGTGCTCTACAGTTTCCTCATGAGGGTAGGCCGAGGGGCATCTCCTCACTATGGTGATCCGTGAGAGGACACGAGGGAATAGCCTGAACTTGTGTCAGGGGAGGTTTAGACTGGATATTAGTTTCTTCACCCATAGGGTGCTCGGGCACTAGAACAGTCCCCAGGGAAGTGGTCACAGCAGCAGCCTGACAGAGTTTGAGATTTGTTTGGACAATGCTCTCAGGCACATGACTCTTGGGGATGGTGTTGTGCAGAGACAGGAGCTCAAGAGATTCTATGATTCTAATTTTTCCTAAAACAGCAGACTCACTGCCATCCCATTCAAACATGTCTGCTTACAGTGCCAAGGCTCATCTTCACTCACATGTTGGGAATCCATCTTTTCTGTTTCAATAATTTCAGTTTCAGCTGGTTTTTTCAGCTTCTTTTTCAGCTTCTTTTTCTAAGGAGAGGTGTGAGTTGACAAGGAAATGCCAAACTCAGACTATCCATGAGGGCAAATAATTCTTCATTCTACCAGCAGTAATCAGGCATTTGGTGTGTTTGCAAGGATGGTTTAGTAATGTCTTTGTGACTGCTGTCAAAACTACAGTAAAGGACAGGTGATGTAAAGACCATAAAAATGATAAGATAATTCTTTAAGGTAACATAAAAACCCCAAGATGCAAGGTTTTTACAGAAACAGGGTTTTGGGTTGGACAAAATGACAGTTGTTGAAATTGCCCTTGTCAAAGAGTCAAAATAGCGTTGAGCTTGAAGCTCGTCTTAAAAAAGTATTCAGGAAAGGAATATTTCTTTGAAAACAGAGAAAAGTCACACTGGAAAATAGAGAGGGAGAAAGAAAAAGAGCTTCAATAAAGTCTCTTATGAAGGTGAAATATTCTGGGATTTCTTTGCAGGTAGAATTTACTCGAGTTTAATACTACTACCACAGTAACAGTGGACACAGCAATATGTTTCAGCTAAAATTATCTGGAAAAGTGAATTTCTAAATTCAACTCTAAGTTGGTGCATAAGTATAAAGATAGAGATAATAAATATGAATATGTGCATATATACACATATATATTTATGCTTTCATATATGAAGAGTACAAAGTATTTGAAATTTTGTCATAAACATTCTGTAGTACAACCACAGAGATTAACAATCAAGCTTAATTTCTAACACTCTGTAGTATTTCAGATGAACAGAGCATTAAAAAAAAATTGGACCAGGAGTTTGTCTTCTCACAGACAGCCTTTGTTACTAAGTACATTTCACAAAATTTGGAAAATTAAAGCTAATTTAAATCTGTAATTTAATAATGCAAAAGTGTTATTTTTGAATTGCAAATTTCTTGCCTTTTTTTCATATTTTACTGATCAAAATAAAATAGCATAGTCTTTTTTTCACTAAAAGTCTAAAGAGATTTCTAAATTTCATTCTGTCTAATGCACTATCAACAGAATTGCTTTCTAAATTACAGTTACACAACAAAATGCTCTGAAGTCAAAGTACTTTTCAAGTGTCAGCAACAGCATAATTTGAAGTTAATGTAGATGTCCAGACATAATTCACTGACTAAATTTAACTTGCAAGACCTTTAGGAACTACAATTCACGAGAAGAATTAAATTTGACTCTGATAGACAGGTTGACATTGCAGGATATTATTTAAAGTAATTTTATATTTTACTTGTTATGGTATCCTTTAGCTACATGAACAGTTCTGAAACAAGATATATACACTTTTTAAAACACAGTGATGTTCTAAGCATTAAAACAGTATAGAAGACTACAATTCTGACAAATATTTATTAATAGCTGACATAAAAATACACTTCAATATATTTATATTGGACACATCAATACACTTATAGGAATATTAATAATAAATGCAAAAGTTGAGGAAGAGTTATTGGAAATTGGCATTTGTCATATTGGAATAAGTACATCTTTTCTTTATGTCCTTACAAACTAGCTAATGTAAAACAGAAATAGGCTACCAAACTGTCAAAAATGCTATTACATTCTAGGTTTAATAAGAGCAGATTTAATTCCCATCTTCAATGATGATAGAATAGTTTTGCAATTACCTTTGGAAAACACATTTCTTTGTAAGTGATAATTAGCTTAATGTCAGTAAAACTTGAACCGTTAGGAAATGTTGGAATAACTAATTACTAGATACCACTCTGACAGATGAATATTAGAATTTATTTTCCTTTAATTGAGCTTATTGTGTTGCTTTTTCAGTTTAACCTAAAGGAGGTGTCCTTTTTTTTGCAGACTTGTGGGTTGATTGCTTTATAAAAAAATAAATCTTTTTGGGGGTTATACTCTTCTTTTTATCTTCTATAAAAAATACTGGATTATTTTTTCCAGTTGGGAATTCTGGATAATATCTCACCTGATGGCCATCTCACTTGAATTTTAACTATGGAATATAAGCCTTTACAGATGTGTAATTACTTACACTTCATATTTCCCACTATTCAGTGTCACAAGCAAGCACAGAGAGATTTTTCCTGGGCTTCAGTATTGGATTTGTGTGGCCAGGTGTTGATAGCAGGGGTGCAACAGGGGTGGCTTCTGTGAGAAGCTGCCAGAAGCTTCCCCATGTCCAGTAGAGGAAGTGCCAGACGGTTCCAGGATGGATGTGGAAGGTCAAGGCAGAGCCCATCAGGAATGATAGTAACACCTCTTTGCTAAAGTATTTAGGAAGAAAAAAAAGTTATTGGTAAGAATATGTGAGAGGAACAGCTCTGCAGACACCAAGGTCAGTGAAGAAGGAGGAGGAGGAGGAGGTGCTCCAGGTCCTGGAGCTGAGATTCCCCTGCAGCCTGTGGTGCAGACCACAGGGATGCAGAGATCCACTTGCAGCTCATAGAGGAGACCCACACTGGAGGAGGTGATGGCTGAGAGGAGGCTGTGATCTGGTGGGAGGTCTGTGCTGAAGCAGGCTCCTGGCAGGGACCTGAGACCTGTGCAGAGAGAAGTCCTCTCTGGAGCAGGTTTTCTGGTAGGACTGATGACCCTGTGGAGGACCCAGGCTGGAACAGGCTGTGCCTGAGGGACTGCACCCTGTGGCAGTGACCCACACGTAGCAGTTTGTGAAGAACTGTTGTTCCTGAGATGGACTCATGGAGAAGTTCATGGAGGACTGTCTCCCAGGGGAGGGACTCAAAGCTGGAGCAGGGGAAGGACTCCTCTCCCTGAGCAGGAGCAGAAACAGCCCAGAATGAAGCCATAACCCCATTCCCAGCTCCCTGTGTCACAGGGGGAGGTAGAGCTGGGAAGGGGGAAAGAAGGGGGAATGAGTTTTTAAGGTCTTATTTCTCACTGTCTTCTTCTTCTTTTGTTAGTAATAAATTCAATTACTATCTCTAACTGTAGCCTGTTTTGTCCATGACATTATTTGGTGAATGATCTCTCCTGGCCCTTGTCTCGATTCATGAACCATTTTTTATTTACCCTCCCCTGTCCATATGAGAAGGGGAGTGATAGGGAGGCTTTGGTGGGCACCTAGCATCCAACTGGGGCCAAACCATTAGAGCTTCCCTGCATCTCTGAAATTAAGAGTCATTGTTTCTTCTTGTTATGACAGTCATTTAACCTCAGAAAGTTACAGCCAAAATTGGTTTGTGTTTTAAGCCAAAATGAAAGGATTAGCAAATATTTAGTGTTTGTTTCATATTTTCACAGCAAAAAAAAAGAGAGAAACTTCAAAAAGTAATAATCAAAAAAAACCTAAATTCCAGCCAAAATCACAGGGAGAAACCCAAAGAAGCTATACAACTTTTCCATAATTTATTATTTATTTTGACAAGTGATCAAACCAAGGGTTATTGGAAGAAAACATATAAGGAGATTTTATTAGATAAATAAAATTTTAAAAGCCTACAAATAACCTAAATTTCCAAATAATCTCTAAACACATGGTACAATGATGTGGAATAAGAGTTCATTGCCATCAAGGCTTGTAATAAAAGCAGTCTCTTCTATCTTCTTCCATTTCAGCTATCAATGGAAAAAATTGAAAGAACTGATAAATAGATTAAACTCGATTTGGAGACATGTCTTGGGTTATGTAACCAAAAAATGTGTATTCTATTTCATCTGTTGAAAGCAGTTGATATGCTTTTTTTCTTCAACTCTTGTAACTCTAGGGGGAGAGGGGTCAATGCCTTGTGATAATGGCTCAGCCATTAAAACGAGGTGTGGCAGTGCTTCTTATCTCTTTCACCACCCATCCATCCTCCAGGGGATATCTTCTGCTAATGGGCCATTAAGGCTCACCAGTGACATGACACATTACATCATCCCATTGTGAGATGCTCCACTCTGTGGGGGGGAGCCAGCCATTCCTACCTAGATAAAAACTGGGACTCGGAAACACCAAGCATTCCAGTGATCCAACTTTTTCCACTGGGCTCCAGGAGGAAGACCGGACCTATCTCACCAGCACTGGACTTTTCCACAGGATTGTCTCTGCTCCACAGAACCACATTTGTTACTCCAGGAGGATTTATTTGGACTGCTTTCAACACCCTGACCAACAGGGTGTCAGGTCGTATCCCTGACCCTGTCAGGGTTTCTTCCAGGACTTTTGTTTGCTTGTTTGTTATTTTGTACTACTACATTTGTTTTCTTTTTTTAATATGCCTAGTAAAGAACTGTTACTCCTATTCCCATATCTTTGCCTGAAAGCCCCTAATTGCGAAATTGCAATAATTTGGAGGGAAAGGGGGTTTACATTTTCCGTTCCAAGGGAAGCTCTAGCTTTCCCTGGCAGACAACTGTTTTTCAAAACCAAGACAAGACACGATTAGGTTTTTTCCTCCATAAGGTTTGTTTTCTCTGCTGCAACATAAATAATTCAGAAAAACTTAAAAAAATATTTGTTGTAATAATATACATAAATTGTATACAAAAAAAATTTCCACAGAACTTTGTTCAGAGTGTAATACATAGCATATAAGAGATATTATAACTGAACTCTAAGGAAAACAAGCCTGTACACACCAGGGCTTCTTGTTGTGGTATTAACATGTTATTGAGAAGGATATAATGCATCTCCCACAATGTACAGACTATTTTATTGTCAGCGCTGACAATTAGACTGTAACTACCATAAATAGATGTATTGAATTGCCTGGCTTAATAATATATTAAAGTATATCTTTAGGTCTCAACATATGTGTATGTATTCAAAGACTCAAGATCTAGGGGCAGACTGCCTTCATCCATCTGTGCATACAGTTTTATTTAATAGGTACTTTCATCGGGGAACTCCTGAACAAAAGACAAAATCATGCACCTTTTTCAGGACAAAACCTTTTCAACCAGGACCGCAGTGTTCATATGGTGTGGGCACATCACCTTGGATCCAGAATGTGCATTTTCTCATTAGCTATTCCATCTTTGTAAGTAAGGTCCTAAATTCAATAACTCTCACTGGCAGGCCAATTTGTTTTTAACAGCTACTCTCTTTGCAAGACACCTTGTACTGCAGTCATGGGGTTTTATTCATTTGAATCATATGGCTAAATATAATTATAGCTGTCAATTACTTTGTACTTTCAAAAACACAGAAAATTTCTTACATTGTATATAAGGCACCATTAGTGGAATTGTTTCCCTCCTAATTGGCAGAAGTTGGAAGTGTTCTTCAGGCTTTTTGGATTTCTTCTGTGCTTTCCCTCCCCCCATAAGTTTTTCAGAAAAAACCACCAGACATTAATTTTATCCAGTGACATTTATATGTAAATACTTCAAAGAGCTGGTGGTGCCAACCAGAATGTGGACTATAATAATCTGACATAAGGCATTAAACCTCCAGATAACCTGATTTACTTATGCAATCTTTGACAAGATTAACCTTAAGTTCTTCACTAATCTGTGGGAGAGCTTTAACAGAAAAGGTAAACCACATCCTCATCAGGACCAACCTACAGCTACCCTGGTTAGGACAGTCTGAAATGTTCCTTCAGTTAAAGGAGGCAAATACAGAATTCCTGTACCATCACTCTGGGCTACAAGAAGAACAGGAATATATGTGGGGATGGAGGAGGGGGGAGTGGGATTGCCTGGACATTTCTCCTTTACCTCTTAAGTTCAAAGAGATAAATGAGCCCTGAATGAATCTTGGAAAGCAAAAGTCAACCTAACATTCCGCTAATGAAGCTTCTCTCTTAAAGCTACTGCCTAATTACCTTACATCTCTTAGACAGAATCTCACTCTGGAGGCCTTTAAAATAGTCTTTCCCTTTATTCCTCAAGCCTAGAGGTGACAGATGTATTTAGCATTTATTAAACCCTAGAAACAAGGCATGAGCTAGTCCCTGCAGCAAGGTGTGTGTGTTCTGCCTCCATTTACACATTGGCACTCCTTTTCCTAAGCCCACAGAGGCATCTCCTGGCACCCAGTGGGGCATTTTATGAGCAGGCTTGGAGCTTACCCTTGTTCTCAGTGTCTCCCTGGCTTGCTTCCCAAACACATTGACAGAAGGCACCTTTCAGTGAATGAACAGGGTGTTCTCAACCTTAGTCGGATTTGTCCACACACTCGATAGTCATCTCACCAGCGTTTAGCTGTGTTTTTCAACTTTCCTTTCAAAGACATAGCTTATTACTGAATTTTTCTCCTTCCATCTCTTCCTGCAGAATGTCTGAATGCCTATTCTGTTTCAAGCAGCAAGAAATCATCAAGGAATCAATCAGCTGGCTCTGGCTTGGGAGGCTGATTGGGTGGGGTTTTGGTTTGGGTTTTCTCTTTTTTCCTCCATTTTTTCATGTCTGAGAGCAGATTTGGGATACATCTATAAGTTTTCAACATATTGTTGGCTCCTACCAGAACTGTGTCACCAAGCACATATAACTTCAATGATTATTAAATGTTTCCAATACAGTCTTAAGAAACAAACATTCCTTGGAGAATATGTAACACCAAACTGACCTCCAGATTTCTTTCATAAACCTATGATTCAATAATAGTGATTTCATAGCTCACCTCCATAGTGGTAATTTTATTTACTTGATATTTTTAAAATGTGCTTCCTAGAAGCTCACCTGGTGGTGATTGCAAAATTGCATTAAAAACTATAAACAGATGGTTCTCCCAACTTGCTGGCTATCAAATTCATATATCATCACCTTCTCAGAGGTGGTTAACATAAAACAGGAATGTTCAGCAGCCTTTAATAACCATTGGCTTCACAAACTATATTTAGTATACGAAGACAGCTTTCAGTGACCAAGTATTTGCAAATATATTTGATTTCTCCAGAGTAATAGCCTCAATTATTGGCAGTGAATTTAAATTAGATTCACAAGATTTTAAGGGAGTCAAAATGCTACAGGAGAACATCTTAACTAAAAAATATAGAGCTTGCAGTAAAAGATAATATTAGATTTTTAATTTATTTTTCTTTGTAAAATATTCCTGTAGAATGAGAGACTTCACACCACAGTTCAAGCACCTCATGGCTACTGCCTCAGTTTTACAAAAGAATATCAATAATGTATTGCCAATGGATATAAAGTCCCATAAATACTACAAATTTGTATTCACTTAAAATAAAACACCTGTACTATGCAATTTAAAAGTAAATATTGCAAAATGACAGTTTTCGACAATTATTGAAAATACTAAATTACATTACCAGACTCCATCTGGATCCTAATTTAAGAATGCATGCATCACAGACATTCCAACTGAAAAAACACATCATTAAGCATATGAAGGCTTAATAGTATACGAAAATTATACCAGGTATATGAAAAATCCATAGTAAATGTAATTTGGAGCAGCTCTATTGCTGAGATGAGACACGGCCTTGCTTCTTAGTGGATAAAATGTCTTCTCACTTCTTAAGTTAGGTCAGAGAATACAACAGAAATTCATTCATCCTTTTTTGAAATGCAGTAGAGGTATCTTCTTCAAGGTATATGACCTCTACAATGTGGCTAGCAACACTGTACAATAGCAAAATGTATTTTAAAAAGTAATTTAAAAAGTAAAACATAGTGGAAGGCCTCCCTGCCCATGGCAGGGGGGTTGGAACTAGGTGACCTTTAAGGTCCCTTTAAATTCAAACCATATTATGATTCTATGATTCTGTGATTATGATAAACTTGTCATCAAATGTCTCATATATAGGAGTATCAGTCAACCCGAAAAAAAATATGAACCACTAATCTCTCTAAGTGATGTGAAGATCAAAAAGATTTCAAATTAACAATTCTTGGATGAAAGATGAACTTTCACCAAGAACTACCTCAGGAATTTTTTTCAAACTAGTCACATGTTCCAGGTAGCAAATCAGTGCATAGAATATGCACTGATATTCCACGCAGTGCACAGAATAAAGTTCATAGAAAGATGAAAAATATTAATTGCCTAAAGGTAATGGGGAAGGGTCTATAAATCTGGTAAAATATACAAATAAGCATCTTAATTCCTATGTACAACCCAAACAATCTAGAGGCAAATGAATCACTGGTTTGCACATACTTACCAAAAGGAAGTACCATTTGCCGATTTAATACAGCATTTTACCCTTTCTAAGAACAGGGAGAGATATAGTAATGCAATTCAAACACTATCTGTCCACAGGAAAAAAAAAAAAAGAATTTCCTATTAGTGAGGTATCTTATTGAGACTAAAATCTTTTCTCTAAGAAAAAAAATATGTTCATTGCGGATAGAATTGAGATTACATGAAAATTTGTTTGATTAAATGACTAACATAAAAATGAGTTAATAAATTAGGAAAAAAAGGAAATCATATGAGATGCTAGGCTAAGAATTAAATATTTCAGCAGTTTATTCTAGTTATTTGAGATTAATTTCTTAACTCAAGGCATTAGGCCACTTATTTGGACCTGAACACCCAGATTAATACTTTAGTGACAGCGAAGCAGACAGTATAAACATGCCCTAGAGCTTTTACCATGAATCAAACTTGGTTTTCTGATCTTACCAGCATGAACAGCTTGTAAATGCCGCTCCCAAAAGACTGTAGCTGTCTTATGGCTGGATAACATTCTGCCTGGAAGCCTCTGTCTGGAACTGCTGACAGGGTTTCTTGCCAGTACATTTCTTAAAGCTTAAATATCCATTTAACTGTGACTGACTAGTTGGTATACCAAATGACCACCAAGATGCTTTCAGAGTACTCTTTTCCATTTTTCTTATTTTGAATAAATAAAATTCTTCCTGGTGTTCTCCATAGAGAAATAAAAAGCACAAGTTCTGAGCTTTTAAGTCTAGCTTCTCTTTCTTTACTTTCCTTCAAGGTATCAACCTTTGAAAATGTTAAGGGAAGTGTCCATCAAGGACAGACAGGAATTAGAATGGTTCTTCTCCATTCTAATCTGAGAAAGGGCAGGCATCCTATCACCATGATTACACCCTCTGATGATATGTTTCTCCCACACGTCATTTATGTTAAGTGAAAGCACTAGAAAACAGAAGTGAAAAAATACTGCGTTCCTGTAAATTGGCCAGACATGGAAGCTGGCAAATGAGCCTAGCCATGAATGCCATCCAAGTGACTATTATATAATAGATAATCATTCAGAAGAAAATGGAAAAACTGTTGAAAGAGTAGCAAAGTAGGATGTGTCTATTCTCTCTGTATGCTTAGATTAAATAAACAAAAAATGAAAGGAAATGCAAGAGGATAGTCACAGCGGGTTGCCATTAGAAAGATGTAACAATTTAGATAGAACATTCTTTAGAAAGATCACAAAATAAAACAGGAGGGTTGGTTGTTTGGGCTTGTTTATTTGCCCAGTTTTTAAAGAAATATGCCAATCTCTGCATAACAGATAAAAAAGATACCATCAGGTCCAGGATTTAAGTGAAGAAATGATCTAAAGGAGAACAGCAAATGCCGGAAATCAACAGAATAAGCAAACAGCCAAGTGAAGTTCAGCAGAAAAATACTTACAATGATGGAACAACAACTGAGAGCAAGACTCACAGTCATGCCAATAGTCGTTTATGGTCAAGCACAAGTGAAAGAAATGACAAGGTGGAAACATGGGGTAAAAAAACTCCCAAACATACAATTTTTTCACTACATGGACAATAATGAGCCTAGGACAGAAATTACAATTAGTAGGAGAAAGTCTATACAATTTGATTTGATTACAAAATCAAATTGTATACTTGGTTTGATTACAAAATTAAATATGCAAACTGAGGAAATCTGATTTTCACACAGCTCTCTCTTATTTGTCTATACTTCACTATATGTATCACTGACTATATTTAAAAGAGAAACAGCATGAAAAATGATTTAACAGTATCAGATTGACTCCAACAAGTACTTGTTTGGTACAGCTTTGGCTTCGTGCAAATATACAGAAGTTCAAGCAGATTTATTTTGGTAATTTAAATTTTTTTAAAGTTGCTTTTCTCACACATTCTTTCACTGCAGTTTTTCATTGGGTCTTGTTTCTTCCATATGACTCCCTAGATTTTGGGTTTGAGGAAGAAAAATGATATCATACATATAAATTTTTGTATATTTATAAACACATACTTGGGCCTTGCCAGCACTGTAAAATAAATGCATTCTACTTAAGTCACATGCTAGACTGGTTTATGTTATCAGATTGTGTATCTTAAGACATACAGAATTATTGAGAGGACAGGAGAAATTGATAATAAAGAGGAACAGGCCACTGGAACTACATATTGAATGAAGAGAGGTAGTTCAGAGTATGACACAAAGCCAGATGTCACATATATCACAACTAACCCTTTAAACCTATTCTGACCACTGAATTCAAAGAATATTGATATAATACCATTCTGATTTAGAAAATCTGCCTATCCTGTGGAAATGTAATCAAATAGTTCATTCTCCCTAATCTGTGGAGTACTTATATATCTCTCCCTTCTTCTCCTATTTCCTCCCAATTGATTCCGATATTTCTGGTACTGAGGTGCTCAGAACTGTACACAATAATAGATATGTAGTCTAGCCAGTGAAGTAGGGTCTGTCATCTCTGAACAGTGACGTGATGCCCTTTTTCTGCAGGCAGCATTAATTATAAAATATTTCTCTGAACACTTTCATTCTATAATACAGCTTAGTGGGAAGAAAGCTCATCCTGCCATTTCGGCATCCCACCCTGAATATCACTGCAATCAGAGCAGCACAAAAAGGATGAGTATCCAACAAGAACTTGAAACATAGGGATATTTTAAAATGTATTTATTAGTACTCTGTTTAATATGCATGTAAGTGGATACAGATGTCAGTTTCTCTGTGCTACATAAATTTGGGTGATGAATATTTTTAATTTTGCTTTTGAAAGCTTTTATTCACAAGATTCCAGATTGTGTCTATATATGGAAATATTAAATGATATTAGGAAATCATGCAAAGATATCTTGAGTGTGCACAGTTAATACTTCTGTCTTAATTAAAATATCTCTTTAAAAGTATATCATCAGGTCAGAAAATGGATATAAATGTATAATGTGTGAATGACTGTCTAGACACAGTCCACAGCCTATAAAAATCAGTGCAAACACTACTGTCGCCAACAGAATATTTAGACTTGTACTTCATGTCATAGCATATCATAGGTGAATTAGAAGGTAACTGCTTTTTTGTCTACTCAAGAGTGATGCTGTTAAATCCCTATTCCTCTAACAATTAACAAGTATTTGCCTTCACCAATCCTTTCCCCAGTTCTCAAAAAAAAAAAAAACCCAAAACCAAACCAAAACACACAGACCTTGCAAATTAAGATAATTTTGAGAAATCTTTCAATGTAGTATTTGCAATGCTGTTCTGAAATACTCTGGCATATTACAATGCTTCAAAGTAAACAATAAAATATTTTTACTAATTATTTCACTACATCAATTCTCTATTTCTATGAAACATCATACAGTTACTGTCTTACCTTCTTTGTAATTAGCAACATGGGACGCCTCTTTTTCCCGATTTATTTTTAGCTACAGATTAGATGAAAATGCCAAGAAAATTACTATGTTTATTCCCCTTTTGAAGAAAAGTGTGTATGGAAGATTGCTAATCTATAATTTGTGAAAGCTGCCTCAGGAAGCAAGATATGATCCAGTCCAGATGAAGGTGATTCTGAGTCAGTTACCAAATACGACCTTCATAGCAATGAGAAAAACATAGGTGCCTCTACAGTTAAAAAACCACTTTGACTCAATATTCTTAAAGAGAAACTTTCTCTTGTCATGAAGAAGCATGTTTCAAGGGAATATATTAAAATTTATCAGAGTACATTTCTATGCAAATTTCAGCAGAGTAAAATATACCTCTAAGACACTGAATTACAGACTTGTAGAATTTTGCCAATATACCTGTATGTCACCTTTAAAAGGTACTATTCTGTCATAAACTATTTCAAAACCAACTAAATCTTCACAGCTGCTATATCAGACTCTAAGACCCATGAATACATGTATATGTTTTTTAATTTTTCATAAGTGGTTTCATTATAGCTATACAGTAATTTTTTTTTCACAGCCTTAATTTCTGGTGCTGAAATCACTAACATTCTTAAATCAACCTGCTGTGGTTTTTTTCTTCTCTATTTTAAGGTACAAACATTTTCCATAGAATCTAGGAAGTATCTAGAGTATATCTTAGTTAAAATTAAAATAAGGCAATAATGTTGGTGCTGCAAGACATTAACAATGCTTAAAACCAAAATTTCCAGAACTTCTAAGCATGCTCTAATTGGAAATTCTCAGCTTTGGAGATCCTTCTTACAGTGAAATGCTATCTAACTTCTGCCTGAACACATGTCGTTATGACTGAAAATGCACACTGTCCTGGGGGAAGGTTATTATCTAAACCTTATAATCAGAAAATTGATCAATTCTCATTCAATCTCTCTCTGTTACCTAGTACCTGTCTGCAGAGTTGATAAGACATGCAAGAGTACAAAGGTGGGTTTTATCACTTACTTGAATAACACCTTTTAGGGGTTTATCAAACATGTTATCTTCCCTGGATTAACACAAAGAAAGGGGCATTTTACTTTAACACTATTATTAGTTGTCTGTCATTTACAACATGTGACACCAGAAAAAATGCAGTTTAAAAATAATATTATAGAAGCCCTTACACCAAACAGAATGTTTTTGGAAAAAGGAGCTCTGTGATTTATGACTTTCCACATACACTATTTTAATTACAAAACATAAATGACATTTTGTATAAATTTTAACATAATCCTGTATGGATTATAGATTTCTTCCATGCATTAGATCCTTCAAAATCTGGAAGTAATTGCATCTGAAATACACCCACACACTTTGGCAGCTTCTTCCATGCAAATTTATAGCCAGAAATATGTCTGAAAATTTTGCATATGTAGAAATACTGTACTTTGCTTGTAAGCCTTTTCATCTCAAAGGAGCTCCATGGAAGAATCACACCTGTCCTATTACAGTGTAATAAATGAGTAACTACTCAAAGGGACTCCAGAGAAATCTGTCAAAGTAATTTATAAAGTTATACTTAACTTTTTTTTTAAGTGTCTAAAACTGTTCTTGTGAAATATGCTAAGTGCAAATGCCAGGCGGAAGACTCTCTACAGAAAACCAATAAATATCAAATAAATAGTCTCTATCACTTTTACCAGCCTCTAATTTGTAGAAATCACTGTCTTAATGTTACAGATATTTCATTTTCTGCTCTGCAAAATATTTTCAAACATATCAGAAAAAACTACAACTTCTGATTCTGCAAAAACAGTTAATGTTAGCAACAGTTAGTGGGTTCTATCTGTTTCCATGGAAAATAATTAACCCTTGAAATAATTTTCTTACATGTTCTCAGACATTATTGCATCATACAGAAATGCATTAAAATTTATTCATTCTCTTTTGCTTAATTCCTTCATGCATTTTGTTTCACTTTTTAAAAATTTAGCTATTTTATATTACTTCCTTGAAATGAGCTTGATGGTTTAAAAATATTTAACTCCCTGTAAAGTACAGACGATTTCCATTAAATCCATTCTATTAATAGTTGTTCTATTTATAGATAATTGATAAAAAGGAACTTCTTGGGACATCCAAAGTGTAATTTTCAGTAAAACTTCCCATCAATATTATGTATTAATTACTCCATATTATTAGAGGTTTTTTTTCTTTAAAATCCCCCAATTGGCACATAAATTGGACTGAATATGCCTCATTCCTATGAAATCTTTTAAGTCTGGCATATCCTCAAGTGCACTTTACAGCTGTCAGGCTTTTTGCAGATTTCCTGAGAGCAATTTTGCTAATTTTTTTGGCACTTCAGGACACGGATTTTTCAAGCTAATATTTGGAAGTTAATATCCAGACAGAGTAGTCTGAACTTCAGGATTTTCCAGTAAATAAGCTGAACTGTATGGGAGGGAAGTAGTTTTTAGCATCAGCTATTATTTATAGGTATTGTATGAGACTTAAACATTTACTAATCAAAACCGTACATTGGTAGTGAAACTTGAAAACAAAAGACACAAGTATGCCCTACTGTCACAGAAATACTTAAGAATTAAATGCAGATTTTATTTATTGTTGTCTCTGCTAACATACAGCAATAAAAGTAAAATTCTACAGAGAAAAATATTGTATTTATTACCTTTAAAGACTACCACCTGAATTACATTTATTCCTGCCTTGAAGCACCTGCATTTCCAAGTCAGAAGCTTAGGCTCTGAAACTCATCAGTCGACGTGGACATTTATCTCCAAAGGACAAATTGAAAATAATGACTGAGCAAACTTTCTGGATATTTCTGGAGTTTTGCCTGCACCTTGTGTGCTGTGTAAGATCACTGAGGGAGGTTAGTCAACATGAGGCTTTTTGCAGTAAGTCACACCTTGCCCATTAGTTTCTGAGAGTGATCAACAGCAGGTCATTTAAAATCAGTTCAAGAGCAGGACAAATTGAAAGTAGTACTTCAATATTTAATTCTTCCAGTTATTTGTTTCTCCAGAACATTTGCAGCTGGAAGTAATATTTTTCTATTTATTTGTATCTAATGCATTTTCCTTCCACGAATTTGTATTAGAGGTTTTGAACCCCATAGGATTTTGGCATCCTTTGTATCCTCTGACTAGAGTTACAGAGTTTAACTGTGCACACCTTGAGAAGTTACATTTTTTTGAGGGATTGAACTTGCCACCCGAAGTACTTAAATGATATACAGGTGTGTGGCTATATTAATGTGTCAGCTTGGATCAGAAATGTGCTTCTGAAGCAAATCCGATCATTCACACTCACCAGGCTTGGATTCAACATTCGACGTTCGGGAGGGAGGACTCTGCCCTGCTATGTTGCTTTTGGGCAAAACTGACCTGGAAGATGAGCCCTGTGAAGGCACTGAAACAGTTCCACCCACAAAGCAGCATTTCTATCAGCTCACAGGAGCCTAGCTCACAGGCACTCTAGCCTCACAGCTAGAGCTATGCCTTTACTATGTCACATTACTTGCTCATTTAAACATAGCTTACCTTACCTAGGGAATTGTGGCACAGAATTATTTTCCATCCTCTTTTAGGGAGTCTTCCTTCATTTTAGCTAAATACAGCAGTACTTTCATCAGATCACAGGTTACTACAAACTGTCTTTCTCTACACCAGTTTGGTTCCCTCCCTGAGAATTAAATAGTATTTCCTGCCGGGAGGAGCATCTCAAAAGTCCACGTATGCCTAGAATAAAGGACAACATCAGACATTTACTTTCCCTTTTTCTTCCCTTAGGGAGAAAAAGAGAACAGTATTACTACTCTTTTTGTACTGAAAGTCACAGCTGGATTGGCTTATAACTGAGGGGTCCAACCACAGTAACAGTTCCATTGCAATGACTATTTGGATATGGTGTCCAAGACATTTTGACACCTATGACATGCTCTAGAGCTTTCTTTTTTAATGTAACTTTAGAGATAAGACAAGGCAAATTCTAAGACTGCGAGATACCTCACTACAGGGATGCCAGTGATTTCTTAGAAAAAGAACTAGCTGCTGAATAGTTGAAAAATTCTTACACGTGTACAACATTATGCGGGCAAGAATATGTACATTTTCAAGGAAAAAGAGGAAGTAAAAACCCCATAGCCTTCTAAAATTCTGCTTGATGAATTTATCTCTTCCAGCAATAACCAAATAGTCATCTTCCTTTCTTTCAATATTGACATCACACGTCATAGAATGCTGCAGACAATGATAAACATTTTCATACACATTTTCACTTCTTCATTGATGTCATTCAGGAATTTCTTCCTTCCCTCAAGACTAAGGAAGACAAAATTATAAGAATTGTCAGATATATTGCGATGGTCAAGGTGAAATATGAGTAACTAATTCAATGGCAAGTTTTAATCACTTGACCAGTCCCTACAAATACATAGAAAAGACATCATGTCATATTTCTTCTACTTTTTACCAATTCACCAGGAGTAGAAGATGAAAAAAGGGGGAGAGATGCCAAAAGCATTTGTTGATGTACAGCCTCCCACTGCTCACAAAAGAAAATTAACCCTGGAGATCACTTAATAGTAAGATGATACTGAGCTACTAACTCTAAGTACTACTACAAGCAGAAATCTTTCCTTTGAATGCCATGGGTATTAGTTTCTCCCTGGGTTTTTTCTGTGTTTTTTTGTCTGTTTTGGTGGTTTTGCCTTTTCTTTTGTTGTTGGATTTTGTTGCAGTTTTGGGGTTTTATTGGTCTTCTTTTTTGTTTCTGTTGTTTTTCTGTTTGGCGTTTGTTTGTGGGTTTGGTTGGGTTTTTTTTTCCTAGTCTAAATATTTTGACAATTGCACAGGTCTTTTTAGAGTTCCTTTTTCCCCTGATATCACATGCAAAGGAGATTATGTTAGTGTAAAAAAATTGGAGGAAAGAAACAAAAAATAAAAATGAAAGCCATGGATCAAGATAAAAAAAAAGTTTCATTAGGCAGAAAAATGAAAGGAAAATAATAATAATGATAGAAGAATATACAGATGATGCCCAATAAAATTGCTCATCATCCGCTGATGGATGCCCAGCCTGTCCCTGAACAGGAGGCTGCCACCCCCAGACCAACTGCCCTCATTTTACTGTTCAGCATGTTCAGCGTGGTGCCATATGGTTTGAGACATCCCTTTGGTCAGCTGAGATCAGCTGACACAGCTGTGTCCTCTCCCAGCAGCTTGTACACCCCTGGTCTCTTTGCTGGCAGGGCAGTAGGAAAAGCTGGAAAGTCCTTGTATCAGTCAGCCCTGTTCAGCAACAACTAAAATATCAAGTGTTACCAGCACTGTTCTCATCCTAAATCCAGAGCACAGCTATGCATCATCTCCTAGGAAGAAATTAACTTGATCCCAGCTGAAACCAGGACAGCAAGTAATATCTCAAAAGACCCAAAATCACCTCTGTTCCTTACTGCATATTTTGGAACTGTTAATTCCTACAGACTCAGCCACACATATGGAACTTTTTATGGTAAGATTTGGATTGAAGTACCTAAACCACATATAAGTAACTGAACCTCCCTGAATTTGGGGCCAAATTAACTGAAAAAAACAAGATCTATGATATGTGGAAATTGCTGGTGCTGGGTTTGTGCATATGTAAAAGCAGAAAATAAACTACTAAGAGAACATATATACACAAGTTGCTCTCATGTTAGATCAGGGAGAGGAAAATGAAAAATGGATGAGAAGAAAGTTAAGTTTGTGATTAAGGCGGACAGAGGTTATCAGAATATGAGACAAAGTGACAAGAAGAAAAGAAGGAAGAAAATAAAAATTCAGGAGATGGAGGAGGAAAGAGTGTGAAGCAAGAAATTCTGCACTAGCTGAGATGTCAAGTTACAATGGAAAAAAAATAATTACATCCCACACTTTGAAGTTAGCATACCAAAATAGCTTATACAGAAGAACTGAGAGATGAGAAAAATATTCCAGTGACCAGACATTTCTTGAGAATATTTTATGATAAGAACCAAATTTAGAATTTTGACAAGATTTTTATACTACATAATTTTTCGTTCTCCTTATTAAGCTTTTGTTCTCAAAATGCTAAAGTAAATGGAGTATCCCACCTTACCTCTGTCTACCTTTCTATTAACTTCATGAGGAATTAAAAAGGGTCAGGAGCATAATCACCCTTAGATGATATGCATAAATCACACTCCTACTTAGTTTCTTATATGGAGATGGACATACTGTTCTGCAATTCTAAGGTTTAACACTAGTCTTTCTACTGATGATCACCAATTGGCATCTGTACGTATATTAAGTAAAGGACTAGCCAGTTCAATAATGTTGGAGAAAAACTGCCCCATATCCTTGGATGTCCTGTAACAGTCCATATTCCACAAGAGGTGGGGTTACTGTTTAGACAGTGTGCAACCCAAGCTCTATCAGCACAACAGGTACAGAGATAGGAGCTAATCCTCCTAAAGCCAGATAACATCACCTTAAAAATGTAACATCCTCAATGTTACATTATATTAGGCTTATTAGCAAGCCTAAAACTTTGTCACACCTCAATTCTTGTGTCCAGTTCTGGGTCCCTCGCTACAAGAAAGACACTGAGGGACTGGAGGGTGTCCAGACGCGGGCAAGAGAGCTGGTGAAAGGTTTGCAGCACAAGTCCTATGAAGAGCAGCTGAGGTAGCTGGGGTTGTTTAGCCTTGAGAAAAGGAGGCTCAAGGGACACCTTATCACTCTCTACAACTGCCTGAAATGTTGAAGCCATGTTGGTCTCTTCTCCAAGGCAACCAGAAACAGGACAAGAGGAATGGCCTACAGTTGTCCTAGAGGATTTTTAGATTTAATTTTAGGAAAAAAAGTCCTTCAGCAAAAGAGTGATCAGGCATTGGAAAAGGCTGTGCAGATAAAATGTGGAATCACCAGGCCTGGAAGTATGCAGAAAACGTGTGGATCTGGCACCTGGGGATATGGATTAGTGGTGAACAGGGCAGTGCTATGCTAAGGGTTGGACATGATGATCTCTGATGATCTGTTCCAATCTGAATGACTCTATGATTCTATGATCAACATTCTCTCTCTGAGAATGTGAGACTTTTAGGTGCATTTGATTTCCTTATTCATGCCCTTTTGGTTTTAGTTTTCTTATATTTAAGTTTTACATATTTTTGTTTTTTTTCCTGTCCTCTGATAAAATTACATGATTTCTTAGAAGTTATACATTGACATGCATATGGTAACATGACAGGAAGTGAGATTGACACTTTTGTCAGCATTGAGGAAGACACACATTATTCTAAAGTTTAGTATTAAGTATTTTTGGAAGAGGCAACTGAATAATTGATGTTTTAGTTTTGTGAAAGAACTGACAAATCAAAATTTTTCTTTTATTTGCCATTCTAAATATATATTAAAAAGCATTTTGATGCTTTTTAATTCAAAATTTTAAATTTTTAAATTTCATTTTAAGTTTCAATACAAAAATAATAGGAGCTGTATTTCAGCTTGAAAATCACAACTTAAATCTGCCTTTTTAAAAGTGATTTGGTTTTGAGTACCATTTCGCAATGTTTACCCTTTCTCGCAGAGGTTTTTAAAGAGCGAGTTGATTAGATGAACCTTTCTCCTGTCTTAAATATTTTCTCCTGTGTTACTAAATAGAAAGCTTCATATTCAATGCTATAAATATTCAGGAGAGATAACAGATTGCATGATACTTCATTCCATATGATACTACCTTTTACAGAATATTTCTCTGACAGACATGGGAACAGTTTAGATACATAGAATGGACCCAGTAATCTTAATCTTTCAGGAAACTTTTAAATTACATTTTGAAATTAAATTCTCTTGACATCTGGATAATTTAATTTATAGTCCTACTTTTAAAATTAAATTACATATGAAGAACTAATTTTAGGATCTTTCCACAGCTGTTTCTTACAGTAAATTTTTCCATGATCTACCAATCAACCAGACATTTAGAGAGCCTTTTTAGTAGTGTTTGCTACAGTCCAGGGAATTAAATGTATGTTGCTATCACTGTATTAAAACACCTCCTTTGGACTACTTGTAATCTCTTTTCTGGCTCATTCTTTGCTAGAGGCATACAAAATTTTTTTCCAATTGAACTGGTCAGTTAAAATACTCTCAAAACTCTTAATGACAGAATCTGGTTCAAATGGCCAAACACATTTCTGAACTACATGTAACTGATTAAAGAAGGTTTTTTCTCACACTACAATCACATTCTACCACCTTGTCATAACTTAAATATTTGTAACATGCTAAATTCCTGTTTTTGTTAAAGAAGAATATAGAATACTGCCCTGCCAGGACCTTAGAATTGCTTTGAAAGGGGGCAGAGACCTATCAGAGACTGGTTCTCAGTTATTGGCCTGTAGTCTGACCACAGAGAAAACTGATACGACTTTTGGGCAATACACATTTAAGCAGAGATTTGGTCTGGACCTCCCTCTTTGCTCTTGGCCTCGATAGAGGCCTGTCCTGGCTCCCTCCCTGTGGTGGAGGTGGGGAGCCGGGACGTCCTCGGCTGTCAGAGCTGGGCCAGGCCTGGCCGGGTCTCTTTAAGCCACCGCTAAGAGAAGCAGCCTGGCCGGCCAAGCCCTTTTTTCTCCATCTGCTGGCCGGGGAAAGAGGGCGGCTACGGCTGTTAAGATCCAGCCGGCCCTGGGGCCTGGCCCATACTGCCGCATGGCCAAGGGAGATGTCCCCAGGGCCTCATACCCTCCTCTAAAAGCAGCATCAAGCCCAGGCTGGGCCATGCCCACTCCTTTGAGACTGAGGGGGGTGGAGGAGGGGAAGAAGGACCAGCTGTGCAGGAGATCTCTGCTGCCATTTCTGAACTTTTTCTCTCACCTCGTGGCTTTGAGATTTTTGCAGCACCCGCTAGGCAGAGACTACGTGACCATCTGCATGCCCAGCAAGAATGTTAACTCTTTCCTGACACAGATAAAGACTTTTTTTAACACTCTAACCCTTTTCAGAGAGAGAGAAAAAGCCGAATTAAAGAGATGTAAATGGACAATATGAAGATATCAAAGTCAGTAAAAGAAGAGTGACTTCTCAGGTGGGAGAGATGTTGAGTTGCCTTAGTTTTAGGCATAAAAACCTCCTATGAGTTGTGGTAATCGGCTGTATTGTGACTTGCTAGAAATTTCCTTTAAACTGTAGACAACATAATTGGGGAAATGCTTTGTAGATTTTGAGCAAAGGTATTTTGTGATTTACTGAGAGGATGTTGAATTAGAAACTGTAACGTGATCTTATATTTTATAGAGAGAGATAAGAAGGAGCCATTTGTGTCTGTGAAGAATTGAGAAGATATCTCTGCTCCTTAAGATGAGAAATCCTTTGCTTGTGGAAGTGTGAATTCTTCAACAGGGAAACCTCAGTGTGAATCTATGGCCCAAAATGTAGTCATGGGAAGGACTACAAATGAGCAGAAGTTTCGGAGGACTACAAATTGCAGTAGTTTTTGGGCGGGCTGCTTTGTAGAAGCTAGAGAAAGCACAAGCAGACTGTTTTCTCTTGTGGAAAAGTTACCCAAACACACATCAGGAGATCTACTTCTCTCTCTCAAAGACTGAATGAAAGACTATTTTATAAGTGGTACTGACCTGAAGCTCTGAGTTTTGTCTCTTTGTGTTGCATGTGGGAAAGTGAACTGTTTGTGGGAAGGGAAGGGAGTTTTTTAAAAGTTTCATTTTGATTCTCATTATTCCTTTTCCTTTTGTGTGTTAATAAATCTATCTGTTTTTATCCTTAAGTTAAGCTTGTTTTGCCTTCTGTTCTCATAATCATATTTCACAGAAGAAAGATATTTAGACCACTACACTAAATTTAGCAAACAAAATTCAGTGAACGTGAAACCACTGCAATTTCTCTCACAAAAGTCCAATTCCATGCATTCATTTTATTTTATAAAATTCTGGGATTAACATAAAATGCATGGCAAATCTTAAGGATTGAGAAATTATAGAAGTCATGAACAAAGAGACAATTAAGTTATGCAAATAATCACTCTTCTAGGAGTAAAAATATCAATACCATATTTGGTTACATGCTCATCTCAGTCCATGATATATTCTATACTTGATATAGAAGATAAATCATTGTTTGAATATATTGGTATCTTTTTTAATGCCCTGTGGAAATCTGTTTTGATCAGATGCAATGTTTCTGCAATTTTAAGTAGCTTTACCCATTTTTGACAAAAAAGACTATACAGAAGAATGAGAATTTTGATTAATCTCATGATTTATAATACTTTAGTAGCTAGAACACAGACCACATTTTTTAGTTTATACTGAATTTTTTTGTTTATTACAAGTGTAGGTCTATTAGAATAAAAATGTTTGAAATAGACATGAAAATGTAAGTGTTCTGTAAATAAGTAAATAGTAAAGAAACAGTAATATGCTGGTCAGCTAGTTCATATATGTTTAAAATAAATTGTAAAGAAAAAAAATCAACATAACTACAGCAATAACAGTTGCTTGGGAGACTCAAGCATTCTATTATAGAAATGAAAGGAACAGAGTTTAGTGATTAAAATTAATTAGCTAGTTTTGTACTGTTCATGCATTCACCAGTGCTCAAAATTGCAAAAAAAAGAAGTTGCCAACAATAATCTTGCTATTCAATTTTATATGCCCAAGAAATATTTCAGGTAGAATTACCCAAACGTAAGTTTTTTGAGTTACTTTATTTGTGTGTTAATTGATGAGAATTTTGAAAATGTAGCAATCTTGGGAGAGTTTAGGCATTTCACTGATGTTTTTCTTTTACCTTTCAAATCTTACACTTTAAAAGAAATATTTTGTTTCAAAAGGCAGACATATGTTAAGAATTCAGTTAAAGAACACGGGTGTTTTGAAATATTTTTAAAAATACATATTAATTTGAAATTCAAAAAGCAGCAGCCTTCTGTCTGTAGAGAAACAGAAATAACTTTTTCCAAAGAAAAATCAAAAATCTGTTTCCTTATTTTTGGATTGCATATTGTTGCAGTGAAATTCCTCTGCATGAAATCAATAAGCATATATTGTTAAATTAATTTCTCCATGCTCAGTCAAAAATATTGATTTCTTTTGGAGTATAATTTTCCTTTTATATGAATACATGTAGTAATTCTGTCTAATTGTATCAATCAAGAGCAAGCCACATTTGGTACTCCATAATTTATTCTATTATATGCTACTGTTTATCTGTAAAGTAATATTTCATGGTCTGTAATTAGGGAGAGCATAAACAAAATATCAAAACGCAGTAGTTTAAAGCTATGCCGTTAGGTGCACCACATTTTGTGTTGTACAACACAAACAGTACTTCATTTAGAGAACAGAAGATAAACACAGTAAACTGGTTTTTTTAAGACTGTATGTGTGGTTCTGATATCAGTTTATAATAACATTTGTCCCGCGTAGAAGGAGGTAGTCATGCCTAACAACCTTTGCTAATAATATCGAGAGATATATACTAAAAAAAATCTCACATATAAACACACAGGTTTTAAAGTATACACAATAACCATGAAGGCAAGTTTAATAGTAAATTTATCTATTTTAGCTTGTATTCTCTTTCTCCATATTTTCAATAATCAAACCCAACAGTAACAACAACTACAAAAAAAAAAAAAAAAAAAAAAGAGAAATGAATAGGTTGAAATTGTGCTTATTAGATTTCTAGTTAAATTCACAATAACTCTTTGGGTTTGAAGCTGACTTGATTCTTTAATTAAGCCTGAAGTAAATTCTTACTTCTAAATTGAACCACAAAAAATTCAAGAGTTATACATAATTTAATCACCTATTACTTTATTTCTATTCAAAGCTGTTCTTCATTAGCAGCTCAGCTATTGAATTAACCAGCATGGGACAGCCCAAAAATATGCATATTGAATCTGTCATTTCATCCAAAATAATTCTCCTTGACCTCAGAAGAAGGCCTGTAGTGCTTAAATCATACTAGAAAATAATCTGATTAATAAAACTTATTTATTTTGTTCTTATGTATTTCCAGTTAGGAAGTGATTTACAACTAGGTTAAAAATAAGGTTGGATTGTTTTAAGTCTCCTAACAGTTTAGGAGAACCAGCTATAAACTCTACTCATTACATACCCCAGTTGAAACACACAGGTAAAATTAGGGACTGCTTTGGAAGAATTCTCATGCAACAGCTATTAATTTCTTTAATAGAGATATTAATTACTTCTCTGCAATTTCTCAAGATAAAATGACATTCCAATAATACATGATTAATATATACCAAGGGAAGTATTAAAAGAATGAAACACCCATGTATTTAATTCTTCTCAGTATCAAAACCATTTCTTAATACTGTACATGAAAATAATTTTCCTTCAAGGGTAAGGGATTTAGGTTTTTTGTTCAGTCTGTGTGCATATACTCATCTAAGGATAATAAATTTTCTCTGTATATTACCTGAAAAGGGATTCTTCACTTGGAAAAAAAGAAGTGTCATTTATGACTGATAAACCCATTTAACTTTGTTTCCTCCCCCATTTTTTTTCTTTTTGTGGGTGGTTTTAGAAGACAATTGGATTTGAAAAGTATATCAAGTGAAGGAAAGATTTTATGTTATTCAGAGGACACCGTGTCTTAATCTCTTCTGCCTCAACCATAAATGAGATCTGAGTGATCCATAGGCATCCCAGTGCAGTGGCTGATGAATGGTCTGATGTGATGCTTTGTGGACGACAAAAAAAACCAACCTCTCAAAATTTGTAATTCAATAGTATCTTATGGGTATAATTGCTATTTACACTCTACATAAAGATTATACATTTGAAATACCTTTTAAGCAGTTATAAACTAAAATTAACAAACCAAATAATGTTTTTTTCTGAAGACAGGATTAAACAGCATATTTAAGCAGACATTCAGCTACCTGAAAAAAACATTAAAGTAAAGAGAATGTTATAAAAATGTTCATATGTTTCAAACTTGGTAAAAATCAGAAAAACGTAACATAAACTAGAGGCTGCTCCTCCATAGGGCCCAATAAGAAATGGTTTCTAACTTGTTGGAAAGTTTCTTGACGGTATTTTTGAAGCTACTTATGAAATCAACTTTAAAAAATATTAATGAGTCAACACAAGGCTACTTCAATACAGCAGAATAAAAGGGGAAGAGGACTGATCACTTCCACTATATGAACAGTTATGTTTTTCATTGTCAAGAATTGTCACAAAGGGTAAAAAGTTCAACACGAAACATATTGTTCCTGCACAGACCCAAGGCGAAGAAGAATGAACCGTGACTGAAATTAGACTTTACACACAAATCACAATATTAGCAAAATATATACTATATGCTTTACTTATGCAGTCACGCTTACGAGAGTTAATGCTCATTACTGTCTACTGAGTGCTCATGGGTCAAGGAATGAGATTAGTGCTCATAAACTGTGGCTGACTGCATGACTATTAGAAGACCAGGATAGTCCTAAATTCACAGAATGTCATTTTTGTTCCACCAACACAAGCAAGAATTCTCTACATGAGAAATATATTAGAGTTCAGCTGGGTTTAGCCATCTATTTCTCTATGACTTCTAGTGACGTTTATCCTATGACCATGAGCATCCCACATGCATAGTTTCTCCCATAAAACTACCTGGCTTTCATTATATTTTTTTACCTATTCTTGTTTTTTCCTGTGGAACCACTGCTTATTAGAATTTTTTTCCATGTACATGGCTCTTTACCTATGCTTGAATCTGCTGCTGAATTTCATTTTTAAACTGGCTAAGACAGATGTTTCAAGTTTTCCAATGCACTGAGATATAATATTCAAGCATTCAGATTTCCCAGTAATTTTTTTTTTAAATTTTTTAAATTTTTTTAAACTTTATATTCTCCTGCCTTTAGTTTTCAACCCCTTATCTAAAAATTATTAAAATATTTATTGGAATTGTGTTTTTTTCTTTTTACAAAGATACCATTAAGGAACATTTCACCTGGTTCAAATGCTTTTTTAAAGGCATTTATAAAAAGCTAAGGTATTGTAAAATTAATTTTTCAGGATTTGCATACAAGTTACTCAGTTTTTATACTGAGGGCCACCTTTGTTTCTTTTCTCCACAACATATGTAAATGCTGTCTGAAAAAAAACTTAAAGAAATTATATAATGTTCAAGGGGAATTAGTAATAGCCTATTTTGTTTCAGAAATTAATGGAGAATCTCCAACAATCTAAGTTATATATGGCTCCCTGCTTTGTTTTTAGCCACTGTTCTACTACAAGAGTAAATTAACAAATCAAATATCACCAAAAATAAGGGAAGGAAGGGAAAGGAGAAGAGGAAGGAGAAGGAGAAGGGGAACGGGAAGGAAAAGGACAAAATTTTAATATCAACTTCCAAAATCCTGTTAACTTGTTAACTGTGAGCAATCACATAAATATGAAATAAACTGAAGAAAGACAAACATATTTCTAAAAATTTTACTGCTGACAAAAAAAATTGTCTTTTTAAATATATAAATAGAAGCAAATGTGCAATGACAACATTAAAAAGATTGCATCTAGTTCAACACACTTATTTTTAGGAACATGAAACACTTCTAAGTTTTAGCTGCTAAGCTTTAACACTTATAAATGCAAATTGGTTTCTGTACAGGGAACCTGCTGTGTGCATGCAATGTTTGCAGACTTTTTCCATTCCATAAAATACCGGATAATTAAGTACCACAATTAGTTTAAAAGTTATCAGCCTGATGGTCTAAATTAGTGACCTAAGCAAAGCATAGAAAAGAATAATTGTCCCAAATGACAACTTTAAATATTAAAGCTCATCATTTTATTATTATCACCAAAGAATAATCTGAAAATTCTCTTTCCTTCCCAGTGGATGGCGGTGCTGTTGGTTATGATTTTCTTGACCCCACAACTCAGGTCCCTTAATGGACCTTGCACAGGTTTCCCAGCACCCACCAGCAAGGCAGGCCTTCCCAACTGGCCTCCTCCACCAGCTTCCTCCAGGGCTCACTCATGTGTCTTCCTGTCTTCTGTAAGGCTTACAAGGAGATACACCGTGCTCTGCAAAGTCTCTGTGTGTTGCATTTCCCAGAGGTTTGATCCATATGCACAGCATAAACTGTAATGCTAATAGGCTCTTCAGAACTTTATGGCTCCAGTTTAGTATCCCCAAAAGCACCAAAATGACCATAGCATTTTCTGGTTTTTAAAAGATCCACTTTACCACCCAGAGTATTATCAGTGACTTTAAGTATTTTTATGAGAAGGTGAAATGTGTCTTTTTTTCCTGTTTTCTCCATTTCTAGACTATGCTTCCCAGCACCTGATTATTCAGAAACTTTTACAATAAAGTCATGAATCCCATCAAGTCAAAAGGAAAGCATGTTTAGCTAAAACAAGATAATAGATTAGTTTAATCTAGCCTTGCAGAAATCTGGCATGTATACAATCACTTTATTCATGTATATAAATAAACCCCCTGGTTGCAGTTTTTCCTTGAGCACATGTTTCTTTGACAGCAAACTGAGTGTTCTCAACCTGAATGCTTTTGGGGTAAATTATGGTCAAGAATCTTAATGTGGCGGAAACCACAGTTCCATAATTGGTGAGAGAGCATGCACAGATCTCTTCCAGGAAATGTTCACATACTGTAAACTTGTATATTGAAAATGAGACAAGCCACAAGCACAGACTGCAGCAGAAAGGATGTTAAGAAGACAGCAGAATGCTCTGGTCAGCCTCATTACTTGGGCAGACTTAGTGGACTCTCAGTTCACAGTATAAACCACAAGCTGGTTAGCAAAAACAAGGTAAAAGTTTCAAACTTCACTCCATTCACACAGTGATTTTAACAACCTGCACAAGGATCCTCTGAAAAAGAAATGCCTCACAGAAAACATTCTTGAAGAAGCATAACTTTATCTGTCTGGAACTTTCACCACCAAGAACTGCACAGAAGAGGAAGCTGAGCAGAAAAATGAAATAGAAATATGTTGGCTTGCTCAGTTAAGCAAGATGGAAAATCCATCTGTGATTACAAACAATATAAACAAAGCCGTTGGAAGGATTTTTGGGGCTGCTATGGCAAAAATTAACTCCGGTTCAGCTATACCCAATACACTTTGCTTCTGAATCCTACGCTCACAGCCGCTCACTCACAGGGTGACAAGTTTGACTGCAGCTAACATAGTCTGGCAGCCAGATATATTTTGGTACTGCTAATAAATAAACCATGACTGCCTAATGTCCAATCTATTCAGCTCTATCGAATGATCTAAACTAAAACTGAGAGAGAGGATTCAGAGGAGTACATGATTGTTTACATTGTTTCAGCCAAACTCAGGGTTGGCCTGAAGAGAATTGCTTATCCATTTAGGATGGGAGCATGATTAACTCAGGGGGTATGGAGACACAAGAAGGAAACTGGTTTTTAATAGTACTATGCTATGTATGTCATCATATGTAGGGACAGTGAAACATCAGTTTAGGACCAATTCAGAAATGGTCTTGTGTGCAAATCTTGGAGTTTCAGAGTCAGCTCTCATATCAGCCAGAAATGTATGAGGCGGTATAATAAGACAAGTAAAAAAGACCAGCACCTACATGCAGAGAATAGCTGTGAGCTTAATGTATCATGGGGAGAAACCAACACCAACCAGAACATCTGCTTGGTTCTAACTACTTGTTGTGTTGGCAGACGAAGAGGAAGAACTTTGTGAACAAAGAGCTTAGACCTTAGAATATACAGTGTAACCTAGGAAGCTGATTATTTTTAGTTCTGGACATATTTAAGTGCCCAATATTTGAAAGGTGAGAGTTGGGAAACACTTGCAAGCAGTGTAAGCTTTTTAGCTTGATACTTATGTCCATCACTGCTTCTGCTTTTGAGATACATTTTCTAATCAATAACATTCAAAAATTTAATGAAGTTAGAAAGGTGGGTAAACACTGAGAATTTCAGATAAGGTGGGCAGTATGTGCCTTAAGAGTAAAGAAAGTGTGCACTTCACTAGAGGTGACTGGTTGCTCGTAGGGGATAAGAAATTATTTAATCTTTTGCTCTCACCCCATCATACAGATGTCTAGAATCTCATACTTCCTATAACTGTCAGTACAGAGGCAAATTATTTGTTGTTTTTATGACAAACTGTAATATTTAAAGCTTATTCTGAAAAGCAGAAGTCTCATTGAAGATGGATGACAAAAACTACTTAGAAGAGTAGAAGGAAGATCACCTCATGTGACTGATATTTCAGCAAGTGTGATATGTGTTAAAGAACAATTTTTGCATATCTAGATTTTCTGCAGAGAAGTTTTAGCAGACAAAAGGAGAGACACAATGGTAGGGTGAGCAGTGCAGTATTTAGTCTCCTCTTGAAAACATTTTGAACAAAGACTCTGCTACAGGAAACTTCTTTCAAATAAACACAGCACCCTGGTGCTTCTTCTCTCCTAAATTAATAACTGTTATTGAACCATGCAATTATGAAAATATTTCAGGACAAAATATGTATCCATATATGGATATATATGGATATATATGGATATATATGGATATATCCAATATATGCCTGTTTCTGTCAGAAATTAAGAAGCTATTCTGTGTATGAAGATCAAAAAACACAAAACTCTGAATTTTATAAAAAAATTAATAAAAATGCTACATTCTAGATTCCAGTTATAAAACCACCTTGCAGGAGAAAAACTCATATTTGCCATCTAACCCTTGCTTAAATTTATGAGAGCTTGAAATTACAAGGAATATTAGAGAAAAGTCATGATTACGGAGAAAAAAAGTTAGTCAAATGTAGTAATATTTCATTTGGTTTACACTAGAAGCAGCAAAAAGAATGTTTTTGTTTTGTTTGTTTAGAAAGTTGTTTTATATAGAAATAAGGAAAAGTTTTTATAGGCTTCAGGATTTTGAAATAATAAACCAGTTCTGCAAACAGTAGATTGTTAGAAATTCCCCAAAGCATATACGGCTACATTGTCTTTAAAAAGAAAATAGATAATTCAAGAATTATTGAATGGACAGCATTTTCTGTGAAATTATGTTACAAAGCTTATAAGGTTAAAAAAAAAAAAAAAATTAAAAGAGAACATCAGCTAATACCCCAAATCTCACACTGGCTTAGCCTTAATTCCAAGGCATATGTTAGATATGATTGCCAAGGCAGATATAATTTTATCAGTTGTTACTCTAAAGAAGAGAAAATTCTTTTTCTACTAGCTTGGGTCCTTAGTCAAGACTGGGTTTATTAATATTTATTCACCCAACTTAACTCCTACTCTGCTAAAAGAACAAACTCTGAAGTTGAAGTTTTCTGTTTACACAAAGCCTTTTGCAGTCCCTGTGTTCCCTGAAAGCATCCTAAGAACCATTGCAATATCCAGCTAAGTTTCACTTACTGAAATTGCTGACTACAATGTCCATGGTATTCTGGGTGTCCATTGCAGTGTACCTGATCTGTACCACCAAATGAAACTCAGGAGCTGCGGTTTGGTTTTTCACATCAGCAGTGGGATGCTTCATCCAAGAGTAAAATTAACCCATTCCCTTGTCTAGAAGGGATGAGAACTTGGCATATGCTTTGAAAGCTCTTAGTCAAGGTTAATGGAGTCTCTGCAGGAGCCTGAATGTTAATATGATTTTTATGATCATTTTTGTATTAATATCCTTATTTTTTACTTGTACATAACAAACTAATTAAACACTGTGCACTACTGAGTCCCTGTTCTTGTTACTGTGATAAAAGACACCATAATGACTTTTGTTGTAGGCTCTTTTGTAATTATTACAGCTCCTTATCTATACAGATATACTTCTTTAGAACACATACAATCAGATTGTCACTTTTACCAGGTCACCTTAAGGGTGTAATATAATGTTACATCTGGATTAAAGCACCTTTGCACTCCCATTTAAGGACTGTTAAATTACCAAGAGAAAGGGAAAAAAAAAGGAATGAGAACCTGAACTATAGATCTTTGTTAGTTTAAGCTAGAACAGAACAACTATATCTGAAGTATATTGTTTATAAAAATATTAAGTATAAGATTGCTGGTTTTCCAATCACTTGTACATAGGACAGTCTTTTTTAAAAAGTAAATCAATTTCCATGGAGAGGTGCTCAATTACACAGTGCCCTTAAGTAAATATGAATGTTTTTAATGAAGCCTATTATTTTAAACTTACTATGTACAGTGTTAAAGTTATTATGTTCATACTAGCCTATTCTTAAATTAAGTAATTTAAAGACCTCCATGGATTTTTTTACTTCTACCACTGTAGACTGCTGTCATTATCACAGAACCAAATTCATGGTCAAAGAAAAGATGAGTGTTCTGATCTAGCAAGAACTGAGCAATGGGATTCCTAAATAAAAATCTCTATTGGCATAGTTCAAAACCAAGCAATTACAAATTAAGCTAGGCTGGCCACCTGTTAGAAATAGGTAGCATTCGTTGCTGCAGATCAGAAAAAAAATAAGGTTTGGTTGAAAATCTTCAATGACAGAATTCACTTTTATCAGTGAATAAGTTTGTGGCTTGTTCTTTTGACTAAGTCAGATCATGTTTTGGAAATAGAGTTGAATTTAAAAGTCTCGTTTTTATGTTTCTATTTTTATGCTCAAAATATATCCACAACAGAAGGTGCTCTTTCTTACATAGAAAAGATTTTTTAAAATTCTGAAATAAAGGTCCTAGAATCTACTCACCTAAGTAGAAAATAAATGCTGCTGGAATTCAGAAGAAACACACTCTCCCTAAAAACACCAAGTTACCTGGCTGAGTGTTACTAGCACTGTTCTCTCTGTGCAAGTGTATAGTCCTTGATTCAACATGCAGTTATTCAAAACAAGAATTCTGCAACTGGAAAGCCATTTAATCTTGAAGGCTTAAACTATATATGAACTGTAGTGCCTTGGAGACCTGCCACCATAAGCACGTAGTTACTTTGTTTCTCTAAAAATTGATCCTGTGGAATTATAAAAGAAAGCTCTGCATACAAAGTGCTTGTCCCAAGGAATTTTAACTCTAGATAAGATTATCCAGGTCACAAATGAATTCTAATTACTGTGACAGAATTGTGACATTTCTGGCAGCTATACAGTGAACAGTGTTACTTAATAATATATTCACTACTCATTAACTGATTCTAAAGCACATTCATCAACTCAGTCTAATATACAAAATGAGTCATAACAATTAGAAATTAACTGCAATGCAATGAATACTATCTCTGAATCAATGCTGTATTGTCTGTGCTGGATATCCTCTCTTCTTTGCACTCATCATCAAAACAAAAACACTTCTTCATCTCTATTCATTGATTCTAGAGTAGCACTACAGACTGCAACAATGTGCAAAGCAGTCAGTTTACAGATACAGGCAGCAGGAGGAATAACATAATTGTTAATACAGTTTGCTGTTAGTAAATTTTGGTGCAGGCAGCACCACACCAGATTCTTAAAAATGGGGTAACTGTCATCATCACTGGGAATTCTGGACAGTGATTAATGAAGTACAGAATTTCCATAAAGAATAAAATGAACAATATGACTATTTATTGAAAAAAATATAATTTTTTAAAAGTTATACAGTTGAAATAGGAATATATCTTAGAGTGGAGGAGCATCTTTTGTTTTGGTCAGAAAAAGTTTCAAAGTAAAAATTTTCCCATGCCTTTCTAGAGTAGTCTTGCACTTAACTTCAAGTTTGCAACTTGAAGGACAAGTAAAAAGAAAGCCAAGCCCCCAAACCCTCCAGCTTGACAGTCATCTCTTCTTCAGGTCTTACTCTACAAGACAAGGACAGACATGGCTTCTGTTAACATAGTCATACAAAAAAAAAATGGTGTCAAAATGGTCCCCTTACTGCTATCACCCAGAAGTTCATTGTCACTACCATGTATGAAAAAATGGAAACTTCATTCATCCTGTGAGAAACCTTCATTCACATGCAGTCAGTGCTTCCCAGTGCACTGGATGAAGTGGAAGAAGTTTGGGAAAAGGAAAAGGGTATCAGACTTTCCAGCTATGTTTACCAGGGGACTCAATCTTTGGCTATATTCTAGCACACACCCATGAAACCTTTTCGCTGGCTCACATATCAGAAAAAGAAGCTGCCATGTAGCTCTGTCCAAAAACATACATCAGCTCTCACAGTTCCTGTTAAATCTCGAGATAAATGCATAAATCACATCCATTTTATTTTGGGAAAGAGCAAGATTACAAATATGCAATGATCTAACATTGCTTCCCACACTGGAAACCTAAACTCATGAGCTGAGAGCTAATTTTAGTGTAATAAATTCTTTAGAGACTTGTATATATTTTTTTTTAATTTGTGGGGAAAAATACTTGTAAAAATGTGGTTTGTAGGTTCTTTATTCAGCTGTAAAAGGACTAAAACTGAGACAAAAGCCACAGAACTTAAATTCTCATTGAAGCCAAATAACATACAAGCTCAGTATTGTCCTCTTAGATCACTTTTTAATCCAATACATATATACCTACTATTAGAAAAAGATGTTCTTCCTTTTTGTCTTTTACCCTGGTAGTAAGCAACCATATCATAGAATCACAGGATCACTAAACAGTTTTACAAGTACAAGAAATCTCTGTCTTGGGATCCCACACTGCTCCCAACATGAGATTTGAAGATTAAATTTATATTTCAAGCTATTGTTCTTTCCTCCAGCATTAATTTTGGTAAGATTCAGCTTACCTAACCTTAGCTGTTTAAATCATAAAAAAGGCTTGCTATTGAATTGACATTGTCTCTCTAATCTGAGTTAAACATTTTCAGAGAGCAGTTTCTCATATATGTAATATGTACATCTAAGGTTAGACTAATCCATAGTGCTTTGTTGCAAAGAAAACAAAGGACAGCTAAGTACATAATATTTCATCATATAAATTTAGTATACATGGCACTGTCACAACAAAAAATTTCCCACAGACATAAAAGATTTTTAAGGAAGAATACAGAATTGAAACCTGATCTCTTATTCTCTGTCAAAATCTAAAATCAGGTCCAGAGGTTATAATGATTTTTAAAATTCGTCTCAATATGTATGTGAATCCACTGAACAGCATCTGAAGCCTAAAAGTGGCAGTAGAATTTTTTCTCAAAAAATCCAAAGTCCAAAATTTTTCATAAAATCCCTTCACAATAGAGGTATTTGGTGTTGTCATAAAACATATTGATATATATAAGGATATATTGATGCTTTAAATCAAAACTTAATACTTGCAAATCTCACCAATGATTTTATGGATTATGACACTGATATCTTTAAATAGGTTTCTGTTTCCTTAAGCTAACATGGGAATATTTTACTCCAGGATAGCTACTCCTGGATGATTTCCAGACTGGCTCTTCAGAGTAGTGTAGGTTAAACAAGAGTAACAAAAGGCCATATTTTAGACAAGATCTTTGCTTCCATAAAGCAATGACTATTTTGTATTCCATAAACTTCTTCTCTCTTGCCACAAGAATTACCTTCTCTGTATACCCTTGGGAGAACTGCAGAGGAAAAAAATAATGCAGGAAAAAAAATTATTGAGAGGAACTTTGGTGATATTTCAGACTTCTCTGGATGCTGCTTTTTTGCTGCTGTCACTTGCTCTATCTCACTTTCTTGCTTTAGAGATGACATACATTTTAACTATGAATTTGCATGATTTTCTAAGTGACTCTTGCACATGTAAAGCTTTTATGTACTTGCGCTACACTGCCACTGTATAAATACATTGAGAAGCCTAAACAAAATCTATGATATAGATATCTTTCAATTCTAGAGGGTATTTCACAAAAAGCAAATTAAATTTTGAATCTAAAAATGATCTTGAGCATGTATTTCATATTGAAAAAACAAACAAGAAAAGGTTTTTTGGAATCTCTCAAGTCAAAAAATATTTAGAGAAATATTCAGAAATAAACCTCAAATTCCATGGTTCTTAGTTTCTGTCTTTGCCTGGTCCTCTCCTTTAAGCCATTTTTCCATCTTTCAGCTATTCTTGACAGCTAACAAAAGCAGTAAGCTTTCAGGTATCTTTGAACTTCAAAGATATTCTGCTGCAAGTCATTTTCTTCAAGTTCATCTTCTAAAGTCCAGTGACCCAAAAATAGGCTATTACACTGATATTTCTTCTAGGTCTCCACTGATGATGTGGGAGAGATCTGGCTGCTGGAGGTCAGTCCTATAAATCTCATGTTAACTATGACTGTCCAAATAAAATGTATTTAACGTTTTTAAACCAAGATTAGCTGCAAAAGTTCAATATAAACATAAATGAATACCAGACTGGAAAAAACCCTACCACATCAACCCATCTGAAGTACAGTACAGAAGAATGCTGACACATACGCATGACTTCTCAGATATTTTTCCTCTCTATAATGATGTTTTATGGAAGTTAATGTTGTCAGGAAAGACTGATATACTAAGTGGAAGACCGGGCTTGTAATAAAATTATATCTGTCAAGCAAAAAAACCACTATCAGACATGAAAGATACCAGTTCAGTTTCACTTCAGTGTGATCATGAAATGAAAAAGGCCATTAGGTGTGTGAAACTCTGCAAATAAAACATCAGTGAGACATCTTCTTTACTACTAATAAGGAAAAGCAAAGCTAAGGGGATCTACCTGTTTTAAAGAGGTAGATTTTAGCACTTACTTCACAGCAGCTTTTGTTTATACTTCAAAGATTTGAAACAAAACCAAACGCTGAGGAAAGAAGGTACTTCTTTTACTCCTTTTTCCACACATGAAGAGAGTGGAGAACAAAAGTTTGCATGTAATATATCAGAAAATGAGAATGTAAAGATGGCTTGCAACTCATTTCTGTTCAAAGTACTTCACATAGCAATGGATCTGAGAGAGCTTTGACAGGTCCCTTCACAAAAAGAATAATTATTCGGAACTGTGCCTTAAAGGTAATGGAGAAAACCTTGCCTTATGTAGTATCAGGCACAGCTTAAATACTTCTCCATCTCCCACTACAGTGAGACATTTTAATTTCAAGGTAGTGTACTTTGCATATTTTATTTGAACATCTTGTTCATAAATAACATTAAATTTCCATAACTTTATTAAATGAGTTGAAAAAAACTTGCATGAAAATGCAAAACTTTCTTCTAAACAAAGGAATATTTTTTTTTTAATTACAATTATATTGGGAACAAGGCTTGTATGGAGGATATATCCTGGTTATGAAAGCTTTTTTCTTTTGCTTCTGGCTACTGCTTCTTACCAGTATCCTTGTTTCCAAATTTTAATTATCTTCTAAATGACAGAAATTCTACCTATTTTCTTAAAGCTGCTCATTTCACAAGCTAAAAAACCAATAAACAAGGAATATCTTCCTTTCCTCACCACTGAATTGGTGGGAATCAGATTTCCAGCACCAATTTAGTCACTTATTTACTCCCTAATTTCATTGGGCAAGAGCTGTTTGAAAGTTGAAAAATGACATTTGTCTCAGGTTGTCCTAAAAAGTTGCCGTGGAACCACAATGTGTAGGAAATTTCTGATATATTTTTGCAAAGTTATTTTATTAGCCCAAGTAATATTACTTTCAGTATTTTCCAAGGAAAATCTGTTTGTCAGTTAATTTCAGGTACTTCGGTTTCCTATCCTAATGTCACTTTCTCTGAATTTATGAGAATGCTAAACAGGAAAACTGATGTTACTGAATATTGAGGATATGGATAATAAGATAAATGAGCCAGCTAGAACGTTCCACATATCTCTAATTTCAAATTACCACATGACATTTGCCACTTTCAACCTTACACTGGTAACTGGCATTCTGTTCAATCATCACAAATTTGTTTAAGTATTTAAATAAAGACAGAAGAACCACTAAGAGGTTTTTGACAGTGCAGCAAATTACACAGGTGTGTTAAATGCACCACTGTGCTGGTGCAAGGCAGCATGGCAAAGCATTCCCACGGGAACTGGAGGGAGAGCCAGATCAGGGCAAATTTCTCCAGTGTAAGCAAGGTTATATATCAACTGAATCACACCATGAAACCGTATGCAAAAAACCTGACAATAAATGTTAATGCACAATAAAATTCAGCACACTAGCTATTTTTCACTGATTTTGCACTTTTACTATAAACTAAATGCGAGATACCTTCCTTTTCTTTTTTTTTTCTTTTTTTTTTTTTTTTTTTTTTTTAAGTAGAGTAAGTTAGTTCCTTTGCCTAAGGGTGCTCTGTAGTTACACCCATGGAGATATTTTGCAGAGAGCTAAAAAAGCTGTAGTCTGCTCACACTCTGAACCAGCAGGAAGCTTTTTAGTAACACACAATGCCACACCGAGCACAACCTAATTGAAAGCTGAATAAAGCAGTTTGGACTCTACTTGTCCTATGGGGATGTGATGCTGCCAGTGCTTAAGGTGGGCACAATGAACTAATGCCTTTAATTTCCTGTAAGCAATCCGAGTGTTCTCACCCATCTAGTTAGTGAACACTCTAAATTCACCCCTGAATTTACAATATCTTAATTTCTCTGAGCAGGTGAGCCCCAACACAATCAACATGCTTCTTTTGTGTTCCATTTTGAGGTGGTCAAGGGAGCTAGACAGAATCAGAAAAGCTGTAAATTTGCCCCAAGTAAGAGGAAGCCAAGTGTAAACAAGACAAATAAGTGCTTACTATATACTTTAGGCTTTAGCTTAGACTCATGGTACTTAAAGAGAAATTTACATATAAGAACAAAGAAAATAATTACAGTAGAAAGAGCAAACAGCAGAGGAAGGAAGTCATGGTGGAGATTAAGGTAAAAAGGATGAAGGTGGGAAAGAGATTTGTTGCTTTATTCAACAAATGCACTTTGTTTTCTGGCATGCAAATTTGCAGTCTAAAATTGGACAGTTTAAATGTAATATACTTCATTATTTACCTTACACATGGATTTCACAAGATAATGTTAAGCCAAGGATGTAAACTGCCTTATTTCCTACCTCATTCAGAAAATGATCATCCAGTAAAATCATTGTGGAGATGTTTATCATTCCAGTTAAAGGTAACTCTATCAGTATGGTTATTGAATTCACAAACCCTTTTTATTAGCTCTGTCACCTTCTTTTTGCAGATGGTGGTGTTTATCCAATTTAAGTGAATGGATATTTTTGTCTAGAAAAAGGTAAGTTATGTACTTACAATAAAACCACTTAAACATGAACTCTGAAATTCTCCCCTGCATAAACTCAATCCAATTAACTAAATCACATGATTTTGCTTGTCTGGAATTACAGAAAACATAGAATCAGTCCTGAGACAGTGGGTCCATATCCAGCATGTATGAGGGCTCATTCAATTTCACAATGTTTTTTGTAAGAAACAAAAATAGCTGAAGTAGTTGCGGTGGAAGAAAAAAGAAACATGAGACCCAAATATTCACCTGTTTTCCTAAAGGCCTTAGAAAATCTGAGAGAAGCTCTGGCTTTGCTATTAAATATTCTGGTAGTATTAGGGCATTGGTAACACTAGGAGATAGCAGAGCAGAGCAACGTTTCCATGTCTCTGAGGCAACAGAAAGATATTTTCCAGTGACACACTTGTCTCTTTGTCATCCTTTACACAAGTACACACTGCAGCTTGCCCCAATGCCAGTGCTGTACGTGTGCATTCACTGAGGTAATATACTTCTTGCTCTATATCCACTTTATTTCCTCTGTTCAAAGATCCAAGAGGTGTTACGTCAAAAGTGTGTCTTTTATTGCCCATAAACATCACTTTAATGCTAGTACAGCTGCATTCATTGGACCTGTCTTTACAATTACAAACAAAAGACTTGATTTAGCACACACTAGACTGCCTTACTGCCGAGCTGGGAAAGCTCCACATGTGCTAGCAGCTTGCTTCCCTTGGATTATGGTCCCAGGGCTCTAAAAATCTTTAAACATAAATAAAGTTAAAAGATGCTCAGAAAATACAGATTTGCAGACCCAGCAATTTGAAGTTTCTGAAAAAGCAAAGGAATGTGAAGACTCTGGAAACGGGATCTCCTTTTGCCAAAGGAAAACAACGATACTATTTTATACTTCTACACCTTCCACTCTAAGACACTTGATGATTTTTCAGCATTTAGCAAGAGAACACATCTATTAATGAAAACACTACTTTTCATAAACAGTAATGCAGAGATTAAATGATATTTTAAAAAAACAGAAGATCTCTTGTTCTAAGTCTGCTTCCAAGACCTGACTACTTGACTGAGATTTTTACTTAATCACAGTAAATGATGATAGAAAGAATTTAAAATTTTATTATTTGAGGAAAACAGGAGTTAGATTGAGTTGAAATGACACCAACCAAATATATTTCAGGCAACTTACATTTGAACTTCTGATAAATGGACTTTTAAGGTGCATTCATTAAGTAATGTATCATACCCTACATTGGGTAAAGGAGTTATTATTTCAGGGTTTTTTTTTTTTTTCTCAAATTAAACACAGTTTTATGAACAACTGAAAGGCCTGACCAATTAAGTGATTTCAAATACAAAATTTGAAAGAGGTGATACAATACCAGTTGAAGTCTTTTAAACTCAACTCTGCAATGAAGAAACTTTATTAAACCTTCATACTAATCAATACAGCATACAAATATTGACAGGAAGGACTATTAAAACAGTCAAAGAAGTTTTATGGGATTCATCATTACAGCTAACTACTTGAAAAATCAAGAATAAGTTAATTATGTTAATTTCTTATGATAATTAAACCTCAAATTGTATATTCAATAATCAAACTCTTTCTGCTCATATCAATATTGTCCCAGCATACATCATAATTCACTTCCACAATGTGATGTCAAATGCCTCTAGTTATATTAAATATGTACATTAAGAAAAATAAGTAATTTCAAAGTCATAAATTGTTTCCTAAAATATTATTGCCATGAAACAAAAAAAAAGTTTCAACTAAAGATTTAGCTAAGCACATTCATACTTCTTTTTAGGCAGGATCTTCCTACACACAAGCAACAACTCTGAGCATAGGAAACTAAAGCTTATTGGCAACAATAACACATTTCTCTTGAGAAGAATTTACTACCTTTATATGTGAACTTATAAGATTACAAAGTCTTACTCAGATTGGGTGCAGAAAAAAATCTTTTCTCCATTTGTGACAAGACAGAGGGTTTAAAACACAAAGAGAAAACAGTGAAACAGTACTAATAATTAAGGCTCAACATTAAAATAACTTTTATTTTCTGTGCTCTGTATCTTCAAATGCTGAAGTTAACAAGTTTTCCTTTTGGCAAGGTCTTTATGAAAAGAATGAGAGAACCTATGATTAATGGTAGCAGTAAGAATAAATAAATGAGGACAAGACAATACTGTGAAAGCAAGCTTGAACAGATAGCAAAAAGTTGCCAAATATGCTGAATAGTTGAAAACTGGCTTTTGTAAAATGAATCACTGTATTCTTTATTATATAGTTAGAAATTAGTGCTTTATTTAAAACATTAAAATATATAATTCAATAATTGCGCAAATTATTTTATTATTTTTTAATTTATTTTTTATTTTATTGGGAAAGTTATTTCCTTAAATCTATTGGAACTATAACCCTTATTTATCATTGCTGTAGTGCTGGAAGAAAGTAACTTGAATTTTGAAACACACCACTGCATGGTATATTGTTGATGATGTGTAGTATAATGGAGTCCTAGGACAACTACAACAACATACTGTTCCTCTGCTCTTTCTCACCTTAGGAGTGTGAGAAGTGCAACATTTGAAAATCAGGGTTTCAGAAGCAGCATGAAAGGGGATTCAGAGTTCCTGGCTGTAGATTTCCATTTGTCTCATAGAATCTTCTGTTATGATTTTGTTTGAAGTAGAATAAATGTGCTTTAAGCTTTGGATACTTTAAACTAGACCTTCCCTAAAGTCCACATCTAGATATATTGGAAATTACTGTTGCTTTCCTACGTGTTTTGTGATTTTCCATTCCCTCCAAAGTGTTTACTCATATTTGGAGTAAACATTCAAATAAAGAAAGGTTCTGAAAGCTTCGTTTGTAAAAGATCCTTTTTTCTTCTCTAACTCATTGCATGAAAAATTCTTTCTGTGTATGGAATCTGGTTTTTTTTTTTTTTTTTTGGTCACTAAATCCTAGGTTTCTTGGAATTTAAAAAAAGAGCATAGTTGCCTGTAATTTGCAGAGTTGCACAGACTTAGTTTGTGTCCAATCAAATGCACTAACTTTCCAGTTCTACATGTCTCTCAAATATTGATTCATAGCACTCAAATTTACAAGATTCTCTCTCCTAAAAATATTAAAAATTATTATAAGTGTATGAGGAAAATTTTATTTTGGCAGATGTGGAAAGATCACGGGTAGGAAATTTGAAATAAAATCAGGAAAAAGAGTTAGGTAAAACATAAAAGGGACCATATAAGTCCCAGACTGATACAAAAGTAATATCCATAGAAATTATGGGTAGATGGAGACAAAAACTTTAAGAAACCGTGGATTGAAAAGAAACAGCAAGGCACAGATCGACTATGGAGATTGTGAACAATGGGAAAAGAGCAGCACTATCACTGCTCTTTGTGCCTAACTTCAGTCACTGCTGTGCAGTCACAATCACAATCCAAAACTGGAGCTGGGAACTTCCCCTTAAAGCTATAGTTTCTGCTCTTGTTACAAGGTCTTATTTTTGCCTCTTCTAAAAAGGCACTGAAAATCTTAGTCCCTGTTAATAAGATTCTTAACTGTCATCAAGGTTGAAATTCAATTTGCTAGACAATTGCATCCATTTTTTTCCATTCACTGTCATCAATGCTAGGTCACTGTAGACTGAATGCTGTTATTGACTTCATTTAAGTTAGGAAATCACATGCAAACATCCCATGCACCAGCCCAAAACTGGCCCCTTTCCAATCTCATATTTGATACTCATTCACTGATGGAGTGTAATTTTTTCATTTTATATGTAAATAACTTGCTTTTCTTTCCTCACTAGAGTGCATTGAGTTTTTCATGGTAATGTATTCTTTCATAATTTTTTTTCTGAGTGGCAGTTTCTTCCAAACTTGGAACATCTCACAGCAAGCAGAGAAACCAACATCTTTTTCACACAGCATGATATTAGAATATTTGGCTAAAGGCCCTAAAATATTAAAAAGAAACAAACAAACACAAAAAACCTTATTCATGATCCTTGTGTTTACTTGTTATGCTCAATTTGCTCTTTCATGTTTGTAGCACACAAAGGAAATTTTGATGGCTTGGTGTTTCAATGGCCTGGTGTTTTATCTTTATAAGGAAAGGGAGCTTTTTCTCTATCCATTTTCAATGATTTTTACAGGAGAAAACCATGAAGCTACAGCTGAGAGAGGTTTTCTTGTTAGCTGCCATGCTTCTCAGAACTTCACATTCTGTATGCTGTGGAATATGTATTGAAGGACTGCACACTGTAAGTTTTAACCAAGCAACATATATTTTTACTGTACAGGGCGATGTTAAGCTTATTCAGTGACACTGTTTGAAATTTCAAAGTTACTTTGAATTTTTTTTAAATCTCCTTTTCAGTACTATACCTCTTTCAAGATAAAGCAAAATTAAGAAGGTATGCATTTTTTTTAAATAAATCTTTCCTATTACAAGTATTAAATAAAATTATGTGCAGCATAAAAGTGATCAGTATGATATTTGATATATGCACAATAATACCACTACTTAAGTTCACAATTTTGAACAAAATTTAGCAATCTAACTAATGTATGTAACTAATGTAACGTAATCTAACTGTGTCATCTGTTGGTTGATGTTAGGATTTTGAAACACATAACATAGGAAACCAAATGTGAGAAGTATGAACTAAAATCTTTATTTCACTGCCTTGGTTGTGAAATGATGGTTTCATTGTGTGAAAGGATGGTTGCTTTACTACTGCCCCTGATACTTTCTAACTTGGCTAGATAGGTTTGCCTTATGTATCTAATACCACAAAGAATTGTGCTCTAACTAAAACCCTGTGGAATTAATTCTCCAAAGTACTGACAGATTCATAGAATGGTTTGGATTGAAAGAGACCTTAAAGATCATCCAGTTCCAAACCCATCATGGGCAGGGAGTCTTCCACTAGGCCAGGTTGCTCAAATACCTTGGACTTTATTACACACATAATTTTGTTTAATATTACTGTTCTCTCTAGTTATCACTTCTGTCATTAAAAAAAGGAATATTTACTTTAAAAGCAATTTTCTTTTTAAATCGTTTGCTTTCTGTAACACACCAATAACTCTTCCTCTTTTGATACTTGAAATTATGCTACTAATCAATGATTTCAACACTATTTTCCCTTCATCATAGGACAAATAGTTTTTTTTAATGTCTTCTATTAGATATTAGGCAACCATCTTCCCTTTAGTGAAAAAAGGCAGAATTACAAAAACATATATTAATGTTTCATTCATTGTCACAAAGGAGTATCTGATTAATTTTCTCCCATATGGTAGCCTAAATGGAAAGAAAAACCCTATATTTTTAATAGGAAATTTTAATCAATTTAATTTTCAATCAATTTAATCAATGGAAAATTTATCTCATATATATTTATATATGAGACATAGGATGTCTGTCCTCTTTACCTTGAATCTGGGAAAACATGGTCCCTGCAAATTTCTCTTGGGAATCCCTACTTCATTACTTCATCACCATGAACAAAGCAATGATCTTGTCTCATTTTTCCTTCTGATGAATGCTCTCTCAAACCACCAAACTATTACAGTTTTTAATTATAGTAAAGGATAATGACTAATGAGACAGACAAGGGGATAGAGAGCACTCTCAGCAAATTTGCAGATGACACCAAGCTGACTTTTTATTTCATACAACTTTTGTTAAATCTTTTTGGCATGTAGGCGTGCCAAAAAGACTAGAAAGCTTATGATTTTGAATTGGGAAGCTAAAATTTTGGGAATAGGTATTTTACCTTTTATCCATATGTGGGTAAAAAAGCCCCAACAACACTCCAAACATGAGTTTGAACCTGCCAGTATTGCACACATAAATTATCTTGCCTTCCATACATGCTCTTTTCATGTTGGCAGAAACTATTTGTCAGCATTTATCTGATCAAGTCATAGACTTTCTTTCCTTAAACAGCTGTGTAAAGTATAATGAATCACATTCATTATATTATAATGTATTAATACATTAATAGGTGAAGAAGCTGAAAAAAATCTGATTTAGAGGAGACCATCAAAGGTTGGAGCACCTCTCCTATGAAGACAGTCTGAGAGAGATGGGGTTTTTCATCCTGGAGAAGGCTTTGTGCAGACCTCAATGTGGCCTCCAGTACTTCAAGGGAAGGAGGAAAAGGACTTCTAAAAAGAGCAAGAGGGACTTTTTATACAGTAAAGAGTGACAGGACAAGGTGCAATGGTTTTAAACTGAAAGAGGGGAGCTCTAGATTAGATATTAGCAAATTAGATGTTAAATTCTTTCCTCAAGAGGATTTTGAGGCACTGGAACATGTTGCCCAGGGAGGCTGTGTGTACACTACTCCTTGCAGTATTCAAGCTCAGTTTGGATGGAGATTTGAACAACCTCATCTTGTGGAAGATGTCCCTGCTCACTGCAGGGGGTTGGAACTAGGTGATCTTTAATGTTTCTTCCAACCAAAGCCATTCTGTATTTTACTCTGTGCTTCTATGATTAACATAAAAAAGGGAACAGTAGTCATTGATTGGCATGCCTATTGGCAAGAACTCAGTAATAATTGTTTTATATACAGTAATAGCTTTTCTTTTTCAAATACATGAAGTACCAGAATGTTCTGCTGAAATTATTCAATAATCTTGTTTTAAAAATTTGAACACTATCGTGATACTTTGTGCTGTGTTCTAGGAAAGCTTCAGCTGGGAAAAAAGCTACTATAGGAATCTATATTCTTTTCTTCACAGCCACCACCTCACACACACACAAAAGTCTTCTATTCTTTGTAGGGAATTATGTGCAATAAAAAGGTAAAAAAAAAAATTACATTTGTCATTTTTATGGGGACAGAAAATAAAGAATAAGAACTTTAAACTGCACAAAGCTCTTGCTGCTGCAGTGTCAGCAGTTCTGTAGAAAAGTCAATCACCCCATCATTGCTTCACTGTTCTCTTGACCCTGGAGAGATGGAAGACAGAAATGGTTTCTGAAGAAACAATCAAATAATAAACAACAAAGAAAGAGAACAAAAACAAACAAAAAAAGTTTTAAATGTTGCATATATGATAAATCATGGTTTGTTAAGATAAAAGAGTTTTAACAGCGAGAGCTCAGACATTAAGTTTTATCTCTATGCTTGGATTATGATGTGCAGAATATACATATGGTTTATTGCTTGCTGGAGATGGAGAAAAGTGAATACTGTGAATAATTCATATTTAATTCCTATTATTGCTGCATGATTCAAGAAAGCAGAGGGAATATATTGCTATTAAGCACACATTTTATATATTCCTGTCGGAGAACTTTTGGTAAGCTGTATTTTATTATGTTACATTAACAACTTCCATCATATGCATTACTGCTCCATTAAAACAAAACTGTTTAATTCAACTGATATGAATAGTAACAAGTAGCAGCTATTATGTTTTTAGCTAGGCTGCAGTAAACTAAATAATGCTTAGAAGGCCTGAGAAAACATGAAGGCAAGTAGACATTTTAAAATCACTTTCCAAAGAATATATATTACGTATGTCTAAAACAACTGACAGATGTGCATATACACAGTAAAAACATTCACAGCTGCATATTTGTGTCTTCCCATAAGTGCATATAATTTAATTAGCAGCTTTTCTGTGTAAGAAAAAAACAAATTGTTTGTAATTCATTTTTAAAAGTTTTTTACAACTGTTTGAAAAAATTAACTGAAAAAGTTTTTTCTAGATTTTATTGCACCAGTCTGCAACTAACGGTTAGGTAAACTAAGTGTGAGATACTAAAAGAGTAACTAACAGACGTTGTAACACAGAGATTACAGCATTAACCTGTATTTGATACAGAAAAAAACTGTACCCTCATGGTATAAACTGAGATGAAGGCAATTGCACATACAAAGTCTCAGTTCACCATGTTTGCAAAATTCATAGTTCTGTGTCTTTACACCCAACTTACACCCCTCTCCACTTACTCCCCACCCCACCTTTTCAGCAACAGAGGTTTTAGTACAGGCTTTTCTGTTTATCCAGTCCTGTTATACTTCTCTATGAAACCCGTATTCAGGAATTCTGCATATAGAAAAAAAGATACATTGTAACATGACTTATGCTAAAATTAGTGAGCATTTTACTATTTTCAGATGTGGAAAATAGGTATTACAACCAACCCTAAAATGGGTTTTTAAATCTATAAACTATAGTTGTCTGAGTTCACTTGTCTGTGGCAGGTAATGTATCTATTGGCAGTCAACAGGTCAATATTGTCAGTTCACATCTGCCTTTACGCTGAGCCTCTTCACAGCTGACCTGCATCTCTATGTCCAGTTGATGCATTTCTCCTTTCTGTTTAAAAATATAGCCATTTACTATTTTATGTTATGTATCTGACAAAGAAAAAAAGGCAAAATAAATATTCACTAGCTCCTGTATTACTCTGAATTACTGAATACAACGCTTACATAGGGAAATGATCCACAAGGAATACATCTGAATAATAACTGTTGTCTCAGTGCACCCCACTTGCATCTCTGCTTCATTTGTATGAGTTTTACGTGCTGACAATTAATTGCATATAGAAAATGAAAATTTCCTTAGAATATAAAATGCAAACAAAAACTATATTTTGCATCTTTTCTCAGTTAAATTAGAGTATAGTTATATTTTGAAATCTTTCTCCATCAATTGATAAAGCAATCTTTTTGCTTTAATGTTTCTTTCAATAATATGGAACTGAAATATTTGTTTTGGTTCTAATATATGTTGAAATCAATTATCTAACTTCATGTTTTTCTATAGAATTAAGACTACATTATGCAACAAAGCATTATCATAACACGTGGCATTAGACTTAAAACTTCCTCTTTTATATATCACAGAATCATAGTCATAGAATTCCAGAAGGAAAAGATTCTCAAGAATTGTCTGGTCCAACCTTTCTTTGCAAAAGCACAGTCTAACTGAAATGGCCCAGCACCCTGTCCAGCTGAATCTTAAAAGCATGCAATACTGGGGAATCCACCACCTCTCTGGGGAGATTATGCCAATAGCTGAAGTTTCTCTTTGTGAAAAATTTCTTTGTGTGTCCATTTGGAATCTACTCATGAGTGACTTGTACCCTATACCCCTATTTTTTTCCATGCGACTCCTTATAAAAAAAAGAGACTTCATCTTCTTTGTAGCCACCTCGTAAGTACTAGAACATGGTGAAAAAGTCTCCCCTTATCTAGGCTGATCAAACCCAGTTCTCTCGATCTTTCCTCAAATGGCAACTTTCCAGTCATTGAGCATCTTTGTAGCCTTCTCTGGACCCTCTCCAGCCTGTCCACGTCTTTTGTGGTATAGTGGGAGCAAAACTGAACACACTAGTGTGTTCCAAGTGTGCCCTGAAAAGCCCTGAGCAGTGTGGAAGAATGGCTTATTAATCTCTGCTGGTGATGGTGTTGTAGATGAGCCCAGCACCCTGCTGGGTTTCTGTGCAGCAGCAGCACACTGCTCACTCACATTGAGCTTCCTGCCCCCCAGGAGCCCCAGGTCCCCTTCCACAGACCTGCTTCCCAGATGGATAGATCCCAGCCTGTGCTGCACTCCTGGATGAAATATATGTATATAGATATAAATATACACACATTATTTATGTATAATATATGATATGTAAAATCTTGGTTTTGTTTGTTCTGTGATTGTTACAATGATGAAAATAAAGCCACTGTAGCAATCTTTTAAGGGCAATTTTGGGCCACATGTCTCAGAATTACACCGAATTCTAGAATGTTAGTTGGATTTTTTCTAGAAAAATAGGAAGATGTAAAATAGCAGTTTTTAGTACTTTATCTTCTTTTTACTCTATTCTTCCCAGTAATACCTTAATTCTCAACATCCTTATATCTTACAAAAGCCTGTGATTGCTACCAGCTGTAATTTATCCCTTAAACAAGTATATGCTTTAATAATGCGCTAACCAAAGCTCATATAGATGTAACCACTCCCTGTTTTGCTTTTCTTTCTCTACACTAACAGCCTAAGCCAATTTATTCCTTTGCCTAATCATTTCAATATATTTTATATGTGTTCCTATTTTCTTGGATTTTACAATCAATAAGTAGTGGAAGTATCCTAGCCCACATTTAGCATACTGAAAGGTCCTTCAGGCAGCACAATAAACTAGTTGAACGTACTATTCATTTTTATTCAGCTTGGCTGTAGTAACCAAAAAACAATACTATGCAAAATAAGAAGTGAGTATTACTTAATTGTTATAGTTTGTGATGGTGATATAGATACACAGCTGTTTTTTAGGAAAAGCTCCAGATTTTGCATGATGGCTAAAGAAACACAATTACCCAAAACGTAGTGGAATATTTTTATCTATGGTGAAAAAAGAAGTGCATGCCTTGAAGCAGAATTCCAAGATGCTCTCTTGCATCTGCATGCTGTCAGCTAAAAGACCAAGACTATAATTTTCAAATATTTGCAGAAGGAATTGTCTTGAAATGCGTAACTGCAGACGGGTATGCCTGTGAATGTTCTTTGTGCAACAAAGTGTATGACATGGGATATGAGAAGTCAATAGTAAACCTGTCATTCAAATTCTGCTCTGCTAACCTCTACATGCTGCAAAGCCAACAAATGCCTTTTTCTTCATAATGTCATTTGTGAAGGTAACTGATTGGCAAATACAAGCAACGAGAAATAAAATATATGCTTTATTGGTGATCTTCCTTTAAATAATTTTCTACTGAGACTAGTACAAATCAAGCAGGCATGTAAGAGAATGCTAATAAAAGCATTTGACTAAAAAAATAAATATTTCTTCTTTATACTGGTGATACAAGTACTAAAGGTCAGTTAAGTACAGTAAATGAAGCCCACACACTGTGCATCTAAATCATTGTACTCTGTACTACCTTCCAAAGTTTTCAAAACTTTTTTAACTGAGTAAACAATCAATCAGAACATTGTTCTTGTCAAAAATATCCAGTGATGATACCCACTTAAATGCAGAACAAATTGGTGATGCTCCCACATTTGTTTGAGCACTATAGTATAAATCAGCAGCATATAGAAGGGTAATCAGACAACAGAACTGACAGCAGTGTTCTACAGTACTCAATAAATCTCATGCCTGAACAGCAAATGTCAGAGCAGTACTGAAAACCCTGCTTGCTTTCCAGCTCTGCAGTCTGAGTTCCACAAATGACTGAGGAATTTACAAGAGGACACCAATGAAATTAATGCTTCAAAACCTGAAGTTGTGAAAAGCTTCAAGATCAGAAAGCTTCCATAAAGCCTCTTTATGACCTCAGTGGTATTTGGGCAGATAAGACACACAAGTTTCTGACCTTTAAAAATCCCTAACTGCTTAATGGAGAAGAATTTCAATTTTGGCAATGTCAAACAATTTACAGCTGAACTCATCTCAGTAAGAGTTCTGTCAAAAACTGGTGACTAGTGCCTTCAAGAAAGGGATTCTTGGCAAAACCTGCCTTCTACCAGCAGAAAAATAAAAATAACATACTGAAACGTGGAATATTTCTGTGCTCAGGGCCTTCACCAAAACTGACCTTGGACTGTGTAAATTTCAAGTACAGCTGATGTTACTGATACACAAGCTAGGGCCATAAAAATCTGAAATTTGGATTAACATCTTTCTCTGGGAGATCTTGGAGCCCTACTGTCCCCTTGGCTGGAGATGAACCAAGGAAACACAATATATGTTCTAACATATCATCAGAATATATACTCAGGAGAGAGAAAGAAAGGTAAAGAGACAGACTGACAGAAAGAAATTGGAAAAGAAAAAAGGTACCTTACCTCACTTTTAAATTGCCTTGCTGTGGTTGTCCATCGTAAATTGACAAAATATCAAAATCTTCCTCAAGGGCAAAAGTATGAAATGACAATTGTATCCTGTTACGCTCTCCTGTGATAATGATCCACGTGCAGTTGGCATAATTTGGATAACCATGAGGAAATCCAGGGCTTTCTATAGTACCATTTGGTCCCTGTACTAAGCCTCCACAGTTCTGACCTGAAAAAGAAGAAAGGAAAATTTCAAGTTGGTTTTCTTTTCCCTCACCTAGTATATATTCTTACATAAGTAGCTACATGTAAACTTAATTTTAAAACATTTTTTCTAGATTACAAACAGCACATAAAATTGCATTTATACCATTCTTCCCTTCAGATTGAAAACCCTCATAGCTGGATTTTCTGAGACACTTAACATCTTTTTATGCAGTGAATCATTATTTAAGGTTCTGTAGTATTAACAAAGTATGACTTATTCATTCAAATGTGAAAATTCAGTATTAGCTTTAATGCCATAAATTCAACAGACTGACCGTTCTAATGGCAAGAGAGTGTTCAAAACTTTTTGGCAAATGCCATTTAAAAAGTTTCTATATAAGTACTAAAATATCAGAGTGAATATGTTCTGAAAACTTCTTTAACATGAAGAGCAAAATGTAGATGCATTTAATATGCTTTGTGTTGCAACTAACATCAAGATTTCTATACTTAGAAAACACAATAAAATTTATGTGGTATATTATTTGTAGTTCCATGTGGTTTGTGCTAAGAAAAGTGAGGGTTTTGTTTGGTGGATTGGTTTTTTGGTTGTTTTTTTGGTTTTGTTTTGCTTGTGGTTTTTTGTTTGCTTGGTTTGGGGATTTTTGGGCTGGATTTTTTTTTTTTTTTTTTTTTTTTTGATTCTCCAAAAATAACACTAAGGGTTTACTCAGCAGGCTTTTGTTTCTGGTTTGGACATCCTACAGACTTTGAGAGCATGACATCTCATTAACAGGAAGTCCTCAGCAAGAAACCTTGACTTACAGTGCACACTGTTGCTAGTTTCCTACTTGATTTTATTAATCCACACAACAGTTGTACTGACTCTGGGCTGGAGAGAAGCATTAATGAAATATTTGAACAGAGAAAAATATAAGGACATTATGTGGAATGTGATGCTTGGATTATTATTATATTATATTATTATATATGCATTTTAAGCACTTCAGAACAAGTATAATCCCACATTTTATTGTTATACCTAAACCAGAAGAGTATTTCTGACTGCAATTTTGTTTTTAACTTCCCAGCAGTGAGTCTCTCAGGCTGAATCTTTCAGAGAAGTGCTGTCAAATTCTTGTGGGAGGTTTCTAAATCTTAATAAGATGGATTAAATAAAAGGGATTGCTCCTAAAACTAAAGAACTTAAAAGTAATAATTTTTTACTAAATTTCAGTAATAGCTCTAATGAAGAGATAAAAAGGCTGTGGGGATTCAGGAAACATTTAAAATAAAAATCTTCTCTGGTATACCTATCATTTGATTCACTTTAGTAAGACATCCTTATTATCCAACATCTGCAAAGAAGGAACCTATTACACCATGAATTTAGAATGAATGTTTCAGTTATCTATTGTTCACTAAAAATTATCAGCATTCTTGGAGACACTTGAAGATGCATTGTATCCTTCTTCTTACAGCGACAGGGGAAATGTCATACAAATGCCACAAACCATTTAAAATAATTTTATTACTACAGAAATGATGTTCTGAAGACAGAAAAGGAAAATTATAGTGACAGCCTACCTCCCTGTTACTCTAAGCAGGTACTTTATGTCTCCAACATCGGTTTCAGTAAGTCAAGTACCCCTTGCAAGCTGTGCTGAACAGCAGCCTTCCTACCACTTGGGTGTGAAAGGTTTGAATTGAAAAAGAAGTGCATTTTAGCAATTCATCTAAAATCTGTCAAAGACAGAATGCCATTTTAGGAGCAGAAATTTGTAATTCTAGTGTATAAAGAATACAGTACACCATATGTAACTGCATATGTAAATGCAGTATCTTAACTACATTTCTGACATCTGTGGAGACAAACAAATTATGTATCTAATCTCTTTGGGAACCCTAGAGCTGGCTTAAAGTAAAACTTTATTAATCTCTATTTTTAAGCTTTATTAACTTTACAGTTATATGGTTATAAAGTTTATAATCCAAAATTTATTAACTTTTATTTTTAAACTCCATATTGCTGGGGAAGCAAGTGAACCCTCACAGCCCCCACATGGCCATAACTCAGCAGCTTCCTTACACAGACGCTTGTTATCTACTTGCAGAAGTTGTTGTAACTGCCAGTGATTGCTCCCAGTTTTATTCCAGAAGGTGTTTTGTACCCTTATCTGTAGATACAGGTTACTGTGCATTATTATTTTGGAATATAAAAAGAGTCTAAGGACTAAGGCAGAAAATGTTTTACCCCTGTTTAACTTAAATATTTCTTACAACCCAGAGCCCTTTTATTCTCCACTTTGCTTTTACTCTCCTGTATATGTATTCCTCTGGTTCTGAAACTATTCATACACAGGTTCTGAAACTATTCATACACATATTGCCTATTCACTTCGTACCCAAGAAAACATAAAGCAAAGGAGAATCATAAAGAAAAACGATTACTGTGAAATGCTTTTTAGGTTTGTTTTTAATTTTATATGCATGTATAAGTATATACTTATTTACTTAGTGTTCAGTTAAAAAAACAGTAAAAGTCCAAGAAGAAATCTAACACACAGTTAACTCCCAGAAAACTCATTGCTGCACATACACAATTTCAAGGAAGATTTTGCTTCTGAAGTAAGCAATACTTTAAGAGGTTTTAAGAGCTATACAGACCCAGAAAACACATCTTCTAAGTCTGTCCCTGCCTAGTTAAGACCCAAGAATGTTAGCAGAGCAGAATGTAGAAAAAAATGCCAGCTGCTATCTGCATACTACCTATTTTGTTAATGTATGTAAGTCTAAAACCTTAGGAACTGTCAAATGTTACACCTCTTCAATGTGTAAGTTCAGCACCAAACCACTTAAGAGTAATTCAGTTGGAGGATATACTTGGAGAACAGGAACAGAGGTTTAGAGTGACAGGTAGCAGCAAATTAGATAGCAGTTGAGCATATTATCCCACAAGAGATAATGTAGTTTCTGATTGCAGAGGCACCACAGACTAGTAAGATTGCACTGATGAGATCAACTAAAAATATTTTGTTTCTTATGTGTATTTTAAGAGAAGAAAGAGTCATCAAAGTAAAGAAGATAAACACATCAACAGGAAATGTTAAAAAAATATGAGCAGAGATTAAGTAGTTCTACTGGGCTGAATGTAGACTGAATATCACTGAATACACCCCAAAAAGGTCTACTCCTACATTTGGCTTTAGCTTTGGACTTTGTGTCAAATAACAAAATAAATACTGCCATTTTTTACAAGATGTGCAGTCACTGATTGAGTACAATATGAGTACACTGAATTATCTTAGTACTAAAGGTGTATTAGACTGCCATTATTTGCATGATACCACATAACTGTTTATATGAATATAAACTATGCAGCTATTATTATTATTCTGTCATACATTGTCTGTAAGAAGATATTTCTGGACAGCTTTTTTAACCTTATGACATAAAAAGTGTATTTCAAGAAGACTGATGCTCTTGGGTTTTAAAATATTGAAAAATATTTAAAGTGGCTACAAAGTTATTCTATTTTTCAAAGTTACTTGCATATCCTATACCAGTCCTATTGCACCTACCCAGGCTCAACATTTCTCAGTTGTGATCCCCAAGTGACAGCTAATGAAGAAAACATAACACTGCAATTTTCCCCCAAATACTGGTGTCAAATGGGTGGCAGAATCACTAGGAATCCATGTAATTTTAATACTGCCTTGCTGTACAATTTTGAACAAACTTCACAAAATAAAAACTTAGAAAACACTTCCTAAAAAATTTGATTTTTTATTTTCCTGAGCCTTTAGGTTTATCACATACTCCCCCCACACACACTTCCCACCCTTTTTACGATATTCATTGACTTCTTTTTGTTTGTTTGTTTCAAGTTTCAAATGCTTCTACAAAAAACATGCAAAAGTAGCACTTCTCTTCTTGTAATTCATAAGGCAGTCTGTGGAAGACTAATATATATGTATACATATACATATTTATATAATAATAGGAATTTTTGCAGGATATATGTGGTTTGAACAAGAAAACTATATAAAATGCATCAAAACTAACTCTAGTAAAGTTCTATTAGTAAATTTATTAAGTAAGAACACTGCGCTCAGCCAGATCAAAACCTCATTCTGCTCAGTACCTTTTCTCCCACAGCAAGTCAAAGGAGGGAGGACTTGGAGAAAAACCATCCCTCCCATTCATGAGCATCGCAGGAATTTCTTAAAAGGAAGACATTCCAGTTCCCTTGTCTTTCTCTTTAATAGTCCTTGATATTATAGTTCTTTTCCATGAACTCATCTCTGAGTCATCCTCTGAGTCTACACTAACTTCTAGGGTTGTTCAGGTATTGTAGAGGGAACCCTAAAACACAAAAAACCCTTTTTGTGTTTGTTCATCGTTTATCATCTGTTAGGTTCGTTTGACACCCCATTAAGTTTATGCATGAAAAGAGAACATACAGATGATATTTATGGATGCTTTCTATGCCACTTAGCATCTCACTGACCTTTGCCATGTTCCAGCTTTTATTTCCAAGTTCAAATGTTCCATTTCATATAGGTGTTCTTTGTACCTAAGCAATTTTATCACCTTTCTATGGCCATTTTGATGCTGTTATACCCTGCATGAGACAGGGATACCAATACTTCTTGTAATATTCAAAATGTGTATACATCATTTTCACAGTGATTATTTTAATCCTTATCCCTCTTCTCCCACTAATTTCATATCTTCTTTTCTAAGGTAAGTAGTAGCTTGACATTTTATATGACTATGGATTATAACTAAGATTTCTTTTTTCTGAAATTAAAGTGAGGCTAGAGCCTGTCATTTTAGATAGAAAAATGTGACTTATTAGATTTCCTACATTTATTATTATGTACATCACATCACATCGAATTCATTTACTCTAAATTTTATCAACTACTCCAACACCCCCTTACTTGGTCACATAAGGCTATTTTTTGTAAATCTTCACAATTGCTGCTCATTCTCATTAACTCACCACCTCTTATTATCACAGTCACTTCATTGCTTACCCTCTTTTGCAGATCACTTCTGAGTGCACTGAACACACATGCCAGCACAGATTTCTTTGGGATTCCATGGTGACTCCTTCCTTTGTAAAAAAACCCCATTTTCTCCAAAGGCACAACTTTTATCCAACTTTTCAGCAATGTACAACTTTCTTATGCCCTACCTGATTTATTTCCTTTACAGCTGTTACTGGGGAGCCTTGTTCAATGTCTTTTGGAATTCTGATGACCTTTATCCACATTCAAGTTGACTCATTCAGAGAACTCCAATAGGTTTGAAAAACATATAATTTTAAACTTTTTCTTCCATATGTCATATTTAATCATGTGTCAATCTATTTCTTTTCCTTAATAGAGTTTCCTAACACAAATTTCAGGTGTTCCAGCTTTTATACTTTAGTGCCCCTGGTCCCTTTTAAATATGGACATCAAAGGTGAATTGAAGCTGGAGATTACTTTTTCTGTGCAGCAATTTTTTTCCTAATTTGTCTTTTAAACTCTGGATAATACATGGTGCTTGTGACATTACTGTTTATTTTGTCTGTTTGTTCCATAACTTGTTCTACCAAATTTTCAACTTTAAACACAAGGCATTGAGGAATTTTCCACAGAGAACAGTTCAGGCATGGGAATTACAAAGCATATATATTTTTGGCTGTCTTTCTTAGTCTTGTCTTTATGTTGTTAGTATCTATTGGCCCAGCAAGAATCTCTTGCAGGGTACTTGTTCCACCTGTGTTCAAAAGAGGAGTATTTTTTAGTTTTACAGTGTTGACCTGCAATGCTCTTGAACACTAATATTTCCAGAAAAACCTTCAGAGAGGGCCCAGCAGCTCCTAAATCTTACTGGGATCTCACTGATACACCTGCTTTCACTCACCTCTACCTTGGGGTTATCTCCCTCTGGCACAGAACATTTAAACATCACTGGCCATTTGTTTCTAATATATAGCAGGATGAGTCCCATCATCTCTCTCCTATGCTTTTTTGTGAGGCCTTAATTATAGGAGTTGATGGTTAGAGCTGTCAAAGATTTTAAATCCTCTCTCCTGCACAACAAATTCAGACACACATCTCTCATGGCCCCAGAGCACCTCATGTCTGCAATTTTGACTCCTTTAACTCAAACATGTGCACAATAGCAGAACTTTGTTACTACAGTGTTATCTGCAACTTAAGTTACTTTGAGCAACAAAATGCATGACAGCAATAGTTTTGTAAATATTAATTTTAACAAAAAAAAAAAAAAGAAATGTTACTGATAGTGCAAAGAAGTGTTATGTACACATAGAACAAAAAAGATTTTCTGTTTAAATAGATAACAGATAACTAGAGATTTAAATTGTTGCTGCTAGCAGTTGAGACAGTAGAGCAGTAGAGAGCTGTAAGATATGAACAGTTGGTTTGCACACCTTGCTTTAACATCCCTTTTTCTTTTCTCTTGTGTTTTTATATTCTCTCTTTGTATTTTCCCCTCTCCTGAGCTCTGTGTTATCTCCCAGCCCTTCCTATCCCTACCGAGACCTGCAGGCCCTGCAGCCCCTTCCATCAGTTGGCTGTGCTCTGCACTGGGCTTTCATCACTTCTTCCTTATTAGTATAACCTCCAGCCATTTTCCGACTGTCTTACTACTCAGTAAGACTGCTGTTTCCTAAATAACTTCAATCAAGAACGGAAATGTCAAACGGCCAGAGAGGCATAGGCACTATTCTTCAAGGAATTTTTTAAATAGGATGTAGCTTCTTCAACTGTCCTTTAAAAATCCATTAAAAAAAACTCACAATGCAGTTATGAGGCACTTTCCAGAGAATTAATCAAATCAGAAAGTACTGAGTTCCTTTTAATTTAGGCATCACTGAAGATTTATTTACAAGCAAGCCACCATCTTTACTGGCATACCTAGAGCATGCCCCAGCACAGATATATCACAAAGAGGGCACCTGCCCCACACTAGAGTCCACTTGCTATGCTTGTCATCACTTTCCAGTCTCAGGGAGAAATGGCACCACAAGGCTTCAGTACTCCAGATATTTAAACATACTCAAGAAAGTCCTAGCACAATGTGAAATGAGAACAGTGTAAATTTACTCATTATGTTTTTGAAAGACTCAGGCAAAAATAGTTAAGAGAATTAGTGAGATTTTTTTCAAAATTATTTGATCTGAAATAATGAATGTCTGGGGGCCAGTTACTGGTGAGTGTGAGTTACTCAGTGAGTGACAGCCTGTGCCAGCCCCAGCCTGCCTGGCTGCCTGTGCAGGTGTGCGATTGTGGGGGTGCTGGTGAACTTCTGGACAGATGTGATGATGAGCAGGGTACAAAGAGAGGACCAGAGGAAGGTTTCTTCAAGGACAAGACCCTGGGCTGGGTGACTACTGCAGCCCAGGAAAATTGTAGTCAGCTCCGTTGGTGGGTGAGGGGAACACAACTGCCCCGGGCCAGAGATGGGAAATCAAGTGATGCCGCTGGTGCTGCCTAAGCTCATGTGAGTGTGAGCGTGTCTGACTCTGTTCATCCATGCAGTCAGCTGTGTACATGTGTACGTGGGGTATTCTTGTGTCCTGTGTGCCTACTGGGAAAAGCTACTCAGCCTTGTCACTGCCTGTGTCTAGGAAAGAGATGGGGCAGCCTCACCTCTGTTGGCTGCCGGATTCAACCCTTCCAAACACTATCAGATGCTTCTGAATCATGAAATATTCTGCAGCTTGGCACTAAGGGTAAAAATAGAGGAAAAATTGTGACTAAATTACAAAACTTAAAAGGATTTCCTTTAAATACAGATCTATTTAAACCCTGCAACTTCAGACCTTCATGGAGTCCTTCTCACACGAGATGCTTGAATAACCTTGTAATGTAATAACCTTAAATTCTGATGCAGACATTCACAGGGTGAGTGGAACTTCATCAGCCTATAAAACATTTTAAATTTAGGCCTTCTAGCCACAGGGTATATATTAATTGATTGTGCTGATGAAACAGAAAACCTGGTGTTTTTAAAGTCTCAGATTAGTACTATGAGAGTCAGGAGCTAGGTTTTTGGACCCTTTCCTATGTATACTTAAGTCTTTGTCCAGAACTCAACTGAAATTAAATTATCCTAAAGGTTAAAGATTAATATTACTATTCAGCAAGAAATTCTGAAAAAATTCTGCCATAATGCTAGCTTTTCTGTATACCAAAACAAAACATCTTAATTGCTGGTATAATTTTTTTTATTTTAATGAAGTTATAAATGCTGAAATGTATACTTTACATAAACTTCATTATACTGCCATTACAAATTGAGAAACAGATATTTCATGTTCTCTTTTCAATACTAGATTGCCCAAAAAGACCAGTAAGTCAGTATTCACAAAGGTTAATGGGGAAATGAAATGTGGGAAAATATTCCCTCTACAGGAAATATGGATTTTTTTCTCAAAGGTTTTTAATACTTTTAAAAAATGCAGCATATAACACTGTCAACTCAGTGCCACTGGTTGGTAGAGGCAAAAAATAATAAGACCATAATAGCTCTTTCAAGGCTACAGATTGATGGTGCTTCCTTCTGGCACTGCAATAAGTTCTTAAGTAAAAGAAGCTAGACTATATGAAGTTGGTTTACCCCTTTTCCTTCAAAAATACATATTTTATCCAGTAGAGCAAAAATCTTTGCATACTCTTCTTTCTTCTTTCTTTCTTCCTTTGAATTTTCTCCAGTTGTTCTTAAAGATTCCCCAAAATGAAGGAAAGAAAGTTCATTGAAAGAGAAAGAGAGGAAAGCAGTGCAAGTCTTATACCAGATTTGAAATATGTAGAAGGCAGTGTTGAAAAAGTTATTTTACAGAGAGTAAGATCCTATATTTTAAAATTCTCAGCTAAAGGTAGATTTAGTACCCTTGAAAAAAGAAAAGACTATTCTTCATAGATGTAAACTCATTCTGCAAATGGAGATCACTGAAGACAGGTTGGATTTTATTTTTCTACTTTTCTAAGATAAAGTGAAATAAATTGAGGCTTTAGGTAAACATCGCTATTACTGTTACAGTTACTTAGCAACAGCTGGTAGAATTAAAGAGCATTGTACAGCACAGGTAGATAAAAGGAAACTGCTGTTTTCATTGTTTGTGAAATACTCAAACAATAAAAGAAACTCTCTTCTGAGCTTTACTGGAACAGGAGCAACACAACTGTAGGCAAACTATTCAAGGAGTCCTTTACTTCTCTGCTGCCAGACTCCTGGAAAATATAGGATAATGGTCTGTACCAAATCTGATCACTTCAGTATTGTCACTTTGACTTTCATTTTTTATTGATGCCATTCTCCCAGACCACTTCACTGACCCCCTTGCTCACATGTCAGAATCTCAGAGCAGCTTTTCTTATTATAATCTTTGTCACAGGATGCCTACACCATGAGGCTGAAAAGTGTACTGTAGTTCAAGTTCAAGCAGTTTGATTTTAAACTACTACGAAAGAACTTATTGTCAAAAGGCCAAGTTCTGAAGACCAGCAAAAATCCATCTGCCTCATTGTAACTGCTCCATGGCTATCATCTACATCAACTACTTTCTCTTCCCTGAAAGTGATTACTTGTGCATCACTTCTGTTAACCAGGAGGCTTTCTAGTGTTTTTTTTCCATTGTCCATGCAACCAGTCCAGAAAAGGTTTCATATTTTTTCATCTCTGTTACTTGAATTCATCCTTTCTTCGCATTTAAAACAGAGTGGAGTCAACTGATGTCAACTGAGAAGGACAAATAGTATTTTCCAAATTAAATGGCTAAGTCATAATGAGGAAAAAGAATGAGTGACAATAAATTTTTCAACAGTCATTAGAGAAGTTTCGTTTTCAAAGACGGAAGACTTATTTTTAGAATTTAATTTAGAAAGATCAGATGACATTACATTAGGGTTTAATGTTAAAACCATCACTTTGTTAATAAAAGCACATTTTGCAGAAAGAATTTTATCCATAACATAAAAATTATATTTTATGGATCTATTGCAAGAAATCATGAAACATTCCTCTGGACAGGTGCATTATTTCTATGCACACAATTGTGCTTCTGATTTAGATGTGAATTTTATATAAAGAAGAATATTTGCACTGTGCAATGCATTTACAAGAAAGAAGAATGAAAAATTAACATTGTAACAGAACACAGTATTGCAGCATTAGCAAAGTTAAATATAATCAAAACATAGGTAAAGGGGCAACACATGCAGGTATAAACCAGAAATTTAGACACACAAAGCGTATACAATCTATGACTTTCATTAACATCACCAAAGTTGGAATGATGCAACAGACACACAGTCCCTTGAAATTATAAAATCAAAATACAGCGTGTGAGACATTCTTGAATGGAACTGAAATGATGTCTTCTAATAATCTTAATCACAGGAAATTTAGTACCTGATGTTTTGTATCTTACTGATATGTTTGCATAGTATTAAAGTAATTTCTTATTTTAATGGGGCAATGGGATGGCATGAAGGGTGATGCAGCTGCTGTGCCTGAGTCATGATGTCAGTAGCTAAGATGTATGCACAGCTATATTCAGACTGGAGTAGTTAACCACCATCTTGCAGCATCAATAACACAACTGAAGGAGTAAGGTCTATAGGTCTGATTCTGTATTGCTCCAAATCCTTTGGCCTTATCTACATGAACTCAAAATGGTGCCAAAATGCTGCTAGTCTGATTTGGTACCCCCAGCTCATACTGGAGTAAAATGAGTAAGGAATAAGATATTTCTCTGTATCGTCGCAAGATCTAGTTTTACTTCTCCCATATGAAATAAAATGTTTCAGTGTTAGGTTTTCCACTGTGTAAATCTCAAGCAATTATTTATATTTGTAAATAATAGCAAGTAATGTTGTGAACTGTGAGAAAAATGCAATCAGCATTAGCTTTAAGGTACAGATGATTAGAATAATATTTTATAAATAGTGTATATATAGTATGTCTGTTTACTAATTTTATTAAACACCTTCAGCCAATGCAAATGATTCAAATATGCTACAGAAATAAAAGCAGAAATCAAATAAATTAAGAGACTTAGATGACAGTACAAAATGAAACTATAATGATGCAAGAGGATATTTATGATATTACATAATTAAATGACTTCACCTAACAGTGCAACACTCCAACTATATATCACACAAAAGTTTCTCATGAAATTATGGTGGATGCTGTTTCTAAATACCAAATTGAAAAAAAATCCCCAAATACTCAATTATTTATGAGAGGTAAATCATATGAAATTGAAGAAACTGAACTTATTTCAGGGTTTTCATGTAGCCTGTGCCCCCACATACTGCGTCTACATCACAACACACAAGCACTATTTCAGGGACTAGTCCTGAACTCGATTTCTCACAGGGATTTTTAATCCTTGATTAAGGCATAATAGAAATATGCAGAAGAGATCTACTCTTTGCAAGAATATTACAAGCAAAATCTTATGTTCATTTTATGTGAAATAATGTACAAAAAGAAAAAAAAGCTGTCTGCATCACTGACTCATCCTCAGGAACCCGTGTGACTGACAGGAAATGCAGAGCCAGAAGCAGCACAGCAAGTAGATGATATTCATGTTGTCACTGCTAAAGCTGGTTGTGCCAGGGTGGGTAAAATGTAGGCTGATCTGCCATGTCAGGGCTGTGTCTGTGGTGCAGAATTGCTCTCAGACCTGTGAGCTATTCTAATGTTCATATTCACTGCTTCCACAAAAAGACATAGAAGTCCTCTAGAATATTTTTAATTTACCACTCACAGGTGATACCCTTATGGTTCCACACGTATTCTAATGCAAACAATTTTCTAGACAAGGTACAAATACAACATTTTATGTCCTTTCTCTAGGCCTAAAATTATTAGCTTTCATGTTTGTGATAATCAAGTGGCCTGACTTTAAATAAAATAGTTGAGGTATGGGGGTGATAAGGGGTGTAAGGCATTGGTCCTGAGATCCTAACCTTCCTGAACAGTAGCACAGTTTACTTGACTACGGAGGTGTCCAGAGGTGTTATCACACATCCACTGAAGTCAATGCCAAGGAATCCACAGACCCCAGTGACAGAAGAATCTACTTTGTAAATACAGACTCTAATCATTTATGTATTGATTGCAGGAGAAAAAAATCTAAATGGGAAGCTATTGGAGTGGCTCAACAGAAGTGCACATGCCTTTGGGAGACTGCACATGGCCCTCGACAAGAACAGGATAAGAACCTAAAATATTTGCTTTCACTTATGTTACATCAGACTGCATTATGTCATGCTGTCTTACATCTCACCTGACAGGCACATTTCTGTTACAAAACATAAAAAGACAGAGAAAACAGCAGTGATTTGAAAACATGTTTATGTTAACTGAGGTGAATAGTCAACTAGCAGATACCATAAAACAAGCTCTAATTAATTAGAAGATTTTTGTCCCTAAGAATAAAAAGCCTTATCAACTCCACAATTTTTATACAAGCAACTATACATTATTAATTCAATGAGCACTGTAATAGTTATTTAACTACAGCTGTATGATTTACTCTTGAAATTCTGAAAATGCTCACTTCTGTCATGCCCTTAGCCCACCTGACTCCCAGTTCACCCTTTTATCTACAATTTTCCTTATTCAGGGAGGAACACGATCATGTGTATGCGAAAACCCCTGAACATATGGCTCCTGTGGTAGAAACTCTAAAATTAAATTGTCCACAATGGCTTGCAGGACAGACAGCAAAACGTTATGTGATGCTTCAGCTGTATTATTGACTATTTAAATTTATTATTTGCTTTAGCTGCAACCATAGCAGCTGCAGGTATAAGTTGAAATTACAGAAAGAAGTGTAAGTCAAGGTATGGTCATGAGCTGCAGTCATTTAGTCCATACAAAGTTCTTACAATTTCACAGAAAAAAAATCTGAATATTAGTGTATTTTGCAAACAAATTAAAGATTCATGGCATTATATAGTTTATAAACAAAATCTGGTTATGAAATACCACACCTATTACAAATAAAATTATTACAAAATTATCAAATATTGTTTATGATTCTTGTCATTTGACATACCAGGTATTTTCCCATGTTTACATTTATAAATTCTTTATCTGTAGGTTATTAAAACAACTAGAGCCAGCAAACAGAACATCAAAGGTCACACATAAAAGTATTACCACATAGAATTACAGTACTTGAAGAACATGAGACACCCCCACACACTTTTCCCTCAATTTGGGCTATTCACAAAAAAAAAAAAAATCTTCAACAAACAGGTTTATTATTAAATATCTTTGACTTATCTCAGTTATTTATCTTCTGCCCTCTTTAAGCCAACTGTCTTTGTGTCACACTGCAGATTTTCAGCTGATACAAGATGGCATGTCTTCACCAGCTACATCACATCAGATCAACTGTAACACTAGTTGAATTTCCAACTCATACAATGATTCTATCTCCTTTCTTCCTGCCTTCCTTCCATTTTCAAATGCTCCTTTGGCAATGACATTTTATTATTTACTCTCTAATCTGATCTTCTTAATGATATTCTACCAATTACTTTGCTATTTCTATACTTCTGAGACAAACCCCTGTATACGTGACTAATAATCAAAGCAAGTACAGGGAAGAGGTCTGTTTACTGCATTTATTAATTTTTTTCCCAGATTATTTGGCTGTTTAGTTGCATGATGGACAGAATAGATGCTGAATTTAGCTTCAATTTCACTTGCTTTTGCTATGTGAATAGCTGCAGGAAGACTGTGATACTGAGAAATTCCATTTTGGCACAGGTACAGTAACACTGTGTCCAAGGCCATCTGAATTTTGCACACATAGCAATGGGTTCCAAGCTACCTATTGGAACTCAGGAGAATCATCATGAAGTAGCTGGACTGTTGGAGTAATTTGCTCATAAAACCACAAGAGTCAAAAGTCAACACAATGCTTAAAATTATTATAGGAAAAAAGAGAAACATCATTAAACCCTGCTTAAGCTTACTGTCTAATCTGCTCTCTGTACAAAAGTTCAAACCCACCAGTTTATCAGAAAAGGTGTAAATAAGCATTACAAGGATGATTAAAAGCAGGAAATAGGTTCTGCACAGAGAGCCTAGACTGATTTTTTAGCTTGTGAAAGTGACTGCTGAGGGCAAGGGTGGGAGAGGTCCATGGCATGACTGCAGTAAGAAAAAGAATTCTTCTGTCCTGTTTTTCATTTCTCTGTTTTCATTCCTCAAAATAATCCTTCTGCTGATAAGTTACAACCAAAAGGAGATATATTTTCACCTAGTGTATAAATAAACAGTGGAACTCATTTCAACAAGAAAGCAGTTAGACTGTAGCAAAGGGGAAATTAGCTAAAGAAAAAAATGGACAATACATTAAGATAATTTTAAAAAGAAATGCAAACCTATGGCTTAGCAAGTCTTGCAGACACACAGACCTAGAAATATCTTTCAAAATATGCTTACATTCTTAGTTTCCCTAGACACCTGCTATTAGTCAGTGATAGATATAATAGACCAGACTCTGGACTTTGGTCAGCTCTACCAAGTGGGAGGTATCACTGAGGAGGGATAGACCTCCAATCATCAACGGTTGTCCATTCCATATCAAACTCTGAATAACACCCAATCATAGGTTTTATGTTTTAACAGTTAGGTTCTCTTCTTCCTTGAAAGGCTCCAACAAACTGAACGCTATTAAGGACAATATTAGCCATTCTTAGCCTTTGCTTTTATTGCCTTCATGCAAAATATTTACATGGCTAACTACATTGGTTCCCTTTTCTTTGTAAAACCTTTGCTTTTTTTTTTTTTCAAATAAAAAGAAGCATTATTAATAACCAGGCTGATCAATAGTTATAGTACCTGATCAATATTAATAGCAATAGTAGTAATTACTGAATTTCTTAAGCCACACTCTTATAAGAAAGAGGATCTTCCAATTTGTCATGAAGCATTCATGACAAATGTGAGCTTTGGCAGGCCTAATATTTACGTAAAACATTTTTAGTATTGTTTGTCTCAGTAGGAAGTAAGTGAAAGGAATACACATGGATTAGACTGCCACCATGAGACTATACTGAGCAATAATTTATGAGGAAAAAACAGTAATAATATAACAATTTGGTCATTGATCTTCACAGACCTTGTTCACTAAACATCATCTAGTTTGTAACACTATGCCTAATTTGTGATGAATTCTCTAAATATGCCATCTTGCTACATTTACAGACACTATGAGTTGTAGAATGACCTTGGAAACTTCTTTTGGGATGTTGGAACTCACATGAGAATGATATAAATTCTTTGCTGGATTAACTGGACTATCAGCAAGTTACAGAAGGTCACCAAAAAAAGTTTAGTTAAACACCACGATAATTTTTCTGAAAATCTTTCCCCACAAAAACAAAACGTTTTATGAACAATAGAGAAAAAATGCACATTTTTCTCACAAAAGAACTAAATTTTTTGGTACTACAGGTCAGCTCTTCAATCAGCCAATCAAGAAAGTTGTGAAATAATTCAATAATAGGAAACTTCACAGTGGGAAAATGTGTCAGAAACCTTGAAATACTGGGTTTGCATCGTGGGAAGATATTCCTTGAACCAAAAATTTCCATGAGACCACTTCTTGAAAATACTTACCTTTCAAAATGGGTAGTGACTGAAATGATTGACAAAGTTCTTGAACAAAACTAGTTTTGATTCTTAGCAGATATGTTTTCCTTAAGCTGTGCACAAGATGTGTGGTCAGAACTGTGAAATCAATATATGCCCAAAGTAGAGACGGGGACTCGCCTCTTACAAAGATAAAAATATTTACACAGAACAGTAAACAAGACAGATGGTTGCAATTAACAAAACTGGGTGAATCAGTAAAATAAGCAGGCAGGTGATGGTGATATATTTCTGCAGATTTAGCTCATATATAAGAGCTGATAATCTGTTTCATTTGTAACAAAGTGGTTTTCATTTCAGACTGAAAATAAAACTTTAGTAAGTGCAGGGTTTTGACTTTTTTTCAGATGGAATATTTTTTAATGTTTCAAGCAAAAAAGTTCTGATTTCCTCTCCAGGATAACAGTGCTATGATATTACTAACCTGATTTGTGATTTTTTCTACTAGCATAAATAAAGGTGGTTTTAGTCCTATTTAGCACTAAAATCAGTTGCAAATAAAAGCTTTTCACAATGAAATTCTATTCATACAAATATTTTGATTTGAGTTCATACATTATTCATCAAGGATGAATGCAGTGATGACATTTTTGTATTGCACTTGCTGCTGGTACTCATTTTTTTGTTGAATTCACCATTTCTTACAAGAGTAGCATGACATGTTTTAAGGCTATTTTCTCCCAATTCCTCAACCAATATTAAAATTTATTATTTCCCTTGGGTATGCTAATATAATAGCTATTTCTTTTCCTACTTCTACTTTGGAAAAAAAATTCAAAATTAGAAGAAAATAGTATCTTTTCTGTATTAAAATGTGCTTGGGAGATGAAATCACAGTATGTCTCTGCTACCTGTGTGAAAACTAACTAGAAGTAGTTATGACAACCTAGTTTGAGTTTGAATTCTAGTTTTAGAACAGACAACAGCTCCACAGAGTCCTTCCTCAGGAAGCATGCTAAAGTTCCATGTGGTTTCTGGGACTGAACAGCGACTGTGTGTATCTTATCCTCACTCATTAATAGCACCTATTCAAGCCCAGATGCATGAGGCATCAGGAACTCCCTTGTGCTGCGTGCTTGCAGTTGCTTTGGACTGGAGCAAAGTATGGTATCATAGAGAGGAAAAGGGGGTGTTTTTCCAAAAATCACTGTAGTGTACATGAATGATACACACACACACACGAATGCTACACACACACACACTCACACTCACACCTTCCTCTTACAGAATGGGAAAAACTAAGAAATAGTGAACTAGAATAAGAGGGAGAAAGAACTAGATCCATAGGCAAAAGCTGTGACAAAGAAAGGGAAAAGATTTGTTAGTTTGGTGGGCTCTGTTTTTAAAAGTCTGAGAAAAATCACAAATATATAACTTAATCCCATTTAAAATACAAACAAAAAATAGATAAACATAGATGGTGCTTCTTTAGTTATGCATGCTGACAATCTTTAGTTGTATGATCGCATATCTATATTTATTAAATTCTCTCCTTCACATCAAGTCTCCTTTCATTTCTTAACCATTTCTCTTACTTTGTAAACATTCTCCAGTTCAATGTCACTATTTTTCTCTCCTAAAAAAACAGATTTCTTCTTCTTCATACAAATAAGCTACTTAAAAGAATAGCACGTAATCAAAAATAAAATCTAGAACTTTTAGTTAGATCATTGCAATTTTGCTGCTTCACGTTTTCCAAATTCTAATATTTATTATGATAGAAAATGTATACAAGTAGACTTATTACATTTATCCTCTAAAGAGGGATTGAAATTTCCCCAGAAAGAAAAATCTGCCAAGAATGTACGATCCATTAAATTTTATGGAAAAGTATGTAAAAAATTCTGCTCCCCATATAGAGTTTAGGCAACTGCCTCAAAAACCATATGAGGTCTAGTCAACCAAAGCTTCTTAATTATGCAGACCTCAGACTTTTCAAAATCTTATGCTAGCAAAAAACTATGGGGCAATGACTTCTGTGACAATTAAACACAAATTTAATTTCACAGAATGGTTTGGGCCAGAAAGGATCACCTAGTCCATCCCTCCTCCATTTGCAGGGACACCTTCTACTTGCTTGCTCAAAATACCATCAAATCTTGAACACTTCTGGTGATGGAGCAGTCACAGCTTCTCTGGGAAACCTGTTCTGCTACCTCACTACTCTCATCATAAAAAATTGCCACATCCACTGTCTTTCAATTTAAAACCATTGACTTTTTTCCTGTCAGTACAGGTTCTGATGAAAAATCTTCCTCCTTTTAATAAGCCCAATTCAAGGAAGCTTAAAGCCACAATAAGTTCTCATCTGAGCCTTCTCCAGGCTGAAGAACCCCAACCCTTCTCAGCCTGTCTTCAAAGGAGAGGTGTTCCAGCCTCTAATAATTTGCGTGGCCCTCCTCTGGACCAGCTCTAACAGGTCTGTGTCATCTGCTGAGGACCCTGGTGCTGGACGCAGCTCTCAGGCAGATGTCATAAGGGCAGTATCAATGTCCTCAACCCACTGGTCACTGATCTTTTACTTAGGAAATGGTTGATTTTCTGGGCTGCAAGTACACATTGCCAGCTCATGTCCAATTTTACACTCACCAGTATCCTAAGTCCTCTGTAGGGCTGCCTCTGAGAAGTGTATATATAAATAGATATTATGAGACCCCCTCTAGAAAAGTGTATATATAGATATTCTTTAATGTTGAAAAAGAAGAAAAATTTCATCACAGTTGGAAGACCTGAATTCAAGCCTACTTCCCAAACAATTTCTGAATTTTAGCTAATGAAAGAAAGCAGAAGATCTGAGATCCAGGATAAAATCAAGGCCTTGGCCCCACTAGGAGGATTTCAGTTGAAGAAACCTAGAAACAAATCAGCAATTATAAAAATGTAAAATGTTTATTATACCTCAGCTGGTATTGTAAGAAAAAGTGCCTGTGTTCCAAGGGAGACCAGTGTGGTACTCAGCTAACTTTTCTACTTACAAAGGATTTCCTAGAGCTACCCTTCATGTCTGTAATGTATATTCAGATCAACATAAATTAGGTCCACTCTGAAGTATACATGGTTTTCATAAACTTGCTTAAGTCTTTAATGAGGTCCTCTAAAAGACCCTTTGAAAACTTAACCTCACTCTTATTCATAGCTGCCTAGACAAAAAGCTCTAGAAACAAAACCCAAATACATATTACTAGTTAGCAAATTTTACTGTCAATTTTTCTTTTTTTACTTATCATCCATACCCTAGAAACTAAAATACGTCAGGTTTTTGCTTTTGATTTGCCTTTGTTTGGTTTTATAATGAAAACAAAACATGTACAAATATGCAATATGAAAATATAAAAAGTCTCATTTTAAACTTAACAACACTTTTATTCCATGAAATTCAAACTCTCCCATGAGCAATGTTTTCTCTTTACCATGTATCATTTAATCTGCAACCACAATTTTTTCATCATCTGCAACATATTCTACAGATATTGCTTCAAAATTACTTCAATCTATTTCCATCTGCAAATTCTACAGCTATCAGACCAACTGACTACATCCTACAACAAAAAAAGGCGTTCCTCAATGTAGCCCTGTTCTACATATTTTCTTTTTCTCATTATTGGTTTGGAGAATTTCTTCCAGCTTCAGAGTGGTGGTCATTTATAAACACAACTCTGACAGAAACTTGATTCTACCTCTGAACTCAGAAAACAGTTTTCTAGAAGTCTTATAAATGTCAGATTATGCTGATATGTAAAACTATTGTGGACAGGATTACTCTCGTTTGACTTTAACAACCCAAAGTTAGTCATGTAATCTAAACTAGTCATCAAGGCTCCCATTTTAGAGATAGATGAGAATTTTAGAAGTGTGAATCATTCAGTTTTATCTTAGATATAAACTTTACAAAGATATGAATCACCTATAAATGTCATTTTCCATTGTTGTTTTAAAAAAACTGAGATCAGACTAGATGTCTAACTCTTACATGGTTACCTGATGAGATGCTAAATACCACCTCACCTTTCCAACTCTGCAATACATTTAACTATGCATCAAACTTAGAAAAGACAAGTCATTCCAGTTTTCCCTCTAGGAAACCTCTTACACTCATTTTGAGCATAGAATTGACCCATTACCATTGAAAAACTTTTTAGCACTTCTCTGGGCTCTGTGAAATTTATGCAATGAATTAATTTTATCTAATATATAAACCCGACAACAATTTTCGGTGGATCATTTTCTTACCAGAAGTTACAAGCATTTTATCAAAAGGAATTAACATCAAAAGATTATTTACTATTTTCCTAAATTACAGAGACAAAATTGATTGCTAAGTACATTAAAATTGAAAGGAAAATCCTTACAAATCTTTATTTGCTGGGAAACCAGCAGTAATAGGCTTAATTTAAAGCAAAATAAATATGTTTAATTCAAACTTTAGAATTTTAAATCTCCTTCATGTAAGTAAATAGAAACAAACTTTTATGAGACCTCCCTCTAGAAAAATGTACATATATATAGATATCCTTTAATGTTGAAAAAGAAGAAAAATATTATTTGCTCTTATATTAGCATTAGTCTAATGAACTAAGAGAGCTCTCCCTCGATAGGAGAAGTTGAAAGTCTGTATTAATTGTATTTTAAAGTACTAGGTTTTTTTCTAGTCTATAATCATTAAAAGAAGAAGCAGCTGTACCTCTTGGCCTTAATCCTGTGAAGGCATACCACAGCTGCAGTAACAGAGCTAAGTTCTGAGAACTTCACTTTTTAATAGAAGCAGTAGTAAACTTGCTAAAAATGTATACCTTTATATATATATAGTGTATATATACATATATATATAGTGCATATATATGTATCTATATATATGCACACACAAATACTTTCAGGAATATGTTGGAAGAAAAAATTGCATTTATAAAATCGTTTTCACATGTAAAACAGTTCTATAGGCTTTTCATCGGGGAAACAATTTCAAATCTTCTCTTCTGATTTGTAGGAATACTTTGTAATTGACTTCAAAAAGAAATTGCTTATTAAATTATATTGCCAGTACCATATACTACAGTTAGGCATTACGATCACTACAATTCACTCAAAGCATATTTATTTTGACAGTATGAGAAATGTATCGATTTCAACAGCTGAGAAAAAAAGGATCAGCAGAAAGCAAAACTTCTGAAATCCCAGGAATAAACAGAAGAGAAGCAACTTGGCATTTTTTTCTTTTTATAAAAATGAAACTAAATAAAACTAAACAGGGACACAAGGATGAGGAAGTGATTAATCACTGCATATCCTTTAGGGTTGCAAAATTCAAAAATCAGTCTTTAATAAAGGAAGGAACTAATTTGAGTTGTAAGGGAATATAAAAGGCTATTCATATGTTCTCTTGAATGTTCACTTTGATTTTTTTAAGTTAAATTCTGTTGTTCTGTGTATTGATCATGTTTTGTATAGAGAGATTGTGATCAAGTTGTTTAAATGACAGCTTTCTTCTCAACCGTATCTCACTATGCTTGGTTTGAAAATCTATTCCATGCATCAGAAAAGCTGCCTAAATGCATTGTTTACAAAAATAGTAACATGAAAATCTGTTATGCATACTCAAGTCTCTTACATATTGAGAATTATAGTAAAGATGCTGAGCCCTGTTGTCCCATTAATGATAAAAGAGTGGAAACAATCTGTGCTTCCTCCAGATTTAAAAGAGCTTCCCAAGATTTTTTTTTCCTCTTTTCAAGTTTGATACATTTTGTGACACCATCTGACCACTGTAACATACAGTGAAAAACAGAAGGTAAAGACAATGCATTACACCCCACTCTTTTCACAGTAGACGTATGCCATGGCTTTGCAGACTACATGGAATTCCTCAGCAGCGTGCATATAATGAATACTGTGGTGCCTCAGTACAAATATTAACACTGAAACAACCATGTACATAACTTTTTTTGTTATCTGAAGCAGTGATGTGAGTTATTCATCTATGCAGGAAAGGGGATTTATCTCTAATTATCTCCTAGACAGTAGAAGGCCTTGCCCCTTCTGATAACCAAATAACTGAAAATCATCAAGTAAGAACCTAAGAGAGTGATACACCTAGATATAGGGGTTAGTCATGCTCCAGATGATATGCAGGAATTCAGTTATTTGAAAGGTTTCATAGAAGTTTGAAATTACTCAGGTTAGAAGGGACCTGAAAAGATCATCTAATTCCAACCCCCTGCCATGGACAGTGACATCTTCCACTAGACCAGGTAGCTCCGTGCCCCATCCAACCTCTCCCTGATGTTTGCAAAGGATCATTTGAATAGGATCATATATTCCACTCTCTGAGGAGTTTGCACAGCTGGCGACAAGAAACCACAGTTCCCTCACCTCTGAGCAGGGGAGGTTGTTCAGGTGTTTTCTGTTTGTAATAGGACCCTCTATAAGAAAGGACTGGCTCCTTTTACATGTTTCAGGTACTTCTTTGTCACTGTCCTAAATAAAAAACATTGTGTCTACAGCATATTAGACTTACTATGAAGACCTTGGAAACTTTGAAGCCAGGACTTGGTAATCAGAAACTATCAAACTGGGAAGCCAAAAAGAACCAAAAAACCCAAAACAAAACTGAACTTCTCGATCTGGAGCCATCCAGGAAGGGGGAATTCAAAGCCCTGAATCAGTCCCAGAATCTCCAAACAGAAAGATAGTTCTGGCAGATCCCTGGGCTTAATCTCTCATAATGATTAGTTGGCATTTTTCTAAAGTTTCTAAATCTTATATTTTCTATATGTCTGATTAGATGTGTATTTCTTTCTTTCAGAAAATACTTTTCTAGTCATGAAATATGCTGGTTTCAGACCAAAGCACAAGGCCAAATAACCTACAGTCACTTACGTGTTGAGTCATAAAACATTTTTCTTATCTCCTAGCACAGATACTGGAGACTAGGTATCTAGCCTAATACTTTTTCTGGAAGACCACAAGATTTTTATTGAGGTTACTACAAATTCTACAGTCTTTATTATCAGCACTTGCTTACTGAGCAGATCTTTTCTCATCAGCAAAACTACTCATTTGAATGGGAGATTCAAGATTAAATAAAGTCTATAACCTTTTATCAATATCAAGGGAAAGGTCCAAAATTTAATGGAAGCAAGTACTAACAAAAACACTTATATGAGTCTGTTGCTATATCATAACCTTTGTCCCCGAAAATGTAGCTGTCTTCCTCTCTCATAATTGTTCACTTATGACATAACTACAACTATTTTAGATCTATTCTTAGACACAAATGCAAATATGTATAAAATCTCACAAGTTAATAGGAGATTGCCAACGTAAGAACAGTAATTTTGATAGGAAAAAGTAGCATTTTTTATGATGTTTACTTACAGCTGAAAAGTGCAGTCCAATTTTTGGATTATAGATATTTAAAAATGGGTCAGAATTTAAATTTAACAAAAAGAAAAGAAACTTTAAGCTAAATGAAGGTTGAAAATGTTTGTTCTTCCAGATGCATTGTTATGTTTAACCTAGTACAAGAAGAGATTCCTGCTAAAATGGCAGGACTATTTTCCTTCTGCTCTCTTTCCTCAACCATTTTCTTCACACTATTTTTAGAGATAATGTTGCCTTGTCCATCCAAGGAAAAAGCTAAAACCATTTTTCAGACAATTAATTTCCCATCAGGTCACAGAGCTAAGGAAATTCAACCATGATGAAGCACAGGAGAAGTAGCAGTGGATGCTACATTGTGGCTTGCACTAAGACAATATTGAGCATAAACTGAATGCTCATTTTCAGTTTAAAAGTTATAATAATTATTTAGAAAACTGAGTACAAAAGAGTCATTATGTATGAAGCACACTGAAAACTCTAAAGACTATTAACCACTCTAGTGAACAGGGGTGTGTAGTGGTTTCACTTTTGCTGAATTTTGTTTGCTAAATTTAGTGTAGTGGTGGTCTAAATATCTTTTTTCTGTGAAATATGATTATGTGAACAGGAGGCAAAACAAGCTTAACTTAAGGATAAAAAACCAGATTTATTAACACAAAAGGAAAAGGAAAAAAAAATGAGAATCAAAATGAAACTTTTAAGACACTCCCCTCTCTCCCACAAACAGTTCACTTTCCCACATGCAACATAGAGCAAAACTCAGAGCTTCAGGTCAGTACCACTTATAAAATAGTCTTTCATTCAGTCTTTGAGAGAGAGAAGTAGATCTTCTGATGTGTGTTTGGGTAACTTTTCCACAAGAGAAAACAGTGTGCTTGTGCTTTCTCTAGCTTCTACAAAGCAGCCCGCCCAAAAACTACTGCAATTTGTAGTCCTCCAAAATCAAATAGCCTTCCCATGACTAGATTTTGGGCCATAGATTCACACTGAGGTTTCCCTGTTTAAAAATTCACACTTCCACAAGAAAAGATTTCTCATCTTAAGGAGCAGAGATATCTTCTCAATTCTTCACAGACACAAATGGCTCCTTCTTATCTCTCTCTATCTAAATATAAGCTCACGTTACAGTTTCTAATTCAACATCTACTCAGTAAATCACAAAATACCTTTGCTCAAAATCTACAAAGCATTTCCCCAATTATGTTGTCTACAGTTTAAAGGAAATTTCTAGCAAGTCACAATACAGCCGATTACCACAACTCATAGGAGGTTTTTATGCCTAAAACTAAGGCAACTCAACATCTCTCCCACCTGAGAAGTCACTCTTCTTTTACTGACTTTGATATCTTCATATTGTCCATTTACATCTCTTTAATTCGGCTTTTTCTCTCTCTCTGAAGAGGGTTAGAATGTTAAAAAAAGTCTTTATCAGTGTCAGGAAAGAGTTAACATTCTTGCTGGGCATGCAGATGGTCACGTAGTCTCTGCCTAGCGGGTGCTGCAAAAATCTCAAAGCCACGAGGTGAGAGAAAAAGTTCAGAAATGGCAGCAGAGATCTCCTGCACAGCTGGTCCTTCTTCCCTGTCCACTCTTCGGTCTCAAAGGGGCAGACACAGCCCAGCCCAGGCTTGGTGCTGTTTCAAGAGGGGTGTAGGGGCTCGGAGGGCATCTCCCTCGGCCACAAGGCAGCGTGGGCAGGCTGGAAGTTGATAGTGGCTCCCCTTTTCCCTGCCGGCAGCTGGTGAGGGAAAGAGCTCAGCCTGCCCGGCCACTCCTCCTGCGGCAGTGGCTCCCGGTGACCCAGCTGGGCCCGGCCCCCTCCCCGCCAGGAGGGAGCCAGGACAGGCTTCTTACCTCTGTCGAGGCAAAGAGCCAGGAGGGCAGTCCACGCCAAGTCTCAGCTTTTATATGGGTGTTTCCAAAAAGTCGCATCAGTTTTCTTCGTGGTCAGACTACAGGTCAATAACTGAGAACTGGTCTCTGATAGGTATCTGCCCCCTACTAAAGCAATTCTAAGGTCCTGACAGGACAGTATTCTATATTCTTCTTTCACAAAAAAAAAAAAAAAAAATGTTATCCATAATAGGGTGAGAGACTGAAAATAGAGGCAAAATTAGAATAGGCCACAAAACAAACCTAGGTCCTGAAACTTTGGTGTCCAGCAGTTCTGAACTTTAGGTCCCCAGATTTTGAAATGCACTCAGTAAGTTCCCTTCAAGAAAAGGATTGACAGGTTAGGGATAGCTATTTCGTAAAATAACCATCTCACACTGGTAAATCTGTATTTCCATATTTAGTCTGTTGGTGGCATAAACTCATCTCACTCACTACAGTTCTCAAGTTCACATGTATCAGTTTCATCCTATGCATTTATAATACATCTTTAAGTCCAAAATCTTCCTCTGGCAACCGAATTCAGTTCCTATATGAAATGGAAAGTACTACTTTAATCCAAAGTTACTTTCTGAAGCTTTTCCAAAATACATATATAAATAAATCTGTAAGAGGTCAGAAGAGAATGGACATGGAAGCTTGAAGAATGGCACAGCAAAACAAGTTGGAGTAGTTTCAGGTCATTAAAAAAAAAAAAGGAAAGAAAGAGTGACCTTCCTAGAAATGAGACATTGTTTTTCATTTACAAATTAAGACCCAGTTTTAACTGGGATCCGCTATTACATTTACATCCCAGTCAGCATGTACATCCTCCACCAACATAGTGAAGTCTTTCAAAAATGAGAAAGAATACATGAAAATTAAACAGTGATACAACCTTTTAAGAATTTAATACTTAAAACTAATTCCTGATCAAAAGTATAGAAGACAGCATTTAACTAAGTTGTCAGCATTCAAGTGTCACTAAAAAGTATTTCCACACCAAAACTCAGATCAAGAAACTGCTATACTTCATGAGAGTATCCATGCCTTTTCATCAGTTCAGAACCATGGGTTCTCAAGCATTTCTGACAGAAGTAGGGCCAGTTTCAGTGCTCCTCAAGTATGCCTCTCCCTATATATATGCAAAAATACTAATTTTGCATCATTGTAATCTAAACTAAGTCTTTAATTCCAACGAAAGAGAACAAATACTATTACTATAAATAAAATACTATTTTAATCAAATCAATACTTCAAATCAACTGCCAGGGTGAATTCAGAAATTCTTTTAGCAGCATAATCAACACTATGTATTAAAAACAAAGAAAAAAGGCTCTCAAGGTCTTATATGTGATGACATAACATCTTTCCATTAATGGATTTATATAGTATTGATTGCACAATTTTAAGCATTTAAATCAATAGTGCAACCATATGCTAAACTCTCTTGTTCTTGCAGCACAGTTAATGGGAGAAAATAAAACAAGACTTGCCTGTCTAGACTTATTCTATAGTCTGTTTACCACTATTATGCAATTCTCCTATGTATTAAATTTCAGCTCACTGAAATATTGTGCTGCCAAAACTTTTCATATGAAGGCATATTACAGTTACCTAATTATCAGAATAATCTATTTTTACTTTGTTCGCAAGATAAAAAGTTGTTAAATTGAATTCATTTCATAGTCTTAAGATTTCCTTATTTTGTTCTGTCAAAACACAATACTATCTAGAAGCATATTAATAGCATTATAGTAGTTCTACTTAGCAGTCATTTAGAGTCATTAAATGAAAGCTGGTGTATTTGTTTAACAGAGAAGTGTACAGCCTGCCTTCAACTCACTGTGGGGATGAATAAAAGCATAGCATGCTGTGGACTATGCTATAAACTGGGATCAAGTCAGCATTATTATAAGCTTGAATACAATGCTGCTGCAGAACCTATGTTAGCAATATTAACTTATTTTTTTAAAAAGATGAGAAAGATTATTTCCCTACACCTTGTAATTTATCACAGGAAAGAGATCAGCATTCAGAGTAACCTATAATAGCATGTTATATTATACCTAACTCTGCATTCACATCTGGTCTTTCGCCTCATGCTTCTACTCTCAGCCTATTCTTAAATACATTGTTTGTGGCATACCACTATTACAGAAGTCCTTTATCTATGTCAGAATAAATACTGATACAGAGTTAAGTACTGATACCTGAATTTCCAGAACAATATTACTAAACTGAACAAAACTGCTCTTAAGTATCAATTTACAGTTCTTTTCCTGTAGGAGATTTAAAATAACTAATAACTAATTAGAAGTTAAAACTAATAGAAGTTAAAATTGGCTCATACTGTTTTATTAATTTTATTAGCATAGAAATGGAGAGGGGACGTTTGTAATATTTTTGCCCAAAAAGCCAATCCAATCACCCTGAAAAATCCACTTCAACATACCTTTAAAATAACGCCTTGCAGATGCTTATGACTTATCTACTGTTAGACCATGTGAGACAAAGTCATGTCTCTGCACAAATCTGTAACATGGAGATAGACATATATGTGCTCACAATTTTCATCTTGTTCAAAGCTTGTCAAGGCTTTTTTGGATTTTGGTTTGGGTTTTTTACAATTAATAAAATGCCTTCCAGTCCATATGAAGTCCCATGCACTAAAAGCTAAGATTTTTTGTTAAGCCCTGCACTATTTCCTCTATTACCAAACCAATATACATCAATAATTCATAGAACTGAATTTTATTCAAATTATTTCCATTAATAATGGACCTGAGAGATGCAGAATACATATATTTCTTCATTTAATGACTGGGTGTTAACATCCATTGCAGAGACTTGTGCATAATCTCCAGGCTTTTAACCACTGGAGAAAATTTATTTTTCCTGGCAATGCCTTCCCAAGAAAAGACTAATTTTTGGATGCTTTTAACTTCCTTTTCCCAAAAGTTATATTAAGAAATAATTTGCATGCCCTGTTCATGCTTTTTCAATAGCTTCCTGCTCTAGTCAGAGAATTGTGCAGTAAACACGTTTTTATCCGATGGAAGCTGTGTAATGTGTATTAGCTATCCAGGGAAAGCTCAACATGTCATTTTGAAAACAAATCAACAAAACATTCAATAGGGTTCTGAAGGTTTCTCTCCTATAGTTACAGGTTGTTCAGTTTATCAATGAAAGTAATGAACTAATTACCCCAAACTGCATGACATGTTCAACAATACCAGTTGAAAATACACAAATATCCTTTATGTAGCTCTGCTTTTGTCTGCTCCCAGGATCTACAGAGTGTAGAAAAAAAAAAAGTATGCTCCTAAAAGCTAATGCTTACTAGCCTAATTACTTCAGCTAACTAAAAAAACATTGAAAACAAGGTAATTAGAGTAGTAGTTCACTTGGCAGCTTATGCAAATGTACCCACTGTGGGAAATCCAGGTTAGAGTCTTCATTTTCTCACCTTTGCTGTTATTTTAAATTGACTTAATTGGTTAAACTGATTTAGCCAAAACAAGTTATATGCATTTATCAAGACTTAATTGAGGAACTTAATGGAGGAACCTCAGCAAGACAAGGGCAGTGATCACCTCTCTGAACTTGGCTCTTCTGAGGTTGCACCTCAAATCCTGTGTGCAGTTCTGGGCCTCTCACTAAAAGGGACTGGTGCTGAAGGAATCCAGAGAAAAGTCACAAGGCTGGTGAGGGATTTGTAACACAAACCTGATGAGGAGCAGCTGAGGTTGTTTAGCCTTGAGAAAAGGAGGCTCAGGGAGAGCCTTACCCCTCTCTACAACTACCTGAAAGCAGGTTGTAGCTGTGTGAGGGTTGGTCTCTTTTTCTAGGTAAACAAGTGACAGGACAAGCAGAAATGGCCTCAAGCTGTGCCAGGGGAGGTTTGAATTGGATAGTAAGGAAAATTTCTTCCCTGAAAGGGGGCTGCCAAGGACTTGAACAGACTTCCCATGGAAATGATAGAGTCACCATCTCTGGAGGTATTTAGAAGATGCATAGCTGTGAAAATAAGCAGCATAGCTTCATGGTAGACTTGGCAGTGTTGGGTTAAAGGCTGGACTTGATCTCAGAAGCCTCTTCCAATCTAAGCTATGATTCTAATGCCATAGCTTAACTACAGCCATCAGTACTTTACTCTTTCCCCTAGCTGGGGTCAATTAGCAACCCAAAAGACCCCTCAGGAACCTTTGGAGCAGGGGGATGGAATAAGAGGAGTGACAAACCTGGAAACACTTGTGAAACAAAAAAATTGAGGTTTCAAATTGTTTTGAGGAGAAGAGTATTTCACAGAAAAATTCTTCCTTCCTTGGCAACCCTCAGAGTGACCAAGAATTTTCAGTCTGACTGCCACAACCATTCTTGCAAATAAATTGTCCACAGCAATAATAATCACCAAAAACTTTATCAACTTTATTTGTAGATATAAAGAGTTTCCTTTAAATGATTTTTTATTAAACTGCAATGAACTACTGCATCACAGAAAAGGACTGAAGTATGCCAATATAAAATCTAGGCAATTCAATTTAAAACATTCAAAAAAATCTCTGACAATAATGCCTATGAGTTTGTAGACTGCTTAGATTTTCACCTCTTTCCCTGACACCAAAAGGTGCATTAATGTACACTCACAGAAGATCAGACACTGTCACTGAAGACAGTATCTGAACAGCTAAGGTTTTGGGTGATTTACAAACAAAATAACACAATTGGACCCAACTTGTCTACTTCGAACATGTCTCCCACACACTGATAGCACTGAACTCAGCACAAAGCACAGTAATCACAGTCACTTTGTATCTCAGTGCCATTGGGTATTTGCATAATAGCCTATTGGTTACACACTCAGACTGTGTGGGAGGACTGGGTCCTATTCTTGCCTCAACAGGATTAAAATTCAGATTTTTTTATTCCTTAGCTACTATTCTCTCTGCAATACTTTTTTTTTCTTTTTTTCTCATAAAAGGACTACTGCTCACCCACTGCAGGTCGCAGAGCCAGAAATCCAACCAAGCCATAAAGAATCTGACTGCAGACACAGGAAACTGGAGTCTCATCTTGGAGCATACCCCTAAGAATGAAGAAGACTAGGTTGTTTTGGTTTGGGGTTTTTTTTTATTTGGGAATATTTAGGATTTTCATATTTACATGGATACAGAATAACAACCACAATTGTTTGAAAACATTTAAATAGAGGAACAAGGTTTGCTATCCAAAATCTTTTACTCCTTTCAGAAATCCTCTGCCACACTTAATACCTTGCAGATGCATAAATTCCTTGGCATCAATGCATTGCAATAGTAGTATATCACCACTGTACTGTATAGCTAATTTACAATACTGTAGCTTGCATTGCTTTTTATACAATGAACTACCACTTATATCATCCCTGATCTAGAGTACTAAAACAAAAGAGATGCGAGAGTAATATTTTTCACCTCAGACAATATAAAAGCCAATAGATTTATTAAATATGAAAGTTCTAGGATTTAATTTTTCAATTATTTTTGCTTCCATAGTTATTGCAGTGAATTTATATATAATATCCATAACCATAAAGACTAGGAATAGAACAAAAATGGGGAAAATATTGTAATTAGAAAATACTGTGCATTTTTTCATCAGCATGGAAATAATTCTTTAAAGAACCATTGTGAAGAAAACACACGTAACACAGATCTTATGACTAATACATTAAATATCTTTCAGATGACCTTGATTTATCTATATAATTCACTATTATTCATAAGTTACCATAAAGCAATATTCTTGGTGAGTCAGAAATTTCCTATATTAAATTCCAGGGTAAAATGTGGATCTGTAAATACTTAAACCCTATTTATAGGCAGTTTTTATTCTAGATCCACAGTTTGTGAATAGCTATCTCAGAAAATCTTCAACTTTTAAGTCATGGATTGATGTGTCTTTTTATAGTATCTTACTTTGTACAAGAGTAGAAACATCATAATCTCCATAAAATTAGGTTCTTTGCTTCTGTTTTGTACCTTATCTGAATCAAACAGCACTGAAAAGTGTGGTTCTGAAAATGGACACTGCACTCAAAGTGCTTCAGTAAAAACATCAGAAGGCTTCAAGCATCAGCTCCTTGTTATCTACAAGTCCCTTGTACCTTTTCTCTTTAGCAATCCCACAGGGCAGCTCCAGACAACCCTGGCTTTTTCTCCACAGTCTTCTCTCTTCCTTCTGCCATTCCAGCTCACTCCTTTCTATCCCTATCACAGCTGCCTAACTCTGTTCTATGCACAGTGTCTTACCCTTTCTGTCCCTTGTACAGCCGCCTGCTTCTTCTTCACAGCACAGCCAGCAGACGCCAGCAGACTCCAACTAATCTCCCTCCCAGCTAACTCACTCTTTATCACACCCATAGCTGGGAGGGCAAGGCTGTTCCTACTTTTGGATAATTAACACAGCTGCAATATATCAAGGGCAAGATTGCCTTTAGTACTATCTCTCTTTATCTCCCCACAATCTGTCTCCCCACAGAAAAGCAACGCTGTAGAAAAGGATCTAAGGGTCCTGGTGGGCAGGAAGCTCAATGTGAGTGAGCAGTGTGCTGCTGCTGCACAGAAACCCAGCAGGGTGCTGGGCTCATCTACAACAGCATCACCAGCAGAGATTAATAAGCCATTCTTCCACTCTGCTCAGGGCTTGTCACCTGGAATAGTGTGTTCAGTTTTGCTCCCGCTATACCAAAAGACGTGGACAGGTTGGAGAGGGTCCAGAGAAGGGCTACAAAGATGCTCAGTGACTGGAAAGTTACCATGTGAGGAAAAATGGAGAGAACTGGCCTTGATCAGCCTAGAGAAGAGAAGACTTTGTCACCATGTTCTAGTACTTACGAGGTGGCTACAAAGAAGATGAAGACTCCCTTTTTATAAGGACTCACATGGAAAAGGTGAGGGGTAAGATTCTGACTGGAGCCAAGATTATAATTTTTCACAATGAGAATAATCAGCCTTTGGAATAATCTCCCCAGGGAGGTGGTGGATTCCTAGTGTGGGACACTTTTATGATTCAGCTCGGCAGGATGTTGGGTCATCTTGTCTAGACTGTGCTTTTGCCAAGAAAGGTTGTACCAGATGATTCTTGAAGTTCTTTCCAACCTGGTATTCCAAGACTCTATGGTTCTATGATCGTCTCTAAAAATGAATAAATAATGTTTTCATGGAGAAAACCAATGAAAAAGTCTAATATTTGATTTCTAGAATCTTGAGAGAACCACAGTATTTAAAATGCAGCAAATTATTGTATGTATTTGTCAAAGAGAGAATAGAAATTCCGTATGCCTTTCTTGTCTTAGTTTTTTTCTTTTAAAGTTAGTGTTTTCAGTGTGTGCTGTTACACATTTCTGAACCAATTTAACCACATTTGTCTTCCTATTGATTTCATACTAATTTTAGGCATAAAGACTGACACTAGCTATGCTCACCAGAAATCAGCGGAGATTCCAGGTCTTTCTGTGCTTTATTTCTACCAGAATTACACTAAAAACTTAGTTCCAATGGAATTAATTGAAAAGATGGTGGTGTTTCCCTCCTCTTCTGTACATTTACATCCAGAAGTGTAGCTAATGTGCAAGAAAGACTTACTCTTCCCGATAAAGAAGTACGTTAACGAGACTTGCCCATGTAGGCCTTTGACTTCACATATTACTGAAGCTATTAAGTTGACATGAAAATTAAAAATATTATAAACAAGACTGTGATGTTAGGTGGCCTTCAGGACAAGTTTCACTGCCATATATTCCTCCTACATTTAAAATTAAATGCTTATTAAGTATTCTTTTATCTATTCCTTAAGATACACATTATACCACTTGAGTTTCTTCTTGGGCAATTACTTATCCAAGATTATAACTGCTATTGCTTTGAAGTGCCACAACAAACTTGCCTTGTCTCTTTCAGGTGGGAGAAACTTCATCCCATGCTAAAGAGTATATTTCATGTAGATGGTATTAAATGCTAAATGAATATTCATGTCAGCTTCAGCTAGCCTAAAGAAGGCTAACAAAACAATTCATTCAGAATTTTACTGGGGACATACTTAAGAGGATTTTTTTTCACATGACACAAAATTTTATGGTGGAAATATTTGCCATATAATACTACCCTTTAAACACCCATTGTCGAACAATAAAAACCTAGAACAGGATGAATTATGAGAGAGCTCTGTGTATTAAACATAAACTGTCTACATGTAAACTAATCATAAAGGCAGTAGAGATGTTTCTATTGTCAGTTTTTAGGACAACATTTTAGCTTAAATGAAGCTTTTGTCTGAATTCATACATAAATTCATGTATGAATTTGTGCTCTTTCCATCTGGTAAGATTCCATATGGAAAGAGCACAAATAATCTTATAATATTTTCAAATTTACTAATAGAAACTATGAATTTTTTTTCTAACTTTCAAAGTCTTAAAAGAAATTCTGCTGATACCGATTGAAAGCACAGAAAGGGATTATAAAAAAGTCTTTTTGTTCCCTAGTAAAGGAATTATGGAAAGCAATAATTCATTATTTTATAAGGATATTTTGTATCAATGCCCCAGAATTTCAAACTTAGATCTTTTCAGTTTCCTAAATTTAGATCAGCAAGTGTAAAAAGATGCCACACCATTAACATATATGATGTTCTACCTTGGGACCTGTGCACTTTGGGGGTTAGCAGAGAATTATAATATTTATAAACAAATAAGTCAGACCTAAAAAGGGAGTTTGGGAAGGACTTTTTCTTGGATGTAGCAAATAATTATTATTTAATAAAAAGTTGTGCGTAAAAGATTTCAGTTTATTATATAAGACAAAAAAAAAAGAAGCAGCTGCTCATGCTTTCAACTTCATTGGCTCCCTTTCTTTAGGATATCAAATATTTATATAAAGATTACATGTTTTCCTTTTCTGTACTTGCGGAAGAACAAGGTGGGGTGGGGTTTTTTGTCATTATTTTATGTCTTAAAAAACCATTTTTTTTTCTTCTTTGACTTCTTTTCAAAGAATCATAAGTGAATACATTTGAACTAACAAAACTCCAGTCACAGGTGGAAGTAATTGACATTACTTGCATGAAGGATATGGTCAAGCTGTGTTACTGTCAGGTTTATAGATTTTAGCATTACAATGCTTGGATAAATGCCATCTAACCTAGAGACCTTACGTAACCCAGTCATGTATTTGATCAAGAAGATCTTTAGGTTCTTTTTATGCAGACAACAAGAAAAGAGATTATACTAAATAAATCTAGACAGACAATATTTAGGGAAAAAAAGCCATGAATCCAGGATAAAGGAATTTGTAGAGAAATGGATGCATGAAATGGGAAGGTAAGAGCACCATGATATCTCACTGATCTTATACTTCGCATCACAATAAACAAATGAGAAAAAAACAAACCCCAAAACCAAACAGAAACAACTCCAAACAAATAAACAAACAAAACCCCCAAACCTGATTTTGGAGAGAATTTGAACTCCAGGAAAGAGTTAATAGCTTTGTAAGATATGCAGAGGTATGTGTCCCTGTGCATTCAAAGGATGTCGGTCCTCCAGGAGCAGCATGCTGAAGATTTTCCCAACTTCTCAAACCTTTCAACAGCCTGACTGAGGGTTGCTCCCTCAGCGTGCTCCATTTTCTGAGTTATATCCCTGCATATCCACTGCTCCCCATCTGTTCAGCAGAGGGTGGCTGGGTGCCCAGCAAAAGCTGTTGCCACCAGGACAGCAGTGTCTCAACCCTATAGGATCCATGGTGCTTCTTCACACTCTCCCTAGCAGTGAAAGCATGCAAATAACATGTACTATTTATCACTGATTCACACTTGATCCATTACTGAGGGAAAGCTGTTATGAGTAGGAATTTCCATATCACAACCACATTAATTTCAGCAATACATTGCTTTGACTTGTTTTACAGTCAACAGTTAGTTTCCTTTCATTTCAACAGAACTTTCTCAGACAGGATGAGATTAATGAATAAGACTCTCCAATGTTTATAAACAAACTCTACGCCACAAATCACGTTTCTCATGAGTATGCATTAATTTAAAGGAAAACTAACTATGTCTTCTTTTGTCTCTCCAATACAATTTTTTCACTATTTAAATAATTTATGAACAATTTCTGCCTGCAGTCAGTGCGACAACATCTTCAAATAATAATTGCCCTTCACCATGTACCTCCAATTCTGCCACAACCATTACTGAGGTTTCAGTAACACGTATGCTAGGCATGATTCTGTGGAATATTTGTGAGAGTAAAAACAGCAAAGGCAGTTCTGGAGTTCTTAATTTAAAGCTGAATTCTACTCCATGTAATTATACTTCTAAGACCTATAAACTTGAGAGAAATCCCTGCTGTTCTCCATCAGAGATCTCAGCTTCAGAGACTCTTGACAATATATGTATAATAGCTAGCAAGAGAGAGGCTATCAAAGCCCAGAATATAGATATGAAAATAAGCAAAGGTACTTTCAAAGTTAGTCTCAAAAAATACTGAAATACACAGCTAGTCTGCCAGTGTTGAATTAATGGAAGAAATATTCTGCTCAATTTTAAGTCATTGTGATTCACTTAAAAGTAGTTTCACTGCTTCTAATTGGGTATATGAAAAAAAGATAGGTTCTAAGAGTAGAACTGAAAATGACCCTAACAAATCCCAACAGAAGTTTTCCAGAATTAAAGGGAGAAAATGCAACACAGTTCTCCTATAAAAAATAGCTATCATTCTGATTGAGCAGATCAGACTCCTAAGCTTGGTTTGAAGGTACTTCAATCTAACAACACTTGTTAGATCATTCTATCTCTGCTGTTACCAGCCCAGTAACACTACATTTCATCCACACCTTGAGCACAGCCTCCGTCCTTCCATAGGCAGAAAGCCTCTTTAGCTGCCCTCCATTCCTACTCCTACCTCCTACTCTCCCTCCAAAATTTCTGTCTTAATACAAGTAGGTTAATTAACCTTTGCTTTTCTATTTGCATTACTATATTCCACCACCATCCACTACCAATATTCCAAATATATTTTCTGCTTTGTAGACAATAGCAGAGGCCATAAGTCAACATCTGCAGGTAGCTATTTAGAGAATGAGAAGGACAGGCAGTATATAAGAAAATAAGAAACAAACTTCTATAAGAAAAACAAACAAACAACTCCACCCTTCTATTATGATTCTTAACTGTCTGTTCTGATGTCACCTCATGCTTTGCCACTTGGATTTCCAAATAGCAACTTACATATACCCTGGGCTTGATATTTCTGAGTCTGAGAGAATTTTTAGCCTGCTAGCAGCTGCTAACTTCTTTCTCAAGGGAAAACTTCTCAACAAGGTTTCTTCTCAAAACAAACTTGGGAAACAATTATTCTTTTTCAAAACAATCTTCTCTAGGTGGTGTTTTTCTGTTTCTCTAGTTTAACCAATGGGATTAAAGAAGTGTCATTCTTATTCACTAATCATGTTAAGTCTGTATCGTAACAGCTTATAAAAGGTAGTAAGAATTAGACAATAAAGCTTTCTATGCTTTTGTCTTCTGAAGTATCTTGGAGTCCTTTGTCTTTCTTTCATGTCCTACAGTGACACATATACCTCACCAGGATATGTTTCTCTAAATGAGAGAATTCCAGCAGTCTAAAGTGGCATGACAAGTTATTAACCTCAAGATGAGGCTAGTAATGTATGGTAATATAAATGTTACTCAACTAAATGTAACAGAAATTGGTTTTGTGTGGAAAATAGTTAAGAAATAAAGCTGAGCCTTTTAGTGAATCACGTCTTAAATGCCTTAATAAATAGTTTTTTTCAGGAAAATGCATGAACAGTCAAGCCTTTTTAAGTCCATATCATCTCTTAATCTATGATTTCTATGTAAATTAGCAACCAAGTTTTCAGATCTTTTTTTAATTTTCACGTCTTTATCTCAATGAACCTTAACCAATCTACATTGTTGGGGAGTGTATTCCTAAGGCCATTTTAATATGGAATTCTACTTCTGGACAATATGGAAAATAAGTGTTCCTTGTTGCATAATGCAGTATTTTAGATATTTCCTTTTATGGGAATCTGAGAAACTATTACTACAATAATATATTCCCATATATCTGGAATAGGCAGAATTCATTAATTCAGAAATTCTGACATTGATGAATATTGCCAATAAAGAGCTGAGTCTACTGGTCTGAAAGAAGACAAATATACACACTGGTCCATTTTCTTTTTCCATGTATAAAGTCAGATGACATTTGGCATGTTTTGTAGAATTATAACCCAAAAGGAGAAAATTGATTTATGCAGCACAGACCTTCATTTCATTTGGGAACACAGCAAGAATCCCCTTTTTCCTGAGAATGTTCCTTTCATATGTTAGGCATGCAAAAATAAGTTACAAATCTGTGCCGCATCCTTGTATACATTTAGTAATTTGGAAATGAGTCTTAAAAGGCTGTAAATTAATAAATATTGTTTAAAAACTATATTTTTAGATCTTAATTCTACCTTACTTTCTATTCCCTGTCCCAGAAACAGAAGTATTATTTTGCCACATAACATCAATCAGCTTGAGGATCAATATGACATTGTATCCTTGTGTCAAAGATGAATTGGAATTTTTATCATCCATGAACTTCATGAAGATGATGCAATATGACACAGAAATAACCATGTACTCATTAAAAATGTTTTAATACTTCTTTCAGGTCTCATATGAGAAACTTCAAATTGATAGAGACAAATTAGTAAATTAGAAAGGAAAATAATGCCTTTTGTGATGTGTACTTAGTCAATAGCACAATACACTGGATTTGGCTGGAATATAGTTAATTTTCTTTACAGCAGTCCCTGCAGTGCTGTGTTTTGGATTTGTAGCCAAAATAATGTTAATGACATAGAGATGTTTCCATTATTGCTGAGCACTGCTCACACAGCATCGAGGCCTTTTCTGATTCTCAAACAGTGCCACCAGCAAGGAGGCTGGGGTGCAAAAGAAGTGAGAGAAGACACAGCCAGGACTGGTGACCCAAACTGACCAAAGGGATATCCCAGTCCGTATGGCATCATGCTCAGCATATAAAGCTGAGAGAAGAAGAAGGAAGGGGGGGATGTTTGGAATGATGGTATTTGTCTTTTGTCACCATTAGCTGTGATGAGCCCTGCTCTCCTGGAGCTGGTTGAACACTTGCCTCACATGGAAGCAGTGAATCATTTCTTTGTTTTTCTTTGTTTGTATGGGCAGCTTTTGTTTTCCCTATTAAACTGTCTTCATCTCATGAGTTTTCTATCTTTTACCCTTCCAGTTCGCTTCCCCATCCACTGGAGGACATTGACCAAAGAGCTCAGTGGGATTAAACCACAACAAAGTAAAGATTATATTTGCCTCATGTTTTGAGTATGTACAGCTTTTCTGCTGACATCAGTCTTAGGAGAGTATGATATGCTTCTAAGTCTGTTCAATTTAATTTTTCATGCTGTTAAAACAATTACATAACTGATCTAAGTAATTCCCACAAAATTACCAAGTGTAAGAAAATATCATAAGAAAAATTCTTCTATCCTAGTATACTAATAGTCCCATAATAACCAAAATAGGGAACTACTCATTTAAACAAAACAAATTTATTCATACTTCAGAAAAGCAGCTCCAGATATGCTTTTAAAGTACTGTGAGATATAGCACTCTAAATAACATCTTGAAGAAGTGTTTTCTGAAAAATTCATAAAAGTATTTGGAAATTAAATTGTCTACAAGCCAGTGTTTTGGAAATTTCTTTCTTCTTAGATAATCTGGACAACTATTGCCTACTCTTTTTAATATTTTGTTACTCTCTTTATGACATTACAATCTTATTTAGAAAATGCAATTTCAGAAGTCATTGTAAAAATATCTGTTGTCAATTTTTCTTTACTATTTATGAATCAGAATTCAGTTCAGGTTTTTATTACTTTAATCTAAAAACCTTAAGCTATGTATCAAGCTGCTCTTAACTAGCTTGATATATTACCACATGATATTTATGTCCATTTCTATGCTTCAAAGTACTTCTTTAATAAGTGTATTATAAATTTGAAAAAGATCAATTGAAATTAGTTTTAGATACAGCTTTTTAGTTTTATTGCATTAATCCTTAATAAGTATATAAGTTTTCACAAATCTTTCGTCATGATTTTTTAAGCAAATTGCATATGTACTAATTATTTTTAAAAAGGTGCAAATAGGCTTCATGTAAAAAAGTATCTATTTGATTGAACATGGTTTTCTCTTCTGATTTACATATTATTGCTAAGAACAACAAATGATAAAATACTGGAAAATTCATGGAAGAGAAGTAGAAGATCTAGTACCATTGTGTAAATCAGTAAATATTAGGGATATCTATTCAGAGTTTACAGCAAGAAAAGAAAGTTATCATACCATTTCCTCTTCCAAATCCAAACATAGGGTGCAAAAGCTATTTAATTTTGGTCTTCTAGAAGAGATGTATGTCACCAAACTGGTGAATTATTAAAAAATACCTAACTTCTCCAAACTGGGTTGTAGTATGGTTTTCTATGCTGGCTTCTTAAGAAAGGCTGACATCTTTGCTGGTTTTTTTTTTTAGTTTAGCTAAGAAATCAAGATGAAAATCACATAAACTTTTACATGTTTACCTTGCATGTAAACATAGTATTATAGCAAGGTCAAACAGTTCAAACATGTCTAACTAACCAGTTAAATTCTAGCCATAATGGCTAAAAAAACTAATTTTAAACTGTGCTTTAGCAGTTCTTCAGTGCAGCAGAAAGAAAGGAGTCTGCAAAGATGAAGGAGTCTGCATGGTTAAAGAAAATTTTTCCTTTTTTTCCCTACTGTTCCACAACCAGAAAAGATGTTCCAACAGACACTTGGTAAATGACCTGCCAAAATAATTGAAAAGCTCTCTCTATTTTGTAGAAAATGTAGTGGGTACCAGAATTTCTGTGGAAGTGTAACAGACACTGGATGTGAGGGGGGATATTTAGTCAGGTAAATTCAATAGAGGGATCTAGGGCAGACACAATGTCCAAATTTCCAAGAATTCCCTGCTTGGTTCTCTTTTTGCAAAAAAGGAAGAGACTCTTGCACCTATCTGTCAGTCCTCTGTCCAGTCATCATCTCCATCCCATTCATTTGGCTTATTCAGGGGTTTGTGACTCTAGCTAAGCACAGTGGAAGAATCCAGGTAAATGCCTTTTCTCCTTCCCCTTTCACTCAGTTGTTTTTATTTTGTTTTCCTTGATGAGTTTCTGTTTCCAGTCTCACAAAAGGAAAAGAAAGAGCAGAGAAGGGAGGGGAAGGGAAAGACCATGCAAGGTTGAGGGGGAAAAAGTAGGAAGAAAAACTCTAACTATTCCATTATAAAACCTTACTGTGGAACTATATTGTCAGTGAAAAGACAAAATTAACTGATGGATATAGTAAAAAAGTTATTGACTTTTTCCTGTTTTGTTATGACTAATGACACTGTCAATGCCTGGGGAGATCAAGGTGTGGTCTGGTCAGGGAATGCTGGGAAGTCCTACAGTATATCTGTAGGATCTCTATATACATAATTCAGTATATGTAAAATGGGCATCTCAATCTCTTGTTCCAAAATGTCTATGGTTACTCAATTACTGGAAAGAGAAAGAGGAGAAAAGAAGGGCAGACATAAATAATACAGTCTGATGTAGAAATTGATTTTTATGGGCTTCAAATCAATCACAAGATGTTTCAAATTATTTATAGCATTGGAGGGGGATTCAGGTGCTATCCAAAGGCCTACAGGACACTAAAGCAAATATAGCAGAGATACAGGCACTTCAAGATGAGCTTCATCTTCTTCATAGTGTACTTGTATATGAACACAGTGTCCCCAAAACTATTTGAACTTCCAGTCTCATCTAAAACTTAAAAACCTACTGGCCCCTGGCCCATTTTTTATATCTAAGTAAAAACCCTGGCTTTATATATCTATATCTATATTCATATATAGATATAGATATATATAATGTAACTAAACAAACATCAAGATTTACAACTTAAAATGTTAGAGGTAAAAAGAAAGCCAGGACCCTTCTAAAATTTTTCATTCTCATTTTCAAAAAGAGAGATTTGAACTGCTGATTCATTTTTCCTTTTCTTCTGCTCATACCACTACTACTTTTATGCTTGCTGCTAAAAGATAGTAGTTTGACCAATAAGGTAATATTGCTATTAGATATTACTGTTTTACTGTTCAGAATACAAAATAAGATAAAAACAATGCACAGTTAAAAATTATGTTAAAGATATATGACCAATAATTTAGAAGAAAATAGTCAGGAATTGGAATGTCTTTAGCTTAATATTGTCTGTATTAACTTGTTTTAAAGGTCTCAGTTGAACATCTGTATTTGTGATAAATCAGAACTAAAAACCACATATGAAATACATGGAAGAACACAACACTCAAAAATCAACAACATTGTCAGCTCAAAGGTGAGAAAATACTGTATCCACAGCTTGAACTTAAGAACAGAAAATGAATCTGAAAATGTATTTTTATAGAAAAACACATAAGGGAATGAACTAATATTCAACAAGAGAATTTTCTTTGATGCTTAAGAGAAAACAAAAAAAGATGAGACCTTGAGAAAAGCAATAATCAAAGTACAGCTAGCTTCACCTTTGAAAAGCAGAAAAGAATACAAGAAAGCTCTAGCCCAGAAAAGGAGTTTTAAATATAACAATATTTATGACAGAGCACTGTCGTCTTAGAATTTGACTGTAAGTCAAGAGTACCTGAACTTAGTGTAAAACACTAGCTTCAGTCTTCTATGTGTTAATTCAAAAGTTACTTCTGTCTGTCCAGTTCATTCTTTTGAGATGCAAATAACTGCATATCTGGTAATGAAAAGTAATATGCAGTAATAAGCCTCATAATGTTATGGTGTATGAATATTGGATTATTTTACAATGGTTTCTTAAAGCAGGAAAATAAATGTTGGGATTCTGTTTAACTGATTGAAGTCCATAATCTGGTTTTTAAACCAAAATAATTATTCCAGCTCTAATTTCCTACTTTTTACATTACAAAATATACTCAAAGTCAAGTAGATAAAATATAATAAAAGCTTCTGGTAATAAAAGAAGGGTTTTGAAAAAGAATTTGCACATCAGCAATAACAGTCTAAATGAAGCTGTGGTGTACTGCTAAAATACAATTGAACTAAAAAACACCAAACATCAGCAAAAGTGAATGGTTTCACATTCTGATTTTCTGTCTGGAATTTCAGCTGAATTTTTCTCTCTGATAAATTTTAACACGCTACGTCACACAAAAGACAGTGGAGGATATTAATTCAGAAGGACATCTCTTGCCAAAAGAAGCTTCCCTCTGTCCCACATGTTAAATAGCTTTATTTATCCTGATAATATTTGACAATTTTATCACATATGGAACTTTTTCAGATTGTTCAGATTATTTGGACCCTTTTCACTTTTGACATTCTTCTCTGCCACAGCCACTTCTAGTAACAGATGTAATTTATTACCTTGTGATATTGGCACAACTTGCCTTCATGGACCAAAAAGATTTTAAAAAGATTTTCTATTTTCCTTTTTTTTTCTTGGATAATCTCTTTGTGACTATCAAATTATAGTGTTACTGGAAAAACAGAAATTTCTTTCTGAAAAACTGCAGACATTTTCACTAATCTCCCTCTGAATTAGTTTTTGAAAAGATTGGACAATTGTGAATATAGAAAATCTCTCTAAATCTTGCACCTGTATGTAATATGTGGCCCAATCAAGATATCATAGCCATTTGGTTTTTCAACAGCCTTCAAAAAATTATCTCTGTTCACCTTCTGGTAGATGATGTCCATGGAAAATAGTACCTTTAGAGCTGTTAAATCACAAAGGAAACAGTAAATTACATTTGTCCCCACTTCTTCAGCTCTAATATGTAGACTGTCCCTTTGGAATCCCACGTTATAATCTCACAATGATCTTATCATCATCAATAGCAAGTAGTATTGCTTAGCATACCAGTACAGAGCTAAAGGCATGAGTAAAATATAGAGAAATCTCTCTTATCAGAGAATCACAAAATTACAGAACATGCTGGAGGGGCCCACAGGGATCACTGAGCCCAGCTCCTGGCCTTGCACAACAGAGCTCCAAGAGTCACACCATGGATCCAAGAGCATTGTCCAAATGCTTCTGGTGCTCTTTCAGGCTGGTGCTGCGACCACTTTTCTGGGGAGTCTGTTCCAGTGCCCAGCCACCCTCTGGGTGAAGAGCCTTGTTCCAGTATCTAAACAAAACTCCCTGACACGACTTCCAACAGTAAAAGGTACACTAGGTATAGGTAAAAAGAGGCACACTAGGTATAGGTATAAAATAACCTCGCTATAATCAAGGTAGAAATAGTTATTACTGTTCTGCATTTTGGGCCTGTCATGCTTTTATGCAACACAGTAAATTTCAGTTAAAACACATTTTTAAGGCCAAATTCTGAAGTAGTGATAGTCTCCCTTCTACTTTAATGGAGCAGCCTTCCAGTATATTAGGTTAAGAAATGCTAAAAATGGCATAACAAAGATGTTTTCAGCCATATATAACCCTGGTCAATTGAGTAAGTTACTAAAGACCTGACTTAGACAAGACAACTGGCTTCCAATTACAAAAGCTGTTCTGTCAGAAATAGCAGTGTAGCTCCATGATGTTTCTACTCCAACTTGTGAAGAGGTTTTCTTTCATGAAGATTTTTTTTAATCACATTTAGTATGAGAAGAAAAGCCTTCTTCAAAGACATTTGAGAGAGCAGCTGCTTTGGCAAATTTCTGCTTTTTGCAGGGAACTACTATTATAATCTACAAAATGTTATTCTTCACTTGCCTAAGTTTTCTTGAGTAAGTATGACTATTCAATACATATCAGTGCTTCGACCTGCATAAGATGATGTAACATGACCCCTGTACTCAGGCCTTTTTCTCAGACACCTAATAAAGTAGTGTCACAGCCCTTTACTAGAGTTAGTGATATTATCAGGAAAAGTGCAATCAAATAGCACCAGAACGTACAACAAATTAAATTACAAGGATTTGAAAAAAAACCTATGAGTCTGTGACACTGAGATTCATGCAAAAAATAAAATTTGCACAAATTTACTTACAGAAGATGGAATTCGTCTACCTCAAATACGGCCTGGAATTTAACATGGCATCATGTTTCCATGGCACACTGCACAGTCCACACACACACACAGAGTCCACATCCACCACAGTCAGGTGGATAAGGTGCGGGCATCATATCAAAAATATCACATCCTATTTTGGGATCAAATTTATGAGATAGCCATTGGGCAGTTTCAGAAATAGAAAGTTTTGACTGAAAATATATAAGGCAAGAGCAGACATGTCAACCCCTAATCATCAGTTTTCTTCAATAAGGTTCTGAACTGGATTGTGCATATGCATCTATCTAGATGTACTGTGAAAGTCCTGCAACAACATGACATCCCAGAGAACTGTGGGATTTCTTTGTCTAGGCTCATACTTTCTATAGGACATTACAGGGAAGATATTTTTGTACATGGGAGATCTAATTGACTGAAACACTAAACCCCTTCTACCCTTGAAAGCAGACAGCATCAAAAGAAACAACGAGCCAAATGGGTATGAGAGAAGCTCAGGTGAACTGAAGAACACGAGTAATAAAGTTGAACAATTCTCTCCCTTCGTAGCAGACTTTTCCTCCCTCCACCACAGGAGAGCTTATCTGGTGCCTGTTAGCTGGTGCATTAACTCAGGGCATCTCTCCCTCACATGAATTTGCTAATGGTAAAATAGCTCAATCAGGAAAGCTTGTCTTTTAGTGAGCTAATTTAGTGGTTTCGACACCTTGGAATTTACAGTCCCAGCTGACAATAAATACCTTGAAAGCAAGATTGTAGGAAGATAAGCTGGAATTTCTCACTGACAGACAATTCACTGTACAAACTATAAAAGCAAGCATTCACAAAGCAGAAAGCTTCTGCACATTCCCTGGATGTGTACGGGGATGACTCTTCAAGATTTGGGACACCTGCCTTGAGTTACAGTCTCGAGGGTTGAATGAAAGGACTCTGTACACCATCATCAATTCGGTGGCAAGTTATATTGACTCCTAATCTGTACTATTTCTGTGCTAGCCATAAATAGGTACCTTTATGTTGTGCACTGTTCAATGTAATCTACTAGTAGTTCTTTTGTTTTACACTGTGTAGTAAGTAACTGTGTTTATGGCCTTTTGTCTGTTAATCTCCTATCTATTTAAAAACCCCCTAATTTTATAACAGACCTGATCAGCCATTCTTGAGAACTCGCAAGCCAGAGCAATTTAGGGGCAGGTCACCTAAGTAGAGCTGCTGCCAAAAACTGAGCCTAAGGCAGGTAAGGCTTGTCTCTCACTCAATCCACAATATTCTTTTGAGAAGCACAGGCCCTCTTGAACTTGAAACCTAGTCTGTTACCTCTGTATTAGGCTTTATACAGTTCTGCATCCTTGACTAAATTCATTGGTTGGGTTCATTAGAAAAAGGAAGATGGCACTCTGCATGAGCAGATGGACAATATTCTTTTTTCCTCCTGGATATTCTATTCATAAATCGATAACAAAAATTAATTTATTCCCACTGAGTGCAAATGCAGATAAGACCAGTGAATTTGAATTTTAAATAAAAAATTAATAAAGTAGATTCACTTGGTTTTGGAAATGAACTAGTTCATTTCATGTAGTTGTAAAAGTCGTACAGTTTCTTATTGGGTAATCCATTAAAAAAAAAAAAAAAAAAAAAAAAAAGAATCCTGGCAGAAGAATAACGTAAGACAGCCAATTGCTTATAGCAGTACCATGTCCTTGTCAGGAAAATAGTTATGTTTAAACTCCAACTATTCATTATACATCTAGCATTTTGAGTACTCATTTGTTCTGCACTTTTATTGTATGAAGATACAGAACAAGGAGATTAATTATAAGATAGAAAATTCTATTTTAACAAAAACATTAGGCAAAGTTCCAAATTAGTAAGCAAACCTCCCAAGTCATCAAAAATATACAGTAAAGTTCAAACACTGGCAGATTTAAATACGGAAATTTTAATCTGAATGTTCTGTTTTTCATCAGCCTAACAGCTGTGGGGCTGCCAAGAACTTAAAGTACTAAAAATATATTTTATCTATTTATTATTAAAGATATTGTTATTCCATTTATCAACTAACCTGAAAAATATCAGCTAAAACAAATGCTTCCAAAACTCAGTTTTCAATCTCATTACTGCAAGCACCCGACCACAGTAAGCATGAACTATACATACTCTTGCAGCACTGAATAGTCTAAAAAACAGTTCCAGTCTCTCTAGAACATCCTCCCCTTCAGAATGGGCAACAAAAAAATCCAACAAACTGGTCTACTCTGAAGAACTGCTATAAATAATTACTGGCAAGGGAATTTTTCTGCTTGTCTTCTCAGTTTCTCTGAAGACAATTTATTTCTTCATCCCCCTGAATTCCTATTAAATATTTCCTAAAAAGGAATTTACTTTGTTTACTTGACAGTCTTTGATTTCAGTATTGTAAGTGATTATACTGGAATAAATTGCCTTCTTAAGCAAATGGCACAAGAACACAAAACTCAACTCTAAAATTGCTTAAATTCTAACATCAAAAGTTTCTCTATGATAAGTCTAGAAGAACACAACATTGGAAATAAGAAATCTTCACATCTTCAAATGTTCGAATTTTTTTGGATCCTAGCCTGTATCAGGAATAGTGTGGCCAGCAGGAGCAGGGATGTCATTCTTCCCCTGTACTCAGCACTGGTGAGGCCACACCTTGAGTGCTGTGTCCAGCCCTGGGACCCTCAGTTTAGGAAGGACACTGAGACTCTTGAGCGCGTCCAGAGGAGGCAACGAGGCTGGTGAGGGGCTTGGAACACAAACCCTGTGAGGAATGACTGAGGGAGCTGGGGTTGTTTAGCCTGGAGAAAAGAAGACTCAGGTATCACCTTATCACTGTCTGTAACTTCCTGAAAGGTGGTTGTAGTACGGTGGGGGTTGGTCTCTTTCTCCAGGCAGCAACTGACAGAACAAGAGGGCAGTCTTAAGCTGTGCCAAGGGAAATATAGGCTGGAAAAAGGGTTTTTTTGAAAGAGTGATAAAGTACTGGAATTGTCTGCCTGGGGAGGTGGTGGAGTCACCATCCCTGGGGGTTTCAAAAGAAGACTGGATGTGGCACTCAGTGCCATGGTTTAGTTGAGGTGTTTGGGCATGGGTTGGACTTGATGATCTTGAAGGTCTCTTCCAACCTAGTAATTATGTGATTCTGTTAAAGATAGTCATAAGTAGAATACTTTTAAAATTAATTTTTGGTACATCTTTAGCCAATACATTAATTGAACTAACAAAGAAACACAGGAAAGAGGAAACAAAGAACGGTTCTTGCTTTCTACAGAACACAGCTAATTTAAGTTACAATGAGTTAAAAAGAAATCTGTGTTCATCATTTCAATTCAAGGCCACCATTATCTGAATGATTTATGAGGCAGTAAGAAGTCCTGTGAGAATAGGAAACTGGGAGAGAGTTACATGAATCAGTGATGCAGGCTGACACATCAACACTTAGAAACAAGAAGTGTTGATGCAAACACCTCATATCACTCATTTTTACTGTGCAAAGGCAAATCACATTACACTTACATCAGAAGTTTTCTAGCTCTTGTTTAAAAGTGTAGTGTAGGGAGAAGTGGAAAAGTGGAGAATGTTGAGCTGACAGCTCACACTCTAAATCTTGGATGTGAAGTAGTGGCTGAACATGATTACACATCTGTTACACAGCGCTGTTATGAAGAAATAATGACAACCCACAGGAGGGCAGTACATTGTCCCAACAATTAGGACATATGGTGGTGTCATTTCTCTTACACATTGTAAAAGATGCTCATGGCTGCATAAGCAGAGCAGCACAAAGCAATACTGGTTTCCCACAGCCAGACCAAAAGAAGACAACACTTTTGAATCTAAGACAGTAACTGATATTCATGTCACTTCCTGGGTGGCTTTAGCTCACAGTTGGTGATTCATTTCTATGGGTGTCTTGAGGCTGCATTTGGGACAAAGTCCAAAACCGATTGAGATCAAAGTTTTAAGAGAAGAAAGAGTGGAAACATGGAAATATTTATTTATTATTTATTATAAATTAAATGCTATGATAGACAAGGTTATGCAGTAAATAAAGTTAATTTGCTAGCAGTAATTCATTATTTCATTTGATATGCTATTTGACTTAAGTAATTTATAGAAAAACTTATCTTCTCTCAAAAAAAAAAAAAAGATTCTGGATAGCATCTAAATCCACATTAAGATAAAAATGTTCCGTTGGAGTTTATTTATATTTTTCACGTCCTGAGGCAATGCTAGACTTCTAAGACTGTTCTGTGCTAAGACAGACACCCGTGGATTCATTTTAATATTGATTAAAAGTATGGTTTCTAGTACTGGAATTTGTCAAAATAGCATCCCTATGGAAAATTCAGACTTGTTGTATATCCCTATTTCATCTGTTTCTAAAAAATAAGTGACAGCATTGGTCTTTGAAATCTGTACATAGAACTCTGGGCCCAAGAAACTTAATCTAAACACTGAAGAATCACAGCCCACCATCCCATACTGGTTTTGCCTTTTACTAATTTTAACTACATTTACTAAATACATTAAAATCCACATTAACTTGAACAGTAAAATGAAGAAGAAGAGTTACAATTTTTCTTGGAGCTCACAGGAGCAACATTGGTGAAAAGGAAATTCAGTGCTATGCTAGACAATTACATTTTCTAGATGGTGAATAGGATCTATGCTGCTATTAGAAATTCACTTTCCTGGCTTTATTTAAATATATCACGAGAACATTGCTGTCTCTTATGTTCCCTTTAAAACACTTATCTCACTACATCTATCATAAATAAAAGTATTTATCTTGTCTAAATGAGAGATGCAGACATAGATTTCATAAGATTCTGCTTACAGGGTTGTATAAAATGATATTATGGGATCAATATTGCCCTGCAAGTCTTCTAGGAAGATAAAATTAGAAATGTATACTTCTTTGTTTACAACATATGTAGCTTTCTAGAAAGAGTAAAGATTTTTTTCTGAACACTGTTTTTCTTGATTGGCCACTGATGAAAATCAAATTTTATGGATTATTTTACCCACTGTTTATTAGTAAATTTTCAGATAGGTTATGATAAGCCTGGGACCACTTTCAATACTTTTTTTTTTTTTTTTTTTAATTAGTATTATCTTAGGAGCAGATTGTATCAAAATCAGTCTGGATTTGGACTAGATTGCATCAAAAGCAAGGTAAATCAGAAATTACATGAACAGAGCCAGACTCAAGAAGGTGAAATTGCAACAGTGTTCAAAACTAAGGCAGGTGGAGGTAAATGTTACATGTAACTATTTACTAAATGAGAAGTGCAGCTAAAGAATCTTGCAAAGGCAGCCATCTCAGATAATTAAAGAAATAAAACAATGTGTATTATTTGTTAATGATTTCCCAAGAATACACATTTCAAATATTCTCTGCAAATACAGGATGGAAACAATTTGTTATGATGAAAGCTGACAATGCAAGATAAATTCAGCACTCAGAAAAAATCTGGAGGCCAAGGATAATGACCAGGAGTTAGAAGAGCTTTATTAACATTCTGAGAAAATCAGACACCAAATCTGTTTACAGCTGCACATTATTAAAAAGAATTAATATGACAGCAACTTTTTCAGTCATGCTTTATTATCTTGCAATATGGCTTTGTCTCTCCAGGAGAGGTTCTGTTCAGTATGTTCCAGGGCCCTGTCACACCTAAGGATGTGAGAACAGATACTCCAGTGTCAGCCTGAAGATACAGGCTTTTGACATACAAGACCTTTTACCAGTTTGTAGGAAAGTGAAAGAACTTCAAAGAACTTTTTTCTTTCTCCACACAGAACCTGTTCCTTTCTCCAAGGTCAGCACAAGCTGGAAACTCAACCACGGCAGCACAACTCCTATAATGCCCCTACTCCTCCAGCCAAAACCCTTGATGTAAAATCTAAGCAGTAAACCAATTTCCTGTTTTACTTCCTTAGTAAAATGAGTTAATTGAATTAATCTGCTATAATATTGAGGAAGTAAAGTTTTTCCTGTCTGGTCTAAAAGAACCATTTACTCTGCAGCAAGTCTACATAGCCTACTTCCACAGTGCTACTACTGGAACCCTAACTGATATGAATTAATGACAAACACTCCACTGAGAAGAAGGCAGGAAGAAATACAATTCACCTGTTAAAACAGACAGAGTTGCTACTCAATTTCAAATAACTATATGTTCTGGATTGCAGCTTGGGCTTTCCCCTTCTCTTTACCAATTCCCAAAAAGCCCGTAGTCAGCATAGAGCAAAACTACCACTAAATTTATAATATAAGATTTTTAGAAGGTCTGTGACATCTCAGCCCTTGAACACAGGGCTGGCTTCCCAAACTTTTCTCTTGTTTAATTTCTGGTCATAAGGAACAGCTAATGCACACTGACAGTACACCTATATACACTCATACAATTTATGAAACTTCCACATGTATATGAAAATCACCACATCTGATCAGACAGAGCTTAGAAAAAGAAAAAAGTGAGCGTAAAACTGATTGTCATTTTGATGTGACAACAAAAGAAGATGCCTTTCAGATTCCTTATAGAACAGGTAAGTGAAGAATAAAAGTAAGTAATTTTTCAGGACCAAGTAATTTACAACTTTTGGGTTTCTATTAGACCTCAGGAAAAAAAATGGAGAATAAATGTCTGTTTCATTCATTCTTATGCAGAAACCTCCACATATTTGGGCAATACCATTTCATTTCTGCTATAATTGTAAAAACTATTTTTAGTCATTGCTAAGAGCTACACTAGCTAACCTGCAGAGTACAGATGAGAAAACTTCCTGACACAGTTTCAAAGAAGATACACTCAATCTCTTGCAAGAAGCATGGCAAAATGCTTTAAAAATCCAGGAGAAAGCTTTTAAAGTATTACTAATAGGTTTTTTTCCAGATGCTGCAGCCTCACTTTTCTGTGAGCGATGTGTCTGAACTGCAGATAAACGGAATCACTGCTACTGAGAACTTACAACTGGGTCTGATGCAGGCCAGCAAGGGTCCAAAAGGGTTTATTAGCAAGGCATTCACTGAATATATGTCGCCTTAAAAATCTAGGGTATGGCTTGGAAGCAACTCAGCGCTCATTATTAAGTCTGACAAGTATTGGACAGCCCCATGCAGAGCAGGTTTAGGGTTCTCAGCAGTCAGCAGTCAGAATCAGGAGAGCTGGAAAGCATAATACCCATACACTTCCACAGCCCTTGACAGACACATTTGGCTCTACAAGTATAATTTTTTATAACTTAGCAGTGTTTCCTCTACACTAAGTATGGATCTCCAGAAATGTGCCTTTGCACCACAGGCCTCAGAATTCCAAAGTCCATTTATTGCCTTGGGAAGGATCCAAATGCAAGCTCACTTTCAAAGTCCTACCTTTGAATATGTCAAGTTGACTTGTAAGGGTAACCTTGAGTGCAGTGAAACCAGTACTAAGATATTTCTGCAGTACAAACTCAACTATGTGAAGTTATTCATTGGAACTTACATGACAAACTTCAGCACTTCTGTGAAGGTAGTCAATCCTGAGATGCACAAACTCAATCCTCAAGCTGATCCAATATACCTGCAAACTCAACTGTACATAATGAGATTCAAGATAAAAGATTTGGAAAATAATATATAGAAATTGCCTATGAGAAAATTTAGCAAAGGAATCACTTATATTAGGGAAAAAGACTTATTTATTTAAATAGAACTGAAACTTATTTTCTTTTTATGTGTGTTGTTTTCTTAGGGCCATCCAAACTGAACTCCCTCTTGTTATGCCTATCTCACAGCTATACTTACCAATATTCACTTTTCATTATTTTAAGATTCTTTATGGTTTGGTTTTTTTTTACTGATTACAGAAATATTTTTCAAGAACATGCTCTTTAAGACCCCCCTAAAAAATCACAGTTTTTCCTTATATTGTCCAAACATATTGTTTATTTCTTCAGAAAATTCAATTCCAGACAATCCTTCTTTTGCAGCTAGCACACAGATAAGTCATAAGACATAGAGCTAGGAAAAAAATATGGATTGAAAAAAGTTCACAGAACCCACACATACCTAGCACAGCTTCAGTTTTTGGCCTCAGGCTACCTTTGCTTTTTAATAGTGGATGTGTAGCAACAAGGGGCTTTAGTTTCTTTTCTCCTTTGAATTTTGGCTTTTAAACATCCGCCTGTACTGCCTGGAATACTTAAACCCTTCTGACTGCTGACTGGATGAAAGACACACTTCTTCCTTTGTTTGTGCCATTCTAGAGTCCTAGAGCTGGTTTCCATGACTTCAGCACTTCTCTTATTTCTATATTCGTGTTACAGCTAGTGATAAAATTTGCATTGATTTCAGAGATAGATTTCAACCAAAACTGTGTGCTTTTGAAAATGCCACTCTGGCTGCTTGAAGACATTAATCAGAATTTACTTACATTGTGTCTTTAGAGATGTGAGGATTTTGCTCTGAAATTGTCAGATTAGGCTGGTTGCTGAATAACAGTTAAATATATTTAACGATATCCAACAGGATATACGAGGGAGAGAAGTTGGATAATTGTTCTAATATCAAATTATTTCTCAGTTACCATTTTTTTCCGTTACTGACCTTGCAGAAGGAAATCAAGAAAGTATCAAGACATTTAAAACTTCTACTGACTTTTTAAAGAATTTGTACTGCAAGACTCATACCAATGTAGTGGAAATTCACTTTTGAATTATGAGTAGGAATGCAAGAAATTTATCTCAAATATGTAATGATCTAGCTTTGATTACATTACACAAATAACACTATGAAGACCAAAAAAAGAAGAAGAAAAAAAAAAAAGGAGCAGCTTCAACGGGGTTCAATTGACAATTGGAGATGTTCTGGGCAAACCTGTAAGAATACAACAAAATTATTTAGGAAGCAACAGAGCTCGCAGACAGTCAAAGATTAGGGTGAATATAAGAGTAGAAATAAAGACTATATATTGAAAAGGCTGAAGTAATTACAAACAAGCTGATTACTTGCCCTATATCTCAAGGTCATCTATCCCTGACTCATCTCCATGAGATTATTATTGACTTTTCAAACCCCATAATTTTGATCTGTTCTCAGCACAACTTAATATTGTACATGTTTCTGGGGAAGCTTAGATTTCAAATCTGATTGCAGTTATGCTTCACGCAGTACTAGTCTTTTAACTTCAGACACTAGGCTCATAGGCTGATTCAGTTTTGAGGCCAATGTGAAGCAGTTCTTTCTAAAATACAAAAAAATACAGAAAAAAATATTCTGGACTCAGCAGCTCTGTTTAGATCTTGACAGCTTCAGTAGTTCTGTGAATACCCAGGTCTGTACTTGCACAGTTCCCCTTTCCTAAGTAAAGCAATAACTGTTTCAGATTAAGGTGCTTCATGTGACAGAAGCCATGCATATGAAACAGCAGGTCACATGAATGTCACTGACTAGTAGTCTAGGCAGTCAATCAGCTTACATGCTGCTTTCAGTATGCTTCAGAAGGGAATGAAAAACATGCTAAATTTAACAGAAGCACTTCTCATTCTATGATAAATAGGGGTGATTTATGTAAAAAAAGAATTTCTTGGAAAGCATATCCTTTTTCTAATACTCACAGGTTTGGTTTTTTGATCATCTAGTATAATTCAACATACTCTTCAAGATACTTTGCACTTTGTTTACTGGCTAATGTCCAAGCAAGAGTACATTTTGAAAGCTCTGCTCATTTAGATCTCTTATTTGGACACCTGAACTTTGTTTTATCTTGAAATATAACACTCATGGAGGCCTTCACATAAGGCTAAGTCTACGGGTCTTAATAAAAGTCAATGGAAAATTGTAGGTGTAGATAAGTCTGCACATATTTGTTCCACAAGTATTTGTGAACAGATGGTAAACTGTTGGCATTGGTAGACATCTGGACAGGCATTAATTACAAGGATAATAGTGGTCTCCTAAAGAAAATTTTAGCACTTAGCACTGAAAAGGTCCAGTATTCCTGATCGTGACTAAACCATGTGGCAGAAGTTTACTTTTCTCTAGAAGATGGTAGTATAGCCTATTTTTACTAAAAAAAAAAAAAAACAAAAAAACCAAACTTTCTCAAAAAAGCAACATACCTCTTTGCTCATCATGTAGAAGAAAATAAAAGTGAGCCAGAGACTGATCTGCTTCAATGGCATGTGAAGTACCCTGCTGAGCTGATCTTGAAGAGCTATGTTATGGGTCTTCTGATCCAGAAATTGATTTGGTTTGCTAACGTCAAGTGCTTGATCTGCAGCCTCCCCATCATACTGAGGAAGTAACTTTTTGGTAGCTACCCTCTATTTTATATATCTATCAAAGGGCACTAAAATACAACCATCTCCTTAAGTCTCCAGACTGTAGGAAATCACAGAGCTAATTGCCCTATCCATCCATTTTTCACGCTTTGCTTTTGAAATGTCTAGGCTTTGATACATTACATCACCATTTTATGCATGAAGAGTCATAAGCTGTCAATGTATTCACCCTACATAGTGGAAAAACATTCTTTAAAACTATCAGCACTAAAACCAGTTAAAACTCAGAGAAAAAAAATAAAGAAGTGGACAAACTAAAGAGAAACAAAGGGCTGCAGCTTTCTTGCTAAAGTTAAAAATAATTTTATATCATTAACTTGTCATTAAATTTTACATTTCATACTTGTACAGGCCACAGGAGTTTTAAATATCTTAATGACAAAGAGCTCTGGGATTTGAAAAGTATAAGGAGACAAACATATACAGAGACAAATAAAATGGACATATATTATTTTCAAGTCTTCACAGAACAGCATTTCAATTTCTGTTATTAAGGCTCTTATTTTCTCTTAAGAAGACAACTGAATTGAGAATAACTTAACAAAAAGAAACAGAAATGATTCATAATAATGGTAGCTGACAGTAGCAGCAAACAACTCAAGCAGTGAAAAGTACATAGAGAGGAACATGTCATGGAATATACTGGAGAGTATTATTGCTTTGCTGCAAAAGAGGACATTTTTTGATAGAGAGATGCAAGAGAGTTTAGTTTAATTCTGCAAGCCATTTGTGAACAATTTTCCCTGAAACTGTTTCTATTAACTTCCTCAATAGGGAATACAAAACACTGTTCTCTGCTAATATTGCTCTTCATTTGTCCACTTAATATTACTTAGTCCTTACAAGACAAGACATTTCTTGCACAGTCTTAAGTACAATTTAAAAAAGAGAGCACTGCAGAATTCTAAATACTAAGAGCCATGAGAAGCTGTGTCAATTCTGCAAAGAGATATTTGCAATAAACTGAGGTTTGCACCAACTCTGATTCCTAAAAATGGTGTCACAATCCTCTCAAGACACTTAGGCTCTAACAAACATTTGAGTTGATAGGTACAATTAAAAAAGCATCATATACAAGCTCCAGTAATTTTCATAAGGCTTCTAGGAATGTAATATGATCTAAAGAATACTTTATGAGTAAGCATCAAAGGTTATATTTTGATGAATATGTGCAGGAAACTGATGTGCATGTTTCCAACTTGAATTAGTTCTACTTTGGAGAAGTTAATTAACTTTTCTATTACACTAGACACTAAAAGTCCCATTTTTACCACCACTGTGCATCACTTCAGCTACACCCACCAAAATTTGTCAATGCATTTACCCTACTCACTCTGCACTATTTTTCCCCCTGCTTCTTCTGATAGAAGGACTTTACAATTTCGTTTTGTGGCTTCACATCAGAAAGCCTAGAGTTCAATTGCCAGTCCTGTTCTTCTACAAATCTGACCTCAGAGAGATTCACAGAAAACAGTAACCCCATGAGGCCAAACAAGGCATCTTTGCACTACCAAGGAATGTTTATTTTTCATAATTGAACAACTTGAATGTCATCCACCTCAAGCCTCAGCCAGTTAAGTTTAAATTTGTTTTCACCATGCCCCCATTTGGAAATACACAACTTTTCAGAGGTTGCTAGACATCACTCTCCTACCAAACATTACTGTATTCAGTCCAGCAGTAGCAAGTGAAATACTGTTGGGCTCTTTGAACATCCCCATGAAGGGAACAATCCCATGAAGGGATGTTCGTGATTGCTACTTTTACTCTTCCATGTAAAATTACTAGTTTCAGGTGATTATGACCAATGTATGGGCGTTTTGAAGGAAGACATGATGTTGTAATAAAAAGTAAAAATTAAATTGTATTATTTGCATCTTTGTATTGTGGCTCAATCTGTAACAGACTTCAACAAGTCAATATTTGGTCTCATGTACATATGGGGATAAAAACTAGTCTTTTAAACCTCAAGAAAATCTTAATTGTTGGGCTTTCATCGTTACCTTTACATTCATGAAGAGTATTTTCTCCTCTAAAAATCTAAATGCCACTAGAATTGTTTGCTCCTCACGAACAGTTACTTGAGTCTTTTGACTAAGACCAGTTTCAGCTACTTAAATCATTCAAGTCAGACCAGCTCCAGAAATATGCTTTGAGTCCAGCTCAGAAACCTTGGAATTTTAGGAAAATCCTGTGAGCAGATTTGATGGGTTTTTAAGACCAAAAAATTGTTAGGATCAAAAAATGGTAAGTCATGGAGTGTAAGGGGAGGGGGGAGGAGAGATGAGTGGAATTTTAAGTTACAAAGAGGCTTCAAGAGGTTTATGACTCAGTGCTATGTTTTAGTTAAGGTGTTAGGGCATGAGGTGTTAGGGCATTAGACTTGATGAAGGTCTCTTCTAACCTAGTGATTCTGTGGTTATAACAGATTTAGCTGCCATGGACAGAGATATCATTGTGGTCAGTGTATTGAAATCTAATTTTTTCATAACTGTTTAGTTATGTTTAGTTCAGATAAAAAATATTTTCAACTGTAGCTGTTTTACTTCTTTCTTTACTTGTCATATAGATTTTTCATGACTTTGCTGATAATGTTCATTATTTTTTCAGGGCAGAAAGTCTGATTTAGTGATGTCAAGAATAACAGTATAGAGGCTAACTCTACAGAGAGCATAATTACTAGAGAGAGAAGAGAAAATGAAAAACTTTAGAGATTTTGCCACAAATTATGTGATATATAATGCTGGAAAGTAGCACCAGATGTACATAACAGTTGGAATATTTCCCTCTTCTACTAGAAGAAACACAACACAGATGTTTCCTATTTTATGTAAGTATATGAACGAGATACTGTCTTAATGTGACAGTAATAGTCTTCTGTGTTGTTAGGAAAGTAGATAATTTAATTGTAGACCTACATACCCAAATACCCAAACACCCCTTCCTGTTAATTGTTAAATGGGTTTTTTGGTTTTTTGGTTTTTTTTGTTGTTTTTTTTTTTTTTTTTGTTTTTGGTGGTTTTTTTGTTTGTTTTTTGTTTTTTGGGTTTTTTTTTTGGGTTTTTTTTTTTTGGGTTTTTTGTTTTTTTTTTTAAATTCATACTGTAATTTGCATGTGTCTTAACTGATCACAACTTTCCACCCCACCCCAGGGAATGAACTGCAGGTAGTTTGGTATTTTGTATGCCCAAAAGCCTGTTTAAACAGTACACCTTTTTGAAGCCCCAGTCATACAAACAGTCTTTTTAACTGCTCTCTCTAGTGCAACTCTCTAGTGCAACCCAACAGATGTCTCAGCTACTGCTCTCCTTCCCTTGCCCTGCAACAAAGCAATTTTGGCAGCTGCTGTAACTGCAAACCCTGCAGGACCTTCAGTCCTCATTGTGGTGGTTTCAAAGGTGTCCAGATGATGGTGGAGATGAGCAAGCCATCTGCACATGCTTCTGATTCTGAGCTGGATAGACATGCTACAAGCACTACACTGGTTCATCTTTCCATGGAAAATTTGTGTCCAAATGCTGCACCAATGGCCTATCACTGGCCCAATGTTAGTCATGTGAGTAAGGATCACAAAACTCCCTTTCTGGGACCAACTTCACTCTCTCACATGATTCTTCCAAAAGCACTTGAGTATTTCCAGTCATTTAAATATATGCCAAGCACCTGCAAAGTATATAGATGCATCCTCAGATACCATAGAAATAAATGAAAGTTTTCAGTGGTTTATTCTTCATTTATAGTCAACTCTGTTTCTACTGTTTCTACACGGACTGTGTCCCTTCCCACATTATTTACTTTTTTTAAAAAGCTTTTATTCTATCTACCATCATCTATCATGGCAGCATATAATTATGGACAAGTTTTTGAGAGATCTTATAAAGTTTTTCTTCTCAGAAAATCACTCTGAGAAATTAGAAAACTATTGAAATACTGTCTCTTGATTTTTAAAACAAAAAAATTTGTTCATTTTTTTAAAAAAAGTGGTTTCTTAAAAAAAAATGCAAGCACCCCATAAAAAGATAAAACATTGTCATTTATCAAGAACAGAGCATTAAAAACTTTAAAACACCTTCAACTGAACTGCACTTGCAGGTTTTCATATGCAGGATTTTTGTTTGTCTTGAAAGAGCTGAACTAACAAAGCTTTTTGTCCCAGATGGTGTTATTAGAACAGTATCTTCAATACACAAGCCCCAAAAAGAAGGCAAGCTATGGAATTATCATTGCACTTCACTAAGCAGCGAGATAGATACTGAGAATAAGCGGGGGTGCCAGTTTTCCCTGCCATATGTTAGCATCTGATAGGGAAATCATGGTGCACTTTTCTCTGATAATTCATCGTAAGCTTCCAAGGAAAAATATTCTGAAATTTTACATCAGTTCTGAGTATGAACTGATGTTCAGTATCCAAACTTTTTTCATTCATAACATTGCAATGCATTGAGTTTAAAAGATTTATGTCCAACATGTATTTCAGACAAACAAGTGTGCAAGATTCAGTGGTTTTATGCTACGTAGTAAAATGTTATATTTGTTTAAGTAAACTTTGGCCATAATAGCAAAAATATTTTAATTTTATTACTTCTATATATCTATATTACAAAGAAAGTAAATTTCTCATTGTGATCACAAGTACCAGACACTGAAGTTATGGCTACTAATAACCACATATAGTGATTAAAAAGTCATAGAATTATCTTCACTGTAAGACTAGGAACTTGCAATCCTATTTCTTTTCAGACACCATGCACAGACACCATGCATCTTCTTTCAATCTGATTGAAAGATTAATGCATTTAAGACATATTTAAAATATGTTTAGCTCAAAATTTGCAAATGTTAGACCTCAAAAAAAGATGTGGTGTCCTTAAGTGTATCAGCAGTTCCTCTGCTCTATGACGTGTCTTCATGTCGTATTGCTTCTTATGAGTGTGTCTCTCAGCAAGAATTGCACACTTAAAATACTGACCCCTTCCTCTAAGTGTGAAGTGAAAACCAAGGCATATTGAAAAAAAAGGAAAATAAATAAGTGCAAAGTACTGGTTTTGGCTGGGATACAATTAATTTTCTTCAAAGCACCCACATGGTGCTGTGTTTTGGATTTGTGGCCAGAACAGTGTTGATAACATAACGATGTTACAGTTAATGCTGAGCAGCACTTATACAGAGTCAAGGCTGCCTCTGTTGTTCATGCTGCAATTCCAATGAGGAGGCTGGGAGTGCAGAAGGATGGGACACAGCCAGGACAAGTGATGCCAACTGATCCGAGGGATGTTCTATACCATGATGCATAGTCAGCAATAAAAGTTGGGGGAAGAAGACAGAGGGAAAATCAGAGATATGGTGTTTGTCTTCCCCAAAACTGTTGTGTGTGCTAGAGTCCTGCCATACTGGGGATGGCTGAACACCTGCTTGCCCATGGGAAGCACTGAATTTATTTCTCATTTTGTCTTGCTTGTGCACACAGCTTTTGCTTTACCCATTGAACTCATGAGTTTTCAGTTTCCACTTTTCAATTCTCTCCCCCTCCAACACCTGGAGGTGATCAGCTGCCTAATGGCATTAAATGATGATGTGCCCTAAATATGTAAGGCTAAGGTGGAGAGAGGAGACACCAAAGATGGAACATCTACACTGAAACTGGAGAAAAATCTGCATTTGGGCATGGCTCAGTAACATGTGCTCCTACTACTAGGCTTCATTACCTATTTGTTTTTCAGAGTTTTGCAGGGCAGGAACAGGGAGTTTTGCAGGGAGTTCACTGTAGTTACACCTGTTCTCAATGCAAATAACTGTAGAAGCTTCAAAGTCTGAGATACAGGACACTGGTCTCTGACACCTTTAGTTCCCATGGCCATGGTAGAAAAAAAACTATGAAGAAACATTATTTGGTTTTTATCTCCAAACACAACAACATGTATGGAAATGTAAAATTACTCAACTGGGAGCTGAAAGCAAAAAAAGGAGATTAAATGCTAAGAACCTTTAAATTTTTCTTTGATAATGATTCATCAACTGCTAATTTCCTCAAAAAGTTGAAGATAAATAATTGCACAAGGTAATGGTGTTAAAATAAAGAGCAACTTCTGAAAAATGTCTTTTCTTCAGTGAGCTGCAGACATGTGGAATCCAAATTGTCCTTTCTTTATGTGAAATGTCAGACTGGATAAAAAAAAAAAGGAAGAGTTTTCCCCTAAGCACAGTTGCTGACCATGACATATACTTCGCAGAAACATATATCTTTGTTAAAATGGTCTTGTTGATTTTGGTGTTAAAAGGACAAGCAAAAAAGAATACAAAGACAGCACAGAGAACTATCAGCATGTACATCACACCTTTGTGAAACTAAGCACAATGCTGCACACTGTTAAGGCCAAAAATTTCTTTGCTCCTTCAAAATTAACAAAATCAAAATAGAATATTCAACATAAATTGTAATTGAAAGGATATAATGTTCACACGAACTCCTGTGTCTAGTGAAGATCTGTGGTATATGGTTTCTGAGAAGTATGCGGTGAATATCCTTATGTAGAGGCTTTTTCTAATTTATAGGTTTATTTTGAATTTTAGACATATGTCTTTCAAAAAAAGCTCAACTTCATGAACAGTGTTTGCAACCATTCTCTCAACCAGCTTCTATATTAGTGCCTAATTACCCTTGTATTACAGAGAAGAAGCATCCAGTCTACTGGAAAATATGGATTTGATTTTTCTAATTCCATCATTCTTCTACCATATTTGCACATGGTAATAACAGTCTGTTTTCTTTTTAAAAATATTTTGTAGTAATGTCTAGTAATGAGCAGTAGTTTCCAATCTTAAAAATTCTCAGATTCTATAATTTTTTGATTGTTTTGAAAAATACTGAACATGCACACTAAAGAAAATAAATTACTTATGAAATACAATTAAAATACTGGAAATAGAAACAGGTATATACATAGAAATATACACCCAGTAGATAAGAGGTTTTGTATATTATTTCATCATTTACATGTAAATGCAACAGGTGAACAGCACCTTGTTTTTTGTTTAGGGACACTTGGTACAAACTATTTTGACAGCTACTAAACTCTAAAAGAGAATTAGAACTGGTTCAGGAGGCTATTGCTGCCAAACATGATCATGTCTACAAAACAATATCTCTCATATTGTTTCTCATACCTTTTCTATCACACTTTGTAAAGATGAGAAACAGTTTAAAACAAAACAAAATGTGAAACTGAAAGGGTTTAACTTAAATTTTGAGATAAACTTGGCTGCCTCCTTACTACCTAAAGTTTTCTTTGCATTCACTGTACTGAAATGTGATTGAAGCTGGGCAAAAGTGATCAGAAGAATTGTATTTTGTTTAATAAATTACCTATTTCCATTTGTTCCATCAGCACCTCGAATACACTCAGGCCTTGCCTGAACTCTGGCACATGTATACCTGTGCCCAGTCCGATCACCTGCTGGACTGGGCTTGTGCTCCAACACAAGAGCTTTACAAGCCGTGTTGCCTGGGCTTTGGTTCCAGACCTGGAGTGCACAGAGCCTCTCTTGAGCCTGGCCTCCAAATCCTTAGCAGCTGCTCCTAACATGGCCACTGCACATTCCCTGAACCTGTCTGGCAGCTCAGCTGGGGCTGCAGGTGGTTGCTACCAGCCCTCAGTGCTCCTCACCCAGCTTGTGCTGCAGCACTGTACCATGTCACTGAGGGCGCAGCCCGCGCTTTGGACACCCTCAGCTCTCAACTCACCCACCTCCACGTAGCTGCTCCCTGGTATTTTGTATCCTGAGCAACTACACACCAATCCTAAAATAGTCAAGTCTTTTCAAAATTTCTGAAATCAGGTTAACTGAATTCCAGTGCAGATAAAATTGGAAACATTTGCCTGGGAAGGGAAGGTTGCATGGCCTTTCTTTCACCATAGCTAGGAGATCCGCAATTTAGGGAATCACCTGTGTTTTGGTAAAACTTCCACATAATTTCAATACTGAGGACTAACAGTCCCCCACTCGTTGTCAAGGGAGTTGCCATGATAATATTGTGTTACAACATTTATATAGTTTTTATTTTGCCTGCCTGTCTTTAGAAAGAACAGCAAAATATAGCAATTCCTATAGCAGTTCCTAATGCTAGCAAAAAAAAAAAAAAACAACCAACTATAAATATGTTTAAGCTTTCTGCAGAACAAAAAAAATGTCAGTAAGAAATTTGAAGAAAGAGGACGTAAAAGTACTTTATCTAGAATTCTGAAAAAACAAGCCTCTCAGGAGTGCAAAGCTTCAAAATAAATGTAAGGCCAGAGGCAACTGACTAAATAATGGAATGAAGTACTAAACATCTTTCTTTGGCTGGACAAGCACAATTAAACATGATCTTTCAAAAAAAAGAGATAGCCTTGAACCAAAAGTTAGATTTCACTACCATATTGAGAGCAAACTGGTATTTCAGTTTTCAGTAGTTATTGGTCTAACTAAAAAAAACCCCTGCTAAATCAATAACTAATACTTTTTTCATGTAAATTCTCCAAAAAATCCTCACACTTCTGGTTTTCAACTGTGGACTTCAATTGAAATATTCAAAGTTACGTTTCCTGCAGATCAAGAACACGAACAATGAAGGTCAGAGTTCAAATAATTAAGTTTTTACTGAAAAATATATCCTTTCTGGAAACCAGCCCTAGAATTTTACTAGGTTTCAGTAAATTTTTTGTGGGTCTGTACCATAATTTAGAAATGTTCCTTAAAAAAATAGCCCCAAACTTTGAATAAAAATCTTTTTCTTCCACCCTGAAGACACATGCAATTAGAGAGTCAAATTACTGAAATAAAAATGAATTAATATATATCCTACCCTCTGAACATACTTCAAAACTGAAACAAAACATGTATATCAGATTCCCTACAGCTTAAAAAACATTTTCCTCCCTTACAATATTCATGAGCTTCCACTATAGTAGCCCTAAACCCTGAAAATCATACATGAGCCAATGAGTAGCTGCCGGATTTTGATGTTAATAGTATCTTTAGAGCCTTAGTATGCTGCATGTTCACAACATTCAAAAACATGATGTAAGGGAAGCACGTAAAAATTGGATTCTGTAAACTTTTATGTATTGGTAAAGCCTAGGATTTGTTGTCATTAGACTGAAAATACCATTTACTTGATTTAGACAAACCATGCAGAATATTGTGATGAATTAAAAAATCCTGCATATCATTACCAATTTCCTGTGTAACATATTGCTCCCTCTGTCTTCTATGGCCAGAAGGCACATGACACATGTCCACCTAGAGCAAGTCTAAGACAGTCAACAGTTCAGAACTTTATTGGGGCAGAAATTATTTCCTCTTCACAGTGCAACTTTAATTCACTTTTTTTATGTCCAAGGACAAGAAGACAAGATTGAAGAGCTTTTCCCTACATACTTGTCATTTTTATGTCTCCTAAGAAAAAGACAAAGGCAAAGCTCTTGAATTAGACACTTGATACTGGCAGCTACTACACCATTTCTTAGTTGCCAGATTATCTCTTCCACAGCCTATAAGTATCTGCCTATTTTTATTTTCAGGGGCAGGTAGGTTCAAAAGATTTCTATCAGGAAGTCTAAGATCACCCTCCTGCTGTTTTCAACATGGAGGAGAGCAGAACTCAAGATCAAGCTAGCTAAAAATACAACACAGTCAGCCAAAGGCATCTCTATTTTCAAATGTACTTAACCATGGAACTGAAACAAGGCTTTGTTTTTGATTAGAAATACCAACAATATAATACAGTAAAATGATGTCAGATATATTTGTTGTATGTTCTATGTAACTGCACGGCAACCGCTAACACTTTAACACATCTCTAACTTAGATGAAATTTTCTGTAGGATAGGGATAGAGCATCATACCAGGAGATGCAGACCAGCTCCTAGTACTTGAGTAGCTAGCTGGCACCTTCTGTGATTACGCAGCAGCTCAAAAGCCTATTTCAGATACTGAACACAGAATCATAAAATCAATTAGTTTGCAAAAGTCCTCAAAGATCAGCAAGTCCAAGCACTAACCTAACACCGACAAATCTACCACTTAAATAAAAGGCCACACCTTGAGTATTGTTCTGGGCTTCCCAATTTAAGCAGCATGTTGAGATATGCTGGAGCATGTCCAGGGAAGGGCAGTAAGGGCAGTGAAGGGTCTAGAACACAAGTCTTCTGAGGAACAGCTGAGGGAGCCTGAGGTGTTTAATATGGAGGAAATGAGGTTCGGGAGACACCTTATTACTCTCTACAGCTTCCAGAAAGGTGGTTGTACCCAGGTGGGGGTCAGCCTCTTCTGCCAGGCAACCAGTGCCAGAACAAGTGGAAACAGCCTTAAGCTGCACCAGGGGAGGTTTATCACAGGACTGACTGGGCAGGGGAATGGGCTGTCAAGGAGGGTGGTGGAGTCACTGTCTCTGGAGGTGTTTAAAAAAAGACTGGTTGTGGCACGTAGTGCCATGGTCTAGTTGACAAGGTGATGTTAGGCTATACTTTGCACTCAATGATCTCAAAGGTCTTTTCCAACCTACTTGATTCTGTGAATCTGTGATTCTGTAAACCATGTCCCTAAGTGCCACATCTATATGCCTTTTTAATACCTCCATTTCCCTTGGCAGCTTGTTCCAGTGCTTTACAATTCCCTCTGTGAAGAAATTTTTCTTACTACTCAATTTAAATGTTCCCAGGTACAACATGAGGTTGTTTTCTTGTCCTGTTTCTTGTTACTTGGGAGAAGTTACCTACCTCTACTTCACTACAACCTCTTTTCAGGTAGTTGTAGACAGCCTCCAATCTAAACACCTCCAGCTCCCTCAGCTGCTCCTCCTAGGACTTCTGCTGCAGACCAGCTCCATTGCCTTTCTCTGGACATACCTCAGCACCTCAATATCCTTCTTGAAGTGAGGGGCCCAGAAGATGGCAAAGTACCCAAGGTGCAGCCCCACCAGTGCTGAGTACAATGGGATGGGTGATCACTGTCCTGGCCCTGCTGGTCAAATTATAGCTGATCCAGGCCAGGATGTCACTGGCTTTCTTGGGCACCTGGGCACATGTGGCTCATGATCAGCCACCTGTCAACCAGGATCACCAGCTCCTTTACTGATAGGCAGATTTCCAGCCTTTCAGCTTCCAGCCAGTAGAGCCGCATGAGGCTATTGGGACCAAAGTGCAGGGCTGGCCTTTTTGAATCTCAAACAGCTGGTCTTGGCCCTCTGATCCAGCCTGTCCAGATTTCTCTACAAACCCTTCCTTCTCCCCAGAAGATCAACACCCCCACCCAACTTAGTGTCCTCTGCAAAACTTACTGAGAGTGCCCTTGATCTCATTGTCCAGATCATTGATAAAAGTATTACAAAGAACTGGGTTGTTAAAAGGCCATAAAAATAAATTGTCCCACCAAACATGTCTTGAAAAGAAACAGCAATACAGTACAAGATGAGGAACTGGTTCAAGCTAAACCCCTCCAGCTATTTAAATGATAGGCCCTGACAAAGTTTGCTGGCTTAGAAAGTGAGACTCATTATAGACTCCTTGAAAGCAAGCTAATTAGAGAAAACAAAGAAATGTAGACTATATTAGCAGGCATCTATGGATCAAAATATATGTGAATGTGTATGAATGTTTGCATGTGTTGAACAATTGCAATTATAATTGCAGCTTCAGAGTATTAGAAATTTAAAAAGGAAATATCAAGGTGAAAAAAAACCCATCAATTTGGAAACTTAAATGGCATTTTACTGCTTTTAATAAAAGTTTTGTTAAGCAAAGGCAGTATAGAAATTTCATGAAAGGCAATAAGCTACCTAATTTACATGTAAACTCTTTAAATGCTGCTGAGAAGTGAAGTACTACATATTTCATATATTCTTAATTGCAAAAACAGAATTAGTTCCTGACAACAGCATGCATTTTTGATCAACAATATAAGTTAGCAAGCTGCTGATACCTTGTTTCTCTCCATCTTATACCCATTATCCACTACCCCTGAACAACTTTTTTTTTCAGTAAATCCAATTACTCTGTAATAACTGTGTTTAACATTTTCTTGATGCAGGGACAAATCAGAAGAATTTCCACTGAATAATTTGTTTCATTACACATCCAGTCATTCCAATAGAAAATGAGATAAAATAGTATTGAATATCTAAGGTCTTCCATTCAACCTAAACTATTTGTTACTCTAGTCCTTTCAAAATTATAATAATTTCACAGTAAAGAAAAGAATTAACAAAAGAAATAAAACCCTGGGTTCTCCTTAATGTGTTTTTAAAGAGAAAAATTAAACTTTTAATAGTTTCGCAGGTAACTATATTCTAAGTGACAGTACATGTTCCATTTCTTTATACATTTAAAAGTTCCTCATGCCCAGCAAAATGGCTGCAAATAGAATGAGACAATTTAAGGTGAAGTTTGTCCTGAGAATAAAAGAAATATTTTTATTAGGCTAATAATTTGGTGATATTTAAATTACTTATTTCAGTTTCAGACATTTGCATTCTACTAGGAGAGATTCCTTATTCATGCCACAAGAACTTATATGAGCTTTTCATACTAATTAGTACTTTTTCTACTAATTTTCATATTAATGCACCTCACAATTGCTAAGTCATCTATCTCCACAAACTGGAAATCATTAAGATTTAAACCATAGCTGGGTTCAATGATGTTCAGGATGGTGTTGGCATGCCATTCAGATACCTCTTTGGTAACTACGCTAACATGTTTCCCTGCATGTGTCTTTACAGAATCCTACAGCAACATTAAAAGAGCAACATTAAAAAGCCTGAGGTGTCCCTATGAAAATCAATGCAGAGATTTACTGTACTGTTTGGAAGTTACTTGTAATTTTATTATTTGCTATGCTGGGTTTTGCTTTTTTTTTTTACTTTTTACCACTTGCTACTATTTACCATTAAACTTGTCAAGTTTTCACCCATGAAAAGATTACAACAATGCTCAGTGATCACTAACTACTCAGCAGCAAAATTGAGTTTGTAGTCTCCTAACAGCTAACAGCAGTCTCCTAACTGCTCATTGGACATTACAAGCAAGAAATACGCTGACCGTGAAAAAATATATAGAGCAAGTATATGGCTGTTTAAGATTCCTTCAAAATGTATTGCATTAAAATTATAGAATAAAGCATTTTGAGTATTATTTTGAATTTTTCAGACATTTTATACTTCACAGAAAGTAGCTCCCTACATGTTATTTTCCACTTATTGTCTTCTACTACAAATCAAATACGATGCTCAATTCTCTTTGAAAACCTCCATACTTCATTGCCAGTATTCTACATTAGATCTTTCTCTGAGGCTTTCTAACGGAACATCAGTTGCCTTGGTTCAGTCTTCTAAAAAACTAAAGAAATAAAATACTTCATGAAAGTACCAAATTAATTAAGCTTTTTTCACATAAAAATTTATTTCATCAACAATAATTTCCAGAATTTTATAATTGCCATCTGACTTCAAGGGGCTTATTGATAAATTTATGAATTTTTTCAATTTAGTAAGTTGATCAAAACCATCAAAATGTGGATTTTTTTACTGTACTGAACACTTATAAAATATAGATATGTATGAGAAATATGTATAACCAGTAGTATATTCCTCAGGATATTAGCTTTCCTCCAATTAGTGTAACAAAACTCTCATGTTCTACAAATACACTAGGCCACAGGAAGAATTCAGATCACTGTACAAAATGATAGTTCAAGACCTAATACAGGTGGAATTAAGAGTTCCTTCACATTAAAAAGATAAAATATTATATTTTTACTTTGTAACTAAGTGGTGTCTGGGTACTTAAATTGTATTCAGATCCAGTACCCTATTCAAAAAAGAAAAAGCAACAGCAAACTGAAATGAACCTACAGGTATTGGCAATGAAAATGGCCAGAAGCCCAGGAATACATTATCAGGGGCCACACTGGCTAAAATGCTTTAATCATTTCCATTGCATTGAAAACATACAAGATAAGTAACAATCTATTGAATGGGAATACATTATGTCTCATTATCCACTCAGAAATGTAAAGGCATAACCATGGAAATTGAACATATAAAATGGATAGAAAAAGGTTTTTTGAACAGTTCATAACTACATCTACAGCTGCATTGTAATACTGAACTCAAGAGTAATAAAAAAACCTCAAAAGGTTATTTTAATTTTTTTTTACTATAGCAAACAATTTCCTATTGCATTAGATTTCCCATTTTATGATAGCTGCTTAATTTACAGAGCTGGACAGATAAAGTTCTACGATTAGTGCTTAGAACACAGAGGAATAATATACAATATATTGAAATAAAAGAATCACTAGCAATTACTGTGTTAATAACATACACATATATATACAAATAAATCCATTAATTGAATCTTGTTTAGAAAAAACTGAAAAGAAATCCTCATTTAAATCCGGAAGCTAAGGGGTTAAGGTAATATAAACCAGCAAATTAAATCTGTTCTTTTCTTTTGAGATCAGTCATAAAAAGTTAAAGTGTTTCTAAATAAATAGGCGTTTAATTTTCTTTAAAATAATTGACTCCTTCAGCTTTCTCTTACATGCTTTCTCAAACCAATAGTGTGCCCAAAATCAGATGAGATTGCTGATTAAGTAATCAGGCTGTTCATGACATTTAATTTAATCACCAGTTGTTAATGTTTCTTAAATGAAAATAAACAGTGCAATTGATGATTTTCAAATACTAGAAACTTTATGCTTTGTGGAACAATTGTCTACTAATTTGGGATTCAAGACACATGAACATTTTAAAATCTGTTTTGTTTCTTATTTAAGAGGTCTGTAGTAAACAAATGAGAAACAGATTTGAAAACTTTGACAACTAATGACAGTTACTTGAATTACCAAGAATTTCTTTCCTGTAGGAACATGCTTTTAACTGAGTCTTTTTTCCTCTCCAAATAACAAACAGTTCTTGAACTAGATTTGGTCTTCTATGCAATGCACCTTTACCCTACTTGTATTTCCTCATAGCAAAATATCCACCACAATTTCTTTTGTGTTTCCAGCTGCCAAAACATAAACTATAACATGCCACAGAAAATCAGTTTCCTTACAAGTGTTAGTTTTTCCTTATCCACTTCAGATTATTCCAATTTTCATGAAGTATTTTAATATTAAACATTAAAATTCATCCTGCCAAAACCCATGACTCTAATGTCAGTAGGCACTAAGCTGAAGAGGTTCACTCAGGATATAAGAAGCAGAATATGCTCCAGCTCGCATTAGGGTGAATGAGTAAATTCCTATTGATTGTAATAAACTGGCCAAGTCCCCTTACTGGGTTGAGATTAATATTCCCCATCTCACAAGAAGCTTATTGATAAAATTTTTTATGTCTAAATTTTTTTTTTCCTGTGACTGCTCAGTGCTGGAGCCTTTGAATTAGATTTTCATTTTACAATTTCGGGTTTACTTCTGCTGATGTTCTCAGAATTTTAAAAAGTAGCATTAATCCTAAAAATTTTGTTTCACTTGACATATGCTAAAAAGCAGCTCCTTATCTAATAACTAACACATGGCAGTCTTTGCAGATTAATGGATTTGGCAATGTAGAACAATCAAAATCACTTGATTTTGACGAAAATCCTTACACTATAGCAAAAGGGTTGTGGGCCTGAAATAAAAACTGTAAGAAGAAAAACTTGTAAATACCAAGTGCTTAAGTACAAGGCACCCTTCTAAATGGCAAGGGAATATCTATTACTTGTCAGAAATACTGCGTATCTCTGTAATTCCATATGGAAGCCGATTTCCTGACAAATAAAGCTATTCCTGTGTCAGGAACATTTCTATCAAAGGATCAGATTCAATGAGGTGCCCACACTTGGCTTCTGTTTAAGCACAGAAATCAATAAATGCAATAGACTGATCGTGTGTTTGAAGTTTATCATGCAGTTAAGCGCTTTAGGAAAACAGAACATGAGTTTAGTAACATAAACGAGATTTGTTAAGACCTTTGCAGAAAAGCAGTTCACCTATACAAGAATTAAAGTTGACAGCAAGAGTTTCCACAGACAAATAAACAAGCTGACAATAACCTGAAGCACTGGTGTTGCTGATTTTCAGCCACACTGTCACAGTAGAGGAAAAAAAGGAACAAAAAACTGTGGATGTTTTTGTAAGGATTAAAGGCTCCAACACTACCAAAAACAACTAAAACCTTAATGCTGCCATCTCTTTCTCTTCATTATATTCCCTGCTAAAATAATTAATCAAACAATCTAGAAACTCAAAAGGTATTAAACAGATTTAACAACTCTAATATATTAGATAAAAAAGGAAGACAGTGTGATCCTTAGCATTCAAGTAAGAAAGATGTTATTTCTTTATGTCTAAAAATACCAATCCGTTAAAGAATTCAAGTTCCAAATACACTGGATTTATTGATATAAAAGGTAAACTAATCCAGCAATAATCAATTGAGTAAGCAACTGTACATCATGCAAGACTGCTAAACCTGAAGAACAGAAAGAAAAAGAGAAGACTTGATAGCTCTCCTATCCAAAAGCACAGAAGGAGGAATGTGCTAGTACAAAAGGTCCACCAAAAGAAAGATTTTAATAGTCCAGTGGAAAAATAACAATTCATGTTAAAGGATGAAGTAACCTCTCTCCAACATTATAAAAAATCTCACTGCACAAAGGTTTATGTGACAGTCTATTAAAACAGACCCAGCGAAGAGAGAGAAAACATGAAGGTCATGGCACCAAGGAGTATTTTTATCTTCATAAAATGCCATTGAGGATGTGACCCAGCAAACAAAGCCCAAGCCCAAAGCACTCTGGTAATAGAAGATGAAATCCAAGAATTTTTGAAGCGATGAGTTAAGCCTGAATGATTCAAGTCACTCACATCTTTAAATTTTTCATTTTCAAAAATGCTCCAGAAAAATATTGACTACTTCAACCCCAGAAAAGTAGTTTTGCCAATAAAAAAAGAATCAACAGTCTGAAAATGGCCTCAGTTTAAGAATAGTGCTGTAGGTGATATTTAGAGAAAAATCAATTATAACACAGTTTTCACACAATCTGTATTTTGAAGGATCTTTCTGAATGTTGTAAACAAAAACAGGCATGGAAAAATTTAAAATATACATGCAACCTGAGGAAAATCTTCTGTGATCTTCATTTGAATAAATGATGCCTGATTGAAATACTTGGAATAACAAAAATACATTGTGTAAAAAAAAAAAAAAAGAGAGAAAAATCTAACTAGCAAAGTAAAATGAGTACTTGTTTTCATCTGATAGTCAAGACCTGACCAGTCTCTGATATCAGCCAGTGTGTGATGCTGCTTCACTCCCTCTGTGGCTCCTGGGAGTCAGTTGGTAACCAGCTCTTCCAGATTTGCACTATCTTTAGTGTAGATATCAGGCCAAAGAAATGCAAAACAGGTGGTCAAAAATAAACTATTCTATTTCAGATTTTTGTTGTTTGTTTCCCTCTAGGCAAGTTTCTAAAGTGAGTAAAAGCCACAAACCTTTCAGAGAAAAAGAATGTCTTTCTTCGTCAGATTTTGTTTATGATAGAACTGAGAAATGGTGCTGTGATTACCCCATCCCTTCTCCTTTACCTCTCAGGCAATTGGGCTTCTCTGCACTAATTCTTCCTTGAAGACAAGTGTATCCTTTAGGGGGAGAAGTTACTTTGACCAACTGTTTGACTTACTCCAAAAGAGACTGCTTTCACATCTGAAATTGTCAAAGTTGAATTTGTAGCCCATGAAGTTTACTAAACCATGACCTTTGTAGGAGGTGCCAGTGCCACAGGCGTGGGCACTTCGATGCTTCCATGAGGAAAGGCCAGTCGGACACAGCCGGTTCCAGCCGGACACAGCCGGTTCCAGCTGGACACAGCCGGTTCCAGCCGGATCACACTGCAGGGTGCAACTGAGCCACGGCTGGGACGAGGGCACCGCGGGGAAATGTAGGTAAAGAAGGGCAGAACCTGGAAACAGTGGTGAGGATTGTGGGGGGAAAAAGTGTGAGAACACGGGAGAAAAAGAGGAGAGGGTGAGTGCAAGGAGCAGAGATCCCCCCCACAGCCTGAGGAGAGGATCACAAGGATCCCAACAGAGCAGATACCAACACTGCAGTCCGTGAAGAACTTCTCTGCTGGAGCAAGCGGGTGTTTCCCAAAGGAACTGCAGCTTGAGGAGAGCTCATGCAGGAGAAGGTTTACCCTGGAGCACTGCAGCCCATGGAGAGAAGAGAGGAGCAGCAGTGTGGCTGCTCAGGACTGACCACACAGCTGTATTGAGCTTAGTCTCCCCAGTAATAAAATGATTAAAAAAAAATCTTACACGTTACAACCCTTGACCCTGCAAATCTTAGAGATTAGTCATAATATTTAACTTTATGAGGAACCAATATCCATTACATATTATTTCATAGAACTGTCTCACATATTGCATAATACTTGTACGTTTAAAAAGATACTTTTTGCTTACACTGCCGTAAAATACCATACTCTTTCCTGGAAAGAGAAAAAACTTTTCCTTCTGAGTGTGGATATGGGAAATATTCTTGTCACTTTATTCCTTTAGGTAGAATGCCTTCATACTTAATATATCATGTCAAATATTAACCAATGAAAGGACCAAAAAAACCCACAACAACAAAACCCCCCCCACAAGTACATACACACTGCAATCTTTCTATTTATATCATGAATAGAGGAATTTTAGATCAAGATCCAAATAAAGAAAGGCCTTGGAGTGAAGGCTGTCTAACAACACAACTTCCCAATCATCAGTTACACACAGAAAGCTTTTATTTGGTCTCAGCATCTTTGGCATTCCCACAGGACACTGCCCTTTCAGTCTCTGTTCAACATTTATCCACAGTCAAAAGATCATTCTTAATAGATGTGACTGTTGTTCATTAGACATCTTCACTTGTAGTACAGTACTTAGGTAGCTTATGCTTAAGGTTAAGTTCTTGAAAGTTGAGTGTAGCTCCCAAAATTAAGACAGGATCATATTTGCATGTGTAACCTTCAAAAAAATAATCTATTCCTCCTATAGAGCATTATTACATTCATGCACAATGGTGGAATTGTTGTATGGTTAAATACTGAGCAAAATAGAAGAGTGCATGGACAGAAGATGTATTTCTTAATGAAAGGTGAGAGGGGAACAAAACAACACACCCCAAAGTTGCCTAAGAGGGCAATGCATCAGACCAGACAGCACACTTGATTTTATTAAGCAGAACAATGCTCTTTATTCATAAAATAACTCATGCATAAATTGATCACATTGATATTTTCTGTATCCAATAACTAGTGTCATTGAATGGTCTAAACCATACATAATAACAATCTATAATGATACACCCTTAGCCAAATCAAGTTATGGATGAAGAGTAAAAGTCTTATTGTGTGCAAGCAATTTCCTGAGAATGGGAAATAACAGTAAGGTTCTGAAAACATTTGCAAAGACTCTGGGTCCACAAAACAATGAGATCTGTGGCAAAATACCCACTGAGATCAATAAAAGCACAATCCCTGAATTGACCAGACCCACACAAGTCACAGATATGTCTGATATTACAGTTGAAAACCTGTAGGTCAAACTGCCCTTCAAAGCACATGAAAGCATGAGCCAAACTAGGTCCTTGAGCATTGGAATGATGTTGTGCTCAAGAGTTAGAAGAAAATAGTTTTTGTAGGATGGTTTTGTGAATCAAAGATTATTCAGATTAATAATCAAGTAGAATAGAAGGAAAATGCTCAGCTGATTGTAATGTATTTATCATACAAAATACCTTTCAAGAACATGTGAAGCATTCTATTTCATAAATACTGCAAAAGTAAGGTTTTACTCCTTGCGTGAGAAGCTGTCTTGTCCACTGCTGTTAAATTTGTGTTCTCAAATTGTTCTTGATAAATACAATAGCTTCTTAACACAATTATTTTATAGATAATTGAGACATCAAACTAAAATGCTACAGTTCTTATTTAGAACAACAAAATTTCCTTGAATTTCCAGTATCTGCCACACCAAAACTGCTGAAATTCCATGTAAGAATATGTTCATCATAACCTTTGCAGTGGCATAAAAATTCTGTTTTCTTAGGATTTTATCACCATTTTAAAATAATCTCCAAATTCATCCAAGCATCCCCCCCATCAACAAGACACAGTTGGTGCTCAGGTACATGTCATAAGAAGGTCAGATTTTTTCCAATACCCCCTCTGCCCAATGGTCAGCTAACCAGAAGTTCAAGCAGAAAGAAGTGAGAAATATAGGTGAGAGCTTAAAGCAGAGAATATGGATCCTTTCCTTCCACCAGTCTCAGCAGAAGTTTAGTAAATATTTTATAGTTTGATTCTCTTGTCTACTGAATAGGATCTCTTCCTGTTAGTAATTTGAAATCGACTGGTTAACATACAGATGCGTTGGAATGGACTACCCAGAGAAGTGGTGGAGTGACCATCCCAGAACGGGTTCAAAACTGGTCTGGATGTGGCACTTAGTGCTATCGTCTTGTTGACAAGGTGAATGTCAAAGGTTAGACTTGATGATTTTGGAGGTCTTTTCCAACCTAAATGATTCTGTGATTCTGTGACCTGGACAGTGGTCTACTGTGACACTGACAAATCATGCATAGCTGTATTTTAAATACAAAGAAAAAAGGTAATTTGGGGAGGGGCATACTGCAGCCATTTTTCTAAAACGAAAGAAGTTACCCAGATAGAACAATATAGAATAAACTCAGAGTGAATAGTTAGAGAAAAGCTTAAATGAGTCCAGTTTTTCTTGACCTCCCAAAATCTGGGTTTTTTTTTAATTTTCAGGAAAAGCATATGATTCACTCAAAAGCTGAAACACAGGTACGTATAACTGGACAGTATTTAGTGCATATCTTCTGTCATATTTTTTAATGCAGTATTAATCTAATGATGAAGTAGGCAAGTATAGAAAATTGTGGAGTAGGATAAAAAAGTATATCTTAATACATTAAAATATGAATGTAAGAAGGAATGTTGATACAAACAAATGAGCTTACACATTTTGCTCTAAACATAAAACAGAATCCTTCTTTTTCAAAAAATTGGCCACTTACAGAGTCAGAAACAGATCTTAAATACTATAGAGACATGGAGCTCCAGAAGAATTTTACAGTACTCTAATGAGATTTTTTTTCACTCAGTAGAAACTTGAAAAGTTTGTCACAGCTTTCTGCTTACAGTATGATGTTCATCTTGTCAGTCCTTCCATTTTATTTATTTTGAAAAAACAAACTTCACTTTAATATATCAGTGCATAGTTTTCATTTTGCATGTTTCCTGCTTTGAAACATTACAGTTTAAGTAAATAACCAGTTCTAGAAAGAAGAGAAGATACTTCAAAAGACTGTTTTTTGTTGAAAAACCCAAGGATATTGTTACAGAGAGTAAATCACACTCAGTCAACAGGCATAAATTTTTTCAAAAGACGTAAAGTCATGGATTTTTTTTTTTAACATGACTGAAATACCTGAACTTTAAGCCTCTCTTATATAATAATATAAAATTATATAATGTAGCACACAATAATCCCTAAAGTTTATAAAGGTACTGTAGTCAACCCTTAAACACTTCTTTTAAATTATCCCTTTTTGTTTCCCTCACCATTTATCCCTCACTTTATCTTTCACTGTCCAGCTGAGAATCAGCCCTTAGTGGTAAAGAATCTACACTGATTCTAGCTACCAGACTGCTTATAATAGCCTCCCAACTGGCACCTCATGGAGGACCATATGCCATTTCAAGTGAAGAGGATGGCAACATGCCCATTAACATTATTAGAACTAAAATTAATTTTAGATGTCCAAAACTCAGAAAATCTATTGCTTCAATTGACTTATTTTTTCTTCTCAAAATATGCTATGTCCTTCCTTCAGGCTTCTTAGAGCTAATTAGAAGGTTCCAACTCCTGTGCAGCTGCTAGGTTATTTTTGAGCTGGTGAACGAAGAATGTCGGTCTGCACTTACAAGGGAAAAGTCTCATCTCAGAGGTGGATGTAGAGTCTAAGAAGCTATTCTGAACCTCCAAGTCTGTATCAAAGAAATTGTTTTGACTTAACTGGAGTGAGCATTAATATGACTTGATACACTGTAATTTCATTTTGATTTTTCTTGTCATATTATATTTGCCATTTACTCAGCCTTGAAATAAATGGCATTGATAATAACATGTTATTACCTTACTGCCAATATCACACAGTTAGCATCCCAGTTTGAACCTGGTCAGGAGAATCTACTTCATATTAGAGACAGAACAAATTTTAACCTTAAACAATTATTTCAAAATAACATTACTTGCAAGTGGAGAATGACTGGAAAGATATTATCACTATCAGCAATCCAAGACTAACTTTTCATTACATTACTAATTTCTCTTGTGCTTTTTTTTAGGCACATAAACAAGTTTCATGAAGCTGGCCTGAAAATTCAAGTTCTATCCATGACAAATATATTATAATGGAGGTTCCCGACGTTTTACGTTTAACAAATTCTGATAATTTTCCTGCCTCAAAACATGGTTGGACAAGAGCAAGTCAAGCCAATAGGGTTCCAGTGTAGTCCAGTAACTATGCAATGTTTAATGTCAAAACCTTATGAGTCCCATTACACAGGTATAAAGGAGTAGGCAGAACTTCTGTATTACACAGTAACACACATTCTTCTTCCCCTATCTAAGTTGTAGTGGTATTTAAGATTTGTATAGATGGTCTAATAGTTGTTTGAAACCCTTTCTCTTCATTGCTGTACAAAAAATGAAAAGAAAATTAGGTTGTGAGGTTTCTAAACAATACAACAATATACTCAGGGGAAATTCTTAACACTCGTCAAAACAGTTTCTGAGCAGCACACTTTTTGAACAGCTAAAGCAAGAATATCAAGCTACTTCTCACCCACCTGGCAGGGTAATTTTCAGACATTTAATGAAGTTTGGTTTAGAGTGCCACAGCTTTAAGTAAAGAAAAACAGAAATATTTTCAAATAGTGGAAATATTCATTTGCTAAATTACATAAATTTAAACACTAAAATGTTACATTCAGAGAATTTTTCTTCAATTAAAAGTGTTATGTTTAAAAGCTTTCTGCATGAAACCTTTCTTGCATAACACTTCAGTACTGAAGTATTTTAACTCCTAACTTACAAGGCACAGAAATGTATTCATGGTGAAGTTATAAACATTAACAGGATCAAAAGAGTTAAAGTGACTGAGAAGAAATTTGAGTTTCATTAGCTACAACTCTAATAGCTTCACATTTTTACTTCCTCCTTATCACAAGTAGGCAAAATTATCACTAGGCTGAAATATTAATATGGTACCAAGATTCCAATCAAGATCATTTGTTGGTTGGAAAAAAGTGCTCTGAAAGCATCTTCTCACTGACAGGAAGAGGTTTTTCTTAATGACTTTATAGGTCTCATAATATAAATCTAAAATTTCAGCTTTGGATTGTGGTGATGTATAGGTGGCGCTGTGTGGGGGTGGCTGCCAATGAACTCATAATGTGCATTGTTGCATTATTAGGAAGCTGCCAGTAAGGAGATCTGTGTACTACCATACTTCAGCCCAAGTATAAAATTAGGTATTGTCTGACTCCTAAACTTGGATGCTTATGCCAAGAAGAGATCACTAAAACACCACAAGCCCAAGTAAATGGAATTCAGAAAGCCTGATTTTTCCAAACAGGAGGGTAATCTACGTACTGTGTCAAAAATAAGAATAGTTTAAATGGTACCTCCTTCTCCTCCTAATTACTCTGAAGAAGAATGCTTTGAAAATCTCTTTGCACACTTACAGATGCAGCAAAATATTTAAATAAGCATTTTTATGTCAGTTGTTTCCTTTTCTAAAATATGAGCAGGGATTTATTTCTGCATTTCAACAAAATCTTTTTGCTGAACAGCCCCCCTTGCATGTACTTTGTCGAAGCGAACTACAGTCTACTAAACAGTTTCAAGACTTGACAAACACAGGCATGGGGAGGTTTACAGCAGTGTAAAACCAGGTTGCAGGGGCATGAAAAGGTTTTATTGCAACACCTGTAACTACAAAACTGGACACTTATCGCCCTGGAAGGATGACAGTAGCACCAATAATACCAAACTTCACCAGATTCCAGCCAACAAAGCTTGAAGGGCATTTGGATCTTTTACTTCAAGCTGCTAAGAATGTATTACCCACAATAATAAACATAAGGTCAACGTAGAGCAAGAGACACCTTTTTATCACATCATTTTGCCTTCTGTTATGATTCTGCAACTGTAGTTTGAATTCAAATTGTCCCAGAAGAATTATTGCGTATTTATTATTCAGAGGTTTCTATTATATCTGTGTTTCAGATAACAGCACTTATAACAAAAGTATTGCGGTATTAATGGGGGCAGTGATATTTTAAGTAAATAATCCTAGCTCTTAAAACAAGATTGTTAAAGTGTCTATGGGTACACAAATGTGAGTAATGCATTATGTGTTCTTTGCTAATCACTAGCTGTCCTTCCTTTCCAATCCTGTCTTTTTACAGCCTGCCAGTAACAATTCTGACAATAGCATTACCAGGTATAGTAGCAAGAGACTTCAGACCAAATAAGATGAGATGTATCACTGGGAAAGTAAACAAGCCTGTGCAACAATTGTTCATGAGGAGAAGCTGTTACAGGTACTCTAGCCTACTACCAAACCTTGAGACTTGAAAATCCATCCTAATATGCAGGTTATTTACTGAATTAGTGATGGCCAGAGAAAAACTTAAATGTTTCTAACACAGACTGAGATCACAATCTGCTATTTTTAAATACACTACAAAAAGCTACAGTGCTAAGCGGTGGCGGTCTTTCTGTTTTACTAGCTTTCAGACAACTTGACCCTGATTTTCAAAGTAAACATAAAGAAAAGGAAGTTTCTTCAGAACAGCAGCATTAACCTCATTCTAACTAAACTACAGCTGTATAAATAAATCCTGTCTACTTAAGTCCACTTGTTGAAATAGAGGCCTCCATTATTTAAATAGCTGTTTTGTTTCTCATTATATATCCCAAAAAGCTGTGAGTTCTGCTGCTGTGACAAAACAGTTTGTTCCAAAAGATGATTGTATTTCACAGAGCAATTTCTGTATGTGTAGGTCCCATTGGAAGTAAAAAGAAACCTGAAAGGTAAATTGCTGTTACTAGAGCGGTCTTCAGTAGGTAATAAACGCAGCTCCAGTGTAAAAAGAGACAACCATTGTGCTAAAATCAGGAATAGCTGAAGCCATGATGAAGAAAGCAGAAGAAAGGTGTGTGCAGAGGAAGCTCGATCTGCAGTGTAGGATGCACTGGGACCGCCAGTGTTGCCTGGCAACTGGCAGGATGGGGGGGCAGGCACCAAAACCAGCCTACATCCACAGTTGCTGTGGCACGATCTTTCCAACAAACTGCTGTTTCAGCTTCTGTAGGCCATAAATACATTCTTGCCTTACTTCCTGCTTTTACAAGGAAAACTATGCAACCGAAATAGAGCAAGGGTTCAGAATTACATTTTAAATATAGTTAAATGAGAGTCTGATTCCTGAGGTTAAAAATGTTGTATTTTCCCTTCTTTCATAGCAACAAAATCAAGTTTAATTTTATCATGAAAATTCAGGAAGAGTTAATTTAAAGCTCATTGGATCAGGAGACAATGTTGGAAAAATTCTTTCACTGGTACATTCCAGACAGATGTAATTTTAAGCTATGAAAGTCTGAAGATTAAAACCTGAGACATGCACAGTGTTGTGAAATCTAACTCCCCCGACGTCATCACATAATTCAGTGCAGATCCATTTCAACTACTGACCAAAAAATCAAAAAAGCTTCCTCCCTACAAGCATCTGCATTATAGAAATCACTTAGGAGTTATGCATAGTCAGAAGCAAACTAGAGGCACTGCACTACACTCTCATTATATTTAAATGGTTAACTGGTTAAAAAAAAAAATAATTTGATGCTATATCTGGGACCTATATTATAGCTTTTCAGGATAATGAAAGTTCACTTTCTCACTGAAGTCTTCACTTGATAGCTGAACAATTATAAAAGGCCTAAAAGCTCACTCAAAGTTCACATCATTCTTGAATGGCATGAAAGGTATGTTCTTTATATCAGTCTGTAACCAAGCTAAGGCAGTCACACAGGCCTGCCCGATCACTCTACACACAAGAGCTCCTACAAAAGCTCAGCCTGCAAAGTCCCTTTTGCAGAAGTGTCGACTGAAGGCACATGCTGTGCTAGAGAGCTTATGACAGCTCAGAAGCTCATGAAGACGAATGCCAGATAATTTAGTTCACTTGCTTCTCATACTTGGACCTTACAGTAGCACGTGGAATAAATGGTAAATAATTGAAAGCTACCATGATAAATAGATGAAGAAAATTAATTGTTAAGTAGCAACCAAATCTCTTTCTGCCCACTCTCCTTCCGATTTCAACTTACCCAGTCAAGAGAGATTTCCAGAAGTAACTTTATTCTGACCCTAATCATTTTGCAAAATTAATTCTTCTTCAGATTCTACCCACAAGGAAACAACTCTCAGGCTATAGCTTAAAATGAACAGCATCAGTGCTACTGAATGGGTTCAGGTTATTAGTCTGAATCCTAGCCTTGTTCAAGATTTTATTCAATATTGCTGTTGTGTTCCAAAATTATCTCATTAAGTGTCATTTGAGACACCAATTTAAATTAAACATCGCATCAAATATATTGAGGTCAGGACGTGCTGATCTCTTTGATAAGTTCAGAATTTTATTTTAATCCTTTTTTATCTAAAATAAAATCTTTCAGTTTTACTAATTATGTAGGAAGATACTACTAGGATTATAGAAAGATATTACCTAATGTTTGCTTAACATGTGCTATTAATTTTCAACCCTTTTTTTTTCACACTAACCTATCAGCAAGCTCGGATCTACAGTGGAAGTGCTCATCCCCATGCATGATATTAATCTGCAAGGTGAGGAGGCAGCAGAGTTGTGCCTCTGCCATGATCCTCTTGGCATATGTTTTCCAGCCCCTGTGTCCATGGAGCTCTAGGCTCTTTTATTCTCCCAATCCTAACTCTTAGCCTAAAGGCATCTTGTTGCTGGGGCTGAGGTCCCTGTAACCATGGGTGGTCCAGATTAGAAAGATGTAGGAGCAGCTAAATTGGGGCCCTCCTGGGATCACTTTGGAATGCCTTTTCCTGCCACAATGTTCCTGGAGCTGTAAGCTCTTTTATTCTCTCAACCTTATTGCAAAGATAATAACCCTAACCTTAACCCTAACCCCAGCCCTAATGGCAGCTTGGCACTGTGGCAGAGGTTCTCATTGTCACAGAGGCCAGAGATCAAAAAGATTTTCCCACTAACCTTTAAGTGGGCTTCAGTCTACAGCAGAAGTGCCCATCCCTAATCATGAAACTAATCTGAAAAGTGGGGAGGCAGCAGAGTTGCAACCCTGCCAAGATCCTCTTGGTGTGTGTTTTACACCTTTTACTGTCTACAACCTAACCCTAACCCTAATGGCAGCTTAGAACTCTGGCAGAGATCCTCATTGCTATATGTGGCAGATTAAAAAATGTGGAGCGAGCCATCATGCTGGCACTCTGATGTGATGCCCTTGCAATGCCTTTTAGAGTGTCAGTGTCCCTGGAGCTGCAGGCTTGGCAGCTCTCTGAACCCATACCCTAAGTCTCATGTCACTGCTGCTGAGATCCCCATCAGCAAGGCTGGCCCAGATCCCAAAAGTGTACAGTGAGCAATCTCGGTACCCTGCCATGATGAAATTTCTTCATTTCATAAAAGGAAATTCAAGAAGCTTAGTCAGTATTTTGGTTGTTTTTAAATATTTCAGCATTTTAAATACCAATACTTAACATCTGAGTAAAACTTTACATCTTCCAGGTATCCATCTTCCTTGTACTACATTTTTGAAAACCTTGTTAACTTTAATGCCTAAATTTGATTTTGAGGTTTTTAAAGGTAACACCTAGTCAAATTCCAACCTTTTTTTCCGGTTGGAAACCCTAACTCTAACACCAAAATTATATTTTTGACTTTCTGCTTCAGAAGATGAAAATGCTGGGTCTCACTATTAAAATATGTTACTTAGTTGTTTAACATACAAAAATAATATGTTACCCTCTCTAATTTCCTTTTTGGTATAACCAAAGCAATTAAAATAGAAAAAATAATGAACCTGAAACAGACACTTGTAGAAAGTCAATGTAAATTGACTGCTTGCAGGCAGTTTGTTTATTCAGAGCAGTGTTTATTCTGGATGTATGTTCGTGTATTAGACAACTGCATGGAGAAGGTGAGGTTAGCTCAGAAAAGTTTGGTTAAAAGGGGACATGTTACTGTTAAAATACTTACTATTGAATGGTACATATGCTTATTTCTATAATTCAGGGAAAAATATTTATATTTTTACTGTAGCTTATATATTTCAGGGTTTTTTAAATAATAGAATTGTTAGTTTTAAGTGTGAAATAATTATGCAATGCATAACTGAAATTTCAGATTAGGAACTAAAAGTTATTTAGTTATTTATGTCATGAAACAATTTTCCCAGTCAATAAAAGTAGTATCAAAAAAACTATATGTACTTGAATTTACATTTGCAAAGTATATTTGAGTATGAGGAAGTCCTCCTGAAATAGGCCTCCAAATAGAAAAGTTAACAACAATATTACTTTAATTACTTTCTATATTTATTTAGTAATATAATTTTGGCATATTGAATGGGTGGTTAAGGAACAAAGAAGGTGGATTTATCCTTAGATAGCTTTTCTTATCACTATGTGAGTGAGAACTGGCATCACCCTGTAGTAATATAAATACAGTGCATAAATACTTTCAAACAAGTGGTGACTTTTAAATTTATATGAATTTTGTTTTCAAATCAAGAAATGAAGATATGCTTTTATTGCTTTTCTTTGCAATATATGGCTTGCTTTCCTCACATATCAAAGTAATATTAGAGCTTCATTACAAAAAAACCCCAGCAGACACCAATATGAAGAATGATGATTCAGGGTACCAGTCTTGATACCATTCTTTATTTTATGTGTAATTTTATCTATCACTTATATGGATGTATTATCAAGCAATTAGACAAAATATGTGTTTGACAGAAAACATTTCTCTGTTTTTAAGCCTAGATATATGTGAAGGGAAATGGAATTACAGTATCTCTGGCATTATGATTCTGTCTGCATTCACAATCACAAATCATTATTTTCCATGTAGCTATTCAAAACTAATTGTATCTTTCAGGATAAATTGAAGGCTTAATATATAAAACTAAGCTACATCATTAACATTTCTCTCACACAAAACTATAAAAGATCTGTTACATTTGGGGTAAAGAATTCTCAAGGTTTCATATGGCTTCCTACTTCATATTAGATGTTTCAAATTTATATTTAAAAATACTTATCACAGAAAAAATACATTACAGAATCACCTTTTCTGCTTATATTTCTCTGCCCCTGTGTCTGTTTTCCGTTTTTTTCCTGAGGTTTACAGATAGAAACAGTTAAATAAACACTGTCATTTTGCAGTTAACTGTTGCTTATAAGAAGTCATCGTGAGATCAAGAGTAAAGACTTTTATGTATTTAAGTCATACTTTTTCAACCAAAGATCTGCTTTAGCAGTGGTCCTTTTAATTGATAGTGCAATAGAACTGTAGGGAGAAAGGCACCAAACCAATTTAACATTATAAACATAAGTAATGACATGAGCTTTACAAAGAAATGTAGCAAAAAAAGAATTCTATGCCCCTACCTTTGCTTTTGGCAGAACCTGTAACACAAAGTCTAAGACTGTCAGTGACAGAAGAGGCTCCTGAGAAATACAGAGTATTTGCTGAGCAGGGTAGAAGAACAACTTGTTCCATTTTAGTGCTGTACCAATGGCAGTGTGTTTCAAAGTTCTGCATGTCTCTTAGGAGATGCAGAACTAAATGCTCTAAGCATCTATGTCAACCTGTACACCTGAGGCACTTATTATGTTCCAGGAAGTGTAGAGCATCTCTTAAGAACAGAACCAAGGATGTTACACAATCATTCACTTGCAGCAATGCCACTAGAGTTAAGTACCAGAGTCTTAAGTAATAGGTAGATAAAAATTATTTTACTTAGATCCTTGTGCTGCTTAGAAGTCAACCTAAATTTATGATCAGAACCAGGGGCTACTAATTTTAATTAACCATTCAAAAAATATAATAAAAAATACAACCCCAAAGAAAACCTGGCATGTGTAACACAGTATAACAGGATCTGTGCAAAAGTCCCCAGCTAGCTTCAGACACTAGGAAGGGAATTGAAAGCGATGCAGAAGTGTTGGTATTTATTGTAGCAAAGTTCCTTACCTCCCCTAATAAGCTTTGGTAAAATACCAGGCTTCCTAGCTCACAGGACTGGGAATTCTCAAAGACCTAGAGTGGGTCCCCATTTGGTATCTGTCTTAGGGTGACTTTATGATGTTTGTATACCCAATTGTCTGTTCTGTTTATGGTGGATATTAAGTTCTGCATTTTCAAGATTGGTTTCGAAAGCAAAGTGTGCAGTTTGTTTCCAGAAATTGCACTTGCTCTTTTGCATTTTTTCTCACGGACTGTGGTGTTTGTAGAACAGACAGTGGGAGAGAGTTTTCTTTTGCTTTTAGTTAGTTTTTAGCTAACTGAAGCTGAGAAGTTCCTTGGACTGTGGCTTTTTGTTTTCTTGAAACTGATCAGCCCTGCTCTGAACTGAAAACCCAGAAAAACACCAGGAGCTCACACCTGTGTCCCACCAGGTCTGGCATGTGGCATTTTCCAGTGCCGCAGGGACTGAGATGAGACTGAGTGAACTGAGCTACACCCACAACAAGGCCGTTATGAATTTGCCATCTCTTCAGAACAGTGAGAGGTTTTGTTGTTTTATATTATTCATTTTTATGTTTGTGAATACTTTGCTTGTTAAACAAACACTTTTTTTCCACTTTTCTCCAAGGAGATTTTTCCAGAACCAGCTGGGAGAAGGGCTGCTTGAATCTGCTTTCTAGAGGGACCCCTTTGGAAGTTTCCTCCCAAATTTGCCCTAAACCACAGGACATTGTCTCTTTATCATACTGTATTTCAGCTGATCCTTGTATAATTTTGTTTCTACTAGGCTTGGAGGCTATAAACATAGTCTCTGTAATTTACATCATTCAGAGAGTGAGTAATAGAGACATACTAAAACTGTAGAAGAAATATTAAAAAAACGTTGTATTTTTGTCAGTTTGCAGTATCAGTGTATCTTTTATTTTATTTTTTATTTCCTACATTCATACATTTAAGGGTCAGAGGCTTGAAGTCCCTTAAAAATTTAGACTCTATCAGCTTTTTAAGAACGCAGCCTAATAAGACTTATTGGTGAAATTAAGGTTTATACAACTGAAAATGGATGTTTGCTTTTCTCAATCAGTTATCAATTAAAACAGAAAAAAGGAAAGACATCAGTGGCAAAACCCTTTCATAAGTTTCTGTAATTTATTTGGCTTCTCTTAGTCCATTTTTGAGTTTTCAGATGTAAACTAACCCCTTCTTAATGATAAATAGACTTTATGGTATGGAAATTGAATTATAATTAATGCACATAAAATAAAAAAGTTTACTTCAAAAAATTCTGGCTTAAACCCATGAACAGCTAAAGCTATGATTTGATGAGTGACTTCAGCTTTGATCCCAGTGTTTGATAAATCTTAATGTCAATTTTTGGAGAAGAAATTATTGCATTATCAATACAAGTAATTATACATTACAATACTTTGTTCACCTAAGCAGGATATAACTCCATTTAGAGTCATTTTTATAAGTAAAATGAGCACTGAAAACATCCTTGTTGGTGAAATTTTAGCTCTGATCAATGTATAATTCCTTTAATTATAAACAAATGTTGCTATACTTTTGCCAAAACATAAGAAGGTGCTCAAACGATGTCACAGGTACAGATATTGAAATAGATTTTTTTAAAAAAAGTAGACTGATTATCTTGCAATTCTCCCAGTCCACACCTATAGTGAAACTTGAATCTCGCATAGTATGACATGATATGTACAGTATACTCAGCTAATCATCGTCCATCTGAAATTCTTTCCTTTTTATTGGAATACCTGTACCATGTGGGTTTTCTTAGCATCTCCATCATGCATCCTGGCCTATATTTCTTCAAATCAGATACTTATTCTACCAATGAAATATTCTCGTAGCATTATCTTCTGCCTTCTGCATATTTTCTGTATTTGCCACTTCCTGAAGAATAAATTTCCTCTCTTCTTGCCTCAAGCAGGCTATCCCTACTTGGTTTGTACTACTACTTGTCTCATACATCTTAATATTCCTTATTTATTTAAAGTATTAGCGTAGCCATTTTTTTTCTCTTATTTAAGCAAATTACAAAGGATAAATCTTGAAAGAAAAGTTTCAGTCACATTGAAACAAGCTATACCTGAAAACCCCTTAACAAATAAATATACTACATATGTTACTGAAGTTTAGCACTTATATATTTTTTGTCTATAGCCAGACTGCAAATATTAAATAAGGTGTATTTGCATCTATATGATTGGCAGAAAAGAATGTTTTATTTCCCTTATAAAAATGACCACCCAGATGGGTGAGATGTAGAACTAGGATGCTTCTGGTATGCATTGACCTCATAGTGTCACCTCTTTACATTGGCAAATTTGAGCTACTTAACACAGGCATAGCTAAAATATATTTTGTGCTCATATAAATTCCTTCTGCTTCTGAAAGGAACATTTATGACTATGCTCCAGGAAATTGTTCTTCTGTAATTCCTGAATGTAAAATTACTTTAGCAAATTTACATTTTGTTAACTGATAACATATGTTGCAATTTCATCTCCATAACTATTAAGCAGTTTGACAAAAAGCATTTTGCCTCTGTAACCACAGCATCCCAGCAACTGTTTCCATATATCTTGAAAAATACCTACATTGTCTCTAAAAATTTATTTTCCATCAGTCCTGTTACCTGCTACAGGCTATTTACCTTTGAGTTTTGTTTCCTTTGGCAGCACCTCTAGAATAAAGAATCTGTTTCAGGACTGTGAAAGGGTTTCAATGTTAGCATGCTAGAATTGAGTCATATATTTTATATTGATATTAATGTGCAGTAAATACCTTATGTGCTATGAGTACTGTTGCCTTTGGCTCCACATACACAATGTGTTACCCCTGAACTGCCAGGTCCATTCATAATGGCACGTACTTTAGCTCAGTCTAGGCTAAGAAGACAACTGAATATGTTGTGTTGGTATATAGGGCTGCAAAAAGCAGTGAAATTTTGATAGTATATAGAAATATTTATTTCTAAGCCTTTTCATATTGCTCTCATAAAAGCAAGGAAACTGTCAAGTCTAATATACAGCTATTTTTGAGACAGAAGATTTTTGCAGTAATTTCAAGAAGTTGTAGATATCATTCAAAAATTATAATGTATATCATCCCTGATAAAATTCTCATTGGCTGAAGAGGCCCTCACATGGAATGAGAGCCATCATCATTTTCATGGCAGAAAATCTCGAGATTTTTGGGAAACAAATGCATGCAATAACAGTACTTCCACACTTTCATGGATATGAAAGATGAAAAGCACCTTGATGCTGTGGGAGAACGGAAAATCTTCTAATACTGTGACAGAGTACTTCCCCCACCAATACCCAATCTTCAGCCTGTACTGCTAGTGACAAATACAACAGATAACAAAACAGAGAACCACTCCTGTAGACAGGAAGCACTGCAAGTGCTTGAAAGTTCTTACATTTGGCAAAACAGATCTACATGGAAGCATGAAGTGTGAAAAAAGTAACATAATGGTGGAAGAGAGAAGAAAAGCTGCACTGTACTCAATATTTCGGCTATATGCCTAGGCAGGTTTCTTCTAACATGCAATAATAGAGTTTAGATCCATATACTTTTATAGCTAGGGAAGAGAGTTTCAATATTTCACAGTTAGATATTTTCATCATATCAGCCAGATAACAGTCTCTTATTTAGACAGCTGAGAGCCTAGAAAACTGAGATTCCTGCTCTTCCATTATGGTTTGCTCACTTTGTTACACAAGAACACTTATTTAGAACTGTTGTCCACAACCATAAAGAACACTGATACTCTGTTACTTGTCCCTATTTAATGTGGAGTCTCCAGAGTTATAAAACAAAAACTGGTATTTTTCTGACTTACTTTGCTAAACACTACACTTTTATATAAAGTAACATCATTGGCATTTGTAGTACCTTAGTTTTTGTCTACATTGAAGGTAGTACATTATCGTTGTTGTGAAGTGAGAACTGCATCATAGATCTATACAGGACCTTAGTGGCTATTAAAAAAAAAAAATCACCAAACTTCATATTTAATATCATGTATTCCTAAGGATCATCTATTCCTAAAAGATTTTCTGTTTTTGAAGACACCTGACCCATCAGAGAAACATGACAGATAACCTTGCATCTAATATTTTTTAAAAAAATGAAAATAAAGTTCAAAAGACATGACTGCAATAGAGAAATCAGAAAGACTAGGTAACTGCATTGAAGTGCATCTGAACAAGCATGCAACAAATCTGAAACACCGTGGATGGGATACAGCACTAGTGACAAGAGAGCATAATTGAAACTTTATGAAGCTTGATGGTCATCCACAATTCCTTGCATGCACACAAGTGATCTAACTCCAAGACTTTCTGCAGTTAACTCAGCAAGGAAGTTTTAAGGAAAAAGGTAAGAAAGAAGTTTAATAGTTTCAGTTTTCACAGCATTTCCATGCGAAAACCAGACTGCCTGTTCCTTTTTATTTAAAAGGATTTTTGCCCTGCCTTTCATGAAGGAACAGGCAAGTAACAGAGTTTAATGATGCCATTTTATAACAGCTGAGATCTTCAGCTATTCTGGAGTGAGCATAAGCTAAAATGAACTATGCATACCTTACAAGAATTTCCAAGTAATATGTGTTTTGAACTGAACCCATGATAGCCCAGAAATTTAATTAAAAACATCTACTTTTGACATTCTAAAATGTAAAAATTAGATAAAGGATGGTTTACTCTAGAGCCAAAAATCTTCAGCTTGCTGTAAGAGCAAGTATGACAGGGAAGCATAGTGTCCTGGGTTTCTGCCAGATGCCTGCATGCTGTTCCAAAATCTAAGTGACTGCAAAAATTAATGGAATGTTAAAATGGAGAGAAGGAGTAAAATTAATGGGTTAGATTTACAGAAGGTTTGATAATCTGTATCTATTCCCTTGCCATGGATGAGTCAAACACGACTGGGAGGAGTCACTGGGCAACTGGTTTACAAAGCTGTATGTGCACAGGAAAAGAGTCCAAAGGAAGCAGAGAAGAAAAAGTGGATAATTAATCATTAATTAAGCACACAATCAAAAATACAATCACACAAAGGACCTGTAGACAAACACTGTGATTACAAAAACTAGGCATAAGAGAGGAAATCCTGGCTCTGCTATGTAAAAGAAGGCTCTCTATTCAGTAATGTAAACATGAGCATTAGAGACATTTGAGTTGTATTACCATATCCAAATAATTTAGCAGATATGACAGCGGAAGAGTAGGAAACTTGCATCATTCTTAAACAGAATATAGATTCCAGGTGGAATACCCTAGGATATTCAAAGGATCAAGAGATGTCTGTGTTTACAAAACTGAATCAGAGCTGGAATGTCTCCATTGGCTTCAGTGAAGCCAGGATTTAACACCAGAAATGAAGGGAAACTAAGGGCCAGCAGGCCAGGTTTTACATAGGCATCCCAGTGACTAAAAATTAATAAGGGGATCAGTTGCATTTATCTCAGCTCCCTTTCTTTCCATAGCAACAGGAAAATCACTGGTGCTCCCGTGGTTAAGAGCACAAAACCAGGCACTAAAGCCAGAGTGTGAGAAACACTGGAAGTTCTTTTCTCTTTTCAGCACTTTGGTTGTTCAGCTACTTCAGAGGACAGATAATTAATTCAGAAATGAGAGCCCTTTTGTAAATGGTAGGAAGGAATAGAGGGAAAATGATAGTATTATTTGCCTTTTGCATAATTCTTACAGCTCTCAAAGACCTTCATTTTAGGCAACCTACTTTTTGGAGTAGAAGATCTCCAATGCCATTGACAAGTGTCTCAAGATGTTATGTGAAAACATACCTGAAGTAAAAGCCCTATCCAGACAGGAAAGTAAGAGCATAGGATCAAAAATCAGATACAAGCAACAAGGTTGGCTGCAAGGACCAGAATTCCAGATCTTTTGTTTCTTCATGACTCTCTGGCCTCTGCAGTGAAGTACTACAGCTATGGCACATCTTTTTGGCAGGAGACAGGATCTTACCTTGAAGTGCAGGGTGCTTCTGTGCACACACAGATGTCCACTCTATGCAATTAAGTGGAGCGTCACACTTAACAAATTACATATTTCTGGGAAGAAGGCAGTCAGTGTTGTCTGGGCCAGACATCTAGGCTACATCTATATTGTTATAATTAAATGTGCCTAGGAACATTCCTGAGCACTGAGACCAACTGATACAGAGCAAATGCATCTATGCTAGGGAAATATCAGCCTTCAAAGTACAATGAATGTAACCATCTGAGCCTTCAAAGTACAATTAAAGTAACCAACCTGCCTGCTGGATCTATTCTGGCTTCCAAAGCATGCCAGGGAATTTCTTGGAAAAGAACTGGTTAAATTTAACAAGTTAAAGGACTGGTTAGTTTAAAGCTAACCATGGGCAATTGTAAAAAGCCAGGGGCTAAGAATCCAGATTGATAAAATTGTAGCATAGAAATCCACTCAATCCACAATTTTGGTGAATATAACTGGACTGGGCCAAAGACTTTCTGGTGAGTCTTCATGTCTCTGTCAGTAATCTCACCTAACCAGGAATAAGGGCATACAGCAAGAAAAATGCAGCATGAAATTGTGAACAGGACAGTGAGACATATAAAGGAAAATCACCTACACAGTTTCTGTGTGCCAATTTGCCTCACTAACCCTCACTATGGGATTTATACCATGAGCATAACTCAGACAAACAGTATTATTCCACATCCAGTTTCATGCAAGAATTGAGATTTTTGACTGCATCTCTGTGTTCACAAAAATGCATACTGGTGTAATAATATTTGCTCGAATCCTTATAAACAGCATTTTCTGTGCAATTATTACAGATGTTGGTCTGACAGCATCTACAGACCCAGTTCTGGTCAACTGTAACTGAACACCTAGGTTTGGCTGAAAGGTCAGGCTGATGATGCATGTTGTCAGCCAACTGGCAGGAGCATCTTTTGTTCCTTAAAGAACAAGCACAATTATTTCTACAAATCACTCAGTATTTACCAGGTTTTTAACTGTACAAGCACAAACAAATTTTCCAGCCATGAGTCACTCAGAAGAAGTCAAATAAGCAGCTTGGCTGAATGATCAGAAAGCTAAATGACACAAATTCAGTAAGCCTTAAAGAAAAGTAGCTTTAAAAATATGAACACGACAGTGTTTATTAAATCTCCTGAGAAGCAAGATAACATACTTAAAGAAATGGAAAAGTTATCTATGTGTTGAAGAGGTAGGTGATTTCCAATGGCTGCATCTATTTCCTTTCTTCTGGGTGGCCAGATGAGCATGCTGGCCTTGAGACTGGTTTGCCATGTCCATCTATAACCCCACCAACTTGCAATCCCCTGACTCTTTTTTCAGAATGCAAAAGCTGTTTTAACATAGAAGAAATTAATATTTAGGATCATATAGAGCAGAAGAAGACTCCACAGTCCCATAGCCACAAATGATTTCTTGGGAAAAGAAATGCAATGATGACATTGCTTATTAAAAATTAATTACAAACCCAAAAATCATCCATAATTTGGGAAAGGTTCAGCACATTAGAAATTTTAACCTCCAGTTAACTGGTTAGGAGAAGATTGTGTGCTTATGAAGCTTCCTCAATTTAAGATTATTTTATTCTTTAAACATGATAGATGTCTTGGGATGTAGGAACATTGATGAAATATAAGAAAATTACAATAAATAATCCCAGAACAATATTCTTTTGGTATTGACAGCACAACAGAATTCCTAGAGCATCCCCCAGTCAGCTGATGGCATATATCCCCCTTTCATGAACTCTTTGCCTTAGTGGAATCTTACATGGTAACATTCATTATGTCCCTCCCTAAACTCTATTTTGAGAGATTGTAAAATAACTAAAAAAAAAAAAAAAACTTAGTATTTTAGCACTATCAGTAGACATTGTATAGAAATCTTTCATTATAAATTAAACTATTCAAAACAATGATAAGGCTGATGTTGTAAACACACTTCTATACTAATTCCACACCATGTAATTATCTCTCAAAATGTAGCCACTACCAGCAGGATTTAAAAACTGGCATTAAAAATTGAGTATCTGCTTTTGGAGATGGAAAGAATCCCTTGTAAACAAAGATCAACAACACATTCCAGGAAATACTCTGTCTTGTCACAGAATAACATTGCCACAAAATATGCTCTTCTTTTAAAGATCTTTTGGTTGGTTGGTTGGTTAGTTGGATTTTTTTGGCTATGATCTTCTTCCAAAGCAGAATTTTCAAAAAGGATTTTTAGGTCTATTTGAATAACAGCTGTATGTTCATGATACACTTATAAGAAGTCAACAAACTTATTTGTCCAGTAAAGATTTTGTCTATTCCCTGACAAAGTTCAAGTTAACAACAATAAAAGCACTAACATAAAAAGCTGATGAGAAATATATATTTAGAAAAAAAAGTGCCAACATTTTAAAATTAGATTTTAAATTATACTTTAAATTACATTTTAGGAAGTTAATGAAGTAACTTAAGAAGTAGGGGGAATAGAATGCAGGGGGTTTATTTTATTAGCTGTAGCAAGCAATCACATATTTGTAAACTGAGTTACACATGTGCAGGTGTCTGCACCAAGTTGATAACCTGGGGCAGTTAGAATTGCAGAATACTGCAACCATTTAAACACATACTGAAAAAGTAATTTTTTAACACTTGGATTTATTAGATTGACAACACCAGCAAGAATATAAACAGTGTTTATATTTCAGGAACTATATGATTTTATGCCTTAATTTCCTTAATTTGAAAATAATGCAGCACCTATTCTCAATTTTCTCTCTGACTCCTCGTTCAAACTGCCTGACCCCTTTCAGCTCTTGAGAGCTGAACATGCCAGAGTAGTTTATAGAGAGAAGACAGAAAATTCTCCTATTCCTCATTCACTAAAAAAAGACCTAAGCTGTCAGTAAGTGGATGGTAAGGTACAGGTTGGTAGCATCCCATACTTTCCAAACAAGGAAGGATGTAAGTCCATTGTAAAATCCCAGAACTCAGACTGTCTTTCCAAGTTTCAGGCTGGTTGCCAGAGACTTGCAGTGCCATATATTATATGAAGAAGTTCTGTAGACTTTTCTCCAAAGTTTGGAGGAAGTTCTAGGGAAGTCTTCTAGGAAAGTCTAGGAAAGTCTCTCAGGACACAACTACTACCAGAATCACCAATAGAGAAGTATTTAAAGAAGCTTAGGGAGTGCTTTAAATTTACTTTTTGGAAAATACTAAGTGTATACATATCTAAACAAATCACAGCAAACTGCTTTTGCATCAATCTTCCTTTCAAAAAATGTTTTGAAAATAATTTGATTTCCTTAACTAAAATTAACCTGTGTTCATCTCATTATAAACTTTTATGTTCAACAGTTTTCTTCAAGTTGAAGAATAAAAAAAAACTGAAGAGGTTAATTGTTCTTAATGGCTATTAAAACCAGTTTGCCTAAGCAATCACTTCATTTTATAAAAATTACTTCCTTCATATCTATTTCAATAGGAAACACTGTTCTTGTACAAAGATATAACCATTGTTTCCTTTTTTTGCTTACACTTTCAAGCTTACTGTACATAAAACTGATGACAAAGAGAAAAATAAGTTTTTTCAGCATTTTGCTATTGCTTATCTCCTCCAATTATACCACTGAAAGGTATTTACAATCTGCTTTGTCAGCTTCTGGTTTACTGAATTTTGACTTAATAGTGAAAACAAGGAACACATAAGTTGTCACTGGACTCAAAAGACAAGATAGGACCTAGGAATTATAACAGTCACTCTATTTCTATTTAACAATGGAAATATAATATAATATAATATAATATAATATAATATAATATAATATAATATAATATAATATGAAAACAGAAGAGTAAGAGAATCTTCTCTGTAGAACAATTTTTCAGGCAGTTTAAGCAAATCCAATGTCTTTACAAAATTATTCAAAAACCTCTTGCAAAAAAGTTACTCCCCTCTAAACTACATTTACCTTGTGAATATGATCCTCTGCCCCTAAGCTTCTGTTTTCAGTAACCCAAAAAAATCATTACCCCCAACAGTTCAAGAAGGCATGGTGAAAAAGCAAAGGAAGCACTGTCTCTGGACATGCATAGGTAGCATTCACATAATAATGTTAATACACAACTTTATGAAACACCAAGATTACAGAAAGGCATTTTCTGAAACTTTATGTTTGTCTGACTTTCAAAACATTGCCTTTCAACTGGAAGGTAAAATGTGACCTTTCAGTCAAAATAATCCATTTTTGCTTTCATACTTACTAAACAAATACCATGAAGGTTTAAATATTGTTTCATTACAATTGGACAGCAGTATTCTAATATAAAACTGGAAAATACTGGAACAGAATCAGAGGTATGTAGAATATTGCAATGAAACATCATATCATAAATAGCTGAAATGGAAACACTGAGATTCTCCCACTTTCTTCAAGAGCCAGGGGAACCGTACTGTACTTCTTGGCTATGACAATCAGGTAGAGCAGAGGAAGAGGAAATTCCTTTAAAAGATAACTAATAAAACTGGAGCAGAGCAGGTTGTCTGGACAAGGACAGGCATTACATTAAGGATAATGTGGAGAAGACTGCAGTGGCCAATCACCATATCACAGAAAAGAAAATGTAAATACAGATAGAACACACAGTTCAGTACTTCAGTGTCCTGATTTTGGCTGGCATAAAGTTCATTTTCTTCTATATTTTGGATTTAGGATGAGAATAATGTTGATAAAGCACTGATGTTTTGATTGCTGCTAATAGTGCTTACCCAAAGTCAAGGACTTTTCAGTGTCTCATGCTCTGCCAGGGAGGAGCTGCACAAAAAGCTAGAAGAGAACACAGCTGGGACAGCTGACCCAAACTGGCCAAAGAGATATTCCATAACAGATAAATTAATGCTCAATATATGAATGAGGGAGAGTTACTTGAAAAGGAGGGACATCAGGCTGGGCATCAGTCAGTGGGTGGAGAGCACTTGTTTTGTGCATCACTTGTCTTTCTTGGTTTTCTCTCGCTATTTCTCTCTCTCTTTTAATCACAATTATTTTTAGTAGTAGTAAAAGTGTTTTTGTTCTTATTATTATCTTTCAATTTGTTTCAATTATTAAACTGTTCTTATCTCACCCCATGATTTCTATTTTCTTTTCTTTACTTTTCTTTCCTGTTTGTCCCCTCAATCCCTTTAGTAGGGAGCATTGCTGGTTGAGATAACCATGATATTCATGTATAAGATGGTTTTAAAACCTATCAGTTAAAATGCTGATTCCGAGTCAATAAAATGGACAGTTCAGCTTCTCATTCATGACAAATACTGCAAGTAATTTGAATAAGGTATATGTAGCAGTCCTGGCTTACTCTTAAAGAAATTTTTAATCTAACATTTGTCATAAATTTTGCCCCTTTGTAAATACTAAAACTCCTATTCCTCTGCTTCCATTCCAGCTGGTCTTTGACCTCTCAAGTTTGAACTCTAAAAAAAAATACATAAGTCTCGGTTTTATTTAGAACTTACCACAAGTTCTGAACTCTTTCTGAAAGAGGTGATTGGTGCATATGGCACAAAGAACAAAATTGTGCCTTTCAAAATTGGTGGCTTTCTATTATGGTGTTACCACATTGGTGGATGATGAAAGAGCAACTGATGTAATATACGTGGATTTCTGCAAAGCATATTGTCCCACACAATATCCTTGTCTCTAAATGGGAGAGACAGGGATTTGATGGATGGACCACTTGGGGGATAAGGAATGGTCACACTCAAAGAGCTGTGGTCAACAAATCCATATCCAAGTAGAGACCAGTGAAAGATGAGTGGCATTCTTCAGGAGTTGCTATTGGGACTGACACTGTTTAATGTCTTTGTTGGAGACATGAACAGTGGTATCAAGCACATGCCAAGCTGTGTGGTGTGGTTAACATACTGAAGGGAAGGGATGCCATCCTGAGACACCATGTAAAACTCATGAAGTTCAACAAGGCTATGTGCAAGGTCCTGCACCTGGTTGGGGTGATATTCTGATCACAAATACAGGCTGGACAGAGAATGGATTGAAAACAGCCCTGGGGAGAAGAACTTTGGGGGCTGCTCTATGAGAAGCTCAACATGATCCAGCAAAAGCTGCTTGAAGCCCAACCATATCCTGGGCTGCATCCAAAGCAGGGTGGCCAGCAGCTGGCTGGTGGGTGATTCTGCCCTCTGCTACTCTCTCCTGAGACCCCACCTGTTGTATGCATCCAGGTCTGTGAACCCCAACACAAGAAGGATATTGACCTGTTGGTACAAGTCCAGAGGAGGGTCACAAAGATGATCAGAGAGCTGGAGTACCTCTCCTATAAAGTCAGGTTTGTTCAGTCCAGAGAAGAGAAGAGTCCAGGGAAACCTTAGAGCAGCTATTCAGTACTTAAAGCCCACAAGAAAGCTAGAGTGGTATTTCTTTCAAGAGTATGTAGTAACAGGACGAGGAGTAATGGCTTTAAACTGAAAGAGGATAGGGTTAGATTAGATATTAAGAAGAAATTGTTAGAATAATAGAATTATTAAGATTGGAAAAGAATTCTACTATCAACTCCAGCTTTTGACTTTACACTGCCAGGTCCACCACTAAACCATGTGTTGATTTGGCACAGTCTAGGGTTTTTTTTCTATGGCCCTCCCCTAGTAGCAGAGGAGGGCCACAGAAGTGGCTTCTGTGAGAAACTGCTAGAAGCTTCCATCATGTCTGACAGAGCCAATCTGTGATGGTTCTGAAGATGGACATACTGCTTGTCTAATTAGAGAGGTTGGTAACGCCTCTGTGATGACATATTTTACAAAAAAATCAAAACAGCGCATGAACAGATTTTCCAGGAGTGGCAATGCGCTGCCTCCTGGGCCGTCCCAGCGCACCTCGCAGCAATGCACCACAGCCACCACCATCTTGATGTGGCCTGCACTGAGCCTTGCCCGCCTGGCCACTCCAGGCCTCCACATGAGGAGAGGTGTCAAAGTGTGCCAGTGCCGTGGCAGCCTCCATTGCCCATGTGGTGACAAAGGGGCCGCAGGGCCAGTTGCAAAAACATGGTGAGTGACTCCCCAACACGGAACCTGGATGAGATCGACCTCTCAGCACTTCAGGATCCTTCAAGAGTCTTTGAATTGGTGGAACTTTTTGATAACAGTACCTATGGGCAGCAGTTTTTCTTCTAGTCAGAGAAGAGGAGGAAGTGAGGACATATGAAAGAGAATAACACGGTGGCACCGAGGTCAGTGGGAAAAGAGGGGGAGGCGGTGCTCCAAGTGCTGGAGCTGAGATTCCTCTGCAGGCCATTATGGTGAACCAGGCTGTCCCCCTGCTGCCCATGAAGTACACAGGGGATGAAGAGATCCACTCGCAGCCCATGGGAGAAGTGCTCACACTGGAGTGGGTGGATGCCAGAGAGAGCTGTGATCCAGTGGGAGACTCAAATAGAGAGAGGGCACCTGCTTCCAGACATAGAGAGAGAGGGACCTTTCTTCCAAACCAGAGCAGTCTATCGTAGACGACTGCACCCTGTGGATGAGTGACCCACGCTGCAAGTTTCAGAAAGTCTTGTCCATGGGAGGGACACACTTCGCAGTTTTGGTAGGACTGTTGCTCGTGAGATTGGAGCTACACTGGAAAAGTTCACAAAGAACTGTCAACCGTGGGAGGGACCCCACAGCATAGCAGAGGAAACACTCCTCTCTTTGAGTGAACAGAAGAAAATATCGGATGACAAACTGACCAAAACCCCGCATGCCCTGTCTCCCTACGCTGTCAGTGAGAAAGAGGGAGGGACTGGGGACAAAAAAAGGTGTTTTAAAGGCTTATATTACTTCTCATTAGCCTCCTTTGATTCTGTTAATAATAAATTTACCCTATACCTTAAAATTTGAACCTGTTTTGCCCTTAGAGTGTTTTGTCCCAGTCCTTATTTCAACTCATGAGACCTTTTCTTTTTTTTTCCTCTCTCCTCTGCTCAACTGCAGCAGGAGAGTGTGAGCCAATGGCTTTCACGGGTGCCTGGCATTTGGCCAGTGTCAAAATCACAACACCATGTCTGTAAGTGCAACATCTACACGTAACAGAAGGCCACTGGCCTTGGCTACCTGGGCTCACTGCTGGTTCACGTTCAGCTGCTGTTGACCAACACCCCCAGGTCTCTTTCCACTGGCCAGCTTTCCCCCACTCTGCCCCCAGCCTGTAGCTCTGCATGGGGCTGTTGTGACTCAAGTGCAGGACCCAGAACTTCACCCTGTTGAACCTCAGACAACAGGCCATTTATCCAGCCTGTCCAGATCCCTCTGCAGACCCTTCCTGCCCTCCAGCAGATCAATACTGATCCAACTTTGTGTTATCAGCAAACTGACAGAGAGTGCACTTGATCCCCTCATTCAGACCATTGATAAAGGTGTTAAACAGCACTGGAACAGGACCCTCTTCACTGTGACTGTGGTGAGGCACCTTTAGCTTGTGAAACCACAAGATAAAAATCTGTGTGCAAACACCCTTTAGGATGTGCTCATTCCTGCCTACCAAGTACATTTTTAACAAGAAAAGGCAGGTGTCATGGTGAAAATTTTAATGCACTTTCTATTAAAAATAAGTTTTTATCAACACTACAATATAAATTGCATTTAAACATGTACTTAGTGTATTTTCTTATATTTTAACATATTAACTGATTTGACTACTCTCAAGCCAGGTATTGGCAACATCAAAAAGCCCAACACAAAAATATATAGCTGCCCACATAATTCAAAAATATTACTTAAATAGAATTCTGTTTTCCACAACGTAAGAACTCACAATAATGAACATAAAATAAAATAAAATAAAATAAAATATAATAAAATATAATAAAATAAAATAAAATAAAATAAAATAAAATAAAATAAAATAAAAAATACAGTTAAGCCACAAGTTAAATACGCATCTTGAATTCCCATTTGAAAGTTCACTCATAAATTGAATATTTAGATATGGATTTCTCCAGTTCTTTTTTGCATTTTAAAAAGAAGAAGCTAATTTTACTTTTTTTTTCCCTGTCAATAAGCATTTATTACCTAAATACTTTATCAAAATCATAACAAGGTTCTTCAAACATCTTTAAACCATTCATAGACATAGTCTCAAACTGTTACTTTATAAAAAAACTTTATAGAAAAAGGCCTCCAACTTATAAATTGCTCTCAAAATTTCATTGTCACAGGAAGAGAATTATCAATTCTCTCATTCTTGTTGACTTTGACAACAACAATGGAATCCATCTGCTCGTGGACACACAGTGCAGCAGACTTTATGATTATAAACTCAGTCTAGGGAAAATAAATGGTTCGTGTATACAGAAGCTAATCTTTATGATGCTTCTAGCCATACTAAAGAAAGTATCACTTCTAAGCAAGTAACTATTTGCAAAAGTGAGCAGTAGAGCTGTTCCTATTTTTTGAAGTCTAAGAGAAGGCTGAAATTTCTCTTGACTTAAAAAGTGAAATAAAATAAATAAGAACACAATAATGTAAAATAAAAAAAAGGGAAAATTCTATTTTAAAAAGAAAGGCTAGAATTGCGTTGCACTTGGAAAAGGAGAAAAAATGCATTTGATTTATTTCATCATCTATATTTTATTTACAACTGCAAATCAAGAACATACTTTAATACATCTTTTTATTATCCTGACAAACAGAAATCTTAGAATGTTTTAAGCATCTTAAAATTGTGAAAGAAATTAAAATTAAACATTTTGTAAAGTCTTAGCAAGAACAGTAACCACACAGGTAATCCTTGCAAAAATTCTGTAGCAAAGGTATTGCAAGTGCCGTTATTTATGAAGTGTAAATAAACAACCAACATGATTGTTATCAGTTGGAATTGACTTGTATAATGTGTGCACTACTAGTGAACCCAGAGCTTCTGAATGCAATTTCAGTAGCACACAAAATTAACCTTTCATATGAGTGCCTACATTTTCCCTAGACATCTTTCCTGTCATATTTCACAAGCAATTTGGGCAATGCTTAGTGGTTTAGCCCATCTGAATTATGCATACTCCTACACATTCCATAATGTAACTAAAGAATGTTTTCAATTTTCTGGCATGATGCAAATTTATTATAAATAATTGTAAAACCCAACCAACCATACAGAAATAAAACACACTTACTGAAGTTAATCCCACACATTCTTTCTTCCACTGTCTCAATACATCAAATAGTAATTATACTGTGTTGAACATAATAGGACAGAGAATATTTAGCCTGAGAGTACTCAAACTGGTTAAATATAGATAAATATCTATGATAAGATAAAAAATGTCAGTTTTTTTCTTTAAAGGTCACTGCATAATTATTTTGATGTCATTAGCAAAAAAGCTACACACCAGAGCCAACTCCATATGGATTATTACTGAAACAGCATTATCTGTGTCCTATTGTGTGTTAAAATTAAAAAGCAGATTGCTGCTGTTTTGGGGGGAGGGGGTTGTCTGCTTCTTTGCAAGAAAAGAGGAGAAAAGGGAAAAAAGGGAGAAAAATAGAGTTATCATGTAACACAAATGTTATTAATCCTGATCTGAGAGACTTATTTGGTTCCTATTTCTGTACCTTAATGACTTCTAGTCCTGCATCATTCCACTCTAATATAGAGAGGAACACTAAGCCCTTGACAAGCCATGTGGAAAAACCCAATCCATTTTCCATAAATACTAAGATAGCCTGTTAATCATTGGAGTCCTCAGCCTTATGTTAGTAAGTACTTTTAACTTCAGCCTACGTTTTCCTGAAAATGTCACAGACATTAAAATGAATATTCTCAAATCATGTTTATAAGCCTTACATTGTCTGTGAGCTTTTGAGAGAGATTCAATGGCAGAGCGCCTATGAAAAATTTACATGGGATTTTCATTCTGCAAGCTTTCCTACCAGAAACCTCACTCCATATATTTACTGTTAAAATACAATGTCTCCCATCAAATTATCCTACTTCATAGAATGAAGCAATTAAAATTGTTCAAATTTGAAAAATGACAAGTCACTTTCATGAAGAGTATGAACATATTTTTTAATATAATGGATGCAGTTGTTAAATAGTAATCAGTCCATTAACATCTGTATTGGTTCTGGCTGGGATAGAGTTGATTTTCCCCATATCAGCCCTCACAGCTGTGCTTTGTACTGGTAGCTAGAAAGGTTTTAATTTTATTTTCTCCCTGCCCTGTCCTGCTGAGGAGGGGAATGATAAAGCAGCTTGGTGGGCACCCAGTGGCCAGTCAGGGTCAACCCACCTCAACGTTTCATGAATACAAACAGAACCTGGCCTAGCTGTAAATTACTTTTAATTGTAGCATTAGCAATGCTAATAGGGGTTATGCTACTAGGGATCAATATGCACATCAATATGCATACTTATGAGAGAGCTTAAAAAAATGATACATAAAATGTTCTTTTCTTTTTTTTTACTCATGCATAAATAAATATATCGCCTGGAAACTGAGTGAGAAATTATTTATATCCCACAGGTTACTCTTCTTTATACAGTTCATACTGTCTGTATATTGTCTGCCAGGTAACTTTCTTGCTTTCTTGTCCCAGTTTGAGCTTTCTCCCATTAGTGAGATCCTTAATAAAAAGATGTCAATAAGGAAGGCAGGAGGAAGAAAACAGCCAGCCTGTGTGTCAGGGAATTTTGGCCTACTTGACAAGCCTTTGGTCAGACTTTACAATGGCCAAAGGAAAATCTGAAAAATCCTAACTCTTCCCATTAGTAAATAAAGCTAAGAAGATTAGATTTATTGGTGAATATACACAATAGTACGAAATACATAACACATAAAACACTTTAGGCATGAAAGAGGCAATGAGATCACCCTTGGCTCTTCTGTCCAGCAGATGAACCAGAATCGTCCTTGGAAGTACAAGGACTTTATAAAGAGTAGAGTCCATACATAAAAGACTCAACATTGCCTAATAAATGACCCTCAGTTATATGTACTGGAAGACACAGTACTCTTCACTAGCACTGAAAAGTCATGTTCTAAGCACGGTCAGCTTTTTCTTGTATGGATTTGGACATCAAAACTCATACTCTTCTCTGCAGGAGGATGATGGGACAGATGTGAACCCCTTAACCAAACTAACAGTTTGATACAAGCTTCAGAGGAGGTAAAGGCCTCAGCAATAGCTGGGCAAACAACTCCTGCAGGAAACCCACAAACCAACAGTGACACTGAGCATCAGTGCATATGAGCTTGGAACATCAATTATGTGACTAACACATAAATAGCAGGTGTTTTTTCCAAGACTCAAGGACCTTAGAAAGCTGTGGGTACAAGGTGCCTCATACATACCTCACTATTGTATGCAACTTGACTAGGACCCAATCACTTTTCTCCATAAATATGACAACCTAAATGAGCTGACTTTGTGCTTTCCCTGCTAGGCAATGGCTGCATGGTGGTGATTTCCCCTTGAGCTGGGACTCACCTCAAGGTTGTTCCCCAAGGCAGAGAGACCTCTTACCAATGATCAAGATTTAGATGAGTCCAGTTTGAGTTCTCCCTGAAATAAAACTGGACTGCATGTCAGATGGCTTTCCCCTTGAGCAGGAATGCCTCTCAAGGTCTGAGATTCCCTACCTAAGACTAAGAGAACCTTTCTTAGCTAAGATGGTGAGGTCTTTTACCTTCCTTCACAAGATCCATGGTAAACGACTGATAGCATGATAATTTAATACTAAAGAAACTGATATTCATTATTAATTTTTATAAACTTTATAGAAATAATTCCATTAGAAATAAGTCATTGTCCAAATCTGAGAGTAAGACTGGACCTAGCCTCACACAGACTTCATCAGAAGTTGTCATGATTTAACCCCGGTCAACAGCCAAACACTATGCTGCCACTTGTTCACTTCCCTACTGATGGGATCAGGGAGAGAATCAGAAGCATAAAAGCTAGAAAATGCAAGTAAAAACTATGCCCTCAAGAAAAGCAAAACAAGGCCTCAGTTCACTCAGTTCAGCTTCCCGTGGGAAGGCAGGTGTTCAGCCATCTCTAGGAGAGCAGGTACCCTGCATGTGTAATTGTACTTGGGAAGAAAAATGCCATCACTTCAAATGTCCCTCCCCTTTTTCCTTCTTCCCCCTAATTTATATACTGACCATGATCTCATATGGTCTAAAATATCCCTTTGGTCAGTTTAGGTCACCTGTCCTGACTGTGTGTCCTCCCAGCCTGCCATGCACCCTGGCCTCTTCAACAGCGTGGCAGTATGAAAAGCAGAAAAGGCTTGGCTCTGTGTAAGCCCTGCTCAGCAATAACAAAAACACCTCTCTTTTATCAACCCTGCATTCAGCACAAATCCAAAACACAACCCCATACCCACCACTGTAAATTCCAGCCAAAATCAGCACAGAAATTTAGAAAGCACAGAGTTGGTTCTGAATCTCATGACTCAACAGGAAGGTCTCTTTATACCCTTTTATGTCTCTGGTCTCTGTGTAAATCATTGTAGCTTGATTGTAACTTGTTTTCCTTTTGTGCATTTCTTCCATGTAGTAAGTAATAGAGTGAACCTTTGCCATTAAACTTTGTTAAGTCACACCCTTACAATACCATATCCAAACCACTTTTCCTAATACCTTTAACAGTGATTCTTTGAGTGATATAAATCACAAATTGGACAGGACAGGATCCTAAATCAGAATCCATGACAAATTAGTATGACAGCAAACAACAGTCTTTATTGCATGTCTATTCCACTCCACAAATCTCTGGGAACAAAAGCCTGACAAACCTGTTTACATGAGCAAAACAACAACTCCTCCCTATGCTGCATGTCTGGTGCGTAACAAGGTCTCAGAAAAATTATACATTAAATCTGTATTTCACTTCCACCCAAGTCACTGATATAAATCTATATGATTTTCAGGTTTGAGTATGTATTGTACAATGTGGCAAGAGCTCTGAAACTGAAGTTAGTAACATAAAATTCAAGTTTGTCCTATATTTATATTTGCGTAACTGGTTGCCAGGGCTGTAGCCTGAATGAATGCTCATGCACTTGAGTCAGAAATTCCCAAGTGGCCCAGGAACCCACTGCTAAGTGAGACATCCAACTGAATTGAAATATCACATTAACCTAGCCAAGGTGACTGACTTGGAGTTCCTGGCCTCCTTCACAGCAATATGTATGAGTAATTAGCAGAAGAGTCCCTAGGTGGGAATTCCACACACTTCCCAAAGCATCTCGTGATATGCATAGACCAATTTGAACATTCCAATATGTATATTAGCATACTGCACGGGGCATCTGGCTATTCCAGATGGTTCCCAAGCAGGCCCACTGCAAAATTGGTCAAGCTGTACATAGTTACCTTTAAATAGTCAAGAGAAGTCATTCCTGCAGATACAAAAACAGCTGCATAAGACAGTCTTTTGTGCACAGTTTTGTGCAGTTAGAGATATTTTGTATGCAGTTTCAGATAATTAATAACAATGATTTTTGTATATAATGAAGTGGTCACATAGGATCATGGGCCAGCCAAATTATAGGAATTCAGCAGAATAGTTTCCAATGCAGTTAAAGAAACCCTGTCAAAGACCCCTGCAATGGAGACTCATACTGTCATCCAGCAACAAATGACACTGTTTGAGAGAGATAATTCCCATGCTAAATTCTCAAATGGTTTATTTGGGTTTTTTAATAATCACCCTCCTTTTGAACATCTATGTAACACTCACTGACTGGGTACTCAGGTGTACATGAAAAACTTACATTTTTCTTGCAACTAGAAGAAAAATCCATGCTTGTTCAGCCTGATCTAAATTTTCTCTTTTCAAAATATCTCACTAATATCTCACTAAGTACATCCTCCCACAGAGTTTCAGCAAGTACGAAAGTGGTGGAACAGCCTAGCATCTAGCAGTAGCACTGCTATCAGAATACAATGTTCACAGCACTGGTATGAAGTAAGCTCTGTAGGCTGTAATTATTGAAGTGCCAGCTTGCCTATTTTACAAAAGTAAACACGGTTTATAGGCCATACAAAATAAAGTTCTATTTGAAAGAACAAATAACTGATTTGCAAGTCAAGTCCAGAAAATTATTGGTCAAAATTATCTTTGCTTTTTCACTACTATAATACCACCTTACACTGTCAGTTGTTGCCTTTTCAGTCCACTTCAATGAATAGAAGACTAGTCAAATGAGCAAGGACTGAGAAGGTCAGTACCAACCTGAGAATCAGCTAGTGCACATTGTCAAACCTCAAGTCAGATCTACTAATTGTATCCAGTAGAGTGATAATGAAAACTCCCTCAGAGCATGGTCAAGGCAAGAGAGGCAGATCATTTCTTTCAGCTAAAAAGAACATTTTTTTCTGAGTCGCACTGGCTGTTGCATCTGGTTCTTGCACTTGTAATAAGATGGATTACCACAGCTGTTTTGGCAAAGAAATTTTTTCTTGCATCTTATTAGAAGAGCTAGATAGATGGGATTGAGAAAAAGAATGGGACCTCAACTCCTTTATCTAACTGCTAGGATTACTTGCATTTATCAACTTGTGTCTCCTTAGCAGTATTAGGGTGTTTTATATTAGACACCTTGTTCCTGTCTGGTTTTTCCTCTGGCATGCAGTATTATTTTGTCCTAATGACTTAAGTTTAAATAAAATTTTAATTAATTCAGGAACAGGTGGGCAAGGTTTAATGATCTACCATTACATAGCTATCATAAAATCATAGAATGGTTTGGATTGGAAGGGACTTTTAAAAGTCATCTAGTCCAACTCTCTGCAATGAGCAGATCTTCAACTTGATCAGCTTTTCCAGAGCTCCCATTCAGCCCAACCCTGAATGTTTCCAGGAATGGGGCATTTACAAGCTCTCTGGGCAATCTGTGCAGGTAGTTTACCACCTCCACTGCAAAACTTCTTCCATTTATCTAGTCTGACTTTCTCCTCTCTTAGGTTAAAGCCATTACCCCTTGTCCTAGTCTTACAGACCTTATTAAATGCATATGCACTTATATATCCATATATGCATACACACGCACACACACACACATACATATATATGAACTAATGGTCCATTTTTGCCTTAAACTTTGAAATTGCATTTCAATATAAGAGAGAAAGGTATTTTCTGCTATGAATATTTTATCTTTAACCTTCTAAACCACACTAGAAACTGCTGATTAGAGACACCCACTATCCATTTTACCTCATTGCTAATGAAAACAAGTCCTTCATTCAAAGCTATTTTTACTGTTAAGATTTGCATAATATAGCTGTGCTCTGACTCAGATTTCTGCAGATGAAGCAACTTTTTCCTTCTTCATAAAATTTTCTAATTTGAGGTCTAAACAGCAAGATAATTCAAAATTAGTTTTAAGAACCTAGCTCAATTATTCTTCTTAGCTAGTAGAAATTAATACAACTAATTTACAGAGCTGTAACTTCAGTGAGTTTATAGAAATATGTTTATATAATGGGTTCTCATAAAATTCCATTTCTTTTAATTAAAACTCCTTATTCTTAAATGCCAATGAGAGAAGCTTCTAATCAAGATAACATATCTGTTATTCTTGTGTATATATTTAAATTAAAATAGCAAACATAGAATAACACTTGTCTTAGAAGATAAGATCACAATTTGCAGAGAGAGAGAAATCAAATCCCTCTTTTATCTGCACAAGTTTTCTCATGACAACACTCATGTTCTGGTCTCCCTAATTTTATTAAAAATGTGATAGCAAGAAAGAGGATGATGAAATCTTAATTAATCTCAACAGAACTTGAAACAGAAAGTAGAAAATTCATGAAGGGAAATTCTGTTAAAGGTTACTAAAATAAAAAATGGTATCTTTAGCTAAGGCAGTCCTGAGCAAAAATAGCTGAAAAACTGTCAGGATATCAGAAAACTCTATGTAGATGGTTTCCCATTTCTGTGCTCCTCCCTAAAGATTAGATTTCTGGATTAGCACAACACAGCTATATTATTTTTGTTGTTTGATAATTTAGGGACTTGTACTTAAATTAGGGAATTGTACAGCACAGAAAAAGTCATCACTTTTCACATTACCTATAACCCTTCTTCTATGTAAAAAGATTTAGTTGTAGTTTCAGTGCATCTCAGAAAGCATCATAAGCCACGATTTGATTCAACCTATTGTCAGCATTCAACCTCTTGTCAGTGACTTTAGTAAAACTTCAGTAAAACTGATATGTTTGTTAGAAAGAATATGTGGTTCCATCATTGTGCCATTTTGTTGAAACTGCTAAAATTTAAGTGACCATCCAAACTCAAAATGTGTTGAATTACCATTACTTTGATTTGTCCAAACAACCTCATAATTAGCATTTAAGTTGGGCTTTACACACTGTTAAATTATAACTTGACGATATTTTTAAAAACTGTGAAGCATCAGAAAAAAATGGAGGAAAATTACTTTTTTTTTTAATTTCATGTTATCTGACAAAATGTCACAGTTTTATCAATAGTTCAGATTTTAGTAAATATTGATCCTCTAGAAAAACTTTTATCTTTCATGTACTAAATCCAGAGTATCTGAACAGAAGCAGTATTAAATCAGAATACAAAAAGCAATAATAACGAGGAACCAAACAAACAGCATGGCTCCATCTCATCACTTGTATCTTTCTCTTCTCTTTTGAAGTAAGGTTGTCAGTACTGAAGATGTGACCTCTTCAGTACACATTTTAGAACAGTTAGTGGGATTTGGGAGATTCTCCAATCCGCAGAAAAATGTTCTGCAGTAACTGCTGCAGACATGCTAAACTGAAGGCAGATCAAGACATAATGTTATTTTAAACATGTATTTTTTGAAGTGAACTTTCTTCAGATATTAAATTGACAGATATGCAAATATCTGAAACAGTAGTACTGTGGTATATAATGTTTCATCAGAAAAGTAAAACCTCTTGGTCTGCTGCAGTAAAAAAGTAGAAGATAATTTCTTCATTGAGTGTCTGGAAAGAAAGAGGGATAAAACTAATCAAGTGGACTAACACCTAGCCACTATCTGAACTAATTATTAGAACAATGATATTTTTAATCCTGTAGTTGGAAAGTGTATAATTTGTAGCAATTACATAGCATATTTAAGAGCTATTATCTTTACTGATTAAACAATTTCCTCTGGAAGCACTGTTTTTGAAGTGCATCACCTACTCAAGCGTACAGTTTCTGCAAAAAGACTGAATTAAGCAAAGAAGCATCTGCAACAACGGCAGAACTATCCCCTTGGAAGTTGTCCTTTATCTGGCCTGGTGGTCAAGGAACAAGCAGCACGGCAAGGGATTGTGCACAGGAAATGAGGGTAGCTTTAACGGTTTTCAAAAGATGAAAAATATTAAAAGGAGAGTCATGGTTTTTTCTCACTTACTTGCTGTAAAATAAAGAAGTGTATCGTAACTAACTACAGGTTACATGTTGATCAGATGGAACACAGGTATGAATACACATGAAAAACCAGAACAGGAATATGATTCTTAAGATTAACAAGGCTTTTAGCAATTTATACTTTATTATCTTTTATTTTAAATTCTAAGCAAGTATATATTACTTGAGACCCACAACACGCTCGCTGGTTTTGGCTACAACTGTCCCAAAAGTATGTCAGGAAGTGACCTCTCTGTCATGTTCAATCTTATTTTTAATCTTACATTTGAAGGAATATTGTTATTATTACTACCTTTAGCAGAATTATTCTAAATCATAATTTTATTCAGGGTATACTGAAGTTATCTGAAGCTACAGGATCAGGTCAGGCAAATTGTCTTTTTATTGAATCAAAAGGTATTAACTATTGCAAAAATCCTTATTACAACCTTTATATTCTTCATTTCAATTGAAAACTTTGATATTTCTGGTAATAAAGTTGTTCTGGTACAATACTTGTCCAGTGCAGTTCTACACAAGAAAACACATGGTTGTATGCAAATATATATAATCAGTCCACATGTTATAACTCCTAAGTCTATTTTAAAAGAGGAATAGGACTTAAAAGACTTAAAGAAACCTTAAAATGTCTTTTTAAATAAACTTGGCGACTTCTAAAATATAATTTGTTTTGAATTTTTCAGTATTACAGCAAAGGATTAGTTGAAACCAGTGATATCTTTTTAAATTTATTATTATTATTATTATTATTATTATTATTTCATCTATTGGTAGTTTGTTTAATATCTGATTACCTGAGATGACTACACCAAGAATGAGCAAAGGCAATTTTTTTTAAATTATACAATAAAAATTCAGGAAAACTATCAACATATCTAAAGAGTTCTGAAAATGTTTTAATTCCCTGGCAACTCCCAGTCCCTCCCCCATTTTGAAACATTAAGGAAAAATATTAATTTACAAGTTTTGGCCTTGTATCATCAAGTATTAAGATAATTTATGTTTTATAGCATGATGGGCTTTTTGGGCCTTCTGTCATAGTTACCTGTCTGAAAGGGAGGCTGTTCAAGATTGCTCCACTTCTTTTTTCTGTGCTAGTAGGAGCTAAATAAGAATTTTAACAGTTTTACTACCAACCACTACTAGATCAAGCTGAACATTAAACAGATGGAACACAGTTATAAAAGAAATCCTTATCTGCTCATCACTGAAGGATTCCTGTGTAATCCAGTTATGATGCATATTTGCTATAACTGATAATAAGATTTAAAGAGGCTCTTCTTCAGTAATACAATTTTCTGTTTATAGTAGAAAAAAGGTACAAAGAAGTACAAGGGCAATTTTTCTCTTTAAGATATCAGTGACTATGATATATCAGTGACTAAGCTTGGTCATCACCAAATTAGTAATGTCTGTACTGAAAACTGCAATGTATAAATTACTTTAAAGAGCTTGAGTATTATAAATAGCTCTTTAAATCCAATGTGAATTCTTTTACTCTTTACAGCATAAGATAGATTTGTAATTTTGCTGATCCACAATAGTCACTTTTAAATTGCAAGAATAGACCTGATTCAGGAAGATTTTCAAGTTTTACTGAACTTTTCATAATACATAATGTTTTGATTGTCATGTTTTAGCCAGGATATTTCTTAGCATGTTCACAGGACACAACCAAAGACACACAAAAAAAATCAGAAAACAAAGCATTTACATTCAGAAACTGGCAGATAAATAAATATCTGTATGTTGTTTTTCTACTAAAAACCATTTCAAATCATTAAGTGGTTATTATTACTTCAAACATATTGACACAGTTCCTGAAGCCAGAACTTAAATGAACACTGCTTTTTTATGTTCATAAGCTAAAACTGTGTTATTTCTTGATTCTGTTATTTGCAAGATCTGCAAGCATTTATTACTGTGTTATACAAATGAATAGCTACAACTACTTTAGACATGCTGCTGAGAAAACAGCAACATAATTTGGACTAATAGGGAAAGACATTCTAGTGGGGAAAAAAGGGCCTAAACTAGAACAGACACTTTGACCATGAGGGGGAAAAACAATTCTCTATGGAATAACTTGATATGTAAATCAGCCTAGACCTTCCTTTCCATGGAAAGAGAAATACAGTACAGATGAAACAGCAAAATTACATTAAAAAACCCTTGGATTTTTTGGTTGATTCTCCTCCACAGTAGAAGCAGAACTAAGGTGCCTTTGCACAGACAGAGAACTGGAAGAATGCTAGGAAAATATACATGGAGATAAACTTGAAAGTCTGTGTAAACGTGTTTCAGGCCTCCAATTTCAACAGGGTTCCAGAAATGGGAGACACTTTGTTTTCAAGATTGCTGCAGTTGTGGCAGCTATAGTTAGTGTAATGTCATCACTCACTGGGCAGATCTGACAGTTGCTATTTTGACCAGTACCAAAACACTCTAGAGCCAAAAGCACAAGAATCTATGATGCCTTGACAAAGAGAGGCAAGGCTCAAATGAAATAAGTTTATTTCAATATTGGTACAGAGTAAACTGGTAATGAAAAATCCCCAAGCAGCTATGTGTATACCTGTCTGTGCCCTTCGCAGACAGCATGTAGAGAGACATTCCATAGCAAAACATAAATATTAATGAATCAATAGAAATATTATCCCAATTGGAAATATGCTCTTTGTTTAATTCAAGTGGAGTAGCAAGAAAGAGAAAGGGAAAGGGAAAGACAGGAATATGCTTCCATATCACCAGAAGCTTTATGTACTGATTTAGATAGCATATATGTGTAATAAAACTGCACAATAGTTGGTGGTTTTTTCATGTATACAAATAAATGAATCAATATGTATTATTTACATAAATGCATAACATCTTTTGGAATACTTTGACAGAGACTAAAAGTCAAAGCACATAAGAAGTAAAGGCTGTGTATCAGTTAAAAAATACTAGATACTTAGTTTCTTTGATGGCTCATTCCATCTTCTTACCTTATAAATTCTTTCAAATGCCAGATATTGCTACCCTGATAACCACCAAAAAATAAAACCCAGAAAGATATATCTGACATTGTCTTGGGTTATGTAACAAAAAAAAATTGTATTCTATTTCATCTGTTAAAGCAGCTGGGGAGATTTTTTTTTTTCCTTTATCTCTTGTAACTCCAGGGGAGAGGGGGGCAGATGCCTTCTGATAATGGACCAGCTGTTAAAACCAGGTGGGGCAGTGTTTCTTCTCTCTTTCACCACCTGTCCATCCTCCAGGGAGATATCTTCTGCTAATGGGCCATTAAGGCTCACCAATGACATGACACATTACATCATCCCATTGTGAGATGCTCCACGCACTAAGGGGGGAGCCAACTGTTCCTACTTCAATATAAACTGAGACTCAGGAACCCCAGGTAGCCTGTTTTCCACTGGACTCCCAGAGGAAGACTGGACCCATCTCACCACTGCTGAACCCTTTCTACAGGATCATCTCTACTCCACTGAATTACATCTGTTACTCCAGAAGGATGTATTTAGACTGCTTCCAACACCCTGACCAACAGGGTGTCAGGTCATATCCCTGACTCTGTCAGGGTTTTCTACGATTTTTGTTTGTTTGTTTGTTTGTTTCCTTGCTTGTTTTTTGTACTACTACACTTGCAATCTTTTTTTATTTTTATTTTTTTAGTATTCCTAGTAAAGAACTGCAATTCCTATTCCCAAATCTTTGCCTGAAAACCCTTAATTGTAAAATTATAATAATCTGGAGGGAAGGGGGTTTACATTCTCCATCCCAAGGGAAGCTCTAGCTTTCCCTGGCAGATAACTGTCTCTCTAAACCAAGACAGACATAAGCAAAAATTACTTCTGAACACAAGTTTACAGAATGAAATTAAGCACTCAATAAATTTTATGTTAGCTGTCTAAGCATTAGTATTTAAGGTAAAGATGATTAACTCATTGGTTATTGAAGGAACTCTTGTTGGCTCCCTTGATCTAAAAGTTTCAGTGGATACCTAAGCAGGGCACTGTAGACAGTGTAGAGGAATAGGAGAATCATTCCTCACACCATAACTGATCGAAAAAAGGTGTGCTTCAAGACTAAGTCTTAGTCCTAGTCTTTAGGACTTTGTCTTCACAGGCAAGGTAAAGCTGTACTTCAAAACAACATTTAAGTATCACCTAAAAGCTATTCAAATCCAAATATTTTCTTCATATGCACAAAGCTGCACAAAAAAAATGAACTTGGAACCAGAGGTTAGCCTACATGACTACAAATTACACACTGCAGCCACAAAGACTGTTAATGAATGAAAAACATAAATATATTTTTAAATGTGCTTCAAAGTAATTGGAGATGTGGTATTGAGTTCTGCACTGACAGCTCACAGAGAATAGCAAGCCTACTTTAGATTTATATACTAGATTCATTGCCATTAAATGAAAATTAAACTTATGGGGCATTATTGCTACTACAATAGTTTTCAATGTTGATACAGAAAAGCTTTTGCACATTCTCAGAAAAGCTTAAAAAATTTTAAGTTTGAAATGCTTTTGGATATCTTTTCTTGTACCAAAGGTTGCTTCTTGTGGGGATTGACAGTGGTCAAATAATAGATTTCTAGGCTCCAGGCACTAGCTTGAGGCCTGTGGGAATACTAAATGCATAGCTCTCTCAGCTCTGGCCTGGAAAATTGTAAGGAGAAATCCAAACAATCCTAGTAGATATTTTTCTCTGACACCTAGTGTTTTTCCAACTTGTTTACTGGCAAAGATGTTTAGAAAGAGGTGTCGGCTCTAAGGACCAATCACGTCACTTGTATTGTAACACTGTATAAAAGAGATGTGCCTTTCAATAAACTTTTGCTATAAGCCCTCCCACCTGAACATTCGGAGTCTATGCCGTTAGGCTGCTGGCCATCCCAAATAGTAACAATATCCTCTCCCTGACAATGCTCAGCAAGCTGCGAAGTTCTTTAGGCTATATTCCCATTGACACCAAAGTGATTGTCTTAAACCCCAAATTCATGACGCAGAAGATTCAAAACCTCCACTGGCATAAGGAGCTGCTCCTGTTTACTTCTTTTCAATAGTCCTTTTTGCTTTTTCACCATTTTCCTGTTTCATCAGACTAAATCCCTGATGCTATTCATAGTACAGGTCCAAAAATTATTGTAATAGCACATGATCAGTGAGCTGAAGTACACAAGTAAAAATTTCTATGCAAGGCAAATCAGGAGTTTAGTCCTTTACATTCTGGGTGCAAACAGCTGGAATATTGCAGGTTAAATTTTGCCAAGAGGTGTAAACTTCAGAAGGGAAAGGCAAAGATTCAAGACACCTTTCAGGTGTCTTTTACCTTTCAGGTACAGAGGCTATGCCTCAGAGCTGCTTCTGTGAAGAGAAGACACATTTTTCTCCTGATTTCCTCATGTGCCCTGACACAAAGGCAATTTGGTAGCAATTTAGAGAAACATTTGCTGGCACTTCAGAGATTTAGTATCTCCTTTGGAGGTGAAAAATGCTATTTTTGAAGGTAGTGTTGATAAAAACATGCAAACTACATTAAAACTTTGTCCTGTTGTTCACTGTGGGAGACAAAGATTGATGGGCAAAAGCAAAAATACTGCTTAATAAAACCCATGATAAAAACCTGCTTTACTGCAACAGACCTTTTAAAGATTGCAGATCTGCTGAAATACATCTTCCCCTGCAAAGTTGGGTAGGCTTGTGTATGTCGGTTAGACTAAGCCAAAACCATGTAATATACATCAATGTCAGTGTTCTCTGGAGCTCTCCTCAATTACTAACTGAGGAAAGGCACTCAGATCTGCCTAATGCAAGTAAAACATGCGTACAAACAAGTTGCTGAGCAGTAACAAGGGACTACAGGAAGACTTTTTGCTGATTTTTTTTTATAAAGGCAAATCAAAAAGTGTCTGACTGGACTGTGCTGGTATAATCCATGACTTCATTTTGCAGAATCCTTCATCTCAGTCACATTATAGATATGCTAACACATATCTATGTGTTATGCACATGCATGCAAGGCTTAATGCACATCAAAAGAATAGATCAATAACTTTATTCTTATAAAGAATCTCAATCCATATAAATGACAAAATAAAAACTGATGGTGGCATAGACAATGTAGCAGCAGCCGTGCTGTAGCACGACACATTCTAAACCTACTTATGGGACCAGCTGCAGATAAACCATGCCTGATAGACTTCTGTGTCTGCCCACATCTCTGCCCCAATGTTTTCCATTGCTTGTGTTTTCCCTCATCAATCCAAGTATTCCTTCTCTCAACAAAACTCATCATCCTCACACATAAGCATCATAGGCATTCATTTATATATGAAATTCAAATGGTTAATTTGGAAAAGCCTTCTCTTCCATGTCTCAGCCTGAGCACTGCTGTTTTCAGCACAGCTTAGACATATGTGTGCAGAAGCTAACTACACTGAAATATGTGCCTTGAACTATAACTAGCTCTTTCCTCTTACCTTGTACCTTCTCCTTTCTCTATTTTATTATAGCAGAAGGGAATGACAATAATTTCACATGAATATCTGCTTTTCTCTATCAGCTTCATAAATAATACTACTTTATCTTGTTTGTGCTACAAATACATTTCTATACAGTCCCATACTATTTCTAGACAGATTAACAAGCTAAGCATAACCCAGGAAAAAAATAGACTCTCTTTATTGAACTACTCATATAAGAACATTTGAATCTTATATATGTTTTTTCTGACAATTTTTAATATGTTTCTGCATTACTAGGTGGAGGAACTTAAGAAACAGCAATTGAATCACATGATATTGTACCACATGTGCCATCTGTTGTATGATAATGGCTCACACCATAACACAATATTATTAGATGATTGTCTCTAACATGGAGTGAAAATCATTCTGGCTCCCATACAAACTTTAATAGGAACTATAACCTTCCAGACCACACTGACCACTGTTAGCAAGATACAGCCTACTGGAGCTCCTCATAGTTTAGACACATAATGTTGTGCAATCACTTTCAGGAAGTGAAGATGCCAAGGCTATTTCTTACAGAAAGAGAGTACACTGACAATTCATATAGAAAGCAGAATGAAGAACACTCAAATTGTTCCTCAGGAAGCATGTGGACTATACACGGGATGCCAGAAGAACAGCAAAAGATGTAAACTGTCATTACTCAGAAGAAATCATTGATATTATTCACTAATGACACAGAAATTATATTTAGAAAGGGATGATTTTCCCCATTCCAGCTAGTACAGCAGAATTCTATGATTCTTATAATATTTATCATGAGAAAAAAACGAATTCAAAAGCTATTTCTAGCAATAATAATGTGACATTTCTGCTTCTACAATTGCCTGAAAGGAGGATGTAAGGTGGAGGTCGGTCTCCTCTCCTGGGTAACAAGTGATAGGACAATAGGAAATGGTCTCAAGTTCCACCAGAGGAAGTCTAGATTGTATATTAGGAAAATTTTCTTCACTGAAATAGTGTTCAGGTGTTGGAACAGGCTGCCCAAGGAAGTGACTGGGTCCATCCTGGAAGTGCTCAAAGAACATGTGGATGTGGCACTTGGAGATATGGTTTAGTGCTGACCATAATCGTGCTAGGCTAATGGTTGGACTCAATCTTAGAGGGATTTTCCAACTTCATTGATTCTATGATATTCAGAGATGTTTTGACCCTGCCATGTCACCTTTGATGAGAACACAGCATTTACTCATTATCAAAATACTTTCTTCATAGATAAGAACCAGGCCAGGCTTTCATATTTTACTTAGCAGCCAGTAAAACACTTTTTCTAGTACCTCCTAAAGGACCGTAGGACTTCAATATTCAATTGGGAAGTGTTAAATACTGAGCCAGAAAAATGAGTCTGTGAATTTCAGAAAACTCCTGGGATTGAGCTGACACTGAATGGTGCCCCTAGAGTGCAAACTGCTTCAGATCAGGGTACTGTACATGGAAAAGAACATCCATCATAGTAGACATGTTAACAAATAGTATTAGAGCTGGAAGGGCTGTATAAATACCCTGACAGTTTGCTGGCTAATAAAACACAAAAATAACTGAACTATGGCTTTAAAGGCTATGCAAATATTTAAGGTATAGAGTCAAGGAGGAGTGTTTTTTTCCCATATCAACCACTAGTTAGAGTAGTCATTTCAATAGTCTGCACTATTATCTACAAAAGGTGGATCTGACAACATATGTTTTCCTTCCAGATTTGCTGGAAACACCCAAGAGACTGGAAACTCACTGGGTACTGGGACTCTGAAGGGTACATTGCCTTTAATAACTTCTGCCCCTGATATTTTGGGAATTCAACATGAATAAGAGGAAAAATTTGAACATGATGATTTCCTAAAAATCTGAAAAACATTCTTGTTGCATTTCTGGAAGATGTTAGCATGTACATTTTCTCTGGTGGGAATTATTGTTTCTTAACTCAAAATGTTTTTGTAGAGCAGAGGTCATATCAGCATCAGATATCAGACAGTAGGGATGAACATTCCATGCCAGATGGCCTAGAACCAACCTTCAGGCTAGGAGTTCCTTGAGGCAAAAACAAACTCACTTTTGTGCTGTGTACTCACACTCTGAGTTCATCATAAAACAATAAACTAAATAATATCCTAAACACTCACAGAGTCACATGTATTATTATCACAGGTCTGAGGAATGTTCTATTGCTACAGCATTATCTTCTTGGAAATCTATACTGGCAGAGAAGAAAAAATAAATATGAAAATGTCACATATTTTGATGTCAAGCTATAGCCAAAATCTTCATAACACTGAGAGAGAAGGTACAGCATTTTATAGAGACTTCACATTTAATAACTTAAATAGCTATAAAATTTCTTTACAGCTGGACAAAATGTAATGGGTAAGAGCTTAAAATTTTCCTTCAATGAGGTGCGCATTCTCTTCCTTGTGTTTAAATGAGATAAACACAGCTAACGCAGCTGTCTTTTCACTGCCTTTTTCATATCTTTGACTGTGCTGCTTATCTCATTTCAAGACTGGTATAAACAGATGAACAGCTCAGAAGCTCCCACCCCTGCTTTTTTTTTTAATTGTCGATTAGCTAACACACTAGAGGTCATCTGCAGAAGGAAGACACGTGGCTGTTATCATATATTTTAGGCTTATATAAGATTTCTGCACCATAAATTCTTAAAAACGTTGAAAGCTCCTATTATTCAAACAGTCTGTGGCATTCCACATATGATTTTCTTAGACCACTTGAAGTTTGGACACAAAATAAGGCAAAGAAAGGTTCTTTCCTGGAAAATGAATACATAGAACACATGAGATGTACTGAGTTGTGGAATAAGGACTTTACAATTTGAAATTGTAAAGCAGGTATGTTTTATTCCAGCTGGGACGCATGGGGGATTTTCCACCCTACATGCATACCTGGTCAAGACAGGTTCCAGGTTTAAATACACACAGATCCTACAAAAACCACACCTCCCTGCCCGCCCATTTCTTGCCCACTCTCCACCTTCTTGCGCTTCATATTTTAATTAGTCTTTTGTGGTGTGTGGCCTCCTGGTGGTTGCTGGCAGGGGTCTTCTGATGAAGTAAGAAGTCTTCCTCCATCTCTCAGCAGGTGCAGTGAAAATTTGGCTAATTCCCAAGTCAGTTTATCCTGGTCAAAACCAGGAGCCTTGTTCTTGCTGGTTTCTTAATCAACTGGTTCTGCTTTATCGGGTCTTCACTACACCTAAGTGTAGTGAAGTGTTTTAACAGTGTTTTAACAATATATATCTTATCCCTATGGCCTTTACCTAGCAACTAAATTCCTGTGTTCAGTTAATTGTTTCCACTTAACAAGTTACACTCCTATGTGTTCTGGTACAAGTTGTTTCTCTACTTTTACAAAATTACTAAATAAGCTATATATATATTTCTGTTCTCCCCTTTGCCTGTTTAAGCAGGTTATATACTTTAAAAATTCTGAATTTTCATATGCATATATGTTTCCCATACACAGCTAGTTTTTGTTTAAAAAGGAAACTGTGTCTCAAGAAAATGCAGATATATGACATGCATTCATCATTTTCCCTTAGAGTGGCTGATTATGATAAGTCAAAAGCTTATCTTTCTAGCCCCTTAGTAGGCATACAAAATTGCTTCTACCACCTTAAAACAAAAAATGTATTTTTCTGACAGTCATTGCATGCTGTCTTTTTAAAGAACTATGTATTCTTCATCCCAACATTATCAAACCATAAAGAAGGAAAGAAAAAAAAATCTGTTTTCTCTCAAATTAAGGATAGGTTTCAATAATTACACAACTGCTTTGATACTGAGGAAGAAAACGCTTTTTTTTTTTTTCCCCCTACAGGGCATGGCATAGTAAAATTACAGACAAAAAGTTTCTGTTGATGAAATCAGAAATTGTCATTTTCCCATTGGTATTCCTACGAATGCGAAAAGTTTCTAAGAGTTGCAGTTACACCACAACTGGGAACCAATAAATGTTTCTGATCACTGCATCTAGGAAATAGTCACACTAGAAGCATGACTGTTAATATACATATTCTATATATACATGTATTAGCATTGCAGCTTCTCCTTTAAAAAATGAAGTTAAAGCTGAACAGGTAATAACTAACTCACTGGATAGTCCTGAAGAATTTTTCCAAAAATTTCTTTCTTTAAACCCTTCTTTTTAAATCTTTCCACACCAGTATTACCATTGGTTCTCACCTAATCAGGTTTTTCTCTACTGCATGCAGATTTAAAGCACAGTACAAGGTTCTCCTAGGTCTGGCTAGCATGAGTTAGCTTTATTCAGTGCAGAACAAGAGAAAATCACAGCTCAGAATAGTCAGATCTTTTAATTTCACTTCTGGAATCTGCTTTCAGCAAGCTAGAGGGCTTAAATGGATTCATTATCCCCAAGCTGTGTCACACACAGCATCACATGAGTGCCATCCTCCCACCTTCAACTCACAGCCCACATGACTCAGAGCCATCACTGCAGGGATGCACCAGCACTTAGGTAATTTAAAAGTTCTAATTTAACTGTCTTAATGCTTAGACATAAGTCAGCTTAAGTCAAATCCCTCCTTTCCAGGATTTTCTGCCATGCTGACTCTATGTTTCTTTCAATTAGGAATTGCATTTTTAACCACATCTAAGATCTTGACTCCAGCTTTTCTCTGACATTCACCTCTCTTCTAAGCCAAGTCAGGAGTGTTGGATGCAGCATGGTCAGAAGCAAATTTCCCATTTTCCTGTGCAATGGTACTCATTTCATTTGAGTATAGAATTTTTAGCAATATAGAAAATCCTACAATCACAAAGAGATAATATGCTAACTTTAGGAAAGACATTGCTGAAAACAAGGAGGGGAACATCTCTTTCTTGACAGCATCTTCCTTTATTGATGTCCTATACGAGAAGTTGCATAAAATTGGTTCACTGAAGCTTTATGATGGTGAAAGTATTGTTAACCCTTCTCCTTCCAAAACATTTTAGCATTTCCTGTAGCCTTTTTGGTTTTATTTCCTTATTTTTTCTGTTAGAGTATAAGAACAGGTCTCAAACTTTCCAGTATATTACTTTTCTGTGGATATATATTTCTGTTTTTTCTTTCTTGGCCTCAGTCAAACAACTGAGCCTCTAATTATAAATACTGATAGATTGCGTCCAAATGGGCAAATGGAAGTACATATGCAAGATTTTCCGAACGAGCTGATAAGCTTATGAATCAGCATCCAAATCTCAGATGAACAGCCTGCTGTAGATTTCTCATGCTTTAATACATTGGAATTTCACAATGCAAAGCAGCAGAGATGAGTAAGTGAGAATTCATTTACAGTTCTGTGAGATCCATATCAGATACCACGCATTAGTCTAAGCTTTTCTATACACATGGTGAGATCAGTAGAGACAAAATTCACCCTTCCAAGTACAAAATAAGTCCTGGCTCTTCCCCTTAGCAGACTCCTATTTCACTTTCAGAAGTTTTTATATGGTGAGCTTTCGCCAGCTTCAAAAATTTCACAGTGATAAGCAATGTTACTTATCTTTTTGAATGCTGATGGAACTGACACATAGATGAATGTTAAGCAGTTCATCCAAGCTCATGTTTACTAAGAATCACATCAAAGTGTGTCAATGAAGAAATATCTCACCTCCAGTAAGTAATAAAAGCCATAGTCCCTCTACTGAGTATGATCTATGAGTACTCAATATACAGAGTGGTCTTTTAAGCAGTAAAAAAACATCTGGCTGGTTTACCCATTTTGACTTGGGAATGGAAAAAAGAATGGAAGGCAGAAACAAGTTCATCCTCTGCAGCATACAATTGCTTGTCTACTGTAAGAGACCTAAGAAGATTCCACTACAATTTAATGGCTCACATGCAGTAAGTTTGAGTTCACCTACCAGTGAATAGGAACCCTATTTTGCAAGCCTTTCCCATCATGATGGGTTTTTTCCTCTCTTCAGTTGTGAGCTTAAATAATTGATATGAGCTTGCAGAACTCAGATTAGTTTTTCACGAAGATGTGTTTCAGTTACTACCTGTAATTGCAGCCCTTCAGTGTATGAGGTAGTGCAGCAATGTCATTTTCTACTTTGAGAAGAAATAGAGTAGGAAATTAGTTTTCTAGGGAACTTTTCTCACCAATAACTAAGTAGTAGTGATTACACCACTAACATTGTCTCCAAGTGCAGGGTCAAAGTTTCACCTCAGTTATAAAGTATCTTACAACACAAGACAAATAATTTTATTTGTTTCAACAGTGAAGATTTAAAAAATCCTTTTACTTTACTTTCCAAAATCATCCAATTTGTGACAAACATAAATACTTTTCTGCACTGTAACTTTGCTAGAAATACCTTCATAAATGATTGTGCTTAATGTACTGTACAGATGAAATACAGTAACAGCAATATCTTCATGGTAGGATGAAAAGTTCTATAGCCATTATGGGTTTTCAGTATATAATCATAAGAAAAATTACATTCAATATTTTCTGAGAAAGGCTGAAGAAACCAGCAAAAACCTCTTTACTTTGATAGGTATTATTTATTAACATGATGCTTCAGTAATGAATAGGTGAATAATGCACATCTTTAAATTCTTTCTTTCCACTGGGGTATTAAAATGTAGATGAAAGAAAAGAGCTCCTAAGAGCCTGAATATTGCTTTTAAATTATATGCAACTCTTTCGAGGCCTGAGTTAAAAACACAAAATGCCACTTAGAACATTCATAAATAAAACAGATAGGGTTATTGCTGTTAAAGAAAGTTAACATACATAAATACAAATATTATCAGCCGACAAGAGGCCAAAAACACAAGCCTCAGTCCAAAACATAACTGATAGAAAAGGAAAGCATCACCATGATGAGCAATTAAGCTATAAAGAATTTTCTGCTCCTCACTAAAAATCTAAAATTTCTTATCAGTTAACAGCCTGATTCTGTTACTTGAGCACATCAGGGAAAATCTTATCCCTACAGAAGCTAAATCAAATGCCTCCACTAGGACTAGAGCATATACGCCAATTATGTATACGTAATACGTAATTACATATATGCCATATGTGTCACCAGATCAATAATTTTTGGATTTAAATTTTTTCAGCTGTTACACAGGCCCAACAAGCATTTCTCAGATCACACTGTGGAGTGGAAAAAGTGGGGGCGAGGAGGAAGGGGGGATAATGTACCACCACAACACCCTTCGGCATTCAAAACTAATGACTTCAAGCTTCTAAAAGTCATGATAGTCTTGAAATTATTGCAGAATTTAAAATGAAACCTTTTTTTTTTTTTTAATAGACTCACTTAAGCTTACAAATACCATCTCTACAGCTCTTCCCTAAAAACACAAAGGATGATACTATTACTTGTTAGTTGAAGATACTATGTAACAGTGTGTTTTGGCAAGCAAAAGCCTTATAAAAACCGCCATACTATGAACTAGTTACAAAACCTGCAAACAGTATGTCATACTAGTATAATATGATACCAATTATAACATACTAGTAAGTTCTGAAGATTACAAAGTTGGAAGGATCATCATCTCCACAAATTTCAAAGCAAACAAACAGATATACAAATAAAAAGTCACAGAACAGATCCCTTTCTCTTTGGGAAAACAAAACAGAGCAAAAGAAAACCCCAGAAGCATCCCTCCCATCCACTCAAAGAAAAAAGAAAAACAAACCAAAACCCCATAGAAACCTTCTATACACACTTCCCTCCCTCAAAAAAGGAAACAGCCAAAAGCCCCAAACAAAAAAGTCTATTTTTCATATATCATGAGGTTTAAAGTATATTGTTTTATGTTATTTAGGTCTTATGATACTGTAAATAACCAACATTAGAAAATTTCTGTTGCTCACTAATGTAAATGTCAGTAATATAATTCCTTTGCTTTTCTTGCAGAAACTATCATAAATGCATTTACTGATCAGCAATCACTGTGCTCTGTAGACCTCAACACTTTTCTTAGCCTTGACAAGTCTGTCATCAGCTCTAAGGTCAGCTTCACCACCTTGTCTCAGGTGTCTGGAAGACAGCCACAGGGAGATATTTTCTCCCTTTCTCCCTTTTTTTCCTCAGGACTGTGTCAGGAGGTAGATAAGAAAGCCTTACACCAGTGATTCCCATCAGACTATTCCCAAGCTGGCAGGTATGAGAGGAAATGGGAACTTCTGGTATTGATGGTATGAAAGAGGAAGTCAGTGATGATTTACAAGAGAAACCTGTCAAGTTTTGACAGGAAAGGAGCAATGAGAAAGGATGGGGATGTATCCTCTGCCCCTTCTGTCTACACTGACTGGGAGATCAATTTTAGGAGATGGGCCGAAGGGAAAAACAGCCACCTAAAGAAGAAACCTATTTCCTCCAGGCATCATACGGGCAGATTTGCAGCTTTCCCAGTCATTAAAGACTAGTATAAACTGAGGTGCAAACCAAAAGCTCAGTACTTGTATATACACAAAATACCACTGTGAGTTAATAGTATTTAATGCTATTACACCGATAAGGGTTAATATGAATTACCTGCTGCCTACAAAACAGAGCTACAGGTAACACAGAGAAAAAAATGTGAAGAATTTTTGTATCACAGGTTTGCTGCACAGAAAACAAGGCAAGGTCAAAGAAAAATGTTCCTTCTTCTGTAAAATGCAAAACCTTTTGTTGCCATGCATATAAATTTTAACAGACATAAAGCTACAGCATTGAAGTGACAAGTTGATCCTCCTGCATTTCTTTTGATATGATTATTTGTATAGCACTTGGAATAGTAGCACTCTTATTTACTAATTTTCACTAGAAACAGCAATCACAAACCCTACAAGAATTGCAGTTCAAGTCTGAAAACATAGTTGAAAGTAATTCAAAGCATTCAGAGCCTAGTCTAGCACCTCTCAAGCAAACAATAAAAAAGCAGTGTTCAAAAATACACATTAAGGTCTGATCCTTGATGAATATGGATATGCTCAAAATTCTTCCCTTCTTTGGATTTAGAGCTACAAAAATATCTTACAAAACCAATGTGAAAATTACAGTGATTACACATAATTTCAGTACTCTTTTAAAGTATTAACCCAATTGCATTAGAATTTAAATTTTCCTCTGGAAAAAGACCAGGAACTTATGTTTGATTGTTTCTTTGTTCTTCAAAAGATGTTGTCTGTGAACATAAGAGACCATAATTACATTTTGCAGAAAATGCACAGATTTTTACATTAGGAAAATAGGTAAGTATAGGTTTTCTTTCCAATGTTTAAAGATACTCCAATTTCAGTCAGTGATACAGTTCACCAAATAATTAAATAGGTAAATGAATTCCATTGATTTTTCCCAGTGCTAAAGTGCTAATTAACCAACATTAAACTATATTTAAAATTTCATATTTTTGTTTACAGCAAGATAACACCATTTAAGATATCACACAGGTTATGTGCTGTCAGTGGACTCACAGTTAAGTTACTAGTAGGGTAGCATGTTCTGTTCGTAACTATGATTATCAGCTGATGGAAGTCCTTTAAGATGGTTAATTCTTTAGTTTGCTTACTGACAGAAAAATGACAGACTACATCTTTTCATCATGCCCATTCAGCAGTCCAAGATTCAGGAACTGATCAATGATCTCATGTTCTCTTGAAATTCTGGCAGCAAAACTTTTGTGGCTATTGTTCGTCCAAAAACAATAAATGTTATCCCAGCACAGAAGCACATCCTAGATCTTAAAAAGTTGAAAAACACTTTGTAACTTTTAAAACAGATCCATTTTTCACAGCTGAGGAAAGGAAAGATTAAAAAAAAAAAAAAAAAAAGCTGCTCAGATTTTTGTGCTGAAGCAGGCATTAAAAGTTTCATTTGAATATGTACAATTTTGGAATACTGCCTTGTGTTCAAAGTAATTGCTGTTCCCTAAAACAAGAAAACAAAAAATCTAGTATTAAATTCACTCCTCCTGTGGGTGTGTAAAATGCCATCCACTGGCTCATCCACTCCAGGCTGATTCCAATCACAGTCATACATCTTGCATGATCACCTGAAAAACTCACCCATAAAGGTCTCTACACCACCAGGAATTTTTTCTAGGCTCTGACACAAGCCTTCCATGCTAGGGCAGGTTAAGGCAAAGTTTTGAAACTTTGGGCAATTCAGCTGAATTAATTTTAGACATCCCCTGTATCAATCTTCACATATAAGCTCATCACCCTGTGCTTTTTTTAATGTCGAGAGAGAAACACAAACAATGCAACTGAGGTGGGTGTTTTAATATAAAAATGAGATGAAATTTATTCAAGTAGAACCTGGTAATGACTTTAAAGGACCCTAAAAATCAGAAACTAATGCTGCACTTACTTTAGTGAATCCTCCCTATCAAGCCTGAAAAGGAGCCAGTCATACACAGAGAAATAAATAAGCAGAGAAAAAAAGAACATGAACAGAGAAAAAAAGAACATGTGAGTTTTCACATGACTCAATTTTGTGTATTAGATTTTATGAAAGGTTATCAAAACATTATTTTATGCAAATTTTAAAAATGTGTTAGTATAGTTTTGTTTAGGTGCTTTTACTGTGGCCCATGGAGTTGTAACAATGAATATCAATACCTCTTGCAGGTATATTATAAATATGCATAATAGCCATATTCTAGACAACTTCAGCATTTTCAAAGTACATGACCAAAAGTCAATTATGTAAATTCATGGGAAAGCAGTGATTTTTTGTAAGACTAACAATAAATAGCAGATGTTCCCACTTTTTGAAAATATTTACTTAGAAAACACATTTTGGGGACCCAAATTTGGACAGTTCTGACCTACTTGCTAAAGAAAAAGTCTATATGGGTAACAAATTGCTTTTGAGTAGCTGACAGAATTAGGGAGTTCTGTTTTCCACTGAAATTAGATACTTCTCTTGTCTACAATGATGTATTTGTTCAGGACAAATTACAAGTCAACCAAAGCACCTCGACATTATCACAAGTGCAAACGTGATGCCTTGCAAAGAACTTTACACAAGAAAATAGACAGATGGGAAGTCACCTCAGGAATAACTACACTAGGCTCTGTAATGCCATCAAGCACAGCAAAATGACACTCACTCTGCATCAAGAGCTCTGTTGCAACTGAAAGATCATAAAATAGCAGATAATTAAATTATTTTTCAAAATCACTGTAGGAAGGATCAAGCTAGTATGCTGTAATTGTTCAGTCTTGCTGAAGGTGCTTTTCTAATGAAGCACAAAGTAATTTTTCAAAGGATCCTAAATCATTAATATTCTCTTTTTTTTTTAATAGTTTTTATATGTCAACTGATGTTGGGTTTGTTTTCATTCAGAATTAAAGCGAGATTTAAAATGTCAGAATTTTCCATCAGGAGGGATTTCAAATCTTTGTAAAATACAGTATAAGATAATAAATGTACATGCTGAATTTACAACTTTTATTTAGGTGAGGGGAATAAGTTAAAATTGGGTCCTTTAGATTTGTTTTCATCAGCTTGAACTCTTTTTTAAGTACATACATTATGTGATGTCAAGGACATAAAACAGAGGGAAGTATGCATCCCCTCCTGAAAGATGAAAAACAATTTGGATTTTAGCATGCTCTTTGGGAATGTTTGTCTGCTGCTTCAGAGAAGCGAGAGAGATTTCATGTCAGTAAGTGATTCTCATGGCAATATAAAATAAACATTTATGGAATGCTCTTGTCTATTATGCTTTTTTGAGCCATGGTGACCAATTTTACTGTCCACAGCACCTGTTTCTGCTTCATCTTCATGTTCCCTTTCTCCAATACTATTTTCTTGACATGTTACTGCAAATGGAAATGCACCAGTGTCTTTCCATTATATTTTACTTCAAAAACAAATTTGAGATTTTTGCCTTTTGGGTTTTTTTTCTTTTCTTTCAGGTAATTATTGTTTCATGTTTCTGTGCTGTTATTTCTGTGCTGTTATTATTCTGTGCTGTTTTTGTGTAGTTTTATGTTCAAAAAGCATATATAAAAATAATTTTTCATTATCAGCTACAACATGTATAGCTCTTCCTTCAGCTGCCATATTTGGCAAACTTTTGCTAATTCAATGGACAATATGGATTCTCAGCGTAATTTCCTTTGTATCTTGTCAATTAATTACAAGTTCATCCTGATATTGGTTCCGATTCATGATCTCACTGACACACAGTCAGAGGTTTCTCAAAGACAATGTCAGGAACAAAACAGCAGTGCATGACAGTAACATTCTACTACACTGCAAAAGCCAGAAAAACCACAAGAATTCATGAAAAGCACATTCTGATGTGAAATTCAAGATTGCTTTGAAAGCATGGAGAATTAATGTGTCTGTTTTAAGTCTGTTACTACTACCTGTCTATTTGATGGTAATGAAAATTCAGAGAAGCACATCCTTAATAAAGAAAGGTATCATGAAGAGTTTTATTGCTTTCCACAGATTCTCCTTCAGAATGAAAATTTTGAAGCACTATCCCATCTTCTACAGATTTTCAATCCCTTTTCAAAAGCATGCCAGGTCACACATTCTCAGAAAGACCGCTGTAACATCATTGCTTCCTGGAAGGTGTACAAAGCCCTGGGAAGGCACATAAAGCAGCATTCTGCAGAAACGGGGAACATTTTTCTGAATAAGATCAACATTTACATTTGGACAAAAACATTTGGAAGTAAAATTGTTCCCTTCGAAGTTGTTTAGCCTTATGTATGAGTAATTTTAAATTAAAAAACCATCTTGAAGAAAACACAAAGCAATTACACATCTGAATGTATTTTCAGACATCAAGCATAGTTAAGAGGTAAAAATAACATAAGTCTCTAGGGCAAAAAAATCCTTTCAGAACGGTTGCTTTGTTTTATCAGCCATGTCCAACAACTTTATTACCTCATTTTAATGCTGGAAGCAGGACAGAATCCTTCATTTAGATACAGTATGGTTCTCTGTTGAAAACCTGAACAGTGGTTTATGAATCTTTCCCACTAAGGTCCAGGCCTTCCATATGCCCAGACTAAGCTATCTGATATACCAGAATATAAAGTACCATATTTTGCTTTCTAGTTTTATTCTTGTTCTTTCTCAGAACTGGACCTTGAACTGCTTAACTTCTTCATGATAATGACCATTCTACTGAAATTCACAGTACCATATTTAGATAAAAGCTGGTCATCCAAAAAGAAGCAAAATATGCATTCAATAGCTGTAATGAGATTTTTTTCAGATGGAAATCAAGACAGGCATATCTCTTGAATAGTATATTAACTCTTTAACTATAAAAGCTTTTTCTTTTCAAGGCTCTCAGAGATTTCATATAAAATTCACAGAAGACATAGCATTGCAAAATAGCTTATTAGTTATTGTGTACTTCCAGTTCATTTCTCCTTCTACACCCCTACTTTCTTGTCTTTCCACTTTCTTCTTTTAGAAGGACATTAGAAAGGCAACAAGAACTTTTATGCAGAAGAGGAAAAACACAGCCTATATCTAATTAGACTTACCTTTATTTATACTGCATGTCAAAATTTTTCCTTAAGCATCACTAAGTGTTTAGAATTTTAATGTTACAAGTCTGAGACTACATTTCTTTAAAAAAAAAAATGAAAGAATCAATCTTAGAATTTTGACCTGAAGACTTAAGCGTCAAATGACATTACTATTCATTACTAGGTCAAAAATGTTGAGTTAGAAAATTATTTTATAGTTGCAATTGATTACTCAATTACTATAAATTCTGTCACTTAGTTTTTACTTAAAAAAAAAATTTGGTGTTTCTATTTTTAGGGCTTTATTATTAACAGCTTGAAGACCTTTGAGCTTTCCTTTCTGTACAGGAATAAAGAGGCTGCTGTGTGATGTCTTGGCTATAACATTCATACCATTCAGAGTGGTTTAAAAATGAAGGGAAGCAGGAGGTCATTTTTTCAGTTGTTGATTTATCTAGCCTGGTGACAGAGGATCAGGTGGGAAGGCAAAGATTTTTTGAAGGTGAGTCATAATGATGAGGTAAGTATTCTGATAGGGGATGATTTTTTTTTCTTTAAAAACAGCAAATCTATTAAGAAAGATGATCGGTCTGCAGACTATTGAAGTTTCTCAGTATCTCTGCTTCTTGAAACAAGTTGTTTCTTCTTTTTCCTTTACACCTGCATGGAAGACAGGCTTGAAAACCTCTGAGAGAAACTGTATTGATTTCTTCTAAAGGATGGATTAGAAGAATTAGAGCCTTGAGGAAAACAGCTGCCATTTCTCCATAGTGTACTTTAAAAGAAAAAATTGCATTGTGTTTCTTCTAGTTGATTTCAGGGTCAGTGAGTAATAGCCCCTAAATAGTTCCCAACACTTTAAACTCTGAATGAGACAAGAGATTCCCTTTGGTCATGCTTCTCATCTTTGTTTTACAAGCATAGACCTATGTTGATGTTAACAATGCTGATGTTAACAAATGCTGGGATAGTTATACCCTTGATATCATGGATTACTTGCTCAACAGCTAAAAGAATTACCAACATCACTTTATGGGAATACTTATATGCTTCCCTCTTGAAAGGAGGTCAGTCATCTTCTACTGTTGCTTTAGTTTCATCTTACCAAACACTGTATGTCATGTTGTATATATTGGGGTGCAGATATCCTTACCGTGAAAACACCAAATGAGTTATTTTTATAAGGACCTGGAAAATCCTCCGAGCAAAATTGAGATATTTCTCTGGTTCTAATATTAATAGCATCTATCTGCTGTATAAAAATAACTGCCACTTGTCCCAATATACTCATAAGGGATATTCCTATCTAGGTGAAAAGTTGAGATATAAAAGCAATTTAGTGTTTAAACATCTAGTTTAAATAACTCCCTGGAAATGCAAATTTTAAATTGCTGCAAAGCAGTCTCAGATCTTAGGCTTTCAAAGCAGTCAAACTAAATACCATGCAATTTACTCTGTAGGGATAATTAGACTAGTATTTAAAAATCAAGTCAAATCTACTCCGCAGGGTTGCTTAAGATCCAGTGATAGTATCCACAGGAGAAATCACTTATATGGTCCACAGTGAAGCTTGTACATTGGTCGTGCTAATGACTGCATGCAACACAATTATGATTAAATTCAGCAGTATGGCAGGCACAAGGTTACTGAGAGACTTAGGTTCAATTTCCTGAATGATTCTGTGTAAAAATATGAAACAAAAGAGAGACTTCAGATGCCACTTGTCATAATACTAGACTAAACAGATTCAGAAGTGAACTAGAAACAAATATCTACATCAAGCTTTTATGACTGCCCATTGTCATATCTTGAATATCAGATTAGAGCTGAGACTCAGCAGTGATCCAGCAAGCCAATTTCCAGCTATAGTTTTATTCTTAAATTTTTATGATTATTTCAACTACTTGAAAGGAGTTTAGAAAATTTCTAGTTTCATATGGAACTGAATTCCAGTTCCAAGCTTTTTATTTTTTTCCTTATTGTTTTCAAACAGTACCAGAGTTCTAGAGATATAATTCGTTATACCAATATTTGGCAGTGACTAATCATGCATACCTGAAATTACTAATCTGATTTCATTGGAAGATACCATACTTCACTTTCTTTATTGTATTGTGATGCATGGGAATATAAATATGAATGCTGCTAAAGATGGCTCTGTATTTTAATGAATATACAAGTAGCCCATGGCCTAAGTTTTTAGGTACGCAAAAAGGTCTGAAATATTTTTTCAAGATCATTTCTACATAAGTACATATCTGTTCATATTTTTTAATCTACAGTACTGACATAATTGCTCAAAATCTTCAGTAACCTTACTCAGATGTATCAATATTTTTTCTGTTAGTATAATGAAATTGTGGTACTTTATACAACATTGCAATTAACAGGCATTTACAGCTTCCATGTCAAAACATAGTCTTAGTCCATAAATAATAAATTTTAAGACTTGTGCCCAATTTAGCAGTAAGACATTGACAGTATCAAGTATTAAAACAAGTATGTACATTGTTTGAAAATGAGCTTCTTTTAATAAAAAGAAATAAATACAAAATCTTCTTGCATTTGCTGTCATAATTTAAAATCAAAACCAGTACCATCTCTTTGAACCTATATAGTGCACTCCTTTATTTGTTAAAGAGGTGTTTTAGGGCTACAAGCAACAGAAAATGAACAGTTGTATGAATTAATCTGTTTCAATAAAACTCAAGCAGCAAGATAATTATTTTAAAAAGGGAAATAATTTATTTATCAATAAATCTATCAGTATACTCCTGAATAAGGCAGATATTAGTATATGCTTTTAGGCTTAGGTTCCAATACATATCTACAGAATAGTGATGTATCCAAGAATTAACCAAGGAATACATAATTCTGAATGAAGTTTGCTGAATGGTCTGATCTAAATAATGTTGCTATCACCCTAGAAAGAATCCTAAATAGGTTTTTAGAAATACATTGGTACTAATATCTGATATTATTATTAATTTTTTAAAAATGGGGTCCTTAGTTAATTATAAAATAAGAAGAGCTTCATGGTGACACACTTCTTAGAAGAAAAGTGTCCTAATTTTGAGAACTGGGTAAGCTAAACACTGAAAGTGCAAAGCAAGAGCAATCTGGATGAAAAATATACTTCCTTTTCTTCTAGTATGAGAGCATTTAAAATTGATTTCCAGGTGTTTTCAAATGTTTTTCTGAGAGGTTCATTTAATTTCAGCAGGTAATCTTCAGCAGGTAACCTTAGGCTCCGTACAGAGATAGGCACCCCTGGAAAATTGTTCTGACCCTTCTCAGGCATCTCTGGAGATGCCTTTTCCTATCTGTGATTATGATTGGAGCCACAGTGACTGCCAGCAACTTACACAAGTACCATCAAACAGAGAGGAAAATTCCAGCTGAACATATTTTCAATTCATTGTAGAGACTGTGCAAATTTCATGTAATTTATGTTGCATTTTAAGTTTCAGTAGTATTTTATTTGGTGACTCTGTTCTATGTCATTTAAACTGGACTTGAATTACATGGGGCAAGTATGTAGCCCAGACTTTCATTCCATGTGTCATTTACATATAGCCTTGGATTGTTAAATGAAAAAACCAAATCATTTCCTTCTCTTTAGAAACCATTAAAATTGACATATTTGCATCTGAGTTATATTGAATCACTTTTCTCTAATAGTTGGAATACTGAATCAACATCATACACTACTAAGAGACATAATAAATTTTGAACCCCTAAAACCTCTAAATCTTTAATTAAAAATTGTTACTTCTATAAACCTGTTTTTACAAATAAGGAAATGCTTGCTACAGGGACTGAAAAGAATGTGAGGCAGGTCTATAATTCATAATTACTTGCATAAAAACTTGCATTTCGAACTGTAATAAACAAACAAATTCCTTTTTGAAAATATACTTCACAGAGTAACAATATAGTTCAACAAAGACAAATTCAGAGTGCTACACTGGAGACAAAATAACACCTAAACCCGTGGGGAACAAGTTGAATAAAAATAAACAGTGTACCTTTGCAGCAGCGACAGCCTACACCTCCTGGGCTGCCATAACTGGAGTTAGGAGTGTGATTATTGCCAACAGTCAGGACCTTGATTTTTGCCTTCTACACTCAAGTGACCAAACTTGGGCTTCCCATGACGTCTAATGCTCTACCTATGAATCACGGTAGCAAGTTAAGCTTCTATTTTACTAGAGTACATAATATGAGATAAAACAGAGAAGAAGGGAAATTTTGAGTAATCTGTTTTTTCACTTGCAGTCATGCAAGAATTACTGTTTCAAAGCATGGACTTCCCAGGCAAAAGCCGCATTGCAAACCATGACATTTACATTACCGCAGCCCAGTCAAAGTACAACATTTCATCAGACTGACAGGTCATTTCAGCTTGAGGTCATAATCTGGACACAACCTAATGCTTGTTCATGTTTGCTAGCACCAAATCTCAAGGCTTTTACAGACTCGCTTCCAACCTTGTAGGAGTTTCTGTTAACTACTGAAAAATGGTTGGCTTCTTTTAGTCTACTCAACTGCTTAAATTGAAGAACACTGTTGTTAGCAGACTTTTAGAAGACCCAAATCCCTCCTGCAAGACTGAATGTATACAAAGAGCATTCTGGAGTATCGTGCATGGATGGTTGAAATGTCTTCTTCGGTCTTCTAAATTTACAATACATATAGCAGTGAAACCAGAGTTTTCATTTGTAATTTTTTTCAAAGTGTTCTTTCTTACCTGATGGTTATTAACCCCTAAAATATCACAGAATATGTTTTCATATGATTAATAAAAGTGAATGTTAGAATGCCAAAATATTTTTGGGCTCCTGGCTACTTCCTTAGTTCTGCAGAAACAGAAAGGCAAGGAAAGAAATAATGTTCTCCTGCAACATGGAAGACTCTTCCCCAAAAATCTAGTGGACCTTTCATTTGTTGGGAGTCACTTGCCCAGAAAGTAGAGCATTACTCTAGACTGTAGAACAGCCAAATCTAATTTATCTCTAATTACATGCAAACATAAGAAAAGAATAATTGGCTTTGTAGGCCAGTTACGTAAAACACTAGAGAAAAGAGGAAGTGGAGATGACAAGAAATATATGGAGAAAGAGTAACCCATCATATTTAAACAGACAGCGAATAGGGCAGCCAAAGGTGAGTGATCTGCTGAATGTCACCCCATTAGCTAATGAAAAGACCTCACAGCAGTCACTCAACGTGCTGGTGTATTCAGAGCTTGGCAGAAGCCTCCTGCTCTCCCTCTTACTTGGTCTAAGGCCTGTTCTTGCAGCCTCAGTCAGAACATCAATGATAAAATTAAGAACACATTTTACATGGAAATTTTTTCCTTCTTAACCTTTATGCAAGGTTAACATAGTGTGTAAATTTCATCATAATTAATTTCAAAGCTATGCTACTACTACAGCATATGACAGCAGAAAAGGTTGCAGTTCTTAAAAGAATAATTTCATAGTGTATGCAATCTACCTTTCAATTACAATTGTCCTTTTTACATTCATTTCCACTTTAGCTGCACTGTACTGCTAAAAAAGCAGGACCAAAACTGTCATTAAGTTTCTGATAAGTTCTCGTAACTTAGATGCAACACTCACCCTCTAAAAATACTCACATTTCAGTAATTTTAGTAGACTTTTTTTATAAAAGAAACCTATATACTGCAGAAACACAGTATATCTGCAGCAATAAGCCATCATGACAAAATCTCATAAACACGATATCCAGAAACTGAAAAAAATGTGAGCAGAAGAGACTCCTTAGCAGAAAAAGTGACAAATTGGATTAAAAATATATATACTAAGGATCAATAAGCTTGAAATAGGAAGAAAATTACCTGTCTGATAAAGGAATATATATCTATAAAAGGTATGAAGAGTTAGAGATGAGAATTCAATTAGCAGACATGGATAGGCCTCATATTCCTAGGGAGACCAAACAGGTGAAATGCAAAGTGGATGAATAAAAGGAAGGGTAATGCTGAATTAGGCTGTTTCTTATGTCTTCATGACTAATATACTGTTACATTCTTTCAACTATTATTTGGTATCTTAAGACTGCATTTGGGTTACACCAAGTAAAATCCTAATGCCACAGCTAATGAAAAGTTTCATTAATTTAAAATATCAGTTTTCCCTGCAAAAGGCAAATTAAAAATTTAATATAAATCCCAGGATCTGACTTTTTTTTTTTACCTTTTAAGATGATTCATAATTGGTATTGTGTTTTTCTTCCCTTGCTCCTCTCCCCATTGTGCTCTAATTGCTTGCAATTCAACAAAAAGTCTTTGCGTTTGCTATTTCTTATTTATTTCTTTATGGGATTAATAAGAACTTATTTCAAGGAGGGTACATTTCAGAAATGAATTTAAAGCAGATGGAGAAGACAGCAGGAAAGCAACACCAATAGGCAGCAGGTGAACAACACAGTACGAGATATTTTATTTCCCTAATTTTCATTTCTTGCTAATGAAGAAAAGAAAATATGCAAAGAAGATCTTAAAAGTCTACAATGTATTATTCCTTCCTGTGCAATTTCTTTAATTCTGGCTACTCAGCATTTCCAGAAGACTCACTGAAAAGTAACACTGAATTTCGCATGGCTACAGTCCTCACGGCTCTGTGAGGACTGTAGAAGGATGCAGAACCAACCAGTCACTAGACTGGCTAATATCTCTAATGCTGTCCATGATATGGTTTACTTATGAGCTTTGATACCTGTTGGTTTTCTGGCTGGTTGGTTCTGCATCCTTCTACAGTCCTCACAGAGCTAGCTGCAACTGGATCTTTGTGTGTCATTTGACTGAACTGTGACTTTCAAGTTTTGTTCTTTAGAAAATCAAGCTCTATGTGTACTACTTGCTGGGTTCCCATTTCCACAGCATAGCTGTTTAAACAAGTTGATTTTGATTATACACTGTCTAGCTTAACTTACTGTAGTGTTGTTCCTTTTCTGTTCACACATGTGAGTCCCAATACTAAATTCAGTCACAAAGTGTCCTGGTTGCTCTCAAAGAGATATACTTTGGTATGATACCTGATTCCTATACCTTTTAAGCTAGGTATGCCGCTATTTGTAATCTACACACTCTAAAAATTCTCAGAGAAACGTTTTTCTAAACCTGCTGTTCAAAATCAGCAGGGGAGGTTTATGTACCTACAGGCTGAATTAAAGCCTATACCACAGCAAACAGTGGCATTTTCAGATACTGAGAACCAATTCTGGACTTGCTGTGGAGAAATTTAAAATTTTTTATAACTCAAAGAGTCCAAGGAATTTTTGATGTTCTTTAGAAAAAGTTAAATAGAGAAAAAAAAGTATTCTTTTGAAAAATTCTGCCAAATTCCTCTCTGAATTTTCAGCTAGCTAGTACATCAAAAGCATATCCCTTGGTGAATGAGCTTCCATACATGTGGAATCCCTGCAACCTTTTGATATAATACCTAGGAATTGGCCCTGGTAGGACATATTATAATCACCTGCCCGGCCTGAGAGACAGGACCTCCCAATGGTGCTCTGTGTACAATGTTTTGCCCTGGGTCCCCCCTACCCTGTAGATTCTCCCATCCCTTGGTGTCTCCCTGGTGACCAACCCTCTCTTCCTTTAGGACCTTGACCTTACCTGCCCTTTGCACGGCCCCCATGCCTCAAGTTCATTGGCTGTTGTAACCCTGACTTAAGCCAGGACTGCCCCACAGTCTCCCCTCTTGGCACTGGACAGCCCTTCAGCACCACCTGGAAATAAACTGCTGGAGCCGTTCCAGACCAAGGGCCCTCTGCCTCTCCTTGCTGCTGGCTGCGTGGCGTGTGTGTGGATGTGGGAGTCTGATTGCTTTGCCTGAGATTCTCCAAGCAGCTTCTTCTCTGGAGTGGCCTCTTGGGAATAAGGCATTAGCTTCACTCCTAAATTTGTGATGTCACACATACACATGCCAATAGTCCTGACTTACTGCTCCCATGACAAGCAGAATACCAACAGTAAACAGAGATTTGCTAACTTCCTTACACTCTGACCACTGTGCATGCATATGTTAGGACTCTTCCATTCCTACTCACAGTCTTAAAATGTAAAATTAGTAAGCAAATTAAAAAATTTATTCCATGTATTTATGATTTAGCCTCCTATTAAAGTTTCTTTGTAGACACTAAATGACAAAATGTGGAGAAAGCTGTAAGAAACCAGTCACAATCATCTGTACACTGATCATTGTCAAAAGTTTTAGCTACACTTTTTTCAAAGCCCGAAGTTTCTTCTATCTGGTTTGAACCCTAGCTTATCCAGTTATCAATCATACATTCTAAATTGTACTGAAACTTATGAAAGCTGCTGAAAAGATGCTCTCATATTACTTGTCATCTTCTACTTAAAAACAGCAAATGGAAAATATTTCTGCCATATATGCTACTGGAAAACATTAATCAAATGTTTTAAGAAATACAGGGTTTATAATTCTTAGAAAAGTTGCATCCTATCCTCTCACACAACCAGGTACTAGTGTAGGGACCCTTGGGATACAACATAACTGCAACAACTACATTTAAAATATTAGGGTGCTAAGTTTATGACACCTTAATGGTTCCCTGTCTGCAAGCACTATCAATAATAGTATTCTAACTGCCACCACTAATTGAAAGACCCTGGAATTATGTAACACCAAACTGCTCAGTTTATGAGAGTTGTATGGGGACTGAAATATCAAGTTAAGAAAAGCTGAAAAAGAGGCATAGGAAATTCATATAATCAGCTTGCTTTTCTTTAAACTTTGAGGGTGTGACTGCACATCCTGAACATGCCAGAAGTTAGTTCACAGTAATCTCCCCAATACTATGATACACAGTGGCCATTTCATTTTCTAAACAATGAATTGAAGGAATAATTTTTAAGAGACCAGCATTCTTCATAGAAATAGTAAAATGCATGCTTTGACTTGAATAGGCACTTGAAACTAACACCTACCACAAGATCTAAAAGGATAAAAACTATCTGTGCCTCTTTAAGCAGCACAGTACCTATACCTTGTTATGAGAGTTACCCTAAATCCAACAGGAGTTGGACAGCAATTTCAGGACCTAAAATCAGATCTTTAGACTACTTTAAGCCTAAAGCTCCAGTTCTAAGTTAAATGCTTATATATTTCTTTTATAAGGATGCAAGTAAAAATTCAGGTCTTTCACAGTACACATGCCTATGAAACATCTCCAGATATCTACAGGAAAGTGCTACTCTATCTAAAGTCTCACTGTTACTTCTGCCAGGCAAATAATAGTTGTGCTGCATAAGATCAAATCACCATTTAATTGAGCTTTTGTGAAATCAGTTTAAAAAGGAACTTGATGTTTCTCCAACCTCTCCTTTTTCAAGAACACATATCTCAAACTGCAGGGAACAAATGAGGTCCCAGAAGTTGACACTGTTTCTCATGAGAGTCTTAGCAGAATTGGTAGAGGTACTACACAGCAGGAAATGCATTCTGCCATGTCATTTAATTCCTCCTTGCGTAACCTATACGTAAGAGTACACAGGAGGCAATCAGAAAGTCAACATGATGGCTTTGTGTTGCTTGTACATAATTCCTCAATGGCTTTTTAGTCACTCCTCTTGTACTAATACAGCACAAAATCAGAAATGCTTAATCTAGCTTGTGTGGAAGGAGAGTTATGGCAATTAGGTGTGGGAACACCTTTCTCCTTGCCACTCAGCATTAGAATAATTCTTTGAATATAGTAACTATACAGTACTTAACTACAAATTATTTGTGCATTTCTGAAAACCATAACACAAACAATCTTCAGCTGAAAAGACAAGGCAGCCAGTGGTGGAAACAACAGCTACACAAGGGCTTTACAGTCACTGCTACAAATAATCAGGCAAACTAACACAGATTCTAGGGAGGGAGGAAAGTATTTTTGTAAGACAAAGGAGGTGATGAATAAGGCACAGAACTTCCATGAAGAGAAGAGGAGAGGACAGTTGAAACGGACCCACAATAATTTTACACCCCATAGAAGAGAGATGCTTGTATATAGTAGCTGTGATCAAACAACAGCATCTTTCCTGCCTCTCACTGCAGGGCAAAGGGAAATATTTGCAAGATTTTGCTTACATACAAGTTTTGCTCATAGTTCTCACAGATTTGAGAGAAAACTTTGTTGCTGCTGACTTTACTGCTTTTGACAAATTAAGAAAAAGTGTGAGATTTAGCTTTGGAAGTATGTGTAATCACATATATTTATTTGGTACCTAAGCCTATATCACAGCAATTTCACTGCTCTCAGGAGCCAAGACAGATAAATTAGAGCTAGCAGGAGTTATAGGTGACACCACAACCTTTTGACTATAAATGCAGTCAGCCACTGAAAGTCAGGATCAAATCATCCCCTTGACAATCATTTACTGACATACACACCTTACAAATGTAAAAGTTGCTTATTAAAAATATTAAAGAAACAATTGAACAACTAATAGCTTGAAAGTTATTTGCAAACTGTTTACTTTAAATTCTACAATATTTTAGGAATGAGATGATGACTTATGCCATTACTGCACTTAACTGGTTGATGACTGACACCTCAAAAAATAACTTAAAAGAGCTCTACCAGCAAAAATTTCAAAATGCTCATTCCAGTTAAATGTCATGAGAGTTCTAGAATTTTGCTTTCCACACAAGCATGTCTACCAGCTGTGCTGCTTAAAAAGCTCCCCAACTTTTAGACTTCAAATCCAAAACAAAAAACAAACTAGAAAAAAAAGCTCAACATACAGAAGAATTAATTTAAAGACATCTTATAAATAACTATTTTGTTACCTTACCAAAAGGTTTATCAGAGTAACTTTTTTTTGCATAACAATGACCCTAGCATTTGAAAAGAATTAGCAATAAAACTTTGTAAATATCGATCAAGAGTGTAAAACTAGTATTAAAAAAAATCAATATAATTCTGAATTTCATACTTTGCAATATCCATTTGTAACCTAGTAGGAACGAGAAATTATTGTAGAACAGATTACATGCTGCAATTTACATGTGCTTCATAAAAGGCACTATATTAAGGCCCAGGCAAAAAAATACCTTAGAAAATACAATTGTCCTGAATTCACTTCAGCAAAATAAGATCTATAAAGAAATGACAGATGTTGCATAAATGTAAATATATATGATAATGTAGACAAGAATAAAAGAAATTTCAAAATACCACCAACAATCAGCTAAAACTAAGATCTCTGAACGTTTCCAAAAATATTGTGCTAACATTCAGTTTCATTTGTTATTAAACACAACAAAACAAGGTCATTATTTTACAAGTTTTCTCTAAGAAAATAAAATCTATATGCTAATGAAATGACATGTCACAAAAGTAAAAAATGAGCTTTCTCCGTGTAGCTTTCATGTTCTTCTATTATAGACTGAATATTCAGAAGTTTGTGCAATTACTTTTAGAAACTTTGACAGGTATTAAAGCAGCTTTTATATGCCAACTTCTACTTGCAGAGACAACTGACACTGAGACTTACTTGGACAAGTAAATATTAATGAAGGAGTAAAGTGAAGAAGTAAAGCCAGATCTACTAAACCCCACTCTATAGCCAATAACCAGATATACTTTTTTAAAGCATTGTTGTGTAACATTGCTCTCAACAAGGTCATACAAAATGATTAAAAATGATGGAGACCTCTGTCTATACTATATCATACAAATACATTACTACCAAGACAGCACGATTGGAAACCATTCGTTCAATCAACCCTAGTCCAGGCTTGAATCATTTATCAACCTCCGTCTTGGGAGCTCCAGTATTGTGCTTCCATACACAGTCACAATAAGAAATGTAATTTTGTGGTTCCCAATCCCACTCCATCCACATTTTCAGTCATTCTTTCAAGATTTACTTCTGTTTTTTTGTCGCTAGAAGGTATTCTGCTCTCCCAGCAACAAGCCACAAGCCCTGGAGATCCCGAAAAACAATAATTACACTGAATATCAAATTGTATCATTTTTCCTAAGTATTTTATTCACTTTGAATTCATTAACTCCAGGGCATGTTAGACAACGCAATGCAACACAGACAATCTGAAGAAGCTTTAAGTTATCGACATAAGGCACTAGTAATGACCTAGTGATAATAACACAAAGCTCATTGCTAGAGCTTACAAAGTGGAAATTGCCTGTGCTCGCTGTAGGTAGGCCTAAATGGTGTCTGGTGCTGGAGCTGCTTCAACACTATCACCTCAGCCACAGCTATGCTACTGTGCTCTTCTGCATGGAGAAATAACCTGATTCTCAGCACACTCGTTCTCACCATGAAGTTTTTATACAACACAGTTTTCACACCTCACATGCCATAGCTATCTACCTGGGGAAGAGTATGCACGTTACAGTGGCTGCACATAAACCCCAGTGGTAAGACTTCATTATCAAACTAACTAGAGGATTATAACCATTTGTGCAAATAAATGTCACCCTTTTTACAGGGCTTATTCCAAGATCTTTGTTTTCCACGTATGGTACTTTTCTGTATATCTGTGATTATCCACTGACCCTTCTATAAAATATACTATGTGGGTAGGTCATCTTCCTTCCATTTTAAGAAACATATGCTTAGAAAATTTAATTTTTCACTGCAGCATTAATATAATAAGGCATCTTTAAACCTCTATATATACTCTGCAGCTAACAAAAATACTAGATGACATGACAGCGCTATATAGCTTGAATGGATATATTACTATACACAAACTCCATCTTCACCTATTCAAGTGAAGCAAAAAAGTGAAAATATGTATCAGTGTGATATTAATGCTGAAATTTTGCACGCATCAAGTCAGGAAGCTGCATGTTACAGTTTCCATAGCAACCATAATTCAATCTCCTTTTGCATTTGTGGTAATTTTTAGCAATGTATTTGATATAATTGTCATGTGGGTAACACTTTTCTTGAAAAAATGGTGTAATTTCACACTGGATTATCTTTACATGTAGGGCATATCTCTGCAGTCCCTACTAGCACAAAACTCACAGAGGTGTCCTTTATGCTTGTATCATTTTACCTGCTGTGTGTGTTGGTACAAGGTGGAGTGTCAAGTGGGTGTCATATGGGATATCGGGCTGTAGGTGACGTGCACAAAATATAAAATATTTCAAACTTCTTATTTACTGAAGCTCACCCTGCAGAACAGTTCTATTGATTTTTCTGATAACATCTATTCATCTAAATGCATACTCACATCATACTGGCTTGCATATTTAATCATTTGTATTTATTTCATGAAAATATTTTCATCATACAATTCTTTTGAGGTGAATTCTCAAGGAATTTTTGTACCTTTAAATTATTACCTAATTAAAGTAGCATGTGAACAATTTTACTAAATAAAGCAAATGTTCTGACAACTAAGTAAAAGCTTTTCCTTTGCAAAAAAGGAGGAGAAGGTTCAGTAGTGCATGAGACACTGTCTTCCCTCACCATCTATAATAAACTATAACTGCTGCTTTTTAAAACCCAGTAAATGTAATGGTTTATAACTTGCTATATATATATATATATGGAAACATAAAAATAGCCCAAAGTACAAGTCCCATTCCATACTAAAATCATTTTTATACTTATACATTTTTATAGGAATATTCTTATTGCTTCTGAATCCAAAACTTGTGTCTGTTTTACTTAAAAGTGGTCAATAAACATGAACAAAAGTTTATAATCAAAAAATAATAATAATAATAATCCTGATTTGGAAACTACTATTTCAAGCTTCAGTTTGGAGTAAAACACAATGACTGAATTTCAAATTTTAGGAATGTGACCTGTATGTGCAAAATAAATAAAATATTTCAAAAAAATAGCATGATGCCTTATTTTAAAATATTTTTGTCCATCCTTAAATATATCACCTAACAACAAGTTTTCAGATAGACTACTGATGCTGCTACAACATGCTGCTTGCCACTGTAATTTGTGTAAATTTAATCTGTGCAGCCAAAGCTCAAACTGGAGTTGAAGATGGCCAAAAATGTGGGGGACAATAAAAAGAATCTTTTCAAATATATTAATGGCAAAATCAATGCAGCCCATTACAGGATGAGGACGATCACCTCACAAACAGGGACATGGGCAGGGCAGAGGTGCTTAATGTATTCTTTTCCTCTGCTTCAACACAGATGATGCACCAAGGGGGTCTCAGCACCCTGAACTGGAGGACCATGGCTACAAGAATGACAAACTCAGTCAACCCTGAAAATGTGTGAGATCTGCTATAGATCTATAGGGCCTAATAGGATTCATCCAAGAATCCTCAAAGAAGGATTACTGATGTCATTGCAAAACCTCTCTCAATGGTTTTTGATCAGTCTTGGAAATCCACAGAGGTCCCAGGTGACTGAAAGCTGGCAAACAGTGTTGTGATTTTCAAGAAGGGTAAGAAGAATGACCCTGGAAAATACAGGTCTGTCACTCTCACTTCAGTTCCTGGTAAAGTTATAGAGAAGGTTATTCTGAGGGGTAATGAAAAACACCTCAAAGACAAAGCAGTCACTAGTCACAGCCAGCACAGCTTCATGAGAGGAAAGTGCTGCTTATCAAACCTGGTTTCCTTTTATGACAAGGGAAGTCACTTGATGAGATCTTTTTGGATTTCAGCAAAGCTTTTGATACTGTGTATCACAGAATCCTTCTGGAAAAAATGTCCAGCACTCTGCTGGATAAACACATCATGTGATGGGTGAGCAGATGGTTCATGGTTTGGGCACAAAGGGTGACAGAGACTGGGGTGACAACAGACTGGGGACCTGTCACTAGTGGAATTCCACGGGGCTCCATCCTAGGCCCTGTGCTCTTCCACATTTTTGGAAATGTCCTAAAGGCAGGACTGGAAGGGATATTGAGCAAGGTCCAAGGTGATACAAAACTGGGAGGAGCTGTTGCCTCCCTCAAAGGAAGGGAGGCATTGCAGAGAGTACAAAAAAAAAATTGGAGGACTAAGCAATCACCAGCCATATGAAGATCAGCAAGGGAAAGTGCCAGATTCTGCACCTGGAATGCACCAACCTTGGATGTATGGATAGACAAGGGAATGAGATTCTGGAAAGCAGTGCCACAGAAAAAGACCTGGGGATGCTGTTTGATTGGAAGTTGACTATGAGTCTGCAGAACCCTGGCAGCCAAGAGGGACAACCTGGTCCTGGGGGGCATCAGGCCCAGCATCGCCAGCTGGGCAAGGGAGGGGATTGTCCTGCTCTGCCCTGCACTGGGGCAGCCTCACCTCGAGTGCTGGGGGCAGTTTTGGGCACTGCAATATAAGAAAGACATTAGAGAGTGTCCAAAGGAGGACAACCAAGATGGTGAATGGCCTCGAGGGGAAGCCGCATGAGGAGTGACTGAGGTCACTTGGTCTGTTCAGCCTGGAGGATTCTGAGGGAAACCTCACTGCAGTTACAGCTTCTTGTGAGGGGAAGAGGAGGGGCAGGCACTGATCTCTTCTCTGGTGAACAGTGACAGGACCTGAGGGAATGGCCTGAAGCTCTGCCAGGGGAGGTTTAGGTTGGATATCAGAAAAAGGTTCTCCACCCAGAAGAACCATTTCCTTGTGGGTCACTGCCCCTCCAACTTGGCATATTCTTTGATTCTCTGATACTGCAGCCCAAAAAATATGGTATTGCCATTACTTGTAACAGGCAAAAAGGTTTGCATTAACTTAATAACAGAGGTCTCAGGACACTTCAGATTATCTCAGTTTCTCTTAATTTAGCTTGCTTTAGATTTAAGTCCTAAATGCATAACAGAATTGATCAGTGACTACTGCCTAGTTTGCTTTTAGCTTTGTCATAATCATGTGGGTAAAATGCCTACAAACATAAATGTGATACATTCTTAACTAACAATAAGCAGTAGTAATTATTCTGTGCAGAACTATTTGTGGCCTTGGAATGATAAAGTTGTGCACTGACATATTAGCACAGCTGATAGTGGAGACTTTGAAGGTACAGGAACAGATTTATTCTAGGGACCAAGTGGGCTTACACACATAATCAAGCATCAGTTACTGATTACTATAAATGCACCTTGGGAACTAATAACATAAAAATAGGGGGGATAAACCCAAAGAACCCCAGGCAAATAACAACATTAAAAAACCCACAAAAAAACTCATGGACAAAAAGAAAAAACAAGAATAGAGGAAGAAACCTCTATTATCAACATCATAAACCTCCTGGTGAAGAATCTAGGATTTAAAACACTAGTAAATAATAGGGTACTTGGGCTATTTTTATATACCTATATATAGTGAATGAGAAAACAGTAGTTACTGAGTTTTAAAAAGCAGTACTTAGTTTATAATAGCCAGTGAGAGAAGATAGTATCTCATGGATAGCTGAACCTTTTGCTCTTCTTGGAAAGAAAAAACTTTCTGGTTTTAATCAGGCTCTTTTGGTAATAAATAGATCATTTTGACTATGACTGTTAGCCTGATTGTAACTGGTGCATTAATATCAACAAGACTAATAATCCCAGGTTACAAATAGGCATGTTTCTTTAGCCCACATTAACTATTCAGAGTAGCACAAAACTATTGGACTAATATTTTTTCCCATCATTTATATGCCTAGATTAGATCACAAGTCTGAGGCAGAGAGTCCAGCCTTTTCAGAGAAATTTAAATGTCTTTTCTGACACCATGAAAATCTCAGGTTCAGTCGCCATATGTGTTAAAGGTTGAAGTGTAGTTTTTCCTCTATTCCTTTTGTAAATATTTGGTTTAAAACAAAAAAGGGGAAAGAAAAAAAATAGAAGAGTTTTCTGAAATTGAATATTATTTCTCATATATCCTAGAGACTGGTGTACCAACTGGATATCCCATAACCTGCGTAGTATTGCACAAAGGTTCCTCAAATTTAGAATATACTTCAGATTACTGTTATTGAATTAGATTTTCATTTACAGATTTGCTGGATCTGAAGTCTCAGTTAGTAAAATTATTAATAAAAGGATCCAAATTCTTTTCTACGTATGTTTATAAGAAGGAATCCTGAGAGGCTCACATGGTGTTAAACCTAAACCATATTTATTCTGCTAACACCTCAGACTGAATCAGTTTGATTTTCTGATCTTTCAAGTCTATAGCCATCTGAAAGATCAACATGCAAAAGTTTTATGCTTAAAAGGGAACAGTTATATGCACAACTGAGAAAAGTAAAAGGACAGTTTGAGTCATTACATGATGTGTTAAGCATTTTTCTTTTTCAGTTTTATTGGTTTATAAATAGGTCAACATGTTCTAGAAGCAGCTGAAGAATTCTGGAAGAATGTAGGCAGAGTTCATACAGAGTCAACTTTTGAGAGGAGGGTAAAAATAGTATTGCACCTGATTAAAAGCCCGTTTAGATTTGCAGGGCAATCTCATTATCAAAACCAACACTGTTGCAGAAAGAACACAGGAAAATATGTACTTCCACACTGAAAAGATGTGATAAAGGAGAGAAGGAAGACAAATTCTAGAATTAGATATGGGAACAGGAATCAGAGGACATTGGATCTTTTCTTTCTTCTACTGGAGACTCATGGCAAAAGTCAATCCTAAGAGTACATCCATAGACTCCTATTTTGTTACTAGTTTGTCTTCAGCATTAGCAGGAGAAATAGTTGTGTGGCAAATGGAATAGAGAATTTACTTAGGATATGGAATACACTTCAGATATTTCGGTACCATTGTTCCTCTCTAGCAAAAGGCATAAAGAACTATCTCAGAGGAATGCTGTCGAGAATTCATCAGTGTTTCTGAGGTACAACATCACCTTTCACCAGGGTAACTTCATGTAAATGTAACACCTGCTAGTGTTTGCTTGCTCTAAAATGTAAATCATCTTCAGCTACATCAAAATAATTGAATGCAAGTGCTGTGTATACAACCCTAGCTCTGGTTTCAGAGAAAGGATTTGGTCCAAATATACAATTCCAAGGTGAGTGTGTAAGGTGATTCTGCCATACACTTCAACACTAAATAGCAAAGCCTTTGGTTTCAAGCCCAGAAAGTATTTCTGAATTCTGCAATTTAACAGATATCCTTACTACAGCAGATTTTTCTGTCTGAAACAAAGCAGAAAAACTTTCCCTTGCAGAAAATTGCACAAGACTTTCAAATTAGTTTGGCAGGCATTCTCTTAGTAACTTGCAGTAAGAACAAGAAGAAAATCCTGGTTTTTTACTTCATAAAGTAAAGTTTGCCAGTTTGTTTCTCCCTTGTGTCCATCAAGTCTAAGAACTTGAAATTGTAGGCTGGTGCAAGAAAACACGGTGACATCATTGCTGTTTTGCATTTATTTGAAAATGTTCAGGGCAGCATAGAAACAGAGAGTTCCTCAATAAAAGCATACCTTTTTTTTTTTTCATGTAACACCAACACTTAGAAGGAGAAATGAAAGAGTGGTTGGTCCTTCAGGGCAAGTCTACTGAGTAAATATTGTAAATTTTACAAGGGTCCCTTTTAAAGATATTCAAGAGTTGGAATACTGGTAAGGAATAAAAGCTTATTCAATGTGATCAGTAAACTCAAAAGACTGAACAGGGACAGTTCTACGGTCTGTGAAGTATTAAAGAAATAAACTAGAGTTTTTTCCTACCTAAAAATCACCAAAATTACAATTGTTGTTCCACCTAAAGCTGCCAATGCATAAGGCACTTTTAGCTGAAGCTGTTCCTTCCCATTGTGTTATTTAACAGGGTATTTGATCTTCACTTTTGTCAAGCACTCCCCACTGAATTTGTCACACCCAGTTCAGACATTAAAGATAAGCCATATGGCCTCTATTAAAATTAGAGCACAGCAACCAGCTAAATCATCTAACACTGAAAATTATAACTGGAATAAACCTTCAATCTACTCACAAAGAATTCAGTTAAGCAACTTATCTTTACAGTAGACCAGAGAAATAACATTTACTACTATTACGCCATTTTTCTAAGATGTTATTAAGACACTGCATAAGACATTGTCATATGTGCCCTGAAGTCTGATCATATTCAAGTTTTAAATCTTCAAGGCAACAGTCATGTTTGCAGCTATTGAATGTAAGGCAAAACTTGGGAAAGATTTATTTCAACTTCCTTTTTATTTTTCTACACATAAAACCCACAGCCTCTGTGATGTGAAATTATTTCTATTTACCTGCACTGTAGCCAAGCTTAGACATTTTGTTATTCAGACAACATATTAGGAGTCACCTAATCAGTTTATCTTGGAAGGCAAAAGCAAATGTCACATTCCCTCTTTCTCATCTATCTCTCTCTTCTACAATTCTTTACATGTAATGTAACCATTTTTAAAGCACAATCTGGTAAGGAACCTTTCCATTAGGTAATGCTGAGTGTTATTACACTTGGCATTATGCAGGACTAACAGAGTAGTATCTTGCCTACAAAAATACCATTTAATGCAGACTGGAGTCATAATAAGTTAGCATGTAAAGAATATAAATTTTATAGCTATGACTTGCATTCCCTCCTCCCTCTCCCCCTTAAAAGCCTAGCTTCCTTTTCTGAGGAATGATTGCTGAAATGATTTTGAGAAGAGCTGTGCAAATTTACTTGTCATTTTAATGTTTCATCAGAGGAAAAAAAATCTAAGGAAATGTTTGAAAAAAAATTCACTGATGGGTTTACATTTTTCCCCCAAAATTCTGCTACATTTAAAAAAGTATTTCAGCACAAATACCTTCCCAGCATCACTCCCAAGTAAAAAGTAGGATGTTGTGAGACACTGCTGAAGAAGCAAGTAGGAGGCTGAAGCAAGTCTACCTCAAAAGCAGGGCAGACTATAAAACCTCTTAGGCTCTTCTAAAAAAAGTCAAGAACCCTTTCAAAAGACCATAAGTCACAGACTGAAGATTTGTTCTGCCCATTATTCTAATTTTTTATATTAACACGGTGAACTCTCAACTCAGCACTATCTCTTGCACATCCTACTTCAAGGTTGCTTTACCAAATTTTAGAAACACACTTTTTCCACTGAAAAGAATATTATAAAACTTTTTTCAGATGTGGCCGTGAAACATGGGTAGCACAAAACTGTGCATTCAGACAGTATATATAACTATTAGGCAATATAGAACTGGTGTCTATGTAGAACTGCATCCAGTCATGATTTTTTAGAGTCTGAGAGCAACTTGTTCTGCCAATGTCAAGTCACATTTTAGTTCAGGATAACAACTACTATATTACAGATGATGCAGCAAGTACTGCATTCTAGAATTCGAATGTTTCATGCCTTATGGTTTTAAAACATATTATACTCATGTTTAATATTATCTGTTTACTTCTGCAAGTACTGACAAACCCAACTTCATGGAAAGCACACACAAAATTTATCTTATTTCAATATGTCTTATGTTTTCTAAAGCAGCTGCTGCTGTAGATTGTTAGTACTCCTGTTTTCACTAAACACTGTCAATTCAGAATAATTTAATTGTGTATTGTAGCATCAGAAAGCTACAAAGTTTGGGAAAATAACTAACTTCATGAAGAAGAAGCTTCTTTTTATTTTATCCTTCAGTGCCCATATAAAGATTGATTTTACAAGTGATGAATGTTTTTATAGGTAAAATAATATAAGGAAGTCTCTTACCAAGCTAGTTTTTTGCACATTTCATCCCCAATTTTATTGCCAGGGATAAGTAAATGCTCCAGACATGGTATCAAGTTTAGAGAAGATGAAAAGAGAAAAGAGAAACAAAACCAAAAGACAGCACAATTATAAAACTAATACAGACTGTTTTCTTTCTTTTCTGGAGTTGTGCCACTGTACAGCAATTGGGATCACTGGTTTTGAAGGAATTCTTGCAATTTTACTTCTAATCCATAAAGAAAGTGAATACTATTAATGTACATTGTTTCATACACTTGTACTACATAATTTAATGTAAGTAAGATTTTAGGCAGAAAGACATTTTATTTTTCTACAGCTGGCTAATTAGAATACAAACTTTGTGTAACTACTCCTCACTCAGCTGGCAGGTCTTACCTTTATATATTCTTTAAATTAATCTGAAGACATAAGGCTTTCAGTCGTGCCCAGACACACAATCAGCGACACATAAGCTGACAGTGCTCTTTCAAACAAATCTTCTCTGAAGCACTACAGTTTTGTGCTGTGCCTGCATCTTCTTTCCTCTCCCGCTGAGAAAGACGGCCTTGCCCTGCTGATTCGCTGCAAACTTCTATCGCTACAGAAACGGTATTTGGGAAACGACTGACGTTTTATCTCTCACCGGTACACACCCTCAAGTTCACCCACCTCAGCTTTCAGTGTTCCTACCCCAAAGATCCCAACAGGTAAAGAAACAAACACAGAAACCGCCGAGTGTTTAATCCTGACTTTGAGCGGCAGCTTCGGACGGGAGACGGTTTCCAGAGCGGCACCTTCACTTCTCATCTAGCACCATCTACTGCCCAAGGCTGGCAGGAGCGGGCGCCGCTGCCCAGCCCCGGGCCCGCCGGAGGAGTGCGGGGAGCCGCGGAACTGGGCACGGCCTCTGCCCGCGCCGAGCGGGGCGCGGGCCCTGTCCCTCACCGAGCTGGGCACGGGTCCTGTCCCTCACCGAACTGGGCACGGGCACTGTCCCTCACCGAGCTGGGCACGGGTCCTGTCCCTCACCGAACTGGGCACGGGCACTGTCCCGCACCGAGCTGGGCACGGGCACTGTCGCTCACCGAACGGGGCGCGGGCCCTGTCCCTCACCGAGCGAGGCACGGGCACTGTTCCTTACCGAGCTGGGCACGGACCCTGTCCCTCACCGAGCTGGGCACGGGTCCTGTCCCTCACCGAGCTGGGCACGGGTCCTGTCCCTCACCGAACTGGGCACGGGCACTGTCGCTCACCGAGCTGGGCACGGGTCCTGTCCCTCACCGAACTGGGCACGGACCCTGTCCCGCACCGAGCTGGGCACGGGCACTGTCGCTCACCGAACGGGGCACGGGCACTGTCCCTCAACGAGCTGGGCACGGACCCTGTCCCTCACCGAGCGGGGCACGGGCACTGTCGCTCACCGAGCGGGGCACGGGCACTGTCCCTCACCGAGTTGGGCACGGGCACTGTCCCTCACCGAGTTGGGCACGGACCCTGTCCCTCACCGAGCGGGGCACGGGCACTGTCCCTCACTGAGCGGGGCACGGACCCTGTCCCTCACTGAGCGGGGCACGGGCACTGTCCCTCACTGAGCGGGGCACGGACCCTGTTCCTCACCGAGCTGGGCGCGGACCCTGCCCGCACTGAGCCCGCCGCTGCAACACCAGCTCGAACTTTGCGTGGTGATCCAGATACATCCAGATTCCAAAGACTCTGCCCCAGCAGAGTTGCAAGGACAAAGCACCTGTTTCCCCGGCAGATTTCTCTATTTCGTACTTGAAGTTGCTGTCACCTTTGGGTAAGGACTTCTACTTGAATAATACTGTATGAGCTACAGGAATGCCATCCAAAGATGGTGGAATATTGACTTTGCAGTTTCACACAAAGTAGAAAATAATAGAATTAGAAAGGAAAAAGTAGACAGTAAGTTCAACTCAGCTTGAGCTGATGGCAAGTGAGGAGACACTATGTACTCGCTACAGGTGGGAAACAGAACAGCTGTCACTAAACACAGGAAAGATCACTTCCAGGATAAAGAAAGTTCCACATCAGCCATGACTGAGGCATGGATTTACCTCCTAAGAAATGACAGAATCACTACATTTTGATCATGTTAGTTACTGCTGTACTAAATGGAATAATCTGAAAACAACATTTACAGTAAAGAACAAAAATTGATATTTAGAGAATCAATGCGTGGAGGTCTTTACTACTACCTTGGGATTACTACTGGGATACTGATGTCTACAATAGTGATTAAAATTCTGCAGAGAAACCATTATCAAATTAAAAGGATGCATACTCTGTAATAAAGCTTTCTCCAAATGCCTTGTCATCTTCATCATAACAGCTATGCAAATTATTATATGTACACACTATGTACTCTTTATACTTAAACACATTATGAGGTTACATACAAGTCCTTAAGTTTTTACTGAGTTCTAAGCAGATGTAGTAATAAACCATATCAGTTTATTTCTTCAGGTGCTCCTAAGGGTTTAGTGAAAAAAGTGTTCAATACTAAGCCAAGCAAATGTCTTTTATTTAAAGTGTATTGACATTTAGACAGTGAAAGACAACCATTGCAATTCTCTCTTGGTGAGTTGCAATGTTGGTTAACATCTGCAATCCCATCTTCAGTCTTTTGAGAAATCTTTCCTCAGATCTAATTGATTCAAGTGCTAAAACTCAGGAACAAAGAACCCCATTCCAGGGAAACTTCAGAAGACCTGAAAACCATAATGCCTCAAAACAACTAGTTAAACTAGCCAAAAAAAATCATTTGAGTTGAATGTGCAATATGACATGACATATTTTGCTGCCAAATATCTCTGTATACTTTTAACATGGAAAACTCCAAAATTAAAAAGAAACTGAGATAATAAAAATAATTTTTCTGAAAAATAAATAGGATGGCAGGCTTTCTGGCAAAATCACATTTTTAAAAATAGGTCTCTAGCAGCCTACTTCTAAAAAGAAACTCTAAATTTTTTCCTGTTACTGGTATTAACATATATCTTCAAATAACCTGTAAAATGATCAATACCATTGTCTGCTGACAGCTGCATATTAATGCAGACAGAATCTGAACAAAATAAAAAATCAAAATACAAAACTGAGATGGAAGTTGACAAGCCAAAGTTAAATGTTCATAATGAAAAAGGTATGGAATAATATTAATATACAAAGTAATTATGGCCCTTATATGAAAGATTCAACATCTAAAAATGAAGGAAATTGCTATTGTATGTTCAATATGAAAATGTTATTGCCATTAAACTAAGATTCCATTTAAATAAAGAAACCATTTACATTGCTGAAGTACTAAGTATCCTATCTCAACTGAATATATTAAGCCACATAAGAATTACTCTGATTATCAAATAATAAATCAAAACAGAAGGTTAAATAGGCTGAATAATGACTTAATATCTACAAGTGAATCTCTGATTATGAGTTGAGCTTAGAAGGTATCTGATGAAAAGGTCTAAATGAAAAGATATAGTCATAATATTTGGATTGTATTGGGATACTCAGTGGTAAGCTGTAGTATTCCATTGATTCTTTAGAAAATAGTAGTGAAATCATGAAAGAGAGGTGCAAAAATGGTGTAAATGCACGACAAAAATTTCTAAATGCATTTGAATGAACAATTAAGAGCACCTTCAATGAAAATGTGTACAGGGAAGTAGCTTCTTTTTGTCTTCATTTCACACAAAAACAGTGTCTTTCCTGTAGTTAATTTTAACAGTTAAAGCACAAGAAAAGCAAAACTACATGAACCACACTTTCTTGCAGTCTTGAGATACTGTTTATTGGTCTTGGTTGAACTTAGGTCCATCTGCCTTCATGAACCTGGACCAACTGAATGTCTTGAAGCAACATGGGGGCAAAAAAAAGCTTCTGAATTCTTAATCAAGTTTTCAGTATTCATATATGAAATCTAGATTTACTAGAGAAAAAAGAGAGGAAAGAGACAAATGGGAAATCCTAAGGTGAGGGGGAAAAAAAGGTGAGGTGTGGATTAATATAATTTTAATTTCATAGCCAGAATAATTGGAATTGCTATTTCTTTATTAATCAAAAAGAAATTATACTGGATATCAAGGAGGATATATACTCATGACCAAGAAAAATTGGTTGGAATGCATCCATATTTAGGTGTTAGATATATGCATATGCATATGATTAGATATGTTAGATACGGGAAAAGAAGAGCAGATGTAATTTCATAGTAAGATTCAATATTCTCTAATTAGTGATCTATTTTCTTGTTTTACTTAGTCATATCTATTATGAAAAAAAACCTGGATGATTTCTCCTGTCATTAGCAGGGATAACATATTTTTAAAGAGATAGTCTTGATTCAACCACATTCATCAGAATAGTTCACTAGAAGCCAGGCTGGTCTATCACAAAAAAATACTATGTTTCCTAGAGTTCTGCTATAAAGACAGAATTTATTGGTAGGATGTCTGTCCACTGAAAGCCATAATGTACTTAGATGAAGAGGCCTTTACAGTGTGTCTGTTTATATTCAGTTTTGCCTCGTAATCACCTGCAACTTTCCTCTCTCAACCTGCTTTGGAGATGAACATGCTGTGTTGCCACCTTGTGCTATTGGCAGTACGGGTAGGTCCAGAGCCTCAAGAGGAAAGCGTGCAGTGCACATTATTGCCGTAGTGGATCCTCTGCTGGAAGGCTGCCTGCAGGAAAGCCTCACTCAGGATCCTGACTAAGGCATGAAGTTTCTGTAACGCAGCTCTGCAACACCGCCTCTCCACATTCCCTGCACTATGTATTCAGATTCTAACTATTGGAAAGCACGTTTGTGAAGGCCCTCTATTCTTCCCTTATTTCAAGGTAAGTGGAATTCATGGAAAGATATAGTCTCAGATGGAAATAGCAAGTGAGTGAATTACATTTGCTTTCTGAAGTATAAAATTGTGGAGCTCACTCCGTTTCCAAAAAAAAAAAAAAACAGCACATACTAAACCCATTGTCAGTTTGCTTAAAGTATCTTTGTACACATCCCCTAAATATCAGCTGCTTCTAATGCTAATATAGTGCTGTAGTTCATGATGGAATCTACTGGCTTACTGTCTGTGTAAGCAGAGGTGATCCACCTTTTAGCTATCATCTACCACTAGAAAGATGTCCCCACCCAGACTTTTTGATTTATTCCAGCATCATTCAGAACTGTCTGTACTGCTAGATTTGACTACCTCCGCGTACTGCAGCTTCTCATACTTCACAGCTGCCTTTGAATGTCATCCGTTAATTTCTCCCCTCATCCTCTGCAGAACTCTTCCTACTGCTGTTAATCAGGCCATTTTGTTTTCTAATTTTAAATCTGTTATAAAACCTTCTCTCTCCACCCCCAGTGCATATGGGCAGGTTTTCTTTTACTGCAGAGCTCACAGATACCAAAGTTAGACATTATTTATCACTAACACTGTCTAATTTGTCCACCATTACTTGCTTTGTGAAGTTTATCCAGAAAAGAAAACAAACCTGTGCTTTACCTCCTTCACTACTTAAAACTGTAAGGAATCAAAATGTTTCCTTAAGGCATAAAGGAAATCAATGACAGAACTCATAAAGAAACTTGAACATTCAGTGCAAGTAGCAGATCTGTAGATCTGCACAGGGCTCTTAGCATGACAAATGCAGTTCACAGTGTTAAACTTGACCAATTTCTGACCTAGTGTGTGCTGCCGCATGTAGCCTGTAAAAATCACTTTTGCTGTGCTTTGGTGCTTGCCAAGTCACAGTGAAACATCTTAAAGGTAGATGTCTGTGGTCTTAGTTTGGAGAACCAAAAGTAGTCAAGCTTTGGTAACTTTCCAGGTACAGTTTTAGTCTTGCAATGTCCACTTTAATAGTCATATGTAGATGTCAATAGTTTTTGATGGCCACTTCTTTTCCTACAGATTTAGCAACATAAGAACAGAAGTTCTAATAATTTGAATGTAGTCTAACATGACCCAGTCAAGGAAATATTAATATTATACTGAGAACAATGTGGCCTAGTACTATGTTTGAACACTGGTCATTTCTTATGCAATCAATGACTTTGATAAGAAGATTGTCAGACTAGATTTCAGCAGTGGTGACTGTACAGTAGCTTTATAAACTTATAGCATGGAGGGTACTCCAACATGAGACAGATTTTGATGAGTGGTTGTCATACCAGTCATGCCTTTCTCAAAAGGAAGAAGGAAACCAGGTAATTGGGGTTTTACCCAATTTGTAACTTGCTAAATCCTTTTATGGAATCAAAATGGAGAGGTACACAAGAAGATTATCAAAGTTTCTAGCCTTTGTAAACAGTAGGTGTTAATCAGCATAATAAACACACTGCTGATGCAACATCATAAAGCAATAAGGAGGACTACTGGAAGTGATAGAAAATCATTACATTTTCTTGTCCATGCAGCAAATAAGACTTTTAACTCAATGTCTGTTGTATAATATTATCAATATGGTGCCACAGGTATTCAAATCTACTAGCTTAAGCTACAAATAGGCACACAAAAGACCAAACACATGAACTGTCTTTAAAAACCTCAAGCAGTTTGAGCACAGGGTTTTCACTTTAGCAAAAGAAAATCTGGACTTTAAACTAATGAAGATTATGCTGAAAAGAATGGTATTGAATGTGGCAAGAGACCTGGAGCACAGAGACAAGGGGGAAATTTTGCTGCAATGTTTACCACATAAACCAACAATAATTCTGTCTAAAAAGAAAAATAAATCCTATTTTCCTGTAATTGGGAGCATATATTATGAAATGTCATTAAATGCAAATTCTCAACCACTGGAAACAATAAAATAAAGAAAAACTGCAGTGGGTAGGAAATTCCTGCCCACTTAATCTATTAATAGCACATGAATGTTTAGAGCATTATGCCTGCAACAGGCTACAGTCTTTTTATACCTTGATTTCAAAAACACAGGCTGACAGAATATATGCTCTCTTAAAATTGCTTTAGAGACAACTCAGGCATGGAATAAAAATAGCATACAGCAGCTATTTAATCTAAATTGCTCTTAGAAAAATACTACTAATTGCCCCTTTTGCACACTACTGATTTAACATGCTCAAAAAATATATCTTTGTTTTGGTTCATTTATCTTCCCTCTCTCACGATTAACGATTGCACATAGCATACAGATGAATTTTTCCTTTCAGGCCTTTCTAATTTATTTCCAAACAGTACATCTTGAAAAAAAAAAAGAGATTCTGTATGTTATCTTTCTGGTCCTCAAGAAATGATGTGAAATCACTCAGTGAAGATCCAACAGAATCTTAAATGTAAATCAAAACCAGTTCATTCAGCCATTGGATTCATTCAGGGTTTTTTTAATATCTATTCCACCCAAAACCAGACAATTCCTTCTTTACTGCTAATTTAGAGAAATCTTGCTATAATGAGCTGGAGGGATTTTTTTTAGATATTTAGCTTGCCAGTACACTAATATCCTAATACTCATTTTTATTCCAGAAGCAAGAATTTCTGTCTGGAAGAGATGCTTATTATGTTTAAAATGGGTTGATCTGCTCTCTAAAGCTAATGGGAACTGTTGCCCTCCAGTTGTACAAAAAGGCCAGCCTTTAAATAGTAATACATGCATGTGTAGCAAAACCATTTGTTTCACTGTTAATCAGGTGTATGTGAGGTTGGGTGGTTTAATTTTAATCTTATTTTAACAAAATTAGAACACCATCAGATGACATTTACTGTAAATATCAAATACTTGTATTTAGAAGACATTATATGTACGTATTTTCATCAAAATAAATATTGCCTTTCTCTATTTCTTTCCCTGTGCATACACCAAGGTAATAAAAAAGTTGTGAAATTTCTAATGTCATTTGCAGTAATTCTGTTTAAAAAAAAAAAAAAAAAGGAAGGATTTGCACCTTTCTTACACAGGCTCTGTAGCATATACTAAAAATGTTCAATATCTTAGTATATGAATAATGAAAACATATATGTAAATAATTATAACAATATGCATTATGTGATAGAGGTTCAAAAGCACCCTTGTTCCAACTACTGCCAGCCCACATTAACTGTTCCACAACTGTGATTTCAGGGTCCATTCAAAATTTATGTGACCGATAGCAGTAATTTTATTTGGTGGACGTAAGAGAGCTTGACCAGATGACAAAGTGAAATTCTTTTCTCCTCTCTCTTATCAGTATTACAAAAGTACTTACTTTTTACAACTCTGCCTCCCTGGTGCCACAGAGGTGATTATAACTATCTATATGCATCCCCCACTCTTTCAAATGAAGACTAATGGTTTGAAGCAATGGCTGCTGCCACTTCTTCCAGCAGAATTAGAGAATAACATCACAGGCAGGTCAGTATGTTTTCTAAAAAAAGGAAGCTTTGAGAGTATACATCACAGAAGCTCAGGATATATTGATTCTACCTAAATCATGTTAACACTCAGCTCTCCTCTGTCCAAAATCTCTGTTCAAGCACAGTTAAACTCTAAATTAGGCAACTAATGATAAACAAATGATGATGGACACTGTGGAAAAGGAAGTAATAAGTGAAAAAGAAAAACTACACTCGTAAAGTTTCAACATTGCCGTATCAGATGCTTCCTTTCTGCAACTTATAGGGATATTAAGTCTTTTTTCCCACAATATTGTCACCACTGACATAGGCAGTGGTTGCCAAAGGACAAAAATAGGAACATAAGGCAAAATAGAAGAAGTGATTTCTAGGAAAGGCTTCTGAGAAAGATAGGCTGCCTTCAGCAAACTAAAGGAAAAAAGAGACTCGAAACTCAATGCATTGGGAGAAAGACATAAGTTTACAAATGCCTTGTCAAGCAGAAGGGTTGTTTGAGCTATTACATAGCACGAACATAAAAAGAAAAAGGTAAAAACTGAAATGAAAGCTGTATCATAACTGTTTAGAAACCCTTAGATAGACTTAACTGAAAGGTGAAGATCTACATGGCTGGATACTCAAGTCTCCTAAGGAAGGAAATGAAACTGATGGAATAGCAGCAGATTGTAATACTTTTTTTCTGCTGGCTTCTATCTATTGATTAAAGTAGATTTGTCCTTCTTATGGGAATCTACAAAGCCTGAAAAGTATAAGGGGGAATTAAGAAATAGTTGTACTTGCTAGATTATTTCTAATTGCCTGCAAACGTGACATCTTTCATCCACAGTACCTGTATGGTTTAAACACACCTGGAAGCACTGAAAAAAAAATAATGAAGAAACTTTATTTGGTAAAAATGTGACTTTTCCAAGGGGTATTTTAGTCAACAAAAATGGAGAGAAGCAAAGAAAAATCAGATTCAGTATCTGCAAACCCCTCTTTATCAATCATATTCTTCTAATCAGATGGTGCACCATCTCAATAGAAGAAGCCAGACCTCTAGGTTATGCTAAATCTATGTTGAAAATATTAGGAGTCTTGCCTGACTCCGATCCCAAGGAGATATTTGGATGTAAAATGCATAAATATGGTTGCAAAGTCTGTGAGCTGTTACAGAGGAGATGGGCACTTGGGGAAAGCCAAACACAGAATAAGCACATTTAGTCCTACAATAGGGAACCTGTTACTTATAAACACTATTAAAAATTCTTTTCACTGGAAAAGGTTTCAATGACAAAAAAACATTTTTCAACCTTTTTAAGGGCCTAGAGACTGATTCTTAGGAAAATACTATTACAAAGTGCACTATTTGCTTAACAAAACCCAAGAGTATACATGCATAAAATACACAGGAGACAGTTGTTTTTTTTTTTTTTTTCTGTTCATACAGAACTGTTTTAACATTTAGCTACTTTGTTCACTGATATGGAAATGCACGTGCAGGCCTGCCAGATGAGGCAAAGAGATCCTTTCTTTTACAGTGCTCACTCATTTCTTTTCAGACACAGCCAGAGGGGAAGTGAAGTTGCTATTGGTCTCAATCCTGTTTCAAGGTCCATTCCTGCATTTTATGCATATCTGTTTAATATAAGCTTCTTAAGGGATGATAGCAGGACGGATGAGACCTAGCATTCAGTGAGTGTCCCAGCCATCAGGCTGTACAATATCTCTGCTTCTTACCTCTTTTTTCTCTTACAGAAATGTCCCCAGAAGCTGAGAAATCTGAGTTCAAACCACCTCAGATTGTGGACAAAAATGCCTCTGACACCTTCCAGTTCTGTTTATACAAAGATATTACACAGAAGTGTATGGACTAGAAGTGTGTCATTTTTAGGAAAAAAAAAAAAAGGATTATTGTTAAAAGTTCTATTGTTGTTGAAATCTGGCATGCAACTGTGCAGCAAGTGTCTCATGTTTTTAAATGGAACCCCCACACACGTTTTCTGGGTCTCTCAACAGCCTTGCTACTACACTGTTGAATGCACCCGACACTGCTGCAGCTGTGCTATGGCTCCTGAAAGAATTTAAAAGGTGAGGAACCTGTAGGTCTGAGAAGCCATGTGCTGGCTGAACATTGGGTCTCAAGTTAGCAGTTCTGAACTTTAATGCCACCTTTTTTTTTTTTTTTTTTTTTTTTTTTTTTTTTTTTTGTCTAGCCAAGCAAGACTGAAAAATACATTCTGCAAACACTGAATTGTAACATATTAGTCACTGAGTGGGAATTCAAGAAATATTTCAGGAGTGATAAATTAAGCGTGACTTACAGGATTACTAATCTATAATTAAATACGAAGTTTAAGCTGTTCATGTGGTCAAATACTTTGAAGATGATGCTTCATGTCAATCTGACCTACATCATGCATAAAGTTCGGGTACAATTCTCAGCTGTTTTTTCATATGTAAATTCTAATTAATGCTTCCTTCTGATTTATACAGAGACAACCAACACATAAAACACTTCTAGGCATCTCCAAATCAATTGCTAAATATGATATAAGGCTGGTTTGATTTGTTTGGGTTTGTTTTGTTAGGGTTTTTTGTTTGTTTGTTTTAGTTTGGGGTTTTTTACATTTTGTTTTATTAGTTACTTCATCTTGTAGAAATAGAATTCAATAAATGCTCAACAATGTTAACTGGTTAAACTGGTTATCTGTAATTAATTGTAGAGGTTAGGGGATGCTGATGCATTTAAAACATAGTTTCATTTTGTTTTTCATATAACAGGTTCTTGGGAGACTTCACAATCAGCAATAAAAAGCTAAAAATACTCCTTATAGATCTGAATCTCCACTATAATAGGAGACTGAAACCCAGATTTTATAGGTATGTGCTACACAAAGATTCAGATATATACCTGGCATATTTTCAAAAGTGCCTACATGCATAACTGCTGTAGTATCCTGGAAACAGGTCTTGTCAAAAATTCTTTGATGAGATGACAGTCTTAGCTGGTAAAAGTAACAGTGTAGATGTAATAAATACTTGCAAGGCTTAGCAGTACTTGACACTCAGGGTAAAATACTTACACTACTTGTTATCAGTAAGGCATGTGTTTAATGGACAGAGAACCTGCTAAATCACAGACTCCAAGATGTCAGAGACAACTGGGATTTAACAATCTGTGCTGGTATTTTGAACAGAAGTGATGCAGAGCCACAATGGCATCCTGAGGAGTGGTAGCTCTTTTGGTTTTTTGATGCAGGTGACTGTCCTCCAGCATCCACTCTGTAATAAGAGCTGTGGGGTTCCTCTTCCAAGGGCAGTGGTGAGCTGGGCTTAATGGTGAGACATATCTGAGAGGGGTTTTCCTGTTGGAGAATGGGCGCCACCATCCCTGGGTGAAGTATCCCTGTGCCTCACCACACATACAGAAACATGGTCAAGGTGGAAAAGATTGGGCAACCAACCCATTCGTGCTGTCATGTGAACACTGACGCATTTTGAAGTAAGAGAATCACAGAATATTGTGAGTTGGAAGGGACCCACAAGGATCACTGAGTTCAACTCTTAAGTGAATGACCCACAAAGGGATCAAACCAGTGACCTTGATGTTATTAGCACTATACTCTGACCAACAGTCTAGCTGAATAAAGAGAAAACCAAAGTCACACACAAAGCTCTGAGCAAGGCAGGCCCAAGAGGGAACACTGACCTGGAAAGGTCGTGCAGTTGGACATGATGCCTGGAAGCAGCTGAGCCCCTCATAGAGGCTGTTCCACAACAACCCTCCTGGGCCATGCTCACTCTCAGATGCCTCAGCACCCCCAGGGCAGGGCCTAGTGGGGCAGGCAGCAGTGGGACAGTGGTGCCATGGCAAGGCCAGATGTCCCCAGGCTGTGCCACACTGCTCTCTGCCTGGAAGAGGAGACCCAACGTCACCCTTGTATGCTCCCTGCAGTGACAGCATAGTACATCTGTCTCCATTTACATACGTGATGACAGGAAACATGCTTAAACTTGGTGCCTGCAGCTGGCAGAGAGATTTGGGAAGGCATCCCAACTCCCAGTGCTGCAGGCACAAAACCACCGCTCCTTGTATCTCTGCATGGATGGTGCCTGACTTCAAAAGTTGGCTGACTTTGAAAATAGTGAAGGTCATGTTTGCTGACAATCATATTCACTATGATTTTTTTGGTTTTTTGTTTTATTAAATTTATTAAACCACTGTTTTTTCCCCTCAACGTCAGACAAGTTGCATTTCATATTCTCCACAGAAAAGTCATGTTGGTAGTTCCAGGCTTCCTGTCAGGAGCTGTGGATGGTGGATGCTGCTGGAGACTCTGGAAGGGGGCACCTGCCATCTGGAAGCTGGGTGTGAGGTGGTGCCACAGTGGCTGCACACCTGGCTTTGCTGGCTGCTGTGACAGCACCTGCTCTCATTGTGTTCCCCTTTCCTTCACCTGCTGTTCAAACCTTGTTGTTTCGCCAGGCATGATTTGAAAAAAACTATAAACCAGCTCAGAGTATGAAAGGCATTGCCACTGCCAGCGGCGGCACAGGGAGAGAGGTGACATGTATCTGACATGTGCTCTGTGTGATACCAGAGGCAAAACCACTGTCTTCAACCTCTGAAGGATCTCCCTAAGGACTCAGCCAGTGTCTTAAGCACAAAAATATAGCCAGGGGATAATGTGTGTTACTATCTGAAGAGACATCACTGGCAGTTAGATGTTATTTTTACTTGTCTACCATTCTTCAAAAATAAAATCTTGTTTTTCTTCATCTGTCTCTTTACCTCACTGCCAGAAAATGCCAGTGGCAGGTAAAATTAAAATGTTACCTTCAGACTTTTTTAAATACAGAATTATCAAAAATATATTATTTGAACATTAAAAGCATTATTAAAAATTAAAAATTTACTGTAAAAAGTTGGCTTTTTTGTGGAGATTTTATCTTCCACTTTTACAATAATGCATCATGCTTAAAAGAGCAAATGATAATGATGAATTGAGACTGTATATAATGTGAGTCCATAAACATTACAAGTACATAAAGCAATAATGGCAAATATGTGAAAGCCCATAAAGATGAGAAAAATACAAGATTTGAGCAATAAAATGGGAAGCTTCCAAACAACAGATGTAATAAAATACAACAAAGGGAGAGTATTGCATACTTATTTTCAGAAGTAGTCAGGTAAAGAAAAGTTTTGGGAATAAATAGATTTCTGCATCTTAATTTTTTTCCCTTCTCAAATTATACTGGCAACTAATTATTTAAATCTTGTGAATTAAGACAGTGCTATGGATCCCTATCAGAAGTGCATTATGTGCTATTCACTGATTACTGGTCTCTGTTAAGAAGAAACATCTATACTGTGAAGAAAAGACCAGTCACACACCATTAAAATGGACAGTGAATTACTGAAATAAATAAGCCTTGCCAGCACTTTGTAGGCAACAAGTACAGAAAATTTCTATCGTAATCTGTTCATAAATACTTAGGAGCAGTCAACACAAACATGAATGGAAATGCTTTGTAATTTATTTGAAAATTGAGGACTGCCAACACATCTATGGTGAAATGCTGGTCTTATTAAAAATCCCCAGGAATTTTGCCAATTACATTAGCACTTTAAGGGTTTCAGCTCTGTAATCTCATTTTCATTGATATGATTTAGACAGCTGCAGAGTCATGTTTCTCTTACACTAAGGCAGATTCTCGGTGTCTTATACCAATGGTTGATGCCACCATGCTTTCTGAGGAGCTATTCATGAAGTCAAATACCATCTAACAAGTGCAAACAAAAGAGTATGAATAGAAGCACTTATGATTTTCCTGTAGTCTCTATCATATTTTTAATTAATAATCTCTGTGTCAGAGGGTTGTTCAGAATGAGCAAATCCAAGGCAATATCTGTTTTTTAACTTTGTTCCCCCAAGGAAAGAAGCTTGTAAAAAATTCTGCCAACATTCTTTCTATTTCCAGTAGCTTTGGAGCCTATTGCATAATTTAACCAAATTTAACAATGAGATAGGGGAATCAAAGATAAGTGCCAGCAAGTTTCATGAAAACAGGTAGAGACAGAGCAAGATGCTAATAATTCCTCCACTTACCCTGCACTCATCTTCTGAGATGTTGAATAGTGCATGCAAGTGACTGCACTTGAAACATAAATCTAGACAAATCCAGTCATGATTAATATTGATTCTCATTGAAATGGTTCATATTTACTAGTTGAAATTTTGTGAGCTAGGAAATAGATAAATTCTAAATGTCTTAGACAATAATGTATTTCCTCTCAATCCAGATTTTTTATGAATACTGTACTTATCTATGCAGAAGAAAATCAGAAAGCCTCCCACCTGGACACTGTGCTGGTGTGCTATTAAAATTTATTTAATTTATTTCTCAATAAAGGCACATCCAGAATTGCAAGGAAGCTAGCTGCTAACACACCAAGAGTTCTCCTTCATTTTACAATAAATAAATTTTATTAGAATTTGATTATAACTTTCTTATCTAACTTTCTTATCTAACATTATTTCAGTTGTTTGAAAGAAAAGTTGCAAGCTTTTAACACATACTCAGGTAAACACCTTTAAAATTCAGTATTTCTGTAGCACCTCTTTCAGATGTTGCAGGTATCAGGCCAGTTGGTGGTGGACAGCAGATGGCTGTGGAGCTACAACTGTGATCCCCTGAACAGTCACATCCTTTCTTGCCAAATCCATACAAATACAGTTAAAACCAAAGGTATGAAAAGGAAAAGTGACACAGCATTGATTTGTGGAAAACAGAACAGCAATAATTGACGCTAGTGTTTATCTGATGGAAAAGTACAGCCCTGCAGAACAGTAGGCATTATACCATTGATTAAATTTTCTCACCCAGCTATGAGCATATGAAAACAGAAGAACAGCCCATCAAGCTCAGCATCCTGACTCCTATCAGTGGCTGTAAGCAGATGTCTTGTAAGAGGGTGAAATCTTCTCATTCTGCTTTGTTCTCTGTTCTTCACCAAGTAAGTGCTACCTTTTCTTTTGCTTTCCTGATACTGTATTCTAAGCTATCTGTAATAATTTTAAGATTTTGCTCTGGAATAGAAACCACCATCTCAAAGGCCATAATTCTGTGAGTTGGCTACCCTTTGGGTTTTTTCACACTATCTATCCTTTATCTACACTGAAAGGCATTTCTCCATGTTGTACCTTTCCAATACATGTGACTCAGCTTTTCTTCAGTACTCTATCAAGCTACTATCCTCGCAGGCATGCAGACAGATTCTCATACATCTTTTATCATAAAATTATGTCTGTGCATGTAGAGGTACCTTTATGTTATTTCATCACAATTTCTAACTGCCACAACCTCTAATCATAAATGCATAGGTGAACCACCACCCCCTCTCACCAGGCTGATGCTCCCAGCTGCACCATTCCCTCTAATCATGATGCTGTTGCCTCTAGCAAGCAACTCACCCATATACTGATACCCCTCACTGTGCTCTTCCCGCTCACCACAGTACCACTTATATGGCATTACCACACATTGATTTCAGCTCTGAATAGGTTCATTAAAGAGAGCCTTTACTAAAATTCATTCGCTTAAGTTGCTGTCCTTTGAGACTTCAACAAAGATCCAGCACCATTTTATCTCTTGTCATTGCAGTAGACCCAGTTGTGATGCTCTCCCAGCTTTCATGATTCCTGTTCTCTGAGTGATGACTAAAGGGGAATCATCTAAGCAGCTAATTGGGTTTTATTAGTCATTCAGCATGTAGGCTCACTGAAGAGCCTCCATTTCTCATAAATATTATCAGCTATCATTATACCTTGGATCTCAGTAACAAAGAGGCCCCTTCAACACTAAGTTACTTCTTCGTGGAAAACAAAAAGCCCCTTAGCTTGATAATGTCTGCATTTCCAGAAGACTAAAATAAAGACTTTGATTACAGTAAAACATTCACTCAGGACCAACTAAGACAATACTGTTGTTTTTTATTTATAGAGAAAGGATATAACATTTCATCATAAAGCAGGCATCAATACAACCAAATGGTTGCACTAGCAGACTATTCTTTAGCTTTCTAAATGAGGTATGTTTATTTCAGTTTATTAAAAAATGTCATACGAAAACTCTTTTTTCTCAGATCCTCTTTCTGACATCTCTGCTTGTAAGACCCTTTCTAAAAATATGTTCCAATGACTGTGCTTTGAAAGTTTTTATAATCTACACAATGAACAAGTGTAGATAGAGGTTATGCATGCTCTTCGTTATAACTATTATTCGCAATTATTTCTTGTGAGCACAAAACCCACTACTTGGACAGTTGTTCTCATGTGTAAATGTTCTGTTTCTTACATTAAAAAAAGGACTATATTTCTGTCAAGACTCTAACAGCAACTAAATAACTAAGAATTTGAATATATGCACATGTGTAAATTAATATACATTCGTGCATACTGTATTTTAGTAAATTGCTGGCATGTTTTTTTGTGCATTGTGACTAATGAATCATGAATCCAATTCACAGATTATCATTTCCCATTAAATGAGTGCTTTCCATATGGTATCTCCAACGCAAATCCTACAACCTACTTATTGTGGTTAAAAAAATCTTACATCAAGAACACACTGTCCTAGGCTTTTAAAAAATGTTTGAAATCAAATTATTCTACTATGTCTAATACTGTTTAAAGATTTAAGTGATTTCTTCTTTTTTTGGCATTTTATTTTTAGACTATATCTATAACAAGTTAGCATGTTATTTCTTTGTACTACTGGATAAACCAGAAGCAATTATCACAAACTGGAGAGGATTCTTATAGTACAGCACCATATTTACCTGCAAAGAAACCACTTCATCAAACCACAGTGTCCTTTTGTAATGACTGTATTAATACATGCAAAGAGTATTGTAACCATTGCACTTAGTCAGTGAAAACTCATGTGAAATCCTGTGCCTAGGTAACAACCTGAATCTGCTACCTATGCAATGTTTTTGTAGAAATTTAATTGTAAGTGGTTCACAATCATATTTATCCAAAACAAACAAAAAAAATAGTACTTAAAAAACAGTAAAATGAATTTTTTTACAAAATTGATTTTATTTCTGAGAAACTTGTGAAAACCTTTTTAAATAAAAGAGATACCAGATTAGTTTACCATGTCATTAGAGTTGGGGTTTTTTTCTATATGTCACATTCTACAGATTTTATGTGAGCAAGAAACAATCGAAGTTCTGACTGAATAAGCTCAGTATCTTTGCAGGATTTGGACATACTTTCCAAGATCTCTGATTTAACAAAATACCATCAAAGGGTGGGGTTGGAATGTCATTCTCATTTTTAATTAAGTAGGTGGAGATCTTGTTACTGTAAATAGGACTGGTTCTGAACATTTTCTAATTAGTAAGTTGGAGCATATAAGTCTTTCATTGTTCCAGGAAGCCCTTTATAGCTCTACCACATCTGCAGCTGGTCTCTAAAGTGTTTATGGACTAAGCTGAATAGATTTTGTTCTTTATGTGCTCTCATTTCTCTGCCTGTTTCAATTTTGTAATTGGACAGATAGCCAAAATTACCTCTACTGGCCATCCAGGGCAAGAGCTGTTTCAAATCCAAACACTTATCGGTGGTTCACATAGTTCATATTTTATTACTTCATCACCACTTCAGTCTTTGGTTCTGGCACTTTTCCTGTGCAAGTGACATTCACACTATATAATTGAGCTTTATTCATGGAACTGTGAAACAGATGGAAAGTATTCCAAAATGTGGAAAAAAAAAATCTAAAAACAAACTTTGCCATGACATTTTCTTTGCTTCTTGGCTCTGGCTTGCTGGTAAAGGAGCACTGACTATGTAAATCCATAACTAATGAAGAGTTATATCAGTCAAAGCGAATAATAGATTAATGAGTTACATAAATCAATATAGATAATAGAATTTTGTTTTGAGGGGTATAGTGATCTGTTTGCAGGATATATATATACACACACATGTAATTCTTTTTATACTATCAGCCAATAAACACCTTACCAAATTCAACTGGTGTTTCTCTTCAATAGGCTACAGAAACCCCTAGGTTTTATATATATATTTGAATGAAAAGTTTTTATCAGCCATTTTATCTTTCCTTATTCTTAGTACTCCTTTCAGCAAGAATATCCTGGTAATTGTCCCCTGAAATTTTCCTCAAAGATTTTTGGGAATTATTCTATTAGAGATCTATTGATAAAAATTGTCAATAATAAAGATCTACTCTACAAAATAAAGGGAAAAACATGCAGTTTCAATGGTCAGCAGTTTGAAATTATCAGGGCAACTGACACAACTTAGCAGTAAGTCCAGGAATATAACTAGCAGCCGAACAACTTTCCTCTCTTACCTTTTCCCCTCAGTTTTTCCTGTTTCTTGAAGATTATTATTTTCTGTCAATGCTGCTTGATATGTCAGTGTATGGATAGCAAAGTGGCATTCAATTTCTTTTTGCTGCAGTGTGACCTTGCAAAATAATTTCTGATTTTCTGCTTACTGTTGCTGGAATTTTTTTTTTTGACATTATTGTATTTATATTTTTCTTTCCTTCTATTTGACTTGTGAAAAATTGCATTTTCCCCACATGAATTTTAATCTTCTACTTCTACTTTCCCAGTTTTAGTCTGCCTGGCTCTCTATAGATGATCTTTCAGTTTTCATTACACGATCTTTTCTTTCAAAAGAAAATTATTATTAAGTGTTTTGATAAGTTATTTAATTCATTTCATTTCAATTAAAAATAGTAAAATTATAAATTAATATAGTAGTACATAACTCTTCTTCCTGATAAGAACACAACAATAAGATGACTCCTGTGATCACTAACATTTAAGGTAAGCTGCTAAAATAGGAACATGAAGCAATTCCATCCAAAGCAGTCTTAACTAGGATCAAATGTTGAGAGATTAGAACCCCAACACTTGTGATGATACCTCTATATTAGGGACACAGAAAATTCCATTTCTATTGCATACGTGTTCTGGGAGGATGTCTTCTCACAAAACTACTGAATATTACTGGACAAAAAATGTACTTCATCAGTTATGTTCGTGTTAGTCTGGTTGATGTATGTAATTTTTTTTTTTTTTTTGCAGTCTCAAGTATTTAAGAACTGCTGTATACACTTCAGATCTGTCCAATCTTCTGTCTCAACAGTGGCTAGAGACAAATACAGAGGAAAGAGTTACAGAAGACTATGTATACATGTTTTTCCTAAAAGTCTCCTGAACCCCCTGTCATTTTCAGCATAGGGCATTTCCTGAGTTAGATACAATTTATTTATTTAATAGCTGCCAATGGAATTGTCTACTCAAGTACTACTGACATCTTTTGTGCTAGGTACAGGGGATTATTTTGCATTCCCACTCTCCTTTGCCAAGGAATTTGAGAGATATACTACCTATGCAGTCAGTAATCACTAGCTTTTGTAATTTGAACCTTGCATGTCCCCTATACCTAGTCAAACAAGTCTAAGCATTTCCTAAAGAGCAAAACAACTTCAAAAAGAATAGCTGAAGAAACTACATCTTAAAATATTTGGTTAATGAGGGTTTCTATCTGGGAGAAATCATGGTTCAAATCTACTCCTTTTCCATTTAGGGCAGAGTTTGAATCTCATTATAAATGTAAAAATGAGGATACTCTAATCAATAAGGTGCAGTCAAGTTTCTATACTCCCTTGTCAAAAATATTTGGTTACTCACTGCCTCAGGAATGAAAATGAAAACAAATCTGCTGTTTACTCTGTCAGGTCAGCTCTTAATGCATCCAGTCCCTAATGCAAAGGACTTCTCTTTAAAATCAGAACATTGTTGGGAGGATTCTGAACATTGGGTCTTACAGCGGTGATGTGCTACCCCTTGAAATTCTGGACTTTGGCTCCTTAACAGAAAAAAGAATCAAGCATGCCTATACTGCATCCTTGATGGATATTTAACTTCTGAGCTGCAGACCATTAAGTCAAGACTTTGTTTCACCTTGAAAAATTTCATTTTAGATCAAAGGAAATATTTCATGTTGACTGAATATGGTAAAAATTTTGACAAATAAATGCAATTCAAACTGAACTGATACCCACATTCTCTTATGCAAATATCTAGATATAGAAACAGCATTATTCCTGAAAATACAGTCCTAATGAATATGTCTAAACAGTAGAAATTATCCAGACGAAGTAATTAGGTGAGGCTGTTCTATATTCAAAATTAAATCAACTCTAATTCAACATTAGTAATAGAAAAGTAAAAGAAAATAATCTTGCAAACAAGACCTGCATTTCTAGAGGACACAGGGTAAATGTAAACAATGCAGGGGTCTATAAAGGATCATAATTATCTTATTTGGACTTGGGAGCAGTTTTTAAATGTTAGGAAAAATATGCTACTCTAATATGCACTCATGAAAATATTTTTTAACTACATCTGTTCCATCTTCAGTTTTAATTATACTTCTGTTAAGTCAAAAATAATTGTCACACTAGCATGACATGATTTTTTCCCGAGTGCAAAAACATAAAAAGCAGTATTCAACAGTATATAAGATCTCACGCAATAAAATTCCTGCACAGGTACCTTTTGTGGATACTATTTTGAAGGTAGCTCTTACTACAGTGAAAGTATCCAGAAAGCTGAAGACTAGAAGCATAAATATAATAAGACTTACTGTAGTTTAGCTATAAATGTCAGCAACAGTTACAGACAAATTATGACTGAAGTTTGCTTAATAAAGTAACAAGAACTAAATGGTAAGCAAAGTGCTATATAACATTTGATGCTAGGAATCCTCAAAAAAAAAAAGAAAAAAAAACATTATGGAAGAAGGAAAAAAAGGGAAAAAGGAAAAGAGGTGGTGGGGGGGTTAAAAACAAAACCCTGAAAAAACAAGAGGAAATATCCGCAGTAATATCTGTCATTCATAACTTGCCATAATTATCTACTCTGTAAAATTGCTCCTGTAATTTGAAATGCCTCCCTCCTGATCTAATTGGCAGACTAATGTAATGACTTGACGAAGAACTGGGAATGTAGATCTTGCCATAATGTCAGATTCACTTGGATTTTAATGCAATATTCCCTCAGGAAGGCCCATGATTTAATTAAAAACATTGTGTTTCACTGTCCAGCACAGCACCTGCAGCACTCTTAGTGTGTGAATCTTGATTCCCTAGAGTGCATTGCAACTGACCTTTTTGATTTCCATTTAGCAATCACTTTGCAGATAAATTTTAACGGTTTCCTATTTAGCTCTTAAATGTGCTTCTATGCCTCCAGTTCTTGAATTTTGATGTTTATCAAAGCAGTATTTCAAATTTGCAATGACTTCTCTCCTAAAAGTACTTCTCCTATAACAAATATAAATAGCAGGAATCAGAGTCAGCTATGATTTAGAAACTGATTCATTCTACATACTATAAATGCCTCTGAACAGAGCTATACAAAACAGCTTGCCGTGGAGTTGAAGCAATGTTCTCAAATTGTTACCAAGCATACTGTATTACAACATAACCTTATATGATACAGTATTTTCTATTCTGAGCTTCATAATCCATAGGGTTCTTTGTCCCAGTTCCTTTTTATGCACAGGAAATAAGTCAAGGAGTTGGAAAGAAGCCCCATCTAGGCAATATTCCAGATCATGACAATATGGCAATGTGGAGATCTTAAGATAAGTGGCTTTATGAAAATCATGACATTTTTAGTTACAAAGAGGTAATCATTTTATTGCTTCTTATCAGAGTAGAAGTGTGTGGAAGTGCTTCTGCACAAGGCTGTTACTGGTCTTGGCAAATCTACTGTTAAGAGAAGCAAAAATTGAAATGTATTCACCTCCCTTTACTTTTGAACATAATGAGTTGTGACTGTTAGCTGGTGATCTGTGCAAGAAAATTTCCATAGGCCATATAGTTTATTTAAATTTAATTCCAGATTGACTACAACCACAAACACTTCTAATGGTAATAGCATGCAATCAAATAACAAGCAACAAATTAGGTGGTAAATTAATTGTGGTTCTTCATTAACACAATTGTGCACCTGGTAACAAAAAAGTACAGAGCCTTTATCTCTGTAAAACTGAGGATGTCTCCTGAGCTTCCAAAGACCAGCTACTGCAGTGCTCTGTAAGGTCATACTTTTCTCTACTAAGCACTTTGGAGGAGCCTGAAAATAGGTTTGGAAGTGCTCAGCTATTCAATATTCACATTTGGATTTCTGGACTGAAAACATCAGGCATACTTACATCTACTGCTCCTATGTATATTCTGATCCATTAGCCCTGCTGAATTAGATATTTAAAATTCTGTGTTAGAAGAACAAAAATTTATTAAAAGAGAGTACAAAGCCTTTAATTTTATTGAGAATAAAATTACCAGAGACTGATTTACTACTACTTATAGTAAACACAGTTGACCAGCAAAAGTGGATTTATGAACATGTTGCATCACTGGCCAGTGTATGTCAGACCAAGTGTACAGAGAAACATAACCTCTAGTTTCTTTGAAAGCATTTTCAAAGTGAAGCCTTTTTTTAAGGGGTATCTCAAAATGCCACAGTAGTTCTGCCAGTATGGAACTCAGATTCACACTTTTATTCTGACACAATGTTTATAAGATCTAGAAAAACATCAGGAAAAAAAAAAAAAAGCAGGAGGATTTAAAAAGCTGCTTTCTCATCTCACTGAATCAATCTTAGTCAAAGATTAATCAGTATAACCTATATGTCCTTTAGTCTCCAGTAAACTGCTCCTCTTTCCTTCCTATAAAATGCACATCTTACTTCTTAAGAGATGCAAAATAATTAAACAGTACAGTGTTGGAACAGGTAATACATCTTCTCTGAGCTACTCCTGCCAAATTTCAAATTTTTAAGTGTTTATAAGCTCAGGAGAAATTGCTGAAATGCAATCTTATTTTTTTTCCTTTCACTTTGACTGCTCGTCACATGGCAGTTCCTGTGGTCAGACTCTAAATATAACAATGAGCTGCAGCAATGGAGAAAGCAGTAAAGACTTAGGAGGGTGGAATGAATGGCATAATTTTGTTCAACCTGTGTAGCAGCCTGTTTTTAAGCAGGCACTGATACAATCTAAGGGCTGCCCAAAACGTTACCTTGTCTTTACAAGCTTCACCTAAGGCTCTATCTTAATCAATATGATTTTAATCGTTTTACAAGTGTTCTGTCCAGCAGTGCTGGGATGGAGAAAGATAAAAATGTGCCTTTCTTGATATTGACTAATTAGACCGCTCCATGAGATGGGAAGACAATTTTGCATAATGAGAGCTTCACAGAGTCCAATGAGGGCTTTGTCTACTCCTCACATGAGAAAGTATTTAAGGGACTTGCCTGACTGCTGGGCTAATATGAGTCTGATATCCTATACAGTACCAAGACTGGATCTCATCCATAAAGTCTTGGCAATCTGTCCCATTGAGATGCCAACAATTAATTCAAATTTTTGTGCTAAAGATGCTATTTAGTATCTTAGAATGAGGAGGTTAGCTGTAAACAGGCATGATTGCTCTCAGTATGTTCTCAAAATAGAGGTGACTGCTTAAGAGGTAGATTGATGCAGATAATTCAAGTATTGTTTCAAACTGTCACACAAATTGATAAGAAACTTTTTTTCCTTTAAGGTGTTAACATGGTCAATGGATTTTAAATGTGCCCTTCATATCCTTTTGCATATCCTTCCTCCTTGGTTTTGTCTGGAAAGTGCACTTAACTAGGTTAAAAATATAAGGATTTTTAAAAGCTCTGCTAGCTCCAGAAAATAATTCTAATTGGCAGATCCAATTGGGTTGATCCTTACAACATTTGAGACTTCGCATATTTCTGCCACCTACAGTGCAAAAATAGTGTCAACGCTTACTATTAGGGGACAGTTCCTACTACAAAACAGGCCCTAGAGACTTGTTACTGCAAACAAAAGTACGTGAACATACCCATCTGTGAAATACAGCTATGGGCTGCAAGCTTCCTTTCTGATGGGCTTCAGAAGCTCTTTTTACTTTTTTCTCTAAGTTAATACACTGCAGTTTTAGATTAATTTCCATGCATTTTCCTAAACAAATATGTATAAATTCAAGATGAACAGACATTTAAACATTGCTGACTGAAAATCAAACCCTCAGTAAACACACTTGCTGCATAACTACCCGGCATCTTGGCTACCCCTTCTGTCAGAATGGCACCCTGCCTGCTCCAAAGTTGGTTTGACCCCTCTAGTAATGCACGGGTGCCAGACAGCACCGACTTCAGCAGAGCAGCCTTCTTCAAGCCACACATGCCATCCCCTCTGCAGGAGCTCCTGCTTCCATGCCAGCAATGAAGTATTGGCACAACATCCTTCCTCACAATTGATCCCACCTGTTGATACTTGCACAGCCAGAGATGGGGGGAAAAAAAACCCTAGGAAAGAGAGGCAGACAAGCATTTCTGGTTGCCAAAAAGGCAGGTGGACTAGCAGCAGGTGTCTGATCAACTCAGGAAGATAACAGGGTGTCAAAATGTTTCTAACAGAAAAGTGCAGTACTTCTTGCAGGACTCCATCCAAAGACAATCAACATATCCATCACTAACTTCGGGGGGCAGCCTTTTACATTCTTTGGTGATAAGTTAAAGAGAAAATAAGTCCATAGTGTTACAAAAGCAACTCAAATACTGGCTAAATATTGGCAATAAGCCACATCACTATTCTCTTTTCACCAATGAAAGAATAGTCATATAGAGCATGAAAGGCATACTAGGAAGGTTTTATCTTTGACACGAGGCCTTTTTCAAACCCATATTGGAAAATGCTTGAGGGAAACCCTGATCCCTCTCAAACTGGCTATGCCAAAATTTTATCTTTTGCTCTGAATGATGAATAGATATTGAGGTAAATAAGCTTTTAAGATATCAAAATATGATGCACACAGATCTCATGTTTTCAGCTCTGTAGAAACAGGGAAGGGAAAAGGGAGTTCCTTTAGACTGAAAGGATCCTTGAAAGAAAATGCCAACAGCAAAGTCCACATTTCTTACAGAAATATCTAAAAAGTACCATCCAAAAATCTCTGCAATTTGCAAGGCTGAAATGTCCTTTTGAGGTTAAAATTAGCAATGCATCTGTCTCTAAATAAATAAATGAATAAAAATCCTATCATTAATTATTATCTTTTCATCAGTATCTGGGACAACTTCCCAACTGGCTGAAATTCTTTCCTTTTTTTTTTCTTTCTTTAAAGAGCCATCATGCTGTGTGGTCAATTGTGGCTGGCTATTACATATATTTTTTCTTTCCTTTCCTGTGGGATAATCTTAATACGACATTTTCTTCCTCTTTGAAACGTATATGAATGAAAATGGAAAAAAAAAAAAATTCTTCCAGAACTAATTATGTGGATAAATATAAATCAGAATTACCTTTATGGCAGGAGTTTGGGACTTTCAAAGAAATCTGCTGTCCAAACACAGAATTTACATCATAATGATATATTTTGCTGTCTGATGCCAAGAATGGAATCCAGAACCTCTCTTACTTTTCCAGGCATGTTTATATATATCCCGTGACAGGAAAATACATACACAATTCTGTGAGGCAAAATGTGTATCTAGGACTCCCCAAACCCGCAAAAACAACCTTAAATACAGTGTTACAGCCTTTCCTTTTCTTTTCTTTGGATGATTTAACCTTTTAGGATACATATAGACACTTAAATGCTCTCTAGGCTATTAATGCTCATATAGACACTTAAATGCTCACTTTAGGCTATTAAATGTTTTATCTATTCTGGACACCATTTTGTCTAAATTTTTCCTTCCCTTTTATCTTCATTTGGATTTGGGTGTCTAGCTGTCTCACACTCTGGAAAAAAAAATGGCCACCTAAACTAAAAAAAGGCCCATTAAGTCACAAGGTTTAATAATGCAGGCAGTGCCAACAAATAGGAATACTATTTGTTGTATTATTCTTACTGCAAAGAATGCAGACATCCTAGCACCCTCCATGGAGTAACTGAAGGGCAAGATTTCTAGGGTATGTTACCTAAACATAGGCATCTGATTTAATTTTAGGACATAATGCCTGGTTTACTGTTGCTATTCTGGAAAGGCAGAATATTTTTCAGCTTTTGCAGATGTCTTGATGAATCCAAAGGTGCAAAAGTACTACTTGGCATGAACATCTAGTCAACCTCAGGCCCTCCTCATACATCTCCTCTGCACACATACGAAGCTTCACTCTGCTTCTTTGCCTTTGCTTTTGAGTGACAGTGCCATGGAACCAGGGCAATCAAAAGGGAAAATGAGAAACTGTCTTTACAGTCAGCATCTCAGAGTGCTGAGCTCATGTTTCTTTCAATAATGGCAACAAAATGCTGTGTCTTTCATTTGTGTTTATGGCCACACACACAGACCTGTGTAAGGCAGTTCAAAGCTATGAGACAGCTTTAAGAACAGCAGGACAACACACTGAACAGAATTAAAAATGAATACAATAAAAAAATCAAATGTCAGGTACATTACTTCTTACGTATTATAGAGTTTATAAATTACATTTAGTTCCAATTCTGTTACTGCACAACCTAAACAATTTCAGCACTGGGTAATGAATGTCCCAGGATTTGGTTATAGAATTTGAGCTGGTACAAAAGCTGAAATATGTCCATATATATATATATATTCCATTTCCATTCCTTAACTTGAGAAAGCTCAGTCAAGAAAAAACAAAATCCTAATAGTTTAAGTACTTGCTGTTGGCACAGAGATAGAAATAGGGGTGATGCTTCCTTATTCAGGCAAATAAAATTTCATTTCTTGGGCATGAATTTCCCTGTATAACAGGATATTTTAGAATTAATTCAAGACCATGTGTAAAATTTCTGATTTTTAATATATTTATTGATAATGTACTAGCTTGCATATAAAGAACAGCAGCAATGAAGAACATTGGAGAGATAGCAACCCATTTGAGGATATTATCTATATTCAGCTTTTTTTATTTTTCTGGAACATTACTGCTACTACTACTATTATTATTATTATTATTATTGTTGTTGTTCTTGCTATTTATAAAAATGTTGAGGTATCTGTATGGGACCTCATCCATTTTACTCATAGGGACGTGTCTTGTTTGGACCATTCTCAACTCAAAACAAAGCGTATAGGAAGTTTTTGTAAGACTTGCTGAAAAGGTTTCTTTTGTATTATAAACTATTATTTTTTTAAATGACATTTTTCCCCCATAAAATTGCCAGAGGAATTTTATATTTTAATTCAGAAGGTACCTAAAATACTGATTTCTGAAAATATTACTTCAATCAAATCCAAAATATCCAAATCCTAGATTTACCTCAGTTGTCACTGTTCTCTGTGGGCCCGAGCTCCTTACCACATCTTTTGTATATATGGCATACAGGAGATCATAATAGGTTCAAAGAAAAGTTTTTTCAGAGATTCAATGAAGACAGGTAGATCTACATAATTGTCACTAAATATGCCTGAAAACATCCCTCAAAAAATTTTAAAATCCAAATACTTGATTTCATCTGATTCACTGTGAATTTCCATTTTAATAAAGAATTAAAATTTGAATGTGGAAGAGTAGGAGACCTGCTATGACTATCTTTTATTTCTGAGAATTTGTGGGGAATTTTAATGATATACTGACAATAAGATACAATCCTTACATCGTAGAAATCAGAATTCCACGTATTATGCAAAAAAATATTTCAAAGAAAGTATATCAGTTTATAGAATTTAAAGATCTGGATCACAGGTTCAGATCAGTAACTACAGGAAACAGAAATAAATGTGTTCAAAAATAGCGATGTGGCAATGTTCTGTGCCATTCAGGTAAATCAGGTTCCCTTATATGCAGCTTTTAAAGCAAAAGATGAGTTTACCAGGACATGCTCCTAAACATAATAAATTCCAGCTAAGAAGTTACTCCTCTAAGGAAGGCTAGATAGATGAAGTGGAAACCAGTGAGGGTGTTGTGGCTCTGAGTCTTCTGAACCAAGGACAGAGGTTTGTGCATGTCAGAAGGCTGATGTTCATATTTGAGTGTGCTGATTAAACACTCTAGAAAAAAGAATGCTAGAGTCTTGCTTGCATGGCTGGAGACGTGTTGAGAAGCTTTCCACAGCAAAACATACTTGTTAGAAGAGGAAATTCGAACCTTGACTACCTTAAACAAAAAAAGTATTTGTAATAGCAGACAAGCAGGCTAGACTTAATGGAAACTAGGGAATACATTTCAAAAATTATAAAAAATAGATCCTAAGGATAGAAAAGTGATGTGGTGAAAACCCATGCTTAGTGAATTAATGTGTGTGAGGATGCTGTATGAAAAGGATGTCTCCACCTGCCTGTAAGCCTGCAGATGTGTAGAATTCAAATCCAGAATAACAGAAAGGACTGGACTTGAATGAAATTGCACTTATAACAGGCTTAAATTAAGCTTATATCATTCCTCCTAAAGAAATAGTCAAGGGTATAAAATTTCTGTATGTTTGCCTAAAAGTTTTTTCAGCTCCTACTTTTTCCAATCTCTTCTCTCTGCTTTCTTCTTCTTAGCCCACTTCATGCTCTTTTGAATGCTTTCTCTCATATCCTGACCTGCCTTTTCTAACAAGCAGAACTCCATTCTTTTTGTTCTTCCGTATTTCTCAGGGATAGTAGGACTTCCTATACTTCTCCTGGGCTAATTCCTCCTCACATTTTAAGTGCTTTGTCCTCTTGTTTCCTTCTTTTCCTTGTCTATCCTCCTCCTCACAGATCTTTTTCTCTGAATTCTCTTACACTTTTATTCTCTGTTCAAATACTGCGTTGGGGGGATGATTTTCTACTGACACACTCTTAAGTGAGGGAGAAATTGAATCATATCCATGCCCTTAACAGCTTCTAGTCTTCCTTTCAGAAAGTAAATGCTTCTCTCTTTGGCAATTCATTAATGTGGAAGACAGGTAATTTCTCTGACTTCATGTGTTCTCTTGGCAACATGTACCCTCCAGAAGGAAAACTGGGAAAATACTTGTGCTAGCTGTAGAGACTGACCCTGAAGCAGAACAGTATCAAATGGACCCTCTTCTGTTGGGGACAAGAGAAAGGACATGGAAAAAACATTGATTAGGGAAGAAGACAGGACACGGCACTTGGGCAATTCAAAAGGGGATTCAAACCAGGCAATGTACTGGACAGGAAACATACCATATAGCCTATTCAGTGAGCAGCTCCCCTGAGGCAGCCAGCCAGGAAACAAAACAACAGCAACTGACTGTAGATCCAGTACCTCCCCCATAACTGCAGTCACCTATCTCAGCCTGTACAGAATCTCTTCTGTAAGATCTTCTCCAAAATGTACTCTCAAGTACCTACAGTAGTTTTTAAAAAATACTCCCTTTTTTTAAGCCACAGCTAAAGGACAAATATAAAAAAGCTATAATATAAAGCAGACACAAATTTGGAATATTTATTGACAGTGGAGAAATCCAAATTCACTTCTTTCCTTGGCCCAAGGTAAATGAAACTCACATAATGTAATTTCATAGATTGACGCCTCATTCCATACTTCTCATGCTAAAGTAATCTTGAAGAAAAAAATTATGCTTCACTGAGTAAAAATGCAGCGTGAATTTGAAGTTCATTGCTATGAACAGTCACCTTTGGTGTTGGTAAAATCTGCTTTTTTTTTCTCTGATTTGGGAAGAGTTTTTAGATTTTATGCAATGTCTGTTTTCTCTCTCCCTGCTGCGATTTATTGCTAAGGAAATTTAACAAAATTATTGATCTGTAAACAAAGACTAAAGAGTAACTACAATTATAAAAAGCAATCAATGATGAAGGGAAGTGTTTAAACAAGCAAAACTAGCATTTGTGCCCAGCCCTCAAATAATTTCTCTGTCTTTTAAACAAAGAAGATAACATCCCAGAGGAGGAGATAGAATTTCCTACAGAGAGAAGGAAGACTGAACTGTTAAGGGCTTTATCATTTCATTACAGTAGATAATTAGGTAATTAGAATGATTAAAAGTTGACAAAGCAATAGACTCAGAGAATTATAACCCACAATCCTAAAAGTAGCAAGGGGAAAAGCAAAGCATATGGAGTTCAGCTGGTGAAAATCCTCAAATGACAAAGGTTAACAGTAGAGAAGATGAGGGCAAATGTTATTCCTTGTCTCCCATTCAAAATACATTTCTTTAATCAGAACCTCCCAGGCTAACATAAGGAAGAGGCTGTGGAAAAAAACATCACCCTTTCTGGAAAAGAGCCTGGAAACACTTCCTACAGATGGCAGCCTAGTTTGTTCCAAACACTCTGTTTGTTCTTCAAAGCATCTGAGAGCAAGACGAAGTGATGGAGCTGTATCTGGGACTAGGGTGACCTCACTTAAGGGAGATAACTCTTCGCACCTCCTCAGTTTGAAAGAGTTTCAGAACAGAGTTATGGAAAATGATGATATTGTTTTCCCAATATATAACTGAAGTAAATTACTTAATTTAGTGTCATTTGGAACTTGATTTTACCTCTGTATTAAATGTCATTAAGAAATATTTCAACTCTCTCTGATTTACAGTTGTGACTCTAGTTCCAATTACTATCTGCATTTGGCTACCAAGCCTTGAAGACTTGCTGGTTCAGGGAGGAGATGGGAGATTCATCCCATTTAAAACTGGTGACCAACTCACCAAGGCCAGCTGACAGGTCTGCTCTGAATAGAAGACAGCACTGCAGCACTAAATGGATCTGCTGGATTAGCATATTTCCTGAGCACACTTCATCTTAAAAGCAGCCTGAGCTGCAAGTAGAACAGCTCTCCCCTCCAAGACCACAGGAGAATGTGGTCTCCTAAAATTATTTTAGATTGAATTCTTATTACCATGGCACCCAAAGTCTCCCTTCAGGAATAGAACCCACTCTGATGAGTGCCTCAAAAAATGACCCCTAAAACACATCCAAGTCCTTAGGAGTCACAGTTATTATACGCATCTGGAGTATGATTATTATTATTATTATTATTATTATTATTATTACTATTGGGATAGTTCATCTGGATTTCAAGATATGTACTAGCTACTAATTGGCTCTAACTGAATAGTAAATCCAGATTTTAACACCAGGGATTGTCTATAATTTTCCTTTTCTCTCTGCTCTGCTCCATTTCTAATCTAAAACTATCCTCTTTCATTTGAGGGGAAAAAAAAAGTCAGGGTGGATTTAGAAAGAATTTTTTTGCAATGAGAGTGGTGAGACACTGGCACAGGTTACCCAGAAAGGTGGTGGATGCTTAATCCCTGGAAACATTCAAGATTAGATTGGGGCTCTGAGAAACCTGGTCTAGTTGAAGATGTCACTGTTCATTGCAAAGGGAGTGGACTAGATGGCCTTTAAAGATCCATTCCAAATCAAATAATTCTATGGTTTTTCCATCCCAGTTGAGCTGAAAAGCCACATAACCTCTGCCATCCTTATGATTTTCATATTTCCTGAAAACTATGCAAAAGGAATTTTTCAGCAGAATAGAATCTCTAAGTGGAGAAAAAGATTTGGCATATTTCATTGAGCTTTCCCGCACATATTCCTTTTCTGTTCCTGCAGCTAAGCAGAGGCAGAAAGTAAAAGATGAAGACCTAGAAGTAAATTCCAGCTAATAAAAAAAAGACTTTTAGTTGACTTAGGAAGTTTCTTTGCCAGTTGCCTCTAGCGAAAGGGTATTATTATATTCCCAGTGAAACATTATTATCAGGTGGATTCTTAACACCAAGACTCCTCAAGCCCTGAAGGCAGACAGTCTACAAAATTTGAAATCTTAGAACTACTGGCTCAGGTGATAGCTATTATCTTTTTTTTTTTTTTTTTTTCTTTTTTTTCTTTTTTTTTTTTTCTGCAAGAGGAAAGGAGAAAAATCTCCTTTTACACTGTGATGTACACTCCTTTTTCCTGTGATGTTTTTTTCCACAGCCTCTTCCTTATGTTAGCCTGGGAGGTTCTGATTAAAGAAATGTATTTTGAATGGGAGACAAGGTAAAGCAGATATTTAAAGCTTCTGTGTCTGACATTTCTCATAACAATGGATGCTCATTTTCATATCTTCACATTCAGACTCTTTTCCTATGAGTCTTCCTCTTTTCCTTTTCCTCTGCTTTGAAAAATAGAAAGGTTAAAAGTTATCCATGTCCCGTTGCCCAGCCTTACTGCTTAAACAGAAGTCCTGAGCTTGCATTTCCTTCAAAAATTACTTTTACCCACTAGTGGAATGCTCTGAGAAGCTACATGACTAAGATTTGCAGCACGACTTTTTTAAATTTTATGAAATTATGCTGTCATCCTTTTTCACAAAACCTTTTTATTCTATCTTTGAAGTTTGTGTTTGGAGAGCTTGTGAGATGAGACCATTCAGTCAAGGGGAAAGGATTTTTTGGTATCTTTGCCCAGTGTCATGCAAGTTGCTAAGTGATAAATGATCCTAGAAGATATGTTTAACTACTTTTTCCAGAGAGCAACATCACTGTATTAACCAACATACTTACTTTTCTAAGGGCATTGGTGTGAAAAAAGTGAGAAAATTTTCTGAGGAATCATGCCCAGCACAGAAAAAATTTAAGAACAGAATTGTACTTTTTCCAAATCTGAACTAAAGTAAATACATAAAGACTTGGAAATTTGACTTTGTTAGCAAAATTTTACAGTAAATCAGAGGGTTTACATTAATTCCTCTAAAATATCTGGAAGATTCTCAGTTAGAGATTTCAAAATCCAGCTACATGCATGAACCCATCTATAAACTTTGTGATGTATTCTACTTCCAAGACTTCTTGGAACTGTCTCAAGTTAAGATCCTTTGCAAACTTATCCCATACAGAGTTAAATGCAAAGTGAAACAAAGGAATATTCAAGTTCTTGTTAATCACAAGTAAAAGGAATGACAAACCAAAACCACTAAAGTTCTGTACCTCTAGTATTGATTTAACAGTTTTGCTTACATACTGTTTCAGTGTACGTGGAAATACAGGAATCTATTTGTTAAGAATAATTTGGGTATGAAAAATACATGTGGACATGCCTGGGGAGAATATGAACATTTCAATCCTCTGATAACAAAATATATAGGAGCAACATATATGGATGTAAATCCTCACAAAGACTAATACAATTTCTTTCGTAATACATTTGTGTATAATGTGATTTTTGTTCTTCACTAAAGGAGAGAATGGGAGGGACCATTAACCTGGCTACTGATGCAGTTAAGACCTTTTCATTTCCTGCTTTGCCTGTAGCTTGTATATAGGGTTTGAGTTTACAGGAAAACATGTACTAAAAATGCTACAAAGCTTCTTTCTTTCATGTGAAGATACTGAAGGTATGTCAGTAAACCCTAAATTAGCATGCAAAGGTAGTTTTGTATACTCTTGACATCAAATATCTACAAAGTCTCCTGGGTAGCAAGGGTAGTATTTTGTGTTTTACAGTAATTGTATTTCTAAAGATTCTAGATTTTGGAAGTAGTCTGCACTGTGAGATCCTATAGTCTGTCCTGCTGTGTATCAATATAACACTTTAGTTTATTCTATTTTTTTTTCTCCCCTTAATAAATGAAATAGTATGAGTTCAGCTATTATTAAACATCTTGAGTTTCCTACACCTTATTTTTCAGACACTATTTTTGACCTGAAATATAGGAGATGGGACTCAAATAATTCTCTAGGTGGTTTGTTCCCACAATTAATCACCACAGATAAAAAAATGTAGTCCTAATTTTTTTTCCTCAGTTTCAGCTTTCTGACAGTGGTTCTCATTATGCTTTCTCTTTGACATGATTGATCCATTTAGCATGGCATGGATGACATCACTAATTCTTAATGATAACACATGGACAAAGGTCATTGAGTCTGTAGTGGACATTTTCTTCAGAAAAGTTTTATTGTTATTTTCTATTACATGCTACCAGTGTTATACCATTTTAATGAATATTCAAAATTTACTTGTTATTCCAGTACTATTCCTTCTCAATAACACATGAGGGAAAGTTATTTTTTTATTCCAATTCATTACTCCTGAACAATAAAACCCTTTAACTGTTTTCACTTGTGTACTGGTAGTTCGTTTCTCTTTGCACTAGATTTCAGGCACTGCCTTTCAGTTGACTGTCTGTGCAACATGATCCAAGATTAGTAAAATCTTTAAGGTGGATCTTACTAGACCTTTTCGTACAGCAAACTTCCCAAAGGAGATCAAAAGGCTTTTAAACTGAAAAAAAAAAATCAGACTTTAAAATTACATAAACTAGTTTCCCAAATTTTGTAGGCAGAGGAAACTCAAAGTACAATATATAAACCATTGTCTTGCTCTGCTGCTTTGCAGACTTGTCCTGGAATCCAGTGTTTGTTTTACTCAAATCCCCAACCTTCCAAATTGCATCTGACTTGCACCTCACTTCTCTATGGTTGCAGGAAATTTCTTCCATCATTTTGGTGACCTGGTATCTGCTCTCTGTCCCTTACCACAGTTTCTAGTGTTTCCTTGGAGCTTCAGTCTCCCAGCTTCAGGCAGTCTTCCTTGTGCCTCTTCAACCCTACAAGTTTCTTTCCCTGATTGTGCTCAAGTAGTTTCACAAAGAAAGGAGAAATCCCTGTTCTGTCTGCACCTACTCTTAGTAAAGGTATATAAAAAACCTGGAACCAGGAACACACTGTAACTGACTGACTGTTCTCTATTCAGTAACTATAATTTTCTTTCCTTGCTTCTGATGGGTACTTTACTTTTGGCTGGCTTAGAACCTTTTGTTTTGATTAGATCAAGTTTACTAAGCCACCTACTTAGCTGTCTCATAGGAGGCTGAACAACTGGATATTGCTTTTCAGAGTGATGTGAGTAGCTCAGCTGAGCCAGAACAGCACTGCTCCAGTAAGAACTTGCTCCAATATTAAGCCTAAAATATAATAATACCAGAACTAGGTTTTACAAGCTTGTTTAGAAATTTGTGCATAAACAGTTATGGTTTAAGATAATGCAGAGGTCTGTGTAAACAGTTGGCAAATGTGACTAATGTATGGGTAAGGCTTTGTCCTTCTTTCTCTGCCTTTTTTTGGGCTGTGGTTTTTGTTTTGTTTGGGGTTTTTTTGGTAAGATATGCTAAATAAATGTTGTGTCACTAAAAGGTAAACTACTTTAAAATGTAAGTCAATGCCATCAGGAAAATAAGAGATTTCACCCTTGAAGCTATAATGCATGACCTCTGTAAACGCAGAATGAGAAGACTCACTGACAGGCAAAGCACACTGTCAATACTATGCAATGCAAGAGCTGGAATAAACAAAACGAAGTCATTTTCAAAACATCCAAACAAAAGAAAATAAAATAATAACACTTCACTAGTATAATCCATCAATAAAAATTGAACAGAATTAAAAGACAGATACAGGCACACTCTACGTTCTAATTAACTTAGAAGCATAACAGAAGTAATTTTTTTAATGCAACAAACCCATTTATTACAAAACAACTGGCCATTTACATTGATTATTGTCTTATTTATCCAACAATATGTTTTCTAACTCTGTTAAACTTCCTCCTGAGAATATTAATTTTTTAAAAACTGGTGCTTTGGGAAGATTTGTTTGGAAGTTAATTTTTGTCATTCACTAAGCAGACCCAGTTATGTTTTAGGAAGTCACTAAGCATTGGAACTATGTTGAAGAATTACAAGGAAGTATGTTATTGTATCTTAGTGACTGAATGCCTGCTATGCAGAACAGAAAGAAGAGGATAATTATTTTATATTTTTAATCCTTCCACCTTTATGAAAAACATGAAAATTCTGCTCTACAGGTGAGTCACTCCAGAAGCTCTAATTAGATAAATGCCACTTGTGGTTTATTTCGATTAGGAGACTATAAGTTTGCATAACTACAGGTTAGATTTACACACAGGATAATCTTAATATTTCAGAATTTTTAAGCATGGTAAGATTTAAGTAGCATTTATTCCAGCACTTCAGTTAACTACTTCTGATTATGGAGACAGATCCTTTGTCAAATCTTTTTTGCTAAATCAGTATGAGATTTAATGTCTTAAGTTATACTTACATTAAGAACTTACACAGAAGATCAGCTGCCACTTTTACATTTATGTCCCAGTGGATTAGCTATTTTTCACTTGGATCACAACAGTAGCATGTAGTACCACAGTCTGGGAGCAGAGTGACTGGAGAGCTGCCCAGCAGAAAAACCCTGGGGATGCTGGTTAACAGCAGCTGAACTTGGGTCAGTGTGTGTGCCCAGGTGGCCAGGAGGGCCAGTGGCATCCTGGCCTGTATGAGCAATAGTGTGGCCAGCAGGACCAAGGCAGTGATTGTCCCTCTGTACTCAGCACTGCTGAGGCCACACCTCAAGTGCTGGGTCCAGTTCTGGGCCCCTCACAATGAGAAAGACATTCAGGGGCTGGAGTGAGTCCAGGGAAGGGCAATGGAGCTGGTGAAGGATCTGGAGTACAAGTCCTGTGAGAAGCAGCTGAGAGAGCTGGGGATGTTAAGCCTGGAGAGAAGGAGGCTCAGGGAAGACATTATTTCTCACTTCAACTGCCTGAAAGGAGGCTGTAGCCAGGTGATGGAGGTTGGTCTCTCCTCCCAAGTGAGAGGTGACAGGGCAAGGGGAAATGGACTCAAGTTTCACCAGAGAAGGTTTAGATTAAATATTAGGAAGAATTTCTTTACTGAAATGGTGGTTAGATACTGTAAGAGGCTGCCCAAGGAAGAGGTTGAACCACAATCCTTGGAAGTGTTCAAAAGCCATGTGGATGTGGTGCTTGGAGATATGGTTTAGTAGTGAACACAGTGGTGCTGTGATAATCATTTGACTCAATGATCTTAGAATTTTTTTCCAATCTTAATGATTCTGCAATTTCATGTTAGAAGAGCTAGTGTAGAACATTTTTGGTTTGTTTTTTTTTTTTTTTCTGTTTTATTTTGTTTTTTGAAAAACAAGCAAATGTCCTGTGCTTGGAGGACAGCCACCACCTGTGCCAGGGAAATACCTAATGCTACAATGGTAATGGAAATTAAATTAACAGCTGCATTATGAGAGCAGGAGTAGTACTGGAAATACTCAGATTTTTCAGTGTATTAAACTTTTTAATTACTGTGCAGAAAACTATTTTCTTTTGCTAATTGTATGTAGTGGATACAGAATGTCTGAAAATGCAGAGTTTTTTCTTTTCCCAGTGAAGTCTGGCCTGTTGTAGTCCACCTCTTTCTAAAGATGGTTAATACCTGAGAAGCTGACGCTGAATGGCCTTACTTGGCTGTAATATACTCAGTACTTAAATGACTTTCAAACAGTGTATAAGTTTTATCAAATCAGTTCAATGGGAAATTTGGTACAAATTCATTACAGCATAGGCAGTTTGACCATATAAAGAAGCAGTCTGTAGTAGAAAATGTTGTATTTTTAAAAAGAATTAAATTGCGAACAGCTTTTTAAGGATTATTAATGTACAATTAGCATGTTGTTAGAATACCGTAACAGGAAAAAGAAGGAGCAGCAAAAGCATGTTCCCAAAAGTACGAGGGGCCTGAGTCCAGCTGAACATGACTATAAGGTACATAGACATATGTTAATGTTTAGTGGTGTATCTATGCTACTGTTCCTTCAAAAATGTTCTAGACACCATAGAGTACATTCATCTGCTCACTGCATGCCAAATAAAAAGACAAATTAACCATGCTTTAATCAAAATGATAAATCTCAATAAAATTCTTTACAGTGCTTGTGGAGCTTTTTTTTTTGAGCCATAAAAAAACATAAAGGCTTTAAAACAGAGCTGTTGTACTAAGAATTCCAGCAACAATAAAGGTGTTTAGAATTATTGCCATTTGAAAAAAAAAAAAAAATCAATCTTTTCTCATGCAGAGGCAATGTTACATAATATTGACAATATTTATATACTGTTTCCTGGAATTGTTAAAGCCTGATCATATTTCCCATCAATTCTGAATTCACTTGCCTGCATTCAGTACTTCTAGAAATCCCACTAGATAACTTCATGAAGGCTGTTAGACCCAGAAGGATGCAAGCAGAGTAGGATGTGCCAAATTCCTTCTAGGTTCAAAGGGGTTACCTGAGGTAGATAAATGCCTAACACAGTTTTTAAAACATTTTTAGGGACTTATTTTACTTCAGGTACTCCAAACCACTGAAAATCTAATTCTTGACACAGAAATTCAAGGATATTTTTGATACAGAGATCTCTTTATTTTTTATCACATTTAGCTCAATCTTCATTAAAATTCAAATAGAAATTAAAAAGTAATTGGATATAACCTAATTTTAAATATCCCTGTTCGTGATGAATCATGTTGTTAGACACCTAACAACTTATTTGTCTAAAAACTTCATCAGCTTGGCAGCATATCCTTTTGTTTTAGCTACTTGCAGTAGGTATTACAGTAAAGATTTTCCTTTAACTGCTACACAACAGTGTGTTAACAAAGCAAGTAGCTGATGACTCAGTTTTTCAGAATGATTTTGACACTGAAAAACTGGAAGTTGGCCTGCCCCTTTCTTTGCACAAGCACCTGAGGGAAGTTGATAGGCAACGCTAGGCATGGCAATTAGCTTACCCAGCATGAAACTCAATAGAAGCAGGTGCTGAAGAAAAATCTGACTAAGAAAATTTCTCCCTTCTCCTTCCTTCTTTACTCCTTGCTACAGCAGCTCAAAGGTGGCACCTAGCCAGGGGTAGAAAGCCTGTCCCATTTTGTTTACCTGTTTTACAAGATAGTATCACTGTTGCTTTTCAAAGCACTCAGCTAATAAAGTTGTGGAAAGAAGTAAACTTCTATTCTGGCCTGTGTTGCATCATCTGTCCTATACTATCAGCTAAGACAGCTGTGGAAGTGTCACTTCAAAATACTTTCAAATTACATTGTTCTGAACATCATTTCTAGGAAACATAATAAGCAACGAAATCCTTTTTTCATGAGAGGACTCTGAATGTCTGCTACTAGTCAAATCCTTTCCATCTGTTGAAGTGTCAGAAAACTGATTGTCTTTGAGGGAAAATACATCTACACAGACAAATTAAAGCTTTGTTTATTTATAGATACATTACCTGCATTTCTCCCACAGCACTCTATTAAAATTCCTTCAGATTACTTTCAATTGTTTCCCTTTCTTGGGACTGAACTTTCTAAACAGCTACTTGTCTGTCAAAATCATAGTCAGTAACTTTACATTCCCTGTGTGTTTTTTTCTTTCTTTGATTCTAGGTCTTTTGGTATGAAAAAAAAAAAAAAAACAACACACTTGTCAACATTTTCCTTGGAGAAAATCATAAAATTTTTGTTTGTTTGTGTTTTTTTTTTTTTTTTAGAGGAGAAAACTGATGAATAAAACTCAGATCTTTGCTTTAAATGAAGACTGTTTTGCTGCTTCCACTACCAGATGTCTGGTCTGAGACAGCCAAGCTTTGTTTTTAGAATTTGGTATTCTATTGCTGTGAAATAAGTCATCCAAAATCTAAGATGTAACTCTAAACCTGCTGACCAAAAGGATTTCACAGACAAGAAGTCTATGGCTCTATGAACAATGCTATCCTAGTGTCCTGACTACCTGTGCTGCTTTCTGTAAATGCAAGATCATGTAGTCTTTGACTCGGTTTGAAGCTAAGCTTATTACTAATAGGAAGATGCAGCCTATCTCATATCTCAGCATGTGATACTCAATCTTGATCAGAGACATCACATGCTGGGACTTGCTGCAGGTTTTGCTGATTATTCCTCTGTATTAAGATGAGGACAGCTGTAATATACTTCATTTTATTCATATTGCACAGGCTCCTAAGAAATTGCCAATTCAACCCACAGCTGGGCAAAGATCTGGCATTCTGACAATACCCCATCAGAAATACACAGGCATGCTGATACCACCCACAAACAAGAAGGCATATTTGCTACCATCCTGTGAATTTGTAACTGCTGGAAGTAAGAGAAAGATCAGAAGTAAAGCTGCAGTACCAATACCTAGATCCTTAGTATAGCACTCAAACTCTATTGAAAAGTAGACTCACAATCACAAGTGAGTGGGAAAAGGCAAGATCTAAGTCATTGGCATGGTTTTTGAAGCCTCTAAGTGTAGAAAGAAGCAGTCTCCAAGAATTTTTTTTTATTAGTAAGAATTCATGTATTTGATTCTGAAAGAAGAAAAAAAAAAAAAGGATAAAAGGCAAACAGAAGGGTTATGTTGCATGATAGTTTACTATTTCAGTATATAGATCTACCACAGCCAATAACACTACTATTGGTAGAAAGTGGAATACAAGGAAGTGATTTGAGGCAAAAGCAAAAGTTTTACAGAAGCATCACTGGTGTTGTTGTGTATATACTTACACCGTGCTGCTGTGTATGCTCCTATTTAACACTGCCTATGTGAATTTGTATGCTTTCTAGTTAGAGGCTAATAAACAGGTTTTCTGGCAGTGCCAGTTTCTATCATACAGTAACTGATGTGACTGTTTATAAAACAAAGGAAGTCTCCCACTGATCTCTGAGTTAAACTTGTCAGGGTTATGTTTCTAAATTACTTGACCCCCCAGAATTGAGCAGATGATGCCTACAGATTGAAGCATATGCCTTAACTATTTGTAGCCTAGAAAATATTTTAAGGTTTAATGGAATCAAAGTTCAGTGTAATTGCTTGCTCCATTCTGAGGAAAAAAATGCATTTCTCACTACTGAAACAATGTCAGATATCTCTAACCTAGACATTCTTAGCATTCATGCCCTAAATATTAAATTAATAATGACTGAGTATGACAATGAATTTTGCAATTCATATAGTAATATTATCATTGGCATAAATAAAGTGTGTGGTGTTCATATTTAAATGACAAGCTTGCTTATCTTGTACAGCCTTTCAGACATAAGACATTTATATGAGATTTGATCTATGTACTCAAAATCAGTTTGCAGATCCTAGTCCCTAGGAATTTAACTCATATTGACAAGACAATTGCATGTGCAGACTTGCCACTTGATATTAAATAACAAACTCAGCCTGGAGATGTGGATGTCTCCAAGCAATTGAACAAACCAATCTCAAACAGGGATTAGGAATTTACTTCTTTTATGTACCTCTCCACCTAAACCAGTACAGCACAAATCAATATACACTTTGAATTGGTACTAATTACATTTGAATCAATTTACATCATTTTCTGAGACCTTTTTAAAAGAAAATGTTTGATCTGCCTCTAGGCTCCTAGTTTAAAGGCCTTGAATACTTTTCAGAAAACCAATTCAAAGATTTGTGATTTTAAATGTCTTATTTTTGGAGGTAGTTTGGGTGTACTTTTGGATGCACAGTTTGAGGCACTTTGAGGATCCTTACCTGCCAGAAAGTCCTGAGCAATGCTTAAGCATTTGGGATGCTTTTGAGAGTTTAATGTGACTCAAGACACAGGCATTCAAAACCTCTGAAAATCTTGCCATTAGAACCCACATCAACTTTCAGCTGACAAATACTGGCACATTTTACATAATGGAAACCCCCCAATTCACTTAACTATTTTTCTGCTTTTTATATCATCATATATTATAAAAACATTTAATATTTTAATCTATTTTGAATAGGTCAAAATTATTGAATATGAATATTGAATATGAATATTGAATATGAATATTGAATATTACTGCCAGACCTTCAACATGCTTAGCAATATATAAAAACATAATTATTTGAGGGAAAGGGAAAAAAATCCTTGTTAAATTCCTTTTACCTGTTCCTAACCCCACTGTTAGTGAAACAAAAAACAAGAAGAACTTGACCATTTCTCTGCATGGAGTTTGGAATACCTCACCTTAGAGCAGCAGCAGCAGCAGCAACAACACAGAAAAAGATAATCCACTGACTTCAATCATGCGTAAATGAACTAGTCTTTCAGATGCATATAATTTCATTTCAATGAAACAATCTATTCTCTAGTCTTAGCTTTTAAGGTGCTCAATGTAACAAGAAAAATAGAAATTAGGTAAATTAGGAAAATTATATTAGAAGCAAAAAATATAATTATCTAGCCAAATTATATGCACACAATCAGAATTCAGTTGTTTGTCAAGACCATCGTTGGTAGTGAAATTGCTACATGTATTTGTGCAGCAGTAGTAGATGCACCTTGATGAAGTCTAGAAAATTACACTAATGAGCCTTGCAGTGATTTATTAAGACAGCCTGGAAGCTGATTTAGTAATTTTCTCATAAAGAACTCCTCATGCCAGTTGTTCTACACATCACAAGAGTGTTTCCAATAATGTACAGCAAAACACTTCCTAGAAATGAAGTTCACATTTCAAAAATTACTGATTTTTTCCAGAGTAACTGAATTAAGACAATATTTTTACTTTCCTTTTCTATAATAATGTAGGTACCTCAGAAATATTGACACATCCTCACTTGTATCTGATTAAGCAGGAGTATTACAAATTCAACATCATTTGAAATTTGAATTATATCCACCATTATGCCCTTTTATGAACTCCTGCAATCTTGCTATCCTAGATGTTTGCATAAGACATTGCTTAACTTTAGAGACATGGGCTAGCAGCGCCCATACGGAAAAAAAGAGAATTTATTATTAGAGCAAAGAAACTTGGGTTAAAAACTCCTTCATTAAATTTTAGTAAAACTACCTCCTTTCCACCACAGATTGGCAATAAGTCACAATATTATTAATATTCCAGTTTAATTGCATGTGTGTTTTAATATTAAAAGATAATTATATGATAGTTTAAACCACCTATGATATTATTCAATAATTGTTTTTTCATCTAACTGTATTTCCTAGGCATGCTTTTTCTAAAATTTTCTTTAATAAAGGATAATAAAATTGAGAAAAATATGAACACATTAGAGGTTACTCCAGCTGAGTACAGTCTCATGCTTGTACATACAGAAGAGCAGTAAGTAGCTCAGGTAAGAACAATTTTCTAACAGGAACATACCAAAAAAAAAAAAAAAACCAAGAATTAGCAGTTCCTTTTTAATTTCCAGTGAACCCTCTGGCCATTTCAAGAATAAAAATGACAGGTTGGGGTAAGAGTCATTGCAGTCATCTCTACCAGATACATGTTTATTAGAAGATTGCATGTGGAAAGCAAAGAATAACGAAAAAGGCTAGATGTGGTAGGAGGTTTTTTTTAAAAAGAACATCCTTTTCTTCTGTTCAAAAATGCTAACAGAAGAAAAACTCATGTGAAAAATTCATTGTGAAAAATTCATGGCAGAGCAATCAGACCATCCTATATCAAAACCCAATATGTTTGTCCCATTAATGGAAGAAATAAAAATAAGATATTTGGAACAGCCAATCAAAATAAGACTGTCTTCTGAAATTAAATTTTTCTGGATAAATATGAAATAACTTTTTCTCCTCTCTAGAGACAGTTATATAAAACTATCTATAAAAACATGAAGCTGGTGACCTGTTTGTAGGAGCTAGTTCCTGGAAGCAGCATACACATTAGGTACTGTACTGAGACATGCTGAGAATTTTGAAGGGTTCCAGAGGGAGGAGAGGGAGCTAAGATATGCTGCCTCTTGAGGGAAGCAGGCCATTTCTCCATTTTGCTGAAATCATTAGTCATGCAGAGCCTCATTCCTGAGTGGGATCTGCAGCTATAATTAGTACTGAGACTCTCATTTGCATTCTTGCTATAAAAGTTAATATTTTACATGTCAAATAACCCATATGGATTCACTTTTAATATTAAAAGAACTGCTGTTCATAATATATAAGCAGAAGGCTTTATTACACATATTTATGTCTCATGCCAGGTACCTTTTATGTTAAAAAAATGAAATATGACTTATTAATTCAGTTGTGAATCTTTTTGTTAATAGTCTGATTATAAATGTGTTTAATCTACACAATTTTAGTATATTCTGAATTAGTCAGAAATATACCTTTTTTTCCCCTTTGCACAATTTAGCTTTACATTTTATTGTAAGTATCCTGTTCTGCCATTGCAAGTGATGCAAAAATATTTCTAACTCTTGAGCTCTGCAGAAGCATGAAGACTGTGTCTAAAAATGGATCTCACCTCCATGAAGCTCCATGGCTGATCAATTGCTAAACACAAAGGCTTCAAAATCTTGTACTAGAAAATGTCATGTAAAATGAAACCTATTATTGTTAAAGATCTTGGTGTACAAACCCTCACATCTTTTGAGGTCTGCTTCCATATAGCCAAAGCTAAATCAAACAGTTGGGAATTTGTAGGAGATTCTATCAAAACCAATCTTTGTGTAAGTATTCATTGAAGGATCCTAAAACCTATGACATCCATATGAATAGCAAATTAATTCTTTATGATCATTGCTATTAGAATGAATACTGACTAGATTCCTTATGATCAGTGCTGTTAAAAAAGAATATTAAACAAGAGTTTGCCTAGCATAAACTCTGTCATGATAACAACAGTTGTTAACAATTGTTAGCAATAATAACAATTATTGCATGTATTACATATAAGTGCAGAAAAATAAAAAGCAGACTGGTAATGTGCTTGGAATAAGGAAGAAAAAAAAGATATGATAATTTCTAATTTCTTTTAAGAGATGGGATAAAAGTAGTGCATGAGTACTATGTGCTGCTTTTCATCCTGGCAGTCTTAGATTTTCTACATTATTGTTCTTGCTGTCAAAATCATCTCACTTGGTTCAAATGTACTTGTCAGAGTGACGGAAGGGTTAAAACAAGAGAAGCATAAAAGACAATCAGATAATAGTACAGTGTGTTTAATTGGCATTCTTGGTAAGTTACTATCTCTACCGTTTCTACTGGCCCTACATGCTGGAGGGCTAGCTTTTAGATATTAATGTACTCAATATACTGTAAGTCACTTCTTGGCATATCTAGTATGGTCAGCAATCACAAATACAGTAATTAGCAGTGAGGATACAGATCTTCACAGTGCTGACCAGTCACGCTCCTCAAGGCGATTGTTTCTTTGGCTGGAGAGGAGAAACTGGAAATGAAGCAACAATTTTTTTTTTCATAGAAGAAAAGCTGGGCCTCAGAAAATTTGAATCAGATGAGAGCTGTCTTTCCAGCATAAGGTAGTGTAGCGACTGGTGCTAGGAATCATAATGTGGAGAAAGAAAAAAAAAAAAGCTTGAATTTGTGAATCGATTTTCAAATATATTCCTGCTAAAATCGTAGGACAGCTTATTGTGCTTTAGAAGCTTCCACCTTTCATTTTTGCTTAGGTTTTTTCTTTCTCTGCTGTGGGTCATGCCATAAAAGTGTGACATCCCATGCCAGGCTTCCATGAGGCTACATGAAAGTAGTGTGCATTCTTGCAGTGTGCCCACAGAAATCTGCCTCCCTGCCTTGAAATAACTTCACCAAAGAGATCAAATACAAAGAGCTTAGATACTGCATGTGCAATAATGATACGTTGCTCTTGTTAATAATACTGTTACTAAATATGGATGGCACTTAGCACAAGATAAGGGGATAAGTACAATGCCTTGATCATTGTGCAACCTCAGAAGTGAACACTTGATTAAGTTACAATAAGTTAAAAAATCACTGCCACATCAGCAGAGTTATCACTATCCTGTATGTACTCTCAAAGAGTCTTAGAGAAGCTGATCTGTATTGATTTATGGCTTGAACTCATATTTGAGGTAAACTGAGGGATTCAGTTGCCTCGGGTTAGCTAATGGGTAGTTTCCTAGAGTGCTACGATGATTCACATTGCAAAATCATAATATCAACTCTAATTTACAAACTAGAAAGATTCTTTTAAAAATGTAAAGGTAGGCTGAGTAATTTACTTTCCTAGAATACTTGAAACTAAGATAAGCAGAAAAAAAAGATCTCCTAAAAACACTTAAATTGGCCTGATGTATATTGAGCAGGCCATCGTTAATACATGATATTGAGTCACTGACATCAACTGAGCTCATTATGTTCAATTACACCCATTAATTTGCAATATTACTACACATTGGAATGGTGGTAAGAAGTTAGTATTTTGATTTGCTAGCTACTTATGCTGATGTTGTATAAAAATAGAATAAATGATGCAGATTGGTAAAATAAATACTATTTAGCAAATCCTAGACTCAAGGTTTTAAAAACTGTGAGGGTGACGAAGCATTGGAATAAGTTGCTCAGAGAAGATGTGGGTGCCCCACCCTTTGGAAGTGTTAAAGACCAGCTTGGATGGGGCTTTGAGCAACCTGGTCTAGTGAAAAGTTTCCTGCCCATGGCAGGGGAGTTGGAATTAAATGATCCTTAATGTCTCTTTCCACTCAAACCATTCTATAATTCTATGAAAAACTGAGTAAAGGTCATTAGAATATCAAACTATTAACGCCACAGAGGGTCTATAATCACTAGTATGAGGTCAAAGGATTATTCTACTGGAACCTCACCTCCAGGCACCATGTACTCCTCATGAGAGTACTCCAAGTTTATACTGGTCTGCCTTGGGGCAAATTCAGCAAGATTTTAATACTGGTCATCTCAAAGAATACATAAATATAGAAAGTCTATCTCCATCCATGTTAAGTGAAAGATGTAATGACTGCTGTTAGAGCATTTCAACAGATCAGACTGAACACAAAATAAAGGTAGTTTTCCACTGGTGTTAAAGCACTATCCAGCACTATTAGCCCTTTGGCAGAGGGATTCAAATCTGTATCTCCTCATGTTCTCCTCCTAAACATAGTGTGTGTCCTTCGCATCTCCTTTTGAAGTTATGTTTGTATGGCATATATAGACAATCTTCTTTTGGGAAAGTGAATGACATGTTAAGTAACGTGGACATTTATTTAGCAATGAGAAAAGCTGAGATTCAGTTCTTCTGACAAAATTTATTTATTTATTTATTAAGAACCATAATTATTAGTTAAAATAAAAAACATTCTTGCCACATGAGTTCTCAAACTTCTAGATGTGTCTCACTGAGCCAAGGTATCCTCAATCCTTTTCTGCACAGTGAAAATATTTACATGGAAGCAAAAACCACAGCTCTCATCTCGAGATTAATGGTTAGAATAACTTCTATGGGAATGAGAAATATAGATATAAATCTATTATGGCAAAAAGAAATTGCATTTGGAATATTCTGCGACTAATCCACTTTGTGTAAAGATTACACTATTACTCCTTCTTCTTCCAGTAAGAATCCTCTAAAAAGTACCCTTGACTAGTTTTCTGTAAAGAAAGCATTCAGGCATCCTGATTCAGGGGAAGTTTCTGCAACTGACTTGTAAAAAAGGATTGTGATTCTCTGATGTTCTGAGACACCAAAATATTCTCTAATTGCTGTCTGCTGGACGTGGCCCATTCAGTCTACTGCTGTTTGGGTCTGTTCAGAGGCATCTGATGCTCCCTACATAAATGTGCCTGGGGAGAATCTTTTGATTCTACTCATTGTAGCACTTGAATCCTTTAACAGGACTTGCTCTAAATGCCCAAATCACTTTGAAAATAAGATTTTGATGCCTGAGCCACACAGATGGATTAACATTTTATAACCACTAAATCCTATGTTTAAAAATTTTGCTTCACTATCCATCAAGCTCCACAGGACACTGATGCTGTTCTCTGTACAGAGTGGTCAAAAGGTTTGCTTTTTTATCCAGTAAGTTAACTTTTAAATGTGTATGAAAAGGTAACAAGTTGGTAAGCACACTTTTCCCTCTGGAATCTCACCTTTGTACTTTGTGATTGTTTGGTATCTGACCCAGTCTGTCATATGATACCCAGTGAAATTCTGTTATCTTAATAAAACCCATAAAGGAAAATAGACAGGGTCATAGTAGTATTTTCTGAAAGCAATTAGTAGCTCCACTTCAAGCATTTTAGGGTGGGTTTTTTCACTCTCAAACTGAAATGTTACATATATTATATGAATACAGCATGTCTGAAACTTGGAATAGTTTTCAACAATAGGATCAGTTGAAACAATTTAGAAATAATTCAGGTGATTTCTAAAATAAAAATTCATGTCTGGATACATCATACAAAACACACAGAAAATCTTTGTTGGTGACCAATCATGTTTTGGAAATTATGGAAATTCTGACATGCAGAAGTGCTGTGAGATTTTATTACTTTGTCTGGTCCCCAGACAAAACTTTGGGGATACCTTTGCTTTTATGAGGTACAAAAGCATAAGGACCTTGCTACGTAAAGTGAGGTAAAAAATATACTATGATTTTACAACTTTTTCAGCTGCTCATTTCTTTAAGAATATTAACCAAAAAGCCAGGAAAGCTGTCACATAAACAGATCTCTTCACTTGAAATCTGATTTTACAATTGTGCTGTCTTGCCACAGAAAACAATTTATCAGCTTTCTTTTTTAATTAAATATGGTTGGTGAGCATGATCTGAAAGTCATTTGCCTGTTTCTATATAACTGTCTAAGGCAGATTACTAAACCTGTGTGTTTTGAGCAGCAAATGTTTAATAAGCTGCCTAACACAGGTGATATTCTCAAGACATTTTGTCCTACGTTACAATGTAAAATTGTGCCCAAGGTATGTATTCTATCCCCATGAGCCGTTGGAGCCAGGGTGGGGCAGTGTTTTCCTTATCTTCTGTTAACGAGCCTAACAATGCCTTGCCACATGACTCATAGATAACTTCCTCCGGGAGTTATCTCTGTTTAATGGGCCATCAAGGACCCACTGCATGACTCATAGAATGAGATCAGCCCATTGGGAGATGCTCCGCCCAGGGGGAGGAGCCAAGCATTCCCACCTGGATAAATCAAGGGTTTGGGACAGCACAGGCAGCTTTTATCCACTGAACTCCCAGAGGAGACAAGAGCTACCAGACATTTCTACAGGAATCACTGCTTCGACAAGACCATCTCATCTGGACTGCCACTACCACCCTAACAGTGTGTCAGGTTGTATTCTGACTCTGTCAGGGTTTTTTTTTTTTGCTATTACTTTTATTTTATTTTACTTTCTTTTATTTCTTTTCTTTTCCTCTTATTAAATTGTGTTTCTGACTTGGAGTCTTTCACTGGTTTTGCTTTCAAACCAGCACACATAAAGAAAAAAAAGTTTCGCTTGACTTCAATTTTAACAGAATAAATACATAGAGAAAGAAACGGTAAACAGAAAAGATTATACCTTTTCTTGACTCAGCTATAACACCCTGCATCAAGTAAATGTACTCATTTTCTTCTTTTCAAGAAACAGCTTTTGCTGTCAGTGTTCTGTATAAACTGTTCTGCAAGATGTTAACCTGGATTTCTTTTTGGTTCAGAAAGGGACTACTTATTATCTAATCAGAAAATTTAAAATGCACTTTTTATGCTTGAGAAAGATCATTTCAAAAACTCCAGTTGTATCTACAGTAAAGTCAAAAGCAAAGCTGACTATTTGGAAATCAAGTTCTTGTCTTTCACAGCAGTCACACCTGCAGGCACCCTTGGACTCTACATGTCAGAGCAGGGAGGGAGGAAAGGAGCCTCCCTGGCTGCTGGTGCCCCACTGGCCTCTGCCTGCCTTCCCACTGGGCTCAGGGTGTTGTGTGGCAGTGGCTGGCAGTGCTGCCTCTGCCCACTTCACAGGCTTTGGAGGTACTGCCCTGCACTCCTGAACCAGCAGGGTAACATCTTCTTTGCTGAAAACAACGTGAGGGCTTAAATGGAACAAGTCCCCAACTCTGTATCTTGAAACAATTTCTGCCTCAACCTTGCAGCACCTAAACTATATGAGGCTTGAGCTTTTTCCAATGATATATCAAGTGTAAAAATTCTTTATAGGATGCTTTAAGGTCCCAAACCTTCCATGGAATCTGACCAGATCAGTAGGATATTGTTATTTTCTCTCAAATCAATTGCAGCAGTTTTGAACTGTTTTCATCTGAGTGAAACAAGCCTTAAAAGAGATCTGTGTCCCCTGACCCTACCTGTGTTTATATTCAGGATTGACATGAGATGAGGCAGACACAGAAAATGCCCTTGGCCCAAGTTTCTGGGAGTTCCTTGCCTTCAGACAGCATCTTTCCCTATGGACAGTGAATTCCTTAATAGTGGCTACAACAGCTACAGTGGGTGAGTCATTACTGAACTAAGGCCGTAAATATTTTCCTTGACTCAAGTTCTCATTGCCAAAGTCATGCTGAATAAAACTTCTGTCAGAAGATCAGTAGCATTTCACATCAGCCTAAACTATATAAAGAATAAGATAATGCTTTGGGAGCAGGATCTACATTTACCACCAGCCTGGACCTTATGTGTTGTCAGAGCAAAGAATGGCCAGCCTTGGAGCGATACTTCATGCAATTTGGTGTATAGGCATGGTCACAGAATGTGCATTGTATGGAGATGCTGATATTGCCTGCCTCTATTTTGGCTAGTAAGAAGTGTTACCCAATGTAAGTAGACTTTCTGGTCTGCTCCCTCTGTCCTTAGAGATGGAGGTGCTGAAGCAATGAGGGTGCTGGATCTCTAAGTGCATTGCACTGCATGAGAAACAGGTAAGACCCTCTGTGCTACCAAACCTTAAAATTCAAATGAAAATTGCTTGTCTTATGGTTCAGGAGGACAAGAGGATAGCTAGGAAGATGTGGAAGTAGTAGATCCAGTAGTAAAGAAGGATCTTCTTTGCACAGGGCTGAGGGAAACACTTCTAGAGGAGAAAGGGATAGAGGATGTTGTCTCTACAATCTATTGTATCCATTGTGTCTACAAACACCCTGCCTAGTGCCTATTTATGATTTTATTCCAAGATGCCTAGGTTTCCCCCAACAAGAAATAAATCTCACAGACCTGTAGTTTCAGGTTTCAGGTTTTGCGGCCATGGCTCCTAATGTTGTAGTAGCAAAGTCTCTTTTTGGATATAGCCCTAGCTGTAAGAGTGAATGTATGTATGAAAGAAAAAATTAAATATATGAACTCAAAAGGTATGAGTCATATAGCAACGAAACTTTCCATAACTAGGGGGAAATGCTGATCTTCTGAGAACAATTCTATTTCCTAGAAGACCTCAGAGCATAGGAAAGTCATAATGAATGAAGAATATTTTAATCAAAAAAATAACCATTTCAGTCAAATTTTGTTAATTTTGTTTTCCTCATTTTTCTCACATAAAACCAAATGTCACCTGAACTTATTTATGTATGTATATATTATTTAATTATTTTCCCTCAAAAATTAATATGTACTTTTTGCTCTGAAACTCAGATAGTTAGGAAGGAATATAAAGATTCCTTAAGAATTTAATCTAATCTTTAATAAAGTAGAGCTCTGTGAAATCAGTGACTAAGGTTAAGCCCTGAATAAAAGGAGAATAAGAATCTTCTCTTTCTAAGCTTATATATATGTATAAAAAAGGTAATTGCCCTAGGTTTATACCTTATGTTAAGCAAAACTCTTATACCTATAAAGGAACAATGTAACTCATTATATAAAATATTGACTTGGGACTCAAAATATGAACCCTAGATCAAAATTTAGACACATAACTTCTTTGGATAAATTTCTGTGTTCTTTGTGTCTTTTCTTCCCCTTGCCTGTATAGTTAAGCTTTTTTATTATAAGCTCCTTGGCACAGAAAGGTTCTCTCTCCCATTAGTATTAGCCGAAGAGACCATTACCTTAATTTTGACTAGAATGCCTGGGTCCTATTATAATGAAAATATCATATGTTTTCCTGGTTTACAGTAAAAAAACTCTGAGGTTCTGTAACATTCCTCACAGTAACAGGAACCTTACATCCTTTGTTTCCATACAATGAATCCCAACATGAAAATGTGTTCTGTGTTCTAAAATATGTTTGCATCTTAACATTTTAAAATGCTGCTTTACTCTGGGCTGATGGCTTCGGTTTACATCCTTAATAATTCCCAATTCGTTTTCTTGCTTAGTATTGGATGACTGTTTTATTTAGTGAATATTTGTACTACAGTTTTGTATTTCTATATTAATTATTAATTATTAATTATATTAATTATTCTGCATTTTCCTGGCAAAATTCAGGGGTTTTCTGCTAAACGAGTTATATAGAGCATATAACACCTTTTGAACATGAGCATATTGCTCTGCACTTATTGATATGCTTTTAAATTCCACATAAGCTACAAATTGTAGCCTCCCCCCCCAACCTGCAACTTATATTCTGACACACATCATCATGAATAACAAAAATCCCAACACTGAATCCTCAGAAACTGTGTCCAGATTTTCCTTTTGTGGCCTAGTTAAGCTAGTTTTCCATCCTACAGTTTCTTTACTTTCATGATGATTTCTCTTAGCCATTTATCTCCGATGTGGTGCCTTGTCAAAGCTTACAAGTAGATTACATCCATTGAATTTCCCTTATCTACAGTGGCAGTAAAATCTTCAAAGAACTCCATCAGGTTAGTTAAGCATGACCTCCTCTGACTGAATCTATGCTGGTTATCCTTAATCAAACTGATTTTCAAGCTGTTCTTTTACACTTCCTTATGGTAGTTTAATTTTCCCCACAACCCTTGTTAAATTCACTGATGTACAGTTTCTAAATTTTTTTTAAGATTTACTTCCTCTCAACAATCTGAAAAAAATAATTCCTAGATAGATCTAGTTTAAATTGTCTCAGTAAATAGACTTCTGTCCCTCTGCGTTCCTTACTAGCTGTTTAAACATTGATTTTCAAGACTGGTTTTGTTGAAAAAGACCCCAAATATCATAAAATCATGCCTTTTTATTTTGTTGTGGTGTGTTTTGGGGGTTTTTTCGGTGCCCATTTGTATGTGCCATTCTACTACAAATAGTAAAATAGAACAGACTCTTTTTGTCAATATAGAGTGGTAAAATTAAAAATATCTTGGTTACATTAGATCCATGGTGGTAGGGAAGAATTCTCCAGGGTGCCCTAGTCCTTAGCAAATCAAATAGCTATCAAAAGATTTTCTAAATGCATTCTTCTGTTTATAGGGAGCCAAAATGCAATGTGTCATCCTGGGGGTAATGGACTTGGTGATAAATCTACACATCTGTGTCCTCCAGTCTCGATTACATGACTCCTTGTGTCTTGAGGTGAAAATCCATCTAATGTTGCTTTTGATAAGTGAGGGAATACACTGCTAGCACATCACTCCAGTATTTCAGAAAACCCTGGTGGAGGTTCAAGGTTATGGGTTTGAGCTGCTAAACTTCAGTGGGTTAGGGTGAAGTATTCCAGACAAGGCATGTTACTGTGTGGCAGGAACTTGCTGGAACTGCTGCACTTACAAACAAAGGGAAAGTTTTTTTCATTATTAGAAAAATGGACAAAACTGGAAGAGTAGTGAATGGTAACTATGGTACTGCCTCCACAAGAAGTTCAAATCACCCAATTCTGCCTCTCTCTCTGAGACACATGTGCACACGTATTTATACCACATTCATTGCCAAGGTAACTGGGCACCATAAGACAAATGCATGTAAATTTCAAAGGGGAGTGTTATGTCTAGACCTAAATTTTATCTCTCAAATATCAGTGATCATTCCAGCAGAGATGCAGTAGATATAAATTAAGTGGCATTGCAGACATTTTACTAGAAAAAAAAAATTTGCCTAGGTTTTAAATAAATATGAACCATGTGACAAATTAATCAATCTTCATGACAGTAGCTTACCTCTCTTTATAAGACTGTAGATTTATGTGATGGGCATAACATGGTGGTTGTTAAGTCCCTAGTGATAAAAGCTATTGCTTATTTCCAGAAATTAGCTAAAAATAGGTCTTCCAGCACTTATCTTTTAGGTGCTTACTGGCAAATGAAGCTCAAAGCAGTATTCCAAGTTGACTACTTGCGATCCCACTTTTCATAGAATAATTGAATATTCACTGAGCAAGACAGAAACCCATCCAGAAGCATGACTGATGTGGTGATTAATGCCCTGCATGTAAGAGGGAAGCAGTAGGTGTCCAGTCCCTGTTTCAGCAGCTTTTTTTAATATTTAATATTTATTTCCTTTAAGCAAGGTTTGGAACCCAAATCTTCTACCACAAAAGGAAACTTTAACTGGAAACCTTCATGGCCCCACCAAAGGAGAGCCTATGGCAGTCACAGCATATGCCAGGAAAAAAAAAAAAGAGGATGAGACAGGCTTTGATTTTCTAAGGAAAGAGGTAGATGAATGTAGATTTTTCACAAGGTAGCTAAGCACTCCAACTGTTAAACTACTCTCTTTACTGTGGGAAAGTAAGAGGGCGCCACTTCCACCCCCAGAAATATCTTACATAAGGCCAAAGTTGGCAGGTGCACTTAAAGACAGCCAAGCTGTTTTATTCCTGTGGAATACCATCTATATTGAAGATTACAATGACTATTCAATAACAGTCCTATACAAACTGACACAGTATGCAACCATTCTGAGTATGCCAAGAAATGTAATTTTAGGCTCAAAGGATATTTTGTAATGAAAAATAGCCTGCATAAATTTGTCTGATTTCGGGGTTAAAGCAGCTGTTGAGTGGTAGTTCCATAAAATGCAAGTACTAGATGTAAATATCTTTACAATAAAGGAAAAGCCTGATGCCTAAATTCTTCTGTGTATTTATTTACCACAGAGTTTCCACAATATCCACTAAATAAATTAGGAACTCAAGACTTCAGAACATCTCAGATCTAGCTCTTGAATTTATACATTCCATTATATTGTATTAGAATAATTATCAGATTTTTATTTTCAGGTACATGGACTAAATGTGCACACTAGCCTGTGTTCTTGCCCCTTCTCAAAAGATAAGCAATAGTTTTGTTTGCACAGGAAAAGCGTAATAATTGCCTTCATTTCCTGAATAGACTCTGTCAGAAATATTCAGAAATTTCTCCTTTATGGAAATGAAACAGAGCCTTTCACAATGAGAGGAAGAACAGTTATGGAAGACCTGCTAACATTAAAGACAGTCTTGTTTCTTCTATCTCATGCTTTCTTGTTCACAGTAGTCAGCTATGCTCTTGCTGTGTATTTATTTGCATCACTTTGTTTTGGTTTTATGATGCTGATAGGTTTTTCCACTGACAGTCCTGAGAGGAAGAGGAAAAATAAAAGGGGAAGCCAGAATTTGTATATCCTCTATAGCCATCTTAAATGCACGTACGAAGGCTGCTTAGGCAACAAGAGAAGCAATTCTTTTTCAGACAGTAACAAATTTTTTAACATGAAACTGCAACAGGAAACCTATGGATTTGAGCTCATAGAATATCTTGCATGTTTTATGTGTTGAGCTAAGTATCTATCTAGGGGCAGAATTTTCAATTTTTTTGTGGGTTTTTTTTTTTTTCCTAATTTGTTTTAGATCTGGGTCTTGAGAGGGGGTAAATTAATTGACTTATAAGGCTGAAGTGGTTTCAGTGTTCACAGCATAATGGACCTCTTCTTAAACTTTTTCTACAAGAAATCTTTGCAACGTCTCCCTAATCGTCACAGAAACCCAATCCTTCACCTGATCCCATCATTCAGATTTGTCACAGTTTTCCCACACCAATTTTCACCATGCTTTTTCCTTATTGTCTCAGGAAAGAGAACACCATCAAGATATGACTTGTGAAACACTGGACCACAGAGGGACAAACAGCATTTATGGAAGATGAAGCTACTATTTAGTACACCTTATACTATCACTGAGGTACTAAACACACTCCATGGATGTCAACATCAGTGGGAGAGGTGCTTAGATCACTAAGCACCTGGTTTGATGTATTCATTTCCCACCAGGACCTAATTTTCCAAGAGTTTTCTCTGTTGTTCCTCCAGAAATCTCTCATAGGGCAGAATATTGAACATTGCTGTCATCCAGATGGTCACCAGATAAAGTCTTCACTATTTATTGGAAAGAAAACAATAAAATATTATTATGAGAATAAATAACTAGATAATAGGATTGGAGGATAAAGGGAGATGTCTGTTTGTAATGAAACACAGACTATTATTCTTTTAAGTGCATCAGCAGTATTGACTACAATATGATAATCATTAAAAATTACAAGAAATGCACTTGGGAATCACGCATTAGTATTGATTGAAGTTAGGTTCTCTAAATATTCATATGGATTTTTTGTATTTACATGGGAAAAGTATTCAATTTACAGATTCACATAAATCCTTCCTATCTATCAGATGCAAAGCTGTGTGCTGGATGAAGTATTTCTGAAGAGCTGTAATGCTCAGTAAAATGAGCAGGTAGAAGCTTCAAAACAAGCAAAATGCTGGTTTTCCACACAGCAGGAATTAAATTGTAAAACAGATTGTCAGAACATAGTGTGGTAGTCTGAATTATGAATAGGTTCAAGAACAGATTCATGAAGGTTAAATTTGTTGATGGATGTTGAACATAGATGCAACCTCTGGCTAAGAGTTCTCTAAACTGGCCAGAGGCTGCTAAAATATAAGCCTGTCTATATCTTGCTTCTTGCAATTTTTTTCTATGCATTTGCTAATGGCCATTGTCAGAGAAAGGTTATTTTGGTCTGATTTGATGTGACACTTTTTGCATTTTTAAATATATGAAGCCAGAAACTTAACAAAATTCATAGGACATACACAAAATCTGGGCACAGTTTTTGTCCCTGACTTAATTCTTCAGGTCTTAAGAGTGCCCTGTGCCCATCTTCAGCCTTTGTGCTGGTTGCCCCCACTGCAGGAGTCACGACGGATTAGACCCTGGGCACTTTCTCCCTTGAGATGTTAAACAACCATGCTGGGGAATAATAAAGAAGATATTTATACTCATTCAGCAAAAAAGAAAATAATAGAGTGACTGGAACAAGAAAGATAAGCTCTGCAAAAGGAAAATTTTAAAGAAACAGTAAGGAAACAAGAAAGAGAAATAGTTTTTAATTATGCATAGTGCCAGCCCTGCCAGTCCTCCAAGTTAAAAACCTTGGTTTTCAGCATGTCAGCATAAAGCTTGTATCAGCCAAGCAGCTGAACTGTCATGCCCATGAGAGCACAAGCTGCTATTTGAGACCACATCAGAACTTCACAGCAGTGGCACCAGAACTTCCACTGAGGACTATTGCCAGCAGATTCTTCAAGTTTTCAGATATACTACCAGTTCTGCTTAGTAGGACTACATCAGTATTCCTGTGTTACTGGTGGAAAAAAGGGAAGCTGACTGCTCTCCAGTAAAATAAATGCCAGCAAGGGAAATCAGAAAAAACCCTGAATAATGATTGATGGTTACGAGGGAACTAATCTGAGCTATGTTGTCTGTAAAATACAAGGCAGCATGAAGCTCCTATGGCCTAAGTTTCAGAAGATAAGGGGTTTTGTTTAATACTTGTCTTGTGAGAAACAACATTTCCAGACTTGAGGTTCCTGGCACAATGCTGTCCTCATTGTCCATTTCATCTTTCTATGTCCATATAATCCTTTGTATCATGGGTCCCTATACTCTGGGATATACCATAAAGCAAATTAATACATTACACCACACCTATGTCTATGCCTAATGGACTTTAAGTATAAATGTAATCATAGACAAAATATCCTAGAAAAAAATTGAGTGGAAGAGGGCAAATCACAAGTAGGTATTGATTTAAAAAAGTAGAATAGTCCTGACTGAAAACCCCATTAAATGCTGTCGTATTTTTTCATATATAGCTTCTTTTTAAAGATATCTTATCTTCTTCAGTGGCACTATTGAAGAATATGTCAATGAAATATAAGAACGATTTCTATCGGCTGTCTGTGCTGAATGTTCATCTTTCACCTGACACAGTCTGTCACCACAACAACTCTTTTTTTATATTGGGCAGTGCATTATACTTCTAGAATCAAAGAGTAGTTTCTTTTTTAAATTGAGTTTTTACCCTCAGGAAACCTTATTCTTGTGCACACTTTGGACAACACCTAAGACAACAGCAGTGGATCTGAGCAGCAAACTGCTGTTGAGACAGTGCACAAATGCTTCTGATTTACTTGTACCTGCAAATACCAATGCTATGTGACTGCACCAGGTTGGCCCTGGCTGGATGGGGGTTCCCACAAAAGCTGCTCTATCGCTCACATCCTCATCTGGACATGTGAGAGAAAATATAACGGAAGGTTCAGGGATCAAGGTAAGGATATGCAGAGATCATTCACCAGTTACTGTCATAAGCAAAACAGACTCCACCCAGGGAAATGAGTTTAATTTATTAACAATCAAATCAGAGTAGGATAATGAGAAATAAACCCAACTCTTAAAATACCTTCCCCAAACCCTCCTTCTCCTAGGGTACAAATTCACCCCTGATATTTTCGCTACATCCTCCCCCTAGCAGCGCAGGGGGACAGGGAGTGGCGATTACAGTGGTTTCATCAGAGATTAGTCTTTGCTGTTCTTTTCTCCTCAGGAGAAGGACTCACACTCTTCCCCTGCTCTACCACGTGATCTCTCCCACAGGCAACAGTCCTCCATAAACTTCTCCAATATGAGTCCTTCCCATGAGCTGCACTTCTTCACAAACTGCTGCAGCATGGGTCCCTTCCATGGCGTGCAGTTCTTAAGGAACAGGCTGCTCCAGCGTGGGTCCCCCGTGGGATCAAAAGTCCTGACAGCAAACCTGCTCCAGTGTGGGCTACTCTTTCTATGGGTCCACAGGTTCTTCCAGGAGCCTGCTCCAGTGTGAGCTTCCAACAGGGTCACAGCCTGCTTCAGGCATCCACCTTCTCTGGTGGAGGCCTCCTCCATGCTCCCCCATATACCTCCATGGGCTGCAGGGGCACAGATGCTTCATCATGTCCCGCACCACATACTGCAGGGGAACTTCTGGCACCTGGAGCACTTCCTACCCTTCCTTCTTCAGTGATTTGGGTGCTTGCAGTTGTTCCTCTCCCACATTCTCACTGCACTCTCTCAGCTGTAGTTGCCATTGCACAGATTATTTCTCTCTTCTTAACTATGTTCTCTCAGAGGCTCTACCACTGTTACTGGTGGGCTCAGCTTTGGCCAGAAGTGTGTCTGTCTTGGAACCAGCTAGCATTGGCTCTATTGGGAGAAGCTTCTAGAAACTTCTCACAGAAGCCACCCCTGTAGCATCCCAACTACCAAAACCTGGCTACACAAAAGGAATACAGTGACATTCAAAATATTTATACAAATATATTCATTCTGCAAATATGATCTGCAAAGTAATGCACAATATCAAAAGATGTTTAGTATGTATTCCACAGTGGTAAAACTGGGTAGATACTTTTCTTCTACCAGAGCCTGCCCACCACTTACAAACAGCCTGTTTTTCAGAAATGAAAATGAAGTCACAAGGAACTGTACTTAGTTATCATCAATGGAGGATAAATGTAAAAATGATGAATACTCAGAGAGGAAATATAAGTGAAGATGGAACTGATTGTTTTTAATTCTGGCCATGGACAACAACCTCCATTACGCAGTATAGACAGTAGTGTTTGAGTCAGCGTCACTCCAAATTCTGATTTTTGTTTGCTTTGTAATCACAAATGTTTTGTTGCAGGCTACATCAAATTCAGGTTGGTTTTTCATTTGTTTAGGAGTTTTTGTTAGTTTGTTTGGGTTTTTTTCCTGATGTTGTTGTTGTTTTAATACACAGAATTACTTAAATCCAGTAGTTTTAAAGAAAAATTCCAACTTCCTTTGAGGAATTCTTCTTCCTAAAACAATAACACAACACTGATAGGTTTGGAAACTTTGCTTAATTCAGATACTACCTAGGAGATAAGAGTAGTAAATGCTTAATACAGTTGTCTATCCATTCCCTTTACAGCATTCTATTCCATTCAGATTCTGAAGATTCTCAAGTGTAATAGTAAAGTACGGCACAAATTTCTTTACGGTCTAAAGTGCCGAGATCTGAAATTTTCTCTCATGGCAGTGGGAACTGTAGGTATTTGGCACTACAATCTAGGCTCTTGACTGCAAACAGTACCTTCTGCCCTCTTCCCAGCATCCTTAAACTTAGTGCTAAAGCTTGTTATGCAGGTAGAATGAGCTCAGATACGTTTTATTGTTCAATATGCCCATGTTCTATTATTCAACAAACCGATCTTCTCTTCCATCAAATACTTTTGAAAAAGAAGGTTGTTTTTCCTTCTGAATGCCTAGCATTTTATGTATCATAAGTACTCCAACCACAAGCCTGTTTCTTTACATAATATTCTGATAAGTTTCATTTCTCCTAACTCTGTGGACAAACTGAGATGCATTACCAGTAAAGTGGACTTACAAAGTGAGTTAGAAATTAAGACAGAAATAAAAATCTCTACACAACATGAAATCTTGAGAGCCCATCCTATAGTCCTTATTCAGTCAGCTCTCATTCTGAAGGCAAGAGGATAGAAAGGCTTGAGAAAAACAACTGTGCTTGTAGATGTTGAAATTACTGTGGTTCAAACTAGCATGAAAATAAAATAGTGTAAAGGAGATGCATGAGGTGAACTGGCAGGAGACACTAGTTCAGTCACCTTATTCCATATATAGAAAGGATATATCTGCATTTACCATTTCTAACAACTAGAACTCAGATTTGTGGATGCAAACAAGAATAAGGACTTACAAAAAAATCAATTAGGTGTCTGTTTAAAGAGAACTAGTAATTTGAGTATATATGACAAAAAAAGGAAAACAGAATTTACTTTGACAAAACAACTTCTCAATTTTCCTTCTAATATGATATGAGTCATCTCAAATCTATTGTAAAGTGGTAAACAAACTACACCAACACGGTGACCATCATCTGCCAGGAACATTTTAAAAAGAAAACCATTACTGAGCTACTTTCCTTGTCTTATATACAGAGAAATGTATTTTCCCAGCAGAAAGAGCATTTCACATTATCTTTTTTCAATTTACCGTGTTTTCATCAGTGCTAACAGCAACCTAAGAAATAACTCATTAAGCTAGTAATTTATTTCTTAGGAATTAAATTAAATTAAATTAGTTTGGACTACTTTTAGTTCTTTTTCAAAACAGTCTATTTCAATTAAAACAAATAACAAGATGGAAATTCAGTTTGATTACTAATAACGTTGTGCAGGGGACATATCTGGGATAGCAATTTAAATATGCGGACAGCAGCCTTTTGATTTTATTTCTCATTCATTGAACTAATGTTATAATTGTAACTGTAATAAAAATAAAATCTTTAGTCCATCTTTGTTCTATAATCCCTCTGTAATCTAATTACCTCAAAATAACTGCAAGATAAAATACTGCCACGAGGATCAAAATGACAGCTATAAGCTGGGCTCTCCACTATTCATTATCCATTCTTATTTTTATGATAACTATTTATTATTATCATATAGTTAATAAACAAAATCTAAGTCACTTGATAATGCATCTGAAGTCAGCTTCACTGCTGATGTAAATCATCAGAGATCTACAAAGAGAGCTACATGATGTTATATTTTTTGCAATAGTTCTTGTTTGTAGATCTTACGATCTTTTGGGTCAGGCCCCTTACTGTGTTAAATGATACTAAATTTAAACAAGACAGCAACTTCAATTTCCAAAATATCCCCTGATTCATTGCTTTAAAGAAATTACTTCGAAGCTTCTCAGGAGTTGACAAGAAAAATCTAAATTGTCATGGCAACATGGGTTGAAGAAATCCTTCTTTGCTGTTTGCACAGATCATCTCCATGCTATCAGCCTGTTTACTAAATGTTGCTAAAGAAAGCAATTAAAGGTTAATCTTTCCTCAGAACCAAATAAATATATAACCAGCCAGTGGAGTGAGATACACTTCAGATAGGTCAAAAAAATTTGAGGCATCATTTATCTTTAAGCAAATAACACCAAGTTGCAGGGCAGACTACATGCTGGAGGGAAGTGACAACATCCAGCCAGGACAGGCTTGAGAGGTGGGCCTGTGCAAACCTCATGAAATTTACCAAGATCAATTGTAAGGTCCTGCACAGGAGTTGGGGCAATCCCAAGCACAAACACAGGTTGGAAAGAGAATGGATTGCGAGCAGCCCTGAGGAGAAGAAGGACATGGAGGTGTTGGTGGATGAGAAGTTCAAATGGCAGAGCAATGCGCACTTGCAGCCCAGAGAGCCAAACATATCCTGAGCTGGATTAAAAGAAACGGGACCAGCAGGTTGAGTGAGGTGATTTTGCCCCTCTACTCCCTCTCATGGGACCCCACGTGGAGCACTGTGTCCATCTCTGCGCCCCTGACACAGTAAGAATATGCCTGTTGGAGCAAGCCCAGAGAAGGCCATGAAAATGCTCAGAGGGCTGGAGCAGCTCTCCGATGGAGACAGGCTGAGAGAGTTGGGGCTGTTCAGTGTGAAGACGAAAACTCTTCAGGAAGACCTTAGAGCACCTCCAAGTACCTACAGAAGGCCTACAAGCAAGACAGTGAGGGACTTTTCACAAGAGCATGTAGTGACAGGACAAGGGGCAAAGGCTTCAAACTGAAGGATGGTAGGTTTAGATTAGATATTACGATGAAATTTTTGATTGTGAGTATGGTCAGGCACTGCAACAGGTTACCTGGAGAAGCTGTGGATATTCCATCCCTGAAAGTGTTCCAAGCCAGGTTGGATGGTGTTGTCAGCAACATGGTCTAGTAGAAGGTGTCCCTGCCCGTGGCAGGGGAGTTAGAATGAGGTGATCTTTAAGGTTCTTTCCAACCCAAACCATTCTATGATTCTAAACAGCATTTCTGTGGTCAATTTCATAACAAACTAAGAGTTTGAATTTTCTTTAATGTTATTAGATTTGTTCTAGCATCTTCATTTCAAGTTGTCTGAGCGATATGTAGGTGTAACAAGGGTGAGATAAAAAGTCTTTCAAGGTTAATGAGACTTTTTAAATTCTGTGAGTTCCCCAACCTTTAGATCAGGTCCTAACTAGTTAAAATCTGATATAAAGCAACCCAAACTACTTAACCGATGACTAGAGTTCATGTTTAATTTACCTACTTCTGCAAAGCAGAATTCTTTTTTTCCTATAACAAGTTTCAAGTTAACTACATTATGTACCAGTAAAAAAGAATGGAAGATTTCTGTATTTTCATTTATGTTAATTAAACTTCACAATAAAGTCTTTCTTATACAGATTTCCTTACAGGAAAGCTAAACAGAAATAATTGAGTACAGCTAATGATCAAAATGCTACTCCTGCTGTCACTGTTGACTTCGTAAGATCTATTAACACTACGTTCTTCAGTATAAGAGCCACAGCAAACAGTGGGTCAAAATATGTGCTGAGGATATTTACGTGCTAAGATAATCAATTTAATTTCTCAAGAGAGATATCTACAAATATACAGGGTCACTGATTGTGATATTAGCAGTTGTTTGATTGAACTGAGGTTCTGAAAGTGAATTATGTTTCCCCCTCCCCCTCAAAAAAATGCTTGGTATGACACAATCTATGTATTATAAGAAACATCAGCAGGATACCAACAGAGAATCTGGCTGCTGGGGCAAAGCTAAAATAGTGTACTTAGTCACTTGAATGCAGTCAGCTTCTGCATTGATATCCCACAAACATTAGTGAGAACAGTGTGATTGGTCATGATCATTTGTTTCACAGCCAGAAGCATGCAAAATTAGTCTAAAAATAAGTTAAATTTGGGTTTTTTTTTTTATTTTATCAAAGTGGCTTTTTCAAAAATTTCACTGTTATGTAAACATCATTCTTTCTTTCCTTTTTTTCTTACCCTCACAGTTTGCATTTTTTTTGCTAGGTTCAGAGCAAGGCAGGTTCTGTAAGCTCATGTATATTCCTACAATATCTAGCCACTTCATTCCTAACATCAGCTGCTTCTTGACAAAGTGACCTCTCTGCTCCTTGCAGCTCCATCCGTGTTGTACAGCAGCAGTGTGATGCAGGTCCTGAGTTCCATGGTGGTTGTTATATGCACCATGACTTCAGGCTGAACCCCAAGGTGCTCATAAAAGGCAAGCTCAAGCACAATACCCAAGGCCAAACCTCAGATCTCAGCCAGGTATTCTGGACACAGCCTGCAGAGCAAGCCAAGCTAACATATCCATTTAGCAGCCAGCACTGCAAGCACAGTGAGGATGCTTTAAACCCAAGCTACAGCTGGGCCAGTATTTAGAAAAGAAAATAACCTGGTTGTGGTCCCCAATGTGTTTAGGCCCACCCTTGAACCCAGCTTTCAAGTACAGGGCAAGGCTGGCTGCACTTTTGTTCCCAGTGCACTGTAAATTGCTTGTGTTTCAGCACCAGTGTAACCAGAATAAAAGTTTGAATATCTGTGTTCTTTTGAAGTTTATGTGTGAATGCAATATGGCAAATAATGCAGGTCAAAGGAAGTAAACAATGATTTATGCAATATTGTCTCATGGCTATGATCTGCAAATCATAGGATGGGTGAGGGAAAAAAATATCCCTAGACCCAGATTTACTCTGTGATGAATGTCAAAGGTTTGCTGCAAACATCAGAATTATAAGAACATTTCAATAAAAACCCTCAAACATAGGTTTAGAAATTATTCTCCAGGAAAAAAAAAAAAAGGAAACAAAAAGAAAAAACCAAGGAAAACGATCAGACAAGAAAGAGTAAATTAAAAAAATCTTAATGTTTGGCAAAATTACATGGAAAAAAACATTGCCTTGCAATTGAACATAAGGCAGGAAGCAAGTACTGCAAAATGTAATTTTTAAATGCTGACCATATTTCACACAAATTTGCAAAACAAACACTGCACAAAAAGTTTTATTCATTATTATTTATTTAGGTCTGTGTCAGCTGCAGTGCTGCAAATGTTTCTTTCAGAAAGCCACGGTACAACAAAGACATGAATACGGAACATGATTCTATACTTAAGTATCCATAGGATACTGTAAGACAGATGTAAAACATCCAGACACTAAAATGATACTGGGTTTCTTTGTGTATTGTTCATAATGTCTTTAAAGAAAAAAGCAGAGAAAAAAATTGAAGTAAGGTAGAGGTCAGATGCTCAGAGATACCAGAGATACTGTTTAAAAACAAATTGCTTCCACATATACATAAATATATAAATATTATCAAGGCTTGTTGCTGTGATTCACCTAGTTTTCCTATTTTAAAGTCATTCATGGATGCAAACATTGTCAGAAGTTCTCATCCACAAGAGCTCAAATTAAACTGTGTCTGACTCCACCATTCAGCTGCAATATCTACTTAGTTAGAATTATTTTGAGTAGCAATCTGTTCAAAAGTAGCCAATTGAGCTATTTCTGAAACCAATACAAATTTCAGTTTCCAATGCATCAGAATTGGGCTCTCAGAACTGCCTAAAGTTACCTTTTACTGGATGGGGATGAGACAAGAAATTTACTTGAAAGAAGTCAAATCACTATTTCAGAATATGCATGAATGTATCATTAAAATTCATAATTAAATAATTAAAAAGCTGTAAGAAACTGTGATTAATTTTTATGATGGAAATTAAAGCATTACTATAATTGCTAGAAATTGTGATTTTTTTTCTTATTTTTTGCTAAAAGCAGATCATTGATGATATTCTGATTAATCAAGAGTTCTGGTTAATCATCAGCAATGTAAGAGTGATTAAATCTTGCTTTGTCCTTTAAATGAATCTGCCCTCCAAGTAAAAATGGCAAGAAACTGCCATCACTTTTTTTTTTCCTACATGAGAAAGAAGTGCAGAAAAAAAATATTGTCACTGAGAAAGTAAGACTTGTTATTAGAAATAAGATGCATTATTACTCTTGAAAGAGTGCATGCATGCCTCCATTTACCATTCAATTACCAAATGCAGACAACAGATTTATGCTGCTTTTGGGTTTCAATATAACACTAACAATAATCTAAGCAATTTGTGTAAGTAGTTATTCCTCTGAGAAATGCTTATAACAAATACAGTGCTGATTTTCTTAAATGCAACAGAAATTTCATATAGTGGACATATAGTCTTTCATCCAGCCAGAACAAAGATGTGTCAGGACAAAGAAAGATTTCACAGCTTTCCTCAGGCATTAATGCCATTTTTTCCCCTATTTCAAAAGTTTGTGGTTGATAAAAAATAGTTTAAGGGAAATTACAGCTGATGTAGACAAGTAGAACTTTTAAGTAAAGCAAAGTGATTCATACACATTAGGAGAATTTCCATATGATTCTTATTCTTTGCCCAATGCAAAAATTGGACGAACATCCAATTCATCTTAGTTTAATATGGCTACTTTTGCAGCCTTATGGAGAACTAGAGGTCAGACTCTCATTCTGTGACCCTGACTTGAATCTAGTTGTACACTAAGTTTTATTAGAGATCAGGTCTCACACTTATGCTACTGCTTTGGTGGATTGTACAGTTAAACCAGCACCTCCCCTTTCCACACTGCATCCCCTGCCGGCCAGAGGCAGCCCGGCACCACGCCGCAGCGTCTGTGCTCACACGGAAAGCTGTTTGCCAGCAGAATAACCTCATCATGGCCAAAGAGAAACACGATGGTTCAATACAGATTTGAGAAAGATGAAATTACATCTTATCTTTAAATCCACTGGAGGTTTTATGCTGTGACACTATCAAGCAGCCTCTTCTCCAAGGAAAGGTTACAAGAGGGAGTTTACCGTGATGGTGTACAGATTACATCTTGAAAAAGTTGAAAGCAGTGGTCCCTGAGGTTTTTCAGCCTTTTTATAGTGCATGGTAAATCTTGAATGCATAACTCAAAATATTTACCTTTTCAGATTGTTCCTAATTTGTTTGAACAAGAGCTTTTATTAGTGTAAATGCAATTGAGGCATAAGTGCCATACATATATTTTTAAAAACTTGTCTATATAAATGCATATGTAATACTAATACCACACCATGAGTAAAAATAAGATGAAGTTCTTGTGTAGACAAAGCAGTCTGCCAGGAGAAAAATTACAACTACCCCTCCCCCCAAAAAAACCCATTGTCTGATCAAAATCATACATGTCCGTATAAAGGGACATGAGAGTGAGAGTCAGTAAAATAGACAGATTTGCAGTATAGACAATCTGCAGAATGGTTATCTACAAAAATCAGAGATGGTGTTGAAGTGGCCTCACAGATTTCAATACATCCTGAAGTTCCATGTGTGCTTATGTCTTCATGTGCCTGTAAAAACCATCTCCAGCTTCTCACACCAGTATCCTGTTACACACATGCACACACCAGAGAAACTGAAAAATCTTTACTGGATGACAGAGAATTCAAACCTCACCTATGGGTTCAAGAGTCTAAAATGAGTGTTTGGGGAATCTTTGATGAATTGATATGCTCTCCACTACATTATATTCAAGTTGACCAAGTTTCCTATTCCTATAAATAGTTAAGGACATCATATACATATCTCGATGCAAAAAACAGGGTAGATACAAATATTACAAAAAGTAAATGCATTTTTACTTTAAAATATTACATGCTCAGAGATGGATATTCTCTACTATGCCTTTCTATGGCAAATTCCTCATTGATCTCTCCAATGGAGAATGCATCCATCAAATACTTGGTTTTAAAGCTGGATGTTCAATAACTTGCTCTGATGTTCTTTTTAAAATTCCTTTTTTTCAGCTCATTTTCCCCAGAATTGCTTTACTCTTCTCTGGAAGAGAATGGAGCCCTTCTAGAGAGACCAGCCCCACAGTTTGAAAAGTACTGCTTTGAAGAAAAAAAAAAAAAGACTTTTAAAGAGATAAACAGTCCAACAGGAGTAGGCCTTAAACAGCGTGGCAACTTTTTGTGAGGTAGTTATAGCTATTATTTTGACAAAGTGATAGCAGCAAACAGAAGGTACATAAGATGTTTTGAGATTTATTTATTTTTTAAAACAAAATCCCGAGCTGTAGATGTGAGAGTCCTTTCACCATCTATATCTAATTTAAAAGCAGAAATGTTTTCCCTTTGCTATTTTCATTAATCTGAATGATACCTCTGTGCATAAGCCTGCTTATGTACATTTAGCTTGAGGCAATTAGGTGGCAATGAAGGTGCTGTATTTGGTTATCTAAACACATCCAGGAAACTACCTTGAAAACGTACTGGAACAATTCTAGGTATTAAGCAGTATGTATTTCTACTGAATATGGGTTCTACTGAATATAGGTTGTCCACAGACATTAGGTCACAGCAGAAATGTACTTTACTTTTTTTTCCTTGAATTTTAATCTGAATTCAGTCTAAATCTACCATTTATTCTGTGCCATCACGAATTTTTATGGAAATTATAGTGATGTGTTTTGTCTTTCAAGAAAATCAATAGGGGTTTTATGTTTGTTTTTGTTACAATATAACATATCAGAATTAGCAAATGGCTCTGTAAAAAAGCCCATCTTAACATGCATAGCTGAGCATCATGCTGTCTGTCTTGTTGAAGCATAATTGCTATGATAGGGTAGCTTCTGGGAAAGCGGTTCCTTTAAATGACTCCATACTAATTTTCCTTGATGTTTAAAGCACAATGAAAAGGGAAGAATTCCGAAAATGTTTTCCAAAACACTCAGGTCCACCAATCAGATTAAATCAGTCCAAAGAAATGTATAGAACTGCACTTCAAGTCTACCACAGTGAACAATGATGAATGTTCATTTTCATCCTTCCTTGTTACTTAAAAAAGTTACAGAAAATTCCACAGCAACAAAGGGTTTCCATTTCATTTCATAACGAGGAACAATGTGGAAAGCAACCCACCTGTCATTTTACTGAAAGATACGGGAACGCCTGAGGCAACACCTCCAGAAATTCAGCACTTGTTTCTTTTTTCGCTTATAAAACCCCCAAACCAAGGAAAACCTGGGTGAATTCCTTTTACAATGACCAAATGATTTGATAACAAGGGGCTGGTAAAACAGAGTTCTGAGAATCTCATAATTAAAAATATTTTGTGTGCTCCTGAAACCCTGGGTCTTTATGTTACTAAGGAAGGAGTTTTTTCACTCTCTAAAGTATAAACGTAATTTCAGCCTCACGATTACATTTGACTAAATATAGATACCTGTGCTCAATTGCCTTGGAAGGAAAACGGGAAGGAATTATGTCAACTGTCCCTGATAGCTCCCCTTCAACCTGTTGTTTGACTTCAATATTAAGTCAGTCTTTAGCCTTTAAGTGGGTGTGTTGCTGCTTCACATGAAGCAGGTATAATTACATTCTGCAGAGCAGCATCAGAGGCAGTGCCCAAACGTTCCTGGCAAAGCCTCTGTATGTAAGCAAAACACGTCGGATCGTCGCTGAATAACCACGATCCAGCCTCCAGCTTTTCGTATGTGCTGTCAGCCATGAAAAGAAAACACTTAAATGTCAAACGACATAACCGGCTACAGTGTATTTAACAAATGAGTCGCGGGTGTCGGCCCGCCCCGGGAGCGGCGTGGCGGCGCCAGCAGATGCCCCTCGTCCCGCGGTGGCTGGGCCCCGAGCGCGGCTGTCGGAGCAGCTCCGCCAGCGACCCGGAGCTCCCCGCCCGGCCGGGCCGTGCCCCGGGCAGCGCCGGGGCGCCCGGCACATGTGCGGGCTGGGAGCGGCCGCCCGGCCCCGAGCGGGGGGGAGCGGGGGAAGGAGGCACCTGGAGGCGGGGGAGGGGGGGGGGGGGGTGCTGGAAGTTTGGGTAGGGCGGCTACGCCGAGAAGCCCCCGCCCGCCCCGGGCTGTGTGTGCTGCCGGGCACAGCCCCATCTCCAGGAGCCGCAGATCCACAGCCCAGGAAAGCCGTGCGCCTTTCTCGCCCCGCTCCCTTCCCACAGAAGCAGCCGGGTGGCGTTGCCCGGTGGACCGCGTCAGGGGCAGGATCCGGGCAGAGGAGGGATGCCATCGGGCTGGTGCCGAGCCGCAGCCGCTCCTCCGGACCGGGCAGAGCTCCTGCCTGGCTCCCGGCAGCCCGGGCTGGCCTTCTACCGCCTCTCTCTGTAGATCACGGCCGGAGGCTATCGAAGGATATCGCGGCACCCTGCCGTGCCGCCCAGGCGGGCGAGGGAAGCCGGCCGTGGGCACCCGCAGCACGGGGAAGGCTCTAGCCTCGCCCGCCAACCCGGGCCGCGGTAGCCCTTCTCCCCCGCGCTTCAGCCGCCCCCGCACCGAAAAGAGCAGCGAGAAAAAATAAAATGGTGGGAATGATGTAAAGCGCCTTAGAAGGGTTAAGGGAGACTCAGTACAAACCGCAAGGGGAACCGTCATCCCGGAGGCAGGCAGAACAACCGGGAGCGAGGTGGGAGAAGACAGAGGCTGTATCGGGGACAGGTGCTCAGCTGCGAGCTGCCTCACTCCCTCCCTCCCTCCCTCTCTCTCTCTCACACACACAGACTCGCATCTCCACCAGCATGAAAAAGCGCAGGGCTAATGGGAGGCGAAGTGAATAATGGGGAAGTTGTTGTCTCCAGCGATGAGGCAAGTAATGGGGCTGAGGCCAGCACTGAAGTTGTGTAACCAAATTCTCCCCCGTCACCCCCTCGTTTCTCCACCCTCCCCCATTGATTTTAAGGAGAAACCCAGCTGAGGTTGGGGAGACTCTCTCCACCGCACGCCCAGCAGAGAGGAGTCCCCTTCCCTCAGGCACGGGCAGGCAGCTGGCGGAGATGTCCCCGGCGCCGCATCCCCGCCTCCGAGCAACTTGCGGGGAGCGGAGCCGGCTGAAAGCGGGCGGAGGCGTCTCTCCGCGACCACCCACTCCGCGCTCCCCCTCGAGCACGGCAAAAGCCGGGGAGGCGGGAGGAGGGGAGATCCAAACTTGCCAGCCCGGGGACTGTCCCTCACACGGCAGCGAGTGCCGTTCGTGCGTGAGCGGAGAGCGAAGTGTTCCCAAACTCCAGCGCTGCCCAGGCGCCTGGATGCTCACGGTTCCGCTCGCGGCGTCGCAGCGGCTGCTGCCCAACTCCAGGGGGCTGGTTTCTCCCGGGGGAAGCGACCGGCCGAGAGCGGAGCCCTCGGGGAGCACCGGCGGGAGGTGGGAGGCAGGGAGAGGGGAGACCGGGCTCGAGGAGCCTGCTGTTCGCCGGCGCAGAAACGAAGCGAGGGAGAGAGCTCGACCGAGCGGCAGAGATTTAGCTGAGGGGTTATGAGTGCCGTAACCACAGCCTACACGAATGCAATGCAAGAAACCCGAATCTTACCCTGAGCTGCAGTAAGGAGCCCCGCGCAGAGAACCAGCAGAGACTTGAATTTCCTCCACGCAGTCATGTCTGCAGTTATTCCACACACACACACTCTCTCACACAAAACCCCCGGCGGCTCTTCTCGGCTGCGACCGTGTCCTCCGAGCGGCAGCGGGGCTAAGGACAGCGCCAAATAACCACCACAGGGCGAGGAGAGGCGGAGAGGAGCGGTCCGGGTCCCGAGCGCCGCGCAGCGCCCGGCGCCTCCTGCAGGACTGCGCGGGCGGCTCGCTCCGCTCTGCTCACAGACAGCATCAGTCCCGCGCCGCGGCGGGGCTGCGCCGCTCAGCGCCCGCGGAGCCCCGGCGCCGCCGGCCCGCCGCCCGCCCAGGGGAGGGGAGGGCGCCCAGGGAGGGAGGGGAGGCACGCCCGGGGCCGCGGGCAGCGCGGCATGCACGGCCGCCGGCGGGGAGAGCCGGGCAGCGGCGGCGTCGGCAGGAGAGGGGATGCGGAGAGTGCGAGGAAGAGGAGGAGGAGAGGGAGGAGGAGGAGGAGGAGGGGGAGAAGGAGAGAAAAGGGAGGGAGGGAGGGATCGCGGCGAGAGTAGCGCAGGCAGCGCAGCGGAGCGGCTGCCAGCCACACGAGAAGCCGCCGCTGCTGGACTCAACCATCACTTCCCACGGAGAGGGGAAGGGGCCGGCGCTGTGCAGCCCAAGCCCGCAGCCTCCCCGCGCCGCCGGACGGCCCCGCACGGCCTCCCGGGGCTGCCGCGGCCTCGCCCCCCGCCCCGGCCGCGGCCCCGGGCGGCTGCTGCTGGCCGCCGGAAGGCCCCAGGGGAGAGATGGCTTTCCCCGGGCCCGGTGTCCCCCGGCGCCGAGAACGGTAGTGGCTGTAGGGCTACACCTGCCCGGGAGGCTCCTGCTGCGATTCCCCGGTGTCCTGTCCCCCAGCTCTGCCTCCGCCAGGCACATGCGGGGGGCGAGTGGTGCGGGTGCTGGGGTCCCTTGTCCTAGGTGAAATTACCCTCTGCTTTCGTCCCCGCTTTTGAGAGAGGAAGGCTTTCAGGTCCAAAATGTGCCCTACTCATTCCTTCTAAGTTGTTCATCAGAACAAGCTGTTGTTCCTGAGAGGAAGGAGAGGAGCCAAATCTCCTTGCAGAACACTGCTTTGTCTTTGTGTTGCCATTCTCAAGAGCTCCTGTTGCCAAGAGGAATTTCTGCCATTAACAATCCTTTCCAAAACTAAAGAAAAACCAATCAAAATATGACATGGCAGCATGCATCAGAGGCTTCCCCACAACCAGCTTGGAGCAGGCAGGATTGGTTCCTTGAGCCCGAGGGAAAGGAAATGGTGACCCAAGGTGGTCATATCACAGGTCCCCATGCTCCATGATTCTGACAAGGGTTTCTGTGCCAGGCCCACCTTCAAACGCATGGCAAAAATGTGCCCAACCCTGACTTTCAATCCAGTATGAATTGTCACTTCACGCTGGGCCTGACTCCATAATTAGTGCTTACCTATAGCCGTAATTAAAAGGCTCTTAGAAAGGAAAGACAGAAACACAAGCCCTTTTGGAAAGGTAGTTTCAAGGTTGTAGTTATTCACTTATGATGAGTTTTCTTTCATGGGGAAATATGCAAAGTTGTTTTCTCGTTGTAAGTTGCATGAAGGTGGTGAATAGGCACTGAATGAGGTAGGCTGCCTTTGTAATAAGCTTGTATTTATGTAAAAACGTTGTGGTTCTCGCTCGGAAAAAAAAAATAATAATAAAAAAGCAGAGCCAGGCAGGGCCCGAGCCAGACGTGGCATTGCTGCCATCTCGTGGCAAGCGCTCCCTCCCTGCCGGGCCCGGGCTGCAGCCTTTCCCCACAGCTCCCAAACTCATTGCCCTCTGAACACTTTCGCAGAAGGGATCTGGTTTTAGTTAGCATTCATCCATATTTTAGGAACACCTCCGGGACTCATTTTTTTTCATTCGTGAAAGTAAAATGATGCTAATACTTGTTAGTACCAGACATCATGTAGCCAATCTGCTGTGCAGAATTCCCCAGTCAGAGCTGCTCAGGCTCCTCCACTTATCCTTGTCAGAGGACTGGAGAGAGTCTGCTAAAGATAGTGAAAAAGATGAAAATGGATACTAAGCTTAGACTGAGACTTACTTTCTGGCATCCAGTAGTCTGAGGCTCAGATTTTTGAAATAAGCAATTATTTGCATTGCATCTGGCCCAGTAACTCTTTGTTTTGTTTTGTTGTATTGTCTGTTAAGTTGGGATAATTGAAAAGTTATAAATAAACACCATTTATAGCTGCCTGCATCTAGTTGAAAGCAGTAATAATGATGGTTACTTACTCTGCTGCTTCAGTAAGCACTCTTGAGAAGCTGCTGTTTAATCCTACTCATGGCAGATTCTGCCAAAGCTCCAGTATGATATAATATGTGACTTCTTGGTCTGGACTCACACAGCAAAGATTTATTGTACCCAAAGCCTTCTGTTCTTCTGAGGATTTCCTGGGCTTCACTGAGTTGTGGGACCTAGTTCCTTCTCTTTTGAGCTCTACAAGTGTTAATTTCTTTCCTTCCTAGCACCTAGATAAGGTAAAATAACTAAGCACCACAATTAGTACGACTGCAAAAGATGCCTTCTCTCCTTTCTTACATCCTGTGACAGTAAGCCATAATGCATAAACACTGTCAGCCTCCAGTATGTTACCCTTTGTCACCTGAGATAGTGCCTGACAGAGATAAACAAGATAGCACAGACCCCCCAGATTTCAGCCTCTCAACAGACTCAGGTGGCTGTCACAGTGACTTTTACAAACCTTGTGTGGCATAATTTTTTTTCCAAAAGCCAAAAAAACCAGAAGATGACTCTGGAACTGAAGCATGGCATTCCAGGAGTACTCTCCACCAACCTGACTTGAGCTCAGTGAGGAACTGCAGTACCTAAACATGGTAATTACAGAATATTATCTAACCTAATGACTGTAATCTCTCTGTTGTATATTAAGCACCAAATGTACTACCATAAAATCCACGAATTTATGAGTTTAAACAGAGGCAATATTTCTCTCTATTCCCTATGGACAGTATGGGGAGTGTATATGTCAAGACTATTTGTACTAATCAGGGTGATTTAAAGGTAGCTTGACAAGGATTTATTTTCAGTTGAGAGTTTGTCCTTTTGGTCCTCTATGCCATATAAAAAAGGTCTAAAAGGTTAGATTTCCTCTTTTCTTTTAATTTTTTTTCAGCTTGCTATGTTAATAATACTGAATACATATTTCCATGTTGTCATTTTAAGGGAGGAAGAAGCATCTTTCTGTAAGGTGCAAGAATATTTGCACCTATCCAACTAAAACTACAGATTCAAAACATATCTGAAGACATACTATATACTTATTAAAAAGGGATATTTGTGGGAACCCATAGCCACAATCTGTACTTGGCACTGGACACAGAAATCTGTAGCTTTCTGCCAGAAGGTTATTGTGAAATTCAAAATTTCCCAAAATTTTGAATAGTCAAAACCTTAAAAATTTAAAATATTATGTTGGAGAAAAAAAATTCTATAAAGAGATAGCCTTCAGCAGAACAGAGATTTAGTGTAAGGAAGTCAGAAAGTAGAGCAGTGTTCTCCATGAGCAATTTCATCTAAATTTTTTTTGTCACATAAGCTCTTTAATTGCGAGCAAAAACAGAGACCAGAGTTCCAAATAGTCTCACTTAGCACGTTATCTTTTCAAGAACTCTGTTTTCAGACTTGAAATATTTAATGATTTCTGTAGTCATAACAGTCTTCTAGAACAATGAAAAAATATTTATATATACATATGTTCTTAACCCAAATTTGTTATACCATAAAGAATAAAAAGGAGGCTATGCCACCCACAGACTGTCTACAGTTAAAAAATTTGTTTCTTGGGCTTAGGTTAGACTCCACTTTCTTTTTGTGGTAATGGTAACAAATGGTAACAAAAAAAATCTCTTGTAAGACTGACAATAGCGATGACATCTGCAATATCAGCTACAAACACATCATTGTTTCATATACTACCAGCACAGGCCAATAAATATAAGTACCAATATCCTTCTAAGCTGGAGAAAGGAGAAAATGGAAAAGGCTGTCAGGCAGGACACATCAAGGGAGTATTGGTTAGCAAAGAGGATATCATGATAGTGTTGTTCAAGAGGGCCCCTGGGTGGCCTGCTCCTGCTCTGCTATATTGTATTCCCCTGTGGAATGCTTTGTTTAGGGGGAACAGTTGGCAAAAGTGTTGGGGAAAATGTAAGTTGCCTGTTTCAAAGTACTATCAAGCACTACTTAGTTCCTCAGGCGTAGGTTCCAACACACTTTCTTTTCAGAGCACCTACACTGATCCCATCTGTCCTTAAGGTGACATTATTAATTCATGTTAGGAAGATGAGACTTCTGAAAGACATTTCTGCCTTTGAGGGAAGGTAGCACGTAGTAGCCTTCAGGGTGCCTGTTGGAGACAACATCAAGATCATTATTCCATGTAGGAACTGTTTCTCAGAGGTTTAAACATTTTAGCTTTGGAGGGTTAACAGGGGAAAAGGGAACCTTGTTATAGTAATTCAAGGAAAAAAGATAATTTATTTTCTTGTTAAGCATAAGAAGATCCTGCAAAGCATGATGTAAGACTATGAGAGGCTAATAACATGGGTGACAGTAGCTAAGACAATGGTCTAAACAGACAAGTAAGTCAATATCTTGACAGTGAGTAAAATGTGACAGTGTCAGCAGGCTTTGAGAATGAAGAGAGGTAACTTATATCAGATAGGAGAGGTTTGGAAGAAGCAGAGAAGAGAGCCCAAAAATAGCTAAGAAAACAATCATTTTTTGGCAGAAATCTCATTGGATATGGGGAGGGCAACACTACATTTGTCAGAGCTGGAAAGATCCTGCTTTCGTTGAGACAGAATAGGTGTTCGATTGTGAGGAGTCTTTGGTCATACCTGTCAGGAGGGCTCCATATTCAAGTGAGTCTAGTTGTTTTCCTTGAGCTGCCTTACCTGAGTGACCACAGTGCTGAATGATGTACAGCTATGCAGCATCTTAATTATGAGCACACACTGACTTACTAAGAAAGTGCTTGGTTTAGCATCTAGTGAAGTGCTGCTAACTTGAGCTACCATGACTATTCTATACTATTTGTTTAAGCATTTGGAAGAGTCATGCTTCAGCCCAGTTCTCTTGGTGTGTTTTCCTCACGTTAAGCCTTATAACTCATTTAGTCTTGCAACCCAGTTGCTAGAAACTAAAGATCTTGTGTCTTAGGAAAAAGACTTAACTCATAGCCTTGACTCATATTTTGAGCTAACTGGCTGAGAAAGAAAGGTTTAGTGTATATGGGAAAGGATGGGCCGTCTGTTTGATTCATGATGCATTGGAGATGATGGCTACATATACATGAGGATATGTCAGAGAGGCAGGCTGAGATTTCAGCTTGGACATAAGGAGATTAGTCTGGAGTAGACTAGTATATCTCTGAGTCATTAGCAAACAGATGGTAGTTGAATTTGTATCTACTAATGAGAAACAAGGTGTAGAGAGAAGAGAGAAGGAAAACAAGGACAGAAAACCCACACAGTAATTTGGAGAGTGGATGAGAAGTATGTTCTCAAATATACTACCTTAACAATCAGGTGAAGAGGGAACTGATGAAGATATGGACATACACTATTCTAAGAAGAGTTCTGTGTAAGTTCCAAGTGGATAAAAAATGGTATCTTCCTAAGCTTCAGTTTTGGGAGAATGAGGAATTAATAGTGTTATAGGACCCTGAAGAAGGGCAAGATTAAATCAGAGAAAACAAGTTGTTTCAAAAGGATTCCTAAGAGTGTTACAGTAACTCTAATATTCTTCTTATGTTCTCATTCTCCTTCCATAAAGAATGAGCTGATAGCTGGGAGCTGAAAGTGAGATAGAAGGAAATGTAGGTAAAACCATACCGTTTCTAACATGGCAAAGACTAATCCATAAATAGAGAGGTAAATTGTCAGAAGAGAGAAAAGGGGACAAGAAGAGTACAGGTCATAAGAAAAATGGTGAGAAATTGATACTGATCATGAATGAAGTCAGATGGCTGGGTGGAATGAGGGCACTGAAGAAGCTAAAGAAGTAAAATGAGGCAAACACAGAAGAAACTTCGGAATACATGGCCAGAAGAAAAAAAAAAGTAAAGAGTTAATGGTTAAAGGAGGAAATAAAGAGGTGTAAAGCTAAAGTAAGGGTAATCTTAAGTAGGTGTTTAAAAATTGTCATAAGTATCTCTTCTGGCTAGGGTACTTGAGGTTTTATTCTTGATTAGATACTGCTTCTAATTGAGATTTAGACCACTATTGTGGTAGTGGAATCTTCATAAATAAAGAACAAAATATATTGAGATAAAAAATCAAACATGTCGGGAAAGGCAGTTAATCAAGTGTCTTGCATCTCTTTTTTTCATCATACCTTGAGACTGCTTGGTTGGACTTAAATTCTGCCAGGTTTCCAGATGAAAGAGATTTCAGAAATAGAATCAGTCCTTCTATCTTGACATTCAATGTTTGGCTTACCTTTTAATAGCAGGGTCTTCAGAAGAAGTGTTAACAGGCATGAGAGGAAAATGGGGAGAATGCACATATAACCAGATGCACAATCATCAGTGCTTTAAAAATAATCACTATCAACAAATTACACTTAGACTCAAAGAGTCCTTGTCTGAAGTGACTTAATCTCTAGAGATATATTCACTTTGGCAGGTGTTCCAAGAAATGAGTTTGTATGGCTTATACCAATTTAACTTTTGGGTACACTGCACCTGCTCATAAGAAAAGGGTCCTGCAATAAAGACAGAGGAGTTCTGTTATTTTTTTTATCAGGAAGATGTTACTGCAGTTTCCTGAGTTCTGATGGTGGGTTTGCTGATGTGCTAAGCTGGAAAGTAGTAACTGTGAAAGTCCCAATAGAACATCTGGGATACAAATAATCTTGTAAAGTCTACATTCATATTTATTTTCCCAATAGATGTTGCAGAAATAGCTTCTGCCACACCTCAAAATATTTTTTCAGAGTAGATGAATTTCACCTATGTACCTCAGTCACTTAATTCGTACCTATCCACAAGTCAGGGATCTTCTGATGCAGGAGTTCCTTACAGTGAGTGGTCTGTACAGGCCTGCAGAGGGAGACAGTCTGTTCAGGTGCTTGCCAGATTTCACAGCTAGTTATCTCCCAGTATTAACTGAAAAATAATTTCATAATTTGGTTTAAGCAACCTTTGTGACAATGTCAGGTATAACAGTACTTAAATGTCCCTACACTGTTTACTTAGGTGTTTTTTCTTTTATGTGTTAATCTTCTTCTGAGTCCTACTTCAACCTCATGATGTGGCTGCATCGGGGGGTGTGCATGTGCAGATACACTGAAATGATTTCCTCTCCATTTATGTGTACTAACTTTTCAATGGTGGGGGGAGGGGAAAGAGGTTGATTACCTTTTTTTTCAAAGGCAAACAGCCTTACAGTTACTGCAAAGTAACAAAGCTTACATGAATACTTACTGCAATTATCCATCAAAGCTTTGCTAACCTGAGCTAAATGGCAGCCTTTCCATTGACTTCAGTGATGACAGGATAGTGTCCTATATAAGTAATAAATCTAGGATTTTGGCTGAGCAGGAAGGAATTATAAAATCAAAGTATTGATTGCACTGAAGTTTCACTTACAATGCAGCATTACTCCCAGTATGTGTTCCTGTCCCATAGTTATGCATAGTATAAGAAGACAAGAATAACCAGGTGGGATTTTGTACCTGTAAAGGAAGAATTTGAGGTGTTCTTCCGGCTGTGGCCCATTATCAAAAATATCTGCCTTCACAGGAAAAATCTAAGAGGCCCATCAACAGAATAGAGTCTTTAGGAAATGATCATGTACTCTCATTTCTCTACTCTCATTTTGACAAAGCTAGATGAGGACCATCTAGATCTTTGAAATGCAGACATTGCTAGCATTGACCAATCAGCATAACCTCAATGATCTTCCCAAATATTGGACGGACTGACACTGGACAGTGATTTGCTTTGCTAATACCATCCAAAGATGGGGCAGAGCCTAACTGCTTCTTAAGTAAAACTGGCAAAATGCCCTTCTGAAGAGAGGCATAATGCTATTCATAAATAATGAGACTAAGTATCTTCCTGCTTGCTTTAACCAGTCATGATTTTATTTCATTAGGAAAGAAGGAAGAACCTTGTTCTTTCCTTCATGCATGAAACTATGAGAGGTCTAGCCTTTTTTACTGAATTTATTTTTTGTTCTTTGTCATCTCATTCCCTTCTTAAACAGCATTTTATCCAGCTGTTCTAAAACTGCGAGTTCTGAGCAGTGATGATCTATCCTCTCTACTTAGTCCTTTACAGTTCATCTGCTTCCTAAGTTGCCATTGTCTTTCCTTTCCTACTTCTAAATTAGAGTTCCTCTCTGTCTAAAAAAGATGCACAAGAGCAGCTTTTCTTCTTGAGAACATCAGTAACCTAGTCTGTCTGCGGGACTTCTACACACTAAGATCAGAACTCACCAGAGAAATAATCTGCTTCTCAGATTCACCTTTCCCTTTTCCTGTATAAAGTCTCTATGTCTCTTTCTAGGGAGCTTAACTTTCAGATTGCAGATCTGAAAAAATCATATGAGTTCTGATTGAATTCAAGATAGCATCACTGTCATATTTCACATGGAGAGATTGCTGATTGAAATAGTTATCATCAGTTCTTTGTAGTACACTCAAGTCATGTTTACCTGGCATTGCCTTAAATCCTTGTATTTTCAGGCCTCCATAATATGATAGTGAAATGGAGTAAAAGAGGATCAGAACAAGGATTTTTCACCAGCATCTATTCTAAGCATGCAATAATTTCATGTCTTCAAGTATTTTTAAGGAAAATTACTAAGTAATTGATCAATTCAGATTTTTTTAATATTTGTGGTGGCATTTGTTAGAAAAATTCAAGAACTAGAAATTCTGAGTGTTGTTATCTGTGGTCCATGCTTCCTCATGGGAACATGAGCCTTCTGAAACAGGAAGCATAAGAGTTCTTTGAAGATTTTGGGAAGTAGATCAAAATTCATTTGATCTTTAAAAAAAACCCCACAGATCCTCATGGCAGTGTCCTAAAGTCAGTGTGAAATACATTACTATCTGGGAGGGAGCTGCCATATCATAGGGATTCCTAGGTCCACAAGATTGAAATGGATCTCTTCATTACAGGCAGTTATTAAAATAGTCATTGAAAAGGTAATGGAATATTGCCAATTTAGAGTTTGTTGGAAACAGGTCTGTCAGTTTCAAAAGACCTTAATGAAGTGATGGGTGTGCTAGTTTTTTTCCTACGGGACCTTGGTTCTCAATCATTTATTATTACTTTATTTTCATTTAGAATATTCAGAAGTGGGTGATAAAGGTGTTAGTGTATTCTTAGTTCATAGTATGTGCAGGAGGCATTCACGTTGTTCCAGGTCCCGACATTCAGAGGTTTTGCTGCCTGTATATCAGTGGAGACATATAGAGGTTAAGACCCATTTTGCCCAATGTTAGGCCCCTTGCTGAGAGACAGCAAGAATTCAGATAGTGTCTGATCATGATCTGTGAGTATGTTCTGTGTTTGTTGTATAGCTTGCAGGAATTATATGCTAACATTAGGTGCATGGCCTTGGTCCTCTTGTTAAGAGGATGAGTGACTATCCTTAGTCATCCATCCAAAGTGAGAGCATGTACTTAGTCATCTCAGCTGGACTGCTGTGCTTTCCACAGCAGAAAAAAGACCTTGGGAGGTAGGGGGTAAGGTATGATCCCGAGCACAGGAGGAGAGCAATTCCGGGTATCTTTTTCATTTTGCATGTACACCAAAGAGACTGTCAGTCATTGTCTTTTATTCCATAGGCTTTAAAATGCAATCTGTTGCAAAATAAGAAAATATTGTATTCTTTTGTGAAATAAATGATTTGCTTAAGGTTTGCAGTGAAAACAAGAACATGTAATACAGAGTCAGCACTGAGTTGATTTATTATACTTAAAGCTTCTGGGGCAGATTTTCAAAGGCACAAGGGAGTTAAGAGCCAAAATCCCTTTGGTGTTTGGTGCGTGTTCAGCATCTAGCTGCCTATTTCTGCTTTTGAAATATCCTATAGCAGTTAGTGGTCGAATTGTAATGGATAAACCAACAAAAAAACTACAACAAACTTCCTTTTCTCTGACTATTAAAAAGATATTCCTTTGAAGAATAAAGTTTGTAAAACAGAAAAAGAAATATCAATGGACCTCTGCTCACTGTGGGCTCTATTTGTGCCTTAAAGCACTCACAGAGCCTGCATTAATGTTAAGAATTATTCAGTCATATAAAGGGTATGTTGATAATATATTCTTGAAGTTGCTTGGAATAGGTCTCTGTGAGAATCAGGCTGTAGGAGGGGTTTCCATATGTTACACCTTTAATCACAAGATTAATCTTTTTAAGGAAAATTCTGTTTATTACAAGTGTAGTCCTTTTCTTATAGGTATTTGTGGTAGGTTGAAACCTCCCTGGCTCAGTGCCACAGGCCAGCCTCCTCCAGAGGCACAACAGCGTAGGTCTGGATGCAGCACCACACAGCTCACATGCTCTCATCATCTCTCTCATCCTTCACCAGAAAAAAGCTACAGGGCTCCTATCCCAGCCTTGAAAGGGCAGCTTCCACTTCCCCGCTGCTATTACCAAACAGTAACTACAGCAGAATGCATTGTCACTAAGGATAAACTAAGTGAACTGTTACATTCAGATTTCACAGCCGGACCAAACCTCAAGGGCATGTAATCCTAACAACCACCAATAATGAAACCTGAGATCTGACTTTAGGGTACAGATGCCTTCCTCACTAACAAGGCAATGCTTGTGCAATTAGTCATACAGGGCAGGATGCCACAGTACCAGTTCTGCACACCTGACTCTGAAAAGACGTGACCCCTTGCACTGCTCACTAGGGTTTGCCTCAGCTCTATATGTCCAATTTAGAGGCAGCATCACCTGTTACAGTCAATTTTGATGATTACCTGCATTTTAAAAGTATGATAATATTTTGATCCTTCAAAACTGATTGATCAAAATTGATTTGTTTTCTTTGATTTTGTTAAAAGATAGTTATGTAGACTACTTTTTAATGTTTATTTTCTCAGATCCATCTTGCTCACATTGTGGGCCATCTATTATCAAACAGTCTGGTCACCGTTGGAGAAGACACATTTTTATATAACCTTGTCATCTGTGGACTATCCTAGTGGGCATGATTTTTTTAGATATGGACTAACATTCTTTTAAGACATTGCACCTCAGTTATGAGGTTTTCCAATCATAATTCCAGGGAGCCTTAATATATTCATGCCAGCCTATATTCTTTAAAATTGCAAGAATTATTCAATTTTATAGAAATTCAACTTGCCAAATAATTTTGAAAAAAATGTATATGTGTATATCTTAAATAATGTTCTCCCTTCTTGCCATTAATAATATCTCAAAAATCTACCCAAATATGGCAATGTTTACAGTATTTATAAAAAATTTTACTTCAATTTGTCTGATTCTCTTTAGTCTGCAAAGATTTCACTCTCTGTAACATCTGTTCTAAATATTTCTCATACACTTGGAAAGCGCAGTTATTTCTACAGTGGTGACCAAAAGGCTGGACCATCTGCAAGAAGGCTGGAGAGGAACTTTTGACAAGAAAATGTAGTGATAGGACTAGAGGGAAAAGCTTCAAACTGAAAGAGGGTGAGTTCAGATTAGATATCGGGGAGAAATTCTTTACTGTGAAGGCAATGAGGCTCGGGAACAAGTTTCCCAGAGAGGTTGTACATGCCCCATCCCTGAAAGTGCTCAAGGCCAGGACAGATGGAACTCTGAGCAACGTGGTTTAGCAGAAGGTATCCCTGACTATGACAGGGTGGTTGGATCTAGGTGACTTTTAAGATCCCTTCCATCCAAAACCATTCTATGATTGAATGCATTTCTGACTATAACATTTCCTGGACAGCACCAACTGTTCTAGGCAGAGGTGTAAGCCCCAGTACATTTATTTGAACCATGAGAGGAACTGTAGTTCTTTGATGTTGATCAGTTGCATAGTGAAAACTGATATGTACTCTGATATCACAAAGAGCCCTACAAAGGTTAAGCAATGTTTTGATGGCAAAAATATTCAGATGGATTCTTCTATTTCATAGAATCACTGTGGTTGAGAAAGATCTTAAAAATTGTCAAGTCCAAATGTGAACCTAACACTGCCAAACCCATGTCTCCAACCCAATGTTTAGAAATTGGTTTCTGAATAGTTTAACTTCAAAGAAACACAAAGCCCCCAAACAAAAACAATCCCCAAACAAGCACTACGACTATGTTGTGAATAGAATTTGATCATTGTTTCTTAAAATGTAAGATGTGCTTGCTTTTTTCCACCATCTTTCACTGGATCCTGTTATATGAAGAAAACAGAGTTACTGTTTCTGAGCTACAGAAATACCTTCTGTATTCAGCTGAAGTTTTATTGATTATTAAATTAAGGTGATCTATATTGTTATCTGTCACAAGTGACTCAAAGCTCTATACCTTGATCAATTTTTCCTATCCTAAGCAAAATTAGCAATTAGGGTTTTTGATTTTTAAATTCTGATTTTTTTGAGGAGAATTTGACATTTTTCAATGGCATTGACTCTCCAAGACAGGTCTGAGTCATGGGGAATAGGACTGAAGGATACTTGGCTGTATTCATTGGGGTATTTATAGTATTTTTGTAATTTCCACAAGTTATTGAAAAGCCTAAGTTCCATTTTGATGTCTGCTTTATATGTAAAGCTATGCAAATACTGTATTTACAAAGCCCACCAGCTTTCATCTGTTTACATACTAAGACTGTTTCATTCAAGTAGATTAATCTCCCTAAAATTGCAGCTATATCTGATACATCTGTTTAAAGCTCTTCTGTTTGGAATAGCATCCTGATTTAAAAGTGTAGAATAAATGGCCTTTTCTTACCATTCCTCTACTAAGAAATATGGATGTGGAGATCTACACTTTTTCTGGCATAGAAAAAGGCATAGATCTCATCTGGAGAACAGAAGATGATTTGTATACTGTGAAAGCACTGCTTGCATTAAACATCTGTGAAACAATGTGCAGTCAAGGACGGTTTTACCCACCCTGAGGATCTGATACGGTTTATTAGCTTTTACACATCTATAAACATAATTACTAAAAATTGCACTTGGTGTTGGGCTTGAGCATTTTTCTGTGTCAGAAATCAGTATTTGAAAATGGTAGTGTTGTGTGCCTAATGTATGCTTAGTATTATGTACCTAAAGTTTCCATGGATGTCATTGCTGTTCCCATAAGCTCTGTGTGCAGATAAGAAGCAGTAAGCACCTTCATGAAATTGTGATATTGCCTGTTCTGGTGCAAATTGAGGGAGATGCAGTTCAGATCAATAGAGTTGTGACCATTTTCTCTTAAGGGAATTTATTTCATAGCCTTCTCCAGTTGGATACAGCAAGAAAACACCTCAAAAATATGTCGTTTCCTTTATGCTCTAATTCTAAGAAAAATCAGCAACTATTTTGACTTTTTTTTCCCAATCTGGTACTGTGATCAATGCAGGGACAAGAATTCTTAGGTGACAGAAACTGAAAAATCAAGTCATTGATTTTTCGGGAACAATGGTAATTTACATGACTTGCATATTCCTTTCCCAAAATACACAGACTGGAAAAATGTTCCTATCCCTTGGCAGTAGGTTTATAAATGCATGTCTCACTGTACTGCTGTCATTTAATTCCTATTCACCTAAAATTTAGCATGATACAAACCACTTATTTCTTATACTCACAAGAAATCAGCTCTTTTATGTCTAGCTCTGACTACTCTTGAATGAGATGCTCACCAGTTCTCCATTCTTGAAAGCACTTAAGCACTTGCTTATTTTTACTGGAGTGTCATTCATGAGGTTTGCGAAACAGCACTGAAGTGTTTGCAAGAATGGAACTAAGAAGAATCTGCGAGACAAATTTAAAAGATGGAAATTACATTGGAAGAACACAGGCAACTCAAATAGCCAGATATTCCATAATAATAATTTTGCTAGGTTTGTGCCAAAAGCATGAAAATAAGGAAAATACCCCACTATAAATTCACGTTCCCTCTGGAGTCGTGTCCTCTTGGAAATAATTATCCAGTACACGAGGTTTATGTTGGAATAGCATTGAAAGCCAAGTTCCTCTGTTAGATTGAGGTCTCAGAAAACTTACCTGTGTGAGTTACATGTTATAATATTCTACTAGGTTTAACTCCCTCTAGTACAGAGAAATCAGGGTTGAAGTTCCATTGCTCTGGGGGCACACTTGGTCAGTTCATTAATGATAAGCACACCCCCCCTCCCCAAGCTATTGTCATTATTTTTTTATCAGCCATTTAACACCTTAACTACTGAAATGATCAAATCTGATTACTATTCTTATTTACTCTTGCTTAAATTTTCTAAAAAATTCCCAACACAAGTTCTCCAAACTGATTACATATTTGTCAATAAAGTCACCAATCTGAGTTGGTGCTTAAATTTCCACGTTAGCATGATTAATTCATGTCCCTCTTAGTATCTGGTACCTTGCAGAGAGGCTTAGCAGGGTCTGTCTCCTCTGAGCACATCTCTCACCCTGTGTATTTCACCTTGGCAGGTAGGCATGTGCACAGGACTCTATGTACCACCTGAAAATTGTCACTGGAAGGACCAAGTCATGATTTTATAATAAGAGACTTTTGTCCCAGACAAAACCTGGTTGCAATACACTTTCAAGGCATGCCAAACCTGAGCTGCTAGTTTTCTCACGGTACGAGTTTCACTATAACTTGTGACCTTAATGGACTCATTCTAATTTACAGTGATATAAATTAGAATTTGCTAAGAATACAGGTTATCCAATTCAGGTACAGTAATATCTTGTATTTTATCAAATTCCTTAGACCTTGGGGATTTTTTTTTTCTCCCAAGTTAATATTTGGGGCTCCTCTGAACAGTGCAAAACCTTCTACCTCTTTTCCAGATTTTTAATCCAGTCTTTCTGTTAGTTGCAATATAAATCTGAACTGACTTGTTTTACCTTGTTTGGTATAAAACATGCGTTGCTCTCAGTCACTGTTATGGAAGAGTCACTAACAGAGATATAATTCTAATAATTTGTAGTAAGTTACCTTTTCAAATTATGTCTGATTCACTATTTACATATGGAAGGCTCAAATAATTTGTATTGCAATTAGTTTGTTTTTGTAAATAAATTGAGGTCTTTTGTCTGATCACTTAAAAAAATCCTTTAGAATTCTTCTGCCTGTGAAATAGTTGGAAGGCAATGAATACAGAACTGTTACTGTGTAATGTACATATTTCTCGTTTATATTCTTGGTCAAATTGCAGTTAAGGTTGCCATAGTAACTAATACCTATACAAAACACATGACAAGAACAAAACATTGAAAATAGCCTGAGCAATAGAAAACATAAAAGGAGTCTTTTAGGGTGTGGTAACCTTTGTATCACAGATGTAAGAGCATTGAGAAGGTTCCTGCTGGTGGGGCTCAGAGGATGAAGGAGCTGAGACTGCTGAGAATTTGAAACACAACTAAAGACACCTGCTCTGTCAACAGCCTCATTCCTTCCTTGCAATACCTTCTGCTTTTTTTTTTTTTTTTTTGACTTACACGTGATGACATTTCTCTGTTTGTCTGTCATTGCCTACAAATAGAATGAATTGTAGGCATCCGTAAACAGCCTCCAGATGACACGGCCTCCAATCACATCTCTGCCATTATCCTACATGAGCTTGGCACCATGAAAGATATATGCCCCAGAAAAAAATAAAAGATAACAATGAGATGGGTGGAACAGCAGAAGTAGGGAGAAGATTATGAAGCTATATAAAACATTGGAAAACAGAATATGGTAGGGCCCAGGGCAGGTAAGAAATGGGAGTAGGAAAGAAGTAAAAGACACATAACACATAAAATTAAGAAAATAAGGAAAAGGTGGAAGAAAAGAAGTATACAGGGTATATCACAAAGGAAGAAATAGGAAGATAGAAAACTTTTGGTTTGAAAAAGGCAACGGATGTTTCTGTTACAAGGAGGATAGCTTGAAGGAGACTCACAGCACCTGGTACAGGCAAGAGTGTTCATGAGTTCCCAAAATAAAAGAAGGGAAGATTCAATCATCTACAGGACAGACATGGACAATTGTTGGAAACTTTCAGTGTGCTTGGTCAGCAAGCAGCAAAGGAAGAAATTCATCAGAAACAAATATGCACACAATCACTATGGGTTTTTTGCTACAAAAACTCTTTTTCAGTTCTGGACTTTGGGAAAGATTCACTTGTTCCCCTTTCATAGTCTGAAGAGATGTTGCCTCTGGTATTTTCTCAAGGGCCAAGGATCTCAGACAGGTACATTCATAAGAATGGTTCTTACACCCAGTACTCACCAACTGTACTAGAATAGGAAAATTCCTCTCCTTGTTCCTCATTCATCTCTCCTTTGCTGGCTGTCTTTTCATTCTTTTCATTCTTCCACACTTTTTTTTTTTTTTTTTTTTAAGGATTCTTCTTTTAGCTGTCCAGGTCAGTCATGCTTCTTCCCCTCTTAGTTCCTTCTTCTGTCTGTGAAAGACAACATTAGCTTTTCTATACCATAAGGGATCCATCAGCATGCAGTTTTAGAGCCACAGAAGGTTTGGAAGTATGCCACTGGGGAGGAAGTCTGTCCCCAGGAGCTGCTAAGAACTGTCAAACTGCCTTTCTGCAGAACCTGGAGCTGCTCAGGGTAACAACCAGTTTGAAAAGTAAAAATCCTGTCTATTTTCTCTCTGCAAGATCTCCAGCTAGCTTCTCAGTGTTTTAAATTTGGGAAAAGGAAAAAGCAGAAATTTTGGTATAAAAAGTCTATATTTTGCACTTCAAGATTGAAAAGAAAAGAAAGAAAAAAAAAAAGATTGAAAATAAAAGAAAAAAGGAATAAAACCTAATATGTTCTGTCAGTTTTCATGGAGAAAAGGCAGAATAATCAACTTGTTGGTAAAGTTAGATTTGGTTAAGATAAATTTAACTATATTTTAAGGCATAAAAACATCTTGTTTGAGAGTTCAAAAACCTGAAAAGTACTTTTGATACATTTTTGAAAATAAGCAGTACTAGAAAAAACTGTCTAAAGTAAATTTATAATTTGAATTATGATCCTCACTGTCCTGATCTAGCACTCATGACCCAAAGCCTATTCGAGTAAGTGAGAGCCCTCTATTGACCAAAATGTGTTCCAGCTCAGGCTCTAACTCTGAACTCATGGTACAAAAAGCATCTCATGAGCATCAGCCAAACAGGTGAAAAACGCTATTTGGTTTTTTAATGTAATATATGAAGAATCAACTGTGAAACAGGGAACTTGAAGAACTGGTATGTCTATTTAGAAATTTTAAGAAAAGTGACTTGATTTTTTAGTTCCTGTGAAGTACCACTAAACCTTTAAGCTGCTACATTTCTAGAGCTGGCTCAATTTGGCCTGTCAGTATATTCTAGAGCTAAGATTCTTCATTGTGGAATTCTCTAGGTTTTTGGGTTTTTGGGTTGGTTTTGTTTGTTTGTTTGTTTTGGTTTTTTGGTTTTTTTGTGAAAGATCAATTGTAAATTATTAATTATCTGTTCTTTTCCTTCTTTCCTCCTCGTCCATCCTAGTTTGGCCATTTATTCTATAGAGTAATTGGGTTAAATTCACTTTTTTCTAAAAGATCAATCAAAACCAAGAAAAGTGAAAATTTTTGGTTATTAATGGGTTTAACTATCATGAACAAAATATTTGGGAACTTTGTGTGTGCCTTCACTGAAGTGCAAACACCCTTTACCTACTTTTAGTTTCCTTACTGTGTTTATTTTAAAAAATGGACTTTTTCTGGCATACGTATTGTATGAGTTCCATCAAGAGAGGATCATGCCAACACCATTCATCGTCCTCATTTTGAAACTAAAGAAAACGTGAAGAACGTTTGTGTACAACCTTTCAATGTACAACCTTTGCAATCACACCTTTGCAATCACACCTTGCAATGGTATCAGGACAGTTATTTAGGTTCCCTAAAAAGCAGTCCCTTGATTTCCTCATCTATCTCTCTTTCCTTTAAGATTGCACCTGACAGATAGAAAGCTGATACCAAGTTATTGTGTCTCATCTTAGTTACTTGTTCAAAATGTTTCCTTTCCAAACCTCTCCTGTTACACTGAAAAAACAGTGTGGTTGCTGTATTTGGCACCACAAAAGCATTGTAGTACTCAAAAAATACTTCCACAGAAAAATGAAAAATTTCTCTGAATTCAGAAATGTAGAGACGACATGTCTCTGAGAAGGAAGAAAACCCACGTCCAGGAGGTCAATGTAGTACTATCGGACTTTGAGGATCAATTTTCAAATTTTGTTTAGGCCAGAAGTCCCATGCAACCTCTTTTTTTGTCTGTTTTAATCTCCGTTCTCCCAGGGTAAACTGGGAGCAGTGCCCTGTTCTTGATGCCCGGGGAGGCTGAGTTAGTGTGCCTGTGTACACAGATGTGCACAGGCCACCTCTGAACCCTGAGCTGGCCAAACACCAAGCAGCAGTTCTGCAGAAGCCACGTAGCTCCATCAGCTTGGTGTTTCCCAGGGCTAAGAAACTCTGGAAAGACTCAAACTGCACTAGAGCATGGCAGTACTCTCATATGACAGCATAAATTATGGGGTAGCACTGACTGGCAAAAGTGTGAGCAGAGGAGCCCTGTAGTCCTTTGCCCTCCACAGCTTGTACAGAGCAACCTGTAAAGTACTGCTGGAGTGGGAAATGTAAATGTCTACAACCTTCCCTTAATGGGACCATGGGGACTAGTATATCCCTTTGCACAGGTCTCCTTGAGACCCTGCTTCAGTGAGGCTTTTCAAGGCATCAGTATTACTGGTCTGGTCTTTTTATGCCTGGCTTGTATCTCTGCTTATCTCTTATCTATCTCCCTTACATCCTGAGATGCCTGGGAAAGTTTCCCGTCCTCTGTCATACTGGATTGCTGTTTGCACTTTTACAAGACAATTGAAGGATGACTCTGGAAATTAATCCTCCCCATGTTCCTTTGGGTAGTTAATTCACAAGGATATAATTTTGGAATAGATCTTGTTTATTTGCTGATCAAGCTTCAAAGCAAAACTTGTTGGAATTTTTTTGCTCCCACTAGGTTGCATAAATGATACCCCAGGATTTAATCTCCTGATAGTTAGGTATTTTATTTTCCAAGATAAATTTATCCCTGATTGGTTTTTCCTATTTTGAGAACAGATTCCTGACAGATTTTGGATTACTTTAGTCATCAAGGTCACCAACTGTTCATACATCATATTGCTGTTTCCCTCTCTATCTTTTTTTTTTTTTTTTGTGATGTAATCTCCAGATTCCACATTCTTCCATTTTTTTTGTAGTAAGGTCATGTATGTCAGTATTTAACAAAATTGTTTACAAGACTGATCCCTAGGTCCCTGAGGTCTCACTCAGGAGCAGTGATGACAGCTTATGTCCCAATATTGTACATGCAAAGCCAGAGTGTCACTTTGCATTTACCTACATTTCAAGTATACTTAGTTTCATCTGCTATTTTTTTGCCAGTCACTCACTTTCACAAGAGTCTTTGCCGTTTCTTCACAGAATTCACACACCATCTTTACAATTGTGAGAAACTTGGAATCATCAGAAAACTTTCTTTGAAGTTGTCATCTTGGTTTTCACTCTTTTTTTCAGCTGAATAGCGCAGAGATTGAGGCACAGGTCTCTGTAGGTATCCAGTGGTGTCCTGCCTCCACAACAAGGACGTAGTGTTCTTTGTTTCTTATCTTTTAATCAATTATTTACCTCTTTAAAGACCTAGATTTTCTTCCAGTGTTTGCTTGGCTTCTGTAAGTGCCTTTGAAACAGACTTTTGCTACTGCATTCTTGAAATCCAAGCATAATAGATCAACCAAATCTCCCTCATCAGCTTCCCTATTAACCCTTCCAAAGAGCTTCAGCTGTGAGGCAAGAACTAATACTCTCCCTTCGGCCCAATACTTCTCCTTTCATCCAAATCTCGTGTTACCTTTCCTTTATATTGTTCCTTAGAAATTATTACAGGGATTTTTTTTTTTAAACCCCACTGTTCATCTAAAAGTCAACCTAAATTTAAAAATGTAAATAGAAGCTTAAGAAATGCCAAAAGTAAAACAAGAATTTTATTTTTGATTATATTTTGAGGTCTTTTAAAAGAATCTTTTTGACATAAAAGTGTCGACATTACTTCACCTGTTCAGAAAAAAAAAAAAAAAAGATCTCCTGTTATTTACAATGAAACCAAACTAACTTCCATGTTGTATCCAATTTTTCAACAGGAACAAATATAGAAGAAAAATCATCATGACTGGTATTCTTGTTCTTTGCAAAAAGAGTATTTGAATGTGCATAGGTTCAAATGAATAAAGAAAGCTCTTTCTTCAAATAACATTCTTTTTCCATCTTACATATTCACTATTATTGTGCAGACAACAGTTATATCCTCTCCTTCTATATTTACGTTCTTGTGCCTAGGGACTTATGTAGAGTCATGTTGTCTTTTCTGTGTCTTAATTTTCTTTCAATGGAAACTATTAACTCTTAAATGCACTACACCATTAGCACATATATCTGTGGTCAAAACTGCTGCAGAGTCTGGGACTGAGTATTTCAGTATTCTGTTGTTTCTCATTCCCTCATTTTTCAGACCTGTCTAATACATCTTGTTCCTTCTAAGCTGTTTTGTATTTCAGTTTGTCCTGGTTAGTTTGTAAATATCCTGAGTTAGCATGTTGTCATTTATAGCTTTTATTCTTTGCAATAACATCCAGCAACAGTGAGCAGAACCTGGTATATTTCAAGGGATGCTTCAACAAAGGTAAGGCAGCCTATTTATTCACTGTTCTTGTCCAGTGATTTGCATGATGATGTCCATTGCACATTTACAAAGCTGCAAAGTGAGGGGAAGGAGGGGTAGGCTTGCTGTGGATATACTTCTTAGCTGGTTCACTCTCTGTTTCGCTCCAGGGCTAAATCATATCCACATCACAAGTGCATTGATTTGTTCCTGTGCCCTAATCTAGAGCCAAACTAATTTCTTGATAAGGAAAATTATTTGTGGGAGACAAAATGGTTTGCTTCAGGCTTTGAATTTTAGGAAAAGAATATGCATTCAGTTGTTGTGAACTGTTTGGCCAGGAGTGATCCCTTGATGAAGGTCACAAAGGTTATATTACCAAGAAAAAAAGGGAAATAATCCTCTTTATATTTGCCATATTCTGGTGTATAAAACTATATATGGCACCAAGAAGTGCAGAATGTAAAAATGTAAAATTCAACATTTAATTAATCTGTCATGTTTACAATCATTTGTAGTCTATGTTTCACTGGAAGAAAAATAAATGAGATCCCAAGTTTAGATATTTTATAGAATCATTGAATGTATCATGAATCACACCTTCTGCTAGACCAGGTTGCTGTCTGGCCTTGAACACTTCCAGGAATGAGACATCCACATGCCTGGGCAACCTGTTCCATTGCCTCACCAACCTGGCAGTAAAGAATTTCTTCCTAGTATCTAATTTAAATCTACCCTCTTTCAACTTAAAGCCATTCCCACTTGTCCTACCCCAACATGCCCTTGTAAAAAGTCCCATTCTTACTTTCTTCTAGCGCCCTTTAGGTACTGTAAGGTGCCTCAAGGTCCTCCTGGGGCCTTCTATTCTCCAGGCTGAACAAGCCCAACCCTCTCAGCCTGCCTTCGTAGGAGAAGTATTTCAGCCCTTGGATCTTCTTCCTCTCCTCCACTGGCCAGTAAAATCATAGGCCTCCTTTTGTTTATTCCCTGTGCCACTGTGCACTTGCAGACAGACATTAACATTGGACCCCCAGTGAAGCTAAGTTACTGAATGGTGTGACTGGAATTACTTTGTCCTGCTCTTTAAGTGCTCTCCTGATGACCTGCGATCCCTCTCCTGGCTCTGGGCATCTATTGGTGGCACTGGAAGCAACCTGGTGGGAGTGGGATGGATTGAGGTTCCTCCAGCAGCTTTATTTTAAAGCACTATCACATCAGGCTAAATGCCTTTTCAGCTGAAGAGCAGCACACATAGAGTTAGTGACTACAGACTCTTAGAATAAAAGGTATGGACTACAGGAAGAAAAGGAAACAAAGTATTTTGTTTACTCAAAATACTGATATTTCACTTATTTTGAATCTCATAAAAAGTATCACATTTCCTAGCTTGCATACTTTTTCTCCTCAGTGACCAAAAAACCTGAAAGAATTTTCTGTATAATGCTGAGCCAAAAAACTACATTAGCTTTGCATTTAGAATATTTTATATATAGAAGGTAAAGGATTACTGCAAAATCTTTCAACACATAGACATGTTGTTTGAGGCTTATCAGCTTTACTACAGCAGATAGGTTCTCTTCTTCATATACAATTTGTAAAGATTTTGCAAGACTCTGTACACGGGGAAAAAAAGTAAATTTCATCTGCAGATGTAAGTAAGTAAAGTATATGGATTTTTTTTTTTAATTTACCCTTTGTGAGCTTAAATGAAAATTAATGTTAGTTTTGCTATAGTCAGCAGACAACAGATATTCAGATAAAAAGTCTTAGAGGACCATTCGTCTCTAGTTGGTTTTATGACTCGGCTCAGTACAAATCCCATTTTAATAAAATATTTTGTCATTTTAATAACTGTGGAAAACTAGACAAGAGCGGATTTCTGTCTAATGATCATGTTGCCCACAGGAAGACTGTGGGCTTTGGGGTGTTGTTAAAGGGAATCTATTAAAACCCTCGTTCCACGATGAGAGAGGTATGCACTACCTTAAACCCACACAGACCTCCACGGGCTTCAATGAAGTTTGATGCAGATACAAGGTTTCAGTCATGTAACTCCTCTTTTTTTTTTTTCCACGTCTGGGATCCCAGCATCCCAGAAAAAAGTCTGTTTATTTTGGTTTTGACATTTGGGATGTCAAAAACAGCTCTGTAATGCTGAGCATTAGCAACACAGAATCTACACAAGAATCTACTGAGTAGCGTTTTCAGATGAGTGATTATGAAGACCCTCTCTTGCCACTAAATGATAGGGAATCCACTACTCCCTGTTTTACAGGATAGCCTTATTCTGTGAAGCACCATTGGTGATATAGGACATAGCCTAAATAAATAGTCCAATATGTTATGTTCCTCTTTTTCTTCCCAGTACTATTTTGCCTTATTGTTTGAGTTGTCAAAAGTCCCTTCGATAGTCCTTTACCTTGCCACAGGTGGTGAAATAAATCTCTTCTGACTCTGGCACTCAAAAAATTACCTGTCATGGTAAATCTGCCTTGTAAAGAGTGGAAAGAATGACCACGCATTGAATATAAGTGTTGAAGTTAAGTGAGATAAATTTCTATTGGTAGTGCATACTTCTCTTAGGTGCCTAACCTAGAATTTGATTTTTAGTTGTTTAGTTAGGTAAAAAGACTATCTCAAATAGATAAGGTTTTCAGAGACAAGCTGTATGTTTAATTAGTATGCACACTATATTCTTTTTTTTCTAAAACCAGGCTTTATTATTGAGTTGAGCTTCATTATGTTTATTAAATGTGAATATAAGTAATTTCCATGTGTACAGATTTATATTTTCATCAATTCATAATGAGAAGTTTCCTGTTATCACTGTTGTTAACTTTATTGAGTTAACATTGATGGATCTAATGATGACTCCCTAAACAGTTTGGAAACTGTTACAAGGCTGGCAAAGTTCACTGTAAGGATTAGAAACATAAACCTGCAAAAAGTCTCACACTGCATAGACTTCAGAGAGCCATTTTCTTCTTCTTTTAACATAATAGACTTTAATTTGAAGCCCCTGCAAGATGGCTCCTATGCAGTCCTCTATTGTTAAATTCTACCATCTCCAGTTAACACTAGTTTTCATCTAAAATGCCATGATGGTTTATGAACAACATAAATTAAATATGTATCTTTGGATTAGGGACTAAATTGGACAAAATATCAGAGAGTACAATAACAAGTATAGATAAGAGGACTAGATATGTGCAATTGATGGGGATAAAGCAAATTTTCATAGTTTTGTCTAGCTCCTGTGTCCAAAGTTCAACAAATAACAGAATCATGGGCTTAGTTTCTACTGAATTAAATGAAACTTCTTAAATTCAAAAAGGCTATACATTTGTACAGGCATTGCTCTCCTTGCAAATGCATGCATCCTAGTACAAAAGGAAAAAAACCCACCCCAACTCCTGTTTTCTTTGATTGCACAAACAGTATGCTAATGTGGGTACACAATGTGACCTGAGTTAATGGAGACATATCTTTTCCTATTACAAAAACACTGGACTAGTGCAAATGTATATACTGCATATCAGCATTACAAGGGCATCTTATATTTTATTTTGTGTGCAGACATTTCTATCAGCTCAATCTCACCTAGGGCTTTTGGACAGTTAATAATCTAAGGGTACCATTACAAATCCAGTCGTCTTTTTGGATCATTGAAAATCTCACATCATTACTGAATTGTAACAGGTTTATTTTATACAGACCTTGTAGAAACAAAAGTAATGGTGATTTTCAAGAAAATACAATATACAGAGCACAGTTCAGAACAGACAACTTTTTGTTAAGATTCCAATAATATTCTTAATTTATAGAGAAAATCTCCCTGCTTATAGGAATATCTTTCAAACCACTCCAGAAAGTAAAGGTGCCTATTGTTTCTGCCTCTAGGACAGTTGATGATTCCTCCTGTTATCCTCAGATAGCTGAATCTGTCAATATTAAATCTCTTCTGAAACTGCCAGGGTAAGGAAAAAAAAACCAGGTAATACTTGCTTCCTGTAAACCGTGACTAGATTGCACTGCATATTGAACAGAAAGAATTCTTGTAATTTAGGAGAAATGGAACTGCTAAATAACACCTCAACCAAAGAAGTGTTCAGTAACTGAAAAAAGGTATTTTTAGCCTAGAGGAATGTGTGGTTTGCATTGCTCCATTATTACACTTCCTTGTTTGCTTGTTTTCTTGCTTTCTTGTCTTTGTCTTCGTATTAGCTATTTTTTGCTGAGTTTTGATACACTTATTTCTTTTAGCACCTCAGCACAGGATAGGTGCAATACACCCATGAGGCTTAACCTGTGCATCTGAGCTTATTTTCCTATATAACTGTAGTGAGTCCAAGGAAATCAATGAGAAAGTGATTATACTGAGATTACATTTTGGTCTGCTCAATTCTAGTCAGGAGTAGTGCACAAGTGAAGGTTCATTGCATCAAATTTTAGATGTCTGAAAGTTCTTCCGTGGAGAATGGAGAGGAAGGTAAACATTGGGAACAGTTCACAACATCCTGAGCTACAAGATATGAATCCCCCTCTGGAGGTACCTCTTTCTAAACTCTGACTTAAAAGTGGGATGAGGTGATTAGTTTTCACATAAATAAAGTCATATGATAAGTCTGTAAACAGCTGGAAAGCTAAGTGTGTGTATGAACATTGAGGTAACACTGGCATGTTGATAATACTTAAAATTATGAATTGGCATAGACCCTTATTAAACGTACCTAGATTCACTAAACTTCCTTTTGAGTTTGGCTGTGAGTCAACTACAATAGCAGATTGTGAATGAAATGAGCAGCTGTGCCTTCATAACATAAATCTCTTAGACAGGGGAAATCATTCAATCAAGTTAGTGAGAAAATTAGCACCTTTACATTTCATTTTCACTCTTGTGTCTCAAAGGAGTTTCATTAGCACTGACAGAACTGATGATAGTAGATTTTCAGACTAGAGATTTACCACAGTTGACCTGTGATATCAGGGATGTGCTTCAGGCTTAGTTGCTGTTGATAACTGAATCTGGTCTACTATTAAATCCATTATTTCAGATTTTATTTAGATTGTACAGCTGTGATTAACTTAGATGGTTAATTGCTGCCTACCTTGTTAGCCTGACCAATAGAAAAAGAATGGGGAAATCCTTTCCTGCCTCTAGCAATTAATCAACAAACTTCCAAATCTGCTGTCTTGCTATGTGACTTGGAGGATGGAGGATACAAGGCACTATTTCCTTCTTCCAATACACTGTGCCATGCAATTTCAGCCAGAAGCAGAGGTGGGTACTTTCTTGTGAGGCAGAGCACCTTTTGCAGAGGCAGAGCCAGAATCTCTCTGTGATCTGTTGCAAACAGGCAACAGTGTTAGAGGTAGCGTTGCTGATATTATTCCAATCAGTGCTTATAGAGTCAATAAAGTTGTGATTCTTAGGTCTTTCAATCACCTGAGAACATTCTATTAGTAAATCAGGTATCTATAGGCTATAAACTGCATATGTACATATTAAAGCATGATTTTACATTAGAAAACATTAAATTGAGTTTTTCCTATGTCTTTTCAAGTGTAAAATTAATTTAACATGTATACAAACAAGCTTATATAATAAGCTTGTCTTCTTTAGGCAAAGAATGTACTTTTAAAATGCTCTTTCTAATGTTCATTTTCCCACCCAAAGATGGGAATCCCATTAGATGATTAAGACTCTGTGCTTGTAAACTTGCCTTGTGTGGATAAACACATCTAAGTAATGGCAGTAGCCTAAAATACCCTATTGGAAAAACCTAGTTATCTAAGAAATGGGTTCATAGATGGACAGAGAGAAAGATAAAATATACTTTTCAACTTCATCTCTAAAACTACGAACACTCACAACAGTTCTACAGTTCAGGACTGAGTGCCCTAAAGTAAAACTAGCAATTGTGTATTTGCAATTTAGTAATTTTTTCTTACTAGAAAAAACATTCTTCTATATCAGAAAATTGCAGTGTATTATGTGATAGTTCCAGCAAGCTGCTTGTATCTTTTGGCTGCAGTAATGGTACATATCTTTGACATCCTTTATGTAATCCAGGAATACATTGTAAATTACCATTCCATGCCAGGGCAATTGGCAATCTCTGTGGACAGTGACAACTACTGCCTCCTAAAATTCTTTGACAAACCATGGTGAAATTTTCATCTGTCCTTATAATCTGAAACAATGTGTAGTGTTCACGGAGTATGACATAATTGTGCTTTAAAACTGAAGCATCCTGGTTGTGGGTGAAAAAACTGCTTTATAGGAAGCTGCAGTAAGCATAGGGAAAAATACCTTTTTAGAATCTGAGAATTATTTCCTATGACAAGTGGAACAGCTATTAATATAAAATTCAGCTCTCATTTATAATTTGCAGTATCCTCAAGGGGACATTTTTTAACAATCACTAGCATTTCTCAAAAAAACCAAAATAAAGTCCTTTGTTTTCCCTGGTCCTTAGTTTTCTCCCACACTTTAAAACACTTAATCCTGACAAGGACTTGATACTATTACATGTGTAAGAAACATGTAAAAATCAAACCTCTCACACTACTGGAGTCTGTCTGGTTGTTGACATATATCAAAGCCCACAGCACCAAGGATTTTCTGAAGCCTGTATAAAAATGGGGGTTTTCTTCCATCTCAAATCCTTCAAAATATTGAATACAACTGTAAGTCTGTGAGAAATTAGCATATTTGAAGCAAATTGAGCTTCAGACAGAGAGTGAGCGTCTAGAAGGTTGAGGGCAGCCAGATTTAGGCTTATGTATGTGTTTCTCTTAGCCCCAAATTATTTGCTTTTTGTTAAAGCTTAAAATATTCATAGTTGCTTGATAGCTACAGTAGAGATAATGACTTTAAGTATGTCATTTTACATACTTTAATTTGAACCGACTTAAGATTTGTCCCTCTATTTCCAAACTTGCTTTCCAGCTGTCATATTGGTCTGCACCACACAGTTCACTTTTCTTAATACTTCTTTTGTTTAAAATATAAAGGTCTACCTCATTTCGTGAACAAAAGTTGCCAATGTCAGGCATATAATCTTAGCATGACTGTAAGGATGTGCCAATTCAGTGCTAATTATTGGAATGCAGATGCTTGTTCTGTCTATCTCTGCCGTTGCATGCCTGAAAGTGCCGTATGATTTCCAAGCAGGTTCATTAATTTATTATCCTGATCAGTTGACATGAAAAGCAAAAGAAACAAACTACTTTAGTTTTATTTATTGAATTAAGTCCAGAAAATGCATCTCTGTTCTTCTGGCTGTGGGCTGAAATATGACATACCTTTGGGAAAAACAAATCAAGGATTATTTAAGTGGTTGTTTACTTCAGAAATGCAAAACATGCTGTTTGGAAAGCTGAATCATTAAAACAATTGCAGTGGGACACAGTGCTTCTCACACTGAGATCAAAAGCTTTGCACAGATTGTGTAATCTGTTTATACCGTATATTCCAACAAGTCATCAGATCATCAAGGTACAGAACTTAAATTCCGTGTAAATTGCTGGTCAAATTGACCCACAGCTAGACACTTCATAATCTTTTCTAAGGAGATACTATCTTAAATCAACTGTAATATTATACACTTCTAGTTATAGTCCTGTCTTTCTTGGAACTGGGTGTATATGGTGTGTGTTGGTTGGGGGTGGTGGTATTTGCTCACAAAATTTAGTTTTATTCTGAAGGGATTAATTTTGTATTCTGCCTTGATGGGTGAGCATTCCACACCTTTCCTGTGTGGAAGAGTGATTCAAAGCTCCTTCTGTCAGCACAATTCCCTGCCTAGCTGATAGCTCCACCAGCCCTGAGGAGTGGGTCTTTTCTCATAGTGATAAATTATTATCCTCAAAGCAATCTGGATCTAGGGCTTTGAAGATTAGGATTAGAACAACAAATATGATTCATCATTGACTCAAGAGCCAACATATTGTTCATAGCACTGAAATGATGTACCAAAATTGACTTATTTTGCTTAGCAAGCAGAGTGACAGGTTTTGATCAGCTGCCCATTGAAGGCTATCATTGGCATGGCCAGTGCAGAATACGATAGCTGTGGAGCCTGGAAGCCATGAATATGTACAATGCTATTGCCAAGTCAGCATCTGAGAGGATGTTCATAGGAGCAGCCTGCTGGCTCATCATGGATAGGAGAATTTATTTCTGACAGATTTCATACTTGGGAGGATGTCAGCTAACCCTGAGGCTGTGAAGTCTCTTGACAGTCAGAAAACAGATCCCTTGTTTGAGAATGGTGTCATGGCTTTGGCTAGTCCTTCAAAATGTTACCCTTTTCCTTCTAACCTCATTTCTGTCTCATTCAGATTTAGCTTCAGCCAGCTGAATTCCAATTCAGAAGCTGATCTCCTGTAGGCACTGAGGCAGATGGGAAGCAGTGCTGTTAGGGTATGATGTGAGAGATGGTTTGAACTGAGAGTCAGTAACACACTGTTCAATGCAGTGTTTCAAAAATATCTCCTGGTAGTTTTACATGTATGGCTACCAGATTAAAACAGAAGAATGGAGAAGTTCACCAGCAAGGGGCCCAGATACGAGGTACTTTTACCAGGCACAAATGTTCTGAATCATTCACAGTAGTTTGACTTGATTTGGCTTCATGCAGTTTGCTCATTGCTGTGTGATGCTGCATGCAATGGCTAGTACAGCAAATGTGACTGACTGCAAGATCAGCAGCAGAGGCATGGGAATATTATCACAGACTGGGACTAATGTTGTAAATGTAAAAAATTCCAAGCAGAAAAATTTCCTCATGCTTCCTCTCTCCTAAATATGGTTTGAACCTCATTAGCAAATCATATGATGGCATTTTTATGTGAAATTAGTTAATTGCCCTTTGTCACAGTTTCTTCTGGGAGGTGGATTGCAACAAAGGGGAAATATAACAATCACATACAAAAAAGCTGTTCTGCCATCTGCTTGTTTATTTTTACAATTCTGTATATTACCAATTTCTGTATGAGGAAAAAACCATTAAAACTTGTTAAAGTTTTCATTTCTTCCTCTATGTGCATTTCAAATAAATATGGAATGATTTGAGATGTAACATTGACAATAATATAATAAACTGACCAAATGAGCAGGACAGGATGTCTTAAAATACCAAATTTATTTATAGATAGTCAATTTTCAGTCCTTGCAGACCTACAAGTCAAGAATAAATAGAATGGGAGAGAATTTTGTAAATATGTGAATTAAAGAAATTGCTTCCTGTGAGCACTAGTCTCTTCATTTCTGTATCTAGAACAGTCACCGAGGAACTGTTTGTTTGAAAAAACAAGGAACAAGCAATGTTACATCTGTGTAGTGTATGGTCTTCCACAGGAAAAAACAAAAGAGGAATTTTAGAGGTATGTATAAAGAAAATGTTTAGTTCTTTTCTCAGAAAAAGCAATTTAAGTCTCTCTGTGAGGGAAGGGACCAAGTGCAATCCATCCAGAGAGGAAATGTAATGTCATAGACCAAGTATGGTCTCATCTGGATGTATGTTGTTTTTATCTGATGATGATGAAAGTTAGCTATTTAGCAGAGCTGCTTATGAAATCCTACAGAGAAAATCAATCTTTTACTGCGCATCATTGAAGCAGTGGTCTGTTCTAAAGAGCAGTGGGGTAACATCTGAAATAGGTGGGGGTAATAAGAAGCAAATTTACTGCGAGCTCAGAAAACTTTTCTGAACTCTGCCCTCAGGCTTGAGTAAAGACCTTTGGGAAAAGAAAAGAATCTCCTTATCTGTAAAGCAGATTTTCTTAAATTTTCTTAAGCATCCCTGAGATATGCCAATAAACTCTTCCCAGTCTTGCATTCCCTTCCTAAACTTTATAATTAAAAAACCTTATATCAGCTAAGCTATATCTGTGAGCTCTGCACTCTACTGCCTTCACATACCGAGTCCAAATAATTTCAGGCTTTTTGTTTGTGCTTCTGTTTTTCGTCCAGTGGGTCTAAGTGAAAGGACAGTAAGCCCTGTGAAAAAAACCTGCTTTTTCTATCTAAATCACGTTCTTCAAAGATAGATGAATTTCTATCAGAAAAGCTGTATATTTTAAATAATATTTTAAAAAGGATTGAAAAAGCACTGCATATCCAATACAACATATGTCTGTGCACTGAATAGACACACATCACACAAATCACAGTAGGACTTCATACTGTTAGCAAGGAAAGAATTTCTCAGGTTAATAACTGAGAGCAAAAGTTACCTCACCAAAGAATTGGAAGGGCAAGACAGGCTCACAAAATGAGAAGGGATTCCAGGGTTAGCAGATTCAGCCTCACATGAAAGAAATACTTATAGACTAAAAATGAACTATAATAAATCTGAGGAGATCTGAGGATAATTCTGGAAATTTGTCAAACCTTGAAATAAGCCACGTAGGTAAGCACAAGAGATTAATAAATTCTAACCTTGGCCTCTGCCTCTCCTTTTTTTTTTCTCTGACATCAAGTCTTGACTCCTAAGCAGAGAAAGAAAAAAAAAAAAGGTAGTCTTAGGGGTTCATTTCCAGTACAACTAGGAAAAAGTAAATAGCAATTTTCATAGTGTTTCAGTATAGAGATATTAATTCTTGTTCTGTTATTAAAAAGTCCTATTTTTCTTATTTTATATTTATTATCAGTCTGACTTACTTTTTCTGTATTTAGTAAAATCATATTAATTAGAATTTGGTATTAAGAAATAATTTAAGGGTGTGTATGGTTTGTATATGTGCTGGTTTGAAAGCAAGACCAGTGAGAGACTCCAAGTCAGAAATACAATTTAATAAGAGGAAAAGAAAAGAAGTAAAATAAAGTAAAATAAAGTCAAATAAAAGTAATAGTACAAAAAAACCACTGAGACAGTCAGAATACATCCTGACACCCTGTTAGGGTGGTGGTAGCAGTCCAGATGAAATGGTCTTATTGAAGCAGTGATCCTGTAGAAAGGTCTGGTAGCTCTTGTCCTTAGGAGTCCAGGATAAAAGCTGCCTGTGCTGTCTCAAACCCTGGATTGTATCCAGGTGGGAATTCTTGGCTCCTCCTCCTGGGCGGAGCATCTCACAATGGGATGATCTCGTTCTATGAGTCATGCAGTGGGTCCTTGACGGCCCATTAAACAGAGATGCAGCAAGGCATTGTTGGGCCCATTAACAGAAGATAAGGGGAACACTGCCCCACCTGGTTTCAACAGCTCATGAAGATGGGGATAGGATACATATTTTGGGCACAACTTACATTGTAACCTAGGACAGTATATCAATGGATTTCATCACTATAAGCCATGTGTGGGGAAGAGTGTGTTGCAGAGTATCTGTAAAAGATGTTTGGAATCAGTCTTGGCTTTGAGAGGAAATGTGTCAGATAATAATGGTTACTCTGATGCCACATGAAGCAAATCTTTCAACTATTTGCACCTGATTCCTGAACAGAATAGAATGCAAGTGGCACTGGAAAGATGTACAACACACTGGATTGTATAATTTTGGTCCGGATATAGTTCCAAAATATTTGGCCAAGATCCCATCTTTTTGATTTTATTGTAGTTCAAGTAGTTCACTGGAATAGCCTTTCTCTCCACCACCTACTGAGGCACCTCAGAACAACCAAAATTCTAATCAGTTATGTCCTTGGTATTAGTTTAGATTAATTCTGTCTTTACAGCTTGAAGACATGACAAAACAAGAGGGCTGTGTGGCTGAGGATACCCAAATAAAAGTCTTATGCAAGATAAGTGGAGTACTAAGAAGAAAAGTGAGTTCCAGGAAATGGTTCAAGAAACAGTGGACACAAACAGCAGTGATATCACATCAGTAGTGACTCCAGCTGGAAGTGAGCAGACCAGCATAATCGAGTCTTCATTTGCACAGATCTTCTGTAACCAGCTTAGAGAACAAGGCAACCAGACAAGTTGTTATTTTCATACTCCATCAGAAGGCAGGGATACACACACTGTTATGAAGCACATTACATTTTCTTGGGAGCAACTATGTATTTCTAACAAAAAAAGATAAAGATATGCTTTTTATACATTGCTCCTGGTGTGGAAAAGTGTCACTTTATAACTAGACACTTTAAAAAGTACAGGACTAAAATGGAATGAAGGTGCTTATATCCAGAAATAACCTTCCAGCTGCTGCCTGATCTTTGTTTAGACCTAAACTCTATGTCTTCGCTTGGCTTCAAAGTCTTCCTTGCCTGGATTAGTACATCTCTGCAAGGCCAAGTGCCTTGAATGCTTAATACCAACAGGAGGCAGAAACTACATATTCTTCCAGGGTCTGATCCACATAGATTCTTAACAGACTAAGCTCCTGTAGCAAGCAGACTTTAAAAAGATCACAGTAAAACTGCTTCCTGTATTAGTCAACTGCTCTATTAGTCACTCAGAAGTGGAAGAACCTGCATTTAATTGATTCTAAAACCTGAAAAAATTCAAACCACTTGTTCCATAAGGCTGCCTTGGGCACTGAGAATTAGTCTATGACAGATGTGGGAAAGTGCAGATGGAATTAAAAGTGAAGGGAGAGTTTTCCTATTGGAGCTGAGGTAATTTACAGCAATGAATTTATGATTCATGTGGCAGAGAGTGCAGAAAGGGAGCTATGACTGTTCAACAGCTCCTTTTCCCATGAGTCTTTTTTAAAAATATTGGATAAATGTTTCTAATAGGCAGAAGAATACCTTAGCCTCCATGCCCCAGATTCGAGTCATCTTTGGTCTTGTACTTTTTTGCTAGTCCCCAGTTTAATTCAGGATAATGAATATATCAGGTAAATGTATTTGAGGGTTTACTGTAAGTTTTCTTCTCTGACATTGTTTTTTACAGGCTACAAAAGAACTGTGACCAGTTCTGAGCTCCCCACTACAAGAGAGACCTGGAGCTTCTGGAGTGGGTCCAGCAGAGAGCAGCAAAGAGTGACTGGAACATCTCTTTCATGGGGAAAGACTGAGGAAGCTGGGCCTGTTCAGTCTGGAGAAGAGATGACTGAGAGGGGACCTCATCAATGTCTACCAGTATCTGAAGGAAGGGTACCAAGAGGATGGATCAGGCTCTTCACAGTGGTGCCAAGCAATAGGACAAGGGGAAAAGGGCAGAAACTGCTGCACAGGAAGCTCCACTTGACTATATGGAAGAATTTCTCTACTGTGATGAGCACTGGAACACATTGTGCCCAGCCTATAACATTGCAGGGGGGTTATTGTGGCCCAAGTGAAGGACTCGGCACTTGGATTTGTTAAATTTCATCCTATTGGATTCTGCCCATCCATCCAACCGTTCCAGGTCTCTCTGCAGAGCCCTCCGTCCTTCCAACAGATCGACACATGCTCCCAGCTTAGTGTCATCTGCAAATTTGCTAATGAAAGACTCAATACCCTCACCCATGTCATCAACAAAAATATTGAACAGAGCTGGCCCCAGCACAGACCCCTGAGGGACACCACTGGTGCCTGGCTGCCAGCTGGATGCAGCACCATTCACCACCACTCTCTGGGCCCGGCCATCCAGCCAGTTCCTAACCCAGCACAGAGTGCTCCTGTCCAAGCCATGGGCTGCCAGCTTTTCCAGGAGTGTGCTGTGGGAGACAGTGTCAAAGGCCTCGCTGAAGTCCAAATAGACAACATCCACAGCCTTCCCTGCATCCACCAGGTGGGTTACCTGGTCATAAAAGGAGATCAGGTTGGTCAAACATGACCTACCCCACCTAAACCCATGCTGGATGGGTCTGATACCCTGGCCATCCTGTAAATTTTGTGTGATGACACTCAATATAAACTGTTCCATTATCGTACCAGGTATTGAGGTCAGGCTGACTGGTCTGTAATTACCAGGATCCTCCTTCCTACCCTTTTTGTGAGTGGGTGTCACCTTGGCCAGCTTCCAGTCATCTGGAACCTCACCAGTGAGCCAGGACTGCTGGTAAATGATGGAGAGTGGCTTTGCAAGCTCGTCTACCAGCTCCCTCATCACCCTGAGATGGATCCCATCTGGCCCCATAGATTTATGGATATCCAAGTATTTCAGTAGTGCTCTGACTGCCTCCTCTTGGATAATGGGGGGACCATTCTGTTCCCTGACATCATTTACCAGCCCAAGAGGGCAGTCATCATGAAGGCAAGTCGTCTTCCCACTAGAAACTGAGGCAAAAGGTGTTAAATACCTCTGCCTTCTCATCTGCAGTTGTTACGTTCCTTCCCACATCCAGTAGAGAACAAAGGTTGGTCTTAGCCTTCCTTTTACTATTAATATATTTGTAAAAACATTTTTTATTATCCTTTACAGCAGTCGCCATTCTAAGTTCAAACTGAGCTTTGGCCTCCCTAATTTTTTTCCTACATGCTCTAGCAGCCCTCTTAAATATTTCCTGAGAGACATGATCATCCTTCCAAAGACGATACATCCTCTTTTTATTCCTAAGTTCCTCCAAGACCTCCTTGCCCATCCAGGCTGGACATTTACCCCATCAACTTATCTTACAGAATGCAGGGACAGTCTGTCTCTGTGCCCTCAAGATCTCTGTTTTGAGAAATGCCTACCTTTCCTGAACTCCTTTGTTTTTAAGAGATGCTTCCCAAGGAATGCTCTGAATAAGTCTCCTAAATAGGCCAAAGTCTGCCCTCCGGAAGTCCAATGCAAGAGTCTTACTGGTGCTCCTCCTGATTTCACCAAATATTGAGAATTCTATAGTTTCATGGTCACTGTGCCCCAAGTGGCCTCCAACCACCACACCTCCCACCAGCCCATCTCTATTTGCAAAGAGCAGATCTAACATAGCCCCTCCCCTGGTGGGTTCACCCACCATCTGCGACATAAAGTTGTCCTCCATACACTCCAGAAATTTCCTGGACTGCCTCTTATCTGCTGTATTAAGTTCCCAGGAGATATCTGGTAGGTTGAAGTCACCCACAAGAACAAGGGCTGATGATCCTGAAACATTATCTAGCTGCTTATAGAATAAGTTGTCCACTTCTTCTTCCTGGTTGGATGGACGATAACAGACTCCCAGTAGGATGTCAGCCTTGTTGGCCTTCCCCTTAATTCTTACCCATAGGCATTCAACTCCATCATCATTAGATTCAATTCCTACAGCATCAAAAGTCTCCTTAAGGTAAAGGGCCACCCCTCCACCTCTTCTTCCTTTCCTGTCTCTTCTGAAGAGCTTGTAGCCACCCAGTGCAGAGCTCCAGCTATGTGAGTCATCATATGATAACAACTTTTTTTCCATGATAACAACTACATCATAGCTTTGCTGTTGCACCATGGCCTCCAGCTCCTCTTGTTTGTCACCTATGCTGCGTGCATTGGTATACATGCATTTCAGCTGGGCTACTGACTTTACCCCTAACTCAGGCTTACCACCCTTGGGCCTGCTTCCAGACAGCCCAACTGCATCCCCTTCCCCCTTCAAGCCTAGTTTAAAGCGCTCTCAACGAGATCTGCCAGTTCATGAGCTAGAAACCTTCTGCCCTTAACAGAGAGATGAATCCCACCTGGTTCCAGCAGAGCAGGTGCTGTAAAAGTTTCCCCATGATCAAAGAATCCAAAATTTTGCTGATAACACCAACTCTTAAGCCATTTGTTGATGGTGTGGGTTCTTCTGTTTCTTTCATCATTTTTCTCCGCCACCAAAGGGACTGAGCAGAACACTACCTGTACTCCTGCCCTATCAACTACTTGACCGAATGCCCTAAAGTCCCTTTTAATTGCTTTGACACTCCTTTTTTCAATCCCATCACTGCCAGCCTGGAGTATCAGCAGTGGGTAATAATCAGAGGGCTGAATCAGCCCAGGAAGTCTCTCTGTGATATCCCTTACCCGGGCCCCAGGGAGGCAGCAGACCTCCCTGTGGGATGGGTCCGGTCGACATATGGGACCCTCAGTTCCCCTCAGAAGAGAGTCACTTACTAAAATTACCCTTCTTTTCTTCTTGGTGCTAGAGGTGGTGATTCTTCCTACAAATGAATCATAATTGGGAAGCTCACGGGGCAGACAATTTTCTTCTAAATCACCTAAATCATCTGGCTGGCTCTCTAGATCCAGTGTCTCATACCTATTCTATTAGTTACAATGGGATCCTGGACACCTTGCAGAGATCTAAACATCTGTGTTGTAGACAGCTCAAGTGGAATTACTTTCAGATTAAAGTATGGTAACATAGATGTGTACATGTAGAAGCTTAAATATGAGCCAAATTTACAACTCCTTTTACAGACAATGGTGCCTTGATCCAGTTGCCTGCACACTACATGACTATCTGGTATAGTTTAGGAGCCTTTAGGTGCTGCCTTGCCTCCATTATCTAACACCGGGCAGGGTCCTAGAGAGCACTGGCTAGCTTTTTCTGTTTTATGCCTGGTTTTAAAATGAGCTGTGCCTCCTTCTCCGAGCCGAGCGGCGACGGAGCAGGGCAGGTTTGAGTTTCTTAGAAGGCAGCTTTGCAAGGACCCTTAATCCAGAGCAGACAGAGACAGGGCTTAGAAGGGGATTTGTTGCTTCGATCCAAGTTTAATCCCGAATTCTCAGCAGCAAATAGACAAAAGAAACACGTGAAAACCAGTGCATATATGCCCGCGGGCCAAGAGCCGCGGAAATTGTAGACCAATCTGACAGGACATTGCAGGTAAACATTCCACCTTTCCAGCTAATGGCTTAACAGAGAAAGGATAACTAATTATTTCAACAAATGAAATCAGTTCATGGGGCTGATTGACTTGGAATTTTCGGGAAAAAGGGCTGTGTTCTGGGTGAATGACAGTAACAGATGCTGGGGGAAAAATCCTAGCCACAGACAAAACACAGAAAGGTACTGCAGGGTCAAACTTCCAAAAAAACCTTAACAGAAGACAGTTCAAACAGGCTGCAACCTGAAACACACTGCAACAGTTATCTCTCTAGAAAAGCATAATGGTCTAGTAAGTCCTGTGGCACTGCCCTGTAAAACTGTATTCAGTATCCTACCATCTTCCAAGTGATACCAGATGCCTGCGTTAAGGCAGCCGAATCAATCCTGAAGACATTGCAGTAAATGAGGATGAAAGGACTATTCAAAAGAGCTGAATAAACACAAACTGAAGGAATTCTGGACAAACTTTCACTGCCACAATTAGATGAGCTGAATCTTAGTAATTATGTCACAATTAACCAGATGACCATTCAGCAAAAAAACCCATTTCACATGCACAAATATATGCCATGTATTTTTGAAGGTGTCAATCCCTTAGAAATAGGATAATATTTAACCTTGTAGATTTTTTTCCTTGATTATATATTTTCATATATAATCATATAAGGGGTTTTTTACAGTTATTTTGTTTTTAAGCGAGTGTGGAAATATCTTGTTTTCTATAATGGCCTGTACTGACCAATAATACAAAATTTGTTACAGTGTTATCCATGTATCTTCTGTACACTGAAGTAATTAACATAAGAAGATCTTCTTGCTGCCTTTGACTTAAGGTGCAGGATACTCACTTAGGGTCATGGCATGGGGGATTATATTGGTACATTTACTCTTTGGCATAAACTATTGAGAACTTCCTTATCTCCGTTAGATGCCTTTTTTTTTTTTTTTTTTTTTTTTTTTTGTCATTGCCCCGTGTTCTTTAGCATGCACCTTCTTTTCAAGACCATTTGCTCCTTTCAAACCCAAACAGGCTTTACATAGCACTAGCTGCAGTGCAAGTTCCATATACAGGCACAATGCTTTTCATGCTCATGCTGTAAAAGCTATAGCCTTCTTCCCTGGATCAGAATATTGACTCCAAATTCTTAGGTGAAATGAGGTGAAATGTGTAATATCCAATTCACATTATATTCTATGTTAGCGAGGATAACATTTTTCTGACCACAATAGATCTCATGCTTCAATGATTTATTTTCTTCCAAATGTGTTTTTCTTAAAACCATGCTATTACAAATACTTCTGAAAATACATTGGCTTGTACACCCATATCTAACTTGAAATTATTATCTGTCCTATTTGTTTCTCATGAGGGCATACTCATGCAAGACAATGTTGCCCATTCCTCCTCCAAAGCATTCTACTTTACTGGAATTGATATTGTCACTCCTTGAACATACAGTCTATCTTGTATCAATGCCTGCAAACTACTGCTGGGAAGCATAACCCTCTGGAGTTTTTTTTTGGAAGTCATTGTCATGTCCCATTTTTGCAGACTGTCACTTGAGTTGTGTCATATGATACTCTGCCACAAATGTCTTTAATTTTCCCATATTTGGTACTTTTGCACCCATGGCATCAGATCCCTGATTAAATAAGCTTAACTATATGACTATTTTCTCTTAGAAAAATCTTGAAAAAAACATTAATTTTAGATAGTATTCATCTCTCTAGATTTTTTTCCCCCTTTCTTCATTTTCTTTCCCAATGGAATTCGGTCTCAGACCAAGAGCTGAAAAAATTCCTTTGATATTTGATTGTTGAATAACAATTTTTTCAGTGACTTCAGTGCGATTTTTACCTTATTTTTGTACATTTTATCATCATCTATACTGTCAGCTTAAATGACTTATGGGCTTCTAAGGATCTGTGTTTTGTTAGTGAAGAAGATGTGAAATTTTAGTAATTGTTAAATATTAAAAATGAAGTATAACTTTAAAAGTGACCCTAAGGTGCATAGCTCAAATGCCTAGCTTTCTGACATCTGTGTTACAGTGTAAAAATCCCATTGTAGATGTCTTGTCCAAAATAGTTATCCAGTCCTCTTTCATAGTGAAAAGAAGTGTGCTCAGACTCCTTATAAGATGACTTAGTTTACCTGTATTGGACCTTATTTTAGGATGAGTATAATGACTCAGAATAAAATGCAGCAAATCAACCAATCTCAGCATATTTTAAAAATACAAAGCAGCTCTTTTAGTATTTCTAACCAGTACTTGAGAATAGAAGGAATGATAGAGATTTTCTTCCAAAAAAAGGATAGAAAACTACTTTAATTTAAAAAAAATAAAAATTAGAAAATATAGATGCTTTGTATTCCACATTTTTGCAGCTTTTTCTATACTTGCTTTGGGCATCTGACTTTTTGAGAATGAATTAAATAAAGCATCAGAAGATCCAACTTTCTCAGTGGGATCTGTGACTCCAGACTTATTTACTTTATAGTTGTGGCATTTCTCTTGGTTTGAAACTGAAAAGAGAAAAGAAAAAGAAATAAAATAGATTTGAATATCATAAAATGTGTGCATAAGATATCCAAGTCTTAATAAAAATATAGGTTTTGACATTCCGATATTAAGTGACTTGAGGAAAAAAAAACTGAAATAGAAGTTATACACTGTTACACTGTTATTATAAATATAAAGCTTCAGTGTTCTAAACTGGTAAAATATTCTTTTGGAGATATCAGTGCCCATTTGTAAATGATCCACCTGTCTTATTCATACAAGGAACAGATGTTTAACAAAAGTCAAAAGCTTGCTGCAACAAAGGAAATATTAGCTAATCTGAGAATATTTATCAATTAGCTAATATTACAGTCAGTGTTCGATCACAGTTTTGTACTATTCTGATATCTTAAAAAGAAGTCCCATAACATCTTGGAAAAATAGTGTTTGTCTGTTTGCATTCTTGTTTAATTATCATGTTCACTTGCAGAGCAACATAATTAACCATCAGAATGAGAAAATCTAACAATGTGCCTGAGCTGAAGATCTGCCAACAATTTTCTAACAAATCTCAAGCAGAATTCCAATGTTCAAAGTCTGTTTCATGAGGAAAGTTACACTTCAAATTTACTTTTTTTGTGAGAAACCTTGACCACAAGTGTGTTATTCAATCAATATTGTGTGAAATTAGCACAGTGTAGTACTGGTGTTCTTTGAACTCTCTTCCAAGAAAAACTATGTAGTTTAATAATTCTTTTAAACAAAAAAAAAAAAAAATCCCAATTTAGTGGACACTGAGTTAGAAATGCTGGAGTAATCTGGTTTGGCTAACTCTACATAAAAGGACTGCATTTCTATTACCTTGTTGTTTATTTTCATTCACCAAATCAAGATATCAATTTAAGTAATGTTGAGTAGCTGAAAAACATCTCAGGCTGTGGCCTGGAAAGGAGAATGTACAGGGAGAAAATCAACATAAAGTCACACTGCAGTTTTCTGTTTATCAAATATTTTGCTGCTGGGAAAAAAGTGACCAAATATAGTATGTTGATCCTAATACTTAGCCGACTTGCCTCTGCCAAATTCCTAATAGACTAATGCAATATATAGTTTAGAGAGCAAATGCTGGAATGCACAAATAATGCTGGAATTCACCTCTCTTTTACAAAACAGAGTAATTAGTACATGGAGTCATCATATAAACCAACTTAAGACAACATATAAACCAAATCCCTTTATGGGCCATTTACTTTTAGCATTGGACTTGATGATCCTTGTGGGTCCCTTCCAGCTCAGACTATTCTGTGAATCTTTGAAAGCTTCTTCAAAAAGGCAGGCTATTTTCCTTGGCTCTATTGCCATAATTTGTATTAACAATAGAGGTATATTAAAGAATTCATTAATTAAATAACATTATTTAAAACCCAGTAAATTTGAAAGAAGTTCAGGTATTTATAAAAACATAAAAAAAGGTGATCAATATGGATATGATGAAAGACTGTAGGATTGATAATTGATAAGTTTGCTCACATCTATAGAGCCTATATGAAGCTGGTTTCCAGGGCTGCTTGCTTCACTGCCAGATATGCGTTCCCAGAAGCATCTCTGAAAATAATCAAAATAATAAGGAAATGTGAAAGTCATCAGAACACAGACACAATCCCTGGGCACTTTAGAAAATATTTGCATTTGTGACTTACCCAGCCTGGTAAATATCAGATCAGTGAAATAGTTTATAAACTGCAAATACCTGCAACTGTTGTCTTAAACTTAGCTGGCAGTTTGGTTTGCTGTGATAATAATTATTTTCATAGACCTTTACTTCACAGTGGTTAGTCATTGCTTGTCTTGCTTTAGTTTATTATAACACACATCTATAACCTTAGTCTAAGTTTTCAGGATTTAAGCAGACAATAATAATGCATTATATAAACTCAGGAAACAGAAATAAAGCCACAAAAAGAGCCTGTGTTTGAGCAGCTAAGTCCAGAGTTAGGACAAGACCACCTTTGTTCATCCGTACATGGATCTTTGACAAGTGCAAGCATTGTTGAATGTCCTATCGATTTTATATTTTACTCTGGAGTGATTGAAAGTGAGCCATGAGGAAATATTTTACTATTTTTTGTGTTAATAGATAAAATGTGTGTTAGATTATGTGTAAATAGCAAATATCTGTCCCCACACCACTTAAAGAATATAAGTGCATGTTCAAGTAAAGTCTGATGTTTAGGTCAGTGTTACAGTGTGTTTTCAGAGACTCTGATCAGGAAGAAAAACAGCAAAGCTAGTGCTTTTGACACAAAAATTAGGCATTGTCATAGAAAGCTTTTATTCCAAAAAAAGTAAACAGTACATATTTTTATGCTGCTAATCTGGGAATATTGTTTATTTAGCTTTAGTTGGTACAAATCTGTTCTGCTGAAATGCTAAATCAAGGTTTACAGAAGTGGTTCGAAAATTACATGTCATTATCTTCAGGTCTTGCTCCTTCTGCTATGCAAGTGCAACCATCTGCAAACAACAGCTCTCTAACAAAGACTCTGATGATGCACACAAATAAAATAGATTAAAAAGTTTGTATGAGTGGATTGTAATCTTTACTCCCAGGGTAGATCATGAACTGCATGACCTAAATTTAGAGCAAAGGAATCTTCAGACAGTGATGACACAGTGAGTCACTCAACCAAACCATCATGCTGTTGTTAGATAATATAGGTCTATTTATTTAGCAGAACAATTGGCATGTTTTCTCTGGGTATGTGACAAGCACAAACTTCTCTTTTTACTGCCCTGGTGTGGAAAAATATCTTAAAAATATCAGACACACAAAAGGATATAGGTGCCACAAGTTTTTGCATTACAATATGCTGAACTTTGGTAAGAAAAAAGCAACCTGCCAGAGGATTTCAAGCACACAATTGTCACTACTCCAAAGAAAGCTCTGCCACAAGTAAGAAAGGCTTCTTGACTGGGGTATTGTTAGCTCTTATTGACCAGTCAAAGAATTGTTGGACCACAGATGAGGCATACTCTGGCTACCCTGCTTCCTGCTCCAAGAACAATTCATTCTTTTTGCCCAACTGCTATTTACTTCATTAAAAAAAAAAAAAAAAAAAAAAAAAAAAAAATAAAAACAAAAAACAAAAACAAAAACAAAAACAAAAAAAAAAAAACAAAAACAAAAAAAAAAAAAAAACCCAAAAAAAAAAACCCACAACACTTCAGGCCATCCCCTTAAAGAGAAGTTTAGCTGCTAGAGCTTTTCCTAGCTTCCTAGATGGAATTAATCAAAAGTGTTAAATAAAATAATGAATTTCTGGCATCAGAGATGAACCTTTTGTTGAAATATTTCCTTATTATTCAGACAAAATAAATATGAGGTGATTTGAAAATGCTGAATTTCTCCATAGTAATTTCATAGTAATTTCTCCATAGTAATTTCAAAAGATAAGTATCTCTGCAATTCAAAGGCCTACAGGTTGAAAACAGCTGGACAGAGATTTTCATGTGAATAGGTTTTAACATTGAGGGATATGTCTTCCTGGTTTACAGTATTAAAAGTTCTGTCTCGGGTCAGGATCTAACTCCTGAGTGATGTGAGCAGGGCTACACAAATAGCCAGTGGTAAAGTTGATTCTTAGTCCCGGCTTCCCTTCTGGCATTCATCTTGTACATGCTGATATTCAGCAACAAACCAGCATCATTCCACTGTTACCATTGTTACCTTTTTTTATTTTTTTTGTTACCATTCTCACTATCAAAGTAAAAAAATGTATAAATGCACCATCAGTACATTTTTTTTTTAGCCACACTGTAATGAGTGCTAGGCCCTGAAAATGAAATAATTGGTGATGAGATGCACCTTACAAGGAAATGGACATTTCCTTCAGAATTAACAAGCCAGTGAGTAGGTGTGGTAAACAAAAGCACAAGTGCCGCTGGCAAAAGTGCATCGCTCTAGGTTTTATTATAATGGAAAGGATCAGCACACGTAGCTGCTTTGGGCTGTAGACTCTGTTAAAGCCTTTGGTACCTCAGTGAGTACCCTGAGGCACCATGGCAAGTCTGTAGTGCAGTAGCCCTTTTCAGCATGCAAGGGAGCCTTCCTGCCTTGTGCACCTGTGCTCTGAGCAAGCCAGAAGAGGGGCAGACTCAGCAAAAGGAAAAAAAAAATAACAAAAAGAACCTTCCCTGCAGGATTTTGCTTGTACTCCTGACATTTACAGAGTAGTATGTTCTAGTATTAATTCTAATATTAAAAAAGTTCTCCTCTAGAAGTGTCTTGTCATTGCTTGACAGATGTGTGCATTGCTGGTAGATAAGAATATGTCTACAGAATTAGTTTGAAATTCATCTTTGAAATATTCTAATAGCCTATTGATTTTTTTCCACATTAACCTATTCTGAAAAGAGAAAATAAAAAGTGTGGAACCTGACTAGAGTCTGCTTTCTGCGCGGGATTTTGAAGTAATTTGAGTTTCTTGCATTTCTGCTACCCTTTAAATGTGTCCTCCAAAGTTACCTTGGTAGAAAGGTATTTACACGTACACCTTATTTCAGCTTTTACTGCATAGAAGCTATCTGATATGTTTTCTTCCTTCACTCAGCTGACTTACATTTACATTCTCCTTGGTTGTTTCTTTGGGGTTTTTTTTTTTTGAAATGTACAATTGTGGATCTGTTTTTCACTATGACAGAGGAAAGCTGATCCCTCAAAGTCAGATTCTGTGTTTGAGTAAAAAATCTGGCAATTGTCACATTTCCTCAATTCACCAGGTCTTTGGCATGGTGGCAGAGCAATTCTGAGCACTGCTTTGCAAACATACATTATTTCCCAGTGCCTCATCGGCTGTATCACACATTGAATACAAATTAATGTTAAATGCCAATCAATGCTAGTTTATGGTTCCCCATGCTGCCATTGTTGTTATTCTGTGCTCTTATTGGATTTTCATGTCTAATTTTATGTTCACCCACATTTTGCCACATAGCCTTTGCATGAATGAGTAATGAAGGCATTTCTATATTTGAACTTGGAAGCTTTGCTAGGCACTGACTCCTGTCTAAAAGTTCCATAGTTCCATGAGAAAAACTGAAAAGTGGCTGTGAAATTCTTCTTTCTCCTTCTCTCTGTCTCTCTTTTTTATTATTACAGTTCTGTCTGTGCAATACATAGCTAGCTTATCCTATGGACAAAAAGTTATTTATTTATGCAAAGATAATGCACTGACTTGACTAAGTCTTGCCCCAAATCTGTTACCATGAATTAAATTTAAATTCTCATCAGTTCTTCCCACGTCTTCAAGGTAACAGAGTAGAATCTATGAATACATAAAAGAAATATCTTAAAACAGGTTAGTCAGCAATTATTCAGGAAAATAAAAAACCCTCTCAGTTAACCTTATTCTTTTTAAGCCTTTCAATACAACCATTGTTTGTTAAACTGATAAAAAATAGCTGAGCTAAATTTTATTTTGTTCTGAGAACCATATAAATCTTCTCTCATTATACGTGTCTCAAGTAGCAGGCAGGTACACTATAAAAAAGTTATTGGCTGATTCTCTTTAATATCATTCTCGTCTATATTTGAATTTAGAGTCAAATGTAATTCCAACCCACGTAAAACTTGCTGAATCTTATGGCCTTCAGTGGACTGAATGTCAGTACAAAACGCAGGTGCCCTAGGTGTTCTCAAAGTGCTGTATGTGCATCATTACTGTAAGGCTAGGCTCGATCACAACACTTACCTGCAGTTTCACACATCATAAAAGCCCTTATTGTAAAATAGGTCAGACATCTGATGAGGCAAACAATATTTTATTTGAGTTTTTGTTCAGGGTCTGGATCACATATTCATTAATCACCTGCTTTTAAGATACTGAGCTCATGAAATCAATAACAGAGGCAAAAAACTTTGACTTCTGAAGAAGTCTTAGAAGGAGAAGTTGTGTAGGGCTGGAACTCCTGTAAAGAGAGAACATTTCTTGTAATCAAAGGAGCAGTCACAAAGATCAATTTGTATCCAGTCTAGATTAAACCTGCCTGAACTCCACCTGCTGAAGTGAACACCAGTTGGACAGCATGTTATGAAGCTTCATTGTCTCCTACCATGAACAAAAGAGTCTGTGCAATTCTTTAACCTGCTATTTCTGAATGTGTGAAGACTGTTCTTCTCAAAGCAGTGCTGAGTGTCAGCAGAGTGAATTGGAGTTGCATTAAGAATAGAGAGAACTACTGTGCTTATTGAAAGCAAGACCTCAAAAGCTGACCCCCAAAGAAATACAATCACTCCAAGCGCAATGAGTTCAGGCATCATAAAAAGCCAATGCATATTTTCTGTTGTGAAAAATTAAGTTTTTAAGCACCAGGAAAACAGCTTTCCTCAGTAACTCAATAACAGTAACTGTTCTGGAGAAATTGCAACCAAAGAGATCTTCATTTGCAATTGTTCGGGATGGAATATATTTAAATTGCCACACAGCAAATTTGCTGTCCTAGAGCAATACAAAATTATTCAGCCCTTTTTATCTTTAATTCTTTATCTCAAAGGCTTGCCTATTCTATTTTGAAATTATTTTTGCAGCTAAGAAGGAAATAAGGTTGTTAGGCTGAATCAGTAACACAGATGATTTCTGCATGTAACAGTTCAACCTATATTTCACTGATACATACTGCCCAAGCCATTTCCTGGAATTGTGTCTGGAAACAGCCCTTTTATTACTCATTTCTCACGCTAAAACTCAATGAAATTCAATTATCACAAAAACAGTCAGTAGGCTTCAATTTTGCGTGTCCTGTTACTTTTTAAATTTGGAGTGCCTCCCGATTGCTGTCACAGCTATTGCCTTGTCTAAATCAATTGCCATGGCATGCTCACTAAATTGAGAAATGCTGTTGTGAATGCATAAGAGATCTCAGGTATCAACAGAAACAGATCAAACAAAGAAAATAAAAGGTAGGGGAATTTTTCATCTGCTACAAAACTTTATTCCTTTGTTTGATTTCCTTTGAGAATTCACTAAGGGACAAATACTTCAGCCTTTCTGTCTGCGTGTTTGTTTCAATACCTCTTAAGCAGGCAAAAGCACTGCTAAAGCAGTGATTCAAAGAGAGATGGTTAAAACTGGAGCTTTTATGGCTTTAGGTCTGCAATTCTTTTTCAAACTCAAATATAGTACTTTTTCTTTTTTTTTTTTTTTGCTACACTTCATTCACAAAGTGATGTACTTAAGGCCAGACTGTGTCTTGCATATTCAGGTGTTTATGGGAAAGCAAAAAATATATTTTGCTAGATGTTCAGAGACTATTTCCACTCTATTAAAAGGTTGGTATAGGTGGTGGAAAAGCTCCATTCTTTTGGTACACTTTTATCTAAAAGTGGAGTAAAGCATTTCACCTCAGCAAGGACCCTGTGCTCCAGCCTAACAGCCATGGAAGTGCTCTCTGCTCCTCTGGCTTTATCCAGGCAAAGGGGGCACAAACAATTTCCACAATTACATACACAGACAGCTTTGGATCCATCACACAAAGTGGACTGCAGAAAATGTACTCAGACATGAGCAAGAGAATTTCTTAAAAACTACAAAAGATGAGAATCTTGTGCATCTTGAAGAGAAACAGACTAAATAGCTTCTGTACAGCACAGAGGAAAACAAACACAGTATCTTTCATCTAGAAGTTTAAATCCAATGTATATTAAATTAATTGCACCAAAAAAGGGCTCATTTCTCTCTAGCAACTGTAAAGAGCAACTCTTCAATTAGCTTAGAAAATATGAAGGTGCAGCAATTATGTAGACTGGACAAAAAAAAAATGAACAAACCCAAAAACCAAGCCCTTCCTCCCACCACCAATACTCAAAAAACAACAATCTAAATAAAACCTTGTTAAATTGGAATTGAGTTGAAATAGTTAATAAACTTTCAATATTATAGACTCTTCATCTACATTTTTCATGTTTGAAAAAGGCTTGATCATCAACATTAAATCAATAGATTTCAGTTTAATTGCTCCTGTTGATACTGAGTCCATATTGCACTTTCTTCTATATAAACAAGTCCACAGCTCCATTTCAGAAGAACATCAGGCTTCATACACTCACATCTATAAATTCCTAACTAAGGTTTAATTGATGTTTTTCTTTGGAAAACTCCAGTTCCACCATGACTTAGAAAAAGGATCTGGCTAACAAGTGTATGAGTGAAGAAATGGCCATGTCAAGCAGTAGCCTTTTGTTGTCTAGAAATGGGGTGATATAGGTACCCCAGAAAAAGACAGTTCATCCTTGCTCAGTACAATTTTACCAGTTTTGCAATTCTGTATCTCATAGGTTTATTTCAGTATGTTTCATTCCTTATATTAGCAGGTTTTTCAACACAATTGCAGCTGTGGACTGCTGCAGGCAGGAGCAGAAACAATGTGTAAGTGAGAACAAGGACACCCTTTCCCTTATACTGCAGTCAACCTTTAGGGCTGTTTGCTTTAGGAGGATCCTGCCTGAATAAAATCCAGAGGGACATTAGACTTGAAGAGGGTAGATAGGAGTAGGTATTTTAGATTGAGGGAGTAAGAAAGGAAGCTGAGACTGGCAACTGAGGTGAATAAAGGGATGTCCAAAAAACCAGAGAAGTGTCTCTGGATTTATTGATGTGAAGCTGAGGCAGAGATTGATTGAAAAGTTGGAGTGAAAAGACTGGAATAGGAATCAGAGACAATGAGTGATGAGTGTGTAAATACAAAAAAAGGGGAAGCAGCAGGTGGAAATAAGACCAAGGAAGACAGGCTTCATGAAGAAAAGGAGATTTAAAATGGTTAGACAAGGAGAATGGGAACAGGAAGCCAAAGTGAACAAGGGACATGAGGAATATCAGAGGCACAGTGAAACAAAATGTCTCATGCCCTAAGAAAATTAAAAGGGAGCTCTTGCTGGCGAGGAAATATTTTTCTGTCATAATATGAAGGTTGCAATAGTCAAGTCTCACTGTTCCTCTGGTATCAGAACTGTAAATATCTCCTTTTCTAGTGATGGCATAAGATGTCTGTTGTAATTCCTTGAATTTGTAAAACTATCTCTTTAGTAGATTTATTAATTCTAGCTGTGTTGGTAAAGTTGGTATATGATCACATATAGGATGGGACACAAACAAAAACTTAAAATATTTTTATTTTGGTTCCAAATTCAACTGCTCAAATATTAGGAAATGTCAAGATTGAGGTGCTTGAGAATCTTTCATTATGTTTAATTGACAAGGCAGTCTTGCCTTGATTACAAGTGATTTCTTCTGCAAAGTCCCTGCATAATAGGACATTCTGAGATTTTCCTTGATATGGTTTTAGGTCATTTAAGAAAAGATGACTGTTTTCTATAGGATCCCTTCCTCAGAAGATGAAATATTGGAATATAGTAGCAGATCAGACAAATGATAAGAGGAAAAGGAAGAAGTTAAGCCTCAATTAAGGCAAATTAGTTTTTCTAGGACAACTGGGCTCAATCCCTGATTCTGAGGGACAGAGCTCTTCACTAAGTCAGAAAAATTAATTTAAACCAAAATTAGTCCTAAAGCTTACTAACAATGATCTTCTGAAATTGAATACTCAATATTAATTAAAAGTTTTACCATTAATACCTCTTTGTTTGTCTTCTCAGTTGCTGAAATATTTATAACCTGAAAACTCACATGACAGATATTTGAATATAATTCCCAGAATCATTCCAACTCACAAACTGAAGCCAGGGGACCGAATTTACATGGGAGACTGGACAGAGCAATGCACGATACAACCAATATGGCTAATTGCATGCATTCTCCTCTATTATCTCAAGATGGTGGGTTAAATACAGTTTCAGATAGTTTACAGTTACAGGTGCTCTTTAATTGGTATTCAGACAGAAAAGAATGCAAACAATCTCAGACTTAATGTAGCTACTGTAAAATTACTACAACTATACTAATTAGCACTAAGCATACCTTAATCTAATTTCTTGCTGTGCCACAGGTTTATCTACTACTAAACAGGCCCAAATCTGAGGCCTAGCTCGAAATAGCTCATACCTAATCCCAAAAGGACTCGCCCTTGTTTCCTAAGAAGTTCTGCTACTACAAACTATAATGGTGAAGGGCACTTGAAAAGACTAAGAGGAAAATAATCTTGTCTTAAGAAAAGAGCTTGACTCATGGGTAGTAAATAGAGCACGGGCTATAAAACAAAAAAAAAAAAAAAAGAGAAAATACGAGACTGAGTAACCATCACTAAGCATTATTCATTTCAGAGGACTGAAAAACGTTGTGTTAAAACCACTGTTTCTGGAACATTAATTATTATAGAAGAGGATAGCTTAAGGTAACATGAGAACTTCTAAATTTTTCCAAGTTTGCAACTTTAGTGGTAAAGTTTATCTTTGTCATGTGTTCTTTGAACACTTTTATTTTTAGTTTTTAAAATATAAATTTTAAATCAACTAAGTAGTCATGTTTCCTGTCTATTCTTTTTTACATTCTTGTGCCAAAGTTCTTCTGAATTTTTTAAAGAATAAAACAACCAAAGCAGTTATTGTGTTCCCAGGTGGGATTAATCTAATATTTGTGGAGTAATGTGCTTCTTCAGTAAAATAGTTCAAGTGTAGTACTGAGCCATTTCTGCTTCTTAGTTTGAACACAACATATTTATTTTTGCATTGTATTGTGCTATGCAGTATAGAAACAAACCTGAGAAGCAAGTTCTGTTTCTTAGACATCTTCTGGGAAAATAGCATATTTCTACATATGTATTCCAGGCTCAAGAGTCTCTAGGCTTGTGTTGCAGTAGCCATGTCTCTACCCTCACTAATCCTTACTTTGGGGACAGCTGGAGAAGAAATCAGCAGGAAATCTCAGGCAGATAAGCTACATCTCTCTGCTGCAATTCTATAATGAGGCAAAAGAAGCTTTTTTGGAGGGTACAATCTGGCTTGTTCATCTTATAGCAATTGTGGTACACTGGTAGGGTGAATGAAAAGCTGACTAATTTTAGATGCTGGGAAGAATTCACCATGACTGCACAGGTTTTTAGCAGCGGTTCTAAAATCAATGGTATGCCCTGGGGTTGGAAATGAACTCCAAGGCATTTTAGTGAGTACTTGTAAATAACCTTAGTAGGTGTTCATGTAATGCCTTGTGTAATCAAAGTGAAGAAGTCTCAAGTTTTGTCTTCCAGTCCTTCTAGCTTTACCGAGGTTCAGGTTTGGAGTGTTTATAAACCTTCTCAGCAATCACACAGGGTGACAGATTTTCCCTGAGAGGCAGGTGGCAAAATGAACATCACTATCATCTCCCAAAGTCAAAAGGACATAGATTCAGCAAAAACATGGACTGTAGAACTTGTGGAATTTAAAAATATAAAAATATAACCTATTTTTTGAGAAGTTAAATATATAAAGCTGTTAGAGACTTGAAAGATTGCTGGCTTGAAACATTTCAGGGAGGTGTGTATGTATGTGTGTACGTGTGGCAAGGGGCAGCTCGGATCTTGCTCTGGTGAGGAGATGGACTGCCCCTTACACCCCACCCTTCCCCAGCCTGTATCCCAGCCCTGCAGTGGCTGCCAATCCCTGGCACACTGGAGGCAATGATCCACACCTGCCTCTGGAGCCCCAGTCTAGCCCCAGAGTGGCCAGATGACCACAAGTTTCACCTGAGGAAGGGCACAGGAAGATATTTAAAGAAAATCAGGAGGCAGTATATGTCTTGACCCTCCCTCCTCTTGGAATCTCTATAGGCTAAACACTACTGGAACCAGAAGCTGGTAAATGCACTTGTACTTTTCTACATATTTTCTGTATTTCCTCTTCCTTTTTCTTCTTCTAATTCCCTCTTCTTGGATTTTAAGAAACTTAAAATTGGATGGGCTTGGAGTTTGCTAAGGTAATGCTTTGTGAAGTGTTTTATGTTGATTGAATGCTGCCAAAGTTCTCCGATTTTCCAAAGTTTCCAGTAAAGTTTTTTTGTTGCTGTTGCTTTCACCTCTTGATAATATCTTGTCTATGCTTCTGTGAGAAATTCAGAGTGCATGAACAACCATGGGCTCTTTTTAAGAGTCTGATTGAGCAAGTGTTTTGGGGCCTTACAAAAGCTTACAGGCATGGCTCTTATTCAGGCTTTATTTCAGTAGCTATCTTTCTACCAGCTTTTAACCTAAGGAAACCTAGAAGGTGGAGCTTTCTGCTACCTTCCATTCTCTCTCTCTCCCTCCTTACCACTGTGTTATGTCTGTTTCACACTCACTGGCAGAGATGAAGCTGTAACACTGTGAGCCCCTTGTGTACCTGCATGTAGCCCCTGCCCTTCATGGCAGTAGCAAATGATTTTCGCAAAGTCACAAGGAAAAGGACGAAGTTCAGAGTGATGGATGGGAAGATTGTGAAGTAACAGAATTCCTTTAATGAACTGTAAGGCTTTATAGGCCAGTTTTTCAAATTGGCTTGTGCATTGTTGCATGTACTCTTTGGAAAATGTGGCCTAATTCATCTTCTCTATGCCATTTAGTGAAAGCCTGTAATTACAAAGAGAATAACTCACAGAGGTAGTCTGCAAGCAACACACAGAGTATGTGTGTAGATGCATTCCTGTTTGAATCACTGTGCACAAACATGCCTGGAAGCATAAGATGTCGTGTCATGTGTTTGTTTTTTTAAATGAAATAAAGTTGGCAACACCCTTAGAAAACAAAGGTTATTGAGTACACAAAATGAGTGTCTTATTTTGTTAGGACATTTCATATTTCTTTAAAACATTATGAATATTCAAAGTTGAGAGATTACTGCTGTGAAAGGTTCTGATGTTTGTCAGTATTCTGAATAAGGGAATATGTATTTTATGAGAGCTTGTGTCTTTTCAATGGGTTTATGTTTTCAACTGCTAGAACCTAAAGTAGTAAAGTAGCTATATTGGAAGAGTTTGCCATTAGTATTGTTGAGGGTCTGCACTAGAGCAGCAGCTGGACAAAAACCTCTCTAAGCCACATCATATCAGCATCCAGTCCTAGGTAGCAATGTAGGCACAGCATTTTCTTAGCGTGGGCACTGGGTCAAGAGCTTGTGACCTTTTTTTTTGCAGATACAGATCCAGCCTCTATTATCCCTGCTTGAGACTAAATTGCTTTTTGTTTTCTCCATATGTTCAAAGATTAAAGTACTACCCTGTTAATAGTACAGTTCCCATCATCTCTTTGCTAGCAAGCACAAAAAGTACTGGGTCGTTATTCTGAACGCATTCTCCTGCACCTGCTTTGGGGCATAAAGCTGTTCTGGCTGCCCCTTACACAGCTGTGCCAAGGAGATATCACAGATTAAGGTGTATCCCTTCTCAGTACTGAAGTTTATATGCCCTAGTAGGATGTGCAGGTATAAGAAATGCTCGCCACAAATGCTCTATATCTAGACAGATCAGATAACATTTAAATAGCCAATAAATAATTGCTGTTATGACATCTGTTATGCTACTGTTTTTCTACAGTTTTACTTGGATCACAGGAAAAAAACAAAGAGAAAAAAAAGAAGCAGTTTCTTGTAGTTTTTTAACTTAGAAAACAACCTCCAGAATGACCACATATAGGCAGAAGATTAATAATAAAGTTACTTGTTTGGATTAGTGTAACTCTTTCTTCTATAGTCTAGTAGGCTGCCTGCTGTGTACTGCACAGAGGGATCATCTTTTTTTTAAGTAAGAGTTACAGTGTTTATGCCAAGCTCCTGTAAGTGACATATGAATGACCCTGAAGCCTTAGCAGAAGGATTTTAGAGAGGCCTGGGCAAAGAAGTTCCTACCAGATGAGTGAACTTCTGGTATTTACAGCTTTGTGGCAGCTTGGGGGAAGTCTGGTCCTTTATCTGGCATCCTGGAGGGCAGCTGAAAGAAATCAGACCTCCTTTGTAAAACGATAAGTGCCCTGTTGTACAAAGCCAATGAGCTGAAAGGAAGAGAGCAAGAAAAGGCTAAGAAATGCTGCAGAGAAGTTCCATTGTTAACTACTTGTCCATCCAGCCTTTTGAAAGGATATCTAGGTAGGAGAATAATATACACTACCCAGATTTGAGGATTACATCACCCCACACTGCTTTTCTTTGTGTCTCTGCTGTATTTCTCACCGTCATGGTGATTCAGATCCTATTAAAAGGTGTGGTTTGAACATTATTTCCCTCAGTCAGTAAGAGTCTGCCTCGCTACTTGTTGGACAGGTTCAAGATACAAATGTCAGTAGCTACAATGGAGTTTTCTCTAGTAAGTTGTTCTACAAAAAGTGTGCTCATGCATTTAAATTATCTATGCTTGTAAGGTACTCTTGGAAAGATTTTCATGAATGGAGCATAAAGGCATTTAACTTGTGTGTAATCCTAAGGGTCTCTAATGTAATAAGGAAACTGCTGATTGATGTAACTTGACCTGAAGCTAACCAACTCGCTTATGTAGGTGTTGTCTAGAGCTCAGCAAAATCACAAGAGATGCTAAAGCTGCATATTTTGGCTGCAGTTCACTAGCAGTAAGCTTTTTTTTCCTTTTCCTGGCATGAAAAGTGCAAAAAAATCTATTTGACAGCGTACTTTTCTTGAAAGTTAAGGTAGAGGCATGTCTCTTGTAATTTATGTGTTGTCTAGCGAAAACTTAGCATCTACCTAGTCAGAAGGTCAGGTTTCCTTTGGACTCTAGCTATCTAATACAGGTAATAATCAGTAAAGCTGATACAGTTATTTCTGAAGTTATTAGCTTCTTCTCTACAACAGGTCATCTAGAAATGTTAATTTAGGTATAAATTAACAGTGCTGAATAAGATGTAGGAGTGTGTTGCTTTTGGACCATTTGGAAGAGGTAAATAGAGAGATAAGTCTCTTATTCCTGAAGAGATGTAAATTTTTTTCTGACCAGTTGTCTGCTATCATCTATTTGTTCCTGTCCCATCCAACACAGCAGCCTTCTGACTGGCTGTTTTCTTTATGGTGTCAAGTATTAAGTCTTTCATGGTTGCTCTATCACACACACACATTTCACACCAAAGAAAAAGGGAAAATTTGATGAGCAAGAAAGACAAACCTGGAGATTCGTCCAAGATTTGTGAAAAGCCAATGCTTTTATTATCATGAGCTACCCAGTTTTTCCAAACCCTAGGACTGCTCCAAACTCCATCTCAGTAATCCTAATTTTGGTGTTATTGACCTGTCTTCTGCTGCCTTCTCTCTCTGTCTATATATACCTCAATTTACATTTTTTGTTTGCCTTTATTTACCAAGAAAATTTTAGATCTGGACCAGACTTCCTCTGGTCCAGATATAAAAGATACTGTAAATCCCATACTTTTTTCTTTCAGTGTTTAATGTGAGACCTAGTTTGTGTTACACTCCTCATTCTTGGTTCAGTATATGGACAATCTTCTTGTAGTTTTTCCTCTTTGGAGGCTTTCCAGGAGTACACACTCCATCTTCTGTGTGCTTTGGCCAATAAAGGACACAAAGCATCCCGAAAGAAGCTGCAATTCTGCAAGCAAAAGATCAAGTATCTGCTTCTTACAACTTCCTAATGAAGATGCCAACTAAATCCCGAATCTCTGCTGTCTTACTAATTCAACCCAGGTTTCTCCCTCCTTACAGACAGCTGAGGCAAACTAATTTCAGGATGTGCTATTTTCTTCCAGTTCAAAGTTCTCAAAATATTTTCCTTCCCTACAGTTTCAAGTGCCCAACCTACTGAGTTCATTGCACTCTCTTAAGTATTAACCTGCACAAAAGAAAAAGTATCAATGGTATCATGGTATACATTTAAGGTTTGTCATTCTACAAGTCAGATCTGGAATTACTTGTGAGGAATTATAGAATGAAGTTACATGTCTCAAAACACTTTCCCCATGAGATAAGCCATAACAATGGAACTTGAGATAAGTGCAGACGGTGCAGCAGGAAAAAGCTATTTCCAGGCCTAACAGAGGTAAAGTTTTGGTTAACATCCAGACAAAAGTTGCCACCACGGAAAACTCTGGGAAAGGAACCAAGTGCTTAGGTATGTGCCATCTCAAGTCATGGGAATGACATCTACACTCTGTGAATACTTGGGATTGAACTGTATAAAAAAGGTACCTCCAGAAGAGGGACCTCCACAACCAAAGACCAGGGTGAAGAAGGACCAGCAGGATACCACAGGAATCCACCTTGTGGTGATATCTTTTGCTCATTCCTTCTTTCTCCCCACTTCCTCCCCTACATCTCTATTCCTATTTCTTTCTTTTTACCTCACATTTACTGTTAAATAAAATCTGTAATACTGACTTTGGCATATGATATTGTTTGCCCCTTAATTTGGGTAGAGGCATCTCTTATTATGGGATCATAACAACACTGAAGATTTATTACCTCCTCTGGACCTTGCTTTTCTCCTGGAACCCTCATCCTGGAGTTCCTATGTGTGACTGCTTGCTGTTACTAACTCTGTAATGCATTGTTCTCGCATAGGTGCATTAGATGAAGTAAGTCTTGGCCATGCATATGTTGATGCTGCTGCCAAGTGAGTGCTTTAGAGGGTTCTCCAACAACATTTTAAAATATTGCAGCTCTTCACCCAACCTCTACATTTCTGTTGAACGTCTGACCAAATTATAAAAACTACCCTCAGAAGGAAAGAGCTCAAGGTTTCACTCTGGCTGTGTGTTACACTTAAATCATACATGGAGATCTCCTGATAGCAGACCCATAGCTCCCCTCTCAGATTCCTACTCCTGCATGTGCAGTCCACTCAGCTGGCCACTCATGCAAAATATGGGTTACATTCTGCAGTGTCTTTACAGGATCGATATCTATACGCTGTATCAAATGGTGTGTTGTGCCGTCACCTGAAACCTGGAAACTGAGCCCTGTTAAAGGACTCCTGATGAAATGTGCTCTGCCACCACGGTGGGCTGGTCCACTCCAAAGGCTTTTGATGACCCACACAGAGGTAAAGTTTGCCAAAAAGACTGCCTGCATCCCATTGTTGAACGATGGTGTCACCTAAGGAACTTGGGGAATCTCTAGAACAACCAAGGGGGGCAAGATCAGAAGTTGGTCCACTTCTGCCAAAGGACACATCCATCACAGAAGAGCAGCAGAGTTGGATAATTCTATGACGAGAAATGAGATTACAGGAGAAAGCTCTGTGTGGCAGTGTGGATGCCCTGTCCCCAGACTTACAGCAAACATTAGCACCAAGGCACCATCTGAGACTGAGGAAACTGAAAGTGAAGTCTAAGTCAACATAGCTTGGAACAGTTTCTTGCAAGCCAAACAAGACTTGTATGGGATATATATCTATATGCATACATAGATATACTTGCTGTCATGAGAGTCTGTATCTGTTACACTACTGTCTTGCTACAGTTTTACTTGGACTACATAGAAAGACAAAGAAAAAAAAATGTATATGGGTGTCCTATGAGGAGTGGCTAAGGAAAAGGGGTTTTTTATTCTGGAGAAGAGGAGGCTCAGGGAAAACCATATCACTCTCTACAACTCCCTGAAAAAAAGTTGTAGCCAGGTGGGGATAAGTCTCTTCTCCCAGGCAACCAACAACAGGATGAGAGGACAGTCTTAACCTGTACCGGGGGGTATTAGGCTGGACATCAGAAAGAATTTTTTCACAGAAAGGGTGATTGGGCATTGTAATGGATTGCCTAGGGAGGTGTGGAATCACCATCCCTGGAGGTGTTTAAGGAATGACTGAATATGGCATTTAGTGCAATGCATTTTAGTCATAGGTTGAACTCAATGATCTCAGAGTCTAATTGATTCTGTGATATATGTGTATGAACTCACTTGATCAAGATCAGTTGTGCTGTATATATTCCTTGTTATATTGCTAATAAGGGACATTTTGATTTAGGTTTTAGAATCTATAACTGCTATTAGATGAATTAGGTGCCAGACTTTCAAGTTTTATGCATTTTCTTGTTGGTTACTGTATCAAAGACTGGAGGAAAAAAATTTCTTTGTTAAATTATCCCAGGTCTGGGCAAGTTTCACTAACCTTACAGACTTTTGACTATGTACTTATGTACTCTTCTGGAGAGCATTGGAATTTCCTCTGTTGCCTTAGACTTTTTGGAAGTTTAAGTCAAGAAATTGATGGTATGGGCTCCCATGAAGCCCTAAATCACTGATTACTAGAGACTCCCCATACATCCACAGTCCTAGTGAACTAGATGCCTTGTTTTACATGAATATTGAAGAAGATCTAGGAAAGGTTTACAGGTATAGGACAACATTTAGCTACATATGGAATCCTACCTCAGTCGATATTACCATCAAATGAGGAAGATTCAAGTAGAAGCTGTTATGGTTTAGTAATGGTATTCTCCAACTTAGTGTTCCCTCTGAAACCACTCCAAACCACGTGTTGCTTGCTCACTCTCTCCTGCCTCTTCCCCTGATAGGGGGCTGGGCTGAGAGAATTGGAGGCACACAAGGTAAAGGTGATGAGTTGAGATAACAATTTACTGAAAACAACAATGAAATAACACAACAAACTATAGCCGCAACAATATTAATGACAGAGTGTACAAGAAAAAGGTGAATGATATACAAGTGACTTCTAATCATGGAACCCCCTGACAAACCCAAACATTACACTACATGACCTGGGTGATACTCCTTTACCCTGTCTGGAAAAATACCTCTCTTCTCCCATCCCTGGAAATGAGGTGTGGTGGTGTTGCCTAAAATTGGAAGAAAAACTCTCCAAATAGTATTAAATTTGATAACTTAAAGTGCTGGATTTCAATATAAGCTTTTGAGTAGATATATTACACCTATGCATATGCACAGCATCGAATTTTCACAATTTTTATAAGTTTAACTAATTAGTGTATCTAACAAGTACATCCCATAGAACTGTTGTCCTGGTAACTCACCCTTGCATCTGCCCCATTGAAGCCCCTCCAATGGTTCTTAGCCTTATATTTTGCTATGTTTTTGAACTGTATTATTATTTTGGCTCAGGTGTTTGCTGATGCAAAACAGGATGTCCTTATTAGAGGTTCTTTTCCTTGAAAATAAAACTAGACAATTGCAAGAGTGTGGCATAATATGTGAGAAAGTGCTAGAACAATATGTCTATTCTTCTAGAGAGTGAGAAAGTGCTAGAAACTATAGAGACTGATATTAAAAATCTACAAAGCTACAAATATATAAAAAAGCTAAAAGTCTTTAGGTGTCAGTGGTATAGAATAGATGAGTAGTTTTGAAATGGACCATTATTCTATTACTAGTTGTTATTCTATTCTATTCTTTTCTTCTATTACTAGTAGCTTATGTGTAGGTGTATTATGTTGCCTCAAAATGGGCTGTAAACAAATTAAGAAGGGAATAAAAGAAAAACCCAAAGTAAGGCAAAACAAATGGGTTTATAAATGAAATGGATCATAAGCATAAGGAAGAGTTTTAAATACTTACAGTAATGTATGTGAATAAGAAGTATCACAAATGGGAGGAATGAAGAGGAAATTCAGACTAACTCTCAGGGATAATAATTTGGGACTGAAGAACTACCCAGTTTAGCAGACAAGAAGGTCTGACTACAACTAGTTTAACTGAGTGTAGGTGGCAATGCCACAGGGCAATTTTGTACAAGAGAGCATAAATTCACTTGCAGAAAGGAGGAGCAGTACCACAGTAACAACTTGTAACTGTATGATTGGTGCAGGTGCAAGCATACACAAAGAACTGGCTTCTGTCACATTTTTGCTGCCTGTCTGTCAAGCCAAAAGGGTGGTGGGGCTCTGCTCAGTGCATTGCACAATAAATCTCTTTATACTCAAGCATGAACCTCTGTTTAATTTGCCTCAAAAGGTGTTAGAAAAAAACCAGCAACATCCACAATTTAAAAAACAAACCCAGAAAAATGCAAACACACCTGCCCCCCCTTCCCAATATATTGCATATTTATCAGGAAATTATTATTTGCCTTTGGAGAGCTCCTTCCTCTAAATGATGATGAAGTACTACCACTATCCAACCGTCTAAGCCTATGTTGTCATATGGCTGAGTGGCAGCAAATACTTTTGGGGCCAAATTTTGAGACATTATACTCCAAGTAGTGAGTATGGAAAGGTGTAATGAGAATGGCTTATTGAAAAGCTACAAAAAGTCCATTCCCAAGCCTTACAGGGCCACTGTCCAGTGCACATCCTCATCTTCAAACTTCTTCTGATAATTCTTTGTCTACCCTAATTGCTCTAAGTTTATCTTATTTCATATAGCAGAAAAGAAAGTCTGTGCACTCTTGTTACTCCTCCTTAACACCATGTAGTCTCACAGCTTTGGCACAAGTGACGTGCTGTGTTCTGCCAGTCCCCAGAGAAGTGACTGCTGTGGGGAATTCTTCCTGTACCACAGAAAGATCACAGGCCAGGCTCTCATTCTCAGAGTCTGAGTCCTTCCTGTAACAGCTGATTAAGAATCATCTGCATGGACGGTTATGACTAAAATGTCTGTACCCCTTTTCTGTGTCATCCTCCATGCTGTCACATTACCTTTCAGATATTTTTTTCCCTTCCTTTATCATGGAGCATGTGCTCTAACAGTGCTGCTAAAAATCTATTCTGGGACTATTAACCCAAATAAAAATCTGCATGTGAGACTCAAGGTGACTCCTCTGACAACCTTGCAACCTCAGCACAGTTCTATGTCCCATTGTCCTTTATAGCTACTACTCACACCTACCCACAGTTTTTTACCTGATTCATCACACTTCTATACTTCTCATATTTTTATCTCAGCAATCATAAAATTTGTTCTAGCCACCACAACTTTTCTGAACAGCTCTTAAGATTGCTGGCAGCTGCTGTGCAAGAACATATAGTTATAAAATCCTCAAACGGAAAGGGCATGTACTGGGATTCAAAATATTCCCAAGCTACACAAATCTGATGCCCATGCTGTCATCTTTCTTTGACTACCTGCTCTTCTCATTCCTGTAGCACAGTTTGAGCAGGTATTGTCTTACTAATCAGACACTGACTTCTGAACCTCATCAGAGCACAGCTCTCAGAACCTGTAGGAAGTTCATAGCAAATATATTTGCTTTCTTCTTTTGCCCTGCACATGTTGCTAGGCCTAAGCTGCTTTCATAAACTTTTTAGACAGGCACAGAGGGGACATGCATCTGTGAACTGAAAGAGATCTAAAAAGGACAGAGAAAAGGGTTCCATGGCTGGGAATTAATTCTGCAGGCAGCTGGTCATGATTTGACCTCTCTCTCTCTTTCCTGAGAGAATATTCTCTCTAAAAATGCAATACAAGTTACTTTCAAGAGTCCATTTCAATCTTACAAACCCCAGACCAAAAGAACCCTTATATTCACCATAAGCATAAGTTGGAGTAATTCTGAAGAGAGAAGCTGTGGTCTGTTAGTAGCCATGCTTCCAAGCGAAAAGAAATTATATAATCTCCAGAAATGCTCTTGATTCTGCGAAGAGTCTGGGAGCGTCCTCTGTTCTGCCCTGGAATAGCTGGAGTTCAAAGGATCTGCAGATGATTGATTCACTGTATTCCATACACGTATTTGTCCAAGAAAAAAAAACCCCAAGTTGGGTCATCTCCAAATTAGGCTCTGCAATTGGTCTGGGGTTCAGAAAGGAAAACCCTTTGATGCTATCTCTCTGTGGTCAATTCTGTCTAAATTCTTGTTCAGACAATCCACTAATTTGATGTAGAGATCAAATTGAAAGGGTGTTTCTTTTTGACTGTTTTCTTTCTGCATTTTTCACTGTAATTTATGATCTGAGAGGGAGACCTATATTGTGGGCCTCTATTAAATGCAGAAAAACCTTCCTAGACTCCACCTTTTTTATTTTGGTGGGGTCTTTCAGAATGAGGCAGGAGACATTGAACAGTATCTTCTGTGATTTCTGGAATTAATGTCAGGGGATACTACTTGGGGTGTTTGCCCTTAAGATCTATTTTTAATCATAGATTGGATGTACTATAAGAACAAAAAGTCTACTGGAAAAAGATAATGAGTTTTTTAATCTTCCCAGGATAAAGCATATGTCATCTATTGACAGGTACTCTATCTTTTCATTTGGTTCCCTGTACAAGAAGACTTCTTGCTCTCAAACTCACATTGGCCTTTTCAGGTTCTCCCTGGAATGTGCCAGTATTATTAGTATTATTGAGTATTATTGAGTATTATTGAGTGCTGGCCTCTTCTGCCATTACTATTGGCTCTCTTCAAAGCAGCAGGTATGTGGGTTGTCTTGCAAATAGCAGGAAGTGGTATCCACAAACATGCTAGTAAACCTTAACAGTGGATTCATTAGGGGAGAAATGGATATCCTCTTTTTGTCCACTCAGGTGGACAAGGTGAATGACCAGGCTCACATTTTTAGACTACATGACTGATGCAGACAGGAGCTGAAAGGCACATATGTGAAGTACTGAACTCCATTTTCTCTTCTTCACAACTTGTGCTAGTAAGTGTTGGAAAGCAATGATAAAAATAGTTTAATATGCATTTGTTTGGAGGAAGGTAGATGGAAACTATATAGGGACTATCTGCTGAAGAACAGATAGAGAAAAAATAATATATTACAAGAATGAAGGTTACTGGGGACATTATGGGGTTTTATGGGGTATCACACACATTTCACATTCCTCTGAAGTGTTCCTAAGGCTTGCAATATGTATGCTCATTACCTACCTGGGACTTTTGTAAGCAAGCTGATGTATCTTCTATGCTGGAATTAATGTTAAATTTAAAATAGCTAAATATAGGTGCATTTATGTGAGTGTTTAAGTGTATGATGACTGTACAAAGATGTGTTAGGCTGTGGGGATACAGTCAATATTCCCAAAGTTTCTTAGAGAGCTGTTCAGCCAACCAAACCCTAGAGAGGGGATGCTGTTTACAAAGTACAGATACCTACTGTTAATTAATATATTGTAGAGTATATAAACAAACAAATGGGGCTTCCAGATATGACATAGATGTTGTAGGAGTTACTCAGACTTACTGATATTCTACTGAGATCAAGTGGGACAGTCTGCATTGTCTGAAATGAGACCAGATATCCAGTTAATACATCCAGTGAAGGATAGAGTGATTCAGACAGTAGTGGCTTGATGTACTTGTTCCCGTGTAGGGTATCTATAGGTAGTGTAATTTGGAATACCTTAAGGTATAATGCTTGTTTACTCAAATGAAAGTCCAAATAGAAAGGTCTTCCCTAAGTCTTGAACTGTATCTGCCATCTCCAACTGAATATCCAGTAGCCCAGATATCCTAAGTAACTGGTTCTGTTAAACTGTGTGCCAGCAAATGAGCTGAGCCCATAATATTAATAACTTATAAAAATAAATGTGTCAATGTTTCATAGATTATTTTAAAACATGTTTTAGCCATAATTTTAATAGGAAGTTATTCTATATATATGGTAAAAAGAGAAATATATAATTTCTATCTGTGTCGTGCACACTGACAACTATATGCACATACTAAAAATTTCCTGTCATCTTTTACCCTCCAGCTCTCATCTGCAATGACTGCAAGAAGTTCTGAGGCCTCAGTGTGAATGAAGCTCATATAAAGTACAGAATATTTTGCTAGTGCTATACTGGTTCCTCAGATGATAGTAATATTACTCTTATCTCAGAATAATAGCATATTCATTGTACAGTGCCTCAGAACTGGAATGTCATAAAAATATATCACCCTCCAACTTCCACATGACACCAGTAATTCCTAGTCTGGACTAGGAATGTGTGCTGATTTTAGACTGAGATACAATTAATTTTCTTCACAGTACGTAATATTGGCCTGTGTCTTGAATTCATGATGAAAACAGTGCTGATAACCTTTTCTCACACAGAGCCAAGGCCTCTTCTTCTCCTTACCAGCACCACCAGTAAGGAGGATGGTGTGCACAAGGATTTGGGAGGGGACACATCCAGGACAACTGATCCCAAATGACCCAATGCATATCACATATCCTATGGCAGCATGCTTAGCATATAAATCTGGGGGAGAAGACAGAAGTGGGCCACATTTAGAGTGCTGATGTTTTGTCTTCTCAAGTTACCATTGCACATGATGGGACCCTGCTTTCCTGGAGATGACCAAACACCTGTCTGACGTAGGAAGTGATGAATAAATTCCTTGGTTTCCTATGCTTGAGTGTGTGGCTTTTTCTTTACCTGTTAAACTGTCTTTATCTCAACCTGTGTTTTCTCAGATTCTCTCCCTGATTGTGCTGGTGGGGAGAGTAAGTGACCACCTTGTCAACTTAGGTTAAACCACAACTATAGGTCAGAGGTGACACAGTAGCCAGATTCCTCCATTTTCATATCATTTTTTTAGATGTCTGTTCTGGTGATTTATTTTTCCAGACTGAATCATTGATGGCAGATTCTTAATTTTAGCACCATTATAATAGGTCTGATTTCCATGGTTGAAGAGAAATCTTAAATCAAATTATTATTCATTGTTTTAAATTAATTTGATGGTCTACCTTTTTGAAATAATTGTCTTTAATAAAGATATATTGCTTGCAAGAATACAATTTCATTCCTGTGCTCGTCTCCACAAAGTGAGAATAAAAAAAGAGAAAATTCATCTTTCTTAATGAATGCAGTTTATTTAGCTCTTCATAATTTCATAAGTGGTTAGCATGTAGAGAGTTTGAAAAGCTGTCAGATCCAAGGAAAGGACCATGATCTTGACCTTGCAGTTATGATGCAAATTCTGACAGTGATTTGCTTCATGACCTTGCACAAGTCAGTCTGTTAAAGGCAGTGGGAGCAACATTTCCCAGGATTTGTACCTGCATGAGCACACTAATTATGTTCTGGGTAAAAACTGTTTTCAAAATGCTTATATTTTAAATTTAAATATATAAAATTTACAAATGCGTACATCGCTCTTATGCAGCCTCCTCTATTCCACACCTCTTCCACATGTTACTGGTGTCCATCGAAGAAATTTGTTAGGCAGTCCAGATAAAATCATGGTTGACCATGGCCTTTTCCCTAACGTGGATATAGTATCAATGTTCCAGAAAATGCTTTTATTCATACTCACTCTTTGTTCAAGTGCAACACTAAATTGGAATCGAATCTCTTGTTTGTAAAGTTCTAGTGATCTACCTCATTAGCATAGAATGTTTGTCACAGTTCAGGATTTCTCCATGTGTGTGTGCAACTATATACAGCATATGAGCCACTAGTGAGTTTCAATAATTTGATATTAATTCAAATTTGATATTAATTCATGTTAGAATAACATGAATTATATAATTAATATAATTAATGTTAGAATATTAAGGAGGTTTAGTGGGTTTTTTGAAAAGGTATGTTAAAGATTATGCATATGGGTCACAAACTTTACTATTATAATCAAAAAATTGCCAAGTCAAAGAAATTTAAAAAGAATATTCGAAATTATGACCTTTTTTCATATTTCAAAGAAAGAAGATATTTCAATTTTTTTTTTTTCCTTTTGAGCCTCTTAATATTTACACATCATTAGTGTAAGGGAAATTGTTTTAAATAGCTAAAAGTTCTTATTCTGTTTGTATTATCTTGTCTTTTCTTTATTCCATTTTATGTTAATATATTTGAGCTCTCACAACCAGGAATAACCTCCTTGCTTTTATTGTAACAATACCGACACCCTACTTACAAATCAAAGAAAGTTTATTTTATTTTCAAGTTACATAAAAGAAAATCACATCTTATGAACAACATCTGTGCTGGTTTGAAAACAAAACCAGTGAGAGACTCCAAGTCAGAAACACAATTTAATAAGAGGAAAAAAAAGGAAGTAAAATAAATGCAATAGTACAAAAAAAAACCACTGACAGAGTCAGAATACAACCTGACACCCTGTTAGTTAGGGTGGTAGTAGCAGTCCAGATGAAATGGTCTTGTTGAAGCAATGATCCTGTAGAAAGGTCTGGTAGCTCTTGTCCTCTGAAAATTCAGTGGGATAAAGGCTGCCTGTGCTGTCCCAAACCCCGGATTATATCTAGGTGGGAATGCTTGGCTCCTCCCCCTGGGCAGAGCATCTCACAATGGGATCTCACAGTGGGTCCTTGATGGCCCATTAAACAGAGATAACTCCCAGAGGGAGTTATCTATGACTCATGCAGCAAGGCATTGATGGGCCCATTAACAGAAGATAAGGGAAACACTGCCCTACCTGGTTTCAACAGCTCATGAAGATGGGGATAGAATACATACTTTGGGCACAACTTACATTGTAACCTAGGACAACATCCTAGAAATGTTGTCCTAGTCCAACAGATTTGTGTCCCTTAGCGGAACAAGGAGTTTTTTATTTCTCTTGGAGTTTTTGCCCCCTAAGAGGTATATCTGCCCAATATGGATAACCCTGTAAATCATATTGAATTTTTGTTACTTCTCCATGTACCTTTATTCACACAGTGGTGTCACATCACACTAAATGAAGATGTAAAGCAATTACCTTCCTACTGAACATTTTTATACGCACATGCTGAATTTTATCCCAGATAACTGAATAATGTACTTTTATTAGGATATGTTTTATCCTTTTACTCAGTAGATTTAACTCCTTCTTCCCCTCTAAAAATCTTAAAAATTCCAACTCAAAAAATATGACAGAAAATAAAGGTAAACAGTTAACAAACTGAACACAGGTGTTCAGATACCTGAGACTTTTGTCATTACCTGCTTCACTTATTCAATAGGTGCGTCTTACAACCAATAGGACTTCTATTTCACACCATCAAGAATTTAAAGGCTTAATATTTTTAGAGACTACTAGGCTCCTCACTGACAATTTTGATACTCAAGCACATCATTTCTATATGATCTGTTAAATCCATTTTGAATACCTATCTGCATTTTTCTGGCATTTTTTGAAATAAGTTTCTAAAGGCCAAACTGCTTGGAGACTGAACTGTAGAACATCCCTGAGCATCCCTTAACCATCTTGCCTTTGGGTGAGGTGTGGCAAGTGTTTCTAGAGCATCCCTGTCACAGTCTCATATAATAAGATATGGGGACTTACATACAAAAAGATATCTCATTATAGCAAGCAGTCCAAATTGAGGATATTCAGCTGACAAGATAAAGACCTGCAGTCAGATCTCTGATTTTCTGAGTTTGGAGTAGCATCCTGAATTCAATTCTCCCTCAAGAGTGCCTTTGCCACTCCAGAGACTGTGCCTTGATGTGGGTTCTGCTGCTGCAGCCAGTTCTGTTTTGTATGAACTCAGTGCAGAGCACAAGGCCTGGAACTTGTTTCACATAGTAATTGTGAACAGGGCTTCCCATTTTAGATGAAGAGATTTTACCATTATGTGTATGATGTGATCTGGGCCATGTTGTTTTCCTCGTGTCATTGTAGTGTACAGATTTAATTATGACAAGTAGCATTGGAATAAAATTGCTTTCCTAAATTTCAGTGCTATGCCGTAAGTGCATATTACAAATAGATAAAATAAAAACAAACATCCAGCACTGGTAACTTAATTGGGGCTTACAAAAGCAATAAATAGAACTATAAAACCAGTTGTTAATGTAAAAAGTAGACTTCAAAGGGAAATCATGTGGGGAAGGCATTGACTAAGAGGACTCGCAAATTATTTTCAACAATGCCACTGATCTTCTGTCAGACTTCTGGCAAGCCATTTATTCTTCCTAAAAAAATAACACAATTAGGAGTAGTAGAACAATTTCAGTTTAATATCAGAGCTGAATTTCTGTGGAAATTGCATGCTTTATATGAATTTTTTACCTTTCTTACTCTCCTCATTGTCCCCATTTCCATTCTGCAAAACTCCTGCAGGAATGTTGTGCAGACATCAATTATTATGGTGATAAACAGTGTACAAAGCCAATAAAGAAAATATTTTAAAAAGGCGCTCCAACTAAGGCTAGAGATAAAAAGCCAATATCACTAAGCATTTACCACACTAGGCTGTCCTGTCATGCAAGCCATCATTTCTAGGGACACAGAAAGGGACGAAAAGGACATATGGAGGGAATGCAATAGATCCCTTTGTCCTCCCATTTGCTATCAATATAATGTGAAAAATGTGAATAAGCTAGCATGACTAGTAAAACAAATTGACTTCAATATTAAATGTAGCAAAGCAGATGGGATATTCCAATAGAACTAAGAAATGTAGAATAAAACATGGGGAGTGGAACGCTTAAATTCAATGAAGTTTAAAATATATTCTTTCAATTAAAACAATAAACACATTTTTCCAAATTTTTTTCAGTGAAATGTATTAGCTTCTGGTTTGATCTCAAATAAACTTTCACAAATCAGAAACTTCAGTAAGATTTTTAGATTCAAAAAAAGAAAAATTAATCAAGTTTGTTTAAAATCATATTAAGCTCTAAAACAGGTTTATTCTAAAACTGAAAAGAGGAATACGCAGACAGAAGCATATTCTTCTGTGCCAAGTGTGGGTGTGCATTGTTTGTATTTCTCCAATTCACGTATTTTATCATTGAATAGCCAATAACTGGAAACCATTTATGTATGTAGACTCACAGAGTAATGACAGAGTAATTATAAATATACTGAAAGAGCATGGAAGTTGGGTGTGACTAAATGGCTTTCAAATGTTCACCCAGACTGAAGTTAGGTGCTTAGCAGGAAAATTGGATTCTACTATTGAAATTTTCTAGGTAAGGCCTAATCTAACTCTGGGTTCCCTAATTCTAGAACTATCCTTCCTTATTGCATCCAATACAGGGGATCAGCATGCCTGCCTTTTTTCTTTTGCATTTCAAGGTAGATCCGTTCTCTGCCTTTCCTTGAAAAGATGTGAATACAGATCTCATCAATTCTACATTACATATTTTACACTGTGAAAGGAAAACACAATGGCTACAGAGCTCATTTCATTTATTCTAGGAGATATATATTTCATACCATGGGTGAAGGATTTTCCTAATCAAGAATTAAAAACATGTCTTGTCCCATCCTACCACTGTCCCAGTCCACAGCAGCTTGTCTCAAGTAGCTTTTACAGTAATGGAATTGTGCTGTCATTCAGGGAAGTTGCATTCTGTGTTCTGCTAAATGATATCAAACTAGTGAGGAGCCCTTACACAACTGCACTCTTGTCTTAATCAAAACACATTAGGAAGATACTGAGTGGAAGAAAAAATTTAACAAGAGGTTGTCATTGTTGCCCTCATTGGTAGACAGACCAGCCTGGAAAAAAGGAATTACTCTGGGAGAGGGGAGGTAGTTTGGAAATCTGTGTACTTCTTAAGTGAAAGTGTTGAAAGTGTTCATGTGGGTTTGCAGACTAGATATGGGATTGCCACATAACAGTAACCTTCTGCTTTGCAAATAATGAAGATAAAGTTGGCCTGATTTTACTGTTTATCACTCCTTTCTGTTCAAATATATGTTCTAGAAATTGCTTACATTTTAAATTAAATGGATTTTTTCAGGGAGGTTGAAGATATCCTTAACAGAGATTCAAATCTGTTTTCGCACATGGTCCTGGGCAGCTGGTCGTAGGTGTCCCTGCTGCAGCAGGGAATTCAACTAGATAGGCACTTTCCAACCTCAACAATTCTGTGATTCTCTTTATTACCAGAGCAATTATTAATCCTGTCTGTTTCTATTACTTTCATTCATAAAACAGTATGCATTCTTTGAGTCCCCAGCCACATGAAAATGTGAACCTCAAAAATAGAAAATACACAATATTTCTAGGAAGGCATTCAGCTGAGAGGGGCTTCTGCTTGCTACTTAAATAAAATGAAGAAATACTGTTTGTGATAAGTTGACCTTGGGTAGCTGCAAGATGCCTATGAACCTTCTCTATAACTTCACCCCTTCAACAGGATGGAGTGAGAAAAATACAATAAAAAGCTTCTGGGTCAAGATAAGGACAGGGTGATCACTCAGAAATTACCATCAGAGGCAAAAAGGACCTATCTTAGGGAAATCATTTTATTAGCAAATGAACAGAGCAGGTTAATGAGAAATAAGGAAAAAGCTACAATTTAATTCCCCCTATTCCTCCCTTCTTTCCAGGCTCAACTTCACCCCCAATTTCTCTACCTCCTGCACCTGTGTGGTATGAGGAAGATGAGGAGTTGGGATTGCTTTCAGTTCATCACATGTCCTCTCTGCCACTACTTCTTCCTCACATTCTTCCTCTGATCCACCATGGTTCCCTTCCATGGGGTACAGTCCTTCAGGAACATGACCAGCATGGGTCACCCATGGAGTCACAAGTCCTGCCAGCAAAGCTGCTCCAGCATGAGTTTCTCTCTCCATGGGGCCACACGCCCTGCCAGAAGCCTGCTCCACTATGTGTTTCCCATGGGGTCACAGCCTCTTTCTGACATCTACCTGCTCTAGCATGGGTTCCTCCATCAGCTGGAGATGGATATCTGATCCACTATAGACCTCCATGAGCTGCAGGGGGACAGCTGTCTCACTGTGGTCCTCACCATGGGCTGCAGGTGAAGCATAGAATAAGGACTTTACAGTTAGTAATTGTAAAGCAGGTATGTTTTATTTCCAGCTAGGACACACAGGGGGAATACCTCCTCCAAACCATGCGTACCTAGACAAAACAAGGTCCAGGTTAAAATACACATTGATTCTACAAACCCACACCTCCTCACCCGCCCATTCCCCGCCTTCTTTTGCTTCATATTCTAATTAGCTGTCACACCTTCTGGTAGTTGTGAGCTGGGGTCTTGGGAGGAGGGCCGACGTCTTCCTCAGGGTGATCTTCGCTTCTGGGCAGGCACAGTGGAGGTTTGGCTATTTTTCAGGTCACTTTGCTCTTGCCAAAGATTAGCAGCTTGATTTTGCTAGATTCAAGCCACAAAGTTCTGCTTTATCGATTTTCGACAAGTACCTAAGTCCCATTTTCCTGAGTTTCAACATTCTTGCATTCAACATCTTACCTATATGACTTTTACCTAGTAACTACCTAACAACCAAGCTTAATAGCTAATCTTCTATGTGTTCTCAGTACAAGCTGTTTATTTACTTTACAAATTCACCAAAAGCTGCTTCTAAAATCCTGTAATTTTATATTCATAAATATCCTCCGTATCACAGAGGAAACTGCTCTGATGCCTGGAGCACCTCCTCCCTTTGCTTCTTCAATGACCTTGATGTCAGTTGCTTCTGCAACCTATTCTCACTCCTCTTTCCTAATTGCTGTTGCACCTGTTTTTTGGGTTTTTTTTGTCTTTCTTAAATATATTATTACAAACCTGCTACTATTGTCGCTGATGACTTGGGTTTGACCAACAGCAGATCTGTCCACAGAAACGGGTGTGACAGCCCCTCTACTATCTAAAACTTGCCGTATATACCCAATACAACATTGAAAATTTAATTCAACTAACAGGTCATGAAAACTATGCCAAAAAAATTGTCCTTCAAAGTATAAAGCCAGACTAGCAGCTGCCTGTAAGGACAGGAAAATTAGGCATGAAAGATTAAGGGAAATCAACAGACAAAACTGTTCCATAAACTCAGGTCATATCAAGTAAGTGATATGAAAATAAAAATGAAGGGACAAAAGAAGAATACTGAGCATTCTAACAAAATACATAGAAAGATGCATTTAGACACATAGGTAAAATGATCCCGGAAGCCAAAACTTTGTAGAATACAGAGTACATATACATTTAATAAGATTTTTGAAATTGACCTGCAGATGATTGACAGCCATCATGTACGTTTAAAAGGCAGTATATAAATATATGTGTTGAAACAGAGTAGCAGAGAAAAAATATTTGTATTAATAGTAATTTCATTTGAACCGCACTCTAAGGTCACGTGGAATAATCTGTGAAAGATTTATAGTGCAATTACTTCCAACGTTTGTCAGGGAGAAACATAGAGTAAGAACTTTCACAGTTTGAAGAACCTTCAGAATAGAAATACATTTTTTCTGGCTAGGTTGTTTCTCTTTCTTTTTTATTTTTTTCTTTTTAGAAAGCAAATTTCAATGTGGAAAGGTTCCCATTTACTATGTAACCATTTACTGTAGCAGCTTTTCATTCCATGTTTCTATTCCTCATCTTCAGTGCTACTGTTATAAAGAAGTGAGATGGAAACACAGCTCTTAAAACTACTTTTTTTGCTCTGAAGACTTCATATTGCTTGAAATGTAAATCCCAAGCCAAGTTCTAAAAACTAATGTTAAGTAGGATAAACATCCAAGATACTGAGCATAGGAAATCCAAAATAGATTTTGCACTCCAGGAACAAGTCTATCTCTTTTACACTCTAATATATTTCAGGATACTTTCTGTTTTGCAGTCTTTCTGTAACAGCAAAATCCATTCTATTCCACTCTGCAGGTCTAAAGTAGCTGGAGTTTTTCCCATATACTACCTTCTATAAATCTCAGCAGGAAAGAGCAGGTGGATTAATTCAACCTAATGGAAATAAAATTATATCTTTCATGCCACAGATACGTTTTGAGACTTGTCACAGTTGGTCCTGAAAGGTAATGCCAAGATTAATACAATGGGGTGCCATGTGAGCTGCATTCTGAAAAGGAAGTTCACCTTCTGCTCAATGCATCTTTAACAGTATGCATTTCAAGGAAATTTTTTAAACCTCTGCTTTATGACTGCAGTTTCTTTTAGCTGGACCAGAAGCTTAGGACTTTTCTCTGTGCTGTGTACTGGGCTGCATGATGTAACCTGCATAACATGTTGTCTGGAGGATAATTGTGTGACTTGTACCATAGTGGATCATAGTATGCAGTTGGATTGTTGAGCCTACTTAAAAAGATAAGTGTGGAGTGTTCTTTGAAGTGTCTTATCTGGGTTTATCCCAGTTAACCTCCTATACTAGATAAAATTTTAGAGTAATGCAAGTAAACTGAAACCTAAAGTCCCTTTATAAACTGCATTTTAGTGCTTGTGGAGCATGTTTCAAAAGCCCAGAGTAGTCCCCAGGCAATATCACTTTCTCTAAACTTTGCTTTCAGCCTGTCTGTTTTCTGAAGTCATTTCCATCAGGATATTCAGATTACACAGCATTAATCCACAAATGTCATTTAGCATTAAACCTTACCCTAGTAAACCAGTAATTAAGAAAGATGACACTACTTTGTCTTTCTTGGGTTTGTCTGCAAGAAAAATCAGTGTTGACTATTAGTTACCACTACCTGCTCAATAAGAAAGATTTCAATAAGATTTGAATAAAAGTCACATATTCAGAAAATTAATGTACTTTTTAAATCTGGGTGGAGAAAATATATTCTACTGGAGAAGTAAAAACCCCAAATTATTAAAACCTTATTTTACTGATGGTGAAGTATATGGTACAGTAGTTGCCTGTGAAATTTACTGAGATCTTTTGTCTTTTACATACTTTATCATGTCTTGCAATTTTGTACTAAACTGCAAAACTGTGTGGGTACCTGAATCAGTTTGATCTTTAAACACTCTTCAAATGCTTTTTGTATATGGAAAAATAGTGTACTATAATACACTCATTTCTAGAAGAGGAAAAACTATGATTCAAGCCACTTTATGTCCCTGTTTGTATTTAATGGACAAACCCAGAAATTTCACAAAAATTACACCTATTTGCGAATAGTTTTGGTCTTTTGAATTATCTCTGAGTGAATGTTTACAGCCTTACTGTTCTCAACTAGGCTTCAGTTTCAATGCAGCAGCCATAACAATTTGGCAGGGGGTGGTTTATGCCATACTAACAAGCAAGGCCCTAATGTATTTCATTAAAAAAAGAAAGCAACCAAAAAAAAAAACAAAAACAAAAAACAAACAAACAAACAAACAAAAAAACCCAAAAAACCCCCCAAAACACAAAGCAACTTCCCCTGCCAAAAAAAACCCAAAAACCCCCCAAAAATATATAAATATAGTTCAGAAATTTGTGGCTTGCTGTAGGTCACAACTACTCTCAAACACTTGTGTACATGGAGTTACACCAGCAATTGGGAAATACTTGGGCCCTTCTTGGTTTGTTCCCATTAGCATGCAAGAAAAGTGACAAGAATCACATATTTTGTGGGGGTCATTTCCATCCTGGAATACACATTATTGTTCTTTCTCTCCAGCCTTTGGACACTGGACGCTGTCTTTGCCCACAGTACACTCATGTCTTCCTTCCATCTTAGCCCATGCTCCCAAATGTTCCCTGTGCCTGAACACCACAAGGTTGCTTTTTCCCCCTTCTAATTGTCTCTTGGTTTTCTGATTGCTTTTTGGTCTCAGACAGATCTACTACACACACATGGAAATCTCATGTACTGAGAATGAACCAATGGCCTGTGGTGGCCAACTACAGACTAAGTGGAGCTATGCAGAAAAGAGTAACTGGTTTCCATGCTGCAGTTTGTGGGGATGACAATCCAGGAAAGATGTGATCAAGAGGCATGGTGAACATAAATAGGTCACTCAACAGAAGATGGTCATACTAGAAGGTACATGTTTCCTAAGCTTGTATCAGTAGTATGAGTTGCTAACTTAGTGGTAATCTGAGGGCTCAGGGTATGGGCATGAGCTCTTGTATCTCATGTTGCAGTGTTAACAGAGCCTCTGGCATAGTTCTGGCTGAGGCCAAATTGCTTTTTAGGCAGGTTACACCTTGTGTTTAGCCATGCAATGTTAGGGAACAAGCACCATTCCTAGCTGGTAGTTTGGATACTGATTAGAGAGCTTACTGAATGAATATCACCTGTATCAAAAAGCTGTGACTGACCAGTTTTATTTATAGGTACAGGTGTAGCTTTGAGTCCCAGTGGAGACCAGGTCCAATGTAATAAGCTGACAGCTGTCCCATCCTCCAAGCAAAAGATACACAAGCAGATTCGTGTTTACCACCATCCCTGCCTGTACAACCCAGCATAGGTTTAGGGTCTAAGGAGTTATTAGGCTGCTCCTGAACAAAACATTTTTAATTTCTTCTCCACCTTCCTGAAATGAATTGTAAATCCCATCTTTGTCATTTTTAATGAGGTCTGTGATTGACCTTTGATTGATAGTAGTGATTAGCATTTTCTGACATAACCATACATTAAAGCCTAGGCAAATTATACAAACCATATAACCTCAATCTTATTTAGTCTGAAATTTAGCTAACTTTTTCTGGTTTAAAGACTATTTTCTCATTTGCTGTAAAACATATTAATCTTTCTTTTCTGATGCCTTCCCAATCCTTAGGTATAAAATTTAGCAAAATTTTTATGTTCTTCAGTATATAATTTGCACAATAAGCTAAAAAACACCATGCCTTTGGGAGAAATATTTTACACTCATTGTTTTTCCAATTCAGTTCCAAATAAATCAGTATTATATGAAAAAAACACCCTCATCTTAATTCAAACATTCACTTCTGCAAATACTGGTAACAAACAGTAAATAAGACACTCATAAGTCTTTTTTTTTTTTTTTAATCCATCCTTTAAATATCCCCTGCTGGCTATTTTCATGGTTACCAAGGATAGGATATGCTCACTCTAGTTAGAAGTCTAAATCAGGTTTTGACCATCCATAATCAGTGGAGAAAGACAGGCAGCTCCAGAGGGTGATTCATTCTCTCCTAAAATAAAGGGGGTGAATCACCCTCTGGAACTGCCTTTTATTTACCCTTGATTGCAGAGGGAATCTTGATGATTGCTTTATAAAAAGACATGATTATGCAGCCATTTTAAATGAACAGAAATTTAGGTTGTTGTCAAAGGTGTAGACCCACCTTGCTCCACTGTGTCTCCCTATTTCCATATAATTTTTGATGCTGTGGGCAAGACAGCTGATAAATGATTGGTTATAAAACAGGATATGGATTTTTGGTGGGGAAGAAAAGTTGATTTTCATGAAGTTGTATTCCCTGATTTGGCTTCTACAGTGATTGCAAAAGCTTAGCACCTGTACAAGCATTTCTGGGAGCCATAACTGCTCATTATAAAGTTGCCGAAAAGCACTGTCATAAAGTGGCTATGTAACCACAATTCATAAGCAAATAGATTTAGGTGAAATTAATCTTTTAATTGAAACTCTGTTCTGTTGCCTAAGCATGATACCTTACTGCCATTTGAGACCATTTTTTTGGTAACTTTAAAAGTTTAAATTTAGGATTTAGACATTAATTTACTCTTAAAGATGTAATTGCAGCTATGTATTTCACCAGAGAATCCAGAGGAAAATATGCCTTGAAACTGGTAGACTTTTGACATACAGAACAAGAGCTGATTTTATTTTCTTTAATATATTACCCCCACCAGTATGTAAATAAAGGCTCCAAAGAACCCCTTCCATAATAGGCACTGTAGCCCTGGATCAACAATCAATCTCTTTACTCTTCTTATATTGCTCAGGATGGAATATCATATATTTTCCTTCTTGCCCAGTAATGTGTGGGGTTTGTCTTCTGTCTCTTTCAATAGCATCTTTTTAGTGGTTGACACAAAAGAAATTCTCAAGAGGCAAAAAGAAAGGAAGGAATTGCCACCATGGACACCTGGAACATCAGCCCCTCCACACACTAACACAATGGTGCCTAGCCATGCCAGAAAGGGTTTTCCAGCCTCTTCAATACTTAAAATTCTCTCAAATTCTGGCCATGATAACTACATGAAGGGCTGTCCCATTGGGAGTGGTGCCCGTCTCCTACCAGCTCTGGGAGATGGTTTGTAAGTACTGCTGTGGGGACAAGCAGGTGGTGCAAGCACTAGGCATCTTTCTAGTTATTAGTTATCATACCCAATCAAGCCCTGGTGCTTGAACCGGGCAATATTTCACTTAGCAATATAGCCATAGCCTCAGGAATGTAGGTAAAAATCCTGGCCCATCATGGACAAGCATGAGAATGACTGTTTAGATAGCAAGTGGAATTTGGTCTCTAATTTTTTTTTGGAAAATGGAACTGATAAAACTTCATGAACATTTAAGAACTTTTTTTTTTTCCCCACAGAATCTGTTTTTTCCAGTACTACCTGCAACATGTGGTGTAAAGACACTTTTTCATCTCAAATGAGTGCATTAAAAATGAAACCCCAAGTTAAAATTATTTGGGCTCTTACTCGGTGTAACTCAGACACGCACAGGAACACAATGAATCAGATGGATTCAATTTAGACTTTTTTGAGATCTAAAAGCGTTATACTAAACGGAGAGATAAATATTTTATACTGTTAAACTTCAAACATGGATTTTCTTTGACTGAATAGATCTGAGTTACAGAAAGTTAAAAAACATTTGAATGATCCTCTCAGTATGTGACCAGCTATGCTTTCCTGATGTGGAGGAACTCACCCCAGTGCCATTGTGACTGTTCATTAATAAATTGCTGTCTCCTTTGAAAACACAAGCTGAAGAATGATGAGGGCTCCTAATGCAACAATAGATGATCCATTAGTTATTCCCAGAAAAAAACTCTCCTGAAAAAAGCATATTTCTCTTGGTAGCATGACTCTCTTTTTCTAGAATGGGCAAACACAGGTGATATTAGTACTAAAGCAGAACTGAAAAGACTTTCTCCTTCATGTAATTAGCAGGAGAAAGGCCAATTACCACACATCGTTCTAGAAGGAACCTTTTTCCTTCCCTCTTCTTCTCAACATTTCCATGGTGTAAGGTCTGTCAGCACTTGGGTTTGGTTCTTTCAGATCTGAAAGGAAAAGGACCCAATAATGGAAACTTTTACCAGGAACCTCAAAACCTGTAATCAAAAAGCAAACAAAGGCTTTGGTCCCAGATTACAGTGGGACTCAGGCACTCATCTATAAGACTTTAGATGCCTTATTCTAACACTTAGTCAGATGCATTTACAAGATCCTGCTCAGCTGCTGTCAAATCTGACTGAGTCCTTTGGCAACTAACTTTGAGCTAGTAAAGTTCCTGTGGGATTTACCTTTTGCTGCATAAGCACCTAGTGGTTAATTGTGCACTTTACACATTTGTTTTTACAGAATTAATTAGACTAACATTTTTCTTTCTGTTAAACTGATGTAGCTCTTATGTTGTCAGCTGAGCTGAGCACAGACCCTGATTATTGCTACAGCAGAATTGTTTTGTGCAAACTGCAGGAAGAAAAAAATTATAATGCCTATATGTCCTCTAGAGTGAAAGCTGGGAAATTCTTAAATCTGAAAACTTTAAATGTAAACAAACAAAAAGGAACTTTGCAAATAAATTTTAAAAAGTTTTTTTTTTAAAGTTGAACCCCAAAATACATAGAATATAACAGAAAAAATTGTTTGCATGTTGGAAAAATTAAATAACTTCTGTTCAGAGGAATCTTTTCTATCCTTTCAAATATGCCAAAACAATTCTTGGGATCAAATAAGAATAATAATAGAAGAGCAACCTCCTTCTCATCTATTCTTATCAGCAAAACAGCAACAGTGATAGCTTCTTCAACACATTTTAAAATATTGTTGGCAGCAAGAAGACAAACAGTAGTTCTCAGTGTAGCATCAGAAGTATGGTTTTCCCTGCATGTCTTACTCGATGCGACTTCATTTTTTGAAAAGGATTGTCTGAAAAACAAGTCCTATCAGCACATATTCACCTGAAGGATCCCTTACAGATTTCTTGTTACAAAGGCTTCCTCTTGGGAGATGACAGGCAGAATTTCCCATGGCCTTTGGGAATTAGCACATGAGGAGAGAAACCTGCCACATGTGAGACTTTTCTCCAGTGGTCTAGCTGTAGTTACAGCGTAGCAGGTCATGAAGTCTATAGACTTGTAACCTGATTTTTGTCATTGCTTTTTCTGTTAACTTTATGTAGATTTAAGCAAGAAGGGTTCAAGAGAGGCTGACTTGCTACAAATACAAAAGGAAGCAAGGAAGGGTGTAAACAAATTAATTTCTTGGAGATTTACTGGTAAATACGCATGAGGTATTATTTTTCTATAAATATTTTAGGACTGAACCAGCAGCTTAAAAGTAGGTTTTGGGAGAAGTATCCCTGAAAATGCTAGGTAGAGTTGGGGCTGTAACATCTGTGAGTGACTCTCATCATCTGACTCCAACCAACACTGAAGAAACAAGACATTTTTGGTGGTTTCACATTTGCCAAGTTCTGTTTGATAAATTTAATATAGCGATCTAAATATTTTTCTACTGTGAAATATGATAATGAGAAAAGAAGGCAAAACAGGCCTAACTTAAAGATAAAAACAGATAGATTAATTAACACACAAAAGAGAAATGAAAAGAAAATGAAACTTCTAAAACAACCCTTTTTCTTACTAGGTCATGTTAACTTTCTTTTACATTGTTTACAAACAACATAAAGAGGCAAAACTCAGAGTTTTAGGTCAGTACTACTTATAAAATAGTCTATCATTTAGTCTTTGAGAGAGAGAAGTCTCTCCTGATTTGTATTGGTAACTTTCTACAAGAGAAACAGTCTGCTTGTGGCTTTTAACTCTTACAAAAGCAGCCTGCTCAGAACTTCTGCAGCTGGAGACTTCATAATCACGTAACATTTTTATGACTATATGGGCTGTAGATTTACACTGGGATTTTACTTTTTAAAGATGCAGAATACTACAAGCAAAGGATTTCTTATCTTAAGGAACAGAGATATCTTCTCAATTCTTCATGGGCGTAGAGGGCTTCTTCTTATCTTTCTCTGTTTTTACATCTTATAAGATCACCAGATTACAGTTTCTAATTTAATAGTTACTCAGTAAATCACAAGTACTTTTGCTTAAAATCCACAAAGCATCTTCCTAATTTATATTGTCTACAATTTAAAGGAATACTCTAGTATATTTATATTATAGTCTGTTACTACAACTCATAGGAGGTTTTTCATCTTAAAACTAAGGCAACTTGTCATTTCTTCTTCTTAAGAAGTCTCTCTTCTTTTACTAACTTTGATATCTTCATATTGTCCTTCTACATATCTCTAATTTAGCCTTTTCTCTCTCTCTCTAAGAAGGGTTAGAGTTTTAAAAAGTCTCAATCTGTGTCAGGAAAGGGTTAACATTCCTGCCCGAGCCTGCAGATGGTAATGTGATCTCTGCCAGGCGGCAGCCGCAAAGATCCCAAAGCCATGCCAGGGGAAGAGGCTCAGAAACAGCAGCCAAGATCTCCTGCATGGCTGGGCTTTCTTCCCCCCACACCCTTCAGTCTCATGGGGTAGGCACGGCCAAGCCTGGGCTTGGCACTGCTTCCAGGGGGCCTGGAGGACATCTCCCTTGGCCTGGCTGATGGCGTGGGGCAGGCCTTAGGGTCAGCTGGGTGTTAGCAGCCATGGCTGTCCCTCTCCCCTGCGGGCAGACGGGGAGAAAAGGGGCTCAGCAGGCAAGGCTGCTTCCCCTGGCAGCAGCTCCTGGAGACGTGGCCAGGCCCGGCCCAGCCACCTAAAGGGCAGTGGGGCCTAAGCTGGGCTTTACGATGTTACTTGGTGGCTCACCGGAAGAAGAGAGACTGCTTCCTAAGATCTTCCTGAATTTAAGCCCTATTACCCAGAGGTGTACCCTTGTATTCAATTGACTAATCTAGTTGTTAGTTTTAGAGAAGATTATTAATTGGTTTTCACCATCTACACCAAACCAATACACATTTCACAAGATCTTCCTGCACATTATGGTAGAGAATATTGCTGATAGAGGTAAGGCGATTTTATTAAGTAAATTTTGATCAGAAGTTGCTTACAACTTGCACATTAGGAATCAGAAAAAATCTCAAAAGTAAAATCATCAGTCAGTGTCATTGGTTTCTCTACCAACTCAGTACTGCTGTGACAAATTAGGGTCATACTGATCAGCCTGAGTTTTGTTTTAATTAGGTCTGTGTTGGTAATAAGCTCTAGAACAGTGGCTATTATTGATGTACATTTTCAGTTATCAATTATACATCTGGCTATTGAGTTGATTTTTTTTTTATTTTGTCTTTTTTCTTTTTTAAAATTTTGATGATAGCAGAAATTATTTCTGGGAAGGTTTTATCTGAACCTCTACAGGAGAAGAAGGAAAGGATAGTGTTTCAAAAATATCTCATCTCCCAGGTGAGTGAATCATATCAAGAACAAGACTTAGACTTACATAATAGAAATATTTGAACACCAAAAAAAAAATCTGGCAGGGATAATCACTTGCTGAGGAGAGCAGCCCTTGTTCCAGCATGATCAACAGCAAGTGCTCTAGCAGGGTGCACTGGGGGAGTTCTCAAACTGGGAGAACCTCAGGAGAGGTGAGGGAGCTGCCAGGAGCCTGCAGCTCACATCACAGCAGCTGACAGGACCTGGGCAGGACCAGGGACAACCGTGGCCAAGCCCCTCACAGGCATAAATAAGCCCTTAGGTTCTGGGAAGTTGAAGAGTGTCATAGAGAGTGAGGGAGAGAGACTACTGGAATGGTACCCTGCCTTCCCTGGGGCAGGGCTGTTTAGCAGACTGGTTGGCAGAGTCCCTTTGGGGGCAGTCCTGAAGAGCAAAGGAGTCTAGGAAGAAGAGACATTGCTCAAGAAGGAAGTCTTAAAAGATGCAGGAGCAGACTGTCCCCTTGTACCAAAAGATGAGCCATCAGGCAGGAAGATTGGCCTCCCTAAACAGGAAGTTTTGGCTGGACCTCAGGAAAAAAGAAGAGGCAAAAAACTCAGGAGGACTACTAGGATGTCAGGAAGTTATGCAGGGAGAAAATATGAATGATCAAAGCCCACAGAGAACTTAACCTGACTACTGCTGTAAAAGACAATAAAATGTTCCTATATGTCACGGCAGGTGATGGTCAGAGTGCTGTGACCTTCCTGGAGAAGTGTTCTTAGAAGGACAACCCAGAGTCACAGGTGCTTCTGCTGCCTGCTGAGTGATTTCAAGCTCTTCAGTGAAATCAGCTCTTCGGGGTGACACTGAAGGAAGAGACGGAGCCTTCATATGGAGTTCCTCAGGAGGCTTTATTCAGCTGTTTCATCAGAGGAGTCCAGTGGCAAAGAGCCAAAGGGCCAGGGGAAACAGTGGGTTATATAGGGAAGGCAGGGGGCAGGGTAAAACAACTGAGCCATACAGGACAACCAGGGTATCAGGCTCTGTCAGCATGGGTTTGTGAAAGGCAAGTCTTGCCTGACTACCCTAGCCTGCTTCTGTGGCAAGGTGACCAACTTTGTGGATGAGGGAAAGAAGGATGCTTTAGTAAAGATTTGGCACCATTTCCCACATCATTCTTCTGGAGAAACTGGCTGCTTATGACATGGACAGGTACACTGTCCAGATGCCCAGGCCCAGAGTCGTGGTGGATGGAGTTACATCCAGCTGCTGGCCAATGACTCATGGGCTTCCCCAGAACTCAGTATTGAGGCCAGTCCTCGTTGATATCTTTATGGACGATCTGGACAAGGGCATCAAGTGCTCCCTCAGTTAGTTTGCAGGTCAGGCCAGTTTGAGTGGGAGTGTTGATCTCCTGGAGGGTAGGAGGGGATCCAGACATGCTGGATCAATGAGTCAAGACCAGATGTAGGAGATTCAGCAAGACCAAATACCAGGTCCTGTACTTGGGTCACAACAGCCTCATTCGGCACTACAGGCTGGGTGTAGAGTGGCTGGAAAGTTGCCAGTTGGAAAATGACCTAGGGATTCTGGTTGACAGTGGGTTGTCCTAGGTTACAATGTAAATTGTGCCCAAAGTATGTATTCTATCACCATCTTCATGAGCTGTTGGAGCAAGGTGGGGCAGTGTTTCCCTTCTGTTAATGGGCCCATCCATGCCTTGCTGCATGACTCATAGATAACTCCCTCTGGGAGCTATCTCTGTTTAATGGGCCATCAAGGACTCACTGCATGACTCATAGAATGAGATCATTCCACTGTGAGATGCTCCACCCAGGGGGAGGAGACAAGAATTCCCCCCTGTATATAATCTGGGATTTGGGACAGCATAGCAGTCCTTACCACTGGACTCCCAGAGGACAAGAGCTACCAGACCTTTCTATGGGATCACTGCTTCGACAAGACACTTCATCTGGACTGCTACCACCACCCTAACAGGGTGTCAGGCTGTGTTCTGACTCTGTCAGTGGTCTTTTGTACTATTGCATTTATATTATTTTATTTCACTTCTTTTTTTCCTCTTATTAAATTTATTTCTGACTTGGAGTCTCAATAATTTTGCTTTCAAATCAGTACGAATGTGAACCAGTGTGTACCCAGGTGTCCAAGAGACCAATGGCATCCTTGGCTTCTCTCAGAAAATAGTGTGACAAGCAGGTCTAAAAAAGTGATAGTCCCCCTGTAGTCAGCACTGTTAAGGCCATAACCAAAATCCTATGTTCATTTTTGGGCCCCTCATGACAAGAAAGGCACTGAGATACTGGAGCATGTCCAGTGAAGGAAGGGCTGTGGAGGTAGTAAAGGGTCTGGAGCACAAGTCTGATGAGAAGCAGCTGAGGGAGCTGGGCATTGTTTAGCCTAGAGGAAAGGAGCTTTAGATGGAACATTGTTGCTCTCCACAACTACCTGAAAGGAGACTTTAGCTAGGCGGCAGTCAGCCTCTTCTCCCAAACAACAAGGAATAGGACAAGAGGAAATAGCCTCCAGAGTCCCCAGGGGAGTTTTGGATTGCGTATTAGGAAAAATTCCTTCACCATAAGAGTTGTCAAGTCTTGGAACAGGCTGCCCAGGGAAGTGGTTGAGTCATCAGTCCTGGAGGTGTTTAAAAGACATGCAGATGTGGCATTTAGGTTTAGTGGTGGACTTGGCAGTGCAGGGTAAATGGTTGGACTCAGTGGTCTTCAAGGTCTTTTCCAATATAAACCATTCTATGACTCTATGATTCCATGAATTAGTTTTCACTAAAGGCCTTACACAGATTTTTGAAGGCCAAGTTTAGCAGCCCTATGCATATATCTTACAGCAGGATCAAAACCTTTAGTACCAAAATCCTGAGTGCTTCAGCAAACGGGAAATGTTAATGGCATAAAATTTTTATAAAACCTGCAATACAGGTACAGTCTGTGAGTGCTGTAATACTCTAGGTTCATTAATATTGCATTTTTAAAATAATTGCTTCTAGAAAAGAGAATGCTGGAACTCAGTCAAAACATATTAATTGTTTTGTTTTTAATAGTGATCCAAAAGTTAAGTTGTACATATGTAAATCTGAAGTCAGTTTCATTAATTTCACATCTGCTTTTTGAATCTGTCCTGCACTGCAACACTTCAGCAGAGCCTTCCTGCCTTTTTCAGCAATGACACTGGTCTTTCTACCTAACAGCTACATAAAAAGATTATATCACTTTAAATTTTTTTTTCCATAAAGTAATTATTTGATAACTGCAGAACAGAAAAAAAAAAATCCTTAACTTTGACTATTGTGAATCTCCAGGTATTGTAAAAATAACCTTTGACTATTGTTCACTACTATTTCCAGCCACAATTATTACTAGAATTTCAGCTTTTAGCCATTACTACTGGGGGATACAAAGGAAATAATATGATAGAGTTAGAGGAAAGCAAACCTCTTGCAGAGAAGAATGTGTGCTGCCACAAACGTATCAGAGCTGTCTGCTAATCTCATAGTACATGCAGCATGGGAAATAGAGATTCCCTAAATATACTAGTCCCTACCACTTTGGAGAAAGAAGACTTTCCATTAGCTGTCACTAGATTAGATTTTCTGGTGGAAATTGCCGAAAGTCCATTGTTATTGGCAGAACTAAATAGATCCCTTCAATACCAATACAGAATTAAGACTGCATTGTCTTTTTAGTTTCCTACCTCACACATAATTCACACTGTGGTTTGTAAACTGACCAACATGATTTTACATTTTTATCAACAAGTATATATTTGTTTATCTGTTTAGCGTATTTTTATAAAGAAAAGAGACTTGTGTACTTACTAAGATGTTATGCAAGAACTTATGTACTTGTTGGCTAAATTTTAGGTGTTAGTGCCTTTAGAATAAGCTTTTAATAGTTTGGAAAATTTTGACAAAATTCAAATAAGGAAGGAGTTTTCCAAGATAATAATTTATTGCAGATGTGCCAAGCTAGGGAAGAGCAGCAAGGAGTCTCTCATAGTCCATTCCATTGAAGGTATCCAGCTGCACCTAACATCAGCATGTGCAGAAATCTAGACTAAGTATGGTTGGCATTGTCTTACCCAGTAGGGTATATTTGAACTTAGTGAAATACAGAAAAATCTATTAAAATTTTCTGAAATAGAAAAGTCTGTGTGATTTTCTTTTTTTTTTTTAATATACAGTGTAAGGCTACACCTATATGAATTTTATCACAGTTCCTCAACCATTCATAAGTACCAAAATTGTTCACATCTTTTTTGATCAAAGGAGAACATTGAAACTTAGAGAACCAGGAAGACAATATTTCTTCTATAACACAAGGGATAAACTCGTCTGGCAGCGTTAGGTAGTCCTACAGTTAGCTATATTTACTTAAATAATATTTTTTATCTTACCTTTTCATCTGGCAACTTTGTTTTTTCTTGTATCTATTTGGTTTCTAGATAGTTCTGAAAAGTTGAGAGGAAAATGTTCTGAAAAAAGTGCTGGGGGTTAAATGAGTTAGAAAAAAAGTAGTTTGGGCATCATAGTTACAAAGAAGGAAACATGGTGTGAATTTTTCTATGCTACATTACTTTCAAGGTGCCGCCTTTAGGCACTTTTTCAGAAGACCATGTTTTGCAGATTTGAAGGTTTTGAAGGCTTCATCATAAACACACACAGCGTTATTGGTGTTTGATTTTGAAACTTCAGTAGTTGTATACAGTCCTTTTTTGGAAAATTTGAATCTTTTATTGTCTAGGGTATATATAGAGAGAGAGACTTCTCTGCAGGAAGGAATGAAGAGATTATTATAAATAACTAGAAATTTTCATCAAAGTATTTGCTATGACATCCTTAGTGATTTACTGTTCTTGTAATTTTTATTACTGTTCTTATAATTTTAAATATGAAATGAAAATCAAATTTGTCCCAGATGGTCACCAAGGGACTTCTTAAATTGGACAGCATGTGAAAGTCTTTTCTTGTCTCAAAACCAAGCCTGTATAACAGCATATACAGGTAGAACATGTGCATAAAATGTCATCATATGAGACAAATCTCAAGCCAAGGTATTTCAAAATTATTAATTTGCATCAGATAAAAAGGGAAAAGCATATGATAAAGTTTAGGAAGTTTCTTGATATTTTGAAAGCAAAACATCTATACTTAAGCTGAAAAAAAAGATGACAAAGGACATTAGAAGTACCAAAGTTTGAAGATTGAAGTGAACTTGAATTCATCTCTGTCTCTTTCTTCATACTTTGGCAGCCCATTATTCCCACCACACAAATTCCGTAATTAGCTTTTTGTATTTCATGGCTCTGCAACTTCATTTATTACATCCATGAACTGCTTCTGAAAGTGGGCTATATGGGTGAGTATATCCTTGACAGTGTAAATGCCACTTGGGCTTTTAAAATAGGATTTAAGAGGAAATTAGATGGCTTAGACTAAGAAATAGGTTCAGAAAACTAGTGCTTGATGGGCTTTATCATACTGGAGATGACTGGATTTATATAATTCACTCCCTTTGATCTGAGACTTACTTAAAAGCCTAATTAAGCGACTCTACAGAAGAGCATGGGCAGCTTGGTGCCTGGTTTCTTCCTAGTTTCCAACATCATTCAGAAGGAATGTGACATAGCTGTCACCCTGGCTATGCCTAAGGCATCTGGGTAGCAGTGCAAAGAAAGCTGTACTGACCAAAGAAGTTTGCACTGCAATGAAGAGGCAAAGGAGGCAGTGTTTTTTCCTAATGATCTGTTGGTTAGAGTACTCTATACAGGAGGGAAATCTGGTTCTATTATCTAAAATTCAGAGTGGAGTCAAACCTAATTCTGTATTTACTAGGAGAATGTCTTCATTTTGAAACCGTACAATATGGTAGTCAAATTTAAAAGTGATTGCCTGAGACATAGTAGTATCATATTTTCTTCTAGGTTGGAAAAGATCTTTTGAGATTATCTGTGTCCAGTCATAATCCATCACTGTCAAGTCTACCTGAGCACCACATCCTCACATTTTTAAATACCTCCAAGGATGGTGACTCAACACTTCCTTGATTAGTCACCATACTTGCAGTGTTTGCTTGGATTTAAGATGTCTGAATTAATAATTTTCCAGCTCACTAAATACAGTTTCGTTGGAAATTATGTTTCTAATTTACCTTATCACATAATAAAATCTCACTTGGATCTTATTGGGCCCTTTCATACCAAAACAACTTTGAAACTGACATCTATTTACACAATAGAGGTAGTTTGCTTATATGAGATTTAGGTGCATGTTGTGACAAAACAAAAAAAAAGTGAAAATTATATTTAAGAGTTTTAAATCTGTTTATTTTATACCCTCAGTAAATTGAGGGTAGGAAGATTAATTTACAGGAGTGTTGTATCCAAAATGCAATAGAAGATTCCTGGAATTCAGAAGTAGAAGCCATTCACCCTTTTGTTTACCACTCCTTGTAGGTGTTCATGCCTTTTGCTGTTGATGGGTTTTTATGACCTTATTGACTTGTGAATGTCTGATAGAAGAGGCCAACCTCATTCAGTACTAGAGGAAGCAATTTGAAACACAGTGTCCATTAAAATCAATCATTCATAAAACATTAATGGTATTAAAAATCTAAATACAAATAGAAAGCTTCTAATCATTTAGCCAGAAAAAAAAAGCATTTATTCATGTGCTACTGACAAAGTAAACTTTTAAGTGGTTTTGATGGCATTTTAAAATATTGATAGTATTATAGATTGAGACGGTATATTTGAGGAGCCTTACATAAATAGAACTGTTTAATAGCCTCAGGTTCTTTTGTTGCTGATAAGATAGTGGTATGCATTCTCTTAATATGGGGAGATATTGAACATAGAAGAACAAGTTGTACTGTCTCTGAGATAACCATCTAAAGAGATAAACATCTATATTCTACACTTTTTCAATTTTCCAAGTGACTCTCAGCAATGTCCCAAAATGCTGTATAGTGTTGTGGTCTTTGAGTACATAAGAACTATTTCCATTCAGAAATGCAAAAAGGCAACAAATACTGAAAATAGCATCTCACCTTCTATTACTGAACTCAGAGTTAACAAAAAGCAGCGGTGCTCTACAAGCACTTCCGTCTCTTGTTGATTATACTCTGGGAAGCACAGACACAGACTTGATTTGACTAAAGAATTGGTGAAAATTTTGTTTGTATGTTTGTAGTGGTGCGTGAGCTGTGCTCACAAGTTTTAGGTTTATATAGTTAATGTTATTTAAGTTGGGAAAATGGTTTGTTCCAGACCCCCCTGTTTATAGCTGCATTTGCAGTTGGTTTACCCCTTCCCGAAGGTGCTGTTCCCCTGGAAACCCTCCTGTCAATCCAAGTTTGTCCCTCCCCCGGAGCCTGCCAGTCATCCAGGAAAGCCTCTCCCCCCTCTGGAAAACTCGGGGAGACTCGGCTCCTGATTGGGACAGGTTCTGGAAATCCCCTACTCCCCTCCAGGGATTGGCCCTTTGTGTGTCAATCTACCCCCCAACTCCTCCCTTTGTATCCCCCTATTGGTGGAAAGTTTTTGTACATGCCCCTTGGCACCTGTCCTTTTAAGCGGATGGACAACCGGCTCGCTCTCTCTCTCTCTCACCATCCACGAGGTAATGTCCAGGTAATAAACCTCTCCTGTTACACCTCAGAAGAGAGCCTCCTTTTCCTCCTTCGCCATAGCTGCAATTTACATCCAGTGCTTGCTTGCCAAGAACCCACCGGGTGGGTTTCTGCAGATCCGTCAGCGGGCCCTACCGACAGCTGCGCACGCTTCTGGCCAGGGGCCGGGCAAGGCTGGGGTTCACTGGTCAGTGACCCACGGAGCGTGACCGCATATGTTCTTTAAGGCTAAGGCAGGGAGAGGAAAAAAAAAGGTGACGAGAGTAAGTCTTTTAGTTATAGTTTTTGCAGACAATTGATTAGAAACCTACCCTAGGAATCGGGAAGCAAACGTTCAGGTGCTTTTCCTGAACTAAGTAGAGCATAGCTGAGCTAGGTCTTTTCAAGATATGTTATTACTATTAAAATTGATTGTTTTGGAATGGATTCCTGATTTTTGAGAAAGATTCCATCTTCACAATGTACAAGTCTGAAAATTCAGAATTTTCTTTAAAATAATGGAATTTAACAGATGAAGAAAGATTCATGATGAAGACAAAGATTTCATGTAATGAGGTGTTTTTATGTGCCTGTAATAAATATTTCTGAGGTAGAAAGAAATCACCGTATTCTTCTGAAACATAGATTTTATCTAAGAGAATTCAATACCTCTGTATCTTTTTCAGTCATGTTAGCACCCAATATCCCGTAAAAGAAAAGACTGGTCTTTTTTAATTTTAGGGAGAAAAAAAAAAAACCTAATACTTCTTTAATTGCAATACTTGTTAAGAATATTTTTATCAGAACAAATCAGATATCTCAGGTTGGATAAGGTCATGATAAGCATACTCTTTATGGATTTTAAATATGTAAATATGGTTTGAATGCCCAGTTCTTCTCTAAATCTTGTTAAAAACTTTACACATTATTTTTGTGTATGGACCATGGAATGGTCTTTGTTATTAAAATTTCAAATACATATTGTCAAAAGCAATCAGCAACTCCTGGTTTGATACCAATGTGAGAAGACAGATTGTCCAAAAAGTTAATTTCCGTTTAAACATATAAATGAACCAGAGAGATATTCTGAGGTATTAAATTCTCAACATGTCCCACTGAGAAGAATGGATCTGTTGAATGCATGCTCTTGAGAACAGCTTCATCTAGTTGCCTAAACAGGAGTTGAATTCTTTCAACAGTTCTACAGTAATAAGAAAGCCCCAGAAAGACATTGACCTATTATAAAGGATACACATTAATAGTAAGATTCTCATACAACAGGCTTAGCTTATTTCATTCATAATTACTTGTATCATTTTTTTTGAAACTAAGTTATAAAATATATATTAAAGAAAAAATGTGGTTTTAGATTTCCCAAAAATATTTTTTTCTACCTACATTGAATTTCATCTACAGTCACCCAATCTGCTAGTCATTGTGATGGGATTTCTAAGGATATATACAATAGATTGAGTTATAAGCTCAGGAAGACAAAAGTATTTCCTTCTTCCTGAGAGTGCACCTTTTGAGATCACTAAATATGTATATACAATTTCCTACTGAATTTCTGAGGATTTACTGGAAAATGTTTACCTCCTTGAACACGACTTTGACCTGCCTAGTCTTAGCTTCATAGACTTTTAGAGCAAAATTATCCCAGTCTAACAGGTTGTATATCACTCTTAGAAACATTTCTCTGAATCATTACTGTCTTGGACACATTTATTGGGAGTTTGCTCAAGGCAAGACCTCAGTGGCCTAGGCTTGGATCCTTTCTCCCTTTAAAACTAGGAATGGCATTTAATGTACATGAACAGAGATATTACATGCATGTGATTGACAGCAAAACAGCCATAACAGTTTTCCTCCTCTTGAGTGGAGGGAGAGAAGAACCTCAAAAAACTTTATGTGTCTGAATAGGAATGCCAATTTTCTGCTGTTTTCCCCATCTTCCACTTTGAGAATATTGAAAACCCTAATTGTCACAGAGAATCTTTTTCACTTCAATTACCCACTAAAATCTGCCTTGAGGAACGGAATGTAGAATTTTTCTTGAGCACCTGCATTTGAATTGTGCCAGCCGGTGAAACAACTTGCACCAAGAAATAAAATTATTTCTACAGGTGCATTTTCTTTGATTTTCTCACATTACACCCATTATTTCCCATATCATGAAAGCATCACCAATTAGATTTGTCTGTGGTCTGACGGTGAAGACAGACAAGTTGAGTCAGTAATTCTAGTTTACTCCAAGCACTCTTAACTGAGCTCAAAAAAAAAAAGCTGAAGTTCTAATGCAATGTTCTACTTACCAAGGTCATCACTTACTTAGGTTTTTCAAGCATAAATCTCTATGGGTGAAAATGCATATTTTAAAATACAGAGAACTACTCAAACCTTTTTAGGAAATCAGACATGAACCATTATGACAAATAAAATGATTATAAAAGCCAGGTTGAAGATATGCATTTTTAAATTAAGAGTAAAAAATTTAAAAAGAAATAAAGTTGATTGGGAAAGTCTCAATTTGTGCATTCTAACAAATAATTCCATGCAGCCTGAGACTTTGTAGAAATTTTTCCCAGTCTTCCCATTTCTTTACTAGACAAAGGAAGAAAACAGTGGAGAACAACTAACTAAAAAATAATGAGATCTTAATGTAAAGTTTTTGTGGTGTTTTTTCTTTTTCTACTTCTTCTATTTTATTTTTGTCATATAATTAAGATTTTACTCAGACACTGGTGGAATAGAAATCTGAAAAAAGTTAACTAGAGCTATGTGTCTCTGGTAGACACTTGTGTCTAAGATCACACTTAACTGCTTTTAGAAATACCACTAATACATTGCCTATGGAAGTGCCTGCCAGTCTCTCTCATTTGTACAATTTGACTAGGTCCCTTCTCACAAACCTAAAAGCAGTTCATGGTATCCCTTGCTGCTCTCTCATAGACTTGTCTACATAAGTAAATGCCTTATTTATTGCAATACATATGCAATTTTATTCAATAGAGATGCACATGGGACCTACTTTTATTCTTAAATTTGGGGTTTTTTTAGAATTAATATCTTTTACAGCCTCATGACAAGTTTATAGAAGGCTCTGCATAAAGACAGGACTAAAATAGCCAAAACAAGCAGCTTTTTAGAGAACAATAGTCAGGAAAAAGACAGGTGTTGTAGAAACTTGGATAGATATCTGAAATGTTTACCTTGGCAAATTATACTTTCTTCCAGGTGTGAAAGACAGTTACAAACTATATTGCAGGATTATGGACAGTACTTCTTAGGTATCAAAAGATAATTTTCCTTGTCTGATTGAAGTTTCTGGGACTTTTCAGGATGTCTTCAGTGAGCTTTAGATCATACCCATATAGAAAAACCAGAAACATAGATATTCATGGGTGTACAGGTAACAAATGTGAAAAATACTTTTCATTAATCTTCTTAGCCATTGTTTTCAAGCCCTTGAAGTTCTTTCATTTTTACATTTTCATTTTCCTCTGGCTTCTCTCTGTCTCTCTCTCAGCTTTATCCTTGGTTTCCAGAGCTTTTTCTCCAATCTTTTAAGGATTTTCTGATGTAAAACACCTTTCTCTTGGAACTTGAAACTCAGCTTTATGTATGTTTAACAACATGAAACCATGCAGTCAGCAACTGTGTACTTTTTTGCACAATCAATGACTTCATTGTTTGTACTTAGCTTTCCTACTGTCTTGTGGACAGACTACTTAGTTTTATAGGCAAAAAAATCAATTCACTTAAGTGTGACTCACATCTAACTACACATCAGCTTAAAAGTAATCCCTTGACCTCTTCCAGAAAAGAGAGCACATTTCACAAGCTAAACCTTTCTCAAAACCCTGAGTAGTTAATTTATTCTTAATAAAAGCTAAATAAATTCACTGAACTTTCATAATTCACTTTGGGTGACATACACTGAAAATGCACCAGTGCCAATGACACCTGGACAAATGTGCAGTCTTTCACCTTCTTATCCACAAATTCCTGTTTCTCAGAGCATATGGTCGTAAAATTACTATATCTACTCACTTTTCTCTCCTACTCTTCTGCCGTGTGCCAGAACTCCTAAATCACAGTTCTAGCTAACACTACATTTACTTATCTTCCCTTTTGCAAATACCAAAAAGCTGTGTTTAAGGTGGTTAACTGTGGTCTCATTAATGTTTCCCACTTGCTATTCATTGCTGCATATTTTTGCTCTGATATTGCCCCCAAAATAGCCCTTTTGAATTAAGAAAAGGCAAACCCCAAGATTACCAGTCTTGGGTGACCTTTTTGAAGGAATAGGCACTTCTGGTCTTGACTGTTTCTCTGGCAACAGTAGCCATTCTCATTGCTTGCAAGTGGCTACACTTCCACTCTTTCTGCTGATTTCAGTAGCCTTAATCTTACCTCCCGTCTCTTTTCCCTCTGGTGCCAATTACTTCAATCATTTTGGAATGGTCTCTGCAGGAAAACATGCCAACTAGGAAAACAATGATGCTTCCAACTACTTTCCCCTCATGCTTCTAACACAAGCAGTTCCTGGGTTGAGCTGTGCTTGGCAATGCTAGCATTGCCACTAACACTTGCTTTCCACATGAGACATTCACCTAGGAAATATCTGAGAGAACCTGAGCTCATTTAGATTGAAAACACCACCTTTTTCTTCATTATTATTCGAATAAACACTTAATCGTTTGCAAACCTATGGCCTAATTCTATGCCATTGAAATCCGTGAAAGTTCTCTAATTGCAAGAAATAGGTCAGGCCCAATAGCCATCCCTTACAAAGTTTATTTATATAAGTACGTATTACCTAGAGCATATGTTGTGTTTGCTTCCAAGTTCTCGTACAGACATTTTTTATTGAAGGATTTTACTTTATTATCTATTGGTGTTTCTGTTTCTTTGGGGAACTATTGCATTCATCTCTCCTTGTCTATTTAATTTTGTTGAGATTTATAAAGTCCTCAGACTGAGATTTTTCCTTTAAATATTGTATTTTGAGTCACTCAGTATCTCTCTCAGCCACAAAAATTAACACACAGAAAGCTGAAATATTTGCCAGTATGTGACTGAATCTTTTCAGCACTATGGTACTTGCTTAGACTAGTCTTTATTAAAGCAAGAGAGATGGAAACATACACATTAGGCAGATCAAGCCAAGTTGGAGCTAAATTTCTTCTGCCTCCTTTGCTTCATGAATTAATTTTTCCCTCAAATTCATGTGTTCCAAGGAATCCATAGATTCCAGGAACTCATATATTTTGTGCTGAGCTATCTAAGTATTTATCTGCAAAGAGGACCTTTGTGAAAGACTTGAAAAGTTTGCTTGCCCTCCCTGTTTGGCAGAGAAATTGATCTATGCTCCTTGATGTCTGTTGACTTTTCCACTCTGATCTAGTGCATTCTTCCAATTTATGCTACCTTTTGGAAGTATGTGAAAGAATGACCTGTTGACCACTTTCAAAAATAACTTCAAAGCTTGGAACATTTAACAGTCAGTATCTATGCTAGGTATCTTTGGTGCTGACACTGCATCTGACTTTATTATACCCTTATATATTGCTTTCATGTCTCTTCTGTGGCACAACTGGCACCTATGTTCGGAATGTGTAGAACCTCAGAAGGTGTAGCTTTCAACTCCAAACATGCCTGAGAAAATGAAGGGCAGTATTGAACAAGATGTTAACGTGAATCATATCCTCTTCCCTTCATCTAGACTTTGTTCTCTTAGGATTTGTACTTGTGTCCATCCTGGGTATGATAGCAGGGGAGAATGCTCTTCAAACATGGAAGGGTTATTCTCTATGACCAAAAGGCAGATTGTAACAGCAAGCCTCAGGAAAAGACTCTGATACCAAACCTATGGGATTACAGAACTGCAAAAGATTTGAAAAATGGCTATCCTTTCCTCTCTATAATGTTTATACCTAAGCAAAGTACATTTACACATGTAGAAGTTGCTGAATATCCAACAAAGGTGTTGGACAGTAGAAGGTTACTAGAAAAAGCACTAGGGAAAGCTTTTTAGCAGATAAATTATAAATGGAAACTTGAAAATTTGGCTTAGCTGAATTTGGTTGTAAACCGAATTCAACAAAGAGTTTTGGCAGGAAAAAAAAGAAGAAAAAAATTGTGACTTTTGAAACACTTAATTTTGATATTTTAACAAGGGTGTTGAATTTAATATATCAATATTTAATTCTAATAAGGGGAATAAATGGCATAAAATTCTATTGGTTCCTTTGCAACCTGATTAAAAATTTTGTTTACCAAAACAAAACAACAAAGAAGAAAAAATGGTCTTTATTTCTGCAATAAAATCTAAAGAATTAAAAGAGCAGATTAACCTGAAGCAATTTGAAATTTTTCAGTCAGTCATGGTGTTGAAAAATCAGTTATTCAGATCAGTTTATTTGCCAATGTTCTGAGAACTTTGTAGCTGCCTGTTGCTTTCCATGTGAAAACTGCAACGTTGATTTTAATTTCAAAATCACTCAATGAGAGATTTTTCCCTCTTCTCATGCTGTCAGCTTGAGCCACATTCCTGTCATTACAGTGATAGCTTGATCCTTTTCTCTCTTTGCTGAATATATGTGATGCAATATAGAAGTCCCTTTTTTTTCTTTTTTTCTTTCCTTTAGGATCCTTCATTCATTGGTATCCTTAACCAATTGTTTCTTGACTATAAAGGCATGTTTCAAATCTTACCTGTTTGCATGAATGTTGGCATGGACATAAGGCATATAGGATTAGATTTGTACGATCAAGAAATATAAAAAGAAGCTTTAACATTTATTTGGATTTTATCTCTTTTTTAAAAAAAAGATATGTGCAAAGAAAGACGCAATGTTCTCATTTCTTGCACTATACTACTGCTTTATGTTTTCTTTTTATTTCTAACCAAAGTGTACCTAAATTTGGAATCACTCTTTTGATCAAGGAACCTTGGCTAAAGTACAGGCTGGTAAAAAGCAAATTCTAAAAGTATCTAAGACCACTGTTCAAGAAGTAATAAAAGAAACCCCTTATATCTGGAGCAGTTCCAGTAAATATTTTTCTTGAGATGCATGAGGTCTTGAAGCTGCTCTCCATGAAAGAATGGTGGACCTTCAAGAAGGCCATCAAACTAAGATGACTGAATTTTGAAATGTGTTACATGACTCAGTTCCAGAGGGATAATCTGGAAAAACCCCAGAACAGCAGTGGAAATAGGAAAGCCATTGGTGCAGACACTGAGCACTAAACTCTCTCTATCAGAGGACACCTACCAGGTAAAGAAGGACTGTCTGTAAAGAAGCTGATTCACCATGGAATAGAGCAAGAAATAGATGAAACATAAAGTAGTTAAGTAAAAAACCATATTTTTATTCCTTTTTTCCATTCTTCCTCTGTCTTAGGGTCCAAAGAAAGAATAAACATTGTTCTTCAGTTTACAATGCTGTAATTAGTTGTATCTTTCTATGACATAATTCCAGTCAACAGTTTGTCTGCAGATTTAGAAGCATTAAGAAATAAGCCTAATTTCCAACAGTGCTGAGTAGCCATAGTTCCTGTGGAGAGCCTGAGGTGACATATTGTGTGGCTGTAAATCAGGCCAGAAAAGGACAAGGCAGAAATGGAATGTATTGCTCACCTTTCACTGCCTGGTAGCTACCTCAGAGTGTGAGGTTATTGATGGTTGTCTTATCAGAAACTTAAAGTGGTCATATAATTTATTTATGCTCCAGTAAACAATTCTTAAACCTGTCTCAAAAAAACCTGCAAAACTGTGGATTTATCCACTTTTAATTTTTGAGGAAAATGAGTCATGCTTTTGAGAGTTTGATTAAGGTCACTAGAGTACTTTAAAATTTACTAGAATTTTTTTCCTTCCATCCTTATGTCAGTGTTTTGTTAAATGTATTGTAGACTAGGAACTTAAAGATAGGTGTTAAAAGTCCCTCCTCTGATCATATACAGGAATGAAGTACATTTTAGGACAAATATCCACTCTCCGTTGAACTAAGGTGAATTGATTTGAGTAGAATTGCAAGACTGTACTGATGTAAATGAAAGGAGAATTTGTCAGTTTTGCACAAAATAGAATCTGAATTGTATGTTGTCAGTGGCTAAGGACCTGGCATGGTCCATTTCTCAGTCTTATATCTGTAATCTTACAGCTGATGTTCAGAAACAGTCATAATTTTAAAAAAAATGAGATTTTATTAACCCAGTTACAAAAACTAGGCATATGAATATTTTTCCATGAGGTTGAGGAAAAATGTAGCATTGTTGCATTTTAAGTAATTCTATTTTTCCTATTGAGAGGACAGAGATTATGGGAAGAACATTCAGATAAGATCATATAACACATATGCATGATCATAGAACTGTAGGATCTGAGAATGGTTTGGGAAGAGACATTAAAGGTCATCTAATTACAAGGCCCCTGCCACAGGCAGGGATAATTTCCACTAGATAAGGTTGCTCAAAGTCCCATTCATCCTCACCTTGAACCCTTCCGGGGATGGGGCATCCATATCTAAGAGAATAAAAGGAATAGAATATACAACAGAATACAAGAAGTGTTTGGACAGTTCTGTGGAAAGATAATTTGTGTAATTACAGTCAGAATATTTAATTTAGATGTTTTTCCTTTTCCAAATAGATTTAATTTTCTTCTGTAGACAATATTTCTGCTACTGATAACCACAGGAGTACATCCTGCAACTATTTTGGTCAACATATTGATTGTGGCTGTAATTGTAACTGGGAGGGACAGAAAGAGCACAATAAACTTATGGTAAGGCTCTCTTAAGATAAAGCAATATTCTTGTAGTGTTATGTAATTAATATTCTGATTACATTTTAAAAAATTAAGTGAAAATAACTGGTTTGGATGTTTTAAAGCTTTTAATTTTGAGTACTCAAATACAATAACTGTTAATTAAAGTTTCTTGATTTTGTTTGGGTTTTTTTCATTTTCTCCTTTATTTTGTCTGAGGGAATAGGTATCTATATTCTTCAACATAGGTAGCTTTGGATAAACAATCATTTTTAAAATATAACTCAATCACATTCACTTAGAGAAATTAATTATTTGTGGAATCTCCAAAGTAAAACTTAAGTGGAAAGTAGGGGAAAAAAGAGAAAAAAAATATAGATTATATGATTTTCTGTTTCTATAAACCATATGCGTGTCTCTGCGTGTGTGTGTGCAGAGGAATTCACTGACTGTGATGTGATACCCAACCAATGAATCCTTAGCCTACCTATCTCAACTGAGAACTGTCTGAAATTTGGGAAATGTTCAAGAATGTTCAAGACCATGTTCAAAGCCATGGTGTCATGCTGAATCCTTTCTGTAGAACTCTTTCTGAATCAGGAAAAAGTTATTTGAAGGTTGTATTCAGGTTTAGACATTGACCAAAGTAGGGATCAGAAGCAACTTCATGGATTCTGCCTTCCTTGTGCTTTTGTTTCACCTTTCTTTCAGGAGTACTATCTCTGTCCAGTCAGGGAGTCTGACATAGAGAACCACACAGAATGGCTGGGGTTTGAAGGTACATCCAGAGATCATCTGATCCAGCTTTCCTGCTCAAGCAGGGCCACCTAGAGCTGGTTGCCTAGGACTGTGTCCAACTGGGTTTTGAATATCGCCAAAGATGGAGACTCCATAAAATCTCTAGGCTACTTTTGCTAGTAATCAGTCAGCTTCAAAGTAAAAAAAACTGTTTCCTGATGTTCAGACAGGACCTTCTGTATTTTGGTTTGTGCCCATTCTCTCTTGTCATACCACTGGACACCAATGAATACAGTCTGGCTTTGTTTGCCTCACATCCTTCCCTTCAGAAGGGAATTGATGAAATTCCTCATGAGTCTTCTCTTCTCTAGGCTAAACAGTCATAGTTTCCTCAGCCTTTCCTTGTGAGAAATCTTCCACAAGGGTGCCAGGGAAAATATAAGTTTTATCCTGCACTCTCTCTGATCCATCTTGTACCTTGCTGCTTGCATATAGATTTTTCAGGCATGTTGCTTCTTCTACATCAATTCTTTCAAAATATAAAACAGATTTTCTCTTAACTGAAGTTGTTGCAGAGGTGCTACTGACATCTATTCGAAGTACTTCATCTCTGTAACCTCTACCCTTTCATATAAAATCCCATTAAATTGTTCTTTCCTTTTAAGATTGTTCTATTTCTGATGGATGACTTACAGGCCTATGGATCTCTGCAAGGTGTTACTAGTCTCTAGGAAATGTGCTAGGATGATTCAACACATAGAGAAATTCTTTTCTTCCCCATGCCTCTTAACTCTGCCTTCCCAATACTTATAAGTCCCTAACATCTGAAAGATGCTGTCCATGTCATTCCCATCTAATCCTGAATCACTTGAATTCTCCTGTGACCTTTTACTCAACCAAACTGTTTTAGGTTTGTTTCAGTCTTTTGGTCACAGTTCTTACCTGAGTGTCTTCCCCAGAGTCTGCTTCTACAAAATATGATTAACAGGTACCATGGTGTGGGAGGAATCACTGAAGCCAAATGTTGTGTCAAGACAAGAAAACTTGAACAGCATACAGAATGAATCTTAGAAGCTGACAGACATTGAAGATTCTATTCCAGGGGCTGTGAGACAAGCAGAGCTCAACTGGTCAGTTTCTAAGTTTCCTGGGAAACTAAGCACAACCATCTACAGTTCTTGGGTGGATGAATGCTCATTTTTCCTTTGAAAATTTGAGCCTGTTATCTTTGCAACGTTTGGAAAATGCTAAAAGTTTTAAGCAATAATTTTTTTTCAGATGTGCTTCTTTCTGAGGACTCACCACTCAGAGAGCTCTAGGTGCTCTGCTTAATTTCTCCGTCCTTAAGATCTGTTGAGTTATTTTTTTGTTCAGCTTAGTTTGCTGGAAATGCCATGCTGCATTATGCTATAGTAATATTTTAAGGGGTTTGAGACTCCTGATGTTGTGTACCAAATGTGAAAACATCTATTTATGTCTTACAGCCTGTAAGTTTTTAATCGCTTTGGTTTCTCTGTCTGTATATTACCATGGTCCCTAAAAGTAAATATATATAAACAAGGGATCAGTTCTATTTAACTTCAACCTCATTGAACTCAGCTTAACATCAGGCTTCCAAAGTCTATTTACAATTTGTTTTAGCATAATACCATGACTGTGGACATAATTTTTCTTGGAATCTATGTCCTTTAAAACATCAGCAGCAGACACAACTGTGATGGCTGCCAGTCCTTCTAGTGTGATCCAGTGCACTTTGGAGTGATTAGATCTGCATACTAATCATGTCTGTAAGCATATCCAACTACTGCCCTGTATGTCAGTGTGGTAACATTTTCATGGATGAAAGTTCATTTAATTCAAGGTGCCATAAACTAGTTTAATATAATAAAAAAGAGAATATTTTCACCAGGATAAATTAACTTCACATTCCTCATTCCTATGGACTACCTAGTGGAAGAAGGAAAATGAGACTGTTCCTTAATTTTTGCATTCCTGGTTCTCTTTGGATTGCTGGAACAAGTAGTTCGGCCTGTATTTAAGGATGGTCTCATTTTATATTCTGGCCAATTCAGTAGGTTGTATTACTCTTCCTGCCTGTAGCAAGTGATGCTTCTGTCTGTCAGAAGCAAGTTCCAAGCTTCAAACAGCACTGTCTCCTGTTTTATCATGCCTAATTGACAGCCTGAATTTTTGGGCTGGCCTGAGATAGTTTTAGTGTCATTGTTATAACACTCATATTTCTCTGCTTATCAGAATTGTTAGGATTATATTGTGTCTGGCTCCACAGTCCATCTGGAATCAAATTGGTCATTGATCTAATATTGCAGTTTATCAGTGTTGCTTGAATTACATTGCAGATGACTATGTGTACCAGCTGGAATTGAATTGGTCATGAGTCTAATAACATCATTGCAAATGTGGCAGTTGAATGGTTGCGTCCTTATGCAGTTTCTGTGCATTGGATGTCTTTACATTTGTTAGTCAAAACACAGTTACCTTTTTCAATGAAGATTTCTGCTAAATCACTGCTCATATTTTCCTTTATTCCTTCATTTCAGAAATCAATTTTGGCCAAAAAAATGGTTTTGATTCAAAACCTTAAGGTCATGACTGAAAGACAAGACATTGTTCTTTCCATGTTATTTTCCAATGTAATGATCAGACTGAGAAAACTCCTTTATTTCATCTAATATTAATCAAAAGTTACCCACTAAAGTAAAATTTTAAAACTTGCTGTAAGGGGAAAGGGATGTGCATTTTCAGAAAGCTGTTAATCCCATTTGTCTTTGATTGAGATTGAAATGATTCACCCAGAAAAGAAACTTGGTTTTTTTTACTAATTACAATACAGATGGACAGTTAGAGAATGTCTAATTTATATGTAGCTAAAATTTGATTTGATAAATTCTATGTTCTGTTTCCATGGTTTCTTTCATTTATCCTATATGTTTATTGTAAATCCCCAACCGGTTCTGTTTGTTACTCTTGCTGGACAGTACAGCCTACTCTGCTCTGGTAAAGCATTCTCTATTGCTCAAGAATACCTTCTATCACCTAAAGTTTCTTGTCCCACAAGGGAAAAATATTTCTTAAAACCAAGACTAAGATTTGTAGTAGATAGGTACACTGTCTTGTGCATTTAAGTTTCAAGTAAAATTTTCCATCTCTGCAGCCTTTTTATGTCTGTGATCAGTTGTTATTCAATATCATCATCAACAGTTTCAGTATCCCCTTTTAAGTGTAGAGTTTCTGTTGGTTTACTACCTTAACCCCACTCCTCTCATAAAGGAGTTTTGCCTTAATTTCTCTCATATTTATTCACTGAATTGAATTATTTACTCATTCTGGGCATGGTATTACCCATTCAAATGTGGCTTCTCTTCAAGCTCAGGTTATGACAGCCTCTTTCCTTCTTCTGCCTTATCGGTGTGTTTGTTTCAACATCCTGTTGAGACCATCAGTACAAGGTCTGCCATGCTCCTAAACCTCAACTGATGCCTTTTCAAGACAAAACATTGAAGAACAATCTAAAATACAGCTGCCTTTGCAGACACATCCACATATTTTATGCTTCTTCTGTCTTCCAAGAGCCCTCTGGTAAATCCTTTCTTGCCCTTATGGGTAAGCAAGGACTCTAGGTCTCTGCTCTACACCAGGAGAGAATGAAAACACAGGTCTAGTAATCTCTTGAACCATTACAAGTATATTCATGAGGCAAGAATACACCACATAAAACAAAAGCTGAACATGGATTGTCCTGCATAGTTTCTTTTTAGAAACAAAGCCTTACTAAAATGACATTATATAGTCAATTAGTCCAATGGACTAGAATTTGGTTTTTCAAATGAAATGGCAGTTCTATCTCCTTAAATTTTTAAGTGTGTAATTTCTCCTAAGAAAGAAAATCCACAATCAAGAAGGAAAATGAAAGGAAAGTTTTCTCCTTCATCTTGGTAAAGGAAAAGAAATAATGCCTTTTTTTGCATTTTGAAAATTTTTTTCCATCACCTAAGTATCTCAGGCCATCCTTGTCTCCAGCTGACTAAACAGAATCTTTAAAAAGATCTGTTTTTGTAATAAATAAAAGTGGCGTGTATTAATTTTAATTCTTTATATTTTAATATTTCTTCCTGTAGTTTTTTTTAAGTTTATTGCTGTTCTCAGGAAAAAAGGGTTCTAATTAATAATAGATCACACTGATTTCCCCTTCTTCTTAAAGTGGTTTCCTAACCTCTCTGTAAGTGTACTATTGGCTAGTATAAAGTTTTAGTATTAGCCACACAGGAAGAAATATTTCTCTTGGTCTCTTACGCCTCATCTGTTTTTATTTTTCTATTTCTTTTTCACTGTTCATTAAAAAGTATTATTTATCTCTACTATGGGAAGCCTTCCCAGAACATCAATAGGTATTGTAATAACTATTGAGAATCCACAGAAAAAAAAATAGAAATAAAACTGTTAACATTTTTCATTTGACTTTTTTGGTTGTTTTCAAACACTGCATTTAATTTGTCTTCAATGACAATATGCATTTTATACTGGAAGACATGTGCTTTCAAATACGAACTCTTCAGAGGGGTAAAGAAGATAGTTCCACCTATGGGTCTCAAGAGTAGTCTTCTGATTACCAAAGTGGATAAATAGAACTTGAATCAATATAAAAAAAAAGAAAAAATATAGAGTCTGGCTAGAGTTGTTTTCCTGAACTAGGAATCGAGTTAGCAGGTGAGCTTGTGAAAAGATGAGTACCACTGTGAAACAGTAAGAATGAAATACTGCTCCAATAATGGCAAAGCTAGAACTCTCAAAATGCACAATGGTTAAAAGATATAAATATTTAACCAAGTTGGTAACTGTTCCAAACAGTAATACAGCCTAGTCTACACTGGGAGTTGGGAAAATATATAATTTCTGATACACTTGGACTTCTGTCATCAAAGCTCATGCTGACAGCTGAAGTTCTCTTGTATCTGCAAATGACTCAGCACAGAGGTGGGAGCTATCACCTCTACTAAATCAACAGAAAAAGATAGAGTAAATCAGCCTGGGTGTTTTGAGACACATCACTAGTTCGTGAAGATTGCTTCAAGGTACAGGTGTAAGAGTCAAGACCCTCCTGAAAAGTTAGGTGCATTTGTTTCTGACTACAGTTTTCTCACTCTGTGTTACTGCAAATCACCCTTTGCTCTGTAAAAGATGACTGGAGAAGGGCAGAGAGAAAAGCAGAAGAGTCAGGTTAGTCCATTTTCTGTTGGAAACTTGAAGGGTAATCTGGGCTCCTGGAGAACTGCAGTCTCTCCTCACCTGCCACCAACAGCAGAGTGCTCAGACACATGTCCTAATGGGAGCCTCGATGCTTTCAGATGACCCTTCTACTTTGTTTGCTGGCTTCCTTATAGCATGTACCTGAAGATAAGAACATAAGTCAACTGAACAATGACATAATCCAGGGTAACTCCAAAACAAGTTATTGTCTTTAGAAAGATCTATTTGGAAATTATACAAGAAATGCATTGCATACAGTAGTGGAAAGAACTCCAGCAAAATGGTGATGGAAGGGCCTTGTGAAGCTGCAGCCTCACTGCATGGCAAGGACAATTTCTATGCCTCTCTTCCTCTATTAAGTCTTCCCTTGGATTATTTTGCTGCCACATTGTGCCATGTAGATACTAAAGTAAAACAGGCAAAGCTAGGCATGTTTGGAGATTTCTTTGAAAAGTAACTGGAAATGCTTGCTTATTCCTGAGCTTAATGTTGCATGAAGTTGTCACTGAGACCATGGCCTAATATCTTGGACTTCATGCCTAGGACACTTCTTTATCAGCACAATTTATAGAAAGAAAATGAAAGAAACAATTTATTCCCTTTACAATTCTTGGTTTCTTGAACCTCCCTGAAGTTCTTCTTTGAAGACAGCTATTTTGCTACGAGAGGGTTCCACACTTTTACTTTAAAGTGAAAACCATTCAAAACCAAAATAAATTAAATTTGGCATATGAACAGCTTGGAGAACAACAAACCAAATGAATAAGAATAAGGCAGCCGCTATGTGAACAGAAAAAAAATAAATCAAGAAATCCATTTGCAGAAGTAAAAGCATTAAAAGCAGCAAAATAATCAGACTAATGGAAGAAAAATGTCAGATGAATGTAGTATTAGTGGAAGATGAGGATGTAATTCACAAGTAAGATGAAATTGTTAAGAGTGTGGATCAATATGCATAAACCCTAACATCACAAAGTAGGCTAACCTCAAAATATGGAATATACCAGGAGGAACAGGAAACTGTCCTGGGGAAAAAAAAAAAGATGGAATTAGCAGAGCCAAAAGAGGATATTGTTAACAAGAAGACATAGTGAAAAAAAATCACTGCTGCTGTGAAAAGGACTAAATTTCAGCAGATTTCTTTTTCTTTTTTTTTAGTTCGTAATGCAAAAGTTTCAGGCTTTTGTTTTTTGATGAAAGCCCTTCAGGATCACAGAAAGGAACTATTTCGATGTCTCTGGTGTGACTATCACATTCAAACTGGTAAACTGACAGCAATCTGTCAGTTACTCTTAATTTTCTCTAACTCTCTGGGTAAAACACCCGCAGGGTGAGGTAGGATGGCTGGAACGCTGCTCCATACCCACGGCAGGGTCCTATATCCTTGCCTTTGCCATGAGGGTGTGAGATTTCACAGGCAGGAAACAACAGTCTGTGACAGTGAGGGAAAAGTCTCCACAGCAGGCCATTTAGGCAGGTCAGGAAGGCAAATAACAGTGGAAAATGATAATTGTGTGAAAGAAACCTGTAATGAACCCAGCGTGCTTGTCACTTCAATTTTTAAGACACCGTTTGTATCCTTTGATTGTTTCAATATGGGGTTAATTACAATGCTTATGCCAGTTGCTCTCTTCAGGCCTGGGACAAGTGGGCACAGATCATAGGTTTAGTGTATACTGTATTCATTTTCTTATCTATGTATGGAACAAATATGTGATTATAGGATATTCCATTTTATTGTAATATTTACTTCCATGCATTCCACACAAACTGAAGCAAGAGAAGAGTCAAAGTTTACAAAGTCCAGAATTAAATTAGTAGCCTTGGAGAAGCCCAGTGACTGATACCCTTAAACCAAATCACTGAAATAAATCTAAATCCCTGTTCTGGTGTGCAGTGCTCCCACACTCAGAGTAGCAGTGGCACAGGGTGCTCGCAGTTGGTTCGGCTGATGTCGCCAAAAGCTGTGAGTGCTCCGTGCGCTGTCTGGCACCACTGTGAACACAGTCCTTGCAACAAATTGATGCTGTGAGGACTTAATGATTTCTTTTCATGACCAGCGAACTGCACCCCACTGTCACTGTAGCAATAATTCACACTCCTCTCAATGTTCAAAACTAGCCCAGCTAGAAGAACCACCTCTCTATATATCTATATGGTACAACTATTCTGTGCATATACTTATTGCATTATTTACATTTAAACATTGACTCATAGAATATCCTGAATTGGAAGAGACCCACAAGGACCATTGAGTCCAACTCGTATTGATTTTATTTATTTATGGAATTTATTAGATTAAACTGGGAGAAAAAAATTAAGACAGAATGGAAATCTACTGAAGAATTAATGATCCTTCCATAACATTACACTGAATATGTTCCCTTTGGTGACTCACTTCCATTACTTACATTTCCCTACTTGATGATAAAGGACTATATACAGCTTTTGCCTGTTGTTTGGTTACATGAGACTGTATGCCTACTATGTTGTCCTCCATTGGAATTTCTGACTGCTGTATGCATTGAAAAATATTTGCTTTACTGAATTTCTGTACAATGTGTCTATCTCTTCCTAAGGTCCTAATTTTGCTCTTAATTTTTTATTTGTAGCACTTTATAACTGTGTATGGTATAATAAAGAAATAGATTATCTGAGGAGTTATAAATCATCACTTCAGTGCTTTTTAAGGTGGGAAACTCCAAAAAGTATATTCTTTGATGGTAACCATGTATAGAAAAGAGAAGGTTCTAAAATGTGTTCTCCAGGATTTGAGTGGTAAATAAACTGAAAACCACAATGTTTTACCATATCAGACTTGTTAAGAAGAATTAACATATAAACAAACTTCTATCTAGTGTGATGCCAAATTAATTTTCCCTAAAGCAGTTCATAGTTCAGCCTCTGTGGGACTTTTTTCTTCCTCTTTAGTAAGAAAAGACTTTGGATGGATCATGTAAAAAAGAAACCAGGTTTCTCACAAATTGTAATGTAATAGTAGATGTTTACAGGAATTAATGATATAACTTTTTCTTGGAGGAGAACAGGGAAGAATCAATTAAAAAGAAATAAAAGGGTCTTAGAGGTATTGTTGGTTTTACATAGAAAAAATGGAAGTAGAGGTAATTTCAACTACAAACAGATGCACAAACTTCCCATACTAGTAAAGATGACTTTGGGACAGAACTAGCTGACAGCCTGTCATATTATTCTCCTGCTTTGCCTTTTTCTGTATTGGAGGGTGTCTCCATGTCCTGTTTAATTAGGTTGGTCTTCCTCATAGATCAAAGACTCTCAAATACAGTAATTGCTGTATTTCAAGATTATTTTTCATTTCTGGTGCTCTGTTGGCTGGCTATACTGTAATCCCCAAATCAAATTAATCCAGTAATCAGTGGTTCTAAAGTAAATCATTGAAATCAACTTGAGATGTCCAAGGTTTCAGACAAAGCCAAGAAGCAATGGGTCAGAAAGTATTTCCTCTGCTGTTTGCATATTATATATGGCTGGCAGTAACAGCTTGCATGTTCTTTCCCAGAACTGAATGGATCATATAGGCAAGGTTTCTTTTATTTCACAGAATGACTTCATGTTCTCACTCTGTTTTTCCACATGGACTCTCAAATAAAAATATTTTTAGGGATAAATCAGTTCATGCTTTTTTGTTATGTAACAAAAACTGACATCAACAATAGTTCAGATAGCATTATATATTGAGGAGGAGAGATTCAAAGCATGAGGACTTCAAATGAAAACTGAGAGCTTAAATAAAATTTGTACTTATGAAAATCACCCCTCAAATTTGTTCATACAGAAAAATTTATTTGCTGTAGCACTCTGACTTAAAATTCACTATAAGAATGTGAAGGAATTATTGTAATGTCTAGTAAGAGAAATAAAATACAGAAACCAAAGTTAATTCATTATTTCATCTGTGGATATTTCTTTTTTAACCTGCTCATATCTAAAATAAACTACTACAATTATTGGACTGTTTAATTGCTTCATAACAATATGGTGTCCTCCAATTTCTTACAATGTAAATTATGTGGGATTACTTGCGATATGCAAAAAATAAAAAAGCTAACTGATGTAATATATTTTGATTTATTTTAAGCTACCAATTTCATCCATTTTAGATAATGATAGAAAAATTAAATATGTGCAATAAAGATTCTGCTAAGCTAAAAGAGATAAGAATAAAAATTATCAGTAAATATTATCAGAATACTTTTTCTTTTTCTGTTTCGAGTCTTGTAGAAATAAAAATGCTATGAAGAAAATGCAAAACTTAGCAAAATATTTAAATGATGAATGCAGAAGCCTATTGACACACTTAGTTGGTGTATTTGACTGATAAGAGCTTGAAGGCAGGTTTGGCTTTGTCCAGTCTATGGGTGGATGGCCTCCTGGGAATCCTAATTACTGTAGACAAGAACAAAGGACTGGATCAACTCTACAAAGTGCTTCTGTACTTGCTGAGTTAATGGATAAAAGGAAAGGGCAAAACAAGCAGAAAAGTGGGGAGTGAAAAATGACTGTGATTCAGGCACCATGAAAAACACTAGCTAACTAACTAACAGGTTGAAAAGCTGGAAGTTTAGAAAAGAAATCCTTCATTTTTTTAACCACTTTGGTCTCATCATTAGAACATAAAGAGTCAGAAACTTGAGCCTATTACACAAGAAACCCTAGCAAACCCAAGCAAATTCTTTGAAGTCAAAAAGGAAATCAGAAACAAATAGTTTAGATTATGCAAATAAACTGTTTTGACTACAATCTGTGCTTATTTCTTGTAGCTATCCTACCATCTTTGTAGCAAGGGGATTTTGCTATGTATATTTGTCCAAGGTCTCTGGTTTTTATTTACATTTTTTATTTTTTTATTCTCTTTTTCAGAGAGGGAACCTAAACAACCAATAATTACTTTGCTGTCATTCAATAGTCATAATTCAGTATTTCAGGATATTTTTAACAAAAGTGCACGGCACTTTTGGAGGAGTCTTCTCTCCATAAGCTCAAACAGTTGTAATTCTACTGATGGTTGAAATGGAAAAAAACCCAAACGTTTGCAAATGACTTTAGAGGAATATTAAGCAGGAGAGAGGGGAACAAGGTGACTTGATAGGCAGCATTCTGAGGACCAATTGATCTGAATTTGTCTGAAGACTCAATGGAACCATGTGAGCATTCTATGCTTTCTGTATTCTGGGAAGGTTTTTCTTCTCTGTGTGAGATGTAATCAGGCTTTCTAGTTTTATATATTTATCTATTTTAATTTATAATAACCAGCCAGTACTGGTTATAAATTAATGACTTGATGAAAATCTGATGTCTATGTTCAAAATGGAAAATTTAAGGTTTTTGTAGTTAGACAATATTCATGCTCTTAAATCTTTCTTGTCAATAAGAATGCAGGACTGAGTTGCAAGAATCCACTCCTAAGTGGGTCAACAGTGAATGATGCAATGCCCAGGTTGGCTGGAGCACACTTGACTAGCTGGAAGTTCAAAATGGCCATGGAAGAGGTTGCTGGAAGAGTGTCATGGAGAGCTAAATGAGTCTGGAATAAAAGATATGAGAAAAGTGCTAAATGGGGGTGAATTTGTCATCTGGATTTGCAAATACTGGCAAAGCAAAACTTCATTATGGCTGGAATTTCATAAAAAACACTGTTACAAGTGCCCCTCCTCCTACAAATCAAGAAGAATAATTCAAGCTACGTGTAGGAAAAGAAAATCTCATTAAGAAGTCTGGAAAGTTTAGGAACATGACCCATGTTACAAAAAGAATTTGTCTATTAATATGTACAACTAGAACTGTCCACTTTTCAATCATTTTAAAAGAAGTTTGTCATCTTGGGGCCCTTTCTATTAAACAGTGCTCTTCATAAAAAGCAACTTTTTGTGGGAAATTATGTGTTAGTCCACTGATTCAACAGTCCCTTTGTGGATCTGCAGCTGTTCCAATTCAAGAGCAAATGCAATCACCACTGTATCCCCAAATTTCTCATTATACACATGTAGCTACTGATTTCAAACTAAGGGTTGGAGAATGTATCGACTGATTTCCTGTATCAAAAATAGCATGATCAGCAGGACCAGGGCCGTGATTGGTACTGGGGAAGTCGTAACTCAAATCCTGTGTCAGTTCTGGGCCCCTCACAATGAGAAAGAAATTTTGGGGCTGGAATGAGTCCAGGGAAGGGCAGTGGAGCTGGGGAAGGGTCTGCAGCACAAATCCTGTGAGGAGCAGCTGAGGGAGCTGGAGGTGTTTAGCCTGGAGAGGAGGAGGCTCAGGAGGGACCTTATCAGATTTTATCCCTCTCTAGGACTGCCTGAAAGTAGGTTGGAGCCAGGTTGGGGTCAGCCTCTTCTCCTAGGCAACCAGTGCAAGGACAAGAGGAAATGGTCTCAAGCAGTGCCAAGGGAGGTTCAGGTTGGACATTAGGAAGATTTTCTTCGCTTAAAGGGGCAGTCAGGCATTGGAACAGACTGCCCAGCAGGGTTGGTAGGAACACCATCCCTGGAAATGTTCAAGAAGTGACAGGATGTGGCTCTTAGTGCTATAGTTTAGTTGACAAGGTGGTGTTCTGTCAAGCATTGGCCTCTATGATTTTTGAGGTCTTTTCCAACCAAAATAATTTTTTGATTATATTCTCAAGCAATTTTTTGTTTATTACTCCTATAGGTTCAAATCAAATGAAAAAAAGAAGGAAAGCCTCTATTTGAGTGTTACATGCAGAGAATGGAGTTGCTGAAAAGTATTTGCATATCCCCCATGACAGATTCTGACACAGTAGTTTTCATGCTGGCTTGTGTCAGCATGACACATGCACAGTGACTGGGAAAACACTGCCAATTCCCTTGCTTCAGAAGATTCAACTGGCACATCTGAAGCATGAGGAAACTTAAACACCAGCTCAAAGATGGAAAAATCAAAGGGAAATCAATGAAACACCTTGTTTTGTACTTTCAGCTCTGGAGAAAATGTGTATTATTCGGGAAAAAAAATGTTGAAGCAATTCCCCTGACCTGCAAAGTAAAAGAGAACATCTTGAGCAAAGTAGGTAGAAAAATGGATGCAAATTACTGTTTTTCTGATGCTGAGGTAACTGTACAGGCAATGTTATTTAAGAAACATAATATAGTAGAGATGAATAATTTTTTCTCAGCTTTGGAGACAAATCTGATGTAAGTACACCTAAAAATATTTCAACAAAGCTGTTTGGAGATGGGTTTTTTCTTGAAGTGCAAAGTGCTGATGTGAGAGAAAATTTAGATGTCAAAGATTTGACAAAGATTTGACATTTCACACAAACTGCTCATGAAAATACATCTCTACACAACAAAAGGTGTGGGAAGCAGAAGTCATTCACTACGGAAAACATAAACACCAACAATTTTCAAAATTACCAACCTTGTATTGTATGCTTGATCTATGCCTCCTATACCATTAAGCATTGCATACTAATTTAGTTTCATTTACAAAAAATCTAGGCAAAATATAAATTCTAGCTTGAACCTGAACATCTGTATTTTGTTTACTTCAGTAAAGAAAGTGGTGAAAATTACAAAAGTAATAGATCCTGTCATTGCAGAAACAGGTGTCTGATGAAACTGATTTCAGTAAAGAATTGGTAAATTCCACAGTTTATTTTCGTAAATAATTTGTGCTTCTACAAGTCTTACAACTTTATTTTAAGGCTGAATTATGCAAATATGCAATAGCACTGTAATTAAACATCAATAATGTTTTCTTCACAAGATTTTCAGCTAGAGGTATGGATAGAGAATAACAAATGATGCAAGGAAGTATAAAAACCAAGGCAAAATTATGAATAGCAATGAATGTCAGTAGGAATAGCCCCAATAAAATTCAATTTTAGATGTCAGTCATCATTAAAACTAAAGCTGAATGCTAGATATGATTGACAACTTCTATTATCAGTTCTAGGATTTCAAATAATTTGATAGCCACCAATATGAAAATTAATGCATATATTATTCCTTGCATCTGAAACGTCATTCAGGGAGGTTCGAGAAATAAGACATAGGTAAACGTCTGACTCCCTGTAGGGACCTACATATGAGAGTCACACTCTCCCTCTGGTATAAATGTATTATAAACCTGAATGAAGATAGAACAATTTCACACTTTTGGATATGTCTTCCAATTCATACTTAGAGAAACAGCAAAAGAAAAACTTGAGCAATGAGCTGCTCATAGTCATATATGAAGGGACAGAAAAATTCTCTGGAAAAAAAAATCTCAGAACTGATGCAATTCAGTGATGTAATTGCTCAAGGTTTCTTATGACAGTTTTGTACTCTACTCTCAATGGTATCAGCAAAATATACTGGAGAATTATTTGAAAGTGCAGTGTATAATTCAAATGAACAAAGAAATGTTCCTCTAGCATTCCCTGGCTCTTTCCAATCTACCCTTATCAACCCTTTTCTGACCCAATTATCCTTCAGATTTTGTTTCATAATGATTGAACAAATATTCATAACAACATGGGAGGGTTTGATATAGTTTCAATAGTATCCAGAGGCCCTCATCAGACAGCTGTGTGACAGCTGATGTAACTGATATGTAACCTCATTAAAGGATCGGCATTTTCTAAAAGGCCTAAAAAGTATCTTTCCTGTTATAGTTAATATCTCTGCAGAACTGAACAGTGAAAGAGCTCCATGGAAAACAGGGAAGCATGTTAGTCCCCAATGCCAACTTAGTTTCTAGTATTAATGAACAACACTAAGGGAATAGCATCCCTTTCTTTGTGCATTTCATTACAGGAACTCTCAAAAGGCTGGAAGTAGAAACAAGAGCTTAAAGAACTTGTGCCTTGGTTATGTTTAAAGAAAATGCAAAATTATGCCTGATTCTCTGTTCTGTTTAAAGTTTATTCATAATTAAATCTGACCTTAAGGCATAGTTGGAAGGAAATAACTGTAAAAATTATCATTGAATAAATATTTCTAAGAAATTTCTGTTATGAATGCTTCCTGTTTTAAATTAATTTCTGATGTGTTTACGTTCCTTGTGGGTTGGTTTTAAAAGAGAATTCTAGTTTACTAGAATGCAAGTTCAGATAATCTTTTAATTTCAAAGAACTCTACTAAAATAGTGATTAAAGGGGCATTTTGAAGTAGCCAATGTGATGGTTTGCATAAAAACCCCTTTGTACAAACTTTGGGACATATTTCTGAATACTATTTTTTCCACAAGACAAGAATTATCTTTTACTTTGTGTTTAATTCTCAGTATTGAAAATCACTGAGAAAACTGAAAGTTCTTCAAATGTAATTCTAGAAGAGGCCTAAGACAGGTATCCCAAAAGATTTTTTTAAAATATGGAGTAACTCCAGAAAAGATGTAAGGAAGAACATGAATTTTTAAATAAATTTTGAAGGTCAGTGACCTTTTCCCACTCAACACCTAAAAAACTGTAAATGTCTGACTTTAGCAGAGTCTGTGAGAGAAGCCAAATTGGAGAGCTACTTTTCCTGTGCAATCAATGAAGAGATGAAGGTCTTTGGCAAGGGATTTGAAATAGTTATCCTCAAGAGTTAAGACCTTCAGTTGAAGATTTTCAAAGAAGAGCTCATTTATATTGAAAGAGCACCAGATGTTTGTAATGCATGCTTCTTTGTAATATCCCACTGGTTCACATCCGTCTGGCATCAGTGAGTAATATTTTCCAAGAAAGCTGTTCATATCTGTATAGGAGAAATACAAAGATTGTTAGAAAAAAGCTCTTGAAATTCCTCCTCAGGAGATGCTGATTCAACAAATGGAGGTATTTTAAGAGAACCCATATCACAAAAACATCTTGACTGAAAATTATTGAATTGTTTCCTTCTTAAAAAGATTGAAATTACTTGTATATATTTTTATGACTAATACAGCAATAATAAGAAAGAAACTTATTTTCTATCAAATACAACACTAAGCCTCTATTTTCCACCTTCCTTATGTATCACTGATGTTAAGTGTTAGTAATATACAGAAAGCAAATAAGTTTTAAGTAATTTTTAAATAAAATTTTCACCTCTGGGCTATTCTATCAACTTAAGAGTTAATTTAACAATTTCCTACTAATTTGAAAATATTTGCTTTTCTTTGCTTGTTCTATAGTTATTGAAAGAAAACTAGCATCTATCTACAGTGTAGGTATTAGGCTTTTATCATTTTTCAAATCCAACTAAATTAAATAGCTAATTTAACATTTGAAGTTTGGAGATTTCCAGAAAAATCTTTAGTACTCTTCTCTACTTTAAAAACTCAGCCAAGATTTTCTGAAGCTAGTGATTTATTCTAAGCTGTGAATGCACACTGGGGAAGTTTCTCTACAGGTTTTTTCACTAAAAATCCCAATTATTTCTCCTCTTGATGCAATTTTGACACTTCTAGCAATGATGAGATTTCTGGTGTTGGCTGACTACTGGTACACTATCTTCCAGGCTAGCTAAATCCATATAGGAAAAGTCTTAAATGACAAATATATTAAAACCTCAAAGTTATGAGACCTTGTTAGATCTAGGCTCCTATTACTACATCTTTTTTACAGATAGCATAGACACCAGACCAGAGTGATCTCAGATAAATTGGGCATTCCATCTCACTTTTAATGCTTCAAAGTTTCAACCATTTACTCTGATGGAACTTTACAGTTCATTTAACTATATAATTAAAATTACATCACAATGTGGCTACCCATTCTTAGCATTTTCCTCTATTTTCTAATTGCTGTACACTTTTTACTTTTCCCACAATCCATTCAGCTTTTATAATTTTTCTTCTCTCAGCTTATTCTGGTTTTGCCTCTCCGTGCAGCCACTCTGGATTTTCTTCTTGTCAGGAAATAATGTATCTAAAATTTTCTTATGACTACTTATGCTCCATTTCAGTGATAGTACCTCAATAATCTCTTTCCTTCAAGTGCAACACCCACAGAGTCCACTTTCATATACAAATCTCGACTCCATTTCCCATAATGTCAGAATTTCTTTTCGTCTGATTTTGTAATCTTTCATGATCTTTTTGATTTTCTTCCTCCTACTTACTTGATTTTCCTGAAATATTATTATGTCTACCAACTCTTTGGAATTAAGTTCTTGATTTGTTTTGCCTCACTCATTTGGGCCTGATAGAGCCCAAATGGTGTGGTCCATTACACATGGGCTCTCCTAAATTTTTTTTTAATGTACAATCTCCATGATTTTTTCTACAATTCTGGTTCCTTCTCACTACATGAATCTATCCTTTCTGGTTTCAGATATGTTGCTGACATATCCTTTCTTGTCCATTTCCACTGCCTCCCCTTCCTTAGCACTGAACCTGAGCTGGATGTAGATGAGCTGTCACTGTGGTCCCTCTGGGAGGTGCATTTTTCTCAGTTTTTGCTGTCTTTTTCTCCCTCACCCACCACACACACAGTGACAATTACTTTGCTATCCTCCTGCTCTACTGCCTGGGAGGCCTTTAATGTCCTTCTTGCTTTCTTTTGCTCTCAGCTGTGTTGGCAAGAATTTGACAGTTCTCTGTCTTGTCTTCCTTCCTTCAACAAGCCTCCTATGCTCTGAAACACAGCATATAAAGGTGATATAAAAAGCCAGCAGTAGCTCCCTCAAGGAAACCTTTGAATGCTTTTTCTCGCAGCTGTTCAAGCCAGCCTGATGGGGCAGTGGGAATCAACTGGGGATGACGTGAAGTAGGGTTTCTTCAGCTGGTAGCTGTCCCAAGTTTCAGCTTGGAGGATTGAGAAGGGTAGAAAATAAGACAATGGTTAGTTTGCCATGCTGAAGTGACTTTAGTTGTTAGGTATTCCCTCACTGAGTAATTAGCATTAAAGAGACATAAGCTAATTGATGAGCTCAGTTTTGTAACAAAGATCTAAAATATTTACTGTGGTAAAAGATTCAGGATTCACTCTTTAATGCCTAAATCTTTTTTCAGCTGCTGTTTCAAGTTGCTATTTCTAACGCAAATAATTTCCAGTAATAGAGAGCTTGCCCAGTTCAAATGAAAAATGCTACTTTAGTATGAAGATAAATGCATCACTTAGAATGATGGATATTTCAGAGTCTCACAAGGCAATTTCATCTTCAGTGGAGATCCTGCTACTTAGTGGTATCTGTTGTCTCTTGTCAGAGGAATTGATCTCATAGCAAGAGCCAAGCTCAGAGGAAGGACTAAAGGTCCCAGCCCTCTGATGTATCCTGCAAATGTCTCAAGGAACTTTGGGTTTTGTAGCACCAACTGCTGATCTCTAAGGAACAGGACTGAAGTCTTGTGTTATGAGTTAGTATTTAGTCAATAAATCAGCTAATGATGATTTCTCCAGACAGCCCAACAACACATCTTAGCTCTTCTCTGGATGAACCACTTCTCAGCATTTTCTTGTTTCCACAGTCAGTTGATATTTACTTTTGGCAAACACTGTTAAATAAGGCAAAAAAGGAAGAGCTAACCGCAACAGCATTCTGTCAGTATTTTACCAAGCTGTCATCAGAAAATTGTCCTCTCATACCTGAGCTGGTAGATGTTTGCCTACTCATGTAAATATAAGAGTATGTTCCTTCTGAGAATCTGATTAGCCTAAACTAACAAGACAACTCACATTGATTGGATTCTGCTGCAAAATATATTTTCTTCTGATAAATTCAATGATACTATGTTGTTCATTAAGCAGAATTTGTAGAAAGCAGGAAAAGCAAATAGGCAAGGAAGAAAATCCAGCTATTTAATGCTCTCAGAAAGCATCTTAAAATTTTCGACATCTCTTTTTCTGAGTCCTGTACCCACAGAACACTAAAATGCATCTTAGTGATTTGTGGCCTTGCATTTCTGTTTTAAAAAGTTGTTTATCAAAAGGAAAGGGAGTCAGCTCTGCTATTTTTCACTAACTAAGAGGTAAGAACAGAAAAATAGAATAGGAAGGATGCGGTTTCTCTGCACAGTCCATTCACAAAGTACCATGGGACAATAGCAAAGCATTGCTTCCACACTACACTCAGTAAAGCTTGACATCTCTTGCAACCCCACTTATCAAAGTATTCCAGTGGGAAAAGGGTATTTCCTTATGAGTGTCATAACAGGATAAACATCTGTTTTCTCATTTTGATTCCACCCACAAACTACTAAAATAAGAAAGAATATGTAAATTATAGTTGTATGGAAATAGGTAATCAAACAGATGCCTTCTTTTAAAGAATCAAAGATAAGGTAAAGAGCACCTGCATGGCTTAAAAAGTAAAATGAAAAGGAAAAAAAAAGATCCTTTCCCTTCCAGCTCCTTTCATATGATAGACAAATGCTTACCACTTTGTATAGTGTGCTGTTGGGAGTTTGACAGCTTCTTCAAGTTTTAAAGTGTTCCTCCCATAAGTGAAGCACTGCATTGAAGGAATGAGACAGGAACCCTTTCTCGTGCACAGAAGTCACATATTTTCTATCCATCACACAGTTCCAGTCTTTGACTTTACTCTGCATTATTTGTAGTCAAAGTAAAGATTTAAAGAGAAAACTATTTGGTTGAGACAGGTAGCAGTATTTCAGCTTTAGTTACAATCACAGACTAACTGCCACAAAACAGAGCCCGATTTTCTGAGCAAGTATGATATGTATGGAGAAAAAAAGTAATTGAAAGAAACCAGGATATAGAAAAATATTTTTAAAGGACATCTTCACCCTCTAGACTGGTAAAATATTGGGTTAGTTTGACTGCTGATGATGTCTCTGCACTTTGGGAGTTTCCCACATATTTGAGAACATCCGGTATGCTTCTAAGCATTGTGCTTTACAATTCAAGTTATATTTCTAGTTATCTTAGTGGTGCATGTAACACATTTTCAGTAAATGAAGGAAGGATATTTTCTCCTTTCCAGAAAAGAGGAAAAAAGTTGCTTTTCCCAAACTAATCAGAATAGGCAAATCAAATTATAGAAATGAATGCAAAATTATTGAAGACATCAAATGATACAGAAAAACAATAGATAAGATAGTTAGAGCAGATTACCTTCCATTTGTAACTAAAACTAAAAGATAAAAGAGTCTTATGTGCCTTACCTCTATTAAGTGAATGAGAGATATGCACATACAATTGGTTTCTGATTTATATCAGGTGAGATTTTTAAATAATCAATATTTAAGCATTCTGTAATATAAAGGGTGCAGACCAGTGTTTCCAGAACACCAACAAAATGGCAGTTGGTTTATGGAGATGGCTCTTTAGGACTCTTTTTTAAAATTAGCTCTTAATACAAGTAATGCTTGCACTAACTTTGCAAATTTTTCCCAGTTTCTAAGAACATACCATCTACTGGCATCTTCTCCCAGAAGCCATCCCTGTAGCCTTCCCACCATCACCAAAATCTAGTCACATAAACCTAATACAACAGCCTACAATATTCAGCTCTCCATTGTCTATTATTAAGTAGAATGCTGAATGCAGCAGTAGAATATCAAACAAAGCAATGATTCAGCACAGAAAGTAAGCACATTTGTGGGTTACTGGGACTGTTCAAGGACGTAAAAGACACACGTATGTTTAAATGCCATAAAGAGACTGGGTCAGAGATTTTTAAATATGTGATTCACCTTGGTTAACTGTAAGATAATTTACATAATTACTTCTTTGTGGATAAATTAAGAAAAATAAGATTATTAGTAAATTTTTATACCTTAGTCTCTTTTTGCTGCTTATTAAGCTCCCAAAATATTAAGGTCTGGTTTTTAAATAGAAAAATAAAATAAGAATATAAAATACACACAGTACTTTATGTAACTATTGCTAGTATAAAATTATTTAGAAAGGATTCTATCCTTAATTTCAATCACAATTACCTTTGCCAGTGCTGTGCTGTCAACCTGAAAGAACTCTCCAGATGAATTTGAATTTTGGCAGCCATTCAACCTTTGGATCTTGTGACTGAAGTTAGTTGTGGACTTCATTTATGTTCTGAGGGACTTCTTCACAAATCTTTAATGAAACTTCTATGCCAAAACTGTACAGACTGTATTTATTTTTCTTGTCATTCTTCAGGGTCAAAGTACCTATTTCTGCAAAAGTTGGGGCTTTCTAAAACATTCAGGATGCCAAGTTCTTTGGCTTCAAAGTTACACGAGTGAAGCCAGAAAATAGATGGATCTGGCACTTTCAAAGTTGCTTAAAAATAGAAATATTACAAAAGTTGCACACATGTGCAATAATACTACTTATTCTGACAGCAGGAACAGTGTGTACATCGTACTTATTTCTTCCTTTTTACCTATTTTAAAGACATAAGCTTAGTCAACACTCCTAATTGTAGGTACCTAACTCAGCCAGTTTTCCTTGCCTTCAGAACAGCAAACTGGATCAGCCTTTATGCAGTGAAATCTCACTGTGCTGAAAGTCACTTATGGAAACAGCAGTGAACATTAGCCTTTTTCTGCCCTTGATGCTTACACATCTATTGCTGCAACAAGAATTTTCCTCACTTCAAAGTTCCAGTTTCCTTTGTTTTATCACTGGAGTTCCTCATTCTACATGATAAAAGCCAGATACTTAGATAAGTAATCTGAACTTGCATTAACAGCCTACAAGCAGCAGACATGTTTGGAATGACAAAATCTTTTATATCATGAAGGTGGAAGAAAGTCCTTGTTCTCTATAGGAATTTGTGGTCAGTCATCACTTAATGCCTGGAGTTCATGGGATTGAGTTCTGGGTCTTTGACAATATTTGTGTGGCAACTTGACCAACTGGGTTTTTAAGTTAACTGGAAAGATGAATTCAAAGGTGTATTCTGAGCCCCTCTATGAGCTCCACTGAGAAGAGACATGACATTTGCACTTTGTTACATACCTTTATTACCATGTCAGGCAAAAGTGCACAGCTCTACACCATGGTTTTGCTCAAGAAATGAAAGGAGTAGAAAACCTCTGGAACAAAATTTATTAGACTGTGAAAGGCATGGTGAGTACAGACACATCATTTCGCTCTTACCTTTTACCATGCTGAAACATCTTTCCTTGAATATTTGACTTCTGTAGTTTGGGAAAAATACAGCATGAGAAGGAGAATACTGAAGAGAGAAAAAAATCTTTCTGGAATTCTTTAGCAAATCCAAATATGCCATTTTTTCCTAATAAAAAAATGAAGTCTTAAATATAGGTCATCTCATCACCTCCATATGGCAAGCCCATTAATCATTAAAAACCAGTTGTGTAATATTAATGCCATAGTACCATGAAGAGATGCTGAGCACTATTTCATGAACATCCAGTTCTGATTTCATCTGTGCGTTTTTCACCTGTTCCCTCATAAATCTGTCAAACTTGATACTGTTCACCCTGCCTTTTTGTTATTTATAATTTTTATTACTGAAATGCCTTAATGTTTCAGACATGGGGCTCCCTGTTGTGCTAGGTGCAGTATACACAGCCAGTGAATAACAGCCTGCTCACAAAGAGGTTATTACAAAGTTGAACATTAGCATCCAGGAAGGGCTTTCCTGAAACTATGGAAACAACAGAAGAAATTATAGGTGTTGGAAAAAACAAAAAAGGTAGCACAGAGTAATTAATACTGCATTTTCTCACAGGGCATTTATGTGGGTTAAAAAAGTGCAAATTTTGACATAAATATATGGAAATACCAGGATTATACTTATGACATATGACCAAACCCTGCAATCACCATGCCTAGTACTGGAATGAGAACAGTCTATAAGTTGAAGCTAAAGAGAAGTCAGGACGAGTGAAAACATAGTAGAGGACATTTTGAAGTGTTGTAGAAAATGCAGTATTTTTTTAATTTAAACAATAAGGGCACAAACTTTTGTCCAACAGCAGCTGGGAGAGAGGAGTGAGAGTTAGATGTAAGAAATACTCTGCAGACACCAAGGTCCAAGGTGAAGAAGAGGGAGGAGGTGATCCGGTGATCCAGAGAGTGGAGTAGAGATTCCTCTGCGAACTATGATGAAGACTGTCCCATGGAGATCCACAGTGAAGCAGATAACCACCCTGAAACTGTTGCCCTTGGAAATCCAGTACTGGAGTAGGGTTCCAGCAGGAAATGGCAACCTGCAGAAAGGTGTTTGTCAGGAACAGGTTTTGCTGACAGGACTTGTGACACCCTAGGGAATTCTGTTCCTGAAGGACTGCATCCTGAGCAAGGGACCCATGCTGGAACCTTTCTTGAGGAAAATACCCATGGAGAAGATCATGAAGAACCATATCCCATGGGTGAGACCCCATGCTGGAGTAGGTAGAGAACATGAGGAGAAAGAAGCAGCAAAGAGTTAGGAACTGACTGCAACCGCCATTCCCCATCCCCCTGCATTGCTGGCAGGGAAGATATAGAGAATTTGGGGGTGAAGTTGAGCCCAGGAAGAAGGGAGGGGTGGGAGAAGGGTGTCTCTAAAAAAAGTTGTTTCTTTTTTCCCATTATTCTACTCAGTTATTAACTGTTAATAAATTAAACTGATTCCCTTGAACTGGGTCTGTTATGCCTGTTATGGTACCTGGAGGGTGAACTCTCTGTCCTTATCTCAACCCACAAGCTTTTGTACTATATTTTCATCCTTCCTATTTAGAAGGGGAGTAGTAGAGCATCTTGGTGGGCAACTGATGGCCAGCCACAGTCAACCACAACATCTAGAGTTAATGCTAAACTAGGTAACTAGCAACCTTCATCGATCCTAGAACCAGCAATGCAGCTATGCTAACCTGCTAACCTTTGGTTGCAGTACTGCTTTTAGTTTGATTATTGTAGATCATCTGATCAGAAAATAACCTGACTTCACTGACTCACACATGCCATTTTTCATCTGGAGTGTTGTAACTCCCTGTATGTGCACATAACATCTTTAATGCTTAGGGAATTCCAACCAGTGTAAAATACTCCAGCACCTTTACTCCACAGCATAAGCTATCACAAACATTATCAAGTTTATCCTTTCTGTGTTATTTTGTCTCCTCATAGATTATCAAATCGATTCAAGGTCTTTGTTCTTATCATAAGGGCTCTTAATGACCTGGCCAAGACTATCTAACACAGTAAGCAAAATCCCCAAGATAAACACCATTTCTCTGGTACAGTGGAAATTCATACAGGGAAGACGATTATTTGTGTGGAAAACAAAATTTTACACTGGCTGATAGGACTGTGGAATAAACTCTCTAAAACCTTCAAATTTCACCAGTCCCTGTGCCTTCTAGACAAGTTTTCATCTTATCTGTATAACCTAAACAGTTTTTGAATATTCAAAACATCTTCTTCTACATGAAGGCTGCTAGAGGATTATCTTTATGACTGAAGAATTTAAGGGAAAAGAGAAGGATGTGACAAACATTCTTATAGGCAGGTGATTTTCTGATGAGGTTTAGACCTTTCATTTTAAAATTTGAGTTCCTGCATGTAATATTCCTGTAATATCTACAAAATTTTGACACTGAATGGTAAGATATAGGTAGATATATATCTGTACCTGACCTGATATTATGCACTGTCCATGTTACTGTTTTCCAAAAGAACTTCTACTTAGCTTTTAAATATGTAAGATGAAAGTCATATCACAAAACCATTGTATGATTGTTTCAGCTGGCTATTAGGCTGTAACCTTAGACTGACACTAAGATCTTGTGTTTCGAAGTTCAGAGTTTTGTTTACAATGCTAATTAAGCCCCAAATATACACACCTACATTTTCTCTGCAAACAGTGGAGAATTGCATCCTAATAATGATTATTTTAAAAGATTTTTTTAAAAAATAAAAAAACCCCAAAGAATTGATTATTTTTGGGGTTTTTGGTAAATAACTTATGTTCCACCACATATGCTGTAGAAAATCAGATCCTTTTAGAGGTAGGATAATCAAAATATAAGCAGAGTATATGACTCAATGAAGTTATGAGAGGTGAAGTAAAGATTGAATTCTAAAAATGACCAGTAAAAAGTAGTTAACCAGACTGAAAGGCAATAATTCAACACAGGAGTTAAGCAGATATTTGATATTTATTTTAATAGATTTGCACACAGACTTTGTTTGCATTCTGATCCCAAGACAACAAAAATGCTTACGCATATGCTTAGAGAATGTATTTGCTTAAGATATAAATGTGTGCAACTAAATACCTTGATGTTACTTGCTCAGAATTAAGCATGTGCTCAAATCATTTTGCTGCACATGAATGACCTACTCTTTTTTAGAAAAGAATATACAAGTTTTGCATACAAATGAAAACAAACAAATTTGTAATACTCTGATACCACTAGTAAAATTATTGCAGAAATTTTAAATTCTAAACATTATGAGTTTGGTTTCCAGTAGTTTTAAGCATAGATTAGGATGTCAAATTTTTTGCACACATGGATCTTATGTAAGCATTGATTCTTGTATTAATAAAAATATAATGTCTATGAAGATTCAGTGACTGTAGCAGAGTACAGAACAGTTTTGTGACAAACTATTGCTAACTGAAACCATCTAATAACAGTATGGTATACTATGAACCATTTTTAATTAATCCCAGCTGGTTATTTAATCTTGCAAAGACAGTGAAGATTATTCTTGGCTTCTGGGAGGTTTGTTATCAGATGACATATTTGAGGGATTTTATGGCCTCTTTCAATAATTCTACTGACAAGGTCAGCTTGGGAGAATTAGTGGACAAATTCACTTGAAGAGGTATTCTTGTTCTGGAGTGTTCTGCTTCTGTAGAAACCACTTCCTCAAACTTACTGCAATAAATTTCTTAATTATAATCTGATTTATTTTCAAGCAATCTTGATAACATTTTTCCTTAAATATTTGTCCACAGCTGGACCTCAACCATAAACACTTTCAGTGTAATCATAAGAGTGTGCTACAGCAATTAAAATCTCACCTACTGTACAACAATTTAGCAGACTTTATAGTCCCTTAAAGAGTAATATTATAAATATATATATAAATATTTTAAAAAATACAGGAAACTTCAGAATGTAAAATGAAATAAAAATTACAATCTGCCATAGGTAGTAAAGGTCAATTAATGGAATGTTGGACAAGTATCTTCTTTTCCTGGACAAAATTAGTTCTCAACTTTTCACATTTCACTTTGATCAGAACCACTTTGGGGATCAAATAGTGCAAAAAGTCATGAGTTTCAGTTTGACTCAGGCCTCCTTAGAGCTTTTGTATGGGTCCTGGGGCACTATGAATTGTCTAGGCATGCTATAGAGACAGAGAAGTCTTTAGCGACTACAGGCACTCTCTATCAGAAAAACCTCATTTGGAGTATGAGCTACAATATCACATGGTGTACAGGTAGCCTCTGCCGTCTTCTGTTTTCTCTTCTTATCCTCTTCTATTCAATAGGAGATACCTAAGGCAAACTGGGAAAAAAATTTCCAAAAGTGCCATGCTGAGCTTTCACTAAGAGAAGAAATAAAGCCTCAGAAATGTGCTGTTCACAAAATATTTCACATTCTATTAAATTCTGGACCCAACCCAGTTCACATATATTTGAATTACTTGACCAAACACTTGGTTTAAAAGCAGATTAATTCAATTTTAGTATGTCTGGGTTCATGACACAGAGGCTACAGAGCTTGTTATTTGTATGAAGTTTCAGAAGTAGTATTATTTCAGCTTCCTTTTAATTTCTGTAAGTATGAGCCTACTTCCAATTTTAAGTTATTTTTCTTTTATGGTAAATAGACCATAAAGGCAGCATGAGGAAAAATCAATATATACACTGTGAAAAGAAACTATCTTTCAGTGAAAAAAGTTTAAACGCTTGCACCACCAGTTTTGAAAAATCAGTGATGAGAAACTGAGTAAAAAGCAATGCTCCATGAATACAGTGATGGTAGCAATACTCTACACAGTAGGGAAATCAATATAAATGACTGGGGATCTGAAAGGGAGAGTCTAGAGAGTCATCAAGGTAGTTCACATACAACCTGCAGAGAGTAAGTGACTGACACAGTACATATTTGAAAAGAGTGAAGGAATCCAAAGTTTGGTGGATGATGCTCACCTGTACATTGTCTTACAGAGAGTGAGAAAAAAACCCAGACATTCTCACTTTGACCTTAAGATAATTTTATTTTCTAAACAGGTAAAAATAAACTGATAGGTCTCAATAATCTAATAAATTTGTGTAAGCATAAACCATTCTCTTGGATTGCAGTAAGATACAGATATTTATGCACAGCTGACGTGGGAGAGGGTATTTGAATTTTTATAGCTATTGCCATCCCAATTTTGCTCACCATTTTCACAGTATGGTGATTTTCATAGTTAGCTGGGATAGTAGAATATACACTAATTCACAGCCAATATTGAGTAAAAAATGTAAAGGTTCCTTATGGAACAGAAAGCTGAAATAATAGTGATACAGTTCCTGAGATGTTAAAGAGCTTCCTTTTCTTTCATACACCCAGGTTATGAAGAGAAGTTTCCTCAGGTCTACATGGAAAATGAGCTGAATTAAAATGTCTGCTTTTTCAAGAAACCTGCAGGCATGTGGAAACCAGAGAAAGATGCTCAGAAAGTATCTAGGAAGGTACTTTGGGCTACAACCTCATAAGAAGCTAGGAAATAAAAATAGTAGACAATTTTCTAGAATGAAAAAAAAAGCCTTGAAATTATGAATAATGATCCTCTTTCTAATTATTTCATGCTAGCTTCAGGCTTTTATGACCTTTTGCAGTAGTATGTAAAACACATATCTGGTGATATATTCACCACTTGCTCCCAAGCAAAATGTAAACCAGCAGACAAAGAGATAAGAAACTGATCACTGGAAATCAGGTAAACAATCAATCGTTTTTTCTCTCTAGATGTAGGAGTGTAAATGTAAATTAAGTAATGAAACTGAAGCAAGAAAAGGGCTACTTGCAGTCTCTCCCTGACTAGGTACCCTTTTCCTGCCTTGGCAAGCATGGATTACAGAGGAAGAATTACAGAGAAATATTCCTTCTAGTACCATTCCACATCAAGAATATCTTGATATGTTGTGAGGTTATTTAACTTTTACTGTCAAAAGTACTGGGAATGAAGAAGTGGGGGAAGAGAATGAGAGAGCACTACCCCAGAAGATTAGGGGGTTAAGATTTGTCAGAGATGCCCAAAATTAAATCATCTGATCCTATTCTTACTAAGAATTTAAGTCTTCCCCCGAGTGAATGTCATGAACTGTCACTAGTTCTTGAGTTCAGAAGGAAGATATAGTCAGTATAATTGACAATTTAGTGGTCCATAGAGGTAAGAAAGTTTTAAATTACTTTTTTTTTTTAAAAAGAAAAATTTATTTAATTACAAAACATTTTTATAAGATCTGAAATGCCTTAGTCTTCTAATATTCACTTTTTTTTCAACTAAACTCAATCACTTCCTAAAAAAAAGAAACCTTCACCACAAACTGTTTCCACTTAGGTGAGTCTTACTCTTTGTGTGGTCTTTCAGATTCTTTATCTATCTTTAAATCATTACCCTTCTTTATTTCTATTTTTGTCTGTTTCCATGTCACTATAAGTATTTTGTGCAAAATATTTTTGTTGTTGTTAAGTGAGTGTATTTTTATTTCTTATTCCTTATTCTTGGGCACTATCCTGAGGTGGTGTGTGCATTCCTGTATGCGTCTTTGTAAAAGCAAATGTCATCATCCTTCTCCTTCAAGGGAATTATATAGCAAAGGATAGTAAATAAGTAAATACTGTATGACAAGAAAACAGATAATGTAGAGACAGCAATGATACCGCGTTCTTGTAAATATATAACATGGGGTTTTTTACAATATTATATATCCATTTACAACTTTGGCATTTACTTTGTCCTAAAAGTACTTCCTAGAGGTTATTATTTCTAATTATATATTGAAATAAATTACCACAACTCTTCACAGAAAAAAATGAAATCCTTTTCTTAGCTCCTCCACTTCCATAGAAAAAAAGAAATAAGTAGTCAGTAAACAGACAGCAGACTTACATAAATATAGATGTTGATTTTGCTAAAGTCAATTCCACTTAGTTTTCCAATGGAGGTTTGTCTGGAATCATGTCAGGGGGAAGAGCAGTGGCTGCATTTTCTCAGACAAGACATTGCACTCACCTGGGGCTGGATTTTTGACTAAAACCATATTTACTTGTCTGGTATCAGAAGATAATCCTGAAAGACTGGGCATGGGCAACGAGGGATGGGACCTAGGACTATAGACAGGGCTTTTATACAGATGCTGGTAGTGCTACCAAATACTTGCAATGCAAGTTGGGAACTATTTTGTTCTGCAAATTATTCCTGACACCAATTTATGGAGCCTTTAAGAGGAAAAAACTGGCTGTCATCAAACATACTGAATGTTGGCAGTAGAATAGCAGATATGTATTTACCAGAAGGACGAATATTTTCCATGAGCAGTCAAGCATGGACCTCAAATACTCCACTGAGGTAATAGGTATTGCTGCCAGCTCAGGCTTCTCTGGGAATTTCCAATGGCTGGAAGCATAATAATGTCCTAGCTTAATAGGGGAAGGAAGGTCCCAACTTCAGTCATGTCTCAACTCACAGGAATGTCAGTGATAAATAGTCACGCAATTCAAAACAGGGATGGTTTAGAAGGGTTGCCCTTAACTACCCCATATTGCTTTTCACTGAGACTGTTGGGGTAAGAGTGGCTACACAGCACGAGGCATTATCAAGGCAGACTGAAAACCTGATTACCATGTCAGATATAGCAGGTGATAGAAAATTGCACTATTCTGAAAATCAAAATGTGATTGAAACAGCACAGCTGTTTTCTGATGTTCACCAGATCATTTAGCAAACCTAAAGATGAATTTACTGTTTGATGGTCCAACACAATGTCATTGGTAAGACCTACCTGTGCTATGTGTACTATGCTAGCAAAAGGATTCGGTGCAGGTGGATGGGCAAGGATGAGTTGGCAGAAGAAAAGGAGGGTGTAGACAGAAAAATCCTGATCCATAAAAAATCTTAGTAGCCCTGGATTGGTAGAGCACGAAACTTTAGGAACAGCCTCAGAATATCTGTAAGGATACCTAGATTAGAAGGACATGTAGTTTATAATATCTGTTTAAGTGCTATTCAGTGTAAAAGGTAAACAAGAAACAGGAAAACAAACTACTCAAACACACATACACACAAGCTGTAATAAGCAGTGGATAATGGAGGCAGTGGCAAAGATCTAAGCTTCACATTTGTGGCTGATGGGCCACTGCGGAAAATGAGCACACAAGTGAGTATCACCCAGAACTTTTTACCTCCTGAGAAGGAAGCAGGCTCTGATGGGAAAGAACAAACCTACTGCAGGATACTCGAGGAGGACTTTGTTGTTTGTAAAACTTGTCCTGGGATATTTCAAAAGAATTATGAGACTGTGCAAAGCTTACTACACACTGTAAAGGGCAATGGCAGGGAAAGGGGAGCCTTACAGCAGAGTAGGGAGCAACAAATGCAGAAAGTTAGTGGGAAAAGAAAGAGCAAGAGTCCATTTGTGTGCATATAAGCTGATCACTGCTCTTGTTAGCCTAATTCTTGCACCTGATCACCGTAGTCTGTTTTATCTTCAAACTCACTGCCAATGAGGAGAGCAGAGTCTGAGGAGAGTCTGTGAAGACCTGAGGTAGAGTTGGGACAGGAGACATGGGGACTGTGCCTGGATCCTGGATGGACTCAAGGCCTGGGATAGGATTTGAAGGATTTGCATATGTGCATGCTTGCAGATAAGAAAATGTGGGGATACATATATACATATCTATAGCTATAGCTATATTTATGTATCTTTCACTGAAGTATGAAGTGCTTCACTAGTGGCCTCTATTTAACAGAAGAGGAAGGAGAAATCCCCTGCATCTTAACAAATATATTCTTCTTTATTCATCATGATGTAAAAAAATTGATCAAAAGACTTCAGAATTTCATAAATGAGGGTATATGGTAATGCAATAGAAAGACAAAGGTGTAATTTCTGTTAACACATATTTTTAATATAAATTGCAGTTGCAGCCTGTCATGCCAACTGACTTCAATGGCTCTGTTTTGCTTTGAGCCTGAGGCAATAACAGTTTTGCTTCAGAGGAGTAGCCCTCTCTGTGTCCAGCCTTTGGGTTTCATGGCACCTTATTGTTGATTTGTTCCTTCCCTTGTACTCCACTGTGGCTCCTTGGAGGCCCACATGGCATGGCTACTTTCTGAGCCATGTGTGCTCCTCACATCAGAGCCTAGGAACTGTGAAAATCTGAAAAACCCAAATCTGATCAACAGGAGAACAAGCAAGCAGTGACACTCACTTACCAGATTTTCTGTTGCCTTTTTTATCTGCAGATGTCTGTGATTGGAGATTGGCAGTGTCTCTCTACCAAAAATCATTGCACCACAGTGTCTCCAACTTTGCTTTGTTCTGGTGTTTCAAGTAACACGTCAGACTTAGTGTCTTTGTAATGAAAATAGAGTTCTATTTATTTTAATCATAAAATGTGATAAATACGTATTTGCATATATTTCCCTAAAGGACAGGAAGTATGTATTATCAGATCATCAAAGATGGGCTCACTAGGCAAGTGATTTGATATGCCTTAAGGCACCTATTTAGATAGTGTAAATTTTATAAATTAAGATAATTATCACTGTAGTTAGCCAGTGATAAGTACATAAAAGGGTATGCTGTTGTATGACAAGGGTTTTTAATTACTAATAAAAATAATTATTCATAATTATCTCTATTATATTATTATTTTAATTATTGTTTATTACATATTTTATTTATATTATGTACTATTATATTTCATTATTATTTTAAATTTTATAATTATTATTTTACCTAACAGAATTGAAGGGATTTGTTACTGTGATTTAATTAAGCTTTAATTTACATCTGCTTTGCAAAACTGCTATGAAAATTTACTAGTAAAGGAAAAAAGTCCATTAACACCACTCATCACAATAATGAAAAGTAAAAAATATAATACTTACATATTTTAATCAGCTGTCAAAGACAGCCCATTCATCCTGAATAACTGGAATTTGAAAAGAGTACTTTGTTTAAAGTCAGGGCAGTCTAAAGAGTTCAGAACCGTTAGAAAGGTTTCAGCTTGCAAAGTCATAGACAGTTTTTGTTATGAATTTTAATTTAAGTTTTTCTTAAACTACCCAAGACCGAAGGCAAATGCTGGAAAATTAAGAAATAAATCAAAATAAGGTATAATATGCATCAAATCTCAAGGATTCCAAATGAAATTAAACAGCAGTTTGGCATCTAGGATTCTAGGGGACTCCTACCACCACTGATTTAACTGTTTATGGCACTGTCTGTGCCAAACATATCTGTTAGTTCAGGTGGTGGATCCCATAGCTGCAGTTTCATACTTTGCGGTCCAGCCTAGCTTTATTCAGCTTCGTATTTATTCAGTCAGCTAAGTTGTACCACTGAGGATCTCTGACAAAAAATCTCTCTGGGGTTAGTCACATGTCCTGGAAGAAGCACAGCAGACATCATTCTGATAATTTCAAAATTTATTCCTAAATACTCAATGACTGGAGATGCAAAAGCCCTTTTGGTTCGTCTTGCCAAGTATGGATGTTACCTTGAGGAGATAACCATTGCCTGATCATACAAAATGAGAACTCATACGTATATTATATGGTGTTAGGACACACATATACTGCCCACATCAATTAACCCCAACAGACACAGAGCACTTGCACAGAAACAGGCAACACCAACAGCATCATCCTGTTTCCCCTCTCTGTCTGAGCAGGATGGACGTTCATAGGTGGGAGTACACATGGCTCACAGGTGAGTACACACCTACACACAGGTGCAGTGTGGATCCCACCCGCAGCTGGGCTCAGTCTGCCCAGTAACTGCCCCTGGATCCCAGCCGCCCCAGTTGCTGGTTCCTTGTCATGTGAATCAGTGAAACCACAGCCCCACTCTGCTTGTTGGTGCTGCACACACACACATAAGAGCGTGTACAGAGCTGGCTGCCACTCTCTCCCCAGGAAGCCCCAGTGGCACCCACACACTCACTTGCACACCTGCACTGGCTCCCAGTGCTGCACTGCAGCCAGACAGGCTCTGGCCCTGGTCCCACCTGGGGCTGGAATTGGGGTGTCACTCACTGCAGGGGGTCTCTGGTCACTGGCCCCCACATATACAGTCCAGCCTAGCTGATGGCACAATGATCCACCCTTGACCCAGGCTGACACCAGCTACACACTGGCCCTTACATGCCACCCTTGTGGGGGCATGACCAGACAAGCTGCTATTTACACACTTGCAGCTCTGTTTGTCCCATCGCACCTTTATTTTCTCACAGTTGTTCCTCCGCAAATCATCTGAATCCCTCCCCTTCCTCCACCTCTGGTTTCTTCTCTAAACATCCCATGATGTTCCATCCCAAGAAGGAACATCATCCATGCCATGATCCCATCTCAAGACTTATACAATCCCAAAACACTCTTCTCCACCATCCCATAACACATTCAACAGCTCTAGGCAGCATATTCATGGTCTGGAAGGGGATATGGAGCTGCTCCTCTTGGCCTGTCATGATGAGGGTCATACCTGGACACTGTGGTGAGCCTTTCCTGAGACAGCTCTTAGCTTGTGATCCCACTTGTCCTGTGCTCCTCTGGGTTTGCAGAGACAGGGCTGTGATGGGCTGATGACCCTCTGGGGTGGGGAGCTGGGGCACAGGGATGTCTGAGCTGCTCCATCTGCCATTGTCTCTGTACTCCTTTGTGAACGTTTAGATAAGATTTTATACCATATGACATGATATAACACAATATTTGATATTTAAAACTTATATTTAAAATAAATATTATATTTGGAAACTAAATGTCTTGCGGAAATGCAACTTAGCACAAGCCTTTTTCTTTCAACGTCTTTTTTACTAATGCTAAAGAAAACACAGCTTCAAAGGAAAGTCAGCCTGAAGAAAAAACAATACATTTCTTTTTGATTTTATATGAAAATTACAAACTTAATCACACAAATATCCTATCATTATCTTCAGTCATAAAATGTAATGTATTGTGCCTACTGAGATCCAAACCAGAGAATCTGTTTTAATCAGTTCTCTACACTCTCAAATGTTTTCTATGTTGCTTTATTACTAATGCCACTTCCTTCAGACACTGTGTCCCTGAGGCTCTGACAACTTTTAAAAGATGTTTTGACAGCATGGCTCAAATATGAGAATTAGGGAAAATTCCTATTAATTTTAGGGATGTCAGCTAAAATGCCTAAAGTTAATCCAGCATCTGGCTGCAGACAGTGGGCCATAACATAGTAAGAGCCCTTTAAAACACCTGAAATGTAGGAAAACTTGTTTGTGGCTGATGCACTGCTGTGGTCACACATCACCCCCAAAGCTTTTGTGAAAGGTAAAATCCATACAGAAGGCAGTCACAGAGACAAGGAATCATTTTCAAAGGCATCCATAACTTTTTTAGATGTGATTTTTCACTCACAATGAAAACTCTGGAGGGCAAACACCAAGTGTCCAGCTAGCTGCAAACATTCTCACGCAATAAAACCAGAATCTCTTTGACAATAATTTTTCCCTATCAGCCATCAAGAAGCTGTGTTACTGAACCCAGTAAATCTACTGAGATTCTCTAGAGAGCTCTTCAGGGAAGCCAGAATAATATAATCTTACACAGCCTTCTGTCTAAACTTCCTTCTATCCTTGATGTACTTTTCCTTTGTGGCCAACATCAGGTAGTACATCCCTATTCCCTGATGATGTACTCTTTGGATCTTGTTTATTTTCATTGCCATCTTATAACCTTCTATCAATCTTGTGATGAAATTTTGAAATGCACTACAATAATTTTCTGAACTGTTGTAAGACTTCACACAAAATGAGGGCGGGGGGCACTGTTATTTTTCTGTCTCATTTTTGTTGTTTGGCCATTGTCTTTTTTTTGTAGATCTTATTTTTTCCATCAGATTTTTTACCTTTACAGAAATGGATACTGAGGACAGCTAAATTTAGGTATGTTTTTTTATCTGAAACTGATACTGAAAATTCTCTCAGAACCATCAACTTTAACTGCTAACAGAAATGCAAAATAACCTCCTGAAGATGTTTCATCTCTTCATGAAAAGCATGGATGCTTCTAGTAGGAGAATCTCTGTTTTCAGGTGCATCATCACAAAAATCTGGCAAGTATTTTGTGTTCTCTGCCTGCTCTTTTCCAACAAAAGAGTTGTACATATACTGTCACCCAAGCACACATGAATAAAAGGATTTACAAGTTCATGAATTAATAAGGGCAAAATATAGAGGCATTTGTGAAAAACACGTAAATACAAGATCAACAAAAAGATAACAGATGAGTTTCACTCACAGGGGACTAGTTTGATTATGCCATAGTTATATGCACATATCCCAAAATTTTAAGTGATTTTTGTTTTGAAATATGAACATCTTAGATGTTCATAAGAACGTCTTAAATGTTCTTTTCCAAGTCTTTCTTTCCTATAAATAACTTAAAGGGACTGTAAACTGGTTCCCTGGTTAGAGTGGTCCATGACTTCACTTCCACTGCCCATTGAGATCTGGACCATTGCTCTCTTTATGTGAATTAAGTGACAATAAGTCACAATATTGTCACTTAATACACATAAAAACCCATAGAACTCCTTCAATATAATAACACAGAAACAGTTGCTGGGATCAGTAGAAAGGATTTTAGTATCACCTGAACTTTGTTAGGTGTGATGTTTAAAGATTACAAAGGACATAAATGCAGCAGCATAAAGAAGTATTTTATGCTATGAGGAGATATTCATATATTGTGAATACCAATCGCAATATTCATCATGAATAAGCAACTAAAAATGTATTTCTTTTATGTGCATTCAAAATGTAATCTGTGTAATCAGAATCAATTGGCTAATGTCAGAGACAACTATCAGTCTGTGAGAGTACGCTATTTGGCAAGAAGGAAGCTTCAGGGAATATCCCACAGTTTCACAAGAGTGAATGGATGAAAGTGAAAATTGAAAATACATTCTGTTAACCAAGTATATGGTTATCCTTTAGGGTGCAATTTGGCAAATATTTTACTCTAGTCTTTCCTCTTTTTTCATTTAAATTTACATTTACTCAATACCAGCCCCAATAAAGTACAATTAAATCTATTCAGATTACGCAGAAGAGTGCACTGTGTGTGAGATTTGAAGTAAAAAAGATTGCTTAAAATAAAGCTCAGCTGTGCTACAAGTAGGAGCCAAAGAAACAAATATTCAGCAAAAATGAGTCCTGTTTTTAATTCAGCAAGAAGGCTATATTAAAATAGTTAATATCTAAGAGGGAAAAAAAAATGAAGTCAAGGAATCCAGAAATAATTTGCATAAATTTTCCATAAAGACATATCTGCACACTCGTATTTCAAACTACTTCTAATACTCTCAATGCTTTTCTGAACTTGCTTGTTCAAAGCCTCTGCATGTTCAATGTTGTCTCATATCAAAGATTGTTCTGGAAAGAAGTTGGCAGGTTCCACATTAGTTCATTTTAGAAGCATGACTACCATTCATTAGAATAGCTTTCGAAATTAATTGCTTGCAGCATTTGGGTGAATGGTGCATTTGTAGCTGACATAAATCACTCATTCTTCACTTGCTTAGATTCACATCTTTTTGGAGATGTCTGCAGTCCATGGCTTGAACCCAAAAACATAGTAGTGCTGGTATGGTTAATAAAACTAATATCATGTATTGAAATATCACTAATAGAAATCCCAGCAGCTAGTGCCTATTGTCAATAATCAAAACAGAAAGTGTCTCCACATTAGAAGAGAATTATCTGAGAAATTGCATTTCACAAACAATTCTGAACCATATATTTGGCAGTCTATGATTAGTCAACAGCTCATGATCATTAAGCATACCCCAGAAGAGAACATCTAAGAATTTGTTAAGAAAAGACTGGGTTCCCCAAAGAAGCTTAAACCCTGTATTGTCAGCCTTCCTATCCCCTTACCAAAAGAAGCAGGTTGATCCTACACATTATGCTCTTTTATACTGAAAATTTATGTCAATCCAGGTAGTTTAGTGATTTTTATTTCTAAAATATAGTACAGGTGCAAATGTTTGTGCATAGAATTACAATTCAACTGGGGCTGCAAATACACATGGGAACTTTTTATGTAGCAAAAGTATGATATAATTTAAATAAATCCATTCTTTTCATTATTACAACCAGTGGAAATGTCAAAAATTGTGGGTTTGGTCCCTTCTAAATGATAAGTATGTAGGCTGAAGTCCCTGAAAAAGAAAATCACTCTTGCAGCAAAGGGGAAGGTTATTGTCCTCATTAGGAAGAAGTGCAGTCCAGTCACTACAAATTTGTAGAGAGAAAAAGCAATTAGGGCTTTGCATTTATGCTATATGACTTTCAGGAGTTTCTGCTTCAAGCTGATGTAGTTCTGATCCTCTGAACTGACTTGCTGTGTGCAGTTGGATCACAGGCTTTGTATTTTGGGGTGAACCAATGTACAGGAACTAGAGGTGACTGGGAGAGTCACTTGAAAAATGCACTTCTGATCTAAAGACAAAATCCTAGTGCAAATAATCTCTTAATGCTGAAGAAAATAGAGCCCAACAAAAGTCAGACATCTTGCTTTGGTTTGCACCTTTGACTCACCTGAATTGGCAGACCCCTTCAAAAAGATAGTCCAAACCACTAGTTCAAAGAGAAGGAGCTTTCATTCTTGTTTACCGGGGCAATTTCACTTTGCATTCCTAATTAAACATGCACTTAACTAGGGGTGGGATTTAGGATCACTCACTTCCTAGGTGAGAGTGATAATTTGAATATTAATTATGCAAGGACATTCGTTGTTCATATGAACCCAGCAGAAATTAGGTCTCTTTTTTCTTTTTTTCAATGCCCTAACCAGGTCATAGAATTACTCACAATAAATATTTCAGTGTACTACACAAGGTGAATTTTCCTCAACAGGATAGACTGAGAGCAACTCACTGCAGAACATCTGAAAAATGGTATTTTGACTCCTCAGACTTAATCTACAGCAGCAACAATAGGAGAGAATTGTGTTCCCAGATACAGGTACAAACTCTAATCTAATGACTTGATTGCTTCACTGCTGAAAGAGACGTGGACTCAAATTTCCTTAAGCAGAAAAGCATTGACATCCAAGTCCCCTCCAGACACTTTCAAAAAAGGAAAGCGCTTCCAACTCCTCAGCATCTGCAAACCTGGTGCTCTGTCTCTTTTGGCTTTGAACATGCTCTTCTGTGTAATAGATATAACTGGAATGTTATGGTAAAATAGAAAAACCTGAAGTGAGAGTGATGTTTGTACCTCTACTGAGTCCTCATGAAACAGGTTCAGAAACCTTTCTTCATTATAATTACCATCAATTTCAAGGCAAAGATTGCATGAAGAGGAACTGAATATTATAGCATATCATTTTACCCACCTCACTGGCAGGAGGAATGCACAGGAGGTACACAACAGCCAAATTAATTATTGTGTCCATATGCATTATGGGTGGCTTAACTAGTGTTTTCTGAAATTGTATTCAGTTCAATTATTTTTGGACCTGTACTGCTGTTTTAATAAATAATCATTAAAATGTGTTGCAGTTATGTGTCATCTTTATCTTAATGATTTTAATTTCACTGTCCTTGTAGAAGCCTCAGAGCATTTCTAACTAAGAATTTAAGTCTAATTTTGCATTCCTGCATAATAAAATGAATATTAACATCAAACACTAATACTCCGGGATTGTAGAGCCTTCTTACTTTCCCCACCTAGTGCTTTTTTCTCTTCATAAATACACAAAAAGCCATCTCACTCCTCTGTTTGAAATCTCTTCTTAACACTTTGTTCTTCTGAAATGACTTAAAAAATCCATGGAAAAGACCAAGGAATAGGTGTTCTGTGACCTCTCTTTTTCATGGGACTCCCATAATTATCCTTACAGGGGGTATTTCATACCATATCAAACCTTCTCATTTAACACAGCATTTAAGGAAACAGATTTTGCCTAGACGGTTTGCAGAGCATAAAATCTCTTTCAGCACTACACAGTCATTGCTATACAGCCCCATGGTGACCAGCTGGCAAGGAGTGCAACTGTGGCCACGCTCATTTCCTTGCAGGAAGCCAGAGACCCTCCCTGTTTTTCCTTACCTCGTCAAGTCCTCTGCTGCTCCCAAGAGCAACAGAAACTGAAGGTCAACCAAGCTACAGCCAGGATAAGGGTAAGGAGCCAAGAAGAAGTTGTGTAGCTTCACTGACAATTCAGAAGCACCAATTCTATTGCAAGGCAGCATAAGAAGGGGTTTAACAGGGAAGTAAAAGCATCCTGGGTTCTTCTACATGGTTATAACCTGTGCACTGGCTGCCTCCCTTGTGTCTCCCTGCGGCAGTGATAAGCTCCTCTCCTTCTCTCAAGTGCAGGTAATGCTTTCCTATTCCTATCACCCCCTTGCTTCCTAACACACAGTGAAGCTGATGTCTAACACCTTGTTTTCTAGCACCTCATCTTCTAAAAGCAGTATCCATATTGTGAATCGTGATGCTTCTTCCCCAGCAGATCAGACTACAATGGTAGATTGGTCAGATTTTCAATGTATTTCATAAAAAAGTCTTGCAAACAGTATGCACAGTTATACATATATACATAGTTGCATCTATTGAATGCAGGAACACTAGCAGTACTATATATGAGTGTTCACTAATTTATCATCAAAAGTTCAAAGGAATTTGTTTAATTTACTGTGCTTTTTGAACTAAAGTAATTTTTGTATCTTTAAATACTTATCATCATTTAGTTGTGATTGTGAAGTACATTGATCATCTCAGAAAATGGACAGTACTCATTTTAAAATATATCATGAAGAACTGCAGAATGCAAATTACAGACCAGGCAAATGTATTTACATAATTTGTTCAAATTACAGTTAATCATAATTTATGCCATGAAATAGAAAACAATACCTATTCTTTTTCAGATTTTTTCTTATGTTGTGTGAAGAATTTTCCTTGGTTATTTTTTTCCTTCCAGAAGTGCGAACTTCTTCCTGTCAGCGATTATGCTTGCTTTGCACAGTAGAGGACAGCATGCATTTTTTTTCTTTTACTGCTGACTCTATCCACATTTTGCCTGATATGCTTTTCCATCCTCACATTCACCTTCTTCAGCCTGCGAACATAAAAGATAAAAAATAGATTAAATACAAGGCTGTGCTGGTTTGAAAGCAAAACCAGTGAAAGACTCCAAGTCAGAAACACAATTTAATAAGAGGAAAAGAAAAGAAATAAGAGAAAGTAAAATAAAAGTAACAGTACAAAAAAAACCACTGACATAGTCAGAATACCTGACACCCTGTTAGGGTGGTAGTGGCAGTCCAGATGAGATGGTCTTGTCGAAGCAGTGATCCTGTAGAAAGGTCTGGTAGCTCTTGTCTCCTCTGGGAGTCCAGTGGATAAAAGCTGCCTGTGCTGTCCCAAACCCTAGATTTATCCAGGTGGGAATGCTTGGCTCCTCCCCCTGGGCGGAGCATCTCCCAATGGGCTGATCTCATTCTATGAGTCATGCAGTGGGTCCTTGATGGCCCATTAAACAGAGATAACTCCCGGAGGAAGTTATCTATGAGTCATGTGGCAAGGCATTGTTAGGCTCGTTAACAGAAGATAAGGAAAACACTGCTCCACCTTGGCTCCAAGGGCTCATGGGGATAGAATACAAACCTTGGGCACAATTTTACATTGTAACCTAGGACAAAGGCACCTGAAGAAATGGGGATGATCACAAAGGTTTTCCTTCCTGTGTTTAAAGTAATATTGTCACTTTCTCCAGTAAAAAAAATCTCTCATATACACGTGGGGTTCACATGCAAATGTATGACTACATTACAATATGCAAATCCAAATTTGTCTTTGTCTCATTATTGACACTTACTAATTGCAAGTAAATGTAGCATTTGTCATGCACAAAGGCAGCAGAATCTGACCTCCAAGACCCCTGGAACATGCAAGTTTTGTGTATTGGCCATGATTATTATTTGAATAAGATACCTTAAAACTGTCTTGGAAAAATTGTGTTCTGCAATTTTAATTTGTAGTGCATGTTATGAAGAAAACTTTTTTATCTATTTTGTGTAACAGAATATATTCCTCTTCTCATTTTTATCTATTAGATATTCTGGAAGTTTTTTGTCCTCATGTTTTAAAGTGTAAAGAGAATTACTTTCTCCCCCAAATATACTTTCTTTCTCATCGTAAAAGAAATAAGTGTACATATCAATATATGTTTTGGCATTGATTTCTACCAGGGGTGTTGACTTATGTACTGCTGTAGCCCAGACATTCTCATTTTGTCCATGTATGTGTGTTTGTGTCTGAGATAGAGACCTTTTCTCTCTCTTTTCTCTCTCTTTTCTGGCAACTGAGCAGAAGGATCTATTTTTTGACAGGCTACCACTCTCAAGAGGGCATAAAATCTGCATTTCCTTTCATCTCTCTGGATTAGTGGATTATCCTGCAGTCTGCTTGGTGACTGAGATACTTTATACCCTTCATCTCTGAGTTCTTAAAACTAATATAACAACAGCAGGTGCGTTTCTAAGATTTGGCACGTTTTGGAGAGTGAGAGGTTTTATCACATGGGCAACTGTTACCTTAAAAGCTCAATTTTTTTTTTTTTTGCAGAGACCTCATTTTAGCAACCAACAGTATCATAATAAGAAAGTCACACTTTTTATTTTTGCTTCATTTTGTGATAAAAGCACATCAAACAACAAAGTTGGAAGACTGCCTCTATTATTTGATCTAGTTTCAGAAGGGAGGAGAGATGAGGAACTACAGAAGAAAAGAAGAGAATTAATTAGAGCAGCAAAAAACTGTGTAAAGAGGAGGGTTTGTATGATGGTCTCAAGTGTAATGCTGGAACAGGAAACAAAATTTAATTTAAGAAAAAAACCACAACAAAACCTTTAGAAGAAAGTTCTGTTCCAGTTAACTGTGTCCCAACTTCAATCTACGAACCAAATTCTAACAGGTCTAAAGTAAGGGACTTGCTATCACTCCCACTGCACAAACAAATACCAAAGCCACTGGAAAAAGCAGATGGAGTATCATGCTATTCCCTGTGGCCAGCCATGCCCCTCTCACCCTGGCTCTCACTCTCACCTAGAGAACCTCAGTGAGACTGGACTGGGTTTCCTGGGCCAAGTGTGTGTGTGGTAGCACTATGGTTTTTCCTGCAGATGTTTCAGGGATGTAAAACCAGCAAGTGTCCAGAGATGAAGAGCAAAAAACAACAATAAGAAAAAATCAGAAATACCCAATGAATAGAAAAATGAAAACTAAAAATGCCTACAGAACAGGATTTTAATACTAGATCTCAGAAAGGCTGAAATTTAAGGGTTCTGTGTAGTTTTAGGTACAATCTTTCTTTTTCTAGGTCTTTCATTTTTAAATCAAACCCTTCTCCTATTTTTATACTCAGTTGCTAATCTATTTTATCAATAATTAAATTCTGCCATCTATCACAGAATGTATGAGTCAATTAATTTCTTATCTGTGTTTCTTAAATACCTTATTATGCTTTTTTTTGGCCCTGATTTCTGCTAAGGTGGAGTTAATTTTTTCTCCTAGCAGCTGATGCAGTGCTGTGATTTGGATGAGGATGAGAATACTGTTGGTAACTCACTGATGTTTTAGTTGCTGCTGAGCAGGGGTTGCACAAAGTCAAGGCCTTTTCTGCTCCTCACCCCACCACACCGGTAGGGAGGCTGGGAGTGCACAAGAAGCAAGGAAGGGGGTGGAGCTGAGACTGCTGACCCCAACTGACCAGAGGAATATCCCAAACTACATGACACCATGCTGAACAATAAAAATGAGGGAAGCTGGCTGGGAGGGTGACAGCCTTCTGCTCTGTCGCATATTTAATCTTTTATGTATGTGCTTCTCAAAGGTCTAATTTCTGCTCATGCCCTGCATTTTGAGTTCAGCTGAGATTTACATAGCATCTAATGTATGTTTTGTCCCTGTCAGTAACCGTGATCATCATTCATTATTGGGCAGGCTGAAAGTCTCTTAGACTTTTCACAAATCTTATGATTTATATCTGGTAGTGTCAGCAATGTATGGAGCATTTTTGGATACACAAGACCAAACAGAAATTTCAAAAAAACCACAGTTTTAAAAGAGAGCAAGCCTAGAGGAGAAAAACAACAAAGGGATGTTTGTACAAATCTCCTAGCTAACTTTACTTAGTGAGTAGCAAGATATAGCAAACTGTGTACTTTAACTATGGACACAATAAAAAAGAGAATAAAATGCTGTCTTGCAATTATGCTCATTGATTATCAAGTTTTTGGGTTTTTTGTTAGACTTTATAGTTTTATCCCTTAACACAATTAGACATTAATTTTTTGTTTTCCACTTTGTCAATAGAAAAATGATTATAAATACCTTAGAAATTATTTTAGATGTTGATGTTAAATGACACTTAATTACATGCTTAATTTTCAGAATGCCCTAGCATAACTGAAACATGAGTAAAGGCTTTAGTAGTGCTTAAGAATAAAGATAGTGTCTAAAGATGGTTGCTGCACAAGCCAAACTAAATAAAAGTGGTTGATGGGAAGAAAACCCTGATTTTTTTAGACTTGGTAAGACAAGAAACAAAGACCATAAGTTTAAAAGCTGAAAATAGATTTCTATAACATATGGCTTAGAGAAGAGCTCACACAATGAAACAAGACACAAGACTCAAGCAGGTGAAATGAGGGAATGCTTGCTTTAAGTGAACTACTCTCTACATTGATATCTCAGTTTGATAGCTGTAGTAATACATTAGAAGCAATGAGAACAGAAAAAAAAAAACAATAAAGCCAAAGAACTAAAATATTCTTTAAGAATGAGAATAAGGAAAGAACAGAAAGTTGCCACCAGTACAGTATGAAATAGCAATTAAAATAGGGAAAGAACTAGAAAATATGTTACTTTCCTTGAGACAGTCCAGAAGCATGATCCATTGGAAAGGCAGTGAAAAATATACTGAGGTCAAGCAGGCTAAGAAAGAGGAATAGTCACCCAATGCAGCTGTGCGATTTAACACTTGGCAAAGTCCATTGTCACTCATGAGAAAATAGACTCCATTTCTAGCTTCACACCTAGAAAGTTTATTTGTAAAATAACTTTGTAATAATAACAGTAAAAATAACAGCAACTTTGATTACTTCAAATTTCAATTAAATATAGCTGAAATATTTAAAAAATACATTCTTTTGCTTCTATGCATTTCCTTGACATTGTTGCAATATAATCAGCATTCTGTGCCAGAATCAGTGGTGGAACTTTGTGAACACTGCAGGGCTGTGACACACTTAACAATAAAAAGGTCCATTTTAAAAATACAGAATACTCACTATTTTCTCTTTTTAACCATCAGCTTTATTTGGCCATTATTATCATAAATTTGCATTATATTATACAGATTCATAAATAATTCCAAATGTAAAATAACCAGAAGTTATTAAATTGGGAGGTAGGTGCTCCCATGAGACAACTGCATGAAAGATGCAAGAAGACTCATATTGTGAAAAAGGCAGCTGTTATTAGGTTAACCAATGTCTAGTTCCAGATACTGCCAACTGCTTTCATCCAACAGCAGGACCTATAAGCTCTGCTGCATGGCCTGACCGTAGTTACTGACTCACTCTTTTAATCTTTCTGGCTTAGAAGCCAGAGTAAGCTAAGTCAACGATGGATGTGTATTTTGTTTGTGCTGTCAGGTTTTGGTAATGCACAATTACAGGGGTGGCGTCTGTGAGAAATTGCTGGAAGCTTCCCACAAGTCCAAAAGAGCCAATGACAGCCAGCTCCAAGCTGGACCCGCTGCTGGCCAAGGCTGAGCCATCAGCAAGAGCAGTAGTGCCTGTGGAAGAATACAGGGAGGAAGGGAAGAAAACCCTGTGCAACTGCAGCCAGAGAGAGGGGTGAGACTATGTGAGAGGAAAACTCTGCAGGCACCAAGGTCAGTGAAAAACTAAGGGGGGAAGGTGCTCCAGGAGCAGCTGCAGCTCCTGAAGCCCATGGTGAGGACCATGGTGAGACAGCTGGGCCCCTTCAGCCCATGGAGATCCCCATGCTGGATCATGTGAATGCTTGACTGTGATAAAATCTGTGCTGGAGCAGCTCCTGGTGGGACCTGAGACCCTGAGGAGAGAGGAGTCCACACTGGAACACCTTTGCTGCTAGGACTTGTGACCCCACGAAGGACGCAATGGAGCAGCCTGTTCCTGAAGGACTGCAGCCCATGGAAGGAATCCATGTGTGCTGATTTGAAAGCAAAACCAGTGAGAGACTCCAAGTCAGAAATACAATTTAATAAGAGGAAAAGAAAGAAGTAAAACAAAGTAAAATAAAATAAACGCAATAGTACAAAAGACCACTGAAAGAGTCAGGATACACCCTGTTAGTTAGGGTGGTAGTAGCAGTCCAGATGGAATGGTCTTGTCAAAGCAGTGATTCCTGTAGAAAGGTCTGGTAGCTCTTGTCCTCCGAAAATCCAGTGGGTAAAGGCTGCCTGTGCTGTCCCAAATCCCAGATTATAACCAGGGGGGAATGCTTGGCTCCTCCCCCTGGGCAGAGCATCTCACAATGGGATGGTCTCATTCTATGAGTCATGCAGTGGGTTCTTGATGGCCCATTAAACAGAGATAACTCCCAGAGAGAGTTATCTATGAGTCATGCAGCAAGGCATGGATGGGCCCATGAACAGAAGATAAGGGAAACACTGCCCCACCTGGTTTCAACAGCTCATGAAGATGGTGATAGAATACATACTTTGGGCACATCTTACATTTTAACCTAGGACACCATGGTAGAGCAGTTAGTGAAGAACAACAACCTGTAGGAAAGATGCACATTGGAGAAGGGGTGGAGGACTGTCTCCCATGGGACGGACCACATACTGGAGCAGGGGAAGAGTGTGAGGAGGAAGGAACAGCAGAGACAACGTGATGAACTGACTACAAGCTCATTCCCTGTCTCACTGCATTTCTGCAGCAGAGGAGGTAGATAATTTTGGACTGAAGTTGAGCCTGGGAAAAAGGAAGGGGTGGAGAGGGTAAGAGAGGTGTAGGAGGAAGGTGTTTTGCAGGGAAGAGTTTTAAATAAAACTTGGGGTTTATTTCTCATTTTCTGACACGGATTTGATTGTAAGCAAATTAACTCATTTTCCCAGTCAAGTCTGTTTAGCCCATGACGGTGGCTGGTGAGTGATCTCTATCTGTCCTTAAAATGGAGCCTTTAGCTTTTCATTATATTTTCTCTCCTCTGTACATATGAGGAGTGGCAGAGCAGCTTGGTGGGGCAACTGGCAGTCATTCAGCATCAACCCAGCACATTAAGAAAGGCATCCTACATTCTTCAATCTTTTGGAGGTATCTCCTGGAAGGTAAAGGGCCTCTCATAGAAACAGTTATTTACAAAGTCAGCTGATGTATCTCAATAAGGGCCTAACACTCAAGGCATTGTGCTCTCACACGTGCAGCATGACTCAAATTATAGAGAGACTTCAAGATAATACTGGAATATTATAAATCAAGGTTTCAAGCACAACTATGTCCATGGTGTAATTCAGAGAAACTTTCAAGACCAGCTAAAAGAACAAAAGAATGTCTAAACTGTAGCTTCAAGAGTTTTCAGAGAGTTTGCAGAACTTAAAAGATTTTGATTTTTAGTTAAAAAATAATGTTTAATTCCAAACTTTCCTCTGACGTGTTTAGTACTTTTTATTTCCTCCAACCCAAACATTCTAATCAATTAAAAATCCCTTCTATTTCAAAATTGGGATTGAGTTAAAAATTAAAGAATTTCAAACTAAAAAAAATTATTTTGATATATAGGTTTGTTATATCAAAAAAATAACAAACTCAAAACCCATTCTCATTCGGTTTTATTCTAAAGCCTCATCCAAGTCAATGCTTTCAACATAACTATTTGCTACTCCATAAATATGATATAGATTCCCTTTTTCTTACTCTATGGCCTTGTATATGTTCAGATTAGCCTTACCATATCTTTACCAAATGACACATAGCAAACTTTATTACTAAACTGCCTCTGTCATTATTTATTGCTCTACCAATGTTTTTGTCACCCATATACTTACCTGTATATTGATTTTATATTTTCTTCTAGAACATTGATAATACTGGCCCCTGATGGATAGCAGGAGACTGTAAACTATAAGCATTCTGTAAGTACAGTGAACTCTAAGCACTTGACTAATGAGTATTTACTATAATTAATATGGGTTTTGTGAATGTTCTCATTATGACCTCTAAAGACAAATATCTCTGTGTTCTATCTCTTAGGTATATTGTAATATCTTAGTTATTATCCTAAGTAATATCATCAGAAATACACCACTTGTTTGATAAGAGCTATTTACTATAAAACTCTACTAATTGTCAAAAATGCTGCTACTATCTTTACTGATTTTATCCCATGAATCTCAACTGCTTCTGAAGATGAAAGCCATGCTAGCTTATCAGTCCTTTGAGAGTTCACACTCAATCTTTCTTAAATTTTGGTGCAACAAGAAAAACCCCCACAATTATTCTAATGAAAAAATAAGAAGCAGAGGACTGGAAGGAATGCCCTTGGCCCATTCCGTCTTGGCCCAGCCCAGTCATGATCAGTCAAACCATGTAGTGCTTCTGTATGCATATTGATTTCCAAATTAAAAGCAATCTGGGGTGTTTTCCCTCACTGCTATTATTAGAAGTTTGTGCCAACTTTTTCTCATATCCACCTTAAATGTATTTACCTTTAGGTCAAGTTATCATTTACTGTCAATGGTCAAACTCCTTCCCAAAGAATTTACCTTGCTCTTCTCCTAAGTATTATTTATAGAGTTCTAAATACCACAGTTTTCTGTCCTTCATCTTTTCTGTTGCAAGGCTCAGCAAGGTACCATATGATAGTCTAATCATTCTGCTGATCATAGTGTCAGCTTTTCTCTACACCTGTCCTGCTTTGAAATACATTTTCTTGTGTGTGACCAAACTATACTCAGTATTTAGAAATAGCTGTATTATTTTTTCTATTTTAATTGGAAATATGTGACACAAGCTGAAGCTCATACTTCTTTTTTCTTCCTAAGACACATTGGATCACTGTCTAATAGACATTTTGTGATTGAGTAATACACCCATCTCTCTCTTTTTCTGTGTCACTTCAAATGAATGAGGCCAGTTAGTAGCTCTGACTCTAGATCAGTAGTTCACAGCCAAATCTATTCCAATGATCCAGTCCTATGATTTAAAAATGTTTAACTTATTTAATGGTTGCTGTTAATCATTCCTTTTGAGCTACTAAGAGAGGAGAACATATTTCATTTTCTCTGGAAGGTATGAATAAATTACCCCACTTCTTTCCAAAGACAGAGAGGTGTTCAACCAAACGTTTCAGGCTCTTCTGTATCACAAGGATGATCATATGTTCCAAGATTTTATGCAGACTCCTCTCCAAATTTATGAGGGATCTAATCCTCCTGCTGATAATTCTCCATATATAGTACCAAGGACTTTTGTTATCTTTTTATTTGGATGATTAGAAACACTGTGGAAAAAAAAGAGTGGAATTTGAGGATCCACAGAAATTCAGAGTTAAAGTCATAATTTCCTAAAAATTTTGCTTTAGGCTTTTCTACTGTGTATCAGAAAGATGTTAAATGTGAATTTTTACAGTGGTAATGTTAGGTAGACTTTTGGACTGGATGATCTTGAAAGTCTCTTCTACCCTTGATGACTCTGTGCTTCTAACTTTCAAACCCTTTTCTTGAAAAAAATCCCTGGATCAGATATTCTGGTGTGTTTTGGGATTTTGTTGATTTTCTTATGTTTGTTTGTTTGGGATTTTTCTGAAATAAAAATGGAGCAGATCTGCATCTATTAGCCTTGCAAACAATTTTAAAAGTTTTTTTAAAAGACATTTAGGACTTCCACAACAGATCTTGTAAAATATATGTGGTGGAAGTAACAGGGCTTTGGAAAAATGGAGACTACCTGGAAGTGAAACATCATTTCAATTCCAAAAAAGACAGTTTCAAATTTAATAATAAAAAATAACAAAGAGATAAGACTAAAATATTGTAGAAATACACAGAATACTTAATCTGTATTTGTTGCATGGCAGAGCCTAAAAATATGATACCACTGGCATGGCAGCTGGTCTCCCTTTTTAATTTGCTACTTACGCACTTTTAATCAGTGCACTTCTTCCCCTATCACACAGATTTATGAGCTGTGTGACTACTGACTATTAGAACTTGTTACTGTGTTTTAAATTCTGACAAAAATGAGAGGCAGAACCAGACTAACTGCACTGTACCAGCCCACTGATGCTACTAAGTGTTTAGTCAATTTCCTGGAGAAATAAACCTCAGGTTAGAATAATAACAGATAAGAATAAAATTGCTTACTGAAAGCTGCTAAAAGCCTTCACCTTAGGAACTAGGAGGCAGCATCCTTGAATATGATCTGGTAGGTGACAGCATGTGTTACAACATGGGAGTTGAACCTCTCCAGACCTTTTATAACATGGAGGCACTCTTCCACATGCAAAAGAGAAGCACAACAATGACTCTGGTGATGGAGAGTCTCCAGACTAGGCAATAAAACACTGTTTTATATTTCATATTGATATTAACCAGTGAAATGACACTTCAAACATGTCTGTTTACTATGGAAAATATGCTTTACAGATTTTCATGTCTGTGAATAAAGGACTGTAACATATGTTGAAGTAAACTAATTTCTAGTTCACTACTGAATCTCTTGTTTCTTTCAATACAAATCATCCCCACAGAGTAAGCTGTACCTACTTTCATTTAAGGATTTTGGTGCTTTCTCTTACATGTGTGACACCGAGTGAAAAGCTCAGAGAGCTGAGCAAACTGTGGTGAGCCTTAGGTGAAACTCAGACCAATAAAGGAGTGATCTCAGCTAGAACTGATTAAGACAGTTGTTTGTTTTGTTTTTCCTCTGCTTACTTCCTGAAAAGTGTTTTGGAGATAGCCACTTCTTTCTTCACATCATCCGTTTGCCTTCCATCATTATGATTTTGGCCATGGGTGAGGCATGAGATGCCCAAAATTGCTGTTTAAGGCTTAAGTGCTGCCATGACTGTGTATAGCCTAATAAAGGTAATAAGCTTTTTGCATGATGACATCTTTTCCCTGTACAGGAGGGGATCACTGCAACATCTATTTCCCCTTCCAAGTTGATTTTGCCAACTTATTATCAGATAAAACAGTGATTCTTACCCATCCTAGGCTACTAGTGCAGAAGGCACCCTTATTTTCTCTGATATAACTGCCTTCTACTCACATTTCATGATCTCTCCAACTTTTATGTGAAATATATGTCCTCTTTCCACTCAGCCATGGATTGGAAACCCTGCTTCTTAATAGAATCCCTATTCCTTAAAATCAATATATTATCTAATACAAGTAGTCACTGGTATCTATGGAAAATAACTAAATAAATTTTGCAGAGTAGTTTGAGAGCCACATTACAAACAAGTTGCAGGCTCTTCATTTGAATCTTAATTCATACATATCTCATTGAGACTTTAGGCAGCTTGCACATTATTTGGGGGTACAACAGGAGCTTTCTTTTAAGTGCTGCACTAGCTGGAACAGTAAACAATAATAATCTGTTGTGAACTATGTGTTACATCACTTAGATATGAACATTGAAAAGCTTCCCAGGATAGATTTGTGAAGAGATGTGGACTTATAAAGGAATCCTTTTGGATAAAAAATTACTCTTAGGTGGCAATTAGTGTTCCCAGATAAGGCACAGTTGAGATTCACAACCTTAGCAAACCTGGCAGAGCTTGCTGTAATCTAGACTGTTCCAAATATCACAAGGAGAGAAGTGAAGGACATTGAAGTGCTCTAGACAGCAAAAAACTACCTACATGGCACTCACAGCCAGTGGCCTCCTTGTGCTGGATGTCTGATGAAGTCAGTCTTTTCCCATAAAATCTGCAGACAGGAGAAAGATAGAAGTTACTCATCTCCCTTATATGAAATATAAGGGAAATGGAAGTCCTGGCTTCTTCCTTTGCCCAGTCTCATATGAAAGAGGATGCTTTCATATCTCATAGAAGAGTAACATAGTTACTCTATTTTTGGTGAGGGATGGCTGTTAGATTCCTGAGTGGATGTTCTGCCTCCTACAGATAGGTAGGAAGTATTTGAATGAATAAGCAATGAAAAGTTTGAGTGGTTATCATCATCAACTAACATGGGATGAAACACCACTAAATTTTACTGTCTTCTACAACTTCTAGTCATTTATGCATGAAAAAAGGAATACCTACAACATCCCTTGAGTACAGCTGGTCCCAGTGTATTGAGTATTCTGATAGAGCACAAACCATAGAATCGTTAAGGTTGGAAATGACCTCCAGATCATCAAGTCAAACATTTGACTGAACACCACAATGCTAGCTAAACCTTATCACAAAGTGCCACTCCTACTAGTTTTTTGAACATTTCTTGTGATGGTGACTTCACTGGGCAGCATGTTCTAATGCTTAACCTCCCTTTCAGTGAAGGAAGTTTTCCTAACATCCAGCCTGAACCTCTGCTGGTGCAACTCAACACTATTTCCTCTTTTCCTTTTGCTAGCTGTCTGAGAGAAACAAAGAACTAAGTTCAAGAAATGAACTGGGTGAGGTGGGTTTACTGCCAGTTCTTATCCTTTATTTTTGCCTGCAATGCACAAGCTACTCTGGATGGAAACTGGGAGAAAAAAACAAAATGCCAAGAATTTTATCAAAAGAATGGTAAAACTATTCTCCATTGAGTGAAAGGTTGTGTGAGACAGATATGGGTTGAAGGCTGCCTGAACTTTGGTGGTACTGCTCAGCAATGGCATTTTACTAGTAGAAATGTAGGTGATAAAAGACTGAGTGCTCAGCTGGGTGGCACCTGATTTAGAGTTCTGATTCTAAATCACTAGGAAGACCTTTTCCTATCTTTCCCTCCACTATTCACTCTTAGCCTAATTGTTTGCAGTCATATGAACAATAAATACCTGAACATTTAAGGGGTATATTGTCTTTTTCTTTTTGTCATTTTATGTTTATCCCATGAGAGATGGATAAAATGTAATTGGAAGTATCTCTACTTGAAGATGCTCTTTTTGAAAAGTTTGAATCAGCACTTTCGGGTTTTGAATGTCAGGTGCAAGGTGAAAACCTTTTTGCTCGAATATGTTTACATCTAGAAAAAAAAAAGGAAATTCAGCACAATGTTAAAGTTTTTTTATTCGTTCTTGTGCTTTACTGTCTAGTAATTCAAGGCATAAGCAACATTAGTGAGAACTGATGGTACTGTTTCCTGGGGTTAAGAACATAATTAATTGCATGACTTAACACACACCTCCATATCACACAACCCTATATCACACATTTCTTATTAAAATCACATATTTTTCTAACATGAAGAAGTATGACAATTATAACTGGTATCAACTTGTATAGTTTCTGAGATAATGGATCTTCTTGGCAGATTTCATAACATTTCACAAAAACATTTAACAGAGCTGTCTGCATCATGGTACCAAAATTAGCTCTGAGGTACTTGGCACAACAACAGGATACTATGGTTTATGCATGTTTAGGACATCAGATATTTTATTTTTTTCTGTTCCATTTGTTTTCTGTTTTGTTGCTAGGGGTTTTTTTCTGGCCAGGTTTTTCTGACTACTTTAAATAGTCTCTAATCCAGCTTGTTCTCCTTCCTGGTATTTCCAGAATATTTTTCAAAAATTTGCATGTTTTCTGAAGAATTCTCTCTACTAAAAAGAGTATGGAACTGAGAATTCATGTGGTTCTCACTCTCATGAAAATTCATAGTGGTTTAGACAGAGATAATTGGACCACAGAGATATAACAAGTTTTTCTTACTGAAGTTCTCTCTAGGGTTAGAAATGATTGCTGCTATTTTTTTGTATCTTTGTTTAATTAAATTTCACAGAAGTCATTGTGAGGGACTGGACAATTAACAATTAATGACTCAAAACACTTACCCATTTGTGGAGACATCAGAGTGATTTGATAAGCCTAGGTTTGCATCCCTCGTGGAGAGGAGGTGAGTTTTTGGGTGTGCAATTGCAAGCCTCTGGTCTGCATAAAACAGAGGTGGAGGACACAAGATGGGCTTTGAGACTGACAAGAGGCAAACCATGTGGAGATTGGATGGTGCTCTCTATCATGCTAATACAATATCTTGCCATGATACATAACTCAGAATCACAGAGTATTCTGAGCTGAGGGGACTCACAGGCCTCAGCAAGTCCAACTCTGAGTGAAGGTCCCATACAGGGATTGAAACCTTGGTGGTTTTAGAACCATGTTCTGACAACTGAACTAAGTTCAGGATCAATTTTGCCCCACTGAAAACTCCCCTTTCCCCCATGGAAGGTCTTGAGAGTAATTCATTCTTTCTGATGGAGCAGAACTGGCTCACCTGTGCTGCTTGAGAGGCAGCTGTCATGGAGAGTTCAGAAGGTGTCATAAGCAAAGACCCCCAAAGTGCCCCCAGACTTATTTCTAAGACCTTCCAGCTGTATGGGATCAAAAGGGAGTGTAAAACTCCCCCTGCCCCTAGGGGAGGTACCTGGACATTCTGACCTGAATCTAAGCATATATTAAGCTACTGAACTTTGCACTTGGTGGGTTTTTGATTCCAGCTCAATGGATCAAGAGAGGACTATGTTTTCCACCCATAGACATCTAAGCTACAACAAGCAAGACCTGTTGTAGGCCTGTGTGTAGTGATTATCTATCTTTTCTACTCTTTCCCTTTCTTTCTTCCTTTCTTTTCCCTTATGTATTTTATTGAGTGATATTTTCATGCTTTCATATTGTTATCTTACTATAGATAATAATAACTGAAGGGGCTACATATCTGTTTTACATTGCACTCAACTCCCTTAAAATAAACTCAACGTGTATATTTACATTCACTGATCATTCAGTGTAGTTTCACTTTAATCTGTCCCAAGGGATCTATTAAACAACAGCCTTTTTTACCCTTGCATTTTGAAGTGTGTCATAACAGTTATATGAAGTAAAAGTGGAAATAAAATGCAAATTTTTAATAGTAAGGATACTGAATTAACACTGAAAAAAAATGTCTGAAGATAATATAAGTAGAACGACTGTAGAAAATATGCTCAATTTTAACCCCAAATTAGTGCAGCTGCTAAAAATGATAGTAGGCACTAACTTATGGCTAATCTCGGGTTGACAGACAAGTTGGTGGATGACACATCATCTATTTTGGAAAAATAATCATAGAAGCTCATAGAAAATACACCTTTTATAAACGTTACAGCTGTTGGATCTTGAATACTTTCTATTAAAGCCATAAAAATGCAAATAACATTAAAGAAAAATGTCTAGCAGTACATGCACCCATAAACATGTTCTAAAAAGTTTAGTTCTCCCTCTGTTTTAAGCAGCTTGGAGAAATAGGCTGACATTACAGTGTATCAGAAGTCATTTGTACTATCTGCTCTTTAAGAAATGTCAGAACTCGATGTTTTCATACTGATATGGGCCAGCTACAAGTCAATAACTTCTAAAGCTGTTAGTAACTAACTTCACTGATTCTGGCTAAAAAAAAGCTTACAAAGAGCAGGAGGGCTGGGGGGAGTTGTTTGCTTCTTTTCGCTAGTTTTTTAAACCCTGAAGCAATCTTTTCATTTATGACATTTTTTTCCTAGGAATTATGATGTTCCTGTGATCATCAATGTAAGAAAGGAAAGATCTGATTTTTATGTCTTGTACATATTATTCAGAAACAGGTGAAGCCAGGCCTTCTACTTCTGTCTGTACTTTTTAAAATTCCTGCTCTAGAATTAAAGCTCACTTGTTTCAGAATAGGAGCCTCCACTCATCTGCACCAGCACAGCTAGTTTAAAAGTAGTTACCACCATGTTGCTGGAAGAGTTTCCTGGGCATACAAGAAGTGTCCTGGAGATATATAACTTTCCTTGCAGCTAGTGCCTAATCTCTGACCTATCTAACATTCCAGAAACAACAGAGATTTCCAGAAGAGACTGTCACTGTGGATTCCTTTTGGCTGTCAGCAGTCCTTTCACATTTACCATGGCACAGGGATTTTCCCAGATCACTGGGGTGTGTGTTTGCTCTCATCAGCTGAAGAATTTGTAAAACCAAGTTAATTCTACATGTTCACCCAGTGTCTCCAGATGGAATAGACTATTTATCAGCCTGTGTCTGTTGTGCATAGCGTACAGTGTATAGATCCCTGAGCTAGCAGAGATGCAACTCAGTAAATCCACATGGTGCAGATCAGCTCTATGGGTGACCTAACAAGCCCTGCTTTGCAGTTATCTTTATTAGCTTGAATGCACTGCTGCACAAATGTGGCTTAGCCTGCAGTCAGACCCAAGCTGACTCAAGTCCAGACAGCTCATAGAGCTTGGCACCATGCAGCCACTGCTTCTGGTTCTGGTTATCATTACCAGCCCTGGGTCAGATGCCTCTGTGTCTGTGCTGTACACAAACTTATATGCCTGTTTGGAAGATCACTTGGAGAACACATCATTGAAAACTTTATTTTCTAATTCAGATATGGACCAATATTTCAGTTAGGTAAAGATTATTATTTCTTGAAAATGCTGATATTTGAAGAAGGTATCACTATTTTGTTTTGAAAGAAATAAAAATTATCATTCAATGGCAGTGATTATTATGTAGTATTAATTTTTTTGTACCTTCAGTGCAATATCTTTACCATTAACCCACTGGAAGCCATTCCCCCAAAAGAGAGAAATTCTTTGACACAGAACACACAAAATTAAAATAGCAGCTGTTTCTCAACATGACTTTAAAGCTGATTTTAACATGAATTTATACTCAGAATTTCTAGGAATCCTGGACAACATAAGGTTAAAACTAGAAAGACCTAGTCATTCTGCATAATTAAAGCCACTTGTCCCTTTCCAGTCTACCTAATATCCATAACTACATGCAAATTACGTGATTTTCAGCTGTTTGTAGAATCTGTTACTATAATTAAAAACATCAACCCAATGTTTTTAAGAGCTCAAAGACATCATTATGAATCATACATATCATGGCAGGCGCCCACCAAAGCTGGTCTGATGACGCTGTTTTACACCACAATGACACAGACTCTGAGATTCAGAAGGCTGAAAAAATGACTCTTTTATTTAGGGGTGTGTCTCCCTTTTATACTATTTTACACAGACCAATTTGATTGGTGAAACAAAGGCAAACCTCTTCAATCACGTTGGTCAAAGCAGAGGGACATCAAGAAGAATCCCCTCCTGTGAGTAAAAATGAATAACATAGGTACAGTTACAAAAACATTTCTCTTGTTTACAGAAAATCACCTAGGAAAGGAATTTTAGAAACTAAAACATCTCAGGCATAAAATTAGGGCTACAGTCTAACCCTCCTCCTCCTCAACTGGACAGAAGAAAAAGAGAAAAATTAATATATTACCAATTTTTAGAAGAATAGGATAATGAGAAGTAAACCCAAATATTCAAACACCTTCACCTCATCCCTCTCTTCTTCTCATGCTTAAAGTTACTCCTGAATTTTCTAGGTTTTTCCCCCAGTGACACGAGGAACAGGGAATGAGAGCTGTGGTCAGTTCATCACATATTGTTTCGACCTCTTCTTCCTCCTCGGGTGAAGGAATCTTTTGTGGACATGTTTTTCTGAGGCTGCAAGAATTTTTAGCTTGCTAACAAGTGCTAGCTCTTTCCCAAAGGAAACCTTTCAGCTAACAAGTGCTTGCTCTTTCCCAAAGGAAACCTTTCAACAGTTTTCCTTTCCCAAAACAACTTTGTGTAAATAATTTTCTCATAACATTCTAAGTAAACAATATTCTTTTTCTCATAACAACCTCACTCCCAGGTGTTGTTTGCTATTTCTGTAATTTAACCAATGGAGAGACATGTCTATCCTATGCACCAATAATGTGCCTCTTATAGCACAGCACGTTATAAAAGAGCTGAATGAATTGTAAATAAAGCCTTGTATTTCTCTTTTGCCTTGTGAAGAATTACTGGAGTCAATCACCTTTATTTCATGTCCTACAATGACAATCTTTACACTCTTTTCCTGCTCCAGTGTGGAGTCCCTCCCATGGAAAATAGTCCTTCATGAAGTCCTCCAGCATGTACCCTTCCTATGGGCTACAGTTCTTTATAAATTTCTGCAGGTTACTTCCTTACTTCCACAAGGTGCAGTCCTTCAGGAACAGCCTGCTCCATTGTGGGTTCCCTACAGGGTCATAAGTCTTGTTGGCAAATCTGATCCCACATAGGCTCCCCTCTCCGTGGGGCCACAGGTCCTGCCAGCTGCCTGCTCCAGCATGGGGTCCTTCACTGGCTGCAGATGGACCTTTTGCTCCCCCACGGACCTCCATGGGTTGCAGAGGGACAGTACATCCTCACCGTGGTCTTCACAATGAGCTTCAGGGGAATCCCTTCCCTGATGCCTGGAGCACATCCTTCCCCTCCCTCTTCATTTGGTGCTTGCAGGATTATTCCTCTCACATAGTCTCAACTCCTCTCTCCCTGGCTGCAGTTGCACAGGGTTTTTCCCCCTTCTTCGTTATGCTCTCCCAGAGGTTCTACCACTGTCACTGACTGGCCCAGCTTTGGCCAGTAGCAGGTCCATCTTGGAGCTGCCTGGCATTGGCTCTGTTGGACATAGGGGAAGCTTCCAGAAGAATCTCACAGAAGCCACCCTTGTAGAATCCCTGCTACCAAAACCTGGCCATACAAATTCAATACACCTGCAGGGGTGTATAATCAGAACTCAGAGGACAACAATTTTGCAGTAAACACTGTAGTTTGATTCAATGGCTCAGGTGTGACTAATCTAAGGAACCATGGCAAGACCTTGTTGATTGCTTCTCATAACATTGTAAAGAATAATGGTTACATGGGCCTTTGTTAAAAGCCTGTATCCCTAGAGAGATGGCATTTAGTATGATTGAAAAGGAACGAGCTAGCATTGGTCCATCCTGTAAGTGCTCCTACTTTAAACACCCACAATTAAAGGGGTTAGTGAGAATCATGTTAAACACAAATGCCATAAAGTTGAGAAAGCGGCATCATGCTCCAACTTAATAGGGGGCTAAAAGGACAAATTAATTCAATTACACTCTTTTTTGTCATTCTAAGGAAAAGCAAATTTATTCATAGCTTTTGATACATTTCCCTAGTTAATGCAATTTGATAAAATGAACAAATTCATGGTGTCATTAGCTGAGTTGTGCTTAATGAAGTTGGGCTGTATGAAACATTAACCACAATATCGAATCCATTTCCTTAGGCTGGGAAATAAACGTTTATCATTTCAGAACTTTTACTCTGGAAGTTCCAATTGTCAGGTCTTTATCAGCATAATCATCATGTCCTGATAAATCTACATATATTTACATTTTGATCAATGTCATCATTAAGCTCAGACTAAGATAAGATTCCACCACTTGGCAGCATGGAAGAAGTTAAATAGACTCTTTGACAACCTGGCCTCTTTACCAGTCGATGATCTGATGGACAACTGTCAAACTGCAAATGGAAATGACAGTACTTCTGTTATCAGATTTGTTCATCTAGTCTTTCTTCCACAGAGGCCTGTACATCAAGTGTGTTTTGTAATATTTCTGTTTTCACAGGCATATAAATTTTCATTGGTTATAAAGTGTATTGCTAGAAGGTACATTTAAGAGAATGAAACTTTGATAAGGACATTCATGTGAGAAGGGAGGAAAATTTACCACTGCCTCCTCTTTTGTTTATGTGTACAGTTTGGGTTTCTTTTGTAGGGACTATGCTATTCAAACTATGGAAAAGATTCAAGTCTGCTGCTTACTACAGAAACATTTGTTCATATGAGGCATCCTTAATTATGAAAATCTGATAATATATCCTATAAGCAAAGATTATTTATATAGGAGCTATAGGACCCTGAGACAAGTTTCTGACATTTTGAAGTTTAAAACTAAATCTGCTGAATTAAACCAGAAATATTTGCATGATCTTACTAACCAACATAGTGTCATTCTCCACTCAAAACCTCAAGTGCAAAAATCATTACCAAAACGGAAATTTCAGCATACTGGAAATACTATTCCTAATACTAGGCTATGTTGTACAGCTAACATAGTACAAGACATGGGAAAAATCATATTTGGAGCTTTTCAGAAGAGAGGTAAAGAAACATTTCTGAGACATGGTCCACAAATCATGTTTAAAATTAAATGGCTAAAGAAAAAAGGTACACGATCATGAAAATGTTGTTACATGGATAAATATTTGAATATTCCTCTATATTATCTTCCTAGAATTTCACTGATGTACAGCTGTAGAATTTGAGACTAATGGTGTAATAAGACAATATTAAATTGTTTTCATATCTTGAAATCTGTCTGATGAAACAAATTAGCACTCAGTTATACGCAAAGAAGGAATGAACTGCTAGTGTTCAAGTTATAAGCAAGCTCTATAAGCCTTTATAATGGAAGACTGCAGGTTTTATTAATTGGCCTCTTTTAAAATATTGTCTCAGTTTAATTTTCATTACAGTTTAATTATTGTAATATTACAATAATATTACAATAGTATTACAAAGAAGAGGACATTAAAACTAAATTTTGAAACTGGATGTTTGGCTTGAACAATGCATTGACAACAGAAACAGCAAAGCCTGATTGATCAGATATTTGCATGCTGTTTATGCTAAAAGAATTGAGTCTGTAAACATCAATTTAATCTTCTTGCATTAATTCAATATTTATTGGCTTTTTGCTAAAATCCAGTGTGAGATACAAAGTCACTCCCAGCAAGAATGTTGCGAATCAGAACTTACAGACTAAGTCTTTTTGTCAGCGACACTTCTTTCATATTTCTGCATTGACCTGTAATGAAAAAAGTTATTTGTAGGCAATATAAATCTAAAGATTAAAGTTCAGTTTGCCATGCAAAGTCCTTGAATGTTAGGTGAGCCCTATGAGAGAGAAAAATATCTTTTGATTCACTGGTAAGATTTAGTTAATTAAAAGTATTTAGATAAGATTTGTTGGGGTTTTAATATTAAAAGAACAAACCAGAGGAAGTTTTCAAATATGAGATGACCTAATTTTGAAAGGGATTATAACATCACTTTTCAGTATTTCAATTTCAAATGAAATGTAAAGAAAAATCTCTTGCTGTAAACTGATAACATCTTTCAAATTTTCTGACCTGAAGACAAGCTTGTATTATCTGCTGAATTTTTATTCTCTGGAAAAAGAGAAATTTGAGTAACTACTACCACGAAGTCGGATTAAGATCAAAGACTTCCTGGAAGTCTGTTTTCCCTGACAGTGGCTTCTTACAACTCCAGTTTAGTTTTGTAACATTTCTCTCGACAGCCTGTTGTAACTACAGAAAAACCAGCAGTAACAGTCACAACACAGTTGTTATGTCATTTAAATATACTCTTTGAAAAACAAATGTTTTTATAGTTCTACTAGTAGTTTGTTCCATCTAGTTGTAGCTAGGCAACTAAGATTCTGACAAGATTCTACCGTCACTGTTAATGTCCCCAAACATATGGTTTTCCAAAGCAATAATTATAATTTAACAGTGGTAAAACAACATGGCAAATATCACAGGACAGAGCCTTGCTGATCTTCACGGTACAAATTAAGCCAGCAGTAATTACTTTACCATTGCCAGAAGCAGCCAATCACATTTCTTACATAAAATAAAGCGCTGGACTATGTAGTTTTAAGATAAGAAATTTAACAGTTATTTGCATAATGCATAAAGAATTATATAAAGTTTTCATAGCACTTCTAGTGAAGTATTTTAAAAAATTAACCATCATTTAATTACAGTAACCCTGCCAGTTTTATGTTTTAAACTCAGCAGCAAAACGACTGGCTCCTACTTTTTATACAAAGATGGATCTGTACTGCATATTCTTCATGACACCTACTATGCTTCAATAACTTATCACAAGTGATAGGTTAGCCTTTCTGACCAAAAGACCCATCCTAACAAGTAGCATAGTCATATTTTAAAGCATTTGATTAGTTTCCTTCCTTCGTTACATGAAAAGTAAGGTTTTTGTCTAGAACCCTAAGTCTGTTATCACTCTGGTGCAGATTGCTATACAAAATATGCAAGGTGAGGGACTATTCCAGAAAACAAAAATTGAACTCCATTCAGATTTCTGTTCAATGAAAACTGAGAGAAGCTGAACATTCTGCATATGTGGCTCATCTATATTGTCATTAATAAGATTATTGAGTTAAAAAGGCCATTATCACATGGCTGCAGGTTATCATGAGCTTAACTTGAAGCATATGATTAAATTCCAGTGACTTCAAAGAACCCAAAAGCACAAAAAGAATCATTATCATGTATAACCTTTGTTACAGTTTCTAAGGAAAAAATAGTCCTGTAAGTTTCCATATTGATGATAAAATATTTAATCTCTTCACAAGGACAAAAAGCCCCAAACAACTAAGTACATCTGTTTTATCAGACATAAGATATCTATTTTGAATAGTTTAACTTTAAAGTTACTTCCACAAAAAGTATTCTGTGTTTCTGTCTCTGAATATGATTTTAAAAGACCCTAAAAGTTGTGTCAGAGCTTTATGTAATAGTATTTCCAGAACTTCCAGAAAAATAAAATATTAACTGAAATAATTGTTGGATTCTAACAAATTTACACCTGCATTTCAAACCTTATTGTGGTCTCTAAATTACTCATGAATGTTTTGCCTTATTAATTGCAGTTGTGTTACACATACATTATGATTAATATTAAATTGCAATTGGTCCAAATTCTTTTGAAAGTATTCTTTGCTAATAAACACATATTCAATTGAAAACTTATAATTTGCATCATTTTGATTTGTGCCCTTGTTCTGCCTTCAGCATGAAAAATCAATTTGATATTCTCTTCTGCTTTTCCATGCTTTGCAACTGTTTCCTAATATTTCTCATTCAGATTATAGTAGCATAATATGATAAAAAGGGAAAACTCATATTTCAATTATTTGCTTTTAATTAGATATTTAAAGATAATTTCTCCTCTGTCTTCCTTTTTTAACCTTTTTTGTTCATTGGTAAAGGGGGAAAATAAAAAGGGGAGAAACCTTAACCTTTATATTAAAATTTGTAGGCTTATAAACCAGGTTAAAATGAGGTTAAAGTCAAGTCAACATTTGAAATTTAAAGGGTATTTTTGTTTGGGTTTTTTTTTCAAAATACAATTTTCTGTCTGGAAGTTACATAAAGGAAATTATTTCACATAATCTAGATAAGAATAACATTAAAAACATGCATGAAATAAAATGTCCCTGTAGCACAGAATGATATAGTGCACTTTACGAGCATGCATATATAGTAACCATTCCTCTCTTAATGCACCAATAAAAACTTACATCAGACTGGAATATGAATTGAATTAAACCTGTATTATCATCAGTAATGCTAGTTCTATCATGATGAACTCAAATTGGCCACAGTTACAGCCAAATGCACCCTCCAGCTACCTTGAAATTCAGGGAGATGAAGAACAAAGGAAAAGCAAAATAGGAAAGAACTTCCCTAGTAAGAAGCAATCACCACTGCAACACTTCTTTGCAGTTCTGTTCTTCTGTGCAACTTGCATGATACTCATACAACTTTTAATAGTAAAATTCTTACAAAGAAACAGGAAATATTCAGGATAGAGAACCTCTGCTGCTGAGAGAAGCAGAATAACTGAGGCATCAGTATTACAACACGTTTCTAGCTATGGGACTTTGCAAATAATACTCCTGTAAGCCTATAAAATGTGTACTTGCTGTGCAGAGACATATTCATATAACTCTTCCCAGCCAAATCTTAGGTTTTTGATCTGAGATAAGCAGATGGATTCCTTCTGTTAATGAAGAGGAATAAATATGTGTCAGTGGACAACGCAAACTATACAAGTTTTGTCCCTGTAGATACCATCTGCATTATCTAGAGAAAAAATTATTATTTAACTGTGAGTATTACATCAACATTTTATCAACAGTTGAAATCTTGGAAAGATATAAAGTTGGTAGTTATAAGTTCTATGTATCTATGATCCAGTTCAACAAAAGACTAATTTCTCCATGTCCATTAACATTTCTAAAGTTAAGCAGCTAAGTGTATAGTGAAATAATTTGCTGCATCAGGATCTTGAAATTTTTTGCTTTGTTTTAGGAAGTCAGGTAAAGCAAAATATAATCATAGAATCACAGAATCACAGAATGCTTTTTTTTGGATCACCAACAAAAGGTGTTCTAAGGATCACCCAGTTTCAACTGCCTGCCATGGGCAAGGTCATCTTTCACAGACCAAGTTGCATAGAGCTTCATCCTTCTGAGTCTTGAATATTTTCAGGGATGGGGCAGCCACAATTTCTCTGGACAACATGTGCCAGTGCCTCACTACCCTCACAGTAAAGAATTTAGTAAAGAATTTCTTCCTAACATGTAACCTAAACCTACTCACTTTAATTTTGGAGTCTTTCCCTCTTGTCTTGTCATTACAGCTTTCTTGTAGGCACCCTTCAGGTACTGGAAGACTGCAGTTAGGTCACTCTAAAGCCTTTTCTCTTCCAGGCTAAATAACCCCAACTGTCTCAGGCTTTAATCTTAGGCAAAGTGCTCCATCATGATGATCATCTTGGTGGCCTTTTCTGGACTTGCTCCAACAGCTCCATGCCCTTTGTTTGCTGAGGACCCCAGAGCTGGGTGCAGCACTGCAGGTGGAATCTCACCAGAGCAGAGTAGAGGCACAAAACCCCCTCCCTTGCTCTGCTGGCCACAATGCTTTGTTTGCAGCCCAGGATACAATTTCTGGGCTGCAAGAACACATCACCATGTCATTTCCAGCCTCTCATCCACCAGCACCCCCAAGTCCTTGTCAGGTATGCTCTCGATCTGTTCATCCCCTAGCCTGTACTAATACTGTAGGTTGCTCTGAAAAAGGCAGAGTTCTTAGGGAAACTAGGTGAAATATAGGAAGAGATCTAGTTTCAAAAATACTTAGGTTATATCATAAGTTCATTTTACAGTTATAGGCTGTGAGCTACACTGGAGGCTTATTTTTGACCACTACATTCTAAATCCATACCCAAAGACTGGAGCTCTGTACACATACACAAAGATTGCATGTATTTTCTACATGTTGCATTAAGAGTATGTTCTTCTGCCCCTGGAGCCTATCTCACCATTGCTCAGTGTGTAGATACCGTACTGTGACCTAAATATTTATTTAAGGAACCACAACAGAGGCTTAATTCACCACAGATATAGCTGTTAAAAACAAACACTTAGATGTGAAAATAACCTGGTGACCTGCACAGTGCAAGTGAGATGAGCATGAGGGGAATAGCTGAATGTGCTGTGCCTCTTTGAAGTACTGCCATTTGTAAGTTTTGTTGTGAAAACATAGGTTAACTTGTAAAAAGATAATAAAGTCATGCTCCTGCTCTGACCTAGCAGTATCCATTGAAATTTATTTCCCCTTACACATTATAGAAAAAATGCTAAGAAATAATAACTATTTACTTGGAGTTCAGCCGAAGTACTAGCTGCTCAAAAAACACTGGTTGAAAATAGGTAACAGACATCACTTACACCATTTACAAAGTTGCCTCTATCACTTGATTGCCAAGCTTAATGTGCAGCACAGTTCTCAGCTCTGCTTATTTTAACTGGCTTCATCTGGAGTAAACAGAACACATAGTTTGGACTAAGAAGCTGTAAACAACATCTAAAAATGCAAATATTTTGTGATTTAAATATATAGCTTGTCTAGATATGTTTATATTTTTGTATTATTCAGCTATATAGTCCAAAGCCACAGCTATATGTCCAAAGAACAACAATTTCTTAGAGCAACTAAGCCTGAAATCAGTTTTATCTATGCCTTGGTGTGAAAGTTAAACTTTGCTTAAAGTTAACTTAAAGTTAACTTTAAGCAAACCTCAGAATGAAATGTTAAAGTTCTCCACGTAATCTGGCAACGTTTTTCTATTGATTTCCAAACTTCCTCTTTTATAATTTTTCTTCAGCACAGTGGTTTAAACCAATCCAACTTTCCTAGAAAACTACAGCAATTTTTTGCTTTCTTCTATATTCACAGTGGAAGAACTAAAAGAGGTACCCAGGCCAGAGGCCCTGTTTGTGAACAAGGTACTGGAGGATATACATAAGCTGAAGTGCCAGTAGAAAAGATTCTAGTATAAACTAGTGAAACAAAGAATGAACTTGACAGACCAAGATGGTATTCTTCGAAGTTTGAAATAGCTGACCTATTTAACTGTGGTATGTGAGCTATCTGTGAAAACTGCTCCAGCAGATTTGGGACAGAGGGTGACAAACATAAAGGCAAATTTAAAAATAAATAATCTAAAATACCCCCCCCCCACCCCCCAAACCTACAAATAAGAAACCTGATTTCTGTGCTGGAAGAAAATGGTGGAAAGTTAAATAGGGGGCAGACTGTGCATACACATATATGCAGTCACAAATGTATGTGATATTCTGGGGAAGAGCCAAACTCTGGCTTTCGAAGCAAGGAGTCATATCTTGCTAATCTACTAAAACTCTTTAAAGATCTCATACCCAAGAACAAGAGTCATCAAGTTGCTCCAAGCTATTAATATCTCCATAAAGCTTTTGAAAAAGCTTTTACTAAAAACCCTGAAGAAAATCTCAGTTGGCATGGGATAAATGCGAAGTTCATTAAAAGTGTAAACAACCACTTAAAAGATTAGAATTAGAAAGTAGGAATAAGTGGTAGGTAAGTGAAAATGGATAGATAGAAAACAGTTGGTTCTTGAATCTTATATTATGAGAATTAGAGGTAATTAAAAGAAATTATGAAGTGGCAGGTTTAAAACAATCAGAAAGAGGTGCATTTCCATGACATGTATTAATGAACTTCAGAAGCAATTTCTATCAGTTGTTGTAAATGCCAGAATTTTTCAGCATTCAAAAAGTAATTGTACAAATTCACAAAAGTAAAACTTACAAAGAATATTCAACTCAAAGTTAGAACCACCAGCTCAGAATCCCACTATACTCATTTTGTGTTCTTTCTTGTACCTTTCTTTACACATCTGTACAGGCCCCAGTTCTGTCTGGTTACTGATTTTACGCAGCACAGCTGTTTCTACTTTGTAGTTTTATTATCTTTTTTGATATTCAGACACTCCTTTTTTCTTACATATTACATAAATATATTGAGAAGATAAAAGCTTTAAAAAAAACCCCAGAAAATAAGTTGAGTATAAAAAAAAAATTAAGAGCAGTACATCAACATTACTTATAAATACTTTTTAAAATGACCACTTTGACAATTGATTCTAAGTTGCCATAGCTCCTAATGAGCTGAAAACAAACAATACAATCCCTTCAATATTTCAGAGGGCTCTCTCTAGAGTAGGGTACTTTTAAAAATATATTTCATTCCATAAATATTTTTCCCCTCTGTAGATTTCTTTTCATGTTCAGGAGTTTCATGGGAAATGTTCAAAAAGTAATTGAAATTCTTTTGATTTTGCTAATACCTTTTGTTTTTTCCTCCTCCTTTTAATATTGCTCTTACAACTGTCAAATTTTCAATCTAACAAATTTTCAAATTTTGTAATTGTATATTCCAGATTCCACACAGCTCTTAGGAAACAACAGGTTAAGAATACTCTTTCTTAGCAAGGAAACAAAATTCAGCATATTTTAGATATACTGAATTTATAACATCCTTGGCACTAAGTTTTAGACTGCTTTTTTTTTTTTCTTTCTAGCAACCCATTTTTTTTGTCTCTGAAAACCAATCAAAGCTTTGTGTGAGTCTGAACTAGGTCTCTTGAAGCAGAGCTGAAGTCATATCAATGTCTCTATCTGCGTCTGATTGAAGAAAATGCAGCTTCAGTTCATAGCTCATTGCTTTTACACCTGTCTGCATCAGATTTCACTTGTAGCTGGATATGACATTGGCTGAACCAACATCCTCTCTTCAGCTTACTTCTTGTTACTTAATGTCAAATACTATTATTACAGAAGTACCAGCTGGAGGCTGGGGGAAGGGTTGAAGTGATTTCCAAAGGAAAATTTCAGGTCACAGAAGAGACATAAAAATTTTGCATACTTAGTGTGTTTTGATGCAAAAAAAAAAAAAAAAAAAAAAGGTGTTATGAGCAGTTAAGTCCATTTACTCAGGGCAAGAGTTAATTAATTTAATTCTCTGTTCCATAAAGTTTTTGAAATAGAAATATTCTAAGCATTTCGAATTATGTTAGTAAGTGAGGTAAAATATTGCCTAACAAGACAAATTCGACCACTTCCTTGACAATTTTGAGGTCTTGTCTGGAATTTATCATACCAGAAATAGTGACTTCTATTTTTAAGATGTATTATGCTGACACAATCATTAATAATAACACTATATTCTCATGTGTTCAGACATGAATTTCTCCCCTTCTCTTCTATTTGGTGTGTATGAACACATGCTTTTTAATTACTTTTCACTGAAAGATCACCAGTTGTCTGTCACTTGGGATTTCTGTGTACTATGAAAGGTGCCATTCATGGGTTTAAGTCGCTGACCTGATGCCAGCGCACCCATGAGAATATAGTTCTTTAAAAACTGCTGTGAGACCAGACTGGGAATAAAGCAGAGCAGGCTCCAACTTAAACATAGAATGAAAACTTTATTAACTTACACTAAAGAAACAGAATCAGAAGTGAAAAGAACCTCCAAACCACTCCTCCTCCCCCCTACCAAAATTCCCACCAAAACCTTCTGAGAAGAAACCAGGAACTTCCAGCTTAAAATATTAAGGGAGAGGAGTCTTCCTTGTGCCCTAAAGAAACTTCCACAAGAAACACAGTCTCTTGTGGCCTGCACTCTTCACAAATGACCCACCCCATACAGAGGAGATGTGCATTTGAGAAGTCCTCCTTCCCCAGTGGGTGCTCTCACCACCACCCATGGACCAGAAACTGCTTGTAGGGTTCTCTTTTAAGGATGCTTCTGGGACACAGGTCCCCCCCATTTCTCCCTCGGGGCAAAGGGTTTTGAGAACAGAAGCCTCTTCTGAGGGAACCACCACACCCTCTCAATCTTCTGTTCACTCACTCTGGCACTGGCATTTCCCCTACACAGTGCCCACCTTGCCTCCCCCTAAACACAGTTTCCATAAGTTACAGGAGCATTCGTGCAGTCTCCATGGCCACTACAAGGAAAGTCCGGCCAAAGCCACTCCATCATCTCTTCTTATCTTCAGCTGACATTACAAGTCCCAGCCTCCTTTTCTCCCATCACTTACAGAAGCCACGACTGATGAATCTTCTGATAAGGCAGCACTGGTCTCACACTCCGGGGAGGGCGGTAGCGGGGCTCAGCACCAAAAACCCAAAGACATCCCAGGTGTGAGAGTCTTCCACCCCTCCAGCCTCAGTCAGCCTGGCTGACTAGGCAGTTCTCCTTTTCTGCCCAGTCTGGAGGAGTGGGGGGCCCTGCCAAGGCCAGAGCTCACAGGCAGCTGTGCTGGCCCAGATCCAACAGCAGCAAGGCTCAGACAGCTGTGCCAGCGAGCCAGTAAATGCTGCCCAGGCTCACCCCCGCAGGCAAAGGCAGCATGGCAGGCCTTGGCCTTGCCCAGGGGAGGCCTCCCCTCCCCCTCCACAGCCAGGAGGGGGAGGGGAGGCCTGTGTGCTCTCTCTGGAGGCAGAAGACAAAAAGAGAATGCTCCACCCTCTACACAGTCTAAAGTGTGTGTGTTCACAGAGATGAAATGACCTTTCATTGGTCCACAGGGTGCCAACCTATGCCAGCTTCCCTCTGAACCAATACTCTCACTTCCTGGGGCGGATCAAACCACGACAGTGCCTTAGTTCCTGTTTGTGAAGAGTGGTGAAAATGAAGAATGCTACTTTGATCAGTAACATCTGTATTTGACCAGGATCTTTATTCTAATCTACAAGGGTCCTACAGCATAGGAGTTCATATAAACCAGGCACTGAGATGATCTCCACAGGTGAAAATGGCATCTTTGCTAGATGTATATTCTAGCAGGATTTTTAATACTTTCTTAGTGATTAAGATTTAGGTTGGAGTTCAGTCCACTTAACTCAGGAATTTCTTTGCCAAGGAGCATAAATGATAGTTCATCTGTCCTAATCTAAGTACCTAGAGTCTCTACTTGGAGACATGAAATACCTTTAAAGATTCAATTTTCTCATAAATATAGGTCTTTAATTGAAAAGTTAGAGACCATGAGAAAGGGTGGATTCTAGTGGAGCAGAGCTGGTCTGAAGACCATACACTAGTGCTGTATTGGTCCTTTGAGTCTTTTATTCACATTAAGTGCAACTTTTTTAAGTAGACCAATTAGACTTTTATTAGCTTACAAACAGAAACTGTCACTAATTCCTAAGTATGTTCAGGAGTTAGTCTAGTTTACAGTCAGACTAAAAGATTACTCCTAATAGTAATCAGGCTTCGCCAGGTTTCATAAAAACTAAGGATTAAGGACACCTAACTCTGGATTAATTGGAAGCTGAAAGCAGGAGATGTGTTCCAGAATAAGTACTTCTGAACAAGCATGTGTAATTAAGTTTAGTCTTATACACTTTTGTCAACTAATTAAGGAGACACCTAATTAATTTTGTATAAGGTGTTAGGAAAACAAGTAGGTTGGATTGTCCTGTAGCAACTAGACATCTAAATCCCAGTTTAGGGAAGGTTTTGTTAGATTATAGTCTTCTTTTAGGTGTGCATACTGTCCCTTGCTTAAGCAATTGGGCAGTTTTATGCACTGATTAAGTGAATTTATATGTCTAAATTTCATTTTAGAACAATTCTGGATATGATTATTAACATATTGAGATCAAAAGAGCAAGTAGCTTTCCAAGGTATTTGGATTCATACATGAAATAGGTTTAAATGCTAAGGCAGGAACTCAAGGAGGGAAGAAATCTAGGGCACCTGAAAGGAATTCTGAAAAAGTATTTTTGTACAATACCCTGTTGTACTCAGACTGGTGCAGCCTGAAGAACACTGGGAGTCAGTCTTAGACAAACTTAGGAATAAGGGCAAGAATTATCAGTGACACACAGGAAGGTGGGCAAGTGGCTGTTTGGTGGAACTAAAGATTACTGCATGTCATAAAGATGAACAATGTTTAAATTTTTGCCTTGTTGCGAAATATTTTACACTGCTGCAAAAAAGACACAGACCATGTGGGATAACATAAAAAGAACTGCAGCTTGTCAGACCTGTGAAATCTGCTCTACCCAGAAATGGAAACACTCCAGCTGGAGTGTATTTCAAAGGAGCTGGACCTTCTGAAAAGTCTTGAATAGAGCACTGAGTATGACCAGAGGGATAGGAAATAAAACCTGTAAGGAACAAATGGGAGTTATTGAGACCAAATTAAAAAACAAAACAAAACAAAACAAAACAAAAAACCAAAAACCAAAAACCAAAAACCAAAAAAACAAAAAACAAAACACAAAACACAAAAAAAAAAAAAAAAAAAAAAAAGGTGACCATCTAATTTTTAACTCCTTTAAATTTACACGAAGCTATAGACACACAGCTTTTCACATACTTGAGGACTGGTGTACTGAGGAAGCAAGTGTTATCTTTTGCACATTGGTGGTGCAACGGACTTAATTTTCTGTAAAAGAGGCTGGGATTATATTTGAGAGTAAACCTTTAGCAATATCAGTATTGAAACACTGGAACAGGGACGAAGGATAAGTGTTTCTGATATTGGAGGTCTTTGAGAACAGATTAGAGAAAGACCCGGTAAGAATGCAGCTAATGTAAATGTGGCTAATCCTGCCTAGATGTCAAGTTCAATACAACCACTCCTAGGGTCCATTGCTTCCATCATCCAGAAATAAATTACATTTGACCATTTAATTATTTTTTAATTTTTTTTTCTTTATTCACATAAAGCTATAGACAACCAGTTGCTTTTAATTGCAGGTAATGAGGGTCTTGTTTTGGCAGTTTCTCAGATTTTTAAAAGACTTGAGAATCCTAATGAAAAAGAAATGGTAATTCACTCTGCGTGCTTAAGTGTCTTAGAAGAGATGATATGAGGGTAGGATGTAAATAAGATTTATGTATATGCCACCAGGCTGAATGGTATGGCTGATACATCTGGATGACAGGATGTCACCCAGAAGGATGTGGACAGGCTCAAGAAGTGGGCCCACGGGAATCTCATGAGGGTTAAGAAGACCAAGTCAAATGTTCTGCAACTGGGTCAGGGCAACCCCCAGTATCAATCCAGGCTGGGGACAGATCGAGAGCAGCCCTGCCAAGAAGGATTGGGGGATGCTGGCAGAGTGAGATCGGACATGCACTGGTGATGTGTGCTTGCAGTCCAGAAAGCAAATGGCATCCTGGGCTGCATCCAAAGCAAGCATGGCCAGCAGGGTGGGGGATGGGGTTCTGCATCTCTGCTTCACTCTAGTGAGATCCCACCTGGACTGCTGCATCCAGCTCTGGGGTCCCCAGCACTGGAAGGACAAGGACCTGTTGGAGCAAGTCCTACGGAGGGTGACCAAATAGATTAAAGGGATGGAGCACCTTTCCTATAAGGAAAGGCTAATAGAATTCAGACTGTGCAGCCTGGAAAAAGAGAAGGCTTAAGGATGACCTCTTAGTGTCCTTCCAGTAGCTGAAGGCAGCCTGCAAGAAAGATGGAGAGGGACTTTTAATAAGAGCATGTAGTGCCAGGGCAAGAGGAATGGCTTCAAACCAAAAGAGTGTAGGTTTGGATTACATATTAGGAAGACATTCTTTACTCTGTGAGGTAAGACACTGGAATGGGTTCCTCAGAAAGTTTGGATGCCCCATTCCTGGCAGTGTTCTAGGCCAGAAGGGTGAAGGAAGTGATTATGGAAGCTGGATGAAACTCTGCACAACCTGGTCTGTGAAAGGTGTCCCTGTGCATGGCAGGGGGTTGGAACAAGATGATCTTTAAGGGATCATCCCAAACCATTCTATGATTCCATAATTTGATATAGTTAATAAAGAAGTATGTTGATGGCTAACCAAATCTAGCAGCCAAAATTCTGGGGTTTGTCATCAGTATGTCCTACACAGGCCATTGCAATTTTCATATTTCTTTCAATACCTCATCCAGCAGTTTTCCCCTTTTCTGTCTGATTTATTGTTTTATTGTTTCAATGCATTTGATTACATTTTCATACATCAAACAATGCAGAAGATATCTGTGGAGGATTGTTACCTTAGCTGAACTTTTTTCAGCCACATTCAGGAGTGTGATAGGGAATAAAATGTTGCTCTGGGATAAAACCTTCAAACAGAATTTTCTTCAAGAAGCCCTAGTTTGAAGTTGAAATTGGGCAGCAGCAGAGTAGTGAAAGGAATCTTCAGCAGGATATATTTTGCCTGGTCTGCTAATACCCAGAAAATTCTGATCTAGCTCTAGTTCCCTGAAAAAGAAATTTGCACACATGCTAATTGAAGATTTGCTAAAAATTGGTAGCTACATTCTCCATATCGTCCTGTGCCTCTTTGTTCTTCCTACACCTCTAAGAGATTACTTTTACTCTAACTGTGACTCTTGGCTGCTAGAAACCATGTATAGTGAGGCATCTAAAATGAGTGAGTCCTGAGTGTTCTCAGTGATTCCTCCAGGATTTGTGAGAGAAGAGCCTGTCTGACAAAAATTTAGATGGACTAATATAAATTCAGCAGCCTCATTAAAGCATATGTGTTGAAGGAACTAGTCTTTTTCCAGGAAACTTGGAATAGGAATATAGAGACTGATGGAGAATTTTGCTGAAAGGCACGTATGGAATTAGTGTTTGTAAACAGTCTTAGAAGAAGAGTATGATCCTAGATTTGAGCAGAGAAACTGGAAACCTGAGACCGTGAAATTTCTTGCCTTCTCTGGCTCCATTTTGATCACTTCCTGCTGCTTTTAAAATGGCATATGTTGAGGATATTTTACTATCTGAATGAAATGTCCTTGTGGAATCATACAATCAACGACTTTGTAAACATCTCCTGTTGCCTCAGAAATTCATTCCTCTCTAATGGGACCCAGCAAGGAACTCTGTGTACAGTTAAGCATTTCATCCTTGCCAGAAAAATAGAGAACACTGGTGGCTGTCAAAATGGAATAGAAAAGGAGAAAGAGAAAAAAGAAAAAAAAAATGTCATCTTACACTTATGGTACAGATTTTAGAATGCTAAAATATTTTTGTTTCTACCATTTCAGAGAATACGTTACCCTCAAAATTCAACATACAAAAGATTAAAATAAATCAAAGGAGATGGAAGATCAAATCTAATTTAGGCAAAACAGTTTGGATCTTTGCTTGTTTTTTTTTCTAAGACTTCTGGATTTGGCTGAATTTTCCTTTTTTTTCCTTAACAGCAAACCTGACAGCAGTAAAACATGAAGTACAGAGTAAATATTCTCTTTGTTCAGTGGTCACAGATTTTCGATAGAATCCATCTTTTACAGCTATAGCACCATCTATGCAGCATATGCATCAGCCCATATTCCAACAGATATGAAGGAGTTTGTTCGTGTATTTGATGTACAACACAAACAGGCTTTTTTTACAAAGAAATTCAACATATAATACTGTTTGAAGTGAGCTTTGTTAATGTAGGAAATAGAGTTTATGTCTCTACTAGGGAAGACTGTTTTTGATGGAGAAATGTGGGGAAAACTGGAAATTGTATATAAATGACCCACACCAGCTGCATGTTTATTGGTGCATGACAGGACTATCACTCCTTAGTCTCATGATATTTGATGGGTCTCCTGAGTGTCCAGGTCCAGGAGGCACAGGAATATTCGAAATAAACACATTTTTAACTGAAAGTAAAGATTCCTAGTATTTTAAAGAAAATCCTGCAACTACTATGATAGAAGACCCTAATAGGTAAACATGTTGTCTTGTGTTTATTTGCTAAATTCTCATTCTGGTTAACTCTTTTCATACTTACCTAATAGGAAATTAATTTTAACTTTCCTAATCTGCAGTATATATATACTAACAGTTCTCCTATTTACCCTGCAGTAGTTAACACAGATTAGCAGAACAAAGTTGAAGCCATAGGAAAAAAAAATCATGGACAAGTTAGCATTTTTAAAGAGTTTTAAAAGAAATTAGAAGGCATAATTCAACTTTATACTTCTAATTTTCATAGCACTCCACTGACTTCCATCTGTTAATGATCTCTTCTTACTTTGAGATCAATATTTCCTTTGGAGAAAATTTATAAGGTTATAACTCTTCATTTGAAGTAATGTAATTTCTAATGCAACTGCTTTTAGAAAGGTGTTGAAATATCTTTTTAGAGAGGTCTTAACCAACAAGCAGCTTAAAAAATCATCAGTTTATTATTTGGATTGCACTAACATTGTAAACTGTCCTTTTTAATAAAAGTAAAATAAAATCATATAAAATAAAACAAAATAAAAATGTATAGGATTAAATGTTTAAACTTTACTAGATTCATTTCTCTTTTCATCACTCTGAAAGGGATATCTAGGTCCATTCTTATTTTCTTTATATCCAAACTGAAATACTCACCTTCTTTTTCAAGACACCAAAGATAATTCACAGTTGCTGCATGGAAGGTGATTGATGATTTGATCAGAGCTGAGAGATACCAGTTTTAGATCCATGTATATTTACAGCCTCACAGTTAGAGGTTACACACAATGGTTCTCCTGGCCAAATGCAGATACCATTAAAAAACACATGCATGTATGCATATTTGCAGGTATTATCATAGGCATATGTGCATTTTCACACGAGAGCCTAAGCCAAATTTAAGTTATTGCAAAAGGTTTATAATCAGGAAGAACAAGTGCTGTTGATTAATATGTATTTTTGTAAAAAGATATTAACTTTCTTTGGAGCAGCAAATGCATGCAAAGTCTGACTACTATAGTTTTGATTGGATTACCTATAAAATCAGCAGAGGTAGAAAATTGAGCTGTTTCCCTCTGAATGAAGATTTTGCTGTATTGTCCAAATATGATATTGTACTTCTGCTGCAAGAGCTTTAACATCCATTAGAATTGTTCCTCAAGTACAATTTTCAATTTTTAAATTGTATCTGTTGTATCTGGCATTCCTAATATAACAAAAAAAAAAGCCCAAATCCCCCAAACTATGTAAGCATAGTTAACTCACATAGTGGTTTGGGCTGATATGACTTCCAGCATGATAAATAATTGGGTCAATAACATAACATTCTAAGGGATCAGGATTACGTCTCATCCAGTCTTTTCCTCCATCCCTACCAATGTCCAGATTTCACAGATGCTAAATATGGTATTAAACACTGTGCATTAAAGATCTCTTGAAGATCTCGTTCAAATTCCTGAAAGCTAGACATCCACTTAAATCACAAACACAAGGATTATTGTGTGGCTCTTGTATAAGCAAACTCCACCATGGGCTTTGAATCACCTTTTCAGCTCTTCCTTGTCACCCTGCTGACACAGATTGCTGCCTCTGCAGCAGGGCTGGAAGAAGGGATGTGTGTCTACTCTTCTAAGATTACTAAGATTGTCCTAATGCATATTCATCTTCATTGGTGATGCCAGCTTGTGTGCTTGTCTGTGAACCTGATACCCAGACATGCCTGTTTCTGCTGACTCTGCTCTACAGTTATCTCCAGCAGCTGCTTGAACTCTGACTTTGAGGAATCAATAACACCATACAGCAAAAAGCTTTTCATTCAAATTACATATCAAGGGAAAGACCACCACTGTTCATCAGTATTCTGAGAAGGACACAGAGTTTTTGAAAAATATGCACGTCACCCCGTCAGCCTAAGACAGATCAGCATTCCTGACAGAAACAGTTGCATAAATAGCTCCAGTTATTATGAACTTCAGTTTCCTACAAGTTTCACTGTGCTGGCAGGATTGTCTTCTGAGAACAGCAATGTTTTATAAATTTTTTAACATGAAGCTGTGGCAGAAGGACAAGATTCAGTCTTTTTAGGTATTTAAGAAACATCTACTTTCCTAGCTGTAGAGTGAATGTGTAAGCTGCAGTGATTCTCAGAATTATGCACATTAAACCTAAATATTAATGGACTTTAGATTTTACTGGTCTGTTTTGTACAATCAAGCAGTTAATCAGATGCTTTCAGCAGTGTTCAGGGATCACATTAGAAAATACCTGCTGGCCATTGCCTATGTCTTACTTTGAGCGAGTGCCAGAAGAATAGCAGTTTCGTGTTACTAGTCAGAACAAATCCTCATCTCTCTCTTCCTTACACTCTGACTCTGTTCATTAACCTGTTCTTCCACTTCAGGGAATTTACTGGAGTCATCAGCTCTGATCATAACTGAACTCTGCTCAGTGGTTCACACTATCCTTCCCTCCTAGAGATGCTATACCCCAGTCACCTGCAGGCTTCGCTGCTTGGGCACAACAATCTCAGCTGCATCAATCAGAGCACATGAAGTGCTTTTGACCTGCTGCTGGTCCTTTCCTCCTCTAATCATCCAGTGGGAGAGATCAGACACAGTTTGTGTTGAGGTGGTTGAGTTCTCTACAAATAGGACTTGTCTTTTCCTTTGTCAGATGGCATAAACTTGAAAGAGAACAAAATGTTTATGTTCACAGCAGGAAGCAATGTAAGGAATATATATTGTAAATATCTCAGGCTGTCTGGTTTTGTTGGAATGGAGTATACTGTGCTTCTCCCATGGAGTGGTAATATAAAAACACAGCAAAAGCCTTCTTTCCTATGGAAAAAAAATATATATGTATCAAGGCAAATAGTTCAAATCAAGATGAAGTTGTGTAACTCAAGTGAAGAAAAATCAGTATTAGATGTCTCTAATGCAGGATGTAGAAAAACACTAATAAAATTAAACCAAATTTACAATGGATAAAAATGGTTAATAAAGGATAGTGCAGAATTCATAGCAATTTTTCCATTATTTTGGCTTCTGTGAGATCAAAGCTAATATGTCATATTTTTTTGTATTCTCTGTGAAATAGAAAATAAATTAAATTGCAAGATAATGGGCTTTGTCCCTCTGAAAAGACACACTGAGCTTAGAAAATAACTGTAACATTATCTATTGAAGACAGATTTTACAGGTAGCTCATTATTGCCACACCGTGATTAATTACTGTTGTCTTGTGTAAATCAAGGCTCACTAAAATACAGTTTGAGCTAATCTATTTTATGTGAATCATGTATGTTTGTCAATTTGCAAGCTATTATTAAAAAATGTCCAGAGTATGAAAAGACATGTCACATTGTAATAGAGTCACTAAATGTGTAGTTTAATGATAAACCTGTCTCAGGCAAGGTTCCCATTTTGCTACACTTTGCTCTGCCTTCATGATGAGCCAGTTGTGCTCCAAAAGATACGTTATGGACAGTGCTAAGCCAAATGCAAAGCCCAAGCTAATATATTTACTCTTGGGGAAGGCTTATGCTACCATCAGAGCAGGCAGAGCTAACTGTCTCACTAGCTATCAGACAAGTCTGCTTATAGCTGGGCAGCTTGGATGTGGGTGGAGTGAAAAACTATCCATATCTATAACTGTCAATGAACTCCATGTTAATAAACATTTCATCATTTTCTGTGAATGACTAAAATATTCTGGCAGATTTTTGTCTTCATTTTAAATAAATCTTTTACGTGCTTAAATTAGAAACTATATAATTGATTTTTAACAAGCAGTTTTAAAATTTCAATGTCAGGAATAAAATACGTATTTTTCAAGACCCAAGGGTTTAATTTCTTATCCTCTTCATCAACTATCAGTTGTCTTAAAGATCCTGCAGTTCCATGCCAATGATTTTCAGACAGTTTGTAATTTCCAGAAGAGTTAGATCAAAGAAAGTACTCTAATGTTTCTAAGTAAGAAACAGGATGTGTGAAATCCCACTCTTCTCCTGCAGTAAGGTCCAGAAATTTGGTAGGTCCATCTGGCAAATACCATAGTTTTCATTCTTTACATCCTGTTCTCAAACAAAACTTTTTTGACCCTTAGTTTTTAAGAACACAGTTGGGACAAAAAGCTGCTGCTTGTTTTGAGCAGCAATCGTGGAAAACAGTTACTTTTATTTAATGCATTCTTTAACTTAAATATACCTTATCCTAAAACTAAGTGGAAAACTTCTCTGACCTGGAAAGTAGCCTAATTTCTAGGGTCCAGAGAAAGTCTAAAGCATGATTGCTTCTTCCTTCCTTCTCTTGAAACTGTACAGCTGTACAAGATTCATACGTACAAGAGACTGTGAGATAGAAAAATCAGGAATAAATGAAACAATGACATCACACTCCAGAGGGGTGAAGAAGTTTTAAGTTTTTGTTCCTAGTTCCAGGATTATACATTAAGTTTTCATTTACTTGGTATTAGTGAGGGGGAAAAGACAGGAAGTAGGATGCTCTCTCCCCTTACTCTAGACCTTAATCTAGACCTTACACTACTGTCTAATCTGCACTCAAGCCACCAGGAAGCACCTGGGGGAAGTATACCTTAATCGTTCAAGCTTCCAGCTGAAACTTCTAGTTTCCTGGGAATATTCTCCAGTCATCAGGATACTTTTCTAGCAGACTGGTATCAAAAGGAAAATCACAAGGAAACATACCTGCTTTAACTGGTCCCTGTTATTTGCGAATTCTACCCTAAGTGTATGCATTTTGAGATCCTTGTGGAATCAAGACAGAACACAGAACAAAGTAACCTGCACTTTTTCTAACTTTTCTCTGTTTTTCTCTACTTTTCTTTTTCTTTTTCTTTGTATCTTCTACTATTAAAAAAAGTTTTGGTATCAACATTTAATCTCATTTGGGGTTTTTTTTGGGCGGGGAATATTTCAAACCTTCGAAGTTCTTTCTGTTTTATTTACAAAGGGTTAGTTTTATTTACTCCTCAGTGATTTGGGATTGTAACAAAAGCAGAGCTAGAATGGATGTGAAAAGGAACCTAGATGCTTTCGTTGAGACAAGTCTTGGACTGCGAGGAAGAGTGCTGCCTGCAAAACCTTGGATCCAAAAAGTTGTGGAAGATTTAGGTAGGATATTAGGAAGAATTTTTTTACAAAAGGAGTGATTGGACACTGGAATGGGTTGCCCAGAGAGGTTATTGAGTCACCATTCCTGGAAGTGTTTAGGGAAAGACCAGACACAGCCCTTAGTGCCATGGTCTGGTTGGCAAGGTTTGCTAGGTCGTAGGCTGGACTCAATGATCTCAGAGGTCTTTTGCCAGACTAATTGATTCTGTGATTCTTTTTTTATGTGTTTGGGAATTTAACTCTTCAGTGCTGACCTGTGGCTAAATCTGGCTTTAGTCTGTGTGCCTGAATTATATTCTACGTCACTTTTGCTGTTGAATGTTATAGTAAGAGATAAATCCTGCTCTACTGAACACTCTAACTTTGAAACATGAAGTATTTGCTATGAAACATGGAGTTCAAGTTGCCTTCCATTTTGTCAAGCTAAGATTAGGTGGTTTGCCTGTAGAAAGTTTACCACGAAATGAGAAATTACACAATATTTTTTGGCTTTCTATGTTCAACTATGGTAACTTTCCAAAAGTGTGTCATGGTTTGACACTGGCCAAACATCAGGCACCCAGGAAAGCTGCTCACTCGCTCTCCTCTCCCAGCTGGGAGAGGAAAATTTCACAAAGTGTTCATGGGTTGACATAAGGACTGGGAGAAAACACTCCAAGGGCAAACCAAGCTCTGCTTAGAGGTACAAAGTGAATTTATTACTAACAAAATCAGAGGAGGATAATGAGAAGTAGAATAAGTCCTTAAAAACACCTTTCCTTTCCCCCAACCCCTCCCTCTTTCCGACAGCACAGGAATACAGGGCATGGGGATTTGGTCGGTTCATCACCTGAGGTTTTTTTCTACTACTCTGGGAGAGGAGTCCTTCCCCTGTGAGACTGCAGGATCCCTCCAATGGGTGACAGCTCTCCATGAACTTCTCCAGCGTGGGTCCAGATTCATGAGCAAACAGTCCTCCCAAAAGTGCTGCAGTGTGTCTCTCTCTCTCCATGGGGTGCAATCCTCCAAGGACAGGCTGCACCAGCCTGGCAGCAGGGCCTCTCTCTCGCTCCACCGAGTCTCCCACTGGATCCCAGCCTCCTCCAGGCATCCAGCTGCTCTGGTATGGGCACCTCCCCAACGGACTGGGGGTGGATCTCTGCATTCCCCATGGATCCCCAGGGGCTGCAGGGGCACAGCTGCTGCACCATGGTCTCACCACTGCCTGCAGAGGAACTTGGGTCCAGTGCCTGGAGCACCTCCTGCCCCTCCTTCTCCGCTGACCTTGATGTATCCATATTGTTTCCCTCACATGCTCTCACCTCTTCCTCTTCTCTGGCTAGAAAAGTCTGTGCCCCACTTTGTTTTGATTTTCTTCTTAGATATGTCATCACAGAGGCATTACCAGCCTCTCTCATTGGCGCAGTTTTGGCCAGCAGCATGTCCATCCTCAGAGCCACCAGGGACTGGCTCTGCTGGACATGCTGAAAGATTCTAGCAGCTTCTCACAGAAGCCACCTCTGTGCTCCCCTCCACCAAAAACCAAGCCATGCAAAACCAACACACCCCTGTTTAGGAATGCTAGAAGTAAACTGCTATGCCCCTGTGCAAGCATGACAGAAACCCAGAGAAACAAAATATTTTTCAGTCCCAGAGAGTTTGTAATCCAAGTGTAAGGGAAGAGAGGATGTACTTTGGCAGGTGGAAGTGACAAAATACAAGCATCTTCTTCCACCATCAGTTAAACCAGTGAGTGTTATAACTGGGGAAGCAGTTCTGCTATTGAGCTGGATTAGAAATACAGACAAATTTACATGAAATCTTAGCTAACAGATATTATTTGATTAAATTTTGGGCAAATACCCATCTGGGCTGGTTTCAACAGAGCTGGGGGGCTGAGCAGACAATCATAGGAGCTTTATAGACTTAACAGTGTCACATGAAACTGGGAGGAATTAATGGGAGAAATAAATAAAAAATACTCTAAAATCTCCAGAGTTTTTAGAAAATCTGTATCTCAATCAAGTAAATATTTCCTTTTTTGTCATAATCAATTAGCATACAACAAATGTAAGAGAGGACAGAATCAATAGGTAATTGGCAAATTAATAACTAAAAGCAAAGCAACCTTCTTCATATTAAATATTTCACTCTTGTCAGTTTCTGAATCCACTGGATTTAAGGATGTGCTTCTCACACTCCACATACTTTGGCAATAATACACTTGACTCAGATGGGCTGAGGAGGGCAGTGAACATATTATTCCATGATACTAAGGTGCAAATGCAAACAGTAAAAATTATAAGATCTCCTAGTTTTCGATTTTTAAAAATCTGGTTTGATTTACAATTAGGTACACAATACACAAAAATCAGGATTTAACACACCTTCCAACCCTACACCTCTCCTTCTTCCAAATCTGAAAAGACTTGGAAAGCAGGATTTATTAGGAGATAAGGCAACAGAAAACATCTCCCTTCAAAGGTGAAGGAAGAGAAATGTACAAAGATTTCCTTCAAGAAAACAGGTGAGAATATATCATCTATTTATGCCTAACACTTTATAAGTAATCATTAAAGATTCCAAGTGTACACAAACTTGTGCTGAATGTCATCCATATACATATATAAAAGCACAAAAAGGTGCCATATCAATTTTTGACATGTATTCAGTTATTATATGTCAAAAATGTTGAATAGGAATGACAGTTCCCAGGAAACGTTCCTTCCTTTTCTTCTAAAACACTAAGTGAACTCAGGCAAGTCCTTCACCTTAAATGATACTATTTTCCTATTTCTCATATAACATTATTCGCAGATTATTCTGTATGAGAATTTAGTTCATGTTTGTACAGCTTTCTGGTATCTAATGAAAAATGAGGTACTAAAAATCCAGATATCAGTAATCCCAGTAAAAGAAATTACCTCTGGCATGAAAAAAATTACCAGAATTACTTTTTATTTTCAATATTCACTCAAGTGTTTTTCTGAGTAGATACTGCATTTATTTTCTGAGTAGCACTGCATTTATTTTATTATTGTACATTTTAAGAAACTGCTACTTGAAAATTGTAGAAAATAGGAAATATGTAGGAGAACACATTAACATATTTGGTCAATTTCTTTTCCAGGAGACCACTGAAAAGGTCTTTTGGCAAGTAGATAGTGTATGAATGACTGTACACAGAAGAAATAAACTTTAACAAAGACGTTTTCTGGTTAAAGTTTTCCTTTTTTATTCACTATTCATAAAAATAATTCATTTTTTCAGTTCATATGTTTACTGTGAAGAGTTAAAAAAATCCCAAATAATCCAAATCACCCCATAATCTTCCTTTGCAAAATATCAGACACATTGCCATGCATTTCATGATTGCTGTACTAGAGTATCACAACCTGTCTGGGTAAATCTATGGTATGTACAGAATAAAAAGTTAATAAGAACAGAAGAATTGCTTTTTTGTTGTTTTATGAAAGTTCTCCCACCTGCTGCACAGAGCCATGGATTCAATTTTGTTATATCAAAAGCTGTACAGTTCTTTGAAAAATCACACTCTATTTGAGACTAAGAAAAATGACCTCTTTAAAAGTAGTAAAAATAACAGAAAAAGGATACATCAGATAGTACATAATCTCTGCTTGTCACCAAGATCCTAAAGATGAACTAACTGCTTGTGTAAGTTAGCATAAAATATGATCTGTAGTAATCAGCCAGAAGCCAAGAAAACATGAAATAAAAAATTGTAGTGGTTTCTTGGTATACATTTGACCACAATGCAACAAAAACAACTCAGATCTGCTTAGAGCTAGATAAAGTAGAAAAATTCTTATAATCTCCACTCATTTGAAACATCTTAATTTTCTGCAGAATAAGTTAAAATCTGTTGTACGGACAACGTGTTCTGGTGGCGTGTCTAGTTCTATGCTGGCTAGTTCAGACTTTGCAGAATTTTTTTATAGAAATATGACATGTACTGATGGGACCCTCTTAATGCATTAACTTTTTGTCACGTGAACCTATGACTGATACATTTGAACCAGAGCAAGAATTTTTCAGCTGCACATTGTAGGAATCAATTTAATGCAAAGACTCATACATTTTTGATCTTACCACCATATTATTTACTGATTGCACATATCAGTAGACAATCTGGTTATCTGAGCAACACTTACATGAATTCATGAACACAGATTTGCTAATCAACACTAATAATGTCTAAATATTTGAGATTTGAATTTAAATGTTCTTCTTCTATGAAATATGAGTTGAAGCCAGATTATTAAAGTCTCTTGCAATCCAAATCATTCTATGATTCTATAACTGGCTCAGGACTAGACTAGGACTGCATTTCTAGAAGTTAGACTTCCAAGACAAATTAATTACAAACGAAAAATATAATATATTGCTTTTAAAATACATTGAATTGAATAAACCAAACATTTTTCTTTAAGAAAAAATTACTTGAGTTAAAAGGATTTTGTTTGTTTGGAGTATTTTTATGGTTATCTGTGCTAGGACTAGATAATCCTGCAATAATAAATATTAAAAGCTAACAAAAAATTTATCACCTCCCAAAACCAATCATATTACTTTTGCTTTTTGTTGATTCTTTCTAAATATTACTGAGGACTCATCTACCTGACACACAGTCATATGCTGCCAGTCAGTTTCAGGAACAATTTGCACAAATAAATGGAAAAACGCCATAGGAAAATCTGGACACAGGTAGCTCTTAAAACTGCAAAAATGCAGGCTTCACAGATTTTCGTGTTCATCAGCCTAATTTGATTAGAAATGTACACTATCATTTCAGCAACTGGAGCCCTCTCCAGTGTTAAAGCGGCACCATTAGTCAAAAAAACATTTCTTTTAAATAACTGAGGAGTGTCACTTGCAGACTGCCAGATACAAGACACAATTATGGTACTGAATATGGTACCAAAGCTCAATCTCCTCTGTCTTTTTTCTTTTCCACCACAACTAAGCAAAAGAATGTCATTAAGAGATCAAGAGCTCTTAAAAAGATCAAGGAAGTGAACAGTCTTCAAAATAGCCTTAGAGAACCACTTCAATACCTGTTTGTCTGTCTAATTCTACTTAAAACAAAAAAATATCAGCTTACTTGCAGATCATGGAAGCTTAGTTTAACAAAAAAGAGAAGGGTAAATGTTGAGTTGGTCTGGATATTGTTATCACCATAAAACAGATAAAACAAAATATGAAAATTGGAGAAATTAATCAATGTGGTTTCTAACAAAACTGGACTAAAATGCATCTTTTCCAAGTTTATTATGAGATGGCTATTTAAAACTTAATCCAATGCTTGGCAAAACTGTACATAATACATAAAAATTAGGCAGATTCCCATACCTTTTCATCTGTAAAATCAAACTTGTCTCTTCCTCATATAAAAGCAGTTATGTCCTGTCATATGAATGAGAACATGACAATTGTGATCAGCGATTGTTGTATATCTGTAATTGTTGCATACCTTCAATTTTTGTGTGCCTTTAGCTCTAGACCAGTTTCCCTGGGAAAGAAAGATAGCCCTGCACCACAGCTATAGGCTGAATGTGATGGTGAAGGGAGCCAGGCTTGGACCCAAGACAAAAGATTGAGGGTGCTAAATCTAGCAGCAAGGTCCATAGGTTTGTGCAGCTTACAGTCCCAGAGCTGTAGGTCGCCAAAGCAGGAAACTCCAGGGCCCCTAATATCCCTCATTATTGCAGGTAGAGAAATTGTGAAAGGAATGAAGCAACTTACTCCAAGGCCACAGAAAAGTGCAGAGCCAAACCAGAAAGGCAGTCATGTCTCTGAGGCCTGTGGTAGTGACTAGACTATGGACATTGTAATGCCAGTGTAAGCTATTCCAAGTCTGGGGCTAACAGAGACTGAAATGTCATGGCTAATGGCTTAAATGTTTTAATGAAGGACTTCTGGGTATTATAGAAAAACTGTATAACAAAACGTATATGGAAGACCAGGCTTATCTTCTGTCAGACTCACACAGACCCTCACAACCAAAGGGATGGAAGATGAGAGGTTTTGGATGTGGGGTGAAAAAAGCCTCTGGTCCAAGGCAGTTAACATCCATCCTCCACTGTGCAGACAGGCCCAGATGTGGGTGCCTCCTACCCCAGGAAAGCCACATCTACGGGACAGCCACGTGAGGGATGGCAGAGGGAGTGTCATGGCCCATCAAAGGCCCTCCCCTTAGGGCTCCCCAGACCCTGCACCAGAGCACTACATGTAATGAAAAATGTTGCAACAGATCCAGAGTCTTGCAAGGACAGTGTCAAACCTAGTCCCCTTAGGGGAAGTACCTCGGTGTTCCCACCTGCCAAAAGCATATTTTCATCCAAATTGAAATTCTATATTTTGAATATTACACACATTGAATTCTATAATTTTCAGTGGCAGGGGACTCTCACCACCAAGAAGACCAGATGGAGGGGAGCAACAAGACATTTTTGGGACCCGTGGATGGGTGATATCTTTCTACATAACCCCTGCCACTGTCCCTGTCACCTCCTCACAACTCTTTATTTATTTATTTATTTATCTATCTTTCTTCCTCTCCACCTCTTTTACTACTAAATTATATACATTAATTTTTGGCATGAACATCTAACCTCATTTGGTTTTAATCATGTTTTGGGGTGTAGGTGTATTTTTGAACCTCTCTGGGTTTGATCCATTTTATTCATAGAGATTTAATTTTCTTTGCTCTTCTGCATTTAAATTGGTTTGTAACGGGGGTTTGACAGGTTTACTCTTCCAAACTGTACTGTAAAGCCCAGCAAAGCAAAAACTCTCTACTCCAGATCTTTCTGTACAAGATCTCATCTGTCCTGATCTGATTTGTTCAAAATCTGCCTTCAGTTCAACAGTACAAGAAGGAAAGCAATAACATCCATTCATCGTATAGATTGATCTTGAAATGCACTCAATCTACCAAAATAATAGAGAAAAGAATAAGCCAGGTTGGTTCTCTAAAACCTATGGAAAACCACCCAATCATATCCCTAGTTTCTAGGCAGTCATTGATGCATCTCAGCACTGCAACAAGGAACTCACCAGCCTGGCCATTGTTTCCAGATCCAGAATTTTCATCTCTGTTTGAACCATCTGCTTACAGGTTCAGTCAAGGGCAAGGAGATAGACATCTGAGACATCTGAGTCATCAATAATGAACTGATATTTTAGGGCAAAATATTGTATGAAGCAGAAACAATCCACGCAACATAAGAAATTTAATACAGCCCATCCCATTCACAGACTTGCAGCATTCACAGTTTGTCTCCTAAATCCTTGCCAGGGGATTTTCAGATGAGTTGACCCATGAGAAAAACACTGTAAAGTTTTTAAAGTTTAAAAACTTTTTCAGAGTTTAAAAAGAAAGCAAATGAACAACTGGTAAAATACACAGATATTTCTATCCAAAATATATAAGACTTAAGGCTTGCTATATGGTTTTTGAGTCACAACTTGGTATGTGCACAGTAGTGCCTCTGCTGAAAAAGAAATACATCACAAGTCATAGGTATTTCTTCAGTAATTATAAACATCAGATGAATTTTGAATTTAGCAGGATTTCAAAAAGAATAAAATATGAACATATATATCGATGTATAGAATATTAGATTAAAATAAATAGTGGTTATAATATTTGTCTGAAGAAAAATTTATCTGAGTTTTCATTGTATTGGATATTAAACAATTCAGTTGGTTAGGAGTTTGAGACAGCATATTAATGTTATTTAAATTATTTGCCTTGGTATTCACATCAAGTTGAGTAAACTATCATATGTAATATACAAAGATCTTTTCCACAATTATTCTCCAAGTGTCATAAATTTTTGGTCTTTGATGTCTTTCACACACATATTTTAATCAATTTAACTCCTGTGTCTGACTGTTCTTTACAAAGTGTTTGAAACACCAGAGAAAGAGAATATGACAGAAGTTTTGAAGTTAATACCCAAAGTTCTCATGTTATAATCTGGGACATCAATTTATTTCAGATATATCTGATTTTTGAAACAATGGCTTATGACAGTGTCATTTTCCATTTTATAACCAGCTTCTGTTGCAGGCAACTGAAATAGATATTATTTTTTCCTTACTTCCTGATAAATTCAGTTAGCTTACAAGCTTGAAATGTCTTTAAGTTTCTCTTCTCTGCTTCTTGTTCTCATATTAAATGTTACTTTTTCCCTTGAGTGTTTCCTCTGCCTGCTATAAGACAATGTTTCTGCTCTGTAAAACCTAACACTAATATTGTTGTGTACTTGTTCATTTTCTTTATCATTAACCTTTTCTCAGCTTTTCAATATACTTCTATGCATTAGATTTCGTATATTTTTAAGAATTGCTATTTTCTTTCTATGATAGCTCCAGAAATTAAATATTAAATTAAATTTTAGGCTATCATTAAGCTAGCAGAAACACAGTACTGTGCACTGCATGTAACAACAGCATCTCCAATTTGGCTGTGCTTTTGTTTGTGTACCAAAAAATGCATTCTGCAATGTGTAACATATGAAAAACCATAAGATAAATTTAGCAGACAAAAGTAATGCAGTACAGAGTGGCTTCTATCAAAAAAACTCTTGTTGGCCTTTTTTGCACCTGTCAAATTAGCCAGATTCAAGGTTCCCATGAAGAAGAGAAACTGGTGATGAAAGTATAGGCTTCTTCCCTTGTGCTTACTTCCTACAAAAGTATAACCCCACTTTCCAGGAATACTGCAGAGATTGAATGAAGGAACTCTGTCTTTGCATCATGCCTCTCCCACAGTTTCAGCACCCACTTCTCTTAGGAACAATTCATTTGGAGAAAAGCCTCTTCCTTTCCCTCACCCACTCTGCCCTGACTGTACCAGTGGAAAGAGCACATTAAAGCTCAAAATTCAATTTTCTCAACCAGAAGAAAGAGGCCTCTGTCTGGAGAGCCAGAGTTCTGGTATGAGCCAATTGCTCTTCCTGAATAACCCCTCCATGCACTCTGTGACAGCAGAGACTCAGGGTCTGCAGACCAAGAGAGTTTGAACTCTACCAGTGACCTGTGCTGTGAGAAAACATAACAGTATGCACAAAGCCTTGTCTCTCTGGATCAGATTTGACTAGCACAGACCAAGAGTTAGTGAAACTGGTGACTCCAGGACATGGAACCTCTTGGTCATGCCAGCTCTGTCACTTGTGGTAGCCGCTTTACCCAAAGGTAACCGATACAAACTACATAAAAAATTCTCAGATAGGAAAATTATTGGTTTTAACCTGCTGGCCTCAGCAATCTTGCTTATAGTAGCGTACTTGAACACTCTGACTACCATTCACATGGTTTCATGTGCTCTAACTCATACACAATAACTTTCCACCTGTATCTATTTGCCTTTATTTTCTGGACTACCCTAATACTGATAAGTTTTTATTACATCAGCATAAGCTGAAAATCAAGTAACCATTAATAAATATGGTTCTAGGTTGTTATATCATGATTTTGAAAACATTCAGGGAAATGTTTCTTCCATAGAAAGTATATGAGTAAATAAGAGTGACTGAAAAAAATAGTTGGAAACAATCTTTCTAAATTAACTTCAAATCAGTAACTATACTTGGACATTAACTAGAAGAGTAACAGGAACTACAGCAAAAAATTTTATGCAAAAGGGTATTTCTACACAACTAGATCAAAAACTCTAAGAAAATGCTGACATGATGTAGGCAACCTCCAGGGAGAAATTGTTTGTCTCTAGACCGCCTTTATACTGGCAAATCAAATGAGTCTACAATCACTTTCTAACATAAACATCAAAATATATTTAATGGATCTTATCTTCACTATTAAACTTTCTTACATGCAAAATGAGGGCAGCCACTTCCAGACTGCCTGCTTGGAACAAATGTTGGCTTTTATGAAGCCATGATCACTGCTTAAAAACTGTTCAGTATAATGTTAAAGTAGCCTAGTCCCAAAATCTAAAAAGTTCCCTATTAAAACAAATTATTTATACTGAATAACAATGTTCCTTTTATAGTTATAAACACCAGATATATTAGAATATGCACCTAATGTTTGATGTGAGGGAGTAGGAAAGAGAAATCACAGCAGTTTATGATACTACTCTGAACACCAGGTAGTATCTAAAATTTGCTCAATCTGTGGCAGTAAAAAACCCTCAAAAAAAATCAGAAAATGCACAATACATTCTTTAAACCTGTTTATAAGATAATAGGTCATCCACACAGAATCACAGAGAGACTGTGGTTGGAAGGGACCTCTAGAAGTCACCTAGTCCAACCTACCTGCTCATTCAGGTTCACCTAAAGCAGGTTGCACATGTTTGCCTCCAAGCAGGTTTTCAGTATCTCCAGAGAAGGATACTCCAAAACCTCTCTCGATAGCCTGTTCCAGTGCTCTGCACTCTCACAGTAAACAAATTTTTCCTCATATTCGGATGGAACTTCCAAACTTGTTTCTGTTGCCCCTTGTACTGTCACTGGGCACTGCAGAGACTCTGGCCCATTCTCTTGGAAGCCACTGATAATATACTGTACATGTTGGTAAGACACCCTCTCAGTTGTCTCTTCTCCAGGCTAAACAGCCTCAGCTCCCTCAGCCTTTCCCCACAAGAGAGGTGGTCTAGTCCCCTAGTCATTCTTTAAAACCCTGCCCTGGACCCTCTCTGGTAGTTCCTTGTCTGTCTTGAAACAGATTTATCTCTATGTAGAAAAGAGTTGATCCCATTTTCTCTATAGTAGTTCTTACTAACTCTTTATAGAGTTGCAACCATTAATACACTTTTTAAATGTATCTGTACTTCAACAAGAACTAATCTTTTTACTTTTTTTTTAATGAACATACTAAAATAGTTCACTCAAGTAATAAAGACTCACCTACATATTTCTCACTCCAGGAAAGTCTCCACTTGTAGAGACAGTTGAAAATTCTAGCAGATATTTGGCCAACATCAGTAGCATTGTGTCATTAATTAGATTAACTTACTAAATCCAGGAGCTTTTTCTAATTCCTAGCTTTAGAGAAAAGACCTAATTACCCTGTGACTTTTAGTTCTTTCAATTTTCATCAGTAATGTAAAAATAAATTGTTGGTGACCTGTTCACTGTAGAAATTATGATAAGGTATTAATTTTGGATATAAAGGACAGGCTGTGACAATTTTGATCATGTGGTTTATTTCTAGCTAAAAATATAGTTTGTGTCATGAATCAGAAGAATACCTGTACTAAGGATACCTGTGTGGGATACAACTGATTTCTGTTCTAGCTTGTCTTCCTTTCTAAAAATCATTAACATAAGAAAGAAACCTTTGAAGGCTGCATAGCTTCAGAACTCCTCTGTGCAAATGCTTCATGATTTAATGTCTTTATTAGGAACAAGTTTTCCCCTGTTGGTTAAGGTTTGAGGAACCACATTTCTTTCATAATTTATGTTTCCTTACAGATGAGAGACTGTATCAGCAATATTAAAACTAAATAATAGTACAGGGATGGTATGGTAGGGAGCATCACTGACTTAGCCAGCTCTTCTCAGATATCCACCACTTGCCATTGTCAGAAAGAGAAAAACATAAGTACTTAATCTGTGGGGGAGATGTGGAAAGGATGTGGACTGCAGAGGGACAGGCGCTCCGAAAGAAAGTCGGATTGTCACGGAAGGGACAGGCGCACACCAACCTAGAGATAAGTTATCTCAAGGACACCAGTTCCCCTCTTGAACAATGCCAGGACTTTTCCATTCTCCCCCCAGGAAATGTAGTAATACCCCTCTGACGTAGGGAAAGACCAGATAGTATTTAAACTGCATGTTTCAATTAATAAACGCTTTTAACGATCGACCATATTGGTGTAGTAGTGTTAACTGCCCAAGCTCCACACACTAGAATGTGGTAGCCGTGCCGTCTGTCCTAAAACCAAGCCACCACGGTGGTGGAAGAGAAAGCAACTACATTAATCTGTGTTTATACTGCCATTCCCATTCTTGTTTTAGCTAACAGTAATTAATAAGGTAACTCTTCATTGACTTTTACTTAGAGTTATTAAGATAGACAGTGGTAGAATAGTGATTTAGAGTGAAGAAAAATATTTTGCTGAACAACCAGTATGAATTATTATAGTTACAAGCTGCAATAACTTTTATTTGAAAAAGGAATTATCATCGTTCTACGGTGATTTTATGATGCTTTCATCCCCAATCATCTGTTTAGCCCAGAAATAAGTTTTGCACCTTTAAAACTAGATCTGAGAGTGAAGTGAGGGAGAAGGAAAAGAGGTGGAATGTGTGAGGCGGTTGTATTCAAAATATAGAGATAAGAGCTTCATCTTTTCTTCTCACTGTGTTGTCTGCAGCATGGACAGCGGGAGAGAGCTCTCTTCTGTTTTAGTTAGTTTTTTAGCTAGCTGAGGCAGAGAAGTTCCCCAGACTGTGGCTTTCCTTTTTCTTGGAACTGATCAGCCTGCTCTGGACTGAAAACCCAGAGAAACACTGGAAGCTCACACCTGTGGCCCACCAGGGCTGGCATGTGGCATTTTCCAGCACTGCAGGGACTGATAAGAGACTGAGCGAGCCGAGCTACACCCCATGACAAGGACTTTCTGAATTTGCCATCTCTTCAGAACAGTTTTACACAGAGAGGTTTTATTGTTTTATATTATTCATTTTTTATGCTTGCGAATACTTTGCTTGTTAAATAAACAGGTTTTTTCCATTTTTCTCCATGGAAATCTTTTCCTGAACCAATTGGAGGAGGGGCCACTTGAATCTGCTTTCTAGAGGGACCCCTTTGGAAGTTTCTTCTCAAATTTGTCCTAAACCAGGACAATCACTTGTGATAGATGTCACTCATTAATCAATATTGATTAACAACTGGACAGCTAGTGACATGTAGTTGAATTTTTTTCTGGTAAACTGTTTTTTTTAACTTATTACAATACCATCAATGAACAATCTAAATATGCTTACCTCAACAGTTCTAATAAACTGTCCTGGCGTGACTTTTTGATGCTTGTATCCCCAGTTGTCTGTTCTGTTTATGCTGTATGTTAAGCTCTCTACCTTTTAAAACCAAGTAACCCCTGATAAGTAACAGCTGTGTCATTTAACCAGCACAGCCTTGCCCCTGATGAGTAACAGCTATATCCAATAAGGATAAGTGAGATAAAAGAGGGATGGTTGGTAAGGGGAGAATCATCATGGAGGAGCAACCTTGAGAGCAGGAGCAGAGACCCATGAAGCAGGGTCCTGGAGAGCGAGAATCACTGCTGTGAGACTGGTTCTGAGAGTGAAAGGGGAGAAAGAAGACACGTGGAGTTTGTTTTGAAAACAGCATTCCCTCCTCTGCATTCCTGCTCCTGAACTGTGCTTGTCTGAGACCTGTCCTGGACTGAAAACCCAGAGAGACACCTGGGTCTCACGCCTGCACCCCCAGGGCCCAGGGTGGCATTTTTCCAGCACCTGAGGAACTGATGAGAGACTGAGCGAGCTGAGCTACCCATGGCAAGGACTTTCTGAATTTACCATCTCACTTCAGAGCAATGAGAGGTCTTACTGTTTCATATTATTCATTCTTTATGCTTGTGGGCACTTTATTTGTTAAATAAATAGGTTTTTTTCCACTTTCCTCTGAGGATGTTCTTTTTTCCTGGACTGGTTGGGAGAGGGGCCTTATAGGTTTGCTTCTCAGAGGGACCCCATTCAGGGGTTCTCTCACAAATTTCCCCTAAACCAGGACATAAACATAGAAACAAAGGGTTTGGACCTTACGTGGTTACCCTGTCCATTTCACTGCTTCTGTGTGATGCAAAGTTATAATATGAAGGAAATAAAAAAAGGAAAAATATTACACAGCATTACTTTTTACAAAATTTTCCTCACAGGTTGAGAGTGGCGATGTGTCAGTAACATGTTCTTCTCAATAAATTTGGGGCTGAGGACTTGAATGGTGTATCCTGAATATAGCTCAGTAAGGACTGGAAATATATGAAAGAATGTCTGTTTCTTGGGATTACCAAAAGCTAATTTCATCTAATTAATGGTCCTTGATGCAGTTTCATTTTAATTTTCTAAACAGTAGTTGTTCCTCTGACAAAGGGCATTATCTTCATCATGCACCCAGCTTCCTTTAGCTGGGACTTCTGCACCTGAATCCATCTTCTGTCTTCTTATCCCAATGATGCATACAAATGTGAGGGCAGGGGTCAAGAGGATGAACCAGGCTTCTCTTCAGCAGTATCTGGCAACTGATCAAGGCACAATGAGAACAAATTGGAATACAGGAAGTTCCATCTGAATATGAGGAAAAACTGATTACTTTGAGAGTAACAGAGCCTTGAAAGCCTGCCCAGAGAGGCCAGGGAGTCTCCTTCTCTGGAGATACTTAAAACCTGCCTGGTTATATCCTGTGCATTCTGCCCAAGGTGAACCTACTTGAGCAGGGGAGTTGGATTAGAGAATGTCCAGAGGTCCCTTCCAACCCAAACCATTCACTGACTGTGGTTCTGTAACTCTGTGCTTAGGATATTCTATATTAATATGGTGTAAGAATTCATCAGGACCTGACTTCAGTCTGGTTTTTTTATACGTACCAAAGGGATGGTTGGCATTTTTCTGTAGAGTTTCAACATATTTCTACAGTTTTCATAATGAGCACTAAGGCCCTATAATATGTTAAATGTTTTCAGCAAACCCGAAGCTATAGCAAGACCAAATTCTCTTTTTTGCAATTTTATTGTCTGTAGACTATGCCAAAACCATAAAGTTTTTTTTTGTTTTTCAGAAATGCCCCACGTCATGAAAATCTAGAATGTTAAATCTGTGGGGCAGAAAGACACAGCTTAGAAGACAATTAATACTTTAGTTTCAGTCTGCCTACCTAAACAGAACAGAAAGTAAATTTGTATGTGCTTTAGGGTAGTGGAGCATGAATTGCACAATAGCAAAAATTTTTAGTAAGATTGCTTATGACTGCAATATAATACAGGAAATGAAACTTTGCATAAATAATCATTTTCTATAATTGCAAACTTGATGACACTCCGGAAAGATTTATGAAGTAGGCAAGGCATTAGGTGCAACCAAATCCTCTAGGCCCAATGGTATTATCTTCTCTATTCTAGTTCCTTCCAAGAGTGCTAATTGCATCCCAATGCCTGATGGATTTAAGGCTTATATTCAACTGAGGAGTGGTCTATGAAAGATTAGTGAAGTGCAAAACATAATGAAATCTAGATAACCCACATTTGCTACTTAATTTTTATTTTAAACCTGATTTTAGACTACAGCACGATACCTACACTGTTTAGTTTCTGTCGCCAGAAATCTCTGAACCTCACTATCAGCACCTGGCAGATAGCTGGAAATATGTAAAGGCAGAGATTTCAAAGTGTACAGAAATTTCTCCTGGAAGAGTTAAAATTACCTACAGGACAAGGTGGAGTCTTTACCCTGTAGTTTTTTCTATGCAATAATTCCAAGATGCTGGCATCAGCCATCTGTTTCTTCTAAGACAACAGCTTTAACAGAGAACAGAATATTGTTCCCTCTCTGGATAGCTCTGTGTTACTGAGAAATTAAGAAGCATGTTTTTGATATGAAAGAATTAAATTTCAGGCTAATGTCTGAATTAGCATAGTGCTCCTCCTAAAGCAGTAATTTCCAACCTCTTTTTAACCTCCTTTTACTGAAGACATATCTTCTTTTCTTCAAGAGAAAAGGTAGCTAAATATATTCTGCTCTTTGCAGCAGCACATAGATTGCAGGAAGATAATTCCCAGTATACAGAAGGGCGCGATTTTTCTAAGCACAGAGCAGAATCAGACATACTAGATACTTTCTTATAACCAATTTCTGCAGCTGCACAAAGTTTTTTAGTTCTCACCCCCGATTATGTAGACTTTTAAATAAACCATTATTTTAAAGGCATAATTTAGTTGTTATGAGACTACTAGTCTGGAAAAAACCTGAAGACTTTTTTCCGGGCAAGTAGTCTCGTAACAGGACTAAAAATGCCTCTTTTGAACGCCTTCAGATGCATGGGGCCTAATGAAAAGACAGCCCTCATGACCATTTCTGAGCCACTGTGTAGAGTGCAAGAAAATATCAGTTCAAACAGACTCAATAAATCAGTACTTTGATGGAGAAGAAGTACTTTGAGGACAATATGTCATAGTAAATGGGATTTTGTTTTCAGACAGCTGTCTGTAAAAAACATTACAATTGGAAAGTACATTTAAAAAATATTAAGGAAAAAGAACCGAGTTCAACACAGTATATTCTCATTACTGTCCTTGGAAAGGACTAATATCAAGGAAAGTAAAGCTTTACTGGCTCATACTGGTGCAAGTTATCAGCAAATAGCCCAGTACTGTCATACTTTCTTTTTTTCTCACTTCTGCAGTTGGTGTGTTTTTGCAACCTAAATTCCAACTTCCCTGTAGACACCAGTTAAATCTTGGACATTTGTCTCATTTCTGAAAATTAAAAGTAGTTCTTTTAAGAAGGCCGTGGGGAAAATCAAATTAATCGAATGTATACTTCACTCTCTTTTAAAATATGGATTTAGCTATGCCAATGTGGACTTACATTAATGCAGCAGAATGATCTGAACTTAGAGTTCAAACTTGAGATTAATTTCCTCAGTCTAACCTACTACGAGGGCAACGAGGTTTCAAAGGAACTTAGGAATAAAAAGAGGCTGTATCATCTTTGGAAGGAGGGTCAGGTTTCTCAGGAAGTATTTAAGGGGGCTACTAGAGCACATAGGAATAAAATTAGGGAGGCCAAAGCTCAGTTTGAACTTAGAATGGCGACTGCTGTAAAGGATAATAAAAAATGTTTTTACAAATATATTAATAGTAAAAGGAAGGCTAAGACCAACCTTTGTTCTCTACTGGATGTGGGAAGGAACGTAGTAACTGCAGATGAGAAGGCAGAGGTATTTAACACCTTCTTTTGCCTCAGTTTTTAGTGGAAAGACATCTTGTCCTCGGGGCTACTGTCCTCCTGGGCTGGTAGATGGTGTCAGGGAGCAGAATGGTCCCCCTGTTATCCAAGAGGAGGCAGTCAGAGAACTGCTGAGATGCTTGGATATTCATAAATCTATGGGGCCAGATGGAATCCATCTCAGGGTGATGAGGGAGCTGGCAGATGAGCTTGCAAAGCCACTCTCCATCATTTACCAGCAGTCCTGGCTCACTGGTGAGGTTCCAGATGACTGGAAGCTGGCCAATGTGACACCCACTCACAAAAAGGGTAGGAAGGAGGATCCTGGTAGTTATAGGCCAGTTAGGCTGACCTCAGTTACCTGGTAAGGTAATAGAGAAGTTTATATTGAGTGTCATCATGCAGAATTTACAGGATGGCCAGGGTATCAGACCCATCCAGCATGGGTTTAGGTGGGGTAGGTCATGTTTGACCAACCTGATCTCCTTTTATGACCAGGTAACTCACCTGGTGGATGCAGGGAAGGCTGTGGATGTTGTCTATTTGGACTTCAGCAAGGCCTTTGACACTGTCTCCCACAGCACACTCCTGGAAAAGCTGGCAGCCCATGGCTTGGACAGGAGCACTCTGTGCTGGGTTAGGAACTGGCTGGATGGCCGGGCCCAGAGAGTGGTGGTGAATGGTGCTGCGTCCAGCTGGCAGCCAGGCACCAGTGGTGTCCCTCAGGGGTCTGTGCTGGGGCCAGCTCTGTTCAATATTTTTGTTGATGACATGGGTGAGGGTATTGAGTCTTTCATTAGCAAATTTGCAGACAACACTAAGCTTGGGAGCACGTGTTGATCTGTTGGAAGGATGGAGGGCTCCGCAGAGAGACCTGGATCGGTTGGATGGAGGGACAGAGTCCAATAGGATGAAGTTTAACAAATCCAAGTGCCGAGTCCTTCACTTTGGCCACAATAACCCCCTGCAGCATTATAGGCTGGGGATGGTGTGGCTGGACAGTGCCCAGGCAGAAAGGGACCTGGGGGTTCTTGTCGACAGCCGGCGAAACATGAGCCAGCAGTGTGCCCTGGTGACCAAAAGGACTAACAGCACCCTGGCCTGTATCAGGAATAGTGTGGCCAGCAGGAGCAGGGAGGTCATTCTTCCCCTGTACTCAGCACTGGTGAGGCCACACCTTGAGTGCTGTGTCCAGCCCTGGGCCCTCAGTTCAGGAAGGACACTGAGACTCTTGAGTGCATCCAGAGGAGGCAACAAGGCTGGTGAGGGGCTTGGAACACAAACCCTGTGAGAAATGACTGAGGTAGCTGGGGTTGTTTAGCCTGGAGAAAAGGAGACTCAGGTATCACCTTATCACTCTCTACAACTTCCTGAAAGGTGGCTGTAGTCAGGTGGGGGTTGGTCTCTTTCACCAGGCAGCAACTGACAGAATGAGAGCACACAGTCTTGAGCTGAACAAAGGGAAATAAAGGTTGGATATTAGGAAAAGAGTTTTTTTGAAAGAGTGATAAAGTACTGGAATGGCCTGCTCAGAGAGGTGATGGAGTCACCATCCCTGGATGTGTTTAATAAAATGGATGTGGTACTGATCAGTGCCATGGTTTAGTTGAGGTGGTAGGGCATGGGTTGGACTCAATGATCTTGAAGGTCTCTTCCAACCTAGTGACTCTGTTATTCTGTGATACTAAAAAAGAAAAATAGTCCAAATTCAACTCAGGAAGTCTACTGGGGCAGTGGAATTTTAAATACATATTTTTATGAAAAATCAACCCTTTTGCTGAGGGAAAAAAAAAATTGAACATTATTTATCAACTATTTTCTTTTCCTTCCTATTTTTCAGAGTTCCTTTTGCCCATTTACTCTCATGGTATAAACTCCAAGCTTTAGGCACCAATACACATCCCAATATATTCTTAGATTCATGGCTCTTTGTTATAATTAATCTCACAGAGTTAATCCCCTTAATCAGTTCACTCTTTGGTTCTCTCCACACAAGAATTAGCCCACAACATTTCCTCCAATCATAAGCTAATTTCTCACTCCAGTAAAGCTAAGTGTCACCAGCTGCACTCTTGTGTGGACTGTTGGACAGTTAAAACTTAAGTCAGAAAAATGAGACTCTGTGAAACTATGATTATGAAAACATGCCTTGAGAAATGAGGAAAAGTCTGCTTCTCCTCTTTCTGTTTGACCCTGTCATCTGCCTACTGGTTTTCTCTGTTTTGTTTCTTCTACATGGAAGCATTTCCCAAACAAAGGTTTCCAGCTCTATCAAGAAGCTGAGGAAGAATTTAAGGAATATTCATTGTCTCTTATGTAAATATCTCATTCTTATTCTACTGAACCTGTTCTTCCCTCAGACAAACCATTCCCAATGACTTTGCTCCTCAGCACAATTAACTTTCATACTGAATCAGAAAAAATTCCTTAAGAATTTGCATATGTGAATATGCACATACATGAAGGTATACTAAAGCCTTACAACAGCCTGGGATTAGAAAACTGGTGTAAAGAGAGTGAGAAGTAGAAGAGGAGAGTGAGAGATCTTTGTGTCTAGCCCTCCAAGGTGGGATAAGAGGCTTCAGTGCCTTCTGGGACTTGCCTCTGCTGTGAGTGAGCACTTCCACAATGCTCTTCAGCATGCAGTGTGATTCTTATGGCTGTCCTGTGCACGGCCAGGAGCTGGACTCAGTGGTCCTCGTGGATCCCTTCCAACACAGAATACTCTATGATTCTGAGTGTTGAAGGGCAGAAAACTGGACTGGCTGTGCTGAAGAGCACATTATCTAACACAGGACAGTGGTCTAGGAAATACCATTCAATGACAAACCATCTGACCTTGTAGTAGTACAAAAGCTTTTAAGAGATTTAATACCTTACAAATAAAATTTTCAGAAAGATTTCACAAATACTCATGTCTTCCATTGCAATGGTGTTATAGTCTTGTTCTGTTTAATTATCAAATGTCACTCTAGCAGTTAAATATTTCCTTAATTGTATAATTATTTAAAAAGAAAATTTTAAAAATAAATTTTGTTTAAGATTTCCAGGAAAAAAAAATCAATTATTCTTCATTTAGTCATTATTTACTTTGCAATCATTTATCAGTTTTGGAAACGTTAGCCTTCAGAGTCAGCTTTGTTTGGGTTAATTGAATAGTTTTAATTAAGATAGCCAAACACAATCCTTACAACATTAAACAAAGCCTCAAGGGCAGCACTTGGTTAAAAAAAGTTCAAAGAAAATTAATATTTGAAGTACAGCACATACTCTATTGGTTTGCCAAATGAATTAGTACAGAGGTTAATAATCATACTTTAGAAAAAAATTGACATAAGTTTAATTCCCTTTTTTGGATGAGGTTACTAGTCAAACTAATTGGTGCCAGTCTGTAAGAAGAGCAAAACTAGTAACTTAATTATTTATAATAGCATTTCACAGAGATAACTCTAAATACATGCAACGACTATACCCTCAGAAAGTGTATGCTTTGCTACTGTAGCATGACAAAATTATGTTACACTTCTTCAGAAGTCATGTCAGTATTATCTGTTTACAAAGAAAAATGTTGTTTCCTACAAGAAAAATTCAAGATGTGCCAAAAAAGTAAAACTTCAAACATCTCCGAAAGACATTGAATCACATCATCTTTTCCCTCTTATTTGTTATCTACAAACACAAGTCAAAAATGAAATTTTGTTTGTAAAAGTGTTCACGGAAAAAAACTTCCTGTTGATTAATGAGAAAGGTTCTCAGAAGCTACATTAAAACATAGTGGAATTTTGAGTCTGGAAAGAAAAAAGACAATATTTGGAAGTCTAGCACTATGGAGGGGATAGAGGGTGAAGATTTGAAAATGCTGCTGTCAGGTAATGTTTATTCTTTATGACAATCCCTAATATGTTTATATCAGGCTCATTGTTAGGGTCCCACTTCTGACAACAAAATAATGTTATGATGCACTGAAGTAGTGCTAGTGTCTGATTATTAAGAGATGCCTCTGCCTGAATTAAGGTGCAAATGAAACCATATACCAAAGTCAATAGTACAGATTCTATTTAGCAGTAAATGAGAGAAAAAATAAGCAGGGGAGAGGGGAAGAGGAGAAAGAGAGTGAGAGAGAGATTGAGCAAAAGGTATCACCAGCATATGGGTTCCTTCTTCTGGTCCACTTGGTGGTGGGGTTCCCCCACGTATTCTTCTGGAGGTACCACTTTTATACAGTCCAAGCCCCAGGTATCCACAAGGCATACGTGCTTGGGATGGCACGTGTGTAAGCAGCTGCTTCCTTTCCTCACAGTTTGTTATGGCAGAAATTTTTGTCTGGATAAGCTACCCAGATCTGCCTCACCAGGCTTCATCACCTCCTCCTCCTCTCATTGTGTCTGTCCTTCTCCCACAGTCTGCACAGCAGAATCTTGTCTGGTGTGCTAATTCTAAATCTCTTACCTCCATTTAGGCCTGAAATTAATGCCCTCCTGTTTGCCATCTGTGCAGTTGTAGTATCTTATCTTATGGGAACTTCCCTCTTTGAGAGTGTTTTGAGATAATTTACCTGCATTCTTTGAGTCCTCACACTCATCAGTACAGAATTTTATAGAGTGGCTCAAATTCATATGTTTTCACTGAGGGACAGTGAAACAGGCCCTACCCCTAAAACGCTTCTGTTCCATAGGTAAATTTTTGTGGGGTTTGTACAGAGGGAGGCTTCTGATTTTCTTCTTTGGTGTCACAGTAATATGAGTGTGTACCCCTTTAAATTCTGAGGATTCTCTATACTTGACTGACCCTCTGGACACTGACTGTTGGGTTCCAAACTATTCTAGTCCTTAGGTTCTGCTTCACACTCTGTTTAATAAAAATTTTTTAGTTTTGTGAACTCTAAAGACAGAAAAGACCTTATGTCACCCAACATATCTTGCAGATTGAGGATAATAGTATTTTATGAATTGCATCAAGTAATTTCCCTTTGAGACCTAATAGCTGATGTTTGAGGCATGAGTATGATGCCTTAAGCTTTAGCTTTCATCTTTTCAGAGTCTGTGCTGCTTGGGTGTAGTTCTGATCCTCATATTAAGTGCCAGTAAGCTCTCTTCACAGAGTAGGTAGACAAAACAAATCCTTTTCCTGCTGGGGACCAAGGACAACCTTCAGCCCAACAGCATAAAGGAGGACTGAAGAGAGAAAACAAGAAGGATGAGACCTCACAAACCTGAAGCTGTAATTACACAATTAAACCCCAATACACAGATAGACCAAAACTTATAAAAATGTAAGATCTTGTGACTGGTCAACCATTTTGTGACCATTCTAAGACCAGCCTGGGTGTAGCCCAGGTCCAGCTGCCCAAGGTGGATCCTGGAGGCCTTTCAATTAATACCTACTTTATTCTCTAGCTCTGTCCAGTCTCTGTTTCAGGTCAGCCTCCCCAGGGCATCAAAGTATACTGTGAATCAAAGAAAATCCATTCCTTCTGTGACAATGGGAAAACACTTAGGATCCAATATTTTCCATTATGTTTTTGGTGACTACTAATCATCCTTACAATTTAAAAAGTCCAATATTTTTCATTTTTATTCTCTATCCTGAGTCTCCCTTTTATCTTTGTATGTTAAATTAAAGATACACTTAGTACACAGGATTTTCTGCATATGAAGATATTTGAAGAATAACCAGATCACCTCTCAGTTTTTTAGTCACAAAAAATAAAGAATGAATTTATCTAATGTCTGAATTATGTAAGAATGTAGTTTGAAAGGAAGACTTACTTAGTCCGTACTTACTGCAATTTACTTAGTCCAAGCACATGCTCTATAAAGGGGTATCTTCATGAATGCTGGTCAGATTGGTCCAACCAAGTTTTGAAAACCCTGAAGGACAAAAATTTCACAACCTCTCCTGGCAGCCTGTTTCAATGATTGCTCATGCTTTGCAGTGAAAATATTTTGTCATAATTGCTGTGGAATTTCTTCTGCTGCAAGCATGAAAGTTCTTCAACTTCCTCCTCTTAAGACATTGTCTCTGACTCTGAAGGAATGTTTCAGTGTAGCGGCGCGTTTTCTGTCTTTTTATTTATTGTTAATATTAATTTGTTCTGTAATGGTTTAGTCCATGTTTCCCCTATTCCCTCTCCTGATGGTTTCCCCCTGCACTTGTTTGTGCAGCAGCTGTGCCTGTCAATCTCTGGGAAGGACTCTCCCCTCTTTCCAGAAGGATCGTGGGAAGTCAGTCCCTGATTGGAACAGGCTGGGAAATCCCCCACCCCTCGTTTCCTATTCGCTGTCTGTGTGCCATCCCCACTCCCCTGATTGGTTTTCCCTCTTGTGTCCGCCCCCTTCTCCTGGTCCCTTATAAGCACTCACCCGCCCCTCTGGGTCAGACTTTGAGGCTGGCCTGCGTGCTGAGCAGGTGACAATGAACACCATCTCGCCACGAAGTCTCCTTTTCCTACCTTCGTTGAAGCGTCACCAACAGCTCTCGTGTGGCTGTGACCCACCAGGGGGTGGTGGCCGGTCCGCCTGCGACTGCCTAACCGAGACTGGAACGATTCCCAACCAGGGCAGCTGGGAATAGCTGGAAGCCACTTTCCAGCAGGCAGAGGAATCATTTCATTTCAGATTACTTTTTACACTTTTTCTGATTTCTCAAGAACTTTTTAAAAAATTCTGGTCACTGAACACTATTATTTGCATCACCAATGCAGGAAATTTTGCTAAATCACTGAATTACCTGCATCCTACCTGTCTACATCCTTCTTTTTGCCTTTGCGTCACCTTAGCTGCATTTGTTGTGTTTTGTGGTCATTACGATTGTAATATAGTAGTTGAGTCATTGTTGTCCAAAGTACATAACCCATAACCCACAGAAGTCTGCAGTCACTGATCTTAGATATATAGTTTGACTGTTTAAAACACATTTAGTTTGAAGGCTCCCAGGCATAGAAAAATCTAACTTGGTTCAGTATGGCCACATAGATTCATCCTTATTTGTCACTTTATTAAGTTTTATTCCATCAATACCATTTTAAAATACATTTTATTTTCAATAATAAAATAGATTTTGTTTTCATCAATTTTATATTTACATCCAGCTTATTCACTAAGCATTCAATAGCATTTTCTGTAGCACTCCTGAGAAACCTCAAGTGCAAGCCGTTGGGAATTGTCAGAGAATCGTCTTTAATCCATTTATTTTATGTTCTGTTATACTTGTCAAGTATTAATTTACTACTGTAATGTCATCAGATATCAAGTCAAACACCTTCCAGAAGCATTTTACATCTGTGTAACTAAAATTACAACCATTACTATGACTGCAAAATACAGTATATTCTTTCTTCTAAGATCTGTTATCAGTAAAAAACATTACTGATACTAATGATATTAGTATAACTTAATTCTTTATTAATTATATTTATTATGTTTTCACAGAATCATAGTACATTAAGGGGTTGAAATGGACCTCAAAGATTATCTGGTTCTAACTCCCCAGCTGTGTGCAGGGACACATCCCAGTAAGCCAGGTTGTTAAAGACTTTATTCAACCTGGCTTTGAACACTGGCAGGTTTGGGGCACCCACAACCTCCCTGGACAACTTGTTTCCAAATCTCATAACACTCAAAGTAAAGAATTTCTTCCAATTTAAATTAATAATTGCATAATTTTTACAATCAGAATATTTTTCACAAAAAAGATGCTGGAGCAAAACCCAACATTGTTATCAAAATGCTGTCAGAGTTGTGGCAGTTAGTGAGTTTGGAAGGCAGTTCCCTGGAATATTGAGAATGTACAGTTAATCATCCTTTAACTGGAAAAGATATCTTTAATGGAAACTCATTATCCAAGGTAAGTTCTCACTACCTGAAAAGAACGTAATTTACTGAAAAATGCAATTGCCTTCCTCTGGTCTACAAAAACAGTAGTTTGTTATTTATGATAGACTATATGATAGTATTGTGTGGTAGAGTAGTAGAAAATTGATATTTCAGTATAAATTGGATGCCCTTGACCTAAAATATATTAATAAGAAAATAATTTATAATAAAGAACACAACTAACAGAATATAGTAGTAAATATATATTTATTTCTAATTTAATTGAGAGCAAATCTGGAATACTGGTTGCAGTGTTGGATTTTTTGGGGTTTTGTATATTTATATATATATATCTGAGCAACACCTGGCTTTTGATGTTGATATACTGACATTCATGGGTTTACATATTCAGTAGAAACCATCACCATATGATCTTGCATCTGAAGGCTGAACAAATTCAGTATTCAGCCAACCAATAATGAAGGAGTATTTCCAGATGGATCCTGCCAGGTGTTAGAAATTAATAATTGATATATTTGGGAAAATATTTAATGGTACATTCAAATATAGCCTTCCTGCATGAGACTGCTACATTATATTGATGGTTGATGATTGTATGAATTTTCCATTTCTATCTTACACAAAATGTTCAAAACAGATTCTTATTAAGATATCAAAGATACCACTCTGGCAGGGTACTATGTGGCCTTTTGAAATCAGGGTTTGGAAGAGATTGTTTCAGAATGTATTTTGAAAAGGAATAATAATCACACAAAAATGTGTTTGGAAGTTTTTCCTCTACTGTCTTGTTTAAATGCATTAAATACCAGCCCTGAGGTACTAATAAAAAAATCAAAATAAAATAAGTAAAACCTCCTGTTAATGGTCTGATTATGTTTTTTAAGTGCTGAAGGACAAGAAGAAATGCAATTTACCCAGTCTATGATTTACCCAGTATGATGCAATAGCTCAGCTGACAACACAGAAGACTCATGTCCTCTGTTTTGCAGAGTAGGGACAGCAGTAGACAAGTCACCATAGAGGCATGGTAGTGCAATGTCTATCAAATCTCTCCTTAGTATCATAGCTCATTCTTTCCCAGCTCAATTTCACTGTCTCAGCTGGATGGTGAACAGTGGTGACAGTGGTTTCTGTGATATCAGTATTTATCTATAAAATCTACCCTATGGGAGCTGGGGAGAGACCACTTCAGGGCTTCAATCCAACTTAGAATTTATATAGTGACGTGACCAATGAACTTAAACACTACATTTTATTTCTCTTTCAGCCGAAAATAATTAATTTTATTTTTACATGACTGAAAGTGGTCTTTGAGCCTATTTCTTCTTGAATATACCTTTGAAATGATGTTAAATAGAGCTAGGCACAGAGTTTCCCATCTGTAAAAAGCCGTCTTCACAGATTTCCCTCTCATTGTGTCTTACTCTTAATGAAGAAAAAGCAAAGTTGGGATTTATTTTATCTAACTTTGACAGGTAGAATTTTAGAAGGTTAACTGTAAACTAGTGAAGTTTCTGTCTCTTTCAACCAAGAGAGAAATATCAGTGTCTCCAGAAAGTAATTAATTTTGCCTATTCCATAAGCTTCTTTTACAGTGAAATGATTCTCCTTTTGCATTTATTTCTTTACATTTACTATGGAAAGAAGCCAGGATAGCTTACTTAGTCTTCAAAATCTAAATATATTCTGTGTACATAATTCTTATCCCCAAATATCTTGAAAGTATTGCTTCAAAAAGAGCTCACAAAATCTTTTTCCTAATGTCATGTTACCCATGAGATAAGGACTGTTCTCCAACTTGAACACTGTGAACAGGTTCTTTCTAGAGAAAACACTACAGTGTGGAGAAAAGTACTGATTTGAAACTGTTTCAAATCATGCCAGATGTATTCATGTTATAAAGAGGGTGAGACAAGAGGAAAGATTCCATTCTAATTCAGCTGTCTACACATTGGTATCTGCATAAGTGTCTCCCACAAGAGAGATCTGAGGATCACTGTGTTTATTTAGTGAGATTTTACTTGACCTAGGGTCTTCTGTGCAGCCTCTTCTTACCTTCCTTAAAGGGATGAATCACATTTTTCTCATGTCACACCTACCAGGGCACCCTATGGTTTCTCAAATTGCCATAGGTGTCCATGAAGTTAAATTAAACCACTAGTTAATGTAGTCAGAGGAACCTAAACTGCAATTCAGCTCTCTCTAAACATAACCACTGTGCCATTTCGTTGCTCTAGTACAAGCATGCACCAGCATAACCAGTATTATCAGACAAAATTTCAGGGGCTACAACAGCAGCTTTCTGGGAGGGCTGTGACCTTCTGGTGCACAAATCAGATGTGAGGCTGGATATGGTCAGCTAAACTGCTTACAAATCTCTTCTCAATCCACTATGTTGACTCTCATGGGCTGTAAGGAGGTGTTGAGCTATCCAGCATGGCAGTACGTAATCATAGAAATTGACCCCTAATTCTAAGTGTTTTATCTTGAGAAAAATTCTACTAATGAAACTTTTTGATGGTCTTTCTAAATTCCAGACTTCAGACCAGGTCTGAAGTCACATTAAATTCTTCTAAAGTCACTTCTAAAGTCACATTAAAATTCAGAACAGCATGAATCAGAATTTTTGTTCTCCTCTATCTGCTTGCTCCAGCTGAGAAAAATGCTGACAGGGTTTCATGTTGCAGGTAAAGGGCCTGCAAAGCCACTGGGCATCTGGGAATGCCTCAGCCAGGAATTCCAGGGACAAATACAAAGTCAACACAGGTGGCTTCTCCATTTTTAGAATAGAAATTTTGGCTGTGATGAAGGGGGCATGGGCAGCATATTGCTCTGCTCCAAATATGATTTTAGCCATCTGGGTCTCTACCTAGCTGAAGCAACTTGACCAATCCTTTCGTAATTCTGAAAATTTATTTATTTTATATATTAAATTATACATAGGTTTTTTCTAAAACTGCATGAACATTTGCATCCTAGAGGACAGTTTGAGTATCTTTAAAATCTCAGTGAACGTATTTAGACAAAAGAAAATTATCTCTTCATTCAGGAACCAACCACAGCATCCTCTCTTGGATCATTTAGGGCCTAAGATTTAGAGGGAAAATGTGTAAGATCTGAAAGCCATTCAGATTCACCTAACTTCCAGATGGTAACAACTTGAAAATTAAGGACCTGGCATAAATAGGGTGGTTCAGAGTGAAAAAAGAGGGAATTAAGACTGGTTATGTTGTCAATGCGGAGACTGAGGAACCTATGAAAGATAAAAATTTCACAAACATACATCAAGAAAGACCTGAGCTTAACTGCTGAGTTTGAAATGCATCTTTCCCTGGAGCTTAGGTGACTTAAGTTGGAAATGCCTATTATACACCTGTATCTCAAGCTTTTATGGATGAATTTAATTGGATGGAGTTCCTTTTTTGCATGTGAAAGGCAAAACAAGTTTCTGAATTACTGCTTTAAAGCCAGTCTGTGTCACTGACTCCTCTCACTGATTTATTAAAATTCAGTTTGCATTTCAGTCTGCATTGTAAAATAGGAATCTTTACTATGATTTTTTACATTCAGTTGCCATAATTGTTTTGATTTCTGAATGTTCATGGTTTGTGTTCTAGTCCAATTCAATTGGTTCATGTACAAAGGATGGTCATCTATAAGAATGCATGAAATGACATCTCACACTCTAAAGGTGGCTGGCAACTGATCCTGAGAGCACGGCCATGGCCATGCAGTCACATATTCAAGGTTATTAGCATTGATCACACATCTGACATCTTTTCATCTCTGTGCATACCCCCCTTGCTTCAGAACATTGTCTTAACACCTTTTATGTTCCAGAGATCAATAAATGCACTTTTTACTCTCCTATTGGACTGCATAGGAATGGGAATATATATGCTGCTGTGCAGGGTGGTATAGAGGCCCACAGCACTTTAAAATTAGATATGTTTATTATCAACAATATTAAGAGTTAATGAAATAGACTTCAAAACAACAAAAAAGGTGCACATAAATGCATTCCTATTTGACAATATAATTGGCTACAACCCAAATGAAATTTTGGAAGTCATAACAAAATACCAATAAAAATAAAATTATTACATGCAGCCAAGGATCTCAATTTTTTCTTGCACCTTTTTTCCCAAGAGAAAATAAATTTTTGGTTTTTGTTTTTTCCTCTTGCAGAAAAGAGAAGGCTCCTCTCTTGCTTTTCTTTTCTACCCACCAAAGAGACAAATAGACACCAGTGTCTTCTCTGACTTCCACTGGATCCTGTCCTGGTAGGAAAAGTTATTTCCTCAGATTTCACAGCTGGCCAAAGACACAGAGGTTTTTCTCATGAGGCTGCCTGATACCAATAGTTATGCCAAAGCAGCTGTTCAAACAGCTATTTCTTTGAAGAGAGAGCTCCAAGTGATTCTAACATCTAAGGTTATGTCTTCTTCCATCATACAAAGAACAGGCTATTAGAGGCCTCTCTACACAGACAAAGCTTGTTCCTGATATGACTGACAGACTAAATAGTAGGCTTGAGAGCATATCTTACTTCTGCCCTCACTATCTTACTGTCCTTACCAGGTTGTCCCTTCTCAGCAGCAGCACTATTTTCCTGTGAAGCAGCTCTTGCAGCCTCCTGCAGAGCACAGACACGAATCCAACTCCTCACATTTATGGATTACTGCTTTCTTTCCTTTTTCTCTGAGTATCAGCTTTGACTTTGCTCCCCTTAGCCCTTACACCTCTGCTTCCTTCCAGAGCCATCCTATTAAGATGCTGCCTCTCTTCCTGCTACTCTTATGCAGCTTTTCTTCTACTGAATAACCTGAGTTGTTCATGGGATGAGCCAATCCATCCCACCCCTTCCTCTAAGGTTTTCCATAAAAGTAGGTGTGCATCTGTCAGACCCCAAGGTAAATATACACTCCCCTCCTGCCTACCTTCACTTTTTTTTTTTTTTTTTTCAGAGAATATATTCAGTATTTTTATTGTAGGATTTTTTTTTTTTTTTTTGATGTATGTTTTGCTTTCGGATTTTGGTTTGCTTGTTTTTTGAGGGGGAGAACTCAATTCAGTTAAATTGTCCTAATGCATATTACACTGCTGACAAAACCTAAATATTCCTAAAAATTATGTCCCACCAGCTCTTTTCTGTAGTTGTCTTACTAAGAGTGAATCTCCAGCAGACCTGTTGGACTATAATATTCTACACAATTCAATGTCTTTTGATGTTTTTCTTGTAAATTTCCCACAAATTCTGAAAGCTTTCAAGCTTGTTCTTAAGGTATTCCAAAGATAAGGAGCTTTCTCAAAACAAAACTTCCTCACTGAACTAGTGTACTGGGGAAGAAGATAATTGCAGGATCATAGTCTTATTTCCTACTCTGGCTCAATCCCATTTCATGTAACAAATAGAAGGCAAAAAATATCTGAAGGAGCAAGTTACAGATTGGACCATGTGAGATGATTTTCTATCAAATTTATAACTGTTTAGTGTTTATACATATTGAGGATAAGGCCGGTGATGTGTAAATGCAGCAAAGATTTTCTTAATTAGGGGTGAGTAAACAATCCACCCCTTTCACTGCTTGCACTAAGGTCCAGTGAAAAGGTACCACAGATAGAAATATAGATACAGAAAACACAGAATAAATACTAAATCAATATGCACAAGACTAATGTTTGAAAATGTAATTTTTATATAAGCATTCATTTATTTTTGAGCATTTTGCTCTGCTATTAAGATTAGTTGATACTGATTTTCATATCTAATCCACAAGAAACATTTTCCTACCTCTTTTAATTCATGAACATAGAGAAATATTTTGCAAGTATTTTTCTGTAGGATTAAATGATATTTTTAAAATTATAAAATCCTCATTGAGTTATCCATGTTGTCATAGAAAAAATAATGCACTTAGAAAGTCATGTTGAAAGTATATTTGTTGTGAGGTATTAATTTGTATTTGTTCACCCAAAATAGCTTTAAGATTTAGAAAGTGAACAATTTTTAAAACTTAATGTAAAATAAAAATAATTTTATCTATCTCAGATGGGTACACATAGGAGATGACTTTCCCCCATGTTTTGCTTTGTAATTTTTTCGTCAGAATGTAAAGCTCCAACTACAAACAGATATTGATATAATGCCTATGTTTTGATATATTGCATATGCACTGGTGTAGCTTTGTTATTTTAAAGCAACTTCATTCCCTTGTACCTATTTTATGTCATTTTTTGAAAATGACATATGTAGAATTTTTAGAAACAAATAATATATGCTTATATTTTGTCCTGAATTGAGGTCTTGCACAAAAGAATGAAAAAAAATTATCTGATTTTTGCCTTCAATAATAGGACAAATTAGTATACACCTTCAAAGCAATACTAACAAAATTACTAAATAACAAGAAAAGTTAAACAATCAGAGTTGAAAATATGGCCATTAAACAAGTGTGACATTAAAAGAGTTTGATTTGGACAGACAAAGTGTTTCTAGACAAAAGGTACATAAATCTATAGCAAAATTATTTGGGAACCCTTTTGTCATCTGGTGATTGAAATTAACAGAGACATTAATGTCACAGATAAAGGTAATTAACTAATATGAGAAGCTTATGCAGTTGTATTTGTAGATGAGGTTTGCCAAAAAATCATAAATCAAATTATTTCATTAAAAGTCTGATCAAATGCCCACTAAAGCCCATAGGAATCTTTCCTATGATTCAGTGAGGTTTCTTCCAGTTTTGTAACAAAACATCAAAGCATTCATAGAAAATAAATGCTGCTACCAGAATCTTTTTAATTTGAATTTTTATTAGGCAGAAGTTTTACACAGTGGGCTGAGTCTGACAATAACTTCTCATCTGTTGACTGGCAGAGTAGTTTTTTGAGAAAAGATCCCAATTATGCCAGGACAGCCATTTGTACTGTTACCACTGACTCACCTGCACCCACTAGCGTGACACTACAGGTCCTTGGCTCTGAGAAACCTGTGGTAACAATGACTTCAATTGCTGCCTGCTTAATTTGCTATACTAAATGCATAATTCACCCTTACCTGTGTTTGGAGATTCAGGTTTTACCACAAGTGATGCATACCTAAGGAATTCCTGGTTGTCCTGCACAGATATTTGCATTGGATCGCGATTAGCAGAGCTTGTTTACAAATATGATTGAAAGTTAATATAAAAGTAATGGGTACTGACACTAATAAGATGTCCTGCACAAGACATCTTATTAGACACAAGAAAAGAAAATCCACTGACACTTAAAAAATAGCTAGATAGCACTAAAATCTTGACATTTGGGTTTGTCTGATTTATTAAATGGCCATTAGGGACAAAAAGTCATTCAATAAGTCAGTAACTGATGTGTGCAGCTGATCCTGGGAAACTAAAGTAAATCAATTAATCCACTGCTTGTTAGTTTCTTTCATTAATTATTAACACATTGGCTTTTTCCTTTGGTAATAACAAAACCTCTGCCTCTTTATAAGTGAACAAAAATAGTCCTAAAACTGTAATTATTTACATCTCTATCAACTACTTCTTATTTTTTTTATTCAGTATAAACAAGATATTTCAATTTTGCTTTTGTTTGACCTTAACAGAATTGCTCTTTTAACTCTGCAAGTTCTCTTTCACCTAGGTTTCTTGGACAACTTAATTTGTTTCAGTACACTTCTTACACATATTTTGACATTTTGCAGCTAATAAATCAGACCACCTAGTAAATGTAAACGAGCAGTCATCACTGAAAAACCTTCTATCCCCATTTTGAACACTCCTGGATGTATTTGCTCGGTACTGTAGCTCAAGTATCACCATTTTCCTGAGCTATCAGGCATTTGAAAACAGTGCAGTGTTTCTCTCAATTTTGTCATTTTCATGTTTGTTTTCCTGATTTTCTCATTACAGGCCAACCTCTATTAGCCTGCACCAATGAAAGCAGTATTGTTTACTGTTCACAGTCGTGTCTTTCTGCTTATCTAAAATTTATTCACATCAACAGAGAGGTGTCAAAACAAGGCTTTTTACCTCCAACAAATTTCTGGAATTTGCACAAAATCTAGTGCAAGGCTAGCTATTTAGCTGTTTAGGCTTTTTTCCTAAACAGTTTTCCAGGGCAAAAAAGGCCTATCTTAATCCCAGGGTTATTTCAGTTATTCTAAATTTCCAAGCAGACACTGTAAAAATCAAAATGGGAGCCTCCAAATTTTAGTTTTATAATGATTTCAAACACCATCAACACAATTTTGAGAACCACCATTAGCTGACAAGAATAAGAACTTTATTTTATGGTCAAAATCAATTAAAATCTTCCTGGCTTCAGTGTTTCCTGTGGAATTTTCAGTTTTGTGTATTATACTCCCTCTTTCAGGAGGAAAGAAGGAAAACAGCAACATCTCAAAAGTAGCCTCTGTAGAAATATAATATTCATAGGAAAAATTCAGTGGTTTGAGGAGAAGATTAAATGATCCCTATACATATGTCTCTCTCATCTTCTCCTTATTCTTGTCATTAAGAGACAATACTGAGATGCTGAAAACATTTCCAGCAATGGAAATTACAGTTTATAAATATTTCACACAACCAGACGATTATACTTGATTAATTAGTTTTCAAGGACCAAGTTTAAAACCATGAAAACATCAACAAACCTCTCTGAATAAATTTTCAAAGAGAGTATCTGTAAGCAGAAATCTCTTTTATAGCAAGAGTTGTACAAATTTGTAAGGCCACCTACCTCTAATACATGGGCTGAAATAGCAAGGAAAATTTTTGATGCTTATTGTACATAATAAACCTGTATCTACTCCAAGATTAAAAACAATGTACCTATACCAGAGGGCAAATATGAAAAAATCAGCATTTGGGGGGCTGAATCCTAATTTTAATTCTGATATTTTTCAATACTATCTGCTACATAATGAGACACATTTCCTGCCTTAAAGTGACATCTGAAATCTCTTAAGACCACTCAATATGGATGATTGGTTTCTATTGGTTAGAAAATAGCGTTTTCCTGCACCTGTCAGGATCATTCAATATCCAATGAAAGTCCAGTAATGAATAAAGGTGATGTTGGACTCCAAACCAAATGTGTAAGTGACCATTTTCTCTTGTTTAAAATAGAAATTTAGAATTTTCCAGAAAAGTTTGGGTGCCCCATCCCTAGCAGTGTTCAAGGCCAGCTTGGATGGAGCTTTCTCAGCAATCAAGTCTAGTGAAAATTGCCCCTGCCCATGACAGAGTGGTTGGAACCTGCTGGTCATTAAGGATCCTTCCAACACAAATCATTCTATGAATTTTTGGAAATAAAAACAATATTGAATTTACAATACTAGTTCTACTGTTAAGACATTAGTTTAAATTAGGCTTAATGTATATGCACGTTGAATGCATTTCAATCACTAATTTTTGATTCCTTATAGGAACAGCTAAGGATTCCACAAGTCTGAAAGTAAAATACAATTTCAAGATTGTATTTTTGCATTCCCATCAATCCAGGAGAAGCAACATAGAAGGCAGGCTCTTCAACTGCTCTAGATAACAGATTCAGTGCCCTAACTGAAAAAAAAATAGTAAAAGAGGGCAAACTCCATTTTATCCTAATGCAGAGTAAGAACTACACCCTTTTTTAATTAATGCATGAAATAAGTTTTAAATTTGCTAACATTGGAGTTAATTTAGTTGATAGGGGGAGACAGGAAGATGTAACACTTTGCAGTACAGGAATACATGTAAAATCCTCATTTCATTTTTAAGAAGGAAAAATTCTGCTTTGACAGCAAAATGCTAGCTTACATAACAGTTCAAATATGGGGACAAAATTCTTAAGAGGTAAGTGCTCTGCGTCTCTGATGAACCTGGGAACTTGGGAAACACAGCTACTTCTCTTTCAACTGTATTTTATTCTTCCCCAGCTAATTCATGGAAATAAGTAGATAGCTGTCTTTAAAACTGGAGGAAATCATTTTAACAGAAAGAATGGAAAAAAATTGCCAAAGCATACAGGTAGCTTCTCTCCTATTTCTTTGCCAAAACAAACAACATTCAATAATAATAAGCTAGATTTTGCTAAATGTAATTACTTATTTGTGTTTGAGTATATCCTCTCAGAAAACAATACCACTGTGTCTACCAATAAAAATAATCATTGCTTAAGTTGCAATGCACACATCTGAAATACTCCAGCAAGTCATAACATGATCTTTTACTCTCCAAGGCTGTAATCTGTAGTTATCCCTGCACAACTACTGCCTGCTGCACATCCTGTGTAAATTATGTATTTTGATTTTCTATCACCATCAGAATTCTAATTCCTTACTTGAGGCCTGCTCTTCATCTGTTGTTATCTAAATGGCTTCTATCTCAGCATGGCTATACTGCCAGGGGAATATGTCAAGAGCAAGAGCAAAAAACAGAAGGAAAGGATACCTAAGCAGCAGCAAAAAAAGGGCTTGGAGTGCCAGAACTGATCAAATGCAATCAGAGGAAAGCAAGAAAGAGCTGATGGGAAAGGTGTTCCAAGTAGCAAAATTTCTAGTCACATTTCTAGTTCATTATTCTTTCATTACTGAAAGCTTTATTATTCTCTGGGATCATAGAGTAGGCAGGAGGAAAAACATCAAACAAAGCCTAAAACATAAGCTGAAGAGTCAGCTGTGTAGTGGTTGAAAATATCTTTCTATCTCTTCTCATCAGCCACCAATGCAAAACCTCTCCAATGGATATAAAAATTTTGTGACAGATTCACCAAATCACATACTTTCTCTCAATTCATGTAAAAAAAACGCCACCAAGATTTCAAGGGAATATGCAAGGAATTTTTCAAATTTTCTTATGAAAGGGTTTAATGGATGTAATTCTGCCTTGAAGTATTAAAGTACATCTCTATTACAATGTATTTTATATACTGTGTAGATATACTCAGTAATGTTAACAGCTAGATTTACCAAGTTGAATAAAATCACTTCTGTCAATTAATATCATAGTAAAATCAAGAAAAACTATTCTTTTTACTCAGCTTGCTTCTGCAGCGTTTTCCTCATGCTGAAATCTGAAATACAATTTTCTTGTATTATGAGAATGTAAACTGGGACATCCTGCAATCCCACTCTTCTTGGTCTCTCCTCGGACGGAAGCCTTTCCATGTCTCCATCTTAGTTCACTCTTGAACTCTTCATATGACAATTTGATCTAAACTAGGTAACCATGCCAACCTTCTTAATAATAACCTCTTCACGAAACCATGGAAAAAAAAATGCCAATACAGAGCATTTAATAAAGGGCAACTGTTATAAAGTAAGAGCAATGTTTTAAAATGCTACCACCTGGTGGTAACCGAGTAGCAAAACCTTGACACATACTGAAAAAAGGTGACCACATGCTGCCTCAGACTGAATACAAATTCAGTCCTTACAGGGGTTGCAAACTGGTGAGTGGGACTGAATGGGATTGCACTGTTATACCTACAATGTCTTGTAATTACACGTAAGAGAGGAAATATATATTCCCAATGTTGTATGAGCTAGTGGTAATGTTTTGCAGTTTTGTGCTCTTCAATTCACATTCACATCTCTGGATAGGAAATCAAAATTGAAGTCTCCTAAACAAGATGACTACAAAGGGTTTGAAGTTTGATATTGAATAAGTAGGGTATTTGTCCCAGCACAGGGGAAAAAAAAAAAAAAAAAGACAAAAGAAGAAGAAAAGGCTGTATTTTCTGCAAATGTAATCATACTGACTTCAGCAGAGGTGCTGGCACAGCAAAACTCCATTCAGAGCTCCCCTTTTGACTGCATTATATAACATGATATGTATTAATCAGTAGCTAAGATAATGTAAAGGAGAAAAATATATTCTCCTAAAAAATACCCAGTGATAGCTTTTAAAATCTTTACAGTAGCCACTTTAAGGTAATGAAATCCCAATTCTCTGGGCAAGGAAACCAGGAACATTGAGTGCTTCCATAAACTCAGCTAGAAAAAAATAAAAGTTTTTATTGCGGACAACATAGACCTGGGCCTGATCTCACACTGAGTCAGTATAAGGCTGACTCTGCTGGCTTCAGCTGAATTATTTCTGATTTGTATTGGACTGAGATCAAAACAAAGTCTTCCTCCAAGTCTAATTAATTGTATTTTAATTTTGATTTGCACCTGAATTAACAGTGAACAGTTGATGCATATGCATGAATATTTCCCTGCTAACTCAGATGATAGAAACATATGTGCACTTCACACAGTGCTGTGTGTCAGGGTGCCTGGAGAATATGGTTTTAGTTGGTACAGACAGATCATAAGGGAGGATACCCACAGGTATGAGAAAAATTCCTGATAATTTGCATAAGCAGCTGGCAGTATGCTCAGAGGACCAAAAGCTCTCAACACAACTGCAGATCACCATCACATTGCTCTGCCTGTGCTTCTGAATGGCTTCTGTACATACATGTCTTTCACTGCAGAAATTACAGTTTCTTTTTCTGCCATTCAATTTATTGTTAAGCTTAAAGATGAACGTGCCAGCTCTTCACCTTCCCTCAGAAATAGGACGCTTTTCCCTATATGCAAAACGTTCTTTCTTTTTAAGGACATGGAGTTTTGTTTTATCTACCCTAGTACATCCAGTTTCCTAATGCAGAATTGCTGTGTTGTTTGACAGATGCATAATAGCCACAAATGCGTGGTAAAGTCAAAAAAGAGAATAACATTTGCTGCAGTACAATATTTCATGTAAAAACCTATACAGTTGCACATTTCCTATATTATTTCCTATACTTATGATAGCATATAACTGTGATATCTATTTGCACTTACATTTTATGATGATCATTGCAGAAATTGACTACTGTGAAGCAGAATAGCTTGTTCAAATAAATAAGGAAACCCTTATTTAAAAACAAGAAGATCCTTCTCTTTTTTCCAGAATAAGGACAGGATTTTAGACACTCTTTTATGTCTGTCTAATTTGTTCTGGTCTATATCACTTCAAATGACACTAGAACGGTAGTATAATATACAAAAGCAATAAATCCCTTCAATTATTTAAGCCATGGTCAGGCTACATCTTTGGTTAGGGCTGAAATGGAGGGTGATTTGTACATCATTACAAGTAGTTGCTACTAAAATCATGTTAGTAACCAAAAATATTTTTCAGATTTTTTAGGGTGGAGGGCTTTGCTCATATTTCTGAGAAATGATCCAGAAATGAGAATTTGATTTTTTGACAATGTCAGTTCTGTCTGGACCCCTAGTTGTTACTGATGTTTATTTATACTGGCAACACAAAAGGCCATTCTTTTGAACACTAATTTTTCTGCAGAAAATCACATAATACTAAATATACTTAATATTGTCAGCTTGCACTGTTTGTGAACCTGAGTATTGACCCAGCTTTCTCTCAGGTGACAGTCTGGTAGTGCCTTAAGAGCCTTGCTGAGTAACTAAGATAGTGATGGATTGGAAAAACAAAACCATTTCAGTCACCCCCTACACGCACACACACTTCAACCATTAAAGTTAGATTAGGTATTTTCAGTTTGAAGTCTGGCTGGTAAAAGGTCTGATTGCCCAGCATTTTGTCAATGCCCATAAAGCAAAAAGAAGTGTGCATCTGGGGAGAGGAATGAAATTACTGATGGGAGCTGCTGGTTCAGTTAGAAATCAGGAACTACTAGATAACTGTAGTGTGATTAAAATCAAGATAACTTAGCTGGCACTAATAAACAAGATCCTCAAGAGGGACAATCTAAAGCAGTGTAAAGAGCAAGGGAGAAAAAAAAAGATGAAGGAGAAAAGAATGCCACAACTTCAGAAAAAAAAAAAAAAAAGACAGGATGTTACATTTGTATTAGAATTCCACGAACAAGTGAAATTACTTCACAAACAAAAAAAATTATGTGATATACACATAATTCTAGATAAATGTGACAACCATGTGATGCAAAAAAAAAAAAAAAAAAAAAAAAGCATTTGCAAACAACACAGTTTTCTCAAACAGGGAAGGGCTTAAGCAGAAATTAGGTCAGAGAACCAAACAAGAGTGGTTGGGAAAATCAAGGGCATGCTAAAGCAGATGAAAACCAGAAAGTATATTTGGGCCGTAAAGCAAAAAGCTGGAACTAAAAGAGGCAGACACCAAATACAACTTCAATCCTTAATAAAAGCAAAGTCAGAAATCAGCCAAGGGTGCATCTAGACCATTATAAAAATAGAGTATAATACAAAACATAGTAAAAAGCTCTTTATAAGGGTGCTTCTAGAGGATGAAGGAGGCTATTCCAATAACAGAGATGTCCGTGTGTAATATTTTCCAATGTTCAGAGGCAGCAGGGTATTTGCACCTTCATTGCATACATAATGAGACACCAGAATGCAGAAAAGCTATATTGGAAATTTTATTAAAAATGGAAAAGGAACTAAAGTGTTAGTTGTATAGTTAGAACAGTATAGAACTTGGCTTCACAATCAAGCTGAAAAGATTCGGTAAAAAAAAAATAAAGGTACTTATTGATGACTCAGACTTAAGTACAAGATACACTTTTCATATCTAATGTTTCAAAGAACTAAATGTCAAATGCTGTATCTAAACCAGTCCTTAGCCCCTAACACATATTGTTTTATAGAATGATCATGTAACAGAATATTTTTAAACACTGTTTTTCAGCAAAGAATCTATTTATCTTGATTTTTCAGCCTATTGCTTTGAACCTGATCCAGTGAAACTAAGCAGGTCATAAGTGAGACAACAATTTAGAATAGTGGCCTATTCTTCAAAGAAATTAGCCCCAGGGATTTCTATAAAAGAAAACAAAGAAGGTCCTGGAGGTAAAAATTGTATGGCCAGACCCAAAAAGAATGAGGTCCTATTATATTGCAGGCTATGACTCTCAGCAATTGTGATACAAACAATCAGTCAAGTAGCCTGAAATTCTAAGCAATGTGGCCAGACTGATTCTCAGTATAACTCCATTTATTTGGAGGAATTTGTATCCCAGACAACTGTTGTGTTGAGTCTAACTCAAAACTGATGTAAGCAGCTTTGACTCCCTTGGTATCAGTGCAATATGACCAGCTTAGTGTAGGAGGCCTGGATTTGCCACGTGTCCCCAATATTGATCTGATTTTGCAAAACTCCAGTTTGTCAGCCCTTTTGATATCTCCAGTCTCAAGAGAACTGCCCCCTTGTAGTACTGCATTGATTCATTGCTCAGCTGACCTTTACATATGGACCAGAATAGAATGGAATTTAGTTCTATAATGTCTTTCATTCAGGAGATGTCTCCAATCACTGATAAACCATTAATACATGAAGATAATTTGAAGGCAAATATAAAAGCAGTTCTAAATTAAGCAGCAGTACCCACAGTACCGTCAATACAAGACTATTACAAATAAAATAATTTGGTTGTATTTGGGTGTTTTTCTCCTTCCAATCTAAATTAATTTGGGGGTTAAGAACACACTAAACTGTACTATAAACATACATGTAACTCATTTCACTACTTCTTTTAGTTTTAAAATTATTCTGTTTCTTATAGATTAAAAGTATGTACATTAATTGCTTTTCAGAATCAGTTTAAGTTGAATCTATATAGTTATTTTTGAGATGTGTGAGGCTTTGCCTTGTAGGTTTTGAATTTGTCTCCACAAACCTGCCCATTGACCATAATAAACCATTTTTTCAGCTCCATTAATTCCTTTCTATTTCCTGATATTTCTTTATTATCAGGGAGGTAAAGAATCCTCATCATACACTTCATCTGAAAGATTGAAAATGCTTTAAACAATACAGAAGCAATAGAGCAGTATGCTGAAACATTAAAAATGTTTGCGAGCCTCCAAAGCCATTACGTCCCTTACATGCCTTTATATTCACCCTGAATTGCATGATGCTTAATAGGACTCCTAGCAGATGAATTACCTGGTCCCTTATGAGTCCAGGGAGCTATAGCACAAAAAGTACATGAAGTACTTGTTTTGCTAGAGATGCAAAGGACAAACAGGACAAACATAAGAAACGGCAGTCTCTAAGCTTGAAAATCCCTGTAATTGTAGAATATGGAAATACAAGGAATGTGAGGAGGTTCAGAAATGCAGACAAGCTCCTCCTTTGCCTTGTACCAGCTGTGGTTGTCTGATGTCAAATGCTGCCTCTCTGATGGATGTTTTGTATTTGCTTGCAACCAGTATAATATAACCACAAATGATTAATGCATCATCAAACATACCTTTGTGAAAAAATGTTGTAAATCCTTAGAGATATCTGTCTTGTTCCTAAACACAGCTTTGTAAATCCATTCCATCAGGCTGTGGGTTTCCCACTGCTCTGTGCCAGCTCATGGGTGGTTATGAAATGCCAAGATCTGGTACATGCAGACCTCTTTGAGTGTAGAGAACTTTTCAAATATAGACTCTTTTTTTTAAGTGGATAGAGTAGATTGTAGCAGATGGCTTCCTCTGTCTGGTGAATCCTTCTTCATTTGTGGCTCATTGAACTAGTAGTGTCATTACTGTCTAGCACATTAATTTGGAATCCATGTGCTAAACTTCATTGCAAAATTTTAGGATGAAGAGATTTGATTTGTGTGCACAATAGCTACTATTTCTTATTCAATATGGCAAAACAGTTACAGTTCCTTCTAGATATTTTTCAATCTGTATTTTCAGCTCTCATCTACCATTTGATTGGAAAAGCAGATTTCACGAATCTGTTTTTAGTTGCTGGGAAGTTAATGCAGGGACATATTTTTTTCCTAGTGACTTTGAAACAAGCTTAAAAAGAAAATTTCCTTATAAATTAATCTAACATTAAATATATTTCACAGTTACAGCTGCACTCTTCAATTTTTTCAACCCTTTTCTCAGCACAGGATGTATTGAAGAACTTCACATTTCACATACTGCACTGTTCATCTTTATAACATAAGGCAATTTGCACTGGAAGCATATGTTTAAAAAAACTTAGAAATTGATCTTCAGCATTATGTAGTGGATTTCCTCAGGCCTTTTAGTGATTAAAATTTTAATCACCTGATGATTAAAGGTTTCATTACTAGGCAATTAGCACTTTAAGTGGAAGGCATTTAATTCCGTTTTGGAAGTGGAACCATCAGTACTTGGGGATTGACAAGTCGGGTGGAACACACTGCAGAAATGAAGGAAGTACAAACTGACCCAACAAGGTCAGAGGGAAAGGGAGAGCTTCAGGGTGCAAGGGCATGAACAGCATGAGGATCTCAGCTGGAAAATGAGATTTAGGTCTTACAAAGGAGAAATCAGGGTGCAGCAAGAACCAGGAGTTGCCTGGGTGGCAGGAGCACAGCAGCTGCTGGTGCAGCAGGGCAAGGCCAGCTCTGGGCATCAGGCACCTCCCTGGGGATGGGGAAAGTTGTTCTTGCATGATAGTGTGTATCTTGAGGCAGAATAAATCTTGCCTAAATATTGGCAATATAAGAATATTTGCTTAACCTTCAGTGCGTTTTGAGATAGAAACCATTGGTAAAATCTGAACTGTTTATTGGTAAAATCTGAGTCATAATTGATATTATTTTCCATTAAAATATATGTTAGCTGGAAAATGCCACTCCATTACCCCAGGCAAACTGAATTGCAAGATTAAATTTTTTGTTAGTTTTTTTCAGAATTGTAGATTTTGCATATTGGAATTGAGTTTTGAGATGCCAAGCTGGAAGCTGATTAGTTCTTTTCTTAGCTCTTGCTAGTTTTAGCTGCCTCAAAATCCTTTTTTCCCCTTTTTTTCCCTTTTTTTCCCTTTTTTTTCCCTTTTTTTTTCCCTTTTTTTTCCCTTTTTTTCCCTTTTTTTCCCTTTTTTTATATTCAGTAGCAGGAACAGTTTAGTCCCAGAAGGGACCTAATATTCATTTATATGTGAACAAACTGAATTTAGTATTTCATTATAAAATATGTACAGTAGATATTAGAGCTGGAGAATGTTAGAATTCTGTGAGCTACAATAATAACAATAATAATAATAATAATAATAAATAGATTGAAAAAACCCCAACTTTTCCTCAGTTCCATAGCTCACTTTGGTATTAGAAGATGCATTCATATAACAGAATCTAAACTATGGACATTAATATATTCCTCCAGAGCTATTGTGCTGTTTCAAGGTAACATAGGGGTTTAAAGCTATAATCATCCATTCAAAAGTATAGGAAGTTCACTCTTTTTTTTCCTCTTTTTCTCTTTCTTTTTCTTCACCAGACAAGTACCATTCTAGTGATAAATTACTGACATAAAATCTACAATGTTTGTAGCAGATTCAGTAAATACATGAGGGAAAAAAAATCCAAATATTTCCCCATGTATTACCTAGCCCTTCTTATTTGATAGAAGAGAAATGTAGCATTAACTAAGCACTGGACTATGTCCTGTCCATAAATGTTGCCAGACAGCTATCAAAAAAAGAAGTACTAGAATGAACCAGGCACTACAGGAGATATGTAGGAATTAGATAGTGAGTGTGAACTGTAACAGTTTTTTTGCAAATGTGAAGTTCAAAAAAGTACAATACACTGTTACAATATTTAAAAATGAATGGTGTTCATTCACATGATCTGGTGTTTTGGGAATAGGAAAAAGTACACTAAATTGTTTTAATACATGAAGAAATAACGTCAAGTAGCAAGAAAAATCCTCCTTGCAAAGCAGCTACTGAAGAGATACTGTAACCTAGATTCTTTTTTCTTTTCTTCTTTTTTTTTTTTTTTGTGTGAATGATATAAGTCATGAAGATTGCACATGTCCTTATATAAATTTTATTTAAATTGTGGCAATTACTATTGCCTCTACTATCTTGGATAATTTCCTTGAGATAGGCTGAATTCCAGCATGGAATTGAGGTCTGAATGCTGGTTTTGTCTGTATTTCATAACAATGAAACACTATAAATTTAAGTCAGAATATTCTACAGATGTCATAAACACAGCTGCAGCTTTCCAAAGATAGGTCTATGTGACCTATAGAATGAATGGGCTGTGATTTATCTCATATTTATTTCAGCCACCTACAGAAATTCTCCTGACCACTTTTACCTTCTTACATACCTAACTACCTCAGAAGAAAAGGGCTTATGTCCTTGAGGTGCTTGTTTTTGTCTGCAAACTGCAAAGTGGACTCAACCAGGCAGATGCATTGTGGATATTGATGTCTGATGACACAAATTTTATCCTCAGGAATATGAAGGTTTTCTCAGGTGTTCATGGTTAGCTTTCATTTTTATAAACTCTGAATTTGGATCATCAGCAGCTTGTCACATTACTGCAAGTGAATCATGCCCTGATAAGGTTCTGGGTCTTTTTTTGTGTGGGTGGAGGTGGGTTTTTTTAAACCAAGCACGTGATTATGCAGATTAAAAATCCTTAGACAAATGTTATTGCAAACAAATTAGGTGGTGTGAATAGAGCGCCCATTTTTTTCTCTTCTTCAGCAGTCAGCCATTATGCCTCTGAGCTGCTAACAACACATCTCAGAACGATGTTGTAACAAAACATCTACAACCTGAGCCACAGCTACCAATGAGCCATTAGGAAGCAACTTAAGTGAGAGGAATTAACATAGCAATTGCTGTACTAACAAAAATGACCTCTGTACTTTAAGGGTTTATTTTTTCCCCACTTCTTGGTTTAAGTACGAGGCTACCATGCAAAAAGAAAAGATAACTTTTTTTTAATTCCACACTGGTTTCTGTAGTGCATATAAAATTAAATTCTGATAGATTTTGCATAATAGTAATGACAGAAAACCCAGAGTCATGAGTTATTGGAGTTGAATGGTGAGAGAAAATCCCGACATACTTAGCAAGATTGGTCAAGTTAATCTTTTTCTGGCTTTTAAAGAAAAGTTTTTTTGAGGAAGCTATTTAGAGACAGGCAGGAAAATTTCTGAAGGAAAATACAAAGACATGGATACAGAAAAAGGCCTAAACAGTTAACTAGATTTACAGAGATAGTACCTGGTCAACTGGGTATAACCCTACGATAAACTAAATTAACAGGGGATGAGACTTTTATAAGGCTGTCTTTTTTAAAAGTCTTAGTTCAAAACTGTAAAAAGGAAATTGTCAAAAGTACTTTGAAAACAGAATTATTGCATTAATTACAGTGTAATTAAACAACCTTCCACTTCATTATTAAAATAATAAGCATGGAAAACATGGAAATATGGAAAAACATGGAAAAGAAATGAGAGATTTTAGAATCTATAGATCCATTTACTAAATCTGTGAAAGTGCAGTGAGCAGACCAAAAAGGAAATGTTAAATTATATAAATGCATCTCACATTTACCATGAAATGCAAAAGAATTCAGTTTTGCTTGATGCATTTTACTATAAGATCACCCGCATACAGAAAATCTGGTTTAGGAGATTTCATTTCTAGTGGCAATCAGTCTCAGTTCAGGAAATTCGTAGATCACACCAGAGTTGCAAGGCACATTCTGTATACCTGAGCATGGTCTCACAATTAATTAGGAATTGGTCAGTGATCTCAGTTACAGCAATATAAAGACACCTGCTTTAAAAATTTAAATTCAGGAACAATATTTAGAGTTGATCTGCAAGAATCAGTAAGAGCCAGGATTCAACATTAGGGCCTCCTTTGGTCCTTCCTTATCTTCTAGTAGTCCATGCTTGATTCTGAGTGTCTGAAGATGGGAAGACACAGAGAAGAATGGAGAGAAGTTGGGACTGTGAAAGTGCTACAAAACAACAGTTTCACAAGCTACTCTTCTCAGTTTTACTGATGGATTAATGGAATAATACATTATATGAAACAAGTCACAATATCTTACTGCATCTAATTTTTTTTTTCTTGTACTCCATGAAGTTTTTAAAGCTTTGAGAAATCTTTAAATAGGTAGATACTGGCTGAACAACTTTGTTCTGATATCAATCTCCCAGTTGACATAGCAGCTACTTTGTTACTTATGCTGCTGTCTCCCTTTTAATGCATCCAAAGGCTTTGCTACTCTTCCAGTCAGCGAGTTCTTCCACTATGTAGCTCACTACTATATTTTCATTTGATAGCATTCAAATTAACTTTTGAATGGACCACTTCACCATGTAACTGGTGACCACTTCGCATCCTGTAACTGGTCTTGCTTAATCATCACCCCTCATACTTTTGATCTTTCTATCCCTCACAGATCTTACCATATTTTGATTTTTTCATATCTAACTCTAGCTCATTTAGATAAATATTGATTGATATTAACACTATTTCTGGTCAACCCAGAACCCAACCAGAAACCCACTTATTTAGCAAAGATTCCACGTTCCTTTTTATCTTTTGAGATCTGCTAATCAACTCTAATCCAAATGACCTGAGAACTGTTGATAATGCAGTATGCTACCTTTTTAGTCATCATGTGAAGAGAAAATAAACTGAAAATGTTGATACCAAAAAAGTGTATTGCATGTATGTTTACCTTTTTTTTCTTGTTCAAACCACTGATAAGAAAAGACTACAGATCTGACTTTCATCAGAATATTTGACCTAGTTACTCTTGATGCTAGATTAAAAATCTACATTATATGTAAATTAGAAAGACTAAGGCTTTCCCAAACATAGTTGTTCATGAAAATTCATCAGTTTTTGGGCACTTATCTCAAGGTAGAGGCGCTTTGCCAAGTGCTATTCAATAATTTTATCAAGAATGCAGGCAATATAAAACCTTGTCTGTATGAATTTATAACTAGCATTAAGATGGTCAGGACAGTAAATAACAGGAAATGTTACCATTACAAAGTGATCAGTGTTGTTCAGTTAAATTGTTACTCTCCAACCAAGCATGCTTTCGAACAGTTGAAGGAAAGTTAATTGATCCAAGGACAAGAAATGAATGTTCCAGGTAAGTAATGAAAACAGTATTTTGGAAAACAGTCATTCAGAAGGTACACTGGAGACATAATATATGAATATCTTGACATGCTAGTGCAACATCTGGATAAACAAAAAGGGGATTGTAGAGAAAGAATATTCCCTTGAAGACAGGCAGTGAGATTATTGCTACACATCAAAGGAAGCCAGCCAAGGGATGTTATTATCTCCCTCTACCTCACTCTTGTGAGACCCCATTTGGATTGCTGCACTCCTTCCAGAGTCCCCAACATAAGAAGGACATGGGTCAGTTCGAGTTAGTCCAGAGGAGACCAGGAAGATCAGAGGGATGAAACACCTCTTCTTTGAAAACAGGCTGAAAGAGTTGGGAGAGGGGGCCTGCAAGAAAAATGATGGGGGGACTTTTTGCAAGAACGTGTAGTGATAGGAAAAGGAGAATGGCTTGAAACTGAAAGTCTGTAAATTTAGACTTCAGATATTAGGAATAAATTCTTTACTATAAGGATGGTGAGGCATGGGAACAGGTTTCCCAGAGAACTTATGGATGCACCAGCACTGGAAGTGTTCAAGGCCAGGTTGCATGAGCCTTTGAGCAACCTGGTCTAGTGGAAGGTGTCCCTGCTCAGGACAGGACGGGTGGAAATAAATGATCTACAAGGTCCCTTCCAATCAAATATAATTTAATGATTCTACTGGGACAGTGTCTGTTGACCACATTCAAAGAGTGAATTAGAAAAAGAAACATTGTGGTAGGGACACAATTTGTTCAGCTAATCAAAGTGGAGGTTAAAAGGTGATTTGATTACCATACAGAGATACTTATTTCTACTTTAAAATTAAATCTGATCAAGGGAAATAAAGGTAAATTTCAGTCTTACAGACAAAAGTATAACACGATACGTACATTCAACCTTGGAACAGAGACACTAAATGTAATTAACAACTTATCAGGAAAGGCAATAGATGCACTCTGGCTCTGAGTCTGCAAAATGAGATTAGATATCCTTCTGGAAAACATGCTTTGATTCAGCATCTGAGAAAATCATATTCGTTGTAGACCAAGTGATCATAATGCTCTGCACATCAAGCCTATGAATCTATTTGTCAAATGAGAAAAACTGGGTAACCTGCCAGAATTTAATCCTGTCATGATATTTTGAAATGGCAATATTTTGCTCCCTTGTACAGTGTAAGTGTGTCTGAAGTGATCTGGCAGATCTCCTCCAGCTGGCTGAATGATACCCGGGTTTGTTATGACAAGGAAAATAACCAGCTCTCTGCACTGGACAATGCAGGAATGTTATCAGTCCCAACATCCTAGACCAGAGGACATGCTGAAAGAAAATGGGATTTGGGTTACTGAAGACTGTTGGTGAAAAGATGACTTCACAGATGGGTATTTCTGTCTGAAAACGACCCTGGAACTCCCTAAAGGAGAGTCCTGTAAGTGATACAATCTGACCTGAGTAGCTCAATGAGCTCTTCCTGGGTAATATTTGGCTGGCAATTTCAGTACCATTTCCATGTAAATCATCACAGAAAGCCTTTGAAATTAGTGCATATACATATACTATCCATACCCATAAATAAATTCATGGAAACAGGTTGAAAAACAGTCAGTAAAAAAAAAAAAAAATTAACAGAGATAAAAGCAATTTTATTCAAAATGAAATTAAACTATTAAGTCACATTACCTGAAATACTAAGGAACAGAGTGTGGCACAAGAGAAAGGCTATTTTTTAAACTATTTGAAAAATGAAGTAAAGTAAAAATTTCCATTAAAATATATTATTGCTGAGAAACAGTTAAAGCATATTACTTTTACCTGCTTGGGGTAATTTTCCCATCACATGGTCACCTTAATCAGCATCAATCTTTTAAGAAATAAACATATTTACCAAAGGTAGCTTACAAGTGTGTTTAGTGGTTTTTACTCGTCATTTGGTAAAAAGCTGAACAGCACTGTGAGAACTTCAGCAGCAGATCAGCTTGTCAAAATAAAACCTTAAGCAGATGGTTCTAAATCACTGGAACTCTATGGCATATGCTGAATGCTTGAGCAGTTCTATGAATAACAGAAAGCTGTCCACAAATGCAGAAGAAAATAGCAGGTGTGAGGCTGATGTTACCTGATCTCTATCACATGGAATCCCATCACTGTCAAAAGTGCTGTCTCTTGACTGCTTGAGAAAGTGACTACAAAAGTCTCTGTTGATGCAGTTATTCATAAGAAACATGTCATTTTTAAAATACTGTACCTCAGCCTGTTGCTGAGAAAAAAAGGAAATTTATACTGGCACAGAGAGAAGGCAGCTATGGCAACAGTTCCAAGGACATTTCAAAATCTCTTCATTTCCAATTTACATGTCAACATGAAATGCATATGCACTTTGTTATTCTACCAAATGCATTTCACTTTCTCCAAAAAAAAGCAAGTCTTAGTCACAACTTAGACACAACTTGTTGATGAATCTCTGCATTCGATGTGCCTGTAAGGTCTTACTCCAGTGTAATGTTCTGAGATGGAAATTGCCTTCTTGTTCAACTTTTGTTTAGCTTCTCTTGGTCACTCCAGAGAAAGTGAACTGAATTTTGTTCCTATTGCTAGTACTGATTGTTTGTTTGCCAACAAACTATTTGATATAAAAATTACAGTAGAACTCCTTCTTTCTGGAGCAAATGCTACAGCCTTTGGCTTCCAGAGCTCTGGTTTCTGTGGGAGTCTGTTTCTCTGAGAAATAAGGCCCACACCGCAATAACAAGATTTGTTTCTGTAAATACATTAATATGGTAAACAGATGCAGAAAATATAGCCTTTGGCTGTTGAACTTGCATTCTCTACATAAATAGGGATCAGTCATACTTGAAGACCTTCAAGCATGAATATTTTTCCCAAAATATGAATTGATAGTTTCTGCAACCTCCAGTATTTGGTATTGGTGGAAAATCCAGGCATTCTTCCACTGCTTTATTACTTCTGTGCAGGGTAGTAGAAATACTGGTGCTCCCAGAAGCTGTTTTGGTTTGAATTATAACCTTAAAACTGCTTCCAGTGATATATAATATATATATAATATATAAATTCTATATATATTTATATATATGTATCAGAATGCAGAACCTCATCTGCACAAGAATGTATGATATTACATGTATTATCTGTCATGATACTATATAATTATACAATACTATAATGATGCTATGAATGTGTTATCTGTAAAGTGCAAAAATAGGACAACAACTAGCTTTTCAATATATTCAAGGAATAAATACAAAATAAAATATAATTTATTATTTTTAGCATATATAATCTTACGTCTGTTTATAGAGTATGCACACTGGGAAAAAATAAAATTGTCTGTTCTTACCTGAGAATTTTGCTGCAATACCCTTCCAAGTAATTCTGGCATCTGTCTCTGATGCTAGAAATTGGCAGATTGAATAATGTCTTTGGAGTCCAGAGTCTAAAGGTGTCTTTTGAATTTCAGAAGTTCAAGCCAAACATTAAGAACAAAGTGAATTTGTACCATACCAGGTGATTTAACTTCCTCAACCTGGATGTCGCAAATTAGATCCTTCTGAGAAGTAGTGTTTGGGTCTCAGTTATTTTTGTGATTTAATAAACTAGGTTGAGAGGCTGAAAGATCCTTTATTGGTATCATCAAGTGCTTTCAAAGTTTTGGGGTCTTCCAAAAAACCCATGAAGATCATATTTGTTCCATAAGAATTTTTAATACAATTTGGCAAAGGTCTACTGAAACTAGCAGAGTTCTTGTCTTATTTTCAGTGATAATATCTTTCTGATTTTATCAACAGAAAATGCTTTTTTGGTGTATTTTTTTGTAGTTTTGTCTGGGTTTTTTCCATCAAAGAGAGCTACTATATTTTATGGTGCTTGAGAATTTGGAAAAAGTGTTCTGAATATAACTGAAATGTTATTATTTTGAGTGCAATGGCCTCGGAGCACAAGGATAGGTATAGCTTAAGATTCTGTTGGAAACTGAAAGTCTCAAATTGTATCATTAGCTTTCCAGAAGCTTTAGTCCATGATTTGCATAATGCTATGGTACCAAGAACAAGACACAGGGAACATCGTCAGATATTTGGATACTGGTATGCCAGTGTGTGCCATCTTTTCTCTCTCACTTTGTAGAAGAAAATCTCAGGAAAGGGACAACTACATTTTCCTCTTGAGATTAAGGCAGCTAAATGTAAGTGCCTTTGTATAGTTATCTGAATGATTATGTGGCTAACATTATGATCAATGGATATTTGATCTCCTTTTATTCATTGGCCAGCAAGTTTGGCTTCAGCTTATAGCCTAGGGCATCCAAAAATGTTCATGATGGACATATGTGGGCAGTAGAATTGAGCTACTAGTGACTGTCTATCTGACTCATTCTGCAGGTTGCACAACACTTAATTGATCTACGACAATACCCAACTCTTCCCTTACGGGTCAGCTTAGCTCCCCCCTCCGTGAAGTTCTGATCTTCCCTTGCAATGGCCTTTCTCATACTCATACAAGGTAGTTCCTCTTCTTCTTTAAATGATCTCAGGTTCATCAGCATTGTCCAGGTGGTTTCATGGAATCTTGATTGTGTAATTCATGTACCTCAATGAGTTCATGAAGGAAACTTCTTTGATCCTTTTAAATCCAACAAGATGTGATCTTATTTTACATTGTATATAAATATTCTTACACTGATTTCTATCCCAAACTCTCCAAATGACTTTGATAAGATCACCAGAATAATTTTCCCAATCCTGAAATAATATTTGAGTCCAGTTATTAAAAGATACCTCTGCCCAAAGTAAGGTGCAAATTAGACCATATGCCAAAGTCAAAAGTACAGATATTATTTAACAGTAAATGAGAGAGCTGGGGCTGGGGGGGGACGGGGAGGTGGTGCAGGGAGGAGGAGGAGGGAAGAAATATGAAGGAGGGCAGACAGATTATAATCACGATCATGTGAGTGCTTTCACCCCTGGCCCTTTTCCTTGTGATACTCCCAGTGGTGGGACTCCCAGAGTCTTCATCTGGAAGTACCTCTTTTATACTGTCCAAATCCCAGGTTTTCAGAGGCATACGTGCCATTGCCCCATTTTGGGGCAATGTGTGTAAACAGTTGCTTCCTTCCCCACAGTTTGCCATGACAGGAACTTTTGTCCAAATAGGTAACCCAGATCTGCCTCAGCAGGTCTGGCATCTTCCTCTTGTTGTGTCCATGCTTTTCCCACAGTCTGAACAGTGGAATATTGTCAGGTGTGTTTTCACCTCTGTGTAGGCCTGAATTTAACACCCTCCTGTTTGCCATCTGTGTGTGTAGTGGTGGTTTATCTTGTGAGAACTTCCTCCTTTGACAGTGCTTTGAAACAAATTGACTGCGCTCTTTAAGTCCTGACAGACTTTCAACATAAGCAAAGGGACTAACATTTCAGTTGTGCCTTTTCTCTTCATCTTCTATACATAGTGTGCAGCTTTTGTTTCAGTGAACATTGTTTCCCATTATTTCCTTTGGTTTTTTGTCAGGTTTGTGGGGTTTTTTGTTTGGTTTGGTGGGTTTTTTTGTTGTTGTTTTTTTTGGGGTTTTTTTTTTTTTTTTTTGAAGGGTAGGTTCTGTTGGTTGGTTGGTTGGTTGGTATTTTTAAACGAAAATACTGTTAGGAATTTATATTGAAAATTACTGTCAAAGGAACATACCTGGTGATTGCAACAGCAGATAATGAGCTGTGATACTGTTATTAATCTCTGGAAAATGTTCATTCTGTAATCCCATAGAAAACATCTCCCTAGAAGACTTGAGCTTTATCTAATGGTAGATAATTCACTGTGCTAGTGGAATGAAATTCTTGGCCACATTTTCCAGCCCATGGTTTAATTCTTGCTTTAGATCTTCTGGGCCCAGAAAAAAAAAATTAGGCAGGACTTTGAACTTGACTCATTCTTCTAGGAAAAAAGAAGGGCAGAGAGGAGAGTGTATGAGGAAGGGCAGAGAAGTGAATGTGCAGGAACTGAGTGTCAAGGGAATTGATTTGTGACTCCACAGTCAAACATTTTAAGTCTAGATGTGACTGCAGATGTTGTAGTGTAACTTCTCTCATAATAGAGGCCACATATTGTTCTTGTTGATCTCTAGCAAGTTCAGAAAATGTTGCTTAACTAAAACGTATTTCCAAAGCCTCTTGTAAGGAGGTTGAGGAATTGCCCTGATTTTCAGTGAATTGTATTTTATTTGCTTCACTAAGATCCATTTTTTGTTTCTGGGTGTCTCTGCACTTCCTCTAATAACTGTTGAATTTACTTGCTGCTGGAAGCTGAATTTAATTGGAAGGGGAAACTCTTAAAGATACTAAGATTAAAATTGGCCTCTGGGTAGAGCAACAGTTAGTGTTTCTGCTGAAGGAAAGGATGCAACTTAAAGTCATCTTTTTAGCTGGTCAAGATGTGGCCTCACAAGGGTTGGGTAGAGAGGCAGGATCACTTCTCTTCATGGGCTGGCAATGTGCTTCCTAATACACTCCAGGATACCACTGACCTTCTTGGCTATAAGGGCACACTCCATGCTCATGGATTTCACTGTTTTCTCCTGGGCAAGCCCTGACCATTAAAGGAAGGCAGACACGCAATTTAGGTGAACAGAGCGTCCCTCTGAAGGTCTCTCAGGGGACTTGCTTCCGTCTGTTACCAGTATAAGGAACACAGGGGATTACAGCATCTGAATTTCCCTTTCTGCTTCAGAGTGTTTTCAATGAAGTAAGGTCTAAACTTGGCAGGTAAAATAGATGCATTAGATTTCATATTGCAGAATCCACTCAGAATTCATATTGGTTTAGTGCTGGACTTAGCAGTGCCGGTTGGATTCAATGATCTTAAAGGTCTTTCCAACTCAAATGATTCTATAACAACAAGACTTGCATTTTTTTTTTTTTTATATCAAATGTATCAGCAACAAGAGAACAGAAAATATGGTTTCTTTCCCTGTAAATTTAGTTTAAGTGTTCCTAATTATTTTCTTTTTAAAGCAGGACAGTGAGGGACTTTCTTGTTGATGTTTGAGAAATGCTACACAAAAGCATTTCTTTTGCTTCTGTATCTTTCCTGACTTAATTACAATGCTAGTTCTCTATTGGATATCTCTCACTTTGATTTTTTTAGCCTTGTGATTGTTCTTATATTAGAGTCAGTCACTTCTTTTCCATAAACAATCCTTTGTTTTTACAACTACTATCGTTGTTTACATATTTTGTAGTAGGAGGAGAACCTTGATTGATAGTCTGTTTGACCAAAGTGGTTGAGAGGTGGCGATTCCACCTTCCAATCCACAGTCATTTTTCTAAAACTATAAATGCTGAAGTTTCAAAATAAACCACCCTTCTTTGGGCTTCTCCTGCTCCTTGCTGAAAAGCTTCAGTCTCCATGTTGTCATTTCATGTCTTATTGTGACAGACAATCTGTTCAGTGTTTAAAAAAATGTAGCTGAATATACTGGGAAAAAAAGCATTCATCTACAATTCTATGTGAATGAGGATTACAGTAGTGTAAATTTATGGTAAATTTTCCACTCACTAATAAATTTTATTATCTAGAGTGCTAGTGCTACAAACTACCTTTTCCAGGATATCATGAGGATTATACCAGATAGTCAGAAAATACTGAACTGACATATGCTGAGTAGAAATTTCCATTTATTTTTTGGAGTTGCATATTCAGATCTCGATGGAACCAGCTATTTCCATGGCAGCAGAGTTATGCCTTGGGGTTAAATCTGGTCTTCTCTACTTAAGTTTTAGCCAATGCCACCTGGTGAAGTCTTGGAGCTCTAAGGCTAAGTTCTGTCAGTCAGATATATATTTGATTTGCCTATTAAGGAATAAGAAGTAGATACAACTTGGAGAAGTCAACCTTTGTTAAAGAAACTCCCTAAATTTGTCGTTCAGACTGGGTTTTCATCATGTAGCAATATCTTCCTTTTGGGGGAAGAGGGAATCAATCTGGTAAATTGATTCCAGTACTGTTTGAAGGTTCCTAGGTTGTTTGATTGAAAATGACTTAGCAGTGTGTCTGGTAACACTGTGCACTGAAATTGGTAATGGACAAAGATAAGATGCGTGACATTTCATAAAACACTGAAAAACTCTGTAGGAAGTCATACTCAAATGTTACAATTCCTGTTTCTGAAAAACCTGATAGAGGTCCATAGTACTGGCCAACCAGGCTTCTATGAGTACAGCTTTGCCATGTAGAAAGAACTAGAGGTGCACGTGTCCCCAGCAGCAAAGTTCATGAGTGAGTAAAGGTCGCTGTGACATCCGTATGTCAGTGATTTTCAGACCTGTGCCATCATTCATTCTTCTCCAGGCCTTTGAGAAACTAACTTAGTATCTAGCAGAAACAGTTCTATCAGTAACAGTTAGCTTTGTTAGGCACAGCCTAAAGGACAAAAAAGTAGCCTCTATATCTGAAAAATCTGCAAAACCTAGCAAGAAGTAACTGCCTCTAGCTGCCATTGCGAGGCAATATTTAGAGTATCTTTACTCCTTTCGTAGGGGTTAGCATTCAGCTTTAGCCCATTATTCAGCAATAATGACTAATACCAGGTAAGGGAAAGAGAATTAAGTGTGACAAATATGCAGAGGTAGTTATCCATAATAGTTGCTACACATAAGTTTTGTACACATACATCTATGTGTAGCATGAAGTTTTTATTTTTTTAATGTTATTGGTTTTCTATCCCAATAAATAAATTTATGCATTATCCAGAGGCCTATTTATTTCCTTTAGAAGTTAGAGATGATAATTCCACATTAATCACATTAAAAAGCAATAGTTCCTAATCTATAAAACTATAGAGTGGAACTAAGCTGAGACACTCAGGCTAAAAGAGGAAAGTCTTATTCTTTCATTTCAAGACTGATGTTTCTGAAAAGAAATCATCAGCTTTCTAATATATGTTTTCTGGTTGCTTCTCTGGAATCCACATTTGTGAACCCTTACTCTCTTCTTTTCTTGCCTGGTTTGGAACACTGAGCTTATGGAAAACCATGGTAGAAAGAAACCTATGACTTTAGGAAGGGAATTTCCTGGCCTGACAGGAAAATCAGTAAATTAAGCAAATGCAACCCTTCCTATGCATTATTTTTTTCACCCATTTCTCTTGCTCCCAAGAGTTTCAGCATGTACTATAATATGAATATATGGACGAACATCCATGAAATGATAAACAGATTCTTCTAGGTTCAGGAGAAAAGTGAATAATGCTTGCAGACAATTACACAAAGAAACTGAAAACATTATCAGGGTGAAGTGCAGCACCTGCTCTCAATTTGTTCATCCTGCCACCCCCTTGCTTCTCTTAAAAAAAATGTACTCTCCTACCAGCTTACAGAGTCATGTTTGCCTTAGATTTTTGGCTTGATAACTCTTATACCATGCAATGCTTGAACCAAAGTAAACAGGTGGAGGTGTGAGGGTATCTGCACTGGGAGAGGTATGCTTTAGAGAGCAGAGGAAATGAAACTTGATTCCTTTCAAGAAAGGAAACCATAGTCACTCATACTATGGATGAGAGTCTTAGAACACTGAACTGGTGAGGGTCATGATCTGTCATCCTCTGACAGAAGTGGCAGGAATGGTTTGAAATGTTTGTTCAACAGGCACTTGCTTGGACCCACTCGTAAACTTTAAATCCTTAAGATGACAAAGGGAAAGATGAAATACCTAGAGTTTCTGACAGCCATTAGGCATGAGGATCTAAGTGTTTCAAAAGAGAAATTTCTGGCCTTTCCCAGAACAGAACTGAAAATATTCAATGAAAATGAGCACTTGCGCAAGTTGCCTAGAGAAGTGGTTGCATCACCACCCCTGGAGCTATTTAAAAGACGTGTAGATGTAGTACCTACAGACTTGGTTTAGTGCTGGACTTAGCAGTGCCGGTTGGATTCAATGATCTTAAAGGTCTTTCCAACTGAAATGATTCTATAGGTATTTTGTTTGATTGGGGTTTTTGTGGGCTTTTGGTTGGGTTTTTGGTTCGTTGGTGGGTTTTTTTGTGGATCGAATCTTTCTTGCTAGGACATTGGGCTGATATCACCCTACCACATCCAAAATTAAATGGGTAGTATCGTCTTTCAGATGTTAATGAACTGTGAAGGATGAAAGGATGTTTGATGTTTCCTGTTATTTATCTTTGTCTTTCTCCAAAGATCTGTCCTATGCTTATCAACGTGGCACCTGAGCATTAACTTCAAGTATTCTGAATCTTACTCTCACATCTAATACTTATGTTTTGAAGTTGTTGTTTTGTTGCTGCACATTGGATTGCATGTTGTTCACAGACAAAGGCATGCCTATTTGAGATGACAAATTAACACATTGATTTCTTGTGATCCAAAATGGATTGAAGCTTGTAGCCCTCTAAGCTTGATTTTGCCAGTTAGCATATTCCATGGCACAGTACTGAAAATGGTTTCTTGACTATGACAGCTGTAAAATAGATCTTCCAGAGCTGGGCAAATTATTTCTTTATGTAATGCTTTTCTTTAAAGAATGTCAGTTCTGAGTAACAGATCTCTGTTTCAGTATCAAGTTGTATCTTTGAAATGAGTATTTGGATAGATTAGGCAAGTGGGTACTTGGAAGGATCATTAAGGTCCTTATTCTTACTTCTGAGATGGTGTATGGTAGGTAAAATATTTACTAAATTTAGCACTCCACAAATGCTGATTTTTAATACTACAATTACACACTACTCCCCAAGAAAGCCACAGCCTTTGCTGAAATTGGGTGGAAGAACTGACAGGTACCTTTGTGGACATTCAGTTGTCATTTCCTGCAGAGCACAAATGAAGCAATAATAGCAGAAGTGAATCACTGCTTGTAAAGAGATAGTCACTTTTGTGAATTCCTCAGTCCATGTGGGTGTTTAGATCAGATGAAGAAGTCAAGCAAACAAGAACACAGGAGCCACAGGAACAGCTGGGAGAAAATCTAAACATGTATTTTAGAAGGCTACAGGTGGGCTTTGTAAGCAGGTGTAAAAATTATTACTGTGAAGCCAAAACATCTGTTATGAGTAAATAGTGAAGGTTTTGATCTTATTTTGTATGTATGAAGGGGAAATAACTATTCATAGGTAATAGAGTATATTCAACCAGATGGAAAATCTATTCCTAAAAATTTTGAAAAGGAGAAAAATCAAAACACACCATACAGATCATGGGTCTGTAACTTAACCAAGGCTTAGTATACAAAAATGTTTTGATTGGGAAATATACCCACCAAGCTTCCAAAGAATAAAGGGGCAGATTTTTTTTTAACTGTTAAAATTTCTCTGTATTAAAGGTTCTACTATCTCTTATTCATCCAACCTATTTTATTTTTGAGTTTCTCGTAGTTTTCCTTTTTTGTTTTTTTGGAGGATTTCTTGGGATTTTTTTTGTTTAGAAGTTTTTTGGGGGGTTTTTTGTTTGTTCATTGTGTTTTGGGGCAGGGTTTGGTTGTTGTTTGTTTTGGTTTTGTTCATTTGTTTTTATTATCCAATTTTTTAGTAAAAAGTGTCAGTGTGCTGGTTTGAAAGCAAAACCAGAGAGATTCCAAGTCAGAAACACAATTTCATAAGAGGGAAAAAAAAGAAGTCAAATAAAGTCAAATAAAGTCAAATAAAGTCAAATAAAGTAAATGCAATAGTACAAAAAAACACTGAAAGAGTCAGGATACAACCTGACACCCTGTTAGTTAGGGTGGTAGTAGCAGTCCAGATGAAATGGGACTTGTCAAAGCAGTGATTCTTGTAGAAATGTCTGGTAGCTCTTGTCCTCTGGGAGTCCAGTGGGTAAAGCTGCCTATGCTGTCCCAAACCCTGGATTGTATCCAGGTGGGAATGCTTGGCTCCTCCCCCTGGGCGGAGCATCTCACAATGGGATGATCTCATTCTATGAGTCATGCAGTGAGTCCTTGATGGCCCATTAAACAGAGATAGCTCCCAGAGGGAGTTATCTATGAGTCATGCAGCAAGGCATGGATGGGCCCATTAACAGAAGATAAGGGAAACACTGCTCCACCTGGTTTCAACAGCTCATGAAGATGGTGATAGAATATATACTTTGGGCACATCTTACATCGTAACCTAGGACAGTCAGTTCTATATAATTAACAGTTGTTGAAATAATCGGGACCTCTGCAGCAAATGTTGTGACTGATCCCAGGTGCTCTTTTCTCCTTTTCCTTCGGAGATGTGATATGTAATATGTGCACAAATATGAAGCTTCTGGAACTAATAAAGAGAGAAGTATCCCTGGTCAGTAATTTAAGAAAAATATTTCTCTAATTTCTTCTACATGTGTAATGCACTTCCAGGTAATTTAAGTTTCTCTGTTGAAAATGAAATTGTGCTGGAATGACTTCTAATTAGAGCTCATTGGCCTATGAACACAATTTGGTGCTCCCTGGTGACATGTGCCAACACCACGCACAAATGAAAGCCACTGCACAGCTGGCACTGGTGTCCTGCTTTGGCCACGCTCCCAAAGCAGCAGCGAAGCACTGAATCAGATGGGAGCAGTGCACTCTCCCTAAGGCTTATGCAGGTCAAGTTTCAGGCTTATTACCAGCCCAAGTTTCACTGTCACTGTGGGCACTTTTAACCTTTTTTTCAACAGAAGGTCAGTCCAGAAAACAAAACATATTTTTTAAGACCATGCAGCATAATTCCCAAGAGGCAGCCTCTGTAGGAATCTCTTTAGATGAATTTCAGTAGCTAAACATTTTCTTGAATAAAGGAGGCATCTGAAGGAAGAACAACCTAAGAAGAGTGGACTTTGCTTGCATACAATGCATACAATTCAATTCCAATTGAATTTGGAAATAAATACTATTCTTCTGGGGGAAAAAAAAAACAAACCTTGTCATTTAGAAAGATTGTTTTTCTGCACTGAGAGGATACGTATTCTGAGATCCCAAGCTATTTTTCTCTGTGTGTTAAAGACAAAAAATTTTGAGCCTCACCAACAAATATTATTAAAATATCAAGCTCTCATATGCCTAGAATTTTTAAAATTACTTCTGTGGTCTCTCTTCCCTTCTGGAATAAATGTATGTAACAAATTTGCTGTTTCCTTTAGATGTAAAAAAGACTTGCAACTTCTTTTCTACACTCCAGAATTCCACACATCCCAGCATCTTTATTTCTATGACCCACTACATCAGAAGGCTTAGCATTAGGCAGTGCAAATTTTATCTACTCTCTAGAGTATTAAAACAAAGGGCACGGTTATCATTGTAATGTCAAACAATGGGCAAGTCACCAGTCACAGAATTTGTCAGGAGAGGAGCAAACAGGGAAAATCCCAGATCCATCCTTTTCAAGGATTCCCAAGACTAAGGAATGCAAATACAACCACTTAGAGACAGAACACCCTAACACTATCCCAATGTGCAAACAAAAATTAATCATTAAAAGGGGAAACTAAATAGAGTGTAATTACAAGACCCCAGACACTGATATGTGTGCACTGATATGCCTTTACTAGACATCCCCAATGGATGAGTAAGACAAATTATTCACTGTAACGGGAGCCTTTGATGAAAGTATTTTGTGTTTCTCTAATGACTGCACTTGCCTTACTATCTGAAAGAACTCTTTTCTCCTCAGCACCACTTGTTCCCGCGTTCCACATTCTTGTGATTTTGGAAGTTGTGCAACACCTTATCTTTTAAAAGTAAATAAACCCCCATAAAAACAACAACAGCAAAACATCAAACAACAAAATACATTCAGAAACCTACATTCAGCAGGTTATTCACCTTGGTTCTGTAAATATAAGCCTCAAATCCTTTTCTAACTATTTGCAGACAAAGATTGCAATCTCACAGAGCAGAAGAATGGCTGAGCTATCAGTCTGTTATGTATTCAATGTAGGATACAACATCATATATTAATTTGACCATAACATTATATTCACATTTTCTCTGCACATTTTCTGAAGCCATGTCTATCTAAGCAACTTAAACTGAAGGTAACTGAGTTTTGGCATTGTCTACCCAATATAAGTTGTTTTCTATTCTCAAATGAAATATAGTTAGATAACAGTGACTGCAATAATACTGTATCTGTCCCTGGAAAATATATGACTCAATAGTGTAGATGCTCTCTCCATTGTTTTGTGGTTTTGCATCAAATTTGACTGTTTTTCTAACACATCTGTAATTCTTGAGACAGAAATTCTCAAGATTTGTATTATTACATACTTATTACAGAAATTGAAAGTCAGCTATGGATGTTGTCTGTCTAGACTTTAGTAAAGCCTTTGACACCATTTCCCAGAGCATTTTCAGGAGAAACTGTCTGCTCATGGCTTGGTTGGGTGCTCTATTCACTGTGTAAAAGTTGCTGGTTGGTTGTGTACAGACAGTGATGGTGAATGGAGTTACATCCAGCTGACAAGTGTGTTCCATAAGGCTCAAGATTTGGGCCAATCATGTTTAATACCTATCAATATATAGACAGATAGTCTATAAGCCTAACTAAAAGTCAGACTATATTAGACAGTGTTTAATGTTAAGTATAACAGATGCTCCTAATACACCCATGTGAGGCTTGAATCATTTACTGACTAATTAACTATACTGTTTTCCATTTTATTTTTAAAAATAATTTCTCATTTGTATCTATTTTTAAGTTCTTTCTAGACATTGTCTAATCTACATTGCTTTGATAAGGCTGTGGTGACATTAAACCTGACAAAATTCTAGAAAAAGTGTGGCTGCACTATGTTAAGATTGTCCTGCAGTCAAAACCCATACCATGGAAAAAGTAGACAGTAGTTTAAACATTTATTAACAAGAGTTTCTTCTCATGCACCTCTTCTGCCATGTACCTCTTTCCTTTACCCTTTGAAGAGCACTTAACCTGATAATCCTGAACCAGCTGCCATTTTCCTGGGTTGCCCTTCTGCCAGCCTGGCAGCAGGTTGGTGACAGAGCAACTACACAGGTCACACAGGTGCAGTGCTCCTGTGGAAGTGCTCCATGTGCTGTGCATGCACAAAGGGACTGATCTTCTGGGAAGGGACAGATTTCCTGCAGCTGTACAATAGATCTACGTATACCATCAAGCTAGGGATGTGTCAAGCCCTTCTTTCACTAAAACAAGCTCTGTTTTTGCAAAAACTGGCTGTCCTAGTCATTTGCTTCCCCCAAGACTCTTGCTGCTAGACAATTGCTGACTTTTTTTTAATTAGTAGGAATCTGCATGTCACTGGTTCAGGATTTTGTGGACACAATCTGTACAGACATCTAACATTTTCCATTTTTTCATCCCATTTCAAAAATCTTAGTCCAAGAATCAAAATTTGTTTTGAACAATGACTTGCAGGCCCATTAGTTACATTCAGATCTTTGTTTTTTTCTGGCATTGCTATGAAGTCCCGCAAAAAAAAAAAAAAAAAAAAATCAGGTATATTAAATTAACAATGATGCATCATATTTTTTGTCTGGAGATAATCAGGAACATTCAGAAATATTTGAAGGTCACCTTCAGTAAAATGGATTTGGTAGTGGGAGGGTATTCAGTTTCATGTTATTTGTCTCTGCTGCTTGAAAAGTCAAAAAAGTAAAATATTTGGAAGTCTTCAGAATTCCTTGTGTGTGGATTCAAAATTTGCATAACTCTTATATTGACTTTTTCTTCTAACAAAAAAATCACACTAAATTTTAGTTATTTAAAGTTGTCTTTTCCCCCTTTTTTCAAATTTTATATTTTACTCATGCATTTTCTAGGTATCCCTGCAGTTGAAGAAAATAGAGACTTATGCATGTAGCTTAAGACAAGATACAGTGAAATGGTAGTGCCAGTAACTGGAGGAGGCAAAGTAGAGATATTAATATATACACCTTATTAGCATCTCATTTAGATCAATTATAGGCCTGAACTATGGCCTTAAGTTAATCCAATGTTTTCCATTAACTTCAAGGAGCACCAAATGAACCTCTATGTGACAGGTTCAAGAAGCTTTTAAAAGTGTATCAATAAAAAGGAACATGACTGGTATTATATACTTTTTTCTGACCTCCTGCCTGGATATTGCTGCAGAAAAGAATGATAACATCTAGTAATATCATCCCTGTGTCTGACGTAGCTAGCTGTTAAATTGCTGCATATTCTTCCCTCATATAGCAGTTCATACCACAAATTCTATTTTTTACCCAAGTTTAAGGTAAGTTTTTACCGAGCAGTCCAAAGAATATGGTAAAAAATATCTGGCAAAATCTCCTGAAAACCTGTTTTCCTGGCCATGTTCTAAAAGTGATGTAGAGCTCTTTGTGTCACAAAAATGGACATTCAAGAAGGTACAAAAACTACGTGATATATTAAAATTAACTAAAATATAAACTGGTGAGTACCTGTATCCGGTACTCAGAAACAAGATTTCAGAAACAACTCTGGAGAAGACTAGGCTGGATGCAGCCTCTGGGGGAGATGCAGCATAATATGAACAATGATAAACTGGGTGAAACTGAAGAAGACTATGGCATGATCTTTCTCTGTTATCTCTCTGTTCCTCTACTAGAGGAAATAGCCCTCATAGCTGATGCAGCTGGGACAGGCAAAGTAATGTGCAGCATCCTAGTGCAGTGCCTAGGATGAGAGTACCAGGATCTGGTCTATCAACTGGGAAAGTCCATGCATGTCTTGATAAACCTTCCAGGGAAAGAAAGATGCAACTCTTGTTGCTGAAAATTAAAGATGATACCTCCTCCTGGCCTCTGAAGCTCTTATTTTCTAACAGACCTGTGCATGATGTGCTGCTGCCTACCTATTGCTTTGTTGGAAGAAGTCAGAGAGTCACCAGTGTTACAGTGAGAGGAGGGGAACTGCTGCTGCTGCTGCTGAATAGCCTCTAATGCTGGGCTGTGTCAAAGCAACACATCTGAGAACTTTGAAGTTAGTTTCAGTTGTTGGATGTGACCATGCTATATGGATTTTAATGACAAGGGGAATCACGCAAAAAACAAAGAATCTGTTATTTTTATTGTCTTTACAAACTAGAACACAGACATTTTCTAGACAAATATCAACACATGCATACTCCTAAACATATGTGCCTGTACTCATGTCCATGTACATCATGCACACAGAGGACAAAAATATTCCATATAGCTTTTAGATATAGAGTCACTCCGTCAGGGTATCCATTCACCAAATTGAGTTTTTTCTCTCAGTGGGAGCTGCCATTTTAATAAAGTTCTACTGCTGAAGTCTGCTTTGATAATGAAAAGAGGAACAAAATAAATAACTTCACTATCAGGAAAGAGAAAGAATTATAAAGTCTAATCATTTTCATGTGATACATTCTGTAATTTTAAAATGTTTTTTGTTAATTGAACAACTTGTTTTTAGTTAAGGGACTTACCTTTTTAGCAATGAGCTCTCTGACTGCTAATGCTTTCCTTCCTAAAGACAGTCCTTTCCAACTTACTTTAATTGGCTTTTGCTCTCTTTATTTTTAAAAGAATAATATCTTTTTCTGAGTTAATCTCTTAACTATAATATTGCCTTAGCCTAGTGGGATTGTACCTGCTAATGCTGTAGAAGTTCCTTCTTTCTCTGCTGGTCCTTGCAAAGGGCAGCTCTTTATAACTGTCTCATTTTCTGGGTTATACATTGATCATGTACATATAAATATATATATATACACACACCACACACGTGAGCATATATATACATGCACAGGAGTGTGGGAAAAAAAGACCTCCCTGAAGGCAAACAGCAGACAGCAGGGTGCCATTATCCTTCTGTTAAACCACAAAGGTAGAGGCAGGACATCCTGCTGGGAAATTCCTGGGCTCAGTGATACATATTTGGACACAAAACGAGGTCACTGAAGGGATGTAGCACAGGCTCCCTTTCCTAGTGTACAGTGGTGTCTTTGAGTGGGATGGAAATGTACTTCACCTTTCCATTATTTTTTTAAGGCCACATTGTCTCTGAGTCCTCAGCTACTGTGAAATGATTTTAAAATAGCAAATGTCAGTTTCTTTGGAAATCTCTGTAAGCATTAGGTGTGAGACTGTTTTACTCTGACACTTGAATCCACTGGATATACCCAGTCATGAGAACCAGTCAGCTGGAGTAATGAATTCATGCATAACAAACTGCCTAACTGACCTTACGAAGAACACTCTTTTCCTTAAGACCATCCTAAAAATTATATTCAATCTTTGTTTTATTCTATTATAGAATAAGACTACATGTATGATTGATATCATTAGATATCTAGCTTGTTAGAAATTTATTAACACTGAGGAATATATTTCAACATCTACTTAGAGTTTCATTTAATTTTTGAGACTGATCAAAGGCTGTGGACCAGAATTTTTCACCCTTTGAACAGTATTAACCCTTGACATGAAAAGCTCTGCAAAATTCAACATGCAGACCTTCCTGCATATTCTTCTGGACTTTATTTTTCTCTCCCATTCTTTTCTCCAACAGCTCCACTGAAGACCCAAGTGGTTTGGTACTTTAGTTTCTGGTCGCAAAGGGCTACCTGAGGCACAGCAGAAACTGAGGAGGAGCTGAGCCTTATCCCTCTGTGATTCTCCTGCCGTAAGGGCTGCTCTCTGGCACTGTTTCACAATATACATAGCTACCACATAGGTGCCACAACTTGTGTTGCTGAGCAAGAGCATGTTTTTGAGCAGTGTGCTCTTGGATTAATATGAACCAGTTTCATTAAATGCCTTCTGCCTCTGTAGGATTTTAGAAAAGGATTACTTGGTAGTCACAGACTTTTTTAGTGACTTTAGAAACGTCTGTTACATTGTTACCAAGCTCTGAACCTAGTCCCAGTAGCCCAGGAGCATCAGGGCACTTTCTTCACCTGAAAAGATGAGAGTTAGGTATCTTCTGCTACTATTGAAGACCAAAAAAAGGCAGTCCTTGAGTTTCTTATATTCTTATGAATTTGGATATTATGTGAGTAAGAGTAACTCAACAATCAAAACAAAATCATAGTCTTGGCAATAGTTAACTAGCAGGCCCTTTTTGTAATACACATCACATACATCCAATGTCATACAGAATAATGAAAGCCTCCCAGTGTGAACAATAGAAGCACATTTGGTTTGAATTATTTAAATGGAGTTTGGTCAAAGCAATTGGAAATGCAGTGGGGAAATGATCCCTCATTAACCATGTGTTGTGATTTTAACCCCAGCTGGTAACTCAGCCCCACCCAGCAGATCACCCAGTCCCTCTCAGTGGGATGGGAGAGAGAAACAGAAGAGTAAAAGTGACAAAACTTAGGGGTTGAGATAAAGAAATCTAGCAAGTAAAGCAGAATCCGTGCATGCAAGCAAAGGAAACAAGGAATTAATTCATCGCTTCCCATGGGTGAGCAGATGTTCAGCCAACTCCAGGAAAGCAGAGCTCCATCACGCATAATGTTACTTGGTAAGACAGACATCATCACTCTGAATGTCCCTCCCATTTCTCCTTCTTCCCCCAGCTTTATATGCTGAGCATGAGGCTATATGGTGAGGTCATTTTTTTCTGGTTGTGTTCCCTCCCAACAGCTTGTACAGCCTCACTGTCTTCACTCGTGGGGTGGTGTGAGAAGCAGACAGGACCTCGGTGCTGTGCAAGCCCTGCTCAGCAACAACTAAAACTTCAGTGTGTTGTCAATATTATTCTCATTTTAAATCAAAAAGACAGCACTGTACCAGCTACTGGGAACATAGTATTAACTGTATCCCAGCCAAAACCAGCACGCTATGAGGTAGACAAGATGACCTAATAAATTCAAATATATCATAAGAACTTTTTTGTTTAAATAGTAATAAGAAGTTTACGTTGCATATAGTGCATATAGAGGCTTTGTGATGTAACAATAGCCAAAGCTATGCATACACAAAGTAAAAAGCGGTCCCCAACACAAGAAACATGAGAAGAGTCACAGAAGAATGAGAGAGTTCTTCACAGCAGTTCAATAACCCATATTATCTAGCTTGAGGATTTGCCCTACCCTTTGGGATATAAGCAATTGCAAGCATTTCATTGAAACAGAAAAGGAAATTTTCCTTTCCTAATATTTCCTATTTTTACCACAAAAGCAACATGTAGTTTAGTTTTTAATTCATGTTGTTTTATTTTGGAAATGTTACATGCCTTAGATGCACCAGCAATTTACTTCACAAGATTTCAGACTATTCAGACTGTAATTCAGTCTGAACCATAATATATCTGTTCTAAGTGAAGTCAAATGTAAAAATCCCTCAGCCTGAACAAGGATGCAATTAACCTGCAGTTCTCTTTGGTATGTTCTCACCCTCACATATCTCAAATCCAGCTCCATCTCATAGCAGTCTGCCAAAGATCAAACAAGTATGCATATTTCAAATTTAGTCAATGAGAAAATACTGTCTGTGAGTATCATTATTTTTGGTTTAGAATAAAAATTTTGCTTCAAAAAAAGAATAAGATTCAATTTTCAAACACTAACAATTAGGCATACTGCAGATACTTCACATTTTAAGAGGAACTGCTAAGCTTTTCTTTTATATATATTTTTTCAGTTTAGCCTTATGATTGGCATGACCTTCAATTAACTAGATCAGACATCATGCATTCCTTACAAGGATTTTAAAACAGAAATGGCAGTTGACCCTCTCAAAGAAAGTCCATTCCTGATGATCGGAAATGAACTAAACTAAGGGTAGCTCTGAAATGATGCAGCTCACACTTGCCCTCTTTTGAAGAATTCTCTTATAATAGGCTGTCTTTATACTCTGTGAGGGTACTTGGTTCCTAACTGTGATAAATCTTCCTAAAATCACTTCTTTTAACAAGATCTAACAGCTTAGAACATCCAAAATGCTTAATTCTTTCACGTTGATTGCATTTATCATCAAAGAATACAACGTGTATTGCATGACATTTAGAAAATAGTTTTAATTTCCCTTTTATTCATTATCATAATCACAGAACATAGAGTGAACGGGTATATCATAGATTCTACTGTTTTCAATAAACAACAGGAGTGTTTAGATTTTGAACCAGATGTCCTTCAGGTATCCCTTCCATCTTACTTTATTCTATGATTCTAAGGTTTTATGATTAACAACTATACATACATGAATTGCATGCCAGAGAAGGTGTTAGACAATTCCCTCTTTATGAAAAGTGGTATTCTTGAAGATCTTTCCCCATGAAGCAGCAACACAGCTAGTTAAAAATAGAGTCAGAAATATTATGGTTTATTATATTATGTAACTGTACAGGAAAGAGTGAGAGGAAAAGCTCTTGCTGAAAGTACTGTAGGAAGAATGCATTACAAACCAGGAACAAAAGCCAGGACGATGGTGGAAATCCTAAGCTTGATGGGTTAGAAGTGAAATTATGCATATGAAAATGTTGCAGTAAAAATTAGGGGAGTATTTGGATAATTACCAAAGATGCATTCCACAAACTGAGGAAGAGCAGCACTGACACCACTATTGATTGGGATAGAGACTATAGCAATGCAGTTCATTTTGGAAAGACAACTCAGACCACCTGGTGTTAAGCTAACACCAAGGAGGAAGATACAGCAGTGTGAAAAAAAGAGAAAGCAGTTGTTATTTAAGAGAATCAATGCCTTGAGGTAAGTGGTGGAAATATTGTTATTGTTGTCTGAAATATTTTTGCATCAGAGAACAAAATGCTAGTTATATCCTGCTAAGTAGTGGTGCCCTAAGTGAGGTGAACACGAAACCATTTGTTGCAAGTATGTTTTGCAGAAGTCAATGGGTCCATACATAATTCTGAAGAACTGGAGGACAACAGAACTGAATATTTTTCTTATATCTTTCTCAGTGAGGCTTTTTCTCCTCATTTTTAATGCAAGTGTCCCAAAGTGTCTTTTTATGGGTGTCGGGAGTGGTATCTAGTAAGTAATTATTTATTCATGAATTTAAGTCAAATATGGCAAATAGCTCAGGCTGCAGGAAAATGTAAAACTTAGAAAAATCAATGTCTTTTTCTCAAACAATCAATTTTTTCTTGTGGCAAAAATTATTATGGACTGCCACACCCACCTGGGGTCTTCAAGACACCGCGACTGTCCCTGGTAGAAGCGCCTTTTAAAAGGGACCCTGTTACACCGGGCACACAGGCACTCTCTGGTGGGGGAGAGTGATTTCAGCTCCTTGTGAGGGGCTGCTAAAGCAGCCTCACTCCAGGGAGGATCAGGCGACACAGGAATAATTCGCGAGATGGGCTCCTCTTCTCTGCAGCCTCCTTCATTGAGGAGCACCCGAGGGACCAAGGCACCAAGGTCCAAAGCACTGAGGTCCAAGGACCCCTGAGGCTCAGGAGAGCCCAACTTTTATACAGAAACCTGAGGGTAGGGCTAAAAACTTGGACCAATAACAAACCAAAACAATGTGACTGACAACTGCAACTGCAAACCGGGGAAAGACAATCTGCATGGGGGAGCAAAGGCTCATGGGGGTAATCACTCTGAGACTCCCTGGGCTGAACTTGGTTACCCTGCTACAGCCTGTGGGCTGCACGGCTCTCTGTGTCAGAGAGGCCTCAGGCGTCACGCCCTCTCCATGGGATAGCCCTGGCACTTGGGGTAGCCCTACGGGCTACCACAACAGACTATCACAATTAATTTAAGGAAAAACTTCAACTTAAAGTGAAGACAGTGTTCACCATAGATTAAATGTTTTTTATTCTTTACTTGTTCTCCTTGAAAAAAGTAATCACTTTTACTGTTTTAGCTAGAACATAGCCATTGCACAAGCTCTCCAGTCCAATAAAAAACTGAAATAGGGGGGAAAAACATTTCTTTCAGGGATTTCCTTCAGTCATTTGCATCCAGAGTTGCTACAACATGGAGAGACCTCATTCTCTGAGCCATTCTATGGGGCCACCATGGGGGCTGCAGGAGCAGAAGATGAGAGAGGCATCTCTCTGCTGCTGCACTCGGACCAACCTGCCAAATGCTCATCATATCATAGTGTCAGTCTGAACAACAGCTACGTGTGCCAGTGGACAATGTATGTGGCTGACTCATTCTAGCTGTAAACATGCGCCAGTTGGCACTGACGGGGAATTTTTCAGCAATCTAATTTTGATGGAAAACATTGATTTGTCAAAAGTAAGATACTGCAGCAGCAATGTACATACCAATTTTAGCATCCAGACTCGTCTGCTGCGGGGCAAACCCTATCATTATGGTAGGCTTCTCCCCTAAAAGACCAAGGTCCCGCTCTGAATCAAATCTATTCTTTTCTTCATTCATTGTATAGGGAGCCTAGGAAATCATTGTATAGAAAGCCTAGAAAAACTGGTCAGCTAGGTTATATATCTAACCTTGGTGTATTCAAATACAGTTCAATCTTTTCAATCCAATGTCTTGTCACTCAGTGGGAAAACTGTTCATAATCTCCTCAATATAAATGAAATATCTAATCTTATTCAATGATACAGCAGCACATCAGGTGTCTTACAAGGCCGACAGCAAATGTTTGAAGTATAAAACACCTATGAAGAACTGAGGAGTGAAACTTTTATTTGTAGTTTATGATTCATCAGTTGGGCTCTTTATTGGAACTTCCATAGGAATTAGCAGAAAACACATTTTTCACTACTTAAAGTTTTGAGAATCGAAATGGTTTTCTGTGCTCTTTCACAATAATCCTGACACATTAAAAATGTGAAAAAATGTGAGAGCAAGACTGCAAAGAATTGATTTGGCCCACATTTGAGTCCTGGGAAATTTCAGTCCAAGCCTCTGCCTGTTTGGCAATTGCTTGCATAAGTTGATCTGGAAGATATTCAGAGGTCCATAATCTTACAAGGGTTGATATCCTATTCAGTAGGTCAAAGCACTCTCCTAAGCAGTGGAAAGTTTAAGATCTGGGATGAGTCAAATAGACTAAGGAAATAAATAATTTAAATTAGACTCCAAGTAACACAGTTACGACTCTACTTGTATTTCCCCAATAAAAAAGATTTCATACCTTTCCTGCCTATTTGACATTTTTTCCTACTGAGTTAAAAATGTCTGATTCCTATTAACAATTATTTGAAATAATAGCATTTTTCATCAACAGAATGTATGCAATTGAAAAATTCCCTAGTAGTACTGATTTTTTTAACTACTACAGAATATTCTTGAATTCCTCCCCTCTCTTACAGATAATCTGAGTCCCAAGAGAGCTCTATCCACAAAGCTTATATGGCACCTCTATTTCCAGATGGCCCAGAAGTTTGCTGTAAATACAATCTCACATCAAAAATATACGTTTCCACTCAACTCCAAGCAGAAAGGATGTCCTATACCTTTTCCTTCTTGCTTGTACTTGTATACTGTTAGAGCAGATGGCAGAAATTTGTTTTAGCAGTTTATCTCTACAGTTTGGGTCCCTGTGGGCAGACAATTCCCTTAAATTTCACTTTGATCTATAGTGAAAAGCAAATTAAAAATATGAAAGTAACTCTCATTGAAATTCACAGATTTTGTGTGAAACTCCCTCTGTTGATTCTTATTTTTCTTTTGGATTGTAAAGTTTAATCTGAAAACCTGGGATAAATTCAGACATTGCCAGAAAATAATAATAATTCATTCTCATCATATCCCTTTCTTTTTTGGCATTTGTTACACCACACCCATCCTTGATCTGTTCATGAGACAGAAGCAGAGACTTTGTTTTCCAGAGTAATTTAAGTAAGTTTTTCTTCCATCAGCCTGATTTCAGTACTGCTCTATAAATTCCACTTGAATCTATTTTTCTTAAACATGTGTGTTCAGATCTTTATATAGCACTACAAATTATTTCTCACAGTGATCTTTTACCTTAACATTTATAATTTCACTTTGTATGTTCACTAGAAATATATTGATATCACTTAAAAATTCCTTTGTCCTCTTAAATACATGTCATTGCTCATTACAGGTCTTTCTGTAACCCTATATTTTTCATATCTTTCTCCTCTTCTGTCTGACAAGTAACCCAAACTGTACAAGATGTTACTAAAATCCTTGCTAAAGACAAGTCAGATTACATTCACCCATTTTCCTCTTTCACATGCCCATCATTTCATCTCAAAAAGCGATCCTGCTGATCAAACAGCATATGATATGGCCCTCATAAATCCATTTTTTCTGTCTCTGATTGCCTTCCTTGCTTGAAAATGCTTTCTAATAGGATATGTTTTTTGTTTAAACACTAAAATGAAGTTAACCCACCTATTATTTCACAACTCTCTCTTCCCACCTTTTTTAAAAATGAGAAGATTTCTTTTGGTGATCATGACAAAACTCCCCCGACGGCCATGGCTCTGCATGGAGAATGAGAGTTTCCATTTTTGGGTAAAATCCACCTGGCCCCAGATACCTGCATATACATCTGACTTTTGTCGATAGTCCTGCTCTGTTGTCCAACTCCTTCCAAAATCATAGTGATGGGCACCAAGGTCTGAGAACAAACTAATCCGTGAACAATGAGACAAAACTTGTGGTAAGTACTTCAGCCATTTCTATATTGTATTTCCACATTCATTTCTTCTCTTCTTTATATCACTAAAGAGTTCTTATTAACTGCTTCCATTTTATTATAAGGCTGAAAACAGTTTGATGACACAAAGAGATCCCACTTCACCCTTTATTGTCCCTAGCCATGTAAACTTTATTGATATCTACTGATAGTTCTCTTTTATAGCCTAGAGTTTGTTACAACCCCCACCCCACCTTAGTTATGGCCCTATTTTATTTAAATGTTTCTCTAATGTCCATAAACATTTTTAAGGGTTTTACCTACAATTGCATCTCTTCTATGAATTAAAACTGACAAAATTAGTTCTGAAATAATATTAACACTGATGATTTTAGATAAAATATTTTTGTTATTACATCCAGCAACTAGCTATCATGTAATGGCTCTTTCACTATTAGTAACATTTTTGTACCTAATCTGACAATTTTAAATGTTAATAACACAACACCCCAAAATTTCTCTTTTTTATAGTAGTCTTGCAGAAACCTATCTATACAAATGAATTATTTATTAAGGCAGTAGCCCCTAGTAATATTTGTTTCTATTGTGGCTAATGCATTTTAGTAGACTATAAAATCCTCAGAAGTCATCTGTGTATATCTATGTATACGGAGATTATACATAGAATACATTAAAATGTTCACATTTTCCGTCACCTACAAAGATCTGTATCCTGACACTTGAGCATTATAAACTGTAATTATTACTTTGTATTGCAATATTTTTTGTCCTGAGTTATATTGTCTTCTGTTGTCTTACTATGAAAAGTGAATTAAAGTTAAACTAGTTTTCTAATCTAACAAAGCAATCTGGTTACAAATAATACTTTTCAAAACCAGGTTCTTTAGTCCCTGTTCTTTTCCCTTCTTTTGCTTTTGAAGGACACAGTAGGAAGATATATATGACTAGTGTGCAAAATTTCAATATTTAGTAATTTTTTTGGTACATAGTACTGTTTCTTATTATTTGTCAGTAGCTTGTTAATTTAGTGCTGATTTAGAGAACTGTTGATGGGCAAAACACACAATTTTGCCAGAAAAGGAGATCAGAAAAAATTAGTTGATTTATATTTAAAGATGTAAATATATTAGTTCATCCTATTTACACTGAATCATACGTTTGAATAGACATCCTTGAACATAATTTTTGTCTAAATATAATCAGTATCTCATTACTTTGTTGGACTCTAAAATATTTGCAGCTTCTAACAATTATAAAACATAGCATGAAAATAAAATGTATCTAATAAGTAGTAGATTAAATATAGCACACCGAAATAGCTGCTGAAAGCAAACTCATTCAGTGTATGTCTATACAGTACTACAGTTGTCTCTAAATCTACGCAGCTTTTAAAGACAGTAAAACTGAGTAGCCGACATGAGTGATCCAGATGAATAAACTAAGTGCACTGATGAGACCTGACTGAAGGAAATTTTTCAATGATGCATATGGTATAAAATTCACTAGAACACAAATTCCATGGGAAGGATTGCATTTATTTGTATGTATTTAATAATAAGATATATTTCTTTTTAAAATCTACATCTTTCAGAAACTTCAGGGGATGAATAAAAAGAGATAAGGATGATTTGACTGACTACACTTCTGAGAATAATAAAACTTGACTGAAAGCCACTGAAACCAAAGAAGGGCTACTTGGGATGCTAGATAAGAAGTTGAAGGTCCTGTGAGTGAAGGTGACAGAATGCCTTCAAATCCATACCTAATCTGCACCATCTTATGACAGACAAGCTCTCACATTCTAAATTTGAAAGATTTGGTTGGTTTTCCTTTCTTTTAAGAGGCTGAACTAGTTCTTTCTATAAAGCTGAGCATTTGAATAGTAATGTTTCCATCACAAAGATAAGTACATCCATAGAAGATGGAATTTGGAAACTGAGACTCAGTCACGAATATGAAATAAACATCAATTCACATATTCAAGTGGCAGATAAAAACCAGTATCAGAATTGCAAACGAGGCCTCCAGAGGTAGATGAATTAGAAAATGAGGGAAAAGTAGCTCAGATTTGGTACGTAAAGTGTTGTACTTAAGCTGCTACTACACATTGCTGCTATTTTTAGATCGAATTTAAGTTGACCCTTTTGGTAGATTCCCTTTTTTCATGGCTTTCTAGTTTGATCTCTTTTGATCCCAAAATGCTATCATATTATCATTAGGATCTGCACTCTTGGATAAATTAAGCCTTTCAGTTCCTTATTTGGAAAAAGCCGCTCAACATAGATTCTCCATTGCTTTAAAAAGAAAATCAGAAATATAAAAGAGATTTTCTGTCTCAAATTTAAAATGTCACTTTCTGAATATATTCTTTGCCTCTATAAAAGTGGGGGCAATTAAACTGCTTGAATGTTTTTGAACAGTCCAAATACACTTGTGGCGGAGCCCTCTCCCTTTCTTCCCGTCTTTTGGATCTTTCTAGTCATTATTTATTCTCCCCTGCTAAATCCTTTCTGCAGCTACATTCTGCTGGCAAGAGCAGTAGCCTGCAAGTGTCAGGCACATTTATCCTCCTTCTATATTTATCCATAGTCTTTGGTAGATTCTGTGAAAAAGATACCTAAATCAGACTGAAAGAGGTAAGGAGGGAAAATAGCAATTCAGATGGAAAAATAACCCCTAAAGTAAGTGGATATATATGGTCAGGATCAAAGAGAAAGCTGGTAGAATTTTGTAGAGGGATAAGAACATGTAATCTGCGAACACCTGGAACAAAGACAAGTTGAACCGTCTCCAGGTTCCTAAGCCAGCCAGGATGTCTGAAAAACAGATTGATTAGGACTTCTTATAGAAACTGTATATCTCAGCTTAATTTTACCTAGCTATGCAGGTACCCAATAAAAATAGTGCTAAGGGACAGACTGTCTTTATCTCAGCTGCTGACTGCCCACAGCCCAAGCTATGCACTCTGACAATGGGCTTCCTCAGCAAGGATGAATTTGAAACTCAGAAAGGATAAGGTCACGATTTGCTAGGTTACTGCAATTCCCTTTGCCTTTCCTTCAGTAGTAGAGGAAGATGCATGGATCATATTCTTGTTTCAGACAAATAGACATGGAAATATGTATCCAATGATACATGAAGAATGTGAAGATGATTTCTTATGGCTTCAAATAAATTTTATATCCTAACATTTTATCTAAAAGAAGTCTTTGTAATGAAAGAATGCAACTCATTTTGTAGAGGCACAGTTATTCTGAAATAACTTTTTAATCAAAGCAGGTGCTTTTCAATATATGTATTCTTTTACCTGTACCCACAAAAAGTAATTGAAATCCTATTAGGTGAGAGAAAGAATTCCAGAAGAAGAACTAGAATATTTTTCTTATAACGTAGCAACCTACATAAAACATGCAGTGAAATCTGTATATGTTTGAAGTTTGGAAGCCATTAAAATAGCACAGGGGTTTTAGCTGAGGCACAATTATCTCTGATTACCAGGTCAATTCCAGAAATTTCAATCATAAAGAAAAAAAATAAGTCAATTTCAGGCTAGTCCTATTTCCATGAGTCCTACAAACTTCAGACATGCCTTTAAACTAGGAGGCTTCTGGTTGTAAATTAAATAGAGTCAGGGAATAAACATGGGCCCTGGAGGTGAATTCCTTTTGCCATTCAAATACTACTGAAGTCCACAGAGCATTCACCAGCTTGCACTCCTGTAGCAGCCATTCCCAAGGAGCCAGTTGCATTGCTCCACACTGGAGGATAGAGGAGTTTGAAAGCTGGGATGCAGACAAAGTTTGCCAGAGGATACACATTGATAGCGTTCAATTTAGAAATACAACTATATCCCTAGTGTCCCACATACATCTCAGGTGAGATGCTCAGCTTTCCCTTTTTTTTCCAAATGTGATTAGGGAGATGAGACAAGCAGAAAATATGTAGAAATCCCATAGTCAATATTTATCTTGTGTTATTTTAGGTGGAAATTGAGTAAGAAAAATATTTATGATGCACTTAACCGCTTTCAGAAGTGAGACAGGTGTGTGCTCTAGCAAACACAGAGAAAAGGCACAGAAGTGCACATTTTCTTGAAAAATTCAAATTCACACTCATAGTATTCAAGTGACACGTAATGTCCACAGAGAACATGGACACAGTAGAAGGAACTAGAATGCATATTTTTTTCTGGGGTCGGAATTCAGGTGGAGAGTTGGTTTCATTTTTTGGTGACTAGCCTCTGCAAGTAGCAGTTAGGGGAAAACTGCAGTTTTTAGCCTGGAGATCAAGTGTCTTTTAGCCAGGATTCTGTATTGCTCCAGTGATATAATGTCTAGACATCAATAACTAAAGTTGAATCAGTAAGGGACAATAAAATGATTTATTTAGTGAATACTTTATGAAAGCAGTTGAATTTTAAATACACAGTATCTGCAAAGATCACACACACTCAATACTTCAAATTGCTCATCCTTTTTCCTAGAAGAGCCTTATGAATTAAACTTTTACATGTTCTATTCTATCATTTGAAAATTTGCATTTCTTCCTACAAGACATAACTGCTCTACTTTTTAACTCTTATATGACTAGGTTGACCCACCCTGGGTGGAGGTGCTTTACATATTTTGTTGCACAATCATACCACTTAATCAGCTGTTGGAGAGTTCCATATGGCACCGGCTCTGCTTGTTTCCTTTCAGATCAAGGCGAATATTTTTATTTCAGTCTTTCAAAACTATGGTATATGATTCCAAAGAAATCATTTAAACATAACTGCAGCATTCTATTCATAAGAAGAGAAGAGTAGAAGGGAAAAGGAAGGAAGGAAGGAAGGAAGGAAGGAAGGAAGGAAGGAAGGAAGGAAGGAAGGAAGGAAGGAAGGAAGGAAGGAAGGAAGGAAGGAAGGAAGGAAGGAAGGAAGGAAGGAAGGAAGGAAGGAAGGAAGGAAGGAAGGAAGGAAGGAAGGAAGGAAGGAAGGAAGGAAGGAAGGAAGGAAGGATTAAAGAGGAAGAAAAGAGAGAAGAAGAGAGAGAAAGAATTAAATAAAAGAGAGAAAGAGAGAGGGAAAGAGAAAAAGAAAAAAGAAAAAGGAAAAAGGAAAAGGAAAAGGGAAAGATGAAAAGGAACATGGAAGAAATGAAAGGCAAAAGTGAAAGGAAAGAAATTACAAGAGTGGGGCAGAGAGATCCCAAATTTGCTTTGACTGAGAGACCACAATTTCATAGGATCTACTGCCTCTAGTGAATCTTTTGTCTCTCCAGAAGGAAATGATAATTGGCAGAGAGAATGAGCAACTGATAGATATGGTCTCATCTGCTAATCTGTCCAAATATGTGTCATAACAGAGTGGAGAGAGGTACAAAATAGCAGGAGTATGAGGAATCTAAATTTAGACTTACTGTAATTTTAGACCAAAGACGGCTACTGCCTGAAGCAAAGACCCAATTACTAAGTGGCAGATGTTGCAATTCAGAAACACATCTGTAGCATGGGGAAATAAGTAGGAAATCCTCTAAAAATAAAAATGCCAGATGATAAGGCATTTTAAAATTTAATTAATTTTATAACATATGGCAATGCTTTCAGAAACATTGAGTGTGTTTTGAACAACTTAAGTAGAGGGTGTTGACCAAAAGTAAGTTTGTTTTCAGAAGCAACTGTTTACCACATATATTTAAAGTAAACAGGGTTTGCTTATTCAAAATAAAAAGATGGGAGAGGTTGGCTTTTTAATTAAATAAAACATGAACAGGATCCATCTGCTTACTTACTGTGCCTAGATAAAACCTAGGAGTATAAAAGAAAAAAGAGATTTATCTAATATGCATCAGGCAGTCATCCAACGACATCACTGCTAGTAAAGAAGTAAACCCAGAAGCTTCAATTGCCTTCTGATACACCTGGAATTCTCATTGAAATATTGTGTATTTTGAACTATTTTCAAATATATTATGAGGGGTTAAATTATTCTGTCACAGTTCATAACTAACTATGTATAACTAAATCAAATGTACCATGAAGCCATGGGACAGAGCTCACAGGCAATTTTTTGCCCTTATGCATTGCTGTTTACATTTTGTTGATGTGACTGCATGTCATTATCATACTTGTAAAATATATCATTGTTTTATCTTAATATTTCACTGTGCTGCATTGAATTCATTTTTATAAGCAATATATGGTTTTAGACTAAGCTGCTGATCTTTTTTAAAGGCTTTTTTCCTCTAGTTGTCTAATTTCATCAGTAGTCAGACAATTTCATACAGAGTGGTCATTTATATTATTTGTCAGGGCCAGAAGTGGGATTTCTCTTAATCCATTATAATTAATTTTGAGAGATTCTGTATGTCACATTTACATTAATGAAGATATAGGGATAATGGGGTAAAGAGAGATGATATGCAGAAATTGACCTAATATTTGAAACAGGTGCACTGAAAATAACTAATAAACACAAACCCTAACATTGTCAACCCTGACTTCTGTCATTTTTCTGATTTTCACACTGCAGGTGTATATCAGCAACACACAGACATGAGGATTTTGGGTCCTAGTTAAACTTTAAACAACAAAATCCTTCAATAACACTTCAGCTGGTACAAGTGGTGCTGACTAATCTGTTGGCCAGCCAGATGGTGGTTGGTGGGCTGCATCAAGAGAAGCATGACCAGTAGGTCAAGGAAAGTGATTCTCCCCCTCTATTCTGCTCACATGAGATCCATACTTGCAGTACTGAATCCAAATCTGAAGTCCACAGCCCATGAAAGGCATGGAGCTGTTGGAGCAGGTCTAGAGAAGAGATGATCAAAGAGCTAGAACTCATTTCCTATGGAGAAAGTATGACTGGAGAAGACAAAGCTCTAGGGACTTTAGGAATAAAAACTTACACAAAAGATAAGAGGAAGATATTTTACCAAGACCTGTGGTGACAGAACAAGGAAACATGTTTAAACTGAAATTCAATAGGTTTAGACAGGGCATAAAGGAGAAACTTATCTTGAGTATTGTGAGACACTGGAACAGCTTGCCCAGAGAAGTTGTGAGTATCTCACCCCTGAAATGTCTAAAGTTGGTTATATGGGGCTTTGAGCAACCTGGTCTAATGGAATGTGACCTTGCCTGTGGGCAGGGCTAGATAATCTTTAAAGATACCTTTAAACCCTAACAGTGATTTGAGTCCATGAGTATCTTCTAGATGTATAGAAAACTAGAGTTTTTTCTACCAAAATAGTTCTTTTATTAAAAGGACTTGGTGTATTCTAGCTATAGAAGTGGTGGGAGACTGAAGGATATATAGGTGATCACAGTGTTACAGCAAGAGGTGACAGGAGTATATAAAATACCTGGTCTTTTATGGGGTAGTGGTGTCTCTTGAAATGAGGGATAGCTTGGCAAAACTCCATTATAGACATTGAAGACTGCAGTGAGGCCAGAGCCAGCATATTGTACTAGCTTCTGTGTAGATGTGGGAGTGGAAATTTGAGTGGTAGTCTGTCTCAAAGACCTAACATCTGAATGGATGGGAAGGAAAATAATACAACATGGAATTAAGATTATTTGTGTGCAGAAATGCAGAAAGAATGTGAAAGAACTCAGACAGAAAGCTGCAGGTCTTGGAAATATTTTGCTTATTGCACAAGACTATGCTTCAAAGTCATGTATAATTCTGTGTAGTAATACCTCCTTTAATACTCTTAGATTCTTATTTTCAAATTCATTTTTTTCAGCTGATGCTGATTCCTCAGTATATATGTAATCATTATTTAGCTATCTAAATGGTGTTTCACAATGTCTAAAATTTTTCATCATCTTTTTCATTGTATCTGTGCATACTGGTTAAAAAGCACCATAACACTTTCTCCTTCCCATGGTGTGCTCAAGTTTATAGTAAAGTGCACTGGATATTTGCTGGCTATTAAATTTTAGTACAGTAAAATCAATGTTGCATACTTTTATCAAACAGACAATAAAACTAATTCAGATCATGAGCCTTAAAAAAATTCCATCTTCTGGAAAATTAAGAATATTTCCCCTGTGGATTTAATAAAAAAAATCCCCAAACCCATAATTCTGCTCTTACTTTCAGTTCATCAAACTTTCAAAGCTTTTCCAGTTAAAAGAAAAATGAGCTCCCTCTGTTTCCAATGTGCACAATTTCTTTCAAGAATTTCTATGTACTACTGCTTTAAATTAAGTCTCACCTTGTGGCAAACAGAAACCAATGAGGCAATCAGACTCTAGTAATTGCAGTTGAATAACTTTGAACAACTTTTTATTAGGAACAGGAAAACAGTAATTATAGAGCTGAAAATGTACTTATGGAAACCACAGAAAACATAGGGATCTTTGACATAAAAACTAAACAACCTTCTGTTTTTCCTTTGTCTAAAAGAAGTGGCTTACAGTATAAATAAAATTGATTGATTTGGGGTAGGATTTGGGAGCCTGGGTTCCACTGACAATCAGTGGGATTTATTCTAAGTCTCTTATTTATTTCTGGGGATCTCAGCTTTGAGGAAGATCTATTGCTAAACATACTGGGGGGTTTTGTGGGTTTTTTTTTTTCTGACTGTGTATAGCAGAGACGTGTTTTCATTATTAATCAATGGTTTATTCCGTACATCCTATACTCACATGGGTATTTTCATTGACTGTGAAATAAGTATCTTAAAGAACATTTTCTGTTTACAGATCAAGAGCTACTGCAGAAACAACTTTTCAAACATAAAGATATTACTTGCTACCAGCATCTGTGACAATTTTGTAGCAAGCAATAATGGAATGAAAATAAAAATTAATTTATTAACTTAACCTAAAAATGATAAAGAGAAACAAAGCTTGACTGTATGCTAACAGTTGATGCTGAAGAAATGCAGCTTGACCATTTGGATTTTCTCAAAAATGTAGAATTTATTTATAGCTGTTGCTTTTTATACAGGAAAAATGTTCCCTAAGTCTTATGACAAGCCTTTAGATTTTAGGGGTGCCTTTGGGAAGGAAATATCACTAAGTGCAAATTATTAATCTGTCACAGGATGTAGGAAAAAAGTCTGGTCATTATGTCCTGGGACCAGAGTCATCACTATGGAAGCCAAATAGATGGTCTGAAGGAGAGAATAGCTGTCATGTTACGTGCAGCTCTTTGAGTGACACATTTTGAATGGATAGGAATGAGTGATGGCATTGAAATTTTTTCTGACTTTAGCTGTCTCCCTTATCTAATTTATCATAATTGGTTTTCATCCTTTCTTTTTTACCTTCCACTCTTTCTAATAATGTCTCCATTTCTTATTTATTTCCACCCCCATCCCCCCTTTCTTTAAAAACTTCCCCTGATTGATTTCCAGTACAAGACATGTTCCAGTAAGAAGAATTCTTCAGGTAAAAGTACACTTGAAAATCCTTCTAATGGAAACATGGCTGCTACCAGTAAAAGAAATGTCTTTAATTGAAGTTAATAGCTCAAAACTATTAGAGAGCATCCAAAGGAGGGCAAAAAAGGTGGGGAAGGGCCTTGAGGGGAAGCTGTATGAGGAGCAGCTGAAGTCACTTGGTCTGTTCAGCCTGGAGGAGACTGAGGGGAGACCTCACTGCAGTTACAGCTTGTGAGGGGAAGGGGAGGGGCAGGCACTGATCTCTTCTCTGGTGAACAGTGACAGGACCAGAGGGAATGGCCTGAAGTTGCATCAGGGGAGATTTAGGTTGGCTATTTGGAAAAGATTCTACATCCAGATTTTGATTCTTGCAATTGTCTCAGGAAGTATAACTCAGATTTGCTTTATTCTGAAAATATCCTGAAATTCCACAAATGCTAGAAGCAAGAAAATTATATAGCCTAAATTCTTTGTCCAAAAACAGAAGGAAATTGAAACATATTCCTGTGGCCAGGAATATCTTTTGACAGCTGAAAACAAATATTTTATTCTGTCTGTACTTGGGCTACAGAGAAAAAAGTCCTTTAACACAGTGCTAGGAAGAGTCCAGATAGGGACCCAAAATGGTAGTTTGAAATTTGCTCTTCTGCCTTTTCTCTCAGCTCTTTCTCTCTGACTTTGTTTTAAAGATACAAGTTTAGATTTCGAATATAACAATGACAGAGTCTCCAGCCCATGTGAATCAACCTTTCCTTGTTTCCTCAAAAAGGACAAGTGATGCATCCAGCTTTACTGATATGGGGTTCTGTTGGGGTTTGTTTATTTATTAATTTGTTTGGAGTTTTGGGGATTTTGGGGTGGGGGTTGGTTGGGTTTTTTTTTAATTCAATCAAATATTTTATTTTCAATAACTGTGCATATAGTCCCATTCCTCCAAAACCAGCAAGAGTAAAAAGAGAGAAACTGTTGTGGCAGTTTTTTCAAGGCAACTATGCTTTCCATTTACTCTAAATTAAGTGATTTTTCCAGTGCTAAACCCTGTACTTCCCTCTTCGCACTCGGACATCTGGTTCTTTACAGATGTTCTTAGTAACCTGTCCCCAAATCAATGTCTCCAACTTCGGTGTTTTCAGTCAATGTGCCTATGTCTTCAACAAGCTTCTCCATGTTCTGGGTTTTGATCTCTCTCATTACAACAAAAATTTTGTAATTTCATTTCCCGTGAATGAAAGGTGTGACCAACATATACATTCTCAGCAGAATCAGACATTACCACCAACAACCACCATTCTGGAGGTAACCACAGTTACTAAAACTTTTTCCATAAAATTTTGCATGTCCTACTCATCTCTTATTCAGGTTGACTCCCCTCTATTGCCTTTAGGGGAGACTCCTTCATATTACAGGTAGGTTCATGGGGCAATGTGGTTTTAATCTCAAATAGTCTATTTATACCTTCATGCAAATAAATTACTAATGCAAAAGAAAGATTTTAGTAAATAAAGAAGGAATCCCAGCTCCTTGTGTAAAACCATGCAGAGGTCTTCCTAGTTTGCAAAGTAGGACCTTGAAGTATTTAAAGCTTTTTAAAAAATTATTATTTTTCTTTTGGTTTTGGTGTTTGGTTTTTGTTTTTCTCCTTAATCTTCTGCATAAATTGTATAGCTGTTCTATGTATATTTTTCAGCATAAGTATCTGATAGCCAGAGGTCATATTAACCAGAATAAAATAAGGATTTCAGGAAAAGGAAAAAGCAAAATCAACAACAACAAAATAGCCCAAAAACCAACCAAACAAAAAGGCACCTCAGAAGAGGCTAAAAAGAACAAAATCAAGCAAAACAAGAGAAAAGAAAGCTGAAAGTATGGATGAGGCATGCAGGCCTAGGAATTGAAAATTTTCCCTGCTTGCAGAATCACTCATTTTTTTTAAGCACTAGTCTGATATGTGAATTGCACCTTTTCAAGGTGAGAACACTTAAGGCAAAAAATAAGGGTAGAGGGAGAGTGAGCAGAATTCACACCAGACAGATGTGTGAACTCCTAGGGAGTAGCAGCAGAGACAAAGGTTTCTCTCAGAGACATTACAGCTGAGGGATAATAAAGTTGTTAAGGACACAGAAAACGAAAGCATAGTTTAAGTTCATTTCACATTAAATACTGAGATCTCAAACAGTAACTATGAAGGAGCTTTTTGTAATTTCTGTGCAATACCAGCAGCCCCACATATTTTTGACTTTTTTAAAATATGAGTTTGAGGCTGTAGCATATAGAGAAAATAGTATAAATAATATTGCAAACCATTAAAAAGGGGAATCAATACATTTTAACATAAGCTTTCTTATTTAATTTCTAGTAAATATCTCTGTTCTCATTGCTGACAGCTTCATTAAGGCTGGCTTGACTGAAAGACAAGCATCCAAAATTGCAGCAGCTCTGTACTGTACCTTGCAGCACAGAATGTAAAACAGAAGTGGCAGCTCAAGCCAGGAGAAATCAAAAGAATGGGAGATAGGAGATATTTCTTAGAAATGTTTATCCTTCACCAGCTTATTTTGAGGTAGAAATTATATCTTGAATTATAAAAGCTTAGCCTATAATGGAAAGACAAATGTATGAAAAATGTAAATGATTGCCTGCCTCATACACCCCTCTCAGCCACCCCAATCCTTTTGTTAGACTCCCCATTTTAATTTAGTATCTTCTCTGTGGCAAATGCAGCACTATCAAAACAACGTTCACTCAGCAAAAGACATTGGAAATTAAATTGACAGTATTGAAAATGGTGGTGCCTCCATTTGCTGAAATAAAGTGAACCCTACTTTTTAGTGATATACTAATTTCCATAAGTAATCAGATTTTTTCTCATTCCTATGTACAAAAGAAGAGCTCCTAAGATTAAACTGCTGGTGGCATTTGGAGTGCTTTGTACTGTGAACCTGATAAAAAAGGTTCAGTTTAAAATGTTTGCATGGGTTCTACAATGCCAACGTATTAATATTGTATAAAGCAGTGGGGCTATGGACTGTGGTCCAGCCTCGTTTCTGCTGCCACGTTTTATTTTTGTGCAATACAACTGTATGCTGAAGGACATTGCTGCTAGCAAGCCAGGTTGCTCGCATAGTAGTATTTACCAATATATCACTGATGAATAGGTCTTGGGGTTAATAGGTAGATAAAGGCTTCAGGCTTCACTGACAGCTCAGAGACAGCAAGATCAAGCATGAAGGGTTTTGGAAGTCAGTAATTTTAAAACGTGGTATCATGAGTGGCAACGCCTACTCTGAGCTGTGAGAGATGACAGCTGGGAGGGAAAGGGGAAAAGAAGAGCAGCCTCACAGCAAACTGCAGTTGTTTGGAGCTTCTATGAACAGTGGGGGTGAGTCAAGCTTAAAGAGCCACATGTCTCTGTTCCCAGTAAAAGCAGACATGTTACTAAGGCTCCTCTGCCTGTGGAGACCCTGCAAGGGTAGCACTTGCATCTCCTGTGACCATGGGCTGAAAGGAAACCTACTCATGCAGATACAGCTAAGTCAGTCTGCTAGATGCAGGCACATACAGCTCTTTGGCAGACAAGCCAATCTGAAAAGAATGATATATTTCCTAGAAGATCCAAGGAGAAGATTTGGTCTGTTCAGTTTAGATGCGTAAATTTTGATGTCCCAGATCTCCTCCTTGAGATTATCAAACACACTCACCTGCCTCACTGTGCTGTAGAGGGAACATGGGCACCCACCTCAGATCACAAACACAACTTAAGCAGGAGAAATTGTCATAGAAAAACACCACTCTTCCTGTTGCTGAGAAACTGCTTCATTTAAAATCCTGTCATAAAGTGCCTGACAGAGAATATCTTGAAGGGGTTTTGTATTCACAGAGTGCAAAGTTAAGCGAGGTTTTTCCCTTTAAATGGTTATTATCTTTCACCCCACTTCCCTGCAGGCAGACCTTTGCACTCTGAAGAGCTCAACTGAAGTCAGTATAGTTCAAAAAGGACTTGTATGAAATAGGAGGATAATTATGGAAAAGACACAACAAGTGCATTACAGACACCAGGAGGCAATAAGACTCAAGGGACAAGTTTACAAACAATCCTGCCCTTTAGTAGGCCAGCAGCGTGCACAGCTTGACAGTTCAATAAATAGCTTGTAAAGTGTATACAATTTTATAGTTCCAAAATATTATATTGAACCAGTACTTCAATAAATCCCACTAATCATTGCTCTGCATCAAAGAGTACACTCATGAAAGCATCAAGCTGCCTTACTCCTTTTGAGGTCCCTGGCATTTTTTGAGTTCTGGGGCAGGAAAATTCTCTCATTGTAATAATTGTCAGATCCTAATCCTTATTCTTTTTCCACAAAAACAGGTCCACAGAGTCCCATAGCCTTCCACAGCATTACAGTGAAGATTCAGTGAGAGATTCAGAATAACATCTGCAAAGTCAGGTCCACACAATGTTTTTCTTGGGTTCCTTTTAAAGAATGCAGACTTGAATGTATGTGTGGAAAAAGTGGGGGTAAGGCCTCCCACTGTGAATAGCAACCACTGGTGTATAAAAAGCTAACAAATTGTACAAATAACAGAAAAGGCATCACTTCAAGTTCTGTTGAACCTACCTATCATTGCCAAATACGTAAAGAAAAATTACTTAGCATTCACATATAGTGAAAAATAATACTGTAAAATTCTGACATGTTGTTATAGATTATCAGTTCTGTCTGGCTTGTTACAGAAAAGAAGAAATAACGGAAGACTATGATGGACAGGAATGAGACCAGGAAACAAAAAAGGAAACAAAAAGCCGAAGATGGTGAGTTAGAAAGGCCATAAAACCACATGGTTCTTGGTTTGGTGCCACACTTTTGTGCCACACTTTTGTGCCACACTCACTCCTTCCAGTACTGATCTTTTATGCCCATGTCTAGCAGCTGTCTGGAATAACCTCACCCTACTTCTTTATTCCGGCAATGATTTATGTAGTATTGAGTGGGGCAGATGCACTCTTTTAGACCAGGACTTCAGAGTGATATTCTGCCTGGAAAGGAAAAAGCCTTGGCTTCCCATGACACATAGAAGTTTGTAGTTTACTTTATTTTGCCAGAGTTTATAAGTAAACAAAACAGATAATAGAAGTTTGTATATAGCCTAAAACTAGACTTCTTACAGCTGATGGCTTCCTCTAATTTGTGCTCCATGAGAAGTGGAGGCCTGAAGAGAAATCCATATATCATGGATTATGTATCAGGTGTTGCAGAAGTTACCCAGCAGTATCAGGGTTGATGAATGACCAAGAAAATGTTCCTCTTACTGAGGACCTAATATTTGGATTGCATTCAAGGAAATTATCATGAAAGCTGCTGAAAAGCTTCAAATTATAAACTTTCTGATAACTGTAATTGTATTTCATTCAAGATTTGTATGGATCTCTTTATATTCCTTGGGTGTTTCAGCAAGCACAATTATCTCAAATATCTCAGTCACAATTTAATTCAAACTGCAAATAAATTATCTTACAACTTCAGAGAAGAGACCTCATTATTCAAATAAAATCATTACTAGATAATCAGTGTAATTTTGTAGAGATGATGTGCAAAATCAAAGTGTGCATTTTAAAGGCTGTCTCTAATAAATCAGTAGAAATTTGGCAGCTGATTTAAAGGGAAACAAGATTCCACCAAGTATCATTTTTCCAATAAAATGTGAGTTCAAGTCATGATGAAAAACATGCATTAACTTTAAATCTATCCAAAAGCTGATAATTCTCATACTAGAAAAAAAAAAATATTCAGGGCTGCTAAATGCTTACATTTGGGTTGAAGGGCCATGAAGCTGATAAAAAAACTGGAGCACCTCACCTACAAAGACAGGCTGAGAAAGTTGGGGCTGATCAGCCTGCAGAAGGGAAGCTTGTGTGGAGGACACCTCACAAAAATATTCCAGCATCATAAGGGGTCTACAGGGAAGCCAGACAGGGACTCTTTGTCAGGAACTGTATTGACAGAACAAGGAGTAATGGGTACAAATTGAAAGAGTAGAAATTTAGGCTCAATATTAGGAAGGAATTTTTTAGCATTTGATTGGTGAGACACTGGAGCAGGTTGTCCAGGGAGGCTGTGAATGTCCCATCCCTGGCCTGGCAGTGTTCAAAGCCAGGTTGGATAAGACCTTGAGCATCCTGGTTTAGTGGGAGGTGTTCCTGCACAGGGCAGTGGGGCTTGGAACTAAATGATTTTTAAGGTTCTTTCCAGTCCTTGACATTCTATGGTTCTGTGAATTAACAACAATGATTTTATTTTAATAATATGAAAAGAATAAAGATCCAGAGGATTCTCTTCTTTCTGTAACTCATTAAAATATATGTGGTCTCTACTTGAAGATGAAGCTCTACTAACTCACAGTGCATTCTCTGCTCATGTAAAGTTATAAGTTGCACAACTTTTCATTTTCTCAATTTGAGATAATACCTTAGTGTTTTCTGTGTTATATCAGTGCACCTAGGTGTAAATACAGGAAGAGAACAGATGGATTTTGCAAGATGTCCAAATCATGTATATTATTTTCTAGTTAGTAATCTTTTCATCCTCTGTAATATTTGTCACAGTCATATGTACCCAGACAGTGGTAGGTAAGTACAGTGTAAGTTTGTGTGCAAATGCCCCCACCCAGATATGGACATTTAACTGTTTTGCCCCAAGCATATAATCAAAAACAAACATGTTAATATATGTTCAAGAAGAGACATATGTTTTTATCCACTAACTTTTCTATTCTTCCCCTGTGATTTGTGGCATCACACAAAAATCGTAATTCTAATCTGCAAATGCTTCTCTGGAATTTGCAGTGTTGCTGAATTCAAAAGGGACAGTAAGTCAAATGGATCATCAATCAGTCAGAATAGATCATTCCATGATGCTCATTTTCACATTTTATTGCTGCTGAATAGATTGGTCATAGGACTATGCATTGATTACTGTGTTATGTGTTTTTAAATTCATTTTGTCACCTAAATGACTCTATTAGAACTTCCTCAAGGGAAAGTCTTCAGGGTTGTGGAACACTTCAGTTTGCCAGAAGAAGGTTTGATAATGGTTCAAAAAAAGGACCATAGATTGTCACTGCTGTTTCGGCTGTGGGGTGACAATTGACCCTTGATGTTGCCCGCCCATGGGGACGCCAACTGCTGTCAGTGATGAAAGAGGCAGGAACGACTGAAGGTTGATTAGAAGCTTATTTATTAGAGCATCAAACATAATCGTATTTAGGAAGCCAACCTCAGAAGACAAAATAATGCAGAAGACATGCCAATGTATACCCTTGACTATAGTGCTTCTGTGTCCTATCAAACCAATCGACAACTTTACTACCTTATATGGAAACATAGCTTACTGACTCGTGTTCCCTGGCTCACTGGGAAATGGCTTCCCAGCTGACCCGGCAGCTCTGGCAGGGAACCGCCCCAGCCTCGGTTAGAGAGCTGCAGGTGGACCGGCAGCTCTCCCCCGGTGGGTTAGGGCGTACGGCGATGGAGCGCTGGAAGTGAGGCGATGACGAGGTACAGAAGAAGGAGGCTCGGTGAGGGTGCAACAGAGAGCAGTTTATTGGCACTCTGCAGCAGCACCTGACCAAAGCCCTGCTGACAGAGCTGTGCAGTGGGTTAAAAGGGACAGGGAGAGGGCGTGGTTTCAGGTCAAACAACCAATAGGGGTAAAGGGGAAGGCATACAGAGAGCAAATCAAATTTAAGGGGTGGGGGATTTCCCAGGCTTGCTCCAATCCGGGACCGAGTCTCTCTGAAGTCTCTGGAAAGAGGGGAGAGGCCTCCCGGAGAGTGACAGACCCGGGGAGGAGGGCAACAGATGATTGACAACAAACTGTAACCTGGGAGAACAAAGGTAGGGGATTTCCAAGGCGGGAGATGTACCAAATGGGGAGAAGTACAGGGGGGAACTTGGGAAAAACTATTACCTAACTTACTTATGAAAAATAGGTAAAAACAAAACATGAAAATACAAAGCACACCGCAACATTTAAGCAACATTAAGCTTACCAATCACTAACAATGTTACCTTATATGAAATTATGACATAATTTCTCTATTAACATAACAATCCCACAATCCTCTAGGCAAAACCCCTTAACAGGCTACTTAAGTAATGTACTTTAGCTTAGCTTATTCAACTGTATATTTACTCAATCTATAATATTATGTCATGCTTAAACTGGCAGGTTCTTTAGCTCAACAACAGCATCCATCTTGATGGTGCCCACACAACTCCCCATACCAGGTCTAGACATTCTCTCTCTTCAGCGCTTTGCATCCCACAGTCTTAGGCTGATGCCTTCTGTGTAGTCAGCCAAGGCCAACTCACTGTCAGCCCCTCCAGTCCAACTCCCACACTAGATTCCTATCACTGAACTTCTTACTGACTTGCATACTAATTGCATATATTATTGTATTATTATATAATATATAGTAAAAAAAATATACTCTCATTTTAACCTAAGGTATAGTGACTGAGAAATTCTTCCCAATATCCTCTAAAAAGCAGTTTATCTGGTACACAGTGTCCACGTTCTTTCACAATTGCCAGCAGGATGGCTAATATGAATGTCTTTTCTCGGATCCCGGGCTGGTAGCCATCCGAGAATTGCGGGTAAAGTCCTTTTCTCCAAGCCCCGTGCCAGAAGAAAAAATCAGGACATTCTTTTATCAGAGTTGTTTATTCCATCGTGTTCTTAAATATTTTTCCTTCAGCCAGCATAGGTGTCACCTACACCGCAGCCGAAGGCTATCTGCCCCGCTCCTGGGCGGTCATAATCTTTTATACTAATTATTACGTCCCCACTGTTTTCACTACTATACCAATATCTACTGCTTTTATTAAACTGTGCACTTTTACACTAAACCAATAAGAAAATGCCACCACCTCACCCAAAGATGGAGGACAAGAAGAAGAAGGAGAAAGACAAGGGACACACCCAAATCCCTCCATCTTGTCTCCTTGAGCCCCCTTTGTGAACCCCCAAAATCCACATTAATACACAAAAATAAGTTATTTAATATCCTAATTACACACCTGTGACTTGTAATTCTTCATATAATGTTGGCAATCGCTCCCAGGGGCTAAAATCAAAGGCACTGGTGGTTTTATCGCTGTTCCAGGGTCTCTGGACCCCCTCCTGGGGTCTCGGACCGCCCGGGACATCCAAAGGGATGTCTTGGGTTCCGACAGTCTTTGTATTCTGTCTGAACACAAAACAGTTTTCTGTACAGAGAAGTCATTCAAAGTATAGTAGTAAAGGCAGTGTCTGATTCCAAGGAAAGAGACCCCAAATTCCTTTCTCTGAAGGGCTCCAGGTGGGATGGAGCCAAAAGGGAAGCATTGATCTGTTGGCTTCTCATGGAAAAAAAAGAAAATTAGTCAATGAGCAGGCCTCAGACATATTCAATTTTTAAATGTTCTTTCATGATGATTGGGTTGTTTCTGTAAAAAATAAGCAATCTTACAATGTCAAGGAAGATTTAACAATTTTACGAAGATAAAAATTTTGGGCAGTCAACTATGTCTGACTGCGTATTAACTCTGCCCCCTGTTAAATCAGTCACTTGCCACATCAGGCTCCATATGTTTAGAAAAACTAAGTGAGAGAGGGAGGTGAAACACCCTGTGTACTTGTTGCACTCCTGTTCACAGTATAGAAATCATTGTGGATCTACTTTTTAACAAAGGTGTGGGGTGGTGGGAGGGTCTGTGAGCACTGAGTGTGATGGGCCCACAAGGCAGATAAAGCTGAGGAGCAGCTCTGCTCTTTCTGCCCCCCCGGATAAACACAAACTCTACTGGACTTGACAGTCCTTAATTACAAAGAAGGTGTTACTAGAGAAGATGGCAAACAGCCAGGTACCCTAACAGTTGTCATACCAAGGAGCTAGAGAGGAGAACTGTGAATAGTTACCTAAACTATGGAGAAGAATCTGTTATGCACTTACCCTCTTTCCTCCTTTCAGTAAAGGATTTTTCTTCAAGACAAAGATACCTTTGTGATTAAGGGATGAAAATATTTTCACTAAGCATCAAGCAGCTCAGGTTTATTCTTGCATACTTGATGTTGAGGCCTTGAGCAAGTCCCTCTTAATGATCCCCAAAATTTAAATTCTGACTTACCTTACCATACTTGATGTTGAGGCCTTGAGCAAGTCCCTCTTAATGATCCCCAAAATTTAAATTCTGACTTACCTAATGACCATCAACACAGGCTTTCTACTATGACAGCTATACAAAACCTTGGAGATGAGGGTCAGGGTTTGTATTTTGCCTGTTTAATTCAACTAAATTAACCAGTAAGCCAAGAAAATAAACTCTCTACTCACAGTTTGTTTCCTTCAAGTCCAAGCACATCCACAGTGGCAATGTAAGAAATTTGCCTAAATTTGCAACCTTGGCTGCTTAACACAGGAGGCTTTGAGGAAAATAAACACATCCATTTTCCAGCTGTTTTATGGTTCCTGAATAGCAGGACTTAGAAAACGGCCAGTAATTTTCATACAACTATAATCTGAAAAAATAGCACAATTGAAGAGAGTTTTTTTACCATTCCATATTGTAAGGCTGAATATGTACTGCAGAGGCACATCACAATTCAAAGAGTGGTTCTACTTTCAGGTGTTATATTCTATAAAAGCTCACAGACTTTAGAAAGTTGTCTCTCAAGAGACAAGGGCTCATAGTGTAGGACTGTTGTAAGGTTCTTCCAAAAATAAATAATCAATAGAGAACCACCCTACAGAGTGAGAATATTGCAAGGAAGCAGCATGTTATGGAAAACTACATTACAATTTTCATTGTCATGTAGTTTTCCATAACAAAGCAACAACAAGAAGAAGGGAAAGATTGTTAAAACTGAAAGATGTGCAACAAGACTGTCATCAGAGCTGGAATGGGTAAGTGAAACTGAAAAATATTAAATAGTCTTTATTCCAATACAGAGTTACAGGGTCTGAACCACTTCCTTTGCATACCCTCTGAAGGCATTAGGAGTGACACACAGAATGCAAGATCAGGAGCCTGCAGCAAAATCAGAGCTTAGCTCAGCCGTTCAGGGAATTTATGTTCTCTCTGCTAAGATAAATTAGAATAACAAATATTGGGAGAAACTAGACAGGGAGTTCACCTTGCTAAGTGGTTACCATTTGTGCTCCAAGTAGAAACATAAAGTAACAAGATTGTCTGATTTATAAACAGGCAATTCTTTACTCTGCTTGGAAGAAATAAGGATTCATTCCTGCCTTCATGTGCACCTTGAAGTCTGTTCTCATGTAAGACTTAGATTTTTTAAGCTGAAGCTTTCATTGTTTAATTTATTATTTATATTAGTGTTAGCATTAATATTTCATAGCCATTGGCCATTGTGAGATGAAAGAGAAGCCCAAGTTTTAAAGTCAGAGAATCAAATATATAAAACTGTTTTTTCAAATCAAAAAATTGTTACATTAAAAAAAAATAATACAGGAGAAGTTCTCTGCAAATAAACTTCATTTATGATCCAAAACCTAAGATAATGAACCCCAAAAGTCAAGCCTTCTGAGTGATCTGGCTGACCTTGAAATCAGTCTGTGGGCCTCTCTCAGTGCTCTTAAGCACTGTCCCCTGAGGCTCAGTGATTTTAGATCTTTTAAGTCTGGCAGCTCTCATCCTTCTCATTTCTTTCATAAATGAAAAACTTGACATCTTGAAAAACTCAAGATAGCAAGAGTCAAGATATACTGGATATTTCCACAGCTTCCTTTGCCTATGATATAAAACTATAAAACATCTCACAAAACTACCATTATGCAGCAGGCACATATTCAAATTAATAAACTTCAATTTTTCAGTCGCAGCAAGAAGGAGACCACAGGAAATAGAACTGCTGTAATGCAACTTTCTGAGCATGAAGACATTTTCACAATTAGCAATGTAGCCACTGAGCCATAGTACAGCACATCAGAGCAGCAAATGGTTGGTGTAGCTCCTCCATCTGAAGTGAGCAGGTCCAGAGAAGACAACTGCAGCAGCTGGCAGGAGGCAGAGGCCCAGCTGAGGCAGCATCCCAGATGACAAAATGTCTCATTATGGTTCTGTACAGACATGCTTTGTTTAGCCCATAGTCTGTACAAAACCAGATCATTTTCTGTTTGCTTTAAATTTTACTATTGATCTAGGACTCCAGATTCCCCCAAACTGTTTTATTGAGGCCGTCTTTCAACATCTTCTAAATCTAGCTACTAAATTAAGTGAGACAATAAAGCATAATTTTCAGTTTTAAACAGTAGAACAATGGATATGTATTATTTCCACACAAAATCTCAGAAATTAATCCTGGTTTTCAATTAAATCTCTACTTAAATTTTCTTAGAACACTATCTAATAGCAGCTAATGAGAAAAGCAGTGTTATCTTCAAATATGCATGTACCAGACAACTAATATGACCTAACATTTATGGGTTTAGGCATTGTCTTTTAATAAGAAAATAAAAATAAAAATCTTTCAAAAATATGAGTATGAGAATGGATTATTTATTTCTCCTAATTTATGACAAGGAGATCAGTCATGAATGTTGTGTGCTCTGTTTCAGTCTTGAGTTCAACTTCTCAGGACAATATCTCATTTTATTATTAATTGTAAAACATTCAATTTTCATTGGGCTTCCATTGGGCTCTGTTTTTATTAAACAGAGGCTTTCCTGAAAGAGCCCTTCTTTGAATTAGGAGTAACAACCCATTTGCTTCACTAATCCAATTTATTCCCAGGGAATAATTTCTAATTTTACCTGCCATTCCAAATTAACCTATTGTTCTATGGAGATATTTCCTCTAACCCAAGGTATTCTACAGAAATGTGTAGGATTCACCTGACCTGGTGTAGACATCTATGTCTTACTTAACAAGTTGCTAATTGTTTAGAAAAAATGAGCAATTATAGGACATAATTCATTCTTTCTAATATAGATGCCCAAAATAATGGGTCAAATGTCATTTTCCAAATTACCTTTCTCATTAACAACTGACAATACAGGAAATAGAAGATGGCTGGTTCAGTGGACATATCTACAATCTAGACCACCTCCCCAGATGTGTAGATTTCTCGCAAATGCAAGTTCTTTAAAGTGAAGTATTTTAAGTTGCCTTTAGAGGCATGTTTTTGTTAATTGCCTCTGTATGATCACTTTTTCATGATGCACCAACAGCTGTTTTGGTGTGATCATTGGATTAGGTGTTTGACCAGCTTTGCAGCATCACACTCCCTACATGTTGGAAAGTTCCCAGTGGAAGCTGTGTACCATTAACCTCACTTTGCGAACTCCTGAGCTTACTGAGGGACAGATCTGTGGTCACTAGGCAGGAGTGTACATTGGAAAAGATGCCTTTTATGTTACATAACACAGCATGCTAGAGGCTTAGATCTTTATCCATCCTCAAGGATAAATAATGAACTATATTACTGTATTAAATTCCAAAGTATATGTAGAATTTTACAGTTTAAGTACTCGAGTGATTAATAGAGTCTAAAGGCTGAAACACAGGAATTATTATGTACTAAATTTATCTCAGCAATAATTATTTAGAATTCCAGTAATGCAGCACTACTTCAGCATTTAGATTATTGTTTCATCTTCTAAACATTGCTATTATTTATTTTATTTCTCACTTTTTCCAACCAGTTCTAAAGCAAAAAAGTAACCTGAAAAAAAGTTATAAAATAAAATTAAAAGAGGAGATAATAAAAACAGCCTCTGCAATGAAATATGTGATTGAGCACCCTACATAAATATACATTTAGATCTAGATGAAAACTGAGAGCATGACAAATAAATCTTGCTCTGAATCTTTTCATTCCTCTTGTCATATCTTTTAAAAGCTTTTGTATTAAAGGCATATTTATATTTATTTGAGATACCTTAACTGTAAATCACTATTTTTCTCCCCTCTTAATCCTAAATTGCAAGAACAGGATTTGCACCTAATTTTAAAGTTAACAAATTAATGGATTGATATTTTAAAAAAAATATTGATAGGCTAGTAGCAGTTTGGGGGGGGGGATTGTTGCATTTACTTTGTTTTGAATAGTTTTTAAATCTTTCAATATCTTCAGATATGTTTACTTAATACATTTCTGTGAGAGGAATAAATAGTAGCAGTAATATATTTTGATGGTATGTCAGTTGTCTCTTCCTCTGAGCTGGTAAGAAGACCTAGTTTCTTTTTTCACAACATCTGATAATGCTTGGAAAAGGAGTTATCCCCAGTCTTTAGATATCTATATAGTTCAGAAGACTGGACTACTGATATACCTTGACAGTTAATTGACTAGCAGCAAAGTAAATGCATTAAATGCATTTGTAGGATGAAATATACTTCAAGCAGAAGGCTCACCTAAGACCAACATTCACTTTAGGTCACAGGTAAGCTTTACTTTTCCAGCTTATTTGAGATTTAATTACATATGGCAAAACTCTCAGATATAAAAAAGTCACCAGATACTTCAAAAATAAAATCTGGAAAGTTTAAACTGAAAATATGACTCTTAGAAATGAGAGTCATAAACCACTAGGATAGCTTATCAGTGAAAGTGATAAATTTTCCATTACCTGGACTCCTTATGGCCTTGTTTTAGCAAAGCACTTAGACTTCCATATCCATAAATTCCACTGTACAGGAATGTAGTCACAAACGTTTGTGTCCAGGAAGATGGGTTTTGTGAACTATCCAGACAAGAACGTCAGACTCTTTTTGTAACATGCTCAAGGGAGAGCTGTGGAATGCAAGTGTTGCATTAACCATGGCTCTTAATGGAGTTGAAGCCCTTTTCCTTTGAGCAGTGTCTGCTATAGAAAAAGTGCCAGTTTGTGTCTCCTGAAATAGCTGTAACAGTGCCTGGGCATCCCATATGTTCAAACTGGACTGTGCACACAGCAGATGTAGGCAAGCAGTTGGGTTATAAGGTGCAAGTAGGCACAGAATCAAGGAAGGGTGGTATGCAGCAGAATCTCCTTGATGACTCAGTTGAATGGATTGAAAGCAAAGCAGTTTTGTGCATGACTGCATGGTGCTTCACTTCTCCCTGGACCTCAGCATAACCTTTAGTAAAGCAGAAGCCAGAAATTAATATTTTTTCTCAAACTTTATGAGCATAACCCTACTTTGTAGTGAAAATAGTTCTACATAAAAATAGTATTTTATCATTCTTCAGAAAATTCTTCCAGCAAGCAATCATGGGGAGCCAAAAATGGTCTAGCTTTTTTGTTAATAATTAATTGGTGAATCTAGAAACCCTCTGTCCAAAATGATAAAGATTCAAGGATCGACATACAATGCAAATCTTTCCTGGATCTCTGCAGAGATATAATTCCTTAGGTTCCAGTTAAATCAGTTAAGGAAATGTCAAATCAACATTCAACCCCTGTTCTCCTTTCAGAAATGACAGAATTGTAATTTAAAGCAGAGAGAAATGTTATATGCAAGTACTACTGGTAGTTTGTTTCTGAAGATGAAAACTTCTACTTTCCTATTTATGCTACTGAATTCTGAATGCCTGTCTAAATCCTTCCCTCTGGGTCTTTCAAAAGTGTCATTTCATAATAAACTTTCAAAAGTGTAATTTCATAATAAACTGCTCTTTTGGATAAATAAGCATTGACAGCACAAAGGGTGATAGAGACATTCATTTGCCTTTACCACCAAGAAGTCTGTGCATAAAATTTTCCTTTACATACAGTTTTTGCAGTTCCTCAAAGCAGGAAACTTGTGTTCATCTAAAATTCAGTTGTGTACCAGGAGTCATTGCTCTAAAACTGTTAATTTTCCATCAACAGAAATGTCGTGCAATGGAATGTAGGACCTTAGTTCTCAGTAGCAACTCCCAGACCAAAGCATCTGCACCTTTGTCATTCTACTGCTGCTCCACTCTGATGAAGAAAAATCATGAATGTATTTGCATTTATCAACAGATACATCTGGCAGAAATCTACAGCATACTGCATAGCTGAGTTAAGAAGTTTGGTCACTGTTTAGGGAACCTATTAGTCCTTCAAATGCATTGTTGGTTTGTTGATGAGACCCAGATCTTCTGTCCCACTTTAGAGAAATCTCCCAAGCTGCCATTCCAGATTACTAGTTCTGTCAGTAGCAGACCTAGTTTAAGCTCCTCTGTCCAGACCCTATTCCATTCTGCTCTTCTCTACCAGAACTTACTTCCCTCCCAGTCATGCCAACTCAACTATTTATATAATTGTGCTTCACAAAGATTTTGTGAAAATACATTTTGCTTTTCCCATGTTGGAGGTTTCAGTCTCAAATTTTGGAGAATTGCATAAACCTGGTAACCCAAACAGTACAACTGATGCCAGTTTCTGGTGAAGGACTGCAACAATTTTGTAACACAAAGTATGAGGAGAAAGGGGAAGCTGATCTGCTGTGTATCTGCAACAGAGGAATTGTGTTGAATTCTTTTCTACAGCTCCAAATCCCTGTCTAAAAAGACAGGAAGCTATGGAACCTAATACATTAAAGATTCAATAAGTTTAACATATTAGAGGAATTATTCACCCAGATTACATTCATGAATATACTGAGTCTTAGAATCCACTTACAAGTCACCTTTGCACTGGAACTTTTTCAGAAGCTATCTTTTGGAAAACAGTGCTAGAGTTACTGTATGGCATAGATTTGCATGTGCCAGGCATATCTCACAAGATTTCTAATGTGTGCCTGAGATCCTTTTTAGATGATGGAGGGAGAAATCTTCTTCTGAAAGCTTCCAGTGGAAAAAACTACCTGCATCAGTTCAGGTAGACAGAGATGATCTGCCTACTTGATGCCTTTAGAGGTACTTTTGTGAAAGCTGGGTGCTTAATCTAGACAGATTGGAACCCGTTTCAGGATATTTATACCAATTCTGAATATGCAACACTCCTTTTGTAATGAGAAGATCAAGTATTTTACATTTCTTGGTATTATTATGCACTTCACATCCTTGGCATTTATCACCATTTTCAGCATACTGTCAGGAGCATAGCAATGCCTATTAGCCTCTAAACCTTCCCAATTGGAATATTTTTCAATGTTGATGGCTTCCTTTAAACCATATTTAAATAGATTGATGCATCTGTACATTAGCAAGGCTGCTTGTTTGGGGGTTTTGATTAATATTTGGATAACTGTATATTATTTAACTTTAACAGACATTAAGAATCATGTAAGAGCTACAAACTCAGACCTCGACTTAGCAGGGAGTTCAAAGACTGAAAGTTAGATCTAGTGAGTGTATAAGTACCTTCTCTGATTTGATAAAATACATCATAATGGATGCAACTACTGGTAACACGAGTCAAGACTACATGAGTGAAATCCCAACCTTATTGTCCCACATCTGTCTTCTTTTTTAAACTTTATGATAGTATTATCAGTAAGCAAGTTATTTTGATCTCAAGAACTCAAGACTTTTTGAATACACAAATCAATGCCCCAGTTTTCTTCAGGACTACCATGACAATTATTCACTTTAAAATGAAAAAACAAAATTCTTTGGACAAGATGTATCTTTCTTTAGATTAGTCTCACAGAGCACCTTTGGGGAGCATGTTTTAAGATATTTGTTTGCTTCCTCTGTCCTGCAAATCACTGTTAATGCGCAAGATTGTCTGGGCAGGGGGTGTATAGAGGGTGTCCCAGTGACAAGCCTCATTGCAAAACTTTCTAATACATTTCTTTTAAATTGCCCTGTTGGTTAAGGAGTCCACAAGGGACTGTGGAAGGCTCTACAGAGTATATTTAGCATATAACTGCTATTACTACATTCACCATTAAATTACTTATTCTGAATTACAGTAATAAGACCATCAGATCTGGCTTCAAATCAGAGTTCTAGGAAACTCATATTTAATGCCCCATAAAATTCCATGCATTTGAAGTATGAGCTTACCTACTTTCACATATTCCAAATGTTGTTTTAAGGAATATCTTCACAAAATGGCTAATTTTCCATTGAAATCAAGTCAAAAAGCACATACTTTCGGCAAATACATTTCATGCAAAACATTTCTATTGAAAAATGGCCTTACTTCAACTCAGTTGTCCGACCTTGTGTTAGGCTATAGGCACCCCCATGGCAAAAAGTTCTCCCTTAGGTAACCACATTGTCCCCAGCCAGGGAAGGACTCACTGAGAGAGATCCTCAGTGAGAGGATTTTCTTTGATGTCAGTTTCTCACTGAGGCCCTCCAACAAGAGCAGCTTTTGGGTGGTGATTTCTGCTGCTGTCTCAGCCCCAGAAGAGAATTCAGATTGCCAGCTCTGACATAAGAAGTTGAAAGACTATTGCCAAAGTTAATTTGGCCACAACTTTAACGAAAGAAAGAAAGAAAGAAAGAAAGAAAGAAAGAAAGAAAGAAAGAAAGAAAGAAAGAAAGAAAGAAAGAAAGAAAGAAAGAAAGAAAGAAAGAAAGAAAGAAAGAAAGAAAGAAAGAAAGAAAGAAAGAAAGAAAGAAAGAAAGGAAGAAAGGAAAGAAAGGAAGGAAGAAAGGAAGAAAGGAAGAAAGGAAGGAAGAAAGGAAGAAAGGAAGAAAGGGAGAAAGGAAGAAAGGAAGAAAGGAAGAAAGGAAGAAAGGAAGAAAGGAAGAAAGAAAGGAAGAAAGGAAGAAAGGAAGAAAGAAAGGAAGAAAGGAAGAAAGGAAGAAAGGAAGAAAGGAAGAAAGGAAGAAAGAAAGAAAGAAAGAAAGAAAGAAAGAAAGAAAGAAAGAAAGAAAGAAAGAAAGAAAGAAAGAAAGAAAGAAAGGAAAGAAAGGAAAGAAAGGAAAGAAAGAAAGGAAGAAAGGAAAGAAAGGAAGGAAGAAAGGAAGGAAGAAAGGAAGAAAGGAAGAAAAGAAGAAAGGAAGAAAGGAAGGAAGAAAGGAAGAAAGGAAGAAAGGGAGAAAGGAAGAAAGGAAGAAAGGAAGAAAGGAAGAAAGGAAGAAAGAAAGGAAGAAAGGAAGAAAGGAAGAAAGAAAGGAAGAAAGGAAGAAAGGAAGAAAGGAAGAAAGGAAGAAAGAAAGGAAGAAAGGAAGAAAGGAAGAAAGGAAGAAAGAAAAAGAAAGAAAGAAAGAAAGGAAGAAAGAAAGAAAGAAAGGAAGGAAGAAAGGAAGGAAGAAAGAAAGGAAGAAAGGAAGAAAGGAAGGAAGAAAGAAAGGAAGAAAGGAAGAAAGGAAGGAAGGAAGGAAGGAAGGAAGGAAGGAAGGAAGGAAGGAAGGAAGGAAGAAAGAAAGAAAGAAAAAGAAAGAAAGAAAGAAAGAAAGAAAGAAAGAAAGAAAGAAAGAAAGAAAGAAAGAAAGAAAGAAAGAAAGAAAGAAAGAAAGAAAGAAGAAAGAAAGAAAGAAAGAAAGAAAGAAAGAAAGAAAGAAAGAAAGAAAGAAAGAAAGAAAGAAAGAAAGAAAGAAAGAAAGAAAGAAAGAAAGAAAGAAAGAAAGAAAGAAAGAAAGAAAGAAAGAAAGAAAGAAAGAAAGAAGGAAGAGAAATACTTTGTGGGAAATTGTTTTGGGTTGTTTACCTGGTCTTTCTATCTGTGGTCATTAGTACATGCTCTGACAGTGAAGGGGTCTAAACAGTAGAGGCCACTGGTTTGTTAAAGTTTTCTGTTTAGGCCTTGCCTCTTCTGGCCAGCTGATGTTCGAAGTTAGAGCTCCCTAGTCTTTCTCTAAAGCCCCAAAGGCAGGGGTTTAAGACCATATATTTTTTTAAATACTAGTATAAAAATAATTCATATTATGCTGGCAGCGCATCTCATGGCATGTGCTTTGCACTGCCAGTCTGATCTGATACCCTAGATTCCTGAAAAACAGAAATTCTCTACCTGAAATATCCCAACAGTGCTAAGCAACAGCTTAGCAGGTATTTATCACACTGGGAGTCTCTCTGCTGCTTTTAGTGCACGTGCACACCTCCTTCCTCATTTGAGCCTCCCCACAGAGGAGTCTCATGCTCATGCAAGAGTTCTAGCACGCGGACTCGGAGGCCCAAGGGTCCCCCTGCAGCTGCAGGTGTCACTGCCTGTCTGAGCAGCCTGCTGGACAGACACTGCTGGGTGCTGACACTTCTCTCTTTACTGGCAGAGCCAGTACACCAGTGGTACAAGCTTCGTCAGTGGTTCAGATCTGAGCTGGGCTTGAAACAATGATCTAAGTCACTGAATCTCTGCAAGGAAGTGCCTTGCATTTCCTGCTCCTCACAAAAGATTACCTATAAGACATGGTGTTAGCTCCTTCCTTCCAGTCACTGAACTTGACACTTTTGTGCCTGGTGCATGCAAAAAGAGATCTAATATTTTTTGTCAAAAGCTCCCTATAACCAAAGGGACAAAGAGGATCATTGTGGAAGATATCCTACCCATTTTGAGAAGAATCTGTCAAGGGTATGGTATCCCCACAAACAGTCTCGTTTTCGGTCCAGCTGATGTAATGCAGCACTTTTGCCAGCAGCAGTGAAATGAGAGGAATCTGCCCCACTGCTTCACAGTGGAACAGAGAGAGGCTCACAGTCAAGTGTTACATGACATAAGTTTTCTGTTGCCTGAATGAAACCCACATATCTATTAACAGTATACTGGCCCTTCCCTCCAAAGAACAGCTGGGAAAGCACTGCTCCTAATGGTACATTCTCACTTGCCAAAGGTAAATTGAGCAATATATTTCTTCCTTGGGAAGTATTATGTTGTTCATTATTTTAGCATTAGAGAAAAAGTACAAAAAATGTTGATTTGCTGCACAGCACTGATGTACCAGGAAAAAATGCCTATCGTCTGAAATAGTGACATATCACAATAAATGAGTTGACCAGTGCATACAAATTTTTATGTAATTTTCCACCAGCTATCAGGTAAAATTATTTCAATTACATTAAAATGCACAGTTTTTCCATGTCTGGCTCACTGAACAAAATGATACCACTGCAAGGGCTGTTCAAATCATCAAACTCCATAAGCATAACGAAACAAAAATACCAATTCAATGCAAAGCTATTCTAAACTGTAGCTACAAGAAGAAGAAGGAGGGGGGAAAAAACAGTGAATCTTCCTACTTTTTATTTTTTTCAAACCACTGGAATATATTATCATCTGCTCAGCCCGTTTTGTTTTTTTTTTTTTTTTTGTAAGCAGTAGATAAATGTCTGGGTTAAGTGCTATGCCTTGTAGCAGCAAAAATGATTTTTTTTCTCCTATAAACTTTATTACTATTATTTGTCATATTTTGAAATACATAGCTATTTATACTGGGAAGAGGCTAACCAGGCAATCACCTGACAGACAAATTCAGAAAATACACTCTAGCAAATAAAAATGGTGACCGCCTGCCAACCACCAATATAATTTTCTCAGCAGAGCAGCAATTCATGAGTAATTCAATCAGGTATTCAATAGAAAATTATTCCTGTTTTACAGACTGCCATCACTAACAGTGGTGCCTGATTTTGCTGCTTAACCACTTTGGCACAAAACCAAAGACTGTGCAGTATTGGATTTTCTCCCATACTGTTTTTCAGTAACAACAATGTGAAAAGAATGAGACAGAAGGTAGAAATGTGGACAGAGGCCTTTGCATGTGACTATAATATAATCTGCACTTCCATAGTAATTTTCAAAAGATTCTTCAGTGGGAAAACATTCACAAAAATTAATAGCAGATCCATAGCACATGAGGAGCATGGTGGCAATGCATTTCAGCTGTGACAAGCTAATAGGTGCAGTTAGTCTGTGCTTCACAGAGATGTCCAAGAACAGACCTTAGGGTGTGGCAGTCATATTGCCTTTTGCAGGAGCACAGACTGATTGAATATTCCCTGATACAATCCTGATGATAGAAAATACACCTTAGCCCCCAAAAATGTAGTCCCAGATCTTCCTTGCTCTAAGGGTAGATGGGTTGCTCAAAGGTCTGTTCCCAATGCTCTGCCACCCTTCTTCAGAGCAGCCTGTGGTTAGACTATGGCTGTTCCTGCAGTGTCAATGCTCTGCTAGCTTCTCTCCTGCCTGTGGCTTTTTTTTTCCATGTACACTGTTTTGCTAACAATCTCACTGTCTCTCAATTCTCTTATCTACAGCATGCATCATGCACAGGCCTAAATTCTTTCTGTCAGCTCCTTAAGCAGCTTTTTTCCTTTTAAAGCAAACACTCTAAATACTTGGAGTATCATGCCATTTATGATATATGTCCTTTTTAATGCAAATGCCCCCAAGAAAATGTAAGGAACAGCAGCAGATGCCTCCAACTGATTCCTCTCATCATCCCATTTTCTTCAATCTGTGGGCAAAAGAAATCTCTCACTCTTGGTTTATCTGCCTAATGAAACTCTCTGACTTTCACCTAGGTAGAAGAGAAATGTCCCAGCACACATCTTCAGTAATATATGGCATGTTACAGAGACTGAATGAGACTTACTCCTTTAGAATCACAGAAACACAAGACTGCAAAGTAGGCCATTTCAGTTATAACTGGCAGCCCTAAAAGGTTCTCTGTACATCTGCTCTGTTTAGCACAGGCTATAAAGCAGCTTCATCTCCTTCGGGTAAAAAATTGGGAAATGAAGCTTCACCAGTTTGAATTGTACAGGACATGCTCACTGATGTATAGTTTTAAATATACAAGAACTTTCAAGCTCTGTCACAGGTCGAAGTAGAGTCCACCAAGCCTTGTAGTTTTATCCCAGCTTTGGAAGGGATCTGGACTACTTAAAGTACTTATACACAGGAGCCAATTTTTTTTTTTTCCTGATTATGGAAAGAAGGATGGGACTTGATTTTCTCTCATATCCCTGCTTTAGCTTGTTTGAATTCCAGTTCAACTGTAGCTGAACCTTGTGAAGGGCCAATGTCTTGTTCTTAGTAGAATCACGATATAGCATCAATGTTTTTGTCCTTTAAGGTATTCTTCACTACGATAACAACAGAACCTCATTCCCAATGTTCATGTCTTGTTTAAGTTCTAGAAAATTTAAAGTATTAGAAGTCATTTTGATCTGAAATGTTCTAGCAGAATTTCACTGTCTGGGGAATGCCCTGTCAGAAAGAATCACCCACTGGAAACAATCAGAGAGCAGCCCCTGTCTTATCACAGTCTGTCATTTTTTTAAAGTGCCAAGCCTACAGATGAATGATACTGACCTCCAGACATTAGCTGGGAAAGCAGGAGTTCAAGAAAGACACCCCAAAGAGATTAGCCTTTCATGGTAACAGACAACAAGAATTCTACTTAACAGCTTGTTGATCATGAGGATACAAAATGGCAAATTCATGTGCTACAATAGTAAATAGAAAACATGTAAATCCTGAATAAAAATAATAAACTGAATAAAGGAATTAGGTTTGAAAAATAGGGAATAAAATTTTTGAAGAAATGCTATTTGCAAAATTGCCTTCTGGGACAGGTGTTTCATTTGTTTTACATTTCAGAAAAGGTCTTGACTTCTGCAGACTGAAATAAATACATAGGTCAAGGGCAGATAAATGTAGTTGAACTTCCAATAAGGTAAAATGCTTTAAGACAGTCCATGACCTAGCCCCTCTATCTGATAGTGGTAAAAATATGTTTATTTGCTGCTCATTCCTCAAGTAATTCCTTCTAAACTATTTTCTTTGGGGATAAAAAGCCTCATAGGTCTTACATATCTGGCCAAAAATGTTCTTAGTCCTAAAATCCTAAGTTTGCATGAGCTACTCCAATAGTTTCACGTACGTGCTCTAAAACCTAAAATAATTAGGGCTGTATGATAGGTCTGAAAAGACAACTCTTGAAATACCCTCTGAGGTAAGAGCCATTAAAAACTTTAGGGCCACGGTTAATAAAGAACTGTGTTCTATTTTGGCTTTTTTTCAGATATGAAGGATTTTAATTTGCAAATAGCAAATCTATATCAAGCCACCTTAAGCCAGTTCCATGCTGATCTCTAAGGCAGACAGAGTGAGAGGCTGATATCTCACCTGCAGTTCAGGAAATGTGAGGAGAGATTTCAATTCAAACCTCGGCAGGAACAGTTTGGAAGTTTCTTTCTTGGTGGTCCATACATAAAAGAAAACTTCTTAAAAGAGAATAGATTTTGATTTCTCATTGCAGAAGGGGTCCTTTTAGTCAGTTTTACATTGCAGAATGAAGGCTCTATGTAAGCTAACATCTACAAATAAAAAGTAAAGACTTTTCTTTCAATAAAACATGTTCCTCATTAAAATTTACAGCTTGCACATTTTTTTCCAGCATCACTGCTATACTGAGACTGTCTGCTTTGCTCCTACAGCAAACAATTCTTTTCCCTTATATCTATGATGGAGGTTTTAATTACATTAAGTCTTCATTTTATCAGGCAGCACAGAGAGGATTGTTATGGATTCATGGGGTAGGGAGAAGAAACTGATGGCAAATGTATTAAAGGTGATCATCATATACATAAAGAGATAGTATAATTACTCAAAAAAAAAGATGGGTTCCTCCCAGAAAGAGAAAGCAGTCAGCAAAAGGAGCAGAAGAAAAATGCACTGCAAATTCCAGAGAAGATTTACAGAAGCTAGAATAAACTCCTAGAGATTTTACATTAGACTGGGGCAATTTTTAAAGCTTCAGCACTGTAAAGAAAATCTTGAAGGAAAACAAATAAAAAAGCATCCAAATTGCTTTTTTCATATGGACATCTGCTTCTGATGAAAAGCACACTCTCTAATAGATTGTGGTAAGAGATGGGGTAGCAGGCCTCTGTGTACTGGAGGAAAAGGGCTCTCATTTTATGTTTGTTGAGTGTTTCTGTGGTGATGTTCTGTCAGATGCCTGGTCCTGTGTAATTGTTAGTCCTTCCCAACTTTGCAATATGTTAAAATAGTTGAAAAATGAGGAACTACTCCGCAAAAAATGAAGTGTAAAAGCCATTTCCCATTCAAGAGTTGAAAAGTAGATCTTTTTTGACATATTAAAATTTTCTCCAGGATCATTAACCAAATCATTCTATCATTCTATGATTCTATGATTATCAAATATGTTTTCAAAATACGTAACAAAAGGAATTTTCATAGTTAATCCAAATTCATTTGAGGAAGAAGAGTTAGCTGAACAGGTCACATTTGCAGTATTAAATAATCACTAATCAAATTTTCAGATATTTAAAATCAAGATTTATTTATTTTTTGAAAATGTCAGTTTCAGAAAAAACAATCCAGCCTAAGATTTCAGGAAAGTAAAAAAGTATTTTCTTGAGTTACCCTTCTAGGAAACACTTGCTCATAAGTGATTCCTCTTACAGAACAATTCATTTCTTCAAACCTCTTCTTTGGCTTAATTTCTAAATAAAATCCCAAGTCAATAACCTACCATTTCTTGCATTGTTAATTGTTCACCTGATCAAATTTTGCAGCACTTTTTGCAGTGGTAGAGTGTTCAATCTTTTACAAGACAAATATGCAGAATCTTTTTTTTCCCCATAAAATCCAATCTATTACATCTTCTATACATAACTTACCCAATACAGCCGTGGAGCCCATTCAGTTCAGAGGTACTGGTGTCCTCAGGTTTGGAGTCTCATCTTCCTGACCCTTCCTCAATTCTGGCCATTTAGGATTTTTAATGCTTCTGGTGTTATCGCTGGGTTTTTTGGGTTTTTTGTAATCAAAACCATGAAGCACCTTAGGTCTTAATTTATGTATCTCTTTGTTGTGTCAGAGGTTAGGGGAGATGAATCTTCACCTGAAGGCACACTGGCTAGAATTTCAAACAGAAGTAAGGTACTTAAAAAATTATGAATTTCATTCAGCTTTTAATAAATCTAAATTTATATGGCTAGATTGAAAGCAGAACCTCCAAGTCATTGAAAATTAAACAAAAAAATACATTTGATTTTGAGGTTATCCGACTTCCTACAAGTCCCTTATCATTCACAGTTTCTTTCCTCTGTTTAGCAATGCTCTTTTTTTCCTGTACAGTTGGTCAGAGCTGGATTGGTATATCACAGTGTATATTTATGTCACACAGTATAGAGCCAGTGCAACAAGTCTGTCTTTACACTGAGTAGTGCAGAGAACAAAGTGGAATAAAGGGACATCTAAGTTCTTATTTTTTATATGTACTGACACACCATAGGAGATAGAGCAGTTAGAATTTAATTTGCTGTTTGCTTGTTGCTCACTGAGAAAGCCAGATTCCTATCGGTTCCCCGATGAGTCTGATGGATGTTATCACATACTGTACCTGTAATTTGCCAGATATCTTTGGTTATTTATGCTACAGATAATCCCTGTGGCTTCCTCATGCCATTGGGGAATGTCCTTTCCCTGAGTAACCAAGAATACTGAGCCTGTCCTTTCAAACCTTTTGCATGTTTCAGTGGGACCTGGATAACAACCTTTTGCTCCACACTTTTCTCTTCAGGATATCTGCCTTGAGATCAGAAATATTATTAAGGGGATCTAAAAGTCAGCCTTTTTTAAATTTCAAGTTTCTAAAAATCTCATAGGATTTGCACTAGAGGATGGCCTTTACTCTTTCTTGCAGTAACTTTCAATTTAAAAAAAAAAATGTCAAGTAGCCCACAAACCACTGGAATAGCTGGTGAGTCATTATAACCAAGGGCCTATAAATAAATCATATAGTTCTGTGTTTGTATTATTCTGTGCTACAGGGTCTATCCAGAGCAATCATTACTCAATGAAAGAATTGCTTTTTCAGTTTTTTGCTATCCACTGAAGGGCACTTTTGAGAGTAGTCATTGACAATACACTGGCAAAACACTCTTTGGCAGCTAGTAACAGAGAGATTGTGATTCTAAAAAAGTACAGTAACTTTCTAAGGGAGCTAATCATACTCTATTAGTGAATTCTTCATTGCAGCAATTTTCTACCTGATTATACCACTAATTATTGTCTCTGGAACAGGGTGAATAGCGATTGAATAATATACTTTGACATTTCCCTCTATATAAAATGAGTGTTGGCTACCACTAGTATATTTGAGTAATGTATTGCAGAAGATGATAATTTAACAGTAAGAAAGAAGCCTCTCACAGGAGGCCTCCTATTCTTGCAGCAAAAGTATATGTAAGGAGCCTGTCCAACAACAAAATTTCAGATTATAGATTGTGATAATGCTTTGCATTTGTGTAATATGTACAGCCGATCCGGGAGTGACTTACTGGCTACTGATTAATCTTCATTCATATTAGTAGTTCTGTTTCACGGTATGTAAAATGAAATACAGTGCTGATTAGGCCAGAACTGTCCAATCACTAAGCCTAATTTTATCAAGCTGAGCATTCACATTCATCCTCCTAAATCAGTGCATTTGATTCCCAAAGAAGCTGAGGGAATTTACTCCTCATTGAACTCTCTGCTTCACATGTTAGCTATATTTAAACATTCAGACTTTAAAATGTTGCTGTAATTGGATAAATGCAGTAAAAATTTATGCCAGAGGTACAACTAGGCATATTCTCGCTCCTGAGTTTTTTTCCTAAACACCAAGGAAACATCCTCTATTCTATTACAAAATACAGTATTTACAATATTTTCCTAATTTCCAAAGTCCAATGTTAAAATTCAAGTTTTCTTTGGATACATCATAAGTTTTCCCATCTCTTTAACAGAATTCTTTACACAGCTTTAGCAATAAGTTCAAAATCATATGTGGCACTAGCAATGAAAAGAACTTTAAATGCTGGCTTTCACGTAAACGGTTGTAAACGGTTTTATCATTCTGCTTTTGCTTGCTCCCTAATCGGTCAGTGATTTCAGAAAATCATTATCCTTTTATAACTCAAGATATTATGAGTAATCCATTCAAAAGAATATTACTAAACATGCATCCACAGGGAGCAATATCTTTTAGCTTGAACAGTAATGTTTTACCTTCCAATTCCTGTCAGTGAACTTGATAGAAATTTTCTGAGCCCTTGGTACCTTGAAAGTTTGGTCATGCCTACATCAAGGAATGACTCCTTATGCTGGGTTAACGATGGCACATGGTTTATCTGTGTGCACTGGGGTACCCTGACACAAATGAACATGGTGCTGTGGCCATGGCCCTACACTGATGTCACATGGCAAACCCGTGATGAGGCTGGCTGGCACCCAAGATTCTGTACTTTACTCCATACTGCAGTCATGCCTTTATTCTCCTGGGTTTAGAAAGGTTGAATGGCTCCCAGACCTAGGATATGAAGAGCAGTTTGGGCAGGGACCTGTTTTTTTGCAGCTGTGCTGGCAAGCTCCAGTCAATGCTAATTCTGTCAGTTAACAAAAGCCTTCCATAAGGGCATCTAGAAAGCCAAAAATTCCTTTCTGGTTCACTCACTTCTTGAAAGATTCAGACCCTGAAATCCCATCAATCTTTCCCACCCACCGGTTTTGTTTTATTTTTATTTATTCCCATTTGGGAAAAAAGGCAAATTTTAATGATTTAGCTTTTTCACCAAAATCACCAAGTATTTTCCATCCAGCTCTGCTAATGAATGAATGGATTTTTTAAATCCCTAGGGACTGTATATCATTGAAGGGGGAAATTCTAACACAAAATATTTCAGCTGCCCTGGAAGATTCTGGGAATCCAGATAATTTGCTCCTGCCCTGGGCACCAGTGGTAAAATGAGATGGATGCAAAATTCAATTAGATTTGAAGGGCTCAGCTGGCCATCATTTTAGAACAGTATCAAAGGCATTGGAATCAGCATATCGCATTTCTTTTGACAGCTTATGGAAAAGCAACCAATGAGAGAGTACAAAATGTCATCCTGGCACACCTCATGTGTCAGTGTGCAACAGGGACCCCAGGAAATCTCTTCTATGGAGTTGTTGAAGAGGAACAAAGGATTTTGCAGAAACACTGCATTCCAAATTTGAAAACCCATATTCTTTAGTCAGAGGAAAGTTGAGAGCAACCACTATTAAAAGGATATAAGTTTATGTGGGAAATGTTTAAATGTTTCATAATCCGGGAAATAAATCAGAATCCTGACTCAGAAAAAGTTTCAGAGGTGATTTATTTGGTAAAGATGTAAATAAAATACATAGTATGTAGAATACATCTAGGTGCAAAAATTAAGCCAAAATCCTGAAGATTATAGAAGGAAATAGCAGGGGGATATGAGATTAGGTTTTTAACTGTAACAGCTGAGAGTAGAATGTCTGCAGCAGTAAAACAATTCTCTAGTTGTAGAAAAACAACAGTCTCTGACTCAGATTTGCAAACAGAAACACAAAAAAATTCCCAAAATAAAAAGAGAGAAAAAAATCAATCAAAAAGGCAAAAGCTTGCAGGGAAATTTCAGTGTTCATCAAATCAATTTTTGTTGCAAATGTGAATGTTTTCTCTAAGAAAAAAATACATTGTCATAAAAGTTTTATGTATACCATATGTATTCTGTAAAATAGAATTTTACATAATACATATGGTACAAGTATGTTCCATATGTATTCTGTAAAATTCTTAAAAGCATTTGTTTTGTTCCTGGTTTAGGTGGCCTATAATTACAGTCACTGTATTGGATTCTGTTCAAAAGATGGGTCAAGCTGAAATGGGAGTCTTAGAATCATAAAATATGCTGAGATGGGAGGGACCTAGCAGGATTATCAAGTCCAACTCCTTGTATTCCAAAGGACAGCCCCAAGAGTCACACCACAACAAGAGTGTTGTCCAAACACTTGCGCTCTGTCAGGTTTGGTGCTGTGACCACTTCCCTGGGGAGCCTGTTCAAGTGCCCGAGCACCCTCTGGGTGAAGAACCTCTTTTTTATATCCAACCTAAATCTCCCCTGATGCAACTTCAAGCCATTCCCTTAGGTTCTGTCACTGGTCACCATAGAGATCAGTGCCTGCCCCTCCTCTTCCCCTCACAAGCTGTAACTGCAGTGAGGTCTCCCCTCAGTCTCCTCCAGGCTGAACAGACCAAGTGCCTTCAGCTGCTCCTCATATGGCTTCTCCTCCAGGCCCTTCACATCTCATCTTTGTTGCCCTCCTTTGGATGCTCTCTAATAGTATAATGTCCTTTTTATATTGTGGTACCCAAAACTGCCCCCAGGACTCGAGGTGAGGCTGCCCCAGTGCAGAACAGAGCAGGACAATTCCCTCCCTTGCCCAGCTGGTTGCTGGGCCTGATGCCCCCCAGATCAGGGTTGGCCCTCCTGGCTGCCAGGGCACTGCTGACTCATGTTCAACTTGTCATTGACCAGGACTCCCCGCTCCCTTTCTATGGCCCAGCTTTCCAGAATCTCATTTCCTAGTATATACACACAACCAGGGGTGCCCTGTCCCAGGTGCCTTTTCCCTGAAACTGCTGGCTGCCATTCATTCAGAGCATGTTATTGTTCCGAGCTTTAAAAACTGAAGCTATTTTCCAAAATACAGGCTGTATATACAGCTGGTCAGAGACTATGCTGATTGAAGAGGCTTTATTTCCTATTTTCTTGGTGGACTTTTCAGAATTTGTGTGTACTAGGAACAATCCAGGATTCTTCACAAAATACAGTTAACTCAATTTGGAGTGAGGGAAGGACCTGCTATGTGAAACTGAAATAGAGAAAAAGCTTTGGAGGTAAACTTCTCACTGAGAAAGTGTGCCTTGGAGGTATGTGAGAGAAGGTATATCCCACTGTTTTGTTTCTACTGTGTATCAAAAAATGAGGGCTTGCATATCTTTTTTGAACATGAAATAAGACTTACTCAGCTCCATTTAGCCTTTTTATCTTTCTAGCCGGTGAAACCTTCAGATTGTACTTTCTGGCAAATTACTGAACACAGAAGGAGCACCAAAAGCCCTAACAAGTAGCAGAATTTACTATTATAGGGAGCTGGTGAATAATGCAAGGAGCACTTTGGGACAGAAGGCCAAATCAAGAATTCATTTAGTTAATTAGACCATTGTTAAGACTCACCTGTGTGTTGGACTTTGGGAATACCTGCTCAAACTTATCATTCTCCCTACCCAATCTAAAACACACAAATCCTTCAAATCTGCATTCATTCACAGTCTAATCTAGACAGAAAAATTTGGGTCATGTATAACCTTAAAAACACATTTAAGAGATTTTATTTCTAAGGATATGACCTTAATCATCTTAGGTAAAATCATCCACTCCAAGTCATCATTAACAATTAACCAGTCTGTTTACTGCGGCTAACATTAGACTATATTCATGTATTCTTGTATTTCCCTTGTTTATTACTAGACATCAGTAGAATATATGGCCTCTGTCATAATTCCTTTGGAAAATTTCATGATTTATTGCCTCTTGGCACAAACTGAATCTCACAGCTCATGTACCCTAAGCCCATAGGACCAATGCTAAAATCACCCAAATGTAGGCACTTAAGGGATATGCACTGCAATGCCTAAAGTTCTGAAAGAAACTGAACATCAGTCTAGCTCTGAAATAAGGTGACTGGATCAGAATGCTTTGCATTAACTTAGTACAGTTAAAAGCCATGAATCAACCCAGCTTCTAAATGAGTTTCCAAAATAATAGGCTTAAATTGAAGGATGATAGAAAAGTATAATATTTGCCCATGTCTTCCATGTGGTGTTGATCTTAGAACTGTAATCAACATTCATTTCATTCTTTATGAAGACAAAGTGAAACTCAGTCATTTTAGTTCTGTCCAAGTCATCCTTTTCTACAATGACTAAACCCCACAGGTTTTAACAATATTTGCATTACATCATCAGCTAAATATTAGTTTTCTTTTATTAATGTTTGTTATTTTCAGACTATATGAGAAACATATTTTAAGAAAAATATGTGTACTTTAAAAAATAAATCAAAACATATTGATATGATGCTTTACTAGTTACATACTGAAATATTTTCAGAAAATTGTATCAAGTGAATATTTGAAAGACTGTAGTAGACACAGCACTGTAAAAGTGTCCAAAAGTGAAATGTCAAATCTACAAAGACTACTAGGGAAGATCTCTGTTACACATTCTCAGCCAGCTAATTTTTCTGGAGTGTTTACTTGGAAGTATCTTTGCAACTCTACAATGTAGTAAATTTAATCAGAAATATGAAAAAATATAATCTGAATATTTCTCACCATGACCATGGTGCCCCTTCTACTGGTCTTATTTTTAAGCAGAAATAAAATTCCCTATGCAAATTTGCAGGTGGTGCTGAAGACAAGATTTACTGTTTGACTAATTTGTCAGGGACTCCATGTTTAACTGTATAATTATATACATTAGCACTAGGATTCCTCATGTGACACAGCTCTAACCAGCCACTAAACATTTGAAGTGATGTAAACCATCTTTTGCTCCTAGATTATAGTGCAGCATTTCCAGATGCAGAGCAAAAGATGACACATTTAAATACCCTTAGTGTGTACCCTTATTTTTCACTGAGATGGATTAATATCTCAGCTCCAGGCAAGCTGCCTTATTTGTCCCTGCAAACAATTCAATATCCAAAGAACTTCAGAAAACCAGGCTTCACCTCTTTTTGATTTTATAGCATTAAAACCATTTTTAGGACCTACTTAGTGATAAAGTTTTTTAGTTTTTATTTTGTATGAAGAGGTCTGAATGCTCCAACAAGTATTTGTACAATTGAAGGATTTATAAGGCAGATTTTCAAACTATAAAGTATGCTCACCAGACAGCATTCTGCCTAAGTCCAGAACAACCCTGGTGTGCTGGAAGAACATTGGTCATAGTTATGCAGATGCAGTACATCTGAATGACCTTATTTGCAGAAATTGAATAGCTTTGAGGAGTATTTTCATCTGGTACAAGTAGACTGCTTTTACCACAGAGAAATGCCATTTGCCATACCAGAACCTTAATCTTAACAAATATTTTCCCTCCACACCACAGTTTCCAACATGTGCCATAAGGAAATTCTTCCACATTGAACCAATTCTGAAATTTAATAGATTTATAACTTTAGAGGCAGATTATTTCATTTTGCTGTCTGTGCAAGAAGATCATATCATTCCACTTTACAGTTTCTGTACTAAGACAGAAACCTCAGGTATTGTTGGAGTTCATCTTTTGAAAAAAAAGACAGGCTTGTTACAAATCCTTCTAAAAATAAGGAACCTATCATAAGTTCTCTGTTATAAAGTAGGTCTTTCTAGTAGTTAATTACTTTCATACCATGACAAACGGGCCCTTTTTATGTTTGAATTACTTTACCTTCAGATTCCAGCCATTGAGGCCTACAATGACTTTTCTAATCAGGCACATCTCTACTCTCTGATACCTACTATCGACTTAAGTTCTAAAGAATTGTTATCTTATAAAATGTAGATAAAAACTGTGCTCTCTCTTGTTTGCCCTTCCTCTGCCCCACTGAGCTCTGGCTGCAGCCCTAATGAACTACATATATTGGCTTTTATGACTTTTACGTATTTCAAAAAACCTGTGAAATACACATGTCAACTCAGTGAAAAAGGGAAGGCAAAAGCTTGGCAAATCCTTATCTACAGTTAAGGAAGTGTGGTCATTGTAAAGGAAGCACGAAAGTTCTTTCTAGGTACAAGTCTTAGATTTCATTATGCTTCTTTCAACTACAACAAAGTTGGTGTACACAGGGTTCCTTGTCTCAAATGTCTCAATTTTCTCTTTAGTGAAAATTGAAGAGTAATAATGTAAGCAGAAATGCTTTATGACTTTCATCAGAATAGCTTTTTTTCAGCAGTTAGTTCCAATAACACACCCTTTAACCACTCACATAACCAGACAAAGAAAAGCATGAGACTTAGTTTGAAGCAGGATTATAAATAAACAACAATAAAAAACTAACAAACAAAACAGACCCAATTCCCAGTTAGATGGCTAACCTATACTTCTTCAAGCTGTCTAGGAACTTTTTCATTTAGATGTCATCCTTAAAAAGCAATTATATTTTACATTGTTAGAGAAACAGAACTACAGGAAAATCAGGGTGTTTCATGAAAAACCTTGGTATTGTATATTCAAGATGATTTAGTGTTCAATTATTGAAGTCACTAGTAGCAACTGCATAGTTCAATTTGCTAAAGGTACTATACTATTAAGCCATACTCCCTTCTCTTTTTTCTAAAATAAATCCTCCTGTATTTAAATGTATTTAAACTTGTCAATCTCAGTGCCAGCTAAAATTGAACTTATTTTGGAAAATGTGACTATCCTTCCATATCAAATAATTATATCCTTCATTAATTTTAACATTATTTCACAGATATAAAAATAATTCTTCTGTATGTAGGTTAGGCAACAATGTCACTTCATGTATTTTACTAATGATCTTTTACATTAAGAGTCAGTGCTAAATTATTTTGTCAAATTAAAAGAAAAATTAATTCTTTAACATCCACAGGTAACATTTATCCATTCCTCATCTTCCTGACCATAACAGGCTGTGCCAGAAATGCTAGGAGGAAGTTTGTTCCTTCTGGTAAAATGACTGGATCAGGACTCAAGAGACCTGGCCCTGCTGCAGACTATCTGTATGACCTTTGGCAAGTCACTTGAAAGATATATGCTTAATAGCTATATCTGCAATCAGAAAATTATACCTATCAGGTGTGGCAGGGATGTAATTGCTTTATATTTAGGGGTTTGGAGTCGTTCAGAATGCTGAATCCTCCATGAAACCATGAATTTGAGAATATGACTGGCATATGAAAGAAATAAAAGAGTTCTGAATTAAAAGAGTTCTGAATTAAAAGAGTTGCTCACAACTGTTTTTCTCCACACTCCATGTGTAATTTCTAGCAATATTTATTAGGTATCCCTTCCTACTGAAAACACTACAGTGTAGTGTCATGCCTGAAAATTTTGCTCCCCATTCTTTTGTAGAATAAATTATTCCTAGTATTTGATTGTTACTGCCCAGGAATGCCTGGAGGGGAAGGGCAGAAAAGGAGAAAGCTAAATATTAAATTGGTATTCCCAAGAGAAATTTGATCTCTTGGCAGTCCTGGAGTACTGATGATCATAGGGAAGGAGAAAATATCAGTATCTGATTTGGCTGGCATGAATCTGAGGGATTCATTTGGTACCAAAAACACATCGCACAGAGTTCTTTTTCTCTTAAGTAGACTTAGAGTCACTTTTAACGTAGTGAAAAAAGGGAAAGGAAAATCTTTTTTCCCCTGTGTAACATAACAGCAGCTAAGTTTACAAGACTCTGGGAACCATGTCTTTTAAAGCTCAGACAAGTTTAGGATGCCTACTGAAAAGAACTTATACTGTGTGACCAGTTTCCACTACATTCAGTGAGCAAGAGCAGGGAGGAAACACACTAATGGAAAATTCAGATGAATCATCTGGGATGGATCACTCAGCAAAAGGCTGGTTTAAGTGCATTGGTGCAGGAGAATTTAATGCATGAGAGAAGATACTGTGTACAAGGAGAAAAGGAGAGAGAAAATACAGGCTGGTGAACAATAGCCACGGATCATGTTGCAAAAAAATGAAAAAATAATCATCAGTGTACTAAAACTCTAATATACTAATTAATAAACCCTAATTAACTGATACTAGTAATAATTACAGTGACTGCTGTTGCCATTTCATATTGATGGTCTGTCATTTCAGGATACCTACATCAACTCTATTCAAGTGTTAGTACATTTTGGGCCCTCAGAAAAGACAGCATTACAAAAGCCCAAGGAGAGTATGTCTTGTTTCATAAGGAGAAAGGAGGATAAAAAAGGACTTCTTGCTTTCATCAACTTTTCTTACCCATGTTCTCTTCCTTTGTTGCTTATCCCTGCTACTGGGCACATCACCCACCTGTCAGTCCTCTCATCTCCTCTTCTTTTGGTCTCACTTTTATGCAGCTTTCTCAAAAGTAAGGCAAAGGAAAAGTAAATACAGTAAGTTTGTACTTGTTAGACAGATGAGAGAGGGTGCAATTCCTTCACCACAGAGAGGAGGTTAGATAAGGGTAAAAACAGAGTGAAAACTCCTCCTTGGAGGTGGTGAATGATGTCTGATAAATCATGCACTGCTTACTCAGAAAATTCATTTGTATACAAGTACCTGAAAAGGAAAACAGGGTAATAAATATTTATTTTCACTGTTATGCATAGAAATTCTTTCAAGCTACAATATCAAGTGCTATTTGAATGACTGCAATATCTTTTTGTTGTTGATTAGGATCAAAGCCATCTACTATGGCAGTCTGGGACAATCTCACAGTAAAAAGGTTCAGATCACAGCCCTCAGCCCCCTGCCAGCTGACAAAAACTGTGGTCACATATTAGTGTATTAATGCCATTAATACTCATAAGGCTTAGTCTGAAATCCTACATGTAGTAGGATGTGGGATCTTCCAAAACTCAAAAAAGTTAATTCTAAAGGGATGAGAAAGGGTGTAATAAAATATCATGTATTATATAGAACATATTTTGCATGAGTGAAAAAACAAAACAAAGTTCTTCAGCCTAGCAGAGAAAACCAGCAAAACCAAGACTGAGCGAAGAAATTCTTGTTTCCTAAAAATACACCAGGGGAATAAAGAGAAGAGAAGGAAGTTCAGGGGAACAAAGCTATTGCCTAAAATGAGCAAAATAACATTGTATGATAAAGGGTAATACTGACACAAGAAGAAATGAGCCAAATCTAAATTAGCCTACAATTTATGATATTTTGCAACAGTAGAATAATAAGATTTTGTAACAATATTCTAAAAGAAATATTGAGCAAGAATCTATGCTTTTTGGTCTTAAATAGAGCTTATTATTGTTAGGCAGATATGACTACATAATAGAAATTGCAATATATCATTGAGCATTATGATCCAAGGATCTTTATGTTTCTATTGCAGATGTCTTGGGCATGTAGATGAAGATGGCTGCTAAAATTGCAGAACAAGGATTTATTTGAGCTACATTCATAACCTTCCTCCACATAAACTCTAAAGTTAATGGTATTATTATTACTTCTCCAATTTTCCTTGTGTTGTGAAGTTATCATCAGAACACATCAGCACAAAGCCTCATCTTCTTACCCATATAGTCCATTGCAGCAGCACCTACACACACAGAGGACACAGAAATTGCTGATATTTACCTGCATCTATGAGTTTCTTCCGTATGTATATCCACAGTTTAAATACCCTTTTTTAAATGATACCTGCTATTTGTGGCTGCCTGTATAACATTCTATGTACCAATTACAAGCAAGGGAATTGTACATAACAACTTCACCCAACAGGATGGAAATACTTTAGCATGAACTCTGAAGTGCAAGGATTGTACACATAAATAATTTTTTAATGTCATAGGAATATTTATTGCTTTTTTAAACTCAGATACTATATTGATAACCGTGTAGATACAGATTATTTTGTTGTAGAGAAGACAACAGAGAATGGTTCTGCAGATACTCCATCCTAATCAACATTAAGTAAGGAGTAGCTACACACATGGAACTACGTAATATGAATCAATTGTAACTTATAATTAATCTTCTGGATTAAATCTATCAGTCCAGCATTTTACTCCTGTGCCATCTGTCAGCATGTTACCTTGAGTGAGGTGCTTTTTTTCTTCAGTGAACACAGCTCCATGAACAAAAAGCATGTTAAAAGGTTTATTCATAGCTATGGTTACAGTAGAGCAATAATATTATAACAACCCTATAGGTATAATGGTATAACTTTTTTCCAATGTAGTTCTTCAAAGAAAGTTATAATAGGAGGTCTATAAGAGTATCTTTTCTCTGTTATTGCATAACAGTGAATTCCTGTGACCTTCCTCAATCCTGTTTTGGAATGGGATGTCCCATCCAATCCCATTCTCTGTGTCTTATTCCCCTTGCCTATCCCCCAAAAAGAAAAACATAAGAATGTTGTGCTGATCAATTTGTCTTGGGAAAAAGTCCTCAGTGTTCAGAAAAAAAGGCCATACTCTGTGGCAGTAAGCCAGAGGGTTTCTGATGGTTGACATTCAACAAACAGTAGTGATGTTGAGGGAACATGGCAAGCAACTGAGGATACACAGTCTAATTTGTTTGCATAGCTTTTATACTGTACAATAGGTCAACAGTGACAGATGCAGAAACACCTGAACTTACAGTGTCTTGCCAAAGCCAGAAAGACACGTCTAGAACAAGCTGGCAAGTCTGTCTGTGACTGCTGTACCAAGTGAACTTTCTCTGCTGAGCCTCAGCCAGGTGAGGAGCTTATGTACATCGCATTTTTTATTAAGCACAGCTTGTCCTGCACATCTGAAAGTCATCTTGATCCCCATATCATCGATACAGAGAGCAGCCCAAACTAGAAGCTTTATTTATTATAAATTATAGTCAATTGATAGACACTTTAATGCAGAGATGGCCTTCTGGGTTGAATTCATAGACAAAAACACTGAAAAATATTTTATCCACTTTCTTCCGTCACAAAAAGATACCTTTTATAATTTCTGTCAAGATTTGCTTGGCTTGTTCTTAAAAAGCCTCTTAATAGCTATTCTATAACCTCTCTTAGACAGAAAAGAAACATCCAGTTTGTAAACTCTTTCTCTGTTCCTTTCCTTCCCTATGACCCAGTACATCTTTCTCAAAATAATAAGAAAATATTCCTTTATGTGAAAATTCAAGTCTCTTTAAAAGACTAAGAATGCAACTTGCTATATGTCTTCATGTTTTGGTTGAACATGGGAGTATCAGATATGGAAGAACCTCTGTGTTTCGATTGTTCTTCTCCCATATTTTTGTGTGCAATCAGGTGCTGGTTCAATGCTCATGCTCTTTCCATCATGTGACGAGAAGCTGTGACATCGTGTGCAGAAGACTGACAAATTTTGTTCACATGATAGATGTTCATTTGTCTGCTCAACTATGTGGCAGCAGCACAAAAACTTTAACTACATCCAAAGAAGTGGCGGGTTTAGCTCAATCTTAGAAATGGCTCCTCTGATTTGAGGCAGCAGCAGCATCCAGTGAAAAGCTGCTAGTCTAGCTGGAGCTTGGTCTGTGCTTGTGATTGCAGTCGATATTTTTTCTGTCACTAAAAAATACATCAATTATGGATAATATATGGAGTAGATGGTATGAAGGAGAAAGAGAAGGGCTGTGGATCTGGCTGGTCTTTGCAGTCCTGTAAGTCTCAATTCACAATTACTTTTGCCTCTTGGCCCTTCTCAATACAAGATTTCCATTTTGGAAACAAAACTACCTAGAATATACTGTCCTGAGACTGTATATTTTGTTTTCCACAGCAAACTTTCTTCAATATACAAGTAAATTTCTGTAGCCATGTATCACACAAAGTGAGATTTCTTCTATAAAAATGTGTGTGTGTATATATATAATGGTATCTTGTTTTATAATTTATGGAATGTTTCCTTCTTTTGCATTGGTTAAGAATAATCAAGAGATCCTTTCTGACCTTCTCCACACTAGGAACTATTATAAGCACCGGTTTTGTTATATCCCCTGTTGCACTTATTCTTTCCATAATAATTAGCCCTCACTTCCTCTCTTCATGTGGAAGCTCCAATCAAAGGCTTACACACAGAACTGAATTTGGTTTTAGAAAAGAAAACTTCTGTTAAACTAATTGAGGACCTCTTTGAGGAAAATGGAACAAATGTATCAAGATAAAGGGGGACAGCATAAAAAATTAAAAGTAATCTTTCTTTTCTTTGCATACTGGAAATACCTCGGGCTAAGAGCTTATTGAACAGGGCACATATATTATTATCTCCTTCTCAAGGGACCTGCTACCAAAGGCTTTTTGTCCTCACTATTAGTTATGTTGGCAGGTGTTCCTCGCAGCTCAGAACTTGGCCATTTGGATATCATGATTTAAGTTATATCAGAATCTCAATCTCCTGACAGGTGCAATTTGATGTCATTCTGTGCTACACAAAAATATATTTCTTAAATGCAACACATTGGGCTGCTACTTTTTTCCTGGCATAGAGCAGAACTTTAGTGAATACCACCATTTGATCTCAGCACATGGCTTGGAGCTCAAATGATAGATTGTTAGTGTTCATCTTATTCTTGTGAACCTGTCTCTGCTATTATATGACTTTGGTTTAATCTCACTAATAAATCCACACTTTTAATTTTAGCAAGATCAACACTTATCTTACAAAGTCATATTTTGTGTTCTCTGGAACCTGAGGGCTTGAATAAAAAGGAAGTTCTGTCCTGCATATGGAAACTCATCAGAGCACAGACACTGGGCTAGATAATTTCACACAGAATTTTGGTAAACACTAACTTGAGGGGTTTTTTTCAAAATATAATTTGCATGAGAGTTACAAATTGCATGTGTTATGATCTTTCTGCCAGGAGTCAAAAAGGACAAGGACCTGTGCTCCTGCTAAAAAGTAGCTAAATGCCACCACCTGCTTTCCACAGGAGCCTGAGAAAATATATCATGTCATCTGAACATGCCAAAGAACATGACTTCCTCACCTGAGTTAAAAAGGAGCTGAAAATTACAGTTTTGTGAAGTGGGGATGTATGAGAGAAACATATTAAGGCAATTTGGAAAACCTAAGTAGTTGAAAGAAAAGAACTTTGGTGCTTCTGGGCTTTGTTCATGATCAGCCTGCCTCTTCCTACAGCTTGTCAGTATCTTGGCAGAGTGCCCCTCTGCTTTCTGGACTATTCACCACTCATGGTTTTTTGCCCAGCCTCAGAGAAAACCAACTGTTTCACAGTCATCTGCTGTTGTTCCTAAATGATGTACAGTTTCCTGGGACTCTATTAGCAACGTGTTCTGAAAGCTTTGCCAAGCAAGGAGCACCAGAGTTCATGTTCAAGGTTGCTGTTTTGGGGACCTCAGCCTCAACAGCTGTTAGTTTTGCCCCTTGCTCTTGTTTGCTGTTGCGAGCCACATGAAGGCATGCTTCTTGTCCTCTCTCAGCTCTTCTGGCTACATTTCACAAGGAAGCTCTGCAGCAAGTAAGCTTTTTTTTTCTTTAGGATTCCTGCCTCAGAGACTTGGCAGACCTCTCATCCTAAAAATCCTGTACATGGCTTTCTTGTCCATCCATTTTAAACCAGGAATAAAAATGTTGTGTTCATCTCAACTTTATGGCAAAATCTTCTTTTCCAAGACACCATGGCCCAAAGTGTTAGCTCATATGCATTCAGATGACATATAATGCTGAAGGGATCTCTCTGCATGTGCCAATGAGAGCTGGCAGCACATCCCTTCCCTCAAAGGCATGACTCCCTATCTGAAGTTCTCAAAACCTATAGATTAGCCCTCTCTCTGTTCCCCAACAGATGTCAACATTTGGATCTTGCCTTCAGGCGTACACCTGGGGTTGAGATATTTCCAAATTACATGAACAGGCCACAAACACAGGAAAAATATAAGAGTGCATTTTAACACAGCCATTCTCTGTGCCTATTAGTATATGTTGTACTTTCAACATGGAAGAAGTGTGCAGTGGAAGACAAAACCCACTTATGGTTTATCTTCTTTAGGACGTAATTTTAGAGTATATTCCTTGAAGAATTTCCTCGGGGTACCTCTGTACCCCAGGGGTGCTCCAGGTTAGGCGGGCCTGAATGGGGTGTGACACACCCCCTGCGAGTCTGCGGTCCCGGTTATCGATGCCTTCGGCGCAGGGACAGATGAACAGCAGCACGGGTCTTGGGGGTTGGACAGAGATGGTTTATTCAGCCCATGGTGGAAACCAAGACACTTATCTGCCACGTGCAAGTGGCTTTTATACACACAGAAAGCGGAAGGGATCTGGGTCAGGTTAACTGCCCAATAACAGCAGAGAAGGGAATTAGGGGAAATGACATTGGTAGATTTGGGCAAGGGAAGGAATACAACACCTGGGTTGGACCAAACACTGGGGAAAAGGCAGGGGTGTGCTGGGTTAAACCATAAAATGAAAATATGGATAAACATGACTTAAAAAGCACACTGCAACAATTCCTGAAAGACAATCATCAAGGTAATTTTTAAACAGTTACAGTATTTTTTGAAAACAGGTACCTCAGTGGCTTTTCAGTGGAAACCAGTATTTTAAACAGAGATTTTCTCAGAAGTTAGGACAGAACACTGCAAAGTGTTGACTGGCTGGAAAATGAGATTTGCCAAATCAATTACATCATCGATTTATCTACATGGGTAGCTCACCTCCTGCAGTAGCCAGGAAAAGCGTTTCCTCAAAGGATAATGCACCAGTCTGATAATCCATTAGCTATTTGTGTTGGCTTCTTCTGGCACGCTATCTATCAAAGAGAAATATACACATTGCTTACACAACTTCATCAGATGGCAGTCTTTTTCCTGAGAAAAAAGGCTGGATGTTTATTTTCGGGGAAAAAGAAATTTTTTTGTTTCTTAATTTTAAAAAAATCTGCAAATAGTTTTGAATGTATTTGGGAAAATAACCTGTCCAAAACTACAGTCTTCCTTTTCCCAAAATTTGTGCTGGTCTGTAGTAGACTTGTGCCTACATGTCAAACGGAATGAATCTGTTCTTGTCTGAGCCTAACATGACCTAAGTAGGGTTTGGATACAGTGTTGACTCTCAAGCATGCAGAGGCTTGAGAGAAGTGCAGGATGCATGAAATAAGTAAACCCATGGGAATATCCATCCTTACCCAGTAGTAATCAGAGTTTGAATCTTTAGAGGAGCTGGTGAAGATTGTTCCTGTTCAGTGAAAAAAAGGAGAATGACAGAGAAACTATATCAGAGGATGGGAGATGCTTGTAACTCCCTTGGGATGATGCACCACTAATGTCTCAACTCTGAGTTAAGGGTTTGCTGTACCCTAAATCTATGTCAGCAATTATGAGATATTAAAATGATACTAGATCATATGTCCCTTGGAAAGAAGAGATCAAACCCAACAAACAGAAAACCCACAGTGATAGTGGGTAAAGTATTCCACTGAAAGAACTGTGTAGAAACAGAGGGGATGAAAACTAGAAATGGACAAAGCTGGGAGAGATATTTTCTCTTTGTAAGACTCCTTGTACTATTTTATTCTGTCTTTACTGATCTATTATCCTTTATCACTTGCTAGATTTATGTACTGTTGAGCATGATATTGAAAATGATCCATGCTTTTGTTGCTGATTGGATTACTCCTATCTCATAATAAAGTCTATCTTAGGATAGCGCAAACTATTCAGAAATCTGCAGTTCATACTCTTTTCCAAGAATTATAATTTCAGCATCTACCATAGAAGTTTACATTCCCTTCTTTGATATTTTGAGTGCATTATAATTGACCTATTGGAGGCTATTTTTCTATTTATTTCTCCCAAATTCTCAGAAAATTTGTCTCCACATAGTATTGTACAGTTAACCATGGCTTTTCATTATTTCCAAGTTAGGAGTGATCATGCTTGGAATTCAGGTAGGTATTCAAGACAAACACAAAAAAATCCATTTGAATACTAAACCAGAACTTCCCATGTTCCAGGCTGTGTCCATTGCCTCTCATCATGTTGCTGTGCCCCTCCAACCGTAAGGCTCTGTCTCCCTTCTATCCTCCAGTTCTTCAGGTGTAGGCAGTAATAAGGTGTCCTTTCAATTTCAATAAAAACAGGTCTCAGCCTGTCCTTGTCTGATGTGTGTTTTATTCTCCTTTGCCTGGGGTGTCCGCTGGACTCACTTCAGTATGTCAGTGGCTTTCTTGCATGCACTCATGGCAAACAAAACACTTTTTTCAAATAGGGTGGAATTTCTGCTTTCATTGAGATGTGTGGGAGAAGCAACATAAGGGAGCAAGATCTCAGTGTTTATAGCCCTGGTAAAACTCTTCCTGAGGGCACAAGATGACAGAGATGGGTCCAAATTTCAAGATCTATATTTTAATTTGTCCTAAGCAATAGCATTGCTTTTTTTTAATCTCCTTTTTTTTTCCTAATCCAGTCTATTTCCTTTGTCAGGGTTTCATGGGTTGATTCCTACAAGTCAAAGATATAGGCTTCTAAAAGATCCAAGGAGCATTCATACAACAATAAATTTCTGCCATAACCTCCTGGGAATGAAGTCCTATATATGTTTGGAATTACTAGTTAATTATTTATGGATTGTATGATAGCCATAAAATATTCCACACAGATCTTTAAAAGTAATTAATACTATATAAATTATATTGTATTAAAACCAACAACCAAGAAAAAAAAACAAACCAACAAGCAAATGAACAAAACCACACACAAAACAAAAGACAGCCTTTATTTAACAATGTGAGAAATACAGTGAAACACACAAAATAATATACGACTCATTTCCCACGTTTTCAAAACACTGTATGGATTTATGGCTATTTAGGATCTTTGAGACCCCCTGAGGCATTTGTTATCCTTGCACAATGCTAAGAGTATGTTATATTTCACAGAATCTTTCTCTGATGCTGTAATATAAGTCTTACTGTTAACCTAAACTTTCTATACATGCCCTCCACCCTGCTTTTCTGAAGTGTTTAAATTTGCCTTAGCAACATCTTACTTACTTTGTTCCATCTCATGAAATTTCTAATCCATAAACTCTAGTCTTTCAAAGGGTATTTTCCAAGATTGTTTTAAGAAAGTCAATCACAACTTTCAATGTATGTAATATTCTTCTGTGTGGAGACAACCTAGGCACAGGAAAAATCCCTGACCGTAAGCACTATTAATTGTGTTTGTTTGCCTTTACTCAGAGCTCACAAAAATATTTTATAAATTTCATTTTATGGAAAAAAAAAAACCAAAACGACACAGAGAATTTTTGGCTTCAATTATTTTTCTGAAATAGAATATTCATTTTTGGTCAGATTGGAACCTGTTTGCTCATGCCTTCTCCCTTGAGATGCAGGCACAGCCCTTCTCCCAGGAGAGGGCAGTGAGAAGGAACATCTAAGCATGGCAGGAAGAAAAGGGACATAGATTAGATTTACTATCTTTCAGAAGAAGAAGCCATTAAATTAGGTGTTTTATGTCATAGGAGTGTTGTGCATTAAGCTGTTTAAAGGGAAGTATGCCTACATCCTGCTATGGAAAGGGCAAGTTTCTTGCAAAATCTTATGCAATTCTACTTGAACTTTATCTGAGTTATCCTTGACTTCCCTCAGTATTACCTTCACTAACTTGTCAAGTTGATATAATTGACCATTATCAGCCTTTGATATTGAGACAATCTTGAGAGTCTAGAGGGTCTTCAATCTGAACATGTTACTGAGACCAAGAGTTGATCCATGTCAAAGCTGTAACTCCTTGTGCTTGAGCTAATTGTCTGTGGGGTGAGGAGAAAGAAATGGTCTCTTACAAAATAACACTACCATCCTACCTTTATTAGGAAGTTAAAACCTACCAGGACTACAATACTAGTGGAATTGTTGACAAAAGTAGAACATGCTATATGCAGTGAGTTCTACTTATTACACTAATCAGAAACGTCTCGTTGCTTTAGGCCTTCTGATGTTTGTTGTTGTGTGTGCCTTTAATCCCATTTTTGTTTCACTCTAGCTGTTTAAAGGATGTCTTTTTATGACACGCAAAAGCAGCATCCAGCAGAATGTCTCCTAGCTAGGAGACAAGCTACTACTACAAAGCACTTAATAAAGGCATCACTAACAGTGACTACAACTATCACAACAAAAGGAACAACAACAACCAGTTATTATTTTACAATAACATTGAACAATATCAATGGTCATGTTATTATTATTGTTACCACTACTACCTGTCTGTACTCTGGGCAGTTTTTCTCAGATTTCCAGAAACAAGCAGGGACTCAGAGGCTCAGAGCTGTGCTTTGCTTGAGTGCACTCTTCTTCCAGTAAAAACTGAGGCTGGGATGGACAATACAAAAGATCTATTACTGTTGGAAACAGTCAACACCTAGTTCCAGGCCAATAAAGTCACTGAAAGTCTAACCAAATACTTTTTTAGGTCCCTACCTGAGATGTTTTGTCCATGATTGATGACAAGTTGCTGTGGCTAAGATTAACTTCATAAGGGAGAGAGTAAAAATATAGGTAACGCTATTAGATGCCTTACAAGTGACTAGAAACTCACCCACAAAAAAAGGAAATTGAATTGTTCAATAAAAGAGAAAGAACTCGAAAAGGAATCCACTTTGCAGAAGGGAGCTATTTAGGCTCATCTGCAGAAAGTGTTGTAATGAAGAAAGGCTGCAGGATATGCTTAATTCCAGAAAAGATGGATATGCCTTCCTCTGCTTGAGATGTACAGCTAGAAACTCTGTCCTAGAGTTGATCCTGTAACCCACTTCTATTTTTCTTTTATAATAATGGTGATTATGCTTTTCTCTTCAGTACATCTTCAGTTGTTGGAATACTGTGGAGTGTGAGTAGACCAGGTTAAGCTGTCTAAGCTAAAAAACCAAGTTAAACTTGTGCCTGTACAAATGCACAAAGCCGTGGCCTCTCTGGGAGGGCCTTTTGCTTTTCAAGAGAGGAATTTTTGATTAATCTTGATTGAAGTGCTTCTAATACGCAAAATAATTACATTTTGGTGGAAACAGCATGGCTGAGAACAACCTTATAGCCTGTTTTATTGAAATCCTTTGGCAGCCTCCAGTTCAAACCAGCATTGGAACCTCCACTTAAAATTTTGTAGAGAACTGAACACTACAAAGTCAGAAATAATTAAATCTGTCTTTTCTGCATTGCTGCACTGCATCATTAACTTCTCGTCACTGTTTTGGGATGGTTGGGCCTTTGCCTGGAATTTCTGATGAGGTACTCTAAGAAATGCTCATTACACAAATTTGTCTTACACACAGGAGTGGGTTAGACCTTGGGATACTAGCAGTGTTCCAGTTTGTTTAGCGATGCACAGATATAGTCATTGAAATGTAAGTACTGGGACCAAGACTCAGAGAGGTTTTTAAGGTTCTGAATCTGAAGCAGTCACCACTTCTATTACTGTCAATTAATTAAAAGCCAGCACGTTAAATCTCTTCAGGGATCAGCTTTCTTGCAGCTATAGACCTTTACAGGTTTGGGCATTCGTTGGTAAGGTCTTATAAATGCTACTGGCACCTGAATCTTAGAAGCCCTTGGATGTTTGAAGCACAAAGTTTAATTCAGTCTTGTCAATCTATCTCGTTCTGTCTATTTTTAATCTCATTTCATCCTCTCAGAGCTGAAGTTTCCTCAAGAATAGATTTACCTTTGTGCTCAGACTATATTTGCTGGTAGTAATTATTTGGTGTTTGAGGATATACAGCTGTTACTGAAAATTGTGTTGTTCATGTTAACTAAGATTCTTTAGGTGATATACTTTGAAAGATACTTTTGTTTTAGTAACTATTGTATTATCATTAGTCTTTGTTAATACAGTTTTATTGATCAGACAAATATTATTTCATTATTTGGTTAAATTAAAAGTCCAGAAACTGAAAGATGTAAACTTACGTAAGATACCTGTTTTAGAACTTCATGACATTTTTATTAAAAAATAAGCACTATACACTATCATCCACATACATTCTAAATTAATTAAGAAGTAGCTTGCAGACGTATTTCATGAAGTATTTTTGAGTGAGCAATCATGATTAAATAGATATAGTACTAGGGGAGGTACACATTATTGATATGTGAAACTAACATTTTCACCTGTAAGCATTGGTAAAACTACAATTTACACCATATGTGGCTGACACACTGACTGCAGAATGGCAAACTTATAAGGACAAATCAATTATGCAGAAGAATCAGTTTCTCAGCAAGCCACCACCTTCCATGATAAGATGAATGCAACATATGTACCAAGGAATGAGAAACACTGGCCATACCTACATAGAATGGCCTACCCAGAATAAGAGGTTATTCCCTGGAAGATAAGATTTCTTCTTCTATCTTTCTTTCTAAAAAACATCTATTAGTATTTATTAGGAACTAATTACTACAAGTTAGTACCTGAACATGAGCCTACATGCAACACAGTGGCAGAAAAAGCTCAAGTTTGAGGTGGGCTTTGAGGAATGATTTTATCACTGAATGATGCATTACTGGGATTAACTTGACAAAACTATGCATAGGGTTCCATTGCAACTGTTGTGATTGACTTCTTAAAATATAGACATGATTCTGTTGTATTTCTCCTGTTAAAAAGAGATTGGAAAATCTGAAAGCATCTACAAAAAGCTGTTGCAATAACTCAACATCTTAAGGCCTTAATAAGAGATTTAAAGGAATTACTGTAGTTTATTTAAAAAAAAGATTGAAAGATTAATTATAGTTTATAATATATATATAAACTATTTATATAGTATATATATATAAAAACTATATAATATATATATAAATAATATATATATATAAGAGATAGATAGATAGATAGATAGATAGATAGATAGATAGATAAGATATATATCTTGCTCTTCCTGGCAAGAAAATATTGGCTCTTAATGGATTCTTTAATCTACTAAAGACAAAATAAATCCCCTTAATATATATATTGCAATCACTTCACGCACCAGTGAAACAGAGATGCTTCTGGATAAGAGTATGGAAGTTAACAGTGTACAAGAGCAATAAAGAATAATTAAGGGCAGAAATAAAGCAGGATGTTATGGGCAATTAAAACTACAGTTGCAGTCTTGAAGAGAAGGATATAATTTTTCCAAATGGATTTTCTTAGAGCAGAAGACCACAAATTCCTATTCTTTGTGAAGTATCACAGCTTCTTTAATGACCAAAGGGGGCAGAACTTCTACTTTTTGCACCACTCAAAGTATATTCTTGCAAGTGAGGTACATTAAGTGTCACAGTGAGAAAACAGAACAGAATCTCTTTTACACTGGGTTTCTCTCAAGCTGTGCTCAGCTCCCAAGGCACCCATGTCCCATTCATGCAACTGTGAAGCTACATCAGTAATGGCTTCTCATGGCTATGACAGGTTTTGCACAGAGGAAACTATTCCCAGTGGTACATTGCTTCTCATCGTGTATGAACATTATGACATCATATGCTCTTGGGGTGTGAAAAAAATATGAGTAGCTGCTCATATCTGTCATTTGTTGGAACAAAGACTAAGCTGACAACTGATATAGTGGCTCGTGTTAATTTGACAATGTTCACTTGAGACTGAGATCAGAGCTTTATCTGTTATCTAAGCCAAATCCTGTCATACAGATGAACAGGTAGGGCATTCATTGTTTTTGTGTCACTTTGTCTCCTAAGTGTTTCAAGGACAAAAGAGCAGGAACTGTTTTATATCCAGTTTCTACCTCAAGCAATGTTCAGAGTTTGGCTCCAATTGCCTGGGAAGCAGAGACTTTTCCTTTCAATTAAAAATATGTGATGAAGTTTAGAAAATGACAAAAAAAAATTAATGTCTACACACAGTGATTGCAATCATCAAATTAAAACACAGTTCTGGGGAGAAGAGCATGTGGAGCAAATAGCTGTACAAGCAAAGTCAAGAAAGACAGCAAGCACAGAAGCAAGGTTTATAAGGAGACAGAAAAAAAAAGGTAGGAGCGGATATTGTCAAAGCAGACCTTCACATCTATCTCAGACTGATGGAAGTGAGACTCCCTTATTCTGAGCTTCCAGTTCTAGGGAAAGAATGATACTATAAACTGTTAATGCTCCTAATCATTCCCTACACAGAAAAACAATTGAAGAAAATGAAAAATATTTTCACCCAGTAATCCCATAGTCAATATGTACAAGATGGCCTTATGCTAAGATTTCAGAGTATTACAGTGACAAAACTTATAATCTTTCCATTTTCACTCTCAGTAAAGCAAACTTTTGATATCTCCAACACTGTCTTTTCAAAGTCCTAGTATGAAATTAATGAAATAAAACCCCAAGTACGTTGTGAACATGCCATGTAGTGTTTTGAATGCTGAAAGTTCTCTCTATCATTTTTCAGGCTTTGTTGTTATTTTTTTCCCCTGCAGTTCTGATGACTGGAATTTGTTTGAAAATGCACTTAAAGAAAATCTAAGGGTTTGCAGACAGTAAAATTCCTGGGATTGGGGTTTTTGAAAATTTACAACAGTTATGAAACAAAAAAAAAATCACAAGGCTTGCCAGCACAGAATTAATACAGTGAGAAAATAATCTTCCTGCTTGTTTCCCATATACTTAGGATACCTACAAGCTTTTGCTTGTAGGCTCTGCATTTACAATCAGAAATTTTATTGACACATTTGAACTAACGGATTCCAGATTTCTACATCTGAAGGTTGATGCAAAGATTTTCTCAACAAAGCAGTCTTGACTTGGGGACTCTGGACAAGAAATAAACATTAAAGTTGTATGAGAAAAGCATATCAGTAAAACTTGAGAATCAGTGGGGAAATATTAGGTGATATAGAGAAAAGTCTTTCCTGATGTCTCTGGTTTAGCTCAGTTTTTTTCTCTACGCTAAATTATTTCTGGTTTTGGACAAAAATTTTTTGCTTTATTTTCTGCTCCCTATCAAGACTAGTCAAATAAACAAGCAGTTTTTTCTAATTAATTATAACAAAGAATTATGAAGTTTCCTATAATAAAATGCTTATATACAAGGATTCATCAGCAGAAGTAAGTTGTCTTTGTTTACCTTGATGTGAAGAAAATAATGCATTCAAGTTCTGTAAACAGGCTGACTTACAACTGAGAGGCTCTGAAAAAAACAGAAACATTTCTGGGTAACCTAAAAAATGTGTATTGTATTGTGTATTGTATCTGTGCTACACCAATTCTGCCCCATATTGTTATTGTTCCCTTACAACCCAGGGGTCAGGAAATTGTTTGGCCCAGGGTGCCTCTAAGAGAGAGGGCAGCATTCATATGAGGTCTCCTCCTCTTTCTCTCCATTCTTGCAGGGATCCTAAGGGAGTTGCTTCTCCAAGCCAACACAGAAACTTTTGTTTCTTCTTTTCTGCTTCTTTTCTCCTGCAACGTGGTGCCAACTCAGAACTGCAGTGCTGACACCAACTAGGTCCAGCCCATCCCGAGTTCCAGCCACCACTACTGTCAGCGGAACTGCCACTGCTGGGGGAAGTGACCCTGTCAAGTGGTGTGGAGAAAACGGCTTGAGGGCTATTTGATTGCTTTTGGAATCAAGGTTTCTTTTTTGTTTTGTCCTTGCTGCCTTTTGGTCATTATTTTGGGGAAGAGGGAGATTTTGTTACTGGTGAGGTTCAGCTGCTCTCTTGATTTTTTCCCCTCTGTTCTCTCTCTCTGTTCTTCTCTGTCCACCACATGGTCGGGAGAGGGGGGCTTGTCTGCCATCTTGTCTTTGTCCCTTGAACCACACAGATTTTTAGAGAGCCTGCCTTTTTGAGGGAGGGGCTTATCTGCCATCTTGTGCTCTTTGCTCCCAGGTAGTCCGTGGGTTTCAGCACTGTTGTATCTAGTGCTTATTACGGTTATATTGATTGTTGCTGATTCATTTTTTTTAGTGAACTGTTAATTTTCCACTTATATCTTCTCACACATGTTTCTCCCTATTGGTGAAAGGGGAGCAGTTAAAACTAAAAGGAGACATGACCCATTTTGGAGTGTCTGCCCTGTAAATTGTCTTAAACCAAGACAATTTCTGCAGCAAAAGCCTTGCTTTAAGCGAGTTTTCTCTTCTTCCACTGTCTGCATCACAGTTCGGTGCAATCTTTGGTTGTACAATTTCAGTAGTTTGTGTCAGGGTCTTATAAACTTCTGAAAGAAAATTGCTAAATGGAAGTCATAAAGCCATATCAGAGTGTCATTGGATATGTCATGTTGAAGGTAGCACGTGTTTAAAGCATGTTATTGCTCCCTTACCGTACACCTTCTTTCTGATCTTTGCATTTCACTAATATAAGATAAATTTATGTCTTCCCTAAGAGAGAGGCTGCTGGAACACTCCAGGCACTTCTGTTGATGAGGGCAAACCAGTCTCAAGAACTGGGTTAAGAAAGGGTTAATTCTCCTCTCTGATTTTGTTTCTCAGCTCAAAGAGGAGTATCTCAAGAGTCAACAGGACTCTGCTTCATTATCTTGCAAGGACCAATTTGGTTTCTGACCACATCCAACTATTCCTAGGTAAAGAAATCTCTAATTACAAGGATCAGAAGGGGATTATGCCAGGAGTTGGCCTGTGCCTCAAAATTGAAATGAAGAAAGAAAAGCTTTCCTTACTCATTTCAAATATTTTTTATTAGCTCTAACTAATTTTAGATTAGTTTTAACTAATTTAGACTAGTTTTATTATCTCTCTACTTTGAAATCTTTGTTTACCATTGGCTCTAACTGTATACAGGATATAGGGTAGTGGGAGACAAATAAACTCTGAAATAACCCAAATTGTCTTCTATACTTAAAATCTCATATTTTTGAAGTGTGATGTCATTTTGAACCAGTCCACAGGGAATGAAGCAGGTAGCAAGGAAGAAAAGATGGGATAAGAAGCTGATGCTGGTGGGAAAGGAAGCTGGGTAACAGGAGGAGTCACTGGGACATGGTGAGGAGACCAGGAGTGGTGAGCAGTAAAGCTGGATTGACATGAGGTGCTCCAGCAGAGTGTGGAACTCTGACCAGGATCAAGGAACTAGGGACAGGGCAAGGGAGTCAACAGTAACTGAAAAGACAAGTTTAAAAGTCCCTCTGAGTGCTGACACACAGTGATAGGACAGTCTAAAGCATCACACTCTCAGATAAGTTTCAGTAAAACACATTTCAGATTGATTGTTGTTTAGGATGCAGTCAGTTAATATAGGACTCTTTTGTAGACAGTTTAATAGAAGTATGGTATTTAATAAATTTGTGGCTGAAATCAATGAAGGAATCATTGAACCAGAACGTGATAAGGTTGTCCTATACAGGTACTATAGAAGAGGGGTAGCAATTTACTTCTGTGATACAAATGCATGTATTTGCCTCTAGGTGGGTAAGGTGAATGTGTTCACATTGTGGAACCATAGCTGTACGCACCACCATACAAATGCAACAAATTCCCTGGGGGAACCATTTCAGTCCAGAAATTCTCCTGAATGGCTTCCTGCATAATCGAAGAGGGCTGTTAGCCATTTTTCCTTCTGACTTTTCTGATACAAGCTCTCTGCATGATCTCTGAAAATTCCCCCGCAGCACTTCCTGTTATACATTTTATACCCTGCAGAATATGCCTAGATTGGCTTGGAGAAATAAATTCATAGGTTCATAGATCACCATCCTTTGTGAGAGTCTGTCTCTGTCAAAATACTTTGAAATCATCCTCAGGGTAAGCCAGGTGAAATGCAAGTAAAAGTTGGTAATTACATCCTAGAAAGTAGACAAGAGAGTTACAAATAATTATTAGGTATCGATGTGGAAATTAAAGAATAAATCTACCTAATTTGTGCTCAGATTAAACAGAAAAGGCTCCTGGGCTTTTTTTTTCAGTTACTGGTTCCATCCCTAACACCTGTCTGTGAGGTGTTACTCTTCAGGCAATGCTCATCACAGAGTATTACAGTGACAAACAACTGAATTTTAAAAAACAACAACAAACAAGCAAACAACAAACAAACAACAAAAAAAACCCCAAACCAGAATAAACCACACATTTCTTCCAAACAAACCTGTATGGTTTTTCAGTCGGGGGGGGGGGGGGGGGGGGGGCGGGCAGGTTGTGTGCTCTTAAAAATAGCTCAGGAAATTCTACACACATGCAAACCCTTAAATTGTGGTCGGCAGCATAAGCACTCTGAATTAAGTAACTGCTGCAATGGAGGTTGAATAAGAAAGATATTTCTCCAAACTGTATTGTGCTGGGAAGGAAGGGATGCATTTTATTTGTCAGAATTACCTAATGATAAATAAATCACTACAGCCGCAGACATAAAGGAATATCAGTAAATATTTTATTTCATCTTCCCTAAATTTAGTTGTTTTAAGTGTATGTAGTCAACAGAAGGAGACAGGCATTTTTAGAGGGTGATTCTTCAAATCCCTCTAAGGAGTTTACATGGCAGAAATCACCTCTTGTCATTCCTAAACACAGCACGAAGTTCTTGTCATTCCTAACCACAGCAAACTAATTTAGAACCAAACACCTAACTTTTAGACCTATTTCCTTGGCCCTTCCAAAGACTGAAATTCATTTTACCTAGGCTACAAACAGGGCGGGTTTTCTCTGACAGTGTGGAGAGGCATCTACAGAAGGCAGTTTATACTGTTCTAAAGGTCTTTTGTAGCAGGTGGAGGCAGTGGCTCTCTTGAGCTGTCTGTCACTCCATTAGCTGGAGAAAGAAGCAGCTTTAACAGTTAGTTCAAGTTAGATGGCTTAAATAACAAAGTTGAAATTAATTTCAACCCATGTTTTCTTTTTCAGCTTTGGATTTGGATTCTGATTTGCTGAAGTTTCGAGTGCACCTTCAATCAGCAGGAGGCACACCATGGTCTGAGAAGGAAAAAGACCACACCACACTCAGAATGCTGTAAAATGAGCAAAGAAATAATACAAAGTCGATCTGCTAAAATTATTGGATAATCATTAGGAACAATTCCAAAGTGCTTCAGTTCAGCGCTTATAAATTGGGACAATGCCAAGCTTTCAATACTGAGAAATTTTGTGAAAATTAAGAAACTGATGTCTGAACAATTTATTAATGTGTGTCACAGAATAGCTCCTGAACCAAACACCAACCATTGTTACAGCAAGAATTTAATATTATGTAGCAAACAAGCCTTTAGAGAAATGCAAAATATGAAACAGTCATTCACTGAGAACATCGAGCACACCAGACGCTATAGTTCTCCTTTGGGCTCAAAACTAAGCAATGCAACTCTTTTAAGAGTTCACTTTAAGAAAAATCTTCAGTCATAGATCTACCTAAATTTGTATTTCTTCTTTTTTTTTATTTAGTTATCTGAATAAAGCTTAAATAATACTTTGCTGTGTATCATATTACATTTTTGCTCATAGATATGGAAAAAGGATGATGGAGGTGATACTACCCTTTTGGTCAGCCCTGGTGAGGCCATATCTGGAGTGTTGTGTCCCCAGTACAAGAGAGACATGGAACTCCTGAAGCGGATCCAGTGAAAGGCAACAAGATTTGATTTAGGGATGAGAGCACCTCTCTTACAAGGACAGGCTGAGGATGCTGTGCCTGTTCAGCCTCAAGAAGAGACAACTGAGAGGGGATCTCTTCAATCTTAAAGGTTTTGAAGGGAGGGTGCCAAGAGGATGGAGATTGGCTCTTCTTGGTGGTGCCAAGCAGTAGGACAAGAGGCTGGGGGTAGAAATCAGAAGACAGAAAATTTCACCTGAACATGAGGAAAAACTTTACTGTGAGGCTGACTGAGAAATGGAATAGGTTGCCCAGATATATTGTGGAGATGCCCTTACTGGAGATATTCAAAAAAAGTTTGGACACAATTCTGAGTAACATGATCTAGGGAAGCCTGTTTCAGCAACTTGGCTGAAATAGATGACCTCCAGTGATACCTTCCAACCTTAACCATTCTGTGGATCTGTAAAAAAGCATGTTCATATGTATTTTTGAATATATTTATACATAAACGTCTATATTAATATTTTATATATGTCTGTATGTATATAAATGTGTATACATATGCATTTGCATTTGAAATTGTGCTGAGGTTTGGAAGGTTAACTTAAGTCAGTGGAAAATGATTTAGTGTATAGCTGGAAGGAGACAAGGTAGAAGTGAGTGATAAATAATGGCATGAGCTATAAATTCCTAGCAGCTAGAATATCTAAATTAAAATACAGATTAAAATATTATTATTCAATCTGTAGAAAAATTTGCAAACATCCATGATTCTAAGCATAGAAGCCTTCATGTTTCTAAGCATAGAACTGACTGCCATATTAATAGTTGATAAGAGTGTTTCAGAAAAGAAACTACAATTCAAGGCCATTTTAGACCTGTAGTACATGTACAATGTGATATTTCTGTTGATAATTGTTCATGCAGTTTATATCCATATAGATATTGTTCTATCATTATTTTACTGTATTGTTATTGTATTGTATCCACATTTATATTGTTCTTTCTGTTGTGGTGCCTAAGTATGTCCTAAATAAATAACACAGTAAGATCCATTCAGTAGAGAGTCCTGGAAAAAAGAATCACTGTCACAGAAGAAGCTTCAATGTGCAATATTCATTCAAATGGCAACATTACCTTCAAAAGACAGTCCTTTCAGAAAGCAATTGCAGAGGAGATGGACATATTTCTGTTACTTCTCAACAACTTGTTGTCAAATGCCTAGTTAAAGTCAACCTGTGCTTCTCTGATGAAGAAATCATGCTTTTTCCTCTACATTTGTGTGAACATCTGGTATAGGCAAAATAACTGCCTGTACTGGAAAAGAGTAACAGATAAATGCACCGTGTATACACTGGACAGGTATAACCAATACTTGGATTAGTCCTCCCAGTTTCACTATTCATCATGAAGGTCTTGAAAGAGACAATACTTAAATGAAAGCCCATCAAATCTATTTCAATTGCCTACTCTTCTCTAAACTAGGAAGAAAGGTGATATTTTGTGATTCCACCAACCAATTTGATTTCCTTTCCAGTCAATTATACATAAATGACCAAAAAGTAAGAAACCAAGAAAATAACAGTTGATCTCAGAACATGAACTAATGAAAACTATTATCACCTTACAGTAGTCAAGGTGTGTCATTAAATTCTGAATGCTGAAGAACCTTCTCATCAGTTCATGTTGTAAACCAGCTGACAAATAAGCAGTGCAGCTAATTGTCATGGTTTAAGCCCAGCCATCAACTCAGCTGCACACAGCTGTTAACTCACTCCCTCAAAAATGGCACAGGGGAGAGAATTGTAAGGATAAAAGTGAGAAAACTCATGGACTGAGATAAAGACACTTTAATAGGTATAGCAAAAATTGCACACAGAAGCAAAGCAAAACAAGGAATTAATTTACTTCTTCCCAAGGGCAGGCAGGTGTTCAGCAATCTATGGGAGAGCAGGGCCCTGTCACATGCAATGGTGATTCAGGAAGACAATTTCTACCACTCAAAATGTTCTTCCCTTCTTACCTTTCCTCCCCCCTGTTTATCTACTGAGTAGGATGTCATACGTTATGGAATTTCTTTTTATTAGTTATATATAATCCTTACTTATCAGTTTGGGTCACCTGTCCTTGCTGTGTCTCCTCCCAGCTTTTGTCTACCTACAGCCCCCTCGCTGGCAGGGGTTGAACAAGAAGCAGACAGGCCTTGGCTCTGTGTAAGCACTGCTTAGCAATAACATCTGTGTATTATCAATGCCACTTTCAGTGCAAATCTAAAACATAGTCCCATAGCAGCTTCTTTGAAGTATATTAACACTATCCTAGCAAAAGGAAAAATTTTCCCCTTTATGGTTTCAGTGCTCCAGTTTCTTGTGCACCCTCTCCTTTAAAACACGAGAAACTCAATTGGAGGAAAAATTAAAATTATACTGGTGTAAATATAGTGTAACACAGTGAATGAACCATGAAGTCCTAATAGTTTGACCCTAGTCTAATTGAAATCAGTTAAAAATAGTCCCAGTGACTTCACTGCTGTAGAATCAGCCCCTAATCTTCGAGAAGCCAAAGATTTTACTATCCCTGAATGCTGAATGCCTCATTTGGGGTCTAAAGAAATATGTGATTAAAATCTAATTTTGTCACAAGATGTACTCAGACTGAAGCTGAGCAAATAATTGATCATGAATAATTTATATGAGGAAGTTTATCTCTTTTCTTTGTCCCTGAACATCCATGAATAGATCATCATTTCTTCAAATTCACTTTTGCAGATTTTCTTGATTTTGAATAAACTGTGTGCAGTTTTCTTCACGTATTGATTACTTGATCTTCACTCTTTTAGCTGTGTTATTATTTACGATTAGTCAGAAATATCATGATGTAGCCCTCTAATAACATTTCTGGCACAGATACTTCTTTAAAACTAAATTACATTAAAAAAAAATAAACCACCAAAAGCTTGCACAAGAGCTTAGTAAATCTCTTTCCATTTCTTACTTCAAAATGCAATTATGAAAGGGCACAAACATGAGAAAAGCCAAGCTGTTTTCTTTGTTTAACTGACTGATTAGTCAGAGGCTTTCCCTGTCTCACTTTCAAATTGATCTCTGTTTTAGAGATTGTGTTGCAGTAGAGGATTGTATGGAACTAAGTTGCCTGTCTCTGTGTACGTCATGTGGCTGCACTCTTGCAATATTAAATGTTATGTTTTCTCTCTCTACACCTTTATGACTGCTGCTGTCATCACTTCAATTTATACAGATATGTTAGTGTTCACTTTTGAAATTGCAGACATTATTTATCTATCCACTATATCTATTTTCCTGTAGTTAATAATGTTGAATTTGTGTTTGAGACATATTTATGATTTCCTTATTCTTTTTTCATTTTACTTGCAAAAGTAAAGTGTTATAAATTGGTAAAATTCAGAATGAAAATTCAAAAACTGTGGGTGTAATTGTTCAAAAATTAAATCTCCATGTTAAAAGAAAAGGTGCAGCATTTTGTCCTTAATATTTTGGAAACAACATAGGACAAACCCTTAGACAAATATTTCTACAATAATATAATTTGTACTGTCAAAAGATACATAAAAGTAATCCAAAACTGAGAATGAACGTATATGTACTTCCAAACTATCCTCTAAAAACATCTAGAATTGATCAAGAAAATTCTGGTATGGTAAGTAACTCTTCAGAAACTATAAGTCTTGAAAAAATATTATATGTTACAAACAGTTATTAAATTAAAAGCAGTAGGGGTGGTATGGTAAGATTTTCATATTAGACATTTAATTTCTAAGAATGCTGTCTTCCTGAAACTCAGTGTGAAAATGTGACAGTGAAGCTAAGAATATATTCTCACATGAAATTAGATCACATGAATCTCAAGAAATACTGTAGTTATCATTCTTAGACCTCTATTTGAAAAATACATTTCCTTTTATTAGAAATCAATCCACCATTAAACCAAACTGAAAACTAAAAAGAAGTTGAAGAAAGGTCTAAAATGTTTTTTTAAAATAAAAAATATTTATTTTAATTTTAAATTGCTCTTCAAGAAAAAGCAACAAAGGATGAGAACTTCTGAGAAACAAGGTTAGAAGAGGTCTTGGAAAGTATTCAAAGTGAAATATTAAATAAAACAACAGCATTAATTAAAAGTAATTTTGCTGATTTTTTAAGTCAGTCACTAAAAAAAAATCAAGACAACCTCAGTATGCTAGCAGCAAACACCATCTTAACTGTGATCTGAATGACAAGCTGAAGGATTATATTACCACTTTTAGTAAAACAAGTAGATCATCAAAAGCTATAGGTTCGTATACAGTATGTGTTTCTTCTACTGTTCTCATATTATCCTACTACTTTTTAAAATTGACCCTCCCATGGGAGTAAAGGAGGAGCTAAAAGCATTGTAATTTGCAAAGGGATGCATTTGCACAATTGATAAAGATATAAAAAGAAGAATTAAAAGTGTGGAATTTAAAAACATTTAATTTAAGGTGGTGGAAAAAGTAACTTCTCATAGAAATTCATCATTCAAGTGGTGAAGAAATGTTGCTACTACCAACATGGAATGTTTATTTTATCCTGATTTATAACTGAATTAATTAGAGATGTATTTTGCTGGGAATTGTTCAGTGCTGTTGTTTTTAATACAAATGCTAGTTTATCCAATTTGATTCTTTGTGGAGGAAAGTATCAAGAAATATTTAATTAGAGAATATGTCTCAAAACCTAACAGTATAAAAAACGGTGTTGCAAAGACACATATCCCCAAAATAACACTCTGCTAGTAGTATCAGTTAGGTATTGAGCTGTCCTTACTGTTTTGTTTTCTCTGATTTAACTCGTATTTCAGCAACCAACAGGAATGCCCAACAACCATGCTAAGAGTCCTCCTCTCTCTCCAGGCCAGGGAACATGTCTTAATTTCTGTAGAGTTTAAGCATAAAAAAACCTAGAGGAACATTAAGTTCTGGATGAGCTTTTTTTATTTTGTTTATTTTGAACTAACAATCAACGCTCACATTCATTTCAGAAAGAGAACTTAATATTTTATCAAAAGAATGAGTAGGATACAGGAAAGAAAGACTGTTTCACAGTAGCTAGGAGCCTGCTGAAGATACAGTGCAAGAATAAAAAAATAGGTCAAAAATTGTGTCTTACTTAATTCTTTTTAATGACTTCCATATATTTGTACTGGGAAGACTGGAAAAAATTTCTGTCATATTGTTATTGTCAGATGTTTTATCAGGCATGATTCCTCCAATGCAGCTGTTTAAAAAATTGAGGTTTAAACACTTGATAGAGCCCACAGAGTATTCAGTATTACCAGTTGCTGAACTGGTGACACAGGCAGCATATGTTCTGAGACCCTGCTCATTTAAATGCAGAGTGATTAAGAAGAAAAATATTTGATTCTGATCACAGACCTGGGTTCAGATCTTCACCTTGTTAGCTTCACACATACTGGTAGAAATGCCAGTCCTGACTGGCAGCATATCTTTTTTATTTTTGTCTTAGTCTGTTGTGAAAATAACCTTCAAAATTTGTTAAAAATGAAAATGTTTTTCTTTAAGTACATGCTAGGTTATCCTCAGACGTAAATACGCCACATGCAGTGTTTTACTCATTTGATGACACGCATCTCCTTGTCATCAAACAAGGAGATGGTTTCTACTGTTGCACATATTAAATGCAATAGAGTGATTTTGGTTTTGTATTTTTGTCTAAAAATTCATTGATGCTTTAGCTTTCTCAATGCTTGAAACAAATTGGGACTCAGACATTTTTCACTACAGATGTCTATTAAGGAAGAACATTATCTCTGGTATAATTTAAAGCAAAACAACAAGGGGAAGAACAAGCAAAACCAAGAAACAAGCACACACACACACACAAAAAAAAAACCCCACCACAATTAAACCCACAACCAGAACTTTTAGTTAACCCAGTTGGTTTTTCCAGAGTTCTATAAGGCAAAACCTATGCATTAACCACTGCAACATTGTGAGGGCAGTAACTTCCAAGAGAACAACAGTAGTAAGCAGCATGGGGAGCACAATTACTTTGTCCAATGCTGACATCTGAGGAGCAATCAGCTGGCTGAAAGGTTGGTCTTTGTGCCCAAATGATTATTACAACTGAAATTTTGCTCCTGCTTCCACAATTCCAAAGTAAAAGAGGAAAACCAGCTTCACTCTGCTAGCCTCTACTGGTCTAGACTATTTTTTAACTATTTCAGTCTGGGCAGCTTCACTGGCTAAACTATTTCAAATCTATAGGAAGAAAGGGTCTTGCGGCACTTCCCAGTCTCCAAAAGTTCCATACACCCTGGTGACAAGTGTACTTTTAGAATATATTAGGAAATGAAAAGCCTAAGATATGCTGCATGGTTAAAGCAAATTTATAAAAATTATCTTCCAAAATTCATTCCTTGTAGCTCAGTGATATTAAGGAGAGGGTAAATATAGTCTAGCATCTTTGAAAATATTTTTAAATCACACAATAACGTTACAAAAATTATAAAAATACATCTTCATACATATCTTGTTGTCTGTAATAAGGTCAGGTAATAAAATCCAGGAAGAATAAAGGCAATTTAATTATTTCTGTAGGTCAGTGAGCAGTTAACATTGGTATCCTGATGTAAAACTAGATTTAACACAGATGGGATAGGTTAAACATTTGAGTATATGTATGCCCAAGATCATAAATAACTGTCAGAGGCTTACAAGAAATATAATTCTCAAAAGACTTTTGTAAAACAGGAATGTGAGTCCCATTGAAAATCTCATTTAATTTCAAGGTGTGCTCTCAAGATTTATATTCCATTAAGTATTTACCATATGTGCTTCTCTGAATCAGATGGCTAGAATCCCCATTGAATTGCCAAAGGGAAATGAACACATTTGCTAACCTGTAAATGTCTCTTGTTGACTTGGAAGTCACGGGCTATGTGATCTATGGTTTGGAGGCTGCTGGTGGAATGGACATTGATCCATAACATCAAAATGAAGAAGAAAAAAAATTTTCTGTCAGTATCCTTGTCATTTCTGCTGTCAACAGTTTTGGGACTGTCAAGAGAAAAAGAAAAATAAGGTCATTTCCCTAGACTGTAATACAGAAAGAGAGGTAACTTTCAGTGATTAGAGCTGGCAAAAAACTTTAAACAGAGCCATTTCCACAAGAGACTACCATGTAAGTGACTGGAGATCTCCTGGGGTCTAATCAGCTTCACTCAAATTTAATAACAATAATTAAATCAAAGCAAAGTTAAAATTAATTGTCCAGATTAAAGTTTTGTTTTGTCTCTCATATTATATTCATCCTGTATTGTATTGTACATTATATTTAACAATATTCTTTTGTAAAATAACATGAAGTAGATCCTAAAAATTGTTTCAGCAGTATGAGAACTGATTCCAAAATCAAAGGGGTCAGAATTTCCATTCCCAAAGAGGTGGACTTTTTGACTGTTTGTGAACAGTTTGAAGAACTGTTTGTGAGTCTTGAATTACAAAACCCCAAGTATCCCACCAAGTTGAAAATTCTTTTTTCTGGACATCTTCAAATTTTAATTTTTCAATGGCATTATTATGGTCTTAATTACACTCAGCATACTTTTCTAAATAAACAATCATGAAACGTGAATTATGAATATACAGGCAGCATATTCAGAGCATAAAGAAACATGCAGATTGTGATGGCCACATCATGGAACAACATCAGGGAGGTCTACACTGAAGGCTAAAGAATGTGATTTCAAAGTCATAACATTTTCCCTTTGTGTTTTTACCATAATATCTATCATATGTTATGCTTTCTGTGTCACGATTTCTGGATTCTACCTAATAGAAAATCTTTTAACGGAAAGGAAAGGGAGTTAACAGAAGTTTTCATTATATTTGCATATTTGCTTTATATTCTGAATGCCTTAGAAATAGCGAATTAAAGGATTTTCATGGTCCGAGTCTAAGTTCGCATACCTATCTAGGTTAATTTATTTATCAAAACAGTACAATAAATCTTCACCTAGATTCACTGAGCTTTGAGTCTACAATTTATTTCTGTTCTATTTGCTTTCTACAGTCCAAAACTCTAAGCTGGCTATTGTCTTTTAATTTAAAAACAACTCCTTCCTTCTGTTACTCCCATATTAGCAAAGAAAAGTCTTGGGGACTGCCTGGGATATGTTTTTCCTATTGGCCAAGTATTTTTGAGGAATGCTTGTGATGCTGGCAGTGTTGAGGGGCCCTAGCCAGAGCTCCAGCACCTGATGTTCCTACATTCAAGGCCAAGTTCTCCTGCCAGTATTCCGAATATACTGGGCAGAGGTGAAATAGAACACATTACAGTTTAGTAGCAGATGATCGAAGACTGGCACGTCCCTTAGAACAGTGGGACAACCTTCAGCTGTAGCTTGACAGAAGGTCCAGAAGCATCAGCTGGCTCAGCAAGCTTCCACTAGCTTTGGTTCCCAAACTTAACAGAGGCACATTCTTATCCATCTTGAATTTTTTTTTCCAATTACAGAAAAAGTTATTCAATTCACAATCACCTCTGCCCTAACCAAGCAAATGACAAAAAACATAAAGCAAGGTGAAAATTCAGTCTAAGCTGCCTCCTTTCCGCACTGAGCAGAAGCTCAGATGTGGTGGATCAACCTTGTCTGGCCCACCAAGCCTCTCTATCACTCTTCTCAGCAGGATAGGAGACAATAGGATGGCAGGGGGGGAAGAGCTTTTGGGTGAATCAAGACAAAAGAAGTTTAATAAAGAAAAACAAAGGAAAACAAAAATATTTGTTCCCTACTTCCTATTAGGAGACAATGTTCAGCCACTTCCCAAGAAGTAGGGCCTCAGTACACATAGCAGTTACTTCAGAAGGCCTTAATAACTAACATCCCCTCCCCTTCTCCTTTCTCTTAGATCTTATTGTTAAGCACACATCACATGGTATGGAATATCCCTTTGGTCAGCTTGGGTCAACTGTCCTGACTCTTTCTCCTCTGAATCTCTTGCCCATGCACAACCTACTGGCCTTTTGAAGGGAGGTGAAGTTGGAGAGACAACCTTGATGCTGGGGCATCACTGCTCAGCAGTAGCCAAAATACTGCGCTCTCACCAGCAGCTTTCTGGCTACAAGTACAAGCACAATACTATAGATACTACTATAGAGGAAAGTGACTCCATCCCAGACAGACTCAGTGCAGCAGGGAATAAATATCTTCATGTGTTGTTAGTCACTTTGCCCATTTAAATCTGACCTAGTTGAGTTTTTTTAAAGACTGTAGATCCTGTATCTGTACTTGCAGAAATATTTGTGCGCAAGGAATTTGCTAAGACTGTATGCAGAGCTACAAGAGGTCTTTGTTTTCCTCTGGGACACAATTATTCACTTCTGTCACCACAGTTAATGTGAACCTTGTTACTAACTTTACCATTTATTAGCAGCACCTCTCAAGTTTTCCTGCTTCAGTTCATGATGGGTAGGGTAGTAAGAAATGAACCCAGAACATCTTGAGTAGAGTGATAAGAAGGGATATTATTCCAGGCTGTATGATCCTACAAAGTGGCACAGCATCTAACTAAATCATGAGCCCCCAGCCTTTACCCTTCTCCCTGCTCCCCACACAACAGGCTGGGAAGGCTCAGGTCACTTTGCTGTGAAATCGGATCATGGAGTATGGAGATGACACTGCACTGCATAAAAATATGGAATTCTCTCTTCTCAGCACATTACATAAGACAAAAAACCAACTTTGCCCAAGGGGGAACAAAAACTGCACATGTAGATGAGTAACTTACCTGTTCACTAATGGAGCTGTCATCCCCTGATACAGCTAGGGCTGAGACATGGGCCCAGCTGTTTGCCATGCATCACCTGTGCTCCACTCCTTTTCTAAGACAGCAACTTTCACCACCATTAAGTTGTCTGTAAAATGTTGCATAAGATTGGCTCTCTGAGTTGCAGAATAGAACCTTATGCACCAATACTGAGTTTCTTTCATTAGTCACCATAATCTGATTTCCTCTTCTTGTGAAGAGTCAGGCTGTGACAAATGGTTTGAACCAACAGGTCTGCCATGAGGTATGGTTCGCATTGTTGGCAGTTTTCACAGAAGAGGAAAATAGAGGAAAAATACATTTTTCTGAAACTTCTCTTTTGCATGACATTAGTAGAGGAAAAGAAGCATATTTTCAATAAATATTTAGTGAATATCATAAAATATCATATGTTTCTATTTCCCTTGACTAGAATATTTTACAGTTTTTCTGTAGAGCTACTAGGTAGTTTTAATTCTAGCTACCAGGTAATCTATGCTTTTCAGTGCATTAGAGAAAGCCCAATCTCCTCCCAAACCTCACTCAGAGACAGATTACTATTTCAGAAGAATCAGGGGATTTATTTAGTATTGAAATTATACATTTAGCCTGGTTTAAAATACTTTCTGTAGATAGATGTTTTAATCACTGTGGTTGTAAAATGTAAGGGAGTCTATGATAAACTATGAACAATTTATGTAATGTACCATATATTCTTTATGGAGTAAAGGGACAGTTAGGCTGCATTTGGCCCAAGAATTAATTTATGAAATAAATAAGGATCATTTTCAGCCTTAGCATACATTCTGATTTGAGCAATTTCTAGGGCCAACAATCAGGGAGAAGGGCCTGAAGCAGGAGATATGGTCTCATAGAGAAGGAAGAAAAAAGTAGTTAGTTGTGGTGAATAATGTAAGGATATATGAATTGACTTCCTAGAATATATGAAAAGTCTCTCTAGTTCATATTCTCTCTTAGTGGATAAATCAGTGAAATTATTTGCTTGGAAAGCAAAAGATTCAGAGTGATGGAACAACAAGAATGATAACACAAGATGAAGAGATACTCACCTCAAGTGTAAGTACAAAAATGGGAAGGAGCAACTGAAGCACCACATGTGGTCAGAAAACTATGGCATAGCAGGAATAACCAAAATATGATGGGATAGCTCTCAGGGGAAAAGGGAAGTATCCCTCTGTGAAGCACAACAGCTCAGGTGTGGAGATGGGCAACAGGCTGGGCAAGAGTTCAAGAGTTAGAATCAGAGGAGAAGTCAGTAAAAGTGTCATCATGCTGGGGCTCTGCTGCAGACATAGCACAGGTAGGAAAGTGGACAATGCTTCTCATTAAAAAGAAAAGTCTCTTAACAACTCAGGGAAGTCTACAGACCATAGACTATTCCTTAATAAGGGGCTTAATCTCACTGACACCTACTGAAAGACAAAACAGCAGTCCAGGGTATTTCTGGAAGTTACGAGTTGCTTCTTGATACGAGCTCTGGGTGGGCCAGTTGGAGTTGTGAACAGCTGTATTTGTTACTCAGAAATGAGGAAAAGTGGTTAAGGATGTGACTGTAAATGGCAGCCTTGTCTGTAAAGACCATGAAAGGAAGCTGAAGACTGTGAGGGTAAGGAAGGCAACTACTCATAGACTCTGATTTTCGGAAGACCTGATTTTGGATTATCAAAGAGCTAGTAAGTGGGATCATTTGGAATGAAAACTTCAGAAAAAAAAACTTTGGAGCAAAGAAGTTTTGGGAGTGTTTCGGAAAGCAACAGGTCATACAGTGACAGCTGGCACAGATAAAGTTGTGACCAACCAACAAACTCCTACACCTGAATCAGTCTCAGTGGAAATGAATACAGATGATGTGTTTCTGAAGCTCGAGGGAGAATGTAGGGAGCCACCACAGTTGCTGCAAAGATAGTTAAACTTCACAAAAGAAGGTAATGATTTAGATAAATTAGTTGAGTGATTGAATGGTTGTGTACATGATTTTTCCAATGTTAGCAGTTTCCCAGAGTTAATTATGAGTCTGAAAGTTTTCTCAAGTTAGACAGATCAGCAAGTGGAAAGTGTAGACGTGGATCAGTGCAAGATGGAGTATAAAAGTTGAACAACAACCAAGTGAACTTCGAAGAGAGAAACAGACTACTGTTGGCTTCAAGCTGCCTATTCCTTCCTGGTAATGGAGAAAAGAGCATTGTGATGGTGTGCATATAGAGGCAGGCAATGGGACTTACATTTGTATCATGTTCCAAGTATACATTGCAAGTGTTATATTCTGCACAGTGCAGAGTATTGCAATGCTATTTTAGTGCATTGCTGTATCACCCTGCCAAATTCCTTGTAATTTATTCAAATAGGTAAATGTGTTATCAAATATTAACTCCTCACGTCAAATATCTTAATGAAACCAGTCAGAGAATAATGGACTCTGAGAAAGGTCCTCAATGGCATTTTACCTTAGGTTTCATTGATGTCTCCCAGGCCTCTGTGCTTAGCAAAAGCAGTTCAAGGAAAGTTTAAGACATTTAAGAAGTTCAAGGACAAAAAAAATATGCTATACACTGCAATGAGTTCAGCCAGGAGGTTCACAAAGATGATGAGGGCCAGGGCACTTGCTCTGTGTGGAGATGCTGAGAGAGCTGGGCTTGTTCAGTCTGGAGAAGAGATGGCTTTGAAGAAACCCAGCTGCAGCCCCTATAAGTGCCTATAAGGAAGGTGTTGAGGAGATGGAAACAAGTTCTTTGTATTAGTGCATGTTGGGAGAGGATTGGACCAAGGTCATAAATCAAAACAAGAGAGGTTGAGACCAAATATGAGGAAAAATATTTTAACCATAAGGCCAGCCCAGCAGTAGAGTAAGTTGAACAGACAGGTTGGGCTAGAACTATCCTTGAAGGTTTTTCAAAGTGCTGAACAACCAGGTTTGAAGCCATACCTGGCCCTGCTGTGAGGAGGAGGTTGGGGAGAGGCTTCCTGAAGTTCTTTTCACACTCAGTGGATCTGTGATATTTTTCAGTTGGGATACATTACATAATGAGAAAATAAAGCATGATACCAGATACTCCCTGTTTCTAGAAACCTGAAAGAGTGTCCTATGCTAGCAACTGAGTTTCTATTTTATGCTTAATAGCCCTTCTTCCGTGAATTATTCTAATTAAGTTACAACTTCTGCCTCAAAACTATTCTGCAGAAATAGCATCAATGGTGCTTGCAGTAACTTGTTTGCAACACATTGGCCATCACCTTACTCAAGGCCCCTTTATTACTCTTAGAAATGGTAATTAATTGTTCCTTATTCCTATTCTCAATCTCATTTATGATTTCTTCTTCCATGGAATTTTTTCTATTTTTTGCTCTCGGTCACCACAGAGTTGAAGAATCTTGATTTGTTCAATAGTTTTGAACATAGCTCTGGTGATTCTCTGAACCTATGCTTAGCTTTACCCAGACCTTTTTTGAAAAGGTGCTGATGAGGACAACCAGATCTGCCTGTAGTGTTCAGGATTCAGGTGCACCATAAGTGTACACAACAACATAATAATGTTTCTTGATATATTCTCTATTCTTTATTAATAATTTCTAGCTTGCTTATTTGTTTGGCAGAGAACACTATGCTGTTGTGAGATGTTTTCGTACAATTATCCATAATAACAATTTCTCTTCTGAGTGGTAATGGCTAATTTAGAAGCTATCACTGTGTATACATACTTAGGCTTGTTTTTCTCCAGGTGCATTACTTTGCATTCATCAGCACTGGATTTCACCCACCACTTTATCACCCAGCCACTCAGTTATATCATGACACTCTTCCTAACTCTCTTCATCTGTCTCTGAATTTTAATACCCAGAAAAATGTTATCAGGAAACCTGTCACCTTGCGTATCTTCTTTTCCAGACAAATGAGTACATTAAATGACAAGGTCCCAACGTAGTACATTATTGTATTTCACCTGTAACTCCCAATCCCAGCTGCTCCTTTAATTTCCTTTTAACAGTGTACCCAAAAATTCTAGCATCTCTTTGTGAAGCCTGAATTCTTACAGAGGTTAAAAAAGGTTTTTTGCTCCTAGAAAAAAGTTACATTTATAGTCATTGTTGTCAACATTACAGTAGCTCTTAGAAAGAGCTCCTTGAAAGGCTCTCACAAAGCCAGCTTGTTTAACAGCACTTGTTTACTTTTTCCCTTGTATCAGTCTTTCTTCCTCTGCCATTTATCAATCAATTTTGCCCTGCTGTTAGGGTGTTCACTAGCAGGTGCTTCTCCCATCAATTTTCAGATTCTTTCTATTCCAATACCGTCTTAGCCCCACCTTATTTTTAGACTTCTGGTATTTATCTAGATATCTAGACATCTTACTCTGTTTCCCTGTCTTTATGTGTCTTGTTTACAAAGGCCTCCATTTGTTGAGACAGCACTTTGACTATATTTTACCTGAATTTTATTTGCACCTGGCACAGTTGTGTCAGATGAGATGTATAGAGTTATTATAAACCATAGGGTACTGCAAGCATGCTTCCATGTGCAGCTGTGGATCTCACACTTCTTGAAAGATAACTCCTGCCAACTCTTTCCTTTCTCTGCTCCCTGAGAGTTTGGCTCTGCATTGCTAATTCCTTGGACTTGTCTTACCAGTGCAAATGACTTCATAACACAAAAAATATAAATAATACAAACAGATTTATTAAAGAACTTTTAAATTCTAGGGCTAATTCTGCTACCTATCAGCAATGGACAGGACTGAAATTGCACAAATTAAAGACTGCCTCATCGGTTAAAATATAGCATTATATTTCAGCATGTCTGATTTTGTACCTCAAGATTGCACTAAAATATTTCTATATATAAAATCATATTATGTTATCATTTTCATACTCAGTGAAGAGTCAAACTGTGCAAGGGCACCCAGAATTTTTTGTTTTGCTCTGGGGAAAAGGATATATAAAAGATAAAATGACCCTTAGAGCATGACAGGAACTATCTTTATCTTCTCCAGTCAGGGATCTTATTGACCTTTAGGAAGAACAAAATTAGATTATTCTCTACCAAGAGGAAAATAATATTCATTCTATTGCAATCCAAACACCCAGCTTTCATCTGCAGCAGTTTTAGAATTCTTGCCCCTAAGTTGAATTAAATAGAATTCATAAAACAAATGTTTGGAGTAGAAGCCATTATTTATAATCATATTTGGGAATACTCACTGCATTCAGGCCCAGTCTTTTGGACTAAAAGTGACCGTGAAACAGACAGCTCCATGTTTAGTAACATATCTTTTCCCCAAACAGATACCTCTTTCAGCTGCTATTATAAACTAAGTATTTAGAAGAAAGAGATACTGTCTCAGAGCACAAAATATTTTATATATTGTAAAATAAGACTAAAATGACGTAATAGAAACATTGTTATAATGTGGGAAATTCCATTAAACTAAATGAAATAGGAAAAACAATTTCCACAAAATTCTGCCATATTTTCTCTCCTGAAAGCTCAAGTTTTTTCATGGGAATATATTAAAAATATTCTGGAAAAAATAAGGCAGGGAATCCTCAAAACAGAAGTGTTTATAGAGTGCAATTTGTAAAATGTTTCTAAAGATGAATTAAAAGCTTAGCTCTGGAGTCAAAAGATTTTTTTTTTTTTCAGGGAGAGGAAGAATAATAATTGTTATTATGGCAGTGTAATATCTCAAATTAGATTTACTTTACTGATGCTTCCAGTTTTAGTCAGCAATTACTGTGTTTCAAAAGAAGTACAACCAACAGAAAGTAAATGATAATCCACGCTTTGCATATGAACATATGTATTTGATGAGAGGATTTCAAATATACGTAACAGAAAATCTCTTTTAAGTAACTAGCATTGCAAAAGTCTGTGGTTGCTTTTTCAAATATTATCCATAAAGAACAGAAAACTTTTATGTAAAAATGTATTATAAAATCTATGTGGCAAGAACAGTCTTCAGTTATATAGGACACAAGTTGCCTTCCTGTGGTATGACTGGCAGAAAACTAATCTGTGCTTTCAGAAAGGAGCCCAGAGGCAAACACTTTAAAGAATTGTTTATATCACTTAAGCAGTCAATAATAATTACATCACAATTACATTCTATACTGTGTTTTGAGACTATAATGTGTAATCTAATCTAATCTGTTAAATTATTTTTTCCAATCAAGATCTTTGTGTTGGATATCCTTTTGACTATGCTTGGATAGGAATAAAATCATTCCATACATGAATTGTTAGTATAAGTGATAGCAATAATAATGCATTCCATTTTAACAATGAGGAACAATTTGGGGAGATTAAGTTTCTGTACATACAGATTTGATGGATGCTTATTTAACATTATACGCCAGAATACAATGCAATACAATACAATACAATACAATACAATACAATACAATACAATACATTATTTCAGCTGGAAGTTACCTCTACAACAAATCATCTTGTCCAACTGCCTGACGACTTCAGGGCCAACCAAAAATTAAGGAATGTTGTTAAGGACATTTTCCAAATGCCTCTCAAACACAGACAGGCTTGGAGCATCGACTACCACTCTAGAAAGCCTGTTCCAGGATCTGACCATCATCTCAGTAAAGAAATGTTTCCTAATGTCCAGTCTAAATCTCCCCTAGTGTAGCTTGTCCCATTCCCGCAAGTCCTATCACTGGATAGCAGGGAGCAGAGATCAGCACCTCCCTCTCCACTTCCCCTTCTCAGGAAGTTGTAGAGAGAAATGTGGTCATCCCTTAGCCTCCCTTTCTCCAAACCTGACAAACATAAAATCATCAGCCACTTCTCACAGGATTTGCCTTCCAGCCTTGTCACTAGATTTGATGTCCCCTTCTGTATGGAGGCCCAGGGGCCAGCTAGATACCCTTTAGATTAAGGGGAGGAAAACCTTCATCCTATGAGCCTTTGCAGCCACATGTTAATACTTCTTAGGTTTCCTTGTTCTATTGTCTTGTTAAGTTTATGTCAGCCCTGTTCACCATATATGTACCCTTCCTAGAATGTTCTTCCTTCTTCTGGACCCCATTGGGTTATTTTTGCTGCAGTGTTCCACCCCTGTGATCCTATTAATTCCCCCGGTTCCTAGCCACCCCTCTGCACCTTTTCTTATCCTTGTTGCACCCTGACCTTCAGGCCCACCCATTTTGTCTGGTATATAACCCTGGATCCTTGGTCCCATTTTGGCTCTCGTTCCTGGAACATATTCGAGGCTGTACCCACCATGCATGCACTGATAATAAACAGCACTTGGATTTCCAAATGGGAGCCCATCTCCTCACCTTTATCGTCAGCCCTTTATTAGCAGAGTGCAGTGGGCCCCAAAGAGCAGATCATTCTCAGGGACACACTGTAGCACAATGCTACACGTCTGGACACATTCAGGAATCTTCATGTCCTTCTTAAATGCAGGGGTCTAGAACTGCACACAGTGCTCAAGGTGAGGCCTCACCAACACTGAGTACAATGGGATAATCACCTCTTTTGACCAGCTGTATTTGATGCACCCAAGAATGAGGTTTGTCTTCCTGCCAGCAGGGCCCACTGCTCAGACTAACTACTCAGATTTCCACTGAAAAATCTTCTCTCCTTCCAGTAGGCTTTTCAACACTTGGATATGTTCCTTTACAGCTGGCATGCACTATAGCTCTCCTGATAAAAGCTGATGCAAAGGAGACTCATGGAGTCTTTACAGCTGCTTGAAAGGAGGTTGTAGCAAGGTTGTGGGGTCGGCCTCTGCTCTCAGACAACCAGCAACAGCACAAGAGGAAATGGCTTCAAGCTATACCAGGGGAGATTCAGGCTGGACATCAGGAAAAATTTCTTAACTGGAATGGTTGTCAAGCATTGGAACAAGCTGCCCAAGGAAGTACTGAAGTCACTATCCTGGAAGTGTTCAAGAAATGACTGGACATGGCCACTTAGTGCTATGGTTTTGTTGACATGGTGGCGTTCAATCAAATGTTGTACTCATGACCATGGAGGTCTTTTCCAACTCTCATGATTCTATGATTCTAGAGAAATACAGCAGTAGAGAAGACAGAATTTGTACTATCAGCAGAAATCAGTTGAGATGATGCTGCTTACTGAAATATGTCTAAGACTTTTTTTTTAAATAGACCCTTTGGTGTCATTCCTGCACTTATACAGACTCTGTGCTGAAAGTCTGCCTGGTAATATTAAATTATGTGAAATTATATAAAAGTTCTCTTAATTTTACTGTAAGTAAATCAGAGACTTAATTTAGCTGGCTGTCTTTGCCAGCATAAGAGTGTTTTGTATGTCTTGATTGAAGAGTCACCAATAAACAAGGAGCTATGACACTTTTAAGTCTGCATTGTGATCCAACCAAAATACCTCTGGGCTGTTTTCCCTGATATTTTGAAACTTCTAGCAAATGATCAAAGAAACAGCCTGTTGGCATAAGAGGGAGTGCTGTGACTGATAAACACCTAAAACTGTGGTCTCTGCCAGCCTTACAAATCAGAAATGGCTTGCTTCACAAATTAGTAATTAAAATGAACATTGCTAAATGTGCTTAGTGAGGATAATAATGTTGCTCTTTGTCTTCTCATATTTAGTCCTATTAGACATATTGAATCATATGTTATAAACAACATTACATTGGACAGGAGAGAACAAGCATATAAAAGTAAACATAAAATAGCATTTTTGAAAAATCAAAATTTAAAATGTTTGAGAAACTATGATGCTGTGAGCTGGTTGAAAAAGAGACAAAACAACAGCATTCATCCCACTGGAGTCTCAGAATATTTATTTCATTTTATTTTCACAGAAGCGATTACGTAAAACTATATAAGAAGAAAACACAAGAGAGATGTTCCAAAGAAACATCTGGACATGACCCCCAGCCCTTAACATTTGAATGATAGTAATTGCCATAATGACCTCTCTTTCAGAGCTACGTTCTCTGTGTTCTCCTGACCTATGCTATTATTCTCTGTGGCAACTACAGCTCACATTAAGCAACAGCCATCCTGAAACGATTTTTTTTCTCTTTTTTTGTCTTCTAATGTTTCATCATATCAAAAGCAATCTAGAACACTCATAGGAGACAATTCTATTACTGTATATAAGTCCTGAGAGTCAAGAGTCAAGTGTTCCATATGATACCCCGGATGAAATGACCAACACCACACTGACACAAACTTCTGCACAAAATTCTGCACAACTATCCAATCTCACACCACTTCTACCAGTCTGTTTAAGATTCAAGATTCCTCTTCTACACACCATTTACAGGCAATAAAAAACCAGAAATGTACTGTCCAAAAATAGTATTTGGCAACTACAAACAATTCAGCTTCAGATTTCCCCTCAGATCTCCTGGTCGTTTGTCAAGATGAGTATTATGGCTGTATTTTAATATCAATACAATAAGACTGATGGATTGGGTAAAGAGCAAGCCACAAATTTCTTTACACAGTTCTCTTTTACAGCATACTTCTACACTCTTTTTCTGTTAAAGTTTAAATTTGGGTGCTGAGTACATCTTTGCTGTGACAACCTCTCTCCTTCATGTAAATTTTTCTTTCACAGAATTTTTATTTTTGCTTATTTATCTTCATTTTATATTTTTTATCCTTTCCTAATCTGCCAGAACCTTTGATTTAACTTGTGGCACTTCCTTGCTGTATCTTTGCAGTATATTCTTTGTAGAAAGTGAACCAAGATCTCCATGCTTTGGAGGTGCCTGTCAAAAGTGATGTGGGAATTCAAGATCAAAACAGGTTTGCAATCCCCATTTGTTGAGAAGCTGCTCACTTTTCCATTCCCAAATTCTACAGTGAGGTACTGACAACACTCTAGTTACCCCAAAGGTTTTTTTTTTTTGGTACATAGCTATGTGGGATCTGACAGTCTGGCCTATCATGAGAAGGTTTTGCCTACTGTGAAATACTGGGTTATTTATAGAGTGTTCTCTATATATAGAGATGTATAGAGATATATAGAGTATAGAGATGGAATAGAGCGTTCCATCCTCCCCCTCACCCTTCTATCCATTCCCTGTGTCCAGAACCTACCTACAGGAGTAAGCACATGCATTATGTTTCATCTCTGCAACTCAGACACTGTCTATTTGCTCCCAAATTTATCTGTTGGATCACCAACTCTGCAGTAATCCTTCCAAGCCTTGCTTCAGGTACTGTAAGAAATGGACTATCCACATCCTGTGTAGATCCAAAAATGTGGTTCAATACCAAGTAGGTATTGGAAAAGGGAAGGTGAACAGGGTTGGAGCTTTTGTTCCCTTATTAACAAGCTGCCTCCTAAATCTATTTCAAGGTATAGAGAATTTTGTATTTTTGCAATTAAGTTGTCAAACAGACCCCGTTGTATGATCAGCAGGCACAGTAGCAGTACTACTGCAGGATTGCATCTTATTTGGACTTCCACCAGGACAAGACTTCTGCACTGAAAATATTTGTATTCCAGTTCACCTGTATGAGAGAAAGAAGTGGATTATACACTTAACAGTGGTTTCAAAACATTAAACAGTACTGAGTAAGGAATTACAGTAATCTATATTAAGTAAAGTCCCACTTTATTTGTTGAAGTTATGAAGTTCTGGCCTAGCTCTGAATGATCAAAATAAAAATAACTTACTTAAAAGTAAATTAAGAAGTATATTTATATCCACAACTTGTGTAAATAGCTCATCTAATGAAATAAAGTGAATATGTAGTAAAAAATCACTTACAAAGATTGCAAGAGATTAAGGGGATTCATAACTAACAAAAAAACTGAGACTTTATGCCATGAGCCAGTTCAATCCCTCTGGCAGAGGCTTTATTTCTGTAAACAAAAAAGCCTCAAAATGCATCAATTTTAGGTTCTGGGTATAATTTTTATGCACTGAAAATTAGTGATCTTACTGTAATTTTAGCTCATCATCTGACATAGCAAACCCAAACAAGACAGTAATGGTCCTTCTATTATGGGCTTCACCTCTAATTACCAAGATTATCTGATAAGCCCCAGTCTCAGTTTTCTGGGGACAAAATATTTGGAAACAAAAAGCTTGGGTAAACTGATTTAATATAGGACTGAGGGCAGAGGATTATAAGAATATAATGTACCATGATATGCATTAAACCCCAGGAAGGCATAACACTGTCATGAACATTTGTGAAGGTGTATGGGTTTTGATAGCACTGGAAGCAGAGGCAAAGAGCAGCTCTGTAGTGAAATACATTTTATCAACTTCAAAATACTACTCAGTGATTTAAAAGAATTTGCAATGATTTTCAATATATCTGTCAAAAACAACAGGGATTATCAATTCTCAAACATTGCAGGAAAAATTTTATATCTAATCATTCTTACTTAGAATCAACAGAAAACCTCTAATTTTTTTTTCAGCTCCATGTTTAGCATGAGTTGAAAAAAAGGATTGAGTGTTATGTTTTTACTTTTTGTCTTAGAAAAGAATTCTTACATATTTCTGAAGAACAAAAATATATATAAAACTTGCTATGATTCATATTTCTTCCAGAGCAAATTATTTACACAGGCTCCAAATTCCAGGTTTAAGCAGCAGTTTGTTTTATAAAGTATTCACCAACGGATGTTAGGAGTGGCCACCACTTCCAGCAGCCCTGGCCCAAGACTCCCTCCTGTTCAGCTGTCTGGGGATCTGGGTCTCTGCTTGGGTTGACAGACATAGTGGCTTCTTTCCCATTTGCAGATCCATCCGGTAGGGAAGATGAGCATATGTCCCAGAGAAACACACACACAGAGGACACAAGACACAGCTAGCTACACAGAGAGGGTGCTGCCTTCAACCATGCCTGCATATAGGCATGGTTAATATATAGGCATTGACATAAGAGGTAAGCCCAGAGAGCCCTATCTGCTCATTCTCTTGGGCTGGCAGAGACAAGAGGTCACTCATGCAGGGACATATACGGCACGCCCCATGAGTCATCAACTCACCGGTTCAACTCAGTGCTTGGTGCAAACAAACACAGACCATTGCCAAGCATCATATCATAGAATCATAGAATCATAGAATCATAGAATCATAGAATCATAGAATCATAAAATATACTGGCTTGGAAGGGACTCATCAGAATCATCAAGTCCAAATCCCAACCCTATGCAGGACACCCACCGTGTGCCTGAGAGCATCCTTGAACCCATTACTTTAAAGGGAGCTACAGTTTTAGGCCAAGTATTACAGAATCACAGAATGGTTTGCATTGGAAAGGATCTCTGGAAGTCATCTAGTCCAACCTCCATGCTCAAACAGAGCCAGCAAAAGCCAGTTCCTCAGGACCATGTCCAGATGGCTTTTAAATATCTCCAAGGAAAGAGATATCCAAGTAATCTGTAGATATTCAAATAACTTGTTTCTTGTCCACACAGAAATGGGAATTGGATGGGAATAGAAAATAACTCTCACAAAGCCTAATTTTATACACGTAAGTGCCTTAAGAGTAATTGATTTCTTTAGACTTCCTGTTTGGCCAAGTGAAAGGCATGGTATATAACCCAGATGCTCAGAATAACTGATTTCCAGGGAGGATGCAAAGCATTCAAGGGAACTTGGCCACTTATGCACTGAGTTCAGTTCCTCTTCTACGCCATCAAAATTCTCTCCATTGCCCTCAGGGCAAGTGGCATGACACGTCTCATGCTTAGAAAGCTAAACCCTTCTCCTCATCCTCCCACAATACTGGTCTTGGTTTTTCTGCTTATTGGCCTCCACTGCCTCCATGCTGTGTTATTCTGTTTGGTTGGCCAGATCAAAGCTACCAGGAGCATGTTAGAAAGCAAACAGCATGGATAATCGATCACGTGCCAGTCCTCAAACCATGTCTCAGACTGTTTAATTTCCTTTTATATAGTCATGGTCATGGAAGCTGTTCCTCATATCATGCTTCTAGACATGATCCCTGGTTTTGTATGTTGCTGGTGCCTATAATTAATTCATGAAATCACTCATTTTGGAAACTACTGTAGACTTTGGCAAAATAACAGATCTTCAAAGGTCACTCTTTCCACAGCTCTTCCATGGGAAGGATGCAACAAACCCTCCCACCATCCTCTTTAGGCAAAGTCAGTAAGGTTAGCTTAATCTGTCAATGAAAGCAGTTGAAGCTAACTTTTTTAAGGGCAGATTAAGGAGATCCTCAAAGCAGGAAGGGGATAAGCCAGGCTCACTGGAAATGAGCCTATGGATGGCAGGCCTGGGGTGGGGTAAAACCATTAGCCCAGCTGAAGTGCATGCAACACAAATGCAAAGAGTATGGGTAGCAAGCAGGAGGAGCTAGGAGCCATCACACAGCAGGAAAGTTCTGACATAGTCATCATCACAGAAATGCAATGGGATGACACAACTGGAGCATTGCAATGGATGGTGGTGAGCTCTTTAGAAGAGAAAAGAGAAGAAGGAGAGGTGGTGGGGTAGCACTGTATGTTAAGAAGGGTGGTGATTGTGTGGAAGTTGATGGTGATGAAGATGACAAGGTTGAGCACCTATGGGTAAAGATCAGGGGGAAGGTCAACAGGGCAGACATTGTGGTGGGAGTCTGTTACAGACCACCTAACCAAGACAAACTGTCAGATGAGACACCCTACAAGCTGGTGGCAGAAGTCTCACAATCAACAGCCCTTGTACTCATGGGCAACATCAACCTGCTAGGTGTCTGCTGGAAATACAACACAGCAGAGAGGAAGCACAGGTTCCTCAAGTATGTGAAAAATAGCTTCCTAACGCAACTAGTAAATGAGCCTACCAGAGGAGCTGACCTGCCAGACCTATTCTTTGTGAACATAGAAGGACTGATGGGTGATGTGAAAGTCCCTTGGAAATCAGTCCTTAGAAAAAGGGACCAAGGAAGTCTGCACATACTTGAAGAAAGAAATCTTGAAGGTGCAGGATCAAGCCATCCCTATGGGCTGAAAGATGAGCCATCAGGGAAGAATACCAGCCTGATACCAGCCTGGATAAGAAGGTAGATTTCACAGGAACTCAAAAAAAAAAAAAAAAAAAAAAAAAAAAAGTGCTTCACCTTTTGAAAAAGGGGCAGGAAACTCAGAAAGTGTTTAAGGATGTCGTTAGGATTTAGGTCATGCAGAGAGATAATTAGAGTGGCAAAAGCTCAATTAGAACTTAACCTGACCCCTTCTGTAAAGGATAAAAATAGTGTTTTTATAAATACAGTAATAGCAAAAGGAGGGGCAAGGCAAAGCTCCATTCCTTATTGGACGTGAGGGGGAATACAGTCACCAAAGGTAAGGAAAAGGTTGAGGTACTTAAAACCTTATTTTCTTCAGTTTTCCACAATAAGACAGTTCATCCTCAGGACGGCTCTTCTCTTGAGCTGGTAGACAGGGATGGGAAGCACAATGGAGTCCCTGTAATCCAGGAGGATGCAGCTAGTTCTCTGCTGAGACTCTTAGATGCTCACAAGTCTATGGCACCAGATGAAATCTGTCCTAGGGTCATGAGGGAGCTGGCAGAAGAGCTCTCCAAGTCACTCTCCATCATTTATCACCAGTCTTGGCTCACCAGGGAAATCCCAGGTCACTGCAAGGTGGCCAGTGTGAAGCCCATCCACAAGAAGCGCCAGAAGGATCCTGGAGGATCCAGGAAACTACAGGCCTGTCAGACTGACCTCAGTACCTGACAGGGTTATGAAGCAGATCATCTTAAGTGAAATCACACAACACAAACAGGACAACAAAGGGATCAGACCCAGCCACCACAGGCTTAGGTAGGGCAGGTCCTGCCTGACTAACCTAATGTCCTTTTATGACCAGGTGACCTGCCTGGTGGATGAGGAAAAGGCTGTGGACGTTGTCTACCTGGACTTCAGCAAAGCCTTTGAAATGTCTCCCATTGCATTATCCTGGAAAAATTAGCAACCCACAGCTTGGACAGGAGCACTCTTTGCTGGGTTAAGAACTGGCTGGATGGCCAGGCCCAGGGAGTGGTGGTGAATGGAGCTGCATCCAGCTCGCAGCCAGTCTCTTGTGGTGTCCCTCAGGGATCAGTGTTGGGCCTAGTCCTTTTTAATATCTTTATTGATGATCTGGAGGAGGGGATTTGGTCTAACATTAGAAAATTCATCAGCAATATCAAGTTGGGTCAGAGTGTTGGTCTGCTGGACGGTAGGAAGGCTCTTCTGAGGGACCTGGACAGTCTGTATTGATGGGTAGAGACCAATGACATGAGGCTCAATAAGAGCAAGTTCTTGGCCCTACACTTTGGCCACAACAACCCTATGCAGATCTACAGACTGGGGGCAGAGTAGCTGGACAGTGACCAGGCAGAAAGGGACCAACTTGTATTGGCTGAACATAAGCCAGCAGTGTGCCCAGGTAGTCAAAAAATCCAATGGCATCCTGGTCTGTATCTGCAATATTTTGGCCAGCAGGACCAGGGCAGTGATTGACCCTGTGTACTCAGCACTGGTGGGGCCACATCTCAATTGCTGTTTCCAGGTTGGGGACCCTCAATTCAGGAAGGATGTTGAGGTGCTGGAGTGTGTCCACAGAAGAGCAACAAAGTTGGTGAAGGGTCTGGAGCACATGTCCTCTGAGGAACAGCTGAGGGGTCTGGGTCATTTAGTCTGGAGAAGTGTAGGCTCAGGAGTGACTCTCTAAAACTGCATGAAGATTGTGAGGTGAGGATTTACCTCTTCTCCCAGGCAACAAGGGACAGGACAAGAGGACACAGTCTTAAGGTGCCCCAGATGATGCTTAGATTTGACATTAGGAAGAAATTCTTCACAGTAATGGTGATTAGACATTGGAATGAGCTGCAAAGGGAGGTGGTGGAGTCACCATCCCCGGAGGTGATACATGGCACTTATTGCTATTGTCTACTTGACATGAGGGAGCTCAGACAAAAGTTTGACTCAATGATCTCTGAGGTCTTTTCCAACTTAATTGTTTCTGTGATTCTGTGATCCCTCCAGGTCTTGGGTGGTCAGAGAGTGCAGAGAGAAACCAGCAAAAGGCTACTAGTAGAGAGGAAACATGAAGGGGATAAAACCGTCATACAGTCTTGGGAGCTGCATTTTGAGGATCAAAGGGTGTCAGGATTTGAGGGAATCAAAATTCAAACTAATTAAGTCTTGCCTAATGAACACCTGCATGCAATAATTGGGCCATTTTCTGAGAAAGCAGCAATAAACTACTATACAAGTCAGAGGTAATTATCAAGTGAGTGAAAAGTTCACACTGATGGCTGAACCAATTATGGACTAATGTGCATTTAAGGACCTTGTAACACAAGTCCATCAATGATTTGTTTTAAACAGAAGTTGATGCCATTACAAATCTTCTGAGCCCCATGCAGCTGCAATCTTTTCAATAAACACAAGCAAGCTCTGCAGTCATGTAGCTATCATTTGAATAAAAGGCTCTCTTTTAGGGAAGAAGTCCTTGCCACTAGAAAGAAGCTTCAAGAATACATATCTGCTGTGGCTGACAGCAGCTGGTAGTATTAAGCCCTTATCCTCCTGGTCTTAGAATCCTTGTTGCAGTCATGGATAATATCACATACTGATGCCAGTGGTGCCCATCTGACAATGACCTACAATGAATACCACAGGTGCATTGAGACAGAGGAGGTAGATGGCCTCAAATGAGACAACCTACCTCTTCAACAAAGTAAGGGGGGGAATGGTTACATTTTACCCTCTAAAACAGGAAAGAAAAAGGAAAAAGGAAAAAGGAAAAAGGAAAAAGGAAAAAGGAAAAAGGAAAAAGGAAAAAGGAAAGACACATTGTCAGCAAGTATTCACTCATCACTTCGTGGTTTATCTATAATATTACACTGTAATTCTGATTTAAGATGTCATATCCACCTTCTCTATCTAGTGCCAAATTAGCTACAAACATACCTCATTGTAAGTGAAGTAACTCTTAGAGGGTTTGTGGTTTAAAGCAACTGAAATTATCTGGTGTTATAATAATGTTGTGGTCCCACACACTGTTCTGTCTTCCTCCACACACTGAATTTGTTGTTTATTTCTTTATCTAAGGGATCGCAGTGAGAATGTTTGCAAAGGGGCCAGCAAACCATTGTGTCTGTGCTATGATTAAGTTCTATGAGTTACTGACAGAAGGAAAGCAAGTGGGTCAAAGTAGGAAGGGGATGGAAGAACTCTGCTACCTGTGAAAAAGCAACAGTGATCAGAAGCATGGTATTTACTGCTATTCAGACATAAGGCAATCTCAGTTTCTTTGTATTGACAGCCTGGACTTGAAAAACATCAGCTGAGCATGGATACACACATTGTAAAGATCATGTTTCAAGTCTACCTCAGCCATTTTTTAGAAAAACATCAGAAAGGCACCATTACAATAAATCTCTTAAAAGATTGAGAGATACTTATTTAGAAATTAAATCGGCCTCCAATTTTCAATCAAAGGCACTCTATATGGAACTCTTACATTCCTATGGCAGAACCACAATGTGGAGTTGCCAGAGGTAAGCTGCAGCTCCTGCTGTTTGCTTATAGTATTCCTAGGCTGTGTGCAGCATTTCTGAAAATCAGGTGTCCTCAATGAAAGGTGAAGTTGCACTGCAGCCCCACATGAAACTTCTTCCACAGCTCTCAACTTCAAGATTTGACATACTCTTTCAACTACATAAGGAGACAGACCGAATCACAAATACTTCTGAACAACTTGTTCCCAGTGCCAATATTTGTTCACATTGGGAGAGGTATCATAATTGTGACAGAGTTCATGGTCGCTTTCAGAATAAAAAGATTCTCAGAAAAAACAGCTTTGGAGAAAACATTTCATTGTCAAAAATACCTGTGTGCTGCTGCCAAAACACTTTGCATCCTAAAGTAGTGCTCCTGAAAGTGACATTTAGCTTGAGAGATCCCACTTTCACTTTCTTCTGGTGTGCACATCATGGTGTTTTTCCTGCTGGTTGCCAAGCTGCAGATGGCTATGTTTGGATAACTGTCTTTTTTAGAGCGCTGATCTTTCTGTTATTGGCATTGTTAATACAAATTACAGAAAAATCCTTCATATCCACTGAGAGTCACTAAGGGAATTATACAAGTAAATGAGATCAAAGTTAAAGTTTAAATACAAAAAAATACTAACAACACTTCTTGAACAATGTTTATTATGTTGAGAATATGGTAAAGAAAATATATAGTCACTGTATTAGAAATACAACTTTAAAATTAATCTCATGAATAATATGCTCAACACAATTCATTTTATAATGCCCTCTCATTTTCATTAGAAACAGACTTTCAAAACTTGAGTGCTGTAATTAAGGTAAATGTGTTTTTAAGGTAGGTAATCCCCTTTTGTTTATGCCTGCTAGCTACATGTTGACTCTTCTCATCTGTATTAGCACACAAGCACTGTATTTTAATTAAGTAAATAGAGTTTCCAATTAGCAAACTATAATACTTCACATATTTAGCCTAAGCATTTGAAGTTCTCCAGGAATGTTTTTTTTATCATTCAAGTTAGTTTTGCATACTTGTCATGTGCGATTAGGCAGCTCAACTAAGAGTTTACTCAACACTCACTCAATGACTATGTGCAAGTAAACTGAAATACTTATTTACTTCTGTTATTAACAAAGGAAGAAACCACTTATTGAAATCAGGAACTATTCAAGGATTCTAAGATGTTAAATTATATACTGAGACACAGCTGAATTATATATTTAATAGATAACTTCTGAAATGCTTAGATCCTGCTACAAGAAAATATTTCAGCAAGAACTGTGGTTTTCAGCTCTGTTATCCATAAGGAAACAAAACTGTCATCAGTCAGCAAAGATCTGCCTATATAGGAATCCCCAAGTGCTGAAATACTTCTATAAATTATCCATAATAAACTGTGAGTTCACTGCACTGTTGCCTGGAAACCCAAAGCTTAGATATGACTCATCTGGGAAAGATGTTAAAAATAGTAGCAGACACACTTGTCAGACTCACAGATTAACGATTAACTTTAGTGTGTCTGGGATGCCCTGGCCATCGTGACTTTTTGCAATTTCCTACGGACAGTATTAAATAGGCAGCAATGCTCAAAAGTGTTCAGAAATTTTCAGGAATTTTCAGATGAGACCACATTTCCATTTGCAGTTGTATTTTCCATAGATTCAATGGGAAAAGTAAAGATGTGAGTAAAGAAGCATAGATTTGGAGTAATTCTTTGTCTTCAATTACCATTTTGAAGTTAGACCTTCTTCTAGCTCAGGTGTTTAATAATAATTTCCTGATAGACACAGTGATTTATCTATCTCTTGAAATCTTTTTTATATATTTAGGAATGAGGAAAATTAGCATAAACTGCCCTACAATTTCAAAATGTTCCTCTTTTCTTCTACAGTAATGTGCAAAGAGCACAGAAGATTAAGTTATTGAACAAAGTAAATCCTACTTTCAATCTTTGTATCGTAAATAAAGGAAATAAAATATTCATCTATTACACCTGCTTGTAGAAGAGAGCAATAAACATGACAAATTGTAGTATTTCATCTGTTTTATATTTTTTCCCCCGATATGATGCATGGTCAAATAAGAGAATTATAAACATTTTTAGAACAACAACACAGAGTCGCACTCTTGTAACACATTCTCCTTCTCATTCTAAGGCTGACCCTTCATCAGTAATCTTAGACCCAATGAGATATGGCTTATATTCCTAGCTGCTTATTTTAAATTGCTAACAAACCAACACATAGATTAGGGTATTAACTGAGATTGCAAAGCCTCCATTCTATGACATGGTAAATAACATATGTAAATTATTATTCCACTTCTTACTTTTGAATTAATTCTTCTATTGTTCATATGTGCATAGACGCTTCTTCAAAAGCATCACTTGATAAAAGTGATTAAATTGAGCAGAATGTTAGATATGGTACTCTGACTTATATATTATAATTTCAAATTTAGATTATTATTGAATAATGAAATGTTTCCCTATATCTAGTGATAGCAGCTTCTTACTACCAAATGTATTATGATCTCAGAATTTTGCAAAGGAGAATAAAAACTTGACAAAGAAACAAGGATGACTGATTGGCATAAGCTTTAGAAACACTGCTTAAATATACACAGCTGAAGTAGAAATCCACAACACTGAGTGAATATGTGCCTGTCTTCATGCAGATAATCACTTCCACAAATATAGCAGGGAATGGACAAATATAGCACAAGGTTGGTACAGGCACCATCTTCTATATTAATCATGTCCATAGAACACAATGAAAACTTGATCACTGATGGGTTAAATGGACATACTTAAGCTAGTGAGGTCTCCTTCTACCTGATTTGTATTTGATTATTATTTTAGTGTTTTCAGTTCGAAAATGTAAATAAGAACCCATGATTAACTTGAGCCACCTGGATGTAATAATCACTCAATTTAAATTAAATGTCCTGTCCAATACAAAATATATCTCAAAGATACAGTATTTCGCTTATCAAACAACAGGATTTGTGCAAACTTCAGCATTTCTGTGACCTAGATGCAGAGGTGAAAAGATTACCTTTGGAATATAAAAAGCCAAGACAGCAAAGTCCGGGCAGAAAGTGCTAATTTCAGGTCCCAACATCTGTTATGAAGGACATGAGGACAGGAACTTCTGGCACCACTCTCTTCTCAGTAATTAGAATATTAGCAAATAGTAACTGTATATAATGTCATAATTGCAGGGAGTAGTAGCAATTGGATCCCACACAGCCTGAGGTTTACAACTGACCTCCATCCAGAAACAAACTGGCAGTCACTGGAGACCAGTGTTGCACAAACACAAAATACTGCCTATGTAGGCAGCCGTATTTTGTTGACACTTCCCTTTCCATTTCAGCCTATAGACCCACACAGAGTATACTATAGCAATTTTTATCTCAAACTCACAGAGATACAGATTTCTGTGGCAAAGGGTACCTTGAAGTAAAAAGGTTTTGCTCTCCTTGTCAGTCACAGCTATTATCAGCTGTATTTCAGACAGATGCACAAACGCACAAGCTGTAATGACACACCTTGGATAGGCCTGCAGGGGGATCCCCAGGCTGGCTCTCAATGAATTAGGTTCAGAACTGGAAGTGATGCAACTACAGTGCACAGACTAATCATCCTCCTATCCAGCAGTTATTCACAACCATATTTATTGAGCAGTCAACACAACTCTGATGCAGGTATATTGTTTCCATGAGCTAAGCCTTTGGCTACACCACAGTGTAGATTAGCTAGTTCACTTAGAACAAGGTGTATTGCTGGTGAAGAGTTGTTTTGGATGGAGAAATCAAGCCATTTATTATGAAAAGTGGCCATTTGAAAAACACAGTAATGCTGGCCTACCTTATCCATCCAGTTGTGCCCCATCAAACCAACTTTTAAATTGTGAAAACCACAGTGGTGAAATATTCCATTTAGCTAGGAAAACTTTCAAAGAGTAACGATCCACTTATTGTGCTAGATTTTAGACAACTTGATAATACCAAAGAGCCTCACTCTCTATAAGAGGTGGGCATATTTTCATGACCTGTTCCAAGGTAATGACAAAACCAAAAGCACATAATTGCTTTACACTTGCATAAAGCAGGGTATACTGGTTTTTAAGCAAGAACAAGAAGAAAGAACCATTTTTTCTATAGGTGTGGGGAGACTTTCTTTTGTGAGTTTCCTGGTTCATATACGGCCTTTAAAATGTAAATACACACCTTCAATTGGGAAAGCTGGCTGAGGTCTGGATGATTTCATTTAGAAGAGTTTTATGAATTTAAGCATATAACATGCATTCATCTATGTATTTGTCTGTCTGTCTTCTGTCTGCCAATGTATTCTTTGGCTGTGCAGAATCTTAAAATCAAAGAAATCTGGACCCATTATGTTAAAGAGACATCATGCTCCGAAACAATCACTTGCTATCCAAATATAGCATGCACTACATGCCATGCGAAGAGCTTCATATATTTGTCAGAATAGCCATAACACACTCTTCACATTAAGCAGAATAATCTACATCATTTATAATTAATTAGTGTGTCAGGTTCTTTTACTGCCATGAATACAGCCACAGGGAAAAATTATTCCATGGCAGCTCAGTAGCTTGCAATGGTCTCTTGATAATGTTTCCTTTCTGGCATAAGAAAGACAAACCCTTGATTTTGCTTGAATCCTTCAGCATGGTGACTGGGTTCTGTTTTGCTTTTATTTAGTATTATACTCAGCAGGTCTGCTTAACAAGAAACAGGTATCATTTCCATTCATGAGAAATACATGGGAAAAAACACTGGTTTTTTAAAATATATACAGGGTGATTTGATTTTTCTTTTGGTAATGTAACTTTTTTCAGCTTTATTTTTCACAGCATAAAGATAAACTAACATAATGTTTTATCTTCCATACTTTCTCCTTTAACTGCAAGTACAGACTATGGATACTGTTTTTAATAAAACGCTACTATTCTATATGGAAAATTTCTGACTTCATACTCTAGGATACTTAGGAATTGGACTATCCATTTTAAAAGGTACTATTTTTCTTACCTTAAAAATTTAAAACAAATACATCAGATAAATAATGTCCAGTTCTTCAGCTACTTTAATTTATAATATAAATTTAGCAGAACAATCTTTTCCCAGTTTTGAAATGGAGAAGAGGCTGATCTTTATTTTGCCTCTTTCTAAACATGCTAATTGAGAAATGAAAATACAGATAAATAATAAATGGTAGCTAAATAATAAACTAAGTAAGGAATCAAATTACAGAATTTCTGCTTGTCACAAAACACAACTCCAGCTCTGGGCTGCAGACAGGGATGACTACAGGAGACCTAGGTAAAACTGGGAAGATGACTCACAATTTTGCATATTTTAGAGTGTTTTAAGACTGAATTCTATAGGCTACGAAAAAACATTAAGATCTGGCCTTAAAAGTCAGAGTGAGTGCCATGCTAGAGCACTATCTTACAACTCCTATGATTAATTTTATAGCCTTTTGAGGAGACAAAGCTGCTGTTGCACTACAAAGAAAAGCTGCAGAAACATCGGATGGAACTATTCCAGTTCTAATTAACCTGCCTAAATGTGAATTTAGGCAGGGGAAGTTGTATTTAATCATTCAGGTTTGCAAAATATGGCGATGAATGAGATCCAGAGAGCCCATTTAAGTGCTTAAAAGAGTGAGTCATGTATTCTCAGAAAGTCTATTCAGAAAGCCAGACATCTCCATCTGTAGCCAGCTAGTCTTTCATCTATCAACTACTTCTTGAATCACGGACACTCCCTATGCCCCTTGCACAAGTATGAAAAGACACTAACAGTGTAGGTGTGATGCATTAATATAGTTATATCTAAACTCAATCTGTTTTCCAAAATAATCCTACTCACTGGACATTTCAAACCTTCCTAAAACACATAAAAGCAATAAACCCAGAAGAAAGCACTGCCTTACTGGCAAATGTTCTGGTCATGACAGGAATTTTTCAGGAAAAAGGAGATCTCAATTCCACCTCATGTTTCACATTACATGGATCCTGGTCACCAGAAACAACCATGGGCACAAGAACAAAACATTAAGGCAGAAAGTGAAGTTTCTTCTCCAGGAAATAGGCTAGCTGTAAGGTGGGGATAACACTCCTACTTTTCTGTGTCCTTCATGATCCCTGATGAGATTCATATTTTCCAACTTTGTCACAAAGACCGTGACCGTGACTGGAGGAGACATCTGGCTGGTGCCACTTGCAGCACACCTGGATAATGCCTCCTGCACTATTCTGCTGGAGCCAAATGCCCACAAAGGAGGCTCCCAAAGACAATCTCATGGTAAATGCCTACATTTTCTCATATAGCTGTCATTATGACAAGGAAAATATGCCTAAAGTAACAACTGATTTGTTGGCTTTTGTGATCCTTGCTCTCACATTCACTTTTTCTTTCTTGTCTGCTGTTGCCTTTGAGATTTTATTAAACTACATTTGCTGCAAATAATGATTATATCTTAAATATCAAAATTCTGTCTCATACTATGAGGCTTGGAGAGATACAATTAAAGATGTGTATTTGTGGTTATATGTAGGAAGGTCCATCTGCTTCCCTGACCTTTGAAGAGGTTTGAGGTACAAGCTAGTGCATGAGCTGTTAACATTTCTGTACATGTTGCAGCTTGGAGGAATGAAAGGCTAGTCTCACTGTATTGGGGGTTGTAACTTCAAATAATTTGCAAGACATTTGCAGTCCATATGTTTGATGGTTTATCTCATTGTGAACTTGAATAAAAGAATAAATGTTTTTTTTTTTAAATAAAAAAAATCTACTACATCACTGTAGTAGATCAGATGAACAGTCTATCAAGTCTAATATTTTAGATCTGGCTCTTAAAATTTGAAAAAAATACATGTGTGTATACATATTCATATGTTTGGAGGGGGGATGAGTGCTTGTCTTGGTGAAAACTTAGTGTGTAAACATATTACTCTGTCCAACAGTTTTTAATACTCTGCCCTTATCTAAGACTTGTCACGAGTTTTACAGGATTGGAAATCCAGTTGGAGAAGACAAATGTGTAAAGTAGTAGATAAATCTGAACCTTTTGATTTTCTGTAATTTTTAAATTAAACTTACCACTAAATATATAACCCTGTCTAAAATCAAAAAAGCCATACTAGTGAAGGAGAATCTGGGTGACAAATAGACTTCTCAAAGTACTTAGAAGTGGGAAGAAATGTTTTTTGTAGACTCCAGTTTAGGCTTAATGGTATTTGAGATCTTTAGCAATGATGGGTAATAAAACTAATGCTAATAAAATCTGAAGATACAAAAAAATCATTGACTAGACCAAAATAATGTCACTTATATGGATCTAAGATGATGAATGTATATTTTCATATTAGGAAGTAAAATCATTATGGCAATTGTGTTATACGTAGCCATTTCTCAAAAAAAAAAAAATGGCTTTGCTAAAGAGAGGGAATGTAGAACACACCCTCTCAGCATGATATGCTGGCAATGAAGGCTAACACAGTCAAAGCATGACTAAATTGGGGAGCTTGGACCTGGAATAAATCCAAAGAGGACTAACAAGTACTAAAAATGAATCTGTGGATTACTCTATTCAGTTCTGGCAGTCACATCTTAGAAAGAGTGTGGAAAAATGGGGTGACCTTCAGCAAAGAACAAGACAGATTTTAAAATCCTCTCTCCTTCAAGGCAATGAATCTTGCACTTGTACCTGCACAGGCTTGCCGTGTTAAGGGATGTACCACTCACAAACATTACTCTAGTCATAAAATGAGCCAGATACTTTTCAAATCTAGCTCTGATATTTTATTCTATGACTTCCTGTGGCTATGAATTCCATACACTGAAAATAGATATGTCCATAAATCACCTTTATAACCATTGTTGAAAAGTAGGTGTTTAGGGAGTTTTCAAAGTACAATTTTTTCCTGACATATGGTAAGAACTCTATTGTGCACAGGGAATTCTGATAGACTTTAAAACTTGCAACAGGAAGTATTATAAACCATAATAACTGCAGGGAACCTACCCAGCTTCTTCTAAAATGTAATGAGCTAAAATATCTCTCTCCTCTTTGGAAAGGTCATTAAATATATTTTTATGGGATATCTGGTAACAGTTCCCAGTTTGTAACATGCTATGATGTTAATATGGGTGTGTCCCCACAATTATAAATTAAATAAAAGTGAGTTACAGCACACAAAAATTAGTTTTTAAGTGATAATAATTTGTCCTTAATAAAAAAATTAATTGATAATGTGCTGACAGAAGCAAATTTTGGGAGCATAGAAATTTTATTTGAATGAAAATTTTTGTCTAATTGAAGAAAATATTGACAGCTCATCTAATGTAACTTTAAATAATAAACAGGAATTTTGAAGGGAACTAACAGTAAAGGATGAAAAAGATAGCATGATGAAGGAATAAAATTCATCCATAATATAATTTTCTTAGACCAATAACTTCTGTGAGTTTACATGGTAGATATTTTGCAATATTTAAATGCTCAATATGTTCAATGCATGTTTCCATACTATTAAAAAGGTAATTTCTAGAAGCTTCAAATACAGAACAGCATGGGGAAAAACCACTTCTGCCTCAGGGAAGACTCAATATACTATAAACTGCAAGATATAGAACACATGAAATTAAAAGGAAATGAAAATTAAAAATATTCAGGTTTTATTTCAAACAAATAGCAAAACTCATAGATTCCTTCTGCACCTTCAGGACCCTGAGAGTAGAAAAAAAGCTCCTTAAGTTTTGGTAATCTGCTTCATACTGGCTTCACTCAGTCATCAAAAACACTTCAGATAATTGCTTCTTGAAACTCCAATTCAGCAATGCAAAACCTTTACTGCAGAGCAGCCCTTGCCCTGCCAGCAGAGCCATGCTGTGCAGCAGTGTCAGTCCTCGTGTGTCACCTGCCCAAGACTTCAGCTGCCCACACAACCCAGAATCTACAATCTCTTACACTCATCAGCTACATGGTAGCAACACTGACAATAATGTTTTGGAACTAGAGGTCCTGGGTTTGGACCTTTCTGATATAGGCATAAAGAAACATATTCTATGGCTGATAAAATTAAACAGAAAGGTTTCTGTGAGGTATTTTCAGAATCTAAGTAAATGGAACTCTGTAAATACCATGTCTTCAGTGGTCTTATTGCAAAATACTGGTCATCAACTTTCTTGAAGACCAATGTAATTCAAGATTGCAGGACTTGATTGTTTAGGACAGGCAAACTCCAGGCATTTCATATCTTTTTCTCAGTGTTTTGAACAGCAGTTCTCAATGCTGCTAAGAAAGACATCATTGGAGAAGGAATATATAGAAAGGTTTAAAGTGAACAGCTGAATATTTAGAACTGCCACTAACAAGTTACAAAAATATAGTTTAAAGTAATTTCATTCAGAAATGGGAGAAAACTCAGAAAATTCAAAGGCTTTGTGATCTGTTCAACAGTTTTCATGGAGAAAACGACAGCAGCACCTTGTGAGTTAGTGTGCATATTATTGGAATTGCACTTATTTTCATTTGTGGGTTTGGGGGGTTTTTTGCCTTCCTTATTCAGGAAGCATTTAAAACCCCAAGGCTGCTCAAGCCTAATTCCTGTTTGTTATAGAAATGCTGACAAACTTCTACCAATTGCAGAGAAGCAGCCACTACTTCACAAGTTTAAAACTTAGACATAAGCACAAACCCTTCACCATCAGGCTACCTGTTCTCAGGACAGTTTCTCAATCACATGGTTATGACAAGCTGTCCCATATTCCCATCTCCTGTGGTTTGCAGCACTTCAGGGTGTGATTCTGCCCTTACAGATGGGATGTGTTATCCTCCATATGGATCATGGTGTTTACATCTCAGAAATCTTAGAATAGAACATTGCAGTTGAAAGGGCCCTATAAAATTCATTTAGTCCAACTGCCAATGGCTACTAAATTTACTAAATTTGAATATGTTTAAAGCATGTGTAAAGTATAATTTATCAATATTAACTATAAAAAGTAGTGTTAAAATATGTACAGTCATTCAGAAATATACTCTAGGTTTCTTTTTAACGCATACATATTTCTGTGAAGGAGAATTCATAAGCTCTGGTCCTATTTTAGTCTTCATTTGCAAATATTATTAATACTTTCACAGGAGACTTGCTTCTATGCCTAAAAGATGATCAAATCATCTAAGCGTCTTGATCTCAAGTACTGTGAAAATTAAACATCTCTGTGCCTCCACAGTACTTCAAAAAGAAACACAGGCATTTCAATTTTTGGAGTATATGATCCATGATAAAACCTTTGGAAAATACTAGAATGTAAATCCAGAATGAGTGAAAGGTCTACTCTGAACCCTGTTAACTACTATTAACTATCTAATATCTGAAATAAGTTTACCACTACTTTTGGACTCTTCAGGATATATATAAGTGAATGACTGTAGACCTGCTGGGAAGAGTTCACTGCTGCCCCCACTTAAGCCGTAACCACCAGTGGTGGTTGTGATGGCTGCATCTAGCTTACTCTGAACTTTGGGGGACAGGGTAGCCAAAGGCTGTCTGGAACAGTGATCCAGATGTCTTTCTGGCATGCAAATAAGTTGATAAGTCATTAACTTTGAAATCTTAACTAAGTACTATAGATTGATTGTGTGCATATAATCCTTTAGACATAAACCACTGACTGAGTAGGAGTGGATCCAGACACACCTGTACTTGCCTCTGAGAGGTGGTTTAGGACACAAAGGAGTCTTTTCTGAACCTCATGACTCAGCTAGAGTTAAGGATCCTAGCAGTTTTGCCTGACTCTGTTCTCTATGCAATAAATAATCTGGTGTACCTTGCTATCAAATCTCGTCAAACCACTGTTGCATTTATTATCAAACTTTGTTATATCAATAAAGTATATTGTTGCTTCTCTCTTACAAGTGAAGTGCATGGCTCTATCCACAACACCTATATTTAAAAAGAAGGTTCTGATGTACAATTTTTCATCAGCAAAAGGAAAAAAAGCACCTGATGGGTTATAGACAAAATGTTAAACACATGTTTTTGTACTCTTAAATACTGTCATGTACTGCTTTCTTCATCTTGTGTCACCCTTAACAATGATATTGACTTCTACCTCAAACTTAGTGGCTGCTAGATTTTGTATTTATTTTACTAATTCACGTCAATGAAATCATCAATTAGCTGATAGTTCATTAGTGAGTGATATTAGTCCTTGCTTCTTATTCTGGAATGATTTACTATATTCAAAAGGGAAGCAGGTTGATTCATTTAAATGATCTCATTTAATATCTTTCACCAAATGTCTGGGAGAATAATGAATTACAGCTAAGGACAGCCATCTTCATTTTGTCTGTAATAATTTGAAAGTCACTGAGATGTTATTCGTTCAGAATTGAGTGCTATGGAGCTTTTATTTTATGTATTCATTCATTTCACCTGTGGGAACAGATAGGATGATGGAAAGTAAAATTAATAATGAAAAATAGGGTGAAATTGGTGCAGAGACTAGGCAGAATGAAAAATAAGCTCAGAGTTTTGTATGGAAGCAGAGAGAAGAGAAAATGAAAAAAAAAACCAAAAAACCAGCAGTAGAGTTGTCAACTTTAAGCCTGTAAACAGGGAAAAAAAGAATAGTGATGTCCAACAACTGAGTTATACCAAAGACTTTCTAGGATATGTAGCTCATTCTCACAAAAGGTTGTAATTCATGAGATTTATCACATCCTAGTAACAACTACTACACTTATAAGTAAAAGTGTCACAGAAATAAGCCTTTGAAAGTTAGGATTTCGGTTCCTGTCCTCTGACAAAGATTACTGCCTAGCTTTGATCAAAACATTTGCTTCTTCTGTCTCTTAATTCTTCATTTATTAATAAGAATTAAAATATTTCTCCTACTTAGAAAGGTTAATGAAGTCAAATCCACTAATAAGTGGTTCAGGGACTACTTAAGCCTTCTTGCCAAGCCATTTCTTCCTAGCACATTCACTCTGCATAGGACTTTCCACATCACATAGAATCCAGTGATAAAGTGCCTTGTGTGCATATTGGGTTTTCTTGCAGTCAGGACATGAAGCCAAATTTATGTCAGAGTATGCCAGAAAGAAGGCACCTGCTTGTGACCAGCACTCGTCTAGACGTAAAGAAATTTTGCTGGAATCAAATAAACAATACTAACGTGACATAAGACTCGTCAGTGGGGAAGAGGCCTCACTAAGCAGGAAGCTTTCGCTGGAACTCCAAGAAAAAGAGTTTACCATTTTTGGAAGGAGAGGCAGGCAATTCAGGAGCATAAGGATGTCATTAAGTCATGTAGAGAGAAAATTTGAAAGACAAAAGCCCATCTAGAACTCAATCTGTCCACACTGTAGAAGATAATTTTTTTTTTTTTTTTTTTTTTTACAAATACATTAATAACAAAGAGACAGCCAAGGAGAATCTCCATCCATTATTGGATATAGGGGGAAAATTTCCACAAAGAAAAGTTTAGGTACATAATGCCTTTGCCTCAGACTTTTACAGGAAGCCCCTGAGCTGGTAGAGAGGGACAGGGAGCACAGTAATCCCCCAGTAACCAGGAGGAAGCTGTTAGTTACCTTCTCTGCCACCTAGACACTCACAAGTCTATAGGACCAAATGTGATCCACCAAGGGTACCAACACAGCTGTTGGAAGAACTCACCAAGCCACTCTCCATCCTTTATCAGCAGTCCTGGTTAAACAGGGAGCTTGGCCATCTGCAAGAAGGGCCAGAAGGTGGACTCAGAGAAATAAAGGTCTGTCAGCCTGATCTCAGCACTGGGGAAGGTTATAGAACTGATTATCTGGAGTGCCATCACAAGGCACATGTAGGACAACCAGTGGATCAGGCCCAGCTAGCATGGGTTCATGGACAGCACAAGCTGCTTGACCAACCTGATCTCCTTTTATGACAAGGTGATCTGCCTAGTGGATGAGGGAAAGGCTGTGGACATTGCCTACCCTGTCTTCCATAAGGCCTTTGACACTATCTCTCACAGAATTCTCTTGGAGAAGCTGGTAGCCCATGTCTTAGACAGGTGTGGTTTGCTGAGTAGAAAATGGGATGATGTCAGGGGCCAGGGGGCTCTGGCTAGCTTTCACCCCAGCCACGCTGGTCAGGAGAGGCCATTCCCAGACTGCAAGCAGTCCAAGTAACAGCAGAGAGCAGAGCTGCTTTCTACTCTCTTGGTCCTGGTCCCCTCAATGTCTAGGTTCGAAGCAAGAGTCAGAGAAGGCTCCCTCAAAGGCATGTATTCCTCAAGATGTTGAGAGAGAGAGAGGGCAGGGTTCTGGGCTAACATTTAAACTGGGGGGCAGATGGGGTGATTTGCCCCAGGTTAACACAGGGCAGGGTCAGGAGAGGAAGACAAAAGGACAGGGGAGGGGACATCTTCGGATGGTACCTGAGTTATTGGGGCAGGGGAGGAAACAGGGATGAACCATTGTGATAAACAGCTCCAAAACAGCTTAAAAACCCCACCACCACAACTGGATAGATAGGTGAGACCAGAGAGTTGTGGTGAATAGAGTTAATTCCAATTGGTGGCCAATCATAAACCATGTTCCCGAGGGTTCAGTGTTGGTGTCACTCCTGTTTAATATTTTGTCAATGGTTTGGATGAGGAGATTGAGTGCAGACAGCACCAGCTTGGGTGGGAGTGTTGATCTGCTGGAGGGTGGGAAGGTTCTGCAAAGGGATCTGGACTGGCTGGATCAATGTGCCAAGGCCAATTGTATGAGGTTCAACAAGGCCAAGAACCAGCTCCTGCCCTTCAGTCACAACAAACCCACACAGAGCTACAGGCTGGGGGCAGAGTGGCTGGAAAGCACAAATTTAACAATGAGTGGCTGATGGAACTGGGATTGTTTTGTCTATAAAATGGAAGTCTCAGGTGAGACCTTATCCCTCTCCACAACTATCTGCAAGGAGGTTCTTGTGAGGTGATGATTAGCCTCCTTTCACAGACAACTAGCAATAGGACAAGGGAAAATGGCTTCATGTTGCACCAAGGGAGGTTCAGTTTGGATATTGGGAAAAATTTCTTCACTGAAAAAATGTCCAGGCATTAGAACAGACTCTCCAGACAAGTGGTGGAGTCATCACCCCTGGAAGTATTCAAAAAAGAGTAGACTTGGCTTTCCACGATGTCGTTTAGTGGGCACAGTCATACTCAGTCAAAGGTTTGACTAGATGATCTTACAGGTCTTTTCCAATCTTAATGATTCTATGATTCTGTGATATACCTGATGTATACCCTCCATCACTACTCGCCAAAGTAGATGGTGTTTTTAAAGTTTTCCATTTTCCAGGAAGCCATCTTACAACTAAATTAAGCTCACTGCCTGCTGTCTTCTGTCAGCAGTCTTGCCAAAAGTACCAATCACCACACTCATTGCAGACACACTGTTGGTATAGAACAATGTCCTCCAGAGGCATTCTTTTCCGTCAGCTGTAGAAAGAGTGCCCTGAGCATTGCAGGGTTAAAGCTTAGTGAGCCCTGGACATTGCAGAATCAAAACTTAGTGCCTTCTCTTTAAAATGGTTAGTACTCAAATTGAAATATAATATGACAAAATCTTCAGAGACATATATTGGCAACTTTGCAGTTCCTTTCATAACCAAACAATTACAATCAGCAAAAAATACAGAACCAAACAAAAACATACAGATCAGTTTGGCAGGTTTTGTTGCTGTTTTCATTCAAGCACCTTGCTCTATTCTGATTCTCCTTAAGATTAACAGCAGCATTCCAGCTATCTTCAGGACTTTGGAAGCTGCTCCACTGAGATGTTGTGCTGCATACTATTTTCTGGAATTATTAGATATTTAAAACAATAGACAACATCAGCTAGAAAGTCTAATATGAGAGGTCTTCACAAGACTTCTCTTACTTCCTACTGTTTACTAATTAAAAAAACTCTACCATATTACTAATTGATTTGCATTTGATACCAAGACTCTGTTTAAACCTGAATGTTGCCAAGTCTTTGTTTCCTCTACAAACAATAATGATGTTCATTTTATATATTATTGCAATAGTGTTGACCATTTCATGGTGATCTTTGGAATGCCTATTGCATTCCATTTGTGTTTTACAAAGGCTGTCTTTTGGGAGATACAATACTTTCTGTGCAAGGCCCTGAAGAATGAAACGTGTAATTTATCTTTCAGTTCTCCAAATCAGCAGTCATCCTTTTGATAAGAAAATGTTGAGTGATTAATGTGTTTGTCTAGGTAAACACAAATTTTTGATATGCAAATATCACTAAGATAGTTGTAAGAACATGATGTAAGGACATCTCCACGAATTAATATGAAAGCCTTAGGACACTTGGCTATTTGATTTCAGACACAAGAATTCTTATTGTTGTTGATATCTAACACATTTTTTTTACTATTATTTTGTATACCATTACTACACGATACACATGTATTCTTATTTTGTTGTTTTCTATTGTGGTTAATTACGCATTTCAGCCTTGACTTTGAAAAAAGCTAAGTGCACATTTTATTTCAAGCATCTGAGTAGTTTTGTGAGCTTCCCAAAACCAAAGTTTATAACTGGGCCAAGAATACCACTGATTTGTTTTTGGTTACATTTCCCTCCAAATCCAAGGTTTATCCTTCATAACAGTAAGTACAAACTTCTGAATGTTACACAAGATTTACAGGCATTTCACAAACACCCCAAATAACAATATAAAACCAAATACAGAGACCTGTTTTTTTTTAAAAAAAGCCATAAAAGTGATACTGCAGACTTGAGAATGTTGCCTGAGGAGCAAAATTCAGCTACAGTATTCTAATAAAAGGAACTGCAAAATGGAAAGCAAATTATATCTGGCTGAAAACAGTTACTTGGAGAAGTCATTCTGCAAGCATGTTAAATTATAACAAAGGATTCAAAGGAACCTATTTCTAAAATAGGAGGATTGCATTATGACAAATATTTTGCTGACTTTACATTGGAGAAGCATGGAATATGCTGTGATGTTTCAGAAATTGCTGTTTCTTTGCTACTTTACCCACACTATTCTGATCCATATAAAAGGTCATTTAAGTATAAAAAAAGAGTCAGATCAAAGATGATGATGTGAGCGAGGACTGCAGAAATAATACTGACACATAGAAATAATGGACAAAAAGGTCAAGGGAAACCTTGCACAGAGGCAGGTTTGCAGAATTATTGACCAGCCTTAATCATACCACCATTAACTTCCAAGTGGCATCTGAAGATGCCAAGTAGTGTCAACCACAGCAGCTCCTGCTCAATGCATGTGGTAGAAGTCAACAGTTAGGATTCTGCATGTAGTTGTGAAAAGAATATATTTCCTGGAGGAAAATTAAGGTAAATCCACATTAGTCTATAAAGCTTTAATCATAAGTTTAGCATTTGTTAAAAATGTTTTTGCAATATTTAGACATATTTCTTGTAAAAATCTTGAAAAGGCAGATTCTGAGGAGCAGTTCAATATTTTTCTTACATTTGCCTCAGTGATGCAGGTGAAGATCTGCATCAAAAGCACCTGCATCACAAAGAGGCACAGTCTGCCCTTACCAGTCTGCAGTCCTCTCTAATACAAAGTGGATTCCTTGCAGGGGGCTTACATACATGTTGAAATTTTAAGGATGCGAGTACCACAAATAGAACAGGTGCTTAGGAAGCTGAAAGAAGACACAGTATGGTATTTTTATATTCACATTTGATGTTCAGGATAGTCAATGTGTATTGCTGTTTACTTAATTTTCTTTTGATGACATGCTTTCATTCTGAGATACGCTTTTAAGAATTGTGTGAAGCTGTTTGAGAAGGAAAGAGCACAGCTCCATTTGACCATTGAATGGCTTTGCTGCACAGATAGCAAGATCTGATCCTCTAACAACTGGGATAACAGGTGTACTTTCTACAAGAGTTACTCCTACAAAACTACTGAAGCGTCTTTTGACCTGAACAACCACCTAACCTCAGAACTCTGCATAACATAGCAGAGAATAGACAAGAATATATTTCCAGTTAAAAGAGACCTAAAATTATCATCTAGTCTACCTGCCTGACTACTTCCAGACTGACCAAAATGCAGGATTACTTCCAAACACAGGAGTCTTTCTTATTCACTCTACATATTCACCTCTTTTCCTGTTTGCCTTATTTCCAGAACAGTGTAGAATAAGCATTTCTATGAGTTTCCTTGCTCTAGGGTCCTGGCCAGACCCTGTTTCTGCCAGTGCCTGGGATACCTGGGATTACCTGGTGTTAACCTGGGGTGAGTTCAGACTTCACCAACAGACTTAACATAGATGGTGGTGATAACTCCATCATTAATCTTTTCAAAATAGCATACGTTGCCAGCACATTTTTGAGATCATTGAATCAGATGTCTGAAAAAATCATATGCAGGCTTCCTAATAGTACATAAATAAATAGTGTGCAAAGAAAGGTATGATGAGAATTGCAGATATGGAAAGAGGAAGCACACGGAAGAAAGGGAGGAGAACAGAGAGATGGAATAGGAAATTAAAGAGGAAAGACATTAGAAAGTCAAGAAAATAATATGACTTGCTCAAAAATGACGAGAGACTCTGAGATTTCTCAGTTTTGGCTGTTCAAACTTTAGGAGGCCAAAAGACCTGGATTTCATAGAAAAGTGTTTACTCATTCTTGAAAACTGTTTTTATGTAACCTTTGGTTAATTAAACTGTAAGGCACACAAAATCTCTTGTAACTTTTGAGCTACTGAACCCTAAAATCTTCTCTAAAAGATGGGTAGGCTCCCTAAAACAAAAAATGAGGAAATAGAAAATTATTAGGTATTGAAATACAGAGATAGAACATAAACAAATTGTACAACAGGTTTTTAAAAATTGTCTATTTACCTGGATACAAAACAAAGTTGTAAAAGAATATCAGTAAGGCCTATTTGATAATGGTGAAATTATATTTTTGTTTTAACATAGTTTTTTCCTATCATCTACAGAGCAGCCATTACTCTACCATTCTTAAACTACCAGCAAACTATCATTTCTAATCAGGAATCACACAATACATGCAGATCCTTATTTTTGACCGTATTTGGAGTATTAGTTACTTGTAAACAGCAAGCAAATATCTATATTGATCATCTTTTCCATTTCATTGGCCTTAATAATTTGTTTTCCAAGATGACCATACACATTAGGCGGGCCCAGATGTATTTTCTCCATGAAGCAGATTGTCAGACCTATTTTTCTGGTAAGTAATCCTGCCCTTTGGCAGCCAATGAGAGCACTTGCTCCTGAATCTAAATACTCCTAGTAGTAGTCAAGGTCAGTATTTAGGACAGAGATTGACTGTGACTGACTTACTCACAGTTCTTTCTCAGGCCTTCCAATCTGCTTTAGAGACACAGGAGCAGTGCAACTCAAAAAAATCAACAGAGAAAATGAACAGAGAAGAAAAGGGGCTTGTTCATAAAACAACATTTGCTAGCTGCCTCTTCAGATAAGGAAACACACAGCACAATGTGTGTGCTGGCCAACCTCCAAATCACACCATGAATCCCTGGACTAGATCCCAGAGTTTGAATTTGATCTGGGGATGCCTGGAAAGGACATGTTGCTGGCCTTCCATGAGAAGAAACTATTCTGTTTTGAGCAAGGGTAGATAATGCTCAACCTGAGAAAATGTGCAGGTGGTGGCTCTGAAAGCCATTTACAGCTTACAGTATTGAAACATCAATAGATCTCCTTCCTCATCTGTTAGAGCCAGCTTTCCCTACAGTATTGCAAAACACGTGTACAAGGCAACTTGCTTTCCTTGCACAAATCTAGCATGCCAAGGATGAATGCTGGTATGTCCTCACTGCACTTCAGTATCATCTACAAACAGAGCTTCAACATGTCAGTATGCCAATGCTTGTCAATCTGAGAAAGCCACCAATACATTTAAACCACATTAATGCTGCATTCATTTCCTAAGAAGCCAAGTTAACTGAAATGAGATAAAAAATAATTATTCCGGGATAAAAAAATAAGTACATTTGGTGCTATGTAGCTGTAATAGAGCAGCTAGGGGAAGAGCAAAGCTTCTTAGCAGCTGTTACAGGAATAGAAGAGACAATTAAAATTCCAGCTGCAGTGGGAGAGAAATGTTCAGTCTGGGGTAAAAATAATAATCAGGCACTGAGAACTTCAGAGGAAATCTATTTCATTTTGGTCCTAAATAAGCTGATGTTCTTAAAGGTCAACTGCAGTCAGCACGACTGAGCTATCGACATCATACTTAACAGTAGTCCCCATCTTCTCCTGTGCAATACCTAGCCTAGAGAAAGGGTCTGAGCTCAAAACTCTGTGTCAGATGTGACAGAGTTCTCACATAAGGAGTACTTGCAATTCTTTTGAATATCTCTGTCCAAAAAAAGGAGGATCACTATACTGCTAAGCAGTGTTCTACTTTCAGCTCAGAAATAAACAATTCAGTTTTGATAGAGACATAAAGTTTCTCAGCACCTATCACTGATGTAATCTTTTAACTATAGGAACTAATCTTCTCATTCCCTTTGTTACCCAACTTCCCCTCACCACCTCCTTCCCTCTCTATGGCAACAGCTGACAGGCTGTCAGAAACATATAAACTGTTGGACCAAGATACAACTCCAGCCCTTCCCTGACTTTATAAAACAGGACAGGGGAGGCAGTAACTTCCCCTTTCCCTATCTCCCAAACAAACTATATTTTCGTTACAATTAAATTAAAGTGATTTAAAAACAGCTTTGTCACCGTGGCCCATGCCAACAAGGTCACAGGCCTGGATTTTGAGGGAAGACTCAGCTACAAGAGAAGATTAGCTTACAACACTTCATCTTAATAATATTTGAGTCACCAACCTTCTATGAAACAGTTTGCAACACTGTGGGAAATGGACTTGTTGAGAATTCTCAAAGCCTGACAGAAGGCTCACAAAGTATGTATCTGTATGCAAACTCTGAGATAAGAAATGTAGACTTAGAGCTTCTATGGAATAGGACAGATATTGCTGAGAGAGAAATTGAACTGGAAACAAGTTTCAAAGAATGGTTTTGCAAATAAGACTAAATACTTTGGAGAAATAGAACTATGAAAGGTGCATGGTAGTAGGATTCACAAGGGGTGATTTTAGATGATTGGCTTTAAGGCATTAACAGCATTGTGTGGCAAAAGCTGATAGGTCAAGAAACGCTTAAAATGTATTGTAATTAGGAAATAGTTGGCTTCTGATTGTGATGCCATGAACTGTAATATCTGTGTTGTCTTACCTTTCACATGAGACTGAAAATGAAATAAAAGTTTTTAAAACGCTTCTCAGTTGCCCCATCTCTGGGTCAGAAAAAGGACATAATCTGACAAAACTGGTGCCTCATGTGAGGATCTCTGGCATACTTCTTAACCAGTCTGCTAAGATGTTTTCACCATTCCAAGTCCCATAAAATATACTGCAAATTCATTAAAATCATAGAGGAAATATTCCTACAATCTGATGGTGTTAGGTCATAAGAGTCAAATATAGTTCTCACCACACAGATAAAATACGGGAAGCTCAAGCCACTGTCATTAACAGCCTTTCTTAACTCTTTAATATCATAATGCGAGATGGGCTCCCATCTTGGGTTAGCATTGTTCTTTCCATACCTAACTGGCATTGCAAGCAACTCTCCATAAGGTAACATAAAGTCTTCATCTTTCATGACTTTATGTCTTATCTCAACCTAAGGAGTCAGTCTCTTTGAATTATTTCCTGAATCAAAAGAAGGCAAAACAGGCTCCCTTTCTGTTTTTGCAGAACTAGCACATAACATGTTAACTTCTTCTTCTGAACTACTAGAACCACTGTTCTTTTCCTCCCCCACAGACCTCGTAGTCATGCACCCCTGCACCTGAGTAAGTCCATATAAGGAAAGGTTTGGGACTCACCCCTTGTACTTCTCATAAGGTAAAGAGCCCAGTAACTTCTTTACGATTCTAACTGTAACAGGCTCAGTGCCAGCACAGAAGCATTGATACACTTTCTAAAGTGTAAGTCAAAACCTATTGCTGATTTCATTGGGCCAAGGACCAAACAGCCCACCTGAACCATCAAGTACTAAAGAAGCAGCACAAAGGAACCAAGGAGCTTTTTAGGGGGTGTCTTAGCAAGGTGCAGAAGCTTCTCAAGCACCTGTGCTAGGCCTTTCTTTTATTTCTGTAACAGTTATTATTTTGCATTTATTAAACGTTTTGCTTGTACAAAACACACCTTAAGAGCTGTCTCGCTAATTATTTAAGCCATCCCTGCAAGGCTGGACCCTCAGAGATATATAGGAAAGAGTTCCTATAAGACTTGCAAATCACAGGCCATCTCCTGTGATTTCCTTTTCCTTTTCAACACAACCGGAGCCTGTTTTCTTAGTAATGTTAACAGAGAAATCATCCTGCCTTCTGCTAGCAGAGACACAGGTGCTGACAAAGTTCCCCCCCTTTCTTCTCCCCCCGCATCTTCTCCCCACCTGTTTCTCACAAGCAGCAAGAGGGTCGCGTTCCAGGGGGAAGGCAGGGGAATGGGGGATCGGACACAAATCGGAAAATGACGGAAGTCCGGAAAGATGCCGCAGCTCCTGACAGGCATTGAGCTCAGACTGGGGAAGCCTATGCCATGTTCTGTTACTGTTTGGCAGGATTCTTCAATCACTGGAAAGAACAGTGGTTGCCATTGGATGGGTCGGTTTCGTGTCCCCAAGTGAATGACCTGTCGAATTGAAGAATTGAAGACAATTCTTTTGGCAAGGCCCAATCCCCCCTCCCTCAATGCCTGGTGTTTTAAGTGGATACAGGTAACACAGGGATGGGGGGCATCTATATTGACAGGTCAATTTGTATCTTAATTCCCATCTCAAACCATCACAACATTGCCACCTTCACTGGTGATCATTATAAAAGAATGCAAACAGTGTCAGAAGATGGCATAGGACAGTTTATTGCATTTTCAGGATTAAATGTTAGCATCTGTGTACTATAGAGTACCTTCTCCCTTTTCCATCAGCTCAATAGTGTTTAAATGATTTCTTTCCATTATGTTATGCTAAAACTCCAGTATATAATTGGGAGTACATTTTCGCCTACGTTGTTTAGTATCTTTAAAAACTCAGACTGATCACTGTTGATGAAACCTATTCTAGAATAACACAAGAGCATTGTAGAGTGTTATCAGAACCAGGGAAATGGCTCAAGAAATGTGAATTAAAAAGCAGAGGAACAAGGAGGTCGTCATTGTAGATAGTGAGTGTTTCTTACCTATAAGAATGGATATTTTTGACTCTGAATAATGTCGCAGTAGTCATTTAGTTAACTGCCATAGATGTTGAGGTAAATTTACAATACTGATATTCTGGACTCAAGAGATGATTTTGCTTTCAGAGGTCTGTGCTTTTCTCTACAGTATATAAAATATCCTGTCAGCCTTTTGCTCAAGAGACAATACTATTGGGATTTTGTTCCTTCTTTCCACATCACTTTCTGTTCCATCTTGTAAGAGTGGCTTGATGCAGCATTCACTTCAAAATTCCCAAGCACCACTCATGCTGCTGTTTACTACCAGATTTACTTTTCTACTGATGTAGACTGAGATTTCTGTATTTAGAGTCCCATAGGAACCCACCCTTGTAAAACCTAAATGATGATCTTGTCTTACAATCTTTCAGCTTTTAAAAGAGCCTTCTTTATAGCATTTTTTTTTCCACTTCCAGCATTCTAATAATAATAATACTGCTTTTTTAGTTCTTTTGCTCAGCTAAAAAAAATTTAATTACTTTATACATCCCTTTTTATTTTCTATTCCACTGAGGGCTTCAAAGGTATTGATGAATTAAACAAACTTTACAGGATCCCCTTGAAATAAAATACGGAGTTGATTCTGTTTCACACACTTTTACATTGGGGAATCAAGAAAGTTAAAAATCCACATAGTAAATCTACATGAAAAAATATACACTGAACCCTTACCCATGGATTTGACAAAAATATCAGGCTTAAACAATTCAAACATAGATGGACAGAAGTTCAATGTCAAAGTTCATAAAAAAACAACAGGTCTCTTCCCACTACTTTTACAGTTAGGAAGCATACCAAAACCAGCACAAATAGCTTCCTCCTGTTCAGATTTGACAGGCACACATCATTCTTGCCCTTTCCAGTTCAAGCTAATGAAATGTTGTCACAACAAACAACTAGTCCACAGTAATGGACCTCTAAAATGGGGATATCATGACTGGATTTACATTATTACATTTACTGATTTTATTTCCATTCAGAGATGATTTTCTACCAAAGAAAGAAATTCAGGAAGAATTGAATATAATGCCACAGGGAGAAATTAGAATAAACCCAAAGCCAGAAAATTCCTATCAGAGGAAAATTGAGAGGTAAATGTGTTGGAGATGGGGCTTAACATTTCTGTTTACAGCTGCAAGAGTAAAGGAACAATGGGTGCTGTGGGAAAGACTCTACTTTCCATTAAATGTACTTGGAGTCACCTCAATCTTACCCCTGTATGCACATGACCTCTGAAAGGAAACACTATACCTACTACCTCTGAATTACAGAAAACATCTATGAGGACAAGAAGATTTCAATTTCACACAGGCTAAGGACTAGATCCCACCAAAGCGTCAGGCATATTCAAGTCAGACAGGGTTGAACAGGCTCTACCATGTACCTTCCTGGTGGGGCCACAGACTCTGGCTAAGATTTGGCTGATAGCTGTGTGTCTCAGAAAGTTGGTAGGTGGAAAATTCCTGTCTGCCTGTGAAAGACTTCACACATATACACTTGTATGTATCCAGTTTCTAAAGGAGAGTCTAAAAGTTGTTTGCACACTCAGTGGTAGACCAATCCCAGTAAACTAACCGGAAATTTTAAATGCATAATGACTACTGTAAATATGCCCAAGTCTATGAACCGAGTATCTTCATCCACTTATGATTCAGATTAAGCATCCTTTCTCCAACATAAACTGCAGCTAAGCCTCCAAAGACAATGTGAAATCTTCTTTTGCCTTTATTTCCAGTCTTATGTAAGGATGGCTCTGTCCATCCTACCTTAAAAAGTTCAATTTTAGATCATTTATGCAAGAACTGAGACAAATAAGGTCTAGGTCCTTGTCTTGGGATTTTTTGAAAGCCAGCTTTTCCACATGTCTTAGGAGAATACAACAGCAAACAACTGGTTGTATAGCATGCGTAAAGGCACCTCTCAAAATATTTTCAGCAAGTATGTGTATAATTTCAGGTACTTCTCAATTATGTTGCAGTTAAGAATGGAGGAAAGAGATGGGGCTGGTGGATGGCTGAACCCTGTTCCATTTTTAGCATGATTTAGTTTAAGATCTCTAAAATGAAAAGTAAACATTCCAAGAAGACCCTAGCTGAGGCTCAGAGACAGAACTAGCTGAGCTGAAAATGTAAACTGAGTTATAAATTAATCAGTGTGTGAATATAGATCTATATTTGATGGCAGTTAAATCTCATTAATTGGATAGAATTTTTTCATCTGAAAATCAACTAGATTTGTAGAAGTCAAGGGAAAGGACAAAATAAATAAAATTTAAATAGTGATGAGGATCAGACCTTTCTTATACATGCTTTACCCTGATGTAACTCTACTAGATTTTGATGGTTTATGAATGCCACATAAAGTAAGATGGATATTCTACAACAGGTGCATCTTTTAAGGGTTCTAACACTGGTTAGGCAATGCACACTGTTCCTAAGTTTGCTTTCCTAGAAATCAATGGGAAGTTGCACTTAAAAATATAACAGTTTCACCAATATGCACGAAGGCCATGAAGATACTGATTCTGTGTAGAATTTCCTGGGAAATCTTGGACAGGGCAGACTTAATTAAATAAAATTATCATCATAGTTTAGTTTCTGCACAAATGAACAGTGCTCTAGAGACATTGCACATTGTTGCAATTAATTGTTTTATAGTTTGTCCTAATTTCAGCCAAGGACATGAGGGATGGAGCCTAGAGCCATGTGGGCATGTCTAGGTTGTTGTTCTATGCCACCAACACCATGGCTAGGGCTGGGAGTAGGGAATTCTCACTTCTGAGAAGATGGGCATGGCTTCAGGTGGAGGAAAGAGGTGGCTCATTTTGTCCCTTTCAAGGGGAGCAAGTGGCAAACAGAGCAGTGGGTTAACTCTGCCAGAGTCCTGACCAGAGGGTTTGTCTGCCACTGGTTTTCATGGTCTTGGGCTTGGGAGGAAATACTCGTGCAGAGGGTCCAGAGGCTGTTTTGTTCTGTTTGTCAGTGTCAGGGCAGTGCCAGGTCAGTGTGGTCAGTTGGTGAGCATTTCTTCAATATGAATCACCCTCTTTTTGTTTACTTTTGTTATTAATGTTGTTGCTGTTACTGTTGGTTTTCTTACTACATTGCTATTTCCAGTAAATTCTTCTTATCTCTACTTGGAATCTCTGCCTTTTGTCTGTCACTGGAAGGGGTTCGGGGGAGGAGCAGCTGGTGGTTTTTTATTTTAGTGGGAGCACTAGCACTATTCCTAAACCATGACACAGTATTATAAAGCAAATATTTCTGTGGTATTAACAACTTGCTCATAAGCCTGTTAGAAGAAATGTAGATCTCCAGGCATAGATCAACACACAGAAAATACACCCAAAAGATTAATGTGTTGAAAATGTTAGAGAGATGATATCAAGGATTAACTGTTTGACCCTATTCTATTTGTATTACTTGCAGAATTTCAGATAAGTAAAAAAACTCACTAAAAGCAGTATCAGATGTTTTTCAGTCTTTCTACTATAATTGTTGTAGAACAGTTTAAGATTATTTAGATCACTAATAATATAAAGAGAACAAAAGCAGACATGTCTCTTAATCAGTGTTCTTAAGGGAATTACAGCTTCCTTAAACAGAGGAAATATAAATCTTATCATCATGCTTTCTTATTTGATTTTTTTGCAACTGTTATAAGTTGTTTCTGTGCAAGCCATCTATGTATCTTTGATAAAATGGAAGCTGGAGTCACATTTGGAATACACAGTTTGGTAGATATATGTTCTCCAGACTTTACATTTTTTTTCTCTTGCATTTGGCTATTTGTCTGAACAGAAATGTTTATAACAAAGAATCCATTTTGTCTATATGAAGTACACGATACAGAATATGAGTTAAAGGTATGTCTGAAGTATTCAACAAAGTAGACATACCAAAAATGATTGAGGCTTTTTATCTTTTAGAAAATTACTTTGAATGGCTAGAAATTATACACCAGTGAAAAGGAAAATGTGAGGCAGATATTCAGCACTTGCTTTTCTTTTTTTGTTCATTACCAATTTATCAGGGTTGACAATATTTTTTCATGTAATGAAATTTTGATTTGTATTGAAACTGAAAATCAATTTGCTTTCTGATGGACATTAGTTTCAGTAGAGTAAATGTAAAAGCTTCACACCTTTCATTGATGCCTGAATTAGGCCAAATTAAAGGACTTGATATGCTTGATTGAGTGGTTATATGCCACTTGTCAATATTACTAAAACAAGCCATACTGAAAATCACAAATTAGTAACACTGAAAGAGCACAGGGAAAATTGCTGGAAGATATTTGGGATAATGGTATTTTCTAATGGTGTAGCAATAGATATGTCAAATCACAAGAATTGCATGCAATTATGCTTCGTCTATGTTTAGAGCTTTGACCCAACTTTCCATTAATATCAAGAGGAATGATAGAGGAAAAGTCAATGTAAAAATAACCCAGTTTCTATATCAAAGTGTTCATACTTGACTAGTCAGAACTTCTGCAAGTAAACATCAGTTTCGAATAACTCATCTCCTGACCAAAACCAAAATGCCAACACAGCATCATTTAGGCTCTAAAACTGTACAACATGACAGTGAGTGAGGTGGCAACGGCTCTTTTTAGGCTTGTTGTTTAATAATTTCCCTCATGAGGAAGTTTTCAGAAATTTAAAGTTTCAGAGCTTAAATTATCTCTGCTGAATACTTATTTTGTTTGATATTTCTACTAGACCTGTGTGATTTTAATAAGTAGGAGGCCTAGGAAAAGTTTGATTTGCAATGACTGCTATTTTGCATTGACTATCCATTCTTAATGCCATTCATGTAATATTTGAATGTAAGCACTGGTGATTGTACCTATTTAATATAGAAAATGGGGGCATTCATGATTAAATCACCATATTAAATTAATTTCTCTGTTTTTTAAATTTTTTTTAACTTCTTCATTTTTTTCAGGAGTTTTCCTGACATCTCAAAGTAACAGTAGCAGACCATGGATGAATCTTTATTAATCAAATTATTGTTTCTTGTTTTGATCATCTGTTTCTGCAAACTCTGGAAAGAAATCCATAATAAAGTGATTGCCATGGCAGTAAGATCCATAATAGTCCTATCTGGAAAAAAATACTTTTACTTAAATGATTCACGATAATATAAATTCATAAAATGATTTGGATTGGAAGGGCCCTTTTAAATTATCTAGTTCCAACCTCCTGCTAAACAAGCTAAACACCCCCAGCTCTCTCAGCTGCTCCTCAGAGGATGTGTGCTCCAGACCCTTCACCAGCTCCATTGACCTTCCCTGCACTCACTCCAGCCCCTGAATGTCTTTCTCATTGTGAGGGGCCCAGAAATGGACCCAGCACTCCAGATGTGGCCTCAGCAGTGCTGAGTACAGAGGGACAATCACTGCCCTGGTCCTGCTGGCCACACTATTGCTGATACAGGCCAGGATGCCACTGGCCTTCCTGGCCACCTGGGCACTCACTGGCTTATGTCCAGCTACCTGCCAAGCAACACTTCTAGGTCCTTCATTTACTCATTATTTTTGTTTGTGATCTGAAACCAATATATATATCCTATGTGGGTTCTTTTTAGTTCACATAATGCAAATGGCAAAATACTTCTCATATAGAAACATTTTCTAACACAGCAAACGCATTTTATGTACTAATCCTCAATTTCTTCTTCTTTCTTTGGTCCAAATAGTGTTCCTACTGAAATTTTAGATATAAAGATAGGTTTGGAGCTCTTATTTTCACCTTGTCACTGAAAATATTTCAGTAGAGAAAGTCCTAGTGTTAAAATAGATTTTTTTTTCCTTTAACTTTACACTGCAAGTTCATCCAAGGCATTTAACTCAAGAAAAGCCAAAAATTACTTCTGCTATGATTAGATAATGGGTTTTTTTTTTTACTCAGGCACCTGAATTAAATACCTTGAAAAGCTTCTCAGTGCTAGTCTGATTTCATCTTGCAATCATTATCATTGTTTAAACCATTTGTTATCATTCATATACATCATCGTTTTATTCAACCATTTCAAGAGAGATTAATTTAGACGGGAATGTCTAAATGCAGAGAAATCGTGCTAGAAATGGGCAGCTGAATGGTGACTTTATGTTTGGAAAGGACACTTGAGAAAAAAATACATTCATTTAATTCAGGAAATAAAACATAGAAATCAGTCTGTAAAATCATGAGGGTGACAGATGAGAGGGGGAGAGAAGAGCTATTTTAAGCTAAAAAAAATTGGCAACAGAACAAATCAGTTTGAACTTGTCATAAATAAACTTTGTCTGGATTTTATCTGTCTGAATAATGAAAAGTGGAAATTGTCTTCCACCTGGATAGTAGAACAAGAAACAGCTGATTTCCCCATAACACAGAGAATTCAGTTCTATAGATCTTAATGTCTTTTACTGTTTCTTTAACAATTGTTTCTTCTACAGACTCTCTATAGATCATATCACTCACACTCCATACCCTGTTCATTAATTCATTAAGAATTAATCTGTATTTAGCAAGTCAGAGTTCCTTCTTCACCAGACATTGGCTCAACTGTCCTTAGGAAAGATAGTGAAAGTGCCCCTCAAAAATATCAGTTTATGGTGGTTGTTGTGGGTGGGGTTTTTTTGTTGGTTTTTTTTTTTTTTTATTTTCTGCCTCCATTCCTCAAGAAACATTGTGGAGGAGTCCAATGTATAATCAGAGACTCCTAGTGTGTGATCTGCTTGCTAGACAACCCATCTAAAACAATTCTCTCCATCAGGTGCCAGGTCGGGTTTTTTTCTGTTAGAACAAATCTACTGTTTCTGGCTGCATAGGCGCACCTCTGTGAATACTAAATCATCAGGAAGGCAGACGAGCAGAGAGAACAGGAAGGTGCACCTTAAAGTTGAGAAAACAACACCTATTGGGCTATAGAAAATCCAGAAGCAGTTGATAGGCAAATCTTCTGAATTATCACTAAATGTACCCAGTGGTACATTTGAGGATTAGGCATTAAAGCTGAGAAGCAGACCTTGAAGGAAAAAAAAATAAAAACAAGCTTTGGCCACCAAACATATTTGCTTATTTTTAAAATTGTTAATTAGTTGTGCTCTTCTGCAATTCTCACTACTCAAGCAGTCAAAGCAATACTAATGTGTGAAAAAAATCAGTTAATTCTAAGGGGTTTTCTTAGGCAATTTATCCTTGGCAAGTCCAAGTTCTTTCAGTTAAATTTTAGTCATTGCATAGCACTTTGTGAGCACAGTATTTAATTGTCTTCTCATGCATGTACATCCTAAGGTCAGCTTCAACTGTGCATTAATGTCAGATCAATTGTATAGAAATAGAAATAAGTAGAATTATCTGAAAAACAGTATTGTCACTGTTCAGGGCAAACTGTATCCTTTGATCCATCCCTGCATCCCTGTGGACTTACCTTTCAAGCCACAAGTCTGCATCCTGCACAATTACATTCCAGTGTACTGTCTTTCTCTAAGATGGAGTTAAATTTCCTCATACTATCCTATATTGTGCTGTGCATTTTAGCTAAAATAGTATTGAGAACACATCAATGTGTTGGCTTTTTCTGAGCAGTGCTTGCACTGCATCAAGGCTTTCCTTCCCCTCCAAAGCCCAGTAGGCTGGGGATGAGCAAGAGGCTGAGGGGACACATATAGGACAGCTGACCTAAATTGACTTAAGGGACATTCCATATCATATGACACTTCAATCAGCTGCTGAGGGCAAGGAGGCAAATGTGGGTACAGTTGTGGTTATGCTTTTTGATTCCAAGCAACTGCTAGAGCTGTGGAGGCCCAAAGAATGGCTGGGCATCTGCCTGCCACTGGGAAGTAATGAATATTAAGATGCCTTATCTCATTCCACGAACTTTTCTATTTTATTTTCTGCCCCTGTTCTGTTAAGAAGGGAGAAAAGAGCAAAAGGCTGGGAGTTAGGCAGCCAGCCAAGGTGAGCACACTACATGACTGATCCTGTTTGCATTGTAACCCACAGCTTACAACCATAGAATTATGTAGGTCGGAAGGACCTTTAGCAATTCAAACTCCTTTGCTTAGAGCAGGTTCCCTTAATGCTGGCTCTTCATGGACTTCTCCAAATGAGCTTTGAATATATCCAAGGATGGAGATTCCTCAGCCTCTTTGGAAACTCATTACAGTGTTTGATCACACTCTTGGTGAGGTTTTTTCCTAATATTGACCCAGAATTTGACATCTACCAGCTCTTGTCCATTACCTCTCATTCTTCCTCTAAGAGTCCATCTCTTTTGTCTCTTATTTCCTTCCATTAGATAGTTGAGGACAGCATTAAGATTGCCCCCAGAGCCATCTCTCTCCAGGCTCAGCAAGCCCAACTCCCTCAGTCTCTTTTCGCAGGGAAATTGTTCCAGCTCCTGGCCAGTCTTGCTCCAGTTTATTTATGTTTTTCTTGTACTCAGCTAACACCTGGGTAACATTACTTCAAGGAAGAAGACACTTTCTCAGTAAGTCTGGTATGTTCAGGTACCTGCAGGTTTTATGATTCAGATACAAGTCATACATAAATACATAACAGCCTTCTTAAAATGGAAGTGTTAAGCTATTGTAACTAAGGGACAGTATTTCCTTAGAGAGCAGCTGGCATCCTCATCTATCTTAAAATCTTTTGATCTCCTGATGATAATGAAGCTAGTTGGAACTTCTTCTAGTCCCACAAGGTCCTGTGTCTCAGCTGGCTCTTCCAAAATAATTACTCTCCACAGAGCAAGTGCTCACTTTTAGACCTGCAGGAGAGTTCTTTTGATCTCCTGCATGCCAGGAACATTTCTGTCCTTCTTTAGAAGAGTTTCCCAGCTCAGTGTTTTCACAGGCAATGATATCAAATTTTCTCTTGCTTCCTTGAACCATTCTTGCTGTGTCTTTAAAAAAGAACTAATCTCCTGATTTACTAAAAAATGCAATCTTGTGAAAATGTATAAATAATCAGTTCAATATACTGACTAAATTGCTCCTAATCAGTACCACTTTAAATACATAACTTGAGTCTTCAAAGCACAAATGTTTTAAGAAGTTTCTCAAATCTCCTTCTGGGTTATAAACTGAGATTAAATATTAGTAATTGCTTTTATCTGGATTCCCACCATATCTTGGTCCCGGAGGAGAAGACATCAAGTTAGCTGTTTGGTATCAAGTTGCAGGAGAAGGGAATGCAGGTGACCTTGCCCCTGAGAAGTAACAGCTGTGTTAATTACCCAATACAGCCTTGCCTCTAATGAGTCACAGCTATATCCAATAAAAATATGTGTGATAAAAGAGAGTGGGTTGGCCGGTGAAGGAGCAGGAGCTTTGAGGAAGAGGGATTCTAGGGAGAGAGAAACACTGCTGTGAGGTCAGTCTGGGTCTGCAGTTAGAGCCTGTTGTTGGAACCTGCATTCAGAGTCTGCAAACTAATGCATGCAGTCATAGTTTAGCAGGAAATAACCAGCAGTCAGAGGCTGCAAGGGAAACCTACAGTAGGAGCTTGCTGCAGGCAGTCAGAGAATAGTTGGAGTCAGGATGGCTGAGCTGTAAAGAGGAATAAACCAGGACCCTTTTCATGCTGTGATAAACAAGAAGTCTGTCTTGGCTCATTTCTACTCTCTAATGAGAGGGCTGCTGCAACACTAAACCTTTCACACATGGGAAATGTCTCCTATATAACTGAGCAGAGATGTAAAGGTGTTCTTTCTATGTTAGGCTGCCATCTCTAAGGATGCTAGGAACCCTCCTAAGACCAGAAGTTAAAGCAAATCACAAAACCTCTGAGTTCTGTCTTTTAATGCGAAGGCTCAAAGCCTTCCATTAACCTGACCTGAACACTCAGAAATTATTACAGAGCAGCTCCAAACAAGTTTCATGTTTCCTAATCCTTGTTCTCATGAGGGATTTCAACTTGTCAGATATCTGCTGGAAATACAACCCACCAGAGAGAAAACAGTCTAGAAGATCCTGCAGTGTGGAAGAGATCTTGCTGACGTAGTTAGTGAGTGTGCCAACTGGAGAAGTGCCACACTGGAAGAGCTGTTAATGAACTGAGAAGGACTGGTGGGTGATGAGATGGTTGGAGGCCTCTTTGGCACAGATATCACAAAAGGATGGAGTTTTTTGTTCTTGGGCAAATAAGGGGGAGGGTAAACAGAATTGCCACCTTGGACTTGTGGAGGGCAGACTTTGGCCTGTTTAGTAGTCTGGGTAGCAGAGTCTTGTGGGAGGCAGACCTGAACAGCAAAGTAGCCCAGGGAGGATGGACATTCTTCAAGAGAGAAATCTTAAAGACCAGGAGCAGGCTGTCCCTGTGTGCTAAAAGATAAGCTGCTGGGGAACAAATTGGCTGGAACTCAGGAAAAAAGAAAAAAGATTTTATGATCTTTGGGAAGAAGAGGAAGGTAACTCAGGAGGATTCCAAGATGTCATAAGGTTTTTCAGGGAGAAAATTGGAAGGGCCAAAGCCTGGCTAGAACTTAATCTGGCCACTGATGGAAAAGACAATAAAAGTGTTGTTACGAATACAGAGAGGAAATGGCAAATTGCACCAAGGGACATTTAGGTTGGATATTCTAAAAACTTCCTTCACAGAAAGGGTTGTGAAACACTGGAACAGGCTGCACAGGGAAGTAGCGAAGTCATCATCCATGGAGGCATTTAAAAGACATGTAGTTGTAGTTAAAAGACATCATCCACTTGGAGATGTGGTTTAATGGTGGACTTTGCAGTGCTGGTTTAACAGCTGAACTCAATCTTGAAAGTCTTTTCCTACCTAAACAATTCTATGATTCTATATCAAGGATCAAGATGAATTAGGGAAAAAAGCCTCAAATAAAAAATATCAAGTACTAGAACTAGATCAAACATGAGTTTTCTTCTGATGTTGCTTAAAAGGCAGAACTTCTTTCATTTAAAAGGTAGTGCTTTTTCTGAAGTTTTGTGCAGTGATGACCTGGAAACACTAAAGACACCAATGACTAAATACTAAATAGCAAATAGTGAATAAAAATAATGAATATGTTAAAAAAAAAAAAAGGCAAACAAAGAAAAACAAGTTCCTTGAGGATTATTTAAAGAAAAAACATTGGGTATAATTATTCAAATGTTGTGGTGCTGATGATGGAACTGTGTTCAGCAAAATTGTCTTCACAGATGGGCCTGAAGCTTCTGGCCTCAATGAATTAAACACTTTGCTATCCAAAAAGAGGTGTCATACGTACAAAAAATGGTCCTCTGAAATGAACAGAAGTTATTGCTGTTTTCTGGTCAATAAAATGGATTATTCATCAAGTCAAAGGCACAAAACATTGACTGTTCTGAGTACTAGCACTGCTCCTTCTTGCTGAGGCAAGATAGCTATAACACAAATGTTTTGAGGAGAGTGTAAAAATTCAGAAATTAGGGCTTTTTATTCCAGGAAAAAATGCAATACAGGCACTGTGGTCTAACCAGCAACAATGGTGTACTCAGCCAGATCTGGGTGATATCCTTCAGTTAAATATGTTCAACTTCTCTCTGAAGAGGTGAGATTCAAAGAGTCTGAAATGACAGACAAGTTATCTGCATTTCAGAAAGCTTAGCCTGTGGGAGGACAGGAAACAACAAGAACAGTGATGTAACCTACTTGATCTTTTTGTGGGCTTCTATGAAAATTAAAATCTATGTGTATACAATGAAAACACACACAGTTGAACTCTGCATATTTAGAAAACAAGATATGAAGTATTCTGAGATGACAATTGACTGTAGAACTTATTAAGAAATCTTTTCAATGAAACAGCTTTTAATTGTGCTTCTCTGATCACCAAAAATACTGATTAAGTTTTCTTTTCACTGTATAGTGAAGATAAATCAGAGGCACTTTAGCCTAAAAGAATGTCTAGCCTAGCATTGTAGCACTAAAATAATATTCCAACTGATATGGTTTTCCTGACATTTGGTTCTATTGTGAACTGCAGGTTTCAGTATCTGTAATATTAAGCAAAAACTGAGGCTGTACCTCTAATCCTCTGTTTTCCACACCTCACTTCAAGAAAGACATGGAGGTGTTGGAACAAGTTCAGAGAAGAGCAATGGAGCTGGTGAAGGGTCTAGAGAATAAGTCAAATAAGGAGCAGCTGAGAGAGCTGGGGTTGTTTAGCCTGGAGAAAAGGAGGCTCAGGGAGACCTGATCACTCTACAACTGCCTGAAAGGAGACTGTAGCCAGGCTGGGGTCAGCCTCTTCTCCCAAGCAACCAGCCACAGGACAAGAGGAAATGGTCTCAAGCTGTGCCTGGGAAGGTTCAGGCTGGACATCAGGAAGAATTTTGTCACTGAAAGGTGGAATTGGAGCAGTCTGCCCAGTGGGGTTGTGAAGTTCCTTTTCCTGAAAACATTCAAGAAATGACCTAACGTGACAGTGCTATGATTTAGTTGATTTGGTGATTTTTGGTTGAAGGTTGGACTTGATATGATCTTGGAGGTCTTTTCTAAATTTAACGATTCTATGAAACTTCAGAGGATATTGCATCTTGCTTATTTAAGGATAGGTTTGCAAAATCACATGGAAAAATAGAGATATTACATCATGAATCCAATCAAGTTTTCAACAAGTGTCTCCTATCTTCTTACTCACTGAGTAAAAACAAAAAAACCTCCCAAATTTACCTCAAGAAAAATTGTGTTTCAAGAGCATTATGCTGCAAGTTATCTTCTAAGCAACAGCTATGAGAGGCAGTGATTTTTGATAGGTGAGCATTTGATCAACTGTCAGAAAGAAATCACATCAATACCAGCCTGAATTAATGCTCTGGCATGCACTGACACTTTTCACAGAACTCCAGTGAGCGATGCTGCTTTTCTCCAGGATTTGTCCCATTCAGGCTGGCAACAGTGAATCAAGAAAGCTGTGTAATCAAAACTCTGATGATCAGGTGAGTGAGCAATGTGGATGAGGAAAGCATTAGTGCAGGAAAACCCTGTAGACCAGGCTGTGTTTTCCTGTCTGACCTCCTATAAGTAGTGGCTTAGCAGTCATCCTGTATTTTGTCAGTGCTTTTCTCTGGGAATAATATAGGAGGAGTTGTTCTTTGAGGCTCTTTCAGAGTCTTATTTTCCAGTGTCACTTCTTACCTCTCTCAAGCTAAAATATTTGAGAATTTTCCCTAAAAATCCTCTCTACTAACAGCACCTGTTCAGCAGAATAACCTCAGGACAGGCATGAGAAGTGGCATTTTCATTAAAACAACTGCAAATTCCCTGTTACTTGTACAAGTTTATTATTCCATTATTGATGTTGGCCAAGATCCAAGCCCACTGTACCATCTTGCAAAATGTGCTACAAAGTGAATTTGCTACTACAATAAAGTGCATCTGTCATCCCAATTATGCAAAGCAATTGATTGACTGCAAAACTGCATCAAAAACTGAATTAGGATCTTTATCCATTTATACAAGAAATGCCAACATGACATACATGTTTATTTTGTAGTAAAGCTACTATATTACCACTACTACAGAAAATTGAGCCTGTATGAGAATGCAATTACCATAATATATAAAAAAAAAAAAAACTTTTTTTTGCTTTGGTCAATACCTCAGTTACTGTAAACAATGTCCTGCAGAATAAAACCTGACTTATGAGAGCCATATTTTTTAAAAAGTCCAAAAGAATCTTCTTACCCTAACAATTTTATCAAAGAGGCAGATTCTAAGACCCTTTTTCATGTTGTATAACAATATATTCCATTAATATACTCAATAATATCAGTAGAACTCCTTGGGGTTTAATATGTTATTATTCGTGATGGTATTTAAGTCTCACTTTACATAAGCCTCTCATCTGCACCACAGATACCTAAATTTTGGTGAGGTTTCAGTGATGTCAGCTGGTGAATTGAAGTTTGAGTTTATTCTTTGTGAAACAAACAAGCCACAGAAACTTTCAGGATGGTTAGGTCTTGTTGAATTTTGGAGGTACGGAATAAGGAGGCTGCGGAACATCCCTTTCCTCTTTTGTAAAGAAGGAAACAGACTTTATCCGGCCTTGGGACAGACTGATGGACAAGAAAAGTTCTTGAGGTCACTTCTAGTTACAGTGTTTCTGATTTCATGATGTGTGACAGATGGCCATAACTCTATACCATTCACATCACTAAAATCCAAATCAGAACCTCAGGTTTCATCCTGAATGACTAATATGAAGACAAATGTGACATTTTGTTTTACAATTGCAGCACTGGTTTTGATGTATACTTTCTGAAGAGGAAGAATACTTTCTTATCTTTGCTGAAATATACTTGAGGAAACTCAGTATATTTTTATACATTCTGGACATACTTTCAGAGGCTTTTTAATAGAACTTTTGTAATCTTCCTGTCAAAAATTCATATTTTGATAGCTTTATCTTTCAACATCCATACCAGCTGGAGCCATACCAAGATGTATGCCATTTAAATGCCCTTTTCCTGGGATTAGGAAATATAGGGGGGAAAAAAGTAACCTGAAATAGTTAGCAACATGAAGAACCTCTGGATTTCTTAAACATGTGAAGAACCACTTCAAAAAAGCACCACTTTTTTTTCTATTACCTATAGATGTATATTACATAAGTCTGAATTAAACACCTAAAATCTCCAGAAAGGCAGTACAGGCATGTTTTCACAGCATGTACATGGTGAGTGGAAGAGCCTCAGGTTCTGGAATGAGTGCACTGAAATGCTACTTACCAAGGCTGTCTCCAGCTATGGGATTCTCTGACTAGAAATACGTTGGATTTAAGGCTGTGCACAATCTGCTGGAAGATTCATATGTTTGTTAAAGATTATTTTCCCAGCTATCCAGGATGTAAATAAGAATACTTGAATAGTGCTTGATTATTTGCCAGAAACTGACACACGTTATGTAATTACATTTTATGTAAGTCCTTCTACATCTGAAACCATTCCAAACTGGATCTTTTTCTGCTTGTGTTATAGCCCTAGCCAATGAGTCCAGCAGTAAGCCTATGTATTTATCAGGTATGCTTCACTTTTCATGACAGAATCCATAGCCAAGATCATAATTCCTTGATGGTAATAGAGGACAGTCCTGGATTCTGGTTTACACTTCTAGAGCTGTTTACTCACCTATCTTTAAAAGATTCCTTGATACTGGCTTTCGGCAGTGCTTAAACACAGCCACAGGATTTACCCTTTCCAGTAAATATGTAGATTTTAAGTAAGCACTGAATTGGAAATAACTTTCTGATCATTTGAACCCTTTTTAGTACTTATGAGCCTGGTGCTCTTTGCTGTATCATGTTACACCTTCAACAGGAAGGCTGCATGAAAAGTCTTTTTCAGCATAGTCTTTAACTTGGCAGAAAAAAGGAAGTGGTTTTGATGGGATAAGGTAGAACTCTTTAATTTCTTGCACAAATATAAAATAAATTATATAGTAAAATACTGACCTCCTCCTCCCTCAGTTTTCCTAATATTGGTGGGCAATACTACCTTCCCTAATTGTGCTTTTAAATAAATACAGCCACATTGCACGTTTACTGCTGAATTCAATATGGTGAGTGTTTGTAAGGTTTCTTATGAGCATTTTTAGTCCCTAGGCACTGAAATTTCTGCTTTTGTGAATGATGAAGAAGCCTAAATGTTAAACAGATGGCAAGACACTTTTGAGCTGAGATGGTTTTGTCACCACAGCACTTGAAGCCTTGGGTTACTTCACCATCTTAATGTTCAGGCATTTATCTGGGTAGACATAGCTGCTTTGTGGATATAGTTTTTGGACTCATTCCTGAATTTCATCAGAGTTGCACTCTATTTGCCCAAGTACTTTTTTCAGATCTCTTCAAGTCACTATGAAACATGAAATACAAAATAAAGACACAAATACTGGGAATGTGTAGCCCACATTAAAAATAAGGTGATTAAAATTCATCATAAATGTCAGTGAATAGTTCACTTACTATATTTTAAAATTGAATTTTGACATTACAATTGTCAAGCCACAGATTCTGCCAGTCACCCATGTCCACTATTATTACAGACTCATCTATATCCCTGGGTTTTTCTGCCTTCCTGGATTTCTGGAACACAGAGTATTAAAACAGAAATGTTCAGAAAGTTGGGCATTTTATTAAAGTTTTTTATAAATCCTTAACTTTCAGTTCTCGCTTTTTTTGGTTATGTCCACATGGTCCATACAATAAGATGCAATAAGCCTATTCTTGCACGTTGAGGAAAAATATTGCATACTTCAGAATATATTACTTTAGAAATCATCTCTTGGAAGATAATATTCTCTGGGGGAAAAAAAGGAAATAATTTTAGCCAAAAGTGAAACAGTCATCCATGCTTATTTTACTAGTCACTATGTTTGGCTTCAGAAAAAAAAGCAGTATTTCAGATAATAAGCTTTTTTCATTGTGGTTTCTAAACATTTGCAGCAGTACATAGTTGCTTTTCTAAATTAACTTTATTACAGGGAAGGGACAAAACTGGAGAACAAGACAATTCACAAGCAAACCTTCAAATGATGTATGACTAAAATATGAAAACGTTCAAGCAACAGCAAATATCATAGACCTATAAAGTATTTTAGTGATTGCTAAATATGGCCACTGGCATAAAAAATGAACTGGCTGCATAAACCTATCAATCATTAATGTTAAACTCCTACTATGTGCCTCACTACCAGCTCCAGTCCCACAGCCTGTTTGCAACACTTTGATTTAACCTCAGTGATAGCTGTAGTCATCTGATCTGACTGACAGTATAAAACATCTCCTTTTCATGAGAGATTAAATATGTAGAGGAAATACACTATGATACAAACCAAAGACCATTAAATTTGATATATGTGTTTCTTGAAAAAATGCTTTGGTTTATATACAGCTATGGAAACATGGTATACTGAGAGGGAGAAGACAGGCACTGGTTTTCCAAGTGTTTTGCTTAAAACTAATGCTCACTTATATTTTCCCGTTTAAAGGAGAAACAAATAGGGAATTCAAAATCTTCATGTCAACAATAGATTATAGAGGGCCTAGATAGCCCAAAATTGTTCATGTCAAAACTTTCAATACAAAAAATTTTTTAAAATTTGTAACAAAAAAAAGTTCCTAGTACAGGAATTTGTGAATAGGACAAGACCAGTTTTGACAAATACATTATTCATACCAAACCTTTAATTTAGATCCTGTCTTGAAGTACTACATTAGCTGTCAGTCACCTCTGCAAAGATATTGGATGCCACATCAAGACTTCTGTGTTTATTTGGCTGAATATTTTATTTATTTTGATTGTTTTAATGCCAAGAAGTACAGAAAATGGCATTGCTTGGTAATGGAGTCAAATATTCACAAATAATTTCAAATACAGACAAAAAAATCATCCTTTTTCATCAGTAGTTTCATGTTTGGATTACAAGATTCTTCTCTCATTTGTTCCACTGTAGATTCTCCTTTCCTAGTTTGAAACATTGAAGAAAACATAAGCTCACATTACAATGTGAGTAGGGTCAGAACTCCCTTTTATTGAAACAGTCTTTCTGAAACACTTGATTGCAGTGTGATACTTACCATACTATAATTATCAACAGGGAAAAATATCCTACATTGCACTTTCTAAAAGTGGTTTGCTTAGGTAAGAGCGTTAATGACACTATCAGCAGCAAAAGCTGTGGTTCCGTGCTAGGCTGGGTACATGCACAGAAGGAGTAGCTTGTGTGATACTCGTGGGATGCTTACCACAGCTTGAGAGCTCTGGCCCAGACCCAGGTTATATTTGGATGACACCAGTGCAGTAGTCACCTTAGTCTTGTCACGAGGCAGTGCAACCATTGTGTCCGTGACACCTGGTGCCTGATGGGGCACACGGTGCTTGCCCACTGCGAGTGCAAAACAAAGCGTGCTGGCCTAAAACATCTCTGCTGAGCTGGGGAACGGAATCATTCCGCACCAGGTGTGCACCCCTGTGGTTATGGAGATGGCAAAGGGGAGCCTTGTATTAGCAAGTGCAGTATTTATGGCATAAATATGCAAATCTACCTTTCTACGGGGAAAAATTAATAGAGGTGGTAATGATCATCATCATCATCATCTTAGTTGTTCATATTGCTTAAAAAAAAAACTTGAGTGGGTTTGTTATTGCATTTTAATTGCTCTTTGCAAGCTTTATTGATTTTATTCTGACATATAGAGAAAACAAAGTAGATATACGGTAACTGTTAACATTTAAAATGGAAAATAATGGGTTTTAGCTGCAAACTAGGGTATACTACAGCACATCAGGAGATTTCATTGTTAATTATTTCTTGTCTTAGACATGCTCAGAGGTCATTCATTGCTTTCTAAATTTGAAAGCTTATTGCAGACCAGTCCAAGGTTATATAACTCTCCAAACATAATTGTTCTGTGTACAATATTAGCTAACAAGTAATTATAACTACTAGCTGCTCCCAGCTGATAATATGCTCAGGAAATTCATATATTTGGAGTTGTCAGTTTAGGTCAAATTATTTGAGAGGGGGCCTGACTTAATTTGAGAAAATTTCTGACTTAAGAGAGAGTAAAAAGAGAGAGTAAAACGCCAAAAGAGAATATGCAGATATAAGTAATTGCATAGCATATGCTGCCCCTAAAATTGAATAATTTAAAATCAAAATCTCTTAAAATTTACAATTCCTAAAATAATTTTTCTCAGAATATGGATTTGAAAAAGCCTTATATTGATAACATTTTGACAAAGTACTGCAAGCTGAACTCCAGGACCACGTGCCAGGTGGCAAAGGAGTTACATGGTTTGCATGTATCTTTAACTAAATTGCTACTTTGAAGTCAATAAGTGTATAGCTATCTTGGATACCAGAGGAAGCTTTTTCTACCATCTAGTCATGCTTAATATACACTTACTTTCAAAGTAGTGGAAGTCTTTTCATTTAAAAAATTTTGCCTTCAAAGATTTTCTTCTGTACATTGGATTGTGTTGTTTGGGGGTTTTTCCTTGAGTTTTAAAACTGCTAATACACTGTTTTTCTAAGTACTGCATTGCAAAGAAAAACTAATCAATAACCAGCTAGGAAATAAGAAATTACATGCCAAAGAAAGAAATATTTCAAAATGAGGGGAAAAAAAGAGGTGGAAAGGATCCTGGTAACTTAAACCCCCAATGTTCTGTAGATACTGAAAAATCACTGGAGCACAAAATTCAGAATTGAGTTATTAAAATTTTTACAGTAACATTTTTGCAAAAGATACAGTACTGATTTTAGCCCAGAACAAATGGCTAGAAGAAGTGGAAAATATCACAACTTTAAGTGATTTAAGAGGCCTTTCAACTTTGATATGTTTAATGGAATCACCCATTATTGTATCAGAACAAGTAGTTCCAGAGAATAATCCACGTTATTGCTCAGAGGCCAACAGATACCAGATCTCCCAGGAGCCCTACAGCTGTGCACAACTACCTGTATGTCTCTCAGTGCCTTTATACCTCAAAGCCAGCTCTGGTATGGGACCTTTGCCATTCTTTCACTAACTAATTTTTCACAGGATTTTAAAGCATTTTACATTTATTTGGATTTTGTACCAAGGTAAATGGAATTGGACCAATAGGCTAGGAAGTAACATTGGCATTTTTCCCAGAAAATACGTGAACATATGTCATAAAGGGTCGTTTCTCCAGAAGTCAACCTGGAAAGGGTGGAAACCAATGAGAACATTCAGTTTAAGAACATGTACTTGTCATCTCTTTTTAATTCTTCTAGGACATGTGAGGCGTGTTCCCCTGCCCGTTAACAAGCGGCTTCCCAGCTGGACCCAGCTGGCCTGGCGGGGAACGGTCTCAGCCTCGGTAGGGTCTGCAGGAGAACCGGCAGGACCCACCCGATGGGTAAGTGCATTGCTGCATGGGCGGTGGAGGGGCGGCTACGGAGAAGGAAGGAGAAGGAGACTTCCCTGAGGCGCCATGGGGTGACGTTTATTGTCTCGCACAGCCCCAGGAGAAGCCCCGGGCACAGGCTGCGTGATGGGTTTTCAGGTACAGACAGAAGGAGTGGTCACACGAGGAAAACCCAATCACAGGAAAGGGGTGGTATACAATATCAAATGAAAACTGAGGGGTGGAGGATTTCAGTCTCTGGGAGGGGAGCAATGTATGATTGACATATAACAGACTCGGGGTAAACAACACAAGGGGATTTCCAGGGGCAGGAACTATACCAAGTGGGGAAAGGAATAGGGGGAAACATGGAATGAACCATTAAGTTGCAAAACAGATAGGAAAACTACATTTAAATCATTAGATATTAACAGTGTAACTGCAAATTAACATATGAACTAAAAAACGCACCACAACAGACATGCATTGTTCCATAGTATCTTTTGAAACTGTGCAAGTTAATTTTAGGAAGTATATTATCCATACCAGAAGAACTTCCTGCAAATGCTGTTTCTTGTCCCAAAGCATCAGCTTTGCTTTATGTGTTTATCAGCTGTTGTTGCCTCAGAAATGCTACCAGTTATAACTGCATGTTTTTTTCAGCCGTCCCAGAAAAGAGTTTTGAGGTTTTGAATGCCCTTGCGTCACGTGTCTGAGGACTTGAAGAATGCAGTTGCATGTCTGAAAACATGGTCCCCACAAGATAGGTCACCACAACAGGAACTGGAGATAAGCACAGATGGCAAAACAGGAAGGCATTAATTCCAGGCCCAATAAAGATGAGGGTTTGGAATTAGCACACCGGACAAAATGCCACTGTGCAGACTATGGAAACTTAAGATTTATCCAGACAAAAATTGTACAGTGGAAGACTGGGAAAGGATACGCACGCCAGCCCAAGTTTTGGGAACGGCATCTATGCCCACGGATACTTGGGATTGGGCTGTATAAAAGTGTTACCTCCATAAGAATGACCCCCACCAGCAAAGACCAGGGTGAAGAAGGACCAGCAGGATGCCACAAGCATCCATATTGTGATGATACCTTTTGCTTAATATCTCTCTGTCTCTCACTCTGTCCCTCTCTCCCTCCTTCCTCTTTCTATTTCTTTTTATCTCTCTGCCTCACATCTACTGTTAAATAAAATCTGTATGATTGACTTTGCCATATGGTCTTGTTTACACCTTAATTTAGGCAGAAGCATCTCTTATAATCGGATCTTAACAACATAATTCTCCTCCACATTATATTTCAGAAGAATGAAAAATCTCCTCTGCCATTTAGGGCAGTATCTTGAATAACTTCATCCCAACAAAACCTGTCATTTCAGAATAGACATAACTACAGTATTAAAGTATTTTTTCCTGCTGAATTTGCTTTCTCAATCTGCAGAGATTTCACGTTTACTCAGAAAAAGCATGCAGTCAGCTGAACTATAAAATGTTGTGAACCTGGTGGGCAGCCTTTACCCAAGATGTTCTGGTTGTTACAAAAAAAAGAAAAAAAAAGCCTTTTTGTCTGAGACATTACCTGTTATTTGTTTGCTTTTCTTGGTGGAAATTGCAAAATATGCATTTAGTTCACACTGTGCATACTTCTCTGTAGAAATATGTATGCCCCTGTATGCCTCATTTGGCTTAGAGTTGTAGTAGTCCTATACCCACTCTTTAAGCACTTCTTACTTCCACTTGGTTGAGCTTTCAAGTCTTTTTTTCTTTGATGCACCTTCTAGTTGCTGGTGCTTGTTAAAAGCAACGGCAAAAGACCACACTAGAGCCATCATACCACAGAAAGGCTCTGATATACCAGAGAATATGCACTCACACTCTATGTGAGCTATGCATCCACCCAATTTCCTAGGTATCCTCAAATTAATTGCTCTACTGCTCTACTTCCTTTTTTAAAATGTCACCAATGACAGTGTCACATACACCTGGCTAAAGTTTTGAGCCTTTTTCTGAGGATACCCATGACTTAATTCTCATCTTAGACACTAAACTATTTTCCTACTGTCTTAGCTATAACTGAACCATGCTGTCACCTATTCCTCTCCCTTTCAACAATGATCTCCCAAAGGAACACCTGTAAAGAATTGCATCACCACTCTTGTATCTGGTTTTGATCCTCAGCAGGGATGTCTGTTTTTTCTGCATCCTCTTGATCCTCGAATTCAGGTGGTTGTGTCTATGCACAGTTTATAAATTATTGTACAGCTTACTCTGTGAAAGCAACACCATTATCAGCAGATAAATAGACCCAGCTACTTAGGCCCATGTAAACTGTTTAAGTTCCTTATTTACAGCAGAATATTTTTTTGTGAAATCAATAGAATAGTTTGTAATGGGATCTTTGTCCTCTTCTAAATTCATGTCTATTCATACAGTTTGCTGGAGTCAGTCTCTGATAAGGCTAACCCATAAATACCTGACAGGCAAGAGGCAATTCTATCAATAAAAAATCTGTAAAGGGCAGCTGGGGTTATTTAAGCCAGGAACTGAAGTGGCTTTTAGCTGCCTGAAAAATTATATATTCTTTTTGAGACTGGTATATCTTAGCAGTGGTCCACTAATAATGTGGGTGGTGATACCTCACAACATTATCACTCCACAAAGTAAGACGTCTTCACTCAAAATTTGTTCTGAATATCAGAAATCTAAGAAGTATAAGATGGCCATATATTTGGGAAAGCACGGTAGCCTTTTATTTTTGAGGAAACTGGCAAGTTCTGGTGGTACAGTTTGTAAGCTCATATCCACATTGATAAATCTCCTACTGATCTAATGAATCATACCTATCACATCAAATTTACTATCAATGTGGCCTTGAGTTTAGAATGAATTTTAAAAAGTATGAGATGAATATAACTCCTAAAGACACAGATTATTTTCACCAGAAGAAGAAATAACTTTAAATGAGTAAAGTACCCTCTTTCAGTAATATGCAGCTTTCCTAACCAAGCACATTTTCACTTGGGCTTGGTTTCACATACTACATTTTTAGCCAGGTTTGTAACCTAATTGTATGAGAGAAACACAATTAGGTATTTCACTTGAAAGGGGGAGCTATTAATTCAATATTGGTCTCCCCTATTGAGTGCTAATATTACTAAGGACAGAAGATTTCCTTTAAAAGTTAAGAGCATACATAACAAAGAATGATACATAGCAAAAAGGGAGTTATTTCAATGCTTTGAATAATTTATTTGAGGTTTACTAGTATCACAGCATCTGGTTTACTCATTTCACGTAATGAAGCACATGCCTGGTCCAGTGCTTGCAGGCACCATTTAGATCTTTAGTGCATAGTATACTATGAATATTTTCTAAAGTTAATAAAGCATTCTTTTCCTTCCACAGCAGAAAACTATTCTGATACTAAGAAAAGTGTAGCATTCAGCAAATATTAAGAGCTAAATCACTTCTTAAATTAGCAGAATCTTTAGTTTTCACTCTTTGCTGGCTATTCTAGACAGCTAGAAATAAACAGCTAGCCCATTATAGTGTTTGGAGAGAATACCATAGAAAGCCCAGGGATGAAGCCAGATACCAGTTCTGCCTCTAAAGTGGATTCAAAAGCTACCTTATGGATTTTCAGTAAGTGTGACAAAAGAGTTAGAGACTACAGCAGGCTGGTTTCTTTTAGCTACAACTAAAAAAGAGATCTGAGTCACTTTGTAGCATTTTGACTTCATGAAACCTGTAGCATGCTGTCAACCTACACAGAAGTCCAGCCTTCAATCTAAGTAAATCTGGCTGCAGGAAATGAGCCAAGTCAAGGTCACAATGTAGGGGAGAAATCTGGGATTCAAGTTCCGTATGGAGCTTCTCTTTGGGAGCAGAGGATTGCTCTTGTGTTGAACCATGCATTAAAATGGGAGGTGAAGTAGCACGAGGATTGCTCTCAACATCAGTAACAATTGTGTTACAATTATAGAATCTTTCACACGGTATCATCAGCAGCCATCTTATAAACCTTCACTGTCTGGTTTTGAACTTCTGACAAATCAACCAAAAAGCCCCTTGGTATATAAACATCTCCATGAGCTCCTTAGAAAGGCCAATTGGCATAGGCATGAGTGCTGAAATGTGGCATCCTCTTCACTTCTAGGAATAGGTCATGTCACACAGAATGGAGGAGTCACACAAACTGAGGAGTCAGCCAAAAGAGGACAGTGATAGAAACAAGCATAAAGTAAAAGTTGTATGAAGATCTATTTTTGGCTTCAGAAGAACAAAAGGGAAACTGTGTGTGGGTCTAGGTTGGGAGCTGTTCCTCTGCTGTTCTTCAACAGTTTTCATGTTAATTTCAGAAACTCAGTGCCAGGTTTGCCCACCAAAACGATGATCACTGAGTTCTACAACCTTAGTGTCAACAGATGAGTCAGTGCTTTGCCAGGGAGGGAAGGTAATGGAAACAATGAGACCACAATGAGAGGCTTGTAGGAACAGGCTTAGGAAAGAGAAGATGCGTACTGACATCCCTGCAATTTATGCTTTTACTGGTTACAAGACCTGAGGAGAACAGCTGTCCAGAAAGGGAATTTTGACAGTGATGAGGTAAAGGAAAGGCACTGAACTTTTGGTAGAAGTTGTAAAGCAAGGTGAGACAGAAGAGAGAAAGCTTTCCTGGTACAAAGGAATCTGAACTCAACTCTGTGAGTCAAACACAGACCAGGAGATTGGACCCATGTTAACATTTTGAGATACAGCCTGTTCTCACTGCCTCGAAGCAAGGGGCAGAATGGAACCTGTGGAATGGAATATGTCCCATGCAATCTTCAAAACCATGACCGAGCAATGTCTGGGATAGAAAAAGCTGGCACTGGCCAGAATTGTGCCAGGGAGCTTACAGATAATGATACATCAGTGCTTAAATTGTGCCATGGCACAGTGATTTTATTTATTATGGAAGTAGCTTATGAAACCATCTTAAGCAGTAAGGAAGGTACTAAGCTATGCAAGACAGCATTACTGCTATGACAACATCTGAATATAACTTTGAAATGCACTTGCAAGAAAACCATAGCTGCAGTACTTGAAGCATCTGAAAATTTATGGAATTAAAATCCTTTACCCATGGCAAAAATAATCCCTTACACTGGATACCAGGTAAGTAGTAAATAGCAGACAACTACAAAATCTGAATATGTCATACTAGCTTCTCCTGTGTTATAGGAATTCATTTATTACATAGTTTTCTGGAAGGGAGACTTGTTAGGCCTAATTTGGGTTGTATGATGAACTATAGAGAGAAAACACATTTCTGTAAATGTCTGGAATTACCATATGGGGGCACAGAAATTTTCTGTTGCATAAAAGTGGTAAATCCAGGATTTTCTGTAGGTTGCAGCAAGTTGTGGAGATTTTTGAGATCTTTTGGAAGGTATGCTGGTGGCATGCTCTTCTGGGAATGCAGAAGAGCTGTATCATTCAGATTAAGTCACTGAGAATTGACTCTGAATTCTCAAGCAGTTTACTAAACTAGAAGACATTATAATAAATGGGAAAAGTGAGAAGCCAGCAACAGTCTCTCTCTCTCTGAGGGCACCCAAGGCAAGCTCAAGCACATTTTAATGAGTTTGTTTATGGGAGTGCAGATAGTACCTCTGGAATTACAAGAGATGCATCCATAGAAACCAATTTTATATTACCATTCCACCAGTGCTGTTTCTAAGTCGAATGAAACAGAACATCACAAGATTGGGTGATGAACCCTATGCACAACTGTACTTCTGTCTTACAGCAATTCAAAGCAAAATACACAGCCATTTTTGGCCCCCCAGTGTGACTATTTGAAGATAATCTATTTTGGGGGGGTCAGGTAAACCCATAGCTCTTCTTAATTCCTGGACATGTTAATTGCTTATATTTCAGGTAATACCTACAGATGGGTAGCTAATTATACTGTGAAGAAGAGAACTGCCAACTATCTGTATGGGCAAGGTTTTACTGATGCCAGGCTAAGGAACAGGGAGGCCTGTAGCTGCCATGGTCAGTTTGTATTTGGGAGAAGATGGAGCATCCCAGCAGATTGCTGTGGGACAAGCCAGCAGCCTTCCAGTCACTACAGCTGATATGCTCTGACACAGAGATCACCTGGTTAATATAGATCATACAAGAGTAAGGTTAAAGTTGGAAAACATATGAAATTGTCACCCCAAGCATTTGCCTCTCTAACATAAGGGGCAGCTATATTTTCCCCAGTCCTTCTAAAAACTTCCGTGAAAGAAACATGCCAAAGTCTGTGGGCAGTCTCTTCCAGTGTTTTGTTAGTTTTACTGATATTCAACCTGTATATTTCCACTTGAAATTTACTGAAGTTTGTTTGGTTGTAATAAGATTCATCAATCTCTGACTGCTTATACTAGTCCACCCAGATGGAGACCTTGAGGTAACACAACAGATCCTTGAAGGATGAGAGAGAGGTTGACACTGCATTAAACCCCAGTTATTCCTTGGATTCTGGAAGGATCTATGCTTTCATGAATCTAGTCAAATGCTGGAAATTGTTCACAATTGGTTACTCAATTAGCTCTTTCTTCTTTTTTAAATGCCTTGTGTTTAACTAGGTTTTCAGAAAAATGCTACTGATTTCAGTATTGCCAATGGGGTTCCTAGTCTAAGCATAAAAGTCAGAGCTTCCTGTTTCTGAATGGACCTCAAATTTCCAGAATTTTTCTATAAACTGCTACTTACATTAAGTACATTTTATTGCATATAGAAATGAAGTGCTGCTCTAAGATATGTTGATGCTGTCTATGGTGCCTACTGTCATAGATGCCTTCAGACTATATTAAAATTCATGCCAAAAACCCTTAGGAAGTCAATAAAGATGCTTACACTTGCACTATTTACCAACTTCTCTGAACATTAATCTGAACAGAACTTATATGGATTAACAAATGGAAGAAAATTAGTATAAATCTTACATGAACCCATCCACCTATACAGGAAGCTGAGATTTTTAATCACATATAGAGATGCACAAGCAAGAATCAGTTTTGACTGAAGATCTAGATCAAAATTGTCAAACGTGAATGGCTCAAATTTGACTCAAATACATATATATGCACAAATAGATAAATAAAGATGTCGGTCTGTATCAGAACTACTGAGTATATGCAGTACCTTGATTAATCGAGAGGTAAACAGAAGACATTTTATGCAATATTTATGTGTTTTAGTAATACTATATTTGTGCTGCTAAATTCATTGCTTTATTATCATCAGACAAGGTTTAAATATGACTTTATCACACAAAATTTCATAAGCATTAGTGTGGTGTGCTATCCCAGATTAAGTCCGTTTAAACAACTTTGCATTTGAGTACTTCATGGATTCCTTCATATTTATTGTAGGATTGCATCTGTTTTAATCAGGTGAACATTTTTAGCAGGATTACTGATGTGATAAACAGGGCAGTTGGTCTTAAGACCATTGTTTTATACCACAAAAAGCATAGATAAAACTACAACAATGACACTTTGTGTTACAGTCTTTACTTACAGCAAGCACTTGGAGGTCTGTCTATGTAAAGACCAAAGAAGTTAGGGGTTTAAGTACTCTCGGTACTACTAAAAGGAAGGAAATAACAGAATAAAAATGCTAGCAGAAAAAATCCCAAAACCTAGCCAGCAACCTGGGAGCAACATTTCATTCCAGTAGTTATCCAGAAATCTGATTTCCTTTGCTTTGTGTCAGGCTCTTAGCATTATTGTTGCAGTTAAGGGAACTTTATGAGAATGATTAAAATAAAACTTCTTGGAGGAGAAGTGCCATGAGAGACTGCAACATCACTTGGGAAGTCATTTATCTGCTGTGAAAACACAGGTCTCTTGCTTTATTAAACATCTCTGTACAACTCCCCTTGATGTCTACAGCCAGATATCCACCTGGCATAGTTCCATTGAAATCAATGGACCCATATTGACTTACACAAGCTGAAAATCTGAACCTCTGAGTTTATTACAACATCACTAAAAGGGCTGAATAATTGTAGGATGGCATCAGAATATGGTAATAATGCTCAGAAACCTCTCCAGAGTGGAATAGAAATTTATGTCTTTCTGCAGAGCATTTGTTTTATGTAATCTATCTCTTTTTCAGTTATGGGGGAGTTTTTTGTTTTATTTTTGAAATACAGATGGTAATCTTGTTACCATCTCTGGTTTACCCTGCATAAAACATCATGACATGGTTGTAGTAGTTTCCTGAAATCCTGATTGTCACTTGGTCTCAGGCACACAATAATCCTCTTGAAGAAGAGTATACATTCTCCATTTGCCAACATCCTACAGAAGATGTGGCCTTCCTGTCCTGCAGACTTCCTCAGTCAGTCTCAACCTCTGCCCCACAGAGGGCTTGCTGCCTGTGCTGCTGGCCAGCCCTGATAGGGTGCAGATGGGACAAATCTAGGCTGGGATCAGGCTTCTGGGACAAAAAGCTGTGCAGGAGAGACCTAAAAAACTCTGTCAAGGCCTCCCCCAGCTGTCCTCATGTATTTAAGCTTTAGCTGTTTTCATTGGTTCTGGCCTGAGCCATGTTGGAGGTGTGCCTGTGCCTGGCCAACATCTTGACCTCCTGATTTGACCTCAGACTTTTCTGGACTGTTACAGTCTCTAGTTACCATCACCAGACCTGCCCTGTTCTCCTTGCTTAGGCACAGTTAGACTGACCCTTTCTTATGAAAACACTGTCCTACCACCTTGCCATTACCCCAGCTCCTGCTTGCCTTCCCTGTGGATTAGCCTGCTCTTGTTTCTTCCTGAGAAGATAAACCCTTAAATACTGCACAGACACTGCTACTGCAGCAGGCATAAATAAAAGTGATATGCTGTTGCTTTTCCAAAACTAAGATAAACAAATGTCCCTTACAAGATCATTCTTATTTATTATTGCATTTAGCAGGAGTAGTAAAAATTGAGCCTCTCTTTTTTGTTTGTTTTGCTATGCATAAATTTTCTGTTTCCTAAGAGTTCATAATCTCAGAAGCCAAATGGCAGAGAGGAAATTGCATCCAAAACACCATAGTCTAAGCAAATAATTTCTCTGCTTTTGCCTAATTTTAAAAGTGTAAGTAGGTAGTGGTATGTTTCCCACACTGTAGATGTGTCAGGTGTCCTGCATAAGTGTGAGACACACTCAAGGGTTTACCCCAGCCTATCGTTGTCCTGAGGAGCCCCTGTAACTCCTGCAGCTGTGACACAGTGCCCCAGTCTCCTTTCCCCACCATGTGTGAAGATACAAAGATCAAAGGAGACCAGATCCTGTGCTCTAGGGAAGGTTGAGCCTCATCATGAAGCATCCCACACAGAAGTCACAACAGAAGAATTGTTTAGCCCCCTGCAGTCTCATGCCATGGTTCCTGTCCTGTCACAAACTCAGCCAGGGGAAATGAGATGAGCTGGTACAGAGGGGCAGGGATACATCCCCCACAGGATCCCCCTAGCTGAGTCTCATGGGCTAGGTTAGAGGAAAAGCAGAGGTCTGAATCAAACCATTCTTGACTGACTTGCTTATCTCCTAATTCTCTGTTTCATGGCAGATCTGAGTCAGGAGAGGTAAAATGAAAAAACCCCAAATGTAATAAACCTAGTGCTTAAGGCTCCAGCGCTGGCTGCATAGTTTAATTCTGAAAAAAAAAAAAAAGCCCAAAGCTTACTTACAGGACTTTAAGTAGTCAATAACAACGTAAAGTCAAAATATTTTTAACAGACAGCTCTTAGTAGAATTAAACTGTGCAAACAGCAAATTCTCTTTTCACAGAGAAGTTTTACAGTGCTGCACAGTCACCTTAGCAGCAACACTAAATGTTAATAAGATGAATAAATTAGGTACAAGTCTGATATTTTGGTGTAAAGTTCCTCAGCCTGAGTAACTTCCTAAAATGGCAGCAGGCATGACACATATTCATCCTAATGCAGCTGCTGACATGAAATGGTGTTTTGAAGTGTTTTGGGGAGCCAGGATGGCAGCAGTATTTCCATCAGAAGCACCCAGGTCCCATGACACGCCAAACGTAGAGTACTGCAGTTCAGCAGCTCATTAAGCATTTCAATCATGCCTTGCAGTTCTCTGAATTGTGGTCTTTCCAGTACATCAATTTTTTTTCTAATTATATTGATTTTAGCAAATTGCAGTGTCCTTCTGTTGATTTTCAACTATGTATAGCAAAAACTTGCAATGTGAGAGAAAAAAACAAACTCATTGTTCTCTAGCAAGTTATTCTATGCCATTAGACCTTTCATGGAACAAAACAGAGTCATCAGAGCTAAGAACATATGAAAATATGCAGTTACTACAAAAATAAACAGAAGCTAAGTTTTTAAATTAATATAGACCTTACATCCATCACCCAGAAAAACAAGACCAGTCGATTGTCTGGAGCACCAGCTCTGTAATTACACATCCATTTATCTTCAGAGTGTGGAGGATTTAATTGCCTGTGCCCAGCTCTATCTTTGGGTCATCACAATGGACCGACCGTGTGCCAGCACCTGCCATCTGCAGGCTGTCCTCCCACACCAGAGACCTGAATTCCAGCCCACACTCCTAGCTAAATCATGTTTTTTGTAAGGCAGAGAACTCCTAAAATCTGCTCAATTAATTAGGGGCTGCCATACAACCTCTAGAAAACCAGCAACATAAGCCCTATCTTGTTGCTTCCCCATGAAGACAAGCTATGGTTCTCCTCTACACTTTCATTTTACAAAACAGTTCAGTAATTGTAGTGCTGAATCATGCTAGAGGCAGGACTTCTGCATTGGTGGAAGTGCTCTGAAGTCAATGCAGCTAAAATATATAGCTCCAGTCATCTCATTCAGGGTAGGAACAAAAAGTACTTTGGTGTTTATGGAGTATTTATCTGTTCCCGTTTCTTTGACCTTTTTACTCATTTTAGTGAATGATTTGCTAATAAAAATGTAAGCATGTTGGGGAGCCAATAACCAAGCCTGGAGTGAGTGTTTTACCAAGCCAGACAGTACCAAGAGTATTTTAAAGAACAGTGGAACCTGGGCCATTCATTCAAGAATTTATATGGTACATACAGCCACCTGCTGAATTTCTGGATGTAGGGCCCATGTGGTGGGAGATAACTGGCTCATCACTGCAGGTAAATAGCTTGTCTTTAGAGGAGAGTGTAACACTAATATGCATCTTTCTGCAGTGTTCCATTCTGGTTAATTCTGAGATACTCCTTGTTCACTGCTTTTGGTTTGGGATTTATTAGAGTAAATCAGTCCTTTATTAATTTAGTTCATATATTTTACAGATAGTTTAGAAATTTTTTGCATCAATGAGTCAGGAAAATATATATAAGAAATATTTATTCTTTGTTTTGGGAAAATTAGTACATGTTCACATAACTGGGGTTAGTCTAGCATCTAGCAGGCAACTTGTTCCTACATTTTCTGACCTTTTAATTAAGTTTTTTAAAAAAACAGAAGGATATAGTCTATAGTTAGTCATATTTAGCTGTTATCCTATGTATATTTAGTCCTTATACCAAGAATTTTAGGTGTATACAAAGGGAAAAATAATTTACACAACAGAAGTGTTGTGAAATGTTTAGGGGCATTCCACATGACTTGCACTTCTTTATGTTTTGAAGTCCTCTTTCTCTGTAAATCAGGAGACACTTTGGTAAGATCCATTACAGGGACTTATCAGCTTAGTAAAAATGTGCAGCTTCAAAACTCAATTTAAAATCTGTTCAGGTACTTGTTAACCTCACTAAAAATCAATGGACCAAATCTCATACATCTCATATATATCACCAGAATGACACTTAAATCAAAGAGTTGCCTTAGGTAAGTGAGGAAAGCATTTGTCCAGTGGGGATGTTCATTCAACTAATCCTACAGGCTTACATCTATCCTTGTTACCAGACACTCAGCAATGTCAAGTTAATTAATTTATTTCCTTTCAAGTGTTTTTTCTCCCACCAGTGAAAGAATTCCATGAAATGAGCAAGAAAAAACTACTGCAAATCATTAACACATAAAGATAGGAGAAGTGTCTTACCTTCTGTTGTGGCATCCAGTCTGCTGCCACAGAGACTGAGAAAACAATACCAGTTCACATTTGGGGAATACCGTGTGGCAGCCTTCAACTACAATTCTTATTGAAGCTTTAGCATGCATTCAGTGATGGTGTGACTTAATTAAGGCCACAATAGTCCAGTTAGTCTCCATTTTCCATTAGACTTTCACACTGGCCATGTAGGATTGTTAAAAGGTAAGCAGGTCTTGCTGATGACTCCTTGGCTCTCCAGTCAAAAAAGCAGCTTAGGGATGGGAGTCATATTTGTTGAGATACTGCTGTCAGTCCAATGTTGTGGTAGTGATTGGCAGCTGTTTTTCTTTAACCTTCAGCAACTCCATAACACAAGGTTCCTCTGGGAGGCTGAGCAAGGAATACACCTGCTTAATTTTCTCCATCTGCAAGAGAGCTATACAGAAAGCCCAACCTTTTGGGTCCTTGAAACACCCTCTTCTGAGTCTTTGCCAAGGATGCATGGAGTCTCTGGACCAGTCACAACAGGGGGCTTTTGCCACTCGTTCCCAGTAAGGGTCATTCGGCCTTCAAATATAATTAGCTGTTGGACACTCCAGTCATTCCAGAAATGCAAATGGGTTCTGCTTCTCTGTAGCTTGATGGTATTAGGATATACCATGCACCAGTATCCACTAGACCTTTATATGCCTGTTGGCCTGATGTGATGTACCAGGCCATCGAAATCACACAGTCCAGTAAACCCCGTTGTCCCCTTCCTCCACCTGGCTGGAAGCAAGGCCCCTCTAGTCCTGATCATCATATTGGTTACTCACTTTTTGTATGTACAAAACAGAATTCTATTTATTAACATCAGAAGTAAGATCAGCTCTTCTACTCTGTTTGGGAAACTGCCTGCTTGAAACTGGAACAGCAGTTTTCCTGAAGAACCCCAGTGTTTTGTGGTTGTTTTTTCTGCAACTTAGAGACCCATGAGGGTGTCAAGGTAGATTTTCCTCCCTACTTTCTCATGTCTTCTCTGTGGTCATTCAGGTAAAGCCACAGGATGGTCTCTGGTGTGTAATCACTATATCCTCTCTCTTGACCAGCAGAGCTCTGACTCCTGATAGCTGAGATACTGGTCCATACAAGTGTGGACTTGTTGCCCTGATTTTCAAAAGCCTTCTGATATTTACATACTTCGAGTCAGAATTCCCACACTTTTCTCAAAACACTATGTGTTTTTCACATTCCTTCTTGGAAGAGGAGAAAATTGACAGACTGTTCAACTAGCCAATGTGATTCAGAGGAGATATGTTATCCTCCAACCCACTCTCATTTTAGAGAGTCTATAAATTGTAGAAACTGTAAATAAAGTTCTCCCTTTTTGCCTTAAGTGACTGAGCGTGTCCAGCGTGCTCCTTCCGTGTCCAGCGTGACATGGACTAGAACATATCTTGTCTGAATTGCTGGAACTCTTGGGACAATTTCTCCACAGCTGAGACACAGTCCCATCAGGAGAAGAGAGAATTTCTTCATGTTGCTGGAATTGGACAGCCCATTCATCCACTGTTTGTCTCTCTCCATCTTTCCAGGTCATTACTGTCTGTGAGTTGGTGTATGACAATGGTGAGCTCCATACAAACTTCTACCTCCTGGGTGACATACACTTGATTTCATCTGGATCTTTAAATAATTTCTCATTGCTCTTCATAAATCACCTCCAGCATGGCTAATTCCTTCAGGTACTGGATACCTTTCTCGATCCATTTGCCTGAATGACATAACACCTTCCTTGAAGGGAGACCTTCCCTTGCTGCCTAATAGAAGCCACATCCAGAGGCTGAGGTCTTGTGCCCTTTTTCCAATCTTTTTGTCAATTCTTTCTCTAGGAAAGGATCCTAGCTTCTTGGGTTTTCTACCCTCTAATTGCAGGCCACTGGTCCTGTTATCCTAGTATTGGAGCAATCAGGTGAAAATGTGCTTGTCGGGATGAAGCTGAAATCTTTTCACATATCTCACAGCTCTCTTAAGGATAGGGATCAGGTGGTTACTGCCTTGTTTATGAGTTCTTTCACTTCCTCCTCCTGTTCTCATGATGGTACTTGGAGAATCCTGCCTTATCTTCTTCCTTCCCTCTTTCGTAGGAGTTTCTTCCCTTATTAAACAAGCTAACTTTTGCATCCAGTATTTCTTCTCATGTATGTTGGGGCAACTGTTACCAGCATGGGTTGGTACCCTGGTTCAGTGCCTGTCGCAGCGGGTTGAGTAGCCCCAGTGGTTGCTGCAGTGTCTGTCATGTTGTCATCACATCCAGAGACCTCCTCCTAAGGAGTGCTGAGCAGGGCTGTATCTTCATGGGCCAGGCCCCAGCATGTGGCAATGATTTGTTTCTCTCTGGAATTGTCAGGGTCACAGCATATTTTTTCCAAATATTTTACCAGTTTTTCTGGATTCTGCACTTTTTTAGGGGTGAAGTTCCAAAACACTGATGTCGGCTTGCCTAGATTCTTGTCCATACTATCCCTCACATCCTGACACTCATAACTATCCAGACTTGGGATAGATCTCTGGGTGGTATTCTCAAATACTTGTTTAACCTTAAACAAGACCAGAAATTCATTCAGGAGACAGCAGTAGGAACACACTTGTTTGAACATCCTAAGGATTCAAAATTCTCGGGAGCTTTTGTAACTAGCCTGAAGGAGAAGGAGAAGGTGAAGTAATGGGGGAGTGTTCCCTCTTGTCTCCCCCACAGATCGGCTCTCTGAGGAGAAAAGGTGGAGGGTAATTGTTAATAGTTTCTGAGACATAGTTCCCAAAGTAGAGATGACAGTAATGCTGAGTACAAATACCAGATTAGTCCCACGACCACTAATTTTATGATATCATAAGCCAGTGTTACACAGTACAGCAAAATGATAACCTTAATCCAGCCCCCAGGGATGATAAACAGCACAGCAGGGAACATGTACAGCAAGAAAGGTCTTACATAACATAACCCTGAGAACAAGCACAAATTCTCTGAGAGCAGATAAATCAACAGTGTGATCAGCGACTATTAAACTAATACAATGAACTTGTAAAACAAAATTTTTTAAACACACCTCTGGTCAGATCTGTTATCTCAGCCCTTTGAACCTGATGCTGAGTACCAAAAAGGACAGCTGGGGTTTAACTCCAGCCAGCAGCCAAACACCATACAGCCATTCTCTCATTCGCTTCTAGTGGGATGGGAGAGAGAGGGAGAGAAGAGAGAAAGAAGTAAATCTTGTGGGTTGAGATAAGGACAGACACTTCAAAGGGAAAGGAAAATAATAATAATGATAAGAGAAAATATAAAGCAAGTGGTGCACAATGCAGTTGCTCACCATGCATTGACTGACGCCCAGCCCATCCCTGACCAAGGGGCTGCCCCACCTTGTTGGCCAATTGCCCTTAGTTTTATTGCTCAGAAGAGTGCTGATTATGGTATGAAATATACCTTGTGTTTGTTGGGGTCAGCTGTCCTGAACATGTACCCTTCCAGCTCCTTGTACACACCGTGCCTCCTCACTGGCAGGACAGCAGGGAAAGCTGAAAAATCTTGGAATCAGAGTAAGCCCTGCTCAGTAACAGCTAAAATATCAGTATGTTATCAACATTATTGTCATCCTAAATCTAAAACACACCACTGTATCAGCCACTAGGAACAAAAATAACTATCCCAGCCAAAACTAAGGTACTAGTTCTTTCTCTCCCTCTTCATTTCCAAGCTGACAGCTCTGAATCAATGAGACTATCTAGTATCTCTAAAGTTTTAGACTGTTTAAACTTAGTTCCCATGAAGGACTTCAGAGGCCAAAGAGTCAAACACCTAGGGAGATGCTGCAGTGAAAAGAAGTAAAGAAAGGCTAGCAGTAGAGGAGTGGAGGGAAGTAATCACAAAAATTAACTTCAGCCCTGGGGATACCTGACCTGCTTCTCTAAGCTTCTTTATAAAGAATGGAGGATAATTATGGAACAGACAAGTCAAAGCAGAAACCTAATTTTAGGCTGTCTGAAACTGCCTCCCCAGGGGAACTTCACTCTCCATCACAGAGCTCCAGTGTCCACATTTTAAAAAGAGATTTTATAAAAGTAGTCTGTGAGCAGAGGGGAAACACAAAAATCACTTAAGAACTGGAGAAAATGTCTTTCTTCTAGCTTGGTCTGTTTATTTTATCAGGAAAGAAGACTGGGATGTGACTAGATTAAGGTGTATAAATGTTTTCATGAGTAAAAAATACTCATGTAGAAAAGGGGACTTTAATCAAGCAGAGGAATACATAACTAGAACCAATTGTCTGGAAGCAGAAGCCAGAAAATTTAAATTAGAAAATAAGCATATTTTTCACAGTGAGAATGAATAGGTACTGGAACATACTACTGGGGAAAATTATAGATTCTCACCATATTCAGGTTTTCAAGTCAGGACTAGGCTAAAAGAAAAGTTGCAGTGAAACTAAGGGCCTCAATGCAGCATCACTGTCTGATACTTAATGGCCTGTGATATCCAGGAGATTAGGTAGTCTCTCTCAACCTTAAACACCATGAAGCTTAATTCTATGAGTCTGTGCCAGTCACTAGGGATATAGGCTTTGTATAAAAAAAAATACTCCCCAAATTCAACTCAACAGCTTGATAACTTCTGGTGTCTTTCAACACCAATCGATCTCTGAAAGATTTCTGGCCATAACATCACTTCTGCTGAGAACTGAAGAGTTAAATATAAGGTGAATACAACTGTTGCAATAACTGTTTATAAATAATGGGGCTATTTTCTATTCTTTTATAATATTTCTTAAAAACAATAAGGTGGCTGTAAATTTATGGCATAAATTACCATATTTATGATAAATGTGTGATATTTAGCAGCTGTAATTCGCCTAGAAATCAAGCTACATAGAGGGAAGCAGAGTATGAATATATTGTTGTGATTTGCAAATATTCATTAATTGGACATCACTCTAATGCTGTGAAGTGAGTAAATATTATTACTGAGATTTTACAGAACTTTTCATGTCTAGGAAAATTGGCTTGTTCCAAGTTGTGTGTGTGTGTGTGTGTGTATATATATATATATATATACAATAAAAATATTTGTTTTAAAAAAACAATGAGGAAAAGAGTATCAAAACCCATTTAGGAAGTCCTGACCCTCTTGATATTATTTGAAGATTTGAGAGAAATAAACTTTTAACCAGCTTCATATCTCAGCTTAAAACTAAATCCATCCTAAACACAGTGAAATGTTTTTCATTTATTTGGTATCTGACCTGAAAACCTGAGCTTAAAGAAGTAAAATGATCACTTCAATTTATTTTCTCCTTTTTCTGCACTATGTCTTGTTTGCCAATCATGTTGAATTACCAGATAAAAAAAATATTCTTCCTTCTCTGCTCACGTTATAGTATTTTTAATATATTTCCCATGAGGGTAAAGTGAACTATATTCTGCTAACAGAAACATTTGAAAATCCATAAGAAAAATGTCCAGGGAGAATGGTATTGTGCCTTTATTCTGGGTAATACAGTTTATTTCAGATGTTACCATCAGCTAAGTAATCTGATGCTTAGATTTTCCTTGTACTTAAAAAAAATACACTCAACATTAAGACAAACCTTATGAATTAAAAATGTTTAATGTTAAATGAGAAGTATCTAAATTATTTGGGGCAAAAAATATAAATTCTACAACTTGTAACATTCTGTTCAATGGGAACTTGTACAGGGATGGGGGAGTTCTCCCCAATAAGTTGACATACTCTATTAGTTTTGGAGCTGTTTCAAGGGATTTCCAACACAATAATTTTGACTAAGTTTGACTTGAGCTACTGGGGGAAGACAAAAACCACGGAATGTAACACTGAGTTTTAATGTCAACTTTTTCTAGCAGGTGGTTGCACTCTCGCCACCCACACACACTCTTACACTGCCCACACATCAGCATGGCTTTTCCCTACCTTCACATCCAAGAGGAGAAATGGGCAGGATGCCATCACAAAACCATGATCTCAACTTCTTCCCTACTATGGCCCTCAATTTCACACAATTTCTCCCCTTAGCCAGGATCCCATCTTCCCCTCAGACTAAAAACTGCAGTAGATGTGAGGTTTCATTACTTGAGTAGACATGCCACAAAGCTTTCCTCCCTCTAGCCCTGGTGTCTCCAAGCAGGAATTATTACCTCATCATTTCTAACTGACTTCCTCTGTGCATTTTCACTCAATAGCTAAACAGATTTACCAGGGCTCAGCAGTCTGCAGCAGTTTTCAGTTCAGCCACTTGCAATCCATTTGAAATTTCTCTTTCCAAGGAAATGGAAATTATGCAGATAAATTATGCATAAGTTATATAAGTTATGCAGAAAAGTGACATATGTCACCTGGAAAGCATTGACCTTGCCTTGATTTCCTGGCAAGGTTATTGCAGTATATATTTGTATATTTGTGGTACTTTCCTTATATGTAACAGGGCTTATTTTGCTGGACCATCTACTTCCAGTGCTGGGTAATAGATTTATTAATTATCTGGATGAGGGGATCAAAGGTACCCTCAGTCACTTTGCAGATAAGTCCTAGTTGGGAGAGACTGTTGATCTGCTGAGGGGTGGGAAGGGATATGGGCCAAGGCCAGGTTGTCTGAGGTTCAATAAGGCCAGGTGGCGACAGCAACCTGTTGGGCCACAGCAACCACATGCAGAGCTACAGGCTGGGGGCAGAGTGGATGGAAAGGGGCCTGGTGGAAATGGAGCAGAGTGCTGTGTGCAGCAGCCAAACATGATCCAGTGCGTGCCCAGGTGGCCAGGAAGGCCAGTGGCATCCTGGCCTGTATCAGCAATAGTGTGGCCAACAGGACAATGAAGTGACTGTCCCCCTGTATTCAACACTGGTGAGGCTGCACCTCAAATCCTGTGTCAAGTTCTAGGCCCCTCATGACAAAAAAGACATAGAGGTGCTGCAGCATGTCCAAAGAAGGGCAATGTGCACTCTGCACTAGAAAGCTTCTGATCACCACATCACCCACCAGTCATTCTCTGTTCACAAACAGCAGGTTCAGAGTGGCACTTTGCCTTGGCTCACTCACCAGCTGTGTCAGAAAGTTCTCTTCCACATATTCCAGTAACCTGGACTGTTTTCCCTCTGCTGTGTTGTATTTCCAGAAGACACCTGGTAAGTTGAAGTCCTCCTTAACAAGAACCAGTGATTGTGAGAGAACATTATAGACTATTATTTCTGCCAATATTATAGAATATTTGGTCAGTTGCTTAAGCAAAAACAAAATACTTAAAAATGTCTTTATTAATGCAAACACACATAGAGAAAATTACACATAATGGATACACATCCACAGTGTCAAACATCTTCATATTTCTCTACATACTAAAGTACTGTCCTCAAACCATGTTTTCCTAAAACAAACTTCAGTGTTGGCTTTGTGAGCTGGAGAGCAGACTTACTGATTTTTAGCAGCCTGTTAGGTTACAGGTCATTTAAACAAATTGCTTTTGAATTTTGGAATGTGCACACTGCTTTTGCTGAAGGACCTGTTGGCATGAGAAGGCATTTTTGAGATGCATTAGACATGCTAGTTATACAAAAGAGCATGATGTTATTGTTACATTTGTACATGAAGGTGCAGAGGTGAATACGAATATCATTCTCCAGAATGATCAGTTAGGATTTTGCATACAAAATTTGACCCAGAACATAAAGATCAACTTATTTTCCATTTCAAAATAGCAAGCTTTATTAATATATCATCAACAATCAAAATATATTATAACTAGTACCCTTTAAAACAATCTGAATTTTTCATGTGATTCTTACAGGATGGGTTAGATATGCTAAAAATTTAAAATCTCTTTTCCTTTCACTGTCAAATGGTCTTCTCAAATGACAATAATTAACACCTGCAATTTCATCCTGGAACAATTCATGGTAGATCTGATAATACATTGCCTGTCAATAACTTTCTGTCAAAATTTTTGGCAATCATCATTTTCATGAAACCATCCAGAAGGGAGCCTTGATGTTTCAGGCACAGTCATGAGACAGTTGTGTTGGAAACACAGCTTTGGACTATGACATTTGGTGGGACAGTGACCAAGCCACAATGCAGCTCAAGGAGATCCATGAAGCAGAAGAGGAAGGTCATTGAAACAGCTTTTCTCCACTTAACCATAACTGTGTTTTCACATATCTTTCTAGTCAATCTGTGTTCATGCTACCTAAGACACAGTGCCTGAAATACAATTTTCAATGCTATGGTTTGTAGACCTTAGTAGCAGAACTAATAACAAACTAGATGCCTCATCATCACAGCCCAGCTCTTTACCCTAAAAGCTTAATGATATTTCTTCATTCATGCCCATGCTGTATTTCAAATCACTTCATCAATTATGTTGATCAGCACATGGCTATATTTCTGCAGAAACTGCTTCAATTTGAGCATATTTGCCCTTGTATCTGAATGTCATCAAGGACATTCTCCAGAAATACATTAGTATGGCTGTTACTCCTTCACATCCTCCCTCTACCTTCACTTCTGGGTATTGCCTTGAAGAAATCAGGCAACTACTTGTTGAGGAATACATCTGAAGCTTCCTTAACACTACAAAAGGTTAGGTTATACAACAATGAAGAGAAACAGATGTTATTTGTTTATGAAAACAAATTGGCAGATGGTTCAAGATCACCACATTGTGCAAAGCCTAAACAACTGCTTGCTTTTATTGTAATTATCCTCCAGATCCCTTCTGCCATCACCCTCTTCCTTACTTCAGTTTGTGTTCCAGGGTTTTATGTTGAGACATGAACTTTATCACTGATAAAGTTTCTAGAAACATCTGGAGCAAAAATGATAAAACAGAAATTTTAATAATGGAGCATAATAAAACCATCCTTATTACCAGAAATACAAAAGCCCAACCAACCAAGTAGTATAACACCTATTAGTTTTGAAATTGCTTAGGAATGAAGTAGCTATGCTTTTAACAAAAATATGTACTTTCTCATAAATGTCTTACCCCAATAGCAGGAAAATGTCAAGTTAATGTGTTGGTCACAGCCTGTTGTTCACACAGCATGTTTCCACACAGCAGCAGCTTCTAAGTCCCCAGAAGGAATTTTCTTCTCCCTCCATCTGATAATGAAACACTCTACAAGCAACTCCCTCACAGAACCTTACCTACGACCTCAGCAAAATAACAACTACTCAGCCCTGAGATGTTTGCCAAGATTAGTTGTGCAGTGTTATACTCTAGCACCTGTTACAGTACAAGTCCCTGACAGACACTCAGCACTGTAGTGTAAAGAAGACTTGTATGTAGTTAGTGCCCATGGAAATATAAAGCCTCAGCACCTAGGTAAGTGCAGATCCAAAAAACAACTCAGTGTAGCAGTTTCCTCATTATAAAACATAACTTATAACTCAATCAGGTTCCTACAGTCCTAAAAAGAGCCCGAACTTGGGCATCACATGTAGCTCTCTGACACTTGTTGCATGGAATGTTGGGAATCCCTTAGAAGGCCCGAATTCATCAACAGTGACTGCATAGGTTGATTAACTTAAGGACTGGCCAGACAGATGATGCTACCCTTGATTGCCCACACCATCCCTTCTCACTTTCCACAGGATATGCAAGACTTCATAATGCCTATACCTGCATATGATCATGGATGCAATACAAATTCAAGACTGAATGTGACATGGATTCATGCTTATAATGTTCTATTGATCCCCCTGATCCCTTGTGCAGCTATAGGCTGCTCTTTAGAGTAGTGCCACTGAAGCGTGCGTTGGCACATTTGGATACTATTAACTATGTCCATTGAAACTCATTCTGGGTTTCCTATGCCTTAGTGAGGTATACACTGTAAAAGCATGCAACAATGAGTATTGCCAACCCTGTTAATATTTTTACCTGGGTAAAAATTATCCTGAAAATGTTATTTTCAGTAATTAAATTTTTAATCTATTATTCAAGATATGATACAGGTACAGTTATTGTTTATTCTCCTACTACAGTTTTAAGTGGTGAAGGAAAAGGTTATCATTCAGATAAGCTACTTCTCTGAAACTGTGAGACAGCAACCAATTATAGATGGCTCAGACAGAGGGGACTCTGCTCCTACTATGCAGGATCCCAATTATGTCACATACACATTGCCACAAGGAACAAATAAAGAACTGGAAAGAATAAGGACTTTGTTTAACAGATGCATTTGTGTAAGTCATTCTGGGCTTACACTTGAGTAATGGTGGCCTGGTTTTCTAAAAAAAGCATACACCTGCTCATTAGTGGCATTGGACCACCTCTCAGTGGGAGCAAAATGTTAACTTCTCCCCATGTAACTAGATAGACTAGAGATATGAAGTGTGTGAAACAGTGACTGTGCTTTCCAGGCAATGCATGACCAATTCAACATATTCATCATTCAGGTCATTGTGAACAGAAACGTGAGAGATTATTAGGAGTACATTCCATCTTTAGTTCTAGAGGGTACTACTTCATACAAAGATTTTGAATTTCTTCTTTTCACCCATTAATAGTAGTTTTGCCTGAGGGTTTAAAAAGAAGCATCAATGAACATGAAAGGTTTCCTTCGGACCTGGTCAAACCAGAGACCAAAATGGGATTCACCTGCCACTTGTTGGAGATTCTCAGGATTCCTTCATTTCCCTCCTCTGTGTCCCACTTTGGCCTTTTGGAAAATATACTTGTTAAGTAGTGTCCTCCTTTTTGATATATGGACTTTTTATTTCTACAGAACATTTTGTATATAAGTCTTTGAGGTAGCTGAATCACTCCCAGCCTACACTGTACATTTTCAAAGGGACTATAACCACAGAGAAAGAAAATTACAACTTTACCTTTATTGGAAGTGCTGTCCCTGGCTCCAGTTAGTTAGCCAAGTGAATAAACGAATAAGTGTACAAACAACTAGAAGTGATATTTCAGTTACTTTTGCTAGCTGGAGAGCCATTAATCTTGTAATTAAAGGGTCTGAGATTTGAAATCTTATTACAGTATTTCTGTCAATTAAATATTTCCACAATAGCTCTGGGTCTGGAACTCAGACAGGTAAAAACCATCTTCATCATTTTCTCTCCAGCCAAAGATTCAAGCTGGGACCAGTGTACCCCCAAGCACTCATCACAAGTAATTACCCTGCAGAGGGAACACAGCCAGAGAAATGTTACAGCATTACTATTATTACTTTTTTTTGGATTAAGTAATAAATATTTAAGAAACTAATGCTAGCCCACATGAAATGACAAATGAGCATATGCCAAAATCCTGACCTACTCGATGGTGCACCTTAAGGTCTCTTCTACTTGAGATAAACATCAAAAATAATTCCCTTCCCCATCACAGTGAGCTCTTATTTTCTTAACTAACTAGAATCTCCTTCAAAGGCAAAATCTACTGTGATATTAATTACTTTTATAAAAGTGTCTAGTCTGTTTCCAGAGTCAGGTTAAAACAACTTCAGACAGCACAATAAAGGATGATTTCCTTTGTAGAGCTAAGGGTGTTTCTCAATCTTTTTCACTTTGCAGATTCCCAGGCTTGTCTGAGAGGGGTGCAGGTCTTTGTACAACAAAGTTAACCTTCCTGACCACAGGAGCACATTTTCTATGTGCTTTTGCACAGCATTTCAATGTAATTCAGAGTCCCAAATATTCACAGACTCTGGAGTGAAAGCCAACAAAACTGTTCCTTTTTCCATTGCCAAGTCAGGCTTTGTCTCTCATTTACTACTCATTCAGCTGGTAGTACTCTCTCATAATTAATTTTTGTGCCAGAAAATTTGCAAAAATAGATAGTAAAGAAGCAGTAATGAACTCTGAGAAATTTATAAAAATATTTTATATCAAAGAAATTAATTTTTAAATGACATCACATTTTTCCTAAATGTGGGTGAACAACATCAAGTTTAAATTGACAGTATGGTACAGATTTTGGGAAATATTTAGACTTCTTAGAATCTATTTCTGGTCATTCTAATATTTCTCAGTTTTTGATAAACTATCAAAATTCTGCAAAAAAATAATGGTGATTTTGAAAAATAGCTGGATATAGAGTATATTCTCAATTCCATTTTTACACACTTTTTTTAAAAAAGAAAGTTTATTTACATGTGCTAATAATAAAAAAGATTTTCAAAATCCCAAACATTTTTCATAGGCTGATGGGGATCAATACATTCTTTTATTAGGAGTTTTAAAAATATTGACAGAATTATTGGTCACTTGAGAAAATAACCTAACAAAGACATAAATTCCACAGATTTTAAAGGTCCTTTCTATTTGTCTATTTATTGTGTAGTATCAGCAATCTACATATTTGGTGTATCTGAACTTCTTTAGGTCATGGACACAGGAAAGAAAATACTGTGTTGCCAATGTTTTTGCAAATGCAAAGACCTCAAGCAATTCCCTGAATGCAGTTTAGCCCCACCTGAGCTATGACAAATTAAGCCCTTTGTGAATCAGAGGTCCATGTGCCATCCCTCCAAACATCTGCTTTTCATCTTGCATCTTCTGCTTCTATAAAAGCTTATGTCATATAATCTGCTCCAACTTTAAACTATTTTATTCCCTCTTTTTGTTATTCATCTACAGCCAAAGAAAAATTTTTACAGAATAAAAAATAAAAAATAAAAAAAGACACTGATGAAGTGTCTGCTCGTCTACTTACTACTAACATTGCTTTGGTTTAGAACATTCTGGAGAAGTTCTTATTTCAAATATGTATTTCTATAAGGAAGCAAAACATGGCTTTCACATAGACTGCTATCTCTAACAAAAACATTATGAGGAAATTCAGGAGCAGTAAATGCAAGAATGCAAACATATAACTTATTTCTAACAAAATTTAAAGCATGACATAGCAAAGGTGCTGATAGAGACAAGCAGTATAACTGTAGATTTCTGTAAAGCCAGAGATATGCCTTACTTTCACTCTAGCCTAGAAATGCAAATGCACATCTCTTGAGAAATCCAGGTGAAGTCCACAGAGAGAGCCTGAGTGCTTAGAGGCAGATTCTACTCACTTTTATGAAAAAGGATATCTTAGAAATTCAGTCTCAGAGGCATTGTTTGAAAGACACATTACACACAGAATTTGGCTAGTCCTTGGAAAATACAACCTCACAAGATCAGACTAAAAGAGTTTCAGGATGAGAAAATCCAGTCTCTAATCTGTTAGAGGTGGGCTAGATTCCTGGGGGAGGGGGGTGAAGTTAATAAGTCAGGATGTAATTATAACTATTAGATTATTTTTGACCATAGACGAACACTGGGACAATTGGTCAGATTCTTTTTTCTTGGAGCAAAACTATCATCTACTTGTAAAATAAAAAACCACATACCAGATGTCAATTATATTTCCCAGTTTTAAGCTTCTTACCCAGACACAAGGATTTGGGATCAGCCTGTTCATCCCTATGGTGTTATCTCTCTGTGTAAGGCTAGCAGGTTCTCAACACAGCTTCCCTTCTCCCAGAGCACCTGTCATGGCCAGTGCTGTCTCCCTGACCTGTCCTAGAAGGTTACCATGCTCTCTTCCTAATCTTGTGTTAGGGCTCTCTACAGCAACACCCAGGAAAAAAAAAAAAAAAAAAAAAAAAAAAAAAAAAAAAAAAAAAAAAAAAAAAAAAAAAAAGCACATACTTGGTATCAAGTACATTTTTTCAAGTGTATACCAGACTTTAGAGAGTTTTCAACTTTTTTTTTTTGGTTGGTTTTGGTTTTTTGGTTTTTTTGGTTTTTTTGGTTTTTGTTTTGTATTTGGTTTTGGTTTTGGTTTTGGTCTTGGTCTTGGTCTTGGTCTTAGTCTTGGTCTTGGTCTTGCCTTCCTCAATTTGTTCAGCTTGGAAAACAGAAGACTTCAAGATGACCTAATTGTGGCTTTCCAGTACCTGGAAGGGAGCTTACAAGAAAGATGAGGAGAGACTTTTTATACTAATAAGAGGGAATGGCTTCAAACTGAAAGAGAGTAAGTTTAAATCAGGTATTAGGAAGAGGTTCCACTGGAGGGCGATGAGGCGCTGGAATGAGGGTTTTGTCTAGAGGAGCTGTGGATGCCCCATCCCTGGAGGTGTTCAAGGCCTGTCTGGATGGGGCTCTGAGAAACCTGGTCTTGTGAAAGAGGAATTGTGACTAGATGATCTTCAGGGCTCCTTTGAACCCAGGCCATTCTATGATTCTCTGATTTTCATTGGCAAGGACTAATTTTTTGTCACAGAGACCTCCCAGGTACTGAGCAGGCTCAAGACAGCCGAGTGCTACAGTAACATAAATATTAGGCAATAGTTTGTATCTCCTTGTGCCCACTGCAGTGGAACTGGGCCCAGATACTTACCTTGAGATAAGTTGTATAAAATGTATTGCAACTTCAATTCGTATTTACTTAGTTCCACCCCTCCAATATCATACGGTCTTTAGAACTAAATAAAATTTGAGGTTTTTTCTATGTTCTTAAGCCTGAAGTTTGTGTGTGCTGGAAACAGTCGAATAAATTGTTTAGTGTGAATCTGAGAAATTCTGGAAAACAATGTATCATTTCAGGCTAGTTCTGTGAAACTTTCCATCAAAACAGACAAAACCCACCAAAAAAAACCATTTTAAAATTCATAAAGGACCTGATATGGTAATTTTTTCCCCAAGAAATCAACACAGCTGCTGACATCCAGTGCAATTATTTTGGCAAAAAAAAATGAAGTTTAGTCTTATAAACAATAGTTATATCTCTTTAATTAAAGCTAGTTAGACAACTAATTTATATAACCTGATGGAAACTTCTTAGTGGGTAATCTTGCAGTGGCTCAGACACAGTTTACAATTTTTACTTGTAAATTTACGAATTCAACAAAATCAACAAAATCTCACCTAGTTTGAATGAACCACACAGCATTTGTAGCAAAAGTAGCATTTGTGAGCAAAGTACTCACTCACTTCGGACATAAAATAATATGGCTTTGTGGTATCTAAGATGTTTAAAATGCATAGAATTTTAGTCAGTACTTTGACCCACAGCCTCCTAAGAATTAATTTTTGTGTGCTCCATATGCCAGAAGAATTTGCTGTACAACAAAGAAGCTCTTCTTTTGCTCTTCTACAACAGAGAAGCCAGAAGGAAAGGCACCCGGCTTGTTTTGTTCTACTACTGATGGCTTATTCTTTTACCTTCTTCTCCAGAGAGACCCTTGACAATAAGTCTGAGCCAGAGTTTAACACATTTTTCACAGATCCAAAACTTTATTCAGGTCTTAAGGCATTTTTTTTCTTATAACTTCAAATATTTAGGCAATATTAAAGACTTAATAATGAGACTAATAGAAGTTAATAAGAGATAGCAAAGAGACTTCAATTTGAGCAGAGAAGAAAGCTCTTAGCTCTGATTGACAAAAGCTGGATGCATTCTTATTATTGGTGGCATTAACTCTATTGACCAGACTCTAAATCCAGGAATATTAATATATGCAGAAATAAAAAGAAGATGAGCTGAAATTCAAATTATTTCTGACATTCGTGAAAAGTCTAGTCATAATACCTTGTCAGGAAAGGAAGAGTTTGCATTCTGTGGAGTGTCAAAGCAAAATGTATGCCCATACAGAGGACCTACTTTAATTTATTCTCTTTTATTATTTTAAAATTGTTGTTTATTAGTTAACATTTAAAGTTCTGTTCTCAATATACTTTTTTGAAATTATATACTTATAATTTCAAATCAATAAAGAAACTGAAGAAAAACCCCAAGCATGTGTTTGGTTAACATATGTTAAAGTATACCTCAGTACATGAAAACTATTTGACATACTTCTATTGCAAAAAAAAAAAAAGTGTTTTCCTAAATACAAAAACTTTCACTTTAACGTGATACTTTGCGAACACTGAGACACTGATCAAATATACTGTTTCTCCAGTGTTACCATAGCATTAATACATGCCCAAAGTATTCTCAGTTGAGTTCTATATGCATAAAACTAGTTGATATTTTTAGTAGCACTTTGTTCAGAGCCCATCCCAGTTTCATCTGCAAAATTTCACAGCCTGATTTTTAATATTCCCACTAAATTTTAGTACAAATGAGGTGGAAGAAAGACTGTGGAAATTCCAAATTTATAGAAAGCAAAATCTATCAAATCTGCTCCCAGTAGCAATCTTGCATTTTTCCCCTCCCTCTCAAAACACACAGTCCAAGAATAGGAAGGATTTTTCCTCAAAGGTCTCTACTTTTCTCAAAGAAAGGTGTTAAGGATAAAAAGACTTGAGGACAGGCAGATTTTCACTCTTTCATTTTAATTAATCCCTAAAGTTTCTGTCCAGTGTTACAGGAACTGGGGGATCTGACCTTTCTCAGCTGTTCCCAGTGGAGAGGTAGATAAGGAATAGGTTTCAATAGCTGGAACTCTAGTACTCCTGGGCTTATTTCTCTCTGCTGAAAAGGCCAATTTGGAATGGAAGGCAGCGGGGGGTAGGGGTGGGGGAAGGTAGGAGAGGGGAAAAAGAAAAAAAAAGAGAGAGAAGAAGAAAAATCACAGCTAGATACACATAAAAGCATATTAAAGTTAGTTGCCTAACTCAGGAAGTCAGTTATGCTGCTTTTTACTCACTGAAGGATATGTGATGTCAACTCCCCAAGATTATTACTTCCATTGCAGGAAAATAAACAGAGAGGTGCTTAAAATGTGCAGGATGGATAACCTGGGGCAGCTCTAGAAGGGGCTCCACCATCAAGATCCTTCAGGGTCTCAAACAGTGATCATCAGAACCCTCCATCTCTTCCCAAGGGAATCTAGAAAGTGTACACTAGACACTCAACCCTTTAGCCAGCTAGTGGAGGAAATGGAGCCTGCTCCTTATCTAATACTCAGTGGATAGTTACATCTTTCATGCAGTGATTTCCCCTAACAAGACAAAAAGTATTTTCAAATTCAGGAGGCCTCTCAGAGAGAAAGTCCTATTCTCCAAGTTTCCAAACATTACCCCTTGTGCCTGCCCAGCACAGACAAAAAGATAGGCAGGCAGTGCCGAGGGGCAGGGGCAGTGATCACTGTGGTGACCCTGTCTACCAGTTATATCCAAAGGGAGCAGATCACAATTCAGGGCATTAGAGGAACTTATCTGACTCATGGATGCTTTACAGTTATAAGGCAGCAGGACAAGGTTTTCTTTCTGTTATTTCAAGCTATACAGCAGCACATACCAGGCTTGTCATGCACATGAAGGAAATGAGCTCAGATTGCTACAAACAGCTCTTCTATGCCATCTCTGTTTTCCTGTCACCTCTAGCACTTTGGCCAAGGACGAAGGCTCATCATTTGGTTCAACTACTGCCTGTAAGATCCCAGCTTGATCAGCTGTCATGATGGTGGGAATAAGCTACAGAAAGAAATCGTGTTTCCACCACTGAGCACTGTTGTTATTAGTAGCAATTAAAACACTGCTTTGGAATCTACTGTCTCCATCCAGCTGAGAGCTCCTGCCCAGAATTTCTGCCAGTTGTGTCCAGCTTGGCTTCCCCTCAGTCTTTTAAGAATTGACATGCTCAGATTAACCCCCATCATGGATTAAAATTCTTGTATTAGAATATCAATTTCTATTCGTCCTGTTCTGGAAGTATATGGGAGCCTAATGCACACAGCCCAGTGTGAACACCTACAGATAGCCCTGAAAACCTGTAAGAAAAATTTAACCGGGCTGAGGAAATGTGACGAGCAGGCAGAATAAGTACAGGGAAGCAATGACACAACAAGAGGCACAGCACAGGCAGACACAGTTTAAAGGGTGGGAGTTTAAAGACCTGTAAATATCTAAGCAGCAGGGATCTCCCAAGAAGAGGTGGCTGAATTTGGGAAGAGAATATTTTTTTATTTGTCTAGGTCTTGCAGGAAAAAAAGCACAGATCTCATTTTATAGTAATTTTTCACTTTGAGAGAATTTTTGCATTTTTATGAAGAAAAGAAGAAAACAGAGGCAAGGAGTGACTAACTATCACAACAGAGTATAATTAGCCCTACAATGAGTAAATGGCCCCCCTACTTAGGGTGTGGAAAGTCCTAATAGAGACAAATAGCATGTCTGCCTGGCATGGTACATGAAAAAATTAGCTTCAGCAGTTCACTGAATCATAACAGTTCACCTAATGTAATGACTGCAGAGAAAAGGTATCTGATCTAAAGGAGTGTTTTATCTATGTAGGACATTTTTTGTCCTGAAAGCTGTCAGAATCACCATCCACCTGAATCCTGGAGCCTATTCATTTGAGTTGAAGAACAAAGAACTGCATCTTGCCTATCCTTTGTGTTCAACATGGAAAAGTGTCTTGACCAAAAACAAGTGCCAATCTTGTAAATCAACCCAAGCTTGTCTTAATTTAAGGACTTCCAGTAGATTTTTGATCAGGTGTATTTTTAATTCAAACGTCTTTCGCAAGCACTTTTAGGACAGAAGTAAGAAATTAATTATATCACTTTCACACATGTCTAGCTCAGTCCCTGCACTAGGAGAGAAAGAGTAAATCCTCTTTTTCTGTCCAAAGGGCAGAACTATTTCAGCAAAGTAAAAGGAGTCCCTCAGCACAGCTACTGCATAGGTCTACCACACCAGTGGTATGCAAGAACAACTTTGTTTCATGATGGTCCAGTTTTTGTCTCAAGGCAATTTTAGCCATTCACAGCACACAGCGTGGTGGAAAACAGAGTCTTTCTAAAAATTCCTTAAGTGAAATATATAAGGTAATGGCAGATACACCATTTAAAGGGTAGTCTGGGGTTTCTCTTGGGTTTTGTATGTTGGAAAATTAGTCATTAGTCTTCCTCCAATGGATCCAAGCCATTGGTTTTCCTTTAGCAGCAGTTCTACAGGTACATTGAACTGAATCAGTACATAAAGTTACCGCTAGTCCCCTGAGAAGACTGCTGAAATCACATGCCAATTAAATTTTTTCAATGTGTTCACCTAATAGCAAAATATTACACAGCCCAGTAGTGTTCTATATATAAAAATAGCTTTCCAGAAATAGCAGCTCTGCTGTATTGGAATGTCCCAGAGGACCAGTTACTGTTGTTTTATATGTTAACACACTTGTTGTGGAGTGAAAGTACTGAAGCCAAATACATTAGCAGTAGTTTTCTTATTGCCTACAAATGGCATTTAAGCAACAGTAATATTGCTTTAGACTTGAAAACTTGTGCTTTCAAAATTTTGGCAAGTTGTTGGAATAATTCTGTGCTCCATTCCCAGTGCATAAATCTCAACACAGTGAGTATATTCTCAGTCAAATTACTGCAAGGGGAGGAAGCCGTGCAGTTGTCTGAGTGCAATGAGTTTGGCAAGATAGCTCTATTATTGTACTTTTTAATCTGACTTTTTTTTCTCCACTGCTCAGCAAGAACAAGTAATCAGAACAGAAAATGATTCCAAAATGTAAATTAGTGCATCTGATGTAGGGAACCAGTGCATACAAAAAGTCTTGTATCAAAAACATTTCCTTTTCTAGTTCATTGCTGGCAATCCAAACCTTGAAATTAAGGAACTGCTTTTCTAATTCTAGTGCTATGTTAGTGTTTCCTTTAACTATGCAGTACATGGGCACACATTTACCATGTATCTTTGTTTAAAGGCTGTAGTTTCTATTAAATTTAATTACTTCTTTCTGTTTCTAGGGTAGTTTGAAAACAAGGGCAGTTTCTATTGAATACCATAACATTCCACAGAAACATACATGCTAAAGATGTCACTACAAAATGAACTCTTACCAAGGCGCTGCACAACTGAATGCAAATACATGGAAGATGACTACAGTTGAGGTACCTCAATGTTAACAGCTTAGACTTTTAGCCTTATGAAGCACATATTCAAAACAGTTGAAACCACAATCTTTCAATCACTGCATCTTGAAAATTTCATTACAGTTATTCTAATAACTGTGTTAAGAGTTCAGACCCTGCAGGGTCAAACCTCTTAAGTAATGTTAACAGGCATTGCTTGAAATTTTGTTCAGTCATCTTCACTATTTTTTCTGGCATATGAATTTCAAGTTATGGTATTTAAATAAAATGGAAATAAGAATAGGAGCTAAGTATATACTGTTAAATTTCAGAATACATTGTTTAGAAGATGCTTAATTATTGCTTAATAATTAATTGTTGCTTAATAATTATTTTTTTAGGAAAGGGAGTAGATAAAATGTATATAACACCACTGAGGTACAGAGATATAGAGAATACAAAGGATAAAAGTATTTCACTCAATAAGTATGGAAGAGTAGATCAGTAGGTTCACAAAGAGTCACTAAACTGTAAAAATTCAAATATGGATCTGATTGCAGAAGTTGAGCTCCAGTTCCTGCTTTGACACAGTGCCATGTGATACAGGGAAAAGGTCTGACCCTGACCCAGTATATCGTTAGAATCCCTGTATATCAAGGAACATGTATTGCTTCACTGGCTCTGCTGTAGCTATGTACAGACACTATTATTATTTATTATTTGCATTATGGTAGCTGCCTTCAACGACCAGGGCTTGAGTGAGCTAGTCATTATAGAGACATTTACAGGGCTCACAGTTTTCATGAGAGGCAGTATATCAAAAGAGACAAGCATGATTGGGAAGGATGACATTACAAATTAGCAGATCGAGCAGGGAAGTCTGCTGAAGTCACACTGTTTCTGTGTGTAAAATTATAATCATCCTAAAGCATATTTCAAAACAACATTCTATATTAGGCAGGAAGGAGACATCTGCACAATAGAAGATTTTAAGAATTCTTGCTTGAGCAAAGAGGGTAAAAATTCTAAGAATTTCTTCCCCTTTCTGCACACCTCTCAGTTCCTCTATGGACAGTTTTTTCTAAACTCATTTCAGGTTTTTTTAACAGATTGTGATATGTATTTGAGTCATGGACAGAATTAATAAGTCACAGTCACCTAAATTAATTTTTCTGTGTGGCACTATCATTTTGCTTGATTTATTATCATTATGCACATAAGAGTTTTAAAAGGTAATAACACTAGATTATTGGGAGAAATAGATACCAAACACCCTCTATGAAACTGGTTTCTATTTCCTGTTTGAGTTTATTAAGAAAGCAGTTATTGAATAAAAAGACTTTTAGCCTTGAACCAAACAATGCTTCTTGGAAGAGCCAGTCATTATTTTGTTGGATGTGATGTGAAAGTGAGGCATTTGCCCTTAATATAGGGCAAAATTTTTTAAAAAAATGCCTTTCAAGTGCATCAACAGCATGTTTCTGTAACAAAATTGACAGCAATAATGACTAGAAGCATGAAAAGAGTGGAACTCTGCATTTGGCATCATGCCAGCATAAGGAAAAATAATTATTTTTGAGAAATTTTACTTATTAGAACTAGCTAAGTTCTTTGACTATATTTTCAGCTATACTCTAAGATCATTTAGGACTTAGGGCTTAATCCCCAGATTTAAATTCTCTCAAGTATTAAGTGTGTTTGAAAATAAAATTTCAATTCAGAACATAACTTCTGAAGTTAACACATTAAATCAATAGAATAAGCCCATATCTTCAATCCAAACATACCAGTGCAAGTTTGAACTGAATTGAATTTTGCAGGTTTTGCCCAAACACTGTCTGCTATAAAATATTTCAAATATGATCCTTAGAGCTTACTATCATCTTAGCTACAAGACCTAAAAATCAAGCTTCAAAAATTATTTAAAATTGTCTTCACAGCAAGTATTCACCATGAAAATGTAGCTAAAGCTATCCAAATCACCAAAATTTTTGTATTTAGATTCTTTTACCACTGCTTTCAGATGTCAGGATTATGCTTCATATAATTGGAAAACTTCAACTCTATATTTGCTTGAACTGTCTCCATAGCTAGAGAAATTTTTTTCACCCTGCAAATTAATAAGCCCATCAAAGACTTCTGTAGTAGATGGAAGAATAGGCAATATGAAGGAGGAAAGAAAATCAAACAGTACTTGGAAATATTTCTGATTTTACAGTGAAACTTGTTTGACAGCTGAGCTTTAACCATAATTCCTTGATTATATGAAAATCCTAGTTTTCTTTTTTTATAATAAAAAAAGAAGAAACGTTAGTGCTACCAACTTCCTATTTCTGTAAAAATTATTGAAATTATATCCTAAAAAGTTTCAAATCTTGTACATCCTTCAAAATATCTCCAAGTACTTTTTACAATTCCGTTGCTTTAAAGCTATGGCTCCTTTGTAGAGAAAACCAAGGCTGATGTCAATATTTTGGTAATATTCTGTATTTTTGTGTTTGAAAGCAGATGATGGAGTAGGAAGATCTACTCTGTTCTCAGATACAGCAAAGGCTCTGCTTTTAGCTTCATTAATATGTCTCACTGAAGACAAAATCTACCAGAAATTTACTGATGCATTAGGATAAAAAGTTCTTACAAATATCCCTGTTGCAGTATCTGCAGCAAAGCTGAGGTGTTTTTCAAAAACTACTTATACATATGAAACAATACAGGAAATTCTTAGAGCTTCAGCTTCAACATTGCCCATGTAACTAAAACACCTGTCCTTTCTCCAGACATCTTACTAATGACTGTAAATACACCTGAGTTTTAAGGTAAAAGAAAGCAGATGTTGAAAGAAAATAACTAACACAGCTTTGCTCAACTAACAACATAGCAAGGCTCTATCTGCACATAGGGGGAAGTTTGTAAAAAAGAAACAATTTGCTGTGGGCTCACTCACACGATACATGAGGGAGAACTCCAAAGCATCAGCCTTCCTGACACTGATAATAGTACTGCTTTTTAAAATAACATAAGCAACTGCTAATTCAAATGCTGAAGATAAAGGACATCTGATTTGAAAACAATACTTCTTCCTGCTTTGGATATTTTCCTTAGAATGGGCTCTGCAGGTAGCTGAACCACAATCTATGAAGAATCTTCTGGTACAAAGCTAAGCAAATTTGAGGAGAAAGACCAGATTGTATGTTTTGCACTCAATAAAACTGCAAATATTTCCATAGTGGACAGTTTTGAAATCTGAAATGCTGCTACAGTTTCTCTTAGCTCTATGCTAAATAAATGGTAAATTTATATTCCTAGAAATTGAAACAATCCTGTTGTACTAAATGCTCTTAGCACAGTTACATAGAAATTGTAACAGGGAAACATTTCAGTAGCAAATTAAATTAAAAAAACCTCCAATTGTTTTTTTCAGAAAGAGATCTTGGGCACTTTTTATTTTTATTACGGGAACAGATGATCCTTTTGGATACTTTCTCCGAGCCTGAATACCCAATTCAATTACCAAAGAGCAGCATTGAAATTCTTATGAATAAACAAAAAGCCATTTCTTTTGACTCTTGAGCAAAAAACGCTAGAGAAGTATTCAGACTTCCTGTGTAACCATAATGACATTGGTCACTACTTCATTTCTAAATATTTCCAGGAACAAACACCCAACAGGATTAATCTAAAACTTGACAGAAGTAGATTAGGTAAATGATTTTTTGCAATTCTGTGACCATTGTTATACAGAATCTTAGGCAAAGGAAACATCTATTACTTTCTTGGGCATGGTTGTGCCCAAGACTTCCCTATGAATTTGAATAGAGAATATCTGACTATTTGCTGAAATGTAACAAGAACCTTGAGACCTTTAACAATATCAAACCACTTTTATTTTTTATGACTCTACAAACTGATATCTAAATCAATTACGTTTGGACAGATTAGAGTGGAATAAGCATCTTCAGCATTGTCTAAACCTCTACTGAATTGTTCTCAGCCACATTCCTCTCTGCTATAACTCAATTGATACGAATTTTTCTACAATTGCAATATATGTTGGTCTTAGAAAAGCACCTAAATTTAAATGCACACAGCTTAACATTCTGCAGTGCTTTCAATCCAGTACTAGACAAAGAAAGAAATGCCAAGAGAAATTATTCTCAAGTTTGCCAGGTTTTAGCTGGCAAAATCACTGGCTCGTGACACAAATATTTTCAAATGTGATGAAGGGTAGAGAGAACTACTGAAAAGTCAGTTTCTAGATTTTAGCAATTGAGGAACTTTGCTGTAAATGGGCTGAACAAGTATTCTTTGACTTCTTCCTATTATCATGAGCTCCAAATCCCCCAAATACAAATTCTGCTGTGGAATCTGAAAAAGTAATCTAAAATCAAGTACAAGGTTCCAGCCTAGTTAATAATTACCAGTTATTTTATCTTTGTGATTACCAGCCATATAGAATCTACAAACTCTTTACTGTATCTAGGTACATCAGTTCAAAGTATCACAAAAGCATTTCAGTTCCATTTCTACTTTCCTCTTTTGTGAATTCTTGTCTCCCAGGTCCCACAAAAAGCTGTTAATTACTAAACAAGTCACATATAAAGACTATTAATGATAACCTTGCATTGTCTCTGCACTTAAGAATGTGTATGGTCTATCCAGAAAATTTTCCATGGGTTTCATTACTTTTCTCAGCCCATGTATTGGTTTTAAAAGAGCATTGGAGTCAGATGTAAACAAACAAAAGTTTTTAAACAAATACTTTACTCCATTTCTTTTCCCCTCTGGGTCTGTTCCCAGACTATTGTATGAATTACTGGGTATATCCTGCCATTATTACCCTCTATGGGAGAATTGTCATTTACTTTCCCACAACCTGGATCAGACTACAAGTTACATAACTGGAAGTTTCTGCAAGGAGAATATTTTATTGTTAACAAATGAAACTTCCTCACATTGCTCAAAACAAATCTAGATAGTAGCAAATAACAAGAAATATTTAGTTCTTATTATAACTCTTCCTCCTCATCATAAGCCATTTAGTGTTGTCTTATTTTAAAAAGGGGCAAAAAATTATTCCCCAGAATTGTTTGCCTCTAGGAAATGCCTTAAAACATGGGTTCCCACTTTACAGGGAACTATACTGGCTTTTTGTCTCTAAAATTAATAAATCCTAAATTCTGGCAGGAAAAGAACTAACATGTCTTGTTTCCAAGTTCCTCTCAATTGCTATGCTATTGGGCAGTTGGCCCAACATCACAGCATTTTGTTACAGTTTTAAGCCAACCATTTACTCATTCCATGCAGTGTAGAACCCTACCATTGCCTCCTCCAGTAAAATCTTTTCCTCAGTGGACTTCTGGCACCAGCAAGGTGGAGATACACTAGTATTGTAATGGAAAACATCTGGTTCATTTGACAGGAAAAAAAAGAGGGAACTGAATTTAAATTAAAATCCTCTTGAAACTTTGAACTGCAAAATATGTTCTGTTGAGAATTTAGGCAACCTCGTATTATTAGCATTCATTTAAGATCACAAAAACTCATGTGATAAAAAAAGCATTTAAAAAAATCCTCTTGATGTGGTATTTTGTTTACTTGGAAGGCATATTTGACAAGGAAGAGAATTATAAAATTTTTTCATTTCCCTTTTTTTTGACAAATATGTTATAACTGGTGGAAGAATTATTTCAAACAGAATTGTGGAAGCAGGTTTTCTAGAGATGGAAGTGAGCTCCAGGAAGAAAATATAAAAAGCAAAAAACCAAAGAGAACATTTAAGTGGTGCTGGATTAAGGCAACTGAGAATGTATGAAACCAGGAAAAAGTCAAAGATCAGAATATGAGAAAATTGAACCGTACTGGAATTGCAGAAGAAGCTACTAAAGGGGTTGAAAAAATTAAGGTAATGAGGGACAGGTAAGACAAATTTTTAGCAGCATTTCAGGGCCTGGATTCTAAAAGGCATGTGCTGTAATGTGGGACCACAGTAAGTCCATGTAGTGAGGGTAATGAAGATTGTAGGGGTAGTTTAATAAGTAATCAAGTATAACACTTAATTCAAGAGCTTTGGCACTTATACAATCCTCATACATGCTAGGGAATCTTGAGTATTATACTGCCTTCAGGCAGATATAAAAGCATAAGTTTTATTAGTTTTGAATCATAAACACTAAGATTTTATTTAGCAATTAACTTTACCATTAAGCTTTTCATTATTCAGAGAAAAAGATACTACTTTTCAATGTTACTTTTTTCATGTTACAAAATGCCATGACTGAAAGTGATGGGCCTACAACTAGTATGAATATGCGTATGCATGGGAAACTTCCAAAGGCTGCCCTGAAAAGCATTTGAAAATCAAGTAACCATGTAACTAAAGGATTACAAGAGACAAGCAGATTGTAAGAAGATAGACTCTGAGTAAATAACTCATAAGTAGTCCACAAACAATATTAAAAAATATGAAAATCATTATCAATTAGTGTGCCAAATCAAAACCCATTGACACAGAAAAATAGATTTACTGAGTAACTTACACCAGTCCTGGTGGGTTATCTGTTTCTACATATTTGCATTAATGAGTGCATTAATATCTCTACCTTTTCTTTCTCCTTTATGAGGAACAAACACAGCTACAGATCTTTCTGTAATAGAATTTCTTGAGACTCCAGCAAAAAGAGCAAAATTCTGAGAGAGGGAGGTGGGAGTCCACAGTGACTCATCACTAAAACGCAGAGAAATAATGAGCTGAGTCAAGAGAATACAAAAAGAAGAAAGGTAAGAGGACTTGTGGCTTTTAAATAAGCAGTTTCACAGGCAGTGGCAATGTGACATGGGGAGGAGATATTAAGTAAAGCAGAAGACCCCATAGCAACATTTGAGGTCTTGAATACTATCTTCTGTATTGTGTTTTCAAAACAGGCAATATTGTGAAAGACCTACCAGTTCATAACACAGAACTGCACAAAATGTAGAAGGCTGAACACATGGATGAAAGGGATTCTAAATAAACAGTAAAAAACTGTAGGCAGGAAATGCAGAGAAGATATAGCTTGAGATTTACATAAAGAAAGCAACACAAAATGAAAGCACTTTATACATCATTAGGTGTAAGCTGAGGGAAATATAGATCAATTATTTTAAGAGGAAGAATGAATAAATAATGAATAATATTAAAAATGTCAAAAGATTTGCTGCCTTTTGTTATGAACCTTTGGACAAAAAGATTAATGGCAACCATGCATATAACAAACTTTATAATAGAGCAGTTCAGGTGAGCAAACAGGTTACAGAATACTTAGAACTATAAGAGATATTCAAGTATCTGGGGGGTTATTCAAGTAAATGGGGTGGATTTCAGTCAACAGCTTTAAAGTGGCAAAAGGGATCTGTGAAACATTTGCAATTAGTTACCTAAGAGAATTTGAAGGGAGAGAGACAGAGGTGTCAGTAAAGATTGGAGCACTGGACAACAGTAAATATAAATTTAGTCTTTTTTTTTTTTTTCTTCAGACTTCGGAAAATGTAGGACTGGACGTAGTCAATCCAAAAAGATATTGTGGAAAAGTATTGAACAATCATTCATCTAGCCCCTGAAGGAAATGATAGGAAACTTCCCAAAAGGAAGTACATAAGCATATCCTGTCAAAATAATCTCATCTTCCGTGCTGTAGAGTCAATAGGGAAAGTAAAAGGTATTTCACATCTTTGTTGTGGAAATGTACTGCAGCTAGGATTTATCTTACAACAGTGAAAAGACTGGACAATAAAGCTGATTAAGGTGTAGTGTTCAGTAGTTTCTGATTGTACCTATCAAATTCTTTTATAGGTTTTTTCTGGGCTTTCACTAATAGCTGGAATGCTGTAGTAGGGGGCATACACAAATAATTGCACTAAGAGTAAGCTGGATGAGAAGAAGCACTTTAGGAAAAGCAACTACCTTCAGAATTTTTTTGCTCAATTTACAAAACAATCCGAAATTCGTAAGACAAAACAAAACTAAAGAGGAACAAAAAAGGCAGAAAAATTCTAATGATGGAAGTATAATAGGAGGCTGAAAGTAATTGAATATATATTTTAATCTGACATGAATCAGACATGCCACTATAAGAGTCTTGTTTTTCTGCTGCCACATCTCCCTTTTGCAAGGCAAAAACATTGGTATGGGTATTCTGCAAACCATGTCAAAGACACAAGGTAGGTGAAAACCTCTTTTGGCAGATTAGTTTTCAGTTCAAAGGAGAGACATGAGATTGGAGAGAGGAAGGCTGCAGAGGACTGACTTATTACAAGTTTATTCACTTTTTAAGCTGGATTCACAAAGTAATACTTATTCTAAAAAGTTCCAAGAGGAAGACCAGATGTATGGCATCAGAGACAGCAAGTCACACTGATGAGCACCTGTTCTGCAGCTCTCCAGTGCAGCTCAGGAAAGCACATCTAAGAAAGGGGTAGATATTGTGGAAGGAGTCTAGAGGGGTGCAGAGAAGATAGGGCTTTTGAGGAACTCCTAGCATTGATGGGGTTGGGTTGGAATCAGCATTTTACAATCTTGATACGCTGGAGCCTATTTCAAGTACCTCAGGTTCCTTTACAGGCATGCTTTTATAATTTTTTAAATTTATTTTAAACATTTTATATTTAAAATTTTATCATTTTAAAATGCTTTCAGTTTTTTGAAAAACACTTCATTTTTTTGAATTTACAAAAACTGTATACCTGTATATATGCTTTATCATGTCCTGTTATTTCTATTCTATGTAACACAGCTGCATCCACCAACTGTCCATGTAACTATGAGTTACATTCCAGTAATCTGAACTTAATCTTATATATGTTTCTTCATTTTCTGAATGCTTTCCAAAAATTTTCATGTTTAGAAAACCGATCACTTTAAAATAGAAATTAACACATTTTCAAATAAGGCCATTTTCAGTTGTTTTCAACAACAGAGGTGCTGGCGAAATTTCCATAACTAAGACTTGAAAATTACTGCAAAATTACCAGAGAAGATGGTGATATGAAACAGTGGTATAGGCAGACTCATGACATCTTGACTTTTACAGCTGCTAAGAGTATATTCAAAAGGCTGTTGAAATAATGGTTAAAGAACTCCACTGAAAAGTAGTCTGCTGCCAGCAATAAACTTCTTGGGTAAAAAATCATGAGCAGCTGCCTGGAAAGATATTTCTGTGAAACCTGTGTAATCAATTTTAACTTACTAGTTTTAGTCCATTTGTGGGACTCTTGGGAAAGACAAAAAGAAGTCCTTTGACATGGTGTCCCCCAACATACTTTTCTCCAAATTGAACAGATACAGATTTAAGGGACTGACCATTTGGTGAAGGAGGAATGGGTTGGACGGTTGCATCCAGAAGGTAGTGGTCAATAGCTCAAGTCCAGATGGGTATCCATGACAAGTGGTGTCCATCATGGGTCCATATGGGGTAAGTACTGTTTAATATCTTTATCATGCCATGGACAGTAGGACCCAATGCAGCCTCAGCCTTACAGACAATGCCAAGCTGAATGGTACAGTTGACACACCTGGGGGACTTGATGCTTGTCTGGACAAGCTCAAGAGGTGGGCCCATGGGAACCCCATGAGGTCCAAGTTGCAAGGTTCAGCATTTATGTCCCGGAAATGCCCAGTATCAGTACAATCTGGAGAACGAACAGATCAAGAACAGCCCAGTGAAGAAGGGCCTGGGGTACTGGTAGATGGGTCAAGAGTGTGCATTCACTGCCCAGAAGGTCAGCAGCATCCTAGGCTGCATCAAAAGCAGTGTGACCAGCAGACCAAGGAAAGTGATTCTACCCCTCTGCTCTTCCCTTATGCAACCTCAACTGGCATATTGCATCCATCTCCAGAGTTCTTAGCACAATAAAGACATGGAACATGCTGGAATGGTTCCAGAGGAGGGTTGTGATGATAAAGAGAGGGCTGGAACACCTCCCCTGTGCAAGGAGTCTGAGAGAGATGGAGATGTTCAGTCTGGATATGGTGTCTGGGGACACCATATTTCTGCCTTAGAGGGGGATTATAAGAAAGGTGGGGACAGACATTTTAGCAGAACCTGTTGTAAAAGGACAAGCAGTTATAAGGATGGTGAAACACCAGAACAGGTTGTCCACTGGGAGGTGATGAATGTCCCGTCCCTGGAAATATTCAAGGTCAGGTTGGATGGAGCTTCAAGCAATGTGATCTACTTGAAGATGTCCCTGCTCATTGCAGGGGATGTTGAACTAGCTGACCTGTAAATATCCCTTCTAACCCAAATCATTCTATGATTCTATGATTTGATGAGACTTCTAAAGGGCCTCCAAGGACTGAGGTATGGGAGGGAAGGCTGGGAGGAGCAGTATTAGATCTTGGAAATAATAATGCAGTTATTTCCTCATGCAGAATGTGGAAACTGGATTGAATCACATCATACTGTATTGGAATTATTTCTCTACTCATAATTTCACCATCCCACTATAGCGTAACGTAGTTATTTTCAATTTACTCTGATGGCTAAAATTCTGGGAAAGCTGCACTCTCTTGTGAGGTGGAAAAAAAGGAAAGGGAAAAAAAAAAAAAAAAGAGGAGGAAAGAACGGCTTATGAGCTTCCCTAAGGAAAAGGGACAGAAAAATAGTTAATCCCATCTCCTGTTTTACTTTGACTAAGTGAAGTCAATATGTATATTTTGAGGGTTCAATCTCCAATTTCCATTTCTTTAAGCTGAACCTCAAAGTACAGGAGAAATAACTTCAGCCAGGCCAAATATAAAATGTATGCTCAGTCCCAAAAAAAGTTCAATGTTTTCTTGGCTATTGTTCACAACTCTGGAACAAGCTATTCTGTTGGCAATTGTTAGGGCTGGATCAATAATTATCTTTGTCCTAATGTTTTGCTTAGATGGAAGCAGAATGAAGAGTCATTCTTGCCTCTTTAGTGAAGAAAACACTGAAACAAATAAAAGGAAAAAATAATTTTATTTATCAGAAATATTTATTAAGCTGGTGATTACCATAATATTGCCAAGCATTATAATAATATTAAATACTCTGGAGGGTCACTGGTGTTTTGGTGACCTGTAATAGGGAGAAAGTTCTCTCTCTCTTCTCCATTTCAAAACCTCTTTCTTCATGGCTGGTCCCACTGGGGGTGCTTGTCACTGAGGGCAGTGGAAGCTTCCAGATCGCAGAGCCAGCCCCAGTCCTTGCCACAAGCATCAACTCCCCTAACCCCATGACAGGATTCCTCATCATCAGGAAAGCTCTGCTCTGCCATTTTTTGCTGGTACTTTCTGTCAGCAGGGAAAGTGAAGAGAGCTGGAAAAACAAAAGAAAGTGGTGGAAGGACCTAATAATTTTCTACTAAAAGAAGGTTGCCTTGAATCTGTGCAGGTAGCTCACATGTCCATTCTCCCTTTAGTAAAGGTAGTGTGAGTGATTATTGAGTCAGTAATTCTGCGTCTGTCTTTGTGGCTGCTTTGGGCTGAGCTGCAAAAACCAAAACATAGTTTAACTGCTTCTTAGTTTGAAGCCATCCAGGATCCTAAGCATGTCTGCCCAGCTTTCCAGAGATCTCCCCCTCATCCTGCCCACAGCACAGAACCCCACACCAGTCCCTCAGTGCCATCTGCCCCTGTCTCCAGGATGCCACAGTGGGGCTGGTCTCCATCTTCCCACAGCCCAGCCCTGCCCAACCATGAACTATGGGCCATGCTAAGCTGGGCCCAGCCTCTGCCCAGCCTCATCCCCAGGGAAGTGTCCAATATCTGGGGCTGGTGCTGTCTGGTGTCTGTGACTGCTCTGCTCCCAGCTGGCATGGTGAAATGGCCCTGGCTGCCCATCCCTGCCCATGCTGATGAGGTCTTTAGTGAATCCTAAGGGAACTCATACCATTACCATACCTGTATGTAGACATCTGCATTGCAGACAAATAAATGCAGATGTTTTAATCTGAAGCTAACTCTCATTCCTGGAGGTCATTTCAAGAAAATGTCTGGTATGAGGTCCCCTGGACAAAAAATCTGTTTGACTTTGACTAATGTGAAGTTTTTATTGGTGATATGGAACTTGATATAGCTCCGTACTACTTCATAAAACCCTGCAGTTTTCCTCTGGGTGAAATACCCGGACTTCTGAATCATTCAGCAAGATGAGTAACATGACCCTGTCAATCAGCTCGGTATCTCCTAAAAATCCATAAAGGTTTATTAAACTTTTGAAAGGCAATTGTTGCTCTCTAATTCTATCAGAGGCTTTGTTTCTCTGAAGTGACCAGAAAGAATACTGGAGCAGAAGGATCTCAGAGGTGCAGCTGAAGTAATAAATGGATAATGATGATTTCTGTAAGATCTCCCATGTTTTCCGACAAGTTCTTCTTTAAGACTATATGAGCCCTGTATTTCAGTTGCTACTGTCTGTATTTCATTACATGGAATTATTTTATAAAATAAAAATCTTATCTGGAAACCACAGTCTGCTCTTGGGCAGAAACAGACCTAACGTATATTTTAAAATCTGAATGACAAGAGCCTTGCTAGCATTTTATCAAGAATAGGATTTCAGTCTGACATGTCGCGTTTTCCTTGTGAAGAAAAATAGCAATAGTACCACTATAATCAACTAGTGAGGTGTCATATTCCCAAACAGATACAAATCATAGTTTATGCCCATGAATAAATGCTGCAGCACCATAATTAAGGGAGCAAGAGGCAATGCCTTTATGGTCTGGTGAGCAGTGACTTGAGCTGATGTACAGCTTTCTGATTTGTTCTGAAGATGGTGCTGCTGCTAGCACTTGAATTGCCTCTGCCTGTGTTTCTTTTTTTTCCCTCAATTGCCCTCTACAGAAGGTTAATAGTAGGTTTAGAATGCCAAAGTTTTGTAGCCAGTGAATCACCATTTCAGATTTGTCAGTCAGTGATGTGAAACCAGCTGCTATTTTAAGTGGAACACTTACAATTACCCTCTACCTCACTCCACAGATGCTCTTCAGATGTATGAAGAAATTGATCATTTTGTTTCTTCTGCAAGCCTTCAGAATGTCACTAATTTCTTATTTACCACAAATTTTTCATCTTGTCTAAGTAACACTGTAGAAGCATTACAGTTACCCTAGATACTCTGCACTGTTCTCACAGCTGGATAATGAAAAAATGAATGATATCCAGCACAGAATTAAAATTCATAAGTATGGAACTTGTTGTAGACATAAAACTGCATCCTGTCTATAAATATCCTGTAATGATGCTGTGAATTACTATACTTAAGTTATTTCCAGGTTAAAAATTCATTACTCCTGCTATGAAGAACAATTACAGACAGATTAGTAAAACCAAGCTGATTTTACAATTATTATTTTCTTCTGACAGTCATGCTATTTGCGTTTTGTATTTCCCTCAACCTAGACAACTTTTATTAGGAAATGTCAGCCTGAAGCAGCTGCAGAGAGTCAGCAGCTGAGATTTGCATTGGTTTCCTTATGTCTTCTGGGGATTTTCTGCTCTCTGTTGCACATTATAAATATTAACATAAAGGAGCAAGATGAAGTTTTAGACATTTTGATCAACCTCAGGAGGAGTCATTGTTGACAGGTTTTGACCAAAACCTTCTGTTTCCAGACCAAAGAGGGAAATGGCTGTCACTACAGAATAGTGACATTTTTAAGCCTGCTTGCTCATCTTATTTTTTTACCCTATCATTATGATACTGTATCATATATGCTCCTCTGATCTCCAGTTTCTCTCTGCTCACAGATCATTCTACATTCAGCTTTTGATAGGTCATTGCAACAGTGAAGAATATGCACATAGTTCAACAGCTACAATGTCATATTTACAAGTAATGGAAACACAACTATTTTAAAAATAACATCCACAAAAAAAAAAAAAAAAAAAAAAAAAAAAAAAAAAAAAAAACAGGTACAATTTCATTGATTACTTAAGGAAAACATGAAAATATCTTCCCCAAATTATAATTTAAAAATTATGGCTTTTAGTTAGCTCCTTTGTTTTTCAGGAAGAACATTTTAACAGTTACTCAGCTTTAAATAACTCTCTACATGACATGAGAGAAAAAAAGATCTCGTAAGTGGAGAGACTGATGTACTGTGTTGCTAGCGTTGCCAACTCTTATCTTGTCTTTCAAACTATATATCAGTTGCAAGTAATTGAAGCCCATCAACTGTGAGATTTTAATGTATCTTTCAAAATTCAATCCAGATTTCAGGAATCCATTGTTGATGTCCTTTATTTAACAGAAGAGCTAGATAAGATACATTATTGTCTTACATCCATCATCATTGTACCTAAAATGATGGATAAAATTTGTCATTCGAGCTGAAGACATCCTTGCTAATTCTAAATATTTAACAATACCAAATAACAGGAAAATGAACTTCTATCCCTTCCACATAAAAATAACTCTGATAAAGACTAGGTAAAAAATAATCAGACTAGTATTAACTACTTTCCAGTGCATAATTATATATATATACTTAATTGTGACTGACACATCTTTGTGCACAGCATAAAATATTATTTATATATAATAGCACAGGAATATAATTACCCCAGCTAAAGATCACTTGGTATAGAAAGAGTTAATAGTCATTTCATGAAGACTGAGCATTTCCAAAAAAATCTCAAATACTTTTAAAGAGTATATAGAATCACCAGATACATCAAAGTATTATTTGAACAAATTAAAAAAGTATTTGATTTCTTTTAAACCTGGCATAGATTAATTCAGTGCTTGAATGTTTGTCACTGGTATTGATGAAGGATAGATATCCAAAAGCCATTGGATTGATTCTCCATTTTAGAATCAGCATTTATTCTGTTTTTTCATCATTTCTTAAGCTTTCCAAATTGGATTACTAAGGAAGTATTATTAAAAGCATACCTTTGGAGAAAGTCTTTACCTGTATGTAATTTTTTTCTTTTGCTTTCCATCCTCAAAAGTACTGAGGCAGATTAAATAACCAAGAATAAACTTTTCTGAACCTTAAGAATGTTTTGTCTGGATTTGATTCAAAGTTAGGATTGATTCTTTAAATCAAGCATTTTCTTTCATACAAATAGTTAATTCCTCTCAATATACCATGTCTGGCAATATAATACACACCCTAATGGAGACACATATCTTAAAAATATTGAAGTTTAAATTAGTAACTGCTTTACATAAATAGTTACTGTGGGGAAGAGGAGGGAATATTACATGTCAGCTTCCAGAAGCAGCTGAGATACAGTGTGAAGAATATGTGGCTGATCTGCAATGATTTATTTAATACTCTGTATTGCCTAGTTGTGGCTGTATTAGCTTGCCAGAATGTTTACTATATGCATATGTTGATTTACTTTTATAAGAGGGTAGTTAGAAAACTGCCAAGAAGGGAAAATAAAGGTTCTCAATAAGCATCCTGCTGGTAAACATTTCAAAGGCACTATGAAAAAATATCTGAATTATTAAGCTGTTCCAGGGACCAGTCAGGTCATTTCTTTTCCTAACACTTAAGAGCAGTAAGATCAGAAGAACAGTAACATAGTAAAGCAGTCATTTTAGAACGAAGGTGGACACTTCATTATGCAAGATTAAACTTTGAGCTTCTGACAATGATAAAAAGAGGTAAAAATTATAAACAAAATTATAAAAAAAAATTTATAAACTTTCTACTAAGCATTTTAGCTCCAGTGAGGATGCAACTGACCATAATTACCTTTCCCATGGTTAAATTAACACTGTGAAAGGTGCAGAATCCTGACGTTATTTGGTACACACTCTGAAGAAAAAATATCACTTCTAAACTCCCTTTTCCAAATCAAAACCATATTTAAATGAAGGTCAAACCATCAGCACATGTAGACAATGGTTTTTGCAAAGCATTTTGTTTTTTCTAACTTAAGTGATCGCTAAGATTGATGACCAGTAAAATCAGATTGCACTGCAATATGAAAGGACACATATTTCTACTGGCTTTGCATTGTTGGGTTTTTTCCCTTCCTGCTGTTTTTTATTATTCTCTCCAAAGCTTATAAAGGAAAAGTGTTTTTTAAATGTTTTTCTGTGTTTAAACTTCTCCCTTCATGAAGCAGATTGCCAAACAAAATTACTGCCCTCAAACTTTGATACAATGGAAACAAATTTTATTGAGTTAGCTTCATAAATTTTCTCTCAACAGACAGAAGTTCTAAGAAGTTTGGGCCACAGTTAAACTACAGGGATAGGAGCCTCTCAAAATCCTGTAATTAGCAGCCACAGGATCTTTGTAAACAGGTAATGTCAAAGGAATCAGAGGCAAGCTGGCATGAAATAGTAAAAACAAGTGGCTTCAGCAGCAAGTAATCAGCATCACGATAGGGAATATTCAGGAAACAAAGAGAATTAATTTTGAAAGCTTTAGTCCTTCAGACTAAAAAAACAATCCACACACTTCTGCATATCCTTCAATTTACTTGTGTGAGTAGGAGCAAGTTGACTAGAAAGTGCAGAAAGTTAAAGAAAGCTTGCAAACAATTCCAGTTGCTGCACTGATGTTCCAGTGGCAACAAGATCAAACAAGCATGCAAATTCTAGGAACAAAGCCATGCACAGTTAGCATAGATGCACTTCAAATCAGAAGGAGTCTCTAAGTGCATAGGGACAGAAAACCAGGATCAGAACATAATACAGTCAAAACAAAGGAAATCAAAAGGCCTAATACTCTGCAATGACTTTCTGAAGTGCTGCATAGCAGTCTCAGGAGATAGGCACAACCCTTTATAAAAGAACAGAAAGACAAGAAAAGCTCTAAACCCAAAGTATTGCTCAGTAAGGAAGTTGCTCTGGCCAGAGAACAGAAATCAAAGCTCTGGGAGGGCAACCAACAAGAAAGTAGCAGATAGGCCACGAGGTGTCAAAATATGTACATTAATTAAACACGTTGTAAGCTTAAGGGGACACTGGGTACAGAAAATATATATCCAAAAAACCTTTGGGATTGCAGAGGAGACTGAAGTATTTTGATCTCTGTCAAAATTGGGGATACTGATTCCAAGAGTGAACAAATGGCAGGAAATTCACCCTGATGGTACCTTCATGAGAGCAGAGCCTCAGCACTGAGACTGAGAAGGACTTTGCAAAAGCAGAACTATCTGAAAGCATATGAATAAGGTAATTTAAAACTCAAAGGGATATACATGACTGAGCAAAGCATACCTAAAAGGTTTAGCTGAGTCTGTCATGCAGTATTTCAGCAGCTTTTTATACTGCATATTGCACTAACCTGCATTAACTTTGCTTTTCACTTTTGTCCTGAATGAGTTCTCCCAAGGAAACAAGACCCACATGCAGAACAAGCAGTTGTTTCTATTTCTATAGGAAAAAAATGAGCAAGGTCACCCCATACTGTGTAGAAAGAGGCATTAGTGGCTTCTTAGTATCCTCCAAGAACAAACCCATTTAGTATGCCACCACAGTAAATTCTCAGCAATCAGAGCACTACAGCAAAATTTATCAATATGCAATGTATTTCACTTTGAGCAAAATTTTAGTACTGTTTTTGACAGTACCTTGAGGTATGCTTTGGTAAATGGTAACTTACTAAAGGTAGCCTAAAACCATAAAAACCAGATACGCACACTTGTTTAATTTTCTTTTCAAAAGACTAAAGTATGAAACACAAAAACATATATCATGTTTTACCTAAGCAACAATATCCTTTTGTGGTTGACAAAATATATGGAAGACATTTCTTAAAATCAAGCTGCCTGCAGTCAAATACACATAGAAAATGAATTGTCTGCAACTTTCTCACAAAGGGAATAACTTCCAGAATAATGTGATGCCCCTGTTGACTTACAGGTTATAATTTAAACATAGCTCCTATTTCCTTAAGTGATTTCAGCTTCTTGCACACAGTGAAAGTAAGTGTGAGGACATTGACTAGAGCACACAGCAAATTCTTCCAGGGATAACTCATTTTAGTAATACTGAATAGAATCCAAATAGAATATGTGTTCAAGGCAGATTGAGTACCTGATCCCAATCTTACAGTGCACATAAAAATATATATTGTATACATAAAAATATGCATTATATTAACTTTAAACAAGACACTAGCACTTTTGAAACCAATGGACTTTTCAGTGTACCTAATGACTAGGTACAGAGTACCTTTTTTCCCAACATGATGTTCTCTTGCTGTTTTCTGAAGGCCAAAGGCAACATATATAGAGGTGCATAAACTGCTTCTGCCAGAGGACTTGCTTCATATTTGGCTTTAGCCTACCTCTGGTATGGGTTGCTCATGCTACAAATTTCTTTAAGTAGGCATGAGAAGTGTTGCACAATTCAAGTTCCTCATGTTCCATCCTCTTTTGTCCTAGTGCACAGGGGAATCCTACTGGTTTTCAATAGGTATAGACAAGGATGCCTCAGGATGTTCTGTTTCTGCCAGGCAGGCCTGTGAAGATTTTGCATGGGCACAAATAAGCAAGTGAAGGAGATCAGGCCTTTGCTTCAGTCATATAAGTAAGATATACTCATCTATTCACTGATTCATGCACTAATAATTACTCTTCATGAGTTGGTCTGCAGCAATATGCTGTGTTCCCATCTTCTGTTTCCCTATTCCCTATTCCCAGAAGTTTACTTGGGTTTTCTCACTGTCTGCATGATATCCGGAATTCCTCTCCCAGAGCCCCAAGATACCTGTCTAGTTCTGAGGCATAGGAAATGCAGATGGGCAAGTATTTCTCCCAATGTCAGGCTGGAGAGTCAGGGCTTCAGAAGACACCATCCACACAGAATCCAGGTTCAAGGATGTTCCCTTCTCTTCTGTTTAGGGCTCTGGCTTCAATAATCACTATAAATAATACATAAGGTGATACCACTATGTCTTGGGTTGCAATGCAAGATGTAACCATAAGCATGTGTTCTATTCCCAATCTGTTGAAACTGGTTGAAGAGGTGTTTTTCTTTATCTAATAACTCCAAGGGGGAAGGGGGTGGGTGTCTTTCTGTTAATGGGCCAGCTGTTAAAACCAAGTGATGCAATGTTCTGTGTCTCTTCCACAACCCATCCTCCCTCCATTAACCCATCTGCTGTTAATGGGCCATTAAGGCTCACCACATGACTGATACAATTACATCATCCCATTGTGAGATGCTCCACCCAGTGAGAGGAGCCAAGCATTCCTCCCTGGATAAAACCTGCAATTCAGAACACCAAGGCAACCTGTTTCCCACTGGATTTCCCAGAGGAAGACTGGACCCATCTCACCACCACTGGACCCAACTCTCCACCACTGGACCCTTCTACAGGATCATCTCTACTCCAACAGAACCACATCTGTTATTCCAGGAGGATTTATTTGGACTGCTTCCAACATCCTGACCAACAGGGCATCAAGTCATATTCTGACTCCATCAGGTTTTCTAGGATTTTTATTTGCTTTATTGTTTGCTTGTTTCTTGTACTACCACATTTGTATTTTTAATAAAGAACTGTTATTCCTATTCCCAAATCTTTGCCTGAAAGCCCTCTTAATTGCAAAATTATAATAATTTGGAGGGAGGGGGGTTACATTCTCCCTTCCAAGGGAAGCTCCAGCTTTCCCTGGCCGCCATCTGTCTTTTTAAACCAAGACACACTATCAATTCAAAACAAAAACCAAACAAATAACACCCCCACACCCCCACAAATCTCTTTAAAAGACTGATGTCAGATATCTATTGAAAAAGTACTACAGTTGAGAACTGAAACAGATAAAACAACTTGTTATTTTCTTGAATGCTGAAAAAGGACACCAGTGAGACTCTATTTTAGGGAGACACCAATGTGTGCGGGCAGGACTTCACGGGGCTGCCCCCAATGGTTCAGTACTCACTTAGTGCTCTTACTTGGAGACAGAACCTTACTTGGAGACAAACAGCCTCTGGTGTACAGATTCCTTTCAGGAAGCCATAATAGTCTCTTAGGTCTTTTACTTGTTTGATTCTCTAAACCATAGACACTATCATGAAAAATATCCAAAATAGAAAAGCAAATAACCTTTATTTTTTTGCACAAAAAATGTGAAAAAGAGAATTTTTATCTTCCTTAATTGTAAATCTGAAAAAGCAGTTTTACCCAGATACTTTATATGTCATGGAAACTGGACACAGCACATTTAAATACCTTCAGGGGTCTATTTGCTGATAAGAAGCAATGCCAATACAGTCATTATGCTCTCCACAATTTAAATTCATTTAAATGTAGGAAATAAAGGCAGGCAAAGAACATGAATGGAAAAAATTACAGCAGGCAAACAAACAGCAGACTCTACATATGGGGATCTGTCAGGCTGCTTCCTCTCCCTTTCTGCACTTTGTTTTCTTCAAGCACTACTGAATTATTATTTAGTCAGCTTCTCTTATTTTGTCAACAAGCTCACTTAGCTCATCAGGGCTTTCTATTCCCTCTTCAGCAAAATAATATAAAATTGTTACCTAATAAGTTTTCAAGGACTAATAACTTCAGCACAGGTTTTCTTCTTTAAGCAACATAAAATGCTTAATCTGGTAGGGCAGAAACTAGGTCCCCAGATAAATTTCAAAATCTGACTAATAAAGAGATAAAGGATTCATCTCTTTCAAACAAAAGGTTTATTTGACCATGAGGGAATAGGAGGAAAGAATCTAAGCTAAAGGTACATGAAAGGAAGAGAGAAGATGGAATAGAAGAGGGAGGTGAGAGAAACACAACCTTTGCAAATGTCCCAGGTTCTTTCTGAAGCAAACACAGTATAAAACACTGTGTGCATTTAGGCCCCATCAATTAAAATAACCCAACTGTGATCAAAACAATTGTTCATCAGAGTTTAATCAAACCCACATATAAGTGTTTGGAGCATAAGAACTGTTATTGCAACAAGATGACAGAAAATACAGAGTCAAAAAAAGCAGGGCTTCAGCAGCAGTTTGAATTTTTTAAAGGAAAAATTGTACTGCAATAAATAGTGGAGAATCAATATTTTCCTATTGACTCTTTCCTTTGCATTTTTGAGTCTGTTATATCACAAGTATTTCTTTGTAACACAATAAATGATGCAAGATTTCAACTGTAATTTTAATATCAGAGGGTCAAATACTAGTTCACACAAGTAATAATAAACTTGCAGCCAAAATCATCAAGAAAAACATTGAAGAATGACAAATTCCATGAGGAAAAATGTGATCTCCTGCTCTCCTTGAGAGAAAAGCTGCACTGGCAAGGTCACTCAAAAAGTCTCTGATTAGCTTAAAAAATAAGTCAACAATAAGTTTCAAAATTAAAATTAAATTTAAAAAGAAAATATTGAATAATCTAGCAAAAACCAGTTTGGTTTAGCAAATTGGAATAGCTTAATAAATTGTGAAGAAGCATTCAGACTAAGTATAATCCTAACATCAGCACAAGCACATTCTTTGAGTAATACAGAATTAACATTGTCAATGACCAAAACATCATCACTCTGGCAACAGAATATATATGGTTTCTCTCCAGCAGGACTCTTTAAGTGATAAGCCCATCTCTTGTCAGAATATATACATTACTTGGTCTTTATTTTAAAAACATTGATCTGAAAACAATATTGAAACCTTAAGTGGAGAGAGAACACTGGACTATTAAATTACATGGTTGCAGTAGGGGCTGTTGCAATCTTTTGCCATGAGATAATTAGTTTTACTTCCATCTTGTTCAAATTCACTTTAAAATTAAGGTCTTCAGTTCTGAATTTCTGCCAGACACTGCGACAAAACATAGGCTGCAGCTGAAGTATCAGGAAACAGAGAGAGGGAGCTGGAATCCATCACCAAAGCAAAAGAATATTATATTGTGATTGTGAAAAACTGAAGTAGGAGACAGCATATAAAGAGAAGAAAATATAATCGTTGTTCTGCAGAGCCCTGGGATGGAGCCATTCCACAACAAGCCATATACAAAGGAAGGGGAGGGAAGAATTTGGTCAACAATCTAATGATGATCTCAAAGACTTTTACATAGCCTTGATAAGGTACAAACAGGTGCCAAAGTGGCAGCTAAATATGGTTCAGCAGCACAGAATATTAATTATGGCATTGAATAGAAGGTCTGGTTTAAAATAGAGATGCATATGCCATGACAAATAAGTAAATACAATGAGAAAGAAGAGAAGACCTGCAGGAAATATAAACAATGTCTCAGCAGTTACCCAAAAATGAGAAAAAGAGTGGTTTTCTTTTTTTACTGCCATTGAAATGATCTCTTCAATTAACAGATACAGAATGGAACACAAAACAAGGAAGACAGACAGCATAAAACACTACAAAAGCTAGCCTAAGGTGCCAGTAGGTAAAACTTGTTACTGCTCAGTACCCATTGGTATACCAGCTATGTTGACACAAACGAGTTCCTAATGGTCACAAGAAAATAGCCCAAAGTCAATAGTGTGAATCTGTACCACTTCTTTAAGTTTATAGACAGGGTTAGAAAAGAATAAAGATTAAACAGACAGATAAAATGAAGAGCTGGAAAGGGAGTTTTTACAAGGGCATGTAATGCTGGACAAGGAGAAATAGCTTTAAACTGAAAGAGGGTAGATTAGATAATAGGAATAATTAGATAATAGGAAAAAATTCTTTGCTGTGAGGGTGGTAAGGCACCGGCACAGGTTTCCAGAGAAGCTTTGAATGCCCCATCCCTGGAAGAGTTGAAGGCCAGGTTGGATGATGCCCTGGGCAGCTTGATCTAGTGGAATGTGTCCTTGTCAATGGTAGGGGAGTTGGAACAAGATGATCTTTAAAGACCTTTCAACCCAAAACACTAAATGATTCTGTGAACCTGTAACATGGAAAATGGAACACCTTTTCACTCTTGCAGGCACCATGTGTGAATGGAGAATGCAACACTTGGACAAAAGCAGTAGGAGGAATTCAATACTCTTGTTGACTGCAGAATTTTCACTTGTGCATAATACAGGATGGATGGTCGGACAAGCACCTTTCCAAATACTGCATTTTGCTTTATTTTGCAAATAAAATTTAAAATGCTTGCAAAGCACTTGGTAGTAAAACACTAGCAAATACCTACTACCAAGACAAAAAAACATCTCATCAGCAAGCAGCTGAAGGATAAGTGCCTCCTCTTGACTAGGAAGATATTATATTCAGATGCAACAAAGAACTTGTAGTAAGGCCAATTAAATATCACACACATCTGTGCTGAGAACATAACCCAGAGCTAGGGAATGACACACTGACTCACCCATGCAGCCCACATGGAGCAGGATGCGTCTATCAAAGGAGAACTTAGTGGCTCCACATTTCACATAATATAACTGCCCTAAGGCTGGCGTGCTCTTCTGGGGCAGGGAACCCTAAATTCAGTGTCTTCCTTATCTGGCTGTCCTACTGTCTTTCAAAATTATTTTTTGCATGCACATACTTCTCCAATCTGTGAGGAGAGTCCTGTCAAAAGGAAACCAAAGCAAAACAATTGTGCACAATATCTCTGTAGGGAATGGTAGGAGGGAGAGAGAGAGAGAGACTCTGCTCCCTAGGGAATGAACTAGAAGATGCAGGCTTTTTCCTTTCACAGGTTTTAGCAGGTTTTTTTTCTGGGTTTTAGTTTGTGCTCTTGGGGTTTCAAGTGTTCTGTTGGTGGTGGTTGGGTTTGTTTGTAATTTGTTTTTCCCAATAACAACTAGAAAAAATCCTGTCATAAGCATCCGATGATGAAAATGCAATAAGAAAAGGTTCTGCTAGGATGTAGGACATGGAGTTAGTGCTACCTTTAAAGCAAGAGAAATTAATTTTTGGGTTAGTAGGATGGCACACTAACCATAAAATCATTGCTACCCATGCACTGAGAGTGCATGGTACAAAGGCTTTAAAAATGCCTATCAAACCAGGCCCATTGAGCTTGTTTCTGCAATCTGTTCAACCTGACTATGGATCCTAATCACACTTAGTCCTGAGGTAGGTGCTGATCTGCTCAGCAGAGTGCATGCTGTGCTACACATGCTTAGATGAGCAGTCAGTGCCTAAAGAATTACAGGTATGAGGAACAATTAGGATGGAACACACAGTGCTTAGTAGTAACTCTATCTTACGTGAAGAACAAACAAATTGCAAATGCATAATAACACTCTTTGAGTTAATCCAGCACTAAACAAGTCATCAGTCAGTTTTTTTCTTTGTTTTCCTTTCCTTCAATTTCCTTCAATTTGTAAAATTGCCACAAGAATTTTAGCATTAGCCCTTCGCAAAAACTAGACATATACTGAAAATTTTGAGTATGGAGTGAAATTAAATGAAATCATCAAACAAATTAGTGTCTTTTCTGAAAAAAATAGAAATAAATACAAATTACATAAATATATATAACATAAATATAATTTATATAAATATAAATTATATAAATATCTATAAAACAAAGCTGATGGCTTCACAAAGGACAGATCACAAAGAGTGAGACACCTCTTTTCATAAATCATACATTGCAGGGCTCACAAGCTAAGACAGAATTTAGAGGGAATGTGTTCTCCAGCTCAGGTGAAGAAACATAATGAAAGTGATTTTGCCTGGGTCAAAAAATGTCTGCACTTTAACATCCAGAGCAACAAGCATCAGAACTCAAATGGAGTCAGTTGTCTCTTGAAATAAATTACTTCCATGTTCCTACAGACATGGTTACTATTAGAAAATGGAAATGTAGGATTTTATAAGCTGTCAAAAGTATATACCTATATCTTGTCAGAAGAACTTGAAGGTCATCTAACCAAACTTTATTCTGTTCTTTTCAGCACATAAAAGTGAGAACAGATTCCAGAATCAGATCTTTTACTATAGAATAGAATAAAACATTGAGGTTTTAGTCTAGTCAATGTTTATTTGAAAACACAAATGTTCATATCTCATTAGAATTAATAATAATAAAATATTATTATTATATTTTTTATTGTTATCATTAATATTACTTATTCAGAAAAGGCACTGGAAAATCTTGTCTCAAAATATTTATACAATTCTGTCCTAAATCATTGCTTGGAGAAACAAGACCAATACATGCATATATTGATACCATATGAAGCCTGAGTAATGCACATTTTGTGAGTGTTCAATCTGACTCAAAACAGTAACCTTACAAAAGGATGCTTCACAGTTAGAGAAGGATTTATTCAAATGTTAAAATATCAGTTTATTATATGTAGAGGCATTAAAAAATTAAATAAAATGTAAATTGTATTAAAAATGTCTTTTGTGTAAAAACACTAACCATAAACTTTGCAGCTGATCTTTGGGTAGAATTTATTTTTCATAAGTTCAAATAACTACAGGATGGACATTTACATCTGAGCTTCTCCCTCTGTCCTTCCCATATAATTGATGTAGAGTAACAGGCACATCCGGGGAGTCATTCAATTGATCTGTTTCCACTGTGTAGTGCAGAATAATACACATCACACCCTGGGGATGTCTATTTCTCTGCAATGACTATAAAGGGAGCTTCAGGTGACTAATTCACAAAGCACTATAGGTATCTACATTTGTTCAGATGAAACCCACCCTAAACGTGTTCTTGAAGAGAAATGTGATGTATCTTAAGGAAAAGAATTACATAGGACTAAAAGAGCAGATTGAAGAAGTAGGTCAGAAAAATAATTTAAATTTTCAGGATCAGTTGCTAAGAAATTACTCTAATCAAATCTCCTGGAAGTTCTGAACTATGTCTCATTATATTACCAAAATCAACTTTAAAACAGAGTTTATTAGCATACACAGCTACAACTTGGTAAAACATATGGAGAAAATGTGCAATGGAAAGACATAATCCATGAGGACCAGCTGGAATAAGCATTGCATAACCAGGTATGAGAAATAAAGACCATATACCAGAGATGGAAGGGACACTTGCTTCTTGATTTCTATTTGAAAACTGAAGAGAAAGGTTTTTGCATTGTTAAAGCTATCAAATTCATTCCTTTCAATTTCCCTAACTCTGTTAGGTCAGCATAACCAATCCCCGAAACATTCAATAATGTATGGATTTTCCTGAAGTACTCCAGGACAATGTAAATAAATGCTTGCCTTGATTCAAATGGTACACACATACCCAGTAAGGGGCAGGCAGTGCCTGAATGCTGCTGGCCAGGACCTATCTCTCTGCTGCGGCTGGGACTCTCCACCAGCTGGCAAGGAAGGAGAAGCTTTGAGGACAGCTAAGCTGTCAGGGAAATCAACCAGAAGAAATGAGCTATCCCTGCTTTTGGAGGTTTTCAAGACCTGATGGGACTAAATGAATTTCCACAGTCCCTTCCAACCTACATGATTCTGTGTGCATGTGAGTCTTTCAAATATGCACATATATTAAAAATCCATTATCATTAATTATTGATTGCTATTAAATATTCATTAATATTAATTAGCATAAAACTCTGATTTTCAAGGAACAATGCATAGTACAAATCTTCTAAATGAAATAGGGGCAAATATGTAACACCTATGGATAACTGAATATAAGAACTCTCTCTGACATCTTTATTTTTCCTTCTGCCTAACACTGAAGGTGATATTGCCCAAACAAAACTAAAAGAAAATGTATAAACATGCTTTTATTGCATGTCCACACACAAAGTCAAAAAATGAGGCTTGTTTCAACTACTTACAAGCTGTGAGTAATCTATTTCTGTTCTTTTTCAGATAGAGAGATGGTCCTCAGGAAAGCATTTCATTATAGCTGCTTCTATCAGAATTACCAAAACTTTGTAAAAATTGCCCTGACTAGGTTTATTTCTTTTCTTTTCTACTTACCTCTTTTAGGTTATATTTCTTTTCATTTTTCTGAAAGGACAGTTCAGAAATATGCAAAGAAAAATCTATATCCGGTTAATATTCCTGCATATAAATGCTACTTACTTTAAAAGCATAATCTTGAGCTCAGGCTTACTTTAAAAGTATAATCTTGAGCTGAAGTCTTCAAAAAAAAGGTATAAACCACAAATCTTACACTTAATTAATTAATTAATCAGTAATTAGTAACTTCATTCTGGTAGAGCAACATCTTTCATAACGGCAATAGATTTTACACATAGACAATCTGTAACACACTTGTCTATATTTAATTTAGCAGTCTAATCTTAAAAAAACAAAAGTGCTTTTCTTGGTTTGAAAACTTGATTATGTAGTGTAAATAATGATATGGAATGACAGCAGTGAAATCAAAATACCTCTTTAAACACACTTGATCAATTAAGGGTTTTAAGAGAACAGTAGTAATAGTCCCAAGTTTGGTTTGTTTTTTTTTTAAATGTATACAATTTTATGGGCCATTGCTCTGTACTCACAAATAGTAAGTCATAAACTTCTATAACCTCAAAGAAAGGAATTTGCATTTTATCATTGAAAGAATTTGCATTTTATCATTGAAGTTGGGAATATTCTCTGGGGTCTGCAATTCTGCCTTAATTCTAGCCTCTATTGCTGTAGTTAAACTTCAATGGTATTACACTTGATATTTCTTAGTGTGATAATAAAATCAGCCCCTAAACAGTTGCATTCATTATGTAATGTTGGCCCATTAGTTAAATCCCAGAGACAAATTCCACTAATCTTTTATTTCAAAGCTAAAAGTCTTTCTGAGGCAACCAGTTTAACCTCTAAAAATAATTTTGATATTGTGAGTATAATTCATTCCACATTCATTTTCATCCGAAAAGTAATCCAGGTATCTAAACATGGACATTTATACCTATTTGAGATCTTCCTGGATGTCTAAGTCAACTACATGGAGTTAGAAGGAATGACACAGAGCCTATTTAGAAACGTGTATCTTTCTTTGTAAAAAAAATGGGTACACAGATTTCTTGAACTCGAGAGGACATTCAACACCTAAGTTAGGCAACAGAATTCCATTTTGGAACATATTTATTAGTATCAATATTAGCACTAGCTAAGTAATATTTAAGTCTGAACTGTTTTATTAATGTCTTTTTATAGGCAACAGGAAGAAGTAAACAAGTAAACACTTCAGAATATATTGCTTATTAATTATCTCACATGTCTCTATCTAGGTCAAATGACATACCAGAAGCAGTCATTGCTTTGCACTGAGTATAAAGGAAACCCAGTAATTGCCTGTCTCTCTGTGCTTTCAATCACTTTTAAATCTACTGAGCGCATAAGTGGGCATTATGATACCATATGATTCAAGTAACTTCCTTTCTACTATCTAATCTAAATGGCCTGTCCATTAGTTACTATAGCACCGCATGATGAACAGAGGAAAAGAGCAGAAAGGGAGCTAAGAGATGTCTGTTTTAGACTGATAGCACACTTGAAGAGAGAGAGAGGGAAGATTCATAACAAGGATGAAGGATGCATTTATTCTGCTTCACCATGTGTTATGTTATAGAGAAGCATAATCACAATGATATTACTAAAATAAAATACACCAGCAATTGCACAGTATCTCCAAGTGTAAAGTAAATGTAAGAGTGTAATACATGAGGCAACCGATAGTCTCAAGTGTACCTCTCAAAAGGGGTTATTTCAGATATTCTACTCAGAGGTGAGCAGTTAGTGATCACATTCTGGTTTGTAAATGGTTTACATTGAAAGATTTGTTTAGACAACCATTTTAACACAAGACAGTTTTTCCATCTAAGACTTTCATTCAAACCTTTGTTTAAATAAATTGTGTTTGATAGGTCACCCTAACCTTCTGTGGCTACTGACTACAATACATATGCTAAAAAATTGCCGCAACTAGCAATCCAACAAGGGAAGTCAAGCTCTGCTGATGAGTCAGGGATGAGGTTCAGTGAGATAAAATGAACAGTACAGGCTCAGCTCAGGACACTGATTTCATTCTGCCATCAGATGTACAATTATTGATCTCAGCAGTTTAAAAGAAAAGCATGTATTTGATGTAGCTGGCAGCAGCCTCCCAGTTAAATTGCTCGTCAGCTGGCAGACTATTCTGTGAGCTTTGTTACAGAGCAGTTCAGTAAATGGACACCGTTTTTGTATTTTTCACCATACCTAAGACAGTGAGTAATCTGAACAGCTATTTAAATATTTTCAATCATAGCCCTAAATGGGTGTAAATGCAGCCTGTGTGCAAGGAACCTGCTGCTTGCCAACAACTGATCACGAAGAATCCCCCACACCAAGTGTAGTCTTCTGTTCTGCTCAAAAGATGAGTAAGAGAACAAATAGAGAAAATCAGTGAGTCCCCAAGAAAGTCTTTGGGGATAACATATTGTTCATACGTGATAAACTTTGGCTTAGGTGATTCATAAATAGATTTACACTGTCAAAGATGCAGTCTTCTTCCTTTCCTTTTCTCGGGTCTCAAAGAAACTCAGCATAAGAAAGGGGAGACGACAGGGACAGAAAAGATTTTCCTAAAAATGTAGAAAAGTAAAATATTGCCAGAAAGGTTTAATGAAAGAGGTAGATCTAAAACTTAAAGCTGCTTCTGTGCATGCTTGTACCTGATCTTTATAAAAACACTCCTGCATCACATGTTGTTAACATCTGTAAAGGCATTAAAGCAAGGGCTTTATGAAATTACCTCATTCCCTAAAAGAAATCCCAACTAGGTCTGAAGAAATGAGAGCACAAACAGCTAAAATATGAGGGATAGCTGAGAGAAGAGAAATACAAGGGCTATGTAGAAAAGGCTCTTGTTGAAAGAGAGATGGAGAGGGTAAGAAGAGTCAGAAGAAAAGTAGCAATTAGGAGTAACGTCAGAGAAGCAAAAGCCCAAAAGACAGAAATAGGTCTTAGAAAAGGGAATGGCAGCCTAGCCAAGTGGAGGGATAGCACTTCTATGAACTCTCTAATGGGATATATGTCAGATGTCAATAAGAGATTTTCTTGCAAGGAGAGTTTAATGAATAGAGAAGGAATACGTTGTAGAGACAAATACAGGTGGTGTCAAGTGGATCAATCTCCAGGGCATACCACTACCACCCTTCCAAGAACTCCCTTTGAAGTTGTAGGTATATTTGTTAACATAGTCTACAGCACAGTGACCATGTTTTATTTTGTGTATATACAACATCTCACACAGAGGCCCTGGTTGCTTGAGAGCACCTCGATATTAACACGATACAAGTGCTTCCTACGAGTATCAAATGCAGAAAACAACTGAATGGAAGGAGAGAAGGAGGAACTAGATGACCATGCATACTCTCCACCCAAGCACACCCTAACATAAAAGGACTAAATGTGAGCTGTTAGTTACTGTCTCCCCTTACGGCTCCTTCCAGTCCAGGAAAACCACACCTGAATAACAATGAATGTTATTGCAATAGCAGAAGGGTTTTCCCACCTGTTCCACCTGTTAGGTAGGAATTAGCACAGTGATGCATGTACTGCATGTGTGTAAATGCTCATAAGGTGACTATAAATAAGAGAAAGTAACTAGCATGATTATATCATAAATCACTGTATTTTGCAGAAAAGGAAGCTGAACTTAGATAACTTAGGACCCAATTTACATGTATGCTTATCACTGTAAGTACATTGTGACCTGTCTTTCAATTATTCCTCTGCAGAAGACTGAAATCCTTACAAGCAAGTTATAAAGTTTGGGTTATTCTGATTTTATAATGCCTAAATGTGTCCTGCAGCCACTGCTGTTAAGTGGTTGACAAGATGCATGACCCCACTAGGGAATAATAGCTCAGCATGTTGCAAGAAGTCCACTTGAACTCTTCTGGCAAGAACAAGCCATTCATTATCCCACAGCTGAATCTATTGAAGACTTATTAACACTAATTCACAAGAAAGGAGCTTGTTTGATTCCCAGTAGGGATGGAAAATCTGAACTAAACTGCTATTAAAAGGCACCTGATATTAAGGTAGTACCTCACAAAGTAATACAATTTTAAAGTGATATTAGTAAGATCATGTGAAATATATTTGACCGCTCTATAAGTATTACTATTGTATTACCATGCAATTACTGTTCATTGCCAAAACAAACTTTCCTTAACTATAATATTTAGAATAGCCCCTAGAGCTCCAAAAATTATCTGAACTTACTCCAGTTATTCATGACCAAAAGCTAAGTCTGCCTGTTAAAATTTCTTTAATGCTTATTTTAGGAATTCAGACTGATTACCTTTTAAAAATCTATCATTAACTAATCCAGAAGGAATTAAAGAACATTGCAAAGTTTTTCAAGGTATAATCAAAAACATTAAAAATTGCTAACACTTGCAACTTAAATATTGCAGTCATAGGAAACCAGAAAGTAGAACTGGAATTAATCATATTGATGATGATTTTTCTGTCTATGAAAGCCAACAGGAAACAAAGTTTCTAGACTGAAACTGGAAACAGAAGTTGGAAATACATTTTGTATTCCTTAAGAATATTGAAAACCCAACAAAATGCTTCAGAGTTAGGTTTACTTGTGTATTTGCATTAAAAAAACAGTTTCCATTTTAGTGGCCCTGGTTTCCTCCATGTAAATCCACATGAAGGCAATATTTTGGGATAAAGCCACCTTGAAATATTTTCTTAATCAATAAAGGTGAACTGAAAAGAATGACAGAGAAATTTGGAAATCTATAATGGGTTAAATTCTCAATTTTTTAAAAATGTCTTTAGACCATTAGTTTAAAATACATTTTTTAAATGTTTGGTAATAAAACCATCTTAATTTTACTTTTTAAATTATTCATTGCTTAAGCAAAATTTAAACTACTCTGCCATGATTGTTTAATACAGTCTGATGCCTGCTGGCATGTTTTGAGAAAAGCTGAAATGTCTAAAATAGAGAGAAATGAAAGGTGTAGTCCTGGAAACCTTGAGTATGATGCACAATCATGAAATTGCAGAATTCTAAAGAAATTGTCAAAGTACCTTGCATTTTAATAAATAGTTTCCCAGATTACTTTTCTGGACATCATCTTTGGTATTTCATTCAGTCTTAGGAGCAACCTGGTGCAACACTTAAGACTGACAAGGAAGCATTTATTTGCTTATATTCACACAACTCTGTTGTCCACTTCAGGGAGCAGGCTAAAAGTCAGGCTCTTCAGCACCCACTGACTGAGTTTTTTTTGTTTTCAAATGAGACCATTTGCCTGCCAAAGAGAAAACATTCCCTGTAGGATGAAATATATTTTTAATTTGAGTCACTGGAGTATTTCACATGTAGAATTACATGTCATAAAGGTCATTATGAAAAGATTTCATAATGACCTTTATCACACCAAAATGTGACAAACACTGCAGTTGGTACCCGGTTGACATAATGCTGTATTATGGTATCTGGAGTCAATACCCTGCAACACTCAAAGCACTATTTATATAGTAGAAGACATGAGTTCTTTAAAGAGACTTTAAAAGAATGATCACTTTTAAAATATGAATAAATGGTTAGAGAACAACAAAGCTTTCTCTGAGCTGTTAGGAGAGCATCATAATGAAGTGATCACATCTGGTTCTCTATTATAAAATCTTCCTGTTAGTGAACCACTTTTAATATCTCATACTGAAGCTGCACACTCAGGACCTGCAAGCATTTCCAAAAGTGGCCATGAATTTTCAAACTGATTATAGCAGCCTGACAGAAACATTTTTAAAAGCTTGACCTGGAAAAGTGCTGAGCAGTTTTCTAAAGTGTTGGATAGCCTTGAACCCAATTGTTTTTGAGGAAAGCTGTGGCTACTCACTGAATTTTAGGAATACTCAGCATTTTGCAGGATTTAACTCTGAAGATCCTTATTGAAAGTCAATGAGAGTTGGTTTCCTAAAACTCAGTATGTCTAAAATATTTCAGTACTTGAAATCAATGTAGTCAGCTCCCCAAATGCATTTGAAACTCAGAGTTTTCACTTTGCAGAGTGCAGTGCCGTGATGCCTGACTTCAGTGTAAAAGTTCAGAATAACTGAAGGATATATTGATGGATTTGCATGTCTGCCATCTTCTGCAACATATTTATAACTGCCAAGGAAACAATACATTAGGAGAGGAAAAGGCCTTCAGTAATAAGCCCAGACAATTAATTTTTTAATGTGTACCATTTGTAGCAGAGATATCTCAATTTTGCAGTGTTCAGGGAAAATAGAATTGAGAAAAGGAAATAAAGTTATCATTGGAAGATAACAATCGAAACTTTATCAATCCAGGTGTGTTTGTGCTTCTTATAAAAGCAATAGAATGCATTCCAGTTATTTCACAGGTAAATAGTATGTTACCTTTAAAATTTCAGCATTACTTTGAAAAATGCATCACTACAGCATTTCTTCATAGCTAACACCAGAACTGGGTATTCAGCAGACACAGCGCATTGCCAAAAATGGAATAAGCATATGAAATTTGCCTACCATTTGGCAGAAGACAAAACTAACCAAAAATATCCTTCTGCCATTTGAAGAGCCTGATATGGCCCTCACTGACAGTCACAGATCTGAGTATCTCATCTTCCATGACTTCCCTCTTAAGCACTTTGCAAAGTCATCAGTGAAGAAAAAGGCCACATCAGCACAGTAGCCAAGATTTGGAGAAGTTCAAAGTCTCTCCAAAATACAGTCTCTAAGTGTCTGTTTGGCAGGTGGACCAAAGTTCAGAAGTTTCCTTAAGACCTGCCTCCTCCACCTGCCTCCTCCACACTCCAAGCAGTGTAGGCTCTTCCCCACATCTCTCAAAAAGAGGAAAAGGAATGATCACCATCCAAGTATTGGTAACTCCAGCAGTACTGCCTACAGCAAGGTCATTATTACTCAGACTATTTTACCAATTTTTTTGTTAGGATATTATAATAATCTATGTCATACCTGTGCCAAGCCTTAGAGGAAGAATTTCAGTGTTGGTCTGATTGTCTCTAGTTAACTGATGTGCCCCACACTGCAGCATCAAAAGCAGTGACCTTGCCCTGGCAGAGCCCTCCTCAGCCACCTCCTGGTGCAGAGCCTGTTCAAGAACAGGAAGCACAAAGAAAATACAGCTGATGTTATGAGTTTGCAGTGTGTTTTCTCAATATAAAAGCAGAATTTAGCATTATAGTTTTTGATTAATTTGGGATAGGCATTTTGTCATGCAATTAAAATGCAATTAGACTACTGTCCTGCAATATTGACTTGATTTATAATCTGCTGCTTAAGTAAATTGTTTTAATATCTCTCTTGAGTCTTTCTCCAGATACTACTTTTTATTAATACATGTGTTTTAGGGGACATTTAATCTCATTTTAAATAAAAGGAAAAGAGAAATTGAGTGCAATACATATAAAAGCAGACGTTAACCATTTATGCAGTAAACCTAATCAAAGCACAATTGGGATGACTCAGCAATCAAGGGTTTTCTACATGGTTATGTGTGGTTCATTTCTGTTCCCCAGATCCTAGCATCTGGGCAAAAATGAACTCTGAAAATATGCGCTCTGCAAATAAAGCCCAGAGCACTCATAACCAGCAGAAATGCTTGGACACCCCGAGCAAGGAGTGCAGCTCTGGTTCCACCTGCCCTACCTCGTCAGCTCATGGAGCATGGTGCTGGCTGTGAAGGGTTGTGGCAGCTGTCACTGCTCTGTTCTTTCATTCAGGGACATTGCATTTGATTTTGGATAACACTTCCATCAGCTGCCACAAGAGCTTCTCTTCACACAGTGCATAGCAACCTGGAAAAGTTGCGAAGTTACAATTTATTGCTAAGTATTTGTGAGCTTAGGTTTATTCTGAAGATGATGAGTCAAATGAACCTTAATGGGTTAGTATTACCTTTAGTAATTCCAGTCTATGACCAGTGATATTTGGGTCTGTTACATATGCTTGGGATTTTCCACACAAACTTCACCTGTGCAAGCTACCCCTCATCTTACAGCCTCATGTGCTTAGAAACTGGGCAGGAAAGAATTCAAATCTTGAGTCAAATTGTCTGAAGTGTAACCTCAGCTAGGTCCACTTCCCTTTCGCTTTTAAAAGCAGGACTAAATATTTTCTAATTTAGATATACTATTGAGGATTTCCATTCTTTAGTATAGACAATTCATGGTGCAGCACATAATTCTGTACTGAAGCAATATTTTTAGTATGTCATGTCCACTTCTATTTATCCTTTTCTTGTATGTACAGTTGAAAATATTTATATAATACAAAGACAATTAAAAATAATCCAACGGCATTAATTTCCAGTTTAACTCAGTATAAGGCAACTGTTAAAAAAGTGTATATGCTTATGTATATGAAACAAAGCAAAACTAAATCTGAAAAGCTTACTGATTCAGGAAAAAACCAAACAGCATAATTCTTACTGCTTTTTGTTATTTTTTGAAATTATTTGAACAACACAGTTCTCTAGTTTGTATTTATTTACCAACAGTGCACTAAAATATGCTTCAGTTTCTTTTAAATACTTTTATTTATTTTAAAATCAATCTTCTCACCATCACATCCACTGTAGATGACAGATTCTGTACATGTAATAGTGTAATTTTAGAGCAGCTTATGTATATTTTTAGAAAAAACCCAGCCATGTTGTATTGTTGTAACCACTTTTGTGTTGTCTTATACATAAAATATTTTTAAGGGTGATTTGAATCACATAGGACCAGCAGGCAGTTCATTGAAATGCCTGTGAAAAGACAGCTAACACACATTGATTTTAACTTCTGCAGTAATAAACACAGTGAAAAACTGGCTTGTTAAAAGCCAGGACACTATAGAAAAAAATATAAAATAAAGTTTAAAAACTAGTTATAGATTTTTTTAGGCTAGAGTTCCTTGCTTCTGGCATCAACTGTATTTCACCATCCAAAGAAGTTTCAATCCTCCTTTACCTGTTAGCAAAAATCACATCTAATGGAGTCTACAGTCCTGGGTAACAAATGAAAGACTATGAATTTCTAAACAAGCACAGCACTTACAAGAAAGAGTCAAGAGTCTTGATCTAGCAGTGACTGAGGCAGATATAGCTGCAGAGAAACAGAAAGGGGAAAAAACCCACATAAATTCAGAAACTGGAGAACAGGAGTGAAAATTCAAGGAAATAACAGGCTCATTCACCTGAGAGTAGAAGTTGATGTTAGATGGAAGGAAAGTATCTTCAGAAATGCCCTTGATAGATGGATCCCCATGCTCTAAATAAAGCCATAATGCATATTATGCAGGGAAAAGTGTTGAGGGGGCAGCTGAAATAGCAATATATTCCCAGAGTTGCTCTTGAGAAATATATTTTCAGAATTGAACACAGAGGGCTCAAAATATTATACATACCTTTTTTTATTGGCAAGTTAAATCCAGTATTAGATTTAGATAGATTTATTAGATAGTAAAACTATATCAAATAATTTCACAAGTTTTTGAAAGATTACCTGATTGATAACAAATTTTGCAAGGAGCTAAAAGCACAACACTCCAAAAGCAGATCCAATAGAACTCCAGAATAATACGAGATGTGGAAGTCAATAATCAGGCCATCAAATTAGATGCAAGGTTTAGAGCTGCAGATTCCTTACTGTCAAAGTTTGCAAATGTTGGCCTTTGTCTGTAGTACCACCTAGTGTTAAAAACTCTTATCTCTGAGCTGAAAAGAATTGGATTGAACTCCATCTATGCTCCTTTATTCCTCCATTCGAAACAACCAAACCATACAGGAAAGGTGCCCAGAAGGCATTTTTCATGATATTGAGCCCAAGGAAGAGCCTTTCATACTTTTGTTTGCTTTATGGAAACAGAATTTTGAGCCATTTTTTGAGCAGAAGATGGAGTTTGGGTTTTTGTGACAGCAGACAAAAATTACCCCAAATTACACACAATTTTAAATATGAGTAATTTTTTCCAGTTTGAAGTTGAAGAAATGCTGTAGGGCTGCTCTGCACTGGAAGTGAGAGAAAAGCTACAGTGAGCGAGGCTATGGTGGTGCACTCTGGACACTGCTTTGCTTTTGTGGGCAATCCCCAGAGCGGAATCAGAGAACTCACTGAGAGACTCTGCCTGCACACCAGAGAGCCAACACCTCCAGCAACAGCTTGAAAATTCGTCTTCCTGCTCTCCACATGTCAATTTGCCGATGTAAACTTTCTTTTAAAACCAAAATATTCTCCCCAAGATCCCAGGTTCCCAGATTGCCTAGGGAGGTGGCCCCGCTTGGAGCCTGCCTTCTGTCTGTCCATCTGGCAGGGAAGCCTGCGGGCACAGGAGCAGGAGAGCTGGGAAGCCCTGGAGCCAAGGCACCTGCCTGCCTGCCGGGGCAGGAGAGCTGCCCGAGCGCCAAGGCGGGGCACCTGGCAGTTCTCAGGAGCAGGGGCTGCAGGCAGCTGGCAGGCTGTGGGAGCAGGGCAGTGCTGCGCTCCCGGAGCCCTGCGCCTAAGGAGCAGGAAGCAGAGAGAGACGCTTGATGGCCACCCACTCGAGGGGTTGCCACGGAGTTGGGCAGCCCCCGAGCCTGGCAGCTGGGAAACAGCCAGGCTGGCACGGTGACAGGTTGCACCTCACTCTGCCTAGCCAGGCCTGTTGGGATTTTTCCCCTCAAAACCTTTCTGGTGGAAAGTGGTTTTGCCCCAGAATTTCTTACCCGCTCGGTTTGTGACTTTCCAAAACACAGTATCTAGAAGAAAAGTTCATGAAGTGACTGTAAGTACAGAAAACTCACACACAACATGAATTTGAATTAAGTTAAAACAGATACAGCAAATGTGAAAGGATACACATTTACTAAATCAGAATGGAGTGTGTTGACTGTGAATTCCCTGGAGATGCAGTCCGCCTTTGTACAAGGTCCTCAATGGGTAGATGTCATGGCTGCTCAATGTATAGCATGTAAGTTTTATGATAAATTTAATACAGGAGCAGGCCAGAGAAACAACATAAAGATAAAATATATAACAATAATTTGCAGCAACATCAGTTAATTGTGAAGCTGAGGCAGGAGGTGTTAATTACAATTATAGATGAGCCATTTAGTAATTCACATTAGTGAGCATAGAGCAATTATCAACCTGCTGGTTTTCTTGCTACTTATAATACCCATGTTTTCCTATTTTTTATTAAACAGAATAGCTGTATTGAACAATGTAAAATAACAGTAATGGATAGAATGCCTTTTTAGGTAACCTACAGCTGTGATGCACAATATTATCACAAAGACTTTCCATTTGGAGTAAGATATTATCCACAAAGCTAAGTGTTTCTGTTGCTAGTGTTAAGTAAAAATACATAATGGCCATTTCACAGATGGACAGATACACTTTGTTTGTTGCATTAAAATTTACAAATACAAATTAACCTTGACTGGACCTGAGGCAAAAGCACATTTTAAATTATACACCAGTAAAAAAAATTAAGTCCAAGAATATCAACATCAGTACCTCTGTTTCTAAGTGATAAATTGGGGGAAAAATCACCATCAATTGGCTGTAGTCTCCGAATGTAGTCTCCAAGCCTGGCAAATACATTATTAGTATGAGACTCCAACTGACTTAGTTTAACATGGCTTACCCAGGAGAGACCATGCCATCATCGTGTTAGCACCTTTATCATATAACGTATCATCATATGGAGTACTAGAACAAAGGTGTTGAAGACAAGTGACCTTCTCAGGAATAGGTCACTTAGTGCTTATAAGTTATACCCATGATCTTCACCATGGATTTATTTCAGCATCAAGGCTCTTGTCACAGGGATAGTGCACAGGCTCCCAAAAGATAGAATGCTGGTATAGCCCAAAGGTCCTGAAGATAGAGGACTGGCAAAACTAACTTTTCTGCATGTACTGAAACACAAAGCTGTTTGATTTTACTAAGAGCTTTTGCTTTGTCCTGTGTACACACTACAATGAAAATCCTTTCCAGTCAAAGGGGAGCTATGCATCTGTAACCAGGCTTCCTTGGGATGAACTCTGCACATTCATACTTACAAGATGCTCCACTGGTACATTCCTGACAGTGCCTTACCCTTGATCAATCAAGCCTTAAAAATGTTATAAAACCACTATTTGCTTCATACTAAATATGAGAATATGAGCCACATTTTGAAGCTGTAACATTTTTTCACATACTTTCCCTGTATTTATGCCATTAGCTCAGTCACGTTGGAATTCAACACAAGGATATCAAGCAACTATGCAATTTGTCTGAAAAATAGTAACTTTTTTGCCAGATGTTTATCAATTAACAGATAAAACTGGGATATTATAACTAATCTACACATTTTCCGCTTGTTTAACAATAACTGAATCTGAATTCATTGAGCACAAATGACATTCCTCCTAGGTTGTTGTACAAAGCAAAACTTCCCCACATTAGCAAAATTATCTTCCTATTCATGTTTTGAAGTATTTATAAGCTTCAATGGAAAGAATAATGGTTATAACTAACTAAATACTTTTAACTATTTCCATGACTATTTACTCATATGTTAAAAGAAATTTGACTTGCATCTGCACCATTTCTGTGTTTCATTTCTGGATTACATTTAGCAAAACCACCTGCCCAGCAGAAGATCTGTGCAATATATAAGTCAGTATGGCTGCTATTTTGAGAGCTTAGCAGAAATAGAAAGGAGCATACCTTCTATGCAGCAGTATATATACCTAGAAATATGATATGTCTACCTGTTCTTCTTCCATAACAAAATACGCTGTCACCCTGTCTTAATCTGGGATTCTTTGATCAGCTTTTGATCAAGATCAAATTTCCAGATGAGACACTACCATTTTCAAGCCTTTGAGTCTGAATGTGTTTCAAAGCAGGTTTCCATCCTCCCCAGCCTGAAATTCCCAGTATTTCCTATTTCCATGATGGCATTGGGACTCATGTGATGCCAAAGCAGAGAGCTACAAACAAATTATGATTTTCATCTTTATTTCTTCCTTCTCTAACACTCAGATTTAGAAATGTTTTTACTTTTTTGTTGTTGAAAGACAATTTTCCTGGCAATAACTATAACTGCATACATCTCAAGCCTTACAGATATTGCACTCTTAATCCAAGGAATAATTTCAAGTGTAATCTCTCTATCAACAGGCATAAATCAAACCCTCTACGTCACATTTCACCTCATATAAGTGAATTGTCAGAGAATGAGTGAAATTCAAGTACCAATGCTGTGCATTGCCAAGTGTGACAAATGTCTCAGGATAACTAAACAGGTATTCAACACTTTTAAATACTGAAGACTTTACAGACTTTAAGTGTGAAGTGCTCTCACTATGTGAGTCACTGGAAAATTCTTCATTGACTTCATTATAAGCCATATTTTATCTTTTCTACTCACAGTTCATACAGATGTAACTCCATGTTCTTTAGGGACTCATGAACAAATAAAATCTAAGGAAAGAGTTTCAAATTTTAAAAGTTGTTAAGGGAGAATAAACGTTAGAAATAATACTTTGGGATTTGTTATCCAAAGTCAAGCATCAGAGATGATCAAATAAAAACAAAGCTTAAAGACTGGTATGGGCCATAGCTGAGATGTAAATATCCTCCTCTGTATTTGAGCATCAGCACAGCCAGTCACCGGAAATCAAACCCGAGAACGTAACAAAGGAATCTCTTGTCACTTTTTCCTTGGTACCCAAGAGAAGTTAAAATTTTCAAAGTATTTTATAGTGAATGAGTTTAACTTTAGTATCCTTGAACTACTCCACCCACTGAAGAAATCTTTATGCCTATAATTATTCTAGCTGAGCACATCCCAGCCAGGAGTTTGTTAATGACATTACCAACAGCTTCTCATTCTTCTGCTCTTCAGTCCCATGTAAGTTTTTTTACCTCCTATTCCCCCAAGCTGTCAGGCATTTCATATTCCTGTGTTCTGTTCCCAGCTCTGTTTAGCATTGCAGACCACCAGATAGTCCTAATTCTGCCCAGATGAGGATGTGATCTTGAAATACAGGTTTTAAGGTCACTTCACTCACATATTAGGAGGAATTTCTGAAGTAAAAAAAAGCAGCAATTTAGCTGCTGAAGAAAAGCTTGCTCTCCAGCAGTACATAATAGACAAATTCCTAAAACCTTTCAATTCTCTGTGCTGCTGTGATTCAGTTTCAGAAATTCTAGACATAAGTTCCAGAGCAAGTGTAGATGTCATCAGAGGGAGACATGTAAAAGGCAAGAGAGAATAGAGTCATGTGTGACTTTTCAAAGAATTTCTGAATCATAACACGTGATATCTTTCACTTGTGGACATCACACAAAGACTCAAAATTATTGCAGGATTTTTGGGAGTAAGAATACATACATTTTTAAAGATAGGTCAGTGTAATTCTCATACTGTGACCTCATAGATGACACCAATCTGTTGGACATAGCTATAATTTGTATTTTGTTTGTAGAGGCACAGTTGCCTTTGGCTTGGCATGACTAAATGCTATAAAAAGAAATAGTCCAATTACTAGAACTTATGCCATACAAGACAAGTAATGTGCGGCAACTGAAACACTGAGCACAACCCACTTCCAAACAGGAACTGGCTCTGTTGGGGACTAGATTATCTTTAAGATTCCTTCCAACCCAAACCATTCTATGAATCTATGATTTTATGATTCTATGTCCTAATTATAAAAATCAGCACAGAGTTACCAACCAGACTTTTGGAGCCCTTGGTGTTTGAGGTTACAAGTGCATCCCTGAGGTGATCTTGCCCTGAAAAGCATTGTAACTCATAGAATTATTGATCCAAACAACATTTAACCTGAGTGGGTGCAGGTCTGTGCTCTGCTATCATGCCTGTAGAGCGTGGCCTTCAGGCTGCTGTGCTGCACATATCCTGTGGCTGCAGGGTGACCTCATTGTCACAGCAGAGCCTGTGTGCAGCTCCCACACAGCACCACCATTTACATCACCTCTGTGACCTTGCCTTTAAAAAGTGCAGCAAGATGGTCTCATGTGAGCACCCTTTTTTCTGACAGTAGAAAGTCATACAGTTGTTTTCTTTTGAGAACAATGTGTAAGATCTCAAATGATCAAAAAGGAATGTACTTCCCATGGATAGGATCCACACAGTATATTGTGCCCTGGTTGGAGACCTGTTTGATGCAGTGCATCTAGGGTTTCCCAGCATCTGAAGGTACAAAAGATTATCTGCACCATCCTCTTTTCCTTTATAGTGTTAATACCAAAGGAAATGGGATTTTAAATAACAGTTGACAGACTCTGAGTGCCTTTCATTCTGGGATAAGATATCAGCACTTTCTGCTGTAAAACAATACCATGTTTTCTTTCTAAAGCCTACAGTAGGAAAGTAGAATTGTTTTTCATTTCTCTGAGTTTATGGGGCTTTATTTTGCTTCATTTTCAAATATCTTAAAATGTATCAGAAGCTTGCTACTGAAATAAATCAGGTATTAAGAAGACCGATCATCTGTGTTTTATAAGCATCCAAACTTCAGTTTTGGCAGCACTAGGAAATAGAAATGTCATTTTGTTGTAGCTCCTTGGCACTTATGATCACAGCATGTCCAATTGCTGGCAGAAAGAGAGGCAGCTGAGAAGCCCTGACACACCATAGTGCAGGCATCCATCATTATGTCACCTTTCGCAATTGCCTTTTATTAAAAACTAAATTAGAAGACTGACTTAAATGTTATCAAACTTGGTCAAAAGCACCAACCCTGGCCACCAACCTTGCATGCAAATTTTAAAGCAGAAAGAGCAATTTCTAAGGATCGCTTAGGATAAAACATGGAAGGTAGGCTTATAATGAAAAAGTACTACACCTTTTCAGGGACAGAGGTGTGAAGCTTTATTAACAGCTCTATTTATACTATGGGGAAAAAATAGACCTGAAAAAAGAAGATGCAGGAAGTTTCAAATAGAAGCTAATATGAGCTTTGTACCTAGGATAACTCTCTAGTTCACTCCAGATTTTTTAAAGTTGAAGTTAAAAGTGGCTGTTAAAATAGGCATTCTTTTGATATAAGACAGGGTGAGAGAAAAGATCTAAAGTAGAAATTTTTTCAGATTTTCTGGAGCTTACCATGGTATCATTTTTGCTATTAATACCTATTCAAAGATGCACAGCTCAGACACTGAAAGCCTAAGCACTTGACTGAATGCACAGAACATAAACACTGTGTCTCCAGTTGTTTTCCTTCCTTCTCCCTTAGTTATGGGAAAAAGAGAAATAGATCTGCTCTGATAGCAGACTCTTTGGTCTGTATATATTTGTTCACCTGTTCCAGGTAGGACTCAGCAGGCAGAAATAACATTTTGACTTGTAAGACAGAGCCCCTACCTCTACCACTGATTATAACAGTGACATAAAACTCCATGACCATTATTGTAAGTCCAATAGTTTTGCCCAGGTAGTTTTATAAACCAAGTCTGAAAGAAATATGGTTTAATTTGTTTTATTTTACGTATTTCTTTATAGAAAACTGATTGTGACAAAAATACTCAGGTTCAGAAACAGTTTCCATCAATCACTGGTGTTTGATGGGGGTGTATTTTATTACTATTTTTAAAAATAAATAGAAATTTTGCTATTTAAAAATAATCAAGAGCATTAGAAACCAAAACACTTGTGCTCCTGAATCTTCTCTGATGCTCTGTAAAACCAGTGAGAGAGACAGTGACAGAATGAATGCCATCACATCTTCCTTGGTTCTGCAACATCTAGCAATGGTTCTGCAGACTGGTTATTTTCCTTATTCAAGGTGTATTCATATAGTTACATGTGTGGTTAGTTACTACATTTCACTAACACACAGGTCAGCTAACCACACTTTTACATGCAAAATCACCTGTACTTTGAAGTGGACAAGTGGACCATAGCCTAAGGTTCTGCGCCTTTAAATTAAAGCAGAGTAGGGATCACATGTGCCCTGGAGATGACAGCCATTACCCAGTACCAAGAAATCACTTCAATATGCTAGCAATAGAAGTTAATAATAAAGAACAAAAATATTATCTTTTCAATGATCTTCTTTCTCCTTCTGATAATCAAATCCATTTTTTGTCAGTTTTTTTATTTGGGGGGGGGGGTTAGTGGGAGGCAAAAAGACAAAATTTTATCTACAAAAACTACTCAGAATTTATAGGCACTTAGTAGTTTTTCTCAGTCACTGGAAGCACACAAAGTTAATGATCAGTGAAACATTAGTCAAGAGAAAAACTTGAAAGACAAAACCCATATCGGACTTTGTTACTCCCATCTCCTCAAATGTAATGCACACACTTTATGTAATATAATTAATAGTGATTTCTTCTTCCAAAGGTCCTAATGACAGCAAGAGAAAAGGCTACCGTCAGATTTTATGTTGCTTTAAGTAAATGTTTAATCTATAAGCAACTCTAAAAATGGTCTGCTTAAAGGAACAGGTCCCAGAATACTATTTAGTAGCATGTCCTATGTGCAGGTCCTGTCCCTATCCAAAGTGCTACAAATCAGATATGAGGCTATAAAATGTAGTTTTTCTTCTAAATAGAGCACACAAAGCAACCAAAGTCATAGAAAGTAATCTATATTGTCCTAGTGTTATCACAAAGAGCACTTTCAACATGACCCATCAGAAAGCTAATATTCTCTATGATACAGGGAAAATATAATTAACTGGAACCCTGTAAAACATTCTGATAAATATCTTATTTGTTATACTACTTCAGCAGGATCGATCTAATCAGAAATCAGGTTACTTCCAGAAATGGCTAAAACTGCCACTACCTGGCCACAAAGCAGTGAGAAACAGACTATGTTCATTTTAATATGAAGTGTCCAGTGGTTTCCCTGCGTTTACTAGAAATACGACCTGAGCTTATGAAAAGGTCTTCAACCATTGTTTCACTAAAACAAGAGGAAACAGAAGAGCAGTTTTCATATGGCTGCTGATACTACTGAAGGGCCTGTTACGTGATTTGCTGCTTGACCTGTAATGTGTGATAAGCTTCTTTTTACAGCTGCAGTGCCTCCAGGTCATATTTAAGGATGATTAGGTTTTTCCTCAATGAAGGCTGCTCCATTTCATAGATTCTGTACCATCACAGTTATTCTGGCATAACAGCACTGGAAACTAGTCCCCTTCCAAGGGAGATACAGAAATTCTGTCCAAATTAGCAAGTCTTTAAGACAAATAGAAGGTCAGTAGAGTGAAACAGTCAGTGTTAGAGAACAAATATCTATGTCTTTTTTATATACTTCACTTACTTTAATCTAGTCCCATTGCCCAAATATTCATTTGCAGGTGGACTTCAGCTTCCAGATTTTATTTAATCTAAAATCCAATTCATGTGTACTAAGGCCTCTCCTCAGTGTAAACTGAAGGAAGCAAGTGGCGGATGTCAGGAAATTCATTTCAAACATTCACTCCTGAACACTATGTCCATATTGTCCATAAATAAAAAAGGAGTTTGCCTGCTGGAGAAAGTTACTTCCTCTTTAAATGACATAAAGTCCATTGCATTATTCTCTGCTCATTGAAGAGCTGACATTTTTCATGCTCATATTCAAAGCCAACTTGCTTGTACTGGAAAAAGTCTGTTTCATAAACCTGGTATACAAGTAATATCAAAGGCAAATCATAACAAAGTATTTCTTCTAAACATGAGACTGCATGTACCAAATAAGATTCCTAAATTTGCATCACTCTTGTAAAGTGATAGATATATTCATTATGCCATAGACAAGATAAGCTGCTGACACTTAATGCTATTTCTTCATGTTTTAAATTTATTAACATTATGTAAAATGCAGCATCAATCACTCTATGCATAAATTTATCCTTGTTGGACATTACTAATAGAGAACACAAAGCCTCTATAGGTATATGTATGTACATGATCCTTTAAACTATGTTTCACACAGCAATTGTCATTCATTTTAGAAGTCATCCAGTCATATTCTTGGACAAAGCTTTGAGAGTGCAAGAGTAAGTTTACATGTACACAAGAGTGATAAATGTATTCCTCACAATTTCTATTCATTAGCACAGTGCCCATAATTTTTATGTAATGTAATTCCTTGTAATGACTTCTAAGTAAATAAATACTTTAGTAACTTCAGGCTTGTTAGAATTTTTCAGTGAAACTTCTATTGTTTGGGAGAGACTATTTACAAAAGGTTTTTGTGGGATTAGTATGAATGACACCTACTCGGAAACATTTCTGATCTCTAATATGGACATGCTAGAAATATAGAAAGCAACGCAGGCAACAGAAGCACTCACACTGCAGGACATCCTTGAATGCTTCCTTCTCATGATACTTTTCTTATATCTGCAACTATTTATTAATCCAGAGAGACATGAAAACTGTCACACATACACTAGAGGGATGGTCTCCAGATTGGTTTGATTGTTTACCCATCAACTAAAAACTTCTGAACCCATATCCAGTATTTTTTAATATATTTATAAAAACCATATGTTTACTCCTGTACTAACATATATTATAAAACATACATGAAAATAGAAAAATAAAAAGTATGAGATAAACAACTATTTTAAAATTTATTTTATTTATTAATGGTACAAAAATCATAGAATCATACAATGATTGAGGTTGGAAGGGACATTAAAGACCATCTAGCCCCAACCCTTCTGCCTTGAGCAAGGATGCCACCCACTAGATCAGGTTGCTCAGGGCTCCATCCAAACAGGCCTTGAACACTTCCAGGGATAGTGCACTCACAAAGTCTCTGGGCAACATCAGAAGTGCTTCACCACCCTTTGAATAAAGAACTTCTTCCTAAAATCTAACTTAGACCTGCCATCTTTCAGTTTAAAATCATTGCCTTTTGTTCTGTCACCATCTGCCAATTGTAACAACTCCTTCTTTTTAGTGGGCCCTCTTAAGGTACTTGAAGGCCACAGTGAGGTGTCCCTTCTCTCCTCCAACCTGAACAAGCCCAGCTCCCTCAGCCTGTCTTTGTAGAAGAGGTGCTCCAGCCCTGTGATCATCTTTGTGGCCTCTTGTTGACCTGTTCTAACAGGTCCATGTCTTTCCTGCACTGGGGCCCCAGAGCTGGATGCAGCACTGCAGGTGGGGTTTCACCAGAGCAGAGAAGAGCAGAGGGACAGAAACCCCTCTCTCACCCTGCTGGCCACGCTGCTTTTCATGCAGCCCAGAATACAGTTGGATTTCTGGGTTGCAAGCACACGTTAGCTCATATCCAGGTTTTCATCTATGAGAGCCCCAGGGCTTTTTCAGCAGACCTGGTCTAAGTGAATTCATCTCTCAGTCTGTGATCATGTCTGGGACTGCCCCAACCTGGGTGTAGCATCTTGCACTTGAACTTGTTGAACTGCATGAGGTTCTCAGGGGCCCACTTCTGAAGCGGGGGTTTTATTTTTTAAAAAGTTTTTATTTTTTTCTACACTCCAATGGATTGCTTTAGCATCCTGACACGTGCACACACCCTACTTTGGAAGCCATTGAACAAGAGTACTCACCTAAAGATATGAATCCAAATCCTTTATCTGAATCTAAAGTGTAAGGACCTGGTTTCTCACAAAAACTTCTTCCAAGTAGTCTTCACATTGCTCTGATAGTTAAGATGTATATTCCTTTTGTTTGAGTTCTCTCCCACCACTAGCAGGAACATGCATTGTCATTTCAGCTGTCATGAGTCTTGACCATGTGAAAGACAGCTCCTTAGAATTTCAGTATGTAGTAATGACATCTATATTCAGCAAAACTGTTGTTCCAACAGAATACTCAAAAAGTTGTCTGCTAGTACTTCTACAGGAGCATCTAAGTTACTCTCAAGTTATTCTTATTACCCAGCTACCTTTCATACATACTCAAACTCTCAGGCATAGATAAATAGTCTTAAAGTTGCACACAAGAATGCTTATTCAGTCTTGTTTAACTTCTGACATAATTGCTTAATACCCATTTCTAAGATCCAAATACAAAGTACCCAAAAGCATACTAGTCTTTCTTTACTGAATACCTGTCTCTGCTTCCCTGATTTCCCAGATGCTCCATTCAAGTCACTAATACATGTGCAGAGTGCCGTTTCCAGAAATATATGAACCTCTTTCTTCCCTAATGGGCCACTGCTAACCAGGTTTAGCATGTGGGAAACCAAATCTCTGCCCGTGCTGTGGTAAGCCTGAAAAATCTGTTGCAGTCAACAACACAACTAATTTAGTCTGCTGTGATGGTAGGTTGTACACCATTTGTATAATGGCTAGCTCTTAGAGAACTCACATAATGGTTGGAAAATAGAGCTCATCCCAGGAGATGTGGGATTAACCATATGGCTTTCAGTTACTGTGAGGGGCAAGGTATGCCACCTGCCTTCAAAACTGATCTGCCAAAAGCAGCAAATAGTCAGAAGGTGGGCCAGGCTACGTCTGGACCCCTAATGACTAAACAAATCAGTGAACAGAGACATTTAAAGCTCTGCTTATGGTCTTAAGCCATGACTTAAAAGTTTCCTTTTTAATAAAAAGCATTCTCACTGATACAACCAGACTTATCCCTGCTGCGTCTTCATCTGGTCCTGTGATACTTTTCACTATGTAAAAGTTCAAGACGCAAGAGAAGGCACAAAAAATTCATTTATTCATATGGGAGAAGAAAATAATGTTCTTTTTAGTCAGTAAATTTTAAGTCGCCTAATACACAAATATGAAAACCTACTAGTAGGTAGGCTTATATCCATTTTTTGCAAATGGATATTAAAAAAAAAATCCCAGTGCTAGGTGCTGCTAGAGAAATATTTTAATCAGAAATATCCCATTTTAGTTTACTGTGTGACTCTGACATTGCAAACAGAAAGGACATGTAACAAACATACTCCAGATATAAATACAGGTACCTTTTTAATAGATTGTTGTGAAAACCCAGACATGATGCACAGTCATGATTTAATCATGGCAATAATAACATTACCTTTAGTAATCAATTAACACAATGGATTTTACATTTCTGATATAAACTCATTAATATGCCTTGTCATTCCAGTGCATCAGCAAGTAGTTCATTTTGCAACAGAGTCATCCTACAATACTAGTTAAGAGGAAGCTCACTCCAGGGCTGTATTATTCATCTAGAATTCTTTCTCCCAATGGAGAGACAGGTTCCAGGCAGATCCTGGGTGTTCTGTCTGTCTCTTATGTATGCAAAATTGTAGAATATTGATCAAAATACTGAAAAATTATGCTATTTAAAAATTAAATTCTACTTCACATTGTGTTTACAACTCCTTTTCCTGGACATTTGAGTAAGAAAAGCTTCATCCTTACAAATGCCCACAAAAAGCCATTTCTGAATCCATAAAATTTATGTGTTTTAGTTTGGTTCCAAAACAATAATTGTCTTAAGTGGTAGTGGAGACTGCTTTTGTGTTTCAGAGTGAATTGAAGACAGTAGGATAGGTTTTGCCTGACCAGTCACAGCCTGCATACGAGATTGTGTTTGTGAATTCCTGAAGGAAGAAGACACTATTCTAGATCTACACAAACTGATCTTAATGCTCTTTGACCATAGCGTAATATTAAGAATCATGTTTCAAACCACTAGCATGTACAATGGATAAGTCATGATTAGGCAAACTGTGCCCTTCCAATAATAAATAATCCAGAATTCATTCTCTGCCGGAGAACCTTGTTTAAAATATTATCATGTAGAAAACACTTGTTCAAAATACATATACCCACAATCCTTTCTCAGGGTAGGAACCTCATTTGCTTCACAGTCTGTGAAGCTCAAACAAATCCTTATTGCTGAGAAAACAAAAGTACCTATTGATACAGTCATGTCTAGTTGATCTCTTGGAATTATGATGATACTTGGTCTCACTGACTGCAGTAGCAGCCTTTACTGAAGAACAGTTAAGAAATCTAAGTTTAACACAAAAGCCTGGTTTGTAAAAAGCGAACATGGAGGGAACAGGGTAAAACAAATAGAGCAGGACAGAAGAGTCAGATCACTGCTTTAGCATTCTCCTGAGCACTCAGAGAGATATCTTGCCAGTACACCTGAAACCTAGACTTGAAACCATCCATGGGCCCTATATAGTGTCAGTGCAGATACTGCTGACTTTTTTTAACCTGGTCAGGGATATGTGTCACAATATGGTCCCCTGAAATTTTCATGGTTTAAAGTCTGGAGTATGTTTGTTACGTGTTCTTTCTGTTTGCAATGTCACAGTCACACAGTAAACTAAAATGGCATTTTTCTGATTGAAATATTTATCCAGCAGCAAGCTGCAGATCCTCAAGAGTACCTAGCGCTGGATTTTATATATATATATATACATTTGCAGAAAATTAAATATGTGGTTTATGTCCACTTTTATGCTTAACATAACAGCAGCTATATCAAAACATTGGTACAGGTCTGGTCAGAGCCTTCATATATTATTCTGCAGATGACAGAATGAAGTCCCATAGAAATGTTTTCAAATAAACATAAACATTTATTTAAAGTATTTACTCCCAGGACAGGTACTTTTTCTCAGAAATACTACCAGCAGTCTGTTTCTGGAAACATCTTTGCTTTAAGTGTTTTCTGTAATGTTTGCAAAGCCTCCAGACATAAAAGCCATTGAGAATACAGCTGAAATTGTGTGTTGTCTCACCCTACAGCAGTTTGTAGCATTGCCTGCAAACAAAAGTAAAAGTCAGACCAATTATGTCTTGAACACTACCTGTGTGACACTGATACCCAACTAACCTTCTCATTCCTATATGTTTGTAATACCTCAAGCATAGGTTATGCTTCCCTTTCAGGCTCCACCCACTTCTGACCTAGGAGCCCTCATTCAGGTTGGGATGACTTTCACCTCCATCTGTTTCATAAGGTCAGAATCACCATTTACTTCATTTCCTAACAACATTTTCACCTTGTTCAATGCATGCTCATAGAATACTTTCTAAGCATTGCAGATTTTCTTTCTCTGCCTTTAAGTTGCTCGCGGAAACTTTGATTTATAGCTGAGACCACTGGCAGCCATGCTAACCATTATCTCAGTGTGTTTTCATGCTCACCCATTTTAAGAAACAGTTTTCTTGTCCTGTGCATAGGCTGTAAACTGCTTAGAAAGTATATACTACCTGAGACACAGGCTATGGCTAGCACTCCTATGTGCAAATAGAAAGATAATATAGCGTAAAAAATAGTAAATTTTGTGAGGAACATCAAGATGAGAAGCACTGGTAAAAGACAAGCAGTAGTTCACAATGCACCACTGAGGTTTTTGATCAGTATCAACCCAAAAAGGAGAATGCTATCCACTAAGGTAGTAATATAGACGAATCACTAAAAGCATCCTGGAGCCTTTTTATGGTAACCATTCAACTTAAGTCAGGTAAACCTACAAAATGTAAGGGGAAGGAAAGTTCAAGACAACAAGAGAGAAGAAACAGAGGGGTGAGGGGATTCTAAAAAAAGAATTCTTTTGTTTATCTAACATACAATTTCCCCATAAGAAGTTCAATTTTTCCACAATGGTTACTCCACCTTTATACCAAATGACTTGGAACATAAAAAGCTCATTTAATACAGGCATTTTCTTTACAGTGTTTAAAAATTCATAAACTCACTGTATAAGCCCACTTGCTGAGATTCATGCTAAGTATTCTTCCCTGAAAACAGTGTCATACCTACATAAAAGCAAATTGGTCATAAAATGGGGGGAAAAAGGTGAAAAAAATTATGTGTATAACTACCTAGAATATTTAACTACCTCAACTTACACTGAAGAATATACTATAATTAAATAATTATGGAGCTTATCAGAGCAATATATTTTTTATTATTAATTTCCATTAGACATATGGAAAGCGGTCTTTAACAAGAAGCAGAATAGCCACAATGCCTATTTGCCATGAAACCTAGTTTGCATATATGTTATATAGATTGTCCTACAGAAATAAAATAATAGATTCCTTATTTGGTTGTGGTTTTATTCTTAAATGAAATGTTCACAAAATCAAGCATTCTTTACAGAAAACAAAATGAAAATAATATTTGAGGGCAGCATAAGAGAGGAATAATCAATGAGAAAAAAAAAAAAACCAGTTGCTTTTTTCTTTTATTTATTACAGTAGCCTTTGGGGACCTTACACTTGCATCAGAAAACCAGTGTGTTTGGAACTGTGCAAGAATACAAAAAAAAAAAAAAAAACCCAGAGAAGAAAACATTGCTGTTCCTATAACCTGGACTTCATCATATCTTGATTCTGATTTTATAACACTTAGGTATACTGAGCTTTGTACTCCACTCAGAATGCAAAGCACACGTGCACTTTGCGGTCAAGTGCAATTTTTTTGCTTTATTCAAGTTATAATAAGAAAGGTCTATTTAGGTGTACAAGTACTTAGAAAAGCTTTAGATAAAAGCATCTCTCTTAGGTAATTCATAGTATTTTTTGCATAACAAGATAAAGATGAAAGATATTTGCTTCCTAAAATTGGGACAGAACATCAAGAAAGCACATAGACTTGGTTCTTTAAGCTACCTGAAAAATTTTTCATCATTAAAAGTCATAAAAATCTTGAAAATCTCTGATATGTTCAAAACATCAGGGTACATTTTTGGAAGATGATATTAGAAGAATTCCAGCTGTGGTAGACCTTTGACTTTGTGATGATATAGCAAAACTATGGAAAAAATATTGGTGTGGCACCAGCCTCAACGTACTACTATCTATGGACATCAAACTTGGTAAGTACAACTAAGCCTGGGTGTGGATGACAGCTGAAATTTTTAGGAAAAGATGAATGTAAACACAAGAAGTAAATTAATCATTGTGTTAGACTGAAAACATCCTCCAAAAGTGTCATCAGGAATTCTGTTTGCTAAGACATCTGCTAAAAGGAGATCTTCTTGGAGCTTGGAACTTTGCCTGTTCCGTGCCTGAGTCATTCCAGGAAAACAAGATTCTCTGCTAAACTATCTCAGAAAGCATGCAAAAATTATTTTAAATACTTGTCAATAAATAAATATTCCATTTTGTTGAGCTTTTCTTCATGCTTGCAATACCCTGATGACAAATACTGCTCTATCTTAAGTACAAAGTGCCTTCTTTTCCTTGTCTGTATGAATATTATCTTCAGTCTGGCCACCAAGAGGAACTGACATTAACTTCAGTAAATAACTTAGTATCAATAAAATAGCTTCTTTCTGGAATTTGGCATGGTAAAACATTGAAACCATAATCAATGGTTAGCCATAACCTAAATCAGAAAATCAAGATACAAACATCCACCATAAATGTACGTATGAGAGGTTTATCATTTTATTCCAACAGTCAGCATACCAACCCGTGCACAGTGATTAAGTTCATCTCTTGTTTGTGATTAGGTAAAATTAAAAACCTGGATTTGTGATGCTACACATTATTGTAATGATGATGCTAAAAGCGTTATGAGTAGGACAATATTTAACTCAACAAAATCTGTCCACTTGCCTACTCACTAATTAAGGGAAGACTCATAAGTAATTGTGGTGAAGAGTATTAATGATAAAAGGAGAATGTAAGGCTGCTTAAAAATCATAGGAGTTGAAACAGTCAGATATTGCGTCTCAGATACTGTTTTCCAAAAGCAGCTTTTGCAATGCATGTTGCTGCAATACCTTCTCCTTATGAGTTAGGAGATTGGTAATTATTTTTCTGGTCAATTCAACCAGTCAGGTAGCCAAGTTTGCAAAAGATAAATCTTCCTTTCTTGCTGCTTGTCTCCCTAGTCACCTTATTCTTGGCTCATTTCCCTTTCCCCTCCTAGAAAACAACTATTTGCATAACATTCTATTGCAAATGTCACTGAGAGTTGTTTTAAACTTTTTCAGAGGTATTTGTTATTTTTATTTTGCTGGTCAGACAAATTAATTTGCATTTTAAGCAAGATGAGAGAATAAGTGAAAAAAAATTCCAGTGTTAAAAGTGTGATTAGCTCTAATATACAGTATTCAAGATAAGCCAATTTCTTGCTTCCCACTCTGTGGGACTATTTGGCTGTACAAAAGATTAAAAAACCAATATAGTTGTTTTAGTTAAGACTCTACCTTGGGAGGTGGTAATGACACTCACTGATACATTCCCAATGACACCTGGGATGAATCCAAAGGAATCAGCAAACAGGTTGTGGCACACTCTCTACTGGCTTAATTCCACTAAAAAAAAAATGGGAATATCTGTCACGCATCTTTCTCCCAAGTATGAAACCCAAGTGAAGCTGAGGTAGAAGTGCTTCATAGCAGGGTACTTCTCTGGGTTCCCACAAATGGCAATTTTTGCCTTACGAATCCACATGGTACATCCTGAGCTCATGATGAGCTCCTCAGGTTTAGATGAGAATGTCTCCACTGTGTATCCAGTGTTCTCCCTTAGGTGCCATAGACCAAGACAGGAGGAGGAGGAAGATGCTGGCACAGCAGAGGCCTCTTCGCCCCCAGAAAGCCATCTCCAATGGCTCCACCGTTTGCACACGGATAAAGAGAGGCAAAATGGCTGGATCACTTATAGTTGCACACTTGGACAAAATTATTCAGTCAATGAAGTTGGAAGAAAACCTCTAAGAACTGTGTAGACAACAGTGGAAAAGTTAACCTTTGGGGTGAATCAAAGCACTGATTTCTTCATTTGCTTCTCAGTCAATTCAAGCTAAATACAACCTGAATACTCTGTGAATACATCAATTAGTGAACTGATGTTTCACTTCAAATGCATATTCCTCAACTGAACTATCTATATCAAATAATTTTGTGAATAGTTTCTTAAACCACTTGTGAAAGTACTGCTTCCTCTTTTATATTACTTCTCATCCCTGATTTACATCTTCTGTAGCTACTAACAAAAATAACTGTGGAATTTTAAATATTGCAAAGATATATAATTTAGAATTACAATTGTCTCTCTTGCCTTGCCCCTTTTCCTCTAAGACCATTTCACTGTCATGTCTCAAATATCTGTTGTGACCATTTCCACAAAAACTGCATTAGCTATTGCTTTCATTTGCCCTTTATTTCCCCATCTTCATGAATTTACAAGGAAAAAGTGTTGGGGATCAGACAAAGGCATATATCTGGCACATCCATTTCTCTTTGGCTCATACTAGGAGTGGAAAGACAGCAGCTCAGTGATAAGCATTAGACATACTGCATCTGAACAATTATTTTTGAAAGCAGAAAATTAAAATCTTTCTCTGGAGTTGTGAAGCCTCTGAATGGATGTCAGAAAACATGTAAAACCACACAGCCCTACTAGTATTTTATTTTGTTTTTCTAAAGATATACTTGATTCATCCTTCTATCTACAATCACACACACACACACACACAAACCCGTATTCTAGCACAATGATGGAGTGAATCCTGTGGCTGAAAAACCCAATATACAGCTGAGCAAGTGATAAAGCTACCTGCCAGCTCAGCTGTAAAGGCATGTAGGAAGCTTTTTTTTTCCTCCCTTAGGAGCAATGTGAATAGGGTTGTGATTGCTACCTGTGGCGTTTTATGGCATAAAGCAAAATGTCCATGCAGTGTTGCAACATTTCATCAGTGTCTCATCACTTTATTGGATATGTAGTGACAGTTCAAAACTGCATAGCAACCTTCCTTTGAAACATGATGATATCAGGAACCCTGACACCATGTTAATTCCCTCTGTCCTTATAAACCTAAAGTCCAATCCTGCAGATGTTTCAATATATAAAAAATTCCAAACACAAAGCAAGAATTTTGTCAAAAATGCCGATCCACTGAAATAAAAATATTTCTATAAGCATTCTGGTTTCATAAATGCACAGCACAAACATAGGCAGGGTTTGGAGCAGAGGAGCTAACTTCAGCTCTGATCATGAGTCACAAGTTTAATGATTTTAAGAGGCTAGAAATATGCTTATGAAAACTGGAGATTCTACTGTTTCCAGGCCTGGAACTGCAGGACTAGACTGGGGGTCAGAGATTGTGACAATGTATTTGTATCACAATTAGACTTCTGAAGTTGGTAAGTGCCAGTTCACAGCAGAGAGCCCCTGAGGGACTCAAGACTTCCACACCACCTGGAGGGAAATTGTGAACCTAGAAAAACTCAAAGGAACAGTCTAAGCCAAACTTTTCAGTGTCTACAGAGTCCAAACAATCAGAACAGGATTTCTTAGTTTGAAAGTGACTTCCCAAGCTGTCCTCTCTGAAAACAACTGTAAAACTGATTGTTCACCATGCCAGAAAGTCCAACGAATCATTTTGTTGGGCTGAAACCAAGGTGACAGTGTGCTTCCTCAGGCTGGGAACAAGGTTTACAGAGGCTACAAACCATATGCCTGACCATTACTCTTCAGAGACTCTTGCAACCTTGTATTATCTATCATGCTTTGATCCATTTCTGAAGATTTAGATGTTGATAAGCTCTTGCAAAAAAGATTGCTTACTATATATTGCCTCTTAGTGATTTCAGTGGAGTGAATGTGAAGGCCTAACCTGCGTCTTGATTTCTAAACCACTAAAATTGTTCTCACTCTGTTCTCCCGTAAACCAAAGGGTACAAGAGACATAAAGTCATAGAATCATGAAGTGAATAATGTTGTAAAAGATCTCTAAGACCATTGATTCCAACTTTAACTTTAGCACTGTCAAGTCCACTGCTAAATCATGTCCCTAAGTGTCATATCTACACATCTCTCAAATACCTTCAAGGATGGTGACTAAACCACTTCTCTGGACAGCCTGATCCATTGCCTGACAATCATTTCTGTGAAGGATTTTTCCTACTATGCAACTTAAACCTACCTTTCCTGGGGAAACTTGACATCATGTCCTCTTGTCCTGTCAGTTGTTACTTGGGAAGAAGAGGCTGACCCCCACCTGGCTACAACTTCCTTTCAGGCAGTTGCAGAGAGTCATAAGGTCTCCCCTGAGCCTCCTCTTTTCTCCAGGCTAAACAACCCCAGATCTCTCAGCCATTTCTCATAGCACTTACCCTCTAAAGCCTTCTTCAGCTCTGCTGCCCTTCTCTGGACTGGCTCCAGAACTTCAATGACTTTCTTGTAGCGAAGGGCCCAAAACTGGAAAAAGGATTCAAGGTATGGCCTCACCAGTGCCAAGTAGATCACTAGTCCACACTATTAAGCTGATACAGGCCAGGATGCCATTGGCCTTTTGGCCACCTGGGCACACACTGGCTTATGTTCAGCTGCTGTTGACCAGCACCCCCAGGTCCTTTTACCATGGGCAACTTTTCAGCCACTCTGCCCACAGCCTGTAGCTCTGCATGCAGTTGTTGTGACCTAAGTAAAGGACCAGGCACTTGGCCTGGTTGAACCTCACACAACTGGCCTCGGCCCATTGATCCAACCTCTCCAGATCCCTCTGCAGAGCCTTCCTACCCTCCAGCAGATCAACATTCTCACTCAACTTAGTATCATCTTGCAAACTTACAGAGGGTGCACTCAATCTCTTCATCCAGATCATCAATAAAGATATTAAACAGGGTTGTCCCTAAACTGAGCCTTGAGGAACCTTACTAGTGACCAGCTACCAGCAGGATGTAACTCCATTTACCACCACTCCCTGGGCCTGGCCATACAGCCAGTTTTTACCCAGCAGTCAATGTGCACCCTCCAAGCCATAAGCAGACAGTTTCTCTAGGAGAATGCTCTTGGAAACGGTGTCAAAGTCCAGTGTACAAAATCCATAGCCTTTTCCTCATCCACTTAAAGGGTCACCTAGTTACAGAAATGGGCAGGCACAAATGCTTTTCCTAAACCCATACTGGCTGGCCTCATACCTTGGTTGTCCTGCAAGTGCTGCATGATGGCATTCAAGATGATCTGCTCCATGACCTTCCCTGGCACTGAGGTCAGGCTGAGTTCCATAGAATTTTCATCCAGCCCTTCCTGCAAATGGGCATCACTTTGCTAACCTCTAGTCACCTGAGACCAGTTAGCAAGGACTAATTGAAAAGGGCTTGGTGAGCACTTCTGCTGGCTCCCTTAGTACTCTTGTGTGGATTCATCCATCCCCATAGACCTGTGTGTGTCTAAGAGATGTAGCAGACATAGCACACAGCTGGCCATTTTCCCTTGGAAAATGGAGACTTCATTCTGCTCCCCATACCTGTCTTCCAGCCCAGGGGGCTGGTACCTGGAGAAGAACTGGTCTTACTGATGAAGACTGGGAGGAAAAAAGACATGAAGTATCTCATCTTTTTCCTCATATTTGACACTATGCTCCACTTCAAATCCAATAAAGGATTAAGATTCTCCTTAACTGTCCTTTAGTTGCCATCAATAGCCCTCTGTACTTTTCTAGGGATGTGGTTATCAGTCATGATTGTGCAAAAATAAAGATTTTAGAGGCTAGAACCTACCTATATATAAATAATATACTGAATTCCTTGCAACAAAATTGCATATAAAAGTGTACATAGGCTCCAAAGAGAGAAAAACTCATCACTCAATAAGATATCACCTCATGATGGTTCCAGGCAAGTTAATTCTTACACTGGGAACAACAGGTTGCTTAGCAACAGGAAAACACAAGATAGACAAACTGATATCGTATATCCAGTGCTTCAGACAGGCTAACTTTACAAAGCTCAGGAAAATTTGAACACAGATAGAGCTGTTTAAGAGGATTCCAAAGGAAGGTCTCACCAGTGTAGTGCACAGTGGCACTAATACTTCACTTTCTCTACTGAAAATACTGTATCTACCAGATACATCCTTGTGCTAAGTTTCCTTTCCACAGATCTGTCCTATTGCCATACCCCGGCTGACCCAGATCATTGTCCTTTGCTGTCATTTCTAACTGATCAGTCCCTAGCTTCTGGAAGAAATTCTTATTATTAGTGCCTAAATGCATTACCTGGCACTTTTCATTATTAAATGTAATACTATTCTATTACTGCAGTCTTCTAGGTTATCCAATTTCTTCTTTGTATTGATAATATTCCCAAACTTTGTCATATGCGAATTTCATTACCACAGTCCTACTACTTCTGCCAAGATCCTTAATTAAACTATTACATGAGATCAACCTCTAAAACCAATCCGTGAGAAAATCTACAGACAACCTTTTTTTCACCATAATTATTCTTTCAACCAATGTCTTGTCATATTGTCTTTAGCCAGTTAGCCTGTATTTTGATCTATTTTGCTGTTTTTCATTTTGACTAGTATCTTCCCAAATGGTGATGTACTGAATGCTCAGATGAAGATCAGACAGAGTGAATGAATTTCCATTACTCTTCATTTCATCTGAGACTGATAAAGAGGCATTGGCATGTCTCATAGTTAGGATTCTTAAAATGATTAGTTGACAAAGCTGGTATGATTTACAGTCATATTAAAAATACTAGGAAGTAGGGAAATTTCAGAATAAGGAAACATCTTTAAAGAAATAAAAGATTTCAGCACACAAATAACTAGGTTGTCATCGTAACCAAAAAAAATTTTGGAGAAACACAAAAACTTAAGACAGGAATACAATTAATGTCAGAATTTCGATTTTATAGGAAACAGGCCTTTTCAAATGAAAGTGATTTCATTCTTTCATAAGACTGATGAATGGAATTATATACCCTTAATATATAGACTTGAAAATGATTTGACATGCACTGCATTACACTGTAATTAATAAATAAGCATCATATGCTATCAATGAAGCATGCGGTATATCGTTTAAAAGTTACCAAGAACACTATATACTTTGAATCCTAGACTCCTGGAGTCATCTAAAAGGATGTGCACTATTCTCTCTGGTCTGCATTATATATTGTACCACCCAGCAAAGCCACCCAGGTTATGGGCTAGCCTTTTTTTGCTTTGTTTTTGGTTTTGTTTTGGTTTTGTTTTTTATATTTCATGAAGTGGAATCAGAGACATGAAGAGAGATTAATTAGTGTGAGAAAATTCCAGGAATCATTCTTATTTGGAAATTTTTAATATGCAAAGCTGGCCAATGTAAGTGAGCTTGAAATACCTTTTGAAAATGTATTAACTTATTAAGCAAGCAGAGTCAGATTCATCCTAGAAATTCAAGAGAGTCTCTGAAAAGGGGATAGACCATTCCTGATCATGCTAAAAGACTGACAAGGAAGACTAAGAACTTGGATGCAATGGCCATGCGGTTAAGACTCAGTATTGGATTTTACCTTACTGAAATACCTTCAAGAACTCTTCTCACTGAAGAGTTTTCCACTGACTGGGAGTGTTTTCAGGCCGTCCCAAAGTCACTGGTTCAAGGCTTGGTTCTATTCAAAATTTTCATTAGTGAGCTAGTTAAAAATTATTACATGACCATACATTAGCAGAGTAATAAATAATGATGAGGAAAAGGAATCATGCAGAGTAGTCTCTCACTTGCTAAGTTTGGCTTCTATTTAAACAGTGTAGAATTTACTAATGCAAAATGCAAAGTTCTATTTACAGAAACCAAAAGTAGAGGTAAAATCCACAAGTATGACATTGTATCCTGAAAATTAGTGACTAAAAAACATGTAAGAATCATAGTAGACTACTAAGTAAGCATAAACAGCTGGTGCATGCTACCACTATCCAAAGAAATTGTGCACCTAGGTCTAGTCTATTCAACAATTTCGGTCATTGGGGAAAATGAGTCTCTACATTTGGCTTCTCATGTGCTAATCAATTCCTAATTATCTTCAAACATATTGACCTGCTCTCACTGCTTGTGCTATATAGATTAATGAATGACATTCTAAAGAACACAGTATCACACTTGGAGAGCAAGGTATTCATGTATTATTCACTCAGCATAAATATATACTGTTACCTCTTTTGATCTAAGCCAGAATTGGAACTTGCAGGTTGTTTGTGTGAGGAGATGCTGATAATGCAATCTTGTTTATTTACATCAACATTTAAAAATAGAGAACAGAGAACTAGATAAGTCTCTTGGTTTACAAAATTCTCAGTTCCAAAATCTTCCTTTCACAGGACCACATTGCCAAGACTGGTCCAGGCTATGCCTGGTCCTTCCTTGGTAGCTTCTCTCTTTTCTCCTATGAGTTTTCTTCCTTAACAATGCAACAGCCAAAAAAAAATCTCACCAGCCTTTCTTATGCTTTTCTTTCATACCCAGAAATATGTACCCACGTTTGGGAGTGAGGCTGCAGTCTAGTTCTTTGAAGAACTAACTGCTTTCTTTTTTCCCCTGTGATTGTGCTCCTCTGTCTTGATGCAGAAGCAACACACTTGGAGGAGGTGAAGGGCTTGAGAAGTGAAAGAATAAAACATAAAATGGAAAATGCTTCATAGGTAGAGTAGGGAAGAGGACAGAAGAAGTCATCATACATAAGGAGAGAAATAAAACAGACCTTGGGAAAGCACAGGAGGAAAAGAAAATAGACTTGAAGAGAGGAAATTGACACAGGAGATTCCTTTGAGCACTTTCCCATGTTCACAAATCTTTTTCTCCCATGGTACCCCCAACCAAGTGCAGTACCCTTGTAGAAAACTATGGCTTCCAATATGCTACACTGGAAAAAGTATTTCTAGTTTTGTTTGTAAAGCTGAGAGAAAGGGGAAGAATATTCTGAATTTGTGTTTTCTTCAGTTGAAGATAAAACTGCCTTTCTACCCTCTGGTGATCTTCTCCTAGATAACCTAATTTCCCCTGATCAGAGATTGAGTGATTAATTTTGGCTTCTGCCAAATGTCATGGCAGCCAACAATCTGTCAGCCTACCTTCACCTCTTCCATGCTATGCTGTTCCTATGAGGGCAGCTGGAACAGGTGCTTGAAGAAGGGTATTCTGACTTTGTGGAAGGGAAAGGTTGAGGTCCTTAGGTCTTTTTTTTTTTTCCCACTCACAGCTTTAACAGTTTCATACCAAACAGGAATTTGTCTTCAGAATTACGAAGACTGAATTCTTTTTCTGACTTGCTCATTTGGACCAGAGTGAGATAAGTAAGAACCGGTCTAGCATTTTATGCCATTGTAAGCTTCTTTCCTCTGTTGATGCAATTAAAAAAGATGGAAACATACCAGATACACAGACAACTCAGCAATATACCTATAAACATGCATAGAATGAAAACAAACCCTGCACACATAAGCAAAAAAAAAAACCCTTCTGTCTGACCTTTTGTTGGGGTTAGGCTTGTTTCTTGTTTTGTTTTGGTTTTTTTACCTATAGAATTTTTTCCCAAGAGTTGTGTAGCAACTAACTACTGAGTACTTGTTGGCACTCAGGTAAGACAAAAGGATGGAGCACAGCACCTGGCTACACGCTTTCTTTTTGTCTCCGGGAGTTTCTCTCCGGGGGCGGGGGGGGCAGGAAAAAAGACGGGGCTGGGGGCAGCTTTGAGCTCTTGAGCTCGGCATCGGGGAGAGGACAGAGGCTGCTGCTTGCTGCGGAGGAGTTTTCACTAGCACCACCCGGGTCTGATCCGGAGGAAAGCTACCATCATCTGCTCGGCTGTGCCCAGGAATCCTGAGCTCTCCTCCTGCTGTCCTGCCCCCACCGCCGCTATTTTCTCGGCGCTGCTTTGAAAGTTTCTTTTCCGCTACGCTGTGACCCTGCATTGTCCCGTCCTGCCGGGACATCCCTGCCCTCCAGTGACCACCAACAGAGCTCCTGATTTATCCGATCCACCAGCCTGGGATCCCTCACTGTTCCAGCTTGGTACTTTTACGGAGTCCCAAGAGATTGCACTGCCCCGGGTTTTGTGAAACAAAGCCGCCCTCAAAGTCCCTGGTTCTGTTCGCTATTAATGCTGTAGTTGTTGTTGTTTGTTTTTCCTTGTTATACATATTAATAAAGAACTGTTATTCCTATCCCCATATCTCTGCCTGAGAGCCGTTTTAATTTTCTAAATTATAATAATTTGAAGGGAGGAGATTTGAATTATCCATTCCAAGAGAGGCCCTGCCCCTCTTTAGCAGATACCTGTCTTTTCAAAACCAAGACATCTTTATGTTCATTTAGAGTGTGTTTCAATAGATGAGGTGAGATTTGAGCAGATACTTAAATTTGGTGAATATTCTTTTTTGAGGTCTACTCTAAAAGTGCAGTTATTCTAGTTCTCCTGAACAGAAAGCAAGTGCAATAACAGGCTTCAAACATGCCAGGTAATAATACTGTGCCAGGGACATGTCACAAATAAACACTGAATTTGAAGCACCTTGGTATATAAAGAATTGATCCAAGTATTTTTCACACTTTTGAAGGTTAATCCTGAACTATACATATTTTCAGAATTTAATCCTTTAAAAAGGAAAACATCCCTTAACAACTATCATCTTACTCAAAACCTTGGACTTTGCCAAGGATAGATACAAGACTTTATTTGCAGAAACATGAACAGTGATAGCACAGTTTACAAATCCCTCTCCTAAGAAGAGATTGTATTTCTTACTATGGATTTTCCAGTATTTTAAGTATATTTAGGTACTCTACATCATATGGTTAAATCCTTTACAAGAATACATGTATAAAATATTCTTTACAGGAATATATAACTGTTGCTGCATCAGGGTCCATATGCTTGCTTACTTCATAGGAGCACGAATGTGCTATTTTAATTCTCTCTTTACTGTTTTCACCTAAAGAACATTTTCCCCTTCTGGTCCATGACTAAACACATAACTAGAGTTATTAAAATATGAAGAGAAGTAAAAGCCAGCAAGAAGAAGAGAATGTGTCCAGAAGAAAACATGAAGGATGAGATTCTTGTACTCTGCTTCTATGGGTATCATGAACGGGGGCCTGTAACAAGTGCTTCTACACAATGGATGCAAGTGTAAGAAACTCAAGAGAAATTACCGGTCCTTGTGTATCTGTGGAGAAATTATATCAGATAGAGAAATGTGGTGGAACAGCTCCCATGATTAAGTGTTGCAATATCTTTTTGTGCAAGTTTTTTTACATAAGAGGACAGATCAACACAGGTGACATTGTGGCATGTATCTGTTACATATCACCTGATCAGAAATACCAAGACAAAAGCTTCTTTAGTCACAACACTTTCATGTGCCCTGGTAGCATGGGGACTTCAGCCATTCTGCTATCTGCTGGGAAAACATACAGCTTGGTGCAAACAATCTGTGAGATTTCTGGGTTATGTTGTCAAAAAGTTGAGTTGCTCCTAATGAAGGGGATCAACTAACTAGAGACATGCTCTGCTGGAACCTGTAGTCTCACAGAGCTAAGAACCAGCCATGGATGTGAAGGTCTAGGGCAGCCTTGGCTGCAGTGACTGTAAGATTCTGGAGCTTAAAATTCAGAGAAAGAGTGAGCAAGACAAATAGTAGAATCACAACCCTAGACCTAAGGAAAGCAAATTTCATCTTGTCATGAATCTGCTTGGCAGGGTCCCAAGAGACACATTTTCAAACAAAAATGGAAAACTTGAGGAAGCACATACTTACTTTTTGAAATACTTATAAGTTCATGCAACTTCTACTATTTAATGTTCATACTTCCACTAAAGTAATAATAGTAGAGAGAAGAGAGAGGATCATTAATCACTATATACTCAGCTCTTCAAAAATGTGACCTAAAATTAGAGGACTGGGCTAGAGTCTAAATATGAAGACTGAGTAGTGGTTAACATTTGTGTAAGATATGTAATATGAGCAATATAGACAACATATATAATGCATATGCTATTTATAATGAACATTTGTATGATGATTTTTTAAAAATTTATGTGTCATTATTGGGCCCTAACTACATATATGACCATGTATACCAAAGGGGGAAGTCTATTAAGAAAATGTAATACCTGCAGATGTTCATCAAAATGATGAGGGCTTTCAAAATTTTTGAAAGTCTATCCATTGAAAAGTACAGACTTAGAAACATAACCTCAAATTACCAAGTACTGACAGAGGGTAGGACAGTAGGTAGGTAGGACATACAGGAGCCAGAAGACTTATAACAAGGGAGAACATTTTCTCTAGAAGGCATGTCAGAACAAATTAAGCTAGGCTCCTACTCTGATGTATTTCATAAATGGATCTCTACTAAATACTGAGGAAGTCTAGAGAAATTAGCCTCCTGTGTCTGAAGCTAGTCATTGTAAATACCCACAACGTCCTGCTTGATACTATGTCTTTATATAAAAGTAGATCAAATAATTGGACTATCATAAAAATATGGCAAAGGTACTTGGGCAGAGAATGAAGGTTTCTTGGATGTAAATTTGAATTTTAAACTTCAAGAGATGCATAATGACATTATAATTAATCAGAAAGAATCCTTGTGGTTGAGAAGACAAAGATAAAAGCAGACTATAAATTTATTCTACCTCCATTTCTCTCTCTTTGACCATTAGCTGGAATCCTAAACTAATGAATAAAGGAAAAAGCACTAATGCTAATATTTAAATATTAACATATTTTTTTACTTTAAAAGAAGTAGAGTCTTTTTTTCTGACCTTTATTTACCATTTAATTATTCTATTCTGCAAGAAACATCTAGGATGAACTCATTCTAGAATACTTATGAAGGCAAGAAATACATATTTAAAATTTTCTCAGGTACAAACTGCAGGACCAGATTCTTTCTAACTCAGAATTTAAAGAAAAAAAAAATCTGCTGGATGTAAGTTAGCCAAATGTCTAATGAAACTTGCTTACACAACACTATAATAAAAATATAGATGTTATAGATGAGCATCCTAAGCACGTCACACCACCAGTCTAAAACACTTTGTATCACCTTGAAGGTCCTTTAGGCAACAGTTTGAAGACAATTTTTTGCTTACTCTCTTGGGTTTTTTTTCTATTTATATTCCTTGAATATGCACAAGGTTAATTTTGAAAGAGGTGATGCATTCCCTCTGTGCTTTCCATATTGGGAACGGGATTTTGGATATGTATCTGTTTTATCTTTATTTGAAAGGATTTCACAAATAGATTGTTTTATATTTCTCGTCATGATCAAAAGAGAAAAAGACCTGGATAAGGCATGATCAAAAGAAAGTTAAAAACAATCCCATAATACTTAATTTGAGCATAAATAAATAAATAAATGCAAGTCAGATAAGACTGAACAAACAGATGGCAAATAAAAATAACATACAAATAACAATTAACTTATGGCTCTGCATAAGACTTTTCATGCAGTACAAAGAAGCTACAAAGACAAAATCAGTGGCAAGTAGTGGGTTTATTCTTTCTACATAAAAAAATATTCTGGTTAGAACTGAAAAGATATTTTAGTAAAGAGATCTTGTTTCTTCAATTTTGCATGGACTTTTGCATACCTATTACAGTTTGATATGCAAAATTATTTTTACAAAGATAAAGCAACAGAATAACTAGCATCCATGTGACAGGAATATCTCTGTATTCAAAATAGAAAGAGAATGTTGAAATGCCAGCCTCATTAGTGCAGTGAAATTAAAATATTGTTAAAATTTAAGGTTAGAAATTGATTCAATATTGAATAATCCTTCAAAATCTGTGCCTTTGTCTTTAGGAAGTATGAAAATGCAGATTTCAAACCTGTAAAGGTTTGGGGATACATTTTTAGTGAGCAATGGTACAGAATTCCGAGAAATTTACAGGATAGAAAAGTGTATTTTGCATATTACAAATGCTTTAAGGCAATTACAGTGCTGTAAACATTCAGGAATTTATAACTGGAGTGAGACAGCAATTCATTAAGTCAACATGGTAAAAAACTCATTGACCAGTATTTGACACCTATTTGAAATAATTTTGAATATTCCATACTATGATAATCACTGTATTATGACATGGAATCCACTCAGCATCAAATAGGGGATAACTTACTCATATAACAGGTGAGTTTAAAAGCTTTGTGAGAAAAATGTCTATGGATTATTTCTAAAATCAAGGGAGAAAATAAAGTTCTATTAAAGTTCTTCAGTGAAAAAATCACAACAGTTTAATTAGAGTACAACTCTGAACTATCCATAAAAGAAGCTTTTCAATTAGCTATTACAAAAGCTGAGGGAAACCTGAGAAACATAAGTGCTAAGAACACCCACCTCTGTCAGTATAAAATTGGAACTGTGGCTGCTGAATGGTTATTGCACCTTAGGGTTCAAAACTTTAAATTAATTATCATTAGGTCTAAAGGAGAGAGGAGAAAAAATCCCTAAGGTTATATCCAAATGGATTAAAGTAAAATGGAATATAAATGGTTGTTCACACACCCTCTAGTCCTGAACTTCAAAATAAGGACTAGGCAATGTATTTCCTATGATGCCCCAAGTGATTTACAGATTTATCATTATTATCCTATATTAGTATTACCACTGAACCCTGAGGCCACTGTCAGACTGCCCAAGATAGTGTTTAGCATCTTCACAGTTTCAATACAAGGAGGACAGGTAACACTAGGGTGGGGGATCAATCACTAAAGGAATATACATGTATGCTAAATTACTCATCTACATCAGGCAATTCCTTGCATTTTTATAGATAAGAATAGTGGGTCTGCTAATTGATTGACATTTTGATTGACATTTTCCTAGTATTCTGCACTTAGCTGTATATAATCTTGCAAAATATTATCAGTCTCAATTGAAACTTTTTAATTCAGAGAATAAATTTTTTGGGAACATCTTTGTCTAGTTTAATCAGCTTCTCCTGGGGGTAGATTATGAACACAAGGAAAAACTATTTTGAGGGCTATTTCTCCTGCAAAGATCTGGTGCTTAAATGCTTTGACTTATGACATATTTCTAAAATGTGTCTTATCCAACTTCACGCAAATATATCCAAAATGGAATGTTGCCATTTACACATGCTCTGTACAAACTTTTGGTCTTAACAGCTTTAGGTTGGTGTAGATGTTGCCTTTGCAGGCTGAGGCAGCTTCAGCCAGCACAGAGTAACACTTTCTGATAGTTTGGATGGCTGTGGACCATGAGGAGTCCAGGAACAAATTCTGTTCATCTGTACATAGAGCATAAGCACTCTCCTCTGTATTCACTGAGGACTGAGGAACTGTGGACATTCAAAATGGGAAAAGAAACAAGATGAACCTAAATGGGCATGAGAGAGCCAATTAGGACTAAAAAAATTAGCCCACCTGAGGGAGAGCAGTTCAAAATTGGAACTAGAAATGCAATCACACAACTGTAGAAACTAGACAGGGAAACCACGACTGAGTTAGAAAACATGGCAATACAAAGAAAAAACCACAAGAGTCGGAAAATAGCATGCAAGTAGAAAGAACTAAAGGGGTTAGTGTGCAAAATTGGCTGTGAAGACATTGGGACATTGAGATTGGGAAGGGATATGGATAGGGCAAGTGGTGAGGCACTGGTACAGATCTCAGGAAGAGCCCTGCCACTAGGGAGAAGTGGGGCAAGCCACATACTGTGCCATGGCTGCAGGACTGCAGACACAGGAAAAACAGGAAGACTAATGGAGAAGCAGACTGCAACTAAGCAAAAAAATGGTGGAAAAGACTGCACCAGAAGATTACGAGTGTGGCAGAATTCTGGAGTGAGAGGAGTAGCTAGGTAACACCCTAGTGCATCCTGTCACCATGGAAAAGGCATAGGAAGTGTTTTGCATAAAGCCTACCTCATCAGTCAAAGTGTCTCCTGATAATTCAATAAATTACTTAATAAAGAAGGAATCAGCAGGTAATACAGACAAGTGTCCAGAAAAGGAATGCCCATTGTTTATGTGCTATTTTCAAAGCTCTAAGCTTCTCAATTTGTAAAAAAATGCTGGATCCCAGTACCAAGAGAGGGGTCTACAAGACTGAAGTTCACCCTATTTTCTACATCTGGCAGTGACAAATGACCAGTATGGCTAGAAAAACTTAATGTACTACCTAATCACATACTGCTATAAGCCATTACTCTGGGGTCACTAAGGAAAAGATTATATTAATTTGAGTTTGATCAGTTTATGAACATGATTACTTGACATGGTCATCAGTAAAAACAGGAAACTGCCTCAGTACCAGCTTGAAAAATTCACCATCTTCTGCTCTTAGTAAAATTATACAGAGCTAACCTTTTCTGTTGGAAAATAACACACTTCTCAAGCACATGCAGTGGTACAGTAGCATTTTGTCATTCTCCTTTTTTATGTGGGGGATGTATTTATCTTTCAGCATGATAAATAACAAGTTCTACAGAACTGTGCACACTAAATTATGCCAAAGCATAAAAGTGGCAATGCTACTTCATATTACAAAAGTATAACAGATAAAATGTATGATAGTTCAAAGTATTTTCAAGACCTTTAAATTTTATTATTGGTACGTAAATAAGTGCTAAATTATGAAGAAGATAAGGCAATTTTCAGTGCTATAAAATTTCTACAAACTAAATTATTTTCTTAGATATAAGAGAAGAGGCAATGCCTCACACATCAAACACATTACCATGTTTTTTACATGCCCTAAGATACTGATATAGTAACTTTCATTCACTTGTTCAAAATATTTCAGCTTTCTGAAAAAACAGCTGAAAACTGCTTTGCAGATTTCCCTTTAAGATTTCCTTCCAAAAGACATGATTATCTTTCTAAAAAAGAAATGGGTGGTTGTTCATTGATAAGACAATAACATGAATCTCTGTCCCTTTCTACTGCCTTTCATCAGTCTGTTTTAATATCCTGGCCCACAGGTTTTCATCTTGACTGTTAATCTTGCCACCAAGTATCAGCAAAATCTGAGAAAGCATGCACAACCTCCCAAGTCATAACATGGACTACACATAGTACATAATCAGAAGCACATACTAAATGATCAGAAAACAGAAAAAAACCAGTTCTCTCATCTTAGAATGTCCTAGCACTTTAGGAGATATATAATTTTAAATTGCAGTTGTAATTGTGAAGTCAATGGCATACCTTTGAATGTCATATTTCACTTAAAGATAGTTTAACTTTTAAGCTTCAAATATTTAGATATTGTCATTGTTTTAGGATTTGTTCCCTCTTTGTGGCTGGCATTGCAACTAGGATTGCTTTTAAAAGTTAATATAATTAAATTTTCTAAAACCCCTTAAGAACAAATAATTTAATTTTTTAATTTAATTTTTAAAATTAATGTTATTGTATTGTATTTAAAAGAAATGCTATTGTATATATTCTATGTATTATACTTACGTTAGAAAACGTGTGTGGATAATTACCCTTCTAAGCACTTGGTTTACTATAAGAAAAGGCTGCAATGTTTTGCAAAGCAATTTTTCCATCTTTGCTAAATTACAACCTTAATTGTAGGTCAGCAAATGTTTCTAGCCATCTGTAACAAACATTATGAACAGGATGATTCTGATTACACAGTTTTTCCTAGAGATCATATCTTCCTGTTCTAAATCACCTGTGTTGCAGCCCTGACAAATTTAAAAGTAGATGAGCACCATCTAGTTGTTTCTATATCAAAGCTGCTGTCCCTTTCTTTAAAAGTATGTACTAGTTTTGATAGTATTCTTTTCATAAACAACAAGATGTTAAATAATCATAATTGGTTTAGGTATATTTAAGCATGAACTTCCTTTGTACTACTTAGTATTTATTGCTAGATGAATGCAAGAAGATATTCTAATAACCAAGAACTCAGCAGATTTGACTTGCTTGGCTCTATTTTGTGTGTGCAGGTAGGATTTGTGGCTAGACAGAGGACATCTCAGCATCATGCATCAGCAGGAATGATTTTGGGAATTCATTTGCACTGTTCTCAGAGATGTGAGCAAGACCTGCTAGTACAGTCAGGCTCTGTCAAAGTCCTTAGGAAAGGGGAAAGCAGCAGATCTATGCGATACAGCTTCCTAATGTGGGATACACAACCATGGTTCTTCAGCCTTTCCTAAAGCAAACACCTATCAGTCAGGTGGATTTCACTTTCTCTTTTTCAACTATAGAATTTTTTCAGTGTTTGGGGAACACAATCAGGATTTTTAGTCCCAACTTCAGCAGCATTCTCCTTGTTGAATACAGCAGAGATATTTCATGCAGACTGCAAGAAAGTGCAGAGTCAGGATCTTTGTTGTAATCAGCTCACCTGCAGACTAATACTGCAGACTATCCACTAAAATATAAAATGGGTAATTTTATGTATGATTTCTTTAGTTTGTCAGCATGCTTCCATGCAGTATATATACTAGCACCAGAAGAAAAGAAGTATTTGGCAAAAAGTTAATATCTAAAGAGACCTATATAAGCCTGCCTATAAAAAAGTCTGGCAGGAGATCTAGAAGGTCATTCTATCATTTTTACAGTTTCACAAATGAAAATTATCTTCATGCTTTGAAACTTCCTAAGGCTACATATTCAAAAGCACCTAGAGACCTACACTATATTCTAGACATTAATTTAATAGATCTAGAAAGATAGTCACACTCAGAAGATGACCTGTCCTGAAATATGCCTATTTCTTTGCTTTTGGCCATTAAAAAAAATCTCCAAGCTACAAACTAAACAGGTTCAATCACTGGACTGGGATGAAAGAAATTACCTATTTTTAGAGACAACAGAATATGAGTAAAGCAAAGTTGAAGAATTGTGTACAGGTCTATAGACTTAATGATGGAGTTGCTATGGGACAGCAAGAAAAAAATCAAAGCACATTTATATATGTCTTCAGTGTTATGGAAGAGCTCATAAAGAAATATTAATTGGCTGAAGGAAAAAAAAAGGACTAACAAGTTGGACAAACAATGTTTTTACTCCTTAAAGGCAGAAGTTTGTTTTAACCTGTTATATAATTCACTTTTAGTAGTAGGTAGGCTGGGAAACATATGGCTGCTACAAATTCAATTCTTAAATTGAAAGAACTGTTAGAAGCAGCTTTCCATGACTTTCCATGAAGTCAGATTTAATATGAAATAAGCTAAAGCATTCTAATATTGTAAAAGAACATTTAAAGTTAATCAAAATGAACTTTCATGACATAGTGCTAATGGTAGTGCTTCTTTGCCTTTGTTTCTCCAGGAACCAGTAAGCTAAAGAAATTTCAGAGACAGACAGAAAAAAAATACTTTAAAACTATAGATGGCACCTCATTTTCTATTCAGATCCTGGAACTCTAGTGAACTTTCATAATCTGGATCCTGAAAATTATCTTGATCTGTCAGATAAATACAATATAAAATAAATAAACAAACCAAATAAAAATAAAGACAAATATAGAAGAGCTAGTAATTTCACATTTTAAAAAGTTAAAATACCGAACACATTCTATAGACCAATATTAGGACCATTATGCCAACCAACACCTACTATGCTTCTTTAAATCAGAGCATGATAAAGCTGAATTAGTTTAAAAGTGCCAGAAAAATAAACAGAAGAAATACTTCAATATCTCTGTCGGTCTGCTACCCACACTGGAAGTGGAACAGTGTGTCAGAATATTAAAAGAAATCACTGGAGTCCCTATCTCCAAGATAACAGCTGTAACATACCCAGCAAAGTCATACATCATAACAAATAATCTCTGTATGAACAGAGACCATCTAAATAAAACCAAAAAATTGCTATGATTCTCTGCTTCTTTGGAAGATCTATAATCTTAACCAATACTTAGCTAGGTTCTGGATGATCAGCCCAGCCATGGTACTCCAGATCACTATGTACTTTCTGCATCCATGAGGCAAGTCCTTTGAACATCCAATCTAACCCTACAGAGTTGGGTGTGCTTGTACCAGAAATCTCTTTCACAGATATCTGTAAGATTCCAAAAGCCTTCCTATTGTTTTTTCAACTCCTTTTTGTCTATACCTTTCAAATTAGTTGATTCACTTTATTGTCCCAGATGCTCCTGCCCTTCACCAACCACACTGATCATATTGTGTCAGTATGTGAAAAAAAGAGGTAATTTGTGAGACTGGGGAAAGTTCAGAAATAGTCTGAGCCCCATGAGATCTCCTGCAAGCTGCAGTCTTCTCATGGATCCAGAGAAGCAGCCTGGGTAAGAAGAATGAATACTGTCAAACTGACCTCCTCACTCACACATCTTCCTCTCTGAATGCCCCAGTCAGCTGCTGGCCAAGAACCAAGGGGCAGATATCTGCAGATACTGGCATTTCTGCAGCTGTTGTTCCTGGTCCCGAATGAAGCTCGTTTGTTTTTTGGTTTGTTGGTTTTTTGTTTGGGTTTTTTTTCCACCCCCCCCCCATTTGGTTTTCAAGAGAGAAAAGGCAGGACAATGGCAAGGTCAAAAGAGCAGCAAGGCAGGTGTTATGACCGTGTGTCAAAAGAAAGTACACTCAGCATTCTGGCACAGGGATTAGTCTTCTCTGTTAGGAACTAACACTAAAATTTTTGTTTGATTTCTGAGCTTGGGTGTAGCTTGGGTGTATTTGTACATAGTCTGTACAAATCCCTGTTTACTTATTTATTTATGGCTTACTGCTACAATATTTGTTTAAGGATAGATTCAGTTTAGACCTCAAGTATACGCTGCAGTGAGCAGAGACTGACCTGTTTTCAGGTGAGAGAAAGAGGTGGCATTGCTAGCAGGCAGGAACAAGGATATCATTGTTGGAGCCAAGCAATATTAGCACATGAAATTAAACACTCTTCCTTTCCGGTACTAAGGAAAGCCCTATTTTCTCTCTCTTGTGTAACAGGAATTTAGGCCAGGCTGCAAGGAGCTCTGAGCAACCTGGTCTAGAGAAAGATGTCCCTGCCCACAGCAGGGGGTTTGGAACTGCAGGATCTGCAAGTTCCCTTCCAAACCAAAACATTCTACGATTCTATAAGAACTCACAGTCATTAAGCAGTGTTTTTTCTTTCTGAAAGCAGTTGATCAATTCAGTAAATTAACTAAATAGCTGATAATTCTCATTACTTTTTCTTTTTCCCTAAAGATTTTTCTTTCTTATATTTATGAAGAAGTGTAGTAGCCAACATTTATTGCCAAAGACCTGCTTCCTTCCTTACAATCTTACCTGGACCTTAGCCATGTTCCTTCCCTTTTACTCTCTCATTTCCCTGAAACTGTTTTGCTCATTCTGCTTCCTTTTGGTTGCAAATACTGTTAATGAGAGAGTTAAGCTCTTTCCTTAAAGAATATGTAAAACTCCATTATGTTTACTTCATGCTCTGGTCAAAACAGCAGAGCTGCACCATTTTATCACAATTAATTACAGCCTTTTGAAACAATGAAACTTGAGTTGAAATGTTTCTGCTGCGTTTAACGGGACATAAGGGCACCTAGGAAAAAAACAATGAACAATTGGTAACTAATTAATTCTGATAGCATTCCTTTGCTTCAGGGTAGTAGGAACTATTAGATCAAACTAAGAAAACAGATGCCTCTCCTGACATGTTGAAAATATATCATTGCAGGTTTCTCACATTAAAAAGTAAAAATGTTTACATGGGCTCCCCTATGCTACTTTTTACATACTCCCCTATGATACCTGTTCATATCCAGAAACTAAACCCTTTGGTCCATATCTATAAATCACTTTGGTTACCCTTAAATTTATTAAATAATGTCTTTATCTCTGTTGGTCAGATTGCCTACTTTGAGATCAGGAGAACAAGAGCAATGTTCCTATGATGTAAAATAAAACTATTGCAAAAATTGCTAGCTATTTTCCTTTCAGTTTCTAGGTGACTTCTGATATTCAAGTGATACTGAAAAGTGATGTAACAATTGTTTTAAAAAATGACAGAACTGCTTTCCCCTCAGCATTTTAAGTTTAATCGTGGTCCTGATTTTTTCTTTGTAACCAGATCAGCTTTGATTCATGTAAAGATCATCTTCTGGTATGCTTCTTTCTTCTGATGTGATGGATATAGCCTACTTTTCTAAAACCCAGTGTGTTTGTTTACTAGCAGAAGTATCTTTCTTCATTCTTGCTCCACCTCAGCCCCTACCCCCCAAATACGTACATTTCCTGCGTTCAGCAATCAAACATAACTTTTGCAGCAATATGTGCCAGAGCCTAGCTTCATAGTCAGGGTGTAGTGATCCTGATGTTATGATCACAGACAGGTCTGGGACTATGACATGACTTTCCTTTTTTTCTCTGAGGCCAGATATGAATAAAGTCCTGAATTCATTTCTCATAAAACATAGGGTCACAGTCTGGAAAACACAAGGATCACCACTGAATAATGCAAAGCAGAGAGGCCATCCAGAACACCACTGTCAAAAATGAGGCCATAGTTGATAATAGCTGTCTTTAATAATGAAGCACACATAAGTTTCTCACCCTAAGTTCCTTCTGACCCTCCCCCCCACTTCCTCCTCCCCCTACAACTTTTATTCTCAAACAGATCACTAAAATGAAGTAACATTGTTCAAAGAAATGGGTCTTGGAGGAGAAAATGTTACTTTTAACCCTGACACAGATTAGGCACTGTGAACATCTAATAGCATACTGCCACTAAGAGGGGACAACAAATTACAATGGTATTACCATCGTGTGTATGAAAGGAATTTTCTTAAGCCTGTTTCACCTTCAAAGATATTTTATCATGGATACACAGTAAGAAAATTGTGTGTCCAACTATTTAAGGTCTCTGCATTTAAAACAAGAGGAGACAAATGTTATCCATGGTGTAATTGTAAAATTCAAAATGCCCTTGACATTTACTACACTAGAATTATGATGAGTCTAATTTGTAGTAGATTTGTCAAACTGTTGGAAAGCATACCTCATTCCAGTAATATTTTCTCTAGGCTTCTAATAAGACATTCTAGATCCACATCCACATTCTAGATCCAAAGGATGAATCTTCCCTTAAAGGAAATAGTAAGGACACAGACCTTGCTCAAAAAGACACAGCCCTCATTCATTCTATTGTTTCTCCCAAGCTTTGCTGCTCCTGAAGTTTCTTTCTGTAAGAACACCTTGTCTCTTCCTCAGCCTTAAGAGACATTAAAATACTTTTTATAGCCCAATATATTGCCAGCAAGAACTCTTTGTTCCAAGTGGAAGGCAAAGCAGATGAATTCCAAATCACTGAGTATATTCCTAGAGCATGAATACTTTTACAATCCCATTTGAGACTCTATATAGTACTTTTTATTCGAGCAAGTCTAGTGATGCAACTTTTTTCCTAGTAATATATTCACCCCCTTATTGCCTGACACATTTTTGCTGCTATCTGCAAGTCCTACATGAAAATGCCATGAACTATTTCTTTGCCCTGATGTCCTGCCATTTTTTAGAATTTTGGGTTTAGGCCTCATTTTTTCAAATCTATTAACAGTTTGAGATGTTCAACCCGAGCCTCTGTACCTATCTTGTTTCAGAGGAAGGCAGATGATATATTCTAAGACTATAAGCAACTTACCAAGACAAAAGAAGTTAACATAGGCCATGAACGGGTAATGAATTAGTCATTCAACTGTAACAATTCATGTACATACTTTGCCTCTTGTAAATATTTTTTTTCAAGAGTCAGTGAGAAAAGTAATCAATAATTCACTTGTTTCTAGGTAAGAGCAGGTTTTGGCAGCTATTGAACAATCTGCTGTGCTACAAATTAATAGATTAATTCTATGGTGACTTCTCTATAGGTCCATACCTTAGCAACAAAAATGCTCTGTATTTGCCACCCTGAAAGACAGGCACCCAAAATTATCAGAAAAAGTCTAGTCATGGGCCTGAAGCCAACTGCTCATGCTGTGTTTTTATAGCCATATCTCCACGGGTCTCAGGCCTTAATTTCCAGACAACAAAAACTGATGTGAAAACTGCAATTAGATGAACAGAAATTAGTTTTGGAAATGTTATGCAGTGCTTCTGGGCTTCATGAAAGAATAGATTTTTAAGTTTTTCAATAGGCATATGGAAATGTAACATACATGTGGAAAATTAACATAACGCAGAAATAATATGGTAATCTCTTAGTTCACATGACATCTAGCTTTATGTTAAAACTGCATTAGGTGAAAAAATGCAGAAATTTCAGTAGTTAGATAACCACTTCAAAATGATCTGAGACTTTGTACAAAACAATCTTTGATCTAAAACTTTTGGATGCCTTATAAAAATCAAATAACAGTATCTTTCAGTCTGTGGATCTCTTCAGCTTTTCCAGTAGATCATTGTGTCACTAAATTTTCATATCCACTGGGTTATTGCATAATACTGTTCATATTGCAAATCCCTACTAAGTGATCTATATATCTCACTCTTAACTGCAGAGTACCTTTTATCTTGTTTTGCTATGTTTTGAACAGTCTGACAAAGTTGCTGACTCTTCTCATAGGTTTCATTGTACTCTGATGATACAAATATATTTTATTGCTGTCTTGATGAAAGAGAAATTAGAATCCAACTTCAAACAACTGAAAAGCAAATGGGTTAATATTTAGTGCTCCCAAGTCTCCCATCTGTCATTTACCTTCTTCCTTATAATCCATTCCTGAATTTTTTCCATTTAATATTAGCTGGCCCATAATCATTACTAGTTTCACTAGAATTCCATAAAAGATTAGTTTTGACCCTCATGACCAAAAACATACTATGAGCAATAGAAACCATCAAAATGGGTTTGCTCTACTTGAACATAAATGGACATTTATCTAACATTTGTCATTTGTTCCTTTGCTGCTTGCCTACAATCTATTTTCACATGTACTCAGAGCTACACTTTGTTCTGCTGCACTTCATCCATCCATTTACTGTGATAACAGGTTAGCTAAGCCGAGCTGGAAGCATGCAAAACCTTTTTGCAGTTCTCTAGTCTAGATGCTGTTTAAACATATTTGAAAAAGAGAAGGGAAATGGACAAACAGAATTAAAACAAATCAATTTTTAGGATCAATCGTTTTATTACAATGTACAACATAAAAGGCAGTAAATAATGAGAATTTCAGTTGACACTATCAGTAACTTTTATAAATGTTGCACTAAAAACTAAGTGCTTTGTAACATTCTGGAAGGCAGCAATCCTTGCCCCTCACAGGACTACATAAAATTAACCATATGACAAAGAGCATTGACCAGGCACTCCTTGAACTCTGTCAGGCTTAGTGCTGTGACCACTTCCCTCAGGAGCCTGTTCCAGTAACCAACCATCCTCTCAGTGAAGACCCTTTTCCTAACTCCAGTCTGAACTTCCACAGCTTGACACAGCTTCATTTTGTTTCCTTGTGACATATCACTGGTCACCAGCAATAAACATTTCCCTCTCATCTTCCAGCCTTGAGAAAGGTTTAGATCGCCATGAGGTCACCTCTCAGCTTTCTCTGCTCCAGGCCAAACAAGCCAAGTAAGTGATCTCAGCTACTTCTCCTAAGTCTTGTCTTCAAGAACTTTCAGCATCCTGATCACCCTGGCCTGGAGACTCTCTAATACTTTGATGTCCTTCTTTTATTGTGATAGACAAAACTGCATACAATAGTGTGGAGCCTACAGCAGTGAAGTGTTGAGAAGGACAATCAACTCCCTTGACTGGTGGGCAATGCTGTTCCTGATGCACCCCAGGACACAGTTCACCATTTTGGCTGCCACTACACTGCTGACTCATATTCAATTTGCCATCATCAATGTTGAAAACAGACAAAAAAGGCATTAAATATTTCTGCTTTGTCTATGTCCCTACTTAGGGGGTGACTGACCCCAACAGCAACAGACCAATATTATTTCCAAATCTCCTTTTGCTATTAATGTATTTTTCAAAGCCCTTATTGTTGTCCTTCCCAACTCTAATCAAGGTTTGGCAACAAGAATTTTATCCCTACAGTGATGACCAGCATCTCTGTACTCCTCCCATGTTGCCTGTCCTTGTCTCCTATGCCCATACATTTTCCTCCTCTTCCTAAGATCTAGAAGAAGATCCCTGCTCAGCCAAGCCAGAGCCAGTCTTCTGTGCCACTTGACTTCTGACATTTTGGAATTGCCTGCCCTGCTTATCTCTCCTGAAAAGTCTATAACTGTCCATTACAGTACCCCACCATAGGACTCATCCCATCATTTTTGTCTTATGCCAGTGATATGGGTGAGAACCAAAGCTTCTAGTTCTTTTTTCTTCCTCATGATGTGCACACTTCTTTTATAAGGACATTTTAAATTTAATGAGCACATCATGGACCTCACTAGCACACGATCCTTCAAAACTTGGCATGCCACCCCCACGCTTATCTCTAGGGAGTCTGGTTTTATCCCCTTCCCATTTTAAATCTAGTTTAAAGCTCATTCAGTGAGCTCTGCTAACTGCTATGCAAAGATCCTTTTCCCCTTTGAGACAGGTGTATCCCATCTGCTGTCACCAGGCTCAGTGTCACGTAGATCAACCCATGATCAAAAAACTCAAAATTCTGCCAGTGACACCAGGCTCACAGCTAAGCACCGATTTGCTGGTTCTTCCAGTTTCTTCCCTCATTTCCTGCAACTGGACGAATAGTGAACACTACTTCTGCTCCTGATCCCTTAACCTGTTGTCTCAAGGCCCTGAAGTCTCTCCTGATTGCCCTTGGGCTCCTTGTTGCAACTTCACCATTGCCTACATGAAAAATCTGTAACAGATTATAATCTGAGTCATACCAGAGTATGAAGTTTTCTCATCATATTTTTAACCCAGGTCCCAGGAAGGTAGAAGGCCTGTTCTTCCCTATAAGATTCAAGTTGCAGGTGGTTTTGTTCCAGGTGTTTGGTTCCACACTCGAAACACTGTCCTGATCTACAGCACAAGGTGAAATATAGCATGGACCAGTTCCACACCTTATACTGGTCCAAGTCAGATGAGCTTCCACTCCTTCTTTGATAATGTGGCCCTGTACCTGCTTTGCACAGGCACCATTGCTCAGAAGTCATGCACTGACTTAATTCAGGGAGATGATCTAGCTGAAAATTCCTAGAATTAAAGGATAAATGTGGTTGGAAGGATCTTGGGAATTTGTCTAGTCAGGTACACCACTGAACTCAGACAATATTTGCTTGGGTCTTTGCACACTGTGTTCTTGAGCACTTCCAAGAGCAGATATTCCACAACCCCTCTGGGAAAACTGCTCAGTTGCTTGGCCCAGTTAACTCAATCTTTCCTCAAAGGACAAATGTTCCAGTAATCCTAATGGTCCTTCACTGAACTTACTGCAGTTTCTCCGTGTCTTCCTTGTAGAGAAAAAAACTGAAAGCACACTTTATTATTGCCATAAGTCCTTCCTGACCAGGTGCAGGACTCTGGGTATTTGTTGAATTTAACAAGGTTCCCATTAGCCCACTCAGGTCCCTCTGAATGGCAGTCTTATAGTCAGTAATACTGTCATTACCCCTCAGTTGGAGTCAAAAACTTAATGGATTCCTTTCTTACAGCATCAAGGCTCTCACAACCTGAAACTTTAGAAACATAAAAATATGTATTCTCAGTCAGAGTTTATCTAACCTAGTAGCCTGTCACAGATAGAGTTTCAACCTATTTACGGTTTCAGGATTTCTCGAACTAGGTATAACTGTGAAATACTTAGTAACCCACCTGAATTCTGTGACCATTTCTGTCAGCCACAACACCCAGCTGCTAGGAGTTCTAAAGTTTAAGTTCCTCTTGTGTTGAAACAAACACATTTTGTTATGAATATGACTTCTACTGACTTCTTTGAATGCTTGTATTTTACAAGTACAAGAGACAAGCTTGTACTTTACAAGAGAGCAAACAGCCTTCCCCAGTATCCCTCTCCAGGTCACTCATCAGTCTGTACACCCCTTTTTACAGAGCTGCCCTCACTTAGCTGTTTTCCAGACAATATTGAGGCCCACTAAACCCTATGGAATCTATTGCATACTTCTGCTCACACCAGTCATCCTTCTTTGAGCCTGACCCCTACCATATCCTACTTAACTTGGGAGACAGATCTGCTGACAGGCTGTAGGCAAACTATAGTTATAAGTACTGTAATATTCCTTGTTTTGCTACCTATTCTAAAAGAGACAGTAACAGAAAGCTCCTTTTCTGTGTATACCACGTCATCCTTTATATAAGTTAGAAATTCTTGCTGGCCAGTAAAGCACTTCAGATGCTTTCAAATGAGCTTTGGTCATTCATGTCAGGGAGCTATAAGTTCACACCATTGTTCTCTTTGCTGTGTCCACTGCTTCTGAAAGAGTCAGCTGCAGCAAACGTGAGTCCTGCTTCAGTTCACAGCCTTAACTCCAAATCTATCCTATCATCACTTTTTCTGAGACTCAGGTAAGCTGTGAAGTTCAAGTAGGAGATGGAAACCTTAAATTGCTCTCACATGTTCAAGAAAGACCTGCCTGAACACATGCAAGAAGACTATGTTTTTAAACATTATCTTTTGGGTGGCTTTGCCAAGTGAGAGTAGGATCATAAAGCATTGAGGATATTTGTTGCTAATGCTGTCTTTCATAGTCCAGAACTGCATCTCCACAGAGATGTATGAAAAGCAAGAAGTCTGTATTCAGTAGCACAGCTCTACATGGCTTGGGAAAATCACAAACCTTCACAATAGAATTTTAGTACAGAAGTCAGATAAACTGGCTTTTCAGCCCCTTCACAGCTTCAGTCTCAGCCTGAACTGCAGGCAGTGAAAACTGCTCAGAGGGGAAATGCATAAACCTTCCATGCCATCATGAAAGACACCTGCTTATTAGCATGTTGTTGAGTCATACTCTCAATTACATGATGGGCTGTTATTTTTCAGCATGTTGCTGTCTTTTTCTTCCATGATAGGCCTCTGGGGTCACAGTACGTCAAAGACATTTTCTTACTGGGTGAATTAAGACTTAACAAGGATAGATCTCTACCCTATTATCACTATATCCTATTATCACAGCAAAAATAAAGCTGGTGCTGTGTCAGCACATTAGCTGTGGATATAAAAACAGTGATTTCTTAATTACCAGGTAGAAAAAGAAAATAAGATTGGCCACAGACTCAGCTGAAAGTAAAAAGTGTTAAATGTTTTTTCATTTCCTGAAAAAGGTCTCATACTTACTTCATGTCATTTTCTTAATCATGAACTTCACACTGGAAAATTAACAAAATCATCTAATTGATGAGAACATTCAATAATTTTGTAAGACTATGCGATCCATAATATTACACTTTCTTTATGGCAGGAAATAAATGTCCCTTATAATTTTTGCCATGTTCCAGGAAACACAAATAAGGACTGAGAGTGGCAGTACTGGTTTTTTGACGATGACAAATGCACATACATCTCACAAGCATATGCAACTTTTTTTCCCAATATTGCTCACAATAGCTATTAAAAAGCTGGGGGTTCTGGGGTTTTTTTTGTTGTTTTGGGTTTTTTTACTAGTATGTACTAATAGTCCACATAGTATATACTAAAATAAATAGGAAAAATATGAGACAGGAATTTCCTTTTGTCTGTTTAGAATGAACTATTCCATGAAACATAAGTGGAAAGTTAAAACATGCCTTTGTGAGCATCAGCCAAAGGACGAAAACAGAACAAGCCACTGTTGGCAATTCAGGAGGCATTATGCTTGTGGAGAAGCAAAGAGCCTAGAATGCTTCTGCAGTGTGGTGTGCACACTGAGGTGTGTGTCCTTTATCTTATCATCCTGATTTAAGAGACAGATGTCTGCCAAGGTAGGCAGGAACTCTACTGGAATGGAAAATGTGACCCCCTTCCATCGAAATCATTATAACTTTGAAATTACAGGGGTTTCAGTCAAGGATATGGGCAAAGGAATAACAGTTCTTTACTGGAATATATATAAAAAACAAGACAAACTAGACTAACAGCAGCAACAACAAACAGAACCAGAGACCCAGTGACAGCCTTCTGTAGGCCGCAGGCGCTTTCCCCTTCGGTGCAGTTCCAGTCACAGCCGGCAGGGGCGCTGGTGGCTCCCCAGACAGGCCGGTCAGGTGCAATTATTCCCCCGCGGCTGCAGGGGGCGCCGTGGGGCCAGCTGGGCGCAGTTAAAGGTGGGCACCGCCACGGGGAGAGATGGAAAAGGGTTTCCTTTAGCAATTGGAAACTCATAAACAAACAGTTACAATCCCAGAGCTCATAAGCTGGAAATATTAGTTCATCACAGAATAGTTATGTATATCCTGAGAAAAGGATCCTGGGGTGGAGTATGTAAAGTATATCTGTCAGTCCAGTATTAATGGCAGAACACAACCACCAAAACACTGCACAATTTTGCACGCTACTTTAAAAGTCAACATTCAAACTGAAACAGGCATAGACAAGGACTGTTAGACTTACTGAGAAAACAAGACATCTACCTTGTCAGAGGAGACAATGACAGCTGATGTGGACTATCAGAGCTTATTTCTGGAGCTTCCTCCATGAGAGAAGTATGCAAGTTTGTACCTGCTCCAAGCACTTCTTCTCACCTCTTCATCTGTAATGGTCAAGTAGCATTGTAGAGATGGTAACTCCAGTTTTTATGCAAGTGTTCAGGTCTTAAATACACAAGATGATTGACTGGGATTTACTACTTTAGAGGAAGCAGCTGATTATCTGGGACATAACTCACACTTGGAATTTTAAGATTAAAAAAATAAACACAAAAGGTTAAAGTTGTTGTTTGCACAGATTGGAAATAGGGTCATAAATTCACCCAACCAAATCAACAAACAAACAAACAAACACTACCCAATAATCAATATACAAAATCAGACTTTACTTAATAATAGCAAACCTCCTTATTTGTTCTTGGAATCTTTCATATGCTGAAAGTCAAGTCCCAGGGAGTAAAATACAGCCTACCATCTGAACTCTATGTCTGAGAAGCTTTCTCTGTGATATAGCCTTACAAAATACCATCCCAAAGTTCACATCCAATTTATATCAATAAATAAAGGGCTGGCTGAGAAGGAATCTTTCAAATTACCAAAGCAACACTTGAGAATACAGCTCTTTTTTGTATTTTACCTAAATCTGGAAAATTACTGCATTGCTGGTATTTTTTTTTAGTTTTTCAAGACTTTTTGGATGGCTGGGAAACATTTAGGTGTTTATAAAACTTTTACTTTTTTGGAACTATTACTTTATTTTTCATTAGGAGGTCAACTGAAATGTAACTTTCACAGTTCCTTCCTTTCTCAATATAATTAACCTGTAAAACTCTTTCTTCTTCGTGCAGCATTCCATAACCGGTATGTCCTTGTAAGTACTGACAGTAGAGAAATCATGTCAATATAACAGTTAATGCTATATTCCTAGCTTTATAGACACCACAACATTACATATCATCAAGCCAAATAACAAGCCTATTTAGAGAGCATTTACATTATGTTTACTTAATGTAAATGAGCACCATTGTCATTTTCAGAAGTTCATTGTGGCATGAAAGCTAAAACACTCTGATGTATTCAAACTGGCAAAATAGCAGCTGTAAAAATATAGTGCTGCATTCTGTAAGTACTAGAGGATGATAAATGCCGAGGAGTAACTGACAGCAAGAAAATACTGGCACAAGAACAGACAACTACTACCAGTGGAATTCTGAAGTTTAGTCACTGCCTGAGAATTAAGTTCTTAAATTATTAAGTTCTTAAATTAAATCCAAAAGTAACTCTGAGGTCAAAACTCCAACCATTTAAGAAAAAACTGTAAATTTGTGGGACAGTTTCAGTATTCTGTGTATTCATTTCCATGATAAAAAAGCTGGGCATCCCAAACCCAGGGTTTTCATGAGTAGTCCTAGTCTGCTCTGATAATGAATTACATCTTGCAATTACTACTTTTCATTGTCTCTACCAGTGTAGAATTGGAACATACAGATATAATTGCACATTTCAGCACATTTGCCTTTAGCATCTATAAAACCTGCTACTTTCTTTCAGCTAAAAGCTCAAACACAGCCTGTGGGGTTTTCTACTGAGGGTTTTCAATGTACATTTAAATCTCCCCTACCTCTACTTCTGGACTTGCCTTCAGATCATAGACACTGCATTAGACAAGACTCCCTTTTCCCTGAGGCACAGTTGAGAACCTTGGTAAAAATATTTTATTATTGCCTAGCAAAGAACTGTCTGACATACTGACAGAAGTACAAAGGATAGGTAAATAAAAACATATATATGTAGATTGATTGGTTACTTTATACACATAGTGAATACATAAATGAAAGGAAGCCTGTCACACATTCAGCAGAGGAAACACCCAAGAACTTATGCTCAACACTTGCCACAGATCTAGTGCCATGACAATGCCCTGGAAATGAAACAAATTGTATCAATGCCAAAATATTGAATACTAGATTAACATATCTTAAAAAGCATTAGTGTAGCCATCTACTCAGTAGACTCCTAGGAGTCAAGATCTGAATCTCTCCATGAAAGTAAAAATGGGTATAATGGACCGCACCAGAACCTTTTTAGGTCAGTACTGTCTCTCCAGTGCAAAATGCCTGAAAAAGAAAGAACAAAAGAAAAGAAAAACCTGAAGTGTTCCCTGTACCTTCTCAGAGTCAAGCAATATACAGTTCAGGGCTTTACTAAGGGAAAGGTGTTTTTTGTACATTTTTGATAGTCTTAAATTGTTTTTCAGGAATTTGCTGGGTTTGCTTCAGAAATCGTGTGGTTTCCCAGCACTTAGAACACTTCCACAGCCTCATGAGGCACAATGTAGAAACATGTCTTCTGAGACAACCCCATCTGGTAGTCTCTTTTGGTCTCACTAGCTGTTATTGGGAACGCACTGCTCCATGTTTACCTTCTGCACACATACATGATTTTAAGGACCTCTAGTACATTCCCCCTTTCACAGTTTCTTTTCCAAGCTGACAAGGCCTTGTCTGAATTGCTATTTCTCATATGGAAATTGCTTAGTGTTGTGTTGATCTCTGTTCTTTCTCCATGTCGGTTATATTATTTTTCAGATGATGAAATTGGCATTACATATTGAAGATTTCAGAACAGCACCAATCTGTACAACCATATAGTAACTGCTGAGCTCTGTAAGTTGCATAATAAAACTGTGCAGCATCATTTTCCTTGATGTGCTCCTTCTTTCTCACAATAAATCTCCTTACACTCACTAATTCCCTTATTTCATTATATATTTTATCATTTTTCCCTGGGGAAACCATGAGTTTTTCTCTAAATTCCCTCTGGTATCACATTTACTACACACTAGCTTTTGAACACCAAAGCCAGCTCCTGTTAGGGTTCCTTAACTATAGTTAATAGCACAGTTGCTCTCAAGCAGTTTTACATGCTTTGGTAAATTGTCTCACAGCACTCTTTGCTAACCCCTTTTTTGCTGCATTTTTCTGTTATTTGTTTTCTCTCTTCAGATACTGCTGTTTGGGCCAACAGAGTGTTGAGCGACCAGCAGTTCTCTGATGCTGGACTTCCCTACAAACTAAAATGCTTCAGGAAAGCTTCTTTAGGACTCCTTATGGCCAGTGGTGACACAGAAAATTCACTCAGTGTTTGGCTTTGTCAAAACTTCGTGGCATCCTGGCCTTTATCAGCAAGAGTGTGGCCAGCAGGACGAGGGCAGTGATTGTCCCTCTGTACCGAGTACTGCTGAGGCCACACCGGGAGTGCTGGGTCCAATTCTTGGCCCCTCATATTAGAAAGGATGTTGATGAGCTGGAGTCCATAGAAGGGCAGTGGAGCAGGAGAAGGATCTGGAGCACAAGTCCTGGGAGGAGCAGCTGAGGGAGCTGGGGGTGTTTAACCTGGAAGAGGCTCGGGAGGGACCTTATTTGCTCTCTACAACTACCTGAAAGGAGGTTGTAGACACCCAAGAATTGGTCTCTTGTCTCAGGAACTACTGACAGGATGAGAGAACATAGTATTAAGCTGTGCCGGGGGCAGTTTAGGCTGGATATTAGGAAGAATTTTTTTTAACGGGAAAGGTGATTGGATATTGGAATGGGTTGCCTAGGGAAGTGGTGGAGTCACGGTCCCTGGAGATGTTTACGGGAAGACTCCATGCGCTACCGAGTGCCATGGTCTAGTTCACAAAGTGGCGTTGGGCCATGGATTGGACTCGATTATCTCAGAAGTATTTTCCAAACTAATTCTGTGACACTGTCTCCAGCAGCACTCGGCTGTGCCAAGCCTTCCCCGGCGCCGGAAAGGGCCGGAGCTGGGCCGAGCACACCCAATTTCCGATCACGGCCGCCGGACGCCACAGCCGCTCCGCTCCGCGCGGCTCTGCCGCCACAGCGAGGCCGCCGCAGCGGGGCCGCCCGCCCCCCGTGCGCAGGCGCGGCGGGGCCATGCGCGGAGGCGGGTTTGAACCGTGGCGGGCGCTGCGAGCTCCCGGGCTGTGCCGCCAATGGAGCCCGTCCTGAAAGGTACCGGCTCGGCCGCCGTGCGGTGGCTCTTCCCGGCGCGGCCGAGAGGAGCTGCCGGGATGGCGCGGGTTCCGCGCTGCCCCTGCCCCCTGTCTCCTTGCGGCCCTTGCCCCGGCTCTTCCCGGCAGGGCGGGTGACGGGCCGCTGTGGGGGCCCGGCCCGCGGCCTGTGGTAGCCAGGACTCCTCCGCGGGCTGCTTTGACTCGCCGCGAGCCCGCCCGATCCCAGCGGCGGGGCCCGGTCGGCCCCGGGTGGAAGCGCGTTGTGCCCGGCAGGCCCGACCCCGCTGCGTGGCCGCCGGGGCGCGCAGGGCCGGACATCTCCCTCCCTAACTGTGCCGCTGTAGGGTCCCTCTGTTATTCTTATCCAAATCAGTCGTGGCTTTCTTACGCATCTCAAAATTTCTGCCTCGCCAAGTTGCCCTCTCACGGCCATTTTCCTCTACGATCACCGCCTTCTCTGAGAACTTCCAAGGCTGGCGTTTACAAGAACCGATCTCTACTCAGAGCTCTTCTAGTTCAAAAAAGCGCCAAGCACTTCCTCATTTTCCTTTCCATCAAGTGTACAAAAACTGCAAAAAGCCTTTTGCAGGAATATATTTGATTATCTAAAATCGACTAATTATTGTAAAATACACCTTTGATCCTACTGCAGGTGCATGGAGCTTTGAAGTAGCATCTCTTTAAGTTCCTAGTTAGACCTTTTCTGAAATGTTCCGATCTGTTTTTCTAGGAGAGCTTTAGCTTCGAAAGTTCTAAAACATTTGATGTAAAAGGAAGATACTATCTTTTCAAATGCAAATGCATTGCTTTTCACAATTGAACTAGAAAAACAACAATTCCGACTGTTTGCCCCAATCTAGTAGTACAATGAACGCAGTTAAAGCACATTGGAATATAGGTGTATTAAATTCCCGTTTATACCTGAAGTCGTAGTACTGATAATAAGATTTTTCCCAGTGCTTTGTATGTGGAAGTGCTTTGTTTCATATTTCTCTTGTGTGTCAAAAATATTTCTAGTAATTGTAAAAATATTTTAATCTTTATAAAAGTACTTCTATTGTTATGAATAATTGGAGTTATTCTGGTTTTCATTTAGAAAGAAGACAGATGAGACTACGTAATAATTAATCAGAAGGACATGCTTAATTATCTTAGTAGCTAAGATAATTAAGCAATATTTGCTAAGGATGACCCTTTTAAAATTAAACTCTCAGTTTTATTCATGAGTCCTTAGAGTTGTCTGGCCTTTGCATGAAGTTGTTTTTGGTGAACTGCCATTTATCCAGTTTTTGGAATTTTTGGGATATGTCATTCAAAATGGGAAAGTGGCATGACCAGTGGAACTGTAGGTCACTTTAGTGCTTGTCCTATGTAAAATTAATGAAGGAATTGTTATGAGTTTCATTTGTTTATCCTTCCTTGACAGTCTTTGGTTGGTTGATTGGTTGAAGATATTCTCAACCAAGGCTGACTTGATTCCTTGAAGAGTTTATTAATCTGCTTAATGAAGCAAACCAATTAAATCTGAATATCTAAAGTTGCATAAGACAACTGATATGAAATTTTATTAGCCCCTCTTATATGTACTTAATTTGGGGCATTTCAATATAAATAAAGTGAAAATTTAAGTAAATTGGAAACAAGTAATATTTCTGCAAAATTTTCTGGGAGTTTGGTCAAGGAATAATTCTATTGGGGTGATGTCATTTTGTTCTGTAAGTTGCATTTTATCAACTGGTTTTCAAATTTTTAATTAATCTGAAGATTAAAAGTAATGGTAAGAGTGAGCAGTCACGTAAAGATAATGTATTGCTTGTTAAGCAAGTAGTGTGTTTTAAATAGATGAAGTGAGAAGTTAGCTAGTGTCAGACTGTTATTCCTATCCCTATATCTCTGCCTAAAAGCCGTTTTAATTTTCTAAATTATAATAATTTGAGGGGAGGGGATTTGAATTATCCATTCCAAGAGAGGCCCTGCGCCTCTTGAGCAGATACCTGTCTTCTTTCAAAACCAAGACAGACTTGTAAGTTACTTCCATTACAATTAATTTAGCGGACATAGATACATTTTGAAAAATTCTGCATCTAAAATCTGACACTCAGTTTATTAAAAGCTGTATTTGCAACTGAATGCAATATGTATAAAATAAATTTTTATTGGAAAGGCAGTTTAACCAGTTTTACCAGGGTATGTTCTTCATTAGTTGTTTTTTTCTCTCTTCTGATCCAGGTATTTCTGCCTTTGTAGAAGTTTGGTCGTCTAACAGAACAGAAAATTACTCAAAAACTTTCGAACAGCAGCTTCTTGATATGGGAGCAAAAGTAAGGAGACTATTTTGAAATAAATGGAATAGGAAAGATCTTAATTATAAATTAGCTGGCTTGTTCTGCTTGTCACATATATTTCTTTTTAGTATGAGTTTTTAAAGGACAGGAAGGGAGAAAATCAGAGACCTGAGAATAGACCAATGTGCTGTGAAATTCTTGCTACTGACAGATGGGAAATGCATTTAAAGCCTTTCTACATTAGAGACCTCTGCATATTAATGTGATAGCATGCTCTTCTTGGGAAGTATTGGGCTTGCCACAGACTGTGGGCAAAGAAAATCTAAGTGTTGAAAACCTGTGGTTTACAAGTATTTACCTTATATTGTTTTTGTTTTCGTCAACTTGTAAGCAGCTGCTGTATTGATAGTACAATGTTTTCTAACCCAAGTACCATGACATTTTATTCTTCCATTCATTCTCCTTTAAATTTGTATCAATTCCTGTAAGCACTAGTAGAAATACATCTTAAGAGTTTCAGTATATGTCTCAGTGATTTTTCCAAAATGAATAGAGTTGACTTGTAGGTGCAAAAGATGTTTAATTGCCAGCTGTAACATTTCAACCAGAGACCAAAGTCAAACTGGTATCTTCCCTTCTTGCGCATTATTGCTGGTTAATGGAGATTTTTACAGCCCACATCATGATCAAAAAAATACTTGTGTGGGCTCCCAGTGCTCTTTAAAATGGGCATATGTAGATGTCTCTTACCATCATCTAGGAAATCTTGCTCATGTCCCTCCCCAAATCCTCTCTTTCTGTATGAAGTAAGCTGAGTGAGTGTGACAGCACAGTTAAAATAACTGGTTTTTATTAAAACAAACACAACTCTCAATAAATAATTCAAGTAAAAAGAACAAGAAATATTTCATTGCTGTACTGTCAGACCCATGTAATTCTGTTCTGATGATGTAAGACTTTTTTCTCACAGAAAATATGGCAGAAGCGTAAGGCTTTAAAATTATTTAAGATGGTCAAAATAACCAAATATGGTGCAGACAAAGGACACAGATGAGCTTATTTAGCATATCCCTATGACTGAATAGGGATGGTCATGACCATCCAGACACTTCCCTGTTTTATGACTGAGCACATGGTACTAAGCTGATTTGGTTCACTGCGTCGGGAAATTAAATTCTATATTAGTTTTTTGCTAGATTGTTGATTCAGATATCTCAAAGTTCAGCTGAGCAGAAGAAGATGCACAGGGTAAGGGGAGGAGGTGGGAAAGGTGAGAGGGAGGTGTAAGGTGGTGCTCCTCCATTATTTGGAGGCAAAGCTACATCAAGCATCCTTAGGACACGGGCTGTGAGCTAAATACTGGCAAAAGTAAGCAAGCAGTTGCATCTAGAATAATAATTTATTCTATAAGAGACTAAGGGATCATTTTATACCTAGATACTTAAATATCATGGGGTTTTTTCTTCTAAGAAGTCATAATCAGCTTGCCACCAGCAATGTTTGGAGAAGCTAAATAGTTTTCTTAAAGATAAGTACAGACCCAGCATGCTGTAAGCAAAGTATAATGATGCAACTGAGGGCGCAACAGAAAGCTACAGAGCTACTTCCATTTGGCTGGGGAAATGCTGCAGTAAAAAATGAGTTCAGTTTTTTGAATCACAACTGATCAAGCAGTTCTGTGTAGGGTGCTTAGTCTCCACAAAGGAAGCCTTGTTTGTGAAAAATGGCGTATCTAAAACTGAAAACATCACTTGCCAAGGGAGGCTGATAGCTGAAAATTTGATCATCTGTGCTGACTTTAATTTTCTGTATTTCTCGTTTTTAAAGCATCCCCGTATAATTTTTTGTTTGTAGTAGCTTAAGTCTTCCCCTCTAAACTAAAAGTGACTTTTATTGATGACAATTAGTTTAAAAAGTAACCTTAGCTGTACTCTTCAAGCCTGAGTTATTTTGCCTAAAAAATGCTGTTATTTCTTTGAATAGTGGCATCTGCTTTCTGTCTTGGCTGTTGCATAAGAAATTATGTTGCACTATATAAATAAAAATGTTGCAAAATTAGTGATACACCTGGGGTGGGGCACTGAAGATTGTAACCTAGCGAAGATTGAAAACAAAGAGCTATTCCATCCCTTTAGCCTGCAACAGCTTGACTAATGAGACGAGAGTTTTGATTGTTTGAGGCTTCTTGTGAAATTGGGAAAGATCAAAAGGGTCCTTGACATAATGTTTAGAATAATTTTTTACACGAATGGTCTATACACAATAAAATGAGCTAAACTAGCTGGTTTCATTAGCATTTTCCAATTAGCAGACTTAAGTATGAGCTCTCTGTGTATTTCTGCAGGTTTCAAAAACCTTGAACAAGCATGTGACTCATGTAGTCTTCAAAGATGGACATTTGACTACATGGAAAAAAGCACAGAAGATGGGTGTCAAAATAGTTTCTGTACTCTGGGTGGAAAAGTGAGTACTTGTGGTTATAATGAATGTGGCCTGTTTCAGAGATAATGTATTTTAGTATTTTTTAATTGAAAAACTTAAATACAGAAACCATTTTATTAATGTACTTGAAATAGTGATAAATCTGTGAGTAAATGAAAACTTTTCCATGACATTATTCCTATTATAAAGTTTGACTTGCACAAAAGCGTAAAATGTTAATTCTTAAAAAATGAATGTGGTGAAGTAGTTTCATAGTATATTTGTTAACAGTGTTCTACTTCTGTGCTGTCAGATGGCATGTATAGACAGTGAAGGCCATACTTACATTGAATACAATTCTTCCATTTTCATATGTAAAGCACATTTCATCAAAGGTATTGTACTGTTTCTGTACTTAAATCCTGTAAACAGAATATATCCTAGCAAGAAAGAAAAAATCCATATGTGTTCTGGCTTTTAAGATATTTTGCAAGTTCAGAACAAAACTACATGAAGATTCTCTTCTACCATATGGAAAAAGTTGAATTTATTTTAAAAAAATCAAAGAAAATTTTCATTGTGCAACCAGTCCTTTAGAATTTGCTAGTCTTCAGCTGCTTCTCTGAATTTATAAAGTGCTTGTGAGGCCTAACTAAGATTTCAGATGAAGGGTAAAAACACAGTTTATGAATATGCATGTGTTAAACACTCTAATTGATAAATCAATGTGATGATGGAAATTAGAATATAAATCAAGTAAAGAGGGCCTTACTGACACCAATTGTCATATGCATGGAGAAGTAGTGGTCTAAGTGCAAACATTTTGGGCTTGTTTTTTTAGAAAAAGTGGGGCACAAGGAGGGAGGGCAAATCTGAGGCCTACAGGCACCTAAATGTAGGCCAGTACAGCCTAGAAACTTGTGATGCAAGTCCATTAGCCAAAAAAGAAATTCACGCAGATCTGCAGAAGCAGGGGTTTTTTTGTTTTATTTTGGGTTTTGGTTTTTGGGGTTTTTTTTGTTAAAGTATGTCAGAACTAGAAATTACAGCCACAAAACCCAGCCATCTTTAACACCAAGGAACACCTTAACATCCCAAAAATGAGGATGATGCAACATTTTATTTATGTGAATATATCTTTCGGAGACGTGGTGCTATTTGAATGTGTGACGATGATATCAATATTGCTGTAAAGTTAAATATGCTCTTCAGGTGGCTAAGTGTATACAGAATTTGAAATCTTAGTCACATGAACTATAAACTGTTGAGGATTTGGATGTCCTGTAGTAAAAAGGATCTCATAAAAGTCCAAGTGAGTACCATCAGCAGTGGAAGAATGAGAGTGCCTTACAGGGGAGAGTCTGGGACATGTCATACAGAAATAACCTTTCTGTGATAGCAGTTTCACCACAAGAGTCTCCTCTTCACTGCTGGAAGGCACAGAGTGGATAAACACTGTGAAAGCTGATGCATAGAAACGATTGGATATGTGATACTGTAGGGGGCAGAATAGAGCTTTGAAATCCATGTGTAAAAGCCTCAAGAAAGTTTAACTCTTGCTGGATAATAGCAACAAAAGAAAAGGCAAGAGAACATATAGAGGGGAAACTTAGGCTGTTTGGTAGGAAAGAGAAGGCTAGCATCTTCCTGGTGTAGGTCAGGAGCACTAAAGCTTGTATAAGAGATAGTAATAAATATTCTTACTCATCATGGGGTTATTCAAATGAGGCACAGGCAGTACAAAATTAAAATTAGTCTGTGCTAGTATACATGCTAATTTTTGGTTTTTGTAATAAGATGAGGGAACCAGAGTGCCTGGCTACATTACATGTCTAGTACATCCACGTCTCAGACACTGGTAGGCAGAAAACAGTCTATTGAACCCTGGAACAGTGTAAACGGGAGGGACTGAATAATATGTATCCATAAAATTGTGGTCCTGTGTGAATGGAAACTTAGTTTGAACCTGATGACTTTGTAAGCAAATCATGCAGAGTTCCTATGAGTTGAAGTTTTGCATTGCTAAAAAAGATGGCCTGATTAACCAGCTGCTTCATTCAGTAGCAAGTGGAACATTCTCAAAATGGTCAGAGAAGCTGTGAAATGTTATCTCCTCAAGCTAATAGTACATGTCAGCTTTCTGGTGTAGACTGGGGGTTGGTGAGTCCTGTAGGAGTGCAGTGCAAAACCAAGTATGTTAGTTACTGCTTGGTCTTAATTGGTTTTATGGATTTCTGTTCAAACTGTTTCAGGTAACCTTTTTGTAAGTATGTCTACAGTATAAGTGTTCATACTGGAACACCAAACCCAAGAAATTTTATGAACAATGCTTAAATTTAAAATGGAGTTTACTTAAAATGGAAGAAGCTAAGACTGAAGGGAATAAAATTCTTGCTGTTGCCAAGAAGACTGTTTAAAGCAGTCCTCTTAAGCATATCAGAAAGATGATCATTGCATTTTGGTGCTTACAGTAGACATTTGCATAGCACTGTTACCTCAACAGTAGTCAAAAATCAAATTAAATAGCACATAAAACTTCATATAGTGGAATGACAGCATTTTATCATGGTTATATTTGGAATGTTGCCATGAGCCTGACTGAAGTTATAAAATAGTTTTCTTACAAGATGTGATTGAAGAGACAAGAATGCTTCAGTCTGGAAAAAGAGTGGGGGAGGGAGAGTACTGTGAACACAAAAGTTTGTGTAGAGAGGCTGAATGGGAAATGAATGTATATTTTCCTTTCTAGTAGAAAAATTGGAAAGCGTTACATCAATATACCTGGAGGCAGATTCAGAGAAAACAGTTAATGATGCGTTTTACTAACACAGCGTTAGGCTGTAGAACTCCTTGTTGCAGAATCATAGTGAGCAAAGATTTATATGGGTTTAAAAAAATTGCAGAAGCAATTAAACACTTCAGTTTATCAAACCCCAAATATAGTATTGCATCTAATCATCTGATGACCAGAAATCTGTGGAACACCATAAACTGGGAATATTTGGCCTTGTTTTTATGTTTTTACATGCTCTTGGCAATTTTGATATTGGAGGATACTGCAGGATGCAGTGGCATATGATATTTAATCTGGATGCTACTTTTTGATGTTTGAGCTCTGAAAATACCAGACAAGGAAGCAAGTAATATATGATTAGTCCAACATTTCCTGATTCTTCTGCTTTGTGGAAAATACTCTCACATTTAACAGTCAGTGAACCTGTACTTCCAACCCATTAGACTTACACCCTGGGTCTGCCTTTCCCTGAGCAGTGCTTGAGCCTCTCTGAGGAATATGCCCTGTGAGCTGAAAAGTGCTGTAGTACTTAGATTTCTCCATAAAAGGCTGAAATACTTGAAAGGTTTGTGCAGTATTTAGTGATCATTGCCTTGTTGAATTCTTACTGGATTTCAAGTGCTCTCTCCAATGATTTGCCTCAAACTTTTATTGGGAGCTTCTGCTCTATAGCATGAGCATCTATTTAACCCCAAACTTTATGCAGTTCTACAGTTTAGGAAGTAATTTGAGAAGACAACTCCTTAAGATGAAAATTGAAAATCACAAAAATTTATAACTGCAGAGTAAAGTTTATTTTAAATTTTAAAACAATTGTTTGCTTCTACTTTTTTGATTTTTTTTCTTTCTAAGAATGATAGATATGTCTAACTTTAAAAATAGCAAACAAAAGTCATGGACTTGCTATCATGTAAAAAAATTTAAAGTGTATGCAAAATGAGTGACAGCTTTGGGATCACTGAGAAAAAGTTTTTTACTGCTTCTTCAACACAAATACTTCAATGAGCTGCCAAAAAACAAACAAACAAACAAACAAACAAACAAAAACCAGGAGAAACAAAAAGAACCCTATTATGAAATGGAATAACTACAATCTGTCCAAATTAGGAGCACTTAATTCTTCCACACCAAATGCCTAATTGTGAAGCTCTACCTATCTTTTCTTAGCAGGATAACTCATCCCACATATAAGTTATATAAATCATTTACATTCAGATTTGTCTGCAAAGTAAAAGATTCATAGGTTTAATGCTAAAATTTTCTTCTGTTTAACTTCTCTGAATCAATGAAATCTCTGAATTAACGTAAATTTTCACATAGTCTGCATCTGTGCTGATTACTGTCCAGAATTTAATAACAGTGGCTGAAGTCCAGCTGGTGAATCTGTCTCTCTGATGCTCCTGAGAACTCTAAATTCAGTGGGTTTAACAAATACCTGCAGTTTGTGTTTCTCATCGTTCCAACCCGAGTAAGGATGAGGCCGTAACTGTACAGGTTCACACTGTGTAGCGGTTCCATCGCTAGGTGTCGCCAGAGCCACGCGAGCAGCTGCTGCGAGCACGGCCCAGCAGCTTGCAAAGGGGTGGAAAATAACACAAATGGAATCTTGCCCTTCCAGACAAGGAATTTGGAGGGCATCATTGGCATAAAAATTTGGATCACGTATTTGGTGTGTAACGGGGGGTGGGGCGGGGAGCGGGTAACATTACAGTTCCTATCTTAAAGTTACACACTTCTGAAGGATTGGTGTTTCATTACTGAAGGGCTCAGACAACTCTTCTTGCAATAAAATTCTCATTCTTCAAACAAAACCAAGAGAATAAAAACCCACCAAACCTTCTCTAATTTACTCTACAGATGTCGAGAAACTGGAGTCCATGTTGATGAATCCCTATTTCCTGCAGTAGACACTAATGAAGGATTTCTACTATCAACCAAAAAAGTATGTGATTTTTTTAAAAACATGCCTAGAATAAAAAACTTTTAATGTTTGAACTTGACTTCTTGACCTCAAGCATTTGAGCTATTTTCAGAACATTCTGTAAATTTTACCTGTCCATCCAGGTAAGAGTTTAAAAATAGTCTGCTCCTGTGATCATGTGACATCTTATCTGAAGAAGGTATACTACAAATCAGGTTTTTGTATATGTGATTAAAAAGATTGGGACTTAAATTCAAATTCGATAATGACGGCTAATCAAAAAACCATGACTACTATGTGGCTTACATTTTACAGAGTTGCAACAAATACTAGCATTTAAAAAAACTACCTTTAAATCTTAAACTTCGCTGCAAGCAAAAAAAAAAAAAGGTTTGTTAGATTAAAGTTTACTTTGCAAAATGCTAATTTCTACAATTACCCATGACTCTCAAGGAGGTGATAAGCAGCATAAATACCAATAATAAATACTGTGACAAAGTGGTAGGTGAAATAGGAGTTGTCATTATTTTGGCAGTTTTATACGTATTATTAAAGTTTTGTCTGTCTTGTAGCACAAATGTATGCAGCCAAAGGACTATGTTGAAAAAACTCCAGAAAATAATAGAAAACTTCAGAGAAGACTGAACCAAATGGCTAAAGAATTAGCTCTACAAAAGACAGCAGTTAATGCTGGTAAGAACTATTTTTACTAAGATTCAAATAGCTGAAGTTTTTTTAAAGCACTTGATGGAATTTTCGTGTTTTTTGTTTGGGGTTTTTTTGAGTCTTTTGCATCTTGCCGTTAGAAATGAAGTTGATGTAATTTTTACAGAGCTCTTTGCAGTTCTGTTGTGTTAAGGCATCTGTAATGATCTTAGATCTAAGAAAACTATTTCTTTTTGCCAAGTATTTTTGAAAAAAAAAAGAAACATAATCTCAAGCTGTTACAACATTTAAATATTAATATAAAAATACAATTTCTTTGTGTGGAAACAGATGTACCAGTTTTATTATTTGAAGACAATGGCTCACTTATATACAGCCCTGCTAATAAGATAAAAGATCAGTGCAATGCAATGGAAAGCAAAATAAAGGATATGAAAGAAAAAGGAGAGAATCTTTCTTCTACTGGTAAGAAGTTGAATTTTACTTACTTATGAACATGCAAAAATGGCTGCTGGTTTTATTGCTGACTTTTCCATGCACTTGTCATGCTCTTGCCTATTTTTTCATATCTTGATTGCATGTCTGGAGCACAGTAGTTGTAAAATAATTTTTTCATCACTAGATTGCTCAAGAGGACTAAAGTTTAAGCTAGACTTTCTATCCATGTAAATTGATATCACTTCTTGATTAAACTTTACAGTGAGACTCTAAATGTTATTTCCTGTTAAATTTCGATGTGGATGCTGTGCATGACAAAGATTGTAATGTTAATACTCCCACATCAATGTTAGTGTTGGAAAATACATATAGTCACAGCGACATGGCTATATGCAGTGCTTTTATTAATGGGCCTGAGAACCAAGGAGTCCGATCGATACCCAAGTCATGGTTCTGAAGAATGCATTCAAAACAATTTTATACCTTTTGGTTACATAAAATATCAGTGATTAACTTTAGTATTATTCCATTCTTCATATTGATTCTACTGAAGCATAAACTTTGAGTTTCAGAAAAACATCCCTTACCATGGTTACAATTGTTTTCTATATTCCTACATTGCACTTTAGTTGCTTTTAATTATCTTAATAACTATACCTACGCGCAGTCACACTCGGATTAACAAAGACAAAGCAAAAACTAGCCAACTAGCCTATCTCCTTAGGACTGCTAGTTCTACCAGCTCATCTTACTGGTTTTTCCATCCACTCCCCCCCAAATGGTTTTCCACCCCCCCGCAAAATCTTATTTCTAACTCTAAGCACATTTTTCCAAGCGGCTAAAATTTTAACCCTATGCTATCATCAACAGTTTAAAAAGGAGCCCAAAACTGATGAGATATCTGTCCAGGTACTGAAGAACAGGTCTTTAAAAAGTAATAAATTTGAATAACCTAATTAAATCTAGTTAATTTTAAAATGCATATTCTAATTAATTAAATCTGGATTGTAGTTTTCATGGGTTTTTTTAGTTTTTGCATTACCTTACTGAGAAAATACTAAGGTCTAAGTCATTAGGTTTTGCCAGTTGCTATAAAAAATGTTGAATGTGGAACATCTTTTGGTGGGGCAGAATCTGTAGTATTTGAAGTTTTAAGATGTGCATGCCAGCTAAACTGTCAATCTCTAATTTCAAAAGTAGTTGTGAAAGTAAAGAAACAGTAATACATGGATGAAAAATTAAATTTCAGTTTATTTTAATGAGACTTGTATTTACTTTCTCTCCGAATTCTAAGGTAAACCTTCAAACATTAAAAGCATTTCTGCTATATCAAGACATGATTGCCAATTGCAAGATTTCACAGATTCTTTAGTAAAATGCCTCAACAGGCCTTAGAAATATCAGTAATATTTTCTAAATAGTTTGACATTATTCTTTAGTTTCAGAAAAATGTGCTGCTGAGTTACCTAGAAAAAACGCTTACAAATATCTAAGAGCTTTTTTGTATTCCTAGGTTCACAAATGACTCAAACACTTCTAAGGAGCTCACCAGGAGACTGCCCGCTTTCTTCTTTTATCTTAACTAATTCAGAAGATGTGCTGTTACCTGGTAACTAGCACAGCTTAATATATTACAGAAATTAAAAATAATACATGGCCTTTATATCTTACTTTGGAAAGTACAGTATACTGAAATGAGAACTGTACCTATTTTCTCTATTTTTTAGATTTAAAGCTGAATTATCTTAGTTTTTCCTTACTAAGGAAAGTATGTTGTACTAAGAAGTCAAGAAAAAAGGAGCATGAGGAATACCACTGAGTAAATCCTCTGCCGTATTGCTGTATTGCTTGCCTCACTTCCTCCTCTCTACTCATACCATTCCCTGTTAATAACTTTTTGTCCTATATGGTACCAACCTTCTCTGCTCTTAATAGTGATCATGTATAGAACAGAGTGCACACCAATGAGTGTGATGTGGGAAGCTTAAAAGAGGTCTGAATGAGGGTAAAACCTCAAAGAACTGAAATGTCTTCCAGATTTTCAGTTGAAAAACTTGAATTTGAAAGTTTGCCTAATGTAGTTGTCAAGTTTGAAGAAATAACAAGAGTAAAAATAAATTTGCTTTTTAAATGTTTTTTGGTTTAAGATGTATTAAAATAATTTGTTAGCAAGGTAAGAACCTCATAAAATTATTATTGTAAAGTTAAGAATTTGCTCCCATGTTTCGGTGTATTAGCAGGGCATAAGAGAGAAGATTGTGAAGTCTGTTGAGCTCTATCAGTGAACATCTTAATAGTATTGATGATGTGTGCAATGGGTTTGTGCTTCAGACCTCATGTCAGTCACAGGGGCAAAAAAGCTCAAGTCAGATGCTGGCCTTGATCTCAGTAGAAGAGTGACAAGGGAGTCTTTAGGATTTGTAATGAGGGCCACTAGAGCAGTTTCCCTGCTGTCCATTGTCCTTCAACAGTTGCTATACCACATGCTATTTTGAGGTGTTTTATGTTATTGACATCTTACAGGAGTTCTGTCATGTTGGCTTACCTAAGAACACGATGAGTGTTTGGTAGCCTGCGACAGTTTTTTATGTCTTCATGCAGTATTAGTGAGAAATGATAGTTGCATACTGGAAGTAGCATAGCTGTGCCAGCAAACAGTTTTACTTTGGTAGATCAGTTATGTGCCAATGAGGTAGAACAGTGTGATTTGAGAGCTTTGCCTTGCATATGTCCCTTCAGCTTTGCAACTGCACAATGTAATTTTACATTAAGAGCAGACCACCAATTCCCATGACAACATTAATGATGTAGCTTCCATTTCCAGTGCTCTATGACAGTGGCTCCTGTGTTTGTGCCTAAAAGATATATGAGATTAGTTAATAACAGTTTAGAAAGTTCAAGAAGCCAGTTTAATTTGAGGGTTGAAGCTGACTTCATCACTTGTCAGTATGAGAGACTGATCATATCACGTGAAATTTCTCTCTGTATGTTTTATTTTGCTTAATATAGTTAGCTACACCTTATGTTTAAAAATATTATCTCTATTTAGTAAGCAAATAGCATCAAGACTTCCCCTTAAACCTACAGGAGTATTGCTGTGATGTTGCACTCATCATCTACTTAAGCAAAAGCATCTGTTGCAATCATCTTATTGTAGAACAACAGGATTTTAAAAAATGTATGTTGATTAATCTGAAATACTAACTTGTTTCAAGGGAATTCGTTGTGAAGAGTTACAAATAGATTCTGTGTAACACCTAACACAAATTAATTTCATAAAAATAGCTACAAGAAAAAATTCTTAATCCATATTCTAAGTATTTTTAATACATTGTATTGATGTATGTGATATGATAGTATGGTGTTGTATCTAATTCCATCTTAACTGCAAAATCTTCAAGGTGGTGCTAATGCTGTGGTAGCAAAAATGATAATTGCGTTTCCACTGTTGCTAAAGCTAACTTTATCAGCATATAATCTTACTTTCTCTGTAAATGCAAGAGGAATAATGAGTTCCTCTGCTGCTTTATTTCAAGAAAGCAGAATGGGACTTGTGGGTGCTTATGACCAGCTAAGGGGATACAATAGCTAAAACTGTTGTAGATTCTTGTCAACATAGAATGTCCTTTGTTTCTAATCCATTTTCTGTTTAGTTTTTGTTGACTTGCCATATAATATCCAGAGAAGTGGCTAAATCTTTGGTTTTTTCAGTTCAGGAATTCCATATATATTTCACTAAGAAATTGATACTCTTTCTGTTTCATTCAATACATTTATATTACCTTTTTGTTGTTGTTTTGCAGAAGAACAAATGGAAGACTGCTTGAACTCAAGTTGTGATTATCTTTGGAGAACTGAGAAGTTAAAGAGACAGAGAACAGAGGTAGCAGAACATGCCTCTGATACTTGGACTGATATTCATGTATCCATGAGCTCATCAGTGAATTCTCCATCACATGGCAATGGGCAGAAGAGCTTAACACCAAAACAACATGCCAGAAGTTTAACAAAGAAACAGATCATACATCATACTTTGGATGACAGATTGTCTTTAGGAAAGAAACATTCAAAGTTTCCAGAGAAAAATCAGAAGAATGAGAAGAGCAAGACTACTTCAATTGCAAATGAAAGTTCTCTTCTCGAGGGCTTTGGTCATATTACTCCTTCCAAAAAAATAGTCCAGTTAAATACTGTTTCTGCTTTGATTGACAGTCTCTCTAATTCACCTATGAATAGTGAAGACTTACATACATGTTCACTGGATAAAAGCTTCCCTGTTGACAGAAATGATTGTGTTCTGAAAGACAGGAAGAGGAAGAAACTACAAACATTACCAAGTTTGAAGTTGGCTACCTCAGAACTGGGAGCATCAGGCTCTAAGGGTTTCTTGCAAGCAATTACTACATACAGTAAGTCTTACTGCACTGAAGAGGCTTCTTATGAAGACTTCTTTTCATCATCTAATTCAAATGAAAATGAAGTACAGATACAAGTACCAAAGGAATCACAGAATCCTCCTGAAGTTTGTTGCAAAGCGTCTTTTACAAGCATGGATCTACATGATGTGAGTTTCTGTGAGCCACATAACACTGCTAAGAAAAGTAGGAAGATGTCTATTTCAGTGAATGATTTTCCAGTAAAGGAAAAAATTGAACCAGCTAAACATCCCGGAAGCATACCATTAAATATATCAGGTGGTGAAAAAGATGACAGTGGAGAAGCTCTAGATACTGATGATGTGAACAGGCTGCCACAGCATGCTCATGAAAAATCCTACAACAGTGTAAATGACTGTGCTCATACTACTGGTAAGTTACTACATAGAGCTGGAAACTCAAAAGATATCATACTGCATGAGATATACTAATGCAACTAAATTGCAAAATGAACTGCCATTCCAAAAGGAAAAATACTTCAGAAATACACCAAAAGAAGAAAATACTGTGGTACTGACTTTATTACTGAGTAAAATAAATTATTGCATTGAATCAAAAAAAACCCCCTATTTGTTTTCCGATACCTTACAGAGTCATAAGAGATAAGGATGCTGCTCACTATACACAACAAAAGTAATGTTGAGCCTTCTTTTCTCCTTATCTCCTAACTTTCTGTTGCTATTCATAATCTGTTTAAGAAACCAGGTTCTCATCAAAGGTTCCCTTATTCAAACTATTATTATTTCACAAGTGAAAATTATTGCCAAAATTGCAGTTAGGATCGTAAAATCTTGGTGGAAAAAAATATTTGAGTTAGCAATTTCTAACTTGTGTGGTGATGAAGATGAAATAAGACCTGCAAGGGTTGCAATGTAAGCATCTTTTTCAACCATGACTTTTTAATATGGATCTGATCTTAATTTTTAATAATAATTTTCAGAGTATTTTTTGTATTTAAGCATTTTCAAGTTGGTTTAGCATAAAGTATTTTAATGTAAATGTATACTAAAATACTGAATCTCAGGAACTTCACTGGAAGATGCTCCTAACTTGCATTGGAATCCTTTTCAGATTTTGATATTTTGAGCTTTGTCAAGCTTTACATGAACTTGAATATTTGTGACTGTAATTGTGTATTTTAGTAATTTGTCTTCCCTAGGACATTCTGTAGTAGTGCATCAATTAATTATGTAAAACTAATTATTAACTTAAAGGGCTTGCTTTATTAACTTGCTATCAAACTTACGAAATCCAGTGGAAATGCTCAACCATGACTGTGCCTATATGTGTGAGTAATAAGCTGCTGAACTGTGAGCTGCCATTTTGAGTTCATTACACCTGTATTTTAATATCTGGAGTGCATGATTTCTTACACAGTTGAAAGAACAGTGGATGCAGATGTATGTTGTACAGGTAAAAGCACACCCATAAATGACAACTTTCTGCTCCAAGTGATAGATGAGCCATAAAGTAGAGGTGCTATGTTGGATCTTGTTCTCACCAAGAAAGAGGTGCTGGCAAGGATTGTGAAGCTCAAGTACAGCCTTGGCTGCAGTGACCATGAAATCTTGGAGATCTTGGGGCAGCAAGGGGGGCACAAAGCAAGATTACTACCCTGGACTTCAGGAGAGAAGACTTTGGCTTCACCAGGGATTTACTAGGTTGAGTATCATGGGAAGAGGTACCCAAGGGATGATAGTCAAGGATTGTCTCCCCCAGACTGAACAACAATGCATGTCTACAAAGAGGAAATTCCGGAAGATTGCCAGGAGGCCTGCATGGATGAACACAGAGCTCCTGGACAATCTTAAACACAAACAGGTAGTTTTCAAAGAGCAGAAGCTGGGAAAAGTAGCCTGGGAGGAACACAGAGAAATTGAACAGCCACAGATCTGATTAGGAAGGCTAAATTAATGCTTAAGTTTTAGCTTTCGTATTTTCCAGATTCTGTGCTGCCTAGGTGTGTAGTTTTGAACCTCATATTAAGTGTTAGGAAGCTCTCTTCACAGAGTAGGTAGACAAAACAAATCCTTTCCCAGATGGAGACCAAAGACAACTGTTACAAGCTTTCAGGCCCAAAAGCATAAGCAACCGTGGACTGAAGAGAGAAAACAAGAAGGATGGGACTTCATAATCTGAAGCTGTAATTGGACAATTAAACCCAATATGCAAATGGACCAAAACTTATAAAAGTGGGAGACCTCGTGACTGGTCATCCATTTTGTGACCTTTTTAGGTTCACCTTGGGTGTGGCCCTGGCCAAGCTCTTGTACTGGCCAAGATGTATCTTTGAAGGCCTTTTAATAAATATCTACTTAATTTTCTTAGCTCTGTCTAGTCTCTGTTGCAGGTCAGCCTTCCCAAGGCATCAAAAGCACTATCAGAAGTAGATCTGGCCAAGTATATGAAGGGTAAAACAAAAATAAGTTCTTTAGTTGCATCAGCAACAAAAAAAAGACTAGGGAAAATATGGGTCCTCTAAGGACTGGTAGAAGCAGTTACCCAGGATGTGGAGAAGACTGACATACTCTCCATGGTTCTTTGCCTCAGGCTTCACCTGGAAGTGCTTCAGCCACACCAACCATGTTGCAGCAGGTGAAAGCAGGGATTGGGGGAACAAAGAACTGCCGGCTGTAGGAGAAATCCAGGTTTGAGACCTCCAGCTCTGGAGCCCCAAGCACAAGAAAGAAGTTGGCCTGTTGGAACAAGCCCAAAGCAGGCCACAAAGATGATCAAAGGACTGGAGCATCTCTCCTATGAAGACAGGCTGAGAAACCTGGGAATGTTCAGCCTGGAGAAGAGAAGGCTCTGAGAAGACCTAAGAGCAGCCTTCCAGTACCTAAACGAGGCTTACAAGAAAGCTGGAGAGGGACTTTTCATGGAGGCATGTAGTGATGGGACAAGGGGAACACTCTTAAAATGAAAATTAGTAGGTTTAGCTTAGATATTAGGAAAAAATTCTTTACTCTGAGAGTGCCGAGGCACTGGAACAAGTAGCCCAGAGAAGTTGTGGGCCCCTCATCCCTGGAAGTGTTCAAGGTGAGGTTGGATGGAGCTCTGAATAACCTGGTCTAGTGGAAGGTAACCCTGTCTATTGCAATGGATTTGAAACTAGATGATCTTTAAGGTCCCTTCCAACCCAAACTATTCAATGATTCTATGTAATATATGAACCCACTGTATGTGATTTTTTGCCACGTGTCAATGTACTAGAAGATGATCCTTAAATTATATAGTTCCTATTGTCAAGAGTCTGGTTTTCTTTATACAGTCATGGAAACAAATAGGAAAGGAGAAAAATCACAGAGTATTCTGAGATGGAAAGAAGGGAACCACAAAGATCACCAAAGTCCAGCTCCTGGCCCTGCACAGGACAGCACCAAGAATCACACCATATGCCTGAGAGCATTGTCCAAATGCTTCTTGAACTCTATCAGGCTTACTTACGATGTTTAAACATGGTTACTACAGTTAATTTTAGATTTAATTATAACTTTTAAATTCTAGCAACTAAATTATGATCACTCTTCTAGCATGTCACGTTTTTATTTTTATGCTGAATAATATGTTTAAAATAATAGGTGTTAGAGGACAAAAAAATAATAGGATTCAGCAAACATAAGTTATCCAATGTTTATACTTCTTATCTTTTTTGTCAGGAATGTCTATAAGTCTTAATTTGCGTTTGTAGTGCTTTTAATAGTATTTGTGTTTTATCAATGATGGCCATTTTCCCAAGCATGGTGTATTTTCAGCTTCATGCATCTTCTGTGTAGTCAAGTAGCATCTCAAGTCTGACAGCTTGAATGAGCTCACTTAAAAATGGAAGGAATCAATAATGTAAGAGCTGTGTTTTCCCTAATGATGCGAGTTTTGTGGAAGAAAATTAAAATCTTGTGTTACACTTACTCCTGTGATTCTCTATCATGGAATAATTGATTTTTATTAATTATGGGTTAAGCATCTCCTTTTTTAATTAAATGTAAGTTGTTTCTTGTCCCTATTAGTATATAAATAGTAAATTGGGGTTTTTTCTGTATATTGTACATTTTTTGAAAGCTGGTAAATCCAGTATTTTTTTAAAAACTAATGAATTGTCTTCATTCATCGTATATATATGGTTAGGAGTAATCAAATAGCCATATAAAATGTTATATCTGTAAATGTTTTAAATATCAAACATTTTTTTGCCCTTTTTTTGTTGTGATTTTGTGTCAGTGGCACTTTCACCCAGTATCTTCAATGACAAGAAGATTTGATAAACTTTCTTTCCATAGGCTTGGAACATTTAATTTTAAAGTAGAAGTGTAATATGCAGGCTAATCTGAAACCAGATTTTCAAGGCCTAATGCTTATGTGGTAGCAAGCTACAGGTTCCTTTGTAGGGCACACTCAAGGCTGCCCAGATGTTCTGCTGAAATAAATACTGGTACTTATTTTCATATTACTTCAGGTCATGTGACTCTTCATCTGAAAGCTATAACAATAAATAATAATGGGCAAGGAATGCAAGAGTATACTCTCTTAAACTTTTATCATGCTAACATCATTTAGAAATTTGAACTCAGACTTAGCATTGCTTCCAGTCTTAAAAATAAACCTAAGGCTTATCTGAGTGAATTTTATATATTTATGGTAATGTGGAAGGCAAATATTATCTTAATTGGCAAAAAGACTTAAACTGAGATCCATTGTACTGTAATCAATGTAGTTCAGAAAATCTGGAATATCATTCTGTTGTTTGGTGCAAGAAGTCATTGTGTTTAATTTAGATTAATGAATTTTACCTGAGGTTCTAGGTCCTATGGGGCTTAATGCTGCTGCTAATACTGTTTATGTCTTTAAAAGCACACATGTGAAAACTACCTTAGATTTGAGGTGCCTTATGGTTTTTTTCAGCTTTGGAAGAAGACAGGCTCACTAAAAGTATTTTATAATGTTCTCTATTGACCTTTTATTATGTCCTTTTAAAAAACAAATGAGGCATGAAGAAGAAAACTGTTTCTTCCTTGATTCCTTGTTTTCTTTACCTTCACAAAAAGTTGAATTGTAACTAATTATTAAAACAAAAGAGGACAAGTATTTCTGAGTAGAGAAACAGGTTGAGGATTATTTTGATGTAGTCAGATTTGCCAAAGCCTGATGGCACTTGTCCTAGAGCACATAACAAACTACATAAATTTTTTTATAAACCATTAACATGGCTCTCTATGAGGATTTGGGGGACACACATACATTTTCAGAAGGCTTGAAGAAATTGTGTTCTGTATTATAAAAACTTGGTGTTTGTCCGTGCTTCAGTAATATCTACAATAATAATAACAACACAAGGTATTAAATATTTTGTGCATGTGTACCTGAAGGATTACTAAAAATGACAAATCCTATGAAGGACTTAATTCCTTCATAGTTGGGGTAAATACCTGTATGGATAAGTACAAAATATTAGATACAACATAGCTTAATTTAAGTGACACTTCATAAAATATTTTTAAAGTAGAAAAGTAGTACTATAGAAAAAAAAATTATTAGATAGACATGGTTTATTTGATCAAGCAGAACTAGCTCATTTTGCCTAATCATTGCTCATCAAGTCAATGGAAATATCAAATGGAATTTTGAAGATAATATTCTGGTTCAAAAGTTCTTCACATTGATGTTAAAATTATCATGCATGAGTAGAAGCTTAAATTCCAAAGTAAAATCACTCTAATTTGTGACCGTGCTTCAGAGGGCTCAGTTGTTGATTTTGGTGCCACTCATTGAGCAGCGTTTTGGACGGGCATTTAGGGGATCTAATGGACCTCAGTGGCAGGGGTTACCTGCATATTTGAACTCAGTTTAGGGAGAGCTAATACTGGGTGCAATTGCTTCAAAAAGTTCTGTCAACTTTGAAGTCCTCTAGGAAAAGCGACTAAATATGAAAACTCATTATTTGTGCCTCAGTGAATGCTTTAAAAAGAAGTAATCAGGAAAAAAAACCAGAAAATAGTGAAGCTTGAGACCTATGGGATGGAAAAGCTGGAAAGTGCTTGAGAAGTGCTGATAGACAGGAACAGAATAGCAAAGAATAGCTCTTATTAATGTAGTGCCTAAGATCTGTGAGGTGATAATCAGAGATAAGGGACATTATCCTCTCTTCCTGTTTTCCTGTAAATATGAAGAACCCACAGGAGTGAACCCTAACTGGAATGAAGTCCAAGAATACAGGTTTTAAGACTTAAAGCCCAAGTGGGGCAAGTGCTTGTGGAGCGTGAGCATTCAGGCCAAGAATAGTAAAAAGAATATCACACCACTTTTCACTGTTAATCCCCAATCCAAGCTACCCCTCAAAAAAACCCCCAAAAACCTGAAATAACCTAATGGAAATTAACAGAGATTACTGTGGATAAAGCATCAGAGTACATGATCTCCTTATATCTTATGCAGTCATGTAATTAGGTTTTTTTTAAGATTTGAAATACATCTTTTAAAGTTAAGATTTTTATGGAAAAAGAGGTAATTTTTTTCTTTATTGTGTGGCAAGATGTTTTTGTCCTCTTCTACTTGCCATCAGTCTTCCTCAGTAACTGAAAATGATGGGCCTCAGTGCAATACTAGATAAAATTAACACAGCTATTAGTTATCTCTTTATTGCATGACATTATATACCTAAATATTGAATTTAAATCAACAATTGTACCTGAAAACCAGATTTACATTTATTGCACAAAAATTACTGCAATAAATTTTGACTAGTTTAAAGATTATAATTTTAAAATGAGTAATCATGATGGATTGTAATTTGGTGTTCTGTCATCTCAAGGATTAAGAGTTTCAGTAGCTGACAGAGGAAAAACAAATGATCCTTAGTTATATATGCATACTAAATAGAGGTAGTACCCTTCAGTATTTCCCAAAACTAATCAAAAAAACTTAGCAGGAGCTAAATTTAGGCCACTTTAATCACTAATTAAACTTTCTTTAACTGATCTCATCTATTTCTTTGAAATTAAAAATGAACAAATGCTCTAAAGTAGATTTTATTGAATGACATTTGGGAAAAATTTTCTCCCTAAATTTAGAATAATTAAAGCTTAATTGTTTAAAAGATCAAAATTTTTCATCTTAGGCAGGCAAGCTAATTTCTCAAGTGATTCAGAATTTTATTATTTAGTTCTTAGGAAAGTCGTCCTGACGGAGTTGAAGAATTAAATACGTATTAATTCATAAAATACATAATGAAAAATACTGCTTTTTGACGGAGTGCATTCTTTTGAATGGTGCCTTTTCACATATAATAGATCTGATATGCCTCTATGTGCACAGAATCCTTGCCTGCTAACAGTTTGCTAGATTTGCATGCAAACTGTTTGAAAACAAACCTTGATGTCTGTTTGAAAACAGACCTTGATGTCATTTTAGATAAACAAAGTGTGTACCGAAAGCATTGATGTGTCAATAAGAAAAAGAAGATCTACTGAAAAGCCACTGAAGCTTCATACCCAAATATCTCTATGCAGAGAAATTGCACATTTTATAATAAATAGCAACTTAGCAGATTCTCCACTTGTAGTTAATATATTTTCAAAATTTAGGAAATTTTCAAAAGATAGGAAATTGGGAGTTTTACAACTGATTTATTTATAAGAACAGATACTCAAAGGTGAAGTCAGATGTTTGAGTGTCATTCCTTTTCCCTAACTGAAATACAGTGAAAAAATAACTGGTACAAATTATTAAGAAGTATCTTAAGGGTGCTATGCATAAAATAATGTGCTATGATAAAATAATAAGTTTCAGTCTCATTTCATAAGATTGCATTTTTCATTTTAAGTTTCTAAATTTGGTTTCTAGATGGTGAAAATGAAATCTCAGAGTGTCATGTTACTGATGGCCCTCAAAAAATTTTCAGCGAACGAAAGAATAAGCATACTGGGGGTTTAAGAAAAGCTGGAAGACTCCAAAAGGTCAGTTTAACTAGACATTTATTTTGTTAAGCTCTTTCATGGCAGATCATCGAGTGCCTTTGTATGTACAAAAATTAAAATAAATTCTCTTTGCAGTATCAATTTTAAAACTTTCCTGATTCTCACTTTTCTTGAACTATTATGCTAATGCTCTTGGTGTATAACCATAAAACGGCTCTCTGGTAACTCATGGTGGCTGAGTCCATGCCAAGCTGACATCATAAAGGAGGTTGGTAAGCCGGCTCAAACTGAAAAAAGCTGAAAAGCCACTGATGTTACCTGAAAAGATGCCTGTCCCTTTTGGAAAAATTACTAATGCAGCAGGGTTTTTTATTTGTTTTATACTGCATCATTGATAGTGGATGTTTCTGCAGAATAAGGATTTATGCAAAATTTTCTTTAAGGCTCTGGTAGAAGTAAATTTCTTAATTTAGTATTTGAGCTTGATTTGGCTGTAAAAAAGGGTGAGAGGATTGAGTCAACACTGAATCTTTTTTAAAGTGTTTTCCCTTTGTAAAAGTCTTTTAAGTAAATATCAAACTGATGAGGAAGATAAATATTATTTTAATAAGTAAGTAGCAAGTCACAATTGAAATGAGTGATGAGTTATTTTGAGAATGGAAAGTCCTAAAGCTCTAAATGATGTCTGCTGTTGTTAATTATATGAAATAAGTTAGGTGTTTTATTGGTAGATACTGGTAGAGTTTCAAAGAGACTGATCTCAAATTTTGAAACTTCTTTTATTTAAAAGTTTTGTGCAGGTGCAATTACTAAGTTGTTCAACATTTTAAACATCCTGAAGATGGGATATTAATCTCTGTGGACCAGTGATCTCTGGATCAAAATGATTATATGGCTTGTCGGCGTCTTACTGCTTTTTACCTTTTAAAATACTTATTCTCTTTATTTTCCTAAATATATTATGTGTAAAATCAGTAACTAGAATGTATAAATCACTCTAGATGCATGTCCTATGGAAGCATTTAAGATAGATTACTCTTTAGGCTAAAGTATATCTCCAGAATAGTTTCATTTCCTGGCACAGAAATCTGACTAAAGCTGCTATATGTAAATCCACAAACCACACTCAGTGGCTCTTTCTAAGGTTATTTGCAGAAAGGGTGCTTGGAGATTTGTCAAGTTTGTTGGTACTGATTCCTTCTCCAGTGAAATTACTCAATAAGAGCATTATACATAAGTGCTAATTTTGACTCATTTCTCTTGAGATCTCAACATAATGATTATGTACTGAAGAGAAACTAAAAGCAGGATGAAATTCTTTTTCATTGTTCCCCTTTTCAGCTCTGACCTTGCAGTCAGAGGTATCTTTAAATGGTTCTACATGGTGCCTGCTTGCAAAGCATGCTCTGTGAGGTGTTTAACAGTAGCAAAGCTAAGTAGGTGTTAGAGAAAATTCCTATTCAGTGCTTTGAGATGGCTTCTTTTATCCACCCATTTCAGCTTGGTGATAATACCATTTCACTCAAACATCAGTAAAACAATTTCATTGCAGTGCATAATTTCATTCATGTCATGAATGCTTTTCAAGACTTACTTTAAAGGTTTTCATTGTCAGATTGACTATGCAGATTCATGTGGAGACAATTTTGGGAAAGAGCAGGGATTTGACTGAAAAGTAAAATAAAAAAAAACTTCACAGAAAGGTGCTATGTGATTAACCAGGTGCTATGTCTGACAATGAAACTGTTGCACCGAAAAGCTTAAATTTTAAGAGAATATTATTTTAAACAAAATCAGACTACGTAAATTTTTGTAAATAATTACGTTGCAAAACCTCTCTCATACCAATCAAAATATGTTCTTGAAGCTTTATAAAAGCAACCAAACATTATACACCATTTTTATTTAATACTTTTTTCTAGTGGCTACAGCTGAAACATTGCAACTTTTGCTAACTTTTGGCAATGTAAAAGTTAAGTTAGAAAATGTTAGTTAGTTTCCTTTTCCTAAATAAAAAAGTGGGAAAGAAATGGCGCAAATATTTTAAAAAATATTATTTTATTGAATCGTAGTATTATGAAGAACTTCCTAACATTTATTTAAATCTTAAAAGGAATTCTATGCTAAAAATACAACAGCAAAAGAAATGCCATTTCCTAGATACTTTCATGTATGAACATTTCCACAAATGTGACTATGTGACTCTTCAGACAGACCATATTGCTGGGAATCTGTTGTGTGATCTGTTAAATTCATTACTTGGCTTCCCAAAATAGGAGGCAGCTATGTAAATTGCAGCTATCTTTTTTACAGAAAAAGGGTTTGAAATCTAATGCCTTCTTAAAAATATTTTAGATACTTGCTGAATGTAATTCCCAGGTAATTAGTGTACTTTAGTTACAACTCATTCACTGTGGTGTATGCTGCAGTGAACACTTCAATTCTAACTTATTCAGTACAGTGAATGCATGTCAGTAGGCCTTTGGAGTTCACTATGTGATGGTAAATATTAAAAAAGCCATGGAATAATATCTTTAGGAAACATGACTAGGTCTAAGTGTTAACATGATTTACTTCTATGGTTTTTTTCAATTTTTCATTTGTAGTTTCTTTAATAGAAAGCAAGCCAAAGATTCTGTATTTCTCTGCTGTGCTGTTGTGTTATGCTTTTGTTTTCTTCAAAACCTCATGCAGGTGGAGTTTCTTGTATTTTGTTTTAGCTGAAGTCAAAACTAAGAATGACTTCAGATACTTGTATATCACAATTTTAGATTAAAGTACTAATAGTTTCTTCATCTATACCCTTTATATAGGCATGCTTATTGTACTATTAACATAGAGGATGTTTAATTGAATATATGTAAAATTGTACTGTCAACAAACAAAAGCCATGAAGACAGAATAGTTTATAATGGTTTACAGTTTATAATAATGGAATAGTTTATAATGGCAGCTGCATGCATGTTTGAGGAAGATAAGTAAGATTTTCAGGAATTTTTAATGGCTTCAGAAAAAAAGATTTTTGGATTTAAAACAGCATCACCACCACCCCAAAACCAGGACTTTTGGTGTGTTCAGAGGCAGTGCATACAGATAAATTTATAAAATTTATTCTTAGTTTTGAGACAGAGTTGTTAAGGATAAACACTATTGATTAATGCTTGTGAATGTCAGCAGGTGGCTTCCCTGGTCTAGAAATCTAAGTTGATGATATTGGATTGTAGGGATAAAATAATGAATTTTATGCATTGTTATGTGTTTCTCAATTATTCTATGAAATTGGATAGATAGTCCTTTGTTGCTTTGCATAGGGAAGGCAAAGTGAAAAAACTAAAATTCATCTTAAAGCCAAAAGTGTATTCAAACAAATTATTTACAGTAGTGGTGAACTGTTGAGTGCTCATTTCGTTGCTTAGTGTCACAAAAAAGTTTACATTTATCACAGTGTCTGCTACATGTCAAAAATTAAATATTTTGTACTTTAAAAAGATCAGAGACTCGTTATTATTAACCAGTTAACTGCCATTTTTATCCAAATAAAAATTTGTTTTAGAGGGATATGAGAGGTGATGAATGTTTTTAAAGTATCTAAGAGTCTCACATCACTAGAAATGCAATTGGAATAAATTGTAAAGTTAAAAATAACCTTTAGAATACTGCTTTCTGAGTGAAAAGAAGAAACTTCGACCATGTGAAAAAACCAGATAAGTGTCATAAGGGATGATTAAAAACATATTTTTGCAAAGACGACAGTATGGACTTAAATGAAATTCCTTCAGTTTTGTTTTTAAACAGATTCATCTTGGCTCGTATTTCTGTAGCTCTTGGATTTGAGTGAAGGTACATCAACACTGAACTTAAGACATTTTTTGAGAGAAGATTTTTACAAGCAATCTAAGCTCATGCGGTGGAACAAATAGTGTGAAGCTGGCTATTGTTAGATCCTGTTATCACGATCCTTTTTAAAATTACTTTATTCGTGGCAAAACAAATTTTAATATCCTGAAAAATCTGTAACTATAAAACATGAAGCATCTTGCCAGACATTCAGGAAAGTAACTATGACTATATTTTATATGTGCATTCACAGACTTGTCTTAGATTGTATAGGTTTAGGCGACAACATCATTTTATGTTTTCCTTCCAGTTTTGATTTTTCGTTGCATTGAATAGGTACATATTTTAAATACTGATACTTGAAATGTTACTGACTTTGAGACAAAAATGAATAGGACAATGAATTAGACAAGGTGGAAGCATGCAAGCTCTGTTTCAGTTAACAAAGGAAAAACTGGAACTACCTACCTTTATGATTTGCAGAAAATGCTTGATGTAATGGGGATGGCGCACCATGAAGGATGCCTATGAATCCCATGGTTTGGGACAGTTTTAAAAATACTTCTAATATGATTAATCCCATGACTATTTTCACTCAAACTTTGCAAGGCAGTTCTGGTTCTGAACTTTCTCCAGCTAGTGAATTTGTCCCCCACACTTCTCTCACATCAAGTGGAGGGCTTCCAGGACAGAAGCCATATTCTTGGCATCTGCTGCTGTACCTTACATTGCATGCTTTGGACCATATCCTAATGTCAACAGCTTTGTTATCACCCCTTAGGGATGCTACCATTCCTGACAGGATTATCTCCTGTAGATGAATCTAATGGGTTGATTTATGACCTTGGGTCCCTAGAAATCATTCTCTTTATGATAGGTTTCATATTAGGTATTTGGGACTACCTGCTGAAGTGCTGTGATCTATTTCTTAATTTAAAAAAAATGTCTTTTAAAATCAGTACCTTTCTAGGGCAAAAGGTACATGCTCCTCTCAGCTCAAGCTGTTTCCTGTTGTTCCAGGGACACTTGCAGCTGGTGTTCATACTCTCATATGTGTTGCTGTTTGGAATACTGGAAATGTGCTGTGACACAAACCTGAGGTGGTTGACTGTAGCTTGTAATCTTAGCAGGCAGGACAGTAAAGATCCAGGAAATAAATTTGCCCAATTTTTTGTATAAAATTGTCACTAAATTTCTGTTCACTCAACAAATCAGCGTATTGGTTATTTCTTAGAACTGTCTTCTTGAAGAAGACGTAGAGGCTTAAGTAAGTGAAGAGTTTTGATTGGGTTTTTGTCTTGATAAAATTAAGAAAAAAAAAAATGCTTCACTGTTCCTTTTTTTTTTTCCCAGAAGATTGGTGGGTTTGGTGACTTCTAATTAAGAGACTTATGTTTCACATAAATTCAGAACATATTTTTTATTACTTCTTTTAGGCAAGTAGGAAATTGCTCAAGATTTGTCTATGGTGAATGGCAGATAAGGATAAGTACCAAGAATAATATCCTGGAATCTCAAGTTGTTTGAAGTACATTTATGTCATCTCCATACTCTTAAATAAGTCTGTGGCACTCTTGGATTTAATGGTGGAAGGAAGGCTTAGGTGCAAAAAGCAAACGCAGCTTTCTGGCTCAGAGCATGAGGGAAAATGTACAGAAATACTGTGCAAGAAGTCAGATCATAGAGTCCATGCTTGAAGCATACCTCATGGCTGAAGATAAGTATGTATGCTGTTCTTTTCCAGTTTTGAGGTGCACTGTGTTCACAACCATCATGCCAGAAAACCACATAATCCACTGGACTGCAGCTGGCTTGGCAGAGAATAACTGTAAAACTGAAACTGTTTTCCCTCTTGGAATCCGCAACTATCTGGAGGAAAAGCAACTACTGCTTAGGTCTTCTTTTGTTTTTTTTTAAATTTAGTTTTTGGAAAAATGAACACCCTACATAAACCTGTTGGTATCTGGCATGACTACAGGCTGGAAATAATTTTGTTAATGGGTCTCCTTTCTAGATTATAGTCTTGCAGCTCTTGAAAATTGTTGAAAATCAATCTGAACAAAAGACTTCCTAAACTTTTCATCAGCATTTGACGTGTCTTCATTAAGATTTTTTTTAATAATTTGACAAATATCTCCATCCTTTTGTTCATTGTAATTAAACTTTTGATAGATTATTGGTGTGATCTTTGTAGAATTGAATTATGAGCTTACAAACAAATCTGTGTGGAACAGAAATATAAATATGCAATCAATCAAATAGGAAAAAATCTTGCAGCACATTACATATACACTACAAAAGTCTTTTGTGTTTCAAAGATTTGTCTGCAAGTATGATTAATTTATAATCCTTCAAGATACTAAAAGAAATGTGGGTAGGTTTTTAAAAAGTTATTATTCTACCCTTCCTAATATCTCTGTTGCACTTTAAAGCATGAAGTAAATATTGTCCAGTTGTTCACCATATGGTCTAGAAGGCTGCAAAGTGTTAAGTCAGGTTGTTGATTATCATCAACAAGTGGGTTAAAATCTTGTGAGCAAAGTATTTACTGAAGTTTAAAATCTTGTATCTTAAGACAAAGTTAACATAAATCCTGGCTTGAGTCTTTTGGGCTGCTAACATCTTCACCTCAAATCCCACTCATTATTGCATAGTTGTCAGTCTTCAGAAGACTTCAACTATCCAAATTAACCTCACATTGCTAACAATTGTGTAAACCCACCATGTAACAGTTGGGGTGAAGCAAAATGGTTCTTTCCCTTTTGAAATGGTTCCATACCTACAGCCTGTGCAATGGAAATGTGTCTCTGCGCCTCAGTTCTTCTGCTCAATGGCTCGTTCTGAGCTAATGAGCCACTGATGTCTCCAATGAAGTAGCTGAGGCAAACATTAGTTTCTAATGAACCTTCCATGACAGGAGGAAACGATCATGACCAAAAATTGAATGCTGATGATGTTTAAATACCAAGCAATTAATTTCACTGAAGCTACTCTACTGTTGCCCACTACCCTTGTGGCTTCTTTTTTTCATCTCAAAATAAGGCCAACTCATCTGAAGCTTTATAAAGTGCTTTTAATTGGTCATAAGTCAGCTGTCTGGAGGCATTGTTCCCTTCACTGGATCATTATGAAAGCATAATCGACTTTTTTGTTTGAACAGATGAAGCATTCATTCTGTATCATACTTAATTTTTTGTTGGAATTATTTGTAGAAGGGTACAAATTGGGTTTTTTAATCTTGTTGAAGCTGGGGTTGGAGAGGGGAGAAGTTCATATAGCCTAAAATTTCATCAGAAAAAGGTTAACTGTGCATGACTTTCACAGATCATTTGGGGAGTGAGTATACATTGGACATTATTTGGTACTAATGACAGAATTGATTTGTTCCTTAGTGTTGTCTTTAAAATGTTTCTGCTTGCCTATACAAGTTTCCTCTGTAACAGTGTTACTCTGTGATAGGCCTGGTTCCTCTTTTTCCCGTCTTGTGACTTTTTTAGGGTTAACAACTACCGTTCCTTCCCCTGAGCTTTCATCTTAGAATCTAATCAAGTTAGAATCTAAACTATAAAGTAGCTTTCTCCTCCCCTCAGCATTCCCCTTCTTGAGGTTCACTTCTGTCACACTGGTAATCCTGCTGTCTCTTTTTTGTACTAGAAAAAGGTTCTTCACCCAGAGGATGGTCAGGTACTGGAACAGGCTCCCCAGGGCAGTGGTCACACCACCAAGCCTGACAGAGTTTGAGAAGTGTTCAAACACTCAGGCACACAGTGTGACTTTTAGGGTGTTCTGTGCAGGGCAAGGAGTTGGACTTTGATGATCCTTGTGGGTGCCTTCCAATCAAGGATATTCTATGTTTTTTTGATTTCTTCAGGTTTCACATAATAAGGTAAAAACATGAAACTTTCCTAGTAAACTACAGTTAAGAACTGGACTGCTGCTTTTCCTGAGTGATGCTGACCAGGAAGTCAATGTCTAATTTGTACCTATTGGAAAGGCTTGGGCTTTCCATTGGGATGAGAATCACTACTGCCTGTTTGTAGAAATGATTATAATAATGTTGTGCTGATTGATCGAAAAGTTTTTTGGTTGCAGTCAAATGATTGGGAAAGAGCATCTCCTGTCCACTTAATTTTTGACTATCCTAATAAAAAAAGTCCCTCTCCAGTTTTGCTAATGATCACAGACAGGTAAACCTGTCCTTCAAGGTTGCAGAATGCAGGGAAAGCTATCCCTTGCTATAAGTTTTGCATCTCTATGGTTGAAATTTTTTTATTTTTCTTAAATATAGTGATTAGCTATGACTGGTTGCATGTGGAAAACTGAAAATGTCAGAAAGTTGTAAACTCTTGACACTGCTAGCCTGAAAAGTCCAAAGCTATTCATTCTCTTTTATCTTGCAACAGAAGTTCTAGGGGTTTCTATGTCTTCAATTACAGGATTTCTCATTATTCTTGTAATTGGCAGTGAAGGAAAAATGATGTCCAGGCAACTGTCACGTCATCTAATTTTTCTGTCTTCTGATAGACTACTTTATTTTTTCATCTTTCCACGTGGCAATACTGGATTTGGTTAGGATGGGCCCTTTTTTTCGCATCTTTCTAGGACCAAAGCAGAGGTACTATGTTTGGTGAGGAAATTAGAGTCGAAACTGACTTTTGCAGCCAGGGAAAACTTGAAAAATATCAGTATCAAAGGACTGATAAGAGAAAGGCCAGCCAGAAAATAAATTACAGCTTTGAATAATTGCTGTTTAAAAGTACTGAATAGTAATCATTCGTTACAATTACCAATTATTTTCAGCTATAAGCCACAATTACTTGAATACATTAATGTAGTACTACTTATAAATTGTTTCTAAAAACTGCCTTAAAGTTTTGGTTCCTCATTCTTAAATACATGCAGAGTGAAATTAACCTGATTTCTTAATATTTCTGTGCTACATACAGCTCTTTGGTTCATATACTAATAAGACTGAAGATTATTACTTCTGAAATGCCATTGTAGAGATCAAAATTGAGTATAAGGGTACTAAACAAATTTCAAAACCATCTGATGGACCTACAACAGCCAGAGAAGAAAGGGATTTGAAGATCATAAACCAGATAGTATAATATACTCTCCCTTAAACTTTCTTTGCTCACACATGCACTGTTTTTTTCCTGCCTGCCTCCCACCCACCAAAAGTTCTTTATCTCCTGTATATTGGCCGAACCACCTAGGGTATGTTGTTGAGTCCTGAAGTTGAAGATCTTTTTTCACTCCACTAAAACATGTATCTGAGTTTGAGACTACTCTGAGGCTTATTTCTTTCAGAACTTCAGTAAACTCTAAGGCACAAGAGGAGCTCTTGGACTAAGTAATAATACAATTTAGAAGTGCTTTAGCTGAAATAATTTCTTGAAAAATATTTGAGACCTGGGTTCTTGATACAAAGACAAATGAGATCTAATATACATAGACTGGAATTTAACCAGTGACAAATCCAAACCTACTCCTAGCAAATTAATTCTTTGCATGAATACACTTTATTCTTGAGAACTAGTCTGGAAAAACACTTTATGGTCTCATTTTCATTCAATTGTCATTCATGAAAAAGAATTCATGCCATGCCTATTGAAGCAAAGTTTGAGTTCACCTTCTTGAAAAACAGGTTGTACAAAACAGGACTTTCTTCTTGTTGTCCTTCAGCTCCAAGAAACATCAGCTCAAATTTAGAAGAGAGAAAATACATTTTGATGTTGGATGCCTCTTTTGTGGTGTAGGTCAGTTAACATATAGGAAGTGTCACTTTTAGGCACTGGGGAGATTTACAAATACTGTTTCCTCCTAGCTACTGAAATGAATGTTCTATATTTCAGATGACTTAGACTTAGAAAAATCTTGTTGTTGACAGGCACTAAAGAAGTATTTAATGCAACTGTGCCTCTAAGAAATATATAAAGGAAAGCTGAATCTGTTGTTTATAATAAAGTCTGTATTACAGACCTCAAAAATAATTCTGAAAGAAGCGTGTGCTCTGTTTCAGAGTATGGATATGCAACTCTTCAGGATTCAGAGATTAATGGTAAATAAAAGGACCAGTTAACTTAATACCACCTTTTCCAGTGTTTTATTAATAATAATCCTGCTGCAAACATGCATTAGAACTCATAATGATGCTCACCAGATGTCTTTTTGCTGGTCAGAAAAGTAAATGCTCTTTTTTTTTTTCTCCAATAAAAGCAACATGTAAAATAAAACAGACACAAAAAGCACAGTAGAAAAATTGCATAGTAGGGGGTGGGGGAGAAAGCAATTAACTTGAAAAATGTAGAACTGAAAATTAGAACATAGTTTGGCGAAGTTTTCCACTTGGTAACTGTAATTAAAGAGAACTGCTTGTCTTACTGAAGCAATAAAACAAAATATTGTCTGCTTAGCAAATGACCTTTAACTTGCACAAATATGCAGTTCTGAATGCAAATGAAATAATAGCTTGGAAAAAATTAAATTCATTTCCAATTTCTACATTTTGTGTGCACCCTTCTGCGTTCTTCAGTCTTTGAACCACTTCTAAGTGCACTGACAAGACATTTGTTCAGAATACTCACTGCGTCAACTTGTACATGATGTGTGGTAACATAAAAGCTACAATTCAAAAGACGACCTTGCAGGTTAAGGTCAGGACAGACTGTAGATTTCCTGATTTGTGTGAATCCAGTATTTTCACTTACCTATAGACAAGGTATTAAGGAATTGCTAACAAACATTTCTGCTGTGAAGCTGAAGAAGCAGCTGTAGGATCTCATGCTGTGCTAGCCTTGGTTTATAGTACTGCTTCTTTTTAACCCAAGTTTGGCAAAAATAGTGGTATGATTAGTAATACTTTCATAACATTTATAAAAAATTGCGAGGAAGGATATTTTTCTGCACATTCTGAACCGACACATCAGGATCTACTTTTGTGCTAATACTAGACAAACACTCTCAAGAACTTAGTGCAGTTGCTCTGTGTGGATTTAACTCCAGACTTTTAGACCAGGACATTGATTGTGATGGCAATGAGGCCTGGCTTCAGGTAGTATAGGAGAAAGTCATGACCATGCTGAAACATACACATTTGATGTAGATCAGAAAGACTGAGCAGAGCAAAGCAAAACCTTGTTTTTAAGCTCTGGCTTTTGCCTTCCCAGGCTGTTACAACCCAGAATCCTTTAATGCTCGTGAGTTTATAGAGATCCTACAATGCAGTGTGAGGCATATACTCATATTACTGTGGCCTCACATCTGATTTTAATCATCGAACCTAACCTGTGCAGTAATGTGCAATCATTTTACCACAAGAACACTTACTCAGTGTGTTACTAGATGTCTTTTTGGAATGTTTATTCTCACATTTTGAGTGCATGTAACTTAATACTAATATATTCATATTATGATAGATGTATTTGATGTATATTGTTGCATTATCATTATTTTTGTTCAATTTCTTTACGTATAAAACTCCAGTGTAGAACTGAGTTGGAACTTCGAAGAGCAATTAAATGTGACTGCTTGTTTGCAGTTGGAAGTAATGCAGTAGAAATTCTTTTGGCTAAGAATAGAACCAAATTTCATCAAGATAAGTGCATATTCTTTTCAGCTGTCAGGCTAGCAGTAGAGTAAGACATCATCAGTGAGTATTACTGGCAACAAGTTAGAATTTGGAAACTTGTATTTCCAAAAATACTGCATAGAATTTCTTTCAAATATTTCAATGAAAAGTTTTATCCTTTTTTCTTTTGAAGTTTTATTCTATTTTATTGTTGTTTGGGTTTATATTTTCACATTGTGTACATAGTCAGTTTGAAGTATTGTAGAGCTTATATATTGTGGTCTGAGTGCATGTGTATAATGAATTTTAAAAATTATTGAATACGCTGCATTATGTACTTCTGAAGTCTTAAATAGTGTCTGGATTTTGTGGTTTTTGAACATACACAACCACAGAATGAAATTACCATGTGTATGTTGAAATGACTGCAGCTTGTGTTATCTTTAATTTACCTTGTCAATGATATCTAAATTGTGTTCATATAATAAAGAGCATTCATATAATGAACAGTCATGGTGCACATTATTATTCTACGTTCTGTTAGTCTAGTGGAATTACTTTAATGAGTAATTCCAACTCTTTTCTTAAATGTGACAGATTACTTGGTTGTTCAACAGAGAACCATTCTGTACTAATAACAGAGGTCAGATGGAATTGCACCAGATTCTGTTCTTCTCTTCTGTTCTTCGATTCATTAGTGGGTAAAACAAGTTGCCCTGAAATATTTTTTTTGTCTGTGCTCCCAATTTGAAATATTTGTGTACTCTTACCTCAGTACATTACTCAAAAGAAACTGAATTTTAGCAGAAACTTTGGGAGTTTACCACTTGTGGTTGTAGTAATATATTAGGAGGCAGAAGTGGGAGTTAGTATTTCATATGGAGCAGTAGCTATATGGAGAAATAATTTAAATTCATATACTGATTTTGAAAATTAGAAGGAGTTTTTTGAAATCATTGTAATAAATTTCAGTCAGTCTCCTTTTTCTACAAAATTAAAATGCTTGTATGTATATATTTGTGCATGTTTATATAGCTACAAGTAATTTTTAGGTAAGATGATTATAACCTCTTCTTAAATATGTTTTTTGATGACCGTGTTCTATGTATTTCTCTGATACTGCTAAAATTCATGTTCATTTCTGCCTTTGTGCATACTGGAGGCTTTCATGGTCAGTGGTGATGAACTTCCTCCTCTTCTGACCTCTGTAATAATAATTCTTCCCAAGCTTATTTAAAGTCTGTATGGGGCAAACATTCTGGCTTCTCACGTAAGCTATGGGGAGTATTGCAGGAGAAGGGAGGGGTGCTTTTTAAGTTGTCTCAGAATTGCTTCTTTGAGGATTGCTGTATTCTTGGAGTATACCCTGTGTGTGATATTACTTGGACAACTTTTATTCACTTGAAAATACTAAAGAATGAAAGAATGCTTACTTAACCTTGACATAAAATACTGAAGTTGTGCCAACCCCCCCAAAAATACATTGTCAAAATAAAAACAAAATCATTAAATTATATTTCTTGTTTCTGAAGCATTTCTACCTTTCTTTTGGAAGAAACTGGAATTTGAAATTACAGGTTTTCTTTGTTGTGGTTAAGCTGGCTTTTCCTTTCCATCTGATGAAAATTCAGTAGACCAGTACGTCCTTATTTCTGTGGCATCTCAGGGTGGAAATCCTTTGCATATTGCTTTTTCTAAAAAAAGCTTACATTCTTGTCTTCTGCTATATCATATGATTTGACATAAAACATGATTGAAGGGTTTTCCTTCCTTCCATGTCTCCAAAGTTTAGTATTTCTAGTATATGTGTTTATTAGTACAGACTCTTCCCCAGGTGATACTAGAGTTATGAAGTATTTGCACCTTTTACCATAACATTTTCTAATTTAAGGGTTTTTTTCAAAGGAAGATTTTTTTCAGATTTTTGATGTTTTCTTGTTTCTTTCATGTCTCTAGCCAAGAAGGACACTAGTTATGACAAGTATGTCTTCTGAGTAAGTATTAACCATTTTGACTTTTTATTCAGCCCACTATGTTAAAATCTGAATGTTGATAAGTTTTTTATGCCTATAGAAAATGAAATTTATCTTTGGGCTCTGCACTTTATTTCATTCTGTATTCTAGTGAGAAACTTGATATGTCATTACTTGCACTGTTGCCGCAGTGGGGACTGAAATAGTTCCATAGGTGAGTTCAACAGGAATTCAGAGCAATAAAACAAAAATCTTACGCAAGTTTTGAATTTTTCTGAAGGAAATGTGAATAGTAGTTGTATGTACTTCAGCCCAACACATACATTTTTGCTATACATTTCAATTATTTCTATTTAAAAAGTCAATCTCAAACATCAGTTTAAAATGTTTTATTTCATATGAATAGCTGCAGAATAAATATCAGTTGTAGGCTTTTTAGTGACTTAGTTTCAAAACATTGGAAGCAGCTGCCACTGCATATTTTGGGGGAGAGTAAATAATTTTCTGGCATGCTCTTATCATTCTCTTAAAAGTCTTAAAGCATAAGGAACATCCAACAAAAACACGATTTCATATTTTATAATACACTTGCTTACAGTTTTTGAATTCTTTTTCAAAACTCAAGATATTTATACTACCCAAAAATCTGTTTCAGGTTTGATGTAACTAAATGTTGACAGTTACATGGGAATAAATACTCAGAAACAGCACTTAGTGGCTATGCTTTCAGAAGTTTTTTTAAGAGGTTGTCAATAGCTATTAACAAGTGTATTTATATATGTCAGAAACATAAAACAGAATTAATGTTTTTCTTCTATTTAATGTGACTGGATACTAGTAACACCAGGACTATAAAATGAACCTCACAAGTCATGCACTGCAGAATCACTGTGGAGGAGGTAAAGATCATCACTACAGTGCAGATAGTAGGGGAAAACAGAGGCTGTGGTCTGCCTGAAAGAGGAGAACAAATATTGGCTGAGTTTGAGAAATTTATTTTTGTTTAAAGAGGTCATTAATATATTATTGCTTTCATGTTCTTATATGTTGACTTTTCCCACTACCCAATTACTATTTCATTAAATTAAATTGTCTGGGGATAATGATTGCTTTTCTTCAAAATCTTTTCATCGAGACTGCTTTTGGCGGACTACAACTGTAGGCATTCATCAGCTTGAAAGTGGGTGAAGGGAAAAGGATTGCTTCTGAAGCAACTAAAGAACAGAAAACAGTATGGCAAAACACAGGCCAGTGGTCAAAAGCCAATTCTACTACTCAGTAGCTACAGCCTCAAAAGTGGTCCTTTAGAATTTACATTTTAAGATGCATGAGTTCAATGGTTTCATGGCATTGGGTTTTGAGATTATATTAAATGCTGCTCACTGATTCACAACCACACAGCTATCTAATTTTCTGATTTAAAAATTCAGTGAAATTTTGCAGCAAATTGTCATCCACCAGTTTTTGCAGCTGTCTCAAGTGTAAACTAGTGAGTTTTCTCTGCAGTTTGTAAGATGCATTTGATTCAAGACTTGTACAACAGAAATTTTTCTTCTCCTTGTAAGGAATTTTCTGTAGACAGAGGAAGAATTTAGAAAAGGTTCAGGTAAAACATAGAGCATGCAGTCTGCGCAGGGCAAGCCCTTATGGGTTGCAGTGTTGCAAAAACATTCACTTGTAGGCTCACAAAATGAAAAGGGAATACTAAGAATTCTAGTAACAATCAAAGCTATATAGCTAAGGCCAGAATTCATACTGGAGAGAGGGTTAGTCATAGGATTTTTCTAAAGTATCTCAACATACAATATCACCTTTTGATTTAATTGTGAGATTAGTTTGCTGCACTGTTTTCACTATTCAATTTTTTGCTTTAAACTCCTTGAAAAATAGATTGCTCCATTTTTTGTGAAGAATTTTTTTGCTTTTTTTTTTGGGGATTCTGCTAAGTAGCATTTGTTTTAGCTGGTATATTTTGGGCGTTTTAACAGACTTCCTTTCTGTGGAGTTTAATGTAGTGAGAATAAACCAACCCCAGAAGCTTCTGGAGATGCTCTGAGTGCACTTGAATTGTGTCTGTGATTAACTCAGAGCCTTAAACGATCACCACTGTGATAGGTGTGACTGTGTTCAAGGTTGTGCCTAATTGCTTTATCTTGTGTTGCATGAAGGTTTCCAAGTTAGTGTGGGGAGCAGAGAGGCCACCAGAATTTTGCTTTCATTTACAGATCTTCAAGGATCATTTATAATTGTAAAAATAATCATTAATAAAAGCAATAAATTGTTACCATGCAAAAGCTTTTCTCTAGTGATCCCATGGTCTTCCTATTTTCATAATTATATATTTATGTGCTCCTGTGTAGCTATGTAGAGAGCTCAAATTAGAGTTCCCATTATAGATGGCCGTTCTGTAATTTAGATCTAATTTTATATATTTCATTATAATTGTATTTAAGGATAAGTGAATTTTTAATTGAAACATTGGCATAGATGTGTGGGTAGCAAGCCTGATAAAACTTTAAGGCTTCTCTCTAAATTTAGACACAGTATTATTCAGATGCTGAAAATCTGATGCTTCCTAATGAAAAACTGTTTAGTGTGCTGTGTCTAAATGTTTACATTTCTTGGTCATATTTTTTATAGTACTACAAAAGAAACCAAGAATTAAGCTCTGTTGTGTTGGGCATTGCACACAAACAACAGATAATTCTGCACTCAAAAGCTTTTATTTAAACAGACAAGATAGATGTGAGAGGCTAAAGGGCTTTGATGTGCAAATAGATGTGATTATTTGATAATGGAAAAGGGTCTGGTAGGACTGTGGAGAAGCTAATGAATTGAGGGCTAGCAAGTGGGTAGGAGGCTTCGTGAGAAAAAGATAAAAAATGTTTAGTGGGGAAAGAAATTAGGTAAATTTGAATTAGTTTGTGTTGTGTGTATATGCTTTTATAATTCTGCCTTCCTTCGTTCAATGTAGCATGGGCTTTTTTACCTTTTCTTTTTAGGAAGCAAAATATAGTTATTCAGATCGTGAATAAACTTGGAGACTTTTTGTTCTCAAACGAAGTGTGTGAAACAACAAGTCATGTAGTTACTGGGAGTCCTCGTCGTACCTTGAATGTTATGCTGGGAATTGCCCGTGGGTGTTGGATTGTTTCTTATGAGTGGGTAAGAAATGCTTTTTTACTTTACTACACAATAAATTAAATTTAATTTGTATAGCTGAAATATCAGCCATGTTTGTGCCCATGTTACATGCAATGGTGCTAATTTTAAGTTTTTCAGGCTTAGATTTAGTTCAATTAGATGAGATTTGTCTGTGTGAAGATCTGTTAGTTACAGTTTTTCAGTGCTTAATTTAACCAAAGTATTCCTGTATTGTACCTCATTATCTATTATAGAAAGGTCCAAGGTCCTTTTCTTAGGGGTGAGAAACTCATGTCCCATGCATTGTTTTTGGACAGATTAATTTGTGCACATTAGCCTATTCATATTTTTCAGATTAAACTTTTTATGTCCTGATATATTTCTGTTATGTTCTGAAATATGTATTGTGTTCAGCATTGGTAAAAATGAAAGGAAATTCTTAGGTATTTCACTGCAAGTGGGAAAAAATGTAAAACAGAAATAGTAGTGACTGGGTGGGGAACTTATCTGTCAGCCCAGGCTTAAACTCTCTCAACTGCTCACTGTAATAATAGAGATTAACCACTCAGTCTGACATTGCAGATGAGGGTTTCTCAGCTTTCTTCACGTTTCCAGAGCTATAAAACATAGATGTTGAAATTTATATGGAAATAGCTCTTCATCTTATACAGAAGAGGGTTGTTAAATAACTAAATTTCTGGCTTCCTCTTTCTTGTAAATACTTTAAAGTTTACTTGTTGGGCAGAAAATAAACTGCTGCTTTTTTGTTTTCAAGATGTCTGGCACTTACCAGTATGAAGCTTGTCTTTTATGATATATATGCAGTTATCTGAAGTTATTGTGGTATACTTCAGGTTTTTCAGAAGTTCTTGGTGATTAATTTCCCTTGGAATAGAGGGTTTGCATCTTTGGTCACCCTAAGGATCCAGTAATGCGCCTTTGTGACAAAAGAAGACTAATAGCATCCTTGGCTGCATTAAGAGGAACATATTTGAGCAGATTTGGAGAAGAATACCTCCACAGACTCATTCCAGCCTACTATATGATTCCTTGCATCTATTAACTAAATACACTGAATTATCTGTCCCACACTTAGCTTTGTATGGAGCATTAAACAAGTCACAATATAATTGTCACAAGTTACTTTCTCATAACAGGGTGCTCAAACATGAGAGCTGAATTCTTCCTTGAGAAAAAGCTTCAAATAACTACTAAGATAGCTAGAGATAGAAATAAGCACTACAAAATAGTTTCCTGTCTATGTACATAAGGCAGCATTGGATAATCAGTATTCCAACAAGTGCTGTCCTAGAATTTCATTGCCCATTTTATGCCCTGCACTTCTGTGAGCAGATGCATGGTGAAAATATCTACCTATGCTCTTCATAGACCAGTATTGATTGGAAATTATGTTCTCCTGTCTTATGGTCTACCTTGTAGACTCATCATAGGATCGTCTATATCCCTCATATAATACCACTAAGCTGAATGAAATTGTTCCAAGGATTAGTTTGTCCCTGTAGATGTTATTGGATCAAATATTGATGCTGTTTTCACTCATTTTATTGAGCTGCTATTTAGACAAAGTTCTGAAGTTACTAGGAGAGATGCATGAGAAAGAACTATAGACAAACTTAAGATCTCCAAATGAAAAGGTTTTTTGATTTTAGAGTATTTACTTATCTGGAAGATTGCTATTTTTAATATTTTTAGAACTGTGCTTAACTCTTACACAGAGGCTGGGTCCAACTTTGCCCATAAACGTGTATTCCCTCTATTTATTTGTTTATTTTTTTTTAATTTAACTGAAATGAAACAGTGCTTTGAACTTTTTAAAAAATATTTCTTCACGTGGTTAAATCATTGAATCATACCATGTAAGAGCATTGTTGTCTTATTTCATATTGTGTCAATGGCATAGTTTTGCCATCTTTCTACCCAAATGGTTAACTAAAGAAGCGAAAACAGAAGCCTTACCTAGCCAGAATGAGGAATTCAGTAGAAAATTAGTAAGGAAAATTTCATCTAAGAAAATAACCTTCTCCTTTTATTGATGCTACATAACTAAATGCTTTAAATGTAATCAATCATACCATTGGTATTTTCACTAATGAAATAGTTCAAACTGGATAATTAAAATAATCAATCAATCTGGAAAAATTAGTAGTACCTTATAAATATGGTATTACTTTTGAGCAGTGATGATTTTCTTTTGGGAGATGCTGATCAGCGTTTTACCTCTGCCTTTTGACTTGTAATGTGGACATAATTTAGGGTGAAGTGGTTTTTTTTTCCTCTGAGAAAAAATTAAAATGATATTTCTAAAGATGGATGTTGTAGAAATACCAAATTTACCATCAGATGTTTTAATCTTCATAGCTCTCCATTTACATTTTCAAGATGAATTATTCATCATGAATGACCATATGATCATTCAGTGCGCTAGCTGGATAGGTGGGAGATCTTAAATAATAACTAATCAAATAACGTGTTTTCAAACCCTTTGAGCTAACTCTTTTGCAACTGCACATTTGAAAACTTCCTAGTTAGCTCTTTCTTCTCAATAGAAACACACATTCTGAAGTATTTCAGCTAAGAATATTGCAAACCATAAATTTTTTAATTACATGAATCTGAAGCATTTTTTGATGTTGCTATGAAAATATAACTGGTTGAAAATTTGCCAAAGTCAGAAGCAAACTTTCAGTGACTTGGAATGGAAAGCTCTTGTCTTTGTTTTCATGAAAACTGAATGTTTTAGTGAGTGGTGACCTAATTATTTACTGCAGGACCTGTTCATGAACTCAGTATCCAATGTTCTTTTTATCTAGGGAAGTAGATACGATGCCTTTGTAGTCAATTCCAGAATCATGATAGACAAGCATTAATCCATCTTTTGTTAAGACAAACAAATTTCATTTCTAAACAAAATTCTGTAAATACTACAAGGGTTGATAAAGGTCATTGCTGTAGAATTGGCCTGGAAAATTAAATAGGATTACTTAATCATAACTAATCTTCTGGATTTATGTTTTAATCTGTTTCGGTTGTTTTCCAGCTACTTTTGATACAAACATAATTTTGGTACTATAAAGACGTGATGTATATGTAACATAGCACGGTACATCTGTTCCTGCTCAAGTTTATGAAGAATTTCTTATGTCTTTATGAATTTTATTCAAAGTTACAATTCTCTTGGTTCAGTTAAAGTTGATTTATATTGTGATTAAAAGAGAAATTACATTAACAAGTTTCTTTTATGTTCAATAAATATATGCAGCTATAAGTACAAAGCTAAGAAGCTTTGATATTCTTATTGTAAATTGTTAAAGTAATTGTAAAAGCTATACACAGGTACCACTCTAAAATTTATAACTTACAATCCTTATGTTGCAGTCTTAACTGTATTTTTTTAAGAAGTTACAATACTTTTCTTTGCTGAACACTGCAATGCATTATTGGGTTTTGAGTATTTTTTAAACGTCATTGATTCACTAATGTGCTTAACTCTTATTTTTATGTTTGGTATGATATAATGACTGTAGAAATTATTTTCTCATTTTGCACTGCTGTTGCATTTTCAAATATTTGATTGTACTTTTTCTAAAAGTAAACATAATATTCTTTGAATGTTTTGTAATCAAGTTTAGCAATAAGTCTAAGGATATGCTGCTTTTTATTGTCAGCAAAAAAATCACTCTTCATATCCAGTAGCCTGCTAAATTGGACACCTCTCCTCACAAGTCAAACATCACTTATCACATCACACAAGGCAACAGCTTTTGTAAGTTCACATTAGAGGTTGTTGGTTTCCCTGGAAGTCATCAGGCATAACTTACTTTGGACTGAGAACCAGGGAACTTATTGAGAAAATAATTTTGTTATGAAAACTGAATTTGCAATTTACTAGTTTTAGCAACAGATTTGGGGCAAGAGAGTCCTTTACAGAAACTTATTTTCTTTCATGGAATTAGGCCATTTTATAAGGTCTACATTGCTAGTTTAAGATCAATTTGTTCAGCTTGGAATTTTCCATTAGTGAACTCTAACAATGTAAAAGATAACTTTGCCATGCTCAGTATATATAATGCCAGTTTATTTTTAAAGGGAACATTTTATAATTTAAATAAAAACTAATAATATATGCATTTATATGGCAGTTATTGTCAATCAAGCATGGGAGTAATTTCAGACACTGATGAAATTCAGCTTGTTCTAAGATGAATAATGACAACTGTTTAATAGTGCATGGCTTTGCTAACAACTTCATCTATTTGAAATGGCTAGAGAGCTATTTAGCGAAAATATGAGAGAGGTAGAATTATCCTAAACAGGGATTTGCTTTCTGATAAATTCCGTATATCCCATTTGGGGAGTATATGTATGCTTCTTGTTCAGTTAGCTTCACTTGCTCTAGGAGCAACAAGATGTTTCACTGGTTGGTAACGTTGCTTTTTTTTGAACGTGAGGGGTGCCATATGGCAACTACAGAAGAGATGTTGTGAAGCTCAAATACCTGTAAAAGGGAAAAGGTGTTGAATTGAGTAACAGTGGACAAACTTGACAAAGAAGATACCAGTGTTTTACCTCTGTGACAATCTTCATGGCTCACCACTTATAAAACAAATAAGGAAAAGAATCTCATCTTTAATCAGAATGACTTCAGAATTTAGACTGTCTACAAATTAGTAGAATGTCCTTTATATGACTCAAGGGCAGAGCCAATGTAGGAACTTCATCTTTTTCCATTTTCCCATTAAGACAATGCTTTTACCAGTTGAGGGGAAGTATTTGAATACTCTCCCATGGAGCTTTTAGTATTATAGACAACCAGCTACAACTTATGATAGATTGTTCTGAAGAATGTTTAGAAAATCAATCCATAAAAAATACTGGATGGAGTAGTTTGGGGAAAGTTTTACCAAAAAAAATTAAAAATATTTTATTTCAGAAATTGGAAATACAATAATTTTAACTAGGTTTTTTTCTGTTAACCATTTGGTACTGGTCCTGATAGGAGCAGAAGTCTGCAAGTGGTCCACAGTTTTAGGATTACTAGTCTCTAAAGATCATATTGATCTAGTGTTTTGGAGCTCAGTTGAACACAAATGATTATGTATTTTCTAGGGTCAGTGTTCTGCAGTCTTTTTATGTGCTCTAGAGTATGACACTGACAAAGGAGGATACCATGGAGAAGGAAATTGAGTTATTCTTCTTTGCAGGATGATTTATATATGTAATGTGCATTCTATGCAGTAGTTGGTTAATCCTTGTAGTAGTAGGGGTCCAGTATTGTTTGACATCTTCATTTATGATCTGGATGATGTGGAAGAATGCACTCTCAGCAAATTTGCAGATGTTAGAAAACTGTGAGAAGTGTTTGATACACCACATGGGTGTTTCTGTTCGGATGGACTTTGACAAGCTGGAGAAATAAGCCAACAGGAACCTCATGAAATTCAATGATTACTGAACTGAGAGAACAGAACTCATATACTATGACTTCCCTTTTCAAATTTTTGCTCTATGTATTGTGATTTTAAAATAATTTACTTTTCTAATATCCTGACAATGTTTTAAAATTTAATATAGCTATGCATAGAAGTATGACTGATATTTCAATGGTTTGTTTTAGTTGTAAAATTTGTATCTTTCTGAGTTATTGATTCTTCAGCAAATGGTTTGGTTTGGGTAAATGAAATAGCAAACCAGCTATTGTAACAGCACTGTCACTTCTAATTACACATTCAGAAAGTTTATTTTAGAAATTTTAATATTCTACTCACCACTTACTTTATTTTAGGTTTTGTGGTCTTTGGAATTAGGCCATTGGATCTCAGAGGAACCATATGAGCTTTCTTCCAGCTTCCCTGCAGCTCCTGTAAGTTTAATGGTCCTTTAAGCCTTTGAACCTTCTTTTGTCTATCTGGGAAATGATTTGCCCTCTAAATAGGTTTTGTCTATCTGGGAAATTATTTGCCCTCTAAATAGGTTTTATGAATAAGAAAGCCTACTAGAAAAATATTTTTTAAAGCACATACTGTAAGGAGTTATTTTCTTCTTCATCCACTACTTTTTGAAGTGTGTGCAAAAACTTTGGCACATGTGGAAAATGCAAAATATTGGTTCACCAATTAAGACCTCAATAAACCAGCATCTGACTGAAGTATAAATGTACTTTAATTTTATTTCTCTCTGTACCTGTATACAAACTGGAGAGGCATGTTACTGCCAAATTGAAAGATTTGCAGGTCAGGGACTCAATTTTTTTGGCCCACTTTTTTTCCATTTTTTTGGGTAATGGAAAATTACTGTGGTCTTCTAGAACTGCTAAACAGGAAAAAACAAAGCATTTTTTCCTGCTTCTAATAATCATTCTCAAGTACTGAATTGGTTACTAGTGCAAAAGTGACTGTGGGGGCATGATCTACCTGTTGAGACCTCAGTGCACATCATGTATTGTAATTTATTGAACAGGAATTTTATTTTGGTTTTAAACCAAGGAGAATTCTAGGTGGTTAGTAGTCAATCATTCCAATAATTTTCCCTCCCTTAGATTACTGTCTGCAATTTATTTCTCAGTTTTATACAGGCTTTGAATGAAGTACAGTTAAATGGGGTATGAGATTTATTTTTACTGCAATTTTATTAACTGTTAAGAACATCTGCTTAGCATTCTTTCTAAATCTATAACTTATGGAAATTTACATATTCAACATGAAGCTTTATTTCATGATTGTAAGTTATATGCTCTCAAAGTTTAGGGAAACTGTACCAGTTATTCTCAAATAACCCTAAAGAAATTACCTATCTATTATAATTTCTTATATTTTCATAAAATGAGAAAGTAGTTTGTTTTATATAGCAATACAGTAACAACTGTAAAACTTAAAGTGAAAAATAAATAAGAAGCACGTTGGCTTTTTTCCCCTATTCTGTATTTCAATGAAAAAATCTACACTGAATTTCATGTTAAGTTGCGTTGAGTTTTCTGGTTTTTTCAGACTACCTTGATTAATAACAAAGTATGCTATCAGTAACAATGTACACAGCATTCTTTAGGAGTGATTCCTCTTGGGGTTGTTTCTGAGATTCCATTTAGAGGTTTTTTTCCTGAAGCAGAGGTAAGGAGAATTTGAGAGTTGGTAAGCATGTAAAATTGAGGGAGGTTAGCGTTGTGCTAAGAACCTGAATCACTTCTTTTTGTAATGTGCTGTGCTTGCAAAGGAACAAAGTTGGAGTCCAAGGCAATATTTCCATTACCATTCCAATCATTCCCTTATTTAGTCACTCTCATTTCTTACTGTAACAGATACCTTATTTTTTAAGATGAGATTATTTGAGCATGAATGGTGTTTTTATTTGCCTTTTTTTTTCTTGTTTCTTTCTGCTTCCTAAAAAGTACTTACAGAAAATGGAAGTACATTCTAGTTTCACATACTGTTTATTTGATTACAGGAAGGAATTAAAATAGGGGTTACCTTGCTGTTATGTTTTACTTGTTTGTACCAAGTCCAAAGCAGTTTTTGCAGCTTTCTGTTTCCTATGATTGCCTTCCTTCTGACATGTCCTCCTCTTGCTTCACTTTGGTGTTTGGAGTTCAAGCCATGCAATCTTCTTTAGATGAAATGTCATTTAAAGACATATTCCCTCTAAAATTTTACATTTGTTTGATAAATTGGTCCTTTTTCCCCCAAAATGAAGTCTCATTAAACAATTGATCCATTCATTGTCTACATCAGTATTTTTTATCACTTTCCCAGAACAGTCATCAGAAAGCTTCAAATTCTATAAACTTTTTTTCAACAAATCAAAACTAGCCAAGCAGTATTAAATAATTTTTGCCATGACCACTGAAATTCCAATTCAGTTCCAATGCCTGACCACTGAATTTTTTTTTCTAATATCTAATCTGAATCCTCCCAGTCTCAGCTTAAGGCCATTTCTTCTGGGCCTGTCACTGCTGGCACAGTAGAAGAGAGACCAGAACCCACCTCACTACAACATCCTTCCAGATGATTGTAGGGAGTGATGAGGTTCCCCCTGAGCCTCCTCTTCTCCATCTAAACATCCCCAGATCCCTCACCCCCTCCTCATACAATATATCTTCTAGATCCTTCACAAGCCTTGTTGCCCTTACAATACCTTGTTAAGTTAGCTTCCAGAAATATGTCTGGGGTTTTTGTTTTGTTTTGGGTTAAGTTCTTGCATTGTAACTACTTCAGTCATCTGATGAAATCAAAGTTATACAAAAATATTAGGCAAAGAATAAGCATGAGAATTAAAAGCTAAACTGAATTTGGAGAAAACCCTCCACTAAATTATTGTGATGTAGGAAGAAATATCTTCTCAATTTGATTTGCATGTTTAGTACACAATTTTAAAACATACAGTAATAAAATGAAGGGGAAAAAAAAAGCAAAGATCACCCAGTAGACTAATTTATTCACATTGTAGCGTACATTGAGGGACTACCTACAGAGAATTTTTAGGGAGAAGGCCTAACCTTACTGAAAAAAACCCATAGTGTGACCTTAGATAATTTTCAGACTCTTTTTTTTCCTGTTCTTAAAATGTAGTAATTTGTATCTTAAGTCATAAGCATAAATTTAATTGTATCAAAGAAGATGCATGTTTTTCAGTTAGGTTATTTTTTAAAATCATATAGATATATTACAGCACCAGGTGATAAATGATTGTCATAGATAACCAGACATCTGGTGTTAATGCCGTTGTCTCAGTTTATAAAACGCTGGTCAGTTATTTTACAGGTGAATTACAAGGGAAGAAAAAAAGTGAAATCTTCATAAAAATGTATAGGAATACTTGCTATATCATAATTCGTAGGGATTTTCTGTAATTTAAAGACAGTGACTGAAATAGACTGAAAAAATGATGATATTTGAAAATGGTATTTCCCAAGAATAAATGCAAACTATTTAAATGCTATTTGTCCTCTGTTAAACACAGTCATACAGGCTACTGGAAAAATCCTCAAATAAGTGTAAGAAGTTGTTTAGGAGACTATGGGGGAAAAGAATGTATTCCCTAACTAGGATTGAGCTAATTACAGAAAAGTATTTTTTTTATGTACATAAAGGGCACACATGATACAGAAAGATAAATAGTTCTAGATCTAGCTAAGTGTTTTATATTAACGTTTAAAGTTCAGAGGTGAGGTGAAATGCATATTCCTAAAAGTATTTTAGGGTTTTTTTCACAGTTCCAGTTATTTACTAACACATACATAACATAAATGATCAGTAAAATAGAGTCCTTAAGTTGTCTGACAGTTTCTTGGATGTTCTTTTTATTGAGTCATTTGGCCAAATCACTGTTATATCAGGTTGATGCTTTAGATTTTGTGTCTGGTTGAATAATATGAGCTTTAGCTGATCAAGGCGATTGCAATTGAGGAACTGTACTGAAATGATCCCTTCAGAACACTAGTGCATGTTTCTGGGCTTGAAAAAATGAGACAAGTTGCTTGGTAAAATAAGTCTTTGAAGACTATACAATACATAATTCACATAATGACAAAGTATTTAGAAATCTGCTGGTCGAATCATCATAGTTGTAGCTTTGAGAGAGTATCCCGAGCCCTTCCAGTAGTACCACTTGATCCCGTTAAACTTGTTGTTGTTCTGTCGTAGTGGATAATACATTCCATTGAGGTTAGAAGGACCACATGCGTCAAACCACCATCCTGAAAGACAGAAGAAAAACATCAGCAGAAGTAATTCTCAAAATAGTATTTAAGGTGACTTTGTTGTCTGGATATCAGAAAGAAATCTAAACCCAGTTTTTTGTTCTTATGATTTGGAAGCATTGGTATGAAATACTTCTGCCAAACTCAGGAAAGAAATGTGTTTATGTATCAACTACTTATTCTTGAATCTTACACAATACATTTTATTTTAAAATTGAGAAGGGAAAGTGTTCAATCATTTTATTATCCACATCAAACATTTCTGACAGTCTGAGGGCTGAACACAACTTGAACTATAATGATATTGAGTTGCCTTTGGTTTTATCTACTCTTTGGTAAACTCCTGTTCTTCACAGATTTAAACTCCTTTCTTAATCCTTCCTAGAGGAATTATTCTGTTCTCTCAGCAGGTCAGTTCAAAACCTCCTGGGACTTCCTAAGAAGGGAAAGGAGAAAAAAACCAGCCCAAATGTACTTTGTATCCGTATAGTCCTGACTTGTTTGTGGATCATAAGAAAAAATTATTTTTATTAATAAAATAATATTTTTATATTTCTGTTATGATGGAGATAGTGTGTGTGTTCTGTTTTGCAGGGCAGTATTCCAACTATCCTTTTAGATAAACTGAAGCTGTCTTTTTTTCTTGCAGCTTATGCTATAGGAAAATGAACAATTGCTTAGGAGATAACAGGAGGAGAAGCCAAATTTACAAAGCACTTGTTTACATTTCAGAATGTGGAATTCTAGATTAAGAAATTATGTAGAATTACTTGTATAGTTGAAGATAAAAATACCACCTAGAACTCAAATATAATGAGAACAATCATTAGAAAAATGTAGATCTATCTGTGGTATATCTTTACCACTTCATAACTGTATTGAAATAATGAATTAAATTGTTGTATCCTTCTGTGGCACTTGCAGCACACAGGAGCTCTTGGGGGTTTTTCTTCTTGGGTAGTTAGGGAGAGGGCTTATGCCTAAAGAATCAGGAGCCATTTCACTGACAAGCTGAATCTCTGAAAGAGGTTTTTTGCAGGGTGCTAGGTTTTGATCTCTGAATGTATCTCGTTCCTCGGAAGAGGAATCTTATGTGTCTCTGATTAGTTCCACAATTACCAGTACCCCAAATAAAATACCCCAGCTTCAGGGACTTATTTTCCCTCCAGTTTTAACTTCTCTTGCTTTATTTTAACTAACTTTTGTCAAATGGTAAAATACTTCATCATACTAGTCACCATACTAGTATTTCTATCCATGAGTTTTGAACATTTTAATAATCGAAATTTACTAAGTCAAAATTATCACTATTTATCTCGTAGACAATTTCAGTGCCAATAAAAATAGGAAGACTGAGAAACATAAAAACATTCGTACCTCCTGTTAGCATTTGTGAACATTTGCAAATACATTTGTCATTGTCTGCATCCTTTGTGCTAAAATCATTTCCTGGTTGGCTTATACTACTTATTTTGCCTGCTGTCCCAGTAAGTCCTTTAAGGTAAATCCTGTAAAAGTGAAAAATGGAAAAACAATTATTACATGGAAGTTGATGGTAGTTATCTGCAAAATAATGATGGAATAATTTGCAATAAATATCCTGTTCAAATGGTTTAATTCTCTTCTGGCCAATGTACTGCTGTAAGCTGTTTTTCAGCACAATGTTTTCAGATGAACAGAAATGGTCAACACAATATTCTAATGAACATGTGTTTGTGCATATCATATTAGAAGAAAATGAGAGCAAGTAGATAGTAACTTCTAGGATTTTTCATACAGATCATGTATTTATTAATACTGAAGGTGCGTTTTTGTACTTCAATGCAACAGTACATGCAATTATTTTTATTATGTTCAAAAGTTTAAACCAAAACTTTTTTGATTCCTATTTTGCTTTTAGTACAACACAGCAATTTAGCATTACAACCCCACATATATGAGATAACAGCCTTACCAGAAGTATTAATTATGAGCTAGTAAATGGTATTTTAGAAGTTTCTCAATATTTCCCTTTCCACTGTCCTAATTACTCATCCTTTTCATATTGTTCATAAGTTTTAGTGTTAGCTCATCACAAGTATCTCAATTTGCTTCAATTCCCTGGCAAGGTAAGCTTTCAGTGTGGCTGCTGCTGTTGGGATCTGCTTTCATGGGTGCCAATGCAGTCTCAGTGGGGAGAGACACACGGCACTGAACTGGGCAATTACAGAGCTGTTCCTGTGTTACCTTGAATTGGAACTCTGCTCCCACAGTATCTTTTTGGTGATTGCATTTCTGTATCAAATAGCTCTTGCTTCTCAGAGGTATTCTATTTGCTTAAAGAGGGATCTGGCTCTCTGAGGAGAATTAACTAGTCTCCCAATCAGTCTTCATCTTGCATGTAATTCTCTGCTTATGATAGAAATTGTCTATCTGGTAGTCTAACAGATTATTTTAACCCATTTCATATTCCCTATTTTAAAATATAATTAATTTATTTATTTATATTCATTTAGGTTTCAAAGGATCAGTTCATTACAGATTTTATTTTAATTATCTTTAAAAAAATTACTGTTTATTCTTAAGATGAGTTCAAAATTTTGTAAGCCAATTTCTAACATAAATGCTATTAAAGGTTCCAAGTATAATGCATGAGCCTAGGCTGGGTCTTCAAATATCATCTGAAGTCCAATATAAGCACAGTATTATTTACTTATTATTAATAATAAATTTTTAGGTACAGTTTAGTATAACAGAAGATGAGAGGGAGTGGATGGAAATTGAAATGAGATGTTCTGACTGGATATCAGAAAAACTTTTTACCATGAGGAAAGACAAGTAGGTTGTGCCATCTCCACCTTTGGAGGTTATCCAGACCCAAATGAAAAACCCTGAGCAACCTGGTTCGACTTCATAGCTTTGAGATCAGGAAGTTTGATTCAAACAAAGTCCATTCTGATCTCAGTTTAATATGAAGAAATTTCAGTTTTATGGCATAACTCATAATCATTCAGAATATATTAATCTTTTTAATGTAATGGATCACAGAATCATAGAATTGTTCGAGTTGGAAGGGACCTTAAAGATCATCTAGATCGAATCCCTTTGCCATGGGCAGGGACACCTTCCACTAGATCAGGTTGCTCAAAGCCCCATTCAGCCTGGCCTTGCGCACTGCCAGGGATGGGGCATGGAAGATGGTCTTAACTGAATAATTTCTTTGGGTTTTTTTCTTTTTCATACTGTTAGTATATTTTTTAAACCACTCTATTTTATGATTAATTCCTTGTTTGGTTGCATATTCTACTAAAATTGCTTTTACCATCTTAGTTTTCAGTAATTATCTTTTTATATTGTAAATGGACATGGGTAATCACCCATTTTTCAAAAGCTGCCTTTCTAAGTATTTTAAAGCATTACTTTAAAAAAAAATCTCTGCTGTAGAGTCTGGCTGTTTCCAGATGAAAAAATATTTACTTTGGAATTGAGACAACTAAATATTACCAAGGCATTAAGATCTAACATTTTATGGGGGGCAGATGCTGATAGTTTTGAATTGCTTTGTTTGCATATAGGACCTGAGATGAAATAACAGCATCAGTTCAGGTTGACTTTATTTATAACAAATAGTTGCTAGAGATCTTGGAAAAATTCATCTCAATGTAGACAATTTTTTTGTCCAGTCACCCAAATCTCCATGCATCTGTAAGACTCTTAGAAAGAAACATTTAATGGACCATGTAGTAGGAAAGCATCTGTTATACTGTGAAGTCTTTAGGTTCTTCTATAATAAATCAAACTATTTATTGCATATACAGAGAGCCTGGTGAATGAACTGTGAACTGCCCATATATTTCAGCTGTGGCTGATACTATTTCAAAATGCATAATACTATGATACTATTTATGATAATAAATGATAATATTTATATATTTATTTAAAATTTGTATTATTTCTTAGTTCAACCAGGAATTAAGAAGAAGTTGTGAACCTTTACATTTTACAGGATTAGAGCAAAAATCATAGATCCATTAAAATTTGGAGTTGAAATTGACAAGTTAGTGGTGGGTGAAGTGCACATTTTCTCTATTTTCACAGGTAGGAGAGTTATTGAGAATCTAAGCCAGTGGCTCATGGAAGGATAAGGCCACATCACCTCAGTGTGCTCTTTATGACCAGAACAGTTTCTAGAAGCCACTGACAAGGAAAATCCTTGCAGTATAATTCATCTTAGTCATCCATCTTCCAGAAATGTATTTATTGCAGGGAATCAGGATTTGATAGCAACTGCAGACAGGCTCCTATTGTCCTAATGACTGTGCACTGTCACTGACTATATTGGCACATGTATCCTATCTTATTCCATGCTATCTTGTCATTTTTGCATTTTGTGTGTTATACTTACTCAGGATGCACTAATAAAATACACATTTTCTCCTCTGGAAAAAGAATTTTTTTAGAAGATGAAATATTTTTTTAAGAGATGAAAAATGGAGAAGACATTATTTTCTGAGTGAACTGGAAAATAGTCATGATTTGTATGAAATAAGGCCATGCATCTACACAGTTTAGAAAGATTACTATCAGAACTTTTTTTTTATTAGATCTGATTTTTCTGCTTACCTGTATTTTTGTTCTTCACTTGCTAGAGAGAAGTGGTCATATAATGAATATGCCTCATTTCCTTCCCAGTCTTTCAGTTGTATTTTAAGAACATAACGCTTCTGATTAGTCAGTTGAGAAACAAACTCATTTCCCAGCCAGTACTCCCCAGCAGGATCACCAAATCCCTGTAATTCAAGTTGTATATTTAAATAGATTTGTTTGGGTGGGTTTTTTTTTTTCCTTTGAGTTTGAAATTATCACTTTATCAGTTTTTAAGTTTAATAGTGTTCAGCCTGTCAGCAAAGAATTTTACTGTGTCCATGGGGATTATTGATCTGTAATGTTTCAAAAAGTTGATTTCAGCAAGGACAAGCTCAGGAATCTGAAACAGTGAATCAATATTACTTTGTAGATTTGGAGCAGTTCCTACTGTTGCCCCTAGAAACACAAATATAAACAGCTCAAAAATGTAGACATATGATGGAACAGTTGATTAAAAAAAAGTAAGGGTCCCCTTTAAAAACAAACATCACACTTGCAAGTCTGCTTAGGCAAACAACTTACACTACTCTGACATTTTCAAAATGAGCATCTGAGGACAAAGACAACTTTTCGAAGTTGCTTACATTCTAAGGATGCTATTAATGTAACTTTAGCATGTTAGATTTCAAGTAATAATAACAGCTGATATTAAGGCTCCAGAGAACATTGCTTACCATCTTGTACTCCTTCCACGTCCGGTGGAAGTCCACACTGCCATCTTCTCGTTTCTGAATAACTGTCCAACCTCCTCCAGCAGTTTCCATGTCACAGTAGGCCTACCAGAGTAAGCATGTAACAGCCTAAGTGCATGCAGTCACAGCAAAACAAAACCAGAAATCATGTAATTTGCATCATTCTATATAGTGGCAAGTCCTGTGCAAAATATGAGTTAACCTAAAAATGCAAGTTTTCATAGCTTTCATACAAATCAAGTGTAGTTGTCTGCAAATAAATGTGATTCCTCGGTATGTATCACACTTAACAGAATACCTTAACAAATTACACCTTTCACTTCTCCATCTTTTTTGTGCGAGATCCATTCGAATTTCTCATGACTAGTCAGAATATAGATACTGTTGAATTCAGGCAATGAACAAACTGAAATATATTTTTATTATCACAGTCATTGTTCAGTGCCTTTGCAAATGGTCTGACCCAAAAGTTATATCTAAGTGTATTATCTGAAAGTTGTGTCTTAAAGCCATGTTATTATACAGACTGCAATGGACATCTTCTATGCTTGAACAAAAAGTAATAACTATAAAATGCTTCCAAATAAATCACCTTTGAATTTACCAAGTTATTGCTAAAAATTTGAAAAGACTGTTATTTAATAAGCAGTTCACTGAACTCAGTTTTAGAATACCCAATAAGTGCATCCCTGGCACAGTAAAATTCAAGTTTATAGGTGACTTGTTCAATCAGTCTCCCAGATTAAATCTCTTCAGTGTCAGAGGTGAAAGGTATTACTGAAAGTACCAATATACTGGGAAGATGCTAATTGGAAAAAAAGTCTTGAAAATTAATTGGAATTTTGGAGTGATGTTTGGGAGAAGTAGGGGATAAATTAACAATAAAATTTTGTGAAAATGAGAATATCTAGTACAATTTTTCCTGGGAAAGGATTTCAAAATGTTGCATCTTATTCTGCTTTTACGAAACTAACAACTTATAACTAGATGGGTGAAGTCAGTAGAGCTAAGCTGGTGTAAACACAGTACAACGAAAGGCAAACTGAAGTCAGTATCTCTTTAAATTGCTATTATTGTTAGTACCAATAATGTCTTTAAGAAAGATATTGAATTTCTTGTACAAGTATTCCTGTTTGGTGAATTCTCAGCTAATGTTTTCTCGTTTGGAAGTTTAATTTTTTTGACCACTTTCTGCCAAGATACTGAAGTTCAGAGCCTTCTTCAGAATCACTTCACATATTTGAAAATTTTTGAATTCTAGTTTGAATATTAAACTACATTAACTTCTAATCTGTATTCTAAATCTTTCATCCAATAAGTGAAGTTGTGTCTTCCCATCTGTAGTAGTATAGGCAAGATCTGACTTCTTACACTTTGATAGGATATTTCGTCTGTAGAGTAATTACATAAATAATTTTAAAAGAAATTAGGCAGATATTTAATTATGAATTTGGATGTTTCTTTCTTTGTTAACAATTCTCTCAATAGTCTTACTTCTTGCCTAACAGCTGCCTATAAATGCCCTAAATCATGGCTGGGTGACACTGAAGCTGTAATGTCTTTTTATCCTCTTCTATGGGAGACTGTCTTCAGTGTTAGTGTTAGCAGATTGGAGATCTTTGAACTGTTAAGCATCCTGGAAATTCATTGAAAAAGTATGACTTCAGAAAAGCCTGTTTCCTTCTGTGCTGTGGTAGTGTTACGTGTGTCATTTTGGGATGTAATGTGTGCTCCTTGTTAAGTTTTCAATAGGGTATGTAGGTATTGTACATATGTTATACACTCACATCTATATATTTATATAAATCAAACAGAGTATTTACAGTTCTAGCAGTGTCATATGTATTGTTGAAAGGCATCAGACCTTTGAAAGGAAACAAAATCCTTACAGCTGCAAATAGTAAATATATTAGTGTTTCAACAGGCTGTTGCACATTGGAAATCCAAAGCAGATACTGTACTTTAGGCTTGCAGTAGATTCTGTTCAACATCAGAGAATCACAAGACATTCAGTTGGAGATTTTTAGGAAAGATAAAATAAATAAGAAAAAGAGTTGGATAAGGGGCTACTTTTAAAAGTATTTCTTGTGAATGGAATTTAATTGAAAGCAGCAACCTCAATTTATACTGATGTATGCAATTCTTACACCTCGAAGTCTGTTTTTTGTTTGGCCTTACTAACATCTGTATTTAATGACTGATAAAAGTTTGATAATAATGTATAAATTATTTTAGTTAAAATAAAAATTCCCTTCAAAGGAAAGACTGAAGATAAGGTATTTCAAGAGAAGATCAGTCTGTTTTAGAAGGCTAACTCATGATGAGTAATGTATATGTGAACACTAATTTCCACAGAGGGCTATGAAGATGGATATAGGAATGGGCTAAAGCAGATGCAAATACTTTTTTTAAGTATCAATACAAGTTAAAAAGCTGATTTAACAATGATCAAATATCACTGATTGTAGATAAAGCTGTTGACTCTGAAGCTTCACCCCACGTAAAAGAATAGTATAAGCAGCCAGATGGAAAATAGAAGTGTCTCACCCTTCTCTGAAATACGTAGTTTTTAACTATGTATAGTGGGAGGCCATGTATTAATTTATTTGAGCCATGCAATTTATTTGAGCCTCATGTAGATTTTTCTTACCAGTAACAATTTTTAAAAGTTTACGTAAATTTGGGACTATAATTTTTCCTCACCAAAAAAATTTCATGTCAATCAACTCTAAGCCTTTCTCTTAACAAGAGAAACATTACTAGAACAGAACTTTTCTGAGCTTTCAACCTATTGTAGGTTTTATATTCAAAAGAAAGATATGTAACATTTCATAAAACTAGTAAAAATAGATACCAAGTTTAGGCAGGCAGCAGGAGTCTTCAAACAGATGCCAAAAAGAGTAAAGAGATTAGCCTCTCAAGTTACAACAAATTGGAATGGGGAGTATTTGATGTATCTTGTGAACTATTTCAGTACTTATATTTCTAGCAGCTGTAGCACTGTAAAAGGGTATTTGGTGTCTAAGTGTTTTCAGACCTGCTTTGTGAATAGTAAGGCTCAGGGTGAGTTATCAGGATGAAGAGCCACTGCAGTTTTTATAGCAAAGCAAGTGCAGTCACCACACCTTTGCAGTGACCCTTTGCATCACTTTTGGCTGTTGTCTGAACACTTTTGAGTCATTATGTCCAATATATGTTTGTATTCTGATATCTCTATCTCCTAGAGATGTGACTAGATAAGAACTACAGTCTAATTGGTTCATGAGGTTGCTGTAAGCATAAAACTATTGACTTTTCATAGTTTTGCCTCTGCCATTTTTCCTTGTGTCAGCAGTCTTTTGCTGTTTTCCTCAATGTTTTTAAAAGGACTTAGTTTTTGTCCTGGTGAAGAACAGGAAAGTTTGAAAATATTAATGGAATTAAATAATTGTTTTCCTCTCGGTTTTCATATGCAATTCCTTAGTTTTGGATTATGATGGGAGGCAAATTAGTAATGTGGGATCAGTTACAGATTACACAGAAGTTGTTTATAAGCCTGTTGGGAGGTCAGAAGGTGTTACAAGAGGAAAAGATGAAAACATAAACAGCAGTGCAGCACTTTTGGCAAATAAAAAAGGTCACTCTGTTTCCTGGTCTTAGTAACTATCCACATCATAAACAGTTGAAAATGGTGTAACATGCTGATTGTCCCTAACCTTCACTTCCCTTGACAACACCTCTTATGTATTTATATTTGTATAAAAAATCAGCACCAGGTTAAAACTTTTTAGTCTCTTATTTTCAATGTCATACGGTAAGTAAAACCTTCCCTGTCCTTTTCTATCTGACGTGGACAGAATAAGATTTTGATTCTTTAATATTATTAAATTACTGATTTAATACTAAGTGAAACTATTACATTTTTACTACTTTTTTAACCTAGTACATTACCATAATGGGTATTTGCATTAAGTATTTTACGCCTTCATGTTCAAATGTTAAGCATTTAATATTTTACAGTCTAGGAAATCTGTACTTTTGTAGTTTTGAAAATGCAGTGTCAAAGTTTATGACAAATTTTAATTCTGTAATATGTCATGCACTTGTGTCTGCTTTTAGAAAATATGCATGCTCTGTATACTATATTTGACAGTAAAATTAAAACCAAAGATAAAAGCTTGAGACAAGTCATAGTAAGAGATCCAAGGAATGTAAACCTTCCTGAGTTGTCTAACAAAGACTGCTGCATTCTATTACTTTAGAGATGCAGTAGCTTTCATCTCCTTTTGCTTTTAGAATTGTGATTGTAGATATCTATGCTATTTAAATGCCATTCAGCTTCATGCATAATAAAACACTTCATTGCATCTTATGTAACTAATTTTTCTTGTGAAATGGATGTATTTAGACTAGATTATTCCAAAGGAAAACCAGCTTCTTTTCTTCTTTCCTCAAGAGAAGCAGACTGCAAATAATTTCTCTAGATTATATCTACAAAAATTACAGGTTTTATCTACTGTATTTTATAGATCTTACCCAAACAAATTGCTTATTTCCTTTAGCTGAGAGCTTTGTGAGTGTAAAGATCAGTCTGGCTTGGGCTAAATGAAGTTCTGGCACTTCAAAGGCTAGTCACCGGTGAACTTCATTTCCAAACCTTTGCTTGGGAAAAAAAAATGCTTTCTCTGTCAGAGCTTTACCAATTGCTTTTCCACATTGCACCTCTTTTTCCACTGCTTTTTTACATTTTCTGTTAATTTTTCTGGTGTTATAAAGTAGAACCTTAGGAATTCTGTAAAGTATTTCATTTTTTGTGTCAAGGAAATTGCAACAGTAGAAATTAGAAAATAAAAACATCATAAAATTATTTAGTGTTTGTCTAAGAAATATATTAAGCATTTTTTAATATTCCTGTGTCACTTAGCCTCCTCAGCTTGCTGTGCCTTCATCATGAGAGCCCCACTCCTCTGAATGCTTGCTCCAGGTTTTTGGTTCTTTATCCTCACAATCCACCTGGGACTTTTCTCCCTTTCAGATTCTATTGGTTGTTTCAACTGAATTATACGGTCTGAAGCTTTATAATTTTATTTACTTCAGTAGATGGAGCATCTCTGTCAGGCATCCAGTGTACCATCCACTGAGTGCCATTTTCAGCTCAAGGTCTCTTCTACCGAGGTATGGCATACTGCTTTAACTTAAATTGGCATTGAAGTTCATTTCAGTTAGACACACAGGGGAAAAACTATCCACAGAGGAATTTAAACTGATCTAGTGAAACCTCTGCAAACTCACCTTTTGTATGAATCAGTATTAGTATTTTTCAGAGCAGTATTTTCCAGAAAAGTCCTCTCTGTTAGGCAGTGTCTAATTGTTAATCTAATTGTTACACAAGTATCCTTAAAACTCTGTGATACAAAGAACTCAAAGCCATATATGAGTCCAGTACTACTAGAATGCTTTCGTGAGTATAAATCCGTGAGTAATCTTCCATGCCCCTGACTTTACCTCCTTTTGCCACCTGAAGAGCCTTGGGCATCTGAAGGAAATAAGACCTTAAGGAGACAGGAGTCTGCTGGTCATGCAGAGCAGCTCGGTTGGAGTTACAGATTTTATAAAGAACTAACAGTACCTTATTAATTTAATTACATTAATTATGTGGAAAAAAAATGAAATTCTGGCATGATGAAGCAAACAGCAAAATGTTACTCATTTCAACTGAGCCAAGATTTCACCTGAAGGACTTTTTTCTTCCTGTGAGATACTCAGATCTAGGAGTGATGAAATGCTTGTAAAAAAACTTGGTGAGTAGTAAACTTCACTATTAACTAGCATTTAAAATAGCACATTTACCAGCTCAAATAACCATTAACATGCAGTATGCCTAGGTAGCTTTTTATAGTTATTCTACCTTCTTCTCCTGTGCAGTGTTTGAAACTGTTAACGTGTAGATTCCACTTGTTGTCAGTCCAGATTTGAAAGCTTCAGCACAGTCTTTGAAACTGATTTGCTCCTCTTTGGCTATGAAGTTGTTCTTAGCTGTTAAAAATACAATAGAAATTGGCATTAAGAGGAGACAAATGAAAGTTACTAAGAATCAATTTATGGTGTAATTGGCTTAAAGCAGTTCCAAAAAATTTGTCTGGCCCTGAAAGAAATGACAGATCAAGGTACTTATTATGTATGTTGTTACTGTCTCATTCAGTTGAACAGTTTCTGCTTCCACTCATTGCTCTGGCTGGACTCCTACATGCATTACAACCTATGCATGCATTAACTACTATTATATACATACCTAAGTAGCAAATGATTTTGCTAATAATGACTTTTGGCCACTACACTCATATTGTGAAATGAATTATGAAACCTTTTATAATGCAGCAGACTGGTGGAACTACACTTAAGAAGTTTTAAGCTTTTTTTTTTTGTCCCCGTGCTGAGCAGGAACGATTTCGTATGTACCAAGCTGAAGCTTGGTAGTTCAGCCTAACTCATTAAAGAGACATACCTTCTGGAATTCATTTGTGTAAAAAATACATTTTCAAATGTCTAAGTCTTCTTATTCCACAGACCAATCTAAGGCTTATCTTCTTGTTCAGTTCTTTATTAACTATGGAGGTTGGAATTTCCTGGCATTTCGCCTGCTGACTGATATTTCATATTTGACCTGTTTGGCGTTGATTCTGTGTATTTTCCCTTTTAATTTAATCTAACAATCACAGTTACTACAAATGTTTAGGTGCTATATAAATACGTGCTTATATTACAGTTGCTTATTATGTTCTTTTTAGCTTGCTTATTCGTTATTTACCTGTTTAAGTGCTTTGCCTTAAATAGAAAAATAACACATTCAGTGTTTTAATTGCTTTTCCACACTCTATTGTTTGCATACTGTCTTAGAAGCTTTCCCTGCTAATTTTGTCTTTTTGGCAAACACTCATTATTTTTTCCACTCTGTGTTTAATGGTGCTGTAGCCAACATGACTTTGACTTGTTTACTTATTTGTGCACTAACCTAGCAGATAATATCAGCAGGAACATGTACAGCCTTGGTATTTAAGGGAATAGCGTCAGTTATTAAGACAAAAAACCTTGGAATTTACTTTGTGTAGAAAAACCTACAACCTATGTTATAATAATAACATATAGGACAATATTAAAAGTGGGGACTTCCAAACACCCTTTGCCTTTTCTGTGATCTACCTTACAGTAGTGTATTGTAGATCACCTGTACTGTTTTTTAAGTTCTAATGACAACTTTCAACATTTTTTCCCAGTATTTAATTTTAAATCCTTTCTTTACGTATTCTGTATGCTTGTGTACTTTCAGCCTGAGAACTTTACAGGCAACTGTGCCAGATTCTACAGTCTTTTAGAACAACTTCTTAATCTGTCCAAGTTCCATATCAGACATGAAATTGAAGGCAGTGAATGTTTAAATCCTGTGTAGCCATAAGTTCCAGTTTATAGTTTGTGTGGGTTTTTTTTACAGAGCACATGAATCTGCATAAATCTGGAAGCTATGCTTGGTGGCTATGATTTGTTGCAGGGTTGTCAGGCATTTAGGGGTTGAGATTATTGCCTATAAAGTTTGCTAGGCTGAGGGATTATAGGATGAACAAGGATACCTTGGTAAAGAACTTGTGGGAGTACCTGCTGCCCTGGCCTGATGATTTCTGGTTTTTGGGGGCTAAAAACTATGCCTGTGCTTATTCCTTTGCCTTTGGTAGCCACTATAATTTGTCCTTTCTTTGATAAACTCCATGTGCATAAAGCAATGAGAGGTGGCAGAAACAATCTCTGTGAGCCAAGAAGAAAAGTTGCAGGCCTACAATATGCAGTCTCACCTAGATATATGGTCAAGAGAGGTGTATACTCCCACACATGTGAATGCCATGTGACATGAATGACACTTGGCATCTCTGTATTTTGTTGAATGACTGGAGAATTGGTTAAGAAGATAAACAAACCAGAGAAGATAAACAAAATGTTGAAAAGAAATCACATAAATGTGGTTGTTTCTCCCACCCCCCAAAAAATAGGTTAATTAACTCAGATGCAGAATCTAAGGCAAAAAATACAGAGTTTTTGAGAAGTATAAGTGTGTCAGAATTAGTTGTAAGGCTATAGGTATCAATGTACACAAATTAGGAAATAGCACTGAAATGAAATAAGCATGTCTGCTTTAACTTACAGTTTGGTGTCGATATCATAGTAAGCAAGCTGTGAACCATCTCCATCAGATCATGTTGCTGTTTTTGCAGAACTGAGTTGTTTACTGTAGCTGTAACTAATTGTTTTTCTAGTTCTTCTATAATAGAATTCTGTCTGGCTACTAGGACTTGAAGCTGATCTTTTTCATCTTTTATTGACTTCAGCTGAAGCATGTGCTTGTCTTCCATCTCAAGAACTCTTTTTTCTAAAAAGCTAAATGAAAGATTACAATTGGCTCTCCAGAAACAATTTTGAGCTGATGAAGAGAATCAAGCATGTTGTATAAGTTTCTTTCTTCATAAACACTCAACTTCATTCTCTGATACTATGCAAGCAGTAGACAACTAAGTGAAAGTTTAGTTTGATATATATGCTTTAATTTATTATATAAGTGCACTAATAAACAACATTATCTACTACTATGCGTATTGCAGGCTTTAAAAGTGTAATAATTGGGTGTTTGATAATTCAACATTATTAAAGGAAAGATAAAGTGACTTAAGTTTTCATGGTTTTACCCTATTAAAAGAATGAAATTTAAAGATGTAATTATGAACATTTCAAATATCCTATAATAAAATACATATGTAACATAAATGTTATGGCATTAAGACAGGGAAACGTGCAAATAGTTACTTGAAGATGGGTTACCCTTCTCCAGTTTTAGAGCTAGTATTATTAGGGAACTGGCTGGGAACATTATTTCACTGCTAATTGTTCTGGTATAGACTCTGAGAAAGCTGGTGTTAAAAGATGTATAACCAGAAGAGAGAAGTTCACCTGAAATCCATTGCTGTTACTGAAAAAAAAATCCTGAAACTTATATATAATTATTTTTCAAGCAGATTAGTTCAATGCAGATTGTATTTTGTTAGGTGAGAAACTTGCTTTTGTGTTTTATGTGGATGTTACAAGGGTAGTCTAAAGTCTGCTGAGTTCAACACCAAAAAACGTGACCTTTTAAAAATCAGTATTTCCTTTGCTTTCCATTTGATAAGGATGCTTGTTTTTCTTAAGTTGGTAGATCAAACCTTTAGGGAACATATATAAGTGTAGTAGAGTAGTGAACAAAAATGTCAAAACATGTCTCCTGGGTTTCTTAAGCTAATTCTTTCAAAGAAAAAGCACTTTGCACATATGGTTCTCATTGAAATACATTGCTTTGAAGGAAAAAAACTTACTGTTATTGCTGCTTTTAGATTCCTCTGTAAACTATTTATTGCCAAAAATAAAATAAGACCATGGTGATATGGAAATGAAACTAGCTGAAAAAAGGTATGAGCCTTTGGACCACAGCCGAGTACAGAAAAGGATAGGAGTAATAGTTGAATATTGGTCAATTTCAAAACATTGACTCTTAAGGAACATTGAAAAATTTTAGTGCTTTTTTTTTCCTCACTGCATTAGGTAAAAATTGTAGCAATAGCTTGGGTAATCATTAGGATAGCTGTGTATTACATGAAAATAAAATTTTGGAGATGTGGTTACACTCAATTAGTTTGAATCAGGTTAGATCAAATTCATTTGGATAAGTCTAAAGAAGAACATAAATTGAGTACAACTGAAGTACTCTTTCACTTTTAGCCTTAAGTTCCTCATATAAAGGAGAACTTTTGACAGTGAAGAACAATATATAAACAGAATACAAGAAAAAACCTGCATGAATCTCCTAGGCTTTAAGTAATATATGACCTTTGTAATGAGTAGGGGTAATATTTTGTAATCAGTTTGGAGAGCTTGTTTACAAACACTTATTTTCCTACTTGAGTACATCTGTTTCTAAAACTATTAGAAGGGCACTTCATGGAGTAGCATTTTATTGGACTGTGCAAACTTACCTGTTTTTTTCTTGTAATTTAGTTATCTCATTGGTCTGATCTGAAATCTGTCTTTCTAGTTTGTTTGTTGAAAGAGAGTGTTCCAAAAGCTGAAGTTCAAGTCGGGTTGTCTGGTTTAATACCTAAAAAAATTTACAAATAAAATACTTCTCTTAAAAGACAGTTCTTTTAAATAAATTGTAATTTTGTTATGTTTGAAATCATGCAAATCTCTATGTACACCTATGATTTAAAAAATATGTTTCAACACTTAATTTAGGCACAAATGTTCTCAGAATCAGAATGAAGAAGAATACACAGAATTGCACTAATTTTGTTATTACAGTGCCGTATATCGCTGGGAATATTTCAGTAGTATGCTATGTTTCTGATGAGAGTTACTGTGTACTTTAGCTTTGTTGTTATGCCTTCCCCTCTGTTATGATAATTCTTATTTCATTACTGGAACTGTTACGGTTGTGGCTCAAAGAATGAGTTGAGTTGTTTTCCCCATCTGGTGTTGAAAGTAAGTCTCTCACTTGCTGAAATCTTGGCACGGTCCTGAAATCACTTGGTTGTTCTCTCCTAGCTATTTTACTCTATCCCAAATTATATTTTTGAAGTGTTTATCATGTAAACCATGCTTTAGCGGATTTAGTTGATTCATTCTTTGCATTTAATATTACCTTTTCTCTCTGCATTGTTTACAATTTATTTGCATCTTTAAATGAAGAAATGTAGATACTAGGAAACAGAGTAGGATACTCTACAGTTTGTACTGCTTTATTTGAGTCAAGTTTTCTAGAAGTATTTTCTCATTGTTTCAGAATAGCTTTCTTTAATTCAACAGAATTTGGCTTTCCTTGACAGGAAGAATTGATTATTCATGTCCTTCATGCTAAACAGTCATTCAGGACATGATTTCACACTTAAGTATAATTGAAAACTATTGCCAAAAGTAAGTGTCCTTGAGAGAGCAATTGTTTGGTTAATTTCCTTATGTTGCTAATTAAGCCCTTAACCCAGTCACCAGTAATTTCAAGCAGAGAAGGAAAGCTACAGTGATGAATTTCTTCCTTTAAGCAGAAAATAATTGAGTAATTTCCATAAAAACATTATTATGAATTAATAAATACATTCTCTCAACATTTGCAAAATATTAGGCTCCTGAATAATACAATGGAAGTTGAACTCAATATGCCTATGAGCTATGAATTATTAGTTTATCAAAGAGTTCACAAAGTCTTGATTTAGGTTAAAAAATGTGATTTAATTCATTGGATGAATTCTACAGACAGTAAAATGTCTAACAAATATTTTAGGCTTTGCATACTTTTTATATTATACAAAATATTATGTGGTGCATGATATATCCATTTTTTTTTTTTTTTTGCAATTATAGATCTGCATCTTCCTACCACATCTGCAAAACTACAAATACATACCACTCTACATGGATTGGACTTGTCCTACTAATATCTGCATTCTGCTTAACAGAATGTTTTATTGTATTTAATGCTTTTCAATTAAAGCCATTTGTTTTTCATTGAAGTTAACAAATGTACAGTAGGCAAGTTTACTTCTGTGTGAATACACTTTTCTAGCAGCCTCCTAATTTCTTTTTTCTTGATTAAACTCAGATTTTTTTATGTCTATTTGTTTATATAAAAAATATATAATACATATATGTATTGTAACCATAACAGTGCATTGTGCTGGAAATGAACTGTTATCCCACTTAGAATTATCTGTGAAAACATTCATTAAAAAGACACAGTTCTCTTGGTAAGTTTAAAAAATAAAAAAGGAAAGATTCAGTCTAAAAAAGCAATTAAGCTGGTAAATGGAACAAAGACAGTCTAAAGAGACTCGCTAGCTAAGATTAGTAATGAGAGGGCCGTATAAAGCACACTAGGACCCAACTGATGTCTGGATATAGTATAGTAGTTTTGAATATGTTCTCTTTAAAGATTAATTTACCAATTGTCTTTCTAGACTTACTTAAAATACTACTGTAATGAAAATCACTCAAGTGATAGCTCCGGTGTTGAGATGGAACTATTTATTACCAAATACTAATATTTCCTTAAGTTGGGTAGAACTGTGGGTCATAAGGATTGACTTCTAATTGTTGAACAGAAGCATGTAACACTAAACAGTGTTAAATGTATAGCTGCCATATTTGGGAAGCAGAAGCATTTTGACATTGAAATTCATTACTTACTTGTGCTTCAACATCTGTTAATTTGCGGGTCTGTTCAGCTGTTTGATTTAGCAAGTTTGTGCCTATTTCAATCATTACTGCAGTCTGGTTCTGCACTGCAGTTTGCTGGATCTCTACCATTTCTTTCTTCATACTGTCTTGGATGTAATTCTCAAGCTACATGGGAAAGGAAAGAGAGAAGATAGTTGCATTCTTTAAATGTTGGAAAGGGGGTAGTACAGTAAGCCTGCTGGCAGCCGTGCTGAACAAATTTGGTCCTTGCCCTTGTCTGTTATGTATTTATGTTAAGTTTTCCCAATGTTAAGCTCTGTGAGAGGAAGACCAAATGTGACAAGGAATGTGTGGCCACTCATCTTCTAAAGGCAGGAACAGAGATTTGCAGGAGTTAGGTTGTAGGTACAGTGATGAAAGTGCTTGTGGGCACTTGGAAGCCTTTCTGCCCTTGTGCTCCCACCACTGTAACCATCAGAGGAGCTTCACCAGCTTTGGCAGTGGTGGGAATTTTTTAGAAGATAAAAGTTTAGGAGTTTAGTCATCTTCCTGTATTTACACTTAACTATTTTAAAAGCATTTTTCATCACATGACTAGAAGTCAAGAGAAGAGGTCAGATGTCATTTAACACTATTCTGTGTGCATTTTTATCAGAGAGAATTTCAAATAAAGACACAAAACTGTAGAAAAACCTATAAATACTTTAAATTCTTAATATTAAGGAATGCAAAAGTTGTTTAAAATACTTGACTCTGAAGTAATTTCTGTCTAAGCTAATAAGGCTTTTTTAGTAGTCATTTTGTAGTCAAAGTCCTTGCTTTCAAGGAAAGTGAGGAGAAAATAAGTAGTGAGGAGAAAATTTAAGTAGCCTTTTGCATAAATCTTTCTACCTATCTGGATTATGAAAAAGCAGTCTGCTTTTTCTTCACACTTCTTTATTCTTGTCAGTAATTGCAAATATTTCATATTTCTTTGATGTGTCATTGCTTATGTTTGAATTCATAAAAGTCCAGACCACAAGACTTCATTTTTCCCATTGACTGAGGAAATTTCTAGACTCAAACTTCTACTTCACTCCAACACTGTTCTATCAAGAGAACCATAATAAATTTTCAGCTTCATGCTCTACCTACAAAGAGGATACTAGCTAATAAAAAATAGCTATTATCATTAAGCACAAATGGTAATACATCATCAATTCCTAATCTAAGTGAAATGGTAAAACAGGTTGATATCTTGATATTTAAAAAAATAATGTTTTGATAGGCTTATCTTGATATGAATGATGGCTTGTAGTAGGGAGACACTTTGAACTTTATTTTATGGCTACTTTCGATATCAGTGAGTAAAAAGTATCTTGTGATTTAATATTCTATAAACCACTGTTCAGATATAATCATTCCACTTCCAACCAGCTAAAGATCGATGGGCAGATCTTAATGTTTCCCCTTAAATATTCCTTGAGCAAGAATTAGGTTAAGTTTGCTTACTTCACAGCTGTTTTTAAAGGTGGCAAATGAAGAAAACAGGGTATATTAAGAAAACAAAACTTCTAAAACTGGTAGTATAATCTTGCATTTGAAGTGACCATTATTTCTTGATGTCCAGTGTGACCTAACTGTCAAAGCAGTATTTGTTTGTTCACTCCAGTCTCCCCATGCAGCTAGTGAACTGCCATGCACAACAGGGAGATTTCAGACCTGGCATAAGCTTTGACCCACATCTACTGTTCTGCTCCATAAACATGCTTATTTCTCAAATGTACCACAAAGATTTAAAACCTGCCTTTAAGCAGCCTTTACATGCTCTTTGCATAATGATCTTTTTGAATACTAGAAGTAAGCATACAATCAACTGGGGTTTAGCATAATAATTTAACATGGGTATCTTCAATTGCCATCATACTATGGTAATTAGAGTTTTTCACTATTCATAGCGATGATTCTTAAGTGATACCTTTTGCTCCAGGCTACTCCTCATTTTCAAAAGCTTCTCCACCCAGAGACAAATCTAATTTGACCAAACATGTTGGAATTTTTGAATTCTTTGGTGACCTCTTTTAGGTCAGCTTCTTCTTTTATGCTGGGCAACAATCAGTGCCTTTTAACTGAGTAGTAATAGTAAGGTATCTTTGGTCCTTGATCATTAGGCTATGAGATGTCAGAGTATAGTGATAATTTACTTTAAAAAGCAATGCAAATTGGTATTTGGTGCACCATAGTCAAAGGACATTTGCAAAATTCTGAAGACTTTTATATAGATAAAAGTAAGTAATTTTTCACTAAAGGGAGATGAAGACCAAGCACAATAGCTAATGTGTGTCCCTCTGAAAAGGTAGACATCTGGGAATTAAATGATTTATGAGCCCAAATTAACTTTAGCAACTGAATCTGGATGACTGGACATCATTATAGATAACATTGAAAAAAACTTTGCTCAAATGCAGCTCTGTTAAAAGACTATGAAGTGAGATCTCCAGAATACATTTTATTTGCCTCAGTATCACAGTTAAGTACGGAAATACCTTTGTCAAGATCAAGGATACGGCTTCACCTGACAGACTTAATGCATTGAAAACATTGCATCATCTTTAATTTAGGAAAAAAGGCCCAAAATATAAAGGAAGACAGTAATAAATAGATCAACAAAGAAAGATTGTTCATGAGCTTTGATTCTTTCATAAAATAATTGTGGATATTTAACCTTGTTCTTTGTTCACCAAAGAGAGAGCAGAATGAGAATCTGAGCAAAGTTATCTCTGCATGTAGGATTACAGAACTGCATGACTTCTTTGAAATTGTTATCACTGAGTTATTCCAAAACACACTACTAGAAAATGAGTTAATTCTGGGCTTAAAGGTAAGGTAAACATTTTATGGTAAGCTTAGGCAATTGCCCAGTTCAAACACACAGATTCAGTTGCTCTGAATACAGTATGCAAAACCCATGATTACAATTTAAGGCATCTGGTGGTTCTGGTTGCCAGATTTCTATACTCATTGTCACTGTACTTGTAACCTTGGTAAGCAGTTTTGTTTGGACACACAGATCTGCATTTTCATAATTTATCTTATTTGAATATCTGTAAGTTGTAAGCATATCTCCAAGTATCTGATCTTTTTCAAATAATTTCTTATTTATGTGGGGATTTCCAAATCACTGAAGTATTCTCTTGACTCCAGTTTTATCTTCACATCTGTTTTTCAACTTTAAAAATATTAAATATATAATTTAGGGAATATGGTATCTGTGCTTACTTGAAAGCATGAAATGTGAACACCAAAAGGGATTTAAGATTTAAAGTCAGTTTCATTATCTGACTCATTTATTCTAATTTGGAGCAACATGAAGCATCAAAATTAAAATTACCTATTAAGTGGCTTTGGAGCTTCTTGTAGTTTTTTTCCCTAAAAATCCTACAAAGCATGATTACATAAAACCTTTCTGTTTTTTCCTTCATATTCACTAATCCTCTCCCACTTTTGTACATTCTCTGCATGTACACATCATAAAATCTCTTTTTCTGACCTGAACCAAGGTGCACACTGATCCTGCTCTGTTTATTTCCCCTTTCTCTTCATCATACAGTGCAAAACTGTAGAAAGTAGCAATTTTTACAACTACAACGTCCTAACTTTTTCTTAGTGGCAGGTACTTACTTTTATCTTTCCTCAAAGAGGAATAAAAGAATGATGTTCATCCAAAATGCCCCACCATCTCCCACTGACCTTAGTGACAGCAGAACACGTTCCCACTGCATACCCCCAGGCAAGCAAGGCCCTTGGGTTTCGCTGAGAAAGTGATGGAAGAACTTTTTTAACACGGGCTCCAGTTCCCACAGCCACGGCTGAGCTACATTGACAACACTGAGGATTAGCAGCCATTTTGCAGGACTGCAGTTCTTTGTAGAGTACTATTCATCAGCTCCTGCCAAGGAGCCTCCTTTCTTTGTAAGCAGTAGTACACTCAGAGTTTCTGAATGGGGGAAGAATAGCTTGGGTAAAAAAGAGGTTTAAAATAGGGAAGAACACAGGAATGAATGCCTCAGTCCCCATCCATGGGGCGGTGGTTTGAACAGCATGTCTCTTCTACAATATTTTGCTCAAATCTGGAAGGTAAAACAGGGATTATTTGCCAGATTTCTCTCTTGCCATGGTGCTAGCTATGGTTTAATATCTTTTTAATTCAAATAATATTTGAATATTATAAGAATTGTGTTAACCACGATTACAATATTGTTATTTTGAACAAAATAAATGTTAAAACCTAATAGCTGACTATTAGTGATGCACCTTCTTTCAGAAATTTTGCTTTTAAGGGAGTAAGCCAATCAATGAATCCCATCTTGAAGATAATACAAGGGAGAGGGGATATTTGAAAGAAAGAATAGTTAGTTAATAGCATTTCAGTGATTCTTCTTGGGATTTTTTTATTAAACATTCTATCTTTTGTGTAAGAATTTGGCTGGCATGTATTCTTGAACAAAGTAAGTATAAAAATGAAAACACAGATGGGAAAAAACATGTCTCAAAATATGCTTAAATTGCAAAAACAGCTGGGAAAATTGAAATATTTTCACAGTTAAGATTTGTTATAGAGTTATAGTGATGCATTTTTAGAGAGAAAAAATTCTCTAAGGTCATCACTTTGGGGCTGCATCGTGCTTTATTACTTTAAATCATATAAAATCATAAAATTTGGCGAAAATACTTCAGCTAAGTTGCCAAAAAAACAAGGACAGGTCATAATATTGGAGCACATTCCAACACATTGCTTTTATAGCCAAAGCTTTTTTTTTAAACAAGCTTTAAATTGGCAAGAAAGGAAAGACAGCATGTAGAGTATGCACTAAAAGAAGTATGCTTTCTAACCACTGGTAGAGATAGTACAGATAGTATTAATCCATTATGAAGGGCTATCAATACTCAGTCAAATGAAAAGCATTCCTGATTGTATGGTCTGTGTCCATATTACAGAATTTTTCAAAGAATCAGCAACTTATTTGTACATTTTATAGACATTTGACTTACCATTTTTTTCCATCCTAAATTATAAATGATGTTTTGCATTTGTTCTTTGCTGCCAAATGTTTAATCTATACTAATTAAACAGTCATGTTCCTGGCAGCATTTATGCTCCATGAATACATACATTCCTCCTTTGCCAAATGCTATGCCGTATAAATAGTGCAAATAGTACTGGATGCTTGTTCTATTTTATAGAATTTGTCAGTTATTGGAGCAGGCTTTCCAAATAAAGTTTGGTGATTTTCTTAATGCTTATAGTCTGATTCTGTCAACTCTAACATTTATTTTCAGCAAGAGGTAATGTTAATCATAAGTTTCTATACAGTGCTGTGTCCTGTGTGAACAGGTTGTGTTACAACGCATATTACATGCTTAGTCATCTAATGTAGATATAGAGAAAACTGCAGGGCTAATGACACATATGTAGTGATTTTCCTCTAACTTTTGTTTTGGATTTACAAAAGTGGAGTAGAGCCAGGAGAAAACCTAGCAACAAAAAATACATTTACAGTTAGACACCTTTTAAATATGCGTTGAAGCTATAGAGTTTGGTATATTCTAGAAGCCTGGGCAGTAAGGAGTTAATGTGTTGTTATGCCTTAAATGCTGATGGCTATTCAAGTGGGCAAGTAAGAACAGGATGTGGCTAGAAAGATGGGCTGTCGGAAAGTAGGGCAGCACCTTTCTGGAACCCACTTCCCTGTTCTGGTCCGTGGTGACATAAGGGACAGCAGATGGGCAGAACTGAGGTCAAGAATCAGGCATGAACTGTCAACTGAGGGTCAGTCCACGGGATCAAGACCATCCCAAAAGACTCTCAAAGACCCTCAACCCATTTCCAGAAAGGTCCAGAGGAATGGAGTGCATCTGCTCACTTATTTACATGAAGAGTGAGAAACCTAATCCCAGGGGAGGGAAATTTACCTATAAAACGGTACCCCTACAAAGCTTGGGTGGCACCACCAGGACCTTGGACACCCTATTGGCTGGATCACTGCTGGACTCAGAACTGGTAATCCCCTTTCCTCTCCTATCTCATTTCTCTTTATAAGGGCAAACATATTTCCATGCCAAGTGTGTCATCTGTTAATATAACTTTGTGAACATTTTTCTTTTGGACCCTTTTGGCTTTGCCACTCTTCTTTGACCAAAGGCATTGAGGAATTTTGGGTGCTCCCTTCCACAAAGGAGTGGCATCTGACACATATATTAAGGCGTGAAAAGCTCTGAGTTATGGTTCTCACATCCCTAATAAAAATGTCATGTGCTTTATTCAAAACTTACCTTTGCAAATTAAAACCACTTGAGTTTAATCAGCTCTTCCAATACGCGTGGTCATCATCCTGGTGCTTTATTCACCAAGATGTTCATTATACACACAAAAGTGAGCAAGATGGAAAATGTACTTAAGCATCCATAATCAGATTTGCTTAGTTTTAGTAACAGGGCAAAATAAGAAAACTGCTGAGTCTCATTAGTTCCTTTGGGAATACGTTTTCAGAGTATAGATGAGACCTTCCTACTTCTCATATTCCAGATGTCTTGAGATGTCTTTAACCTAGTAATGCTTGGTCTTAGTTGCCCTGCCCTTTTTTCAGAGTGGCAGTATGCTTTGGATTGTGGCCACATTTGATTTTTTCATGAGTCATCATCTGAAGTAGAATTTAGCCCATAATTTGAAATTTTTTTCTAAATGCTGTGCCAGTGTGCAGTTTTCTGATTGTAAAAGCTTATCCCTCGTATGCCACAAAATCCTTAAATCCTTTCTCATTCAAGGAAACATTTTTTTTAATATAAAGACAAAAATATTGTTTTTATTTTAACAGATGTAATTTTCAATTAAAATACTAAATATTTAAATTGTTTACTTGTAGTATAATTGAGGCCTGTACATTAGGAGGGTTTTCTTGGTATGAGCCACCTTGGATCCTACTGGATATGGATAACAGTGAAATGTAATGTACTCTTTAAAAAAGAAGGAAACACTGCCTCAGTTTCATCACAGCAGTTCAAGTAGGCAATATGGAGTATTTTATCAACATATATATGCTACACATGCTCCTTAATGTGCATGTATGTAACCATATTGACAGGCACTCTATGTGTGCTTGTACTTGTATTATCACATCACATTAATGCATTGGTGTTATGAAGACAAAATACTGCCAAAATTTCGATTTTGCAGACAGTTTGTTCTCTTTAAAATAGCTTTTCATACTTATTTTCAGTCTGTCCATGTTGCTACTGCTTAAAGTCAGAATAGAAATAGGAGAATCACTACCCTTTCCAAGAGTCATTTATCTTGACAGACCTAAGGGAACACATTTTAAATGGCATTGCATCAATCCCCATCAGATCTTAAGCTATTTTAAATCAGCTTTTAATAAAATAATTTATTTCTCCATGTTTTCTGGAAGTAGGTTATCAATTTTAGGAGCTTGTAACTTTTGGAAAAAATTAGTACACTGCAGAAATAAAATGCAATCATGTTTGAAAAAGAGACATTTAAAAATTGCCCTTTTTTTTCCCCCCCTAGAACAGGAAGGACCAATGGTCTGTGAGTTGTTTCTCAAGGGAGGGGAGAAAATCTTTAGGGAATGTATATGGGAATGCTTGAGATGTCTCTATGCTATTAGATTCTTACATGCCCCATCAAACATGTCTGCCTGTCCAGACCTCCAGCTAAGATTTTTCTCTTATCTCATTTGCCTGTCAGCAAACAAAAGGTGAAAGTAACATCATAAATGAATACTATCTGGAAGTGAGCTGTGATTTACTGGAAAATATTCAAGCTAAAATTGTGTAATAAAATATGAAAGGTTTAAATGCTAACTCTTAAAATAGTAAACACAGACTTTAAAGTAAATGATATGCATATGGTTCTGGTAGGGACACTTGTGCACTAAATGAAATTCCCAGCTTATTCTCCTGTTTGATTACATTACATTTAGAGGAAACTGTCACATTTTTATAATTTACACTTGCTAACAGAAGAAAAATATTCCCTCCCTCCTTTACTGGCAAAACTTTATTTAAATAAAAACTAAATTTTCATTAATATAACATGAAACAAAATGTATGAAATGTTATTTTCCATCCAAATATTTATAAAGAATGACTTTCAATCTGTGTTCTTGAATGGAAGTATTTTGTACCTAATTCTAGAACTTATTACAGCATGATTGTACCTTCTACTGTATGTTTTGAACTAACTATGACTGTTACAATCCAAGTGATGATGTAGAAAAGGCAAAGGAGCACACAGGAAAAGGGAAGAGACTTTGACAGCTGAAACACTCCCAAAAGCTGTCGTAGAGTTGAGCTCCCACCATTCCAGACACTGAGCTTATTTTGTACATGTAATACTACACTACTGCCTTCCTACCTACACGTGTTTTGTCATGTGGAGGATAACATGGGTTCTTTGTACTGTATATGATGCACATACTTTCTATGGTGCATTTCTGGGAAGTTGTACATTAAATTGCAAATGAAAAATAGTATCTTCCAAAAAATGCTGTTAATGGAAACTAAATAGTTAGCTTGACAAACAAACCACTTAACAGTGTGAATTTCTATATAGGTAAGAAAATAATTTAAAAAAACCAAAATTTAACAAGAGTATCTTCAAAATTAAAATCAATTATTTGGTGATTACCCATACTTGTTAAGACTTAAGGCTGTTCATTAAGGCAATAATTTAAGATTCTGAATCACCATTTTTCTGGATCATAGCTAAGTGGTATTTCTCTTAAAAATCAGGGAAGGAATTCATAAAGTTCCCATTAGTCTAAAAATAAAGAATAAATAAATAAATAGTGTGAGTCATGAATGGCATTTTGCCAAAGTTCAGTAGCACTGAAGCCAGGAAGACAAGAAGCCAGTGATGCTTCTGCCATTCACTGAAATGCATATAAATATTTTTCATTATATGCAACTAGCCATCAATACTCAAAATTAGGACTCTATACTTATAAACAGTGTATAAATCAATCATTTAAATTTAAAATACTAGGTTATGGCATTGGGCTATAATTTCACAAATTGAATATTCAAACTTTTTAGAGACAAGCCTACCTGCTTTCAAGCAGATTTTGGACTTGCATGCTACCATCAGGGAATCAGTACTTTACCAGACCAGTGTAAGGACAAAATTCTGCCCTACAAAGATGACATCTGAATAAACACTTGCTATCCCAGATCTCAATAATCCTTCCTCATTTGTGTATTTTTTCCATTCCACTGAGTAATAGGCAGCTGAAATTAACTTTCTATCAGATATGCTGGTGACATTTTTTATGAAAAACATTGTCTATGTAGCCTCATAAACTTTATAAAATATTTAGCAAATGTATGACAGTTAGAGCCATTTATCTTTTTTATCTCAACTTACAATATCAAGAGTTTTTTATGAACTCCTCTTTCAACAGGGCAGTTTATTTTAAAGACTAGCTAATGATGTGGTGAAGCAAATCAGAGTTCAAGTTTTTGACGAATATGAAGCAAATTCTGCTTCTCAAAACATTTTACTGGGGAAGTGAAAAAGAGCTAGGCATTTGCAGTTCATTCTCAGCATTGCTTTCTAGGGAAGCAGTCATCTTGCATTCCATTTCCAACCAGAAGGAAGAATGATTTGGAGTTCAAGGATCAAACTAGTTAGGAAGCTATGGTACACAATTAGTCCCTTTTGTAAGCTGTAAAACTGGGTGTTTCCAGTTTCAAAGCTGTGTTCACAGAGCATCTTTCAGCATGACAAAAATTAGATTATTTCTAAAGTTCACAGGTTAAGGAAACTGAAAGCATTTTTAGTAGTTCTTTAGCTTTGCAACATACTGCCATCTAAGTATAGTTTATAGAGCTTTTATGAGATCTTTTTCTTGTAGAAGAAGCCTCAATGATGCTACCAAGTGACAACCAGTCTTTTTGCTGAAGGCCTGACAAATTTTGAATGCTCAAGACTTTAGGGAAGTACATGTCAGGTGCTGATCGCAGTTTTGAGGGACTGAATTTCTTTACTAAGAACCCATTCACTGGTTTTGGAGGGGGGAAAAGAAATTTGTGCTTAAGTACTGTAGCTTTTTTTTTAAGATGCGCTGCATCTTTCTCACTACTATTTCAATTGATAAGATGCTAGATGGACTGGGGAGGTGGGGTGTCTGGAGAACTGCTACATTTACATCACCACCTGAAAATTCCTCACTTGCTGGACCAAACCTGTCTGAGAACTTCCCGAAGGCTTCCAAAACACTGGGTGGGGGGAAGCAGGACCCGAAAACCAAACTAGCCTTTAACATGACTACAGAAAACACTAAAGGCTGCCTTAAAAAAGAGAAGCCCAGGTGGTCACCTCTGCTAGGTTTAAAAAATTAGCATCCTTGTATGTTCTTGTCAAATGCTACTTATTTATTTCTTTGTACTGTTCCATTAGCTCAGTTAAGAGCCTTTAGTGCAAAAGCTTCTGAGGAATCCCATAATTGAAAGATAAAACAGGAAGCTACTGTTTTAAAAGTGGACAAACAAGTATTTGGAAGCAAGATCAGAACATATAGGCAGCATATTGCAGAAACAAAATGTAGTAGTGTGTGAAGCAGAAAAAAAATTAAATTATGTAATCCTGATTAAAAATACTTTTTTTTTTGGTCTCAGTTAGCTGGAATTACCTATCTAAAAGCAGACAGTTTAGGTTTCCAGAACAGAAACTGGAAGACAGGTCTTTCCATCCACTGCATCCAAAATTCCCTCTTTGTCTCTGGTACCCCCGAGCAGTCAGGTGGTGATGGAAAGTCACCTCTTCAGCTGAGCTCCAGTCAGTGCTCCTTGAAAGCTTGACACCAGGCAGCTGGCAGTTAGTGACCTTTTAGAAAGATCAGAAGCCAGATCCTCTCAAAACAAACGATGCTATTGGCATTAACCATAAGAGAAGAGGAGAAAAAAATGTCTAAGAACCAAAACTATACATTATAGGATGGGTATTTTATGAGAGGACACTGTTCTCTGTCTGTCAAGATCTGACAAGAAGGGCCACTGAAGGGGGACTTTTAGATATGCTTTCCAGAACCTTTCTTGGATGTCAGAATCTGCTGTCAAGATGAGTAAGCACATTAGCAGTGGAGAAAGTACAACATCAATACTATATGCACCTAGCCAGAAAAAAAAGCTGTCGTAGATTTGAGATTTCAGAGGTGGGCCTGTGCAAACATCATAAATTTTAATATGGCTAAGTACAAGGTCCTGAACCTGGGTCCAGAAAATCCCAAACATAAGCACAGGCTAGGAGGTGAAGGGATTGAGAGCAGCCCTGCCAAGAAGGACTTGGGGGTGCTGGTGGATGAGAAGCTGAATATTCCCCAGCAATGCGCACTCGCAGATGAGAAAGTAAATGGTATCCTGGGATGCATCCAAAGCAGCGTGACCAGAAGGGCAAGGGAGGGGATTCTGCCACTCTGCCCCGCCCTGCTCTGGTGAGACCTCAGCTGGACTACTGCTGCATCCAGCTCTGGGTCCTGCAGCATTAGAAGGGATTTGAAAGGGTCCAGAGGAAGGCCACAAAGATGATTGATGGTTGAAGCACCTCTTCCATGAAGACAGGTTGAGAGAGTTGGGATTTTTCAGTCTAGGGAAGAGAAGGTTTTCAGTCTAAAGAGGAGACCATAGAGCAGCTTTCCAGTACCTACAGGGGGCTTACGAGAAAGCTGGAGAGGGACTTTTTTCACACAGGCATATGTAGTGACAGGACAAGAGGGAATGGCCATAAACTGAAGGAGGGTAGGTTTAGGTTAGATATCAGGAAGAAATTCTTTACAGTGAGGGTGGTGAGGCACCGGTTGCTTAGAGAAGTTGTGGACACCCCATATCTGGAAGTGTTCAACCCCAGGCTGCAATGAGCTCTGAGGAACCTGGTCTAGTGGAAGGCGTCCCTGCCTACAGCAGAGTAGTTGAAACTAGGTAACCTTGTAGGTCCCTTGCAACCCAATGCCTTCCTTGATTCTGTGAATACTCAGGAAAGTATGCACAGAAGGTTAAAAACAAATTTAGCAATAAGGACAAAAGAATCCAGAACTGAGAATTCTGAATGAGAAAGAATGTAGAGGAAAGGGACAGCCAGGAAGCTGTGTAACTATAATAGAAGGAAAGAAATAAAGGAAAGAAATCTGTGAGAGCAGAATTTTAAAAGTGGATGTGGATAGGAATAGGGACTGGAATTCTTAATGACAGTAAGCTGCAAAAGGGAAGGCTGATCTTTAGGGGAGCTGAAGGAATGAATTCTCTGATTTGCTTGAAGTTCAAAAAACATTCAGCAGTTGGAAGAAAATTCACTGAGGAAAACAGTGAGTGCAAAGGACTTGACTGGATGAGACTCTTGGGAGATGTTACTCCCACATGGACCAGAGAGGGACAAGATACAGAAAATGTTTATTTCCTTGTGATGAAAATTATTACTCTTTTTTCTATTCCAGTAGCATCCTTACTTACTTAAAGGTAGTCCACATGAATTATGCTTAAAGCACATGTCTGATTTACTGGGATACTCCATTATCAACTTCAAATACTTTTTCAATATTGTTTTATTAATACTTAATTAGTGAAACTAAGTATTTCTAGTTTCACTAAGAAGTCAGTGGGAATTTTTCTACTTGTTCGAAGCAGAGCTAGGATTTTGTATGCTGTCCTCCGAGCCTTTTTAAAATAATAAAGTTTACCATAACAAAGAAGCTGAACTCAAGACATGGGTAAGTTTTCTCTAGATTCAAGTCAAATAAACTTACATGTCAGGGGAAAAAAATAGGGTATTTTTAACTATATATTTAAACTTTCTTGCCTAGCTGGTAAACTGTAGTTGTCAGAATCCTTGCTTGTATGTGCTAAGATTTCAGTGGGGTCATATTGTTTATATTTGTTGCAGTCTGTACTCTTTTTAAAGGCTAGGTTATTAGTGTAGGGGCTTACTTTCTAGTTATTTGAACTTTGTTTCATCATGTCAGACTAGTTTTCAGAAAACATTCCTAGTAAGGCTCCAGTAGCAGTTACAATAGGGTTTTTTAATTTACTATTACTTTATAGGCAAACATTATATCTGACAGAAAATCTGGCATCAGGATGACAGTTTAACATAAGTGAAAACACAGGGATAGTTAATATGGTCAAAGTTCAGACTTCATGCAAGGAAGCTTAGGGTTTTTTTAAGTCAGTTCCTTAGAAGGAATAAAACAAAATATTTTTGTATTTTTAATTTATTCATTTAAGCAGTCTTTTGCCTACTTTATCAATTTTTTAAAGTTGTACTAAGAAACTGGAAACTAGTGTTTCATTTGGATAGTTGAATTACCCTGTTTGTAAAAAATTGTTCTGAAAAGAAAAGCAAAAATATGGAAATTTTTTCATTAGGTCTTCACCAGGGAATTTTCTTGAGTAAGAAAACTGACTGGACAGGATATCTGTTAATGCAAACTAAAGTATGGCAAGTGTATTTTCCAATACTACGTGTATTTTAGTCTTGATAAGCAGCTTTTTCATGCTTGACTGTTAAGACTTTGCACAGCTGAGACTGTCAGTTGACAGCTGATACCCTGGAAAAATGAGGCTGTTGCTTCTTGAATGGCATATTCTCCTTAAGGTGCTGGTTTATATTTCATTCTGAAACTGGGTTTGAACTAGTATCTTGCAGGTAGTTACACCTTGTAAATGGAAAATGTGGAAATTTTTTGCATAGAACATAATGTAGTTCATGGGAAAAGACCTAAAGCAAGTATATAAAGTGTCGTAAATGATGTCTACAAGTTCTGTCATGGAAGACAAAACTAAAATGACTTTTAGGTGGCAGGGATCAAAATTAAACCTCTCAGCTTACTCAGGTACCTCTGTGTAAGTCTGTACATCAGGTCACATGATGAGCAGCAACCCTGTGGCACACGGATGTCACATCACATGTGGGGAAGCTGCTATGGGGGCTATGGCTATTGCCCAGGAAATGTCCTTTCCACTTCGCTGGGTGTCTCCCCATTCCCACACCCTGACAGAATGGAACAAAGAGGCTTTTTCCTTCCAGGATCACACACATCAGGTGCAGGCCTGAACCAAAAAGCAAGCATAGCGATGAAGCTGATACCGTGAGTGCAGGAGGTGAATGACTCTTAGTGCCTGCAGCATGAGAGTGAACAGGTCTGCAGAGCTGTTGTTTGGATAGGGCTTAAGAGACTGCTCAGTCATTTTTATACTAGAGATTTTCAGAAGGTCCTACTATTTTTAAATGGATACAATTATTTTCTCCAAAGATGAGAACTTTTAGGTTTTCTCCCTGTCAAAAAGTTCTTTTAAGTGGAGTGATAAAGATCAAATGTTTGCTCAGTGTATTTTCCTGTGGTTTTGACAAACAGTTTATTCAAAAAAGATACTAAAACTTTGCTTCTGAAGTACACAAATTATGGCAGTTGTGTGAGTGATTATGCTGTACCACACTGGATTGCTCTAATACAATAGTTCTGATTTTATACTCACTAACTACTCTGGTCCTCATCAATGCTTTAGTACAGATTTTGAAATGCACATAGCTAGTTTCAGTCTCTTGATAATTATATTACTAAAAGGCATTACACAGTCTAACACTTGAATGCGTATTAGAAGAATTTCAGTTGCTAGCATTCAGAGAGGAGTTATGAATCAAGCAAGTTTTTTTTCACCCCTTCTGGAAATAATAAGCTCTCAGTTGTGTTACCACAACACACTGATTTTAAGACCTGAGCAAAATCAATTATACAAATTTGATATGTTGTTCCCTAGAGGGTAAAGGAACTCTGTATAGCTGTAGTTTTTATTGCTGCTTGAGACCTGAATACAAGTACAAAACTAAAAAGATAATTTTTTTCCCTACATTATTAAAGGGAGTTTGAGCAAAGCTATGACACTTACACGTTGCTTGGTTTCAACAAGAAGTCTCCAGAGACAGCTGAATTGGAAAAAAAGTTGCTGTCATCTAAGAATTCTGAAGTATTTGCTCATCTAGAGAAGAAAATGTTTCCTTACAGCTTCTGTGAATAGTGAATTCTGTGAAGAATACTGGATTTCCATCCATACTTTTATTAACAGAGAGAGAGTTGCATATTTTATCAGCCTTCTCTTTTTAGTAGCAAGACCTTTTTATGACCTCAATACACTCCTGGAAGATTGTAAGCTAAACTGATAAAACTTCATAAGGGCAGTATAAAGACAGCAGAAAAGTTACTGTAGCTTCCTGCTCTCTCTTCAGACTAAGCCATAATATGCTGGAAGTTGGAAAGAGAATAGATAGACATAATTTCAACATACAAATTGCAGTATAGTTTGCTGAGCTTTGTAAACAACAGCTTCATTTTAGGGTTAAATCTGTTCCACAAACAGATAAAAACTAATGGGATTTTCAGTAATTACGTGGAACACAGTAAGATTTTTTTTAAAAAAGCTTTTGGGGAGTAGTAATGTCTTTTTCTAGGCAGCTTGAGAACTGACACAGTGAGTGTTTGCAGACCTATCTAGGTGTGGGATTTTTTTTATACAAAACCTAGATCTGGATTTTGTAACCTGAAGAATTCTTTAACATCTCCTCTCAGCCTGGTTTACTTGGAATAGACATCAGGCTCACCAAAAATTATTTCTCTTATTCTCTCTAGAGAATAAATAAAATTCTCTTTTCCTCTGCCCTGTTTCCTAGAAATGTCTGGTCAAGAAAATTAAATGATCAAGTATTTTCAGTTGCAAAGCACTTTTTAACTTACTGTGTGCATAGGTTTAATGCTGTGTAGTGTGCCATATCTTTAAAGCATCTCCAGGTATTAAATTACTGTGCTATACTTTTTTCCCCCCCAAATGCTTTGCCTTTTTAAATTATCGGAAGTTCCTATTATTTTTCATACCTCTAGTTTATATTTGGCTAATCCAAGAAATTCAAATAATAAAATGGCAGATAAAATTGTCAGTGCATATTTCTGAAACTTCTTATTCAGTGCCATAGAAACTCTCCTTTTCTTGAAGGATCTAGTAATACAGTCCACTGACACACTGTTTTCACTGTAATTACCAGTGAGATATTTCCTAGGGTGCATTTGAAGTACCAAAGTATTTTCTGTGCTTGACATCCTTGTTTCAGGTAGATGAATTTTTTGTTTTTCAAGAGCCATCTTTTCCCATTTTCCCTTATGCAGTCTATACAAGTACTCTTAAGGCTCCCATTAGTATCTTAACATGTTAACTAGATGCAGTCTGGTTTTTAACAAGTGAGAAGCATAATGTTTATCTATATATTCATATAATATTTGTAGTCTAGTCCACAGTTGTACCTTCTACCTACTGTCTCTGGATTTTCAGGCCTACAAACTTCAGTGCTAAAGTAGTATGTCAGGATAAGAGCCATGCAGCATGCTAGCTTTTGTAAGTTCTTCAGCAATGCTGACAAATCCACCTCTTCAAGGGGGATTTCTGTTTTCTTCTATTTATCTCCTTCAGGCTGAAAAGGCTGATTGAACTTACCCTAGGAGGGTAATTAATAGAGACTGAGGCACCTGATGAAACTCTCGGTTTGCAACGTTCCAAAGATCCAAGAGCAGCCCCTCTCTATTGTAGACACTAATGTAAGATGTAAGACTGTGTCTTCTAAATCGGTTGGCAACATTTTGCCTATCTAGCCCTATAACAATAGTAACAGTGGGGGTAGACCATCTTACTTTGCCTCCACCCTGGCTTTCAGCCAAACCTGTGTAGAAGTCCATGAGATGACAGATGCAACAGGAGGTTCATACATTAAAGTATGTTAAAAGTTATTAAAGAAATAATGGTTAACTAAGCTGCTTAGTATTATAAATCAAAGAATAATACATTTTCAAAAGCAAATACTGCAGTAAGTAAAGGACAGTATTAAACAGTCACTGAAAGTACTAATTGTCATATCTTGAAGGTTAGAAATGAGTCTAACCCATATATGTGGGCTCTAGGGTAACTTCCATTCTAAGCAATACATACATGATACCTTAGGAAGCAAACAAATTATATTGTTTTACTCGGTAAATTTGAGGTGAGATGTAAATTGTTGATTTTTTTCATAATTAACAAGACAAAAGGAGCAGTAACAATAATTGTCTGTAAAAGAAGCACCATCCTCAACTTCAGTCTCTCTGACAAAGTATCAAAGATATTCTAAAGGTTATGCTGTTAAATTTTGTATATTAAGTGGGTATGCAAATAAAAAGAACTGCAAACTGGCAATTCAAGAATCTTCAAGCTTATTTCTTATATGTACATTTGAAGAAAGGAAACTAAAAGAAAGAAAGAAAAGAAGTTAAGCACTTGCTGTCGGTAATTGATGGAGAAAATCTCCCATTTTGTTGTTTGGACCAGTCAAAGATGACAAGTTTATGGTCATGTTAATAACAAACAAAGCACAGGAAAATATATCTTGAATGTTAGCAAGAGACTGGTTCTGTAAAACAAGCTTCTATTTATCCCCTTTTTTACTGATAACTTCTGTGGTGAATTCTCTATTTCAGTCTTGTATTGTAGATCTATACAAGAAAATCTTATCTTCTTTTTTGATTTTGTACAATTTCATACCTGTATCACCAATTTGGTATTTGCGGAATGATGCAGAAGTGGTTTCTACAGCATAGTTTTTAAACACATGCAATAGTGTCATTTTGAATCCTTTCACTGAAATTTACCTACAGGAAATACAACAATAAACTGCATAATCATATCATCCAGAGTAGTATGGAAACTTTATCTGGTAACATACTAATCTGAAAGTAAGAATGTATTTTCTTTTGAGTCCTGCCAGTTTTCTTTTGCTTAGCAAACAATCGTTGATAGAAACAAGCACTTTTCACAATAAGTAAAAACAGATGATTCGTTAAGAAAGGAATGTAGGATTCAGAGTCAGTATCATCTCTTGCATACCTCAAAATCCAACACTGTTCAATATATTTGTCCTTATCCATTGCAGATGGCTTTGGATGGCAGCATGTCAAAGTATCTTTTTGTATTTGACGAATGACATTCAGTACAGCAATGGTTATAACTTTCAGGGTATCAGGACAAGGGAAAATGAATCTCAGTTAAGTGTATCCAAAGATATTGCATTTCTATCAGCAGTGCATTCCCCTCTAGTCTGCTGGGATGGTTCAAGATGAAGCTCTAGTCCTGGGTTTAAATGTTGACTCCTGACACAGACTTTTATTTGCTAGTCTTTTGATCTGCTGATAAACTACAAATAAATTATCTATGTTCCAGATGCTATCATCAATTTGATCATACATTGGTTTTAGCTGTTTGTAACAGGAAAGACTAAAAAAATATGACCTGTTTCTTTTATACTGTTGCTGTGGACAGTCATATCTCCTGAGTCATAGAATCCAGTCAATATATTAAGAAGCAAATTCAAGTCAGCATTCAGTTCTTTAAATGTCTTAATATCTGAAAAAAAAAGCAATTCCTTGAGTACAAGTTCTGTGATCCAAATGTTAAAGCTGCCATTTATTCAGATAGAAATAGTTAAATTGTTGAATCTAAGGGTTTGCCTGTCTTCTAGGAATATCTGAAAGCCTGGTGTTTTATATTAAAAGTTCCAAAGTATAATAGTCAACATATACATCTATATTTAAAATTTCCAGTCTTGTATCTCAGCTGCATACCAACCTGCTGTCATCTCAAGTTAATAGAAAATTTTATTATCAAGAGCTTTATTCTCCCTGCTCACACAAACATTAGAAAAAATCTTACACTTCAGTATACAAATTGATCCCAAGATAGGAAAAGTCAAAGAGGAAAGTTCATTTCAGGTATATTGCAGCACAGCTGATCTAGGGTTTTGGCCTTTGCTTCAAAGTATCACTTACTGGCTTACTGCTAAACCATGGATTAGGTGGAATAGTGGTTTGTTCTAACTTGTCATCTGAATGCTTAAACATAATCTGCTTTTCAAAAGACATTCTCTAGTTTTATGTATGGCACATACAGTAGTGGCATAATGCATTATTTAAGTTCAGGTTGAAAAAAAAGTGTTTTCATGAAGAAGCAATCTGTAGTAACAGTAGAAAAAAAGTATTTTGCTTCCTATGCAGGAGCAGATCAGAAAAGAACCTAGACATATCTAACTCATTTTCTTCCCATTGTGTTTGTCCATTAAGCAGATGAAGCGCACATTTCCCATGCTGTTCCATTCATACAGCCCAGTGTTCATTCAGAAACAGAACATTTCCTTTAGTTGATGGATTAAAGGCAGGAGAGGGGGAGGTGTGTAAAAATGTTTGGGGATGTGCCATATTTCAGGAACAATGTTTAAAGGTTAATTCAGACTAGAAGTTTGTAATGTATATTTTACACAACTTCAAAACAAAACAGGTTCTGCCTCTTAAATGAACAAAAATAACTTTTAAAGAGAAAGACCCAAAGAAGCTTTTTGTGCAATTGCTGAGAAGCTAAATGTCAGGTTATTTTTAAAAGCAATCTTGTATTACACTTTCAATACACTAAAAAAATTAGACAAATACAATTTTTTCACCCCACCTTGACTGACCTTGCAGTATATTTTGGGAGGTTGAAATATGAGCCTAAGAATATGTATTAGTGACCTTAAAAAAACAGCAAGTAAACTCTGTAAGCAACTTTAGGGTTATTGTTTGCTTTTTATCTTCACTTGCAGACCAGGTGTCTCTAGCAAAGTAAATCTGAGGAAAAGCTACTTTTTGTTGGAGGCTCTTTGTGAACAAAACAGATGACATAGAGAGCAGGTGTTAAAATAGTGAAAAAGGCAAACAACAGATATTTTACAGGATGTTTAGCTGTGGAAGAGCTAGGAAAAAAAAAAAAAACAGGCTGTTCTAAAGCATCTTATTTAGAAGCCTTTGCTCAAATACAAGAAACATTTCTCTGTCTTGTAAATCAGAATCTATCTTTTGATCCCCCAAAGAATGGGTTAGAGATACTTATCCTATTCCTCTTGGCACTGAGTTCCCAGGCACTGACAGGAAAAGGAGTTTTTACTAAATAAGGATGCTTACTGGTTTTACCTGATGCCACTTATGATACTGTGTTTGTCTATTTAAGTGGCATTTAGGACTGAAGTGTTGTGTGATTTATTATTTATGTTAGTAAATTGCTTAGCAGCTGGCTAGATTAGACTATTCTACTTGGTGTGTTTTCATGCTACATTGCACATCTGTTAATTTCGGTCTTAGCATTACAATATTGAGCATTGTAAATTACTAAGTACAAAGGTAAATAAGTGGAGGAAAGTAAGTTTGCCTGTTTAAAAAAGCAAAAACTACTCAACTGGCATTATTTGTGTCTCTAAATTAAGCATCCTAAACCTATAAAGAGAGATTTGGAATTCCACACTGGAGCCTTCAAGTGTATGCATTTTGGATTTAAGCATCAAGGCTCATTTTCAGGTTGATGAAAACCCTGTGCTGTTTGTTTTGGAATGTGAATTTAACACTCAAAAATTCGCCAACAGGTTTCATTGGTTGTATCACGGGGGTTCTGTAACTTTGTAACTGATGAGAGTAGTGAGCCCTAATGCAAAAGTATTTTATAACTATGTATGAAATTACTATTTTTTGTAAAAAACTGAATTCTCTCCATTCGCAACACAGATTTCTTTCACTATGAAGAAACCATTATGGCATCACTGGAACACTTACTTGGAAATACAGTGCCAAGTCCTTAAAATATTTATTGCTTAGAAGACAGGCATCTTGGTACAAAACATAAATGCTCATAAATTTACTATGCAATTAGACTATAGTATCACTTTTCTGGGTAGTAGTGAAATAAAGGGTTTTTAAGTCAAAATCTGTTGAACTGCATTGGATTTTGAATCAAATTAATTTCTATAAAAATGTGGAATAGTGATCAGGTTTATTCTCCAGTAATAATAAGAATATATGCTGCAAAAAAATTTTTCCTGCTCTTTCAGGTACAAACGTTGCCACTTTGGCAATAAACATGTCATTTTCCCTTAGTTCTATGGAGTTGCATTAAAGGAAGCTCTGACCTTTTCCAGACTATTTTTCCCTTGAATCTTGTACATTTCACTGAAAATGCTACAGGATGCAAAGGATATCTGCTAGAGAATTTTCTTGAAATTCTATCAATTCACAAGGCTAATTTCACTGCGAGTCTGACTTGCAGTCTTTGCTGGAACTACAGTTCTTTATCAGTGGGTTTTAATAGGTTAATTTCTGCATTCAAGTTTTGAAATCACATTTCAGATAACATTTTTCAGGCATGCCTCGGATAAAGGTACATTCTATATTCTTTAAATAGATCTAAAATAGCCCTTGCCAGTTAATTATAAATTAGTAGCTGCTTCTCTCATGTCAGAAACTTCAGGCATGCCCACAGTGCATCTGTGTATATAATTTGTCCCAGCAACTCAAATGAAATTACAAACTTTGAAGCACAATCTCTGCAGAACCGTGCAGAGATTGTTCCTTTCTAACTAATAATATGTTCCCAGACTTCAAAACAACTTTTTGATTCTAAAGTAATTCGGAAATTTAACTTAGGGCAATGCACTCTGCAAATTTGGGCAATTTTCAAGAAAAAAGAAATAACACTGAAAGAGATAAGAGGATGTTAAGTTTCTGGGATAGAAATTATATTACCCTACCTTCATTAGCCACTGAGTGTTGTTTTCCATGATGTTCTCAAGTAGCTGCAGTCTTTGAACTGAATCATCATAGTCCAGAGGTGCATCCCTTTGCACCGCGTTGGACACGTACGGAGTCGAGGAGCGGCAGTTGTCCGCCTCAGGCAGGAGGAAGGTGTAGCTGCACGACCCGTGCTGAACCTGGTACTGCTTCTTGCCTATCGTCTCCATGCTCTTACTGAAGGAGTTGTATCCTGAAGCTAAGAATATGCCGCAGCCCAAAAAGAAGCAGGCGGCCAGCCGCATTTTAATCCCTGCGGTAACTCGGCAGACCTAGAGAGCCTGGATGCGCTGGCCAGAGCCCGGCCCTAGCGAACCTGCGGCGCAGCCGAGCGCTCTGCTGCCATGTGCCGTCAGGCGAGGGCTGGGCTGGGCTTGCCTGCCCCGGGCGGGCCGGGGAGGTGCGGCCGCTCCCGCCGTGCCCGCAGCTGTCAGGCGCGGGAAGCAGCTGCGGCCGCCCCGCCTGGCCCGCTGCCTTCCTGCGCCGCGCCGAGCTCCCGCCGCCTCGCACCCGAGCCTCTCGCTCCCCTGCCCTTATAGCAGAGTTGGTAAGAGCAGGCACACGTGTGGAGCGGAGCCGCTCCTCCCTCCCGGGCTCGCCAGGGCCGGGGGCAGCGCACGGCGGCTGTCGGGAGCGGGGCGGCGAGAGGAAACCCCAGGGAGGAGCCGGCAGCGGCAGGACCCCTGCGAATTCCTGCAGCACGGCTCTAATTAAGAGTTTCCTAGACAGAGCATTCAGTTCCGATAGCCTCCAACTATGCTAGTAAATTATTTGCGGAGGTAATCATTTTTAAGCTCCTTACCCTCGACCACCCCCGCTAAACGCACACTCACACAAAGTCCCTGGGCTTGTTTGTTCTTAATTTATTTTCTTTAAAATATGCTGAACCAAGATTCAATTTAGTTGGTGTTTAATACATTGTCGTATTACAGAGAAAGACACTGTCCCATGCATACAAAAGTAGGCTTGGGTACGTCCTTGCAAAGAGAGCACAGGGAGCAGTAATTAGAGGTTTTCAGTTGAACACAGAATTTGTATTTGACTGAATCTCTGAGATGGTGTGTCATTTTTTAGGCATGTCTTTCAAGAGTTAAGAATTTACAACCTTTTTATTTAATTATTTTAAAGGCGCCTTTTTTTTTTTTTTTCTGTATGACATGGCTAACTTTGGAAGTTCTAATGTTAATAAAGGAGTTAGAAATCACAAGTCAGCTGGGACTGGAAGAGGAAAAACCATTCAGAGGCAGTGGCAGTAAGGCATGGCTCAGGAAGTGGCATGGCTGAATAGGAATTACCGTTAGCTCTTTGTAGCCCAATTCTGTGCCCTTGGGAGTGGGAAGTACCCATAAAAGGGGTGGGAAATTCTAATAAAGTATTTGAAATTTATATGTAAGAGTAGAAAGGACTACTTCCCAACTCCCATGGTCTCTGCAATGATCAGTCATCTTGAAAAAGCAGAAAATTACTAGCCAACTCACCAAACCCTGGGAAAGAGTCCAATCCACTGAAATTTTGGAAAAGTTTACCTCTCTGTAAGGAAAAATTGTCTTATTGAAACCAGCATGATAGGATACTGACTCCTGAAGACAAACTGCCTGAGATTTTGGCAAGGTCTAGATCTGGAAACTATAGATTTTTCTGAGTTAAAATAAACAAAGGGAATGCCATGCTAGTCAAACTAACATGAATTACTGACCAAAGTTTCTCATATTCAAGGAAAATCCCAGCATGTCTCAGGATCTCTTAAGACAGACTCTTACATAACTTGCTTTATCACATATAGTGTATTAATGCGGCTTTATTTTTTTATGTCATCGAAGTTGTGTTCAGGAGTTGTTCAAAAATAGTTGTAGTAGCTAAAATTTGTGTCTTAGATGTTGGAAGCTGCTGATATTTCTTTACATAGTTACCTTTGGAAAGAAAAATCTCTGGAATTTAATTCTGACTAATTCCAGAAAGATTCTGATTATATTTGGACTGTGATGAGTGAAACCAATTTATCACATTTTTTTCCTATGGAGCATTCGTATGCCACTTCTAACCAGAGGAAACAGAGGAATATGTTTGGAATGGTCAAGATTATTTGCATCAAAATGTATGTATTTGGAGGATTTGGTATATGAAATATGCATTCTCCATCCCTTCAATTTTGTATTACAATAATCAAGCAGATTAATGTGACAGCTACTTGCATTGATAACAAAGTTTCAAACTTGTTGTGTACTGATTTCTATTTTTCAATGAATTTCAATGAATTTGCTTTGAAAGAATGTTTCATTCCATGTGAATAACAGTCTTTGCAAGTCTTCACTATTATCCAGTGAAGACACAATATAGCATTAGATTAATGCACTAGACTGTGTGAAGCTTTTCTATCTAACCAGACATTCCAATTCAGTATTTTCTATTATTTGGGTTTAATTAATTTGCTAAGTTAAATGAGAATTTCCCATTGCAACTTGTCCTTAAATTGGTCTGCTCCCTGTTTTCCTTGCGCAGCTAGCCCAAAAAAATAAAGATCCATATCTTACTAGTCATCCTTCCTTTCACCACCACATGTATACTCAATAGAGTAGTGCTGAAAATTAGATTGCTCCAGCCCTAGAAATATCTGTCTCTTAATGAGGAAGAACTGGAGGATAGTCTTTATTTTTCTGATTATATTTTCATGGAATTTTAAAAAATTCTTTAGTTAGGTATAAAATGAAAATATGAGACTGACTACTGAGAGTAGTCTTCTAGAAGTTTTCTTTTTAATTATTAGAGCTCTACTCAAGGGACTGAACACATATAAAAGACAAGATTTAAGGGAAAATTTGCTAAGAATTCATTAGATAGGATCTCCATGAGAGGCTTGATTAAATCAGTAGTTTTTGAATGACTATAAAGCTTGCCATCTGTATGCCACCCTAGTGAGTCATCACTGCTGTAATCTGGCAGCTCAGTTTCACTGGGTTTTGGAGGAGACATGAGTGTCTCTAAAGGTTTGAACTGGAGTCTGTTTTCCTTTATGAAAGGCCAAAGCATGACCCTCGGAGGCCCTTGTGCTGTAATGAGGCCAGGAGCAAAACTGAATTTGGAGACTGCCTAGGAAGCCTTGCTGTATCCTGGGCCTCCACTAGGGAGAACTGTGGTTGTAGAAATACTGGAAAGAGAAACAAGTTCACGTTTTACTGTGTTTTAAGCTGGGCTTGGTTTTTGTGTCTTGGTTTTTTTGGTTGTTGTTGTGAATGAATGAATGAGTAAATGGCCAGTTGCTATGGCTGTCTGCAGTTTGGGGAAAAGGTACAGAAAGCAGGTATTATTCTGAGAAGTGACAACAAACTCCTAATGGAAGACTCTTAGCAGCACAGCAGGCACCACCAGTTAGCTTCTAGTCACTGTGTTTCTCATCTAGGTCTTGGAGTAACACTGTGAGGTGCACCATGGCAGTGTTTTCCCCAACCTTTTATTGATAATCCCAGGCTGTAGGGGCAGTAACTGAAATACAAGCCCCTAGACACACACATAACCGAGAGAGGGTTTTGCTGTTTCCCCATCTGGGTCCAATGGACTCATATTGCTTTAATGAGGTGCTCTTTCCCACTGTCCAGGAAAGTTAGTGATTGTTCACCTTGCCAACGAAATAAATATACATCCCTTTAACCCTTCGCTGCAGCTTAGTGCCGTATTTGGTGCATCTTTTGGAGCAGTTGATTGTGATCCTTCTCCCTTTCTATCCCTTTGGGAGCAGCTTTCCCAGCTGTGGAGGAGGAAGTGGTCTCCTCTGCCTCTCCAGAGAGTTAAAGCCAGTCAGAGTTCAGGAGGAAAGAAAGTAGTAACAGCTAAATTTAGAAAACTGGTGTGAAAAGTAAGGCAAGCTAAATCCATTTTTATCCTTGAAATCTGAGGAAGAGGAAGGAAAATGCCTGAATACAGCTTTTTAGTGAGCCTTAGAGGCATTTTAACAATTCTGCTTGAAAGAGAGGGCTTATTCTGAAAACTGAATGACTGAGAAGATCTGTCCCCTGTCAGCTATGAGAACGACCCTTTCTTTGTTAGACATGTTGAAGTAGGGAGGAATTTAAATAATTTGGCATGGAGTCTTATGAATGTCAGAAACTGAGTAAAAAGTTATATCTCAGACTAGTCACATCCTCTCAGTATTTCTTTCATGTTTGTTGTTCTCTTCATCTCTCATTTCTGCTGTCGATATGGAGCGTTGTATTTACATTCATGATACATTTTCCCTGTAAACTAAAGTATAGCTTTTAGCCTGTGAGTTCCTGCTTGCATTAGAACCGAGTGTATACAGTATATGCCATAAAATACCAAATAGTGGATTGGTATATTTAAAGTACAAATTAGTACAAAGTACAAATCTTTTTAGAAAGAAGATATCCACTCTACAGAACTCACCTTATAAGCAGAGCTGAAATGTGTATTTTTTCAAAACTAAACATTTTGAACATTTTGCCAGATGTGTGCAGGCAATTTCCTTTCCTGGGAAACAGTAAATTCCCTTACTCAGCCAATCGTGAGTTTCTTCCATACAGCATATGACTAGGCTGCTTTGAGACAGATGCCTGAATTCTACTAATGTTATCTTTCCAATTATCATTTTACTTACAGCTGCACAGCTTCTGTTTGACAGGCAGATACAGAGATCTTGTGAGATCTCTGATAGAAAAGGAAGCATATAAACTTAAGCAATACAGTCAAATGTTGACTTGGCTTTAGTCTGCTATCTGCAAACTTTGACACCTAAAACTTTCAAGATGTTGATTTAGTAGATAAGTTCTCATTTCAGGAGTTTACTCATTTTAGGAAGGGAAAATTACATCATAAAGTATGTGCAAACTAAAGGCAAAACCATGTAAACAAGCAGGTTTTGGTGCTGCTTACTTACAGGGATATTTGGTCTACATATATAAATGAAAATGCTGTAATGTAACTTCAAAATCAAATCTGAGATGAAAAATCATCTGAAACATGAACTAAATTAATGAAGTATTTTATATATTCCTGGCATTTACATTCCTCATATTTTGACACTCAATATTAAGTTCCCACCTTTGGTTCCTGGTACTTTAATATTAGTTTATGATAGTTCCATTTGCTGTCTTCAAAGTATTTTCCTTCACTGTAAGAAGTTTAGCATTTTTCTCAGGAACAAATGTCAACTAGGAACTCATGAACTTGTAATTTAAAAAACAGGGAACAGGATCTAGGACCCTATTGGAATTTTAGGCTGCTGAAAATCTTGTCTGTTTTTAGATCTTACACTCTTTTTTCAAAGAGAGGAGTGATAGGTTATTATGTTTTCCTAGAAGCCAAAAAATTTCTTTTTATCCAGACCCATAGTTCAGATTTTTAGCACTTTAAAATTAATGATAATATCTTACCAATCGTTCCTACTTTCCCCACCATTTGCTCATTATCTTTTTTATTCCGTCTGAGTTTCTGCACCAGTCTCTCATGACTTTAAAAAAGTCTCTGGATTCCACTCACTTTCTCAGCTGCAGCTTGTTTCTAATCACTCAGAACATCTGTCATTACATCTTGTGAATTCATAATCATCTCTATGTTCTATCTCTGACGTTCCATCACGTCTCCTTTGAGTGTCCTTCCTTACAAGGGAGGGCATTTGCCCAATAGTTCTCATATTGTACTTCTGCTGAAGGGACAAGAGGTCAATAATCTGATCCACTGAAAATTTCAGTTACTGCTCTGTCTTGGTGACTCAGTCTGTTTTTTCCCATCTTGCCTTGTATCATTTCAGTACACAGTATTTTTTCTAGATGTCACAGCACTAGTAGAAGCATGATGCAGCCAAAACCAGACTTTGTGTATTTCCTTGGAAATTCTTCCATGCTCCCTTTTTCTCTTTAACAAGTGACACTGCATCCTTCAATGCATTTAAATCTACATCTGCAGGTTATGTTTCCTTTATTTCTTTGATGTCTTATTCTCTCCCTTTTTTGATGCTATGCTTTCATTAATGTGTCTAAAATCCCTATCTTGGTCCTTACCAACATAATGAATTTTGTAACATAATCTCTCTGGCTCCTCCATAATATTTGAAACATGACTTGCTTATTAAGCTTATTATATTAGTTCCACCTCAGTAAATTACATTCAACTTTGCTATTATAAGGATGGTTAGACAACCATCAGAGCTTCACACAAGTAGATTATATACTTATTGCTTTGAATTTGGAAGATCTAAATTCAGCACCTCTCCTTGGCAGGAGCAACTTCATTGCTTTCTTTGTAGCCACTGGCTGGATTGGCTTTCCTGGATGTCTTGGGTTAAACCTGTGATATCTTTTCTCAGATAATCAGATATTTAATGTGATCATATTTCAAATTATAGACTTACTTTGATGTCCCACTTTTTTAATGTAACATTGTATTAACATTAAAAGACATTATACATAAATATACCTGTATATATGTGCATGCTTAGTATGTTGTTGATGCCACTGTACCTAAAATATAATTGGTCATGTTAATTTAGATTAGGACTTTATGATATCACGTCCTGAGTAATAACAATAAAATTAATTAATGGGATTTTTTTAATTCCTGTTGTTACCACTTCCACATTCCAAAACCTTTTTTAAATACAAAATGTTTCTTTAATTTCTGCTGCTTCATTACTTTTATAGTGATATCCTTTTTCAGCCCAAATTTTCAAGTTATACCTAAAGTAGAATTCACGAGTATCTATCGAGATCAAGTCTATACAAATAATGTAGGCACATGTCTAAGAAGATAGACTCTCACTATGCATTAATGAAGTTTCTGTTTGTAGGACAGATGGTAGCATTTTCTAATAATGAATGTTATTTTAATCTTTGAAAGATGAGTCATCCACATACAGAAGTAGGAAGTGAGTCCCAAGATTATGAAGATTAGTCGCTACATGTCCTTCCTCCTTAACATTTTTATATAGTTTGGCCATAGTGCCCAAAGGTTGTGCCTGTTCTCTTCAGAGTTAGTGATGACAGCAAACCTTAGCTGGTAACGAGCGTAATTACATCTTAAACTCAAATAGCATGAGTTCAAAACTAACATGGAAATTACAGCTAATGTTAAGGATCTTACACAGGTTGCACTGCTGAATATCTGACAGTGTTAAGTGCTGTGCCCTATCTCCCATACTGGGAAAAGCATAATAAAGCACTTGTTTAAACAGGTTATCATTGATTGAAACTGAATGAAATAACTTGTGTGTTAATGTGTAGTAAAGCCTTTAAAGCCTGTTTTAAAAATTGTTCCCATAGCACTTGTGTATTTACGCTTTACTGTTGAATTATAAGTTAAAAAACTTAACAGATGTTCTTACGCTAAATGCTTATATACTGTTTCTATGCTTTGAGAAATGTCTTTTAAATTACAGTTTTGTGCATTTGGACAAATCCTTATGTAAGGTTTTGACTTTTGTTGTATTATGTGAATGCTGTATTATATTGATGAGAAAAGGCAGCAGACTCTGAAAGAATCCAGAAGGCTTTTGGAAAGTGAGAAATCTGTCTTACTGACATCCTAAAGAAAAATGCATATGCCGTTTGTTTAAAGGAATGTATTTTTAAAACCTCTAAGCAGCTGATAGTAAGATAGCCTTACAAGTCACCCCAGTCCCTGTGATTTAAATCCTTCCTCTTGTAAGCAGTCAGTCAGGTTAGCGGAAGGTTCTCTCATCTGGTAATAGCACACTTACTTGATAATAACAGCATGTCACACTTCCGAAGAGCATGTTCAAGTTAAGATCTGAATTCAAAGATAAACTGGTGTCAAAGAGGGAATGAAAAGGAAGTGAAAAACTGTGTAAGAGGAATAAACAACACTTTCAGAGACAGAGAGGACATTTATGGCAACAGTAAGGTACCTAGTTCCTGACATCTGTTTCCCTCAAGAAAAAAATACAGTACATGCACTAACCTTTTTATGGACAGTGCAAGAAAAATACTTCCAGCATGTTTTCATATATTCATATTTGTTGAACTATATTATGGATGTGTAATTTGAAGAGGACAGAGCATCTGCAAACTATTTTTGCACTCCATAAAGATAAATATTTTCTTTTTTTCAGTACTAATAAACATAGTTCAGTAATAGCTCTAAAAAACATTGCCCACCCTCTTGCTGATTCTGCCACAAAAACTGGACATTGTTTTTGTTTTGTTTGCTGTACAAGCAAAGGAAGGAATTAAAATGGGTTTTTTTCTCCCTGGTTAGTGAGGCATCAGAACCCATGATGGGACAGCACAAAGATTAGCTGCATACAGATACCAAGATTAGGGCCTCTTTGAGTTTGGACTTTTTGCCTCCATACAACTTACTGCTCTGTAAATATTAACGTAAGTACCTCACTGGCTGAACATTCTGTTCTTTATCTCTCCAAATAAATCCTTTGGTGGAAGGATAACCCTGCATCTCCAGTAGAATACGTAGACAGGACCAAATCTCTTATAAGAATCTTATCATTAAAGTGGTATATTTTCTTCCCAACACAAACCAATTAGAAAGTCCTTTTACTGGACTTTTATCTAAATCTGAATTGTTACTTGAGTAATTTCCCTACACAGAAAATTCAGATCTTTAAAAATCTTTATTCTGTCTCACCACAAATATAGGTACAGGAAATTTGGAGATGACGTTGGTGATGTCTACATTGTTTAAATGTGCATCCACATTTAGGCTAGCCACAGCCAAAGTGACTTCTATTTACAAATCAAATAGTTCAATCTTAGCTTATTAGCTTGAGGTTAAGCTTGATTATAGAACATCTTACTTCTATTTTTATGTTCTTACTTGATTTTTATGTCAATATTTTCCATCAAATCCATGATCAAATTCTACTAAAAATAACTAAGAAAGCTTCACCTTTGGTTTTAAATGATACATTCTGATTTGGCTTTAGCATTGTGGCCTGAGCCTTAATAGCAATGTCCAATGAATAGCATTTTTCATGAATAAATAACTTTATTTCTAGTTCATCAAATTAGTGATCACCTGATGTTCTTCTATCAATTTCTGCTTTCCTTTGCCTGTTCACCCACTTCAGTATCATTTTTAGGAAGTAAAATCCATACATTCGAGTATTTACTATATGATGTCATGAAATGGCAATGTCTCCTAACTCAGCCAGCTTGGAATATTTTCTTTTTGCATTAATGAAGATTGCATCCTTGTGTAGGGTGTTAAGGTGCCCTTCTTTGATTGAATGCATATATCAGGTCAACCAAGATTTCTTTGTGGAGTCAGAGAAATTTCCCTCTGTTGATCAGAAGGACACGCTTGGGTAACAAGTTCAGATGACAGCACCGGAAGTTAGGTGAAATGAATGTCATGAAACTTATGGAAATAAGTGATGGTTATTCGAGATTTCATGTGTTTCATTGTCTCATCTTAAAGTGCTGTTGTTAATGTATTATCAATATTTTTCATTTTATTACAGTTTTCAGATTATTGTATCCAAACTGTATTGTTGTGCTGCTCTTCTCTTTCAGAAATGGATTCCCTTGGACTGTGAATTGATTAAAAAAAACCAAGCCAGTAAGAAATTGGGTCTAAATAGATTGTTCACCCTGGAAACATAATTCTTTTACACTGTAGGCACATTTTGCAAGGCTAAGAACACTGTACCTTTTGTAAATGTCAGTTGAAATGTTTAAGCAGGGACTGTTCTGGAACCCCAGTGCAGCCCATGGTGAGGAGGGATGGACTAGCAATGGACTGAGTTTTCAGCCTGGGAAGCATTCCAGGCAGGACTACAGCAGGCAGAGAAACTGTAGGGAGTCATGGCCTAAAATTTGTTTTAATTTCATACAGAGTATAAAGATATATCTTCTGAAGCTAAGATCTATGAGACTGTAGAAAAGCCTCTCATGAGAAGCAGTGGAATCCCTGTTGTATGAGTAATATAGATGGCAAAACACTGAAAAATGTGAAGGAAAATCCCATGCTGGCAGCAGTATGAATTAAGTGGTTTAATAAGTTTTTTCATCTCTTAATTTTTCTCATCAAACCTCATTACTTAGATGAAAGGAACAAAAATGTTTATGTTGGACCTCCATGTGAAAAGTGCTTATAGGAAAAATAGCCCTCTTCAGATGATAAAAATATAATTAATATAGTTGAAATAATTCTTGCGTTTTCTCACAGACATTAAACTTATCAGTAACAAGCTAATATTAATGCCTGCAAACTGTTAAACACAATTATTCCAATATAATGCAGCAGTGGGTTTAATATTGAAAATGATTACCGTGTCAGATGTCTTTGCAATATTGGGAGAACTTAATTTTATGTTATTAATTCCATCAATGACATGCAAAAGAATACAGTTATTCCACTTGCTAAAAGATCAGAATGATGCTGTGCTTCATAGATTATTACTGCCCACATGAAAACCTTCTTGGCTGAGAAGTTTGCAACCAGACAAATTATTCTCAATTTTCAGTGGCTTAATTGCTACTTTTGGGGGTTTTTTTAAGATTTTTTTTAAAAGAAAACTTATTTAAACATATTTACAGTGAATAATTTTTTAAAAATGCATTTCATGGACATCATGAACTGAAAAAAACCACAAATTTTACATCAAAATCAGATTGCTCTTCATTAACTTCTGATAGATTCATTTCTCTACTTTTAAACCTCTATTTTTGATCATTTATTTGATGGGAAGTGGGCTCCTTTGTATTCATATGTTTTTTACCTTGCTGGTTCTACAATGGGGGCAGAAAATCTGCACTCTCTTACTTCTGACCTAACTCTCTGGCCCACAGTTTTAGACTACAGTACACCCAATAAAGAAAAATAACACATGCTTTTAAGAGAGATATTTCAATAAACTGATAGCCTCAAGGACTAAGAAAAAAAAGCCATGCTTTAAAGGCAAACTGAGGGCTTCTCATTTAGAAGACTTTTCTAGTATCAGTCAGAACGTTTTTGTGATACATCTGTCATGGAAAATGATCAGAAGTGAGCTGAAGTAAACAAAATGTGGGTCTGTTCTGCATTATTGTAATTTGCAGATGCCCTGTGCCTGCTTACAGAGGATGGCCCGAGGCTTTTAAAACTGTTAATGACATGAACAGTAGCCAAGAACTGTCTTTATTTGAAATACAAGTGTATTTTTAAAATAAACCAGAATGTGTGAATCCTCACACAGTTGCTATTTGCATTAACTTTACACAGTGAGATTTTTTTTTTAAAGATACAAATTTCTCACCAAACATTTTGTGGACTAGTTAAATAATTGGAAGTGTTTTCAAGAGGTGTTACCACTAGTTAAAATATTGGCTTTTGTGGCTGGTCCAAATCAAGCTTTACAATAAGTGAAACTTAGTTCTCTTCATTGATTTCTCAATGTTCATAAATTCATTAAATGTTCATTCATCAAATTCCATCTCTTTTCTGGCTCTTCCATGTCAGAAGGAGGCACCTGTTTCTGAAAAAATGAACTGGCAGATGGCTTAGTAAATATTGCACCATATCACAGCTGGTATAAGTAATTTTAATGAGCAGAAGACAAACAGAAATTAAAGTATTCAGAATTAGAAATAAGGGAGAGAGGATTTGTTATCTTGTCCTTTTCTTTGTCTTCTTAGTTTTTTCTAGTTAATATTCTTCTATAGAGTTGTGAATCCTAAATACTAATTGTTGAAATTCAGGACAGTTTGGGACTATGTAACAGCTCTGCACATGGACATCAAATACACTGTAGTTGGTAGTGCATCTGCTGTACATGAAGGTTTTTTATCCATGTATGCATTGTGTCATTTTTCCAGTTTACTAGGCATCTGAAAATTAGCCTGGTTTCAATGGAAATATGTAGAAAGCCATACTCCATGTGCTTTTCATATGAGACATAAGACTTGACTGTATAATACTGGACATCCCCCATTCTGTGGGACATCTGCCAAGTTCAGCAGAAATAAAAGTTACAGGCAGGAGAATAAAACCAGAGGAATAAGTGATTACTCAATTCTTATTCTGTTTTTAATTTTTATATTCTGCTCTGGTCTCAGCTGTTAGAGTCAACTTTTAACAATGTCTCTGAACTGGAATAGTCATGTATTCTGTACTTTAAATGCTTTGTGGTTAAAACTTTGAAATGTGTAATGTTCATAAATGAATGAGAGATTTTCAGAGGTTCTCAGTGCAGGTTTAGAGACTTCCAAAAATCCTAGTATGTCTCCCTTTGCATCTTTAAGTAAGAATGTATCTCTGATCTATGAGCTTTAAAAAGCCTAAGAGCCTTTTAATGTGTTTTGTGCATGAGTAGTTCAGGTAGTATTTGAAATGTAAACTGCAGCTGTTACAAATTTTCTCAAGAATTTTGGGGTAAAAGATAAACCTTGCCTTGTTTTTGGGTGTTGCCAGTGATTATGTTACTCTGTCCTTTTGGTCTGTTATGTCCTAGATTGTGAACTAATTTGATTAAGAAAGAAATGATAGCTTAAATTTAGGAGAAATAATTCTATTCCTCATGGTTGCAGAAGCATGAAAATGCTCCTCTGCAAAATGGCAACAGAAGGCAGCAAGTAAATAAAAAACATATTTTTAGCATGATTTTGAAAGCCAGAATCCTGGTTTCTGAATAGTTCAGTTAGCAGTCCCAAAAATGTAAATTCTAAAGTCCCATTGTAAGACCTTCCTTTCACATTTCCAGAATGTGAAAGTAAATACTGATAACATCTACATATTTGGCATTGCTTTCAAGATGTTGTTTTCTTGTATCTATTTATAAATCTAATACCGCTCAACTCCTTTTTATTGGCATGTATATGTTCATTGTACCAAATAAGAAGCAAGTCCTCTCAATACTTTGAATGCTGTAGAAAACTTCAAATTAAATTGGAATTGGTTCCTGTCTACAATACAATCCACAGTCACACACAGGTTTCACTTGCTAAAACTTACTGTGGCTGCAGGTAGAACTTTTATAATATTCAGGTTAATGTGTGTGGAGGATTCTTTAAGCACTTCAACTCCCAGTCTAATGGTAAGAACCCAGAGAATATTTACCTTCATTTATCATGCTTTCAGTTTTAGTATTAACTATATTACAAGGGAGAGCATAAATCATCTACTTGGCATCTCACTTTACACCCTAGGTTAAAAAAAGTACTACTAGGCTATTACTTTCTGCAAATTATATGCTGCTTTTCTAATATTCTAGTCCTCCACTGCTGTTTCTTTGTCTGTGTTACATCTGTGAAACTCAGAATAATCCCTGTATTCAATACATTGGTAACAGACAAGAAAGAAAGGAAATTTTACATATTCAGGATGCATATGTAAATTACTATTTTTATTTAATAAAGACAGATTGTTGAGCCTGGCACTAATTTTATCCTTTATTACCAGTGAAGACATGAGAACTTGGAGTACATCCTGCTTCCATACCAGGGAAATTGGCTCAAACTGGAAGGAGGAAGACATAGCATCATTTTTTGTGGAATACGTCCTTTAAATGTTAGTTTACAAAGACCTGCTAAGTCAAAAGGCCAATTTTATCCAAAAGTTGTTTTTAAAAATGTAGTATACTCAGATATACATAGCATACATGACAAAATAGCCAAGAAGAAACAGTTCTAGAAACCTGTTGGACTTTATGAATGCATTACTTGTTGCTCGGGAGCCCATCCTGGGAAGGACACCCACCTACTTCTGTGGCTTCTCTGGGTGATGTGCTTAATCTGTGTACATGCCTATAATCTATGAGCACATGATTATGTTCTGCAATGACTTACAAATAACTTTAACACCCAATTAGCTCCTAAAAAGAGCTCTGTTTTATCTACATAGCTGATTTTCCAGGATAAAAATCAGTTCTGTAATTCCTTTTTACCACTCTGTGGTCCTTGCTTATAGTACAATGGCCTCATATATCTGACTAAGAGAATCTTGCTGCCTTGGTAAACTTTGGTCACAAAAACTTTTCACTGGTTATTTTGCTTGTAATTGTGATGTATGCCACCAGTTTCCTCTCTGCATTTGACTAGTTTGGACTAACATGGAAATGAAAAATGAGTGAATGTAAATTTTTTGCTAAAAGAATGTCTTAAGTGTTGACAGGACAACTTGTTCCAGCCCAGAATTTTTTTTGCACATAAACATAGACCACATTTCATAAACCAAAACTGCAGGGTTTTTTGTTTTCTTTGGGGTTGTTTTCTGAGTTTCTTGAAATGACATGATTCTTAAATGAAAAGAAACACTGGGATGTGTCTAAAAGGGAAATACTGTGATAACAAAGTACCAGAAGAGCAAGCAATGACTGCAGTAAAGAAGCTGAAACTAGTATACGGGTAGTAAGAACAGACCCAGGCCCAGTCATCTTTGCAGCCAATATTAATTGCAAGGAAGAATAGATGTTTATATTGTTCTATTGATGTAGATTTGGTAAATTTCTACTTTGCTGCAATTATAGGACATTATGCATGCATTACACATGCTTTTACATTATCATCTTGCACTTCTAGAAAATCAGCTCTTGGGGAAACTGTGTTATCATTTAAAAATGCAAACAAAGTTTTACTTTGATCTTTTTTCCATAATAGAAAAAAACATAGTCAAGTTTATGTGCTTTTGTCTTTTCTCTTCTGGTGATGTTGTACTGTTATTGTGTTTGTCTGTATGATTCATTAGAAGCTCACTGGCAGATGGTCACGTACACTTTGCAAAAGTGCTTGATGCTAATAATCAGCTTTTAGCTTTAATATTCTTTTCCTACAGTAAGTAATGTATATTATCATAATGCCTTGAAATTCATGGTTGTTTTAGTCACTGCCATCTAAATACCTTCATCCTTCAGTTAAAGAGGTTTCTCTGTACATGTTCAGTATTTTATGAGTGAAACCTACTGCATGTATGGATGATAGTGACAGAAGAATTAGAGTTCTGTCTTCCATATATGAACAAAATGGAAGAATGAGAGTTTCATGAGACCAGGATGTGCTAGAAAACCTCCTGGCTCCTGCATATAATGATTTTTTTTGTTGGTTAAGCCATTGGAGCCCCACAGGGGTTATACAGCTAAAGCTTCAGAAATCCTGCTTTGTCTTACTTGATCCTCACACTTGTTATGGTAGAAGGAACGTGTTTATATTTTATTTGTTTATGTATATTTTATTGCATAACAGTAAATCAGGCTTATATGCAGTGTTTATATGTAATAGTTAAAATGCTGTCAGTCCAAAATACATTCAATTTATTTAAAAGTAAAATTGTAAAGAACTACTTCTGTGTAGCACAGAAGAATGTGTATATCAATAAACGTTTTATAAGAGGAAAAATGTGTTGAATTATGGGCTCTTATTGTTATATTATAATTTATTTAACAGTAGTTTTAGATGGAATATCTGAAGAAGCCAAAATATGGCAGAACTTTGTGGAGACTCTTTATAGCTATGTTGGGAAGGGAAAATTTCTGGTCTGGCAGTTTTAGTGGAGCTGTTGAGATGCTCTTGTTGGCTTTTGTTTATTATAGTTGTAGTACACTATATCCAGACAATAAAATAAGTTACAGATCTGACTTCCTCAAAACACACGGTCATGCAATGGTTCAGCAAAAGTGAATCTTATTTATTTAATTAAAATTCCCTTATTTTTAATAAATTCCTCACTGTTTCTTCATTTAGTCATAAGCAAAAGATTGTACTACAACTCTGTTCTACAACTCTGTACTAGAACTTCATGTTCTTGGAAGAGAATATGATACTGAAGTCCATGATAATGTCTCTACAGTGTAGGATAATGGCCTATAGACCTGATATTTTTCTCAATGTATTTCTCAGTTACATCTCCTGAGAGATTTAGAATATACATTTTATCTGATATAGCTCATCCTCTCAGGCACTTTCATAAGTGTGTCTAAGGTACAGTCTTAACTGCAGAATTCTGTCCTCCAAATTTGAGGCTTAAGTAATTCACAGCTAATATGAATATGTGCTAGTTTTTGTCCTGCTAGTCTTAGTTTCCCTGATATAAGCCCTTTAATAGGCTCCTTTGATTCCTAACTCCCATACTTTGCTCCAACCACACAATCACCAAAAAAATTCAATTTTAAAATGTATCCCTAAGATAGTTGTCAAACTAAATTCCATCTTCAGTTGATTTACTTTGCAATGATTTTGACTTACTGTGCTTGTGAGTAAATGTTTTTATATATACTTCTGTACTTGTTCTTACTGTTTTGTGATTTATTATGTGTTGATGAGGTTCTGTTGTAGACCTTGGAGGTTTTTTCAAAGACAAGAAGTTCCATTGTCATGTTTTTCTTACATGAATTATGTCTTGTGTATTGAAGTTATTTATCAGAAGTATTTAAAAAATTGTCTAAATTCATGATTTTTAAAAAGTATTATTTAATTTTTGCCTGAAATTGGTCCCAGAGGCTGCAATCGAAAAAGAGCCTCACTTTGTTAGTCAGTATATTACTATTACAAAGGTTGTATTTCTTCATTATTTTCCATTGTACATAAAAGCAGACTTTGCATCTAAATTTATCGTACAAATCAAAAACAAAGGATAGTGTCTGCACAAGGAACCTTCTGATCTTCAGAAGAACATTTCTGTCCTGTCTTTTTTCCCAGTCTGACTGAAGGGTCACACTTTACCCATATTTCATTCTACCAGATTTATTTGTGGCCTGGAGGCTGTATCAAATGCATTTCAAGCAGAAAATTCTGGCAGTTGTTCACATGAGGGACTTTTACCTGTGGAGATGAGGCAGCCTGATTCTGCTCAACTTTGTCTTTGCTGCATGTCATGCCTACTTTTAAATCTATTATAGAGAGAGAAGTGTAACAGCAGTATGTTTGCCTGAGGGACAGGAATTTTATGAGTAGTCTGAATGGAGTGGAATTTTGTCAGCTGTTTTAACAGTAACTATTAATTAATATCTATCTTTTAAACTAATATGTTTTGAACTTATTAGAACAATCCAGGGAAAAAGTATAAAAATTCTGTTTAGTACTAACTTTCTAAAATCAAAGGAAATACATATTTCAGAATTAGTTTAAGGGGGTCCTCACTATCACGTTAAAACTGAAAAATTTGTCCCAAAACTTTAGTGATCTACCAAAATTTTGCCTAGCGTCAGAGATTCCTGCCTGAATCAAGGTACATTGTAAATGCCTTGAAACAGCTGCAGTTTCAACACAAAACAAGGCCAAGCTCTACAAAATTTAATGAGGACTATGATTAAGTTCTGGGTTTAGTCTAACATGAAGGAGTTAGATAACTGTGATGTTAATTAAGTTTTGCACAAAGCTTTACTATGTGGAACTATATAGTTTAGTCAGTTGTGGCTTAGAAGAAAAACTATAAAATAGGAATGGCATAAATAATTGAAAGATCTGTTTGTCCCATCCCATTGGGGTTTCATAATTATGAAACTGAAGATGTGCTTCTTGAAGCAGTACCATAGTGTGATCCAGTTATTATTATTATTCTCTGTGTGATGTGGATTGGGCTGGTTGCTGCTTACTCATGTAGGAGATGCTGAAGGACACATTGTGGTTCATCTCATATTAAAAGTAGACAATATTTTTTCTTGGTTTTTTTTGCTTCAGGTTTATTTGTTTGTTTTGGTTTTTTGTTTGGGATTTGTTTGGTTGGGTTTTTTTCTGGAGGTTCATAGAATAATAAAATGGTTTGCATTGGAAGAGGCCTTAAAGATCATAAAGCTGCAACCCTCTCCTCCATGGACAAGGACACCTTCCACTAGACCAGGCTGCTCAAAGTCCCATCCAGTCCCATCCTTGGACACTTCCAGGGACAGATCCACAGCTTCTCTGGGCAACCTATTCCAGTGCCTCACCACCCTCACAGTAAAGAATTTCTTCCTAATATCTAACCTAAACCTACCCTCCATCTTAGGGCCATTCTGCTTGTCCTGTCGCTACATGCCCTTGTAAGAACTCTCCAGCTCTTTCAAAGCCCTCTTAAAGTACTGGAAGGCTGTCCTAAGGTCTCCCAGGAGCCTTCTCTTCTTCCAGGCTGAACAATCCCAATTCCCTCAGCCTGTCTTTGTAGGAGAGGTGCTCCAGCCCTCTGGTCACCTTTGTGACCTTTTCTGGACTTGCTCCAAGAGTTCCATGTCCTTCTTAAGCTGAGAATTCCAGAGCTGGATGCAGCTCTCCAGGTGGGGTCTCAAGAGGGCAGAGCAGAGGACCAGAATCCCCTCCCTTGCCCTGCTGGTCACACTGCTTCTGATGTAGCCCAGGATATGTTTGGCTCTCTGGGCTGTGAGCACACACTGCCATCCAATCCCCTGTTATGTGCTTTCCACAAGAGCATCTCACCACTGCTCTAGGGCTGCTAGCTTCTTCTCAGCAACACTGCCAAGTCATTCTCCTTTTTGATGAGATCATTTCTCAAACTTAGGGTTTTTCCAGGATTAACTGCATTATTTCTATTTTCATGCTGCCTTTGGAGGGTGTTGCAGACATCGTAGTAGTTATTTCTTTTATCAGAAGTTTTCAGCATCCTCTACTGGCTTTAACCATTTACAGCGGATGTTTTTGCTACTGCATTCCAGATTTGCCTAGAACAGAACCCTGAGCAGCTGACTGGGGTTTAAACTTCATTTACTGGAAGCCTTTGATTTATAAGACAAAGAAGCAGTGCTCTCCACAAAGATACAATGTGGACATGGATTTATCCAAAATGACATTTTTTTGATTAATTATAACTCCTATTATAGTGTCATTTTAAGTTTGAGCCTCTGCCTGGGTGAATCAGCACTTCCAATTCTGTGGTTAAATAAATTTAGGAAAGAAGCCACATATGTTGTAATATATATAGGCTGTATTGGAGTTAAGCAGACAATTACATTATGCTGTGTTTGCAGGTCTGGTATTTACCTTTTCATGGGAATTTGTCTTTCTCATGGTTAATTGCAAATGAAGTAGACAGAGGTCTTTCATCTGGAATATAACATTAACCAAAAATTTAGGAAAGAAGACATTGGAAAGAATTCTTATTGCTCTTATCTTATAGATCATGCTGAGGAAAACACAGGAACATTTCCACTTAAAAGAAGTTCAAATGATATGTTAAAGAATAGTGTATTTCAAGCATTATGGTGTTCTAAAAATATTTTTATTTACTTTACACAGGTGGTATTACATTTGTATGGCATTAGAGGAATTATTACCTTTAATGGCTTTCACAATACACTATTAGTGGAAACCCTGCTACCCATGTTTTCAGAGAACTGCATGCCATAATTAAGTGCACTTAAAAAGCCAAATTAGACTGAATGAACAAGTAACCAGTAAGAATGTTCTCTTGAGCATTCATTCTTACCATATGAATGATGCTTGTTTTTCTCTTCTCTTTAATTAGAATGTTTCTACATTTGCCAAAGAAAATGTTGGAATGAGGACAAAAACTGAAATTATAGGAACAGGGTTTGATGTAATAGCTTATTTGTAAAGGAAACACAACTTGTTTGGTATTTTATTGAAACAGGAAGTTCAGAACCTCAGTACACACAAGCACAACAAATTCTCAGGTGCTAGTTGAGTCATCTGTTGTTGAAGTAGCCTCATAGAAGGCTTCCCCTTGATTTAGTTTTAATCTTCAATTAACAAAGGGAAGGAAATTACATACAGATTTAGTTTTAGATTATGTGCGAAGCTCTCTGTTGCTTTTTAGCTGTCACCCTGATGTTCATGCTTTGTGACTGTATCATGCTGGCACTACCAAAGTGTGTCTCAGTGAATATATTCAACTTCTAATGAACATAAAAAATCTGATATATTCCTTTTATTTATGAAGTAATATAAAACTTGTCTAGTCAAAGTATTTTGATTTTTCCTTCTCTAGTCATCTCATACCTTATTACAGCTTTACTTCAAACTGGAGAAGTAATCAGCTGTGATAAGGTTGAAATTGATAAAACTGCTGTTTTAAGTTTAGTATGGGATTATTTAATTTTTAACTGTCATAGTTGTTTGTAATAAGAGGTCTGTTATATAGCAGAGAAGAGCATGATGATGCCATGTAGTTTTGTTTAGCTGTGAAATCATTAAAAACCACTTTGGAGTTTATGTGTGTGTATGACACTGACCTCTCTTTAATAAGAAGTATTTACTGAATTCCCTCCAAATCACGATTACTGTTTCTCTGTTTAACCCCAGGAGTATTCCAGTGTTTTGCAGTGAGTTCTTGCCTCCATTAACAGTCTGAGCAATGATGGCTTTCTAGCTCTCCCAGTATCAGTCCCCAGCATAAGGACAAAAGTGCATTACACTTTAATCAGTAATTTCATTTTGAGAAAAAATTCCATGGGCAGCATTAGAACTACCATGTTAGCTCCTCAAATTTAAACCTAATAGAATTAAAAAAAAAAAATACACACATGATCCAGTGAGTGTGCAGGACATTTTTCCCTTATTCAGGACTAACTAGATTATGTTCTTTTACCTCGTTCTCTGAGTAGTGTATATACTTTAATATAGTATGTGTGCAAACAGTACCTTCTGTTACATCATGAGAGTTTGCATTGTTATACGACTAAGGCTGTATTCCTTATACATCTACCTTCTTCCCATGGATTTTAGTGGGAATTATGGATTGGGGCAGAGCCAGATATGATAAATATTTTTTACATTGTAACCTAGGACATTTACATATATTTACTAGAAAAATAGTTTGCAGGAGAGAATTTATTGAGCATTTGTATTTTATCTAAGATATCCAGATGTATCACTAGAAAATAACTAGTAGTTTTGCTTGAAGACTGTGACTGTTCCTGTGCTTCAGAGTATTTATCTTGCATTTAAGCTCAAATCCCAGTTGCTCATATTTTATGTGTAGTACTTGCTGAGTACACTTTGGTTTTCAAATTGGAATTGCTTGCATATGCAATGACAGCCTCTTGAAAACACTTTCTGCTTTCACTAAAGCTAAAGCACTTAAGGTAAAATCCAGACAGACTAGAAGGTAGTAGACACTTGATCCTGCACCATTCTTAGACTAAGAACAGCAGGAATATAGGAAAGGAACTCAGAAAGGAGGACAGGGTCAGGAGTTTGACCCTACAAACTTTGCCCAGCTAGCATGAGAAGTCACTGAAAGTCCACTACCATAATAAGTCTGCCTAGTTCTCTGTATTTAACTGCGTCATAACTGGCAAGCTGAAATTTAAAACAAACCCAAATTCCATATGGAATTTACAAGAATATTTCTCCTTTTTAAAAGGTTTTTAAAATATTACCGTTAGATTTTCAGTAAACAGAAGTAGACTTTCTTGTGAATTGATTTAGATTGCCACTTCAGATTAGCACTTCAATTGCTTCACCTTTAGAGTCATAGTTCTATTTTATCTTCATTAAGACAGTTCCTGCAAGACCAAACGCAAATATCAAATAAGTCAAATCAATATTGTGCCATTATCTTTGTCACAAAAATAGTTAAATCAGAAATAAGTCATAAAAAAATTTAGGAAGTGGAAATGTTATTACATGTTGAAATCCCAAATGCATCTGAAATCCTAATCGGGAATAAGATTATATTCTAAATCAGGTTTATGCTTCAAACTTATTCTTACTTGCAGCAACAACATGTTAGACTTCTGTTTTCCCCGAGCATTTGGTCAGGTTACTGACACAGTGTCTGCTCTGCCTCCTGTAGACTCTTGAGAAGAAAACAGTGGGGTAATCTGCTGAAAATGTGTTTGGTGTATTAGCTCACAAGTTCATAAGTGTCAATTCCTCAAATAGGTACTGGCATTGGTTATTTTTAAAAGAGCATCATTTGTTACCATGCACAACTTACAACTGTGATTTGTGAATTCATTTTTTCACTTCCTTTAAAAAATCCTTTTAAAATGCTTATCCTTAACCTCAGAAATAAGAAGAGCAAAGACAATAGATTTAGTGTCAGGTCATTACCTCACCAACTATCATAGCTTTAAACTTATTCTGTATTCACAACATAAATATTTCTCCCTCAGTTATACAGAAGACAGTCCCAGCTTTCCGTCACAATATAGTCAAAGTTCTTACATTATTGTCATGCTAAAAAGTACAATAGTTCATTAAAATAATCTTCAAATAGAAATCATTAGTCATGGCCTTTGTTTAACACCTATGAAGAAAGTGGTCCTCTCCAAAAAACCTTTCTTGAGTAATGGTAATTTTAAAACATAATTGATAAAAAGCACCTGATCAAATATTTGAACACCTAGGGTTTTTTTTGCTCTGTGTGTGCTGGCAACTCCACTTGCTACTTTTAGTTCTGGAGGATTAAATGTCTCTGCTTTCCAGTCTTCCTATGGGATCTTCCAATTTGTGACATAGACTAAGTGAAGAGATGTTATTACACATAAAGAAATATTCCTGCCGAGGAGAACTACTCAGGGAAGTTATAGACCAGAGGTAATCACAATAGCGGTTCTTTTGGGAGTTTCTGAAAGCAACCCAAATTTGGTCTAGTTTTGCAGCATTCCACGGCAGTGGCACTGTGTTTAATGCCAGGTAATCTCTTTAAGTGGGCTCATTTTTGTGATTCTCAGACTACTTTAAAGATTTTCACTGTTGGACTTTGATGTAATTTCAACTGACCCTTTAGTTCATATTTTAAAACCCAAGCATTTCCTGCTAATTATTATTGTAGTACATGTGTTTCCCTGTAAGTAGAGAGTTTGCATGGGACTTCTGAATGCAGCTCTTCAGGTTTCTGTTGTGCTTAGTCATTAAGATGCATCTTTTTTTAACAATTTAAGGAAAAAATTTTCATTATACGTCACATTTTTGTTAATACTTGGTTTGGTGTGTTGTAATATGTTGTGTGCTAAACAGAAATATTTTGTGGTTGTTTTGATGAGGGAATGCTTTAGGCTGCCCTACTTCGTTTTCCCTCTGTTGATACCAAAAAAAAATTAAAATAAGAAAACAACTTTAAAAATCCTAGTTTGCTGATGCCTGATTTTTTTAAAGCCAAGTCCTTTTTATTTGTTTCTCTGCAGCATATCAAAAAAGATGGAGAAAAGTCAATCCTCAGAAATTTGAAGGAAAACTAACTCACTGTGTTCAAGCTTTGACATATTTCATAAAGCTGTTGAAAACCTAAACATGAAAGCCAGATTTATGAGCTTTTTAAAAGTTATTTGTAGATTCCCAAGACGATTGTGTTCCCATCACTTACTTTAGCCTCTAAAACTTAAACGATGCTTAAAAATATTCATGTTTGGCATACACTGAGTTACTGCTGGGCGTTGCAATGGCATTCAGCTAAATCTGAAGAGTAGAAAGAAGAATGTATTCTGCCTTCATGTAAAACAATTCAGTCTGCTGAGACACAGCAAAAGGACTCACATTTTCATATTTTAAAGATAAAACTAGCGATTATTTTTAATGTTAAGATTGTGTTTATTATGGGTTAATACAACTGGTTTGGGAATGAGCCATTTGGGAGCATCTGTGTAACCCTTCACATTTGCCAGGCTTTTCCTTTCAACAAGATCACTCACTTTGTTATTACTGGAATGGAAAACTCTTTTATTTATCAAAGTATTATTCATCTGCACATTGCCAGGTATAGCAAATCTGTTGACAGCACTGGATTTATCATTTACCGTTAAAGGCAAATGGAAGGATTCCCCACTTTCCTAAGCCAGCAAAACAAATGTCATTCTTGAAACTCACTGCACAATATCCTGTGTTGATTAAAAAAAAAAAAAAGTTGGACTGCCAAAATTATTCAATATCTGAAAAGCCTAAGGTAGTTGAAATGAGCTTATAATTTCGAATTTTTTCTTTAATGCAAATACTAGCCTTCCGTGTCTTGTGTCTTCATTATTTGTAGTATTTAACCGTGGGGAGTATCAAGTTGTTTTTCCATTAAGTGCAGCTTGTTATTAGCTCATGGAATTTTTGTTTCAGTGTGGTCTTTCATCACTGAAATATAGTTATCTGGAAATGTATTATATCAGTCTGTGAAAATGCAGATGTGTTTACTCCCATATGATTAAACATTGCTATTTACTTCATCAATACTTCATTCCTTAAGCTACTCTGCTGAAATTAATAACATACTGGTCTCATGCAATAGGCACTGGTCTGCTTAAAACAAAAACCCAACAAACAATAAGCCTTATGTGGGTTGGGAGAGTTCGGTAAGCCTAGAGGATACGTTATATGAAATATGGGTAAATGGTTGCAATATGTGGGAATAAATGCCAAAATGCAACTAATCTTCCTCCTTGTTGCTGCTGTCTGAGAATGAACTATGAGATACCAATATGGGCAAGTTGCAACTGTTAAAAGATAGCCTACATTTAGCTGAGGTCATTATTTTTGTGCAGTTAATAATTCCATTTGAAAGAAGCATCCCATACCTGTATCACTACCCCATTACATCTGCCAGAAGTGACTCCATGCTCCCTGGTTGCCTGTGTCTTGGAGTCAGTAATCCAAGCAACTGGGAAGGGATCTGCAGTGCGTGAGTAAGTGCCGTGTGAGTGACACACACTTCAGGCTCTGGGCCTGTTCCAGCCTGCTCCCCTGAACTGAGCCCTTCTGAGTGTATTCCATCCAGAGTTCAGTCTGTGCCCTGATGGCTGCTCCACAGTAAGAACTAAAAGTACACTCAATGGGAATGACTAGCAGATTTGTTTCAAAATTGCATTAAACTACACCAGTAGAAATAAATGTAAGTATCATTTTGCCAGAGGTTCTGTGAGGATAGATCCATCAAAAGTAGATCTTTGTCAGCTGTGAGAAAAAACAGGTCCACGTATATATTACATACCTTTTAAAGTCATGGCTGCTTGTCTAAATCAAATTTTTTAGAGGCTGAGATTTTTTTGGTTTGGATGTGGTCTTAACTGCTTTTGTTCAACTGTCAGTTGAATTAAGGGAAGAAACTTTCTGTTCTTATTTTGCTTGCTTTGTGTTTTTAAGACATATATACTTGCATGCATTTACAAACTGTGTTAGTTGGAGAGTCCTACCAATAATGCCAAACATAAAATGGTAGATTGAACATTGCTCACTTAGATCTCTTGCACATAAGATCCATATATGCTCACATGAGCTCTTTGTCATAAACATGAGGCCACTACACAAGCACATGTAGGAACCATTGGCATAAAATGTACAACTATTCCATCCATATACTGTATTTGTTATCTAGGCTTTTGCTAAGCTACCAGGCTGTAAAATCTGATTAATCATGATTTTAAGTTAGTAGAACTGGAGATTCACTCTGTCAGTTCTTTAATTACTAAACTGTAATCTCACCTCACGAGTTTTCTCACTTTCACCCTTGTGAATTTCCTCCCTCCCACCATCATGCAGAGTGGGGAAGCAAGCAGCTCTGTGGTGCTTAGCTGCCACCGGGGCTAAACTACAACAGATTGGAATTAAAATAACCTTGAGAGATAGAAGGAATGGTCAGAAATAAGTATGATGGAATTCAGCAAAGACAAGTGCAAAGGCATAGAAATAATCACCTGTAGAGTGACAATGCAATATTTCTGCCTGAAGAACAACTCAATATTTTAGAGGATCTGAACCAATATATGTAATCTCTCTCACACTCCGATAAAAGAAGCGGGCATACAAGGATGTGTTAACAAGAATGCTAAGCATAAGACACATGAATTGTTTGCAGTGTGCAGAGAGCAGTGGCAGGGCCTGAGCTGGAATACCATGTCTAGTTTTGGGCACTGCACTTCAGGAAAGATGTGAGATCCATTGGCAAAAATCCAGGGGAGAGTAACAAAACGATCAGAGAGAGGTCTACAAAATATAACCCCAGTGCAAAGACTGAAAGAACTGTGTTTGTTTAGTCTAGAGACGACTGAGTGGAGACATGGTAACTATCTTCAAATATTTAAAGGTTGTCGCAAAGAGGAAAAGAAGAAATTGTCCCTTGGCACTAGGTCAAGAAATAATGGGCTGAAAACATATCAGAGACAATTCAGGTTATATCATTAAGGAAAGCTTTCTAACTGTGAGAGAAGATAAGCATTGGACTAGATTGTGTATGGAGGTGGAAGATTTCTATCTTTGAATTTTACTGGGATTCTTGGGGACTTGTCACATGCAGTACGTGTAACTGTAATGGTATGCCAGTGCTGCAGGGCTCAGAGGTACACGTACCACACTCATACACCACTTTGGCATGAGGCATGGAACAGGGCTGCTTTATTGATATTCTGGTGAGTAAAACCCTTCCTGATTATAATTTGCAAAGTTTTGATATAATTTGCAATTTTAATTTGCATTCTTATCACTGTCTGGTAGTCACTTGAGTTATCTTGAAAAAAGACAAAATGGAAGAAAGGCAAGTTTTGAGGTATTTCGGAAGAAAGGTTTCAATTTCTAGTCCTGAAAAATCCTTTCTTAGCTAATTTGTAATTAAAGGACTTTTTAATTTCAAAAATACTTGGTTTGTGCTGAAACCAAATGGAAATATATTTATTTCAGAATATTTTTGAACTTCTAAGTAAATAGTTATAGTAAAGTGGCCATATCTTACAATATTGTCAGTGTTTTTAAATTTTATATATATTGGAAATACAGCTCCTTGATTTGGAAGTTATAGTTATTCTCAAAGGGGAAAAGACATTGCTTTACCCTGATTTGTTTTTTATTAACCTATAGTTGATTACATTGAATTATGTAGTTTTTAAAAATAGCTCTATCTCTGGAAAACAAGGAAATTAAACTAAAAATAAGTGAATTTGTTTTTTTTTTTCCTGCAAAAATTTGCTATGCCGGAAAAAATGGTTCAGACATCTTCCAGTATAATTTTGAATATCTGCCAAACAGTAGATTTATTTGCCAAATATTTTCATACAGTATTCCCACTGGGACTCAGTCTTTCAGAGAATAGATTGGTGAAATTAACTTTTCTTATCAGTCTGTGGGATTTGAGAGAAGCATGGTTGTCTGCCAAAACACAGTAGAAAGAAACAATATCAGCTAAATTGTCTGTTCTTGCTTTCGCCCTCGCCTTGGCCAGGAAACTCTTATATGAAGGAGTATCAGAGGAGGGGAAGAAACTGTTTTGAATAACTTTTCAGATAATACAGACTTAACTGTATGCCATTTCTCCTTTTGCTTTCCTTTTTATTTTTCAAGACCAGACATTGAAGGGGTTTTTTTTCTGGACCAAATTTTCTACTCTATCCTCTTCCACTTCTGGCTCCTGGCTCAGAGCACCAGGTTTTCTACTGCAGAAGCCTATGGCCTGTTAGCCTGTCCACAATCTCCATGTGTATGCATGTGCTGAGGTGCTGATGTAGCCTTATCAAGCATTTAAAATATTCTCACTTCTGGCTATCTGAAGTCTTGACAGACAGGGAGCTTCTATTTCAGCCAAAGGATATCAATAACCAATGAGAAAGCATTGTTTCAATAAATAGTCAGAGATAAAGATGCAATATTTGTAATTAATTTATGTTGCATGAACGTTGCAAGCTGAGTTTTGCTCTGAGAATGAAAAATGTCACTAGCAATAACAAATGCATGTTATGCTGAGGAGTGGAATAAGGTTCTGGGTGCTGTTGAGATAATAGGATGGCAGTACATCCGGAACCAGCTGGGGTCCTACATCAGTGTGGTGTTCCATTAGCTGCAACAACATTCTTGAAAGCTGAATCTATTTTCCTGTGAAATTGCTTGCTGAAGAAAGTTGTTTCCAGCTTCTAACATGCTCTTTTCATGCCAGAGAGCACCAATTAATTTATCAAGTGCAGCATTTCAATGTAACTTTTAAAGCTTTTAGTGAATACTATTTCAATTTTAGTATTCCCAATATGTTAAAAAACTCAGCCAAGTACTGAAAAAAAAACCCAAAACAAACAAACAAACAAAAAACCTAAAATGATGAGCTTTTAATTTAAGTTGAAAATGTATGGCACATGTTTTTCTACAAAAATAGAGTTGGTACTTGATTAGTTGCTTCTATCCTATTAAACCTGATATTTAGAAAGATGAAAAAGAAAGCATTTCTTCTTTGTCTTGCAGCAGTACTGCATTGTTAACACAAACCTCCTTGATCCCTGTAGGGTCTTGCAGATTCTGCAAATTCCTCACTGCAGGATAACTGTACTTTCAGAAGTCTGCACACTGCAATACTCTCCTTTTTATCAGAAGCAGGCTGATGGTTCACTTGTGTAGATGTAAGCCCTAGTTCTCTACATTTACATGGGGCTCCACATCTGTGTTTTTCTTTTAAATTTTTACTAAATGGCAGACTGTCCAAATATGCATATCATCATGCAAGTGTAATGATTCCTAACAGAGATATAATTTTGATTTTGTTCCTCACAAGGGCTTCATAAAGAATTATAGCAACTGAAAATGTAAACATTACTTAGACAGTATATTGATCCATACTGAAATAATATGGATATTAAAATCTTAGAGCTTAATATTTCCTCAGCAACACTATAAGAAATAAGAAACCATATTAAATTAATATGCTATTTTATATGTCTTTTATTGTAAAATTTGTATATTATCAAAGGATAAAGCCGGTGGGATTTGGTGTTTATCAGTTTTGTGGGGGTTTTGTCATTTAATATTGGCAAAGTAGTGAACTAATCCTTAACACTTCAACAGTCAGTTTTCACTGAAATTGAGCAATTTCTCATCAATTTCAAATGGAATAATAGTCAATCTTTGGATAGATATAAACTATAAAATACACAATCTTCTCTCTTAAAAGTTGTGTCTGCAATTTTATTTTCTGCTGTTTGCATTTAATAGAATATATTGATTATTTTTGCAATTAACAATAACCAAGACATTACAGTTTTCCATGTTTTCATAAATGCTATATTAAATGCTCAAATATTAATTATAAAATAAATCAAATTGAGGTTTTGTAGAATTATTTATCTCTAGTGAATAATTGAAATTAAGAATGAAAGTTAATAATGCATACATAGATTGTGCCTGCACAAATTTTCAGACGTGTAATCATTAAAGATTGCTACATTATATATATTATTGAACCTAGTACTTCACATTATCAATTCCAGGCTACAAATACAATTTCTATTAATTTTGTAAATCATAACCATACTCTTAATTTCATTTTTGTGAAGTATTATTCTAATAGCAGTTTAGACTGGACATTTCTTCATATGCTGTTTTCTGGAAGTTGGACATTGAAAATTGAGTGATGTATATAGGAAAATAGCAGTTTCAGTGCTTAAAAATTTCCAAGTACATCCAAAATATTTACTTTCTTACATATTACAAGAATTCAGGTATTATGCAGAGATAATACCTTTGTGGCACTTGATAGCTGTCTCCTATGGAGTTTATGAGGTTTTGTGTTTGTTCTGGCACCTTGCCCAGCAGGAGGTATTTTCATACAGTCCTAGACAAAACTACGAAGTTTAGAGGTTTTTATACTACATGCTCTTTTAGCTTGGGGGAATTGAAAATGAGTCACAGGAGGGACAATATTTGGTAAAGGTTTTTTGTGATTTTTTTTTTATTATTTTATAGCAAGGAAAGGCTTTATTTATATGTCATACATTCTCCTTAAGTTTTACTACTGTCAGCATTTTTTTTTCCATTTAAAACTCAGGTTCAAACAAACAACTACATTAATGGTACATTTATGAGAAACATATGCGTGTAAAAGGTGTCTTTTCTACCATTTATCCGGCTATGGAAAGGATGAGGTTCATGGTTAGAGTGTCACCAAAAAGATTAAATTGATGGGTCAGTAACACTTTGTTTTAGTATTCATCTGCTAAAGAATACCATTGGAAATGAAAATCAGTGCTGTCTAATAGGCACTAACAATTGTAACCATAACTACTGACTTATGGATCCAAATTTTGTGGAAATAGTTGCTTTTGGGATCTGATATTTTCCCAGGCTTGGTCTCTGCTAAGGAATTATTTATTTATTTGTAAAAATTTGCGTGAAATGGGTATGGTTTCAAAGGACTGGGAGCACCCCTGGAGTGCAAAGGCTTTGATGTTGCAAAGGCAGCTGAGTCAATTCAGGGGTAAGGGCTTGATTGTGCCCTCTCATCCCCCCGCCAGAGCCTGTGTGGTCAGCTGGCTGCCTTCAGCAGCTGGCCAGCAGTGTAACTTTCAGGCCAGTGGGCCAGAAAGCAAAGTTAACCTTCCAGGCTCCTCTCTGAGCTCTGGATGTAAACGCCATGATTTTTGCCTCTGGATGGCCTGTGAGTGGATCCGGTGTGTTTGAGCAAATCCAGGCACAGCTGATTGGGAAAGTGGTGGTGGTGATCCAGACAAAGGAAATGCAGAGATGACGTCCATGTTGAACCTTTCCTTTGATGCTACCACTGGGATGTGCTGTGTTCTTACCCTGTTCTCCTCTCAAATGCACTGGTAATGAACCCAGATGGAATTGTAAACGCAGTTTAAGAAAACCTGCTCTATAGCACAGCAGCATTTCCCTTCTCTGGGTCCTCCTACTATGTAGTGAATGCATAAATAAAGCATGCTAATTGTGGACATGAGCTGAGTGCTGTTAGGTCCTTAAAATTTGGGTTTCCTGATTTTATGATTAGCTATGTACACATTTGCGTTAATATTAATTTCATCCAATAGCTGTTTCTATAGAAAGAGGTATCATATAAATGACTTTTCATTACAATGGCAGCAAATAAATCCTTTCAGGGGAATTTTTTTAGGAAGCAGAAATACAATTAGCCCTTTTAAATAATATTCCCTAAAATATGTGAAATAGCAGATTGCAACAATTTATATTTGGTGTCTTCTATCTAACACAAGTCCTACTGCCTTCTTAAGCTAAAAACTTATCAATTCTAATAATTTTTATCTTTAAAATCCTGGGTTTCAGGTTGACTAAATCAGTGCGACTTTTGTAGTTAAATCTAATCTATTGTAGATAAACTAGCACTATACCCTCTTTGGAATTGTCTTTTTTTCTGTCAGTTGCATCTGATTTGTGCCAATAAACAATTCAAAAGAGCTCTGTGTCAGATGAACTAAGATGGTATTGCATTTGCCATGAGGCTGTTACAAGATTGATATAAAGAGATTGTTATTTTTCACTATAGTGAAGACTTTTATTTGTTAAAACTGCTTACAACAAGCACTTTCATAATTTCACAACTGCACAGTTTTTAAATTAAGATTAATGATTGCAGTCCTAGTAATCCCAAAATCACACTGCTCTGTACATCACAGATTACAAAGTAGTTTATGTTCCTGACCTAGTCTTCTTTTAAAACAGTGATCATAGCCTCTAAAGCCTCACCAGAGGCCTACCCATCACAAATGGTACTCTTACAGAATTCCAAATCTGATACAATGTATTAAAATAGTACAATTACTAATTTTCTGGTTTTGTTGACACCAAGATGCCCAGCAGACAGGCACTCCTAGAAGAGTATTCTGCTCAGATGGAGGTAAGCAATACTCCACTGAGTCCAAATCCAGATCTGGATGTGCAAGGCATCAGGTGCAGGAAGGGCCATCGGATATATTCAATAAGTTTGGGTCCTCCAAAGTCTGCAATATAACTCTGCAATGATACTGTGATCAACAAAATTATTTAGCAGCTGTGAGACAGGATTAGGTGTGGTATGCCATTCCTAAACTTAAGTTTACAAAGGAATAGAAAATATAGGGTATTTCTTGGGTTGTGATTGAGTTTTTTTGGTCTGCATCATCCATAGCAGTCACTGTCTTTATAACTTAGTGAATTCAAAAAGCAAAGAATCAACCTAATTTTATTCCTAGGAGAAAAACCAAGGAATTAACAATCTGAGAAAGCTGAATTATTTATTGACGGAGGAGATCTCAAAATTCAGATTGACATGGATTGGCATGTCCCAGAACAGCAGAGGCCAATGACACAGAGCCGCTGAGCTGAAGCCTCATGTTACCATGGGTTTCAGCTTTGCAGGATCTTCCTCTAGCTCATTGATCAGAAGTGCTAAGGCAATTCACTTCGACTTTTATCTATGAACATGCCATGGAACCATTTGGCTTTATAAACCCCTGCAAATCAGGTGGAAATTCTTACTTTGGCTGCACATCTGCCAAGCACATACATGATCACATCAAATTCTCAAGTGCCTATAGTTTCATACAGCCTGTTTGTGTGTTGAGTGGAAGGAATCCACTCAACAGCTAATTTTTCCACTGTTCCAGTTACATCTTCTCACACGCTACAGTTTCATATTCAGATGTTTGATATAAACCAGATATATGCAAAATGACCTTTCCTCCATGCTCATGTTGTCATCTCTATAAAAATTCCAAGCATCACATAATATGAAACATTTCTTTTTGTTCTCATCTTGCAATTAACTCCAGTCTCATTATAAATTTTCCAAACTTCAACAAGCGATACAAAATCAGAGCTGTTACCTACATTGCTGTGGCAGGTAAATGGCAGCCTCACACTAGGAAATAAAACTTTTTTTTTTTTTTTTTTTTTGGTATGAAAACTTTATTTTGCATACCATGGTGTGTACACTTGCTGTATGCAATGTTTTTATGCATATTATAACTAAAGGAAATGGCTTTAATTGCTGGAACACCATTCTGCCAGGTATATACTGAGAAGAAAATTTGCCTTATACAGATCAAGCAGGTTTTTGTTATAATGATCAAATGTTACAAGCTGCACAGCATTCAGAGAGAACTTCTTTTGGTTTTGTGGACACAAAATGGTTTACAGTAAATGTTTCGCTCTGAGTGCTGGTACACTTGTGTTACTTCATACATCTGAGTGAAAATATAGTTTGTATCTGTGGAGCACAGGAGGGGGAAAGAGGTCCTAAAGTTGTTTAAACTTTGCGTTAGATATGTTTGTAAAGTCCCCGATACAAACCAACAAGCATTATATGTTATAAAGGCTATCACAGTTTGTATTTGTGCTCCAAGACTATAATTATTTATAATATCCTTTAAGATTTCTGTGTGATGGCTAGTGTTATAAATGTAAGAATGTAAGACTATGGTGAAAAAAAATATTGTCAGGTGCTTTAAGAAGTTTTATAGGTAAAATATCTGACCTATAATGAAATAATCTCAAACTCTGGTTTGGGAATTGTATTGATCAAGTATAGCAAAATCTTTGTATATTTTAACCAAGAATTTCTGATACACCTGAAAAAGTAAAGTTCATACTAATAGATTTTTTTTTCTGAATTACGAAAAACAAGGATTAGCCTTACTTGGAGTGGAAATGTAACACATTGGTTAATTAATTTTCTTGTTTCCTCATATACAGATCTGCAGACTTCAGCGTCATCTATCAACAGGAAAATACCAGCAGAATCTCTTTTCAAACCAGCCTGTCATGTTTGTATCTCCTACCAGTCAGCCACCCTGCAAAAAGCTAATTGAACTTATACAGCTGGCAGGAGGGAAAATATGTAAAGCCTTATGTCAGGCAAAAATCTGTATAGGAAAAAAACCAGGAAAGAAGTACCAGGAAATAATATCTTTATCAGAAAAATGGGTATTAGGTAAGACACCAAATTTCAACTTCTATAAAATATTGCAGAATATGTATTTAAAAAGTTATCAAAAGTGTTTCACTAAACTGAGGTTATGAAGGGAAGAAAATGGAATCAATTGCTACAGCTAGATTTTCAGGAAAATTGTCTCTATGGTGAGATCTTTCTCTTACAGCTAAGAGGTTGGTTTATGATGAGTCTGGTACTCACCATTTTAGTTTTTCCTCAAACAAATATAATCCAAATATTTTCAAATTTATCTTTTGTATGTTTCATTTAGAGCAAACTAAATTATGGGAAAATGCCTATATGAGAATTGCTTTCTAAAATAGCATGTATTTCAACTTCAGATGTAGTTTTAATTGGTATAAATTGGCATAGTAATACTGAAATATGGTAACTGGCACCCTCTGATAAGTTTTCCTGAATGTTGTTTTGTTCATCTGAAAGAAAATTTTTGCAGTCTCCATTTCACTTGCAAAAAGTTTCTTTTTAACACCTACTGTTATGTTTCTGAGTTCATAGTCTATCATTTTTCCAACTCATCTGCAACACATTCTGACAGACTGTATTTTCAGAAAGGTTATTTTCCAAAAAGGGACCTTATTTAGAAAAGATAAGATTTAATTTATGTCATATGCTCTGTCAATCTTCTCCAGAAAGTGTCTAACTCTTACCCTAGCAATAAATGTACTACATGAGTTGATGTATTATAAGAGTAGCCAAGCAAGTCCTAGTCTCTTGACCTCTAATGCTATCAGATCATAATGACTTAAAACCTGAATGAAAATAAAATTAAAGAAGAAAGGAAAAGTGAGCCATAGGGGAAAAATACTCATCTAAATGCACATTTTATGTCGTACTTAAAGTACAAGATAAAATTTTGAAGATTGACAAGAGAGGCGTAAGAAGGTGACATTGTTTATTGTACCTTTGCTTCCAAGAAAATTCAGAGAGAAAAAAAAAAAAAAAGTGAGCAAATGGTGAAACCAGAGGTTTGTCAAGACTAAAAATAAGAGTAAATTAAGCACAAAAGTTTTCAATAGTAGTGCGCCAGATGGACAAATACAATGATCTAAAGTGGTGTGTGATTCATGTGTCCCACTCTTCTACCGATCTCATGGAGGTCTGCCTTATCCCAGGTCAATGATCTCATGAGCTCTCTTGCAGCCACTTTCAGCCCGTCAGTGGACTGAAGGAATTGTATATCCAGCTGCTAGCAAAAAAAGACTGATTTTTTTTGTGCCATTTACAGATTTGTCAGTTCATTTTTGCGGTCTGATTTCTAATCCCTACGTCCTGCTTACAAGGCATGGTCACACTCCAGTTAATGGGTTTTAATTCATTTGGATGAATCATCAAATCTCTGAAAAAACTATTCCTATATGATGCTTTAAAGGAATGATACAGAGCTTTGAAGCTCTACCCCTTTCTCAACAACTGTGTGCATAATAGTATGAGCAGTGTCACCTATAAATTGCTGTCTTAATCAAATAAATCACATCGGAAGGTGTTTCTAATCTTTCACACTTCACTATTGCAATCCAGTTGGTTTTTGGCTATCTGCTTTCTGCTCTTAATACCAGCTGCCAATTAATTCACTCAAGGTTGACCGGAACAAAAAGCACATAGGTCAATAATGCAGCACCTTTATAAAACGTAAGTAAATGGTAAGTGCTTGCACTATTATCATTTGACTGTTTGCATTTATTTTCTCTCTCTGGGTTCTCAGCTCCACCAAACTGCTTCTTTACCAGAAACTGCTCTGAAGTACATTGTTGCTTTATCATCTGTTTCTTTTGCATTTTATTTTAAATAATCCTGTGGTTTTTAAATTTATTTTAGATTCAATCACTCAGTATACAATATGTCCTATGGAAAACTACATTTTTCAGATGTGAGCTAACTCAAGAGCTTCCATATGGTTGTAAGGAAACACGCCTAGCTTGGATTCAACAAAAAAATAAGCTGTGAAGGAAATTCCCAAGAAAGTGCAAGTTACATACTTATAAATACAGAGGAACATTTTCTATATTTTAATCCTTGTGTAAGTGTTCATCTTGTGAAATCTTTAGATTTTGAAATAAAGTATTTCCCTAATAAAAGTCATCTTCCTTTTGTTTATTTGTTGAAAACCTTTGGAACTAAAAGCTGAAGGAATCACTATTCACTGGGAGGGAGTGGAATTTTCTAGTCTTCAAGTGAGGTTGGTCATGTTGCAGTGCACTTAAGAGATGTGCACTCAGCATGGGGAGGTGTGCCTGAGCTGGATCTCGTGCAGTCAGCAGGAGCTGTGCTCCCAGGGCAGATGCAGGAATCCTGTTGGCTCCTCTACTCCAAGTGCCTCTGCACATACCTAAAGGGCCATGTTGCCACATCTTCATGATCATTGCTAAATACATTTCTTTAGTATGATAAGGTTGCCCTTGGTGCTCAACTGAGCACCTGAAAAGGATAAGGTTGCCCGTGGTGCTCAACTCACACCTGCTGGTGTTAACTTGCACTTCTAAACTGAGTTTTCAAAAGTAAGTGAAACTCAGTAATTATGCTCAGATGTGTAGTTAAGGTATTATTTTATTTCAATGCCTTTAATTGAATCTCAAAATGTGTCTACCTTACAGCCAGGCTGAAACCATAGCCTTACTGACTCTGAGTTAAATGCACTAAGACAGCACATCATTCAAATTCTAAAATCTGTTGAAAAGGGAACATACTATAAAATCCTTTAGGGTATGCTCGCAAAATGTATAAAAATGTTGTACATGTTAAATTCCACTTTAATCTGTGGATTTTTTTTAGCAGGTACAAAGTGAGGTTTATATGTAAAGTATTTTGCATAGCACCTGTTTATCTGTAAATGTACAAGCTCCTTTAAAGATTTCCAAGTACCATCAAAATGATGTATCATGACAGAGAGTAATGTTATCAAGTAATTTAAAGGCAGCTCATAAATCACACCCTCCAAACTCAAGTGTTCCCCTCAGAGTTCCCTCAGAGTAAAAAAATGCAAACTGTACAAAAAATTATTACATTGAGTTAATATTATAGAAAAAAATCAAAGTACAATTGTTGATTTTTATGTTATTTTGACATTGCCATTCTGTTGCATTGTTCTAACTTCTTGGGCTTTTAAAGAGATTTGAATATAAAAGTTCTGTAAACAAGGATTATACAATCTCTTTCTTCAAAACAAGTTCAGCAGTATCTGTGGGTGACAGGCTGTTTCAAGTACAAATTACATTTGTATAGTTGCTCTGTAAAATGTTAAATATACTTATAATGGAAAAGTTCCACATTATGATTCTTTTCTGGAAAATTAAACTGATTTTATTTTCTGAAATGCTAAGCACCTGTAACTCAAAAGGTTAAGACCTCATTTTCAAATGTTACATAGCTGGATTTGGTGTATAAACTACAAAATCTAATTTACCAAGGTCTTTTCCTTGCTTAGTTTTCTGATATGCAATTTTTTAACAGTGTCTTATCTAGGAAAAGTATGTTTGCTATAAAAACTGGTATGTTTGATACAAAATTTGGTAATCATGTCTGTCTACAAATTGTACAGTTTATCATGAAAACTATTTACCTATTCAGTGCAAAGCACTGGTAACATGTTATCACTCTTCACCTTGACCTTATGAGCCCCCTTATTAAGAAGGTAGTTGCCAAGTATTATATAGTAAAATAAAAATATTTATATAGGTTGGAGCATGTGAACATATGGATGCCAGTAAATAACAGAATCATTTGTTTGAATTATACTGCTTAACTTTGACTATAACAACCTCCTGGTTTTATTTTGTAGTCATTTCCTAAGTGTACTACCCATAAAAATCTGACAGAATTAATTTATAGAATATAGCACTCCAAATCAGTTTTCTCATAAATCTTCTTAAGATTAGTCTCAGCTATTTAAATTGTAAATTCTTGGATCATCTTGTTGGTCTTTATTAGTCACACATGTAACAGATTTGACAGTCGAAAGTCTAATATCCTTTTTTTCTAAACTAAAATGTTTCCAGTAAAACAATCTGCCAATTTAGATAATTCCACCCTAAACTATATGGTTGATAGAAATCCCTATCTATTGGTTCTTCTTTCAGAATTTGTAGTAGACAGGCATATATAGCCAGCAGGAATCTGAATTCCAAATTCTGGTCTCACATTCTGGGCAGTAGGACTGCTGTCCACCCTGACTGACTTGCTTTCTAAGAGTACACACAGCACCAAGAAGCATCAGTGATTCATGAGTAGTTTTGAGTTCTGAGAGTTTTGCAACGTGCAGTGGTCAGTGAACATTCTGCCACAGCACAGCCGTGCTCTATCTTCTCTGCAAACAGGTACTGGGCTCTCCTTATTAGGAAGTTCTACTTAACTTTTATTCATTTCCTTTATTGCTTTTTTTATTTTCAGGAGAAGTTGTCTTAACCTTACCTTTTTCATCCTGCAAGAATACTTTTGCCATTCATTTGTGAAAATGACTCAGCATAGCTGCTGTGTCTCCTCAGAGACCTTCTGACCTGCTAAAGGCTCTCTAGCTCAATCCCATTAGTACAATTAAAGGTCTTTCTAAGATAGCTTAGAAATTCCTAATTTGATTAGGAATATTTTGTTTAAACTAAAATATATTGAAAATATATTTTATTCCTCTGTGAAATTCACATTAGCTGAGCTAATTTGTAAATGTAGTTTAACTCCCAGCACATTTTAACTCATTTTACTTTCACTGCTATAGGTGATATCAATTGAGTGGACAGACCACCAACATCGCTCCCATCCTTCCTCTTCTAGAGATAAGAAGAGCTTTTACCACACTTTGCATAATTTAATGGGGACTCACATTGGCAAATACACAAATATTGAGGACAAACACAGACATTGAAGGCCTTGAAGAATGTGTTGCTTAAGCTGTATCAGAATGGCAGCAAAACTGGTGTCCTATTCAAACCATATATCTATAAAAAATAGCTTAGGATCTAAAAAAATTTCTTCATTTCAGTGGCTAATAATAATGTAAGATTGGCTAAGGGAGTGTTTGAAAGAAAGATTGCCAGTGAGGTACGTGGATTTTATGTCTCTTTTCCCCCTTTCTCTGTTTTTGTAATCAGTTTTAGATTGCAACTGCATTTGTAGTATGTATATCAATTGAGTAACAAGTCTCTAAATAGTCACAATGATCCCAGGATATGAACCATCTGGTATTGACTTACTAAACTACAGATTTGTTGAGCTGATTTTATGTTTCTGGATACTTTCCTGACTCAACTATAGTAAACTTTTTGGAGATTGTTCCTTTTGAAATAAAAATAACTAATAAAAACTATTACATCCCTTGATCATCAGTTCATAGTTCCACTAAAATAAGCTTATATTAATTGGTCTGTACAGAATGTAATTTAGGCACAACTGCATTATGTGCTGAAGTGTTACCTGCACATTCAGTGCTAGGAAGCTGCCAGCACACACACACACATTTTTTTGGTGAAACCTTAGGGACTGTGAGGTGCTTTAAATTAATCTTTCTGAGTAGGAACTGTGGCTGTGTGGAGCAGTGTTTCTAACATTTATAAAGCTTAAAGTTCAGGTATACCAGGAACAATATCTAGAAAAATTATTAAACTATTTTTTTCCTCCAAAGAAACAGACAACAACAACAAAAATTTAATATTTGCTCACACTGAAAACTGAAAAGTATTAACAAGCCTATGTCTGTGCCAGCAATCATCTTTAAAGACAGCTCTTATAAAATAAAACCAAATGGCTGTGGTCCTACTGCAATAATCAGGGTCTTATTTCTGATCTCCTTTTATTGCTTTATTTCTGAATTAGCTCTTTACGTGACAGGACCAAACAGCAGGCTCTGGAAGAGTATCACCTCTACTACAGCATCATGCAGCAGCCAATAATAGGGTGGTTAAAAACTGCCAGTGGTAAAAAAATAGCCACTGTTATCAGCACAGGTGTCTGCAGAGAGCATTTGCTGGGACCTCTCAAAGTAGGGTTTTCCTTCTGCTGATACCGATATGAAACAACCTCTAATCACCCAGGAGTGGCTCAGGCTCCTGTGCAGGACAGAGGTATTAAGTAGCAGCCAGGTGTGAAGCAGGACTGCACGTTTCCTTGAACTGCTGGAGCCAGCATCCTTCAGAGAGTGATTTGTGGCACAGTGCAGGAGGCGCAGCCCTCCCAGCCTGCCAACACGTCCTCACCTTCCTTGCCTCTGGGAATCTCGAGCTCACAGTGGCTGAACCTTCCTGTGACCTCTTCCGTGCCAGCTTGGGTTGTTTGCTTTGTAGCTTGTGTTGTCTGGAAGGCACCTGAGCTATCACTAGAGACGGAACTGCCATGGAGTGTTTATTTTCCAAGAGGATTTATCAATGCCCACAAATGTCCTTCACATTGTCTAAGAGATATATTTAAAGGAAAAAAAAAAAAAAGGTGTGGCTACACGTGAGTTGGTGAAAGAATTTGTACTACCAGTCCAGGCATGTTTAGGGTTTGCTTGGGGTTCGTTTTTTCCTTCTTTATCACAGATTTTATGGAGCTGTACACTCAGGGCTTTTAAGAGAGAAAACCAGCTCTTTAGGAAGGAGTGTGCAAAGGGAGGCAGTTTCACAATATTATTGATGTGACATGTGCATGTGACAGTCACAGCAGCTGAAACTGAAACTTGGAAACTCTTCTGGAAGTGGTTCCTTTTTGCAGTACATTCCTACTTTTTCAAAACTTTTAATAATCAAAGAAATACACTTTAAAAATCACAGGAGGAGATAGCTTCATGATTGAGAACTGTTAGGGAGATGATCTCATCTCTAAATTATCTTTCTAGTTGTTGACTTGGATGCAAGTATGGGGAGAAGAAAAAACATTTTCCAGATTTTCTGCTTTGGAGTGAAACATTCCAGCTCATTCACTCAAACTGAAATTTGTTCAGGGGAAGTTTTGTCAAGTAAGTAGTCCCATGGATCTAGAGATAAGCCTAAATCCAGAATTATTTTTATGCATGCAATATGGAAATTGTCATGACTTTAAATGTTCTGTGCAACACGTTGTGGATAAAACTAAAGCAACATCCAAAATTCCACATTATACTTTTTAAATATTAAGTTGAGTAAACCCAGAATTTTTGATCTTAAATTTGTGGGGAGGGCAAAAGTTTCAGTTCAAGAAATGAACAAATATGGACCTGCTCTGATTACAGCCTAGTGTGTCAATCCACAGGACAATCAAGACACTTGGGAACCCTGCTATAAGCTTGCAGATACTTGACCTCTGTGAAGAGCCTGGCTGGTCCCTTTGCCACTTTTAATGTACACTTAAAGAAATTTGGTGCTCCTCCTCCCCCCCACCAATGACTGAATATTTCTGAATAACTTGAAATTCACACCCACTTGAATTGCTGACTTGGGAATACACTTTTTTGGACACATGCTTCATCATACTTCAGCTGTACACAAAGATAAGCATTTTAAAAGTTGGAGGAAGAGCATTTCCTCCTACAGAAGAGAATTTATATTTTCCCTGACATTGCCCAGGCAACACAGGCTTGAATAAAAAATTGACGCTAAAAGCAGAGTTCTCTAGTCTGGGAATCAACACTGTTATTTTATTCCCAGCTACACTCAGTATCCTATTTGATGAAGAGAAGAATGTCCTGAAGTGCAGGGATTGTGGACATATTTTGATGACCCATATAGAAGCTATTAAAGGGCATAGCTGCAAATAAAAGAATTTGAAGTTACAGAACTTGAGATTCGCTTTGCCCTGATTTTATCCAGCCTCTTCTCCTTCTGTGCTTTCTTGTCTTCTCTTTTTCCTTGATGTTAGTAGTGATATTTCATATATATTACATTTTAAGAGTGTTGTATGAGAGACAGAAACCCACAGCCTCTAAGCAGTACTCTCTTGCCCAGTATCACAGCCCCTCCGTTACAGAATCAGATCTCCTCTTCTGCCTTCCCATTTGGAATCTTTTGCATACCTAGACCACCAGCAGTGAGCTAAACACAAACTAGGAAGCTACAGCTCTCATGGGAGATCTGAGCCTAGATCTGCCCAGGCTAACAAGGGCCTTTTACCCAGGACTTCAGTTCTCTGTATACCTTTATGAGGGTCACTCATACCACTAAATTTTCTATCTATGCAATTTAGAGCATATGAGTTAAAAGTGTAGGTAGGCACAAACACAGCAGAAGCACAAAGACTCCTAAAAAAGATTGTCTGAATATGCAACTGAAGTTTTCCAGGAGATTGTATCATTAATGAAGAGAGGTTTGTATCTCAGGAAGCTTTGTCTCATGCCTTAGGCTAAAGGCCTAAGTTATCCAACAGGTATTGAATTGAATTCAAGAAAGGTTCTTTACTTCCTGCCACCTAGCACATCTTCCCTTGCATTTCCAAGTACACAGGTATTCAGTTCTGTTCTCCCTTGCGTCTAAACAGATACAGGACATTTGAGAAGGTTCAGAGAGGGGCAGCAAAGTCAAACTTAAAAAGTGTCCTCTCTATGAGAAATGATTGCAGTATCTGGGGAATCCCCTGCCATCAAAACAGATGGTTGAGAGGGCAGCATTAGTCTTCACACCACATAGAATCAAGCTGTGGAACTTACAGGATGTTGAAAGTTTATATGGATTTAAAAACAATTGAGGTAGGAATTGTTGGAGGCTGGACAATCTTGCTGGATGGCGTGGTGACTCCCTCAATCTTGATGGCACCAATTCCAGTGCTTCCTGGCCTTTTTGCTGCCAGGCAGTAGTACAAGATACTATGCACTTTCCAAAACTAGCTGGAAGTGATAGGTATGATGATCTACAGTGGTTTGCAATACTGCAGAGAGACAACATCCTGACGATGACCCACTACATCTGGTCAGGGCAGCAGAGATGTGTGTTGCATCTGTGACTGCAACTGTTCAAGAAAACTAATGACACCTGAGTCTGCTATAGCTTCAGTTGTGACTGTCATAGTCACAATCTGAAATAGTGTAGCTTGAATCTTAAGAATACCTATCCTAATTAACCATCATTTTTCCAACCCTGGAGGCAGAAGTCTGCATCTAAATAATCTTAGCAATCCAACTTTGTGGCCCCACCACTACTGCACCAAATAAGGGGTGTCTTCCTTCTTTTGATGTTCTCCCTACACTGCTGAAAGACTATGCTTCCAGTATGCTTCTGTCTCTTTTCATGGACCATACTATGAAATGAGTATATAACCATAGGAAATGAGTAGCAAAGTGGTCAGCTCTGCCTGCTTTCATGGCACAGATGCCATTTCTTTGTGGCATGCAGTGTGTGGGAGAGCTTACTCACTTACAAGGACTCCCAGTACAGTTGCCAACCCTCTCTGTCTTGTTTTCTACTACTATTTATATCTAAAATAATATCATAATTCTTTCCAATGAATTAAAGAATAGTTTTAGAGTGTGAACTTATCAATAAATAACCAAAGCCATACTTGATCTCAACTTGGTAACTTTTTGCTTTTGTATTTTTGACAGAACTAACCTCAGTTACTGACGTAAGAAAATCTTCCCTTTTTTCAAAGTAGGAACAAGTGCTCTGTTGTGTTGTAACTAATACAATTTACTCATATCAGTGGTCTTATCTTTTTTTCATTTCTATCCTAGTAGCTGGACTCTGTATAACCTGCAATTCATTAAGAAAATTGCTACTTCACTCCCTAGTAAGGCTAAATATTCTTAAGCTAGACTTCCTGCTCCCAACACAGAGAAAAAAAAAATGATGTACAAATGTCCAATCCCAATTTATACAAGGAAAGTACAAATACAGGGGTCTCTCAGGAAAACTGGATGTTTCAAATTGAGTGTGGGAAAATGCTGAGAGCTTCAGGTCATGGCTGACATTTAAACTCAACACCTCTGCTTCTGCATTGCTATTACTGGTAGTCAGTGACGTAAAATACTGCTTTGCTGTGGGCTTGATATTGAGATAATCTGTACAATGAACCACTGAATCCAGCTATATTTACAGACTTAATAAACTCTGTCTGCAGAATATCAGTACAGGTACCTAGAAGGAATGTTTGTTTTTAACTTGCAAAGCTGTGCTCTTTTGCATGACCTGCACAAGGAAAGTATCAGTCTCTGCCTCTTCGCAAGTGATTTCTGTTCCATTTTTATTGCCCATGATTCAGCTAACTGAATACCTGAAAAGTGATAGCTACATTTTGCAAGGGAAGCTTTATTTCCATACTTTATTTCTGCTGCATCACAGAGGGTCAGAGGTTCTTTACCAGTGGCCTGTGGTCTCCTTAATTAGGGGAAAGGGCTGCCTTAGAATTGAATCAGCACAGGCCCTGTCTATCCACTGCTCCTGCAGTGGTTTGTGGACAAATGATGCTATTTATTTTACATCCTGTTTTGGTTTGTGTTTTTTTAAATATTTTGCTGTAAAGCATTTTTCTCTCTTTTAGGGAAAGAAAATGACCTCAACTTTTGATGAATTTGTGATTTTGAAGAAGGGAGGCACACTGCAATAAGATAAATAAGTTTGAAAATACCCTTTAGAAACACCCAGGATTGTCATAGGAAACTCTTGAGTAATGCACATGTGGCTGCTAACAAGGCTGTAAATGGCTGCACTACTGCCAATAAAAGATGCCATCTGGTAGGTCTGCCTATAAAAACAGAAGTTTATCTGCAACTTTTTAAGTCTGGAGGTTTGGTTTGTTGGGGTTTTTTTGTTTGGTTGGTTTTTTGTGGGATGTTGCTGAATCATTGAGAGAATCATGGCAGTGTTAATAAAATGATTTATGGAGTTATCAAAATGCTAGCTGTGACAAATTAGATCCTAAACTCGACTCACTCCTAAACTGGAGTTTGGCTTTGTCAAACCAACGTTACCTCAGGTTTGGTCATCAGTCCTTCATACCATGAAGGATAGTAAAGGCATGAATGCACAAGGCTGAGCTCTAGGGCTTTCTTCTTTCAACAGTGAAGGCTGTGGTGTGACCTGGGGGAGTTATTCATTGCTCATCAGCATGTGCAGCGTCGTCTATGAAACCTCTCATACCTGAAAAGGGATGGGGAGGGAAGCATACCTTCCTTCCAGGGTTATTTTTACTCCAAGAAACCTTTTTGTATGATCTATTGTGGGTCATTACAGAAATCTATCCAAGCTGGGGAAAGCAGGGTAAGATAACAGAACAAGCAAGCAGTTTGTAAATGTTTGTTTGTACACCCCATGTTCCTATTCACAGAGACTGCAGGCAGAAGGCAGGGCAATCTAGACACCCACACATGCTTGTCCAAAAGGCTGGAAGGACCAACAGAAGCACTAGCAAACAAAAATCCATTTTAAGTAAGAAGTTATTGCCCACCTGATTAGTGGCATCACCACACACCTCTTTGCTGACCCTAAAATCATGGCAAAGAGCAAACAATACAAGCTTTAAAGACATTGGCAAAAATTTCAGCATTAGGCAGGGCCAAAGAGAAGCAAGGCTTAGAGCAAAAATAACAGAACCCTCTTCTTTGAAATGAGACTTTTAAATCCTCTATTCAAAGTGAGTTTTTTCTGAAGATACTAAGATACTTCTTTCACGACTTCAAATCCATTTATCCATTTATCAGTGATACTAATTGAAAGATACTCAAGTCAGGCAGAGCAAAATATGTTGGATGATAGAATTTTTTTTAATAATAAAATAATGCTTTATGTTTGGTTTTGGGAGTTTGAAAGAGACAGTGTTGGTTTTGCACACTTTTTCATCAGAGAAGCACAGGAGTGGGAAGCAAACATCATTGGGATTTCATGTCTGAAATTATGCAGGTTAGAGTAAGAAAAGCTTCTCCTTAAATTACATTAACAGTGTTGATACGGTATTTCTGTTCTAATGAGCTGCATTTCAGCATTTTTCTCATATTATACAGGACATTTTGGGTCAGTTTGCATCTGCTGGTTGTGTTCAACTGTCAGTAAAGAGATATTTCTGTGGAGTTCTTTAACTACTTGTAGCAAATTCAAGCTTGGTCCAGACAATTCTGACAAAAGCAGGAAAAGCTTTAGAGATGATTTATTTTTGAAATGTAGTCAGTCACCAAGGTGCTGTGAGGACAGGAAGCCCCATCCAGCCCAAGGAACCATCCCTGCAGCCCAGCCCACTGCCATGTGCATGGAGGCGACCCCAGCTCCTGGAGCTGCTGAGGCAGCATGGCCAGAACGTACAAAATAATGCCCCTGATGATATCTGCTTCTTCCCGATGCCTGAGTGAGCTCACTGAAGAAAAGGCTCATGCACAGACTCCCAAGGATTTAAAGCATAAAGAGATTTGACACACCAAAGCAGGCAGAGACAGCAGCTCTAACACACTGGCAGCTGGCATGGGATCCCCCTAACAGCCAGGCTGGAGAAGCCTGTAGCAGTGGAAGGCTCTAACTTGCTGTCAGCAACCACAGCTAAAGAGTGAGTGTGCATGTCCCTACCACCCTCTGGCCTTGCGCTAAGTCCGCAGGTGCCACAGGGCCCTTCCTCTTCCCACAACATGGGGTGTGTGTTTCTCTGAATTGGTGTTTCCATCTCATCTTTGATTCCTCCCAGTTTCCATCAATGTCAGCCAGCCCCATCCCGCGCTCAGAAGTCTCATTTAATCTAACTGATGGATAAGAAGCATATGCAACCTTTTCAGAAAGATTTCTGACTTTACCCTTTTAACCCAGAGAATAACTATAAATAGTTTATAATGTCTGGGATTTCCACAGCCTAAGTGCAGCTATAAATAGTTCTAAACATTTTCCCACTTCATGCTTTTGAAAAGAACATTCTCCACTTCCTTTCTTGGAGAACCCCTGGGAATAATGCTAGATCATAGCTCAGAAAATATGTATATTAGGAGAGTTTAGCAAGACGGAGCTACGGCAGCTCTCGGGCTAATTTCGCGTCAGGAAAGAGTCAGGCATCCTTCGCCAGGAGTTCATGTCCGTGATGCCCCCGGGCGGCTCTCGCAGGCCGACTGCGGTGCGTCCGTGCCCGCTCAGCCCAGCGGGATGCGGGGCTGCTGCTCCCGCCGGCAGCGCTGCTCCCGCTCCGCTCCGCGCCGCGCACGGCGGGGCTCGGCCGCGCTTACGTGCAGGACGTGAGCGCTCGGCGGGCGCTGTTTTAAACACCAGAGCGGGACACGGCACTAAGGATCGCATTTACGAACGGGCTCTAGCGGCCCCGGCCCGCAGCCGCCGGTCCGCGCCGAACCGCCGATGGCCCGGGGCCGGCGGGACGGGGCCGGGATGGGCCGTGAATGGCCGGGCCGGGAATGGCCGGGCCGGGAGTGGCCGGGCCGGGAATGGCCGGGCCGGGAGTGGCCGGGCCGGGAATGGCCGGGCCGGGAGTGGCCGGGCCGGGAGTGGCCGGGCCGGGAGTGGCGCCCCCTGCCGCCCGCCCGCGGAGCCGCTGCCAGCGCGGCCCGCAGGGCACGGCGCAGGGAGGCGGCGGCAGCCGCGAACGGGAATTCCCGCTTTGGCCCAGAAAAAAACGAGCTCGGTACCGGAAAGCTGGTGACAAGAACAGGGGGAAAGACTGACCTAAATTATGTCCTGCCATTCAGTCCTTCATTTCCTCTATCGTGCCTTTTTTTTAATTTCACCTTAAGCCACCACACTACTTTCACTTTAAAAGTTCTAAAATGTTCAATATCCATTTTACCCATGATGTGAAGATATTTGAAGCTGATGATCAGAAAAGACTAGAATTTATCACTACAGAAGATGATAAATTACTTGCTCAGAGACACCAGATCATGTACCTGCTAATGAACAGGCATTTGCAAGATGCAGCTACAGGGAATGGCTTCACACAAAAATTTAGGAAGCACAAGGAGTAGAACAGCTCAGTGGACAGACCCAGACCATTTGTTCTACACAGCCCAGAAAAATGTTCATGTGAAAAACATAAAAACAGAAAATCACATTATGCCATTATATCTTTTAAAAGTACACAGCAGTTTGATGAGATGATTTTATGCATGGCCTCATGTCTACAGAAAATTAGATGAGCAGTAATGAAAGACCAATTTAAAAACAAACATTTTTTAAATTCAGCCCAGGAACTGGCAGGGATGTTGAGTTCCTAATATTAGATGGCAATGACTTTCTGTAAACAAGAAGCATGAGAAGAGAAAGTCCTAACCCCATAGGACTCCAGCAACTCAGAGAACTTCCACAGTATAAGGTGTAAATTGTGTTATTCCTAATACTAAGAGCACTGTGAAATGCTTTAGCACACATTAAAACAAGATGAGATGCTTGCAGGAATTCATATTTACTTTCTTTTGACACTTTAAATCAAAACAGCTTTAAATTTGTATCTATGCAGTAGCAAATTTGTATACAAAATGAATGCAAATTGTCTATGATATATGCAATACCAAAATGCTGATTCCTTAAAAAAGCCAACGTTACCACAAGTATTACTATCACAGCTTGTTCACAGATTTGTTACATGGTATGCAAACTCTGCACCCACTTAAACGCTTGTACACTGAACAAAGTATGGTTCACTTCAAAAATACCTCCTTTTTACATTGACTCAGTTTTAGTTGGTCCAGATAAAGAGGCTGTTGAGATAATGGAAAATTCCTCATCACAGGGAAGATCTGCCAGTGCAGAGGAAAAGAGCTTTCTGCACAGCCACTTCTCACAACACCTTTGAAGACTTTGGTAGTTGCACATTGTGGAGGGGACTGGATATTTCTTTTTCTCAAACCCATTGCAGACCGAATGTGGGAATACAACAAACCTTTGTATCACAGCTGATCAACCAAAAAAAACCCAAGTCATACAATCAGCAAGTGCTCTATAGTCTACTTAGAAATGCTCTACACATTACAGATTACCTCTATATAAAGACAAGCTTGATCTCTCAACGTAGTGACCAGCACATGCTCTCTTTCAGGGTATTTTTGAATGAGAATTTGAATGCCTATACCAGCAGACCAGTAAAATGATTCTGCTGTTATGACAGTAGGAACATAAGCCCAAACAAAGGTAAAGAAATAACCACAGCTTTTATATACAACACTCCCTCCTCCTTAGAAAGAGCACTAAGAATGCAGCAAACAGTATGGTGCACTTGAAGTTATGCAGGATAATCCCAGGAGTTTCTGTGAAGTCAAACAAAAAAAAAAAATTCACAGCTTCTGTCTTATTGTCACAAAGTACTCTGTAAGCACTCATGCTCCTTGGCCCAGTTTCTTCTCTTTCCAATCTTGTTTTTCAAGCAGAGCTCCTTTACTAGTAAGCATTCATTTGAATAGTCATAGTATGAGCCACAGCCTCTGAACTAGCAATTTCATTCCTCTCCCTTCTGTGCAGTGTTTTTCTTCTGCATGTCCCTATCGCTGTAGGATATAATGCAATTCACTCTACTGGATTAAACTCAAATACTGCTCCCATTTGGCATAGAGCGAGTTCGTATAGAACCCAAAAGCCAAATGCCTGTTTTCCAAACAGAAGCAATATGCTACAAGGGCTTCATTCAAGGTTCAATCCTTAACACTATTGTAGGTAAGACCTACTACATAGCCAAATGTGAAAGTTAGCTGAGATAGTAAGGAGTTAAATGATCAAGCTGAAATGTTATTTAAATATCATGAATTAAAAGCTCCGGCCTAGCTGCAAGGAATTAAAAAGGGCACAAGCTTGGCAATGCTCCTAAGGCAGTAACAGCAATGTTTAGAGAGAAAGAAATCTTTGTTTGAAGGCAAAAAGGAAACTAAAATTGGCAAAATGGAGCAAAGAAAATTTATCTGGGTGATTGCAAACTGACAGAATACAAACCTCCCTTAATAAAAGGAGACTCTCCATGAATTTATGCACTGTCAAAAATCTCATCATCTCATATAGTCAAGGGAAAATCCCAGCAATTTCATAGGCTACCTTTAAAACTGAGTTTAATTTGTTGTTGCTTCTGTCATATCTCACTCTCCTGTTTTAGACTCCGAGGGATGATGGTCAGTTGCTTCTTCCATACTTCCATATAAGAAATGCTGTCTGAGAACTAAAATCCTCTCCTGTTGGCAGCAACGGGGCTCTTGCTGGTAATTTCAGTAAAATGGGAACATGGACACCAGCCTCCCTGGAAAATCCTCAGCAAGTGGGAAGGAACCTAAATTTCCTGCCTCTTCAAAGGAAACCATTAGCCAGAGGCGTCAGATCACAGTCTGTGTGATGGCTGACTGCTGCCAAAAAAGGCTGAGCCCACCACCCCCTCGGCAGGGGGCCTAATCCGGTATGGGCACATGGAGATAGAGCAGCTTGCTGATTTGGGAGAATGATTAGCCTTTGTTTCTTGTTTCAACGGGTTCCTCTTCTGTGGAATCATCTGCTTGATCGACTTGTGGTCATATCTAAATCCCAGCTCAGGGAAGCAGTGTATGAGCACAGGGCTGTGGGGAGTGGGCCTGCTCCATACCCTACTTATATTGTGAAATTTCCCCATAAGAAAAGCATGATCAGAACCCCCAGCATTAGACTGTGAAGGACAAAGATGAGAGTCTCTACACAGTGCAATTAATGATATGAATGAGCATCCATTTTCCTAAATGGCAAGCCTGCCACTGAAAATTAGGTGGGGAACTCAATATAATTTATTGGAGGTTTATTGGAGGTTTATATTGCTTCAGAGTGCATTTTTCTCACCCTGGCAGTGAGAAAGTCTGAAAAAGGTTGTGGAGGAGGGATGTGTACTGCCCTGGAGCTGCAAAGTCCTTTGAACTTGCTAGATGGGGTAGACGGGGCAGGGAGGTGAGGTAAGCCTTGAGGGAAGCAGGCAGCTGACATGGTGATCTCTGACTCCACAAAGCCCCTGGAAGGGTTGCTGTGACCTCAGTTTTTCAGTGGGTTTACTCTGGCCACCATATCATTGCCAGCCAACTCACAGTGTCCCTGGCAGGGTAATACTAATAATAACTGAACTACAGCAAATGTCACCACTTCCCACAGCTCCTTCCCTGCTGAGCCAGGCACTCAGAGCTTCAGCCCAATGGGGGGAAAAGGGACATTCCTCACCCAGTGTGAATACAATCAAAACATGTCACAGTACTTCTAATTAAATCCTACTTAAAATTATTGCCTCTGTAGAATTGCCTGCAAGGAAAAAGCCCCAGAATAACTCAGTTACCATGTAGTTCAATTCACCATTGTTGTCTGTGACCAGTGCCAAACACATCCGAGAAAAGGCCATCACTGACATAAATTCCTGCAATCATATGAACAAGTAGAAATGTCTTCCTGACTGCACCTGGGATTTGGCCAACAATACATTAAAAACCTTTGTCATTTTCTTGTAGGTAGTGTAACCACAAAGGCTTTCTATATTGAAATAATGAAGACTTTGGAGATTCCCTAAACAAGTTCCCATGAGAAAAGAGTTTCTGGGTAAGGTTTCTGGTAAATTGCTCAGACCAGAGTAAGATTACAATATTTCTTGCAGTGACAGAAAGTCAAAAATCACTACGTAACACTGGAAATGGATCACTTCAGCTGCAAATGGGATATTACGTGATCTGCTGATATTTGTTTCTTTATATTTTCAAAGCCAAGTCAGATGAATGTTATCTATCTTCTCTGCTGGTACTGACTGATGAAACATTTTGGAAATTATTTGTTCATGCACCTATATGCTTATTACAACAGAAGGATGGAAATTTAACTGCATTCATGGCTTTCATTGACTTTTTTTCCCTTATGAATCTAACTTTAGTTTTACAGGACTGGATTCTGTGAAACTAAGGAGTACACTTGTGCTGCTGCATGGGAAATGTCTTGTTTTTAATGAGTTGCCAACTTAACGACCTGTGGGATTTCAAAGTTCCTTTTTGGTTTTAAAGGAAATGATTAATATATATTCTGTCTTTAATTATAGTGCCATAATTGTGTGAAAGGAATTCCATTCATTCTTCTCTTCATTTAAATGTCTTACATTTGTGAATGTTAGGCAACATATTCTCCTAAAAGTTCTGTCTGTAAAATAGAGGTATAATATTATTCAGTTTCAAATATAAGAGTAATGGGAGTACTGGTATTCTTCAGTTTGGGACAGAATATTTTGATTCTTACTTTAAAAGGATATAGAAGTTATTTAAATAATTGCTTGACAAAAATAAAGTGAATTTATATGGAAATAAATGCATGGCTTCAAGTATCTATTAATGTAATACTGCTCCTTATTTCTTTACCAAAATCATGTTACAAAACAGGAAATGTTATGTGTGTATTTTTGTTGATACTGTAAATGGTACTATAGCCCACTAGCAAATGTCCTAGGATAAATTTGGATAATTGGTAGCTACACTTTGGAAAGCAAATCTTAATCCTATTGATCCGTCTGTATAATCGAAGGATTTTCTGCTAACTCTGAAAATGATTCTTGACTTCTGCCTCCTGGTTTTGCCCCACGTAATTGGGAGATCAAGTTTAAGGGTTTTTAAGAGCTTATATATGTGCTGCTTACAAATCCCATCCCTGTGACTGAGACATTTTGATCCTTTGGTTATCAGCCAGATATTTTTCAACAACCTGTAAATCCCTGGAAATAAACATTTTTGTCTGATTTTTCCTTATACATAAGGAGATCTGATTTTGCAAAATTGTGATTTAGAAAAACCTTTTAGGGTACTCACCACCACCTCCCACAGATGCAGAACACCCTTCTCCCACTACCTACTCAGCTTTCCTGCTCCACACAGGTGCTCTTACCAGGTCTCCCTAATTTGGTTTCCCAGATGGTCTGGCCTAGGTATCAAGAGCCACTCCTTAACGTGGATCACAAGGACAAGACTGACTTATTGTATGACACCAGAAACCTTTCTTTTTCACATATGTCTGAAAACTTTATTTCTTTGCGGGTTTGAGCAGTAGACCTTTAAAAAAACATGTGAAACCTGATTCACAACTCCTTATATGCACCTCTCCATTCTACCAGAGACAACTGGCTCTTCCCCCAGCAGCAGCACCACCAAAAAGGGAACACAGACTAGGCAAGAACTGTCTGGGTCATCAAATCCCAGCTGTCTGCTATCTCAGGACCATGTCATAATCCATTTATAAAGTTCTCAAGCTCCATCTTAAAACTACTTAGGCTTTGTGCCTCCCTGCACCTGTTAGGAAGACCTCATTCCCAAGTGATAAGCTTCTGCCATCTAACAGAATTACCTAGTATTAATCTTCTAGTGCATTGACTTGCATTTTGCACAATTACATTTAATCTCACTTCCATTTCACCAGTTTTCATCTACCCTGTTAACCTTCAGTGTTTTGCCTTTACAGAGCTGCATTGGGAAGCATGTAATTTTAAGGCATTTATTTTATACACAATAACTGCATTATTGTTCTGCCGATAAACAGAAAAGGCTTTACTTTCCTAGCAAAGTTAGAGTGACCTTGCTTGTTAGCTCAGAAAATAAAATATGTACACATTCCATAAAGGAGAGTGCTGGTGTCTTCTGCTAGAAGTGAATTGCAATGTTAAATCCAAATAATACATCACCACAGGATTACTGAAAGCAATATTGAGGGTAATTTTCACAAATGTTATTGTGTAGCCAAAAAGAATTCCACTATATTAAAAAAAATTATAACTTAGTATATTAATGTAAGAATCAGTATGGTTATGAAATACCTAAAAAAGGAACTGGCAAAGCAGACAACAAGATAAAAACATAAGTAAGGCTAATTTTCTGCAGCTTTCCCTCAACTGTGTTTCTGGAAACTCTCCTTCCAGCTTAGCTGTCAGCCATGTCAAAATGAGCAAGACAAACAACCGAACAGGAATGATGACTTTTTCTATAAGTAAGCATGGAGCTTTGATAATAATTTCTTGTGTCTACACATGAACCAGCACACACTGATGTGGCACTAGTCTGATGTGCCATTACTGTCAGGTGTTTCTACCTCTTCCGTCCTCACCAGCTACCCAGCTTTGTGCCACTGAGAAAGAACAATAGCACACATCTACTTTTTTTTGCTGTAGTTAAAGAAACCATTTAAGAGTATCAGGCTCAAGACCAGTCTTTGAGGAACTCTAGTTTTTTCACACTAGTTCTCATTTCTCTTCAGCCAGTTCCTCACCTTGCCTACAGTTCTAATGCTGATCTTCAGGTTCTCCACCTTAATTACTAATTTTCTATTTGGCATTGTATCAAGTCCTCTAGAGAAGATGATAACTCTTATTGCAATATTTCAGGTATCTTACTAAATAATATGAAAATGCAATTTGCATTTTATCCTCTTTTACAGCAATTTTAGTCTCTTTGGTAATTTTTTCCATCAAAAATAGATTTTTAAGTCATGTGAAGTCAGACTGAAAGACTATCTAGAATACTCTTCCTAAATATAGCATATATTGATATAATTGAAACTTTGCAAGCTGCAGAATCAATGTTACCTGTTTTCTTCATGCACACAGCACATTCTGCCTATTCTCAGTAGACCATGAAAGCACTCCTGGTAGATGAGTAATTTAAAAAGTCAATAAATTTCTCCATTCAGGCATTTCAAGTAGGTTAATGTGAAATTAATACATTTAATTTTGCTCAAGGTAGAACTGGATAATTCACATTTACTCTGGATTATATTAGCAATCCTTCTTGTACCAGTGTGACACCTCCCTGCAAGCCCATTTGGAATAAGAACATAATTCCTGCAGACTGTGATGTTGATACCCAGTTCTGTTTCTAACTTCTCCAGAACTCTGAACAGAGTTCTTATATCTGTGAGGAGGAGCTAGATATATCTCACAAAGAGTAAATTTACAGCATATTATGTCCTCACTTTTACAAGTCCTCGGGATATATGAGAAATTTTCCTTCCTTAGGATACTGCAGCTACCTTTGAGACAATATTGCTCTTTCTGTTTTGTTTTGGTTTTTTTTTTTTTTTTACATATTATTCCTTTCAAGGTCTACTGAGGTAGAAAACTAGTGGTGCTGAGTTTATTGCTTTGATCCAGTGGTTTTTGGGTGTTCACACCTGGTTTATCATTTTCATTCTCCCTTTATGGCTACTTGTTTCTTATCTCTCTAAGCAAAAACATTTGTAAAACATGAAGTAACTATTCTGTTCAGTTCTGCTTAGGGAAGGTTTTCAAATTTGAGCTTTAACAAGAAGCTTAGAGAACAGTGAGAGTCAAGAAAAAAAAAAAAACAAGTAATATGAGAAGATATTTAGAAACTGTGGCATAGAAATAAAAGAATTTTAGATTTTCTTGCTCCTGGATAAAGAAGACTGAAAAGACTTTAGGGTAGAAGTATCATCATAAACTTCATGAAGGATGTAAAAGACTAGCTAGGTATGAGTCATAGAATATCTTGAGTTCTAAAGGCTCATCGAAGTCCAGGTCCTGGACCATGCACAGGACCATCTCCAAGAGACACACCCTGTGCCTGAGACCACTGTTCAAATGCTTTTCAAACTCTGTCAGGCTGGCACTGTGACCACTTCCCCAGGGAGTCTGTTCCAGTGCCCAAGCACCCTCTGGGCACAAAACCTTTTTCTAATATCCATCCTAAACCTCCCCTGGCACACCTTCAGGCAATTCCCTTGGGTCCTGTCACTGGTCACCACAGAGGAGAGATCAGTGCCTGCCCCTCCTCTTCCCCTCGTGAGGAAGTTGTAACTGCGATGAGTTACAGTCTCTCCAGGCTGAACAGACCAAGTGACCTCAGCTGCTCCTCATACAGCTTCCTCTCAAGGCCCTTCCCCTTGTTGCCCTTCTTTGGATGCTCTCAAATAGCTTAACACCTTTCTTATATTGTGATCCTCAAGAGTGCACACAGGACGTGGATGTGAGGCCACACCAGTGCAGAAGAGTCACCTCCCTCAAACTGATTCCTGATTCACACCAGATATTTGAGCTTTTCTTAATGCAAGGGGCTTGAAGTTGATAATCTCTTGAAATGTGTCATTTTGCATTTCTATGTTTTTGTCTCACAACAGAAAGTCATTGCCAAAATTACCAACAGGCATTTTAGGCCTGGCAATTTCACCATCAGTGTCTTTGGGCATTGAGATGGTTGTTTCATGAATATATTTGCACTTTTTATTTCCCCTAGTAGTTCTTTGCAGGATACAGGGATAAAAATAGCTAAGGAGTGGGCAACCTTCTATTGTGTTACATCTATTCATTCACAAATTACAGATGAACATACACAGAACTGTGACTTTGCATGTATGTACCTTCTGTGAAGTCATTGCTTTATGTCTCAGATTATTCTTTTGGAGGTGAACAGGGACTAGTTTTGCTGATGTTGGATATGTTATTCAAACATTATTACCCTTTCTCCTTGGTGTTACAATGGCAGTTAAGGACATCACCTACTCTATAGAAAGAAGGAATAGGTAGAGTGAAGATCAGTGAACTGCTTCTAGCTGTGACCTTACACTGGTGTCTCATCTGTTGGCAAATGGCTTGAGCACTGTCTCCAGTGTTCTGAGACTGGAAACTGTGACAAAATTATTGTGGGAGGCAGCAATAGGACTAACTGCTGTGTTGCTATTCTTTCTATATAGTTTATTGCTTTTTAAGCGGAGGGCTGTACTTCTCTTTGTCTTATGCAATGTACCAGCATTAAAGCTAAACAGTCCTGCTCTGATTCAATAGACAAGGATAACTTTGTTTTGCAAAAAAATTCTGTTACTTCATAATATAGTGTCCTTCCATCGGGAACAATACCCCTATTTAAAAAGAAAAGGTGTGAAAGTGCAGCTCCAGGGAACTGGAGGTGGACTGCCCCAGAGCCGTGAGCAATGGGAGTCCCTGCGCAGCAGGCTGTCCCACAGCTGTGGACACTGAGAGCTCCAGCTATCAAGGAAGAATGAGCCCGAAAGCCCTGAGAGCCACAGCTCCCAGCACTTCCCAGATCTCTGCCAAGGATCCAGGTCAGCAAACTGTCAGGAAGCTGAGTAGGGTTCTCACTGAAACACTAGATTTTGATGAGTCAGCAAATGCTCAATTAAAAACATGTCAGAATTTTTCCAACCAGCTCTACTGACAATCTAAACAAATAAAGGGTGTGGGGAGGAAATGTTATCCTTACTTTACACCAAGGGGACTGAGGCACAGAGATATAATGTCAGGTCTGCAGTTCGGAGGCAAACTTAGATTTCATGTCATCCCTTGATCACAAGAGTCTCTTTAGTCTAAACTTAATTACAATGATTTTGTGAGATAAGTATTACTTTAATTTTATAAATGGGAAATCAAAATAACTTGTACAACAGCAGATGGGAAGCCTGTATCTTGAATCTAGTGTTCCTAAAGCTGCAAAACTTCAGTAGCAAGCCTACCTGTTTCTTTTATGGACAAGGTACACAGATAACATACAGTCAGACTCAGACAACCTTGCAACAATGGTATAAATTCCTACAGCAAAATACTGCCATGCCACAGTCTTCTTATACTGAAGCCATACTGTCCATGCAAAAATGTTGGTTTACTATGACTAAAACCCTTGTAGGTGGTTGTGGGTAGTACAGAACTAAAACTTTAGATAGAAGGAGGTAACTAATTCTTCCCTAAATACTCATGTACAGTTCAACTGGTTTTTCTAGTTCTGCTAAACACAAGCAGCTATATCTGTGTCTAGGCACATCACATTAATTCTCTTCCCAGGCCTTTCATGATCCCAGGTTTCTCAGGCTTCTCTATATAAATATTAACTCATCCTTCAGCTGGGTTTCCACTGTGAACACAGCCCTAATTTTAGGGAAGAACTATAGCATTACCTGGTATCAAAGTCCATTTTTATTAGTAGATTTTCATTTCAAATTTCAAAGAGCTTGTCTTTGTTGTCTTGCCCCTGCTTATTTTAAAATTGAGGGTTAAAATTTTGTGAACTGCATTCTTTTAGGGAATATAGCTATAGAAAATCTGCTATTCTGCTATGCTGTTCATAATCCTTTTAATTTTTACTATATTTGGCCTTGGAGCAGGGATTTGTTTCATTAGGTCATGAGTAGCATTTAAGCTATGGACATGACTTCTCCTCCTACAGTGAAAATTAGCTTAAAATTGGCAAAGCTACAAACTCTGATAAATCTGTTTGTAACTGCATAATACAGAACCTACGTTTACCAGCTAAAATGCACAAATCCTGGCTCGCTGAACAAGCTGTACAGATGCTGTCCTTCCTGAGAGACAGCATGCTTTAACCCCACCAGGCCATCCAAGGACCAGATGGGGGCCACAGTACCTTATTTCTGCCATTCTCTCAATGCTGTCCCTGCCTGCACCCAAGTGCCACAGAGGCAGAGGCCACCCAAGTTACATACAAAGGGACTGAGAGCTTGACCAAATGAGGAGGAAAAGGCCAAGGCAGGACTGCTAATCTAGGGTGAAGCTGTGGCTGAGAACTGTTGAGGAAAGCCTGGACTGTGACCAAGTAGGCAGGAAGTAAAAATTAGAATTGCTCTGGCAAAGAGAATTTGACATAAAGGAGAGTGGATAACAGGATTAGGAGCTCTCAGGGGAAATTAAGAGCAAACAAGGATTCCCTAGGAAAAAAAAAAAAAGAGATGGACATTGTGTGAGAAATGTGAATAGGATGCACAGAGTCATGGGAGTAGAATTAGCTAGGCTTGCCTGGGAAGGAGATTGGAAATAAATATGTAGAGACAGAGCTGAGAACCAAAGGATGTATTTTGGAAGGGAGGCTGAAGTTTGATGGGTGAAGACTGGAAACAGAGGAAAGAGAAAACTTGGATGGAGATGAAAGATGATAGTGATCCAGCTTGATGCAAAAGAGCCAGTGTTCCTTAAAACTCTGTTTCCTGAACAACCTGCAGAGTCTTGAGAATCACCATATTTCTGGTGTCAGCAGATATGTTTTAGAACCATTGGAAAAAATGTGTTTCTCATTTACTAGTTTGGTTTATTAAATGATGACATATTATAGTATACTTGTATCAGAGACTCTGCAAGTTATTTTTATGTATAAATCTTATGAGTGAACATATTATCTCACATGAAGTTTTGAGATTTATTTTTGTAAAAGAAAAATTACTTGCAAAATGAAACTTTAAAAGTTAGCAAATGCCATGAGTAATCCTGTCTATGCTTGCAAGAGACAAGCTTGTAACAACAGCTTTCATAGGGGGCAAAACTGAGTAAAATTCAGTATGAAAACAGATCATCTAAAGGGGACATGATGGAGATCTTTAAAAATCATTAGTGGAATCATCTCTTTTAGAAAAGAGTGGAGAGGGGGTTTCTGTGTCTTTCAATACAAGCTCTAAGATATATAAAATGAAATTACATTGAGGCAGGTTCAAAACAAAAGGAGATTCTACTGCTTGTCACAGACTGCTGTGGGGCTAAAAACCAATGCAGATAAAGTGAAAAATGGGTAGACATATGAAGAATAAATCTGTTGGTGAATAAGACCTGGCTCCAGACCCCGAACCATAAAGTGGGGTTTGGAGAAGGCTGGGAGAGCCTGGGAGAAGTTTACCCCATCTTTACTTCTTCTGTATCTGCCATTCTTACTGATTTGTAGAGGCAAAAAAGTATAACCAAATCCATAAGAAGGAATTTCCTTAGAGGCAGAGAAGAAGAGAAACCTGCCTCAATTAGTGTACAGCTTAACTTGAGTTTCCCCATCTCTGAAAGGGCATGACGTAGAACATCATGTAAATCACATCACAAACACAACCATGCCCAAATGAGGTTGGATCAATGTGATTCCTCATTTTGTGATGGTAAGAGGCATCCTTTCTGCGCAGGACCTAAAGGTAAGGAATGGAATGAGCAGAGCACAGGCATGTAGATACGTTGCAGAGGTGGACCAGTCAGATGTTGTGCAGCCTTACGTTCTGTGTTAGGGGAGCCAAGGGGTCCAGTGGGGCAGAGGAACAAGGAGCCCTGCAAGGACAGGGTCACAGATGGAGAGGAACTACTGCACTACTCACCTGAGGTTGGAGAGGATTGCAGAATTCAAGGAAGCCTTCATTTCCTTGAGCAAATGCAGACAGACGCAGAAGGTCATGGCCATTGTTAGAAAAAAGGCACACATCTAGAGGACCTATAATCTAAACAAGTCTATTTGTCTAAACTAGTCTAACTGTAATCTAAGCTAATTATTTTTTTATGTTACATTGAACCCATTACTACAAAAATGCACCTTCAACATGAAGGATGTTCATTACTCTTACCCTGCAGGTCACCTACTGCAGTGATGGGAGGTATGAGTTTGATACCCTCAACAAACTGAATCCATGTCTAATCCAGTCCCCTGAAGTCTGTTGGTATCTTCTCTAGCCACGTTTTAAAAAGCATGTTACTAAACTTTGAGAGAGATCTGTGGGTTGTGGGTCTCAAGTGGACATACACTTCTGAAATACAGAATGAGAACCTGTAAGACCATACTTAGGCCACAACGCTGTCCTCAGTGTTTCAGCTTACCTGACCCTACACAAATACATATTGAGTCTGCTAACTCTAATCAACTTTCTGCACAGACTGGTGATGGCCATGGATCCTATTATGCACTGCTTAGGTCTCCACATGACATGCACTTCATAGCAAGCCACATGCACTTCATAGCAAGCCTAAGCTCCCAATCAAAGTCCTTGACTCTAGGAATCCAGGTGCTTAAATCCTTATTTGAATCTAGATCTTTGGCCTTTATATCTATGTCTCATTTCTTAACATTTAACAACAGAACTGATACCAATAAATCATCTCCCAGGATATTGTTGAAGATAAGACCATCTGTAAGGTTAAAGTTCAAGGGAGATTGATTTGTTATGTTATCTGGCTTTGCTTAGTCTATTGACAATGCAGTGAGTAGGTGATGGAATTGTGAAACACAGTTTTGTGAGCAGCAGAATGGGAAACTCCCTTAACGTTCAGAGTTGGTGCTTAGCAACACAGTTTGTGGTTCCTTCCAGAGGAAGTTACAGGTATTTTTCACTATCAGATTAACAGCTGATATTTTTTCCAGACCTTGGTGAGCTTGGCCACTCTAGGTGTGGCAACCACCAGCAGAATAAACTAACACTAGAATAATCAGGTTCATACCAAATAATTATGTTCACACGAAACAGACTGAGCACCTTACAAATGGCTCACCAATGCCTTTCCCCCAAAGTTTCAGGCTTGTTTATTCTTTTAAATGTCAAGGTTGTTCTACAGAAGAAAATAAAAACAGGTTTGAAGTCTTAATATCTGAACTGGTGTACTAATCACCCTAAATGTGGTGATTTTTCTTCTTCCAGCTGAAAGTAAAATGCCCAGGAAGCAATTTGGTCAAAGGGGGTGTAATTGGGGCCTATGCTTTCATAAGACTAGAAATGACAAATTGTAGCGAGTATCAGAACATTTGTCTTGTTTTGTCTCTGTCGTCTATAATGTGAAAGACCAGTATTCAAATTCCTGTGGCACAATTCAGAGCGAGCTAGAATAAAAAGCATCTGTGAATCTAGAAAAGCAAGGACCTGGTGGCAGCGTCCCAGATCTAATCACTTTAGTATATTTGTTTCTTGAATGGAAAAGTCTGAGTTTCATTCAGTTGCAGACATTACAACGCCATATTGCGACATCATACTGACATAATTACACTAGTAAATTAAGCCCTAAGCCCAAGTACATGGACTCTGTTCTTTTAATGTAATTAGAATGGTATTTATATGTTAGATAACATACTTCACAAAGAGAGGAAATACATTAAAAGAACCTGTACAAAATATCCAATTATGAAAAGCAGAAACAAAGTGTGTCACCATGGGCATGTGTGTGTGGTATGGGATGGTAAAAGATAAGGAATGCTGAAAAAGCATAAACTGGAAGGAAAAGATAAAATTCAAACAGTAACGAAAAAGGAAAACATGTAATGTAAAATACAATAAAGAAAATACAGGCAGTCTTTGTAATATGGGGGAAAAACATTCAAAGGAATAAAAATGAAACATTCTAAAACTGGTAAAGACATGTATTTTTATACCTAAGACTAATGAACTGAAGGATGCCATTTTCAACGCACACTAAAAACCAGCTAGCACAAGGTCAACAACAGCAAAGGACAAAGCTTGTCCCAGTTAAAACCTGGCAAAGGAAACAAATCTTAGCAGAAGGTATTGTGCATCCACTTCTTTCAAAACAATGAGATTTCCACAAGCTTCAGGACAGAACTTATTTTTTAAAGACAAGGAATAAAATATTTATTAAGCTCTATAGCCTAGAGCTTAATAAGGACTTTTTTTCTGGGAAGGTTATTAGATTGTTTTCTGCAAGACCTCTTGCATTTTCTTGAAAAGCAGATGGTGCCTCTGGCTTCTGCTGCCGCCGGGTTATTGGGGGCAGAGGCTGGGGGTCAGGGAAGAGAGGAGGCGAGGCAGGCAGCTGCCTGCTGGTGCGAGAACGCGTCCAAGCGCAAGCTGGGCACGTGAAATGCCTCCTAAACCCTGAGCATCGCTGTGCCTGGAGCTGGCAAAGGGAGAACTGCAATTTTTTTTAGTGCTCCACTTTGGACTCATAGGCCGAAAGTGCGGGGGTGGGGAGGGGGCGGGGGACGGTCAGGAAAACGGAGTAAATTTTCTTCTAACCTGTGCTAGGATACAATACAAACTAAGCTCATCAGTTACAATCGCGTGCCTCGTTTTGCACGGAGCAAAGCAGCCCGGCCCCCGCTGCGGCCGCTTTTGGCTGGGGAGGGATGGGGATGGGGATGGGGATGGGGATGGGGATGGGGATGGGGATGGGGATGGGGATGGGGATGGGGATGGGACAGGACCGGGGACGCGGACAGGGCCGGTGCCACAGACCTCGCTGCTCTCCGGCCCGGCCCGGAGCCAAGCCGCCCCCTCCCGCCCGCCCGGAAGCGCCGCGGGCCCGGGGCCGCCTTCCTGCGGCGCGGCTCCGCCTCCGCCGGGCAAGATGGTGGCGACGGCGGCGCTGGAGGAGCCGTGAGCCCGTGCCCTCTCCCGCCGGTCTCTCTCTCCCCGTCCCTCCCGGCCGCGGTCGCCGCCGCCGCTGCTGCTTCGCGGCCGCCTGGCAGGTGTGCCCGGCGCGGCGGGCGATGCGGGCGGCGGGGCTGCGGGGCTGTGTGTGAGCGCGCCGCCCATGTGGGTGTCCCGCTGAGGCCGGGGGCAGCGGGAAGATGCTGCTGTCGCTGGTGCTGCACACCTACTCCATGCGCTACGTGCTGCCCGCCGCCGTCATGATGGGCACGGCGCCCACCTACGTGCTGGCCTGGGGCGCCTGGCGCTTGCTCTCCGCCGTGCTGCCCGCCCGCTTCTACCGCGAGGTGGATGACCGGCTGTACACCATCTACCAGAGCATGGTGCTCTTCTTCTTCGAGAACTACACGGGCGTGCAGGTGAGCCGGCTGGGCAGGGCAGGGCAGGGCAGGGGGGGTCCGGCGGTCCGGGGAGCGGCCGGCGGTGGTGCCGGCTCCGGGCTCGTTCCCCCGGCCCTCTCGGGCCGCCCGCCGTGGGGCCCGCGGGCAGGTGCGGCCGTGGCCTGTGCCCGGGACCGCAGAGGATCCGCCTCGTTCCGCAGCCGCCGCTGCTCCTCTGGTGATGCTTTTCACGGAGTGTTGGTGTTGTGTTCGTTTTGCAGGTCGGGGAAATGGAAGAGATGCGACACCGGTCGTGCTCTGTCAGCACTTGAATGGCAGCCGCCTTTGTACACTTTGAACCCCTGTGGCCTGTGCTGCACATCTGTAGTATTAAATTGGCAGCAGATGAGAAAGCTGTCATCAGCTATAATTGTACATAATACACGTACAAGTTTTTAATAAATAGATTACCTAATCTCTCAATTATTACAGATTTTCGATTTTCGTGCAGTCTGCCTCATGTCACTCTCTGGCCCTTAAATTTTGGATCAGCCATGGATTGTGATTATTCAGGATTTCAGTTTCAGGCTAATAAATTGGAATTGGAGGTCTCTCTGGTATGATCAGAAGGGTATTTGAATTCAGGTGACAGATAATACCTCACAAAGTGCTCAGCGTTTGAGAGTATATTTTTGTCTGTAATTTGGAAAGTAGGCAAGGAGACTTTTAATTCTGTATGTAAAAAATGGTAAATGACAGGTGCTTCCTGTGCCTAAACATGACCTTCAAAGTTTTTTGAATATACAGAAGGCTGTTGGAAGTTAGTATCAGCTTTAGGTGCTTGAGAGCGAATAATACCACCACATGTTGACAGATGACAGAGCTCATACAAATAAGGTCTTCTCATATTTACAGCTAAGGCCTCTTTCTACTCTCTGATGAAGCGTTTATTTCAGAATCAGGCTGGATCTCCCCTTGTTTCCACTCTTAAGTGCATTTGTAGGCCTTGCTTTCATACTGACTCTTGGGAAACCCACAAAGCCAGCTAAAGGTACAAGAGTTGCACAGTTTGACATCAGAGTAAATAGAAGGGATACAAAACTGAAGCAAGATCTTCTTTTAGTGGTAGTTTTTGATTCAGCCTGTAATGTATATAACTTTGCCTTACCTCTTGTCGAAATAAGGTAATTTGTGTTGTGCTTGATATATTAAAAAAAAAATGGAAGAAGGAGCAGTCGTTCACAGGTCTTAACTTTTAGTCTTAACTGCCTTCTGTTTTATGTAGTGTCTCTAGTGCAGATACCTTGATGTGTAGTAACCCATCTTGGTCATTAACTGCTTAAAGTAGCAGCATAGAAGTTTAACTTAAACTATTCTGAGAATGAGAGCCAAAAATGAATATATAAATTGTAATGGAAAAGCTACTCAAGCTGCCTACGACTGGTGTGCAGACAGTAGGAAACACTTAGAATTTTAAAAAGAACTTTTATCCAAAAAATGCCTGTGATATTAAAGAAAGGAAAATGCTAACCAAAAGAAACAAGGCAGCCATCATCTGTTGACCTCTGTTTCATTGCATTGATAAACTTCATACAAACACAAAAATGGCGATGATCAATTAGAGGCCATTAACAGGAGGTCGATTAGGATAATATTAAAATAGAGATGCTTTGTCAGAGTAAGCAACAAATAATGATAAGAAATGGTGGAAGAGAAGGCATATGTCATAGGATAAATAATTACTGGAAAGTAAATAAAAGCTGGGAAAATACAAGACGTGTAGAGAGATAAGAGCTATAACCGTTAAAATCCATGTGTCATTTAACTGGAAAATAGAACCCATTTGTGTAAGGGAGAGAAGCAGAGTGTCCTTTTAGACCTACTCTTGTGAGCACTGCACGTGTTTTAACTTGAAACTCACAGTGGAAAGTTAACCATGTGCCTGAGTGTATGAGATTGGGATGGTAACTTGAGAGCTACTGTGGATGGGCTGTCTTAAGGCATGTAATTAGATGCAAAAGTGTACCATCATTAAGCTTAATTCCAATAAACTAGCAAAAATAGTAGCTTCATAAAGGCAGCTGTAGGGCTCTACCAGCATTAAGGCACCATAAGAGCCATGGGAGGGAGGAATTCTGCAGGTCTATTTCAGGTCTATTTATTTAATCGGTTGAAGTGTGTTGGGATATTTATTTTTGTAACTGGATAAATAGGAGACAACAGCTTCATCCATCAGAATACTGGAACTTGTTGCAGTCTCAGTCAAGTTGTTAGGATTCTGCAGATGCTTAAGTGACTTTTTTGTTAGCACTGTTGCTGTCTTACTGTATTTAAAATGTCTTTAATGTTATGTACTGTTTAGCATTCTTTGATTTTACACTTAAGAAATTTGTGGTTTTTCAATACAAGAACACTCTGAACCAGTTGTGGATGTCTGAGGTGACTGATCTTAAAATAACTTCCCAAAATTCCTAGTAATGTGAGTGGGTATTAATAAGGTAGAGTTGGTTAGATCATAAACATGGATGACTATCTTTTTGACTCAAATACTATTGTATTATGATATTTGTTTTCTATTTATTTATCTGTCAAGAGTTGATGTTTCTCTCTATCATTTGCTGTTAATCCATTAAGTATCTCAATCTGTCTCCCCCTCACAATTGCACGCATAATTGTATTTTTCTTCCTTTTTTTGTTCCTTTTGACTTGGATGTTCTTGGCCAATTCTTTAAAAACAAAAACTGTAGTTCATGCTAGGAAGGCTTTTTATCTTTGTAGCAAACTCCTCTGTTTTGAAATCTAAATAAGTAAGGTGGTAACCTGATCTGCATGATAGAAAATCTTGAAATACCAGTCTTTCCCTTTCTCTTAAGTATTTGACTTGAGAGATAAAATAATTGCAGATCTATAATTACTGTGAGCTCTGGATATTTTAGGTCCTAGAGAGTGGTTCATGAAGTAACTGTAGAAGTTTTTTACTTGATAAATAAAAAACTATTTACTTGTAAATACTTTCTCCTTTTAAATTTTGGGTCAGACTTGGTTTTTTTCCACTGAAATGATTTTGTTTTACAAAGCCTAAGAGAACTCAAGCTAACTTGGCATCAGTTTAGGTTTTCCAATAATATTAGAGTTCATTAATGAATTGCCAAAAATAGTCCTTTTTGCTGACTGTCATGCAAGAGTTGGCAATAGAAGACTGAAGAACCAGTATTGAGAGTACAGAAAGCAATGACAACATCCCAGTGCTGTGATGTAAACTTGACAAAGCCAGTTTGACTATAAAGTGAAATCCTATAATGCTGTGTAAATTTGTCAGTGCAATTACAGTTTAGCGGGCATCCATGGATTCTATTAAGGAAATTAATTAATCTGTGGCATTGTGACAGTGCTTCTCAATAATCTCTAGGATTACATACTCAGAGTAATGAAAATGTTTAGATGTGGTATTGGAAAGTGGCACAGAGAGAATGTCCCTGCTTCATCCCTGTGTTGCTTCACACCTGTCGTGCCGTTAGATGCAGGTGCTCTACAGTACTCTTATCTAGGAGAAATATATATGTGGTGCTTGAACATTGTATAAAGTGAGAAGAATTCTGTGTAAAGAGAGTCTCAGAGAGCAAAGGATGTTAATTTTATCAGTGATGAGCTAAAGCAGTCCCTGGTACAAACTGGTGCAATTCATGTGCTTCGGAGGACTTGCATCTGCGGGTTCTAATAGTTGGTTTGGTCCCAGGTTTCTGAATCATCAAGTAGCTTATGAACTGTGGTTGTGTTACTGCTTTTCTCTTTACTGTGTTAGGAAAGTCTGGTATCTTCCATTTCAAACAGGCTATAAAAAGTTGAATCTTACCATAGACTGTGAAAACCAGGATGGCTGCAAATAGGCATGTGATTAGAATGGTTGAAGGGCTGAAAGGACTAGTAATTCAATATGATGAATGCTCTCATCTCTCTCTGACCCTGAGCATCTTATCCCAGTTGCTGTCAGGGTGATGAAATTAATGCCTATTGTGTTTGTGCATATGTTTCAGATCATATGAGGACTAAATGTTCTTCAACTCTTTTGTTGTAATTGTGTTTGATATTTTGTACTGAATACTGGTGAAGAAATAATAAAAAATCATCACTCAGACTGCTTCCTAAAGGATGATTTTCATCTGAAGGGTTTTGACAATTGAATGAAGTCCATAATTGAATTAATGCACATGGATTTTGTTCAGTACTTGTGTCAGTTGTGTTCCCTACCCCCACTCCATGATGAATAGATTTTTTTGGAAGCAGTGTTTTTATTAAAGACATTACGAAATTCTGGTTTTCATTGTCTTTACATGACTCTGGAAAGGCTGTAAGAATCAGATAATACCTCGGTGTTGTTTAGTAGATCTAAACAACTATTTTATAAATTACAAGAGATGCTTGTTAAACAGTGCAGTGTGCTTCCTGGATTGATATTGAAGCTTGGAGTTGCTGTGTCTCAATAGGGTTGAAAACTACTTAGGTTTAGAGCAAACTAAAACTTTGTGGAGCAAATGTGCTGCTGAGGTCTTGACAATACTTTCCAGTGGAGTAGAGCCTGGGATTTTTTTCATATCTTGGCTTTCTAGGAAATGTGTGAGGATAGCTTGGTGTCTGAGTTTGGGATGGATGCTTAGTCTTGGACCTGTTGGCCAATTTGCAGTGAAAAGGAGTGTCTGTGCCCATCTCTGTTCCCAGGACAGCAACCTTCCCAGACAAGATTATCTCTACATCTTGCTTTTCCTTTTGAAGCTGTTCAGCTGACCAGTAGGTAATTCTTGAGGGCCTAAGGTGCAAGTGGGAAGGCAAGAGACAGCACAAGTTTGACAGCCAAGTTGCAGCATACAAGGAAGTGCTTCTGGTTGCTGTTGGTGAGGTGGTTTGTCATCTCTTAGGAACTTGGTTCTTCCCTCTCCGTACTGGGGGAGGCATCATAACCGGGCATCATCATGGCAGGGTGAAGGTTTGGCTTCTGGCTGCTTCCTCTCAGTAGACGTGAGTGACAGGGTTTGGCTTCTCTTTAGATTAGGACCCATTTCCCAGGCAAATGACGTAACCAGAAAGTCCAAAGGAAACATAACTCTTCATCTTTCTTCAGTTGTATTTGGAGGGAGGGTGCTGGCACTTGCATTTTGGCATGAGTGTGGGTGTATGAACCCGCACTTTGATACACCCTGAGCTCAGGTTTCCTGAGCTCTCCTCCCTATGTGGCAGCTCAGGAGTGGGAGGATCCTGGAATGTTGTGGGAGCTGAGCGGGAAGGTACAGAGCTGCCATCAAGGCAAACCTCTAAGCTCAGGCTGGAGCTGAGCAGCCTCTGAGGGCTTGAGCTTTCCTCATTCATTGAGTTTGTGGCAGTAATCCCAGTACCTGCTTATGTTGCTGCTTTGTGAAACAGTGTTACTGTTGTGAAGTGTGTTGAGAGGTTAAAATCATCATACTTGTAATTTAGTTGAGATGGTAGAAATAATGAAGTAAAGGTCTTGGGGGAGTGCTAGAAATTTGAGGACTGGTGCAATGCAAAGACTGAAAAGAAACTAGGAGAAGATAGTAAAGTGTATCACGTTTGTGTAGTAAACTTCTGAAAGAAGCCTAGTGAAATTTTTCTGCTGTGATTAATTTTTTCTGGTTCCATTAAGAGGTTTACCCTGCTTAATTTCATTTGAGATTTCAGTATACAACTGTCTCCAGGCATATATGTCTATTGTAGTATACAGCTAATTTCTTTGTGTTATTAGAACAGAAATTAAGTGATACCTGCCAAGCCCAAGCTTTCAATTGAGATGTCTAATTTTAGACTTATTTTCAACTGTGGTATGAAGCAGCAAAAATAGATAGATTAGGTATGTTAACTTTGTGCTCTTTCTGTTTTAGATATTGCAAACCAGATATTTGCATATATGTTAATTTTTATTCTGTGCCTTTGTAGATCTGAAGGTGAAAGTGATGTCCTTCAAGACTCTTCTTCAACAATTTACCATCTAGAGTGCCAGTCTACTGCAGATCTGGCTTTGAGGCAATCTGGAAAGAGTTCAGTATGGAGAGGTTCTGCATTCAGTGCAGGTCCTGATCATTCATAATCAGGTCCTGATTATCCTCCACTTACTGCCTGATATATGAAAAATAAAATAAATAAATAAAAACTGAGGTCTTGTTAGCATTTTTAGAAATCAAGTGTCAGCTACCTGAACCAAAACTGCTGTTTGGGTTCATAAATTAGTAGTTTTGTGTGGAGATTTGCCTAGTATATATTTTCTAAATGGCAAGTCACAACTGAATCTGAATTTTGTATCAGCCTTATCTGTCACAGTCCACAATTTAAAAAATGTGTGTTTACATTTTTAAGTTTGCTGCATGTACTCATGAAAATATTAGGAAGTATGTCAGGTAGGAAAAGCTAAGGAGTCAAAGAGCAAGTTTGAATACTCTTACAAATTCTGATTCCAAGTATTTGACCAGTAAGTTTTGCAATCTCATGGTTTGATTTAAAAAATTTCTATTTAAATATACTTTATTTTAATATCTTAAGATTTTTGGTATATGGATTTTCCAATACAGTTTGTCCTGACTTAACATAATTTGTTACATTTGAAAATAAAAGTTGTATTTATACATCACTTTTTTTTAACCTGCATGAGTTTTATACTCTTTACTCTTTTTGTGTTTAGCTGTGTTCTGGTAGATGCTGGGCTGTGGAGTTTTACAGTGCTCTTCCATGCCCTTTTCTTCTGCTTACATAATATGTCTGGATACTTTATGTAAGGATGATTGTTAATTTAGATGATTTTTTTTCTTCTGGTACTCTACCATCAGACACTGTTCTTGCTAAGAGAAGATTCTGTTCATAGTTAAACATTTGAGTGCAGTTATTTCAAACTTTTTGCCTTAGGCTTGCAGACAGGGTATCCTTTTTTCTCAGTTTTAGTTGTGTTAGATAAAGTAGGCTCAGATGTCAGGGATTTTGACATTACAATTATGAGGAAGCATATCTTCCCAGGGGAAAAATACTCTTTAATCTATTTTCTGTCAGTTTGAATTTATCCTATGAAGAGATTTGGTATAAAAAGCCAGGGAAATTATTTTCTTTTGTTCATTTCATATCTGTCACATACTACTTGTCGTCTTCTCTGTTACAACTAGATCCTCTGTGGGAGTAGGAAATAGCATTTATAACTAGTTTGATTTTTAAATGTAAAATAAACTACACATGATTTGGTCAATTTTGTATTTTACCTTGTGACTAGATATAAAAAAATATTAGTTTGGATTGCTTTGAACTGTATTGTGGTAGTTGAAATAATTTTACCAAGTGAATTTATGGATTGACTCGAAGACTTACTTTGTTCCATTTCCTAAGGCTATTTGGGAATCTGAGGGCATGCATCTGAGTAAGCGAACATAGTGCATAGTTCTGAGCAAGCTGCAGGAACATTCTGCATGCTGTGGTGGTTAGCAGATGAGAGTAATTTTAATGTGGCGATTTTTGAAGCTGATCAGTTTACTGTGTTCAGTTCTGGAGCCAGAATTGTTGCAGGTATCTCCCTACATGTTCTTATACTATGTAGTGATTCCTTTGCCTCATTGTGAAAATGTAGAGTGCTTAAAGTCCAAATACTTACAATGTGTGGAGAAGTTTTCAAAAATCCTATTCCACAATCACAAGCAGAGACTAGAGATGTTTCATAGTCATCCTTATTCGTGTCACCTCACGGATAGCTTCACAGCAGCTTTCAGTCTGTACTTGATACAAGCACTTGTAACAATATTACAAATAAAGAGGCAAACAACTCCAACGTGGAGTCCAAGGCATTTAAAAGCAAAGTTCCTATTGCAAAGAATTCTGGCTGGAGGAAGCACTGCAAACTGCCACAAGCTTTCCTGCTCATGTGTGGTGGGCAAAGGGTATTTCCAGAGTGAGCTTAAATGGACATTACGTATTTTCCACTACAGAAGGGTAATAAAGTAGACAATGGCTACATGAAGTGTGAGTTGCTTTTGCACTTCTTTTAGGAAATTACAAAAAATGTGCATGAAGAAGTCTCCAGAGATGCAAAAGGCTTATAAAGGAGACTTTCTTTTATTGAAACAGGTGGAATACTTACTTCCACTCTTGTACTAGAAGACATGTTCAAGTTTTATGCAATACCAAGATGCCAAATGTTCACAAAAACACTCTTGTTGAAATCTTGTAATATAAATAATCACCTTCCATATATGTCCAAGGCATGTGCAGTTATTATTAAATTCATTACTGGTGATTTATGAGGAAAGTTAGATGCTCTCATTTTAATTTTTCCCAGGTGGTCACTGATTGTATTGGTGGTTTTGTGCCATTGAACTGCACTGTAATCTAGAGCAAGTAATTTGGAGAAAGATCTGCAAATTATTTGGGCATTGAAAATAGGATTTTTTTCAAACTTTAGATGTCAGAATCTTAAAATCATGAAAAATCTTGGAGGTTTTTTGTGTTATTAAGACTGGAACATTTAAGAAATATAGATGCCTTTTTTTAAATTTTGTTAAGGATTCATCAGAGAGCTAAGGAATACAGGGGACAATTATCTTTAATTCAGCTCAGAAACTGCGAAGCCTTTATAGTCAGCATCAGAACAAAATGACTTCTATACATCTATCTAGTACATGGAATGAAGTATAACCACTCATAAAAGTTTTTCAATTTAGACCATAAAGCTAAAAGCTACTATGAAAGTAAGAATGTATAGACTTAATATGGTGAGATTTAGTCCTACTTAATCTAAATAGATTGCTACTATAGTTTTCTTACAAAAAGGAAATTAAATGTTCTGTGCTCTCTGGTTGAATCAAGTCAAAAATATATTTTAAAAATTAAGATACATTACATATAAGAATTCTTTCAATATTCTCCAGAGCTTAATCTCTTAGCAATATTTTTTTTCACTGAACCCCAATAAAATACATAGCTGCAGAATGTTTGAATGAACTCGCTTCAATAAAATGGATTGCTTTGTGATTTTATGGTTTGCTGCTGAGCTTGCTAGATCTGTGTGAGCAGCAGACTTCAGACCTGTGCAATTCTGTGTTGAGCAGATAGTCCCTAAAGACATTATGACGTTACCTAAAAGCTGTGTGTCCTAAAGGTATTTTTAGAAAATTTATAAACTTTTCTTTTCAGATCTAGAGAAAATGCAACTAATAACATCGAAGTCCTTCCTCTTCAGTTCTATTCATATTCCTTCTGCTGTAGACAAGTGAAACCTATATCTGTTAAATGTGAATAAAAGTGCTTCTTTGTCTTCTGTGAAGAAAAAATAAACATTTAAAATTCTTATAGTAAGACATCTGAAAACCTGAGAAATCTGTCAGCCCCAAGTACAGATTCCCTAGCTGTAGATAGCCTGTGAACAGCTTGGTGTGTGGCATCCATGGAAGCTGGGTACCAGCCCCCCACAGAAGCGATCTAATAGCATCCAGTTTCCTTTATTTATCCCTATCCCTATCTCAAGACTTCCCTCTCTTGAACCTGCTTCTAGTCAAACAGGGTAAATAGATTCTATAGTCCAAGGTGCATTCTCTGGAAGCTTGAAGGACTTGTGATATGAGGCAGGTTTTTAGTCTTAGAGAATTTAAAGAACTTCACTGAAGATGCCTGCAGCAGTGCCACGGAGGTCAGCTTGCACAGGGTACGTGACTTCAAAAGCTGCTACGTGGTGGTTGTTTAGGTGGTTTGTGCATGCAAGCTCCACCCTCTCACCAGAAAATTGTATCCAGAGTTTGTAACAAGCAGATGAGAAATACGCCGTAGGATACTATTTATTTTAGTAGAGGTGTTGCAGTAGTGCCCAGCCAACTGAGGTGCTCTTGTCCCAAAGAGCACACAATCCCAATTATGAATCGTGAAGAAATAGTGGAGGGAGGTGCATTTTGTGAGGATAGTATAGCTGAGTAGGAAGTCTGTGAGGTCCTTTTTAAGTGTTGATGTCTTGACTCCTTCTCTAGAAGAGGGAAGGAATGTTCTCCCCCTGTTATCCTGCTTTTATTCCTCTTTCCTGTTGCTATTGCCTGTGCTTGAAGCTGATGTTTTTCCTGAACACAATGCTCTGCTTTCACAAAGTACTCCAGTGAGCATAAGTTTTATTGAAGTAATAGCAAAGATGGGGACATCATTCTTCAAATCACACCTGGTTTCTTTGAACAGAGAAGGCAGGAGCATTAAGAAGTCTGAGGAACCAAGACTGAATGTGCTGGTAGAGTGATAAATATCAGATGAGATGGCCCAAGTTTTCACCAGCAATAACTGATTGGTTGCCTTAATGGTGCTGAAGCAGAAGTCACGATATCAGAAGATCTGCTTGCAGATCAGCTTCTAACTGCTCCCATTATCAGCCACATCCAATTACAACATTAAGGTAATTTCTTTGCTAGAAGTTTGATGTGATCACCAGTTGACCTGCAAGCAGACGTTCTGATAGCATGATTACTTTTACCTATGGTTTCTTTTGCTGTGGTAGTGTTTCCTGAGCTGATATTGCTAGGACATGATTAAATGTTCTATTTAATTTTCTTTGGTATGTAAAGATTTCATAAACAAGAAAAAAAATTCTTACCTCTAATTTAGGAGTGTCTACTTTGTTTCAGTGAAAACCTGTGCAAATTATGGGTTATTCGGGTGTGGCTGCCATGCAGGGCTGTTCCTCATTGCTACGTGACCTACCACATTAGCACAGCCATAGTTGAATATGTTGCACTGGAAAAAGCAGTCTAGTAGGGAAGCTGAAGATGGTGTCACCAGATCTCCCAGGAGCTTCCATTTGCATGCCTAGATCAGCCTGTCACTGAATTAGTACATTCTCCTAGCAGAACTACTTGTAACTTCCTTCTAATTAATCAAAGCTTTGCTCAGACAGGACACTCTGAAGAGTATCTTGTGGCTGCTGAGCCTGTGAACAGCTTGGTGTGTGGCATCCATGGAAGCTGGGTACCAGCCCCCCCACAGAAGGGGTCTAATAGCATCCAGTTTCCTTTATTTAAGACCTCACTGTATTGAGTTTGACAGTGCTGCTGTATAAACAGATGTGGAAGGCCCACATTAACACTATTACCCATTACTGTGAACTGGGCTGTAAAGCAACCAAAACATGGCTAAAAGCACACATTTCAGTGTTGTGTACACAAGTAATGTTTGCAGTGTTAGACTGTAAATCTGCATTTTAAATATTTTCCCTCAAATCTCTGCTTACTTTGGCTTGCTGTGTTGCTCTTCCTTTTGACTTGTTTTCTTTGCTTGACTTCATTGTGTCTTTTTTTTTTTTTTACAGCAGATTCTATTCTAAATGAACAGGTTCCTCACATGTCATTGTGGCTGACAAGACACTTATCAGTTTGTTAAGCTGATAGATAGGTAGAATGTATGTATACTGTAGTGTCTGGAGAGCCATACATGAAATATGTGAAACACTATGCTGAAATTCAAATTGCCTCCCAAGCATATCCTGCATGTCCTGCGCTGCTTCCCCAGCACTGGCTGCAGGGGGCAAGACCACCCCTGCCTATGCTCTGTACACCCCAGGAGCAGCAGTGCTCCTCTGAGGAGGGCTGGGAGTCTTTAAGCCACTCTGATGTCTTCAGGTTGCTTCCAAAGGGGCTTGAATATACGTGGGCGCTGTGGACTCTTATTTCTGTACTGCTGTCCCTGGTGAGTCACTCAAGTGTTGCCTTAGAGGACAGTGCTAGAAGCACCAAGCTCATGGGTTTGATCCCCATACAGGCATTCACTTAAGAGGTGAACTTGAGGATCCATGTGTGTCCCTTCTAACTCAGAATATCCTGTGATTCTGTAATTCACTGTGACCCCCAAACATCTTTTGCACCAGCAAAATAAGGAGTCAGAGGCTGCACAGCCTCTGCAGCAAGGAATTCTGTAAAGTTGGCTAAGAAAAACAGCAAGGAGCCAGAGGTTTTCTGGAGGCCATGAAGAAGAGTATTGTATTATTTCCTTCTGGAACTATAATATGTGTTAGGTACTCTGGTTCACCTAAACACATCAGATAGCCAGAAATTGGAGCCTTGTCCTGAGCAGACTCTTCTCCTGCTTATCCACAAGCAGGTTAATTTTTCAGACACTATTCTCAAAGGGAAAAGGACATTTCTGCAAGATTCAAAGCTCTTAACTGTTACCCTCCTGTTGTGTATCGTGAATATTTTCAGAAGCCCAATAAAGCAAAAAAGCCCACATTTATTGGGCTCCTGGTCTCAGGAGAGCTGTGTGGGTGCCCACAGAGTAGGTGTCTCCTGGCACTTCAGGCTGGAAGTTGCCATTCTTAGCTACTTGTAGTAACAGTTTAAAGTTTGTAGCTAAGTTCTTTAACTGAGAGCATCTAAGGTGAATAGCTGTTTGGTGGCCTTTGATGAACTGTATAAGCTTATCTAGGGATCAGTGAAATGGGCAGTGCTGAAGTGGATGATGGTGCAAATAAAGCTGGTGCATCCTCTTAGGCTGAGCCATCTCAGCAAACAAAATAGAGCTCTCAGATTTTCTCATTCTTACCTTTGCTTTGAAATAAAACATCCAGTTTTTGTGTGTTTAATGAGAAATAATATAAGTAAGGTCTCTTTTTTTCCTTTTTTAATTCTGTACAACAGTTTGGCTGTGTGTTTTATAATGAGTAAAAGATTTTGGTCCATTACATGTAAACACATCTAACCCTTAGGGTAAGCCATGATGTTGTGCATAGAAGTTGTTTACAGGAACAGTGAGTGGGTGTTCCTTCGGAGTTAAAAAGTGAACTAGATCCAATCTTACTGAAATAAAAAATTACACAGATTAACTGTTATATTTGGCAGACACCAGCATACATTTTTTATGGCAATGGTCCTTTATATTTGTTTTTACCGATGCAATAGTCCAAAATGAGTGCTTTAAATTGTGGGTCTGATTGCACTGAGATTTTGACTTGGTACATTAAAGTGGAAATATTTACAAGCTGAAGTTATAAATTGTATGTTTCAAACCCTGTTTCTTGTGTGGGGCAGCTTTTGGGGTCAAGGGCAGGTTTTGTTTTCCTCTTCTTATTTTTTTCCTACATTTTAGAAAAGCTCAAATGACATTCAGGACCTTCTGGTTTAATGATTTGTTGTATTGGGCCTTCTCTCTTACTCTAAAATTCTCTTTGCCAGAAATTGCACAGTGGAGTCTTAACTTGAAATTAAAGAAAACAGTATTTATGGACATTGTGTGTAACAGTGCTGGGAAAGCATGTCTTAGTCATTAGATGTATAAATTAAATGGTGATTTTGTACATTAACTTCAATTATATTAATGTAGGGAGCTTGTGGCTGAAGGTCACCTTCCATGCATCCAGTTCTACGACTCTGACACAAGAACAGAATAAGTTTCTTAAGCTCTCATTAATGAATATTTACAGCTTTGTTGATAATTCTGAGTGGTGGGTACTGATGTAGTGATAGGATGTTTGTCTGTTAATGATATTAACTTGCTGACAGTTTTCCTAGTAAAAAGCCAATTACTGCATTGGATCATCGCTGCCTAATGCAATGAAAATAAATTATAAAGTAATACTGCATATTTTTTAATTTTTTTTAGGTAATTATCTACGGGGATTTGCCAAAAAATAAAGAAAATGTAATATATTTATCAAATCATCAGTGTACAGGTTTGTATTTCTTTTGCTTGTCTTAACACTTTCATAGATTTAAAAAATCTGCTTGTCTATTTACTGTGTCTCTTTCCAGGCTTGCCCTAACAAGCAAAAACTTCTAGTACAAAAACCTTTAATGACATTTATACATACAACATGTACTTTTTGTTTCATCAGTGGCAATTAAGAGGTAATTTAACATGATTACTTTGGGCTTTTGTCGTTGCAGTTGATTGGATCATCGCGGACATGCTGGCAATCAGGCAGAACGCGCTCGGGCACGTCCGGTATGTCTTGAAGGATGGCTTAAAATGGCTTCCACTGTATGGGTGGTACTTTTCACAGGTGAGCCACTTCACTCTTTCATTGCTGTTTGTGCAACAGATACGTAAAATGTACTTTCCCCCTGTTTTCTGTGCATGCTGTGAAGATGTAGTTCTGAGCTGGCATTCAATCATTTGAACATGAAAGCAGCTGGTTTCACTCAGTGTAGTTAGAGGTGTATCTTAGTGTAGTTAGAGGTGTATCTTAGTGTAGTTAGAGGTGTATCTTAGTGTAGTTAGAGGTGTATCTTAGTTGAGAGACAGTTACTAAAGATTCTGAACAGTTACAGTACTAAAGATTACTAAACAGTTACTAAACAGTTACTAAAGAAAAGTTTACTTTTCTAAATGAATACTTATTATGGATAGAGTTAAAACTGTAGAGTCTGTTGGGATTATTTCAGAATATTCTAAAACTTTGTTCTTTTTAAAATTCAAAACTCCAGTTTGTAGTTATGCTCTCAGAAGGTTAGCAGAAGGTGTTTGCTGTGTATCATGCTACAAATTGGGAGCAAATTGGCATTGCTGTTTGATGTACTTTGTTTTTCAGTTCTTTTGTTTTTAGCACAATATAAAAGAGAAAAATTGGATCTTAGTCTAGTGTGGAGGAAAGGCAGATCCTGCCTCCATGAAAATGTTGATGGTTATTTTGGACTTCAATTAAGCAAAAACCTGAGTCTAACAGTATTCCCACCTTTCTCTTTCTCCTCTTTCTGCATAATATTCCTTTTGTTCCTTCTAGTCTGAGAGCTCAACCTCATGTGACTCAAATTTATACAATTACTGAGAAACAGTGCGCCATGCTCACTGAACAGCCAACATACTGAGTGGATATGATCTTCAGTCTAAAATGGTGGAGAGCAGTATAGATGGCTTACTTCCCTAAAATCCTCTGTGAATTTGTAATGTCTGTTCTTTGCTTTTTCTGAAAGCTGAACTATTTCTATGTGAAGCAAAATAGAATGTAGAGGTGGATGGTTTTGGAAGTACTGGCTTTTTGCTAGGTGAGCAGAAATGGCTTCATGGTACTTATGTCAGGGTTTAGATGGGTGTTTACTTATTAGAATAGAAATGGATAGAGTTTTGGGTAGTGGTTCCAAAGTGCTTATTCAATAAGACTTCTCTCCGTTGTCTTCTCTGTTTGATCTTAATGTGTTCTCTGAATATTAATCTGTTTTCTGTCCCTCACCACCCTTGCCTAGGCAAAGAAAAGAGAAAATAAGAAAAAAAAAAAAGAGGGGAAAAAAAAAAAAAAGAAACCAAACAAACTCCCCCCCAGACACGCATGCTTAGGAAAATACTTCTGATAGATTTAGACAGTTTGGTTGAATTGACTGTCAGCCCTGTCCAAGAGGGCAAGAGGGTGGAGAACATTGAGAGAAATATTATGCTGGGTATGACTGGAACTATATATTAATTTGTAAAGGAGTATATGAAGAGTCGGCAACTACAGATAGATGTATGTCCAAATAGGAGGATTTATTCTTTCCCTCATCTTTGCAGCACATCCAGTGTCCTCAGCTTGATGGTTGAAAATCTTTGTTGTCTTCTGGATGAGTACTTTAGTGAGTAGGCTATACATCTATGCTGGAGCATGGGTGGTTGCCATCGTTTCTGCTAAAATTGGTATGTTTAGAGAAGTATATGCTGCAGAGAAAATGAGAAAACTGTTTCACAATTTCTTTTATTGGTAGGTCTGCTGTTCCAGTCTCCTAAGTAACTACAAACTGTCAGACCCTGTCATACCTCACTAAGGGTATGCATTAGGAGAAAATGGAATTCTCTGTTGTCTAACACTTGCCCTTAATGCTTCTCCATATTTTTTGTCCACCAAAGTGACTGATCTGCTGCCCGGAAATATTTTGCTCTTTGTCTTTGCCTTTAGTCATTACAATGGTGGTGATTTAAGTCTGCTTTAATTAAAATACAAACAGGATATATATTCCACCCCCTATCATTAAGTGTCCAGAAATTATTTTTTTCAAGATTTTGGAAAATTACTTTTGCTATGTGGAATATCCGGTGCTCAGTTTCCTGAGCAGTATATTGACTGTTAAAAGGAGGTTCCTGTGGAAATTAATCTGAATGTCACCTGCACTTTTAATCAAAACTTGTATGTATTAAATAAAATCTATTCAGCTTTGGACTCCTCAAAAAGTAAAACTTCTGCAAGATTTAGTGGGGGGTGATTGTATCTATTTTTCTATATATATTTAAATCAGTGACAAAATTGACAGACAGCAGTGATGCATATGTGCCTAAATGACTGAGACGGGATGCAGAAGGCCTGCAGTGCAAGTTAATAGGTATTTTTATTGTTTTTATCACACCAAACAGTGTAAAAACATAAAACACTTCCTGCCCTTCCTGTTGATGTTCTGTCAGTGATGTCACTTACACTCCACTAAAAGTTTCCAGAGCCACATAATTACGCCATGCTTACGGAATTCATATTCCCTTCCTCAGGTAAACATCCTGTTTGGAAATAAACGTGGTCTGGATGTCCAGGAGAGCAAAATTCAGGCACAAAGGAAGTATATTTGTAAACACAATCCATTGTTGACTGAGAGAGGGGCTTTTAAAGTACAGGGGAAAAAAATTATAACCTCAAAAACAGTACTTCCAGAAATCTGTTTTGAAGAGCGTTCATGTATTTGATCTCTTACTGAAAGGAAATGCAATACAAATTGGGGAATTCGAGCTATATACAATCACATAACTAGCATTCTTCTTTGAGGCAGCTATCTAATAGCAATGAAAGAAAATAGACACTTAAATTAACCTATTATGTTCCAAGTCTGATTCATTAGGTAAAACCAATTTCTTTTCATAAAACTGTCTTTATTATTTTTGGGTGGATCTGAAAATTTTTTTTTTTGCCCCTATCATTTGCTACCAATTCATCCCATCACTCCTATTCACTTATACCATCCAATTTGTTCCTATTTATCTTAGACCCCTGATGTGGTTAGGGTGTAATTTTGAAAAGTGTTTTTGATACCCCACCGTTTCCTTGACTTTTTAACATAGGAAGTATGTCTTTATCTTTTCTGTTATACAGCATCAGCTTGTGCACCTTTCTGGTTGTTCCTGAGTTTTAGCCACATATCCTACCTCTCTTTAGCTTTGTACCCCCAAGCCACCTGCCATAGTGATGGAGTTGGGGTGAATGTGGCAAACACTGATCTAGTGATACTTCGTCTGTTCTTATGTTACGTGGCTCTGTGCTCATTTGCTTGAGAAGTGCAAATCTATTTCTGAGCATTAAAATGTCTGACGTGTGACACCAGATCTATTTTTGGTGTCATGGTGTGTGTCCCTGACCAAACAGTCCAATAGTAACTTCATTTGTCCAAGCTGACAAATCAAACAAGGAAGAGTTGGTTCAGTATTTTTCCAGTTTACTGCAGCTGATTAGCTGATGATAAAGGAATACCTCAGTTCCAGATTTCTCTGATTTATCAAAGCTTGACCTAGCTGAGCTCACAGAGAATGATGACAACCATTAAATGGAAGTCTTCTATGGTAGATGAATTTTTTTCTCATATCAAACTGAGTTTGCCCTTCCTGGAAGGGCTGGTTGTGTTGAGTGTCAGAATATAACTGTACTTAAGTCTGCATAAGACTTCTGTTACCCTTTAATAGTGCCAGATCTTGGTCTTACATGTGGAGTGTGGAGATAACTTTAGGCTTTCTGTTTACTACACAGCTGAAGAAACGTTTTTTCTGTTCATGCTGCTTTCTGTCTGGAACTGTTAAACTGCTTGTGGGATGGTCCCAATACCGTGCCACAGCCAAGCACAGTGAGCTGGGAAATTCTGTTCATGATTTTGGTCCCCTGCCAGTCACAGCGGCAGAGCTGAGTGTTAGAGTTGGCTACTTCACCTTGGGAGGGAACCACAGACGATAAAGTTAAGACAGAATATTTAGTATGCAGTTAATGCATCGTTGGCTTTCTGTTCCCTTTCACTGCAGCTTTTGAAGAACAACTTAAAAGTCACATCAAACAGCACTAGCTAAGCAGCCATCTCTCCACACCATGAAAAGCAAAGGCTGAAAGCACTTAGCATGACCACCTCTTCTGCCCGTCTCCTCCTAACCCCTCAAATTTTTCCTGTCCATGCCATGGACACAGCTCTGCACACAGCCACGACCCCTGTTTCTACAATGTACTGTATCTTTCCATGAGATCAGGTATTTGAATGAGGCTCAGCTCTTAGTAGTTTTGATCTTACTGTCACCTTTCTGTTAAGAGCATGTAAAACCATAAATGGACAGAAGTTGTCTGACAAATCCTAATACCAGTTGTCATGGTGAACAGAAAAGACTTTTACCAAGTTATGGAGTCAGTTAGAAAACCCATGAAAACAAATTCTGTTATTTGGAAGCTAATTTTGTTTTTTCCAGACTTCATTGTATCAGTAGTTCATAGATGGTGCATGTTTGTTTACATTCTCTTTCTCTGTAGATAAAACAACATGGTGGAAGAGGGAAATGATAGGGCAAATTTCTTTTTGTGTGTACTTTTACTGAAGTTTTGTGATAAATTATGTCAACAAGTTATAAAATTAATCTCTTCCCGGACATAGTTTAACTTCTAATAATAATTTTCAGTAAAAATACTTCTATAAAATTCTTTGCCTTGTGAAGATTTTGATTTACTTATTCAGTTATTATATTGGTATGTAACTTCCTTATTAAAAGTTTGGTTCTCTAATAAAGTGCAGGAGGGTTTCAAGACCTACACTAGTTACTTTTGTGCTGTTCATAAATTTTGTATGTAGAAGTATGATACTTGCATCCTCAGTATTTGCATTAGTTACTATTTAAGAGCAGGCACATAGAATTGAAAGCATTTACCTGTAAGTACTTGTATGTGAGTAACTTCAGTTCTCTGATTTTCCCTTGATACACAAATGAAGCTGCATGTCAGCATTGTCAGGAATACAACGACACTGGGGTCACTTCTAATGCCATCTTCTAGCTGATTATTTGACACCCTTAAACAAGACACTTCAAGTGTCTTATGCATTGGAGGTTTTTTATATCTGATTTTTATTTAAACAGATTTTGTGAACTAAAGTATATGCAAATGTAAAATTAGTTTCACATGTTTTTGTGATAGGAGGAAATGTCTTGAAGGCAATTTGCAGCGTGAGTCATAAAGGTGACTTGTCATTGTCTTTTGTTTGTTCTTCTATCAGCTATTCTGCATTAAACTACTTAAATATTTAATGCTTTCCCGTTTTTTTTCTCTCTGATAGCATGGAGGAGTCTATGTAAAAAGAAGTGCCAAATTCAATGAGAAGGAAATGAGAGAGAAGTTGCGGGCCCAGATGAAAGCTGAGACTCCAGTAAGCTTATACCTTCCTTCTCATTTCTTTGACTTTTTTAATGGCAAAGGCTTGTTGGAGAAAAGAGCCATGCCCGATATCCACAAACTACTAAGATGGTAATCATGGATTTGTTTTCTTTCTGTGTTTTTACAGTTACTTTCTGTGATTAGAGTGATACCTCTAATTGAACTGAGGAAAATTTGACTATTTCTTTATGATTGACAGGAACTTTGTGATCCTCTCTGTAGAGGACAAGGGGGATCCAGACTTAGAACATGAACTATAGTACCTTCCTTGGGAAACCACTGTTTCAAAAGAGAAACCTTCTGTTTCAAAAGACAACATTTTGACTACTGAGTGCTTGTCAGAGACTGATATGCTTGACTTCTAAAAGTCAAGAACCTTTCCTACCAAATGTTAATTAGTCATCACAATGATCAATCATTTTTAATGGCAATGACATCTTAGAACTGAATAACTTTGTCTGCTGTGCCTGGAGGAGGGAAAAAAACCCAAAACAAACTCTTGATAATTTTCTATTTGAAGAATGACTGTTACTGCCAAGTGACTTTTCTCATGACTCCCTGTATGGTTTGTGGCTCAGTGGTTAGAATCACTGTGCTTTGCTTCCATTACTTGCTGTGCATTATTTTTTTTTTCTTCTTTTTTGGCCAAACTTAAAAAAAAAAAAAACAACTAAGCAAGCCTTGATATAGAGCAGTTAAACTTCCATTTTATTTAAAATTGTGTTATTAGGACTTAGACTCCCCATATTGTCAGAACTTTTATAAGCTGAGACTTGGATAAAAAGAGTTCATGAGTTGTTTTGACATTCATAGTAGTATTTTTTTTTCTTATTTGGAGATAGTGAGTTTTGACCTTGTGCTTACTGAGAGACTTAAATGAGTAAAGTGTCCCTATTTGGAGAAGATAGTCATGTTCAGTGGTGGCAACCTGTGCCCTCGTTTCCAGGGAGGGTCCTGGGATGTAAAGAGGTTGTGTTGCCTCATTACTTGCCATATGTCAGTGGTAAATATTATTGCTGTAAAACTTGTGGTATAATGAAATAAGCAAAGGCTGCTTGCAGGATGCATGAAACATACTTGTAGTCATCCCCCTAAGCAATTCTTCCCCCTGTAGCGTGCTGGTTAAGGTCATTTTAGTTAGTCTGGATGAAATAAGCCAGCAAGGTGTTTTCTTGCATAAGCCCATGGATTTCTTGCTAGCTAAAGAGACAGGTTCTGCTTGAGTCTGGCTTTCTGGCTTCCCACTACACACCATAAAAAGCAGGGGTTTGTTTTATTATAAGGCTTTCATTTTAATAAAAGTCTTAATTTGACGTCTGTGTTAAATTAATCTCCTTTATAAAAATGTGTATTTTTCTTTTAATACAATCTTGGGAAGATGTGCTTAGGAGCTCATCTGATTATGTCCTTGGAAACCTGCAAATAGTGTTCAGCCTTGCTGCAGTCTGTCATTTTAGCACAGTTGGAATCTAAGGAGATGTTTAAGCATAAAGCTATTCTTTAAAGATGCAACTGATGTGGGTTCTGCTTTCCATATGGTTAGTAAGTGAAATAAATCAGAAGTCTTTGTCTGTGGAATCATCTTTCTTCTCCCTCCTGAGTTGTGTGTAGATTGAAAGCCTCTACCTAACCTATCAAAGTTAATGCCTAATAAATATGGGACCACTTGGGTACACTTGTTTTTTTGCTGCAGCTCTGGGAGTTTCGTGTTGTTGGAAATGAGCACAGAACTTGGATATGCATACCAGGCAGTTGTTGGCATTTGCCTCATATTATCAGGTGTTGCAATATAGAAGAGAAATAAGTGTAACTACTGCAGAAATTAATTGCTTAAAATTTCTCAGTCAAACTATGTAGGGAGTGACACTTAAATGTACAAAACCAAAGTCGTCAAAAGCCTGTTTACTGAGGCAAATGTTTGCATCTGCAGGGATAAAAGACACAGATCATTGAGCTGTCATTTGAGGGAAGACCAAACTTCTTATAGCCCACTTTATCTGAGAATTTAAATGTAGATGCTATTAAATGGCCTTTAACCTACGGTTATTACTGTGAGAAGAACATGATAACCTGTGTCCTTATTGCATTATTCATGCAGTTCTGCAACTTAGCATGACATTTACAAGCAACCATATTGCTTTTAAAATGGAGACATTTTGATCAAGTATGCTCTGAACTCATCAGCTTCATGCAAAAATAACTAACCTATGACTCTGGAATTTTCATGCACTGTATGCTACAGCTCAGGATGGACTTTCCTCAGTTTAGTGGGCAGCTGGTGTAGCTTAGTCATTCTGTGTGTACGTGGTAGCGTTCTTTCTTTAAAGTTATGGGAGAGATGAGCTGGCCTTTCAGCTCCTCAGGAAAGATTTATGTACCAATAAAGAAAAGATAGACGGGAATCTGTGTTAAGGGTCACATTGTTATTTACAGTTTCTCTCCACATACAATTTAAACAAAAGAATCCAGATGATTAATGTTCAGTCTGTCTGGAGCCATCCCTTTTCCTATTAAGAAATTGAAGATGTGTAGGAAGACAGAACCAGTCTTCTGTTCTCCTTAGCATAGCAAGCTCTTTACCGCTTCACTGTGGACTTTTTTTTTTTTCCTAAATTGTGGCAAGTAAACCGGAGTTAAAACTGACAGGCAAAATAAGACTGCCTCTTGGCCTCTTACATGCAAGTACAACTTGATTAGTGCTCTGGTATGTCTCCTTTTGTGCAGACAGTGGTGGACTGCATGATTTTCCTTGCTCACCTTGTCTTATGACTTCCACCCACCTGTCTGCTATGAACAGCCCCTTTTCCTGCCCTCAAGTCTGCAGCTGGTCCATGCTTCTTCCCAGAAGCAGCACAGCACTGTCAGACAGGCACAAAAGTGCCAGCAGAATGAAACACTGTTGCACCTGTGTTTTCTTAGTGGGGATCTTGAACTAATATATTTTCTTACTTATTTCTGGAAGTCACTTTGCTTTTCAAACTCTCATTGAATTATACACTTAAATCGTGCACTGTTGGGACTTTTGTTGATAAAATTCACTCAAGATGATGTGATTTGGTTTAAAATTCCGTAAAATTTGACTGATTGCTAACAAATTGCAATCTTATGTCTTGTTGTGAGAGCAGAGACTGTCACAGTTTAAAGAACACTTTTGTGTTAATGTTTTAATGTAAGCCATAGATGAATGTAAGCCCAATGAATGGATATCCAGCTGTTACTTGGTATGCTTAATCTACTTGATTTATAAAGAAAGTTAACTCTTCTGAACAGCAAACTATTCGATAGCTGAAAATGTCACTTCTATTTTTTTTATCGTGCATTGAGAGTAGGAAGTCTGCATTCTGAGATGTGGGATTTAACCCTCTACAGCCAATATTTAGCTGTTTACTATGTGTTTTGGTTTTGTCATTCACATGACAATGATTTATTCCATGACTGAATGAAGAAATGACAATCAAACAATACAAACATAGAGGGTACAGATACATTAATACAACCGCTATGAGGTTTAACATAATAATTCTGTGATATAGTTACTAATTGTAAATCACAGATGTCCTTGCCTGCTGTTCTCACATCACCTTTTGTATTTTTTTTCCAATTATACTAGATAGGTTTTCTCATACCATATCCTTTTCAGTTATTGATCTGAGTGGTAATGTTTCTCATCCAGTTCACTAGAAGCATACTTCCTAGGCAGTGGTCTAAATGGATGCAGATATTAATCTGTCTAGCTGTCAGGATACAATAGTAGTAATAATAATATTAAAATTAGGCAAGTGCGTTGTTTAAGACCATTTTTAATTTTGTAAATTAAAATATTTGTTTTCCCTTCATCACATAAGAAGAGCACAGCAAATGCAAGATACCTTTAGTCAGTAGTTACCACTTCTTGATGGTAACTTGATGCCCTGTGAGTAGCATCTACTCACTCTGGGGTGTTCTCCAAAGCCCTTGGCCACCTTTTCTTCCTGTATGTTTATGGTTATTCTGTATTCCAGGGACCCATGTGTTGCTTTGCTGCTTTCCCCTGCTCCACCCATACCAGCTCAATTTGTGGCACTCTGATCTATCTCAGAGACTTCCTCAGCTGCTCTATCCCCTCTCTGGAAGCATGGCCCCTTGTTAGTGCCATTGCTGTTTCTTTTTGCCTGTGAGACTTTGGCAGTGCTGGGAGAATGAGGCATTGCTGTTTGGGAGAATGCAATTACCATCTTCCGTTCATTTCGTTCATTCATGGGTTGTGGCGAGTAAATGGCACTGACATTGCACTAGGGACTCTTCAGGTAGCCCCTGATTGGCAAAATGTGAAAGATTTGCATATTTTTTGATTTTTCTGGCTCCAGCAAGAATCAGTAGGGTTCTACTAAATGAATCTTGATCCACTCCTTGAAGCTTTCAAATTGATGAGAGATACGAAGTTTATTGACACCCACCCATTCCACAGAAGGAATGGAAGTACCACATACCTGAGCATAGGGATCTGTTGCTTGAGTTAAAACTGGTGTCTCAATGAATCAGGAACTGTGGTAACCCAAAACTGTCTGCCATTTTGAACACAAGCATTGTATTTTGCAGCAATAAAGTGTAACTTTTATGTAGCTAACCGTCCTAATTGAAAACTCTGTATAAAAAATGGCCTTAACCGCAGCTAGTATTTCTAGGCAATTAAAATGTTTCTACAAGTTCTTATTCCAAGTTCAGGGGAGCTCATTTAGTTATTAAAATCTTAGAGATTTGTAGTTCTTACAGTCTTTGGAAATAGTGCTTAAGGATTTAACTTCTGCTACCCATGGTGGGAGAAAGGCCAGTCATACAAGTGGTGCTGGTAGGCTGAACTGTACTGGCAAGATATCTTTGTCTTGTGCAGGACTGTGTATAAGTATAAGTAGGTCATCTATTTACATACATGAGTTCTACTGTTAAAACAGTCCTAATGAGCTATATAGTAGGTTATTATACGCTGAATTTAAAGCAAAGGCCATTTCTCTGTCTTATGCTTTCAGCTCAGAGATAGTCAGATTCTGGTCAACCAACCTGTTCGACTGCTTGTGTTTTAGAGGTTTACTAGAATAAGTAAAATGTAATTTCAGTCTCTGGTTTGTATTACACACATAGGACTGGAGTAAGTAGATACTGTTCCCTGTTGTGTAATCAGCTTTTGGGGGTGATTATCTGCTTTGAAGACCAGTAGCAACATTGTCTGCTTGTAAGTGCTGAGCTGTGTACCCAGAATGGTGTTCCTGTCCTGTGTGCTTCACTTCCTTTGCACTTTCCTTTCCTGACCTGTTACAGTCACTGGATTACCCTTTAGAGCTGAGCAATGATGTTTTTAATGGGGATGGAGGGGTGGAACTGGTGCACGGGTGGAACTGGAGAAATTCATCTTAAAGTGCCATTTTAAGCATCCAAATTACTAGATTTGAACATAAGCACATTTATGGGGAAAAAAAAAAAGCATCTGAATTTGAATATTATGTCCTTTCCAGCTCCCTCAGAAAAGTTTTACTTAGTCACTTAGATATCTCAACATTATACTTCATAGATGAAATGTATAGATGACTGGGGGAAGTGTGGGCGACATCTGGGTCTAAGGATTCCTATACTTGTCCCTGTACTTATGCTACTGTTATATATGAAAAAGTAAGCACCTTGACTCTTAAACCCATTTTCTTTTGTTCCCTCACCACCAAATCTATATGCATCATGGATATCTGTTGGTCCTTGAACATTCTTGGACTTCACCTGCCTCTGCAGTCTGCCAATTTCCCCCAAACATACTGTGACAAGTACATTCTTTCTCCCAGCTCTCTTTACTGACACTGGTTTTGCTATTTTTAATGTTTATTTTCTTTTTTTCCCCCTGTCAGGTTCTAGTCTATGTATTCAGTTCTCCCTTTTCTTGATCTCCAGCTGGCTTCTGTGGTTGGCACATTTCCTAGATTCCACCTCTGCATTTTAGTGCATCTTTCAACCTTCCTCACTGTAGGATGATTCTGGAGAGGTCATTTGCTGAGGCTTGTCTTGGCATTCAGCCCTTTCTGTAGCTGGTCTGCAATCATTAAGTGCAAATACCAGCACACTCTGATGTTTTGTGGGCCAGAAGCACAAAGTTGCATTCCTGTGTGTCTCTTTTTGAGTTTTAATTTAACTTTGCATCTTTATGTGATGTGCACTTCCAATTATCAAAGTCTCTGCCTAATCACTGATAATATTCCTTGGACTGTTTTGTAAATCCATTATCTTGTTTTCTTTCAAATGTTTCTTGATGCTGCTTTCTGCAAAGTTACTAAATTAAGCATTTATGGTAGGGATTTTACTATGAATGTGTCATGTTCAACTCCATAGCAGTTATAATTTGTGGCCATAGTTGCTTCTGCAGATGAGCCCCCAATACGAAATTTTCACTGTTTAAGTGATGTTTTGCATCAGCTTTGTTTGTAGGAGGTTATGCAAGACACACATACATACAAAAAACCTGAAACCCCTCTGTTCTGTTTCAAAAGGAAATGGAAAATTGTCAAATTTGACTGCTCCTATTTGGGTACATAATTTTACAGTCAGATATGCAGAATACTTAGGCAACCTTTACCTGTGTAGTGATTTGAGAACTCATAGATAGTTTGATGATGAAGAGGCAAGCAAATGAATTTACTTTGGAAATCTAACCTTGCAGACACACATGCTTAAAGGAATGTGACTTTAAAGTTCAAAGTACGGTTAGCTATGAGTTTGAATTCCTAATATATTTAATATCCAATTCAGGGAAAGACATAAAGGCATATAAGGTTAATCATCATTTCAATTAATAATATTTCTAATAATGAATTATTACTGTATATTTCAGTATAAGGAAAGACTAGAGGCAAGATCACTATTAAAAAAAAATGGGTCACTTTGTGATGTATTTGTTTGTCTTTTCAAAATCTCTTAAAACTGATACTCTTGTTGATATCAGCTGTTCCTGACTTGCTGACTTTTGTTGACAGATGCTATCTCCCTTCCTAAACCACACAGAGTATTTTATGTGGTGTATTTTCAAAGGAAATTATTTTGAACCTCAAACAGTAAATTTCTTAGAGCTAAGAAATTTAGCTCAAGTATTCTGATTTTCTTTTGATTCTTACAATAGTCAGTGGTGTGAGCTAAATACAATACAGGCCTTCAGTGTTTATAATTTCTGTAAAAGCAGTCAGTTTACTTGCATTAAAAGAACTTGTCTGTTTTGTTTCTTTTTTAATTCCACAGATGTATTTAGTGATTTTTCCAGAGGGGACTCGTTACAATCCAGAAATACCAAAAGTCATTGCGGATAGTCAATCATTTGCTGAAAAGGAAGGTAGGCAAAAAAAAATTTTAAAGAATTCTTTTGTTATGGTGCTAGCATATATTATATAAAAATGTTATATAACATGAAGATCATCTCACCTTAACTGGACTTTTAAGCCTGCATGATTGGTATTTAAAGGTTTAGAATAGTATAAACTACTGTTTCTCTTACTGAGTAAGATTATAGTAGTTCATATTCAGATATTTCATGCTTTTCACAATGTACAATAGAACAGTACTCCAGAAGGTTGTAGTTTCTACCCATAGCTGTGTTTTACTTATTTTCTTGGTCCTTAAGGTTGCAAGAATTGCCTACACTGAATCAGGGCACCAGTCCATCTGTATTGATATTGCAGCTCCAATTACAGTTGTTAGTCAATATAAAGAGTCTTTTGCACAGAACTTGTTGTGTCTTACAGTTTTCCATCATTTCACTTTTAATTAGTGTTAGTACTCCTGTGGCATTTTGGTTTTGTTCCTCTCTCGCTTTCCAGTCTCACTGTTCCTTGGTTGACCTTCATTCTGGAGTTGCTTTGATTGTTGGCACTGTGGAATTGTTTCTTTAACCATAGATGGGATTACTTCATCTTTGGAAAGGCCTGCAAAAAATCCAAGAGTCCCAAGACTTTTCATATTTGCTCACATCGTGTGCACGTAAACTTTAAATCCAACAGTTCCGTGAACATGTTTCCTGATTTTGTTTTTTCCTGTTGACCAAAAGTGAAATAATTCACTCTAAATGTAAACAAAGAATAACAAATAGGTCTGGTAAATTCATCTCTGTGACACACTGAAATGAATTCACAAGTCTGTGGATCAGCCTGTTGATATAATCAAGCTATTAAGTATTGTTAACTCCTGTCCAAAAGGATATATGCTTTTCTTCTCCTTGGGAAGAACGGAATTTGTTTGCGTGTATGAGCAGAAGAGCTGAAGTCATAATGTGTTTGTTCATCGCTTCAGTTTCCTGTCGGAAATGAAAGTCAAATGTTTCATTTAGGTTGTTGGTTCTTTGAGAGTTCAGAGGGAGGGGGCTGTTTAATAGGATTTTTTTTCCTCACCTTCTTTTTCATGGAAAAGGCTCTTACTGTTTTACTGTTATTTTATTTCACTTTTTAATTATATCTCTACAGTCTGTAAAACAGTAAAACGCTGCTTTTGTGCTTTCAGAGCACCTGTTTGTTTCTTCTACTGTTTTTCTCTCCAGTACGGCTCTGTTTTATTTTGCAATGATTACTCCTTTTAAAAACTCTCATACCAAATAATTATTAAACAGGAAGCATCTCCAATTCTGCTGCAGAATCCTCTTGATCTCCTTCTCCCCACTGCTGAATTATTTTGTTGTTGGCCTCTGCCCCACGTTCTATGTAGGGAGAATGGGAAGCAGTCTGTGTTCCCCTGTATGTCTACACAGAAAGAGATACCCATGGGAACTGGAGCATCCCTCATGCAAGTGTGTTGAGAAGCAGGGGCCAACACTGAGAGCAGAACCAGACTGTTCTGAAGGCTGAGCCTTGAGCACGTACCAGTCCAGGGCACATCCCAGTATGCCGGGAGATGTGGGGATGGGAAGCTCCACGTGGCTGCTGGCAGGATGTGACTACAGCTCCCCAGGGTCCCACCCTGCTGCCGTGCAGTGCTGCTGGCCTTGGCTCGTGGCTTGCCCTCGGCAACCCCAGTGTCCCCGCGGTGCCGGCTGGGTGCTGGGGCTGCAGCGTGGGAGCCATGGCCACAGGCCTGCCATGGCCACGGGCAGGCTGAGCGATGGCCATGCTATCTGGGAGCACTGCTATGGGACATTGCTGAGCTCCATCAAAAACACACCTTGCCACGCTTGTCCCGAAGATCCAGGGGACTTCTTACTTCCTACAGTTTTAGGAAGGGTAGTAACACAAGTAGTTCTGCCAGCCATAGAAATGAGGAGGACATACTGTAACCTACAGTTTAAATAAAATTTCACTTCATTCTTTGTGGGGATATAATGAAGTCTAATAATTTAGTTTTGTCATTTAGTATATTTGTTACAGAGCACGGTGTTTCAGCGTGGGCCTTACCAACATGCAGGGGAATAAGTTCTTTGTTTTGTACCTTGAAATGATTTTTTTCCCTACATTTTCGCTCACTTTTATGTTGAGAAAATACTGCAAGTATAATATTGGGAAAAGTGGTTTAATTAAGAATTAAACTAGAAACCCATGTTAGAACCAGAGCTATTACCCTCAAAGATAACAAAGCTATTCCTAGAGCACAAGCATAACTCAATATTTGTGATGCTGTCTGAAATACTTGTTTTGACATTAGTGTGTGTATATGTTTTGGTAGTTTTGCAGAGAGGAAGTATAAAAAGATTTTTGTGGGATTTTACTTTTACTCTTCATGAGCTGCATCCTCTTCCAGAGAAGATTCATTGGTTTAGGCAGAATTCTTGGGTGGAACTTAATTACCTGCTCTTAGTGGGACCTATTGATGTGCTGCATCTCATATCTTGATGTTCTTTCTGAGTTTTGCATACCAGTTACTGGCTCTTTACAGTTGGTCCTAGGACCAGTTCAACAAAAAGAAATTCAAAATGAATTTTTAGAAAGCTGATATTGACATACAAAGAAGTACTGTGACATTGCTGATTTCAACTATTATGTCTTCATTGATATGATATGTAAATAAATCTTAGCTATCTATGAATAGGATGGAAGGATATCAAGCAGCAAAAAAAAATTAAGCTTGAGGTAGCCCATGAAAGAGAGAAAGCATTTAAAAATACCAATAATAATTCACATTACAGTTTGTTTTGCCATAGGGCTTGGGTTCTACACAAAATCTTGGTTTCTAACAAGAACAGATTGTTTTCTGCTTTATGAAAAAAGCAAATCGAACACATAGGGTGAATCCATAGTAAGTTCTGTCCACTGAATTGTATTCACTAAGAATTAGCAACAGAAAGTTGGTTACTTCCAGGAATACTGATTTTGTGATGATGAACTGAGAATGTTGTCATCTAAGCTAGTACCTCCGAAAACTGAAGGATTACTCTCACCTTTTACAAGTGGCAGAAGATTTCCCTCAGATCAACTTCTTACCTGGGATAGAAGGTAAAATATGTTTGATTGATTGTATTGGGAAAGAAACTTGTTGACATTTAAAAATGAAAGCAAAAGTGACATCTCTAAAACTAAGCTGTTTGGTTATTTGTAGTAGGATTAATGCAGGAGTTAATAATAAAAAAAGTTACAATATTGTGGAGTTAAGAAAATTAATCCAGTATTTATATTTTTTGGCCAAAATAACAATATTTGCTAGAATTTTACAGCTACAACAATCTACACAAGCCACGTAATGCCAGAATATCAGATGTAGATGTGCGTTAGGTTTTCTCATTTCTGGTGGAGGCTTCCAAGCTAAGGGGCATGTGTGCCGTGTAGCTGGATTTGAGCCTGATACACCTTGTTGTCCTCTCCTGGCACGAAGTAGGTGCCTGGGTGAGATGACTCCAGCAATTGCTGCCAGGGTGGGCTCTCCCTCCATGTTTCAGTATGGTTAGTGACTCCCATGTTTCTAATGGTACATCTTGCAACGTTTCCATAATCAAATATTTCTTCCTCTGCTCTCTCAAAGAGCTAAGAATATGATGGCATGGGGTTTGCCCCTTGTCTTCTGAGATTTTGCATTCCAATTTCCAGTATTTAAGTACAGAGTCAGTAGTCGTTTGCTTTTATTTTCCATTGTGTGGGAATAGTCTGCCAACATGGTTCCTGTCTTCAAAATCTGATGCAGTCATTCAGTCAGTTTACATATTGGTGATATCTTTCAGGCTTTGTTCCATGGGTTTAGGCATCTTAAAAGTGCAGGACTTCTTCCCCACTAGTCAGTGAGCTTGAGTTGCTGAGTCCAGTCTTAATATGTAGGTGGCACTCATATTTTCATAGGGATTTAACTAAGCTTGTCGTAATAACAGAAGGGGCAATTTTTATTGGATCTATTTAATTCAGACTCTAAATATTTTAAGCCTGGGTCTTTTTAATGATATTGGACTACAGAGAAAAATGTCTATAAACCCACAAAATACATGATTGTTATATTTTGTGCCAGCTTCTGGTATAAAATTTATTTCATTTGTATGTAGCCAAAATATGTGTAGATTTCTTATAATTTTGTAGTAGTCAGTCATAGAATCATAGAATATTCTGTGTTGGAAGGGACCCATCAGGATCATTGGGTCTGAATCATGGTCCTGCGCGGGATACCCCAAATACGAATTTTATCAAAACGTTAACAAATGGCATTTTAAGAATTTGAAAATAAATAGAAATTATCCAAAGCCCTCCTATTCTTAATATTACTAACTCTGAAAAGTCAAAGCTGAAGGGATGAGAAACTTCTTAAATTTAACTTGGCTTGTTTTTGCTGAATGAAGACAAAACAATCTTCCCTGGTGAAAGGAGTTTTTGGAATTTGGTATTAATGTTTGATTTCTAACTAAGGTCATTTCATCAAGCAAACATTTAAGGTATGCATTTATTATCTTCTTTGGTTTTATGCAGAAAAGTTGCTAATGTAAATATTTTTTAATGCTAAGTTTATCTTGACAAATATGCTTTCTGCTAAGATGTTTATGTATGCAGGATATGGTTATCTCAAAATTGTTTTGCAGGTCATGTAAAAAAAAGGTGTTTCAATAGACCTAATTGAAAGTGTTTCCCTTCTAGATCTTGGCATCAGTTTTTGATTGTATTCTAAAGCAATTCAAAGTATTCAGTATCCATAAAAGTTATTTTGAATTGTCTCTAAAGAAAATAGCTTTTGGTGGTATTTATTCTACACTTTCATGAAAGCAGGCTTGGTCTAAAAGTGCTCAGTGAGATGGGGACAAAGAATATACTTTTAAAAAAGAGTGGATTATGGACCTTGAGTAGCATTTGAGACCAATCATTATGTATGAAGTAAGGGTCTGTGTTAATAAAAGTTATCCTTAGGAAATTAACTTAGGAAAACAAAAAGCTACCTTGTATTTCTGTAGATACCTATTATGGTAGAAAGTGTACCAATGTGTGGTGTCTCCCATGTCTTGCTGTGAGCTGGTCATACTCTTCCTGAGGAGATTAGTTATATTTCCTGTATACTTTAGTTCATGGTAACAGAAAAACCCTTTTTACTAGTGCATGCAGTTTTTTAATACAGCTGAGTCCTGTTTCTGTAAGTCGATGGAATACTAACATACAAATGGATGAGCTCTCCCACCATTTGTTATTTTATAAGTCTAGCTATGGACTCTGGTTTCAATATGTAAAGCTTTGAATCACTGGAGGCATTCCAGAAAGCTGGTGGGAACTCAAGAGTTGGGTGACTACTTGGGACACTGCACGTAACTGCAGAACTTTCTGTCTAATATCTTCACATACATTCACATGAGAAAGGAAAGATCTAATTGGTGTTGAAATCAATTCATTGGTTTTCACCCTGGTTTCAGTTTTTGTGTACTTGAAAGTTGAATTTCAAGTACATGGTTTCGTGGGGAGGGGAGAGAGGTGTGGAGACTTCAAACTAATTCTGACATCTACTTTCAGTGAGCAATTAACTTTTATTGATTAAGTGTGGTAATGCTAATGTAATACACGTAGAGTACTCTTAAATAAGAGCTGAGACTTTTCACTGTTTTCTTTTTAAAATGTGATGTGTATGCATCAAGGGTAGAAATACAAGTTACAAAGTCCAACTCTGAAAATGTGGCTGGCCTGTCTGTACTGAACAGCTCTTTGAGTTTTTGGCCTGGATGGAGGGAAGAGGATGGCAATCTTCTACACAGAGTTGTACTTAGCTGCTATTATATGTTACTTCACCCCAGTGAAGTTAGAGAAATAATGTTTTGTTTAGCATTTTTTGTTATTTTGTGTAGATGAAAAATTCAGTTCTATAGATGCTAATGATTTGAGCCTTTGTACTTGCCAAAGTAATTATTTTATTTCATTCGATTTTCTTGCAGACTTTCTGAAGTAATTCTGCATCTTAAAATAATGTAGTAAATGGATGACATTTAAAGTATCATTGCTCATCATAGTTCTTCAGATTTTCTTTCTTTTTTTTTTATGTCTATCATTCAAAAGTTAGAAGAGCAAAGCTATGGCTTTTAAAGGTAGAACATTACAATATTAGTAGCATCTAGTTCATTTTCTTTGGCATTTAAAATAAAATCTCATGACCTTAAATACTTCGACAGAGGGTCCTAAATGTATTGCACAACATTAAAAACAGTTTAAGCACAGTGTGTTTTGTGAATTGGATGCAGGCAGCTTGCCAAGGTAACTATACTGTAACTACTTGGATTTAAATTCTGTTATGTTGATTTTAGCAAAGATCATAAGTAATTGCAAGAATATGTGGTAATGTTTTTATAAAACAGATTCTTTAAAAGGATGTGCTGAACTGGTTGCTGCATATTTATTGTGCACTGTAGTGTTTCTGAATAATGGATTAGGGACTTTGTTGATTTAGATACATATTCATATTGTACTTAAACTCTTAAGAGTTCACTGACAGCATGTGAAATAAGAGTGGCTTATTCTACATTTGCACATTACAGATTGTCACTGACCATCATTATCACCAGAACTGGCCATGGATTAAAAAAAATCAGCAATTAATAGTCATAGATACCTAACTTAATAATTTGTCTAGATGATCCAATTCTCGCTCAATTTTCCCTTTTTCTTCCTCACAGCCATAGTTTGGTGAAGGGGAAGATGAGTTGGACAGGAAAGGAATGACAGCGTTTTTAGAATATGTTTGAGAATTTGGCTCAGCAAGAGTTGTGTTGGGTGTCATGTCCACACTAATATCATTGCTGACACAGCACGAGAATATTCAGTGCTTCATTTACAGAGTAAACATTTTGAAACATAACATAATTAGCTGTTTGATGTAACAGTTCACAAGCTAAGAAAACACTACCACTATGTTGTGCTTCAAAATATTTACATGATCCATATGACATTTTGCATAGACAGTTATCACTATTGCCAGTAAGGCATGGAACAATGGCTTCAGAAGGAGTGCTGATAAACAGCCTTTTATCTTTGCATTCAGACAAGGAGATTCTCAGCAAATATTAAGAAATCAAGATAGTGATTTATATTGAAATTTTCAACTCTTAAGAATGTTGGAGTGGTGTAGAAACCATTATCTTACAGTATTTACTAGATATTTTCACAAGTTTAGATCAAAGTATGTTTTATCCAGCAAGGGAGTTCAGTACAAAATCAGGACATAACATATAATCTTTTGAATTGATTTTGCAAGCAGAAAGGTATCAAAAGCAATACCACAATACTTTGGTTTAGGAAAATTTTCTGTTCACCAGGAACCAGTGGATTCGCCAATGGATGATTCTTTAAAAATAGATTGAAGAGTAAGCCAATGAAAAATAGGCTAGAAATGAAAAACCCTAATTTTATTCTGATATTTTTCTGTGAGAAAGATACACATAGAAAAATAGTGAAAAATTTTACATAGCATGGTTTTTTTTCTAGAAGCCCTTTCAAGTAAATGTGGATGAGCTGTGTTCAGGTCAAGAAAAGGTTTGGGGCTTATTTGTTTGCTTCTTTTAATTTTGAAAGTCATTTTATATTAAAATTATGGAAAGAGAACCAGACTTATACTTCTGAGCCCCGTGTGTTTTTATATTCTTAAGTATGCTCTAAGTGGAAGTGGTCAACTGGTGGATACATGGATATGAAATACTGTTGTTAAGACATGTGGAGGGATGTCAAACCTGATGTTCTTGTGTCCATGACATACCAATCTCTGTGGCTTGGCCTGGAAAAGTTAAAGACAAAAGCTGATTTCTATCACTTTGAGTTTGTCAGTAGCCAAGTCAATTGTAACAGGTTGTTTGCAGGGAAACACAGAAGATTTCCTCCTTGGTTTTAGTTCTCAGTGCCGTATTTTCCCCCATTGCTGCTAAGTTTTCTGCTGGGATAGTGAGTAGGTAGAATTCAATATGCTCACTAAGTTGGTTTGTCCTTGGGAAGTAAAATGCTGGATGAGCATTAGATGTGCTTAAAATTCTCTGTGATTATCTGTCAAATCTGTTTCTGATACAGAATTTCAGGAGGTGATGCTATGCGTGTTTAGTATTTCTTAGATAATTTGCTCTTTTTTTTAACCTCGGTTGGACACACATAAACAGGTAAAGAAGTGCTGTTTCATCACTCTTGAGCCACGTTAAAGCCATCACCGCTTCTAGCGAGGAGTTGTAAAAATGACCCTCTTACTGAGCAGTCTTCCTATTGTTAATGTCCTTTAGGATCTCTATTTCATCTTCTACATGTGTTCAGTAGAGCGTAAGCAGTGAGTACACGTGCACACTCTCTCAACTGAGAATTGAGATTGAAAATAAACCTCTGTGATTTTGAATGGAGATGCTGACATTCCTTGGTGTGATGTTCCTTTTGTGAATGTAGTTCAGTTAACTTTCAAACAATGTAATTATTTTTGATTTTTTTCCCCTCTAGGACTTGCTATATTAAAGCATGTGCTGACTCCACGGGTGAAGGCAACTCACGTAGCCATTGACACAATGAAAGACTATCTGGATGCAGTGTATGATGTGACTGTGGCTTACGAAGGTACTGTGGACCACAAAGGACAAAGAAAACTGGCACCATCTATGACAGGTGAGTTGAGGCCTATGAGACTGTAGCCATATGCTTGTTCATACACAGAACTAACTTCAGGTGCTTTGAAATGCTCTGAAGATAATCTCCACAGCACTTCAGCCATCCTACGGCCCCTTGGTAGGGCATTGTTCTAGTCACTGGGCTTTACAGGAATTACCTGTGATACTCCTGCCCTCTGCTTCCCTATTTGAATTCTAAATTCAAGTGCCCTTTGCAGTCAAAGGGAACTTGGAGCCATAGGCAGCAGATTCTATTTACCTTCATTTTTCTTCTAGCACTGGGATTTGGCATTATCTTAAATCTGTCTATCTTCCTCTGCTGTGCTACATATGTGTACATGTACACATGTACATCTAATTGCTGAAGTGCACATATTTTAAAGGGAAAATGCAGTAGTATTTCACTAATAATTTTTCAAATTGCTGCACGCAACCAGTAATCTTACAAACATTCAACAGCATTTTATGCAAGTGGGCTTCACTTGCTTCAGTATTTTAAACCACCTACAGGACCTTAAGAAAATCAGATAGATTGGTTTTACATTCCTTGAGTAATCTAAGCAGAAAACACGTTCTGGAGTTTTCTGCTGGAGAAAATTCAGGGACAGAAAGCTTCAGGGTTTGCTGTTTATTATGCTTGGTGGTGGACTGATAATATATTCTTAAGTAAATAATTTGCCTGCACTGTTACTGGAGTGCCAGATATCATATTTCTTTCCATTTGTAGTTGCTGTGTTACTCAGCTGTATCTGTGCCTGTGTGTTGCTGGTTGGCTCAAAGTGGCACTTTTGAGTCTTCTGCACTACCGATACCAAGTGGGAAAAAATAGCTACAGTAGTTCTACAGAGCTCTCCAGAGTTTTAGGCAAGGGATCGGTGTCAACTGAGGGACCAGCAGGGAACTTACCTAACTCTCTGCTCCTCAGCTCACCCAGTGTCACTGGAACTTGTTCCTTCTGCTGCTAAAAATAGTTTATAGTGCAGGTGTTTCCATGTCACTTCATTAGCAGGTGTAACTCCTTGAGTCACATGCACTGCTTCCCAGGTGCTAGTTGATTAGAAGTTCTGGAATTGTCTATTTTTACATTTTCACCTTGTTGAAAATTCTTCTATATAGGTGAGAAACAAAACTGTCAACACTGTGTATATTATCTCAACACTTGTATTGTACTGTAACACCTTAGGATTTTTATTTTATGTACATTTTGTTTGTAAATGGGCATTTTTTAATGTCAAAAGTTCTTTTTATAATTTTATTTTATTTTTTAAATGCCTTCTAACCCTTTTACAGTACCTTTGGAGACTGAGCAGCCTCCTTCTTGTCCCGTCACCCAACCCTTTTTAAGAACCCCTTCAAAACAAATAGGATTGTTTCTCCCTCCCTGCAGTATATCTTGTTTCATGACTTAATTACTAGGCAGTTTCAGCCATTCTCATGCTGAAGTTCTCACTGCCTAATGGTTAATTAAACTATTAAAATGTCATTGCCTAGTGATAAGATGGCGAATGTTCAAATTCCTTACAAGACCTCTTCACCTATTGAACCTTATGGTTTGCATGAAGCATGATATAATTATGGAAGGGGAACCAGCAAGTTGAATTTCCCCGTTGGCTGGTTTTTGTGTTGGTGTCGTGCAGGAGTCAGATGCTTTGGGGTGGCCACTCCACATCCAGCCTTTTGGAGCCTCCATGACAGCAGTCCAGGCCTATCTTTCAGCCAGGCTTACTGTTAGGGCTGGGTAATCACTGGCTCAGCCTTGGGGTAAAAATAAGGCAATAATCCTGAATGAAGTGCAGCCAACCAGCTGTTACCCCTTACAGAGCAGATAAATGATATATCCATGATAGATCAACATTGCGTTCCACGCTATTGTGGCAGTCACATGGATTCCATATAATAGAAATTATGTGGATTAAGAACACTTCATGAGTTACAGTGTGTAACATAGTTGTCATTCTTTTAAGCTGTCCAGACACAAAGTGACAGACAAACAATTTCTGTTCTAAGAGATCAAGATCATTTCACCATTTGTTATGCAGAAGTCTAGTAACAGGTCTATCAGGAATATAACAAGAATTGAATTATGCATACTTATGCATTTGACATTTTTTAGCATTATTTCTCTTTCACAGTGCTAAAATGAGTTATGCACTCATGAAAAGGACATCTTATTTCATATGAACATTTCATATTTGTGTCAGTGCTGGTTGAGAATTTTTTCATTCTCATCGGAATAAAACAGCAGTGCAATCCTGGTAATTTTTAAAAGATAAGGTTGACATGTCTTTTTCAATCTAGCAACACTGATTGAAATTTATTGCATGGAAAACAAACTTCTGATAAACACAACTTTACTTGAAGACTTTATTTCCCATACTATGGGAAACATTTCCCATGTGAATGAAATGTGAATTCCACACAGATACAGTGTTTCTTGAAATGCATTTTGCTTTCAGTTCTATAAATCTGAATTTCTCAGAAGAGCCTGTGCCATTTCAGGAAAAACCCATACTTACCTGAAACATCATCAGCTCTTGGCTATTGTATTCAGTAGTAAACAAAGCAGGTTAAAAAGAACATTTTAATGACTGTGAGGAGTACTAGCACACTTTGTCTGAGAAACTAGGAAAATGTGAATGGGAAAAGATTCTGAAGAAAGTGAACTGCTTAAATTTTGTAGTATGCAACTTCTAGTCCAAATAGTCTTTCTTAGCAAAATTCAAATATTTTAAATTTTTTTTGAGTCCAGCAATCTTAAATATACTGTTGACTTGTTCAATAAGATTAAAACACAGCATAGTATACTAGCAGCTGGAAAAAAGATATTTCACCATAAGAACAGTGAATGCCAGACATACCTGATATAACATGGTATTTTCCCTGCTATTTTAGAGCAAGCAAATTATTGTAGTGTATACTTTCAAATGTGTTGAGCTTTTTGTCACCAGTTATGCATGTTAATATTTTTGGGGGACTTTCCAGTGGCAAGTTTGTTTTAGAAGGCATCAGATTTGATTAGTCTTCAACAGTGACTAAGATTAGATTAGGTTTACACAGGGATGTTGCTTTCTGCTGTTGCTTCACATCCAGTTCTAACCAATGTATGGAATTTTTTTCCTACCATGTATTTATTCCCTTTATTACAAGTTTGGATCTTTGTATGTTCCCAGTGGAAGTTTATCTGGCACATGGCAGCCTTTCTAAAGAATAGCAATTTCCCACAGGTTTCTCCCCTCTTCCTACTCTTCAAGATGGCTTATCCAGATCATTAATGATAGAACCTTCTTGGGAAGGACCGCACTGCTAGGCAGTATTTATTTGTGGTCATTAGAACAAGGTGCAAATAATCATATGAGCACTGCAGCACAGCTGAAGGACATCTCAGGTACTGAAGTCTGGAAGAACTATTTGGAAGGGAAAAGGAGGAGGAGAAACTTGTGCTGAATTTGTTGATACTGTTATCAAGTGAAAAGCAGAAATAAGTTTGGGAAGAAAGGATGAGAACATAGTTTTCCCCCTTTTGAATAAATGTGCTAAGCATTCACATCCAGCTTTGTCTGGTGTTAAGGGGCAGGTCTCATGGGATGTGGGAACTGTTATAATTCTTGCACCTGAAAGAGCATTATGTACACATCTACATCTTTATTATTCTGCCTGAAGGCTTTAGCATAACCAGATGGTATTTATCTGGCCATTGGAGATGAAAGAGTGTGTGAAATAGCAGCATGTGACAATGATAAACACTGAATGAAAATAGCAAGTACATATAGACTCTGTGTTAAAGAAGTCAGAGGAATTCTTGAGAGTTACTGACTCTGCTGTATATCAATTCCAGAACAAACGCTTTGAAAGCCTGTGTATATGTGCATTTCTGAAAATCTGTACATCACTTTGATCAGTGTAATTTGAGGAGGTCAGACTGGCCTAACTTCCCTTGGGGAAAATACACTTTTCCAAAAGCTTGCACTTTTGTTAGGACCCAGTTAGACAGGAAAGTACAGGACTATAGAAAAGAAACTGGAGCAATAGAAAACAAGTCTTTGTCTGGACTGTGGCCCAAATTCGTTAACATCCGTTGTCAAGGTCCAAAGAATGATAATAAGCACATGGTTACAGATGTGTTGAAAGAATTAAAAAGCTAAATTATTAAGCTGATAAACATTAACAGAAGTATAAAACAGTCCAAAGTAAGTTTTATAGTTACAAAATGAATAATAATCTCTTCAGATCTCTGCTAGCTATCATCTTCTATTGCACTAAAGAATATTGAAGAGTAAATGTCATTTATTTTAGAGTAACCATAAAAAGGATGTAGATTAGACCTCAGGATGGACATTAGCACTGGTGAAATTTTTATCATGTGTAGGATGGCTCTTAAGCATGTACAGTAAGCCTCACATCAAAAACTTGTCATTCTGCATCTGTTCAAGCAGAGTTTAAGTAAGGATTACCTTTTGCATTTCAGTATGTAAAATTTACACTGAGATGTTAGGAGGAATTTTGATAACAACACTAGCTGGCAACAGTTCTGTGGGGATTGGACTAGATGGTCTCCAGAGGCCCCGTCAAACCCTTAGAATTCTGTGATATTCTATAAGACATTCTTCTTTTCAAGGAAAACCCTAGTTTTATTTTGCACAAAATGTTAAAATAAAACTTTTTTAATAACTGGGTATTAAATTCACCAGGTATTTTCACTTGTCCTCTGTAGGACCAGAGCAGTCATTTCAGGCCCCCTATAATTCCCTATTAGAAGTAGTTTGAGTAACATGTTAATTTGTGGATGACTTATATGTAGTGGCACTTCCAACACAGATACGGGCATATCTATCAATATTCTGCAGATAAGGACAGTCTGGGTAAATGCAAAGTATTTTCATACTTCAAGAATTAAACATTGTACTTCTGGTCAAAAACTTCATGTCACCGAAGAGCAGCATCAGTTTATGGGAGCGTATGAAAGCCTTGATGTAGTTCATCAGAGAAAATGAAGGTTAGTCTGAGCATGAGTAGTACCTCTGCTTCTTTATCCACCTGAAAACAAGGACACAAAGATGTCAACTGTGTTTGGAATTCCTGTAGCTCAGTTTCTTGTCTCCACCATCAGACTATCTTGGATGCCTAAGGAAGAATACAAGATTCAAGCAACCCTAAATGTGTTTAACTTTTCCCAAATCACAGACACCTGTGGCCACTGTATCTGTGTGCTCAGACCCCCTTGGTGGGGGTAATGACCCTCTGCAGCTCCTTCCAAGCCCCAGGCATGTGTTCCTCTGATTGTAAACCAGATTATTGTGTATCTCAGTAATTCCCAAGCAGCTCTTACTGAAGGTAAGCATCTGTAGTGCATCTGTAGCTTCCCTTTGGGAATTTGTGATCAGAAAACACATGGTCATCAGGAAACCTGCACACAAGGGGCTCTTGAAAGTACACTGGAGATTCATAAAATTACCCTGCACCCTGGACCTCATGCATATGTGAGAGGAAGCTTTCCACTCCACAAGCAGCCATTTATTTACAAAGGCTCGAGGAACTCCTGATCTTTATGTGAAAGTGTATCTAAACCCTGAGGATAACAAAAATAACTTTAACTTCTTCACACTGCCAGGTTTGGCCAAAAATATGCTGCTGCTTTGAGAGTCTGTGTTTATTTTTGGGGGTTTTGTGCATCACAGTCCTACTCTGTGGTGTTGTCCTCTGTTATAAAAACAGACTGACTGAAAGAAAGGCAAAACCATCAATACTAGCAGTACTGGCATAGTTCCTAACAGATCCTAGTTTTTTGCTATAGAGAACATAGTTTTGAACTTGTCCACTCCTTGCATCTTTTATTGCCTTTTTTCTTAATTGAATTGTTTGAATTTTTCTTTTTCACTTCTGAAACTTTAAAAATGTTCCAGAGAAGACACAAGTATCTCATGACTTTGCTCATTTTGAATTACCAGTGGTAGGATACCCTTTTGATGTAATCCACAGACCTAACCTGATCCAGGTTCTGTTCCTAGCAGCCTATTGATCAAAACTGTTACACTTCTGTGGGAAACCTCCTGCTAACTCAGCCAACATACAATATTCACAGAGTAGTACAAAGCTCAGAGTGCATCTGTTAGAATAACAGATCAAAGCCAGTCAAAGATTGTTTCAGTGTGGGTCTTCATCAGAGACCATCTTGGAACAGCACGACAACTTACAATGACACTATGCTGCTCTCCATTGCTAATATCAGTATAGTGAACTATAGATACCATTTTCTAATAATAATAATTTAAAATAATTCTTTAGATCTCAGCATCTTCAGGAAGATACAGGCAAGTGATTATTTACCCTTGAATTTGCAGGATTTGTGAAGCTATAGTTCTTATCTGCCATCTTCAGGACTTTTTATGTTTATATATATATATATATTTTTTTTTTTTTTTTAAGCTCTCATATCCTTCCTTCTGCTTCCATTCTTCAAACTCAAAATTTGGCCTTTTTAATGTCTCCTTGTTTGTAATGGAGGTACTTTTCCTCCTTAAATGTTTTTGTTGGTCTTTTCTGTGGCCTTCTCTGAGTCCACTACATCCTCCTTCTGATGCAGAGGCCCAGAAGTGCACACAGTATTTAAAATGTGGATTCATAATCTTTATCTGTAGAATGACTCTCTTTGCTTTGTTCTTGATGTCCTTCCACAAGCTGCCCAGTATTTGCGGGATTTGGGGCTGCTGCTGAGAGGATAGTTTTAGGGAAGGGTCAGCAACTCCCAGATTGTAACCACCAAGTTAAGCATCATGTAATCAGGGTTTCAGTGACTATTTTTTTCCCCATGTTTGTTTACACTGAAGCTTGGCTGCCACATTTTCACCCTGTTTATTCAGCTTTGAGGGCTTTTTGAAATTCAGCCAGTGTTTGACTACCCAGAAGAGCCCAGGGTCTTCAGTAAGAGATGTGAAAAACTGGAGCATTCACAATTTGCCCTCTTCTTCAACTCATCAATCATGAGACAGAGTAAAACCCGTCCTGGCATCAATCCTCAGAGGACCCTAGTCGCCAAGTCTTTTCCATTCCTAAGTCCTTCCATTTGCTTCCTGTCCTTTAAGCAGCTTTCAGTCTATAAAACATCATTTCCTCTAATCCTGTGGCAGCTTAATTTCTTTAATAGCCTTCAGTGTGGAACGCTGTCAGAGGCTTTATGAAAATTCAAAAATATGATGTCCAGTGAATCCCCTTTATCCGCCTGGTCCTTGACACTGTTGTAGAAATCCAGCAAGTTGATGGGACAGGATTTCCCTTTACAGAATCCACACCAAATCTTTTTCAACAGACTGTGATTTTCTATGTGCTCAGTGATTTTATTACAGGCCTGTTATCTTACCCAGTGATGTAAGACTCTGGTATGTATTTCTGTATTTCCCAGCATCATCTCTAAAGTCCTCATTTGTAGAAGGGAAACTCCCCATTTTTCTAGCACAATGGCTGTTTGCGATGATAGGTTACACATATTTGTTTTTAAATTCAACATTTGAGAGCTTCTGGATGAATGCTGTCTGGTCTTGGTGACTTCCTGGCATCTGACTTGTTTATTTATATTTAGTCTAATATTTTCTGTCTGTTTACTTATTGATCTAGTTCCTTTGAATGATCTGGTACAAAGAACACAGTGGGTGTAGGAATCATTTTCAACAAGAAAAAAAATGCAAGCAGATATATGAGCTTCTCTTGCAAGGGCTTATACTTGACCATGAATGCTGCTCTTCACGCTTTTGTTATGCAGCAATCCTACCAGTGGCTCATCAAGTTTACTGCTTTTAATATAGTCAAAAAAGTAGAAATAGAGCACCCTTTCCATTTTTCAAGTTCATTTTTAGTCCTCTTAAGTTTATGTTTACATTTGGCATGAGTAGTTTTGTGGTTTTTCCTTACTTGGACAAGCTTTCCATTCCTCAAAGAGGAGAAGAAGATAGGAGTATCATGGTAGCCTCCTTGATTTTCCCATTAAAGTCATACAGATGTTTTTCAGATCCACAAAGGCTTTTCCTTTTGCAGTGCCACACATGTTTTATGCGAGCTTCTATTACAAATTTGGTATTCGGTGAGATTTTTAATAGCCTCTAGATTGCCTTCTTTTGGACTGTGTATTTGAGGATGTTTTGACACTTGCCTTCCCTCCCATTATGTACTTCCTTTAATTCATAGAATCATTATAGTTGGAAAAGACTTCCAAGAGCATGAAGTCCTACCTTCAACCAAACACCACCCACATCCACTAAACCTTATTACAAAGTGCCACATCTGCTTATTTTTTGAATACTTCCAGGGATTACAACTTCACCACTTCCCAGGGCAAGCCTGTTCCAAAGCAAGACCACTCTTTCAGTGAAGGAAGTTCTTCTAATATCCATCCAGCCTGAACTTCCTGTGATGCAACTTGAGGCCATTTCCCTTGTCCTGTCACGAGTTGCCTGGGAGAAGAGGCCAACCCCAAAGAATTCTGCATTTCTGTGCTGGATTTGTTCCCTGCAACACTGAAATTAATTGCATTGTGATTGCAGAGCAAGACCACACCACGAACAGCATCTTTTCTTGTGGGTTTTCTTCCTTACTATTTCTTCCAGGAAAGTTTTTTTTCCCCTCTGATGTTTTTGTCCAATTGGTTGGGTCATTTTGGTTTGGTTTTATTTGGAATTTTTTTCCTCTGCTCATCCTGCTCAAGTATGAATGCAGTTCAATAAAGGTAGCTGGAATCTTACACTCCTGCTGTCAGTCCTGAACTTGCGGGTCTCAGTCTGGCTTCACAGTTTCTGCTTACTATTATTAAGCTTACTTGGAAGTAATTTAATTATTTACCTTACATATATCCTAGTAGAGTCTGGATTTTCCATCCACAAAGACTTTATTATGCTTTTGTCTCCTTATTATATAAAGCTATTATATTTCTATAATCTTTCATGTACAGTACCCTACCCTCACTTATACATCCTCTTCTGTCATTTCTAATAGTCTGGTAGCATTGCCTACTCCTGCAGACCCACCAGGATGCCTGCATTACAGGAAGGAGTGATCTCTTGGTTCCAGTAATTCTTGTAATGTCTTTAGGCTCCTCATGTTGATACAGAGGCACTTCTGAATCTTGCCCTCACAATGAATTTTAGCTACATCCACCTCATGTTACATCCATCTGAACAAGTTGCTTTTTCTGACTTTCAGTCTTGCCCAACTGCCAGTTGAAACAGTCTCTAATTTTTTAGTTTTCGTGGCCAGCATCCTGGCCTAACAATGATCCAGGTGCATCCCATTTCTCACTTCAAAACATCCCCCATCTCCTGAACTGTATCCTCATTACACTGTGCCCCTTGTGTATGCATGGGGGCACTGATCTCTGTATGCATATAAGTCCTTGCACTAGGGATTGGCAGTATTCCTAAGAGCTCTATTCCTCAAGTGCAGGCTTGTTTCCTGGCTGTGAGCTTCAGTCTGGACTGCACAGCATCCCCTCCATGCTTCCTTACATTCCCCAGTCCTCGCAGGTACTGGTGCGGCTCTTCCACTGCTGCCTGGGGCAACTCCTGCGATCAACCTCTGCTGGTCTGGGATGTTTGCTTTCCTGTCTGGTGCTGCTTTGCTCTACTGCTGCTTTATTTTGTTAGAGCAAGTCGTGAAATAGTTTCCTGTCAGCTCAGCTTGGGATGATGGAAAGCATGAAGCTGAGAAACAGCACAGCACTTAAATTTATGTTTGTTTTGCTCTTTGTTAATTTGGTGTTCAAAGTAAATGGAAGTGGAGAGACAGGATTTCTTTCTTTGAAGAGGAGATAGTTTACAAACTGCTTTGGTAGCTGAACACTGAAGTCTAGACTAATACAAGTTTAAGAAGTAGAGAAAGAATCTACGGTTCAGAGGAATGTCTCTGCTGTCATGATTTTGCCTGTAAAACTGTACTAACAGCAACATACAATGTTCTCTTACTGAAGAGACGTATTTTTACATATTTGAAATGCTAGTTACTTAGAATAAATACACATTATTCAGATTTCATTTTCCTGTGATATCACTATCAATGTATCACAAACATTGCTATAATCTGTTAAAACAGGAGAGATTTGGGAGCTCTTTAAGTGGACACAAAGTCAGGCCTCAATGTGTCCCTTCTTAATTTTGAAGGACTTTGGCAACAGTTACATTGCAGTAGAAGAGCCAGTTGTAGGAGGCTGAAATCTGAGCTACTTTATTGCTGTCATATTTAAAGTGCATATAAAAATAGACTTCATTAGTAATTGAAAACTGGAATATCTATTTAAGTGTAACACTGCTGTCAACTTTCTTAAGGGACAAGACAAATAATTGGAGTGGTGGAATGAATTTACGTGGTTCGGAATGGGAAGGTGCTCTGAGAATAGTTGTTTGTCCCTTCTCAGTACAGATATGTCGGTGTTTCAGAGCGTCTCTCCTCCCTCCGTTTCCCTGGTAATGCTGGTAATTCCAAAGAGAATTAATTGGCTTTTGAAAGTGAAGAGTTGAGAACTGGTAGAATTTTGCAGGAGCCCTAAATACTGTTTTGCAATTAAAAATTCTGTGGATTCAGTTCCTTTCCTGGAGGCTGTTGTACCTCATTTGTTAATCCCAGTGCTGCAGTGATTCCCACTCCGAAGTACTGTGTTAATGTGAATCCTGTCCCACTGAAGGAGGGGTACAGTGTCACAGCTCAAGAACAAAAAATGCTCAATCCACTTTAATATTTTCAATTCCTTCCTTCTGCTGTGCTTGGTCACTAGAAGCATTATAAACATTCTATGCTTGTATCTGTTATTTAGCTAGATAGAAAGTTTTATTAGGAAATTATCTCCCACACAAAAGTCAGTCCATTTGGCTCCCACACAAGTTGTTAGTGTTCATTTAACCCAAATTGTACAAGATTCTTGACTAATACTGTCCCCAACATAATGTTTGCTTGTAATGCATGATTTTCATTTCTGTTTTGTCTCTTGAAGGAAAGTTCAGGCTCACTTGTTCCTGCTGTTAATTATAACAAATTCTGGCAAGTTTAGGAATCTGAAAAGCCTGTCAGATGTTGGCCTTAAGGGCTAGTGTCCCTGAAGTTGGATGTAATTTGTGCATAATAAATTGCTTCAATAAGATTTTGTTTTTTACCTTAATTACATAAGTCTTTTGGGAGTTAAGCTAATGTGAAATCAAGGGTCATGGGACCACCACAAACCTTTGGAGGTTATAGTGATAAAATCCAGCTGTTTCTTCTCACAATCAACCTCCAATATCTCATCCTTATCCAATGGTGTTCTTATGTGATTGCTGTGACACTGTAGACTGGGGGAAGAAAAGTTGGGTTACTTGTATTAAACAGTGACATGAATTGGATAATTAAATACTAGTAAGATTACCTGACTTGGTTGACTGCATGCATTACAGTGTCATCTGCAGATGTCCTGAATACCCAGTCTTTGGATAAAAGGACTTCCAATTGATTTGTGGGAATTTTGACCTTCCCCAGGATAGCATCTTAAGTAGCAGATCACACAGCCCTGAGTGAGGCTGAACTAAGTCAAACTCAAAAGGGAGGTTGAGGTTGTCGGGGAAAGCACTACGATTCACAAAGGTGGGAAATAATGATAAAGTTTAGGACCTTCACATATGGGGATTAAATTTAGAGTGGTTGAAGACCAGAGTAGGAAGTGGTAAGAATCAGCTTGCATTGGAACTTGGGCCTAAGGTGGAAAGCCACAGAAACACTCTGACATTTGAGGAGGGAATTTTGTTGTCCAAGTAGAAATGTAGAATTGCTACACTTCTGCTTTGGTGAGGGAAGTTGTTTCTTCTGAAATATTTATGTCTTGAGTTTTGATTGGTTTATAGTTTTCCTTAAAAATTTATAACTGAGTTATAAGTAACATCAGTAAAGACTTGTTTGTTCCTATGCAGAACAGCCCATGTGCTATGAAGAAAAAGAAACATACACTATACAATGCACAGAATGTTTTAAGTATCTCTTAAAACTGGATCTTCAACTCTAACTGAATATGCATACCATAGATGCTTTTTATAGGAGTCTAGTACAGAAAAAGACCAGATCATCTGGCTTCCAGGCATTTGTTTTCTAGATACAGTTTTGCATATTGTTAGAATGTTCCATTTAATAGGTAATGCCACTCAAAAGAGGATTTCTATGAAATTCTCTGGATTTCTATGAAATTATAAATGTTCATGAACATTTATAAGCATTTTAGAGATGTATAATGCATCTGTCATTTTAAGATATTAATAGTACACTTTCAGGTGCTTATATAGTCAATAACCTTCATGTAGTGGCCTGGATAGTATCCTTTGAGAAACAGCCCTGCAAAATCCTTTCTTCACATTAAAGCAAGAGAAAAAAAATTCTTTTAGATAACACCGATTTCTTTGTGGTTGGTAAAAGCATTGCACATAAACCTGAAGAAAATGTCTACATGTACCATCATTCTGGACTCCTGAGTCCTTAACTTGCCATCTTATATACTTAACTGCTGTCTAATACCTGTAGCTAGGAGAAGGTTCTACCAGAAACCTCTTGGCAACAGCTGTGTTTGCTGCTCCATGGCCAAGAGATGCCTGGATGGAGCCTGGATGGAGCCTTCATCCAGCTCTCCAGCTGATGGTGTGTGGCCATGTTGCCCATCTGACATGTGGGTTGGTGAAGGGCTCTCTGCATGATGTCCAGACAGAACCACATACAGCACCTTACAGATTTCTGCATCCAAGCACCTCAAGACCTTAGGGATCTCTTTATCTCTTTTCCCTCCCTCCCCCTCTGCAAGCACACACACATATTTGCATGAACAGGCTTTTAAAATTCCTTAAGGCAATTTCTAGTATGTGATAAGGACTGTTTTTACAACAGAGTCCTTACAAATTGATAATCCTGTAAAGATGAAAACCCAATAGGGGGATATCTGCTTTGGCAGACAACAATAAAGATGTACATGCTGTAACAATTTATTTGCACATTCATTCCTCCAGATACCCCTTACAGTTACGGGTCAAAGTCTTCCATGCATCTGCACTGCTGTCCAAAAAATGTCAACAACCTAAAGGGGACCACCCAGCCTGTGTTACATTTGTTGCCTGTATGTATTGTAGGATGGCACTTCTGGTCCCTTTTCAAAATAGGATTACTATCCAAATTTCTGAGGACTTCTATCCTCACATCATGGAAATCTCTGTCCAGGGATACTGTGCTTACTGCACTACCCCTTGCTACTGATAAATGCAAATGGTTGCCAATACACACTGCAAAGGATTTCACATTTACAACATGCAGTATATTACAGTAATCATGCCCAATATTTTTACCACTTGTTAGTTGTAAGAAATCCCACAAGGTCATTTGAGTAATGGAGTTTTGTTTGTCCTTAATGCTTGCTTGGTAAGTTTGTCTAGAGACAAATTGAGGAAATGGGAGGTGGGGGCCAGTTTGCAACAGGGCTGTCTTGAGCTCTGTGAGACAGAAGAAAAATGAAGGGATACAAAATGGAAAGCAGCATTTTGTTCTGAGCCTGCTGCTCTTTTAATTATAATTATTTAGTTACACTTTTTAATTATAGGTTATTGCTTAAACTAAGCATACTATCTCCTGGGGGTGCTTTGGGAAATCACTGTAATTCCAATTTTATCATCCAGCAGCAAACAAAATTTAGATTTTAAAAAGGACAAGCAAAGAGGATTACTAACTTTAAACAAAATTGCAGGATGGATAACTTTATGACATCAAAGTTACTGTATCTGACACTATTGAATGAGTAGACTGTTGCTGAGATAGAGGGTAATGTTTTCAAGCACAGCCTTTTACAGCTAGCAAGGTGCGTTTTAGGACAGTTCTTCCATGTTGTACATGATAGTGGTCCACCATTTCAAGTGTATAGGCCAGATGGTTTGTAAGTTTAGTGAAGCACCCAGGACCTGAACATAAGGAGGGAAGATTTTTGAGCACTCAAGTTAGGCTTCCAAGGCACTTACAGTCAGATTTTTTTTGGTGTATTCGTAACTCAGTGTTTTTGTAACTCAGTCATGTTGTTTTGCTCTCTTCTTAGAGTTTCTTTGTAAGGAATGCCCAAGAGTTCATATTTTCATTGACCGAATTGAACTGAAGGACATTCCTGAAGAGCAGATGTATATGAGAAGGTGGCTTCATGAACGTTTTGAAATAAAGGATAAGTGAGTAGAAATACGTAGAACTTTCTGTTTCAAGAGTCTGTCTTATTTCTTTTATATTAACAAATATACTCATGATTTCTGTGTTACCAGCAGTGCCAGCTGTAGGGCTCTCTGAAGAGGGGTGATGTTGGTACTGCTATTAATAGAATATAATTAATATCATATAATATATCATATAATACAAGATAATATAACTTTGTGGTTAAACCTTTTGCTCAGGAGGTTAGGCTTCCTCAGGTTTTGACCTTCTTTAGATTGAAGAAGTGTGAGTCCATGTTCCAGGCAAGACTCATATTAATCTGAATACTCTCCATTCATCTTCTTGTAGTTAAGTCCTGTGCAGGAATGTAAGATGCCTATGGTAGGCAAGCAAGAAAAAGCAGTGTGATTCTGCTCTTGTAATCAGTGTTAAGTTGGAGTGATAGAGGGGCAGGTCTTGTTCTAATCTCTTCTGCCAAAATTGTATACAAATCTTTCATCCAGACAGCAACTGGATAAAAACACAGTTAACCCCAAAATTCCTACCTTCACTGGGGAAACAAGGTGAAGTAGAAGTTTCATTAGTTCATTTTTGAATTGTGGCAGAAGTAAAGTGCCTGGCTGCCTCCAGCATCTCCAGATAAGGTCCCTAGTGAGTATATGCAGCAGATCCTGGAGGACCTTGTTATCCAGAAGGACTTTGTGCCTAAATGTAGGATTTAAGTATTGTTTGAGAGATGATGGTTTAATTTGCCAGATCTGAATTCCTGCTTAAGGGAGCTGAATCTGTTTACTTTCTAAATCCTTGAATACTTTGAGTGAGACAGAAATTTCCCAGGTTTTTCAGTTGTGTTCTGCTTTAATACTGTTCTGCCAGTCTTACACTCTGTGGAAGTAAAAAATGTATTAATTTCTCCTGAGAACTTTGAATTCATATAGAAGTTAACATGACTATCTGTAAACATGGCACGGTTACTAAAGTGTCTTAGACATTTAGGATCACTAAAAAGTTTTTCTTTTCTTTATTTTTGAAAGATAGAAAGTCTGAATTTCTATCTGAAAGATAGAAAGTCTGAAAGGAGCTGATACATAAAATAAAAAGCTATCCAGTGTCTGTTCCTTTAGTTATCTGGTAAAGATGAACAAAACTGAATCATACATGTGTCATTGTAAGCTCCTGTTCACTGGAACATCTTTCCTGGGACTAAAGCAGTCTGTCAGGCAAATTTAGAGATAGTTAAAACCTCAGAATTTCCAGACCCATTTATTACTGTTTTTTAAAACTAGGAGGAAAAAGTTACTACTAAGCCAGTGATGTAGCATCTTACTCTTGCACGTTTAGCTTCCAATATATTCAGTGTCATGTGAGCCTTTGTTATTTATTAGTTTATATTATGAAGATATTTCTTCTTCCTCCTCCTTTGGTGCTCAGTATATTGTTTTGTCCTACAATATTGTCCAGTACTCTGGGCTTTTCTGCTAAATGTTGAATGAAAACAATTCTTGTCAACTTTTATATTCACTGTCGCAGTTGGTCCACAAGGAAAATATGGCCTTAATGCTTACAGGGGTTTAGGTTGAGTATTTTGACGTGCATCATATTCATAAGGTGTACTCATTGTTTGAACTTGTTACAGAGGAGCTGCTACGTGTTATGAGATCATTTGTTAAAAACGTTTGGTTAGGAGCAGTTACTGGATGAAAGTAAGGTTGCTTAAAATGTCTTAAGCCACCATCTGACTTTGACCATCTCCTTTTTCTCTGCTTATAGGTTACTAATAGAATTTTATGATGCAAAGGATTCTAAAAGAAGAAATAAGTTCCCTGGGAAAAGCGTTCATTCCAAACTAAGCCTCAAGAAAACTTTGCCATCATTGCTGTTTTTAGGTGGCCTGACTGCTAGTATGCTTCTGACAGAATCTGGAAGGAAGCTCTATGTAAAAACATGGATATATGGAACTTTAATTGGCTGCCTGTGGGTTAGCATTAAACCATAAGCAGATGTTGGTTTCCAATCAGTGAAATGTGCAGTCTTTTCTTGCACATTGCACCAAATTTTTTCCTGACTTTATAGAAAAAAAGTGTAAATAAAGCCTTATTGATCGAATATTGGAAATAATAGATTTTGTGACTTAAGCCTCTGTGTGGTTGGTCTGGGGAAAATAAATGTAGATTTTCAAATTTGCTACTGATTTTTGTTGGAATAATGACAGATAAACCAAGTCATATGATAAATTGCTTTCCCCATGAACTAACATCTATCTCTCTGCAGATTTGAAGAAGTATGAGTTATGCATAAGGGTGTCTTATGTGGACCTGTGAATGTATTTACAGAGATTAATTTAGGGTATATATTTATTCTTCTGATATTCATGTTGAATTTTTGTTACTCCTTGGTGCATTACAGCAGCTCAGTTGCATCTATCCCAGCTGTATCGCAACTAAAATCAAAACCTTTTTTTTTTTACTTTTGCTCTTCAGTTTTCACTAAATACTGTGTTCTTTAAAAGGGACTGTGTAACCTGGCAAATCATGAGATGTTACCAGAAGCAGAATAAAATGTTCCTGAGAACTATTGTTCATGGGGAAGAAGCTCTGTTTATCTAGTGCATGATTTTTGATTATATTGCAGTATTAGGTGATTCTTTTACATATGCAAAACATTAAATTGTACCAAGCAAACAGCTTATTTCGCGCACCTGGTATTTGTACATAAAAGGAATGTGTGCAGTGTAAGGAAGTGTGAAGTTTTCGTTTCTGGCCAGACCCCCTGTAGCCTCCCTTGTGTCTGCATTACCCCTCGCATCATGAGTGTTCAGCTAAGCTCACGCTTCCATGTGTACGTGCCATAAGCAGAAGTTTCCTGTTACCTCACGATTTTCTGGAAGCAACCCTTGTCATTTGGGAAGTGCACAGAATCACTGTAACTTCAGGAGCAGTAACAAGGAACTTTCAGGTGTTCCTGCTAAATTTGGAGTGTGTGCCTTTCCCACTAACCTGATTTAGCCTTGATGTTTCATAGGCTGGCAGTCATCTCTGTGCTGTAGTATCCCAATAGATTATGAGTCATTCTAGGCCACGCAGACTGCACTTAGGTTGAAGTTATGGGGTTGATGTATGTGATTTGCACAGTAGATAATAGTCACTGAAATGCATATCCTATCAGTATTTCACCTGCTTGAAAATACACTTTAAAAAGTAAAATCAAAAAACCCTGTGAAAGTCTGTGATTCCCAAGGCTGGTATATTTGTTAGGGAAAACCATTTCCTGATTCAGGAGAAGTCTATGTGTACAGCAATGCAGTAGGAAAGAAGATGTATTTTTTATTCTTCCATTAGAGAATTGGACTCCCTGTATCAAAATTTAAAAACTAGAGAATATTTTTATATCACACTTGCAAGCTTTAAATGTGCATCTCTTTCTAGCTTCAGTACAATTTGTCTTGCTTTAGTGTCCATTGTGAATTAAGCATCTCTTAAAATTATATCTCAGTTTTTCAGATTCCACCATTGCCAGTTAATTAAAGGTTTTACCATGTGGGGTTGTTTTGGGTTTTTTTTTTAAAAAAGAGTGTTACAGAGGAATTACAGTTCCACCTTAAAATCATTCAGTACAACTTTCAGTTTGCAGTTCTGTGTCCTTCCATAATGGATTTTGTCACTGGAGTTATTTATATCAGTGATTGATTCAGGATATGTTGATGAACCATTTTAAAAACAATGACTGGGAACAATGTTGAAAAACAGTATTGTTATGAGGCTGTGAAACAAAAAAAAAAAAAAAAAAAAAGAAAAAAAAAAGCCATTTTATGTAACAGCCAAATGTGCTTACATGTAGTGCTTCCTATTCTCAGCTGACTGTTACCAGTGGGTATAACCAGAAGGCAACGTTCCTATGTTTGTGTGAGTTTTTTCAGTCATGGAATGAAATTTTACTCTGACATGACTAAATTTCTTTGTAACAGCTAAGAATAACATTTAATTATACATCAAAAATAAATGCAAACTGCTTAATTCATTTGTAGGAAAATAACTGCTATTTTGGAGAGCCTAATTACATGAAATACTGGATCTCTCTTGCTGTTTAAGTACCAGGAAATATAATTGACACAGTGGAGCAAACAAACAGGATGTTTATTTTGAACCTTATTCTCTATGTTAATCTTTTTTTTTTCCTTGTCATTAATTTATAAAGTTTTGAAACTGTAATTTGCTGATGTATTTGGCATTGGGAGTATCACATGCTATTTCTAAATATGCACTGATATTAACTTGAAATATTTCTTCATTAAAATAAGAAGAGCCAATGCTCATTCAACTTTTCTGTCCTGTCTGCTTGTTCAATTTTTTCTGCACTTTCATGTTTGTAATCTGGAACTATTTAAACAAAGGCTACAAGTGTGGTTTTGAGTCCCTGATGGAAGGATTTGTGTGAGAAACAGTCAACTGAAAGAAAACAACTTTGTCTTTTTTTCCCATGCAGCCAGAAATGTGTTGGAATTGATCTGTGCTTGTTCAATGCAACACACCACCACGTCAGTCCAATTGTAATAGCTTTTCACCCTTGAGCACCTACACCATTTGCTGCTCATTAATGATGTTCATTAGTGTGTAAGACCAGCTTCTGTCCAGGAATTGGACACTGTGACAATAGGCTTTGGCTTGACAGCACTGGCAGAGCGTGGACAGACCCAGGGGCAGGGAAGAGGTACTGCAAGCAAATACCTGAAGCATATCTTGGTGGCAATGCCACCAAAGTTGTAGTGATGTGTTAAATCTCAGAAGGACCTTTATGTTCAAAGACTGCCTTTGCCAGCTGTATCAGTGCCTCTGATAAGAGCTGTTTCCCTCTCATAAGTACCACTATATACACAAGCTGTGTGTAAAACTTGCAAGACAGCCACTAAATGCTAGTCCTACAATGACATCCTTGTGTTTACTTTTGGGGAAGGAATTCAGCTAAGCAAGCATTAACTTACTTGATGGAGAACACAAAAAGTGAAGTGACAAAACATTGTGTGATACTGGAGCGAAGAAATGACTGAGGGGGACACAAGGGACTCCACCCAGATGCAGTCCTTTGCTAACTCCTCTGAAGCATTTTACTGTAATACTTGGGGGTTTTTCTCCTTTCAGTCAAATGTAACATACCTGTAAGACATTTTTTAATACTTAACAGTTGGTCCTTGATTGTTTTGGTATTTTAGCATGCAGAGAATGTATATACTTACTTCAAGGGAGAGAGAGGTAACTATTTTGTGTTGGGATAATGAAGAGGACCGTGAGCAGGTTTGGGATTTTTGGCTTAATGTTAAAAGTGAAAAATTATGCTTTTCCTGTCACCACCTCCAAATAAAAAAACACTTAATGACAGAGATTTCAACTATGCAGTAGAAAACCAGCTAACAGGTTCAAGATACTGGCACCTGCTTTATAAATGCTTTCCCGATCTAAATATGGAAACCAGAGTTTGGTCCCAACTTGCAATTCTAGGTCACATTTTAGCAGAGTGGCTCTGGTGGCAGGGCTTGGAGCAAACACAGTGGGGTTTCTCTTGTCCTCATTTTCATGTTCTTGCCTGTCTCATCAATTTGGAGCTCTGTGGTCCCAGTGAAGTGTGCTGTGCAATTTGCTGAGCATAAGACAAAAGAAGAAATTGTTACTTTAGTTTGTATAATGGCAAAAGTCACTCAAGTAAAACAGCATGTCAAGAGAAGGAAAAACAACAGTAATCTGAAACAAAGATTAGAAACATCAACTTCAGTCAGGCATGACCCCATCTGACTGATTCCAGGGAAAATTTGTTTTCTGTGTGAGGACCAATTTCCCTGTCAGCATAGTGACTATGTCTCCCACCTGTCCAGTTTCAGTCCCAGATCTGCAGCCTTACCCTAGGCTGACTGTGGTCTCTTTTTTCTAATGAATTCTTCAGCACTTTTCAGACTGATGTGAATCTTGGGTTTTCTTCATTCTGGAACTGAAGAATTTCCCTATTTGTTTTCAGCCTGATAAACTCCTGACAGACCACTGCCACCCACCTCCTTCTAATATGTTCTCCTTTAGAGGACTGGCATTTGGTGGGCAGATGCCAGAGGAAATGCAGGGGTCTGTTGCTGGTGGGCTGGAAGGAGGCATTGCTGTTGAAAGAGGGGGTGTTGAGCTCTGAGCTACTTGGTCTAGTGGAACGTGTCCCTGCCCATGGCAGGTGACTTGGAACTAGATGATCTTTAAGGTCCCTTCCAACCAAACTGCTCTGTGAAGTCTATATTGAACATCCGAAATGGATCTCCCTCCCTCCTGCCTGTGCCAGAGCCTGCTCCTTCACTGACTGGCACTTGGCATGGCTTTGAGTGAAGGCAAAGGCCAGACACTCCTCTGAAAAACTGACTTGTTCTTGGGTCATATTTGTGATGTGAAAGCTCCATTAGTTAGGCTTGTACAAACTATTCCACAGCCTTTTATCTTCTGTGGGAACTCAGTTTTTGAAGGACATTTTGGTGCCTTTGTTTGTATTCCCTGTGTGACTAATTCAAACCAGAGCCATTTCAACCTGTTTCCCTGACAGACCCAGAGAACCTACAGAGGATGCAGATGTTCAGGGGCAGAATGTTGCTGCCAGTTTTCTGGCTGTGCAGTGACAGAGCTGCTGGTCAGAACTGCCAAGTTCCCCACAAAACCTCTGCAGAAAACAGGCCCCTCAAATCCCAGTTCCACCATCACAGCCTGTGAGAGGCATCACCATAGGCTGCCAGTACAAATGGTTTCAGAGTGGTGGGTCCTAAAACCCACTTGGCTTGTTTGCAAAGTATCCTGGATGTGGTGTTCTCTCCATAGGGTGGGGTGGGCTTCATTGGTGCTTTGAAGCATGGATGATCTATGGGTTGCAGAGTTATGCCTACTTTAGGGCATCAAAGCCCAGTCACTGGGATGAGAAGTAGGAGAGACAGTCTCACCAACTCCTGGCCTGAAAAAGACCAGAGATATTTTACTTTTCCCACCGTTCTATGCCCTCAGGGAGTCCCCAGTGCTGCTTTTCACCAGGCTAGGTTGGAAAAGATTTGAAGGTCTATAGGGCCAGCATGACTATCTGATGCCAAAGGCATTGGCTGGGTACGTGGATGTCTGCATTCATCTTTGGTCCTGGGGCATTTCTGAACTGCCCTAAGAACAAGATGGAACCAGAGGTGGCCACAGCTCACACCAGTCTGCAGGCAGAGGTTACAGAGAGAGAAATAGGGAAGGGTTCCACACTGAAGTGCCATATTTTTGAAGTGCCTTTCCGTGTTAGGAGTGAGTCTGGCACACCATGGGCACCAGCAGATCTTGTCACCACTACAGTTGTGTCCCACGCTCCACACCAAGACCCTGTTTTGCTGTCTTCCTCAGGGACACTCACAAAGGCTGAAATTGCCAAAGCAGTTTTGAATTTCTGGATATAACCAAACTCTGGCCTTATTTTGCTCTGCAACTACTTCATCCAGTTGGGACCACAAGGGAAACAGAATTTAATTTCAAGTTGGCCAAGATGGGAAAATTGACACTGTAATGATCCCAAAAAGTATCAAATGCTGTACAACATCAAACACAAACAGAAGAATATGCAGATATCTCAAGGCCGAAACCTGAACTGGAGGTATTAAGTTAAATTACTTTTCATGGTGTATGCATTACAGTCGCTGGTTAAGGCTGTCACAGTTTAGCAGGCATTTGCATCTCCTATAGTGTCCTATTGCACTTCTGGCAGAAACACTATAGGTCCAGAAAATGGCATTGCCATTATGCTAGTTTGCACCCAAGTCGTTTAAAGTCTTGGATGATAAACTATCATGATAAACTAGGCTATAAAATTTTGCCTCTAATCTATATAACCTACAAGTATTTTTTGGCTTCTATAAACTACAAAGTCTTCACTTTTTGTCACACGAGGTATAAAAAAAATTGGTTTGACATCAGGACGCTTTAATAAATTCCTGTTTGTCACAAAGGATTGCATTAGTATGGCCACATACTGAGAAATATTAAAAAGTCTTTTAAAACACACACTTTTTATAGCCAGGGGAGATAAATCAAAATGCAGAAATACTTCTTTCTGGAATCCCACACTTGTAGCTAGGACTTGGTTGTAGTCATAGGTGAATAACCTGGTTCATGCAGCTGTTTAAAGACAGAGAAATAGAAGTTGCAGGAGAAATGGTGTTTTTATTGTCCAGAAAAGGAAAGGTATTCCAAAGAGCTGAAAAATAACTCTTCATAACCCATAGTAGTACTGTTGGCACAGGATACAGTATTGTTTTCTAAGTTTAAACAGTAGTAAGAGATTGTGCGTACGCATCCTGATACTGTCAATTGTATTCCTAACAAAATCACAAGAGATTCAAGAAGTCTCAATGCTTAGAACACATCCCCTTTTGCACCACAGGGCTGGAAATGCCAAGTGGCTGCTGTCGCTAGCTCATCCTGTGTATCCCTTTGGAATGCTGGCTGCTGCTTTCGGAACCAGTTTAAAACTAACAATTGTTCTTGGCAGTGCAAACATGTATGAAAGCAGAGGTGTGAACAGGGACATGTGCCATCACCAAGGATGCTGGGCACTGCGATAAAGCCTGGGCAGCCCATCAATTAGCCCTGCAGAAGCCAGGAATGGGAACTCAAGCCAACACGGAGCTGCAGTCAGGGTGACACAACCGCGTGCCTGTTTGAAGAGCGGGTGTCAGCACAAGGGTGGGCACTGGCAGCACCACAGGGGTTACACCACGTGCATGGAGGAGGCAGTGTCTCCAGGGACCACACCAGGCTCAGCTGAAGTAAGCAAGAGACTTCATATTCCTTTTTTAATAGTAGAACAAATTTGAAGTTTAAAGAAGAAGTGTCCTCTCCAAATTATATGACATCCCAGAAAGGAAGGAGTCCTCCTGAACCCTCCAAATTTGGAGTAATTTTGGGATCAAATAATGCCATAAAACAATTGAATAAGGGTCTGCCAGACTGCAGGTTCTCATCCCTCACTTCTTTCTCAGCTCAGGTCAAATCTTTCCACATGCAGTCATAAGCTTCCCTTATTCCTTAGATGCCTGACCTAAGTTAAGCCTAGTTTGCAGAAGAATTTAGGACTTGCAGATGCTGGAGAAGGCAACACATAAAGAACGTGCACACATCACTATACCTGGTAAAATGTACTGCTTGGATTGAATAATCAGGAAAAACTTCCAGGCTCTGGTTTTCTGTTTGTAATATGATGGCAGTGTTCTTCCTTGCATTTTGGAGACATTCAACAAACACTTTATTTTGTGAAGTTTTGGTGCTTCTTTTATAATATTCACCATGACAGTATCAGAAAGAAATGTGTGATTCTGTCTTCATAGCCAGGTTTATTTACCAAGGAGTCAGTAATGGATGGGGAGACCATCTGAGTGAGCTCAAGTGTTCTTAAATGAGCTCAGAATAACGTGTAGAGAGGCCAAAATGAGATCCTTCACATCCTTTTCCCACACACCGCTTCCCAGTTGCCTCCATGCTTTGTTGTGCTTCAGTCTCCTCTCCATCTTCAACTCCACCTCAGTGTTCACACACTTCAGGTTCCCCCAGCTCTCTGCCAGGATTCCTTTTGTCTGTTCCAAGTCTACTTTTCCAAATTATCCCCTTCTCTTCCATGTCTCACCTCCTCTGAATGCAGTTCGACTAATGTCCTTCATGTAGACTAGGAACAGTTAAAAAAAAACCCTAAAAATCTGTACTTTCAAGTATCTGGATTTAAAGTTGCTTTGGCCTGAAGCACTTAGGAATTGCAAGTTCTAGGGAAGTCCCACTCCAGGCCCTGGAGCGTGTCCCATGCTCATGAACTCACCAGAGAACAAAGCTTGCAATCTCTAGCTGGCCTCTGGCAAGCACATGTGAACTGCAGCTGGCTTGGTTTTTGTCCAAAGTTCTATGAATTGGCCAAATTTTCACTGAGAGTATAAAAATTCCATCTCAACAGTAAGGTTAAGTTTTGTCCAGTTCCAAGTCCCTCTTGCAATAAGAAAAAAAAAAACACCACTGCTTTTCAAGGATTTCCAGAATACTGGGTGGTGAATGTGGGAATGTTTGTCTTCAATCTGGCCATGATTAGGTTAAGAAAAAAAGGTACTCTCAGAAACATGAACTGTTTTGGCTGAAACTTTGAAGAAAACCCAGCCTTCAACACAGACCTGGCAAGCAAAGTGTGGCTTAAAGATTTGCTAATTGGGCAAAAGTAATAATAATAAATATATATAAATTATAAATAAACCCAGGATTGAGAAGGCAAGATGCATTGGGCTGTCCAAAACTTAGGTTGCACTATCAGCCATGTATGTAAGCTTGCATCTTTCCCTCCCTTAGCCTCAAACTCTGCGAAAATTTGGACTCCAGGATCGATGTGGGGTTGGTTGTGGTTTGGATCAGTCTTTGTTTTTAACTGGATGTCTTCCATGAATCCATTTTATGGCTGCACATATCTCAGATTTGCTTTCCATGTAATGAAGTTCGACTACTTGAGCCAAACCCAGTAATATGCCTAGGAAGCTTGGCTATACAAAAGAGGTTACAAAGGTTAACTAAACCAAAGGGCTGAAGCAGAGAGTAGCTAAGTCATGCAGAATATCTAAGTGTTTTGTTCCCTCATGTAAGAAAATACTGTTTTGTTCACTGAGTATCAGTTTCAAACACTGTTCCTGAGTGTACCTTCATCATCTACCACTGATGGGTCTCAAGTGCTTGGAATCAGTCCTGCCACCCAGGTGGGGTCTATAACCAAACTGGCTAGCTGATATTCCTAACTTCTGCCTGGAAGAATTTTGACAATTTGATTGTAAAATGCATTAGAAACATGAGACTTAAAGGCTGAAGGAAAAAATGCAGGCTTTAATTGAAAAGTGATTCCTGTCATGAAGAGGACCCTACAGAACACAGTTCTTCAGTCATACAGTATACCAGTACTACATATTAGCAATAGCCACATACCTTGGACGTTCAGGCTCATAGGGTTCATTTTTGGGAGTTTCAGCATCCTCATTAACCCTGCAGACAAGCTGGCCTGCCAGGGCAGCTGGAGTTTGCATCTTCATGCTGTGCGAGTTGGTTGTGAGAGGCAGAGCTGTACGACCCTAGCACTCTGCCAAGCCTCATATCCTTTTCTGTTCTGGATCCAAGAGTTCCTCTTACACCACCTGCCACCTCAGTGACTCTGTTGAGTTTGCACAGGAACAGAGCCAAGGAGCAGCTTCGGACAAACAGCAGAGATCTCGGTCAAGAGGCAAGTACGAGCCAAGAGGCTTGTGTTTGTTAAGATGTAATTTGTTCACAACAGCAGCAGCTCAGAAAGCATCTTGGATTAAACCCCAGAATCTGGGCCCAGCTGACACATGCAGTGTGGAAGCTGTCTTAGACATTGTCTGACACGAACCTCCCCTTGCTCATACACAGTCCCAAAGCACTCAGCTACCACAGTCCTGTGAGTCTCCATCCTCTGTGTATTTTGCCTTTTTTATTTCTGCTGTCATGGACTAAACTTCAGCCCTGAGCACTGGGATACCAGCTACTTTTTTCCCTGAAAATGAACCCAAACTCACCCGTCCTCTCAGCAAGCCACAGTCACCAGTGGATGACATTCCATCCCTGCAAGCTCAGTCTCTGTTGGAGGCAGGAGCCTGGGGCTGAATGCCCCATCTCCTAGCCTACTTTCCACCCCCAGTAGCCCTGCAGTGACACGGGCTAACTCAGCTTTTTGAAACATTTCACACCTAATTCTTATCCTGGGAGAAGCTCTTACATTGAACTACACAGGAGGACCAGAGAGCTGTGACAGTTTGTAAGCCAGGGGCCTAGAGCTGTACTTATTATCCAGCAGCACACACATGCTGATGCCGAGCACTTCCCGGGACTGTGGCCGTGCCCCTCCTGGCATCTGCCCTCTGGCCATGGTGCCTCTCGTGCCCACAGCAAGCACACCAGCACACAGGGCATGCATGGGTGTTTGGGCATAAGGACTGGTAGCTTTTTCTTTCCATTATCTAGTGTTTTCCCACATCAAGCCGCAAATACAGAAGGGACACGCTGGTTTTCATGGCAGTGAAGAAGTCAATCCCAGATCTTTCTGTGTGGTTTAGAGTAAAGCTTCAAACCTGAGCTGTCCTGCATGCACGGCTTTTGTGACAGTGGCTACTCTAAGGTAGCTGATGCATATTAAGAAGGCACCTTCTGTATGACAGATGTTCCCTCAGGAGTCCTGTGCCAGAGCGCTGGGGAGCCTGGGCTGTGACGGACTCTTTCCACCTGCTCTTTGCAGATAATCCCGCTTTGCCCAAACAAGCCCCGGGCGCAGCCACTGCTGGGAGCCGTCACCTCTCCTTCCCTGCGCGGCGTGAGACAGCGCGTTTGGGAAACTCGGCTGGAAGCGGCCCCTGGAGCGAGGCCCTGGGCTCCCGCAGCAGGGAGAGGTGGCAGCACCGGGAACAGGGGTCTATCTATAGGGAGGGCAAGTCCGAAGGTGCAGGGCAGGCACTGTAACACCAAAAGGTAAAGAAGGCAGGAAGGGAGACAACTGAGCACTAATGAGAACAGGAGTGTGCTGCCGGTATTTGCGGGTGCCCGCAGAGATGGGGTACGGCTTGGGCACGGCGGGAAGGGAAGGGAAGGGAAGGGAAGGGAAGGGAAGGGAAGGGAAGGGAAGGGAAGGGAAGGGAAGGGAAGGGAAGGGAAGGGAAGGGAAGGGAAGGGAAGGGAAGGGAAGGGAAGGGAAGGGAAGGGAAGGGAAGGGAAGGGAAGGGAAGGGAAGGGAAGGGAAGGGAAGGGAAGGGAAGGGAAGGGAAGGGAAGGGAAGGGAAGGGAAGGGAAGGGAAGGGAAGGGAAGGGAAGGGAAGGGAAGGGAAGGGAAGGGAAGGGGCACGGCCGGCTCGGGAGGAAAGGGCAGCGGGCGCTCGAAGGCAGCTCCAGCCCAGCGCTTGCATTTACCACCATCTGGTGGCGAACCAGCAGATCCCAGCGCCCGGCCGTTCTCACCATCGACAGCCAAGGGAAGGGGCAGAGAGCTGATCCTCTCATTTTACAGTCAGTACTGCCCCCGTGGCCCCGGCGCAGAGGAGAGGCCGGGAGCTCATTGAACGGGACGGGCCAAGGGTGAGGGAAAGCGGCAGCGGGTTCATTCCCAGGCGAGGTGCCCAGCCCAGCACAGGTCATTCCCAGGTGATGTGCAAATACGAGCCCAGAGCAGGACAGCCCCGAAAAGGTCCGTCTGACTGGCCTGAGCTCATCTGCACTCACCAGGCCCACATAACCGGAGTCAGAGACCTGCCTTCCAAGGAGCCCTTGGTCCTGAGGGGTGCTGTAAGAGGACATGATACTTCTCCTCCAACACTGACATACTGTTTGCAGGGAGGAAGAAAAGATCGTGCCTGCTCCTTTTTCTGTGGGATGGTCAAATAAACAAAACCAGTGACAGTAGCAAGACAGGTTCATAGAAGAAACCAAGACAATCAGCTTAGAAAACAGAATTTCACAGGAGGGCAGAAAAGGAAGAGGACTGCCAAAATGGTGCAGAAGATTTATGATTTCCTACTGAAAATATGTGAAGCAGTTTTGAGCTTCAGTTTGGCTGCTTTTAGAAACCAGTGACAGTAACAAGCCTTAATGCACCATGCTTTTTTGTAGGAAACTCACTTAATGCACCATGGACTAATGTCTATATTTGAGATTCTCTCTGGCCTGATAACAAATCAGAAGTGGTCTCAGGGGCTGCGATGTGGGGGTCAGTGAGCTGCAATCTGAGCCAGATCCAAGGGGGCTGAGGACTAAGGCAAAGCAAACCCAGTGACGCTCAGGGAGTGCCCTCAGAAAACAAAGTATCCAAGCAAACACTGGGTGTTTCACATGCGGTTTTCCCATGAAGAGCCTAGTTAGCTGGGCCTCAGGTTTGATGATGTATTGACTAACCTGAACATTCTGAGTTGGAAAGGAGCCACAAAAATCATTGAGTCCAACTCTTAAGAGAATGGCCCACACAGGAACTGAACCCACAACCTTATTAGCACCATACTCTGACCAAATGAGCCAATCTCACAGAACAAAATACTTCCCCCTCCCCCCCTCATCTCCTACTTTGCTGCAAAAAACAGAGAGGAGATCCCAGTGCTTTGACATCCATCTCCCTCCAGAAAAAAAGTCTTTCTCGTCTCATTTTTGAGGGATCCCTAGTGTGGACTGTTTTGCCTTTGGATCCCATGCCAAGCCCTTTTCATTCCTTTGCTTAATTCTTGGCTGTCGCAGCTAGAAAAATGGTGTCTGATTTAAATCTGTGGGTGGTGATCAGCAGGTCCCCAAGCTATAGCTGTGCAGACAAAGCATTTGGCATCACACTTGTCTCAGATAACTTAAGACATCCATGATATACACAGCTGGAGCAGATCTGGACTCCCTTATAGCAGGCAGAGGAGTCCAGACCCTTTTACTTCTCTATACTGTCACTTGGGAAACAAATGTATATCCAGTGTTTCCTTCATCTGAACAATTTTAGACATCAATTCCAAGACAAGATGAAACAGAGCCTAGCCTGATTCATTATATTGACTACATGTCTGTATGGACAGCCCAGCCTAAGCAGCTGGGGCGCAGACACCCATGGGGGAGGTGGACTGCCTTGGGCCAGGTGGATGCTGGGCCCTGTCCCTCTGCCTCCGCTGGGACTTCAGAGGTGCCCCAGTACCTGCAGCCCAGGGGGAAGGGCTGCAGGCAGTGTAGCCACCCCTGGGCAGAGGGGTCACCTCCTACCATCCTCTGCCCCTGGCCTGGGGCACAGAGGTCGACGTGGGGTGCCAGCCTCTCAGGGATTATTAAAAACTGAGCTGCCAAATCAATGTGTGTGGTTTGGCTTGTGTGTCCTGAGATCCTCTCACAGGGTATCCCACCCCTTTCTTTTTGGAGGTGGGCCTCAGGAGACATCTCCCCTCTTGTCAGGTCTGCTTTCTCTGCCTCCTTGTTTTCTTGATATCCAGCTGATATGGAGCTACTTGTTTTGTCGTGTGGACACCAACAGAAGCTGAGTTATATTTAGCAATGTTCCCATACAAAAGATCGGTCTTGTTAGGCGATGTTGGATGTACTGCTTCTAGTGAACTGCATGGCTAAGTGCCATACTCTGATCCAGAAATTTCTATTGCTCAAGCAAACAGGAAGCCCAGAAAATGCAATTACGTGTCTTAGAAAAATCTAAGCCGTGGGTAGATCTATTTCTAACTTACTTCAGAAACTTCTAAAATACATTTCAAGGTAGTCAGTGGTGCACTTAGAGGATGATCAAGAAACAAACCTTGAAGCTTAACACCATTATTCACACTGGCAGAGTTGACACTGTGAGATGGCTGGAGCTGTGGGCTCTGCACAGGGTTCAGCTGTGACACATGCCCATTGGGTTCAGAGTAAATTGCTCCTATCTGGTTTTCAACAAACTTGCATTAAAGTCACTGGACTGTTACAAGTTTTACTTCTCTCAGGCAAGATCACTTGCTCTGTGGTGCTAATGATCTCCAAAGCGTTCCTCTTGTTTAACTCTCCATGCAGAGTGATGCGTGATGAAAGCAGGGCTGTATTTTATTACATTATAATAGTGTTTCTCAAATTCCTGTAATGAACTAGGCAGCAGAGCCAGAATGTCCGAGGCATCCTGGTGTGTATTCAACAACATACCATATGCAGCTGTGAGTTTTTCTATCTGTGCAGCCCATGGTCAAGGAAAACCAAAGAACAGAAAATGGAGTAATTGGTCTAGTCCCACATTAGAGTACTGGGCTCTACAAGACCAGAGCTTTGCAGAGCTCCTTGGGGCCTGTCTTCTTGAGTGAACTGTGGAAGGACAGACAAACCAGCATCACCTCTCTCAAAGCAGGCCATCATTCTAACTTTTGTCCTTGCTAACATACTCACTGCAACTTACAACTTCCCTCACCTCCACAATGTACCATTAAGCACATGCTTTTACTGCTCAGAGAGAACATAACTCATTGCCAACAGCTTGGTTTATATTTAGTTGTTATTAAAAGCTGGGGGAATCAAATAAAAGGCACTACTGGCTCTGAGAAGCTCTGCTCTGCAGGCAGTCAGATGAGATGACCTTGAGAGCTCTCCCATTTCTGGTTGCTGCAGGAAAATGAGCCTGAACACGATGAATTCAGCACACAATTTCATTACATTTTTCTGTGCTTGTGGTTTTTTTTTTAATGGAAAAGCACTCCACATTCTCAGCTTTCAACTTTATTTCCCTGTTCAGTTGTCCTAACGGTTTCTATCATCCTTATTTCATGCTGTCTTCCCTCTTTTTGTTCCCTTCCTTGTGCTTTGTAGAACACCACTCTCTTAGCCAGACACATGGTGTATCTTTTTGTGTGTTTTTTCTTGTATGCTTGCTACTTCTGTTACTTTATCTTGGCCTTTCTCTCAGTCTTTTACTGCTCTTCACTATGAGGTACTCTTTTTCCCCACTATTTTTTTTTTCTTTTTAAATCCTGGATTACAGGCTGTTTCTTGGACTGGATCTTTATTTTTGCATGTAAAACCCGTTGCATTTCTTTAACCTCTAGTACAATCTCACCACCACTTATACTTCATTGACTTCATTGATTTCAAGGGAACTAGAATGGATAAGAGGATAATCCAGCCTGGAAGAGATCAAAAGCCAGATAGTATAAAGTGGTAAAATGAGGAAAACTTATAATAATATTTAAGGTATATATTCCTGGGTTGCAAAGGGAAAACTCTGCCTGGATCTGCTAGACCCAGGAACAGACATGCTGGCATGACTGCAGTGTGCAGCTGGGCATGCCATAAACTCACTTGAGCTTTCCAGAGCAAAGGAAGGTCAGGTCACATGCACCACTTCCCAGCATTCTTACAGAAGAGCAATGTATTCATCCACTAGACACAGTCCCACATTCCAAGTGAATTTTGGCCTACAGCTGTCTGGGGAAACTCACATTATACAACCTGCATTTGATCACCTTTTCCCCTTGAAATTTGATTTCCCTTTTTCTCTGTCAGTGATGAAGAGCCCTTCTTTTTCCCACTATATTTGTCTCTGGTCTATGAAACATAAAGAACACCCCTTTGTTCAAATAATCTGATATAATTTGTTAAGGACAGAGAAGTAATGGGATTAGGGAGACTATTTTTATTTATGAAAACAGTGCTATCAGCCCAGTCTTTAGTGCGAGGCAGCTATACAGCTCAGCAGTACTTTCCATTGCCATAGTTTACTCTTTGGCTTGTACTTGGGTCAGCAGCACAGTGGCTTAATTGCTAGACTGTGCAAGAAAAAATGTGGATTAAAGACCAGACCTAACAGCAATGAGTCTCTGAGCCAGGCTGTCAGTTATTTCAGTCACCTTCCTGATGACAGAGCTTGCAGGGCTGGTAATCCTGCCAGCAGCATGACAGCAAGTAGGGTGAGGCTTCTATTCCAGTCTATTGGTATGCATTCTTAAAAGGTTGTGTTTAATCCAGGCTAATATGGCCATGATGTTTTACTATCTCAAACATGTTTATCCTATACAATTCCAATCAGATGTGTTCATAGCCCCCCTGAATGACATAAATGTCATTCCAAGCCCCTTCAAAGTGCCCAGGACATCAGGATAAACATATCCCCTCACTGTTCTGATGGCTCCAGTCAAAGAACAATTTTCTAGTGTTCAAATGCTCTCTCCAACATAATGGTTTAAAAATCAAAATAAAAGCAAAAGAACCAGGAGGCAGGCCCTGTAAGACTAACTTTGCAAAGCTGACCTGCTGAATAGCCTATGGTGGTCCAGCCCAGCCCAGTGGATGCTGCCCATGCCATGGGTTTCCATCAGCCTCTGATCACTGCAAATAACCAGCACAGCCCTATCCAGTGGTGACAGAAACTATCAGGGATGACACTCTATATTTCACATTGCTGCTAACACAAAATCAGAACAGCTGTCAACACTGAAATTGCTGTGAAGCTGAAAAGTGGATAAAGTGGATAAAGCTGTGGAAGTGGATACAACATAGAAATAGATTAAATTGTGTCTTTTTTAATTGCATGGTATCACAAATTTCTCAAAATAGCTGTACTAAACATTGTCTTGACAACATTCTCAGTGAAAATACAGTAATTTTGTTTCTTTTACCTAGAGCAGATTACAATGGGGATGTGAATATACTATCCCTTAAACAGAATTGCCAGCTTCTTTACTAAAATAAATTGCTCCTTTTCACTTTACAACGGATATACTTTTCATAGCAGGCATGTTTAAGAGTTAATTTTCCTAATGAACACAGACAGCAGCTTGACTTTCCCATGGAGATGCGGTATTGACTTACCCTTTGTTGTCTAAAGCTGTCAGGATTGTATGTGCTGACAAAACTGCAATTTTGCTTCCAGCTTTTCACCTGTCCTCATGCATGTCCCCATCATTTCCCATTGCTCCATCAGTTTACATAATTCCTCATGCCACAGCCCATAGATCCCTGCATCTTGCTCTTGCTGCCCAGGAGCAAGATGGTCACTGGGGGCTATCCTTGGCCAAGTGCATCAGGGAAGGTAATGTTTTCACCTGTCTGCCTTTTCTCAAAGGAAAAATTGACCAAGGTTTGCAGAGAGGCTTCATGTAGGCACCAAATATGCTCAAGTGGTTAAAAACCAATCTTGGCACTTGAGCCTTTCAAATTCTGCTTCCATGACTCTCAACAGGGCAGCTAAGTTTTGTAATTCCTCTTGCCTCTCATGGAACACAGGGGTTATATAATCACAGTAAGGCTGAGATGGGAAGGGACCTTAGAAAATCATCTGGCCCAAGTCCAGGATCATCTAGCAGGGTCACTTACAGCAGGTTTCCCAGGACTCTGTCCAGCTGGGTTTTTAAAATCTCCAAGGCTGGTTCATGGGATGCTAGGGCTTAGTGTACCACTTTGGTGTGCTTGCTGAGCCCCTGCATGCAGGCCAGCAGCTAACATACCTCTCTTCTCTACTCTGCTACTGTGGAGAGAGATAAGAAATGGAATTCCAGCTGCTGAAGCAAGGGAGGCAGGTTCAGGTGTGCTAGGAATTCCAGAGTAGCAGGTAGGAGACTATAATCCTGGACTGAGAGGGGATTTCTAATAAGAGAGGGGTACATGGGGGTTTATGTACTAGTGTAGTGGGATAAGATTATATTAAAGAAAAGGTGAGGTTGGAAGTGTGTCTTCTTTAGTGCTCTTGTGCATCCCATCCAAGGCATATTTGGAGAAAAGACAATTTCTCTCTTCCCCTTGTTCTCCCTCTGAAGTCCATGCATGCTAGAATGACAGGGTCCCTAGGTTAGGACTCTTTCTGTGTTGCCTCACTTTCCATCCTGGAATCTGTTTACTTCTAAGCTTTGTGCTTTCAGATGTTTCAGCTGCAACAATTTTTATCAGGTTTACATCACACAGGAAGCCTGATGGTACATCAGCCTTTCAACTGCCTCCTGTTTGATCAGGTGCACAGAGGTAGTAGTGAGAATTCAAATTACTCTCTATCTGTATAATAGCTATCTCCCAACTCCAGAGCTAGAAAAGAAAGACATTGTTTCCCATCTTTGCTTCTAAAAGCCATGGTTTTCAAACAGCCTTTTGATCTGACTTTCACTGACTATCAAGGCAACCAGTTCCTGGCTTGCATACACTTGCTCTCCCTTGCCTACTCGGGTCATTAAACTTCAGGGCCTCATTCACTGCTCTTGTTCATTTCAAGCTGAGAAACTACTGCTGCCAGGTAGGTTTGTAATGCTATTGTGCCATCTTATGTAAAGTTTCATGTTGGCTTTCCAAAGTAACATGTAAATCCATAGAGAGATGTGCCACTAACATTTATATCTTAGTCCATGAATTGCGCCAGGAAAACCAATTCTCAGTCATTTCAATGTGACATAAAGTATGTCTTAAGAAAACCGAAGCATTGTGGTGAGTGCAGAGGACAATAAGGAAGAGTGGACAGATAAATAGTGTGGCCTTGATGATTTTAAAACTGTATGAATGTGAGAAGTCTGCATCTGATTAAAGAAATCCATTCCTTGCATCTTCTCTCTCCTTTGCTATGCTTATGGCAAGGGAGAAAATTCATCCCTGCTGTAAGCTAACTAAAATCATTCTGATCTCTCTGTTTTTAATGCTTACTGCTGTGCTTTTTGTATTTATATGAAGAAATAGCATAAAGAAAGAAAAGAGAGAGAAAAATTAGGCAAAGTTACAATAACAAGTGAGATACCAAGCAAAGATTAAAGCATGAAACACAACGTTAGAACTCAGCATGGAGTCAAACACACAAAAATTCAGCATTATATCTTTATATCTCCTCTCGCCTCTCTGTCTGTTCATTGTCTTGTTAGACTGTCATCAGCTTGCCATCTCACAAATGCCCAGTACATTTTATATCTTAAAAACTGAAAATGCAGAAGGACAAAATTTCACTTTTAAATAAGGATATATTTCACATAGGATACACAAATTCCAACTAACCTTAATGTGTTTGTGTCAAATACAGAAGGAGTTTCTCACGGAAACTTCTCTTTGGTGTTTGGTGTGGGCTGCCCACTCCATGCCAAGGAAGGCCATGAGAATCCACACTGGAAGGGAAGGGGACCCTCACCTTCTGTTCTCACTTTGAGTCAAATGTGATGCTGCTCAATTTTGTAAAGTCTGTATATGTATCTCTTCATGTACGTGTGTGTTTCTAGGCACATATATCTGTATATAGGTAATGACTTGAAATTAATACAGCTTAATCCTGTTGAACCTTCCAAATTTGGAGGCAGAAAAAGAGTAGTTTTTAGAATTGCAGCTTCACATAGACCCATCTAAATCTTGTCTATGTCTTCTTTTTGTCAGGGCTGAAATCTCAATGCCTTTGTATACAAGGTATTTATTTTATTTTAATTGGTAACACTGCCTTGGGGTAAAGCCCAAGATAAAAGTGAATTGTTCTCCCATTGTCCTGACCATTTCTGTTTAGGTAAGAATAAAATTACAAGGTTAACTGGCAATGGAAAATCTTACACATTGGACAATGGAAAGCTGCAGGGTTTTGGGGCTCATTCTGTTAATGAGTAGCAATAAATAGTATCTTTAGTCCTTCTATCTGGTTATTTTGGATAAGCCAGCATTGTCTTATACTCTTTCAATTGCAAAGCAGACCCCCTGCAGAACACCAGCCCTGGCCAGCAGCAAGGGCATGCTGTGTGCAACCTGGGGAAATCTGGTGCATGAATTGCAGTGTAATGAAGAGGCATCCATGTAAACCTGGATTTAGACACAACCAGGTGTGACAACTCCATGTACTGAGGTTAGAAAGCTCATGTAAAAAGACAAATTAGCAACGCTGCACTGATGGCTTGATTACCACAGCAGTGGCTCATTGAGGTGTTTGCAGTGCAGACCTGCTCTGCACAAGCACAGAGCAGAAATCAGGGAGAGATGTAAACTGAGGAGTTGTCCATAGCTATTATGCACACACCAAAAACTTCTGGTTTTTCCTTGGGATAAAATTCATTTTGTCTGGATACAGCTGTGTTTGTAAGCTCAGCTAAGAGTATCTGCCCAGATAAATGCATCAAAGCTGAGCAAGAAGATATGGCTGTATAAGCCAGGCAATTGTCTTTGAACATGAGGTAGGTGCCTAGTCATCTAACACACTTGCTCTGGAGTATTCTACCATGTTGAGACATTTTAAAGAAAATGTTGGTGGATGGCAGCTATGATTTCACCCATCTGTACCTCAAAAAGAGACCAATTCCAGTGGAAGACAATCCTCATAAAAGAATAGTTTACATAGAGCACTGCAGTACTAGTTGTGTCAAAAAATATGGCTGACAACTCTCTTTGACTAGAGAGCAGCCTTCCTTCTTTCTCAGAAACATTGCTGAACTTCCTGGCAGGTTCAGTAGTTTAATATGAATAACCTTATAATTTTAATGATATTTTTATACTTACTAATATTGCTATTTCACAGATTCACAGAGTTGTTGAGGTTCAGTGTGACCTCTGGAGATGGTATGGTTCAACCTGCTTGCTCAAGCAGGGTGACGTAGAAGTAGCTTCCCAGGAACTTGTCCATTTGGGTTTTGAATACCTCAAGGATGAAGACTCCCCAGCCTCTCTGGACAATCTGTGCCAGTGCTTAGTTACCTTCACAGAAAAAGAAGTTTTTCCTTGTATTCCAAAGGCACCTCCTGTGTTTCATACTTACAGAATCACTAGGTTGGAAGACACCTTCAAGATCATTGAGTCCAACCCATGCCCAAACACCTCAATTAAATCATGGCACTGAGTGCCGCATCCAATCTTTTTTTAAACACATCCAGGGATGGTGACTCCACCACCTCCCCAGGCAGACAATTCCAGTACTTTATCACTCTTTCAGAAAACCCCTTTTTCCTAATATCCAACCTTTATTTCCCTTGGCACAGCTTAAGACTGTCCTCTCATTCTGTCAGTTGCTGCCTGGTGAAAGAGACCACCCCCCACCTGACTACAACCACCTTTCAGGAAGTTGTAGAGAGTGATAAGATCACCTCTGAGTCTCCTTTTCTCCAGGCTAAACAACCCCAGCTACCTCAGCCGTTCCTCACAGGGTTTGTGTTCCAAGCCCCTCACCAGCCTCGTTGCCTCCTCTGGATGCACTCAAGAGTCTCAGTGTCTTTCCTGAACTGAGGGGCCAGAGCTGGACACAGCACTCAAGGTGTGGCCTCACCAGTGCTGAGTACAGGGGAAGAATGACCTCCCTGCTCCTGCTGGCCACACTATTCCTGATACAGGCCAGGGTGCTGTTAGTCCTTTTGGCCACCAGGGCACACTGCTGGCTCATGTTCAGCTGCTGTCACCAGTACTCCCAGGACATTTTCTGCCAGGGCACCGTCCAGGCACACCATCCCAGTGGTGATCCATGGATCATCCACAGAGAACAATTCACTCTTTTGCAAAGTAGACAGTTGCTAGACTACCTCAGTTAACAGCCACTCCCCTTTGGGAAGTCCCCTCGAGAGATTTCCTTATAGCTCAGGGTGAGAAAAAGTGCTTCAACCCATGTGCAGCCCCTAGGCTGTCTTGATTTGTAGGGACTCTTCTTTGGGAAGTCCCTTGGAGAGTTTTCTTTGTGGCTCAAGGTGAGAAAAAATACTTCAACCCTCGAGCCTTTGCAGTTCTATGTTAATGTTTCATACCCCATTGGTTATTCCCCTTGTTCCTGATTTTTACCCCTCCTGATTGGTTCTTGTTGGATCCTTCCCCTGATTGGTCTCTTTCCCAATTCCTTTCCCCATTGGACAAGTTGTGAAACCCCGCCCTGGCCACCCTATATAATCCCCCTCCCCGGGACCATTTGGCTCTTTCCCCTCCGGGCCTCGTGGGATACAGGAGCTCTCCTGGAGATGGGAAAGACCCCATCCCACTGCTTTTACTCCTGTGTCATCCGGGGTGACAAATGAGGCTCTGCTGCTCAGGCAACCTCACTAAGAGCCAATCACTCTGCACCTGAGAGTGCACCAAAGAGCAAATCACTCTACACCTAAGTGTGCACAAAGAGATAAACACTCCTTGCCTGAGAGTGCCTGTGCCTCTGTCAATCTGGGTGTCCTTTTAAAGATGCTTCTAGCAAGGAAGGTCGCGGCACCTTTACCACTGGACCGGACCGCCACATGTCCCCAGCCTGTAATGTTGCAGGGGGTTATTGTGGCCAAAATGCAGGATGGACAGGGTATCAGACCCATCCAGCATGGATTTAGGAGGGGTAGGTCATGTTTGACCAACCTGGTCTCCTTTTATGACCAGGTGACCCACCTGGTGGATGCAGGAAAGGCTGTGGATGTTGTCTATTTGGACTTCAGCAAGGCCTTTGACACTGTCTCCCACAGCACACTCCTGGAAAAGCTGGCAGCCCATGGCTTGGACAGGAGCACTCTGTGCTGGGTTAGGAACTGGCTGGATGGCCGGGCCCAGAGAGTGGTGGTGAATGGTGCTGCGTCCAGCTGGCAGCCAGGCACCAGTGGTGTCCCTCAGGGGTCTGTGCTGGGGCCAGTTCTGTTCAATATTTTTATTGATAACATGGATGAGGGTATTGAGTCTTTCATTAGTAAATTTGCAGATGACACTAAGCTGGGAGTGTGTGTTGATCTGTTGGAAGGCAGGAGGGCTCTGCAGAGAGACCTGGAACGGTTGGATGGATGGGCAAAGTCCAATAAGATGATGTTTACTAAGTCCAAGTGCCAAATCCTGCCTGAAGTCCCTCCAGTAGCAATGAGAGGACTGGGGACAAAACTTTTCACTTTTGGCTTCCCTTATAGTCAGTGGAGAGATAGAGCAAGAGCCTTACCACAGGATCACCCATTCTATCCATTCTAATATAGATTTTTAAGAGAGATGGGATAAATCAGTGAGGGCTATCTGTCTCTACCTGGGAAGGAGCTGAAGCAGCTAGTTCAGTATAAAGCACCTAACTTGCATGCAGCTCAGGTCAGTAAGATGAGCCATACACTTGCCATCTTTTTCATTTCTTTTAAGTCTCTATCTGTAAAATGAGGACACTACAGCTTCCTTTTTTGTCCCATCTATTTGAACTGTATGTAACTACTATATTAGGCTGAATGGTGTTTTGCCTGGTGTCTAGAAAAATTACAACTGACATCTTTTTGAGCTTTCTTCAGGCTACCACTATTAACAATGAGGAGATGGAATACAGAGCTTCTAGAACAACTAAGTTTTGAGCATCCAAACACAACCTAAAAAACTGACATAGAAGAGGCATGAAGGGGAAAATACGGCAGTGAATTTCCACAATTTCTCATTGTCTCAACTTCTGAACTGGTGCCAACTTCAAATCTAAACTGGCATATTTTTTATTTTGCTGTTTTAACAGGAGATAATTACAACTCATTGTTCCACAGCTTACTGTATAAAATGCTGAGCAGTACTTCTGTCTATTCTTCTTAGGTCTGAGGAACTTTAACTACCTTTGATTCTTCTGTCCCAGATAATCACTATTAAGCAGTTAAAAGTTCATTAAAATGAGGCCAAACATAGATGAAAATGCCAACAAAAACATGCCTGAAAAGACAGATGAATAAAATGGTAGTGCCATTAGAAAGAGATTTTCTCAGACTATATTTTTAAACATATCTAAAGAACATTTTATATACTTCAATTATATTTGATGAAATTAACTTTCTTTGGCATAATTGTCCTAAGGATGTGGAATTTTAAAATGGAAATAATGCTCTGAAGCAGCACCCAATGAGGACATTTTCTGCAAATATTCATATGTATTTCTTTCACGACCTAGAGTTCAAATTTATCCACTGTTTTCCACACTATGGAAATAAGTTTAAACTATAATGCACAATTTAAATGAAGATGGCAAAAAACATGTTTGAGTTGCAGGCTTGTACTTTTCCACAATTAGTAAGGCAACAGTTCCCTTGGGTTTTCTTTCTTTGGCTGTGAAGGAAAATGGCTGACTAGTATTTCCAAAATATTTCTGTGCTATTCCACAACATCAACAGCTCAACAAAAGGAGGTTCTTTCTCCCATTCTTTTAATCCAAACTCCACCTAAAAACCGCATAATTAGAAAACATTCTTTTAGATGTTCCTCTTTTTTTTTTTTTTTTAATTTGAAGTTCTCCAAATTGAAATGCTGCTCAGATCATCCCTTCTCTCAGCCTGAACTCCGCTAATGTGATGGCCCTTGGCATTTTTTCTTCTTTGTGGAGGGGTAGGGAACAGCCAGTGCTTTTCTTGCTAGCAGATAAACAGGATGGATGAATAGGGCACCACAATCCTGGATTAGGCCAGAGATTCATCACTGACAGATTGTACAAAGGTCAAATAATATCAGAAAATATCTAAAATAGTGAAGTACCCTTGGAAGCACAAGTTGAAACCATAATTCCTGGCCAGGTCACAGCAATCAAATCTGTTTTCCTACATTTAAAACTAACACTAAACCACTAAACAACAACCTTTTGCGTTTTCCCAGCACTGGTTTAAGAAGAGTAAGAAGCTGGCAGAGCCAGAGCTGACAAACAGGCAGCAGGGCAGGATGCTGACCTGAACAAAGCAATAAAAGCATGCTGGTGTCAGCCGGCACTGCACCAGGCCAGCTGTTTGTGCAAATACACATTTGCTAGAGCCTGAAATAATTGTTCAGAGAGCAAAGTAGGGCAGTTCTAGTAGAGATACAGGCTCAATAGCCACCCCCTCAGCTGGGCAGTGGCTGGCAGGAAAAGGATACAGATAACCAGCAACATGACTGAGGGTAACAATTATGAGGGGAACATTTTTTTATTTGCCAGAGGCATCAAATACCAAAGCTGTTGTTGGCCCATTCCTAACAGCTGTGTTACTTGCAATGTAGTCCCATGAGAATCTGATGGTCATTGACACAAAATGAGCCTCTTTGTTGGTTCATCTTACGCTGTGGGCTGATAAACATGAGAAAAATGTAAAGATCTTATTAAAGAGTAAAACTATGTTTCTGCATTTGCTCCTTAACTGCTGCAGAACTTGAAGAATAAGGATCCAGCTCCAAATTGCTGTGCTCACATGAACCAAACCAAAAAACCAACAAACCTAGTGAATGTGAAATGTCAGAGAGAAAATAAACAAATTCATAAAAGTACACAAGATATAAAAAAATTAGGCCAGATGTGGTCACCTTGATAACTTCAACAAAGAGCCTTTCCAGATTGGTTTTGAGCCAACCTAGTGCCTTTCTCTTATTAAATAACTTCAATGATTTGTAGTCCTGTTTGTATGCAGTTTCCTCCTATTTTAATCTTCACAGAATCAGTAAAATGTTAGCTCAGGAATACTTTCTCTCTGAAGCACAAGAGGCTTAGTCAACCTGTTCTGCATAAACATGTTAAACAGATCAATTGATTTACAAAAGACAGTACAGTATCTGCTTTGCCCATTCCTTCCTGTCCTGAGATAGCAAAGATTAGAGACATGGGACATATTTTATTATGTTTTCCCTATGATTGAACAATCATATAAAAATGCAGTTCTGCTAAGTCTGTAGGCTAAGAACCAAGGATACTTCAGCTTCTTGTGTTTTGCCACCACAACGGGTCTTTGAAGGTATGAGAGCAGATCAGGTAAGCAGTAAAATCTACCCAGGTTTTCTTCCCCACATTTTTGAAAGACAGTGAGAATGCAATGTGCAATGTGACACTGAAATAAAATAGATGGCTCCAAAACTGGCAAAGTGAGACAGTCCTTTTCTTCTGTTAGGCCCTGAAATATTCAGACATACAATAGGTTTCCTTGATATTTTTGTATGGCACCTTCTATCTGACAGGATCTTGGGGACAGGTGAGTACTTTCACACACTGCTCAGAGACTAAAGCTTCCCAGGTGGAGTTCTGGGGCCATGATCCAAGACAGCCATAAGGGCTAACACACAGAGCTGAAGGAAGCAGCAGAAGAAACAGGCTGCTCTTAACTAGAGCAGCACTAGCCAAGTACCAGTACCAGAGATCTACCCTTGATTTAAAACAAAGCTTGTGACCTCCCACAGTTTGTTGGGATGATGGCCAAGCTGGCATTTCCAGTGCCACTTGGAAATCTGATGCACTTCATGTACCAATTAAAGAACAACCTTTGGGCATCAGCGTCCCAAACTGTGCAGTCCAGACAGTCTCCTACCTCTGTCTGGTTGGGAAAACTGCACCAGCAATGCACCTGATTTGAACCAACCATTCAAAATGGGCATCTTCATCCTCCTTGTGCCTGGTCTCCCTGGGACCTGATAACCACCATGACCAACAAATTTGATCACTCACAGGTGAATCAGACTGAGAAAAAGACTGATTTATGTCACGATCCAAAAAGGAATCGTGATACCTCCATCTGACAGTTTCAAAAGCTCTTGTTCAAGGAAAAATATATGTCAGATTGGATTTGAGCTTCCCTGGAGCAGCTGAAAGGAGATCTTCTGTCTTCCCATCATATCTATTCCAAAGGAGGAAAAAACTGCAGACCTTGAATGCAGCTGAAGCAGGCACATCTGTATCTCTGCCTGAACACTACACTGAACCCCTGTTTTCACCCACTGTTATGACTAAGATGACTGAATTACAAGGTCACGTATTTTGCTGAAGGCCATATCATGAGTAATTTGATTAAAACTCTGCTCTTCCTGGCTCACAGTCCTTTTTTCTACTCATTAGTACACACAGTGTAATAAAATGTTGGAATATCCCCAAAACGGAGTCTTGCTTAGACCACTTCCTCTGTAGTTCACTAGCGCAGACCTCAATTTCTGGTTTAGGCAACTTTCCAGCTCAACTATATGATGCAAAATAGCATTTAAAGTTAAATTTCAAGTGGGATAATGAGCAGCTACATTACTTCGACATTGTTCTAAATTTAAACAAAATCGCAAGAGGAATTTTAGAGAGTATCAAGAGGGTAAACAGAATAGATGCTAAGCAAATGCATAGTGGACACTATTCACCCTTTATATTATCCATCTTGACAAGGATTCTTTGATGCCTTAAGTACTTACGACCTTCCCTCCTTCTTTTTTTCTTTTTTTCACACAATTTTTAGCAAAAACGCTTTACCCAACTCTCTAATCTAGGATAACTGAAAAGTTGGTTAAATTAACCAGCTGTTCTGACTGATGAGGAATCATTGATAGTACTAGATATTTTATTAAAGTTGCATTAACACTCTTCTAACACAGTTTAAGGAAGGGTTCATTTTATAAACTCATAGGGTGTTGGAATGAAAGATGTGATCGTTCCCATGTAACCTCAATAAATTCTCTTGCTAGTCAGTCTCAAGTCCATGAGCTCCAGTAAAATTCTCATGAGAACATAGTATCATCCATAAAAACTCCTGAAGCCCCCCATGGGAATCAGCTGGTTTAGAAGGGTTCAGAGGTTCAAGCCTGTGGTTTATTTATTAAAATTTTCTCAGTAAATACATCATGGTATAATAGATAACAAGCACATTGTTTTGTGCTAGTAACATCCATCTTCCATAATATACATGCACAGTAAGTTTCAAAAATAGGAAGGAAGAACACTAAGTTAGATTTAAATGTGGGTGCACTGAACCTTTTCTCAAGAAGAGTCTGAAATTATAAACAAGAGTGAGAATTTGCTTCCTTATTTTTCAAAACCACTGTCATCAAATGCAGCTAAGACATTTCTCTATGCAAAGGCATAAAAAGGGAATTCAGATCACCAGAGGTTTTAACAGACTGTGCTGGGGTTAGACACTTCTAGTTCCCAAAGATGATGGTGACTTAGAGATAACAGAAGTAGAGCATTAGAAGCTGCAGGAGTACATTCCTTCACTGTAGTATTAGAAGTGTGAATCTGACCAGGAGCATCTTATCCATGCTGGAAATGCAAGTGTTTTGTAGAGTCTGTGGTTGAAGGCTCTGAAACAATTTTACTTCCTCCCTCTATAAAGCCTCCAAACCAACCCTAAAAAAGTGAAAATTCCTTCCTTTCCTTGGAGACAGTAAACAGCAGCAGAAATGCAATAGACAGCCGTAGCTTCTGTGAGGCAACATGGTACCCAAGAATAGCTCAGATACTCACTCCAGTGACAAATTTGATAGCTAGTTTGTGTCAGTCTAATTATTCTAATACAGGATTCACACAGTCATTTCCACCTCAAAAGGCTTCTGAGGGAAGAAAAATACTATTAAAACCCAAATAGATTTTTTTCCTGTTGGAAAGCAAAGCCATTTGGTCTATAATCTCTTGTGGTTGAGAAGAACACTTCCACCCTAAGAAAGAGTCAGATTTCCAGAGGTATTTTTTGGCAACTCATTTCAGGCCTTTATAGGCAGGCTCTGGAGGCGGCAAGAACAGGGAGGTGACAAAGTCACCTTCCTCCCAGCTCTACAACCAGCTTCCAGCTTTGAAAATAAACAGGCAGATGGTCACAGCTCTCCTGGCCCAAATCACGCTGCTTCATGCAGGTGTGCAGAGCACTGCAGCCACAGCATGCTGTAGGGGCCAGGACTGCCAACATGACCAATACTCTAAGGTGTCAGGGATGAGCATGCCATAGGCAGTCTCTGCATTCTCTGCTCTGCAACTTTATATCCTAGACCCTTCTCCTGGCATTGCAGTATTAAGATCAAATGGGAGAGGGGGACGCTATGGGGAAAGGATGGAATATCCTTGCAAATTTCCCATACTCAGGGCCCCACTGCTTAATGCTGATGGAGTGTTTGCCTAGAAAGAGCACAAAGCTGTGCAGAAAATGAGCCTTTAGTCTCCCCTCTCTGTATTCTGTATGCATGTAGATCCTGCTCAGAAAAATGGGCTCCATGCTGATTTCTGCCACCCATCTGCTGAAATGTAAATGTGTTTTACTTTTTATTCTATAGAACTCCAAGCAACTTCACAGGTTTCCTTCACTTATCATAACAGTACCTTGAATACGTTCAGAAAATTTGTTTAGCTTTGTGTTGGGGGTTAGGTTTGTTTCTTGCTTTGTTTTTTTTTACTTATAGAATTTTTTCCCAAGAGTTGCAAGGCAACTAACTACTGGGTACTTATTGGTACTCAGGTGGGACAAAAGGATAGAGCACAGCACCTGGCTACACTCTTTCTTTTTGTCTCTGGAAGTTTCTCTCAGAGGGGGAAGATAACGCGAGGTTTTGGGGGGCAGGAAAAAGACGGGGCTGGGGGCAGCTTTGATCTCTTGCTCTCAGCATTGGAGAGAGGACGGTCAGGCTGCTGCTTGCTGCGGGAAGAGTTTCACTGGCACCACCAGGTTCGATCCTGAGGAAAGCTACCATCATCTCATTGGGCTCCTGTGCCCAAGAATCCTGAGCTCTCCTCCTGCTGCCCTGGTGGAGCTGGCCCAGCCCTGTCCCACCACTGCTGCTTCTTTGGCGCTGCTTTGAGGCTTTTTCTGCTACACCACGGCCCTGCACTGCCCTGTCCTGCCGGGACATCCCTGCCCTCCAGGATGGAGGTCACCATCACCACCGACAGAGCTCCGGATTTTATCCGATCCACCAGCCTGGGATCCTCCACCATTCCAGCTTGGTGCTTTTTGGAGTCCCAAGAGATGAGACTGCCCCAGGCTTTGTGAAACAAAGCCACCCTCAAGGTCCCTGGTTCTGTTCACTATTAATGCTGTAATTGTTGTGTTTGTTTGCCTTGTTATATATAATAGTAAAGAACTGTTATTCATATCCCCATATATCTGCCTGAAAGCTGTTTTAGTTTTCTAAATTACAATAATTTAGGGGGAAAGGATTTGAATTATCCATTCCAAGAGAGGCCCTGCCCCTCTTTAGCAGATACCTGTCTTTTCAAAACCAAGACACTTTGATAATAAAATTCTGGTTTTGTATTTCAAAGTAAAGTGTACTTCAAATCCTGCTGGGAGTGCATCCTTATTAAAAATTCTCTGTACCTTTCCTTTCTCTTCATGTGAGCTCAGCATATGTATGGTATTTGAATGCCTGGACTAAAATTATAATTAACAAAAACATTCCAACAACCTTTTTTTTTTTCCCTAGAAGAAAGAAAACTTTCTCTTTGTGTGTGTGTATATCTGACAGAGCTGGTTTCTTTCACACTGACACACCAAATAAATGTTTAAATAAAATTCAATAGTTCAACATGTAAAATAAGCATTACAAATCTTTATTAATTTCTCAATTATAATCAAGAGTTTGATCCACAAGCAGTGTACATTATTATTTACTGTTAACAGTTATAGTTGTACACATACAGGGAGTCTTCAGGCACCTTTATACATCTTTTCTTTGGAATAGAGCTGGCCTGTTCATTTGCTAAATTATTTACACCATATGCACAATAGGAAAGCAATGTAATATAGCACTGATTGACTTCTGCAACATAGAAACCAGATCTGAATTCCATTTTAACCTAGTCAAATTTTAAGAGAAGCTCTTGGACCTGCTTGGTCCAGTGATAACAGTGACCTGTAATTTACATGGCACATCTTCTGAAAAATTCTCAAACTTACCAAGATTTACAGGGGTCACTTCTGTCAAGAGTGAAATGCAGAGAGAGGTGAAAAATAAGTTTGTGACATAAAGAGATAAGTGACAGCAATGAAAGACAACAGACCAAGAATAATGTACTTCCTTGAAAAATGTGAAGCATGATAGGTCGACACACTATAAATTATAACACTGAATTATCCTTTAGCTTGCAAAAAACGTCAGGAGACTTTAAATACCTACAGATGGTCAGTGCCTCCATTTTCAACTACCTCTGACAGATGGCCCTTCCCTATGGCCCAGTCTGATATGCCAAGAAGAGAGATTAGAGATTGACTCAGAGGCAAGAGGAGTGCCATACTTTGCAGCTGTATTTATAGTCAGACCCAGAGTGTTCTTTGCCTCTGTATCTGCAATTCAAAAACACTGCATGAAGACATATTGAAACAATAGCAGTCACTTGGTTCTACGCCCTGTCCTGATTTACCACCATAAATCATACTGTAGTGAGACAAGGCTATTCATCAGTTGCATGAAGACCCCATAACATATCAGTATCCATTCTAGCATTTATGCATTTCACTATCACTGCAACTCTCTTTCACTCCCAAAAGTTGAGGATTCTGTTATAGATCAAATCATCGGTTAAATTATTGGCCAGTAATCACAAAACCCAAGCCAACTGCTGACAAGACAAATCCACAAGTGGCATTTATACGAAATTAATCATGCAGCACATGGGTATTTGTTAGCACTTTACCACATTGTACACAATCTTGTTATTTCCTGACTCCAGTTCCAGTTTCAATCATGGCTCTTTGTTTTATGTAAAACATCCAAAAAAATAAAATGATCCTAATGTCTTCATCACCTCAAAAAATGTAAACTGTGGGAGTGTGAAATGTAAATTCTTCACCATCCATTAAAGCTCCAGGCCCAGATGGTCTCTCTGCAGTTTTTCCAATGATCCAATTTGCCATTTCCATCCCATTTATGATGTCTTTATTGAGAATCATAATAGGTGTTCAAAACACATTTAGTAAAGCAACTGTTAATTTTATTTTTGGATCTTGGGGCATGAAGGGAGTCTGGAAAGAGGTCTGCTTGCCCACTTATCATTACCTTCAACTGCATTCATCCAGAACACAAGTCACTTTGGTTTGAACAGTGTCAACCACATGGCTGCAGGCAGCTGCTCAGCCATGCCCCTTGCTGCTCCTGTGGCCCACACACCTCCCAGGGAATGCTCTCCCTCACTATGGACCTGGCAGGGATGCACAGCCTTTCACAAATGACATAGTGTCTTGGGTTGCAATGCAAGATGTAACCAAAAGCACGTATTCTATTCCCAATCTGTTGAAACTGGCTGAAGAGGTGTTTTTCTTTATCTTATAACTTGGGGGGGGGGGGGGGGCAAGGGGGGGGGTGTCTTTCTGTTAATGGGCCAGCTGTTAAAACCAGGTAGAGCAATGTTCCTTATCTCCTCCATAACCCATTCTCCCTCCAGGGGGACATCTTCTCTTAATGGGCCATTAAGGCTCACCACGACTGGAAAAAATACATCATTCCATTGTGAGATGCTCCACCCAGTGGGAGGAGCCAAGCATTTCTACCTGGATAAAACCTGCAATTCAGAACACCAAGGGAGCTGGTTTCCACTGGATTCCCAGAGGAAGACCAGACCCATCTCACCACCACTGGACCCTGTTACAGGATCATCTCTACTCCAACAGAACATCTGTCACTCCAGGAGGACTTATTTTGGACTGCTCCCAACACCCTGACCAATACGGTGTCAGGTCGTATTCTGACTCTGTCAGTGTTTCTAAGATTCTTTTTGTTTCCTTGGGGGTGTTTTGTATTACTACTTTTGTACTTTTTAATATTTCTAGTAAAGAACTGTTATTCCTATTTCCATACCTTTGCCTGAAAGCCCCATTAATTGCACAATTATAATAATTTGGAGGGAGGGGAATTGCATTCTCCATTCCAAGGGAAGCTCCAGCTTTCCCTGGCCACCACCTGTCTTTCTAAAACAAGACACATAGGTAATGTCACCCCTGAAGATAAAGATGTGTGTGAATTGAGTATCTGTGTGTGCCTGCAGATGAAACACACCCAACTGCCCAGTCAGCATTTGCCCAAACTGATCATGTTACAGAAGATGATCATCAGCCAAATTAAACAGTTACTGGGGAATTACAAAAAGACTTGACACAAAGCAGGAGTCAGACTGAAAAAAAAATATAAAAGAAGTGTGAAAACTCATAACAGGACAGACCTTGGAAGGAAAACAACTGTCTCAAGGGTGTGTGGTTCAGCCCATGACTTGTAGGGAACTGCAGGGATCTGTAAAAAGGAAGAGGATCCACATCTCCCGCAGGAGACACGTAAACAGAGAAATCTGCAATCTTTGGGAAGGAGGGTGTTTCTGTAACCGATACTGCCCATGAGTTAAGGGGGTGCATACAATTCTGTGCATATGTGTGCCTGCGTGTTTCTGGGATTAGTTATAGAAGACTGTTTAGAAATCTCTAGCATGGTTTGCCTATTTGTATTACTGATCTTGTTTCCATAGTTCACTGATTGCTGGATAATTACATTCTGCCAATAAAGCAATAAACTGCTTTGATTCATATTTATTTTAAACTATGTGAACTCAGCAGTTTTGCCTGCAACATGTAACAAGTTGCTGAAGCAAACAGAGATCTCTGTAGCACAAGAATTTCATGTTTTCTTCCAGAGCATTGATTGACACTGGATAAATACATGTTTAGTGAACTGTATCTAACTACCAGTGAGATCCCTTAAGTGCATGTAATATTTGCCTCAAAATAATTCTTTTTAAGTAAGGCATTACACGTACAGTTATTTCAGATGTCCTATTTCAAATAAGAGTTCATATGCAGGTGTTACATGGTTAGCATTTGTAACTAAACATACTTCAGTCTGGGCATCAGCATTCAGTGTTGGCACCGTATTTTCCCTTTGAGTTATCTGTGAAAAAACCAAACTGGGCTGATTTGGATCTCTTACCACAATCTCACAGAGAAGACCCTTAGCTAAGCCAAACAAAGAATCAAAACCAGAAATGTACAAGTGGGTTTTTGCATGTTGCAGGGGTTCTCTAATCCTACAGGTTTTCGGAGGTTTTTTTGAAACATCAATTCAGAATTTCCTTTTTCTTTAAGACAGACAAATCTTTACAATTTTACCCTTTAACTGGCCTGACCAATTCTCCTTCCTTCAATAGCTGTAATAATATACTCTAGCATTCCCTAAAGCACGTTTTGCTGTGCATGTCTGGGTATGCGAGTCAGTGCTAATTTGCTATAATCCTGCTGCTCTGACTTTCCCAAACCACATAGCTACAAATGTAGGCAGTTTGGTACAAAGTCTGGACTCTGCAACAGCCTGACAGCCCTAAATATTACAAAGCATTGATGCATTACCAGTGACAGCAAACTTTCCACACATCCTCAGTACAGATAAGGTACAAGTAGCCAAGCAATCAGAAAAGCTCAAACACTTACTAAACAATGAACTTTGAACAACTCGGTAAAGGAAACAAACATGCACACAAAAAAGGTCAATTTCTGGGATAAGAATGTAGCTGAATATCCCAGCCAAAGATAATTGTATTTCACAAAACTGCAAACCTCACAGGAGAGTTTATAGTGGAAAAACACTGACAGGCCATTGTCTGCAGCACTGCATTCACAAGGCTGCAATTATAGCTTTACCATAATGAGTGTAACTCTGTGATCAGAACGACTGCAAGAACATGATATTTTCCATGGAATACTTCTTCCTTCATGGATGTTTGGCTTGAAATCTGGATTTTATGTTGCAGTATTGTTGGCATTGTTTATCTCACACTTTCACGTTTGAGGCTGATCTATACAAGTACTTCAACTTGTCTTCTTCCTAGGTGGATAAATAAAAGTTACTTCATCTTTTCTAAGCTTGAGTAATTGCACCCAACAGTAGGCATGTAAACACTTTCTATCATTGATGTTTAAAATCTTCCCTTTGCACTCACAGTGGTACTCCTTTGGGTATCATCAGCCACAAAGAAAATGGAGACAGCTTTTTTCTTTTTTCAAATTAGGTTATTGCTGTTATTAGCCAAGATCCCTAAGGTCTCACTGAGATGTCCTTCTCCAGGCAGGCTTGGCAAGACATATCCTAACCCACACTGCCTGATGACAACTACCATGAGATACCAGTCTCACCACTCACTGGAGGCTCCTCTAGCACATGTTTGTGGAAGATTCCTGGCTCATCTGCACTGGAGAAGCAGCAAAAAAACCCTCAGAGGAGACAAAAGATCTGTCTTCATAATCAACATGAAATACATGAAACACAGTACTTGTGTATCTCTAAGTGTGGGAAGAGCTTAGGAAAGGGAAGGAAAACAACATCTGAATTGTTAAAAATGTTACCTCTGACAGATGTAAAAGGTGGGTTGGCAATCATTACCAGAGGTTGCTGAGTAGTGGGTGGTCCTCCTTAGTGGATGTACCAACTCTAATGAGCTCTGATGAGGGAAAGGTCAGAATCTTGATAGGAAAGTGCTGGAACAAGAACATTTCTTTGAGGGCCCAAGCCTGTTCACCACTTTTTCTCAGTAGTACTTGTGTAAGCAGTACTCCTATGTTAATACGATTATCTAAAGGAAGAAGAACTACTCATACAAATAAGGGCTGGGATTCATGCCTAGTAATCCATCTGGTCTGGCACTCTCTCTCCTTCAGCTGCACTAGATGTTTTGCAGCAGATGACTCTCAAATAATATTTCCAAAATACACTGATATCCTGGGGAAAATTCTATCACAGCTTACGAAATCTTTCCTGAGACATGAGTATTCATCAAGTTATAAGCAGACAAAGCAGAAGGATCTCAAGGGAAAGTGCAACCTCAGGAGGGCTATAGTTCAGTCTGAGTCTCTCTGTCTAAGCACTGATATTATGTGGACTGTCCTAAAAGTGTATGTTTCCTTAATAGGGTACAAAGCAGTGTTAGTGACCTATGGTTCAGGTCTCACTGAAGTAAGAGAACCCTGAGGTATCATCTTCAAAAATTAAAATACAAACTCCTACCAACATTGCATTTATCATCACACACCTGTGGACACAAAATCAGAGCCCTGAAAAAAACATAAAGGATGTCCTGGGGGGTTAGACAAACATCCAACTATCCCCAGTATCCTTTCTTTAATAGCATGAGATACTATTTAAAGAGAACAAGCCACACATATACATTTCCTTTATTCTTCTCCAGCACCCACAACCACTGCACTAGGGATGCTAGGGAGCATGTCCCTACTAAATTCTTTTTGCATCTCTCTATGAATATGCAGTCCATTTAACTGTTTAGTCTCCTTTCCAGTGTGCTGACCTATTTGCTTCCAAATCCTCTGCCAGCAGTAAATTCCACAAGTTCAATATATCTGCTACATTAAAAAAGTATATTCCCTTTTATCTTTTTGAAAAGGAAAAGGAAAAGGGATTTGGAAAGCATCAATCTTTATTCATTCTACTCACTGCCTTGATTTTATAAATCCTGATTACATCTGTTGTCTCCAAACTGAGGCTCATGCTGTGGGTAGCTTCACTTCCTTTTATTTGATCCCCAAGAATATGGGACTTGGGTTTGAATGGGACTGTCCCTCCACCTTTCACTCCCTTCTTCAATACATACACAAGGATCAGCTCTAAGGACCAGACCTAAGACTGCAGTTTCAGAACAAAATGTCAGCAGTGAGCTAAATTTTCTGATGATTTATCATCATGGTTCAGCACAGAGTTCACTGCCAGGTGTGGTTCAAAGAAGTGACTGAGAATGGGAAAATCAGCAACTGAAATAAGTTATTGCAAAATCATAGCCTGAGCCACTCTCTGTGCACCCATTAAAGCTAGGATCTCAGAGACACCCTCCTTCTGGGAGGGATGTTGTATCTTACTTTCCTTTCTTTTTAGTGTGAGAATGATGTGAAGGAAGCCTATGATGTGGATACTCCTGTCCACAAGCTTGCCCATACTGGACCTGAACAAGGTTCAGCCAGCTCATGCTCCTGTCTTGGTCTATGGCTACGGGCAGGAGAGGAAGAGTTGGAACAGTGGGCATGAACTGATGTCTTGGAAAGAGTAAGGACAGGGCATGTGTATATGAACCTCCATCCTAAAGCTTCCCTAGCTTCAAACTGTTTTTCAGACCAGGAAGCTTTGAGGCACATACAGGTAATCCTTGGTGTATCTGGTAAATCTGGAGAGGGCAAGGGATCCTATGCCTCTGTCCTTCAGTGAGCTGCTATCTGAAAAACTTGTCTCTCAGTATGTGCAGGTGAAAACAGATCCCTCTATACAAGCATAGAGTGGTGAGAGGTATGAGATCTGCTGTCTATCATAGGACAACAAATATTAGGGACAGGGTCTGAAAATATACGCACACAAAAAAATCCCTCCTTCGACCCAAGAAACTTTCATCCTCGTGAATTATTTCCCATCAGCTGAAAACACCAAAATAATAAGCCACTTCAAATAACTTTGAAATCCCTTAGAGTTTCACTGACTTCACAAACTACTTTAAAATCCACATGCTTATTATAAAGATGGAAAATTTGGGATATTATCAGAAGCAGAGCACAGATAGTCCTAATCTGGATTTAGTTAGACCAAGGATTCCATAGATATTGAAGAGAAAAGCCTCCATTTCTTCAGATGAAATCTATCAGCTTTTGAGAACTCAGCTGGGAAAACCAAACCACTACACTGAGCAGAACCCAAGGCAGTTTAATCACTCACTCTAACACCCCCTACAGCCCTTTGATCATGCCTGGTGAGCAGAAACAATCTAACATATGCTCTCTCAAATCACTGTATATCACAACCCCATTATTGCACTTTGTTTCTATTGACGTCTCCACCTTTACATGTAGCTAAAACCTAATTTCTTACACTAATATTGTGAATATTGTCAACTCGCAAGGCCCAGAGGAAGGTTTCTGTGAGCATGTACTTATTTCAGTGCTTGCTGGACTCACCATCGGGGAAGATTCCTGAGATACCACTGACCAACCATAATTATGAGTTGCATTTCCCCAAATTTACCAAGAATTTCAGTTGGTGCCATACCTAATGGTTTCTTGCAGGCAAAGTTTCCTGACAAGTCAAAGAAAATGCACAGCTTCAGGTTATCTCACTTTTTTTTTTGCTGATGCCTACAGAGACTCCCCAGTCTCCCACCCGGTCATGCAATCCAATCTCTTCCTTTGTGTTCTGATGCTTTGTAAACACTCCTGACTTAACTAATTTAAACAAATGACTGATTGAATGAATTCAGTAAAAAGTGTTACATTTTTCTGCCTGGTTATGTTTCTGCCAGGCTACTGAGTTGACTCAGTCATTGAGGACTGGGAGAGACAGAGCAAAACTCATCAATTACTTCACAAAATAACAGACTAGAACACAAAATTGGAAATGAAGAGGCCCTTTTGGCAGCAGTGACCTGTTGAACTTGAGCACCATCTCCTGTGAAATCACTGCCCAAGAACGTATCTCTTTTTCCTTTGCAAGCTTTAGTCCATGTTCATATATGTTTAGTTTACAGTAAAGGCCTTAAATTTGTGTGGCTGCCTGTCAGATCACTTCATAGTTGCTATTAAAAGCAGTAACTTTGCCTTTTACTATTTGATTGATGATTCTAGGTCTAAGCTTTAGTACTAAATTTTCAAGGAAGTGACACCTCAGAAGTGCAGTGTAATAACCCACAAAGTCAGCCCAGAAGGCTGTACTTCAGTCTGTACATCAACCTCCTCAGCTTTTTAAAACAATGCTCTATTACTTTGACACCACTGTCCTTCTCACTGCTTATCTACATATGTGTGTGTATATAAAAGCTTACAGAATTTATCTGTAACAATCACTTTTTTGTACTGGGACGTACCAACTGACTTCTTCCTTCATTAACTACAGATTATTAAACCTGAAGACTCTGAACCTGCATTTCAGAAACAGTATTTTGTCTCCTCTTCCATTTCCATAATCCCCCCCAATGAGGAGAACAATCTCTGCACAAAAACATTCCAAAACTACACCTCTCTCTAAGTGCTTAGCTGCTCTCTTCTCCCCATCTCAGCACCTTTTCTTCAGTCTGTGGGATTTCAGAGGCACTCTTATATTCCACAGATCCCTTCTGGTATCTTATTATGTTCTCAGATAGCAATTAGCATTAAATCTAAGGACTATGAATAGCCCTTAATGTTAATACAGGAAGACCAACAAAAAGCACAAACAGCTTACTGCAGAGAGGGGTCTTTTATGTGCTTCATCCTGCCAACACCTTCTCTAACAACAGGTAGCCTGAGCAAAAATGTTCCAGGGGAGGGAGATGGGCTGTGTTAATACAAGTTATATGTTTAAGAAGCCTCTGCTCAACACTTTCAACTCTTTTTCTCTTCAGGTCACATTTCCTGAAGATGGAAAAATATATCCCTGAAACTAAGGCAATTTGCTTGCCAGATTTGAAAGTTCGTTTTTCCAAAGAGATACTAGGGGCTGTACAATGAAATGGTTATGTTTATAATGGACAAAACTCTGTATTTTTGCCTAAAATCATCCTTGTAGATAAATCCTTGGCTCTATTGTTGTAAATGGAACTTTCCAAAACCAAAGCAAACAAATCATAATAAAAAACAAAATAACCAAAACAAACTAAAATAAAACAGCTGGAAGCAGACAGGGGAAATTTCATCTCAGATTGGCAGTAACAAGCAAGTGAAAACTACACTAGAAAGCACACAGCAACAGTAACACTGGCTATGATGCTAGCTCTTTTATAGCTCACTGTAAGGACTGAGGTGTTTGATTTGTCATGCTACCAAAAAACTAATTTAATTTTTTCTCCTCCTATTCAAAACCTCCCATCTGTGCTGTAAAATACAGCAACCATTTCACATCAGACAACAGTTAAGTAAAACCTTAGGGAAAACAGTACCAAATACTTTTTGTAATTGAAAATTGAAGGCAACAGAACAAGCAGCATATAATTATGTTAATTCAAATTTTACCCAGACTTCAGGGTTACCCAGTCTGCTTAAGTGATGAGTATCATCGAATCAGCAACCACAACTGGTCATTATCCTAGAGGTGCCAAAAGATACTGTATTTGTTACACTTTGGAATCCCCTAAAATAGGCTTCCATGTTCTGCTCCATTTAACTCCTTGATTATTTTACTGTTCTTTTCAAGAGCTGCAAGTCTCATAATACTTCATCAAGAAATCCAAGATTTCTGGATTTCAGCTTATGAATCCTCTTTTTGTTTTCATTTTGGAACCATCCTGCCCTCAAGTGTCCTATGTTTGTTTTCCAAAGTTGCTGTACCTTCAGTCTTCCTTCCCAGAGACACTGTGGTGAGATAAGGACAAGCAGTTCTGTTTTCCACTGAGCAGACAGACTTGGACAGCTCACATGGAGTTGGTTTGTATTGCAGCAGTTAAACACTACCAGAAAAAACAAATGGAATGTTAGGAGTGGAAATTAGATACGTTAACCCTAATGAGAATAATGATTTGCTCTCCAGTTTGCTCTTTGGAGCGGAAAACTCCCACACCTTTAAGCAAAGAAATCTAAAGGAAACACACGATTTTGGCAGAGATTTTCAAATTACCCCTGAAGAAGGCAGGTATCCAAATCCTATCACATGATATTGTGAGTCTCTCCCTGTTGTGGCCATGTTTATGCTCAGTCTGTTTGTGGGAACAAAGGAAGTGTGGGGAATGTTGCACACAGGCACCCCTGTATCACTGTTGTAGGACACATCCTGTGCTGGTCAAGAATCACTCATTTGAGAAAAGCTAAAGAAACACTGTGGAGGGGGACAAAATGCAGACAAAAATAGCTTGTGGTGGAACAGGTCCAGCAAACAGGGCTAGCAGACAAGAAGTCAGGGTGTTAAAATAACCACATCAAGCAGTTTCATAAATTAGCTACGTGTTTAGTATCAGAGTGTTGGTGCTTGTGCCTGATGTTTTCCCTGTAAAACGCATCCGAGCATTCAGCCTACGTGCCTGGTCACCTGACTTCATGCAGCAGCCCTCAGACTTTCAAAAAACACAAGCAAGGAAAGAGAGGAACCTGCTTTTGAGAGGGGCAGGGGGCAAAAGAGTGCCTGGCGCTGCAATGAGTGCCCATTGCTGGGTCATAGGGTGACTGTGGGGGCTGCAGGCAGCACACTCTCACCCTGCCCCTGCCCAGGTCTCTGTGGGATGGGAGCACTTTGGGGACAAGTGGAACTGCAAATGGGACTCCTTCATTCATGAGTTCTTCCATCCAAAACACGGCAAGGAAAGGGGGGGTTGCATTAAAGGAGTAAAATATCAACGGACCCTTCCAGAGCCTGAAGGGCTGGATAAGGAATCTCAAGCAGGAGATGCCCACCCTGGAGTGGGGCACAGTCACAGAGGAGCCCCAACAAACAGTGTGCTGCCCTGCACCAGCACAGCCACGACTCACAGAATCACAGAACTGCTGGGGGTGGAAGGGACCTGTGGAGATGACCTAGTCCATTATTAGCATCATGCTCTGTCCAGCTGAGCTGAAACTTCGTGTGGTTTTAGTTCATGGCCATTGCTCCTTGTCCTGTTGCTGTGCACCAGCAGAAAGTCTGGCACCACCCTCTAAACAGCCAGCTTTGATTTATATGCATGAATCTTCTCTCATTCTTCTCTAGACAGAACAGACGCGAGTCCTGCAGTCTCTCCTTATAAAAGAGATCCCTCCAGACCCCTAGTCATCTTTGTGGCCTCCGCTGGACTCTCTCCAGTAGTTCCATGTCTCTCGTTTACTGCGGAGCCCAGAACTGGACTCCAGATATGGCCCTATCAGGGCCGAGTAGGGGGGATCATCTCCCGTTGGCCACGCTCTTCCCGATGCACCCCTGGATTCCATTGCCCTCCGAGCCGCAAGGGCACTGCCAGCTCATTGTCATCCACTTGTCTCCCGCGGCCCGGCTCCGCCAAGCGCCGCCAGCCGCCGCTCCGCCAGCGGCGCTGCGGGCGGGCCGGGCCGGGCCGGGCCGCGCCGCCGCCGTGATGGCGACAGGCGCCCTCCCTCCGCCGCCCAGGGGCTGAGCCGGCGGCGCGGCGGCCTGGCAGGGCCGGCGCCCCACGGAGCCCGGCGGGCGCGGGAGGCGGGGCCGGGGCCGGTCGAAGGGCGGTGCGGCGGGACGAGGTACGGCGGGGCTGAGCTGTGGCGGGGGTGGCGGGGGGCGAGCGGGGCCGCCTCCCGCAGGCGCCTGCCTTCGCCCGGGGCCTGCGCCGCGGCGCTGGGAAACGACAGGCGGGCTGCGGGCCCCGGCGGGAGGCGGCCACGAAGGCCAAGCACATCAAAGGCCTGGGAATCCCTATCCCCTGCGTCCCTGGCCCCCTCCTCTGCAAACCTCGTTCTGCGACGTACCATGGCCCCCCAAACCCACCTTTTGCCCTAAGGGGTTACGACCTGAAGAGTGGGCTCGCTGCGAGTTGCTTTCTTTTAATACTAAAGGCTTGACATGAAATGCTGAGTGAGCACTCTTTGCTACCGCCCTTTAACACTGTGGTAAAGGAAACACACGCCGAGGTATAAAGAAGGATGTGCTTAATTAAGTGTGCGCTTAATTTGAGAGGAGGGGAAAGGTGTGTCCCACCGGCTGATGGGAGAGGCCGTGGTGCTGCAGGGGTTCTGTGGCTGCAGAGCACTGCCATTCATGCCTTTCCACAGCACTGCCAGGGAAGTAAGGACCAGCATCACAGCAGAACCTTAAATGCTTTCTGCGGAACAGAAGCCTCACTTCAGACAATGCATAAAAATGTAAAGGTGAAATAAAAGGGGCATAGATACAGGATAAAGTACTTGTATGTATGGCTTCCTAAAACAGCCTAAGTTTCTGTCTGGAAACTTTGAATAGACTCTGAAAACTGTATTTTTGCCTGGTGCAGGGTTTGTTACATGGTGCTTGAAACGCTCCAGGTACAGTGTGGTTGAAAGGAGATGAAAGCACTGAGTTGAGCACCCAGAAGACCTGTATGTATCCATAGTGTTCACTGATCTCAGCCATATGGCACAAGTGCAACAAAACATGCTTTGGATGGTGTCAAGCTTTATGCCTGCATACATGTGTTTGTGACTGTGAAAAATGTATGCCACATATATCCCAAAAAATCCCCTAATGGAAATATGGTATACCCAAATACTGGGGTGTAAGGAAGGGCAGCAGTTAGTGAAAGGATTGTACAATAGCCAACAGGCACACCTTCACCATCTGAATATTTTGACACAGTAGTCAAAGACAACTTAGGAGAGTGTAGTTTTATTTAGAACCTTGTAAATAATGATTTGTTTTTTACCATGATGAAGGAATTTGTTTGCCTTCAGTTGCATTATGCCTGTTTTTTTCCCAGAGTTGGGACCATGGCTGTTGACTGGATTGGTTTTGCATATGCTTCATTGCTGGTGGTTGGAGGTGTTGTAGCATACACTCGCAAAGGTTAGTACTGGGACAGAAAGGTTTGGAAGTGAAGCATTTAATTTCTTCTATGCAGTATGAGACATGAAAACTTTGCTGTAATTAACACAACTGCATTTTATATCCATCATGTGCTGCTGTAAATGCACTGCCTCTCATGAGATGTTCTTGGGCCTGCTTAAGGATTTAAGGGAGTTTGTTTTCAGGGCAGAGAGTGGCGGTTGTCATGTTATCTTTGACCTTAACTGCATTTTGGGCTTTCTCATCTCCTTTTAATTATTCCTATGTTGGGCACAGTATATCCTTGATTAAAGCTTATTTTCTACAGAGAAATCCGGGCTTGATTCTGACATTTCCAGATGCACGGTGGGAAAAAGCCCGTTACTTGTGTGCTCTGAGTTGGTAGTTAATTCTCTGCTGCTGTTAGAATTGTGCCTTTTCACAGTAAGATAACGAGTCAGGTTTTAGGTGGCAGTATACCACAAAACGCAGTTTGGGTATTCCAGGGAGTTTTGCAGTCCCGCGGGTGGCAGCGCCGTGCCCGAGCTCAGCACCCGGCAGAGGTCGCAGCGGTAGCGGGGACAGGCAGGCGAGAGCTGCAGGCGGGCTCCCGTCAGCTCTCCGCAGAGCCACAACAGCGCTTCGCTCTTCGTCCCTGTCCCGTTGTCCATCACGATTCTTGTGCTTTAGGGTCACCGTCTCACTCCGTAGTGTGCACATGCATTGCTCTCGGAGACACGGCTTCACATCTGAATTACTGAAAACGCTGTGGTTTTGTGTTTGCAGCCAGCTGCACTCACTGACTATGCCATTCACCCCTGTTCTCTTCACTCTTTAATACTTGGTGAATCCTTGAGGCAAATCTAGATTATTTTTTGTTGGTTATGATTTACATTGTCTTGCAAAGTCTTGATTAAAAATACTCGAAAGGATTGGGAGCTAAATGACATCGGAGGTCTGGATTCTTTATTTATAAACATCTGGGGATCAGATTAATTCAGATAATGTCTGCTGTGCAGATTCTACACTTTTATCATATGGTACCAAGACAAATGTCTGTTCAGAAATCTAAATGTATTAGGGATATATCTGGGATTTATGAACCAGTTTTTCAATAGCACTGCAAAAAGATGTCAAGTTACTTTTAGAAGCTCTGTTTTCATCCTCACTGCCATTTATTTGTTTTTTCATTCTTTATTCATTCAATGTGATGTTGGTGATAGCATTTCTTTGTCCAGGACTGATGTCAGACTGAAAGGCCTGACACTATGACCACACAAGTTTTCTGATTTACTCTTTATATATATTGACACATTTCTACCATTTTTGGAGACTCACAAGTGCTGTAAGATATAGTTAAATTGAACAGTTCAGAGAAATTACAAAAATCCTTCTTAAGTATGATAGAGAAAATAGCCAAATTCAGGATTGTATTTTTCCCAAGTTGCAGGTATTACTGCATCCTGATCATCTCTAACTTAGTTGAGTTTGCCACACATTAGAATGACCCAGTTACAGAAATATTGCCTCTCTATTCACACTGGGTGAAGCTGGAATGTGGCAAAATCAGTTCTATTTTTACTATATTTGGACAACAGTGTGTAGAGAGACAACTGCCGCATAAAGATTGTTATAAACGACAGTTCTCCAATATTCCGTTTTAGAGGTTTATTGGAAAATGACAAAATGAGATCGAAAAGAGACAAGTTCCACAACCAAAGGGCAGCTCTGAGCCCGGGATTTGAGCTGCCGGGTGAACTCAGACCCAGCCTCTATCGCACTGGGTCCCCCATAGTTCACACCAACCATCTCTCGAAGGTTAGTTAGATAAGGTTTTTAGGCCCTGAGGCTAGTTTTCTGTCCAGACTGAATATGCAGATAGGATTTCTGTCCACCTGGAGTGAGAGTAGAATAGAATTCCGGGAAATCTGGTCACATCTCTGGATCTGTCCATGAATTATTCCTGAAGTCTTCACTAAACATGTCTATGAATTATTCTTGAAGCTCCTTGCCAGACGAACACATCTTGGTTTGGGTTTGGTCTCAGCAGGTGTCAGGATTTTCCAGGAGTGATGGGATTTTCTGAGAGCTGAATCAGTTCTGATGGGTCTTAGTGATCGTTATCTGGCACCCTTTTGGCATGGGCCACCTCTCATTGATATGGAGAATACAGGTCTACTGTTCTATGGGCAGGCTAGTTACCTACCCCCCCACCCCCCGGTTGGTTTCTGTGCAAGGGGGTACCTTTTAGCATACTTTAATCAAACTATATAATTATAACAGTAAAAAAACTCGAATTAAACTACATATTTATAACAAAGATTGAGCTTAAAGACGTATGGAGAAATAACACTTGAATGATTTCTTGCAGGTAGTAAAATCTCTTTAGCTGCTGGACTCACCTTTGGCTCTGTGGCTGGTTATGGAGCTTACTGTGTAACATGTGATCCAAGAAATGTGAAGATATCATTGTGTAAGTGTTTCACTACTGTAAACAAACAAACAAACAAGCGGTATCCTGAACTGCATGTAAAATTCTCTTTTTAGTAAATTTTGAGTATTGCTTTGGTTTAAATGTTGGGTTTTAAATAGAGTTCAACACTTCAGCTTAGCTTGCAAAATTCAGGAGCCATTTACAAGGTAATGCAGATCACTGACACAAAGCCAGCACATGTGTTACCACGTGGCAGCACTTCCTTTTATGAGATGGTTGCCTAACATTGCACATATTGTGAAATCCAGCTGGGAAGGAGGAGGTAGTACTGCAATAAAATCATTAGCATTACAGATTAGAATTTTGCAATTTGAGCAGTAAACTAAGTGTGGGATCCAGGGTTGCATAATGTAACCTATCCTCAGCTCGCAGTGAATGGAGCAGTTTGACTTAGTGTTTTTCCTTTGCTGCCAAGAAAGACGGAATACAAACTATGCAATAATTGTCATGATAGCCAGTTTGCTGTGAAACCCTCATGGAGGCAAGAAACTACAATTCCTAAGGGGGACATAAACCTCACACAAGTGATTTGAAATAAGAGCTGTTGGGAGCTTGTCTCACTCGTGGTTTTAGCAAAGGTGGTTTAGACTGTCGTTTCACATGCAGAAATGCATTTAAAATATATTTAATCCAGATTATGTGAGTACACAATTGTTTTTTCTCAACTTAGAATTTGTGGTATATTGTTCATTCTGTCTTTGTGTTTTGCACCAATCACAGTTATAAAAATATCCATTTAAAAAAAAATGTTGAGTAGCATTGATAGCAAAGTGTTCCCAGCAAGTTCTTTAGTAAAGGTGGTAATTGTGGACCTGATCTGCTCCTAGATGGCCTTAAATTGAATTTCCAGTTTTGCCACCATGACCTTGCTCAGATTAAGTTATCCCACTGTTAAAAAGAAACCCAGAATTTTTTTTTGGAATGAGGACATAGTCATAAATATATGTAAATTTATAATCATTAGTGTGAGATGCTTTTAAGTAGCATATGGTATTATACTTCTATGGGTCAATCAGGTCATTGAGTTAGATGCAGAATTTATGGAAAATAAGACTCATTAAAACATCATATATGTTGCCTGTTTCCCAGTTCCCAAGTTTTGAAGGGACTAATACAAAATTTCCCATTAGTGTGCTTTTGAATCTGTGGTGTCTAAAATAGTCAGTGTTTTGCATTTCATGTAGTTGTAGGTATGTGAGGACTTTCTCAAGTGGAGAAATATATATTACTTATTTAGAAGTTACAGCAATGAGATGAAATTAGATAGAGTTCACTACACCTGTCTTAAAAAGTTCTTTTTACATAAAATAAAATGAACAAAGACTTTTTAAAGTTGTCTTAGTTTAGGATGTTTACAATGAAATGTTTTAATTGCTTTTTATTATAAATGTGTATTGCTTTTGTGGAAAACTAGAATGCTTTTACTTATGCCAAAATGTGAAAAGCAGCTAGAGCACAAATGAAAGATGGAAATTAAGTGCATGGAAGAAAGTGACCTCTCTGAACTTAGAAACCACTACAGTAAATTACAATGTAAAATAAAGCAAGCACCCAAACCTTCAAAAGGTTAGGAAATCTAAAAACAACCCATCCATCCAAACCGTAATTATTGACAGTATATTTCACATATGCAAGACTTTCCTACAGTAATTTAGGTAATATTTTAGTACCAGACCTTGATAGTAAGGTTGTTGTAACTTGTCCTACATACAAAGAGTATGTAGCCTATGGGTACCCCAGGCAATTTCTCTTAGTTGTTTTATAAATTATTATTTCAGGCATTTTCCTACTTCACCTGAAATAAGCTCTGTGGTTTCTTGGATACTTTAATGCTTTTTCATATGTTTGAAATAGATGTAGAAATTCAAATCTCAGTATGCAATACTTAGTAGCATTCACAATGCAAGTTGATTCTGATCTGAATGTGATTCACTGGATTGAATTTGTCTTGATTTATTGAATTTCTTTGACTGGTTTAAGGTAAAACAGTGAATGTATAGCACTTTCTAAAATCTGGTCTAAAAGTTGAATGTTAAAAAATCTCTGGAATGTGTTAAAAAGTCTCTGGAACCTGTGAGAAAGCCAGATACTAGCAAACGGGGGGAAAAAAAAGAACATTACACAGTGAATATACTTTGTAGGTTGTAATAAACCGTAAATATACTCGGGACTCTGGCAAGACACATGCTGTGGAATAGTTCACTCTTGAGACATTCCTGAGAGGATCAAGGCTACATGACTAGAAAATAAGAGCAAAGGATAATGGAGCATATTTTTTTTGCAAGGTATCTTTAATGAGTGCACATAGTTGGTAGAGTTCTTTAAGGTACTTGTAACTGTCAGGGCTTGCTTTATAATACTGAAGTGAGTTCAAAACTAATTTTTGACACCTATGAACACAGGACTGGCCCCAGGACTAGACAGAGGAATTTGAAGAGAATTAGCCAGGTGGTTTAACTGCTCCATAAACTTGGAAGAGATCTGTGTAACTGCCATTACTTTTGGCTTGTGAAAGTGACAAAGCTCAGCTGCTCATGAGAAGTCCTGCCTCTCTGACCACTTCTAGGAAGTATTTCAAGTGACAGTTCTTTAATGAAGGTAGCTGTCTTTGCCGTTTTATGTGTTCTCCTCAATGTTCTCATTTATGTAGCACTCTGCAGCCATAGTTCAAGGTGAAATTCCTATGCCTGATGAGTTCATTGCTGCCTCCATTTTTAGGTAAGACTACTCCAGGAAGAAGATGCAGTTTCTTTCATGATGTTTGTTCTCTGCTGCTTGTGCTGCATTTATTGCCCTCTTGGGCTGCCCACCTATTGTCACAGGCAAGGATGGTTCTCTCGTAGCAAAAGGCTCCAAAGGAATTGTAGTCATGAAGATGTTGATAGCCATATTCTGTAGCAAAAACAGGTGGCAAACCTTCCAATATAGTTTTTAAGGCTCAGCAAATAATGAGCTAATACTCTAAAAATAAAACAGGAAAGAAGTTGACTGCTCTAGATCCTTGAATAGTTAGAAAACAGCTGCAGTGATCTAGGGTGGTGGGATTTATGAGACACTATTCCTGTAATTCAGTATACATGTTACTGCTATGACCAAGATTCTTTTTACTTTGTTGGTATCCCCATTAATTTAGATATGGGTGAGTTGAACTGACTGACTGAAAACTTACCTAGTCTTCATGGAATAGGATTTAGCATTCTGCTGCACATGGAAATTTTATTTGTAGCTAAAAGAAATCATAATGGTGTATTTTAGAAAAGCAAGAATGTTTTTATAGACTCTATTTCTGATCTAATGTTTCACCAAATTGCAGTTCATAGGAAAACAGCGGTGACCTTTGATAATTGTGTGTTCCTGAGTGGTCCACTGAGAAAAGTGAAAACATAAATATATTGGATTGTCTTTCACAGTTTCATCTTTTCTTTTGACCATTATAATGGGAATGAGGTTCAAGAGGTCCAAGAAATTAATGCCAGCTGGACTAGTAGCATGCCTGAGGTAAATACATATTTCGGATCTTAACGTAAAGATTTCACTGGTTTTTAAATAGTTGCCATTTCACACCTGATTCAAGGCAGTATTGATAGAAGTCACTGTCATTCAGCAACCTTACAGTTTAAGTGAAATTAGTTTGGAGGTCACAGTCCTGTTTGCAGTGAACAGCTTTTTCATCTTACTAGGCAGATACAGCTGATAGGAAGTGACTTTCTCAGCACAGAAGGGAGAGGTCAGCAATTAAATATTAATGCATATTGATAAGGCTTTTAGAAGAACCTAGATAAGCCTTAGTGTTTTCTGACACATATGCATAAAATTAGTCTAATTTCATACAAAGCAGTCATCTTTAAAAAAAAGGCCAGCACTTTGGTTTAGAAGTGCTGCATTCAAAACTACTGGAAGCACAGGACATTTTTGACCTGACCTAAGAACTTTGGTCAGTATTGATGCAAATTAAAAAAAATTCTGACTGTTCCAACTGCTTTATTGCTGCTGTTTGGCATTCTGGAAAATATATTTTTCTGAACTTATTAATTTAGAATTAAATTATGAAGTAAGTTCAAAACTTCTTTCCCAATGAGTTGTAATGCAAAACATTTTCCAAATATAAATGAGAATCCCCATCTTCGGAAGGAATAATAACTGTTGTTTTGTTGTTATCAGATTTAATGTGACAACATTCTGTTTTACTTCAGTTACATACAGGGAGGAAAAAGTCAGAAGCAAATTGTCAAGATGCAAAATATAAGAATCAGGACTTACACTGGAAAATGTTATTGTCTGTTGTGGATTGCTTTTCCAGCCCAGGTGGGCTTTGTTTTTCAAGACACTGAAACTGTAGATTTAGACACCTGAAAAGACAGCTTAATAGAGACTAGTGTCAGTTGTTTGTGAATGCACTGTTATTTAATGATGACTTTCACTGATTTTATTAATGACAGCCATATTTATGTTTTCTTGTTTGGGGTTTTTTTTCAGCCTTTTGATGATTTTGAGGCTTGTTTTTATGCTGCTGTAGGAGAATTTAGAAGAATATGGCTACCACGCCCACCAAACAGACATGCTCTCCATACTTGAAAGACAAGTTTGAACACAAATCTTATACTGCATTTATATTTTCTGTAAAAGATCTGTACCTGTTGTTTGATTATTGACATGTGCTGATATTTTAAAAGCTTTTTTTAAAAACTAAAGCAAGTGTTTTGTTGGTATATTTTGATCTACTTTCATTTAAGCAATCTATTAACTCATGGGATCATTCTTTCTAAGTTTGATCTCTTTTAGGGGTGCAGAGCACCCCAGGAAATTGAATTGCTCTTGCACTGTATCTCTGAAAGGATATCCATAAATACATGTTTATGCTAAAAAGGTATCTTGTATTGAAGTATAATTTTGTAGTTTCTGAGATTAAATAATCAGTTCCAAATCAAAAAAGTCTTGGGCCTGTATTGTGTTGCACTAGAAAACCACCTTCCTTTCCAACACACATTTTTGTTCCCTTGGTTCTAAATACAAAAAATTAGTGTTCAAATAAAATGAAAAATGTTCGAAGCTTACCAGTTTTTTAAACAGATGAGTGAGCCATTTTGTCAGTGCAAGAGTCTGGTGCTCTGCTTTGTACTCAGTAGTGGTTTAAAATATGTACCATGCTGTAAATTGCCAGAGACATGGACCATGGCTGAGGTTTGTCATACTGCACAGAGAGGTTCCAAGCTCTCAGTTCTCTGGAACAGGTTTGCCATTCCAGTCTCACACAGATTATCTTGCTGAAGTCCCCCCCATAAGCAGAAGAGACTGTTCAGTCATAAACTATCCAGGGATTGAAGTTCCTTTGATTTGTGTACAAAATAAATATTCTTGGGGTCTCAAAGCTTGGCCAAGACTGTCTTCTGATATACAGGGAATATAAGCAAAATCATTAGGTAGCAGTATGGATGCACTCTTGAAGACAAATGGAAATTTTGCTGCTTTTCATTTTTTTCATACAAAGTTTGCTTATGAACGTTATCATGGATCATGAAACCACCTTTGTGATGGTTCCTAAGTCATAGCACTTGTTTGGAAGAGAGGAATAGCCCAGTGAAATGAGTACTCTGCTGGGCATGGCAAAGCACTGCTTCCAGCTACTGAGGTAATTTTAATGTAAACCTGTTTGGAACTCAGCAGTGCCCAGGTGACTGGGGCACTTGTGGTTTGTACATATTAATATGCACATGGCTCTTCTTAGGCATGAGTCAGGAAAGGAGTTAACTCTGCTGGGCAGCAATTCTTCATGTACACTGGCTGACTGTTTGCCTAATCATTTGGAGTCCTACTGAGGAGAAACAACTAAGTGCAAAGAAGGATGGTTTATGGCAATATTCTTAAAGGGAACAGTGATGGTTCCCATGAAATTAGGGTAAAGAATCTGACATAGTAATGCATGCTTTAAGCACTGTTGAGGTAAAACTCACTCTTACTGAAAAGGTAAGCAGCCAGTGGACTTGGGTTTATAACTGTGGGAAATGACTGCAAAGGTAAAACCTTAACAAAAAAACCATCCAAGGGGCATTTGCCTCACTGACCAGCCAGCCAAGCAGCAAAAAGAAGAGCAAGGGAATAGGTGCTTTCAGTGGCTGAAAACCACAGCAGGCCAATTAAACACAAGGACTTTGATCTTTCAGTGAAAAAAATCACTCCTAAGAGGTTTGTGTGGGGATTAGAAAAGCTTCTTACTTCTGCCTGTAAACTTAAAAGGATCATAATTTTAATTTTTCTTTTAAAGGTTTCATTTACCTTAATTTTTAAGCTGTGAAATACACCAAGCAGACAGTGAACTTTCTAGGAGACCAACTAGAAAACCAACCCAAAAGATTCTAGGCCTGAATTTAAATGACTTCTCAATTTTCACAGTGTGGCTCCTCTCTCCTGCAGTTTATAAAAAGGGGGTTGGGGATCACGTATCGATCACGATTTTCTAAGTACTCTGGAAGCTACCGTTGAACATTTTACCCTACCAGGCATGCACTGTAATTGAACACACACAAAGTGTCAGCATATTTTATTTCATATAACTGCTTCATGAAATTCTTCTTTCTGGACTCAACAGGTCCAAATTAGCCTTTTATTCTAATTTAAAAGTGTATTCACAGTGTATTGTTTCAACGCTGGCAATATGATGCAAGTTACAGAGTACATCTATGCAATTTACACTTACAAGGCAAGCTCTGGTAATATACTACAGTTGGGTTATCTTCATCAGATTAGATATTGAATATTTTCCTCACAACAGCAACAAACTTCTCATCTGTTGGTGGCTTCCTCTGGCTGCCAGGCTGTAAGAATTTTTTGATTGTTGGGATGTTGCTGATTCTTCCTTTAAAAGCCTGTAAGAAGCAATAGTAAAGCCTGTGAGATTAAGGAAATTATAATTCTATCTTTTATAGCTTAAAGATCAGGTGACTTGGATTTTTACTTGTCAGACATACTTATTAAACAGAAAAAGGTAGCAGCTTTTTCTGATCTGTAATGCTGGTGCTATACCTTAGTTTTCCAGATGGGGATCGGAGAAATTAATACAAAAGAGTTAAGATTCATCTAGTAAAAAGTGGAAGAAAAAAACCCACATTCTGGATTCCAATCCTGCAGATATATTTGGGGAAAGAAAAAAAAAAAAAAAGAGGCAAGGAGAGGAACACCTCAGTGCAAAGCACTACAGACATCAACACATATGAAACTTAACTGCTCTTTGCATATTATTTCTAAAAAATTTCATTTTGCTGGCAAAAAGAAAAGGACAGGAACTGCAGACACACCAGGCCACAGACTTTCCTTCCAGATGTTGTTGCTGTGTTTGAAGACGTGGAAGTAGCAGTTGAAGGACCAAACTGGTACCACTAGTAAATGAATTCCTGCCAACTGAGAACAGCTGGGAAAAGCAGAACTGGAGAAAAGTGAGTCCCCTTGCCCCTGGGGCAAGGCATTGCACTGAGTGCAGGTGTTTGTAGTCAAACAGACCAGAGAAGTGTCAGTACAATGGCTCAAAAAATGTAAACATCAATTAACTTTTAACAACAGTCAGTGAAATTTGTTTGTTACCTTCCATATTGACACCAGATGATTACTAACCTGTAGCAGAGGGAATGCAGACAGTACATCAGCCTTACATTCTTCTACCATTAAAATGGCTTCCAGCAGATGGACATCTGCCCAGCTTAATTTGTTGCCAACAAGATAATCCTGCCCATGATCTTTTAAGGCCTATAAAGTATGAACAAATTTAAAAAAATCACATGGGATGTAACAATTTTATCTAGGTATTTCATTGCAGACAGATTTCTAAAAAAAACATAGCAGAGCAAAGCCATGCAAGAACCAATGAAATTAGAAAGTGATAAATATTCTTTAAACAAAAAAATTAAATCAGAATTCATGTTTCAGTGTGTGTGATCCACTCTAAACTACTGCACCAGGTAGCTGTATACCAAGTCCACTATCACAAGAAAGACTTAATCACACAAAAGAAACAGGAGTAAAGTAATTGGAAGAGGCAGTCAGGCCAATTTACATGTAAGCACACCTCGAATTTTTAAGAAAAAAATAAAGTGAGTTTCCACTTTTCAATTTTTTCCAGTTTTCCAATTTCAGCAAAATTTGGGACTGCTGATTACTGTTTGAAATATGTCCAGAATGAAGGAATACAACCTTCCAATCCTTTATCCTGTAAGGAAGGACTCCGTTATGGCAAACTGCTGATGCAAGAATCACAGCCGGCCAAAGCCACTAACAACTGTAGTAGACAAGTGGAGATGAATATTGTAGCACAGCTTCAGAGCAGTTACCAGCTCTCCAGCCTACCTTTGTCCTGAAGACTATCACACTTCTGTCAGGAGCAAGAGAAGGGTGTGTCTGTGCCTAAGTCACACCAAGGCTACTCTTAAGTAACAAACTGCAGTAAGACATCAGTCTGTGACTCTGGAAGCCAACTGCTTCTCCAGGCCCATCTGCCAGTTCTACCATAGAGGCAGCAATCATGAGCAAAGTCACAGCTGATACCTTCATGTAGTTATTTCCTACACAGCTCTAACAAGGTCCACCACAGCTTGTTTATCAGACTGGATGGAAACCCCCAGCCATAGCATTGGAATCTGATTGCCTGCAGGGCTTTATATTGCCTTTTGCTGCTCCATCTGGCTGCTGAGTGTTTCAAGTGAACTCTCAAAGCTAGGTATGTTTCCTGTCAGTTTGCTGAATGAATAACACAAAGACTGCAAACCCTGATAAGCTGAATCAACGGACATCTTAAACAGCTGGTACAGAAAGAAAATTTTTAGCCATTTAAATAAAAGTAACTAGGCTAAAATAATGGAAAAGTTCAGCTGTGTCTTTACCACAAGTAAACAAGGATTGCTTTAAAGACTCTCCTACATTGAGCATACATGCTAAAACATATCACAACAGTAATTTATGCCACCTAGGCATAGGCTTAGAGAATTTTGGTGCATTTTTTATTGTTTAATAACTTAAAATACACATCAGACTTCTAATCTTTGAAAGATTAGTGTGTGTAATCAATATCTCTCAGCACAGCCCTCCATTTACGGTATGGCAGTGGATATATATGAACTCTGACTACAGAGGTAATGTCATTTACATCGTTATTTTACAGGGCAGCCTCTGTGGGTTTGTGCAATTTAAGGCTCTAATAAAGTGGGACATGAAATTGCATCAAGTCGTGCATTTTTTTTTAATGGACTTCAGCTGCCTGGTAACCAAGGCTTCAAGCTGGAAACCCAGCTCAGCTCTGAAACAACACAGCTTTGTTCCCTTTGCAGATTTCTGAGGAGACCACTATGGCCTGAGAAAGCACTGTGAGAAAGTCTGTACAGCACAACCACACATGGCACAAAAGGAAAAGTTACAAACAGAAACAAACTTGTGAGATGAGGATCACAGCTGGCTCAATTCAAACAGGAAAATTTTAACACACAAAAAAATTTAAAATATCCTTACAGGAGAAATAAAACAACAGAACAAACAGCAAGATGGTAGAAAATGGCAGTTCAGTAACATCCAGGCAATGTTCCAGGGAGAAGAAAGAACAATCTATCCCCTCCTGACCAACTCCTCCCTAGCCAAGAAACCCTCTTCATGTCCTCTAAGGGGATGGCAAGCATACCAATGCCTTTCCTCACAGCTCAGGCTAACTCTTTGATGCATGATAGCCAGTACATAATTGCTTTATGCTTTCTATGCTACATGTATCTTGCTTGCAGAGCCTCTCTGTGCACACCTAAGGATGCCCAAGTAGCAATTCAGAGAATGAAAATCATAGTCTCTATGTATAATACATTTAAGTAATGGATTTAAGGAAGATCACAGAATTGGATCCTTAGCTGTAAAGCACAAATATATTTAACTTTGAATAGCAAAAATAAAGGAGGCTGAGTGGGAGACCTTACCACTCTCTACAACACCCTGACAGGAGGTTGTAGAAGGGTGGGGGTTGGCCTCTTCTCCCAGGTAACCAGTGACAGGACAGGAGAAAACAGTTGCACCAAGGGAGGTTTAGATTAGATCTTAGGAAATTTTTGCTCATGTCAAGGGTTGTAAAGCACTGGAACAGACCGTCCAGGGAATTGGTGGACTCACCATCCCTGAAAGGGTTCAAAAAACATGTAGATATGTCACAGGAGGACACAGTTTAATGGTGAATATGGTGGTGGTGCTGGGTTGACAGTTGGACTTAATGATCTTTAAAAGGTCTTTTCCAACCTTAACAATTCTGTAACACATTACACTTCCAGACAGTAAGTACTGAAGGCTGGCACAAGTATTGAAATGGTGCATTTAGGCAAAATGCTGGGAGCCATCAGCCACTAAGCTAGGTTGGAAAAGAAAGACAGCAGAGACCCAGTATTGGAACCAGCCAAAAATTATTTTGTGGCCCTCTTTTCACGTTGCTGGATACTGGCTCCATCATACATTTCTAGAGTTGCACTGTCACTTGCCTTCTGGAAAGTACATGTGTGGAGACAGGGGAGTGGGGTAGGAGGGGGAGCCTGGAACTCACTGTCTTTGTGAACTACTGGTGATTTATTGCTTACCTTTTCATAAACAGGAAAGTACCTGGTTGTAGCTCGTTCAATGATTAAGGCAAGATTCTTTTCTTTTGTATCAGCAGGTTGAAAAGGGAGATACATGATCATTCCCATTAGGTCTGTAGTTCCCTCCACGTACATATCAATCCTGAAACAAATATTTTTGTTCAACATATAACGTTCAAACTTTCCATTTTGGTTATTTTCCTGAAATACAACACTGAAGTGATCACTGAGTAAAATATTTATTAATGAATGTAACATAAGACACTGGTTTATTTTCTTGGTTCTTCCACTTTGAGAAAACTTCCAGTTTTTTTCAAAGCACAAATTGTAAAACAGGCTCACAGTGTATGCAATAAGCAAGTTAAAAGGCTGCAATTAATTTATTTAAAGTGGAATTCATGCTGTTTTCCATTGATATCTATTCATTTATGCTGTGGGAGAAAAGACTGCATATGCAAACCACTTTAGAGAAAAAAAAAGGTTTGAGGTCTAATCATGAGAGGATGCTGGCTACCAATTGCCAGTCCGTAATAATCTCCACAATCTCTGGGGTTGCCCTTCCATTCTCACAAAATAAACCCTCTACAATCAGTGGCAGTGTGTTAGGTATACTCACCTGTATGTGCAGATACTTCACAGCAACATTCTTTCTGTAAATATTAACAATCATGGAGGAGTGTTAGTAAGTGGTACACTGTTACCATACCAGGCTCTCTCCTTCAGGTCCTTCCCATAGAGGTTGTACTTTGCTGCAATGTAGCTGAGGATGGCTCTGGTCTGCACCATCCTCATCCCATCGATCTCCACCATGGGCACCTGCTGAAACAGCAGGACTCCATCTAGTGAAGAAAAAGGTGCAAGGTACTCAGACTGCTGAAGTACTACACTGAAAATAAGGAAGAGACCTGGTAAGAGACCAAGACATTTCTAATTCTCAGAGATGAAAGCATCCACAAGGAAACAGCTCTTCTTTACAGATCACATCATATTGCAGGTCTTAAAAAAATACCTCCTGTTGTTCTTTTGTTCTATTTGTGTGAATTTATGTTTAGCGTACAGCTTACAGACTCACCATTGCGCAATTTTTCTAAGTCTTCTTTAGTTTCTATGAATTCTTCCTCAAACTGAAAAGCAACAATAGAAAACAACACTGTCACTCCAAAGGCAGTGGAGAAGTGGAAGGAGGTCTGGCAGTTAGAGTCCACCTCTCCACACTATTCTCCATACTATTCTCATAGTGTTGACCCTGTCAAGGAATCCATTCAGTGCCAGTAGCTGGGTGAGCAGCTGTCATTCCAGCTGCTCATGGAGCTCTGGGAACCCAAGACAAGAGCTGGGAACTGCCTCCCTTTGCACAAAAAAAGGCACAGGGCCTGTGGCACTGGCCAGGTGAGACACAGCAGGAGCCCATGACCCCGAACTTTCACTTAGACTATGAGGGTATAAAAGACATGGGGTTTCCTTTGTTGTGGGTCCCTCCCCGGAGGCACAAGCTCAACCTGTTACTCTGTTGTTGCACCACAATTAAATTATTTTAAGGATTGATGGAGAGGCTCCTGAATGGTCAGACAGGAAAGTTTCCTTAACAGACCCCCTACTTCATCTCTGAATGGTCAAACAGGAAAGTGTCCTTAACAGACCCCCTACTTCATCTCTGCTCCAGCAAATAACCCAAGACTTTGGTGTCCCCAACTCCACAGGACTCTACAAGGCATTATGCTCCAGAAAGAACTACCTCGTTACAAAGACCAGACTGAGCTGTATGAACCATAAACGGATACCAAATCAATCACTTAAAAAGCAGCTGATGCCACATGAAATATTGAGAAACTTCTTCTAAATTATGCCTCTCTTACACAGCATTTATCTCCCTCTTTAATGCATTGGATTTTTTTTTTTTAATGAGGACATTTGAATATGGGCAAGATCTTGGTTTCCTCAGCACTCGTGCTCTGCAAATTCTCTGTCAGCAACATTCTCAAGCACCATTTTAAAAAGCCTTTTATTTCCAACAGAGTATAAATAGTTTCAAAAAAAACATATTCAAACAAAAGTTTAAGGTAGAAATTAAGATGTCTTAGGATGGTCTTCACCTGATGTGACTTTAGATAGATCCCATAACACCACCTTTGGGGCAGATCTGCTGATTTATCCTACTCAGGTCCTGACCCAAAGAACAAAAGGCACTTTGTGTGGAGCGAATGTTCAAAAGTTTTCATGTGGTATGCATGGTCTTTGCATGGAGAAGACTCATGAGATACATGGAAGTTATGAGCATTGAGAAAAAGTCACAGTTTTGTCTGCAACAATTTACAATCTCAGCTTAAAGTATGTTTCAAAAATGACACCCATCAATTAATCCTCTTTGTATGTTAAAATCTCTTTACTGTGCAAGTATTGCTCAAGGAATACATGAAATACAACACAAGAGTGTATCACTCAATCTAAGCATTCTACATCACAATATGTGATGATGTGCATATCCCTAAGCACAGTTGCATTTGGGACACCCTTCTAGAGAATACCTATTTTAATCACAAATCACTTTATAAAAATAAGGTACAAACCTCAACCCCAGCTGCTGCTAACAGCCATCGGATTGACTCCATCTTCCCCCTTCCCTTGGTGTAGTGCAGCTTGGGTTTCCCCGCCATGATTTCAGAGTTCTTGTTTCCTGATAAAACCAAGATCATGATCTTATAGGAAGCATGCTTTAAATTAGCATTTTGAATGTCCCACTCCAAACTACTAAATACAGTTGGATGAACGTGAAAGTAGAAGAACAATCAAGTCCTACACACTAGTGCTTGATGCAACCAAGCTTCCTGTGGAATAATGGAATAAAAGAAAAACTACACACTACCAGAATATGCAGCCATTTAACCACATCATGACAATAAGCATCTCCTAAACAATATATTATTGTAGTTTTAACAGCTTACTAGAGTTTTACAACCAAAGCAGAGCTGTAGGGTATTCCTGAATTAACACATTTTTAACCTTGCAGTGATGCAATCTCCTCAGTAGTTGTTGGGTTTTGTCACATGTCATACCATACCTGAAAAATGTGCTATATCAAATGAATGGCTTCCAAAGAACACCAAACTAGTGTCACCAGCACTATTTTCACCTCTTTCATATGACAGTTCAGAGCCCTGTGTTCCTGTGCCTTTACAAATATGCTTTTAAAAGCAACATCTTTCACCAGGCCTACTGTATTCCCTATTTAGCTAGTTCTGCTACAGTCAAACTGTAGCAGGGATTTATATTCTATCTGCCCTGAAATCTTAACTTTAAAATCAAAAACCAAATGGATGGGACTGACCTCTGTTGGTCAGATAAGGCCTGGGCAATGCCCCTGGCAGCAGGGGGCTCAAGTCAGCCCATCAGATGATGGCACTGGGATGAAACACTTTGTCCTTTCAAATTTCCCTACCATGTGCAGTCACATGCCACTGTATGACATTGGCAGCTGATGTGAGCTTGCTTGATGCTGGAAACAAAGCTAAGACTGTACTCTTATCACTAATGGGTCAAAGAAGAATGAAACAAATTTCATAGGAAGATAGAGGCACAGACTAAAAGAATGCTTCATTGTTAAGACCAAGGGTTTATCTGTTCACAGGCAGGCTTATTTATGCTTGCATAGACTTTACAATGCATAGCTGAGCCACAAAGTAAAAATTTTGGCCATAATCCCAAGGCATCAATAAAGAGGCACAAACAGCACAACAGTGACAGGGGAGACTGCATCCTTGGCTCTCTCCACTGAAGTCCTTTGTGTTGGTGGTATCTTCCACAGGCTCTACAGCACACAGCCATCGCTCTATTAGGAATCACAGAATTTCAAGGTTGGAAGAGACCTTCAAGATCATTGAGTCCAACCCATGCTCAAACACTTCAACTAGACCATGGCACCAAGTGCCACATCCAGTCTTTTTTTAAACATATCCAGGGATGGTGACTCCACCACCTTCCCGGGCAGGTCATTCCAGTACTTAATCACTCTTTCTGTGAAAAACTTTTTCCTAATATCCAACCTATATTTCCCTTGACACAGCTTGAGACTGTGTCCTCTCGTTCTGTCAGTTGCTGCCTGGAGAAAGAGATCAACCCCCCAGCTGACTACAGCCACCTTTCAAGAAGTTGTAGAGAGTGATAAGGAACTGGACTCACAGGAGAAAGAGATGCCCCCATCCAAAATGCAGGCATTCAAAACCACTGCTCAGCTTCCACCTAGCCCTGTCAGTGTCTGTGTCCCCAGACACCTCAATCTCTTGTAGCAAAGTTTTCCTGATACAAAAAGATATGCTTGTCAAGAGATTGTCTTGAGTGGAGCTGGCATCTAACCTAGCACTGCTGGATGCCTAGCTAGATTCCTGATGCCTGAACAGCAACAAGGCACTCAGAGAAGTGACTTGGCACAGCTCCCTTACCAGGCCCTACACATGTAAATATACTTCATGTATTTATGAATATGATATACATGATATACACTTCATTTCTATTTCCCGTCTGTGACTTACACTGTAACAAGTATGAGAGATCCTGACCTTCTATACTTCAAAAATACTCCATTCCCTGATGCTCAGAAAGTAGGTGTTAGTCTCAGTTTCATCAGAGAAGGGAACTGCACTTAACCCTCACAGACTGGACAAACGCACTAACCTCCAGCAAGGAGGGATCAAGGCTGAGAAACACACTATGAGGACAGGCTAGCCTAAGCACAAAGAGCATCCTTGACCTCTCCACAAAGCAGAGCTGGAGCTGATAAAATTCAGCTCACCCAAAGCCCTGACTGCCAGTCTCAACTCAGTGTTCCACTCAAAAAAGCTGGGAATATCTTCCCATGAATGCACTGCTAAAGGTCTGAATTTGGGGTTTAGACTGAACACTTACATAGGTCTGCAAACTATTCTGGTGACCCTATTGAAACTATTCTGTTATGGCTCTGTAATGAATATCCCTTTGTAAAATAGTGAGTAGTGATAAAAGAGTCACAAAATTGGTAAAATGTCTTTCTTGAATAGCAATAATAGACCTGAAAATTAATCACAAACTTTCTTGATGTTTGAGTGCATCAGACATTCCTTGGACCACAGCCATCCAGGAGTGAGAGAGGCAACTACCGCTGTGATCGTTGTATTAACCACCCCCCGCCCCCGACGTTGTTTTGTCCGAAACAGTTCAGGCACCAGCCTTTCAGTGAGAAATAAGTAAATGAATTTAGCAGCAAGGTCATATTCTGATCCAAGTTCTTAAACTTTCTTCCTAATTGGATATGGGCCCCATAGCAGTTCTCTGCAACGCTTTGTTGCTCGAACCCGTCGCCATGGGGCTGTTCCACAGGACAACCTCACTGCACAGCACTGCACAGCACAGCACTGCACAGCACAGCACAGCACAGCGCTGCTCAGCACAGCACAGCACAGCACTGCACAGCACAGCACAGCACAGCACAGCACAGCACTGCACAGCACAGCACTGCACAGCACAGCACTGCACAGCACAGCACTGCACAGCACAGCACAGCACAGCGCTGCTCAGCACAGCACAGCACAGCACTGCACAGCACAGCACTGCACAGCGCTGCTCAGCACTGCACAGCACAGCACTGCACAGCACTGCACAGCACAGCACAGCACAGCGCTGCTCAGCACTGCACAGCACAGCACAGCGCTGCTCAGCACAGCACTGCACAGCGCTGCACAGCACAGCGCTGCATCGGCCTCAGCCTTAATGCCCTAAGAGTGCAACTGGTCACCAGCGAGTGGTTTCCACTGGGGCTCGGGCCAAGCCTCCTTCCACCGCCCGAGCTAGGAGGAGTGTCTGGACGAGGGAAAAGGCAAAGTACTTCCAGAGATTGCAAAACTTGAACTCCAAAGAGCACTTGCTCTTCAGCTTCCCTGCTGATCCTACTCAGAGCTAAACACAAACTCCCTCTGTGCCCACCCACCCGCCCAGCTTGGTCTCTGCTGCAGGGGAAAGAGGTCGGAGAATAACCCCTGGACAAACTCCCTGGAGCAGCACTGCAGGACGTTCCTCGGGGGCCGGCCGGTCTGTCAGGCACCTCGGCCTTTGCCCTCCGGGCAGGAGCCCTGATCCCGGCAAAACCCACACACTGCACCGGGCTGGCCCCCCCGCCCCGCCGCGATCCCCGCCCGCTGCCGCAGTACCGTCTGCCCGGGCCGCTCCGCCGCCACAGCACCGACACGGCACCAAAACGGAGCCGAGGCAGCGCCCGGCCCCCGGCCCGTCAGGCGCCGCTCCTCCCCTCGGCTTCCGCCGCGGCCTCGCCGTGCCCGCCGCCCGCCCCCCCGCCGAACCGCGTCCGCAAACCCTCACACCGCAGCCCAGGGGAAAGCAGCCTAGGCCTTGTCCCTGCAGTCTTACGGAGTAAGAGTATACGAGTATACGAGTATACGAGTTTCTGTTGCAAAATGTGGAATATGTAAACATTTTCTTAAGAAAGGATGCGCTTTGATGTTTGATCTTTGTATACTTTCAAGCTTAATCAACAAGAAAGAAGTTCTAATCTGTGAAACAGAGAGCAGCTACCAAACAAGGTCTAAGTGATGTCCAGCTGTGGGAAAGAGAAATTACTTGTTAGGAGAATTGCCTTGTTAAGAGTTGAACATGTTTTAATGATCACAAACCTAGGGGGGGTTTAACAACGCTAGGAAAGAGGTATGTACCTCTGATAGTGGATACATAAAATACAGAATTTATGGGCCTCAAGGGCATTTGGCAGAACTCCCAAGATAAGGAAGAAAGTAATAAAACCCACTCGGCAACTGGGCTGAGCTCAGCTCTGACCGGGTAAAAGGTAATTCTGGCAGGGAAAGATTGCCGTGCCACTGACTTAGAGCTCACCAGAGCACGCAGACTAATTAGCATGAGAAGAGGGAGAATCATTAACCAGTAGAAGATAGAATACTAGTTATTAAGAGAACTAGGCGACTTGTAGTCAATGAACATTAATGCCTTTGCCTGCATGAAATTAATAAATAGTAAAAAGTTGTCCTTGATTTTTGGAATACCACCCAGCAACTACGCTTGCACAACTCTGAAATTAATAGTCAATGTCTCTCTTAAGCGTGTAAATATTGGTTTGTTGCGCAGTGGGTAACAAACCCAAGTTTTCTGGACATTTCCAGTGGGCTGGCTCTGAGGCAGCTGCACCTCAGGGACATGGCTGGGACACAGTGAGCAGGGGACAGGCCTGGAGGCCCCCAAGGCAGCAGCGACAATGTGACCGGGGGGACGCTGGAGCTGCAGCCCCTGTGCAAGGGGTGCCGAGCACTCCTTGTGCCAGGGGATCTGGCTCTCTGTGGCTGAAGGCTGGGATGTGTGGGGGGGGATCCTGAAACCACATGGCCGTGCAGGAGTCAGTACCCACTGCACAGGTTTCTGGCTTAAGTTTCTGACAGCACTCAGCAGCCGCAAGTGTTCTCCAAATGCTTCAGTGAAGCGAGAGGAAAGCAGCTCCTGCAACAACTCTCTTTAATACATGCTTTGTTGCTGAAAAGTATGCGTTCATTTCCTTTTTGATGACAAAAACTAGTTCCAGCTGCCTGACATTTCTTATGAAGAAACCGTAGAACTTAGCAAGAGCTACAGTGCCCTGAGTTTGCTGAGCTGAAGACTGCCATTGCTTGAGTTTTAGCTGGATTTACAGCACTGGCCCATTCATTTACATACTTGGTTTATTTGGTGTTTAAATAATATCACAGAATCATAAAATGATTTGAGTTTGAAGAAACCTTAAGGATCATCTAGTTCGAACCCTCCTGCAGGAACACCTTTCACTACATAAATGTGCATTTTTATCAAAGTTCAACAGGCTTGCTAACCTATGTAGTGGAGCTTCATTTAAGTGATTAAAATTAACAACTCACTTGATTTAGGTGATTAGAATGAACAACTAGCATAAAACTTGATTTAATATACAGTTATGTAAGTTAATATGAAGTCCTACATTCCAAGGTCTCACTAACACCTCACACCATCCTGACTCCTCCTTTCTCAATAAGTTTTGAACTGGTGACCAGCATTTGTTTCTCAGAGTCTGCAAAGTGCTTTTAGCTGCTACAATAGACCTTCTGACAAAGGAAACATTGGTGAAGCTGCAGTACAAGAGTTTAAGTGTCTAGTGACAAAGCAGAGGTGCTGGAAGACCTCTGGTCCAAGCATATTCCATGTTAAGCTCAGAGGAACACTGAATCCAAGCCTTTCATCCTCACCCGACCCAAACCTGCAGGCCTTTTCTGGCATCTCCCAGAAAAAAATACATGACCTTCTGTTTGGGATAATCTCTCCTACTTTTTCCAACAATTCCTGGAAATGCTAGAAAAACAGAACCAGAGAGACCTTAGGCATAGAAGCAGCAGCAAGAAATCAGTGAATAGCTGGGTTTTGAGTATCAATCAGAAGATTTTATTTCAGGTATTCTCTTTAGTTATTTAAAGCATCCTGTGTTGTCCAATATACCCTCTAATCAGTGAACTATTTCCCTTGATGGTAGGATGAAAAACCTGGGTTTTCAGTGTTTTCATTATTTTCCAACTGTCAGAAAACACAATGAAATAGAGCTTGTATGGCTTTAGACAGCTGCTCAGTAGAAAATACTTATAATTTTGGGTACTTCTTCCTCTTGTACTAGGGGTTTCCTCTGGCTGCCAGGCTGCAGGAATTTCTTTATTGTGGGAATATTGCTTATTCTTGCTTTGAAGCTCTACAAAACAAAACAAAACCATCACAGTGCTTAAGAATCATTGCAACTGTCAGACATTTCAGTGATATCCATGCTCTTGAAAGTCACATTAAGGCTTGATGCTGCAGAAGAAACTATATGCTTCCCTCTCTTATGCTTTTGGGGTTGCAGTGACAAAAAGTGGCAATGAGTATGTGAGGCCAGCTAAAAGTTCTTAGGATATCTGATTATTTTGCATGTCACTTCTGACCCTCCCACTCTCCAATGTTTCTCAGCCAGTTTAAATCAGTGTTCCTTTCCAATTCATTGTCCATTCAAACTGCCCGTTCATTTACCTGCAAGAGAGGAAATTTAGCAAGTATATCAGGCTTCCACTCCTCTGCCATTAAAATGATTTCAAGTAATTGAATATCTGCCTTGCTCAGCTGGTTGCCAACCAGAAAGTCTTTTCCATGGTCTTTCAAAACCTAAAAACAAAAGAGAGAACCAAAAGAGAACCAGGAGATGGTGTCTTTTCTCTGTGTTACGTAATATGATCTCTTCAAAGCAGGGTCACACATTGCATGGAGCTGTTTATGAAAGAAGGAACTGCAGGTCAAACACCTGTAGTACAAACAGTGATCTGATGGCACTGCCATCCTAGGCATAATCTATCAGCTCTTTCTCTTCTACGTTTCTGTCTGGCAGCTCAGTTGTGCTCATCTTGCCTTGGCTGCTGTAGCTGCATTGAAGGCTAAGCTGTATGAGATACAGAAGGAACAGAAATGCTTTTATAGAGCATGTACGGTAGAGGGGCATCTGCACTTCAGGACAAAACTTGATGTCAAAGCTGATGCTGTAGTGTCTTCAGTCTGAAACAACACACAGATTGAAACACGGACATTTGGGGAGCTCAGTGTGTGCTGGGTTTTTGCAGCTTTACATCTCTCTCAGATTTGAAGTGCCTTCTGTCCCCTCTGTAGTGTCCTGTCTCCACATTACTCCCAGCACCCCAAAACCCAGAGCATTTATATTCCAGTGGTAGTTTTACTTCACTTTTGCACCATAAAATTTGTGTGGATCTAGGATGGATGTTCAAGGTAACAGTATCAATTCAGTGACAACCTCTTTGCCACATACCTTCTCAAAGACTGGGAAGTATCTGTTTTCTGCCTTGTCCATCATATTAGCAAAATGTTGCTCCTTTTCCTTTGCTGGTAGGTATCCATGTTTCATGAGTAACTCATTCAGATCGAACATTCCTTCCACATACATATCGATTCTGAAAGGAATAGATCCACTTGGTCAGGTCAAACACAGTAAGGCTGAACAGCACAATAACCCCTGGCATAACCTCACTGAGATGCTGGGAAATCCCTGCCTCTTCTCTCCCACACACACATAGCCTGGCAAAGTTCCCTCTGGGAATGCAGTTGCATTGGAGCAGGCAGGGCAGGGGGAGCTTGGGTGAAAGACAAATGCAAAACTCCTAAGCAAAACCTACAGACTGCACCCCTTTCACTTCTTACTGGGACTGATACTTGACTGGACTATGGGTTTTTCAACCTGACCATAAAATTGTCATGTGTGCCACCCAAATTTGTGTCAAAAATCCAATCAGACAGGATAAGTTTAAGAGCAGGCCCATACCATTTATAGCACATATCTTGACATGTATTTATGTGTTACTTGACAGTGCTTATTAACTTGAAGCAGGTCTAAACATGTGCCCTAGGAGTCCTGTCCTTTAACAACCTGTTATGAATTCCAATTCTATACTAATTCCTAGGTACCAAAAGATAAGGGCTTTTCTTTCCTTAAGACACATTGCCCTGAATGTGATGAGGAGAAAATGATGCTGCTGACTACTGCAGGAGAAAATGAAAAGCAGCATCAGTAAGAGAATCTGCCCCCATGACTGCTTTCTTCTGATGACTGCCTTGACCTCTGATGGATGATTCATGGGCTCACTTGCCCTATCTAATCTCCAGCTGGCTGTCCCTGCTCTAGACATCACCTGCAGTCACCGTCATCTCATGCTGCACCAAGCACTGCTCTCTCCCACTGAATCTAGCTGTGAGCTGGGATGTCCCTGTGTTACTCTGAGCTACAGTGTGAGCTGGGGTCTAACAAGCAAAGGTGGTACTGTTGCAGTACAGGGCTCTCTCCTTCAGGTCCTTCCCGTAGAGGTTGTACTTTGTTGCTATGTAGTTGGCAATGGCTCTGGTCTGCACCATCTTCATCCCATCGATCTCTACCATTGGCACTTGCTGAAAGAGCAGGGATCCATCTAGGGGAAAGGGAATAACACAAGGAGACTCTCAGTCCCTGAATGAGAACCACAAGCATGTGTTAGGCAAGGTAAACACATCTATTACTTTTGATTTAGAATCTGAATCTTTTAGGCTGGATAAAAAATACCAAGATCATCAAATCCAAAAATTCCCCAATTACACCACTCAACCATGTCCTCAAGTGCACATCTACACACAGTGACTCAACCACTTCCTTGGCCAGCCTAATCCAATGCTTGACAACCCTCTTGGTGCCAACCTTCCTCATTCTTACAAGAAGGTGTGGAAAATGCTCACCATGCAACAAGCTTCTCTTAGTGACAGGTTAATAACTTCATGCTCTAGCAATGAATTTGTGGAAATTTCAGATTTGAGGCAACAGCCAAATGCAGAACTTTTAACTGTCACAAACAGAAAAATACATGCACACTGCATGTCCCTGACACAGATGATTTTCATGGAGGTTAATACAGATGGGAAGGACTGAAGGATCTGGTCCAGCTAGTTAATGCCATGTTTTGCTAAATATATCTGGACTTTCTAAGCACTGGCCAACACACAGTGTGAATAATACTGAAAATAAATAATGGAGGATACAAAAAGCATAAAATGTCTTTGTGACTACTTTGTTGACTTTACGAACGGCATCTCATCTGTGCAGGTATGAAATGGGAACAATGAGTGAGTTCCATCAGATACCTGATATCAAGACCCAAATATCACTTGGAGTGAGGCTGGAGCCATGCAACTCTTTTGCTAGGAGGCAGAAGCATTGTCCTAGCAGGAAAGAAGTCAAAATACCTCCAGAAAGAGAGGTAGATCAGATCAGAGAAGTGAGGAAGTGTTCTTGCTTTAGGGAATCTTATTTCTTGACTCAGATAACTATTCAGCTATGTCCCCATTTATATCCATTGTAAAACAATCATGCAGGGAAACTGTTTGCTAGTAGGTAAGGGATGCATTTACCTTTAAGGTTGAGTCCCAAAATACTTTTTGAAAGGCAGCCTGTAGCAGGGGGACCAAGTCATTATTCCTAAAGTACAGCAGGACTGCAAATGCTACCCCTAGCTCAGGTTTCTTTTCACAGGCCAGGTGAAGAGCACAGACATGTCATTTGGTTTGGAGGAAACATGATTTTCGTGTTCAGGAAGATGGAAGCTGAAGCCAGCACGGTAGGTGGGTGGTTGCCTTGGGAGGCAGGAACGCAGCAGAGGGACAGGTAAACTCAGGAATCTGGAACTCTGTTTTCAGATGGACTATAAAACAACAACTCTGTAGGCCACCTAAAATGCCAATGAATTTCAAGGTGATCTGATGACAAAAGCCTGCCTTGCCATAGCATGGAAGGCAATGGACACAAGCGGAAGCAAAAGAGAGTCAACCATGTGAACTTAAAGAAAGGCTCTTGGACTGTGTGGGTTGTCCAGAGAAGCTGTAAATTCTCCATGCTTGGAGATACTCAAAACCCAGCTGGACAAGGTCCTGGGCAACTGGCTGGAGGTGGCCTTGCTTGAAGAGAGGAGGTGGAGTAGACAATCATGGGAGGTCCCTTCTGACCTCAGCCCTTCTGTGATTCAGTGAAGACTGAAGCAACTGGGTGGATGATACCACCTAACACACTGCAGTGCGCACCTCTGACACCTCATGTACGATGCAGTTAAGAGATTTTCTTTTTGAGACACTAAGATTTCAGAATTCTTAGGTGTTCTCAGACAAGCAATTCTAATTCTAATTCTAATTCTAATTCTAATTCTAATTCTAATTCTAATTCTAATTCTAATTCTAATTCTAATTCTAATTCTAATTCTAATTGTTATTATTACTATTGCTGCTGTTATTATTTCAAAGTAATAATAAGGAAACTTATTATTAATAAGGAAACTGAAGGAAACTTACCCTGCTGTAACTTGGTCAGATCCTCCTTTTTTTCCAGGTAAGACTCTTCAAACTGCAGGAAGGAGAGAAAAAAAGTTCTGTTGTCAATCCATGACTTAGCTTCTTTGTCATTTAGGTAAAGAAGGCCAGAAGAGATTTGTTTTGGGCAATTTTAATTTTTAAAACATAAATCATATTTGAAAGCTGTCAGGCACATTGGCCATCACTGTGACAGAAACCCATGGCTCTTGAAACACACCTATTCCCAATGCAGATCTTGAAACACTCCATATCTGGTTTAATATCAGAATCTGTTAGAGGTAAAAAAACCCCGCTGTGGTTTATGAGATACAGTACCCTCAAAGGTGTTATAGACACATATTATAAAGTTGGCTTTTCACAAACACTAAAATGAATACTATAGGTATAATGTGGGAAGAATTTTCTGTGTTGTCTTTTATTATTAATAGTGTTTAGAAATATGATGAATGTAAATTTTATTTTTGAGTTTTAATGATTTTTTGTAACATTTAAAACTAGTCAAACCAGTTGACCAAACTGAGTCAAACCCCTACCTGAAGGTAAGGGGGGGATCCTCCTGCATTCCTGAATTAACCAGAAGAAGATTGCTGACCAAAAGCTACAAGAAGGAATTTATTGAACCTCTGTTACCAGTATCTTATCCAAATGAAGATGACCACAACCCCAGGAGAAGAATTTATGGAACCTATGCTCTCAGAGAGAATGGAGCCACTCGCAGATGGATCTACCAGATAAAATGATTGGGGGGAGTTGAAACTGAACAAAAAAAGTCAAAGTCAAGAGGAATGTTTGAATCATACATGTGAATTTATAAATATGCAATAAGCCGATACTTTTAAGGAGTGAGCCTTTCGTTAGTGGGTGTGCTCTTGCCTGAATGCTAAGACACCTGGCTATATGATATTTCCTTTATTCTGTTTCCTAACTGTCTATATTTTTTATATTAAACTTATAAATTTTTCTAAGAAAGTTAACCTTTTTCACAAAGGTAAACTACACTGTAGGAGCAATAATAAACTCTTGCTATTTTGGACATCGGAATTTAAATGAAGGTACTCAGAATTGCAGGTGCTTGACCCCTGTGATCAGAAGATAAGAAGCCAGGTTCTGCTGCTGGGGTTTTAAATGTCTTCTTTCCCCAGCTACAGGGGAGAAGCAGTTGTGATGCTACCAGCAGGCTTTGCACATGGCTGATGTGTGGAAGTGAGACAGGAACTTGCCCCCTGCTCAGGGTAAGCTCGTGGTCACTGTTGGCTTGCTCAGCAGTGCACTAAAGGCAGAGTTTGAAACTGCTGCTCAGTCACCCTTTTCATAAGGATCAATAAAAGCACCTATTTGTCACAGGATCTCAGTATAAAAGACCAGAGGCAAACCTCAACCCCAGCTGCTGCCAGTAGCCACCGAATTGGTTCCATTCGGCCCCGTCCATTGAAGTAGTGCAGCCTGGGTTTTCCAGACATGTTTCCACGTGCCTGATTTCCTCGTGTCTGCAATGGAAAAAATAGGTTTTGGACAATAAACATTCAGAATCCCAAATTTGTCTCTTTAGGTGGCTCTCAAAGTTGTCTTGTTTGAAACCAATGATTAATGGTTCAAGACTTTAATCAATCAACAGAGGAGCTAAAAGTTAGATTATATTGAGACACTGCCTTGAATCATTGTGCCTTCTAATGTTTCTTACACATGCAGGGTAGTTAAGCAGAACTCTGTACTTAGAGCAACTGTCCCAGTCAGAGAACCCGTGAATCAAAACCATTTGCATCCAAAGGGTTTTATTCTGACCAAAAAGCAGAGGGTGCTCTCTGTTTACTTTGGCATTAGCTCAGAATACAGTTTACTGTTTAATCAGAAAATACATGCTATAAACTCAGCAATTGCTGTGCGTTCTCCAGCAGCCTTTATGCTCCGTTACAACCAGCCAAGAAGGAATTCTTTCTCCCAGTCAACCACTTCTACAACTCTTCCTGCTTCTGTGATTTCTTCAGTGAAGCCTCCAAAGACACAGAAATTAATTTTCCTCTGTTAACATCAGATTTGCCTTTACCACAGGCGCAGCCAGGGGACAAAGCTTACTTGGTCCAGTTCCAGCTGTGCACTGGAATTTCAAGCAACAACAGTTTCTACGGCAGGAATTCCAAGCAACAACAGTTTCTAGGCAGACTGTCACCCACCCGACTGAGAACCACGCGTGCACATCAGAGACAAACACACACAAACACTGCCCAGCCTATACCACCCTCACAGCTATTGACACCCTGTCAGCAACAAAGCTGAAGCATTAACAGCAGCAAAAGGAAAAAGCCCAAACTCCCACCATATTCCCCTTGTAAATAACATGTCACCTTCTCAACAGTAGGAAGGAGGAGGTGAGAGGAAACACTCCCCACTTCTGAGATCTACACTTCTTTTCCTTAATTCTGTACACCTCAAAAGCAGCTGATTAAAAATTTAACATTTGGTACACATAACCATGTTAGTAAAGAACATACAGTCCCACATTTACTCTATAAAACCCATTCACTGACTGACTTTCACATAAAACTCTCTGCATGTCCAAACTAATATCCCCACTTACCTTGTGCACAGTGTAACTCAATCTAAACTCTCAGAAGTTCTGCCTTGAGATTATATATCTCTGTAGCCCCTCCTACACCCAGTATTCCAAACACTTCTCTGCAAATAAGAAACTTCACTCTCTTAAGCAAACCAAACCTATTAGTTCTGCTTAGTTACTTCTCACCTGCAGAAAATAAATTCCTGGCTCATGCTGACTATATATAAATGAAAGATATGTGAGAGGTCATGATCATTGGAAATGTGTGTGTCAGCACAAAGTGGTGATATGCCTCCTATTTTCATTGCTTGGTACCATGCTAGTTAAAAATAATTATGAGGGCTGAAAAGCTCACACAGTTTAAAAGAATTCTGCTATGTCAATCACACATCTATTCTAATATTTCTGGCTTTTTTTACTTTTAACACATTTCCACTTTACATAAATCACATCAACTAATTCAGCTCAAATCTTTCACAATCTTCTATACCTTGCTTAGGGTATATTCCTGCACGACACATCTGCTAAATTTCATCTCTGGCATTTGAGTTGGCCTGGTTTTTTGGTGCTTTTTCTTTTTGTTTTTGGTTGGGTTTTTTGTTGCTGTTGTTGTTGTTGTTGTTGTTGTTATTGCTTGGGTTTTTTTACTGAGAGAAATGTTTCCCTGAATTTGACTCACTGAAAATACACACCAAAGACAACTGTCAGAGACAGTGAATGAAGAATGGCATCAGAAGGCAAACTGCACTCTGCACTCCTAACTGCTTTCTTTGGTCAACTGTATTGATTTCAAAAAGTCAATACAGAATAATCCCCCATGCACCCTCCTGCCTATCTAATCTACATGGTTAATATTGATGTAGGCATTACCTGCAGTCAAGGTCAATATATACGTTCAAAATTTTGATGAATTGGCCTGAACATAATTGCAAGGTGGGATATTCTTATGTTACACGAGGAGGTTGTAGAAATTGCAGTGTGTCACAGAAAAATATCGGTTGTTACGGTATGAGGTGCTCCCTCCTTCAGGCCCTTCCTGTACACTAGCTGCAAGTGTTGTCTGAACACTTCAGTCAGGCGGGAGGGAAGCAGCCTGTACAACACCTCTCTTTAATACATGCTTTGCTGCTGAAAAACATGGCTTCATTTCCTTTTTTGATGACCAAAACTGGTTCCAGCTGCATGACATTTCTTAAGAAGAAACTGTTATGTGGGAAAAACCCAGCTCTTAGAGAGATGGGGCAACTGAGAGGCGTTTTAAAGATTTTATTCCATTATCAATCTTGTAGAAGGGTGAGATGCAAGAGATGTAAAACTCAACACCATTCTATCAGAAGCCAAGCTATTTCTTGTTTACAATACCTTATAAACGCATTTTAGCCTATTAGCTTTTGCCACATAATGCTTCTAAAACTTCTAACACCAATCACTTATTATTTTACTCCAAGTGGTCTTGCTACCATGCATCTTTCACAGTTCTAATTCTCAAAAATATCTGGTCTGTTTGCAAGGCCATCATTGGAAACTTGTTTCCAGTTCAATTTCTCTCTCAACAATGTCTTCCCTATTCCATGGCCTTTCTAAGTCAGCACACCTTATCTCAGAGTTTGCACACAGATGTACAAGACTATGTGAGCTTTCAGTCAGGCTTTGAAAATCCTCTACAAATCCATTTCTCACATCTAAAACCCATTTCTCACACTCTTGGCCTTAGCAAGAGCTACAGTGCCCTGAGTTTGCTGAGCTGAAAGCTGCCAGTGCTCTAGTTTTAGCTGGATTGACAGCACAGGCTCCTTCTTTTACAAAGTTGGTTTATTTGGTGTTTAAATAATGTCACAGAATCATAAAATGGTTTGCGTTAGAAGGGACATTAAGGTTCATCTACTTCCAACCACCCTGCCCTGGGCAGGAACACCTTTCACTACATAAATGTGCATTTTTATCAAAGTTCAACAGGCTTGCTAACCTCAGTAGTGGAACTTCATTTAAGTAAATTAGAATTAACAACTCCAGTAGAACTTGTATAAAACTTGGTTGAATATACAGTTATGTAAATCAATATGGATGCCTACATTCCAAGGTCTCACTAACACCTCACACCATCCTGACTCCTTCTTTCGCAATAAGTTTTGAACTGGTGACCAGCATTTGTTTCTCAGAGTCTGCAAAGTGCTTTTAGCTGCTACAATAGACCTTCTGACAAAGGAAACATTGGTGAAGCTGCAGTACAAGAGTTTAAGTGTCTAGTGACAAAGCAGAGGTGCTGGAAGACCTCTGGTCCAAGCATATTCCATGTTAAGCTCAGAGGAACACTGAATCCAAGCCTTTCATCCTCACCCGACCCAAACCTGCAGGCCTTTCCTGGCATTTCCCAGAAAAAAAAAACCAAGACCTTCTCTTTGGGATCTCTCCAAATTTTCCAACAATTCCTGGGAACCAGGCAGACCTTAGGCATAGAAGTAGCAGCAAGAAATCAATGAACAGCTGGGTTTTGAGTATCCATCGGAAGACTTTATTTCAGGTATTCTCTTTAGTTATTTAAGGCATCCTGTGTTGTCCAATATACCCTCTCAACAGTGAACTACTTCCTTTGCTGGTTGGCCCATGTAGCTTTACCTTGAAGTGTCTGCAGTAGGCCAAATCTAGTCCCGTAGCTAAGGAGAGATCAAAAACTGGGATTTTTTCACTCTTTCCATTAATTTCACATTGTCACTCTTTTCATGAGTTTCATTTTGATACCATCTGCAAACACAATGAAACAGAGTTTCTGTGGCTTTAGGGTGCTGCTCAGAAGAAAATTTTCATCACTTTGTCCATAACTTCCTCATCTGGTCGCGGTTTCCTCTGGCTGCCAGGCTGCAGGAATTTCTTTATTGTGGGAATATTGCTTATTCTTGCTTTGAAGCTCTACAAAACAAAACAAAATCATCACAGTGCTTAAGAATCATTGCAACTGTCAGACATTTCAGTGATATCCATGCTCTTGAAAGTCACATTAAGGCTTGATGCTGCAGAAGAAACTATATGCTTCCCTCTCTCATGCTTTTGGGGTTGCAGTGACAGAAAGTGGCATAAAAAAACCCAGTAGCTGAGGTCAGCTAAAAGTTCTTAGGATATCTGATTATTTTGCATGTCACTTCTGACCCTCCCACTCTCCCATGTTTCTCAGCCAGTTTAAATCAGTGTTCCTTTCCAATTCATTGTCCATTCAAACTGCCCGTTCATTTACCTGCAAGAGAGGAAATTTGGCAAGTAATTCAGGTTTCCACTCTTCTACCATTAAAATGATTTCAAGTAATTGAATATCTGCTCTGCTCAGCTGGTTGCCAACCAGAAAGTCTTTTCCATGGTCTTTCAAAACCTAAAAACAAAAGAGAGAACCAAAAGAGAACCAGGAGATGGTGTCTTTTCTCTGTGTTACGTAATATGATCTCTTCAAAGCAGGGTCACACATTGCATGGAGCTGTTTATGAAAGAAGGAACTGCAGGTCAAACACCTGTAGTACAAACAATGATCTGATGGCACTGCCATCCTAGGCATAATCTATCAGCTCTTTCTCTTCTACGTTTCTGTCTGGCAGCTCAGTTGTGCTCATCTTGCCTTGGCTGCTGTAGCTGCATTGAAGGCTAAGCTGTATGAGATACAGAAGGAACAGAAATGCTTTTATAGAGCATGTACGGTAGAGGGGCATCTGCACTTCAGGACAAAACTTGATGTCAAAGCTGATGCTGTAGTGTCTTCAGTCTGAAACAACACACAGATTGAAACACGGACATTTGGGGAGCTCAGTGTGTGCTGGGTATTTGCAGCTTTACATCTCTCTCAGATTTGAAGTGCCTTCTGTCCCCTCTGTAGTGTCCTGTCTCCACTTTACTCCCAGCACCCCAAAACCCAGAGCATTTATATTCCAGTGGTAGTTTTACTTCTCTTTTCCACCATAAAATTTGTGTGGATGCAGGATGGATGTTCAAGGTAACAGTATCAATTGAGTGACAACCTCTTTGCTACATACCTTCTCAAAGACTGGGAAGTATCTGTTTTCTGCCTTGTCCATCATATTAGCAAAATGTTGCTCCTTTTCCTTTGCTGGTAGGTATCCATGTTTCATGAGTAACTCATTCAGATCGAACATTCCTTCCACGTACATATCGATTCTGAAAGGAATAGATCCACTTGGTCAGGTCAAACACAGTAAGGCTGAACAGCACAATAACTCCTGGCATGACCTCACTGAGATGCTGGGAAATCCCTGCTTCTTCTCTCCCACACACACATAGCCTGGCAAAGTTCCCTCTGGGAATGCAGTTGCATTGGAGCAGGCAGGGCAGGGGGAGCTGGGGTGAAAGACAAATGCAAAGCTCCTAAGCAAAACCTACAGACTGCACCCCTTTCACTTCTTACTGGCACTGATACTTGACTGGACTATGGGGTTTTCAACCTGACCATAAAATTGCCATGTGTGCCACCCAAATTTGTGACAAAAATCCAATCAGACAGGATAAGTTTAAGAGCAGGCCCATACCATTTCTAGCACATATATTGAACATGTTATTTATGTGTTACTTGACAGTGCTTATTAACTTGAAGCAGGTCTAAACATGTGCCCTAGGAGTCCTGTCCTTTAACAACCTGTTATGAATTCCAATTCTATACTAATTCCTAGGTACCAAAAGATAAGGGCTTTTCTTTCCTTAAGACACATTGCCCTGAATGTGATGAGGAGAAAATGATGCTGCTGACTACTGCAGGAGAAAATGAAAAGCAGCATCAGTAAGAGAATCTGCCCCCATGACTGCTTTCTTCTGATGACTGCCTTGACCTCTGATGGATGATTCATGGGCTCACTTGCCCTATCTAATCTCCAGCTGGCTGTCCCTGCTCTAGACATCACCTGCAGTCACCGTCATCTCATGCTGCACCAAGCACTGCTCTCTCCCACTGAATCTAGCTGTGAGCTGGGATGTCCCTGTGTTACTCTGAGCTACAGTGTGAGCTGGGGTCTAACAAGCAAAGGTGGTACTGTTGCAGTACAGGGCTCTCTCCTTCAGGTCCTTCCCGTAGAGGTTGTACTTTGTTGCTATGTAGTTGGCAATGGCTCTGGTCTGCACCATCTTCATCCCATCGATCTCTACCATTGGCACTTGCTGAAAGAGCAGGGATCCATCTAGGGGAAAGGGAATAACACAAGGAGACTCTCAGTCCCTGAATGAGAACCACAAGCATGTGTTAGGCAAGGTAAACACATCTATTACGTTTTGATTTAGAATCTGAATCTTTTAGGCTGGATAAAAAATACCAAGATCATCAAATCCAAAAATTCCCCAATTACACCACTCAACCATGTCCTCAAGTGCACATCTACACACAGTGACTCAACCACTTCCTTGGCCAGCCTAATCCAATGCTTGACAACCCTCTTGGTGCCAACCTTCCTCATTCTTACCAGAAGGTGTGGAAAATGCTCACCATGCAACAAGCTTATCTTAGTGACAGGTTAATAACTTCATGCTCTAGCAATGAATTTGTGGAAATTTCAGATTTGAGGCAACAGCCAAATGCAGAACTTTTAACTGTCACAAACAGAAAAATACATGCACACTGCATGTCCCTGACACAGATGATTTTCATGGAGGTTAACACAGATGGGAAGGACTGAAGGATCTGGTCCAGCTAGTTAATGCCACGTTTTGCTAAATATATCTGGACTTTCTAAGCACTGGCCAACACACAGTGTGAATAATACTGAAAATAAATAATGGAGGATACAAAAAGCATAAAATGTCTTTGTGACTACTTTGTTGACTTTACGAACTGGCATCTCATCTGTGCAGGTATGAAATGGGAACAATGAGTGAGTTCCATCAGATACCTGATATCAAGACCCAAATATCACTTGGAGTGAGGCTGGAGCCATGCAACTCTTTTGCTAGGAGGCAGAAGCATTGTCCTAGCAGGAAAGAAGTCAAAATACCTCCAGAAAGAGAGGTAGATCAGATCAGAGGAAGTGAGGAAGTGTTCTTGCTTTAGGGAATCTTATTTCTTGACTCAGATAACTATTCAGCTATGTCCCCATTTATATCCATTGTAAAACAATCATGCAGGGAAACTGTTTGCTAGTAGGTAAGGGTGCATTTACCTTTAAGGTTGAGTCCCAAAATACTTTTTGAAAGGCAGCCTGTAGCAGGGGGACCAAGTCATTATTCCTAAAGTACAGCAGGACTGCAAATGCTACCCCTAGCTCAGGTTTCTTTTCACAGGCCAGGTGAAGAGCACAGACATGTCATTTGGTTTGGAGGAAACATGATTTTCGTGTTCAGGAAGATGGAAGCTGAAGCCAGCACGGTAGGTGGGTGGTTGCCTTGGGAGGCAGGAACGCAGCAGAGGGACAGGTAAACTCAGGAATCTGGAACTCTGTTTTCAGATGGACTATAAAACAACAACTCTGTAGGCCACCTAAAATGCCAATGAATTTCAAGGTGATCTGATGACAAAAGCCTGCCTTGCCATAGCATGGAAGGCAATGGACACAAGCGGAAGCAAAGAGAGTCAACCATGTGAACTTAAAGAAAGGCTCTTGGACTGTGTGGGTTGTCCAGAGAAGCTGTAAATTCTCCATGCTTGGAGATACTCAAAACCCAGCTGGACAAGGTCCTGGGCAACTGGCTGGAGGTGGCCTTGCTTGAAGAGAGGAGGTGGAGTAGACAATCATGGGAGGTCCCTTCTGACCTCAGCCCTTCTGTGATTCAGTGAAGACTGAAGCAACTGGGTGGATGATACCACCTAACACACTCTGACACCTCATGTACGATGCAGTTAAGAGATTTTCTTTTTGAGACACTAAGATTTCAGAATTCTTAGGTGTTCTCAGACAAGCAATTCTAATTCTAATTCTAATTCTAATTCTAATTCTAATTCTAATTCTAATTCTAATTCTAATTCTTGTTATTATTACTATTGCTGCTGTTATTATTTCAAAGTAATAATAAGGAAACTTATTATTAATAAGGAAACTGAAGGAAACTTACCCTGCTGTAACTTGGTCAGATCCTCCTTTTTTCCAGGTAAGACTCTTCAAACTGCAGGAAGGAGAGAAAAAAAGTTCTGTTGTCAATCCATGACTTAGCTTCTTTGTCATTTAGGTAAAGAAGGCCAGAAGAGATTTGTTTTGGGCAATTTTAATTTTTAAAACATAAATCATATTTGAAAGCTGTCAGGCACATTGGCCATCACTGTGACAGAAACCCATGGCTCTTGAAACACACCTATTCCCAATGCAGATCTTGAAACACTCCATATCTGGTTTAATATCAGAATCTGTTAGAGGTAAAAAAACCCCGCTGTGGTTTATGAGATACAGTACCCTCAAAGGTGTTATAGACACATATTATAAAGTTGGCTTTTCACAAACACTAAAATGAATACTATAGGTATAATGTGGGAAGAATTTTCTGTGTTGTCTTTTATTATTAATAGTGTTTAGAAATATGATGAATGTAAATTTTATTTTTGAGTTTTAATGATTTTTTGTAACATTTAAAACTAGTCAAACCAGTTGACCAAACTGAGTCAAACCCCTACCTGAAGGTAAGGGGGGGATCCTCCTGCATTCCTGAATTAACCAGAAGAAGATTGCTGACCAAAAGCTACAAGAAGGAATTTATTGAACCTCTGTTACCAGTATCTTATCCAAATGAAGATGACCACAACCCCAGGAGAAGAATTTATGGAACCTATGCTCTCAGAGAGAATGGAGCCACTCGCAGATGGATCTACCAGATAAAATGATTGGGGGGAGTTGAAACTGAACAAAAAAAGTCAAAGTCAAGAGGAATGTTTGAATCATACATGTGAATTTATAAATATGCAATAAGCCGATACTTTTAAGGAGTGAGCCTTTCGTTAGTGGGTGTGCTCTTGCCTGAATGCTAAGACACCTGGCTATATGATATTTCCTTTATTCTGTTTCCTAATTGTCTATATTTTTTATATTAAACTTATAAATTTTTCTAAGAAAGTTAACCTTTTTCACAAAGGTAAACTACACTGTAGGAGCAATAATAAACTCTTGCTATTTTGGACATCGGAATTTAAATGAAGGTACTCAGAATTGCAGGTGCTTGACCCCTGTGATCAGAAGATAAGAAGCCAGGTTCTGCTGCTGGGGTTTTAAATGTCTTCTTTCCCCAGCTACAGGGGAGAAGCAGTTGTGATGCTACCAGCAGGCTTTGCACATGGCTGATGTGTGGAAGTGAGACAGGAACTTGCCCCCTGCTCAGGGTAAGCTCGTGGTCACTGTTGGCTTGCTCAGCAGTGCACTAAAGGCAGAGTTTGAAACTGCTGCTCAGTCACCCTTTTCATAAGGATCAATAAAAGCACCTATTTGTCACAGGATCTCAGTATAAAAGACCAGAGGCAAACCTCAACCCCAGCTGCTGCCAGTAGCCACCGAATTGGTTCCATTCGGCCCCGTCCATTGAAGTAGTGCAGCCTGGGTTTTCCAGACATGTTTCCACGTGCCTGATTTCCTCGTGTCTGCAATGGAAAAAATAGGTTTTGGACAATAAACATTCAGAATCCCAAATTTGTCTCTTTAGGTGGCTCTCAAAGTTGTCTTGTTTGAAACCAATGATTAATGGTTCAAGACTTTAATCAATCAACAGAGGAGCTAAAAGTTAGATTATATTGAGACACTGCCTTGAATCATTGTGCCTTCTAATGTTTCTTACACATGCAGGGTAGTTAAGCAGAACTCTGTACTTAGAGCAACTGTCCCAGTCAGAGAACCCGTGAATCAAAACCATTTGCATCCAAAGGGTTTTATTCTGACCAAAAAGCAGAGGGTGCTCTCTGTTTACTTTGGCATTAGCTCAGAATACAGTTTACTGTTTAATCAGAAAATACATGCTATAAACTCAGCAATTGCTGTGCGTTCTCCAGCAGCCTTTATGCTCCGTTACAACCAGCCAAGAAGGAATTCTTTTCCCAGTCAACCACTTCTACAACTCTTCCTGCTTCTGTGATTTCTTCAGTGAAGCCTCCAAAGACACAGAAATTAATTTTCCTCTGTTAACATCAGATTTGCCTTTACCACAGGCGCAGCCAGGGGACAAAGCTTACTTGGTCCAGTTCCAGCTGTGCTGGAATTTCAAGCAACAACAGTTTCTGGGCAGGAATTCCAAGCAACAACAGTTTCTAGGCAGACTGTCACCCACCCGACTGAGAACCACGCGTGCACATCAGAGACAAACACACACAAACACTGCCCAGCCTATACCACCCTCACAGCTATTGACACCCTGTCAGCAACAAAGCTGAAGCATTAACAGCAGCAAAAGGAAAAAGCCCAAACTCCCACCATATTCCCCTTGTAAATAACATGTCACCTTCTCAACAGTAGGAAGGAGGAGGTGAGAGGAAACACTCCCCACTTCTGAGATCTACACTTCTTTTCCTTAATTCTGTACACCTCAAAAGCAGCTGATTAAAAATTTAACATTTGGTACACATAACCATGTTAGTAAAGAACATACAGTCCCACATTTACTCTATAAAACCCATTCACTGACTGACTTTCACATAAAACTCTCTGCATGTCCAAACTAATATCCCCACTTACCTTGTGCACAGTGTAACTCAATCTAAACTCTCAGAAGTTCTGCCTTGAGATTATATATCTCTGTAGCCCCTCCTACACCCAGTATTCCAAACACTTCTCTGCAAATAAGAAACTTCACTCTCTTAAGCAAACCAAACCTATTAGTTCTGCTTAGTTACTTCTCACCTGCAGAAAATAAATTCCTGGCTCATGCTGACTATATATAAATGAAAGATATGTGAGAGGTCATGATCATTGGAAATGTGTGTGTCAGCACAAAGTGGTGATATGCCTCCTATTTTCATTGCTTGGTACCATGCTAGTTAAAAATAATTATGAGGGCTGAAAAGCTCACACAGTTTAAAAGAATTCTGCTATGTCAATCACACATCTATTCTAATATTTCTGGCTTTTTTTACTTTTAACACATTTCCACTTTACATAAATCACATCAACTAATTCAGCTCAAATCTTTCACAATCTTCTATACCTTGCTTAGGGTATATTCCTGCACGACACATCTGCTAAATTTCATCTCTGGCATTTGAGTTGGCCTGGTTTTTTGGTGCTTTTTCTTTTTGTTTTTGGTTGGGTTTTTTGTTGCTGTTGTTGTTGTTGTTGTTGTTGTTATTGCTTGGGTTTTTTTACTGAGAGAAATGTTTCCCTGAATTTGACTCACTGAAAATACACACCAAAGACAACTGTCAGAGACAGTGAATGAAGAATGGCATCAGAAGGCAAACTGCACTCTGCACTCCTAACTGCTTTCTTTGGTCAACTGTATTGATTTCAAAAAGTCAATACAGAATAATCCCCCATGCACCCTCCTGCCTATCTAATCTACATGGTTAATATTGATGTAGGCATTACCTGCAGTCAAGGTCAATATATACGTTCAAAATTTTGATGAATTGGCCTGAACATAATTGCAAGGTGGGATATTCTTATGTTACACGAGGAGGTTGTAGAAATTGCAGTGTGTCACAGAAAAATATCGGTTGTTACGGTATGAGGTGCTCCCTCCTTCAGGCCCTTCCTGTACACGAGCTGCAAGTGTTGTCTGAACACTTCAGTCAGGCGGGAGGGAAGCAGCCTGTACAACACCTCTCTTTAATACATGCTTTGCTGCTGAAAAACATGGCTTCATTTCCTTTTTTGATGACCAAAACTGGTTCCAGCTGCATGACATTTCTTAAGAAGAAACTGTTATGTGGGAAAAACCCAGCTCTTAGAGAGATGGGGCAACTGAGAGGCGTTTTAAAGATTTATTCCATTATCAATCTTGTAGAAGGGTGAGATGCAAGAGATGTAAAACTCAACACCATTCTATCAGAAGCCAAGCTATTTCTTGTTTACAATACCTTATAAACGCATTTTAGCCTATTAGCTTTTGCCACATAATGCTTCTAAAACTTCTAACACCAATCACTTATTATTTTACTCCAAGTGGTCTTGCTACCATGCATCTTTCACAGTTCTAATTCTCAAAAATATCTGGTCTGTTTGCAAGGCCATCATTGGAAACTTGTTTCCAGTTCAATTTCTCTCTCAACAATGTCTTCCCTATTCCATGGCCTTTCTAAGTCAGCACACCTTATCTCAGAGTTTGCACACAGATGTACAAGACTATGTGAGCTTTCAGTCAGGCTTTGAAAATCCTCTACAAATCCATTTCTCACATCTAAAACCCATTTCTCACACTCTTGGCCTTAGCAAGAGCTACAGTGCCCTGAGTTTGCTGAGCTGAAAGCTGCCAGTGCTCTAGTTTTAGCTGGATTGACAGCACAGGCTCCTTCTTTTACAAAGTTGGTTTATTTGGTGTTTAAATAATGTCACAGAATCATAAAATGGTTTGCGTTAGAAGGGACATTAAGGTTCATCTACTTCCAACCACCCTGCCCTGGGCAGGAACACCTTTCACTACATAAATGTGCATTTTTATCAAAGTTCAACAGGCTTGCTAACCTCAGTAGTGGAACTTCATTTAAGTAAATTAGAATTAACAACTCCAGTAGAACTTGTATAAAACTTGGTTGAATATACAGTTATGTAAATCAATATGGATGCCTACATTCCAAGGTCTCACTAACACCTCACACCATCCTGACTCCTTCTTTCGCAATAAGTTTTGAACTGGTGACCAGCATTTGTTTCTCAGAGTCTGCAAAGTGCTTTTAGCTGCTACAATAGACCTTCTGACAAAGGAAACATTGGTGAAGCTGCAGTACAAGAGTTTAAGTGTCTAGTGACAAAGCAGAGGTGCTGGAAGACCTCTGGTCCAAGCATATTCCATGTTAAGCTCAGAGGAACACTGAATCCAAGCCTTTCATCCTCACCCGACCCAAACCTGCAGGCCTTTCCTGGCATTTCCCAGAAAAAAAAAACCAAGACCTTCTCTTTGGGATCTCTCCAAATTTTCCAACAATTCCTGGGAACCAGGCAGACCTTAGGCATAGAAGTAGCAGCAAGAAATCAATGAACAGCTGGGTTTTGAGTATCCATCGGAAGACTTTATTTCAGGTATTCTCTTTAGTTATTTAAGGCATCCTGTGTTGTCCAATATACCCTCTCAACAGTGAACTACTTCCTTTGCTGGTTGGCCCATGTAGCTTTACCTTGAAGTGTCTGCAGTAGGCCAAATCTAGTCCCGTAGCTAAGGAGAGATCAAAAACTGGGATTTTTTCACTCTTTCCATTAATTTCACATTGTCACTCTTTTCATGAGTTTCATTTTGATACCATCTGCAAACACAATGAAACAGAGTTTCTGTGGCTTTAGGGTGCTGCTCAGAAGAAAATTTTCATCACTTTGTCCATAACTTCCTCATCTGGTCGCGGTTTCCTCTGGCTGCCAGGCTGCAGGAATTTCTTTATTGTGGGAATATTGCTTATTCTTGCTTTGAAGCTCTACAAAACAAAACAAAATCATCACAGTGCTTAAGAATCATTGCAACTGTCAGACATTTCAGTGATATCCATGCTCTTGAAAGTCACATTAAGGCTTGATGCTGCAGAAGAAACTATATGCTTCCCTCTCTCATGCTTTTGGGGTTGCAGTGACAGAAAGTGGCATAAAAAAACCCAGTAGCTGAGGTCAGCTAAAAGTTCTTAGGATATCTGATTATTTTGCATGTCACTTCTGACCCTCCCACTCTCCCATGTTTCTCAGCCAGTTTAAATCAGTGTTCCTTTCCAATTCATTGTCCATTCAAACTGCCCGTTCATTTACCTGCAAGAGAGGAAATTTGGCAAGTAATTCAGGTTTCCACTCTTCTACCATTAAAATGATTTCAAGTAATTGAATATCTGCTCTGCTCAGCTGGTTGCCAACCAGAAAGTCTTTTCCATGGTCTTTCAAAACCTAAAAACAAAAGAGAGAACCAAAAGAGAACCAGGAGATGTGTCTTTTCTCTGTGTTACGTAATATGATCTCTTCAAAGCAGGGTCACACATTGCATGGAGCTGTTTATGAAAGAAGGAACTGCAGGTCAAACACCTGTAGTACAAACAATGATCTGATGGCACTGCCATCCTAGGCATAATCTATCAGCTCTTTCTCTTCTACGTTTCTGTCTGGCAGCTCAGTTGTGCTCATCTTGCCTTGGCTGCTGTAGCTGCATTGAAGGCTAAGCTGTATGAGATACAGAAGGAACAGAAATGCTTTTATAGAGCATGTACGGTAGAGGGGCATCTGCACTTCAGGACAAAACTTGATGTCAAAGCTGATGCTGTAGTGTCTTCAGTCTGAAACAACACACAGATTGAAACACGGACATTTGGGGAGCTCAGTGTGTGCTGGGTATTTGCAGCTTTACATCTCTCTCAGATTTGAAGTGCCTTCTGTCCCCTCTGTAGTGTCCTGTCTCCACATTACTCCCAGCACCCCAAAACCCAGAGCATTTATATTCCAGTGGTAGTTTTACTTCTCTTTTGCACCATAAAACTTGTGTGGATGCAGGATGGATGTTCAAGGTAACAGTATCAATTCAGTGACAACCTCTTTGCCACATACCTTCTCAAAGACTGGGAAGTATCTGTTTTCTGCCTTGTCCATCATATTAGCAAAATGTTGCTCCTTTTTTTGCTGGTTGGATCATGTCATGAGTAACTCATTCAGATCGAACATTCCTTCCACATACATATCGATTCTGAAAGGAATAGATCCACTTGGTCAGGTCAAACACAGTAAGGCTGAACAGCACAATAACTCCTGGCATGACCTCACTGAGATGCTGGGAAATCCCTGCTTCTTCTCTCCCACACACACATAGCCTGGCAAAGTTCCCTCTGGGAATGCAGTTGCATTGGAGCAGGCAGGGCAGGGGAGCTTGGGTGAAAGACAAATGCAAAACTCCTAAGCAAAACCTACAGACTGCACCCCTTTCACTTCTTACTGGGACTGATACTTGACTGGACTATGGTTTTTCAACCTGACCATAAAATTGCCATGTGTGCCACCCAAATTTGTGTCAAAAATCCAATCAGACAGGATAAGTTTAAGAGCAGGCCCATACCATTTCTAGCACATATATTGAACATGTTATTTATGTGTTACTTGACAGTGCTTATTAACTTGAAGCAGGTCTAAACATGTGCCCTAGGAGTCCTGTCCTTTAACAACCTGTTATGAATTCCAATTCTATACTAATTCCTAGGTACCAAAAGATAAGGGCTTTTCTTTCCTTAAGACACATTGCCCTGAATGTGATGAGGAGAAAATGATGCTGCTGACTACTGCAGGAGAAAATGAAAAGCAGCATCAGTAAGAGAATCTGCCCCCATGACTGCTTTCTTCTGATGACTGCCTTGACCTCTGATGGATGATTCATGGGCTCACTTGCCCTATCTAATCTCCAGCTGGCTGTCCCTGCTCTAGACATCACCTGCAGTCACCGTCATCTCATGCTGCACCAAGCACTGCTCTCTCCCACTGAATCTAGCTGTGAGCTGGGATGTCCCTGTGTTACTCTGAGCTACAGTGTGAGCTGGGGTCTAACAAGCAAAGGTGGTACTGTTGCAGTACAGGGCTCTCTCCTTCAGGTCCTTCCCGTAGAGGTTGTACTTTGTTGCTATGTAGTTGGCAATGGCTCTGGTCTGCACCATCTTCATCCCATCGATCTCTACCATTGGCACTTGCTGAAAGAGCAGGGATCCATCTAGGGGAAAGGGAATAACACAAGGAGACTCTCAGTCCCTGAATGAGAACCACAAGCATGTGTTAGGCAAGGTAAACACATCTATTACTTTTGATTTAGAATCTGAATCTTTTAGGCTGGATAAAAAATACCAAGATCATCAAATCCAAAAATTCCCCAATTACACCACTCAACCATGTCCTCAAGTGCACATCTACACACAGTGACTCAACCACTTCCTTGGCCAGCCTAATCCAATGCTTGACAACCCTCTTGGTGCCAACCTTCCTCATTCTTACAAGAAGGTGTGGAAAATGCTCACCATGCAACAAGCTTCTCTTAGTGACAGGTTAATAACTTCATGCTCTAGCAATGAATTTGTGGAAATTTCAGATTTGAGGCAACAGCCAAATGCAGAACTTTTAACTGTCACAAACAGAAAAATACATGCACACTGCATGTCCCTGACACAGATGATTTTCATGGAGGTTAATACAGATGGGAAGGACTGAAGGATCTGGTCCAGCTAGTTAATGCCATGTTTTGCTAAATATATCTGGACTTTCTAAGCACTGGCCAACACACAGTGTGAATAATACTGAAATAAATAATGGAGGATACAAAAAGCATAAAATGTCTTTGTGACTACTTTGTTGACTTTACGAACGGCATCTCATCTGTGCAGGTATGAAACTGGGAACAATGAGTGAGTTCCATCAGATACCTGATATCAAGACCCAAATATCACTTGGAGTGAGGCTGGAGCCATGCAACTCTTTTGCTAGGAGGCAGAAGCATTGTCCTAGCAGGAAAGAAGTCAAAATACCTCCAGAAAGAGAGGTAGATCAGATCAGAGGAGTGAGGAAGTGTTCTTGCTTTAGGGAATCTTATTTCTTGACTCAGATAACTATTCAGCTATGTCCCCATTTATATCCATTGTAAAACAATCATGCAGGGAAACTGTTTGCTAGTAGGTAAGGATGCATTTACCTTTAAGGTTGAGTCCCAAAATACTTTTTGAAAGGCAGCCTGTAGCAGGGGGACCAAGTCATTATTCCTAAAGTACAGCAGGACTGCAAATGCTACCCCTAGCTCAGGTTTCTTTTCACAGGCCAGGTGAAGAGCACAGACATGTCATTTGGTTTGGAGGAAACATGATTTTCGTGTTCAGGAAGATGGAAGCTGAAGCCAGCACGGTAGGTGGGTGGTTGCCTTGGGAGGCAGGAACGCAGCAGAGGGACAGGTAAACTCAGGAATCTGGAACTCTGTTTTCAGATGGACTATAAAACAACAACTCTGTAGGCCACCTAAAATGCCAATGAATTTCAAGGTGATCTGATGACAAAAGCCTGCCTTGCCATAGCATGGAAGGCAATGGACACAAGCGGAAGCAAAAGAGAGTCAACCATGTGAACTTAAAGAAAGGCTCTTGGACTGTGTGGGTTGTCCAGAGAAGCTGTAAATTCTCCATGCTTGGAGATACTCAAAACCCAGCTGGACAAGGTCCTGGGCAACTGGCTGGAGGTGGCCTTGCTTGAAGAGAGGAGGTGGAGTAGACAATCATGGGAGGTCCCTTCTGACCTCAGCCCTTCTGTGATTCAGTGAAGACTGAAGCAACTGGGTGGATGATACCACCTAACACACTGCAGTGCGCACCTCTGACACCTCATGTACGATGCAGTTAAGAGATTTTCTTTTTGAGACACTAAGATTTCAGAATTCTTAGGTGTTCTCAGACAAGCAATTCTAATTCTAATTCTAATTCTAATTCTAATTCTAATTCTAATTCTAATTCTAATTCTAATTCTAATTCTAATTCTAATTCTAATTCTAATTGTTGTTATTATTACTATTGCTGCTGTTATTATTTCAAAGTAATAATAAGGAAACTTATTATTAATAAGGAAACTGAAGGAAACTTACCCTGCTGTAACTTGGTCAGATCCTCCTTTTTTTCCAGGTAAGACTCTTCAAACTGCAGGAAGGAGAGAAAAAAAGTTCTGTTGTCAATCCATGACTTAGCTTCTTTGTCATTTAGGTAAAGAAGGCCAGAAGAGATTTGTTTTGGGCAATTTTAATTTTTAAAACATAAATCATATTTGAAAGCTGTCAGGCACATTGGCCATCACTGTGACAGAAACCCATGGCTCTTGAAACACACCTATTCCCAATGCAGATCTTGAAACACTCCATATCTGGTTTAATATCAGAATCTGTTAGAGGTAAAAAAACCCCGCTGTGGTTTATGAGATACAGTACCCTCAAAGGTGTTATAGACACATATTATAAAGTTGGCTTTTCACAAACACTAAAATGAATACTATAGGTATAATGTGGGAAGAATTTTCTGTGTTGTCTTTTATTATTAACAGTGTTTAGAAATATGATGAATGTAAATTTTATTTTTGAGTTTTAATGATTTTTTGTAACATTTAAAACTAGTCAAACCAGTTGACCAAACTGAGTCAAACCCCTACCTGAAGGTAAGGGGGGGATCCTCCTGCATTCCTGAATTAACCAGAAGAAGATTGCTGACCAAAAGCTACAAGAAGGAATTTATTGAACCTCTGTTACCAGTATCTTATCCAAATGAAGATGACCACAACCCCAGGAGAAGAATTTATGGAACCTATGCTCTCAGAGAGAATGGAGCCACTCGCAGATGGATCTACCAGATAAAATGATTGGGGGGAGTTGAAACTGAACAAAAAAAGTCAAAGTCAAGAGGAATGTTTGAATCATACATGTGAATTTATAAATATGCAATAAGCCGATACTTTTAAGGAGTGAGCCTTTCGTTAGTGGGTGTGCTCTTGCCTGAATGCTAAGACACCTGGCTATATGATATTTCCTTTATTCTGTTTCCTAATTGTCTATATTTTTTATATTAAACTTATAAATTTTTCTAAGAAAGTTAACCTTTTTCACAAAGGTAAACTACACTGTAGGAGCAATAATAAACTGTTGCTATTTTGGACATCGGAATTTAAATGAAGGTACTCAGAATTGCAGGTGCTTGACCCCTGTGATCAGAAGATAAGAAGCCAGGTTCTGCTGCTGGGGTTTTAAATGTCTTCTTTCCCCAGCTACAGGGGAGAAGCAGTTGTGATGCTACCAGCAGGCTTTGCACATGGCTGATGTGTGGAAGTGAGACAGGAACTTGCCCCCTGCTCAGGGTAAGCTCGTGGTCACTGTTGGCTTGCTCAGCAGTGCACTAAAGGCAGAGTTTGAAACTGCTGCTCAGTCACCCTTTTCATAAGGATCAATAAAAGCACCTATTTGTCACAGGATCTCAGTATAAAAGACCAGAGGCAAACCTCAACCCCAGCTGCTGCCAGTAGCCACCGAATTGGTTCCATTCGGCCCCGTCCATTGAAGTAGTGCAGCCTGGGTTTTCCAGACATGTTTCCACGTGCCTGATTTCCTCGTGTCTGCAATGGAAAAAATAGGTTTTGGACAATAAACATTCAGAATCCCAAATTTGTCTCTTTAGGTGGCTCTCAAAGTTGTCTTGTTTGAAACCAATGATTAATGGTTCAAGACTTTAATCAATCAACAGAGGAGCTAAAAGTTAGATTATATTGAGACACTGCCTTGAATCATTGTGCCTTCTAATGTTTCTTACACATGCAGGGTAGTTAAGCAGAAATCTGTACTTAGAGCAATTGGCCCAGTCAGAGAACCCGTGAATCAAAACCATTTGCATCCAAAGGGTTTTATTCTGACCAAAAAGCAGAGGGTGCTCTCTGTTTATTTTGGCATTAGCTCAGAATACAGTTTACTGTTTAATCAGAAAATACATGCTATAAACTCAGCAATTGCTGTGCGTTCTCCAGCAGCCTTTATGCTCCGTTACAACCAGCCAAGAAGGAATTCTTTCTCCCAGTCAACCACTTCTACAACTCTTCCTGCTTCTGTGATTTCTTCAGTGAAGCCTCCAAAGACACAGAAATTAATTTTCCTCTGTTAACATCAGATTTGCCTTTACCACAGGCGCAGCCAGGGGACAAAGCTTACTTGGTCCAGTTCCAGCTGCACTGGAATTTCAAGCAACAACAGTTTCTACGCAGGAATTCCAAGCAACAACAGTTTCTAGGCAGACTGTCACCCACCCGACTGAGAACCACGCGTGCACATCAGAGACAAACACACACAAACACTGCCCAGCCTATACCACCCTCACAGCTATTGACACCCTGTCAGCAACAAAGCTGAAGCATTAACAGCAGCAAAAGGAAAAAGCCCAAACTCCCACCATATTCCCCTTGTAAATAACATGTCACCTTCTCAACAGTAGGAAGGAGGAGGTGAGAGGAAACACTCCCCACTTCTGAGATCTACACTTCTTTTCCTTAATTCTGTACACCTCAAAAGCAGCTGATTAAAAATTTAACATTTGGTACACATAACCATGTTAGTAAAGAACATACAGTCCCACATTTACTCTATAAAACCCATTCACTGACTGACTTTCACATAAAACTCTCTGCATGTCCAAACTAATATCCCCACTTACCTTGTGCACAGTGTAACTCAATCTAAACTCTCAGAAGTTCTGCCTTGAGATTATATAATCTCTGTAGCCCCTCCTACACCCAGTATTCCAAACACTTCTCTGCAAATAAGAAACTTCACTCTCTTAAGCAAACCAAACCTATTAGTTCTGCTTAGTTACTTCTCACCTGCAGAAAATAAATTCCTGGCTCATGCTGACTATATATAAATGAAAGATATGTGAGAGGTCATGATCATTGGAAATGTGTGTGTCAGCACAAAGTGGTGATATGCCTCCTATTTTCATTGCTTGGTACCATGCTAGTTAAAAATAATTATGAGGGCTGAAAAGCTCACACAGTTTAAAAGAATTCTGCTATGTCAATCACACATCTATTCTAATATTTCTGGCTTTTTTTACTTTTAACACATTTCCACTTTACATAAATCACATTAACTAATTCAGCTCAAATCTTTCACAATCTTCTATACCTTGCTTAGGGTATATTCCTGCACGACACATCTGCTAAATTTCATCTCTGGCATTTGAGTTGGCCTGGTTTTTTTGGTGCTTTTTCTTTTTGTTTTTGGTTGGGTTTTTTGTTGCTGTTGTTGTTGTTGTTGTTGTTGTTGTTATTGCTTGGGTTTTTTTACTGAGAGAAATGTTTCCCTGAATTTGACTCACTGAAAATACACACCAAAGACAACTGTCAGAGACAGTGAATGAAGAATGGCATCAGAAGGCAAACTGCACTCTGCACTCCTAACTGCTTTCTTTGGTCAACTGTATTGATTTCAAAAAGTCAATACAGAATAATCCCCCATGCACCCTCCTGCCTATCTAATCTACATGGTTAATATTGATGTAGGCATTACCTGCAGTCAAGGTCAATATATACGTTCAAAATTTTGATGAATTGGCCTGAACATAATTGCAAGGTGGGATATTCTTATGTTACACGAGGAGGTTGTAGAAATTGCAGTGTGTCACAGAAAAATATCGGTTGTTACGGTATGAGGTGCTCCCTCCTTCAGGCCCTTCCTGTACACGAGCTGCAAGTGTTGTCTGAACACTTCAGTCAGGCGGGAGGGAAGCAGCCTGTACAACACCTCTCTTTAATACATGCTTTGCTGCTGAAAAACATGGCTTCATTTCCTTTTTTGATGACCAAAACTGGTTCCAGCTGCATGACATTTCTTAAGAAGAAACTGTTATGTGGGAAAAACCCAGCTCTTAGAGAGATGGGGCAACTGAGAGGCGTTTTAAAGATCTTATTCCATTATCAATCTTGTAGAAGGGTGAGATGCAAGAGATGTAAAACTCAACACCATTCTATCAGAAGCCAAGCTATTTCTTGTTTACAATACCTTATAAACGCATTTTAGCCTATTAGCTTTTGCCACATAATGCTTCTAAAACTTCTAACACCAATCACTTATTATTTTACTCCAAGTGGTCTTGCTACCATGCATCTTTCACAGTTCTAATTCTCAAAAATATCTGGTCTGTTTGCAAGGCCATCATTGGAAACTTGTTTCCAGTTCAATTTCTCTCTCAACAATGTCTTCCCTATTCCATGGCCTTTCTAAGTCAGCACACCTTATCTCAGAGTTTGCACACAGATGTACAAGACTATGTGAGCTTTCAGTCAGGCTTTGAAAATCCTCTACAAATCCATTTCTCACATCTAAAACCCATTTCTCACACTCTTGGCCTTAGCAAGAGCTACAGTGCCCTGAGTTTGCTGAGCTGAAAGCTGCCAGTGCTCTAGTTTTAGCTGGATTGACAGCACAGGCTCCTTCTTTTACAAAGTTGGTTTATTTGGTGTTTAAATAATGTCACAGAATCATAAAATGGTTTGCGTTAGAAGGGACATTAAGGTTCATCTACTTCCAACCACCCTGCCCTGGGCAGGAACACCTTTCACTACATAAATGTGCATTTTTATCAAAGTTCAACAGGCTTGCTAACCTCAGTAGTGGAACTTCATTTAAGTAAATTAGAATTAACAACTCCAGTAGAACTTGTATAAAACTTGGTTGAATATACAGTTATGTAAATCAATATGGATGCCTACATTCCAAGGTCTCACTAACACCTCACACCATCCTGACTCCTTCTTTCGCAATAAGTTTTGAACTGGTGACCAGCATTTGTTTCTCAGAGTCTGCAAAGTGCTTTTAGCTGCTACAATAGACCTTCTGACAAAGGAAACATTGGTGAAGCTGCAGTACAAGAGTTTAAGTGTCTAATGACAAAGCAGAGGTGCTGGAAGACCTCTGGTCCAAGCATATTCCATGTTAAGCTCAGAGGAACACTGAATCCAAGCCTTTCATCCTCACCCGACCCAAACCTGCAGGCCTTTCCTGGCATTTCCCAGAAAAAAAAAACCAAGACCTTCTCTTTGAGATCTCTCCAAATTTTCCAACAATTCCTGGGAACCAGGCAGACCTTAGGCATAGAAGTAGCAGCAAGAAATCAATGAACAGCTGGGTTTTGAGTATCCATCGGAAGACTTTATTTCAGGTATTCTCTTTAGTTATTTAAGGCATCCTGTGTTGTCCAATATACCCTCTCAACAGTGAACTACTTCCTTTGCTGGTTGGCCCATGTAGCTTTACCTTGAAGTGTCTGCAGTAGGCCAAATCTAGTCCCGTAGCTAAGGAGAGATCAAAAACTGGGATTTTTTCACTCTTTCCATTAATTTCACATTGTCACTCTTTTCATGAGTTTCATTTTGATACCATCTGCAAACACAATGAAACAGAGTTTCTGTGGCTTTAGGGTGCTGCTCAGAAGAAAATTTTCATCACTTTGTCCATAACTTCCTCATCTGGTCGCGGTTTCCTCTGGCTGCCAGGCTGCAGGAATTTCTTTATTGTGGGAATATTGCTTATTCTTGCTTTGAAGCTCTACAAAACAAAACAAAATCATCACAGTGCTTAAGAATCATTGCAACTGTCAGACATTTCAGTGATATCCATGCTCTTGAAAGTCACATTAAGGCTTGATGCTGCAGAAGAAACTATATGCTTCCCTCTCTCATGCTTTTGGGGTTGCAGTGACAGAAAGTGGCATAAAAAAACCCAGTAGCTGAGGTCAGCTAAAAGTTCTTAGGATATCTGATTATTTTGCATGTCACTTCTGACCCTCCCACTCTCCCATGTTTCTCAGCCAGTTTAAATCAGTGTTCCTTTCCAATTCATTGTCCATTCAAACTGCCCGTTCATTTACCTGCAAGAGAGGAAATTTGGCAAGTAATTCAGGTTTCCACTCTTCTACCATTAAAATGATTTCAAGTAATTGAATATCTGCTCTGCTCAGCTGGTTGCCAACCAGAAAGTCTTTTCCATGGTCTTTCAAAACCTAAAAACAAAAGAGAGAACCAAAAGAGAACCAGGAGATGATGTCTTTTCTCTGTGTTACGTAATATGATCTCTTCAAAGCAGGGTCACACATTGCATGGAGCTGTTTATGAAAGAAGGAACTGCAGGTCAAACACCTGTAGTACAAACAATGATCTGATGGCACTGCCATCCTAGGCATAATCTATCAGCTCTTTCTCTTCTACGTTTCTGTCTGGCAGCTCAGTTGTGCTCATCTTGCCTTGGCTGCTGTAGCTGCATTGAAGGCTAAGCTGTATGAGATACAGAAGGAACAGAAATGCTTTTATAGAGCATGTACGGTAGAGGGGCATCTGCACTTCAGGACAAAACTTGATGTCAAAGCTGATGCTGTAGTGTCTTCAGTCTGAAACAACACACAGATTGAAACACGGACATTTGGGGAGCTCAGTGTGTGCTGGGTATTTGCAGCTTTACATCTCTCTCAGATTTGAAGTGCCTTCTGTCCCCTCTGTAGTGTCCTGTCTCCACATTACTCCCAGCACCCCAAAACCCAGAGCATTTATATTCCAGTGGTAGTTTTACTTCTCTTTTGCACCATAAAACTTGTGTGGATGCAGGATGGATGTTCAAGGTAACAGTATCAATTCAGTGACAACCTCTTTGCCACATACCTTCTCAAAGACTGGGAAGTATCTGTTTTCTGCCTTGTCCATCATATTTGCAATGTATTGCTCTCTTTTGTCTTCTGGTTGGACTTCGTACATAACGAATAACTCATTCAGATCGAACATTCCTTCCACATACATATCGATTCTGAAAGGAATAGATCCACTTGGTCAGGTCAAACACAGTAAGGCTGAACAGCACAATAACCCCTGGCATGACCTCACTGAGATGCTGGGAAATCCCTACATCTTCTCTCCCACACACACATAGCCTGGCAAAGTTCCCTCTGGGAATGCAGTTGCATTGGAGCAGGCGGGGCAAGGGGAGCTTGGGTGAAAGACAAATGCAAAGCTCCTAAGCAAAACCTACAGACTGCACCCCTTTCACTTCTTACTGGGACTGATACTTGACTGGACTATGGGTTTTTCAACCTGACCATAAAATTGTCATGTGTGCCACCCAAATTTGTGACAAAAATCCAATCAGACAGGATAAGTTTAAGAGCAGGCCCATACCATTTCTAGCACATATATTGAACATGTTATTTATGTGTTACTTGACAGTGCTTATTAACTTGAAGCAGGTCTAAACATGTGCCCTAGGAGTCCTGTCCTTTAACAACCTGTTATGAATTCCAATTCTATACTAATTCCTAGGTACCAAAAGATAAGGGCTTTTCTTTCCTTAAGACACATTGCCCTGAATGTGATGAGGAGAAAATGATGCTGCTGACTACTGCAGGAGAAAATGAAAAGCAGCATCAGTAAGAGAATCTGCCCCCATGACTGCTTTCTTCTGATGACTGCCTTGACCTCTGATGGATGATTCATGGGCTCACTTGCCCTATCTAATCTCCAGCTGGCTGTCCCTGCTCTAGACATCACCTGCAGTCACCGTCATCTCATGCTGCACCAAGCACTGCTCTCTCCCACTGAATCTAGCTGTGAGCTGGGATGTCCCTGTGTTACTCTGAGCTACAGTGTGAGCTGGGGTCTAACAAGCAAAGGTGGTACTGTTGCAGTACAGGGCTCTCTCCTTCAGGTCCTTCCCGTAGAGGTTGTACTTTGTTGCTATGTAGTTGGCAATGGCTCTGGTCTGCACCATCTTCATCCCATCGATCTCTACCATTGGCACTTGCTGAAAGAGCAGGGATCCATCTAGGGGAAAGGGAATAACACAAGGAGACTCTCAGTCCCTGAATGAGAACCACAAGCATGTGTTAGGCAAGGTAAACACATCTATTACTTTTGATTTAGAATCTGAATCTTTTAGGCTGGATAAAAAATACCAAGATCATCAAATCCAAAAATTCCCCAATTACACCACTCAACCATGTCCTCAAGTGCACATCTACACACAGTGACTCAACCACTTCCTTGGCCAGCCTAATCCAATGCTTGACAACCCTCTTGGTGCCAACCTTCCTCATTCTTACAAGAAGGTGTGGAAAATGCTCACCATGCAACAAGCTTATCTTAGTGACAGGTTAATAACTTCATGCTCTAGCAATGAATTTGTGGAAATTTCAGATTTGAGGCAACAGCCAAATGCAGAACTTTTAACTGTCACAAACAGAAAAATACATGCACACTGCATGTCCCTGACACAGATGATTTTCATGGAGGTTAATACAGATGGGAAGGACTGAAGGATCTGGTCCAGCTAGTTAATGCCATGTTTTGCTAAATATATCTGGACTTTCTAAGCACTGGCCAACACACAGTGTGAATAATACTGAAAATAAATAATGGAGGATACAAAAAGCATAAAATGCCTTTGTGACTACTTTGCTGACTTTACAAATGGCATCTCATCTGTGCAGGTATGAAACGGGAACAATGAGTGAGTTCCATCAGATACCTGATATCAAGACCCAAATATCACTTGGAGTGAGGCTGGAGCCATGCAACTCTTTTGCTAGGAGGCAGAAGCATTGTCCTAGCAGGAAAGAAGTCAAAATACCTCCAGAAAGAGAGGTAGATCAGATCAGAGGAGTGAGGAAGTGTTCTTGCTTTAGGGAATCTTATTTCTTGACTCAGATAACTATTCAGCTATGTCCCCATTTATATCCATTGTAAAACAATCATGCAGGGAAACTGTTTGCTAGTAGGTAAGGGTGCATTTACCTTTAAGGTTGAGTCCCAAAATACTTTTTGAAAGGCAGCCTGTAGCAGGGGGACCAAGTCATTATTCCTAAAGTACAGCAGGACTGCAAATGCTACCCCTAGCTCAGGTTTCTTTTCACAGGCCAGGTGAAGAGCACAGACATGTCATTTGGTTTGGAGGAAACATGATTTTTGTGTTCAGGAAGATGGAAGCTGAAGCCAGCACGGTAGGTGGGTGGTTGCCTTGGGAGGCAGGAACGCAGCAGAGGGACAGGTAAACTCAGGAATCTGGAACTCTGTTTTCAGATGGACTATAAAACAACAACTCTGTAGGCCACCTAAAATGCCAATGAATTTCAAGGTGATCTGATGACAAAAGCCTGCCTTGCCATAGCATGGAAGGCAATGGACACAAGCGGAAGCAAAAGAGAGTCAACCATGTGAACTTAAAGAAAGGCTCTTGGACTGTGTGGGTTGTCCAGAGAAGCTGTAAATTCTCCATGCTTGGAGATACTCAAAACCCAGCTGGACAAAGTCCTGGGCAACTGGCTGGAGGTGGCCTTGCTTGAAGAGAGGAGGTGGAGTAGACAATCATGGGAGGTCCCTTCTGACCTCAGCCCTTCTGTGATTCAGTGAAGACTGAAGCAACTGGGTGGATGATACCACCTAACACACTGCAGTGCGCACCTCTGACACCTCATGTACGATGCAGTTAAGAGATTTTCTTTTTGAGACACTAAGATTTCAGAATTCTTAGGTGTTCTCAGACAAGCAATTCTAATTCTAATTGTTGCTATTATTACAACAATTATTATTGCTGCTGTTATTATTTCAAAGTGAAGGAAACTTACCCTGCTGTAACTTGGTCAGATCCTCCTTTTTTTCCAGGTAAGACTCTTCAAACTGCAGGAAGGAGAGAAGAAAAGTTCTGTTGTCATTCCATGATTTAGCTTCTTTGTCATTTAGGTAAAGAAGGCCAGAAGAGATTTGTTTTGGGCAATTTTAATTTTTAAAACATAAATCATATTTGAAAGCTGTCAGGCACATTGGCCATCACTGTGACAGAAACCCATGGCTCTTGAAACATACAGGTTGCCATACTCCATCTCTGGTTTAGTATCAGAATCTGTCAGAGGTAAAAAAAAAATACTCTGTGGCTTACAATATAGAGTACCTTCAAGGGTAAACTACATTGTGGCAGCAGAAATAATCTCTTGCTATTTTGGACATTGGAATTTAACTGAAGGTACTCAGAATTGCAGGTGCTTGACCCCTGTGATCAGAAGATAAGAAGCCAGGTTCTGCTGCTGGGGTTTTAAATGTCTTCTTTCCCCAGCTACAGGGGAGAAGCAGTTGTGATGCTACCAGCAGGCTTTGCACATGGCTGATGTGTGGAAGTGAGACAGGAACTTGCCCCCTGCTCAGGGTAAGCTCGTGGTCACTGTTGGCTTGCTCAGCAGTGCACTAAAGGCAGACTTTGAAACTGCTGTTCAGTCACCCTTTTCATAAGGATCAATAAAAGCACCTATTTGTCACAGGATCTCAGTATAAAAGACCAGAGGCAAACCTCAACCCCAGCTGCTGCCAGTAGCCACCGAATTGTTTCCATTCGGCCCCGTCCATTGTAGTAGTGCAGCCTGGGTTTTCCAGACATGTTTCCACGTGCCTGATTTCCTCGTGTCTGCAATGGAAAAAATAGGTTTTGGACAATAAACATTCAGAATCCCAAATTTGTCTCTTTAGGTGGCTCTCAAAGTTGTCTTGTTTGAAACCAATGATTAATGGTTCAAGACTTTAATCAATCAACAGAGGAGCTAAAAGTTAGATTATATTGAGACACTGCCTTGTATCATTGTGCCTTCTAATGTTTCTTACACATGCAGTGTGGTTAAGCAGAACTCTGTACTTAGAGCAACTGTCCCAGTCAGAGAACCCGTGAATCAAAACCATTTGCATCCAAAGGGTTTTATTCTGACCAAAAAGCAGAGGGTGCTCTCTGTTTATTTTGGCATTAGCTCAGAATACAGTTTACTGTTTAATCAGAAAATACATGCTATAAACTCAGCAATTGCTGTGCGTTCTCCAGCAGCCTTTATGCTCCGTTACAACCAGCCAAGAAGGAATTCTTTCTCCCAGTCAACCACTTCTACAACTCTTCCTGCTTCTGTGATTTCTTCAGTGAAGCCTCCAAAGACACAGAAATTAATTTTCCTCTGTTGACATCAGATTTGCCTTTACCACAGGCGCAGCCAGGGGGCAATGCTTGCCTGGTCCAGTTCCAGCTGCACTGGAATTTCAAGCAACAACAGTTTCTGGGCAGGAATTCCAAGCAACAACAGTTTCTAGGCAGACTGTCACCCACCCGACTGAGAACCACGCGTGCACATCAGAGACAAACACACACAAACACTGCCCAGCCTATACCACCCTCACAGCTATTGACACCCTGTCAGCAACAAAGCTGAAGCATTAACAGCAGCAAAAGGAAAAAGCCCAAACTCCCACCATATTCCCCTTGTAAATAACATGTCACCTTCTCAACAGTAGGAAGGAGGAGGTGAGAGGAAACACTCCCCACTTCTGAGATCTACACTTCTTTTTCTTAATTCTGTACACCTCAAAAGCAGCTGATTAACAATTTAATATTTGATACACATAACCATGTTAGTAAAGAACATACAGTCCCACATTTAATCTATAAAACCCATTCACTGACTGACTTTCACATACAACAACTCCCTGCATTTTTACAGAAAATAAAGAAATAAAACCCACTTACCTTGTGCACAGTGTAACTCAATCTAAACTCTCAGCAGTTCTGCCTTGAGATTATATAACTCTGTAGCCCCTCCTACACCCAGTATTCCAAACACTTCTCTGCAAACAGGAAACTTCTCTCTCTTAAACAAACCAAACCAATTAGTTCTGCTTAGTTACTTCTTACCTACAGAAAATAAATTCCTGACTAATGCTGTAGATAGATGAGAGGTCATGAGTGATTGGAAACATCTATGCCAGCATCAAATGGTAATATGCCTCCTATATTCACTGCTTGGTACCATGCTAGCTAAAAATAATTATGATGGCTGAAAAGTTCACACAGTTTAAAAGAATTCTGCTATGGCAATCACACTTCTATTCTCATATTTTCTGGGGTTTTTTACTTTTAACACATTTCCACTTTACATAAATCACATCAGCTAATCCAGCACAAATCTTTCACAATCTTCTATGCCTTGCTTAGGGTATATTCCTGCAGGACACTTCTGCTGAATTTCATCTCTGACATCTGAGTTGGCTTCCCTTTTGGTTTTTTTTTTTTTTCCTGTGAAAAATGTTTCCTTGAATTTGACTCACTGAAAATACACACCAAAGACAACTGTCAGAGACAGTAAATGAAGAATGGCATCAGAAGGCAAACTGCACTCTGCACTCCTAACTGCTTTCTTTGGTCAACTGTATTGATTTCAAAAAGTCAATAACATCATACATTCCCTCTCGGATCCTGGGCTGGTAGCCTACCGAGAATTGCGGGTAAAGTCCTTTTCTCCAAGCCCCGTGCCAGAAGAAAGAGTCAGGATGCGTCGATTCTTTTATCAGAGTTGTTTATTCTATCGTGTTCTTAAATATTTTTCCTTCAGCTGGCGTAGGTGTCACCTACACCGCAGCCGAAGGCTATCTGACTCACTCATGGGTGGTCGTAATCTTTTATACTAATTATTACGTCCCCATTGTTTTCACTACTATACCAATATCTACTGCCTTTATTAAACTGTGCACTTTTACACTAAACCAATAAGAAAATGCCACCACCTCACCCGAAGATGGAGGACAAGAAGAAGAAGAAGAAAGACAAGGGACACACCCAAATCCCTCCATCTTGTCTCCTTGAGCCCCCTTTGTGAACCCCCAAAATCCACATTAATACACAAAAATAAGTTATCTAATATCCTACTTACACACCTGTGACTTGTAATTCTTCATATAATGTTGGCAATTGCTCCCAGGGGCTAAAATCAAAGGCACTGGTGTTTTTATCACTGTTCCAGGGTCTCCGGACCCCCTCCTGGGGTCTCGGACTGCCCGGGACATACAAAGGGATGTCTTGGGTTCCGACATCTCCCCCTTCTCTTTGAACTAAAAAGACTTCTTTTGCAGCCTTGCTTATGGCTCGGCGCATGCATTGGAGAATGCATGGCACAAGGAGCAGAAGAATTACAAGTCCTATTATAAACCCTATAAAAATATAAAATACTGTCTTAGAAAATTCTCTCCACAATGGAGAAAGGTTGAAAAAATCAAGAACACTATCCAGCCAAGATCCCGTAACTTCTCCCAGTTTGGCCATACCTTCCCGCAATTGCCTTATGTCCTCATGGATCGATTTTGAATGATCCGACAGGTTCATACAACACATCCCCTCGAATTCGTCCCATCCATGCCCATGGGTCAGCAGCAGATAGTCGACTGCCGCCCTGTTTTGAAGGGTTGCCCGTCTCACACTGTCGACGTTGGTTAACATGTCGCTCAGTGCAAGAGAAGTGGCACGGGCATATTTGCTCAACTAGCACCCCATTTGGTCCAATTGAGTCAAGGCCGCTGCCGATGCTGTCTGTGGCGAGAAAATTGCAGCCGCAATTCTCTGGGCCTTGGTCCAAGTGTGAACGTTATCATCACAACTCGGATCATATTGTTTGATTGATCTTATTTCCCTTTGCTTTTGTTCTCTTAACGATGTTATGTTCGGTGTTAGCAATGAGAGTCTCCCAATGCTGCATGGACCTCCTTTGACATTTGCAGGGATAGCAGGCCAAATTCTGTCCCCACAAATGAAAAAGATTCCCCGTGGCAATTGCACTGGAGCTTGGTGGGATGGTTTCTCGGACACCTTGGTGTAATTGCACCAATATGATGCATTCCTGTAGATGAGATGCTTTGGGGTTACATCTAATGTGTTTTGTTCCCCCTGTGTGATCTTCGAGTGATTAAATATAATACAATATGTCATCTCCAGTGAACCAAGAATTTCCAATTCCTGAGGTTCAAATGGAGCCACAGGAAGGAACTGCGTCCATATATACCACTCATCTACAGGATTTGAAATGGCCCTTGCAATAGTTGCAGTGATGTTTTCTGGAATTGGCCATTCCTGCACCGGCAGACCTACCAAGCATGTTGAAAATGGCTTTCCTGGTCTTGAGTGTATCAAGCAGATAGTATCTAGACCTGCTGCATTGGCCAAAGTTTCCCACACGTTCTCTTTAGGTTGGATCATGGGCAAGTCTGCTGCCTTGTTTGAGGCAATCAGAGAGAGAATGAAGCACATGTGTAACATCTGCACATACTTCATGCTCGCCCCCCCTGTGGGAATCTTTGAAGTACAACCACACTCAAATCCCAAAGAAAACCCCCAAGTCTTTGGTGTTTTTACACAGTCTTTCTGTTTTCTCGCTTGGTCACGTCTGCGTGTACTCATCTTTGTTCTTGGGGCCCGTATCTGTTTGTATTTGGGCCCGATCAGCGTCTGCTTGCGCCTGGATTCGATCTGTATCAGTTCGTGTCTGGATTTGGTCGGTAACTGCTTGCGTCTGGACTCGATAGGGCTTCACGTGTCTCGCAGACACCCACTTTGGTCCTCGCCCTGTAGAAACACAAGCATATCCCTTGCCCCAAGTTAATAGAAAGTGTACCTTCAGCTCATCCTGTTTCTGGATACATCTTTATGATTACCTTGTCTTGATACCTGGAAATACAAAAACTACATACGTGCATTGATACTCAAAAGATGCATGACTTTGTCGACAGCAACCAGGAAAACTTCTGGTACATACTTTGAATGATAATATGATTGATGGCTATCAATGATGACATGAATAGAACTGAATGATTATTAATTCTTTGAAATACTGTTCCATCATCTCAGAGTCTGCAAACAGCTCTAGGAACCCCCTTTTTTAGGGAAGACCTAAACACTCTTTCCCGGGCAAGGTGCTCAGGTCCACTCCAAAACTGGTCCAGCTGTCATTTTATAGGATCGAATTGTCAAGTCAAAAGCGACTTGAATTTACTTTCAAGGCAGAAAACATCTGAGCTTATCTAGCAAAACATCTGTCCAGATAAAGTCAGGAGTCTGGCCAGGACTCAGGCTTTAAACTGGAGTGATGTCCCTTCATAGAAAACTCAGTAAATTTACATCAAACAACCAACACCTCAGTCCTAATCATCCTAGGAAGCTGAGATAATACCTTTCTAAATTATTATATATTTATGACTTTAAGATAAAATGCCGAAAGATTCACAAAACATCTTATAACCAATAACAACCATGGTGTAAAATTGTCACAGATCCTTCCATGCCATCCATGGAAGACAAAACATTAGCAGAGACTAATGAACAACAAAACCTTTCTGGAGATCACGGGTTTAGCAAATTGCATCTTCTTCCATCCACAAATAACGAGTCTATCAGTATTTCATCCCAGCTGTTTCAGTCGCAGCTGTCTCACTTCTAAGAAAACCAATCAAACTTTGTAAGTTAGACATATATGTTTTAACAAACCTAAATCAATTTCAAAACCAAACAGTGCCCACTTTGATATGAACAAACCTTGATAAATGAATCCCAAACTGCACTAACTTAACAAACTTGCATGTAAAAACTTTAAATTAATAGAATATAAATCTATTATAACTTAAACTTTATAAATGAAACTTAAATTTAACTTATGCTCAACAGGGCCCAAACTTACACTAAACCATACAGAAATTACTCTTAACATTATTAAAATACTAAAATATAACTTGATTAACATGTGAATATATCAAATGACTCCCATTAAAGCTCACTTCTATTTTTCTCTCCATTATGATAATAAATCTTTTCTCAATTGCTCTGTATTTTTCTTGCCAGGATGCAGCCCCCTCTAACCCAGGGGTTACTGACATCCCAGGCACTCCTACATTTCATCAGAATGCAGCCCCTTCTAATCCATCCAAGGGTTGCTAGCATTCCAAGCACCCCTCCCCCTCCTGGCTGAGGCATGGGAAGATACAATTCCTATGAAGCATACCCAGGGGAAACCCATGGCTAAAACCACCATGGACCCAGCTGATAGCCGAGGCATAGACATGTAGGGAATACTTATAAAAAATGTGGGAGTGGGATGGCTACTTCCTGCTGAAAGGGATAATTGGGAAATTGTGTCCTTTTCAAATGTGGATGAAAACCTGGAGCACAGTGTGATCAAGTGTGGTGGTTTGGACTTTTGTTCCGATGTGGTTGAAAGTAGTTTTGGATCTCTCCGCTGCTTCGCTTGCTGTATCTTCTTTCCCAACACTGCTAGGTAAAAAGGCAGTGAGGTCACGAAATGGTGTGCCTGTCTTGTCTGAATGATCCTTGCAATTCTGTCAAGGTCTCTCTGTGCCTGCAGCGTGAGAGTTATCGGAGACGTGATATCCCTGTCCCCTCTCAAAAGGTTGGACAATGATGCAAAGTCGTTATTCAGATCTTGTAGGTTGTTAACATTTGAGCTGGCCTGAATTTTCTGTGGCCTTATTGTTTGATCCATGATCTTCCATCCAAGATATTTCCATGGTGCAACCTCTTGTATCTTAGAAACACTGATTTCCAATCCTGCTTTTTCCACTTCTTTGATGACACATTCTCGAGCCTTTTGCAACTCCTGTTGGGTTGCTGCTGCGATGAGCAAATCATCCATGTAGTGAATGATGACTGCTTTTGGATGTTTCTTTCGCGCTGGTGCCAAAGCTCGAGCCACATACCATTGGCAGATGGTTGGTGAGTTTTTGAGGCCCTGTGGAAGGACCACCCAATTGTATCTTTGCAAGGGCTCCTGCCGGTTGATACTTGGAATGGAAAAAGCAAATCGAGGTGCGTCATCTGGATGGAGCGAGATGTTAAAGAAGCAATCCTTGAGATCAATGACCACAAGCGGCCAGTCTCTCGGGATCATTGAGGGAGAAGGAAGGCCCAATTGGAGTGGTCCCATCTCTTCGATGACCTTGTTGATCTTTCGGAGATCGTGAAGCGACCTCCATGCACCTGAGGCTTTCTTGCGGATGACAAACACCGGAGAATTCCAGGGACTGTTCGTCGGCTTGATATGACCTTTCTGTAATTGCTCTTTGACTATGTTTTTCAAGGCACTCAGCTTCTTCTTTGGAAGGGGCCACTGATCCACGCAGACAGGCTTGTCTGTTCGCCAAGTCAGTTTCAAAGTGGTGAGTGCCGCAGTGACCCCCACTAAAAATCCACTTCCAACTTCATTCCCCACTGTGCTAGCAGATCTCTGCCCCAAACCGTGATGGGCTTCTGCACGATGAATGGACAGATGATGGCTGTTTTTCCTCCTGGTCCTGAGACAACGATTGCATTCTCCCTCTGCAGACATACGGAACTTCCTCCTATGCCTGAGAGAGAACCCAACAGTGCAATCAACTTCCACTCTCGGGGCCAGAAGACGTATGAAAGGACGGTAACGTCCGCCCCCGTGTCAAGCATTCCTTCGATGATGATTGACTTGTCACCACAGGTCAATTGGCACGTGATGATGGGCCTATCTCGACTGAGGTGTTTCACCCAAGAGGCGTGAACTTCCACGTGTTTACTTGCGGGGAAGTTCTGTACGTTGAACACTGGCATGACCTGTTCCGCTGTGTGAACTGGCAATGCGATTGCTTTCGCTATCGGGGTGTTTTCTGGGATGACAAGTGGTGATCGAAGGGGCTTGGCTAGCACCGTCAACTCTTCGTTGCGGTCTGCTGAGACACTTGTGGGGTAAACAATGAGTCCTAGGATGCTGCTCCTGTCTTTACCGATAATCAAAAAATCCTGTCACTTCCGAGACGCTCCAGTGACACCCGTGGGTATCACTGCATGGTTCTCATCTAAAAAACATATTACTTTGGAAGCTGCCAAATTGCATTGTGCTCCTGGTGGCAGCAACTCCGGGTCGCTGGGCATCCTGCAGATTGCCCTGCTGAGGGGATCTGACTGGCGTTCCCCAATGACTGTTCCACTGGCGCCTGCTGCTGCGCCATCGCCATTACTTGTGTCGTGGCGCGATGGCGGTCCGCACTCTGCTTCAGGTTTCCCGACAGAGGTAGAGGCCTTCCATCTACATCCGTCTGTGCTCGACAGTCGCGTGCTAGGTGTCTGCCTCTTCGGCATCTTGGGCAGACCTCTAGAGGTTTTTCCGTGTTTGTGCGCTGCGGACAGTTCCTCTTCAAGTGCCCGTGTTGACCGCATTTATAACATTGTCCTTCCGCGTATTTCCGTGACTTTGAGCCTGAGGAACTGCTCTTCTGCAAAGCCGTGAGTGTTTCCTTTAGATTGTCACTCTGCGCTTTGAGAATCTTCTCAAACTGTTCTCCCCAAATAGATGCCACGTGTTGAGGAGTCCCCACTTTGCTGCACGCCTCCACCATCTCCGACAGAGAGGGTTGACCTGGCAAGGCACTGATGACTCGCTTGCATTCTGCATTAGCATTTGCATATGCAAGACTTCGCAGCAAATGTGGTTTGGCCCTTTCATCGGTCACCTGTCTATCTACTGCCTGTGACAGGCGATCGATGAATGAGGCGAATGGCTCATTAAGTCCTTGCTTGATGTCAGTATAAATTGAGTCGGGCACTCCTGCTGGCGGAATCTGTATGATCGCTTTTCGGGCTGCCTCTTTGATGTCCCTCAGCACATCTCGCGGTGTATCTCTCGCTTGTCGAGCTGGGTCATCATCTGGAGGATCGCCTGCCATCTGTGCTACTGTGAAGCCTGCATTCGGACCTCCTTGATATCTGGTCCTCAACTCTTCAAGGGCTCTCCTCCACCGCGCATCCCACATTAGGACCTGCGCATCTGTAAGGATCATTGAGGCAATGGACCTGAGATCGTACGGTGTTAAATCATATATGTTAAATGTCCCCTTTAAAAGCTGTTTGAAATAAGGAGATTCCAGTTCATTGTCCCTAATTGCTTTCATTAAATCTTTGATCACTTCGTGATCTAATCGTTCCCACCTTGGATTTTGTCCTTGTGCATCATAATTCACTGGCATTGCAAAACCTCTTGTGCCAGTCATCTCAAAGTCCTTTTCCCTTAAGGCTTTCTTTTTGATCTCCGCCCAATCTGTGGTTGTGGGCATCTCTGTTTCTTGGCTTGATGGGCCTGCAGAAATCGTCACCGGTCTGTAGAGTGGAGTCACTTGCTGTGTGGGATGCCACATTCCCATCTCTCCTCTCATAAGATCCGTCGGCATTTGTGGTGCTCCCACGCCTTGCCGTGGCGGTGACGCTCCTCCTCCAAGGGAGAGTGACACCCTTTGCATTCTTCCCTGTCCTGGATGAGGCGTAGCAACTTGTGACCCTGGTGCAGCATATAAATCCTGCAATGATGGAAATCCAGCAGGCAGCGTTTGTCCAAACGAAGAAGGCACGCCTGTAGATGTTGAAGGAATGGCTTGTTCACTTGGCACTGTACCAAAGAACTGAGGCAGTTGGGCCCACAATTCTGGACGTGATTCCAGCACTTTGCCTATATACTGTAAAACAAGCCGCTTCATGTTATCCTTGGGTATTAAAATTGTTTGTTCCTGATTTGAGGAACCTGTAGCTTCTGGCTTTGGAATCGTCAGAACTGAAATGCCTTTGGATGCTGTGATATGAACGATATCATCCTGTTGTTGTTCCTCAACAGGACTCTCTGAAGCTCTGTGAGCTTCGGGGGTTGGCTGGAATTCAGCCTGTTGTTGACTGTAACGTTGTTGCTGCACTGGAGCTGGAACTGGAATTTTTGAGCCAACTTTCCTTTTGTAAGAAACTGGAAAGTACTGTGGCAGCGTTGCACCTCGGCTACTCGGTGGAGTTGTTGTCTACATGGCCAGACGTGGCACTGTGCATGCTGCACCTAATTGTGGCAAGTCCTCTTCCATCTCAGGGATCTGTGTGCTTGGTATATTTTTAATTATCTAATTTAACATTTTCAAAAGGTGTTTTTCCTCAGCTTGAGCCTGCTGGGCTCTCTGGGCATTCCTGGGTTCCAGGCTAGTATCCGCCCGTCCCCCTTCGGCACGGGGGGGTGTAGGCAGGCTGTCTGTGGGCTGCTGTGGGCGGGCGGAGCCTTGGGGGAAGCCTCCGCCCTGACCACCCCCCGTTCCCGCTTGCGTCATCACTGGGGTGTGGCGAGGAACGCCGTGGCCCCGCCCCATCTCGGGCTGCCGTGTCGCGGCCACGCCTGATGGAACGCCCCCCTCTGCCCCGCGGTCATGGCCCCGCCCCGCCCCGGGCTGCCCGGCCCCAGCCGCGCCGGGGAGAACGCCTCCCTCCGCCCCGCGGCTGTGAGCCATGCCGCTTTGGTCATGTTTGCAATCGGCCCCGCCTACTTTTCCCCATTCCGCGCCTGTTTCCGGCATGCGCGGTGTCCGCTGCGCGAAAGCCCGCGCCCCGATTGCGTCGGCGCGTTGATTTGGGCTGCGCTCCGTTTCGCCTTCCGCGACTTGCGTCATCACCCCGCGCCCGTCGCGTCCCGCGATTGCCTCCGCGGTGGTTCTGGCCCACCCCTTGCCGGGGCTGGCCGCCGCCGCCGCGTTCCCACGCCCGCCCGACAAAGTCGCTTCCGCCACGCTATGGTGTATTCCCGCTGCCGGTCCCACCGTCGCCACCACGGCCGCGCGCGTTGCCTTCAGGTAGCCGCTGTCTTCCCCTGCAGCCCCCCCGCCTCCCGTGGTGTCGCGCGCGCCGCAAAGTATTTCCTTTTGTTCCCGGGGCCCCTCTTCCCCTTTCCGTCCCAGTGCTGTTTCCACCCTCTCCCCCTGTTCCTCTGCCTGTGTATCCATGTCGGGAGGAGGGAGTGGAGCAGTGATTTTTTTTTCTCCGGGGACCCAGTGGGAGAGACGGAGTCAACTCCGACCTCCGCGGCTCTCCCTGTGTCGGTACATGTGGAAGACACGCCTCGAAAAAGGCTAGATCCATGTCTTCCAACTCGCTTGGATGGATCATAAGTTTTAGCTTGACGGACTCTCGGGGTCCCTTAAAAGTGGCGACAGCTTTTCCCCTCCCCCCAGGGAGAGAGAAGTTTTTGCCCCCCGCTGATGGCGGGTTGCTGACTCCGCCCTCTCTGGGCGAGTAGTTTGAGGAACTGTCTCGTCTCCTGTACTTAACTGTGCAAGACCAGTTCCCCCCCGTGTTTCCGGGATATTGCCTCCAGCATCGCTCTGGCCGGAGCCAAAAGTTTCATGGCCATTTCATCTCTTTGTAGCTACATGGTATAGTTGTCTGTTGTCGTCACCACGCTCTGTAGAGCGGATAAAATGTTGAGCTGTTCCTGGGAAGGGGAGGCCCCCATGTTCTGTATTCTCAACCGGTCTTACCAAAATCCTAAGGGGTCAGGCTCTGCTGGTCTCTCAGAGTTGATCTGGCTGCGTGCCAAGCACCGGCCCGCGGTCTCTCAGGTGAGGAAGCTCCAGGCGCCTTGGAGGTCCCTCCATCCAGGTCGAATTTGAGGCTGCTCAGCAGAGGTAAGGCTGTCTTCTCCTGAAATTCAACTTCTGGCTTTATGTCTTCTGGGGCTGGGTTTTCTGCTGCAGTTCTTTCCACGCAGCTTTTGCCCACTGGTGGGGGTCCACTGGATGTGCCCACTGGATGTGCCCACTGGATGTGCCCACCCAGGGACGCCAGAGATCTCGGACCCTGGGCTGGTAGCCTACCGAGAATTGCGGGTAAAGTCCTTTTCTCCAAGCCCCGTGCCAGAAGAAAGAGTCAGGATGCGTCGATTCTTTTATCAGAGTTGTTTATTCTATTGTGTTCTTAAATATTTTTCCTTCAGCTGGCGTAGATGTCACCTACACCGCAGCCGAAGGCCATCTGCCCCGCTCATGGGCGGTCGTAATCTTTTATACTAATTATTACGTCCCCATTGTTTTCACTACTATACCAATATCTACTGCCTTTATTAAACTGTGCACTTTTACACTAAACCAATAAGAAAATGCCACCACCTCACCCGAAGATGGAGGACAAGAAGAAGAAGAAGAAAGACAAGGGACACACCCAAATCCCTCCATCTTGTCTCCTTGAGCCTCCTTTGTGAACCCCCAAAATCCACATTAATACACAAAAATAAGTTATCTAATATCCTAATTACACACCTGTGACTTGTAATTCTTCATATAATGTTGGCAATTGCTCCCAGGGGCTAAAATCAAAGGCACTGGTGTTTTTATCACTGTTCCAGGGTCTCCGGACCACCTCCTGGGGTCTTGGACTGCCCGGGACATACAAAGGGATGTCTTGGGTTCCAACAATTCCCATGCTCCCTCCTGCCTATCTAATCTACATGGTTAATATTGATGTAGGCATTACCTGCAGTCAAGGTCAATATATACGTTCAAAATTTTGATGAATTGGCCTGAACATAATTGCAAGGTGGGATATTCTTATGTTACACGAGGAGGTTGTAGAAATTGCAGTGTGTCACAGAAAAATATCGGTTGTTACGGTATGAGGTGCTCCCTCCTTCAGGCCCTTCCTGTACACGAGCTGCAAGTGTTGTCTGAACACTTCAGTCAGGCGGGAGGGAAGCAGCCTGTACAACACCTCTCTTTAATACATGCTTTGCTGCTGAAAAACATGGCTTCATTTCCTTTTTTGATGACCAAAACTGGTTCCAGCTGCATGACATTTCTTAAGAAGAAACTGTTATGTGGGAAAAACCCAGCTCTTAGAGAGATGGGGCAACTGAGAGGCGTTTTAAAGATCTTATTCCATTATCAATCTTGTAGAAGGGTGAGATGCAAGAGATGTAAAACTCAACACCATTCTATCAGAAGCCAAGCTATTTCTTGTTTACAATACCTTATAAACGCATTTTAGCCTATTAGCTTTTGCCACATAATGCTTCTAAAACTTCTAACACCAATCACTTATTATTTTACTCCAAGTGGTCTTGCTACCATGCATCTTTCACAGTTCTAATTCTCAAAAATATCTGGTCTGTTTGCAAGGCCATCATTGGAAACTTGTTTCCAGTTCAATTTCTCTCTCAACAATGTCTTCCCTATTCCATGGCCTTTCTAAGTCAGCACACCTTATCTCAGAGTTTGCACACAGATGTACAAGACTATGTGAGCTTTCAGTCAGGCTTTGAAAATCCTCTACAAATCCATTTCTCACATCTAAAACCCATTTCTCACACTCTTGGCCTTAGCAAGAGCTACAGTGCCCTGAGTTTGCTGAGCTGAAAGCTGCCAGTGCTCTAGTTTTAGCTGGATTGACAGCACAGGCTCCTTCTTTTACAAAGTTGGTTTATTTGGTGTTTAAATAATGTCACAGAATCATAAAATGGTTTGCGTTAGAAGGGACATTAAGGTTCATCTACTTCCAACCACCCTGCCCTGGGCAGGAACACCTTTCACTACATAAATGTGCATTTTTATCAAAGTTCAACAGGCTTGCTAACCTCAGTAGTGGAACTTCATTTAAGTAAATTAGAATTAACAACTCCAGTAGAACTTGTATAAAACTTGGTTGAATATACAGTTATGTAAATCAATATGGATGCCTACATTCCAAGGTCTCACTAACACCTCACACCATCCTGACTCCTTCTTTCGCAATAAGTTTTGAACTGGTGACCAGCATTTGTTTCTCAGAGTCTGCAAAGTGCTTTTAGCTGCTACAATAGACCTTCTGACAAAGGAAACATTGGTGAAGCTGCAGTACAAGAGTTTAAGTGTCTAGTGACAAAGCAGAGGTGCTGGAAGACCTCTGGTCCAAGCATATTCCATGTTAAGCTCAGAGGAACACTGAATCCAAGCCTTTCATCCTCACCCGACCCAAACCTGCAGGCCTTTCCTGGCATTTCCCAGAAAAAAAAAACCAAGACCTTCTCTTTGAGATCTCTCCAAATTTTCCAACAATTCCTGGGAACCAGGCAGACCTTAGGCATAGAAGTAGCAGCAAGAAATCAATGAACAGCTGGGTTTTGAGTATCCATCGGAAGACTTTATTTCAGGTATTCTCTTTAGTTATTTAAGGTATCCTGTGTTGTCCAATATACCCTCTCAACAGTGAACTACTTCCTTTGCTGGTTGGCCCATGTAGCTTTACCTTGAAGTGTCTGCAGTAGGCCAAATCTAGTCCCGTAGCTAAGGAGAGATCAAAAACTGGGATTTTTTCACTCTTTCCATTAATTTTCCTTAGTGATTTTGTCACTATCAGCAAACACAATGAAATACAGCTTGTAGGGCTTTAGACTCCTCTTCAGGAGCGGAATATTTTCATTGCTTTGGCTACATCTTCCTCTCGTGTTCGTGGTTTCCTCTGGCTGCCAGGCTGCAGGAATTTCTTTATTGTGGGAATATTGCTTATTCTTGCTTTGAAGCTCTACAAAACAAAACCAAAACAGCACAGTGCTTAAGAATCATTGCAACTGTCAGACATTTCAGTGATATCCATGCTCTTGAAAGTCACATTAAGGCTTGATGCTGCAGAAGAAACTATATGCTTCCCTCTCTTATGCTTTTGGGGTTGCAGTGACAAAAAGTGGCAATGAGTATGTGAGGCCAGCTAAAAGTTCTTAGGATATCTGATTATTTTGCATGTCACTTCTGACCCTCCCACTCTCCCATGTTTCTCAGCCAGTTTAAATCAGTGTTCCTTTCCAATTCATTGTCCATTCAAACCACCCGTTCATTTACCTGCAAGAGAGGAAATTTAGCAAGTATATCAGGCTTCCACTCCTCTGCCATTAAAATGATTTCAAGTAATTGAACATCTGCCCTGCTTAGCTGGTTGCCAACCAGAAAGTCTTTTCCATGGTCTTTCAAAACCTAAAAACAAAAGAGAGAACCAAAAGAGAACCAGGAGATGGTGTCTTTTCTCTGTGTTACGTAATATGATCTCTTCAAAGCAGGGTCACACATTGCATGGAGCTGTTTATGAAAGAAGGATCTGCAGGTCAAACACCTGTAGTACAAACAATGATCTGATGGCACTGCCATCCTAGGCATAATCTATCAGCTCTTTCTCTTCTACGTTTCTGTCTGGCAGCTCAGTTGTGCTCATCTTGCCTTGGCTGCTGTAGCTGCATTGAAGGCTAAGCTGTATGAGATACAGAAGGAACAGAAATGCTTTTGTAGAGCATGTACGGTAGAGGGGCATCTGCACTTCAGGACAAAACTTGATGTCAAAGCTGATACTGTAGTGTCTTCAGTCTGAAACAACACACAGATTGAAACACGGACATTTGGGGAGCTCAGTGTGTGCTGGGTTTTTGCAGCTTTACATCTCTCTCAGATTTGAAGTGCCTTCTGTTCCCTCTGTAGTGTCCTGTCTCCACCTTACTCCCAGGTGTAGCAATGTATCTGCATAACAGGCCATTCTGATGGCACCAGCCACACTGTGAGTAATCTTATCAAGCACCTGCAGTTATTGTTATCAGAACCCTCAGGAATTCGTCAAGATAACTGAAAAAAAACAGGGCTAAAAATAAGAAGACCATGAGAAACAAGAGTACCAATACAACAAGCATAGGATAAACGAATCCATGAGGGCTCTGAACTGTAGCTCATCAAATTCCCTATGGGACGCGTGCTGGCCTCATGAACAAAGCAATGCAACCAAGTGAGAAATATGTGAACTTGTGAACAGCGTCCGAGAATCTAAAACTGTAGCTTAATGTAAAAAATAAATTTGGCTTTTGCTGAGTCTGGTTGGTTGTACAGATGCCCATTGCCCTGTGCCCAGCACCACAAAACCCAGAGCATTTATATTCCAGTGGTAGTTTTACTTCTCTTTTCCACCATAAAACTTGTGTGGATGCAGGATGGATGTGCAAGGTAACAGAATCAATTGAGTGACAACCTCTTTGCCACATACCTTCTCAAAGACTGGGAAGTATCTGTTTTCTGTCTTGTCCATCATATTAGCAAAATATTGCTCCTTTTTGTCTGCTGGTTGGAGAATATACATGATAAGTAATTCATTCAGATCGAACATTCCTTCCACGTACATATCGATTCTGAAAGGAATAGATCCACTTGGTCAGGTCAAACACAGTAAGGCTGAACAGCACAATAACTCCTGGCATAACCTCACTGAGATGCTGGGAAATCCCTGCTTCTTCTCTCCCACACACACATAGCCTGGCAAAGTTCCCTCTGGGAATGCAGTTGCATTGGAGCAGGCAGGGCAGGGGGAGCTGGGGTGAAAGACAAATGCAAAGCTCCTAAGCAAAACCTACAGACTGCACCCCTTTCACTTCTTACTGGGACTGATACTTGACTGGACTATGGGGTTTTCAACCTGACCATAAAATTGCCATGTGTGCCACCCAAATTTGTGACAAAAATCCAATCAGACAGGATAAGTTTAAGAGCAGGCCCATACCATTTCTAGCACATATATTGACATGTGTTTAGCAATGCTTATTAATTTGAAGCACTCAAAAATACCTCAGGTCTAAACATGTGCCCTAGGAGTCCTGTCCTTTAACAACCTGTTATGAATTCCAATTCTATACTAATTCCTAGGTACCAAAAGATAAGGGCTTTTCTTTCCTTAAGACACATTGCCCTGAATGTGATGAGGAGAAAATGATGCTGCTGACTACTGCAGGAGAAAATGAAAAGCAGCATCAGTAAGAGAATCTGCCCCCATGACTGCTTTCTTCTGATGACTGCCTTGACCTCTGATGGATGATTCATGGGCTCACTTGCCCTATCTAATCTCCAGCTGGCTGTCCCTGCTCTAGACATCACCTGCAGTCACCGTCATCTCATGCTGCACCAAGCACTGCTCTCTCCCACTGAATCTAGCTGTGAGCTGGGATGTCCCTGTGTTACTCTGAGCTACAGTGTGAGCTGGGGTCTAACAAGCAAAGGTGGTACTGTTGCAGTACAGGGCTCTCTCCTTCAGGTCCTTCCCGTAGAGGTTGTACTTTGTTGCTATGTAGTTGGCAATGGCTCTGGTCTGCACCATCTTCATCCCATCGATCTCTACCATTGGCACTTGCTGAAAGAGCAGGGATCCATCTAGGGGAAAGGGAATAACACAAGGAGACTCTCAGTCCCTGAATGAGAACCACAAGCATGTGTTAGGCAAGGTAAACACATCTATTACGTTTGATTTAGAATCTGAATCTTTTAGGCTGGATAAAAAATACCAAGATCATCAAATCCAAGAATTCCCCAATTACACCACTAAACTAAGCTTTTCTTAGTGACATGTTAATAACTTCATGCTCTAGCAATGAATTTGTGGAAATTTCAGATTTGAGGCAACAGCCAAATGCAGGACTTTTAACTGTCACACACAGAAAAATTCATGCACTGTATGTCCCTGACACAGATGATTTTCATGGAGGTTAACACAGATGGGAAGGACTGAAGGATCTGGTCCAGCTAGTTAATGCCACGTTTTGCTAAATATATCTGGACTTTCTAAGCACTGGCCAACACACAGTGTGAATAATACTGAAAATAAATAATGGAGGATACAAAAAGCATAAAATGTCTTTGTGACTACTTTGCTGTCTTTACAAATGGCATCTCATCTGTGCAGGTATGAAATGGGAACAATGAGTGAGTTCCATCAGATACCTGATATCAAGACCCAAATATCACTTGGAGTGAGGCTGGAGCCATGCAACTCTTTTGCTAGGAGGCAGAAGCATTGTCCTAGCAGGAAAGAAGTCAAAATACCTCCAGAAAGAGAGGTAGATCAGATCAGAGGAGTGAGGAAGTGTTCTTGCTTTAGGGAATCTTATTTCTTGACTCAGATAACTATTCAGCTATGTCCCCATTTATATCCATTGTAAAACAATCATGCAGGGAAACTGTTTGCTAGTAGGTAAGGATGCATTTACCTTTAAGGTTGAGTCCCAAAATACTTTTTGAAAGGCAGCCTGTAGCAGGGGGACCAAGTCATTATTCCTAAAGTACAGCAGGACTGCAAATGCTACCCCTAGCTCAGGTTTCTTTTCACAGGCCAGGTGAAGAGCACAGACATGTCATTTGGTTTGGAGGAAACATGATTTTTGTGTTCAGGAAGATGGAAGCTGAAGCCAGCACGGTAGGTGGGTGGTTGCCTTGGGAGGCAGGAACGCAGCAGAGGGACAGGTAAACTCAGAAATCTGGAACTCTGTTTTCAGATGGACTATAAAACAACAACTCTGTAGGCCACCTAAAATGCCAATGAATTTCAAGGTGATCTGATGACAAAAGCCTGCCTTGCCATAGCATGGAAGGCAATGGACACAAGCGGAAGCAAAGGAGAATCAACCATGTGAACTTAAAGAAAGGCTCTTGGACTGTGTGGGTTGTCCAGAGAAGCTGTAAATTCTCCATGCTTGGAGATACTCAAAACCCAGCTGGACAAAGTCCTGGGCAACTGGCTGGAGGTGGCCTTGCTTGAAGAGAGGAGGTGGAGTAGACAATCATGGGAGGTCCCTTCTGACCTCAGCCCTTCTGTGATTCAGTGAAGACTGAAGCAACTGGGTGGATGATACCACCTAACACACTGCGGTGCGCACCTCTGACACCTCATGTACGATGCAGTTAAGAGATTTCCTGTTTGAGACACTAAGATTTCAGAATTCTTAGGTGTTCTCAGACAAGCAATTCTAATTCTAATTCTAATCCTAATTCTAATTCTAATTCTAATTGTTGTTATTATTACTATTGCTGCTGTTATTATTTCAAAGTGAAGGAAACTTACCCTGCTGTAACTTGGTCAGATCCTCCTTTTTTTCCAGGTAAGACTCTTCAAACTGCAGGAAGGAGACAAGAAATGTTCTGTTGTCATTCCATGATTTAGCTTCTCTGTCATTTAGGTAAAGAAGGCCAGAAGAGATTTGTTTTGGGCAATTTTATTTTTTAAAACATAAATCATATTTGAAAGCTGTCAGGCACATTGGCCATCACTGTGACAGAAACCCATGGCTCTTGAAACATACAGGTTGCCATACTCCATCTCTGGTTTAGTATCAGAATCTGTCAGAGGTAAAAAAAAAAATACTCTGTGGCTTACAATATAGAGTACCTTCAAGGGTAAACTACATTGTGGCAGCAGAAATAATCTCTTGCTATTTTGGACATTGGAATTTAACTGAAGGTACTCAGAATTGCAGGTGCTTGACCCCTGTGATCAGAAGATAAGAAGCCAGGTTCTGCTGCTGGGGTTTTAAATGTCTTCTTTCCCCAGCTACAGGGGAAAAGCAGTTGTGATGCTACCAGCAGGCTTTGCACATGGCTGATGTGTGGAAGTGAGACAGGAACTTGCCCCCTGCTCAGGGTAAGCTCGTGGTCACTGTTGGCTTGCTCAGCAGTGCACTAAAGGCAGAGTTTGAAACTGCTGCTCAGTCACCCTTTTCATAAGGATCAATAAAAGCACCTATTTGTCACAGGATCTCAGTATAAAAGACCAGAGGCAAACCTCAACCCCAGCTGCTGCCAGTAGCCACCGAATTGGTTCCATTCGGCCCCGTCCATTGAAGTAGTGCAGCCTGGGTTTTCCAGACATGTTTCCACGTGCCTGATTTCCTCGTGTCTGCAATGGAAAAAATAGGTTTTGGACAATAAACATTCAGAATCCCAAATTTGTCTCTTTAGGTGGCTCTCAAAGTTGTCTTGTTTGAAACCAATGATTAATGGTTCAAGACTTTAATCAATCAACAGAGGAGCTAAAAGTTAGATTATATTGAGACACTGCCTTGAATCATTGTGCCTTCTAATGTTTCTTACACATGCAGGGTAGTTAAGCAGAACTCTGTACTTAGAGCAACTGTCCCAGTCAGAGAACCTGTGAATCAAAACCATTTGCATCCAAAGGGTTTTGTTCTGACCAAAAAGCAGAGGGTGCTCTCTGTGTATTTTGGCATTAGCTCAGAATACAGTTTACTGTTTAATCAGAAAATACATGCTATAAACTCAGCAATTGCTGTGCGTTCTCCAGCAGCCTTTATGCTCCGTTACAACCAGCCAAGAAGGAATTCTTTCTATAACCTGCTAGGGAACAACACTCCCTGCTTCTCTGATTTCTTTAGCGAATCCTCCAAAGACATAGTATTTAATTTCGCCTCTGTTAACTTCAGATTTGCCTTTACCACAGGTACAACCACAGGGGGCAATGCTTGCCTGGTCCAGTTCCAACTGCACTGGAATTTCAAGCAACAATAGTTTCTAGGCAGACTGTCACCCACCCGACTGAGAACCACGCGTGCACATCAGAGACAAACACACACAAACACTGCCCAGCCTATACCACCCTCACAGCTATTGACACCCTGTCAGCAACAAAGCTGAAGCATTAACAGCAGCAAAAGGAAAAAGCCCAAACTCCCACCATATTCCCCTTGTAAATAACATGCCACCTTCTCAACAGTAGGAAGGAGGAGGTGAGAGGAAACACTCCCCACTTCTGAGATCTACACTTCTTTTTCTTAATTCTGTACACCTCAAAAGGAGCTGATTAACAATTTAACATTTGGTACACATAATCATGTTAGTAAGGAACCTACAATCCCACATTTAATCTATAAAACCCATTCACTGACTGACTTTCACATAAAACTCTCTGCATGTCCAAACAAATATCCTGACTTACCTTGTGCACAGTGTAACTCAATCTAAACTCTCAGCAGTTCTGCCTTGAGATTATATAACTCTGTAGCCCCTCCTATAGAGAACTGCAAACACTTCTCTGCAAATAGGAAACTTCACTCTCTTAAGCAAACAAAACCAATTAGTTCTGCTTAGTTACTTCTTACCTACAGAAAATAAATTCCTGAGTAATGCCTACTATGTACAAATGTAAGATAGGTGAGAGGTCATGAGTGATTGGAAACATCTATGCCAGCATCAAATGGTAATATGCCTCCTATATTCACTGCTTGGTACCATGCTAGCTAAAAATAATTATGATGCCTGAAAAGCTCACACAGTTTAAAAGAATTCTGCTATGGCAATCACACTTCTAGTCTCATATTTTCTGGGGTTTTTTACTTTTAACACATTTCCACTTTACATAAGTCACATCAACTAATTCAGTTCAAATCTTTCACAATCTTCTATGCCTTGCTTAGGGTATATTCCTATATGACACTTCTGCTGAGTCATCTTTGGACATCTAGGTTGGTTTTTTCCTTTTTATGTGAAAAATGTTTCCTTGAATTTGACTCATTGATAATACACACCAAAGACAACTGTGAGAGACAGTGAATGAAGTGCGATATCCGAGGGAAAACTGCACTCTGCACTCCTGGCTGCTTTCTTTAGATAATTGTATTGATCTGAAAAACTCAGTACAGAATAAACCCCCATGCACCATTCCGCCTATCTAATCTACATGGTTAATATTGATGTAGGCATTACCTGCAGTCAAGGTCCACCTACACATGCAAATTTTAAATTAACTGCCCTGAACATAATTGCAAAATGGGATATTCTTCTTACATTGCACAGAGAGCTTGTATAGATTGCAGTGTGTCACAGAAAAAAATTGGTTATTACAGTACAAGGGGCTTTCTCCTTCAGATCCTTCTTGTACACTAGCTACAAGTGTCTGAAAACTTCAATGAAGTCGATAGGAAAACAGCTCCTGCAACTACTCTTTAATACATGCTTTGCTTCTGAAAACTATGGGTTCATTTCCTTTTTTGATGACAAAATTGGTTCCAGCTGCATGACATTTCTTATGAAGAAACTGTAGGATTTAGCAAGAGCTACAGTGCCCTGAGTTTGCTGAGCTGCCAGTGCTCTAGTTTTAGCTGGATTGACAGCACAGGCTCCTTCTTTTACAAAGTTGGTTTATTTGGTGTTTAAATAATGTCACAGAATCATAAAATGGTTTGCGTTAGAAGGGACATTAAGGTTCATCTACTTCCAACCACCCTGCCCTGGGCAGGAACACCTTTCACTACATAAATGCGCATTTTTATCAAAGTTCAACAGGCTTGCTAACCTCAGTAGTGGAACTTCATTTAAGTAAATTAGAATTAACAACTCCAGTAGAACTTGTATAAAACTTGGTTGAATATACAGTTATGTAAATCAATATGGATGCCTACATTCCAAGGTCTCACTAACACCTCACACCATCCCGACTCCTCCTTTCGCAATAAGTTTTGAACTGGTGACCAGCATTTGTTTCTCAGAGTCTGCAAAGTGCTTTTAGCTGCTACAATAGACCTTCTGACAAAGGAAACATTGGTGAAGCTGCAGTACAAGAGTTTAAGTGTCTAGTGACAAAGCAGAGGTGCTGGAAGACCTCTGGTCCAAGCATATTCCATGTTAAGCTCAGAGGAACACTGAATCCAAGCCTTTCATCCTCACCCGACCCAAACCTGCAGGCCTTTCCTGGCATTTCCCAGAAAAAAATACATGACCTTCTGTTTGGGATAATGTCCTACTTTTTCCAACAATTCTTGGAAATGCCAGAAAAACAGAACCAGAGAGACCTTAGGCATAGAAGTAGCAGCAAGAAATCAATGAACAGCTGGGTTTTGAGTATCCATCGGAAGACTTTATTTCAGGTATTCTCTTTAGTTATTTAAGGCATCCTGTGTTGTCCAATATACCCTCTCAACAGTGAACTACTTCCTTTGCTGGTTGGCCCATGTAGCTTTACCTTGAAGTGTCTGCAGTAGGCCAAATCTAGTCCCGTAGCTAAGGAGAGATCAAAAACTGGGATTTTTTCACTCTTTCCATTAATTTCACATTGTCACTCTTTTCATGAGTTTCATTTTGATACCATCTGCAAACACAATGAAACAGAGTTTCTGTGGCTTTAGGGTGCTGCTCAGGAGTAGAAAATTTTCATCACTTTGTCCACAACGTCCTCATCTGATGGTGGTTTCCTCTGGCTGCCAGGCTGCAGGAATTTCTTTATTGTGGGGATTTTACTTATTCTTGCTTTGAAGCTCTACAAAACAAAACAAAACCATCACAGTGCTTAAGAATCATTGCAACTGTCAGACATTTCAGTGATATCCATGCTCTTGAAAGTCACATTAAGGCTTGATGCTGCAGAAGAAACTATATGCTTCCCTCTCTTATGCTTTTGGGGTTGCAGTGACAAAAGGTGGCAATGAGTATGTGAGGCCAGCTAAAAGTTCTTAGGATATCTGATTATTTTGCATGTCACTTCTGACCCTCCCACTCTCCCATGTTTCTCAGCCACTTTAAATCAGTGTTCCTTTCCAATTCATTGTCCATTCAAACTGCCCGTTCATTTACCTGCAAGAGAGGAAATTTAGCAAGTAATTCAGGCTTCCACTCTTCTATCATTAAAATGATTTCAAGTAATTGAACATCCGCCCTGCTTAGCTGGTTGCCAACCAGAAAGTCTTTTCCATGGTCTTTCAAAACCTAAAAACAAAAGAGAGAACCAAAAGAGAACCAGGAGAAGATGTCTTTTCTCTGTGTTACTTAATATGATCTCTTCAAAGCAGGGTCACACATTGCATGGAGCTGTTTATGAAAGAAGGATCTGCAGGTCAAACACCTGTAGTACAAACAATGATCTGATGGCACTGCCATCCTAGGCATAATCTATCAGCTCTTTCTCTTCTACGTTTCTGTCTGGCAGCTCAGTTGTGCTCATCTTGCCTTGGCTGCTGTAGCTGCATTGAAGGCTAAGCTGTATGAGATACAGAAGGAACAGAAATGCTTTTACAGAGCATGTACGGTAGAGGGGCATCTGCACTTCAGGACAAAACTTGATGTCAAAGCTGATGCTGTAGTGTCTTCAGTCTGAAACAACACACAGATTGAAACACGGACATTTGGGGAGCTCAGTGTGTGCTGGGTATTTGCAGCTTTACATCTCTCTCAGATTTGAAGTGCCTTCTGTCCCCTCTGTAGTGTCCTGTCTCCACTTTACTCCCAGCATCCCAAAACCCAGAGCATTTATATTCCAGTGGTAGTTTTGCTTCTCTTTTCCACCATAAAACTTGTGTGGATCCAGTATGGATGTTCAAGATAACAGTATCAATTCAGTGACAACCTCTTTGCTACATACCTTCTCAAAGACTGGGAAGTATCTGTTTTCTGCCTTGTCCATCATATTAGCAAAATGTTGCTCCTTTTTGTCTGCTGGTTGGATTTCATAAGTCATGAGTAACTCATTCAGATCGAACATTCCTTCCACATACATATCAATTCTGAAAGGAATAGATCCACTTGGTCAGGTCAAACACAGTAAGGCTGAACAGCACAATAACTCCTGGCATGACCTCACTGAGATGCTGGGAAATCCCTGCTTCTTCTCTCCCACACACACATAGCCTGGCAAAGTTCCCTCTGGGAATGCAGTTGCATTGGAGCAGGCAGGGCAGGGGGAGCTTGGGTGAAAGACAAATGCAAAGCTCCTAAGCAAAACCTACAGACTGCACCCCTTTCACTTCTTACAGGGACTGATACTTGACTGGACTATGGGTTTTTCAACCTGACCATAAAATTGCCATGTGTGCCACCCAAATTTGTGTCAAAAATCCAATCAGACAGGATAAGTTTAAGAGCAGGCCCATACCATTTATAGCACATATCTTGACATGTATTTATGTGTTACTTGACAGTGCTTATTAACTTGAAGCAGGTCTAAACATGTGCCCTAGGAGTCCTGTCCTTTAACAACCTGTTATGAATTCCAATTCTATACTAATTCCTAGGTACCAAAAGATAAGGGCTTTTCTTTCCTTAAGACACATTGCCCTGAATGTGATGAGGAGAAAATGATGCTGCTGACTACTGCAGGAGAAAATGAAAAGCAGCATCAGTAAGAGAATCTGCCCCCATGACTGCTTTCTTCTGATGACTGCCTTGACCTCTGATGGATGATTCATGGGCTCACTTGCCCTATCTAATCTCCAGCTGGCTGTCCCTGCTCTAGACATCACCTGCAGTCACCGTCATCTCATGCTGCACCAAGCACTGCTCTCTCCCACTGAATCTAGCTGTGAGCTGGGATGTCCCTGTGTTACTCTGAGCTACAGTGTGAGCTGGGGTCTAACAAGCAAAGGTGGTACTGTTGCAGTACAGGGCTCTCTCCTTCAGGTCCTTCCCGTAGAGGTTGTACTTTGTTGCTATGTAGTTGGCAATGGCTCTGGTCTGCACCATCTTCATCCCATCGATCTCTACCATTGGCACTTGCTGAAAGAGCAGGGATCCATCTAGGGGAAAGGGAATAACACAAGGAGACTCTCAGTCCCTGAATGAGAACCACAAGCATGCGTTAGGCAAGGTAAACACATCTATTACGTTTGATTTAGAATCTGAAACTTTTAGGCTGGATAAAAAATACCAAGATCATCAAATCCAAGAATTCCCCAATTACACCACTCAACCATGTCCTCAAGTGCACATCTACACACAGTGACTCAACCACTTCCTTGGCCAGCCTAATCCAATGCTTGACAACCCTCTTGGTGCCAACCTTCCTCATTCTTACAAGAAGGTGTGGAAAATGCTCACCATGCAACAAGCTTATCTTAGTGACATGTTAATAACTTCATGCTCTAGCAATGAATTTGTGGAAATTTCAGATTTGAGGCAACAGCCAAATGCAGAACTTTTAACTGTCACACATGGAAAAATTCATGCACTGCATGTCCCTGACACAGATGATTTTCATGGAGGTTAATACAGATGGGAAGGACTGAAGGATCTGGTCCAGCTAGTTAATGCCACGTTTTGCTAAATATATCTGGACTTTCTAAGCACTGGCCAACACACAGTGTGAATAATACTGAAAATAAATAATGGAGGATACAAAAAGCATAAAATGTCTTTGTGACTACTTTGTTGACTTTACGAACGGCATCTCATCTGTGCAGGTATGAAACGGGAACAATGAGTGAGTTCCATCAGATACCTGATATCAAGACCCAAATATCACTTGGAGTGAGGCTGGAGCCATGCAACTCTTTTGCTAGGAGGCAGAAGTATTGTCCTAGCAGGAAAGAAGTCAAAATATCTCCAGAAAGAGAGGTAGATCAGATCAGAGGAGTGAGGAAGTGTTCTTGCTTTAGGGAATCTTATTTCTTGACTCAGATAACTATTCAGCTATGTCCCCATTTATATCCATTGTAAAACAATCATGCAGGGAAACTGTTTGCTAGTAGGTAAGGATGCATTTACCTTTAAGGTTGAGTCCCAAAATACTTTTTGAAAGGCAGCCTGTAGCAGGGGGACCAAGTCATTATTCCTAAAGTACAGCAGGACTGCAAATGCTACCCCTAGCTCAGGTTTCTTTTCACAGGCCAGGTGAAGAGCACAGACATGTCATTTGGTTTGGAGGAAACATGATTTTCGTGTTCAGGAAGATGGAAGCTGAAGCCAGCACGGTAGGTGGGTGGTTGCCTTGGGAGGCAGGAACGCAGCAGAGGGACAGGTAAACTCAGAAATCTGGAACTCTGTTTTCAGATGGACTATAAAACAACAACTCTGTAGGCCACCTAAAATGCCAATGAATTTCAAGGTGATCTGATGACAAAAGCCTGCCTTGCCATAGCATGGAAGGCAATGGACACAAGCGGAAGCAAAGGAGAATCAACCATGTGAACTTAAAGAAAGGCTCTTGGACTGTGTGGGTTGTCCAGAGAAGCTGTAAATTCTCCATGCTTGGAGATACTCAAAACCCAGCTGGACAAGGTCCTGGGCAACTGGCTGGAGGTGGCCTTGCTTGAAGAGGGGAGGTGGAGTAGACAATCATGGGAGGTCCCTTCTGACCTCAGCCCTTCTGTGATTCAGTGAAGACTGAAGCAACTGGGTGGATGATACCACCTAACACACTGCGGTGCGCACCTCTGACACCTCATGTACGATGCAGTTAAGAGATTTCCTGTTTGAGACACTAAGATTTCAGAATTCTTAGGTGTTCTCAGACAAGCAATTCTAATTCTAATTGTTGCTATTATTACAACAATTATTATTGCTGCTGTTATTATTTCAAAGTGAAGGAAACTTACCCTGCTGTAACTTGGTCAGATCCTCCTTTTTTTCCAGGTAAGACTCTTCAAACTGCAGGAAGGAGACAAGAAATGTTCTGTTGTCATTCCATGATTTAGCTTCTCTGTCATTTAGGTAAAGAAGGCCAGAAGAGATTTGTTTTGGGCAATTTTATTTTTTAAAACATAAATCATATTTGAAAGGCACATTGGCCATCACTGTGACAGAAACCCATGGCTCTTGAAACATACAGGTTGCCATACTCCATCTCTGGTTTAGTATCAGAATCTGTCAGAGGTAAAAAAAAAAAAATACTCTGTGGCTTACAATATAGAGTACCTTCAAGGGTAAACTACATTGTGGCAGCAGAAATAATCTCTTGCTATTTTGGACATTGGAATTTAACTGAAGGTACTCAGAATTGCAGGTGCTTGACCCCTGTGATCAGAAGATAAGAAGCCAGGTTCTGCTGCTGGGGTTTTAAATGTCTTCTTTCCCCAGCTACAGGGGAAAAGCAGTTGTGATGCTACCAGCAGGCTTTGCACATGGCTGATGTGTGGAAGTGAGACAGGAACTTGCCCCCTGCTCATGGTAAGCTCGTGGTCACTGTTGGCTTGCTCAGCAGTGCACTAAAGGCAGAGTTTGAAACTGCTGCTCAGTCACCCTTTTCATAAGGATCAATAAAAGCACCTATTTGTCACAGGATCTCAGTATAAAAGACCAGAGGCAAACCTCAACCCCAGCTGCTGCCAGAAGCCACCGAATTGTTTCCATTCGGCCCCGTCCATTGAAGTAGTGCAGCCTGGGTTTTCCAGACATGTTTCCACGTGCCTGATTTCCTCGTGTCTGCAATGGAAAAAATAGGTTTTGGACAATAAACATTCAGAATCCCAAATTTGTCTCTTTAGGTGGCTCTCAAAGTTGTCTTGTTTGAAACCAATGATTAATGGTTCAAGACTTTAATCAATCAACAGAGGAGCTAAAAGTTAGATTATATTGAGACACTGCCTTGTATCATTGTGCCTTCTAATGTTTCTTACACATGCAGGGTAGTTAAGCAGAACTCTGTACTTAGAGCAACTGTCCCAGTCAGAGAACCTGTGAATCATTTGCATCCAAAGGGTTTTGTTCTGACCAAAAAGCAGAGGGTGCTCTCTGTGTATTTTGGCATTAGCTCAGAATACAGTTTACTGTTTAATCAGAAAATACATGCTATAAACTCAGCAATTGCTGTGCGTTCTCCAGCAGCCTTTATGCTCCGTTACAACCAGCCAAGAAGGAATTCTTTCCCCCAGTCAACCACTTCTACAACTCTTCCTGCTTCTCTGATTTCTTTAGTGAAGCCTCCAAAGACACAGAAATTAATTTTCCTCTGTTGACATCAGATTTGCCTTTACCACAGGCGCAGCCAGGGGGCAATGCTTGCCTGGTCCAGTTCCAGCTGCACTGGAATTTCAAGCAACAACAGTTTCTACGCAGGAATTCCAAGCAACAACAGTTTCTAGGCAGACTGTCACCCACCCGACTGAGAACCACGCGTGCACATCAGAGACAAAAACACACAAACACTGCCCAGCCTATACCACCCTCACAGCTATTGACACCCTGTCAGCAACAAAGCTGAAGCATTAACAGCAGCAAAAGGAAAAAGCCCAAACTCCCACCATATTCCCCTTGTAAATAACATGTCACCTTCTCAACAGTAGGAAGGAGGAGGTGAGAGGAAACACTCCCCACTTCTGAGATCTACACTTCTTTTTCTTAATTCTGTACACCTCAAAAGTAGCTGATTAACAATTTAATATTTGGTACACATAACCATGTTAGTAAAGAACATACAGTCCCACATTTAATCTATAAAACCCATTCACTGACTGACTTTCACATACAACAACTCCCTGCATTTTTACAGAAAATAAAGAAATAAAACCCACTTACCTTGTGCACAGTGTAACTCAATCTAAACTCTCAGCAGTTCTGCCTTGAGATTATATAACTCTGTAGCCCCTCCTACACCCAGTATTCCAAACACTTCTCTGCAAACAGGAAACTTCTCTCTCTTAAACAAACCAAACCAATTAGTTCTGCTTAGTTACTTCTTACCTACAGAAAATAAATTCCTGACTAATGCTGTAGATAGGTGAGAGGTCATGAGTGATTGGAAACATCTATGCCAGCATCAAATGGTAATATGCCTCCTATATTCACTGCTTGGTACCATGCTAGCTAAAAATAATTATGATGGCTGAAAAGTTCACACAGTTTAAAAGAATTCTGCTATGGCAATCACACTTCTATTCTCATATTTTCTGGGGTTTTTTACTTTTAACACATTTCCACTTTACATAAATCACATCAGCTAATCCAGCACAAATCTTTCACAATCTTCTATGCCTTGCTTAGGGTATATTCCTGCAGGACACTTCTGCTGAATTTCATCTCTGGCATCTGAGTTGGCTTCCCTTTTGTTTTTTTTTTTTTTCCCTGTGAAAAATGTTTCCTTGAATTTGACTCACTGAAAATACACACCAAAGACAACTGTGAGAGGCAGTGAATGAAGAGTGGCATCAGAAGGCAAACTGCACTCTGCACTCCTAACTGCTTTCTTTGGTCAACTGTATTGATTTCAAAAAGTCAATAACATCATACATTCCCCTGCACCATCCTTCCTATCTAATCTACATGGTTAATATTGCTGTAGCCATCACCTGCAGTTACAGTCCAGCAGGCTATCTCTTTCATGTCCTTCCTGTACGCATACTTCATTGCTTGGGAGCTGAAAATTATCTTCATCCCATCAGTCCTCACTGTTGGTACCTGCTACACCGTGTGTTCGATGTAGAATAAGCTTAATAATTTATTTAGAGCTAGAAACACCGAAGGACAAGGCATCAAAAGAGTCACTACTGCAATGTACTGTCATTTAGGAAGTGCCTAGTCCCCATGTGTACCCCTTATGGCACATAAGGGGAGCCAGGCTTCACAAAAGGGGGCCCCTGACTGAGAGCTTCTCTTGTAGCTCCCCGTTCTGGTTAGGGCTCTATGTCCCTCTGCCCCCATACATTTTGGGAAGGTCTTCTATCCAGCCTCTGACACTGCTGGAGACAGTGTTTCCCACATTCTTGGACACATATGACTTATGACACAGAATCCAGGATAATGTAGGAGATTGAAGCTCTCCACACAGCAACATGTGCACCAAGGTGCATCTGGCAGATTCACAAACCCAAACTCCCTCTTAGGTAGCTTGTCTGGATTTACCATTCGGAGGCCTGCCCCTGATAAACTCCAGGAGACATCACAGGTCTAGTGACCACCGGGTAGGAAAACATGAGTTCAAGCCTGGAAGTTAATGATAGTGCAGACAATTTGGGAAAACTCTTCTCACCTAACTCTGTAGACACATCTGGTCTAGCTGTCTAGTCTCCTTCCAATGGGTCCAATTCAGGGGGAATCCCTCAGCATGCTCTTCAGTTACACCTAAACTACTCAAAATTATTCTGTCTCAACTGAGGTAGTTAAAAGTTTAGATGAAGCCAGTCCCTTCAGCCTTCTCCTAGAGGGAGGGGAGAGGAGCACAACACTTCAGAGGGTGATTTATCCCAACACTGACATTTCTTGTCCTGTCACAAGTATCCATCAGGCAATTAAGTCCAATATAGTCTGTTTCCTAACTTGACTTTTGGAAATGTCAATTCACTGAGCTATTTTGGGAAATGGTATTCTTCTGTTTTCTCCTTCAGATTAATTTTCATTTTTCAGGCTATTTTTTCTGATTTTTTTGTTCACTCATGTCAGACTATTAAGCACCAGATCTGGTTACTGACAGTTTCCTTCTAAGCAGCTGCTTCTCTGTTGCATCAGGCTACTTCACAAGGTTGTTACTGTCTGCTGTAAATATTTTTATTTGAAATTCAATGGAACCTCAGTATCTGTTGCTCTGTGTTCTGTCCTAAATGTGTAGAAATAAACCCCCTCTGCCTTGCCAAAGTCTGCAAAACAGACTGCACCTTTCTTTCACAACACTTTGCTCACAGGAGGTAATGTATTTGCAACCAGCTTGTGAGTAGCTGGTATGATCATACACAAGGTTTGAAATACCTGATTTAGAGAGAAAAATAATCAGTTTTGCAAAAACTTTGCTGAGAGACCTTAAAAATCCAATTCACCCACAAGCTTTATATTTAAGAATGGAAACTTGAAATAAGTCTACTTCTTTAAAGGGTAAGTGGTGCTGCAAGTCTTCTCTTTCTTCTCTTCCACAGCTTTTAATCTGATCTTCTTTTCACGTAGAAAATATCTTCTCCTACAAGTTACATCCTGACAATACTAACACTGCATTGTTCTTTTTCCAAGTTAATAAATTCCCTACCCTAACAAATAGTTCTTTGCCTCCATACTCCTTTGTTTTCATGTTTTGCCAAGCATTTGATATCAATAAAGACAAAGCTGCTGTCACATTGCCAGTGTAATAGAATGCTTTATTTCTGGTATGGGTTGCTTTGTTTCTCTAGCAGTGGTTTTAACTAAAACAATACTAAGTTGCTGAGCTTCCTTTTCCTTTGGTTTAGAGTTTCGGGTTGCTGCTCTGCTTTCCTCCGTTCTCCTAGCATTTTGGGTCTCACCAAATGTGGCAAGGCTTTCATTTCTTAAAAACCTTCAACACAGTTTCTACATAATGGGCATCTGGTGGGGGTTTCCTTGGGCTGCCAGGCTGCAGGAACTTCTTAATGGTAGGCACATTGCTCATTTTGGTTTTAAACACCTAAAAAAAAAAAAAAATTAAAAAACAGAACAAGAGAGAAATTCGGCCACAAAAATGTGATGTACCCAGCATGGGGAGATGATTACTTCAGGACTGACCTCTAGCTCCTGAATACAGCATGCTCAGTAATTAAATTACCTGCAACTGAGGAAACCCTGAGAGCACAGCAGGAACTTTCTCCTCCACTGCTAAAATGGCTTCCATTAGCTGAACATCTGCCCAGCTGAATTTGTTGCCCACGAGAAAGTCTTGGCCATGTTGTTTCAAAACCTGGAGAAGACAAGAAAATGTGGGCTGCAGATGAGAGTGGGGCATACAGGCACTCTTGGCAGCTAAGCCTCATAGCAGAGCTGCAAAGCTAAACGGCAACTCCATCTGGAATTTCAGGTTGGACTTTTCTGCTGAAGCTGAGCCTAAATCACTTCAACATTGCTGAGAAAAAATTAAGTTTTGTTCATTTTGTGTTCTGGTACACAGACTACAAACTTTGGTCACTCAGTGACAATGAATGATGGTGGCCACCAGGAACAGAAACAAAACTGTGTGCTTAAGTAGACTAGTAACAGTCCAAGAATTAGAAAAAGGGGTAATGGAGGAAACAACAAGCAATGTAAGGAATTCACAGAACTCCCATTTAGATGTTTCATGCGAAGTGATGTCCAATGCTGATGTCAGAAAGCAAACTTAGAAATGCAGAATTGCAACAGCTAAGTAAAGAAAATCCCTGCCTTTGGGAACAGGTTATTTTAGTGCTAAGAAATTTGTGTGATGTTCAGCCTGTATTATTGTTTTCCAAGAAAACGATATAAATATTACGAAAGTAGGAAATATGGCCAGATGTACGAATCCTGTGGGTTAGGTTTGTTTTTTATTAAATCTGTGACTGTTGTTTTACTAAAGTACTCCTAATCTCTCTACCTGATTTGTGTGCAAGGGATTTTTGCATTCCTCCAGTGAAACCTTTCTAAATGAAATTAAGTATGGCAGAGAGATGGGTTTTAAAAAAATGTAAGTATAGAACTATTCCTTCAAGAAAAATAATCACATGTACTTGCTTTCACTTTAGTGAAATTTTTTTCTGTACAGCTGAGAACATATTGCTTCGCTGATGTTCAAATACCACAGTCCTGACAACACAAGCAAAGAAAGAGAGGAAAATGTGCTGCTGTATTTCCCCTTCTTTGAGACAGCCAAAAAAGCTGAGGATTGGGAACTGACCTACACTACAAACACATTCTTATTTTGCAGAAACTTTTTGGATAATTGCAAGTTTGATAGATACATACTTGGTGTCACTTACCTTTTCAAAGACTGGGAAGTACCTGTTAGTTGCCCTCTCCTTAATTGACTCAAGATTTTTCTCTTTTGCGTCAGGTGGAGAGAAAGGAAACATCAAAATCATTTGCATCAGATCTGATATTCCCTCCACATACATGTCAATCCTATTGGTCAGGGGAAGATGGTAGAAAAAGGCACAGAAGTTATTTCATCTGTTTCCCAATTAACTAAGGCAACTTACAGGAATTTTATATCACCAACATAGTGCCAATTTTCACAGACAAAACTAAGCATGAACAAAACCTGAGTATTTTTCAAAAAGAATAAATGCCTGTTTCTGTTAGGAGCATTTCAGAAGCAGGAGTTAAATCTTATTGTTAGCCTTTTTGATGCCTTTATACTGGATTTACAGGATTGAATTTGGTTTATATAATGTAGCTATCAAGTAACAGACTGCTCTGTTAGTGATAGGAGGTGTTACATACAGGGCTCTCTCCTTCAAGTCTTTCCCATGGAGATTGTATTTCCCTGCTATGTAGCTCATGATGGCTCTGGTCTGCACCATCTTCATCCCATCAATCTCAACAAGGGGCACTTGCTGGAAGAGCAGGAATCCATCTAGGTTGGAGAGATGAAGTAAAGCCTGTTAGTTCCCCCTAGACTGCAAGGTGTACAGGAGAGCAAGGCACTGAGAACATTTCTCTTGCAGTGTGGGCAACCACTGATGTCTTGCTGTAACTGTAAAACTCAGAGAATTCAACTAACATTGTGGAGAAGATCAAACAGCCTGCATCGCACTCCTGTAGTGAGGTCACCACAGCACAGCTGGGCCCTGGGCTTGACAGCATTGCCACAGCTCCACTGGCTGGTGGGAGCTGGCCCTGCCTCTACCTCTGCACTTCTGGAGCCTGCCTCATGCTGGCAGGAAAAGCCTGAACCAGCACTTCCAACCCAAGGAATAGGAGGAGAATAAAGATATGTGGTAAATCTGAACTTAAAACCAATCCAATTCTTTTGAATGCAGATCAATTTGCTGTTAGGGACATACGTGAGTAGTACTGCAGCAAGACCCAGCTGCTGGAATACAGGAAGGAGTCAGGCCACTTTAAACATCTTGAAGCTACAGAGCTACAGGAAGAGCTTGTGACAGCTGTTGGTGTTTGAATAAGTTTCACAGTCACTCCAGGACCAGAGTTTAAGTGTCTCCATAGATTTTACAGGCCTCGCCTCAGTGCCATTCTACAACAATTTAGACCTATTTAAAAACATCTTTGTAGTCCCATTTTCTCCTGGTCCTGGTAGGAGCCAGCTGTCTGAGCTTTCAGTGAGGCAGCTCTGAGAGCCAAGTACACGCAGATATTTAGCATTGCAAAGTCAATCTATTCTAGACCAGTTTTCTGCTGGCCTAATTCACTGTTTTTGGAGACACTCCCCTCTCCATTTACACACTAAGGGCATCCAGAGAACAATCCTGCTCTGTTTATAACCACAGCAGAATTCCACATTCAAATAGGCAGCTGCCACTTGCACTGCTCAAAGTTAATGATTTTTGTTAATTTTGCTCAATTTGTATCTGTTTGGCAAATCCTTCTTTCAGATATGAAGGTTCATTTCAACAGGCACATTTGCCTGCCCATTTCTCTAGAGCTCTTAAGATACAGCTGTTAAAATATCTTGCTAGGCTAGAATTAATACTCTTCACTCATTCTGTATTATTAATTTACAGTTAAAATTAAGAGTAGTTCTCTCTGCAGCAACAAATAGCTTGTATTTGCTTCTTGTCAACATTCACAGAAAGATCATGTGTGTTCTTGTCTTTCCAGAACACACCTCTGCATCTTCAGGAAGAAACATTACTTGATATCTATCTAGCAGAAACAACAGAATGGGGAAACTAACAGATCTGGAATAATATTTTTCAGCAGAAAGATGTGAAGTGAAAAATAAAATTTGTCTTTCTGGCCTTTGACAAAAAGCAATGCAGCAAATATTACTGAACTGAATACACCATTTGTTTCCTCTTAAAATCAGTAGTGGACTGCCTCTCCTCCTTTGTTTTGCAGGGAGAACCACTTCACATAACCACAGCACAGAATACATATGCAGATTTAAAATGAGTTTACCAGTAATTCCAGGGATTGGATTGTGCTGTCCAAAGGTGGTCTGTGGAGCACACATTAAAAACCAATCACCTGCTATTTGTAACCAACCAGTAGAGCTCATTGATACCCAGGTACCACTTGGGCAACCTTTGGCTGCACAGATTGTGCCAGGTTAGTCATCCCTCAGGCCAACAGGTACAGGTCTGCCCAGGCCAAAGCTATTTAACTCTCTGCCTTTGAAAGAGCTGTGTGTCTGCAGGCTGCCTGTTGGGAACCGCCCCTGGCACAGGCATCATCCTGACACTGTTGGGGCATTGCCTGCAGGATCATCAGCTGGCAGGGTCCAAAGTCATGCCTGGACCAGTCTAATCATGTGGTAGTGTCTAAACACAGGAAACTCTGTCAAAAATCATTATTGGTAGGGAGAGAAAAAAAGTTTAAGGGAGAAGTAATTGGAATTATTTCTGTTGAGTCCTGCCCTGCACAACTGGCAACATTCCAGAGGTCCCTTTATCAGGATGACTAATGTATCTATCTTTCTTCAACCCATTCTATTAAACCACACCTTTTTTCTTCTTGTTCTCACCATCTTAAGCTCAATATATAGTCATAAAATGCCTGATTTTCTTTATAAAACTTCCCTATCCTTTTCACCACCATTTAATTCTTCTCTCTGGATATCAATAAACTCAGATACAATCCTGGTTAGAGTATCACTCTTTCTTGTGAAGATATACACCTATTCTTGTGAAGGATATACAGATTTAGGTTTTCAGTACCTGTGCTCTTACATTTAGAGATATAATTGGTTTGTGTACGCTGCACTGTCCCCCCACATTTTAAGAGTCCCAGCCAACCAGACCTGCAAATTTAATTCTGATCTATTTAATATCACTTCTTTCTTATTTTTGTTCATTTTAGTTTACCCTGACAGAATTTTTTTAGACACACTTTTTTCTTTCTGAGCTCAGCCACAATGCAGGCAAGACCTCTTCCAAGTCTCCTTGTATGGCCTGGCAAGCTCAGCCTGTCCAGAGGTTCCTTTCACATGTCTTCAGCAGCAGGTAAATTGTGGGGCATGTGCACCCTCTACAACTCCTCAATGTCCCAACTCCTTCCCCACTCTGGCAGGAAGGTCTTCTCCTTCCAGGGTGTCTGTAGAGGGGGTTCACTGCTGGATTTCTTGTGACCAGGTATCAAGGGCAGTGGCTAAGGGTCTGCAGTGGTGCGTGGGAAGAACTGGTCTTGCCCCCAAGGTTGGCATGAAGCCTTTGTGGCATGCTACTTTGACCATGCCAGGCTTTCCAAAGGTCTCCCTGCTGGCTCCATGCTTTTTAACTAGGGGAAGCTTCACATCTTAGGCTCAGAGAGTTCTATTTGCCCTGGACCAAAAATGAGCTAGGTTTCAACAGCATAGGTAAGTAAGTTATATTCAGTAGAAGTGTTTGCCTGTTTAATGTACTACAATAAACACAATCACAGAAGCTCTGGATTTTAGCTTACAGCAGTTATTTGGCACTGGAAATAACAGGTTACTCAAAACTAGTGTTGAACTATACAAGGTGGGCACTCAGAAGTTTCCACTGATTTAAATAAACTATTTTCAAACCATAAATTTATCTAGGCTGGACAATTATTTTGAAAGATTAAGCCTCAGGTGTCAGGATTCTTACCTTTGATTAACTTGTCATACTGCTCTTTTGTTTCCAAATAAACCTCTTCAAACTGAAAAAGGAGTGAGAGTAGTGTCACACTGCTGTATTTGAACCTTTTTTATTCTGTTAAGCGATAGCACATAACCATGCCCAGAATTACTGAGTCAAGCAAAAGGTAATGGGCCAGACCTTCAACTGAATTGTATAGGTGCAGGATCCCCCACACACCCTGACAGCTGATGGGGAGCAGAAGGAAGGCCTGGACACTTCTGATTCAGAAATAACCCAAGACCAAGCAGAAACAGAGTGCAGGCATCTGCAGAAGCAAGACAGGTTGGAGCCAGTGCCAAGAAAAGCACAAGGTACACCAAATATTTCTAACCTCACCCCAGCTTACACACATTGTAACTGTAAACTTAATAAGATCGAGTTAAGGTGGTTTAGCACAACTAGGTAACTTCCAATTAATAAAGGCCCTTTAAATAAAACCTCATTTTGTCCCCTTATAATTAATCACTTCAGGAGATTGCTACTACTTCTAATAAACTCTAAATGCCACTAGGTTTGCATCACAAGTATCAACCACAGAACAAGGTAGTTACAAACATGCAGCATCACTGGACAAATGAATTTAGCCACCCTCATGTAGCTTTTATCCGCCACATGCATGTTAACTTGTCCCTCACTGAGGAAAGTTGAGAACATCGGTCTGTAACACCCTGCTGAAAATGTCAATCAACCTCCACTCCAGCTGCTGCCAACAGCCATCGTATGGACTCCATCCGGCCCCTTCCATTCAAGTAGGTAAGCCTGGGCTTCCCCGACATGTTCCTGAGTTCCTGGTTCCCTGAAAGATATTAAGCAGAAAACAGTACCTCATAAAACTGGTGTAAGCACCATTATTTTGAGGGGAGATAGCACCTTTTATTCTCACTACGCCTGTTGAAGTTTAAACTTCATTTGGTTCAAAACACAAAATGAGAGAGAGACCACTGACACCACACAGCCAGCGCTAGGAAAGGAAAGATGTGTGCATCTGTAAAGCCTTCCCCAGTGCTGTCAGGGAGGTTTTTTATGATTGCAAATAAAGACAGACATGTTTAAACAAGTGGTATGAGTCCCCAGCTACAGGGGGAACACTACTTCCTGTGAAGACAATTACACAAAGCCACTGAAAATCCTGCCACATCCTCAGGGAAATTACTCACTTAGCCACACTGCCATCATTGAAAAGATGAAAAGAAGGAAAGAAGAACATGCTTTACCAGTAGGCTGAAATTTGTCTAGCTTTGTTTGCCATATGTGCATTTTGCAACTTCATATACAGTCCATTTCATTCCTCAAATAGGGAATGAATTGTTGATACTCCCTTTATTCCATGAAACAGGACAAGCTTCCTTGGCCACCCAAAATGGCTACAGCCCGTTTCCTTGCTGCTTAAAGCAGCCTTGAGGTGTCCCTTGAAGCCAGAGGTGGAACCTTGATGCATTGGCTTCATGTGCCTTCAGCAGTATCCCCTGGGGCATGGGGGCCCATGTGTCCAGGGGACCGACGCAGGGAGGCTGTCGATGCTTTGCTGTAACTGCGCCTCTCCCAGAGCATGTGGCAGAGACAGCGCATTTGTACCGAACTGTTCCATACACAGGGACAACCAGCTGGACTGGCAGTGCTCACATGTAAGCATAAGCATTCTACATGAAGGCCTTAATTCCTCTGTGCTTCATGCCCTAAAACTTTACTAAAAGAACACAAGTAGCATTCCCCTTCACAAAGATGCTTGTAACATACACCAATGATCAGAAGGAGAAAACCCTTTAAAACAGATGTCCTAATCATATCCTAATGGCTCAGAGTGCCTCACCTAAAAAAATTTCCAGATGACTCCAGTTTTCCCAGAGTTAAAGCCAAAGCTGCAACATTACATCTGTCACACCTCACATCCACTTTACATTTCTTATTTGAATCAGGCTCAGTACACTCTAGTGGTATGTTTTCTTCAAGTCACAGTGCTTTGTAGGTGTATTTAAAATAAAGTATATTTGGAACATATTTTGCCAAAACAAGATTGAGTGTTCTCCCTTGAGCAATTCCAGTAAGAACCGAGTCATGTTACTACAATAAATAGGGATATTTGGGGTATTTAGTAAGTATAATCCAAATACACATGAAGAAAAAAAATATGTTCCATTTTAAAGTGTGAATAGCTGTTCCTAATAACAACATTAGGCTCTAGGGACAGTGTTTTATTAGTTTCTGCACTTGTATGACTACTTTTCACTGCAGGGCAGCTTATCAATATAGTTCACAACAACTAGCTAGTGCTTCTTTCATTATCATACTTTTCAGCTTCGCTGCATCTGTATCATTTCAACACACATTGCCCCAACTTGTAATGCCCAGAAACTTACAGTAAATGACTTTTCCTTTAACTGAAAAAGCCAACGACTGAAATATCAAATATATGAACCTCAATCCTCCTGCAAACATTATCTTTTGTTTGCAGAAGAGTAGGAGTAAGAAGCCTCAGGTATCATTTTATCATTTAACATGAACAAGAGATTCTAGGTGGCATTAAATTATGTGAGAAGAGCAATGACAAACATAGAACTAAAATTTGCCATAAGATTTTTTTTTAATTAAAAACAACTCTGTCAGCTCTAAATGGATTTTAGTTACCTTAAGCTTCCAATACAGACAAAAAAAACCCCCGAAAAATAACCCAAAAAAACCCCTCTTGGTTAAAAGTTGCCTCAATCTTTAGATCTGCTGAATGCATCTCCTCTGACTATACAGAGACCTGACATGTGTAGCCCACATACAGGCAGCTACTTTCAGTTAGTGGGTCTGGACCTGAGTCTTGTCCGGTGGGCTCAGTTTAGTTGCTCATTCCCCTGTGAGTACTGAGATTCCCTGAAGATCAGAAGATACAACCCTCGACTAACTAGAAACTTGGCAACTTCTGCTTAAAAAAAAGCAAACCTATTCATGCAGATTCTCAACACCTTTTTTAATTTGTTTGGGGAAAAATACAGCCTACAGAGCCAAAGCCTCAGGATTTCACTCAGACCTCCACTATTCTTCCAGTTTTACTAAGAGACTTTCAGGATGTACTGTTTAAAAAAGTTGATCCATTTTTGATAGAATATGTCGATGCTTTATTAGTAGTCAAGTAATCTTGTATAGCTGTCACCCATTCCTAACTGTTTGCCTTAACTAAAAATGGTCATTGGGCCTTTCTATTTAAGTTACAATTTGTGTAAGAGAAGTACAGAATATCTGTGTTATGTTCTTCAGCAAGATGAGTAGCTACTACCTGAAAATCATATTAAAATAATTCAAAATCTTCCAAGACCAGGTACTAAAAACTAACACTTTTCAGCTGCTGTAGGATTCCACCACCACCGGACAGCTCTTTCAAGGAAATAGAAACACCTCTGATACTGATAACCTGAGGTGATGAAGAACCCATTCACTGGGCAACACACAAGGTAGACATTCAAGATTTTGAAGCTAGCTGCATTTGTCCTGGCACTGCCAGACTGTGGTAAACCATTTACCTTGTTTGCACAAGAAGGGCAAGGAACAGCCTCTGGGACAGTAATTGACATGCCGAATCCCACTACACTACTCCTTCCAACTGGGGAAAGAATGACATCATGGCTGTGTCGTAACCACCCATAAAGCCTAAAAGGCTCAAGCAGATATAACAGATGCGCTGTTTCTAAATAACAATCTGGTATTGTTATTTGTGGGTGGTCATATTATCTGAGCAGCAACTGGAATACAGGTTATTGACTAACTACTGTGAATGAAGCAGTGGAAGTTTCACCACTCAGTCCAAAGCTGAGCACAAAAGCAGCTGAATTAATTGCATTAACAAAGGTCTATCAGCTGTTCAAAGAAACTGTAAATATTTATGCTAATTCTCAATACACATTTGGAGTATGCCATGCCCACTGGGCAGCTATGGAAGCTGTATGGACTTATGACTTCTAGTGGAAGTAAAATATCAAATGCTCCATGAATTACTGAACTGTTAAAGTTATACAGTTGCTAGAGAAACATGCTATCATTCATGAGCCAGATCATATGGTAGAAGGACAAAAAAAGAGATAGGAAATGGTCTAACATATATTGCACAACAGCAGTACACACCACTAGGCTTACAAATAGACCATGGTCTGAGTTGGTGTTGCTTGCTCCTGAAAAGCTGTATCTGACTTCCCCTGCTGAAGAAAATTGACTCTTGCAAAAGGTACGAATGGCCAAATGTCCAGTGACTGTTGAGAACAGACATGGAAAACCTTCTAATTTTAATTAAGTAATATCTGATTTCCATAGCCAAAATACATCACTACTCAGGGCACTTGGGGACTACTGCACTAACCCAGACGCTGCTGAAGAACTAGTTCATGTCACAAATTTATGCTGCAGCAAAATAAATAATCACATCTTGCATACACTGCCCTGATATCTAGCAAAAGCCTCAACACAAAATTTGAGTATATACATTTTTTTTACTGTTTTTGTCTAAAATCCGTATTTGTATCCTATTTCCTACTGCTTTGTGAGCCTTATTAACATGCCTGTCCAGAATTTCTCTGAACATGCATCTCAGGGATGCTAGAACAATTTATGAGATCATCTCTTCCAGAAAGAGGAGCACTCAGCATTAATTGCTGTTTAGCCCTGGAGCTGGGATCAGAATCCAGTATATCCCACGGACCAGCTTTCCTGTTCAAACCTAGAAGAAACAAAACAACAAGTGCTTGAGGCTTGCACTTTGTCCCCTCAGTTGTTTCATGCCTGCCTTGGTCAGCTCTGGACTGCACCAGAGAATTAATTTCCTGGTTAAAATACATCTTTCTCTGGCATTTTCTCTCCTGCAGCTTCCAGCTGGTGAACAACCATCAAGCCATTTTTAGTCTACCTGGCACACAGTACGACTAAGGAGAGTGGAGAATGTACATTACACCAGCAGATGCCCTAAGAGATGTAGTTGTTTCACTTAAAAATAGTATTTTTTAACTTTAAGAACACTTTAAGAAGAAGGAATTTGTAAGTTCTTACCTTCCGACCTTAACTCAGACTCCACCCAGAACAGGCAGGTTCCCCAGGGCTGTTTAAACTCTGCAGCTTGGGGGAGTTTCCAGCCATACCCAATTAGAGAAGAAAACCTCCCAAGGCCCTTAAACCGACACTATCCAGTTTAAAGAGATATGGCTCTGAAAACTGACACCGAAGTAGAGACAGTCTTTGCTGATTTTGCTATACCACTACGCTAACCTCACAGTTTCTGTGGTAGCCATCTATTCAAACTGTTCTCTTGGAATTTGGGGGGCATTTTACCCAAATACAAGAGCAAAATACTAAGAAAATTACAGATTTTTTTCTGGGTCATACTTAAGGTAATAGTAATCATTTAAAGAAAACTCACTAAAGTTTCTAGGCTTATTTATTGGGCAGGTTTTTATTTTTGCTGCTCAATGGCATAGAGAACTTACTCAAAGTATGGGATAACACGTCTCAATTACTTTGAAATACAGTATCAAGCTTGATATAAAAAATGGATGAGCAGTTTATGTCACAACCCACCCTATGTCTCAAGGCATTAGAATTAATTTTTGAAATTGAATGTACATGCCTAATATTCAGAGATGAAATAAACTATAATTTTCTTACCCACGAGGAGTAACTCTTTCAGCTTTTTTATCTGTATTTCAGCTAAGAATCCCCAAACTGAAAGTGGATGTGAACAGACACAAGGACGGCATAGCAAATGGAAAATGGGATTTGGGTGCCAAGATAAGGTTCTTTCCTCTAGCACAGACCCACATGTGATGTTGGGCATCGCTTTACACCCCCGCAGCAGACATTAGTACAACTGATCTGAAGATCTGTTCACAGAACCCACACTATTATAAAATTGTATTTGTCTGTCTAAAGCCATGGCTGTACTAACACAGCACCTCACTACGGGGAATCTCAGGACAAAAGTCTCCAGGTAACTTCTTCCTCAGAGCTAGAGTTTTGTAATGGTTTCTCTGCCTGGCAGTTGCTGGCACTTTCTTCTAGAGGATGTACTTCCCTTAGAGGCTTCCTGCAAATCTGTAATTTATGTGCTTCAGAGGTTGATGCTGTAAGCAAAACCCAACTGTATGGTGCTTCTTTACACTTTGCCTAATTCTAACTCTCTCTTAAGTTCATAATATACTGAATAAAGCATAACAGTAAATGCACACGTCTGTATTTTTTCTATGTCAAACCCAGTTACTACCAGGCTACTCTACAGAAAATTCCTAAATATAGGTCAGAAGTCCAGCAGAGGCCCAGAACAGCCCCCAGCTGGGAGAATATGTACCCTGTTTTGTAAGATCTGGACATTGTGTAAATGTATGCTGTACCAAGCACAGGCATGGTGACCCCCATGTAATGCAGATGTGGCTCCGGTAGTAATGCAGCACATACACAGACAGCTGAGCAGGAAAGGAGCATTTGTTCAAACTTATCCATGATGGCAGTATTGAATCAAGATTAATCTATTCCTGGTTTTGAGGTCTTTGATATCAGCATGCACCTGAGTGCAAGAGTTGGTTCAGGAACAGAGACCATAGAAGAGTACGCATGTAATGTAGTCTCTTTGTCCTCTCAGCAGTCTCAAATGCTGCCAAGGACAGCAGTAGGCAAGAAAGAATGGGAGGGAGAGGTCCATAATTTAAGGGTCAGGGATGACTGAGTGGCCAAGCAAAGCATTCTGATTCTTTTTGGATTTGCTGAATATGGCCACATCCAGATTTGAGTGTTGTTCACCTTCTACCCATTCCTGTTTGACAGAAAGCCTTTTTTCCTTGTTCTCTTTTTATTTTGCTTCCAGCACAGCCTTTCATAATGTAATTAAAAAGCTCCTTTGGAATCTGAAAGTAATCATATTGAGGAGGTTGCTGCTATCTATAACTTGGTGTTCTGTAAACCTCTAGAGCAGAAAAGAAAATAAGTTTCTTTCACCCATGATTTGTTCAGCCACACCTATGAGTATTCAGGCAGCGGGCATGGGGCCCAGGTGCCACTGAAATGATCTGGGGTTGGGCAAAGGCAGATTTTAACGAGTGAGTATACCATGCCCTGGCATGTCACCTTCCCACTGTGCTCTGCAGACACACTTCCTTGTGCTGTGGATGAGGTAAATTCAAAGTCTTCTTAAATGTACCTACCTGCAATCCTCACAAATCACTAAGCAGCTGGCTTGGGGAATGATGCTCAACTGCAGCATTCTCTCAGAGGTGAGCACAGGATACATCATTAAATGCCACCAAAGAATTAAACACAGAAGGGTAGGAGTATTCTCCCCATGCTGCTTATTGCACTCCTAAACTGAAGCACACCACCGTGATAAAAATAATTTGAGTCCACATGAACAGTTTGAACAAGTCATGCATCACTTAAGCCTTGCTGCAAACCTTCAGTGACTGCTCTGGTTCTGCAGGAGGATTTACTGACTGTCCAAAGCAAGGTTAACCAAGCCTGTAGTAATCCTCACACATATTTCCCTGAGCTCTTTGGCTCTCAGCTGGACCACTTGCACAGGAAAGTATGAAAACAATAACCCTAATTCTGAATTACACCCACTGCAGTGCTGTGAGGAGAGTTTAAATGGAGAGCTGTTTTCAGTACATTGTTATTTGGATTGTTTAATCTTTATTGATCTAACTATCTCAACAGGGTCAAAGGGCTGATTTATCAAGGCACGAGATAGGCAAGATCAACTGAAACAAACCTTTAGTAGTACAAATTTCATCATGAAATATTTAACTTAAATAGCTCATGTATTGTAATTACTTCATATTTTGATAGAAACTTGTATTAGTCTATGTTTCCTCTATCTGGTATCTGTTGTGTTCTGGGAGTCTTTCTAGGACTCTCACTTTATGTGCATTATTACAACTAAAATTACTAACAACCTAAACTTAGATTTAAAGAATCTTTTTATTTTCTACTACTAAGAATAGGGGTGGGAAAATCTTTAATCAAGCCAAGAAAAGCCTGTGAAATCAGCTTCATCAGATGGTGGCTCAGGGCTGATGATGAGGGTCATCAGATGGTCCAACTTCAGAGAAAAGCAGATGCAAGTCAGATGGTACAAGCCTACAAGCCTACAAGGCAAGGTATAAAATCACACAGTGATCAATACTGGGATCATCTGCCTTTCACATTTTAATCTTTTCACACTGGAGAGCTGCTTAGCCCCTAAATGTTCAATATCTTTCAAGATTTCACTGTGATCATTATATCCTTCATACTACTTTCATCCATTTAAATTCCTGGACTCAATGACATCGTCTAATAATGACATCCACTGTCTTAGTATGAAAATGTTGCTTTTATTTGCTTGTATTTTGCTGCTTTTATTTAATTGTGTTATTCCGCTTCTATTATAAGATAAGGGAGATGAAAGCCCTTCTCTGTCTCTCGTACTGAAATCACACGCTTAAAAAATAATTTCTCTAATAATTTTTGTAACTAATTGATTTGTAATTCACTTCTCACATGCATTTCTCAGCTCTGCTTTTTCCTTTTGTATTCTTTGTATTTTACTCTGTTCATTGTATTTCCTGATTCTCTCTTGATTACATCTGCATTCTGTAAGAGAGCAAGAAACTGCCAGGCATTCTGTCTTCCTCAAAACTTGAAATGAATATGTGTGTATAACTATTTGATTAAATTTCCCACAGAAAAGGAAATTTGGAGAGAATGGAGGGGCACTTTCTCTTCTACCATCAGGACAGCTTCCATCAGTTGCTGGATTTCCATCCACAGAGGTTTGACAGATATGAAAGATTGTAACCAGCTTGATTCAAGAGGAAAAATATTTACAGGAATTAGAAAGCTAATGACTTTTTTGAGTTTTGCTCCAGAACAGAAGTGATGAAGTTATTAACAATCTAAACCTTCATTTCATGTTTATTTCTGCATCCTTAGTCAGTTCTGTAGGTTGCACATGTACAACAGTTGTTACATTTCCATAAAAACTACAAATAAAAAAATATCAGAAGAAACTGGTGCTATGGTACAAGATATATAAAAAGTGAAGGGAAAAATAAGTGCATTGGGTCAGATAGAAACCTTCAAGTGCTTTTGTTCTCTTGTTCTCAAGGGGAAGTTCTCAATGCAAGTTTGATAATGGAATAGGAATCTGGTTCATCTTGCCCAGCTAGTTAGCAGCACTATAGACCTCTGTGCCCAGTTCACAAAGGCAGCAGCTCCCTTACACATATATAGGCCTCTTTTCATCAGTCTACATGGTGAGAGGTTAAACTGAATGGATGTACACAGAGACCTGTCCTTACTATAGCACAAATATTGAAAGATGGCTTTTGTGTGCTTGAGAACCATGCTGAAACTGCCTGTGGTCTTTATACACAAGGTAATAAAATTTGTAAGAATAAAATGCAGGACGTACACTCATGTTAGAAAAGTGTTGATGGGGGATATGTTTCACTGCCAAAAGTGGAGATTCCTAATCTTCTAAATTGGAATGAGCAGAAAAGACACAAAAATCTTTGGGGCCCAAACCTATACAGTTCAGTTATCTGTTTTGAAGTGGCATCCCTCTTGCTTCAAGTAGAGCCAGGACACAACTAGTGAAGTCTTATTCGGTGTCTTGTAGGGTAAAAATGACCTCCAGATCCTGGAAATACACATTCTCCAGCCTCAGTCCTACACGGCCTTCATTTTAGCACCTGCCACTATTAACAAAAAAGCACCATGGCATTGGAAAAAAAGTGTGCCTATTTAATCAAGACACACTCCTGTTACACCTGTTTTGTTGTTGGCATACTTTGGGAAGATATAGAACAAGAAGATGCTCTGAAAAGTATGAGAGTTACACTGCTTATTTCAAAGCTCTGTGCAACCCATTCTGAAACTCCTCAGAAATAATTGTTCAAATCATGTTTTGAAAGGAATCCAGAAGAGTTGTCTCCCAGATCACCCCTTGACTAACATTCTGCAGCAAAACTGTCTGCTGAATAATAGCAAGAGTTAAATAAGATAACCATGTCCTTGAGAAAGCGAGTGGAAGGATATTCTCTGCTTGAACTAATGTGTATCCAAGTAGGCTGGCAGGGCTGGGATCATATGTACTAAACTCTGGCATCTGAGGCTGAATGATGAGGTGAAGCTCCCTTTCTCTTGCCAGAAAGGTATTACATCCATTCCATCTTCTCTTGGATGATGTTTCCAAGTGTGAGATTAAATGGTACTGCTGCAGTGTTGAAATTGGTCTGAAATGAAAAGTAGTGCTTGCAGGGTAAGCAACACAAATCTGCAGCATAACTATAAAATTGTCCCCAGTTCTGCATTAGGATTAAGTGATGCCTACAGCTAGGTAGCTCTTAGGTCAACATCAGAGTCAGACATACAATGATGCTATTTGAAAATTTGCACTATACACCAAGGTCACATTAGCATTTTCAGATGTCAGTGGCAAGCTCAGAGCTGGCACATGGCTGATTATCCACCGTGTTCTTCAGCTCTTCCTCCTCCGAGTTCCTGCTTCTCACATTAGTGGGAATTTAGGCAAAGTGCATTTAACTAGACTAAATGCCTCTGGTTAATTAATTCCTATGTATGGAATACTGGTTCAGATCACTGAGTTTCAATTTTCCTACCTATTGTCACTTCATTTTATTTACTATGAAATGTGCTGTTTTTTCTTTTAGCCCTTTGATAAAAATGTGAAATAGTGAAGTGCCAAGGATCTGGTTTCTCTCTTCATCTATCTAATATGTAGTTGCAGAGGGGCCAGGACCAGGCTCTGCTCAGAGGACCACAGTGAAAGGAGAAGAGACAACAGACACAGATTGCAGCATGAGAAATTCCAACAGACATCAGCACTGAAACAAATCCTGGAAGGAGCTGCCGAAAATACGTGAATATATCCTTTTCTCTGCCCTGCACTCCAAAGTGGCTTGCAGACATGCTTCCAGTTAGGTGCTCGGAGGTTAACCATGCCTTACAGATAAATTGCATTCTGATATAATTTGTTTCCACTGACTCCAAATGTAGTCACATGTTAAAAACGAGCATCTGGTGCTTAGACGTTTGAAGCTGCTGCCAGGATCTGTCCTTCAGGTCCTTCCCACGGCGAGTGTAGCATACTTTTCAGGCTCCGCGGCTGAGATGGCTCCGGGATGCATCCATCGCCTCCCTCCAGCCAGCCCCCGCGGCGGGCACCGCGGCGGGGAAAGCGCAGGGCCCAGGTGCCCCAGGAAACCTGGGGGCAGGAAAAGTAATGTCAGCCTAATTCCATGCCCGGAGCTCCTCAGCTGGTGAAAGGGAAGCCGGGGACACGCCGAGGAGATGTCTACAACTCAAATTTTTCCCCAGCAGCAAATAAAACAGTCTTTCCTAGGAGCAAAACTGGGTTCCGAGTGCAGCCTCATGAGAACTTCCTGCACCAGCAGCGTCCAGGAGCCCTGGTGTCCACGTCCTACACGCCTCTGGAACACCAACTTTCCCCTCTTGAACTTCAAAGGTGTGGCCAGCACCAGCAGGTCGCAGTGATCCTCGCGATCCGCTTGGAAACCCGCTGAGGGATCAGCGTACTAAACCAGGCATGGCTGTAAGGGGGCCGCGCTCCAGCGAGGCCCGCGGCGGCCCCGTGAGGGGCGGCCCCGTGAGGGGCGGCCCCAGGCGGTCCCCGCCGGATTCAACCGCCCACCGCAGGGCGCGGCTGAGGCACGGCCGGAGCGGCGTTTGGAACGTGTTTAACAAGGGGCAAAACACTGCACGGCAGAGTGCTGGGGAAAAACAGTGGACAAAGTGCCTATGGAACACACGAAGAGAAGATGGGGAGTCAGGAACGAAGGGGGGGGTTGAGTCTGGAATATAGGAGTGGGAGGAAGCTTAAAGCTTTTGTTTTTCTTTCTCACCAACTATATAAATTGGTAATAAAGAAATTTTCCCCAAATAAGTCTATTTTGCCTATGGTGGTAATTGGCAAGTGATACTAAGCACAAGAATGTCTGTCAAATGCCTGCTAGAAGCAGTGTTAGGAATCCTAACCCTTAATCTGGCATCTTGCTTTATTTTTTTGGTGCCACAAGAAGCATGCAGGAGGCTTGAAAAATTCCTATGAAGAGCTGATGCTTCTTTTGCACATTCAGATGTGCTTATGATTTAGTAAAATATGAATATCGATCGAATACGATACCCAACTGTGACGGACAAAAGACTCTCTAACTGTTAAAGTTAGAAAGTGTATGTTTATTACGACGCAGGGCAGCGCTGGGATATTTCCCTAATGAGCGCTACAAAGATCTCAGGTGATTACAAAGCCTTTTATCCACAATAGTGTTGAATACACAAAATACAAATGCATATTCATACCCTTGTCACCTCCTCTTCTCCACTTCGTATGTTAATTAACAAAAAGGCTATTAAGCATGCGTAGTTTGTTCCCTGAAATGAGTCGGGGGTCTATTCTGGGGAGGGGTCACTAGAAATGAGGAAGTAAAATTAGTCTTCCTCGTTCTAACCTTTCAACCTTTTGCTGTGTCATGATTTATGGATCCTTGGTAGGGCTCCCTGTTTCCTGTTTTCCAGGCCTATTTCAATAGGTTGTTTCTGAAAACAGGTTTGCAACTGTTTTGTATTCCTGGGGTATTGATTAGCTTCTGCAAGGAAGCTTTACACAAACACAGAGTTGACAAGCAATGAGTTATAAAATCCGGGATAGCTGACCTAAAATCCGGTCTCTCTTTAACCATCCTCTAAGTTTTAACTGATTTCAGCAAAGCTTATCTTTTCAGCTAAGTCAGCAATATACATAGCTTTTCTACAGTCTTCAAAATTAGTGTCTCACTTAACCAAATAGTAGAGTTCCACTGGAATTAACTGCAATCTGTCAAAATATTAGTAAGCACAATGCAAGCACAAGTAAAGATCCTATAAAGTCATCAGAAACTATAACTTGTACTAAAGTAAATATCCTGTACTCACTAGCAAATAATCAGTGAGAATTATCCCAGTGTTTTCAATAGAAATGAACTTTTTATTCCATTGGCAAATGAAATGGTTGTACAAGTGTTATGAATGAAATTCTGTGGGTTCAATTCAACAAACAACAACGTTAAATTTTAACAGCAATTTTAATTGAGATGTAATACAATATAAAATTTGGCAGTGATTGAGTATAATTTATGTTTAGATAAAGCATAAGCAAAACCAACCGGGGTGCAAATCTGTCCAGGGTACAGAGGGGGATTCCCATCCTACCTCAGGTATGAAACAAAGCACTTCCAAACTAAACTTATATACTATATGCTTATACATATTCATCAATGTTTCTTGTAAATTTCCTCCTATTTCCAATTCTTGAAATCTACATCACTGTATTTCATGGTGCATGCTCCACTTGTTGCTAAGGGATCTTCTGTCTTCTTTTGGTGGTCTTTCGGATGAAGGCCCCTCATCATTGTCACTGTCCTCTGGATAACCTTACAGGTTGCACATGTGTACTAAACATTGTGTTATGTAAGCAAGCATTATATTCCAAAAATAGGCCTTACTAGTTATAGATAAAAGCACAACTTAGATTCTGTACCTGGAATCATCCCAACTTTGTCCATCTCAAGGCCTTTTTCCCAATTATCCCAGGGCCGTTCTATCTTGGGATTTGACTTGTATCAAACATACATCCTGTGTTCTGTTTTCTCATAAAATGTCTACAAAAAGCGCCCATCTACTTTGTAACACTAATTTCCTATATTGCTTTATAACAATTATTTTCTGACATATTGTTATTGTTACAATTTAGTTAGCATGAATCTCATCCATTTATAACATACAGGATCACAACCCTTACCTCCACTAAGCATAATTTACTTGGCTAACAGAATGATGCCCAGGCTGATTTGTACATAAATAGGTTTTGCCAGAACAAAAGTTGAAGAAAACCCCTAGTCCTTCTTGGAGAACGCATCAAAAATACCTAATTGCTTACATGTGACATGTAAGAGTGACATGTAAGAGTGAAAGAAATCCTGAGGTTATTATGTGTTAAATAATTTTTAGCCAGAATTATTGGGCTGGCAACATTGAGAGACATAGGAGAAACAGCAACAAACATCTGTGTATTTTACTTGTTTACTACTGTCTTGAAGGCTAACTGTAGCGGTGCGTGAGCTGTGCTCACAAGTTTTGGGTTTATGTTATTTATGTTGGGAAAAGGGTCTTTTCTAAACCCCTCTGTCTATAGCTGCATTCGCAGTGGTTTGTCCCCTCCCCCCGGAGCCTGCCAGTCATCCAGGGAAAGCCTCTCCCCCTTCTGGAAATCTCGGGGAGACCGGGCTTCTGATTGGAACAGGTTCTGGGAATCCCCTCCCCCCCTCCTCTCCAGAGATTGGCCCTTTTGTGTGTCAATCTACCCCCCAACTCCTCCCTTTCTATCCCCCTATTGGTGGAAAGTTTATGTACACGCCCCCTGGTGCCTGTCTACTTAAGGGGGCTTGGGCGGGGCTTTCACTCTCTCTCACCCACCACCGATGAGGAATAAACATCTCCTGTGAACCCTCAGAAGAGAGCCTTCCTTTCCCTTCGCCATTAGCCACTAATTTACATCTAGTGCTAGCCAGCCAGAAAGCCCACCGCGTGGGGGCTGCTGCAGAATTGTCCAGTGGGCCCTACCGACTGCTGCCAGAAGCCGGGCAAGGCAAGGGATCACTGATCAAGTGACCCACGGAGGGCAGAAACGCCATACGTGGCGCCACAACGTGGGACACACCACGTGGACACGAGCTACTGCAGCACGAGGCAAAGCACTCCGTGGCAGCGTGAGCTCTCTGCACGGGAAAAAAAGTCTGAGAACACCGCCAGACCCCGTGGACTTAATTCTCGCCTGCGTTGGAAGCCTCCACGCAGTGCCGCAGGATTTCCAGACAGCCACGTGCTTACCAGAAAAGCAGCTCTGTGGAGTACGCTTTCTGGTAAGAGAAGAAGGCAGCTTTCCAAGCGCCCGGAAAGTCTTCTTCAGGCGAAGGACCGCCAGCACCTCTTTTTTATTCGCCAGCACCGGACGGGTGAGTAAAATCACCTTTTATTTTGGGGTTCCTAGGGGAACTGGATTTTTTCTCCCCTTAGGACAATTTTGGGGGGCTCTTTCAGAGCCAAGAAACGCGTTTCACCTGTGGAGAAGCCTTATGCTCTCCCAGGGCCAGGTTGTCTGAGTGCGGCAATTTTTTTTCTTTCGGTTTTTTTCTTTCGTTTTGTTTCAGACACGGGTTCCGTCGCGTGGGGCATGGTTTCGTTTTCCCGTTGTCGGTTTTTGTTTGAATTAGCCGCGCTCCGAGGGCGCGGGGAAGTGGTCTCCGGTCTCGGGTTTTAAGCCGCGGGTTTTTGTTTTTTGTTTGCTATTTTAGTTTTTGAGGTGCGCGCGTGACGGTTGAGAAGCATGGGTGCTAAGCTCTCAACCGAAGAAAAGGAAGTTTGTAAAATATTGGTTCTTGTGCTGAAAGGCTCCGAGTTTAAGATCTCGAAAAAGGAGCTAAAAAAGTTTGTAAAACTGCTCTTCCTGTATTTTCCGAAAATGCCCCCTGCACAAGCGGTGTGCATTCAGTTTTGGGATGCAGCCTATTCGAAATTTTTTCAATTAGGCAAAGCAGGGGACAAACACGCGGCAAAATTAATTTATTGGATTATGCAGATTCGATCTGCCCTTTTAGAAAAACAGAAAGTAGAGGAAGAGCAGGGAAAGCAGTTTTCCCCCGTTTCTCCTTCCCTTTCTACCGCTCCCTCTTTCCCCGAAACGGATAACTTGCGGGCATCGGCAGGAAAAACCTCTCCTGTCGGCCCTGGCTCCCCGCAGGCATCCGAATCCCCCCGCCTGAACAGTCTTAGCCGGACTGCTCAGGAGGCTCGGCTTAGCCCTGGCTCGGCTTTCCGAGTTTCTACCCTTCCCCCCTCTTACCCAGTGCCCAAACCCCGAGTCCGTTTCGGTTTCGCCGAAAAGGATGGTGCGTCACGGGACGGCGCTTCCCCTTTCTCCCCCTCTCCCCAAGCGGAAGATGGCGGCGACCGCATGGTGCAGTCGCATGTAAATTTCGCGCCTTCTTCTTCCCAGGATTCCTTGTTCCCTCCTCCTTCCGCCCCTTCCCAAACTCCTCCCTACCAAAGCTCCGCCCTAGTCCCAACCCCCCGAGTGATGTCAGCACCCGGAGCCACGCCCATGCCCGCGCCGGAGCCACGTTGGTCTTCCGGTTCTCACGGTCCAGCATCCGGTTCCCACGGTGGGGAAACCGGAAGGGGGGGGCTGGGAGCCCAAAGCCCATGCCGCGGTGAAATCTTTTCACTTGCGCCTGTTACATATAACAGGTCAAGGAGGGGGAACACCACGCAGGCGACCTGGCAACCCTTTTCGCAGAGTGTCATTAAGGATCTGTGCAAAGCCCACCGAGATTACGGGAGGGAAAGCCCGTATTTCCGGGGTTTGTTAAAGGCAAACCTCGCCGGCACGGTCGCAGTCCCATCGGATCTGCGGCAGCTTTTTTCCTGCCTCATGTCCTCCACAGAGTTTCAGCTGTGGGAGGCGGCGTGGAAAAATTTGCTGCGAACTGAATTGTCCGGTTTGTTACTAGATCCTGTAACTGCTACAGATGAGGACGGGGACCCGATCACCCTTGATCATTTGTGTGGGGAGGGCATATGGGCTAAGGCTTCAGACCAGGCTGGAAAAATTCCGGCGCCGGTGCTGGAGAAAATAAAGCGAGCTGCCGAAAAAGCATTTATAGGGCTACAGGGAGAAGTGCCTTTGCCGAGCTACGCCGACATCCGGCAGGGACCTGCAGAGTCGTTCGTCGCCTTCGTGGAGAAGATGACGAGGGCTATTGAGACGCAGGTGTGGAAAGAAGACGCAAGGGCAAGTGTGTTAGAAGTGATGGTTCGGAAAAATGCCAATGACCAGTGCAGGGCTGCCATCCTCAGCTTGCCCCTGGACCCTCCACCCACGGTGCAGGACTTTCTTCGCGTCTGCGAGGCAAAGGTTCCCTTCATGTCTGCTAAAACGGAGCAGTCATCAGGGCAGCTGCAGCGCGCCAATCCGAGAGCTGCAGCATTGGACTCACAGGGTTTCTCCAGGAAGCAGCCGGCAAAGAAACATCCTTTTCGGGCGGGCAGAGATTGCTGTAGTCTCTGTGGGCAAAGCGGCCACTGGCAGCACTCCTGCCCGATGCGGACTGCCTTCCAGCAATTCGTGGCCACTCAAGGGGGTGGGGGTGGGGGCGGAGGTGCAGATGGGGGGTTGCAGGGGAGCCTTCAAGCGGCTCCAAAAAACTAGGGGGTGAGCGCGGGACCACCCTGCGTGAAGATGCAAAACGGGTGGCCCGGACCAGGAGGGGGAGGGGAGGAAAAGGAACCAAAGCTGACCTTTCTTTTCTGTCTACCAGGACTGACAACAGAGTCCCCCTGGACTCTGATTCACCGGACTTGACACCTAGGGAGATCGACCTCTCCGATTCAGTTTTAACCACCGACTCGCGGTACGAGCCGTTTAGGTTAAAACTAACTGACTCGCTGCTGTTAAAGGACAGCGACTGGCATTTAGTTTCGGTAAACCCCAGTGAACAGGGCACTTGGCATCGGATAGGATGCAAGTACATGGTACTCGGAGACTGTAAGTACACCCCGTTCGACCTCGAAGTCGCCCCAGGGATCGTTGACTCTGATCCCGAGCGCTTCGTGGTTTGGCTGCATTGTACTTCCCCTCCTGCTTTTCTCCCGAAGGGGCAGATAATCGCCCAGGTAATTCCCATCCCTGATTTCCTCACAGAAGGAAGTCCATCGGTGGGGAGGGTACAGGCAATTTCTACCGCGAAACCGCAGTTGGAATGCCAGATGCAGATGGGGGAGGAGATCGTGGACATCAAAGCCCTCCTGGACACGGGTGCAGATGTAACCGTGATCCCGTCCCGGGAGTGGCCTTCACAATGGGCTCTGCAAAGCGTGGCTGGACACGTTCAAGGTGTTGGGGGCATTCAATTGGCAAAACAGTCAAAGAGCGTTGTGCAAATTATGGGGCCAAATGGGCAATTGGCAAATATCCGCCCATTTGTTTTAGATTATAAGGAACCATTGCTTGGGCGAGACCTAATGGCACAGTGGGGAGTCACAATTGACATCCCCGACCCCCCACAGGATTTTTGTGCGGCGGTCACTGAGACGCGCCCTACCCAAAAACTGAATTGGAAGACAGATGTTCCAGTCTGGGTAGAGCAGTGGCCGCTTTCAAAACAAAAGTTAAAGGCGCTGAATGAGCTCGTGGAAGAGCAACTAGCCAAGGGTAACATTGAAGAGACTACCTCCCCGTGGAACTCCCCTGTCTTTGTCATCCAAAAGGCTGACAAGACCAAGTGGCGGCTCCTTCACGACCTCAGGCAAATTAACAATGTCATTGAGGATATGGGGTCTCTCCAACCAGGGATGCCTTCCCCGACAATGCTCCCTCGAGATTGGCAATTGGCAGTTATAGATATTAAAGATTGTTTCTTTCAAATTCCCCTTCATCCTGACGATGCCCCGCGCTTCGCATTCACGGTTCCCACCTTTAACCGAGAGGCCCCGAGGAAAAGGTATCACTGGAAGGCTTTGCCGCAGGGCATGAAAAACTCGCCCGTGATTTGCCAGTGGTATGTCTCTTCCTTGCTGTCCCCTGTACGTGCAGCCGCAGACAAGGCAATCATCTATCATTATATGGATGATGTGCTTGTCTGTGCCCCGAACGAGGATGTACTGTCCCATGCGCTTGACCTGACAATCTCTTCATTGGTTGCTGCAGGGTTCGAGCTGCAGGAGCAGAAGATTCAACGGATGCCGCCTTGGAAATATTTAGGCCTGGAGATCAGTAAGCGGACCATTGTTCCGCAAAAATTGGAAATAAAAACTAAAATCAGGACTCTTGCTGACGTCCATCAGCTGTGTGGGGCGTTGTCCTGGGTGCGGCCCTGGCTAGGTCTGACCACCAAGGACCTAGACCCTCTTTTCAATTTATTGAAAGGGGGAGAGGAGATGAGTTCTCCGCGGGAGCTCACCCCAGAGGCACAGAAGGCACTGGAGAAGGTCCAGGTAAAACTGTCCACCAGACAGGCAAACAGGTGTGCACCTGAACTGCCTTTCAGTTTCATTGTATTAGGAGATCTGCCACACCTCCACGGAGTCATTTTTCAGTGGGACAAGGAGGTAAGCAAATTACCTCGTGAGGACAGAGGCGGGAGAGATCCTCTTCTCATTATAGAGTGGGTCTTTCTTAGCCACCAAAGGTCCAAAAGAATGACCACGCCGCAGGAGCTGGCAGCTGATCTAATCCAGAAGGCCAGAACCCGTATTAGGGACCTGGCTGGCTGTGATTTCAAATGCATTCACATTCCAATTCGGACAGAAACGGGCCCAATTACAAAGCAAAGGTTGGAAAAATACATCCGGGAGAATAAAATTTTGCAAATGGCTCTGGATTCCTACACAGGACAAATTTCTATTCATCGGCCTGCCCACAGAATTTTCAATTCGGAAGCAAAATTCATGCTAAAATTAGAAAGTGTTCAGAGCAAAAGGCCTTTAAAGGCCCTGACAGTTTTTACAGACGCGTCCGGAAAGTCTCACAAGTCAGTTGTGACTTGGAAAGACCCTCAGACTCAGCGGTGGGAGTCAGATGTCGCTGAGGTAGAAGGATCACCTCAGATTGCTGAGTTGGCCGCAGTTGTCAGGGCTTTCGAGAGGTTCTCTGAACCATTTAATTTGGTAACCGATTCTGCATATGTAGCAGGTGTAGTATCCAGAGCTGAAAATGCTGTTCTCCAGGAAGTGACCAACCTTGCCCTGTTCAAGTTGCTCTCAAAGCTAGTTAAGCTTGTCTCCCACCAAGAGCAACCCTTTTATGTGATGCATACGAGGTCACACACAGACATGCCTGGGTTCATAGCTGAGGGGAACAGGAGAGCTGATGCACTTGCTGCCCCTGCAGAGATGGCCCCGCTCCCAAATGTGTTTGAGCAGGCAAAGATCAGTCACCAGCTTTTCCATCAGAATGCCCCAGGTTTAGTTCGCCGGTTCCACCTTACCCGGGAACAGGCCAAGGCAATCGTGGCCACTTGTCCAAATTGTCAGCAGCATGCGCTCCCCACCCTGAGCGCTGGTGCCAACCCCAGAGGGTTAGGCAGCTGTGAGGTGTGGCAGACAGATGTGACACATATCCCTCAGTTTGGAAGGAGGAAATATGTGCACGTCTCAGTGGACACCTTCTCCGGAGCAGTCTTTGCCTCTGCCCACGCAGGGGAGAAATCCAAGGATGCGATTACCCATCTCATCCAGGCTTTCTCCTTTATGGGAGTCCCAAAAGCCCTGAAAACTGACAACGGGCCTGCATATAGATCCAAGGAGTTCAGCAGTTTCCTGCAGCAATGGGGGGTGGAGCATAAAACAGGCATCCCCCATTCCCCCACAGGTCAAGCGGTGGTAGAAAGGACCCACCGGGAGATCAAAAGGGTCCTGGGCCAGCAACAACAGGTCCTGAAATTAGAGTCTCCAGCTATCCGCCTGTCCAGAGCACTGTTCACCATCAATTTTCTGAATTGTTCTTTTGAGGTTTTAAACCCACCAGTCGTCAGGCACTTCGGCAGCAGCGACCAGTTTTCCACCAAGGTTCGACCACCCGTCCTTATAAAAGACCCAGAGACCGGCAGAACAGAGGGCCCTCACCACCTGGTTACTTGGGGACGTGGGTACGCCTGCGTGTCCACCCCAAGTGGCTTAAGGTGGATCCCTTCAAAGTGGGTGAGACCCTATATTCCAAAGGCCTCTGGAAAGGGAGTTAAAGTTTCACAGGTGTCCGTGGCGTCCTGGAGACGGAAAAGACACAAGTGGACGAGCTGGGAAGAATTTGTCCTACCCCTACCCCACTGGTCTGTCTCTAACTATGTGCTTGTCTCAAATTCTATTTAGTTCAGGTCAAACCCACTCAGCGATGGCCCCACTGACAGCAGCCAGATTTCTATTCCTGCTGCTGCTGATCTCCAGCCTGCAGTCTCCGGCCGTGGCGTGGACAGTGCCAGCATCCATGCCACAAACAGCAAATTTGGCAGAAACACCTGTGCCACAATCTGCAAAATTGTCAGAGACATCAAGAACAAGCTGTCCTCAAACATCTGACTGGCTGGAGGGACTTTTTGAGGACTGGGGGCTGCCTGGGTGGGCAAGATCTATTCTTCGTCCTGTGTTAATTGTTCTGTTTATGGTTTTGTGTATTCTGGGCACTGTTACCTGCATTCGCTACTTTGTTAAAAAGTTAGTCTCAAACTGTCTCCCCCCCATATGCAAGCCTAGTCGTGGTTGTCACAGCTCCACCGGAAGCAGAAATGAGAGTTGAAGAAGGAAAGGACCTCCCTGAAGAAGACTCCGAGCTGTGGCCACCGACTGGCTGTTTATGGTTTAAATTACCATCTTTATATAAAAAGAAAGGGGGAGATGTAGCGGTGCGTGAGCTGTGCTCACAAGTTTTGGGTTTATGTTATTTATGTTGGGAAAAGGGTCTTTTCTAAACCCCTCTGTTTATAGCTGCATTCGCAGTGGTTTGTCCCCTCCCCCCGGAGCCTGCCAGTCATCTAGGGAAAGCCTCTCCCCCTTCTGGAAATCTCGGGGAGACCGGGCTTCTGATTGGAACAGGTTCTGGGAATCCCCTCCCCCCCTCCTCTCCAGAGATTGGCCCTTTTGTGTGTCAATCTACCCCCCAACTCCTCCCTTTCTATCCCCCTATTGGTGGAAAGTTTATGTACACGCCCCCTGGTGCCTGTCTACTTAAGGGGGCTTGGGCGGGGCTTTCACTCTCTCTCACCCACCACCGATGAGGAATAAACATCTCCTGTGAACCCTCAGAAGAGAGCCTTCCTTTCCCTTCGCCATTAGCCACTAATTTACATCTAGTGCTAGCCAGCCAGAAAGCCCACCGCGTGGGGGCTGCTGCAGAATTGTCCAGTGGGCCCTACCGACTGCTGCCAGAAGCCGGGCAAGGCAAGGGATCACTGATCAAGTGACCCACGGAGGGCAGAAACGCCATAGCTAACAGAACTGAAGAGCTTGTATGTGTTGTATAAAAGCATTACTGAAGTCAGCTAACACCCTAAATAACTATTGCTAGAGAGCTTACCAGGACTCAAGGTTGCTCAGTAAAAAAAGATATTCTGTAAAAGACTTAGATTTAAGCTGATTTCATCCCTAGTTTGCCTAGAATACAGGAGATTACAGTAATAGTCTGTAAACCTGCTGCTCTTTACAGGTTAGAAAGTAAATTGGCAAACCTGCATGGGAATATCAAAATAAGATGATTATCAGACAGAGTTAACCTATAGCCCTGTGTCATACCATTGACAGGTAGCCCAGCCACCACAGCATAAGCAAACATGGCTGTAGATTTTGTATGGAGAAGTTCACACAATGTATAAGCACTTTTAGGTGTTTTCATTTCAAAACAAAGATAATGAAACAAAATGAATTTTTTATCAACAATTTACTGAAGTATCAGGAAATGAAACATCATTTAGGCCAGACCTGGGGCCTTACATGGTATGTCTCCATTAGTGGTCTGGAACAGGAGGGTGTTTTAAAAATTAATTTCTTAACCGTGCTTTGGCTCCCATCACAGTGTGATCTTGGAGTGTACAAACTGGATTCTTTCTGGATGAAATTAAATTGAAAACTGTGCTCTAAGAGTGCACCAAATGCTGTTTAAGTGTCATTCAGCCCACACAACCACTCTTGAGCTATGCTGAAGTTAACCCTGTCCTAAACATATACAGTATTCATGACAAGGCTTCACAGTGCCAACTGTTCTGCTCATATTCATTGCTGCTGTACCATTCTATTTACTAATGGGAATAACCATCATCTGTTGGGCTTATCACCAACAAGTACTGGCAGAGGCACCTCCTTCATTTGCTCCATCTATGCTTGTGAAACTCTTGAACAGCATTACACCACAACTTTCCTCATTTTGTGTAAAAAAATTTCACTTAGCAAAGGAACTATGATCAACAACTACAGTGTTTTTCAAACTTTTCTATTAAGCTAATCTGAGATTAAACCAAGGACTGAACTGTAACTACAACTGACATTACATTAGATGATAAATTACTGTAGGTCAATAAAAACTTTGTATACCTGGCAATGAAGGAGAAGTGTTTGTAGAACTGAAAACTTCAATCATGCTGAAGCTGGGGAGTCTGATGAGCTCTCAAGTGGGCAACTTGTTCATCAAACGAGCATCTGATTTCTCAACCCACAGCTAACACAGGAATAAACCAGGGCCATTAGAGATTGAGCTCAAGTCTTTTCTTGTAAGCTATGTCATTAATGTAGAACTATAAATAACAAGTATGAAACACCAAGGTATCATCCTGCAGAGAAGCTTTTCAAAATCTAAGTGCCATTTGTTGAAGTGATTAAAACCATTTTAAATTCCTTTGTCTAGTTGTCTGTGAAACCATAGTTAAAAAAAGAGGCAAAGAGACATTTTGAGTTTGGTTGGTAGCAGATAGGAACAGTATCAGGTTTGTGTGATGGGTTTACTACCTCTCCTTCACATCTCCATTCTCTTGTTTATAGACAATAACAAAATATGCCTTTCCATGAGGCATGTGAGTTAACGACCCTCCTCATATCAAATGTAAAGAATTTATCCTCCAAGGAAAGTAAAAATAGTGTTTACAAACCCCAGCTTTCATTCACAAGACAACAGGACAATGTGACTACATAAAAAGTTTATTTGATTAGTACAGGTCCTCTAGATACAGCAGTTAAACAAAAACATCATTTGGCAGTCAGTTTATTTCCTAATTCAGTTATGAAAGTGCAGCTTAGTTATAAAAGCACAGTGTTGACATTTAGACAAGTCACTGATGTCCAGTAGAAGTGGCAAGAGAAAGACCTCACTTCTACTTTCTTTAAAAACTACTTGTTTCATTTGCTAACAGTGATATTAAAGCAGAATAAAGGCACTGGAAGCAACCATCATATAAAAATCTGATCTGGATCTAGAAAAAAGTCCTCAGAAATAGCACGACATACAGAAGCTATCAGTCAACAACTCACATTTCTCTTTTCTGCTGTTCCACAAAGTCTGTAGGAAGACAGTGTTCTTGATGCCATTTCCCTTGCTTAAAATTACCAGAAAAAATCTCAAGATGAATGAAGGAGAAAATAGGCTAGTACTGAAGTGTTATAAAAGATACCTGCCTAGTGTATTTTTTGTGAGGGCACAACCTCCTGCCCATTGAAACCTCTCGAACACCCCTTCGCCTTCCTTCACGGTGTAATGGGACGTGTGCAATCTGGCAGTTCTCTTACAGCTTGCAGCCAGGCAAACTAATTTGCTTTTACATCATAATACATGTGGAGAACTCTTCTGACAGTCTCCACATATTTATCATCAGGAACAGGTTTCCTCTGGCTTCCTGGCTCAAGAAATTTCTTGATTGTGGGGATGCTGCTTATCCTTGCTTTAAATGCCTAAAAGGCAAACAGTAAGGACATGGTATTTAAAGAAGAGAACGTAACACAGGAAAAAAATCCTATTTTACTGATTTGTGTAACATCCTTTAACAAGCTGTATCTGGAGACAAGACAGGAAATATGGTTTAACCATGGATGAATTTTATTCCCACTCACTTCAACCCTTTTATTTTCCATAGTAACAAAAGAGCCCTCTGTCTTATCTTGATATGGGATGAAGTGTTAACAGTTATCTGTGGTTCCTAATATGTACATTACTCAGATCAGTTCCTGTCATCCAGAAAATATCTTCCATTTAACGGTATCACAGAACTGGTGAAAGTCAAAAAAAGGGAGGGTGCATTTCTTCAGATGTGTACAGGGGTTACTCCAGAAAATAACAGTTTCTCTGGATGAAACACCTAACAAGGCTCTTCCTAAAGCAGGAAAAGCAAGACTACAATGAAAAAGTAACAAATGTTTCGTGGAATTATTTACACGTAACAGGCTTTGAAATATCATTTATCACATTTACAGCCATATAAGCATCTTGTTAGTGCAAGGTACCTGTAACTGAGGAAAGCCTGAGAGCACATCTGACTTCTTCTCTTCTACCATTAAAATAGCTTCAAGAAGATGAACATCTGCCCAGCTAAAATTGTTGCCAACAAGGAAGTCCTGCCCATGGTCTTTCAAAACCTAGAAATGTCATAGATGAAAAGCTATTCAGGTGTAAATAGCCAGTTGAGGTTCATGTTTTCAAAATACTCAGGCACGCCTTCTTTGACAATACTACTGTCTTCTTTTCACCCTTCTCTCCCATGCAGCTAACAGGGGGAACAGAGGATGTGCCAGCAGTCACTGATCATTTTACAGTAGAAATCTAGAATCTCAGCGTTTTTCTTACCAGTCCTTTCTTCCTATAGCTCTAGGTAACCCTGTGTACTAGACTACAGGGTTAGATACCTTCTTGGTATTTACACCTTTCAAGTCTATTTTATCTGGAATTTTTCTATGTTTCTATGTTTTTACAGCTTCAATGGGAAAATAGGGAGTATAAAAGGTGATCAGTCTAAAGCATTGGAGCTAAGATGCAACAAGTGGAATATAGGGCAGAATGCACCTAGCAACCATCTATAGAAGACCTGGCAAATCGAAAAACTGTCGTCTCTTTAGTCTTTAAAATGGGAGAGCTGTTTCCTGCTAGATCATCCTGTCCACACATATTAATTGAGAGTACCTCTTGGGTCTTATCTCTCAAATTATCAGTCAGAAAAACACCAAGATTCCAGTATGGCTAGAAGTCAGCAACGATAGCTTAGTTTGTTTTACTGTGTTTACAAAAACAAAACGAGATGTATTTGAAATGTTAAACAAAGAAGAAACTTAGCACTGCTTTTGCAATGCAAATTACTGTGGTGGGTTGACCCTGGCTGGGCAGCAGGTGCTCATCAAACCTGGTCTATCACTTCCTTCCTCACCTGGACATGGGGAAGAAAATACATGAAAGGCTCTTAGGTTGACCCACCCCAACTTGTCTGATACTGCTCTGACTCCCCTCCAGCCAACAGACAGTATGGATAGTATGGATGCTTCTGCTTCTGGTTGTGGTGAAATACCCAGTGTTCCCGTTGCTATCCCTCCAGAAACAGGCAAGAAAATGATCCTCCTCCATACCTTTTCATACACTGGGAAATACCTGCTTGTCGCCTTTTGAACTATAGTAGCACATTGTTTCTCTTTATCCTCCGCTGATAAGAAAGGGAACATCAAAATGAAGCCCATAAGGTCCTCAGTTCCTCCAACATACATATCAATCCTTAAAACCAAAGTAAACAAAAACGTTAAATAGAATGCACCTTCACAAGCAGAATTACCTTATATTTGTTTTAGGATAGTAAACATTAAATTTCCCATCCCCCTGTTGTGGTGCCTTTCCCCCCGCCCCCTTTCCAGGCTGCAGTGTGATCTGAGAAATGCTTTTTTAAGCAATCTAAAACACAACCCCTCATGGAAATTATTTCTGCAATTAAAAAAATGTCACAGTGTGAGTCCTACTTCTATTTGTAGTGATTTTGGCTCTTTACTTGCTTCACTGTGCAGGCTTAAACAGGCTTGCATAGAGGTTAAGAGTGTAACTGGTGTTACAGATCACAATCACCAAACACACAGCACCACAAGGGGTCATTCCCAACTGACTTAATTGTCTGGATGTATCCCACCTTCAGAATTTCATCTAAAGTCCAAGTAGTGCCAAACAGATAAATAATGGAGTTGGACTCTGAAGCATGCCAGGTTTTTCATCCAGCTAAATTATCAGTAAATTACAGCAGTTCTTCGGATTGTCCCTTTTCCAGAGCTATGAGATCAGGTTTTGTACTGTAGATGGACATTTAACATGCTACATACTAAGACAGCCCAATCATACTTTTTTCCTTCACAGACACAACATCGAGGATGTAATTTCACACAAACCCAATAGTTTTTCAACAGCTTCTTGCTGTTCTTTCCCCAGCTCCCAAAGATCTAAACCATGCACTTTTCACAGTGCAGTGGGACATCATGCAACCACAGATAGTATCAATGACAGCTCTTATTTCGCAACCAAAAGTTAGAAACTAACCATTTCTTTCCAGAGTTTTCTGGTTATAGAAGTAGTTCATGCATCTACATGCCAGTCACCTCTCAAATACCTGTGTAATAATCTTTCGCTAAGGCACAATAAACCCATGACTCAAATATTTTTACGTGAAAAGTGACTGAATTAGAACAAATCAGTTGGCTTGCATCTAACTGTGGCCACTCAGGCTCACTGCAAGTTGTGTATCACTGAGGCCCACAGGTGGTTGTGCAACTATGCAATTAATTCTAGATGTACCTGAGCTACTATAATAAATTCAAGAAGAGTAATACTGTTACATACAAAGCTCTTTCCTTCAGGTCCTTCCCATAGAGGTTGTACTTTGCTGCAATGTAGCTGAGGATGGCTCTGGTCTGCACCATCCTCATCCCATCAATCTCCACCATGGGCACCTGCTGAAACAGCAGGGATCCACCTAAACAGAAAGACACACATTATATGACTGATCTAATAACTCCGTGTCAGATTTCTTGCTGTCTTCAGAGGAACGTTGCTTTATGGTGAGCTTGCTGTGGGTAGTCATTGTATTAAACTGGAGTTCTTCCATGCAAAGAATAAATTACAGTGGTGCAGACAAACCAAAAAAACAAAATTATTGGGGGTTACCATCCTTTCTTTAAAAATAATTCACTGAAGCTGCAGGTCTGTGTTCAGCAGCTTTTAAAATGAAATTGAAATGCAGTGGAGACAATCACATTAAACATCTTAACTGAGTAAAAAGTGTCTAGTTCTAAACTATGTAAAAAAAAATTCTGTTCAATTATTCTAACACTATTTGAGAAATGTTAGACTCACAGATTTCTCTCTTATGACCAATCTTTAAGTTATATCAGGACATGAAATTCTGGGATATATATTTTCTAGTTACTGAAGCCCATAGTTAAGTTTGTTGGGACCATGTGGGATGCACAGACAAATGGAGAACAGAAGAATCCAGAGGCCTGGCAAACCCTGCAGGTTGGAAAGATACTCAGTTTACAATTTCACCTGTCCACATATGAAAACAGATTCTGCAGCTGCTCACAGCTCTCAGCTTTACTCTTCTGTGTGGAAAAGAAGACACATACAGTCTTCAAAGACTTCACACATCTTCTCTAAGTCTGGTGGCACTTTTCTTGAGCTTTCACATGGACTCACCTTGCAGAAGCTTCTCATACTGGTCTCGGGTTTCCAAAAACTCTTCTTCAAACTGACAAAAGAGAGTGAGGAAGAAGAGGAAATAAGAATTTTTTCACATTTCTAGAAGAGATAAACTTTTAAAGCACCATAAAAGGAAAATAATATACATCACAGTTCTTTCCATTTCAGATATGGCTCTAAGGGAGAACACACCAAGGACAGAAGTGGATATCCAATATCTCCTGGACTGTCACACTTGATAAATGCTGCTAAGGGCAACCCTAGCAGAAGAACAGGAAATAAGAACTGAAGTAAGGATGGTTTGTTTGGTAATCAATAGGCAGTGTAATGTGAAACAATCAACAGTACAGTCTAAGCTGTCCTTAAGATGCTTTCAGGAATGTGGAAAAAATCTGCTGTGTGATATTTTGATTTGGCAGCTAGACTGGAACAAATATTTTGGAAGTTAAAACATAGCTTTTACAAAATAATGCACAAGTAGCAAGCCCTGGAGGAAGTTTAGTACAGATGCAACCTGAAGACTAATTATTAACAAGATGAGAAGCAAAAAGATACAGAATTGCTGGTGATGAGATGGATGTGGCTGTATTCAATATGGTTGAGGATGGCCAGCCCAATCAGTGTTACTTGTGGAGAAACCGAGTTCAAGATTAAGACACCAGTTAGACATCTACATGTATGTGTTTGCATGTGCAATACATGCTTTGATCAGCGCTGTACATGGAGACTAGAAAATGGTTAATGTTACCAATTCCTAAATGCCTTGCTCAGTCAGCCTCTCTCATAGCATCTGTGCCACTCATGTTTGTAATTAAGATTTGCTATACTAGGGAAACCCCAGAAGATCAGGCATATTAACATACTGCCAATGTTCAACCATAGCAAGTGTGATCACAGTATAAAATTCAGAACCCAGGTTTCTGCTGATGAAAAGCTGAGAAAAGGATATTCCAAGGAAAAAATGTAGTAATTGGTACTCATCAACAGCTTTTTTTAAAACTTAAAAAAAAAAAAGTAGACGAGAGAGGGACTTAAAACATAGGAACAAATGATGGAGGTAAACAGTTCTGTCTTCTGCAAGGCCTTCAAAAAAAGACTGGTGGTCTTTTTAAAAAACTTGTATTCCTTGGCTTAGTACACAAGTAACTGTATGTACTGTAGCAGCTTATTGTGTAAAAGAGGACACAGAGCAAATACTAGTCCTTTGTGTCCTCAAACTGTATTACCAGTCTACCACCAAGATGGACAGCAAATTAATTGGTAAATTATATAACATCAGAAAAAATTAAAGTGGTATCTTCCTTCTCTGTTTTACCAAAGTATTTTTTCTCCTGCGCAGAGATTTCTAACTTCCCTGCACATGTGGGTCAATTTGCTCACTTCATCCTGCTAAGTTTCTTGTAAATGATGTAAGACACAACATATTTTGTGTTACAGCTTATTATGGAGGATGCAGCCAGTGGAGTGAAAAATAAAACAAAAATCTCTGTGTGAGCATTCAACTGAAAACAGAAAGCCTAGAGAAAGTAAATTGCTGTTTTACTGGGCACAGATAACACTTGTTATGCAAGGAATACATCTATTAGTTCAGCAGCTCTAGGTCAGTAATCAAATGCTTAATTAAGGATTACACATTCTTGTGTTAAGCAAGTGTCACTGCTTACAGTGTCACTGCTCAGAAAACATGTAACTCAAAGCCATGCCTTTGTGTGCCTGATGTAAAAGTATTTAATTACACTGAAATTGAAAGTATTAATTACACTGAAAATACACAACGTTCATTTACTGTTGCATCTTGGGATGCCTTTTCTTTTTTGACTAATAACATGTGATCTGTTTCAAAGGCAAGCTTACCAATGTGCAGCTAGAAGGTAAAAACTCTAAAACAAACCTCAACCCCAGCTGCAGCCAACAACCATCGAATCGATTCCATCTTGCCCCTTCCCGCAAAGTAATAAAGTTTTGGTTTTGTGGACATGACTTCAAACTTTCTGTTACCTAAGAGATATAAGAGATAGTAAGTTAATTGTTATACAAAAATCTGATGGCAGCTGGAATAATGGTTCACAGGTCACTCACACAACAAAAATTCAAATTAATTTTTGACAAAATATTTTAGCAAAGTTTCAGTCTAAACTGATTTGATTTTGTTGCTGCACAGTCAAGTCAAACTATTTCATAGACTTTTTATCCCCCTGAAATTCAGGGAAAGTAAGCATCAAGTCGCTAATTAGGAGATAATATAAAAAATAAAAAATCACCACAAAGAAAATCCTTAAACTTTTAGAAAATATAAGTTTTAGCACTGAAGCTACACAGACACCACTAAAAGCCAAGTCTTGATCAAAGAGAAGAGGCAGTAAACTGAGTTTCCAAAACTGGCAGATCTTGTATCAAGGAATGCCAAAAGTATCTAAACTAGTAGAGTTAAAATAGTAGTATCTATTAATTCTACATGTTTAGGTGAAGCATGGGAATGTACTTTCAAGCCTCTCACTTTTTTTTCTAGCTGTGGTGATCCAGCAATCAGCAGAAACTTCAAAAGTATCACACTATGTGATCCAGGATCGGTAGAAACTTCAGAAGACTGGCCTGTTTCTTCTGTAATAATCCAGATTAAAATACAGAGTTTCAGAGTGTTGCACTACTTATCCTTCTACAGGCCATATTTCTGTCTATTAATAAAGCCTGTTGCTCTGCAAAACTTTATAGACTTTTCAGATGATCAGATGCTGCTTTGCAAGCAGCATTTTAGTTCTTTAATGACTTCATAAATGGGGCTATTAATTGTTATTTTTTGAATAGACTAGTGTTTAGGCCTCAGCAGGAACTGGATTCCACTGTAGAGCCATAAGCCAAGACAGCAATCAAATTGAATCATACTGGCATTTCACATGCAGAACTCCCTAACAGCAAGTCCTTGCTGCAACTGAGAGCTGTTTTCCCTCTGTAAGGTGATTTATTGTCACTTCAATCCACAGTTCAAGTAATTCTGGAAAAGAGGCTCTTGGCATGTTAACAATAATCTCCAATTTCCAATGTTCCAAGAGCTCTTTCATAAGCAGAGGGAAAGAAGACCTTGAACATGCACAAAGTGATCCACTTGCTAGCCAAAAGGCATGAAAAGAGAACACAAAATATGAGACTGCATCAGGCCATGGGAATTCAAATGAGCCAGGCTATTCCACCCCTGCCTGTTCAGGGGCCTCTGATTGCCTTTAGGAAAGTCACAGGGAACTAAAACACTGCCAAGTAGTATCTCTACTGCTGATAAACATAGCAGTGAATTAGAAACACACATAAAGACTGAAGAAAAGTATCACTGTGAACTACACAAAAGAATAGAATGAAACAGGAGCTACTTGTAATACAGCTACATTCACAGAGAAAGAAGAAAAAAGACATAGGTGCTTTTAAACTTGTAGTTTAAAAAACTAAAGAAACAGAAAAGTGGCACTTTTCCTCAGTGCCACTTCCAGAGACCCACTCTTAGCAGGCCAGTGGACAGGTCACGGGACATAAGCAAGTCACTGATGCCCAACACATGACAATGCAGAAGAGGCAAAAGGAAGGTAAAGGCATGGGGGGTGCTTGTTTTGTAAATACCAGGGGTTCAACAAACTTTGGAATGAGCTGTAGCATTCTAGGTTCCTAGGACCGAGCCTGCTATGCCATACTGGAAGAGAAAGTCCAACTTGTGAACTAAAATCTGATGGAAAGAGCACCCTGGTGATGGGCAAAGAGCCATTTCTTTTCTCTCTTCTCCGCCCTTCATCAGAAAGAGCTAAAGTAGCAATCTGCAGCCAGGAGCTGCAATTGCTGGCAGGTTGCTGTCCATTCCCCTCAGCCTGACACCTCAACAAGAAAAGGGAGTTTGTGAAAAATTTGCTGTAATTTATGAAGGCCATCTGGGCTAACAGAGGGAATGAGAGAACACGAATATCGGTGTAAGAAGCGATCGCTCCCACGCTAAGGGAACACGGACCAGAAGAACATCGGTGAAGAGGGCCAGGGGACCAGCTGTGCTTGGCACGTCCCGCAGATCCAGGACTCTAGGGCCCGAATTTCCCTGTCCGCATTCAGCAGCACAACCGCGGTTCCACCCTGCACCCGCAACACCAACCCTGGGCACGTCCCGTGCTCAGCGTGTGACCAGCGGCGGCCCCTGGGGCCATCAGCTCCCACCCCTCCCGGGACAAGCTCCTGGCAGACATGAGATGACGAGCGGTCCGTGCTGTGACACAGGGAGCCCGCGGTCCGTGCTGTGACACAGGGAGCCCGCGGTCCGTGCTGTGACACAGGGAGCCCGCGGTCCGTGCTGTGACATAGGGAGCCCGTGGCTGGGAGAGCGGATCCACGGCTCAGGCCGGAGCCCGCCACAGACTCGCGGTTCCCCGCCTCAGCTGAGCTAAACGAGCCACGGGCACTGTTTGGCGGGGGGGACAGGAAGAGAGAAATGCCAGGGGCCCGCATTACTCACATACGGAGGGTTAAAGCGCTGATGCCGAGCGAGCACACGAGCCGCCACCGCAGAGCACTCCCGCCCGCCCCGCCTGCAGCCGCGATCAGCGCCGGGCCCGCCCCGCACAGGCCACGGGACTGCGACGAGAGGAGCAGCCGCCAATGGGAAGCCGTAAATTTGCAAGTTTCGCAAAGCCTTCTGGAAAGACAGCTCACGCTAAAGAATTTCGCTAAAATTTTTGAATTGGGTCAAGAACTGTTTCTCTCGGAAGGTTTTGTCGTCCAAAGTAATGACTCCATATGCTGTGTCCCTGGGTTCTGGACTGTGGTTACTAACCGTGACCTAAAGAAAATCAAAGGTTTCGACCTATAAATAATTCTCTACGATGTTTCATTGTCTGGATGTGAGGGCGATCTGGCTGCGACATCTGTCACCCCATTGATCGCCAGGGTTGATTCGGCTGATCTGGCTGGCTAGGCGGGTGTCCCCTTCCTCCCTCAACGCTCCATGTGCGTCCCTCCCGAAGCTGCGCGCTCGGTCGAAGAGGACGACCTCCCCGATAGAGACGGTACCGTTCATCGGTCAAGGGTATACGGTAGCTGCGCTCCCCTGCTAGAACCTCCAAACAAGCTCAAGGTCCATTTGTAGGAGAACGTAGGGTAGTCAAGCTTCCAAGACTGCAGACACATCCAAGTGAGGCGCTGCATGGGGCAGTTTGCCATTGTTTTGTGCCTTACTTATACGTTCCTGGGTATGCAAATCCTGTCTTTTGCTTCACTTGATCGCTTCTCCAATTTCCCAGTCACCTACGAATCCGTGAGCTCCTCACGTGACACAGTCCCTCCCCCCCACCCCCAGCCAGATAAAACTGAAATCCTTGCACAGGTAGATGTATTTTTCACCTAGTTCTTCATCTGTGTAAGTGATTTTCAGCCCATTTAAACAGCTAACAAAAAGGCTGGGCTTGTAAGTTATATACTTGTCTTCAGCTTCTACTGCCTTGAAAGCCAGGGGAGAAGGCTAAGAGGTGACACAAGACACTGAGAACAATTTTGAATAGAATAGGAACAGAACAAAATAGAGTAATTTCCCGTGGAAGGGACCCACAAAATCTAGTTCAGCTACCTGTCTTTCTGAAGTGTTATGCATATTATAATTCAGTCTTGCAGGTAGTTTCAGAGGAGCTGGCATCCAAGGAAGGCTAAGCCATCAGTTTTACAGGGAGCTTACAGTATATTGCAGAAATTACAAGTTTAGGCTCAAACCATGGGGCCAGTGAACATGCAGTGCCCCTCCAAGGAGGCTTATTAAAAAAACCGAACCCCAACTGAAAAAACCCAACCAAACAAAAGGCAAATCAAAGTGCTTTCACTAAAAACTGAATAAAAGAGCAAGTCAGTCAGTTAGTACTTCTTCAAGGATAACTTTATTCTGGGCAGGACATTTGACACAGAAGGAATGAAACAAGCATTTAGAATGTTTCTGAACAAAAATTTAGAATGTTTCGGAATAAACAAGAACAAATCTTTCTCCCCACCTCTGACAATTCCACCCCCTCCTTCCATATTAAATTCAGAAGTGTTCTTTCAGTATATGTTTTCCTCCTCACATCACGGAACATCCTGCTCATATCAACAGCCACATCAGATACAGGAACACCATGGGAGTGGGTTTTCTGGGGGTTTTTTTGCCTCTTTTTCTTGCTAACACCACGGCACTTACACACTATGTTTCGGAAAATCTGGATTACAGGGGTGGATGAATCCATAGTCAGACTCCTTTATTATTACATGTTATGCCTAAGCCTGAGAAAATGTAAACAATACAATTCTAAAAACATTTTCCACAAAGATGCTACTAAATATTAAAGCACAAAGAAGTAGGTTACATATCATAAATTCTCAGATATGCTGCTTGTCCAGATTTCAGTATATAAAGACCTCCATCTTCTTCATATCTGTATTGCACAGAGACAGCATGGTAAAATACATAAACTCAGCTCCGTCCTGCTCAAAAAGAACTTTTCCAGCTTCAGTAAGAATTTGCTTGAGTAAAGGATGTAGCCATTACATATAGCTAATGTTCTGTCTCACTAAGTTAAAACTAGTTGTGATTCTGAACATAAAGATTATTAGTGCTTTTTTTTTCCCCCCAAAATAAAAGGCTTTAAGTTAGGAAGGGAGGAGATGTAAAAAAAAAAAAGAAAATCAGAAGTACAACTTATTTTTCTAATCTTTTCACTGGACTGACTAAAGCCTGAATGCTATACTCAAAATAATCACTGTCTGATAAAGTTCAGAAATTACAGGCCAGGTTCAAATTCATCCTGTGTTACTTGAATCTCACAGAGTTGTCCCCCTCCTTAGTGGAAAGACTCGGGTATCTCCAGAATGTTAGTATATTCTCAAATGAGACAAATGAGACAAATTTCTTTTGACATGACTCACTCACCAGGGGTGAGTCATCTCACAACAAAGCTCATGCTTAGGTATGATGAATCCAAGCTTCAGCTGCCTGTTCTCACAACTTGTTTCCTTCCACTCCTAGGAACTAAGTGTACAGACCAGACTACTTAAATAGCCTACTTAGATCTAGGGATACTGGGATGGGTTAAGGGTTTCATTCTTGAGACAAATTACCTGGTGATAAAATAAATTAAATGATATGTATACATAAATACAGGCATTTATTTCCACCAAGAGAAACAACTATCTTTCCAGTTCTAACACTAATATACATATTTCCCTCTCCACTTACCCACAGACATCCATCCAGTGTCTGCTTTAGAAATCAAATGGCTGCTTTACTTTACTGCTAAGCATTGGCATCACTGCTGTGGAAGCAGTGAAGTATGGTTTAGAGTTAGTACTTGCTATGCCCAGACAACAGAGCAGCAGGACACAGAAGATGTCTTTGGCATGTGTAAGTCTTAGATGCACACTTTTGTTCCCTCTCTGTCTTGTACTGTCTCACTGTGGGCTGAGCCCATAAAAGCAAATAGTGACCAGTGCTCCCTTTGCTTCCCCGTGTAGCACTGAGCCAGCAGCTAGGCTGGGGTACGGTTTCCTCAAAATCCCACACATTCACCATGGGAAGCACTGAAAACGCCAGAATCTGTTTACAGTCTCAAAACCACAGCAGCTGCCCCTTGTGTGTAGTGGCAGATCCCATCGAGAGGATCTCACTGACACAAAGGCCATTCAGTTCCCGTGAAATGGCTGGAAGCTGAGAACTGCACCTGCTCTTATCCCTTTATGCTGGATTTAAGTCTCATAAATAAACAATTTTCCTCAGAAAGATAAGCATTTCTGCAGGGAGATGCATTTTCTCAGCATACTTCAGCTTTGGCAGCACTGCTCAAGAACACAGCTATGGAAGGTGTTCTCCCACAGCACTGAACAGTTTTACAGAGGTGCAGGAACAGACCACTGCTGACTGTGATCTAAAAGAATGTTCTGCTGATGGCTGGACTCTGGCACTCCTTTCCAGAGCAGAACTAAACCAGATTATGGGGCTACTTTCTTTTCTCTGTTAACTTGATATAAATTGTACTCTCATAAACTGAGTTAAACTGCTCTTCAAAGAACTGTATTAATTTCAGTGAAATCAACCACAGTTTTACATTTTCTTAACAGGACCATATAAGATCCCATTTCTTCCTGTAGAGCCTCTGGGCCTAATTTATGGAAGCTGACATATTTTTCCCATTGTAAATGAAGATGTATTGAGTGATGTATTTCCTCTGGGTTGTTTTAGATTTTTGGGTTTTTCCTTTAAGTGATTTAAAACAGCAGCAATTTAAAACAGTTGTGAAAAGTAAGTCTGCTGCATAGATCTTGTTTCCTTAAGCCATGTTGCTGGCATATCATTAATATTTTGTTACTCTGAAACCAGTTTTATTAGTTTTACTAATTTATTTATTGTTAATATGGTCTTTAATGTGTCTTCAGAGCTTACATTTGCAACAAAAGAAAAAGAACAAACAGAATCCACTTTTTCTCCTTAGAAATCATTAGACCATTTACATGAATTTAACAGAGGTAGGTCCACATTCTGTTTCATAGTGAACAATGCCAAAGAACAACTTTTACGCAAGAAAAAGGAACACTGTGTCAGAAAACCAATCTACAGAAAAGTATTTACCCTTCACCAAACAAGAGTCCTCAGATTTGGCAAATTTGAATAGCAGTCCAACAAAAAACCTTTTAAAGGCAAAAATAAATTTAAAAAAAGGTGCCTGGCACTATCTTTCAGCAGTCTCTCAGTGACTGCAAAGGAGAGTTTAGACTGTTTAAGTCACTCACTCCTCTGATGTCAGTATGAAGCAATGAGCATAGAACAACAGAAGTGTGGCACTGAGACATGGCATCACTTGAAGTTACACAGCCTCAATTAGTACATAAACTTCAGAAAATGTCCTCCCTCAGTACTTCTCCTTCACTGTAATATTGCACCATGGGTTTTTTATCCACTTCTATTAAAAAGTTGAATCTAATAAAAAAGTTAATTTTTTAAAATTCATTATAAAAAATTGCTGTATAAAAATGCCAAATCCCCTAAGCCTTATATACAAAATGTATCACTTTTATGAAAATAACTGGACCCAAGTATATAACAAAATATTTTTATACAAAAAGGTACAAGATTGCATTCAGATTAATGCAGGTAAGTTAAAAAAAAACCCTTCAAAATGTCTCATTCGTGGAAGATCTGCTCCTTTTAAATGTCCAGGTATATAAACCAGTATGAAATGGTCTCACGTTGGTCACCATTTCCAGGGAAGCACGCCCTGGTCAGAGGATATTTCCCAGGTCACCGGTGAGCGCCGTACTTCGCAGACCAGTCAACGCGCCCGTGGATTGGTTCTGCTGCTGGTGGGAGAGGCATTAACCGCGGCGAACTTTTGGTAGGTGAACTGAACGATGGCCATCCAAGAAGGGGTCTGACTGATGTCAGAGATGCAAAATCTAAGGGACAAAAAAATTCTGTGATATAAAGGTTCAGTGAGAGCTGTCCATACTGAACAACTGGGTGCAGGTCCAGATCCTTACTTCTTCAGGAAATAAGCCTCCTTTTTTAATACAGTTTGCTGATGTGAAACAACAGTGGATCAAATCCCTAAAACCTTAGCAGACAAAGAGTATCTTTGTCTGATTTGACACTGATTTGACAAGTGTGAATTCTGTGCCAGCTCTCACACCAACCTCTAGGTCCCATTGAAATAAGCCGTAGAAAACCCCACATATTTAATAAACAAAAGTAAACACAAACCAAATCTTTCTCCATATGAAGTTCTGCAAGGTTACAAACAATACTTCCAGTCAGTGGTACACTGACAAGTAAAATAAAGCAAAGATAAACAGTTCAGTGCTGCACACATACAGCATTGCTGGAGTACTGACCAAGGGACCAAGAGAACTTTAATGCTGGACTTACCAGAAGATGGATCCACAACTGGTGCTAACTGAACCCTCTGCCCAGCAGAACCTACTTCCTTCTTCAGAAACGAAGGGACATAAGCGCTTGTTAGACTGCTTGATCCCATGGGCCCTGAAAGAAATGGCAAGCAACATCTGAACAAATGGATCTCCCATACTGTCACAACAGGTGACAAAGGTGTTCCCTGAGGGATCTTGTTCAAAACCAAGCCTGATCACAGACTGATCAAAACAAGAACTTAATTGAAGACAATTGAAATCCACAGCTCCTATATATACACTGCATTCAGGAGACTGTCAGCATCAGACTGCATTAGAGCTGAATGGAAAACAGGTACAAATTGTACCTATCAGGGAAAACTGCCATTCTCCCTGACATCTCAGCTTTTTCAAGGTTTCTCAAAGCTTCCAACACTTAGCATTTCCATTGGCATTATCTTGCTTGACTTTCAGTAACTATGTGCTAGGAATATATTGACTCTTGGTTCCTATATAGTGAGTCTGGGGCTTTGGTGCTACACAAAGCTCTTAGTGAAGTCTGTGAGAGCACAACTAAAAAATGTAGTACAGATTCACATTTCAAATTTTGAAAGCCAGCTACAAAACTTGTCCCTAAGATGAACAGGAACAGATTTGACTGATCTGTAGGATAAGCCATAGAAATGGAACAAAACAGTCTGAAGTTATAGCACAGAGGGACACTAAACAAGATACCATGCACAGAGCAGAGCCATCACACATATGCCTACACTGTACTAGAGCAGCCTATTGTGGGAAATTATAATAATAAATAAGAAAGAGAAAAATCTAATTACATCCTACGCTGCTACAAAAGAAGCAAAAACTTGTAAAAAAGCCAGGAAGGAGATGTGCTATGTATATAAAGGTTCTCATGCAGTTTAGCTATTTACAGTGTCCTCCCATCTTGAATCTTTAAAGAATGATTTTCTGCTTAAATTGCATCCAAAACTTTAAGTTGTTTTGTTTTTTTAACCAGAGTTTCTAGAGGCCCAAAATGTTTCTTTCGGCCACGATTCAACACAAACTTTGGCAATAAAACACTTTCAAAACAACATATGCAAAAGAAGTTTGGCACTGCAGAACTGTATCACATGAAAACCTGAAGCCACAGTTTGGAGAGGACATACATAGATACAATCTAAAAACATCAATGTGTTATCAACATGTTATATCGGATAAAAACCAATGTAAAAATCTACAATTATTTCAACTCAAACAACAGTGATTAAATACCTGAAATACCAAATGTCAAAAAAACCTGAAGAAGAAAAATTGAAGAGTTTTGCTTTTTGTCTGGTTTTTTTAGACTATAATTACTACATTATTTTAAACAACACCAATTGATAGACATAATGATAGATTTTTTTTTCTTAATTCATGTAACAAGAGTGACGTGTATGGCTAGTTCAATTTATGCCAGCTTCCTCCTGTAATGACAGCCATTTATGCACCAGGTGGACTAAAATAATTTGGAAACCAGAAAACATGACTTAAAGACTGAAGAGGGAAACTGAAGGCAAGATGAAGTGCTTCAGGCTGAACAGACCTAAGCTCTCCAGCCTTCTATGCATGGGGTACCTCAGACTTAAGAGGATTCATTAGAAGAAATTACTATGTTTTAGTTTAAGGCAATCTTCCAAAGGAGACTGCTCATAAGGGATTTTAACACAAAGAAAGGACAGGGTTAGCAGGTATCTTCAGAGTTGACAACATTTTGGAAATGGATGATTCCAAAACACACTGGTGGGGAATTGCACAGACATCACTTACTGTAATTTCTCAGAGCCTTAAGCACACCTTCTTACCTGAATTCATCCTGTTGGTAGTACTTCCTCCCAAACCAGAAGTTTTCCCAGACAAACCAGAACTGGGCCAGTGATTAGATGGAACAGACTCTTTGTTTGAAGTGGAGACTATGCTATTCCTGGTGCTTATTCCTATATTGCAAAAATGCAAAGATTACTTTACTAAATCCCTGTTGCCACACAGGCCTGCATTCATTCCACCTGATGCACAATCTTAGAGCAGATGTCTGGTTCAAGTTAACCAAAACCTCTCCCTCTTCAGTAACTGAATCACTCTCTAGCCTCTCATAATACAGGAATGCTGTAATTAGCCACAGGCCCTAATACTGCAAGCATCACAATATAAGCAGTTCCACTACCATCAGTGGCTGCTTATATCACAGGACAGGGTCTTTACATTAAGGCCACAAATATTCTCATGTCACAGAAAGTGAACCTTGCTATGTGCATGAAATCTGTGCTTCCTATAAAAGCCCAACAGTGACAAGCTAACCTAAGAGGCAATAATGGCAATTCCATTTTTATCGTACTGTTTTCTTCTTTGGTGTCTCTACTGAAACCTGAGTATGCAGTTTGAACTACAGTTCAGATGACACCTATTATTTGTATTTAACTTAGATCCCATATTTAAGCAGAGTACCTAACATTCAAGGATGCACTCAAAATTTATGATATGGCTAAAGCAGTCTTGGGATCAATGTGTTTTAAAAACTCCTCTAGTAAAAGTTGTTTTAGCTACCAAAAGTCTATCTGAGACAATCTGAAAGTCAATTAATTGTTTCAGGAAAAAAGACTGAGTTTTCTGTCATAATACCTTCTGGTTTACTTAAATAATTTTGAAGTAGTAGTATACTACAAGTGAATAAATAGCTAATGCTACCTTTATGAATACAATTTATGAGAAAGAATACATTTGTATTCATCTCATTTTAAATACTGGCAGACATGCTGTCTGTCTCTTGTACGTCATCCTGTCCCAGCACTGGTGTCAGTATAGCAGAGGTTATCATGAAGACAGGCATGCAATTCTCTATGGAGACATGGAAGGGCATTTTACATAACTTCGAACTACAGCAAAGCATATTCCCACTACTAGTTTGCCTGTTGTTCATGCTACTGTATGCTCATGATGTAAGCACATGGCACTTTCTCTTCCAATCCAGAAGGCCAGTCTTCTGCTTTTTAGGAGACAGGGAATAGTTTGGCAGATATACAGATGTTTTCTAATGCACTTCCAAGTATAAGAATATCCATTAGGAGGAAGAAGTACCAACAGTCCTGTCCCCTTGTTTGTAAGCTGCACTTCTCAGTTGCTAGACTACTAGAATGTAGTTTGTGTCATGGCCATCTACATTAGGAAAGCTCTTTCTGTCCTCATATTCTTTGAGCAATTGCCCCCCTCCTGTGGGGAGGATGTGGATTGCAGAGGGACAGGCGCTCCGGAAGAAAGTCGGGTTGTCACGGGAAGGGACAGAGCACACTCAAACCCAGAGATAAGCTACCTCAAGGACACCAGTTCCCCTCACAAACAATGCCAGCACTTTTCCATTTCCCCCCAGGAAATGTAGTAAGACCCCTCTGACGTAGGGAAGGACCAGATAGTATTTAAACTGCATGTTTCAAATAATAAACGCATTTAACTATCCACCAAATTGGTGTTTGTATGTTGTCTGCCCGAGCTCCACACTCAGATTGTGGTAGCCGTGCCGTCTGTCCGAAAACCAGGCCACCACGGCTGTGGAAGAGAAAGCAACTACACTCTCCACAAGTTCAAAGGATAAGAGCTAATGTACCAATGACTATTTCATACTCCTGTTGGAATTGCAGGAAGAAAAGGAAAGTATTTTTTACTAACCAGGTCGATACCTAGAATGGTTTAAGTAGTGTTGCTTTGCGGCTGAAACTCGCAATGTGGGAGTGTCCTGCCGCAAAAAGGTCCCATGGGAAGTTCGTGCACTGCTGCCAGAGCCTACAGCATCCAAAGGCTTCAGATCCAAAATGCTTTCAAATCTGTAATTCAAAAATTGGTATATTTAATCCAATTCTTATACCAAAGTTTATTCTCAACTGACTTTCTCAACTCCACCCCATCTCCGGGAATCATTTCCTTATGAATAAACACATAACACCATAAACACACAGACAACAGGGAATATTATCAACCCAAAGTCATACAAGAGCCCCTGAAAATCAGATTTATGCTTCTAGTTCCCTTATATACTGCTTTTAAAGTTTTTATAAATCACTCTAAGTTTCTCTCTTCTGTATACCATCCATGGAAACTGCAGCTTAGACTTGTCCAAAACAGTTTGTATGCGTGGAATATGTCAAAATGGTCCACATGTAAAATTGGAAGTATATATTCAAAAATTAATTTGAGGATCATTTTCAGTGGGAAAAAAAAATAACACTAAATTGTATAGATATACATTTCTAGATACAAAAAAGAGCAATAAGAGCAACATTACTCAGAAAGAGGAAAAGGGCAAAGAAATAGACTGAATAGCACATACACATAAAAACCCCTTACCTACAAATAGTTTCATCACTCTGCCTCTTCTTGTTTTTCAAGTCCATTCTCATGGAAGAGCTGAAATCAAGGTCTTCCAAGACATCCCAGTCTTCAGAACTCTTAACTGTTCTGGGAAGATGTCCCCATCTTCGCCTAGGTTTTGGTTTAAGTTCACCATTTATATTCTCAGACCCAGCAGATGCTTTCTGTTATAAAGATTGAAAAGAAATAAACCCACATGCTTAGACCACAAACTAGGTGACAGAAAAAAAGCAGATTTTTTCTTTCCTCTATCTCAAAGAGTAATAGTGGTAGTAGAGCTGTAGCAACCCAATCTTCTACTTCCCTTAAACATGCTAAGAATACAATCTGTAGCCTGCTGACATTATTATATATCTTCTGCATTTTGTTCTGTAGTAAAGCCTCTTGAACTGACAGAAGAGGAAATTTCTTGGCTCTCAATTCCAATTCTATTCATGTTTCAGTATGCACCCCCCCAAACCATTACCTTATACATAATTTTTACTTTTAGACCCATGTTGGGTTTATAAAACTGCATGAATGTATATGTTTCCACAAGCCTGTGACTAGACATTTAATTTTTTTTTGCTCTTGCAAGACAGCACTGGTACGAATTTGTGTCTTTTCAGTCATTCAGGCTCAGCAGTACATTTTGACTTTGTGTGACACTGGCCAGTACAGACCCTGCTTATGACTGACCCTGTAGCAGCAGTATTCACACTGTCTGCTCTCATCACCTATTTTATGAATCCAGTCTCCTCATTAGTAGACAGAAAGGGTATGTTCCCATGCTGCAAGAAGAACCTGTTGGTTTCCATGTCCAGTATGGAAGACCAAAGAGACTATTATTCCCCGTCAATGAATTGAATGCCTTAAATGGATGAAGGCAATGGTCTCCCTCATTTCAATACTATTTAGCTTAATATTTTTCTCTCTGGCATCAATCCCATTAATCTTGAACACTGTACATCCTTTTTATTCATATGAAATCAGTATCATCCTGTAAGTGGTGCTTTACAAAATGGGGAAGCACTCTATGCTCTAAAATGGCTCTAAAACGAGAGACTTGCTTGTTTTACAGCAACTGGATTTAGACTTCAGTAGAGGAACTTCCAGTTTCTAGCAGAAAGTTGGAACATTGGAACCATTTTTTAGTTCCATTCACTGTCCTTTTAGTGAAGTACAAGAATCTTTGAAAGAGGACAAGAAAAAGAAACATATGGCAAAAAGTCAGGCAGCGTATCAGAAAGCTTATCTTATGCTAGATGGATCTTTACCTGCTGAGGAACCTTATTGTGAATTGCAGGCAGAAGAACCTGGTTAGACTTGTCCTCCTGTAAGTAGTTACTGTGCTCAGACCCAGAGTTGTCTGTCTTACATGCGTACACCACATGCTGAGAAGACTGGCTTTGTTGAAAAGGCCTTGATGAAATTCGGGCATGAGATTTCGGAGGGGGCTGTGCTGGAGGGACAGGCTTAATAAGCAGAGATGATTTATTATGTAGTTCCTTTTGTTTTCCCAGTTCCTGAATGCCCAGGGAGTGCCCAACCTGGAAGTATGAGTATCGAAGTGCCTAAAAAGTAATAAAGATGTTAGGCTTAGAAAACCAAAATTTTCATTTCCCCAGTCCTATGTGTCAGTACAAATTTAATTTCCTTTTTTCTGGGGTAAAAAACAGCAGAAGACCCATCTCTCAACACTAGATTCTAGTGAGCATAATCCACTTCAAAGAATGTTGCAATAGTAGGGAAGTTTCAAGGGATACTGAGTTATTAAATCTTCTGTGGACTAGTACACAAGGAAAGGTTCTGCAGAATTAAAATAGTTAACCAGGTATATGGCATCTAAAGGCTTGTTTCATTACATGCTATCTCTTCATGTGTGCATTTGCAAACACATTCCCCTCACCATTACAGATTCAGTCAGCAAAACTCAATGACCCCAAGAGACACCCCATCTCTTCCATTTCCATGACTTAATTAAGTGAAAGAAATACAACCCTTACAGGAAATTTGCCTCTACCTTTTCTGACAAGTCAGTAAAGTTAGTTAGTAAAAGTACTTTTATCCTGCCTTACAAGTAATTAAGAAGTTGTCAGTAAAGGCAATTAATCTATCTTGCTATTTCAGGCATACTCATCTTCCCTTCCCAAAGGCTTCTTACTGCAAAAAGTTACTAAAAGCTCAGATTCCTCACTCTATTACTTTACTGTAAAACATTTGTTAATGCTCTTAATGCTGTTACAGTCAGTGGTTTTTTGTTCCTCATTACCTTTGAGAGTTCTTAATTTATTTCACTTTTTAACTGTTTTAATTAAATTTCAAGCTTTTTATTGCTTTTTGTACTGAAGGTGTAATTAAATCACAAAGGTTCAGCTATGGCCCCTGAAGTGTGAGATTTGAACCCAGAACCACATCTGTTTTCCAAAAGGTGCCCTGCTCATTGTATTAGTTGAGTACTACCTGAAACCAGTGGCTACCACCATCTATATGTGCAATACTGAATACTTGGGCAATGCTTACGTACAGGATGTTGGAACACATCCCCAGTGCACTTGAGCTAAGGCTGCCCTGCAAAAAGCAAGCCTTATCCAGGCAACACTGGACTGGAGAACGGAGAGCGAGGTGGACTAACAGCTGGCTGAAAGGCCAGGCCCAAAGGTTGGCAATCAGAGGAAAAAGTCTTGGCTGGAGGCCAGGAAGTATCTGTGCTCCCCAGAGGTCAATATTGGGCCAAATACTGTTCCAACACCTCCATTATGGATCTCGCTGGTGGTGCAGAGTGCACCCTCAGCAAATCTGCTGACAAGTGGAAGGAGGGGCTGACACACTGATTGGTTGTGCTGTCACTCTGCAGGACTTCAGCAGGCTGGTGAAATGGGCTGACAGGAACTTCATCAAGTTAACCAGGATAAATACCAAGTCCTGAGAAGGAATAACCACATGCACCAGTACATGCTGGGGTCAACCACCTGGAAATCAACTTTGCAGGAAAGGACCCGGTAGACACCAAGCTGAACATGGAAAGCACTACCAAATACACCCTTGCTTGCAAACAAGACTAACTCCTGGGCCGCCTGAGCAGGAGTGTTGCCAAGCAGGTCAAGAGTGGTGATCCTTCCCCTCTGTTCAACATGGGTGAGGCCATGCCTGGACTGCTGTGTCCTGTTTTGTCCTCCCCAGTAGAAGAGAGAGAGATGGACATAGTGGAGAGAGTCCAGCAAAGGGCCACAAAGGTGATTAAGGGACTGGAGCATCTCACATAATAGCAAAGACAGAGAGTTGGGACTGTTCAGCCCGCAGAAGAGAAGGTTCTTGAGGATCCTATCAAAGTATGCAAAAAACCAGAAGGGAAAGTGCAAAGAAGATCCACTGAGTCTCTTTTCAGGGGTGCCCAGTGCCAATGGCCACAAACTGAAACACAGGGAGCTCCTTCTGAACATCAAGAAACACTTTTTTACTCTGAGTGTAACTGAGCACTGGCACAGGTTGCCTAGGGAAAGGTGGCTGCACCAGATTCCAGTCATTCTGTGGTGCACCACAGTGAAAGAACAGCATCACAGCCTTCAGCCACACATCCTACCTTCACACTGCTGCTATTCACAGTGACTGGATTTCACCTAATTCAAATGTATTTACACACTGCAGTCACAGCTTCGATCATTGTATTCCAAGCAGCTGATGTTTCATGCAAAAGATTGATTACTCTCTGTTAATTACCCTCCGTTGTCTTGCAAATTGTTCTTGGATTCTCCTCTTCTCCTACACCCCTGAGCAACTGCTAAATGACTGTTCGTTGCAGTAATAGAAAAAAATCACAAGCAGAGAAAAAGAAAACAGAATCAAACCTGACTAGCTGTTGGCCGTTTTTTGGGGTCCCACTGCAGCATGTCTCTCATGAGCTGCACTGCTTCACTGCTAGCATTAGGTATGAGAGTTTTTAGGTTGTTAGGTATACACTGAGGCCAGCGAAAATTCATGGAAGCTGAAAGTTGGTAGCCTTCAGGCCAGTCGTTCTGGAAGAAAGAGATTTCCAAACACAACAGAAGTTCAGCTGTAAAGTATCAGTGCCTAAACACACATATTCTAACAGTAACAGACCATGTCCAGCTTACCCTGGTCTTATATTGAAAATTTCACTAAAAATCTTCACCTCAAACCTCTGGTGAGAGGTGACTCTTGCTGTACATCTAACAGAGTCAAGGGCACAAATGGAATCAGGAAATAGGAATCTTGCCATGATCCCAATTTTTAGCCTCTAAAACCGCAGGTTTATATGTAACGTAGAAGAGAAAATTAAATTCCCACCTAATGAAATCACAGTCTAAGGACTTCATTTGCTGTACAGGGGTCTATTTTTCCTCCTGTATGTATCAGTGTTTATAGCATAATTACTGCACAGAAATGCTTACTGCACAGAAAGTAAGTTTTAATTTAGTTTATTATATCTGAGATCAATACCACAAATTAACAGCAAGCAGGATTTCTTTTTTTAATGCTTACTGCTACCATGCCATTGTGTATTCTAGAACACCTCCAGGATTACTGCAGTCTGGAATATCACTTCAGTTACCTTTTTTGGCGTCCCTAAGACTTGGCAGATTTTGAAGATAGTATCAATTTCACTGGCGCCTGGGAAGAGAGGCCTCAGTGTGTAAACTTCTGCCATTATGCAACCAACAGCCCAAATATCTATTGGAGAACTATAGCAGGTGGATCTCAGAAGTACTTCAGGAGCCCTATACCTGTAGAGGAAAGAAAGAAAAGGAAATCCCAACAATCAACACAATTCAAACATACATGAAATCGCTCACCTCTTCATTCTTTGCTATTGAGAGCAAACATTCTTTAAAAACCTCCTCTCCTGTACACACTTTTTTCCGTTTTTTTGATTAAAACTACATAAAGTTCTGTAAACTCTCTTAACACCTTTCTGACACACAGCAATCTTAGCATGTTCCCACCTGCCTTACCACACTCCCTCTCTGCTCCTGTGCTGCTGCTATCTGTAAACTGTCTTGCACTAACTGAAGCTTTTCAAATTACGCCAAGCTTAAATAGAAGTTTCATAACGAGGAGGCATGAAAAGTAGCATAACAATCAGCACAAATTCATTACTGTACTACTTTCAAGTGTTGATTGTAAGTTCCTACAATGTAGGTGAGTACTAGCACTTACCATCTTGTGGATACATAATCTGTGTAAGGAGGTCGGGATCGGATTTCTCGGGCTAAGCCAAAATCTGCAATTTTCACAAGTTCTGGTCCCATGCAAAGCAGGTTTTCAGGTTTCAAGTCCCTGTGAAAGAACCCTGAAATTCAAATGAAATATTGTTGTGGACTGCAGTGTTACTCACAGTGGTAGCCTTTATTTTCCAACTGGATTGTTTTGCTTTAGTTCTTAGCATTGAAGCTGGAACAACACAAACATCAAAGTATTATGTGACCAGCAGAGCTGATCAGTACAGTGTTGTTCAGTTAGATTGTGAAGAACAGTATACACAAGATGGCTATTTTAACAATTCAGAGCATTTATTCAGACAGCTCTCTTTCAAGTGACACTTCTCTAACATAAAGAAAAATCCACCATTTTAATGCCAGTTTCATTTTAACTGGAAACTGTCCAAAGAAGTTATCAATCAGTCACATAAAATGTTAAACAGAATATAAACTAAAGTGAGGGGGTTTTTTGCACTTTGAACTTCTTTTTAAATCTGAGAACATAATCTGCAAGCACTCAACTACTCAATACCCTGTAAGAGGATCTCAGTGTATTTTTTTTAGTGCCCCCTGCATTCAGCAAAAACTGATCATGAGCTAATGTTTGACAAGAGCTCTTTCAATACAAAGGAGAGAAGAGGGCTGGAATATCACTGATTACTGTCCCTGAAATTTGCTTTGACCCCAGAAAAAAATTTCCATTAGCCCAGAAATCTTGTCCTTATGCTTCTCTCTTGCAAGCATCTGAACCACAGTTCCTAGATACAGCTCCCTGTCTAGTACCTTACTAGAGCTCTCTGAGCTCCTTTTCAGAGACTCCAATATGCTTACTTTTCCCATGGCTTTGAATATGCTCCCATAGAGAATGGATTAAACATTAACATAGGATGTGTCTACACTGTAGACACAAAGTATAACTAGATTAGCTCTTGTTAGATTAATGCATAACAGCACAGAAGATATAGTGCTGCAGGTATCTACAAAGGAGGGGACTGCATCCTTCCTAGGGATGTTGAGTTGATATTCTGGTGCCAGCTAGAACTACTGCTTCTTTGTGAAAGATACCAGGAAAAAGCAATCAATGCTGTTATTAGCATTTAATACAATCACTTCTGTTTTTTGCTGCACAGACATGCACCAACAGAATACTTGAGGCAATTTATTTCATGACAAACTTGTAAAAAGAGCAATCTGTAGTGTACTCAAATATAAGAAGATGCTTAAGAGTTTGGATGGACAAAGAACATAAGAAGTTTACTTAGCAAGCATTTCTATGCCACATAGGAGCAGAACAGAGAAATACAGAGGGGGAAAAAGTGTTCATGTGATTCCTTCCAAAACTGTTGCAGAGAGAATCTTGGGACACTCCTCCTTACACTGTGAGCCAGCCGTATCATCACAACCATCCTGCTGGGCTTGCCAAACATTTCCAGGTGCTCTTAACTACGGATTTGCAACATCTTGGCAGAAATACAGGTCTAGCATTGAACTGTTCAGTCTTCACAGCTATAGTAAGTTAAATAGCAATAAAAGCTCTTCTGAAAGGCTGTGATCCATTTGACAATTTATTGAAAAAAAGCTGGCTTAGATTTTTGCAAATCAATCATAATATTCTTCTGGTTTTATATATTATGATGCCACTGAAACAGACAGGAACTTATAGTTAAGATTTCAGATGAGTATCCAAGCCCCATTAGAAGAGTGAATAAAGTCATTAGCTGGAAAATATTTTGCAAAACACTTTTAAATGTGTATTTCAAGTAAACTGTAATGCTGGTCCTTATAAGCCTTTTGCTTCCAGGACTTTGGCCACCAATGTCAGTTTTCTTCTGATAACCCAGAGCGCTGCCCAGCAACAGACCCTACAGTGTTATGTAATGGACAGAATTGCAGCAAAAAACAGTGAGGACCTTTTCTTAAAATAAGGTGTTTGTTTTGAGATTTTTTTTTATTAGTTAAGTGGGTCTCGCTACTACTGGCTGATACATCACCTTTAGCTTTTACCATTGTTGTAAATAATAGTTGGACGCCCATGCAATGAAAGCTGCTTGTCAATCGGACCTTATTACTTTAAATGTATCTTACAGAGAATGTGTGTTTTATTCAGGTATCTGTGTGTACCTTGAGAAAAGAGAAATTTCTTTATTCTCAGTCTCAGGGGACCCTTAAATCTTTCAAAAAATGTGTTCATTAACATCCAACAAGTCTGAGAGTGGCCAACTGCCAGACTGACAAAGTTGAAATCTACAGAAAAGGAAATGAGCAAACCTCCAGAATGAAGTATTAGGCAACTATAAAACACAAGTATTTTCAGTAATCTGAATCTCTCATACAGACCCATTCCTTTGATCATTTTTTCTGCTAAAATTAGTAATGTAATTGCTTATGTATTAATCAAAAAACTTTACACAAACACTATCTGTCTCTAATTCAGAATGTTTATAGCTAAAATGTAACCTACCATGCTTATGAATAAATGCAAGCCCTTGCAGGATCTGATACATAATATTCCTAGCTGTAGACTCAGGGAACAGTTTGTTTCTGTAGAATAAAAGGGAAGAAATAAATATTAATGATTGAATTCATACATTAGCTTATGCTATCTAACAAACCAAAGATAAAAGGTAGCAATGACAAATAAAACTGCTAGTCAGCTTTTCATATTTGCCTACTTTCTTTTCTAGCTACAGAAGAAATTCTTATTTCCTCTACAGTCCCTTGGCACAAAACTGGCCATTTAACTAAGAATTAAGGAAATAAATCACATTCTTATAGGTATGACTTACACAATGTTTACCAAGTCCATGGCCTAACTGAACTGTAAAGAGTATGATGGAAAGCATACTTTTAGAGACATCTGGGTTTTTTGTTTTCATAAGAAGGTAGGATATCAAGCATTTCTGTGAAATTCCCAAAGATAATAGGTTTCTGTTAAGAACTTGAACAATTTTTTCAAATATATGTATTTTACATATATATCCATATATATAAAATTATATATCATATAATTATATACAATATAATTATATATATCTCCATATATATGTGCACAACTAAATTACAGTTTTCTATACCTGTGCATGCATAGTAAGTATATTTATGCTTTAAAAAGTATAATATATGTGTGAATGCCACATAAAATAACAACAACCTTACTTTGTTAAATCAAGGGAGATTATTGTCATCTGCCAGGCTGATACTATGGTTCATAGAGAGGAACAATTCAAAGCAGGAAATTTTGCCCTCAGTTATCCTCTGGTGGATGTTATTATGGCCCAAAGGCTAAAATTAAGACTTTATTAATGCTCCAGCAAATATCAAAAAGGTAGATTTTATTCAGAATGTTGACAAATGAAACAAACAGTCTTTGGTCATGTCAGTCCAAATTGCAAGAAAAAATAATTCCTGGATGCAATCCAAAATTTGACACCTCTTGATTACTGTTCAACTACTTTTTATTTATTCATTTATTTGAGGAAGCCATAAAAGAAGAGGTGGTGTGGTGATACCACTCTCTTATAAAAAAGCACCACTGAGTGCCTACATAGAAATCAGAGGTTCTAGGTCCAATGCCTCCTCAGTGTGAGGACTGTTAAAAGCCCACAGTTCCCACCTCTCAGAAGAACACCCTACTCCCTTACCACACTAATATGAGGCGAGACACTGGGAACTATAATTAGACTGGCCAGGATATGCTCAAAGGTGACAGTCACAACTCCGACTGCAGCCTGCAGCTTTAAGCTATAGTGACCCAAGCCTAAACAAATGATCCAAAGTTTGAACAGTATCACGGGTGTTAAAAGCACATTACACAAGTAATTAATTTATATCAGGAAGGGGTGATGCTGTTACATACCTCTCTTTCATTAACTGATACAGATTCTCCTTCATGTATTCAAACACAAAATACAGATGATCATTTTCTCTGATTACTTCTTTCAGCTTTACTACATTGGCATGGTTTAACTTCTTCAAAGACTAGAAACAGAAAATACAAACAGGATTTTACAAGGGTCTTAATAAAGTGAAGGAAAAAAAACCCAACCCAAATTATTTCACTGTTGCAGGATTGACTTCGAAAACTCTTTGATGTCTTAAATAATCAGACAGCTCTGAGAACAAAGACCAGATATCCAAGTATTACCACATACATATACTGTCTATGTAGCAATTTAATGTGCTGGTCATTCAAAAGCCAGCTATCTGCTATCACAGTAAGTAAGCACCAAAACAATTGCATTTTCTCTCTAAGAAACTTCCCAATGGCAGAATTCACACTCTTCTTGCACCTGCACTGACAACAGTCAGGTTAGAGTCAAGACTAAAAACAACCCTGGAAAGACCTCCTTGGTACTGTGGATTAACCTTTGCAGACAGCTTGTTCAGACCTCCAAGTGGGACAGAAGAAGAAGAGCAGAAAGTGATACAATTCATAGGCTGAGATACAGAGTTTAATGGGTAAAGCAAAAGTCAAGCATGCAAGCAAAGCAAAATAAGGAATTCATTCACTGCTTCCCATGGGCAGGCAGGTGCTCACCACTTCTAGTACAGCAGGGCTCTATCACATATAATGGTTACTTGGGAATCCAATGCTATCACTCTGAAGGTCTTCTGCTCCTTCCTCCTCCTCCCCCCAGCTTTTGCTGCTCAGCACAATGTCACATGGGATGTCCCTTTTTCAGCTGTCCTAGCTGTGTCCCCTCTCAGTCTTTTGCCCACCTTCAGCCTACTCACTCACAGGGAAGCATGAAAAACAGAGAAGGCCTGAGGTTGTGAAAGCACTGCTCAACAATAACTAAAACATGCCAGTGTTGTCAAGGCTGTTTTGGTCAGAAATCCAAAACACAGACCCACAGAAGCTGCTATGAAGAAAACTAACTCTACCCTATCCAAAACTAGCAAACTTGGGTCTTCCTTCTTTTTAGATTTTCAGTGTATTTGATACCCATTTTTACATGGTACCACAAGAAAAATGACCTAGGTTTTCTGCATGTTTTCAGCGCTGACTATAAATTTAGGAGGTCCTTAGAGCCTACCCCCTCAATGTTTTGTCAGCATCAGAATTTCATGCTAAATGTCTGTCCTGAAGTCAGCTACAGAGAAACAATTGCACATACAAAAACTAATGCTGCACAAAGGGCATGTATTCTCAAGCTCTGAAAAACAAACACCAATCAACTCCAGGTGTTGTGACAGGAAAGCTCTCACTCACACACCCCTGACTGCAGGGAGGAATCAGCTCTCTACAACCAAATAATCTTTTGTAAGATACAGAATTTCAATAAGCATTTTTATAAGACTACTGACACTCCCAATCCAGAGTCAGGAAGCAGAAATGTAATGTCATATGCTGCAGCTCACTTCGGGAGCAGTGTTTTGACAGAAGAGTTGTAAAGAATTTGATGTTACCCCCAAATGTGACAGTGATCGTCTAATTTGAAGTCAACCATTGAACAAAACAAGTACCTTAACCTCTCGAAGGTTCATGCACTCCTCCCAGGAATAAAACTTTCTCTTCATTCTACAAAAGTAGAGGGGAAAATAATGACTAATGCATTGAAAACATCAGCTGTTCTTCGAACCAAAAGCCTCACTGCATCTTCACAATTCAGTTCTTCCATCAAAACGTAAGACGTTAGCTCCTTTGTCAAAAAACTTTACCTCTCTGGATAAGGTATAGTCAAGCTGATTTACTAGAATACACACTCAAATAATAACAGGATTACACCAGATTGCATTTTTCTGTATATATATATTGCTGAAATAATTCAGAGACTTCAGCAAGCCCAGGAATGCTGCTTTTGTTTCGGGTATAACAATGTGGTGGAGTAGAGTCTAACTGTAAAAAGAACAAGGGTAGTTTTGACAGTTATGAACAACTCTGAGAAAGGTATTGAAACAAATCAAATGAAGATCTAATCACTTCAGTGGGTTTCCAATTTTATCATATTCTCCTTGCCCCTCTTCTCTATATTTTGATTTCTCTGTAATTTTAGTATCTTGCTGTATTTCCACTTTTTCCTCTGTCCACTGCTCCACATGTTTCTCCTTCCCTTTCAAGGTGCATCTATCATGCCAACTGCTTTTCGAATTCTGTTTTCCCCTTCAAGCTTATAAGCAACTCTGCTCTAACAGAAACAAACTGTATGGCAGTTTTCTCCTAAGACAGACTGTAACTCTGTACACAGTATTTGTGTGTAACATATGGTTCCTTGTGGGTTCATATGCATTTTGATTACCAGTCAGTTCTTTGAGATGTAACTCTGTGCTTTAAGACCAAAAGGATGAAGGTTAACACATAGATGCACACAGAAGATCACAGACTAAAACTTACAAAAATACTCAACTGAGTAGAGTCTGGTTTTCAGAGGGAGTTAGGCACTCTGAAGATCTGAGCCTTTGCCTTTAATGATAATTCAGTATTACTTATTATTGTAGCAAGTTTCCAGTTTGAAATCAGCTCTTACAATTAGAATAGCTTAAGAACTACAAGCCCTTCATGTCATGAAGGAGTCTGGATTTTTTTTTTTTTTTGAGCAGTGTTTTTGCAGTTACTGTCTTGTGCACTCAGTTACCAGGCCACTTCTGTTTTTAATAAAGGACCAGCATTAACACCTAAGCTAAGAGAATACTTCTGGCTTATTCTGATTTTTCTGAGTTTTTCCCATATTACAAACAGAAAATTAAAGGTGCTTCTAGCAAGGTCTGATAGAGCCAAAATACCCTCAGCACAGCAGATTTAGAAAGTTGATAAAGCCAGCTATTGACTGCTCATTGTACTGAAAAAAAGCATTGTACTGAAAGCTCTTTTGACAAGTCTATCCCTTGTCATGGTCGGTATTTCAGGAAGGTGCCTGCAATGCTTTACAGCTGTCTCTTACCACAGCTAGAACAAACAAGCCATTTACAAACTAAGGTCACTGCTGAAGCACAAGACAAAATCAAGTGAATTTCTCAAGGAATTTCATGAAAATCTTAAGCTGAAACGACCACTATGTAACAGCATAAAAGATACAGTAACGGACAATGAGGCCAGTTGTGTTAATTATCACTGAAGTATTAATATTCCATTAAAAATTAGACTACAAAATATATGTTCCATGTAAGTAGCAGCGAAAGGGCTGTAGATTCTAAAGCAGCATTGCAAAATACTGTAAATAATACATAAAACATATGTTTGACTGCACATAGCAGCAGGGTGCTCTTACATAATATGCCTATATATCTCACCCTCTTCATCTCCCACTGAGGCATTGGAGGATACAAGGAACTTTTTCATGCTGCCCAAATACAGCTCCATTTTACAAAGCTGCTCAGAATGTGACGTGCTCAAACCAGCATGACCAAGTTGATGCGGACCTAGAAAGGAAAAACCTAGACTATGCATTGTTAAGTAATGTATGAAAACACTTACTTTTTAATGGCTATTAGCTCTCCAGATTCAATGCTTCTCCCTAGGAGAACAGAGCCGTAGGTCCCATCACCAAGCTGTCTGATAGTTTTGTACCTATTCATGATGAGGATACTTCAGCTGCAAGCACATTTCAGTCCTTGGAGTTTCCTGTGTTTCTTCTCCTCCAAATGTAACCAGTTCTTTCTGTGGCAGCATAAATATAGAGCACTCAGGACAGTGTGAACAGTTGCAGGAATCATGTTTTCAAGACTTAGCCTTTGGTCTGAAAGCACAGAACATAATCCATTTGATTTCTGTACCCTTCTGAGATTGTTCACAGACTGCACTCTCCTCCAAGAGAACAGTCCCTGTCAGCCATACAGAAACACTTGTCCTGGTCTCTCACCAGAAAGGGCCAGCCTGTATCTGGATGTGACTGGGTATAATCCCCAAAGCCAGTCCCATGCTAAAGCCAAAGGTACCTTACAGCAAGCTTGCAGGCAGCCCTGATTGGAGACACTATGCTAAAGTCACAGGATAAAGTCTCACAGCTTGAAGAAAACAGTCTGCTACCAGAAAAAAATGAAGCTTTACAATAGGAGGGGATCTGTCCTAGCCCAATTTTTAGGCAACTAAGTCACCATCTTAGAAGCCACACTACCATCAGTTAAACCAGTATCCTGAATTTCCATATGGTCCTATGCGAGAGAGCACAGCCACATGCCATTCCTTTAAACAAAGTGTGCAGAAGAAGAATACTACATTGATGTCAGGTAAGACCAAATGTATTTTACTATGGTAGCTCCAAGCATCACTCAGTCTCTAGAAGTAGTGACTACATCAGATCATCTACCCAATCTTTTGTTGTGACACTGCATGAACAAAAACATCACAGAATGGTTTGGGTTTGAAGACACCTTAAAAATCGTCTAGTTCAAACCCATGTGCCATGGGCTGACACATCTTCCAGCACCCAGGTTGCTCAAAGCCTGATCCCGTCTGGTCTTGAATCCCTCCAGGGATGGGGCATCCACAAAATCTCTGCTGGATAATAAAGCAAAAAACTTCTTGTTTTTAGTTTAATGTAATTGTTACTGGTATTTCCTCCACTATAGTTTAGGAAAAAAAAATGTAATCTGTTTTATGTAAACTAGCCATACATTTAAAATAAAACAATTCCCCTGTAATGAAGGTTTGGTCACTGCATTTTCTTGTTTTTCACCTCTTAAAAAGACAACAATATCCATGGCTTGTGACTTTTGCCTTCTATAATGTGTATTTTAATTAAAATCTCACAATTTTTTTCTAGTAGTAGCTTTTTATCTCCCTTATTTCACAAAGTTGTATTATGATTTTAGAAGGAATGGGATTACATTACTCGAACTCTGAACTGACATCAATGCAGGGCCACAATCCTGTAGATCCAAGATGTTGCACACATCCTTTATTTTCCATCTTCTAAGCCTATTAGTCCTACTAATACTGCTACAGGAATAAAGACCAGGAAATCTGAAGTTAAAAGACCTTTTGACAATTCATCCATTCTGCAGTATGTCTCCAAATTTATCTCAGACACTGGGTAGTTAGCGTCTCAGACAGGCAGGAGGAACTGCCCTGTAGCAGTACCGGTTTCCACACACTCACTAATACAGAGAACCAGGACTGAGCACCTTAAAGACCTAATCCCACATTTTGTACTACTTGCCAAGGAACACAGAGCCTATCTGTAACAACAGCAGTTTGGAGTACCAGTTCCTTTTCGGCTGGTTTTCAAGTTGTGCACCTGAATAGCATAAAGCTATGTTCAGTGGTCTGCATCCAGGTTAAAAAGCTTTAACCTGCTTACTCCAACTGGTCAGTGACTGGATGGCAACTCAGAAGCCTATATTCAGACCCTTGGCAACAAGATTGCAAACAATGACAACATCTTGCATGTTCCCCTAGTCCGAAAATCTAAAATTTATTAATATTCAGACAATTTTATACATTAATTTCGAATCAACACAGATGGGACTTGTGGACTTTTCTGCACAGAGTGTCCTGACAACAGAGTTCTGAAACTGTGATTCTAACAGCTGTGATGTCTTAAAATTCACAGACTCTTATGCTGCCCATGATTTACCATTCACATACCTCTTTCAGGGAACTGTGACTGAAGAGTGAGGAGCACCCTTGCAATAATCACCAATGGCTGGATAGATTGTCTGATGTCTCTTGAACAGATAAGTGGTGAACTGAACTTATTCCTTACTGAGGATACTAATTTAAGTCCCTCTCCTTTCCACAGCCACCAATTTTCACAAAACTTATATGAAATTATCTTTGCAATTCCAGCTCTGATGTCAAATTTGATCAAAACAGACTAATTGAAATATATTCGAGGAATGAAACTGAGCAGAGCAAAAAAAACCCACCCCAAAACAAAAACAAATAAAAAACCCCAAACATACAAAAACAACAAACCCCCAGAACAAAACTCCCCCAAAACCAAACAAAAAAAACCCCAAAACACAAAAAACCAACCCCCACCCAAATCAAACAAAAACCCCCCCAAACCCCTACCAACAACAAAAAACTCCCCAAACACCCCCAAAAAACCCCAAACACCCCAAAACCCGAAACAAAATCGAAACAAAACCCCACAAAAAAAACCCAAACCAGTCAGAAAACACTTATTTCAGTGAAGAATACATGTTAAATAACATGCCAGGATGCAAAGAAGTTAACCCATCTCCCATGGAAGCACAAATCCATCTGTATGAAAACTCACTGACAAAACCTAAATTAAGTCTTCCTTGGTTAACTCAATCAGCACAATTTCTTGTTCAATTTAATAGTGAGGTTTCAAAAATCTATTTTATTCAGCCTTCAGACTGTTTTCCCTGAGCCCAACTGAAATCACTGAGAAGAGCATGAGTCTCCGAAAAGGAGGCTGCAGAGCTACAACATGTATTATCTAACCTAAAAGTACAGTCTACACAAAATCACATCGTTAGAGGATGTAACTATGACTGCAAAAATATCTTGAAGTAAAAAGTGTGTCGATACTAAAGAGTAAAATGTAAACCCCTTTTCACCACGTTTTAACACCATGTTCAGACTCTACCTCACCTATACTTCTGTCCCCGAAGAAATCAAACAGTAAAACGCCTTTAACAGCAGGCCTATTCCAGTGTGTCGAGAGTACTTTCTAAGTACAACTCAAACCTACTATTTTGCTTATGAACCCTTTAAATACGTATCTACTCCTGCTTGAAGCGCTAAGCACCGAGAACTGAAAGCGAAACTGACTCACTCTGCCACAGCTGGGAAACGCAGACAGTAAACAAACAGCATGTGCCTTTTAAAACTTGTCCTGTGCTGTGGCAATTACTCGAAGGTTTTACTAGCAGGCAGCAGAGAGAAAGGCGCGGTTCAAAGTCGCGGGTGTCGATGGGTGCGGTCCCAGCGGCTGCACTGTTTTTCAGAGAGGGCTCCGAGGATGCCCTACAAGCTGCACACCAAGGCAGGGACAGATATGCGATGGCGGGTCCGCCGCTCAGGCCAGGTCCCGGCTCCTGCCCGGCCTCCGCGCTGCGGCGGCACCCCATCCCCAGCCTTGGCCCCCGTAAACTCGAGAGCCCTCCCTCCCTCCCGTTCCTCGCTGTATGGAAACGTGGGTCCCCCGGCCCGCCATGCTCATGCCCGGAGGGACTCACCGCGGACCCGTCTCCCCGCTCCGGCCCGGCTGCGGACAGGCCCGGAATGGCGGCGGCGCGGCCCCGCCGCCCCGCGGAGCAGCTGCGGCCCAGAGCGGCCCCGCGCGGGCCTCGCTCGGCCCATGGCGCGGCCCCGGCCCCCGCCCCGGCCCCCGCGGCCCCGGCCCGGCCCGGCGGGGCTCCCCGCGGGGGGACAACGCCCCACGACTGCGGCCGGGGGAGCTGCGCCGGGCCCCTCGCAGAGGGGGCGCTGAGCTGGGTTTTAACGAGAAAAAAACCAAACCACACCATGTCTGGAGCATCTCTCTTATGAGAGACTGCAGCAGCTGAGCCTGTTCAGTCTGGAGAGGACTGGGAGGGGATTTCGTTAATGCGTAGAAATATCTGAAAGATGGGTGCCAAGAAGATGGTGCCAGACTATTTTCAACAGTGCTCAGAAACACATGAGGTTCCATTAACCGTGAGGCAGAACTTCTTTACATTGAGGGTGGCAGAGCATTGGGACGGGCTGCCCAGGGAGGTCGTGGAGTGTCGCTCTCCTGAGACATTGAAAACCCACCCTGGGCATGTTCCTGTGTAACCAGCTCTAGGTGACCCTGCCTTGGCAGGAGGTTTGGTCTAGATGACTTCCAGAGGTCCTTACAGACCCATCAGTTCTGTGATTCTGTGAAAAAACCCCTCTGAACAAACACAAAGCCCACAAAGATGATGGGCCTCTCTCACATCTCGGAAAGAAGTTTAAACAACAAAACTAGAACGCATGTGGTTCTGTGAACAAATGGGAAGAATTTTAACATTTTAAGTGCTGCTAGAGGGGCCTGTGCCTTCCTCACCCAAGCACCAGCAGCTCACCCTGGCCCTCACAGGTGTAAGATCATCATCAGCCTAAGATGTAACAGGAAGGGCAGAAAAAGGAAAACAAGGAAAAAAATATTCTAAAACAATTGATTATCAGGATTGTAATACTAATTCAGGAACTGTCATCTTCTTTTTACACTTCATCCTTTATGTTTTAAAAGTAAAGCATAGAGTTAATTCCCAGGGTTTGGAAAGACAGGATGAGCTGGTACTGTAGTTCAGGAGCACACTGTAGGACAGGACATTCATTTGTTAAAATAGGTGCAGGGGGAGGGGGGAGAAACAAAGCTCTGGGTACCTCCCCACCACCCCCCCAATCTAGCCAGAGGCTAGTCTTTACATTTACATGAATATATAATACAGACTCAAATTCCCCCCAACAGACAGGCATGATTCTCAGTGAAGCCAGGAGGAGCAGTGTACACTTATATGAGATTTCTGCTTAAAGAGGAGATTTCTGCTTTATATCCTACGTGCATAATCACATACTAGCACTCAGCTTAGCGACAGCCACAGGACATCGTTTTTCTGTTGTTACAGGCAAGGCTTCTTCAGTCCCAAAAGAATCATAGAATAATTTGGATTTGAAGTGACCTTAAAAATCATATCGTTTCAAACCCCCTGGCATGGGCAGAGCCACCTTTCGCTACACCAGATTGCTCAGATCCCCCACCCAAACTGGCCTTGAACACAGCCGGAGATAGGGGATCCACAGCTTCTCAGGGCAACCTGTGCCAGTGCCTTACCGCCCTCACAGTAAAGGATTTTTTACTTATATGTAACATTTAATATCTAAGAAGAGTCACACCCAGGTAGGAAAAAAGCAGCTTTGACTCAAAGTCCAAACGAGAAGCAGCACTGATGATAACCACTTGTAGCCATGAGCATCCCATCTCAAAACTTCAGGTGGTCATGCTGTGTCATCTCAACTGCTCACACAGCCCACCAGCACCACAGCAGCACCCAGTCCCCCCTGCTCCCCACCACCTCTGGTTGCCCGGCCAGGGATCGGCGCCCGGCCTGTCGGGCGGCCCCCTTGCCTCTCACTCTCTCCTCCCCACAGAGCAGCTCTACAGTCACCTGGATTTTAAGCCCACTGCCGATGCCGGCTCCCACAGCCCTTGCATCCCCATTTCCTGCTCCCGCTGCCCGAGCCTGAGTGCTCACCTACCCCTCCACAGAAGACACACGCCTACTCATCTCCTCCTGAAAACGCAGTAGACGGGCACAAAGGTTCACAGATCCATACACGTGGTTTTCTTCTGGAACAAGAAGACTGTGATACGCTTAAAAAAATAGGTTTAGTCCAAATTTAGAAAAACTGACGAGGGGTGTGCTGACAGCAGGTGATAACTGTGCTCGCTGAACTGGACGGGCAATCACCAGGGCCACGAGATTCAATGGCCTCGGCACAGCTGTTATCTCCACAGCCGCGGCACTGAGCGCTCTCCCGTTACCCCGTCGGCAATTCGCCTGTGCCAGGCTCCCGGCCTGACCGCCGTCACAGCGGAAATCGCGGCTCCCGGACATCGCCTCTTTACCGCGGCTCCCGCCCCCGGGATCGCACCCGCCGGGATGCCTACGCACGGAGACTACAGCTCCCGGCAGCCTTTGCTCTGCCGCCCTTCCCGTGGTATGCCACCGCGGACTACGCTCCCCAGCGCGCCTTGCACCGCGCCGCCGCGGGGGCAGACGCGGCACGGACCGCGGTGCGCACTGGGGCGGGGAGTCTGTGCGGTCGCGCGTCGTAGCGGCCCGCGCGGGAGGCGGCGCTCTGACCTGGTGGGTTCGCCCGGGCCGTGTCCCGCCGCTCCCGCCGCCGGCCCTGCTCGCCGGGAAGATGGCTGCCGTCCGCAGGGCCCGCAGGGACTCCCGCTGCGTGGTGCGCTTCTCCGACCGAGAACTCTGCTAAGTGCCCCCCGCGGGCAGGGAGGACACACGGACCAAGCGGGGGAGCAGAGCCCCCGGAACGGGACAGCGCCGCCCGAGCGTCGGCAGCATGGTGAGCGGGCCCGGGCGGCGGGGGCTCGGCCACCGTGCAGGGACGGCCGGGCGGGACCGGGACAAGGGGGTGTGTGCGTGGGAGCGGCCCCCTGGCCGAACTGCTGGCAGGAAGCCCAGCCCTGCCGTGCCCTGCCCGCCTGTTCGCCCCGGGCCCCGGGGAATGCCTGTGGGAAACGTGCCGTGATCCCGCCCCACCGCGGCGAGACGCGGCCGCCTCCCGCAGAGGATTTTGATAAGTGAGTCTGCTTGGTTTTGGAGCGATCTAGCCCTCCGTAGGAACGCGTGTACAAAATCCCTGTGTCATTACAGGGGAGCGTGCCCTTCCTTTCCCTTTCTTCCCTCAAAAAAACTGTTGGCATAAAGTCACTCAGTAATTTTAAGGACTCCGTGGGCCATGGACTCGAGTTGAGTTTGTCATTTAGCATACCAGAAGTACTCCTTGGTTCAGTATTGCTTTATTGACTGCGCCTCAATATGGATTCAAGTATCCATGATGAGAACTCGATCATTCCAAGTTAAACCATTTATATCACACAAGAGCTGTTAAAGTGTCTCACCACGGTTATAAAACCCCTTACTTTTGAACACTGTGTTGTTTCTACCACATTTACAGAAAAATGGGGTGGCTTTCTCTTTTTTTTTTTTTTATAAAACCAAGAGTAACGTTAGCTGGCAGTCACTGTTTCACTTTGCTGTGCTTGCTCCTCCCTGAGTTCTGTATGGTTCGCACATAACACAACCCTGTTCAACTGGTGACGCTCAGCTTCGAACTGTTTCTGATCTTGATTTCATTTTGCTGAAACAGAGATCAGAACTATTAAATGACATGATGTTACAGACAGTTTAGTGAGTGCCTAATGTACTCTGAGGAAATCAGCATGCAATTATTGATTGCAAAACAAAACTGAACTGTGCAAGTAAACTAGTTCTGCATTTGGCAAATAGTTTCTAAAGCTTTGCAAGGAAATCAGAATTGAATCTACACAGCTGACTTAGTTTTTTACAAGTTGCAGCCTTAATTAGATGTTTACTTTTGACATGTTACGTTTTGGTGGCTTGACTACTTTCCTCAAGGAAAATTAATCAAGCCAACTAGCCAGTACACAGTACGATGTCTTCCTTTCAATCAAGATGAAGTCACTGTGACAGCTGACTTGTATCAGGAGAAAGGCCAGCAGCACAACGATGAACAATCTAGATTTATCCCCTAAGTAGCAGAGCACAGTGTTCTGTGAATTTTAGAAAATATAAGCACCATGCAAATATTCTCAGAGTGAGGGCAAGAAGCCAATTTGTACACATTGCAAAGGGCTTTAGGTGTGATCTCATGAGCTGTCTGCTGGTGAAGGTCTTTGCTTCACAGTACCTGTGTTTACTCACTTGTCCTAGCAAAATCGTGGGGTTTCAGCATGTAAATAAATAGTGGAAAGGTTGTTAATAGGGATCAGTTTTCTTGTTCATTCCTATGCAGTAGCAACGTGAATTAAATGCTTTATCAGTAAATTTAGAAGAGTGGCCACTTAGGCTGCTACTACTGCCAGAAGACAGATCTTTGATATTCAGAGAGATTGCAGAATGCACATGCACACAGTATAGGGAAGGTAATGATAAAGCTTTGGTTGTAATCAATTTAATTATGGTTTTTGACAGCTTTTAGATTGTGGGCCAGGTCTTCATAGTATTTTTGGTTTGAGTTGAGAGCATATTTAGGTTTCAAAGAGCATCAAATGACATTTTGGATGCAGTTGGTCCACTACCATGTCTGACTGTGACTCAAAAATCAAGAAGTACGGCTGCTGAATGGAGAGGAGGGGTTGAAAATCAAGAGTTAAACAGATTAGAGAAATATAAAGTTTTTGAATGAGGTAAACTTCATCCAGCTTCCTAACCTTCTAAGTAGTTTCAATGCTTAAATCAGTTTGTTTACAGACTTTAGGAGTTAAAGGTTTTAATGGGCATGCCTTTATGCACAAGAAGATAGTGTGTTGATTTAGTTTAGAAATTGCTAGTTTCTGCATTTTGCAGATAAAACCAGGTTTATTCTGCCCAGACTGGAGAGCTGACTGGACATAATTCAGCTGCAAACCAGAAGCTGCACTCTGCACAGACAGAATTAGGCCTTATTTCTGCCAGCCCAGTGCCATAATAATGCACTTACAGGCACCCATTTCAGAGCTACCTCATTCCTGGGCTAGCTCTGCTTGGCCAACAAAATATTTCTGGATGCTAATAATGTAGTAGGACTGTTACAACTCATAGAGCATTATCTGCCTGCAATTAAATTCTGGAATCAAAGCCCATGAAATTTGAGATTCAATGCCATTAGTGTTTTATAGTGTTCTAGCTCACCTGTTTCCTCTTCTGGGAAATTAAAAATGTACGGAAATTAAAAATGAGAAGGTAGAAATAGATGCAGTATCTGTTTATCTTCAGCCAACCAACCATATCTATCAATTGTAAATGATAAATTACCTGAGACATTAGTGAAAACGCTTCTACAGATGACAAGCCAGTAAGTTTGTGGTCCTTGGGGAATCTGAAGACGTGCTAACTTTAGGGAGGTGCTCATCACCAAGACAGAGAGATTAAAGGTTACCTTCCCATCAGGTTTGCTGGTATTCTGTAGTTTGATTAGAACTTCCAGGTGCTCTAAAAACGGTATAAATTTTCTGAATACAGGAATGCTTTGATTTCTGCACTTTGACTGTGCAGGAGGTAGAAATTTCTTTTTGGGAGCTTGGTAGAATTCACTGACAGAATGTCGCTTGAAGTCTCTGAGTATAATAGGAAGGAATGGGAAATAAAACTTTTTAAAGTAGTTGTGATAATGTCAGGTTTGCCTTCTTGTAATCTCACTTTGCATTATCTACTTGCAGAACTATAGACGTAAATTTCAGTGCAGAATGGTAGAAAAACTGGTTTGCTTCAGCTGCAGAAAGAACCTTAAACAAATGTCTTAGTTGAGATTTTGGGGTGTTTTTTTCCCCCTTACTAGCATCTTGCTGTTGTTATTGTAGTGGCTTGTCACTGATGGTTAGAATTAGTTTTCCTTTGTTTTAGTATAAACTCCATAAATCTCAGTATATTTCACTATATCACATTTCACTATGATAATTAATTTGCATATTTTTAAGTTTTCTTCTTAAACTGCCCAGCTTAACTTCCTATATAGAGCCATGTTTGGTTTAGCCAAGGGTCTTATTTCAGGTTTTATTTGTTTAACCTGTCTCACAGCTGTATTGTAAATAAAACCAACTGTGAAGCTCTCATGCTAGCTTTTTATTTCATTTTCCAGTACATTTCTTGCTTAGTTGCACATATATATATATAAAGTATCTATTGCTATTCAAAGAACTTTCGTGCCCTTGCAAATATTAAACAAATCAAAACTACTGGTTATCATTACAATGAGAAGATAGTGATTAAATTTTAATTTGTTGAACAAAGCACATAATTGTTTAATACTGAAGCTTTTGCTCTGTGCTTTGATATAGACATTGAGTGTATTTAGTCAGGTATGCCAGTGTATTGAAGCATGGAAACCTTCAAGTGGTACACAGCTGATCTGTGTTGGATTAACATGTCTCAAATGCAAAACCCATCTTCATTGAGTTAATATGGAAGTACAACTCAGTACTCAGTAGTTCTAAAATTAATTTTTATCATGCAAAGGGAAGTATGGCTAATTTTTTTTAAATGTGCGTCCATGACAGTTGCTCTTTGTGAATGTGCTGCAGGGACTTATGCAGACCCTATAATCACATTTTTCTGCCTCTGCTAGGCAGAAGCTGAAGAAGATTGTCACACTGATTTGGTAAGAACCGATGACAGTGAAAGATCTGGTGAAGCAAATCTTCAGGTATGTCTCTCATGCTCAGGGCTTTTTACAATCAGAGTACTGCTGTGATTTAAACTGCATCACTTATCCTCATTTGGTTACCACACATTTGTTGATCTGAAAAATGCTTAATCTGTCTGTCCCTCTAAAAGTGAGATAAATTTTGCGTTGTGTTCCAAGTGTCAAATTCTGTCTTCAGCTATCTGTGTAGATGAAAAGAAGGCTTGTGGCAGATCTGGAATTTCTTAGAAGAGCTGTAGAAATTGGACAGCAGTTTCTGTGATCAAATACCAGTTTAAGTTGTCACTCTCTACTGGACCAGAAAGCTGATAAAAGCAGTGTCATGGAAAAGTGTGTTCTCTTACAAGACTAGATTTCTGTGTAGTTGCTCCCATGAAGTTGTGATGATTGCAAGAGACATGTAGAGTGTAACTTCAAAGATGCTGAAAAAAAGGCATGGCAGGAATTGTAACTTGTATTATTTCACAGAGCACAGTCCATACTTTTTAAAAGAGAAAGGAGTATGGTCTTATTTGTATATTATATAAATGACCATCCTGAATATTAGATAACTTAGAATGCTTGTGTACAAAAGCCTGGATTTTCTAAATTTTAATTTTAAGGGCTAATTGACTCCCTGGTTATGATAATTCTGCATAAACAAGAACAAACATGATAATGTCTGGAAAGATCACTTTTCTATGGGATCTTAGATCATAAACACAGTACTAACAACCACTTCTTGAAACATCAATTTTTCTTCTGATGTGAACAGTCCAGAAAAAAAGCACTTTTGCTATTGAATGAGACTGAACAAGTACTTGTGCACCTTTTGGTTTTCATTTACTGTAAAAAACCTGCTAACTCTGTGTGCCTAAATTCACTGAAGCCATCTAAGACTTGGAAATGTAAAGCATAGTTGAAATTCTTCTTTGTGTTTGTACTTTTTAATTTCTCCTCGGAAGATATACTGTCTGAATATGTGATACTAAGTAGAATTAATCATGTTTTTTAGGCAGAGCTCCAGATGTTCAGGGCTCAGTGGATGTTTGAGCTTGCCCCAGGTGTGAGTTCTAGTGGTTTGGAACCTCTACCATGCAGAGCACCATCAAGAGAACCTGGACTAAAGTCTGTTGATGCCAGGGGAAAACAGGAGATAGCAAAAGAGGAAAAGGTACAGAAAAAGATCAATAATTTTGAGGTTTTATTTGTCTGTATTACTGTTCCACTATAACTTTTCTAAAAGCTAATGATGAATTAAATCTGGAGAAACAGCAGAATTTACTCTCTCGTTATTTCCATACTAATGTCTACATAATCCTACACCGATTTTTCTAGTCTTTATGTTTGCCTTAGTGTCACCTTCACAATCTGCTTTCTGAAAGACTGTAGGCAAGGGGCAAGCAGCAAAAATATAAGTAGTCTGTTGACTGGGAATTTCAGTTAATGTCTTGTAGCACATGAGTATGTCTTCTCTGTTTATGGAATTATTTTGTTATCTCTGTCATAGGTACAGTAGGTAAGATGAAAAATAATTCTAAGTCAAGTGACATTGCACTTGTATTTATAAGGAATTTAAAAAGTGCTCTGTGTAATTTATTGTGCAGGCAAAAGAACTTTTCCTGAAGGCAGTAGAAGAGGAAAGAAATGGGGCCCTTTATGAAGGTAATGTGGAAGTCTACAATGAACACCCTTACTGTAGAGAAATCGGAACACCCTGTGATTTATGGGCAAATCTGCAAGGTGCCAGTGAACCTAAACTACAGGCTAACAGTGGAACAGTGGTCCGAAAACTCCATCATTCAGATAAGCAAACATACTATGGAAGGAACCATCATATCATGGTTCTAAGGTTGAGGTAAAGCAAAAATGACATCAAGGAAAGAATTTTTAGCTTTCAGGCAAAGTAACAGTATGTTGAAATACTGCAGTTGAATGGAGCACTGGGTTGCTTCTTGATATAGAACACCTCTTTATGTGACTTCTGTAACATGAAATTAGCGTAATAATTAATCAAGGCAATATACTATCTTTCCTGTGCTCACAGTTCTCATCATTCCACTGTGAACAAAACCACTTAATCTGTGGAATGCTTTAATGCTTTGTTGTTTGGTTGTTGGGGTTTTTTGGTGCCTTTTTTTTTTTTTTTGAGAGGTCTGTTTGTGTTTGGGGGTTTTTGTTTGTTTTTTGATTAACACAGCATCCTAAAATAGCTTTTTCAAGAATTCCTGCAGTGAACATTCAAATCTGGTAGTCTTTGAGGATTGTCATAAATATTTAAGGTGCTTAGCTTGCTCACCTGCACCCTTGCTATCAGCACTAGTAAAAATGGAAATTCAAAATTTTCTTTCTCATATTTAGTTTCAGAATCTAGAGAGTAAGAAGTCTGTCCTAACTTCTAAGTCCTGTAGGTCAGTAGTGGAGATACCAATTTTCTGTTTCTTTCATGTAAGAAAGAAAGCAAAGCAGAAAGTATATGCAATCCTGCTCATCCACCAGAGGGTTTGGCCACCATGTTTAAAGTACATGTGCAAAATAATTTAAGATACAGAAATCTGAGAGAACTCTGAAAGCTCCTGAACTCAGCCACCTGTTGAATACAAAATTTCCACTTCACCATTGGAATTTTCCTTAATTTTCAAGGGATTTCTGGTTGTTGTTTCATATCTCGTATTGAGAGAAATATGAGTCTCCTGTAGTTAATAAAATCAGTTGTCTCAATTTCTAATTTGTTACGTGTTTCTACATGGCAAAAATACCTTAGGCTAAGATACGTTTGGTAAAGGATTAAATGCACAGTAAAAAAAAATGTCAGAACTAAAAATCTGGTACATATTTAGGAAATCATGTAGTAGATTGTGAAGGTTCTTTCTGAATAAATTTTAAAAAAGTGAGGAAAGCAGTCTATTTAAACATTGTGTATATAAATGAAAGCTGTGGCTTCATCTGCTTCAGTGCACTCCTTGTATGTTAAACATAGCAGCAAAGAAATAGTAACATCTAACGGTTCCATTCACAAAAGTGTTTCAGACATCTGGATTGCATGAATATGAATTCATCTTTCTCAGTTGGATTTGATTTGAGACTTAGAGAAACAAAACTGAACTATCTCTACACATAGATCTATATGAGACCTTAGAGGCATGTCCTACGCCAGACACAGATATATTACTGAGCACGTGTTGGGACATCTGTTTTCAGACCAGGCTTTTATTTGCTGACCTGGCCCAGGTCATCAGAATCCATGCCTGCTTCTGAAATCTACCTGATGTTTGTGAGACAGTTATTTGCTGCAGCTTGTTCTTGCTTAAGTACAGTAGAGGCCTTGTCTGCAAGATTAAATGCTAAAGTTGAGACTGATCTCTATTTCGCTGGCTGCTGGTATTTCTCATCCTCAACAGCCAAAGGATACTGTTTGTCAGTCTCTGGCCCTGACATGAACTCAAGCAAACAGGAGCATTTACTAGCCCCAAACTCAAGTTTCTCAGACTCATCAGACAAATTCTGAACTCCACACTCACTGATGTTTTATTTGAGTTTTGGTTTTACGAGTCCAAGCTGAAGAAGAATCACCCTCTGATTTTGGTGTCATGATGTGGGAATACAAAGAAACCTATACATGCATACATGGTTTTACTACCAGTATTAAAATAGATTGAATGTGCATACATCAAATTCATTTTAATTAAGAAGGATTCACATAGCTGATTCAGAAGAAAGATATTCTGCAGCTTAAATAACAGTTTGTTTCCACCATGATGTTCGTGAACCTCTTTCTCTACTCGGTGTTTGTAGGATCTTCGTAGTGCTAAAGGCAGAAGTATTTTCTCTGTGTGTGTGAGAAAAGTATGCAAAACCCAAGCTGTCAGGTTTTCCTTCACGTCCCACAGTTTTGTGACAAGGCTGCTTTCCTTACCCTCAGAGTGTTGAGTGGCTTGGTTCTGTGCCTTCTTTAGTTTCCAGGGGTTTCCGTAGAGAAATTGATATATTTTGCATGTATTGTTGAAATTTTAAAATTGCAACAATATTTTATTCATCATTCTCATCTTTGTAGCGTTGTATATGTCTGAATGTCTGTTTGTGCTATACCAGGGTCTTAAGCTACCTGCATCACTTTTCTCTTTCATTTAACTTATGGCTAATTATGGATCTACCATCTAAAATCTTTACAGCTTGTTGGGAAATCTTTGCAAGTGCTGAGCAACCAACAACATCAGGAGTTAGTAATGTTTTAATGTAAAATTTTCTACTCCATAGTTGAATTTGTGGTTAATAAGGTAAATTTGTAAAAGCTGAAACACATCTGAGATAACTCTTTATTCTGAAAAAGTACGTGAGGTTTTTAGTTTTGAAAACAGGTACTTAATGTTCCTCTCCTCTGTATTGAATTTAAACCTAACAGTTTAGACTAAATAAGCTTTCCTAGGCAAAGACATTTTCCACCTTTTTATGATTTTAGCTGAAACCATCTGTTTAGCTGAAACAGTCTTTGCTTTGATAAGCTAGTGTGGACATCAAATATGTTTGAACATCAAACCTTTATTTTCAGCCATCAAGTTTTATCGTCTAGCCATGCAGCTTGTACCTGATATAGAGTTTAAGATCACCTATACTCGGTCCCCAGATGGTGATGGAGTTGGAAAGAGGTGGTAAGTATAAAATTTTACTAATTAAGTGCATAGGACTACTGAAATACAACATTTTGTTTCTGAAGGATATCAATACTCTGCTGTAATATGCAACTGTAAGTCTCTTAGTATCTGGAAAACATACTTACTCTCAGTTGAGTAGACTATATTTTTCAAAGACTGAAACAGGCTTGTTTAGAGCTAGCTAATTTCAGGGGGAAGGATTACAAATAGTTATGCTGTTACTTAATTTAAAAGAAAAGCATCAGTCATGATTTTGATTTTTGATTTTCAGATTTAGGCTCATATAAAAAGTTGTAGATGGCAAAAAAATTATTTAGTTAAAGCTTCATACTAATAAAATAAGCATCTTAATTAAGCAAAGGAATAATCTGTTCTTATGCTAACACAGCCAGATGAAAGCATTTTCACTAGAGCAATAGGTTTAGAAGGTCAAAGATTGCAATCTGAGTAGTCTAGTCTTTCATCATTACACGCATCAGAGCACCCCTGGCCTCAGTACAGCAGATGTGTAGTGGCTTACAGCTGGCGTAACTTGAGCCCAAGACTTATGTTTAAGGAGGGCCAAAACTTCTGTTCCAGCCCCCACAGCCTAACATAGACAAGCTTATGGAACAACTTCCCAAATACTTGCTTACTCATAGCAGCCATTAGTGCTATTGATTGCTGCATCAAAAAATCAAGAGTTATAACATGGGGAATGACAAAGGAAAGCTCAACCGTGTCCCTGTGGTATTACTAGCTCAGTCTTGTTGCCCCAGGACAGTACAGCCCCAATATAAAGGAGTGCAAGATGAGCTAAGTGCTTTATTTACATCCATTAGTGTCATTTCTGAATGTGTTGCTGGCATGAAATCTTTGCTGTGCATTTCTGCACTAGGAAACCTACTGGATCCTGTGCTATAGTCATGTAAAAACCTTGGTTTTCATAGGATTATTTACTTACTTTAGCATAATTTTCTCCACTCCATTGAGACTCTGACCTGAAGTTGGGCAGGAGTGGTCCTTCTGGAGGGTGGGAAGGCTCTGCAGAAAAATCTGGACATGCTGGATCAATGAGCCAAGGCCAGTTGTGTGAATTTCAACAAGGCCAAGTACTGGGTCCTGTGCATGGGTCACAACAACCCCATGCAGAGCTACAAGCTGGGGCCAGAGTGACTGGAAAGCTGCCTGTTGGAAAACGACCCTGGAGTCCTGGTTGATAGTTGGCTGAACATAAGCTAGTGTGTGCCCAGGTGGCCAGGAAGGCCAGTGGCATCCTGGCCTGTATCAGCAATAGTGTGGCCAGCAGGACCAAGGCAGTGATTGTCCCTCTGTACTCAGCACTGCTGAGGCCACACCTCAAGTGCTGGGTCCAGTTCTGGGCCCCTCACAATGAGAAAGACATTCAGGGGCTGGAGTGAGTCCAGGGAAGGGCAATGGAGCTGGTGAAGGATCTGGAGAGCAAGTCCTGTGAGGAGCAGCTGAGAGAGCTGGGGGTGTTAAGCCTGGAGAAAAGGAGGTTCAGGGAAGATATTACCATTCTCTACAACCACCTGAAAGGAGGTTGTATTGAGGTAGGTGTTGTTCTCTTCTCCCAAATGACAAGTGACAGGACAAGAAGAAATGGCTTCAAGGGTGTGCTTTAGAGTGAATATTAGGAAAAAGTCTTCACAGAAAGGGTTGCCAAGCACTTGAACAGGGTACCCAGAGAAGAGCTTGAGTCACCATGCCTGGAGCTATTTAAAAGATGTATACATGTGGCAGTTAGGGACATGGTTCAGTGCCGGGTTAATGGTTGGACTTGATGATCTTAGAGGTCTTTTCCAACCTAAATGATTCTACAATTCTGTGGATTTTTATGTGGTTTTTTAAATGCTGTACTGTTCCCAGCACTTTGTGGCGGTGAGGAAAGAGCAACCAGTAGTCTCAATTGTTACTCTGCTGTTTAAAAGCAGTATTTGTAGATGTGTATTTTTTTTGAGAGAGATTTTAGTTGTGGTGTTTGTGCTTTCTGGATTACTTTTGTAGGTGTTTCATACATTCTCGATGAGAAAAAACAAATTACACAGTTAGATTTGAAAAAACAGTTTACACTGTGGCCTGTAGGTACTGGGACTGACCATCATACTCATCAAAATAAAAGAAGGTATGTTCAGTGCAACATCTTACTGTAGTCTTAGTTAGGACAGGCCCAAAACATACTTGACTTCTCTGTGATACTTCAAAACCCATTGGTAGGTCTACTAGTTGCTTGCTTATATTCTCAGCTCATTCTGCTATTTTCTTCAGAGTAGAATTGAATAATATTAAAAAGTGACTGGAAGATTTCTTAGTTAGCTTGTATACCAAGTCAGGGGAAAGAAAGTGTTTTGTCATGTTCACAGGGAGTTTTGTGTCATTTCTGGTTATTTGAGCTAAGCAAGTAGGCAGCTATTAAAAGATCATTTTATGACATACAACTTAGATTTCTTTTTTAATGTGGTAATGTTCTTTTATCACTTAGTAATCTGTCAAATTTACTGATGAGTATCAAGCTTATTGTTTCTGTTCTGCTATCTTGTTCTGGCTCCTGAAATTTATTATTTCTGCCTAAAAAATCACATCTGCTTCAGAAGTTAGTAGGCTGAAAAGGATCAAAAGGATCCTTTATGGTACAAAAGTAGTTTTCCTTCATTACTGTTGAATAAACCCACCAAGGATCACTCTTTAGTGAATAACACAAGCATGAAAAATAATCCTTAATTGTTTCCATTATCTTATATCATGTGAAGGATTACAAAATACAACTTTTCATTAGCAATACTCTATTTCCTGCATATGCTGTATCTTAAACAAAGTAAAAGATGAGATTTGTCTTTTCACGAGGTCAAGAAATCCTTCACTGATTTCAAAAAAAACCTCTCAAATACAAAAAAAAACTGGAATGGGAATTTAAAGAAAAAAGCCCAGTTGTTACTCTCAGAGGCATTCCAGCAATGTCCTAATGACCTTGATCATATTTCAGTAGTTGTTTTATTGTATGATGAAATGAGATTGCTTTAAAAACGTACAGGAAACAACTCTATTGAATGAGAGTAAGGCAGTGGATTAATGCCAAGATGAGGACATCTGTTGGTATGTTTTGTCCAATATTACAGTGTTGGCATTGCCCCTTTTCTAGTGTTGAGGATAGCGAAGAGGATGACAAAATGCCAGATCTCCTGTCAGATTTCCAGCAGCAGTTAACTCTTCAGGAATCTTCAGTCAAACTTTGTCAGCCTGAAGTTTATGTCAGCCAGACCCACATCTCAGGTAAGAGTTAAGATATGCTGTAAGAGTTGAGGAGCAGAATTTATATAGACATTTCACTTTATTAAAACATTTGTCTCCTTCATTCAAAAGCCACCTTTGAAGAAGTGCATGCATTATCTCTTTACTTACTTCTGTAGTTAGATACAAAGGAGAAAAAATTATTAACTAGATAAGCAAATGTGGTTCTCATACAAGATCTTGTCTTCATCGCATAGGCTTTTTCCATGTAGTATTTCTGAGTAGAATTTTCAGGATCAGAGGCATACTTAAAAGTAGCAACTTCTAGGAATGGACTTGCTGAAGTTAAGTGTATTCCAGTTTTCCTTCCAGTTCTTTTGGTTTGGTTTGCAAATACAATTATTATTACAATTTTTAAGTGTGAGTAAGGGACAATTTTTTTGTAGACTATCCATCTTTACATTTCTTGATTTTATCTGATTCCGTGTGAGATTCTTGAAATAAGTGTGTTTCCAGGGTCAGAAAGACTATATAATAAAGCTAGAAAGTCTTTTGAAGGTTAATGACTTTCAGTGCTTCAGTTCTAGGACAGTTATCCTGAGACTTCCTTATGGGATCTAAATTCTGGAGAGTGTATATGAGCTATGATCTCTCCTAAAAACAGATGCTTTTGTTCTGCATCCTAAATTATCAGTTGCACTTTGAAATCTTGGCCTGATCTCTCGTGCTGGTCAAGGAAAGAAAATAAAGTAAGTGAAGCAAATCAAAGCATAAAGATAAAAAGGTTTTAAACATTATTTTAGTTTAATAACTGGTGCATTGTACACTTGGGAAAACATATTTTCTTTTTTTGCCAGTACACACAAGATGTTGCAGACATTACTCTCAAATGATTTCAGGAGATGTGTCCTTTGTGCAGCACTGTTGGTCTCTTTCTAGATTTACATTCTGCTCTCCAGTCCTGTGTTATAGTATGGTTTTTACTGACTTTTTAATAGCAGAATGAAAACGTTTAAAAAATCACATCTGCTTCAGAAGTTAGTAGGCTGAAAAGGATCAAAAGGATCCTTTATGGACATCACATCTAGTCTATAGTGACCTTTTAAGTTAATTTTTTTTTGTTCTCTGGCATTGGGCTACAATGTGAGAAGTAGGATTTTTTAATAGAAAGTCAAAAGCCAAACCTAGAATTATAAGTAACCTGTTGATTTACAAGTTGCCTCTAATAAGGATTTCTTTTCTCTTTTTAGCATTGCCTATGGAAGTACTAATGTACATTTTCCGATGGGTGGTTTCAAGTGACTTGGATCTAAGATCATTGGAGCAATTATCCCTTGTTTGTCGAGGATTTTACATTTGTGCCAGGTATTGTAGATAATTTATCTAGAGTGAAACTTCTTGTGCTAAGTATGTCCTGCTTTTCCTTCCCATTGGACATTTTCATGTTAAGCTCCTCAGTGCTAATCAGTTTTTGAATACACTACTAAATGTATGTGAGATAGATGACTTTACTGTAATAAAAATCTAGCAGAATGTATTATTTGCTCTACCTTGTTTGAAAATTAGTGTTTCAGGTCTCCAAAATATGGTCTATTATGTTGTCATCCTCATATAGCCACACAGAGAAGTGCCAAGGTGCTGCGCTGTTGTGGTTCTGTTGCTGTTGTGGTTCATTTTCTTGGATGAAAATGACACTCTTCTTCAGTTTCACTGGGAAGAGGAAAAGGCTTTCAAACACTCCAGGACTAAGTAAATTAGTCCAGGGTTTTAAATTATGATTTACTTTGATATATAAAAGCTAAACAGGGTTTGTAGGGAAGTTATGGGGTTTGCTTTTTTCTCGTTTTCACTAGAGATCCTGAAATCTGGCATCAAGTCTGTTTGAAAATATGGGGCAGGAGCTGCAACAAACTTGTTCCATATGCATCTTGGAGGGACATGTTTTTGGAAAGGCCTCGCGTTCGATTTGATGGTAAGCTGTGCTTTTGGAAATAGTTCTGTGTGTGACAGAAACAATCAGGTGGGTTTCGTGTTTATGACGTTGTTGTTAGGCCTAATCTGAATTTGTTTGTGCATTTCAATTTGTAGAATATCTGCAAAGAGAAGGGTAAGGTGCAAGGGATGAAAATTAAGAACTTCCATGTATTTAAGTAACAAAACCATTTAAGTAACAAAACTCAAAAGTTTTAGATTATTGGCTTTTCATCATAAATATTTTATGTCCTTAGTTTTTGTTCATATATCTTCCTTTTCTGTAGGTGTATATGTCAGCAAGACGAAGTACATACGTCAAGGAGAGCAGTCTCTTGATGGTTTCTATAGAGCATGGCACCAAGTGGAATATTACAGGTAGAGCTGTAGTACAATGAGTGAGTGAAATGTTTCTCTCTCTTTAGTTCTTTAAATCCACCCCTGGCTATCACAGACAATAATTATTCTGTAAAACTGAATGGGACTGCTACAGTGTGTAAAGCAATGTGTATTTTTTGAGAATACATTCTAGAAATAGGATTTACTGTGATAATTAGAAATGAGCTTAGAAACACGTTTCATCCTCATTTAAACCATGTCGTGACAAAAGCTTGAACACTTACAACAGTTAATACTTACCTACAGATTTCTTTCCCTAAACAACTTTTGCTTTACATGTCTGATACAACACATGACACAATTCAGCAAAGAGAATACATGTGATTGTACAAGATTAGTCATTTAGGGTATGTGTAATCCAGTTGTAAAAATCAAGAGGCTGGGCTTTCTCATCTTGCTGTAAATGCTTTGTTTCCTCAGCACATTTTTTTGCTGTTGTTCATCATGCTGCTTCCAGCATTATTGATTCATTCTGCTGTCCCTTCTGAGGATGGAAGCTGTTCATAGAAACCATTGAACCTGATGGCTATTGCTGTAGTTTCAAACATTAGCACAGTACTTGAGTACTGTGAATCAATCAGATTCCAGAACCTGAAAAAGTCGGTATGGCATTGCTAATTCTGTACTGATACTGTAATTGAGATTTTGTTGCATTGGTCTCAGCGGACAGGAATGGAGAAACTTGAGGTCAGTTTTGATCGCAGGGTCAGTTTGACCTTGCTTTGATAGAGGTGACAAAACTTCACACCTCTTCATAACTTACTCCTTCAATATTCATAACTCTCTTTTGATTTCTGATCTCTTTTTTTCTGTTATGTGTGAAGATGTGTTTTCAAATGCTATTACCAATTAAGTTCTAAATCCTTCTGGGTAACATCCTGTGATTTTAAAGGCAAACAAACAGGAAAAAAAAAAAACAGGAAAAGGATATATTTTCTAGGTTTGCATTATGTAATTATGTTTTTGCAGGTATTTGAGATTCTTTCCAGATGGTCAAGTTATGATGTTAACAACTCCTGAAGATCCTCAATCTATAGTTCCTCGCTTACGGACTAAAAACACAAGGTTATTGAAATAAAGTATTTGGCTCTACAGTTTTCATTTTGCTTTTACCTAGCAATTTCTATTTACTTTTGTCTCCAATTCTATATCCTGGCTTAGCAAAACAATGTTATTTATATTATGTTATAGATGTTTATAATTCTCTCCTAAGAACTACAAAAAAAAATATCTTTATACAAAGATATCTTTCATTTTAGGGTCCTGATGTTGTAATTAGATTTCCTTTGTGGGTTATGTGATGTGAAATTTTTAAGGCAAGTAGATGGAACAATCCTTTTAAAATACTGTTTTGTTAGTGACTGCCTTCTCACACTTCCTTAACTGAAGGAAAGTGAAGATTTCAGTGGGATATGTCAAAATTAGTACTCTTTGATGTTTGGATATAATAACATAGAAAATGGTGTGCAACTTGAAAACAGATCTGAGCTGTTAACCAGAAATCTGTAAATATTTAGCAGTAGGCTAGGTAGAACCAACTAACTTACTTTTGCTGTCCTGTTTGGGAAAATTAAAAGCAACTTTCCAAAATGTTTTCACCATTTAATATCATCAATGAGCCTTCACTGAATGGAAATGAGAAACTGTTTATATCATTATGCTATGTAGTCAGTCTTTGTTTCATTGCTGATATTTGTATTATAAGAACATCACACTTTTGAGACACAGAATATTTTTGTCCTTGACATTACCCTCTTTTCTAACCTTCCAGAACGGATGCAATCTTGCTTGGCCATTATCGCCTTTCCCAGGAAACAGACAATCAAACCAAAGTATTTGCTGTAATAATGAAGAAAAAGGAAGAGGTAGGTAGAAAAATAGAATAGAAGAGAAATAGATTAACAAGATTTTACTCAGACAGAGTGTTTTAAGGGACCCAAAGATTTGCCTTACACCAAAAGATTAAGAAATTAATTTTAATTTTTTAAACTATTTAAAAATAAAATATAAATAAATAAGCATGGTGATGTCTCTTACATTTGTCCCCAAATCTGTAATAATTTATTAAAGCAAATATTTGGTTCAAATTTAAACAGTTGTTCCCCCCCTTAGGCTTAATTTCCATTTATGGTGCTTAGGTGTCAACATTGTTAACAGAAAAGAGGATGAATAGGTCATTTTCTGAGAACAGATTCGACTGTGTGAAGTTATGTTCCACAAAATTTAATAAAACTAGATAAGCAACATTTGTTAATTGAACTCTGAATGATTTGATTAAGTTATTTACAAATTCTTCTGATTACCAAAGTGCTAGTCAAAAGAAACTTGAGAAGAGTAAGAAGTGGTACAGTGAGTATGCACAGTTTGGGGATGTCCTGCATGCTGCTTTTGCTTTCTGTGAAAACTTCTTCCATCGTTAACATACACATTTGTATATTTTGAAGGAACAAATGTAGGTAGTACTTTTTTAAGTATGAGAGTTTTACCAATCCGGTCTCACAGTTACTTAGGATAAATACTTGCACAATGTGTTCTTTGTAGGTCATGAAACTTCTTATTTCTCTGTACAGAAACCAGTCGATTACCACAAATACAGATATTTCCGCCGAGTTCCTGCTCAAGAAACAGATCACAGTTTCCATGTAGGACTGCAGCTGTGCTCCAGTGGGCGCCAGAGGTTCAACAAACTTGTGTGGATACATCATTCTTGTCACATCACTTGCAGGTGAGTGAATGGAGAACAAGGGCAAAGAAGGATACTAAACTGTAGAATTGAAGGCGTTATTGACATTGATTTGTCCAATGCTAAGTACAGAAAATGTAAAGAGTCTGAGACTTAGGTGACATTTGACAAAATGTCATGAAAACAGTAACTGGTCCTGATTTGAAATACCGTAATGAACTTCTATGTAAAGAAATCCCAAGGTTTTAGTAGCCTGTTTTAATGATAATAGGAAGTTTCCTAAGTAGTATAACTGTAGCATTTTAGCTTTTTAAAGGATTTATGCAGAGTGTTTGATTTCAGAACTGAATCAGGGTTGAATGACATAATGTGGTGCTAGTGAGGGGGTGTGGAAAGCGTGTGTTCATTAAGATATATATCTTTTCCACTGTGGATGTGCAGACTAAAGATATCTGTACTTGTCATGTGAGAACTCTAATGTTACTAACTATATATTTAAGCAGTGCAGAATATGGACATGTGACCAACTGTTCTGATCACTTACCATGCAGGAGCCATTACCACTGTTCTTGCACCTGACACTTCAGTTGGCTTTCCAGAGGTTTGATGTTGGCAGTTAGGGTGTATTTAGGCCTTGTCTTCCAGTGTTCTTAATTTTCAGTGTTTTTATAGGAACAGAGTTCAGCTATTGAGCTGTGGGAATATAAAATGCAGGAAATAAACTACTGAGGATTGGGAGTATAGATAATTTCCATGAATAGAAAAATTGCTTTTGTAAAAGCTAATGTTGTCATACCTAATTTATATTGCAGACATTCTTTTCAGTGTAAAGTTTCTGTACTGCTCAGGTCTTGGAGCTCATAATAGGAGTGGAAAGGGAAAGTGGTTTCTTAGGTATGAATGTGAATGTAGAGGTGGATTCAGTATAGTGTGATTCAGCTAATACTCAAATGCTCTCAGCACAAGGCACTACAAAAGACATTTTATTCCAACTGTAGTTTGATGCACACACTATACTATTGAACATGATTGCATGAGGGATTCAAACAGCAGCTTGTGTCTAATTGAACTCTTACAATGCTCTTTGCAGATCAACTGGTGAGACAGCTGTAACTACCTTTGACATTGACAAAATGTACACCCCTTTGTTCTTTGCACGAGTGAAGAGTTTTACAGCATATTCAGAAAAGCCACTCTAAGGAACACCTTCTCCTCTCACAACTTTGCATGAGTAAAAGGTTGTAGCTAATAAGCACTTAAGTTATAAATGTGTATATATTTGGAGCATTTTAAAATTCTGGGAAATTTTTTGAAGGCAGTATGTTCTATTTGATTGTGAATGGCTGGGATTTTGTTTTGAGATCAAGCTTATGAGTGTTAAACACCTTTTATTTGTGGTAAGAATTTGATAACAAAGTTTTGTTTTGTTGTGTTGGGTTTTTTTAAAAAATATTTTTAAATCAGTTTGCTTAAAATGTGACTTTTCATCTGCCTAGACACCAATTCGTTCAAAAGGAATCAATAGGAAAATCTCATTGTCCGTGGGACAGTGTGTATTGTCTCTGGTGAAGACTTGAAATGTGAAAAGGGAGAAAGTTGCCATCTGTTAAACTGTGTGACTTGAAAGAACTTCAATAAATGTTTTATTTAAATTAAACTTATTTTGTTTGCCTTTAAGATCCAGCATTTTGTTGACATCAACCTTAAGGAAAAACAGTCAAGGGCAAGCAAGCACTAAATACAAAATTTAACTGCAGAGGTACATCCCCACCAATGCAGTGGTGTCAGTTGGTCATCAGTGTAATTTGATCTTGGTAGAAGTTCAGTGGAGCCTGCCTTCTCCACGGGATGTGCGTGGAGGGGAGAGAGATACAGGCAATGAGTTGTTCCCTTGTACTGTAGGATGAGTTTGCAGGTACATGGCCCTGCTTGGGGAGTGTCAAAGTGCAGGGGTGAAATGCTGGCCTGGTGTGCACTGGCCTGGTGTGAATAAACAGTAAGCAGAGCTCACTTGGACATGATTGTAATGTGCTACAACCCGTCATCTAACCTTGCCATACATGCTGTAAACTCTTTGAGCATTTGTTTTACTAAGATGAATTTTGAGGCTGCTGTAGATGTTCAGGTGCTGTGTACTGCTAATCATGAATGTTCCTTGAGATCTGGTGCAGGTACTGTACGCTGCTTCTCCTGCATATGTCGCTTGGGGGTGTAGTGCAGACATTGTAATGCTGCTTATTATATGTGTATCTTGGATCCTGGAAGAACTGAAGCTTTTTAGTGTAGTTTTTTTTTTTTAAGCCATTTTGCATAATTTACCTTTGACCATCTTGTTTCAAAATACTGACCTGGACTTGAGGACTAAAATGTGAAAGTTGTGAAAAAAACTATACTTGTTCTATAATTTATAAACTGTATCTTTGCAAGGAGCTACGTGGTTAAAGAATACATCAATAAATCATGATTTTGAACATGCAATCCCTTGCAATTTCTTATTTTCCCATGAAATCCTTATTTTCATACAGTTAATGGTGATTAGTTATGAGCTACCATGCATAGACTACATGCCAGGCAGCATTGACAGGTAGAATTAACCTCTTAATGACTTTTTATTACACTTCTTACAGGTTATCTGAGAAAAGTAGAGAAGTTTTCAGGTACATGAGTTCTCAATAAGGATGTGTATATTTGAAATTTGATGTTTCTAGTAATAAGGCTCTGCATAGAAGACTTTGGTCTATGTCCTTAGACTGCAGTTTCACTATCACTTCATACAACAGAATGTTTAATAAGGAGTCTATTTTGTTCTTATTGCTCAAAGGAAAAGCAACTGCTTAGAATATCAGCTTCATGTTTTGAAATATTGCAAAGTTTGTAAACAGGAAAATCTATTCATTACCTACACTTTTTCTTGAGGGTGAAAGGTAAAGGTCTGATTCTGCCTGCTGAGAAGCGTCAAAAGTTTTGCCACAAGAGTCAGGTGATGATACTGATTATTAGTTTAGGTACAGTCTTGTCCAGCAAGCAAGTTGGATGTAATAGAGGAGCCTTTTAACTCTGAGCTGTTTTATACCAAGATTTAGTTGCTTCTTCTGACCTTTTGTTTTACCTTGTTTTGGCCATGTATTAGTTCAGGCATAAGGAAAACATAGTTACAAATAGAGATGTTGATCCAACAGAAGTCTCAAGCAATGATTATTTCGAGATTATATGAAATATTCCTTCACCAAGAAAATTGTGTGAGCCTTCTATATATGAGACTGAGGTATGATGAATATGCTTGCATTAAGTGATTTAAGATTAAGTGATTAAGTGATTTAAGAGTCAAGCTAGTTTTGTGTTTTGAAATGGTTAATGAGAAGATAGTATTACTGTTTGTTCATAGCGCCTATTTCAGTAAGGAATTGGTGACTAGTTGCTTTTCCTTCATTCTGTATAGTGTTTTTCAGTAGTCCAAGGCTCTAATTACTAGAGGCTCTGTTTTTATAATTTAGTTTTATTGTCCTTGTAATTATCATATAATGACATTAGTTGGTATAACTAGTTTATTGCTGTGAAATTGTCCTTTATGAATTGTATTAGTAACTTGACTAAAAGAATAAGGTGTGCAGCTATACAGTCCTTTTTCCCAAGAGTTTACTGAAGGAGTTGAGACAAGTTCACTTAAAAAATCAAAGCGGGGCTACAAAAGGTGACAGAAACTTCATTCTTGGCGCTGTAGATCTCTTGTACGCATTGAATTAAAGACAGCAGAGTGCACACTTCCATGTAGAGAAGATGCTCAGGTGATCAGATGTTACACTAATTTGTCTCAGTCCAATTGGAGATTAGCATCAGTTAAACATTTTGTGTAAAGAGACTGTAATTCAGCACCCTGAGCAAGGGACCAGCAAGTAGATATTGTCCAGCTAGAGTCACTCGACAGTCCTGAGCCAAGCTGGTCAGGATATAAAAAACGTGTTTACATGAGGTTCTTTAGTAGAAGAGAACAATAAAGTCTGTTTTGTTTGGGGTTTTTTTTAATTCAAAAGAATTCCCTTGGAATGTGTGCCAGGGTATTTGGAAACTTTTGTTGGCATTAAAATGGCTGAAGTACTGAGGTGCATCACCATTTTTTCTACAGTCCAATATGAGAAAAACAAAATTATGTTGCATTATACATTTGTGAAATTTAGATTTCAGAAATTACTGCTAGCTATGCTACTTATTATAACTAACACCTGTATTACTAACAGCTGTAGAGAAATCAAAGATTTCCATTTGATTGTTGCTCAGTCTGGATTCAAGCTTTGTCCCTTATGCTAAGACTAGAAGCTTGCTTATTAAAATGACTTCCATAATTGTTTGCTTAAAAGGAACAGTTAATACCTTCGCCTTGCCTCTGGCCTGTCCAGAGTCTAGTTCCTGAGTCCTTAAAATAACTGTTGGAGCCAGAAGTCCTATATAATACTGACTGAAAAAAAGGATTGGGAAGAGAAACCAGACTGTTATTGAATGGATCTTCTGAGGATATGTAAAAGTGGCATTCTCTCTTAGCTAAAACTGCTTTCAGCTCTGGTAGTGTAGTGCATTTGAAAGGTGCACCATGCTGGTGTGAACCTATCATGCAAGGCAGTAACAGACAGGTGTTAACGTTACAGTACAGAGCAACTCGATGGAACACATGTTCGAAGTATGATGAGGAAAAAAAAGCATGGAGCATGACTGCTTCTGAAGACAACATTCCCTCATCTTTTGGGACTGGCATCCTTCCTTGGCAACTGCAAGTTTTTTGACATCTTTTGAAGATACTTGTAGGAAGTTTATTAATTTAGCCTAAGAATGCTCGATGAGAAACAGCTGGATATGATTCAGAGGTAAGGAAACTAAGACTATTAAATCCTGCCAAATTAAATACTTCTTTAATGTAAAAGGCCAAGATGACATTTTTTCCACACATTCTATTTCTGAAGAATGAATTTCCCCTTACGTACAAGCACTGTGACCCCTACATTTCCACACTAAATTTACACACTAAGTAAATTTCTTTTAATTAATTCTACTTCCATGAGGGTAAGAGATTGCTAAAGTTGCTAAAATAAAAGTTCTGCCTGGCTTAGTTCACTTTTTTTTTTTTTTTTAAAAGAATTTGCCTGCTTGATTTTTTTCCTCTTTTTAAAGTTTTATTCCCAAGGTAGTGCTGTCCCTGCAGGTTGTTGCAGCTTAGTACTAAACAAGAGCTTTGGGATGCAGCTTCCTGTGTTTGCCGAGGCAGTGTGCACTGTTGCTGTTCTGTGAGGTGGCTTGCCACAGTGTGAAGCTTTCCTTTGTACTTCATAAACTAAGTATATTTATTTTCCCCTACAACTTATTTAAAGTTTGGGAACATTCTAGGAAAAATAGAGGAAAAGGACCAAACAATTGTTACACATTACATTTAGTCTGGCAAGCATTTGTCTCCTGACGTTTCTGCACTAGGAAGACATTCACAGTAACATAACTGAATGGGAATAAACAGAAGGGCCAGTTCTTAAAAGGGATTTTAGTTTTCTGAATCACAGAATCATGGCTTCCAAATGGGATCTGAGGCAGCTAATATGAAAAGTTATATGATAAAGGATGATGCACTGAAAAGAAGTGCCACTTGGAGAGTGTGCATTCCCAATGCAAGGGTCATCATTTCAATCCCTGCTCTGAACATTTCTGTTCGGTCTAAGTTTGCTGGGGCAAGGTTGGTGGCCCCAGCCAGGGCCAAGCAGACATGCTTTTGGGGGTTTTGGACATCCTGCCCTGCAGTATGTGCAAGTGATCTATTTGTTATATAACAGCTTTAATAAGGAATAACAAATACGTCCCCAGAACTCCTGGAAAACTGGTAAACATGGATATGAATGGGGTGCCTCAGTAAGAGCAGAGAGGTAAACCTATGAGCTGAAAGTGTGTATCTCCACCAAAGTTTGATGTTGCATCACCTGCTGTCTTTGGGGAGCAAAAAGGAGCAATCCTTTCTCATATTTTTAAGAGGATACTGTAGGGGTTTCTTACTGTAAGAAGCATTCAAGCAGCTCCTTTCTATCTACACTGATAAGAAATTTGGTTTAGGTCTAGTACTTTAGACTTTGGAGTTTATTAACCTGGGATGGCCAGTTAAGGTATTTTATAGGGGCATTAAGTTTTATTAGCTCTCAGTTGCATACTTCAAGGAAAAGAAACCTACAAAATATTTTTTTCTCCTTTTTCCCTAGAACCCATTTTCTGTTGCCTCCTGGCTCAAACAGTGCTCCCACAAAGAGCTGACTTTTTTCTTTCAAGACAACTTGAGGAGCAGGCACCTCAGGGCTGAGGAATAGGATTCAGTGGCTTAGTGCAGAGTAAAATACACAAATGTCTTCCTATAAAGGAAAATTGAAAAATGTATATGAAAGTAATAATCAGTTACAACCAGTTTTCATTAAGAGTATATATATCAGGGGGTTTAGGGGTTTTTCACTAGCTGATTTTTGGGAGGGTGGAGGGGATACCCAAGGAAAATACTGTTCCTATTCTATGACCTTCAAGAAGACCCTTGAGGTTCAGGATACTTATCATAACTTCTGTACTTTGAATCAATGCAAAGGTCTTCAATTTGTTTTGGATGATTTGGCATCTGCCTTAAATGACAAATGTGAATGTAGTGGGTTAGATCTGTTCTCCCTGTAAATTTAATCACAAAAATATTGAGAAAGAAAATACTGAGTACCCTTACACTTGCCTTGAGTACACATACTAGCAATTGACAATGTCTAGACAGATGATGATCTGGCAAGTAAAGTCTGAGAAAAATAAACTTGTAGTTATTAAAGTCAGCCACATTTCCCAGTGATAATAGAGGGGGAAGACTGTGAGGGGTAACAGTTGCCAGCAATTTTGTTTGAAATTTGCTCCCTCTTTAAAAAGTGTGCCTTTTTAAACATTTCACATAAAAACCCACCGAAGTCTGTAGAACCTGAAAAACTACCACAAAAAGTAATCTGATGATAAGATGAATATTTGTCTGGGTGTGTGCAATACAGTGAATCAAGTTTTTCTTCTTTCTTCTTCAAGGACTCTAATTTGAGTCTTTTATGAGACCATAATCATACAGTGTATTGTCAGCATGTCATTACTAACATCCACAGGAATTTTAAAAAATAACGAGGCACACTGTTATCAACAGGTGATCGCTGAGCTTCAGCACAGCAGCATTCCTGATCCTCTTGTCCTAAAATTGCAGTTCAGCTTCTCATCAGGCCTTGAAGATGGTTTGCTATAGAAAAATTGTAACCTAAACCAAGTTTAAACTTATGGCACCTGATCAGAGAAAAGGTTACCCCAGGTTTACAGTAATCCTAAGTTAAGATTTTTCAAAAGACCTAACAGAGCAATCCACTCTGCCCCCAGCTTGTAGCTCTGCACGGGGTTGCTGTGACCCCAGTGCAGGACCCAGGACTTGGCCTTGTTGACCCTCAGACCATTGGCCTTGGGCCATCAATTTAGCCTGTCCAGATCCCTCTGTAGAGCTTTTCATACAGTTCTCTAACGAGGTGAATGTTAAGCAGTCATCTTGTCGTGCCTGACAGATTCCACCAAAAGCTTTTGAACTTGCTAACCAATTTTGAAATAAATTGACAGATGGACCAAAGATTCAGTTGCACCAAGTTCTGATAATGAAAGTAGGCAATAGGAGAAAGGGACACATTTCTGGTATCTCCATGGGAAAAAAAGGCTGCTGTACAACATCTGTTTTCAGGTTTTATTTATATCATCACAAATTATTTTTATAATACTGTAATACAGTTCCATTACTAGAACCCAAAGAATTCACAAGAGAGAGCTTGGCAGAGGAAGCCAAGCCCAGCTTCACAATTTCTGCCATGTAAGACCAAGTTTTAATCAAGTTGGTAAAATTTTGCATGAGCTTTTAAAAGCGAAATTAAACTTTGAGAATAAATCCACTCTGTGCAATGACAGGAAGGAGGGAGGAGGCTGTCTATAGTTCACGACACCAGGTTTCCTGTATGAAGGAGTGATCCAGCTTGGAGAAGAGTAGCTATGTGTTTTTTGAGGGGGTGTGGGTGGCCAAGAAAAGATCACTGACAAGGTGAAAAAGATCTGCTTAGAAAAACCTTTAAGTTTCTTGCTGAATAATGAGGTTTTCTTCTCTTACAAGAATAGGACTTTCAAGAGACCAACTTTTTAAAAATATTGAAGCACTCCCTTGGTGGGCACCTAGAAACGACCTTCTGAGAAAGCATTAGTTTTACAGGAAAGAGCAAACCAGACCCTTTTCATGGGATCAGGCAAGATCTGTTGTGTGGAGAGTCTGCAACCTCACCAAGCTGCTGAGGCCACCCCAGCCCGGCTGCTGTGAGCCATGGAGCAGCATTCTCCTGCTGCCAGGGCTGGGAGCCAGCGCTGAGGCTCTGGGACTCACTGCTATGCTGCAGGAAGGACACAGACATGCTTGTGAGTGGTCTCCTCGAGAAAATCATGTTTATGGAGATTAGTTTAGTCTGGCTGAAGACAAACCTTTCTTCCTTACATTTGTCAGTAATAAAGGTATTAACGGTGAATGTTAACAGTGGATTTAATTTAAGTGAGGCAAACTCCTCTGGTCCCCACGGAAGGGCTCCACAAGGCATTGGAAGGGAGCAGGACTAAGCTGTAAGTAATTGAGTATCTTTGAAGGAGCATTTTCTGGAAGTTCACAAGAGGAGGCTGGTGCATGACAAAAGTTTAAGTATTATTGCAATGAAGTACTCAGTCTAAGTGCTTCAGTTAAGTTAGAGCAAGTCAAGAAACACCAGAACCCCTGTTAAATTAGCTACACAACTATTATTAACTATTGAGCTATAAAACAATAAAACCCCAGAACATACCTTGCTTGAACTGGAGGGAAAAATTTCCCTCTGCCCACTCCCAGTGGGGCTTCATGTGTTGAACAAGAAGAGAGGAGAGCAGGTTACCAGCAGCCCAGTTACCTGCCGGGTGATGCTCCTCAGGTGAGCTTTGTGTGTTTCACTGCTTTGATATATCACTCTCTGTAGTGCTGGTGGTGTGATGGTCTCTGCCAGTAATCCTGCACTCTGCCACAAATCCCCCATCAGCAGGGAGCTGCCATACCTGCTCTGCTGGCTGAGGCTTTCCAGTGGCTTCTTGCCTTGGTGCACCATGCACTAACTCATCTGCGCAAAGAGGAACAGGTTTTGGTTTTCGCTTCTCCAGGGGTGGCTCATGGCAGGTATTTGGGCTTCTGGAAAGTTCTGTCCTTCTTGGTGGGGTGATAAAACACATTAAAGTGCAGGAAGGTCAGGGCAGGATTACAGTCTGACGTAAAGTTTTCTCCTGTGCATACAAAGACCAATACGTATCATTGACTTCAGAGTAAACTGGCAAAATGCCGTCCATTCACTTTTTATTTTAACTCACTTTGGCCAAGATGAACTCACTTTGCTTCATACTGTATTCACCCATCTCAAGACCAGACATTCATTCTTTTTTTCTCCTGCTCTCCTCCTGCCCCTAGATTTTCCTCTGTGTGCAGGAGTCAGTGAGTCTCTAGTCATGCCATGTGTACCCCCTTGTCCTACTGTCTCCAGCCTCGCAGGCAGGGAATCACACTCCTCTCTATGGGGAATCAGGGAAGTCTATAGGCAATGAACATGAACTAGCCCTTCCCTGCCCTGAAATGTACTGCTGCTTTTGCTGTCAGCTTGGAGGGCCCTGCCCCCAGGGATCCTGCTCTGTCCACAGCCACTGCTGACCTGCACTGAAGATAACAGTTACCTCCTGTCTTGGCTGTGACTTGAGCTGAGAAAATCTGGATGTTTGGCAAACAGCTTTTCATGACATCCAATGTCTACATTATCCACGGACATTAGGCTGGTCACAGCTGTTCTTGTGGCAGTCATTACTCATTGCTTCAGGTGTCAGAGTCCAGTATAAGGCTGTCATCACCTCACCTTGCCACCTGCAGGTGCCGGGGAGAGGCTGCAGACACGAGGTCAGCATCACGTCCTTGTGCCTCCACTTCTCATCTGGTGTTGGGGAAGAAGGCCCCAGCAACTGGTCCATGCCATGTCCTGGCAGGGACATTCTGCTGGGGGTGAAGGAGTGAGTAACCTGATCCTGCCACAGGAAATTGCTATCTCCTCTAGAAGCCAAAAGGAGCTGGATGCCCAGTTGCCATGTGGCTTTGACTTTTGCTTAACAGTTTCCACCAGGCACATAAAGCACTGAGCAAAGAGGACACTCTTGTGCTGTGGTTTGTATTGTTTATGACTGTCTGTCTTCAGAAGAACAAATAGATTGGGCAACCCTTGGAAACAGAATACTTAGGCCACATCACTGATGATACCATTGCCAAAAGATGTGAAGTTTAAATCTTGACACAACTGATTTGGAGAAATGAAAAACACTCATCTGAGACACGCCTTCCAAGACATCTCTTCTTCCTCACTTACTAACTGGGAACAGCAGAAATGAGCTCAGAGTGAAAAGCTGGCCAAAGGTCTTCCTCGCTTGCCCCGTCCCATAAGACATTATCTGCTGTACAGGAGATCATCTCACATTGCTCACAGAAATCAAATAATCCAACAAGGAGAGCAAAGCATGCTTGTGGCAATCACACTGCTGATTATTATAAATATGCTGCTGTCCTCAGGGCCACAAAGGCTGTGGTCCTGCTGCCCCAGGGTGTCTTTCATATGCCACATTTCAGATGACTTTCCAGATATGCTACACTGCACATGGCTAATTCAAACAGAAACATCTGGAGACTGCAGCTCTCTGGTATGAGAAGAGCTATGGCTGATCCTAAGTGTTAACAGAATCACAGAATACCAGAGGTTTCAGTCCACCTCAGTGTCTGCTTAACAATCCCACACTTCATCAGCTTGTGTCTGATGACGTTTTGGAAGACTGTGCCGAAAGGCAGGCTAATGACAAGATAAAAAATATCCACTGCTTTCTCCACATCCACCAAGCCAGTCCTCTCACTGTAGACTGCTCTGAGCACAATTTCCCTTTCCTAAATCCATGCTGACCGGCCTTAATCTTCTTGCTTTAGGCACTTTGTAGTCTTCCATGTGTTTGCAAAGAGTCATGAAGAGGATTTTTTTCCTTATCTTTGCACATTTAAAGGTGTAGCTGGGCAATGTGTAGTTTCCCAGATCTTCCTTCTTCTTCTCCTTGAAGACAAAAGTTGCATTGCTTTCTTCCAGTCTTCAGAGACTCCCAATCACCATGACTTTTCCATGATTATTGAGCGTGACCTCACAATAACACCTGCCAGCTTCCTCTGTGCTCATGGGTGTATCCCATCCCATCCATAAGGCCCATGGACTTCAGTATGTTTGGTTTGTTTAAGTGTTCACTAACCTTTTTCCCCTGCATTGATGGTAAGTCCTCCTTGCTTCTGGAAGGAAGCTTCTGTTAGGGAAGTTCACTTTGTGAAAGACAAAAACCCCTTAGTGTCTGGAGACTGCAGCAGCTCAGGGAGGAAGGGGATTTACACGCCATGGGAACCCAGGAAAGGCAGAGGAGGATGGGAAAATGGCGCAGTTCATTTAAAAGGAAAAATTAAGGAAGTCTGCTGGTGTCAGAGTAAAATAGATGCAATCAGTGATCAAAGCAGAACATGAATAGCAATTGGAATTGCACATCTAAACATGCGAAGCAGTTGACCCTGACTTGTGCAATCTGTGCTGACTGATCCTGATTCAGTACAGCACCTTTTTCCTGGCCATATCCCTGCTGTGATCCACCACAGGGGTCACTTCTACATATTGCTTGCAATGAAGTAAAACGCCAACTCCTTGACCATAGTTATTAAAAAGCTCCAAATTACTACCCTGGGGGAAAGCAGGGCAAAATTGCTAAGAGTACCAGACACACAAATTACTAAATATCCCAAAGATCACAGGGAAAGAAAAGCTGTCTACAACTAATTGAGGTGTATACCCTAAAGCTTCCTCAGCTGGAGTCTTTTCTACCACTAGATGTTTGACAACCTTGTTTCATTTAAAAATTTAGAGAGTGCATTTAGGACCACATTGTAGAAAACAGTCCATAGCCTTGCCAATCTCCCCAGGGGCAAGAGCTTTGTACCAGGGGTTGAAAAGGAAAATATGCCTTTGCTCAGTCTGACCTGCAATTCTTTCCACATGCAAAGGCAGAGGTCCTGGAGAGAGGAAGACCAGAAGAAACCCAGTGTATGTTTCCACGGCTGGAGAGATGTGGGTCAAATCCCTGTTCTCCTTTCTCATTTCCTCTTTGGGAGTGACTGATACAAAAACATTACCCTTTCTCAATTTGATGTTCTCAGGATAAATACACTAATAAATTCAGGTGTGTACTATTTAGGTAGTTCTTTATCATTATATGTCTATTTCACCTTTAAATGCTGCATGAGCCAAAATCCTCCAAACATAAAAGTTATGTTTCTATAAGATACAGCCTGGCTAATGTAGGATTCTGAGGAGCATTGTAGTGCTCTGATGGCCTCAGAAGATCCCTTATATATAAAAATACTTGCTTCAGAGCAGGCACAGAGATTGCTCCCAAAGAATTAGCCCTTAGATACTGAGGCCGGTGCTTTCAGAGCTAAGACCTTGGGAATGTGATGTAGATCATCCATGCCATATATGGGGATTTGTGTTAGCTTTGGCAGTAACTACAGCTGTCAGAATCAGCAATAAGCCAGAACAAACCATTTTGCCTGAGTAATCATCCACATCCTGACCTCCTTGCATCTCTGCTGGCTTCCAAATGCCTTGCTGCACTGGGCCTTGCAGAAAACAATTTTCTGCAGAAGAGAACAAGGTTGCAGGATTACCTATGGGTGGATCCTCACAGATCAATTGGTGTTTCTTCATTAAGCTAATCTGAATAACCTGAGCGTTCATTATATTTTCTTAAATGTAGGATCAGAGGATCATGCATCCAGTGTTCTTTCACCTCTGATTCTCCCTCTTTACTATGCTCTCATGAGACTCCACCCAGAGTAGAGTGCTGCATCCAGGTCTGGGGCTCCCAACACAAGAAAGATGCACCTGTTGGAATGAGTCCATAGGAGGCCACTAAGCTGATCACAGGGCTGGAACTCCTTTTCTGTGAAGACAGGCTCACAGAACTGGGGTTGTTCAGCCTGGGGGAGAGGAAGCTCTGGGATGATATTATAGTGCCTTCCAGTACCTAGAGGGGGCCTGGATGGGGCTCTAAGTAACCTGCTCTACTGGAAGGTGTCTTGGCCCACGCTAGTGGGGTTTGGAGCTGAATAATCCTTAAGGTCCCTTCCAACACAAATCATTCTATGATTCTACTATTCTTATCACTGCCCAGCTGGGCACAGTACCTTAGAGCTGGTTAAAAGAGGTTTAAAACAATGATACATATATGTTTCTTTTCACATATCCTAAACACATTGAAAAATTACCTTTCATGAAGGTCAGAGATGGGATCACTATCTTTGTATTTCAAGTCAAACAGAGATAAATTTGGTGCTATATAGACCCTAAAGAGAAGGGAGTTGCTGCCAGCACAGAAGTTGCTTCAGGAGCTTGGAAAGGTCAAAATGACCCTGGCAGGTTATAAATCTGGAAAGGCTTTCTGTGTTTAACCTTAGAAAAATCATAAAGATTTAGTTTCCTCCGTTTTAAAAATGAATAACCTGTTCTTGAGCCTGAAATATGTTTCTGTTGGAAACAGGCTGGGCATGATGAACGCTGCATGAAGAGAGGCTCGGGGTCCCCCCCAAACTGTGGGACAGTCCTGCTTGTGCAGGATTACAAGCGTGGAAGCTGCAAGAAGACAAGGCTCTTCTATGGCAGGGAGCTACTGAGGGGAGCTGAAATCACAGGAATAGGTTTCGTTTTGGAAACCCTTTGATTCAGACTCAAAGGCAAACCAACAAAAAGGCTCTTCCTTCTCAGGCAGGGAGAAAGCTTGGAAGTAATTATTTTTTAGGGAGCTTTGGTTGTCGTGGACCTTTAGGAAGCCTGTGAAACTTAGTAAATGGATGCTACCTATCTTAAAAGACTTGAAGAAATGGTTGATTTGCAGGAAAGAAAATCAGATGAGTGAAAAAATGCTAACAGCTGGAATTGGAACAGAGAAGCCATGGAACAGGATTGGTTATCAAATCCCCTTTGCTGGAAGTTTCTAAAAATAGAGGAAGTGGCTGATGAGTATAAAGGGAACTCATAGAACTTTGGTGTGGAAACAATTACCAAGGAGCCTCCCAGCCACACATCTGAATGGTACTAATGCTGAGAGGTGATGCTGGCAGCATTGCAGTGGAGAGGCAAGCAATTCAGAGGGGAGACAAGATGAGACAGAGCCAGATGGCTGTGGCAGGGGCCATGCCCTGTGCAGTCCCTCACCTGTGTGGCCGGTTTGAGGAATCCCAGCTATGGGACATCAGCCCTGGGGGCCCTGTCCCTAATCCTGCAGCTCACCTCCTGAAGCACAAGTGTTCATGGCTCCTATTAATTTCTCTTTTTATGTCTTAGAGGTTGTTACATATGTTGGTCAAAGTTTCCTTCTTTGAGTTTATGATCTGAAAAATCATAAAACATGCCAAGTTTGCAATTAGTGTGGGAGTAACTCACTGACTAAAAAAAAAGTTTGACCTTCATGTACAGTAGTACACTGTTATTTTGTGATCTACATTTAGATTTTTTTCCACTTAAAACAAATCACTGTGCATCCCATTTTACAAATTCCAATAAACATTTTGAAACACTCTATAAATACAATTAATTCCTGTCTTGTAAATGTCTCTGAACTACATCCGTCACCAGGAGAGTGGTTTCCCTAGCAACTAATATATTCCAAAGACTTTAAAAAAAAAAGAAAAAAGGAAAAAAAGCGAGAATTCAAAAAGATAAAACTAGGAGGGGAAAAAAAGCTAAAACTGAACCTATTTGATGAATACGTGATACATCTCATTCTGAGGCACTGTGAAGTTTTTATTGCCACTTGTTTTGTAGTGGCTCATCCCAATGAAAGACTCATCCCAGACTCATCCCAATGAAAGGTTTATTTCTCCCTTTGGTGGATAAAGGAACCAGTCTTGAAATGTGGTTCCATACATCTACATGACATCCCTCAGCTCTTCCTTGCACAGGTGGCAGCAGGGGTGTGTGTCAGTGCCTGCTTCTGCAGGGGAGGTTGGTGGCCCCTGAAAACAAGTCCAGAGAGCAGCAGAGGCCAGTCACGCAGCAAAGTTGTGCAGATGTCAATTATGGGAAAAGGTAAAGGAATCTTTGCCAAAGGTGTCTGACCCACTAAGTTCAGGCAAGAAAATTCCTATCTGGCACCCTAGTTTTTTAAACAAACGTAGAGAACTGATGGATCCTGCTGAAATATAGCTTATGGTAGTAGTCAGCAAAGGGGGTGATGTATGGAATGGATGCTGAAGGGTTCTTTACAGTCTGCAATGGAAGAAATTAGAAGTGCCTGGAAAAAGCAGCAAGGCACTTTGAATATATACATATATGAAAGTGGGTCCAGCCCTGCAGACAAGGACTTAGGGCAATTGGTGTATTGGACATGATCTGGAAGTGTGCATAAGCAGCTCAGAAGGCCAAATGTATCCTGGGCTGCATCAAAAGAAATGTGGCCACAGGTGGAGGAGGAAGATTCTCCCCATCTACTCCCATTCTCTTGACATCCCATGTGAAGTCCTGCATCCGGCTCTATACAACACGTGTGCAAGGCTGGTGCGGTGCAGGGACTTAGGTCTGAAGAGGGACTGCCTGAAGAAGCTGGAAGAGTGCAGAAGGTTGCACATGACAGCTGTGGTCCTTGTGATCATCCATCTACACCTTCCAACAGTCCCACAGGCTTGAACAAGTTGTGTATGGAGGAGGGTTGAAATGCTACCAAACCAGAATGGCCACAAGGCAGTCTGTAAGAGGAGCTGATAGCTTTTATTAGATTCATGAAACAGTAGGGGGGAATAAGACTGTTAAATAAAAAGGAACAAAGACAAGCCTTTAGGTACGAAAGCCCCTTCTGGGGCCTGCCAGAGGAGCTAAAGCGAGACCTGTGGCAGTAGCACTTTCACGTCTCAGTTGCCACAGGGGTGGAGAATTGGACCCATTGCCAGAGAAGGGGTGAGCAGGGACATTTGAACCCAGTCACCGTAATGGGTACAGGTTAAAAAACATGTCGTTGTTGCAGCAGTCAAGACAGACTTGGTGTCCTCCCGCACCGCTGTCTCCCTCGCTATCCCTTGGCGGCAGCGAGAGCTGTCGGTGCGGCTGTGCCCCAGCCGCCATGGGGCTGCGCCCTCCCTGAGGCGCGGGCCAGGGCGGCAGAGAGAGGCAGCTGCCACTGAAGGTCAGCGGGGATTTCTCCCCGTATGATCCATCTCCCAAAGGGCCCGTGTTAGACCTGAAGGGGTCGTGGCCACCCTTGGTCATGGGCAGGATGTGGTGGGGGCTAAGGTGGGTGCAGTGCTGGGGAGGAGGGGCTGTGCTGGGCACAGCAGGGACGCTGCACAGCCTCTCGGCTCTGGGAGTCCTCCTGAGGCTTCGGCTCCACGTTGGTGCCTCTCTGGAGGCCCCATCCTCCCGGGCTGTCCTTGGGTATGGAAGCTGCCCAGTGCAGCTGCTCAGTGTTGGCTCGTGGGAGCTTTTGCTTAAATGTCCCCTGAAATTAGCAGGTGGCATGTGAGCATCCGTGTTGGAAAGACGCAAAGGCTCCTGTGTTGGCATTGCACCTGTCAGAGACTTGGGAAAGCAAGGCATGAGTTAGTAAAACAAGGTGTAGTGTAGCACCTCTCCTCTGTGAGCTGCTTACAAAGGCACTCAGCTAACACGATGGTTGGATTTGATGATCTTAGACATCTCTTCTAACCTTGACCATTCTGTGGTTTTGTGAACACAGTTAACAAAGCAGATGGCATAGTAGAGCCTCCCCCACTATAGGGGTGGTGCCCATGGGCTGTAGGGACAAACTAAAAAAGGCTCCCAGCTCTTGGCTCTGGGTTTGTTTCAGTAGTTTTTGCCCAAAGCCTATTTTACACTGAAAGACTTGCTTAGATCTTGCATTCATAGCCCTTAGGGTCCACTGCCAGCATATACTAAAGAAGGACCTAAAAATGAAATTATGCTAATACATTTGACACCACAGATTTTTTTTTTCCTATGGAGATTGGAAAAGCTAAGTATGATTTTTAATACTGATTGTTTTGAAGTGATCTTTTCAGTACAAAAATATTCTTCTTCAGCTTTTCTAGAGTCTATTTCTAACTAATAAATTTTCCTATCTTTACATTTTTTTACCCCACAAACAGAAATTTCATTCAGGTAGGGATCAGCACACAAGAATTATTCTTCTGGGCCTTCTGTTCTGGATATTTCACAACTTCTTTAATTGCCCAATTATTGGATTATAATTATGTAAACTTTAATTCCTTTCAGACTATTCATTTCTGATGAGTGCTTTCAGGTCTCTCTTCTTTATAATTCTGCTTTTTCATCTGTTTAATTATAGTGATTTTGTGGGCTGCTGGAGCAGCAAAGCTCCTTCCAGTTGTTCTCCTCTCACTGTGAGAAAAAATTCCAACAATTTGGTGTAGGACCCAGCCCACCTTCAGCTACAGACCCACCATAGATGCCATAGAGAGACCATCCTATATATAACTTGCTCTATTTTGGGCACATACCTTTTTCTAAAGTTCTCCTCCCTGATCTTTTGTGAGCACATTAAAACTGAATCTTTTCAGAATACATTTTTGCAGATTGAGCAACACAGGTTCTGTGTGACAAATCAGACTCCTGAGTTATCTGTATCATAACCAGTTTGGCAAAGTACAATTATGATGGGTTATTCCCAAGGAAAACCTGCTGGAGAGCCATGAACTGGAAAACTGATGAGGATAAAATGGTCTAAGTCTGACTGTACAGAGTCAGAACAGCCGAAGAGCAGACTCTACTATTAGACATTTGTGACATCTTTAGTCTGTTTCTACTCCCACACAATTGAAAGTGAAAGCCTCAGGAAGATGTTTTAGGAAGGGAAAGATGAAGGCGAGTCTACAGGAAACCTGACCTAAGCAAGTGGGCTGATCAGTAGGCTCAGCTATAAAAGAAAGAAAGCCATGTGGCTCAGTAGTATTTCCTAGGTGGAAACTATTTCGGTGTTCATGGAAACAGAACTAAACCACTGATAGGAAAAGCATTGTTGCTATATTTGTTAGACAAATCAGCTGTTTTTTCTTATGATTTTGTTCCCAGGCACTTGTGTTCTAGGTTTTAGTGTCCTCCTGAGTATTTCTAGTAGGAATAGCTGCAACTTCTAAATTCACACTCTATTCAAATGAGTTTAACTTCCTGTGTGCACATTTTATCTTCTTCTTGGGTTCCCAGATCCCCTTGCTTCTCCATGTTGTCCATTTAAGAAATCTGTCCCCACTCAGAACAATTATCCCTTCTGTCTATGGCTGAAAGGGCATGGATTACTATCCCTAATACCAGGCTGGGGGAATGCACCACCCTTAACATATCAAAGGACAAACTGCATGTGAATACTGGTGATGACAATTGAAGGTAACACAGCCTTTGCTACAAAGGTCACTGGGATTCCCCCCATCAGGCATGCAGCAATCCCAAGGATCTCTGGAGATGCTTTCACAAGTGTTTCCACATCCATCAGAGCTGATGTTTTAACATCAGTGCTTCAGAAAGTCCTTCAAAGCACTCTTCTGCCTTCAAACCATGCACCATCCCCTTCTCAACCTTGCCAAAACTCAAGGGGAACAAGAAGAGGTGGAGGATGCCTTCACTTTTCTTGGTAGTGCCAAGAAATAGGACAAAAGGCAATGGGCAGAAACTCATGCACAAGAAGTTCCACATGAATGGTGATGAAACTTAACCTGCTCTTCAGCCCTGCTTTGTTTACCAGTGTAGATGTAATCACCTGCTGCCACCAGGCAGCTCTGGAGAGGGGGTGCTGGCAGTGGATGACAGCACTAAGGAGAGCAGGATGCTCAGGACAGCCTTGGGCTGATCATGGGCATGCAGAATGTGGAGATGTAAAGCCTGCTCCCATCCAGACCCAAAGCCCAGATAGCCTCCACCATGCCTTGAACCACAGACCACTTGACCAAAATTTCATTGACCAATAACCAGAGTTACCTCAATCTCCTGGACTCTTTTTAGTCTTAGAGAAGATGGAGAAAAAGCTGTCTTTGCTTTTTGGATTGATCTTCTTGCTTCTGCTTCTAGTTTTGTTTCTGGACGTGGGTGGTCATGAGCTCCTTTGGACTTCAGAAAGTAATTATAGTATATTAAAGGTAGAAGCAATAATTGCTTGTTAATAATCTTAAGGGAGCAGAATTTATATCACAGGCCAAAATCACACATTACGGCCTATTTTAATGCTTTGTATTTAATAAGATTTCGTTACTGTGAGATCAAATAATAAACATATCCCAGATGAAGTGGGATATGTTTATTATTTGTGGGAAACCTTCTGAAATCATAAAATCAGTGCACCACATTTATTTGTAGAAGACAATCTCCCCAGCAGAGCCCCAGCTGAAGCCAAGAGTCTTCTGCAGCTTGGCTACAGTGTCCCTGCAGTCACTTTAATTCTTCTCACAGTTTAGACATGTTTATCTGAACATTAATTTCCATTAACTTCCACAGAGAATTAATTTTATTTAGCTTACACATAAGTGAAAGAGTGGAAAGCTGGAAAGTGGTTATGTTTCTCAACTAGGACTACAGCTTCCAGAAATAGTGCCCATTATTTAAACACTTGCTTACATTGTGTTCCAGATATAAGTTACATATAATACACAGATGGCATTTTCTACAGACAGTCCCTTGGGTACAACCATTTCCTGTTCCAAGATTGCCTCATGATTATGTGTAGTGCCTTGGAGAAGGAGAAAAGACAACATGGTATTTCTGACTTCTGAGGATTTGTTGGTTCCTATGTACCTGAGGCAAAACACTTCAAAATCAAGAAGTTTTCACAGAAGCCTAAATAAAATATACATTGTGCTGTAAAATCATAGTGGCATAGGCTAATTTAGGCTGGAAGGGCCCTCTAGCTCAACCTCCTGCTCAGGCAGGACTAACTTCAGAGTTAGATCAGGCTGCTTAGGACCTTGTGTAAATTTTTTCTCCTTGCAGTCATTTGACCTTGTCATATTCAATAACCCCTTTTTATTGGAACAACAACAACAAAAAAAGCTAAATAAAACTTAAAATACCAGTCTTTAACATGCATAATGTTAGGTAATTTTATACCGACCTGGAAAAATATGAACTGGCCTTCATGCCTCCAGAAGTTAGTAACTGGGTAACCACCATGGCCTCGGCAAGAAAGGAGTCGCAGTGGTCCACTGCAGTTTGGACAGCATTTCCCTGGAGCAAGGATAGAGGCAAACATTTTCTATACAACACTGGTTAGACGAATCCCATGTGGTACAATGGTTCATTGGTGGCAGATTGCTGCTTCTGGTTTGGTGATCAGAAATTACACTGAGAGAAACTATGCAAAAAACTTCCAAACATAAGCAAAAATCAATATAAACAAACTAATCGTTGCCTTTATTCTGTCTGTGATTAAATAGAACTTTCAAAAATTATTTCTATATTAAAATGTTATAACAATTTTATCATTTATTATCATGGTCAGTTTTTGTTTTTCTCTTGTCAGTGTTTGGAATGTCGTATATGTTTCTAGAGAACATTGTTCTGGCCTCAGTGAGCACCTGAGTAATATCTTTCTTTAGCTAGAATGTACATCAGATCCAGTAATCAGTATGTGCTAGCTCTACTGAGCAATCACAATTGTTTGGAATGGTCTTGTTAAAAATGTGTGTGCAGCTCATGTTCTTCTCTATTTGCACTGTCTTGCTCCAGTGATGTGACTGTGGGGCCTATTTTCCAGTCATCACAGTTTATGAGCAACTTCTTTCCTGCAAGACTTGCCTCCTGAGTTACTCTTGGGCCAGTGCAATAATGAAGCCAACACTTGGGTGGGCAGGAACAGCAGGGCAGGGAGCTGCCTGCACTGCACAGCTTTCTCAGGACCCTCACTCATGCCTACTGAGGCTGGGAACCAATCCCTAACCAGCAGAAATAGAGATTAAAATTTTATTAGGAAAAAAACCCAGAAAATAAACAAGCACTTGACTACGCTCCAACAGTAAGAAGTGTAAAATACATTGTTCCAAATCAAGAGTTGCATTGGAATATAAGGAATGGCAGAAGGAAGCCTGGGCAATCCAAAGGGTATCCTATACTTCGATTTCTGCTGTGCTGTGTTCACTTATGAACTGCCATACAGTGAACTGCCATGTTCATACTCACGCTGTTGTTTTTGTCTGGCTTTATCACATATGGCTGGTCTTAGGTAGATCTTCCTCCCATCCAAGGTAGAGCAGTCATTACCACAAACCACCACCCCAAGGCAGGACTTTTTTAAGATGCGAGAGTTGTGGTTGTTGGTGTTTCTCATTGCCCAGCTGCTGTGGTGCCTCTGAGCATTTTTATCCTCTGAACTGTAGATATGTTTTACATAGGAATCTGGCCATTCTTGAAACCAGTCTGTCTGGCTCACGTGCTGTGGAAAGAGCAAAGCAAGCCACATTTTAGGCTGAGGAAGAGAAGAACTTGTCCAGGAGCTGAGCAGAGTTGGATCTCTGCTGGGTTTCCTCTAGCCTGAGTGACTCTAGCATCTTGGCAGGTGATGCTGGTTGTCAGGAGGGAGCAGTGGAGACAAGGCAGGAGAAACACAGATCTCTGTGGCTCCCCACAGGCCCCAGAGTATCAGGAAGGCCTGGGCAGGAACTTGTTCTCACTCACCCAACCAACCAAACAAAAAGAATAAGAAACAACAAAAAAACCACCCCTGAACAAACGCCAAGCCTCAAGGACAGCAGAGTAAGGAGCAATAAAAATAAAACTGGGAAAAAAACCCCCAAAGACCCAAATACACATCACATCAGTGTACATCAGTGGGCACAGTCAATACAGTAAAATGCAGTGAGCTGTAAAGCAGCTACCATACCTGATGATGATTTTGAGGGAAAAGTTCTTGTAAGGGATACAAAAGCTTAGTAGAAATTTCCTTTAAATTGCTAATCCCAGGACTGAGAGCCTTGACAGCAGTAAGAACATCAACGAAGAAGAGAAAAACTCCCACACTCCCCTGGTGGCCACTGGACAGTGTAGGGAAGGGTGTCAATGAAGCCTCCAGACTGAAATGCAGGTGAAAGTGACCTTGAGCTGAAGGGCGGGGAAGGGGACATCCTGGAACGTGGAGGCTTTGGGCAAACAACACTGTCACAGTAGGGAGGAGGCTGGGATCCAGTAAGAAGGCAGGGCTGGGAGATGAAAGGCAGAGCTGGATGCTGAAGGACTGCAGCAGGAGGAATCTGGCAGAAATATGCAGAGCTGAGGGACAGGGAGGTGACATTGGTGTGCAGAGCGCGTGGGCTTTCAGTGGAGAGCATGGTTGAAACTTTTAGCTAAAAGAATTAGAAAAGGACAGAGGGAGAGGAAGATCACTATTGTGCCTCTCAGCAAACCTCTGCAAACATGAAGCAAGGTTTCCCTAGGTGCTCGTGAAAAGACTTGCCTCCATGTGGGAAGACAGCTCTGGAGCTGGAGCCCAATCTGCAGTGAGACTGAGCACCCACAGTTGCAAGGAAGTGAGTGCTGTGCTCCCTTCTCAAAAAGCACTACCCAGGGCAAAAAGCAAGTCCTGGACAGCTCTAACTAAGTGCCCACAGCAAGAGGCACCTTTTTTTCCTCTGCTTTCTTTGCACCTAGTCCACCAGTGAAAACAATGCTTCTGCAACATTGCTATTTTTCATGCATCAATAGCTCTTTCAATAATATATTTAAGGGGAAAGGCATAGAAATGTCAATATTTTCTCAATATTTTCTAGCAAAACACTCCCCCATATCTCGAAGTGACAAAGAGAATAAAGACAATGAGTCATAGATGACGGACAAAGCATTGAAGATCAGTGGTGGAGATGACTGGTCAGAACTAAATAAATTTCTAAGACACAGACACATACCTGGGGAAGTTTGATATCATTGATATCCCAACTCGTTATTTCTCCATGTTGGGAAGCAGAGTCCTCCTGCTCCATAATAGAATCATCTGCACCTTTCAGCATTTTTGAATTCTTCCCCAAAGTTAGCAAGAAAGTTGCTCCTGGCTGCTTTTGAAGTTGCCTGGCTGTCAGCAGTCTCAAGCAGTTTACAACCAGGAAGCTGTTTCCTGAAGCTAAATGATAGAGAGGCTGCTCATTAAAGATAAAAATCAGTGTTCTTCTGCCAGAAAAACTTGTTCCATTAAAAGTTTTGCAAGCCAGCAAAGCAGTGGAAAATATAGCTTAGAGATAGCCTGTGATGTTAGAGAGACATCATTAGCAGTGAGCAAATCGTGCTTGTGGCATCTGATTTGCTTTGCTCAATCTCCTCTCGTGCCAAGTTTATAGCCATGTAACTCTGCTCACAGGCTCTGATCCAACTCTGGCTCTATATTCCCAGAGCCAAACTGATTGAACAGCTCAGCAGCTGTTAAGGGGTCCTTGAGTCACTGCTTACCTCTTAGATATTTCTCGCTCTGCATGTGACAAAGGTGAGCAAAGGAGGGGTCTGCTCCATCACTTTAGAAGAAATGATGTTCAGCCATTTCTGGTATCTCTGAGAGATTACCAGTTGCACCAGGGAAGTACAGAAAAGGAGGCTGGGCTATCTGCATTTTCCTATTTCAATGGCAGACTGAAAAAAAACCCCGCCAAGGTATGTTTGTTAAAACCAACAGGTTTTCCTAAAATCTTTTGAAGTACGTGGCTGCCTTACTCTGAATTTCAGTACCAGTCAACTTAATAAAATATTGTGTTGGTTTTTTCTGGGGTAGAATTCATTTTCTTCACAGCAGCTGATAGGGGCTGTGTTGGATTTGATCTGAACACGTGGTTGATAAAATAGAGATGTTTTCGGGTTTGATCCTCAGGGATCCCATGCATGAAAAGCTTTGTTTCCTTTGCTAAGGAGAGAAAAGGTGAATCTGTTTTCTCTTTCTGGAAACTGAGAAAGTTTCAGTGTTTTCAGGAAGATCACTATAGTTATACCAAGCAAGGATTTATTAAAAACGACTGAGTAGTGAGAGAAGTGAAATCTACCTGACAGTCTAGTTCATAGACTTTTGAAAGCATAATATATTTTATTGTTATTTCTGGCTCTGCATATATATATGGCCCTTGGAAAGTGATTTAGCCTCCATGTCCTTAGTTTACTTATTTATAAAACACCTGTGATCTTACTTTCTCATAGTATATTATCACCTCTAAAGGAAGACTTTGCAGATTTTTGCAGAGCACTTGAGACATTTGGCCGTGTGGTTCTCAGAGCCCCACTGTCCCATGTTGTGACTCAGATTGGTGGGGGGGAAAGAAGCAAAACATCCTGCATGGAAACAGACTCCCACAGAGGGGTGCCTGGTAGTCAGCACCAGATTCAGGAATCTGAACTGAGGATGCTGTACTGGGAGGGCAACCAACAGGTTCAAATGAGATGTTAGTACAGAGGAGAAGGGAACACTGTAAATCAGAAATAAAAACCTCTGTAAGAAACATTAGGTCTTCATGTATTTTCCTACAATGAAAATGGAGATAGTAAGGTGAGGACAAACAAAATATGTGCTGCATTAGAAAACTGAATTGAATTTGCTAAACAAATCACCTTTGACTACTGTGTGCTCTAAAACATGAATTGATTTGTTACAAAATTCAAAATTACAGTCTCACTGCTTTTAAAATTACTTTTCTAAATGAGATGGCTTGGAAACTGAATTTTAATTTTCTTCATTATTGAAAATGGAATATTTCTTATTTATCCTATATTAATAGAGCTAAAACAAAAATGAAATATTACCTTAAAGATTAACAAAAGACACAGACAATTTCATAATAATGCACACAAAAAATGAAGTTCAAGAGAACCACACATATTTAACTACTTGCAGGCAAAGCCTTCCACTAATTTCTCTAGACCCTTGTGCTACAGCATTACTACTAGTGTTGCTATGATATGTCCTTAAACACTAGGCAAAACAAAATAAAAAACATAGGAAAAAATATTTTAAGATCTGCTATTTAATTCTTATTTCTATATAACAGCTGAGATAGGTTAAAATACATTTAGAAAGCGATATTAAGCCATATATTTTATGAGTTAATTAGCAAGGATTTGCAAAATTTCCTCTATTTTCCTTACAAGTACTTGGTGTTGACCACTAAGGAAAAGGATTATGAATTTTTAAAAGAAATTATGTATATTACCAATTTACATGAGCCTATAGGTTAAATTAATTCAATATCATCTGCAAAATCTTATTTGGAAGGACAGTCTGGCAGACCATAAGCACAGATAGATTTCAGCAGTTCTTCAGCAATCATCTACAACAAGAGATTGAGGACTGCAGAAAGGCGGGGAGCTGTAGAGGGCTTCTTGCATTCAGGCTCCTGCTCTGGAGAAGGCAGTGCAGCAGCACTCGAGGGAAGCAGCTGTCCCTGCAGGGGCTGCCCACTGCTGTCCATCTGCCAGGCTCTGCCACAGGGCAGTGGCTGGCAGCAGGAGCCCGTGGATGTCACCTGTTGCACAGCAGTCACCAGGTCAGGCTCCTTTCTTGTACTGTTTTACCAGCACACAAAGAGGGTTCTTCAGTCAGTCTTCCTTTTGCTCTTTGGTGTCATCTTTCAGTGATGACAACCTTTAGATGATGTCAGGTGCAGTCAGTGGAGCTTTACCTGGACTGAGTTACCTGTCCCACCAACAGCCAATGGTGCACTATCTTCCATGACTGCCTGTGTGCCTTGCCTCAAGTTTGTGGTTTTCTCTGACACTAAAAGTATCACCCTGCTGTGGGAGCTCTCCTGCCTTTCCTCCACTGCAGCTGTTTGCCTTTGCATGCTTCTTTGTCCCACCTTTATTACTGCAGAGTTTCATGGTGCTGCTCCACAAGAACCAAGGAATGTGCATGTTTATACCAAGATGGTACTGACACTCCTTGAGGAATATTGCTCCAGACTGGCTTTTTTTACTTTTTATTTCAAATACATTCTAAAAACTTAAAAATAGCAACATGTTTATCTTCCAGTTCAGGCTTTCTATGTGATAGCTGTGGCAGTAGGATGAAGCAATAGGATTATTTCCCAGATGCAAAGCATAAACTCACTGCAAATAGACATGTCATTTATAATGAGAAGACAGTTTCCACCTGTGGAAAAATGCACTGGGGATGCTGCTTATTTTCAATAGGCAATGAGATGAGCTTTTGTTTTCACATTGTCCTGACATATCCTCAAGTTGACTGCCTCTATGTTCAACATCATTCGAGATGCTTATGCTATCTTCACCATTCAGTATCCAAAAGTGGAAGCTTCTCCCCTGGGTCTTAGAAGGAAGAGATGGACTTATTTTGGGATCGAAGTACTTTTAAATCCTTGGTTGGTTTTGTTTATACCTTATTTCTCTTTAATGCTTTTCTCAAAACTGTTATTTTAGTATCACTTGAGATTTGAACCAGCTGATAAGCTTATATTTTTGTTCAATTACCATACTTCCGAGTTCTGGACTGCTCCGGATAAGAATTCAGTTGTAGGTGGTGTAGCTCTCCTGGCTTTGCTGCTTCAGTCACATTCAGTGATCAATTTTTTAAAAATGCTTTTTAAAAGAAGTTTTGGTTTCCTACATTTTCCAAACATCCTCTTTCTAGAGTGCTGTCTCAGGTGACGTAGTCTGCAGGCTTCTCTGGTTGTCACATCACGTAACACAGACATATCTACACCACAGATTGCAAACCAGACAGATTAGCACAGAGCTCACCTCAAAGCTCAAACACTGATTAATGTCTTGGCCTCTTTTTTCTCAGGCTACAAATATGTATCTTAAATCACTCCTGCCCTCATGGCCTCAGGCCACTACTCAGTGCAAACACTCAGGGTGTCTCTGCCAGAGCACTTGGGAGGTGCTGTGTATTCCTGCCTGTACTGCACAAACCAAGAATGGACACACGGACCATCGTAGCACCTTACTGAAGGCATATTCAAATCCTGCTCTTGGGATCATAATTTCTTGAACAGCTCTTACTCAACAGCCTGCAACCATCTTAGTTTTTCCCCAGTGTCAATTGAACAGTCATTTGGCTGCAATATTCTCATTTTTCATTTTCTATTTTACTTTTCTGGCTATTTGCAGCAGAGAAATGCAGCTAGGGGCATGATTTTTTTTTAGAGGCTCTACCACATGAGGTTCATGTCCACATGCTTATATTGTATAGGGTAAATATTTTTGCCAGGCCTTTCAGTCCCTCTTGTTGAGGAATCTGATATTCATCCACATCTGCATTAGTTCCCAAGCTGTGTTCTCAGGTGAGAGCTTGGTAGTTGAATGACTTACTATTGAACAAGATAGTATCAATACTCTGTTAATTTTTTTTCTTTTCTCCAGGACAGTGTTTTAGTGTCAAATTCTAGGAATTTGTGACTTTTTCTGAGGCCTGAGCTCATTTTAATAATTGCTTGGAATGCTTGGGAATATATATATGCAAATATATATTTCACTTTATTAAAGTATATGCAAATACATATTTCAATTTGTTTATAGCTCTTTATTAAAGCTGTGAGCTGTAATTCTTTGGCAGTGGAATCTAGGTTTTTATTTACTTTATTGACCTCTTTAATTTTTCTTTAATTTTTCTTTTCTTTAATTAACATATCAGACACTCTGCAAAACACGTGATGCTCTAGACCCATATTAACTTACTGGGGTAAAATTCATGATAGCTATTCCACAGATGCAAAACCACCAGGGCAATAATGTTTTAATGCTGTAAAGCTGTAGGCCTGGGTAAAATTTTGGCTTAACTTGTTCATCTTTCTGACCATATAAAGTATCTGTCCTGTTTTTTGAAGTTTGTTGGTTTGCTTGTTTGTTTTTGTGGCTTTTTTCACTAAGATCATAAATTCACATGTTTTAGCTGGAATAGCTGGTTTCTATGGATTATCTAAAATTTTAGTTGGAGTGCTTTTTGCAGGCCATTACAATCTCTTAGTGACAGCATTATGATGCAATTTAAAAATTACCTTAGTTTATGGACATTCTGCTTTCTTATTTTGCTAGTTTTCAAAGCCTAAGGCATTCAGTCCTTTTGTCTCTTGATCTGATATTCCATTTCTCATCTTGCCTTTGCATCTGGTATAAATACATTTAATTTTGCAGTTCTCCCAGCATGAACATCACGTGCATTCAAAATCTCATTTCATGGATTGACACTGACTTATTGAATGTAGTGCTTTTCTTTTCCCTACAATTCTATGATTTTCCCTTTTGTGATTTAAAGAATGTGTAATTGCTAAATGAGTTGTCTTTCACGTCCCTCTGCTTCAGAACAGGAATTTGATATGTCACTATGATTGCTGTTTTCCTTGTTCCCCCTCTGTTGCTGCAATATGCATTCTAATTTTTGAGTTGTTGGAACTGACTCATCTCTGATATCTCTGACAGCATCCTCTGCTATTCTCCGTGGTCAGGTGGAGTACCATATCTACCAAATCCATCCTCAGCTGCAGGTAATTTCAAAATAAATTCCTATCAGTTAACTATGCCCTAGCTTGGAACAGCCAGATTCTGGTATCATCAGCTGCTGTGGAGATCCTCTGTGCATTGCTCTTTCTACTGACTATGCTCTCTCTCAGATTCAAGTGTTCAGGCAGAACTGTAAAAGTTTAACTGATTTGGTCTGCCATACTTTCAAGAATGAGAGGAACTTTTCCACAGCCTGGGCACTAGAAGGACAACCGTGTGGGGGAAGCTGAGCTTTGTTCTGGTCACTTGCTTTGCAACAGAGCATAGCTTTCTTTATTCCTCAGAAATCATAGCTACTCTTCCTATCAGGCTGGGCTCAGTATGCAGCAGGCAGGTGGAAATGTTAACAGTGATACCAGATCAGATCTTTACAATTTGAGGAGTGCCAGATTACACTTGATTATCTATTTGATTCCAGGTCCTATCTCGGTTTTAGGAGACAAGAATCCTGGCTACAAGCCTATGTTTGCCAGTCTGGTGTAGCTTCCTAACATTGCCACACCCTGGAATTTCTCAGCTTCCTCCATGCCATTGGTCTCATCTGTTGCAACCCAACAAAAGCTGCTCCAATATTCTCTATTCAAAAATTTCCTCCTTGGCCTTCATAGCAGTTCCCAGCAACTGCTACTTCTGAAGATCCTTCACAAAACTTGTGTCCTAGGTTACAATGTAAATTGTGCCCAAATTATGTATTCTATCCCCATGAGCTGTTGGACCCAGATGGGGCAGTGTTTTCCTTATCTTCTGTTAACGAGCCTAACAATGCCTTGCCCATGACTCATAGATAACTTCCTCCGGGAGTTATCTCTGTTTAATGGGCCATCAAGGGCCCACTGCATGACTCATAGAATGAGATCAGCCCATTGGGAGATGCTCCGCCCAGGGGGAGGAGCCAAGCATTCCCACCTGGATATAATCTGGGATTTGGGACAGCACAGGCAGCCTTTACCCACTGGACTCCCAGAGGACAAGAGCTACCAGATGTTTCTACAGGAATCACTGCTTTGACAAGACCATCTCATCTGGACTGCCACTACCACCCTAACAGGGTGTCAGGTTGTATTCTGACTCTGTCAGTGGGTTTTTTTGTACTATTACTTTTATTTTATTTTACTTTCTTTGATCTCTTTTCTTTTCCTCTTATTAAATTGTATTTCTGACTTAGAGTCTTTCACTGGTTTTGCTTTCAAACCAGCACAACTTGTAAAGGCCAGCTGCACTTCTGCCTTATGGAAACTGGTAACAAGCCAAATCCAGACAGATACATCCACCCACAGTCCCTGCCTGTACTGATCAGGTGATAATTATTGCATCTTTCCTTGTCAATATTATGGCCAGCATGCTCTTTTTTCATTCAGTATTCATCTGTCATACTAGTGCACATCTAAGCTACTTCTTTCTCAAGATTGACTTGAGAAAATCTCTCTTCTTTTGCCTGTCTTTGCTATTGTATTTCCTCCAAGAGAAGGAACACAACTGAGTTTCTCAGGCTTGTGAGCTGGTCTGACACCTACAATACCCATGTGGGTGGGAATTCTCTCCCATGTTTGCCTGTGCCAGCTCCCTGTATTTTCTCCTGGTTCTATCTGTGGTAGCTGTGTTTGCAGACCAGCAGCATGGACTCATATTAGGACACCTGTAACTCCAGTAATGCAATCCAATGGCATAAGACAACACCTTGTTCTCTGAAAATACAATGGACTCTCTAGTGTAGCTAAGGTCCTCACATGCTAACAGATAATTTCCTAGAAGTGATGACAGCCGCATTGTTCCCCCTGTCACGTTCTTGCCTCCCTTTCTTTCTCCATTCACACTCACCTATCCCCCAGCTATTTGGAGAGTGCACAGTATGGTGTCTACAATACCTACCAATTTTCCAAGTAGTTTTTTTAGTATAGAATAATAGGCAGCAAAACTAGTAGCTCAGGATGCCTGGTCTCTTCTTTAGCTCTGAGGCTGACATCCACTCTTGCTGTGATTGAATCCTATTTGCAGAATGACTGACTAACTTGTCAGGTACTCCTGCAACCTGATCCCCCACTCCACCAAAAGTGGGTATGCCTCCATAAAGCAAGGTAGCTGGTGAGGTACTGGAAGCAATGCAGTTGTATTACCAGGTTGCTCTGCTGAGGTTACTTAGCTCTACTGGCTCTAGTTTTTATGTCTGGCACTGCATCATGACAGGAGAATGTCTTTCTGTGTCTGCTCAGCTGGACAAATGTCAGACCAGACTTGCTGTGAAAGCCCAACTACATGAGTGGTATGGTATTGCAGGTTGTTCTGAGACTGCTCCATACAAACCCCTGCCCTCTCAGAAGGTGGACAGTGCATTTGAAACTAGATACAGTACAGTTTTCAGCCTATCTAATAACACAGTGCAGCAATGTTCAGGTAATCTGATGACACACTCCAGTGATTGCCTACGTATCTGCTGTCATGCTGCAGCAGGAGTCTGGTAAGCACCACTGGCTTTCCTTACATCTCGTGTTCCTCTCAGCACAGAAGGACAAGCCTGTCTTTCATTTTCTCTTCATTTTGCTTGTCCATTTGTCTTTCATGAAGAAGAAGCCCAGCAGCTTTTTCTCAGCTGCACTGAATGAAAGTCTCTAGACTTATATCTGTGACAGCAGTGAGGGAGGGCACTGTGCAATGTGATCCTGCTGCCACAGAGCCAGGGACCATGCTACTGGCATCGACATGGAAAAGCAGAATCCAAGGGCATAAGTTCATGGTGTCCATTGACCAGAAGCAAGTTGTCATTGATTGTCCTGAAAACCCAGACCTTCTTTTTGTGGGGCCAGCAGAAACAGGAAGGCAACAAATGAGAGGCAGCAGCAGACAGGGAACCTGTGTGTTTGGGCACCCACAACTTATGGCAGGAACTCCTACTTATTTTATGGTGTTATTTATACATCTTAACCTTATAGAAACAATGGACTCGTGGTGCTGTACAGCTCCCTTCAAAGCACTGAGGCCAGAACAATTTTACTGCTGTTTTCTGAATTACCTTTCTTCTAGCTGCCTTTTAGCTCCTTGCTTCTCTGAAGATCATCTAATTTTGTAGCAAAAATGCCTGGTTTTAATTATTGTTGATAAACAAGTGAAAATTGCTTTTTACACTCTTTCCAATTACCTTCAAAGCTGCTAAGCAGAAGTTCTTGCGAAGTGAGAAAGACAAAGAAAGTCAGAATGTTCTTGTCCATTCCTTCCACCTGCATGACTCCACCTTGACAAAGGCAGCAAATTGATCTGGAAAGGTCCATATGAAGAACTACAACTTGAAGAGGGCTGTTAAAATAGTGTCCTAGTGCTCTAACTGGCAGCAGTTTTCATACCTTCTTCAAAAGCTCAAAAAAGCTTCAAAAGCCTGCACCTTGCTCAAAAACAAATTCCTGCTATCCCCTCTTCACCTGGTGAGCCTTCTCCCCTTTCCACATGGAAACTATCCACATATGACTAAACTATGGTTTAGTCCTCTGGCATTGCAAATGATGATTTCCACTCTTAGCTGCTGTTTACACACTTAATTTTGCTGTTCCTCCTCTTCATTTAAAATGTAGAATACTTGAACTATCTAAGTTTTAAGTAAGTACAAGCAAGAGATGCTCTTATAAATTACCTTGGACATAAAAATGGTATCTTCTAACTTTGCTGCTATTGTGCATATTTGGGCCCACAAAATTACTAGTATGTATTGATCCCTTAAGGCAGTCAAATCACAGAAATGAATCCCTAGAAGACTTTGTACAGGAAAATAGACAAAAGCAACATCAAGAAAAGGGGCAATACTGGCTACTGGCATTAAGACTTGGTCATGCAGCTTCTCTAAGGCACATGTGGAAAAGGAGGATTGAGTATTGCTTTAATGAGTGACCATCCCTGAGGTGGAGACTGTCACAGACAACAATAGCTGAACTCACCAAGGGGTTTTTTTTAAAGCCATAAAATTCACTTATCTATTTACAAAGAGCTTATGCAAAGGGACTTTTCAGCCATGACTATAGCAACCACTACAACATCTATTAGTCACATAACAGCAGAAAAAAAAAGTAGAAACATGAAACTACTTGGAATGCAAAGTTTAAGCTGCCTCTTTCACTTCCATTCAGCAAACTCTTCAAAAGCTAAAAAAAGTTGAATCAGCCATCTCATTCGGAACAAACAACTTTTTAGGGAAAATAATAAAATAAATGGTTGGATTTGCGATAAACTTCTATTGTTAGTATCATACCCACCATGTAATGAAACACAGAGGGAAAACAGAGGACAAGATGGGAAAGGGTTTTGTGCAGGTGCAGGATGCACAACATGCTCTTACACATTGTTCCTGTTGATTTTCTGTCCTTGTCTTTGACAAACTGTGGAAATAGTTCACAAGGTGAAGAGACTTCCAGCCACCTTCAAACCCTTCCTTGGCTGAACAGCCCTAAAGTATCCCCAGGTAAAATGCTGTGGGGCAGTCAGCTGCCCGTGTCAGTTTTCCTGCATTTATTTCCTGGTACCGGCTCTTCATTAGTATGAAACCAGAGCTTTGCTGTAGTCTACAGACAGGAGAAGACTTGGCCTGACATTTAGGATATTGAGAAATCAGCAGTTTCCACAGAGATGAAAGAGAGAAGCATCACCACAATGCTGCAGGTGCTCCAGCATAACTCCAGGAATCACCACGTCACCTGAGCTGCTCAAAGGGCAAATTCCCATTTGAATCTCACATTGAGGTGTGGGAACTTTAGGCAAGCATTCTTAAGCACAGGTTTGAAAGGGACATGTATAAGGTGCAGAAATTGTTCTCTGGACACTGACTGCCTGTCCTGGATGTTACTAGCTCCTGTTTCATGTGCTGTGCCTTCATATTTAGCACAGCTGTATGAAATTCAAAAAATGTTGCAGAATTGTAAAGTTGGGAGTAACAAACTTCAAAAGTCACCTAAGCCCACTGCTTGTCTGAATTGCTTCTTTCTGCTCCAAGCTGTGTGCAGTTTGCACCCAAATTCACAGTGGTTTTCCAGTTTTGCCTTAGGGTGGATTTTTATTTTGTTAGAGGAAAGTGCTCTGTAGTGACCTTAATAAGTAAAAGATGGGCCCCTATGTTACAAAAGGTCTCAAAAATCACTTCGGGAAGTTAACACTACACAGCTAAAATATCTCTTATAATCTTCAGTGGTAACTGAGTATCAGCCCTCAAATGATTGGAAAATCTCAGGAACAACTTGCCAAGTATTTTCAGAGTGCTGAAATGAATTGTGCATGCTGAGATCATTAACAATTCCAAGAAAAAAATTATTCAGTGCAGTTTCCCATCTATTAGATTACTTTGCCTCTCCAGCAGTCTCCAGAGAAAGTCTCTGGCTGCTTCTTAAGGTCACTGAATCATTTCACTGCAATAAATGATCTCGCTAGCTGGAAATGTTGGAGAGGCTCAGCGTTGCCCTATCAGTGAGTCACTGCAAGCCCTGTGCTCATGGGTGAACATGAACCGCACCCAGCCTGCCCCCTCCCCTGGCCCTTCTCTTTGTCCTCCTTCGTCTGCTTTTGCTTTCCTAACAGTATTAAACTGATAGACATCTGTGTATTTTACTGTCTGTGGACGGAATAAGAACACAGACCAAAAAATAGGGGGAAAAAAAAAAGCAAAACCCTACCAAACATGATTTGGGCTCCCTAATCTCGGGAGTCTTTGACTTTGCCACGTGTAGGCAATTACAGGAAGGAGTCAGCAATGATGTTCCCTTGGGGCTCTGGCAGAGCAGGAGAACAAAGTGTCCCAGGGCAGGAACAAAGCTATCTTCTGCACCACTTAATGCCTGGAGACAACACGTATTGAGAGGCGTGCCAGTGTAAGAGTAGTTGACATGCATGGTTTAGCACACCGTGTAATCAGTAACAGAGGGAATTATAGGTCCCATCAGCCACGATTCTGTCACAAAGAGCAGCACCATCTCCCAGATGCAATCCAAGAGAACATTGATAAAGAAGACCAACATATCTTTGATAAATGCCTTTATTTCCCTCAGTAGGAGATAGCAGGCTGTTACTGTGGTGAAATGAATTCCAAAAAACATGTCCTGCAAGCCCTTGGCGATATTTCCTCTCTTTATCCCCAAGTGTGCATCACATTTGTCTTCCAGCTTTGTTGTCTGTTTTATCTTTATAACTTGCCTTTCTTTAAGGCTTGTTCCTCTATTTGACTGAGTCCTTGTAGGAGAGAGGAACAAATAAGCACCACTGGGTCACTAATGGGTAGTTCAGTAGTGCTGGTTACAAACCAAGCTTTCTCCCAGTCACTCTCAGAGTTCATCTATGCAACGTTCATATGCTACAAAACTGTCACCAGCCTTCAATGCCAGCATCTCCTGTTCAGTTGACTTGGGCTGATTCCAAGGCACTGCATTTCCACTTTTCCGGAATAGTGAATTTATCACAGCTGCTTCCCTCCTGTAAACTAGATCTCAGATGTCTGTCTCTGTCTCCCCGCACTGACACAATCACAGAATAATTTGGGATAAAGGGTCCCTCTGGAGAGCAACTACCTCACAGCAAGGCTAATTTCAAAGTTACAGTAGGATTTTCAGGGCCGTAGTGGTTTCATGTTCACTAAATCTTGTTTGCCAAATTTAGTGGGACTTGACGAGGAGAAAATGAAAAGCACAACAGGCCTAAACTTGAAAGTTACACACATAGTTCATTTTTACACACTAAAGAATGAAAAAGAAAAAAAAGGAAAATTGAAAATTGAAACTTTAAAACCCTTCTTTTTCCTCACAAACTGTTCACTTTCCCACACCCAACATAGAGAGACAAAACTATGATTTTCAGTCAGTTTTACGATTCAAACATAATATTCCATCACTCTGGGAGAAGAGTCCCTCAAATGCCCCATGGATCCTACAAACTACTTAGAAAGGTTCTCCTGTGGGTCTCAGCTGTCACACAAACAGCGCCCGGTAGGAAACCCTGCTTCCGTGATTCCTCCCATTTAGCACTTTCCCAAGCTGCTCAATGGGTCAAACATTGCGAGCTGGGGTGTTCGTTTTTAAAGGTGAACCACTTCAAAAGTAAAGGATTCTTTGTCTCAGGGAACAGAAATATCTCCCCACTTCTTCACAGACAGGAGGACTACTTATCTCAATCTCTGTCCAAGCATCTCATAGAATCAATTCCCCTTAGTCATCACAACTCCTTTTGCTCAAAGAATCCATACATAGATCTAAACGATCGCCTCCCCAAAATGCATATCTTTCTATGGTTTAAAGGAATATTTAGTTCCGTCTCCATTGTTTACATTTAGAGAAGTCCACTTCTTCTATCCCCTCATCCAATAATCTTATCAGTTCTTCCATTGAGTTCTTATCACGCTGTTGCTCTATGTTTCAAATCAATCTGACCTTTCTTCTCTCGCAGGGAAAAAGATTGGTGATCTGAAAGCTTCATCTTGCTAGGAAAGGGTTAAATCTTGCCCAGGCTCGCTCTCTCCCTCAGCTGGCAGCAGCGGCTCAGGGTATCAGGTTTTTCCGAGGCCAGGCTGGAGGAGGAGGCTGGAAATGTCGGAGCTCGGAGCTGCCGGGCAGTGAGGGATCATAAATGCTGATCAGTGCCTCCTGCCCACCCTTGGATCTCACAGGATGGGCTGAACTCGGGACCCCCGGGACCCCCGGGACTGTCCCGGCCCCAGCCGGGTGGGGCTGGGCTTTAAAAGTTCGCTGGATGTTCAGCTGCAGCCCCTCCCGGCAGCCGATGGGGAGAGGGGGGAGCCGGCCCAGCCCGCCCCCAGCAGCGGGGGCGGCAGCCCCGGCCGGGCCGCCAGGCCCAGGGCCCACACGGCAGACCGGGACCGGCCCTAGTACCTGCTCGGCTGTCCCGAAGGGAAGAGCCTTGGCCTGGACAATCCCAGCTTTATATGTGTACTTCCAAAGTTGTTTCTCAGTAGTCAAACAGCATGCCAATATCTAAAGCACACTCTGATAGGTGCCCATCCCCATCAAAACAACTCCAAGGTCCTGACAGGGCAATATTCCATATTTCTCTTTAACTAAAAAAATCAACCTGCGTAAAGCCATAACAAGGGCCTGATCAGTTGCAAGTCTCCAAGGATGGAGGTCAGCCTCCCTGGAAAGCCTGTGCCATTCTTTGACTGCTCTCATTCTGAAGGATTTTTTTCCATACATTCGGTCTGAATTTCCTTTGCTACAACTTATGCATTTGTCCTTTCATTTCACCTCTTGGTCTTCTGTGCCCTGCCAAGAAGATTTTGCCCATACTCCTCTTTATCACCCTCAGGCAGCAGAGAACAGCAGTGAGATGTCCCCATCTTTACTCTGCAGCTCCCTGAATCTCAGTGCTCTCTGGCAGACGGAGGACCCGGAAACACAGATGGCTTTGCCAATAGGCAGCCTCGAAAAGTGAAGACAATTGAAAGACTTCAGAAATCTTAGGTATAGACAAGCCACTTCCAAATATCTCAAATTGCCTAAACACCCAGTGGAGTTAGTACAAAAGGTCACCCTTACTGAACATTGGTGGGCAGGGTACACAGCCTCACTCAGTTAAAAGTTAAACCTGGATGCTACCTTTACATATTTAGTTCTTATACTCCTAAAGACCCAGTCAGGATTTGATCTGGGATCTTCAGTTTCAAAGGACGAAAGAGTCATGTCAGAGTGTCCTCTGATTTTGCATCTAGCAGACTTCTTCATTTCTCAATCAGGTTATTTTTAGAACTTGTTCGGTCTCCTTATGACCTGGTTTCTTTATGTTATACCATGAATGATTAATGTATAACCCTTCCCTTGAGAGGATCCTGCATCTCAACAGTCAGAAAAGTTATTACAATTCTGCAACGAAAGTGCACTTCTGGTCCAATCATAAATATATTTCTGATCATTATTCTGAAAAAAATTGTTTCACTGAAGTGAATTGCTCTTTCAGCAGCTGCTGGGACAAGGCTTGCTTTTATAGATAGCTGCTTTAGTATGACAATCCTCAAGCAGACTTCTGGACACTGAAGGCTGTGTGTTCTCTTTTAAGTTATGTTTCATTATGCTTATGGGAAAGTATTTTTGTGTTATGTTTTTCTATAAACCACTTTGATAGAAACAGAGACATGTATTTTTTCTATAGGGAAAAACCCCATGATATTTTCAACAAAATAACTGAAAAATACCATCTGAAATAAAAAGCAAGGAAATGTTACCTTAGGGCCTCAGTGACACCTGGTGTTCAGGCAATGGATATGATATTCCCTGAGGGAGGGTTTCCAGGGAAGTTGTCAGACCCATGCAGTAAGAGCATCTGAAGGGACAGTATGTTACTGCAGGAGCATCAACGAGGAGAGAAACTGAAAACTCACTCCCAGACAATGGCCATCTTCACATCCTCAGGGGATAATCCAGCACTGCACAGTACTGAGGATGGGCTCAGGAAAATCAGAGGGAATGAGGGGAGGAGGAAGCCCAGTAACCATTTTCCTACCTCTTCCACTGCTCCCTTATGGCACTGCATTTTGATTTTCCTGTGGGATTGGTCTCAGCTTTTACTGAGCTCCCATTGCCCAGGACAGTGGCCAGGTGCCAGGAGAGAGGTGTTCCCACACAACCCACAAACCTGCACTGTTAAAGGCATCAAGGGTTAACATGGCCACAAAGATTTGTGGCACTTGTTTCAATACCAGTATTGGGATGCTATTCGTGCTTCTTTGATGTCAACCTATTTCTCCCTCTACAGATTCTTTAAATGATTCTGCTCAACAAGAGACTGGAGATACGGTTGTGAAATGCAGAGGAGCTCCCACTAAACAAAACATGACCAGGTAGCCTAGTCCAGAAGATACTTGCAGCAAACCAGCAACATGCCCTCGTGTGGTGGAAGTGCAGCCCCAGGTTTCTGTGCAGATGAGAGGAGGAGGCTCAGCGTGGTGGCCAGCAGACCTGGCAATCCTTAGACCCAGACTGAGGTCACAAGACGCAAATCCGTGCCGAGATGGGGACTGTGGTCTTCTGACACAAGGCCAAAGAAGAAAGGAGTAAGACAGGGAACACATTTCCTAATGCTGCTTGAGGGAAACCTGCCCTTGTATGGAGCAGAGCTGTGGCTGCTCTGCAGAGAGCAGGGATGGTTTTGGGTGTTCATCAGACATCTACTGCTGAGAGAGACAGTAACTGTGGCCAATCAGAAAACTGATCTGGTGTTGCATTCTCAGCTGTGCACAATCTCCCTCACCTTGCTGAAAATGAAAGCGATTCAGGTTCATATTCTCCAGTTTCTCTTCCTGTCCCTCTTCTCAAAACTGCCATGAGGGCATCCTTCTTCCTTGCCTGCTAGAGCCTCTTTCCCCATTAGCTTTTTTTCCCCTGGAATTTTGTGTGTTTTCTGCTTCCTGTACATGTTTTCCTTTGAACTGTTTCCTCTTTTTTTACTCCTGTTACTGAGGTGTCAGAGAAGGGAGGATGCTGTCTTCTATAATACAGAGGAGCTGCTGTCCTAGCACCACCTTTCATAGTTTTTTTACAAGGCCAGACGTTTTGGGGTTTTACTCACCTAAATTTATCTACTATAAAGCATGATAAATACCGAGTGCTATTAAATAATTACAAATCACTTGTATGTGTTGAACAGCTGGTGTTGTATTATGTTAATAACCATTACAGGCAAAGCTTTAATGAGAAAATACATTTGATTTGGGATTTGGGCTGAGTTTAATGAATTTGTTCTTTTTTTCCTTCCCTGCTTAAACACATAAATTCACCTCTACCTATAAAATGCTCTGAACTATTCCTGGGTATCAGGATGCACGGATCAGTATTCTGATAATTCAAAACAAAACAGCTCCCGCTTTTCCATGAAAGCCAAAGCTCCCAAGGTTATTTGTGCAGTCAAGGTCAGGTGCATCATAAAAACCATTATGTAGGATATGCTTGCTTTTAATCTCCTCTACCTTCATGACCCCCCATTTCCACACTAGGAAATACTCTTGATTACAAAGTCTTTGCAACAGTGAAATAAAAGACAACACAGTGATTTATTCTTGTATGTGGTATTCAAAAGCAATTATACTCTGATCATCTGTACTACTACCAGGAACTGCTGTGCAGATGTTTCCAATACAGATCAGGAGCTCTCTTTATCTAACTCTTACCTCTCTGCCCAGTTGTCCTCTTTTAAGAAAAGGCTAAACACAGTCTTCAAAGAACACACACTACAGTGCAATTGCAAGGAAAAGCTCTCTGGCTGTGAAATCTTTATCTGTGTATAAATACTGATCTCTCATCCTTGCCCGGACTAAATGCTGGCATATTTGTCACTGGTGTCAGCTGCATCTTTCTATGAAATTCTCCTGGTTCTGTGGTGCAGGAGCAGCAGTGTGTCTCCAGCTGTCCCGTCACAGGTGCCGCCAGGAGAGGGCATCGGCTCACAGCGCATCCCCCGGGGTGCGCGGCCCCCGGGCATCCCCCACACCCCGCTCCTGGCCCTGGATGCTCCCGTACTCACCGGGTCCCGCTGCCACCTCCTCCACTTCCCCCTCTCAGCCAGCCAGGCTGGGTTTACCCAGACCTGACTATTGGAGGATTAGGCTTGAAACCCCAGTGCTAGTTTATACCATTCTTGAACTTCCTTGAAGTCATCAGCATGAAAGACAAAACACCTCTGCAGATGCTGTTTAGATCTGCTCTCTCCAATTTTAAGGCCAGAAGACAAAACTGAACATAGTTGTATTTGCATTTTTTGTTTGTTTAGTTTTAGAATTATTCTGGCAAAGTGAGATGGATGGGGTTTGGTTGGGACCAGCTAGGGGTGGGTATTTGTCTAGTTGTTTTGGGGATTTTTTTTACTTTTACTTCAAAAAGTAAAATCTCACATTGACTATAATTTTTTCCTAAGTGCTGTGGATGGATGGAGCCAGGTTTGGCCCCATAGTTTTGGAGGTTTCTGGCACCTTGTATGTTGCTCCTTTCTGACCAAGAGAGAGTTAGTTGTTAATTATCCCTATTTTCCTATATTGCAAGGAAACTTTTGGTAAATACTGCACATTGCAAAAATACCAGGAAACCAAGCAGAGCATCCACCACCAAATTGCCTGGTCTGGTTTCAGGAGTTCCCACTCATTTAAAAATCTATTTGTACAGCTATATAGCATTAGGACTGGGCAGCAATTCTTCACGTCTATTTAGCATGGAAACCAGTCAGATGTAAAGACTATTTCTCACCTTATTATTTAAACTTTTGAGAACAGAAGAGTCTTTTTCATGATGATTTGAAAAAATCTGTGCAAACAATTTTAAAAGGAAACACAGCTGATAATAGTTAGATGATAATAGTTATGCCATCTATATGCATGGGATGTATTTCCTGGTCTTTCTCACAAACTCATCACTATTCTACTGAGCAAAAGTGCATTTGCATCCAAGATGTCTCAAATCCCTAATAGCCAGCACAACAAGAGCTGGTCTCACACTCCCTTCCAACCCCAAGTGCTGTGGGAAACAAAGCAACTTGACAAATTAATAGAAGATCTTTCAGAGAGGCGATACTTTCTAAATATACAGAAAGGTGTTAGACTTAGAAAGGCACTGAAGCCTTGAGATACTATTGATTTTACAGGAAGATAGGCACTTAGATAACTACAATGCTACAGATTTTTTTTAAAATTTTATTTTCATAAAGTTCTTACTTCTGGTAGGTGATCTGAGATTCTGATTTTCTACAACAGCGGGTAAAATTGAATTAGTAGCATTTAGTAAACATTTGGCTTCCAGCAGCAGACAGAACAGCTGATAAAGACATGCTTCCTGCTTGTTAAATGGGATGAGACACTGTATGTCTAATCAATTACACAAATACCACAATACCTTGCTTCACTAGGTGTGGAAAAAATTTCACTTAATTTCGCAGTATTTTTACCAAATAGTTTATCACCACATAAAATTACCTCTGGTGCTGGCAAATCCTAGTGGAAACGTGAATATCCACTTAGGCAATTCTCAGGCAGTAAAAGTGCAATTGTGCCACAGGGATTGTGCATTTCCCATTACACCAGCACAGGAGCAGCAAATGCCCAGGCATAAACAACTCTATGGGATTGCATTTTTATGTCAACAGGTTCCGTTCACTTGAAGTTTTACCTGCTCCCAAATGAAATGCAACAATGAGTACAGTTTTGCATTTCTTTTTGCCACATGGCTGGACCATCCCTGTTTGAGCTGGAGCTCCAGCTGCCTCTGAATGGTGTGAGGCAATTCCTCTCATGAGGGAATTCAGGACCTTTCTTCTGAACACACGCTTCCTTCACACATCATGCCGCTGCGTACCTTCCATCAGCAAACAGGAGGTTCCTACACTGCCTTTAAAAACTTTCCAATAATTATGGGTCAGATTCCTGGAAAAGGTGTTGCTTTAACATGTGCTAGATCTGGAAAAAGCAAGAAAAAATAACAAAACAAAACCAAAGCAGTTGGTTCACTCCAGAGATCATGTTTTCCCAGACTACAAGACTTCCAGCTGTACCACGATGACCTTTAGGCTTTCTGGTGCCTGGTACCTCGTGGCCTTTGGCAGATCTTCCTTTTGATCAAGGAAGCTGCCTTCTGCCTGACCTGCTGACTTGTGAGAGGACAAAGTGTCCATGTGGTGTGGGATGACCTTGGCCACCTGGCCTCCCCCTCCTCAACAGGACTGGGGGTGGAAATAAGATGAAAAGATTGAGGTTTGAGATAAAGACAGGAAGGTGACTCAGCAATAATTGTCATGGCCCAAATGGATTCTGGGAAAAATAACTGAATTTATTTCCAATTAAAACAGAGCTGAATGGTGAGACACAAAGACAAAACCTTAAACACCTAGTCCTTACCCCCTTCTTCCAAAGCTGTTTCACTCCTTCATTCTCCCCCTCTACCTCTTCCATGCTCCAAGTAGTGTGGGGGTGGTTGTGGTCAGTACATAGCAGCTTCTCCCTCCTCCTTCCTATTCACTTTCCAGAGTGGGCCTTTCCCATGTGCTGAAGTCCCTCAGGAAAAACTTGCAGCATAGGCTCTCCACAGGCTGCTGTTCCTTCAGAGCATGTCCCCCTGATCCACCACATGGTCCCCCATGGGCTGCAGTGTGGATATCTGCTCTGCCATAGGCTTCTCCTCAGGCTGCAGGGGAATCTGCTCCAGCATCACCTCCTCTCCCTCCTTCCTCTCCCATCTTGGTGTCTGCAGGGCTGTCTCTCACACTTTTGTCATCACTCTTGTTTTACCCTTCCTTAGCTATACTTTCACAGAGGCATCAACAGCTTTTTGCTGGAATGCAGAGTAGCACACCAGGGGGGTCCCATCCCTTGTCTTACCAGCTTTAGAAGTGGTCAGTGACCCATTTTCAAGCAATCCTCCAGACCTTCACACTATTCTTATGGGAAAAATGCTCCAGAGCCATATTCCTCTGAAAAAGGCACTCTCCCTATTTCTAGCCTAGCAAGAACTCTTGGGTAGCTTATACCCGTTTGATTTGTGTCATACACTTAAAAAAGCTCATTTTCCTTCATGAAAATTTGAATCTACTGATGTGATGCCTGTGTTGGCTGAGGTTACATTCCTTCTTAACATTGTTCTTGTTAAACATCTGTTTTACAGAACTTCTCCATTTCCCTGTCCATCCCAGTAACTCTTCTGTACAGCAAATCTTTTAAAATCAGATTTCTTGAGAGCTGATGTATTCATCAAAAGAAAGTCCTGCCAGAGCCTCATCCTCATTCTCTCATGCCCGCACATTCCTCCTACTAAAAATGGACCAGTTAGCAAATAAGTGATTTCCCCACCCCCCCTTTTTTTTTCACAGTAGCAGCTCTAAGTTGTTGAAGAAATGATTCACAATATATCTTCCTTCTCTCCTCTTCAGTCATGTCCAACTAGAAATGGAAACAGCTGAAATTCTGTTACTGGTGCCTAAGGGGTATTTACAGTAATCCCATTTCTTACTCCAGCCATCAAGGTGGTTGCTGTAGGAGATGTAATATTTCCTGGCACTGCCAGTACTTTCTGATGTTGTCATCTCCAAACAATGTTGCAAATAGTCCTGGTTTTTATACCAGGGTTTCTCCTCAAACATTATTAATGGGCTCTGTTCTGGTTGAAAGCATTGAGACAAACCATCTACTCATCAGTTTGACCTTGCTTATCCAAGGATCCTGTTACTGGTCACCACACCCTCTAGTTCACATAATTTCCAAGATTAAAAATACTACCTATTCCAGAGGGATGAAGATGTATTTCCTTTGTCTACACTGTATTTTTTTTATTAAAAACCAATATGGGTCAATCAGATGTGATTACTTCCAGAAAGCACTGTTATATTTTCTCCCATTTTTTACTTCCTTGTAGTCATTCTTCCCATTTATTCTGAAATCTGTCTTCATACTGAAATCAGTCTATCAAGTCTACCATCTACCAGAGACTTTTAACATTCCTCCTATAGAAAATATAGCATCTACGTTATATATCACAGAAATACAAGACATGTAAGTCTCTTGCCTCCTTCTCCATATCCCAATTTGACTGATTTAAATACAACACAGTTCCTTTTTTTTTTTTTTAACTGGACATTTGTTGCTCTTTTCCCTCCTTTCTGTTGGAGATAATTTTAATACTTTTGACTTAAAAACGAATGCCTCTGCTACTGTTATGTCATGGGAAGCCCTTGGGACTGCAGCTTCCCTACTCATACAAATGGATTTTACCAAAATTGAGAAACATATGGACCTTGTTTTGTATATCTATTTAAAGGAATTAAAAATTGAAAATGGAATCAAAGTTTGCTTTATAAATCAGTTTGTGAAACATCCTGATGATCACAACTAATCACTTTTGTTGGTACAGTAATTCTTGGCAAGAGGATGACAGTGACAATGTAAGTCAATCCTCTGTACCAATACAACTTGGAACAGCATTTCTCTAACAGATCTCTATCTGTATTTCATCATTCCCTGCACTGCCTCAAAGGGATTCCCTGCAGAACCCACACAGTTCAAGTAATTTGGCCTCTGATTTTATTTATACTTTTTTTAGCATCCATCTTACTTTCCTCTATGAGGTTTGGGGCTTTTGTTATCCCAGTTTTGGGGATGTAAGTACTATCATAAGCTCCAACACTTGCTTAGTGTCTCTCGTGCATCAAGTAAAATACGTTATCAACCACAAAGATTTCCTGAATTGTTCTCTGCTTTTCCTCTCCCTGCCAACTCAAGAATCCCAGTTCCTGAGTGATCCTAGTCCCACAGGTGGGTTGCACATCCATGACACAGCACTCAATGTCTTTACAGCAGGATCACCTTAAAAAAATCTGCCTTCTGGCATTTGAGTTTACCTATCCCGTTCACAGCTGAACAAAAGCTTAACATTCCTTTTCATCATTGAGGCTGTAGAGCTTGAGTGCAGGGAGGGATTTGGTCAGCTCATGAACTGCACAAGATCTTGACCTAATAGTTTGTAGCTCGGTCATTCTTTCTGCAAATAACTGAACTCTCTGGTTCTCCTCAGCCACCTTTACATGAAATCTCTCCATTCTGTTGGCAGCAGTTCATCTTTTTTCAAGTCTCCTGCCTTTAAAACGCAGAAAGTCCTTTCTGAGCTCTCTCATAGTCCCAGGCACCAATCCCAGTGATTAGGAAAACTACATGTGATCACGGAATTGAGGCAACCCAAGGGCTTTACTTGCCCCAGGTAAGGTGATGCACTGGAATCTAAGCCAGGTGGGCAGACCCAAGGCTCGTGCCTTGGTCCATCAGTTATGGCAAGACGATGTCTGATCTAACCCATCTAGCTCTCAGACACTTTTCAGTTGCTGCTGAGACTGGAGAAGAGCATCCAGGAGCCAGTTTTTGCCAAGCAGGTGTAGACACTGCTGATGTTCCCAAGGTCATGTCTCCAGCCAGCTTTGGACAAAGTCACTGGGTTTTGTCTGCACATGCCATTAACCTTGAAGGCGAGGTTTGCAGTGCAGCAGCCCCATCTCTGCTGGCTCACATGGGGAGGCCAGGTTGGTGCTGTGGCTTCTACCTTCGAGGTACTTCCTGGAGATTTGTCTTAACATCCAAAGAACTGCATCTTACTGAGCCTTGCTTAGAAACACACACAATTTCATAGTTGAACTGGCATGTGAAAGAGAGGAAACTGTCTTAGCAACCACCTCATGCATTCAGAACATCCTCCCAGAGGAGACAAACAGAGCATGAAACCTCTGAGCCTTTCACACAAAGTGTAAACCCATTTCCCTGGTCTGTGTTCTTTGTGTTAAGAGCCTGCAAGGGAAAAGACAGCTATGTAAGTCCCTCACCAGCCCATCTGGGGTTGCTGCAATGTACTGATTAAACACTCAAATCAGAGAGGGTTCCAAAACAATTACCTAAGGGCAAGGAGAGCTATAAGGAGATTGCAGAAATGCTCCCATTCTGGAAAGGGGTATTATCCCCATTTTATAGATGGGACAGCTGAGGCAGGAGGTCCCTCTCAGTCATGTTAAGCATTGCTCCTGGCACTCATCATCTCGAGCTATTGGAGCTGCTCTGCATTCACAGTGAGTCAGTAATCCCAGCGGGAGTTAAATCCATCACATGGACCAGTATTTCTACAGCCAGGCAAGGGAACAGTGTTTAGTAACTGGCAAAGGTTTCTGTAAAGAATTTGTTGCCAAATCTCTGGTACGCTAAATGTCCCTGAATATCTGCAGCTGTTCTTCCATCACGGTGGCTCCTCCTTGGGCTGACACAGGATGGGGCAATGCATTAAATCTGTACAAACCCAAAGAATTCAGGCAGAGATCATCAAAAGTGTTTTAATGATTAAACCATGTCAAACATTAACAATGAAGTATATTCAGATGAGCCAAGAGTTTATTTCTAGCACATTTAGACAGCCTATTTTGAACATTATAGCTGCTGTACTGAGCTATGTAAAGACTCTGCAAACCAGTACCTAGAAATGAAGACACACGCACAAGCTTTGATAATGTAAACACAACAGACACTGTCTCCTTCAAAACAAGGAATGAAAACCCACAAGGCTAGTAAGAGAACTTATTAATTCCTTAAGAGATGTGCAAAAATTTTAAAAAATATTTAAAAACAATTAAATGTGTTAAAACTGGCATTTATATAAATATCAAAAAACTAGATAGTTCAACTTGAGCAATGACCAGCAGAATGTCTTGCACAATTCAGTTTTTCAGAGCTTAATGGACTCCACCATGGCAATACCAGAATACCAGCAACAGATACTGGCTTTGCAACTGACTCCTCATATGTGCAAGACAGCATTTTACAAGAAGGAGTAACTTCTTAACCAGCAATCAAACCAAATCCTTAGCTATAACAAGCCAAAACATTACCAGTGATATACACAACTCACATTACAGAAACAGACATTTCCAGCACATTTCAGTAACATTTAAAAAACATTAGCTATGACTTAAACTGTTTAAACTTGCTTGTTTGGGAAAAAAAATCTTTGTGTTAGGCACATTTTGAAAGTGAACGTATGCTACATGAAGAACAGTTCAGATACCAACTTAAATACAGACAATTCCATCAGAAAAGCATCTTTCTGGCTCCCCTTTTAAATACACTTTTTGGATATGTCACAGACTTAAACAGGAGCTCCTAAAATATGGATATGGCTATGGTAATAATACTTGAAACTGCCAGTTTCATATTAAAAACCACTCTTCATTTAGCATTTAAAAATTCTCAGAAATAAGAAAGAAAAAAAGGAAAAAAAGTAAAAAGAATAGATGGGTCCACCCTGTATATGCTCTAAACTTTAGAGACAATATTTAAATCTTACTCGACTGTGTAAGCGCCAATTACTTTTATGTTAGTGACGCACTTCAAATAAAAAAATAAGATCTATTAAAAAGGTAAAATAACTTTTCCATCTGTTTTGTGACCGTTGAGTCAATTAAAGCCAAATATACAAAACTAAATGCGCCATTTCCGATTTCACTGTATCGAGTAAGAGATACGTAGCATTGTGTATCACATACAGAACAGTAAAATGATCAATGGATTCTTCTAAATGACTTTTTAATAAAAAGTCAATCAACTGAAAAGTTGAAACATACCCTAATTTTTAAACCAGTAATAAGCTTTGGGCCCTGCTTTTTAATTTAAGGCATGTGTGTTTATCTACTGAAACCAGCATCATACAAATTACCTCTACAATCACATGCATGATCTATAGTTAAAAAAATGGAGGTTTAGATTACAGTGTTTTCAAATTATGAATCATAATTCAGCACCTATCATATTGACTAGTAAGGCAACAGCAGTGTCGGATAATATGATAATACTCCCTTCCATAGTCTATAGCAGGGTCAGTGACAGCCCAGAATTATTTTTAAACTTTAACCTACTTTTATGTTCTGTATACGGTTTCTAGGGTGTTTGCACTGGTTAAGTCCTACATAAATCACACTATTCTAGGCAGGAATAGTTACAGTAGCCATTAGAGTATTAGTGCACAACTCTCATTGTGCTTACAATCAGATGATTTTGTTGTTGGGGTTATCAAAATGGTTTTTCAGTTTGGTCTTCAATCCTTCCTTTGTTTCCTTTGTTTCACATTGTTCTCAAGGGAAGAAAAGCTGTTTGTATACCCGTTCGCAATGGCCGTGGAGCCGTTCTGATACTCTTTCCTCCTCGAAGATGCCTTCTTGTTGTAAGTCTAGAATACATGGAAAGACACATGGTTTTGCTTAATTAGCTATAAATAACTACTTCCTCACAGTAACTCTAGAAACACAAAAGTAAACTTGCATTCATCATTTTTAAAGACCTTGTGCTGCTGGTAAGAGTCTAACAAGCTCTACCACTTTTTGTGTATGACACTATACTATGCCTTTCATTCATCACAGTGAGAGGAGTAGTTCACTTGAAAAGAAAAAGACTCGTCAGGATGATGGTAGTGTTATACTAATAGTAAATTAGAAACAAGGGAAGCAATTTTACGAGCAGACTGTGGGATAAGAATATACTCAAAACAGCATGTGAGGAAGGAGGTTTGAGGCACTGCAGGTGACAGTACCTTGAACAAAGCCAGAACAAGAGGTAGGTAAACAGTAAAAGTGAGGGAAGTTCAGAGATAGAAATGCGATGAGAATTTCCATTGGTTAGCACAAGAATCAAGAACTAACATCAAGGATTGGGGAGACTGTCTAAAAAAATTACAGACAGTAAAATGTACATTTATTTTTGTAAAGGGGCTCAGCTCCTTGACAAAAGCACATTTGCCCAAATTTCTGTGTAAAAGGAATTTAAACAATTGAAAGTTAAAATATGAGCAAAATTGACTAAGAAAATCAAGTAATATCTGGAATATACTACAATGTTTAATTAGCATGCTCATATGCAGGAAGTGATAGAAATCATGGGACTGATTTTAAGAAGTACCAGGAGAACAGACAGGGAAGCCTGCTGTGTTTTCCCCCATGGAATCATTCTCACCAGAACCAAAATGCCCAAATCTCTCAAATGACATTTGAAACTTCTAGCAGAGTTTGCTTGTTTGGGGGCAGCAGGCTGTTGGTTTGATTTTCTGCAGACAGTAGTACATGATTTTCTGTAGACAGTAGTTGTACATCTTTGTACAGAGCCCTGTTATGAACTGCTCAGAATAACACAAACCAAGTCTGGATCTGTTCAAACATGAAATCAGATTTGTAGAAACACAACTAAACCCACTAATTTTCCATATGAAAATACAAACACATGCCTGTAGAAGTAAACAAAATCCAGATTTCTGCATGTTGTGAGTTCAGGAAGTTTCCCTGGACAAGAAACAAGCATTTCGCCTTGTAAAAGCAGAAATGAACAATTCCTTTGGGTGCTTCACCAGGTTCACATGCTGCTGGTTTATTTCAGACTGGAAAGCTTTGTGTTACATAAAGCTTTTCCTCTCCCTCACCTGCAGTTAAAATTGCAGTAAGCCATTTTTTTGTATCACTCTGACTTACTGAAATTACTAAGCGTTCTGCATTATGGGTACAGAGCATCAGAAGATTGGAAAGTAGAGGGCAGATCAACAAGTGTAGTACTTCAAGAACATATGCATGTTAGTGAAGGATAGCAAAAGGTCATTTCAAGCATATCTTTCTGTAACAGCTTTCCAGTGAGATACAGCCAGGAGAATGCTAGAAAGAGTTGATGAATGTTACTTTTACCTGAATATAGAAATTTGTGAAGAGGATAATCAAAGAAATCATGTAAGAAATCTGAAAATACAGCCACCCCTGAGGAAATGCACATGGCCAAACAACACCACAGCTGGTCTGGAAGATTGTCAAGACAAACTGAATCTGGGGAGAGAAAACAAAAATAAGAGAAATGGAGCACATTAATGGAAGGAGGAAAAAAAACATGAGTGACCAAAATCTCAACAGTTATTTTCAAAACAAGTAAAGAGTATGTAATATTGTGTGTTTGGCAAGTGTTTTCTCTGTAAACCTGAGTTAGCAGACATTCAGACTGTGGTATCCTCTTAGGCCTGTTTATTTGTATTTTTCCATTCCAGAACATTAAAGTAACTTATGTAGAACTGATATATAAATGTCCCAAGGAAGAAAAACCACCTTCTTCCTAGTGAGAGTTCATTGGGATTTGACTTTACCATCCTAATGGAGTAGATCTGCATCTCACTGCTTCAGCTGCAGAAGACCTGGGGTCACTTGGTCTACACATAGACCCCTGCAATCCCTTCCCACAGACAGGAACTGTCTGACACATGGCTCCAGTGGAAGAATTTTTGGGGTGAAGGCTGCAGGGTAGCTGGGGAGGCAGAAAGGAGGATAAGGGTCCAATTATCTTTAATTATCTCTTTTGGAAAAACAGAGTTTGGGCTTATATGATGCAGAGGCCTTAGGCAAAATTCATCCTCACATAAAGGCTACCAGATTAGGGAATGTTTATTTAAAAAGAGAAAGACTGTTTGTTCTGCTCTGCTATTTTGCTGCCCTAACAGCTATGCATACAGGGCAGGGAAGGAAGTGAAAGCAGCTATGACAATAGCCAGGGGAGCAACCGAAGCACTGAGACACTACACTCTGTAGCACTTGAACAACCAGGATGAAGAATAGAGCCTAAATCTGGAAAGAAAAACAGAAGCAAACCTCAAACCAAAGCAACCCCCCCATGCCTCCCATGAAAATAATGAGCCCTTGGCTACAATACTTAGCCATCCTTCAGGAATAACAGTGCTAAAAAAACCAACATGTTGAGAATCAACACTGTGAATTGCTGGCAGTAAATGTTATTAATCATCACCAGCAAATGTTACTAAAACTATTCACAGCTCTGAGAAGGTGGTGGGGGGGAAGAATATAGCAAAAAGATTTATCTCTAGGTTTCAGTTTCCCCACCTACAAAATGGGGAAGGGAGAACACTCATGCACATTTCCTTGTGGTGTTCTGACATGCTGTACACATCAAACCTGGTTCTCGTGCAGTATCACTACAGCATGTGCTATATTACTTAATTTCACTGCTCTTATCACCTCCAGCACAAAGGGGTCAGGCTTCATCACCATGCACACTAGAAACAATCCAAATAGATACAAGGAGTCCAACACAGAATTACAAGAGAAAAAAATCTGCCCATTTAAAGTGCAGAAAGAGAGCAGAAATATTGAATAGTTTTTAATAAACCATTTGCAACTGTATGCAAAAGTAGGACAGAAAAGGCATTGTCCCTCAGGACTAGAATGGCCCTTGTTAGCTGTGGATGGCATTGCACTTGGTTTCTGGTCCGTCCCAGCCTGACCAACCAAGCACAGGGAAGAGCAGGCTAGCTCAAGAGGGCTTGGAAGAAAAGCCTCCTCCCTGGCTATTGAGTCCCAGAAATCCCAGCACTGCAACCCCCAAATGCATCTAGCCACACAGTGTGGTGGAGGGGAGAAAGATCCCACACACCTCAGCACTGATTCATATACACCCCCAGTCCTCAGTTCCCCACTGTCCTGAAAACAGAGCAAACAGACATGCAGAAGCTGGATTTCCTAGGTGATGTAGACACTACAAGATGTAGAAGGTACTAGCTCTCATTCTCTCTTCTTCTATCCCCTGCCAAGATTTCCTGATTCGGTAGAGACAAGAGGACCTCATCACGAATACAAGAGCCTGCTGAAGCACTGAAGAGCAAATCACTCACCAGCTGCCCCTGAGTGATGTACTTCTTCCACCACAGATAAGGACGCATTGCTGGAACAGCAGACAATCCGTAGTAGGAGTACATGAGGACATGGATAAAGCTGTTCAGTGTGGCACCAAAGTAAGCTAAAAAAAGGGCAAAGGAAAAATAAAGTACACTTCATTACCAGGAAGGAACATGCTGTTTCATGTAACCTACAAAAATAACAAGTCCAAAATGTTACTATTTAAAATATGATTTCTCTTAGAAGAAAAGCAAGAGGGTTGGGTTTTTTTACCCTATTTTTTATTCTGCCTACCCCATGGAGTAGCTGAGCTGCTTAGCAGTTTTGTGCTTTACACCAGCCTTCTGGTTTTGTTTCCTCAAGTTACTCTTTTTCACATCTACATTATGGTTTCTCAAGGGAACTGAGGAAACTGATAAAAAGGAGGAATGCTCACATACCAAACAATCAATAGCTTCACCCATCTACTACTTCTAGGTTGATTTCACTTCCCTTCAGGAGCCAATTTTGTCATTTATAACCAAAAACTTCAGATACCTTCAGAAACTGCAAGTTAGGTATTTTATTTGTCCTTGTTTACAGTGCCTTTAGTCATTAAAAGAAACTTCTAGCTTAACACCAAACATAGAACTGTGATGACACAACAGAACATAAAGCTTGGAAGAAGAAAAACATGTGACTAAGAATAGCACAAAAGTGTTTTCAAGACCACATGAGCACAAGATGGATTCTAAGTAGATGCAGTTTTGACTGCTATACGAACAACGATTGACTTCCTTGGAGGAGAACGTGTTTCCAGATGCAGACTTTTTATAAGTTCGGTATTACTCACCGTTGTGCTGACAACACACAACAAACACGAGTTTCTAGGCTGTTTGGCTCAGAGAACATTCTGAGGAATGCAGCCTCTTGGCCTGCACTGCCAGTAGCTCACATCCATTGGGTTTGAAAAGGTTTCCCTTGAATGGAGTGTTCAACAAAGCCAGTATCTATCAGCTGCACATCCTAACTCACAGCTAAGCCAGGCTAATGCAGTTAGGAAACTAGATGCCAGGTAAATGCAATAGAAGAATTAAAGCCAGATTGCCAAAGGTTAGCAGGATTTAGACAAGAGAGACATGGAAATCTTCCACTTAAGATTCATTTACTCATGTTCATTAGTGCTCAGGGGACAAGATTTTAATTGGAATCATTTGTTATGGCCAGTGGTATAATGAGATTAAATTAAGGAAGTAATATCTCAACTGAACTTTACAGATACAAGGACAAGAGTCACTTTTAGCTGTTTTACAGTTGAAACAAGCTTCTGGGTTGACTTGGAAAAAAGTATTGTTTCATCAGAGGGTCTGTAACTACAGCAAAAATAGAGAGAGCAAGGTTGATGGGTATCTGACCTGGGCTAATGCACCTGATAAATGTCACACTGCCATACAAATTCTTCAAACTACAGCCTCCTTTCCTGGAGGCTGTGCTGGCAGCCTAATTCCTGCAACCATCTACAATAGTTGCGATTCAGCAAAGCAGCTTAATATGGTACAGAACAAATCCTTCAGCTGAAGGTACCAGAGATGTTTGGTTTGATCAAAAGACCACCAAAACAAAGCCCCTGTTGCAGATGTTCCCCCACCATCACTCAGTACTTACAGTGACCACAAGGCACCCAGTTCATAACAAACCACCAGATGTTCAGCATTGTTGCATGGTGGTAGACATGCAGAACAGTGATCTGATGATTGTTTTTCCTCAAAATGAAAAAGAAGGTATCCATGAACTCAATGAGTTTGGAGAAATAGTACCACCAGAGGACACGTATGATCTGGAAAGGAGGAAACAAGTTTTAGAAGCACTGAGCATTGTGGGGGCTTTCAACTCTTGTTATCTAAGTAATTAAAATCCAGATTCTGTCCTGCACTACTTGGATTGAAGACACTGCTAGGATCTCCTGTAATACTTCTGCCTCAGGTTTCTCCATAAGAGAGCGAGGTACAAATCTATAGCTGCAGCTGAAAACAGCATGACATCGACTGCTTCATGAGGCTACTGCTGTGCACCTGCATTGTCCTGGGAGAAATAAGAAAATACTTAACCAGAGCTGGTGCTGCAGTCCTGTCTGTAAAGGAGAGGTCAGAAGTGTAACCACAAGAAATCATCACCACATCTCAGAAAGAGAAGGGTAGTCTCAACATAGAGTGGTTGGATACAGTCTGAAGACCAGGTCCTCATTTTTTGATCTGGGGACACTTGAAAATTTGCATATAATTACTCACAAAAATACCAACTATAAATACATCATAGATTAACTATTATGTCTGACAGTGCATTGTCCATTATACTTCAAAAGGAGGAAAAAAGCTTATTGTTTAAGCAAAACATGCATAATCAATACTGCTCTGCTCTCCACTTACAGTCAAGTGGACAATTTGAAATATTACCAGCTCTAAGTCTCGATTAGGGTACCTTCATATCAGCCTCTCCTCCACTGTGTGTATCCTGACAGAAGAAATTGTATCCTCCTTCCAATACTCCTGTCACCAGCTGAGAAAATAAAAAACATAAAGTGTTATTTGGGGAGAAGGCTAAACTCCATGGCACCTGCAAATCTCCACAGTGGCTCTGCCCAGACATCTGGTGTCAAGAGAATCCTGGGCACCTGAGCTTGGCATGGAATTCAAGTTCCAAGCAGCGATCAAATCGTAGTGAAGGGTTAATTCAATTCCCAATTCCCAATTGGGGTATACCAGAATAAAAAAAGGAGGTAACATTTTATCCCCACTTATCCCACACAATGTGAGCATTTTCAGAGTCATATTCCACACAGATTCTCAAGAAATCTTCTTTGCTGATGATCTCATTGTTAGAGAAAGTAAATAACTGAAGTTTTTTTTGAAATGAAGTAACATTTTTCTTCTGATTACTTTTGGAAAGTTACATCTTTAAGAATTTTTATACTCAAGAGATGTGACTACAATTTTTTCAACCTTGTGACAGAGCATATTTTCAGCTTTGCTCTTCTTAACAGCTAACAACAGATATTTCACTGCACTGCCATTCTTCAATACCTTTTTAAGCAATTCACTCATCCCAAGCACATTACATCCTTCCCAATATAAGTGACTTCCTCTGCAGGATATGCCACTGCCTGCCTGACTTCCTGGCATAACAAATAACACCTCAAACATAACGGAATCACTATTAAGAGTAATGACCAACGATTAGTCATGACAGATGACAGGGTGTCTGCTGTGGAGGGCCTGGCTGAAATCTCTAGAGAAACAAGATCCATGCTGGATGTTCTCACCCTTTCACAGATGATGGGAGGTGGTAGGACAGGTTGAGGGTAGAATGGGAGGAGGGAGCATGTGCAAGGACATGAACAAGATCCCCTTTAATAGCTCAACAGAAGGGATCATTGGACATAGTTTATAAAGATGTTCTTCCTCTTGGGAATAGCATGAGGAGAGGAGTAACAACTCCTTTAGGCAACTCTCAAGTGAAAAAAAAATTGTTAGGTATCTCAAAAAACATCTGAAAGGCAAAAGCAAGTTATATGTTTTTGGTCTTATCTATCTGCAGAATAAAAAATAGCTTTGCAAAGCCACAGTAGAAACTCCTTGAACTAAAAGTAATTTTAAAAGATCACTTGATTAAAGGACTACAATAACTGGTACGACTAAATGCTGCTCAGAACTGTGAACAGGAAGCTAATTTTAAAAGGTTCAATAAAGATTATCACTTAAATGATCTACCTTTCCCCAGTGTTATTTCTTTCATGCCTCATTTTCCCCCTGAATTAGTTTTTAAAATAGTCAGTCTAGGTCATTATTTTTGACCTTCTGAGATAGAATTATTGCTGCAATTTAGGGGAAAAAAAATGTACATCTAGTTATATCGTAATATACAGACCTGGAAGTATCTAATGTATTAGAGATAAAGCAATAGCACCCTGCCACAGCAAGGGCAGGGCAGCCGTGCACATCAGCAGCAAACTCAGGCACTTTCCCTACCCAAGCAACAAAGGGAAGGCAGCCATGGAAGGACTCCTCTCCTGGCTGCAGGGCTGTGCAGAGGACACCAGCTCAAAAGTGGTACCTTGCCAAAGGACCAGCTGTGCCCCAGAGCAAGCTTTGCACCAAGCCACTTTCGGGCCACAGAGGGAAAGAGTGTGTGGCCTTGCAAGTGCCCACCAGTCCCTCAGAAGACCACACTGTGCTGTGATCATGTTAAGAGCTTACAGATTTTTCATACAGTTCTCATGGTTGAAGGAAGTGTTAGGAATAGAAGGATAATAACATTGTTTATATTGTAATTAATACAAACGTCCATCATTAATGCTGCACTCCACAAACTTCTTCCCAGTAAAGGCTGGCATCCTCTGTGAATCCACAGAGTTTTTCCTGCAAGCGGTACAGGTTCACCATCTAAAGTGTTATGCAACCAAAGGTGTCTCCGTGGATCCCATCTCTCTAAAGGACAATGGCATCAGTGTGGCTATGAGCAGTGGCTTCAGCTCAACCTTGTACTCCCTTGGTTACAAAAGATCATATTGTTGTATGCTAGGAACTGTAATACTCTCACAGCCACAAATGACATAAGCAAAGCAACATTTGTAGGAAATGTCAGCATCTTTTATCATATAAATAGCTAGTATAGTTACAAAAATAATTTCATTCCCTACTTTCCAGAAGGAACTAACTGGCAAAAAGCTGCTACAGCTGCCCACAAACTTTACTCAGTGCAACATACAACACATAAATAATCTTTTTCCCCATTTAGCCAGCTGCTCCTTTGCCTGGCACCACTATTTCTTGCACCCACAATGCTTTCATCACATGCTGGAAGGCTTTAGAAAATGAAACTAAGAGATCACTCTGAAACATGACCACAAATGGCTCCATTATGCACGAGTGTACAGCCCCAGGGAGCTGCTTCCCTGCCGCTACAAAAGCTATAAGGAGGGGTCAGAAATTTCCAGCAGTGCATTTAAATCCTTGCTCACACTTGTTGTGGTCTGCTCCCTGGATGGGCAGTGTTTCCAAGATCTCCTTACACCACTGTACAGTAGGTCTGAAATTTGCCCAGAAACAGAGTGGTGGCTCCTCTGTCAACACACCCTTGAGACAACCTTTCCTTCCTTCCTTGCCTGCTGTCTCCAGAAGTCTCTCATCTTCAGTCTGGCAGGAGTCCAGGCCTGCTGATGAACAACCACAGGCAAATCTTCTCTTGAGAAATTAACATATCCAGAAAAGGGCAATTATAACCATTTGCACTTGAGTAAACCACTTCACGTGGTTTCTAAACAGCTCAAAAAGACAGTTCCTTCGTAAACCAATTAAAATTATACTCAATGTTAAGTCCCTCAGCTCAGGGGAAAAACCTGCAGTTTAAGGTTGCATTTGTACTGAAACAACCCACACTTTCTTCCCCTGCAATGAAGTTTTCTTTTTTCCTATTGCTTTCATTTTGTAATTCTGTTGCTGAACTCTTTAAAATGCTGTGGCACATGCGTTTTTATCAACTCTGCTACCAAAATAGGCCAGGACACTAACACCAGTCTGACTGGGTGGAGGAGAGGTGTTACTGGGGAGGATTTTTTTTTCTTTCTCCTGATAAAACTGAAGTCTGAGACTCACTGGAGAGAGGCAGATAAGGGACCTAGCACTGCATCACGCTGTCAAGGCATGATGGGCTTACAAGGTTCAAAACACAGCTAGATTAGAATGAAGAGAAACAGAAGTTCACATCTGATAAAAGCAAGCAAATGCCTGCAGAGATACGGGACTTTATCTTTACATGAGTGCAGTTACCCCAGGGCAGAGATAAGGGCTTCAGGAGGGTGGAGAAAGAAAGGGGAGAGGAAAGAGCAGCCTAGCTGCCACCCATGGCTCACGTGACACAGCACATCTGCACAGAGTCCCCTGCTTCCCAAGACTTTTCCTACAGCTTATGCAACACCTCACTCGTCAGGAAAATCTAAGACTTTTCTCAGGCAGATTCAGTAGGGAAACAACTTTTCAGATGAAGAAAAAAGACAGTAAAGAGATCACTGAAGAAAGCGAGCCTTCATCATTGACCATTTTTCTCTAATGTAAGCTCAGGTGGTCCAGATCACTTGGCCAGTTTTGCTAAAATCTGCCCCAAAATAACATAGGTCTGTGTGCCATGTAATTGGGCACCTGGCACTCTCCTTTCTTTGCTAAATAACCCAGCTGAGACTCAAGCAGAGAGGCATGGGCCCTACTCATAGCGCTGCAAAACGCCTTGTGATCCCAGCAGTGCAGCAGCACAGGGGGAAGCAGAGCTGCCTCTGCTGTTTTGGCTGCTCCTGCAGCTCCTCCAGACACAGCCGTGCCAGCCAGCAGGTGATCAGCCCATACCCTATAACCCACCCCCTGCCAGTCCCCACTAGGCACCTTCTCCACCATGCAGAAAGTCACCCATTGATGCCCCTGCCTTAGACTAAGAGCATTATTTCTTCTTCTTCTGTAGATTTTTACAGAATAAAACATTGTTTGTCCCTAAAGGACATCCTGTCCTCCTGAAGTACGTGACAAATTAGCCTGGAGAAACCTCTCCAGCTCCCCTAGATCTGCCCTGCCTATTATATTGTCTGGGACAAGAGCAGTCCACTTCTCTGTGAGTACCAAAACCCAGCCAAGTCATAAAATATCCCAATAAAAAAGATATAGGAAGCACAGACAGAAACTATTAGGAATTCCACATGAGAGGTCTAAGATTTCTAGTGATTTTAGACCAAAGTACACAATGCCTAGAGTTACACAAATGCTGTGATGCCCCCATGGTATTGCTTACAATCATTCAGACATAAAGGTCAGAAAACCAAGTAGGTCATCCTTTTCATCCCAGTTGGGAGGATGCCTCACTTTAACATCTTGTTTTGGCCACATAATATGGAAACTGAGCTGTGATGCTATGAATCATGACCTGAATCACCATAGCTATAACTCAGGAAAAACTTCAAAGTAGGGTTTCAGGTGTACTGTACATAAGCTATTAAAGCAACTCCTTTTCAGACATGCTACTAAACAAGTTCATAAATGGTAATATTTTATGATTTTCCTCACAGTAGGTCTGAAAAATTTTAATCCAACTGAAACTCAAAAGGTCAACAAGGAGGAGAACAGGGAGTTACACTGGTTTTCTGAATGCTGTTCCTCATCATTCTGTCTTAAAAACAAGCAAATGTACTATAAATTGCTACTGATATATGGCTAATCCTTCAAAGGAAAATTTCCAACACTGATGAGATACAAGCCAGGGTGTCACAAGCTGTGCACCAACAGGGGTAATTGTGCAGGTACTTCAGATAGAGAACATACCTGGAGGTGCAAGAACCCATTTTTTCCCTGTGCCCTTTGGCTCTCTCCCTGCAAACATCAAGCAGTGTGGTGTTATATCAGCACAGCTCTTTGCTTTACAGCATTTTTATGGGATCAGTCCCTTGTTGCAAATCATCACTTGCCCTCACATCCAGCTTGTAAGCACTGCCAACCACATTTCACTGCCACTATCATGTGTTTAATGATCTTCATAATGCTCCAGCTTCATGTATGCCCAGTTTCAAGAAGGTATATTTACAATACTAATGAACACTTCCATATGGATAATATTAGATTAAGAGCAACGCTCATTTTCATTAAAGCATTTCATTATATAGGAAGGAGGGGTGTTAATATTCACTGTATTTTACTTGTGTCATTGCTCCACAATATAAAAGCTATTATCTGGTTACAAGTATGAGGACTTCTTCAGCATATAATAAACAGCCCTCCTTTAGTGACCAGTTTATTGTCAGCAAGAAAAAGGCATTTATAGGATCAACAGTTCAGGTATTTTCTATTTCAATTTACCAGTGGGTTTTGTAACATAGCAGAACGTTACAGAAGTTTAGAAACTGTTAGTATTATTCCAAGTATTCAAAGAGGAAAGATTGGCTGTTCTGAAAGTTTTATCCACACTTGGTACAACTGAAGAAAAATCTACACTTGTAAACTCTCAATAACGTAACTGGGAGTTAAAACAATAGATCACTATGTAAGTGTAAATAGTATATGCATAAAATACTGCAGATGGACATTGAAGTCAACATTAACACTACATTTAAACAAATTAAACTGATCAACACACATTTTTTCTGGATTATAACACCCTGACATGGAGGTTAGAAATGCAAGCACATCAAGAACACAAGTAGTTTCAAGTACCTACTGAATCCAAAACTGCTCCCAACTGAACAATTAAGTATCAAATTTCTTAATAACCCAACCCAGTAATTTTTGAGTAGACAACTCACTACACAAGAGAAGTAACACTGAATTTAAATCACTTCACCTCTAAACACTTGCTTTGTAAAACACTATAGAATTAACTACAAACTTAAAGGAGAATTGCAGTTTATATACAATTCTAAGCTCGAGAAGAGAAGAGAAGAGAAGAGAAGAGAAGAGAAGAGAAGAGAAGAGAAGAGAAGAGAAGAGAAGAGAAGAGAAGAGAAGAGAAGAGAAGAGAAGAGAAGAGAAGAGAAGAGAAGAGAAGAGAAGAGAAGAGAAGAGAAGAGAAGAGAAGGAAAAGAAGAGAAGAGAAGGAAAAGAAGAGAAGAGAAGGAAAAGAAGAGAAGAGAAGGAAAAGAAGAGAAGAGAAGGAAAAGAAGAGAAGAGAAGGAAAAGAAGAGAAGAGAAGGAAAAGAAGAGAAGAGAAGGAAAAGAAGAGAAGAGAAGGAAAAGAAGAGAAGAGAAGGAAAAGAAGAGAAGAGAAGGAAAAGAAGAGAAGAGAAGGAAAAGAAGAGAAGAGAAGGAAAAGAAAAGAAGAGAAGGAAAAGAAAAGAAAAGAAAAGAAAAGAAAAGAAAAGAAAAGAAAAGAAAAGAAAAGAAAAGAAAAGAAAAGAAAAGAAAAGAAAAGAAAAGAAAAGAAAAGAAAAGAAAAGAAAAGAAAAGAAAAGAAAAGAAAAGAAAAGAAAAGAAAAGAAAAGAAAAGAAAAGAAAAGAAAAGAAAAGAAAAGAAAAGAAAAGAAAAGAAAAGAAAAGAAAAGAAAAGAAAAGAGGATTAGTAGTTTTAGCCCTAGGTTTTATTTGAAAAGACTGTAGTGAAAGAATTGAAAAGAAGATGTTGAAAATGAAGTATCTCCTTACAGAAAGATGAACTACTTTGGTTAAAAATGTTCCAGAATATACTGTACCTTAAAGCAAAAGAGTAATTTTCTGATCACATCATTACTTACACTACCATAGTTCTTCATTTTCACTTGAACAAAAACATACAGTTCTTAGTAAAAGCAACTAAAGAGCTCTCTGGGAAGTAGAAAACTTTACACTGCCTAAATCTTTGGGTTTTTATGAAAGGAAATAAGTCCACAGAAAGTTCAATTCAATCTGAAATATATTTGTATGTTTATATTTTAAGCTCAAAGAAACAGATGAATCACAATGCATTGTTTCAACAAGGTTTTTTTTTTGCAGCAAAACTAAGAGGATGCAAAAGAACCTATTGCAAGCTTACAGAAATAGATGCAAGGAGTGTGTCCATGATTAAACATAAGTAAATAAAATGTTTTGTCCTCCAGATAAAGCCAGTTTTGCTACGAAATACTTTGTACAGTCCACCAGCACAATCACTTTGAGCAAGGACAAGTTACTGAAGGAGTAGCCAAGTTCATGCTGAAAGATCAGGCCTTCACTTGCACCGACTGAGAAAACTGCATTTGAAACACTGCTAACCAAGGTCAGAAAGGATGTTTAAGGCAAGGTTTGTTTCACACCATCCTTAGAGGTAACATTACAATTACACTTCTCCCCAGAGAAATGACATTGAAAATGGTTGCACCATTTCTGCAGATGCTTCCTGAATTCAAGAGGCACTGCTCAGAGATTATTTTCAACATGAGCCAATGTAATTAAAACAGACACTGCAAAATAAGCCTGACCAACCCTTTTTCTCTTACCTCATAAAACATATACAGAGAAAGCAGTGTAAGTCCAAGGTTGTAGATCACTAGAATACCCCTGCATGAGAAAGGCTGCTTATTCCGCATGTACTTTGGTCCTAGCCATACGATTAGTAAGTACAAGACTGAGAAGATAAAGGTAGGTGTGTAGTTCTCCAGAAGAAGCCATCCTTTTACTCTGGGGTCTAAAACAAACAAACAAAACCATACAAACACTTAGATTTTGTGAAGAGAAGAATTCAACACATCTAAAAATAGCTGTACCCAAAATGTTTCCAGTGCTGGAATACAAAAAAAAGACAAAGGAAGTGCAGCAAGCCCTTCTACTAAGGGCCACATTGCTAATTACAAACAATATTTTATTTATGTATTTAAGAAAGCAGAAATAATTCTTTTCCTAAGGCAAAAATATTCTGAAGTTATTACCACTATTATTTTAAAATACTCATTCAGAACTGTCACCCACTAGAATACCATAGATAAAATTATAAAGAAAAGCTTCAACAAATCTCTCCCCTTTATTTTCTCAAACCAACCCTTCCTGATGGTATACATCTTATTTCCTAGAGTCAGCAAACCTAGGAGTGAAGCAAATACCTCTGTAGCTATAGGTGGATGATCCTGATACTTATTTTCCAGCCCATGCTAACACAATTAGACTTAAGTACGTGCTATTAAAAAGAATTAAATTTTGGAGTCCTTGTATGAGCAATGGAACACAGAACAGTCAGTCCCACCTAAGTAACCAGTCCTGTTGGCAATGTATTGACTTCTAAGGAAAAGTACATAAACCACCGTGAATCAGAAAATTTTAGGGGACTACTTGGAACATTAGTGTGATCCTTTTGAACCACAACTGTGTTTCCATACCTGGCAACAGCACAGTATCTCACTACTCTCACTAAAGTCAGCCCAAAGGACTGAAACCAAGTTAACCAAACCATAAATGAACAATTCAAGTATTGCTGTCATTCACAGTCTTGACTTAATTTTAAAGGAGTCATACATGGATCCCGGATGTAAGAAATGAGGCCTTAAAACTGTAGGTTGGAAAGTAGGTAGGCAAGCCAGAGAATTGTTTGGATTTACCACCTTTATGGTTCATGAGTTTTCTCATACAGCAAATAGAGACCATATGCCAGCACATGCAATACGTGCAACATCCAGGCTAATTTAAACAGGCTTAGTATGAAGAGAGAGACAACAAGAGCACCAAGATATTAATAAAAGCAAACAGAAAACACACTTAGAAGAATCACAGGCTTCTTCCACCTCCTGTGGACTTTCTCCTGTGAAGAAGGGGCACCATCGCTGGATCTTGAGTGGGACAGAGAAAAGGCATTACTGCAGCAGTCAGAAAAAGAAAGCACAGGCCACTGAGCAGCACTGCTCTGCACACTCTGTGCAGGATGCAATCATTTAATCCCCCTGGTCAGAACAAGGTGGAACTGGACCACCCTACCCAAGCCCACAGCACAAGGCCACCACTTGTTCTGGTTGCACAGCCTCTCGCTTCCTCACACTGACCAGGACTGCAGTTCACCTGCAGAGTTCTTCCCTGGGCAAAACCTATCAAAACTATTGCTTCTTCTTCAAAAAAAAAATGGTTTCAAAGCAGCAGTGTTTTCCAAAAACTACAGATATTTTTAGTGAAAATTTCCAGAGCAGCTCTAGTTATGAAGGCAAGAGTACTTTTTATTTAATTAAATTCAAATTAAAGTGGCCTTTTCAGAATAAAAGCTATTACTAAATTAAAAAAAAAAAAAAAACAGCAAAGATCTGAGTGAGGTAAGTCGCCCACTAAGACAAACAACATGAGCTTAACTGAGAATAAGAGGAAAGACCTCTTCAAGTCAAAAGATCAGGAGCACTGATCTTTATTACTCTGTCAGACATTTTGATGCTTTGGAGATCCTAAAGAAAGTAGTCACCTGTCAATGTTAAGTTAGAGGAAAAATGTTTCTTATGTTCTAGTAAGATCAGTTTTATTTATGTGTTAACTTTTGAGAAATCTTACCTCTGGGTCCAAGCCAAACATCAAAGTAACTATTGATTGTTTTATCCAGAAGTTCCATTCTACAACCTACTGAAATGGAAAGAAAAGGAGAACGTTAGCTCTTCTGCTCAGGAAAATAGTTTAACCATCTGTTAGGGTTAAACACATTCTGTTAGGTTAACGAAGAACATACTAGTATGCAAAAATTCCAGCAAACATAATGGACTTTCTCAGCATATATTAAGTACATAAAACTTATTCTAGTCACAGAGAGTCATTGGTGTATGAGCTACATTTCCCACTGAACTACTTATCATAGTTATAGATGCACAGAAGCTTAAAATAATGAATTCAGATTAACCTGAAGTTCCTTCTAATTCTGTATTTTGTACACACAAATAAAAGCTGGGATCTTGAAAGATCCCTCAATGAGGAGGAGGACAGGACTTTGAGAAAGCCAGCAACATTGAAATTTTCAGATAAAGACTATGAAGCTATTTTAACAAAGAGTCTCAAATAACTAGCAAGGCTACCTAGGGAGGAGGAGGGAAGGAGGAAAAAAGTAAAAATTGGCTCTGCTATCACCTGCAGATAGGTGACTGATTACAGCTCTGATTAACAGCCCATAAAACCAAGAGATCAACAGTCACCAAGTGACAGAGAGGGCTGCAGAGTCCAGGGAGAAAACTCAGGATCTCATGGCATGAACATCTCCAGCTCCTGAAACTGTTTACTGTAAGACATTTCCAGATAAAATTCATCTGACATCAGTAGAGTGATTCACATGTCATCTGTCAGCTCCTCACGAGGCCACTATTTATTGGCAGCATCTGGTCTGTACATGGAGGTACCCACATTGTGGTACTTTGCTGTGGTTAAAGCAGGAAAGAAGCAGCAACACTGTCCATGAGCAGGGACAACTGTGCACAAAGCTGTTCTCAAGAGAAGAGGAAGTAATTTTCTTCTTGATTAAGAAAAAACAAAAGAATCCCAGTCCTTCCAGTTTCCTCTTTTCTATCCAGAACTGTACTGTACTTCCACTAATAAATTTTTTTTCCACTTCTAATAGAATGGTTTTCACTTTCTGGTGTTTCTCCTTTCCTAAAGTACTAATACTAACAATTTTTAGATATGAGAAAATAACATAAGCAACACAAGCTATCAGTATACCTACATCACCAATTACACAAGCTTATATGTAGTTGCTAAGAAAAAAAATATCTTTTTTTTTTCAGTTCTACCTAAAGAAATATCTCTCTTCCACCTGTGAAAATCCCATCTCTAAAGTATTTCTGATGTATGCAAGTTAAATTAATCATATGTCCTCTGGTTTTAGATAGCTGGAACTGAAACCTCAATTTCATCCAGGTCCAACAAGAAAAGCCAAGAAGGATCCAAATTATGCTTTCTCCTCAGTCCCAAGTGGGACTGAAGCCAGTGCTGGAAGGCCTGCAGGGGCTTTGACTTCCCATGGGACCAAGCAAATACAAGGGGCTTAGGTCATGCATTTCCATTCTGTGGTCTTCTACATAAGCCCACACCCCTTCTACTGCAGGGCCCCAGGCAGGAGGCTGATAGACTCCCTGACGATTTCTGCCTGCACCACCACTCACTGTTCCCTGCAGGGCTCTTGGGGACACACAGAAGAGACTTTCCCTTCCGTGTCATACTGCCTGGGACTACAGAAAGCCACAGAAGCATCACTGGAATCTATTCACCAGGCACAAACAAAAGGGCTCGATCAAAAGAACTAGAAGTGTTAAAAGTATTTTGCAGCCCTAATTCATGCTGGTTTTCTGACTTAAGAAGCCCAGCCCAAGTAAGCAAACACTTCACAAGAAAGTGCATTTTTGGGATTATGTCACCTCACCAGCTATGGTACACTGTGAGCACTTGTGTGAACAGCCACAGCACTGGCACACTGGTGTCCTAGGAATAAGGAAATATTACTTGTGTCACCAGAAGTATGAACATCAGGAAGGCTGTGAGAAATGAGTATATAATTACAGGAAGAAAAAAAGATATTTAGAGAAAGCATCTTTTTTTTATCACCCTATATTTTTTTTAAATTTGTCAGGTATTAAATATCACCACAACACCCACTCCCTGGTGGATGATTCATTTTGTTGTTTGCGATCCCCACTTAATCAATTTGTGCTCTTTTGATCCAGTACTAATTGGTCTAGTAATGCAGCACTGCAACGGCCAATAATCTGCATCTGACTTCAACCTCGCTTCTCACAGGCAAAGGCTTCACATGGCAGAGGCTAGTACAAAACCAAAGGCTTGTTATACTAAAATACACAAAAAAGCTCAATCCAGAACTGACTTGCTACATAAAATGCTACATTTACTGCACACTAAAAATGCATATATGTCAATGAAACAACTAAGAAACCAGAAACAAAAATTCTGCCTAGCTATAGTAAAGACATCAAGAAATCTAAGTCCACATTGAAGCCCTCCATAAAACTGGAAGAAAAACTTGTTCCACAAGAGGAGGAGGCTCTCTGCTGAGGTCTCAGCTTTTTTGGGCTGGTACCCCAAAGCAGCTTTTTGTGCCAGCATTATCAGACAGCAGACTGTAAAAGACACAGCAAAGGAAAAACTACTCCTGGTGTCGATTTCCAGAATTTGCAGCAAAAGAAATTGTTTCAAAAGGAACTCATTTGTGTAACAGAAAAACAGAAGGAAACAATCTGCTTTTGTTCCAGAGGGGGTCATGTGAAAATGCATCAAGTCTCCTGCCAACAGCCACACAACATTAAACACTGCTTCAACAGCAGCAACTACAAGGGTCTTTTTAAATTAGAATAGTTTCCCAATTCAGAGAAACATCGACTCCCAGAAAAATTAAACTAGTGGCCATTTGAAACACTGTGATCAGCGTATTTCCTAATACTAAAAGTAAGCAAATTCTGCGGCTGACTGCATACACGAGCAGATCAGCAGCAATACTCCTTTACCTACAAGTCATCCCACAGCAAGGCTCACTATTCACAGAATCATGGAATGGTTTGGAAAAGACCTTTGAAGCTTATCTAGTCCAACTACCCCACCACCTTCCACTTAAGATGCTCAGAGCCTCATCCAACCTTGAAAGCTTTTGTGCATGGGGCATCTACCACCTCTATGACCAACCTGTTCCAGTGCTTCAATGCTCTCACTGAAAAACTTGTTCCTTACATCTAGTCTAAATCTGGCTTCTTTTAGTTTAAAACCAACCCCCTAACACTACAGTCCCTACTAAAAAGTTTGTATCCATTTTCCATGTAGGCTCCTTAAGGCCACAATAAGATCTCCCTGGAGCCTTCTCTTTTCCAGGCTGAGCAGCCCCAACTCTCTCAGCCTGTCTCCACAGGGCGAGGTGCTCCAGCTTTCTAATCTCCTCTAGATCCACCCTAATATGTCCATGTCTTTCCTGTGCTGAGGACCCCAGAGTGGGGTCTCACTAGAGTGGTAGGGCAGAATCCCTTCACTCATCCTACTGGCCACAGTACTTTTGATGCAGCCCAGGACACAACTGGCTTTCTGGGTTGCAAGTACGTATTGCCAGCTCTCCTCTACCAGCACCCCCAAGCCCTTCTCAGCAGGGCTGCTCTCAATCTGTTCATCCCCCAAACCATCATGATGGTTGTGGACTTCCCCAGCCCAGGTACAGGACCTTACACTTGGCCTTGCTGAACCTTGTATGGCTTCCAACGCTCACTTCTTGAGACTATCCAGGTCCCTCTGGATGACACCCCAGGCTTGTCAACCACACCACTCAGCTTTGGTGGTGCTGGCAAACTTGCTGAGAGTGCACTCGATTCCACTGTCCATGTCACTGATGGAGACATTAAACAGTAGTGGTCCCACTACAGACCCCTGAGGGACACCACTTTGTCCACCAGGACTCTGACTTGCTGACCACTACCCTCTGGATGTGGTCATACAACCAGTTCCTTTTCCAGTGAACAATCCACCCATCAAATCCATATGTCTCCAACTTAGAGAGAAAGGATGTTGTGGGGAGCTGTGTCAAAGGCCTTGTAGAATATGATCAACGACATCCATAGCCTTATTCAGTCAGAACTTACAGTCAGAAAAAAAAGACCCACTTAGGCCAGACAATGTTTTTTAAAACATGTACCTCTATATACACTAGTTATTTTTTCCTAACCTGCCTTTCTACAATGGAAGAAGTAATCATCCTCTCTGCCACCAAATTTTACCAGTGCACTAAGGCACTTGACCAGGGCAAATTGGATCAGAGTCTGAAAGCACTCAGGCTTACAATCTGGAAGATATTTCACTCCTTCAAGTCCAAGTATATAATCCAGAAAAAACCCTATCTGATGCTTTAAACAAACAAAATTACTGGACTTTAATTCTGCAACAAACGTAATGAAGGGTAAACTTGCACCTTGCCTGAACAAGATCGAGCAGCATGATTAAAATACTACATTTTCAATAATCCTTTGGATTTTGACAGATAGGTTTGTTTGGACATCCACAGATCATCTGGCATTCTGGGTTCATTTCTGGCACTATGAGCTGATTTGAACACCATGCTCCAGGAGCCACCCAAATATTTGGGCAGATGTGAAGCTCTGCCCTACTGCTCAGTCCAGGCATGGATAGCCCTGGTGCTTCTTGGTGTGACAATCAAAAATACAGTTTACAAAGCCTACACAGAAAAATGCTTTTCTTGTAGAGTACATTTAAAAAATTTACTTATAGAAAGCATTTCATACTATCAGGCTATCAGCATTGACAGCTTGCTCTTCTAATGCACATAACTACTCTTTGAAGAAACGGCTACTACATACTGGAGGATTTCAACCAGCTTCTGCCCTTCAAAGGAAATTCTCTCCTACGCTTTCCACAGAAAATGCATTCTAGAGGATTTACGCTATGAAGTAATTTAAGAATTCTTCATCACATTTTGATGGTGTTTCCTGAGTTTCTTCTTGGAGTAACTTTCCAGGTGTAAAGATGATGCAAAAAAATATAAAGGTTTGCTTTCTGTCCCATGGCACCCTTTTTAAGCAAATCAAGCAGCAGCAAAAAAACTATTTTAAGCTGAAAGCTCAGAGCACTGGGAGCCTGCTCCCTTTCAAAGGGATCCTTCAGCTCTCACCCTGCTGCTCAAGAACTCCCTGAAGCAGATCCCAGTTTTCACAGCTAAGTTCCTGAACTTGAGTTCCAATAAAAACCCCAAAATAGGCATCTAAATAATTGTTCTGGCTTCTGAGAGAAATGTGCTGTCAGGCCTGGCTGCTGAGCCTTTTTGGAAAACAGCCACTTTCTCTCTTCTTAAATTAGGACTTCGAAGCCTAAATTTAGGCACTTGCTTTTGCTTTTGGAAATCTTGATTTGTGTTTTCTCTTTAAAGTAATGTTTCCCAGTCCCTGCAACTGCAGAGGTGACTCCTCTTTTTCCTCCTCCAAAAGTACAAACTATCCCTCCTCCAAAAAACTCAACGATTACGCTGCTGTTTGCTTTTGTAGATGTACTGGAATTGAAAACACTCGGCTGCTTGAGAACTGGAAGACAGCACTGATAATCAAAGCTGTCAACCGTTTTTTGTCCATTTGCCAAAGCTGCCCAGTTCCTCCTTTATATTCCCCAAGCCTTAACCACCCCTTGAATGTGTTCCCTTTGCCTTTCAACTTCCTGCCAACTCCAGATTACCCTTTCCTTCCCTTTCTGAATACCCTCTTAGGTCCCATGCTTAACGTTAGCAATAAAAAGGACTTCAGAATAAACTGTAGTCCATATTGTTCTGAAAGTGTAGGTATATTTATTTTATGGGAAACCACGTGAAGCATCAGTGCTGCATATTCTGCCACTTAGTTTTTTTAGTTTTAGTTAAGTAAAATACAAGAACCTATTTTTAAACTTTATTTTGCATCTCTTTCTTTAGCAACATGATTCAGATTTTTGGCCCCCTTGCATCAGCAGCAAACCCTCCAGCCTGCTGCTGATACATCAGGACCCACAGTGCTGAGCTTTCACACTCACCAGCAGCACCAGCATAAGGAAGTTTAGAAATATATCACTTGTATAAAATTTAGGGAAGTGTAACAAATGCAGGACAAAGTAGAGAAGCTAGTTTCAAACAGTTTAACCTCAATGGGATTTCAAACCATTTGAAAATGCATGGGGTAAAGGAAGACTTTGGGCAGGGATATATATAGGGGATAATATACAGAAGAAGTAATGTTATAAAATTACATATATAATGCAATATATATATGTATATACACTTCTCTGTCATTCCATTCCCTCAAATCCTTCAGTCATCTTTACCTTATTATATGAACAGAGATGTGGTAATAAAGTATTTTACAGAACAGAAATAAATACAAGAAAGGATACTGCAAAACAGAATAACTAATTGCATTCAGTACACAATACCTCATGAAATCAGAATCTAATGATCTTCAGATAGGTAAGTTAAGAGAAAAAATAGGTCTTTACAATTTTACTTACACCTTCAGTAGATCTAAAACAGCCCTAATTAGGATCTGACTGTTCTAAGGTTAGAACACTCACACAAAATTCATCTCCTCGCACTCAACAGCTCTTGATATGGCATGGGATGACTTCAGACAGAGGGAAAACACCAAGCAGGAAGAGCAAGTTGGAAGAAAGCACACAAACACCCCCATGGAAGTACTAAGAATCAGAAGAAAAATGGTTCATGACTGCATCTACCTGCCAGAAGGATGTATCCAGCATCCATCTACAAACATTTCATGCTGCAAAGCCCCCCTCAGCAGCAGCAGATCTGGCATCACTCAGCACCATGGCTTTCACAACAGCATGCATTTCCCTGGAATAACGTGTTCAAGAGGGTCTATCCTGTGCCCAGACACTGTGCCCACATACCAGCACTGTGATACTGGAAACCTCCTCACTGCTGCCACCTTACAGCCCGGTGTTGTGAGAGCAATACAGTCAAGACTGAAGGAGTATTTACAGAAAATAGATGTGGAGGAAGAAAAGGCAAAGCACAGAGGTTTATTTCAACTGCTGTAATTGTAATATACAGCAATGACACTGCAGAGAACTTTTGCCTAGGGTTTAAGAACTGCTGCCCCCCCCTTTTTTTTTTAACTTAAACGGAAGAGTATCTGTAGCAAACTAGGTTAGACGGAAACTGGGAGAATATGTACATGGCACAAGAGCAACAAGTTGACTTTTTGTAAGGAAAGCCAAAGCACAGTGCTTGCTAGACAGCTTTGCTCCAAAGCCCCCCTGCCCAAGCACTATGGGCAGTGTTTATTAACACTCTGTTAATTATATACTACTCTTTGAAGCATCACCAGCCGGGTAAGGGAGGGGATTGTCCCACTCTGCTCTGCACTGGGGCAGCCTCACCTTGAGCGCTGGGGGCAGTTTTGGGTACCACAATATCAAAAAGACATTAAACTATTAGAGAGCATCCAAAGGAGGGCAACAAAGATGGTGAAGGGCCTTGAGGGGAAGTTGTATGAGGAGCAGCTGAAGGCACTTGGTCTGTTCAGCCTGGAGGAGACTGAGGAGAGACCTCACTGCAGTTACAGCTTCTTGCGAGGGGAAGAGGAGGGGCAGGCACTGATCTCGTCTCTGTGGTGACCAGTGACAGGACCTGAGGGAATGACCTGAAGTTGTGTCAGGGGATGTTTAGGCTGGATATTACAGAAGGTTCTTCATCCAGAGGGTGGTTGGGCACTGGAACAGGCTCCCCAGGGAAGTGGTCACAGCACCAGCCCAAGAGAGCTCAAGAAGTGTTTGGACCATGCTCTCAGGCACATGGTGTGACTTTTGGGGATGGTGCTGGGCAGAGTCCAGGAGCTGAACTTTACGATCCTTTCACCTCAGCTTATTCTGTATAACACAGTTAGCTGCAGCTCACAATAGAAAATTAGCCTCAGGAGGCCTGGGAACCTAAAGAGAGTTGAAAAGATGAAGGGAAAAAAGCTAAGTCTAGAGGGTCATAAGGGTTTTACCTTTCATTTCTGGTCTCATTTCTTTTATTCAAAAGCCACCTGCAAAAAAGTCTGAAAAATTTTTCTCTCCTTTAATAATGGGATTCCTGTAATATCTGTCTGTGTACTTCACTCAAATCAACTTTATACTTCCACAGGAGAAAAATAAAGTTACAGTCCCCAAAGCCTATTTTAATGAGCCTTCTTGGTCAAAACATTGCGTTTTCTAACAACAGAACCTATGTGACTACAGCCAGTAGGACCAAGGATGGTGAAATGCAGCCTTGCATGACCATTACATTCAAGAGCACTGTGTACTCAAGGCAGCAAGCTTCAATTTATCTTTTCTTTAAATGCCTATGCCTCATAATTGCATAATAAAATTTAAAAAGCAAGAAGTAGGAAAAAGAGTGACAAGTGGGACTGTCCTTCCACATGTCCCTCCACATGTCCCTCATTTCCTCCAACACTCCACAGCTGCAGCACCAAATCTAAACACCAAGAACAATTGTCATCCATCTGCCCACTCCTCCTGCCAAAATCCCACACTGAGCTCTGAACACAGAGGACATCTCAAGAATAAAACTCAAAGTATGGAGATATATAAGTCATGGTTACCTCCTTTGCATTTAGTAGCTTGACAGAAGAAAGTTTGCCATCTAATCTATAAAAGTACTTAAAAGTCTCCTGCATATGTGAAACACTGTACAAAGCAAAAAAAAATGGCTGTGTGAAGTTATCCTGTAAACAAGGTTTAGCTATAAAAAGGTTACCTCAGGTTCACATGCTGACTAGATACAGCAATCCAATAAAAAGTGGAGGAATTAGAAGACCATGAAACCTGAGTGTGACAGTCACAAAGGTAATGCTACACCATGCAAATCTGACTTGTACAGGGGTAAGAGTGCACATAAAACCTGAATTAAGATGCCCTGCTAAGATGTGAAACTACAACCCCTGTGTTCAGGTGGGTAACTGACACCCTTTGGAGGACCACTTGTGTTTTGGAAACCAGATCACACTGAAAAAGCACACAAACAAGTCACCTTTAGGCAAGTTACAGTATGCTGAGTATTTACTTGTGTCCTTACACTGTTTCCAGTTCTTGTGGGGTTGTACCTGGAGCGCTGTGGGAGAAGTGAAATTCTCTGGTAAGCCCTAGCACACAAAATTACATGCAGTACATTGAAGTAGTTACATTCCTCAATACAAGTGAATTTCTATACTTTTACCTGAAAGAAGAAAGGATGCATACTGGCAACTACAGATGCACCCCAGTGCTTGCCTTACTGCCACTTCTTTATACAGTCCGCCATGCTTTGAGAAGTCAATCTTAAAACTTTTCTATGTTCTGGCTGTACACCTGTGAGATCCTGTGCGGCTGCAGCTGTACCAATACTTGGTGCCTTCATTTTAAGATGCTAAACATCATGTCAGACATAAGTAAATAATACTAACAGAGGTCAGGCAAATACAAATGACAGCCGGCTTTAAATAGAAGGTACCAAAAAAATCCTCCTTTTCCCACCATTCTGAGAATTAAAATAAGAAAAAAAAATTACTAGGTACAAGTGTTATGCCATGGCATTGTGTTGCTCAGGACAGAATCCTAATCACTACGTGCCCTGTTAAACCTCCTGCCTTCAAAACAGTAAAAAAAAAAGAAAATAGGCTCATTATTTAGAAAATCAACTACCTTTTAGATCAAACTGCCTTTCTAAAGGATAAAGGTGCTAATGCTATAGAAAGCAAGTTTCTGACCTTGTTCCTGCCCAGGATGCACAAGGCGTACTGAAAGTGAAGACAACACGTCCCGGCACAGGAACAGAAAACAAAAAAACAGGAGATTTCTTACAGATGCATTTGTCAGATCATTCCCCCACACCTTTGCTTTGTACAACACTTCGCACATCGGTAAATTGTTATTGTTGCCAAAACCACACAGCCAGCTGATGGCATTTCTGTTACAGAAGCTCACGGCTGAAAATCCTGGTACATCCTGATGAGCTGAACATCCTTGCCTGCACCAGACCCAGGCCAAACCAACTTCTGCTGAGAATCAGCAAGTTTTGGGGTACCAAATCACTGCTGTAACAAAGACCCACAAAAGAGGACTGACTCCTGCCGTAGTTAGAAAAAAAAAAAGCATTGGTACCTGCATATTTCCTTTGTTTGATTTTTGGCAGCACTTTCTGAAATGTTTCTTCATCCAAAGACCCTGCTCCAGGAGGCAAGTACTGCAGTTTCTTATATTTTATAACTTGTTGTAAGGGTAGAAAGACCAGTCAACCAATTAAAAGGAAATTCTGTAATGGTACAGCTGCATGTGATCTTATCACTCAATCTTTCTATGAACTTTAAATAGACTACTGGAGGAAAAAGATGCCACATATCTGACAACTTCCAAGATGTTTTCTGCAAGCTCATAATATAAAGGCTTCAGTTACCTGCAGAAGTCAGGCAGGGAATTCCAGGAAAATAAGTACCTTTCCTCCAAAGTTTAGCCACTCTTTTCTTTCAATAAGAGGTATCAAATTCTTGATGCAGTGAAAACTCTGCTGCCATTAAAATCTGTTCCAAGATGAACACAGCTAAATTGAACCCCCAGCTCCAGCATGCAGAAGGTTTTGCTACATTTGCTTCATACTTTCACAGGCACTGGAGCAATGGTAGGGTCAGCACTATAATTTGATGCAATACACCTGTTTTAAATACAGGAACAAAGCAATATCCACCCAAACAGCAGGCAGCAGGTTTCCTTCCCAACCCTGCAGCTATCTCATTCTCTGCAGGGCAGCAGTCCCCTGGAAAAGGGGGCACCAGACATGCCTCCTCTGCCTCACTGTGTGTGCAAAGCCCCTTATCTTCAGTAACTTACTCATTCCTAAAGATGATCACCTCCATCCACCCAGCTGTGATGCCAGCGCATGCCCATCAGCAACCCTCAGGCTCAGAGTCACCACATCACCTGATCCTTGCTCTAGCTTCTCCATTCAGCCTGGTCCACTCCATAAAACCATCTATATAGCCATACCCAGGGTGTGTGCAGTAACAAGGAACAGACAAGAACAGTTCTGACACTGCTGCAAGGCTGCTTTCATTCCTTCCCTACTCTCCACCCTGCCTGGGTGGAAGGAATCTGGAAAAACTGAGGTAGCCCCAAAGAAACCAACCAAGCAAGAAGATCAGCTTTCAGCTGGGTCCATCCCACTGCAGATTTACTGCAGGAGAAGCAGTAGCACGACGCACACACGTCGGTGATGAAGAGGTCTTACATGGCTGAAGATGAGCAAAGCCATCACACTGCACCCAGCAAGGAACCATAGCAAAAAGAAAGGCAAATGAAACAGATAAAATGGAAGATGGATAATGTCTAATGCAGAACTCCAAAACACCATTAAGAGGAGGCCAAAATAAAATACATTGCACAATCATCATTTTACATATAAGAATGGTTCTAGTGAAAAGTACAAAATTGGCAGAAAAAAGAAAGCACAAAATAACAAAAGGTCATACAGGATATGTCACGCAGAGCTAACTTAGAAGATTAATTAAATATAATTGTAGCAGCATGAACTGACAGATTATTGCACTGTAAAAAGCAAACAACTACAAAAAACCCAACCCTGATACATTCAAACTATGAAAGAGGCAGATTTTAGGATGTGTTAGCCTGTTTCTGTCTTGAAAACCACAAGACTAAGGATGTTCTCAAGGCAGGTCAGGTAGGGGAAGGGGAGAAAAGTTAACCATCAAGAGACCAAACACATGAAGAACCAACAAAATGTTTCTTTCAAGAAAAGGCAACTTGAATGTTTTATTCAATCAAACACAGCTAAAGTATTTATGAATTCAATCTAAACGCAGCTAAAGTATTCCAACAGAAACGGTGCTAATGAAAATAAATACACAGAAAAAGATTGAAACAAAAAGCTAAGCAGACAGTGAATATGACCAAAACATCTTGCTACACCCTGGCCAGCCTGCCGCTGAAGGCCTTGAGGACAGAAGGGAAGAATCTCCTTTAATTCTCAGCCTTATATGTTATACTGTAATAAACATGTTATGCTGTAGGAAACAACAAACAACAACCTTATTAGTGATTTGAGACAAATCTTGAACACAGTAGCCCAAGACTAAATTTCAATGGGAAGTTTGACTTTCTGGTAATACCAAATATTTTTTACTTGATGCCAAAGCTTATAATAAACTTCTTAGATGAAAAAATCACACCGCTATGCAATTAATGATTTAGACAGGAAACAATGCTGACTGCAGCAAAGTGAAACCTAACTTACAGTGTATTTTATAAGTGCTCATGTTCTGCCAGAAGTGAAAGGACAGAATCAAGTGGTGTTTCATCAACAACACTTGTAAAGCAACTCTTTAAACTCTGGGCAAAAGACGTGCTCTGCACCCTCTATATTAAGACTCTGCACACTAATTATAAAAAACTCAACATATTAGAAGTTGCTGAGCAAGTAAACCCTGTACATTCTGAGTGTACCTATTTCATACATGTTTTGAACAGACTGTGTAGGATACAGAATAATGCTTCAGGAAATTAAATTGCTTATTCATGTCAGCAGCTCTCTGAAAGTCTTCCCCTCTGGAATCTCACCACCACCACCACATCTCTGTTTTTTACTGTACGCTAAAAGCAAAACATGTTTTTGTGCAAAAAATTGTTTCATGAAGCAATTTTTCAAGTATCAAAACACCATTCCTGTAGTTGCAGGTTATTTTTCCAGAAAGTTTTTATCTCTGTGTAATACAAGCCCTCCACATTGATGTGTCATCTCTAAACCAAACAGCAGCAAAAGGACCCCTCAATTAAACAGACCAGTTATTCTCGACTAGGGATTTAAATGCTCAGGTTCATATCCCCACACTGGAACTGGTATGTGATGGAGGAATAAGGGTAGGGAAAAAATAAAAATTAAAAACTACCAAAAAAACTTTGTTAATATTCTACTCTCATGTTAATGACTGACAGCTTAGGTGGGAATTTGGTAAGTATGTTAGAAGAGCAATGATGTTGTAAGTGAAGATGTGCCAGAACCACCAATGGCTGATTAGAGCTTCTTCATTGGTTCAGTGCAAAACCCAGCCTTGCTCCTCTGTTCTGCAAAACAACCCTTCAGGGTGTTGGGTGAGTAAGATTTTAAAAAGCAAACTCTGCAAAATAGATACGGAGAGACATGTGAAAGTGCAAAAAGGTGCAGCAACAAAAAATTAAGTAAGGAGAGCGGTAGAAAACTACCTAACTTCTCTGCTAGGCTTCTTCACACGTGCAGTTGGCTACTCAGTCACTGCAGGTTCAAAGATGGTCATCTCCTTCCAAGGCCATGCATCTCTCCTTTAAGGCAAAGGATGTAAATAGAACACTCCAAAGAGGTTTTTCATACACTGTAAAGTGTAGTTAAAATCTGGCAACATTACTGTGTTCTCACAGAGACAGATCTCTTTTTCTCATCCTTCAGGATGCAAAACTGTTGTTTAACAGCTTCCTAAACATGTATTTTAAGACGCAAAGTCAATCCCACAGATGCTTAGAGAACTGCACTGTGCTATATACAACCGATACCTGAGCTGATGCATCGTTTGAGCCTGATGTGTTTTGTGACACCAAGAAGCACTCAGTCTGCACAACTGGAAATTCATCATAGCTCTGCAACTGTTCAACTAGAGTTTAGATTTCAGTCTCTGATCTAAACAAGCCCAGCACTGAATTTAGAAAGTATGAGCCAATTAAGACAGACTTTAAAAAAAAGAGAAATATTTGAAAACAACATTAGCAGTCCCTTCCTGCACTATAATGCAACCACTTAGCAGTGGTGATAGAACAAGAAATCAATACAAAGAAGTACCGAAGTATATTATTTTTATTCTGCAAGGCATGACCAGACTTGCAGCCTGCTTTTGCGTGTTTCAAAGGGAGATGATGATGATTTTGAAAGGGCTAAAAAAAGAATAAAAACTTAGAGGTTCTGGAAACCTGTCAAGTAAAAGTGGAGAAACGGGTATGGCCTCTGGAAAATTAGTTGGGAACCTAATGAAGGCTGCAAAACCAGAGGACAGTGTCATAGTTTGACTCTAGCTGGCAAATAACACCCCACAGCTGCTTGCTCACCCCTCTGCAGATGGGGTGGAATAGGGGAGAGAATCAAAAAAAGGTAAAGCCTGTGGCTTAAGATAAGAACAGTTTAATAAATGAACTAAAAATAACAATTACAATAACAACAACAACAGTAATAATAATAATAATGAAAAAGGAGATAACAAAAGAGAGAGGGAGGAATAAAACCCAAGAAAGACAAGTGATGCACAAAACAACTGCTCACCATTCATGGACTGATGCCCAGCCCATCCCTGAACAGCAATTGGAGCCTCCCAGCCAACTCCCCTCAGTTTATACATTGACCATGACATTCTGCAGTATGGAATATCCCTTTGGCCAGTTTGGGTCAGCTGTCCCAGTTGTGCTTCCTCCCAGTTTCTAATGCACCTGCTCACAGGTAGAGCATGGAACACTGAAAAGTCCTTGATTTAAAGTACACCCTGCTCAGCAACAATTAAAACATCAGTGTGTTATCAACATTATTCTCATACTAAGCCCAAAACACAGCACTGTACCAGCTACTAAGAAGAAAATTATTCCAGATGAAACTAGGACACAGGGCTCTTACTATTTAAACTCACATGACAAGTGGTCTGACACTATCAACTCTAAAAATGACTTGCAGCCATGCACAATTTTTACCTATAAGAATGTAGAGGCAACAGCAACAACTGATGCATTAGCAGGGCAATGATCTACACTGAAACACAGTGGCCTATCCGTGATTACCTGTATTACTATTATTTTACTCCTATTTTCAACTGAACAAACAAATGCAGTACTCCTTACTGACTTGCTCAGTGCCGTCTTTCTCAATCTCGGTGTAAGGATCTGCCACCCTATATTGCTGGTGTCCCCTCATACTTGTGTTCTCCTCTAGTCCTTACACTGTGTTTTAAGCTCTTACACTGTGTTTTAAGCTCTTGCAGACGGTGATGGAGACACTCACCTAAAACTTCCCAGCCCACGGTTGAGTCTAGTGGCTGAGGCCTGGCAAACCCAGCCACTGCTCCTACAGCCAGAGCAAACAAGTGGCTGCAGAGGCAGTCATGGTCTAAGCTGCGCCTTCTGGGTAGCAGACAAGTCAGAATTCAAAAAAATATGAAAAAGCCTGCTCAAATCTTTTGAAAGAGGCTTTTCTGCTTAGGCATGTTACAGAGGCAGAGAAAGAAATCTATAAGTAACCAGGCCTACTGGACCAGCAGCTTACTTTCTGTCACATAATTAACATATGTTAATTAAAAAAAGATCATTGTGCACCATGTTGTACAGATGTAGGTCTTTTCCCCATTAATAAGGCTTTATGCATGCACAAAGTCACGCTCACAAGATTAATGCAAACCTTAACAACATGCCAAAAGGCCACTGTACACCAAGTGAATCAAGGGATAAACGCATGACCCTAATTTAGGACAACCAACTGAGTTTGCACCAGTTCACTGGGTCTGTGATCAGCTAAGAGCAAACTCTCCACCTCAGTACTGTAAAACAGAAATGAACCACTAAGCCACAATCAGACATTCACCATAAGCATCTGCTGCCCCGCAATCCACTGAAGCACGTACATAAAATGCAAGCACAACTTTCATCGTGTTCTTCAAAGCCAAATCTAGATTTGTGTGCCTCTCCCAAGAGTGGCCTGCAGCTACCACACGAGCCTTCCGCAAAAGCATGCAAGCAGCCATGTGAATGGATTGACCCCGCAGATGGTTTCCGACACAGGCCACACACCCAAAGTAACATGACATGTGAACTTCAACATGCAAAAAGGTTTCTCAAGTTTCTTCTTCTAAAGGGCAGGGCGATGTTAAACATTGAAGAATGTCATCCTCCCAACCGGTTAAAGGTTTAATTATTGTTATTTAAGTCAAAGGTTCTTCCTACTGTTTGGCAAGGAGATGATTCTCAAAATGATTTGAAACACTAGTATTTTTAAAAGTAACCCAAGAGCCAGAAATATTCCTTCAGGAAAAGTTTAACTGAAGCTTTCTGATTCAATTAGGTGCATAGAAATAGCATATCTAAAGGAAAGCCTACATAGCTTAAGGTATAAAGGCCTACAGTCCCAAATCTTCATTATCTCAAGTGAACCCAAATCTGAGGACACAGGATCAGCTCAAGGACTAGACCTCTACATTCAGACCATGTTGACAATGATACCGTAGTGGCAAATGTAAGAGTAGATTTCTTTTATTCATTTCTAAGAGCTTCAAGATCTCTACGTAAATGTAGGTGTCATGGTTTTAACTCAGCAGAGGAGCTGCTTCTCCACAAAGTTGTGGTCTGCTCCAAACTGTAACCGTATGGTGTCTAAGGGAAGAAGGCATTTTCCCACAACTAGAACTTGCTAAGGACTCTTGAGTCAACACGAGCACAGCAGAAACACAGCTTTAACCCAAAATGCTTCCCAGCAAACTTTTAACAGCAAAAAGTGAGGGAGGAAAAAAAAAAGAAAAAAGGCAAACTTGCCTTCTTATGAATTAACTAGCCAAACATATGAGGTGTATTCGGTTTAATAAACTAAATTACATTATTCTGCAAATTAATACGTGTTAGTTTTTGTCTAACCCTGCTAACATCCTTAAGATGATACCAACAGAAACTCCCATTGGCATACAGAAAATCTGGAGTGTTACCTGAAATCAAGATTACATCCTTTTTGAAATCAAGTACATGTTTTACAGCAGAGAGCCTGAACATGCACATAGGAAGAAAGCAATTACCCTCCAGTCACTGCAAAGACAGCTGGCAAGAAGAGAAACAGTTTTCTCAAGGTCAAGAAGGAGAGGAGTGCTTCAAAGTGATAACAGAAGAACAGCCACTTTGTTCAAATCCCTGACCCAGAGTCTCAAAGAGGAGGGTTATGTAGGGATCAAACTGCAGGGCACAATTTGAAAATGCAGGAAAAAGGGTTTATCCCACATTTGCTGTGTTGCACAAGCAAGTTTTATCTCCTGTGAATGTTAGGGCAACTCAGCATATTTAGTCACTGCCCAAAGCATATCATTTGGCAGGCAAATGTTTGATACAAAATTTTGACATAGAGGTCAATTAAATACAGACAACTTTAGCTTAATACAAGTTAATAAAATGTCTGTATATTTCTACCTGCCCAGTACGCCACTGGTCATTAACAAAGCTATCATTAATGAAGCACAACCTCTACAGTTAATAAAGGTTTAATAAGGGCATGAAAAATACCCAGTTGTAATGGGATACCAAGGCCACGTCAATTCACAGCACTGAGCACAGCATAAGTAGCATGATTCATTTGTTCATGGAGAAGTAACAATTGCACTTAGCAGCATACATTTTTTGTAAAATCTGTGCACCTGTAAGGAGGTTTATTCCTGTTTCACGAGAGTCAACTATTTCACCAAGAAAATTAAATACTTCTCCAATACATCCAATACAGCAGGAAAGCATTTACCAGTCACATACTTTAAACAAGTTTGCTCTTGTGCTCTTATTTGCCCTGTAAGATAATGTGTTCTAAATGCCAAAACACAAACAGAGAAACCAAGGCAATAAATTTCAGGAGATTAATTTCATTACATAGATATAAGGACACCCAATGCGTAAACAACAGCAACTCTACAAGTTATTTCCATAATAAGATTGAAGGCAGCATTTACTAGAATTTGTCAATCAAAAAAATCCATTCATGCCACTGTTTGCATTACCCTCATCAAACAAAGATCTAACTGCTGTTCTGTCAGATGATGGGGACAGGCTTTGGTGCCCCCAGAAACACAGATATAAATTCATTTCTACCAACCAGCACTCAGGAACTGCAGGGATGTCAGCCTAAGCAATGCCCTCTTAACCCTATTGCTGCAATACCAAATGTAAACAGGCTTAGGAAAGGTCATAGCAAAGCAATCTGACCTGGAAAAAAGTTTTTAAATAGACCAACTTCTATGTAATTCATTGATTATCCTTTTCATTTGTCCTTGTGTGTTCTTCCATTTAAGGGAAAAAGCATTTTCAATGCTAGTATGCACAAACTGCAGGAATCTCTGCACTTTTAACACGTTTATGAATCACAAAACAAATTAGCAACTACATTACAAAAATTATTGCCAGTTTTGTGAAGTGTCTGGATGCACATTGTAAAAACAGGAAAACAAAAGCATTACTGCAAGAGCTGAGGCCAACAGCCCCCATGGTATTCCTATGTCTAAACAGTTTTAGAGATTTCATCCCCACACAACTAATTCAGCACATGGTAATGACAGAAGGTAACAGAAGGGGATTGACATTAAGAGGACAAAATGAATGAGTTGTTATGCAGGGGAGGTTATAGTAAACAGCGTAATTACCTATATGTGCCTTCACACCCTAAAGGGAAAGCTGCCAAATCTAAGTGAAGCTTTTGTAGCTGTGAAAAGCCAACATTTTGCTTGTGATCCATCTTAAGACAGCAGGAGTAAAACAACATGCCAAGAAAGAATAGGTGGAGGTATTTGTGGCTCTGCTCTTCAGCAATGAAAGAGCACCCCTGCCTCTCTAAGTTCAGACTCAGAGAACAAAACTTCCAAGTCCTGAACGAAGAAAAACCAACACACCACCAAGAGCCCATTCACTCCAAAGGGTTTTCTCAGTCCAAAAGGGCCTTCCTGGCACGATATGTCACAGGGAACAACTCTGGACAGCACAGGCACTCTGGCTTCCTGCCGACGTGTTGGGAACCCAGAGCTAAGCCACCCTACCGTGTGGGTAGCAGGGTAACACCTGACATGGCACTGAGCCCACCCTCCCACCCAGGCACTGCTCCACACCACCGCACTGCTCCTGCCCTGCCTACTGGGCAGGCAGCAGCCAGAATGAATGCTCACTGGTGACATCCCTGTAGCAACCAGGTCTAAGAGAGTCAGAGGGGACAACGGTACACGGAGGCATGACACTGTTTTAATGTGGCACTGTAGGCAACTGCTGTTTCACTCCCAAAATCTTTTCTCAAAAATTATTCAGGTGGGATACAGACAGCATTAACTGGGAGATTTGCTTCGTCTGCCACCGAGTGAGGGTTTCTGAGACCACCAAAAGAAGGCAGAAGACAAGTATTTTAACCTTGTGCTTTGCTGGGTGTCTCTTTTTTTCCTAGCTCAGCAGAAACAGAAGCTTTTGATGTTGCAATGTTTACTGTCCCAAAAATTAAGATAAAGGAATGAGGTCAGCTCAGTACTTGAGAGCATTTAACGAATTAGCAACTGAATGTCACTTACAAGGAACATACTTGCAAAGGGGCAGCTCTGGATCACGCTCAGCACTGGGCTCTCCATCTGTGGCTGCTGGACTTGAGCACCAGGTCAGCCTGAAATCCTAAAATATTGTCAGTTCCATCATCATTCCCAAAAATCTGAATCTTCAAACATATTTTCAAAAATCTGCTCCTAGCAAGTTGCAAAAGAAAGTGCAATTAAAGGAACTGTCCAGAGGCCTGATGCATCTACAGTACTATTTCAAATTTACTTCTTTTTGTTCTGTTAACTTATCTTCTCTAAGTCAATTCCTCTTATAAACAACACAAAATGAAAGTCAGCAGGGAAAGAAGAGATTAGACTAGAGAATTCAAAATATTTTATTTCAATTCTGGCTGTCCTAGAGACAAAGAATGCAACAAGAAGAATTCATGCTGAGAAATTTAAGAACAACATCAACTTACTAAAAATACTACAATAAGTAAACCCAGAGACGGGTCAGACAGCACATAAACTAAATATCATTAATGACTCTATATTTAAATACCAAATACACATGAGTTTTAATCAAACATAGTCCATCTGATGAGCTGCTGCTAGGTAAAAGGCACTAACTCACAAAGTGCAGCTGTTTTTTAAAAAAGCAGCATGAGGCACAGAGACCATCAGGCAGACCTTTGCCAGCTTGCAAGACAAAGCCACACTGCATATTCATTTCACTGCTGCTCTCCCTGGTTGCATTTGAATGCTAAAATACAGGAGACTTAAGTCAGAACACATGACAAATTCACTTAGCTACTTATGAATAAAAAACACAAGAAGAGCTTCCAGCATGTATTACATAGTAATGTGTGCCTTGTACAGAATTCGGTAAAGTCAAACAAAATTCTGGCATGTCTTTTAGTGCTCTTGACCAGTATCAGCTGGCAATAGCATCCCTGAGGGCAAATCCACACTTAACTCCGGCAAACTCAGCACAGTGGTCCTTTTCATTTGCTCCTAAACTCACATAAAGCTGGGAAGGGATCTCCACCCAGCTGACCCCAGCTATCCCCAGGTACCACAAGTTTCAGGTAAAATCCTCCGTGTGCAAGTACAGGTGCCCCCAGCCAGAGTACATGCGTTAGCTACTTGCTGCTCTGAAATCAGACCATGTCTAACACACCATAAATACATGAATACTTGTATTAAGAACTCCAGCTTCTATTGCTAAACAGCGATAGCACGCGTGCCACACGCTGACTCTCCCCGACACAGCTTCAGCTGCTGTTAGCAGCGGTGAGCCTGCAACAGGACTTAACTCTAGCTATGGAGTATTTTAACAGCAGAGGAAAATCTCGGGCTGTGACTGCACCGAAGGAGCGAGGAGGGCTTAGAGTGAAATACATCGCAAAACTCCTCAGCGTTATTCACAAGCTCTTATTTAAAACAAATAAATCCCCTCCCTCTACGCTAGCAGCTTAATACTGATGCAGCAGCACCATTAGCCCGCATCTACAAAAACTTCGCAGCCGCAAACCCTGCACCCAACCGCGGCCACCGGCGATAATTTCAGCCGGCGGCTTACGGCAGGCCCGCGGCTGCCTGGTCCTGGCAGGAAGCTCCTCTGGCAGAGACAACCTCACCCTGGAAGCAACCTGGCCCAAAACTCCCGCGAAAGGCTGTGCCGCCACGGGAGACGCCTCATCCTCCTCCAGTTTCAGCTGCAGGGCGTGTTTCCATTTGCACAGAGCGGTTTTGGAGACTTCCTGATGGGAAGCATCTCAACTGCAGCCATGCCCCTGACTTGTTTTCTCTCGCCATCGCTAGGAGCCGGCTGGGCTCTTTGCTGGAGTCTTCTGTCACAGCCACGAGAACTCTGCCATGGCACTGAATCCCACAGCATGAGAGATCACCCGAAGCACTGAGAATACAAATGAGCCGTACGGAGCACTGCCGTTCAGCCGCGGCTGGGACACGGCGCGGACAGAGCACCCAGCTGCCGGAGGGAGAAACGCCTCTTGTCGCCTGCCAGCAGCTCTCCTTGCTGAGCAAGCCAAGGTGCTGCTATTCCTGCCCAGGTCTGCAAAAGTGACCTTTTGTCTGCAGACTCACAGCACTGATCGATACCGGAAAGTTCTCCGGAGTGGGATCCTCAGATGCTGCATCCCTGGGAATCAGGGGAAAGGAATGAGGGCAGAAAAGCAACAAACGCAGGCGGAGAAGGAGAAAACACACTACCCAAGACAATACCTCACATAACCCCGGGCACTGCTTCTAATGCTGCTGGTGCCCGAGGGCATCCAGGAGATGAAGAGATAAAAGCAAAGTCATAAAGTTTTTAAGAAAGTCCCTGCACAGACATCTGACACACTGACACATTTCTACCGTTTGCCCTTCTTTTTCTGCTCATTTCCTAAGGCATGTACTCTTTAAACATCTAGGTTTTAAAACGGGCCAGCCCCTTTCAGAAGCACTGCACATCTCCAGAGCGCTGGTTTAACGCGGCGTCTGCCCTGTCCCACACACAGACCCGGGAACTACCGTGCCAGCGGCTCCAGTTCTAAACCAGTAAGGCGGTCAGGAGGGCAGGGCAAGAGCTCCGGGAAGAAGGAGAAGTAACAGCCTTCCCTTCCGAGGCCGACGAGCCCTTCCGCTGACAGCCTGCCTCTCCGCCGGGCTGCTCCCCCGGTCGGCAGCCGCCGCCTCTCAGCGGGGCCGGGCCGGCGGGATGCACACCCCACACACCCGCCGTGGCGGAAAACGATGGATCAGGGTTTCTGTCTGGAGCCGTGGCAGCGCTCAGCCCTCCGCGAGCTCCCCGGCAAGGCAGCTACGGCCGAGGATGGGGGCTGAGGTGCGGGGTCTCCTCCCTTCCTGCCCCTGTTATTTCACCCCACCCCGTGCCCCGCACGGCGGAAGGCGCTGCCGCCGCCGCCCGGGATGCAGTATCCATGGCAATGCGGGATTGCATCATGCTCTTGACTAAACTGCACCGGGAAAAAGACGCTCCCGGCGAGAGCCCCGTCCCTTCCGCCGCCCCGTCCCCTCCCTTCCCCGGCCGGCCTGCCCGCCACTGCCGGCCCCGTTCCCCGCTGCAGCCCCGCCGCACCCCCGCCGAGCGCCAAGCCCCCCCTCCGCTCCGCGCACTGCCAGCGCTGCCGCCGCACTTGTTGCGCGCCCCGCGGAACGACGCCCCCCGCCCGTCGTAGCCCCCGTCCCCCTCGTCCTCCGCATCCCCCTCCGGGCCCGAGCAGCCGCGCCACATCCCGTCTCCAGGCGGGGAGCCCCGGCACTGCGCTCCCTCCCGGCCGGGGACGCGGCCCTACCTGGCGGCGGCGGCGGCGCTGGGGGCGGCGGGCGGCACCGGCCGGTCTGTCCCGCTGCGAGCCGCGGGGGCGGGGCCGAGGGGCGGGCGCGGGGCGCCGGGCCCCGCCCCCCGCCGGCTGTGGGCTGACGGTGACGTCAGAGTGGTGCGGGGGGCTCACGGGCGGCGGCGGAGGGGCGCTATGACGTCACGGCGGCAGAGAGCCAATGGGGCGGCGGGGGCGGCTCGGGAGCGGCTCGTGCGGGGTTCCCGTCGGTTGGGGCTCGGAGCCGCCGCGTCCAACAGGTCCCGGGCGGGCCGGGGAACGGCGAGCGGCTCCTCGGCCCTCAGGGCGCTCAGCCCGGGCCATGGCAGCGGGGCGCCCCTGTGAAAAACAATATGGGACCATGTAATTAAAGACTGTCATAATGAGATGAGCCGCGGGCCTACATTAAAGGTCCCGGCCAGATGTAGTTGATGTTTCCTGTGTTTTGAAGTAACGGGCTTTGCAACGTGACAGCATTTTTGACTGTAAGCTCTGGCTGCAATTAAATAGGTAGTATTTTAATTCGGTTGTATAATAAAACCGCTGGTTTTGTGTAGTTTACATGCATATGCTGAGCTGGTCCCCACAGTGTCAGGTGTCTGAGGAAGGAATCTCAAAGCACCCTCTCTGGCTCCTTTCCAATGGCAGGGATGCTCAACAGAGGAAGAAAAGTTCTGTCCATGCTCTCCAGACACTTCATTATCTCCCCGAGGTCCTAACAGGGCAACAGTGAGGGTGCCTTGAGGTTCGTATAGCCAACAAGAAGAAACCAGTTTGTTTCATTCCCTCTCACGAATTCCCTCTTGATGGAGGATGACCTTTTAATTTTTTCCCCCTCCCTAAGAGTTTGTTCTTTCTCTTTGTTAATTAAATGAAAATGCTACATAAATAAAGAGCAGCTTTGCTTTGCAAAGGAGAGGAGTCAAGCAGTGTTTTGCATGGGGTTTTTTCAAGATCAAGTATCTCCACTTGGAAGCAGTTAGCAATTTTAGAAAGCTGGAGTAAAAAGGGTTTCCTGGAGCTTTCCCTCAGCTATCGAAGACAGCTAGTTGGGTGAAGCCATCAAAACTGGCCATGCCAACCCGACATCCAGTCACTTTTCCCAGGCAGTGATACCGTGTCCACAGTCATTTACCAAGGCCCATGTCCGTGGTCGTTTATTTGAAGCAATGTATTGCAACCTTACCTGATTGAAGCTCAGTGTGCAAACAGCCCCCAGAGGTGATGCTGGGCTGTAAATAGTCAAGAAGAGGTCCCAGGAGGGTCAACCCTGTCCTGGGGTGCATTAGGCACAGCATCACCAGCTGGTCAAAGGGGGTGATTGCTCCACTCTGCTCTGCACTGGAGTGGCCTCACCTCAAGTTCTTTGTGCTGTTTTGGTCACCACAACATAAAAAGGACATTAAGCTATTTGAGAGCATCAAAATGAGGGCCACGAGGATGTGAAGGGCCTTAAGGGGAAGCTGTATGAGGAGCAGCTGAGGTCACTTGGTCTGTTCAGCCTGGAGGAGACAGAGGGGAGACCTCATTGTGCTTCTCAACATCGCCACAAGAGATAGTGCAGGAGCAGGCACTGATCTCTTCACTCTTGTGACCAGAGGCAGGATTTGAGGAAATATCATGGAGCTGAGTCAGGGGAGGTTTAGGTTGGATATCAGGAAAGAGGTTCTTCACCCAGAGGGTGGTTGGGCACTGGAACAGGCTCCCCAGGGAAGTGGTCACAGCACCAGCCTGAGAGAATTCAAGCAGCTCTTGGGCTCTTGGGCACACGGTGTGACTCTTGGAGTGTCCTATGCAGGATCAGGAATTGGACTCGATCCTGGGGCGTCCCTCTGACTCAGCATATACTATGATTCTATGATTCTGTGAGTGTAATAATGCAGATTGTTTCCCAGTGGGATCAGAAATTGTATTCCTTAAACTCTTTCTGGGATAAGACAAAATCTCTCACTAAAGTAAACATTGAGGGTATGCTACTATTCTTTATTTCTTTTATTAGAGTAAGATGTTAGGAATGCTATTTGGTTAACGTTGAAGGGGTTTTTTCCTCTTTTTGTTTCAAAGCTCAGATCTTTATTTCCCTGAAGGACCAAACCCTTGCCTATGTGTTTCACCACTTTGGAAAAAACCCCCAAACCCTATGAAAACCAGCACAACTGTCAGGTGAGTGTGCCTTTCTGAAAACCCTTTGCCTAAGTTTGTGTTTTGGATGTTTCTGAGGCATCCTTTCCTATTTGTGAGAAGTCAAGCCATCTTAATTGAATAAGGCACAGGTCCCTTTTTTTCTCACTTGAGCCAAAATGTGCTGAGCTCACTGAAACATGACCAGCATTAGGTCTTTTCACATCCTTCACACTTTATTTAAAGCACTTTTCAGTGTGCTTTAAATAAAATTCCGTCCCAACAGGCATACACATTTGTTTCCATGGTTTATTGATGAGAGATGATTGCACCGAGTGTTATTTTCACAGCCAAAACAGCTTTCTAAATCTGGAAGGTGCTTAAATAATTAAGACTCAATCTGGCTGTTTAAAAATAAAAAATAAGTTTTGAGATGCAGAAAGGGATGGAGCGGGGCATAGGGCATGTAGCTGGGGAGTGAGCAGCACCCTGTGCAGGAAAGGGATGTGCTGCTCCCTGATCCCCACTCTGCATCCCACAGGCAGGGAAGTGTGCCCCAGGCCCACCAGAGGCTGGCACATACGTGCTGTGCCTCCCTTTACTGTGGAGCTTGCCTTTCTTGCTTGGTGGTGGGGTTTTAATGAGACTTTGCATGCCCAGGGTGCCAAGTAAGTGACCCTGGAGATGAAAGACACAACAGCTGATGGAGGAAACGATGAGGCTGGGGGGTGAGATTTTGGGTTTGCCAGCCTGGCTCCAGTGTGAAACTCCCAGTCTGCCAACTGGTCTGCTGGTTCATCCCTCTCCTGGTCTTTCTAAAGTGCTCATGCTGGTATCAGTCAGAAAACAAGAGCAAGGTCACAGCATGAAATGTCATTTCAGAATTACCCATTTGCAAACAGTGCCAAAATGTTTTGCCACTAGATGTTTAGCATTTAATAGGGGTAGGGGCTGGCCATTTTCATTCTGGGCTGCAGATGTACTGAGTCCCAGCATCATCCTCATCTGTTTGGAGCATCTGCAAGTTTGTCAAGAGTGAAGACATTACCATTGACCTCTCCACCGAGCACTGATGAAATTGCTGCTGGTATGTTTGCTCAGGAGGCGCTTCAGAGACCTTGTTATCAGAGTGGATCAACAAAGCTGAAGTTCAGAGAAGGATAAATTAAACATTATTCAGGATTTAGACAGAAGGATTGCTAGGGCTGATGTAAAATAAGTTATACCTTCATATAATTTTGCGATAATAATAATCTCATGACTATTGTAATCCTACCTTTTGAGAGAGAAGAGGCAGAATCTGAGCACTGTGGAAAGCCAAGTCCTAGGTGACCCAGCCTAGGCAGCAGCAGCAGAGGTCACAAAGAGGCCTTAGCAGATGGGGCTATCCTCACTTAATCAATGTGAGACAAAGAGAAGATATAAATAGATACTAGCATTTGAGAGTATGGGTAAGAAGAGAACAGCTGGAACATTTGAAAGCAGAGTGAGGGCTGCAGCACTGAGGGGACAAAAGAACTTGGAATGGAAGGCCCACCAGCATGGATAAAGGGTTAGAAGTGTGTGTTCCAGGGAAACAAGCCCAAATGGCTTTCTTTTGAGGGGTGAGTTATCAAATCTGTCCTTTTTAAAAAAAAAAAAATTGTTTGAAATCCTAGCTATGCCTATGTAGTAGAGGTTCATCATGCACACTGTAATGAAGAGGTCCTTGTTTTGATTAGAAACAAATTAATCCAGTTTTTCCAGAAGTAAATTAACAAATTGATTTGAATAAATAAGCATCATTTGCCACTCAGTCATCTTAACGGGATTTTTCAGTTCTGCCTGAGTTTGCCTTGGCATCCATCCAAACTGACTGTGGCAGCTCCATGTTCTTTATCAGCGCAGTAAATGGGATGTGATTACTGTTCGTAGATCAAACACTGGACCAGGCTTAAAACTGCAACAACTATTTCTTCTGAATATGGTGTTTTCTTCTGTTGTGCAGACAACAAATGCTTCATGCTGTGTGTACAACTTTGTCTAACTTTTGAGTACTTGACCTTTGTAGAAAAAGCTTCTAAGCAAGTCTTCCTGGACAATTTTTTATTTTCAGGTCTCAAGCGAGTGACTGGATGAAACTGCTATTTTGAGATTTCAACACAGAACTGGTGTGAATGCACTCACTCTCTGTTCAGAGGCATGATCACAATACAAACTGATCTTAGCTTTTTAGGGTACTTTTGGCAAAATTCTTACGGGATAGAGTGGAAAAAAGTTCTTTGCCCTGTGTTTATAATCCATTTTCATGCATTTTACATTAACAGTAGTTACTATTCTTCATTTTCTCTTCCTCTTATATCTCCCTGCAGCATCTGGTGCTGTTGGCAAATAATTGAATAGGATTGAAGACCTGCACCAACTCACCAAACTTTCAATGTATTTTAAGAGCCAGATTTACCCCAAATAGTGTCCTACAAGACCAAAATATTTTGTTTCTTGTCAAATAGGTCAAATAATTATGGAATTTTCTCTGTCACTGGTGTTAATATGTTCTTCTTTCTCACAATGCTGCTCATAATTTCAGAGAGAGAAAATGTGAATAAAGTCCATCTTTCTCAATGCTGCTAAAGCTTTAATTACCCTGATTTCAGAGAATAATGAGTCCCAAGAGTCTTACCAGTATATAACAGCTAGTTTACTCCTATGGCACTGCTGGGGCTGCTAATAGGAGACACAGCAAAAATAACAAGGTGTTTCTGATGATCAAGTAGCTCCAAAATGGGCATGAAGAAAGTAGTCACTTAACCCAGAGTTACGCGGTCATTAACTCAGCTAACGTGTGTGGCTAGTGCCATCTGTCCGCAGTCTGCCTCCTCTTTCACAGTGCCTGCAGGGGAAGTGGAAATCAGTACTGGCTTGTTTGTAACCCTGTACTCAAACCACACCTCTCCCTCTGGGGCAGACCCAGGCTGTGGCAGGGCATGACCCACCTTAGCCCATCCAAGGGTTTGCTGGTGGCTGCAGTGTGCCGGGGAGGGGGCAGCATGGGGAGTCACCCTGGTGTGCTTCTGTCCCACTGCTCTGCTCCGATCCCAGAGAGCCCTGTGAGCCCGGCCCTGCTCTCTCCTATCCTGCCTACTTTTGGGTATTCCTCTCAAAATTTGGACACATTTACAGTGAAGAGTAGAAGCTCTTTAAGGGGAAAGTGTATTTTCACTTCATATAGCAGGCAACTTCTGCTGGAGGAGAGTGATTTTGTAAGAGCTAATGCTAATCACAGTAGGGTTAACAAAGTATAAACTCCATTATTTTGCATTAGTAATTGGATGCCTTGCTCCTTGCCTGTTCCTGCTATGGTGCGTTTTTGTTGACTTGGTGTATGGATTACAACATGTAATCCTTCAAAACAATGTGTGGCTTTCCGAAGAATCATAAATCCATCATTGTCCATTGCAGCCTGACAACAATTTTCTTCTTAATCTCAGAACTAGTGGGACTGGGATTTGGAGCTGTCATGTTAGTCAGTATGAGGAAGCTGGTAAGAGTGCAACACTGTATTTCCATGAAGATATTAGATGTTCTGATTTGGAGAATCAGTTAAGGGCAGCATGTGCAATCTCTCTTCATGTGCCATGCTGCCTATCCCTTTCTCTTTAATCACAACCAGTGTAAACTGTTTGAGATAATCCTGTTGTTGAGAGAAAACACTGTCTTACTGCTTAGAGCAAACAGTAAACCGTGTTTTAAAAAAAGAGATGAGGGGAGGTATTTTTGTAAACGCTCTGGTTTGTCTGAAAACATGTACATGAATCTGAATGATTGTCATTCCGTGTTCGAATTTTTAAGTATTTAATCCATTCAAACTGCTTTGTTGATGGACCTCATGGTGCCAACTTCTGATAGTCAGGATAGTTATTAAGTCATCACTGTAGTCATGTTTTCCAGGAGGCTGTTTCCCTACAGAGCACTCTGATCCTGATATAAATCCTTTCCTCTTTCAGCCTTAAGTGTCCATAGAAAATCTATTGTGCATTTTGAGAAAACCACTATACCTGGACATTTGTCCTGAGTTAAAACTGTTGTATACTATTTTAATAGTCTGTTTTATTGAAGTATCACTATCTGTGCAGACCAGCCTGCAGCCTGCCTTCCTAGTTACAGGATACTAAAGCCTCAGTACATAACTCTGGGCCCTCCCCTGCCCATTTTCCCAGCAGAACCTGCAAATCCAATGTGCTGTCTCTGTTGCTTGCTCAGCCGAATTGTTCAGATATCTTTCCCACTTTTAGGGAGTATTCTAGCTCTCACCTGGGAAGGCAGAACCTGCCTTTGCCCTATGGTCTTTGCAGTCTTCTTGGGACCTCCACTCACGTGGCCTGGGAAAAAGGAAGGCTGAGAATGTATTTTACAGGCAATTGGGGAAAAAACAGGCCAAGATAAAAATTAAACATACAAAATAACTGGTGTCTTGTGGTTTTCCCCATTCCCACTGCCCATCTTCAGAGAGCCCTCTGGAGATGTGCAGCTGAAGAGTGAGCCACTCAAAGCAGTGGCTGCTGTTGATGTTTCTAGCCCTCAGGAGAACTGTTATAGGGCCCTGGTTGGGTTCCTCAGCTGTAAGCTACCAGCAGCAACCTGCCAGCTATTGGGAATAATCTTTGGTGAGTTATCTAGCAATCAGTCCAGGTCAGGTTTTGTGTAGGAGGTTTTTATTTTAACATAATGCTACTTCTTGTCAAATGAAAAGTATTTTGGCTTTCTCCAGGAAGGATGGGTGGTTTGGTTTATATTATCCTGGGAATGGAGGTTTTTGGTTTTTTTTTCCCAGCTGTAAACAATACAAGATATAGGTAAATAATGAGATAGAAAATGCTGGATATTCCTCTCTTCCTCCCTCACTCTTTTCTTGTTTTGACCACCCACACTGTAAACTCTGGGCAGGGACTCTTTCCCACTATGTGCATGCATAGTACACTTCAAATACTTAGATGGGAGAAGGGTATAGGAATGTCCCATCCCCTGGAGTAATTTTGATAATGACCCAAGGAGCTCTAGGGGAAGACTGGGTAGACTTCTGGTTGCCATCCAAAGCAGCCTCATGGGCTCATCATGAGGTTGTAAGTAAGCAAAAGTGTTAGAGGTGGCTGAATCCATTCCCTCACCCTTAGGCAGAGTGAGATTTTCCTCAGCATATCCAAAGATACTGAACTACTCTTGCTGTGCAAGGTCAGCAGCCAAAAAGAACATCCCCAGCCCCACAGATGATCTTGTCCCAAGTGTGTAGGTTGAGACTGTGGCTGCGAACCAAAGCCATGGTAAACCAAAGCCACAGGAGGTCGTGATGGGGTCCTGGGAAAGAAGAGTTCTTGCTTTTAGCAGAGGCTGCAGCCTCTGGGGGCCAGTCTTCAAAGAAACAAGCCTGATTTACACTTTTGAAAATAAATTATATTAAAAACAATGCTCTAGTCAGTCTTGTAATTTCTTCCTCACAACTCTTTTTAAACAGTGTCTATTTGCTTCATCATGAAAATAGTACTTAAAATACTTGGGTTTGCTTCCAAGACTATTTTATTTTAATACTGCTGTGGTGACGTATCTCCAGGCTTGTCTTTTATGTATAAATGCATTTAAGCTTACAGTACTGTCTTTTAGTTTTACAGTGTTTTTAAGCCTTACATCTATTCAGATGTCACCTAACATTTCTCCTGTGCCTCTGGTACATAATTTGGTCTATAGTCTTCTTTCCAACTTCCTGCCTTCATAATTTATTGCACTTTTAGCATTTGCAGGCTGCAGTCTGTTAGAACTTATTTGTTTGCTGTAATTTTTGTTTCCAATCCTTTGACAAAAATTTTCATTTCAGTACTTGAGCAGCAATATCTGACTAACAATTATTAGAGTTTCTTGTGTTTATTGGTTTGTTTGAAAAGAAGGATGGCATGATTACACTGTTGTCAGAATCTACGTAGTGACCTTTCACATCTATATCCATCCTACTTAGCTTCATGGTGCTGATGATGTGATGCATGTGGGTCATGTTGACATCTTCTCTGAGTAGAAGGTTCATGCATCTGCACCTCTTATCAGCTGCTTTTATAAAAGTATTGGAATTATGATATCCAGTCCTTGTTTTTTGTCTGTCCTTATTTCTCCCACATAACTCCATTTTAAATGAGGCAAGTTCTGCTTTTTGAGTCCTGCTACAGTTTTATCTCTTGCATTTAACGTTTATCTTTTTGGTGATTTCTGTGGCAAAATATTTTGTTTCTGAACTTGATCTCATTTCTGCTTTGGATGTATCACTGTCTAATAGCTGTACTATTATAATTTGATAACTTTAAATACCAAATTTCTATCTAATCAAATTTAGTGGCATTTTGTATTCTTGAGATTTCTCATTTAAAAGGAAGCTCTTTAGTATGGTTGGACTAAAGGCTGTTTTTATTTTATTGTTGGAATAATCTTATTCACTGAATTTTTCTAAAACTGAAAGTTCCTGTGGCTTGTTCACTGCTGCCCCCAGCTTCTGTGTGGGAATGGCTGCTGTGGGATGTCCCTGGACCCTTTCATCTTCAGGATGGCTTCTCTGTGTCAGAACAAAACAGCTGGAACTCAGAAATGCCAAGTTACTGCTCTTTAATGAATTACCACATCAAGCCACAGAACTGCTTGTGCTCTTACTTTCTGTAGAAAATGAGAAATGAAGCACATGAGTCTAAACTTTTGCAGATCAAAGGTACTATGCTATGCTTTTGCTGGGGACTGAGTGCTTTTAGCCCCGGTGCAGGCGCTTGGTCAGCTGCAGGTGCCTAAGCGCCTGCATATATTATACATATATTTTAACAAGAACAAAAGTAGTTCAGTGTATGCTGAGGACACTTACTGCTGCTACCAGCTCTCCTTGGCACCAGCAACTCTTCTAGGCATGTATATGAGAGTGCCTCTGTTCTCATAATTATAGTATCACTACCAACATAATTAGACAAGTTAAAAATTGTTTGAGCTGAAATGCACTAAACTCCAGATGCAGTTATCACTGAGAAAAACTGTTTTGAAGCTTTAGCTCTAGATAGGTGACACCCTCCTCACCTTTTACTTCAATGGAGCTTTTTGCATGGACTTTACACACATGGATAGTCTTTGTAAACAGCTCTTCTTGTCTTTTTATTATATACCAGTAGAAGCATTAGAAGCTCAGTGGAGTGTAGTTTTTACATAATTCCTTTATGTCACCTGCCAGCCAGGGGGTTGTTACTTTATTACAGTAGTTTCTCATTAACTATGTGCATTTCCTGTGTAGGGGGCTGCATAGAGCATTCTCTGAAACTTGGAAGAATAATCAGTCCACTCCTTTATTCTATGTGAAGTGTCCATGCTCCTTGTTCCTTACTTCTTGGAGATAGTGGGTGTGAACTCTGCATAGCACGGACAAGACGTTCTACCTTTGAACTGCTGCCAAATTCAATGAACTGTCAGCTTTGATGAATCCTGGTTTCTTCAACCTACTTTTATAAGGAAAAAAAAGCATCACTGAGGCTATTTGCTTTTTTGCTATAACCGCTCCTCATATCATTTTGACAAGGTAGTTGCCTTGTTATATCCCTTGTATGGATCATTGATCGTGTCACTTTTTATAATCATTGCATTTTTGTTCCAACCCTTCAGTGAGAGCACTGTCAGCAGAGAAAAGGTAGCGCAGAGCTCAGACTTCTGCCCTGTTCTCACAAATGCAGTAGCAGGAGATTCATCATCAGAGGCTCTCATCAGAAACCCCCATTCTTCACATAGTTTTGGAGCTCTTGGCAGACTTTCTGCTTCCACCCACACAGTAAAAGGCTTGTCTAATAATGCCAACAGCATGAAGCCCATTAAGATCAGTATGGCAGAATAACTGAGTCCAACTCTGCCTTTTGATAGTGAAGAGTTGTCTTTTTTAAAGGAAGGCAGAAAAGTGTGTTTCAGCTCATAAAGCTGGCTGATTTCTGACACTGAAGCAGCAAAGCACTCTGTTTGCCCCATGAGTGGCTGGGTGCCAGGGTGGGCTGAGGCAGCGCGTCTCTTCCTCAGCTGTCTTTGTACGGTGCCTGCTGCAGAGAAGTCCTGCCCCATCCACAAGGAGCTCTGTGGGATGTGACCTGTGGGCAAGACTACTAACCACTCCTCCTGCTTCCAACACATAGCTTTGTTATACTTGGACCCTGTGTTTTATTTCAAGGTGCTTGCTGTTCCTCTGCCCTTTCCTCAACCCTAGCCTCTGCCAGACTGACTTAAAAGCTGCAGTCATCTGATTTCTTCTGGAACATTGCTCTGACAAGGAGGCTTAGCATTCCCAGCACTGTGGCTTTAAAGAATGACTATTCCTGGGATGGCAGGATGGGCCACACAGGCACTGAGAGGCTTTGAACTCTGCTCTGTGTGTATTAGCACCACAGACTAGTGCCTCTGCTTAACACATTTATGTGTGTTTCTTACTGCACTATTGTACTCTACAGTATGTAGAATTGATTTGACATGAATCAGCAGGGGAAGTTTGCACATCCCAAATGAATGATGTGCAATGCTGGCTTTATAAAATACTCATCCTTGGTTGATGCTTTCAGCACAACATTACACACATAATTGCCCAGATGTAGGACTGTGTCAGCAACCTGCCCGGGTAGGGTGCAGTAAACACGTTCATCAGTTGTCTGGATCCTGTTTTAGCTTAAACAGGGGGTAAAGGCTTCTAAGAAAATGAAGCTTGGCTATTTAAACTCAGGTTTTGACTGCTGGACTGTATGTGTATAATTTTCATTCCTGGTAAAACCCAGAATGCATCAAGCAGACCACAGGTCAGTAAGATGGGTTGCTTCCCTTGAAAGCTAACAACTTTCATAGGCATGCTGATAACTGAAAGACTAAGAAGGAATTGGAATAATTGACTGTAGGGCTGTGGACTAAGTTAAAACCCTAGAGCAGCTTGCCCAGAGAGCTGGTAGATGCTCCATCCCTGGAAATGCTTACGGTCAGGTTGGACAGGGCTCTGAGCAACCTGATCTAGTTGAAGACTTTGCTGCTTACTGCAAACCTTACTAAAAGTAGACTTTTAGAGGTCACATGCAAGTGCAAGGGGGAGAATGAGACTGAGGCCTGGGAGCTGGGGGAAAAATGGATCACTTCTTCCAGCTTGAGTAAGCACTTGTGCTAGATTAAGGGATCATGGAAGTGCAGTGTCATTTGTCTCTGCAGACACAGGTATGGGTGCTACATGCTTTCCACTGTTTGTTCCTGCTGATGGTCTCCTTTGCTAGAAAGATACCTTTGATTAGACCTCTCATTTCTACCTCTCATTACAAACAGACTTTTGAAAATACTGTGTTCTTTTACTGCTTTAATTGCCTGCACTATCTCAAAACCAGACACTTAATACATTTTCTGGTTTTACTATTTTGTATTCTTTTCTTCCCACACCAAAGGTTTACTTCCCTACATTAGCTCCTCTTTTTTTGACTGAATGTTCAAGGAGGAAGAAAACCATGCTGTCAGATCTCATACAACTAAAACTGAAAGAGAGTAGCTCTGCAACAGCAGGTATTGACTAGACCTCACTTGGTTCAATTAGTTTTTTTCTATTTGTCAGTGAAGCCTTAGAGCAAATTAGTGCCATGACTAGCCCCTGCAAACAGCAGCGTGCCCACAGGTGATGGGACACGATGGCTCTGCTTCCCAGCGTCTCAGGAATGTTCCTGAGGCTTGTTAGGATGCACAGTGTAAGGGACCCCAGAGTCACACAGCTATGAAAAATCACCACCTAAATGAAAGTGGTCCAGTCCTATGTATTAGGGAAATTCACATGTAGTTGTTGAAAGGTCACAGAACCATCTCTATGGGTACTGTGATATAAAGGAAATATTTCAGTCAAAAGAGTAAAATCTTCCTTAAACTTCTTTAGAAACATATATTTGTAGGAGAGGGAAACTAACAGAGTTAAGGTGTGATGGGTTTCTTTTTTTTAAAAGAGCAGGGCAAAGAGGGAAAGATCTGGTTTACATTTTTACAGAACAATGGTCCAGCTTCTTCTTAAACTCAAATTGCATTGATTTTAACAGCAGAGGGAATGAGCCTCACATTGATTTTGTACAACTAAAAATTGGATTTTATGTGGCAAACTGTTCTTGGATTATGACTAATTACATCACTTTCAGTAAAAGCTATTTAAAAACCCCATAGTTATCATATTCCTTTTTAAATGCTGTTTTATCTGAAAAAAAACCCATCTGTTGTGAAAGGGGGAAACCCCCAAATTCTATACTCAGTTCAGTTTTATCTACCAGACAACTTCTGCATTTTGTAAAGACTGTAAGCAGAGGAGTGAACTTGCAGATTGTAGGAATGGAGGCTGGGAGCAGGGTCACCCTGGCTCTGCGGGTCCGCGCTGGGCAGCGGAATGGTGCTGCAGGGGCAGCGCTCCCGTCGGCATCCAGGGGCAGCCGCGGTGACTCAGGTGCCGCCTTTGGCGCAGCCCTTGCCGGGAAGGTTCTGTTTTGTTTTCCACAGTCAGTCCTGCCTCTCGTCCTCTTGCCTTAGGATGTGCTGCTGCGGGCCACTCCCTGAGGTGCTTCAAGGCATGGTTTATTTCGCTGGCGAGGCCAAGAAGCTTTGGCTAAAGGCATGAACAGGTTGTTCTTGGCTTGGTTCATGCTTCCTTCTTTTCTGGGAGTGCCTGGGGAGGTACCCGAGGGGCAGCTTGAGGTGCTGATAACATCTCAGCAGATGTGTAGCGACTTATTATTTATGTCATGCCCTCTTCACATTGCTTTAGCCTTAGCTGAGGTGCAAATGTGCCCTGCCCTGGCCAGGGGCAAGTGGCCCAGGCCACAGCAAGCATCTCTCTAGGGTGCAGGAAGGCAGGACAGGCCTCCCAGAACTGACAGGAGGGGTGAAGTCCTGAGCATGGTTTTGAAAAGGAAAATAAGGATTGTAGAGGAAGTGTCTTTTGAGACTTCTTCAACAAATCTTCTGGACCTTTAGGGAGAAAATCAGTGGGCATTATTCAGAGGCCTCTCCCTGAGCATGGTATTTGTACAATAGGTATCATTAGCAGAAGCTTTGCTTGGTGAGAGATCTACAAGTATCTTTTTCTGTTTAGATGGTTCAGATTTTTGTTAAAACTTGAATTTAATTATTTAAATTCTAGCAAACAGTGATGGATGTGGCTGTCATGATGGCATGCCTGGCACAGCATCGCAGCCTGCACCATTACAGAGACTTGTGCTTACCTTTCAGGAGGGGTAGTGGGCTGGGGCTGAAAAGACATGAGCTGAACAGAAGTTTGGGACCCACATTGCTTCCAGCCTCATTCAGTACCTTATGTGTTGGTCTTGCCCATTTGCAGCTCAGTTTTCTGTTAGAACCTCCGCTTGGCATTTTCTCCGCTCACTGACTGTCCACTGGCTGATGTCTCTTCCTGTCTGTCAGTCTGTGCTCTTCTAACCATGACTATTGAGTGCACCCTTAGAGCCCAGCATGGGGATGTTTGTGCCTTGTTCACCTGAGGAACACAGAAGTCTCTTTCTTCACACTATATTTGCATGGTCACGTTGTGGACTTAAATCCTGTGGTTAGGACCAAAGTTCCTCCATCAGACCATGTTTCATCCCTCAGATAAATTCAGATCAGAAAGGCATTCACTCATTGCATATGCTATTTTTTTTTTTCAATACCAGCATTGCTGGCATCTGTCTTCAGGTACTTTCAGAATATCCTCTTTTTCTTCTAAAAATGTGTAGTTCCTTCCTGTGCCTCCTTCCTTTTTACATTATAAAGTATCACCAAAGTCACAAATATTTATGGTATTGGTTGTTCAGTTTAGTTAGCTGAGAAAAAGGATCAAAAGAGAAGGTCATAAAGTAAAACTGAAAGCTGGTAGAACACTGGTGAGAAAACAAAAGGAAGTTATCCTAAGGGCAGAACTAAGGAGCAGAAAGAAATCAGGCGAAGTCTGAAGAAATGGTAATGAGAAAATGCTGCCTGGAAAAAAGATGGCATTTTGAACAGCCTAAATAAACTGTAGAACTATAAAGAATACATCCATTCATATAAAATCTATTGTAACATTCTCTTTTTTGAAATACTAGTGGCAAAACTCAGAACCATTTCTTATTTTAAAACAGCAACAGAAGCTGTAAGCTTCACTTTCTTGAAAATATTTGCTAGCACCAGCAGTCCAGCCAGCTGAAGGTAAATCATCTCCCTGGCTTTGCCAAGTACCCAAATCTTCCTCCTGCTAAAGAAAGGCAGAAAACCAGAAGGGAAAGATGCCAGGGGCTGTCACCACTTCTGCTCAACTCTCTAGCTGGTCACTGTGCAAAGGGCAAATGGCAGGAGAACTGCTCAGCATGGTGGAAAGCACAGCACCCTGTGCTCCAAGCGCAGCAGCAGCTCATCAGATAGCCCTCATCATTACTGATCCCTGGTGCCTTTTTTGTACAGTGCTAATCATCATCTTGGCTGTTTTCCAGCTCACATGACTGCCTTCTGCCTGTTGAAATTATCTTCAGCAGTTTGAACTAGTTTTGGTATCTTTCTGCATGTCCTAGGAGTGCTAGGGAGATGTATCTGCACCATGTCCTTACTGCAGCTCCTATCTGAAGGCATGTAGGTCATGCCCTCCTCTCTCTATCTCTGCCACTTTTGCATGTCTTAGAGCAAGGTGCTTAATAATTTTGATGGGTTTCAGATCACACAACTGGAAATTATTTTCAAAATCTAAAATATGGCCCATAGCTTTATTAAGAGCTATGTGCTTCCAGGCAGGAGCGACCCTGCATATAAGTGCCACCTACTACTTAAGGAAGTGTGTGCCCAGGCAAATGAACAGAAGTGCCTTGACAGCTTCCCAGGTGATAGCTGGCCTTCAGTGCCTGTTTGCTGTCAGTCCACAGGATAATCATGTAAAACCTGTTGGCTGCATGAGTGGAAATAACAAGTCTTCTTTCACAACTGCCCCAGGCTGAGAAAGGCAGAGCAGGACTCATCAGTGTTACAAGCAAGGCTGGGCAGCTGCTTGTGGCAGCAAGACAGGGGAGCTCTGGGCTGCCTATCTTGGCTGCACTTACTCCCAAAATTCTGGCACCTGGTGGCTCTGATCCCACTTTGCTTTTTCACCTCTCCCCAGAATCATAAGCAGAGTCTCTTCACACTTGAATTGTGCTTATTCTGCTGAGAAATTTGGAGCCGCTGTCATATACCAAATTACTGAATTTCAACTGACAAACGTAAATCTTTAATCACAGTAATTTACCCTCAGCATACCACTGCAAGAAAGCGGATCAAATTATTCTCCCATCTCTCTTTGGGCAGTTGCACAATTTCCAGGAGCTTAAGTGAGGGGAGGATCTGGCCCCTAATCACGCAGGAGAGTCGTAGTTGCTGCTCAGAGTACCTCCTCCCAAATCCTCTGAACTATTGGGCAGTTTTCCTGCTTCAAATTGCCTTGAAAGTATAAAAAAAATAGAGTAATCTGTTGAGGCAAGCTTGGCTGAATGTTTCATTGTTCCTTTGTTTCTAAACATGTGGAAGCTGATTTACTTCTGCTGCTATCCAGTTAGAGAGGAACAACTGCTTTATAAAAATAACACTTAGGAAACACAAGGGAAGACAATTGGAGTTCGAAAATGAGTGGCCATAAGCCCAAAGAGAGTCATGTCTGACAATGAGGAAAAACGAAACAGATTTATTCTTTCTATATATAAAGCAAATTGTTTTTAAATCCATAAGAGCAGATGCCCTTTGTTTTCAATGAATGGTCAAAAACAGTGGCATTGGTTGCAGGAGGAAACAGTTTTAATGCTTTTCTGGGGGAAAATTGCATCGGCACTTACCATCTTTGTTAGCGAACTATTCCCCAGCTGTGGCAAACAGCCAGGCATGGCTGGGGCATGCTTGCATTCCTCCTGAAAGCCATGTTTTCCCCTTTTCCCTCCCAGCTGTAGAGTTCAGTGCTTGCTCCAAGGTCACTGAGTAAGCCTGTTGGACAAGCTCAAGGTATTTTTAACACTGAAATATTCCTGAGCTGCTCTTGTGATTTTTTTTTTTACAATACTACCAAAGATATGCTAGTGCAATATTTATTTCCAGGCAGCAACTGAAGAAGCCAAACATATGATGATAAGTACAAATGTATTTTTGTTGTCCACAGAGGGCTTTACTGAAAGCACAAGAATGAGCTGTAATGTCTGCACAATCCTGTGCTTGATTTCTTACTCTTCCAGGATTCACAAGAAATTTAGCTTGCAGCAAGAGGTGATTTTGGTTTTGCTATGAAAACAGAACAAAAGAATAGTTTTCACATAAAATCTTAAATTGTGTGCTAATCTTAACTACCAGAAGATGAGAATAATTTAAGAGAAACCACTTAAAGCACTTTGCAATGCTTTCGTGTCCTCTGGTAGTGGGAAGAGGCTTTAAAATGTGGATACACTGCAGGCTATTTTATCTTGCCAGAAAGATGTGTGTGAGTACATGTGTCAGCAGAGCAATAACCACATTCTTCTCTTCCAGTAATTTGAAATTTTATGCCATTCCTTACACCTCCTGCAAAACAAACTATTAAGGACAAGGCCTAAATGCATCAGTCACCTACTGTTCCTTCTAGATTTTGTAAAGGATGTAGTTTTTATCAAAAGCACCCTTTTTTGGTGATTTTTGTGTTGCTTTCCTTGTTCTTGTAATTGCACAATTCAAATGCAACATTCAAAAGGGGTAAATGCTCCTCAGAAGCAGCTTTCTCTCTCTACCCATTGGATATGAATAACTGCTGTAGTGGACAGGACTGGACAGCAGGCATGCTGTACTCTTGATCTGCCTTCCTCTTTCAAAAATGTTAAACAAAATATTTCCCAAAATATGTTCAAAGTATTTGCAAAGGACTCCAAGGGTACTGCCTTCATACATTTAAACAAACTCTGAGTGCAGATGTAGGTTATACAACATCACCAGGGAGTGGATAAGCAGACAAGAAAAATTAAACATAATCTGTTTAGCCATTCCAATAGCAAAACCCTCCAGCTGGCTGACTCTCTGCTGTCACTTACTGTCTGTGTAATGCCAAGGTAACCTCAGTGCTGTAACTCTTCATCAACACAGGTGTGGGAACCCACATCTAGCACCCTACCTTGTGTTGATTTAAAATGCTCTGGACATCTTCTGTCAGGCACTGGTTTGCATGGCTCTGCATAGTCTTCATAAGTAACACATCTCTGCTCTGAGGTGTGATATCTTTCAAACAAATGCCATATGAGGTTGAAGTTAAGGATTGAAATATGAGGTCAATAGCACTGGAAATATGTCTTGTACTGGAAGTCTGTGAAGGATGAGGATATGTGAATTTGTGCTTAGAAGATCAGGAAAGTTTCTCCAATAGTCTATAGAAAGGGTACCAAGCTAGAAGATGAAGGCAAGCATGAGCAGAGGTAAGGATATGAGGATATCATTCATCACAAATTGGAGATATGAGGAGGTGTGCATGCTAAAACCAAATTTTTGATGTGACTTCCTATCTGTTATCTGTTACCTGACACAAGTAACGACCCCATAAAACATTCATGGATACAATCAGGCTTTATGGTACAAATTTGAGAAGGCATAACACTTATTAAAACTTCTTTGGTGCTGTGTTTTACCATGGATTCTGGTATGCCCCAAAACATGAGTGGAGTGGGGAGTAGCAGGGAATCAGGGAGGAGAGATATCCTTCCTGGCAGTATCTGCCTTCTGAACATCAGGACATGCTCCTTACATCCTGCCCAAACTTCCTGATGCAGTATTTCGAGCCCCAAAAAACTTCTGCTTGGAGAAGATCCCTTTCTGCTTTTAGTCTGAGATATTCAGAGCAGACCTATGATGCTCCATCACACACAGCAGTGTCCTGGCTGCTTAATCTCAAAAAGCAACATCATGCTCTGGACAACCATGATACATTTTCTGATCTTTTCCTCTCTGTGTTTGTGTGTGTCTCTGCCACAACTCAATCATTGTCCATTGGACTACATTAGAAACCTGCCTGAAGTTGAATGGTCATTCATTTTGTACTAGTGGATAGACCAACTTGGGTTATGTAGTTGTGGATATCTTGTATGGATCATTAGATTGGAAAGAAGTAATAGCTGATGTCTTCACACAAGTGGAAGAAGCCTTGTTTGATCAAAGTGATTTGGAGTAGTCAACACGGATTTATGAAAGGGAAATCATGCTTATCCAAACTCATGACTTCTAGGATGAGAGGAGTGGCGTGATGGATGAGTGGATGTTCTCTTTTTTGGCATTAACCACGGTTTCAAAACTGTCACCTATAACATCCTCATAGACAAGGAGAGAAGTATGGGCATGGTAAGTGGACAATGAGGCAGACTGACAACTGTGTGAATTGACAGGCTTAAAGGGTTGTGATCAGTGGCACAAAGTCCATCTGGAGGCCTGTAACTAGAAGTGTACCCCAAGTTTGATACTGAGACTGCTATTACTTAACATCTCCATTAATAACTTTGGTGATGCGTGATGGGACAAGCTTAGCAAGTTTGTTAATGGTTCAAAATTGTGAGGAGTGGCTGATACCATTCAGAGGGACTTGGACAGCCTGGGGAAAGGGGCAGAGAGGAATCTCATTGAGCTCAGTAAAGAAAAATAGAAAGTCCCACACCTGGGGACAAATAGTTCCATGCTTCCTTACAGATTGGGGGCCAACCAGATGGAAAATAACATGGCAGAAAAAAGCCCTGATTGTTCTGGCGGAGAAGCTGACCATGAGCCAACAATTCTCTCTCACAGCAAAAAAGGTCAATAGTACCCAGGGCTGCATGAGGCAAAGTGTTGTCAGCATGTTGAGGGAAGTTCCCTTCTGCTCAGCCCTTGTGAGACCACACCTGGCATGCTGTGCCAGTGCTGGGCTCTACTGGACTAAAAGATATGACCTCAATGGATTTAGTCCCATGAAGTAACTGAGAGTTGATTAAGGGACAGGAGCAACTGTCACATGAGGAAAGGCAGAGAAAGCTGGGACTATTTGGACTGGAGAAGAGAAAGCTCAGGGGGAATCTTTTTATTGTTTATAAATACCTGATGGGACGATATGAGGAAAGCAGAGCCTCTTCTCAGATACCAACAGGATAAGAGGCAATGGGCACATGCTCAAACACAGGAAATTCTACCTGAAATTAGAAAACACTTTTTTACTGTGAGGATGGCCAAACACTGGCACAGGTTGCCCAGAGAGGCTGTGGAGTCTCCATCTGTGGAGATATTCAAAAGCCATGAGGACATGGTCTTTGGTGGAGTGTTCTAGTTGACCCTGCCTTAAGAAGGGTGGCAGGGGTAGACTAAATGATCTCCAGAGGTCCCTTCCAACCTCAACTCTTATGTGCTTCTGTTCCGTGATTTCCAAATTGCTATGCACTTGAACTGCACTTTCCTTTATCAGGAAAGCAAATCAGTTCCTGCACACATTACAGGTAACAGGCAGTGATATTAGACCCCCTCCATGCATGAGAACACCTCTTTCCTATTTCAGACACAAAGTGAGGATGTAGTTTTAGATGTTTTAGAAAAAGTTGGACATGAAGACACTGTAAAAAGAACATTTGCTATATGAGACTCAAATGCTGCTTGATTTACACAAGGTTGAATCATAAATTTCTGAGGCTTTGTCATTGCCTGAAGCTGCAGTGCTTGACCAGCTTCCTCATCTGTGAAGGGCTCCTTTGGTCCTGTATAATGCATGCTATGTCATCAAGTACTGCTGGATGTAACCCCACAGGCATAACATTCCTCTAGTTCTGTAGAGAATCAGGTGACAAAACCAAGAAAATATTTGGGTACATGGAAGTTAAGATGTCATTATGTCCAATTTATTGATATAACCTGTTTTTGCCAGCAGAAGCTGGTGGGAGGAGGCACATAAGCTACATTTGTACTGGTAAATGAAATAGTCAGTGGGACTGGCTCACCTGCCACCTTTACTTGTATCCATGTGCTGGCTTTGGCTAGAGTAATTTTCTTTACAGTGGTGGGTATGGGGCTGTGTTTTGGATTTGTGCTGAGCACAAGCTTGATAATATAGAGATGTTTTTGTTATTGTTGAGCAGGGCTTACACATAGACAAGGCCTTTTCTGCTTTCCATACTTTGATGCTGACAAGGAGCCTGAAGGTGCAGGGGAAGCTGGAAGGAGACACAGGTGACGTAAACTGACCAAAGGGATATTCCACATCATACGGCATCATGCTCAGTATATAAAGTGGAGGGAAGAAAAAGGATGGGGAGGGGGGAATTTGGAGTGATGGCATTTGTTTTCCCAAGTCACTTTCATGTGTGATGGGGCCCTGCCCTCCTGGAGATGGCTGAACATCTGCCATGGGTAGAAGTGAATTAATTTCTTGTTTTGTTTTGCTTGCATTTGTGGCTTTTGCTTTTTCCATTGAACTGTCTATATCTCAACCCACAGATTCTCTAGCTCTTACTCTTTTGATTTTCTCCCTGATCTCATGGATGGGGGAGTGAGCAAGCAGCCATGTGGGGCCTGGCTGCAGGTTCGGGTTAGACCATAAGAGCTAAATTCTACCTGCCTCTGAATAGTGTGGCTGCATTCTGCCTGTGTGACTTGTGGGCCATGCCTGCAGAGTGCAGGGGAGCTTGAGCTAGGACCCTGCTGGGAATAAGCTAACCATATATTTTTTGTACAAATATGTGACCAGACAGGCCGTTTATGCTTTCCTTAGACTGTATCTGAGCCCCAAATATTTTCTGCCTAATGGGTAGGGCTAGGTATCCATTCCATGATTCCAAGTAACAAATAATTCCATCCAAGGGTCTAGTTAATATTAACAAGCTCTTAGAACAGTGTTGCCCAAGAAGTGGCCTGTACCCATTAATCAGATTATAAGACATCTTTGGGAAAGTAGTTGGGGCATAAGAAAGAGCAACTAGAGGTAGATTAATACATTACTTAAGTAGTTAGGGAGATGATGTGAATCACTCCTGTTCACCTAGAACAGGAGCATGGAGCAGAACAGTTGAAAATGCTGCTGCTTAGCAAAGTCAGTAGGGAACTGGGGCTGGGGTTGTAAATGTAAAGAAGCTGGGGCTTTCTTTACATTCTGCATAGTCAAGGCTGTTAGGCAGGTAGCCCTGTGAGAGGCCTGAGTCATCTCAGGAGAGGCACCTACCTGCTCTATGTGACTGCTGACAGGGCTGGGCAGGCTTCACCCAGTTGTCAAGGAACACAGTAACATAGCTGCAGCTGGTCTGCAAAGCTACTGTGTTTGGAGGGCTCACTCAGAAAGCTGAAGACTCTAATTCAGTTGCATGCTCAGCCACTAACAGCCATCCCCAAGGAGGAGCCCGCAGACAAGGCTTCCATTGGAGTAGGGCATGCGCATGCTGGTGACTGGGAGTTACCTGCTAGGAGACCTCTTCTAAGTTGCTGATTCTCTTCTCTACTCTACTAGTGACTGCTTGAATTCCAATCCAGTTTCCAATGTCTGCCTGATAGGCTGAAGTCTGTCCTTTCTACTATGCCTGCTTCCCAATTAACATTGAATTTTGTAAGAACATAATTTAGTCAGACCAGAAAGCCAATGTTCTCTCCCTGGCAGATTTGGGTGCTTAGGGAAAGAACACAAGGAACAGCTTGTGCAAGATGATCCTTCCCTGACTTATTTACCTCATTCCAGCATCCCGTGGTTTGTGGATTTCCCTGGACAGAAATGACAACCAGGCAATGGTAACCAGAATACTGAATATTAAGCCAGATAATAACAATAATAGTAATGACAATGACGATGATGCCATTATCTAAGTACTAACCACATCTTTTCCATTAATTTGGCTGATCACTTGGAAAACCCTTTAATGTTTTCACCTCTTGCAATGATTAGTTCCGTAATTTACTTAGATGATTCAATCATGTTTATTCCCCAGACCTATTTTCAGGAGAACAATTTCTAAATTATTTTGTCTGCTTCATTACGAAAGACCTTCTATTTTTCTGAAAATTCCCCTTTGGCCTAGGCCATCTCTTGCTCTGTTTTACGTGTTTTGAGATCCGGCAGGAGGAACACTCACACCATGCAATGTGTATTATACAGAGGTTTACAAATATACACTGTTTTGTTCTCTGTGGTAGTGAAGTCCAACAAAAAGGCTGGAGAATTTCCATCCTTTCCTCTCTCTCCAGCACAGACTCTTTAAAAACTGTGTTAAGGAATTGGTTTATGTATTCTATGTGGAGACTGTGCTTATGTAAACCCTCAGAGGCAGCAGCATATCTCTATTGGGTCTGACTGAGATGGAGTTCACTCGTCCCTCACTGTGCTGTGCTTTGCATCAGTAGCTGGAAGGGTGTTGATAACACCCGTGTTTTGGCTACTGCTGAGCAGCGCTGTCCCTGTAAGATTCCTTCCTGTCCACCAAGAGGCTGGGAGTGGGCGAGATCCTGGGAGGGGATGCAATGAGGCTAGCTGATCCAAATTAACCAAGGGATATTCCATACCATATGATGTCAGCTCATATATAAAAGCTAAGGGAGGGAGGAGGAACGGGGTGGGGCATTTGTTATTCTACAGTGTTTGCCTTCCGCAGCTTCATGTGCTGAATTCCTGCTTCCTGGGAAGTGTCTGAATATTGCTTGCTGGTGGGAAATAGAGATTGACTTTTCCCTTTGCTTATGCGTGTGCAAACTTTTGCTTTTTTTTTTCTTTAGTAAACTGCCCTATCTCAACATAGGAGTTGTTTTCCATCTTATTATCTCTCCCACTGTGAAGGGGAGGCACAGAGTGACTTGGTGGGCACCAAGCCCCCAGCCAAGGTCAACTCACTACAGTACTTTTTTTGCAACCAAACTTCAGGCAAGATAAAGGCAGTTATTTATTGCATGCTATAGTAAATAGTAAATAGTTATCGAGTAGCAAGCTCCTGTGCAGGGCATTGAGTTTGTCAGCTGCACTGTATCTTCTGTGGATGATGAGGAAATATACCTCCTTCTCCCTGTCTGAAATTGATGTGAATGCTTTTGTAATGCAGTCTCCCATGATCTTGGCTCATCCTTATGCTAACTGCAATAATACTAGCTAATACTGTTAATCATACTAACTAATACTGTTGGTACACTATGGAGTTCATGGAATCTGGCATCATCGTGGTGTAAGAGAAAACAATCTTTAGGTGAGGAGCTATTGAAATCTGCCCTGAGGCACCCAGTTCCTGGGTGGCAGGAAGGATTTGGGCAAGTGTTCAGGGTGGTTCTCACCTCCCATTACCTAGGGCTTTACACCTGAACAGGTAATAAACTCTGACAAACTGACCTGTCAACTGATAGAAAGGTGCCTTGCCCACCTCAGTGAAAACCAGCAGCTTCTTGCCCTGTACTAGGGCCTGGCATGTGCCTATTGAGCAATTGCACAGTGCTCTGAGAAGACGGTACTTGGGGCAGGAACCCGAACTGCATTTGAGGACACTATGGCTGAGACAGGGACTCAAACTACAGCAACTGCAGTAATTGCTCCAGCAGTGAAAACAAAAAATGGGCCAGGTGAGTTACTGGCCTATGCCACCAATTAGTAAGGGAGGAGGAGGAATAAGAAGAAGCATAAGAAGAAGAAGCAGCAGCAGAAGAAGCAGCAGAAGAAAGAAGAAACACAAGAAGCAGAAGCAGAAGAAGAAGAAGAAGAAGAAGGGGAAGTAACAACAGGAAAGGGGGGGTTAGATCAAGAGGCAGGTCCTTCAACAAAGAAATCAAATGGAGTGAGGCAAATTAAACAGGAAACCACAGTTACTCACTCCCTGACCTCATCAGAACTTCAAGACTTGCAAAAAGATTACAGCCGCCAGCCAGGTGAGTGGATTTCTGCCTAGCTGCTTTAATGCTGGGATAGTGGTGGTGACAGTCAGCAGTTAGGTCATGAAGCCCAAGAGCTGGCATCTCTTGCTAAAGATCAGGAAATTGAAAGAGGAATTGGAAAAGAAGGAGCAATTTGCAGCCTCTGGAGATGGCTTCTCTCAAGCATAAGGGCAAGATATCCTTTTAAGGAAGATCCTGTCAACTCCCCAGGAAAATGGACCACTGCAGTTGGAGGTATCCAGTACCTGAGAGAATTAGCAGTTCTGGAATTTGTCTGTAGTGATCTAAAAGGTATCAGAGTCTCTAAAGGTTCAGAGGATGTTCCTTGCACAATGGCCATGTGGATGAAGGTGGTTCAAAGTGCTCCTGCATCATATTCCAGCACCTTGGTAGTAGCATAGTATTACCCACAAATAAATACACCAGCCATAGAGATGGCATCCTCCGGGCTCTGAAATGTAGAAGAAACTCTGGGTACTTCCTCATCCTAACAAGGCCACACCCCAGTTTTTAGGGGCAGCCCAAGAGAGCAGCCCTCTCCTGCCCCGGTCAGAAGGAAGGGGAGCCCCAAGCGCAGGCCACATGGTGAACAGTAGACTCTCATGGCCTGAAGGAAGTCAAGCCACCTCTGAGTGCTGCCCTACCAGATGTGCTGGAACTTCAATAAAAGCTGGAGTCAAAGGCAACCAACTGAGACGCTTTAACTCCCATCCATGAACTAATTCATTGACTGGAGAGCCAAGGAGTGATCAGCAGGACCCGCTCACCCTTTAACAGTCCTGTGTGGCTGGTGCTAAAGTCTAATGGGAAATGGAGGCTGACACAAAACTATCGTGGCCTGAATGAAGTCATGTTGTGTCTGAGTGCTGCCATAACAGACATGTTGGAACTTCAGTGTGAGGTGGACTCAAAGGCAGCCAAATGGCGCCACAATTGGTATCACCAATGCATTTTTCTCAGTCCCTCTGGCAGCAGAGTGCAGGCCACAATTTGCTTTCATTTGGAGGTGTGTCCAATACACCTGGAACCAACTGTCTCGACCAGCTAACATGAAGGAAACACAAGCTTTTCCAGGCCTTGTAGGGTTCTGGAGAATGCATATTCCTGGTCATGGTCAGCTTGTGAGCCCCCTCTATTGAGTGACCCAAAAGAAGAACCATTTTGAGTGGGGCCTTGAACAACAACAGGCCTTTGAGCAGATCAAACAGGAAATAGCTTGTGCAGTAGTTCTTGGGCCTGTTTAGACATGCAGAATATACTCTACACTTCAGCTGGGGAGCAGGGCATCACCTGGAGCCTCTGGCAAAAGACCTCAGGAGAAACCTGAGGTCGACCATTAGGGTTTTGGAGCCGGAGTTACCAAGGATCAGAAGCCCACTATACTCCAGCTGAAAGAGAGATATTAGCAGCCTGTAAGGCAGTTTGAGCTGCCTCAGAAGTTGTTGGGACGGAAGCATATCAACTCTTGGCACCATGATTGTCTGTCTCATACTGGATATTGAAAGGAAACATCCCTTCAACACCTCACACAACCAGCGCTACATGGAGTAAGTGGGTAGCATTGATTATATAACAAGCTCAAATGGGAAAACCCTATTTCCCAGGAATCCTAGAAGAGCTTAGGACTGACCAGAAGCCAGAGATTTTGGAGCATTGCCTGAGAAAGTGACTCGTGCCCAAGAAGCATCACCATATAACTTCCACTTTCTGAGAAATGCCTGAACAACAAGGGTCTCATAATAACTTTGAAGCTAAGACCTTCTTGAAAAACAGAAAGTGACCACTATTGCCCTTGGTGGATAGCCTGTTGCTTTTATTCCAGACTGAGTCCCTCTGGGACTTGAGCATTGCTGGTTTGGTCAGTGACTGGACCTACACAGGTCTCTTGGAGCTCCCCTCTGTCTGGAGAGGTGTGTGCCGAGATGCCAAGGAAACTTGGCAGGTCAAATGTGGGAGGAGTCTGGAGGTCAGACCCTTGTAGAGGACAATAAATCAGCAAGGGTCTGATGTCTCAACACATCTTGGAAAAAAATGTCACCATATATGGACTTCTATCACTCCAGACTACACAAAACATTGCTGTAAGTCTGCAAAACCCTATGTTCATGTTAGGATCAGTGGCACAAGCAATATAAAGCTTCACCTGCTGTCCCATGGCTCACAGCCATCAGCACATTAAGCATTTGTCATTTTGGACCCAGCTGCTTCCCAGCCTCACCCTCTCTTCAGCATCAAGTCCTGATGTTTTGACTGAGGCCATTCCTGTTTTATCTCAGTGATGCTTCATTCTTTTTTGATTTCTATCTGCCACACAGAAAGAAGCAGAAGGAGGATGGAAACCCCGGCTTTTCTTGGGAAGAAGGAATTGCTCAGCTTTCTTAGCCTAGAAAAGGGTTGTCAGCGGCATGTCCAAAACTGGTTCCACAGTAGCCAGACACAGACTGCTGTTCCTGCCTCACTGTGTGCCTAATGAGGTAAGAATATTAAAGCATTCCTTGGTAATCATTTGATGGAAAGAGAGGCTCAAAATTAGAGAAGGTTTTTTTTTTAAAGTTTGTTTTAAAGATGAAATTCTGCAAACACAAAAAGGCCTTCCATCTCAAATTACATGCCAGACTTACCTTGCCTGGACCTTCAGGTTTCACAGACACTGCTTAACTCTCACAGCTAACTACATCTTCTCTGACTTTTTCCTGTTCTGTCCACTCTTAGGTCGTCTCTTGACTATTACCTCACTTTATTAGGTGGGTTAACCCTTTGGTGGGTTATTCTCAGCTTCTCACCACTGCTATATGTCCTGCTGGTTGCCATTTCAGCTGTCTATTCTCCTGTCTCTGAATAAAAGCAGAATTTCTTTTGTCTGTCTCCTTGCAGACAACTTACAATTCACTCTCTATGTCAGACCTGTCTTCTGCCCACACTGAAATCTGAGCTGCCAGATAAAATAAACTTGGACAAACTGGAGCTCCTTAGCACCTCCTATTTTTCCTTCTTCCTTTTTTTTTTTGTTAACCATGGACAAAAAAAGCCACACACAAGCTTGTAACTTGTGCACTCTGTTCTCAAGTCTAGGCTGCATAAGCCTTGCAGTCTTCCTTCTTGATGTTCAGTAGTGAGGCATTTTAAGAGGACTATTGTGTGGCTCATGCCCATGTCCACCTTCCCAGATTTTTTGTGTCTCTTCAATCACCTGGGTAGTGGAAGCAGGCACAGCCTCCCACTTTGCATCCCACGGGTGTGGGGCTGCTGATATGGAGCTATAGAGGAACAGGTAGATGGTAAAATCAGGAGGCAGAGCTTACTCAGGAGCAAAAGAAGCAGTCAGTCAAACAAGAGAGTCAACCACAGAGATGTGCTACCTGGGGAGAAGAGGAGGCAGAAAGGTTGTGGTCCTGAAGGATAAGGTAAGGCTGGCAGAGAGGGAAGTAATGATGAATCTAGCCTTTTTCCCTGGAAAACATCTTTGCAGTTCCTCTTGACTAAGTTTAGCTTTGCTTCTTGGAGATAGCAGAGCTCCTGGGAACACTTTGACAGAGATGATGGGATATGCTGGGTTCATGTGACTGAGATTTTTTTCCCTTTCCTATCCCCACAGAAATCATCAGGCAAGTTTCAAAACTGGGAACTTGGTGTTATGTCAGTGTTTCCTGCCCCATTGAAAGAGTTTTTGAAAGTAGCTGCTAAATCACCAGTTCCTGTTGTAGGGATGTCATAGATGCTGATCTCCAACTGGAGGTATGCCGTGAAGACACAGCATTAGTGTTCAGTGATTTCTGCAGTGTCTGTAATGTCCTCTTGGAGGCACATGCCAGCTGTGGTGTCCCAGGACAGAGCCCAGAGGTTTTTTTTCATGACAGGTATTTGCGAATCTCCAATCTGGCTGATTTTGAGCCAGTGGGCTCCACCAGTAAATATTGTTTACAAGGAAGTAGCTAAGACAAACCAACTTTATACACACTCTGTATTTGTTGATGATAAAAGATAGGAAATGGGTGGGCAAGGCTGTCACTATGTCATCTCTCTCAAACTCTAAGCACAGCCAAGGAAAAGTTGTAAACACCGTGCAGTTTGATGGAAAAATATATCGTAATGATTTACACTTTAATTGCAATTAGAGCATCAGACTCACCACCTCACATCATCCTGTGGGCACTTCTAGACCCGCATTGTGCCTTTGGTTGCCATATGTCAGCTGTGAGGTGTTGTACCATGTCATTGCAACAGTAAATGTGCTTTACACCAAAGTTTTGACACACTACAAAACTCTGTTGGCTGCATCAGGACAAAAAGAGAGAAAGCTCTCCTTTCAGGATGACAGCAGAGCTGGAAACAGTTAACCATTTTGCTGATGTCCTGACAACTGGTGTGCCTGGCAGATGATCTCCTCCTGACTGCATGGTCCTGGAGGAAGTGTTCCTCACCCCCAGAGAGCACCTTGCTGTGGTGTATCTTGAAAACTAATTCAGAGCTTTGTACAAACATATGAGTACAGGAGACACTCAGTGAGAAACACAGCAGACTGCTGAGATTTTCCCTGGATACTCTTATTGCACAGTTGTAGTCTTCTAAGTTTCCTTTCTGTTCTGTGGATTGTGATTTTCTGAGGCAGGATGAGAAATGTTTTGTCCTAGCACTGTGTTGGGGTTCAGGGCAAGCATCACACTTTATCAGTTAAAAGCAAGGCCAAACATGCCACGTTTCTAGAAGCCTGAGTCACAGCTGGAGGGACTGAAGCAGAATGCCTGGCTACCTTCTCCCTTCCTAACCATGCCACCTCTTTGAGTCCCTGTAGCCTGAGTGGGAATGGTCAGATACTGATGACACCACATGTGCGTGATGAGTAGGAAGTGGAAAGTCAGAACGAATTTCCAGGGACCTGTAGGCACTCCCTTCTAGAGCTCTGCTTTTCACATGCATCTCTGGAAATGGCTGCACACCTCCCGCACAAGAAGCTATGGGATGTGTGCCAATTGGGCTGCACTGGAAGTAAAGGGAAAAAGACAAAAATCTGAAATATGTTGTTTTGTGCCATTCTCTGAGGAGGCACAGACAGATTTTTTTTAAAACAGCAAATGAAATTTGTTGTCTAGAAATGATTATTTTAAGAGCAAGAGCAAACTGCATTTAAAAGGGGAATCCACCTCTTCACCTCACACAGTTGTTCAGGATGTGTCATGTCCGGAAGCACTGGAATGTTACATGTTTTAATTTGGACCATGGCAGTTTTGCTCCCAGCAATCGTGAGGCTAAAAGAAACGTTGGAAAGGGACACACTGGTCTGGACTGCTTTTTAAACACACACAGAGGTCTGCCCTGGTTATCGGGATCTACAGAGCACATCCACCTGTAGGGCTCTCAGCTGGGGTGTCCCCAGGCATCCCTGCCACTGGCTTCAGCTGTCCTTTGCCACTTTGCAGTTGGAATGCAGCAGGGATGGAGAGGAATCACCACTGCTCTGCTGAGTGACCCCACTGGGAGGAGTTCATGGGCTAAACCCATGAATAGCAACTTGGGCATAAATCGACAGAGGATTTGGACGTGGAATAGCGCTGTGGCTCTGGCTCCTTTTCCCCTTTATTCCACCAAGAACAGCTCTTTTCTCTCCCAGCTCACTGCAATGACAACTGTTACTTACAACTCTTACTTGCAACAACAACTTACTTAGGAGGACACATAGGGCTGGCCCTGGGCTTAGCAATGAGCTTCATCCAACCTCATCCCCGTGCCTTGAGCACACCCCAGCGAGGACCCTGCCTGGCTTTCTGCTCTCTGTGCCAAGGTTATTTCATTTTGCTGGCAATGGTCACAGGGATCACACTGGAGTTTATATTGCATTGCTGTGGTTCACCCTGCCAGGGTGAGAAACTACAGGCAGAAGTGGTTTGTGCACAGTGGTCCAGTTTGTGTCTGAGACAGAGTACAACAGCCACATCTCCTGCTCCCCACAGTCAGGGGGGTCTGGAGAGATGGCTGCCAGCTTGGCCTGCCTCCACTCACATCCCATGCCATCCTCTGTCCTACTGCTCTTTAGAATCATATGCCTGTAGCTGATGCCACTGGGATGAATAATGCACAGAAACACTGCAAAGTGGGATGAAAGGTAGGAAATGTGGGTGATGCCAAGTCTTGCTTCCTCTCAGCAGAGAGGTATTTTTTTTGCTGGAAGGCTTTCCTGTTTTTCATTAGGCAGCTGTGTGACGGTCTCTGGGCAAGTAGTCCCAGTCTCTTGCAGTGCCAAGAAAAACACTCCAAGTTCTTGGCCTCTGAATGCCCATGTGGTGAGTAAGCTGGCAAGGATTAGATGTCCAGCTCTGCCTGTGCATGCACGGATGGGAACAGACGGGAAGGAATAGAGTCCAAGCCAGAAAATGGTTGAAGGGAAAGAAGAAACCTAACTGAAAAATGCTGGAGAACTTGAGGTCGTCTTGGCACAGATGCTTCCCCAGCACAAATCAAAGAGTAGGGAGAAAATGGAACATCTCAGGATGGTAATAGGCTTCTCTCCTTCATTCTTTCCTCCTCCCTGCCCCCAGTCATCTCTTCTGAACATGACCTGCCAGAGCAACACACAGCAAGCAACTCCTCACTGCCACACAGACTGGCTGCAGTCAAAGCACTGATAGTAATGCACTCCTTAAGATCTTTCAACAAAATCTGTACCATCACCCTGTACCATCAGATAAAAATCTGCTTACTTTTGATCTAATTGCATTTAATGGGAGCTTGGACTTTTTCCAGAGTAAGAACAATTGTTGTTTCTTAAATATTTTATGAACTAGCATTTTTCTGTCCAGAGCACAAAGTCTTAGAAGTCAATTATCACAGTTCTTGAGCTCTCAAGGGGTCTAGCCAGGCTGGCTCTGGACCCCGAGCACACAGCCGGGTAAGCGAACAAAGACAAAAGACAAGAGGTGCTCTTCCTTCTTCTTGTACAGTCCCAGCTTTATTCCTCCCAGAACTTCTGCCAAGAAGTAGAAAGAGGACGGGCCCTGGTCTGCAAGGGGTTTTCTGCCCTCTGAAAAGGGGAGGGGAGAGGGGGAGGAACCACAACCAATGTGGGGCAGCCCGGGGGAGGGGTGAGGGGAGGAGCCAATGGGGACAACCAAACCTGAAACCTAGAGGGGTGCATGTGACAAACCATGTGCAAGGTGTACTGAACGATATGTGTGTGCAAAAATCACCTTTGTGCAATAACAAAATGAACTATTTATTGCAATACAACAGTCAATGGTGAGGAGCCATCATGCACCAACCCTGTTTGGTTTTTTTGAGCACAATGTGGCTCTGGGTATTACTTTAACCTCTCAGTGAAGGAAAATTTACTTTTTATTTTCTCAGTGTCGGCATGATTTTAGTTTTCCCTTTGTGTCATGTCACAGGGGTGTAACTTTGGAGTAACTTTGAGATACATAACTAAATTCAATGGCTAAATTAACATTGTTTTCAAAGATTGAGGAGAGTTTACAGCCATTTCTTGCTTAACATAAGCCATAGTATCTTGCCCAGTTGTTCAATTCATAGCCAGCATTTACAGTTACACTTTTCTTTGGAAAAGACACTGCTTTGTTCAAAGGGAGACACAATGCTGCTACACAAGCTGCAGGAATTTGCATTTACTGCTCCCATGGCTGTGCAGAGTGAATCCTCATACTTGAGAGAGAATGGGCAGAAACACTGTAGCCTGCAAAGCCTTTCCGATTTCACCTGTCTAGGAGAATCTTACAAGAAGGAGTTTCTAATTTCTAAGGGAATCTTATTCCAGGGAACAATGTATTGGGTTTGCATGGCCTCAATTTGGTATTGGGTGAGTTACAGGGGTGGCTTCTGTAAGAAGTTGCTGTTGCACCCCAGGTGCAACAGAGTCAATGACAGATGGCTCCAAGCTGCTGCTGGCCCAGGTTGAGCCCACCACCAACAGTGGTAGTCTTTCTGGAATAGTATATTTAAGAAAAAGGGGAAAAAAACTGCACAACAGTGCTCAGCTGGAAGAGGGGAGTGAGAATATTTGTGAGAAACAATTCTGCAGACACCAAAGTCATAAAAAAGGAGGGGGAGGTGATGTTCCAGGTGACAGAGCTGAGATTCCCTGCAGCCCATGGTGGGGGCAGCTGTGCCCCTGCAGCCCATGAAGGTTCATGAGGATGCAGAGATCCACCCACAGCTCCTAGAACCCCCAGCAAAGTAGCTGGATACCCAAAGGAGGCTGTGATCCTGTGGGAAATCCACAATGACAGACTCCTGGCACGACCCATGGCCCTGTGGAGAGAGGAACCCAGGCTGGAGCAGGATTATACCACTCCCAGAAAGGCAAGCTGCTCACAGAGCTCTGTGCACACACAAAGACACATTTTAAGGATGTAGGCCATGATAAAAGCACGGCTGTAATAATCCAGAAACAAAGACATGTGAACATAAACAGTCTGATGCCAGAGAAAACTGGCATCAGAGTTTATAGCATCAAGACCTCTGGAGATCACAAGTGGATCTCCTAGCTGAAAACTGAGTGGAAGGCACGTAGCATGTTACTGGGGCTAAACTGGGGCCAACACAGTGATCACCTAAAGTGCCACAACTGATGCACAGTTCAAGTCTTTGGTCAAGGAATCAATCACATTTCACCTCAGGTGCCTGATACTTCTTCCCCGCCCTTTGCTCACATGATTGCTGGAAAGATCATTATTTCCCCATGAAATCACTTCATGACTGCAAAACTGAAAGTCCTGTATGCATAGCCCAAAGGAGTTTCTCATGCTCTCTGCAAAAGGTCAGCCAGGGCTTGAGGCTTGGACTAGGGTTTGCTTCTCTAACTCAGTGTGGGCACGGACAGAACAGATCCACCTCTAAGTTGTATTCAAAGAGAGTGGCAAAGCTTGCCACCTGTTCCTGTAGCAACTCTAGTTTGTGCTGACAGCCTTCACCACACTGTACAGAACAGGCTGGATCACATACCTGAGCTCTTCATCTAGTGAATGTACGATGCTTAGACACTGCAACTACGCATGTCTCAAAAAACAGCAGCAGCTCTGTTTGATCTCACTCATCCCTTCTGGAAACAAGCCCACAAGAAGTCAGGAGCGAAACTTCCAGCCACAACTTTTAAGGCATCATGACAAAATGTTCTCTAACTTACAGGACACATTGTCAGCCAGAAGGGTGATTCAATGTCAACTGAAAGGGAATAAGGACATGTATTGATGCAGTACCAGCAGAAAAGCATTCTAACTATTTTTAGGGGTTTTCCAAGCATAGAGGCTCATGCTGTGCAATCAGACAGATGCTACCTTGACAACAGCAAGGACTTCTTTGCTGTAGGAGTGTCAGACCATTTGGCTGAGTCCTGAGAAGATCCACTGTGAACAAAGTGAGTCTAGGTGAGCTGTACTTGCCAGGTATGCAACTCATCCTTTTCTGAATCTGAAAATGTGGGTTCAAGTCATGCAAGTAACCAACACATACTGCAAATTTTATTTTTATTTCCTTGTTACATAAACTAAATTAGCATAGGCCTACATATCTTAATTAAAACAAATTCACTACTGCAGAAAAAGAGCATTCTTTTTATTCTCTAAAGCACACCTGTGAACACAGAACAAAGTGTAATTCAGTACATAAAAGCTTCTTGGTGCACCTCCCACTGCAGTTTCTCCATTAGTTCTTTTAAAAAAAATCATTACATCTTAGGTATTTATATATGCTTCCATTAAGCTTTGCATCTTCTACCCCTAATGCAATTCTCTTTTAGGAATCAGTTAAGAAGCTAAATCAAAAAGGCCTCTTAAGTTTGCTTTATTTACAGATGCAATGGCTGAATTTAAGTAGTTTACAGTCACTCCCAACACCAGCTCCCAGTTCAAAGGATTAGTGCCTTCCAAAATCTCTCTTTTAACTGTTTTCTAGAAGGGATTAAATCATCCATAACTACAGCCATGTAGGTAACCCCAGCCACCTACATAAATTACCTTATAGAAAATAAACATGCTGACGAAAGTATTTATAATTAACAAAATGAAAAAATGAAAAACTCAACCTTCAGGAAGAATGGACAGAAGTTTGGTTTTGTGCTGCATTGTTGACTATGGGAACAGCAGCAACGTGGGAGAAGAGCAGTCAAGCAGGCTGAAGTCCAGAGCAGGTGTCTCTGGTTCCTTTGTGAAGAGAGCTGTATGTCCAGCTCTCATTCCCTCATCTCTTTTGACACATCTCCCGTTACTACTTTTTTGTGAAATTATCGGGCAGATTTCTGAACTGAGATAGCATACAGCTTATTTCAGAGGGGAAAAAAATAACTGTGCATCTGCAGGCAGGCTGACTTGCATTATCTGAATAAAGACCTATCTGTTCCTCTGAGTTTTACAGTTTACAAGTGGATGCAGGTCTTGTGGCAACTGAGAAACTGCTGTAAGATTATCAACTGGGATGCACATGTATTTGTCTGTTCTTACATACTTTCAAAACCCAAATGGAAGGAAGAAGTATCTGTGATTCAGGTAGATCCAGAAGGATTTTTTTTTTCTTACACAATAAGGTAAATTACTTAGCACATTCCAGGTTAAAAAAATTACAGTAAACATTCAGTAACTGGAATGCATATAATATACAAGTACCATTACATTTACAAAGCTGTTCATGACAATTTTTCTTTCTATATTAAGCATAAAAAAGTTACAAGCTAATTCACAATAACCTTAGTTACAATGTTATTAAAATACATTGATGTTAATCATAAAAATATTTTACTATTTACATGTATATTGTATAAACCTTAACAATAAGAATATGCCTATTTTAGGATGCCTTAAATTAATATTTAGGCAGATTGGCCCATTTATAGTGCAGTATCCCTGTTTTGGTCTTCACACCATGAAACTGTACCAGATTCACAGTATCTCTGCTAGTGCTTTGCTAATCTTAATCTTTTTATTATCTAAGAAACAATCATTCATTTATTCCAAAGAGTCAGTTTTGTTTCCACTTTGTTTCTTATTAAATCCTACCCCCAATAGTTCAGGACACTCTGCCTGGCCTTGAGCAATTTGGTTGCATTTCCACATAAGGCTGTAATTAATTTCATCAGTTATCACACTGTCTTGCTTGTAGTCCGGATGCTGTGCGATGAATTCCCTCATCCATCGAGCAACTGTCATTAATTCCCCTGTGGGCAAGAGGAAATTAAATCTCACAGTTTATACATTTAATTTAGTAGTAGAAGACCTAGAGTTCTGTGCACTATATACAGAATTAATGAGTAGCCCACGCTTTTAATGAGAAACACATTCCTATACTTTTTGGTTTTCAAATATGGCTGAACTGCAGGCACAATTAAGCTCACGTATCTCTGATGGTCTAAAAGCCACTTACCTGGTGCAATTTTCCAACTTTCAGATGTTCTAATGACATAATGCAGAGAACAGTAGCAACTGAAACAGGTGCTACCAACAGATTGTATAGCAAAAGGTCTTAAACACTTCATTTAACAGAGAATCTGGCTGAGATGAATCAACAGACACCTCTGCACTACTACATTTATATAAAAGAAGTTTGTAGTTGATCCATCCAATTGAGCTGCTAGTTTTGATCAATCAACCTTGACTTACTATTCTTTCTCCCTCTGGCAGCTACTCTAGCGAAAATTAGGCTGGTTCCCAATTATACCAACTTCTGGTTTGTACAGAGTGTCTCTGCTTCACCCCACAGTTAGTGGGTTGGTCAGCAGGTACCTAAGGATCCCCAGCACCTCTGTACATGGTCACTGAATGACACACACCACTTGCAGGAGACTGGTATCCCCATGAAGTAGCAGCTGGGGGCTGGCTGGACACCAGTGTCCAGGCTACTGAATCTTGCTCCTGAATGCAGCACGTGCAAGCAAACCATAACTACTACAAGTTTAAGATAACTCTGACAGTTAAGACATTAAGATGGACTGATGGGATGCTCAAAGAGCCAAGAAAAACTTTCATGGCTAGCTGAGCATCAGCTGGAACATCAGCTTTTTTGTGAGAGTGAAAAGAGTCAAGGGCTTCCATTAAAGACATCTTTTTTTTAAGAATACTGCAAAAAGCAAGAGGAATCAAGTTAGAGAATGCATGAAGGAACACACAAATAAAAAGTAAAAGGAACACAACACTATCTAAAAATATCCTAGCAGTGGCTTTGAACAGATGTACCTGAAGAAAAATCAGAAAAATTGCAGAAAACACCAGAAAGAAAAACAGAATAAGAAAGGTTACTAGAAATCAAAATGTGCTTCAAAAATCGGAACTAATGTTTTAAAAGAATGAGGCCAGAGTTTACACTTCTACATAAGAGGGCAGGAAAAAAAATTACCCAAGAGGCTTTATTTGTTGAAGGCACTAAAAACTCAAAATGAAAACTTTCTGACACCACCCAGAAGCAGGGGGCCTGGAAGGAAGTCCCTGGAGTCAGGAGATGAGCAGAGTGAAGCTTAAAAAAAACAAACACAGGAAGTGCAAGCCATGCAGGCGTTAGTGCTGGAGGAGCCAGCCAGTGCACACCAACACAGACACCTAGTGGCCAGGCAGCCCCGCTGTACCTGCACACCTTCACTGGGAGCACAGCCTGCAGCTCTCAGAAGTACCAACAGGAGTATGGCACCACTGACTGACAAAAGGTGTGAGACACCTTCCAGGCAAGGAGAGGCAAAGGGAATTATAAGTTCAGGTGTAACCATATACTGGAGAAGTCAACACAGTTATGAATGCTGATGACAAGTGAGTAGATAAACATGATCCTACAGCACAGGAACTAGAAGGTGTTATCATGGAATAGCTGTGAGGAGCATTTAAATATGAAAAACTACAGAATTAATTTTTTCAAAAAGCATATGATAGAACTGTGTAATTTCTTGTTGTATGACTTTAGGGGGACCAGAAGTGTAACTGCTTCAAGAAAGGTAAGGCAAAAATCATGGAAATCACATTTGTGAATGCTCATCAAGCTCTGTGATTACTGCACTGCAGGCAGCCAGGAGAGCACACCAGGACAAGGACCTCTTGATGCTGCTACCTCAGTACTGCTTTGATTAAATTTGGTGGTGATCAGCAGCTGCTGCCTGCCTAGCAAATCTGTAGTCTCACTGAGTGGTGGCAGTCACACACCAGATACACAGAGACCAGGAGGGTAATACCTTGCTGTGCTGCAGGAGAGGAAGTGACTGAAGCTCAAATGAATTATGCCAGGGCAAGGTTACAGCCACAGCAGCTAAGGTGTCAGTGGTCTTAACTCTTAATGAGTGCTGTGCTCACCATTAGAAAAATCTGAAAAAATGGCCACTCTTTGTGGATATGACTCATACTAAACAGGCTGCAGATCAGGAACACTTCATTTAAGATCAAGAGAAAACTGGAATAATCCAAAGCTCACAACTGAGAAACATCATGGCACAGTAATACAATACCTAATGCTTTTTTATTCTGTGAATTCTGGTTCTTAAGAAGCCTAATTTAAAAGTCATTTCAGTTCATAAGAGCTGAACTATAAACCCTACACTCTTATCCACTTCACTCTCACAGCTTTTAGGTCTGTGTAAATACAGGAGCTGACTTTTGCAATGACTGCAACTTTGCACCAGGTATCAAAGTTTTTCTTTAGTGGGGAACACTTGCAGCTGGGGTTGGACTCAGGTCACTAGGCCTTAGGAAAAAGACTCTGCTAGAGTTACAGATTCCTTGTTTTCTCAAGACCATTTCTCTGAAGGAAAAAAAAAAAACACCAAACCAACAGACAAGGGAATGTTTAAAAACATGTTAACATTCTGAAGAACTACTAAAGTAGTGAATTACCAGATAAGACAAAATCCTGATTTCCACCTCAGCTTTAGAAAGGTCTTTACCTAGAAGCTTCTACAGCAATTTCCAAGAATTAAAAAGGAATGCAACACTTTAATTTAAAACTTGGGGGGGGAGGGGTGGAGAGGGAAGAAAAACAATTCTTGACTTATGAGGCTAAAATTAAACCATCTAGTTAAATTTACATCAACGCAGTTATATAGGAGATTTAGACAGAAAAAGTAAAAAAGCTGCTGCAGACTGAGCTAAATACACCATTCTGAATTAAGTTTAGCCTGCATCTTTTACTCATTGTACTGCTGCATTTTAAGAAGAAACATGAACAGTCATTATACAACTGTCTTGAAAAACATTGCAACATGGGAAAGACAGTGGAAGAGTCTGCTCTGCTCTGCCTTGAAGGAGTTCTGCTACTTACAGAAGAACTTTTGTATCAGTGAGCTAAAGTCTAGATCCCATGGTCTAGCAGACCTGAGTTTAGACTTATGAATGCTTTGGAGCAGTAGGTTTTGGAGTCACACCAGTAATATCAAGCTATCAGACCTAGCCTCAAATACTCTTACAACACTCAAGTGACAGGGCAAAATGGACTAGTGTATGTTTAAACTATTACGAAGTGGACAATACAGTGGCAAAAGCAGCAGTAAATGGTGTTGAAAAGCAAGATTGAGGACTGGGTATATACTGTCCTCTAAACCATGATTGTTACTGTATCAGTTACTCCTAATTTAAGTTCTAAAATGGATCACTAAACATTAAAAATCAAAAATAGACAGGACAAGATTTGAGCCAGAGAACACACTCCAGTCCTTTGCTCAATGATTCAACAGCTAACGAGACATCCACAGCTTGCATCAGTCTTATCCAAACTGAAAGTAGAAAAATGCCAAGAAAGTCAATGTCCAAAAATGTCAAACATACCAGAAGCTCTCTTTTTTATTAGCTTAAGATAGTTTAGGATGGTGCATCTTGTGTCCACATCCACTTCCATGTTTTCAAGATAGGAATTCAAAATTGGGATCAAACCAGGAAAGACTCCTTCCTGTGTAAGAGAACAGAATCAGCATGAAACACACTCAGTCTGGTTTCTGGGAGGGTAGAATAGAATGTATTCTAGGTAGAAGAGGCTATGACCTTTCCATTGATAATTGTATCAATGCTCATTAAGGTGTACTCTTCTGTGTTGGTGCCTGTCCCATTCTGTGCAGAGCCACATCCATCCACAACAGCATTTCCACCTTCATGTGTGACAAAGGGAAAGGAAAAATGGTTAAAAGGCAAGACATGCACTAAACATCTGCAACAGTGTTAGTCAGATTACTTGATGTGATACCTTTGCATATGTCTTTTCTGAAGTAAAACATTCCCTGTCGTACAGCATCTCTTTTCTGAGCCACCTTCATGTTTTCATCCACCTGGCAAAAAAAGCATTTCAGAGATCTGTGACATTTTAGAAAAGTAGGATTCTACCAAACTCTCAGATTTGGGTTTCATAAGTTGAAACATCTACTATAGTTCTTACTATTTCATCACACAAGGTCAAGCTGTGAAGCTAAGTTTTATTTCATTCTGCAGTGTCCAGGACAAACCCACGAACAGATGACATTTTATAAAACTGGGTCTCCAGCAGAATAGGCAATGATATCATGTTAGAACATGCTATGCTAATTTAAGTTTGGAAGAAAACAGAGGAACAGTTACAATTAAAAGGTTGCATCCCTTTTGGCACACTTCTTGGCATATTTAGATGCAATTTAAATAAGTACTGAAGAAGAGGATTTCAATTTCCCTAGCCATAATTTGCTGCTTTTATTAACAAAATCATCACTGTCTTTAGAAGAATTATCAGTCTTTAACAAACTTTCAGATACAGCACTCAAGTAAGTTTGCATGGGAATTGTATCTACTCCATTCCCAAACACCTGTTAGATATTTAAACTTAGATTACTAGCAAAAAAGTTCTAAATTTCAGACTTCTCGAAAATCCTCCAAACTGTGTTTGCTCTGCAAATGACATAAGCATTGCTCCGTCTTTCTGGATGGAAGATTTTGTCCAAGCTCTTTAGTTGGTGTGTTCTCAGGGAATTAACATCATACAGCTTTTTGACATTAGCCTTACCATATTGTCTTCAGAAAAAGAAATATAATTTGCTGAATTCTTTGCCTGATCTTTAACTAAAGGCTATGCAAAATCTTCGCTTACTTCTTACCTTCCAAAGCTTTGTTTTCAATTCATTTTATATTATGAAACCTATTTACACAACAGGTTGTTTTTAAAGTTTGAAAGAACTCCAGTCCCAGCTGATGAGTGTTCAACCACATTCAATCAGACAGCCAAGATTAGTGTGAGATTAGCCCATAACCCCCTATTATTTTACTTGAAAGAGGCAGGCTTACCAATGGTTGTGCAATTCTGTGTTGCATTACCTGCCAAATTGCTTGGCAAGCTCAAGCAATTTTCAGCCCCCCAGCTCTGCAATTCTGTTCAGGTTCTTTCAGCACCTGATCTCTTATTCACTCTTAACTGGTAGTTAAAATTTTTGTGTTGTTCAGACACTCAAATAACAATGTAATTATGTAATCTGCTGAATTGTTGCATTATTTGTGCAGTCTGAACTCCCTGACATCTCCTTTTAGAAGTCATACCAAATCATACCATGTATGTATGGTATGATGACTATAAATTTATGACTTCAGTATTTATCTCCATTTTAATTAAAGAACTCTACAAAAAGCCTCAGGATACTATGGCTATGCTGAATTTTCTAGCATAGTGTCAAAAGCCTTCTGCCCTACGAGATCTTCTTTAAAGTTACCTGTAACATCGCAGGAATATCCATCTAAAAATACATTTTATGGTCAAGCGCCTCAGAAAAAAGGCCACGCAAGGACAGTTTCAGACAAAATAGTTCAGCAATTGTAAGGGCAAGATTAAGGAAAAAGTATATTTTGCATGGCTTGTCTGCCTAAAAACAAATCACAGTTGTGACCAGAATCAGCAGTATTTGTTTCCACTCAAATACTGTGTTAACACTAAGCATGCTGAACTCCTCCTTTCCCTCCCCACTAGACATAAACAAAACACAGAATAAGAGCATGAGACACAGGCAACATTCATGTTAACGTAAATCTAAAGTTTTTATTTTGACTTCTGCAGGTCATTTCCCCCTGCATGTAAAATGGAGGAAACATACCTTTTTTCCAGCCTCAAAACAGCCTTGTGAAAATGGTATTTCTCAATGTTTCTTCAACAATTAGACACTGCTAGAAATCACAGAAATTCCTACAGCATTTGTTTATGTTTAATTCCATGAGACAGCAGTAAAATATTTGTTCAATATTGCAGAGTTTAAATTAATTCAAAGTACTGGTACAGATGAAAACTGACTGGAAGATAAAAATGACTGGTCTGTAAGTGGAAATATTATTTCCTAGCTTGCAGGGGATAAAAATCAGACTTGATGCATTACATTTAGCTCCAACAGATCTGATCTTTCACACCTACCTTGGACAAAGGAATGAGAAAATCCAGTTTATATGACAGTATCACTCTGGTTAGCAATACCACAAACACAACATATGCAGAGTTCTCGAAGTCTGTTAACTGGACCTAGACATGAAAGGAGTAGAGAGATTCAATTACTTTAGTGGGAACACACTCATACAACAACAGTCTGGAACAGTTTGACTCAGATGTTCATGTTGGCACATGTGTGCACACACACTGTACTCGTCGAGGGGTGATGCACACGCACAATCACCAGCAGTGACTTCCAGTGCACAATGCATGCACACGCTTCAATAAACTCAACCCTGCAATTTGATGCAAAGCACACTTGTGTTTCAAAAGACTAATAACCTGCACCTTCAGGCTCTCTAATTACAGAAGTTTAGTAGCTTTTAAATTTCCACCCTAAAAGGATTAAACTCAGAGAGCTTAGAAACAGACAGCTATAAAAGAAAAGCGCTTGTGAAAAAACCAAAACTGTGACAGTGGCATTGTTCAGTACCAGGAAATGTACTGGAGAAATACAGTCCCTAGAAGCTAAATGGGGCTTTGTTTACTGCTGCTTTAATACAAGCCTAATTCCTTTCTCCATCACCCCAAATCTATTAGCATGCGTTGATGTGCTGCAGTGGATTCCCCTGTCAGTTACATTCCCACAGTCCATGTCTGATTAAATACTGCTGTCCACTTCATTTGCATCTAACAAATCAAAGAGGAGAAAACACAGCACAAGAATAGGAGTTTGATACTGGATGGCAGAATGCCTGGTACTTTTCCACTTAAAAGGAAAAGTGCTCTTGTACATACTGATGTCTTCCTTACCTCCATAGGTCTGAATTCCACTCTCCATCCAATATCTGAATTTGGAGGTGGTGGCTTAAACCTCATTGTCTGCCAGTTTGTAGACTGAATATTCTGCAGAGCACATGAAATAATCTGTCACAATCCAGATACACATCACTCTATAATATAATCAAAGAAAAATAAACAGATAACTAGAGTCCTAGTGTTTTCCGTGGAACAGTGCAGCAGGTTAGAGAAGTGATTCCAAAGTAAGTGCTGTAACTTCCTAAAGCCCACAGTACAACTACCTGTCTTAGGAGCAAATATGTTGTACTTCCTCATGCTGTTTTGGTTGAGTATTATGTACAAGACACTAAGGGACTGGCATGCAGCTGACTTTATTTTTTCATGAGGGGTTGACCCATCCTGAACTAAAAGGCCTAATATTACCACAGCTATTACCTCATAAAGCTGTAAAAGAGAGATTTCTACATAAATAAACTACAAACCAGTTTTCAGGAAGCCTTAAAAATTGACAGTTCCCCTCAACATTTATATATATAGCTATAATTTAGGCTCTTCATATTTTATTTGGTTTAAATTATAGGCCATCACCTTCTAAATAAAAGATAAAACAAATAATGTGCTTGTAACTGCAAATTTATATGCTAAAAAACTAGCTGAAGTGAAAAATTAATGAAAAAATTCTTAGCTAATACAGCCATCCTCCAATTAAGTAGTATTATTAAAATAAGCAATTATATATATATATATTTATTAAATTCCTCTAAATCAGACTTAACCTCAAAATGGTCGGATTCATTTGCATCATCTAGATGTATTTTCTCCTCAAACAAAGTCAATGGGTCTCGAATGAACAAGTGTGCAATATGCTGTGCCAAAAGGTGGTCAATACCTACAAAATGAAAATTCAAACAAACAATTCACACATATCAAAACAGGCTCTAGGAAATTTTTTTGCAAGACTGAAAATATCTAACACTGCAATGCTACCTCAACCCACCACATCCTGTTAAAGTGATGACTTCAGGAAGGAAGAAAATGATTAAAAAGAGAAAAAACCCCCAAACTAAACAGGTTCTTGTTTGGAAATGGCAGCTGAATATTGGTGTGGCTGCTATTCTCCCTGGTTTCTGATGCATTCTGTGCTACGTTTCCTAAAGCAGTTTGCCACTCTCCATAAAAATAAAACATTAATTCCAGCTTGAGAAACTCAGTTTGATGCATTAGGGAGAGCTTCTGTTACAAATGAATCCTTTTTAAAAAACTCTCAAGACCACTCTGCACAGATACTTCCTGAGTACGAGTCACTCTGAGGGCTGCACAATGTTTGTAACAAACAAGAACAAAACCATAAAATATCCCCACATTCTGCAAACATAATTCTTAACCTGCTCATAAGGAAGCAAACACTTACCTTCCTTTATTAGGTGCTCGTAGATATCTTTGTCTATTGTCAAATCAATGTCATTGTATTTCTCACCACATTCAGATAGATAACTGTCTATGGAATCATATCTGGATTTACTGATTCTATAATGGTTGTTCTTCAGTGGCTATATAATTTAAGAATACAATATTTTAACAGCTTGTTAACAATGTTACCTAAGTTTTCCTCACTAATGACACTTACGTTGAGAATTATTATCCTATTTAAAGAACTCTACAACCTCAATTAAAATTATTAAAAGCACAAGTCTTTAATAGGCTCAATATAAAGTGATTCTGGAATTTCAACTATTTTGTTTGCAGACATTTATCTGAGCAAAAAATCAGTCATCACACACTGACTAGAATTCTCTAGAAGTAGAAATGTTTTCTTGATGTAATACACCATTACCCCAAGCACCTGGAAAGCATTAAACACATCTCAATGGTTTCACCATCTGCACACTGTTAGAGATGCCCTTAAAATAGGTAGATCAAGAACTATTTCAAGTAAATTTTAAAAATTATTTATTTTATGTAATTTTGTAAGTGCCTTGAATGGAAATTCCTGCTTAGAGAAACTCTACAATTTCTGACACCTGACTCTCTTGATTTAGTTCTAGTTTATACTACTCAGCAGCACCCACTATTTAATCTAGTGCAATTTTTGCCTTTTTCAAGCATAAATTAGAAAGTTTTATCACAGGGGCCCTTTTCAGTTAGCTGTAGAAGACTGGGATTCCATACCTAATTAAAAATATGTATCTGTTAACACAAATTGACCAACCAAGGTTAGTGTTTACACCATCTCTCCTGTATTTACCACAAAGACCATCACATTCCCTCACTAGGGATTCTGATGAGCACAAGCAGAATTTGATACTAAAGGAAATTTAACTTTTTTCCTGAAAAAACCCAGACACCTACAACGTAACATGACTTACCTCCAGCCCTCTCTCCTCCCGTGTTCGATCATCCACGGAGGCAGAGATCACTCCCCAGCGACAGTCAATGTCAGACACATAGCCTCTGTAGAATGGAGATGCAGCACTCAACGCCATCTAAAATGAATCAGCCTGATATCAAAACAAAGGACAGCCCAAAGAACTGAAAGCAAAATACAAGCCCACTGGAAAGGGATCCAGAAGGAACTGAAGTATATACACTTCAGTTCAACATACAGCCAAATCCCATATAATCCAATATCTCAACTGCTACCTCCGAAAACGCCTGGGTCAAGGGTTAGCACTCCTGAATTGGCATCTGACACTCTCCAAGTGTTTTACCTCTACAGATGAGCATTTAAGGAACACAAAAATGACACTGGCAGAGGCACTTTTGAGACAAATCAGCAAGTATTCTGCTTGCTCACTTCCAAAGTTCATCTAGCAATCATTTTATTTTGTTTATTTTTGTTTGGCCAAGCACCTTAGTAACATAACTGGAACACAGCTCACTCAGGGCAGGATCTACTCATCATCCAGATCAGACAGATACTTTATTTTCATAACTCCTGTTACAAACAGTTGTTTATGACAACATGCTTCTAAAAGGGACAGATTTAAACAGCTTAAGCTGAAACCCTCTGTAATACCAGAGGGTTTTCAATACCGGTTGAAAAATTAAAAATTGATTTAAGGAGCAAGCTTGCCTTCTTTTCATGAAAAACTGCCCAAATCTATTTCTAAAACTGTTCAACAAGAGTCTCGTGCATGTGGGAGTGAGAGCAGAGGGGAAAAAACAGAAATAAGGGCCAAGAAGGAACAGATATTATCTGTTTTGTGGTGTCACTTGCACATGAAACAGTTAACACGACTCATGTAACAACCTAGAAAGAGTCTTCTCCCAGTGTACTCAATTTATGAGCTTGCAATTTGGGTATTATTCTTATATATATATAATATTATATATATATATATATATATATATATAATATATATATAATATATATATAAAATATATATATTATATATATATTTTATATATATATAATATATATATATATATATATAATATATATATATACAGTGGATTTTGCCACTAAGGAAGAGTTCATCTGACAGATGTCCATTACTTACCACAATGGGACAAATCGTAGCCAGCTGATCATAGAGACACCTTGCTTCAGAAATGCTGCAAGCCTGAAATGTTACCTGTTGGAAGATGTACAGTTGTTATGAAATTTCTATAATCATACAAGAAGCACAGTCTTCTTAGATTTAAAAACAAGTATATAATAAAATAATTTATATAATAAAAATTTTAGGTTTTTTTGTTTTGTTTTGTGGGGACTTTTTTTTTGTGTGGGTTTTCCCCCTAAGTCTTGGACACATTTCTGCCCCATCCATCAATAGCATTTATATTACAAGCTTCTTTCCATGCCATTTCCATGTTCATTAAAAGATTTCAGACCATAATGCTTCTATGGTGAGGCTGAATATACAAACACTTGCCAGAATCAAAGAAAACTGAGTTAGTATCTAGAACACACATGGGTGAGTAATGCACCTTCAGGAAGTAAGCCAGGAACCTACTTACTTAGAACAACAGTCTGACTCTATTGTAGATTTAACATTTGCTTTATGTGATGTTAATCCTGTTTTAAAGAACATTTCAAGATGACTTTGATCCTGAAAAACTGTGGGGAAAAAAAGAATATCTGTGTGTCTACTGTAACTTTCATTAAAAAAAAAAGTCCAGCTTTTTCTGTATTAGAGGCCAGAACCCAGCAAAAAATAGAAAAAGAAGTATTTGCAGAAGGCATTAATGCTTTAGAAGCCCTACCACAGATAGGCCACTGGAAGAGGTAACTCCTTTGTAATATTTTTGTGAAATTTACTCAGAGCAGCATCAAACAGAAGACATATTTTCTAACAGCAGACCTTACCCTCTAGAGTTTGCAAACCAACATTTTATGAATTTAAAAACTGCACAGAGTGATCATTCTCAAAACTCCCTTTGTCTTAGCAGTTTATGTATTCACAGATCAGAGGAAAACTTAGATGGGAATGTACCCCTGTACCACTGACATTATGCAACAGGCTTCAGCTCTAAATCAACATCTCTGCTTGCTGTCCTGAAGAACTCCAGTTGTACACAAGCTTTCCTCTTCCACGGATAGTAACTAGAGTGTCTCACAAAACACAAATGTTCTTCTCAGCTTGCCACTAAACCAAATTGCACCTCAAGTACAACTTTAAAAAATAAACCAACCAACAAATCCCTCCAAAACTCCCAAGTTCACTGGTGCCTCAGTGATGGATTTTTTTGGGGGTGTTGATGATGGTGGCATAGGGGAAATATGGAATTTGTGTTTGTCTTTTTAAATCTTCATCCAATATTCATTAAAACATCCCAAATTAGAAAACAGCTGTGCTGTGGAAAAAAAAATTCCCTCTGTGTCTATCCTTCAAGCAAGGGCTTGTTTTGTTTTTTCAGAAAAAAACCAAGAAAACAAACAAAACCCCAGTTGGTTAAAAGACAAGATTAATAACTATCTTGCAGAAAACCAGCTAAGTATGATTTCTCACCACTAATTTTAGACATTCAGCACTAGGGAGCCAGCCTTGAAGTGGGGGTGGGTTGACACTCTTTCCCCAGACAGTGATTTGCCTCCCCTTTCCTTTTATGTTTATTCCAAAGCACATTAAATCTGAGATTCAACATGGTTTCTAGGCAAACGTCCCATTAAAGAGGAAAAGGGCATGGCTGTCTTCTCAAGAAGGGCTACAGGCACTGCCATTGCAGGCCATCCCAGCCCAAGCTCATCAGGACATTATTTTTACCTCTGGAAATGCATCAAACCAAGTTGAAGCTTGGTGTGCAGTATGAAAAGAAAGAACAAAAACCAAACCAACAAGACCACCCCCCAAACATGAAATGAAGTATATATATGACAAACTACCTTACAAAAATAGGTGAACAATACATATTTTCTTCTAGTCAGTTATCAGGAATTATCAGTTGATACAGAAATAGCTGCCAGCATTGTGTTCATTCTCCCTTTGAAGATAACAGGACTACCAAATTTGAATTTGGCCACTGATTACCAGAATGTAATAATAAAATGTAGCAGTATGTAATAGTAGAACACTACCCCTTTAAAAAGGAATTTAATAATGTTTTTGAAGTTCATACAATGATTGAATAAAGCTGGATTTCTTTTACTGGTCTTAAATAAGAGAGATGGTATAAAACAAACCATGGCAAACTAACACCTTGTAAAATATCTCATCAGATGCACCCTAGTGACAAGAAATCATATGTAGCACCTGTCAAGAACTTTTATTTATACAGCTTTTCTAGTTTCTCAAGCTCAAAGGGACTGCTTTTTATGAGATTTTCTGTCCCTGCTATGAAACAAGAAGTGCCTGGAGAATTTCCTTTAATCCCATAGTTAACACTAGCCTCTTCCCAGCTATGCTTCCAAGACTGTGATGGCAACAGGCACATTTTATCAAGATCAGGATTACCTAAGGTATTTATCATGATTACCTAAGGTGTTAGTGCCCAGCATCAGAGAAACATTTAAAGCAAACAGAAAACGAAAGGATTAAAGCACTCTTAATATTCAGCACCTGGATTTAAAGGGAAGATACTGTAAGACAGGAATAACTTAGGCAAATTACTAAAAACTATACAAAGTGGGCATGTTCAAATGAGAGAAAACAGAATCAAAAATATCTTCCAGCACACAGTCAGAGAAGACAACTACCCACATGGATTTGGTAGGTACAAGCAGTGAGAAGACAATTCCTTAGCAGATAGCTATAAACATTTAAGAATAAGAAACTGTATACAGGAGTTCATGATGTTTGTAAAGGAAATAAAATTATACAAAAGCAAAAAGCTACTTATTTTTAAAAATATTCCCACAACCTCCTGCCACTCCCTCCTTTTGCTGTTCTAAGGGTGCAGAAGAAGGAAAACACCCAAAACAAGTAACTAAAAAACCTCTCCCATTTCTACAAGACAGCTCAGTTTCCATCTCCACAGTGTCCTTTGGTCATGCCTAAAGATAACCAGAGTGGAGGATGACCTTTTACACTCAAGAAGTGCTGGAGTTTCAGGAGCAAGCTATTGATCAAATGTGGTTTGACCAGTTCAAGAAATCCTCTCAGCAAGTCATCCAATTACATTTCAATATTAGCAGAAAAAAACCCCCATAATGCAAGCAAATAAACCTGGTATATTGGATTGACCCTATCTAGATGCCAGATATCCACCAAAGCCACTTAATCACTCCCCTCTTTTGCTGGACAAGGAAGAGAAAATGTAACAGAAGGCTCAAGGATCAAGGTAAGGCCAGGGAGAGATTACAGAATCAATTAGATTGGAAAAGACTTCTGAGATGACTGAGCCCAGCCTATGACTGAATACCACCTTGTGAACTAGACCATGGCACTAAGTGCACATCCAGTATTTCCTTAAACACTGCCAGGTACAGTGACTCTACTACCTCTCAGGACAGCCCATTCCAATATCTAATCACCCCTTCTGTGACGAATTTCTTCCTAATGTCCAACTTGGACCTCCCTTGGTGCAGTTTGAAGCCATTTCCTCTTGTCCTGTTGCTGGCTGCCTGAGAGAAGAGGCCGACCCCAACCTGGTTACAACCTCCTCTGAGGCAGCTGTAGAGAGTGATAAGGTCTCCCACTGATCCAGCCTGTTTAGGTCCCTCTGCAGAGCCTTCCTACCCTCCAGCAGATCAACACTGACCAAACTTGGTGCAGTGGAGATCATTTACCAGTTACTATCACAGGCAAAACAGGCCTAACTTGGGGAAATGAATTGAATGTATTACAAGTCAAATCAGAGTAGAAGGATGAGAAATGAACTAAATCTTAAAATCCACTTCACTCTCACATTCTCTACTTCCTCCCCTCCTAGCAGTGCAAGAATGAGGGCTGTGGTCAGTTCATCACACATTGTCTCTGCTGCTCCTTCCTCCTCAGGGGGAGGACCCCTCACACTCTTGCTTCAGTGTGGGGTCCCTTCCCTGGGACAGTCCTCCAATGAACATGTTCACTGCTCCAACATGGCATCAGCTGGGATAATCATTTTTTTCCTAGTGGCTGGGTACAGTTCTGTGTTTTGGATTCAGTATGGGAATATTGCTGATAACACACTGATGTTTTAGTTCTTGCTAAGCAGGGTTTACTCTAAATTAAGGACTTCTCCGTTTCCCATGCTCTTATTTAAATAAACTCTTATTACATCTAGTATAACTCTTGCAAGCAGGTGCACAAGAAGCCAGAAGGGAGCACAGCTGGGACCTGAGCTGGCCAAAGGAATATCCCATACCATATGGCATCATGCTCAGTACATAAACTGGGGGAATTGGTTGGGAGGGGCCAATTGCTGCTCGGGGACAGGCTGAGCATTTGTCAGCAGGTTGTGAGCAACTGTACTGCTGAGCATCACTTTTTTCTTGAGTTTTACTCCCCCCTCTCTTATTTTCACTACCATTATTATAATATTTTATTTCAATTATTAAGCTGTTTTTATCTTAACCCACAAGTCTCACCTTTTTCTGATTTGCCTCCTCATCCCACCAGGGGCAAGGAGGTATATGTGTGTGTGAGGGAGCAACTATATGGTACTTTTTGCTGGGTTTAAACCACAACAGCCCTTCTCATGGGCTACACTTAATTAACTGCTCCAGCGTGGGTCCCTTCCACAGGGTTCAGTCATTCAGGAACCGAGTGCTACAGCGTGGGTACTCCATGGGGTAACAAGTCCTGCCTCCTTCATGCATCCACCTCTTTGGTGTGGGGTCCCTCCAGGGGCTGCAAGTGGATCTCTGCTCCAATGCCAGCCTCTTGCCTCACCATGATCTTCACTGCAGGCTCCAGGGGAATCTCAGCTCTGTCACCTTGAACACCTCCTCCCCCTGCTTCTTCACTGACCTTGGTGCATGCAGAGCTGTTCCTCTTACAGATTCTCATTCCTATCTCCACCTGCAGTGCCATTGCACAGTTTTTTCACTCCTTCTTACTTTATGTATCTCAGAGGTGCTACCACTGTCACTGGTGGGTTCAGCCATGGCCAGTTGTGGGTCTGACTTGGAGCCAGCTGGCACTGGCTCTGCTGGACATGGGAAAAGCTTCCTTCTCATGGGAGAAGCACCTTCTCACAGCAGCCACCCCTGCAGACCCTCTGTTACCAAAACCTGGCCACAGAACCCCAATACACTTGGATTTTGAGACTAGAATACTAGACATACCACTTCCTCTTTTATCTCCCTTTTTGCCACACTGATGTACAACGCATCAGTTGAAGAAAATGAAAGTAGACGTAAGACAAGTCTTGAAAAGGGAAGGTTTAGAGAAGACAATGTGCACTAACATCTTGAAAGCAGATGCACTTTACCTGGAGACAACAGTTTCCCATTCCAAAACCCATAGCATCCATATATATGTAGTCTGGCTTAGCTGCCTTTGCTGCTTCTCCATCATCATTAGGAAACATTTCAATAAAAGGTGACGGCGTGTTCTTATCTTTAAATACTGTGTGGAAAATACAGACACTCAGTACCTCAGAGCATGAGACTAAACAATTATTTTGAAAAAGAACAAAGATAAGACTGAATTTACTCACTTGGTACATTTATCACAACCTTCTCTCCTCTTCGGTGTCGAATGTTTCTGGTCAGTGTACTACAACAAAAGAAAACGTTTTTTGAATTAGATAAAAATTTCTCTTTATGTAAATATTTTTGCAGCTACTTTCTCAACAATTTTTAGGGTTTTGGAATGTCAACTTTCTATTTATTTTGAGCACTCTCCTTCAGTATGGCTCTTTTCCTAGTTTTAAGATAGACTGTAAAAGATACAACACTGAATTTTTCTCCAGTAAAGTCAGTCTTATTTTGATGGACTTCACAGTACTAAATAGATAAAACAGTCAGAAGTGAAAGGCTACAGACTTGAAGAATGACTTCAAGGCCAAGTTAAAAGGTATGCTTAGTTTTCAAACAGAATAATTTTCATTGTCCAAAGTCTCACTTGAGAGTGAGAAGTACATTGTTCATTTCAGAATAACTAGGGCAAGCTACTGAGTACAGAGATGTGACTGTGACATACCTAAGCAAGAGCTGGATTAACTGTGACAGAAGCATTTAGACACAGGACTTAAAACTGGAAACAATTTTGCAGTAGCAAAATCAACACTTTTTGCCCCATAATAGTGTGAACTATTATATCAAGTTCCTTTAACTTAACAATTAATTTTCTTAAGACACTTGGAAAAGAAAATACGTATCATCACAACCATTTCTGTCCAAGTCTTTGTGATACCTGCAGCAACCAGATAGTGCTCTCTATTCCAGTAATGTAAAGAATTTGAAGATATGTCTATGATATTTAGGTAGAGATAAAATATTCAACTTCTCGAATTTCCCAAATATTCTTACCTAAATCTAGGATGTTTATTGATGGCTTCATCTGGAAAAAAGAGAGATTTTGAAGCTCCTCCTTCTACTGGTGTTGGCTTATATTCCGGCAGCGTAAACCCAGGACACCCTAACCTATGTAACACAACAACGAGATCCAAGCTGTAATGAAAACAGACTGTGATTTTAGAACAGTCAGATGATCGGAGATAAGCACTCTAGTAGACAACCAGCCAACAACCACCTTCCACAGTGGTTAACACAGCCTTTTTTTTGAAGAAACCCCACTAGTCTATCCTTAGACAGCAAACACGGATATTTTCAGTGGCTGAAGCAGGAAACTTCAGTACTATGTGGAGTACACGCACATTTTAGTGTGTTAGTGCTTGTTATTAATGCTGACATGTAGCTGCATTCCATGCTTCGAAGTTTATCTCGAGCATACAGGTTGAATGCCAAAGTAATTTATCCAACTCTACTCTTAACAATCTACCCCTTCTAAAATATATGCTTAACCAACTCGGTCAGAATTAGAGGTCGTTTCAAGTGGTACACATATCCTAAGTCTTATAACACTTCTAGGACTCTGAAAACTCCTATGAGACGAATGTCATAAGCAAAGAAAAATTACAGCTATTCGGTGTAAAATGCTGAGATATGCATGCTAATCAGAATACACCCCTCCCTTTTGGGAAACTCCACTTTAAGTTCCAGAGTCACCTGAAACAAGAATAAGCTCTCAGTACAACTGAGACAAAGGAACATTTGACAAGGTTGAGGTAAAGTGTAAGATTAGTTTCTCCATGTTGCACAGTAAAAAGGGCAAAGATTGTGTTGAAAGGTTCTAGTATTTGCATGGTTAAAAAAGTTGGTAAAATTACAAGAAACTACTTAAATATCAGGAAATACTTACACTTCTGAAAATATTATTTATGTTCACTATTGTTTCTTCTTCCTGATTTCAGTAAGTTGTCCTACAACTTGTAAAGCCAGCATCATCACTCACCTAAGTGCTACATTGTAAACTGCATCCCTCCAGTCCTCAAGAAAGAAAACAACTTTCTGGTCCAGCAGTGAGGGCTCACAAGTTTAGGAACTAGGGACACTCATTCAGTACCTAAACTAGAATTTTTTAATATTTAAGCATTTTCAAATCATTCACTTTTGACTGAACTATTTTAATTTCAATAAGTTTCCTTTTTTTCCTTTCTTCTGTCAGCACTCTAACAAGTTTTTTTGTCTTCTCAAATGCACAGATTTTATTATGTGCACGTGTATATGCCCAGATGCACACAGGCCTACGTACATGTTATTGTAGAGACAATGTGGCAAAAAACTTAAATCCCAGGAAACCTCAGAAATACATGTTAGCAAGACTCCAGTCAAACCAACAAGGACTTGAATGGCAAGATAGCAAAAAGCAGAAATAATAAACTAAATTAGGCTAGCCTAAGGAGAGCAATCTCTGAGGGATGAAAGTGTGTTTGGAATGACCCACAAGTCATAAACAAACTAGATTTTATTATTTACTGGCTTTCATTGAAGTCCAATGTACTGCTCCTACAGCGATGTAAAATTATTTATCTGTATCTACAAAGGGATGAAGAACTCCTCTCCCTTTATTCCCTGCAAGACTGGATCCAAAACGTTTGTATGTAAAACTTATGAAATGACATAATGTATCTGTAAGGTTGCAGGGGAAAAAAACCCATTCTCTAATGCAACTACTTAACCACTGGACTTCAAATAAACTCTTATTACATCTAGTATAACTCTAATAAAGTGAAATTTTATCAACGGAGTGTTCTTAAAACAGCATTCATGGGGCATTATGCAGATATATTGGCACCACTGCTGCTAAGGCATATTTTGTATTGTTCCTCCTCTCAGCAAGAATTTTGGGCTATTGCATTCTGCATTACACAAGAAACTAGCTAGGAAGGCCAGGCAGTTCTCTTCTACTGCAGAGCAACTTTTTTACCATTGTAAGTGTAACTATCTTCATTCACTTCACTGACTGGGCTAGTTAGAACAAATGTAATAAATCTCTGCCTAGAATTTTATTTCAAAGGAATGTCACAAAATACAATTTCTCCTAGATAATCAAGTTCATCCTAAATTTAATTTCTTCAAGAACTCCTTTATAACAATAAAAAGGATGAAATCTATCCTTTGTAAGGGTATTATTAACCCAGGAGAGATGCTCTCCTTTCTATATTCAGTACATAGAGTACTGTATAATAGAAGTACTAAGTCTCGGTGCCCCAAACTACCAGAAACTTGCATGTACTTTAGGGAAAAAACAGTATTAAAAATAGATCAGGTTAGCCATGTTTTGCAAAATTACTACTTATAAAGATCACAGTATGCTAAATAGGTAAAGAGAAACCTTTTCTATATGATTTTCTGTATCAACTCAAGGTGGTATACTACTCTAGATTTAACACTTTATGCTACAAATATTCAGTATTGCCTCCTAATACAAAATCATCACAGGTTAGAAGCAACCTAAAAATGTAAAACATGCTTATTTGCTTGTCTCATTGCAATAAAATTTTTAAGAAACATGACTGGAACATCAACACAAAGTACTTTAACCAAATATTTTTCTCTATTTCATTGAACAGTTTAGCTATATGCAACACGGAGAAAAAGTGCGTAAGGAGAACAGGAGAACACTTCAACAACCTTCTCACCTCGGAAATGATGTCACTGTGCAAACAGCCTCATTTTCTTTGAGTACAGAAGCAGCCTCTTGCCGTCTTTTCCTCATGTTGTCTTGCACAGTGTTGAATTCAGACATGGTTCCGCCATATGGCTGTCCAGGTGTTCCTTCAATCATGTAACTTCCATATTCTGGTCTCCAGAGCGTTGGGTGACTAAAATAAAAGAAGAGCCACATTTAAATATTTCTGCAACTTCAAAACAGATTAATTATTTGTGAGAATTTCAGAAATTAATATCACTTGCAGGAAGAATCTCCTATATTTAAATATTTGACAGAGGAACACAATGTACCTCACCATCAGGAAGTGGTGAAAAGAAAGCAAGATGCAGTTTGGCAGTAATAGTGCTGCTGTGTAGTACAATAAATAGGATTTGCCTACACCAAATCACAGTCACCCTTAGCATCTGTCTCAAGCTTTGTTTCTTGGGGTTTTACCCAGAACCAGAAAATACAGATCACTGCTGCATTTCCACAGGAGAGGATAGGGAAAAACTTCCCTGCCATTCTTACATCTACACTTCTAGATCTTTCAAAAATGGGAGAGTGCTCCTACAGACAACAAGCTTCCCCTACAGAGCCCTCACTTGCTCCTGTAGTCAAGATATACAGGAGCAAGTACACATCCACATGTACTTCATGGGACATGGATTACTGCACATACACAGACACAAAACCAGAACAAGACAAAACAAGCCCCAAACTGCAACTTCTGTGGGCTCACCATTACATCCTCCTTTATTTCAAAGCATAATACAAAAAGTGCATGGACTGCCTGCAAGTGTGCTCATAATCTTTCACTTCCTGAGCCCCAGATTTATCTGAAAATATCAGTATCTGTGGTTTACAATTTTACCAATAACAGACTTGAATGTTAAGCGAGGTTAACAAAATTTTGCACAGACTCCTAACTGGAGGATTAAAAAAAAAAAGAGAAACTGGAAACAGCTACTCACTTGGGGTTTACCTTCTCCCCTTTGTCTTGCAGTGTTTGAACAACTTCTTCACCACAGAGTATCAAACGCACTTTCTTATTTTCATGGTCAAATTTTACCAACATATATTCCACCTTGTGAATAATAAAAAACAGAACAAACAATTAAACACTAAGGTTTTGTTCAGACACAAACACATTGGCATGCAATTTTAAGCATCAAGTGAAAAAAAAAAAGATATGTCACACTAAACTTCATGAAGGTTCAAAAACTACTAACTATGAATGCAGTAAGCAGTATTGGCAAAGATGGCTGCAGACCTATTTCATCTGAAATAAAGACTTGAAATTCCTTGCAATTTCTTTCCCTCCATTTCTAATTGGAGACACTTCACGAAAAAAATCCTGAATTTGTACTCGCCTCTACATTATTTCTAGACAAGAAAGAATTAAAACCCCATGCAAGCTATATGCAACCCACAAACATTTCACCGTCATCCCATCAGTTAGTCTCTGCTGCTGACAAAAAAAAAAAAAAACAACGAACAAACCCAAACAAACAAAAAAATCCAAAAGTTATTCTACAAGACATCCATTTACACCCATCACTTGTTGGAGCTATTAAAGACTAGCACTGTGTCTCATTCACACCACAGAAAGCCTGCAGCTGTTGGTGACAGCATCTGTCCTGTCATTATGACACTCCAGCTCTTGGCATAGTACAGTGGTTTTCACCCCTGCTTGATTCAGCTTTGCTGCCACGTTTTCTTCTCCTCCTGCCCAGGAGCGTACCTTGTCCCCAGAGCTCTCCTCCTGTCCCTGCACCAAGCTGCAACCCACATTAGATCCAGCGAGCCACTCATGACAGCACTGCTGCATCTCAGCACTAGAGAATACGTTCCCCTAATTGACATTATCTGAAAGCAGCCAAACCTGGAACAACCTCATCTCAAACTTTCTGATCTCCATGCACAATTGCTGTCAAAGCTCCCTAAAGATTTTCAGAATGCAACCCAGCACGGCAACCTAACAGCTGCTTGGGCCTTGTAGCCCTTCAATACTTATGGATACACTCTATTTGCTAATACCTCTAGGTCAGAGGATGCTTAGCAATGTTCTAGGAAGTGTAAAACACAAACCAGCCCCTAGGGTGTGGTGCGTTGCCTACTATGTAAAAACTTCCATGAAGTCACACATGGAAATGCATGGTACTGGCTTTCAAACCCCAGCTGGACCCAGTGGTGACAGGCAGTGTCTTTTGTTGGAGGCTCTCGAACCACTGCCTCCACAACTTCCAAAAATCATCTAACTCAAACATCAACTTATAGTTAAAAATTCAGATTGCAACTTCACAGCTAGAACTGTGCACTGTGATCCTCAGCTTCATTTTCCAACACTGTCTAGAGCCGTATCCCCCTGTATTTAACAAATACAAATGTAACTGCTCCAGTCCCAGGAGTTCAGATTCATGCAAGATGCTCACGTTAAAGTTAACGTTAAAGCATGAGTTAAATACCAACTCATGGCAATTTCTGCTTTGTATGAAAATAGGAAAACAGCTTGCCAAAAGACAGGGAACTTGTGCCATGTTTTACAGCACACTGTAAGTAGATTTGTGATCTTCATGTTCTTTGGTTGCTTCAGTGTCCAAGGAAGAGTTGTTGCTTACTACTGTGTCAAAAAATATAATCCTTAGCTGGGATTTGTGATTAAATCACAAGCAGTATTATCCAAGAATGTTTTTAATTCAACAGACTCTGATCAGAGACAAACTTGAGAGTGACTCATCCAGCAATACTACACATTTGCTGTATGTTTTCTAAGATCAAATTTTAATCGCCTGGAGAAAAAACAGTGATTTCTAGTTTCTGTGGAGATTGCACTTTTTTGCATGGTATATTTTGGCAATTGTGTGCATTATGCCACAATAATCTACCTGAGATAACCATAGACTACAGTCAACCAGAACACAGTAGAGCACTGATTTAATTATTGCCCAGAACCAGTCTTTCCACTTTACCTCAAATATTGGAAAGAAAAAGGGATTTTCACTTTCCTACCACGTTCAATATCATCCTCACTAGGAGTTGGCCTAATCTAGAGGGTGTGTGCAAGTCCATAGGTGTGAGTCATTCAGATGTACACAGAATGGGCATCAAGCCTGTCACATGCCTGGCCTCCCCTCACAGTGCCTGTGGGAGAGGGTAGCAGAAGGGAGGGCACAGGAACTGCAGCTGCTGTCAAGACCCAAAGTTGAACATTTGTCCACTTTTACATGAGTATGCTACTGTGATTAGCTTCCTGTCCTAGAAATCCCTCTCCAAATATAGCTGTAATGAGCTGGTGGGGAGAACACTGTATCTCTATAAACCAAATTGCAAGTTTAAAAAAAACTCCAACAAGCCAAAAGTGTAAAGAAACACTAAGTCAAGAAGGCAAATCCAAAGAAATTAAAGTGTTTCATATTTCAAGTACAGTAGTGAATTATGTATCTAGCTTTAGAAACAACTATTATTTTTGCCTGCAGAGACATTGACTAAATCTTCAAAGCTGTCTTAACACACAGATGATCTGCCATAAATTTTAATGAGAAAAGAAAAAACTCCAGATGGCTGCCAACAGTTCCAAGTAACCCAGAGAATGTCTTGACAACAGAGGGACTGACTGAATGGGCATCCTTAAAGAATGTAATTTAGGCTCATGAAAAGATTTAGCCTACAGCTACAAAGAAAGAAACAAATTCAGAGTACACATTTTTACATTCAGTTTCAGGTCATCATTCACAGACTTCTCACATGTTTTTTATCCACAACAAAGTTCAGAGAAATGCAGCCAAGCTGAGCGAATCAGCATGCCTGGCAGAGATTCCAGTCCAAAGGCCAAATATGAGGGGCTTCACCCAACATCCATAATTCATTATTTTGCTGAACCCTTTAGAGTTCACTTTTCTCTATAATTTTAACTAGGCTCCCCAGCAAGAAGCAAAATACACATCAGAGCAAACTATTGATGTAGATGGCTGACTAGCAGCCTTGCTTAGAGCCAGTGAGGACAATGCACCCTGTCACGGTCACTTTGGACCCAAGTTTCCAGTCAGTGCTCTCATCATGCAGCAAACCCTACACACCTCAGTCTTCTGGCTGGCACATGCTTCAAGGCTGCCAAGGACAAGACATGGCATCCCAGCTCCTCCCTGCAGACAGACAACGCTCCGCGCAACCTCAGTGGATGAATCCCTCTGACCACCTCTGGTCTGCCTGGCTCACAGAAGTTCTGTGGTACCTTACCAGGCAAAGGAACAGCAGTTTGGCCAGTAAGGTTGCAAAGTGAAAGCTGAAAGTTCAACCCCCCACCCCGTTCCAATACAGAGCAAGCCTAAAACAAATTACTGTTCACAGTTAAATGCATTAAAAAAGCAAATACAATCTTAGTTAAAGCAAATACCCAGAGTATCAGAACTACTCATGAGCCAACACAAGGGAAAACTGTTCTTTAGAGGCTTCCTTCCTCTTAATTACTGGCTTGCAATGTAACTGCATCTACAAAGTACTTCCATGCCAGCTCCACTCCACTGCCGAATCTTTTCATGAAGCACTATGCTCCATTAGCTTGCTAGCACCCAGAATGGTACTATTTCACTCATTATGACCTTTTCTCACAGTTGGCTACCAAGGAAATTTCAGGCTTTTGAAAATTGTTTGATATCACCTCTGTAAATACAAGTGAGACCTTGAAACCTCTCAACTGTAGAGAACCACAACCACTGCTCCATTCATTAAGTCAAACAGTTGTGCTGGACTTGTCTGGAGGCAAAATGAAAGATGACAGCTCTCTGGAAATGGGTAAGCATGTCTGAAATTGTTTGAATGCCTGAGTTATTTGACCATAATTACATACATTATTTCTGCATAAGGAATGCTTTTTAAAAATGAAGGTGTATCAGAAACAACCCCTTAGCAGTAATTCTAAGGGACAAGGAGAACCAAAGTTACCATCTATGTCACACTGTTGTCCCAAATGTGGGCTTGTTGTCCCAATGTGTGTCGCAAGTGTGCAATGCCAGTGTACACACCAAGACGAGGTACTTCTATTTAATCACAGAATCTTCAAGGTTGGAAGAGACCTTAAGGATCAGCAAGTCCAACTGTCAACCCAACACTGCCACGGTAAGCCCTAAATCACTAAACCAAATCACTAAGCAAGACCCAGACGCCTCTTCAACATCCTCAGAGATGGTGACTTTATCGCCTCCCTGGGTAACCTATCCCAATGCCTGACCACCCTAATGGTGAATTTTTTTTCCTAATGTCTAATCTGAAACACTCATGTTTCAACTTAGGGCTGAATATTTCTTTATTCTAATTTGTGCAAAGCAAGGGGCTAGGTGATAACCCACAAAAGGCTGCTAGCATCAAAGCTTTATACCATTTATACATTTTAGCCAAGAAATCAGAGTTCATGGACTACAAGTTACATAGTTCTCTTATTAATTCTACCTTCTCTTGGTTAAATGATTTTCTTGCTTCTTGTACTAGTCAGTCTGCATGCCCAGTACTTCTCTTGAGTTGGTGGGTTTCTTGAGTCAGCAGACCATGGTGGTGGTAATGTCTCCCTGCCAGAATTACCCTTCACCCAGTTGGAACTGATCTTCGCACAGTCGCTGAGTTGGCTTTCTTAGTTTCTTACTTATCTTGGGAGTTCTGCCAAATGTCCTTGTGGCCTGTAAATTGTGTCCTTTGTGCCCACTATCAGTAGTACATCCTTCTCCCCAAGCTTTGCTAACCTCTACCCCTAGACTTAGGATCACTGTAGTGTTAAGCCCTAAACCCCAACATGGCAATTCTACCGACAAGTAATTTATCTTTCTAACACCTGGATAGCAACATATCATCGTCCAAATACTTGCCTTGGTAGTGGTCTGCTTCCCAATATGAAAATCCACCCTTGCACACTTAATTTAACACCACCATGGTACCTACACAGGGAACAAAAGCTATCTAATAGATGAGAGTAAAGCCTCTGCTGTAGTGTTAAATGTTAAAATCTTTTTAACTTTCAAAATTTTTGCCATGAGGTACATAGGTTTACTATGAAAACACTGGTAAGCACAGAGTGTGGACCTTAGTAAGCTCAGAAGTAAGGTGCCAGGGTTATATAATAGAAGAAAATACTTTAAAAGAATGAAGTGGTTGTTTTTTTTTTTTTTTTTAAGAAAAGCAATGAAAAAAGCATTGTTTCATGCTTTCTATGTGAAAAATAGTACTCGCATTAGCCCTGTACCACACTCCTGACCATCCATCTCAGTTGTGGATGTCCCATCCCTGGAAGATCAAGGCCAGTTTGAATGGGGCTTTGAGCAACCTGGTGTAATGAAAGATGTCCTTGCCCAGGGCATGGAGTTTGACAAGATGATTTCCAAAGGTTTCTTACAGCATAAACCATTCTGTGATTCTAAACAAACCTGATCATAAGTGACTGATAGACCACTCCTGTTTCTCAAGGATAATCTTAAATGACAGCTCCTTCCACTCATACCTGGAACAATTGTTAGCAACCTCCTCATATGAACCTTCCTTCAGGCCTAGAGCTTTACTGGAAATAGAAAATTTTTCCTGAACACCCAGTGAGATCTCACGGGTATTGTTTACTGTTAACAAAAGCCACTACCAACATTTAAATCTTTTCATGCTGTTTGACTCATATACTTATGTATGCAGTAGAAAACACCCTTTTCACTAGTTATTAAGCTCACTTATGGAAAAACAGTAGCTCTTCCATATAATTATTCATCAGTCAATGCATCATTAAAATACCATTATCATTAAATGACAGTCTTGAGGAGAAAAAAGTTTTAATAATCTGACTGTTCATTAAAGAACCTCTGCCATAAATTTTCAGTGTTAGATGAAAAAAGCAGATTATTTTCTGTAGGTACAAATACTTCTACTGGATGTAGAACATAATACCCAAGGTGGTTTTATTTGATGCAGTTATCTTCTCACACTGATGTGATAAAGCATGGAGCCACAGAAAAAAACCAGCTGCTAATGTACCTTTAATGAAAGCTTTACTATCTTACAGTAAGTCCAACACCTGAGGGAGCAAATTTCAGAGGAAAACAAGTCCGGAAGTGCCACAGAGGCTGGTTACCCTGATTCTGGCCAGCAAGCCCCCAAACTGTGCACTGGCATGAGGCAAGGCATTTCCACACTCATGAAATTACCATGGATGTTCTCTGCCACAGAAATAATTTCAAAAATCTGCAACAGGAAAACCAAGATTAAAATGTAATTCCCAAAATGCCTAATTTTGATCAAGCAGATTGGAAGTGCCAATCCAATTAAAAAGCACCACTGGCAGCTCTAAACAAAACCAATACACAGAAAGCGTGTACCAGAAACAAAACTCATGTTTTACATTACATTGTGAACAATGAAAAAATTAGTAACTTCTATGCCACATTAAATATTATCATAGACAACACAAAGAGGATGCAGAGACTCTCATCTCAGTCAACACAGTCAGCCCCAGTTAACTGCTCTTGCCTGTTCCCCCTCCCATGTGACAACATCAGGGCTGCAGATTTTTTTGTGCGTGACACAACGTGACTAGAGAACCTTCTGTACACACCACAAACCAGGAAGCTGGGTTATTGAAAACTAAAATTGAGAAGTTATAACCATTTGCATGATTTGAAAGAAATAAGATGTGGTGCATTACAGAAAGAAGTGTCATCTTTGACTTCTGTACTATGTAACACCTGAGGCTAATATTATTAAAAAGACTAGGATCATGTTAACTTTAGCTTTCAGCAGCCAGGACAACTTTACACATTTCTTCACCTCTGAAACAAAACGCTGCAAGTTTCTAATTTGCCTTTTGCATCAGAAAGAAAAATAAAAAACCCGAACAACCAAATATGCAACATCAACAATAAAATCTTTCTTGTACTCATCCTTTCTCATACTGTTAACTAAAATAAGGCATCTGCACAGCAAGAAGAGGTCCTGAGGGAAAATAGGAATTACAATAGAAAATAGCCCGTGATAAAACCACAGCAATCCACTTGATATCCACAGAAGGCAATACACTGTGAACAGAATATTTTGTTATCAGAAATATACAAACAGTAGGTAATTTAAGCTTCTCTTATGAAAATCTGAGATTGGGAAGGAGGAAATCAATGTTTACTATGGGAGTGGTTCAATATTTATGAACAAGTGCAGCTTGCTTTGGGAAAAAAAAAGTCCTAAAAAACCCCTAAAAAATCCTAAAAAACACCAACCAACCACACACAAAAAACCCCTAAATAAAAATCCAAACAAAATTCCACACAACAGAAAATCCCAAAACTTTCAAACTGGTTCTAACTGATTACAAAATTAATTTTCAAAGACCATCTCAGTATGCACTTCAATGAGTCTTGCATGTCACATAGCGCATCTGGCAGTATAGCTCTCAGGTAGGTCACTGGTGCTGCACTACAACCTATACACATCACCCAGCCACTGGAAGAGCTGAGCAAAGGGAGATGAAGCAAAATTACCAGTCATCATGGGGTTAGCACACTGTGTGTGTTTTTAGAGCTAGAGCATTTAGTTTAGGTTTTCCCTGATGCCAGGATAAAAATCAGGCAGAAAGAGTAGTTTGATGGCAGTCAAAGTACTCAGGGAAGGAACGAACCTGAAGACTCTTCAAGGGCACCTATCTTGCTCAAGTCAAGATTTAAAGAGTTATGCTTCTGTGCATTAGTGTATTCATTTTAGAGGTTGCATACATACACACGTATGGCTGTCAAGCAGTATAAGCTGATGCACTAACATCATACCTTCAGACCCAGCCCCAGAAATGCCACTATTTGAAACAGCAGGTATCCATAGAAGAGATACTAAGGAAGCACTAAGTCTATTTGTAAACAAAGAATTCCACCACCCTTTTATTTCCCTAAATGAAGCTCAGAGAGAAAGGGTGAATAAGCAGACACGTGACAAACAACAAATCATTCACGAGTGCTGCTTCCCCCCAGGCGGCCAGCGGGTGAGCACATCGATTAAGACAGCTCCATCGAGATGCATACGCACATGCCACATTTGCCAGAGGCCATCACGAGGAATTTCTGCATTTAAAAAAATCAAAAATGCATTCTGTTTGGGGAATTTCACTGGGGGACGGGGAGACTAAAAGCATTTGTCTTAAAATGACAAGAATGCAAAAAAATTTGTAAGACTTCAGGCTACCATTAGCTTTAATATAGGCACAAGATTGCTAAGAAAAGCTTTTAAAAAAGTGATTTCTGCACACTGGTATACTCCAGCAGTTTGTACAAAGTGAGAATATGAGATCATCATAGCATTGATCATGAATCTGCATAATGACTTAGATTATTTTTTTTAAAGACCATATATTACTGACATTCTGGAAAATACAACTGTTTTTTGTGATTCCATTTTATTCATAACATATTAAAAAAAAGCTAGTTAGAAAGCTTCAGATAAACATTAAAGAAACCTCACAACTCACTATACAATTATCTAAGTGGTTTGGATAGATGAACAAACATCTTGCAGTAGGTAAAGTTTAAAAAAACCATAATAAACTGTCTATTCTTATTGTCCATGTCAATGTCTATCTCAGCTTCAAAGCTATCATGTGGCATCTTATTCCACAGGGCATCTAGGCTTTGTAAAATAAGTAATTATCTTCGAAAGACATCTGTTCTTCTGGTCCATTAGGTTAGCCAAGTTTCTTGTAAAATGAGAAATTAACACTACCTTTCTGTACACTATCATGCTCCCTGAACCTGCTCCTTCATCGGTTCTGGTCCTTTCTAAGCTCTACTTGACTATTTTTATGCATGTGTATCTATCTCTCACCAAGCCTCACTTGTTGTCTTTTTAGCAAAGAGATGACAAAAATTTCCTCTGTGTACATTAGGGATAGTAACTGTACTTATTTTATGCAGCTGCTGAGCTAGATTCACCATTGCTAAACAATGCCCTAGATTTTGTTTAAATGGGTGACAGGCAAACTGGAGCCTTAAACTGTGTGCATCTGAACACAAATTAATTTCCTTAATATGCAGCAATAATTTTATCAGTCTGAAGTTCTACAGACTATAATGTAACATCTACACCTTGCTACTGCCCTGGAAACACCCCAAAACATAACAGGCTAGAAACTGTAACAAGACACTTATGCAAAAGCTAGTTCCCTGGAAAGAATCACTCAAGAGGAAATTCAGCTCTTTTCACAGCCTAGCCTTTCAATAAGAAAAAGGAGAAAGCTTTCAATAGAGTCACACACCTTCTAATCAGAAGCAACACCTTTGGCACATTCTGGTAAGAAACCTCTGGCCTCCCATAGCTCCTGAGAAGGGCTGCTTTGCTTCTTGCATGAGGAAGTGCTGATAAGCACATGCTCATTTTAGTTCTCATTTAACTTATTTACAAGGTATAATTGAAAAACTAAAGGATAAGAAGGGGAATGAATTGAGTGTACAGGAGAAAGATCAAAAGAAGCTTAAAAAGGACTGAGAGAGAAGTAAAAGGAAGGAAAGAAAACAACCAAAACCAAACTAGAATTACCTCAGTAAGACTTGAACTTACAAGCAGTGTAGTGGTACATTTTTCGTGCTGCCTCATACACAGCATTATCAAATATTTTCAAAGGCCTCCAAATTTCACTTCAAGTTTGTACTAAGAAAACAACTTTTTAAAAGTTGAAGGTGCTTATTGTGTGCTAGCTCACCATACTGATAGGAACAAGACTCATACAAAACAAAAAGGTCATTATGTCCAATTTCACTAAACAAGGCTGAGCAAGTCAGATTCCTATCTCATTCATATGTACTTTAAAAAATAAAACTTGTTTTATTCATGTTTTGCCCATGCTTGCCTTCTAAATCCCTTCCGAGATCTCCTTCTGGCACACCTTTCTCAAAATTTTCTTATGCTGAAATAGCTCCTCCTTAGTCTTTACAGACTGTGGAAGACAAGTATTACATGCACATATGTATACATATGTATATGTAGCTCGGTGTGACATGATGTGAATATACACTTGTGTGCACGCTCAGCACAAAACAGCAGCAGTGAGCCTTGCCAAGGGCCAGTCATTCCACTTGTCTGATCCAAGTGTCCCCATAAAGCTCCAAAGGGAAATTTAAAGCAACATCCGTCAGTTAGAGGAATGCAATCAGCAGACAAGAGGTGCTGAACAGCACAGGAGACTACTAATGCAGTGGCACAGAAGAGAGCTTTTTGGGATAAAAGCTGGGAAGCAGCAGAATAGGCTAGCATCTATTTGTCAAGCTGCACAAACTAATTGTTTCATATAGTATCTGCTAACTGTACTGGAGTTCTGAAACAGTACTGAGAAGATGCAGGGTTTTGATTCTGCTGCACAAAAGTAAAAAAAAAAAAAACCATGATCACAACTCTGCAATCCCAAGGTCAAGCACATATTATTAAATGGAAGAGGAAAATGAGAACACAAGGAGATCTTACTTGTTAGCATGAAAGGGCCTCACTAGCAGATGTAATTGTTGCCCAAACTTTGTGAGCATTACGGCAATGATAGTAAGGCAGGGTTTGATGAGGCATAATGAGATAGTTCACTGTTTTGTATTCTTCACAGTCAGGAGAAGTCGAGCATAAACAGGGAGGTCAACTGTCAGTTTTAAATGAGGTAGGAGGATGATTAAGAGGCAAAGGACCTTTACCTGCAAACACAAATTTAAGGAGACCTTTGGAAAGTTTTTTTTAGAGCAAATCTTACTGTTACACACACATTTGGTAGGCTTTTGATTTTACCATTGCAAAGGCTTCACGGTTGCAGAAAATGGAGTAAAAAAGAACTTACCCCAAAACAGACAACAGCTCTTGGTTCTATTAACACTGCAAGCAATAAAAGAGCTGACTTTTCAAAAGGCAGCAGAAACAGTGTTTTGACCTTTCCAGATCTTTACTCAGGAGAGGATGGGAGCACAAGGGAATACTACCCTGCAATGTAAGCTGTGATGCTGTCTCACTCCCTTCAAAACAGATGCCACCACCATGCTCTGTTACTGCTTAGCCTTAACACTTCTGTCTGGCACTCAAGAAACAGTACACGATGATTCTCTACAGTAGCATTTCCTTGGAACCCCAGGGAATGGAGTCCCTAGGAGGTTACAAGCACCCCAAGGGACCCCCCACAGCTCTGTAATGAGTCTTACACACTGAGAAGTGGGAGTCCTAATGAAGCAAAGGCTGATATCTACACCCATGAGCAAACACAGTATTTCCTTTTCACAATGGCATCACCTAGATGGGGAACAACCTTTCAAGTATTTACACATATGCCCTGAAAGACAAACTCAGTATGTGCTACTGAAGTTTGGTTTTTCCTAATAAACATTCCCTAAAAAAAAAATTACAAAATACATTTTTCACTAAACACAATCACAGAAACATCTCTTGAACACAAAAGTAATTTTGTTTATTCTGATTTTATCTCTACCATTACATGAGGGCTGTCATCTTCATTCGTGATTTCTATCTTCAAGAAGTTTTTAAAACAATTAAACACCCTCAGGCTATTACTTTATACACGAAGGTCAAAGTGCAAGAAAGACTATTTATGAAAACTGTCCAATTAGTTGATTCATCTAAGCTGCATAAAAATGTGGTGCCACTTTCTAACAACTAGATCTCTGAGATGAAAAATGGAAAACAAATGTACTGCCCTCTGCATTAGTCTATCTATAGCACAGCTCAAGTAAGTTATGGACAGAGGTATGGTTTTGTGTTTGCACAAGAGCAGACTGGCTACAAGTCTACCTGGTCCATTAACACACTCCTAAATACTGTATTACATAAAAATATGTAACTGCATAACACAGCAGAAGAAAGTTGGCACAGCTGAGTTTATTAGCATTTGCTAAATTGAAGAGGTACACAATGAACCAGGTTACCCAACCTTCTCTGAATGTCCACAGACATTTCTAACACAGCTCTCAGCTTCTTATTAAAATCACGTCTGCAATGATACTGCTCTTAAAATCCTGCCTCTTGCCACGCTGGGGCATGGTAGAAGAAAACTGAATCTCCTTTAACATAACGCTCCACTATTTATCGAGCATAAACACTTTGTTCAACATAGTCCCCAGGCCAAAGGAAGAATGAGGCTCCCAGAGTCCAGCATCACAATCCATCTGAAATTACCAAGTGATCAGCTGTGGGTGCCACAGGGGCCAGTTGTACTTGACCCTTTCGTCCTGGTACTTTTCTCACATGAAGCAGAGCTTGTTGGGTCTACCTGTTAAAGAGCTGAAGCTCTGCTGAGGAAACCAATCACCCTAAAAAACTGAATGGAAGAAGAGTTTTCTGCCAGGTTAACGTTTTGAACTCAGCTGGCCAGTAACAGCACAAGGCAAGCACCAGAAATACAAGCCTGGAACACAGGGAGGGAAGCTGAACCAGCTTGCTAGTGGATCAGCCTTAGCTATCTTGTGAAATCTCACTCTGAGAAAGCAAGGACAAGTAAAATCTAATACCCATTGAAAAATGAGTACCATCTCTTAAAGATTAATGAGAAAACCCTCAAGCTAAGTCTCAGAGCAACAGGAAGATTCTGTCTATATTCCTGGACTCAGGACTGGGAGGCTCTTTTGTCAGCATAACTTCAGTCATACAAGACCTGTGGGAACATAAATGTCAGACAGGGATAGATAAAAGTATATTTAAACTTTCGGAGTCCACACCACTCTAGCTGCAAAACCTTGTGGTGTAAACTACTTATACTTTCATTAAACAGATTTTAGAAGCCAAGCCTCCACTCACTCATGGAAGCAGCTTCTGTGCGCTGACTCTTGCCCTACTGTTAAGTGAATTATAAAAGGGGTCCATTTAAAGAAGAACTGATTTTAAGAGACAAATTCTCTCAAGGTGCACACGGTGAACAGCATTCTCCTCTGGCAAAGAGCATCTGTGAACAGCTGCTATTACTTGAATAAAGTTTGCTCACAAATGCCTTTGCTGCTCAGAAAGCAAACTGTGTACGAGACAGATGCCACGGCCAAGTCCCCACATTGCTTGTATCCTACTCTGCTCTTCCAGCTTCCCTGCAGCCACATCTAGGACACCTCCAAGTGACCAATGCTGGAGCTCACCAACACTATGGACAAGGATAGCTTCTAGCGCAGCATATGTGAAGCTGCTCCGGGCCTCCTGGGGAACTGATCGATAGAGGAGACAGCCTTTGCTCCTTGGACAGTGCTGTCAGGCTATGGCACAATCGAGCGCAGGTTTACAAGGCAACACACCCAAGATCTGTGACTGAAGTTACGGTCCTCGGGCACAAAGCACCTGTAACAAAGTTCAACTCGTAACCCGAACGATCATCCTGATCCTTGTTCAGAAGGCAGGTTGACGCGTAACAAACGCCCAGGAAACTCTGGGGTAAAGCAGGGCTCGGCAGGTCCTTTTCACACAGGGATACAGGAGGAACGCGGTGCGCGGCGACAGGGCTGCCACTGCAGAGCCGCCCGCCCATCCGTGGTCCTGCTTCCCTCACTTTCCTCCCAAAAACTGAGTCGGAGTCGAGCAGGCACTGCCTTGGACTAGAGGTATAGACATGCTTTACTCAGACACATCGAGAGAGCATAAACGAACTCCGGAGAACGAGCGAATGCTGCCGAGCATCACCGCCCCGGGAATTACACCTCCCGTGGGGCTGCCCGGGCAACCGACTGGTGCCAGGCGGAAACACTCAAAGTTGTTCTAGCGTTTCAGAACCGCGCGTAACAGCGGGGCAGCCGTGCTGCGCAACGAAACGCGGCGAGCGCGTGTGCGTGCCCGAGGTAAACAAAGCCCGCCGGGCAGCCCGCAACGTCCCCTCCCGCCCAGCGACCGCGGCCGAGCGGCCGGGCCCGCTCCGGGCACCGCGGCCGCCACGGCCCGACCCGCACCGCACCGGAACGGCACCTGCCCCCGCGACAGGGGGCGGCGGAGGCGGCGGCGGAGGCCGCGCTCGCAGGGGTCTCACCCACCTCGTCGCCCCACTTGAGCACGTCCTTGTGGCGGTCGCGCAGGGCGCGGTAGATGTGAAGGAACTGGAGGATGCCGTGCCGCCGCACGTGCTCCGCGTACCGCCGCGTCTCCTCCCAGCTCAGCGGCGAGCCCTGCGACAGCAGCCCCATGCCAGCCGGAAGGGAGGGAGGCCGAGGAAGCGAGCGGAGCCGCAGCGGAGCGAGCGCGCCCGTCCGCGGTGCGCTCGGTGTAGCGAGTGCGCTCGGTGCCGCGGCGGCGGGACCGAGCCCGGCGCCGCACGTGACGGCGGCCGCGCGTCAGGCCGTGACTCAGCACTTTCCGCCGGCAGGCGCCGCCCCCGCCGCGCCGAGCGCGGGGCTGAGCGCGGCCTGGCGGAGCCGCGGCGCTCTCGGCGCGGAGCCGCCGGGAAAGGAGGGAAGGAATGATGGAGCGTCCCCGGGGAGGCAAACCCGCTCGCCGGCAGCGACCGTGAGCGCCGCTGCTCCGAACGCCCGGCCCACGCACCGGACACGGGGGAGGAGGCGCCGCTCGCCTGCGCCAGGCGACATGGCGGCGGGAGGGTGTCCCCGGCAGGACGGGGCACGGCTGGCCGGGCTGGTGTTCGGGGGGAAAGGGACCCTCGTGGGCCTGCGAGCGCCAAAATAAAGGTCCCGATTGAAAGGCCCCAGAGCGCGGGCAGTGTGCGAACGCTGCTGTGTATTTTACAGATCAGAGCACCGCGATAAAACGTGATGCTCGGAGTGGGTGGAGTGAAATCCAGAGAGGTCGCACTTCATCCCCTATAGATCGTCCTCTGCATCTCCGGCTGCGGAACCCACATGTTGTGGTGTCAAGCGTAAGCCCGGCTCGTGAAGATGTTGAAAATGAGTTTGTTACCTGGGAGTTGTTCTAGAGGGAATTGCAACAGCATTGTCTCAGGAAAAGATGCGGGGACGTGTCAGGGCGTGTATTTTACATTCGATAAAAAGTAGAAGGAAGGCCTATTAGACTAAGTCTTTACTAAATGAAGAGACAGAAGGCTGAACGTTAACATGAAGGGAAAGTTTCTCAGTGCCGAGAAGCAGAAATTCATTACTCCTGGACCCTCATTGTTGCATCACAAAGCTCGTCATAGGCCGCAGGGACAAGCAGGGCTGGTACGTGATAAACCAATGCTTTGAGAATTAGTAAGGTATTTAAATTGTGATACAGACCACTAATGGATGAAGTGTATTATTAGGTATTTCATTAACTGAATGACTATACTTACAAGAGCTGCTTAATTGTCTTTATTCCAGGATATGAGGTGCCTAAAGGATAGAATAAGCTCCCTAGATAATAGCATAACAAAACTAAAATGCATTAGTGGAAGATACCAAATATTAAAGTAAAATGACTCAAAAGTATTTTAATGATGTAAGTTTCTACACAAAGGGCAGCATTGACTGGACATTTTTACAAACAAGTTATAATGAGCTGGTTTTTAGAAGCTCTTTAAAAAAAAAACAAACCTCATGGTTTTGGCTGAAACTGTGCAGGCTGGCCTGATTGAAAGCAATGCTGTTGTTGGTACTATAGTAGATCTGGAGATAGCTAGTTGACTTAGTTTGGGGGACAAGAAAACAATCTTTTCTTCTAACTAAAAATCCCACAGCCTTTTTTATTTTTGAAACAAGAGGCCAGAAGTCTCACACTTGGCAATGGCAGTCTGATGAGGCATATCTCTTATGTGAAAGGCAAGTTGTACTTTATTTCATATCTAAGGGGACAAAGCCTTGCATGTTTGAGGGCAATTGGACCAAAATATCAAGATTCTATATTGGTGCCATCATGCTGCCATCCAGCCTCGGCTTTTCCACAGCTTTGAGTTAGAGCTAAAGCACCTGAGGAGTCCTGGCAGACCTAGCCAACAGCTGTGTTAGCCCCTTCTGGCTCTTGGGGCAGTGAGCCTGGGTCTGGAGCAAACCTTGTTGTAGGAAATCAAAGTTAACATTGTCATCTTATGAATCTGAGCCAACCTTTCTATACTGTTTTTAGAAAGGGTCCATGCTCTCAGTTCACTTGGCTGACAGCAAGAGCCCTGTGTTACTGAGAAACTTTTCTGGAAGAATTGGGTCTTTGGTATAACCCCAACTACTTTGAGTATGCTGTAAAAATTTCCAGCAACGTACACAAAATTTTGATATTAAGGTCAGTTTTATTATATCGCAGGCTGCTATTATGCAGTCTCTACTCTTCAGCTGGCCACCAATGCTACTCTTTGACCTGAAATTCAAGAGCAAATTTTCAGTATCTTGTCCTCAGTATTTAAACTCAGCTTATTTTTGTGTTATTTAAGTGCCAATATCTGTTCTATTTCCAGTCCTGTGTGCTAAGTCTCATCAACTATAGAGCTAATACATTGTTTATAACAGGAAATCAAGGTATTTTCCTTTTGCACCAGTAAAACTGATAAAGATATAAACTCTTTTCTCACACTGCAATCTCTAACATAACAGTGTGACAAGCCAGCTCTGTTTATGAAGTATTCACCACCTTCAGCTGAAGCTTTTTCCCCTCTAGTTCTTATGCATGTGTTCTGGCAGTGTGGGGTGATCCATAGTGGAGGACTAAGCCATTTTAAAGTTGACAGCATCACATGCAGAAATGTTCATTTGCACATCACCTAAAATATGTCTTCAAGATAAACCACCTTTGTATAATATCTGCCCACGTGCTTAATGTTGTATAATTATTTCCAGGACACTGAGTATCATGTATAATTACTTCCAATACACTTAATATGAAAAAAAAGCTTCTCTGAACATACAGGCAGTGCTTTGGATGATGTTATTAGTTTACTCTGTACCCATATTCCCAGTCCCAAGGCTTAACTACTTTTTCTGAATAGCCCAAAGGAAATTGGTAAGGGAAAAGGCTGATGTACTTGTAATTTGGTAGGTTGATTGGAGGAGAATGTGTGACTTGCAGCTTGCACAGCAAAGAGCTGTTTGACATGTTCCTGCCCTTCTCCACAGAGGATAACTCACTTTGTGTTTTGTATAGCTGCAAAGCTATTCAAATCAGCTGCCACTAAATCTAAATAGAGTAGCTTGGCTCTTTGAGAATATACCCGCTGGGAGAGATGAAAGATATGTAGACTCATAGGTGAGGCCACTCTTACAGAATCCTTTCTTTTGCTACCTGTCATTAAAAGTAATAAGTAATGAGCAAACATCTTGTGATGAGGCTGTTATTGGAAGGAAGAAAGAAAGATTTGTTTTACTTCATGAATCATCTGCAAAAAAATTTTAAAGCAGCTTTTGTTCAAGGTGACTGTTGAGCTGCCATTGCTGCATATTGTGTTATTCTTGGAGTAAAATGAAAAGGCTTCAAATGAAACAATCCACTTCCAAAGTTTTGAAATGGTATTTTTGGTAGAAGAAAACAATTTTTTGTTTTTCTTCTTTTTTTTTTTTAAATCTTTTTTTTTTTTTCGCTTCCAGGTCTATAATTTATGATATGCACTTGTGTCCAGTATAATTGACTCAGGTGAGCAGCAGATGCAATAGCTGCTTCCTTTTGAGTGAGGAGGCCTCCAGATATTTCCTGAGGCACTAGAGGGATCTGTTCAGTCAATTATTTCTTGATGCAGAAAGTCTTGCTGACCAGTAACTGGGATTAAATGATCTGTCTGGGGGGAGAAGGAAGTCAGGTCACTGAAAAGGTTCAAGTGAAGGATCTTCTGATGTACCTTCCAGTTAAAGTCTTCCTGCTCTGCATTGAGGAATATGACTAATGGGGGCTTACTCCAGTCTAACTAATAATGCTTATTCGTCTCCAAGCCAACTTCTCAATTAGTGTATGAGAGACACTGTTGTGGCCTGTCAATAATGCTTTAAAATTTGTTTTTTCTTGCTGTTGCCTGATGTAGAAGTGACTGTACTAGCATTAAGTTATGTCATGAGTCTATGTGGTGCATTTCCAGGATGCTTTTTGGTGAATTTTTATTGATAACCATTGGTTTTGAGGGTTGGAGTTTTTTACTTCAGTAAGGATGAATTGTGCATTTCAGTCTATAAAGTCTCATGCTTTTATGTAAAAAGTGAATATAATCACATTGTTTCACTACTTTGGTCTGTATTAACATGTTCCTTTTGCAAGGAACTTGAATTTCTCATGTCTGAGTAGCCCACATATTCTTTTGCTGTGTCTGTGGACAGGACACGATTATGGTGCCTTGGCTGACTTGGGTATATCTAATCATGCCATGAATGCTGCTGGCAGTAATAGCAGTTGTAATGTGTGAGTTATCCTGTATGCACATTGCTGAGCTGCTCCCTCTCAAAGTGGTCTGGCATGGTGACTGATGCCCATTGCATCCTGTTCACTTTTTTCTCCTGCCACCACCAGTTCCCTTGGAAGCGCACTCTCCTACCAATTCAACTCTCACTGTGTCCAAATCTGTCCTGAAGAGGCTCTTTGATGATGAGATACAAGATACAAAGTATTCCAAAGAAAGCAAGAACTTCCAAATTATTTTCCTGTTTATTTTCTTTCCAGCATCTTCTAAGATGGAGACCCTAAAGATAGTATTATCTTTATATCCTTTTCCACAGCTGACGTGTTTTGTTTTTTTTTTCTTAATAGATAACTGTGTAATATCAAATAAAAGAATGCCAGGTGCTCAATAGCAAAGCTGAAGGCTACCTTCTCATCCTCTCTGCATGCCAAGTCGTTCTCTTTAATGCATCACTTCATTCATTGTGAGTATCAGAAGCAGAGAAATTCTTCTTTAGACATAAGAAAAATAGTGGCTGAGTGCAAAGTCCTTCCAAAGACTCTGTTGATGATTAAGCTTTACAAAAACCTGAATTCAGTGTGTGCATCTTAACAAAGCGACTGAGTTTGTTACTTGAATTCCCACCATAGGCAGGAGTGTAGGTGTGTGCACTTTTTTTGCACACGTGTATCTCTTGAAGGACAATAAACCAAAAAGTCCTAATTCCATCATCAAGATTTCCTGAAAAGAATTCCACAAACCCACAAATATTAGTTGAATGTGGGTTGGAGCATTCAAAAGGTAGTTAAAAAGGAGAATAAATAATTTATATTTTTCTCTTTAGTAACTGTCTCATCTTTCTTGCCACACTCAAGCTGTAGCATATTTTTTACATAAAGTTTAGCAGCTAAAAATAAAGTACTAATACTTAGTGAAAAAAATAGTAGAATTCCTAAGTAAGATGCATTAGTAGCAGCTTTAATATCTATTTTAATGTCAGTTTTCAATAATTTTTTTTACAGGCTAGGAAATAAAAGCAGACCCAGTGAGCTGCGCTGCCAGGTACACCCCAGGCCAGTGAAAGGCAGAGGGACTGTTGCACTGTCTTGTGCTCCTGCCTTGGGGTGGGCCTGGGCTCAGAGGCACTTAGAGGCATATTCCTCTGCCAGGCAGCAACCTAGAGCCACAAGCTTTTCCCATCCTGGGAGCAGTTTGATGTGCCTTAATGTAGTGAAATCTCCCTGCCAGAGAAAACAGACATCTGAGAGCTGTGTAGATACCAAATGTGAATTTGATTCTTCCATACTCACCTTCCTTCAGGTCAGGTCCAGCTCGAGATACGAAACTGCCATGGTATTAAATCTGCAAATCTGGAAATAGCACGAATTTCCCAAGATAGGACCTGGTTTTCCTCCCCTTTGTGTATTTGTTCATTGTCTGGCAGCTTGCAGTTCTGTCTCCTTTCATCCAGTATTGTTACTGCAGTATAAGTTATACTTCCTGGTGGGAGTAGTCAATATTTACAAGACTGCTCATCATGTAGGCTTTTGGTCAGGTAACAATGAACCAAATGGGAACAATCCTCTTGTATTTTAAAGGGCCATATCTCCAAATCTTTAATTACAAAGTATTTTACTTTCTTCTACTTCATATTGTATATTTGATTTTATATGGAGTATTAAGTTCTGTTGAAAACTTGAAAATTATTGGAAATGCATTCCCCTTGCCTCTATGAACAAAATCGGTTGGTTGGTGATTTTTTAAGAATTTAGACAGATGAGTGCCAAATCAAAACAGTAAGAAGAAATGTTGGCAAAAGAGAGCTTTTAGAGAGAAACTCAGTATTTGCTATGACATACTCTTTGAAGGTTACTGTTAACACCATTCATACCTCCTAGGTGTTTCCACCAGATCAGTACTTCTCAGCATCTCTCTTCCAGAGGCAAGTTACAAATGTTTTGGAGACTCCAAAAGATTTCAAAAGATTTCAAAGAGAAATCAAACATGATACTAAAAATACCTCTTGTGACATTTCTTTAGGTGGACTAATTGATACAATTTTAAAAGTTGGCCTAGTACTTACAGTTACAGCACTTTGTAATATGTTGCTGTTACTTATAGCACCGCTGAGGCACTTGCAAATGGTCTTGTGTACAGACAGACAAGCAGACGAGCAGAGATGTCAGGCTGCTTTGTGAGGGATACAGAAGGCTTAATTTAAATACTTGAAATAATTATTGCTTACCTTACCTTTAGGCCCCCAGCTCTAAGGGTTGATGCAGTTCTCTTTGAGTAGGACCCGCAGTTTCCCATGAAGCCTGCCATGGAATTACTGTATAAGAAACAGTAGTGACAGCCTGCCAGGGATGCTGGCAGTGGAGAGTGACAAGCCTGCCTGCGAGGAGAGGCAGCCTGTGGGTTGCAGGGGGTTTGCAGGCAGGTACACAGCTTCCCTCCATGCTGTGCCCCTCCTTCCAGCAGGGACCTCCAGGCAGTGAACTGGCCAATGGTTTGTTAGATATGGTTCTTGTCCTGCTCTCTCTCATCTGACTGCTTTCATCTAAGTAGCTAACAGGAGTCAGGAACTGGTTAGTGGCATCCCTGCCTTAAGGCAGCACTCATGAAACACCATAATTGGTGGGCTGCATCCCTGAAAGGCATTTAATACAGAAACAGTAGTGACTGAAATATGGAGGGGAGAGCACTGGGTCAAAGCAGACTGCTGCAAAGGTCTGGGCTGCTGAGGGATGTGTTGGTCTGAGCTGTATACTTCCTGGCAAACCCCTGATGTCAGAGACGGATGGTGATCTACTTATTTCCCTGTGCAGAAGGTCAGAGTAGCAGATAGATGAAGTGTGTACAGTGTCCTCACCTCTTAGACTTTCTGCCTTGGAAGGGCTGACAAACCATATTCTCCTGGCCATTCACCGGCTGATACTAAACCTGTGATGATAAAGTAAGAAATGTAAAAAGCTTTTAAAATAGTGATACAGCTTCATATATCGAGTATGCATTTCTAACCTTGCTTTGCAGAAGGTTCATGTTTCAGTTGCTTGTATTCCCTGTTTCAGCTCAAGCTCTCCAATATATATATGCATAATAATAATATATATGCATTCAGGAAGATTTTTACTTCAAGTATGAAGAAATAGTTAAACTTGAGCAGGTGAGGTAAGAGTTGGAACCCAAACCATGCTTTGTATTACCAAATTCCCCAAGGCTCCATTGTTCTAGTATTTGAGGTTTATAGAAAGTAACTGCCTGGTTTCTCTCCTATGCCTGTAAATGATTATATGCCTCACAGTTCTAACCTCTCCTAATACTGCCAGTAACAGCAATACAGCCTCCATGTGGTAACCCAGTTGTTCACATCCGTAACTTCTTTAATCTTTGTCCAAATTCCCACTTCTGCCAAAGAATGCATCAGGCACCAAGATAAGACTCAGGGAAATGTAACCTTTGCCCCAAATAACCTGTCATGAACTGTAATGTTTTATCACAAGAACTGTACTTTGCACAGTTGTGTAAAAGAGCAACCATCTGCCTGCCAAACCTGCAGCTCTCCCACGCTCCGTGGCACTGACACCAGGATTCCCAGATTTTGCCTGTTGGAAAATGGTTCTTTACAAAGAACCATTTGCCTGTTGCCAGCTGGTTCTTTACAAAGCCACAGCTGTTGGGTAGCAGAACCAAGGCAGCATTGTTGGGTTTGTGCCCTGCACAGATCCATGCTTGGTACAAAGAGGCAGAGAAGGCTGCAAGGTTCCCTCAGTGCAAGCTGTTGGGGGCATACGGCAGCAGAGCAAGAATGAAGAATGGCTGACACATCCAAAAGATTCCATGCTTAAATAATTCAGTCTAATGCTGGTTGTAACGCCCCTTTTAGTGTATGTATGGATGCAGGTTTTGGTCATATTGATCACCCTCTGAGAAACCTTTGTTGTTCTCAAATTTCTCATGACTCCAGTCTGCTTTAATCTTCTTTTTCATAAGCTGTGTAATTCTGTGGCATTCCACCAAGGAAAAGACTTTAACCTTATCATGAAAGGGTTGTTCAGAATCCCAAGTAGAAACCTGTGTATTACTTCTCTCACGTGTCAGAGAAGATTGAATTTATTAATAAGTCTAAACATGTTCCAGGCATCTCGAGCAAAACACGCTGTAAGCTAGCTCAGCAAATACTAGTGAGGCTGAACCACCAATTTGCAAATAGACTAGCTATATCAAGAAAGGTGACATTGGCCTTCCACTGAATAGTTCAGGTATTTGAATAATTTTACCTTCCAGTTTTATCTTTCTTTGGCAGCTTGTATTTCTGGATGGAGCTTCAGGTACTGAGAGATGGGTGGAATATAAGCTGAATAGATCTGCTTTTTCCCAGTGAGAAACTGAATTATGTGAGGCAACAGCTCCCACCTGCTGTCTCACTGCTGCTTCCACACACTGCATAAACACCGCTATTGGAAGTAGCTATGGATCATGGGCTGCAGAGTCTTTGGTGGTGCTACCACACTTGTTTCTCAGACTTTGTTGCAGAAAGAAAGATGCAGTCCTTAATGACCCAGGAGGCTGTTGAAAGGTGAGGGATAGATTCTCAAAGACAAAGATACTACAACTAAACAGACGTGCAGTTCTCAAGGGATGGCTGAGTGCTTTGGAAACACCTCAGTAAACATTACTCAACATTTTAGGCCTCTAAAACATATTGAAAAGGTAGCTTTCTCTTGGAGTTCTTCATGTTCACCTTACCACATTATTGCTCAGCCTTTGAGCCAGGCTATATAATTACTGTCAGGCTGCAGATGGCTATTAGGAGAAGCCTGCAAGACACATAACAATTAGTGTCTGCAGCAAAGCTGCACAGGTAAAGTTACACGTTTGGGCTTGAGATTCTCTAACAGCTCATTTCCACATAAAGAAGTTCTGTGCCCTGTCTTCCTTCTGCCTTGGCCTACCACCCCTTACATGCAGTGGCTTGTGTTTTCTGACCCTGCATCAAGCCAATTCTAGTTATTGGATTTGAGAAGAATATTAAACTGAAAAAAAGATGACTCATTTGTGATAGCATATGGAGTTGACTCAAAGCATGAATGTACTGATGAACACAAAGCTAATGCAAAGGATGTGACTGGATCCGGGTCTAGGGAAAGGAAAAGGAGAAAAACTATTCAAGAGCTTTATAGCAATGGAAATCTGGTTAATGTTTTTTGTAAAGTGCCGCTACTCCTGAAGAACAAATGGCCAGATTCTGTTCATGCACAATCCAGCATCATCCTGCATATACGTGTTATCTTTGTTTGTCATTATGATTTTGTCTTTCACAGTGTGAATTTAAGTGGGTAAAGCTGGGACTGCAATGTGACAGATCAGTGAGACACCAGCAACAAGGCTTTGCTCTGAAGGAGGGTGGTCAATAGTAGTGGCATATGTTGTATGCTTGCCCCTCAGCTCTCTCCAGGAGGTAACAGTCTCTCTTGCCAGCTCCATGGAACTAAGGTAGGCTTTCTTTCTCGATTTTTTTCCCCCTCATTTTTTAGCTGGTTTTTTTCCCCTATCATAAATTCTGGAAACTGATCAGCTTTCCATCTTCCTCTCAAAAATCCGTAGAAAAGCAAGACAACAAATAAATAAACAGCAATGAAACATACTGCCCATGAATGACTTGGCATAATTCAGTTGGAGGAAAAAGAGGAAAGTTAATGGTTGGCAGCAATTAGTAATCACACCAGCATTTCAAAGTTTTTTCCAGATTAACTGAAGACATTTTCTGGTTTTGTTGAAGACAATATTTTCATTGGCTGCAGCTGGGGTAGTTTTAATCCCTTAAGTTTTGAACCATCCTGCTTTTCAATCTAAAATAATAAAGTATGATATTATTTTAAAACTGGGTCAGTTATCTGATGTGTGGATTCATCATTCATTTTGACACTTACCTGATTATATCCTCATTCTTTTACTGAGATTAGTTTAAAAGGAAAGGCACCTCCCAAGCTATCCTCCCTTGAAATGTTATTTGAGGCTTTTTCACTTTTTAAGCTCTGTGGGAAGTACAGCTTCAGCCCTGTTATAAACAAAACACAGCAAGAACCTGTCTTCCTCACTCAACAGTGTCTTGGGGTGAACACAGCAATGACTCACTGTTGCCTCTGGCACCCTGCTTTGGCTGAGCAGGTGCAGTGGCAGGAACATGGGAGCATCAGTTGCATGGCAGCACAAGGGCAATTCATGCCAAAACATGGACAGCTGTGCATGCTGGGAAACAAGGCTGATGCCTGGACATAAACTACAGAGGGTGGCCAGGACATCCACACAGGGCTGAAGATACAACACAGGGTTTACTGGACCTCCTTGCCCTCTGCCTTGGTGGCTGAAGGCTGGGTGGGATATGCCAGGCACTCAAGAGGGCATCTACATGTGAAAACCTGCATCTTTCAAGAAAGTTCCCCTAGAGCTGGTGTGTTTAGAAGTTGTGGGTGAAAGAGTTAACCCACCCAGATATGTACGTGCTGGTTTTCCTTAATGTATTCTCCTCTAAAATCTTGAAATGGATTATGGTTTCCACTTCCTTTTTAACAAATGAGCTATTTATGCTGCTTTTTTTTTTTTGGCATAGCATATTGGACCTCTTGGCAGCCTGAAGGTCAAGGTTCCCATTTTGCAGTTGCCACTGCCTTATGGGCAGCTCCCAGCCCAGTGCTTCTGGTTGCACAAATGCATCTGTCATGTTTTGTCTCCTGGAAAACTGGAGGAATGGTTCACCTTCAAGTGGACAGATTAACCAAAACTCAAGGAAAAATATGTCCTTCAGGTGGACACATTTCCTTTGAAGAAAGGAGTTTTTCATCTTTGTCTGTGCATGTAGGCATTGGATACAGTGGTCTGTCCTGGCATAGATCAGAGGGAATTTCAAGCTTTCAGCTTTGTATTTTCCTATGATACCTTCAGGTATTCTCTGTAGTCTGTACTGTGCAGACATATCCTACAGTCAGTCAGTCAGCCTGAGGACACTGGTGTAACTGTGCCCAGTGAGAGTAAAAAATGTGTATTTTCTGGGATTGAGCTGAAATATGCTGCTCTCTGAAACGTCACCTTTTAGGGTTGAGTGGAGAACTTTCAATGAGGGTAAGAGTACTGCCACAGTAAATGCAGCTGGACGTGGCTGTCTCACAGCCTGGGGACACAAGACATGAAAACTATGTTTTCACAGCCTGCTTAGTCTGCATTTTTTAGTTTACTGTCTTCGATTACTGAGTCATAGAACTCAGCTGCAGTTGAGTTGAACTTTGAGAATAATTACATAAAATATTACATTTTTAATTTCCTATTCAGAGCTGTACTGGGAGTGAGTTCAGTAAACAAAAGAGGGTGTAGAAGATCAGTGCTAATAAAAACCCTGCCTAGAATCTCATTAAGAAATCTCATCTGTTCCTGTGTACTGAATGAAGCAGGGATCTCTTGAAAGAAGCACGATGCAGTTGTATCATTAAAAAAGTATATAATAATATGTACACAACAGGATGTCACATTAAAGGCAAGCTTAATTCTGGTATTTCATGACATTAAAGGGATTGACTTTGCAGTAACAATTTTCTTTCAGCACAGGGCCATTTTTGCTTGGGTGGTATGTGTGAATAACCTCATAACAAAATTGGGAAGGTGAAAATGCAGGCCTCCTATGTATACAGTACTCATATTGTCATTTATGCGCTCCTCAGCAAGTTAGGATGCTTTTGATTCATAACATATCCTCTACCCTTTAAACTGCACTCAGAGACAGGCTGCCCTTCCCAGGCAGTCAGTGCCAAAAGGATGCTAAGACATCTGTGTTCTCATTGCCTTTAACACATTATATGCTGATAAATGAAACTTGCTTATTCCCAGCTCCAGAAGAAGCTGAGATGAACTGAGCACAGAACTGTCTGGTATTTGCTTTTCCTAATTTCTTTGTGATAAGTGTGTATCTTGTGCTGATCCATTGGCTCTGTGTGCTAATCCTTGCCTTGGAGCCTTCACAAGAGCATAAGGCTGGCCCAGGCAGAGCAGCTGCAGCGTTGCTGTGTGGGGATGGCACATTTGTCAGTCCCTGCTCGGTTCATAAACCTCCACAGACGGGAGGAGCAGGGCCCCCTCAGCACTTTCAACCCATATTTGTTGTGTGCTTGGAATTTAAGGAGTTTTTCATATTGTGTAACCCTTGCCTTTCCAAGTGGGAAATTCTTACTCAAATTCATAGTTACCAAAGAGCTTCCCAAGGGACCAATTGTAGTCTTGTCAACCTAGCAAACAGCGTATTTCCCACCTGGTCATGTTCTCAACAGTGACTGAACGCCTCCATAAAGAAAGTGTATTTTATGTCTTTTCTTGTTCTCAGAATGACAACTATTTTTGTCAACATTTTTCTAATGATGGGCACTCTTAGTGATACAAAGAGTGAAAATTTTCTGCTGTATGGAAGTCTTGCAAAGTAAAATGAAGAACTTCAGGTGAGAACCACTGGACACTTCTTCCTGTAAACACTGATGCTGAATTTGTGTATGGTACCAATCAGAAAACACTAAAATATTCATTTCTGTCCTGATTTCATCATTCCTTAAGAAATAGAACATAATTTTGCCCACTGTAAAATAAAGACAATAGCTGATATTCATTAGCTTATTGCACTCGTGAAGGAAGCAAGTTTCTGCATTTCAGATTTCTGCATTTGTTAAGCTGTCCCACTTGCACACCAACTTTTTCAAGACCTACAGAGCTGCTCAGTAGCAGAGTCCAAAATAGAATTAAACCTGAGAGAAGAATCAGAAGATAGAAATTGTCCTAGTTGATGGGGAAATATTTGATTGACTGCACAAAGGATGTAGTTTATTTTAAATATTCTCATCCTTTTGAAATACTAAGAGATCTAAAAGTAGATACTGCAACTTTGAAATGGAACATTGCTATTTGTGGGGATGGTACCAAAAGTAAATGTAATTGCCAAAAATACACAAAAGTATTTAGTTGCTTTTCAGCAAGCACTGACTGACCAAATAGAGGAGCTCCCCTGGATCAAGCCAGTTAATTAGTGACCCATCACTAGGGTCTTTGTTTCTGCAAGTTTAACACCACTATTTTATAACAAACCTATAAGATGCTGCATTTTAGAAAATACTGACCACATTCTCTGCTCCCTCTGTCAACCTGAACAATTCCATCTGAACTAAATAGCTGTTCTCATGCTCCCCTAAAATCTTTGCTCTCTGCTTAGATCTTAGGCTGCTTGGAGTTGAAAACAAATTTATGGATGTGTTTCTTTGTATTTCTGACCCAATATGTTGCTATTTGAAATCACTTTAAAGGATCAAATATTCTGTAAGAAAATAAAGGAATGAATCCTTTTTATCAATTCATTTTGGTTTTCTGTTGATGTATCACCAAATGAAGCCAGAAAGATAAGGAATTGTTTTTTCAGAGAAAATTAATCCATTTCTTATCTTTGGAAAAACTTGGCTGGTCTCTATCCTTGAGTAATGTCATCTTATTTCTCTGAGCTAATAAAAACGACCAGTGACTCAGCATCTGTAGCTTATAATTCAATCTCAGGTGAAAATTTTGAACAGCATGCCAATATTTCATCCTAATGGTAATGTATTATCTTCAGGAGAGACCAAAGGGAGCCTTCTGTAATGCAAAAAATGAATAGATTTAGCCATAATTATTTTTAAGCCCTCTGCTTGTTTTCCAGGTGGCACCTGTTATTCCTAAATTACTTTAATTCCTCATTTGGATTGACAGATCAAGTTTGCCATCAACTCTGCCACTTTTGTACCAAAACTTGGTAGGAAACATACTAAAACAAATAAAGGGATAATTACAGCAAGAAGTATTTTCTCTTCTGGCTGGTGAGTTGGTTAATTTTAATCTTCGGCACTATCAATTATTTCCAAAAGCTTCAAGTGGAATATGCAGATGTAAACAGAATTTTGGTACTCTACAGAGCACAGCTTGCAGAGGAGTTTCAGGAGAAAAAGTAGTTTCAGGAACTAAACTCAGGTGACTTTAATTGCACTTCAAAGTTATGGGGAAAAGAGGGGTGCACAGAGAGAGGCGGCAGCCTCAAAGTATTTGTGGGGAGGTCACTGTGCAGCAGCAACGTTTTCCATGAGTTCACCAGCACAGGGCCAGGCTGGTTCAAGAGCCCTCCTGGAGCAAGAGCACCTTCTCTGGGTCTCTCTTGCCTGTGTCAATGAGCAGCATGACACATGTCTGATACACCTCAAATCTACTAATTCTTTTTGCAGAGGGGAGAACAAGAGTTTGTCAAGTTGCTTAGTCACGACTAAATTGAAGCATAATTAAAATAATAACACAAAAAGCTCTGTATACTGTTGCATTGTGCTACTGTGTGTCCCTGAGAGCGACCTGCACCTCGGGGCCCACTGCATTCTGCTAATAAAGGGCTGACGATAAAGGTGAGGAGATGGGCTCCCATTTAGAAATCCAAGTGCTGTTTATTATCAGTGCATGCATGGTGGGTACAGCCTCGAATATGTTCCAGGAATGAGAGCCAAAATGGGACCAAGGATCCAGGGTTATATACCAGACAAAATGGGTGGGCCTGAAGGTCAGGGTCCAATAGGGACGGGGAAAAATGGTGCAGAGGGGTGGCTAGGAACCAGGGGGCTAATAGGATCACAGGGGTGGAACACTGTGGCAAAAATAACCCAATGGGGTCCAAGGGAAGGAAGAACATTCTGGGAGGTGTGCATATATGGTGAACGAAGCTGAACAGGGTGACATAAACTTAAAAAACCAATGAAACAACAAAACCCAATAAATATGAACACGTGGCTGCAAAGGCCCCTGGGAGAAAGGTTTTTCTCACCCTAATCTAAAAGTGTTTTTAGGCTTCCATAATATACTGTGTGCTGAGGGTTGCCACGAGGCTCCCATGCGATACAGGCAGCTGACTGCTTCATTCAGCTTTTCACAAACCTGGTGACTTGTCTGAAGTGAATGCTTTCAGAGCCTCCTCTCCTGGCACTTTCAGTTTGCATTCCACTTCTAACAACATTGCTTTTTGTCCGCTGTATGCCTTGTGTTGTCCAGTTGCAGAAGCAGATGTGCCCTCCACATTCATGGAGGGATGGCTGAAAAGGATTGCTTTGCTGATAAATTGGTTCAGGGATAGGAATTATATTTTTGAGATAACATTTGCCAGAATTGGTGCTAAAAGATATGGTACTGCCTCCCTCCTGCTCTTTCCTACTCTCTCCCTTGAGTTTTCACAAGCCTGGTCTGAACAACAAAGGAATTAATCCAGTTGAAGTCTCAGCCAATGGAAACAAAACCAGCTGTAATCTGGCTTGGGGTTGTGATGTGGTTTTCCATCCAGCCAAGTGGACATGTGTGCCCACAGGAGGCAGAGCTGGAAGAGAGGGAGAGAACTGTCTCTTGGGACCAGGGAGGAGGATGCAGGGTGGTCTCTGGGAGCTCATGCTCCCTCACAGGGTGAGGATATGTGGGATGGCTGAGCCTGAGGGTGGCTGTTAACCCTGGGACAGTGACAGTGACCGTCAGCATAGCTCTGTGAACCTTTCTGAAATTTTTCTGATCCTTACTTCCCTGTGCTGGGATGGTGCACACATGAGCACCAAGCCCCATGCCACAGCATGCCACAAGCAGGATGGAAGAGGTGGAGCAGGAGGCATGAGCAGGAGCCCTCAGAACATGCTGGGAGGTGCCCCCAGCCCAGCTGTCCTAGAATTTCACTCACAAGGTAAGTCATGAGCATTTATTGTACAACTGTGTGTTCAGGGTGACTTTTCACAATGAAGTTGCATAAAACTGACTTCTTTGTGTGTTGAGAAACCAAGTCAGAGTTGTGGGGCACCTCTGCATCTACACACTAGCCCATAGTAGGGATTTTGCAGGCTAGCCTCAGGGTTGGAGAAAGAGGCATGTAGAAACTCGGGCTGTCCTCAAAAGAGGGCATTGCAAGAAAAAGTTTCAAGGTCCTTTACTAGTTAATGGTTGTTTTTTTCTGTTTTGCAATACAGAACAACTAAATATTCTGATCTTGTTGGAACCAATATATCTAGTGTGACTTTCATCTTCTTTCTTTCATCACCTTCTTTCTTTATCTCTGACTAAAAAAATATAAATTAATTCCTGGAAAAGCTTAAATAAATCAAAAAGGTAAGTGAACTAATTTCACCTTTGTGTAAGAGGGCAACTCGTTGGTACTTGCTGTCAATGTGCATTGATTTTATCTGGTGGGAAGATGGTGGTGACACCAGCATTGAGGTGCCTTGCTCTAACAACTCACACATGTACAGGGGCTCTTGAGCAAATGGAGAGAGCTCAAAAAATTGGTTGAAAATGTAGCATCTTCCTCTGTAAAAATATGCACAAATACATTTTTGTATTCTCACTCTTCTCCTTGGGAAGATTTTTTGATTTTTCAGCCTAGCATTCAGATGAAGGAAGACTCAGTGATCACAGTGTCCACCCATCTGTCCACTCTAAAAGCTTTTACACCAACCACCGCTCTTCAACGCCATGAAGTGACACAGAGCTCAAAAGAAATAGAGTAGGATTCATTTCACCTAAGTTTAGACTTCTGTAGTACCAATGTCTTCATCTGAGATAATCCCTTTGGTTGTCCTTACAGTTCGTGGAGACCAGCTGGCATGTTTAACCATGATCCAAATGACCTGATTTAGATGTCTATTTTGGGATAGGATGAATCATGGACTAAGAGTGCCTTTCTCTTTTTTCTGCTTAGTTAGGATGACCATCTGAGATGAAGAATAGTAGGATTTTCTATACAACTTCTGAAGACTGTCTCTACATGAGAAAGGAAATATAATGAGGCAAAGCTGAAGTGTGTGCTCACCAGCGGTAGTGGGGCCACTCACCGTGGGTATCAGGCTGAGAGACATAACATACCCCTTGTCAGGGAGCCCTTCATCTAAATGGTATTTAGAGGTCATGAGAAGAAACATGCTGAAGAAGTACAGCTGGGGTGAGGAGAAAGTCATAAAGAGCTTTAGGAGAGGTTATTGTGTTGGGTGGTTAAGAAAACATGAGTTCAAAATAAACCAGGCTTCACCACGTTTACTGCTTGCAGAATTGAATGATTATTCCCAGGAACTCACCACAACTCTGTGTGCTATGACTGCTGAGATAAAACAACTTCTAAAATAACCCTTTCAGTATTTAGAGGTCAAGCCCTACCTCTGATCAGTTTATGATGCAATTTAGTAATTTTCCATTTCCAACCTCATAATTTTCAAACGTGCTTTTGATGCTTTTTCCAAGAAGCACTCTCTCTTCTCTGAAAAAGTCACTGTAAATACTTCATAGCCACCTAATTATTTTCTCTGAAAGTCCTTAGGCCCACTAAACTCTTGATGATGCTTGAGTGGTTGCTATACTGAAACTGCTGCCTTAGATTGATTGTTTATGTTTCTTGTTACTTTCTACCTCATGGCTCCCAGTCCAACTGCTTCTGTTCAGACCTTTTCTTTGTTGAGCACAATAAAAGTCAACACACCTGCCTGTGTCTATAAAATTTATGGTAATGCAAGTAAATAAATGTGAATACATTACTGTACTAGTTCTGTCCTAATGTGTGAATGTTAGGAACTGAAGGATCTGGAAGTTGTTACAACAATGTCTCTAAAATACTCCCAGCTCTGCGAAGTTGCCTGGTTAAGCTCGGCACTCAGTTGTTTGTGGAAGTAGATTGAGAAGCAGGATTGAGCTGTACATGCAGAAGGGGCAGCCACAGACAACAACAAAAGGAGGAAACAAAACTGAAGAATGTGCCACATAATTTGCTGATGCCTGTGATACCATTGAATGAAAAGAGTCGCTATCACCTTAATAACCTTGGTAGCAATTTGTGCTTTGTCACAGTGACTCTCAGCCTTTTGTAAGGCAGGGTGTTATTCAAGACTGGCCTCGGTGAAAATGCAGGTGCTCTCACAAGTATATTCTTGTCTTAGGATCACTTGTTAATGCATATTTATTTAGTAATTTACTTTCTGGGAACAATTCCATTCATGTTCACTTTTTCATTATCAGCAAGGTGTAACTAATTACCCTGTTTTTCAGAAGGCACAAATGAGATAGCAAGTGAGCTAGTTGCTAGCTTAAAGCCATGGAGTGAGTCAGTGAGTCATCAGCAGAGCAGTTTGAATGTCAGGTAGGTTTTGTTTTGTGTTTTATTCCAGCAAAAACAAAAGAATGCAGGCTGGGAGAAAAACTTCAAAACAAATGAACTGGAGCAATCACTCCCAAGCTGATCTTGACCAGAATTTGGTCCACAGTCCAATGCTAAATGATGAGCAATGAATGCCAGATACTCATTTCATCCTCGAAAGCTTTGTTCTCCATAAAACTCCAGCAAGGTTGCTCTCTGTTGTCCATGATATACCTCTGTTCAGGTATCCTCATCTTCCTTATGGCACAGTAGAAGGAAGCATGGCCCTTGTTACCATCCTACTGCAGAGGGAGCAGAGGCCTTCTGGTCATGATATAAATGAACAACTCATCCCTCAGCATTTTCCAGTCTGACTGTTTCCATACATATCCTTGATTATTAATGCTGACCATTCCTTTGAACGAATTTTCCTGGTTTTTTTCTGATGTTCTTAAACATATTCGTTCCCATGTCACCCGTAACTCTGCATAAGTACAATTTTTGTCTCTATATGTTGAAGGAGGGCCACAGGGCTGCCTTCCAGGGATTTTCTTGCAAAACGTGAGTAAGCCAGAGTTAGGAAAGTTTGAATGCAGTCTCTAAACACTAAGCTACCTGTGTGCACATGTATTTGTTCTGCACCAGCCTGTTAACGCTTAAGAATGTGAACTGTTGATGGACATATTTCGGGTGAGTAAAGCAAAGCATGAGAGCTAAAATTAAAAGACACAACAGCTTCAAAATGAAACTTCTAGCAAACAAAATTTTCAAGGGCAGAGAAAAATAGGTAATATCTGGAGTGAAATCACTTCAAGATGGAGGCTCTTAAATTAACATGCCTACATGCAGCTAAAGATATAAACATGCTTGCTGTCTATATTTTGCTTATAGAGATCAATGGATCAGTTGAAGCCAGTGGTTTGATTCATTTGCCTAAATGTTAGTGCCTTTGGAAGAATTTCAGAAGTCTGAGATGTGCCTGGCACTTAAACATAAGGGAAACCCACGTCCTTTTGGGATGGCTGGATGCCAGACAGGACACCCTCCCAGCACACAGGCAGTGCTGGACATTTGTGTGTGAGTCTTGTCTGTAGCCAATACAGTCAGTAAAGCCTAAGGAGTAACTTGGGTTATCCTACAGTAGGGCTTGTGGGTGAACAAATAAATCACCTTACGTGTCTGCATTGGCTGATAGTGTACCTTTGACTGTACTGCCTGTAACTGAAGGTTTAATATCTAGTGCATATATATAGATGTCTAAATTTATGCTTCCTGACCCTGGGTTGTCCTCAGTGTTTCAAAGGACCAGTGGCAGATATGAAAGCATTTAGCTTACACAGCAGCTAATGCCTGCAACTCCTCAGCTTCATGACTTGCATGACTGATCTGGCCTTTTTAAGTGATCTGCTCTTCCAAAGAGATATGATCCTATGGGAATTCTTTGAACACTTACTTCTCATATGAACAGATCCCACTTCTGGGTAGTGACCCAAACTGACATATCCTCCTGCTCTGCTTCTGCTGCACGAACCAGTCTCTGCTGTGACTTCCTGTAACAATTTCCATCCAGGAGATCTTTTGTTTCAAAGGATTGCGTGAGAAGAATTCAAGCTGCTGCTAACATATTAGGGTGTTATTACTCACGTAACACCTTAAGAGAGCTCTGCGTTGAGTTTTAATACATGATTTATTATATTTGCTTTCATTTTTTCAGCTTTGTTAAGATTCCTTTGCAGTCTAAATGTTTTGCAGTTCACCTGGCCTTCCACATCTGTTCCTCTTTCAGAAGAGCTGTTCTGTTACTTCTGACAATGTGGCCAAGGTGTCCTTTTGCCAGAACTTGTTTGACACCAGCAATGAAGCAAAGGGACCCTGAAATGTCACTGACAGCCATTTTTGCTGCTTCAGTGTGTTTGCTGTTGTTCCACCAAGTATGATCTAATGGAAAGCAAAATATTCTTATTATAGCAAACCATAATTCACTGGCTGAACTCTCAAGTGTATGCAGTGACCAGCATAACCACTTTAGAGCAGCTGGGCCAGGAATCTGTTGGCTGCACCATTCTCCCAGCAACATAGGAAATAACTGTTTTTCCCATCTGCTAAATGTCAGTAATTTAAAAAATGTGTTCATACTGCACTGGGATGAAAGCAAAAGTTCTTGCAAGAACTTGTCCTGAGCTATCAGCATTTAGCAGACTGGCCTGGGAAGCTGAAAAGAAATGTATTCCCTACCCTGCAAGGGTGGTAAATACTAAGTTATGTATTCAATCTGGAACAGCTCTAACAGAGGAGACTGAAAAACTTTCAGATAGGTTGATGGTGAGATCATGCTTCTGCAGCATGCAAACCAACTCCCTGGTGTGAGCCAAAAGCATGAAAGATGTAAGTCCTCCCAGTCAAGACTATGTCCTTTTCCCTGTGAAACAGGGATGGTACTCTTTTGTGGTGACCAGAAATTCATTCTGAATCCAAGAAACATTTCCCTGATGCTAATGTAGTCAAACCTCATGCACCATCGTGCACTTTGATTTTAGCAAATGGGATTTTTTTCAGTTCATCCTTGTTGAATTGCACTCCACTTTTTAAGGATCATGGCACCAGCCTGTTGGGATCGTCCAGAGGTACGAATCTTTTCTCCTCGGATGTTTATGGACAATAGATTGACATGACAGAAGAGACAGTGGGCTGTCTGAAATACATATTTTTACATGACATAATAACTCATGACTTGAATGTTCTTCCTCTCTTTCCCCTGCTTCCCTAGTGCCGCCAGCACTGCTGGCATCGATGGCTTTCCCTCTGCCTTTCTCCCGGTGCTGCCGTCAGCTTCCCACTGGACACCCTTGTCCCCGCGGCCGCAGCACGGCCCCCGCCCGGCTGGCAGGGACGCGCCAGCTCCGGCTCTGCCGCACGTCCCGTCCCCGGCTGTCCCTGCTTGTCGCCCGCGGGGAGCCCGGCGCCATCCCCAGCCTCTGGTGCCCTCCAGTGTCTCCTTCCCGGAACAATTCAGCAGAGCAAAACCCTTTCGAGATCCCGCGTAGAGCGATGATCCTTCGGGATGCGCGAGCATCAGGTGCCGAATTGAAGATTGAAGCTAAATTAACTGGGCAAACCTTGTGCCCTTGACTAAAGGCAAGAAATAGAAGCGCCCAGCTGACATTAAGCCAGGCTGAGAAAAACAAGCTTTGCTACGTTCTGTAAAGCAACATGGCGTTCCTAGTTATCTGAGTAACAATTTGGAGATCAGCCTTATCAAAGATATTCCCTGCATAACCATTTGCACCGTAGTTAAAAGGTGGCATTACCCAATGCAGAATGAAAAGTCGTGATTTGTTCTCCTGCCGCTTTCACTGAAAAGAACACAAGTTGCAGACTGAAACACCTTTAATCTGAATTTATTCTCTTCCTTTAGAGAACTAACTTCAACAAATTTACTGTTTGGCTCAGGATAATCCCATTCACAAATAACACAAAACAAAAGCAGGATGTTCGATTTGGCTGTTTCAAATTAAATTCAGCAGAATTCTGACACTACTCAGCTATTCTCACATCACTACAGAATCAGGATGGGTCAGGTTGAAAGGGACACAGAGGGTCCTGTGGTCCAGCTTCCTGTCTAAGCAGAGTCATCCTAGAGTATATGGCACAGTATTGTGTCCAGATGATTCTTGAGTGAGGAATACTCTACAGCTTCTCTGGGCAACCTGTTCCAGTGCACGGTCACCTGCATAGTAAAGTTCTTCCTCATATTCAGGTAGAACTTGTGCTACTTAGAAATTTTACTTATAAAATACATGATGTCCTTCAAATGAAAAAAGAATACAGTGCCATAGGTTTGAGTAACATTTATCTTATAAGCATTCCATGAAAACAAGCAGCATAGCAATTTATAGGCCTCTACATACTGGGTTTAAGTTGCTATACTGGACACCATAAATCTATGCAAGACCTAGAGCTAAATTATGGATAATTTACAGAAAACCAGCTTTCTCTAAGTAAATATTTCACTCATATTATGTAACTGTTTTTGAAGGAAAATGATGACATAATAAGCTCTGAAATATAACTACAATACAGAAAAATAAGTTTTCTCAAGCTCTTAAGTAACAAGGCAAATATAAGAAAAAAAGGATCTAGATAGTTTCTACTTTAATCCACATTTACTTTAGCAATGCTGACAACTAATGCATTTGTCAAGACTTGATTAAAATATTTTTGCTTTTATATCATAGTCTAATTGTAACTTCTGTCTTTCTAGCAGTTTTTACAATACAGACTCATGGCTTGACTCTTCAAAACCATCCTTGAATTTTGAAGCAAAAGCAATTTTGTTTCCTCAAAATCATCATCACTACCCAAGGCAGCCAGGACTAGTGGATATATCAGCATACACATGGGTCAGCCATCTACTCTGGACTGCACTGTGGAGGGAGACCACAGGGGCAAATAAGTCCCCTTCTCCAAGCTTGACTTCATGGCCATAGCTGGACACCCAGTGCCATTTGAAATGCTCTGCAGCACCTGGGGCATCTGCACAAGGGGCACAAGGGACATTTAGACAACCGAGTCCTGACCCCCAGACTTGATGTGCAGGTAAGCACACCCAGAAGCATGCAGTGGCTTTTCAGGTGCCCTAAGGAGCCCAGCTGCTGCTCCAGATGTGCGTGGGTTCTGCTTCAGAGCCAGCAGGCTCACCTAGCTGCCTTGGCTCACCCAGCTGTGAGCAACCTGATTAGAAGAGGAAAATTGCTGTACAGAAGAATTCATTGGTTGAAGATCATGAAAAGAGAAAGGTCTGCCAGCCTGGATTGTGAGGCTGAGGACTAGGCCCGGGAACGGCAAGCATCGTTGAAAAGTGCAGCCAAGGACCTAGAAACCAGAGACGTCCCAAGGTACCAGGAATAAGTGCAAACCCGAGACTGTAATGACAATTTACTGTCTGAGAAAATGGAAAACAACACAGAGATATAAAATTGCTGTTAAAAAAAATCAGAAAACAGAATCATCTATTGCCTGTTAGAGGTGAAACATAGAAATTAACGTCTATTAACTGCTCAAAGCAGAATCTCCTACACACACTTAATGTCTCTGTGTTACAAAATGAACTAAAGTTATCTCCCTCTGAGAACTTCCCAGCTGAATCCCACATAAACAGTCCATTCTCTTGGACTCAGTGGGAATGCTGGCTGACTCGACTGTCAGGGATCTGTTTTGGAGGGAAATTCTGTGTATTGTCTTACTGCTTGAGTCTTTCTTCCCCTCTTTGGGGAAGAATGGTTTTTGGGAATGGTTTTTGGGCATCCCCTCCAGGATCAGTTTGTTCCTCCCTTTTGGGCTGGTTTGGCTTCTTCTTAAGTCTGACTAATTTGCTGAATGTAAATATTATATATATTAAGTATATTTGCTGTTATATTATTGTTGACCAGTTTGTTTCAGTGGCAAGCTCCAGTAATTGTAATAGTACATACCTACTTGGTTGTTGCTTTCATCGGGTGTACTACCATACTGCTTGATGCTAGTATTGATTGACACCATACTATTGACTGATATTATTGATTGCTGATAATAATTGTAATAGCTTGACATTCATATTAATTCATATTCACTTTATTAATCTTCATATTAGCTGTAATAACTACTGGTATACTTGTTAGCAGTGATCTGTGTGGTAATAAAGTAGAAAATATTAGTGGATAAAGCCTCTGTGTCCCTGTGTATTATGGAATCTTAGGAGCCCACAGTCATGACCTCTGGCACAGCCACAGGCCAGGAAAACCTTCAGGTTGTGACCTATAGAATCACACTTTGAACCAAGTCCTTGCTGTCACAACACAGGGAACAATTTTTGACATCTCAAACCCTCTCATCTATGGCACAACTTAATTGCTCTTCAGAATTTGGACTCATTTTTTTCCTTGAAGTTTAGATGTTTTTATTTTTGGTACTGTTAGCCATACAAGCCTAATGAAAACATGTTCAGTTGCTAGTCAGACATCTGATTTATCATCACTTCTTGTTAGGCATTTTGATTACAACAAAACACTGTGAAATTAATTGTAAAAAAGCAAGTGTTGTCTCTGTTATAAAATGGAAAAATAAAAGTGGCTCCAGTGTCACATTGTGCAGCTTATTGTGAAGGTGGTTTGATAGCCTGGGTGTAACAAACATTCCAGTTGGCTGATATGAAAGCAAGGATCAGCCCAGGGCTCAGAAAACAAAGCATATTTCAGCTGCAACCAGGCATTTGTCAGAAAGAGAGTCTCGCAGTTTCCAAATTATTTTACACTAAGAATAATTTGTTTGCACCATGTGTCAACAGCTTTATTTAAAGCACACAATGAAAAATACCAACATGCTGTTTTCCTCTTAATGACAACTTGCTGTACTACAAATTTTAGTTTTTAAGTAGCAACATTCTCACATTACACTTACAGATTTTTTTCTGTTGTAATATGTTCCCTTGTGTTATCACAGTCCATCTTTAAAGTGTACACTTAGAAAACCCTTCTGTATAAGCAATCTACCACTTATAAGCCAGGAAAATGCTTTATAAAAAGAAATTATATTTTTAACTTTTCTTGTCAATAAAGGAACTGCTAAGACTGCAACTAGAGTAACAACATCTTCCTTTCACAGTGTATCTAAATGTGTGTGTTCCCATTCTTACCAACAGAAATTGCCTATTCCTCATAAGTTTATTAATTGCCTATATTGTTACTGAAAATTTTCATTGAGACAAATATGTCTTTTGCATGGCAAAACTTATCTGATATTAACCCAATCTCTCACACAAGCTGTATAGATTTGCATGTATTTTTCTTTATTCTGTAGGGAACTTCTGGGAACAGAATGCTGTGCAGGGTCACACTTGCAAATGAGCACCAGCAACTCATTTCTTAACAAGGTTGTAGGTTTGATCTCCATATAGGCCATTCATTTAAAAGTTAGACTCTGTGATCCTTATGAGTCCCTTCCAACTCAGAATATTTTGTGATGTTCCACTCTTTTTTATCCAGAAGGAAATTCAGAATGTGTCCTTTTCTTTATTGTGGCCACCAGCAATGAAATCTTTCCAGATTCACAGTTGAGCTTTTATGTACTATTCACATCTGTGCATCTCCTTTGGTGCTCTGATAGTCACCCAGTTATGGATAAGAAAAGAGAAACTAAAAGAGACAAGAGACCTTCCTCCTTCAAGGAGAAGTCAAAGTATAAATCTGTGCATTACAATGCTTTTGAGTACTTTTACAAAACAATTCTTTGACAAAAAAGATGAGAAGATTGATTGTAAAAAGGTCAAGAACCTATAGTAGGACTACTGGCTCTGATTGCATTCTTTGAGCAGGTGAACTCAGACTTTGAAAAAGATCTCCCAGCTTGGCTAGACAGTTGAAATGGACTGAAAATTCAGTTCAACTGAGAATTGAAGTTTCAGACAATTGAAAATTGATCTTTGCTTTTCATCAGGAAAATGATGAAAATCTCAGTTATGGAACATAAGCTAAACTGCTTATGGAAAGGTATGGGTTGAAGTAGGTACTTCTTTTTAGCACATTTTCTTAAGCACCCTTGAAGACTGGGAACTTAGTTTGCTGATGGTTCCAAGTGGCTCCATTTTGGCCTTTTCATGGACTAGAGCACCTCCTATCCTGTGTGTTGCACAAAAAACCTTTGGAGTATACACAGGATTTCATTGAGCAGCCATTCCAAGGAAATATCCTTACAGGGTAATTGAGTCTCAAAAAATGCCATGTGCTGGTACAGTATGTGAATGGTGATGTCAAGGATCAGTCTAACATCCTTATGTTGGTTTTAATTAGACATTGATGTTTGTCTGCTCATGGATTTAATTCTTATATTTTATTTTTCCAAACATAAATCCTTGAGAATAACTTCTGTAGCAGAAGTCCCACTGAATGCAAGAAGGTATGCATGCTCATACAACTATTTGTGTGACTGCCGGGTTTGTAACTAGAATTACTAAGCCCAGCTGCTGTTAAGGAAAAACTGCTCCTACACCCAGTATGATTTGATAGAAGTTAGAACTGTGAGATGAACTAATCTAAGTTTCAGAATAATATAAATGTTCTTAACCAGTCATTTCATTCATTGCATCCTTTTTTCTGCAAGAACTGCCATTTAAAAAGCTCAACACAAAGCACCTTTCAATACCTCATTAAGCTTGGTTGATGCTAATTTTGCCTGCTTCCCTCTTTGAAGGATTCAAGTTTACTGGACTCTTGACTGATCCACTGATGATCTTACAGGTTAACTTCAAGAAGAGATTAAATTATCATAATCCTGTCTTCATTAAGAACTAAACACAACATTTTCCTTTCAGCACAATTTTCCAACAGTAAGTTCCTCCCTCACAATCTCTAACACACTCTCCCATGCACCTAAACAGTCAGGCATAAACATGAAAACAAACCCTTGCAAACTGCTTCTATCATAGACTGAAGAAAGCTTATTTTTCAGATTTGAATTTGAAGCACAGGTGTCAACTATAAAATGCATGGGCATTTTATACAGAATTTTGAGGATAACAGCTTGTATTGATTTGGTTTTTGGGGTTTTTTTTCCTACTACTAGTATAGCATTAAAGAGGATCCCTGTAGTGGTTTAACAGTCTGCATCTCATACAGTTGGAAGTCCTCTGCTCTACTTAATGTTACTGTATACAGTACTTCCTTGCCCTTTAAAACTTCTTTTTGGCATATACAGTATTTCAAGTTCAACTGAGATGTCATTATCAAACATCTAGAGATCGAATATATGCTACCAGACAATGAAAGAACACCATCCCATAAAACAGAACATACAAATAATTTTCACAGTTCTAACAAAAGAAAGTCATACATAAAAATGTCATAAATAGCTCAGTACTTAGGATGATTCAACATAATATTAAGTCCAGCTAATAGTGTCACATATTAAGGGCCAAATCCTGGCTCAATGTGCAGTTGAAGCCTGAACAGATGTTTAGAGAAAATAATGTAAAAGCCAACCTGTAGTGTTATATTGGTAACAATACCATTTGTTAATCTACCTAAGATTTTTGGCTTGAAGTATGTACCTAACTTGTGCTACAGAAGGAACACATGGCCAGTGGTATTTGGCTCCTGTCCTAGGACATGTCTTCATGGATTTGTCATGGCCAAGGGCACTGGAGGCAGAGCAGCAGTCTTCCTTCTGAGTATGACAGTTTTATCTACTGTTCTGCCAGAATTTGGCCAAGAGTTCAAAATCCTGTACATCTTATTCAGTAGTCCCACTGAAGTCAATGGAACCTTTTTTGTGAGCAAGATGAAAAGGATTTGGCCCCCAAAGTTTTTTAACCCTTTAAGTAGTAAGAGAGAAGTTTCATTGCACTTAGCCCATTTATCATTCATAAATAATTTACTACTCAGAAACAAGATGGTTGTTGATGTACATGAAGTGCTGGCTCATACACAGGAAAGCATGCAGCGATGTCTGACTATTCATGGCATTTTGGAAGTGAATTCCTAAAGGGAAAAAGAGACACTTGCATATGACAGTTTCATCCAATGTCTGTTTGAGGCCATAATAGTTGTTTTTTTCATTTCATAAATACAACCTTATGGATACCTTATAAAAACTAAGTAACTACACCATGTATACAGTTTAAATTGAATATGTACAGGTGTCCTCATTGGACTGGATGGATAAAAAAATTTTACAAAAAAATGTTGGAACAGATGGTTATTTCTAAAGAGCTTCCTAAATGCATTCATATGGAACATGTGATCATGACTTTGGAAAAGAGAAAGTTTCTCTCTCCTTCAGGAAAAGCTTTTGGTGACTGGAATGGGCAAGAATAGAATTTTCATACTTAAAACAAAGTAATGTTACTCTGTTCCACATTTGTTATTATTTGAATTACACAGAGTCAAGGACAACTATAAGCCAATTAAATGAATCAAAATTATATTACAGTGCTATGTTGACCACAAGTCATTGGTGGCAGTATATTTTAATAACATGCAGCACTCAAAAATATGATTTGAAATTTAAAATTGTGTAGTCAGGATGCAAACATGAACTCTGACTTAGAACTGGAAAACAGGACCGAGTACCATGGAGTTTAATCCCAACCGACAGTGAATTACTTCATCTCTAATACTATGTCACGCTCATGCTGATCCTCAATGTGCAGCTTTAACAAAGAGCTTGGGTCCTGAAAATGCTTGTCTCGACAACATCTGCACTGACAGGCAATTTTATAGTGTTCCCTTTTTGCAAATGAAATAAAAATTTGTCTGCCTCATAAGCGTTGCTAAGAGCATGGCTTCTCATTGGCACTGAAGCCTGCAGGTGTCAATGATAATCAGAGGAGACTGAATGTGAAGCCTCCATTAATTGGTTAAGGTGAGTGCCCTTCTGGTTATATTAAATCATTTTATTTCCTTGTATTCCCTTTTTCCTTCCCAAAAGAAGGATGTAGACATTTTATGCTGATGTAGACATTTTGTGCTGACAGCAGCCCTTTGGTGTCAAATCCTCACGGGACATGATGGGCTGCATATCCCTTTGGCCATGGGAATAGGATTAGGTTTCATGCTTAATTCCCCCACTTTATGCTGAAATCAGGAAGAAAAGTTCTCGGAAAGTAAACTAAGTTGACTGAGGACTCCACTCTATTCACTGGGAGAACTTCAACACAAAGAGCATTAGTCTAGCCTTTGGAATAAATCTCCATAAAAAGGGTTATAATGAAGGCTTCAGAAGGAGATGCATAATGGTATGCCCAGAAGAAGGTTACTTTGGGTGTTGTTGTGCCTACATCTGGCAAGAAAGGTGTTAAAGGTATCTCTTTGTTTCTGCTAAGGGAGTTTTCTCATGATTCCCTGTTTTCCACAAAAATTCTAAAGTGCAGATCCTGAAGTCTTTATTCCATCTTTGTTCCTCTCTCCACTGGTTATTTGCTGGAGTAATGTAAGGGAGTTTGCTCTGTGCATCTTCCCCATGTTCAGATGCCATTAGCCCTGGCATGAACTCAGCTTCCAGGTTTTTCATCCTGGAATGAGAGGGGTGTCTCCTTGGCATGAGGAGGAGGATGAGGTAATGCTCCTTGGTGTACACAGAGGCCAGGACAGCCACCATCTGGCACCCAAAGTAACCCCTCAGGCCTGGCCTGTAGTGCTTATGAGAGCTAAAGTATTTTGTGGATTCAGATCTTGAAAGCCATGCCATAGCATTTGATATAGGAATTAAAGGGTTTTCATGGAAGAAGATGAGGAACTCTTTCTACCTTCTGAAGGAGAAAATGCTCTGAGAAGTTCTTGTGAATACCACTGCCCCAAAAGGAAAGTATGCACTTGCTATATGTGGTAATTTTGGTTTGCCTTTTTTTTCACTTCCGTTTGTGAAAATAGAAAACGCTTAGAAAAGAAACAAAACTGATCCATTTTATGATGACATGGCACATTTCTGATCTATATTGAGATTTATTACTAGTCATATTTGACTTTCGTTTTGGGTTCTGCAAGTGTTCAAAACTTCGTATTAAAAAGCCTCATAACAATCTTCTGAAGCAAATTTATCTCAATTTTACAGGTAAGGAAACCAAGGCATAAAGAAATGAAATGATTTGCCACAGATAGTATAGTAAGTCAGTGGCAAAGTCAGGAAGAGAATGAAACTCTGTGGTTATGGGTTAACTCTCTTTTCCTGCTAAGAAAATTGATCTTATCCTCAATGTGCTGTTTCATGCCACCTGTACTAAAGGTCATGAAAACTGGCCAGTTTGCACTGTTAAAAAGCACACTTGCAACGCCAATGATTTTTTTTCTATATAAGCACAAAAACTCTACTTAAAGGGTTAATTATATTGCTGTGCTGGTAAACATTTTTACTTATTGCTGCTTAGACCTGTCTTTAGATACTGACTGGGACAGAAGAGACAGAGCTGGCCCTGGACTCCCTTGTCTTGGTGTTGGGCATCGATATAGTACAACAAGATACGCCCACAGTGGCCTCAGGCAGCTCATCTTCCTCTGTCCATTCATTGAGATCTGGGTTATAGCACTGAATGCACTTCTTGTACTTTTTCTCTATTTCATTCCAGCCACCCACTAAGTAAATTTTCCCATTAAGGGTGGAGGCACCAGCCGTGCTAACTCCGGTCTGAAGTGGCGCCACGTAATTCCACTGCCCCGTGTATGGGCTGTAACGCTCCACAGGGAGAACATCGACCCTCTCCGCTCGCCCCCCCAGCTGAGACCCCCCCATGACGTAGACCCTCTCCAGAAGGGACACTGCGCAGTGCCAGCCCCTTGGGGTGCTGAGGCTGGCCTTATCCTGCCAGCTATCTTTGCTGGGGTCGTACATGCACACCGAGCGAGAGTAAGCATTATTGATGTAACCTCCCGTAACCAGGATCTGGCCATCCACCACTGCACTGGCATGGCAGCACCGGGGCACCTCCAGCGGGGCCTTCATCTGCCACTGATTAGTTGCAGGCACGTAGCACTCGACAGAGGAGAGGCAGCCCTCGGAGTTGCGGCCACCCACTGCGAAGAGCAGGCCATTGAACACATTCAGGCTGAAGTGGGTGCGCCGCTGATTCATGTTCGCCAAGTGAATCCAGCTGTTGAAACGAGGGTCATACCTGAAACGATTAAAAAAAGAACGTAATTTACTGCTTAAGTCTTATTTACTGCTCTGCTAAATTATACAGGATTCCTGTGCCACTGCTGCAAGAGCAAAGTTGATAGAATTTTATTTAGTTCTTTAGCCTATTAAAAGTCAGCATAGTGAAACTGGTATTCCTGATTAAATTTCCAAATAAATTTATGTTTTGATTGGAGAAAAAATATTTTTGTATCATTCAAACCTGATATTATTTTAATGAAGCAAATCTGATTCTTTTGTAATTTGATTTTGTACAGTGATCTCATTAGAATACCGGGAAGAGATATTTTCAAGATACAATAGAAATTTCAGAAGTTCTTTTGCAATTTACACCCATACCAAAGATGTTGAAACTTACTCAGAGATTTTTCAAAAACTTTAGGTGGTGATTTATACTTGCATCCTTTTAGTACTTTCTAAATGGTGAATATGCTTTCCTCTCCATTCCCATGGAGTAAGATTCCCATGTGGAAAGAGCATCTGTTCTTTCTAACACCATTCCTATCTGAAATAACATTAATTGTTCTTGATATTTAAATGAGCACCTTTGAAACAGGAAATGTGAGCTTATGACTCCTGAAGATGCTGAGTGAGGTACATTAATGGACCCACACACTTCTTGCATGCTAAGAGAACCAGAGAATCACATGAGAAAAAGACTATGGGAAAGTAAATACTAATAGTAGTTCAGCATTGTCATCTACAAGTCCACAGACATACTGATGTGACTTGACATGCTCAAGGCTAAGGGCACAACAAGGATTCCTCCACCTCTTCCCTGCAACCAAGGTCTGCACAGAGGACGCAACTCCTTGTGACAATGTGCGGCATAGCTTAAAGGCAGAAGGTCAAGAGAGCAGATATTTTTTCTGACAAAGTAGATTACACAATAAAGTTGACCTAGAGAATGTTCCTCATTCATTAACTTTGTGCACTGGTTGATGTTCTCAGGAAAAGGTGACTGTTCCTTCTGGAAGCAGAAAAGGAAGCACTGGTAGGACTGTGGCCGTGTAACGCCATTGCATGTCCACGGTCTATTCGTAGATAAAAGACAGATAAAAGTTTTCCCAGCCCCAGCCTTTGCTTCAAGCCACTGGGTACTGCAGCTTTTAGGCTGAACTATTAAAAAACTACTACTACTGCCCATGTGGCATTGCATGTTAAGAGTATGCACTCTTCTGACCTTGCTATCATCAGCGCAGTCTCGGATGACTATAGAAAGGAACCGCAATATTTCAGAAGCGAGGTATTATTTGGGGTACAATGTAAAAGACAGCCTTCAAGCAATGGTACCATTGTTTTTAAACTCTTGATAATAAAAAAAAATATAAGGGATATGAAATTCAATACAAAAGCTGTTGAAAATATGGTGAATGGTGAATAGAAAGTGAAGGCTATAATGTCTGAAAGGTGTTTTCCCAAACTTTCTCAGGCATCAAAAGCTTTCAAAAATTTAAGAAGTCTCCTCAGAGTACCCCATGACTTCCTATTTATGTTCCTGTCTATTTTCTCCACTTGGAATAAGGTTTCTCAGTTTTTCCTCACTTCTCAGTGTGCATATGTAACCATGGTGAAATTTTTTGCATAACTCCAGTTGTATATTTCTGTTCATTCAAAGTTTAGTATAGAATAGCATCTATACCTCCCCCACATTGTCCCCTTTCTCTTTAACCAGGTGGTTCAGGTTGCATGACACAAACCAGCTTAATCTATCTACCTGCTTTCTGTGGAATAGATACCTCCATCCCTTTTAAAGAAATAGCAGTTACCTGCAGAAATTGCTGACGGCATGCTTGGCCTGGTTCCTGGCATCATTCTGGTCTTCCCCACCAGCCACATAGAGAAATCCATCCATCACTGTGACACACTGATTAAAACTTTTAGCAGGCATTTCACTTAGCTTCTTCCATCCGTTTTCAGGATCTCTGTATAAGATGTCTCTGCTAAGAGACTTTTCTGTTAAAGCAGGCCGTCCCCCAACAGTAACTAAGACTCTGAAACCTCCACGGATTCTTGTTCTTCTGGACTGAAGTGTATTCTGGTGATAGGGAAGCAAGTGATAGTTCATGGCATCCACTAGGAGCTTATGGCAGTCTGCATCTTGCATCATTCTTGGCACAGTTTGAACATAATTGACGAGGTCTTGGGCTGAGATGGTACCAAAACGGATGTTACTTAAGAGATTGGCAGCAAACTTTACTCTTTTTTGGTCAAATTCCAGCCATTTTATTGCAATCTGGAATGCAACAATTTCAGAAGGCAACTGTAAGTCATCATCTGCAAGAAGTTCATTAATCTGATCAAAAGTAAGTTTTAGGAACTGATCAGTTTCTGAAAATTCAATGAAGTTGTCTTTAATAAATTTGTGTGCAGCTTCCTTGGTCGTTTTTAGTCCGTATGTTTCTGCAATATTGGCAATGTACATACAGTTCTCAACACTGATTTCTTGGACTAGAAAATCACAGCACATCTTTGTAAGGGTGTGAATCTGTAGATAAATTGCTGTGGAAATAATACTACCTATTGTGTAAAGCGAGAGAGTAAGTTTTCCAGTGTAAGCATAAGTGATAACAGTAGCTAGACCCACTGGGGACACATCATTGAGGTCCACTCTTTGAGTGGATGGATCTTTCTTTAAGATGTTGTGAAAATATTCACTGCTTGAAGCCATGACTACCTTATGAACACTGAATGATTTGGTTTTGGTACTGATAGTCAAGTCACAAAGGAAATTTTCTTGTCTCATTTTGCTTAGACCTTCCAAGAGGTTTGGGCAGTATGATGGGTCAGAAACTTCAGATGAGATGCAGCTGAAACCATTTCCTCCTTCCAAGAGTCCATTCAAGCCATTTAGTTTACTGAGGGGGCCATCTTCCACAATAATAGTTGTTTCGTTGATATCTGCTTTGTTCTTTTTCACATTCTTCTTCTTAGGGGCCATGACTGCAATGAAATATTACAGCCAAGCACTTGCTAAAAATAAAATTAAACACCTCAGTTGTGAAATTTAATAGCTATGTGATTATGCAACAAATCTAACCTTTGCCAATATGTATAATGCCACAAAACCAAACACACAGAATAATCTGTCTTCCTAAGTTCTAGGTTGCAGCATGGCTGCTTATTAATAACAATCAATACTCCAGTTGTGAAGAATATAACGACAAGTAGTTCAGTAATCTCTTTTTGTTTTAAATAACAAGATCATAAATTAACATTCACCTATTGTCACCACATTCAGAAAGTTAAATTCTCTAAATGGGTTTGCCAGAGTGTAAAATTTTGTATATATTTATTTAGATCAGACAGGTTCTAGACCTGAATTCAATAGCCTGAAGCATAGGAAAAATATGGGCCCCCACTTTGTTCATCCTTACTCCAGGGCTGCTACAGACTTACAGGTGAGTTCAGAACTTGACCAGGAAATACTAAGACTGGGAAAAATTCTTAAAGAAACGAAAGCCATATGAGACATAAAGAGAAAGAGGATTTTAGTATGATGTCATATTGGTTTTAGATTTCGGTCCTGCTCCAAACTGCTTCCAGGTTTTTGTAACATTTGATTTTATAGACCAATAGTGTTCTATTTCCCATGTCAGACGTGCAAAAACTTTCTGCTCATAGCATACCTTGACTGTTTTTCAGTATCAGTAGTTTGAAATCTATAATTCTACTTTTAGGACTTGTTGGAGATTTAGGGGAGAAGACGTCTAACTTCTATTTGAAAAAATGTCACATAAACTCTATCAGGATGTGTTATTTTAAGCAAGTTCTGCATATGGGAAGGTAAGAATCAGTCCCATAGTCATGTTAAAACACATATTTAAACTATATATATCAGCTCTAGGCAAGCTCTCAATGAAATAAAAAGCAACTTTTTTGTCAAATGTGATGTGAGACAGCCCTTGTAACAAAGGAGTTACTTCAAACAAATAGATGTACGTGCAAATATACTTGAAGGAAAGCACTGATCTACAATAACACAATTTAAACAGAATTGTGGAGATCAGCATTCAAATAGATTCAAACATAGCATATTAATCTCCAGTATATCCATTGATTTTAAAACAATTTACACATGCAAATTTTCTTTGTGATCCTTGCAGTCATAAAAACTCAAACATGAAAAAATGCTAATTAATGATAAATCAAATTACTGGTTTATTGTAGATAACTAAATAAAAAGACTTCAGTAATATTTCAAACTAGAATCTCAGCACATCATTTCTTCCTTAAGCACACAGCATGTAACAAAATGGTAATTTAATTATAGAAAGGAATGGTTGCTGCCTTTGAGCACCAGCAGTTTTTTGCTGCTGCTGCTGGGTGACGACCATGTGCAGAGCAGGCAAGGGAGAGGGCCATGTGTGCCCAGAGTGTCAGTGTCAGCCTGTGCTGACGTGAGCTGTGATCCCTGATATGCCAGTGTGCCAGCACAGGGGTCAGCTGCTGCCCGGCTCCCCCGCTCCGGCTGCATTCCAGGAGCTGCATCTGTTGGGACCTATCAGAGTCACCTCCCAGAATAGCAGCCTCCCAGCAGCTTGCCATTTTAAGACAGGTTCAGTTGAAGGTATAGCCGGTGTTTTAGTATACTTGGCTGTTTAACACAACTTTTGTTGCAAAACCCCTATGATTTTGCATGTGTCACGTATATTTGTTGGCATGGAAAAAAAGAGAAACAAAACTTTTGCATAACTTTGTATGCCATACACGTAGTTATAGCTTTGCATAATAATAGTCACAATATTAAAGTTGGAGAGGGCATATTCTTTTGGTAGCCTTATCTATTGTTCTAAGTATTTTTAGAGATTTGTAAATTAAAATTTTTAATACATGTAGCACTTAATGTTTATTGTCTCATTGCATCAATGCAGAGTTCACTTAAATACAACATTTTAAGCTCTCTGTTCAAAAATGCTCACTATCCTAAGTTTTTTCCTGCTTTTTCATCAGCAGAAATTTCACAGCCTAGCTTAGTGTACAAGCACTGTAAGTCATGGGACATGCAAACCTACAGAAACAGATCAAACAATCCTATAATAAAACCAAGGTACTGAACTTTGAAAACCCTAAGTGACTTGGTTTTCTGATTGTTTGCTTTCACCTACTTTATTTTAGCTTAAGTACCAGTCATGTCAAAGGACACTTAGGGTCCCAAAACTATGCATTATACCAACCAGCCTCCCCCCTGATTTAAAATGCTACCTTCTAAAAACTATCAAAGTGAGAAGTTAAAAACTTCTTACCCTCCTCAGAAGGATACTGTTCCAGAGCTGTCCGTGAAAATGCCTCTTCCTTGGAAAATGGAAACCCAAAAAGAGAGGAATTGTGTGGGGAAAAAAAGAGTGAGAAAGATCAGAGGCCACTTAAGTCCCAGCTCACTGGTTTTCAGTGAGGCACTTGACTGTCAGAGTGAGCAACAGAGACCGGAGCCTGTGCTCGGGTGCTCTTTAAAATGACCCCTCCTCTCCATGCCTTGCTCCCTGCCTCTGCCCAGCCACAGGAGCTCAGCTTCCCTGGGCTGCCTGGCCACTGGAAATCAGGAGGATAAGCCTGGATCCCGCAAATGCACAGGTACAGGGGAGGAAAGGAAGGGGGAAGGTGAAGATAACTACAGCAGTAATAACTGCCTCAGGTAAGTGTAGAGTGAACCACTGGGTTCCTCAGCTCACAGCCGGGAGCCTGGGGGAAAGCCCTATGGTTAGGGAGGGGCACAGGCTTAGACTGGACATAAGGAAGACACTTTTTATGATGAGGGTGGTGAAGCAATGGAACAGGATGCGCAGAGAAGCTGTGGATGCCCCATCCCTGGAAGTGTTCAAGGCCAGATTGTATGGAACTTCAAACAACTTTGCCTATCAGAAGATGTCCCATGGCAGGGGGGTTAGAACTACATAGTCATTGAAGGTCCCATCAAAACCCATTCTATGATTATTATTATTCTATGACCTAAAATAACCTACAGAAATCACTATGGCACTTTACACTTTCTTAGATTCTCCATGCTTAACTCCAGGCAGACCAGCTGATGGGATTAAGTCATGTTCTGTTTTGTGGAGTTGGGTCACTGCTTCCATAAAGACTTGCCTCAGCTTTCAAAGATTATGGCTCACATCCTGATACATTTTCAGAGATGTGAATGTTGATCTTCTGTCTCTCAAGTGTATATCCTAACTTGGGGGTTGTATCATACACTGGAATAATTTATAGCTGCATCCTTGCCAGGCAATTATCAGGAACAATATAAAGCCAAACCTCCACATCCCAGAATTTCATCCCATGGGAGAGAGAAAAAGAGTGCAAGTGTCTGCATGGGAAGGGAAGAATACTGGGGGATGTGGAAGTCTGGGAACAGGAAGATTTTCTCTTGGCTTTGCTTTGTACAATTAATTTGGCTGCCTTCAGGCTGAGATGGGCTTTTAAAACAACTGCTGCAAAGTAACACTTGTCATTTTGAACAAAAGGGCTTTGCTGTACGGGTGGAGCTACAAAACATCACAAGGTAAGAATGAAAGAACAGAACAGAAAATAAGAGTCAGTCAAATGTGTGAAATGAGAGTGAAGGAGAGGGATGTAAGGCTCAGCCTTCCCAACAGCAACAAGGTAACCAGCTTTCCTTTTGAAAAATAGGGCCACAGCTATGAAAAACTAAGGATAAAGCCTCATTTTCACAGAATCATGGAATACCAGGTTGGAAGGAATACCAATGATTACCTGGTCCCACCTTTCTTGGCAAAAGCATTGTCTTGACAACATGGTCCAGCAGTATCTTCAGGCAAATCTTACAAGTGTCCAGCCCTGGGGAATCCACCATTTAGTTCCCTGGAGAGATTATATTCTCATTGTGAAAAATTTTACTCTTGTATCAAATCATAATCTCAGGAGTAATTTGTAGCCATCCCCCTTCATCTCTTCCTTGTGATTTCCAGCAAAAAGGTTTGACACTGGCCCAGTGCCAGGCACCCACCAGAGTTGCTCGCTCACCCTCCTCTGTTACAGCTGGGCAGAGGAGAGAAAAAAAACCCCCAAAGGTTTCATGAGTGAGAGAAGGACTGGGAGAAATATTTCAAGGGGAAACCAGGCTCGATGTAAGTTACAAAGTTAATTTATTACTAACAAAATCAGAGGAAGATAATGAGACATATAATAAGCACTATTCCTCCTCCCCTCTTTCCCACTGACAGCACAAGGAGACAGTGCATGGGGGGTTTGGTCAGTTCATCACCGAGATTTTCTTCCCCTGCTCAGGGAGAGGAGCCCTTTCCCTGTGAGGCCGCGGGTCCCTCCCACAGGACACAGCTCTCCATGAACTGCCCGGCGTGGGTTCACTCACGAGCAGCAGCCGGGCCTCACCTGCTGCAATGTGAACCCCCCCCCCCACAGGCACAGAGTCCTCCCGAACCTGCTGTGTGTGGGTCACTCTTCCACGGGCTGCAGTCCTCCAAGGACAGGCTGCTCCAGCCTGGCAGCAGGGCCTCTCTCTCCTCTGGGTCTCCCTCAGGATCACAGCCTCCTCCAGGCATCCAGCCGCTCCAGCATGGGCACCTCCCCGACGGACTGGGGGTGGATCTCTGCATTCCCCATGGATCCCCATGGGCTGTGGGAGGATCTCTGCATTCCCCATGGATCCCCATGGGCTGTGGGAGGATCTCTGCATTCCCCGTGGATCCCCATGGGCTGCAGGGGCACAGCTGCTGCACCATGGTCTCACCACCGCCTGCAGAGGAACTTGGCTCTGGTGCCTGGAGCACCTCCTGCCCCTCCTTCTCCGCTGACCTTGATGTCTCTGCATTGTTTCCCTCACATGCTCTCACCTCTTCCTCTTCTCTGACTAGAAGCAAAACTTTTAGTTTGATTTTCTTCTTAAATATGTCATCATAGAGGCGTTTCCAGTCTCTCTCATTGGCCCAGTTTTGGCCAGCAGCATGTCCCTCCTCAGAGCCATCAGCCATTGGCTCTGCTGGAGATGGTGGAAGCTTCCAGCAGCTTCTCGCAGGAACCATCTTTGGGCCCGCCCCCCGCTACCTAAAACCAGGCCATGCCAAACCAACACATTTGTCCTTTTTTTCCTCTCATGTAGATACCCACTGCCTCAAGAACACCACTAACTATAGTGTTATGAATGAAGTTCTATATGTCTAATTCAATAAGCAAGAAAGTTGAATTTAGCAGCAATTTTAATTGAGATAAAATACAATATGAAGTTTGGCAGTGATTAATTGAGTATAATTAAGGTTCAGATAAAGCATAAGCAAAACCAACCAGAGTACGGAGAGGGATTCTCACCCTACCTCACGTACAAAATAGAGCAATTCAAACGAAACTTATATACTATATGCTCATACATATTCATCAGTGTTTCCCATAAATTTCCTCCCATTTCCAATTCTAAAAATCTATGTCACTATACTGCACAGCACATGCTCCACTTGTTGGTAAGGGGTCTTCTTTGGCTTTTCAGTAGTCATTTCTGATGAAGGCTCCTCATCTTCGTCACGGTCCTTTAAACAACCCCACAGGTTGCACATGCACCCTAAGCCTTATGTTATATTCTAAAAATAAGCCTTGTGTTTTATAGATAAAAGCATAATTTAGATTCCATAACTAGAATCATCCCAACTTTGTCTATCTCAAGGCCGATCCTCCAATTATCCCAAGGCCATTCTGTTTTGGGATTTGGCTTATACCAAAACCACATCCTGCATTCTGTTTTCTCATGAAACCTCAGCAAAAAGGGGCCCATCTGTTCTGTAACACTAATTACTTATACTTTTCCTTTTTTTTTACTTTATAACAATTTTAAAAAAAATATTGATATAGTTACAATTTAGTTAGCACAAATAATTTCCATTTATTACATATTGCATTAATTTCATATGTCGGATGACATCTTTCATTATCTTAACACATCTCAATGTATTTTAATTTACCAGTTCAATCGAATTATAAAGTTACTTACATCAACAATTATCTTTAAGATTTGAAGCTTTACATTAATAGGATCAATTATAATGATTTTTACACAAAGAATTTACTTTGCACAGTGCTCCATAAATTTTAAGAACTTGTAATATATTAGGTCTTGTAGGTAGAACAAACACATTTCTAATATACCACTACTAAACATATATCAGTGAACCATAGTTACCTAGTGTTCCCTTTTCTTTCACCTCCTGTCCAGACTTCTATCAATTTTCATAATTTTAAGATGCCCTAAAAGGCCAACTTCTTTCAGAGAAAGATTTTTTTTCTTTTGTTATTTTTCAGTTGATTTTTTAATAAAGGGGATAACTGTCCTCCAGAACGAATACATTATCATGATATGTAGAAAATATTATTCTAATTTTCATATCTTTAAAATTACTAGCATATTGTAAAATAAATTTAACTCTTATTCAGTCTCTACAAATGTGTTTCCAACATCCTTATATGATTCACTGTTGAAAAAACAAACACTAATGGAGAAGCATCCTTACTGAAAAGACAAAACTAAGTTCTAATTTCCAGAAAATACTGAACATGCTTTGAGCTGGACAGTATAGAGATAACCATCTTGTGGGGATTGAGTCCACATCTCAGTTTACTAAAACTGACATAGTTCTGAAACTTTAGTTCTATGTTAGGACAAGACTCACAAAACCTTTAGTTACTTGGTCTTCGAGATCAGAGGACAACTGATGGCATACTTGGATATTGTGTGGCACACAAGCTGGTCTTGGAAGTAGTCTTTCTCATTTTGCATTAATTAGTAAACAATGAAGTCTTTTAAAAGTAACTAATACCAGGATCAAAAATTGTTATACATTTGCGTAATTCAGATCCTACATATATATAATTTATGTAATACAAGTTTTAAAAATCAAACTTTGATTTAATATGCTTTTTAATTTTCAGATACTCAATATTGTTTCCCTCATATCTTGAGAATTGCACGTTCTCTCTGATTATTTCCTTTCAAATGGCATAGAACTTAATTACCATAAAACATTTTTATATTGACTGAAGTATTTGCCATCAGATTATGGTCTTCTCACTTTAAAGAGGGAGTAATACATTTTTTTAAAGTACCTTCAGCCTCTCAAAACATATCCTTTTAGGTATGAGTGAATCTTGGGGAAAAATATTTTTCTTCATAATCAGTCTATCTGAGTGACTAAGGACAATACAATCAATTCATGCAGCAGTAGCAGGTCAGGAAGTAATGTTTTAACATTTTAGGAGTAAAAAGTGGCAATATTTCAAGAGATTTGTTCTCAGACTAATGAATAAAAGCAGCTGTTATTATTTGCTCCATGTGCATGGTTCAGAAACAAAATAAGAAAGGTCTTTTGTCAGGAAAGATGGGCCTTTAGGCAATTCTAACCATCTTTTCTAATCCATGCACAATCATTACTGCACTCTTTTTGGAAATGGAATGCCTTATGTTTGAAATCAACATGCACTGATTTGATGGTGGAACTCAAGTGTCACAGCCAAGGCCACGTGGAGATGTACCTTGGTCAACTGAAGATGTAAACAAAACTCAGACTCAGCTCTAGATCATGACTTTTGTTTGCACAGAGCACTTTGTGTATGCTCAGCCAAATACCACACACCCTCAAAGCCCAAATTTAGTTCTCTATGATAAATAGTTATGAAAACTATCTTCAAATGCACTAATCTGAATGTATTGGGTAATCATACCAGTAAAGCCTTTAGGAAGGGTGAAATTCCTTATGCAGACAGGAGGCAACAGAAAGCATACTGAAACTCAGTGGGAACTGCAGTCTTTTCAAAAAAAGAGATAGAAATGTGGGGCTTTTAAAGTTGCTGAATAAATGTAAAAACAACACTGTTAGGAACCAATGCACAGGGCTTGATTTCACAGAGGTGGCTCTGAAGAATGGTGTTCAGCAAGGCACCCAGCCCCAGTGGGTCACTCCCCCTGTACTCAACCATTTGCTCCCACTTCCTTGCCCAGTTTTGCCCAGTCAAGCCCCATTGATCCATCCCCTGAAATTCTCACCAGGTTCTTCTCCTGAGCTCAAACAAAGCCTATTTCTCTTTCTGGTTTCAATCTTTCCCTGAAAACTCACTGAGCAATGGCAGTAGGGCATAGGGAAGTCCTTAAAGGTGAGAAGAGAGTTTGCAAGCCTTCAGCAGAGCTGATGGTACAACACACTCCTTGAGCATGTAGTGCCAGAGAAATTTTTGGAGCAATATTTGTGTGTATGTCAAGCTTACTTCTCCCTAAGAGGAGTCACATACCAATGCCAAACAAACAAATCCTTTAAATAATCAGCATTGGCCGCAGTTTTGAAGGACTGAGTAAACCTGGAATTCTTTCCTCTTGACAGTTATGACAAGCAATATGAAAAGTACTTCAGTTAGGTCTGGGCTAAAAATATTTTGCTTATTCTAGGAAAACTTACGAGATTTTAAATATTGTCTTCATGAAATCATGATCTTTCAGAATAATTGGGCAGCAAGAACATCTTCCTCATCCCAGGAAATCCAGTAGTTTGATAATTAGGCTTTAAACAACATATGGAAATTCCAGCTTCAATCACATTATCTGTATGATAATCTGATCCTTTACTTCCCTACTCAATAATGACTTCAATCATAATGCTGGTGTGGGCTGAATTTTTCTGAAGATTTCTTCTGCATAAATGCCATTTTGTATAAATAATATTATACTATTTGGGCCAGAAAACTGAAGAGTAACTAGTTGTGAATGGCCTATTTTAAGGTAGGGTTGATGAAGTCTCTACATACTGTGAAGATGAGTTGATTATTTCTGTAAAATAAAAATATGAGTATGGTAACTGGAGAGACAGTCTGCATCAGGGACCTGGATTTATTTTTTTCCATTTCCAACCTGAGTGCTCTATTTACTGTATTGCCCTATCAGCTATTTTTGTTTCTCTACTGATGAATTTCCTATAAAGTGTGCCAAGCTGTAATAAGATCTATTTTGCAAGAGCAGCAATCCTAACGTGCAAATACCAGACTTTTGCCTACTTAAAATTCCGTTGTAGTTCAGAATGGATGCACTTTTTTTTAACACTTCTCCCAAATACTACTTAAAAGAGTGAAAGGTGTTCTGTATACCTGTTTTCATTACATCTCTAGTAACGTCACAGGAAATTCTGCAAACACATAAATTTTTTTTAAGAGGGACTCATTCAGCTTGGGAGTCTTAAAAGCACGTGCTCAGCCCCGCCAAACTCCATGGCAGAGATCTTGTTTCAGATGCGCAATTCACACAGCAGCAAAGACTGAATCCGTGTCGTAAGCTCTTTCGGTAATCCATGGGAGAGCCCTGCTGGAAGTTGCAGGTCCCAAAAACGTTCAGTCCGCAACCCCCCTCCCCTCTTCCCCCCCCGAAAAGGAGGCATTACGCATCCGGCTGTAAATAAGGCAGGACCTAAAGAAAGGGATGTCCCCTTCAGCCCGAGTCAGGACTACAGTGGGCTGCCTGCCACTCGCGTCTTCATGGCTCGGCCTCCCCACCCCAATACAAGGCAACCTTTCTACCGGGCACCCTCGCTGCCACGCACAGTCACCAGGGATGCCTCGGGGTTACTGCAGGTCACAGATGTGCACCAGCAAGCGACGCTGTCCGTGTCCCGCCTGGAGCACACGGGACAGGGCCCGCCCGGGGCTGCTCCTGAGCTCAGCACGGCCGCCCCGACGGGCCCGCCCTGGCAGGGGCACAGCGCAGGCCGTGGCGATCCCTGGGCAGGGAACTCCTGACTCATCTGCACGGGCTCATCCCAGTGCTTGCTCGATACCGCACCGCGCGTTCAAATGCGGGGCAGAGAAAAGCACACAGTCCGGGCTGTTATTGCTGGCAGCTGGGGAGCGAACAACCAGCCCGGCCCGCATGAACGGCCAATGGCTGGCCGGGCGCGGCTACAAGAAAGCAGGGCGGTGGCGCAGGAACCCCGGCGGCGGCGCCGAGGCGGAGAAAGGGCGGAGCGGCGGTGCCATGGCGGGGAAAGGGCGGAGAGGCGGCGGTGCCATGGCGGGGAAGGGGCGGAGCGGCGGCGGCGGTGCCATGGCTGAGAAGGGGCGGAGCGGCGGCGGTGCCATGGCGGGGAAGGGGCGGAGCGGCGGCGGTGCCATGGCTGAGAAGGGGCGGAGAGGCGGCGGCGGTGCCATGGCGGGGAAGGGGCGGAGCGCTGCGCGGACGGTGCTGGGGCTGCAGGAGCGGCTGCGCTGTGCGCGGGAGCCCGCGGAGGTAGCCGGCCGGGAGGGCGAGGGCGGCAGCTGCTGGGCTGTTATTTCTGTTCTCGTAAGAGTTTTTCTGTGCGAAATAGCTGCTTTCGCATGGTTTTTACGGCATACGTCAAGAGGAGCGGAGGCTGTCACGCCCTGCCTTGTTGTTCTTTCTAGTCCAAGAAAGACTAGGCTGTTGTTCTGAAACAACCCCTGTAGGGCGGCCAGGCTGCTCAGCAGCTGCGGGGAGCAGCTAAGGGACACCTGAAGCAGGCAGAGATGAGTGGGGGCGTGATCAGAGGAGGTGCTGAAGCTGCGCCGGGCACTGGAGGGACAGAAGGGACCCCCCCCCCCCCCCAATGGCTGTGGGGCAGAGGGGACCAAGGCACGCCCCGCTCTGAGCAGCAGCCGGCACTCCCGAGGAAATGGAAACAAAGTAGCGTGTGCCAAGCTGACCTCAATGTTTTATGAAATAATAAATTGTATTTGACTGAAGAAGGTGTATTCAAAGCAGTGATGTGGTTTTTGCTTGGTTTGGATTTTTTCAAAATTCTTTTTTTGGAGGGTCACATTCACTTTGAAAATACAGGACACTTTCACCTTGATGGGTTTCAGAGGTGTTAAAACTTGATGAAAGTTTGTGGTTGGAGGCAGAGGGCAGCAGTAAAATTGGCATTGTATCTGGTAGTTGATGAGAAGCTTAGCTGTTAATCGTGTCTACAGTGTGTTCTCAAATATGTGTATGCATATAGAGGAAATACTGATTTTCATAGGCAATAATGGTTTATCTTCTTCAGTGCCTGTGATGTAGATAATATCTGTCTAAAATGCAAATATCCGTGCAGGTGCTTCTTCAGAAGTTTTAATTTGCTGTTCAATGAACCTAAGTTCTCTTCCTGCGTGACAGAAATGATCAGCTATTGCAGTGTCTGAATTTTTACTTGGGATTAGTAATGATACGCTTTTTGAACAAGAGGTAGCAAAGGAAAAGAAAAGAAGCAGTTCTAGAGGTAATTAGTTTTTAAGTGATCCCAAACCAGTAAGTTTCAAAGCATTGTACTAAAGTGAAAAATGAGAACTCTGGCTGATTTAGCCTTTAAGGGAGGAGATACAATGTTTTTATGTAGCATAGCTGCAAGTAGGTGCTGCATAAAATGGAGCTAATGGTGGTGCTGCAGCACTTCTGTCCCTGATAAAACTGTCTAGTGAAATGGAAGTATTTATGGGTAACAGGGCTTAAGGAGTGGCAGGGAAAGTGAGAAACTGATAGCTGTAAATTGGCAGTAATGAAAGGTACTATTAACAGAAGTTGAATCTTCATAACAGAAGTTGAATAATCATAATTTACGTGGTTAGTATCTTCAAAGGCAAAGAGGAGAGTTTTAGAAATGTGTGAAAAGAATTACAAATCAATATTACAGATGTGTATGTAGGCAAGTGTTGTTGTTGTCAAATGCCTCTGTTCCATACTGAGAATAATATTTGTCTTGGGACTTTTTAATATTGCTAAAAGGCTTTTGATAACCATGCAGAACATCAATTGTCCATTTCAAAAGCTTGTTAATGTGTGAGGTTTGATAGCTACCCACTGAGTTTTCAGAGAACTGACAAAAGAAAAAACAGATATTGAATGATGCTTATGGCTCTAGGGAAGGTATGGGTAAAAAAGTACTGTGCTAGTGTTAAAGGTCAGTGAAATGGTCTTCATTTGCATTGATCATAAAGGAACACACTGAGCAGCTGCATGATTTTAAGATGTAACTGATAAAGAATTAAAGGGTGGTGCCATGGTCCATACCATTCAATGAGATGTTACATAGATATGTTCTGCCAAATTTATCTCAAATTGTATTTGGCTGACACTAATGGTTGTAAATATATGCAAGCTTCAAGGCATTTGACTTGCTTCTGTATGATGCTGATTAGACTAGCAGTGTCACAGGCCTGATATAATACATAAAACTGATTTCAGTTGCACTCGCCAAAAATAAGTGCCAGACCTCATCAGGAAGCAATGTTGGGTTGTGGATTTGTGGTGGTTTTTTGGGGCAGAGGAGAGTAATTATGCATCTCTTTGTGACATGATACTACTGAAATCTTCCTTGATTTAGAAGACAGCAAACATTGTAGGGAGATGCTACACATAGTGAAGTAATTTGTATCAAATGAAGAGAGTCCCTTCTAGAAACCAGATTTGATGTGGTAGGTTACATTCATTTGAGCAACACATGTTTTACCATGGCTCAGTGGAAAGTCACAGCTAGGAGCTATGAATATAGGTCACCTAGGATAGGAGACTGTATTTTGGAAAGCATTGACTCAGAAAATGATTTGGAGCTCTGATGTATTACCAGTTGAGCATGAAATTGCAGTAGAGTGCAGTGGCTTAGGGAGTAAATGCTATCTTTGGGTAGCTTAGCAGTGTTATGTTATTATTGCTATATAGCTTTAGAGGGACAATTACAGGAATATTATGTCCTGTTCTGAGGACTGTTTTTAAAAACAACACTGACCAAGCTGGAAAGATAGTAAGATAGCCAGAGAATGGCTGCAGCTCTGGCTAGCATAACTTAATGAAACTAAAGAGCCAAGGTAAAGTGTGTGATTAGTCTTTACATCTGTGTTGTGTAAGATGATTGGAAGAAAGCTTTTTTACTGTAATCATTAGATTTAGTAGCTGAAAACAAAACTAGGCAATTGTTTTAGGTGAACAGTTGTGTTTGGGTATTTTTTTTTGTTTTGTTTGGGGCTTTTTTGTTTTGTTTGGGCACTTTTTTTGGGTTTTTTTTTGTTTGGTTTTGGTGTTTTTGTTAGCTAAAGGCATAGGGATTATTTGCTTGGGACAGAGTTGGGGTTTTTCTAAGGTTGTCCTCAAAGTCCTGGTGCTCTTTCAAATGAGTTGTCCAGCTCAGCCAGAAGTTATTGACTTGATGGAATTTCACAGGCTTTGTTATACAAGAGAATAAGCTAAAGAATCATAGGGAGCTCTTTGAAAGAGAAATGCAGCTATTGAGTGAGCAAGAAGAGAAAACAGGAGTTACTGTAGAGAAATGTCAGTCCCCTGAGGACAGATGGTCTGGGAACCTGTTAATGGGTTCCATCCTTCCTGAAGTTCTAGGTTCAGACAGGAAAATAAGAGGAGACTGTACAACAGTTGTATAAAGGATGATGGAGCAATACTGGTGTAGTGGGAAATTACCAAAGCTAGTGCACCTGGCAGCTGTTGTTACCACTTTGTGTTCGGTTTTGGCTGTGGAAAATTTTGTTTGCTTACATGTTTCTTTCCCATTGCTCATTACCATTGATCTCTGCTTTCCAAATTCCAGCCTGCTTTCCCTTCTTCAGCATCTTTGCTTGCTTTTGTTCCTACTGTCATCTTTGCTTTTGTCTCACACCACTGTGTGGGTGCCAGCTCTGTTTGTCCATAAGGTTTTGCCTGTTTATATTGCATGAAGGCTTAGGTCTTGTTTTTTTCTTGGAATGTAAAATGTTTCTTAGAGTGTTTGTTATGGAAAAAAGCCCCTGTCCTAAAGGGTTTTGATCATTCTTTATAAATCAGTATTTATGAATTATGTAGACTAGTCCAGGAATTGTATATGAAGATAACTTTTCTTCAAGATTTTTCTATGAAGTTTACAGTCTCTTTTAAAGTTGGTAGAGTTTTTCCACAAGGATATAACTGATCGTGGTACGTGAGGTAAAATAGTCTGAAAACCAGTTGAGGGTCACATATGTATTGTGTGTATGGAAGGTCTTCCATAAAGAAGTTACCAGATCCAGTCCAGTGAGATAAGAGCCAGATAGGCCACAAATGCTATGGTGAAAGAAATGGTTAGAGAAAGATCCCTCAACAGTCAGTCTTCACTTTGTTTTTGAAGGCCTGCTCAGAACAGACTTCATTATTTTGCCTTATTTTATGCAATAATTATGATGGTATACTACATATAGGTATCATGGTGACAAAATTTGTGTTTCTAGCAAGCTCTAGTTTTGGTGACAAACTTCACTGTGCCTTGTGCTTCATAGTATACCTTTCTTCAAAGCCCAGTAGATACTGGAGCTTGGTATTTGTGCTTTGTCTTTGGTAGAGAAATCAGAGATCTCTAGCAAATAGGATAAATACAAAGTTTCTCTGCTGCTACAGATGCTTGCCACAAATTGTATTTGCTTATTTTCTGATTGTGTCTGTAAGTGAGTTTGGTTCTAAATCCCAAGAACTTGGAGATGTGTGATTCCTACTGGCAGGCTGGATGTGGCCATTTACTTTGTCCAGTTACAGAACAGAGTCTTTTACTAGTCCTGTACGTGCAGAGCTGCTGATTGCCCTGCAGCCTGAGCTGTTCCCTGCTTCTAAGTGTTTGGTATAACTTCTAAAAACCTTATCAGTGTGTCTGATCCATTTTTTTTCTATTTTTTAAACGAAACAGTGTTATTTGTCTTGATTTTCCAAATGTGATATACACTTCAAGTAACCAAAATGAGCAGTGTGGTCTGTAGTTTAGAAAACTTTGAAAGTTTTGTTTTTCATTAAAATGTGTTGACTGCTTTTGAACATGCTTGTCATCTAGACACTTTTTAGTAATTTAGCCTGTTGGTTTGAAGTTGTATGAATAGTAATTGCCTGCTTCCTGAATTTTTTCTTCTGAAATCAGCTTGACTTTGAGTTAACTTAGTCCAAAGTCCATTAAGAGGAACTATTCAAAACCCGTATTCCCTTGATGAAAACATCACTTACTATTCTTCCACAAATAGGTTTGTCTCTGGCAAAAAATGGGGTATATTCCCAGTGGTTTCCACTGCTTGATTATCTAGACATGTTAAATATCACAATATAATGTGTCAGCAGTGGGTTACTTCCTTTTTCATTGCAAAATAAATTAAATCAATGAGGAAATATATTCTTCTAATTAAAGTGAACTAACTTGACACTGATCATCTCAAGCATCAGAAACTATGTTAACATTGTGAGCAATTAATATTTTTCTCGGGGAATGCCTTATCTTAAAGATAAGCAGAACTTCCTGACTTTTGTGCTGATTCTGAGATCTTGGTGAAGAAGTGTAGGGGTTTTTTTTGTTTGTGGGTTTTTTTTGGTTGGTTGGTTGGGGGGGGGTTGGTGGTTTTGTTTTTTTGGTAGGTATCCTGCCATTTTGTAGCTAGCTGAACTTTTTGGGAGTGATTTGATTTGTTACCTCTGGTCCTAGGTGTATGTCTTACCTTGTCTCACATTTTCCCAGGCTGTGAAGCATTTCTCCCATGCTTCTCTAGACTCAGAAGTACTGTTTCAGGATAGATGATTTACAGAAGAACTGCATGCCAGGCATGTAGATAGAGCCCACTGAACACAATGAAAATCAGTGTCAAGTGTGAGATTCCACTACTCTAATGGAGGAACAATAAAACTTAGAGCATCAGTAGATCAATATATCTCTGGAGTGCAATTTGTAAATTGTTTCTTTGAGCTTGCCACTCATTTTTAGTACCTCTTCCACCTCCTGCAATGCAATTTCAGAAGCAGTATCTAATATAATAAACGGCAGTTCATCGGTTATTTAAATTAATATAGCTGTTATTGTTGTCAGAAGATTTCTGGTAGTGTGTTTTGTGTTCCTGCTGTTATACTGAGAAGTGTTAAGGATCTGAAACACTTGACTTGTATTTCAGGCTTTGTGAAAGCTCTGTGAAATGCTACTATTTCAGTTGTACATTAGTTCTGTAGTCTCCATAAGATAGCTTCATTTGTGTGGTTAGGAGTGTATTGGTGGCAGCACTAAATTGGGGAATGCCATTCTTAAATGATGACAGAAAGGTAAGACAAATTTGCTGTGCATGGTTAGCCGCAAGACTCTGGGGTGCTATACACCCCTTGCTGAATAAATTTGGTTATATTGCTGTTGAAACTTATACTCTGCTTATAAATGAGATTTCATTGTTATTAAAACACTTCTCATAGGAAGATGAGCATTTTGTATGTGAAAAAATCTTTCCTACTTTTATGGAAGTGTTGAGTTTTGTAACAGGTGCAAGCTTTGACAGTGCAAAAGAAAACAGTTCTAGCTCGAGCTTGTTTTGCTAAAGTTCAGATTGCAGTTGTTTTCAAAACCTTATTTTATGCAGTCTGGACTTGCCACAGCTTTATTGTCCTTTCTTGGCCTGGATTGATGGAATAGGGCTGCTGACTGTGAGGCTTGCTGATTTTTGCTTGGTGGCTTTGTTATAGTGAAGCTTTTGTACTGGCTCTGTGGCAAATGAGGGCCACTGTTATAGGATGAGTAGGCGTATATATGTAGCTTCTGCTTCTGCGTTATTGATTTTTTACTGTAATCTCTGTAGCAGTAAATTCAAACTATTTACTGGATTTTTTGTTGTTACTGAAATTGAGGGGTTGGCAGGACTGTACTGGTGCACAGCACAGACTGCAAACACTGCCTTGATGTGCAGTAAAGGAGTGCTTACGTTTTCCAGGAGTTGCTGGATGTTCCTTTTAATGCTATTGTGTATTTTTGGATTAAATATGTGAGTGAGGATGAGAACAGAATAAGATTTCCAAGTATTTTTTAGAACAATAAATCTAATGTTTCCTTCCAGATTATAAAAACACTTGAGGTACTACAAGGTTTGGATTTATCGCTGGATATTTTAGTGGTAAGTGATCAGCAATAATACATTAAACTCTTCTGTAGTGAATTACTATGTAAATGCCAAGAGTGTGCATTTGTACAAGTGGTGAACATGTTGCGTTTTATAATTTTGAATTTATATCCTATTTGGTTAGATTCATTTTCCAAAAGCTGGTCATCCAACTTGATAAATGCAGTATTATGTCAACAGTGATGGTACTGAGCAGGGAACTGAGCCTATAGAGGACACTTCGCTGATCAGGTTGGCTTCTTTTCACTGTAAAATTGCCTTAAATCAATGCTTAAAGCAAATATGGGTGAACCATTCTTTAGGTCAGTTGTCTGACTCTTCCATCTTTCATTAGCAGCTTGAAGTTAGTCTCTTGCATTTAAAGAGCAGGAATCCCAAATAATGATTCCTGTGACTTTTATATTCCTCCAAGCTACATTCTATCAGATTCTATATTAGATATTCTCACACTGGTCTGTGAAGCTTCTAGCTATTATAAGCAATGTGTCTGAGTTTTGAACAGAAAAAACATGGGTTTTGTGAGAGAATTCTTTGAAGAGTAAGAGAAAAAAATATAGTTGCCAAGATGTTTGGATGGCCTATTCAGGTTAAGGCATTTGCCTGCCTAGACACAGGCAGACTTCTACTGAAATTAAGCAATATTTATTTTTTTCCAATAAAAATACATAATCTCATATTGCAGTTAGTTGTTTAAAATGACAAAGAGTTTCTGCAGATGATTCATGTTCCCAGAAATTTTGCATGCTTTATAATGGGACAGACTTTGATGGCAGCCTTCAAGTCAAATAGAGGAAAGTGATGTCTTACAGTGGAGGGCTCCAGATATTTTTAATGCATTTGAAGAACGTAGATAGCTTTATGAAGTAGTCCTACCAGATTTTTTCCATCGGTTTGCAATAACTGACTTACCAAATCAGCTTGCTCAAATTATATATAAGCTAAATACAGTTGAAGTGAATTTAAGGAAGCCCTTTCTAGAGGCTGAGCTGATTATGTGGGAGCAACGTGTATAGCTCAGACTTCACAGGAGTATAATTGCACTAGTTAGCAAGAGCATTCACAAGTTGCAGTCAACCTACTGAATTCCATATTTTGTGTGCATCTTAAAAGTGAGGGTTTGTGAATCAGACATGCTTGCTGATAATACAGGATTAAAATCACCTGTGATTCTACAAACACTCAAAGTCTGCAAGATATTTTTGCTTAAATAAAACACACTAGAGTGAGACTTGAAGACACAATGATATTGTGAAAATAACTGCTGCTTTGACCCTTTAACCCTGTACTACTCATTGAGATGTATTTTATATTACTCCGTGCCCATCTATATATGCTCTCTAATATGCTCAAGTGTACTTCATTTGAGCAAGAAAATTCGAATTGGTGCATTTTATCAGCTTAAGCATTTGAGAGAAGTGAAATTCCTGAAATATGTACATTTAATAGAGAAAAACTACTTATCTTAGTTTTATGAATTAAGCCTGCATTTTGTTCCCCATATTTGGTTATAAATAACTTCCTTCAATTCTATTTGCAGTATAAAGAGGGCATTTATTCTTTGGCTGCTATAGGACTGCCCTGAATACTAGTCTAATACTGTTTGTAGTAGTTTTAGAGGAGGTTTTATTTGGAATGAGAGTTGTGATTTATTCTGCCCATCTTTCTTGCACTATCTTCAACAGGAAACTGGCATAGACAAAACAGTTAACAGTTTTAGGGAACATGCCACTGCTGGGAATGTAGCTAAAAGTCTGTTAAAACAATGGAAAAAGCTTATTTCTCCAGAAAGTAAAAGGTAGGTGTGAACCTTTTTCCTAAAAGTTAATTATACTGTAGTGTAATTTTAAAATACAGATTGTAAACTTAGGAAGGTGTTTCAAATGACAAATGTACATTGAATTGGAATGTGAATTAAATGCAAGAAATGAGAATGCAGTTGTAAAATATGAGGAAAACAATCAAACCATTATTGGTCAACTAGCCAGTCAGCACCCTGACTTCAGCTGCTTTTTGTGACTGGCACAAGTTCTTAGGTCCCAGCTGGTGCAAACAGGACTAAACCATGATAGGGACTGCTCTACACTTCAGGAAATTGGGAAACTTGTTCTTTCTTCCCAGGGGTGGTGGTTAAATGAGGCAGCTCTCCAGTGATATGGTTGTATAGAGGTTTTTCTTGTCATGTTCTTGTGGGCTGAGAGGGGCTTCCAGCATTGGAGGAGGCACAGTGAAGAGATGCAGTTTTTTCTGAGACTGAAGCAGCCACCACTGCCATGGCCAGGCCCGCTCTGCTTTAGATGTTTGGCAGAGTTCCAACAGTTCCAGACAGTTGAGCTGAGAAAGTCAAGGGAATAATTTGACTAAAGAGTGCATTTTAAATCTGAAGTTGTTTAAGCAGCAGGAAAGTAAAATACCAGAACCTGTGATAAGCAAATCATAAAGGCTGACCTGTTAATCTGTATCACCTACAGAGCATGTTGTAATTTTTTCTGTCTCCTAGTTATTTCAAGCACCATGTCTTTGTTATAATGCATGCAGGGAAGCTTTGTGAAAACTGGTATCCAGCATGTTATAAGCAGATAGTATTGCCAGGTTTGTTTTCCTGCTCAGAGTTATTTCCCTACTCCCCACTTGTTTTGCTATCAGTTCTTGTTTCAATATTTAGCAGTGCTGGACCAAAGAGCTCTGTGATTCTGTACTGATAATGGAAGAATAAGAACACAGTGCAGAACTAAATTCTGGGTTTTGTGAAACTATGACACATGGTGTGATTTTATGCTTTTAGTTTTACTAATATTGGAAAAACAGATTGTGTTAGAATTTAGCATCAGCTGCAGAATGGGATGTAATTTTTTATTGTTGCAGTGATCACAGGGGAAGAAAAAATAATAAAAAAGAAAAACATGAGATGAAATCTTCTGTTTGCAAGGAGATTAAGCCTTCAGAGAAGCCTGAAACATCTGTACTGGCCTTCAGAAGTTCCAGTAGTGCTCCTATTTCTACAAAGTTGACTAAAGAGCATATTTGTAGTGAAAAGACCCATCAAAGTACAAATTCTGAGTCTCCAAAAGAATGTGATAATAAAGAACGTAGCAGCAGTGGTTCTAAGCATGCTTCCCAGGGTACCAATTCTCAGGCTAAAGAAAGTGCGTTCAAAGAGAGCATCTCCACAGAGAGCAAAAAAATTTCAGAAAAGCAGCATTCCTCTGCAGCCAATGAAGGCTTATTACCCTTGAAGGAAAAGCCTAGTAAGGATGCTTCCAAACAGAGAAATCCTAAACGTGTGAAGAAACCAAAACAAAAACTTGTCATAAAAGACCAAGCCAAATCATCTAGTGATGAGGAATTTGAACCCCCTACTATGTCTTTTGAATCTTATCTTACTTATGATGAGGTTACCAACAAAAGAAAGAGAAAGCCTTGTTCTACATGTGCACGGCCAAAAAAGCGCAGTGAACAGAAGAACAGCTCATTACCACAAAAGACTTCAAAACTTTCTCAGGCAAAAGAGGGAGTTGAAGATGTAAAAAAATGTGAGAGTGATCAATCAGAAACTCCCAGTAAAAAGGTAAACCACTACAGGGTTGAGATAGCAGCAGATAAACTGCAGATAAACAAGTGCTTTGGACTTTTAATTTCAGTGAAATTTATCTGTATTAATTTTAAGGAACAGATGGCATGACTCTGTATCACCTGCGTTGCAATTGCCAATAATTACAATAATGGGGGGAAAATGAGATACAGTTTGCAATTGAATTACTTATATTTTTTAGCAGTATGTCTAACATTACAGTAGTGTTTGGTCCTTACCAACTAATCTGCATTTGACTTGCAAAATGCAAAGGCAGTTACTTTTGGAAAGACGTCCCCTTTTTTTCTTTTTTGACCATCCGGGTTTGTGACTGCTGCAGCTCTTTGTGTATAGAACAGTCCTTTTGTCAGATGCTGTGGTTCTTTAATAGTGAATGTTAAGGTTTGCAGTAGAACTGAACAGTCTTTAAATGCATTGAAGTAAACCACAGTATTGCATATAAAATTAGAATATAGATATTCCTAATTTGAGCTGTCCTAGTTCCTTGAAGTGCGAAAAAGCTTAAGTAGCTCCTCTGAGAAAATGTGCAAAAATGTGTATTAATTAGACCTTTTAAATGAAGACCTTTTGTGCACTGAAAATTAGAGTTATCTCAGATTATCTATCTCAGATTTATATCTTCACTATGATGTGAAAGCTTTAGGCTTTTATTTTATGGAAGATCTCCAATCTGAATGTGGTATCTTCTGTCCCAGATGGGGAAATATTAATGTAGAGGCTTATGTATGATAGTCTAACATAAACTGTTTGAGGAAAAACCTTTGATATTCAAGCAGTTGTGAAAAGGTACTATAGATACTTAAATGAAGTGCTGGGAATGCAAGTTTTGGGCTGTAATTTTGACTTGCAGTGGGAGGACACCTGAGACCCAATTTAGATGTTGCACCTGATCCATTTGTAGGGACCATACTTGACAGGCTGTTGCATCTTTAAATCTCTTTTTAGGGGATTAGCTGTGAATGTTTTAGGCTAAATGGCTTACTGAATGTGACCTAGGAGACTTGATAGGACCAGGTATAAAGCTGTTTCTTGTCTTTTAGAATTATGCTTTTGTCATCTTGCAGTTTTGCCTCATTCACTGCATGCCTCAGTAGTGATTTATCTGAAAGCCCATTAGCTCTACATATTTACTCTGTTCTCTAATCTTTCTATGTGCTAATTGCAGATGTCCCACTAAGTTCCTTTTGTCATATAGTCTTGGTAAGTGGCGTATGAAAGGATATATTGAAAGATAATCATTTGAGTAAATTTTAGTGTAGAAAAGCAAGAATTCTAGTTACCCTAGTTAATTTTGGGATTTGCATAAATGTTTGGAGGTTTATTGTAGCTTATTTTAAGCCTGGTTAACCCTAAATTTATAATAGTGAAACAATATTTCCTTGACTGTGCACAGGCCAAAGTGGCATCCCTCCAAGAGCTTCTTAATACTCCACTACCTAAAACTCTGCCAGGCATCTCAGAATCATTTCCCCCATGTGCTGCAGACTTTACAGGTAAGTAATATACAAGGCTGATAAATGTGAAATAGTACAGGTTTTTACAGCTCTGTGTAGAAATGTTTTATCCCCTTTTCCAGTAAACTGTATTAGCTCATCAGTCTTTGGCAAAGAGGAGCCTCACTTTCTCATCTGTAGAAATCATGTTGAAGCTGAAGGGAGTTACAAGGCCTTACCTCTTACGTCTTGCTGAGTAAAGGAATACTGAGGAAGGTTACCATAGGCTTGAAGAAGGCATAAATCAAGTGGCAGTTTTACAGGCTCCATTTACCGTTACTCATTTCTATACTTCAGAGCAAGCAAAGCCTTAGCAGAAATTATCTTAGGTAAAGTACGAGGCACTAGGTCTAGCATTGGCACAGGAATCAGTAGCATCATTATAGGTAGGTGACATAAAGTACCAGTGGTTCCCCTAGCAGGTCTTCTGATGTTTCAGTGGTTTCCTACCACTGGGATCTTGAAACATTGCTGCTATTGCAGCTTCTAGATTCTCTAAGATAACTCAGGAGGATTAGTTCTGTAGATGGGTAACAGAGCAATTGAGGTGTGAATACAGCTCATGTAGACTGGTGATAAATAATGCAAGACTGGTTTGAGCTGGTGCAGCTCACTTGCAGTGTATACCTTGGAGTTAGATGATGGTGAATGGACTTTTGCAATTTACAATATGTGCAAGGGTCCCATGCTGTAATGCAGTAATTGTATTAAGAAAATACTTTGTATATGTAAATAAAAGTAATACATGTTTATTTCAGAGCTGAATATTTAAAGCATTGTGAAACCTGCCTGATGTTTTGCTTGCAGCACCCGCAGCACCTGTTGCAGAAGCACCCCAGCAAGTCAATGATATAGTTCAATTCACAGGACAGAGACTGAACTCTAAAATGCAGGTTTACTCTGGCTCTAAGGCAGTCTGCCTTTCAAAGATGCTTACGCTGTATGAGCAGTGTGTCCGCATGCTTCACAACAATATTGAGTGTGAGTACTTCAGGGGATTTGTAGCACTTCTGGCTCTAAGAGGATGAGATTTTTTTGCTCCATGTCAGCCAGTGGCACACTAAAAGATATTGTCCCTCCCTACTAATGGTGACTTGGAGCAGGTTGAAAGGCACTTGCATAAATGGACTGATGACTGTGCTAAAATGTAGCTTTATTTTGAAAGCTTACAATTTTTAAAGGTCCAAGTTTACTTAAAATAATGTCCTATAAATGATAAACTAAAAACTCTGCCCCCTCCCTCCGTATTTTTTGTGATCAAGACATCCTTTTCTTCGTTACATAGGCAGAGGGGGAAGTGATGCATATCAGTAAAGATGGGGCAATGACTATTCAAAGATTTTTATCCATCCTCAAGTATAACTGCTAGTCAGTATGGAACTGCTGATTTATAAGTATTTTCATAGCCTGATATGGGATGTTGTGTTAGTGCTTGCTAAAATTAACTTGTGTTTTTATTTTTAAACTGTCTGAGTGGTGTTACCCATTGATTAAAATAAGTGAGATACTGAAAGTACTGTCCTCTTTTGTAGTGCTACAAGAAGCAGGAGATGTGCCCTTTGAAATTCTTGAGCCTGTGCTAACACGTTGCACACCAGAGCAGTTGTTTCGAATAGAGAAGTGTAATATGGTAAAATCTGCCTTGTTAAATTTGGGGAACCACAGAGTTCTACAACTCCACGGGCTGCCCTGGTTTTCTGTCTTGCATACTAATTTCTTTGAATTCAGCTGTCATTATCAAGTTTGTCTTTCTGAAGTTTAAAACATTCAGGAGAATTACTACTAATGACTAAGTGAAAGACTGTGTCTAGAAGAGTATTTCTGTTTCTAAAAATAAGAAAGAAGATGATCATAGTATTTACCACTGAAATAGCTGGGAAAGTCAGAACCAACTGTTTTCACATTACAAACTATTAAGCCTGCAAAGCACATTGGTCAGGAAGTAGCTGGGGTGTGATTTTTTGTGTGATAGATTGCTTATCTACACTCTCAGGACTTGAGCTCCATGATGCACTTGGACATTGATGTTCTGAGTGTGCAGTCCTTCCTAGGGCAAGTTAGCCTTTGTGTGCTTCAAGTTGAGAGCTGGAGTGGCCTGAGCCTGTGCTGTAAACACAAGTCTAGCCTGTAAGCATGGCTCACTGACTCCAGCTCTGCTGCTTGAAGCTGTGTGATTTCCAGCCTGTAGTCAGTGTCCCTGCATAGCATTGCCACGGTGCGGGTACCTGTGTCAGCACGTGTGGTGGGATTTGTTCTGTACCTTCTTCCACCAAAGGTTTGGGTTGTGTCTCTAGGTGCAGAGAACAGGTACTCTTGAAAATATTATTTTTAAATCTCTGATTTAAGATATCTTTTGTTCAAATTAGATGCTTATAAAAGAGACTGACCACTTGTGGAAGAAACACTGCCAAAGAGACTTTAAAAATGAGAGCCTTCTGGAATATGAGTCTTGGCGTGAAATGTACTGGAGGCTGTTTAATGAGAGAGAAGAAAAACTGAAGATCCTTACAAAAATTATTCTTTCAGCTCAGTCTGAGAAACCAAAAGGTAGAATCTCTGGTTAGCTCTTCCACTTACAAAATCCAGTCTCTTCTGCTGTTCTTGACAATATGTTTGGTTTAGTGATTTGTTTGCAGTGAGTACTAATGCTGTACTTCATCAAGAACGAGAAATTATGAGATGAGAAATCATCAAGAATGAACACTGTTACTCTTAAATTAAAATCCGCTTAAAAAATAAACACATGCATTAATACAATATGTTGGTGCGTCCTGCAAATATTATGTATTAGACAAATCTTACCTTACTGGTTGGACTAAGGATTCTAAGCAGCAAAGCAAAGAGTTTTGGATATAAACGACATGAAAAGCCATGCATCTTCTGTTCCTTGCTTCTACATTAGGCAGGCAAGTAAAAATGGCTTATGTGACTGGTGCAGCAAAACCACTCAGGAACATTTGCCGACAGCAAGAAATCCATGGGACAGCAGGACCTGTCATCCAGCTTCATCCCACAGAGAAGTGCAAGTAATTGCTATGTACTGTGCTTTTAATTTAAGTTTGTGTCTTTGTCAGTTCAAAATCATGCTTGCGAAATAATTTTAAAGTTTTAAATAACTATATTTACTTTCCTTTTTTTAAGTGGCTAGTAGCTAGAAACAAACTTGCCTTTTAAGTCTTGTGTGTCCATTGTCATTGCACATTTCTCAAAAGTGCCAGTGAATTCACCCTCCCAGCTGGAGTGTAAATGGACGCTGTTTCTTTTCTCCAGATTGCACTAAAGCCGCTTGGCATCCTAGGGCAATTCCATTGTTGATGTTTTGGGTCTATAAACCTGCCTAGTAGCCTCACATGTTCTCCTGCTTTGATAAAATCCCAGTCAGCTGCCTGGTGTGATACAGAATGAACTGCAGGAACTTTTAATACTTTTTTTTTCCCCCTGTGAATTTCAGAAGCTTAGTCAAACAGCCTTGCTGCTCAAGGTAGTTGTAAGTATGGATTAGGAAGGGCAGCCTGAATGTAAGAATTTTCTTAAACTCAGCTTTTACACAAGATAAATTTTCATAACTGTGTCTTTAGCTAGTGAGATTTGGAAGGTTCTTTCCACACTGTTGCTATTTCCAATGAAAAGATAGTCCCCCACCAAGGCAGGTGCTTTGAGTTGTACTTTTGCTTTCAGCTGCTGTGTGGGATGGATTATATATTGTGACAGACCTGCCTTTCAAGTTTAGGTGCTTCAAGTAGAGTAGCATACAAGTACATATGTCCTTTGTGCTCCAGTAATCTCTGGACCATTAGCTGAATGACGTAGACCAAGCCTTGCATGATTTTTTCTCAGACATGAAAGAAGCTGTAAGAGGGTCATTGATTTGCCTTCGTGAGAAAGGGTTTTTTTAGGCACGATGAGTTAAACTGCTTTGACCTATTGGTTTTCTAAGCTGCAGAATTTTTATGGCTGAAATTCTCACTTGAGAAGCTGGTCTTGCAGGAGCTAAAAAATCCTGCTAAGATTTGCATGCAGACGTGCAGATCCTTAACAGGCTGCTATTCTCAGTTGGCATGCGGTGGTACCGAGTGCCAACAGAATCCTCAGTGACTGCTTCTGAGGAGTACAGAGTTGGTCACATTTGGTGACATTGTGCTGACACTTTAATGCTATATTGCATTAATGGTCTTTAGCAGGAGGCATCAGCTCTGTATATGTATCTGCCTCAGTCCTTGTCTTGTTGATTGGGGATTTCAACATGATGTTTTTTTAGTTATTGTGCCTTTTGCTAGCCTGTTACAGAGGTTTTGTTTTTAAACATTTGCCCTCATTTTCTGTCAGTGAGCTAGTTAGCAGTTCAGCTGTGTTCAAAAAGGAAAATAAACACAAGGTGCAAACTAGAGTGCAGGGCATTATGAATTGCAGTGGTATTGCTGGCCATTTTGATTTGTCATAAACTCCGATCATTTAATTTTAAAGACCAATAAGAGACATGAAACCTTATAAATGTAATAATTCTTCAAGAATTAAAATGTAAAAGATTGCCATCTGTGATTCCTTCTAACCTGAATTATCCTATGACTTCAAAATGTGTAAAGTCTCTTAAATGCATCCAATCAGGCTGTTGGTTTTGTTTTTTTCAAAAGGAGCCAAAGCAAATAGTAACTTGATATTACATGCTAACTTTTTTCTTACTTTCTTGTTTTAAAAGAACAGGGATTCCAGAAATGAGAGACAGAAATAACACATTATCAAATCTGATACCTGCTGGCAACTGTAGAAGTTCTAGCTCAGGTGTCATGATTCAAGATGGAAAGAAGCCTACCAAAAGTAAGTGGCATTTCCTAGGATGATCAATTTCATTGTTTTAACCTTCTGCCTACTAATATATGCTTAATATTATACTAATACCATTTTAAGTTGCTCATAGCTGTAATCCTAACTGATCTCTTTGTTTTCTTTTTATTGAAGAAATAGCACCAATCATGAAGAAAACTTTGAAAGCGCTGAGGAGTAGAGTTGGACAACGATAAAATGAGACTGTGTATTTGAAGCTTATTTGATGTGACTGTGTGTATATTATGCTACAGTGAATGAAAATAATGTTCATGTAAACAATGTCCGGTTTGCTTTAGTTAAAATAGTTCTGAAAAGCTGCATGGGTGAATAATTAGCAATAAATACTGAAACCTCTGGGTCCTTTCATATTGTTGCTTTCTTACTTGAACTGAAATAAAGTCAGTATACACTAATGACAAATCAGTTTATATGCACCTTTAGAGCTGATGTATTTATGAGTTTAAACTGGTGAAGGATGTGGGGCACAAGTTTTGTTAGGAATGGCTGAGGGAGTGGGGGTGGTTTAGTCTGGAGAAAAGGAGGCTCAGGGGAAGATCTTATTGTTCTCTACAGGTACCTGAAAGGAGATTGTACACAGGTGGGAGTTGATCTCTCCTCCTAAGTTACAGGACAAGAGAAAATGGCCTCAAGTTGCACCAGTGAAGGTTTAGATGGGATATTAGGAAAAATTTCTTCTCTGAAAAGGGTTGTCATCATTGGAACAGGCTTCCCAGGGAAGTGGCTGTGTTGTCATCCCTGAAGATATTTAAAAGATGTGTAGATGTGGCATTTGAGGATCAGAGTGCTGGATTAACAGTTGGACATTGATGATTTTCAAGGTCTTTTCCAACCCAAACAGTTCTGTGATTCTATGATTGTATGTAAGTATGGAGATGCAAGAAAACATGGACTATGCTCTGATCTGCTGCTCTCAGTCTGTCATGAAGAGCCCTAGCTCACAACCTCACAGCCAGTTGTCTTAAAGTAAACAAGCTCTTTGGTCTTGGATAGCTGTCCTTTCAAGAGTTAGGGACTGCTGCAATTTGGGATTGCTCTATGAATGGGTTTAGTTTTAGAAATGGGATATGTCTTTCTAGTTTCTTCTTCCAAACCAGTCATCTGCATGAATTGTAAGCTTGACTTTGCCTTGAAGGCATGGCTTAGAAATAGAGGAACTCTATCAATTACACTCAGTAGTTGCAAGGAGGTCTTATTTCTTCCTTTGTATTTCCATGGGATTTGGCATCTTAGAACTCCTCATGAAGCACAGGGTAAGGTTGTCATGAAACATTTGAATTGATGTCTCTTACTCAAAACACCTTATGTGTGAATTTCCTTACCATCCTATATATTAGGTATTACAGGTAGATTACAAAAATATTGCTACTAAAAATGGCTTTTACAGCCATTAACACAGTCACCTGTACATAACAGCTTGTGCAAATGCCCTGTTTATACAGGGATTTGAAGTCAGCAGGTGTGCTGCTGTGTTGTGTTTTTTCTCCATGCATTATAGTTGCATGAAAAAGAATGGAAGTGGAAAACATGCATGTTGAACTGGAAATGCTGGGGGAAGCTTTTGCTGTTTCTGGAAACAAAACAAACATTAACTAGTAGGAGAAGTAAAGCAGCATCTGTCATACATACCTGAACAATTCATCCCAAGCATTCTCTACAAAACTTAAATCTGGCTGAATGACCAATATACCACACTTTGTTGCTAATCAGTTGATGGCAGAAGCTCAATTCAGCTGAAGGTTTCTATCAAGTGTGGTATCTTTTTGTGTAAGAAAAGACAAAGTCCTTGGTTTGGCTCTGGCATTTGTGAACACAGCTGTAGCCATCCAGAACAGATATAGATGATGGGAATATCCACTTTGGAGTCTGAAGGATAAATAGTTGTTTTAACTAAACAGTTATTAGAATAGGCTTCCATTGTTGATTGGTAATAACTTCTCCTATACTTGACAATGGTAGCAGAGTTATGTGGAGGGCAAATTTGACTTCAAGATTAGGTGGCTTTCATTTCCTCTTCTCACTGTCTCTCACTTCAAAGGCTCTAGATATAGCTCTGGTAAGAGATATGCAGAGGATGCTCATGGGATCAGATTGTCATCCTGACAATTTTTAATTTAGAAAATACAGTAGACAAGCAAATCTCTTTACTGTAAAGTAGTTTGTGCCACACATACTTTAGGCTAGGGTTTTCTTTTGCTTGTGCTGTGGTCTGTTCCTATGGACTAATGCCTACCTGAGGCTGCAGTATGCTGGGGTGCTCTGGGAATGCATCTTTGTGAGGAATCTTGTTTTTGTGGTTTGACACAGCTTGATGATACAATACAAATCAATCATGGAGGCAAATTCAAAGCCGACTTCAAAAGCATACCCTTTTAATCTGAATTAGAACACTAATGTAGATGCTTCTGCAGTCTCCTGCCTTCCATCCCTATATATAGTTACTCCAGTATAGAGGAATTAGTGCTAGATATGTATTCCTGGCATCTGACATACCTAATAGTACACATGGTATTGGAATGTATTGACCTGAGGCAGATGACTTTCCTTCTGGTGGATGGATGAAAGATGTTTGGTTGGTTTTGTTGCATATTCCCCAGACTGACTGCCACATCTCATCAGAGGAGACCTCTGATCCTTCTTGGATAAGGGACTATTTTCACAGAAAGATTGAATGTTACAAGTGCTCAATGGTGTTCCCTTCCCTAAAAGAGCATTGCAGCTCCTAGTCCCCCTGCAGCATCTCGGGAGCATTTTATCCCAGCAGCATAATGCTTTTCCCTCCAGGTGATGAGCAATTTCCATATTAATTTCTGAAACATTAAATAAGTAATGGGAGAAAAATATGGGCACAAAAGGAATATTCTGCTGTGGAAAAGACCACAAATGTGTAATATTTCTTTTCTTCTTGAGCTTTTTTTTCTTCTTTCAAGCATAGAAACCCCTTTCCACTTCCTGACAGTGTTTGTTTCATAGTATTCAGCAACCTTTTCCATCCTTTTAGTGGTTGGGCCCAAGAAGAAAGCTTGGCCTGACAGCTATACCACTTAAAAAAGGAGGATGTGTGATGTTGCCATCTAAACAGTCCCTGTGGTAGGAAAACAGTTTTGAGGTGAAGTGTTCAATCTTATGAGACCCTGCTCAGAAGGCATGTGAATTCCAGGAGCCAAGCTCTTCTTGGGGACCTTGTAGGCGTTTAAATGTTAGCTTAACTCCTGGGCCAAGGCCAGAATGGGGTATAAGGTTTGGCATGATCCTTCTGGAATAATTTGTAGACATCAGTGTCGTGCCCCATGCATGCTGTTGTCAGTTGTTGCTGTTCAGGGATCAGTATCTGAGCTGCTGCTAAAGCAAGGCACAGCTGGGATCCCTCTGAGCAGGGAGGTTGTTACAGCTCTGAGCATGATGCCACAGGCTGTGTGGTAGCTGGGGATGTCTGAGGATTTCTGGTAGTCATAGGAGATAACCTCAGCAGAGGAAAAAGAAATCCCCTCACACAGTGCAGATCTCAGACTTGCCATCTGAAAGCTTGGCAAAATGTCTGTGCCAAGGTTTAATGTGGTGAAAAATGTTGATGTACTGATGGATAAGAAAACCATCCTGCTTTTGGGGGAAAAAACCAACCAACCAAAGTGCCACTTGACAAAAACCCAAATCACTCAGTGAGAGTTGCCTCATTCTTTTATTTATTTCCTTTCCCTGCCATTCCTGTAAAGACGGGAGAGGTTTTTGAGTGGGTGATTGAAGGCCTTAGTTAGACAGCTTGCTGTCTCCCCTTTCAGCCACCTCCACCATTGAACAGAGGTGAAATTTAGCAACATTGTTTTCCTGCAATTATAAATAGTTACTGCCCATGGAGGAGCAAGTGTCTCCTGGGCCACCACGGTGGTAGAAATGGTCTTGAGTTTGTTTAATTACAGGACAAATGTACTGTAATTTTTTTGTTTGTTCTTTCTCACTAATTTCCATATGAGCAATTCCTCCCTCCAGCCCCCAAAACATTTCCTTTCTGATCTGCTGAATCAGTTGGAGGGGAAAAAGAATGGTGTTGGACTCTTCTGATCAATCGTATTTGATCTCGTGTAGGGGCTGGGTTCAGCATTTCTTTGTGTGATCATTTGCCTTTGGTTCTCAAAGGTCTCTGTTTTGGCTACCATTGTTTAGCAGTGAAACCTTTCAGAAAAGTGTTGGAATCACTCTGCAGTTGTGCTGCTTGACATGAGAATGGGAACAGGTTGTTCTTCCTGCTTAATGGAAGTGATGTACAATATATCTGCCTCCTCTCTTACAATTCTAGTAAACATTTTTTAACGTGCTTTATTCTATTTTCTGTTTTGCAGACATGAGTTGCATCCTAACACAGCTATTGTGTCTTCTCCCTCTCTAAACTTTTTCACAGAGCTGAATTATGTTTTATTCTGTGGTACAGAATTCTTTGTACAGAATTCCTTTGATTACATGTGTTGAGTTGTTTTTAAAACTTCAACCTTAATTGTTAGCAAAAAAGGGGCTCTGTGACTATACGCATATTATAGAGACAGAATTGCAGGTTTTTCAAAAGATAAATATAATTTATAGAGAGTTTGGATCTAACCCAACAAAAAAGCAGATGAAAAACAAGCATTCCCAAATGTGTAAAGGAATGTACTAATCCCAGAAGACTTGAGGAGATTGTTTCCACAGATGGACATACCAAGTCCAACTCTCTGATGGCCTGGAGATGAAACATCCTGGAATCTGAGGTCTAACATTCCTGTGCTTTTCAGCCGTGCCCAACCTCCTCAGCAGTGTGCCCTAGACAAAAATTATATTGGAAATGGAGCTTGGAAGTGCTAGGTTTTCTAGAAGAAAATATGTGATGAGACTGTCATAGTTGTTCAGAAATGAAGTGTCAAAACCTCAGAAAATTGCCAGCTGTTTAAAGGCATAGAAATCTAATTTCAAAATCCAAATGTTTCTCTTAATTTCTGAAGATAAAACTAATTCAGGTCAGAATAGTGTGCAAGGTTGCAGTTTTGTTATTTTTTTCCCCATCAAATTGCAGAACTTTAAAATTCCTGATTTAAATGTGAAACTACAAAGTCATGAATGTAATCTTTGTAGCTTAAGCCCTAAATGGGGTGCTTGCTGTGGGAAGTGCTGGAGGAAGCCTTCAGCAGCGTATGTTATGTCAGTTCTGTTTACAGAGAAGTTGCCTCTTTTCATCCATGGTGACAGACCTAAAAATGGCACTTGCTGAGGGACAGGGCTGAACAACTCTGGAAAATCTTCTGTAGCTGTCCTCCTACAGAACTGTAAATAGGTATCCAGGCAGTAGACAAAGCTTTTTATGACATCTCCAGGCCCTATCCCTTTGTGTTTATGGAATTGCTGAGACTGCAGAAAGAGATGCTGCTTCAGTAGCAGGAAAATTAGCTGCTCAGGCAGAAATAAAGAGGAGCAAACTACTGCTGGCCTCTGGAAGAAGGAAGGAGTCTAACCTGCAAGAGGGGGAAACAGTCTGAGACCAGACTGGGAAGCAATATTCCCTCCTTTCAAGTTGCTGACCTCTGAGGGGCAAACATTGAAGCACTCTTCCTTATGCTATCTAGCTCTGCCTATTAGGTAAGTTTCTTTCATCAGAAAAGGCACTTTTTCTACTTACAGCTCTTCACAATGCTCAGGGTTCTCAGATTTTCTCTCCCACAGATGCTCTCTGCAAAACACATTTTCCCACAATTACCTGTGTTGATGTGCTTTTTAATACTTTCAGACCTTTCAGTCTAAATAGACCTTTCAGACTAGTCTGTCTCAAATTTTAGATAAACACTTAAGTGATGTATTGAAGAGTGACTTTTCAGAGCATTAGTATCATGCTTGAGCAGTTCTGACAGCTGAGTTTTGAGCTTAGGTATTTAGAAAAGCATGGAAAGAATGAAATGTTTTAAAGAAGTCCCAAAGGCTTATGCACAAAGCAGCTTCTCCAGGTTTCCAGAAAGCCTGAGACCTGAGTTTGCTTCTGCAGCTGAGGGATGGAAGATCAGATGCCCTGACCAGAGATAGTAATCTCTCTTTGTGGCTTTGAAAAGGCAAAATCGATATACTGGGCACCTCTTTATAACAAGGAGGTCTCTGTGCCTCAAGGTTTTGTTGTGACCTGGATGTTGATCACCACATGATTAATTAGCTGGCATCATTTCAAATTCCTTTGGTAAGGTGCAAGATCCATCGCTTTTCCTTGTTAAAATTCATATGGTTGGTGATTGTCCAGCTGTCTAATTTGTCTGTGTTTCTCTGCAGGGCTTCTCTGTCCTCAAGGGAGTCAACATCTCCCCTCAATTTAGTGCTTGAATCTGCAAACTTGCCCAGTATCCCTTCCTGTCCTGCATCTAAGTAATTTATGAAGATGTGGAAGAGCATAGGGCCTAAGATGGAGCCCTGTGGAACCCCACTAGTGATAGGTCGCTAGTCTGGTGTGACCCCAGTCACTGTCACCCTTTGTGTCAGACCCATGAGCCAGTTGCTCACCCATCACATGATGTGTTTATTCAGCTGAGTGCTGGACGTTTTGTCCAGAAGGATCCGATGAGAGACAGTATCAAAAGCTTTGCTGAAATCCAAGATTACATCAACTGGCTTCCCTTGATCACAACTAGGTGGGCTACTTTGTTGTAAAAGGAAATTATGTTTGATGAGTAGGACTTTGTCCTTATGAAATTGTGCTGGCTGTGAGTGATGACTGTGTCATCCTTCAGGTGTTTTTCAATAACTTTCAGAATAATATTCTGCATAATTTTTCCAGTTATAGAAGAGACACTGACAGGCCTGTTTTTCCTGTAGTTTTCAAGTTCATCCTTCTTGCACTTCTTGAAAGAAGCATTTTTCAGCTTCCAGCCAGCTGGGACTTCTCCAGATTCCCCAAACCATTCAAAAGTCGTTGAGAGAGATCTTGTGATGACATCAGCCAGGGCTTTAAGTATTCTTGGATGAGTTCTGTCGGGCCCCATAAACTTATAGGGATCCAGCTGGAACTGCAGAACCCACGTATGTTCAGGGTTGACTGGGATCATAAAAGATTTTAGTGGTCTTAAGAAGAAGTTAAATTTTAACATTCTCAGCAAGGTATGGGTCCCTGAGAAGGGAAATGTCCATGGTCTGTATTGAATGCCTTTTCCAGAAGTTTCCTGATCTGGAGAACTGTAGTAAGCTGTACCTGTGTTTGCTCTGCTTTTGGTACATGTTCTTCGTTACTGAGAGCTTGAATCTCTTTGGCTTGCCTAGCAAGAGAAGCGTAGGAATGAGTTTCCTCAAGAAAGCCTTAGAGTTTGATTTACTATGAAGTTATTTAATCATTCAGTGTTATCAAAACTTTCAACACTCAGTGTATCTTGTTTCTCTATAATCTGTATCAAGAGCTTTGTGGAAGAACTCATGCATAATGTATGAAGTGTTTTTCTGGATTTTTAAAATAAGACTGAGCTATATTTTGCATATAAATCAGTGTTAAGTGTTGAAAACATGGTATAATTTTCTCAAAATTATGGCACAGCACAGAAGGGATTTTTCTGAAGATTTAAGGGAAAAACCAAGGATGTAACAGACCACGTGTTTGGTGCTGCTGTGACTAGCAGCAGCTGTTTACATTCTTCTTAGTTCTTGGTAGTTAAAACTCACTGAGATCTTTGAACTGGTCAGCCATTCTTTTTCACCGGTATTTTTCTCATTGCTCTGCAACAGGAAGTTTTATCTTTTATCCCTTGCTTATAATAATCTGTTGAATTATTTGGAGAACAAGGATTTTGTTCTAGGAGTGAATTGCTATAATTCTCAAAAAATGACCATTTCCTATGGCACTACTGTTTCCCTTGGAGAGAAGACACTTTTGCTTGGGTGCTGACTGTCTTCCTGGATGCCCATCTGTTATTCCCTGCTTTCTCTGTCAGCGTGCCGCTGCTGGAGACGTTAGGGCTCTTACCTGTGGGGAGAGAGCAAAGACCTGCCTTTTCCTTACTGTGCTCTGAGGTACATCCTGCTTACCTAAGTTTAAAGGTTATTCAGTCTTTTTAAGGTAGCTATCAGGTAACAGAATGTGGTAAGAATTTTGACAGCAGAAGGCTAACAATGTCACCACAAGACTGCAGTCCTCAGGGTGGTAAGGAGTCAGGTGGGTGCTGTGCATCCCATTTCCTGTGCCCTTCTTGGAGCATGGCTCCTGTCCCTACTTGTCCATCCTTCGTGGTGGCTGCTCCATGGCCCAGGAAGGATGTTTACAAAGGGTTTCAAGTGCTGCAAAGAAGCTGCGAGAACCAGGTCCCTGTTTCCTCCTGAAGCTGGGTAGACTTGGACTCTGTAACTCCTTTGGGCAATTATGAAAATTATTGTTTGGGTAATTTCTGCCTTAACAACTCCTTTCCGAGAATGTTGGTGTGCAGCTTAGAGGGTTTGTTTCCTCAAGACAGATGCCAAGCCACAAGCATGAAAAGTTTGAAAAATCAGAGGAACCTCTGAGAGGTCAAGAATAATATAAAGTTTTTTCAGTCTGTCTTCTAAAATGCTAGTGTAGCTCTGTGCCTTGACAGCTCTCCCAGTACCCCTAAGGTGAGTTTTGCTTCTACCTCTTTTTTTACCCAAAGCTGTGTCCTTACCTGCCCTCCCACCCCCAACCTCCTCTCTTCACCCAGATCTTGCAGTCTGTCTTTGTACCTCCTCTTTTTATCGTAACCCTTCCTCCTCCAGCTCCTGATGCAATATAGCAATGCTGCATAAGGAAATGTCTCTGTGAGAAGCCCTGGTGTATATACTCTGCCTTCTCTTTTGTTGCACATGCATGCTATTCTTTTCTTGTTTTTAGGGGTGACACCATAGTTCCAACATCAAAACCATTCCCTGTTCCTCATTACAGATAATTCCATAAATCTATTTCCACTGGAATTTTTAATTTTTCATAGCACTCCAACAGGAAATAAAAGCTTCCTAGTTTCAGAGATGCAGCTGTTCCTTGCTAATGTATCCCAAAATAATCCCAAAAATGAGGATGTGTTTTCTTTCTTCAAGTGTTTGTTCATAATTTCCAATCTGCTAAATTTGTTTTCTTTGCACTTTGACTTGCTGACTTGTTGTTAAGTGTGAAATTGGTGCTTGTGTTCCTGAAAGCAGGTGCTTCAAATTCAGGTTTAGAAGTCCAATTTCAGTTTCTGTGCTTGAAAATGGGACTTAAAAAAAAAAAAGGAGCTTTCTCTTTGCCCAAAACCTGTCTTGCTCACAGGTATTGCTTGTCTGCAGCTCTGCTTACAGCCTCACATGATGAGTGGGCTGTGCCTATTTGGAAGCGAGTAGATAAACATGCTGTCCTCTGCTCACCTAACCCTGACTCCCATGCCTTTTGGCAGGTTTAAAAAAAGACTGCTTTTTTTTTTGTTTTCACAGAGGAAGAACATTGTGCTATTTTATCTAGCAGAGACAAGATACTTCAAAGTAGTAGTAACTATGTTGGTCTTCATACAAGACCACACATGGCTCTGGTGGCCTCAGCATAGCAGTCTACAATGTCTGTGCTTGCATTTTTTGCAATTTAATTGGGTGTCATTTGTCCCTGTTAAAGAAGAGGAAGACTTGCTAGAGGGAAGACTTCCTCAAATGCCATGCAAGAGCACTGCACCATCATTTCCTGTCTGGGCTATAAAATAAATCCTCTTGTCACACCAGTCCCTGTGGTACAGCCCAGTGACTGGCAGCATGGCTGTGGCAGGCTGCAAACCTCCAGGTTTCATTCAGGAGGAGCCAGTAATTCACTTGAGTGTGCTGCTAATGGCCTGCCACTTTCCACTACGGAAAATTAAGCACAAAAGTTTAAAGGAGAATGACATTAGTTTTAAGATATGCCATAACGTGTTTATATACAGACTGTGAGGCTCACTGCTTCTCTGCCTGGAGAGCTTCACTGGCCCTTTATACTCATCCTCTTTTTACCCGCTCAAAATAGAGCAGGTTGTTAGGTCCTCTAAAGATCTCTTGCTTGCATGAGATAAAGATTACGTTAAAATGGGTGCTTCAGAAAGTTAGGGAAACCCAGTGCTGCAAGGACAGAGAGATGGTAATGCTTACTTTAAGGGAATGTTAATAGGAGCCATCCACTGAAGTCCCCCAGACTCTGATTGGAGAATAAATCTGAGTGGAGATGTTGACTCTAAACATCCCCTGCAGATGGGCAGGGGAGGGCACGTGGACTGAACTCAGAAAAACTAATTTTCCATTGCTTGGATAATCCCTTCAGAATCTATTTTTTGAGCATCAAGGCAAGATCCTATCTCTTGGGTATGAGTGGAATGGGAGTGGATGAGTAGCCATGCAAAGGCTGTTTCCATAACTGGTCAGCAGCTGATAACTGTGAAGCTGAACCATTTAAAGCTGTGCTAATATGCAGCACTTGGGATTTATTCTAGAAAATTATGATGAGAGATACAGGAATGGCAATATGCACTCAGTCAGATGAATTGCAATATTCATAGTCTTTAAAGTCCAACAAAAATATCCACTGTCATTAAACTGGAAAACCAAAGGTCTGTGATATACATCTGTAATTATTCAATATAAATTAAGCATAGCTTGTAATCCATTAAGACTTTGAAATTGTAAGCTAATCTGGTGAATGTATGGATGAATCTCTTCAAAATACAGTATATGTTGCCTCACTATTTTCAAACCTCAGCAGGATATAGCCAGCAATTCTGTCTTATATTTTCTGGGGGTTTTTTTCAGACAACTGGGTTAGATCCAGATCACTGGCTCAGGCTGATACAGACAAAATGATGATATAGCATCCTGTTTGTATTAAAGGAGAATAGGGATTTATTTATTTATTTATATTTTTACTCTGTAGAGGATGAGCCATAGGTGCTTTTTGAATGTTTTTAGCTGAAAAGAACAGTTTTCATACCATACAAAGTGGATGGGGGGGTAGTATTTATATCACCTCCACAAATGTCTAAGGTTGATTCTTATATCAATAATGTCTCTATAAACTTTGTACTATTGGAAAAAATCAAAATATATGTTTGCTGGGGTTTTTTTTACTTACACTATTTCCACATTCTTTTTCTCCCTGAAGTAGAAAGGATGACAATATTTTTGCCTTTATGCCTCTCAGCTGAAAACAGGCACTTTGAAAGCAAATTAGACACATGACCGGGAAGTAATGTGGTTGTTTTGTCATTTTCAGCCTGCGTACAGTGAGGTTTCTGTCTGATGGGCTGGTGAAAGGAATGCAAGGATGAGTTGCCTGTGTCACTGTGTAATCTGTCAATATATAATTTGTCAACATATAATCTAAAGCAGCCTCTGGAGAAATAAGTACTTTGTAATAATGCTTTGTGGTTGCATTCATAATGAATTCAATGAAATACAGATACCTTGTATAAAGCCTGGATAATCTAGCCATAAAACTATGCTAATTGAAAAGGTCTTTCTAATTTCAGGATTAAGTTCTTGTGAGCTGGTAAGGCTCTATGTAAAAAAACATGTCACAGTGCTGTTGAAGGAAGAAAAGCACCTTCTGGTATTGGTACTCAGCTGTTTTGCCAGTTCTCTTATGTTTCAGCACAGGTTGCAACACCTCTCGGAGTTCCAAGCCACTTTTTCCCCACCTGTCCCTGCCTGCTGTCTGTAATTTAGGTGCACCTCCTGAGCTCCTCTGTGAAGTTTGTAATTAAATAACCTTTGTGGAGGAACAAAGAGCAATTCAGTTTGACTGGGAACCTTGACTTTGCTTAGTGCACTGGTTTCCTCAACACAATGTAAAATCAAGTAAGTAGCTGAGTAGGACACTAATGGTCCAGAAAACATAGAATATACTAGAGACAAAGAGAACACTAAGAGTGATGGGGAGAAAAATAAAATAACCTAAATTTCTCACTCATGCTCTTTGCTTCCACATTACATTACAATGTGTGAAAGCAGAAGCTTTCATGCTGTTAGCCAGCAGGCATGGCCACTCCAAATACTATCTATCATAGAGGAACTTTTTAATACAGGATCCAGAAATCCATGGTGGGATTCTTATTCCGCTCTTCATAAGCCCCAGGCCAGAGAATAAAAATGTGTTACAATTCTTAAGAGTCAGTCTATGAACACTACAGCTCTCCTTCAAAGAAAGTAAATTCTTGGTACTGGCCAGCATGCTTTTTATTCACCATTTTATTTTTATGAGCTCTAAATATAGTTCCCAAATGAAAAAGGCAGTAAAATTTTCAAGTCTAAGATAGAACAATGTGAACAGATCAAAACTGGCATTGATATAGTCTCTCTCTCCTCTCTTGCTGTATGTTCCTGGCACCTTCTTTGCACCAAGCTGAGTGCTTTTTCTGACTAAGCTGTGAGCCAAATTGGTAAAAATAGACTTGCAAACTGCTGACCAAACATTTCCATCTCCTTTCTTCAATCAGATCTAATGCTCATGTACTATATGCTGTGTTGATTCAGCATTCAAAACCAATGAAATAAAAAACCAATCTGTTCCTTTGTATTTCTCATACTGGTTTGGTTTCCCACAAGGTCAGCAAGCTTGATGTTACCCCACAGCTGTGACCAATGCACAGGAGATCTTGGGGAAGGGGAGGCAAAGGAGAAGAGCTTTTTTTTTTGGTAGAAGAGGTTAGGTTAGTAGTAGAGGTTTGTTGTGTGTGGTGTTTTTGTGGTTTTTTGTTTGTTTGTTTGTTTTTTGTTTTTTTTTTTTGGTTTTGTTTGTTTGTTTGTTTGGTGTTTTTTTAACTAGAGAGGTTTAGGCTGAAGAGTGGTTCAGGATGGTCAAAATTGACCTGAAGCCCTCTGAGAAAGGGTCCAGCCTGTGCTTGGCTGCAAGAGCACTGGCAAAATGTGAGAGAATTGTCTTGCTGGGGAGCTTCAGGGCTAAACCCTCTCTTTTGCTAATCACAAGGGCACTGGGTTCAGTTTCTGACATAGTGGTATAAGCCTAAAGTAACTCACTGTCTAAGTGGTTTAAGCTTAGACTGCAAGTGTAGCCTCAGTCTAAAAACATGCAACTGATTAGAAGTGTATTGAATTGGTACTTGTCTCATGGAATTTCGAACTGAAGTAGTCAGAGAGCAGATTCAGCTACTCATGATGGCTGGATTGGATTCCAGTTGAATCAGCTTGCATGAACTGTCTATAATGTGTCTGCATGAGCATTAGTGCTGGCTGGCACAGGAGAGAGAGCAGGGAGGACAAGGCTATAGTAACATAGGCTTAATTTGCAATGGCATTTTGTACTGGAGTAAGCTGAGAAGCAGGTTACATCTGTCCAGGTGGGGAGACTTAATCAGTGCAACTACAATCAGCCTAGGCCAGAAAAAAAACCAGTGGGAGCAGAAGGTGGAGACTGCACCATGCACCCCATGTTGAAATGGATTGGTGGAGGGTGGGAAAAGGTCTGGGATGTTCTTTCCCCCTCTGTTTTAAGTAGTTGGCTTTGCTGGTTCAGAACTATGAACTGTATGGAGCACTACCTGAAAAATCTTCAAGGGATTACTCTGGGGCATGTAGATACAGTCCAGAGTGACATTTGTTCAAATCAGCTTTTGAAGAAGGTAAGGGTTTTTCTTCTCGCTGGCCTTACCCAGCCCATCATGGAAATGCAGCACAGTTTTGCAGTTCTCAGCTGCCACATTCAGTGCCAAATGAAATTCAGTGCCTAATGTTGGGTGAGATGTTTCTTATAGCAGACAGTGATATTATACATGTTATACAGGGCCATTCCCCAGGGGAATTCATGGCTTGCAAATGTGCAACAGCTCCAGTGGCCCATTTTCTTTAGACGTTACTTCTTTCATATTTTCATTCTGCTTCTCCTATGTTCTGTACAAGGCATAATATTCTTGTCCTAGGATGTGATATTGTTGAGTCATGTGTTACTGCACTTTCATGGCAGGAAAGCATGAATTTGATCTATTATTATTTTAGTTCTTCTCCTACACTGTGTATTTAGAATTTAGATTAATTACTGCAACTGGTCTTTAAATATTATTGCAATATAGGAACTAAGTGTAAATATTCAAATTGGTTCATCTTAGTCTAAATTACTAAAAGCATGGTGACACTTGCTGTACTGATTGGTTTCAGAGGGACTGGCTAGGTGCTGAGGGTTTCTAAAACTCACAGCCGTGTTTACTCTCGGTAACTAAATAAGAGACCTAGAGACCAAACTAGAAACATGATGGGATTCGGAAGCTTGCAGGTTTTTTAATTGTTTGGTTTTATTTGGGACTTTTTTAAAAAAATAAATATCAGCATAAGCCTATAATGACAGGGAAGCAGAGAAAGAAAGGTAAAACAATATTCTAGGTATTACTGACTGATTGGAGCTTGCCTTGGTTTGTTACAACCATGATCCCTCTAATTAAGTAGAATTCACCCCAGCACAGAGGATTTCTGTAAAAGCCTTTGCTCCACACACAACCTACTTCAGGTCTCTGTGAAGGGGGAGACATTTGGCATAACTGGTGAGGTTCTACCCCAGACAAATATCCTTGATGAAAATCCCGGTTATAACATTCAGCCACTGGATGTCCTCATTTTCAAAGGTCTGCAAAGGTTCATCAGCTGGAAAGCCACGTGTTGTTGACAGTTTGCAGAGCATTGCATAAAAATATTCTTGCATAAAAATATTTTGTGTGTATTGGGTGTTGCTAAACTCCAAGCTTACAACCCATGTAGCAATGGAATCAGTTTCAGCTATCAAGGTAATTGAACTACTAGTGGATGCAGAACATGTATTCTCAAATCTTTCTTTTTTCTCTTATTTTCTTCATTTTTTGGAGCTTTTTTAATGACTTAAGAGTAATTTATGTAAAACCTTGCTTCACAGGACTTGCATTCCTAAACACTGAGAAGTGCACTGCATTTCTTAATTTTTCCAGTGCTACATTTGCTGGAATTTACTGCAGTTTTTACTGTGGCTTTGAACAGCAGCTTGGTTTTTCAAAATTATTGTGAATTCTCAAGGGTACATCCCTCTGCTTGCAGGAGTCTTGATTGTCTGATCCCACAAAGACTTTGCTAGGCTTAGGTAATCACATTGTGCGTGCAGCTACACCTGCCCAGACAGCTTAACTTTTCTTCCTCTCAGAATCATAGAATGGTTTGGATTGGAAGCGACCTCAAAGACCACCTAGTTCCAATGCCCCTGCCATGGACAGGGACACCTTTCACTTGACCAGGCTGCTTCAGAGCCCCATCCAACATGGCCTTTCTCCTGCACCTCATGCATGAGCCATCATCACCCACTGTTCCTTTGCGGCAGGCTCCCTTGCCTGCACCATCACGGAGGGCGTTTCTCAGCCCAAGCTTCCCCTGCAGCTAAAGCTCTCATCCAGTCTCCTCATTCTTGCAGCTCTAATGGCATCGTCCTCATTGCCAAACATTTCTGTCTTCTGATTATGGTTTGACATTGCTTGTCAGACACCCTCCAACAACTTATAAAAATCTGAGCTGGCAGAAAGATTGACAATGAGCTGTCTGTAGTGCATGTGGGTTTCGTGTTTGTTCATGAAATGTGGAAAACTCATTCATGAAAATCTATTTTGCTGATTTTTTTCAGTTTGAAATTTCAAGGAAAAAAGATCTATTTCTCTTAGCTTTCTGCCTTTTATTTCTTTAATTTAAGCTGCTCTTAAACCACATTCCACCAAGACAGCAGCTTGTCCTCTCTAAACATTTGTTTGAAATTGCAAAAGCAGATTTTACTGTGCGTGGAAGACAAACTCAGAAAAAAAAATTAAAGCTAGACTTCTTTCCTTCATTAGAGAAACTCACCTTCTGGTATAAATGGGCACACTTACACTAGATACCTACCCTTCATGTACCGTGAAGGATGCTAGTTTTGTTCTTACCAGGCTGGTGCATGGGGCACATCTCCAGGAGGAGTCAGCCTCTGTAGCTGAAGTCTGCTAAGATGACTGATACCAGGTGAGTGCTTCAGAAAAAGAGATGAACATGTTATGTTTCCACACACAGCTCTGCAGGACTGGTAGATCCTCATGGAAAGTTCCTCACCTCCTGTGCATTCTTTCATGTCCACAGTGGAAAGGGAGGCATGCCCAGAGCTGCTGAGGTGCACGGAAACCTGGAGTGCTCCTGCCAGGAGTCTCAGTCCTGGGATTTGCTCCAGCTAGGTAACTGTGCTGATTTCTGGACTCTGGAGTAAGCCTAACATTCATGTGAAAGATTCAGAAGATGGAAGATAGAGAGAAAACCACAATGGGCAGATCTGGATGATACAATTCTTGTCACAATTCTGTTACCTTAATCCCAAGTATGTGCTCATGTTTCCATAACAGAGAGAAGAGCCAAGTGTAGTAGGAGCAGATTGCTCTGCAGATACAGTGAGGAGCAAAGAGCAGCTCATGAAGAAGATATGTGTTGCAGGACTTCTCCTATCCCAGAGCTGCCAGCAGCTGAGAAGCCAGGAAATGGTTGACTGGAAATGAGCTTCCTCCACTCCTGAAGACTAGCTTGGCTGTGTAAGTGAATCAAAAGTCATGTCCCTGCCCTAGGAACTGTGATACTACCCTGAAATTTGCTCACCTTAGGCTAAATGATCATCTCTCAGAAAACACAGCTTCTAAACTGCTTAGGAACTGGCGACAGCTCACAGACTGCTCAGCCTTCTCCCTCTAGGAGAAGACTTACTGATCCCTTTCTGTCATTCTGAAGGGCATTGTGAGCCTTGTGAACAGTGGCAAATACAGATGAAGAGAAATGGGATTCGAGTACAACATCTATGTACTGAGGTTGAACACTTCCGCTTTTCCTTCTGGTGCTCATGGTCAACCCTGGAGAGTTGAAGCCTACTGTGATTTTGCAGGTTCTACCTATTCTTTCCTCTTGTGGCTTTTGAAGAGCTCTTTGGAAAAGTGCTGCTTTTAGAGATTGTAAAATTGGAGATTTAACTTGGAGTGATGAAAAAAGATTAAAGGTTTTGCAAGCAGCAAAACTTAGATTTATAGCAAACACAGAGGATTTTGCTTCCTCAATACAAAAGTCCAGATGCAGCTCAAAATCAATAATTGATCTATTTCCATTTACAGATACATCTACCTTCATTCAGGCTAGGAAACCTTATTCCTGGGTGCATATTTTCCTTTTAAGCAGCTTGTACTCAGGCTGTCGGCAAATGTATCTGTTCGTCAAGTAGGCAACACTTCTAGAAATGAGCCAGGGATGTTTTTTTCTACAGGAAGCCAAGAGTAGGACTGACAAGACAGATGGAAGCTGCTGAACTGTTACAGAGCTTGTTAGGGAAGCACAGAGCCCTTTAAAGCTGAGGCTGCAGCCAGGATTTACCTCTTGAGAAATGGCAACAATCCCCAAAGTAAGTAGTTTGCATGGGCTACAAATCTGCCTCAAAATAAGCAGCATGGATGCAACCTGTAAGGCTGAACTCCAAATAAACCCTTTCTATTTCAGCTATAGTATGGGATGATGCTGAGCTGACATATTGTGACTCTCCCATTGGGTGCTCTGTATCCCAGATTGCTGACTGTGCAGCCACACCAAGCTGTGGGTCACACATCTATAGTCCTTATACAGATAAAAATTCCTGCTATGTTAACAACACATCTGCAAGGAATTTTGTTTTTGCTTCAGCTGGTTAATGCAGCTGTGTCTTGCTCTGGCTGGATGCTTGATGCAGCACCGGGGCAGCATGACACAGTCCATGGAGGATTTGCAGGACTTCTGGCTGCTAAGTACTAGGCTTGTTACATGCACATGCTGCTGGGCCTTTGTGAACTGAGTTTTTATTTTTTTCAAAGGAATCTTGGATAAGTTTCATGGTTGTGGCAGCAAAAGCCCATTGGTGGCAGGAGGCTGAGCTTGCTGCTTTCTGGTAAAAAGGCTCTTTTGCTTCCAAAGCAAACGGTCACAGCAGTAAAATTACTGTGCATCTTCTCAAGATACACATAGTGTATTGTCTGCTAAGTGTATTCTTAGAACCAGATGATCATTTTAAGAAACTTTCTTAAAATACCTGAATCTGAGCCAGACATGTAAGGCAGAAGACATTGTCCTGACAGCTGGAGTTTCGGGAGGTTGAAAGCAAGTAGAAACTAGATCTTACAGAAGGAAGTACTGGGCCAGCTAACAATGGAGATTACCATCTCTTCCCATTGCTCCTGATGACAGGACAAAAGGTGCCCTTCTGTTTCCTTGGAGGTTTCCAAACTAAAGAAAAGGTCTTTGTTTTTGGTGAGGGGGATTTTGGCTGAGGAAAGTTAGCAGGGAAGCAAAGATAGGAAACTGGCAGCAGTTTGGCATTGTGTGTGAGGTAGAACCTGCCCATTTGGTGCTAAGTGTGCTTCCAGAAGCTAGAAAGGGTGAGATGCTTTCATTTTTGGCATTATTTCTAGCTGTTGTGTACTCTCAACTTCTCTTGTTTTCAGCTTGCAGACCTGAGATTAATTAAAAATACAGCATAGAGATTCCCATCTTCCAGAAAATAAGTGATGTGATCTCATGATCTCCTGTAGGAGACGCACTGGGATGAAGTGGAAGACAAAAGAATCAAGGAAAAACTGCATCATACAGCTATATCGGTATTAGACACAACATCTGTATCCTGGGATCAGATTTCTGCTGAGATTTTGCTTGAGGGCAGCTTGTCCTTCCTGCAGGGAAGAGACACAGGGTAAGCCACAAGATGACCGTGGCTGTAACGCGAAAGTTGAAGGAAGAGTGACATATAGAAAGGGAGCCCTGGGAGGGTTCTGTTTCTTTGGGGTAGCCCATGTCCCAGCAGCACTTTTTCCAGGGGACAACCCCATCTATACACCTCCTAAACCTGAGAGCACTGATGTATCAGGCAGCCTAAAGCAAGCAAGCCCACAGTAAGGAGGGGGAGATGAGAAGTCAAGGCTCTGCCGCAAGCAAAGAGCCCGGTGCCATGCACAGCAAAGGGGTATGGACAGCTAGGCTGCAGAATTACAGCCAAAATTACAGGCTGCTGCTTGCCAACTGTGTGGCTGGAAGGAGCATGCCAGAGCAGACTGGGCTTCCCCCTCAGCCTCGTCTGGCCTCCTGTCAGCCTACGCCTCTGCACAGTGTCTGGACAAAGCGCTAAAAAATACAGAATTAAAAACGTGAATGTCCAAGCTCAGAGTCTGTGTTTCTGCAACGGTTGAAAAACTAGTGGGCATTTCACAATTAAAGCTGAGCAGTATATACAGTGGGTGATGGTGTTTCCATGCCAGGATTCCCACAATGAGCAAGACAAGATGTGTCTTGCACCTCTGGTGTCAGCTGGAAGAAGCCTATTTCTCGAAGCACCAGGCCCTTTTCTGGTCCACATATTTTCAAGTCATCTCCTTTCACATTTGTAGTCATCTCAGATCTTCTCACAATCAAAATAATTTCAATACTTTCTTCCAACACAAAACAGTCTTTACTGAGCACATGGTACATTGGAAAACCTCTCATAAAATGATCAAGGATAGGATAGAGTAGTTCTTTGTGAGGGGGACCTACAGTGATCATCTAGCTGAGTTTCTGGGCTGGTGGAAGTTCCTTGCATTTAAGAGTTTGCTGAAGGGTCACACTCCAGCCCACTTTGCTTTCCATTCACTCCTTCTGTTTGCCTGCAGAGCTTTGGAGGTGCCTGCATGGACTTCCTAGTTCACCACTGTATGTCTGTTTGCCAAGTGTTTACTTGACCTAAATTCTTTTGAGAACTATCATTTGTGACAACTTAGCACAGGCTTTACAGAACTGGGTGGCTGATTAATAAGCACTGTGACCTGGACTCACAAGCTCTGACATTTTATCAACAGTACAGGCAGGTTTTTTTCAATTTTATTTATTTTATAATGCTATTGACTTCTTAAACTATATTTTTTTCTAACTGTAAGATTGAGCTGTTGTATGTATGTCCTAAATTTCTAGTTCACCTTTCAGTCCTCAGTATAACATCTCTCCAGAAAGGGATTTAATTCTGAAGACAGTTGTGATTCTCACTGAGTAGCTACTTCATACCAGGTAAACTCACTGGATTCAGATGTCTGCTTTTAGTGCTAGTTGTTATTGTGACATGATTAAAGGCAGAAAAATATTTTACCTGGTGCAGCTGCTTACTATAATTTTTGCTTTTGGTATTCCAAATAATTACTGGTTGTATTCTATGTATCCTTGGTCTGATTCCTTAAATAAGCAACTTTCACAGTTCAGTTCCTCTTGCTCTAAGGAGAAATGTCAGAAATTTCTTCATTCTTTTTCCTGAAGATCAGTAACACTTCTATAACATGGCATTTTATAATTTAAATTTAAAAAAACTTCCGTGGTAAAACTCACTGAAGTACAGCTCTCCAATTAACATACGTTTATATGAGCTAATATAGGAAATTAGTGAAGGATAGACTTAACATTAAACTTGCATTTCTGAATGCTAAATGTGGAATTGTGTGTGTGCAATTTTGATATTTGACTATTTGACTATTTTAAGGGCACTAAACTTCCTTCCAGCTGAGAGGAACAAAATAAGAAACCACACATGAAAAAAAAAGTTTAAAAAAATTACAAGCCAGTCAAAATACTTTTCATTGCTGTAAAATTTACATTAGCCCTGGTACTAGCTGCTTCTTCCTTCTCTCTGTAAAACATGTTCCAGGTCCTTCAATAAGTCCACAAAATGATGGGCTGTAAGAATGCTCCTGATATGGGTTCTTGACATGCCAAGCGGTGTTCCTTGTTGCTACCCTTGCATTGGTGAGAATCACGAGCTCAGCTTCCCCAAGAGAGTTGTGACCTCCTGACCCTTGCAATGTTGAAAGCCCACGGGAAGCCCGGGGTCTCTCATCATTCAGCCAGTAGGGATCAGGAACTGAAGGTGAGGCTTAATGCCTACCTAAATCCTCAGGCTGGGCTGATAGGCAGAGTGACCAACTTTGTGCTTGTATCTGCCTTTTTACTTCATGCCAAACCCAGCAGTGTGGTTGTTTCTGCTGGCCATAGGAAATAGAGCACCCAACTATATCCAGTCAAGGATTATTTAGTTACATTATGATGTTGATATGAAAAGGTAAACATAGACCTGAATTCATGTCTCTACTTGTTCTCTTCATAGTGGTTGGAGAAGCAAAATTTGCTGTGAGAAGTTGTACTGAACCAGCTGAAAACAGCAAAAACCTGAAAAAATGGTTGGGACCCAGAATCTATCCATCAGCTGCCACAGCCAGCCCAGCAATTTGGAGGGGGTAAAAAGAAAGAAGGAAAAAGCCCATCCTAGCTGCCAGAATGTCTTTTCCTTATTTGCATGGACACATCTATTTGTTCTGGCCAAAGAAGATGAGGGGTGTCAGCCTTTGAAAGTTGGTGTGAAATATGAAACTACTGGAAACAATGCAACCACATATGAATGGCCACTCCTTACAAACCAAACTGAAGCAAGTAGGATTAAATCAAAGTAATACCTCATGTGATTACAGCTCATTGTGTTCAAATAAAAGCTGACGTTAACACGAATGATTTGTTTGGTGGTGGGGGTGGAGAGGATAGGAGATGCTACAGCTTCTGCTCACAGTGATTGCTATTTATAACACTGGAAAAGCACAGTGAACACGTTAAATGCGCTGCCACGAGCGCGTGCCACTTCAGCTTGGTATTATGGCTATAATAATTCATCATGGCTTAGACGTGCCTTTGTACTGGTAATACATTACTTGATTCTGTATCAGTTATTCTAGGCATACAAAACCCCTGTCGATGTGGTGGTACCTGTGATGATTAAACCATAAGTTGTAACTGTAGCTGTGTAATCAGTATGGGAACACTTTACAGTCACATTTACCTGCTGTTTTTACAGCCTGCCTCTAAACAATTTACATAGAAATGAAGAGCAAATGAGACCAGAGTCCTCAGCCAGCAAAACTGAGCAAAGAGAAGTATGGCAGTGCTAATTACCTCTAGCACCCTACCGGGGCTGGCTCTCAGCAGCTCTGCAGGCTGTAATACAGTTACTGTGGGTTCAGAAGTATTCCTGTTTAATTTGCTCATAGGTGCTGGGTAACTAATCTTCCAGCAGAAATCCAGTGCTAGTTAAATTATTTTCCCCAAAACTAGTCCTGTTAGCTGTTAGTACATGGGTCTTTCTGTCTTCATACTCTCCTTGTTTTGCCCTGGATTCTCTGTGCTATGTAACCGTATCTCTTTATGGCAAGGCTTAGAAATCTGGGAGAAGGAAGAAGTCCTGAATGCAGAAACAGGCTTCAGGAATTTGGCCTGTTTTATTTTTATTTTATCTGTGTGGTTTTGCTTGTTTGTTTGTGGTTGTTTGTTTGTTTTTTAGTTATTCATTGTACTTTTCCTGTTGTTAATTTAAATGGATTTTGAACTATGAGCTTTATGAATTATTTAAACTATACTGATGCAAAATCTATTTCTATCCATTCTTTATGTTTTCTCTCTATCCCACAATGTACATTACTATTAAATTCTGATTATTCTGAATATTACTGCTTTCTTTGTAGCAGCACTAACCTCCTCTGCACTCACTCAAGCCCATGGATATCCTTGCTCTAGGCCTTTTATAAAACTTGAAACTTGGCGTTGTTTGCTTGAATTGCCTTTTGACAAGCCAGAAAGCAATTCTGTCTGAACTGTGCTGAGGACGGAGAGCTGCAGCATGACCTTGCTCTTGCTTCTTTCAAAGCATAACTTCCAGGAACACTCCTGAGATCAGTCCAGCATTATCTGTATTTTGCATTTCATTGCCTGAGCTCTTTATAAGTCACAGAGACCTAATTTTTTGTTCAGGATCACACAGAATGATGCTATCTAGCAGGAGAAATTGAGATTTTCAGCACTGAAGTTTTTGGCTATATGCCCAGACCAGGCTGGTAATGACTGAAGGATGGCTTTTTGTTTGATGGACTGTAAGACATTAATTCTTTGGTGATGACCAGTCTCCCAGGTTTCAGCTATGAAGTGACTGTGTGTATAACTGGTACCCCTGGTGTCATTCCCAACAGAGAGCCCTGGAAGCACTGAACTGTTCAGCAGCGTGATCTCTTGCACTCAACACCGCTCCGCTGGCAATGCCATGCAGGAGACTCTGCCCACCTCCTGGTGTGTATGTCCTGCAAATAACTGGCTGCAACCTTTGTTTATGGCACCTTAACACCGTTTAATGGGGGCAACAGTGACTGTCACAAACTCTGATGTGGGTTGCCTGATCACAGAGTGAATAGCAGGAAGAAATGTGAACTGTTATACCACAGTGAGAGCAGACTTAATCTGTTCCCCTCCCAATCAGAGCTGGTCTGACCTTGTCTGCACAAGGCTGAAGAAAGCAGTTGGCTGGGAAAGAAGCAAAAAGCTGCTCCCCACACTCATTTACTCCTCCTGCAGAAGAGGTAGTGGCTTTACCTCTCTTACCAAATGGCAGCTCGAGCAAGGTAATCCCCCTGCAGGACAGCGAGACCAGCACACCTTAATTCCTTCTGCATGTGAGCCACACCTTAGCTTGCTATGAAATGTGTAATGCAGCAGGACTGCTTCTATCAGAGAGGGCAATACTGCTCCCACCCCCGGGGGGCACAGTTGCCCCAAGTAATAAGGTTGTCAGGTGTGTGTTAGTATGAAGCCTGGCAACTTGCTGTCCTCCTTTCTCACAACTTTCATGCCAGGCTATAGCTTCTAGTTCATGTATTGTATCACAACTCTTTTTTCTCAGCCTTTTTTCAAGATCTCTCCCAACAAAAATTGTCCCAACATGAGGCCTCCTCTTCATTTAGGGAAGGTTTTTTATTGCTGCTGTTTCGTAGTGCAGAAGAACCACAGACACCAGTAACGTATTACACTGACCAAAGCTGAACAAGTTTGCTTGCTTGGGAGGTTGCTTTCTGCTGTGAGAATACTATTCCCTCAAGAATGGCACTGGTTTGCCTTTTGACTTTCTCAATGCCTATTTCCACACCATAGCTTCAGGCTATATCTTCACCTCTGCTGTGAGCAGATGAATCAGGGGCACTAGCCCTGATTTAATGTCCTAAGCTTCCAAGGATCTTATCAAAGATCCTCTGACAGTAGCTATCTACCTTAGAGAAGGGAAATATCTTTATCCTTATATTGAGTGTCAGTTGGTGAAGGCAGATCTCATAAATAAGTATTAATTAAGCTTTCTTGCCATCACTCTGTCCCCTGGATTCCCTGATACTCATAAGAAGCGTGCAAATAGTTTGACTCATTCTTCGTTAAAGTACACAGACTCACCCCATTGTCAGTCACCCTCCTGTTACTGCCTAAACTTGTCACAGTGAGGCCTAGTCATGAGACACATGACAGCATCTGCAGAAGTGACATCTCATGTCAGACTTTGTGTCCATGTCATGCAAAAAGGGTTTAAGCTGTTTACAACCATCTGAGACAATCAGTGCAGTGCTGGGATCTAAAGTCCTCTTTGTCTGGAGGGCATGCTGGGCATTTTTCCCAAATGGCACAGAGGATGGTGGTACAGAGAGCAGCATAAGATGGTGAGAGAACCTTTCCACTGAGGCCGTTGCTAGAGCTCTTGCCTGTTGTCAGACTCAGCTGTGGGACAATGTGGATGCTTCCTGACAAGCAGAAGATGGACATGAGGTCCTGAGGTGCCACTGACCAGTCTGTTTTTAGAGCTGGAGTTCAGGAGTCAATGCGCTCATCCTTCTGTTTGGCAGTGAAGCAAGTCACATTGTTTTCCAGCTTCCAATGCTTTGATTTATCCCATCCCCATGATGTAGTCCTTTGTACTACTGCATGTCCTAGGTAAACTGGGAGCAGTCAGCTGCAGCCCTCCCTTGTTCATGTGCCCTGCTGCATGGCTCCTCTGTAATCTCACTTCCTTCAGAGGGTTCCCTAGGAACAGAGGCACGGAGGTCACTGAATTTAGGCAAAGCAATCTTGGCAGCAAATCTTGGTTGGTCACAGAGGCTTGTGAACAGTTTGAGCCTCATATCTGCCTCAATATTCGTTCAGTTGATCTCTGCTGAGCCTCCACATTCCCTGCATCTGGTTCAATACCTTCAGTGTCAAATCTTGGGTTAGAGCTGCCATGAAGAGATTGATTTTCTGAACCTAGCTCCTCTGCTTGGCATCAAGGAGAACCAGTCTCACCAGCAGCTGCAAGAAGGGCATCTGAAGGGCCTGGCTGGCCCTGGCTGGGACCCACTAAGTGTGACAGAGATGGTTCTCCTCATCTCCACCTCTAAAATCTGCTGGGCAGCTTCCTGCATCCCTACCTTTGCCAAGCTCTGCCAACGCACAACAGGCTGGTTTGATTTTTCTCCTGTCGAAGTTATCTAATCTGCTGTGGGGCAGGGAAGCCTTGGGAGTGCTGGTGTGTGCCTGCCCTTTTTCTGAGAACATGTGAACACATTTATGAATGCTCTTTTGTAATTACTGAATATATTGACAGAAGGAAGAAACTATTGGTTCTGACGGCTATTTTTTAAGGTATTTACAAGAAGAAGTTAACAATTTTAAAGTTTCTTGTTTTGTAGGTCTGGAAATAATAACAGTATGCAAGCACATAAAATGTCCTTTTTAAAACCAAAAATTAGGCAGATCACTCCAATTCCCACAGAAGTTTAACAAGTGCAGCTTGTAAGATTTATCAGCTGATTTAAGAAGAACCCAACAATAAATACATTTCAACTTTGTAAGATTAAGTATTGTTGGTACCATACAAGGATTGAAGAACAGAAATGATTACAACAAGCTCCCCATCTCCCCTATTCCTATATCTGCACCCCATTATAATTATGCAAGAAATTAGCAATATTTCAAGAACAGCTCTGATGTTAACAGCCTGTTTTCAAAAGTATTTTGTATTGCTGTGTAGATTACAAAATTGCTATTATGCAACCAGAAAGACGAGATCCTTTAAGACTGTTTTGCCATCAGAGCTCAGGAGCACATCGCCCCACTCACAGGGGTGTGAAGTGGGGCTGCCGGAGCCAAGAGCCGGCAGTCACGGGCAGAGAACTGCCGGACTATTTGTTTTTGCTAACCCTTGTGACCTTAAAATTGCCCTTTTGAAAGTGGATTTAAAAAAACATTTCAGAAAGCCTTGAGGATATTGTGTGTGTGTGTGTGTGTGTGTGTGTGTATATACACACACACACACACATATATACATATATATATATTAATGTTAGACCAATGCAATTTGAGAGGGAAAACATTACTCATGGCCATGTACCTAGAGTGCGTTCCATACATTTCATTTTGTTACTTTCCAGACAATGTTCTAACAACTGAAAAGAAACTGTGAGCGTGGTCTGCGCACGCTCCCGCCGGTGTTCCCGGGCGCTTCAGGTAGGGATCGGCACGTCCCAGCGTCGGTAAAATGAGCGTCCCAAACCGCTCCCCGGCACCCCGGGTGACTGCGGACACCGCCGGTGCGACAGCAGCTGCCGCACTCGGCGCGGGGCGATGGCAGAGCCCGCCCAAGGCGGCTGCCGGCCCGGCCGCGGCTGGGGGAGCCGCGCCCCGCGAACCCCCCGGGCCGAGGGGTGAGGTGCGAGCCCCGATGCCCGGGCAGCACGTTATCCTTCTAGCCGGGGAAAGCTCCGTGCCGGCGCCGCTTTTTTTTCCCTTGGCAGAAAGTTGTGCGGGCGCCCGCCCCCGGCTGCCCGGGGCGAGGCGGCGCCGGGGCGGGCGCGGGGGGGTGTGCGAGCGGCGGGCCGGGTCCGGGCCCGGGGCGGGGCAGGGCGGCAGGGCCCGGCCCCGCTGATGTCAGCTGGGACGAGGGAGGAGAGGAGGGGGAGCGGGAGCGGCCGCCCGTGTTCCGGGTCAGGCGCGGGAATGCGCGGCGGCGGCCGGTAGCGCTGCGCTCGGCGCCCCGCGATGCCCCTGCGGGGAGGGCAGCGGCCCGCCGAGAGGCACTAGGGGGACGCCCCCGGTTCCGCCCCGCTCCGGCTCCCGCCCATTGTTCTCCCGGGGCCGCCGCGCTCGCCCGGGGCTGCTTCCCGCCGGCAGCGGCGGCGCGCTGGATGCGGCTTGCGGCCGCCGGCTCGCCGGGACCCGCGCTGCGCGGCGGCGGAGCGGGCAGCAGCTCTCGCGGCCGGCGGCGAGGAGGGGGCGGCGGTGAGCGGCGGCGCCCGCCCCGCGGCCCCCGGCGGCGGGGCGATGTTCCACTGCATCCCCCTGTGGCGGTGCAACCGCCATGTGGAGTCCATCGACAAGCGGCACTGCTCGCTGGCCGCCGTGCCCGAGGAGATCTACCGCTACAGCCGCAGCCTGGAGGAGCTCCTGCTGGACGCCAACCAGCTCCGCGAGCTGCCCAAGGTGAGCGGGAATGGGAGCGGGGCCCAGGTGAGCTGCCCCGGCAGGTGCCCGCCGAGCTCCCCGGACCAGCGCCCGCACCGAGGCGGCGGTGAGGGGCTCCTGGGGCCGTCGGTCTGTGGTAGCAGTCCTTGGAGTTAAAGGAAGAGCCGGACTTTCAGGTTAGCGTTTCCCAGGAGTTAGATGGGGAATAAGCTTTCACGAGCAAAACGTGGAGATCGCGTCTTGCGGGAGGACAGGTCCTGTTGGAGGGCAGGGGGGTCGGTGCCGCAGTCGCAGGACATGAGTGTATATTGTGATTAACGTGCACGTCATCGGAATTACGAGACCTTGGAGGGTATTCAGCCCTCCCCTTTTTTCCCCTTTCGGTAGATACTATCTGCTCCGTATATGGGAAAACCAAAACCCTCAAGCCGATAACCGCGTTCCCGTTTCTGCCTTCTACTGCTGGAAACTTAGTTGTGCAAAACGCGAAAGGCGAATAAGCTTTTTCTGTGGCTCAGTCTAAGTCCCGCACGGTTGTCAGTGTTTTGCTTCTCACTTGAAGCATGTTGTCAGAGTTTTATGCATGCTGTATTTTTGGTATTATTGTCAAAGGTGAATTCACTTTAAATTCAACATGGTTTTGAGACCTTGAGGTGGTACCTGCCGGTGTGCCTCTCCAGGTGGCACTTGCAGATTTTGCCAGAGCGACTCCATTCGAGTGATTCCAGCGAGACACTGCAGCTCCACAGATGCAGAGTGAGTGGGAGGCATGTTCGTTTCGACTTCTGACTTGAGGACCCACGGGCTTTTTTCCTCGTGTTTGTTCTTTAAACTATGGACAACTCAGAAGCCTTAGTGAGTTGTGGTTGGTAGAGTTTGACATGGGAAGTGTTACCTGGAAGCTACATCTTAAAACTGTGTGGACTCTTACTAACTTGGAATCCAAGAAACTGAACTCACTAGCCAGAAAAGTTTTCAAAAGCACCTTTGTTTGTACCTGAATCAAAGTTGCTCTGTTCATACCCAGACTTAAACAGCCTTACTTTTTCCTTTTTGAAATTCAGTGCACTCACATATACTCTTTTTTTCGACTCTACATAGTAAAAGTAATTGTGGTGGCTAGGTTTTCCTTCAGACAGTAGTAAAAATACTCAGTTGACCTGACGTGATCAATTTGGCTTTTTCTTTTGAAAAACCTAGGCGCAAGTTTGCATCTTGTTGTGACTGAACTCTTTATCCTTCTGAAGTAGAGCAAAACTGGTTTACATAGCCTGTGTGTGGGTGCTCTTTTTACTTCCAGCAGATTTGCTGGCTTTGTGCACAGACCAAATTCAGGAGTCCCTTTGTACTAGACCTTTCTTCTTAGTGTTGGCTTTTAGGCTTGTACACATCATATTACAGGGATATTTAATGAGTGTGTGACTAAAATCCCATTGAAACCTATAGCTCTCTGATATTTTTAAAAAATAATAAATCTACCACCAGCTGGTTGTTGTGTACAAATGTAAAGGATGTCTGTTCATGGTGTTGTATGATACTAATTTCTGTAAATAGAGTGCAGCTATTTATTGTTTCTCTTCTATTCCTTGAACCTTAATATATGAAATAGCATTTTTTCCCCTGTGATGCTTAAAAAGACCACTTCATCAGTTGCATGTGACTATGCATTATATCCCATACATGCAAGAAATAGCTGAGGGGGTTAAAAAACTGCAGAAACCAACCCAGGCTCCTTGGCATTGTGGTGGGATCAAGCAAGAGTTGAAGTTAGAAGGGTTGGGTGTTTTTGTTTTTGTTTTGTTGTGTGGTTTTTTTTTTTTTTTTTGGTGTGTGTGTGTGAATGGATCATGTTACAGGAGTGCCTAAATATACTGTAAGAATATGTTTGTGGGTTTTTAGGGGGACTAGGAGGAATCTGATGAAATACAACCACAGAAACATACTTGTATCTGTCCTAAGTACTTTGTGCCTTGTCAGCAATGCAGGGAGGCAATTTTATTGGTGCTGCATGAACCTATGAACTTTCCTTGTCAGTTCCTTCTTAATGATTTCTGATAAATGGAATATAGCGTCATCACCTCATATAAGTGTTGACTCTGCAGAATTTTGAGGTACAAAAATAGAGCTGCAGTTCTGGATGTGAAACTAATCTATTGAAGGTGAAACTGATGGGAAGAGCCCTGTTAAACTTTTCTACCAGCAGATTGTTCTAAAAGTTCTGCTCTAGGAATCTGGTTGAGGAGAATCATGGAAGATCTCTCAGTAGAAGGTAGCTACAGCATACATTCCTCATTCCTGTTATATTGAAAGGGTAGTGTCAATGCAAAGTACAGATACGTAATTGGAAATCAGTGCAAAAAGCTGGGGTAGACCATACCTCTGGTAGAGAAAACATGGGGGAAATCATCAGTGTGTAATTAACAAACTGTTAGGTCAGTATAGATAAAAGTGGTCGTTACATCCTTAATTTAGTGTAATTAATTATATTAGTGTGACCTTACCTCCATTAAGTTTCTTCTCTACATACATAAAGGCAGTAACACAAAATCAAGCGAGATTTGAGCTCTTTTGAAGCCTTAACAAGTCAGGAGAATTGTGTAACTTTCAGTGGCTGGTTAGTTAGCTGTTTTTCAGTGCTTGATGAGGTCCTGAAGTTCACAGTGATCTGTGCCAGTTCCTGGTGATTCACCTATGGGCTGTGCTGATGCCATAATATATAATCCCTTGACACTGATAAGGTGTTTGTGTTGCTGAGATGGTTGTGATGCCCCTTAGGAAATTGCTGCTGTAAAGCCTCACCTTAGCACAGTGAAGAGGAATTGCCCTGTAAACTCTGACACTTGCAGCAGAAGTTGCTGTGGATGGAGGAGGAAACTCCAGCTCTGCTGCTCAGCTCCTCATTGTGCACACACGTAGTTCAGACTCATTTTCCCAGTGTGGGCAGCTGTGGTCTGAAAGGTCTATTACAGCAGGCAGGAGGCCTTGTAATGCGTCTCTTAAATCGTGTAGATATTGGTGAGTTCTTTTACCGGCTTTGCCATGGCTACATGTCAGACAGTGATGATGGCTTTATTTCTAGACATTCATTTTCCATCTACTTGCATAATTTTTTTTCATCCCTTCAGATGTAGAGCTTTCTGAGCGGCATAAATATCAGCAAGTGGCATGATGAAATATGTGACCCGCTGCATTTCTGTCAAGCTGATGAGGCAATTTGTGTGGAAGCACACACTTCCCCCCTTTCCCTCAGTTCTCTCTGCCGTTTCTATCAGTAAAATGTGTTCTTTGGTTGGTTTGATCCAATCCACCAGTAAAAGAATATACTCTAATACATCCTAAAATCTCTATTTTGAGATACAGTAGTAGTCCTAGGCTTTGTTTAATTCGCAGTCTTTCCTAGAATACTTGTCTTGTTCTAGAATAAGCCAGTAGAATGTGGCATATTGTAAGGGTGTTAATGAAAAAACCCAACAAAAACCACACATAAAAATCCTTCCAAAATATGGAAGACAGCTTAGAGAATTGCTGTAGTGTCTTGAAGGGAAATGACTAGCAGAAGGACCCAGCACTGTTGCTGAATTGTATGTTATGAGAGTCATGTGAAGTATTCTCAGGAGAAACAAGAAATATACTTGAATCATTTCAAGGGAATTACTTTGCTAGTTTTATTTTTGTTCTGTAAGCTGACCAAAATGTATGGTAGAATTCTTCACCTTTTTCTAAGGGGAGAGGATAAGAAGGATTTATCCAGGAAACACCTGAAAAGAAATGTCTGAGAAGCAGAGAGAGGTGAATATCATTGCCCCCATTATTTCCACTCTTCCCCAAGTTTGCTTCCTTGTGCATTAATATATGGACCAGAAAAAGAACTGTTTCTCTGACCCTCTTTTCCCTACAAATACTGTTTTTTCACCAAGCTGTATCTGTCAGCATTTCAAGAATACGAGGTAATAATTTTTGTTTGTATAGTAATTTAAAGGTTTTTTATATAATTTTGCTGCTGCACATCTGGTTTCATATGTCATTAAGTGAATTTTTCTCAAGGTCTTTTCAGCTGCTCTGCTGGATCCCTGGGTCCCTCCTTCGCTCCATTCCCCAGTTACATGATGCAGAACTTGTGCTTATGTTTACAGCAACCTTTTCCTGTCGTTACCACTGACTTCTCAGACTCCTCACGCTTCATGTTCATACTTTCCCATGCTCCTCTTTCCTTCATGTTCCAGGATCTTGCTTATTTCCTCCAACCTAAAGAGCTCTGTCTGCTGTCCGTTTCTGATGCTTTGTTTCCTCTCCTATCCCTTCTGTGCTGAGTTCTCGACTGTCCTTGCAAACATCTCTTTTCTTTGTACTCTGCTCTTTCCCCTTCCTTTCTGCTGCCTCCCAGGTTCCCTCCTCTGCTCTTGCCCATCTTGCAGGATAAGCCAGCCTGGTGGGATGTGCTGGAGGAGCAAGCTGTATCCTATTAAGCTGCTGGTGGTTTTCCACAATAATGAAGTCTCTCTGAAGCCTTTCTCAGCAGATGTGGCTGTTTTCCCACAGAACAGCAATTTCTAGCTGTCAGCATGCTTCTTGCCACTTCTGTTTTACAAGACAAATTAAAGAGCTGCACCCTTTGGTCTGAAAAGGATGGGCTATGTATAGAGTTGGTGGTAAAGTGTACCTCTTAACTTGTTTAAATAATTCCTTCCCCTGTGTTAGATCCCAAGTGCCTTCTGTTGATTATTTTGTGTATCTGTTATGAAAAAAACATAAGTGGTTGCCAGTGTGGATAGAGCGACTTAAAAATGTAGTTTTTGTGTTTTTTTTCTAAACCTGTAGCGGTTTTATTTTCCTTGGGAGTGAAAACTTGAAGAATTTTTCAACTCAAGCTGTAATGTGTAGTATATCATTTGCTGCACGTCAAAAACTATTCTTCACTGAAGAGTAGGCTTTCTGGCAAATTGCTTTGATAGAAGAAAATAACACATTCTGCATGATGCGTTTCAATAGCTTTTCTAATGAAAAGCATCAGATAAAAATAAAATGCTTTCAATTCTATAGATCAGTCCGTAGTTGATGAAATGTTGTTTTCTACTCCCGTACATTAGAATTTAAGGGCAAATACATCCTGTCAGCTTAATTTCTCTGTGACTCAAATTTGCAGTACAAAACTGAATCCCTGCATATTTCTTTTTCCAATAATAATAAAAAAACCGACTTAGGAGCTCTTGAATGCAGTATTATATTTTGGCCTTTGTGTTAAATCACAGCATTCTTTGGATTGGTGGGTGGTGGAAATAGCTTATAACTCTTGTTTTTCTGCTGTTTTGTCTTGCTGCTGCTCAGTTCTTTAACTCAAAGGATAAAGACCACTTTCCCCTGATACTCCTAGCAGATGTTGTTTATGGAAAAACTCCAGTGGCAAAAAAAAAAAACCACCAAAATTTTTTCTATGCAGTTAGTTTAGCCTAAGAGTCTAAGGAACTTTTTCTTTTCTTTGGGGAATGATTTTTATGTAGCATTTGTAAACCTAATGTAGTGCAGCTCTGAATCATTTCGCATCTCTGAGCTTACAAATTGCATCTGCCATCTGTAATTTTTCTTCTTGGTGTTATATACTAAAGCTTCTCTGTAGAGTTATTAGATAGATGTGAGACCCTTTTCCCGAGAGACCTGGTTAAACCCTGGCCTCTTCGGTGCCCCAGTTTCTTTGTTAGAGATGCTGCTGGTCTGCTGCTGCTTGGCATTCAGCACTGTATCTCTGTTATGCATGGTGTTGAAATCCAGGGTGCTGTTATCTTACCAAAATCATGTGAAAGCTCCTTAAGAAACAGTCTCTGTATTCTTCCCATACCACACCTTTGTCTCAGGACAAAACCTGTTCTGGGCTGAATTTCACTGTTCTATCATTGTTTCTATCATTATGCAACCATAAGCCTGAAAGACACTTGTTTGGTCAGTGGCCAGTAATCTGTGGAAAGACATGATTATTGTACTATACCTCTCTTTAAATTTGTGTTTATGGCTGCTTAAGTTGTACATATAGAGGAACTTTATTTCCTTTTTTTGAGTGTATAGTTCTCCTTGTTTGGAGAGATGTGGGATATCTCACATGGCTGGAGTGCTCCAGTGGATGAACACAGGCTCCTTAAGGACAGGCCAGGAAGGCAAGGATAGGGAGTTGCCCTTTGGATGAGAGAGCAGCAGGGGTATGTGAAGTTTTGCTTTGGGATGGATGGTGGGCCAAGCTGAGAACAGGTTGGGATTAGTGGATGACAATTCTTTGGGTGTCTGCTGTAGACTGCTTGATCAGGATGAAGTAGTAGATGATGCCTTCTTCAGATAACAGGAAGAAGTCTCATGTTTGCAGGCTCAGGTCCTCACATGGGTCTTGAATGACATGACAGCTGGAAGGACAGCACAGCAGGACATAAGCAATCCAGGAGTTTTCTGAAGTGCTTTGATGGCTTTCTAACACAGGTGCTCAAGGATTTAATTGTCAGACATGATCTGTTGCACCTCATACTTAAAAAAGAGTGAGATGTGAAGATCAGGGTTGCAGTAGCTGTAGTGACCTTAAGTCACCTTGGCTGTAGTGTCCATGAGGTGGCGGAGCTCAGGGTTCTGAGACGAAGGAACAGGACAATAAACAGTATCTTGAGAAAAGAAACTTTGATATGTTTAGGATTATACTTGAAAAAGGTTGCTAAAGAAGATGTTTATGCTGTCATTCAGCAGGACAGGGGGAGGCTGGAGAAACGGACAGAGAGGAATCTCATGAAGTTTGGTAAAGAGAAATACACCTGCACCTGGAGAGAAATAACCCAATTCTTCAGTACAGGCTGAGGGCCAACCATCTTGCAAACAGTTTTCCAGTAAAAGTGCATGGGTAACCTGGTGGACAAGTTGAACATCAGCCAGCAATGCTCCTTCAAGACAGAGAGAACAAACAGTATCCTGGGCTACATAACACAAAGCATTGCCAGCAGGTGATCTTTGTCCTCTGGCTAGCATTGGGGAAACAGACCTGGGGTGCTTTGTCTGGTGCTGGGTATCCCAAAAGTAGAGTTATGGACATACTCGACATACACTGTGGGGGCCACAAAGACTGTTAAGGGCTTGGAGCATCTCTCAGGAGAGAAGGCTAAAAGAGCCAGAATAGTTCGGCCTTAAGAAGGAAAAGGCTCATGGTTGTATTTAAATACATGTTAATCAGCATGAAACCATGCTTGGGGTGCCCCATGACCTTACAAGAGGCAAATGGACAAAGGCTGAAACACAGGGAATTGTCTGAAATACGAAAATACTTTTTTACTGTGAGGATGGTCAAACACTGGCATAGATTGTCCAGAGAGGTTATGCAATCTCTGTTCATGAAGATGAACATGGGTCACTTAGGACCATCTCCAGGCTGTAAACCTGCCTGGAGATGGTCCTAAGTGACCCATGGTTTGAGCAGGGGGTGCACTAGGTGATTTCTAGAGCCCCTTCCAACCTCAACTGTTTTATGATTCCATAGAGGGCATATCAAAGATTTTGCCCATCTTTAACTTGCGTGTTTTTAATACAGAAACAGATTGAATTGTTGTGGTTTTCATGGTTTATTCACCCTCAAATGTTTGTTTTACTTCCTACATTGACAGTGTCACGGTGCTTTTGCACATCTTGCTGTAAATCCTTAAAGAAATACCACTTTTCTTCTTTCTGTATAATTTGAACAGGCATGTATTTATAGTTAGTGTCAGAGAGAGAGCTGCGCCGCTGGGTGAAGCTGAAGCAGACTGTACATACATAGTAAAAGTAGTTTTATTGATAAGAATTTTTTCAGCATGACAAATGCTTTTTTAAATACTTGCTGAGAGCACCTGCAGCTTTACAGCTTCAGTATCTTGAGAATATGTTACCTTTTGTAACCTGTTGTGAGTATTGTCAATTAGTACTATCATGCGGTATATGCTTGAACTATCAAAATCCTTAACTGGTTTGTAGAGAAGCAGCATTGGATCCTTGTGTTAACATACCTCTAAACATAGAGCTTTGTGTTGAAGGCTACAAAGAAGTTTATTACCAGATAAGTATATCTAGGTTTTCTTCTCCTGATTACTCTGATTTTTCTGTATGGCTTCAGACTTGAAGAAATACTTCACCTTTTGACATCAAATATGAAAGACCACAGTCTGATGGGAGCAGAGGAAGAACTTAGTCTGCTGTTTCCTAAACAAAGGAAAGTCATTAGTGTCCCTGTTCATGATCCTGCAATTGTTCAGAAGATTTTTGAAGTCTGCTTGGTTTGAAATATTTTCTAATGGCAGTTTTTTGTAGTAACAGCTCAGCTCTACTGATTTTTGATCTGAGCTGAAAGAAAGTAATTCAGTAGTTATGTTTCAATACCTTTAACTTTTTTTCTAAGGTGTGTACTTTTGTAGTAAACTGGTAGCATTCCCTTCTCCTTGTGATGTACATAGGTGAGACAAGATTTGTGGGAGGACATTATACATATGTATACATATGTACCTCTAAAATAAGTTTTATGATTATACATATAGTTATTTTTCTAATTACATCAATTTGTCTAAAAAATGGACATTACCTCCTGCCAACAGTCTTGTGTACTGGAAAAATGCATGCTACAAATTTATTAGAGAGATTAATGTGGGCTTTGGTTGTTTTTTTTTTTTTTTTTTCTCCAAATGGCAAATGCATTTAACTGCAATGAATCTGTATTTCATTGTAGTAGATGTTTTCTGGCCTCTCTTAAAGGCAGAGGTGGTCCCTCGTACCACTGTGCTCTAACAGACAGCTTTAGCATGGAGTGCTCTTTCTTGCTTCTGCTTAATTGACATGAAAGAGAAAGTAAATCCTTGCCTGCCAGGAACCGTATGAGACAACCTGGTCAATGTACTGCTTGGTAGCACAGCATTTTGATTCAGTGCTGCAGTGTATTGGTTTTTGAGAGTGGATAGTCCCCTATTTTGTTTCTTAAAAGGGATGGTGACAGCTGAGACTAGGACCTGCAATTGGCCCATCCTTGTCAGTGGTTCAGAAAATGGTGGATGTTTTGAAAATATGGTGTCAGAAGCATAGCAGGTTGATGCTGAATACCAGCTTCAGGGAGGCATTGGTGTCATTTTCGCTCTGTCTTCTGTAGGCCTTCCCTCACAGCCCTTATTGCCTGGCTGATCTTTCTGTTGGGCTTTCATTTCAAGTACCCATTGGAAGGAGAGACAGCAGTTGCAGCATCTGCTTCTATTTAGGATATATGCCCATGAAATGTGATCTTTCATTAATATTTTTCTCTTGTTGTGAAATCTAGTAATTTTATTAATGTTTTGCATGGACTCCTGCTTGAATGTCTGCCTCCATGATGTCTTTCATTAATATTCACGATGACAGACTTGGCAGTTGAATGTTGTGAGACCAAAGTCCAGCTTGAATATATTCTGCATACATGGTTTGGGTCTGTGAAACAATCTTTCATCATACCATATGTATGTAACAGTTCTGGTTTTGCTCATAGCAAATGTGAAGGCAGAATTAGAGACCTCAGCTGCATGGAGTAGTCCATTTGCCAGCTTGCCACAAAACAGGCGGGCAGAGCTGCTGCTGCATCTCTTCATGGCTGCAGAGGAAATCCATCAGCTGCTTCTTGGATGCAGAGTCATCAGTTACGTGATGATCCTGCTGTGCTGCACCATGAGTTCGTCCCTGTCCTCAGAAATTGTTTCAGTATCTCAAGGAGTCTTTTATTTGAAAATTAAGGTGTGTTGTGCCCAAAGGATCATGTGGAGTCCATATCGTGAAACCCTGTTGCCCTTGCCAACTGTCCTTGCTTGCAGGTGAAGGCAGACAGAGTGACTTGAGGGGTCCTAATGTTGCTAGCAGGCTTTGTGGAAGCTGCCAAACTGATAGTGCCATACTAGGCTTTACTGGAGTCTGCTGAGATGTCTTCTCACACTTTGTGAATCCAGAGTAGGATTCAGCTTCCTCAGCATTTTACTGTGCAGCTAGTTTGGATGTGCTTCTGTGGGAAAGGTGTCTGTTTTCTGTGCTTTTGCTGATTTTCCTCAGTGCTCCCACCTGTGCTACTGGCAGAAGTCTCTGGGTTGGATTTTAAGACAATGATGTAGGATTGCATCCTAGAAAGAGTTTTTTGCTCACAAGTTAGTTGTAGATTTTGGCTGAGGGTGGATGTCTTGAGGCTTGAGTGGAGTGCGGGGTGCATTACAACTTGCTGAGAGCTCCAGACTGGTATGTCCACTGGCTGACTGGAGTAGAAATGACCTTTGAAGTCCAACCAGTTGGTGAGTGTAGGGCATTGAGTGTCCAATCTTCTTGGAATCCTTAGCACTGAGTGACCCCTGTTGATAGTCTGTCAAAGGCCATTCTGTTGATGACTTCCACAGAAGCTGGCCGGAGAGGAATGAGGAAAAGCTCACCCTTCGCTCTTTGCGTTTGCTCTTCAGGCAGATGGAGAATGTGCATGTATGCTTGTGGCAGAGCCTGGTTATTCAGCTGATTCCGAGGAAGCAGTATGGGTTGAATTCAGTGGTGCTGCTTCATTACAGGATTTAATGCTTGTTTTCCTCATGGTATCCTGACCACCAAGCAGTGCATTCACCTAAAGTGGGTTGGCCTTCCTCTGAAGCCATGCAACAATGCAGACAAAATGGTACCTTCTAGGGGCCAAAAGCAAGGGACTAGGGACCTTGTTGGGAAACGGCTATGTTGCAAGGTTATTTCATGGATTTGATGTCTTATCTCTTGTTCATTGCTTTGTTTAACAAAATTGCCTCTTCTACTTGTGTTTGTCTCAAGAAAGACCAGAGAAAAAATCTTTCTGAGGCAGTATAAAATGCGTGGGGAAGGATTGACTGTAATTTCCCTTATCCGATAACCAGAGAAGGACACACAGCTGGTGATTGGAAGTAAACAGATGAAATGGTGTACCCATTGATTTTGGTTTACAATGTAGGAGAAGAAAACGGAGCCTGAAGTAAGATCTGCAACAAGAATGCATTTAGGAGTTAAACTATATTTAAATTAATATGTACCACTTCTTAATTCTAAAGCACAGATAGTCTTTTGTTGGTCATTTGTAAGTTTTGAAAGTGGGAAAAATAAATAACAGATGTACTTAAGAAACAGAACCTAATAACATACTCTGTCTTATAGCTTACTTAATTAATTTTAATATAATAATGTAATTGCCTGAAGAAGCCTTAAAACCTGAGGCAGCATGTGCGTGTGGAAAATCCATACTGGCATCTAAGGGAAATTTGACATAAGAGCAAATGCTTACAAATTCTTAATCTTGTCGGCAACAGCTCAAGTGCCTGCAAAGGAAAACCCAAACCAAACCAAACCTGAAGTGAAAAAACACCAAACCCTCATTCTATCTGGTGTATATGTAACTGTGAAACAAGTTAAATTTGAAGTTTTCTTTCTCCTTTACATCTCACTCTAATTTCTACTGCTTATGCTAGCCCATTGTGAGAATTAGGCAGTGGATTCATAAAGGTTCTAATTTTAATTCTCTTTGCTGCTAGTAGTAGCCTTTTAATGGAAATGTTTTGCTTAACACAGTAAACATTTAGCTATGCTACCTGTGCCTGGGTTTGAAGTGTGACGTGTCTCTAGCACTGCAAAGGCTCTAGCAGCTCAGATGTTGCTGAAATGTTGGTCCTCCCCTTAAAGAGCATTAGCTGCAAATCCATCTTTGTTCCCACCTATGTGTTTTACTTCAATTGTTCATTGTTTTTATCTATTTCCATTTATGTTTTTTTATTCCCATCAGCTAAGGTGCGGAATTTTCATGGAAAATTCTCAGGCATGAGGTTTTTTTTTGTTTCAGGAGACAACCGCTGAAGGAAACCCAGAGATACATTGTCTTGGCCACTTGCATGGAAGAAAATATCCTACTAGTTTGGCTTAATTCTCTTAACTTTTTTTCTTTTCTAGGATTGAGTAAAGTTGTAGTGGTATTCTTAAAAAAAAAAAAGGTGTAAAAAATGAGGGCTGTGGGATCACACTGTCTGTTTATACTTTTCAGTGAGTCATGCACTTCTCTGTTACTTTTTTTTTTCTTCCGTTGGCTGACATCGACCCAATTTTGTCAGAATGAAGTTTTTTTTAAAATATGTGTCCAGATGAGAGAGACTTGGTTAGTATTCCAGTGAGAGAAGGGGTCTGTTCAAGATGTATGTTCTTAGAAAATCTGTATAATAGAAGCCTCTATAAATTCTATCATAGCAGGAAAAGCTTCAGTTGAGGGTCAGGAACTGTTACTAAATAGGAAGTTGTAGGTTACTTCAGTGCTTATGCTCATGGCATTATTTTTCTCATTGAGGCACTATTAATTAGGCTGGCTAAACTAAGCAGCATTACAAGTGTTGCCAAGATACTCAGAGGCATTGGGTCTGCAATCAAAATCAGCTATTAGAGCGTGCTGGGTGGATATGCTGCTCTGGCCAACAACCCCATTGCACTTTGGATCGTGTTAGAGCCTATCAAATAGAGCCAGAACTGTGTTAGATACATCAAATTAGGAACATGTTTCTTGTTGGCATGTATTTAAAAAATTGCAGATATTTATACACATACATACATATACACACACACACGTGTATATATATATATGTTTACATTTGTTGAGCTCCATTGAGTAGGCTTTTAATTCTCTTTGCTCCACGTGTCCTTTTTGAAAGGTAAAACATATATGACCAAAAGGAGTTGCTTGTCTCTCCAGCAGTGCTTCAGAGCACTACTGATGTGTCTTAGATAAAGGAAGAACACTTACTGAAATGAGAGTAGGATGCACTAAACATGCACAAGTGATTGAGTCCTGTAGTTTAAAGGAAAAAAAACAAACGAGAAGTTCAAAGAAATGCCATTCATCTAGCTGCAGTTTGATTTTATCTAGGAAATGGTGTCATTCATTAAAAATTGTTATGCAGATTAGAATAAAGCTTCCAGTTAATTGTTCTTTTAAGTAGTAGTCAGCTAAAGAAGCAGGAATGTCTTAAATATTGTGTAATACTGCTTGTTGTCCACATGCTCTGCACATTTAATAAATATGTACTGCATATAAGGGCCCTCGAATCTTCTTAGGGATATCCAACTCTTAACAGGCTGCTGATGACTGTTCTGTCTTTTAACCATATTCCTTCTGTCTTTGCTCACTTGCTGTTGAATATCTGTCAGGGACAACTGTTGCTCAGGATAAGATTTGTAGTAGAATATCAATATTTATAACTGTCACATAGTTTAGCAGCTACTCACTGCTTTGAGGAACACATTTTGGCAAGTATTTATTTTGGAGTGTTAGGACAGATTGGAATCTCTTCTGCGGAGTGTACTCCTGCTGTGTTTTCACAAAAGTGTCTTTAAGTGCTTTCCTAAGCTTCTGATGGATTCTTGGTTTATTATTTTATTAATAAATATTTAGAGAAAGGGCTACATTTGTTTTAAGGTAAGAATGGTAATGATATGAAAATGCAGTTACAGATCTTTTGAGGACAATGAAGGATTAAAAGCATTTGTAGCTATTTTAATTGGAATGTAAAGTTTTTAGGGAGCTAGAAATATGGAATTGTAGAGGATTTTACCTTCCTCTTAAAATTTCAACTCTGTTATAAAACACTTTTAACATGGGGGAGGGTGGAGGAGTGCCATTCTAACTCAAAAATGCCTTTGAAATTCCACATTTAGGTCTGGTGCATCTGTGTACTGTCAAGTGTTTATACAGTTCCATTCTTCTTATCCCCTAAAAGGAGCCCATGTTTTTGAGGAAAACACATTAGTTTCAGTTGTGTTTTATTTTTCTGTGACACAGTGTATATTGAAAGATTGATGCAAAAGTGCAAAACTTTGCACTTAAAAACCTGATTTATGATCTTGACTGCAAGACACTCAAAATAAGATTGAAAACCTGTATTCTAGTACAGATTTATGCAACTGCTTTTGTCTTGTGTCCTAGTAAGATGCCTTACTGCCCCTTTTTGTGTCAATCTATAAGTCATACCTGAGTGACATTTAGAGCACATACTCCATTACCTAAATAAAAAAAGAAACCTCAAAAAGAGGTGCTAATTTCTTAGAAGGGATTGCAGGTGATTAAATGTAAGCAGATGTCCCAAATTTGCAAGTATCTTCCAGTCACCCTATAGGGGCAAAACCATGGGGGTGCAGGCATGCACACGTGCTGAGAGTGGGTGAGATGCATGTGTTTCACTGCTGGGTCAAAATCCCTGTACACTCCAGGGGCACAAAACTCACTCAGAATTGGAGGAGTCTGTTCAGTTTTGATCAAGATGACTTGTATGTAAAGTCACTTCATTCTGCACAACCCCTCACCCCCTTGCAGTCACTCTCCTTGAAAGGCCTGCCTGGAAGAAAGGAAAGTTGTGATAAGAGCTCCACAACTTTCTTAGGAATGCCTACATCTCAGTAGGTTTTAAATGATCATTTTTCTCTTTCATTCACCAGCTGCTCCCAATGCCTGGGGTTGACCTGACTTTAAGCTTGGTCTGTTTGATTGTTATTTTGTCTTAGGGGCTGCCAGACCTCCTGAGCCGATAGCTGAGGTTGGGCAATGTTAGCATCCTGTCTGCATTGTGTGCCTGTGTTCTCACTGTGGACAGGGCTGGGCTAGGTTTTTCCTCAGGCAAAGAAGACCTGAAACCCTGCCCAACTTTCATTAGTCCTACTGAAACTGGGCCATAGAACAGAGGGTGTTTGAGGCTGGGAAGAAAGCCTTCCTGAGGGAGGCTGGTTCTGTAACCTAGTTGGTTTTGGTGTTCACCAGTGAAGAAGACCTTGTCAGCCCCTCTTCGTCAGCTTTCTGGATCTTGTTATTTAGAAGTGTCCCTCTGCATTAACTTCCTAATGAGCCCTGGTGTGTAATTAGGATGCTTTCAATTACTCTGCTTGGTAGCCCCATTAATGACTTGAAGCTGGCACTCAGTCTGCAATGATCTTTAACAGCAAGCTTTATGGATTATATTTTTTACATAAATTTTCATTTTAGCTTAAACACAGGTTATAGTTTGTTTGCATGTGAAAATTAAAATGTTCATTCTGATACAGGTGTGAAGGAGATCTGCATAACTAATGCCATGTAATAGCTTTAATTAGCTCACACTTTGAAAGTGATTCCAGCTATTCCTCATAATTTATCATGCCTATATGTGAGTTATGTGAATATTTTCTGAAATTTAATATTTTCTTTCTTTCAGCCTTTCTTCCAGCTTGTGAAGTTACGGAAACTTGGACTTAGTGATAATGAAATCCAACGACTCCCTCCAGAAATAGCGAATTTCATGCAGCTGGTGGAACTTGATTTGTCTCGAAATGGTAATCTCCAAAGTTAATTTGTTTGATTCTATACTGTCCTATGACATGGTCTAGAAAACCGGGTTAGTAGGGTTTTTCTGTCTCAAAAATTGTTATCTCAGTCCTGCAGAACACTTTTTTGTCTAAATAATGGATTTACCTCTAGTTCTGGGTGGGAAGGAGGGAAAGAGCAGAGGGGAGCCTATGGTAGAAATACAGTAATAAAATAATGCTTGACTATAGTTCGGTTGCTTTGAGAGCCTGCTTTATTTTCCAATTTAAAAAATACTTTATGTGGTAGTTTTGTATGTGTATCTGTCACAATGTTGACTTCTTTTCCCAAACTCTCTGAGATGCCTGGCATTTAGAGGTAAAAAAAAAAAAACAGAAAAAAAGAAAAAAAAGGAGGTTGAAAAAAAAAAGCTGCTTTCTGTCCTAAAAAAAGGTCTGCCTGTGGGTTAGAAGTCCAGTTCTTTATCTCTGCTCTGCTCTTTACCTGGGATTAGCAAGAGGTAGAGTGCTGGTATTTCTAGTTGTACTTTTGGAAGGAGAATCAGTCTGTTTGTCAATTGCAGGGATAAATTCAGAAAAGAATGCTGGGAGAAACTATCTTCTAAAATGTGTTGTTGGAAACAACATGGGTTTATTGTTTACTTGCAGTGCTTGCTGCATATATTGTCCTGAATTGTGATGGAGTGAAAACTTTTTTTTTCCCCTGTGGCCTGCTGGATTTACTAGTTCTACAAGAAATTCAGGGGCTGGTGGGTCACCTTTAAGCAGCCTATGACCCAGTGATCTAAAACCAGTGAATCTGTGTTACCAAATTAGAGCAACTGTCAGCTATTTTTGCCTCCTTACATGCAGTGGATGTGCACAAAATGCTCTCAGCTGTGATGGAAGGGGGGTGGGAGCGAGTTGTGTAACCTTGTAAATAAATGAGGGTTGTAATTGAATATTCAAGAAAATAAATAGTGTAATGGGGAGCCTTTTTTTCTTTATGGTTTAACTTCATGTCGACTCTTTGTGACTGAAGAATATTGTTGGTACTTCATTTTTCTGTAGCATATTTCCTTTGTCTGTTTGGTGCTTTAAATTATGTCTTTATGTGATAATATAATTGATGAAGCATGATGAGTCTCCAGGCAATTGCTGAAAAATTTCTGTGAACCATATAATTTTATGCATATTTGGAAAACTTTTTAAGAGAGGAAAACTGGGAAAAAACCCAGAGACTGAAGAGACAGATTAGTTAAAACATTTTCGAAATATATGAACATTAGCTGATGTAGTATTTGGCTACTGAGTTTGGCTGAGCTGGGTGCTGTCAGTGACAGACCTTATACAAAAAGAAACTCTCTGTTGGCTTAGTAATTCTCTTTGCAAATTAATAACTAGTTGGAAAAGACCTAGTGGATCAGAGCCATGTGAACTCTTGTCAGCCTGACTTGGAAGTTGGCTTGAGAACTCAACTGTAACAAGAGCAGATGGTGTGAATGTTTATGGCTGGGTAGATGTGTGTGTCATTAGAAGTTACTGCACAGGGAAGTATTTTTTCCAGTGATGGGTTGAACTAATGCAGGTGGCAGGGAGCAGTTCCTTTCCTATATCCAAGGTTCAGTGTTAATTACCCATTTGATTGCATTGCTTTCTTTTCTCTCTGGTTCATTGCAGAAGGTGACTGATACCATTTCCCTCTGCTTAATTATGTCGCAGTTACTGCATGACTTGACTCTTCAAATTAAAAATGCACCTTGCAATGCGGTGTGGGGGGCTGTGGGGCTGTGGTGGAAGATAACTAGTCTTACTTTCCAATGTTTGCCCATTTTATGATTGTCTCATGGTGCTCCAAATCAAAAGGCAAACCACACGCTGTCTGGGATGCTGCAGGGGGAATTCTGGCAAAAGGTTTTTGAGATGTACAGTATTTTAATTTATTAGCTTTGTATTTTGAACCCACCTTCCAGTATGTCTTGTTCTAAACCTGCCACAGGTTTGTCCTGTTCAGTGGTTTGTACTCTAAAAGGTTTTGTTTTTCTGAGTGCCCAAAACTGCTTAGGAAAAAAAAAAATAGGAACTCTTCATGTTCCTTTCAGGCAGAGAAAAACAGCCTTGCTTTTCAAAATGCAGTATGCTGCATGAATAGGAAAGTGTGATGGTGACATCTGAGCTTGGGAAATAAGAGATCATTGTTCTATGTTTTTTGTTGTTCTAGTTGTCTGGTTTGGTGCACTAATTGCCTTCAGTGCTGGCCATTCTGTTTCCTCAAGAGCTTAAAAATGTGGATATAAATTCATTTAATGTTCTCTGCACAGGAACAGCTTTTTCTATTTTAACCTCTCATCATAGAAGGAGGAAAGGGTTTTGAATAAACAGAGTACTTCCATTTCTGCCATAATAAAATGGTAACATGTCTTCCTTTCTCCTACTTTATAACCCTTTGGCCAGCATATGATCTTGGAAGCCACCTGAGATGGTGTGTATATCATACACGTGGACTTGGGTGCTGTTCCAAGCTGCAGTGGCCAGCTGTGCTTGGAGCAGCTGTGAGGTGTTGAATCTAGAGGAGGGATCAGTCTCTCCTGATCTTTGGAGGTAGCTCTGTGTACCTGAGTTGTGCAGTGTTATGTGCCATGTAAGTAGCCCTGCTTTGTAGACACTTGGGAAGGGTCCATAGGGAGACTCTGAAATGTGTTTCTCTTAAATTCCCAAGTGTTTTAAAATGCCCAGGACCTGCTAGTATATATGTTAGAAATGTGCTACAATAATTAATTCTTTAAGCAGTTTCTTGGTTAATGAGTGAATCTAGAACTACAAAAATCCTTCAAAGAAATAAAACTAAAAAATCTTGAGCGGGTGTAAATTTGATGCTCCCTGTGTATGTGAGAGAAGTCTGGGGAGAGTAAGGATAGCCTCAGTGGTGCAGAAGGAAAAGGATTTGGGAAGGCTAGCAGCCATATATTCTTAAACTTTTCCTGGAGTATTTACATGTTGATGCTATTTTTCATTCCCTGCAAGGCCCATGTGTTCATGCAGATTTTCCTAGAAGCATCGCTACTGTACTTTTCTAGTCTGACTGAGGCTGAACTAATGCAATCCAGTTTATCTCTGCCTCTTGGTATCAAATTGTTCGAAAAGCTCATGTACTCATTCTAAGGCTAAAGAAAACACTCGTAGGATTTCAACAATGGATACCTGAGCTTTTGACTTGAGTCAAAGAATGTCTGAAACTCAGGAGTGTTCCGTGAGGAATCTTCTGGGTTAGATGCTCACCTGTTTTGTGTCTGAAGCTACTGCTGGTTCCCTCAGACTCCCCAGTGTTGATTAAATCTTTTCCTGGATTCTCATCGCACAGGTGAATTCTGTGAAGACAGTGGGTCACTGAAGCATTCTTGCTTGATGACCCTAAAGTTTGGATAGGGCTCAGGTGCTTTTGCATTGAGCTCCAGTGCAAGTCTTTGCTCTGCATGATGGAGAGGGAGATTCTACTCTAACAGTCAGAAGTGCCTGTGTGCTCATTTTTTTTCCCCACAGCACTTGGACATTCTCTCAGGTAAGTCAGGAAAGACCCTGTGATTCATTAAATGCAGTCTCCAAAGATAGAAAGATGTGCTCAAATTTCTGCAGTTCTTTCCTGGTGCCTCGACTGGCACTTCATTAAGCTTCCCTTTCTTCCAAAGGCATACCCTGTGTTTCAGATCCCTGTGAGTTGTAGCAGGTTGCTACTCATGCATCTTATCCCCCAGAGATTTTCTTCAGTGATTCCATCCCCGCTTTTCTTCTTGCACAACCCCTGGAGGCCAAATTCTTAAAGCTTAGGGCCCTGCCATCCTGGGTTCATTAAAATTTTAATGGCTTTTCTTGTTCTGTAGCTTCTTCTAGACAGGAGGGGCAATGCATAAAGTTTCTGTAGTTAATTTGATGCATGCTGATATTCAGAATTATGTATATTATGCATGTATGCTGTGTTCTTGCAGAGGTGGTGCGATCCTTTTTAGTATCCTTCTCCTCCAAGAAGAGGAGTTTTGTTTGCCTTTAATAAACATTAAATCCTCCAAACTCCATTGATGTGTTTTTGTCATGATATTGCATGTTCCTTAAAATGCCCTGAAGGTGTTAATTTAACTGTTATATTCTTATTTGAAAGAAATGTCTATCCTTCACACACTTTGTCTTAACAGATAGGCTGTGGAAGCCAGGTTTTTTGTTCCTAATGTCATACACCTTTCACAGCCATTGACAGATGGTCAGCAGCTCTTTTAGCTCTTTTAGCATGAAAAGAAAACCACTGTGAGCTGGGATACCAGGCATTAGGCACTGGAGTGGCTTTCCTATCCTTCCTAGCTTCAGGAGTGTCATTTGAACCGTCCTGCTGTCCACCCCTTTCTCTGATGCAGGCTGACCTTGTTGCTTTTGTAGGAGAGGAGCTTCTTGCACTGCTGTGTTTACCTGTGAGTTGCTGTCTATTTGTGATCAAAGCCTGGCAGGCTTTTTTGCTACTCCTCTTGCTTCCAATGAATGTGTGTACCAAGGACTTGGTCATGCAAGCCCCTAGCACTGGTGGTTGCTCTGTGCTGGCAGTTTTGCACTGACTGTCTCTAGTGGCTTCCCAGCTGGCAGCAGGTAAGGGGACTCAGATGGTGTGGTGGTCTTCTGTGGAAGTGGTCTGTCACCTTGCAGTTTGGTGTTACGTCCAAGCCCTGAGACTCAAAACTGTGGAAAAGATGCAAGTGTGAGTGCAGTGGGAGAATTAAATGGTTTATTTTGGTTCTGTTTGCTAATTCAGCTCTTGGTGGAGCTGAGATCCGTTACTTTGTGAACTGAGGAGTGATGAGTTTTGCTGTGGCATCTGTTGAGGAAATCTGTGTATGGGCACACCTTGTTAAGCTGTATTTGGCTCTGCATGATGCTTGGTACCAAAATCTCATATCATTACTATGATATCTCTCGGATCTCGGGTAAGAATTATACTGTTTGTTTAATGTGTATGGTTCATATTTCATACCCACCATAGAGATGAATTCTGGCTGCGTGGTATATAAGTTGCCACACATTTTTGTAGTTTCTGGTTAAACTGAGCTTATGATGACTGTATTGATAGTGTGGTTGTTCTGGACACAAGTCTTGTGACATCAGGATATTCTCATTTCAAACTCCTCTGTCCACACAGTTGCCATATGCTGTCATTTATATGAAAATAGTTACAGATTTAACCAAAGATAAATATACTACTTTAGGATTACTAAAGTAACAGTAGAGATGGTTCCTCACAAGCTTGTCAATGGTCACTATACTGCATGAGAAAAGACTACATTGCTGCTATGCAAGGTCTAAGCAGGGTCCAAGACTTTGGAGGTCAATCTTTAGAAGATCAGTATCCCAAGTGCTCCATGACCCTTATTCTTACAGTTTTCCTTGCTTCCAAAATGGATCACAGTTGCAAATTTAGAAACTTATATTTTGTTTTGTCTTCAGCTCTCAGGGTACTTGGAGAACTCTACAACAATGGTATTTAACTGTTCTAGTTTCAGTTGCAGGTGATTTGATATTTCTGCATTTTACTTGAAGTGTTTATTCTTTTTAGTCACTTTACAACCTAATTGAAAGTCTCTTTAGAGATCTTGGTCATCCTCAGGACAGGACACCATATGCATTGTGATAGGTAAATTTTATTAAACAAATTATTAGAGGGCCAGGCGAGTAGGCAGAAGTTTTCCTGCAGAGCGTCCATCAATCCACCCTGCTGAGGGGTGGTGTAGAATCTTTGCTTTGCTCTCTGAGATTCAGCTCACTTGTTCGTATCAGTGCCTGCACATCAGTGCTTTCCCTTTTTAATTCAGCCATCTGCTCTCCAAGGTATACCTGTCATCTGTACTGTAAGATTACTTCCCTTCTGCCCGCAGAGTGAGTGAGTGTTCCCCTTTTCCTCTTCCTCACTGAAAACAGGATAACCAGTATTTTTTCATACTAGAAATTCTGACAGAGGAAAGGCTTGAACACTTGTTTGAGTTCAGCCTGGGCTGATGATGCAGGTATTTTACAGTGAAGAGATAAGTAGGGAGAGGCACTTTTGAGTCTTCAAAAGTGATCTTGTCCCGCTGCCTCACATGGACTCTGCTCTCTTGTCTGGCAGCTGCTCCTGTTGCTTTGTGCTCTTGCCTGGAGTCTGGCTGTCCACCTCTGCTACATTTCCGTAGCATCTGAGCCTAGACTTCCTCCATGAAATCCTCTTCTCTGGCTGCCACCAGCTGCCTTAACATGAATGTGCGCATACAGGTCTGGTGGCAAATAGCAAAACCTAGAATGGTAAGAAATAGATGGGAGCTGATGCTTTCTTGCTCAGTGGACAAGGAAAAAATGCCAAGACAGCAACCTGTGCTGGAAGGCAGTATAGTTGACAAATACATCTATTTTGTTAACATAGGCAACTGCTGGATGTTGTTTGTTGGCCATCTGAACTGATTTGTGTCCAAGTGAGTGCTTACAGACAAACAAGAATTGCTCTCCTACTCCTGCATGGGCATGTCTTACCTGATACCAGAAAGCATCCTGTGAATGCAGTTGCTGCAACCCTGGTGTGTACACCTGAAAGTGATGGAGCATCCCACTAGAGACTATTGTGTTTTGTATGGTGGTAACTTAAGCTTCAGTCTGCATATGAACAGTGACTGGTTTTTGGGTTTTTTGGATCTTGGGGAATTTTTTTTGGTGCTAATGAAAGCAAAGCAGGCTTGGAGATAAGAGAATTTTTTGCTCTTTTATATGGTTGCTTACTAACAGTTGTGTTGCATGAGTTCTCGAGTTTTGATGTTTGGGTTGGGTTTTTTTTTGACACATCTAACTTCTTGTGACATACCTTTACTTTTATTATCTCCCATTTCTCCCTTGAGGATAGTTTAAAATTTACACTTACAAACATCATCACTTTAATGTCTTACACATGAAATTTAGGGATTTTAGTACAAGGGAGCATGTTAGGGGAGAAAGAAATACCTGCTGCAAATTACTTTTGGACTCTGGAGCTCTGCAGAGTGCCTCAGATGTAGAAATTCTTACTTGCTTTGAAGAAGTGATGTAAAAGTGAATCTGATTTGTGAATCTGTGTCACTAAAATTAATTTGATGTCAGTAGGTTGGAGGAAGAGGAGAGCTTTATGTGCAGCAGGAGAAGTAAGGTGAGAATTTACTGGACCATGTCCTTGCTCAGGGCTTCTCATCAAGGAGGAGGAAGAAGCAGCAAGTGCTGACTGTGATTAAGAAAGAGAAGATAAATGAAATCTCATGATAGAATAATTTAATTAGAGAAGTCTAGAAGATGTTATTTTTAAACAGATTTCAGAAAAGTGGATTTTTCCATCATGTCATGTTCTGCTAGATATAACTGTTCTTTCTGATGGGACTTCGCTTATGTACTTAAGTGTGCATTTAGTGTCTTCATACAAATTCAAGGGAAAGCTATGGAGAGGAGCAGGCCAAGCTGGAGGCAGAAACCTTAGGCCTGCCTCAAGTGTCAGCTAGAGTGTTAAACATCAGACAGTACATATAGGAGTGACATAAAATAAAGACTTAATTTTCTGGATAATCTAGATTAGAGGTCATAAAATGGTAATCTGCAGACAGACGTTAGTTCTTGTATTCACAGATCTGCTTGGATTTCGGCTTCTATTTTATTGAGAATGTAAGATGACATGACAATGAAGTTACTGAAGAATTAATCTGGAATAAATCTGGAACTTGGCTGTTAAAACACTTAAAACACTTTTTCTTATCCACAGCTTCATAGGTAGAATACTAGTTTTGACATTTTTTACCCTCTTACTTCTCAGACTAAAAGTATTAAATTCCTGTTATCCTTGAGGTCCAAGGTGGAAATTCTTGTAAAAATATCTCTATTAACTCTTCTGTTTAACTCTTGACTGGCATGTATAAGTAAAAAGGTAGAATACATAAATTTGTTGTCAGACTTTGGCTCTTCCACTTAATTCACGTGGAACTATTGTTTTCCTGTGATCTGGTCTTTCAGCTCTCCCCTCTCTCTGCCCAACTCTTTTTTCCTCCTGTTTTGTATTTACAGCTCCTGGTCTCTGTTCCTGCTGCTTGCTGCAGCTGAGAAGGATAGTCTGTTGAATTACCCCATGCTATCTGTTCAAAACTCCTGCTTGTTTTTACGTCTCTGCACAGTTTTCTTTCAAGTAATTTATATGTGTGCATGAAATGCTGTTTTGTGAGGACTTTTCTCCATGGTGCTCTTGTTGTTTTGAAAAGGGGTGTTTCCAGAAGCAGTGAGGAGGAGAATTGAGACATGTCTCTTCAGTTTCTTGTTAATTATTCAGTAAGGGATTTGCTTGAGAATATGCAACCTGAACCTGTTGCTGAATTTTCCTTAAAGCATTAAAGACAGGTCTTAAAGGAGCTTTATGTCTTGTATGGTGTGTATCCTCAGCCTTGGAGCCTGAAGAGGAAAATGTTACAACCTGTTGAAGAACTTAATCTCAACAGACTTTGCAAGAACCACATGACTCTTGTCACATTGCGCCCCCAAAATTGTAGCTCGTCATTGAAAGAGGTTGATTACTCCTGACTTCAGGGCTAGTAGCAAAGCCTTGTGGTTTTTAAAAAAAAGGGGAACCCGTCTGATCGTTGTGAATGTCATGATCTCAGTATGGAAATGGAGGGAGAGGATGAGTAACCTTCCTCCATCCCTTCTCTCTGCAGGATCAGACCCTTTGGAGCTGCATTTGGCTGCTTTTGGGAGGGTAGAGAGATGTGGTGGGGACATCTGTGACACAGCAGCCTGCTCTGCTGGGCTTTCCAGCTGGAGAGTCCTTCAAAAAGACAAACAAATGCTTGCAGCACAAATGCCCACTTGAAAGGTATTTGACAAAGTGGGCAGTTTCCTTCCATGTTTAGTAGGGGCAGGAGAGGTGGGGAGCAGGGCTGGAAAACTGAGCTTTTCCAAGGGCAGGCTTTTCAGAGATCCCTCTGAGAATGTGGGTGGTACTGAGGAACCTCCGTGGAAGTGACAAGAGAACCTTTAGGCTTCTAAATCATTTGAGTATTGCAGTGCTTAATGGTTCAATCGACCTTTTGTGTGTATGGGTGTATGTGTAAATACTGTAGCTGATAATGTATGCTATATTTGTGAAGACAGGAGGATGAAGAATAATCTGTGTATTGAATTGGATGGATGAGACCTGGTTTGCTGCTGGTTACCTCTTCTGAGATATAATGCTGCATGGATTCAGAGTCTTTGAGTCTAGAATGGGCTTCCTTGGGTATAAATTAAATGTAAACTAATCAACTGCTGAATTACATTTATGAATTACTACTAGTCACTAAGCAGTTAAAGGTGTTTTGTCTTGTGTAAAAGTGCTGTATATACTTCTCTGTGGACTTTCCACTATGACCAGGTAAATCAGGTCTGTTCAGCTGACTTTGGCTGGGGTGTGTGCAGTGTGCCAGCTCCAGTGCTCTTAATGCACGGTGCTCTGTGTTGCCTTCATAGCTGGAAAATATGACTGCATCCAGTAGTTGTGATTTACTAAAATATGAATATCGATCGAATACGATACCCAACTGTGACGGACAAAAGACTCTCTAACTGTTAAAGTTAGAAAGTGTATGTTTATTACGACGCAGGGCAGTGCTGGGATATTTCCCTAATGAGCGCTACAAAGATCTCAGGTGATTACAAAGCCTTTTATCCACAATAGTGTTGAATACACAAAATACAAATGCATATTCATACCCTTGTCACCTCCTCTTCTCTGCTTCGTATGTTAATTAACAAAAAGGCTATTAAGCATGCGTAGTTTGTTCCCTGAAATGAGTTGGGGGTCTATTCTGGGGAGGGGTCACTAGAAATGAAGAAGTAAAATTAGTCTTCCTCGTTCTAACCTTTCAACCTTTTGCTGTGTCATGATTTATGGATCCTTGGTAGGACTCCCTGTTTCCTGTTTTCCAGGCCTATTTCAATAGGTTGTTTCTGAAAACAGGAGGTTTGCAATTGTTTTGTATTCCTGGGGTATTGATTAGCTTCTGCAAGGAAGCTTTACACAAACACAGAGTTGACAAGCAATGAGTTATAAAATCCGGGATAGCTGATCTAAAATCCGGTCTCTCTTTAACCATCCTCTAAGTTTTAACTGATTTCAGCAAAGCTTATCTTTCCAGCTAAGTCAGCAATATACATAGCTTTTCTAAAGTCTTCAAAATTAGTGTCTCATTTTCTCCCTGAAAGACTCTTGAGCATGGTAAACTCTCTCTCAGGAATGTGTGCATCTCTCATATCTGAGACTTCAGCAAAGTTCTTGCAAAAATACTTTTTACTTTTACTCTTTTACTCGAGAGTCACTGAGTAGTTCTGGTCTGGCAGCCTTGACACAGCCTAGGACTTTCCTGGCTATTGCTGTTGTGATATTGATCAGGTGTTGGAAATTATGTTCAATATTGCAGGGTGCATAAAGCATGCTGGCTGTACTGTAGCCTTTGTGTAGATGGAATATTATCACTTCTTGACATTTAATATAGAATGCTGGAAAAATGTGCCATACCAAAGTTTTATCAGTTTAAAAATCACCCTCCCAGCCATTAGAGGAAGAAACGTGGGAGGACGTGGATTGAGTGACGTAACTGTAAAATTCTTAAAAAAAAAAAGGGGGGGGGGGGGGGGGCGGCGGGGAAGAAAGGATTATCATCAAACAGAAGGATTTTTAGAAGTAATTTCCTCATCTAGACAGTACAGAATTCCCTAGTGTCAAATTTACTTTTAAAGTTACTTGTACAGGGCTTGCTAAATTGTTAGCAAATTCTTGTGCAAACTGTAACAATAAACATCTGAAGAGGTGTTTTGAATGGAGAAGGGGACACATACCCTCTTGTATACATGACTGCTGAGCTTGATTTTTAAACCACTGCTGCTACCACAACTTCTTTTCTGCTGTCAGTGTATCTCTACTGTCACACGTCACAGGGCTTATGTTTGGTTTATGGCTTTATTATTAGCAGTGCTGCACAATCTGCATGCCAGAACATCTGGGGCATCATGTAAATGCAAAGCATTCATCAGAGCGTAGCATTAGAAGAATCCTAGATATTTAAGTAGGATTTGAGCTGGTTATCCAACAGTGGCAAGAAAAGTATTCAACCTTACTGTTGCTGATATTGGCAGGTAAGTACATGTTAATGTCTGTGACAAAATTGAGTAGTCAACACTAATGGTGAAAGATTCTTACTCCATCAAGAGACACAAGGACTTCTTTATATATTTTAATATCCTCTACTGCATTCCAGTTGATTATGTCAATGGTTTTATGATGTACCATTATGTTCTCTGCTATAAATATCACTCCATTTTTTTCTCTTATTGTAAAATGTGCCTCTTTTTTTCTCTTCTGAATTCATTTATTCAATGCAATGTTACACTAGTCTTCACAAGTAGTGATAAAGTATCTTCTTGTAACTTGAGTTTTGCTTGAGAAATCTTTTTAAGATGCTTGGCAATGAAAATGAGTTATATTTCAACCTTTTTGAATTCAGTAAATGTATAATGATCCTCACTTCAGAGAGCTGCACTGAGTTTTTGTCCATCCTTTGTTCAGATAGGCAGAAGAGAGAAAGAGATAGTGAAAAAGTATCAAGCGAGGGGGAGGAAAATGCACTTTACATAATCAGAAAATGGGTAATATTGGAAAGGATCACAGTGGGTCATTGATCCAGCCTCCCTCCCTGTTCAAGCAGGATTGTCCTAGACCACATTGCACAGGATTGTGTCCAGCTGATTTTTGAATATCTCCAGGAAGAGGACTCCACAACCTCTCTGGGCAATCTGTTTCAGTTACTGCTTGGTCACCTGAACAGTAAAGATGTTTTTCCTTATGGTCAGGTGGAACTTCCTGTGCATCACTTTCCGTCTGTTGCCTTTTGTCATATCGCTTGGCACCACCAAGAACAGCCTGGAAACATTCTCTTGACACCCTCCCTTCTGACAGCCATTGATGATTTCCCCTCTCAGTTGTCTCTTCTTGAGGTGGACAAGCCCAGCTCCCTCAGCCTTTCTTTGTAAGAAAGGTGCTCCTGTCCCTTAATCATCTTTGTTGCCCTCTGCTGGACCTGTTTCAGGAGTTCCCTGTCTCATACTGGGGAGCCCAGAATGCGACACGGCTCTCCAGGTGTGGACTCACAGCCCTGTGAGTTCTCTGCCCACTTCACTGTCCATTCATTGAGTCTGCACCTTCTGAGTTTGCCTACAAGGTTATTGTGGAAGACAGTGTCAAAAACCTTGCTAAAGTCCAAAGAGATGATATTCATTGCTCTCCCTTCATCCATCCAGATAATTGTTTCATCATGGAAGGCAATAAATTTGATCAGGTGTGAATCCATGCTGGCTATTCCTGATCACCTTCTTGTCATGCATTTGGAGGGATTGAGGTGAAGCTAGCAGGCCAGCAGTTCCTTGGGTTTTCCTTCTTGCCTTTTTTGTGGACCAGGCTGACATTTGCTTTTGTCCAGTCCTCAGACACTTCCCTTCATCCCCATGACCTTCCAGAGATGATCGTGGCCTTGCCATAGTGTCCACCAACTCCCTTAGCACACGTGAATGTGTACCAACAGGGCCTATGGACTTGAGGAAGTCAAGTCTGCCTAGGTGTTCTCTAACACAATCCCTCTTGACTGTGGAAAAGTCTTCCAGCATTGCTTTACCCCAGTCTCCAAGGTCAGAGATGATGTGAAAAAACCCCACATAAATGAAATTTCTTTTGCTTTCTCTGTGTCTGTTTGTATTTCTTATTGAACAGTTTTGCTCATGTAGTGACTTCATAGTCTGAGAAAACACATTTTATTTCCAGAACAGATTAAGTAATTTGCAAATGCATCCAAACTATAAGCAGTGCCTATACTGTGTTATTGCAAATGCGATCTTATACTGGAGTAATCTTTTCTTAGCTTGGATACTTCTTGACTTTTACAGATGGTATCCAAGACTGTTATAACAGAAAAAGCATGTCAATATAGTTTTGCTGAGAAGGCATATTTTCTGGGTTTTTAGTACATCATACAGAAGTACAAGAGAAACTATTTGCAGTATGGCAGTGAAACTGTATTTTGGTGGAGGAAATCAGTAGCATGATTAGTTTTAGAACCTTCTGCATTGAGGATTTATCTTCATTCTGCTTTATATGTTGCATTTTTATGTGTATATATTTTTTTCCCCAAAACAAATTAGGATAGTTTTATTTTTTTATTTCAGGGAAGAATAGCATGAAGACTAGATAATGGATGACACATTCTTTACTTGCTGTTGGTTAGCCAAGTTCAGTGTCAGTATTTGTTGTTGGTGTAATGCAAGATAAAAGTTACAGTGCCTATTTGACTAGATTTAGATGAGATTTTAGGAAGAAATTAACTGCTTTGAGGGTGGAGAGGCACTGGAACAGGTTGCTCAGAGAAGCTGTGGATGCCTCATTCCTGGAAGTGCTCAAGGCCAGGTTGGATGGGGCTTTGAGCAACCTGGTCTAGTGGAAGGTGTTCCTGCCCATGGCAGGGGGGTGGGACTAGGTGATGCTTTCCAACTCAAACCATTCTGTGATTTTTTTCTGAGTTGTGAAGCATTCAAAATAGATGCTTTTGGTGAGATTAGCTGGCAAGAAATGAACCTGGTGAGCAGGTACTTTGCTCTTTTCTACCCTTCTTTCTCCATCACATCTCTTTTGGGGAGAACATCTGAACAAAATACATAGATAGTCAATTCTGAGTTACTCAGCTAAGTAGGAAAAGATCTTCCCTTTTTTTTTTTTTTCAATGGGTTTAGATCATACATGGCTGGTGAGGTCAGTGGAAATAGCCGAAAACTTTGGAACAGAAGTCTGACCTTTACTTTAAAATTTGCTTCTTTAAAAAAAAATACTTTCAAAATTAATCATAAAGATTAATTTTGACACGCAAGGAAACCAAAATATTTGTTTAATTTTTGCTGGATCTCAGTGATAGTAAAGAGGTACATAGTTGGAAGACTTGCAGCTTATTTGTGGATATTCAGTTTGCTGTAATAGTGCCAGAAGACAATTTTATTTCTAAGACATACTTGACTTGAATAGATAAATGTGCTGTATTGAAGGTCTGTGAAAAAAACCCACCTGTTTTCATGTACAAATATATCTGTTTACTTCCTGGCAATATGAAATGGTGTAGTAGCACTTATTTGTGACCTATCAGTGTGAATATAATTTCTTGAATTACTTGGCTATGGTGTAAAGGAGGATGTTTCTGCACCATGGGTGTATGTTACGCATGGAGAGACTTGGACATTCTCTTCTTCTTCCACTGTTTTCCTTTCCCATGTACTTTCTTCCACTACAGAATGTGGGCATATATTGATCAATTCACTAGAGGTTCAGATTATAATTGGCTCTTTAGGACAGCCTTTGCACATCAGTTGTCTGATTCTTTTGATGGGTAGAGTCTGATAAAGATCAGTTCAAGGACAGGAAGATGAGCATGGAGCAGAAGGGGAAAATGGGATGTGAAAAAGCACAAATGGGTGTGCTTCTATAGTTCTGTATTTGGACAGGGAGCAGTCTTGCATGTTGAAATGTCTTGAAAGATACCAAGATATCTCCTTGCAGTAGTGAGTTACTGGCTGTCATTAAGCAATAATTTCAGTGCAGATGCAGTATAGTTGCTGACAATTTTTTCCTTTTTTTTTTTCTTCTGCAGATATTCCTGAAATACCAGAAAGCATCTCATTCTGCAGAGCACTACAGGTAGCAGACTTCAGTGGCAATCCACTGACTAGGTAACTTCACCTTCTTAGTACATGATGTACTAGAATTGCAATCTTGCTGTAACAATTACAATTTTAAGTAAGCCCTTAAAAATTGTAACCTAGACTCTGTGTAATATTGCCAACAGTGTTTGTCTCTGGCAGGGACTGCAGCAAAAGTTCAGATTTAAAAAGTGATGTGGATCTTTCTTTGGATGGGTATGAAATTTGTTAGCCAACCAGAAAAATCTGATTTAGTAGATCTGACTGCCTATAAAATGATTTTCATTCCTTTTCTTAAATGCATAGGAAAACCATGTTCATACTTGGGAAAGATACAGCAATAGTTAGAGCAAAGGAATTGGCACAAACCCAGGTGCCTGATGATTTGGAATAGACTTTAGATCAGCTGCTGCAGATAATGGCTTTTACTAATGATTAAAGCTTGGACTAGCATTTCATCACCCTGCCGTCAATTGGGACACAGTGACATGTAGTAACATGAGGCAGAAGTGCACTGTGTTTGTCGCTGCTTGATGTGAATGCTGCCAGCCTGTGTCCTGATGCGCTGCGGTTTGGAGGTTATGCACATTTTTAGTGTGGAAGAGGAGTTTTGTTTACATTTCCATGTTCAATTTGCTGAAGAATTTGGAATTTTTCTAGTAAAGTGAGGGTGGAGATGGCAAGGAAGAGGTGATTTGCTAGTTAAAGCTTTGAATACTATTTGGAGAACTATTTCTTGAACATTGGCACAGAGCTCCTTTGTGATGCTGAGCAAGTCAAATAAGCCAGAGTGTTTACAGTGGGTGCTTACTGACCTGCTTTGCTTTGTACTCAGATGGCCAGATACTTGCAGGGTTAGCTGCCTGGCTGGGCTGCTGCAGTGCTAACAAACAGGAGTCTGTAAGAGCTTAAGCAGCTCCAGTGGTTTTGCAAGACTGCTGCTCCCACATGTGCAGCTGAGATTCTTCAGAAGTGTGCTTTGAACATTGCCCATAGTGCCTCCTAAGTTCTCTGAAAGTTACATCACTGAGCATTAAAGGAACACTTGTAATCTTAATCCCTGTGGCTCTGTAGCCTATTTATATAGTGAAGATAATAATACCACAAAAATCCAGCAAAGCAAACTGAGGCTGAACTGATGTTTAGATACACAAGTGGTGAGGGTCACTGAGCAGCTTTTTTCCAGGCATCAGTTGCAGTGTATAAAGCTCAGATTTGCATCTTGTGGTATTGAAATCAAAAGTGTCAGTAGTAGTATTCTAGTTATCCTTCTTCATTCTGTGTGCTCAATAATGCCTGAGTAATGTGTTTCCTTAAACAGTACCTGTAATGCACAGCTACAGCTTTGTGGAATTCACAAAAGAGTTTTTCAGTGGTGTTGAAATAGATATCATAACTCTTTGTTGATAATATAAGGTAATTCTAAAAATTCTTGATATGCTCCAAAGCATATGCATGTCCTGGAAGACATCACTGCAAGCAGTTCAGTAAGTTAGAAAGCACAGATTCCAGGAACTGTTTACGTATGGTTGCCAGGTATTTCTGTGATGAGATCCAGAATTTCAGTTTTATCTATACAATAGCATATAAGTTTTGCACTGATTTGCCCAGGTGAAGTGGGAAAGTAAAATAGTTATTTTTGTGTAATGTTCTGGAACTTTTTTTAGTCATTGATTTTTTTGTCCTTATTTCCTCTAAGCTTAAAATGAGCCAGTTGAAGATACTTGCAATCAATGTCCTACCACTAATACACTATGTTGCCTCATTGTCAAACTTAAATCACTGATGAAACTGAGCATTAAAGGTGGCTGGCAAACCATTTTTCCAGCTGTTTTCAGATTACTTCAGGTTTATACATTATTTATATCAGCAAAAAGCTGATGCATTTATTTATTTATAGTTACTTACACACATATATAGATTTATTATAGATACGGAAATCCACTGCCTGCTATAGAGAGAACAGAATAGTTCTAGTTGGAAGGGACCTAAAATAATCATTGAGTCCAACTACCTGTTAATATGAGGGCTGAGCAAAAGACGATCAAACCATTTAACTCCACTCTTAAACCTGCTAGAGTCTAAATGGTAATGAGTGGTTCCAGTGGAGCTCATATTTTGAAGATATTGAGCACCTTCTGTTAATAAGGTCCAAAAGGTGGAGCACACCTTGTAATTTGCCCTTTTCCTTCTCCTCATCCCCCTGTGCAGGCTTGTATTTGCCCGTTGGTGTGTCTCCATCTGGCAAGTTGCCTGCAGGTCATACCATGTGCCCTGAGCTGGGTGATGGGGAGAGCAGGAACCAAACCGAATGCTACAGCTTGATCTTAGGTTGTATGCTCTGGGGGTCAAGTGGAAGTTGAGTGGCTGGGCCAGGGGCTTCTGCTTCTTTACCTAATTGGCCGCTTTACCTCATCCTGTCTCTTGTGCAACCGCAAACGGAGCTTCTTGGTATTGCCAGTGAACAGCAAGTGGCACAGAAGCCCCTCAGTGTGAGGGAGTGGGGGGCCACGCCTTGCAGAAGACCAGCTGGGTGGTGTTCTGCATATGACTGCATTTGTAGTGTAAGAAGGGGGGATTAACATGCTGTTGTGTTGTGAACCAGTAAATGTGAAATGCTGCAACAGCAGAACATTGTCTTCATAGTGAAAAGCATGTTTCTTCAAAAAAGCAGCGATTGAAGAGCAGCTGAGCAGCTAGTACAAAATGGCCATGCTATAAGTGTGTATGTAACTGGAGCCTGAATAAGAATAAATTTAATCATTTTACGATTTGCTTATACAGGAAAATAATAGTAAAAAAGTTTGTGGGTGGTATTTTTTTTAATGTGTTTGATTTTCTTTTTCAGTTTTGTGAAAATGCTTAAAATGTTCTCAAGCCCTATAGCGTTTTGAAGTTGCAGTTGGTTGCAGGGAAAAGAGTGGTATATCAGGTTTTTTTTGACACAGAGTGAACTTTAAAGTCCTTAAATCATGGGTGTTTTTGTAATCCTAAGAATTTTCTGTGAGTCATGCTAGAATCTGGGCTTTCCTCCCTCTGTATGTATTTGCTAAAGTCTTACTCACATGAAAGAGAGTACCTCTGGAAGTCCTTGATTTGAATTAATATCTCCATAGGTTGCCTGAAAGCTTTCCTGAATTGCAGAACCTGACGTGTCTTTCAGTAAATGACATCTCTCTGCAAGCACTACCTGAAAACATTGGGAAGTAAGTCCTTTGCACTTCATTACTTTTTAAATTTATTTTTTTTCTTTATTGTTACACTTCTTCTATTAATGACTCACATAATTGTATCACCTATAAAATTATTTACAGGTCTACCCTTATTTTTTCTATTCTTTCAAGTTGGAGTGATCTGTTTAAAAAAACCCCTGACACATGGTAATTTCAATTGACATTAGCAGGTTAATGCAGAACCTGAAGTGTGTATGTGTATAGTTCAACTCTGTTCTTTAGGATTTAAAGTAACTTGGAATTTTAGGTGCAAAATTAATTCAGTGTTTTGTCATGCTGATCTGACCTTTTGCTTTCCTAAGTAGACCATTGATCCATTGATCATGTCAGATGGCTTGTAGCCTAGCTCAAAACCAGGCAATTGCTGGCAGAAGAACAGACGGGTAAAAGCTGGCTGTGATCAGGATGGAAATTCAGAAGCTTCCTAACTAGATATGGGAGCAGTCAGGTTTTGAGAAAAACTTCAGAGGGAGCTGTGGAAATGAAAACTCATGGAACAGCTCTTAGGATGAAGTTTTAAAAATTTTATTTAAGATGTTTGTTCACTCTGGAAGGTAGATCAGTGTTGCAAGGAAAAACTTTTAAAGTGGAAGCATGTGGAAAGTGAACAATGTTTATGTGTCTCCTTTTGACTGAAATAAACATCCACACTTGCAGAGGGGAAATCTCTTTCCCCTTGGTGGAGAGAAGGGTGTCTCTTCCAATTTGAAGGAGAAGTAGTAGTTCCATGTCTCCTCGCTTAAATGTATGAGTGACTGTGCTGATTCAGCTTAAAGGCTCATCTAGGGCAGCTTCCTTCTGCTGTTTCTGTGAGTAGATGCCTAGTGAGGGTTTAGAAGAACAGTGTGTGTGTGTGTGTGATGACTTTTTTCCATCCCCTGTTTCTGGTTCAGAGGATTTCCTGAGCTTTGGAAATTGGTTTGTCTAATTGATAGCCCATAATGAATCTCTCTTTTGTGTACTTGTCCAGTTTCTCCTTGAGCATATGTAGACATCTTTAGTATTCTCCCTGGCAAATAGCTGCACACAACTATTACCCGTTTTACTGGCTTGTTGTTACTTCAGTAAAATCCAGATATTTCTAAACAGAGGAGTCCTGCAGAAAGGATCTTAATCATTAGAGCTCCTGCAATGTAGTCAAGTTCAGACTAGCATTACTTTAGCCACTTCCCATGCGTATGAAAGCTCTCAGCTGGCACCATGCCAGCTGCAACAGCAGTGGAAAATATCTTTTGAAACCTCCTGCAAGCACTAACAGGTACAGATAGTGTGTGCCCAGTGACTAGGGCAGAGTCTTACCTAAAAACTGCATGGGCCAGGAATTTTGTGATATTCTTCCTTCACCGTTAAAGTTCACAAAACTTTTCATGCAGCTTTTTCAGCACTGGCAGGTAAGAAAAGGCCTGTTCAGGCTTTGCATTTACTGAAAATCAAGGCCAAAAATTTGAGATCCTGCCTGATTCTGAAAATAAATACAAGAAACATGACAAGAAGCACATTCACGTCTGACAGGCCTGCTTTGTTCAGGGAAGTGTTTCCATATTAGCTGTTTAGAATATGAATATTGTATTTTTAGAAAAACACTTTAATCTCATTAGGAGAAATTTTTGTTATTAGGTTTATATTTAAAGAAAGCAGAGACAGATGTGTGGGGCTGTTGTTTTTGCCTCATCGGGTATTCAAAATAGGTGGGAATATGTTGGGAAGTCAACAGAAAGCGTGAACTGAAAGTGCATAGTTTCTAACTCAGAAGAATGTTAATGTTGCATGAGAGAAACTCATGGGGTGTCCACCCAAAATGTAACTGTTCCTGAAGTCTGTTGATCAATGTCCAACAGAGAAATCCTATCTGTTTCCAATTGAAAATTATTGGGAGGTCTTGTAGTGAACTGGAACTGCAAACTGAAGTCCTTATGGATCACTTCTGAGAGAATTTTACTGATTTTTTAGCATTAAATTTATAAGTAAGATTTTTTTTTTTCAATCTGGCTACTAACAATTGCAACTTTCCTATTTTCATTGGAAAAATTTTCATCATTTATTGCAAGTGAATTTGATGGTTCTGCCAATCACCTTGTATTTGGTAAAAGCTGTGAAATGCTCTGTGGCTTTTCCAGAGGTAAAACCTACAGACTTGTACTTTTTGGTCCCTCCTTTGTTCTTTTTCATCTGCTGGTACCCCATTCCCCCAGTACTGGGAATTGAAAAGTAATCTAATTTCGTTTTTCTGGCTGAGCAGACTAAGTAAGACTCTAAAAGGTGTTTGGATATATTTGCAAACGCCTTACTGGAGTTTCAGTATGCTTTGAATAATAATGCGTGATATTTGATGAAATAGGCTGGGCCAATGTGCTCTATACGAGATCTGCCAGACAGTGAGCAAACAAAATAGACTGGTATCTATTCTACTATACTTGGACTTGTTTGGGGAAAAAATTGAAGTCTCTGTGCTTCCTGCAGGTCTTCTGGCCACTAGAGTATGTGGAAACTTGGGGAAGTGTATCCCGATTGCTTGCAGTTTTATAGTGCTGTCTAGGAAACTGCCTAAAACAGGCTGTGAAATCTCTAACTCATCTTCATGTAGTACAGGGACCAGTATGTACTTAGTGTCCTTTTTTTTAGCTATGTACTTACAATCTTGTGATGATGGAAATTTGCCTGTTTTAAATGGGGAAAGCAGCAAAAGCAATGGCAAATTGTTTACAAACAGTAGGACTTTAATGTTAGTAAGAGAGTTCTTACTAACAGCAGATAATAGACTTGAATTACCTTACAGTGAGCCCTTAGTGGAAATTTGTCTTCCTCGTGAATTCAGATATCCAGTCTGTTTTTTCCATGGTCTGATGTATGAGTGCCAGAGTTCATCCTCACTGTCCCAGGCCAGTGTCTGAACTTGTTCAAACCACTGATACGTAGAGTTTCATCAGTACTTTTACTGTGCTGTTATGCATTCTTCTGCGCAGATCTTCTATGTTTTTATTTTCTTTTGTATTGCCAAAAGGAGTATTTTTAAGTATTTTCACCTAGATGTTTGAAGAACATAGGCAAGGCCTTTCTTGAACGTTTTGTCTTTCCTCTTGCTTATGCATAGCCATGCTCCAAGTATGTCAACTTTTCTTAATCTGTGTGACCACTTCAGCTGGCTTTTCTTTTTACATATACTGTTTTTTATTGCTGGATTAAACCTACTTGTTTTAAGCTCATGTATTGTTTCAGGGCTTTCTAGAAGGATGTGTGACAAGTACAGTACTGGATAACAGACTAGATGTCCTAATATTACCAGTGCTGCTTTTGTGTTTCTCTGTGATTTGTGTTCTCTTAACTTGTGGTTTGGTTGCTATCTGGAGTAAAACAGTGAATGCTAATGCATGGGAGATACTTAAGCTGATAATTAGGTGGGTGCAGCTTGGAGCAGGACTTGTCCTGTTGGCTAGTTGAACCATTTGGAGAAACAAGTTACACCATTTAAGCTGTGAGTAGGAGTGTCTTTTACAGCCTTTCTCAGTCTAATGAGAGCAAGTCTAATTTCCTTGCCTATTCTGCGGGGCCTCTGTGTCTCGAGCTGCCCAACAAGCAGGCATAACCTGTTCCACCCAGCGTGGGTAACATTTAGGAATTTCCCCTTGCTTCTAGGACTATTTTTCTTCAATACTTCCTTATTCACATAGCACCCAAAACACAGGGCATGACTTTCCCTGAAATTGAAAAATAAGAGTATTTGTACGTAAGGATATTTGAATAAATTGGGATGTTTGTAAGGCTTCCTAGGGCATGAATATTCTAATGCCCAGCACCTTTCTTGTCCATATGTGTTCATTCTGTAGTGTTGGCTTCATGCCACTGGCTTTTTACCAGTAAAGACTGATGATTTTAGAGATCTGCATAGTGGTCTTACAGATTAATGTATAGAAAGAGAAGAGAGATTGTGTCAGCCTTGTGTGTTTATATTTATTTGTGGTTCTTCTTGAATAAGATCCAGGTACCTTCTTTGGAAAGCCTTTTATGTGTCTCTAATGTTTAATCTAGCATTGGACTCTCAGAACAGTGCTTCATGAGGAATTGGCCTTAGCTGAAAACAGTCATTTCAGCATGAAATGTGTGTTTGAAAAAGACAGTCATCTGTCACATTCTGTAGGGGTGGCAAAATCAACTAAATTCTTAAATGGCTGAAACAAAGGGCAGAGCTTCACTAGTGTGCTTTAAGTTACGATTTTGGACTTGCTGCCAATTGGCACACCAGACACCTAACTCATACCAAGTTTTTAGCTTTCACCAGTTTTTCAGCAGCCTTGTCTGTGCCTAGGAATGATAAAGATTACCAGATTACTTCTTTTTTTCTAATGTTAAGCTTTAAAGTAAGAGATTATTCATGACTGGCAGGTAGGGTATTTTGAAAGTTCCTTACAATGCAGATGAAGAAAGCTTTCCTCTGCCATATGCAATCTTTATTCCTCCCCTAAAAATACAGATGGTCTCCTATTTGGACATGATTTCAAAATCCTGAGGATTCAACAAAAGGTCACAGAAATATAATGACTTGTAATATTCCCATCATTCACAGTTTCCCCATCCCCCCACCTCCTTTTTTTTTTTTAGGACAACTGCACAATCTGTGATGCGAGAAAGTAGCATAGCTTTATTTTAGCTTCAGAAAATTTTGATGTGGGGAGGGGTGAATTTCTTTAGGTGTGAAGGATATTCTGGTGCTGATGACTGATGAGTCTGGTTTACCCCCAAGCTGCAAGCAGGCTGAATGGATCTATGGAACCTTACTACTGAAAGGGAATTACCAGGTAAGCAGAGATATTTTCCTCTTAACATTTGCAGCTAGCAGGTAGAATGCTGAAATAGGCATTTCATTATGAAAGTGAACATAATGAAAAGAGTGGAACAAATAATGCTGTGCTTAGAGGTGTTGTTTTGCAGAAGGATTTGTTACAGGCATGCTTTTCAACAGTCATAGAACGTCAAATACCCAGAGATTTCGTGTTAGTCTCTGAGGACGACGGTTTTGCATGTATATGTTTAATTCTAGAGATTTTGAAGTTTTCAGCAGCTTCTGAAACAGAATCTCTAATGTTAACCATGGAAGAGGTAGCCAGAGAATAAAAGATCTTCAAAGGCAAGGGTGATCTGCTCAATACAGATGGCCCAGAAGCAGATCAGAGTGGCATACTAATCCTTAGAATGGATTCCTGGGCCAGTCCGTGACTGTGTTTTTCTTAGTGTATGCCTGGATATTTCAAGTGTAGATTATGCATCTGGTAGCATCACACAGAACAGAAAATGTTCTTAAAATTGTGCAGAACAAGACAATTTAATTCTCTTTTCAGGTTTAGCATAATAATGTCTCATTAACACAGAGTCTTACGTGAGCCAACAGAAGTGATGGGGAAGCTTATCTCACAAATACGTAGAAGGAGGTCTATATGTAGGTGGTCTGGCTAGGCTGATCTAAACAGTATTAAAAACTCCTACTGTGGCTTAACTGAATTTAGCATGGCAAGAAATATTTACAGAGTTTGAGTAGGTAGAGCATTCAGTGTTAATCACAGCTGGTTGGTAAATGACAAAACTGAATGTTAAGGACTCATAAGTTTATTTCAGGAACACTAGAAATGTAATAGTGAATGCAGTGCCATCTGGCCTTTAAATAAGAGATGTTGCATCCTGTATGTTACATAAGAAAAAGATATGTAATATATATTTAGCAGTATTTTTAAAAAGTGAAATAGCTCCATTTTTATTGAAGTTGTTGAAGATTTATGTTGCATGAGTAGAACAGAAGATATTTTAAAAATGAGATTTTGTTGTAATAGTGAATTGGCTTAGCCTTCCCAATCCGTTTCAGTAGTCTTGATAAGCAAATAAGACCAAGTTGGACTATCTCTGTAGCACATTTAGGGAATTCCTTGGCCATAAAATGTAGAAATTTATTTTTAAAATCCAAATGTGACTTGTACTACTGGCCATCTATTGAGGCTTTCCCTCAGTGGCTGATAACATAATGCCTTTTTATCCTGCTTTTACTTGTGGAAGATATGTAGCTTTTTATGAGCCAATTAATGGTATTGACAATTCAGTTCAAGTAACTGACTATGCAAATGCACTTTCTCTGACTTCCAGTGTCCTTGCTGTTTAAGTCCAGGATGACAAAATTATCCCTATTTAAAATCAGTCTTTGGAAGGAGTATTTCCCCACCCTAATTTGTGTCCAGTTCTCCCAGCTCAGTAGAAAAATACAAATGTTAAGAACATAATCCTTAATTTCAGACATTGTTACAAGAATTACTGCTAGAATGCTGTTCTGCTTATCAAACTCTAGAAGTAGACTGCTAAGGAAGGCCTCATGCCTTTCCCCTGAATGTTATACACTGAAACTTGAGAGGAAAGAGCAATGCTTAATTTAGATGCAAGTTACATGAAGTTACTTTGCCTCCAAAAAGGAGGAGGAGGAAAGCTTTCAAAGATATTTCTGGAAGAATGGTCTTTAACAATACTGGTGAGACAAAATAAAAATTTCATCAAAACCAAATCTAGTTAACTTTGCTTTCTGGTTGCTTTTCCAGCTTCTCTTGTATTCTGAGGTAGAACCACAGGACTTCATGTATGTGAGGATAAGTTTGTTTTGAAATAAGGAAGTGCCCTCAATTAGGAAATTAATACTTCCTGTAATTTCTAGCTCATGTAAGAATTTCTGGCATTCAGTACCTAAGAATTTGCATAAATCACTCTCCCCTATTGCATGGTGTGGGCAGAAGGTCTCTTTTCTAGTTCTGTCAGATTAGTGTTACAAAAGTTCATCAGTGCTCTTTTTTGTGCTCACATTGTAAAACAAGTTTTACAAAAGCAAAAGGTAACCAAGGCAGGACTATTGTACTATTTGTAGGTTACCATATAATGGATATGAACTACAAGGTTTTTCATGGTAACTTTGTCTAATTATATGCCAGCATTATGCAATAATTGGAAGCAAAATAAGCATGTAGTTTTGAACCTTTTATAAAAGGTGAGAAAAGTGCATGCCTGGAGCATATAGACCACCAACTACATGGTTATGTGTTAAGAGACTCGTAGTAATTTCTGGAAGCGTAATTCTTCCTTATGCTGCTGATGCTGCTTTTGTTGCATTGGAAATGTCATTACACCAAAAATCCACAGGGAGCTGGTTGTTTAGGCACAGGGAAGATAGGTTGCTGGCAGGTATAGTAACTGGGTGAAATAAGGCAGACTCAGGGAAGAACTGAAGTGGTAGTTAACTCAAGAAAGGGGTACATGCTACAGGAGCTCTTGAAACAATCCAACTTTAAGCACCTAATTTGATAGAATGGTTTGGGTTGGTTGGAAGGGACCTTCAAAGAACATCTAATCCAACCCTTCTGTGGTGGGCAGAACATCTTTCATTAGATATGGTTGCTCAAAGCCCCGTTCTGAGTTTGGCTTCTGGGGGGGAGGCACCTGCAACTTCTCTAGGTGTCCTGTTACAGTGTCTTACTGCTGTCATTGTAAAATATTTCTTCTCCAGACTGAAAAATGCCAACTCTGAGCCTGTCCTCCCAGGATAGGTTCTCCAGTCCTCACCATTTTTGTGGCCCTCCTCTGGACCACAGGACTCCAGCAGGTCTGTGCCTTTCCTGTGCTGGAAAGGATGGAGCTGGATGCAGTGCTCCAGGTGGGGTCTCACCAGTGCAGAACAGAATCACTTCCCTCAACCTGCTGGCCATGCTTTTATTATGCAGACCAGGATGATGTGCTTGATGTAGCCTTGGGAGTTTGGACATTTCAAAACCAAGACAGGACATTCGGTCTTTTCAGGGTCCCTGTGCAGTTGAGGAAACAGTCAAGAGAGGAGAAGAGAAAGAGGTTTTTTTGGGGAGTGACTTGGAACAGGAACCTATCCCAAATGTATATGCTGTACCTTCAAGTACTTAGAGTCTGAGTAAGTGGTATTTTGAGAGCTGGCTAGTTATTGATTAACTCTGTCATTTATTTTCTTGGGGAATAAAAGCTGCTAAACATCAGATTCTCAGTGCATTGTTAATCTGCAGCTAGAAGCCTTGTGGGATGGGAGTAGCTTACTAGGATCCTGTCATGTGAGTGTGTAGTCATCTGACTGGTGTGTCCTGGGGCAAGGTCATACATGTTACTGGTAGTTTTATTTGGCCAGTGGGGGTGGGCTGTAATATATTTAAATATGGCTAGTTTCATGCATTTTTATGCCATTGTCAGAGTACCATGGTTACCTTATCTCTTGGAAGACCCTGAATAGACAGAAGAACCATGTTCCTTTTCTGCACCAAAAAAAAGACAGTAAATTGCCTAGTTTAGACTCCTTTCCTTCCCAGTTTTAGTGCCATGATGAATGTTTCAAAGTGTATGTGCTCTATATCCAGGCAGGGTATCTAAGTACCAGTAAATCTTCAGATGCTGGCCCAGTGATCTGATGTCCTTTGGAGCAGGTGCACTGGTCAAAATGTGGACTTAATCTCTCATTTCTGTGGGCTGCATGCTTGGGCTGTGTTCTAGAGTCATTGCTGCTGCATAAAAAGCGTAATAGCCGACCATATTCAGAATCTATACTTTGTTCTCACCTTACCTATCCTTACTGGGCAGGACCTTGTCTTATTCTGTATCAATATGGGGGCCATGCCCATTGTCCTCTCTTCTCCTTTTTGCAGTTTTACAAACGTGAGGAAAAATTACATTTGGGATTTTATATTACCCTAACCAGCTGAAACTTGCTGGAAGGGGTGCAGATCTGGCCATGGATTTCTGCAGGTGCTTTAGATCTTTATCTCTTCCAACTTTGCTTCCTTATTTCCCAAAGCCTCTACTCTTGTCTTGCTGGCTCAGCTGTGTGCTGCTTTTGACATAAAATCGAAAAGTGTAGCTTTTGTTACTCAAGAGAAGGGCATTGTTCGGTTTTTATTGACTGAGCATCCTTAGCTTTATATCAGGTTTTTTTTGTCACCTATCTTTGTTTTTTCCTAGCTTTTCCCACATTTCTCTTTCCACTTTTGTAATTTTAGGTTTGTGGTGGGGTTTTTTTTGTTGGTTTTTTTTTTGTTCGTTTGTTTGGTTTTTTTTCTTTTTCTTTTTTTTTCTTCCCACAAGGAAGTAGCATATGTCTTACAGTGCTTCCCAATGCTTCTCTCAGACACATTTGCTGGTCTCTGCCAAGGGCTTGGAGCTCCTAGTTTTTTTGCAGGGACTGTGATAGAAATAGGGTGTATTGTTTTGTCTGCTGTTACACTTAAGGCTGACTTTCTGTCCCCGTGGATGTAGGAATATGCTGCAACTGTCCCTCAAGGTTAAAGTTCTAGGATAAACTCACAGCAGTTTTGTATTTTATAACTTTAAAAAATAAAGTACATTTAATGTGTGCTGTACACTGAAAATGTAATTTCATCCAGAGTAACTATGGAACATCTGTCTTTTTTTCCCTTTTGGTTTTTTTAAAGTTCAGTGATGTTTTTTAACCTATTGAAGTGAATCTCTCTTGCTTAGAGAGTCATCTGTCTGTGAAAAGGTTGTTTTGTGGAACATGGTGATGCTGATAATCTCGTAATCAATCCAAACTGACTTGCTTTGGAAGAAAAAGAACAACAGGCTTTGTTTATGGTTTTAGCAGATGATTCTAGTCTAACCTTTGTTTTAGAGTAGATTGCTACAGTTGATGAAGGAATATTTGTGGTATTACCTGTCTGTAGATTGTGTTGAATTGTGCATTTCTCTTTCAAAACCTGACAGGAATGTTCAGGAAAGACACTTCCAGCATTTTTTGTCTACTTTGTTGCTATGAGTTTTGTTCTCAGTTATTGATTTCACATTCTCTTCGTTCTTCTAGCTCACACAATGAATACCAGTATCTACAGTTACTGTAGGTAGCGTGCTGAAAAAGTGTATCTGGTTTATACTGAAACTGACATTTTTAGCCATGTTGTACCTTTAAATTCAACTTGGTTCCACCCTTACACCAGAAATTGTCTGGAATGCTGAGATGGAGAACTTGTAATTATTTCAGTTAACTTCATCCTCTGCCTGGTCTGTCTGTTTCCTTGTGCTCAGTAGTTTCACACACATGCTCAGTGTTTGAGGTCTGTGTGGTAGCTTTTGTAGTGAGAATTATTACAATATTAATGCTTTTTACAAGCTGTGGTGAAATAGTATCTTCTGATAGTGGGGTTTTTTGTATGTTCATTTCTGTTGGGGTTTTTAGGCTGTTTTTTTTTTCTTTTTCTCTATTTTCTCTTTTTGCTGTTGTTGTTTTGTTTTTCTTTCTCCTTTAGAATATAAATTACATTTGCTTGTGCATTTTCTGTTGAATTTTTTGGAGGGGAGTAAAGGACTGTTTGTTGGAAGGCAGCCTGCAATGCTCTGTGGTGCGTTTGCATTTCTAAATGCAGTTGGTGAACAGCTGCTGATGGATTTGTCTTTAGTCTGAGCATATTAGATTGCTGTTGCCTTTGTGTTTTATGATAACTTCCCATGACTGATTTTTCTCTACAAGATTAAGATTAGAATTAGGGGAAGATTCTGAAATCAATAAGGTATGGCTTGTTTTAGTTCTTTTCAGGGACTTTAGAATTACTGGACTGACAGTGCATCTGTAAAATTAAGGACGTAGGGGAAAAAGAAATTATTTCATTTAGTATATTTTGAAAAATAGCTGAGAAGAGGAAGGATTGCACTTTGTGGAGAGAGTGTTGCTAAATCAGAAAAGATACTTGAAAAATAACAAGTTATGTAGAATTTCTCTTGCAAAAGACTTAAAATTTTGTTTCTTAACAAAACTTAAAATCAGAAAAATGTTAGTACATACACAGTTTAAGAACCTGTTGGTAAAGGTAAGGACAAGCTATACCTCTGCTTTTTAATATATTGGAGGTTAGTGCTTCAGTACATCAGCATGTCTTTTATATGATACTATTTTATATAATAGCTGTCACATTTTAGGCTGCAGCATATAGGTTTGCTGGGAGCCATTTCTGTAACTAGTCAAGATTTAAGAATAAAAAGTCATAAATTTCCTTTTGTTTTCTGACCTGCTATCAAATGTATCCATCTTAAACATAGTATTTCACTCCAATGATGCAGCTTTGCTGGTTTAAATTTCATAGACTTAGGTCTCTATATTGGGTGAGAAGCTTAATTTTGTTTATTGGGGTCTGCTTATTGGTTTGGACTCAAGACCTTGGAAGAAGTAGAAAGGATGAAGGAGTGTGGGGCAGTATCTTTTCTTTTGTTCCTGGGTAGAGTTGTGAACATGCTGTGGGTGAGAATAGCTGTAGAATAAATAAAGCATTTCTCCCTCAGAAAGCTGTGTCCTTAGAGATGAAAACATCGTCTGGCAGGTAGCTGACTCCCACACAAGAAGAGAACCAGGCTGGGACTGTGGTGGGCTGCAGTCACTCTGCAGAGATGTTCACAAGGTACTCACAAGGGCAGAGCTGCCAGTGAGTGCTCACAGTGCTGCAGCACAGCTGCCTTCCTTGCACCTTCTTGGCAGCTGTACTAGCCCAGGTGTTTAAGGGGATTTATTCTGTGTTGGACTGGGGATCTGTGTTACTCTCCTTGCTGGGTTATTTTTAAGCAGGATCAGTTTCCTGAGCTGATGGCCTGCCCCAGTCTAATGATATGATGAGGCTGGTTAAGATGGTGGTTCCCAAGTTCTTACTGTTGAACGTGCTTTTCTGACAAAGATTTCTGTTCAGCCACAGCCAAAGTGGTGTCTGAGGCAAGAAAAGAAATTAAGAGATTGCACCATTTTACTCAGCAACACTTCAACATGATGGGGAGGGAGCTAAGTAGATGCAGGGGGATGTGTAAACAGAAGATTACAAGGCAGCTTGGAGGTGTGCACATCTCTTTTGTATTCTCTTGATAAGAATGAATCATGGACCTCACCTAATACAAGCTTGAAGAGAAAGTGGAATACTCAAAGGAAGGTTGAAAGAGGTTTCTAGAAAACCTGTAGACATGAACATAATGGCAGTGTGTGGGTGGCAATGTGAGCAAGATCAGACCCACATTCCTTTTGGAGAGAAACGGTTCTCATCACCCCTTTCCTCTCCCACTCCACTTGTTTAGTTTCTGTGAGGATGTTGGGGATACCATGTCCTGTCTTGGCTTGTGTTTTATAGTGTTAAAATTTTTATGTGTGAGTTTTCTCTTGTGTTGTTGGAGGGATGGCTTGCTTATTTCTGTCAATGATTTTGAATGGCAGCAGCAGAGTTATTCTCACTTATCATTTAACTGAATTTGTAATAGACTTCTACTAAAGTATCTTTGCCTATATGGTATATTTTAACTATACTTCTGGAAGAATACAGAACCCTTTGGATAAAATGTGCTTGTTTTAAAAGCTGGAGAGGACTGCTGAGACCATAATCAAAGCTCCTGTGAGATTTCATTCACTGATTTTTGAATGCAGGATGAAAGAGGTGCATGAGAAAGGGGTTTATTTTTCAGACACCATCAAAAGTCAATCCATGAAAAATCTTGGTGTTGTTTGAGATGAGAAAACATTTCAATTTTATGTAGTCTGAATGCATGGACTTGTTTGTCTTTTCTTCCTAAAGTGTACAATTTAAAATTAACATCTTGGTTTTTTATCTAGATTTTATTCAAGGCCTAGCACACTGTCTGCCTTCCCTGCCCACCAGGGCAGAATATAATTCTGTTGTTGAAAACTTATTTGCAGTCACCATGTCTGATTTTCATTTTTCCCTGGGATGGTGCAGGATTAGAGCAGATTATAGTGTTGGGATAATGTCTGACTCCTTGTGTTCCATTTAGTCATAAATAAACCCCTGAGAAATCTGAATGTTGCTATGGTGATGCTAGTAAAAGCCTGGGATATGGAGTAAGCGAGCCGCTTAGCAGCATAATGTCACTTAGAGTAATGAACACGCTGTCATTAGGCAGTGGTGCGTTTACCTGTTGCTCTGTAACTTTGGTAGCCCATGCCACATTCTGAAGGCAAGTAAGTAAAAGCAGTTCAGATATAATACAATATACGCTGTTTAGTAACTTGCATCTACAAACGTTTTAAGAAACAGAAATTTGTGTTTTGTCTGTTTACTTTCTAGCTTTAATCTGTTGAAGTATCACAGAGAAACAAGCAAAAACTTCATCTTTCTATTCTGCCTTTCACAGGATGATCTATGGCAATTAAAACAACAAAAATCAATTTATAGCAACTTGTTTTAAACTGTGTAAATGCACACTTTTCTTCTTAAAATGTGTTTTTTTGGGGTTTTTTTTCAGTCTTTATAACCTGGCTTCACTGGAACTGAGAGAAAATTTGCTGACATATTTACCTGAGTAAGTCACATTGCATGTATTTAATTATATCAACATAAAATGTTCTTCTTATTAAAATCTACTAATATATGAAACTGAATGACAGCTAGAAAAAAAATTTTCAAAGCCAATTGACAACATGAGTTACAGCTTTCTTTTAGCAACATCCACTTCATCCATTACTTCTAGTTGTACTTGATTCGTAGCAGGAGCCTGCAGTCTGCATGGATTGGCTTTGTTCTATAAAGAACTATTCTGTATGAAATACAGTAGCACCAAACACCTCCTGCATGCATTGGACAAGCCCATCTGCAGTGGGAGTGGTGGTTTGGGTTGTTCTCATGATGAAATTTTGTACTTGTGAAAGTAGGGCAGTAAGATCTCAGAGATTTTCACTCTAGGCCTTTGTAACATTTAAGTGTTTGTATTCAGGACTGAGTAGCCAAAAGCTTCTAAAACCTGGAGATTAAACCCTTGGTAGCAAATTAGGCCTACTGATGTCTGAAGTCTGACTTTACTCACTGTGATTTTTGGAGAAAAAAGTTACCTAGATATCTCTGTACTGTCTGTATTGTGGCAGAGGAATTGGTGGTCTTTTGTTAGACTAATTTGGTATGTTATACTTTGGGCTTCCTTTTTGTCTGCCGTAGATGCAGCCTCTTCTTTTTCTAATGAAGGAGTTTCCTTCCTTCACTATTTGGTTGCATCTCGCAAGAGTTTTGGTGACTCCTGTTCTGCTTGTTTAGATAATCTAATACATACTGTCAAAGATTTAACCTGTTTTAATCAGAATCTCTTCCCCAGTTGCTTTGGGGTAATTTTTTCCTGTCAGTCTACGCAGTGCCTTGGTTGTGGCTGTTCATAGCAGTGAGCCACAGGACACTTTAATGTCACTGGTCAGAAGACAGGAATTGCTAGCTAAGTTTGGCCATGCAGTGTCAGTATGAAGCTGTCAAAAATGTTGACAGTTTTACTGCCCCTGGAAAATTCTGACTGTCAGTAATGTAGCTGACAAATTCTCTCTGGTTTTCGTGCTACTGCAGCTTTGGGGAAAGTAAGCAAGAACTCTCCAACAGCCTGATTTGGAAGGGTGGCCCTCTCTTGTCTGTAGGTTCCAACTTTTTTTTACGTCCTTTTGCGCTTCCCTCTGTTTGTAGTCTCAAAACCAGAAGTATTTCAGAAATTGATGGATCATGTTGGGAAGATAAATGATGGATATTGAGTCTTGAGTCATATAGTTACATGAACACTATGGGGAATTTTTATCCAGTTCATAACTGTAAATTTCCCCTAAAAATACATCTAACTAACTGTACTAAAGTATGCGACATTTGCTACCCCAGAGGACTCATTGTTAAAATAAAATAAAAGGTTATGATTTGATTGCCTATACTAAGTTTTAAGTTTCAAGGGCATACAGTTACACCTGACAAACCAAATTATTTTTTTGGTAAGATATTACTGCAAACCAGTCTGTGCCTGGTAAAATAACTGTCTGCTTACAGTACCTTGTAATTTGTAATTCAAGCTTCAGTAAAATCAGATTATTCAAATACATGGAGTTTCTGTTGCTTTAGTCTAATGTGGTTTTGTTTTGATTTATCTCATCTCACAGATCACTTGCCCAGCTGCAGCGACTAGAAGAACTTGATTTAGGAAACAATGAACTTTATCATTTGGTAAGAGAACATACCACTGAAACTGCGCATTGGTCTTGTTTTATGCATCATTTAGATTAAATAGGTGGTAGGATGTCCACTAAAGAGAGAAAAATGCACGGAGGGAGAGATTTTTTTATAGGTACAGATGAATTTTGACAGTGAGCTGGTGCTTTCATATCTGCTTGGTCTTGTTCAGTACAGTATCACTTACTCAAAAAACTGCAGCTGATCTCTAGAAAATGAAAGCGCGGCACAGCTTTTTTTATAGAAATAAAAAGGAGTGGAGGGACACAAAATCTTGCTGTGCTTGCAGTTACAATGACCACATGGACTTGTGTCAGGAGCTGGATGGACTAAGCACAATTCAATTTCCAGGGTGAGAGTAGGAATCTTTGGGAAAGGGCTGAGGCAAAACTGTTGAGGATTGAGATGTCCTACATTGTCACGGATTGATCTACCAAAAATACATCTGTCATCTCTGTTAAGGTCATTCAGGTAAATGTTGGATGGATTTTCAGTAGATCAAGGGTGTGCTGGCAATTTGTTAGTGCATGCCAGGAAAGAATGGTAGCTTATTAAGCTATAGCAATTAATTTGTGTGATGGAGTTTCCAGATGCTTACGGTCACTCTTGCTACTTCTAACCAAGGTACCTCTAAATAGTGCTTGCAGTAAGAATTGGTTTACTTAGACTGTAATTGTGGGGTGGCCATTTTTTTTACTTGAAGCTCCTGTGCTGCCTAATTGTACTGCTTTTTATGTTGTAGCCAGAAACAATTGGTGCACTTTTCAATCTTAAAGACCTTTGGTTGGATGGAAACCAATTAGCTGAAATACCTCAGGTAAAAATGACCTCTACTGATACTGTTTTGAAGACGATTTTGAAAGAAAACCTTTTCATTCATTCCTACAGGGAAGTGCTTTAAAATGCAATATTTTTCTCAGTCTGCTTTGCCTGGGTTTGGTTTTGGGTGTGTAAGGGTTTTCTCTTAATAAATTCCTCTTTGAGGGATTGGCCGTGATACTGTATGTTGTCAGAAATTTTCTTTTAAGCATTTTGACAAAGGAATTGTTTCCTAATAGGCACATTCAGTTCAGTTTGTAGGATGACACATCCTCTGTTTATAGTTCTTGCCCTAAGATCAGGGAGCCATTAGTTGTCTGAGCTAACTCTCACTTTGTGTATCTATCCGAATTGCAGTTTTAAAAGTTTTGGGTATGAATCTTTTTTTTCCCTTTTTTTTTTTTCATTTTTAGTAGTCATCTTCATCCATTTAAGCATGGTGTTTGGAAGGATTACAATAATGGAACTGTTGCCATAAATAAAAATTTTGATTTATGCAGGCAAATTCCCCCATCTGACATCAGTCACAGTATGAGGGAAGTTAGCATTTAAAGCTTATAGCACTCTAAATTGCCTTTCTTAAGAACTTTTATAATATGGAGGATGGTTCCTCTTCCCTCTTTTTCCCTTACAGCCATGTCAAAACCTGCTTTCTTCTGTTCCTCCTGCAGTTTGGTTTTACTTGCTGTGTGGACCTCATCAACTGTGTGTCTTGCAAATCAGTTACAGTTTAGTGGGTTTAGTCTTTGTTTTTGTTGGCTTGGCCTAGTAAATAGAGATGATCATTCATACAAATGTGACTTTAGCAGCCATTTTTCTTGAAACTGGCCATTATTGTGTATTTTGTCCAATATCCAAAGGATGAACTTGTAGGATAATGGGTGTGTGTTTAATGAAAGATCCTCTTGGAGGCAGACATTTCAGAAGTGAAAGAACTGATCTTGTAAGTTAGGATCAAGGCCATTGCTGTATGAAAATTTCATATATGTAAAAGTAAAAGGCACTTCTTCCTCAGTCGTTCTGTTCTCTGAAGGGTGATTTGGATGACTAAAATGAGATCTATCCTCAAGTGTGTATAGGGATGTCTGTGTGCATCAGGAAGTGGGGGGTACTCTGATAGCTAATGGAGACAAAGGTATTTCTCTGGGTAATGATTGGATTGCCATGATAAAAACTTGAGTAGTCATTAATAATAGTAGATGATGGCAGTATAACTTGGCAGTTCAAATATGCTTGCTAGAGCAACACCCCCAATTCCTATTTCTACATTTGTTGTAGTTTGGAGATGTGAAGATATGAAATCCCTAGATGTCATGGCATGTTGCTGTAGCAGCCCGGAGAGACTAATCCTAATTTGCCTAGGGTTGATTGGGAGGGGTAGACTTTAATTATGTAGTGGTTGATAATCTGCCATTCTGAAAAAAAGCAACTCTGCAGTCTTTACTTGAGCAAAACTCCAGGTTTGGCTGGTGCTTGCTGGATGTGCTCAGCATAGCTTGCCTGACTACTGAAGCCAGTTTAATATTTAAAATAAGAAACCGTGACTGAATCACTTGGTTAGTTTATCATATGTAAAGTGATTTACATAATTATTTACTTTTTTTCTGGTTTTAGAGGTCATACAAAGAATGGCCAATTAAGAGGTCATACAGATAATTGTTTTTCTTTGTGGAATTTCATTGTGATGGTACATTTTTTAAAGTGCTTTCTTACGTGTTTGGGCATGACTTAAATTTTTTCCTTGTATCGCAGGAAGTAGGAAACCTGAAAAACCTGCTTTGTCTGGATGTTTCTGAAAATAAATTGGAATGCCTTCCTGAAGAAATTAGTGGTCTGACTTCTTTAACAGACTTGCTTGTTTCTCAGAATTTACTTCAGGTCTTACCTGATGGCATTGGTGAGTACAATGTGAATGCTGTCACACAGAACCATTTAATCCACTGTAACTGGAAGTCATTTGGGGTTTTAAAGTCTTTTTGTGCAAGAGATGGGCATGTCTCATGTTGGTTTTCTTTTCCTTTTGCTTAGTAGCAAATGCTTAGCTCTGTTAATGCTGCATTTTAATTGTCTGCATAATGACTCCCTCATAATCCTCTTTCAGTCTTTACTTGATACCTCCCCGAACAACATAAAAGTTAATATGTCCCTTCTGTTCCATTGTATCTGTTTCACCATCAGAGCTCTTTAACATTGTAAAATTTTAGCTTGTAACATGCTGTAGGTCACTTGATAAGACTGGCTGAAAGTATCACTACAAAAAATGCAGACTTTTGAATGGTGATGTGTATTTATCTTCAGCTGGACAATGTGATTAATTCTCCACTGAACCTAGTGGAAGACTGCCTTGCAGCCCATTAGTCCTTGCCTTGAGGATTCAAACTACAGCCTTGCTTTGTCTGACCCCTTAGATTGGGTTCAGTAACTGAAGAATGTTTCCTGAAGCATTACCAGTGCCTTTTTTAAGGTGTATGTTTTTTACCCATGCAGTAGTTGTGACAAGTAGATAAAAAAGCATTTTTTCTCTACTCATCTGCTCTTTTTCTGGAAAGTTCCACGTTGTAGGAGTGTGCCTTCTCCTTGAGGGGACTTTTTTTTTTTTTAAACCCCCAAAATAAAGGTGTAGGGGAAGGAAGACTCATGAATGTGGTTTAACTATATTTAACATTTGGAAAAGAGTATTCAGACCTTCCTCCTTCCTACATATTCTGTATAAGACTAAGAAAAGTTTCTCTAGAAGTTAGATTTGGGGGAGTGGGGTGACAGCTGTGGGTCCTACACTGCCAAATATATGTTTGACAGGGAGTTGTAGCAGCTCTCTCTGATGACCTGTGCTGGCCAGTGCAGTTGTTGTGCCTCAGAAACGGAGCTGTAGCCTCTGAAAGTCAGCAGCCTGTGCACCTGGCTAAACGGAGCTGCTTGGCAGAAGTGAACCTTGCTGGTGTCTGTGGAAGCTCCTGGGCGTTGCCTGGCTGATCACTGAATCCTTGGTGGGAATGGTGGATCTGCAGATCTTGAAGCAGGGCTCTCACCAGCACCCGTGGCTCAGGTCAGCTGTGACTGTGTATCCCCAGTCTCCAGAGCTCTAAAGGAGCTCCAGCACCCCCAGGCAGCCTGTGCCATTGCTGCACCATCTCCCATTGAAGAAGCTGCTTCTCATGTCCAGATGGGATCTCCCACGCTGTGATTTGCAACCATTGCTGCCTCACCTGCCCTTGCAGAGAAGAGGTTGGCTCTGTCATGTCCATAACTGCCCTGCAAGTGGTTCTGGGCAGCTCCCAGATGCCTCCTTGGCTGTCTCTTGGTGGGAGTCAACAAAGCCAGCTCCTTCAGCCTCAGCTCACATGTGCTCTGGCCTTCTTGACAGCTCCCTGCTGGACCCCCATCACTTGACCAGGGAGTTGAGAGGGAAGACAGGACATCACATGAAACTAAGAATGATTTTACAGATGTAGTTTCGCTAATTGCAGGTTGATAAGATAAAGAAACTTCCATTGATCTGTTGGCTATAATTCTAATGTAGTCTTGTTGATGTTTGTTTCTGATGAGATCTCACTGCTATTTAGTATTCAACCTAGTGCTCACCATAGTATCCATGTCCTTTCCAGCAGGACTCTTGTGTAGCTGTATATTTCACTTCCCAGGCTGTGCTGGTGCACAGGTTTATTCTGTCTGGGTGCAGAGCTCTGCACTTCTCTATGCTAAACCTCAGGTTTCTGTTTAGGTTGCTATCTTTCTGTGTGTCAGACATCCCTTCATGATTTGGTATCATCAGTGAATATGACACTCCAGAACATTTACAGCTATTTTGGACCACACAGGGATGGCAAGGAGGTAGCAGCAGCTAGTGTTGTCTCCTGAATTCTCTATCTTGGGCTCTGCCTGAGTCAGCTTTTGCATCAAAGACCATTCAGATACAAAGGAGTGGAACAAAGTGACTTTTCTGCCCTGAAATAGTATTTTGTTCTTCATGACAAAATTACCTTCAAAGAAGTTTGATTTCTCATCTGAAGAATAAACTTGGGTTTCATGTCTGACTAATTAGGTTCTCTGTTAGGACAAGAAGACCTTGATCCTGTTTGGGTTTGGGCTGTCACTTCAGCGCAAGATGTTCTCGCTGTGGCTGATTAGGTGTAGGTGATCTTCTGAACATTGCTTTTATTAATAGACATTGTATAATTGAGGAACAAACAGATAATTTTCACTTGTTTATAGACATTTGGGTAGTCACATCCTTGATATTTACGTGGAATATCATTCAGATTGTAACTTTATTACAGTTTGTTATGCTTAAATGTTGGATATGAATATTTATATTGAGTATGAATTCAGTTATATTAAAACTTGCAAAAATAGAGAAGCACTAAGTGAAGCAGTGCTTGTGTTCTTTCATTTTACCTAAAAAAACCCTGTTTTAGAAGATTTCTGGAAGTTTTGCGGCAGTAAATATTTATGTAATTAAAGGTATTGGAGGATACTAAACTAAAAATCCATGTTTTTTTCTGTCCAGGAAAATTGCGGAGGCTCTCCATTCTGAAGGTTGATCAGAACAAACTGATTCAGCTAACTGATTCCATTGGAGACTGTGAAAGCCTTACTGAACTAGTTCTCACAGAAAACCAACTGCAGGTATGCATGGTCATGGCTGCTCAAATGGCAGGTGGTAATAAGACCTGCTGTTAAGTGCTGAATCACTTAGCTCATTAGGTTACTCACCCTTGCTACTGCTAAGTAGTGCATTTTCTTTAATGCATCTTATTTCTTACCTGTTAAATGAATGCTGGAGATCAAATTGTGTGTAGTAACAATCCGCCCTTCAAGTGCTTAAGCAATTACATATTCACTCTTGAGTCTTTCATGACTAGTGAGAGAATTGGAGCATGTGGAGTGCAGGTATCACTTACTTCGTTGTGTTTTTCATGGGGGGGGTTGTGCTGTATTGCATTATTGCCAGTTTTTGCTGTGCATTATCTGGATCAGTCTTGCTGGAACTGAATAGAAGTCCTGGGCACTGCAGAGCTTGTACTGCTCCTTGCTCTGCTGATCTGCTCTAGCCAGGTATTAAATATGATACGTGGTAAATTAAAATCTCGGAATTCCTTCTGTAGGTGTTTCCCTCCATTATTTTGAAACTTCATGTGACACTGACACTTGGAGAGCAGCTGTCTTTAAATAAACTAGGTTTGATAATTTCTTAAGCTCAGTTGGTACTTTGTTGAGTTAGAAGCTTAAGACTGTTAAGAAGATGCCTGCCCAACAGCACCTGAGTTGAGATAGTGAACTGAAAAGCAATTTTGGGAGTGTTAAGTTAGATAATACATCCTACGTACATGCATTCTGTACACAGCTGTTGTGTGTCTGTTGTAGTGCAGAGATAATTAATGAGTGAATTTGTGTTAGAAACTGACATTCCTAGACACTTGTTCTGCAATGTAAACCTTTGGGTCTTTTTTGGAAAGTCTCGCAGTAAAAAGGATTAACTACACTTCAATTTTGAAAGTGGATCAGACTGTTAATTAATATTAAAAGTGAGTTAAGTGGTTTTTCCTGACTCTGTATTTATGAATTCTGTTTGTATACTATTTTGTTTTTGTTGGCACAGTCATTGCCGAAGAGCATTGGAAAACTCAAGAAGCTGAACAATTTGAATGCTGATAGAAACAAATTAACATCTTTGCCCAAAGAGGTAAGTTTTATGCAATTGAGATGGTAGAAACAGAAAACTCTTGATTTCAAATGCCTACAAGAAGTAGCAGGCAACTTTAGTCCAGTGGATATTCATTCCAAACTGATCACAACCAGAAACTTGTCCACTAAATCTGAACTGTAGTGATTTGGTGGCTTGGAAGTTCAGAATGTCTTTGTAGTTTAAGAGAAAGGCTTGGATCTAACTAGCTTTTAACTAACTTGGGTTGTTGTGGTTTGATCCATCCTAGGAAGTGAGAGAGTGCTGGTTCAGAGGTTGGCACGCTGTTGAACCAATGGAAGGTCATTTCATCTCTGTGAACACACACTTTAGGATGGGAAGGGGGTGGGGTGGTTCTTTTTGCCTTCCGGCCTTCAGAGAGTGAACAGGCTCCCCTCCTCCTCCTCCTGGCTGTGGGGGGGAGGGGAGGCCTCCCCTGGCCAAGGCCGAGGCTGCCATGCGGCCTGGGCTGGGGTAAGGCTGGACAGCATTTACTGGCTGGCCGGCACAGCTGTCCGAGCCTCGCTGCTGTTGGATCTGGGCCAGCACAGCTGTCTGTGAGCTTTGGCCTTGGCTGAGCCCCTCCCTCAGACCAGAGAGAAAAGAGAATGGAACTGTGTAGCTCACCAGGCCGACTGAGAATGGAGGGGTGGAAGATTTTTTATCACTGAGGCATTTCTGGGTGCCAAGCTGCCCCCTCGCCAGAGAGTTCAACCAGCGCCACTTTAAATTTGATATCAAGCACTTTTCATCAGCTGTGGCTTCTGTAAGTGATGGGAGAGACAGCCTGGGATTTGTGATGCCAGCAGAAGATAAGAAGAAGAGATGATGGGGTGGCTTTTGGCTGGACTTTCCTTGTAGTGGCCATAGAGACTGAATTAATGCTCCTGTAACTTACGGAAACTGTGTTTACGGGGATGCAAGGTGGGCACTGTGTAGGGGAAATGCCAGTGCCAGAGTGAGTGAACAGAGGATTAAGAGGGTGTGGTGGCGCCCTCAGAAGATGCTTCTGTTCTCAAAACCCTTTGCCCTGAGGGAGAAATGGGGGGGGACTTGTGTCCCAGAGGCATTCTTAAAAAAGAGAACTCTACAAGCAGTTTCTGGTCCATGGGTGGTGGTGAGAGCGCTGTCTGTGGAATGAAGGGCTTCTCAAATGCACATTTCCTCTGTATGGGGTGGGCCATTTGTGAAGAGTGTAGGTCACAAGAGACTTGTGTTTCTTGTGGGAGTTTCTATGGGGCACAAGGAAGACTCCTCTCCCTTAATATTTTAGCTGGGAGTTCCAGATTTTATCTCAGAAAGTTTTGGTGGGAATTACAGTGGGGGAGGAGGAGTGGTTTAGAGGGTTCTTTTCACTCTAGATTTTGTCTTTTCTTTTTTTCTATATAGTGTAAGTTAATAAAGTTTTTTTTCTTTCTGTTTCCAAGTTGGAGCCTGCTCTGCTCTATTCCCGGTCCCACTCACAGCTCTATTCCCAGGTCCCACTTCACCATTTTGAAGAACTATATTCTAATTGGTGCACTGGCATTAGGTCAGCGACTGAAACCCATGGCATGGGTCTAATTAGCTTTTAACTGGTAATTCCCAGTGCGGATGTCAGGTCCCAAAGACTCAAAGTTCTGGTAGGGTGAATGCAACACCAATATGTCTCTTTAGCATGTAGTATGAAACTATTGCCACACTCTTCCTCACCTCACTCCTGTGACCAATATCAAAGGGAATGTTTCATATTCTGAAAAGTGGCTCAGTGACTGTCTTGACAGTCTTTTTGGTTTTGGCGCTCTCTGGACTACTTTTGCCCTTAAATGTAAGGACCTGATGTGACCAAGATACCTCAAGTTTTACCGCTATGAGCACTAGGACTTTTTGTCTATTGTAAAGAACAATCTAAGTATGTGGATTGAAATGAGGCTAGAGTTTGTGTTCTGAAAGAAAATATAATGAAGGCTTTACAAGTTTGGTTCAGCAGTAAATTGTGAAAAGAAATTGGGAAAGCAGCATCCTGTGATTGGAGCATGGGGCAGTGAGTTAGTTCTGTTTGTACTACTTTTTCTCTGTAATTTTTATCCAAGTAGTTCTCCCTGTTATTTTTCCTATCTAACATGTGGCTCTGAGCTTCTGTTCTCCACTTTCAGTCACCTAAGGAGCAGGAGAGTTACATACTCAGGTGACAGCCAATGGATGGAAATTGAGAGGAGTATCAGCTCTGGCTCACTTCCTTATGGAACTTGGACATACCTCAAGAAGGAGGTATGAGAAGGCAGTGAGGAGTGGCATGGAGATGGAGGAGAGCTGATTGTCTGAGGAGAGAGATCAAACAGGGGCAGAGGACACTGCTGTGGCACCTACAGCAACCATTCCAGTGTCCTGGGTCTGAGCTGCCACAGGCCAGTCACCTAATTGAGGGAAGGTGAGAGGGGACACGTGAGTACTGCAGCTTTTCTTGCAGAACAGTGTCTTCTCTGCTGTGGTGCTTCTGGTTCTGAACAGAATTGTGACAGGGCTTACCCAGACAGGTTGCATGGTGGCTAGCAAGAGGCAAGACCCTGGGAAAACTATTGGGGTTGGTATGTGATAGCAGTTTTCATCATAAGATATGCTGAGGTGGAAGGAATCCATCATGAGTCTACCTCCTGGCCCTGCACGTGACACTCCAAGAGTCACCCCATGTACCTGAGAGCATTGTCCAGACTCTTGAACTCTGTCATGTTTGGTGCTGTGATCACTTCCCTGGGGAGCCTGTTCCAGTGCCCAGCAACCCTGGGTGAAAAACGTTTTTTAATATCCAACCTAAAGCTCCTCTGGCACAACTTCAGGCAGTTCCCTCAGGCCCTGTCACTGGTCACCACAGAGAAGAGATCAGTGCCTGCCTCTCCTCTTCCCCTCACAAGAAGCTGTAACTGCAGTGAAGTCTCCTCTCAGTCTCCTGCAGGCTGAACAGACAAAGTGACCTCAGTCATTCCTCATACGGTTTCCCCTCAAGGCCCTTCACCATCTTTGTTGCCCTCCTTTGGATGCTCTCTAATAGCTCAATATCTTTCTGATCTTGTGCACATTAAGGAGGAGACTTTCTTTGCTGAAATACCTGTACTTGAGACTTGTGCAATTTTATGTCCACTCCACCTTTGAGCACAATTGTTCTGAGTTTTGCATGGAAGGCTTTAGTGGTACAGTTTGTTTCCAGATTGGCCATTAATAGCTTGTGTAGTGTTTAAGCACTTTTCTCAGTTAATGAAATATATGGCATTGGAGGTGGTGCATAAGGGAGGTCAGTGTGGCTTGCAAAAAGCAGGGACAGGAGCAGGCAAGAGGAGAAGGCTCAGCTGCAGAAGCAGGTAAAGCAGGATGAATATGGAGCATGTCTCTTTGAGGGTATAGTGGGATCAGGAGCTCAGTGCAGAACAATAGAGGGCTTAATACTGAGTAAGATACTGAAGACTTGGAACCAGCAACATTTTTCAGAGGCAGGATGTATTGTTGAGTTAGTGAAGGAATTGGAGAGTATGCAAGGGTGAAATGAGGAATGAGAATGTGTCTAGAGAACATCAGTGCACATGAGGGAGGGAGGGGGACACCTGCACAGAAGTGGAATGAAGACAGGGATGAGCCTGTGTTTGGAGAAGGCGAATAATGAGGAAATGGAAGGTAGTGTCTGGAATGAGGTGGGCTGGGGAGTTGTGGAAGTCCAGGAAATAAAAATGGGAGAGAGTGGTTCCCAAGGGAGCTTGGCAGGGAAACAGGAAGCAGGGCTCTTCGGCTCCCAATCAATGACTTTGAAATAGAATTTTTGTTTTTCCTTTAAAGATGTCCACAGCAATGTGTCTGTCTCATTAGAACAAATGAAATTAGATGTAATGCAAGGTTTTGTGTTTTGCTCTGCCGATATTTAATTTTTTATTATTTAATTTTAAAGGAAGTCAGCCCTTTTCTAGCTGCAGGGTCATCTCACTCTTGATCAGTGCATTTGAATTCCAGGCTGGTAATGTTACAAATAGAAAGCATAAACAACCGATGGCAGTGGTGTGCCTCAAAAATACTGTTAATATGCATTTATTGCAGAACCTACTGCCTAGCTAAGACTTCTCAGTTTCAGTTTTTCAAGTTTCAATTTGAATTCCTTGGGCTTAGGCTGTGCAGTATACATTTTTCCTAGAATGTTTTTAGAATGCCTTCTTAGCGCTGAAATGTTAGTTTCAAAAACAGGGGAATATGCCCATGTTCCATCTGTTCCTGGAGCTGCATTTTCTTGGTATAGTGTTTTTCTTAACCAGCGGCATTTTGCATTAAACCAAACATGAAGATTTCACAGTAAAGGTTTTCTGTTTAAAATTCAGAGGAATTAAGTGAAGAGTCACATTTCTCAGCTCTAAAAGAAAATTGTTCTACATAAACTGAGTGCATAGGTATAACAAATACTGTTTGCTGTTATGCAAAGCACAGGAGCAGTTTTAGGGGGCTGATAGTGGCAAAGATTCCAATTCTGAGTTTCCATTTGGATGGCAGGGAAGAACAATTTGGTGTCTTGGGTGAAATGTTCAATTTCTAATTTTGTTCTTATCATTACTGTCTTGGGAAAAAATAATACAAAATGCATTGGTAGTGTACTTAGGTAGAAAGAAAAATGTGTCACCCTTTTTCTGTCTGTTGAAAGGCTCTGCTTGACATTAAGAAAGCATACGATGTTTTCTGTTTCTTTTCATCCAAAACTGATAAACTAAGATTTAAAGCCAGGCACAAGCTTCTGACAGAAGTAATTTTCAACAACCCTGCCTGCCCTGTGTTTAAGATGTTTCCTGAGACAGTATAGCAAGACTGAGGTCTCAGACCTCTGCACTTCAAAATTAATACTTCTACACTGGTTCCCCCTTTGCAGAAGCAGAGTTGGATGCAGAAGTAGAGTATGCACTGCAGATATTTTTCCTCAGTATCTTTCTTTCTTTTCCTTTATATGTTTTTCTTACCTCTTCCGTTCTTTCTCTGCCTTACAGGGTGCTAGAGCAGCTGTGCATACGTGGTCTTCATCTCAATAAAAAATGGATGTGGGAGAGGCTGGTTTCTGTTGGAGAGGGATAGAGACAGTCTTGTAATGTGTGTAGAAAAAAGTGGAATTCGGCGAGAGAGAAGAGTACACGTACCCAATATTGTATCTGTTTGGTGTTGCTGTTGTTTCACCCAGAATTATTCCTTAGCAAAGATTATTTCTTTGTTTCACCCAGAATTATTCCTTCCCATTTTTATAGATGGGATGGTGGAAATTATGTGCCTGCTCTAATGTAGCCTAGTGAGATAATCTCTGAGTTTTAGCTTTTCTGTGGTGGTGTGTGGTTTTTTGGGGAAGGGGATAGAAGGATGTTTATTTGGTTTTGTTTTGTCAACAGTTTAAGAGGACTGGATTTTGAGTCAGTGTGTTAAACCATTACATTTTAAGATTGCTTCAAGGCACTTGTAAAACTATTCTTTATCTTTTGGTGTAAAATTTATTGACTTGGGATTATTGAGGAGTTTGCATACAAATACACCTTTCAAAGTTTCCTGGTTCAAGGGTTCTTCTGTATTGTATGCTGATAAAGGTAAAATGTGGAAGAACTGAATGTATGACTTGATAAGGCCTGAGTCACTGACAGATTTCATCTTCAGTATCTCGTTTTGCAGCTTAGTCCCTCTCTGACTGAAGTGGTGAAACAGAATTCAGCAAGAACTGAGAATGTCTAAACCTGTTCATAGGTACAAATGTTTTTCCCCTTAAACTTGAAAGACCTGCCTGGTAACTCTGGTATTGAAATCCCACCCTGGCACAGGAATGCTGATGAAACTGGTGTGTTGATTTTGGCACTTGCATAAATAACCTCTTTGGAATGTTTTCCAGTTTATATGCTTTTGTTAATGAGTCTATACAACCTGCAGAGATCTGCTAATGTGTCCTTCCTGTCTCTGAGGTATATTGTGAGAATTATTACTCCATTAGGCAAAACTACAGAGGTTTGTTTTTTTTTTTTTTTAAATAACTGTGCTTTTTAAAATTTTATTTTTTATAAATAAGTTGGGACCACTTTGTTTCTTTTGATTTTAACTTTTGATGTCCTATCACTTTTCTCATTTGTGTAGAAGTATGTGTGTCTCAGAGGGGAAAAAAAGGGCACTAAGGAAAAGAGCAGGAAAACTTGTCTTGAGTCAGAGGGCTGAGAAGCTCTCTTGGTGAGCTTCTCTCGTACTATTCACCAGTGGTGCAGGAGGTGTTGAAGTGAGTTTGCTGAAGATTTTCCTAGCCAATTTAAAGTAAATAATAACAACAGAATAATAGATAATAATAATGAATTGGGCAGTTTTTTTCCACCCCTAAATGTATTCTCTGCTTGCATTTAAAGAATTAGTATACTTTATTTGGAGCCAAGGAAAATTCTGACTTTATTTACTTTGAACCCAAACAAAATTTTGGATATGACACACTGGAAAAGATTTTACAGCACAAGAGGAACTGTGTTTAAATTGCCACTATATTTATCAGACTTGTATAAGTCTGTGAGAGTTTTTGATGCTGACAGCTGTTTTGAGTGTTGAATAAAAGAGATGCGTCACTGGACTTTTAGCAATTCACATGACAACTGAAGACTAATCATTACAGTATTTGTCATAATGTATTTTTTTTTGCTTTGCTTATAGCTGTGTGAAAGATGCTAACTGGTAAATGACAGCAGAGTTGATTCATAGCTTTTCAGTAGTAAACATACCTACTTTAGAGTCATCAGAAACACCAGCAGAGAAGCATTCTGTTAAGACTTGCAGTTCTGGAGGACTGTCTAAGATGGACTAGTAGTGGGCATATGAATGGCAAAAAAGCAAGAGGGTGGAGTGCTAAATGCTGGTCATAATGAGAACATAGTGGGGAGTTTTAGCAACTGAGCTGACATCCTGTCTCTGTTTGTCCAAGTCTTACTGCTTCTCAGAGTGAGGAAGCTGTTAGACTGTGATAGAAGAGCAATAAGATCATCCATTGAAGTTAGAGTTTAAAGGCTTCAAGTTTTGTGTGGAATCCAGAGGCCTCCTAGTGACAATCATCCTCTCTGTCAAGCCCACCTGAATGCAAATACGAAGTTTTGTTCGGTCTTCATAATATCAGTGATCTTAAAATTAGCACTTCATAATAATGACCATTTACTGCCTGACTGATGCGTGGGCTTTGTTTTTGTGGTTTTCCTTTTGGTTTTTATCTAGGCTCACTGTTCTTTGGAGTTGGCGTAATGTGACAAGTCAATAACCCTTAAACTGAAGTTGCTAAAATGAACTAAGTCTCAGGAGTATGACTTAGGCATGCTCAACTCATGTGAGATCTTTTCCTGATGTCCTGCTCACTACAGAAGAATGTGAGGACTTCTTTAAGCCTCCAGTCCTTGGAACAGTTGCTCATGTGCCTAGAACAAAGCACATGCTTGTCCCCATTAAGTGAAGTCTGTGCTGGAAATGAAGTGTGTGCTTAACTGGTGAATGGGCTTGTGGCCTCAGCTGTGCCCTTGGTGATACGGTGGTTTGGCACAGTTTGTTGTGAGCTTGTGACCCTTGGAAAGCATGGCTCTTCTTCAGTTAACCACTCTGAGCCATACCAGCGACGTTCTGATACAGTGTTCCTTCATGGTGGCCACGACAGTGTTTTCCTTTCCGCATGCCATGCAGTGTGTGCATTTTGCCTCCATGATACGGCTTCATGTTTAGGTCTTCTGACATTGGTCCTGATGCCTTTCTGTACTGCTAGATTGGTGCCATCTTTGTTGGAAATGACAAAGATTTTATTTGATTTTTAACTGTCAGCTTGTCTTTTTTTTCTTTGTGGTATCTCACTCAATGCTACTTGTTAAATGCTGTCTGCATTTTCTAAAAACAATTTCATTAAAAAAATTCAGTGTCTCTTTTTTATCTACCCTATTACTGTATTGAAATAAAAGGTCTTCACTACCTTTGAATGAAACAAAACCTTTGAACAGCAGCCTGTTGACTGATAGAGAGCAAAGTTAAATTAACTGAAGTTTTAAGTGATTTAGGAGTTACAGCCTTCTTTGGCAGTAGAAGAATATATGTTCTGTCTCCATTTGTTGGCATGCTCTTGTCCAGTATGGATAAAGAAAAATAAATTGAACATCTTTTGTATTTTCTTAATTATTAGCCGCTTGGAAAATTATGGGTCAGGTAAATTGATAACCCTGTAAGTATTCTTAAGTCCATGGTTCTACTATTACCTTTCATTAAACTGCTTTAAATGCATGATGACTCAGGCTGTCCTGATTCCACTGCTGCATTTTTCCATTGTCAAAAGTATAGAAATTTTGGTCTCATCAGGGCTGCATGGCTTCACTTGGTTTGTTTGGCTAACCTGTTTGGACCTCCATGCTCCAAGACTGAGTAATGCAAACTTCATTCATGAAAAGGGAACACTGTGTACACTGAGGGCATCACTTGCCAGCTCATCAACATTCCCTAATTGTATTTCTTGCTTTTCACAGCTCCTCATGTTAGAAACACCAATTAAACACTTAGTGTGTATATATTTTTTTTAATACCACACTGTGTTCTGTGAACATGTGAAGGCACATTATTTAAGAATTTATGCACACTTAAAAGTGAATAGCAGAATTCTTGAACCAAGAATTGTTTGTTTACTATTTGAGTGCTGGTTTCTAAGGGCTTTGATTCACAAGCTAAAATGGCTTGCAAGGTTCATGCTTCTGTTGAACACACAGAGATGGGAAAATTGATTATCTTGCAAAATAGCTGCATCTAAAGAGTGCAGTGATTTAAGGGAAATATCACAGATTTTGTTTTGTCAAGAATGTAGCACTTTAACTTTCTGCTATAAATAGCTTTTGAATCAGAAGCCTTGAGCAGCTGATTGCTGTTTTCTTCCATTAAAAAGCATTTAGGATACAAAGGAAGGTGAGTGGGATGTAAATGCCCCATTTGTTTTATTTTGTGAGTCACAGTTGAAAGTGGCTTTTTCCTTAGTAAATAGTGTAGGTTAAATCAACACTATTTTTCCTTTGACAAGTTCAAATATTTTGTTCTATTTGTCTGCAGTCTCAGTCTTGGGTTTGGACTGAATTGTGGGTTTTGCAAAGACACAACTGACAGTTGGCAAGAACTCAATGATTTCAGCTTAGGTCTGGGGACTCCTGGCCAAGGTGTAGTTACATATTGGCTATAGTGTGAGAGAAGAACTTTCTTAGATGTATGTCACTATAGGTGTCCTCTAGTTTTTGAACTGAGATTTTCCACAGTGTTTAGTTTGGATTCAAACTCTAATTAGATTCCAAGTCCACTTAACTTGAAAGCTTCAAATGGCATTGGGATATTTTGCCTCTGTTACTTGGAGTAAGAAAAGAGAAATCTTTTTTCCCCTTCTTATGGTGAGTTTTGGAACTGGCAAACAAACAACAGTGCTTTTTGAAACTCTGTACGATAAGCAAAGGTAAGTTTCCTTTGTTAATAGGAACAAAGAGTTACTTGAACCAGCTTTTGAGTTGCTACAACTAACAATCTTCCTATTTATAGAAGTTTCCTCTGGTATATAAAGTTGGAATGAGGTTTTTTAAATCAAATGTTTCAGCTGTTTCTGAAAACAGCTACTTTTGGTGCAAAATGCAGATTTTTAAAGGTAAAACTGAAAATCCCATCTTTGCACCCAAAAACCTAATTAGCTTGACAATGCAAATGCTTACATTTGGGTAAATTGATAGAGACAGAGGATATTAGATTAAAATAGATTAAAGAAGGTCAGTTCATGTGGGAATTGTGTTGAAAGGAGGTGCCATCTAATGAATCAGGGCACTGAGTCTTCTGCTTCTAGTGAACTCTTCATTAATCTTTGTGGACTAAGCAACTTTTGGGAGTTGATTGGTGTATTTAGTGTTTTGCCTTGCTTCAAGCCCCATTTAACTTGATTGGATATAAAATTGCCATGAGGAGAGAATGAATTAATATGTAAAGCGTAGAGCTAGAAAAAGTTAAGTGTAGGGTTTTTTACTAATGTTGGGCACAAAGTAGCTTTTGTGTGGTCATTGGTTTCTTCTAGGTGTGGAAAACTCTGAAAGGTAGCTCCAATGTGACCTGTATGTAAAATATCCATTATTTGCAGATACAGATGTTCAAGAGACTGCTCCTACAGACCTCCTTGAGGTCAGACTTCTTCTAAGCTGACACTTGTTTGCAGTCTGTACCTCTGGGAGAAGTGTCTGGCAGGCGTTGTAACTTGAATGTGCTGTGACACACTCTGTGACCCGTACTGCATGCCTTTGTTACACTATGGTAGTACAACAAAACCAGACTTGCTTTTTTTTCCCCTTTTCTCAAATGTAGGTTGGGGGCTGCTGCAGTCTTAACGTCTTTTCTGTACGTGACAACAGATTATCTCGAATTCCCTCTGAAATTTCACAGGCCACTGAACTTCATGTCCTGGATGTTGCTGGAAACAGGCAAGAGATTTTTGTATTTTCATGGTTTTTTGCTGTATTTACTTAATTCTTTCTGATAGCAAAAGATATTATGTCTAAGAACAGAGTAATAAAAAAACCAGTTATGACATTTGTGTTAGTGTTACTGTTAAAATTGTCAAAGTAGTCTTCCCTCTGGGCCAAAAGTAGCATAAATTGTGTGTTGTCACAAGTGTGATTTTTGGATTACTTTGACCCTGAGGAAGAGATGGGATTTTTAAATAAGACCTTCTGGATTAATATATTTCTGAATTAAAACTGAGAATCTAGGATGGGTAGAGCTTCAGGTGAAGCTACCAAGCTGTAATGCCAAGTGGCACCAATACTGAGTGTTTTATCTTCACAATACAGTGTGAGTAACAAGGACAGCCACTTTGACCTTGCAGCTTCTCATGAATCTTAGTGCTTCATACATCAACATGCAAAAATAAGTGGATTAAAGCATAAACCAGCAAATTAGTTCAGTTTCTTAGTAGGAAGTTAAATGAAAAAACAAACCCAAACAGAAGAAAAGTGAATGGCGTCTCATCTATGCAATATAATTGTCTCACAGGCACTTAGTATTTTTCTTCTGGCCACTGTTTACATGTAAAGCTGCTGACAGGAAGCAGCTGCCTACCTTCCAGGGCACTTTACTGCAGTAGAGAAAGTTCAGCATAGTTTCACCTGTTACTCAGCTTCAGAGGATTATGAAGTTACAATAAAGTTAAGCTGCAGGTTAGTTTTGTTAAAGAATAGAGTAGTTGGAATTGATCACTACTGCAATGCCTTCTATTAGAGGCATTAATTTCAGTCCTGTTTGTTCCAACTCAGCAATGTATACTTGAGTCGACTTCATGACCGACCATCTATTAAGTCTCTCAGGGATTGGCCTGACTTTTTTACTTTGCTTTTTTGAACTAGGCTGATGTATCTTCCCATTTCACTGACTACCTTAAAGCTGAAGGCTTTGTGGTTGTCTGATAATCAGTCGCAACCTCTGCTGACATTTCAGACTGACACAGACCCTGAAACAGGAGAAAAGATTTTAACATGTGTATTGCTTCCTCAAATGCCTTCTGAGCCTGGTTGCCAAGGTAAGTGCTTAGAGTTAGCTTTTCATTATGTATAGAAGTATTACTTCTTTGTTTACTGAGCTGTCCCATAAAGGTTTGTAAAACATGCATAAGCTGTAGTGAGCAAAGTAGCAAAGTTCTGGTTGAATTTTCAACTTTTTTCTTCCATTACCCTACTAGTGTTCAGAAGAGTTGAAAACTTGGCACTGAGTGTTATTGAAAATACAGTGACAACAGCTACAATAAATAGAATACAGATCTGGAAGAAAAAGAATTACTCCTATCACTATTTTGAGGCTTGCCAGTGGGCACAGTAGTGGCATCCATATTTGTGTACATTGATTACAAACATATATATATACATATATATATATATATATATATATATGAAAATGATGACTTTCCAACTGCAATTTCTTTACCAGCAAAATAAATTGCATAGCAAATAGTGGACTTTTTATCAAGCTATTCTTTCACGCAAAGGTGCTGTACAGTAACTTTATTATATTCATTAACAAGTGTAGAATTGCAGTATAAGTTGCTTTTCCCTTTTGTGATGAAACTTGCCTCTGGGCCAGGTGGAACCATAAACTCTTTTTGGCTGTGTTGCTGCTCCAGTAATCTCTGAATGTTTTTTGTCCTCAAGCTTTTAAAGCTATGTGTGAACATTCAAGGGGATTCATCTGAGCTAATATTTTAATTTCTGCTGTAATGACTGGAGAGTAATTTATCCCATCCAAAAATGGACTTTTAAAAGAAAATCACGTGGATTTTTCTCCACTGAGTACAAAGGGGCCTGAAAAGTTCAGCTGTGGATATCTTTGTTGTAGGTACCCAGATTTAATTCCATAGTTTCAATCATATATGACTGGAGCAAATAGGAAGCATTAAAACAGTAGAAGTATAGAAATGTTTCTGTTTTCAGCTCCTGGATTTTAAGAATAGTTAAGAATTAAAATAAATACATTAATTGACCCCTTTAGAATTAGACAGGATTAAGCTAGTTCAAGAAGAGTAACAGAGGTTGACTTGACTTTCTCTAAAGGCCTTATTACTAGAAATTAGATTTTGTCCTTTCCCAATGAATCTCATGGATTCAAGGGCAGAAGGCTTGGAATTTAGATTGTTGAATGTGTATGCTTAGCAATACTGAAAGGATGAGGTTTGTAAAAGCAATGATCCTATGTTATGGAATGCCATTTAGGGAACTGGCTAATGTCAGCTGGCAGCCATGTTACACAAGAAAAGCATGTATAATGGCAAGTATATTTTATTATATAACCAGTTCTCTAAAACTCTGAAACAGTCCAAGTACAAGACCACCTAATTTATTCACAAACCATTTAGTGTTTGATAACAAAACTAAATGCAAGTTCTGTTTTCTTCCAAGAACAGTAGAAATAGCCACTTGTTAGTACTGGTTGAGTGATTATTCAGATATTGCAATTATGAAAAATTTAACGTGTTGATTGTGTGACTTCTCGTGCATGTTGCTGTGAATCTTGAGTTACATTTTCCTGTTCTAACAGATAACTTACCACGATGTGGTGCATTGGAGAGTTTGGTAAATGAAATGTCAGATGAAACATGGAATGAGCGGGCAGTGAACAGAGTCAGTGCAATTCGCTTCTTAGAAGATGAAAAAGATGAAGAGGAAAATGAAATGGTATGTTTTGCAAGCCTTTGGATACCTCCAGACACTGTGACATTAATGCAGAAGTATAAAAAGTCTCTGAGCATTCTTGCTGTAAATATTTCAGCTTGGACTGCATGCTTTGTGTGTACATTTGGAGAAGAAACTCTTCATGTTGGCTGCTGAAACTTTTTATGTTGACTTTAAATGCCTTTGTTTTTTCTGCTTTGAATATAACTTTTTATATTCTGATGCAGGACAGTCTTCTGTTTTTGCTTTGCTTTCCTCTGTCTGCTCAAGAAGTTTTCTTTCCAGAAAGGATCTTTCTCTGCTTCAGTGAAGCTTTACTGCCTGAAAGTATATAGGGTCTAATTAGGATTCCAGCACTCTGGCATGTGTCTCCATTAAGTTTGCGATTGTTTGTCTCTCTAATTTCTGTTTCCTATCTATCCTATTTCTATTTTCTATCTTTTTCTCACTCTTTTTTTTTGTTTTTTGAACTCCATCATTTGCATTGAACCAACCATGGTGTCCATAAACAGCAGGAATGTTGCTCATTAGTTTCCCACTTAAACAAAGGATGTGGGAACATCTGTCACTGTACTTACAAGACCTCTCCATTAAGTTTGGCTCTGCATATCCTGAAGACCAAAACACAAGATAATCTGTAGTTTTACTAGCTTTTATTAACAATTAAAACTCCTTGTAAAGTTTAACACTGCTTCAGTCGCGTTTTCAACATGCTTCTCTGATGCTCTAAAATGTTGCTGGTGGTCCTCATTAGATCTCAGTTTGAGATACTTCAGGGCACTGTCTGGATTGTTTTAGTTTAAAAAGTGACTATAAAAACTCTTACTTTAGTTTGGAAATGAACCAGCAAGGTAGTTGCTTACTCTAAAGCAGCAGAAACAAAATGCCTCTTAACAGGCATGGTTCACTGACTGATGGGGAGTTCAGAATGATGCTGCTTAACAACCATGCCAACCCCAGAATGTCCATAGAGTAGTGAGGGCTCAGGTGTTGAAGATAAGTTCTTGATTTGCCTGATTTGAGGCAAGAACCTTCGCAGGGGAAAGGAATTTATGATCTGAGGAAAAGGAAGGACAGACTTCCAAAGCAGTCTTGACCAAAGCACCCATTTGTGGGTCATCAGTTCTGCTGTACTCTGCACAGTTTACATGCATGCCACTAAGAAGTAATTGCATGTATACATGTATCACACGTATATTGTATTTGTGGTGTTCTGTTGGTCTCCAGCCTGGATGCTAACTGGAGTTTTTGTGAATCTTGTTTTCCTTGTAAAGGTTTCAGCACAATGATATACATTCTTGTGTCTAAGGTGGGAGAAAAATACTCCCTACTCCTCTCAAGGTGCTTGTTCTCAATTAACTAGAGAACCAGACTATGTGGTGAGGTTGAAAGGCAAATGGAGCTCCACACAAACACTATTTAAAGCTGTAAAGAGATCTAGTGGAACTCTTTCAAAATCAGATGAATGCTTTAAGTGTGATCTTAAATCACTTGTATGGTTTTGGGGAGAAAAAAATCCCCAAGTATAGTTATGAAAGAACCTTCACTTCATTACTTGTAATTGTACTTAACTTGAGTGGCTTTCAGATTAGTAGTGCAAAAGAGGACAAAATTTGCTCTAAGAGACTTCTTAAAAGTTCTTTCCCTGTCTTCATAAACAAGCAGCTTTTAAAGTAATGCTCAGCACAGAGCATCGTAGTTTGAAAAGGAAAAGGGGGGAAAAGGAAAAAAATTGATACTTAATATTTGGTATGTGAATGCTGAAGCCTTGAAAGTGTATGTTGTTTTTGCAGAGAGACAAAGGCAAAACCACTTATTGCACTGTTTATTTTTAGAGAACACTTCTAAGGCGAGCCACTCCACACCCTGGAGAATTAAAGAACATGAAAAAGACAGTGGAGAATTTACGGAATGATATGAATGCTGCTAAAGGACTGGATTCAAACAAAAACGAGGTCAATAATGCCATTGACAGAGTGACCACTTCCGTGTAGAGTTTCATCTCCAGGTTTTACCTCCTGTGTCTTCCCCTGCTGTTGAAATGTTCCTGTCGTCTCCTGGGACCTCACTGAGCCCCTTTTTGTTTTTAACCAGAACCTGATTCATCGTCTCCATACACATGAAAAGTGCGGCCCGCTGGAAGAAAGTGCCTTATTTCATCCAGGCAGTGAACCAATAATTTCCAAATCAATATTGTAATTTTAATAGTCCTAGACTTTTTTAAGTTTAATACACTACTGTATGCAGAGTACAATATTTTTGTCTTAAACACAGGGGAAATAATGGTTTTCTTTTCCAGAGCGCTGGGATATCTTCTTCCCAATGGCTGGATGTGCTGATGAGAAATATAGTTTTGTGGGAAATCGATACACTTTTTTATTTTTTGGCAGCTCAGATGGTGTAAATTTTAAATTTTTGTATAGGACTTTCATAACAAGATGATGTATTTCATTTTTAAGAGAAAATTTATCTTGAGCGGTACATATTTTAGTATTTGTGGAAGAGAACAAATTTCATGTACAACTGTATTCACTTGTTTGTACCACCCAGTGTGCCTTATTGTGTCTAGTATGTCATATTAGTCTTAAATATAGCAAATCTCGAGCAAAGTGAGTAGATCTGGTCTCCTGCTTTAGATATGTTTTTCTTTTTGGACAGTAATTTGTTGGGAATTTTACAGCAGAGAACTTACGTTTGTATTATGGGATCTTGGGTTGTGAAGCACAAATGTTAGTTTTGTTGTTAACAGAATTAAGATTAAATGACCAAACTGCTATTGTTTATTACATAATGCACTCACACTTTAACTTAGTTGTAATGAAACATCTTGGTTTGGATGCCTTGTTGCATTGCAGTCAGGAGAAATTCATGCTTCCATTGTTTTTTTTAAATGTGCCATCTGTAAAATAACTTGAAAAACAGCACGATAGACATTCAGAAGCACAGTATGAAATTAGATTTATGTATTACACAAGAAAGCATGATTCTTTAAAGTGCTTTGGTGGTTTTATAAAAATTTATAAAACCATAATAAAAACGACATTAAAAGCTCCAGTAGATGTGATGTATCATTAAAACAGCAATTAAAGTATCTGTGCATTAATGGTACCATTGTTACTGTGTTGCACTTCAGTTGTCCAATGCTGATTTCAAGGTCTTACTAAATCTGTGGGTTCTGATTTGTTTATAAAGGTAAGTATTAACTGAGTTGAATTCAGTAAACAACAATTTTGCAAAAGCCTGATAAAGACTAATGTTGATGTCTCTGGGTTCTGTATGTGCCATGAGCTAATGAAGACCACTGGCTGGTTCAGTGCAGGGACTTAAGTTACAGAGCAAAAATGTTACATATTTAGTCTTAGATTATGCAATGAACCCAAATTTCAACAAAATGAAAGACCTGAAGTTTTGTGTGGCTAACCATGCCCCTTCTTCTACTGAACATTTTTTCCAGTAAGTGTTGGTTGCATGAGGAGATCTGGGAAGTCATAATAACTTGTGTTCACCTACAATATGTGATAATTTTTTTAGTTTAACCCTAAATTTTTATCTGAAGCTTTTACAAAAGGTACTGCTGTCTTTTTCATACTGAAGTAGGTGTTTCAAGCCATCTGCAAGTTTTCAAATCTAACCTGGCAAAATACATTAGTTTTCATTTCTCTTCCCAAAGATTCCTCATTTAAGCTTTAAGATATGGTTTTGCAGGAGGGTGCTGGAGGTTTGTAGGTATTAGGTCAGTTCAGTGGTAGTGCAGTTTCGTTGTTATCAAGGGAGAAGTTCTCCTGGTTATTCTTGGTAAGCTGCTGTTAAAATAAAACCATAAAGAACAGCAGTTTTTGGTACAGCTGACTCCAGCCTTGGATAGCATTTTCTTTTTAAAGTACTTCCTGGAATCGACACAAGAAAAGTTTAAAAATGTAGGAAACCCTGTACCCAGAGTCTAAGTAAACAGCAACAAACCCATTTGAGATGAGAAGTTCCTAAAAAAGACAGTTCCTAAAAAAGCCAAAGGCAGCAAGACTCTGTGATGCCAGTTTTTTCATTTGGAGGCTGTGGCTTCTTTTGTTTTTAGTGTCTGCTCCATCAGCAAGATGAATGTGTAAAGCCTGGATTTGGGCATTGCCTGATCTGCCACCAGATGAAAATAATTAATTGCCCTTGCACACTTACTGCCTCCTGCTGCAGTCAAAACGAGGAGTAAATCTTTCTGCAGCTCTGTGATATGCGCTGTGTCACTCGGCCATTGCTTTGTACATTCCAGCAGGCTCGTGGAGACTGCTGCAGCCCACAAACTCACCACAAGGCAAGCACTACTTGCTGCATCATCCACTTTGGCACTGGTCAGCAGTCAGTATGTTTTACTTTGGTGATTTTTTTTTTTTTAATAGTGGAAGGGTGGAAGGAATATTTGTTGTGATTTCTCTGGCTACAGATAAATAAATGGGTGATTCAGGGAGTCCCTTCATTTGGGACAGTTCCACATTGCTGCACCCAAGGGTGGCTGGTGTCATTTCCTTGTGGTCATCTCAGCCAAAGATGAGTGGCATGAATTGCATATTGAAGGTGCTTGCCTCTACTCAATTGTAAAAGAAAATTAATTGAGCGCAGACTAGAATCCATCAATTGCTTAATGAGAGATTAGAGGAGCTGAAGTCCATCATCAGACCAGCCAGCTACTATCCAGAGGAGTGTTGGCATTCCTTGCATTTCACTGCCATCTCTCTTCATTTTGTTAACCTGTGTAGTGGGAATCTGCATTTTTGTTATATTTTTTCAGCCGGTGTCTGGGGAGAGATAAAAGAGGAGGTGTATTTTTCAGGCTTCTACAGTAACACTGTGTAGCACTGTATCTCATTAATGTCTTTTGTTTATGTTTTTTGGTGAGGTAGTTTGAGATTCTGCTCTGCTGCAGGTAGTTCAGCAGTGTATAAAAGGTAGTGTAGTGTTTGAGTCTGGCAGGAAGTATAATTTCTAGAGTACACCTTGAGGTATGGCAACAGCTGCTGGTGGTATGGAATAGGAGCAGATGAAGTGTTGTTTTTCAGGACTGACAAGATGCTTGGATTCTTGCTGTGCAAACAGAGACAAGTGGCTACCCTCTCTCTCCTCCTAATGCTGGTTCAGAGCAACTTGCATGTCATTTCATTTGACCAAACCTCCATCAGCCTAGACCTCCAAAGTCCCTCTCATCTCTTGAGTGATCCATGTGTGTGCCATTTTATAGAGTGCTTGAAGTACCCTCGTCCTCCCAACAGCATTGATAACATTCCAGGCAGTTTTAACTATGTTTTATAGCCAGAAAAAGCTGATGACACATGTTCTGATGAAGCAAGTCTGTCCTTGAACGCATGAGTCCTCTCTTCCCAGTCTGTTTTTTTTCTCTTTCTGATGCTGTGAGGAGCCTGAGTAGTGAATATGATTATAACTTTTTTCTCTATAAACTTTTCCTACTTTGTCATTTGAGAGGTGGGTTTAATGCAAAGAGGCTATAAAATTTGCATGATGTTTTATTAGCTATAAACAGGTAACCAGGGAAAATCAGCTGACCATATGGTGGAGTGGATTTAATATTAACCTGCCAGTTACTGCATACAAGTTCTCTTTATTCAAAGTCACAATTCCTAGTCTTAAAAGAATAATAAGAAAAAAGGACTCTTTTGCTACCATAGTTTAGCAATGGATTTTTCCATCCCGTGTGTTGCTCCAGGCTTTTCCCACAACGTCCATGTAGTTTATGTGTTGAGATTATTTTTCTGGCTTAAGTTCCATATTTTTGATAATCAGTGTATTGTAGGAAAGTGCGTACTGGAAACTTGCATAATGCTGTTCTTTCCAGCAAGTGACTTGTTTGTGTTCTGCTTGGCCTGCTACTGGTCTAGCACTGATGCTTTACTAGTGCTGGGTGAGCAGCTTTTTGCTGATTTAGCTATTAAACAGATTTCACTACTTGGAGCTCGTAATTTCAGCTTTTAAGAGAGAGTAGTGACGCCAGGAATTTAATTCTATTGAAAGTGCATTTTTTAGTGTATTGGTTGATACTATCCAGGTTTGTTGTAGATATCTGCCTCCCACTGAGACAGAAACACACACTATTGATCAGAAATGTCTAGACCTTTTGTTAATGGAGAATTCACCACCATTCTTTGCCTTGACTTGAGAAAATATAATTAGTTTTTCAGTTGACTTGGTAAGAGTATTTCCCATCTTCAGTTTCTGACAAACACACAAATCTGTTTCTGTGCTTGGGTTGCTGTCAGGGAATATGACAAAAGCCGGACTTATCTATCAGTAATTGTTTTGGGTGTTCCCTTTCTCTTGAAGCAATTGTGAAATTTTCGAAGGGACAGTGCCTCCTTCTTTTATTGTAAAGTCAGGACTTATAATCATTATTCCACCAGCTAAATGAAGAATGTGATTTTTTTTTTTCAAAGTGGGTAGCACATGCCTGATTTGAGGATAATTCTGAGCTGCTTTGCAGGAACCATCCTGTCTCCTCTTCTGGTGGGTATTGAAGACACTGTTTGTTTTATTCCCTCTTGTGCAGTTCTTGTGGCAGTGGGCTGTGGCAGTCAGTCATGGGTTCTGCCAGAGCAGAGGACTTGGAGGAAAGAGCTCAGTGAGTGTAGCTGGACTGTGTGCTAACTTCAGGTGCGTGGGTTCATGGCAGCCTGGTTTTGAATTTGTAACCTGTTCAGGTGTTTGCCTCTAAACACTGTAGTTATTAGTCCATTAACTCTGAGATCTTAACAAGTAGCTTACCTTTCTCCAGGAGAAGACCTCTCCTGAAAATACAGCATCACTATTGTCCATGGAGAGAACTGTGTGAGAGAACTCCTCAGTGATGTGTCAGAGAAGGTTTTTAGCAAACCTTCCTCAGCATTAAAACCAGGAAGTGGACAACTGATGTACAGTAACCTTTGACACTGTTTCTCTGATGTGCTCATCTGTTGCTGGGGAATGTTGTCTTGGCTAAAATCTCTGATGTGCAGCTGGTGGTAACAGCCAAACACAAAACGTTAGCAACGCTCGCTGTGGAAGACCAGTGCTGACTGCAGTAAGGTTTCTCAAGATCTACAGATGCACACAGAGTTTGGAAATACCACTAAAGCATCAGCAACTTGGGTTTCGGTTTGTAAGCATCCCCAGTATAATGCAGAGAAAGTTTTAGTTGGATACAAAACTAATTAAATGCTTCAAAGTCATATCTTCTTTTACTCCTGAAGCAAACTTGGGTGAGTTGTGGGAATGTGCTTGTGATGGAAACAGTCTGATTCTATGATCACTCTCAGTAACTTGCCAGTTTTACTCAATTCAAAATAAATGGGTTGCTTTAAATCATTATGAAGTTGCTCACAGGAGATAGGGTTGTCTCATATTTCATATTAAACATTATAATCATGATTGCATGATTATAAACATGAGTGAATTCTTTTCAGTCTCTTAATGGCATCCTGGACTTCCATTAAGAAACTTAAAACCAAACAAAATCCAAACTAACAAAAAGGTTTGTTTGAATATTACTGATGAATTTTCTTCATTCTGAAGGAGAGAAAACTTCAATTCTGAAGAACATTTGCATAGGGATGCTTTTAGGATAACCTACAGCAATTTTTTAAAACTGTATTTTCAGGAAATTAAAAAAAATCTTAACTGGATAATTACTTGAGTATCTGAGTTTGAAATTAAATCATATATTTACTGCTAGCAAAGTGTATAAGGCTTGCTTCCATAATCAGTTCAGGCAGCTTTTACACTGCCTCTCCTCCAGTGGAAGCATACTCAAGCATGCCTTTGTTTCAGCAGCATTTTGTTCAGCTTTTGTTTCATGTGAATTACACAAAGTTTTCTTAGAAACAGTCTTTTGTACTTTAAAAAGGGAATGAGTCTGAAATAATTTTTGATTAGTAGAATGTGTTACATATAGTTGTACTTCGAAGCATAAAAGTGTTTATGTTCTAGGAAATGTACCTTTAAAACCATTTTCTCTCCCATAATTGTGCTATTTAAGCAAATCATCTTTTTATTAAATAGAAAAATAGGTGAGAATTTGTGTTTGGGGTTTTGAGCTGAATTGTAGTAGCAGGTGTATGACCATTGAAATGTTCTAGGTAATTGGATTCTACTTGCCAGAGGGGACCAGGCTGTGGCTGTAAGCAGGATGTTTCACTGTGATTTCAGTAGGGTAATTCAGAGACATAGGTGGCTTTCATAACTTGGCTTTTATTGTTAGGCTGTTTTGGAATCTCTTTCGTTTACCAGAATGTTTTAGGGTGATACATAGCATTCTCCCCACCTTGTTTCCTGGAGGAAATTCATTCTCTAGGGCATTTGTTAGTGAGATCTTAACAGAATGGACACACTGTGCTTTATGAGAATAATTTGTCCTCTTAACTACAGGGATATGATACAGAGCAGTAGTTACAGTTTGGAGAGACTGCCTTTGAAAAGGTGAAATGTGTTGAAAGGAGGTAAAAACGTCTCTTGACTTGCTGGTGAAATACTGAAGCAAAATGATCTGTTAGCAAATCAGTTAGGCTCATTAACAGTGAAGGGAGAAGGAAAAATGTGTTTCCATGGAACATAATAACTGCTAGGCTGATAAATATTTTCTCCAACCAAACACTTCTGCTTTTACAAAACAGCAGTGTTACACCACCCACATACCCATGAAGCTTAAAGTCCTAAAAACAGATTTTGTCTTCTTTGTTTCATTCCAGTTACTTTGAAGAAAATGTAAATCTAAGTGCATCTCACTTTGTGTTTGCTGCTAATGACTGAAACCAATCAAGTTATTAATCTTTTTGGGTCTTAGCTGCCCCACATATGAAACACAAGAAAGAACTTCCAAATGGCTACCTGTGTAGTCAGAAGACCAATTATAATCTGTAAAATTCTGTAAGGAGAACTGATTTTTCTTTCTTCATATTAGGATATTTGCCTATAGTCTCCTGTCTCAAGGCATGGTCCTATAGTATTGAAAAAAATGAGAATAAGCTAATAGATTACTGGAGATTTTTTAAGAGAGCTTCATTTTTTGGAGTACAAGTCTACTATCTGTTACCTGAATGACCTTGAGGGGTGATGGAAGCTTGTTGCCTATCTAAAGCAATTGCAATTAATACATCAGAATAAGGAATTGGTTTATTTTTGGCAGGGAAAACAAAATCCAGTAAAAAAATTCAGAGTGAGAGGTTGAGTTCACGATCTTATTTCCACCCCTCTCCCTTTTCTTTCATGAGAAAGTATCAAGTTGTAAAAACAATTGGGGATTAAGATATATTTGCAAAATAATCTTAGCCTTCGCTCACAGCAGTAGCATTCATTGGCTTGGTTTCTCCATTTTACTTCGTGGAAGTATAATTCATGTGGTGTTTTGCATATAGCAGGTATATACAAATGTAGACTGAAAGGCATTTCTAGTTGTTCCATTCCGTCTTTTTGCTATTGATGCAACCAAATCATGAAACAGCTTTCATAAAGATAATGCTATCCACAGTACTGAGTAGACCTGGTGAAAATTCTTCCCCAGAATTGTTCTGTTGTTTCTATTTTACTTTTTAGTACTGTAGATCAAGAATATTAAAGACTGAAAGTTCTTGGGTTACAGGTGTTAAACAGGTACAGAATTTTCCTTACAGCTGTGTGTCAGCATGAGGAAAAGCATCCTGCCATAGGAGAAGGCAGACAGGGAGCAGGAGTGCCCTGTACCTCTGTGTTTCTAACTGAATTGCAGGGGGCGTAGGGATGTAAAATATACTGACGTTCATCACCGTGCTCCTTTGCATACAGGCTGCCACTGCAGCTGAGTTTATGCCTAAAATGATGAAGGAATTGTCAGCATAAGCTTAATTTGTTTAATTTGAAATCTCTGTCTGTTACTTTGAGAGAATAGCCTTTTTCTAGTTTTACAGAATTTGGCAGGCTGAATTTGAGAAGCTGTTGTTTAGGATTAGGGATCGGGGTCAAACAAGGATGAGACGTTTCCTTGGAAGAAGTTAAATGCTTCACTGTACCCGTGTTTATTTTTAGAGTGAAATTGCTTTATGACTTCCTAATGAGCTTAAAAGTTGACAAGGATTTAAGCTGTGTCTTGAAATACTCCAAACATTGAGATACCACATTAGCTATTCTGAAATACAACAGTCCAAGCCAATAGCAAACAATTTCACCTAGGGTACTCTTTGTCTGTCTGATTAGAATTGCTATCCCCCTAGTTAATATTAACAGAAAGCAAATTTTCTGTTTAAGAGTACCCTGTGTTTCCTTATTCTGGATGAGTGTGAAGAAATATCAGGAGATATCCTGCCTTGCATTTTGAATTGTCAGGGGAAAAGGGAGCCACTGCTGTGTTATGATTGTTTGTGCTGCTTTCCCATTGATCAACTAAATTGACAATCAGCTCCAGTGTCCTGAGCAATGTGGTTTAGATTAACCAGAAATATGGGCTATTTATCAGCAAATAGCGGTATCACTGAGTGTCAGTGCAGTTCAAAATGTGGGTTAACAGCAAATCTCCTGCAGGAAAAGGCCAATCACACCTTCCTTGTACAATACAAATAATCCTGTGATGGGGTTATCATATTTTCAGGATTCACAGAAAGGTCTACGGTGTTTTCCTATGAGACACTGGGATATTCTCCATTTCCATTTCCTAGTGTTTTTAGCCATCCTAAAACTGAAAGCAAATGAAGAATCCCAAGAGGACGACCTTCTTTGGCAGCTGAAGATGAATCAGTGTGTCCAGCATGAACAGTCTTGTCCTATTTCCTTGTCTTTACCCACCTTATATCTAATAGAGATGGTGACATCTGAGTTGCTGGTAGCAGCAACATATCTGTCTGTGTGTGTGTGAACATAACCATTCTGCATTTAAAAAGGAAAATGGAAACTTAACTGTTAAATCTGAATCAAATACCTGTTAGAACATGGGAAAATCACCATGTGCTTCTGATTACTCCACCACAAGCTTGTTGAAAATTGTTTTTGTTAGTTTGTTTTCTCCACTGATGTATATTATTTGTTTGGCGTCAGGCTGCTTTTTGCCACTGGATTCATAGCACTGAAAGAAAATGCAGAAGTGAGATTTAAAGAAAGCTTCCAAGAAAGATGAAGGTTGCTTTGAAAAATGATTTCTAAAATTCAGTGAAATTTAGGTACATAGGCAGCCTTGACACAGCTTGTCATATATAAACTTCTGAGTGAGTAAGGTGGAGTATTTTGGATGCAAATAAGTAATGAACATTTTGGAATAACTGAACTAAAATCACTTTGTAAATCAGCAATCCTTAAAAAAATCCATTAAATGTTGTACTTTCTATTGGTACCATTCAACAAATGAAACATTTAATGAATAATGAAGAGGGGAGTGACTTAATAGGTTTTTTTTAACTCAGGTCGTGAGATGAGGTGGTCACTAAAGGTCTGAGTACTCGTTTGTTCTCTTAATAGTACACTTTATTGAAGACTGTTGTTGATCATTAATTCTTCTTTATGATGCTGAAGGAGGCTTGGTCCCATGCTCTTTCAAGTCCTTAAGGGCTTCTACTATTTTCAGCAGCCTTTGCTTGCTCTTTGTATCACCAGTAATGCCCATTAACTGGCAAAGTGTCTCTGTGGGACTGAAGGTACTTCTACAGGTAAACAAGGAAAACAGTATTTGCAAGAATCTAAAATACCTTGCAGAACTTGCCAGGCAGTTTCTGCACTTACATACCTCAATTGCTTTCTTAAAATCTATTAATTGCCTTTTTTTTTTTTTTTTCTTAAATGTCCTCTTTCCCTCAGGACTCTATTAAGTGGCTTCCCAAGTCTCCTAAACTGTACAGTGGCCATAACTGGAGCTCCCAGGGCTCTCGCTGGGCCTCGTTGAAGGGAAAGGAAGGTTTTCATGGTGGTAACCTGTACAAATTCAGCTCTGCTAATGGAAAATGGAGAGAAGGAAGGATCAGTCCTGAGCAAGAAGCAGAGGAACTCGAGGATCCTGATGATGTAAGTAGTCTTGAAATCTGGAGAGACAATGTGTATCTATGAAGAAGCTGTATCTGCTCATACTGCTGTGCAGCAGAGCACTTTGGGTTTGGGGGACCTGCAGTGCTTATACTCTTATGTCCTTGCTTGTTTAGAGGGAGTATTCCTTCACTTTGCTTGCAATTAATCCATGCAACCCTCAGGAGTACAGTTCAACCTGCAGGTTGAGTAACCTGAGGAATGATGAGACATGTTTTTTACTTTACTCCTACTTGTATCCCTACTTACCAAGCTCCCTCCATCTCTTTCAGGTAAGTAGGTTGTTGGCAGCACTTGAGGCTCAGCATCTCCCTAGGTCTGGATGATAGAAAAGTGAGGTTGCAGGGCTCCTCCACTGCATGATAATTCTGGGTGGTGCTCTTCCAGGATGCTTATGTCTGTGAGCCCCTGCCTGCTGTAGTTTCTCCAGCCCGTGCCTGTCAGGTGTCTGTCACTTGTGCTGCAGCCTGGCTGTCCTCTTGGCCCTAGCCTGGGAAAAGGAGGTGGTGATTGCACTCTTGCAGCCTTTCCCTTTCAGGGCATTGCTCACCATTCTTCCTGATGTTTGCTGGGAGATGAGGAAGGAATTGGGGCTCCTGCTCCTTTTCCAGGACCTCTGCTTCCTTCTTAGCCCCTATGAGTGCTGCTGGTGTGCCCCCTCCTCCAACCCACAGTCCTGGCTCTTGCTTATGGCTTTCTTCCCTGGCACCCACAGCACTGCAGACGCATCTGGGTTAGTCAGCCTGGAGACTGTAAAGAGAAATCTCTCTCAAGAGAAGAAAGATAGTGAATGTTTTATGTGACACAAAGCTAAGCAAATTCCCTTTTAAGTGAAAATGGGAAAGCAATCATGCCTAGAATGTTTTCCCTGGGGTTGGCAATGCTTCTTTCCATCCCAACCAAAAAGAGATTGTGGGAAAGTGCCAATATAGATTAAAAATAAAGTGTCCAGTGGGGTTCAGCACAGCTGTTCAAGGTAATGCCACTGCTTTATATTTTGGTATTAAACTTCAAGCTTAGAGAAACACTTATGGGGTTTATTTTTAGAGGTGTTGATGTGTGTTTGCTGCATCATTTTACTGCCAGTAGAAGACAGAAGGATTTGGGCAATACGAAGATCTGATTTGACCTTAACTGATAACATCAGGAGGAAAAATCAGCTAAATATAAGTAAAACATTCCTAAAATGTGAACAGAATTTGGGCATTGTGTCTGAATTTAACTTAAGCCTTTGTCAGGAATAACTGATAGCTGGAAAACATCAGTACATTTTGCAGTCGAACTTGTCTGAAGCTGTAATTATTTAGTGGATATATTTTAATTGTGTATTTCTCTTTTCAAGCTCTTGTGGTTTAGCTAAGCATAGGGTGACATTGTGAGCTCCTCACTGCATCTCAGATTAGATTCACCCTAGAGCCAGGCTTCAGAGTAAGCTTTAGTATGCATCACCTTGGAGGTTCCATTTCCAGAGGACTCCTAAATCACTTAAGTTTGCAGGTCTCCACTCACTGCCATTTGCAACTAAAGTCAATCCAATGACTGAAACAAAGTCTTACATATGTAGCTGCAAGATAGGGGCTTGCCTTCCCTCTCACACCTATGCTCCCAAAAATGGAATGTGAGTTTTGAGAAACTATAAGAAACGTTTTATTTTCTGCATGGAAATATCTTTCCTTTGCCTTGTGCGTGTGGTTCCTTCCCCCAGAACAGTGGATTTAGTGCTACAGAGATGCCAGAGGCTGCTCAAAATAGGCTTGTTCTCATGCTCTGCCATTTTCACAGGGCATTGCAGGATTTATGCACATCTGGATATGTGTGTGTTACGTGTGCTTGTGTGTGCCAGGGAATCCAGTGAAAGGCTATATGAAATCCCAGTCCTCTCCCTGTTCCCACAATTTCAACCCCAGTGTTGAGGGCAAAACATGCCCAGAGAAACTATGGTAAAAGAAATCTGTGTATGTTTGCTGTAAAGTTCCAGTTTCGTCTTCAGTGAAATAAATTCTATCATACAGCAATGTGAGAGTGAGGAACAAACTCATGTTAGCATGGGTAAGGTCCATGTTTCGGATTCTCCTTGCTGTTGCTGTGTTTATCTTTTTTATCTTTAACCCTCAGGAACCTATTTCCAAGTTTTCCGGCAGCCTTTTTGATAGCAACAATAGCATGCGAGATCAAAGAAATACCAGAACAATGCTTCAAGAAAAGCACAAGTTTGCAATGAAAGGGAAGACTCTTGCAGGATCTAACACCAAGGTGCAGCCACCTGTGTCAGCAGCAGGCAGCTTCCCCAGCGAGAGCAGCCGGATGGTGGAGGAGCTGCGGGTGCTGGATGTGCCACAGCCCCCGCTGAAGGTTTGGAACTGCTGCATGGGCTGGGCTTGCTGCTGGGGGGCTCTGCATGTCTGGGGGCAGTCCCTGTGTCTGTGGGGAACTCCTTCTGGGTGAGGTAGTTTATAAAAGATCCAAAGACGGGGTGGGGACATTGCATGGCAGATGTCACGAGGCTTACCTTAAAGAGAGTAATCTGAGTGTTGTCATTGTTTCCTGTGGCTTATATGGAAAAAGAATTTCCCATTAAAAAAGCCCACTTTCCTTGTTGCCATGCATCTCACTTGATATATCCAACCTTGATTTTGTGAGGCCACGTCAAAGGTATGTGCTGGTGGGAACTCAGCCAAGTCTTTGTTTAGTCCATGGTTTCAAAGTAGTGGTGACAAATCTTGCATGTGCCAGTGTTGAAGTGTAGCACCATTTTTCTCTGGGCTGGGCTCTCCAGGGGTATGTCTGCTGGTGTTCAGAGTGGGAGGTAGATTTTCAATGCTCACATAATCAGTAGGCAATATTTTTGATTAATAAGGTCACTTATCCATTATAACTCTTTTCCAGGTAACCATTACTGTGTGCAGTCAAATGGGGAGTCTTGGTATTAGCATTGCTGGTGGAAAGGGTTCATCTTCATGTAAAGAAAGTGATGAGGTGCATTTCATGATTCAAAATTTATCTAGTGATCGTTAGGAATAGACTGATGAGTAGTTCCTTGAGTTATTGTGTTTTGTTGTTTGCTTTCTGAGATTGTCCTTCACGTAACATTTCCATCTTTGTAAAGCTAACAAGGGTAAACATAGGTAGCTTATTTCCCAGAGTAGGATCTGGCATTAGATTTTGATGGGACGCTCCAGAAGGGATGATTTGGGAGAGATACCCAAATGTAAACTGTTGATGTTGCAAAGGCAACCTGATGGCTGAAACACTGTTGTCTAATTCTCATTTTCTGCCTCAATGTGGGGTCACTCCCTTGGCAATCCACATGCCTCTCCCATCTCATTTGCTCATTCCTAGGAGCTAACTTGATTTGAGAGAAATATTTCACACATCTTCTCACTGATTTATCTTTTAAATAAATCTTTGTTTTCCAGTCTGTTCCCCATGGCACAGTGTAAACAATTACTGACTTTTGTTCATTGTTGTGTGTGTCACCCATGGAGGCTTTTTTTCTCTTTGTCTTGCTAATGTGCTAAGGCATTTAGTTTTTAATTTCAAGGAGGCAACAGAACAATAAGTCTTGAAAATTAATTACTTCCCGTTTGCTTTTTACATCTAAGAACAATGGGAGAAACTGCCTCTTCTGAAACCTATGTTTTGTGTTACCAGGGGATCCTGATTGCACGGCTGCCAAAAGATGGTGCATCAGACTTTGCTGGGGTACAAGCAGGAGACAGAGTGGCTGAGGTAGATGGGTTGTTTGTCACTGTGGAGTGTGTTCTTTTGTTGTTGTCTTTAAATCAAAGCACTTAGAGCTGGGGAACTTGAGATCCAGATCTAGGCTTGCCTTAGTAGCTTTTTAGATACCTGCCATTATGAAGAAATGACAATAACAATAAATTGTTGTATTCCTTCTTATTATGTTTGGGTTGTCAGATCTTTATGTTCAAAGTGCTTAACTAAATATTGTTCACTTAAACGAATGATTTACAAAGGAAAATAATGGTCTTAGTAAGCAGTTATGTAAGCATAAATGCAGTTGTACTTGATCCAAGCTTTCTTGTGACATGGTATTAGATTTACTAGATGAGTTTATTGCAGTTGCAACAAAGAGATATAAACTAGATGAGCTTCTTTCCCCAAGGTAATTTTTGGTGGGAAGAGAACAGCTCAAAATAACTCCCCTGATGGAGGCTTGCAGTGCCAAGAGATAAATGTGTCTCTTGGGCTGCTCCACCTCAAGCCTCATCTTTCCTAGCAGAAGCCACATTCTTGAGCTTCAGAATTTCCTGAGAACAGCGGGGAAAAAAAATGGTCACATCCACTTTTGTGTTACATACTTTCAATGTACTGTTTGGTTTCTACCTGCTGAGAATGGTCAAGGAAGAGAACCTCTACAAAATTACTTTGAGGTGAAATGGTCCACATTTCTTTCAGCTCTTGTTCTCCTAAACTGTCATTTATACTTGGTTAAATTAATAGTTTTTACTCCAGTATGCTCCATGTTGAATTAAGGTGGGATAGAATAAGCAATATTTTATGTCTGTTAACTGGTCAGGAATAATGATACAACTTGTATCAACTAAAGACTATTTAATGATAAATTTTTCTACTAATTTTGTAAAACTATGCTGTGGAATTATTAATAAAGGATAGTCTTCCATAACATATAAATATTCTGCCAGTTTACCAGTTCTTAAAAGGTTAATTATAGATAAAAATCTGTATAATTTTAATTTTTTTCTTTTTTCAAAGTTATTTTAACAAATGTGAGAGAATTTAAATAATTCTCTACATATTTCATATTATCAGATCATTGGGGAAAAGACCCCAGGATTTTTAGTTGCTGTACCTTCACCTTCTGAGCAGAGTTTCTGATCAAGTTAGTATCTTAAAAATCAACCCCATTGCTCAGATTCCTCCATGAGGCTATAATTAATTTTTTATTTTGGGGGCTATTTGGAATATACTAGATGTTAAAGTCTGTTCATCTAATCAATAGTGAAACAAGTGAAAAAGAGAAGATATTTCTGTTCCATCCTGTTCCGCCCTGCTGTTATTGTACAAATAGTTGTAGGATTTCTCCATCTTCCACAAGATGGCAGAATTATTCATCTGTTTAAAGAATATAGAAAACAAATCTCTGCTTTTTGTGTGTGCCTGTCACAAGAAGGAATCAATGCAGCAAGGTGTGCTATAGAAATACTAATGTTTTGACCACAGGACAATCTGTGTACCAGTAACAAGCATTTTTCTCTTGACACTATGTGTTACAACTTCTTATTCTTGAACTGATAATTTCAACATTTCAAATATAAAATTCACCAAAAATGGGAAACAGCAAGAATTGTAATTTTATTTGCTTTTGTTGTAAAACCACATGTAACAATAGGGCCAAGTGTTTGTATACTAACTTGAGAGGGAGGGAACTCCTCTTCTTAAATAGCATTCAGAATAAAAATATGTTTCTGATGTTTTCTTTTAAAGGCAACATTTGTTTCAGAACCTGCTGCCCTTGATGCTGGTCCTACTGAAGCTTCCCCCAAGGGCAGCCCCTTCCCGACAGTCAACCATGTCATAACAGTAAGTAGGATGGCCCCAGTAAGTAACAAATCACTCTTACCTAAGAAATTTGTGCTGTCTGTTATTAATGCTAGTGAAGATTGGCACAGAACTCAACACACATCAAAGATCAGAGACTCTACCAAGTGTTTACATAGCTGTCACTGCAGCTGGGACATGGCTTCTGGAGGAGCTCAACTCCTGGGTGAGCACCTGTGTAGCAGAGCTTTTGAAGCACTCTGGTTTGGGGACTTTAGGGTGGTGTCCATTCCCCCCAGTTTGAGTCATTATTCTGTTGTCTGGACTCTGTCTCTAGCTAATGGAAGGAGCAGCATTTCCAGGGTCCCTCTTTTAGCAGGGAGAGGGTGAACAGCTACCTGGAGGTGACCATTTTCATCTTTTGACTGGAGAGGGGAACTTGCGTCACAGGCTGAGACATGCCTGTGTTTTGGGTGACTGGTGAGAGAAAGCCTAATGCATATGTCACAGAAGGTAACAGCTGAGCCTGCAGGGTGGCTTTTATAAATCCAGTTTATTTAACTTTTGTAGCAAGTTCAACTCTTTGAAGACCTACTCTAATCTTGGTCATCTATGCTCACAACTGAAACTATGGCTTTACTAGGAAGATACAATAACATCAAGGTATCTGAATAATTAAGGTCAAAAAGCATCTTACTTGCATGGAGCTTGAAGTACCAGGAAGCAACAACTGTTTCTCCTACAGCAAATGCCAGAGGAATGCTTGTTTGATTCATCTTCTTTCAGTCTTTTTAAAAATCTTTCTCCATGAATATCATTTACAACGCAGCTAATGGCAAAAAATGAAAGTATGTATATTATATAAAAGACTATAATCAAAGACCATATCAGTTTTTATTAACCATTTAGATAACCAATGTTATTTGTTGAATGAAAAAGTAAGCAAATAGATCATGCAACTGTTTTTCTCTGGTTTCCTCTGTTAATCACTGTTTGACATGTTGAACTACAGTTTTTCTCCATGAGATAGACTAAGAAAGGTTTTCCCTTCTATTAGTTGCTTAAAGAAACTTAGTTTGAGGCCTCTGGCCTCCAACATCATCTTGTGAAACATGTAGACCAGTTTTATTTTCCAGCTGAAAACACTTCAATCAATTCGTGGTTTTATTGTTTTTTGGTTGTTTGTGGGTTTTTTTTTAAATCCAGTTTTACCTGGTAGCTGTTTCTTACAGCCTTTATCAGCATTGCAGGAAGCATGAGGCTTCCTGTTAAGAGGAACCACTTTTGAAAGGGTTTATTCATACATTGGCAGTGGGCTGGATCTGTTGCAGTAGTATCTGACGTTTAGTATTTTCATCCAAAAAGAAGAAATTACTGTATTTTTATGTTGTATGCCTCCCTTTAAAGTTCTTCAGCCGTGGTGAGGGGAGGAGGCAGATTAGACCTAGATACTTACCTTAGAGCAGAGTACTCAGAGGGAGTGAAGTGGCTGAATATGTTCTGGATGTCAAAAGTAACCATGTGCAAGTTCTTTTGTGAAGAGACATTACTGGTTTTGTTTTTTTGAAATCAAAATCTTTGTGCTGTAGCAAATGATACATGTTATTGTCTGTAACCTGGAGCAGCATTTATCAGTTTTAGGGATTATGGGTTTATGGGGAGTATCCTGCTGACTTGGGACTGCTCAGTTTCTCATCTGTTCTCACTTTGAAGTCCCCTCTTATTCCTCAGTAACTGAAGGAAAATTATCTGAAAAATGTTTAGAGCCTGGCTTCTCATGGAGGACTTGCTTTGCATGTTCAGATAAGCAGGTGGCAGTAGGACCTTAGTGCAGAATCTTCTTCTGTACTAGGAATAAGGAAGGTTCATTTCCTTTGTGTTTCTGATCAGGTTTCAATAGAAGATGGTTCTATCTGCATCAAGGGAGGGAAGGATTGAAGCATAGTGGCAGAGAAACCAGAGACTCCTTTTACTATTCTGCAAAACCTGAGTATGTGCCAGATGGTGTCATCTTTTTTCTCCCTCTCTTCCATGTCATCATCCTGCCTTCCAGCAGATACTGTCTTCATCTGTTTATTTTTACTGAATTTTATAAAACATCCTCTTTGCATATGCTCCATGTGATATTTGTCTCATTCTTGCTAGCCACAGCCCACCCCATCTCTGAGCCTGCTGCTGTGGCATTACAACAGGCAATGCTTCTGCCAGGTTCAGGTTTTCACTCTGTGTTCCACAGGCTTGGTTGCTCTAACTGCTTCTAAAAGGCTCATTTAATTGTTAACTCAGCCAGCCAAACTCAATTTCAAACCCTTTGTGCCAGCTTTAAGATTTCATGACAGTGTGAATGACCAGTAATTAATTGGACAAACGAAATGTTCTTTCACAGTGAGTCATTGTTCTGCGAAGGAAAAATGAGAATCTTCCTTGGTTTTAATTATGATTGAGTATTTTGCTGACATGTAGAGTGAGGCCTCAGAACTTTAATTACAACTAGATAGTTTTAACATACAGTATTTTATAGACTTGCCTCAGTTATGCTAATCACACCTCAAAAATATGAAAACATATTTAACTTGGTTTAATATATATATATATATATATATCTAAATATAAATATTTGAATTGATCTTCAACAACAACAACAACAAAAAATCAGGGATATAAACACGTTCTCATGTTCCTTAACAGAAGGAACTTTAACTTGGATTCTGGACATTTCATTTCCAGTTCTGTTATTGTTTCCTATCCATCCTCTCAAACATACAGCCAACTCTTCACGATCTTTCTCCATCATAAATATTTTCGTTCAACCTCTGACTGAAATTCACAGAGGATTTTATCTGACTGAATGGAGAGTGTTGACAAGTTTCAGCATCTTCTATCATTTCATAACATGCATCATCATGCCATCTTCTTTGACTCATATTTGGGGCTATCAAGGTAGTAAGAATATTAGATACTTTGTAATTAATATCAAGTCTTCAAGATAGTTTAATCTAGTATTTAACTTAAATTTTTAGCATGTTATTTGATTTAATTTTATGCGTTTGCCCTGGGAATTTCCTCAATTACATTTTTTCATACAGGTCACCGGTGGTACATGTGTCACTGATAGTGGAATTTTCAAGGAAGGTTAAAGTAAGAGTTACCAATTAAAAGTGATTGTGTAAATAAATAAATAAGAGGTGAAGCTTACAGTACTGAAAAAATCTGAAGAACTTCTTCAGGCTAAAAAAGCCAAATTTTTTGGCTGCTCTGCTAAAAATGCAGAGATACTAAGCATTCCTAAATCTGTCAAGAAAACAGACAAGTGTACTAGAACCTGTAACAAGTATCAAAATGAAATCCTCTTGTGCCTGCAAAAAGTGCATAAGCAGATACAGCATCTCCCACAGTATGCAGTTGCTGGTCTTCTGTTTTTGTCTCATATTGTTCATATGCAAGTCGTGAGAAGCCTTTCATGGATGAGAATCCCAGCAGATCCACCTTCTTCATTTCCAGCTGATAAAGACTTTTCAGGAAAAAACTTTGATCCAATTACATTAGTTAAAAATCTTCAAAATTCTAATTATCAAACCCTTTCTTTATTCATCTGACCATGTTCTAAACATATCACAAAATTGAAATCATACAACATAAAATAAAACTTTTGTTTCTTTAGTCATTGTCTTACTTTGTATAATTTTAAAAGCAAAGCCAGTGGAGTACTCAGGTCAGAGCAGCAGTAAAAAATGAGACAACTGAAGTGAGATTCAGAATGTCCTTATCATTAACAAAGCGAGGTTTCTTCTTAAGCTTGTTTCAAATAGTAAAGACCTTGCTCACATCACATACAGTGTTTGACTGACCTGTAGCACCATGAGATCTACTACTTCAAGTTTCTTATGACGAACTGCTTTATCCCTTCTCCAAAACATTTTTATGACTCTTTTAATCTTGTCAGGTAAGGGGTTGTTGTATGTTATTTTTTTCTATTCTGACAAGCTAAGTTAGTTTTAGAAGTCAGCAATCTAACTCTCCACTGCCTTGCATCTTGTGCAGATTTACATATGTTTGCAAAGAAGCCTATGAGCCTCGTTGATTTAGCTAACCTTAGCCATTGTGTGAGCTTCAGTGGCGTGTGAGCACCCGTGTGCCCTGTGATCGCCTCCTCCATTTCTTCTCCTAGTTTGCTTCTGCTTTTATCTAAGCAACTGAGTATTTCTGAGTCATGATGAAAGATGGAAGATAAAAGGTGTGTGTTGTAGACACTGTGTTTGCCTTCATAGTGTAGTGGTTAGGGAACTTATTTTATGAATTTGAGATTAAGTTCCTGCTCCCAACAAATGCTTCTGTTTGCACAGTGTATCTTTTTCCTCTTTTCAAGTAGATTTCTCACAGCACTTAGTCAAAACTGACTCATTTCAAACTTTAAGTTCTTGGATTTTGTAAAGCTTGTCATTAACAATGCTAAAGAGGAAAAAACCTTTTTAAAAGGCAGGACATTAACTGATCTTTTCAAGTTACCATATTAAAATACCTCTAAGCTAGAGAAAATCGACAAAGTGAGCCCATCGTATGGTAGACAATATAAGCAAAAACATACAAAAGACAAACAGACTCACGCTAGGCACCTTGAACTGTGCTGTAGGACATAGCATATTATTTGAGAATAAAAGAGGATAAGTATTTAAAGAACTACACAAATGATAAGCAATGTCTCCCCTTGTGAAAGGCATCCTCATGGACTCTGTGGGAGTACTGCAGGGGTAAAGACTACTGAGTTCCTGCAGGCTTTCAGACAGCCACTGCCTTTTCACAGGGGTGATGAGTTTTCTTCAAAAAATCAAAGGGCTGGCAGCTTGGACCACAGGTGCACTGCTTGTGGGGGCAATGCCTTTTAAGTCTCCCAATGTGGTCAGAGCAATGCATTTTCTTCATTGTTTTCATAGCATCAGGCCAGAAAAGATTACACACTTACATGAAAGCACTTACATAAAAATCTGTAAATCAGGTTCCAGTGTCAGGGAAGTCACTATCCAGCAGTACATTAGAAGATGAAAGAAATGGAGCAAGGACAATTTTTTGTACACAATTTGAATAATATAAGAGCCTTTTGTGCTTGACAACATTACAGATATGACATGATGAGGATTGATCTTCCATTTTTGTTGTGAGTTTGACAGAGCTCCCTCTTTCTTGCCTTGTGCATTGCCCTTGGGAAGCATTTGGCAGAGAGCAAGAACAGAAAGAAGCTTTGCTCTAAATGTGACATGACCAAATGTTATATATACTGCATGCTGGAAGACAGATGAAACATGCAAGATGTTCTCTTGCTATTCCAAGAAGTAGAGAAAATGTTCAGTTTTAAAACTGAGCTATAAAATATATAAATATCAAGAAAATTCACACAGAGGATATTTCCATAGAATCATAGAGTGGTTTGGGTTGGAGTGGACCTTTAAAAGTCATCTTGTACCCTACTTGTAGTGACCAGGGACATCTTCCACTAGAACAGGTTGCTCAGAGTCCTGTCCAACCTGTCCTTGAATGGTGCATCCACACCTCTCTGAGCAACCTGTTCCAGTGTTTACTGCTTGTCTGGTTCATTGACTTCCAGGAAATCATATGGAGATGAATTAGATTTTGAAGTAAATCACTGTGCACTGTGTGGCAACAGGGAAGAGGGATGGGCTAGTGGGGTAGCCCCTGCTCAGGGCCCTCACCAGGCTGCTGCACACAAAACTGAGGCAGCACTTCCAAAAGCATGGTGCCAAAGCTCCTCTGTCGGTGCTTGAGAGTAGTGTGGCTGTTCCAAGGGCAAGGATGAACTGAATTATGTGCTGCCCTCTCCCAACCCCAAGCAACAAAAGGTGTTGTCATGAGCTGGTTGCTTCCTAAGGGCAGCAGCACAGGTCACTCAGATTTCCTTGTGCAGAGGTCTTCTGTAGCCAAGCGTAATGAGGTGCTTCATCCATGCCTCACCAAAGACTTATCTTGCCCAGAGTGCAGGAGAGGTTTGTACCTCTCTCTGCATCCGACTTCACAATTTCTGGAGTTTTGCCAGAGGTCAAACACAGCAGTAAAATAGCATTGTAAAGTGCCAGGGAGAGGGATGCAGCCAGGGATTTCCACGACCAGGAGAGTTGAGGGTGCACCATAAAACACATGCTTGTTGAAACGTCCCTGATATGCTATAAAAGGGGAGCTGTGTTGAATGCCTGGAAGGGGTTTCCAGATTCATGTGTTTTCATACACACAGCTTGTGCATCAGCTGGTTTCTGTCCCACGCCCTTCGACCCTGCCCCAGCTGCCGCCCTGGCTGCTGTGCCCGCTCCCGCCTGGAGGTGGGGTTGCTTGTTAGTAATGAAATTACAAGGAACTAATTTGATCTCTTTCTCTCTCTGACTTGTATTTCTTTGTTTCCTTTTGGGGATAAGGTTGCTTTTATCTATTGTTGCGGACATCAATTAAGAATGCCATCAGATGCCTGTTTGTTGTTAACTATGCAGCGGCAGATCTGCCCCTTCTCTGCTGTTCTGTTGGATGCACTTTTGCATCCTCTTTTTAATTTTTTTATTTAAAAGTCCAGCTGTGTAATATTTTTTAGGCATGAGTAAATGGCCTACTCTACTAAATTCGATTTAGACAGTTTCTTCTGTGAATACAGCCATTATCGATTGTGATCTTTTGCATCTAGCAAAAGACTGTTTTCATTGTTTAGTGAGAAGTCTAAATTTCCTGTCCAGATCTAAAAACTACTTCCATCCCCAGTGATGACAAAACAGGTACAACTAAGTATGAAATCATAACATTATTCATCAGGTTTATGTAAACCCCTGCACATGCTCAACTGTGTTGATAATTTTGTTTTCCCTAGTTAAGGGTATCATCCTAAGCACTGGAGTCAGTGAAGATCAGCTGTAAAGTCAATTTTAAAAAACATGCATTATTTAGATAAATGCAACTGAGCTAGGCAGGCACTCCTATTCTAGCTGGGGAATATTTTCTTTAAAAATTTACCTGTTTGAACTAGAGTTAAACATATGTCTGGTTTTCTTTCTAAAAAAGGTCAGTCCTAATTCTTTTTTCTTGCCCTTATTCTATCAAGCTTTGGCCTTTTATGTGTTGTTTCACCTTCTGATTTGTAGCCTCTGTCCCCAGCAGCTGGCCTTGCTGCCAGCTGTGATTTGCCCTGTCGCTGCTGGTTATGCCTTTGATATGAAGCTTAGATTGTGGCTGTGACTCTTGCCTTGAGAACTTCCTTTTCCAGCTAATACTGGAGTACGGACCTGTGGACTGGGAGAGGCCAGGGGAAGGGAAAGGCTTATAAAAGAAAAAAAAGATTATGGGGTTTGTTCAGTTGTAGTTTTGAAAAAATTATAAAAAGACATAATGAACTCTCTTTTATGGACTGTTCTGCAACATTTTGGACAGACATTTTGATTAGAAGTAGGTAAGGAAAGCATGTGTGCACATCTGGAAGTTAAAAATTATTGGATGTTAACCTGTTGGCAAGACATCTCATTTATCACATTTTATTTTAAAACCTGCTTTCAAGCATTATACCTAGTTGTGGGTTTGTTCCTATCCTGTTTCAATATGAAAGAATTTTTGCAGCCAACACTGCGACTGAATTTCCTCAAGTTGTTTAGATGGCTTTATTCTGCTTCTTCCTGCAGAGGACCAGGAGTGCACAGGCAGCCCTCTGTCTGTGCTCCAGTTGAAGGACTCCAAGTTTCAATGTAGGCTGTTAATCCCATTTAATGAGAGTCTGAAATAATTTGATTTTTAGTTATGCATGACTCAGACAAAACTGATTTTTTTATTTGGTTATATTCAAAAAAGTGACACAAACAAGGTAATGGAAGAAGTCTCCACAGTGAGCCCACTAGTAAAACCACTGGTTTTACTAAAGGACATGTCCATTTTGAACTTTACTTTTTAGGTTCTGAAAATGTAATTTCAGGGGAAAATGGAAAAACAATAACTTGTTTCAAGTAATTAGTAATGCATTTCTCTGAAAAAGTATTCTATGTATTTTGACAATTTGAGATTGAATAGTAGTTCCAATATTATTTAAATAATGATACTTAAAGCATGATGATGGAAAGTGAGTAGGAGGACTTTGCAATTTTAACGTAAGTATTTTAAACAAGTTCAAACACTGCTGAGTAACAACCAGTGGAAAAAATGGAATAATAGAAAATCTAGATAATTTGTCCTCCTACACTGGCATAAATTTTTTTTTGCAGCATTATCTACAGAAGATGCAAGTTTCACACCTTCCCACATGCCTTAGACAAGCAACACAGGTGCCTGTACTGGAAGGGTTTTCCTTATTGCCATCCTAAATGTCTCTGTGTTGCCCTGTCTTAATGGGCAGTGGAAATAATTTGCTTCCTCTTTGCTGTGCCATTTCTTGACATTGGAAATCTGTTCTCCTATCTTCCCTTGATTGTGATGCATCAGGAAATGTACACTCAAATATGAACAGTAAAGAAAAGCTCCAAGAGCAAAGCTTGCCTATTTAATAAGCTAATGCTGAGGTCAGTGAAGATAAGCAGGGAAATATTAAAGTGAAGGTAAAATTCCTCCTAGGATTCTGGGAAGAGAAGCACTGAGTTTGAGAAAAGGATGTAACAAAATACAGTGCAAGTTTAGAGTTGTTGAGTTTTGTTACTTTTTTTTTTTTTTAAACAAAACTGAAAGAGTAAAGGAAGCTGAGAAAGCTTACATTTTGATGTTCCTGGAGCTTGGGTGAATGTGAAGGCAGTGATAGAGAATGCTGGGTTCTTAGGGGATGGTTAGCTGAAGATGATTAGGCCACTGTGGTTAGAAATGTGATGTGTGTTTCTTACATCCATTTTGTGTTGGTTTTGGTTTATAGAAGAGCTTAATTGATAACTTTTGCTGCAAGGAGAGAGAGACTAGAAGCCCGAGCCCCTTTTCATTGAATTAGAGCTTGTACAAATGCATGCTCTATTACCTAGTTGCATTTGCAGTTGCATAATCAGCACAATCCTCAACTGAGAGTTGTTTTTTCATTGGTACCTATGATTCAGATTTGAGGATATTGGCTCCTCAGCATCCCGTCAGGGAGAGAGGCACAGAGTAGGATGACTGGCTGCAGGGGAAGGAGCAATGATGGTTTAGCGACAGTAGTGGCATGAGTTCACATGGGGTTTCAGAGGGAGAGTGGGCAGGGAGATGTGCAGAAAGCAGAAGGACAGAGAATACAGCTGTTCTTGGACCAGGACATTTGATTTTTTAGAAAGACTCAACAGTATGTCTTCAAATCAGCATGAGTCAGCGGATGTGTGAGCTTTCACCTGCCTGGAGAGGGTACAGAGGAGCTGCTGTAGATCAGACCTGAGCCCACTCTTCTCTTGGGAGTGCAGGTTTCCAGCCTTTGCAGCATTTCTGGGCTAGAGACACTGTTCAGCCTCTGCTGTAGAAAATTGGTTGTTCCTTTAGTGCTGGTTCTTCTTTACCTGCAGCAACACCATGCATTTTGTGGAGCAGGTAACACAATTACCAGAGAAATGTTGAAGGAGCACTTTTCATCAATTAGATTTATTTTATAATTCAGACCTAGTTCCATCATAATGTATGAAAGATAGTATGCAAGCAGTAATGAAATGTTTGAAGAAAATCTCTTTTAGAGAATTAGTTTTGGTTCTTTGGAAACTGGGGAGTAAGAACTGTGCTGAAAAAGAGTACTTAAAAAACTGACATTCAAAACTGACATTTATGGCTAAGGTCTTTTCTTCAAAAGGACAAATAGGTACTTGTGACTCTGCATTTCTAATGAAATACATGTCAGTCATGGGGAGGTGTGCACAAGTCTATTTTTGAGCAGCACAGTACACAAAGAAAGGTCTTCCCTGATCTTTGAACTGACAGCTCAATGAAATGCAAAGCCTGGTCCTGGATATGACTGTAGGTAACTTAGGGCATAGACCTCTGCAGTAGTTCTTGAGGTGTCAGAATTTCATTATGTGACCCAGTAAACCACCTGTATGTATAGATGTGCATTTGCTGTACTGCAAAGCAGCTGGCTGCTGGCTGTTGTTAAGCAAGAAGCATCTTTCAACAAAGAACTGAACCACCCAGTGCAAGGAAAGCTTATAAAGGATGTCATGTGTGCATGACAAAAGCCAGTCATCCCAGGAGTTGTAGCTTGGCCAGTGTTTAGGATCTATATAGATTATTTAAAGCTTCCTGAAACGTGTCCTTCTTAGTTTAAAGCAGAAGAAAAGGGGAAAAGAAGGATATATAATTGGGCGCTCAGTACACCAGGGTATGCACTAAATTTAGACATGGTTTTAAAGTTAGTTTACATCTACTAGGGGTGAGATTCAGCTCTGAATTGATACCTGCACTTTGGTGTCTGTGTAGTGTGCTGTGAGCTGGGGGGAGTGGGAGCTAATGTCAGGGAAGCCTGGGGAATAATTCATTTTACTTCAATGCAGAAAGCTCCTGGCTGAAAGTGCAACAGCCCAAAAGCATCTATGTGCTTGTGTCATTTCCTAAATCAAATAATGTACAGCAAGGAAATGATATAGAAACAATTGAATTGTGTGGTGTCAACATTAAATGTTCTCATGAAATAGAAGTAGCTGATAAATAAGTAGTACTAACTTTCCTGAAAATTTTCATACTTCTAGTAAGATGGGCACTTTATTTATTACACATTATCATCTTACCTGTTTCTTAGATGCATTGACTCACCCTTCTATGTTTTCATTACATGTTAAACCTTTTTTGGAAAACAGTTAAAAGGAGGATGATTTTGTGCATCAGAATGAAATTTGTAATAATCCATTCACTGATAATAACAATTACTGATTCATTATTTGACTATACATAAAGAGCCTGACACTTTTAAAAAATTAATTTAAATTAATTTTAAAACATTGCAATATAATTCTCAAAGAATACAAAGTTCTTGTCCAAAAAAAATTAATCAAATCCATGTATGCATATTTTGCTGTCAAATTTAAACATTATATTTAAATACATTTTGTCAATAAAGAAACCCAAATATGCAATTTTTCAAAGATCAATAATTAATATGATGTATGGTTTTTAATTAATCTTTATTGCTTTCAGGGGGATGAATTGAATGAATAATGAAGTTAAATTAATTTTTCACATTTACTTGTCTTTATATTTTAAAAAATATTTTAATCTTTTGTTCACCTATAGAAGGTTTTTTAAAAGATTATCTAATGAGAGGAAAGGGCAATTTATCCTAATTTTGCTTTATCAATGGCCTTTAAAAAAATAATAATTAGAGGAGGGCCAAGGGGAATCATCCTTTATTGGATGCGGTAAGAAACATAGCGACAAAGGATAAGGAAAAGTTTGAGGTACTCAATGCCTTCTTTGCCTCAGTCTTTAAGACCAGTTGTTCTCTGGGTGCCAGTCCCCTAAGCTGTAACAAAAGGATAGGAAGTAGAATAAAACCCCCATAATCCAAGGGGAAATGTTCAGCACCTGCTGCACAAATTAGACACACATAAGTGCATGGGGCCAGACCAAGGGTACTGAGAGAGCTGGTGAAGTGCTCACTGAGCCCCTCTCATCATCTGTTGGCAGTTTTTGCTAACTGGGAAGGCCCCAGATTACTAGAAGTTGGCAAATGTGATTCCCATCTAGAAGCGGGGCTGGAGGGAGGATCCAGGAAACTTTGACTTGACTGACCTAATCTTCTATGATAAAGTGACCCACTTAGATGTTGTCTACCCAGAATTTAGTAAAGCCTTTGGCTTAATTTCCCAGAGTATTCCCCTGGAGAACTTGGCTGCTCATGATTTGGGCAGGGACACTGCTGCTGGGTGAAAAACTGGCTGGATGGCCAGGCCCAGAGGATGGTGGTGAATGGTGCAAATTCAGCTGGTGGCTGGTCACTAGTGGTGTTTCCCAGGACTCAGTACTGGGGCCAGGCCTCTTTAATATCTTTATCAATGATCTGGATGAGTGGACTGAGTGCACCCTCAATAGGTTTGCTGGTGACACCAGGCTGGGTGGGAGTGTTAATCTGCTGGAGGGTAGGAAGGCTCTGCAGAGGGATTTGGACAGGCTGGATTGATGGTCCAAGGCCAATTGTGTGAGGTTCAATGAGGCCGAGTGTCAGCTCCTGCCCTTCAACTGCATACAGAGCTACAGGCTGGGGGCAGAGTGGCTGCCCAGTGGAAAAGGACCTGGGGGTGCTGGACCTCAGCTGGCTGATTATAGGCCAGTGGCATCCTGGCCTCTATCAGCAAGAGCGTGGCCAGCAGGACCAGGGCAGTGATTGTCCCTCTGTACTCAGCACTGCTGAGGCCACACCTAGAGTGCTTGGACCAGTTTTGGGTCCCTTATGACAAGAAATACCTTGAGGGGCTGGAGTGAGTCCAGGGAATGGCAATGGAGCTGGTGAAGGGTCTGGAGCACAAGTCCTTTGAGGAGCAGCTGAGAGAGCTGGGAGTGTTTAGCCTGGAGAAAAGGAGGCTCAAAGGAGACCTCATTGCTCTCTCGAACTCCCTGAAAGGAGATTGTAAAAAGATGGGGGTTGGTCTCTTCTGCCATGTAACAAGTGACAGGGAAAGAGGAAATGGTCTGAAGTTGTGCCAAGGTAGGTTTATATTGGATATTAGAAAAATAGTTTTTATAGGAAGGGTGTTCAAGCATTAGAATACATTGCCCACGGAAGGGGCTGAGTTACCATCCCTGAAGGTATTTAAAAGACAAGTAGTTGTGCCACTTAGGGACATGGTTTATTGGTGGACTTTGCAGGGCTAGTAGTTGGGCTTGATGATGTTAAAGGTCTTTTCCAAACTAAACAGTTCTACAATTCTCTATGGTGTTACACTTCTCACATATTTTTTCTCATCACCTGTTTCCCCTGTCCCTTTAAAATATTTCCATTAAACACTTCCCTGTTCTTGATCTGATTCTTTTCTCTGAAATCTTTCACATCTTGCTGAAGATACCTCGGATAATCCTCACACGCCCTTCCACTTCTGATGAAGATGCTGACCAGCTGCCTCCAGACCCTGATGACTTTGAGCCTGAGGAGCCTGACAGCGCAGAAGGCCATGCCTATTCAGACTGTCTGAGCAGTGCTTTTTATCCTCCTTAATAAAGTACTTTTCTGGCAGGAGTTCATGGGTGGTTTTCTTTCCCATTGTTTGATTACATTTAATGTAGTACTTGAACCGCTATGCCTTATTTATAGAGAAAACCATTACATGGAGGATGGATTTGTGAGGAGAACCATTTGTATTTCTTTGCCTTGAACTTTCCTTCAGCAAGAACTTGTGAACCTGAAATTAGGTGCACGGGGTCAAGTTATGTGAATGTCGCCACATGTTTCAGTAGCCACTTGTAAAGGTACCCTGCAGCACCTAAATGTAATGGAGAAAAAAGCAGGTGATTTTTATTCAGAACATACTTTATCCATTTGGAAACACACTGAAAAAAATTGTATAATTGGGTGGGATTTTTTAAATCTTGTGTCCATGTTTTGTCTATACAGCTCATCCTTCTATCTCTGCCCAGGTTCCTTTGATTTGTCCCTTTTAATGTCTTTTTCTATGAGAATTAAAAAAAAATCTGTCTTTAAATAGTCCTAGTTTTTTTACCCACTGAGAAATGTTTTCTGTGTTGGAATTCTGTATCTCATTCTATTGTAATAAAGAACAGTTTCTCCAGTAATGTGAATGTACATCAGATTTGAACAGGACCTGTAAGTTGTATTTTATTTCTTATGCATGAGGAATTGTCTGAAACTTATTTTTTTCCCTGACTTTCATATACACAGAACACTTTTAATTTGCCTTACTGCAGTATGCCTGTATTTCATGTATATATGTGTGTTTGTGAGGTAAGCATTTAAGAGCAAATTGTCCTGTACAACAATTTTCAATCCTTTAATTCTCTTCACTGCTATTCAGGTTTCTAATGCATTTTAAGCTGTTTAAAAAGAACTGTTTGGGACTGTTCTTTATTTGGGGTTCCACAGTGCTGCCTTAACTCAGAGGTGGGGTCTGGCACCACTAGACTTGAATGCCATGACTTTCTCTTCGTGTACATTAGGTGTGCATTAATGGTTTTTATGATGTTTATGCTGTTTATTTTCCTGTAAATTTAAATATAGTACAACCCAATGACTTGGTAGATCTTCATCTTTTATTCAAATTCTTGAGAAAGATTTCTCAGGTGATCATTCATATATAACTTCAATAAATGCTGGTAGCTGGCTTTTACAGAATTAGAAAGTTGCCAGGAGGGTATGGCTGTCACAAAGAGAACAATATCTCATACTAACAAAAGGGATATTTTATTTTGAAAAGATGGATTTGCATTAATGCTATGATATCAAGTCAGTGGCATTCACTTTGTTTTTATTATTTTGTACATCTGCATTTTAATTGACGATAGCAATAAGAATATTAAGCTAACTTCATTTATTTGCAAAATGAACTTATCTTAGAATCTGCTATGACTGTAATATTAAAGATTGTAAAATGTGTGGGGGCATAGGCTTAAATGATATTGATAAATGAAATTATATTTAAAATACTTGTTTCCCATCTCTTTTCTTCCTCCAAAATATACAGGATTCTTTCACCATGACTTAATGTTTGATCAAGGCATGTTGCAAAAATATCGATCTCAGAACCCACAAATGCTTTGCCACTCTAGCTAGTAATGTACCATTTACTACTACTTTATTTTGTCTTACTAGACTGCAGAAAAAACCCCAAACCCTCAACTGTTATAAATCAGTCCTAGATTGCAGAGCAAGTTGTAGTTGAAAGCTAGTAAAAGAAGAGTTTTGTTGAGAACTTGGTATTTTCTTCCTTTTTCCTTCCCATGCATAAGTGTTTGTTTTAAATTCTTCATTAGATCTTGGAAATCAAAACATTTGCTATCAAAATGGCAAGCTTTTAACCAACTGCTCTTGCCATTCAGGTAACTTCTAAACACTGAGATTTTTATCTGTTCTTTTTCACTGATTTTCAAGGCAAATTTCATGTTGCGGTGTTGAGAATTTTGCTGTGAGTATAAATTTACGGTGGTAACACTCTATGGACATGCAGCTCTACAAAATATATCAATCAAACCCTATGCTTATTCAAACTTTGATTAAGAAAAAAAATTCAGTGGCAGTTGATTATGTTTTGCTTTTGCTCTGCAGAAAGAGGGGCAGAGGTAAAGGTCAGATGCTGGTGTCCTTATCAGTACTGAGTAATGTCTCTTTTGAGGTTTGGCTGTTTGATAAGAATGGGCAGAGACAGAAGGTGGAGAGGCTCAATGGGAGTTGGTCTGTTAATGACAGCCCATATCCTGTGCTCTCATTTCCTGCTGACCTGGGAGGTGACTAGAAAAAGCTACTGCCTGGCTATGGAGCAGTCACTTGTTTTCTGTGGGGAATGGGCTTATTCTCAGCTGCCCCCTCACTTAAAATATAGCTACGAAGGTATATAATGCTTTACTAATGTATTTCATTAGCCCCATCTCATCATTGTTACATCCATCGTTGTGGAAGAAGGCATGGCAAACAGTACCAATCAATATGGGAGGGAAGGTTTTTCTTTGTGTGTAACTAATCTATTGATGTATATTTTACAGCCCAGGATAATTTGGTTTGCTGGGATATAGCAGTAATATTCAGGGACATCGTGTTAATAACTGAAACAATGTGTATCTGACAGAAAAGAAGTCAGTTGTTCCATTCCTATCTATACTCCTGGAGGACAATAGATATAGGACCTTGCCAGCACAAGGATTGTCCACTTTAAAACAACTGACTTAAAAGACCTGCAAAGAGAAGAATGCACGTACAGCTTCCATGGACTGCAGTGTCAGAAAAGGCTCTGAGCTCTTGGAATCAATTCATTGTAATGTTGAAATAACCTTTGTTTTCACTCTCAAACAAACTTCTGCCTTTGGAGAATATTTGTCAAGGAAACTTCTGCTCCTTGTACATGACATGAAGGACTCTGCTTCCTCAGGTGCAAAGCAGAGACTTGTGGTGCCTGTGCTGCTTTCCTTTTTCCACGCCTGCTATCTCCTGCTCTGTGAGTGTTTGCAGAGCCAGCGGGGTGGACCAGGGAGTGACAGCAGCAGCTGTCGGGCGCTGCGGCAGGAATGTGGACCCATCTCTCTTAGGATTAGCTTCCCGCCCTTGGCTCCTGGCTGCCTGGAAGGTAAGCCTGGTTCATATGCTGTCTTTGTAGCTCTGCCATGCTCTTCGTTTCTGTAGGGATCCTGCCACAGAATGCCAGCTAGAAATGCTGCTGCCGTCCTATCGTTCCCAGGCGTGTGCATGTGACCTTGAGTGCATGTGACCTGGGGTAACGTGGGGAATGCTTGGTGGCAAGGCACAGTGGGGCTGAGAGAAGGGTGAGCACCAGAAATAACCTGGGAAGCTCAGCTTGTGCCACCTGCTGGACTGGCAGTCCTACCGAGTTTTGTGCTTAGTGTTCCTTTCAACTTTTTGACTGAAGTGTGGGACAGAAACACTTTCCTCATCAGAGCTTTAAAAATCACTGTGAGAGTAATTTCTGTATTAGTCTTAGAGTTTATAACCGGTAAATGTGATTAAGTAGATGGTTTTCAACTGAGTATAGTCTCATTGACTACATCAGGGGCAGAATTCATATTTCTGTTGAATTTTTATGATGTATCTGATACTGAGCAAATAAAAGCTACAGGCTTAGGAGAGCAGTAGTGCAGATGTGTGACGTGTGCTGCAGCCACTGGCTGGCAGCCCTGGACTACTGCTGAGCCAGGCTGAAAATGAAAATGTGCAAATTTAAAGAATTGCAGGAGCCAGAAGAGTGAAAACACAGCTGAGAGTGACATACAAATATCATGATACTCACTTGCTTCCTTCTCCAGGAACAGCAGATGAAATGAGCACAGAAAACATCTGTTTAAGTGCCTTATTTACACAATATTGTCATTTGGGATATTCAGCACTTGCATCTTACAAGAAAGTCCACAGCCCCTCTCCTCCATCAGCTTCTTCTCTTGGTCTCTTGTTTCTCTTCTGCTCTGAGAAGTGAAACAGGTGTCGGGAGATGAGTAACCGTAATAAAAAGAAGCAATTGGAAATAGCACAGTAATTTAGGCAATGTCTAGAACATGCTTTTTACTTAGCACCTGTTTGCTATGTTTCCCCTTGTGAAATAAAACAGGAAATACACAGTTACTAATGGTGTCTCAGTTCTTGGAGAAGAATAAACATTATTTCTCTGTAGGAATAAGAAATGTACTCTAATGATTATATAAAACCAAATTCTCAGATGGTTAGGATCATGGTCTTTCCTCAGGTTTGGTGATGAAATGCCATGCTGAGCAAGGTGTGGTAGATAATAAGGTGATGTCAGCTTTTCTATTTTATCTTCAGGGTCCTCATGTAATAGCATTCAGTCTACAGAAGAGCTCTGCATCCAGTGTTTCCTGGGCTCCTTGATTTTAGTGTGATGGCATGGAGTTTGGTGTCATATTCTCTTGCATTCATAGCCCTTTTTTCATGTTCCCATCTCCAATGCAGTTTGCTCCAACTGTGTTGCAGTTGCACAGTCAGCAGCATGATGCATCCAGAATATAAATTTCCATTCATGAGAAGTGGAGGTTCTCAAGTGAATGCCGTTAGATGCTGTTACAAGAATGTTAATGGGAAACCCACTTGTGAAACTACATACTCTCATCACTATCTTATTATTAAAATTATTGAGTACAGTTCCCTCCATAACCAATTCCTTATGTCTTTCTGTGGAAATTGTTTTTGATATCAAAGGGTGAGCTGACACATGAAAACAGTATTAGATCCTGCAAGTAAAGACTATAAACATGATTGAAGATTAAGTTTTGGGGTAGTTAGGATGAGTATTAAGTTACATGCAGCATAAACACCAGATAAAAATCTGCCATTGCTTGCTTGTGCATCTCAAGTCCTGCATTGCTTGTTTCTTGCACCACTGAGAGCCTGCTCTTTCACTGACGTGGATATCTGTTCCCCAGCCCAAGGAGGAAGTGACTCCCCTGGGAGCTGCTGTTTGGAAGCCTGCTGACATCCAGGGTCTCCCAGCCACCAGAGGGGCAAGGCTGGGAGGGCACCAAGCCATGCAGCTGAATGTGCCCACCTGAGGTGCTCCTGTCCTTGTCTGTCATTTAAAACCATTGCAAATGGACAGATTAGGGGAATGGAGGGTCTTCAGGTTCTTCACCTGCACCACAGGAATGGGCAGTAATGTAAGCAGCAGCATAGTTCAAGCTACTGTTTGGAGCCCACTGAAGATCTTCTTTGAGGTTTTTAAGTGGTGCAAAGCCATTATGAAGTCCCTTGCCACAGGGATAAGTTTCAGCCTCACAAAAAAGATTATGGAGATACGAACTTATTACTATTTGCCTCCTCACTGAAGAGTGGAGAACTGCAGCTTTCCTCTGGGTATTATGTCACTTACTCTTGCTCATTTTGTCCCAGCATTTCCAGGAGACACAGTGGGATGTATTTTTACTTCATGACATCAAGCTCATATTTATTCCCTCTGCTACAGTAGCGCTTGCAGATTTGACTGGTTCTTTACATTTGCCTTGCCATATTTACTCTTCTGATGGCTGTCGTACACTTCTAAAAACACAGGTAAAAAAAGACCAAAGAAAAACAGTTTTCACTGAAGTAACTTTTCATTTGTTCTGAAGAATGTTTCAGAGCAGGAACAGTGTAAGGTTTTATCATATATAGGGTATACAGACTGTTGGGAGATGACTGGCTACCTTTTCTTCCTATCCAAGGCTCTAAAGATCATGTGAGTATATCAAGAAACATGCAGAAAGGAGTGTGCCTAGTTAGGGCTGTTGAAAAATGATAGATGAAAAAGGGTTCAATATTTATTTATTCATTTATCCTATCTGCTTATTTATCTATTTTATGAGATTCTCCTTTTACCAATGTATTGATAGGAAGATGTGTGTTTACTAGGGATTTAGTGAGGTGCTTAAACAGCCAATTTTACAGCATGTCTAATGAACCACAGATTACCAGAGAGCACATTCTTATTTAACAGTAGCAAATATTTTCTGTGTTATGCTGTGTTTTCATGCTTCCCCTTCTCTTGCTGGTACATGCAGAGCCAGCCCTGTGTGTGAATCACACCTTAGACAACATGAGCCCAGTTGATGTGGCAACAGAAGGGTGTGTTGTAAACCTTGGCATCCTCAGTAGAGCCACTGAGAGATTCCTCCAGCCCTACAGTTTCTAATATTGGCCTCCTGACTTTATCACTATGAACCAGAGCCAGGTCATTCTTCAACAGTCAACTAACAAACTCCACAACCACCTTCATGTGGCTGTCAGCTCCATGTTGGTTATTCACTGGTCATTTCTTCACAGTGCCTGCTGGAAGTTTAGCAATTCTTCCTGCATTTCAGAAGTGCAGGATGTCATTCTGATATTAGGATAGGAGAGTACTCTCTGCTTGAGGGAATATGGGGATAGCTCAGTCCCAAACACTCAACAGGGAAAGACCAATTATTATGGTAAAGCACTGTTTTAAAGTGTTTTTCTGTATGCTTTCATCTCGACACAGCACATGTGGTGTCAGTGAATTATATTTGTTATTCTGCTTGCTTAATAATCTGTGTGAACTCAGGTTAGTGCTACTGAGATATAGCTATTAATTTTCATGGACTTTTTCTGTATAAGCTTTTGGGATAGAGGGGAACAAGGAGAAATTGAATGAGTCTGGTAACCAAAACCCATCCTGAACAATTTGCTGTGATACAAAACCAATGTTTATTGTTATCAGAGGCAGCTGTCTGCCCTCTTTCCACGCTTCTATTTGTGGATTTTCGATGGCTATAAATGGAAACACACGCTGACCAGAAATCACCACAGCGCTCCTGATACTTTTCTCTCCTGACTCCAAAACTACAGGGATATCTAACATGTAGTCAGGTTGAATCACTTCTGCTCAGGATATTAAGTAATTTTTATTCCCCTGGGAAATGGAGTTAGGAAGACATGAAAGCAAAGCCTCAGGAAGAGAAGCTTTAGAGGAAAAGCAAATGGTAAGATATGTTGAGAAATGTTGATAATTTAAATTTTTTAAATGTAATTATTAGCAGGAAAAGGACATAATCCATTGTACTTTATAGGAGTATTTCCTGGCTTCCTTTAACCACTGACCTTGAAAATTAAAACTTCATTCATGTATATTAAATTAATTATGACAGTACATCTCTGTGGAAATTATAGAAATTTGTAAATGCATTTTGTGTGCATGTGAAATGCAAAAACTAAAATCTGGTTAAACTTTGTTGTCATAATCCAAACTGATAGCTAATATTAGTAATTTTCTTGTACTTTTCTTAAGGGACTATATCTTTTGCACATTATATTCCATAACTTTAGATCAGTAAATGGCAGAAGAAATTGTTTGTGTCTGGACTGAGTCTGAAACTTACTGAAAAGAGGTGTGACCAAAACAAATTATTAAGAGAAAGTGAAAACAGTCAAAACACAACTTATTCCTAATTAGCTGAGGCTTGCAATGCAATTTATAATTTGCCTTGCATTAATGAGGTTTATTTCTTGGTATCACAAAAAGGGCAGTTTATTCTTGGCTTTGCAAAGCTGTGAAGAAAAGTGGTCATCACTCTTGGTAAGAAACAAATTAGCACTGAATTTTTTAGCACTTAAATGATGGTGTTACATTGATTTGGTTTTGTAGTGGGCCAACTTGTACTCATGTTTAATCACAATGTTGGCCTCTACCAGCCTCAGTTAAGTTCATTTTGGCAAGCTTCTGTGTTAGTTAACAAGTTTTCGATACAGCTTCTCCAAGGCAAGGTGCATTGGGTAAGAAATAAGGAAAGCCCTGAAACTGAAATTAGTCACCTGGTCTTACAGTACTTTTTCTAAAAAAAAAAAAAGTATTTATCTAAAGAGTAATATCTGAAAGAGCATTGCTAAAGCTTCAGCATTAAGTTCTAATGGGAATATTATTCATTGTTTTAATTGTTCATTTTCTCATTAGTTATTGAATTAATTCTTTAGACAGTGACCTCATTTTCAATTTGTGATTGATATATAAAATATAAGGAAAACTTTCCAAAATTAAAAACAAGCATAAAATCCACTTAATCTTCAGGGAAGGTTTCAAGGGAAACCTTTGAAATTTTACTCTAGCTTATGCATAGAGAAAATATATAGCAATGTAATCAGCCAGTATGGTTATCTAATTGCAGACCATATCCTCATGCACAAAGAATTGAGCAGCCAACCTTAAGTAAAGCTTTTCCAAAATGCAGTGATTCATTTGGAACAGTGATGATCTGCTGATGACCTCCTCTGTGTGCATCATTTACTAATTTTAAGAATAGCAAACTGGAGCAAACAGAGACCCCACTGATGGGAGCCATGCTAACGCCCATGTCAGGTCACACACTGTTCAGTAGTTTCAAAACTAAATCCTCCCAACAGGATTTGAGCTGAGAGTGTTCCTTAGCAGTGGCAGGTCACATTCCTGTGGATGCTTACCCAGGGGATAGAGACAGTTTGGCTCAGAGGGTCTCACAGCTCTCTGTTGACAGTGGAGGAATGCCGGCTCTGTGCCGGTCCTCCTAGCCCTTTCCTTGTCCTCTGCCAGCTGAGCTCCAGCCTCCTCTAGGTCCTACCTCAAACTATCTCTGCCTGTGTAGTCTTAATGCCTTTCTTTCTGTTTGCTAGATTGATTTCCTTTTGCCCCCATGTTTTTTCCCTAGTTTTGTATCCCCTGGATTTTTATTGATTCTGCCCTTTACTCTTCGTTACATGCAGGTCAGGTCAACTGACTGCATTGGAGCAGTGTCAATCTGTGGTACAGATACTATTTGTACATGCTGTTGTTGATGTCTGTTCACATATTTAACTCCAGTAGAGCAAATACATACGCTATTTCATATTCACCTCCTGTGCTGCCTTTTTGCACTTCACCGCAGTTGCAAACTCTGTTTTGCCACACTGGTGTCCTGATAAGTCTGCTCGTATTCCTGAATCATGAACAGTCTTGCATGGTGTAAGAGGTTGTTTTCAAGGACGTGATGGCTTTCCCAGGTTTCCTGTGTTTCCAAGCTGCCTTCTACAGTATCCCACTTACCAGCTCCTGAATAGGCTGAAGTCAGTTTTCCTAAAGCCAAGGGTGTGTGTTTTGGTACTTGTCTTCCTCAGCTCCCCACAAGGTCTTAGGCCTCATTATTTCACAGTCACTACTGAGTGACTGGCCAAGCCTGCCACTGAGTATAACATCCACAGCCGCTTCTTCCTTGTTTATGAATAACAGATCCAGCAGTGTATGACACTGCTTGGCCCATCCTGTGCCCACATCAAGAAGCAGCCCTTGACGCCCTGCAGAAATTGTCTGCACTGCTTGTGCCATACCATTTTGTTCTCTGCAGGTTGTTACAAAAGCTTAAGTCTCATGTGAAAAAACCCAAACAAACAGGGTGTGCAGTCCAGATACTTCCTCGAGTTGTTTAAAGAAATTGTTGTGAGGAGCACTCTCCACTTCCTCACCCCTTCCATGCTGTCTGTAGCCCAGTCCCACTGTGATGCCACGCTCACTGACCTCTCCTCTGATCCCGATCCACAAGCACTCACTCAGCTCTGTTGTTCAGCCTGGACAAATGTTCTCCACATTTTAGCTGCTGCTTCACAGGTTGTCTTCTTTTCCCTGCCTTTCTGAAGAGCCTGTGTCCCTTGCAGCACTATAGCCATGTGAGCTATCCCACCGCATGTTATTTCTGTAATGTTGTAGTTCTATGACCTATATGTATTTGTGTGTGTAAGACCAATCTTGGATTTGTATGCCTTGTTACAAATATTTTCTAGCTATTTTCAAAATAGCAAAGTCCATGTCATCCTGAAAATACTGATTGTAGCATGTCAATCAAATAGAGACCTGTTCATGCTCAGATTCTAACATAGAAGACAACCTCACAGTTTTATGAAGTGGTATTGTACCTTTACATTCAGTGCTTACTGTGGATGAGATAAATAATATAAAATTCTCTACTACTTCAGGCTATTTCATGTAATATTTGTGAAATTTATTGTTAAAGAATTCTTGTCCTTGCTTCCTGGAGGAAGATTGCTCGGCAGCCAGAATCCTGAAGAGAGTCTTTGTGTGGAGAGGATTGTGAGAATGGAAGATAATGGAGGGCCTGTTTTGTGAAGGGAAAATAGAATGACTCACTATAAAATAGATAGGACTAAGTAGATGGGCATACCTTTCCTTTTCCTAGCTTTGATAGCTCAGAAGGACACATTAATTCCAAAGTTTCCCTACTGAAATGATGGCTCACCTCAAAATAGTCTGTTTTCATTCAAAGTCCTCATCCCTTAATGCATATTGCCTTATTTGAATTTAATTATGTTTCACACTTGTCTCTGTCCTATTTGATCTGTTCTCTCCCACATAAATTATTGCATTTAAAATAATGTTTACATTGGTATGTTTAATGGGGAGCATTTAATCTTCGTACTTTAGTTTGCATTATAAGGGTTTTTCTTTACTTTCTTCTTACATGGAGTAGCAACAAAGAACAGTTCTATATAGAAATCAACCAAATGGATATATGAATCAGAAAGGATGTCATGCACTCCTTGAAATGGTACTAAGATTAGGTTTTGAATGACAGGGTTGCAGACTTCATTCAGAGAATTAGCATTTGCTTTTCACAAACAGTATGTGGATACAGCTTATTCAGAGCACGGCAATTTGTATCAAGCCCACCCAAGTGAAGCAATGGTTAATCTTCCTACTCTGGTAGCAACATCAAGAGTCCTGTCAATATCAGGTCTTCTCCATAGGAAGTGTAGGAAGTAGAGATTCCCTGAAGAAGGCAGCCTGTTTCCTGAAGTTTGCCACCTAAGGGAGCCCAGACAGAATGGAGGATGGTGACTAATGAGGTGATGGCAGGTCCAGCTTGCAGGTTTTGTTGTTGATGTAACGACGTGTAAACCAGGTGAGAAGAGAGTATGAGCTAGAAAGGGTTATTTGAAAAGCAGAAAAGAGCTGGGTGGAGGCTGGTGGGAGTGGGCAGAGCAGGAAGCGCTGCGTACAGCCGTGCCTCCATGGAAACTCCTCTGCCAGGTCACCACTGCCCTTGTGCTGTGAGGGCTGGTGGCAGAGATGGCAGCACTCCTTCTGAGCCCCGGCTGTCGCTTCTTTGCCAGGAGCAGGACCGCATGGCCTGCTCACCCGCTCCCTCTGGGAATGCACCAGGCAGCCCTGCTGGCTGCCTGGCGGCGGCTGTGGCCACAGAGGTGTGGTACGGCCTCCCTGGGTCGCCACAAGGAAGGAAGGAAGAGGAGCCGAGGAAGGAGCGGGCGTTTCTTTGTGCAGATACAGGGAGTCAAACGCCTGGACAACGGGATCATCTTTGGCACAGCAGAAATCTCCATGGCTGAGTGTTTATCTCACTGAGTAACAACAGAATAGCTGCATGTGCTCGTAGAGATGTGCCCAGCCTGTGTGACACACCGCCCCTGAGCCGCCCCTCCTGCTGGGGGGAGCGAGCCTGGAAAGGTCGAGGTGAGGGGGATGCGGTTGCTGCTCCAGGGAAAAAACTTGGAGTCTCTGAGAGGGGCGAGTCTGTAGGTTCCTTGTGTGCCAGGTACCTGGTGTCCGTGCAGAGCTCAGGGTGTCCAGCCAGGACGGGGGTGTAGGATCACGGAACAGCGCTGCTAAGGCCATATCTTTCTTCTGGGAGAGAGGAGGCGATGATCGTGGCGTGTGAGGGTGGCTGGCAGGTTTTCCGAGGCGGAGAAGCACAGCAGTACGGCCTCGAGTGCAGAACGTACAGGTGCCTCAGCAGGTTACACGCCATGAGGAAGCCAATGGCACAAACACAGGCTTCCTCCTCTCTGCCTGTTCCCTCCCCTAGCAAAGGACGGGCTGGTGGCTGCTAGACTGCCAGTTCACATTCAAGTGAGAGAGTAAAGGTGAGAGGTCAAGTGAGTTTTTGTTTAAGTCCACTTTCTGTACTGATTTATTTTGCACCTTGACTTTTATACTTCTGTCTCCTGTAAGAACACAACTGCCCACAAAATAAAGTCCTAAAAATACATTGTCTGCCTGAATCCTTTCCTCAATTTGATAATTTGGTGCTGAAGTTTGAGCATTGTGCTCATATCATGACAGATGAAATTAAATCAACGCAGAAGTAGAGTCAGAGAAGGTTTTATATATGATTAAATTATATATTATTCTATAAATTATTAATAATTATAAATTATATATTATTAAATGATTTCTGTTTATCTAAGAGGAAGGTTTTAGTTCTTGCTTTGGAGGATGTGTTTGACCTCCTCTGGGAGATTTTGTCATGAAGCTGAGTTCAGGTGGGTGAGTTGACACACTTAAGGCATTTTGTGCTGCTTTGTCCCAAATTACAGCAGCTTTGGCAAAAAGGGTTGGTTCAAAAGAGCCACTTTCAAATAACCCAGAGCTTTGTAGATCAGGACTGAGGCTTTGTAGTTGCTACAGCAGTAAGATCCTAACATGGTGGCAATTGCATCTTGCTCTACAGGTATAGGAAAGTGACCAAGGCAGAGCTCCGCCAGAAGATCAGCATTTCCTCTTGCATACCTAAAGTTGCATTCCTGCCTAACTGTGTGGAGACATGGATTACTTCAGCAAGCAATCACCCAGAAGGAGGAGGAGGGAATAAACTTGGAGCCTGCACGTAGCAGCGTATTTTTAGCACGGTTAATGTGACATTAGACAGGACAAAAGAAAGTGGGAAGCACTGAATCTTGGTCTGCCCTTCTTTCTAATCCTGTCACTGAACATAAATGCAATGAGGCAAGAGCTGCCTTTTCTTTAGGCTAATGCCAGTCTCATGGAGGCACTGCTGGAACATTTGAGATAGGCTTTGGTTGTATCAGTGGGAAAAGAGCTATCTTGGAGAGGTGTCATCAGCGCATTTTTGGTTGGAGGTTATGTGAAACAATACCATACAGTATTACACAGAGAGAGAAGAGGAGTGTAGCAGATGCCTGTAGGGTCTTGAATGTTGTGGTAAAAGAGGCTTTTCATGAACAAGTAGCAATTGCCTATTTTAATGTTTTGGGGTGAGGAAAGAGAAGAACTTCTGTAACAGTTGGATCAATTGCTGCCACAAAGTCATGCAGGGCAATTCAAATGATTGAATTTTGGGTGAGGCATCAAGAAAAACAGTGTTGGTATGGAGAGACAGCCAGTGTTGATTAATTAAAGCAGTTCTGGGAAACAGTTTTAGGCATGAAACTCACTAGAAATCAGTTAAATGGAAAGATTTTTCTGCCGTATGCTATTGGTTTGATACTTCCCTGAGTGATACCCAGGTATAACCTGAGAGTTATAATGAATGAGAGACCATTTCCAGAAATAAGTTTGGCTATGGAGACTGTTATGTAGAAAACCCCTATTTTTTCAAAATATATTCCTCAGGAATGTGTGAGTTATGGGTGATACTTTGGAAGATGTTCACTGTCCACTGCTGCTGCTCACACTGAAATTCAGAATGAATTCTAGGAAAAGCTCCTTCATTAGAAGTATAGGGCAGCACTGGAACAACCAGGGAGTTTGTGGACTATCCACTCTGGGAAATTGTCAGGACTTAACCATACGAAATCATGGCCTTGCTTTGGCAGTAGTCTGAACTTGAATCCATATGGTGGAGTGGATGATTTTTAGAGGTCCCTTCCAAACATTTTTTAAAGTTAATTTTGAAGCTACACTACAGCATTTGTCATGAAACATGTTAATAACTTTTCCCATCTGCAAATCTCCTTTAACACATTTAGTATGGATACACAGTGAGACTGTGCATATCATTAGGGCATCCTCATTCCAACATTTTAAGCCTAATGTTTTCAATTCACTCTTCTTTGAATTCTGGAAGCACTCAATAATACAGTGGCAGCATTAAGTCTTTTGTTTTTTGTATGAATTCCTGAAAATAGAGATTTTTGTGGTTTAACCCTGAACAGCAATTAAGTACCACACAGTTGCACCCTCCTTCCCCTTCCCCACTCCACATTGTGGAGGAGAATAAAAAAAAAAAATTAAAACTTATGGGTTGAGATAAGAACAGTTTAATGATTGAAACAAAATGAAACAAGAATAGTAATTATAATGACAATAATGAAACAGAGAAAGACAAAGGAATAAAAGCTAACAAAGACATGTGATGCACAATACAATTGCTCATCACCTGCTGTCCAATGCCCAGACTGTACCTGAGCAGCAATCAGCTTCTCCTGACCAACTCCTTCCTCCCAGTTCATATACTGAGCGTGGTGTTCCATGATATGGCTCATAGCTTTGGGTGGTTCAGGTCAGCTCTCCTGACCATGCTCACTCCCAGCTTCTTGAGTACCTACTCCCTGGCAAAGCAAGTGAAACTGTAAAGTCCTTGATTTAGAATAAACACTAGTTAGGAAAAACTGAAACATCAGTGTTTTACTAAGAAGAACTGTAACCCTGCTGAAACCAGGACAAACTACTTGACAATGCACAGGATAAAAAGAGAACTGGTTAATGAAAGGGATAAAGAAGGCAGATGTTAATGAAGCTGGACTTTGAGGACAACATGCATGTGGTGTCCTACCCTGAATGGGAAGGGAGCACCCAAGATTCACAGATGCCTGTGGTTGAAAAGGAATGACAAAAGTCAGAAGGTCTACAAAAATTTGCAAAGTTTAATTAGTAAATTATGCACAGGGTATGGAAACTAGAGTGTTAGTCCCTTATGGCATGAGCACACTGCAGTGGATTTTGAGTAAGGAGTAGGGTGAAAGAGAAGGGAGATATTAAAGAGAGAGAGAAAAAATGAAAAAGATCACCAATCCTTGCTCCAGCATCACTCCTGCTGACGGGGTGTCCAGGGTCCTGGATCACGTGTGCCTGGGTTTTGTGGGGGTATGTTTTTATTGATAATTTTTGCCTGTTCTGGAGCTAGTTGTCTCACTTTCTATGCAAATTAGTTGTCATATGCAGTTCATTCTTCTAGATCCTTCTTGGAAACAGGCTAGAGGGCATTGGGTGTCTTTGGCAGTGTTGATCCCCCTCTACTGGGTTTGGCCTTCTGTTGGCAGCCCATTCCTGCTCCTAGACCTCATTTCTGCACTTGTGCTGTGTTGTGTTTGCTTACCTCCAGGAACCAGAACACGGATGTTTATCCCAGAAAAGTGCTGCTCTACCTCAGTATGGCCTTCTTCTCCAGTCACATTAAGTGAGGCATCAAGCCTCCTTCAAACGATGGTTGCTTATTTTCATCTCTCCTTGAGAAGAAGATTCCACTAGAGGAGGAGAAGCAGGAGTAGGGTAGCTTATATTTCTCTTTTTAAGCATATAGTCTGCTGCACTGAGGTTAGCAAAGGCAGGCTGAAAAAACACAAACTGTGTGTGGAATGAGTTTGTGCCACAGATGATTGATGAGGCACTGGTGAGTACCTGCCACTTCCTAACAGAATGGAAAATGGAGCAATGCCTGGTGGTCCTTCGTTTCCAGGACCATCCAAAACATTTCCTTCCTCTTGCTTCTCCTTTAGAGGGAAGCACTACCCTAACCCCAGAGTTCTGTGTATCAAGGGAGCAGAGCTTCAACTCTTAATTGAACATGAAGTCATGCAGGAAACCTTTCTGCATTTAATACTTCATTTTTGAGAGTTAACTGTTACTGTTTTTGAAATAACTAATGGTGACCTTTAGTACATATTGCAAAATAATTTCTGATGGAAATTTTGCTTCCTGGTAACAAATATCTATTCTTGAGGAAAAGGAACAAAAGCAGATTTGCTGAATGTAGGTGAAAAATTAATTTTGCTCAACTACTTTTAATTTGTTCAGGATTCTCAAAAGTAGAAAGTAACAGGTTGAAGGTTTTCATATCTTGGATTTTACACAAATGAATGTATTCATACCCCAGAACTGACAGAAATCCCCAAAGCAATTTTACATTTTTCTCTATGAGACAGAAAGTGAATCATTGCCATATTCTCTTTGCTATATCATGTTTCTTGATCTGGAAGAACATTTGGAAACCAAACATGGGAAAATTACAGTGTTTTATAAATGTTATGTTTTTAAATGATGTGAAATGAGCCAACAGGATTTGCTTTCAGCATTTGAAGCTGAAGATTCAGGGAAGAGCCATCAAACATTTTTCCCCTGTTGAATAGACTTAAAATGGTTCTTATAGAAACTCCATGCATCTCATAAAATGTTACTGACAGTACATTTATCACCATTTTACTGCTTCTTAAGAATACAGCTGTTGGTGATGATCTTATATAAAAAGAATGCTTGAAAAAGATCATTAGATTTTTCAGCCTCAAGCAAGAATTAAATGGTTTAATATTCTTCTTAAGTAAATGCACTTTGAAATATATACAGATCAAACCCAGAATATCAACTGAATTAAGTGATAATCAGACAAAGAGTAATTCTTAGCAAAGCTCCTGAGCCAAAACTCAGGTCTTTCAGTCTGAAACAAAAAGCAAAATACAAAGTATTTGTATTTAAAATTCCAGCAGAGGAAAGGAAATGATTTGTCTTTCTCTCTGCTTTTCTTTATAGATCATGTTTTCACTAATGTAATGAGCAGATCTCAGTTAAAAATACAACAGCTTTCCTTATGGCAATCTTTTTTACAATCTTTTAGGTGAATTGACACTGATATTTACATATTAAAAAAAATCCAAAGAAAATGTCAAATCTAACAAGAAAGATTTTCTTTTTTTCATTTAATTTTATTCCTAATAACAATATATTCTAGTTTATAGTGTCTTTTACTGAGAAAAAAAGTGTATGTTCTGAAGGATTATAATGATAAATGATTCCTGTAATGACTTTCAGTTCCTTCCCAGTTTCTAAGGCTTAGAAGTCAGGTCTGTGAGCCTCCAACCTTGCCAATGACTTGTAGTGACACAGTGCTGCATCGTGTGATGGATTGCCTGGGATTTTCAGAGGCTCCAGTACACTTTGAAGTTTGGGAAATAGGATTATCAGAGCAAATTTTATTTTCGCTTTGTTTTATTTGCTTTGTTTTATTCATAAATGTTATGATAGAAATGCCAATAATAGGATTACAGGCTATTTCTTTCGTCTCCAATGGTGATTTTGCTTAGGAATCACCATGACCAACTAAAATAGGATACAATGGGATCTGAAAAAGAGTAGTTACCCCCAGTGGTATTATAAGTAAAATGTAGTAAAATAAAACCTAATATTTCATCCTTCTGTTTCCAATTGAGTATTTCTTGCATTTTTTCAGAACACGTGCTTCTTGACATATGCAGAAAATCTAAGTCAAATGGTTGGGATGATTTGAAATCAGTCATCAGTGGTTGAGATGATTTGAAATCAATCAGATGTCCAAAGAAAGGGAAAGTTGGCATTTTCACCCTTCCACACAATGGCAATCAAAGGGATGTGTCCAGAAAATGGTTCTGCATACTCCAAAAAGGGAGTACAGAGATTGTCTTATATTGTAGCTACACTATTTCTGATGTCTATGAGAGGGCACAATTCTAAATTTATATCCAGCAGCTTACATGTGTAGTCCAATAATTTATCAAATTTTCATTGCATATAAATTATTTATATGTTATATAAATGACATAAGATATATTTAGGTCCCTTCAAAAGCAGATAGCCACTTTCAGTCAATGCCTAAGTGAGCAGATGATGATTTTCCAGTAAATCTGTTGTTACTTACATGTGTATGTCTTCTTGCAAACAGACTATATTATTTATAAAGTGGTGATCTGTGTGGCATCTCTGAAACACTGCCATACAGTAGAACAGATGCCAAACAATGAAGAACAGTATTTTTGTATTTGCAGGTGTGGGACATGAAGGTATGGGACAGAATCTGCAGCATAAGTGTGAAGGGAGTTTGTAAAACCAGCTTTCATTTTTGAAGCAGAATGCAAAGGTATTTTTAGCATTGTAGGATGCTTCTGAGTTCAGTGTACCGGCTTTTGCTCTCAGAAGAAGAGGCCAGGACTTAATTCAGAGTGTGACTGTGTCAGCTTCTGAGAGAATCAGGCCATTCTGGGAAGTATCCTAACCAAATATTCTTTTTCTTATCTGGGAAGTGGAGGAAATTGTGAGAGGGATTTTAGTACTCCAGCTTAGTGAACATAAAAGGAATTAGATAATATTTGAATTCCAAATTATTGTTTTGGAAACCAGCGGAGAATCGAAATAATTGCGTAAGCATTAACAATTTTTGCATCATCATTAGCATTACTAATATTGTAATTTTCTATGTTGTATGTTTCAATTTCACCCACGAATCATCTACATAGGGCCTTTTAGCGCAAGGTTAGGGGTAACCAATGACTGCTTATCTGCAGAACACACTGCACATGCTATTGTATACTAAATTTTTCATATGAATTCTTTGTAAATGACTTTCAAGCTCAGATGTTTGTTTTAAGCTGCTACTGAATATGTGGAAAAAGCATGAATTCAAGTGACCTTGAAGCAATCTGCAGAAGACTATCACCGACTTATTTTTTCCCATCTGATGCATGAATAAACATCCTAAACTGTTATGTTCTTGAATTCAGCGAATAGTTCTCTAATTAAATGTGTGTAATTTAAAAAAATGTAGATTTCATAAACAGAAAGTTATTTCCGTAATTTACAATGATTTTGTGCTGGAAAATGAGGCATGTTTTAAAGCAGTTTTAATGAAGTTTTAAAACCATAATCATATAATAAGTTTAAAATATTTTCTGTGCTGTTGCTTTCATTTTGGAGGATGAACATATCTGACAGAAAAATCATCAGAAAGTATATTTATGTCTATTAGCTATGTGCTGAAATCAGTTATTTAGAATTCTGCTGAAGTGACTGGCCAGGTATTATGTGGAATGGCAAGTACTCAAGGTGTTTGGGACTATTAAACCAACAAAGAAATTGAAAGTCACCTTTAAACTTTTAAAATAGACACAGAACAGTGAATTACATCTCAGTGATGTTTATTTGCATCAGCCAGTTACTTTTTGACTTTGTTTTAGTATGTTATCACCTCTTAATTTCACGTTTTTGGCCCATTATTGTGGTGTGTCATCCATGCCTGTCCTCTTGCTGCTGAACAGCAACACTCCACTGTCAGAAATGCCTCTGGTGCCTGGTTTTGTAATGCAGCTTTTCCTGAGCACTGCGTGCTGCCTGCCAGGAGATGTGGTCTGTGATACTTGAGTAATAAATCCCAGTCTGGCTTTGGGTGTGCGACAAACATCCAGGTGGATGTTGAGCTGAGCCAAGGCAGTAATAGCTTTGGATAAGCAACAGTGGTAGCATGGGTTACTAAGGACGTTTTATCCCCATATTTAGGCACATGTGAGTTTACAAATGTGGAAAAGGGATGAACATTGAATGAAGGAGGAGTAGGGGTTGAAAAATTGAACCTGGGAGAACTTTTGAAGCATAAGTGCTATTTTGAGTTACTAAATTGGTTTTGGTGGGGAGCTTCAGCACTTCATTGTTTCCTGAAGCAATGGAACTTAGCAAAATCATTTTACTCTTTTCTGCATATGTCAGTAAAATCAGTGCTGCAGGGAAAAGTACTGGTGAAGTAAAAAGTGGGGTGAATCTGGGGGGCTCTTTGCACTCACTGGTGCTGTGGCAAAATGTGGCATGCACCACAAACCTTTTTAGTACTGCACACCAGGGACATGGTTGTAATACACACATTAGACAAGACTCGAGAAGAAAGCTGATAATAAGACAGGAGAGGAAAGGAGTCCTAAAAGTTATTAAAATAAGGTGGAGAAAAAGTAATAGGAGTCTAAAATAGGAGAAATGAAAGAAAAGGGAAAAAAGGTAATTACTTTTGAAAAATGAAGTAAAAAAAGACTACAAGTTGGTGGGAGTGAGAATTAAATAGATATGTGTGAATTAAAAAAGTTCAAGAAACATGGGAATAGAGATGGAGAGTGAAAAATAGGGGATGTGTTGGGCTGAATTTTCAGCAAGCTTATCTTTTAATAATTGATGTGTGAGTAGCTGTATTTTATTTGTCAATGTAATAATTCTATCATTTGTACCTACTATTAAGTTTCCTCACACTTTTGGTAAATAATAGTGTAGAGTTCACAGATTACTTGGGAGAACACCTTTAAATAGCTTTTAAGTATGGCTCAACAGCAGATACTCCCTCTGCTAATATATTTATAGCAACCCTTCGCATTGGTGAAGTAATTCTCCCAACATCTGTTATTTTCCCACTAGACACTTATTAGCCTCTTCTATGAAAAAATTTGTTGTGTTTTTTCACATATTACAGGATAAGAGATTTCAATAAGGAGACTAAAACTTTGTTACTGTTGCATTTTTCTTGCTGGCTTCCTCAGCACAGCTTTCCATGTGGGTTGATGCTGATACTGGGGAAAACTCTTTTCCTTCTGTACAAACACGTTTTGCCATTGATTTCCATACTCAAACCTAGCTGAACTGTAAACAAGATTTCCCTCCTTTCCCTCTGGCACTTTATATAAAGCAGCTGACTGCACTTGTAACTCAGTCTTAACCAATTGTTTTTGTGCTGATCTATAGAAATAAATGTAGATAGGTATACAGAAGACTTTTATATACTGGGACTGCTGTATAACTAGAAGATATATTTCTACTCAGAAAGCTGGGAGTGATACTTTGCATCTTATCTTCAAGTGAGAATGCTTCAGCTCTTTCCTTGATTTATTTTGCTGTTATTATTTCTATGGTTAATATCTCTCCAGCATTGCAGACAATCTTCCTTTGCTGCTACTCTTTCAGTGAAGTGGTTGCCTTCTCACTTGACAGCACTAGGAGTGTGTCACATTTTTGGTTGACCTCTTGTTCTCCTGTATTTTCTGAAGTGTTTACAGGATTTGTGGCACTCCTGCTCGCTGCACTCCGGGCATGTGAGGCAGCTGCTGGCAGGAGCTTTGGGCATTGAAACAAGAATTGTCCTTTTACAGCTTTGCAGTACTCTGCAGTCCCGTGGTTGGTTCTTTATTTGAGTCTAGGGATAACCTTGTATTTTTTCAGCATTAGGAAGCCTGAAGTAATATCAGATAACAAAAATTAGATTGTGCAGTTGCCCTTGTTGTTTGTGGGCTCTTACAAGGTTGTATTTTGGTTCCTTTATTTTCATTTCAGTTGTTTTCTGACACTTACAGGAACAACAGACTGACTGCTATTAATTTCTGACATATTACTTACTTTTTTGGCATCTGGTTGGCACCTGTTCCTGTCTTATAAATACTTAGGTCTCCAACTTTGTGTGGATCTGTGCACACACTTCATTAGCAGCACTCCACTGATTTTGTTTGGATTGCTTCTGTGATTTAATATCCATAGGGACTAGAGCTTGCAGTTGAAAAATTTGATAACTCCATGAAGATGATTGTTGTAAGCACTGTGTGTCTGGCTGCTAATACTGAGATGAATGTAAGCACTGATTGTATTTCCCTTTAGGAAAAGCACTTGCACTGTTAATTGCTAGTGCTCAGCTTCATGTGGCTCCTTTTCCACAAATGCAGCCAGTTTTGATTATATACCATTTTGTTTTGATTGAAAAAACCAGCAATAAGGTCCAAACATTACAACTATTTTTTTAAAGCTTACCACCACAGAAAGCAGGTTTATCCAGACAGCTAGCTTGCATACCGATATAGTCCCTATTCCCGTCTGTTATTATAGGCTCTCTATAAAGGCTTAGCTGCAATAAACATAGGTAAAATTTGGGGGAAACCCCTCAGACACACATAAACCTTTTTTTTAAAGGGTTTTCTTGAAAACACTTGTAACTAATTCCTGGTTTTAACAGCATTTTAATATCCCTGTTAGGGGGTGTGTGTCTATGTCTATTTCTACCCAGTTTTGAAATAACTAATTTACACTGATTTTACTGGAGGATAACAGTAATTCATTTTTCTCTGGAGTAGAATGGGATGAAGGGAATGGTAGTTGTGTAGTGCAAAAACTATTTATGATTACTGTGTTTATTTGGATTTTTCACTTTTTTTTTCCTGTACAGTGGATTTAAAGGTGTTCGAAAGAAATTATCTTAGCATAATATGACAGTTTTTCTTCCCTAACATAATTCTTTCAGTCATGTAGGAGATGTATTTAGTATAAGGGATGTGTGTCTCCTTCAGCTTGGCATAAGAGTTCATATTTGCAAATTCATAGCAGCAGCAACTGCTGAAATACAGTAGTTAGCCTGATGAATAATTTAAAAGGAAAAGAAAAATGGGATGTTTGGATAGAAGGAAAAAGAATGTCATACGTAAAATATTTTTTTTATCTCAAACAGGTCAGAGCTTATTTTGTGTTGCAATGATAGCTTGCTGCTGAGGTCCAAAATATTATTGGGAAAACCTCATGTGTCTGATTCTTTAGAAAATAGTTAAAGTGTTTAAGAAGAGGGTTTTGAGCCATAGTTTGTTTCACTGCCATAAAAAAAGGGACAAGGGACAATGTAGTAAAATAAATATTACAAAAAGCAATCTTATCTCTTACCGTGTGTGTTCTCCCCTATAAAGGTGGAGGTAAAACTTCAATTAGTAGCACTATTCACAGGCTAAGATTTGAGTTCCCCAGAAAACAATCTTCAGTCAAATTCTGCAGCTATTCTTAGGAAGTTTTCAACTTTGCTCGAAAGGATGGAAGATGAGACCACTGCTGGTGAGTCACGTTGATGATAGAATGGATAATATCAAGTAGGTGTTTGGCTCCAACACTAACTCTCCTCACCAGTAAATATCTCTACTGAAATAATATATCAGGAACGGAAGATTGGACCAAGCACAAATGTTTTGAAGTAATATTATTAAAACAGCTAGGGTGATGGCTTGCATTTTTTGTTTGTGCTTTAGGTGCTTCCTGGTGTAAAACAGAGGCTTAACCTGCACTTGTTAATCCTGGAAAAAAAATGGTATGAGTGAGGGAGAACTGTAATATTCCTTGCTTGGCTCATTGCTGTAAGAACATTGTTGTCAATATGAGGTCAGAAAACAAGAATGGATGACTGAATTGGAGGTCCAGTCCACCTAGCTCAGTGTCCTGTCCTTGACTGTTACTTGAGGTTCATGCTTATGGAAAAAAAAAAAAAAAGCATAGTGAAAAGGATAGGTATTCCTCTGTCTTCGTATTCCCCCTGAGCTTACTGTAAATAAGTGGATCTCTACACTGGTTTATTTTCTTGGGTTTTGATCAGGTTTTCTTTTTGGCATCTGGAACTTCATGGTGCAGCAAGTTTCATAATAATTATGTGTTACATGAACTACCACTTTTGTTTGTATGATAAATTGATGTGGTGCCTCATCATAATTTTGTTCTTATCCCAAGAATCCATGACGTTGTAGTAGAAACTTAGCTTTATACAGATCTGATTTTCTATACAAATTATAGTAGTCATAGTCTTGTTCTAGGTACCCACTGGCTCATATTTACAGGGAATCTTGTGCATGAATGGTCCAACTAATGTTGCTTAGACAGGAACCATATCCCCTCTTTGAGATGTCTATAGTGTACATTGAGTGAGAAACTAATCTTACTATTTTTATATAAGTTAAAAAAATGAGACTATGACTAATCTGACCTGTATTAAACATTTACCTTTGAGTAGGAGGGACAGCATCTCAGAAGTACCAGTTCCACTTTACTGCATGTAAAGAGAATGTGGCTTAGATGTAGATTTCTGTTCTGGACACCTCTGCATTTGGGCAAAAGAATATTGCTTTTGGGGAGGTCATTCACTAAGGAAGAAGAAACATACATTATCCTGGGAAAAAGCTGCTTTATAAAATCATTCACCATAGGCTGGCAAAATGCATTTTACTTCCTGTCCTTCCACAGATACTCTTTGGGCAAGTGGTAGCTGGACCCTTTGGGCACTAAGGTGCTTTTGCAGTACAGAAGGAAATGGCAAGATGATTTTATACATTGAATACTCTTAAAGCAGTGGTTTTTTTCTTAATGCCTGACATCATGGTGTGCCCACACTTTTTTTGGTGAAATTGTCTGTAATCTCAAGAGATCCCATTCCTTGGATGATGTGTTTCATTTAGTTTGTAAAGAGGACTCCCAGCACAGTGTCTCTTCAAAGGTCACCCAGAACATTTTGATTATTGCTATCTTGTGTCTGTTTGGCAGCTAGCAAGAGGGAGGAAAAGAGAGCACACAAAACAGCAAGGCAAGGTAGAAAAACCACTTTGCTCCTTTAACTAAAGCAAGGTGGCAGGTAAATGTTATCCTCACAAGCACATGGTGTTCAGTGGGTTGGGGAATAAGAGATGATCGCAGGGCCAAGCGAAGAGAAGAGCTGGTCTCTGCACCTGGGAGATAGTGAGCCTCAGCTTGCAAGTGCCTTGATGGTGTGCCTTTAACTGAGAGCTTGCTGTCTTAAATCCATTCCAAAAATTTGATCTCCCTGATGGCTGAGGAATCTGTTGCTGCCATACTGAACACTGGCACAAACATGCTGCCTTGCAATTGATGTTGCCCTTCTGATCCTGATGCCAAATCCATAGAGTTTGATTTCACTAAGTAATTGGAAATTATATTTTGATTTTAACAATTTTCCAATAGGAAAACATGACAGAAAAATTTATTCAAAGACATAATCCTTGACTGAACCAATAAGTAAGCTTCAAGAACCTCTAGCATTTGACTTACTCTGTTTACTCGGTTTCTGTAACTATCAGCAAATGGCATTTTGTTTCTAGTTGTGCTTTCTGGCATTCTAGCTCTATGCTTTCTTCAAAAAACACAAAAAAACCCCTTCAGACCTATTTCTTGATTGTTCTGGCATCCCAGCATTCATTCCCACAAAAATTCAAGTGCCAGCATGATATTTCAATACAGAAATTGTAAAGAAAGTATCAGAGTACCATTTAAAGTTTATTCAAGACCTATGCTATGAACTTTGGATGTGGAAGGCAGGTTCTAGGTGTTTGAGACCTACAGAAGATTTCAATATTTTACTTGCTAGTCTTCAGAAATAATTGAAGAGGAGAGAGTGGTAGACCCCAGGTTACAGTAACTTTTCTCCTACTAATTCAGTCTGATCTTGCTTCAATTACCTGATTTTCATTCCCTTAAATCAGAAGTTTAGAAATTCTTATTTTAGCTAACAGGGCTAATCAATAGGCTGTGATTCATCTGTCCTGAATTGAGACAGCGGCATTTACACCTGGAGAGGTTGTCCGGGCTCCTGTTGCAGTTCACTCTAAGAAGTGTCTACTCTCCTTTGGCCATAATGGAGCCTTGAACAAGCTCACATGTACATTTATTTGGTAAATACTTATGTTTTCTTAACTGTCTGTACAGGAAATGTCCCTTTAAGTTTGCAGAAACTTTGGCTTTTCATATTATTGTAATGCTATTTTTTTGTCTGTCAATTCTTTTAACTCATTCCTCAGAGTTATATTTAATGTGGAACAGAGGTATCAGCAGGCACACCAAAACTTTAGATGTGAATTTCAAGATATACACAAGTGAAAATGCAGGGGAAATGTAGACTGAAATCTGGGCACAGTCCCAAGAAACAGCCATTGACATTCCTACTCCTGTGGAGACTGTTAGGCTATTTTAAGAACCACTGTTTTTGATTGATAGCAGAGGGGATTCCAGTCTGAAGGGGTATTTTCAGCATGTCAGGTATGTCAGGCATTTATTATCTTACACACTCTTGTCTTTTCTTCATGTTTTCTGAAGCTGTTTTTTCCCCACAACCTCTTTTAATATTCTACTATGCCCTATATATTCTTTCTGGTACATTGGGTGAGCTAACAAGGCTCTGCTCGTGTTTCTCTCTTGAATGATAAAGAACCAAATGGTCAGAAGAGCATTCAATTTGTACTGTTAGTTATGTGTATTTAAGTACAGCACTTTCCAGGTTGTAATAACCATAACTCCTTCCTCTTAGGGAATTTTGCCATTTAGACATCACCACTGCAGTGGGATTGATCCACAACGCTTGTAGATGCCTTCATTGAATTGTTAAAGAGAATAGTCCTGGAAGGTTACTCTCCTTGTTGTGTTTGTGAATTCAGGATGGTCTCTGATTTAGTAGTTACTAGTCAGGAAAGAAAAAATTGTGAAGGAACATCACATGCCCTGAGAGAGGGCAATTGCACCTGCAGAAAAAAAAATGGCTGTAGGCTAAACATAATTACCTGTATTTTCCTTGGCATCTATATTGTGTTTTGGGAAAATAGAATTAAGAAATGTGGAAAAAAAATTATTCATAGGATGATTTACATATAATTAATAAATGCTTTTCACCCAGTAATTATTTGTCAGAAGGAGATGGAAATTATTTAACTCTTATGCATTCACTGATCATCACAGATGCAGTCAGTATATCTGCCTTCAAATAATTAAAGAAAGCTTCACTTAGACTGCAGAGACCTTTTCTATGCCTTTGTCATGAAAAGGCAAGACAGAAATATGTGGAAATATTCCACTTCCATTGCTTGAATTTTGTTTAATTTTAGAGTGTAAATAGTCTGAGTATGAATTAAAGTAGTAAAATTATGCAGGAACTCTGAAAAAATTCTTGCAAGAATTAAGTGTAGTTATAGTAACTGATGAACCAGTTTATTGTTCTCATCTAGTCTTCCATTTCTGTTAGAAAATCATAATGCAGAAAATTTCAGTGCTAGGAAAAAAAATGCCTTGCAATATAAAATCTTTACTGACAAAACAGCTTTTCTCATTTAAGCAAGAGTAACTTTACAAAGGACACTCTGTCTACAAATAAAGAAGGACGTTTGTAGGAAGAGAGAGTGTTAATATCTCATCTGATAAACCTTGTTAATATACATAGCCAAGCTGTGCTGCATCGCCAAGAGTGATGTGCTCAGTAACAAAATAATAATCAAACCTCTTTTTTGCAACGGTGAGCTGAAGTGTGATACATATGTACCTATAGACACATAGTGACAGACAGAAATTAAATCCATGAGATTTATCAAAGATACTGACCATGGTACCCATAGCAGGTAAGCCCACTGAGTACCTGTATGACTGAGCCAGATACTCTGACTCATTGCACCGGTGTCAGATTAATCTGATTTCCTTTGTGCTTGCACTTATTGGACTGAAATCAGAAGTCATTGGTAGTAGGTTTTTTAAATTATTTTTTGTTAGGCTGTTTTGTACAGAGAAAACTTAATTCTCCTGGGAAAAATTCTACATTGCCAAAGGTAGAGCAAAAATCTGGACAGTTGAACTAAGGAGACAAAGAACATCACTTGCAGACAAGGAGTTGGGCTGGAGGAGAGCTGGAAAGGGTGCTGCTCTTTTCCTCAGTCACATTGCTCATTGGATTACAGCCTCTGCAAATCAAGCTGGCTTAACTGAGCAATTGCCTGAACTAGTATGAAGTGGAAATAAGGATATATAAACCATTAGCCTCAGTCTGCTTTAATCAGAATTTACTACCCCCCATCAAAAAAAAAAGTCAGTCAGTTTTACTGAAACTTGATTTGGAGTTATTCCAGGCTCCCTCAAAGATTCTGTACCTCCACTTGACCCCAAGCAGGCATGAGACCATGGAGCTGGCTGCCTTCTTTTTGCTGTGGGCCCCCACCCTGCATTTGTAAAAAGATGTCCACATTTGTTTTATTTACAGGCCCAGAGGGATGTCTTGGAAGGACATCTTAAGTTTTGTCTCCTTTCCCACCACTAAGCCCACTGTTCTAAAGACACTGTAAATCTTAAGAGAGAAGGTAACATATCAGCACTGAGAGAGCAGACCAATATTCTGGCATGTAGATTAGTCCAAGAGACAGTGCAATATTATGGCATGTGGATTGTTTTCAATCCGTTTAGTCTAAAACAAATCTGGTCTCTTCCTATTTATTTTCCAGACTTATACCACAATTCTTGAGTTGGAGATGACAGAAGACAAAAAAATTAAATGGCTCTTACTGACCCTATTTTCCAGCTAGCTTACTACAGTGCAGGGCTAGGAAGAAGTTTCCTTTTCCAGGACCTGAGATGAAAAGCTTTTCCTACCCAGAGTAATATTCAGGCATAATTCAAATATCTCAGTCGAATTTCTGGAAAAATGGATTTTTAGTTCCCTTCAAGTCATGGACTTTCAAGGTTTTCTTATATGAAAATTTCCCAAGCACATTAATTTCAGTTCCAATGGCTTCATTTTACAGTATACTCTGAGTATTTTGGTGCTGGTCTGAAACAATATCTCTATCACAAATGCAGAAAGCAGAAGTTACTTTGATAAGTCCTTGGATCCTATGAATTTGATCTGAGTCCCCCTCACAGAACAGAGATCCACAGGGTGGTCATTTCCATTTACTGCAAAGGGAAAGGGAAAAGAGAAATCATTGTCCCCTTTTAAAAAGCATCCTGCTGGAGTGGGGCAGGGGATTCTGGGTTCCTTCAGCATCCAGGAGACCCAGTCTTTGAATAATTTTTTTAAATCAACCTTAGGATGCATTCCAGCACCCAAATATCACCCTCTATTAATAACATCCCTTAACTATTGGTGAGAAATAAGCAATCATAAATACTGAGTATTTTCTGAATATAGAGCAGTGTAATAGAAGAGGGAATGAGCTCTTCCTCTTGCATGAGTGGCCTCTTGCCTGTGGACTTTATTCAGAAAGCTGGTTTGAAAAGGAAAAACAACTGCCTATATTACACACCTACACTTGTTCGGTAGTGTAACTATCTCTATATTGCCAGCATCTTCCTAGTGTAATAGAATATTTGAGCATTTCAAATACTTATTAAATCAAACAACTTATAAATAATTTATGGAGGATACGAATTGGATGCTAAACAATATTTAGGGAGGTATTTAGAAATGGGTTATATGCTAATGAAAAACATTGTAACAAATAAATAATAGTCCTTACTATAGATTTATGATAATATTTTACATAGGAAATACTTTTTTGAGCCTTACCTATTTTCCTGTGCTACTAAAAGCCTGAAGTTCGGCACACAATTTGCGTTACTGTCCTGAGGGGTTATTTTAGAGTGCTAGATGGCACTGGAAAATGTTTCCTGATCCCTAGCTGAAATATCTTTCTCCTCTGTTTTTTCTCCCCCACTGGTTTTGTAGTGTGGACCAGTGAAGCCACAGGGAGATACAAGGAGTGCTGGTAGTTGACATCAGCTGAAGAAGAAACCCACAGTCCCTTAGTACACCTTCAGATATTAATAAACCTTCAGATGAGTTTTACTTTATTTTACTCTTTAATGAACTCTTCCTCAGATACGTCAGATTTTTTTATGCTTTCCTGAAGCTGCAGGATTCATTCTTTACTATTGCACAATTTTAGCTCTTTATAACATTTACTCCATCATTATTGTAATGCTTTCTCATAGGCACAGTGTTGCCAGAATTTTTTGTTTTGCTTACTATTACCAACATATTTAGACAGCTTTAAAGAAAAAGAAGAGACCTGCATTGGTTTATATGATACCGAAGTGCTGCTCTGCAGCAGAGTGTTCTACAGGAATGGTGCAATATGGTATGTAGTGTTTTGTATGGAATTATGCATCAATATGTAGTATAGATGATGAAAAGTCTGAAGTTGATCACTAGGTGATCTCTGGTTTAACCAAGACCTGTGTTAATGAGCAAAGCTTTGGGTTTTTTTAAGAGATTCTCCACCCCAGAGGAACAAATATTGTGGTTATTTTGGTGATTAGAAAGCTATTTGCTACTTTCTTTGTCAAGTTTGAGGTATAGTTAAGGATTTGCCTGCAAGTTGTGGGGGCTGTATTTAAAGAATATTGGTATCATTACCTTTCCCTTTCCTCAGTGTCATGTCCTTGTCAATTTTAAAGCTATTTGGTTTAATTTAAAATGGTGTTTCACTGCTGTACTTACTGCATGGATCAAGTATGTTTTTTAGGAATGCTTTTAGAGAATTTAGGGTTTGACAAGGTGCAGTGATGTTTATACATGTTTATGTACATTTAAGCATGAAATTGATTCTTTTTGAAGATAATGGATAGACAGATCCCTGAGGCCATTTTCTTCATACCATTGGTTTTCTCGATGACTAGAAATGAACTTAGCTGGCTGTCATAAAAAAACTTCACTTCCATAACAGGCAGAGAAATGTGATTGCTTTTGTAGAATTCCACACCATAAGCTCAAGGGCTCTCAGTGCATTTTATTACAGTTGCAGTTGACTGATGGAGATTAACCTCATGCTAATCACTGTAAATGTAAAACCTTCTGTCTCAGCTGGTGTTTACAACAAAGATTACTGATGTAATTTATTCATAGAAACAATAAGATTTTTTAGTTGTTTAGAAGCCATTTTAAAATAGAACAAACTAATACATTACTTCTGACCGTCTATAATGTTTATGGTGCATGTCCAGTCATACAAGATATTTTGCTCCTGAATTTGAATAGCAAATAGGAAATATCTTCCAAGTAGACAGCATTCAGACTCTTTAAAGAATCAACTTTGTGAAGTAATTTTTTAAAGTGATTCTTCAAATATTTTAATCCCTATCATGTGTCTTGCTAATGAGATGAATATTCAAGCCAAAAAGAATAATAACAAAAAGATTGTTATTCTGGAGACTCATATAAGGAGTAAGATATAATGTATATTTTACATTTAGTTCTGAATTTTGCACAGTAATAGTATCTAACCTTATTAATGGTGTGGTGTTCTGTCTCTTATTTTGGGAGGATCTAGCACAGGATTAGACTAGGTTTCCATGACAGAATATAAACCAAGTCCACCCTGTGCTTTCTTTGCTCATTAGAGAAAGTAAGAGCAGCACATTTGACCTCACTTAAACATTTTCATTAAAGTACTCTGGACAAAATTTGACAATGTTTCTTCACTGAAAGCAACAGTGAAAATCTCAGAGGCCCCTCTGGTTGCAGAATTTCCATCCCACCTCTCTCTACCTCAGCACTCATTGGTTTGGGCATATACATCACTACATTGTCTCCCTTTGGTCTCAGTGAGCCATGGACACGCTGATTAGTGGCTGTGACCTGAGCACCTGCTACCACCACGGCAGGCAGTGTTTGCCAGAGCCTGTGCACGTGGGAATGAGCTACAAACAACTAGTTCCAAGTTGCTAGAGATTTAGGAATTAGTCTTTCCTGAAGATGATACTTGGGCCCAGAAAAACTGCTTTCGTGCATATGCGTATTTCCAAGGGGTATTTTTATTTTATGAAGGCTGTCACAGCTGGAAAACAGTAGTTAGGCTAAAATGATGCTTCGAAAGGTTTTTTTGTCTCCTTTATTGACAGTGGAAAATGCAATGTATCTCTTGTATATGTGTGTGCCGTGGTCTTTCATGAAATCTTCACTGGGAGAAACCTGTAAAATGATTCCAAGGTCTTCTCTAGGTAATCAAACATTTCTATTATACTGCCATTATTGTATTACTAGATGGTCTATGCGGTACTAAAAATTGAGGTATTTTCATAATATAAAAGCTATTAAAATGTCCAGCTTCAATCACTGTTAGCCTTTTATAATATCTACATTGGCAGAACCTTAGTTTTCTTGTAGTGCTTGAAAGTTTATTACTTATTCATCAACATCTTAAATTAGACAGCCTCAGTATCTCAGCTCTCTGTAGCAGGGCATGTTGATTATTGTTTCTAGAATGATTTGGCATAAGTTAGGTTGATGCTGGCAGAGAGAGGTGGGTAGCATATGTAGTGCATTATCACTATACGTTTTCAGTGTTGACAGGAACAGAGGCAAGCTGACATAACACATCTCGATAAGTAATACTGCTATTATCACTGTCACTTTTATCACCAGCTACGCAAAACATTGACCTAGGACTCTGATTTGATGTTAAAATAACATTGGCATGTATTGACATATATATCATTGATTTTGTCATGACATTCCTTGGCAGGGGTAAGATTATTATATATTGCTTCAGTTTACTTGTTAACACTGCCCTTAATATCTCCTTCAGAAGGCAGTAGTTATTTTTGTGCCTTTTTTTCCCCTCTAGCGACAAAGATAGCACTTACTGGTTTGGATGTGAAATGCTTATAGGTAACATTTTTGTATGAGGGGCTGTTATACAATTAATTTTATTGCCAGCAATTCAAGTAGTGAACAGATTCAATGTAATTCAAAGTTTTGGGGTTTTTTTCAGAATAAAAATCCATTTTTGTGATTTCCATCAAAATTAGATGTCTGGAACAACATACTTTTTTTGTTAAAAATGGAATTTTACTCTTACTTATGTAATGATTGATGTGCCAATCATTTGATTGCACATTTAAACTTGATTAGAGGTTGCTAACTTCTGAATGAGAATGACTGGTATCAAAATATTAGGCTGATCTAGCAGAGGTAGTCTGGAAAACAACGTGCTGCAACTTGCATAACCCTCCAAAGTACAGGAATTTTAGGATGATATAACTGGCATGGACTCCGAATGGATGGTGGGAACCTGAGCTGTGAGGCATTTACATGCACAAATTCATGACGACTTAGCACTCTAGATCTCACTGGCGTTGATTTGGCCACAGACTTTTATTTTCACCATTTAGGTACTGTGGAAGGGTACAGAAAGTCTAGGGTTTTGTCTAGGGCTCAGCAGTGCACATTTGGACTAAAAAGATGTTTTGTGAGAACTGAGAAACGCTTGCTGGAACCTGTGAGTCATGAGAGGTGGGACCACAATGGCTCTTAGTCCTGTGTTGCCTTTGCAGGACTCATCTGCAGGTGGTGTGCGGTGTTTTCTCCATGCACACAGGCACATCCCCTCTAAAGCTTGGAGGGCCATGTTTAAGGGAGAGGAGGCACCACCATGCTGTGACCATTTGGATGGGAGCCACTTTGGTGTGGAGGATGAGTTATTTGGTTAGCACAGAGCTGCGCTCTGCCTAATAAATTAGGTGACGTGTTACGCAATTAGCCTGTATTTGTGCGGCTGGTGACCCAGACTGATTCAGGTTTCCCGTGCTCTGGAGGTTAAGAAGGGATAATTTGGATCTATCTGTGGTAATCACCCAAGAAAGTTACGACCCCGGAGTCGTGAAGCTGCCTTGGGGAGCCATCAGGAAAAGCTGACTGTAGAAAAGAGCCCGAGCCCCGGCCCTTGAAAGCGGTAAGGAGCCACGGGGGAGCAGCTTGCCTTGCTCGGCATTCTCAGCTGTGACTCTTTCCAAATTTAGGCCTCTAAACTAGGTATCAGTTTCTTACGAGAATGAGACTATAAAAACTGCCACACTGGATCAGCTTGTGCAGTGTCCTGTCTCAGGCTGTGTCTGAGAGCTGACACCTAGAGAACTGTGTGAGAAAGGGGCCAGCATTGTGAACTGAACTCGCATCTCTCCATTTGCGAGGCAATTACAATGCTTCATCATTAGGCACAGAGTACATCAGTGAGTTTCTCCTAATGAAAGTCTTTCATGTTGTTTAACTAATTGAATATTCACTGGCCCAGAGCGGGGGACCTAAATTGTCCCTTCCATTCCCATGTCCTGATCAACAGCTAATCCTTAGCTGTTTCTGCATTGCCCTAAATATTAATTATTTATATGGATTTTTGGTAGAATTTCTATGTATTTGTTACACTATTTCTATGTATTTTGTACACTAACCTAGTATTTTTTTTCCTTAAATATTCCGCTTATGGGCTTCCCCCCCTCCCCCCAATGATTCAATTTTCCTCAGAAAATTTCAAGAAGCTTTTAATGGTTCTCTGCATTCTGAACAGAATTTAATTGATTGAAAATTTCTTACATTTGATGTCAAAGCCTAACAGCAAACCAATTCTTGGTGACTTTTTTGTGGCCCTTCCTTTGCTGCTACATGAGTAAATTACATTCTTTGCATATTCTTCAAGGATATCGTGCCTCTTTCTTATTTTAGATTTCATTTTTCAATAATTGTATTGTAATTTTATAATATTAATAATAACAAAAAAGCTTTTGCATTGAACTAGATCTCATTAGGCTTTCAGAAGTTGTGTTTGATAATTTAGTGAGTTCATTTATACAATTCCTGGAAAAATGTGCGGTCAATTTGAGAAGAGAAGCTTTACCAGAGGGTTTATCTTACTGATCAATTGCAATGATGGAGGCAGTGTTTAAGAATTTTTTCCCAGAATATACTTTCTAAGTGTGTATTTGTGTACCAGATGTTTTAAAGTGGTGACAAACAGCAAAGGAAAAAAGAAGAAACAAAAAAAGAAGATAAATATCTTAGAAGTGATGTAGAATTCAATGTTGCTGACTAAGAAATACTGCAAAAGAGTTTTTCCTGATGTTTCAGGCTTGTTTACCAGGTATGAAAGCCACATGAATGAAAATGCTTGGCTAACACCTTCAAATGAGTTGTCCCCTGTTAGCAGAGACAGATTCTCATGCTACCCAGGGAAGAAGTAATGGTAAGCTATTTAAATAAATCCATTTCTACCCCAGTATTTTTTTTTATTTTGCAGCTGTGGATGTCCAGCAGTCTCTAGATGATTGGTTCACTGTCTGTACCTCCACTGACAGATAATAACCTTTAAAAATAGTCTTGCAATCAGGTGCACATGCTCCAAGATAGATAAACTAAGTTTGGATGAGAAAACAACTTCTGAAGTGTGCCACATGGGTAATTAGGGTTGAAACAAGCCAATAATTTAGAATTTGGTTTTCTGAAGTGATATAGCATAATTCTTATGGAACTATTCCTTTCATTAGTCTTCATGGAATGAAATATATTTTTAAGTAGCAGGTGTAAGTATATGAAAACCTATTTTATTTTTTATTTTGATGCAATCTCAAAAACATCATAAAATCTTGCTCAAGTCTAAATATTTTCATTTAAAATTTTTTCCATTAAAAACTCTTTTAGTGTGAGCAAGGCCTAGTGTACTCTAATAGGACAAGTATATAGTCTGCTGACCTAGCTATTTGCAAAAGCAAATCCCAAATTCTTGACACTTCACCTCCACCCACATAGCATTCTCCTGTCTTTCATTTTATGAACACACACACGCACAAAGACACGCACTTTCTACAGAAACCGTGCCAAAGCCTCTTAGTCCTGAATGCTCTATTGAATGTTTGAGGTTCTAGTAAATTGGACTGAAAATACAATGACTAAGAAATAGTTTGTGTCCTATGTAGCAGACAAAGAGTTCTTAAGCAGACCTGATTTTGTTTCTGTAGCACACATCACTCTCTATAAACCTTTTTTGCTGTTGAATTTTGCCAAGAACAGCTGTGGGTCAGTACAGCCTTAAATCTTGTGTTTATTTAGCATTAGTGAGGAGCCAAACAAAGATGTCTGCCAATTGCTTCAAATCTGTGACCAATGTGCTTTTCATATGCATTGTTCTGGAAGAAGAATAAAGGCATCTGACAGATCAGATGTGCAAATCCTTCACCTGCAACCTTCTGGCTTGTTTGTGACCATCGAGTGCTGCAGTGGCTCTTGGTGCTTGCAGGCAAAAAGCAGGTTCCAATGAGTGCTGCAGAACAAAACCTGTCTCCTCACAGTTACCAAAACCTCCTTTCTTGCTCCTCAAATCCTTCTTCCAAGGCCTTAGTGTCTGGATTTTTGAGTCAAATGCTTCCCCTTCTCTGGAAGGTTGTAGTATAACATTCAAGAACTGCGTCTAACAATTCTGACTAGGAAAAGACTTTTTTAGAAGGAAGGTTTCAACCTTTGGCAATCTGTTTTCTGGTGCTAATGGTGGGAGACCTCTTTCAAAGTTTATGCTGAAAAACACATCTGAGAAAGAGATATTTGAAAATAGTCTGGTAGCTGTTCATCAGCACTGTAGGAACTGTGGGGTGAGTTTCCCTCTTGTCATTCAAAGAGAGACATTCAAAAGCAGTTCTGTCTCTCCATTCTGGTGCTTCCACTAATCATTCCCTCCTCAATTCCAGTCCCCATCCAGATAAAATGAACAAATCCAAATATGTTCTGTTAAAAAGTTTTGTTCAAGCAAACTAAGTTTTTAAATGTGGAAGAAAATACTTAAATGAAGAATTCCTGGTCCACTGCAGAACTGCAAAGGAGATGGGATTTCCTATGTACAGTGGGAGTATAGAGTCTTGAAGCAACATACAAAAACCAGTCTTGCAACATGCAACAAAACAGTCAGCATCTGACTTTTACTGAAATGAAAGGAATTTTAAATTAATTAAAATTTTTAAATGAATGGACTTTCATCATCTACTAGTATATTGGGTAATTTTCCAAAAGAATCTTTCTTGGAAAGCAGAGAAAAAGTAATTTCTTGGTACAAGAGGGCTTTTAAGTTACTTCCAAAAATAACTTCATTAATTTCCTTAACTTTTAAATTCTTTTCTCCGTGCCAGTTTCTGGCTAGTTAAAAAACAAGACCCAATAGGCAGGGCAGATGCAAAGTCAGAGGCTGGAGCTGTGAGAAAAATACTGCACGAGGGAACAACTTTTTGGGAGAACACCTGCCAGTGATTACACTTGCTTTAAGAGTCAGAGAATGGGTGTTTTAGAGAGCAGGACTGGGCCTCTGGGTATATCTGCCTTTTGCTTTTCTTTGGCACCTGAGCTCTCCCCTTGACCTGTAGTCCCGGCTGTAATCAAAACCTCACCTGGACAGCCATGGCAAGACTGAGCTCCTCATCACTTTTTTCCTGAAGAAAAAGCTGTAGTCAATAGGAACATAAAGTCTAACACTATGAAAAAGAATTTGACATAAATAGTACAGCAGTGCCTTTTTGGTAAAAACTGAGTTAAGAATATTTTAAAATAATCCAAAGGTTTAATGAAAAGTGTCCATAATTAATATTTTATTGGATTGCCAATACATTGCTGTTGGGATGGGCTTGATATATGACCTAGAGTTTTAGGGGTTTTATTAATTTATTTTTTTTTTAATTTGAGACTAGATATGCTTCTGTGTTATACAAACTAATTAAGCTGTTCAGAAGACATTGATTATGAACCTTTCACAGATTCCATGGTGCCTTGTGCGGGCAGATAAGAGAGCTTTATTAAAAATGGTTGTCATTTCTTAATATTGTTCATAGGACATATAATCTCTAGGATAAAGAATACTTGCAAGAGTCATTTGCTGATGCAGAACAAGGACTTTTATTAACTCCAAATCTGTTTATTATCTGTAAATCTTCTAACTTGTCAAAACATTGGATGAAAAAGTAATGTATGAGTTATAGGGTCTTTTCTGTTGAATTTAAATGAAAGATATATATTTGATGTCTGGTTTAATGATCCCTGCTCTTGAAAATTAAAACTATGACTGATATCTCAAACTAACAAACTGATAACTGAAATGCTTTCATTTTTTTTTTTAACTTTGTATTAACCTCCTATTTTACTTAATTCGAATCTGAATTTCAGTCTTCATCCAAGATATATTTCTTCCCTTTTCAAAGCTAAGACTAAGTTCAGGAACTCAGGATCGTACTCGTTTTCACTGAATTCTTGGGTAAAATTTAACTTATTTCAAGTACCTTTAAGAAAAAAAGATCCAGAGTGATTAAAAAAAACCCCAAAACCCACCATTTCTTCTGAAATCTTGAGAGATTCTCCTCAATCCAGGCATTTTAGAGCACTGCAGTAAGCAAGCTGTTTTCCCTGAATCTGTCAGCTCTGCTTTCAGGAAACTGCAGATTCATCTCCCACTAAGGCAAAAGGAGCAAAGGTCTCTTTGAATGGCTACAAAATTTTGTAAAATTTGGAGTTTGGAGTTTGTAAAATTTGGAGGTTTTGGAGTCTTCAAACTCTAAAACCTGGAGTTTGAAGAAGAGGACATGTGTCTTTAGCTATTAGAAAGCACAGCACAAGAGAACCTTGACTTATGAATGCTCCTAACATCATCAAAATGCTGAATGTTCTTTACAGGAGGAGAGACAGAATCCATCCCATGTAATGTATGTCAGGACTGTCACTTAATGCACAACTTGAGGGTAATGACTTCTCCCTGGTGATGAGGGTGGTTTAAAGATCTGAAGGTATGAAATATACTGGAATTACTGCCAGGATCAACCTTGATTGTACTGATTTTATTTTGGGGTATTATAGGAAATACAGGCTTTTAACTACTTCAGGGTGATTTATAAAATCTCATATTGTAGTTCTGTCAGTAAATTAATTCAATTACTTCTTTAATCTAAATCTGTGATTATTACATTCATGCCTTCCTCCAATTTCTTAGAATGAAGGTACAACATGACAGTACAAATACATAGGAATTAAGTACTGAATCGACATTGTTTCTTACTAAATGCAGAAGTGTTTTCCATTGCGTTGTCACATGTATTCTAATATTGGGAACTTCTGAAGAAGATATCAGTAGACAGACAGCATGTAGATTTTTGTTCATTTCAATTAGGTCCCTTCCTCTTTTTTATAATCATTTGATCCTCTGATACTTTTAGTTAGTTTGTAGCATCTATGGAAAGAGTGTTATTTACACATTTTCAACTGAAACTCCAAAGTATTCTTTATAACACTGACAGAGTTTTGACTAAATTTGGAAGACTCTTCTTTAGAAGCCTGACTTTAGAAGCATATTTGGTCATGAAGTGTTTTCTCACTACCCAGATTTGTTGGCTAAAGAAATTGTGCTTGTCCTTGGTGCAAAATGTACAGTCTGCTGTTCTCCTACAGCTCTTCTATTCTTTCTCCTACACTCTAAAATATCTGAGGAATGGTACAGGACTGTATTTAGTAAATTATTATGCCAAAGTGGAAAATGAACAATTTTTTTTTAAGAGACAATGTCAAGTTTGTATATGTATAATGTAAAATTATTTAATAAGTTAAAATAAAGTTATTTAATTCGAACAAGTGTAGCTATTTTTCCCAACAGATAAAATCATATGAAAATGACCCTAGCACTGTTAAACATGACAAGCAATGTTTGATATCTGGGAAAGCTCAAGTTGAATGTTTAAAGACAGCTGCTTTTTAATGATTGGCACAGAGAAGAAAACAAGATTCTAAGTTTATTATCATGCCCTCCTGTGAACGTGCAAAAGAAGCCAACAACCATTCAGCTTTACCCTATTGTTTGCTAGTAGCTGAGTGCCAGAATAATTACTCTTTGTAGCCAGCATTCTTCTGGGCCCACACAGACCCACTCAGAAAATAGCTCATTAAAAGGACCTCTGAAAATCCTTGCTGAGAAGGGGAAAATATGACCTCTTCTTCAGTTTTATCACAGACATTTTGTTGCTGCTTTTTTAATGTTCATTTTTTATTTATCTTCCAACTGTGCTCTACATACTACAGGCAGCAGTCTGCAGAAGGAGACATCTGAATTATCAGCCCTCTGAGTTTTATTAGTAGGGGACAGGTAAGAATGCTTGTAGAGGAGCTTGTATTGATTATTCGTTAAATGCCTGGCACAGACGACTGTAAGGAGTGCAGCTTCTGATGGGAAGCCTATTGCTGATAATACAAGATGAAATAATCAATTTCTTACAGATTAAAATATTAACTATCTATATATCTATATATCTATATATCCCCTATGTGTGCTTTGTTTAATAGCTGAAAGTTTAGCAGCTGATATTTCCAAAGTACTCTGTGTATCCCTAATGTAGCATCAATGAGAACTCTGTTCTCTTCTTTGTGGAAAGGAGCTGAGCAGTATGGGCTAGCTGGTGTTACAAGACTTTCACTACTTTCTGCCGGAATGACAGTAGAAAAAGAATGGTGGCAGATTAACCAGAAGCCCTGAGTCTGGTTGTATATGAGTAGGTAAAGCCTAAGGTTGTCATTTGCCTGTGTTGAAATCTATGACAGCATTGCTTTTCTTTTTTCAAAATACCCTTTTCTGATTGATAAAATGGATTGTTAAATCCAGAGGCCAGATGGCTTTTTGAATCTTGAAAAACATATTTCAGAGTATATCACGAACATTTAGTGAGATAACTCCAAAATGTGAAAGATGTGCCATTATGTGTCATCGGCATGTGGGTGGCAGCTGTATGGCCTTTTGAAAATTTAGTACAACTCCTTCTTAATATTCTTTGGGTCCCTGCTCCAAGAATATAGTTCCTCAGCAGTACCAGAGCCCAGACACAAGTTGTAGCAGTTTGGGAAAGGAGATATCTATTGAAAATGTGATTCTTTTAAAATAATAGTAGTAGCAGAGTCCAAACACAGGAAAGAACTTATAGAATCTGTGCTACCAGAAGCAAATCACATCAGTCTTTGCTTTCCTCCTGCCAGATCCACTGCTTTTAAATGAAAATTTATTTTCTAATTAAACAAAGCTTGTCCAAAACATTTTAACTCTCAAAATCCCTTACTTTTTACAGTTTTAAAAAATGAAAATATTTTAATAAACTAAAATGAAGAAGCCATCAAAAACTTAAAAGTGATTTTAATAAGTTTTTTTTAAGCTGAGAACAGACAGCAGTAATAAAAAAGGAAAATTAGAGGAAAAGGAAAATTTTAGGAAATCAGAAAATCAAAATGAGGAGGCAGCTGTCAGTGGAAATATGGATGTAGTAGCTGCAGGTTGTGTATGAGCATATCACTGCATTTTGGTGTTTTGATGAGAGCAGGTAGAGCTGGTTGGTTATATCAGGGGCAGGAGGTAACAACAGGATCTGTTAAGCTGGGGCATGGGAATGGGCACATTAAATCTTTCAGAGGTAGCTGCACTCTTTGAGTGGGGAATGTTGGAAACTCTCTTGTATCCTCTCCTGGAAAGAATTTTCTTTGCTGAAAATGATGGCAGTGAGAATGAATTTGAACCTGAAGCTGTAGCCCTTGGGGTTTGAGGACAATTTTTCTTAGAGTAAATGCTACAATTAGCAGGTGACCATGGTACAAAGGGCCATGGCTGTTTGTTTCTTCCTGTCTGACTTGGATGACTGGGGTGTTCACTCTGTGTTGAATTGTTTTGGATAGAATTATACCTGGGGAAACACAGAGAAAATGCTGTTATGAAACAAATTTTGTTGTGTTTGCCAAAATATTGCTAAAGCGCTCTTGCTAACAGCAGGCTTGCCCTGAAGCACTGAGAGCCCTGACATCCAGCATATCCTCAGAGGAGTCCATGAGGGATTTCACACACAACTGTTAACCTGGAGAAGTTTGAAGTGTAACTCATCTGCTAAAGTGAGGCTGTACCAGTCCTCCTTCAGTTACATCTAAGCAAACCAGCAAGACAGTGCTTCAAAACTGAGCAGAAACCTTGCACAGGTGGGAGATGCTCAATCTCATCTGCTGCATCCAAATCACTACCAAACCTCAAGGGTGGTAAGACCAGATACCTTGTGCATCTTATGCAAGCTAGAGAAACACATATAGAGATGCAAAAATTAGTAGTTACTCTAATTGAAAAATCAGCAGGCTAATCACGGAGTTATAATGTTGTTAATTCCCTTTCCCCTGACAGGAACAAGTTGAAGGGAGCATTTCTCAAAAACAACATTTGTAAGAACCCTTTTGCTATTCAAATATTATCATTAAGAGAATGAGGCTGTTGTTATTAAAGCAGATAATTTTTCACAGGGTGTATTTGGTTACTCAAGCAAACCCTCATGCAGTAACTCATGCCCAGCTGGAGCCCCAGCTGGCATGATAGCCCTTTGTGCAGAAGTAGAAGGCTTTACTACTGTGCCTTTGGCTTCTAAGAGGGTGACCTGTATGTGTAATCCTGCAGTCTTTGTCTGTGTACAGCACATACAGCAGTCTTGGGTGGGGTTCAACTTGTTCATTGCTGATTCCAGTGTGCCATGGTGGTCTTGGGCTGACACTTGGTATTCTGAATTTATAATATATTTTGTATTCAACTGGACCACTAATCCCCTGAGCTTATCCATTTGGGAAAGACTTTAGTGCACCCCCTCTCACACTTACCCTCTCTTCAATCTGTTTTCTCCTAGCACCTCCTCGTGGTACTGTTCACCCAAGCACACAAACTCTCACATACATGAGACTTATATTATGATGTAGACTAGGTACAGACGTACACTTAGAGTACAAATGGTCCTATTATTGCAGCTCATTCCCAATGATCACACAGTTGAAAGCAACCTAGACAACTTTCTCATTTCTACTACTTTTATTTTCTATGCATTATTATGGAAGCTGCCAGCATCTCCAGTTGTTTGCAGGAAGGTGGATGATAGTGGTGGTGGGACTTACCCTGAGCTTTAGGCCCACCTGAAGCTACTTTACTTTCTTAACAGTTTACTTGTTCCTCCTTCATTGGCCAGCACATCCTATATCTAAATTTGATGGTGCTTGATATATTTTATGTATGCCAGATACTGGTTCTTTGCTTGCTCTGTTATCCTTAATACAAGCACACAAGGTTGCATTCCTGTAGCAAGTAACAACTTATTATTTATGATTTGTGCTTGTAGCCCTAGGGCTCCTATTCCACACTTGCATTTTCAAGGTTTCTTCTATTATCTTCTGCTTGTACTTTTGGAAGCATCTTTTACAATCGCTTGTTTTTCTTCAACAGCCTTCAAGCAATGATAGCATGACATGTAGTATTAGCACATATGTATCCTTTTTCTGGAGTCACTCTGTGGTTAATCCATTGTACAAAATTAATGGTCTGCTAGGAGATTAGCTCAATTGGTTAAAGCATATGCTAAAAATGCCAAGGTTGTGGGTTCAATCCCTGGCTACTCACTTAAGAGTTGGACTTGTTGATCCTTATGGGTCCTTTCCAATTCAGACTATTCTGTCATTCTATCAGTAAGAGGGTGTAGTTTTCAACACATGCAGGGATATGTGCAGGCACAGCTGTGATGCTGGGCACCATCTGCTTCCAAAATGTATTGCTTGCAACAGTGTCACTGGTGTATTACCAAACTTGCTCTGCAATGTGTTTTTGAAAGGAGAACAGGGAGATGCTCACCTGTGGTGGCAGCACCATTGGGCTTGATTCTCCTCTGGTGTTGCAGGCAGGACTGGCAGTGCTTGGGGTGTGGTGGTGGAACCTCACCGCATGTGAGCCTCAGCTCTGTGGGGAGGGAGCTGCTCTGGCTGAAATCCCTCTGGCCCTCAACCCCTCAGACATTTTGTGACACCAAAAGGCAAATGGCTGATGTGTGATACTATAAAATTGAAGTTCCTTGCTAGCATCATCCCACAAGACTGAAGTCTCAGCTGTGACACATGTAAGTAGGGATTTGTTTATCCTCCCAGTGCTTGATTTGAAAACTACACCTGCTTATTGATAGGGACAGCTTTTGGAAAAAGATATTGAGAGGAATGATGTCATATAGATTAAAGAAAACGTGCTTTAAGTTGCTTTGAGGGTGACAGCAGCATTTTGGGGCTCTCTTACAGGGCTGAAATTGCAAGAAACTCTTAAAGGAAAAAGAATAAATTCTAAGTTTCAATTTCTCACTGAGTAATCAAGATGAATTATTAAAAAATGGACTGGAAAGCTGGGATCTGTTTTGCCTCACTGCTATACTAATGTAACTAACCAGTGTGCAGCCTTTTTTGTTGGACAGAGGTATCAAGGCATTGCATAAGCATATATTATGTATATCAGTTTTTAAATGTATCTGTTAATGTGCAAGTATGGATATTCTGCATATGAAGGCATAAGTCCTATGACCTTGTAAGGACTCCAGTTTTGAGGCAGATATTTTTCTTTATCTACAGGCACTGGATTTGATCTGAAGTCTCACATTTCCCAAGGAAATGTGACAATGGGTGATGGACAGAATTCCCAAGGAATTCTGACAATGAACAATATAAAAATATTTGATAAGCAGTCCATGTGCATGTTAGACAGCACCACTTTTTAGTTTTGGTTTGATTTTTAAAAAATTTTCTTTTGCAATCAGCCTTAAAACTTTTTCAGTCTACTTTTGTCAGTCCTTGACTGCCTTCTATGGAAGGCAAGAGGGCAAGTGTGGCCACACTAGTGCAAAATCAGCAACAATATTTCAGCCTAATTTCTGGCTGATCCACACAGCAGAATGAACACAGGACAGCCAGAAGGTGATTACCTGCTGAGGGAGAAGCTGGGGGCAGTCTGGGTATGGGACTGCCTCGCTGTGGTTTTGTGCATGGGTGATGGACTAGAGCTCTACTCTGTAGAGCAGTTTCAAAGAGCAATTACAGTTGTATAAAGTCTGCTGGGCTGAAGGGCTAATTAAAATGGTGTTTGAAAAAACCACTTAATCTGAATGAGCTCTTGCATTTTGAATAATAGATTAATTTTTTTTACTATTATTCATTTGCTCTTTCTAGTGCTTTACACACATGACACATTCATTTTCAAACAATACTTGTCTGCATTTGAGTGTGTGTTGATGTAATGAAAAGAGCACAAATGATTTGCAGAAAGGGCAAATAAAATGGGCACATCATAAAACTTGAGGAAGCTTCTGGGCCACAGCTGTCTTTGGGAACTTTGGCACAAACTTCGTCTTGACTGTAATTTCATTCTGGACTTCTGGAATGGGTTTAGCTTTTTCCTCTGAAGTTTCACGGAGAGAAAGTTGGTGTTCAGATGATCATCTGCTGCAGTTTGTAAAAGATTTTAGAAAAGCCAGAGTTCATATTACCCAATAAACAGCTAATCCATATTAGGTTACTGTGATGGCTATAATAAGTCAGGATATGAAGATAGGCTGAAGATTCTTACATCTCATTAACAGATAATTCCAACGGACTAGATTTTTCTCTGTCTCTAGGAGACAATGTCTGTTTGTGGTTTGACTTTAGTCTGAACATAGAAAAGGAGTTTAAGGAGAGACTACAGAGTTCAGGTTGTGTTTTTGGATGGCCTGTCTCCCTGGCTGGGTGAACGATGTTAGCTGTGCTCTCTCTGACTGTCAGAGCTATATTTATCACTCCGGAATTGTAAGCATGTGAATTTGTGCTCTGACCAAAACAGTGCTTCTGCCAATATGTTTCTATTTCATGATGTACACACTTGTTATTTTGCTATTATTTACTCATAATTTCCTTTTCTGTCCTTTAAACAAATAAATATCTTCAAAGGAAGAACTAGACGTTTCAAGAATGAGGTTTTCTCAGGGTGTTGTTTTATTAACGGCATGACTTACATTAGCAAATCAGTGGAAGAAGTGGTAACGTGAATCAGCATATTGAATTTCACTTTAGCAATCTGTATTCCAGAAGGAAGTCCTGAGAAGCAATGGAACCTCAATTTAAATTACAAAATAGGCAGTATGCTGAATGCATATAGAGCATATGAGAGATTAAATGGAAGTGTTCATTTGTGTTCATAAGGTAACCAAGACAATAAAAATGGGCTCTACAAGTAAGGACTACAGAAGCTGTGGTAATGAAAACAATAATTAAAATAATTCAAGTTACTATCCCCAGGGCAGCTGTAAATTGATGGTATTAATTATGCAACAAACCTGTTTGTAAATTGATGACATAGGAGCTCATGGAAGTCATCTAGAATAAATTTTTATTTTGAAACTTTTTGGCAATAAATTATGCAGCTGTCAATAGCCACCAATGGCTATTCAAAGGTTATTTATATTAAACTCTATAATTTGTATTCTTCAAGGAACTAATTAATGTGACTGCTGAAATTATAAACAATCAGTTATTTCATGTGCATAAGATTGATTGTATAATATAAACCAGAATTCCTTAGTATTGAATTCAATAGATGTCACATTTGGTATTTTTCTGCCCCTGTAACTGTATTGATTCAAGTGAATTCCAACAGCAGGGAATGTATGATATTGAATTACCTCTGCTGTTACTACTGATTATGGAGAAAAGATGATGAGAAGTTTCATATATTTTTAATATATATTTGAATTTAAAGCTTTTTTCTTTATTGTTTACCTCTACATATCAAAATGGCTATTAATAGATGTAATGAAGTGCTGAAAATCCATTTCTTTCCAGTTTTTCAAGGTTAGAAACATCAGCCAGAGAGAGAGAAATGGTAAATGAGATGAGTATATGAAGAAAGGTGCAAAAATCTTTTTTCTACCTTAAAAAATGAAGTAGTATGTAACAATTCCTTCTGCTTCACATTGTTCAATTAAAATTTAAATTTTAAAATGCCAAAGTATTTTTACTTATTTTTTAAAAGATCTATAAAATGAAAATAAGCACTTAAAATAATTTAAAGCAAGGAATATTTCTCTTTTGTTTTCCCCCAGTGTTTTCTGGCTAGTCATGGTTTATTTGCTTGTCTAGGTTTCTGTGAAGCAGCTTAGATTGCATGACCAGTTTTACCAGCTGGAAGTTCCTGTTTCTCAATTGCTGTGAGTGAAACTAAGAGGAGCACAGTCCTGTCACTGCTTAGTGCAGTATCTAGCAACTTAAAACTGTCTGAAACGCAGTAATTTTGTTTGCTTGCATATGCTTTCTAAACTCTAAGAAAATAATATACACTAGGAGAATATAAATAATGCCATGATTTAATGGCATCTCCCACCTGAAAAAAAAATCTTGTTTGTCCATTGTTATGTATTTTCCAGTGATAGCCTTAGCTTGCAAGCAGTTTCAGTGATTATTTCCACAATGTCTTCAGGCCAAATACAGCAAGGTTTTCCTAGTGTGTTCTTTAATTTTTCCACCAAAGCAATAAAATTGGAAGTGCAGGGTAAGACACATACAAAATTAGGTGATATCATGATATCTCCATTACTATGCAACAGCCTGGAGCCTCTAGTCTGATTTCTTGTTTGCATTTCCTCATTACAAATATGCATATAAAATACTGGGAGTTTAGCAATGCTGCCACAGTATATTGGAGTTTGCTATAAATCTGTGTTTGGGCTTGCTATTTGCACACTTATTACCTCTCTTCCTTTGTCTTTTATAAGGAATATTTTGCTCTCTGACTCAAGAATGTCCAGTGATACAGAACAGCTGCTGTCAAGTGTCGAAACAAAAGCATGACTAGAGGGGAAAAGGTTTTTTAAAGACAACCAAGGTAGCCAAAGTCATCAGCAGCACTTTCTAATTGGAGAGAGAAGATGAAAGAAAAACTACAGGTCTTCAGGAAAGCAAAGGCCATCTCTGGGTGATTTTAGCCTAGACCCAGATACTGTGTAAGACTGCAGTGATTTGTGTCAACTGCACAGAAATCACTAATCCTAATGTGATGGATGCTCCTGCCTGTGTGCAGGTAATCCTGCACCTTGAAGGCACCTTTGGGTGCAGCAGGTGCTCGGCTGGAGGCTGCATCCCTGGCAGCTGCTCGCTAGCGAGTGCGTCCTTGAGTACTGACGGTACTCTGCTGCCTTTTATCAGGTGCAAGGACTAAGTGTTTATTGTACTGGCTAATAATATTTAAAAATGGTGTTTCTCTTTTATGAAAAGCAATGATCAGACTCAAGTACCTTAGCTCCTGAGAGAAGGACAGAGCTGTTGTGTCTCCTTCACATTAAATAACAACCTGAGCTCCTGGCATGATGCAGCTTTTAGCTGTTACCCTTTCACTGTTGATTCAGGTCATGTATTATATATTCCAGTGCTTGGTCACTTGTGTGAAATGGAGGGGGAAGTAAAATAGGAGAGCACCTTGTACCTGCACACCTGGATGTGTCTGAGAGACCACAGTTCTTCCAAACTGTAGAGGAAAGAGCTGTTGACAGCATTTCTACAAATAATACCTCTGTTTTGCCCAAGCACTCCGAAGGCAGCTGTTAGTAGAAGTAACTAATGTTTTCCTAGAGATTTTTAGAACTGGAAGTCTGTATCCATCATTTTAATGTTCCAGCCACAGGATGATCAAGTAATATAAACCATAATTCCACTCTGTTCCATAATTGCTATTTACTTATGGATGCAAATTACAAAGAAGGGTAATGAGAGTCATAGCTCTTCAATTTGTTTCACTTAAAACAAGCAAGCAAGCAAGCAAGAAAAAAGAAAAAAAAAGGAGCTGAAGGAATAATCCTGTTTTCCTGTATGATTCAATACAATTGAAGCCTCTGCATATTAGGGTTCATTGAAAAGACAATTAACAGTCATAAGGTTTACATCAGATGATATAACAAAGGGAAATCAATGTACTCCATAGTTTTGCAGCAGAATAAAGAATTTTTTTACACTGACAAGTAGTAGGAAAGTCAGCATGGCAGGTTCAGTGGTTTGGGATGTGGTTCCCTCTATTTATGTTGTGAAGGCATGTGCAGTTTCCTCTTCCTGATATCTGGCACAGCAATTGAGAGTTTTATGATTATATGGACTTCTTTTCCCTCTTCCAACTCCTGTGAAGGGGATTCAAGTGATTGGAGAGCACTGTGATAAAATTGAACATTTAGGTGAAATTGTCTTTGTTTAGTCTCTTGTCTTTGGTGCATTCAGGCCCTATATACAGACCTGCTGAGGTAGGGCAACAGGGGGAGGGAGAAATAAGCACACAGACAAGCAATTAGTTGGTGTATGTGGCTAGAAAGCCCAAAGAAAGTGGAGAAGATACTTAAATCACAATTTATTTCAGATATTGCTCAGAGTTAGCTGCATTTGGATTAGAAAATGTGAACATTTTTGCTTTTGCTTTTTTTTTTTTCTTTTTTTCTTTTTTTCTTTTTTTCTTTTTTTCAGAGCAATGATTTTTCCAATTTGGTTTTTGTTAAGCAAATACTCTAGGGACTATAATTTGCCCAGATACACTGGTATAATTGAATTGTTGTCCTACTAAAGTGGTGTTAAACAAAAATAAAAACAGCCTTGAAATGGATTGAATATGGTTTTATGATTTTGTTATGGAAAATTGAAAGTATAGCAAGCTATCAAACAAAAGCTTTCCTGTCTGCTGTGCCACACCACTAGAATATAGAGAATGTTGATGAGTATAAGCAAGGCAGTATTTTGTCTGTTAAATAAGGCTTTAATACACAATTAGCCAATTAAAAAAACCCCACCAAAACAATGAACCAGTAGAATTAATAACAGACATGTAAGTTATGTAGACTAGTTATTTCATGTTACTCATATTATCTCAATTCTGATAAAAACCTTTATTTGGATAAAGAAGTTGAACTAATTTTGTGTTTTGTAGGCCTCTTCTCAAGAATCTGGAACCAAACCATTGACCTTCACATTTGTACCATCCATTGGACAACTTCCAACTCATTTTGAGGTTGTGGATATCTCTAAGTTCCTTGTGACAATTCCAGAGGAACCAAAGGATCTGAGCAACCAAAAAATTGTAAATAAGGTAGACTTTTGTTTGCATTACTTTTTCCACTTCTTCAAAAGATAAAGAAAATTTTATTCTGAGCATTGCTGAACTGAAGCTCTTTCCCTTGAATGATTTGTTGGCTTGTGCTTGGTTTAATTACCAAGATGTGGAATCATTGTGCAAGAGAAGGTGAGTGTCTGCTCAATAGCTTGCTTTGCCTTTGGCAGACTTCATGTTGTAAGGAAACCCTTGATCATCTCAGTTTTGTCCTTTGTCAGTCATGGAATGGCAGATGAGGGAGATTCCTTCTACATCTTCATGGCAGCAAGGATGGTGTGCAAGGAGTGTTATCATGTGGAAATTGACCAGGAGTTGTTCACTGGATCCTGGTATCAGCAAATGCTAGTGCTGCAGCTTCCAGAAAGGTGCCAATTCCTTTCATAGCTGCACAGTAATGCATCAGTGGAAGCAAGCTTTTGATTTTTAAATACTTGTCCCCGTGATTTCTTGCAACAGTGATGCCAGCAGCACATTACTGGCTCTCCTTCCTTTAGTCAACCCTTTGTTATTCCTTTCCTTCTTCACAACACTTAATGCCCTCTTATTTTATTCCATGCTGCTTGAAAGGCTACCACAGTCCTCAGGTTAATATTAATGCTTATGGCAATTCTGCTTTTGTGTAACAGCTCCTTCCCTGGAACATTGCTGGGGCTGCAGTTCTGGGTGCTTTTCCACCAGTTCTGGTGCTTTTCCACTTTTCACAGGAGCTCACAGCCCTCTCACCTGAACGTGTTCCAACATTTCAGTATCCTATCTGTCAAAAAACAGATTAGGTGTGGGCAAAGGATGGATGTAGTTGAAGACACGTTCACTGGAATATTATCCCCAGGTGGTTTAACTCATTAGTTACATTCACAACTGTGCAGTATTGGTTTTGTTGTAAGTAAAGCCCAGGGTAAAGCAGGATCAGGTCTTCCTGTCATCCATACTCATGTGTTTCTCTTTAGACAGAGGAGACTTCTCTGGCAATTGATGCAGTTGTAAGACCTTCATAGCACAGATTAGTCCCTCTTCTAAAATGTCTAGAACCTGAACAGTATTTTCAACATCAGATAATCAAAGTAACGCTGTTGGACTCATAATGGTGATATTCCCCTTTGTGGTCCAAAATTTTTTCAGAGAACTGAACTCCAGGACTCATGGAGCTGCAAGCGAAGTGGAAATTTGTAATTACTATGTTCCTCAAGCAGCATTCAAATATGGGCCCCATCTGGAGGCTTCCTCTTGCAGTACACAATATTTCTATTAATTTACCTGATTCTTCCTCTGAGGAAAATATGATTTACAATGGCAGTTTCGATAATGAATGATTTAATGATATGTGTGTCATATGAGGAGTCTGCACTATTCCTGCTTTCATCTGAAGCGTGCTTGAGAAGTGACATACTGGATGTGGAAATTGCAGAAAATATGAAGAACAATTGTGGTCTGTGCTGCAAAACTTGAACATACAGCAAAGCTCTCTGACCTCTGAGTCTGTTTGCTCTCTTTGGAGAATGCCTTGTCTTAAGAGCCTTTGTTTCTTCATTAATATGTATAGGTTTTGTCCCAGATTTGTCTGTCAGGCTCCTCTGAGGAGCATTGTCTGCTCTGTGGATCCCGCGGTCGGGGCGCCTTCCCATCGTGTCTGGTGTAGTGCGGTCTGACAGCTCATTTGGCCTGACTGCACCCTCCTTCCCGGTCCCCACGCCGGCCGTGCCTCGGGCCATCGCTGTGCTCAGAGCCCCCTGTTGCTCTGTGAGTTGCTGGGAAGGCAGCCCCCTCAGCACTGGCTGGGGGCTGGAAGCTGGGACTCCCTGGGGAAGTGGTTTCTGTGGTGTACTCATGCCTAAATTCTTCATTTGCCTACTGCACTTCTCGTAGTGCAGAGACAGCCACTAGCTAAAGCCAAAATTGCTTCACATTTTGGGGAACACGAATAAAATGCAATTAATTGCGATCTTTTTCCTTGTATCTTTTGCAGTCTGACGCAGTCTCTGATGAGCTGGTCTTAAAGAGTGGAGCCAAGCAAGACTGTGTGTCCACTGTCTGTACAGACAGCACCCAAAAGGCTTTCCAGTCCCTGGGGTGTAACTCAAGCAAAGGAGAAATGCAGGAGAATGACCTTTTTAAGGCTGAGTTTATCCTGATTACGGACTCTGGTGATGAAGATGAAGTAGCTGCTGCCTCAGACAATGTTCATCAGCCTTCCAATGGCTACAGTCCCATCAGTGCTCAGCTGCTGACCACATCCCATGTTTGTCCTGGCACCGGGGCAGGGAAACCTCCTGACGATGGGCACCTTCCAGATGTTGCACTTTCCCACAGCGCTACTGATCCACAAAAACATCAGGTAACCGGCTCTTTAGAGATAACCTTTGCTTTCTAAACCTTTCAGGATATGGAGGCAGTTTGTACAGCAGCTTGGTCAATTTGTTCTTTAATTAACATTTTCATTGGCCATTTCTGTAACATTTGAACCTTATGGAGGTGGCCCAACCCTTCTGACTTGCTGCCTCTCCATATGATTCTGGTGTGTGTGTGGAGCAGATGAGGCAGATTTAGTCTTTCCTTTAAGAGCAGCTCATCATGACAGCAAGTTAATCAGGAGATGTAAGATTCCTAGCTCGTTTAAACTGGGTAAGGTCATTGAAATCAATGGAGCCTTGAGATCATTTGAATTATTCCCATCAGACTTCCCAGACCTAGATTCTTTTTTCTCCTCAGCACCTCTTGCAGTCCTTTATGCAAGAGAAAGAGGCTGTAAAAATCCTATTGTTCTGATTGTCGGTTGGTATGCCTGACTTTGCACAGGTGTAAAGAACTAATGAAGATGAAATTTCTATTTTATGTGGGTCTGTATAGGTGCATTTATTGACTTATTAAATTCTCAATTCTCTCTGGGGCATTTCCAAAAAGGGTCTTTGAAATGTTCCATTTACAAAGTGCATCCATCCAAACTATTGCATGAAAAGTTATTGTCTCCCATCTTGGGAAGAACACTGATATATATTGAAGGGTGTATATGCAATGGAAAACTCTACCTTTAGCAAAATAGCAACATCCTTCTCACATGAAATGAATTCAGGTATTTACTTTGACCTTGACTGGGTTACCATCACTTGAAAATGCAATTCTTCATTGATAATTTAAAAACAAATGTTAAGCATGGCTACTTTGTTTCTGAAAATTAATAGAATTTCCTATCTTGCTTTGAAAGACTTTTGCCTCTCAATTTTTCATCAGATTCAGTGTCAATTTTTGATTTAAGACATTGTGAATAAGAAATCCACTGTGGTTTGGGATTAACAGCAGTATGAAATGTTCATTTCTTCTGAAAAACTCCCAGTAAAGTCAGTGAGAATTTTCCATGAGGAAGGTTAAAGTCACAGGTAAGCATACATAGAAGCAGCAGCCTGTAAGAGAATACTTGTCCTGAGGAAATATAAATTTACTTTTGCAATGTTCAGGCTTACTTGGGTATTTTTTAAAAAACACTTTTACAGAAATTGGGTAAATTTTGGAATACTATACAGAAGTGTTCCTGTGTTGGCTCTTTCTTAAGCTTCTGATGACTTGAGAAGTAAGAGGCGTTTGGCTGGTGAAGTTACAGAAGATAAAGATTGCACAGAACAAGAAATTAAGCCAAACTTTTCTAACTATTCACCTGAACAGGGACAGAGGCAGTATGTAATATGGGTAATTGCATATCTTGTCATTATTCTTTAGTCACAAGATGTCAAGACTGTACTTCCTCAGTCTTTGTTATCTTGGTATCTTTAGCCATCTCTATTGCTTCATAAGAAAGTGTTTTTACTAAGCTGCCTTTTATTGATGTTCTGGTTGTATTGACGTTCTAAGTTGTTTCCTTAGGCATCACTCTTTCTAACTTGTTATCTAATGAAGGATTATCACCTCTGAAATGAAGGGAAAACTACGAAAAGATTAAAGAGATGCATGGTTTATCTGTTGGTACATTTCCTTTTTACAAAGAATTCCATATATGGGCTACCTTTTCAGTTCTCAGATTATAAGGGCAGTATCATGTCCCTTTTAAGAGTTATTGCATATAACATTATGTTAACTTAAAAGCATAATTAGGTGATGAGTTTCCTGTCAGATGTGAAAAAAGCAAGGACCAATATTGGGGACCATTGTGTTGCAAAAGAGATCAAAAGTTGCAGAAGTGACCTAGAGGGCTCATTCAGCTTCATTCATTTCTGACTTGGTTTAAACAGAAGGAAAAAAGGAAAGCATAAAAAAAAAAAAGGAAATTTCTGTTCTGTGAGACATAGAGGTCCTGACTGATGTTGGAAAATGCCATGCTATATTCAAAGTCTGAAAAAAATAATCTGTTATTCCAGTCACATTTGCAACTTTTTGGTAATAGTTTAATGTATATATATTGTGTTGGGGGTTTTTTTGCCTTTTTTTTTTTTTTTAATGTTAAAGAGAGTCTAGCCATGCAAGAGAGAGTCAGACTGACTCCTGCCTTTGGGAATTTACCCTTTGGGTTGAGCAGGATGTCTGCTTCCCTGAATGTCAGGGCATGAGCTCAACTTGGAGAAATTTCTTGACTCGCTGTGAGGGATCAGTAGCTGGAAAGATTTTTAGTTACTTGAAGTCACTTGACATTCCTCTGTCTGTTGAGTGCCATCTGGTTTGGCTTTTCCAGACAAATAAGTTAGGAGTCCCTACAAACTCCTGCCATTGCTTTGACAATGCACCTTCCTTGTTGGGAGAAACTGAACTGTTCTAAGTAGCATTTATATAATTGGGTCTCAGCTCACAGTCTGATTTACTGTGTTGTCTCCAGGGATTTTTTTCAAGTTTTCCACAGTTTCCAGTATTTCCTTCTGACTTTCTGGTTTTCAGGTTGCAGTCTTTTTAGGTAATTTGTTTTTATTTTTTCTTATCTATAAGCAGATTCTACTGAGATCAAAGCACGGTTAACTGGGCCCAGGATCAGGTCTAAATTGAAGACATGGTTCACTCAGACACAATTTCTGCATTTTGGGCTCTCAGTTTGCACCCTCTTTCCCTTTTCCTGTTTGACCAGCACATCTTTCAAGGTCTTGCTGGTATAACTAACCACATCTTTTGTGCCCTTCCAAAACAATGTGACCTCACCAGAATGACCATTTGCCTTATGTCCAGCTCAGTTCTGCCATTTCAAAGATGGTGAAGGTCTCCTGGGCAAGGCTCAATACTAATATTATGTCCACTCTGATAATTCTGGAATGATTAACTACAAGGCATCAAGATATTTTTCAAGTGCCTTTATCCCTTTGTGCTAATGTAACCTTGTCACCTATTTCAACTTTCTTCATGCATTTTTGGGACATGTATATATGAGGTGCTCACAAGAAGAGAAAAAGGCTTGCAGTTGAATCACAGACCAAAGAAACACAAATCCACTTTGGTCACTCACTTCTTCTGCACTAATCCAATTACACCTACAGGAGGGTTTTAAACCAGTAGAGAAACTGAACAGAAAAAAAGTCCGCTGATTGAGGGAAATTATTATATCTCACTTGGCACTCTTTACGCTGCAACTATAAAGCCATGCTCAGTTTGGTGGCCAGCAACCCTCAAATTCAAGAGGGATGTGAGGAAGGGAATGGGGTCCAGCACAAAGGTATAAATAAATCTGGGCACGTGTGAGCTGAGTCTGAAGGAGCTGGTTTTGTTGACTCCCACCAAGAGACAGCCAAGGAGGCATCTGGGAGCTGCCCAGAACCACTTGCAGGGCAGTTATGGACATGACAGAGCCAACCTCTTCTCTGCAAGGGCAGGTGAGGCAGCAATGGTTGCAAATCGCAGCGTGGGAGATCCCATCTGGACATCAGAAGCAGCTTCTTCAATGGGAGATGGTGCAGCAATGGCACAGGCTGCCTGGGGGTGCTGGAGCTCCTTTAGAGCTCTGGAGACTGGGGAGACACAGTCACAGCTGACCTGAGCCACGGGTGCTGGTGAGAGCCCTGCTTTGAGTAGGAGGCTGGACTAGGTGACCTCTGGAAGTCACTTCCAACCCACTTTGATTATGATTTCCTGATCCTGTAAATAAGAAGTTGATCATCTATAGGTGTGGCTATTAATACTGTGTTTCAATAGCAAAATCATTTCTAAAGACTTGATTAATGGCTCGATTATCTCAGCACGTAACTGGTCAGTGGTATTTAAACTGGAAGAATACTGCAAAATGTCTTTATCTTACTTGCAGGAATGTATTTTTCATCTGTTACCATGAACATTGTTGTAGCTGCTTATAAATCTTATGAAGTTTTAACTAATTAGAAGTCAGTGCACATCCTGTGGTTTTATTATGAAGTTTCATATTTGCTCCTCACTTTCTTTTAATCTATTGTCTTTGTAAAGGAAATTTATCTATTCTGTTTTGAAATATAGAGATTTCATACCCCAGCTCTGTTTTTGTAGTTGATTAACTTCCAGAATTCATTATTATAAATTATCAGATTTATTACCACACTGCTTTTCAACTCATTAAATAATTTTATCTTTCATGACATATTTAATAATAATTTTTCATAATGATTAAATATTGGTAAATTATTCTCAATTTCCAGTATTTTTGCTTCTTCTTAATTAGCAGCATTTTCAGCAAGAGTCCTAATTTCTCAGTCCGATAGAATATAGGTACAATGATATAAACAACATTAATTTTTATATTCCAATATTTGCCCTGTATACATCCATTGAATTTCCACTTTGAAATGGGACCCCTTAACACATGTCTAGAACAAGGGGAAGTTAGTGTTGCTGTAAAGGCATTTGGATGTTTTGTGTTTATTCCTATAAGTCAAGGCTTGGGTCAAACCTGGCTTTTCTGAAGTTACCTTATACAGAAAGTGTCTTTGGTTTAAAAGGCTTGCTATTTGTATGGTATCATTTAGCAGGGAGAGCTCACTGATTTTAAGTTATAAAGGCTAATAGGGTTTTGAAGTGTGTGTTTAGCCTATATTTAGGCCTAGTTTTCAAGTTTTGCCCTTGAAAGCTTTTAAGCCTTGCTTTTCTGTCACAGCTTCTTTGAGCATGTGCTTTCACTTGAAAATTAGCTGTTTTGTTCTTATTATTGTTTTGTGATGTATCAATATTGTATTACATAATAATCATCTCTATTCCTCTGTTATGAGTACAACATATGTATTAAAAATATAATTCATAGGCTGAGCCACAGCCATGAGCAAGTCGTGTGTTGAAACTGAATCATATAATTGTCTTTTATAGAGCTGCGTAATATTTTCAAGGTATCTTATAGTAGTTAAATAGGTGTTCTTATATTTACATTAAGTTTGATGAAATTGGAGTCAATTTCTCTGCTTTCAAATTGCTCAGTCAAATGTTAGGTGACAATTTGTATCCTTTTGGTTTTACAGTTGACTTTAATCACTATTTCATACTGATATGTTTTATTCATATTGTGTATACCTCAGTTTTTAATTTCAGCGTTATAATAACTTGGAAGATTTTGAGAGAATTTCTTTCTTTAGAAGCATGAAACTGTATAACAGGTTGATAATATACTTGTATGCTCTAATTAGTTTTGACAAATCCTAATTAGAATAGACCCAAGAAAAAAGACACTCATGAAAGAGCTCATTACTGTTTTATTAGTGTATCAAAAGACTGTGGAGGAGGGGATAAGGACTCTTACATGCCTGCAAACTGTCAAATGCTCTGCTCTGTGAATGACAGGAGAAGTGAAAAGCAGAGTGGATGTCTGATTTAAGTAGTTCCAAGCAAATTTCTCATTTTGATATCACAGTGCTGCAGAAGGGGTTGTTTACTGAATAAGAAAAAGAACCCTTGACTTGAATCCTATTTTCAGAAAGGCTGCTTTCCACTGAACTGGCAAAGTGAGATGGGACACTACTGCAATTTTCCTACCTTCCATTGTGTTTATATAATGTGGATGGCATCGCATGATTACAGACTCTCATGGCACTACTGTCTTGGGTTTTACCTAAAATGAAAAATACTGTAGCCTCGAACCTTGTTTATATCAACAAAACTGAGGTGTCATAAACCCAAATTATCACACAGCTTGTCTGCCTCAGTCACCTTATCCATCAGGCTCTATGTCCAAGCTTAAAACAACCCTATGCTTTTAACCCACGCAGCAGTACTAATGGAAACCCTATATGCATGACCACAAGACTAAAATGTGGGGTGTTTAACAGTTCCACAGGTTTCACCTATTTTAACAATTCTGTTCTTTTTTTTTTTTTTTTTCTCTCCAGTTAATTTCTACTCTTTCCACTTCTGATCATCTTTCCTCTAAACCACCTGCTGTCCACTTAATTTCTCCAATTAATCAGAAAGTAGCGTGCGGTGCCATGGTTAACATGAATCAAGCCTCTTCGCTGGAAGATTCCTGTAACAACTGGCAGTCAGCAACTGGGTTTTCTAAGCAAGACTCATCTCTCTACTTTCAGTCTGCTTCCCATAGTTCACCTCCCTCAATGTCTAAAATATCCTCTTCTGCATCAAAGAGTTGGTACTCCACTCCTCGATTGTGTGATAACCGACAAACACCAAGTCTCTATAGCCCTGGATGTGTTTGCAAAATGGGAGGCTTCACCACATCCTCTGTTCTGGCAAGGAGTCCAAGTGTTTCCTCCAATCCTCCATGTTCAACAGAAATTCAAGGATCTTTAGCTCAGTCTGTATCTCCCAGTTCTCCCAAAAGTTTGAATGCTCTGTCTCCTCTCCCTGTAAATATAATAACACATTCATTATCTCCTAGCCCTAAACCTTTGTCTCCACCCTCTCTTTACGGGTCCTCTTCGACCATATGTAGTATAAATGAGCCTTGCACACAAACATTATCCAGGGGAAATTCAGCCAAGTCAGGAGTCAAATCCCCTCTGCCAACCAGACTGACTCTCTTAACTGCTATTTTGAGATCAGGGTCCTCTCAGCGAAGACCACTGTCTCCTGCTTCTTGTCCCACATTTTCTCCTAGCTCCCTTAGTTCCTCAACACTTGCAATAGATCAAAAGTTTAAAACAACTCCCCCAACCCCCAAGAAATCTGTTTCAAGCCCTCCTATAAGGCCAGATTCTCCCAGCAAAGAGGATTTTTGGCTTTCAGAATGGGCTCAGCATCTGCCTTTACCTTCCAAGCCTCATCCCACTCCTCGAGTGAGTTCCCTTTCTCCTAAAAAGCACCCTCCTGTTCAATCACTTACTCCAGACTGCCAAAATTCTTTGTCATCCTCTGTCTCCTCCCATAGAAGATCAGTTCCCTCTCCAGATTTGCATTCTTCACTGCCTCTTCCTTGTGCCCCAGCTCCCTCTTCCTTTCCTGCATACCCCAGCTCTCTTTCTCCAGAAAAGCTGGGGTATTCTGCCTCCAGGTCCCAGGCACCTCAGAAGTCTCAGAGAGTGCACACTTACTCACCCATCTTTACTTGCCGGTCATATCCTTTGCTTTCTTCTACCAGTCTTTGTGGTGCCTTGTCTCCCACCATAGAAAAACACTCATCTCCTTCCCCAAGTCTTTTGCACTCACCTTCTGGATCTAAATCAGATTCACCCCAAACATCTGTTCAGGAGATCAGTGCCTCCTCTCCTACCCCTTCTAGCATCTCAAAGCAGTGGTCTCTCCCACGACCTCATTCTACCCCACTGATTCCACGAACTGGTAATACTAATTCCCACCCACTGCCATTTAATTCTTCATTGGTGCAAGCAAATTTTAGGTCTAAGTCCTCCTCTCCGAGACCTGAGCATTTTGCCACCTCATCAGTGTTAAAGTGCAGATCTCCCATCTCAGACAAGTCACCAGGCACACTGCCATCAAGACCCAGAGAGCTGACTTCACCACAGTCTTTTTCCCTGCCTCCTGACCATGAAAACATCAAACCCAAGGTACTCTTGGTGCATGCTTATTTTATAATAGTTTTTTGTCCCTGTAGGAAAAAAATCACATCCATGTTGCAGAATACTAGTAAAATAAATGGGATTTTGAAAAAAATGTGGAAAAGGAACAGGTTTTGTATCAATAGTGAAGACAGTGAAAATGAAACCCTATCTTTCAAATTGCTAACACTGTGTTCTGTATTATGGAGAAGATGTTTTAGGAATCCTGTAGCATAGAAAAGAAGATACTTTATTCTTAAGTAATATGATTTACTACTAAAGATGGATTTGTATCCAGTGGCTCTGATGTACATTTGGTACACTTATTTGTGAAGCTCGCCTAAAATCCTGGTGTATCAGAAATCAACCATGAAGCATGTTCTATTCACCCCATTCTAAAGTAAATCCATGTGTGTTCCCAGGGAAAGTAATAGAAGTGTGGTGATCTTAGGTGCAGGCTGAGCAAGAAGCAGTTTAATCTAATTGGTATGAACTGGCTGTTCCACGGATAAGTGATTCCCAAGCACCCCATCCCACTTGTCCTTCTCACTTCCCAGGAGGCTTTCCTCACCCGAGCTGCCTTGGGACTAGCTCAGAGGTGATAATGAGCTCAGCCTGAGCAAAGATGTGGCCAAGGGCCAGCAGGGGAAGACGAGGACAGTCTCATGCTTCTTTCCTTTCTTTTGTACCCCTCTGATCTTGTTGTGCTAGACAGAGGATGAGGGGGGAAAGAAAAGCCAAGCTCCCTACAGCCTGAGCTACTGCAAATACAAAAGTCTCACACCTGGCAGATCAGCCATGCTCCTGCTGTTTGTCATCCACCCAAAGGCAGGAGAGCCATCGCAGAGTGAGAATAAGCAAGGATGGCAATTGCTGCAGGAGGGCTTGGGAGCCAGTCACACTGCAGATTTAAAGGGAAAGGGAAGGGAAGGGAAGGGAAGGGAAGGGAAGGGAAGGGAAGGGAAGGGAAGGGAAGGGAAGGGAAGGGAAGGGAAGGGAAGGGAAGGGAAGGGAAGGGAAGGGAAGGGAAGGGAAGGGAAGGGAAGGGAAGGGAAGGAAAGGAAAGGAAAGGAAAGGAAAGGAAAGGAAAGGAAAGGAAAGGAAAGGAAAGGATATCCAAAAACATGCAAGTGAAAACAAGAGGAACTGCTATGCAAAAAGGGGGAGTTAGTTGCAGAAGGCACCAGGGGTACAGGAGGCATTCCAACCTCTTTTATCTTATCTTTGCACTCTGTGCTTCCCTTGTGCTGTGTTCCCTTCCTCTAACTCATATCTGAGCTCTGTCCATCACACAAAGTCTATCATAGTTTATTGATTTATTTGCTCACAGCACAAAATTACAGCCTGGTCTGCCAGATCAAGTTGTGTCAGTTTTGCTCCTAACAGCTTGGCCATGGCAGGGATGACTTAAAAACGTTAATTGGAAATGAGAGGTTAGAATCAGCACAAAGTAGCAATTGTCATGAATGGTTCTTTTAAAATTCAAACAAGCCAAGAAGAACCATTGTGCCTAGCAGAGCTGTACAGTGTTGTTACACCCTGTCAGTATTAGTTAATGAAACAAAAAGAGATATGAAATAGTAGAAATTCCAAGAAAAAACTCATGAGGTCAAACTGTTACATGACCATGACCAAGCCTGCAGATTGCAAAACAGTTGCTGCTCCTGCTAGCTGGTGCATTGAGCCCTGTGAGGTCTCTGGCAGTAAGGAAATTCTCTGCTTGTGACAGAGCTATTGCCTGGGTTTATATTTGCAGAGGTTATTATACTCCTTCTATCTTTCCTACTGTCCCTTTTCCTATTAATTCTGCTTTAACATGCAGTATGGTGGCACTTTTGAAACTGCCCCACCATCCCATGGAGACTGGGAGAGTGTCCACCAGTAAAACAGACTTGGACCATTAATCCAGTCTAATTTTTAGTCATGTAGACAAAGCTGACTCAGCTGGAGATGTGGAAAACCTAAAATATCTAAATCTAGTGCAGATGGGTATTCAGTGAAGGAATGGTCTCTCATGGCTTTAAAATGTGAGTCTGAGACTTCATCTACTGTTAATAATACTGTCCATTCAACCCCCCTCCTGCTCTCACTTATTTCCATCCCTAGATTATGGTATAGCTCAATGAACTTTGCTGATGTGTTAATGGTAGCAGGCTATTCCATGACACTCCAGCCTCAAATCTCAGTATATTTCCAGAGGAAAAAAAAAGAAAAATTTTGAGAATAGAGAACTTTAATATCCTAAGCAGCATTTATTTCTTGTTAACACTAATCAGCTCAACTTTGTAACTAGACAAAAAGCAGATTGCTTCATCTGACGATAGTTGATACATGACAAAATCTTTTCGTGTATGAATGTGCTAAGTGAACATCAAGGAGAAAGAGCATCTATAAATGCTTGCCTTTAGTGTGTATAATTTGGCATGTGTAATTTTTCAACCTTAATGTTGCTTCAACAGTCATTGCAGCAGCATTAAAACACATTAAACCAACATCTATTAAACCAGAATTTGGAAATGCACCAATTAACGCAAATCAAAGGATAACCTATTAATTTGTTTAACTGTTTGCATATGTATATATAAGCATGTGCTTTCCCTTGGTTTATATTTGTTAATGATTTAAAAATGGGAATGTTTTGTAAAGTGAATATAAACATAAATCCACAGATCAGTGTGAAGTGTCAACTTTGGGTGATCACAGGAAATAAAAGCCCTCTCCCTAGATTTTGTAGATACTTTAATAGTGTCCTTATGGACCTAATATAGCAAAATGGACAGTGAGACAGAATAGGGACAGATAAATTCTGCAGGAACAGTTGTTAGAATAACAACTTCTAGCTTTCTGATTTGAAAAAACTTCATAGTGGTTTCATGGGGTATCATTCTTCCATATTCTTTGATTTTTCCTATTTGAATGTAGCTCAGGATTGCATATAGACCTACCCAAAACAGACTTTAGCAACATGGAGCTCAGCACAGCTGAAGAACCTACCATAAAGCAGGAAAGATTATTCATGAGGAGCACTATGCTATGACATTTTTCCCCAGACTCCCCAGACTGACATTTGCCCAATCTCTGATGTTGGAATTGGTTTGCTTTTGGCTTTTTGCTGTGGTGCAGACCAGCAGACCTAACTGTCCATGGCTGTTTAAAATTACTGCTAGATTCCTATGAAGCAGATTATTAAATGTATTTAGGCATTGAAAAAATAATTTAAAAAACCACGAAATAATGTGTAAAGAAACATATTCATATTGATGAGAAACTGAATTAAAGACTTTCCACTCATTTCAGACCTGCAAAAATAGCCTGTTGCTCACAGGTTCTACAGTATTTGGAAGTCATGAAGCACATGAAAGCAGTATAGAAACTTCTACATTTTAAGAGTCTGCTATGTCTTTGTTTAGTTCATATAATAGTACAACTAACCTCAGAATGATCATAGTTATCATTTCATATGTGATGTACATTTCATCATATGTAAAAGCCTATGCTTTTCACTTTTACTAGGGAAGATATTGTATTTCACATGTTCAATTATACAATTTTAGTTGGATATCTGTTATAATAAAATAAGGATATATTTTGTGATTATGCCTATTTTAATATTTGGAATTTAGTCTTCCATCTCAGTGATCAGTATTTTATTTTTAGTTTAAAATAACTAAACATGTTTAGTTATGCATAACTAAACTTATTGTTTTTGTATATGCATAAATATATCTATGGAACTATACTTTGTTGCTATCTAAATGTTCAAAGGGCAGGGTTCAACTCACATGACACTCACATGACTCATTTTGATGTTTGAAAGTTACATATCCAAGCACAATTTAGGTGATTCTATTACAACTAGTGGAGAGAATATGGTGTATTGAGAAGATGATTTTATTTTACCTTTCTATTTGCCTACTTTGGGGTGAGAATAATTCTGTAGAAAAGCCTGTGATTAAAAAAAGCATTAGTGTTGACTGGAGAAACTGAATGGTAGACATCCAAGTTAGAATCACTAAATCTCATATGAATTGCTATCCCATGCTCTAAAGCCCCACCCACCAAAAAATAGAAAAAAGTTCAGCTCCAGCATTTGCATTCATTTGCTTTGTTAAGCTGTTCATTCAACATGAATGATTACTGACTTCTTGCATGACTCATTCTCCAATTTCTGACTTAGAATGAGTGAAGTCAAAAGCAAACAATATTATGTATAGAAAGAATTAAAAGGTTGTGCCCTACACTATTTCAAGACAGGTGAGTGGATGAATTTCTTATCTGAGTTAAAAGTTTGTCCACTCTGATGGCATCAAGACCTTTAGCAGATATAAAGATAATAAAAAGTAAACAATGACCCAAAGTGCAACATGCTGTTTCAGACTGTTATCTCATAATCAGCAGTATTTACTGTTGCAGGTAATGGTATGTTAAAAAACCTGACCTGGTTAACAAATAACTTTATTTCTGGCTGACTGTCACAGAAATAATCAATCACTAACTTAAAAGTCTATTGTGTGAATTTATGACTTTTTGGTCAGATTGTTGCCTAAAAGAGAGCAATGTAGCAAATATTTATTTAATATAATAATAATAATTATTATAATAATTCTAGCGGTCATGTGATTAAGAATCCTACCTCTTGAACTCCTATAAGTATAGAAGAATCTCATCAATCTTTTAAAAATTACTGAATTCAGCCTCTATACTTGCAAAGAAAATGTAAAAAATATGGTTTGTTAAGATTTAAAAATAACTGGGCAAACTAATATAGTCTAAAATATAAATTATTTGAAAATAATAATTTTTAAGGTTGATCTTAGACTTTTCATACCCAAATCTGTACATTTAGTACAGTTTAGATTGCCAGTTCTGTTAGCTTTGTTAGAGTGGGAAATTTCCTATACTTATTTTGTTTGGGTGGTAGAGTTATTTATTCAGGAGATGAAAAGCTGCATGAAGATTTAAATGATCTATCCACTCAAACAAGAAATTCAGCATTTAAGGATCATAATCAGCCTCATGAGACCAATCACAGAAATCCCTCTGATTTCATGGTTCAGGATCACACCACTCAGCCTCTCCTGATATTCATTTAAGGGTAGTAGTCAGCAGAAAGTGGTTAAACTTCCTTTGGAAGCTATAAGCTAGAGGGAATTTGCTTTGTCCTACTTCATTCCTAAAAACATAACATGTACATGACTGGACTTTAAAACCTTAAGAGAAACACTAGATTTTTTAAAAGAAATAGTTTTTCTAGGAAATACATAAGCATTGTTTTGTTGCAACGTGTCTACAAGATGATTGTAATTGTCATTCATTCTGTCATACCTTTCCCCTTTCTTCCCTCTCTTTCTTCTACCCTGTTTTACTTCTTTTCCTGCCTTCTGGTTTACCCTTTTAGCAGTACAAGATCAAGGCAAGCTACAAGGCATTTGCAGCAATCCCTACAAACACATTGCTTATGGAACAGAAGGTTAGTGTTTGCTCAAAGACACGGTGGGCATTGTGTTGTATATTTGGGACCATTCAGCTTCGTGTACAAACTCTGACATTTCTATTGGGGGATAGTGCAGAATGTAAATTCTGGGAACTAACTACTCAGGATTATAATTCCAGCCATTTTCCATAGTCAACCACTTTCACTGAAGATCAAAGACTTCACTAATCTGAATTTCTGAAAATCAATTTACTATAATAAAGGAAAAAAATCCCAGCGTCCTAAAGGAATTGCCTTTTATGGCAACATCTCAAAATCTGTTTTGGTACTGGAAAGTGTCTGAAGCACTGCTCTTCTGGGAACTGAATCAGTAGATCTTGGTCAGTTAGTGATTATTGGGCAGCTGTGCTTATACCCATAAATTTAACATCCCAAAATACACAATTTTGACCAACTGTCTTGTTAAACCGTAGGAACCATCCTGGCCATTGTTCTGACCTCTATTAACTTCCATTCTTCCTGAACACTGTAAGAGCTATCCAGTGGGCCATTCCCAGTATGTCATTTGTGGTAACTATCATTTTCTATAGGACAGGCAGAGATTTTCAAACCCCAGACTTCAGTGTATTGATTTAGTACCAAAGTCACAGTCAGCAAAGGCTGGGCTGTATAGTCTTATTTAGCCAATTCAACTGGGAAAGTCATTGAAAATTTAAGCTTTGCATGAAGGGTTCAAAATGTCCATGGATATTTATTTTTAAAATATTTTTCCCAAATTATTTTTGCTTAAAAGAATCGCTAAGTTTAACAAAAATTTTCTCTGATGACTATGGGTTCAAACACTGAAGGGATTTTCTGCCCAATTTCAAACTTAAAACTAGAATATTCTATGAGCTAAGTGTCTTGCATGTTTAAAGGCATGCTTAATTATGCTAACATCCAGTTTGTATCTTTATCAGAAAAAGCTCTCTGTTCAAGACCTAGTTGAGGAACTTGGCCTCTGTTTAATTTCTTTAAGCTTTCTTGACTACACATCTAAATATTTATTCACATACACAGCTCCATTGATTTCACTAGTAGTTTACAAAGCCTAAAGTTATTGGTTAGGGTGAACTTAACAGTGTACAAAATTTGATGATTATAATTTTTTACTTGAAATATTACTGATTGTGATCTAGTAACTATCAGTTAAGTGCTATAAATCAGATTCTTTTTCAGAAAAAAAGAGACATTCCTTTCTTTTCCAATGTTCCTTTAATCTTGAATGATTTTTTGAATCCTTTGCATAAAACCTGATCCTTCCCTTACTTAAATCTTGAATGCACTAATGAAGGTTATGTTTGCTTTAGCTTGCAATGTGGTGCAATAGAAACGGCTCTGTAAAGGAAAATAGCTGATGCAGGAGATTCTACACCCCTACAGAATGTATTTTGGGAGGGTTTGGTTTGAGCAGAAAGCCTGTTAGCGGGTGGAAGAATTTGGTGGACTCCTGAAGTACCATTTCATTGTTGACTTCACCTGAAAGGCACTGTTTGTGCATTCTGAGACTGCACCACTCTGCAACCCAAGCCAGGTAGGTGACTGAGCAGGGTACTCACTCTAAGATCATGCTCCTGATGTAAACTAGTGGGTTTATGTCTGCTGTCTGATTGCACTTTTTCATAAGAAAATGGATTTCTTTTGATGGTCTTGCTGGTGCTCTCTGAGACATTGACTCACAACCTGCATGTTACTTATCCCCAGTACATAAAACTGATTTGTGCAATCTAATGCCAGCATGTGTAGAAAAAGTAATGACTCAAAAGATATCTGTGTTTAGGTAGACTTTTGGTTATCCACTGATTTATGGAAAGTTGTAGCCTTGGTGTATCCTTCAGTAATGAAAGCAGTCATGTAGTACTAAGAAGAAATCAATTCTCTGCTATAGGATTTACCTTCAGGAGAGACTCTTGACTAAGTAACTTTGTAAGTGTATGTTTCAGCATTGCCTGAATACATGCTTTCTCCCATCACAGGAATTATGGATAACAATATCTCCTATTGATCTGCAGCAGCAGCTAATTGTAGTGCTCCTCAACTAGTCCTGTTGTGTTACCTGATAAGAGTTTGTAGTATGACTCCTATGAGAAAGCATGAAGTAGTCACATAGCACACTTGGGCCCCATTTTACCAGGCCTTAATAGCCAAGTATTCTCCTCAAAAGTGTTGCGTGAGGAACTCATGAAACATTCTAGCTCAATGACAGTAATTATGTTGTTCCCTTTTTACACGAAGTGTTTTGTACACAGCATTAAAGAAAGTGAGATTTAGGACAATAAGATTATAACTGCATGTTATATGTTTTATTAACATTAAAATTATTATTATATTATTAGAAATACAAAATAATTTTAAATACATTTTTTTAGCCAAAGGTGCTAAAAAAGTGTTTTGTTCTGTGATTAAATTAAAAATGCACATTGTCAGAAGTCAACTTAGTCCCACTGTGTGAGTAATTATATTACTTAATTTAAGTGGTCATGAGAGATAAAATTAGTCAGAGTTGTGTTGTGGGTGATCTTGGTAACAATTCAACTGCAGTATTAATTAGATCCCATGACAGAAAACTGCCACTCATGTGCCATGAAAGGTGCAATGATTTGTCTGCCTCTAAATTTTCTCTTGGTGTCTAACTTTCTTTCTCAAGTTTTCTTTTATGTTTGTGTAGATGCTTTAATTTAGACTGGCATTTTTCGACTTCTGCTTATGAAACCATTAGGCTGTCACTACCTTTATGTTTTTTCTAGAACATGCTCTTCTTACCCTCCGGTACTCTTATTCAAAGAGCGTTGTTCAAGTATGTGCCCATTAGTAGACAAGGAAAGGCTGATTGGCTATATGTGCATATACTTTGAGAAACCCAGAAATGCCTTAGCCTCATCAAGTCTCCTCACTGGCAAACCTCTCAGCTGTTTGAGTTTGTATGAACCTGATGTTTCTCACATCACCTCTTCTCTGCTCACAAAATGCTCTATCTAGGATATCTCTGGGAAGATTGGGCTGTAACTTCCTTCACAGCCAGAAGAACAAAACTTGTTTTTAAGGGGCTTACCCTCAGCATGATCAGGCTCTGTCAGGGAGCAGCAAGAGGAGGTTGCTCTCTCTCCGCAGAGACCTGAGATGGCAGCAAGGATGGCAGGACAATGTCTTTGCCAGCAAGTGCACAGCTCCACAGTGCCTGAGCAAGGATGGCAGAAATGCTGGTAATGAGTTGGTGATAACCAGGGTCAGTCAGCAGTGCCATCACAGCCACACAAATCCAGAGCTTTGAGGCAGGTCCACAGACTGTGATACTAATCTCTTCAGCCCAGCAGATGATAGGATCCACTGGCCAGAAGAGGAAGCTGAACAAGCTTAATATAGGCTTAAGGGAAAAATTTGACAGAAAGAATTAATTAACCATTAGAAAAAATTGCTGGAGACTGAAATAGGCTTTTTATCACAGAAATTGAAATATCAAGACAGGACAATTCTCTGGCTTCTCATATTCCAGATAGTCCTGTGGTTTAAAGACATCATACTAGGTGAGCACTGTGATTCCTTTTGGCCTTATTAACTCTGAGACAGTCAGTCACCCTTCTGCAGACACTCACTCTTGTGTAGGTTCTACAATTACATGGATGTGGTCACAGTCTAATTCAAAATTCCCTTCTGAACTGGGTATTATTTAAAAAGTAATGTATGTGTTATTTAGAGATTGTATTTATCAAATATCTACAATGTCTTTCAGTCAAAATGAATAGATGAAGAGTTTATTTCCAGGAGCTACAGAAAAATTCATAACTTTAAATACCTCGTGTTAAGAAAGAAAGGTAATAATTTGTGCAGTTGTAGAGTGATAAAGGACCTAGTTTGTCTGTAATAACAACAGAATTTGCCAATGTAGGAGCAGCCTATGAACTTCTTTCTTTCAAGAGCCTTGAAAATAGTCTGTTAAAACAGGTCCAAGTTCATCTTCAGGATTATGTAAAATTTGAGACGTAACCCAAAAACTGTTGTAGGCTTTGGCTTTACAAACCAGAAAAAATATTCTCTTAATAATTCAGTGGGTTTTGGTCTACAGCAAGGTCTGTGCAGGGGAATATGGGTTTGCTGTATTTGTCTAGCTACATATCCCCTCTACATATTGATTGGGGTGAATTTCCCTTGTCTGAACATAATTTTGGTGGAAAAGAAACATGGGCATACAGACTTGGTGCTGCAAATATTCTACTCAGACCTCCCTCAGCCTGAACTGGGGATGAAGTGTGGCACACATGTTACAACCCAGGATGATGGAATGTGTCATGAAACAAACTTGCTTCATATCTGAGGCTGATCTCACACTTACCAAGTCTTCTGAAAAACACTAGGTATGACTGGCTATGGATGGAAGAGGTGCAGATGTTGTCTCATCTGGATTGCATTTATCAACTAATTACAAGCAGACAACAATAATTTCATTCTAAGTTAATGTAGAAAAAGAGTCTTTCCATGTTTTGCTACACTTCTTGGAAAACTCCAAAGACCTGGTAATTGTATCCCATGGCCTACAAAAACAGACTGTAGGCAGTGCATCATATTCTTCTTGTGGAAAAAAAAATAGAAAAAGGTATTTTCCTCTGCATGTAGAAGGAAAAAGAGGGTATGTTGGGTCTTGGGCTTTGTTTTCTAATGAAAATGAAGAAATGCAATTGAGGAACTAAGGCAGCATTCAGCTACATTGAGGACGCAGCTTTTAAGTTCTTGCCTTTAGGAAAATCTTAGCTATTGTATTATCAAAAATCCATTGCTATAGGAACTGATCATGGCAAATGCAGATACAAGTTGCTCCTTGAAATCAACAGCAGGAACCTGGAAGCCAATTTTTCTCACTCTCAGATGATTGACCTAACTGCTGGACAATTAGCTATTATCAGGCCTATCAGAACTTTCTGGACCTGGAAAGCATTTCTGACAAGACTTTGTTGAGAATATTTTGATAAAAATAGATTTTAATTTTCCCCAAATACTGGGGAAACTGATGTGCACTTACTAGGTGAATTTCTTGCATCCAGATTATATGTTCACATCAAAGTGTTTCTCAAGGCTAGAGACAAATATCGCATGGTAAGAAAGAAAGGCAACAATTTGTGCAGTTGTAGGACTAAATAAAAAACCTAGTTTGTCTGTAATAATAATCAAATGTGCCAATGTAGGAGCAGCCTCTGAGCTCATTTTTCATGGGCCTTGCAGTTTTCAGTAATGATTATTTTATAGGACAGAAAATAGTCAGTATAATTTCAGTAAAATTTTTAGTACAATCCCCCAGAATCTTCAAGAAAGAAGATAAAAGAATCAATGATATGTAAAGTTCCATTATACAGTGGGATTTTTTTCACATGTGCTGAGGGCTTAGGAAAAGATAGTGATGGGAAAATTATACTCAGTCCAGGATTTTCACAATATAAAAGAAGAAATTGTCAGATCTAGGTCAAAAATTCATCTTTTCTCTTTCTATTGATATAATCCATTGGTGGATGAAATGATGTTTTATTTTTCCTATATGTTGCCTGGACATTTCAGTCTTCTAATGAAATAGTGGAGATTGTGTTTGGATGATTTACCAGTATCCTTTCAGCTCTGATACAGTTTTAGCAATCAAAAAGGAAGAAAGAGGAGGGAAAGGTTGTAGTCATCAGTGATGTCAGTGGCACAAATGCATCATACCCCCAAAACTGCCCTTTTCAAGGAAAAAAAAACCCAGTGGTTCAGCAACTGGTTATTTAATTTAAATTGCTTTACAGTTTCGTTATCTAAATTACAATGTTCTTTTAAATTGTGGTGCGACGGTTGTTTCATATATAATCAAAAATTTGAATGTCCAAATAAGAATGTTCCACTTCTAATATTGTTAGACCATCAGGATAGGAAGTAAATCTTGAATACTGTTGATAGTGCTAATCAACAGTATGTAGATAGAAATGAATCATAACATTTTTGCATGATAACACCAGTAATTTTGAAAAAAAGTAGTTGCACATTTTTATCTCAAGTTTTTTCTATGTGGAAATGTGAAAATAAAAAGAAGGCATGCTGGAAAAAAAATTGAGGTGTGTTTTGAAAAGCTATCAACAGATTAAACAGAATCACTTTGTAGAGGTGATAGCGATAGTTATAGAAGGCATAGTTTCTTGTTTCTTCTATTTCTCTGGAGAACTCAGCTGTTGAAATAAGAAAAAATGAAAAATAGGAAAAAAGGAAAAAAGAAAAGAAGAATTAAAGTGGTGTAAGAGTGAATGAAATGAGATTAATTGGTTTGAAGATTAATATTTTCTTTTCCCAAAGGTACAGAAAGGGAGAATACTGCAGCTTTTTCTAGTGTGGCTTGTGCATGAAGGTTGTATCTCAGAGGGAGTGTGGAGAGCACAGACCTTGGTGCTGTGCTCACCAGAATTCCTAAGTCACTGAAGGCTCCAAAATGGAAAGATATTTGGGAACTCAGTTTCTGAAACTGATAGATTCTTAAATTAGCCAGTCTTGATTCTGAGCAGAGACTTCTGGATATAGCTGTAATTCCTATGGAAAAATTCCCCCAAATCTTCAGGGTAGTTGTTTCTTTTGTTCACCCACTATTCTGGTGAAGTGAATATGAAACAGAAACCTTTTTTTGTTTTTTTCTTAACAATCTCTTTATTATGTTTATTATCCTACTGGTTTCTTGAGGGTTTTGAGAAGCTTAGATATTTCCCCATTCCAAAACGATCATTGATTAAAAGTTTTCTTTTTTCCTAACTCACATTCAAACTCATCATCCTTCTACATCAGGCTGCTTCACCAATCCTGATGCTAATAGGTACTGAAATGACTCTTCTACTTAATTTTATTGCTTATTGGACCAGGGGCACTGTATCTGAGTGCAGTGCTGAGTCCTCTTTGGCTGAGCCCTCCTCCTCTTCTACAGGACTGTCTGTCTTTCTGAAACTCTAGCTGGGTAATGATGAGACTTCTGAGACAAGAAAGACTATTTATCTTTTCATGGTCTGTCTTGGGATAAGATTACATTAATTTCTGTATATCAAAGTGAATCACTTTTTACATTTTGTACTACAACTACTCTAAGGCAAACACACTTGTCAAGAGATAGAAAGGAAGGAAGAAATGTTTGGAAAGCAACAACTTTTAATTTTAGTAAGGGACATGGTGTTCCATAAATGTGCTTTTGGGCAAGATCATTTGTGGGTGGTATTATAATAATATTAAAAGTAAATTGTCATTACCTTTTTGCTTAGGTGTACACAGATGTATGCTGCCAGTAGCTGGACAAGGAAAGAAATCAAATGTACTCAGCAAAGTAAAACTCAGAAATAAATATGCTTCTTTTCTTTCTTATTTTTTAAAGATTCTGACATTTCCATCACAGGTCCACATGTCTCCTGCATTTGGCAGCCCTCATACCCACTTCAGTGAGACCAGTCCATTTATGCAGAATCCCACATGCATGAAAAGGGCTTCACTGGAATGCTCTTTTTTTGTCTTATACTTAAAAAAAACCAACCCAAAATTAACAAAATGAAACCTTACAAAAACATAATCTGTTAAACAAAAAAACCTCCACAAACCCTGCAGTTCCCTTCCCTGTAGCTCAGCTTCAGCAGACACATCAGCAGGCTTCCAGAGTAATTTTTGGTCTCAGCACGATGTCTATTTGAAAATCACTTCAAAGCAGAAATGGGTGATGGCAGGGAGAATGTGCTTCACAGATGCTGGATGAAGATGAAAAGGGAACTGAGCAGTGGATTTTGGCTTTTGAGGGTGTTTTGTGACCCTTACAAAGTGAAGAGTTCAGCAAACTGATTTCCACTGTTCTCAAACCTGCTTCAAGTAATGGTATAGGAAAGTGAGTGGTAGCCAAGCAGAAGAAGCTTGTGTTTTGTTTTGGAGTTATCCAAGTGTGATATCGCAAATAGAGTATAGAACATATTTTGCTTCATACATTTCTGATTTCAGGTTAAAACCCAAGAATGGCAAAAACTGTTTTTGTTGCAAGGTGAGATCACCATCCTCTTTAAATAGGAGACATTTTTTACAGAAAACATCTCCTGAAGGAAAAGAAAGGGCCTTCTGTGTGTTTGGATCCCTGCCTTGTATATCTGCTCAGAGGTAGTGGCTCTCTTTTGGCACGCAGCAGGCAGCCCCCAACACCTCTGTGACACACAATGCACACTCACCATGTCACATTTACTGTGAAGGAAGGGGCATTGTTGAAGGAGAAGACAATTTGAACTGGTAGTTTCTGATTTTCCAGAAGTGGAGATGATTGACCCTGTTTGAATACTCTCTGTAAGCCCATACCTACATTTTGAATCAGATTTTGGTAACCTAAAGAACGTCACTAGGCCTGTAATTTCTTTTTTTTTTTTTTTTTTTTTTCTGTCTTTCTATGGTGAAAGAGAAAGTGCCACCTTTGGAAACAGAGTATCAGAAAAAGTGTACATTTGCTTGGTTTTCAAAATTTTCAACTCAGTGTCACAACAATACCTCTTGAATTGCAGGCATTAGAAGAGCCGACCAAACCTGCTAGTGTGACTGAAGACACTGCTTTGGACACTCATTCAGAGGTAGTGATGTTACTTAGCTTTCAGATCTATATTTGAAAGCAAAAAACAAAGTTTAGCTGAGTGATCTATCATCCCTTTTCAGATGTGCTCCCCTGCCCAGCTCAGACAACAAACAGAAGAGTTGTGTGCTGTCATTGATCAAGTCCTGCAGGACCCCTTGACTATGGTAACCCATCAGTATGTGGAAGGGACTTATTCTCTTCCTTTCCTTTTGTTTCTTGTCATTAATATGTCCATTCTCTGTTAAAAATAATTTTCCAGCGCCGGTGTGAGTCTTCTCCAAGTTTTCTGCAGATGAGCACAGAGTCAGATGTTGGCAAGGTAAGTGAATAAGCCCACCTCCACAGCAAGGGCTCTTTTCAAGTAATTATAAAGGCAGGCAAAATCAGTAGAGACTGCTGCAACAGTAAGACCAATGGCACCTCAAAGCTGCAGCTGAGAAATGCAACATCAGAAGTGTTTGGTGGTTAAAAAAGCGTGGAAAGACAGAATGGTAGCCCTGGAGTCAGTGCAGTCTTTGCTGCAGGACACTTTCCTGAAGTCAGAAGGAGATATATTATGAAAGAGAGTGTTTTAAGGCTTCAGAGACTACAAATCTCTCATACCTTGCCTGCCATATGGCAGGGTCTCTGGCCTTCTCCCAGACTTTGTCCCATCCATGTGTCCTTACTACAAAGCAAGCAATGTTTGTAGCTTTGATGGCTGGAAGCATCTTTCACAACATAGGGCTTTTTTCAAGTTCATTATTTATTTTCAGATAATGGGAGAATTAAATTAATAGTTGGACTTGCTCTGAAGTTCTGATTTCATTTTAAGTCGCACCACTCCCAGAAGGAGGATGTCTGTGACATCTCTTTCTCCTGGATAACTAAGAAATAGGTAGTGAGAGGCAGGGTTAATTTTCTATTTCTAAACTTCTGGTTTCATTAAGTTATACTGATGTGCCTTCTGGGTTCAGAAGGATGGCTAACATAGGGAAGAAGGTCTTGTATTCAGTTTGCTCCAGATAAATTTAAGTTACTCGTCGTAGCTATAGGAAAGTAAAAAAGGCAGAAATCCAACAAAAATGGGAGGAAAGGAATTTCGGGCGGATGAACACATCAAAAAGTTAATCCATTCAAAATATCCTGCTGAATGTCCGGTCCACCATGCAAGAATAGGGCACAGGTCCAGCATTTCTCAATGGCTGTACTGAATACACAATTCAAATTTAATTTTCATTTTTGAAATTACTTTTGTCAATCAGCATGCAGTGGTGAATTGGATTTCAAGAGTCCGAAAGACAGAAATGTGATAGCAGAAGGAATGGGCAGACAGTGTTACTAAGTGTGTTTTCCAACGCCTGAAGAATCTGCAGTGGTGAAAATCCTGCTACCAAGCTTAGTTAGAGTATCCAAAACTCCACTTCCTTGGACAATTAAGAATGGAAGGCATCTTTCAGCTATCATGAAATCAAATAAAGGGGGACAAAAGGTGAGCTTAACAGGGTGTAGCATAGCAACCAAGCTAAAAGTGGTGAGGATCGCAGAAGAAGGTCAGAAAGTGCTTAGCACAGGGTAAGAGTAGGTCATAGACATGGAAGAAAAAGAGAGCTGATAAGTAAATGACTTGGTATTGTCATGGATTAGTCTAATTAAGGAAATTCTTGCAAATGAAATCATGGAGAGGTAATATTTTGTATTTTGTGAGCAAATATAACTTCAATTTCATGGGGCAACAATACCTATGGCTATCAAACAGTGAGCACTTAGTTATGAGAGTTCTCATATTAAATGCCATCCTCAACAGAGCAGGATCAATGGTTTTGAGCAGTAAAATTAAGCAATATTTTCTATAATAAACCTACAAGCAAAACTTAAATATGCCCTAGTCTCATGTAAGGAAAACATAAGTTTTCCCTACTTTGAGCAATTAATAAATTCTTAGAATGTCAAAAAATTTCTTGGAGTTACTGTTCAGAGTAACTCAATATATTGATTATATATCTATTCGTTTTTTTACAAGATGTCAACAACACTTCAGAGAGCAGCTGGGCGTGAAACCAGATATGTAAGTACTTTTACAATTGATCTATATTTTGCATGCAAAACCACTTTCTTTGCCTGCTCCTGAACAATCCTGGGTGAGTCTGAACAAGCATCTACTTGTGATATCAGATGTTGACTAGCATAGACAAGCACATATATTACAGTGTTGGCATTTGAGACTTGAGGTGTCTTTCCATTGTAGTAAATCCATCCCAGCTGTGTCTGTTGATAATTTTACCTGTGTTAATATGACGTTGAAATTAATTTCCTCACACGCTTCTTTGCTGTTGTTTCCTTCAAGCCTGGGGCCAGAGTTCAGCTGTTTGATGAACAGACTGTTTGTTATGGGTGCTGAAGCGTGCATTTCTTTGGATTCAGCCTGCACTGTAGGGGACTTGCTTTGGTAGAAGTCCTGTAGTTCTTGCTTATCATTCAGAATCTGGGATTGATCCAAACTTCTCTTTCCAAGATACAGAGCTGGCTGAAAACCTACAGTTTAGATTAATTGAGGCTGTTTTGTCACACACACACACATTGCAACATATGATGAAAATATCTATATTGAGTCATTTGTTCAATTATTGAAACATTAAACCCAATTAACATTTTAATTCTCTCTAGCATACACAGTTACTGCAGGTTCCACATTTTACTTGCAACTCATTTAGTCATGTGGTGAGAAATCTCAGCTTACTATTCATCATTCAGCATTTCTATTGAACCTCAAATCAAAGTAGTGCTGGCAAAGCAACAGAGGTCTCCCAGTTTTATGCCAGCACAATGCTTGGCTGATCAATTCAATTTTGCTTCTTGAATGTGGCAGTATGCATATTTTATTGCATACTGTGATTTTTGCTTGACAGATTGTGCTGGCTCATACTAATTAGGAAGAATATCAGAGGAGAGCTTTTTAATGAAATAAGAGTGTACTTCAGAGGTAGTCTTTGAGACCAGAGTGTATTTAATAACACTCCAGTGCAAATCTCCAGCTCCCAAGACTGGAATAGGGACATATACCATAAATTCAGGCATCCAGCTTAGGGAAGCCTAGGGATAGCATGGAAAATCACCCTTACAAACACTTTTTTTTCCCCGTTTCCACCAGAAGTTTCTAGATGAATGAAACAAATCAATATTTAAAAATACTTTTGGGAATAACACAGAGGTTTATTGAAAGGATAACCTTTCCTATAAATTGTACAGGTGTTTTGAATTTTTTGTGTGTTAAGAAACAGACCGGAGTCCCCAAGCTGGGCTGTGGTGCCTGAACTTGATGGGTCCAGGCTGTCCTGTACTTTGCCATTGCTGTACTCTGCAGCAGAGTCTCCTGAGCAATGTGTCAGGTGTCTATAATAGCATAGGTGCATCACAGCTCTTTCCTGCTCTCTTGCTCTGCTTCCTTAGTAGGATATATAAAGGCTATTTCTGCCCCAGTTAATAATCCAGGTGGTGGTTTGTCCTCTGGCCATTAGGGAAAAGGCACACAGAGGTGGTTTTCCATAGAGTTGTCTTCTTTTTGTATTTACAGTAACTAATATTGAGATGCTTGTCAAAATGTTGCTTTGAGGGCATTTTTGGTTAAAAGAGGAGCTTAAATTTGTTTATGAGTAATGCTAAAGTATTATTTATAAGCACCACATGGAAAGGTATATGTATGCACACATGGTAATATTGCTAATTACTTCAGTAGGTTATATAGAGTAGTAGATTATAGAAGTATGTTGAAATAGCCTGCCATTTAAAAATTAAAATGTTATAGATTTGCCTTGGCCTCAGCTACCTTTTATCTTCTCATGAACTTCAGAACCTTTTAAGGATGGAAATGATTGTATAAACAGCAAGAGAGTGTATAAAAAATATGAAAACTAACTTTAGTTTATAACAGCTGACAACTAAATACTACAGTTGTAATTTAACAGCTTCTAAAACTGTATGGTCTTTGATCTGATTCCATTCACCATTTAATAATAATACATCTCTGTTGGCTTTAGGGATGATACTGCTGATTTTTAATAATAATAAAATGATTCTCTAGATAGGAATTTCTCATGTTTAACTGTATAATTGAATGTCCATATTACTGACATATATGCTTAAGTAGGATTGTTCTGGTTCTCCTACTGTAAAGTGAGAAAAGGTTGAGAAGATACTCAACCCAGTACTATTCATAATGTTAAAAACATTGATGCTGCAAGTTAACAGATAGTGGCAGGCTCAGAAAAAGAAGACTTAAATTTTAAGTTTAGATCAAGATGAAAAAGGCAAATTTTGTTGCACTTTGAAAAAAGAACCCCTAAAATTTTAACAGGCATTTGATTATATCTAGAAATAAACTGGAAATGAATGGAACTGGAACTGGAGTATTCTTTCATACCACAGCATCAGTGAGAAAAGCTTCTGTAGCTAAGCTAAGCTAAGCCTAGTGCTGTACCTGGATTTTTTTCTGTTATCAATATAATCACAAAGACATTGCATGTAATACTGTATATATTAATCTTTTTTGCAGGCCAACCTTTACAAGTCGGTGCCTATAGTAACTGAGAGTCAGCTGGTATGTATAGCACAGTGTGGTGCACTTTTTCAAAATTTGCACAAGCATGGAATTTTATAAATTATTTGCTTTCTTAGTCCTTTGAAAAAAACTCCATTCAATATATTTTTACAAAGCTGAATTGCTTCTACAGAGCTGTATTTTTTTTTTTCTGTGCTGAATACACACCTGTTTTAAGTAGCTATAAATCCTGACACTACTTGTAAACCCATGAGCCAAATGCCACACTATAGAGTCATGCTGGATTTTGAGGTGTATGACAGCAATAGAGTCAGCTGCTGGTTCTTGGACTCTTTTAGTATTCCACTTGTACAATTTTGTACAAATGCAAAAAGATTCTAGCATCTATATTTTTCTTCCTGTCTGTTTTATGTCAAAGCTGCTTTAATGAGTGAAAAGCAAGGGTAAGATCAAGTAAGAAAGGGAGATTATATATCAGATGTTCATTTTAGCTCTGATCACAATTTCATCTTGTTGGAGCCAAAATTTCTGAAGAAGAGTCAGAAGAGAAATCACGGAGCCTGCACAAGTGACAGTGACCACTAATGAATTCTTAAGGAAAAAAGGAGACGAGAATGATTTTTTTCCCTTGTATTTCAACTAATGGAACCTTAGGGACTTCATGAATCAATTTCTTCTTCTAGAAATCTTTGACTATATCTTCTTTCATGATTTTTTTCAGTTACTTTTTGAATTTTGTTATATTTTGGTCTTTATAACATTCTCTAGCAATAGGCTGTACTTCTAAATTATGCATGGTGCAAAATAGTACTTTATTCCTTTGTTTTCAACCTATGACTTCACCTCAGTTCTTGTACTGAAATAGCAAATAATTTTTCTTTTTTCACCTTCTAAATAAGATCAATTTTTCTAGGTATTAACAATAATACCTAGACCTAACACTACCAGTCATCTCTGTTTCATGTAGAAAACTAAAAATTACTTGGTCACTCTTTGAAAAATATGGATACTGTCCCATATCACTGATGATCCTTCTTGCCTTTTTCTATATCTTTTTCAGGTTTTTGAGATTGGGAGACTAAACCTATAAACTACTCTTGTATAGCTCTGAATACAGAACTTCCTATTTACATGAGGATGTGAGAAGGTCCTTTATTGCTATTTCTATTCCTTTCTTAATGATTTATAGTACTTTATTTAGTTCTTCTTACTTGTATTGAGCAACAAGCCAATGCTTGCATGGAACAGTACACAATAAAGTGAAGATATATTTCCTGAGTAGTGAGAGCTGGTTTCTCAGCTAATTAGTTCATTGGTGCATGAGCATAAGCATAGGATGTAGTTTAGTTTTTTGCTGTGAAATCTATCAGTGCTGAATTCAGTCATGTTTCACCTGCCTTTTATCATTCATTCACTCAGTATTGTAAGATCTCTTTGTAAATCTTTGCATAAATATTTTTAGTCCTCTAGTTAGTATTACCAGCAAACTTTGTGACCTTACCAGACATTGTTTTCTATCTTTTCTTTTTTCCTATTTTTCTCTCATTCTTTTTCTATCCATAATTCAAATCCCAGATTCCCAAGCAGACCTCTGAGGAACTCTGTGATTTGTTCTACCCTGCTGCTGTGGGCAGGGACACCTTTAACCAGACCATGTTGCTCAGAGCTCTATCCGACCTGACCAGGGTTGGGGCATCCACAACTTCTCTGGGCAACCTGTTCCAGTGCCTCACCACTCTCACAGTTAATAATTTCTTCCTAGTACCTAATCTAAACCTGCCCTCTTTCAATTTCAAGCAAATCCCCCTTGTTCTGTCACTGATGAAATGGGGTTGCAACTGGGACCTGACCCACCAGTTTCAACAAGATCTCAGGGGCAACCAGTGTCATAATAAAGGGAGAAATTAAAGGTGAACGTGCCCATACATCTGCCAATGTTCAGTCTTCTGACTTTTCAGACAGATATTTTGCAAAATACCTTCTGTTCCTGAGGGAGGGTGACCCTGATCATGCTGCCTACAGAGAGGCACCCTGGCCCAGCCTGTAGTTTATTTCTAATTGTGCATTTGCTGACCTGGGCCAAACCCATGCCAGAGAACGCCCTGGCACTGGGTCAGTATCACTGATTATGGGTCAGCTGTGGAACTTGTGCTTTGGCCGTGTGTAATTTGCTGGAAGTTCTGTACACATATGATGGCAGCCCACTGCTACCATAGCTGCCTTTACCATTTTTTGATGTTGTTGTAGGAAAACCAACAGTTTCCTTGGCAAAACTTAGTTTTAGATTGTTTCTCAGCATGTCAGCTGTGACATTTGTCATCAAAGAAAGAGTTCAAGTTCTTAGTTTTGGATCAAAGGTTTTGTGTAGCTTGTCAGGGTGCTAATAAAGTGTTTAGAATTCTGGTTGCTGGCTGATGTCTATCACTCTTTTAGCAGAGTCAGACATACACGTATGCCTCAGCACTGGAGTACATGATGTTTAGAAAATGCTTCCTTAAAAGCATTTCTACATCATGCTTTCGGAAGAGGTTTCTTACAAAAGGAGAGTAGCTTATCCTTGATGATTTCAGGTACCACAGTGGGCTTTTAATTGCATGGTTACAGATGTGGAGGACTTCCAGAAGGCCAGGTGTCTTTTGTATAATAATGTCTTGATAACAACTGTACCTTTCTTTATAATTTATATTTAACTTTATGTTGAAATCCACACATTTTACGGATTTTTTTGAAATATTGGTAGAAAAATAAGTATCTTTTAGTGAATCCTACAAAGATATAGTCATGAACTATGGACTATAAATTCATTAAATAAGCATTACATCTTTGAAAAAAGTTGATCTTTGTAATGAAAATGTTTTTGATGCAGCTCGGCAGTTACTGGTCTTTAAAAAATTTTAGTATCACTGCATGGCTGATTTTTTGCTTTCAGTTGAATATTTTTCTTACTTAATGAGGCAAATGAAAGGGCCCCAGACTGTGGAGAGGAGGGAGAGTAGAAAACACAAATCTAAGGGAAGATATTTTGCCTCCCTGGCCTTTGCTCTGCTGGGGTGTGTTGGGCTCCTGCCTGCCTCTGCTGCCTTCACCTCAGACACTGGGCTGTGCCCTGTCCTTTCCCAGGGCAGAAGCAGAGTACAAAATACCCTCTGTACCCTCCCCTCCAATGGACATCCCTCTTGCCTTGTCCTTGCTGGATGCCTGCAGATCTTGTTTTAAGGTGATCCATGACTCAGTTTACACGCTACGTCCAGCAATCTCAGCTGCACCATTTTAAGCTTACTTTCATAATAAGCTTCTCTTTTTCCAGACTGACTGATGAAGTGTATTGTTGGTATAAATAGACAGCATGGTGTTATTAAGTATACATATTTATTTTATAAATAAATCTAATAGTGAATCTAGTTTCTTCTTTGCATTTTTATACCCGATTGGATACCGAGGATGGTGAGCTGTGACAACATTTATTTCTCAGTCCCATCTGGGCAAGCTGCCCCTCTGTGCTGCAACCACAGAAGGAGCTCAGTGGCACTCCTGTTACCTACATAAGTTGTGACAGAGACCACTTATTTTCTATGGGTTAGTCATAACAGAGGAGAATACAACTGACTCATCTAAAAGTTTAAATTCAATCACAGATCTTTGAAGATTTTACTTCTAAAATTCAAGTAAGAAAGTATATTTTTTCTTCCTTTTTTTGGCTCAATGAACATGTCTGTTTTAAAATTATCCCTTAGCCTCCATTTAGAGATTGCTACAATCCATCTTGTCAGATCTTACTGTAAGAATTAAAAAAAAAAATCACAGATATACTAAATTGAGACGTTAATAGTCAAATTTTTTGGTTGACTGGTTGCTAGCCAAGGAATTTTTTGTGATTAAATAATCCAATTTTTCTGAAATGGTGGGTATCACAGATCCATGCTGATCAGATTCTCTAAAATGGTACTTTTCCAACTGAACTCTTAAGGATACTGTCACTTCACTGAGGTGAGGGGCTCTAGTGCTGGCATGATCGGCAGTGGAGTGCTCCAGTGAGGTGCAAAGAGAGGGTCCCAAGACAGGGGAACCTCAGAGGGGTCTGGAGAGAAAAACTGGCTGGATGGCCAGGCTCAGAGTGGTGGTGAATGGAGTTTAAATCTGGCTGGTGGCCCGTCACAAGGGGTGTTCCCTAAGGCTCAGAACTGAAGCCTGTTCTGCTTAGTGTCTTTATTGATGACAGGATTTAATGCACCCTCAGCCAGTTTGCAAGTTGAGTGTTGGTCTTCTGGGTTGGAGGGTTCTGTGCAGAGGGATCTGGACAGGCTGGGTGGATGGGCTGAGGCCAATTGTATGAGGTCCAACAAGGCCGAGTGCTGGGTCCTGCCCTTGGGTCACAGCAACCTCATGCAGAGCTACAGGCTGGGGACAGAGTGACTGGAAATCTGTCCAGTGGGAAAGGACCTGGGGCTGCTGGTCAACAGCAGCTGAACATGAGCCAGTGTGTGCTCAGGTGGCCAAATGGCCAGTGGCATCCTGGCCTGTACCAGTAACAGAGTGACCAGCAGGACCAGGGCAGTGATTGTCCCTCTGTACTGAGCACTGCTTCTGGGTCCAGTTCTGGGCTCCTCACTGTTAGAAAGACATTCAGGGGCTGGAGTGAGTCCAGGGAAAGGCAACAGAGCTAGTGAAGGATCTGGAGCACAAGTCCTGTGAGGAGGGACTAAGAGAGCTGGGGTTGTTTAGCCAAGAGAAAAGGAAGGTCAGGGGAGACCTTATCACTCTCAAGTGCCTGAAAGGAGACTGTAGCAAGGTAGTGATAGGACAAGAGGAAATGGGCTCAAGTCGTGTCAGGGAAGGTTTATACTGAAATTAAGAAAAGTTTCTTCAGGCTGCACAGGGAAGTGGTTGAATCACCATCCCTGGAGGAATTTAAAAGATGTGTAGATGTGGCTCTTAGTGAGCCCTCTGCATGAAGCTGTAGCACTGCTTTGCAAAAACACATCTTGAACTGTGCTGACTTGCATGAGGCATTATCTCAGAGAAATTCCAGATAAATGTCTGTGACAGCCCTTCCTCATGTATTTGTGTTTGTGTGCATTATTTGGAAAAAAAAATTACTGGTGGACTTGGCAGTGGTAGGTCATTGGTGGGACTCTATTATCTTAGAGGCCTTTTCCAATCCAAACAATTCTATTCTACATTTGTATCATTTACAGTACTTGAAATCCATAGTATGTCTCCACTTTTGGTGCTCTGTCTTAAAATTTCCACTCATTGGACATAATATTCTGCAGATATTTAAAGGATGTGTAGATTGAGCACTCAGGTACATGGTTTAGTTGTGAACTTGGCAGTATTAGATTTATGGTTGGACTCAATGGTTGTACGGGTCTTTTCCAACCTACATGATTCAGTGACTATGACTGTAAAATCCTGCACACAATCACTGGTATTAGTCCCCAGTAAGACTTTTCCTAGCATGTTTCTGCCTGGGTGTAAGTTAACAGCATCACAGGTTGTCCTTCCTTGTTCCACAGTTACTGTTTTGAGGAACCCAGTGTGAAAGCAGATGTGTGGCTGTGCATAAAGTGTGACTTGAACTTATCAAGCTGCAGCTGAACAGCCAGAAAAAAAAAAACCAGCCAGCAAAACCCACAAACCATGGTCTGACAGCTTGGTAGCTACTTTTTTTTGTCAGTAACAAACACATGCCAATGATGAAGTTCTGTGCCCAAAAGCAGCTCTTGGCACTTTTGCCCACCATCTGTATTAGAAGTAGTCTAGTCAGCATGACACCCGAATAGTTTTGGTGGTGAAACATGTCACAAATATAATTTTTTAAAATATAGTCAGTACAGCCTCACCAGAATTGACTTGTCTAACAAATACTCTGTAAATTGTAAGGTATTTTATGTGATTCTTCTTCCATCTTTTTTCTCCTGGGTGTGCTATGGGTCAAGACAAAACCTGGTGTCATTCGTCCTGTGCTGGTGAAAGGAAAGCGTGCTCAGCAAAAGGAGGAGCCCTATCAACCCAATCCTTTTAAAAAGTACCTGGAAGAAATCAGTGATCAAAATATTGAGCAGGTGAGTAGTTCTCACTCTGAAGGATTTTGTAGCCTCAGCTAGTTTCCTTAAAGATGAAGGAATAAAAATAAATCCTTGTTTTGTCTTGGTTTTTTTTTTTTTTTTGTTTTGTTTTTTTTTTTGCAAAGTTAGACTATTCCCCAAGGGGCACCTTGCTCTTAAAGGAAAGTCTTCAAGCTGAGATGGGCAGCTGGGCTTTTCTACAGGGCCTTTTTTTTTCTGGTGATGTAAAAACCTGTATGTTGAGGAGAGGACCTTTTCATGGAGTCTGTAAGAAACAATGTAAAAAAGAGGGTTGAAGTCCTGTGCTTCCCTGTCAAACAGATGCCTAGCTCATACCTACTAGAAAGTGCTTCCTTCATCTGGGGCCCAGATCTGAATCCTCTCTGAAGAGAAATGACAGCAAGGACGGGGCAAGGTTCACAACTTCTCCAAAGGAGACTGCAGAGGAGCCCCAGTGTGTTTGTTTCACTTCCAGCACATAGCTCCCCCAGGTCCATAGCTGCCCCAGGTCTGTAACCACGTCCCTCCACAGACAGTTCTACCACACGTGATGGGCAGCCTGTGGGGCAGCAAAGATGCTGTCTTGTCCCACAGCCCTCTGCATGCAGCTGTAGCACCACTTTGCGAAAACACATCTTCAGCTGTGCTGACTTGTATGAGGCATTATCTCAGAGAAACTCCAGATAAATGGCTGTGACAGCCTTTCCTCATGCATTTGTGTTTGTGTGCATTATTGGGAAAAAACCTTAAATATGATACACAATCTGAATGTCCCTGTAAGAATTTGTTCTGAATCTTCCATCTGGAGGGAAGTAATATGAAGCCAATAGTCCTCTTGTCAGACATGATGTGGATAAAATACCTTACTAATTGAATTTCTCTTATTTCTGGGCCTCTCTACTCACATTAGACTTTTTAGCAGTGGCAGCTCTCTCTTCTTCCTTTTAAAACAGAATTTAATTAAGAATTTAATTTTATCTCTTTTGGTTCCTCTGCATAGCTCTGATTTGATGTCAAAAAATCTAAAAACTCCTGAAGAGTACTGCAGCAGTACAGAGGAAAATAATTGTGGTTTTAATGGGTTCCAGCAACACATATGGGTGGCATCAAAAGGTTTCCATAGAATGTAGAGTTTATATAAATATTAAAAAAATGAATAAAAATAGTGATTTACAATTTGACTTTGAATTTTTGACTGTGAATATTTGAGTTCAGTGACTGCAGGAGAGTTGATAGTGAGTTATTAATGCTTTAACTTACTGATAGCCTTCTGATGCCAAGGTACCGTGCTGCCATTTTCCTGGGATGAAAGAGCAGGAGAGTTATCTGGACATGTTGCTAGAGAGCTTTTGCCCAAGGCCACCTCAGCAGAGCCTTCCTGAAAAGGCAGGGGCAGTTCAGACCTCCCTTTCAATCAGGGCTGGACATTGATTATGCTGGCTATAGTTTTACTGAGGAAAGGATTATGTAATCACTAAACTTCATCTTTTTAGACAAATACAAACCTGGGGTTATTGCCAGAGCTTTAAGCATCATGACATTTGAAGCTAACTGTGGAAACCAATCAACTTACACTTTATAAATTACTTGTGGCACATATTACTGAAATATTGACAGCATAAAAAGTCCAACGTTGGGTGTTGTTACTACAGAAGGCAAAATTATTTTATGTTAAAGCTACATCTTAAAATGAACAAAACCAATTCTGCACTGTCTTTAATAGATGGAAAAGTTAATTCCACAATTAAATGGTTCAGTTTTGCTTCCTTTATTTAAATGAATTATGTTGCACGCTTTATAGTACTGATAAACTGGTATTTTTGTCCTAAGCTAAGTAATATTACAAGTTCCTGTAAAGTACTTGTTATTTTAGAAGATCTTTATTAAGATGTCTTTGTTCTGAAAAAAGAAGTAGTGACTTGTATTCAGATGGATTCACTTAACAGAAACTGGTTTTGTTTGTGTGAGAAATGACTATATGATTCTCATCATGGTCTCATAAAACAATTAATAGTATAATAATATGCAAATATAGGGAAAACACTAAAGTGCTGAACAAGACAGCATGTGCTCTTAATTTCAGCTCCTGTCTCCCAGGCTCATGGTGCTGATATATCCCTTGTGAGATATAATAGGAGGGGACTTGGATGCCCAAGTGAGGATGTTCACAATCCTACAGCACCTATGAAACTTTCCTGAGGGGTTTTTAGCGCCTGTAGGAAGGCTGCAGCACTGACTGTTGAACCGGGCTTGGTACCAAGACAACAGCTTGGAAATTGCTCTGGTTGTTTCTAACCATGGGTTTTTTAGCTTGTAAAGACTAATGACTCATTCTCCCCCTTCCCCTGCTCTCAGTAAAAGCATTTTTTGATGTACAGTGGCTGACTTACAAAGAGGGGGAGTTCTTCCTACCAATATTCCCCCCAAATTGAGTAAATGTACTGCTTTCATGGGATGTAAGAGCTGGGAATCAAACTAGGAGACTGGGAGCTAGGCATTCTGCTCTCTGTGGAAGAGCCAGTGCTAATCTGTCCTCAGATAAAAATTTAGCAGGCATTGACTGTGGCTGTGGGCCAAAGTGCCCATACTGTTACAGATTTTCCCTGTTTTTCTTTGAAAACTTTCCCAATCATGCTGGGAGGTTCAGCTCTTATATTTCTATTCTCTCCCTCTCTCTGAGTTTTCTTTTCCTTTCTTTCTAACACCGTTGCCAACAACAACCTCTCTAGGTTGCTGCCTCTCCTTCATTTTCGCATCTTGAAAGGACAGACCCTTTCAAACTGCATCTTCAAGAAGGGTAGAGGAGATGAGATTCCAGATGGCATCAGCTTTATTAATTTATCTCTTTTGATATTTCTTACACCTTTGCAGTACCTCCCTGCCCTGCCAAACCTCTCAGTGTGACACTGAGCACTGGTGACTGTGTGGGTGACATTCAGTTTGAGACATAATGATGCAGTCAGCTGTAACTGTTGACCTTCAGCTTCACATTCCTCTGTTGAACACACTGTGTTTTCTGCACACCAGAGAGTAGCTTGTTTGCTTTTCATTTCATTAAGAAATGTTGCTATGTGGAAAAGTCCATTTCCTTCAAAAATAATTAGTAGTTTTTCCTTTAACAGGTAGATGATCTTATGCAGATAATCCAAAGTAACTAACAGAGAAAAAAAAATCTAAATTAATAAAAATCATCTGGAAAGGAAGTAGTTCAGCTCACAGATACCTTTTATCATCTGTGTTCTGGGTACATGTATATAGATTTACATTCATGTGCCAATAAAATATAATAAATTGAGGAAAAACCCCGGGTTTTTTTGGCTTTTTTTTTTTTTCCCATGTTAGCATATGCTGCAACCTCTTTTTTTTTTTTCCCCCCCTGAGGGCCTGTCCTGCTTTAGGGCAAAACTGTGAGAGAACTCCTGAATGGGGTCCCTCTGAGAAGCAAACCTAAAAGGCACCCCCCCAACCAGTCCAGGAAAAAAGAACTTCCTCAGAGGAAAGTGGAAAAAAACCTATTTATTTAACAAATAAAGTGCCCACAAGCATAAAGAATGACTAATATGAAACAACAAGACCTCTCATTGCTCTGAAGGAGATGGTAAATTCAGAAAGTCCTTGCCATGGGTACCTCAGCTCACTCAGTCTCTCATCAGTTCCTCAGGTGCTGGAAAAATGCCACCCTGGGCCCTGGGGGTGCAGGCATGAGACCCAGGTGTCTCTCTGGGTTTTCAGTCCAGGACAGGTCTCAGACGAGCACAGTTCAGGAGCAGGAATGCAGAGGAGGGAATGCTGTTTTCAAAACAAACTCCACGTATCTTCTTTCTCCCCTTTCACTCTCAGAACCAGTCTCACAGCAGTGATTCTCGCTCTCCAGGATCCTGCTTCATGGGTCTCTGCTCCTGCTCTCAAGGTTGCTCCTCCATGATGATTCTCCCCTTACCAACCATCCCTCTTTTATCTCACTTATCCTTATTGGATATAGCTGTTACTCATCAGGGGCAAGGCTGTGCTGGTTAAATGACACAGCTGTTACTTATCAGGGGTTACTTGGTTTTAAAAGGTAGAGAGCTTAACATACAGCATAAACAGAACAGACAACTGGGGTACAAGCATCAAAAAGTCACCCCAGGACAGGGCCTATACAACTGGTATTACTATTACCTAGTGGATATCCACCACTCAAACACTTTTTACAGACAGAATGTAATATTTTTGAGGTTCAAATCCAACAGTATTACACTTTCCACATTTTTAGATGCCTTTACTGGAGATTGTATTTTTCCCATCATGAGAAAGAATTTTTTTCCTCTTAGTACATTTCACTAGTGTTCCAAGAATTTTCTAAGTATGTTCCACTTCTTTCAAAAAGAACCATGAAATACACGAGAACTGGATATAACTCTGTAGCAGTGCTGATATGACAGCTTTGTGAAGATTTCAATTTGAAATTGGAGAAACAAATTTTTTTTTGAAGGAAGATTAAGAATTTTGTTACATAATTATATAAAATTACTCATAATGAATGTTAGAGATTCATGTGCTTGCAAATATTTATTTGCAGGAATGTTTACAGACCCCTTTGTCATTTAAAAATTAAATTACATTGGGCAATGGAAGAAGAAAGATAAGGATGAACTAAAGAGATACTAGCTACATTTGATGTGAACTTGTGTGACCAGTTTGCAAAGGTTTATCATTAATAGAAGCAAGACTGGTGCCTTTTGAAGAGGCACGGCAGGAAGCAAGGGTGGCATGAAGTGGCTGTGTTGCTGCTGCTGGGCTCTGATCTGCTGTTTGCTTATGCTCACTCGTTTGGTGGGCGATGCATTAGCTTCTGCTGGAACTAATCACAGCTCTTGTCACAAATTTTCTGGTTCTTTGCTCAAAGGCACAGCACAGTGGAGTTTCTGGTCTAGACAGCCAGCAAACTGAGTGAGAATCCAGGATGTATTGTGGTAACAGCCTTGACAAAATCTAAGTGCAAGATATGTGCCAAAATCTGGGTATGCCTCCTTGACTCTATCCCAAATCTTTTGAAAATCTCTTTTTAAGAAGGATTTTATCCTTTAGTCACAAAAAGAGCATATGTATGGGGGTTTCTTAACAAGAAACACTATTAACTACTGACAACTTAGAGCAGCAAAAAATACTGTGTATGCACCTTCACTGGTTTAACACTTAAATATCTCAAAAGTCTTGTTGGAGTCTTACTAAAAACCCTGGAGCACTCCTGCTCACATACAGATACAGCTGTCTTTTGTACCTTTCAGACACTCTTTTTACATTGATTTTGTTCCTGTTTCATTAAATCTCCCAAACATGATCATTTTATCCTAGCACAGGATCCTTCAGTGATTTTCTTTTCTGTAGCTTGAGCACCAGTTGAGCTGCAGGAGGAGATGTGCTGGACCCCAGTCGAAGTACAACTGGTTTAACAGGACATCTGCTGCAGGTTTTTGTGTGTACACTTTCATGCCGATGAAAATGCTTAGTGTAGATCAATTGTATTGGCATGAAAGTTCAGTGCCTCTCACAAAAAGAGACACAAAAAGGTGCAAGACAAGCACTTTGCTCTCTGCTCAAACTTCTTTTTTTTGCACCTGTTATTTTTGTTACTTTTCTTTTTTCTTCATTTTCTTTTCTTCTTCATCTCCTACATCCTCTGTATCCAATGAAACTGATCCCTCCAACTAAGTTCCCTTTGTGTCCTCCATCCATCTCCCTCACTGACTGTCCAAACCCTGGACCTTTTGGCCACTTCTCTTCCATTGTGTGTGATGTTCATGGGAATCCTATAGCCCTTACAGATACAACTTTTTGTACAGTGAGGTGAGCATCAAGTGATTAAATATCTTTGTAGGCTGTTATCCTTTTAATAGTAGGTGTAATTCAATTGAGTCATTAGGATTCAGTGCTGACAAGTGCTATGTGAGATGCATCTCAGATAAGCCTGTGTGTCCAACCTCCCTGGAGATATTACAGCTTTTCCTGTCCTTTACACAGCTCATGTTGGGTCTTGCTTTCTCTAGACCAGCTGGGACAGGCTCCACTCTTCATTCAAACTACTTCTTTTCTAAAGCAGAAATAATCTATTTCATCCCTCATGCTCAGATTATTTTTAACATTTACCCACACTAAAGTAATGGGGTATTCCTTTTTTTCTTGGTGATTCAGTGAAGGGAGACTAATCTGAGAGAAATACAGACTTTTCCAGTGGCTCAATCTGTCATCCTGACAAGCAGTTTTCTCTTGCCAGTAGAAAGTTAAGGATGTTATTGCTAACATTTTTATCTTCTTTCAAACAGCATTTGAGAAGTGGGACAAAAATCTCTGTAGTCCGAGGTGTGTGAGTAATAGGGCTGGCTAATGAGCTTTGTAAGGTGAAAATTCTGTCCTGAAGTCCTAACTGGAGTCTTTTTGATGAACAGCTGACACAAAGTATTTACAGTACCTCAAGAGGGCCCCTGCTCTAGAAAAGCATCAGTTGTGGAAGTTCATAAAAGATGCTGTTTGGAACCTCTCAGATGCATCTCTTCTATTTCCTCTTTTTCTAACACAGAATCTGGCTGCAAATGATTAAACCTTGTTTCCGGGAGAGACTATCCCACTCTGAGATGTACAGTTTCTATATATTCAAATACAGTGTACAGTTTTAACCTCTTGGGATGCAAGAGGTTAAAACAGGCACTTTCTTTAGGCTATGCCATGGTTTTCAGGGGAAGTACCAGAATGAAATACATGTCACTGGTTTCAGGCACACTTGACAAGGAGTCAAGACTGCTTTGGAAAAATGTATCATCTCTGCAGACAATACATGTTGATCAGCTGTCAGACTCTGAAGAAAGACCTGGAAATGCCTTTCTGTCTCCATGCTAGAAGCATAGTTTAGGTTAGTAGGTGATGTCAACAGTGTTGGTTATTGGCCCCTCCATCTGGTGAGATTTACAGAATTTACCGTTTTACGCACTTATGAGGATGAACCAGAACTAAAACTAAAATCAACCTTCCATTCTGTCTTTGAGACGTTCTGAACAAAAGCACCTTTTCACATCTGAGAGACTGGTTTAAACAGAACAAAATTTCGGTTCAAACGTTTACTCAATTGGGCTGACATATTTACTTAGACAGAAAATATTTTATAATCAAATATTTTTGACAAGTTTCCTGGTTCATTGAAGGCATTCACATGGACAAACAGATAGTTAATATGACCAATAAAACTGTTTTTCATAAAGAAAATGTGTATTTACTGTTGCTAATGAAAACAATGGTAAAAACACAGAAATTTGAATATAAAAGTGAATAAATAAGGAAAAAGGTATCTGAAGATACCTAAAATAGTGTAATTTTTTGGTATGTCATGTCAGCTGCTCTTTGGCAAACAGAATAATCAGATGTCAATACTGGGCTATTTTAATACAAACAGAGGTTTTTTTCACCCCAAAAGCAAATACTCATCAGTTAGAATTTTTTAATGCTTCTTTTTTAGTCTATAATATTAACATTTATTGATAACCAAAAGAAGATTAATTTTGATTTTTTTCTCATGATCAATATTTAACGTTTGAATTAGTCTATGATGATAAAATTCCTAACAGTATTTGCCTACTATTTCCTGTACTACCCAACTGAAGTCTGAGGTATTTATGTTTTCAAAAAGAAATTATTTAATTTATTGTCATAAATACTTGCAGTTAACATAGCACAGCAGACACAGGATAAGGTGTTGAAATTTCAAACAGTTAGACCCATTCTGTAAGCAACATCCTGAGAGCATGGAAATTTCTTTCTGTTCACTACTAAACCTGGACTATTTTCTCTATGAGTTCCCTGGAGTTTCCCCTTTCCACTTCTCATCCTTTAGGATAAGGAATAATATACAGTGACTCACTCACTGTCTTCAGCCACCCAGTAAACAGGTGGTCAGTGTTCACAGGGCCAATCGATGAATGTTAGTTTCTAATGATATGTTGTGTTTTGCTTCACCTTCCACTAGAGGGCAAAACCTACTGGTATAAACTCTTATAACCATTCTTAATATGTTAAAAATACGGTATTGAAAAGTGACTGTGAAAAGGTCCCAGTGAATGAAGTTATTCTCCACTTGCACTATTGTTAAAAAATTATCTTAAATAAGTCTTCCCTCAGAAATGGGAAATGCGAACAACCAAAATGGATACCTATGTCTTATATTAGGAAGACTGGATATGGTGAGGACCTAAAACCAGGGTCATGTCACAACCAGCAGTAGGAGAGGATTCATCTTGTTATACAAGAGATTTTTTTTTTTTTTTTGTGAGAGGGACCAATCACTGGAACAACCTCTGTAGGGATGTGTAGAGTCCCCATGACAGGTGTTTTTTGAGATGTGTTTGGACAGGGTGCTTGGTAACATCACCTAGGCTCTCTTTCCCTCAAATGCTGGGCCCTTCCAATCTCTGCTGGTCTAGGATTCTATGATTTGTAGGAGGCACAATAGATGTAAATACCTTTCAGGGCAGAGACCACTAGATTTTAGAAAATCAGCTATTTTTTGAAGGAGAAAGGAATGACCTGCCCAAGCAAAGAGGCAAGAAATGAGCGGGTGTAGCTCCCTCAGCCTCTAAATCCCTAGTGACCTTCAAACTTTTCTATCTGTCAGCAAGGCCTGAATACACGATTTGTGAACACCCCTGTGAAAATCTCCCTGTTAAATATTTAGCAGCACAGCCTTTGAAAATGGATTGGAGGGAACTGCCTTTTTGCAAATGGTGTGAAAATGTTAAAAAATTACCTTTTCTGTCTGGTCAGGCATTACTTATAACAGTAGCAGAGGACAAGTTCTCTTTAATCTCCAACTTTGTGCTGAAGCCAATGTAATTTTTTTCCTAAATGGTCTAAATGGAATTTTCTTGAAACCACTAAATGTAGTCATGCCGAAAGTGTCAACTTTTCATAATCACTTGCAGGTCTCCAGGCTCATAGGTAAGCAGAATATTTAAAGGGAATCTTTATTATTTCTTAAATTAAATCTGTGGTGTTTACTTCATCATCCAATCTCCTACTCATTGGAGTTTGTATTTGATTAATAGTAGCATAGTGGGAACTGACATTCTGTGAATACGGCAGCCTTTCAAGGTTGCCATGGAAAAGCACTTTTCTCCCAGACATCCTCCAAACAGCTTTTATTTGCTAGAAGACAGTTTCTTTCTCTCTTTTGAACTTTGGTATTTAAATATTGCACTTGTGTAGGTGTATTGTGGTTGATCAATCTACTATCTATGACCCAGAAAAATTGCTTTGGTGTAGGAAAAGATATCAGAGGTAAACAAGTCAGTTCATTAGTGCTGATCTACAAATTGTACCCTCTTGTTGGGAAAATATTAATGATTAATATTGCTGTGTCTTCTTTGTGTATTATTTTTATGGCATTTCCTGGGCTTAATGCTTTATTTTAATGACATCATATTTAGATGACATTTTCATCACTTTTGATGTTCTTTGATAATGCCTTCAGAAAACGCATCTAGAGCTCCTGCTCAGCTCATCTTTAAAGAAAGGTGTTTCTCTTGAAGCACTTTATAGAAAGATCATAACTTTCTAAACATAATCAATTGCTTTCTTCGAAGCCATTGAATTAGCAACAGAACTTGAAAGTATCTTAGGCTCAAAAAGAGACCCAGGAACACGCACTTAACATGGAGGTGTCCTGAGTCTGGCACCACCTGGAATGACCTCAGCTACCCATTTCTCTGGAGACACCTCTTCCAGTGAAAGTGATTAATGTGTCACTGCTTTTGGCCTGGGCAGTTTTACAAGTTTGAGAGCCTTTCTGTCCTATTTCCAGTAGGAAAAGCTGCTGATGGTAGGACCCTGGTATTTCTTTGTTGTGCATCTGTTCATTTGGAAAACATGTGCACAATGCAATAGGATCAAGCCCCAGCAGGCACTTTCTATGCTTAGGAACCAGAACATGCTTCCCAGTTAACACACCCAGGAGTGTTCAAGCTTCCTCTTCAAACATAGTTACAGCCATTTCTGTTTCCTTCTGCCTTTTCCTTTTTCTCAGCAGGCTGTCTCTGCTGGGACAGATTAAACCAGTCTTAAACACCAAATAGTGCTTTAAGATGCTTTGTCTTCATTCTTAGAAGTCTCTACATAACAAAAATTTGAGTTCATTCTTATATCTGGCTTTCTAGGGTGCTGGTACCTAGTCTTCTGCATAGTGGATTTCAGTCAGAGATTTTTTATACAATAAATATTTCCAAATATAATAGAAATTCTGGCCCTAGCTAACAACTCACTTCTGAGAACAGAAGTGACCCAGAGGTAAAGGCTGTTATTTAACAGCATTAGCAAAAATATGTAATTGAGTGAATTTGGTGCGTATGAAACCTGTATGAGAAACAAAAATTATACTTGTGCACTTTTTATTGAAGACAGTGAAAAAAGCAAGGCCTGAAGGAAAAAGAAAATCTTAATTAATGGAAATTATACCAAAACACCTAGAGCTATACAGACATTTTTATTGCTATATACATTTTATAATGTATACTCTGAAATACAGTCTTAATTCACTCCAATTTCAGTTATGTTAGATAAAAGCATAAAATATAACTAATTCTGGTGAAATTCCAAGGATGTACTCAGATCTTGAATTCAAGAAGTCAGTATTTAGTGACTTAGAGAGATGTTGTGACCTAGCCTTTTCCTTTTCTCTATTATGGGAAGAATAATGCAAATCTTTATGTAATAGGTGACAGTTACAGATGTGCACTCTTGAAGACTCATTCAAAGTTTCTGCTTTAAACTTAAAGTAGCTAAGGTAAAATATCTCTTGTGTCAATAGCTTGCTCAGAAAACAGGGATTTTTCAGTTTAACAGCTAATCTGGTAATAAACATATATGGGAGAAAGTCAGCTCTGAAAATTAAATCAAATTAATTTCATAATGTCACCTGGAATGCAGTTAGAGTTCTTTGGATGTTTTCATTCAAATAGAAATGAGCCCCTTCCTTGGTCAGGAAGCATCTAAGCAGTGACCCTATTTCCATGAGTCCATAAATAGTCCACAGTCAATATGCTGAGGGAAATTTCAAATATTTTTGTTGTTGGAAATTCTGACATTTTCTTTCCAATGCAGATTTAATTTTGAAAACATTCGAATACTCCAGAAACCCACATGCATTACATGAACTAACTCAAAACAGATAGCTCTAATCCATATGAATAGAAGAGGTTTGTCTCTGTTGCCTTACCCTATGGATGTGTAGGTTGTGGTTCTCATTCCTCAAGCCTTCCTCATGGGTCTGGAATCCTTGCTGGCCACTAGCTGCCATAATTGCCAATAGTGAAATTAGCCCTCCAAGGAACTGCAGTGCTTCATTAGCCCACAGCAGAAAATCTTAACATGATTGCCACAAAGGGAATAGTGAAATGCGTCTTAGTATTTTATGGAAGTGATCCAAAATGAAGCATCCAAGACAGAAAACACAATATTATAGTTACAGATGGGTTTTCTTGCAACTGAATACTTCATTTTAATTTTCTAAATTACTAGCAAGAATTTGCAAGAGAGATCAAAGTATTTTGCAGAAAGCTGTTTTTTTGTTGTTGGGTTTTGGTGGGGTTTTTTGTTGTTGTTGTTGTTGTTGTTGTTGCTAGTATTTTTCATTGAAAAATAATTTTGGCAGAAAATCCTCAGTCAAATCCATCATGGACTGGCCTTGCATGTGAAGTTAAACTCCATCTGTGAAAAAGCAGCCCAAGGAAAATCGGTGCACTGCTGGGCTTGCATGCCTCTCCCTCAAACTCCACTTATAGATAAGGAATCCTTACTGCAAAGCCCTGTAACTCTTCCAGCCTCTGGTATTCTCTGGTATGAGGTTGCCCAGAGAAGCTGTGGATGCCCGTATCTGGAAGTGTTCAAGGCCAGTTTAGGTGGGGATTTGGGCAACCTGGTCTAGTAGAAGGTCTATCTGCCCATGGCAAAGAAGTTGGAACTAGGTGATTTTTAAGGTCCCTTCCAAACCAAACCTTTCTATGGTTCTATGGTTCATTCTATTTAGATTCAAATTTCTCAGTCTCAGTGCACTCTGGCATCCTCTGTACCTGTGTCTGGTAAGAACCTGTCAGGAAACCATGCTTGTGTGAGAGTTTTTTCTTTGGAATCTCTGGAAAGAGTTTTGAAATCTTCAAAATAAAAACACATAGCTACAATAGTGTATAATAAGGATTTGCAAGTCTGTCAGGATGTTTTACTGCTTAAGTCTGAAGGCACATTGTAAATCTATATTGTGATTGCTATTACTACTTTACGTTTCCTTTTCCTAGAGGTACAAGATGCAAAAGAATTTGGTGCTTAAGGACTGAATCTTTGAAATAGATTTTATGCTGTGTCATTTCAGAGACTAGAGACAATCATAAGTTGTCCCTTTACATTATATTTTCTTTCCCCTTAGCTGAAAGTATTCCTTGCTCTGCTGCTGTGGGTGTTTTACCATTTATTGTACTGAGTATTCAGTGGCAATGTTCATTGCCACTCAGATAAAGTGGAGAGACATAAAACTGTTTTATAAAAATATTTGTTTGTTGTATGTGCTTAAGTATATGATTTTACTTTTTGAGACTCTTTGAGAAATTAGCCATTTTTCCTGTTGTGAAGGAATGTATCTATGTTTAATAAGGGTCTAGAGTACCTAATTTATTTTAAAAGGGAATTAAAGACTTGACAGAGTAATATAAATGTGAATGCTCTCTGGTTACTATAGTTGAAATATTCTTACTTCTTATGTATGTTATCTCTCACTGGTTCCAGTTTTAAGCCAGTGCCTCAATTAGCAAAGGTTGCAGACCCTCCAGAGATCGACTTAGAGTTATGGAAAATGTCTTACACTGAGAACAATTCAGAAAGCTTTATTTTAGTTCAGAGGCAGCTGTGATTCATAGCACAATAAAGATCAACTGACCTTTTAAAGGCAAATATGTCTTGCTGATAACAGAACTAAATGAGCCAAGATATAATAAAGATATTATATAACCACCTCTTTCTAAGCCTTGTCTTAGTCTGTAAGAGGTTATTTTGGGCAGGTATATATTTTCTCTTTGAAATTAAATGCTGCTAGTACTTATATATTGTAAAGATACTCTGCTCTCCTCAGTATAATTTTGCAGCCACAAATGCAGATTTGTCTAGTTTGCTTTTTCCCTGTTCTTAGAAATAATAAAGAAAAAAAGCCACATTAAGAGAAATCTGAGTAGCATCTGGAAAAGTTTAAAACTGTTGATTAACCTTGTAAGAGTAATGCAGGATTTTGTAACTGTAAAAGGAAAAAAGAGTAGTAATTATAAAAGCAATATTCATCTTCCACCATCAACAGACACAATATTTTCACATTTGCATAGGAGATAGGGCTTCTTGCCAGCTGCTTTGACCTGAAGATGAAAGAATGCCAGTGACAGAGTTTGATGAGGTCTCACTGAAACTACACACCCATAAAAATTACAAAGTCCTAGTTTCATTCACACTTCAGACACACTTCAGATCTGGTGGACACAGGCACATTCCTATATGTGACTCTGAGGGCTGATAGTCACACAACGTCTAGTTAGAAAGGGCTAATCCAGCCTCATTCTGCCTACTTCATATTCTGGTACTTTTAAGTTGACTGTGTCATGTGCAGTCAACAACACAAAAAAAAATCATATTTTTAAGGAAAAATCAAGAAGGAAAGAACAAGATTCTGCAGCCTTTTGGTTAAACTCAAGACAGGTATGGGCCATTTTCTACAGCAAGGCAAACACATTTTGCTTTACACTGACACTTGATGGAAATAACACAGATAATCAGCCTCTGGGTCTTTGGGATGAAGTCACCCAGGCCAAGGCATTTGTTTCCTTTGCAGCTGGCAGAGGCAGAGTTGCATGATTTCAGATAAGATCTGAACACCTTCCTTTCAGGGAACTGCAAAACTAAGTGTTATTTCAGCAGAAAAATGGTGCAGCACTTGGTTTATGTCTTCCATATTCACTGAAGTACTACTTAAAATTCTTTATAAATGAGCCATATGTGACTTCCTTAAGACTAGACCCACCTGACTAGTAGAATGTATAGACTATTCTATGATAACTTCAAGGGGTTTTGGTCAGAGAAGCCTTGTGGAAACAGAGAGAACTCTATATTGTTAGATAACTATTTTTCTTCATTATTAATTGGTGAATTCTTTGCCTTCTTTTAATTAAATCTCTTCAAAATAATTAATATTAAGTGTCCCTCCAGAAAATAGAAATAAATTTACTTTCTATGGAAACTGTCACACAGTTTGGCTCTTTAGTGTGAAAAGAGGATGCTATCAAAATAAGGGAAGCAAACGTATTTCTTGGACAAAAAAAGGTAATTACTTTTGTCAGGCTTAAGGATGGACTTGAGACCTCATATTCAAAAAAAGAAGGTAAGGCAGAATCATGACTCAGAAGGGCATTTCAGGTTAACAGGAAGGCAGTGAATACCAGCAAGAAAGGCTGGGATAACACAATAGAAGTGCATTTTTCATTGATTTGCTCTCTGGGCAATTTGAGAAAAAGAGTTGTTGCGTTCTCAGGTCACTGTCTGACTAGGGAATTTTTCTTTCTTGTGAGCAGTGGAGAATTCTTCTCAGAGGTCTCAGACATACATCAGAAAGTGAACATAATATGAATAATCTTTTTCTTCTTCTCTTTGTGGTTGACCCTTCTTACTTTGCCTGGGATACGTCATATTCTGAACAGGCAACGAATGTCTCAACTCTAGGGTTTCTTTCAATGGAATACACTTGCCAAGATGCCACAGGTGTTGCTAGAACTTTTTACCTGTGTGTCATCAAGGATTGCCTAGCCTTGATAATCCTGGGATGCTGGGTTTGGAAGCAAAACTTCTGTTCCATGCAGACCATCAAGCACCTCCTGTGTGTGCTGCAGCAGGTGGTGGTGTAAGGTCTGGGGGATGCCTTGGCCTGATTGACATTGGGAGCCACATGAGTATCACAGGGAGGAATGTTGCCACTGAGAGGATCTAGGCACCTTACCTCTTCCTTACCCTTCTTTTGCCTAAATTTATTCCTTTGTAAAAATCTATATAAAAATAAACTTGTTGCCTAAAGTTATTCCATTGCCTTTTCATTTTTGGGAATAATAATCACAGAAAAAGAAGTTAAATGGTTCAAAGCTTCTGTTGTTGCTAAAGTAGATTCCTTCTTCTCTGGAAAGGAATCAGGGCAAATTTACAAAGGAAGAGAGAAATATATAACACACCCATAAAGTAATTGCAGAAAATTAGAGTATATTCCACTTCAGTATATTTCTTTGTGTATAGGGCCAGATTAGCAGATCAGTTTTGCTTCTCAAAAAGCACAGTGTAAAAATCAATTTTCTTAGAAGAGCAATATTTTTAAGCAACACACAATTTGCTAATTTACTATTTGATCTAAATGGCAAAACAAATTAATGCCTTTGATACACTGAAAATAGCAGGCTTCTTCCAATCTTTTGGAGAATTTTCAAACACCCAAATCCCAAAACTTTCAGCAACCTTTTCTTTAAAGATACCGTCAAACTTCATTACTCAGATGCAAGATATATAATAATCAAAATGCTGGAAAGTTGCCAAGATTGAAAACAGCTTTCTGCACATACTAATTACTGTTATACAGCATTTTTCAGTGAAATGTTTGTATGATTTATGTTTATGAAATTTCAGATTAAGGAAGTTCTTTTGGAGGAGATTTGAGAAGACAGATATTCAAAGTGAATATGGGTGCAGTTTTAAATAACTTTATGTGCATGATCTCCTACTAAATGTATCTTGAAGTAGGTGCTTTTGCTGTGATTTTTACTTGAGATGCCTCTTTCAAATTCAAAAGGAATTTATCCCTTCCCTACCCCTTTAATTATGGGAATATGATATAACAGTAAACAGGCCATACCTTGAAATAGATTTTAATACAGAAAAGGAGTAGTAAGAGTCTGCTGAACACAGATCTCATTGTCTTGCTATCCTTAGTGTCTCTGAGGGTATTGGCTTGAATTTTAAATTTTAGTAATATTTTATATAGAAATTGAACTAATAATGGATTTTTTTTTCCTGTTTCTAACCTCATGCCCTCTCCAACCTGGACATCTTGGCTTGGCAGCCCAGTCTTTCCATGGTGTCTATTCCAGAAAATGAGATGCTCATGTCCAAGGAGGTAATCAGTTGACATTTGCTAGGTTTAAGCATTTGCAGGCTAGCTTTATCTTTTATTTGCATAGCCCATATAAGGTTTATCAGTAAAAATGTGCTGAGCTTCCAAACCTGCTTTTTTTCCAGTGCAGAGACTACATAGACATTAATTGTTGTTAATGATCAATGAAGAAAAACACCCAGAGCTTTTTTGCCAACTGTGCTGCTTATGTGGATTTGAAATAACAGTAACATTTATGCTTCAGGTTCCTGATATGTGCTGTTGGGATGTTAGCAAGTGGGAATGGTTAAATTATGCTGTTTGTTAAATTATGCAGCCATTTTAAAATAACACATTCCACAATTTTCAGTCACCGATATAGCTTTTGTTTTAAATACCAGGTACTACAACAGCTAGCAGAAGCACTTAGGATAATTAGTTATTGAGAATTTCATAAAAGATAGTCAAGAAAACATAAAACATAATTCAAGTTTGGCTAGTATCAAAATTCAGTGCCAGGGATTTTTTTGACTTTGAAGAAGGATAAAAATTTTCTTGAAGTCTAAATTCAGTAGCTAATTCCCTACTACATTTATATGTCTAAACTCTAGGACCATAGTGGTTACCACCTTAGATAATCCATTCAATGAGAGCAGAAGCAATCCATTAGTCATTATCAATTTTCTCTTGAGACAAAGCATATAAAAAATTAAAAAGGTTCAGCTGGTACTGGCAAGTTCTTTTTTCCAACAAGACCATGAGCATGAAGATGAATTATAGCGTCAACATTGATATAAACATATGTAACTTAATTACTATCACACTCTACTCTGGCTTTGGAATGTAACAGGACATTGCTCATTACAACACATTTTCAATACTATTTTAGAAATTCACCTATGAAGGCATAACTTAGTACCAATAATAGCAGTATGAGAACATTTATGACACAAGAATGAATTTTTTACTACTGAGACCTCTTTTACCAAATGAATTCTCACTAGTTATTTCACTAGTTTTTTAATGAATGTAAAAATACAGATAGGAATGATAATTCCATATTTACAAATAGTTTAATTTATTATTTTAAAATTAGATTCTAGTTTGTCTGAAAGCAGCAATATGATAATTTAAATAAATGAAATGGATGTTTGCCAATCATTTCTACCAAATGAGTAACTTCCTTTTAGTTTTGAAAAATATTGTGGGAGTTTTGGGATCAAACCCTTTGCATTTTGGAAGTGGAGCATTCGCCTGAATTCTGAGTTTGTTGACAACATATCTATATATCCTCTCAGTTTATCTCAGTTTCCACTGGGGGAAAAAAAAAATAGGGGGGGGGGGAAGATAAAAATGAAAAGAGGTTGATATCTCACTTGTTGGGTGGATCAACAGACTGCAGTTCTGCACCAGGAGTATATAGACGTGACCGTAGCCTCTTATTCTCATGTGCATCCCTGGCCTCTCTGCACAGGGTGTCAGGGACTTGGAGCTGTTTCATATCTCTTTTTGTTTGAATCTCCATCACAGCCCTCCAAATCTCCTCCTTTGTTCCTTGCCTTTGACATTTCTGCTTGTTTCTACACCATCAATCCCCTTTCCTCTGCCTCCCAGGAGCCACTTCTTGATTCTCTCAAAAGCAGGTGTTACGGTGTCTGCTATGGAACTATTCAAAGAAAGACCCAAAATGCCCTCACAAAGTGAAGTTAGACCAAGAATATCTTTCAGATCTTCTCAGATAGGTTGGTTTTTTTCATCTCAGCTGTAAAGTTTTGGAAATATTATTGAAGTAATGGTCTATCATTAGAAGGCAGTGAGAGAGACTACACAGTTCTGAGGATAAATTTGTTTTTGAGATTAAGCAGATTTGCAGTACACCAGGAACTCTAAACATGTGTATATATACACATATATGTATGCATGTATATTTGTATAAGTGTGTGTGTATATATTTGCAGCCTCTGATGATGCAGATGATTTTGATGTATTTGAAAATAGAGGGAAGCAAGCAGCTAGATCCTTGTCTCTCATCCTTCTGCTTTACAATTTGCACATTGAGGAAGAATTTTGCAAATCTAATAGAAAGATATTTTCAAAGAGAATTCTCTAAGAGACAAGACACATAATTTAACTGATGCATTATTAAGATCAGTTCAGAAAGTGAAGGATCTTATACTGACATAATAAAGTCAGACACACAAAAAAAAGTGCAAAATTCCTTTGGTTAGACGCCAAATTGATCTGTTCCAAGGCAGGTAAAATATATTAGAACTGTCTTCTAAAAGTTCCCTTATATTTTAAATAAGCACTTCAAACAGAATTTCTATCTATATTTTTAAAAAAAGCTTAAATGTACTACAGCAATGGGAGAATTTGTACCACGACCTGTAGAACAACTATATCTCATGAAACTGTGGTTGTATTTATAAGGACCAAAGACACTTGATGAGAAAGAAGAAGATTTAGAAGTGCTATTATCAATATGCTTTGTATTCCCTTTTGATTAACATCTTATTAGATGACTTATAATAACATTAGCTAGAGACAAATCATTAGCTTTAAAGTTGAAAAAAAGTGTCAGATACCATTTTGTACAGCTGAGCAAGCTGACTACTTGTGCTGGTTCCCTGGGGCCTGTCACTAATATGTATTTTGCAGCTATGACTACGCAGGTGGACTCCAGTCCATGTAGAAATATCAGTAAGAGTTGTGTCAGGCTCACCATAAGCTGCTCGGAAAGTAACATCAAGAGATGACACATTTACTATTTTCCCTATTACAAATAAAAGAAAACATTTTTCATAGAACTGTTCAACTCACTTGTACAGAGCAAAAGATCTAATATTTTCCCTAAATAATTTCCCTAATAATTTCCCTAATTTTCCCTAATTTTTAATCTCATTTTTAGCAGGAGGAGGTGACCAGAGCACATCATGCTGGCCACATGAAGGCTGAGCAATCTCTTTGTATGTTTAATGGGTGCCAAAGAAGACACAAACCCATCTGGAGATGATCCCCTTTTCTCATTCTCAGTCAAGAAGGACTGAAAAAAGGCATTTTGAGATCTTTGAAATCTACTTCTGGAAATGGAAGTATACAGCACGGATACTCAGAAAGAGATCCACATTTATGCTATCTTGGAGACAGACAGGAGAGCAACAGGAGCAGCTCAAGTCGTTTGAAACAGCCTTCTTAGCTGACCTGAGGGTAGTGACTTCTTGGAGATAAGTTATTGTTGAGCTGTCTCTGAAAAACAAACACATTTTCACCATTTTCTCTTGAGGCTGGGTTTTCAGAATTGTGTGTTATAATGCTTTCCCTTTCCAGTGCATTAAAAAAAGCAAGGTAGGTCTTGGCTGATGATTTTTAAAATCACAACATCTTTCAGGCACCTGCATTGTTCCTTTTTATTTGGGAACCTATCTTGTCTCTAGGAACAGTTTATACCAAATTTCCACCTTATGAGTTTCATAACCCACAAATTCCCACTTACTTTAATATATCTTTTTTTTTTTTAATCAGTGAATTCTGTTTGGATAATGAACTGATTAGGAAAAAATCTGCCAAGTCATAAACCCAATATTACTCTTACTGCTGTCATAAGACACTTAGATCACTCTCCTATATTATCTAAATTATTATCTGCCCTCTTTATCTAAAATTATATATAGGCTCATACTTAGTTTTTCCTGAAATGTTCCTGCCTGAGAATGAGAAAGTAAGTCACCCTGTGTGAAATGTAAACACCTCTAAGAAAGAGTGAGAGAGGAAATGAGGGAAATGTGCTGCTAGTTTCTTCTTACTTAATTTGTGTTTTCCTCAAAGCAAAGTATTCACTGGAAATAATAATAAAAAACCAAAACAAACAAACAAACAAAATAACAAACTGTAGATACCTTTGTATTCAGCAGAATAGCATTTGTGTATTTTTAGTATCATTCTGTTATGGCATGTACCAAGTAAGACCTGTGACTTCTCTGTGAAAGTAAGAAAATAAGTAAACAATAGTCTCCTCCTTGTGAAATCCTCTTCTGCAACCAGTGCATTTTAAATGGAGGAGGTCTGAAGGATAGTCTTTGAAACATCACCAAGCAATATGCCAACGATTTCTGATGCCTACTGTTTTCCTTTCAAGTAAAGCTAGTGTTTGCCTAGGCTATGATGTGTGAATGGTGTATAATCAGTCTCAGAATTTTACTGAGTCAGAACCTTTAGAGAGAATATGGGGCATATGTACCTGTGTAATGTGAAAAAAACCCATTGTGTGCAGGGGCTAAAAGTATGTCCTCATTACCCTTATTCATCTATGATTTACAAAATCCCAGATCTACAATTACAATTACTAATAAATGACTAATTACAGTTACCAATACAATTACTTCAGGTCCATGTAGTCTTTTGCTGCAGTTGAGTAATTACTCAGTTTTATTGGTTTGTTGTTCATGAAAGATCTGCAATATTTACTTGAGAAATCAATAGCATTTCCAAAGTCAACATTCATAAAAAGACCCCATGAGAGAAAGCTGATTCTATCAACTTCAGTGGCAACATGATTTTACTGACTGTCTTTTGTGCAAAGTAACAAAAGTTCTTGAAATTTGAAATTCTATGAAAATGTCAATAAGGTCCAAAGTTCTGTTATACATTGCTCTTAGTCTTTATTTACTTAAGGAGTGTTCCTGCTCAGAAGTCAACATTAGCATTAATCATTGATAGATTCTACATATAAGAGGAAAACGTACCCATTTTATGGTAGTGTCCTTGTACTAAAGAATTTATGTAAAGGGTTTAAACTTTAAACAAAAGCTCAAACCTAAATGGCATTATCACAGCAAAATGATGTTCTTCCAGTTAAACACCCTCCTCACTGGACCCTGAATTATTCTGTAATGATTCAGCTCTTGCATACTGCTCAATACCTTTTCAGCTTGTAAAGACGATTCCAACTTGTCAAAGCAAGGATGGGGATGTGATAGATACCTATTGGAAGTAGAGGCAACTCTACTGGAAACACTCCCACTCAAAGGTCAACTTTATGCAAGCACCTACATTTTCCATTTGGCACTGGAATAGATCTTCCCAGACGTGTTGGGGAAAAAGACAGTGTTACTCCTTGAGCTTTCCTAGGAGACAGAAACATGGGCTCTTCATGTGTCATATCATGGGTGTACTATTCACTTTTTGCTTTCAATCTTGCACAAGTTTGCAGCCTTGTTCCCTACACAGTGTAGAGCTGGTATAGACTGGTATGGCAGAACATTGCTGCCCGTTTCTCTCTAGAGTAGTGGTCTCACTGCCCTTAGTTTATTTTGACCAAGCCAAGGACTGCAATCCTAAGCTCTCTCCATGCACTTATAGCAGTTCATTTAGCTAAAAATTTAATGACTCTGAAAATGAACATTAAAAGTAGGAATAACTACTGCTTTTACTAAAGGAATAAGATTTTCAGGTGTTAACTGTGACAAATTCTTTAACCTCTAAATTGGATGGGCCACTGAAAACTGTTGCCTTCTGATACTTATAAATAGAAAGGCAAATCCAAACAATACACACTTCTAAATTCTCAAATAAAAACTTTAAATATCAACAGACAAACTTTCTAGTTACTTAAACTTGAAAAATGCTTTAATTTTTTTTTCTTTAAGATTTTATATGTTCATCAGGAAATTTATATTGCAACAGGTATTTGGGCAATACTTAAGTCAGCTTCAATTATATCTTCTTGTTTTAAGTAAAAAACTTTCAGTTATATTCTACTACTTGAAAAGACATATTAGATCACCACAATGTATCAAGGAAAAGCATTATATACATTTATAGAATTTTATTTGTAGGGTGATGGTATAAAAATAATTCCTGTAAACATATTAGTTTTATAAGTTTACATTTAAAAGTCTGAAAGGGTAGTAATATAAGAATAATACAGAGAAGGTTTGAAATATCAGTATATGATTAAAAATGAAATTTGAATCCAATTCTACCTGGCATTAAGATAACAGCTGTTGTTATCAGTCCCCTTCAAAGGATGGCGGGAGTTCTGAGAAATAGTTTTAGAGGAAAAGAACTTACTGTGAATAGCTAGTCAAAACATAGATGTAGGCTAAAGAAGGTTTTTTAAAATTATTCAATACTTAAGTAATGCACAAGTAATTAGAACCATAGAATCAGATTAAAATTAGCTGTGGTGTTTGACCACTCTTATGATATAAAATATTTTTTCTTATGCTTAATTAAAATTTCCCACTTGCTGCCTTGTTTTCTTTCATCATGAAAATCTGAGCTGTCATAAACCTTTCTTAAATGGCTAGAAAGGGAAAATAGATAACCCTTAACTTTTAGGTTTAACAAGTGCTATCTGTAGCCACTCCTCATCTGTCACATATCTTTCCCAGAAATCAACAAACACTTGTAACCATCCTCATAGCTGTCCATCGGTTTTCTCTGCTTACTTGACAAAGCAAAAAACTATTTTTATTGTGAGGCGTCAGAAATGGAAACTATGTTCCAGATGCAACCTTGCTAGTGCCCAGCAGAGGGGAATAACTTCCTTCGACCTGCTGGCTATGCAGACCTGATGTCCCTCTCAGCAGAGCTGCTTCCCAGTCTGTCAGTCAGTCAGTCAGTCAGTCACTGTCCTGTTCTATTGCATGGGTTATTCACTTCCTCCATGCCTCCTTGTCCCCTGGCCCATGCAGGATTTTATATTTGCCTTTGTTCACGAATCTTTGCTAGCCCATTCTGCCCATCTGGCAAAGTCCTCTAGAATGGGAGTCATACCCTTGGCATATCAGTCTCTTTTGCTCTCCAAATTAGGAATATCCACAGACTTCCTGGATGTATAAGCTCTTCAGATCTCTGATGGAGATGTCACCCTAACATCCTCTGAAATACCACCCGGAACAGAGACTTTGAACTCTTGAATATTATCTTTTTAGACCAGTGTCCCAGATACTTATTGGTCCACCCTGTAGTCTATTCTACTCCTTGGTTTGGATGCCAGGCTGTTATAGGAGACTGGCAAAATCCTTGCTAAGGGGGAGGCAAGCAACACCCATGTCATGTGAATGCAAGGGCAGCCACATGCTCTGTCGTCCCAGCATGAGGTTCAAAAAAGAAGTGGAAAGTGGAAAACCAATGTAAATCTAAAATGTCCTCTGGTGTGCATTTATTCAACGTGATGCTTGTCTGTTGAAATTTGCTGTGTGCAGAAGAATTGCTCAAGAATGTCAATGCATGAAAAATCATTCTTGGTTGAGTAAGCAGAGTTGTAAATTAAGAGTGCAGCAAACCAGTGATTAAAAAACAAAAGAAGTGCTGTATGAAGTTCTCCACCAGTTTTTGCAACTGTTCCTGTATAACATATTACAGTTTTTATTCTCCTCTTCACTGCGTTTTCACTTTTTATTTATTTTTTTCTGTAGGTTTCCAATGAAAAAGGTTCTGTTTAGATATGATGGTGAGTATAACTATTTTTTTTAATTTGATTATAGTCGCAATTTTAATATGTTACTACTTTGGTGTCACTTTATCAAATTTTTATCTTTTTATTTGAAAAGATGATAGGATGCTTTAGGTACACAATTCAGTGTTTGGATAACAATATGGCTACATTTGGTGAATGATTTTCTATAAATAATTACCAATGCAAAATAATTCTAATTCTTAGCATGACAGAATAAAGTCACAATAGAATTAATTTTAAGTGGGATGCTATCAAATCATTGGAAGGAATTGAGGTGTACTCTGGAATTAGATTGTGAAAGGATGTCAGGGAATTAAGATGAATTTTTTTTTATTTGAGCACATAACCACATACTGCCATTGAATGAATAGTTTGCTAGAGTTAAATAATACCACCTTGCAAATAATGTACTATGCTGAGAGCTGATTTAATGTAGTACTTAGCAAGAGAGGTCAGCAAACAGGTGATACTGAAAAGGCTGAAAAGTTCAATGCTTTTTTTTTCTATTTCCTTGTTTCAGTCTTCACAAAAAGAAGAGATTAATTATGACTAAAAGTTTATCTCAATTATTATAAAGAATTTGAGAGTAGGATCATGGAGAGAAATTGAAAATAACACCTGAAGGAATACTGAGGTAAATTGGAGTACTCAGGATGGAACAACCTAATGAAATTTACCCTTAAAATACTTAACCTAAGCAATTCCTCAAACACTAGTGATTAGTAGGGTAAGTTCCCAGAAAACTGGAGAAAGGTAAACACAATGTTCTATCTAAGCAAAAGAGGAAAGAAAAATGTAAAGAATTACAGACAATCCAGTCCTAACAACGTTTCTAAGACACTGGAACAAGGTATTAAACAACAAGTTTGTGGGCATCTAGAGAATGGTAAGAAGATAAGATTATTTGCACAGGGACACGTCAGAAACAAATCCTATCGAGTTGATCTCATTTCCTTCTGTGACAGCAAAGCAGATATAAGGATGTGTTTTATACAGTGTATCTTCAATGTAGTCTCACAGGACATCCCTAAGCAAGCAAGGCAGATATGGACTAAATTAAATTCACATAAGGTAGATAGGTACTTGATTGGAAAGCAGGACTCTGAGAAGAGTTATTTGCTGCCCTAGTGGGAGAGTATCTCACAGAATTCCAGAATGCTGTCTTCTAGCTCTAGCACTATAAAATTTTTCCATTAATTACTTTCTCAATGTCATGGATAATAGACTTACCCAGTTCACAGATAATGCTCACTTGGGAGGACTTGCAAGCAGCATGGAAGCTGGGATTTTAATTCAAAAAAATTCACTTTCATTACAAGAATGGCTTGAAATAAGTATGATACAATTGATTGAAGAAAAATACAAAGAAATATGAAGGGTACAGACAGAAAAAGAATGAAAGTAATGCTGCAGGTGAGAACCTGAGGATTATAGGGGAGGAAAAACTGAGTCTGAGTAGAAGAAATGATCCTTTCAGGGAGATGTTGGAAGGAATGCTTCTAATATGATGAGGATAATTACTATTTTTTTTCACTATTAGTGCAAAATCAGTGGCATAGGATGTGGAAAACAAATGGGAGATTTAGAAAAGATGTGAAGGCTTCAGTATCTTCACACAGAAGATAAGAAATAAGGACAGAGTAGAGGCACAGCACTTTCTCTCTTCGTAAATGGACTATTATAAGGGGATATTAGTCACTTTTCCATCTCTCCTCTGAGGAGAAAAAGAAATGGGTCTAAATTTCAGAGAGAGAGATATAGTTTGAATTTGAACAGTTACAGCTCTGTGAAAATTTAAGTTTTAGAAGCAGTTTGCCTCAGGCTGCTGCAAAGACAGGCAAACTTCTCACAAGATAAATCTGATCTGCCAGCTCTCATTTTCTCCCACAACTATAGAACAAAGGAGGTTGCTGAATATATCTTTAGGATTGTTTTTTTTTCTCTGAAACTATGAATTTTATTTGTTAGTCAGATCATCAGGTTGTATAAATTGGAAAAACTGAGCGAGCTCAGTATGTGATATGCATCTTACTAATCTGTATTTTTGACAAATTGTGTTCATGCAATAATCCTTCTTTTGCAGCCCCAAATTAGGATCAAGAGCTAAAACTGAATTTTGAAGCCTGTTTCTATATTAAGAAGGAATCCACAGCACCAGCCTTATTTAAAGCACCATTTTAAACAATATTGCTTCTGGTATGCTAGTTGCAAAGCAGTAATAACAATCAAATATTCTTTCAAGAAATTATCTTATGTACTAGCATAATTAACCATGGAGATACACACATGAATATGCCATTTCTTGAAGTGCTTGCCAGTTTAAGAGATGCCCAATATAACACAGCATATTTTCTTTAGAAATAAATGTTGAAATTAAATAAAGCTGTATTTTTGTTGCAAAGTGTTTTTTGTGATTCTTGTTTTTTACTCCTTTAAATCTGGCTCCATGGGTTTCAAATAGCTGAGAACAAATGCCAGCATTGCTGGGAAAGGAATGCCTCTGTGTGCTTAAACTTGGTCACATTTTACCACCACACCGACACTTGTATTTTGTGAAGTAGTCCAGGGATTATTCACTTTTGTGTCAGCACCCACAGCAATGAATGTGCACAGTGATTTTCCTCTGCCATGCAACATTCATAGCCCTTTTGACCAGGTGGTGAGTGCAGGCAGAATTACCGTCTGCACTCCTGGCACACCAGGAAGAAGCACCACTTTCCGGTTTATGCTGCTGCATCTTTGATCTTGTACTTCCACATGCTATCGTCCAAGCCTGGATCTTAAAGATTTTGCTTTTAAAATGCATTATGAAATGACTTTCTAAGGAAGCTGGTTGTCTATGCTTTCATGAGCTACCTGAGTTCTGCCCAGTGTCTTGGTCCTTTGAACTACAAGCCACCCGTCAGGTGACTCTGACAACATGCTCAGGACCTTTGCATTGTAGCCCTGTCCCAGAGTGCAGGAGCATTTTATCTCCTCATGTGTTGTGATTAAGACTGATATTTTAAGGAGAAACCCTGCTGTTTTCATTAAAATTAATGTGATGAACTATTTTATGAAATACCACCATAAGGAAAAACATTAAAATTAAAACCAGCTTAAGTGGGATAGTCCATAAGCTACTCAGCCTTTTGCCCTATTGGACCTGGTGTAACTTCAATACAGCCTGCTTTTAAGCTGTTGGACTCTAGCTGTGAAAACAGTATAAAAGGTCAGCAATCAGTAAGTCTTTCTCTTTATAGGTAATTTATAAAATTTTAAGAATATTGTGAAAAGACTGCTACACATTTAAGGGTGGTGTTTTTTGTATTAGTTTCTTTCTCAATAGAAAAATAACAGAAGTGAACTGTATAGATCTTGTGAATGGCATATGTATTAACCAGGTGGTGGAAAAAAACCTGAAAAAGCATTTCAGTGAGTTCAAGAGAGAGTTTGTGGGGACAGAAATCAACACATACAAATAGAACAAAAAAGTATAGAAAAATTTAAAAAATAGTCAAAAATTCATACATATAAAAACATTTATAACTATAAATGTGCGCCTTAGGTTATGTAACCAAAAAAAAAGTGTATTCTATTTCATCTATTGAAAGCAGTTAATGAGATTTTTTTTTTCTTTATCTCTTGCAACTCCAGGGGGGAGAGAGGACAATGCCTTCTGATAATGGGCCAGCTGTTAAAACCAGGTTTTAACAGTGGCAGTGTTTCTTATCTCTTTCACCACCCATCCATCCTCCAGGGGATATCTTCTGCTAATGAGCCATTAAGGCTCACCAACGACATGACACATTACATCATCCCATTGTGAGATGCTCTACCCAGTGGGGAGGAGGCAACCATTCCTACCTAGATAAAAACTGAGACTCGGGAACACCAGACATCTGGTGATCCCCAAAGGAAGTCCAGACCCATCTTGCTACCACTGGGCTTTCTACAGGATCATCTCTACTCCACAGAACCACATCTGTTACTCCAAGAGGATTTATTTGGATTGCTTCCAACACCCTGACCAATAGGGTGTCAGGTCATATCCCTGATTCTGTCAGGGTTTTCCAGGATTTTTGTTTGCTTGCCTGCTTGTTTTTTTTGTACTACTACATTTGTAATTTTTAATATTCCTTCTAAAGAACTGTTACTCCTCTTCCCATATCTTTGCCTGAAAGCCCCCAATTGCAAAATTATAATACTTTGGAGGGAAGGGGATTTACATTCTCCATTCCAAGGGAAGCTCTAGCTTTCATAGCAGACAACTGTCTTTTCAAACCAAGACAATGTGTTAAAAATACTCTAGAAGCTGTAATAGATCTACCCACCAAGGACCTAATAGTATTTCTTGGTTTCAGTAAAGCATTTAATTGGGAAAAAAATCGTATTTAAAGCCATGAGATCTGTGTGATTCTCAAAAGCCTTGGTTTGCTTTTCTGCCCATTTTTTTTCAAGGCATTTATTTTTTTCTGAATATGTTCCAACCCCAGATTTCTTTTCCTCTTGATTTTCATTTTTGTAGAGGCCAAATCCATTCTAGTATGTCTAGCTGAGACAATTGTTCACATGGCTTAATTTTAAGTTTAAATTAACCCATAAGATAGACTGAAGCCCATATGTGGAAGGAACACATGCAAGACAAAGAACTACTGGGGTTAGATGTAAGACAAAGGAGAAATCCTTTTGTTTACCTCTGGGTTTGTGATTTTGTTCGTCTATGCGTACTTCAAGAAACAGTTTCTCTGTTCAAACAGCTTCCATCTATGAATGAAAAAATGAGATTATATTGGCAATTACTGTCAAGAAATTCTAGCCTGGGAAACCAGTGGAAAAAGTATTAAGAGAAAAAAATCTTTAAGGAGAGATTATAAAGAGCAAAACAACATGAAAATGTTTGCTTTTTCTGTAGTACTAGAAAATCAATGGATGCTGCTTATTCAATAGTGTAATATATTTAGTCCATGTTCTGATGCTTTTACCCTGGTTTTAGTAATGATTTTCTGGCAAAATGGTGTTCCCATCAGGCTCACAATGGCTGTGTATCTTTGGTGAGGACTTATGATCCCCTTTTTGCCTCAATTTCTCTTGCAGTCTGATATGCTATGTTCAGCCCCCTCTGTGCATGCTTGTGATGTTTCTTCTGTTGCTATGTGCAACAACTCAAGCTATCAAGAAAATTACTTATTAAAGTTGGCCCAAGTGGTCAGAAGGGAAATGTGTCCAGCACATAAGGTGTATTTGGGCAGTGACATACTTGAGAAAATCTGGATGCTGCATTAGAATAAGGACAGCCCTTTACCCCAGGGTTCAACTGGCTGGCATCCAAAACCTGGTTTGGTATGGCACAGATCTGTGGTCTTAACTCAGTTTTAATGAGAAAATTGCTTAAATGTCACAGAGTTCACAAGCTAAAACTATGTAAAATGAGAAAAGTAAAAGCACAGAGAGAAGGATTTTGTTATGATAGTAAGAGTAGCAATTCAGGGATAGAAAAGGAAAGAAAAATCTGTACCTTAAGGTATAAGAAATCCTCAAAAGCAGAGAATCAGAAAGTGGCAACTGGGCAACACTGAGGATCAGTCTGTTAAAAGGATTAAGATACAGATTTATTAGAAGCAGCTGAGGCATCTGGGGGTGTTTAGCCTGGAGAAAAGGAGGCTCAGGGGAGACCTCATCACTCTCTATGAATACCTGAAAGGAGGTTGTAGCCAGGCAGAGGAATAGTCTCTTCTTCCAAGTAGCAAGCGATAGAATAAGAATGGCCTCAGTTTGTACCACAGGAGGTTTAGATTGGATGTTAGGAAAAAATTTCTTCACTGAAAGGGTGGTCAAGCATTGAAATAGGCTGCAGATGTTAGTGATGGATTCACCATGCCAGGTACAGTTCAATAGGTGTGTGGATGTAGCACCTGGGGACACGGTTTAGTGGAGAACACAGTGATGGACTCAGTGATCTTAAATGTCTTTTCCAAAATTAATGATCCTATGGTTCTAAGATTCACTGGTGGGATCTGGTAGGTGCACACAATTGAGATGAACACCAATATGTGCATAACTTCCTTGCAACACCAGCACAATATTTTCTGAGAGCTCATACTGTCAATGAAATACAGTATAATCCTTGTTTCCTTCATCTCCGACTGGTTGATGAGATTTGGGATTGACAAGTTCACAGTAAACATCACCTCTCTGAAGCTAAATGCAGCTATGCACAGGTTGATATGTTCACAATGGTCTGCACTGATGGCATAATGAAGGTGGCATGTGGTCCATCCTATATTGGGATCACTGCCAAAATTTCTGCACCTGATGGTGTTTCTTGAGAGGCTCCTATTCAGGTATGATCCACAATGACTGATGTTCCCTTTTCTGTAAGTCCTAGTGAAACACCATTTAGGAGTGCACCTGTAATTGTATGACTACATAGACACTGTGCTGGTTCATGCACAGGGTCCCCCACTCTTCACTGGCTTCACTGGGCTGAGCCCAGAATGGGCTGACCTTGAGACAGCACAAGAGCATGGCTGGCAAGAAGAATGAGATGGCATCTGCTTCCTCCAGGTTGACCAAGTGATGCAGCTGGCACAGGAAATATGCATGATCAATTACTGTGATGGGGTGAGCAAAAAGGCTGTGAGTCCGTAGCAACCACCATAATAATAATGATAATAATAATAATAATCATCTATGTAAGGTATAAATGTAATACCTATAAAGTAATTTCCTTTTACCTGTAGCTGTTGACTTTTGGCCATTAGTGTGTGTGCATCTCTGTGTGTGAGGAATGGGATTTCTTTGGCATGAACAATTTGGGTAGTTGTTCTTCCTCTACCCCTGGCTCTAAATCTCTTGATTCAAATATCTTATGAATTGGGAGAACTGGTATCAGTGACTGTGAATAGCAAGTCACACTATGACAGGACTCAGACACCTGATGAAATTTGTCACATAAGTAACCATCATTCTGAGTTACATGTAACTTGGATTAGCATCATAAGCCTTGAGATAGGAAGCCCTGAAATTTTGAATCAAAAGTGGCACTGCTTGCTACCACAGCAACAAACCACAGCAGTGAGCTGTCAGGCTCTTGTCAAACAGGGTGAGGGCACCCCCATTCCTATGCCTGCTCCAAACAAAGACTGCTTTGACAGTGAGAAAATCACTTTAACACACAGCTTGTCTCTTCATAAACACATCTAAAACCTAGTCATTCGCAAATTGGGAGGATGACTCCTATTCTGCCATTGCTACAAAGTAGAATACATTGTAGGATAATATTTTTGTTGAAGTAATTTTGCCCTGACAAATTTTAATTGCATTGCAACTATTAATAAAAAAAACCAAAAAAAACAATTAGTAAGCATAAAGTATTGTGGCCATTAAAAATCAGTGATGCATTCTGTGCCAGGAGTTATCAGTTAAATTTGCATTTAAATTCAGCAAAAGGGTTGGACGGTATTGTTGCAGAGTTTAAACCAGAGATAAGCAATTACTTGCATTCTCTGATACATTGAGTTGTCCCTCCTGGCAAATGGCTGACCTGGGGTCTGGCATTGTGATTTCTTCTGGCTGAGTATCCCTTAATTTTCCTGGCATAAGGTCATAGCGCTGCACAAGACTTGACTCCAGGCTGCTTGTCAGAGCCAGGAGAAGGGAAGGTGTTATGGTTGTCTGATGGGGTGGGCTCTGCTGTCCATCCTGGGAGTCACTTTCAGCACCAAGAGTCTTGCCAGCCACTGCTATGCTACCCTTCTCTGAAGGTGATGAGATATTTATGATGCCCAGTAGGCTCAGTCAGACAAATTAGGGCTGCCTGTAAAAGAAAGTCTGTGAAATAACCTTGGTCCAGCTTTAAAGAGATTCTTCATTTTTGTATTTAACTATGCCAACTAGAACTAGTACTAGAACCCTAACTCAAAATCTTGGGGCAGCTGTTATGCTTGGAACAGGCTAATATTCAATGGAGAAAAAGGATCACGTCAAGCTGTTTTTAAATTGTTACAGATAATTCAGTGCATGTTTTCACAGAGTGAAGACAGAGCTGCTTGGCTTACAGAAGAAAATACTAAAAAAAAAATGTATTTACTGAAGCACAATGGAATAGTTATGTGGGTTTTTTAAAGGTTGAACAGAAGACATCAAGTGGGAAAAATGGGTTATATCAACATTGTTGCAAAACAAAGACACTTAGAACACAAGTTGATTTTTTTGTTCCTTTAAAAGAAATCTAACTCCTGTGTAAATGATTTCCAAGCAAATTCGTTGCCTCTGGTTTATCATCAGCAGGTCCTTAAAGTTAAAAAGAGATATGCCTGTTCACTTAATCTGACAGACATTTACCACATATTCTTTCTTATGCTTCCAGAGCAAGGAGATAACTAGATAAAAGTTTTTTTTAAGATTTATAATACAAAGGAGATTTGAATTTTGCTAATGTCAGTGCAAATCATAGGTCACTCTCTTGGAGATGACAGAGCTGCACAGACGAAAGGAAAAGAAAGGAATCATAATTTGCAGAGAGCACTTCATGAACATATCCTTTCTCATCTCCTTTATATTTGTTGCATCATTGCAGTCAGTGACAGAATTAAAGTTGTCCAGATTTTTAAATTATGAACAAAACAATAAGAAAAATGCAGAGAAAATTTGAAGGTTAAGATTTATGTACTATTAATGTGATGGACAGTGATTGCTTTTTGCTGACCTTGGCCTTTCTGTTTCTTTCACACAGGAGATTGCCTGCAAGAGAGAAAAATATAAATTTTGTGGTCTGATGTAATTTTCCCTCATCTGCAGCTCCTTAGTTGTGACAAGGATAGTGTAGAAGGCAGGTCCAATAAAAGCTCTTCTGGCAAGAAATTGTATTGAAGACTTCAATATTTGGATTACAAGCCCAAATATATAAACATACACACAATTTGCCTCTTAATGTCTCTATCATTCATAGCAATGCATCCACACGGGCTGTGCTTTCAAAAGTAGCTGCCCTTTGATGCTGTGCCTTCCCAAGCAGCCCAGCTGAAGTCACAAAGGGAAAAATCCCCTTAATTCCCTAAAAAGCAACCCACCATTAGCTTCTCCATTACTACAAAATGGAGACAGAAGGATGACTGGTTTTTGCCTCTTGTTGTTCAGCTTTGGAGACTTAAATTGTCTTGTTCAGATTTGAAATTGTGCGTGGTGTCTTTTATTTCAATTAAGCCTTATGTGCTACCTCTGCTAGGAACTTCAAAGTTCTTTGGTATTTTTTCATGCATCTTTTTTTGTCAACAGTACCACATAGATTTCTTTAAGCCCTCTGTTCAAAAACCTGGAGATTACATATCAAGTAGCAAAGGCTGTTAGACTTATTGATATCCGCTTTTTTTTTTTTTTTTTGTGGACATATAAATACAGCCATTTACTTTTTTAATAGGAATGAGCACTTATCAGTGGGTATTCTTTATGTTAATTAGAATGACTGCCAAGTTCATTTTGGCTACAGAAATGCAAACCTTAAAAGAATACCTTTGAGTAATAGTTTATACTGAATATCACCTGATTTTTTTTTTTTTCTGAATTTGCCCATAGTAAAACAAGTGAAAAGAGTGAAGCATATAAGGCTAAGCTAGATCACTGGAAATAAAATTGAAATGGGAGATGCAGGATAAGTTTATTGCAGTGATGTCAACCTGCTTATCAGAAAGGAAAATTTAGATGAGATACAATCTAAATGTTAAAGGTTTTCTAATCATGTGAAGAACACACTGGTTTTAGGTACACGAAAAGAAAGAGAGCTTCCTTTGACACCATGTACTCATTCCTCACATTGTTTTGATTTCAGAAGTCTCAAATATAGAACTAAAATATTGGATCATGTATATTTTGTATATGTTGAAACTTTGCTATAAACTTCCTCACTTGCAAGAGATCGCAAAAAGTTTCATAATGATGAATACATAGCTGTGGCTCTGCTTCCAGTACCTCTGTATCTTGGGCAAATAAATCAGTTTACAACATATCTGACTAATAATTAACACATGCAGAGTCCTCCTAGAAAACTGTAGTCTGCAGCTTTCAGTTCAGATTTCTTTCTGATTGCTAACTGGAGGTACTACATTTAGAGTAAAAGAGCATTTGCTGAGAAAGAGAAGGACAACAAGCCTCAAAAAAGGCTTCTAGAGGCACAAGAATGTGGAGCAAAATTCAGGTATTGCTCTTATATTGCGTTGCCAGTGAAGTTTTGATGGCAAAGCATCTTGATTCTAGACGTAATGTCCCCCAAGGACTTTACTCTGTAGAAGACAGTGGTTCTGCTAAGTGGAACAGGATTAAAAGGAGTCTGTATCAGGGAAGGTCCTGCAGGATACGAGGCTGTTGCACAGGAAGAGATGATGACTGCAGCTTTACCATTGTCTCCAGAGAAGCTATATGTTACTGTGACCAATACTGCACCTCAGGCTCTCCTGGGCCTGTAGACTGCTGTGCTGACTACTGGGATGTCTGCAACCACCCTGTTGAGCCCACCAGGTCAGAGGAGCCTTGGCCTCCTCCAGCATGGGGTAAGTAGAGTGAAAATGCTCAGTTGGCTTCAGTTGGCTTTAGTGCATCACAGTGAAAATATACGTAGAAGTGGAAATACTGATTAGTCTCTACAGTGTATAAATCCTGAAAATGTGACTAAAGACACAGTGGACAAAGACACTAAGTATGAAACTGGAGTGAGAATTATACTTGCTGTTATATCTTTGTCTCTAGGACATTAGTGTTGACTTGACTGTATTTCTCTTGGACAGAACCTCTGTTTTACTTGAAACTTCTTGGAGATTAACCTCATTGGGTCAAAATTACTGTAAGCTGAAAAATTTCAGTAGGGTTGCACATGAGATGAACAGCAAGCTTGAAATATTTGTATTCATCAGTACAAACAAATCAGCAACAAAATTGAGTGCTATCCTGAATGATACTGCCCTGAGGTGGTCTGCAATGCTTTTGATGCAGCATAGCTTTCCTGTGGGGCACTGTTTTTCTGGCAACAGCTCAGGTGTAGGACTGAATGAAGGGATGTGCTTTTAGAACAAGGAGTAGGTGAAGGGATATGTTTAGAACAAGAATTTGTGGCATATTTTAGTTTCTTACTAGTTAGTTTTCAGGGGAAGTCCCTCTAGGACTACTCTAAACTAAGTCTAACTACTTTTAGTACTTAAGATTAGAAAAAAAAAAGATTTTCAAAAAGCTCCCTTGGCTTTTGAGTAGGCCAAATCTCTACTGGTGAAGAAAATTTGGTATTGTGGATCTTAAGACTATGTAACTTCTTACTGTCAGTACACCAAATCTGGCCAAAGATGTTGAGAATGTACCAAAGTTTCAAAAGAATAAAATCAACAAAATATTACTGTGACTTTTTAAAGTTAACTGTCTCTACAATAACCTTACTTCTTGCAGTTCAGCACTCAGGACACAAGCTCTTCACAAAGCTGTGCTCTTAGGCACACAGTCAAAATCTGATAAGTAGGAGTGACAGAAATGCTGCAAAACAAATTTTATTTTTGAAAATGTTTCTAACCATTTAAAAGTATGTTCTAGGGCTCCATGTAAATAAAGACTGTTTAAAAATTTTTTTTAGTTCAGTGGTGTATATTATTTTCAACATGGGGTTTCTGTTGCAAGCACTACATAAACATGTAGTTGTATTTCTGCCCAGAGCTGAGAGCTGGTGAGCCTACTTTGGCAAACTGTCTCATGGAATCGAATCACTAATAAACCTGCAGCAGTTTGCCACATGGTCACTGCCACAAGTCTACCTCTAAAAGGCAGAAGTGTAACAGAAGGTTAAGGCTATAGGTGAGGGGTAATATTTTTATTGCTTTCTTAATCCAATTTTTTGCATTTGTGTTTTCTGTTTTTGTAACTCCTAATATACCTGCCAAGGGTAGCAATTATATTTACAGTACCTTTACTTGTCCTATAGACAATTTTATACTATTTTTTAATATGTCATCTCACAAAAATCCTGGTTCTCTGATCTTTAAAGTGATGGAAAGTCTGCAAGTTTTAAAAATTTCTTTATTGGATATTCATTATGTAAGTAATTTAGTGGGTAAAAGGCAAATAAAAAAGCCAAAAATAAAGCAAGGGGAAAAAAGTAACAAACAAAACCATCTCTAAACTGGAATATCTGAGGAATTGGAATGAAAGAAAGGATAAACAAGTAGGACTAAATGCCTGAAGATTAAGCAAATTAGGAAGCAAATTAGAAATGACATAAGTATGCTAACTTACTTTTAGCAACTGATAATACATTTCTGCCTTAGGCTAAGAAATATTGAAGCACTTGAAGACCACACATGCCAAAGTACTTTTTACCTGAAAGATCTTAATCTTTTCGTTGCCAGAGGTTTTGCTCTCAGAGCCCCCTGATTCACAGTTCTTTAAATAAACCAATAAACTGAAGTGTTTTACATGGGCTGGAATGTACAGCAATAAAACTGCTCAGTGGTTTATTTCTGGATCCCCACATATTCACTGACAGTGTACAGCAGAAACAAGCTACACTGCGACTTCTTCCATGTATATGCACCATGCTGGGGGTCAGTACTGATTTAAATGTGTGGAACTGCTTTGACTCTGCCTTTATAAAACCAGACTTCAGTTTTTTTCTATGGCTTTCATGTGTCATTTCAGAAGAAACTGCACATTCCTGCCTTAGATACCAAATAGAAGTTCAGGGTCTTTTTTATTATAGTAATATTTTCAATTTTGTTGTTAGGAGAACTCTTTGAGTTTTATCCCAGGACTTTACTTATTTTTTATTTTATATCTTTGTTATTCTGATGGTACAAAAAGTCCTGTCAAAATCCACACATTGGGTCTCAGCCTGTTAGTGGTGTAAAAGTGACATCCAGTGAGTTAGCTGGTTGCTTTAACATGACAGATATGATCTGACCTACAAGGGAGTAAACTTGAAGATATTTCACTGACAGAAGTACTCAGACCAATGCTGGAGACAAATGAAACCATTAAGGGTATATGAATGTTGGACTGTGAAGGAAGTCTCCATTTCTCAAATCGCCTTCTTTCCATTAATGATTTTCACATCATAAAATACCATTCAGAAAGTCATCAAGCTGCATCTTCAAATTAATTAATTTTCCACTTAATGCATTAATATTCCAACCTAATACATTCAGAGTCAGACAACCTTGCCGTATTCTCATGTGTCTTTTAGTTTAGATATCTCTGTTGTCTCACTGCTGCCTCAGGCAGTACTCCTGGCCCACAAAATATTAATTTGGCTAGGCTGAAGAAACTGCACGGTGTTAATCTTCAATTCCCTAAGCATACATCATTATAAAGCTGCTTCTGTACTAGTCCAGGTTTGCATTTAATGTTGGGCACAGGCAGTGAGCCCTGCCAGCAGAGCCAGCAGACCCAATGAGGGTCTGTTCCATCTCTCAAATGTTGCATCAATACTTCCTTCTCTTGATATTTTTGAAATAACTTGCTTGATCCTCCTTCCAGCTACTGTCAGATGCTGATTTTGTAACATACTGTGACAAACTGTGGCACTATGGTAATTTGCTTTGAGTATTCTGTGAAAAATACCTCATCTCTTGGCTGAAGTTGCATTAGAGCAGACACCTGAGGCCTCAGACTGCCTCGGTGGGATCTATTTTACCTGTGCTATCTCCCATAGCCTGCTGAACTAACAACCGGGAAATAAAGGCATTTTTAGTTAATACATCAGCTCTGCTTCACTTCTGCATTTTTCTGTGAAATTATGTAGGGCTTGCAGCATGTGTTTCTGTCTGGCAGTGAAGGAGGTGCAGGCAGCTGAGGCAGGCACGTGTGTGTGGATCTGGGCAAACTCCAGCCCTGGCCATGAGAGGATCATGGCCTTCCTCACACTACTGCTGCGGGGAAAAGCGTGGCACCATGCAAATTGCAAGTGAACACTATACTAAAGCTTCTTGAAAACAGAGGAAAAGGGAGTCCAAGCCCTCTCAGTGGGGGAAGAAACATGGTGTCTGTAGGCTCAACTGTCAGAACAGGTGGGAAAACACAGACCTGTGTGATAAATGTACAGTGTTTGTTATTGGCTCCATCCAACACCCTGTGCAGGCATTCTGGGTCATTTTTCCACTGAAGCTTTGACAATCAAATACACCAATGAAACAATTTATGTGGAGGATACTGAAACACACACAAAATCTTTTCTCAATTAAATGTTATCAAATAAAAAAAATAAGAGAGATGTATTTTTTTGTGAACTCATCACTCAATCAACATTTTATAGTGGGTTTTGGAGGGTGCATGAAACATACATTTGCCTTGAAGTGTTATTGATCTATCTGTTTTTCAAAGAGAAACTAATCTGGCAAGGAAAAAGAATTTATTACAATAGGTTTGGAGTATTCACTATTTATTTATTTCTCTACATGTACAACTTACTTTTATTTTAATTGCCAATTAGAAAATATTTTTTTTAGAAATTTTTTCTTTTTACTACTGGAAAATGCCTTTATTTGAAGAATTTTTTTTATTTATATAAGATAGTAATTCTTCAGGGGTGTTTTGAATCTGACACTGAATTTATTTACTATGAATGATAATATATTCCCTAAAAAAATAAAATACATTAAACTGTCTTCATTACTTGGAAGAAACTGGAACCATATTATTGACTTTCAACTAAATAATTCAAGCATACTGCATAAAACCAATTAATGCAATAGTAGCAAGAGTTTTCAGTAATTCACTTGAAGAATAATTTTATTTTCACACCTCTATATGTTATGTTGGCAGGTTGTTATAAAGATGGCCGATATTACGGAGAAGGAACAATAATTAAAGACAACTGCAATTCCTGGTAATGTTTCAGAGAACAGCAAATTGAATTCTATTTAGTGTATGTCATGAAACAGGAATTAAGGTAGAGAGAATCTTTAAACTTATATTAAACATGTAATCAAATTAAAATGGCTGCAGAAGTAGTGCTAACTATTAAGGTTTTGTGGAGGTAGATTACAGTCAACTTAGAAGAACAACAAGAGGGAAACTGGACTTTCTAAACATGATATTAATATTAGACTTTTAAAATCTCCTCCTCACTGGCCTAATTCTGTTCCTGCTCAGTCAAATCTAAATTGAAATGGTTTCAGTCTAGACCTGGGCATTGACCTGAATGCAAACTAAACAAATATCACTAAATTTTGTGGAATCCTTCCTCCTTGTGGGTTGTTTTTTTTTTTTTTTTTTTTTTTTTTTTTTTTTTTTTTTTTTTTAATGAGTAATGAAAACTTACATTAACCTGTAAGGAAAGTGTATACATATATATATATGTATGTGGAAAGGGGTGAATTGTTTGACCACCCCTTTCTCTGCCTTGGGACAGAAGCAAACAGTGTGGGCAGGGGAGCTTTGCTGTCAGCCCTGGTAGTTGGCTGCCTGAGCTTTGCTTCTCCAAAAACCAGCCCTACACTGGAGGGACTGGAATCCCTGGGTTCCAGCCCCACCCAAATAGGGCTGGAGCTCCCACTGTGCTGAATTTAGCAGGGTCTTTCTGGGTTTCCAGAGTAAAACTTCCTCAAAACTTCTCATGTTTTCAGGAACTCAACATCAACATTACATTCCCTGGTTTGATCTCACAAAGATGGAAGCAAAATTTTTCAGATATGATCTTCTCACAAACTGTAAACCTTCCCACTTTGTTCCAACTCATTAGATGGTGAAGTGGGAAGAAATGATGATATGTTTTCATAAACTCTCTGTGACAATTATATTGTTCACACTTTTTTCTGCCTCCATCTGCCTTCTGCTGTTAAAGTGCAAATTTTTCCTTTGACAATTCCTTTTTTTGTTTAGTGATATTCTTGTCCTTTCAGCAAATGTTTCAACAGTCTCTGGAAATGTTCAACAGACGTATGCCTTGTTCGCCAAGACTTAATTCAGCACATCAATTCTGGAGATTATGGGTGAGAACCCTTTTATTTTAAAGTTTTGTTATGCATCACAGTATTGCTCATTCTGTGTATGTGCAAATTACAAGGTACGCAGTCTTCCCCACCTCTTCCATCTCCAAATACATTACAGCAATTTGACAGTAAGTGTGCATTTGTGAAACTTTCCTAAATCACTGGCAGATTATAAAGCTTTAAATGGAAAGATACTGAACATCTTATGCTGGTAATATTCTCCAAATTTTGAACAATTTATTTTCTCTCAAAACATGATTTGGATAATCTTCCCCTATTCTTCACTGTGCTTATTACTTGGGATAGATATTTAAAGTATTTTTTTCTGCTCCCTTGAGATTACTGTTCCATATAACAGGACTCTAGGTAGTACTGGAAGAGGAGAAGATGGGTGCAACAGGGATCAAGTTATCAAAACTTTGGGTTTTTCTTGCTAACAATCTCATTCCCCTGGCTAGTGCACAGGAATTAGGGACCCCAGGACTGGATCTGTGCTGTGGGAGCCTGCTGGCTTTTTACAGGCAGAGATACAGGGGCAGCCTCCCTAGGACGTGGGGTGCCAAATTCGCCAATGAAGCTCTACAAAGTTCTGATTTCAAGCTGCCATGAGTACTGAAATATTTTGTACTTCATGGGAAACATTTAAACCAACTGAATTAGGATAAACAACCAAGTTAGGCCCCTGGAGCCTGAACCTATCTCTTGTCAGTGGTGACCAGTGAGATTTGTCACAAGGTGACAGGCGAGATATGACTCAACTTCTCTATGTGCTTGCACTTTTCACTGAACATGGGGAGACCAAGAGCAATGAGGCCTCTTTGGGCAGCATGAATCCCACTCCTTGTTCCTCATACAAAAGCAAGACAGGAATGGGTAAAGAGAATGCTTGCTCCCATGTTACTCAGCCCTTTACCAGTAGTAACTTTCAGTTACTATTGTATTCCAATACAATATTGTGTTCCAAATGTGTATGGCTGCAAGGGTGGCTCTTTCTGTGTCGTGCATATAGTGTGCTACAATCTGAGTCGAGTCCACCTGAGAGTAGCAAGGGAATACTTAGAGAACCATGGGGAGCCCTTTCTCTCACAGTGACTGTTGGTATAAAACTCGGGCAGAAGGTGTCAGCTGGGTTTTTTGCTGGGTTCAACAGTATCTCTCTTCTGGCGCACCAGAGCTTGAAGGTGCACTGTATCTCACTACACGAGGCTGCTAGTTCTCTGTGGGAATCTGGGCTGGAGCATAATTTGAGCATAATTTCAAGAGAACAGTAATGTTTTACCTGAGTGTCTCATTTGCTAGTACTGCTCTGAAGTATTGCACACTCATGTCCTACAGGCTGATGTCATGCTGACCCCAAATCACCACTATTCAGATACTGCTGTGGTGCTCCATCCTGACTTATTTGCAATAGAAAAGCCTATAGTAAATATTTTCTCATGCATATTGAATGCAAGTTTTTGAAATGCAATTTCAAAAATTAATTTCTGAGTGCTTTTGCTAGTTGTACTCTTAAATGAGAAATGTGTTAATATGAGTGATATTTCTAACCTGGGTCTTGTATTTTTGGTTTTCATCTGTGAGGAAGATGGAAAGCTGACAACTACAGTCAGTTCTGGGGAATGACAGTGGAAGAAGGTTTCAAAAAACGCCTGGGCACCTTTCCTCCATCCCATTCTTTGCTGAATATGAGAGAAGCTCCTGTAAGTGTCATGTACACTTGCTAACTTTTAAAATAATTTTATCACATGGAAAAATAGATGTGGGCAATTATAAGAGTATGATTCAGGGTTTTGTTACTAAATGTTTCCATGCTGAATGTGATGTTCCTGGAACAGTTCTACAAGTCACAGAATGTCTGGCCCTATTGACAGAAATCAAACAAGAAGGAGCAAAAGAAAATCCTAATCACTGTGAAGCTCTGCAACAATATTAACTTATTATTGTAGTTCACGTCCTTATGAGGGCTCCATATTCTTTCCATTTGCTAGTCACTGCACACATAGCTGTAACCACAGAAAAATACATCTGGGCACAGTTCAATAAGGCTAACAGCTGAGACTAAACAACAATCTTTGACAGAAACTGTGAAAGCTTTTTTTGGGTTTAGAACAAATGGACAGCAAAATTATGGGAATCATCGCAAAATGATATGGTTCTCTACTACCAGCTTTCTAAACCCCTTGGCCATGGTAATTTTCATGACAGCTAAAATAAATTTCCTATCATTTATTTATGCTGAAATTAGTTCTGCATCAAAGCAAATATACTTTAAGTTATGTACGTAGGTGAAGCAATTTAAGAAAAAATACAAGTTATTGAATCCAGAGTGATTTTTCCAATGGATCAGTTATTTAGTTTCTTTCTTAGAGGACACAATTTATGGAATTCACAGGCCAAAAAACCCCCACCTAACTAGCTCACCAGAGTGAAATGAGAAGAAGTGAAAGTATAAATAGATAGATCCAAGGTTTGCAAAAGCATTAAGTATAACAGGTATTTATCTTTGCCTTCAATATGGTTCAGACAAGTGATGCCATTTGATTATCTATTAGAAGTTAATTGTTGATGTTTGTTTATGTGTTGTGGTGTTTAAACAATGAAAAGAAAACTTTCCAAACAATATTAAAGGTGGTAATATAAAGAGCAGTCCTTTAACAAAAGCTTTCAGGTGCAAAAAATATCTTTGCACATGCCCGCTATAGGATTGCCACAAATTTTATAAGTTTAATTAATTATCTAGCAAGTACATCCTATAGGGGACCAGCTGTGCCCAGCTGTAACCATGCTTGGGCCTGCCCCTTGGAGGCTCTCCAAGGGGTTCTCAGTGCTATATTTTGTTATTCCTCCTGTGTTTTGCTGGTGCAAAACAGGGTGTTCTTGTTAGAATTGCTTTTCTTGAAAACAAGGCTATTTATTTAAACAGAATTTCAAGAAGGTGGCACAAATGTGTGAGAAAGCATAATCTACTATTCTGAAGTGTTAGAAAGCATGTGTCTGGGTTTGAAAGACAGGTATCTGCTAGGCAGGGCAGGATCTCCCTTGGAATGAAGAATTCAAATCAAATCAAATTTGGCCTCCCTCCAAATTATTATAATTTAGAAAATTAAAGGGGGCTTTCAGGCAGAGATATGGAGATAGGAATATCACTTCTTTACTAGTACATATAACAAGACAAACAAACAACAACAACTACAGCATTAATGGTAAACAGAACCAGGGACCTTGAGGGGCTTTGTTTCACAAAGCCCGGGGCAGTCTCATCTCTTGGGACTCCAAGAGCACCAAGCTGGAACGGTGGAAAATCCCGGGCTGGTGGATGAGATCAGAAGCTCTCTTGGTGGTAGCTGGAACAGCAGGGATGGATGCCCCGGCAGGGCAGTGTGGGGCCACAGGGTAGCAAAAAGCCTCAAAGCAGTGCCAAAGAAGCAGTGGCGGTGGGACAGGGCTGGGCCAGCTCCAGCAGGGCAGCAGGAGGAGAGCTCAGAATTCCAGGGCACATGAGCAGAATGATGGTAGATTTCTCAGGATTGAACCCGGTGGTGATGTGAAAACTTCTCCCGCAGCAAGCAGCAGCCTGACCATCCTTTTCCGATGCTGAGAGCAAAGAGGGCGAAGCTGCCCCCAGCCCCTTCCTTTGCCTGCCCCAAAACCTTGCGTTATCTCCCCTCTCCAAGAGAGACTCCCACAGACAAATGAAATGTAGCCGGGTGCTACAATTCCTATCCTTTGGCCCCTTTTGTCCTGCTTGAGTATCTATAAGTACCTAGCAGTTAGTTTCCTCACAACTTTTGGGAAAAAATTCTATAGGTAAAAAAATACCCCTAACCCCCAACAGCATGAAAAATTATATGTATATGTATATGTATATTAAATATCTCTGAAGCTTTAAATATATATATATCTATATATATCTATATATATAGATAAAGCTAAAAATCTTTAGGCATTAGTGGCAGAAGGATTTCCACAAGATAGAAGGCCCTGTGGTGACAGCAATACAGAGCTGCCACTTTAATGGGTTTTGGGGAAAGAGGGCATGGCCTCTGCAATAATTTTAGCACTCCTAACCCTCTGGCTTGATTCAGACAACGTCAGCTCCCTGCAGCAGCATGGCGAGGCATTGGGCTCAGGCCCAGACTGGCCAAATCAATCAAAATTACACTCTGAAGGGTTGCCAGAGCAAGAAGTGGACAGGAATTAAGCTTTGGAATTTTGCCGTGTAGGATTTTCTGGACTCCTCTTTGCAGCCAAAGAAGGATCATTTCACTTGAAGATGGCAGGTCAAAATAAGACAATGGCATAAAAGAATTATTCCAATAATTAGTAGGTGTCTGCCCTAAGTTACTGGTGAACTGTACTGAGGCTCAAAAGAGTTGGTTTGATTTGTTGTTTTTGGCATTTTCCTTGAGGGATACGGTGTGAAGCTCATATAGCACAGGCAAAAAAAGGATGCCCAGAGACTGACATCTCCATTGCTAGGTATCTAGCTAGGCGAGACAAATCCTACCTAGGAAAACAGGAAAGGGAAGGTTTCAAGAAAGTCTGTATGATACTTCCTTTCCTCCATTCAGTTTGTAGTAGCTGTTTACTCAGCAGTCCTGCATTATATCCAGCTTATTGAATTATTGTTACTAAGCTTCCTGTAGCTACTTTCACTGCTATACTTCTTACAGCCTTTGTTCCACAGATACATTTCTCGGTCATATTTTTTCTGTCTATTGTCTTATGAAATCTGTGAGCCACAATGCAACTCCCTTTGGCACTGACAGACACCCAAGGAGATTCAATGCATTTTTCTCCAGAAATCCTACTTGGCACATTCATGCATTTAGTCATCATGAGGCTTCCTTACATGTTACTGGAGTCACATACTTTTCACAGGATTCTAGGAAATCTTTTTACTTAAAAAAGCTAAAAATATAAAATAATACTCTCTGTATGACTTTCTCAGCTTCTGCAAAATTCTTAGGGAAATCACAAACTTCCTGAAGTCTCTCATAGAACTTTTAAAAGTTCTGCTATTAATAAAAGACTTCACCTGCTCAACAAGGTGATGCTTTTGTCTGGAAGGGATGCTTGATATGATGATAGATTAGACTACCCAAAAGACAATGATATGAAACAAGAACTAAATCTGAACTGAGGACCCTCTATTGCACAGTATGGCTAGACCTGAGCATAGACCAACAGCTAAATGCACCACTAAATCTTTTTGACTCCTCACAAAGTTGAAGCTCCTCCATCTGGGAAGGCATTTTCACTGCAGGAGACAGTGCAATCATTCTTGAAGCTCCATGTGGCACAAGAATAATTGCAACACCTTTAAAGCCACTGTGATGCACTTCTAGTCATATTCTGTCAGCACAAGTCTTGGCAAGAGGTACATTGCAATGGTAAGGTTTGCACTCCCAGCAACAAGGTGCTCATCTAAGTGCCGTCTTACAAGATAATGAAATACATAATTCAGTAATAAGACACCATTTTTTCACTATATATCAAGAAACTCATAAAAACAATTGGAAAGTAGACAAAGTAAATCCTCTGTTCCACTGATAAATGGCTTTTCACAGTAAAAACCCTCAGCAGTTGTAGTTCTCTTGCAAATTGAAGGTCATTCATGCCCATTTGGTCTTCACAAAGCAAGTAATGTCCAGAACATTTATGCTATATTAAAAAACAAAAAATTGCTTTCCCTCAGAGAAACTATTTCCACATTTGCAAATTCAGTTATCTTTGACCTTTTTCCTCTTATTGGTCATCTGTCTTTTCTGAAGAAGTCATTGTTGAAATTCAAGTGCTCTTTTATATCCTCTTACCTTCCTGCTTTGGCCAGGCTGCTAACTTTGCTGCAGAGAGTACATATAAAGGTTTAAAAATAGTTCACCTGTCATTTTGCTGATTGCCTTGTGCTGTCTGGTGCTGGTCCATGGAGCATACATTGAGAAACCGTTGTCTAGACTTGATATTTGCCACAGACCAGCAGCACTTCTCAATATCAGGGTAGCAATTTTTTCAGAAAAAAAGCCAGTGTTTCTGGCTACAGATCAGTCCTGCATTTCTAAATGGCAAGGCTGAAAGTTAATGAGGAATTTGCTCTGGAATTTACAATATGGGGCTAATAAATACATTGGCAGTAGGTTACGAATTCATAAAGTAATACATTGTCAAGACTGGAGATCTATTTAGAATTTTGCTTTTCTCAACTGCCTCATTTGTAATGAGCATTGTAAGCAGCCATTACCCACATAATTGGGCTAAACATTTGCCAAATTTTGCTTTTTTACTGGTTGGTAGTGAACACTCTCATCATGTAAAAGGAATTCTATTTGCCTTGGATTTCTCTTGTATGTTTCATCTTCAAAGTAAATCTTGAGCTAGTGCTTACTCACTAATAATGAACATAATGATAATTTGTCAAGTTATTCTTTGAATTAGTTGCTGCTTCCTGAGTGTCACTTGATGATGCAAGTCCTATGTATATAAAACTCTGAAAAACAGTCTTTTGAAACTGATTAATCAAAATATTAAGATTAATATTTTAGCAAGGTTCACAAATTACTGGTCTTGTATGGGTGGAAATGACACTTTCAAAATCATTGCAGTGACCTAGCAGCTTGCAGTACTCCTTAATGGATTCAGGACTTGCAGCCTGCATCTAACCTGCTCAACCTAGAACCACTGGGTCTGGGAGTACACACAGACTGTATCAATTTGCCTGTTGGAGCTGTATCCCAACCTAATGTCAGATATAGACCTGAGGTACAATCTTCCTTTTTCGTTACCCACTTTTTCTCAGCTGGAGATTTTCTGTGGCAAATCCAGGTGTACAAGCTGGATGGAGGCACTGCTGTTTCACAGTGTACACAACAGAGTGATTTGATGCAGGCAAAGGGCCAAAATCTGGTTCTCCAAAGAGTCCTAAAATAGTTTGAAAGAACTGGCCTCAAATGTTTAAATCATCTCATTATTTATAATCACAAAAACAATTTAGAAAAATGTTTTAGCAAGGGTACCCAGAATTAGAAGATAAGTAAATTGAAGTAAAATAAAGGAATTAAAACAGGATAGAAGCCATTGGGCTTCATAGTTCCAGCCTTCTTATAAGAAAGAAATATCAGTGAGTGTTTTGCTTAGGAACACATTGTCTTATTTTTTTTATATTGTATTTCCTTCTGGAACTGAGGTTATCAATAATTTTTTGAAACAGACTGACTGCATGGCCTAATATTCCAATTCTCTGTGATCATTCCTATTTCCTCGCGCAGCCTAATCCATCATTCCATGAAGTTCAACAGCAAAAAAAAATAGGTCAATGCTTTTGATATGTTGAACACAGAGCAGATTATTAGCAGTTGTACCAGATGGCTTTTGCATTTTCAGATATCGGTTCAAAGCTTGGAGGACTTTGGAGAGGGACACAGATTAAGGCTGAAAGATGAAGGTGCCAGAAATGGCTGGCCAAATTGCTTTAGTGACCAGACCATGAATTTTCATGAATTCACAATCAGATTGAAAACCAGAAGAAAAATCACTGATTTTTATTCTGGAAAGGGAATAATTGCTTTAGAATGAATAACCTCTATGTAAAAGACAAATCAATGATACTCTTTACTGATTCCTCTCTTACAGTGACTAAAATTTCCTACCCAGCCACATGTCTGGGAGATGGGTAACAGGGTAACAGGAATTTAACTTCACTGCTATTTGTAGCAGAGGGCTTTTCTTTCCAAAAATGCCAGCTGGGTCATACGTAGCAAATTTAATAGGGAATTATTGTTTGAGATAAAAATCAGAGAGGAAGTGGTAAGGTTATTTAGGTTGGCAGGCTTGAAGCTCAGCTTTTCAGCTCAGCTAATAGAGCGCCAGAACCCTCCTGCTCCCAGGGGTCTGCAGCAGCCAGCCATGGGGAAACCACCACAGAATTGCTTGGGAAGTCACAAGGGCCAATGCTTTAGGTTTCCTCAGTCTAAAAATTTAGAATTTTACAAACAAAATTAAGGTAAAATTTATGAAAAAATTAGGAATTTAAGCACATACAGATCTTCTACATTTTGTTTTAGGGAAAGGCATTTCCAGAAGAAAAGTTTCCTGCAATTTTTTCAGCCACTTATGAGTGGCCTGAGTGGATTCATGATCCTTTGGATCAGCGAAACTGTGGAGCGTCCTGGGCTTTTTCAACAGCAAGTAATATTTCTTTTTACTCCCTTTGAAAGTATCAGCCATGTTAGATGTGTAATGAAAATTGTAGTGATTAGTAACAAAATAATACCAGCTCGCTTTTCACCTTTTATTACCAAATAGGAACATGTAAAATTGCTATAACTTTTCCTCTATATTGTCCCAAAAATCTTTAATGTCAATCTAAGCTGCAGCTCTTTGCTTTTCACAAAATTGTGTAACATAAACATGCAATCAATCTTTATGTCTTAATTTGGCCAGTGGGTCCTCACAGGTGCAGGTTTCTGCAAATGCTTCTTCAAATCATAACAGTAAGAGAAGGAAAGGAGCATTTAGGCCAGCTAATCCCAGTTCCCTGAAAAAACCAGACTGAACATGCTCTTTTTCTGATAGATCTTATCCTCTGCAGTTTTAAAAAGAGAAACCCAAGAGAGCTTTTAACAGCTCTTTTGACAGATCACTGCAGAGATGAATAGAGATCACTGAAGAAAAGACGGCAGATATTGTGTCTAATTTTTCCTTTCCATAAACAAATATTTTTATTATAATTCATATAATTATTTTCAAAGCTATGGAGTGTGAGATGCCTTCACATGTTCTTTAGGTGCATCTAATCTTGAATTTTCAAGATTAATTGTTGCTCAATGAACAGACAAGCACTTCGGTATAATTTTTTCTTATTAAATAATTTCTGTAAGTATTCCAACACTTTACAATAAAAGACTTTTATACCTATGAAAATAAATTTATCATGGGGCATCTCACAAAAGCACAAAATACAGTTGTCATGTGACATCAGCAACCTTTCTTTTCTGAAGTCCTCCTCAGAGTTCACCAAAGTTAGTGTTGATTTTGATGGGGATTTAGATTTCAAGAATTTTTTTAAAAATTTATTTTTAAATTCAAAAATGTGTGGCTAAAAGTAATACAAATAAAATTTAATCACAGGTAATGACTGGCAGTGAAGTTTAATGATTTCTTCATTGTCATTTGATAAAGAAAGTAGAAGTACCTTAGTTTCACCCACAACTTAGTTAACCTAGTCTGTTAACCTATTAAATCAGTTCAAAAATATATGAGTACTAAGAATCATGATTATCTGAATGAATTCAGATAAGGTAGCTATGTCTGAGGAATAAGTTTGTGTTATAAGAGAAGGAGGTACAAAGAGTCCTTCATTTACACTTCAATATGAACATCTCCAAATATTCTTTGCAATAAAACCAATATATACTATCAATCAGTCTTAAATTTTCTTCTTCATTGGACTGCTCTTTTTAAAATTTTTTTCCCCCTCACATAAAGGAAAGAAAGGTAGAAAAGAAAGCAAAGAGATTTAGAGATTCAGCTGCAGAAAGTTGGGAAGTATTTGTTTTTTCTGCTGAAGATAACCAGATGTGAATATGCATTTAAAAACATGATAAGAAAATTATGCAAGTGTCTCATCTGATGTTTAGATATCTGGGACTTTATAATAGCCAGTAAATCTAGGAATTTGTCATAGAACAGCAAAGTTGCTCACGATGCTTTGCAGTTTCACAATCCTCTCTCACAAGTCTGGACAGATTATACCAGTATTGTTTAGTGACGATATCTGCACAGACAGAAAATATTTAGGTTGTATTTCTGTCCCTCTTTCACAAAAACAAATGTAAAGTTGTGAGTAATTATTTGGTTTTGGTAACACAAAATTTATTTTCAAACAGGTGTTGCGGCAGATAGAATAGCCATTCAGTCAAAGGGTCAGATCACAGACAACCTTTCTGCTCAGAACTTGATCTCTTGTGATACCAGGAATCAACATGGATGTAATGGTGGAAGTATTGATGGTGCCTGGAGATATCTGAAAACGCATGGGTAAATATTTTATCTGGCTGTTTAGATTATTTTAAATGGAACCAGTAGCTTAAGTTGCAATAAACCAATACATAAATGTATTTAAAACTTCTGTGTTTCTTGGGATACAGGCTCTTCATTTGAAACAGCCTTGAGTACGGAGTCAGTTGCATGAGACAACATTGTGAATATTCAAAAGAATCAAACATCTTTTCTCTATAAAGCAACTTGTAATCATCTCATCCCAAGGTTGTTCCAGAGTGCAACACTCTCTTAAGGACTGTACCCAGATCCTTCCTTCAGATCAGACTAAGCAGAGTTAAGAGCTATTAAATTTCCCATGAACAACTAGAAACTTTAAAATGAGATATAATAATTTATGGAAGCACAAAATTATTTTGGTTGGAACTTAGGGGGTGATCTGGTCCAACAATCTGCTTAAAGCATGACTTTGAAATTAGATCAGGCTGTTTAGGCCATGTCCCTGGACACATTTTGAGTATCTTCAAGGATGGAGGTTCCACAACCTTTCTTTCAGCAGGTCAGTTTGTTTGACTTACGGTCAAACATTATTTTTCTTATATCAGCATTTTCCTTGGTAGGACTTGTGACTGGTACCTTCAGCTTTTCACTCTGCATCTCCAAGAGTTTTGTTCTATCTCCTCTATACCTCTCCCTACGTAGTGAAGACAGGAATGATATATTCTTTTGGCTTTCTCTTCTCTAAACTGAGCAAGTCCAGCTGCCTCAGCTCCACTCCACTAAGTGCCTTCCACTGGACTTGCTCTGTTACTCAGTGTCTTTCCCAGGGAACACATAGCTGAAAATACAGGTCCATCTGCAGAGTAGTTATTTGAGGGGAATACTAATTTTTCCCAATGTCTTGTTTATGTTCTTGATGGCACAGCCCAGTATTGACTGCTCACATTTGCCAAGAAGGCTCACTGCTCACCTACATTCAGCTCTCTGTTTCTCAGGACCTCATGTCCTTCTCTGTGAAATGACTTTCTACACTGGCAGTGCCCTGCCAGTACCTGGGCAGTTCTGGCTCAGAGGCAGGATTTGCCATCTGTTTTTGTTGAAATTTGGGATATTTCTGTCAGGCTCATTTCTTCAGCCTATTAACAGCTCTGAACAGCAGCCATGCATACTTATCACTCCCCAAATGTTTTACATTCTCCACAAACTTGCTAAGGGTGCCTTGCATCTGACTGTCCAACTTGTAAATAGGGGTGCAAAAGTGTTGCTTTTGTGTTTTCTCTTGGGAAATGCGGTTAATAAGCAGACACTAGTCACCTTGACCTGTTCACCTTTCAACATACCAGTCCACAACTGACCTTGTACGCAATTTACCTAATCCAATAACTAGAGGAACACCACAAAAACTGATACTGAAAATGTCACTAAAAACATGGTAAATGATAGGTACTGCTTTCCTAATTCTCTATGGAGCCAGTCATTTCATCATGGTCAGATTGTCTCATCATATCATCATTCTCTGTCATGGTAAATCCGCACATCCTGCTTTCAGTCACTCATTGAAGTTTGTATGCCCGTAAATGGCTTCCAGAAGAATTTCAATAACTACATTTTAGATACCATATAATTAAATCCTGCTGTTTCTCACATAACCAGTTTTTTTTTTGTCCTTTCTGTTCCATACCAGAATCTATTTCCTGTCTTTCTTTCATACAATCTCATCCCTTACTGTGATATATCTGAAATTGACAGACAGAGAGATCTCAGGTGTTCTCTCTGTCAACTTTTAATTTTATTTATAAAACAAACAAACAAACCATGTCCAGAGCAAAAGAATGTCAGACGTGATGTATCATAGTTGACATGGCACTCTGGGGATCCAGGAGGAGACCTGTCACACTGTGTAAGTGATAATTCTGCTTTCTGCAAGTGTATCAAACTATTCCTGATATGACAAGGATTTTGTATTGTTATGGGAAGAGTTTACTTGGAGTGCTCCTCTGTCTTTTTCTCTCAGGGTTTCAACACTAAGCCAGCTTTCATTTAGGTTTTAAGCATGAGATCTTCAGCTGAGTGATTCTCAGCAAAGGCTCCTTAGCACCTTGGGAGCTAGGGGAAAAGGTTTAATTCATGAAGAAATTAAAGTTATAACTTGACATTTTAATTGTAAGCACTTCTAAAATGCAATACTTTTTTGTAACTAGAGGAACAGTCTCATTATACTCAGTAGCTCATGTTTTTTGGAGAGTAATTGCAATTCTTTCTCTTTGGACTGCTTCTTGCCTGTTAAAAACAGGATCACAAGAATTGCTGGTTTAGATAAGAGGAGTGAGAAAAAAATTTATGAGCATTATCTCCACAACAGTTGGAGCATGTTATTTTTAGAGGAAAAGCTGTAAAAAATGCACTGATAGGCCAATCTCCTAGTTTTCTATTCCCTCTGACTGTTAGCCCTGTACAGGCAGAAGTACCATGATCCCTATAATAATAAAATTCTTCTTATGCCAGCATGTAATATTATTTTTACCTTAGCACTGCAGTTGGTGACATGGCCTGTTATGTAGAAGCAATCAAAGTACAAAAGAGTTAGCTTATTTTCAAAAGAAAAGCAAGGCAGCTCCCAGTGCTCCCCAAGGCCCTTCATTATCAACCTAGCTGTACCCTCTCAGGAGCTTGTCCTGGTGTGAATGCAGTGTTTGACCTGACTGAGTAGCAGTATGACAGTGGCGTGCTGAGCAGGCTTTCTGACTGATGTGAGCCTGGAAACATAGAGCCACAGCACCTCAGCTCACACAGCACACCTGGGAACTCCTTTTTACTTCCATGCTCCCAGGTACTTGCTTATTGCTCAGCCTCATGTTATTCACCAGCCTCTTGCAGCTGATCATCTCAGTATAGAATGTGAAGGGCAGTTGTGAAAACCATCGTGAATTTTTTGTTCTGTACAAGATGATGTAAAATATCACTGTGCTATGACAGACCTTCGCTTGCTACCCATTTTCATCCCTGATTTGTCATTAAAATACCTCACATGAAAGCATCTGTACTTACCTATTTTTATAAACATTCCTACATTTTACTTTTCTTCCCTCAAGTTCAAATGATATTTCAAAAACCATTCCAATATTTCCAGACACAAATAAACACATCAAGGAAATATCCAAGTATCTTTAGAACAGATGCTGGAAGAACACAAGAACAGCACTTCTGGGTCTGAGCAAATGTCCATCTAACCCAGTGTTAAGTCTCTGACAGTAGCCAAAAGCAAATAGCATCAAGAGCAACAACAACAAAGGAAACCCCAACAAAACAAAACAAAACAAGCCCACAAAAACCACCAAAAAAACTCCAACCCACCAAACCCCCCACCCCCCCCAAAACACCCCCCCAAAAAACCAAACCCATTTTGATTCACTGGACTCATAATTTAATTGGTTTTGTAGCTGAACCCCGTAATCCATAACCTTTTACCTGTGACAATGAAAAAAAGTTGGAAATTTATGGCATACAAGTCAGAAGTGTCTTTAGAATGAGCCCTGTCAAACTGTCCTTGCTTCCTCATACTTGCAGATGACTTATTTTTAGGAATCATTATATTGCAATCATTGTTTCATTATCTCCATACCCTGCAATAGGGAGAAAACACATTGATTTTCTGTGGGGCCTTGTAAATTATCACAGCAGGTGTTCAATGCTGTTTAAAATTTCTGCTGTTTTGACTCCTGGAGTATGCTTAGCTCAAGTTTTTGACAGATGTTCAGAAAAATCAAGTACTGACCTAAACTAACCCCAGTGAAGTCAGAAAAAGCTTTCCATAAAGCTCCATGAAGCTAGGCCAGTGCTGAGACCTGACTTTTCAGAATCACTAACCACTCAATTAACAGTGAAATCTGCTATAAGTGCAGCTGGAACACTGTTTAAACATCACTTTCTCTTTGTCTTCCTCCATTAATGAAAGAATAAATATGTATTCTATAACTAATAATCATTAGTTTTAAGTATTTTGGTTACAAGTCATAATTTGGGAGAAATAAGTGCTCTTTGAAAGCATCTATTTTATCTATTTAATGAGGAAAACAAAAATATTATATTCATCAAGAATGAGGAAGAAATACTTCATTTTCAGATGGTATGAAAGTTAGACATGAATGTAAATAGTGCATCTAATCACAACAGGGCTTAATCTGATTTGTACCTTAAGCTCTTGGCAGTTGCAGGGTATGAGAAAGTTGTTGTTCTAACACCGTGGGGAGGAGCACGGCTCCCAAGGGACAGGGCGGGAGGCAGGAGGGCCGGAGCCAGGCCCAGGCCCAGGTCCAACCCAAGCCCAGGCAGAGGCCCAGAGAGAGGCCCAAGCCAGAGGCCCAGAGAGAGACAGAGAGGGAGGCCTGAGAGGCCCCAGAGCCTCGTGTATCACCCTAAGAGAGAGTTCTAGCGAGGGGACAGATCCAAGGCTCTGACCAACGGGGTACTGATAGGGGAGGAGAACAATACCTCTTAGGGAGGGTTACAACTTGAACATTTTGGGGGTGAACAGAACAATCATTTAAGAAAAATGAATCACCACACACATCTATTTCTGTTTTTCTTCTGTGACTCTTTTGGAAGGGTCATCTTCTTGAAGCATTCTGAATGTTTACTGTTGTGCTGATGCTTCAGCACATACAAAATTGTGATTCAACAGAAAGCTGTTCAATTGTGTTAATCAAGGCTGCAGAAACTGTGCTTGGTGAAAAGATTCAAATGTGACTTAGTTCATAGTGAGAGATCTTGTCTGGATTACCACTCAGCTCCAGTGTGCTACTGTGTGTATGTGGTCTACTCTGGGCAGAAAGAAAAAGACGTTCTCAGATTTTCTATCATCAAATGCCAATGCTAAAATGCCATCTCTTATTCAAAACAGCTGAAGCACGTATGGGCTTATATTGAAAAACTTCTGACAGCAAAGTACACACAGGCAAGCATAGTTATACTCCATATTGTGTAGTAATATAGTTTTCAGTTCCTCAGGTTCAGAAAATCCAGTATAATTGATAATTAATACCTAAATAAAAATGCTTTTTATAGGACTGACTATTTAAAATATTTTGTTTCAGCAAAATATTTAATTATGCTCTGTAAAAGAAACCCTCTCATAGGCCTGCATGGCATTAACACAGAAATGTGTATGTTGTTTCAGAAATGTCTAACAGTATTTCACATATTCTATTTCACAAGCCATTTTTGATAAATGAAGCTCATTGACAACATTGGTAATTTATTGATCTTTATCAGAGTGAACTTTCATGCATCATTAATGAGATGAATGTACCAGGTGACACGTGCTAAAGACATTTTTTACCCTGTCTCTCTTTGGAGAAGGGTGGGGAGAGGACTACTGTAATGGAAACTTAATCATAAATATTATGTATATTATTTGATGGAAATGCCATTCAGTGTGATGTGTCATTCACACTTCTGAAGAATATTACTTGAAATATGACAGTTGCAAAATAATTAAAAGCTTGAAGTAAAATGGCAAAAATGCTTAAGCAAGCTTCTTACCAATTTTTTTTTAAATACCTGAACAGGGTTGTATCATATGCTTGTTATCCATCATTTTGGAGCAAACACCTGGGGCCATCAGTTGAAAATCAGTGTTATGTATCAAGTGAATATGGAAAAAATCATACAAATGGGCCTTGTCCTAATGCTTTTGAAAAATCCAATCGGTTATACCGGTGTGCCTCTCACTACAGGGTGTCCTCAAAAGTAAGTTTGAAATCATCTGTTGTCTCAAAAGATTTACTCCTTTGGGGTTTTAATATTATCTGACATATTAAAATACGTTCACCTAACTTCGAGACTAGAGCTGTGAATTTTCCTTTATGTTGCCCTTGAATTTTCCTAAGAGTTGAAATTTTTTATAGTTTTTCAGTTGTACATCATCTCTTTAAAGCTGATACTTTGTGGTCCCACGGAAATTAGAGATAGAAAAAAAGTATGCAGTCATAACAGTGCAGTTGTTCTTCTTAAAAATGTTTCTGAAGATTCTGTTAATTTGGCAAATCAAATATTCTCCAGAAGAAATACAAATACAAAGGTATATACCATATATATGTGCACACAATAACAAATTAGTATGAGTTTTAATTTTATTTAATAAATGTTATCTTCCCTTGCTTTCTCTGTCGCTGCTCTCACCTCCTCTCAGGAAACTGACATAATGAAAGAAATCATGGACAGAGGACCAGTGCAAGGTATGGTAACTTTAAAGGATGATAATATTATTGAAATAATTAGACTGTGCAATGACCTTGTATCAAAATATTACTTAATGCAAATTATATGCTGCAGTGAAGAAATGGTCATATGCACTGTAGTCCATCCAGGGATGTTTGGTGGGTAAATACTGGCCCTAAAGGCAGCATGACTGCATCAGAACCTGTAAAGAGTAAAATGGCCTTGAGCTGGATACATTGAAAATTCGTGCAATGTCTGTGTGCAGGAAATCTGTGTGCCTTTTCTCATGACAGTTCTTTGGTCATTGGTGAAATAGGAACCTCTGGCTGTGCAGGTGGAATTAAATGTTAGCCAGACTGGATTCTATAGGGCTGGGGTTGATTCCCGCACTGGCTAAGACCAGCCCACCAGATCTGCTCTCCTCTGAAGGCAATGCTGAACTATATGGGCTTTCCAGAAAATCATTCAGTACTGAAATATCCCAGAATTTCTCATTTCAGAGCCCAAATGCTCTTGTTGACACCTATCAGTTTTGAACTTTTCTGCTGAACCCTGCAATGAAGATCCCTGACCTCTCAAAGGTCAGAAATGAAGAGACTTCACCATTGAGTAGGGAACTGCAATTTTTTTTTTTTTTTTTTTTTTTTTTTTTTTTTTTTTTTTTACACTGGAGACTGTCCATTTGTGGCCATGAATGGTTCTGGCAACAGCTGAAAATGCAGGTTCCTGCTCACAGCCCAGGCCAGTGTAACTGGAGAGATGTGGGGCTTGGGATGATGGAGAAAGGTCACAGTGCAGGATGTCTACCTGTCTTGAGTGCCTAGCTGATGCAAAATCAAAGATTTTTACTTCAGGGGACTTCTGCATTTCTACTGCTTTTAATTATATAAGGAATTATAATAATCTTCAATTCATTATTCAAATGGTTTTGATTATTAGATAGAAATCATTTTGGTGCATCATGGAGTTGATATTACTTCTTAAAGCTCTGTGTGGGCAGCTGCAATTAATCTGAAGCTCAGACTCAACAAGATCAACATCATCAGTCTGTTTTTGTTCTGTCCAAGTTTGTTTGCTCAAGGATAATATTATTTCCCACACTGCATTTGATCTAGATGAAAAGACAGTCATTTCTGCTGTTTTTAGAAAACGATAAAAATTAGGATCTTCAAGACAGAATTTCAGACCTCAAATATTGCATTCATAGTCTGTGTATACACAGATTTTGCTGGATTAATCTGCTAGTACTAAATATTACACATTAAATAATCAATATTCAGCCATTTGTTAGGATTTAGCCACTCAACAGTTCATGTATTTTTTTTTTAAATTTTAACGTTTTTTGTGTATCAGGTTAAGGTAATGCTGTTTGTAGAAAAATCAAGATCTACATAATGGCATACAACAGAGATTATGCATCACTGAGTGAAATCACTTGTTGTTTTTTCTTTTGGCTATAATATGAATTTTAAATGGATCTCAGTTATGACCCTGTAATTTGTCATTGATCCTTTCTTCTATCTTCCTATATTACAAATGCGACCAGGGCAAAAGTATAATTTTAAAACTATATCATACTTTTTTCTGCAAATGATCTTCAAATACAGAAGGAGGTTTTCCATTATGCATTCACTTGTCATTCCTGAAGAACTTACAAAGTGCTTAGGGACAGTCTTATCTAATGTTCTAAGTAATATTTAATAGCTGGGAAACATTCAAGATCCTTTCAAGATCATGATGATGAATGGACTTTGATTTTTGAACATATTCCAAGTTAAGAAAAAAATATGGTTTTTTAATAACTGTGAAGCAGTAGGTTCAGGAATGTAATTGAAGATTTTATGTTATACAGCTTTCAAGTTTGACTGACAATTTCTTTCTGACCTATGTAATTGTCTTACACGGTACAGAAACTGAAAAATTAGCATTTTTTGATTCAAATGATGAAATACTAGATTTTGTAAGAAATCACATTTCAAGTAAACATAGTGAAATTTCACCAATACTTTGAAAACGTTCAGATGGACAATCTAATATTGCCCATTCATCTTTTTTTCTTTTTTTTTTTTTTTTTAAATGGACTTCAGGAAATGCTCTGATGGTTATAATGCTGATGTAGGAAAATTATCCTCTCTGATACATTAGTCAGTCTCGATTAAAAGAAAGGCTCACACATTGTTGGCAATACATCAGAGTTTTGACCCCACAAAACTTATAATTTCAGCTCTTATGATCTTGAGAAAAATTTTTATATTTGCTAACACATTAAAATGATCTGTGGAAAGCACTTGGCTATATTAATGTATAGAGCTAAACTTTGTTTCCTTTTGTAGCAACTAGTTTTCCTTTCTTGTGTCTTTGTATGATTAAAAAGAGACAAAAATTCCAATTTAAGAATTTTATGCAGGAATCCATAGTGGATCAATCTTTTAATCTGCTGCATCTCTATGCACAGATCTGCTAGTCTCAGAATGACTGAAGTAGCTCATGCATGAACTATAGTCACCCTTACAAAAATCGCTCTGATTCATTAATAGTTAATCCATTCATTTTGGGAAACACAAAGTGTCTCCTATGTGAGAGGGAACAAAATTAGGTGGTGGACTGTAATCACCTTGTCCTGTCCAAGTCACAGTCTGTATCAGGACAATGTCACTGAATAAATAAAAATATCTCAGGACTAGATCTAGAATTATCATCATCTTTGTCCATCTTGTACTTCATGCACCCAGACCACCCTAACTCCAAAGACTGTACCATTTTTTAGCTCCCGATTGCAAGGTATTTCATATACATAGGTATATATATGTACACATATATACAAATATATGTATACACACGTGCACATGTGTGCAATGTATATATTATATACAATCATGGATAAAATTCTATCACATAAACTAAAGTTATTTTGGAAATAATCTTCAAAAATTTCTACTTCATTTCAATGGAAAAAAATTTAGATGTGATACTTCTTCACTGACAAGAATGTATCTCATTTGGGGCACAAGACATATTCTCCTCTGTACTTACAGTTGAAGGTAGCAACATTGGAAGAAGCGTGTGGGCAATCTGTTATTAATATATGGCTCCACGGCTGGTGTCACAGCTAAAATGTTGTGGGTTTTTGACAATGGAATGGCCTAAGCACCAGGCATGCTGGCATCAGATGGGACTCGCTTTTCTCAGAGAGGAAGGAGAGTCTTTGCTCAGGAAGAGTGGGTCTCATTGGCAGAGTTTCAACCAAGATGTGGTGGGGAAGGGGCACAGTATCAGGCTTGTCCGTGGCAAGGCAAATGGCCTCGTTTCACCATGTTTTGAGAGTTCTCTTTCTTTTCCTAAAATTTTTGTCTGTTTTATATTTTAAGTCAAAAATGGTAGAGGTTGTTGTAAAGATAGTTAATTTCCTTCAAGTTTATGGAAATATTCAGGTAGGAAAAAGAAATTTGTAAGTATGCCAGATAGAAAAAATGGCAGCATGACCTCAGCTTACTGGATACTGCAGATCTATACCAGGCACATATGTTATAAATGGTCCAACCACATAAAAAGTGCTCAGTGAAACTTGTACTTTATGGGACTCCCAAGGTGCAAAACTTTAGGAAATTGGATTTCACTAATTCTCATGTTCCAAGCTGTGTGGCAGTTAAAATCATAAGCTAAAATTAAGATGGAATAAAGCTTATATTTAATGCTTCTAATTCACTGTAATCTAAAGGTAATGTAGACCTGAAAAGTATTTTCATTTCTCTGGATGTGTTAGACCACCATAAAGCAAATGGGACTAAGGTGGCAGAAAATATGTAGAAAAGAAACCCAGAACTATTTTCTTAATAAACAAATGAATGATGCCCCTAAGAAATAATAAATAGCCATATTATTTTCAAAATGCAACTTGTAATCTTCATTCTCTTGCACAAAATTTTCAGTTCTTCAGCTTTTTCACTTTATATTTTTATGAAAAAGGGGTGATTTTTTCCACACTTTTAACTAACAGTCATGATTTATACATATACAAACATTCTAGTTTTCTTTAAGGAGATTACTGTGTATTTGATGAACTTTAAGTTTCAGAAAAAGACATGTCACTCCACCATATTTCACAGGATATACATTTTCTGCTAAATATTTTTCTTGAATATGCAGATGTTAGAACTGAGTAGTATTTATGAACCTTAGGGTGATTAATTTTATTGAATTAGATTTCAAAATTTATGTAAGCCTTCACAAGGCAAAGTTCCTTCTTACTGCATTGGAAGTCAATGAGAGGGAGTGTCCATGACAAGGAAAACCAACAAACATAAGAGACCTTGGAGAGAATTCTGTTGAGGTATTTCCATTGGTTTACTCACAGCAGGGCACTTCTGAATTGATGCTTTTAGCAGAATTACAAAGTACACTTAATGCAGTCCAACACACAATTTATGCTATACAATAGTATAAGTAATGTTTGCTGACTGTGGTGATTTTTCCTATTGTTTTTCAGCAATAATGAAAGTGTATGATGATTTTTTCCTTTACAAAGAGGGAATATATCGACACTCCCAGAAAGCAGGATCCAAATGGAAAACTCATTCAGTCAAACTCCTTGGGTGAGTAAAGCACATTCTTTCACCCTTTTTCTCTGCCAGTTATGAGTGTAATTAAGTGTCAATGACCAGTTTGGAGCCCAAAGATTTGACTCTCACAGATGGAACACTGCTAGCTCCCAACATAAGACTGATGTTTCATTTTTGCCTTGTCTTCAAATTTTAGAGAGTATTGAAAAGATGTATAGACCCGCCATCTTTTAATCTACTCTTATATTTGTTCAAAAACTTCAAATACAATGTTTATAGAATAAGACATTAAACCCTATATAAATATAGTTAAAACCCACATACACACACATACATACACACATATATACACACACCATATAAAAATACTTGGTTGGGTAATCACAAATATTCCAAGTGCATACCAAATTGTGAACAAAATTGATATAATTTTCTTCAAATATGCCACCAAACAGAATGCAAATAGAAACACAGAAATTGACAGACCTCCCATGTAAATGGCATAGCTTACAGGCACAGCAGTCTGGGCTCTCTGTGCCCTGAATAGAAACCAACTGCTGCTGAGATGCTGCTGGCTTTATTCGGGAAACTGCTTCAGAAATATGTGTGTAGTACACCAGCGGATTTCTTCTCAAATGCAGACCAGGGCCACTATGTTAAGAAGACAAGTATCTAATAAAGCATATGCTTGAATTACTGAACACACCATGAGGCTTTATTTTTTGCCATGGAGGAATATGCAAGGATGAATTTATTAAATCAGAGAGTGAATACACAGAAAAATGACTGTGGAATCCCAAGCAAATATTTTATTGATGGTCTAGAATATCATATAAATAATGATTCAATATGTGCTAGGAAGATTACTAAGAGTATTTTCAGCAAGTACTTCAAGAACATAAAATTGCAAAATAAGGTGGATTTTGTGCTTGTGGTCTTAGCGAAGATGTCTTCATGAAGGGCATGGGAATGCCTATGGCTGTGGAAACTGCTGTCTATGGGTTACAAGAGTGTGTTTGATAGTGGCATAGAAGCAAAGAGAAGTAGCAGGCTCATGCAAGATCATCTTTGACACAGCTGCAAAAAATATTGGCTCAGGCTAATAGAGGAAAAACTCCTGAATTATCATTATAGAGAATATTGTGAAGCAATGAAAAAGAGAAACTGGAATTTAGCGTAGAAAAATGTAGCACTGAATTATGAAAAGGTGTTTATGGAGGACAGATGGTATGTGTTGGGTTTTCTGTGTGTATTTAAGGTAACAGCCGTGAGAAACCAATAACATTAGACAGTAAAATTTGCAGTGCAATTTGAATATTTTAGCTCTGGGATGAGCTGCTGTGAGGCTGTGAGTTCAGGTGTTGGAAGGGCTGTGAAGTATGCTTGGTACAAACATAGGGTGATGACAACTATTCTCTAAGAAAAGCTGCTCCACATTTGTGCAGAATAACCTACCCAGATTATGATTATGCAAGAATGGCATCAGGGGACAAAGTGATGGCTGAGGAGGGAGAGAGGAGGAGATAACTCATGTGCCAACCATATGTACCAACTATATGAAGTTCAACAAGAGGAAGTGCCAGATTCTGCACCTGAGATGGGGCAACCCTGGATGTACAGACAGACTGGGAAATGAGATACTGGAAAGCAGTGCCACAGAAAAGGTCCTAGGGATCCTGGCTGATTGAAAGTTGAAAATGAGTCAACAGTGCCCTGGCAGCCAGGAGGGAGAACCCAGTCCTGGGGGGGCATCAGGCCCAGCATCGCCAGCCAGGCAAGGGAGGGGATTGTCCTGCTCTGCTCTGCACTGGGGCAGCCTCACCTCGAGCGCTGGGGGCAGTTTTGGGCACTGCAATATAAGAAAGATATGATGGTGTTAGTGAGTGTCCAAAGGAGGACAACAAAGATGGTGAGGTGAAATAATTCCCTGTGCCCACTGGAGATTGTTTTCCAGCTAATCCCGGCTGCCCTGGCTGGGAATTGTTTCAAGTCTGGTTGGGCAGTGGCTAGCAGACTGGCCACTACCTCCTTAGTAGTTCAGAAGCTGCACGAGAGCTGTTAGTGAGGCCGACGAAGGTAAGAAGGAGGAGGCCTCGTGGCAAGATAGAGTTTATTGTCACATGCACCCCATGGGGCAGGCAGCCACGCGTCCCAGGAGAGAGAGAGCGAGGGAGGCGGGCTCCTTCCTTATCAGGGACTAGGGGAAAGGGGTGGACACAAGAGGGAAAACCAATCAGGGGAATGGGGAGGGCACATAGCCAGCAAATAGGAAATGAGGGGTGGGGGACTCCCAGCCTGCTCCAATCCAGGACTGAGTCCCTCCGAAGTCTCTGGAATGAGGGGGAGAGGCTTCCCGGAGCGGGGCAGGCACTGGGAGGAGACTAACAGATGATTGACAACATATTGCAACAGAGGGGAAGAAAGGGAATTTCCCAGGCAGGAGATTGTACTAAATGGGGAGAAGTACAGGGGGAACTTGGGAAAAATCATTACAGAACAGATGATTATTAACAATAAGTGAAAACCAGAAAACGCGCCGCTACAGTGAGGGGCCTCGAGGGGAAGCCGTATGAGGAGCAGCTGAGGTCACTTGGTCTGTTCAGCCTGGAGGAGACTGAGGAGAGACCTCACTGCAGTTACAGCTTCTTGTGAGGGGAAAAGGAGGGGCAGGCACTGATCTCTTCTCTGTGGTGACAGAGTGACAGTCACAGTGACAAAATCCAAAGGAATGGCTTGAAGCCGTGTCAGAGGTGTAGGTTGAATATTAGAAAGAGGTTCTTCACACAGAGGGTGTTTGGGCACAGGAACAGGCTCCCCAGGGAAGTGGTCACAGCAGCAAACCTGGCAGAGTTCAGGAAGCATTTGGACAATGCTCTCAGGCACATGGTGTGACTCTTGGGCTGTCCTGTGCAGGGTCAGGAACTGGACTTTATGATCCTTGTGGATCCCTTGCAAGTGGGTATATTCTGTGATTTGGTATTTCTATGCTCAAGTAGATGCTGATTTAAATGGGAACTGACAGGTTGTGCAAAGAAAAGATAGCAATCCTTAGGCAAGGGGCCACTCTGAGTAAAATCTGAGTGCCTTGACTGAGACACAGATTTGTGTTAAATAGTCATTGCTGAACACAGAGTAGGAGGAAAAACGAGTAGTCTGATGTACTGAAAAAGGACATAAGAAGTGAAGGAAAAAGAAGAAAACTGAAGATGAAATTAAGAAACCTCAGACTTGTTCAGAATTTAATATATGGGGAACGCATTTGCTTAGTAAACATTTACTTAATTTGAATATTGCTGAAGTATCCAATGGATCCAACAATGTAAAGAGTTACCAATCCTTAAATTGTCTAATGTAAAAATGTTGTGGCCTCCAAGATCATGCCATAAAAAAATATTTGCAGAGCTGTTTAACTGTAAAAAATGAATTAGATCTTGACAAGTTGGAGGCTGTTAGAACCTTAAGCTAGGTGTTTCTAGTAATGATAAATCCAGTCATAAAACATGATTCTGCATCATGAATTCTAAACCACATTTTTGTACAGGTTTTAATGTCTTCAGGATTGAGCCATCGCTTTTAATTATAATTTATTAATTTTAATGAATTTGAATGCAAAATATGTGTCATGGGTGTAAGTTTTTTGTTAATCATATATAGCTTGGGAGCAATGGAAAATTTAGACTCCTTGATCTCAATAAAAAACTCATGGGAATCTCATCATAGTTGTAATTCAGATAAAAATATGGATGAATATTTGCATTTTGCTTAGCTGAGATGGCTCCTGGAGAGACAAAAAGAAGCAGAGACATGCTGATAGATAGGATAAAAAATGCAGTTTTGTGTGGGTTGAATGCTTATTGTAAGCTCATTTTTTTATTTATAATCCCTTCCATAAGAGATTGAATATTTGTAAAAGGCAGCCATAATAATGACTGACCCTATTAAGCTGATATTTGTAATATCTCAGAAACATTTTTGAAAATGCCTTAAATTGTCCGTGAATTGTGCAACATATAAGGCAATGGAGTGACAAAATATGAATATATTTTGGTGAAGCTTGCAAGAGCTGTTTGTACAAAAGCAGAAATGCACATATAAACTGCCTAATTGATCATTGGACTGGAAGGATTTCAAATGTTTAGACTGGCTTCCCTTGTTCTGCAAAAGGAAATTGCAAGTTATTTTCAATCATTCAAAGGCTTATTTATAAAATTAGGTTGTCACTCCCAGTGACCATACTGGGAATCTATCTCCAGTGAGGTACTGTGTGACCTCAGGCTCAGGGAGAGAATATGAAAAGACAGAATAGCATGGAAGGAGGAGAGGAAAATGTGAACAGTCAGGTGGAGGGTGTTGCAGGTAGAAGAGTGTTTGGGTTTGGTCACAGTCTCTCTAGTGAAATAGGGCTTTCAGTAATCTGAAAGCAGGATAGACTGACCCATTGATACTTAGAGAGAGCAGGATCTCTCAGGCAGTTTCAGTGTCAGGGAGGTAAGTAGAAAAAGTGAGTAATGGAGACTGGGATACATAAAAGCTAAGTTTTGATGTAGAGAAGTTAAATTCCTATGCCTCTGCATGCTTTCCTTTATCTTTTATAGATATTCATCTGCTCTAGCTTAAGTATCAAAAGGTGAGCTGAATTGCTTTGTTGGATCTGATTTCTCCTCATAGACTATAATAGAATTTGTGGGATAACATCCCACTTAAATATCTAAAATGAACAATTCTAGATTAGATTAGAGAAATTCCACATGCAATGGCATCTTAAAGTTCCTGATAATCAAAATGACTGGTGCATAATATTCATAGTAAGACACTATTTTCAGAATGTCTTGCATATGTATGTGTTTATGTACATGCATGCTTTCGTGGATCCATACGTACACAATTACAGCTCTTCATGACACCAGAATGAATATCAGTTAAAGAGGCACAATGAAACTGCAAGTGGGACTAAGGAGGGCAAACTATTAGTTTGGTAATTTTCATTTTTTTCATCTGCACTCTCCTATTTTAAGAAGACTTATGGCTGAAAAATGACATATGAAACTGTCATTTTTATCTCAAGATCTCTTAATTTAAAAAAGACTAAATTCACATTGAAGATAAACTTTGTGGTAGATTTCTTTCATATCTGTACATTTAAGCTAGGATTTCTGATCAAACCGGTTGTATTTACTCTATACCAGATTCTCTGCAAATTTGATTTTTTTTGTGTTGGTTTTTGTTGTTGTTGTTGTACGTTGGATGGAGTAGCTGTGGTTCTAGTTCAAACAAATCTCTTTTCAAAGTTAGTGAAGTATCCATCATGAATGTTTGCAGCTTGTTCAGATGAATCTCTCAGACTTTTATTTCTGAATCACTTTAGTATCAGTGCCAAGCTACAATATATGATCCACACCTCACTAAAAAGCTGCAACTGCTGAAGCCATGACACTGAAAATTCCAGGAAGGTCTCAAAAGCCCATGCCTTTGGCTGCAATTAAATCTATGGACTATCAATTTTAAGCTTGAAGAAAACAAGAAAATATTATTAAAAACCTTGATAATCTTTCATGAACAAGATAGATTCTCAATGCTTGGAAGGAGCTCAGAATGACAAAAGACTTTAATAAGAAGACACTGAGATGTATGTTAGCTGGAAACACATTTCCCCTCTATTTTAATTAGCATTCACTGAAAGATTTAAATGCAATAATGCAGCAGATTAAATGGCTTAGCCAACTACTAAACTGAAACTTCTATGCCCTGAAAAAACATTGGTTGAATGTTTAACACAAAAAGCCATACTAATGGAGATAAAATTGATATGTGAGGCAAAGAGCTTGTGGTTTAGTGTTGAGGAGACAGCCAGACACAGCAACAGCATTCTAAGATTTAATACATAATTAAATAATTCACCTATCCAAAGTCCAAAGTCCAAAGTCTTGACTACTGTTAGTGATATCTGGGATTTGGGCTTTGGAGACTCCATTTTTCTCTATATTTTTCTCTTTAGTTGCCCTCACGCAAGCTTACACTCAGAATAACTACAAACAAAAAACTTCTTAAACCACCAAAAGTCATAACCCAAACCCCTTTGTTCCTGAATACAGAAACCTGGGCTTGAGTTCTCTTTTTCTTTCATGGGAAAAAAGTAATTACTTTTTCATTGTCAGACACTCAACACCAGGTATTATAGTTAAAAATTAAACAGTAACACTCAAACATTTTACAGCAAAGAGAAATATATGAGGAGATAATGGGGAAAAGATGCAGTGTCTGATGATTCATGCAGTTAAATCCATGAGACTGTACCCCATACAATTCCTTACAGTAGATCTGTGGGAGTGATTTTGGCTCACTGACTCAATTTGACTCACCTCTCATGTCGAAAAGTCTATGCAAAACTACAATTTCAAATTCCAGCAACCATTTTCTAAGAAGCTTTCTCTTGTGGTGAACATTAGTCAGTGACCCTAACCTTCTTATTTTTAATACAAGATTAAGAATTAAACTTCTGTCTAATTGAGTAGATAAAGTTGGTAGTTTTTGTGATCCAGCACTACGAATAGGTCATGACCTACAATAGTTACACCTTTTTCTCTGGTAGCATCATGACAGTTATACAACCAAGCCCAGGGAAGAAACTGAGATGAGTAGTTTTGGACTGCATATATTTCTGTCCAGTAAGGAGTTTAAATCCTTGGTTAATGCAAAGCATTGACTTATACTAATAACAACTAATCTGCAGAAATTAGCTTGAGATCTAAGACCTGCCGTTCCTCTTTAATTTTAAGGCGGCATTTGTGTTCCATTCATATCTTCAGTATTACAGAATCAGTTTGTATAATATTTAGCACATTCTTCAGAAGCCTAAACTATATTTGCTGTTAAGAGCATTTTACCCAGAAAAGCGGGTGTAAGCACACTTGAATCTAGTTTCTGTTATCTGCCAAAACACCTTAGTTTTGAAGCCACTGCTGATAACTTTTTTTATTGTGTTAGGTTCATATTTCCAATTTTTTATTATTTTATTCAATGATTAATTATCAGCTTACTTTTTTCCTGATAGCTTTCTTTATGCTTTTCTTGTGAAATCCACCTTCATTTTAATGGTGTAATTTATTGAACAACAAACTAGGAAATGGTCAAGTAAAACAAATTTCCATTATCTGTAACACTACTGAAACAGTCTCTGTATTCTAGTTTTTTACCTGTCAGGCAGAGCTGTGTATTCAAGGCCTGCTCCTAGAGAGTTAATGACAAGGGAAACTTATTACTGAAAAGGACAGCTAAGGTGCCTCTACTGTATAAAATTGGACAGAAAATTATGAAAATAATTTTATATAAGACCACAAGTATTCATCCTTTTATCTGAAAGAGCAACAGAATTCTTTTTACAGAGTCATTTGAGCAGGTTTCTTTGGAGTAAATGGAAACACATTGCTTAGTTTTTTTTTTCCTGAAGGGGACTGAATGCAGTGTTGTGAAATTACTTCTTTTAATTCAAGGTTATTTTTGATTGAAGATCAAATGATAGTTTCTTTTGGAAAAGCTAAGTGGAGTATTTCTCACAGAATATTCTTGCCAGACAGAAGAAAACTCCCTTTAAAAAATGATTTTCAGTAATTGATAGACAGACCCTCTTAATGATTTCTTAAAATCTCTTCTTCAAAATAAAATGTAAAGTTTGGATATGAAATGGTGTCGTGATTTAAGCCCATCTGGAAATTAAGCAGTCACTCTCTCAACTCCATTTCCTCCCCCATACACCCCAGTGGAATGGGGGATAAAGTCGAAGTAAAACTCATGGATTGAGATAAGAACATTTTAATTATCAAAAATAATATAAAATACAATAATAATGGTAATGATAATAAAATGGGTAAAAGAAGTGCTGTACAATGCAATTGCTCACCACCTGCTGACCAACACCAGACCTTCCCTTCCTGAACCCAGATTGAATGTGTTTCTAGCTAACTTCCCCCAGTTTATATACCGGGCATGAGTTCTATAGTCTGGAATATTCTTTTGGTCACTTCCAGCCACCTGTCCCAGCTAGGATCCCTCCAAGTTTATTTTGCATTCCTCCCCATTGTTAGAGCATGAGACAAAAGGAAAAAGAAGTCCTTACTTACAAACCCCAAACCATCAGTGTATTATCAACATCACCCTCATTCCAAATCCAAATCACAGTAATGAAACAGCTACTGAGAAAAAATTAACTGTAAACCAGGACATAAGATTGAAAGGTTTTCCTAAAAATACCAAAGGTAAGGATATTAATGATCTAAAGCTTTGCAAAAATAATGCTGAGAAATTCCCTGTCTGTCCAAGTAGAATGAGATCCAGCATCTCTTTGCTTTTAAAATGGCATTCATTTGGAGTAAATATCAAGCTGGAATAATCACAAAAGCAAACAAAAGAGTGTGATTAGATTATTTCTGGTGAACTTCCAGAAAATACGATATTGTTCTCTGATGGATGTTGTCCAAGAACGTGTCAACTCACTTTAAAGTCTCTGTCAATACCACTTGGAAACTAATTCAATTGGGAATTTAGGTACTTCATTAAACTCCTTCAGGATTATGCCTTTTTTTTTTTTTTTTTTTTTTTTTTTTTTTTTTTTTTTTCTTTTCTTTTTTTTCTTTTTGTCATGAAGAATTTGAGGGACCAATCAACACTTTCTCTGAGCTGCTACTCTGCAGGGAAAATGATCTGGAAATCTATCTAGAGTAAGCTGGATGCAGCCATCACTACCTCTACTGGAGGTTAAGGTTCAAGTAGGGGATGTGGAAGGGGAGCAGTGCATGACCACCAAAATATATCAGGAGAGTCTGTTCTATCTTCTCTTTGACCACCCTTTGTGAAGAAGAAGACAACAAATATATTTGCCCTGAGCTTCTCTCCTGAGGGCTGAACAAAACCAGCTCCCTTAGCCTCTGCTCATACATCATGTGCTCCAGACCCCAAACATCTCAGTGGACTCCTGCTCTTGTTCCAGTCTGTTAATGCCTTTCCTGTGCAGGGAAGCTCAAGACTGGGCACTGGACACAGAATGGCAGTCTCCAAAAAAAGGAAGTCTGTCGCTTCTCTTGATCTGCTGGCTGCACCCTATGTTTTAATTTAATATACTTTAATTTAGAGTAGTTGATGAATACCCATAGGCTTTGATTACTGAGAAAGCAACTCTTCTTTCTAAACTGTAAAAAAAAAGCATATGTCAAGTGCCTATGTATCTGTGATGACACAAACCCTGGGAAACTAAACTCCTAGTTATAGTTAAGGATACGTTATGGTCAAGGATAAAAAAAGGTTCCTTTTCTACCTTGGCTTCCAAGTCTTCTTTCATTTAGAAACATTTCTGAGAATCAAAAAATTCCTATCAATGTTTGAAACTAGAAGTTGACTCTTTTAGAAAATAACAAATATTAGAAAAACGTTTAATCACAGAAATGTGACCCTGTGGAAAATGGTCATCATCATGCTCAAGCAAGCAGGATAAATTATGTTAGTACAAAGTGTAGGAATACATGAATATAAATTCAAGGCAATTCTCTGTCTTTGAGACTGATGTAAATATTGGACTTTCACATTACAGTTGATGTAATTTTTTTTTAGTAAAATGGCCATGAGTAAAGAAGTAAATCTTAATCTGATACGAAATTCAAAAGCCTATAATCTTTTTTTAAAAATTGTCATCATTACAGATTGTATCTGAAATTTATTTAGCAAAGAAATGGCAATTATTGGTAATCCCTGAACATTCATGTGGTAATGAAAAAAAAATGCATCATGAGGCCTCTTTAAAAAAACACATAATTGCATTCCAGGGTCATTATGGCAAACATTGATTTTATGATTCCTTGAATTTAATGATCAGTAGCTACAATTTTTGCTTGCAACTACAATCCACACTTCATTTCTCTGCTAGTCACCAATTCACCCATTTGTCTTCCTTTTCTTTTTCCCTTTAGCTGAAAGTGCAGATATTCCATGTAAATGATGGTTCACTGTTAACGAAGGAGACTTGATGCCACTGTTGCTGTTCAAATAAAAGGGTGACAGAAAAATCCCAATTTCCCTATTTTCAGTTGGGATTTCTCATTCTATTTTAGCTGGTTGCCTTTGAAAATGACTGGAGCACTGCAAATAACAGCTCTAACATGTGGTGTTGATGGGATATATACCAGTAAACACTCTGTCAATAGCATTTGATATATCCTAGGATTAACTTTACACTGGGGAAAACAATCTGTAAGTTCACATCTTTGGTTTTCTGTTTATTTGTGCCCTTTTATAGGCACCCAAGCATCATGACCTGTGAATAGTAACTAGACAAGCATTTTTTGCATAAATTGAAAGCAAGACAGAGCTCTTTTAGCTCCAGCAGAAAAACCTCATGTACATAACTACCTAAGGTGTGCAGTGCAACTTTGCTCACTGAAATACATCCAGGTGATTGGATCGGAACTTCTTCCCTGTGTATAAAGTAAGGCCTAAAAATCAGAGTGTTAAGCAGTTCAGCTACAGCTATACCCCTATGAAAATCCTGCCACATGGCAGGTGGGGAAAATTTCTTGTATAATTTCATAGATATTTCCACAAAAGTTAGCATGCCCTCAAAGATGACAAAAATATAACCCCCCCCCACACCATGCAATAAAACAGATTAAGCTGTCAGCAGTTCAATTTGATCTGAGAAAAGCTAGGAATATTTTCAGTCCCAACTCACCAGCTATTTCTGTAAAGGTGCTGGATGAGACTTTTAACAAAAGTGTTCCTAGAGATCTTCAGATGAGTTGAAAAAATACGTTCACATTAGTTTCAACAGTCCTACGAAGTTTTGTTCACAGGCAAGCTCTCCAGAAGAGAGATTCTGTCAATGAAAACTGGGTTTTGCAATGGAAAACTAAAACTAGACTTGTGTTGTAGATGGCGATTTGACTTGTGGTTAGCAAGTCAGCAGGTAACCTCACTTGAATCATCAGAGTTTGTTACTCCTGCTTTGTTCTTATACTGGTAATTATGACAACTAATGCTTTTATTTTCTGATTGCTTGTTTCATCAAAGTACCATTCTTTCCTAAAAGGTGGGGAGCATTACGTGACAAAAATGGACAGAAACAGAAGTTCTGGGTAAGTGAATACTTAAGACACTGTTTCAAAGCAGAAGAAAAAAAGATCTCAGCAACACAGACAATCTAAAATCTGCTTCTTTACTTTCATTCACTCTCTCTGCATCTATTTTTTCCCTTCACTTTAAAGTGTCCTGCATAATTCTATTCCCTATCCAGCAACTTTTATCATGCTGACCCTAGAAGTATAGCATCACCTACATCAATTTCAAAGTCTGTTTCATTCCACCTATACCTGTGTTTTTTCCTACACTTTTTAGTTTCAAATCTCATTCAGTTTTTCAAATGTCCTTAAAAATTTCTTAAAAAAAAGAATCAGTTCTTTTTGATGCCTGCAAATGAAAGTCAGTAAAATTATTCAATAGCATTTGTTAAAATATTTGGAAAAGACAAATTTTCTGTTTGAACATTGTTGCCAGTTGTTATCTAGCCATAAGAATAAGCCCTCAAAACTAAAACAAATCAAACTAAGAACATTTCCTTTAAGCCATCTAGAGTAAGTCAAATTTTATCCCTTGGATTATGAATAACAGCTCATCCCACCATCCCTGCAGTTATCTGAAGGTACTTTGGTGTTTACATAGCTGATGGCAGGGCTTATGGTAGGTAGTTTCACTGGTATCAAAGGCAAAACCTACTGAGACTACTGAGATTTCATCAGAAAATAAACTTCTCAATATGTCAATAGCTACCTGAATAAAACTTTTAAAAGTCAGCTTTTTTTTTTTAAATAGATCTTTGCTGTGTCTTTAACAGGTTATTTGTAATTGGAATTCTGACCATTGTTGTTTCAATAACCACTTTTACCAGCAGATAGTTGAATATTCATTTAATGATTTCTGCTTCAATTTATCAAACTGTCTGGTAGAAATACTATTCTGTTTTTACTAACCCTGGTTTTGGAACTGAAATTTTGATCAAACCAAAAAAAAGGAACAAATTTTTAGAAATCAGAAAAAGATACATGCTAATTGTCAGTGCACCCAATCTGAGAGACTTTATTTCTTAAAAGGGAAACTAACACAAAGGATTCATTTTGCACTTTTTTCCTTTCATTTTAAAAGAATATTTTAAATTTAAAACTGATTTTTTTTCTGCTTTGTTTACTTTTAGATTGCTGCAAATTCCTGGGGAAAATCCTGGGGAGAAAATGGTTATTTTAGGATTCTACGTGGACAAAATGAATGTGATATTGAGAAACTGATTTTAGCTACTTTGGGACAGCCATAGTTTATCTGTACCATACTCTGCTTGAGGTATCTATTCTTTCCATTGTTGTATATTGAGTCTTTATGGGGAAATAACAATGTCTTCTCTTTAACTTGTCTTTCTGTTAGCCCTCATGAGGTCTTACTGGAACACACTGCAGACATCCCAGCACTCTTGGATCTCACCTAGTACAAGCACCCCTTTAGACTAAATATGTTTAGAAAAGGATGTTATGACCAGGACTACTGAAAACCTTGATGGCTCACAGAGTAGGAAGTTCCCTCCTGATTGAACAATGCATGAAAAAAAATGGAGTTACACAGTTAGCATTAATCTCTTTACAATACATATTCTGATCAGAAACTATTTCAGAAATATTATGTGCTCTTCCAAACAAAATTGGCTCAGACAGCTCATGGTCATACTGGATAATAAATTCCAAAGAAATGTAAGTACTTCTGATCCTGTAGCTGAAGAATTATTTCCTATCCACCTGACTTACAACTAAGTAGATAAGTTGCATCTATGTATCAATATCTCATCCAGGAAATTAATTTTTTTCTAGTAGATCCCGCAAAGTTGATGCATTCAGTGTAATAAAAAAATAGCTTGCAGTGAAAGAGTCTATTCCTGTTCCTGCAACAACAACCAAAACTGTACCTTTTTAATAATGTTTTAATTAAAATAAAATTAAAAAAAAGTAATTTCTCCTCAATTCAGTCTAGACTAGACTAATTCCTGAACTGCTTGCCTTCTACTCCCTGTTTAACCTGAGAACATTCCCAAAAGTCTGTTGCAAACAGAGAAAAAAGATGGGAAAGATATCCTGTTTGTCTCGACAGACATATCTGTAATCCAGGCACAGTTCCTGCTGTTGGTGATCAGGATCACTAGTGCAAATGAGACACCCAGAACTCCTAATGCTTCCATAGCTTCTTCTCACTGAAGCTTCTTCTAGCTGAAGAAGCAGCTTTTTTGACCCACATCCCCTCCTATAAGCATTGCTGCAAATCTTGACAAGTTTGAGGACAGTTTTGCTTATTTGTTAATTAAAATATCAATATTGAAACTGTTGACATAAAAGAAATTAAATACTTTCTAGCCCTTTCAGTTTCAATTAACCCAAAGGCCAAATGCCAACTGGAATAAAATTATCTGTGAAAGAAAACATGGCACGTTAAATAAGTGGAGGGGAAAAGCTGCCATGAAATATCAGTGAACAAAGAATTTCCAGGTATACCTTCAGTGTATTTAAAAATGTTCATTCTTTCTAGAATAAGAACATGTTTTCTTATGTCATCAGCAAGTTCCTTTAAGAATTTTTCATGGTGGTGGCATATGACAAATGCCTATGCCTCTGAAATAATCTCTCTTAAACTAAAGTTGGGTGACAATTTATGTTGCACCACTTAAAGGAGCTATTGTTAAAATGTTAGTACCATACTGCAGCACAAAAAGCCTTCTGTGGCCTTTAGTGTCATAAAGTGAATTTAGACAAAAACCACTTTATCACTTGAAATTCATAGCAAATTTTAGCACAATCAATTTTAGAAGCTCTAAATGCTTTGAGAGAAATAACTCTTCTAGTTTTAGTGAGCTAAGCCAGTACTTGAGAGGAAAGTGCTGAATCATCTGCACACCTATTTCCCAATCTCTTGGTATGTATTGATTCCATGAATGTCAAGATTTCAGAAGCGTATAATTTAACTTTGGAGTGACTGACAGTGTAATAACATGTTCAGTAAACTCTTGGGGGGGATTATTTATTTCAACTTCAAATTGGTTTGCACTGCTGTGGCTTTTACTTTTGCCAGTGGCTGTTGCTGCTCCTGATCTCCTTATGAGACCTTCCTAAGATCTGGTCTGTAATGTTAAGCTTCTCATTTAGGATGTTTGCTTTGTCCTGGATGCCCAGAGTGAGATTCCTCAAGGAGAGCTTCCCCTGGGCATGCTGAAGTTAGGGAGGCTTCACAGTTCCAAGCTGGAAGCCAGCGCTGGGACTGAAAGCTGCAAAGATTTATGTAAGCTTCGTACAACATGGTTTATAGGAATACAACCTGAAACAAGAGGAAAGAGAACTCCCAGGGCCATAAGGAATTTGCATCTAGAGCAGGGATGAGACAAGTCCTGAGAACAGCAAAGGGAACTGTTTTCCTATAGTTGCAGGGATCATCGAGAGTTACCAGACTAAGAGCAATCCTGAAGAGAGGAGCTACACTTCCAGAAATCAGAATAAGAGAGAGATATGTTTGTAAATCTTTTCAGTGTAATGTTTTACTAGAGATGTGACAGGAACTTGCACTTGGGCACTTAATGCTATACCTATCATTTGAAAACTGTTTCCTATATGAACTTGCATCTTTTCACCCATTCCTCACTGCAAGGACTAAGCCTTTATCAGGATAGAGGCTGTGTCTTTGCCTCAATTAACAGCAATTTGTTACATTGATTTATTCTTAAGTTCTCCCGCATCCCCTCAGTCAAGATACACCTGCATCCAGTTATCATGTTTATTTCTAGACAATGTGGAGACTCCCAGCTCTTAAAATTTTCTTGGTCTCATGTTGTTCAGCAGTCAACCCAAACCAAGGATGGTGGCAGAGGTCAGTGAGTGAGGGCTGCAGAGCAAGAGCCTCTGACTCAAATAACTTTTAGTTAGGGCATATTAGAGACAGAATGAATGCAATGAAAGGAATAAGTTTTCTCTTTTTTTTATAAGTCTAGCTGTTAAATACACACACCATAATACAGTAAATGTTATTGCCTCATCTGTAAAAATTTATTGTTTTGTCTGGAAATCTTCATCATGGAGCAGCATTGCGTAAAGCTTTTCCAGGAGAGGGCAGCTGAGGAAGAAGCCTGAAGCAGGAGGTCAGACTCTACTCACCACTGAAATCCTCTGTGCTTTAAAGTTTTTGAGGTATTTGAAGCTGTGGGCTGCCTCAGGCTCTGTATGAAATATTTTAGGCTTATATGGATGTTTAATTCAGCTCTTCCAACAATGACAACCACACAAACACATAGATAGGAACTCATTAATTTAAACTACTGCCTTAATATAAGCACAACTGCAACTCCATTGCCAAACTCTGGGGACTATATACTTTTATTTTTAACTGCAACAAAATGAGCATAAAAACACAAGTATAGTCCATTATGTGTATCAAATCATGATACATAGCCCAATGTGCTACCAAATAAAAAATTCTAGAAAACACATGAGTAGAAGACAAATATTTAGCCCTAGTTTTCTGTACTGTCATACTGTGAAGGACTCAGTGGTTGGTCCAAATTCATCAGCAATATTGGTATTGCATGTAGTTGCAATACTGTTCTCACTCAGAATCATAGAATTGGAAAAGACCTCTAAGATCATCAAGTCCCACCATTAACCTAGCACTGCCAGATCCCTAACATGCACCCTTACATGGCACATCTACACCTCACTGAAATACTTCCAGGGATAGGGACTAAACCTCTTCCTTGGGCAGACTTTTCCAAGCTTTGAAAACCCTTTCTGTGAAGAAATTATTCCTAATATCTGATATTAGAAATTATTCCTAATAGCCAATCTAATCCTCTCCTGGCACAACTTGAGGCCATTTCCTCTTGTCCTGTCACCTGGGAGAACAGACTAACCCCAAAATTTTTGATAAGGTGGTTCTCCAGCCTCCTTTTCTTCAGGCTAAACAATTCCAGTTTCCTCAGCCTTTTAAGACTTGTGCTCCAACCAAAGGGCTTCTCATCATCAAGAAACTTGGAAACAGCGAAACTGGACAATCAAGGTTTTAGAAACTGCACATCTTATTTTTTAAATTACACAAGATGGTTTTAAGAGCACTGTGTACTACTGGCTAGCAGGATCCACTGCGTGTGAAAAAGTGTATTAAAAGTGACCTCAATAGAACCCAAATTGTTCAAGTTTGTGAAGGTTTTGACATCAGAAGAAAGGCAAAAAAGGGTAGAAGGGGAGGGAGGGGAAAGTGGTTTAATAATTCTTTCTGGTTTCCACCAAGTATGGAAGCAAAAAGTAATTGTACTTTTGTCTTGGAAACAAAATTCAGCAAGTTTTGCTGGGCTTCATCTCAGTCTAAAGCAAAAAATAAGGCCATACTTACAGATTTTTCAGCAAGTCTGGGCCAAGCTTGACAAAGCCTAAAGCAACAATATGTTTCAACTGGAATCATCATCTTGTAATAGTTCCACTCCACCCAGTCTGGTATGAAACTCATCCCTGTTTCACTTTGATTTCCTTCTTTGAAAACTCACCAAAATCAAAATGCACTGTACCAAGTGTTTATCTCAACTGTACTGAAGGAATACACCAGAATTAAAAAAAAATTTAAAAATAAATAAATAATAATAAAAAAATCTTTGATGTCTAGCAAATATATATCCTGCCAAATTTCATACAACACTGCTAAAACAAAAAAATACTAGAGCACCACAGTGGTGGCTGCCCTAGTGACATTTTCAAAGTAAATAACTGCATAATTATTCATCCAATAAAAAAAGACAGAGGGAAAAAGTACAACTAATCACTCATTTTTCCAAATCCTGAAGAATTTACTGTTCCATTAAACAGAAAATCTTCCTTCTTTGAGTGAAGTTTGATGAACAGATGGCATTTCACTAATTGGCTACTTTTAAAGTGGATTTTCATTCACTGTTCTGATGCTTCTCTGTCCCTCATGGTGTGCTCTCTGTTAATGTGTTTGCATTTCTTGTGTTACCTTTGTTATTACTGACATGCTAATATTTGGGACGCTGAAGATGATATTTAAATAAGGTTGCAGACAAGCCATCTGTGTATACTTAAGAACTTGGGTTCCCACAAGTTTCCATGGCATTTTGGAAAGGCTGCTGGAATTTATTTCAGAAAAGCAGAAGAACAAGAAATTTACGGTGGTTTCTGTGTATTGCATTTTCTCAATGGACAGACTGCCCAAGCGCTAATAGCAGAAAGGGAAAGAATATAAATGGGCAAAATGGCAGCTTTGATTTCAGTCTGATTCTGTTCCACTCTTTCACAGAATCATAGAACCACCAAGGTTGGAAGAGACCTTTAAGATCATCAAGTCGAACTGTCAACCCAGCACCACCACTGTGACCCTAAATCACTAAACCGTATCACCCAGAGCAAGATCCAGAGGCTTCTTATACACCTCCAGGGCTGGTGACTCCACCACCTCCCTGGGCAACATAACAGTGAAAATTTTTTCTAATATCTTAACTGAATCTCCCCTGTCTCAGTTTAAAGTCATTTCCCCTTGTCCTCTCAGTGCAGACACACCAGAGGAAGCCAGCCCCCATCTAACCACAACCTCCTTTCAGGTAGTGTAGAGAGAAATGAGGTCCCCTATGATCCTCCTCAACACTTAAAAATCCCAGCCACTCTCCATAAGACAAATTTTCTCGACCTTTCCTTTATCTAAGTGAGCCACTATTTCACAGAAGGAGATCAGGTTGGTCAAGGAAGACTTGTCTTTGTAAATCATGTTTGCTGGGCTTTATCCCCTGGTTGTCCTGCCTGTGCTGTTGGATGACACTCAGGATGATCCCTTCCATAACCTTGCCTGGAGTAGATGTCAGGCTGGACAGCCTGTAGTTCCCCTGATTGTCCTTCCAATGCTTCTTGTTGATGGGCATTACATTTGCTAATTACCAGAAAATTGGAACTTCTCCAGTTAACCAGAACCTGTTGGTAGATGATCGAGTGTGGTTTGGGAAGTTTTTTCACCAGTTCCATCATTACTCTGGGGTGGATTCCATCAGGACTCATAGAATTTCAGCCTGAATGTGTGTGCAAGCTTCCTTTCTATTCATGGCAGTGATATTCAGTCCTGCTTGGGGTCCTCTGCTTATTCAGTGTATAGCTCCAACAACAGAGGCTTCTCTGTCATGGTCTCACCCTAAAAAGAGGTAAATTATTAGTCATTGGAAAAAATTTCAAAAACTGAACATGTAGAAAAAGATGTTAAGAAAAGCCTTTGGTTTAATCCTGAAAGTACATACTGATGTTGGTAAAGCAAGATGATTGGAGAGTTCAGGTCGGTGGTCCAGAACAGTATCATGCATGTGTGGCTTTTTACTTACAACTTCCTCTGTGTGAGATACTCTTGAGTTTTTACATGTGTAAGTACAGCTTCAGGGGGAGCTAAAGGATGTTTGGGAAGTGAGTGCTGTAGAAAACAAACTGGGATCACACTAATGGGCACAACAATAGCTGCAGCACATGCATGCATCTCTGGATGCATGAATCTGTGTGTTTGTATAAATACAGAGACTTTTTTTCCTCTATAGCACTGTCTTAGGTCTAGAGCTCTTCTAGAGATCTTCTGCAGAAGATCTTCAAATCACAATGATGGGTAATTCAGGTAGTCAGGGTGTTCAGAACTTTACAAATCTCAGGGAAGAGAAAGAAGTTTTCTTTCTAAAGGCATGTTGCTCCATTAGTCTAAAGACTATGAAGGTATCTATACAGAAGAGATTAATTTGCTTTGCTGAGAACACTGACTGATAGTCAGTTACTGATCACAGTCAGAGTTACACAGATAGGCCTGTGTAACTCTTTCCGGTAATTTTTTAAAAATACTCTTTATAAAACAATAAATTTGTAGCCAAAGTGCAGAAACTTTAGCTTTTTTTGTCACACAGAAAGCTCTACAAAAGCATCACAACCTTCACTATCTGGAAGAAAAAGGGACGACAATAAGGAGGCAATCCTGGAGCAGGTCCCACAGCCCTGCCAGGCACAGGGCCTGGTAGCACGCGCTACCGGAATGAGTAGTAGTGTCAGAAATGGTACTACTTCACACTAAAACTTCTCCTGCAAAAGTCAGCTGAGGAGTAAGAAAGGCCTTGAATTGTCTGTTTCTAAAACAGAACATAACACTGGGTGTGAAAGGTAAAACCTGTGAATTTATGTGAAAAACATGGCAACAGAGTTCTGCTCAACAATAGGGCATCATGTGAGATGAGCTATCTGGGAAGATTTGTTCCTGAGGCTGGAGCTTGTGTCTTCTGGGTGTGGTCCCTAAAAGCCTCCTGTCACCAGGGAGTCATTGTGACACCTGTGACAACAAGGCTTTTGGTTGCACAGGGCAGGCCTGAAGGGCCACAGTGCCTGGCCTCCTCCATCAGGGACAGACATCCACTTGTGAGCTTTTGAAGGGCTTGGAGAAGATTTGCTGGACAAGGACACTGGCAGGGCCTGGGGCATGTCTGTGCCTCCTTGGGGAGGAGTGAACACCATCAGCGGGACCGCCGCATTTGTTTCATTGAACTTCAGGGGACAAGGAGCCAAACCCCGGGGTGGTCCCCCAGCACCTGGCACCAAACACCACAGGAGAAGCTAGGGAGGATGGATCAAAATGTGGGTCAAGCTCTAAGGTCTGAAGAGGATATCCCGGTGTCAGGGAGGAGTGAACGCCGCCAGCGAGGACGCCGGGTTTCTTTCTCCGAACCGCAGACATCAAGGAGCCGATCCCCACAGAGGTCCTGCAGCAGCTGGCACCAAACACTGCGGGAGAAGCTAAGGAGGATGGAACGTGATGAGGGACGAGCTCTAAGACCCGAACGGGACATCCCAACTTCCTCGGGGTGGAGTGAGCGCCATCAGAGGGGGCGCCGGATTTCTTTCACTGAACCACAGGTGGCAAGGAACTGATCCCTGTGAAGGTCCTGCAGCCATGCTGGGCACAAGCCTGGTAGCACACCCTACCAACAAGGGAACTACTGAATGCCCTGTTACCAGTGTCAGGAATGATACTGCTTTAGACAAAAACAGCCCCTACTAACAATTGCAAAAATAAAGTCAGATCCAATGCTCAGGCTTGTGGCCAACTATCTGTTCTCTATCAAAAAATGCATCTGAAAATCTAAAGACACCCTTGCAAGGTCCTTTTAGGTTAAGAAGATAGCAAGCATGAAACTTGAGTGCTGATTTTGTCATCACATTCTACTTTACTCTGTTCTATAAAATGTGGTACTGAACATTTTGTATGCAACTGCCTTTGTTCCCTATATTCTATTTCCAGTGTTATCAACAGAAGATGTTACCACTTTTTCTCCTTTCTACCCTGATACCAACAACACCAATTGCTTATTAGAAAAAGCTCTTGTCCTTTCACACTTGTTTTGTCATGCTTCACTCCCAGTATCACCCAGAATATCTTTTCCTGTTTTTTACCATTCTTCTCACAAGGCAGCAATGAAAAGTGAAGTCAATTTACAATTACTCTGTCTCCCACTGCCTATAATACCAATCTAAATCTAATGGTAGCAAGCATCTGAAAAGCTTTCTCTTCTCCTGCTTCCTTAGAGACTTTAAAAATAACCCCAAAGGCCTTTATAGAGAAATTTGCCCCCGTGGTATGCATTGTACAAAGCCTCAGGTTTAATGCCTGGAGTGGCAGTACAGGCTACAGGTTCTTCAGACCAGAGCCGAAGACTACCAAAATCATCAAAAAACAATGTTGTGCCAAGAACTGTTACTTTCAAGAAAGACTAGAGCAAAAAGAGGAGTCTCCTCAAAAGACAGGTGTTACAATACACTAATTACTGGATAAAACCCCTCTATATTCAATTTTTGTATTTAACTGCAGTTGGCCTCTACTTTGTTGCTCCTTGTGTCACTCCATGACTAGTACCACCACAGAACAGAAGCTTTAAGATGTCGCTGTGAAGGAATTCAGATGAAGATCAAGCTGCCAACTTCTGGCTCAGAGATTTGATGTGCAGCATGTTTGCTTCCATTAAAAATTGTGACCTGCCAACCAACAGGGAAAACTACGGTCATCTGCAACCCATGCTGTGATAACAGAGCCAATGATTTTAGAGAGATTTTTCACTCATTGCAGCCCTCATATTTTTGTTTAGCTTGTTAGTTGTCTATGCAGTCACTAATAAATCCCCTAAAGGGAAAAAATTAGAATGTGGAGACCTCATGGGTGATCAACTTCCATGATCCAACTGCCAGCCTGGAGGCAGCAGTCTGAGCCCTTCCTCATAGGAGCTGCTCTAGTTCTTTCACTGCTCTTGTGGACCTTTTCTGGAGGCTCTCCAATGTGTCCATCTCTCCTTGTGTTGGGGAGCCCAGCACTGGCCAGAGTACTCCAGGTGTGGCCTCACCAGCGCTAAGCAGAGGGGGAGGATAAAACCCCCCCTCTGATCTGCAAAGTCTTCTGAGGAGTAAGAAGTGCCTTGAGATTGTTTCTTAAACAGAGCAGAGTGCTGGGTATGGATGTGAAACCCGTGAATTTTTAGAAATAAAATGGGACAAGAAACACTCCTTTTCCATATGTCTTCTTAAATAGAAAGTACTGAACTCTTGTGGTACCATAATTTATTTACCAGCTTCTTTTCCCATCCAGAAATGCACGCGGAAACCCAGAGGAGCAGCGTCAGCATACTGAGCATGCACACAAGTTATTCTCTGACTAGACTTCAGTGAGACAGATTCAGTGGGACTTCAGTGGGACTTCAGACCTAGCTGAACTGGGAGAAAACAATGCTTTCTCTTTTTTTTTTTTGACATCTTTTTCTTCAAGCCCCTGAAACACTTTTGATTACTGCTGCTCAGACTCATGTTCTGAAAGGATTCAGTTATATTGCCTTGGAGTAGTGCCTTAGAACAGTTCCAGTCTGGGCAATAGTATTTGTCTTTATTCAGAGGGGTCAAGCTTGGTATCAGAAGCAGCTGTAACAACTTTTAAAGTTCGTGTACAACTATAAATGTGAAAGCTATCTCTAGGGGAATGTTTTAAAGATTTGTGTGAGTATCTGATCAAGAAAGTTAATAACTTTGTCAATTTTTTTGAAAAAAAAAAAGAAAAAAATTCTTCATCTCTTCATTCTACATCCATCAGAGCAGAATTTACCAGCTTCCATATGTACATAGCATCTTTGAAATATGATGCAACTCCTAAGGAAACGTGTCAGCACTGTGTCATGTTTCAAGCCCAGACAGAAATTAGGGTACCATGTAGCCATTTGCTCACCCTGCCCCTCCCATTCCCCCACCCTAGTGGGACAGGGAGGAGAGTTGGAAAAAGGTAAAACCCATGGGTTGAAATAAGAACAGTTTAATTATTGAAATAATAATGACAAAACCAACAATAATACCAATGACAACAGTGATGATAAGAGAGATAACAAAAAGAGAGAGGAATAAAATCCAATAAAGAGAACCAATGCAAAATGCAACTGCTCTCTACCCATTGACAAATGCTTATTTAGTCCCCAGGCAGTGATTGGCACCTCCTGATAACTCTCTTCAATTAATAAACTGAACATGATGTTCCATGGTATGAAATAACTCTTTGGCCAGTTTGGATCAGGTACTGTAGTTATGCTCTGTATCAGCTTTTTTGTGCAGCTCCTCACTGGCAGAGCACGACACACTGAAAAGTCTTTGACTTTATGCCAACATTGTTCAGCAACAGTTAAAACATTAAAGTGTTGTCAACATTATCCTCATGATAAATCCAAAACACGTACTACACCAGCTACCAGGAAGAATATGTCCTATCTGAAACCAGGACACACTATAACAGTATGGCACAAGTCATGTCAAATTGTAATTGTTGAAAAATGAAACTGTTCCTGACCCTTCTCTGAACAAGTAGGCTTCTCTGGATGTCAGTATGCCCTCCATTGGCTGACCTGCCCTCCTGTAATTCTCTCCACCCCTCTTAGGGTTAGGTAATTGAACTGAATTGTCAGAGATGCAGTAAAACTTTGGACCATTCCAAGAGTGAGGTGAAGAGGGAAGCACAATCTCTTTCTGTTAATTTGATTTCCAGGGCTGATATCACTCTTAATAGGATGAAGCATTGCCTTTGCTCAGAGCCTGAGCCAGGACAACTTGACCCCCGCTGTAGTGCCTCTTTGAGTTGTAAGGGCTGAGCCCCCATTTCCATTTGTGTTTTGCACTGACCAGGTCTGTTGCACTCCAGGTCTGGTTAAAACACCTTTTGGAAGCTGGGGAGTGGTGCATCTGACACCTAGTAGACCCAGAGGCATCCCCAACCATTATCACATTGGTCGGATGGTCTTTTTTTATTCAAGTATATTTTCAAATCATCTGCTTTCAACACAGAGAAAATCTTTGTGAGTCATTGATTGTCTTCCCTCCCTCCCCCCCACCAAATGCTGTTTCTCTTGCTCTTGTATTTAGAAACAAATGGGCTGTCTGTAGTATAACTCAGTCATCATTGATATATTCAATACCAGACATGCAGCTAAGGTTTTTTGAAAGTGCTTAAGAAAGCTTCAAGTCAAGTTCTACTGATGCACAGGAAAGTTGGGTGAATTATTTATGAGTGCTTATGAAAAACCCATTATGGGTATTAGAAAACTGATTTCTGTTCATAAAACTCCACTCTTTGCAGACACATTGTAACTTAAAAGAGCATCTTAATAGAGTCTAGCTAGAACCTAAAATCAATATTTCATTTATCCTAAAGAGAGTCTTCGCTTTCCAAAAGGCACAAAAAATAATGTCTAGAATAAGGAATTGAGAGGTTTTGCCTGATAACATCGTGCAATCCTTCATCCACTAGAATTATCATGTGATATCACTCATTTTCTTTACTTTTCACTTTACTCTGTCCTTCCTTTTGATATCCACAAATCAATAAACATTTTCCAGCTCATAATTAAGCATCTGATTTAAACTTAGGGGTACACAATTTTGAGTCTGAATTTACATACAGGTTCTTGTTTTAGTGGTGGAAATTTAGATTGGGCTGTTCCATACTTGGTCAGATGAACCTCAGATCTCCCGTGATCCTCCAGAACTACTATCTTTTTCTACAGACAGTGGCGGGTAACCATTTATTTGGTATTCCTGTGTGAAGGGGTATGTAAGACTGGTTAAAATGAGGGATAGTAAAGGAAATTTGTCTACATAATGCCAACATTATTGTGCATATAAAACTCCTTGTGGATTATGTGTCATCCCTGTTTTCCAGGTGCACACAAGGCACACACTTTTTCTTTATTCTTACTTTGACGTTCCTAGGCATAGTAATTCTGTATGTCTTAGATTCTCCCACCTCCTTACTTGTGCTCCTTCTTGCCAGATACATGACTGTGCCTTTTGGAAATTCTTGTCCTGAGAAGGAGTGAGATTGATTTCAACACACATGTAGTGTGCATTCACTTAAGCTGTGTGAGGCTGAGAGAGAAGATGGACATGCATGCAGAATCACAAGATCCTGAGTGTGATATATGAGGTTGGAATTGTTTATTACATGATCCTGACAAAAATAAATTGTTTAAGATTATAACCATTCAGAAAAAAATCGTCTCATTCAGGATTTCAGTTTCCAGGAGAAATGAAACTTTACACAAAATGAATTGTATGGAATAAATTATTTAAAAAAAAAAGAGAGAGAGAGAGAGAGAAACATTTTCTGAGTCTAGAGTAGCACTTTGTTCCCTTTGCAATTTCTCATGTTAAATCCCACATGTGCAAATCCCACAATGGTAACAAGACACAGGGATTTAACTTCCTTTTCTTCTTTCCGACAGATAAAGCTCCTTACCACAGTGAGGTATCGAGGGTCCTTCAAAATGGTTAATATAGATTTTTTGATTACCAGAAAATATTGTAATACACTGATGTCTTTCCCAAAAGTACTTGTAGCTACATTTCCATTTCCTTTAGCCTCCACAGAGGCACAGGCATTACTTTTCAAGCTGGGGTTTCTATTTTTAGAATGGCAGTAAGTTTCATTGGCAGTTTCTCCAGGATGGCCGTCGTTCTGTCTGAGCTAAATGGAACTGAGTGAATGAAGTTGTTCTATTCATCTCTTTCTTTGCATGTTCTTCATTTTAAAATGGTGTTGGTTTGTTGGGCTCTATTTAGCTTGACTGCAGCTTGTACTCCATATAGCAGCAATGGAAAGACAAGAATGAATGCCATGTTTCAAAGTAAAAGCAACATTCACCCATTGCATTCTTACTCAGATATGTCTTTCAAAATCCTACAGCTAAATATTTGTAAGTCAGATCTCATAGAATCAAAAGATTAATGTAAATGAGTCATCAGTTTTAAAATTTTGGAGATTTTTTTCAGTTTCAAAGACTTTTGGTTTACATACAGACAATATACTCAAACCCTTTCTCTCTAGATACATGGGCTTTGTAATAAATTTAAAAATGGTAAAAATTATCGAAAACTCTCCCACAGACACTTAACTTAAAGAACACAAAACTCTTGCTAAGTCTCCAAGATGTAAAATATAAAACATAAAGCCATATATCACTCCAGATGTGTGCATTTATTATATACATATTTATTTCTTAGATTCAGTAAAGATAGTATTCTTAGTGCTAGTGAATATGGTATGTTTATTAGGAAATATTATAGTAGGCTGTGGCAAGTTGACTTCTGTCAATAGTTATTGGCATTTCCATTTATTCTATTATTAAAAGATTGAATAAGTAGGATTTTTAAAATGTATTTTTGCCTATTTTGAGTGGTATCACATTGCCCTTTCTTCAAGACAAATTAAAGCTAATGCACTGCTACTACGAGTTCTTATATGCTTGGACCTAGAGGAAGTCTTCTTACTGAAATAGAAAAGGACTTTTTTAATCACCATGATCATATCTTCCCTATAAAAATATAATAATACTTTCCCATAAAAATATAATAATCAATTAGAGTCAGGAGCTTCATTCCCAACTTACTGTAATAAAATGATCCTGTGACAGCTAGTTTTAGGTGGCAAGGTGAGTTACATTTTGGTTTAGAAGCTAACTGTATAGTCCAGTTATCAGCCCAAAAATCTTGGAATACATTTCAGTCAATGCTCTTTGTGTCACCCTGTGGAAGGTTCTGCATTCTTCTGCACTTTTGTTTCCCATGTACAGAAAGAAATACTTGTTCTCTTACTTCACAGATACCTCCCAGGTTATAATCCTTGCTCATAATAGTTTATTTGAGAGAGGTCATATAGGTCTGAATGATTCTGCTGTCATCCAATTGAGCATAACTTTCTTCATTGTAATTTTGACTAAGTAGAAAAATACTGTACCATATAAATCCAATAGCTCTGACATATAGGAAAGAGAGGTGTTTCTTGTTCAATATATATATTAATATTAAACATTTGACACTTCTGTTTCATGTTACATCAAGGTCTTACAATTCACACTTATGAATTATTCATAAAAAATAATGAAACAGGAGATTGCCAAATGCACTAAGTGACTCATTGAGATGTATTTCCCTTAACTTTCAAAATTTTTAGGAACATAAATAGAAAGTCCTGAAACATGAGGACATGTTATATGGAACATTTATACTGGTTCAGATGGATTTTGTCTCTCATAAAGGTAATATTATGTGCCTTGGAGGGATATATACCTATATATATATATTAGCTATGTATTTTTGAGAATTTATTGATTGATATTTTTAGATATAGAACTGGGTGTCTAAGTATTCAATATTCCCAAGTGGATTTCTTAATTTTGACTATTAAATGTATCAAATTGCCAAGCGCAATTATAATCTTCAATAATATCTTGAAGATATAAAAAGTTTTGATGAGTAAACCTTCATAAGGTACAGAAACATGATTGTTATTTCAAAATGGAGGAAAAAGTAAAGAAAAGTTACTTTCTTGTCACCCAGCAGATTGGTAGAAAAGAGATGATTCTGCTGTATTGATATGGGCAAGTACACCGTCAATAGAACACCCCTGAAATTCACTTGGCAATGAAAAGAAATATCGTCATACATTATAATGAATTTTTGATGTTCAAATAAAATTAGGGTTGTGTTTCCTTAAATAGTCCTTACCTCTCTAAAACACTATTCTCCTGTAGCTGATTTTACCTTGGTTTATTAAGTAATGAGCTTGAATCGTTCCTTTATAACTTACTGCCAGCTGTAGCATATTTTAATGGTAGATCATCTACAGAAATATTCAATAAATATGCAGGAAATTAATCTAAAGATACAAGCAGAAGCAAACCTTATTTTACTTCCTATTAGGGTTGAAGAACCCCTTATTGCAAAATGGTTAAGTGACACGGGAGGGAAATTATAAAAAATTCCTCAAGATCTTTCACTGAGTATTTGCTGGACCTCACACATACTTTAGGAACAATTTAAGATACACTCCCTCCCTTCCTCAAAATAAGAAATCCAAAGAAAAAAAATTAAATGTCCTTAATTCTAACGTTCACACTGAGTCCACCCGCACAGATATTTTAGTGAGTTTCTGTGGCCGAGACACAGCTCACTGAGGTGCTACCTGGTATGTTAGCATTTGCATTTAAACAATAAACCATGGCACAGTAATTCTGTGGACAGAAGTCTACTGCTGGGTGAGGCCCAACCAGCTGCCTTTCTCCCTCTTATTACACTGTTTCAGTCACTTCCCATCCTACCAGTCAGGCATTTGCAGAAAAATCCCAGAGTCGTTTTAGGTACCTGAGCAAAGATATGTTCAGTAGACTTCTCTCAAATGTCATTTTCTTTTTCCAACCACAAACATCTTCAGTCACAGTCTTCCTTTTGCAAGCTCTGTTAATACATTTTCATATAGTTACCCTTCTTACTGCATTGCCTCCCACAGCCCTCCTTGGTTCTGAATTCACTACATAGTTGTTGATCACTCTCTGCTTGGAAAATCCAGTTGTGCAGTAAAAAAGTGAATCTGTGAATTGAACTGCTGATTGCGCTGTAAGCAAAAGTATTTATTAAGGTTCGTTCCTGTGTTAGAACCATTCATCTAGTGCGGCAGTTTCTAGAACACTAACATCATGCTTTGCTTGTGCTCTGAGCTGTTTTCCCACCTTTCTTCTAAAAGAAGGGGTTCATCAAGTCTGTTCAGATGTATGCGTGTGAGGTTTCCAATTCGTGTCAGGCTGGTCTGTGTTTCTATGTGGGCACGGGTCAGTGCAGCTGAAGCACTTACTAGTGTGCATCAGCAGTGCTGCTGCTTCTCTCTAAATAGCTGCCTCAGGTCTGAAAATTATTTGGATTTATCTCTTTGTAGTTTTTCTTGTGTCTGAACATTAGATCTGAATCACAAGTGTGAAAGCACAGATGTTTCTCTTCCAGGCTGTATCTCGAAGGAACTTTGAGGGTATTTCAGAAATGTTTGTCTTTTCTCAGAGACATGACCAAGTGACATTACTAGTCACTGCATTTCCTTCTTTCCTATTCATTGACGTCTGACTTGTACTGTTGCATCTGTTCCCTAAGGATCCCAAATATCCAAGTTTTGTCCCACTTTTGCTTTTGCAAAGGAACTCTCCCAGCTAGTGACAGTAAGTACAAGACTACTTTTACACAGCACCTGTTGGAAGGTACTCCTAAGCTAACCTGAGCATGCTAGCACACCTTGGCTGCTCCAAAAAGTACTACTGGGCAATGTCAGAACCTATCCCTTCAGACTATCTCAAAATCAGTGTCTTGCAAGACAGTTTAGGCAAGTATAACGCATGTAGTTGAAAAACTAAATACCGACATCTACCTGGCTGGGAGATGGCAGCACTTTCTTTGTTCAGCTGGTGGCTCCTGTGCCTGAGTCTCCAATTACAATACCCTAATTGCATTAAAACCATGAAAAATGAAACTTTTGTTCTCTCTTCTTACACTGAGAAATTTGACTTTAATTCAGATAATATCCAGATAATTCCATTGATAATAATATAAAAGATAAAGATTTTCATGGGGCATTCCACCCCCCTCCCCACTGCTTAGTAACAATTATTTCTTTATTAAGGGTGTATTTGACAATCAATTATATAAAAAAGAATATTTCTGAATATAACGATAACTAATACAATTAATAAGAGAAGAAAGTATACTAAGAGGAATCACTGGGTATATACTGTTTCTTAGCATCTTCCTAATTCACCTGGTATTGAAACCTGCCAGACAAGATGCTGCATTAGGCAATCTGCTGAGTCCATTAAAAATGTTGGAAAAAAAGCATATGGGATTGCTAAGTGTTCTTCCATTATGCATTTCCTGCGGCTAAGAGAAGCACATACATTCATCCTGAGCACCGTTTTCTTTTTATACCTATGAAAGCTGGATTATTCTTTTGAATAAAACTTGAAAGGGAAAATTTCATTGGCTTAGATCATGCCATTTTCTGCAGCATGAAACATGAGTCAAGTTATGTCACTGAATAATAGTCTAAAGGTTTTGAACAAATATGGAACACTATTCTTCCTAATTAAAAACCAAAACAATGTGAAGCTCTTTGTTTCTGTGATGAAATTGCCATGAGGACAAACACATTAGAGGTACATAAACAGAATTCATGGTCAAAAAGTGGTAGCTGCCTGCATGCTATTGAGATAACAAAACAATACGTTTCCAGCTGAGTGACCATACTTCTTCGTAGAATATAGATCCATTAGGGAAGCAGAATTTACAGCTCATTCCAACCTATGTGTACTTCCAGGAAAAAAAAAGCAAAATATGATGTCAAACCCAGAAAGTCACAGATGGCCTCAGTCCAGCACAGGAAGAAGCTCAAGTGGGACTGACAATAATAGAGAATATCGCTTTAGACTTCAAGGATATTTAATTCAAGTAAAAGTTTTTTTGAAAACATTTGGGATGACAGTATGATTCATTAGGTACACTGTACAAGCCCTGTACTGTACTGCATGAGAAATGTTATTGAACTTTCAGGACCACAAACTGGGTTGTGCTAAAAGGACAGAACTGAGCAGTTTGGAATATAAGCTGTAGACCAAGAAATTAATGCTGAATTTTGAAATATGCATAAGATATCAGTAAAGCATACATATTTTAGTAGGAAACAGGTAGTTTCTCTAATGACACTGACACAAGCAAACCAATGCAGCCTACTGGTTTTAACCTGTATGTTCTCTTTTTTTTTTTTTTTTTTTTTTTTTTCTTTAGAATTTTTCTCAGAATGACAGGAAATGAGATGGGAATCAGAAAGTCCATCTCATTTTTACTCCCCAGTTTGGGGCAAGGCTGGCTGTATCTATACTACTCCTGACAGATATCTGGTAAGTTCTTAAAGCTTGCAGAGGAAGATGTAGTGCATTACTGTTAAGCAATTTACCCCGGTACTTACTTGTCTTTCCCATTAGATATTTTTCCATCTGGCTGATGTACACTTCTACTGCTGCAATTCTAGTCCATACTGCTTGCTTCATTCTCAGCAGACATGAAAAAAGCTTTTCCCCTTCCTTCTTTTTTCAGCTGCTTTTTAAGCTTGCCATTATGTTTCCCCACAGATTTCTCCTGAAAAAATAAATCATATTTTTATGTTTCCACATTTACTGTCTAATAATTCTTAAGGGCTCATCTTCCTGATTGTGTAATGTCCAAATTGGAAATGGTAGTCCTGGGGAGGTCATATCATTGCTGAGAAGAGCAGAATGAGTACTTCCTGTGATTCATTTTAAACAATTCTGTTTCTATTTTTCAGTACTTCAGTAACATTATTTAATTACAATTGATTATTTTTTTGTAAACAGTAATTATTTAAATTCTTATATGCACTGATATGACATGCCATTGACTGCTATGTATACTTGATTTTGATTGTCACTATTTCCTGTCCAGGGCAGGTTTTTTTGTAGTTTTTTTTCTTATTGTTTGTCTTGATATTTTTGCTTGTTTGTTTGCTTTTGCTTCTGTTTTGATTGTTGATGTTAGCTTTTGTTTCTTTTGTCAAGCTCCTTCATTCTAATATTACACTTACAGTAAGGTCACAACCACACATAGCTTGCACATTTAATGTATTGTATTTTGTTCAGATTCCTAATGAAAATATTTAAGAATATGAAACCATAAAATACCCCTGTAGTACTTATATCCTTTAATTTTTGACCTATTATTGTTTTTTTCTCCAATTACTTATCCATTTTGTGAGAAGCTAATCAGGAGTATGCTTTTGGAGGAAGCCAAGTGAAGCCCTGTTGGACAGGGTCAAAAGTCCTACTCAATTCAAAATATCTGCTTTCATCCAACTCTCAAACTTGCAGTCATGTAAAAACATTTAATTGGTTCATCAGGTTTTCTTTCTGAAAAACCCATATTGATTATTATTTATCAATTTGGTGTCTTCTAAATGACAACTTTTCCAAGTTGTTTCTTTCTAATATTTCTTTGAAAATTGAAGTTAAAATTTTTGCAGAAGCTTTTAGGCCTCTCCTATTGTTTGGTCTCACTTTTTCCCTAGGAATGAAACACTGCTTGATGTTATGATTAATGTCTCCCATATTGCCAGTTTTCCAAAATTGTTCAGAACTGAAGAAAATGTTATTCTTTGGCTGTGTCTTAACTTCCTAGATCTAAAGATACGTCCTGCTTGCCTGTTATATAGTCTTATTCTCTTTCTTCAGTGAATCAGGAGTTAGAAACCTGCCATTAACATCAAAGCCTATCTGACAGATGATGGTGCTAGCACTTTTTCCTTTTTGTTTTTTTCTAAAGGCTTCTTCCATTTGATCTTATTAATTTAGAAGCCAGCAATAGACCATACCTGATGGCAATATTCTTGGTTTTTTCCCTTCTATTATTGTGTAGAGTTTTAATGAGTCTAAATGTCATTGTACTTCGGATTCAGTGAAAGTGCATATAACCTTGATAAGTAAAATTCTACCTCAAGCTTAATAAGTGGCATTATTCACCAGCATTCATGTTATAGAAATGATCAGCTGAGTGATAGTTTTGGTGCTGAAATAATGTTGTTTACACTTGCATATGTGTTGCATATACATATTTTTTGTTCTTGTTAGTTTGTTATAGTTCTCTTTTCAGTGTAGGTGCATCTAAAATCTTGCTGATACTTCTGTGCCTTTTCCTACCTAACCAATTCCCCCTTCACTGGAGATTTGTATGTTCATTACGTTGATAAGCTCCGGGTCTTCCTTGAAACTTTAACCTACAATCATTCAAGTTCTCCCACTGGATCAGTCTATAGGACACATCTATCACACCAGATGATCTTCCCACAATTTTTCTTGGCAGGAAAAAGCAAGACAAATTGTGTGAAATGTGGGCCAGGATACAGTCTGAAGATTCTCCCTCTGTCAGACAAAAGGAGTTTTGACAGTACAGCAGTACACAGCCAGTCTGCTTCATCCTCCTGGAGTCTTTGCAAACTTGAATGTTTGCTTCACGTGTTATTGTTTCAGGATTGATACACAGAAAAAAATAAAATGCATGTCCTCAAAAGTACTGTAAAGGAACTGAAGGCAGCATAGTAAGCACTTGTGTAAACATCATGGAAGTCAGTATTGTATATGGGGCTGGAGGAGGAATAATCTTTTCTCAGGAAATTATGAATCCAGATCCACAGACAGTGTTAAATTATTTTTTAGACCAAATAGTGTTAGAAACAATATCCTAGTCAACAGTTCAAATCCCTATGCATAAGATTTAATTTCTGAAACTATAGAAAATCAAACTACAAGAATAATTGGCAAATACGTAATAACTGAAATGGATAGCCATTAACCATGATTTACTCTCGGCTAGAAAACTGGTCTCCTTTATCAGTTGTACTGGTTATAACTCATGGCATAAGAGACACCACCTCTTTACAAAGAGTAGAATTACTGTGTTTTTGTTTTTTTTCTGATTGTAAAAGATCTGACTAAGATAATTTCCACCAAAAATCCCCCAAGAAAAGTACCTATAACAAATATAACTTATTTTAATTTTGTTTTCTGAGGGTTGTTTTAGTCTCTAAACTTATGCAAAATACCTTTAGGACTTCTCTGTAATTTTAAACTATACAAATAAAATTTGATCTTGGAGGGAGGAGTAGTGCTTCTTCACTGCAAATGCATTAAAGTAAATGCAGTAAATTTTGGTTTTGAGAGCAAAATGGTGAAAAAAAAATGTAACAGAACCTGTGGTCTGATTGTATTTAACCCCTCATTGAAAAATAAGAGCAAAGGCATAAAATGAGACAGCAGATCTGATTGCAAATTTTTACGTTGTAACCAATAACACAGAATATAACCAAGAAAAATACATAGAAGAGCTGTTTGTAACTGATGAAGAATACAATATAAAACATCCATTGATGTTATAGCATACAGAAAATATGCTCCATTATTGGAAATAGAGGTCACTGAAGTAATAATTTCAAACAAGCTAATCTGTCTTAAAACCTGTGGGATCTGCCATGCTTTCTTTGATGTCAAGGTCAAAGATAAGGGCTATGCTCAGCAGGCATACATCAAAAGTACAAATTACTGCAGCCACTTATTGGAGTGATTTCTGAATAACTGCTACCATCACTGTGGGATAAGTCAAAACAATTATCATTTTGAGCCCCTCAGATAGCTCTTACATTACTAAGTATGTCTTATATATCTAAGTGCCAGACTCAAAAGCATACTTAAGACCTAGAGGAAAAACAAGCAAAGAATATTAATCAGTGAATTAGTGGTTAAATCTTCTAGATGGTAAGGTTGAGTCTTGCATACAGGTCGGTCTCCTAAAGTCATTACTGTTTCTTGCTTCTCATGCACTGCTAATGTGAAATGTATCCCAAGGAGTCCATCAGGGCTCCTTGTTTGCTGCTTCCTCCCCCTGTTTTCACTGCCACCCACTTTTAACTCTTCAGAACAGGATCTGCAGTTGGGAGCAAAGATGTCTGGCTCCAGAAACTTCTTGAAGCTTGTTGTAGGCCCCTGAGTGCCCTTCCCTTCTTTACCCAGGGACCCCAACAAGAAGGATGACATAAGTACATCTTCCTATAAAAAGCCTACATGCTTCCACTCCATGAAAGCCAGGTAACAAGGTATTGTGAAGTGTTAGTGCCTGAATCGTGAGTCTAATAGAAAACTCTGGATATAGAAGCTGTCCATGCGCTGCAGTGAGTTGAAAAGCATTGGTTTGTTATATGGTCTAAAGGCAACATCTCAATTTTACAAGTAATGTTAATCTGGAAACTGTTAAGGGAAAAGAGTTGTTATTAAAAGTCACTGAAGGCTATGTAATTGAATTTAGTTAAATCAATCAATAAAAAGACTTCTAACTCACTGTAGGGCTTTGACACAAATCCTTATGATGGTTACAAGCCGTGGCAATTTTTTTGTGTCTTCTCAAACTGTAAAGGTAATGTGAAGACTTCTCTTCACATCATGGAGAAGAATCAATGAAGCAAGAGACCAAAATTAGTACAGGATTTCAGATGAATTTGGAGTTAGGCTCCAAAACTGATCCTGAAAATATCATGTCTTTTTTGGCTGCTGCTGGACCCTGAAGGTACCTAGATAGGACAAAAATTCTGGCCTCTTTTGTCAAACAAAATTATTGAACTTTTAAACAACAACCACCAGAAGTTCTGTTTCTGGTCACTTGGGTATTTGCTGAGAGGAGTGAGGGTGCCCAGATCCCAACCCTCATTCTGCTGTACAGCTGTGAGCAGGGGCTCCCCACCACAGCCCACCAGGTCACCAGTCTCAGCTGCTGCCAGAGCACTACATGTTATAGACATTCACAGGACTGACATTCTGCACAAATTGAATGGTATCTCCACTGGAGCAGGGAAAGTTGACCTGACTGTAAGAGAAAGGTCACAACAGTTTCAACAGTCATTCAAAAACAAGCAACCCTAAAATCAAAACCCCATTCCCTCAATTTTACATATCTGATCTGGTGACTTTTTCAGTCACTGGCCACTGAGTCTTATTGTGGCATATTGTTGTCCTGGCTCTCAAGGCACGCAAACAAAATCTGCTATCTGTGAAGGCCCATCTCTATCTATAACATAAGGAAACCCTCAGTATTTCAGAGGCATTGTATGTAGCTAAGTTTAATAAAGCTGGTGAGGTATTTATATACATATTATATATATCTTCCAGTACACAAAACACTGTGAGGGATATTAGAAAACTCTCCAACAGCAACCCAGCAGGAGATGGGCTCCCACTCCTTATGCCCATGCTCACAGAGAGGCAAGAAAGTGATCCATCAGTCGTGGCACATAAAGTAATGAATGAGGAGAGGAAAATGCCTTCACTTCATTCTAAAATTAAAACTCTAGATAACATTGTTTCACCTCTGATTAATTTAAAAATTTGATTAACCAAGCCTGGCTTTTCTTTAATAGAGACTAGAATTATAAATAAGCTGGCAAGCCAAATGAATCAATGTGATTTCTTAAGTCCAGGTCTTTACAGATCCTGGCAAAAGAAATATTTATGCAGATTCCAGCCAATGCATTTCCATCCTAGTAAATTCTGATTACTTCACCTTTATGTCCTCTCTGATTCTACTGACTGCTTTGTCTCACAAATGGAAGAGATACATATAGTTAAATCATAAATACTCTCACCCTGTGTCTTGGTGCTCTTCCTCCCCCTCCAAAAAGAAAAGACCAGAGGCTCTTTCATTTAAAGGCTACAAAGGTCCTAGATGAAATCCCAATGTTATTGAAGGCAATGTCAAAACTCCCACTGACTCCAATCTGGTCAGGATTTCACTGCTTGGTTTTGTGAAGCTGATGAGTAAGAGGACGTGGGATATGGGTGTATAAAACAGTCACAAATCACGGAATGTGAATCATGCACTGTAAGAGCTGAGCTTTTATAATACAAGAAATAGGTCATCCTGGGAAAATAAGAGTTGCAAATCCGAAGCTGATAAAAGTGAAGTGTTTTTATCCCATGCATAGTTATTTTTGGGACATCGTAGCACAACTTTGTCATTGCTGACTGAAATGCTTAGATCAACCCAACATTAGCCATGGAATAAAATTTGGCCTAATTTAAAAGGGGCTATGTACTAAAAAATAAGCACTATAAATGCATATGATCAATAAAAGAAGACAAAAAACCCCAAAAAAAACCAACAAACCCAAACAGATGAGCTTTGGCAAAACATTTAGTTGCAATCACATGCTTCTAAAATCCTGGGAAGATACAATTATTGCAATACTTTCTCATGAGGTATTCCTATTTGCCATCTTAAGTGAAGGATGCATCATAAAAAGAGATTCCATAAGTTCTCTTGAAAATAACTGATGTGAGAAGAGATGAATCTGTGAACTTAGTCCAAGCGTTATATGCCCCAGCAATAGCTACAAGAGTTTAACACTGAGTAATCTCTCTCCACGTGGACAGGAGCTGCACTCTGTGCCCTGCCTCTTACTGTCCCATCTTTGCAGAGTGGTGGCAGCTTAAAGGAAAAAACAAATTTACTTGAGGCAAGCAAGAAGCCAAGTACTTATCTGATAACTAAGAAAGAAAATTTAAAAGAATGAACAAGACGGGAGTAGGGGGGTGGAGAGGTTCCTTCTGACCTGAATTATCTTTTTCTCATGTGAAAACACAAGAATCTGCAAACTCAAAATGCACAACATCTCAACCTGTTTTCAGTGCAGGAAGGGATTTCTCTGATGCATTTATGGGCTGCAACAACCCAATTTGATAATCCTGCTCCTTATATCCTATCTGCAGAACATCCTTGTTCATATGCTAGCTGGTACAGCTGCTCTTGATCAGCTACCTAGCACTTGTGAAAGGTTTAGTGGTTGCTCTTCAGGTTACCTGAAAATTAGTGAGACCCTCCTTTCCTTAACGCTAATTCCTCTACCCATATAAACCTTTTTCTCCTAGGAAAAAGACTGAGTTAAATCTACAAATCCACAGCTGCAGTATTCTGGAAATTATCTATTTGAGAGGTATGTTCTTTCTTCACAATGGTCTTTCTGTCTGCTGGTTTTTACAGGGACAGTAAAGGCACCTTGTCACAATATAGTATTGGTCTCCAGATCAGTAGTATATTAATAAATTCACAGTGTTAAAAGACAGATATTTGGAGTTTTGGACCAAAAACCCCCAAAATAAAAATAACAGCAGCAACAACAGCAATATCTAAACATTTTCATTAAAAAGTTCACATTCTTAAAAACTTGAAAATTCCAGCATCTTGCAAAAGTCATTGATGGCTCCACACAATAATGTGTCAGTTACCTTAATCAGTGATTGCATTTATTGAGTAGCAGCTCTCAGTTTTCTTTTTCCATTCTTGCTGGTTTTTTTTCATTCTCTCAGAGGAAGAAAAAAGATGAAGACTTTATCTCTGTTTTACCTTCACTTAGAAACTAAGATGCTTTTCCAAATTGGGCATTCTAGTGCTTCTTCCTGCCTTACAACATTCTATAGAGGAAGTTCCAGCACTGGGATTTTACCTAAGAACTTTGGGCCAGATCCCGGAACACAGAGCCTGTAATAGCAGACTTATTATATAACTGATTCAGCTTTGATTTAGTTCAGAGTGTCTGGCTTTTAATTGCATAGAAATCCATAAGTCAGGAGGGAAGGGAAGGGAATCATTGTGACTCATCTAAAGGCTTAGGTAGCAATCATTTTTGTGGATCTTTGGATCTTCTCCACATGAAATTAACCTTTGCAAATGTGAATTGATATAATCCTCTTTCCAAAGTAAGTCCTCCTCTTTTAACCCAGGGAGAACCTTATCAAGTTATGGACAACACCTCCACTGCAGATAAATTCAGTAATTGAAGCTACTGACCGCAGTTATTTTAGTGTTTAAGAAAGAAAATCCAAGAAGAGCCAGCATGAAAGAGTACATAATTAAAATGTCTCATTTGGCTACAGCCTCATTTTGGTATTTCAGCTTTAAGAACTTTTATGGAGACCACTCCTTTAGGATGGCTCCCTTCTGCAGTAGGATTGAAATAATTTATTTCATAAATTAATGGTAACCATTCTTTTAGTGTATTACAAATAGGGAAATATGTGACAATTGGGAAGTATTGTTTAGAATATTTATGGATGACTTGAGAAGATTTTTAAAAGATAGAAGTATACTGATCTTACCTGAAATTATGACATCAAAACAAGTATTTAAGAGACATTATTTAAAAGAACTCCATTATTGACACTGCTCAGTAATAGGTAAGTCATTTATGTAAAGAAATTAAAATCTGATTAATTTCTTCTTTTTCACAGAACCAGAAATCAGTTTTTGCATGCTTTTCTATAGTAAATAATTGAACTGAACCTTGATTTATCACCTTAAGTTAAAATTGATAAGGATATTTTTATTCCAGAGTATTTTGGAGCTGTAAAATAATGTCACATGTGCCAAGGTTTTTACAGTTTTACTTGTTATTGCTTAAGACATGACTAAAATTTATTATTTTGACATGTCATACTCTCACAAAAGAAGCCATAACCCTAAAACTCCTGAATGATTCATTAATATCTCTCTGTAAAGAAAAAGAGTACGTTTCATAATTTGTCAAATCCTTATAGGTTTATCTCCTCACCATGTCTTGAGCTAGATATCTCACATATGTCCAGTGTGCCATTGTCTTGTCAGATATGTTTGCTGTCAGTTCACGACTGACCAAAAAATGTCCATAACTCTACAAGTAACCATTTGCAATGCCCTGTAATTTTCAGTGACAGATATATTAATTTGAATAACCCACAAAATACTCTCAAACAGTACAGAAAAAGTATGGTGAAATGAGAACTACAAAACCTTCTTTCCTGAGTTTTTGAAAATACATTTCCAGTATTTATGGCCTCGAGTATTAACTCCTTTGAAACTTTAAGTTGGGTTAAGACATAACCATGAGCCAGGCAATATAATTGTAGTCTCATAAAATAAATAAATAAAAAAATCCTAGTAATATCAGCACCTTCCAGTCTCTCCCAGAATAGTTCTTGGCATGAAAAATTCAATCAACAGTATATACCATCTGAATTTCAGTATAGGAACAAGGGAATGATAACAACCTAATTTTATCAGAATAAATATTAAAATTTTATAAAATATCCATTTATAATAACCTTGCTGGTAGCAACTATCCAAGTCAGATGCAAAGAATGTTGGATCTCTCATCTGACAAACAAGAGGTGGAAAGGATTTTTTGGGAGTTACTCATCTGACACTCATACCCCTATTTCCTGGTGTAGCAAGGATGGTGTGTGCCCTTTTCTCACCTCATGCAGTGTCAGACCAGGCCTGAACTGGCGAAACAAAACTTGCTATGCTTTTCCCCACTTTTTAAATATTATTCTACTGTTGTTGAAATGAATAAAGCTCAGTACATGCAAGTTTAAACTAATACTAACTACAAGCAGTTACGGCAGAACAAAGCCAAACTTTCTCTTCACCATTTTACCTAGGCCTTCATCTTTACCTTCTGCAAAATTTTTTTAGCATTCACAAGTTACAGATGTGTTCAACAGGCACAGAAATGCCAGTCATCTCTTTTGTTTCTGCTTAAGGTACTGAAGTAACTTTTCTTTCAGGAGAAAAAGGACACCTTGAAATTACTTTTTTATCTGACACATTTTAGATCATTTATCATGGTATTAACTAAAGATGTTAATAGCATTTTTAATAAGATATTCAGCAGTTGATTCAAATGTTTCACTATTCAGTGTTTAAACAAGGTATTAAAAGTTCTATGACATTCATGCAGCAAGGGGTTTGCAAAAGCTGGAAACGTACTTGTTTGTATCTGTGTGACAAGTTTGTAGGGACTCTAGGCAGCTCCTGGCCTTGCTCCAAACCTCCTTAGTGTTTACCCCTTTTGCTGCCAGACATTATTTATCTCTCAAAGAAGCTAAGTGTATATTATCCCCTCTTAATTTCTATTTGAATGCTTTGTCAAATGTGGTGTAAAATGAGCTAACACATCTTTCAGCCAGTGTTTCTATTGATGTTTCTTTTCTTCCAGTGTAACCAACTTTTTCTACCTGTGCTTTCTAATATGAAACTGAAGGGCCCCAGATACAGCAATAAACAATAATCTAAGTGTGATGGTAGCTGCAATCTGTTTTTAAATTACTTTGATTTTTTGCCTTAAATCCTTTTTCTATGTATGTTGATTGATCATATGTATGATTTCCACTGAAACCTGGTCACTTCTGGCTTGTATTGATGACTTTTTGTCACACTTTACTAATTTCCTTTTAATTTTGCAGCACTACACAAGGTGAGATACTGATATCAGCTAAAACTACAGCCATTGAACACATTTCTGATATAACTGCATGGATCTGGTATATACTTAAAAAATAGAAATCTTATTACTTGTAAAAGTAATTATAAAGATCAAATTTCTGGAATATTCTAGTGTAGTAAAATTTCTGTAAAATTCTCTAGTGTACTGAAATGAACAGAAAACTAGTAATTCAATAATTTTTTATGACATATTTTATCTTTTTCTGCAAAGAATGAGACTTTGCCCTCTAAGTGACTGTACCTCTAAGTGACCAGACCTTTTTGACGTTCTAGTGGCTTTTTTGTTTGTTTACTATTTTAGACATTTTCAAAGAAAAAAGTGACCCAAAATTTGGGTAAATAATAGGGGCTTTGTATGTTTTCACATGTAATAAATGCAGGCACAATTGTCACTCACTGAGGGGTATGAAATATCCTTGAAGCTTGGGCAGAGTGTTTACTATCGTCTATTTTTTCTAAATTAAAATGTTTGCACTGCCTTGTTTTATTGTTTATGACATGCTGGCAACCATACTGTAACTGATGCCATTAAATACATAACAGTGTCAGTTTCAATTTTTTTTCTCTGTTATAATAATTGGACGAATTTTTCATGAGAGTTACTGTTTTACATTTGAGGTGAAAAGTTACCTATATCAAAGCCTTCGTAAAATGTCTAAATCCATCTAAAATTTTGAATGCTGTCTTCAAATTTTATCCATATTAAACAGTAGAACTGAATCAAGTACTACTTCAGGGTCTGGAAATAGCTGGAATCTTCATCTTTAGACTCCTATTTTCCTGTATCTTTATGACATCTAGGATTTTGAGGCAGAATATATTATCTCTTAGAGATTTGATCTTTAAACCCATGATAACCATTTCATGCAAGAATTGAAGTGTGGTCTCTAAATGACCTATGTCAGATGTATGTAAACTGTGAAAGCCTATTATATATGAAATCTGAGCATGAACTTCTGCAACTTTCACAGGAATATACATAGTGTCCAAAATTTGAGTAGGTATTCAAAATGTAAATATTTTCCTCATCAGAAACCTGCATTTTTGGGGTTGGCTATAATAATCCAACTTCTCAGTTTTATTTTTCTCTTCTCCTTCTTTTTAAAACCCTGTTTTAGTGCATCTCTTTTATTAGGTATATCTTGAAAGCAAGCCCAGTTCTATAAAAACAGTTTTCTTCCTGCAACTGGAGTTCCCTGTGCATGTCAGTGAGCACACTGAAGCCCAATCTAGTAGAGATTTAAGCAAAACAATGAGCGTGAGAAAATTATTGTTTTCTAAGGTTCTGCCAGTCATTGCTGCCTTAACAAAGTGAATATATTATATCTTTCCCTTACAATTGCCCTTTTCCTCATGTGCATTGCATTTCAGGTGTTTATACATTTAAAGGCCAAATTGTGCCTTGACATGCAGCTCGTACAGCCGTGACCCATGAGATCATGCATTATGACACATTTACAGCTGTTTGCCTCCCTGGCTAAAGAAGGATGACAAAAAGAGTCACCATTTTTAGGCAAAATCTTGCATTAAACCCCCCCCAAATCTTACAATGTGCAGACAACTCATGGCTGGTATTTGGTCACTCATCAGAGAGCATTCAGCTGAAAAGAAGCAGTGCTGACTGACTCTGTGTCTCTGCCAAAGGGAACAGAACCATGGGAAGCAGAGGTAACCTCCCCTGAAAGAAGGTTGTACCACAGCATAAAAATCCACTTCCAGTGGCAGAAGCTGAAAGCCGGTCAAAGTAATCTATGCTTTTAACTTTTTTAGTTTGTTTACAGTGATGTGAAAGTCAAGATGAGATATTTTCTGAAATTCCCTTGGCAGACTGGTAAGCCTAATGAAACATCAAAACACCAAACAGGAGATTGAGCAGTCAAAAAAGGGTTGTGAGTGCCAGCTTTCCATTTGGAACTGAGATGGAAAAGCACAAATAAAGGCAGGAATAAGTCTCCTAAATAACACACTGGGCACTGATTGCAGGTTATACTCCTTGAACATGCTTCAGAGACAAATGCCTGAACTTTTCAAACAGGATACATTTTCAACTTGTTGAGAATATTAAGGATTGAAATGTCTTTGTGCTCTTATACCTAACAGCAACAACTAAGAAAATCATATACAACAGGGAAATTAGTATGATTTTCTCTGAAATATCTTACTCATTTATAAAAACCTTTCTTACAATTTCTAGATAAAATGAAGCACCACCATATGCTGAAAGCCATTCTCATGGCACAGCATTGTGCTCCTCAGTCAAGTCTGGTGTCTTATTAAGAGTTGCTATTTAAATGTTTTAGTGTTAATGTGCCACTAGGGATGCTATGATCACTTCTTAAAGTTTTTTCACTGTTCTCAATACTATTCTTTTCTATATTTTTACTTAAAGTACTTTTTATAATGCAAGACTTTCAATTTGACTAAAATGGATTAAAATTAAAGATACTTCATTTACATTTTTGTACTTTATGACTATAGAACACACTTTAAGGATTATATTAGAGTGACAAACTTCTCGTCTCTTTGTTCTCCACCAAGGAGGTGTCTGCCATCAAGTATCTTGGTATTAGAACCAGTGCTTTGTGCCCTCTTTTGTAACTCTAAAGAAGAGAAAAGTAAGTCTCAAAAGAACAAGCTAATAATGAATATACGTGAAACAAAGATAATTCAAGTTTTCAGGGAAACAGATGCTAACTTATAAGTCTGATTTCCTACTGTAATAAAAGCTAGTGGAAAAAATATTGCAAGCAATAAAAAAATCAGTTATATCAGATTCTTAAATAGACCAGGATCTGTCAAATATTCTTTGATGTCTGGTGATGTGGAAATCCTATAGACTATTTTATCTCCATTGGTTTAGTTGCACAGTACTGGAAAGCCAATATCTGTGTCCTAGTTCAGCTGCTCTATATTGTTCCTGTTTGTGCTCCTGGGTCTGCAATAAGCCACTGCATTTTACAGTAATATATAAAAGAACATCCAGATCCTTAAGTACATCTGGTTGTTCTATATTATGTCAAAACAAAGCAGGTGTGGATTTTTCCAGATAACTTATTTATAAAACCTGTCAAAAATGGAAAAATGAACAGTTTGGGTTTTCGGGGGTTTTTTTTAGAGTATTCAATAAACAAATTTGCACAGAATTGACTCTTGACAATCAGGAAATGCAAAGATAAATAAATTGAATGAAGCATAAAAAACATGTTATTTTTTAAAAATGTCATGATACTGAAAAACCCCTGTAGGTTATTCCAAAGACTGGGATCTCACATTCTCAAAAATAACTGGATTATTTATTTGGGCTGTCAACCTGACTGATGCTCTGCACAAAACCTTGCAGTAAAATTTACATTAAACCTTTTCTCAGCAGTTCAATCGTTCTTCAGAAAGCTATATTGATTTAATTCTTTTTTAAATGAAATTGTTCTTAGAGCGATGCATTGAGATTAAAATATTTATTGTTTTTATTTAAAGAATGACACTTTTAAGTGTGATTATCCTTTCAAAATCACTTAATTTATTATTATTCTATTATTTTACCTTTTGTTTCCTCATGACAGTATGGAACAACACATCATCCAATATTAATTCACAATAATATAAAAATATTGTCGGGCTTTATCATGTCTCAAATTTTAAAGGCAAGCTGATACTTAAAACTGGTTGAAACTACTGATTATCTAAAACTTAATGGCTTTTGTGTTCTTGTGAGAAAATACTTCGGCTTTTCAAACCCAAAAGAAGATAAACTGAAAACATACCAATTACATGGCCAGCAACATTCAAAACCTTTTTTTTGGGGAGGATTATTTTTATTTTATTTTTAAAGTGAAAACAGTTCAGTGATTATTTAAACTCTTTTGATATAATGGGAGTACTCATGCCATGTGCCATTATGCCCCTGAGTTATAAGTTTGGTTTCTCTTTCTGTCAATATAGTTTATGGACAGACATGTTTAACTTCAGTCAGTAAGAAGACAAGATTGAAATTAAAATGCTTCTCTCTCCCCACTTGCTGAAAAGAAGTCAGTGAGTATAGGATAAACAGGATAAACAGGCTGCCACTTTAGGGATCTAAACTGAAATGCTTAATGTAGGCAGAATGAATACCATCTTCATCCAGTATTGACAAATACCTACCCAAAATACTTTAAAAATAGTTTAAAAAAAAAAGAAATCTATTATGCCACAGAATATTATTGGAGGTATAATAATAAATTGGGTTATATGGCTCAGAACAATGATATTTAAAAGGGTGCATTGTCCAGTCATGTCTACCATAGACAGCCCAAGCATGATTCAGAATAAAATATTCCTCTTAACTGTAACATCCATTAAATACTAGGAGTTGTTTTATAGGGACAGTGCAGTGTGGTCCTGCGGTAGAGTAACTTCTTGTTGCTGTTTAAGAGCAGCACAAATAAAAAACTGGTACTGCCGATCAGAAAATATACTCACAAATTAAATTCAGCTGCTGAAGTTATTTTAAACACCTTCAGCAGCACAAATATCTGCTTTTAAGCTGCATTATGGCTTTTGATGTTTCACAGGCACAATACACATTCAAATGCACTGCTAGACACAGTAGTCCACTTAAAATGTTTTGCCAGGCAAAAGCCACACATCCTCTTTCAGAGCAGAAATAGTCACCAATGTATCTGTTTCAAAAAGAACTAATTTAATGTTTACATTTTTTGTATATATGTGAGTGAATGGTTCTGCTCTGCCAGTTTGATGTGCCAGTGCAAACTGTGAGTTGTCACAGGGAGGATGTCAAACCAGCTCACACCTTAGTTATTATGCTCTAGAGTCATGAATACAATCTTTACACTGCATTATGATTTTCACCCGTACCCACTGGATTTCCCTGCTAGCTGTTCCTCAGTAGATCTTTTCTTGAATCATAGTTTATATGAAAATATAGGAACATTTTTTAAAAAAATGTGTAAGTATTAATTTCTTAATGTAGCACAATGTTTAGAAGCCTTTTTGACAGACACCGAATTGTTTCATCAGAAAATAATAAAATCTGTCTAAGTATTTAACAGATCTATCAATGATTCAACAGATGTGTACTTTTCATGTTAAAGAATAAAGAAAATTATTTTATTACCATTGTAACATCCTGTTCTTTATACCACAAGACTGATGTGTATCAATTTGTAATTTAGGAAAAAAATTTACTCCTTGTCAAGCGTCTGAAAGACATGCCTTGTAAAGTGTAATATGAAAAGGAATCTCTTTTTAACATCCCTGAAAAACACAAACCATACATTATAGTATTGTTAGATTGAATGGTTACTATTGTGTATTATTGTAGGCCACCAAGTATTGTGGCCAATATCTATTGGAATTAAGTGCTTTCAAACATGTCTCATGCCATCATAGCTTCACATGATTATCTCGATCATATCTTGTAATTCTTCTGTATATTTAACATGTTCATTTGTAAACCATTACATTTTTTAAGCCTTGATAACTCTGGAAATGATCCCCACAGAACTTCTGAGTACCTTTAATTGTACACTAGCAAGTCCATTAGTATAAGTATTTCTTAGGAGCCATATTCACTAATATTTTCTTCCACATCTAACATCATATTGAGGATACAGTGGTTGCTGGTTAATGTACATTTTCTGCTGTGATGGCTGGTTTTCAACCACAATCATAATTGACAGCAAGACTGATAGGTAAAGTCAGGATGTGAATAATATCTCTCAATCCCAGTTTAAACAGATGGTCATGGTTTATAGGAGAGGTGTGAGATTGAATCAGGAAACACAGAGCAAATAATTACTATACATAGTCAAGGCACTGGAAAAAGACTGTAGACATGGCTGTTAGATTGCAAAAGAAAGGAAAAAGAGGATAAGCTGGTTTATCCCATTTCAGAAATAAACACAGTACTTGGATCAGTACTTGTATAATGTCTTAATTAATGGCCTAGATGAATGGAAGGTTTCCCTTTTGGCAAGTTTGTGGGCAACACCAAGTTAGAGGGAATAGTCAATAAATGGAGGCTAGAGAAATGGGCTGACAGGGACCCATGTCCTGCAGTTAAGTAGGGATAACCCCCACAGCACAGAAGGCTGAGAAGCAGCTCTGTGGGAAAGGGCTGGAGGTCCTGATGGGTTGCAAGGAAAGCCTGAGCCAGCAGTGAGCCCTGGCAGCAGATATGACCAACAGCACTGGGGGCTACACCAGCAGGTCCACAGGGTGATCCTTTCCCTCTGCTCAGAACTAACACTCTATTGTGATTCCTACCACAATTTCTCAGTAATCTTTAACACTCTGACTTTGCTGTACAAACAAAAACCTCACATTTTTAGCAGAATTTTCTCCATTTATTTAAATGTTAAAATTTTGCTTTCCTCATAAATCCTTGTCTAGAATTCTGATATATTAATTGAGTTTTGGTTTAGGGTTTTTTTTTGCCTCTGTGTCATTACACTGTCATTCTATATTGAGTTCTGAATTGGCTTATGTCACCTTGTATTCAGTCTGTGTTCTGCAGTCTGACAGCTGTCAAGAATTCTTTTTTTCCAGTGTTTTGGCTATTTATATTAATTTACTTGCTTTTTGTTACCTGGTTTTGCCTCCTACCACCACTCTTTTAAAACATCATCGCCTGCTCAGATTGGAAGCAATCTCTCACAAACCACCAAATTTGGGCTCAGTCTGGCTGTTCAAAGAACAGCCAAGAACAGCCAAGGAACTTTGGATAAAGTCCAAAATGTATGAACATAAAGATGAACTTCCCTAGCCAATATACTCATTTAAAAAGTGATAGATGATACTGCTAGTTAAAATGAAAGCAAAAAGCTAGGAATTTGTATGAGGTTTGAATATTGTCATCTCTCTTTCTTTTCAGTTACTAACAATTTCAGTTACCAAGATGGCTTAGGTTCAGCTCTCTTACACTGCAGTTCACCCCTCTAAAGCACAAAGCAGACAATGCCCCATCCTTGCATGGAAAGGGAAAGATGACAAACAGACCAGGATCTTCCAGTGATTGCTTAGAAATCTAGCTGGTTAAAAGCAGTTAATTTTAACATCATTCAGGTTTGGTTTCCATAGTTTTTTCCAACTGGAAATTACTTCTATGGAAAATTGACAGGGTTAAAAGATGCAATATAAATAAACTAGTACCTAACTATGTAGCATTGCTGAACCTAGAGGCAAAATCTAATCCTAATTATTGTCCTAAATACTTTTGCAAGATTTTATTATTTTATTGCTCTGGAAGGTATGTGTCCTGTAGAAATTAAACTTCACAGCATAGTGGAGCAAGTGATTGCACAGCAGCAGCTGCTAAAGTTATGGGAATATTTAAAAATATATCTTCTGAGATTTCCATCTTCCACCTTTTCTTCAGAGAGTCACACAAAGCAGTAACAATTTTCAAATCTTGCTTGGTGTTGGCTGTCTAGTCCAGTGGAAACTGCATTCCACCTCCATTTCTGTGGTTTGTTTACAAGGCAGTGATTTGCTCTGCTGTAGTGGATCATGTGGAAAGCTTCATAGCTTGTTAGTATTCAATAATTGATAAGCAGTGCAAAAGTATTAGAGATAGCTTTCAAATATATATGGGAACCAATTATGTATTAGTGACACAGTAGTAGTCACCTTTGAGTAAATACCTTTGAAAGGCTGCCTCCAGACAAAGTATTTTGGATACACCAGACTGACCAGACTGTTTCTAGACAGCCACAACACAGGAGACGAGTGACTCTTCCAAAGTGTTTGAATCAGAAGAACATGGATAGGGATATCACAGATGCAGGGGAAAAACAATTACTGGCAGAAAAGTCCCAGCAGTGGAAGATGCTACTTAGCACTCACTGTAGTTACTTAAAACACAGTTGCTCAAACCATATCTTCATACTACTCTGTAGAGATGTCACACAGTATTATTTGTTGATGTCATTTTGCTGGTATTACTCAGCTGTTTGTAAATTTTAGAAATTTTAAAGAAGTCTTGAAAGAAACATCTGCAGTTACAGCTGTGATGGATGGAGCACTTCAGAGACTGCAGGGCCAGGAGGGACTGCTGATATCAGCTCAGCTGACTCCTGAGGCGCTCAGCACATGGCAGCTACCAGACCATGAGGCAGGCCCAGAACTCAGTGTAACTGCAAAGTAGCCCAAAAAAACAACAGACCTCTCCTGATTAATGAAAAACAAGCACACTGGTTTTGGGTGTATTGAGCATTGTTAAGAGCAGTAGGACAGAGACAACAGTGAGAAATAAGAGATGGGGTTTTGGTACATATTGGCCTGACTTTTTTAAGGCTCTGTGATCAGCGGTACCTGGAGGCTGCAGTCAGGAGCATTGGAGTAGCCGTAGCAATGACATAAAACAGTTCCCAGCCAGGCTGATGCTGAGCCTGCCCTGCACCCTCTGCAGGCTGAATCATCCAGCCAGGAGAGCAAAGTTAATATGGGAATGGATTAAGTTTATAAGAGATGGTTTTACACCTTGTGGAGAAAGACAAAACACCATATTTCACACGCTGCCTGCTATGTCATGTAGCTGGAAAATGACAGCTGTTTAGATTGTAAAATGCCCATTTGAAAAGAGACCAGACAGATGTCAATCACAATAGATAATTTCCTTCATTCTTCAAGACAATGCACATACAAATACTATAGAGACAGTTCAAATTTAACTGAAAATTTGTCCAATTTAGGTTTATGTATTAGCCATACAATCATTTTTTAACACCCTTCCAAACACACAAATCTGTCTAAAGGATAAAAGACCGGTTGAATATTACTCTGTCTTTCTGCAAGATGGAGTTTTCTGCCTTATTTTTAACACAAACACAAGGCAACCACTAGTTTTTCTATGTCCTGTATTTCATTTCTGTAAATTACTTGAGAGCAGTGTATCAAGATGAATGCATAAACTTGTCTCAATTACATCAAGAAAACTGAAGAGCTAGACTTAAAAATGCATAGTGGATTTTCTTTTGAGGCAGTATAAAGGATTTAAATTACAGTGTCACACTTAATGAATTTCTGAGGTATACCAATTTCTTCTATAGTTCTTATGTTTATTATTTCACTTAAATTTATTAGGGGAAAAAAGCTATGTTTATAATTTCTTTATAACAATAAACACAATATATATTAAAGGTCAACAATTAAAAAATCTTAGAATATAAAAGTTCATAAATGTCAAAATTTCACCTGCTTTGGGGGAATCCTGAGATAATTTTCATCTGAAAATGCAAAACAATACATATGCAAACTTTCTCCATCTCAGACTAATCAGAACATTGTCTGCCTCTTGTCTTCAAAACAATCAATTAATCACCAGACTTCACCACAAATAATTGATATATATTAAATATGGTGGTCAGAATACAGATTAGAAGCTTTTATCAAAACTTATGTTAATGTTGCACTGAAAGCAGAGCCTTTCTCTTAATCAAGCATTTCAGTCAATATCTGAATATGCAATAAGCACAGGAGTCTTGAATACTGATGACCAGAGTATTGATTAAAAATTTTTTGGAAGGCTTATTTCCTACTGAGACAAAGTTAATTTCATATGCCCCAATTCTTGCTGGAAACTTGAAGCAAACAAGGGGCCAGATCCAAAACAAGGCTTTCAGTTATTAAAATAGAACTTAAAATATTTTAGGAATTCATGTCTAAAATTATGTTGCTGAATGTAAGCTCATGAGATGCTTAATTTAGAATGTACATTTTTTTTTACACCAAAGTGAAAGAAATTCTGCGGTGTTCATAGATGTATACAAGCTCAGACCAAGTCTGGCTTAAGGAATCAGTCTCATCAGAGTTTATAAACTTAATGTACCAAAATTCTCAAGGGCCCAAATTCATCCAGCACACTCACAGAACCAGCACCCTTCCCTCAAAGTGCACCACCAGTGTTTCTCTTTGCCCCACATAATATTACACCTTTGCCCAGAGAGGGGAGAGGTGCCCTGCTAGGAGTCACCACCCCTTGCACCTGTGGGGCCTTTGCTGAAGGAGAAAGTTGGATCTGACTAAAGCAGGAAAAGCTGAGGACCTGCTCTTCCCCTCCCATCCAGTTAATTACACACACTGATTGGAAAATGGATCATCTCTGACTAGTTCTTTCTAAGAGTTGTTGATGATACTTATAGTTTTGACTGGCTTAGGGAATTCCAGACATCAAGTTCATGTGGATTTTGTGCAGGCAACACTTCACTCTTTCACTGAACTCCAGAACTGGGCAACAGCTCAGGTATGCCACTGATAAACATTTCCTAGCTACGGGAGTGTCAGCACGATCAAGGAAGGGATTTGGCGTTGGTCTCCCATACTGTAAACAAGAGAGCTCACACTGCTTTTGAAAAAGGGTGAGGTTTTTGCACTTAAAGTACTTAAAATTCAGATCAGTTCCTATAGCTTAATTAGATGCAGAAAAAGTGAATACAAACCAGTGGGCTTCCAAACAGAATATTTCAAACCACAGTAGTGGTGTGGCTTTTCTCTCCCTCCTTTGCCTCAGGGAAATGAGATCTTATGGACATATAGACAGGTTGGGGTGAATTTCACATTTATTATCCTTATCATGGACTTGTGGCCATATGATTTAAATAGCTATCAACTAGGTTTGACTTTAAATTTGGATAAGTAAGCTCCATTTTACATTGTGATATATATACTGCAGCCAATATATACTAGACAGTTCTGCTGAAATTAATACTTTAGCTTCATATCCATCTCACCAATGAAAAAAGACAATTTTTATTATTGTTGCTGCTGGTTATTATTATTATTACTGTAGTTCACTTAATGTTTAGTTTTGTATGATTTAACAAAACAGAGTGGTTTTAAACTTAACTGGTGAGGACAGACCCACATAGTAGAGAATAGCACACCCTCATGTATAACTGATCTTGAGAAGCTTCTGGTTCATTACCAACTCCCTGCCACTAAACTACAATTGAAATGGGTCAGGTTAAACAAATAAGCAAAGAAAAAGCAAAACCATGCAAAACCACATATTGTGTGAGAATTGTGCTAACAGGTCATTAATAGTCCACAGGGAACATTTAATTGTTTAGACACAAGATAAGGAGCTTAAGCTGTGTCAATTAACATGAGACTACATGGATTTTCAGGATTTTTCCATATGGAGAAAGCCTTTCTCCAGATTTTTCACCTTTCTCATTCCTCTCGGCACTGGCCAGTGAACATACTGCTTTGTACAAAATTACCTTAAAGGTGACTTTACAAGAACATTAACTCAAAAGTTAAAGTGCACCTGAAACAATTTGGAAGATTTTTTGAAAATAAAGGGTAGCATTTTCTTGCTTCTGTCTCCAAAACATGGCAGAAGCTGACCTTGACAATTACAGCCTACTGAAAACACTTGTGAAATTGAGAGCAGGTGGAAGCAATGCAATACAAATACATGAAATTAAAAAAGGCATGCTTTTCTTTACACACAGTGCTATTTGCATCATACCTTTCTTCAGTTTCTTCAAATCCATCATGAACTGCAATGCAGCAAACTGATAGAACCATTGACACTCTGTCTCTTCACCCCATAGCAATGACTGTGAAATGGAAAGAGGATTCAAAGGGAAGCTTGGAATGCCCTTTAACTGAAAACTGATCTGATAGCTTGCTAGTTAGCCTTTTAAAAAGGGATTTGGGGAATGAAAGCAAAGGCCTTCATAAAAGATGAGAGAAAGCTATTCTATTCTATTCTATTCTATTCTATTCTATTCTATTCTATTCTATTCTATTCTATTCTATTCTTCCATCTTTCTAAGTAGACAGCCATTTGAAAGGTTTAATTTAATACCTTTTAAAATGTGCAATGAGTATTAAATTTGTATCTGTACAGAGCAATGACTGTGAGCTGAAAAGTGTTACTTATACTTGAGACTTAGGAGCTTTCTGTGAAATGGACCAAGCAGCAGCTTTTACTGACTCACTAATTGTCACTGCATTACCATAAGAAATTACTGGGATAAAGATTTAATGGAGATTATGATTCGAAATGAGGGCAGCCAGATTTTCCCAGGTACATTAAAAACTTCGGAGAGAATTTGTTTGGGTTTTTTTCTGCTTTTAGCTGCTGATGAGAGATAATCCTTGGAGTGAAGTAGGTGAGTGTGGAATAGAACACACATTCAAAGAGATTCAACAGAAATAGTCCTGTCACATCTGCCTCATTATCATCTTTACTTCTGAAGCATCTGATGTCTGATTTATGTTTTTGGTGCAGAATCTCAGTGTTAAATTAAATGGAATTTTAGTGAACATCATAACAATCAATGTCTGTGTCAGTTCTTATAGTCATAGCAATCATCTCATAAGTAGCTGCCAACAGTTTTGTGTTAACTGTGAGCTTGTCACAGTCTTTCATTCAAACAAAAGCAATTAGCTGTTTGCATGCATTCTGTTTGTAAGCTGACATGATAATGATTCATACCAATGATGTTAATGAGACTTGCCTTGTAAAAATAATTTGATGGAAGACTCTCAGCTGTCATTCCACCCTTACCATAAATCTTGTGCAGTCTGTGCCACCATGAACATGATGATCTCAGGTATGAAGTAAAAATGAATAATGCAAAAAAACCCAACCTAGATTATAAGCAGAGATTTTACAACCCTAGGTTGTACTACTATATTCCTTAATCAGCTGCAGGGTTCTGCCACTGAATCAGGTCTCAGTGATGCTTTTGCTGTGTTAGCAACCATGTGAAATATCTGAATCTTCATCCAAATTTTTCTGTTCCCCTGACATCTGATCAGTAAGTCATAGAATGGCTTGGGTTGCAAGAGGCCCGAGAAGTCATCTAATTTCAACCTTTGTGCCACAGGCAGGGACACATTGCACATATGTGAGAGGCAGCTTCTCCAGCAGCTGGGCTCAGACACGCAGTGTGACCTGCAGCTGCCCCTGTCCCAGTCTCCCCAGCTGGTGACACACGGACATGCAGGCTTCAGAGGCTGCAGCCCTGCTCCACTTGCTGGTGCTGACCATCACACAGGTTGTCTTCCTAGGTAAGTAGGAAGAAGTGAGAAAGAAGGACATTACATGACAATAAAGGGAGAGTGAAGAAGGCAGCAGAAACACTAGCATCACCTGAATTTTTTACAAGAAAATGTTATTTGACAAGATAGCAAGGTTTTCCTGGCTACTGTGATAGAGTGGTTGATGTATAGAGTTGGAAAATTGAGATCACTGGGAATGGACAGCAGAAGCGTCAGTCACCACAATGTTTTCTACACCATGCTAGAATGCTACACGATACAATAATACAACAATGTGGAAAGTACTTGTGGGAATTACTTTTGATAAACCACTAGAAAAGCCTAAAGCTGACCACAATCCTGAGAAAAGGCAAGCCCATGCCACATAGACAGGTGGCTGATCTCCTAGAAACTAAGTCCACTGAATCATTAATTCTTGTTACAGTCATATCTGAAAGGTCAGGATGTCCACAGGGAGTAAAATACAGACCTATTCAGAAGTATAGTCATTGTCTTCAAATATAAAGAAAGCAAGAGATTAAAATTTATCAGAATAAGGCAAACAATCTGAAAATCTAGGACAAAATTTCTTTATTTAGGCAAACAGGTCTTTCACATCTGTCCCTGATTGCGTGACCCACATATAGGGGAGGAGTAGCAAATATCATGTCTTACAAAGAAGGGAACATTAGTAATTTGAAATTGTTATGTGATATTAATTACTATTGTTTATGTGGCAACTTGAAATACTATTTATCTAGATTTCTTTCCCTTAGATAAGCATTGGCTACATAGATTCATAGTTTTGTGTGAAGCATAACACTGTACTGAATACTTTTTTTTCATCAGTTTGCCAGAACCCTTTTGTTCTACCAATATTTGGTTTTCTGTATGTTTGTTTTTTTCAAGGGCCATTACTCTTGACTAAGAGCCCAGAAGCTGATCTTGATAGGCATACAGAACTGTGTATTATGCATAATGAGGGCCTGCAAAACCACTTTTTTCTTCTTCTTTCTTTCTGTTTTTTTTATTGTTTACAGAAATAACAATTAAAGTATCAGTTTCTTGCTTCCAAAGGTATTCAGAATTAAATTTTTAAATGCAAAAGAGACCTACAGTTATTTTATTAATTATGTAAGAAACCCAAAATTAATTTATTATGAATATATTATTCATGCTAAATGTGCCTGTGGGATAAATGAATAGTTCAGATTGGTTGTGGATAAATAGCAGGTAGAGTTAATCAGAAGCAAATGGAAAAATCCTTAAGAATTTGAAGTTCCTCAGTCCAGGCACAAGTCTCCAATGGTATTTATAGAATTCACATATCTGCTTGCTAGTTAGCTTTGAGAAATTACACTTGAGCCTCTGTTGAATCTACTTCTAAAATGCACATTTTATGAATAAATTTAATTATGGGCAACTGTAGTAAATTATCAGCTGATAGGTCAACTGCTAGCTTTCAGAATTAATATAATCATCATCGCTACCTTTTACTGTTTTCTCCATCAAATGCATAGACAAACTTAGAGATCTTCACTCTTCCCAAGAAATATTTTTGTTTGAAGGGAATGGTATAGGTAAAGGGGGAGGTTCCAAAACAATGCTGAGTTTTAAAACTGAGAGAGACTTTCACCATTTCAATATTCTAACTCCTTCATATGTAGCTAGAAAGGTTGTCATTTATAAATTACTAACTTTGTTTACTAGCACTATGATAAAATTAGTGTGGTTCTGTTCTATTTAACTAAAGTACTCTCTCTACTTTCTTACCTATGTCTTAATTTTAATTCAATACAACTCAATCAGGGATGTGTTGTGTTTCAATTGTTATTAAGGGAGTGGGATAGTATCTAAATTTGCTTCCCTTCACTGCTTTGACCTCATCAAGTGGAGACTCACTAGAAGATGATATCTATATTCACCTTTCTGATGTACCATAAATTTAAGAAGTTGAATTGAAGATGGACTACTTTGTTTAAATTTGTTTAAATGTGGAAGATTCCAAAGAACATTTGGTTTTATGGTGCATTAGGGAATAAAAATATAATGGGACAAGCTGAGCCTGTGTAATTATACAACACAAAAATTGCTTGTAGAATTGTCTTACCTTGGTTAGCCATTGCAATAGCTGCTGCAAACCCTGCTCTTTCAAAGACAATTACTCCTCTAGAGTCCTCCTCAGTCCTCTAGTCTTGTCCACCTCTTGTCCATCTTAGTGATGGTTCCTTTTAGGATACCATCCTTGTACTCTGAAAAGCTTTGGATCTTGCTATAAGATAAACAACTGGCTAAATATTAATTTATCTAGGCATGGGTTCTAGTTTGTAAGAGCTGTTTTGTTAGCACAATAAATAAAGGGATAACATATGGCCATGGGTTGGATATATGAAGATATGTTAACTTAATATCCATTAAGAAATATTGTATTTATTTGTGAAGTGCCTTTCAGGAAACTGTTGTTTATTTCTTTTAGCCTCATTTATAGAAGCCTTGCCACAATGAAGTGCTGTGATCTATATAGCAAACGTATTTCACTGTCTGTACAGGAAAAAGTGTAAGTTAAGTGAAAAATACCATTTCCCTTGAAGTTTTCTTTTATACAGGATTTCAAATACAGAGCCTAGTAGACTAAATGAATTCACACTGGTTGAACACTACAGTGTTGTTTGTTCAAACAATACTAAGCATGATGAAACACAATTTACTGTCATCCATACATGCACAGAGTAAAGATCCCCTTGTTTCTTAAATCTGGTATACTTATCATTTAATAAATAAAAATTGATTAACCCATCTATTGCTTGTTTTTCTGAAAGCATCGGGGTCTATTTTGACAGAAATGGAATAACTTTAAGTATATCACAAATAGCCATTTTTAAGGCTGTTGAGAAACTGAGATTAAAAGAACTTTGTTCCTAAAACTTGATATGGTCATTAGTGAGAAACTAGTTTGCTTTTGAAGAAAATATCACTTAGATTTACATGTTTTAACAAGTCTTATTAAATATGATACTGCTGCAAAAGAATTAAAGTTTTATCATAATGGAGAAGACAAAACAAAACAATAAAATCCCTAGTCAGATTGTTGAGGGGCACAGATTCCATTCAGTGCCAGTATCTTGGTGAGCAGCTGCAGCAGGAACAGCAGGCTGAGCTCCAGGGCCACAAGCCCAAGGTGGGAGGTCAGGGATTTCTGACCCTTTGAACAACAAAGGGCCTGGGGATCCGTGGCCTGGCCAGGGGACTGGACACTCAGAGACATGGCAGGAGCCAAGGACTTTCCTGTGTCTGTGAGGACTGTGAGGGGATAAATGTCCAGAGTTTCCTTTTTTTGAGGTCCCTCTTTGGAGGCACCATCTTGAGCTGGTTTTGTGTTATTTAGTTGTCGCGCCAAGATTAAATTATTTTGAGGATTGGTTCATCTGAGACTCTGCTGTGGGAAACCTGGGTCTGAGCCAGCTCAGAAGTCTGGTGTGACTGTGTGAGCGTGGGGGTGTAGCTGTGAAGGCACCTCGGTCCTGGCTCAGGTGTGTGAGCGTGACTGAAAGAGTGGCTCCTGGAGGGATGGGCAGGGATGTTTCCCTAACAAAATATCCTGCCTTTTTAATAGCTTGAATTAATATATTGAATCATGATTCATTCTGAAATGAACAGATGTCTTTTAGTTACTAAACTCAGAGGGGCAAGATTTCTGCTGTTTCTGCTGTTGTCAAGTAGTGAGAATCTAGACAGCGTAGTTCATCTTCTATTCAATAAAGATTTTGTCTGGAAAGGTGGATGAAGAAATTAAGTGGAAAAAGCAGAGTAGGAAGAGAAAGAGAGAGAAAGATGGAGGAAAATGCAGTCTGCAGAACCTATGAACACAGAGTTCCCTTGTGCCTGGCTTGTTCTTTATTTTTCTCTATCAATTACAGAGTATGTTTCTATTGCAAGAATGCCCTCCTGGAGTCACTCTAGAAAGATTTATCTAGAAAAGCTTATCTTTCAGCCTTCCAGGCTAAAAGATAAGCATTGACAAAAATTCATTTTAGTGAATAAAAAGCATGGGTTACAGCAATAACAAAAATAATGATCTTAATCAAAACCATGAAATTGATGTTTGTGTCCCAACTCTTGTGAATTTTAAATGGCACAAAGATATGTATGAGTAATACCCTTGTGTTCATAGAATCATATTCTGAGTTGAAAGGACTCACATGGGTCGTGTAGTCTGACTCCTGGCGCTGCTCTGGACACCCCAAAAATCCCACCGTGGGCCTGAGGGCATTGTCCAAATGCTTCTCGAACTCTGTCAGCCTGGGGTGCTGTGACCATTTCCTGGGGAGCCCGTGCCAGGGCCCAAACACCCTCTGAGTGAAGAACATTTTCCTAATATTGAACCAAAACCTCCTGTGACACAACTTCAGGCCATTCCCTCAGGTCCTGTCCCTCACTGGTCACCACAAAGAGATCTGTGCCTGCCCCTCCTCTTCCTCTTACAAGGAAGTAGTTGCTTAAGATTGCCAGTATTTTTGTGCTTTCATTGAACACTGGTTCTGATAATGTTACTGCTCCTTACTCCAGTTTACGGAGGAAGATTTTAAACACATTCTGCATAGGAACATTAACACATAGCTGTATAGGAAAGGAAAGTAGTCCATTTTCATTCACATAGCACATTTTCTATTTAATACAGAGCTGTCAAATCTTAATACCTAACAATATCTACTTTCTGATCAAAATGTTTTGTCACAATTTCTTTGTGCTCTTGAATCTTAGTGCTTACAGCTTTTCTATTCTTTGAAAGCTGCAAACATCAAACTGACAATTCAAGCTGGAATTTTGTTTGTTTCAATATTATTTGAATAAAAATTACAGTAAGTATATACAAACAAGTAGAAAATTGTCTGCACCGTTTCTTACTTTAAAGGGACCCTTGCACAGTCAAATGGATGATGGTTTTAAAAAAGGAGAAGCTCAAAACATAATTTTAAATTCTCATAGAACTGAAGTCTGCATAGAGTTTAGGGGTTACCTATATGCAAGGCATAAGTAATAATGTTCATGTAAGTCTCTTAATACTTCCCACTTGTAAAAGTGCAAGCAATCTTAGAAATGTGTGGCTATTGTTCCCTCTGTCTATACTGATGTGCTCCCATTCACTGTGACTGTACAATACAGCAAGTATCAGGCTGTAAGATTTGGTGTACTGGGCTGCTACAAAGTCTCCCAGTCAGCATTAAAAAAGGGTGCTGACCTGTTTACCAGGATGGCAGGAGTAAACATCCTGTGTGAAATTCTGCTGTTGTCCGTGTTGATAATGAGACTCTCACTGACTTAAATAAGATTTCTTCTTTCTAGATTTCACTTCTATGCTTTTCAATTAGTCTGCTAGGCGAGTTTTGATTAGCAATTAAGACCTTAAGGGGGAGGGGGTTATGGAAAGATTCAAAGTAGCTTTTTCTGTTTGCCTCTGTAAAATTTTATAGGACTGTGATTCTTCATCATTATAAACTCTTCTAAATCTTTCCTGGGAAGATGGGAAGCAAGGCAGAAGTGTGGGTGAGAGGCTAGACACTAAGTTTGCCTTTGTTTCTTTGCTGTTTACTTTAACCTTCTTCTCTTAGGCTACTTAGGGCATGGTGGGTCACAGTTCTGCACAAAGTTTTTTTGAAGAAGCTGGGGTTTAAAAGATAAACTTACTGCAAATTTTGGGTCTCATGTAGGAAAATTTTATTTCCTCTGGTATCCTTGAAACATACAATATAAGTAATCATATAGCCCTTCTGAACGATTTGAAGATGTCGTTTCTTCTTATTAAAAAATAGTGGCATTTTCAGTTGGTCATTTTTTCTTGAATTACTGCTTAGATGCTTTTTCTCTGAACAGCAGGACAGGCTGTGATCTAATGCAAATCAACATGGCCTGTCCTCAGAAAGCAGCAGCAGAAAAGAGACTGCAGTTTAACGTTTCTTCACTGTCTCTCCCATGCATCTGCAAATTCCTTCTTCTTCCTTTCCTTTTCATGAAATTCTTCTTGGTTCTTCGGGGTTCTTAGAAGGAAGCTGTACATGAACCCAACACAGGGAGAGGATGATTTGTGGGAGGAAATGTTGTCTTCTCTGAGAGTGAAATCTTTTGCTAGGAGAACTCCTGTAAACAAGAAAGAGAAATCTCATTTGTAGGCGACCTGAAACGTGTGCAGGAAAGAGAGATTGGATATCTTGTCTGAGTAGGTAAATAACACAATAACTTCAATCACATTTTGGTTAGTCCTTAGATGGTATTTAGCTCATAATAGAATTGGGAAGGTCTCATAACAACAATCATAACTAAATTCTAAACTGAATCTCTGTAGTAACTGTAAATACTGATTTCAAAGGGTGTGCAAACAAGAAATTTGTCATTGTTCATGTAATTTTATGAAATCTCTTTACCATAATGCACTGCACCAAGTAAATAAAAGACTCATCTCCCAAACCAGAACATTCTTCAAACATTTCCCACCTTGTATTTTTCACTTGTAAAAATAACACAGTGTAAAAAAGAAAAGTTTTTTCTTCATCTAAATATCTAATCTATACAATTAGTTTTTAATGAACAGGAGTTTTCTGGTTTGGTTTGGTTTGGTTTGGTTTGGTTTGATTTTTTTCCCTGAAGGAAGTATTTGTCAGTTGTAACGTTGCTATTTTCTAACAGCTTTTGCTGATAAACATTAATTTATTCCTCCTTCTTTTTGCAAACCTGCCAGAGATTAAGCAGATATACAGGAGATGGCAGAAGATGCACACAAAATTTGGATGGTGTGCTTGGCATCCTCTAAAACACTTGGTGGTGCAGAGAGTTCAAAGAGAGTACCCTAATTAGTATTGGTCAGGGACAGATGCAGAAGTTTGAAAACTGGAAATAGAGGAAATCATTAGGAAACTTAAAGAAATGGAACTCTAACACTTAGCCAGGCAAAATTCCCACAGAAGCTGAAGTCTGCATTGTAGCACAAAGTATCTGCACAAAGTCTTCATGTTAACATGTAAAACCCCCATATGTTATATCATCGCTCTTTCAAATTTGTAACAACCTTTTTTAGAACAATGATGCTTTTACAGAACAGCAGAGGAAAAACAATTATCTTAATTCTTTTGAAGAGAATGAGCTACCGTCATAGCTGCATCTTTGAGATCAACGTAGTTTGATATTTTCTTCCCTTGCTGTGTATTCCTGAATTGAGGCTCTTGCTTTCACTTTGAAAACTTCTCAGAATATCTCTGGGAATTTACTAATATTAAGCGCTATGGGCATTGTTTCAAATAGCTGAAGGGATGTTTTAAAAACACTGACAAAGTACTTGATAACAGAGTGGGCAGTTTAGGACAAAGGAAGCCATGGAGTTTTTTTGACAAATAATGAACCAGAATCCATATATAAACAAAGAAAATCTCAAAGGATATGCAGGAGATGGCAAAAAGCTTGTACAAGGAGGGAAGTGGAAAGTGATGTTCTAAGCAGATAGGGAATGGCAGTTAACAATAATGTGGTCACATTCAAACCGAATATATTATGCCAAAAAGGTCCAGTGGAATAAAACAGGTCGATGGTCATAGACAAAAAATAAGCTATTAATTTAACTTTTAAAGTAATTTAAATATCTGCAGCTTTATTGCAAGTTAAAAACCAGGCCTTTCTGTAAAAAGGTTATACACAACCAGCACTCTTAGGTGTCCTCCAAGGCTCTCGGCAGTGAATCTCAACATTGCATGTGAAAAACAGATTTTTGAGCACCACAGCTAGCACCGTTTTATTCAGAAACAACATTTGCTTCCTTTCTTTCATTAGAAAAGAAAATAGGGAACTGTTCCCCGTATTGTTTCTCTATTATGCATGTTCCTCTTTCATAAGGAAACCAAATTGTCTGTGGATGGCTTTGGTGTGTGCTTCACTTTGTCATCAGTCAGTGAATCAGTAACTAGAAAATATATTTTATCTGAAAAGCCCTAGATTCTTTCAAGTAATATTCCACTAATAACTTCTGCAAACTAACCAGCTAACTATGTTACTATTTCAAAGAACAGTAGTGGGTCATCATTAAAATCGCTCTTTGAAGATCCTGTTGAATTATGTTGGGTCAAATTGATTTCAAAGGCCATACTATTGTGCATGACTTATTTTCTCCTTTCAAGTTTGCTTTTCCCCTGAAGATCTTAAAGAGAAGCACCTTCATTTCTGATCTGAAACCTATGCTACTTTCCAATTTTCTCTGTTATCTTCGCTTTTGTGCTGTGCATTGCTATGGAAGTAAAAAACCCACCAAACCAAAACCCTAAAAGAAAAGAAGATTTGATAGATCTAAATGGGAAGTTCAGTGGATGGTTAATGGAAAGAAATTACCTGGTTTGACACAAGATATCTATATTGTGTTAACAGACTTTGATGTGTTTTGTTTTTTAATTGAAAGCTGTTTAGGAGCTCATTCTAGGATTCTTACTAAGCACTTATGAGAATGGATGTCTTGATGTCAAGTATTTTGACAGGATACTTTGTGAAGCCTTTTAATAAGGAACAAAAAAGTCCTACTGTTGTATCAAATATACAACAAATTTATAGAAAATGAAAGAAGCTTACCCAGAAAAATAAAATGCCTCAAATGTATTTGGGAGGTACACACAGGAGCACGAAAACAACATAAAATAAGAGTATGCTTAAGGAATAGTTTCATGCTTATTCATGTAGTATCTTCCTCTCTGACCATCCTCTCAGATATGGTAGAACAAATGGCAGCACAAAGTTTGTTGTGTTTCAGAATATTTATTTTTGTCATTAAAAACATTAATTCCATCTTGATTGTTTTTTTGAAGTTAGTGGCTTTCTGTGACTCATTGTGATTGTGTCAAAGCAGAAATAACATGGATTAGTCCTTTTATCTAATCTGACAGTCAACAGCTCTTTGCTCTACCAGCCACCACAGACCTTGGCCTTGCTCATAAATCTTTTGTTCTTGAACACATATTTGTTTTCCAGGCAATGTTTTCAGCAAGTATCTGCAAGAGTTCCGTTACACCTGAAACTTTGTCTTTTATCTGTTTTTTCTTCAAATACTCGTTCTTCTTCAGCTCTGTCCCTACTTTTCAGAACACATGGAAATTGAACACGTGTCAGGTGATAGCTCTTGTGTGAATAGTTTATATCTACCCAGTGCTAACACACAGCTTTACGTTTTTGGGTAGCTGCCTCAGTTTTCATCACAGCCTTTACTTCATTGCATTAGTTGTCTGAACTACCTTTCCTGTTATTGCTCTGTTTTCTGGCTTCTCCAGTTGCTCTGCTCATCAGCTCAACCTCAAATAATGTTACCTATGAGATATCATTCCTTATTTGATGTAGGGAATCAAATCACCACGTAATCAAAACCACAGACTTCGGACAAAATCAATTGTATTATGATTGACTTAATTATTTTGTAGAAATTTAACAGGAAATAAATAATTTTCATAGTGAGTCACATAAATCAGGAAACTAGTTAATGATAAATAGATAGTGAGAAAGAAGTATCTGCAAGAAATAAGGAATTTGTTATATACCACACAGGGAATTTCAACAATGACTCAGGTCTAGAGGAGGAGGGGCTCTGAATGCCCACTTGGGCATGGGGGGGTCTAAATCTGTACCTAGGGAAATGTGGTTGTACAGAATAAAATACCTCACTTTCTGTTAGAAATGTCTCAGACTAAAAACATCAGAAAGAAAAATGATCTGTTGATCAACCTTTATCATGTTTCTTCTGATAATGCATTTCTGACATCTCGAACTTTCTTTGAAATGTTGTATGATGTTTTATATTCCCTCCTGAAATGTACTCTGTGAACTTTTATTACAAATTCTTTGTTACTGTGGAAGCTGAAGGCTGTTAGAAACCCATTCTTCTTCATCTTTCCCTCATCTTTCCCTTCTTTTTCTCTTACCATTTCAGATGTCATGACCTTAGAGACGGTTGGTTTTACACTTAAAATTACCAATAGATTAACGCCAACTAGGTTTTAGTAGTTAGTGAAATAAAAAGTATCCAGAAAAAAGAGACATTGTTGGTTACGATCTATCAGCCTCCATTTGGATAGCGAATTCTACAATGAATCTTAAGAATGCAAATAATCAATGTATTAGTATATACATAAGTAATAAAAAGAAATTTATGCCTCTACCAGCAGCTAGCATCCTAAAGTCTTCTGTCTGAAATGTAGCACCCCAGAATAGAGTAGGAGAGAGACTGTGGGCATGTTCTGTTGACTATGGACTGCTAATAACCAGTAGTCTTTCTGACTGGTGAAACACATGGGAGTTCTCTCAAGTACTTTCAGGTAAAATCTAGGCTGTTAGGTGTGGAAGTTACTCTGGTTTCCAAAACCTCTTCCACAAAGAACTATAAAAAGTAAATTTTATCTCCCATATTACTTCAACCCTTCCAGAAGATCTTTGGCAGTTCAGGTATGATTTATCTGGTTTTAGCAGGACCTCTAAAAGCTAGTGCACTGGAATCAGAACCACCAAATTCCTGACACTACAGCATGGGATGACTTCTGGGGAAAGAATAAACACCTCAAGCCATATGGTAGTGAACTAAGTTTGTGCAGCCAGGCTTGAGTGATGAGTGGCTACAGGGGTGGCTTCTGTGAGATGCTGTCAGAAGCTTCGTCTGTGTCCAGCAGAGCCCATCCCAGCTGGCTCCAAGATGGGCATGCTGCTGGTCAAGGCTGGGCCAATCAGAAATTATGGTTATACCTCTGTGATAACATAGTTAAGAAGAAAAATAAAGTGATCACACAGTTGTAATTGAAACCAGAGAAGAGCAGAGTGAGAACATGTGGGAGGAACAGCTCAGCAGTCACCAAGGTCAGTGCAGAAGGAGGGGCAGGAGGTGCTCCGGGTTCCAGAGCTGAGATTCCCCTGCAGCCCGTGGAGCAGCCCATGGTGAGGCAGCTGTGCCCCTGCAGCCCATGGAGGGCCATGGGGGTGCAGAGATCCACCCACCTGCAGCCCAAGGAGGAGCCCCATGCCAGAGCAGCTGGATGCCTGAAAGGAGGCTGTGATCCAGCCTGTGCTGGAGCAGGGTCCTGGCAGAGAGGAGACCACACTGGAGCAGGTTTGCTGGTGGGACTTGTGACCCATGCTGGTTCAGGTTATGCCTGGAGGACTTCGCCCAGTGGAGGAGTGACCCATGTTGGAGCAGTTTTTGGAGAACTGTCTCTTGTGGGATGGATTCACATTGGAGAAGTTCATGGAGAGCTATTTGCCATGGGAGGCACCCCACAATGGAGGAGGAAAGGGCTCCTCTCCCTCAGCAGCAGGAGAAACAACCTGTGATGAACTGACTGTAACCCCCATTCCCTGTCTCCCTAAGATGCTGAGGGAGGTGGTGAGAGATGGGAAGGAGGGAGGTGGTGAGAGATGGGAAGGAGGGAGGACTGGGGGGAAGGTATTCTTAAGGTCTTATTTTACTTCTCATTATCTGGCTCTGATTTTGTTAGTAATACATTCAATTAATAACTCTAATTCCAGTCTGTTTTGCTCATGACAGTATTTGATGAGTGATCTTTCCTGGTCCTTATGTACCCATGAACCCTTTGTTATATTTTCTCTCTCCTGTCCAGCTGCAGAGAGGAGTGATAGATAGTTTTACAAGGCAGCAGAGCACAACCATCTCTAGTGCTAGGTACTAGATGTGAAATAGGGATAGCCAAAAATTCAGCATGAGATTTCCCATGCATTTCAGAGTTGGAGCAGGAAAACCAAAAATAATTAACCCAAGATTTTTTCTTTTGTGAGGTCAGAAGGGCAAATCTATTGTTAAAAGCTTGGATATGATGTACAAGCAGACGATAAAAGTACCAAAATAGAATGCAGGTTTAAAATCCCAGCCAAGTTTGTTTGTATTCACTAGGGTTTGAACATTCTAGTTTTTGTTTGATTTCACTCATTTCAGAAAATACTGTGTAGACATAAATAACAGGTATCAAATTTATTAAAAACCAGGGGCAATCATTCTCCTTTTTTCTATCTGAATATTTTGAATCTTCCCTTTTTTGGTGCATCCATAATAGTATGTTAAAACTATGCTGAAGAACAGTGTAAGGACACAAGAAATGGTAGCAAAAATAGAATTTAAGTATCTCTTTGAATCTGAACTAACCTCAGACTTCAATTACATGACATATGCAATATTTATTTAATAAATTTAATGTACTAACGTATTAATTAAATCCTTCTACTCTATCATTATTAATAAATACAGAATAAGTTATTGGCAAAAACCATCTGTGATAACTAATTTTTAATTACTTTATGTGACCATTTTCTGATAGAAAAAGTTCTGATGTAATTTGCATGTGCACTTAAATATTCAAGGAAAATCAAAGCTAACTCTATGCATCTAGGTTTTAGTATGTAAAGGCCTTCATGAAAAATCCTATTGGGAAAATAACTGACCTCTACTGTTTGATTAACTAACATAAACACAATAGAATTTTAGCTGCAGAAAGGATAATGCAAATCTCTTGACATTGAAAGAATAAAATTATCAGCATAAAGTTTTATCCCTCCTATTCACTGTACTCTCTCATGTGGTTTGACCTGCTGGTTTCTTCTGCCTTTTTCAAAACTGTGCTTTAAAATAGTTTACTTCCAGCCAGATGTAATATTTGGAACCAGCACCATTAAGGCATTACAGGTTTAAGTTTCCAGATGCAAAGGGACTTTTCTTAGTATTGAGCTTATGACAACTTGTCAAAGTATATTAATGACCATGGGTAACAAAACAAACAACACTTCCCATAAAGAACCTAATTAATACACAAAACATAACAAACTACAAGAAACCAAAGTGTCAAGTTAAATAGCTTTAACATTAAATTCTTTTTTTTTTCTTTTGTTATTATCAGCTGTGTCAGGCACCTAAGCTCCTTCTGTGATCAAGAGAGAGAAAGGACGATCTGAGACGTGCACATAGTGCATGACATTAATCATCTTCTGGAAGTGCCTTTGAGGTAATGTCACTTAGATTGGAAGTTTAACTATTAGATTGCTGCAATGACTTCAAATTAATCCCATTAATACAGGCTGTGCACAGGGATTCCCAGGGAGTTTCAGTGACAAGACTTAGTCTACTCAAATACTGACGAAACTGTATTTAGTAGACTTACAATTAGTGTAAGAGATGTTCAAAGTCAGGACTGACATCTCAAAGAGACTTGAGCACATAGGAGCCTCACCTGAATGCCAAATAGGTTTGGGTAGGGTAAGCCTTTAGCTGTGCGAAGTGCATCCAACAAGGAAGCACTACTGAAGGTACTCACTAACAGTGCCCAGGGACTCAAACACATCATTCAAGAGGGATGTAGGAGACTTCAACTGCTGTCACAATGAAGTGGCATTTCTCTAAAACAGGGAAGGAAGGCTGGCACTTAAATCCTGCCCTAACCCGAGCTGTCGATCCCTGGGGCAACAGCTGGCCACTGGCACCAGCACTTTCCACCTGAACTAGAGCTGGACCTGCTGCTGCACATGAATGAAAATTGATACTACTGATTTGTGCTCTGTTGGCTTCTCTTTGTGTTTTTTTTTGTGTGTTTGGCTTCTCTTGTGCTTGCTTTTGTCTTTAGTTCTATGGATATTTTATTAATAAATAGATTCTAATAAGAGGTAAATAAGTTCTAATTCTTATAAGACTGAATTGAGATTTTACTTTCTTATGTTCTTGCTTGTATTTGCAGATAAAACAGAATTTAACATGAAGTGTTGACCTTAGTCTAAATATCTGAATGCATAAGAATCAGGAAATAATGCATTTGAAGTCGAATACTATACTTATTATTTCTTGGCAGGTCAGTAACCATGAGGTCTGTAATTAACAACTCCTCTCCTTCAGTAGCATGGGACTCTGCTGACTTCTTTAATCAAAAGGTTTGTGTGCTTGTTATTTGACACTTGCTGTTTTGTGTCACCATGGAATAAAAAATACTCAGAGCATTACTTCTTGCGCACCTATTAGTAGAAATGAACATTAAACATATTGCAAAGAATTGTCCTTTTTTTTTTAGGTGTCCAAAGAGGTTAAAATTATGCAATTTGAGCTAGATCAAGCAGTTATTTTTCAGGTTGCTAGGTCTTTTTTTTTGAAAGAGACAACCTACTGAAATTGGTGGACATATGAGAAAGAGGTCCTCCAGCTTTGGGATGCACAATCCCCATGTATGACACTCTTCATGTCTCTTAGTATCTTTCATAAATTCAATAAAAATTCAACTATATTCATCCACTTCAAGCAGATGTAATTGAAAATGCAACTTTCTTTCCCCCTTTATACAGATTTTGAAACTAAGAAAGATGAATGAGTGGGTCCAAGGAGCTCTTCATAAGTTTAGGTTACTCTCTTTAAAAATATTGCAAGGTTATGATTGAGTTAGCCATTTAAATTGTTATTGTCCACTCCTACCATCATACCCACAAGGACAATAGATGTCTTAGTTTAAAAAATCATTTCAGTTACATCCATAAATGGCATCTTTTCTCATTTCATTAATCTCTTCTGGAAATGGATGGTGGATACCTGCTGGCCTGACACAGAACTCTAATTTTGCTCCTTGAAGTTCCATAACCTCTGCTGTAATTCTACTTTATTCAGTTGTAGCCATTCTGATGAGAACTCTCTTCTTATCTGAGTGTGGGAGTGCAGAGACAACCCTGTCACGCACATGGTGCAACAGCTCTGGGTGCTTCACTTCAACCCATTCCCAGTGGTTAGTAGTGTTGATCACTTAAAAATTGAAGGCCATTAAACATTTTTGACCTTTGATCAAGGAAGGAGAAATCATGTCATGGAATGACATGATTGACTAAGTGACCTTATTCTGATATCAAAAATGGAATATGGAAGATACTGTTACTTTTCCTCTTCAAAGAGAAATTATATGAAAAGCAGAGCCCGTAATAGGCCCAATGTCTACTTCTCTGACTGGTCTGATTATCAGTGGCCTGATTGTCTTGTGTGTAGTTTTGATCCAAGTTATAGAGATAAAAACGGTAGTAGCAGTCTGGGTGGTTGTCAGGCTGCATAGAAATATTTTTTATTTCTAATTTTTAATTTACACTAAGATATGTGTCCAAGTTGCAACATAATTGTTATATACTCATTATAAAAAGGATTTTCTTCTGCTGATCATCAATTTTTGGGTGGAGGCTCCAAGAAAGGCTTGCTTTTTCTTTTTCTTTTCTTGTTGCTGTAAATTTTAAATAGGAACACAACACTGATGCAGAAATTACTGTCTATATTTTTTTTTCATACCTGTAGGAAGATATATATTCTCAAAAATGCCCATCCTCTTCATTGCACCTTGGATTTATGAAATACTTAGAGATATTATGGCTGAAGGTGGTGTAACTGATATTCAGCCAGTGTAAAGGCAATGTTGATGTAACTGAGGCAAAAAGTCACATGTTCTGTATGGACTCTAGTAAGAATTATGTCTTTGCATGGTCTTAAAGAGGAGGAGAGAAAGTGTGGAAGCAGCCCAAGCTTTTGACTTCCCCTCCTAGGGGGATTATTAGGACACTTGCAAGTGCAAGTGCAAACCTAAGACAGAGAAAAACCCCACAACCTTGTTTTTTGGAGGGAAAGAATAACCCACTTGGTAGATGTCATCAGCCATGAAAATGTGAGCTTTTTCAATCCATACCCATTTTCTTATACCTGCCTTAAGAATGGTGATGTAGGTTTTATTTCCACTCAAACAGTAGTGATGAATTGCTCTATGCTCTAGTTATTTTTTCTATAGTGACAAGACACTTGCACACAGCCTCAAGGACAAGTAACAGGGCAACCTCTCTCAGGTTGCTGTAACATTATATGGAGGTCCTGGCTATATTCTTCTCTGCTTTTCATCTTATATCCTTAAGGATTTTATAGTCTTGGGGATCCCCTGTCCAGCTTCTCCCAAGTTGGTAAAAGGCAAGCAGACCTTCTGCTCTACCAAAAGCTTAATGTGAATCCCTGTGATCACATAGATCTATACAAAAAATAGGGTCTGACATGGTCCTTAGGGAAAGTGGAGTAGCACAGCTTGCCACAGCTAAACTTCATTTTCTTATCCAAACAGCCCACATCAGTCCAGGCTGTATAATGGAAATAATCCCTGGCTCATTCAGCTCTTCATATTTTCCTAAGCATTGTCTGATAGTTGATACAACTGAAAAATTATCCTTGCCTTGCCTAGAGGATGCTGGGAATGAATTGATACAGATAGTAGGAACAGTGCTGAGCTGGGGTCCCAGATACCTGTTATTTTTAGCCATTTTCACATGCCTCTGAGCTTCCTGCAGGTCCTTTGCTCTCTTTTACCTCCAGGCTGGCCCATACTCTTAGGTGCTTCAATGCCTTTGTGAAAGGATATGTGCAGAGGAGATGTAGCTGTGATTTTATTATTTTAAAACCCTTATTTTCTTTTTCTATTCCTCCTATTTATCTTGTAAGCCATTTAGTTTAGTAATGCTGTTTCTCACAAACTGATATTCATTAGTTGCCCCCAAGATATTGTGACAAATAGAGAAGTATCCATCCCTACTCAGTTCCTCCAAATCTCTGCTGTTCGTGATTTTCTGGATCTTTTTCACAATCTTTTTGTTGCCTTCTGCCAATGAGTTTTAATCTTTTTAGTAACTCTTAAAGGTCTCTCACATTTTCAGAGATTATTTTTACCCTTTTGATTTATACTGCTAATATCAATGGTCAGGATTGTACTGATTCTTTAAAACGTGTGGAAACATTCACAAACTGACAGAAAATAATGAAATCTCTGTTTTGCTCTCAGTTCTTAATAGCCCTGAAAATCAGCTTAACTGTTTTTGATATTTATTGAGGACTTGATGTTCCTCCACTTGACCTCTTGAGTATAATGACTTCCTAATTATTTATGTTCTATATTTTTTACATGGGAGTTATGAAATGATGTTCTACTTTGATTTCTTTTTTTTCCTTTTTTTTTAGTTCTGTTGGGATCTTTAGTCATCTCTTGCTCAGATGCTTCTTGCAGCTGATAGTATTTGGTGTTTCAGGAAAGGTTGTTTATCGTAGTACTTTGAGAAATAGTCACAGCATGTCCTGAAGGATTCTACTTAGTAAAGAACAAAATTCAGATTTCACTGCCTAGATACCACAATTCTGGGAAATAACATTTGAGCATAATTTGAAATGGTTTAATTATTTGACTCTTCTATCTTTCTAAATCCTCAAGTGGACCAACGAAATGATTTTCAAAGTGAACTGCATCTATTTTCTTGAAGCATCAGTCCATCACATATTAAATACTGAAACCTAACATGCACTAATTTTCCTTGTTTTTAGTAACTCTCATTTCTTCCCTTTGTATTTTAATGTATTGAATTGTAACTTTATTTTCTTTCCCTCTGTGTGCATATGGCAGACTTCCTGCTGAGAGCTGAAAAATATTTCAGTGAATTGTGAAGAAAGGAATGCCTGCAGCAAGTCTTTTGGGTGGTTTGCTTTGCATCTCACATGGTTGCAAAGCATTAAACAATATCCAATGGAGAGAAACTACCCCTTGCATTATATTTATCAGATAAATTTTGATAAAAATTATTCTTAAATCTTCCTGTGAATTTTCTTCATTTATATAAATTCTGTTGATGTGCATATTGTCTGTGTCACAATTGATAATTATGAATCTGTGATGAATTTTAATGATTGTGGTTCAGTTCCTAAACTTCAGCATTTCTGCAAGAGCAAGGCTGTATTCAAAACCTCCTGCAGGTACATCACCCCAGGATAGCTTGATTTGCCACTATAATGGTTCAGATGAGAGCAGGATTGAAGGAACTAAATTGGGAAGATAGATGTTGCAAGTAAACCCAAACATATTGTTGCTCAAACATGATCTGCCTATGTTAAAATTTTGGTTTCAATTTCCAAGACTTACCTCCTGTGGGGCCAAAAGGATAAGGATGTGGGTTGTTTTGGATATAGCCTAAGTGATATCGAAGTTGTAAGAAACAAAATTTGCACGCATATCATAACAAATATGAAGATTTACTTATTCCAAGAGTAAAGTTGCCAACTCATAACCTAAGCCAGGCAGGTGGGGAGCTTTTGATGGGCCTACCTCAGGTCTTCTCTGCTTATGTAACTAAGGCTCACACAACTAAAGATCACATAAATAAGGCTTTCCTAATGCCTGTCATTTCAAAACAGATCAAGTAACCTCTTGTTTGAATCGTAAATTAATAGAGGTCTCTCTACCTTTCCCAGAACAAGAAGATCCTGCTGCAATGAGGGATAATGGGTAAAGCACTCTTGTCCTGACTACGCTTTTAAAGAAAGAAGAGGAACACAGAGAAAATGAGCCCTTTCTGCTAGACTACCTCTTCAAATCAAAGAGTGTTACTGTTCACTGTTCCTAAGTATTCCTCAGCAGTAGCTGTCTGCTGGGAATTTGCCCTAGCTTGCCTAGAAGCATTTGTTACTCTGAGATTGAAGTAACTTGGGATTCATTCTGGGGTTATTGCAGAACTGAGCCCTTCTTACTCTTTCTCTTTCTGGCTAAATGCTATCTTCATTTGTAACAGCTTCCACTGGATGAAGTTCACAGTAAAAAGCTGTTTTCTCGGTATCTAAGTGATACTGAGACCACCACACTATACCTCCTTTAATAAAATTTTATTTTCATAGACAATGAAACTATGTGGATAAAATTATCTTGCTTGCTTCTGTTTTCTAAAAACTTTTAAGATAAGCCAAATAAAAAAAGCAGTTTTTACTTGTGTGTATATATATATATGTATATATCTATATGTATTTATAGATATATACATATATATACACACATTATATGAATAAGAACTAATTTCCATTCTGTCTCATCCCAAGTTCCCCAAAGGGGTTTATTTCTATGACTGCTGTAGCAGGACCAAAAGACATCCATATGTGCTTCCAGTCTAGAGCAGCAGCAGCATTCAGTAGCCAGTCTGTGGAGATCTGGAATTAACCAAGACAGGAAATTTCAAAGACAGTCTGTTTGCAACATTTATTGGCCAGTCACCTCCTGATAGAAGGTACCTACTACACTGTGAATTTATAGTGCTATAAATATCTTCTCTTTCATAAAAATTGAAAACGTATTGTTGGTGGGTTTTTTCAAAATGTGTATCAGGAAGTCTTACTTTCTTCCCTAGTAATACATAAACAGCCTTAAAACAATCATCCAGAAGTGAGAATTCTCTCCTTTGTCCAAAAGCATTCACATCCACATTTTCCACTCCCCAGTTACAGCTGTTGCTGTGTTGTGAGCTGTCACTTGCACAGGACAAGGCTTCTTCCTGAGGCCCTGCCACTTCTTCCTGTAAGGACCTAGGCTCTTAGAGGAAGTGCTATAGATGCAGAAAGAATTTGTGATCCAGGGAGAATCAGACTATAGACTGATTATATATAGGGTATTTGCATTCCAGAATTTTTGCTAGAGCACAGGCTCGGCAGGCACCTAAGGGAAGGTGAGCAGTAGTGTCTTTGGGATACAGGGAAATGTGGCTCTGGTAGCCCTGTTTAGAACATCCTCCTGTCTTCTCTAATGCAGACCAACTCCTCTGGTGCCACTCATCCCAATGCACTTGGAGCAGCAGTGTCCTGATGCTGTTTTGGTCTCAAAGGAACAGCCTTGACTTTGCCAAGAGGTCCCAGAGGCCCAGGAAGATGGTTTGAGTTTGTTCCTAATGGGAACAGTGAGAACAGGAAGGGGGAGCACTGCTCTTATGCCCTAGAAGAGCACAAAAGGAGGAAGTTGATGAGTAAAAGAGGGAAGAAAGCATTCCCCACCTTTGCCTCTCCCTCAGACATAACCATAATCTTCCACAGAAATCCCTTTCTGAAACTATACAGACTCCTCTTCTACCCAGACATTTGCATGTGCCTGGACCTTTCTGACTCCTGTCTCTTGCTCAGCATCCCACACATGTCTCCTTTGCTATCCTGCTTTTAAGAGAGCCATCTGCTGTGTCAGTTCTCTCTCTCTTCACTCAAAATTGCTCAAATCCCAGCCCTCTGGTCACCCACATACAAGTGTAGTCCTTTCAGTGCCCCTCCTTCCCCCAGTTCTGCTCCCTTCTCTAAACAAATTAGTGGCAATTGGAGATTTAGCCATTTTCAAACTTGGAAGTCACTTTGTAGAATATATATGCAACATTTAACAATCCTTCCAATGATTTACAAGCAAATTTGAAATAGTATTTAATTTTTTGTTTTGTTTCATAAATGCTGGCATAGACATTACTTTTGTACTCCATTCAGAAAGAAACTCCTGAAAATGTAAACTGACTAAAAAGAGGAAAAAAGTGTGATATAAATTGAGAGATACATGCAAAGAAACACTCTTACAGATGAAAAACTTAGTGTTATATTATTTTTCTGTTGAATCAGCAAAGAAACTAAAAGTTAGTTTCAACTTATTATAATTGAATTTCCTATGTAATGTAGTTGTCAATGAAACAATGGCATGCATCAGAGGGATGAAGCCTTTTTTTTCCATCTCTATTTCCATGTGTTTGGCATTTTAAAAGACAGGCATATTTTTCCTGCAAGACTCAGGACATTTTGATTTTTCAAGTTACCTGCGGAATTCTGCCTTGTGAGGTGCAAAATGAACAGGGGAAATCACAGGATGTGACAGAAGTCCCCATGGAGTCCACTCTAATTAACTGTATCCCTGAAGGATCCCCAGGAGTGGAGAAAGGCGCTTGTGAAATGGGACAACAGTTTCTATGGAAATTGAAAATAAACACTCTGAAACTTCCTTTAGAAAAAACCCAAAAACCATTTAGGTTGGTTTTATGAATTATATTACATTTGGTATATCTTTCCACACTGAAAAGATGAATTTCTACACCAATAATGACTAGCAGTGCTGTTAGTCAAATTCCTTTATTGTATTTGGGCAGATTTATTAGCTTAGCTTGTAAAAGAGATCACTCTAGTGGATCACTCTAGTCCACTTGCTTACGTGACCATGCTTATCTAATCACATTTAGACATCTTGCTGTCTTTTTGCACAGTGTTGTTTAGTCATAATTTATTTTTCATTTTGAATGTCTATTGATGGAGGAAAATATGACTTCTTAACAGCAGATTTCTTTGCAAACTGCAATTACACAACCCATTCAGTAACAAAGATGTGAAAACATTCAGGAGTCAACTGGCCAACAAGTTGTCTTTCAAATGTCAGTGTCCTATCTGACAGTTAGGAGTCCTTTGCAAACTTCAGGTCACTGAGCACTCAAAATCAATCTCCAAATGCAAAACAATCCAAAACCATAGATGGATTTTACACCTGACTTTTTGCAATAGTAGTGGAAAAGAATGTTTGAAGTTCTGCAAGATATATGCTATGATGAATAGAAACCAATGAGTTCTTAAGCAAAAAACCCAGAGTAAGTATAAATATTAAATATTTTATGTTCAATTTAAACCATATCTTTTCTATTGAAATAATTCAATAAAAAATCCTTCTAAAATAAATTTTGGCCTTTGGAAAAAAGTAGCTAATCATGAAGGCTTGACCTTTGGTCTCACTTTAATGTGTTCTTTAGAATAAATTTTTACCTTCAATGAAATAGGACATAATTCCTGCTCCCTTCAATGGGCTAGGACATTGTCTGTGAGAGAGAAGAACGAAATCCTCTAGTTCTGCCAGACGAGTAAAGCACTATGTCTTTTCTATTATGAAAGAAGATATGGTTAGAAATACCCTACTCTCTTCTTCAGAAAGGTATTAATCTAACATCTAGCACCCTTGAGAGCAGCAAGTGGCAGAAATGACACCAAAATACCAGGCAGCTTGGATTCACCATAACTTTCAGAGCATGGTTCTCTGGAATGATGCTCACATGGAAATAGTGGAAACAGTGGATATAAATCAAAAGATAAAAACGAAACCAGCCAACAACAACAAAAAACCCATTCAAATTTCATTTGTCACTGCAGCCTTACTAGATGATCTCCTGATATTTGAGCAGTTCATGTTCTGTTCAGACTCCTGCTGTGTAATGCACAGCACAACTTATATTTCTGCAGCATTTATTTTAATCAGAACTTGTGGAATGAAGCCCCATCTAAACCAGAACTTGCATGAATGTTCAGCTCTTGTTCACATACATTTTGCTGCAAAAAATTAACTCTGAACAAATGAACTCTGATTTGCAACTTATCTCTTACATACTGTTAAGAAGAAGAGAAATCAAGGGGTTGTCATTAGCAAATCTCCACTGATATTGACCACAGTAGGTTTGATAATGAAAGAAGTATATTTTATCATAAACTGTATTTAGTTTCTGTGGCAAGGTTTTGGTAGTCATACAATTGAAAATAAATGTTTATTGAGTAGTTACTGAGATGATTCTTTTATTTTGAGCCATAACCTTCAATTGGAGAGGACCTGGCATGGGAACAAGCTGTTTTATAATAATATAAATATTTAGATATTGATCAAGGGACTGTGGAAATAAAATGAAAAGTAATGCTCTATAGTATTTGAAAGACTGAGTTATGTTACCAGAGAATGTCAGGCCTGAAAATTAGTTATTAACTGTAAGTAAAATGACAAAATAAGTGGATCTGATTCCATATTAATAGAAGGTTAGAGGATGACAATAAAATTAATACAAGTCTCCTAATACTAAGCATCTCTGTATTGAAAGCATGTTCTCTCAAAGAACTAAATGTTAGTACAACTGTGCTGGTTTATTTCATTTGGGCTTACGTAAAAGCACTTTAATTTCACTTCATGGCTTTTTAATGAAGAGGCTAAAACAATTTGAAGTTGACAGGATATATGTTGATCAGATGCTTTCCTCGTTTACATTGTAGTTTTAAGGGAATGCTTAATTCTGCTGTGGCAGGTTATTCTAAAATATCATTTCTTGGCTAAAGATAAGTAAATACTTTTACCAGCATCCTCAATGTGAACCTGTCAGCTCAATGTCTCTGTATAACCAAACTCATGGCCAGGATGTTTTATTTGGTATAGTGTTATCAGATGCAGTCTCTTGGCATTTTTTGACTATTAAACTGTGACAATGTGTGACCTAATTTTATTAAGTAATAATGGGAACATGTTACTTGGGAGCCAGAGTGAGCACATGTGTAGGGGGAAAATGAGCCTGAATTCCTCCCCCTGCAAGAGCAAATTGCAAGAAGATCAAAGATAGGGCTTTGACCCAGCCACAACGGCTTCCCTGGAGCCAGTGTTGATCCTAAACCTCCTTATAAGCTCCTCTCTTCCTCTCCTCCTCCAGTGCTGACAGCATTTTGTGGACAAAAAATAAAATAAACACTTTTAATTTTAGGAGAGCAGGCTGTGGATGTTGGGAACTGAACTCCTACAGACCACACTGTTTGGAACCAGCTATTTATTTTCTTCGTTGACTTGTAATAGTGATCATTCAAACTTAGTGGCTGAAGGAAGCAGATCACTCTCAGACTCTTTGGCTATATATGTGATGCTAAATATAAAGTGCAAGAAGCTGTCCTTTGGTCCTGCATGCAAATGGCACATCATTCATGGCTTGTGTCCTTAGAGTTAAACATTCTCCACCATTGTGCATGCAGCAGGGAATACACTAGCAGTTGTGCAGTGTGGGCAATCACACAGTAGTTCTTGATATTGTGTTCAGATCTGTCTAATACTCTTGACTCTGGATGTTGACTAAGCAAAGCACATTAAGGTGATTAAAGACAGCTAAAAATCCCATTTAGCAGATCAGTAAAAACATCATTGACACTCTTTGGAAACATAGGCTGATTGATACATGAAGAACAATCCATGATATAACTGTAAATTATGAATACTGGCTAGTCAGAAAATGGTCTTATTTCTGTCAACGGATGGGCCTTGCTCTTAACAAAGCACAGTCAGTCACCTATGCCTGTGCTGACATGAAACGAGAAATCAGAAAGATTCAGGGAGACAACATTCTGTGCAAAATACTGACATTTTTCTGAAAAAGATGAGACCCAAAAACCCACACTGACAAAGATGTTAATCTTTGAATGTCCTGGGGTGGCTTTATGATGCTTGTATCCCCAGTTGTCTGTTCTGTTTATGCTGGATATTAAGGCAGCAGATCCAGTCTTACAAGTTTTGAGGCTAATGTAATCCATGATAACATGCTAAATCATGAATAAAATATAGACCAAAGCTCATGGCTTTGCTGAGGAATTTACACTTAGGGAAGTAGTTACATTGTTCAGAGAAATAAAATCACCCAGTCTTGACTGAATCTTGATCTTTGACACAGGACCAACACTGACAGGCAGATACTACAGTCAGAGGCAGATTGAGGGTCATGAGTAATTCAAAATCTGAGTCCTCTATGAAGAGCAAGAGCATCATGCTCTGCCCAAAACATGACCATCCAAGCGTGACCACTGCAACACTATGAATCAGGGGGAAAGATACCAGGAGCACCATGTGCCTCACGGTCAAAGAGGTCAAAGAGCAGGTACCTCCTGACAGCTCTGCTGGCTCCCAGGAATTCCCCATGGGAGACAAAGTTGCAAACAACTAACAAATTAGTTCCCATGAAATCCAATATATTAATTTTAAACTGGACATATGTACATGACTTTTATATTAGAAATAGCAGGACCAGTACTAAAGGAAGAGATACAGTGACTGGAGGTTTCAGAACATAATTCTTCTGAGTGTGTTAACTAAATTGTATATATTAACCACACTTTCCCCATTCCTTCCTCTCCCATGCATTATGACATAGGACATACAGAACTGTCCATAATAAAAAGGACTTGATACTAAGAGGTTGTACTCTGCCTGTTGCTATGTAAAATTACCCATCTCTTGAGCAAAAACTGGATAAACAGGACTTTCAAAGGTATGAGGAGAGAATGTACTAAACGTACTCGCAGGATAATTAATGTCCTTGCTATTATCTGTATTTTTGTTTTATCTAGTTTTTTTCAAATCCTCCATTACCCTGAAAACTGAGTGATGTGTATACTTAAAACTCATTGCTTAATGAGAGAAGTTCACATCACAAAAGGTCTAAAGACTGAAACACATACCTTTGTGTAAATGGGAAAGCTGTAATTATGGTATTATTGAAAAAAAAGAGAGACCAATACTGTATTAAATGGATGTGAAGGTATTGTTAAGTCATAGCTCTCATGGAAAGGTAATGAATAAAAATAAGAAAGAATCTGAGGAGCCATCAAGGTAATAGAAAATCTCTCAATGGAGAGTTGATGGGAAAGGAAGGAGTTTTTTATAAGGGATTTATGTACATAATTCTGTATATTGATTCTGATCTCCCTTAGACCTTGAGCAGAAGAGGATCTGTGGAAGATCAATGACTTGCATTACAGTGACAAACTTATTTCATGTCAGTGATCCCCTCCAGTCTGCAACTCTGTATCACAGTGGAGCAATCGGAGTCCACAGCATGTATTTTTCCTGCCAGCATTCCTAGAGATCACTGTGAACTTCTTTGAAAATTAACACAACTCTGTTGACTGACATAGAAAGAGAATTTGGGACCATGGTTTGGCCATTGATTTTGGCTCATTTTCATCACTAGTATTTCTGTACTTCTCTAAAATGCTACTGTGTTTACCAAAATATGAAAGAGAATAGTTAATCACAATTTTCCTGAGGCATTAATAAGTTGGAGTTTTCACTGAGCAGCTACTAATTCCCAGTGTCCAGGTTCCACATTCCTGTAAATGTTTGGAAGGGTTCTGTGTCACATTTTGATTGTGAAATGAAAGCTGTGTTCTATACTACACACAATGAGATACATGGATATTCTTCTAAAAGCACAGCATACAGAGAAGTTGAGACTGTCACTTCTGAGGATTAGCATTATGTGATGGCTTCCACTTGGATAAAATATGTATCTGTATCTGTACTCATGCTTGTTTATTTGCAGATATAGTGAGAACTGGTTTAGCACCCTGTAGATATCAATGAAAACTCTTTGCTCCTGCATGCTGGAACTAGTAAGACACACCTTGAGTGGCATGAGAGACTAGTAGGCGAGCAACGTGCCTTTCACACATTAATATGCATGGCATATGTTTGCATTATGTTGAGCATAGGGTACATGTGTCTTGAAGGTCAAGGTCCTACTCAAGAAGCAATTTTTATAAGTTGGAAATACAGTTTTGGGTAAGGGACTGTAATACAGACTACTCTTCATCCAATTTTCCTGAACAAGCTGGTTAATTATGTGTGGGAAGAGCTTCCAAGTAATTTGAAGAGTATCATTAAGGAAAGACAGACAAAGTGAGGCACCCTGTGCCAACACTGCTAGAGATGGCTCTTTCTTAAACACCTCCTACACACTTGATGCTGGCAGAACCATTACAGCTTGCACATTCCATCCCTACTGTGAGCTTCATCTCAGATTAACAGTTGTTGACAACAAGCCACAGAATTTATAAAGGGTGTGAATTATCTCTCACTTAGCGTTTCTGCACAAACATTTAGCAAATACAACTTAATCTATATTTAAAAAAAATAATACTTGTATTTCAGCTCTTCCTGGGATCTACCATAATGCTATTTTCAGGTTCATAAAAATGAAATGGAGGGCTAATGCAAGAAAAAAAAAGAGCATTCTTTCTTTAAATCTCATCCCCTCGTTATTTGAACTTCAAATTTTTCTTTCTAAAATAAAGACTTAATAGAAAAATATAGCTATTATATAGAACCTCATACCTAAGAGTTATTTCACTGTATGATTTAAACTCAAATTAATATTCCAAATTTTTTTTAAATTCTATGATATTTTCAGAATAATGTGCATGATAGTTCATTTTTTGGCTTTGTCAGAGGTCTATGTGACAGGATTTTGTTATTATGTGCTGCAGTTTCTAAGATTTCTGATAAGCCAGTTTTTAAATGGGTTGACATGGAGATCTAAAATATGATCTACTTTCTTATCAACTTTTTAGTATATTTTATTTGCCTGTATTTTCCCCACACACACATCCAAACCCTTAGGCCATTCTTTTAAATTATCAAATTAAATTATTTAAATAAGTTTTCCAAATGTAGAATGATAATTTCTGACAGTCTTGAAAAGTAATTGAACTGAAATGGAAAGTTTTAAGGAAAGATTAGGCAAGAACTTGTCAGGAATAGTCTAGACAGCTATAGTGTTAGTCTCAGAAAAAAGGTGTCTTACATACAACATTGACGTTGAAGGCCCATGCAATAGTATCTTTTAATGATTTTTATTTTATTATAAGCATAAGCAACCTTAGGCTAATGGTATCACAAACTTACCTTGAGCTACAAACTCAATATGGGAGGCTGTTCATTCTCAAAAGATCAAAGAAATATTTTAAATGTTTTGCTCAAATTGTTCTGTTTGTTTGGGGTTTTTTTTTTGTTTTGTGTTTTGTTTTGGTTTTTTGTTTGTTTGTTTGTTATTTTTTTAAGGGAACACTTTAAATTTGGAAAATAAACAGTTTTGTCATAGAAAGCCTTATCTTAAAATCCAATATTTGCCAGAAAAAATTAATTCATTCTAAAATACATTTTAAAACTAAATATATTGTCACGAGAAACCTGACATATCTCAAGTACTTGTCATGTGTAATCCTTCTGGCAAATCTTGATACTTTATAAACATTAATTAATTATCTCTATAACACTCTCTTTTAGCAAATATTGCCTCATCTGTAAGCATGGGAAAATGGGTGTACAGCACAACTCCAACATCAAAATTATTCAGAAGTTGTGGTTTAGCTGTTAATAGCACCCTTGAGTCCCCGGAACAGAAGAAATTTTCCCCATCGTACTAATAGGGATTACAGTTATCTTTTCCTTCTCCAGATGGCTTTTGAATACTAAGCCTTTCCAGACCCCATATGACCACCATAAATGACTCTACAAAGTAAAACCACCAGGGATCTACACCTGCAACAGGGATTGTCTTTCATGGTACTGCAAAAACATTGTGATCAATAAATTTTGCTCAATGCACCTTCTGATGAATGGATCCCTAATAAAATGACATAAGCAACTAATTTTACAACAGGAAAGCTGTAGGCAAATTAAAGGGCATGGACACTAATTATAACTTGTTTTAATTTTAGCCCATTGCATATTTTGTCCTTTTTTCTTATTTAGCCTTTACAGGTCTGGCTATGGGAAGTAAACGTAAAGTAACTCTAATTTATATGAATCAAACACTGAATGAAACCCAGAACAGAAAATATTTAAAATTATTAGGAAAATATTGATTGGGAAAGGAACACAAGATTCTATGAAAACATTAGATGTTTTATCCTACATTATATTCCAGCCAAGAAGGATTTATAAACATAAAATGAATCAGTAAACTGCTCTCATATAATAAGGAATGGAGGTGGATGCTTAGATAATCTAACATTTGTGGAGATAATCAGAAGGCATTACTTTTCCCTGTACACAGTCAATATTTTTCATCTCTATACATATTCAGTATGCAAATGCTACTCTAATACTAACCTGTTTCTTTTATTCTCCTTATTAGATATCGATCTATATTTATTTAAAACCTCTTATTCGGCCTTTTTAAAAACGAGTATGAGAAGTGCTGCTTTTGTTTCATGAATGCATACATATTAAACATAGATAATCCAAATTCCACTCTGGTGGAATAGCTTTGAATTTTGTATGGTCACCTTACCTTCAGGAAGCAGCAATCATTGTATTAGTAATGAGAATCTTGAACCAAATGAGTAAATGAGTAGACATGAGCTAGTAGTAAAGATTCTCTCCCAAATGCAGGAGGGGAACCTCAGATCAGTCTTCCCACTGAATTCTCTTTGGGTATTGCTCATATATATAATCTGAGCAAGAAAACATTTATTAAAGACTTCCTTGTCTTCACAATAGTCAGTAACAGAGGTCTGGGGAGGGAGGGGGGTGTTCCGTTAAGTACAACACCAGCTTCTGGCATTCTGATGTAACTCAAATGAAACTTGAGCAAGGCAAGCCTAGTATTATCCATAGGTACCTTAGGGATATTGAGACAGCAGCAAAACTTGCTTAACCTGCTTGCTTTCCCATACTCCTAAGGCTTTACTTAGCTGCCTTATGCCAACCTCCTGCTTAATTGTTTTATTTAATTGTTTCTCATAGAATAATTGGCTTTATTCTAACCACATCAACAGCTGTTATGCCGTTCTGGCTTTTTTTCTTGCTTTCATTTATGGTCACCTCATTTTGTTTGTTTGCTCTTGACATTGAAGGGGTTTTAACTCATCCTGTCCTTAATTTAGGGCCCTAGTGTTTCTCCATTCTCTGTGTCATAAAAAGAGATTAGGAAAGCCAGAAGATTTCATGAGACTAAATTAGCTGCAATTCTTTCAATTCTGTCTTTCCACTGTGTTGACAGAAGATGGGATCAACAACCTACAAGTATTGTTTGTCTTTCAGATCCTAAACCAAGAAAAGTGACAGAAATAATGGGACAGGTCAAATTGCTCCTTTGAGAGGATAGGCACTGCAACAGCAATAAAGCTGCCAGGAGGCATTGCAGGCAAATACTCAGCCCTCCTTTAGCTCTGACAAATATGAAGAGAATAAGCATGAAAACCTAAACATTTGTGTAATTTCCATGATTCACTCTTTCATGAACATCTGCAGCCATATCAGTGATTAAATTTAAAAGCCCAAACAATGAAAAGCAGTGCTGTGCTGACAAAAGACTGTTTTTAGGATGCCACTCTAAAAAAACTCCTTCATGCGAGTGATGGTTCCTTTCATGTCACATCCCATTTCACAAATCCAATTTCATAGACCTTTGTTCAAAAACAGGAACAACAAACACCTTCCTTTCATGCATCTCAGTACAGCACTGCTTTTTTTGAAGGATGTCTCTTAACTTGTTAGAACTTGATTGTGCAGAGGCACACAGTGTTGCATGTACTTGCCTGCTAACTGCTAAATAAAGGTCTTAATTGCTATATTTCCAGCTTTTCTTTCACTTCCCAGGAGTCACAGCCTGTGTTTTAGCTGCTTAGCAGCAAGCTGTTATTCTGATCACGTTTTATCTTATCAGGACTTTCTCCCTTTCCTCTTCAGTTTGCAAACAATTCAATTACTGACATGACCATTTGCCAGCTTTTACTGATACTTAGTGGAAATCCCGTTATTTTTGCTCTGCCTTGCTCACGCAGCGTGACTGCGGAAGCCTTCATCCCAAATACCTGGTGCACAGGGAGGTACTTGCAGAGAAGCTGGGCAGTGTCCAAGCCTGTGGTACATTCCTGTGTGCTGGAACCCCCAGGTCAATGTTTGACGCTCCACGCAAATCTTCTGCCCGTGTCAGCACAAAAACTCTGACTCTTTAGCTCATATCTGTCTCTACTGAGAGCTTAAGCTAGAAATCTAAGCTGCAATTTTTTGGGGGTGAGGTAGGTGTATGTGTTTTCTACCACTCCAGTGCTAGCCTTACTAGATCAGTGGCTCTGGCCTGGAAATTTTGGGTGTTTGCCAGGCATCTTGATTGCAGTTTGAACAAGCTCATTAAAAGCCTACATATGCTCAGTTTCGGGTAGTTTCAGTGTGGCTCGTGTGGTGCTGGCACCAATTGCCACTGGGCTGGCTATCCAACCCACAGCCAGGGGACAATCCTCACATCCCAACCACAACTCTGACAATGCCAGACTTTAAAAACAAATGTACAGAAAACAGAAGTTTGGGACAGAGTCTGAAGTCTAACTGCAATGGGGGAATGATCCCTGAAGATGAAGAGAGTGGATGCTTCTGAGACAGAAGAATCAAGGCTCAAAACCAGAAAAAATGTCCCAAGTTCAGAGTTCTATAAACTTCCCTTTAGCAAAGTTAAAGTCTTCCAGGTAACTCACCCTCCACAAGGACCTGGAGGAGCAACTGATTCCTGGTTGCAGAAAGGCACTTTGCTACATTCAGCACACAGCACCTTTCCCACTTTTGTGCCGGTCCTTCCTCACAGAGTTGCCCCTTGCTGTGTGCTGGGCAATTGAGCTGCTAATTCAGTTCATCCAGACTCAACTGCATCCTGGGCTACATCAAAAGCAGTGGTAGCCACCAGTTTGAGGGATGTGCTTCTCCCCCTCTGCGCTGGGGAGACCCCACCTGGAGTGCTGTGTCCAGTTCTGTGGTCCCCAGCAGAGGGAAGACATGGACCATTTGGAGTAGGTATAGAACAGGGCCAGAAAGATAATTGGAGGCCTGGAGCAACCCTACAGTGATGCTGAGAGACGTGGATGTTCAGCATGGAGAACAGAAGGCTCCAGAGAGACCTTAGAGCAACCTTCCTTCCTGAAAGGGGCTTGAAACAAAGATGGGGCCAAACATTTTAGCAGGGCCTGTTGCAACAGGACAAGGGATAATGGTTTTAAACTAAAAAAGGGTAGCTTTCAACTAATATAAGGAAGAAGTCTTTTTACAATGTGGGTGATGAGGCACTGGAACAAGTTTCCCAGAAAGGTGATAGATGCCCCATTCCTGGAAACATTCAAGGTCAGGTTTGATGTGTCTCTGAGCAACCTGAGTTAGTTGAAGATGTCCCTGCTCATTGCAGGAGGGCTGGACCAGATGATTTTTAAAGATCCCTTTCAACCCAAGCCATTCCAAGTCTTTGATTCAAAGTCTGGCCTCAGGCCTCTTTTCTACATGAAGGAATACAGAAGCACAGCCTGTCTCCTAGTTCCATGCAGCGGGCCCTGAGGAGAGCTAGCTGGCTTAGATGAGCCTTGTAGGACACATGAGAGCAACGTGGGATGCCGTCTTTCTACAGAGAGAACTTGCAAGGAATTGGGTAAAGGATATGTTCAAAAACTTATTATTTTCTGTTAAGAAACTAAGAAAGGTGTCTAAGTAAAATGGTATTTTCTCCCTCTTATTTCCTGTTTTGAATCAATATGGTCCTACCACCATGACATATGCTCACACGAGGTTTTGTGCACAGGTGGGAATGAAGTGGCAAGACTGGTTTGAACCAGGACTGTTCATCATTTTGGAGACATAAAAAAACCTCCATGAACCCCCCAGAAAAGAAAACAGCTAAATATAAATTGCCATTTTGCTTCTATGGCCACAACAACTAGCATGTAATTAATTTGCAAAGAGAATTTTCTCTTTTGAAGGCCTACTCCTCTGTTTTCCAGTATCTATGGCCTCACACTTCAAACTTACTTTTCATTATGGAAATATTTATTTTGTGTATTTGTTGAAGAGCCTACTCACTACAAGCTCACAAAAATATTTTTCTGCAGCTTTGCAATATGACAGTAATGGGGACAATTTATGAAGTGTTGATGTTTCCTCCTGCCAGAATGCCTAGCTGAGTACTTTTGCTAAACTTGTCAGCCATTCAAAATACAGGTAATTAGGGTCTATGGACATAAATTTAATTGACTGTTGTGTCCTATGTTGTTGTGTTTTCCTCTACTCCTTTGTGATGAGTTTTCCTCTACTATGCTCTTAAAGGAAGAAAGGAAGAAGAAATGAACTTTATTAAACCAAATAAGACACTTGTGAGTTATCGTAAAGGTACCCACAAATTAGTGTGTTGTGTACTCTTCCCTGAACAGATCTCACCTACCTGAACAATGCATTGTACATTGTGAAATTTCCTGTTTCATGCTATTTTTTCAGTTTTCAGTTTTAAGGTAAGGGTGTGAAGAGGATTGCCATGATAATAGTGGTTACAGCTTTTACTGCAAATATTTGGTGAATATGCTGGTTATAACCTTTATGAAGCAACCCAATTCAGAATTCTTCTGTGTCACCAGGTCTGAACATGCATTTAGGAAGGATATTGCTCATACTCTGAGAAAACTCAGATCAGTTTAGTACAGTATCTGAGTAATTACTTGAGAATTCAGGATCCAGAGATGGATTCTCATGAAAAATCTTATAGCTTCTTTGATTTTTCTGCCACTGGTTCAGATTCAAGCTTTACTAACTTGTAAGCTATCAAGTTTAAATTAGGATCACTGGAGTTCTGTCCTTCAGTCAAACGTATCCTTTTCTTAACTTACCACACTGTGACTCTTCCTAGCTCCTAACCCAGTGCTTCATATATTTTGATCAGTTCTGATCTGATTTTCTGTAAACAGCAACACAGTCCCCATTGTGTCACCAGACCTCAACCTTTGCAATGTACAATGTACGATGTACGATGTACGATGTACTCAAAGAAAAATAGAGGACATAACTCCTAGCTTCAGGCTCTTGCTTAGACCCATAGAATGGCTTAGGTTGGAAGAGACCTCAAGGATCAGCTTGTTCCAAACCCCTTGCCATGGGCAGGGACACCTCCCATGGTCAGAACCCCATCCAAACTGGCCTTGAACACTGCCAGGGATGCAGCATCCACAGCTTCTCAGGACAACACTGAGCAACCGTCCTTCTCTTAGGATGTGTTCCTCTGTGCAACTGGATGTCTCAGGAGAGGACAAGACAGAGCTATCCGGATTTGCTCACCCATAATCCTGTAGCTATAAAAATAAACATAAAATGTATCTGTTTATTGGAAAAGAGCATTGCAAATTCTGAGGTTATAAATTCAACAAATTAGAAAAGTGCTGACAAATACAGTTCGTTAAAATTCTGTTTGTAGAGTTGACACAACAAGTGAATTTCTAAAATTTGACATCTTCCTATGGCAATAGGACTTCTGTTATCAAAATGTATCATTTTTAATCACAGAATTTGAGCTGTGTAATCAACTGCTGATTACTGGTAAAGGTAGGGAGACGACCTGCATCCAGTGTCCTTTATATTGAGTTATGTAGAGGAAATGAATACTGTCAAATGTATTACATCTATTATATATGTTAGAAATACTTGTTACCATGTCCTAAGATAGATGCTACTCTCACTGCCACAAATATTTCTCATTACATGAGTTTTATGTTTATGATGTTGCATGTCAGAGAAGTGTACTTTTTATAGCATATATTCAATAAATAGAAATATTTTTTTCTAATTTAACTTCTAGAGATAGTAATAAGTCATCTGTTGATGCAAATATTGGTTTTAACTAAATGTAATTGACCTTTTGAAAGCAGCTTTACTCTTGAAAACAACTTCACTGCCAAAGTGGTTTGATTTGTTCGCTCTGGGGCCAATTCAAATGATCATGTTGCACAGCATGTACATTAGTTCATTCCCCAGGTCCAGCTTATAGCAATCCAATTATTTCCCTTGATGAAGAAACCTTTGGACAAAAAAGAGAAAAGTTTGCTGACAGCTGAGTCAGGTCTTTTATTCTTATATGTCACATCCCAATTTACCTATGACATATACCTTTTATGTGTAACAAAATAGCTAAGTGTGGCAGGTTGTGAAGCAACCATTCCATTATTCACCTGTTTGTCTCCTTTTGCAACATTTTCTATGGAGGACAGAGCATGCAGCTCTTCACACCCTCTTTTCCCAGACCACTGCAGGGAATTTTCTGGGTTGTTTGTGAGAAAATCAGCAAGCCTGCTTTGCATACTCAGGTATCCTGAGATTCCATTAGTTGAAGCCGAAAATTGCAAAAGTTGTCAATCATTGTGTATTTACCAGTTTCTCTTCTTTGTCTAAGACTCATGCTGTTGGAGAAGACAAAAGACTTCGTGATGAAACAAAAAACCAGCAGGCCTAATGCACAATTTAATCAAGATGTCTTATTTTACTACTTTTTTATCAACTCCTATAATCTTTCTGAACTGCCATAATACCTGATATGCAATACAAAATAAATTTATACATAGTTCACAACTTAAGGGGCATATACAATCTTTGTATTTCCAGAAGAGTTCTCACCCAATCCCCCTCCTTTACCAAAATTTTTCAAGATAGGTTTGTGATTATTTATGTTTAAATATGATATCCACCTGCCTAATGGAAATTCCCATTTAAAAATGGGAATTAATTACCACTTTAATTAATTAATTTATTAATTACCACTTCAGCCTGTTCTTACAGTATTTCTTATTGAGATATTTGATATAGCTCCTCAAGTCTGAACATTAAGTCTTCTTGACAGAGGAATTAAGCCTTTTATTCAGTTATGTAGTTATTCTTATCTCAATTCTTGTTCCAGTCATTTATTTCACTCTTCTTACTCTGCCCTATTGCTTTCTACCCATTCATTATCCCATCTCCCTTGCTGAATTGTGAGGGTGGACATTGTAACTATGAAAAGCATGTATATTTTTTTCTTCCAGCCATGACACAAAATGATTGCTTGTTCTGAAATTTCTGACCTTCCATTTTTTTACAGCTGCACTTATAAGAAATAAATCCCAGCTCCTGTCTCTTGGAAAAAAAATTAAAATATTCAGGAAGGACAGCAGTGTTTGCACCTGCTGACAGTAGGTCTTGTGGGAATGGATAACACTATTTTTTTCCTGCAGCCTTAAAGGAAGAAAAAATAATTTCAACCATCTATTTCTATCCTTTGTATTTATTTCTCACACCTTTCACTATTTAGGGTAAGTTTGAGGTTTTAGAATTTCTGCCACTAACAGAGACTTTCATTATATGTTAGGTGTTCTTAACTTTTGAAAACTTTGCATTTGATGAGCTTTCAGCTTTGAAGAGATAAGTTGTACTGCTCAAGACTCTGTCTTACTTTAATTAAAACACAAAAAATCTGAGGTATCTTCCTCTCAAATGTAAAATGATTTTGAAAGGTAGCTCAGTCTCAGAAGCCACTTTTCTTTTATGGCTGCATACATTTTCATGTAGAAAATGCACTTGGAATTATCTTTATCAGGCCAAAACACCTTTCCCACTTCATCTATTTCCCTGGGAATATTTGTTGAAACAGAAGGAAAAGATAGGAAGATGGTGCTTTCCATCAGAGTAGCACCTTAACCTATGGTAGTCTAGTGTCTCCTATGGACTGTTGATATAATATGATAGAGTTTCACTTAGTTGAAAAGGGTCCAAAGGGCAGGAATTAATAAAATTAACAAAGGATTAAAGCAGTTTGGACTCATGAATTTTCTGAGCCTCTTAACTCAGAAATTTTTTGTCTGTTTGGATTTTAAAAGGACCAAACTAGATGTATTTTCCCATAATTTCTATAAAATATTAATTTGGAAATGACTCCTACCACTGTTGCATTAAAGAGGCAGACTGAAAAAAATGTTTCATGAGAAATTGCTATATCTTGAGTTTTCATAGTGCTAAAAGCAACAAGTGTCTGATGCTAATAGAAACTTTTAGACACTGTAGCATTGGTTATAATAATTCTACTTTCTTTTTAGATTACTGTGTATTTATAGTAATCAAGTCAATGGTTTTATCACACATATCCAACTGAGTTGTTCATCAGCTACTGCATGTGGTTTAAATGGAATACTTTTTCCACAGACTTTTTAACTTTACAAACCTTTGCCTAACTGAGAAGCTGAGGCAGCTGAGCTTGTTCAGCACAGCAGAGTGAAGGTGAAGGAAGTTCTTACAGCATATGGCAACTACTTGAAGGGTAACTACAAAGATGACAGGTCCTAAGTCTTCTCAGTAGCGGCAGTCAATAAGAAAAGAAGGTCAAAGGAGACATGGAACCTGGAGAGGTGCACGGCAGAAATAAAAACACACACAACACTACAAAACAAACCAACCAATCAACAGAAAAACCACTGGGAGAAAATGCAACATTAAAACAGTTTGTCCCATCCTTGGAGGTTTTCAAAACTCAGACAAAACCATAGATGAATGGCTGTAGTGTTCAGACTGTGCTGCTCTGAGCAAGAGGTTGGACTATACATTATCTTGAAGTCACTTTCAAACAACATTTCCATGATCTAAGGGCTCTGTGCAACTTCCACCTCACCAAACAGCCCAAAAATAAAAGGATCACTACGTTACCAACAACATTGGCATATGCTGAGAAAAATCACAGCATCTCCCTCTGCCATTCCAGCTCCACTGAAATAGTTAAAAATTGAATGTGCAACTCTGCACAAGTGAAACACTGCAGTTCATTTTGCGCTGCTTTCTGTAGCTGCAATGCTGTCCTGGTTCCTACAAACTACACAGGCTTTTGAAGTTGTGTCTGTATCAAAATGACCACCATGTCTACCACAATATCAAACCAGGTGAATTTATTCCCTCTAAAAACAAAGGTCTTCATAGATAAATTATTCTGAAAAAATCTTTAGGCACTTTTAGAGGACATTTTGGCTGCCTGTTTGAGAGGATAGAGCTTCAGAATCAATCATTAATGAACTAACTTAGGTTTGTGTTTTTAAACCTGTATAAGTCAGCAGATGAGACCTTTGAACTTTCGAAGTACTTCAAAATTTATTGTGGCTTTTTCCCTTTTTCTTTTTTTTAAAATAAATGCTTGCACTAGACACTAGACACATTTATTTTTTAAATAAATGCTTCACTAGACTGTCCTAAGCTAAGCAAAAACACAGAATGATGGCATAAGAGAGCAAAATTCTTCAAAGCAAAAACCAAATACCTGCAGATATTCTTAGCTTAGCTGAAAAGTCGTGCCTTAGATATTACTCAAGTGGCTTTTCCACAGCTCATTTTAGAGCTGACATCAGTGTGGGCTTCTTCTTAGATGGTGCTGTTGTCCTTTTTACAGTTATGTTTTCTAATATCAAAATATGTCAGGTGCCAAGACCTGGTGAGTTTGTTTGGTTTTTTGTTCTTACCTTAAAAATCTCTAAGTCCAACTCAAACAAAAGCCTGAGACAATGTAATAGGACTTTTAAAGTATTAAATTCAAATAATGCAAGCTTCTCTGAGCATGAATTTGTGAGAACAAATTGTCTGATGTGTATTGAAATCTGTACCATTCTAACAAAGCAAATTAGGCACTGTACAGTACACTGTACTTATATGTATTTATTTCAAAGCATATTTTAACAAAATGCATTATCCATTATTAAAAAAAAAGAAGAAAATTTACATTAATTTAGCTTGAGATTCCAAATACAACTGAAGGAATGAAACTCAGAAAGAACATACATTGTAAAGTATTAAGAAAGAGCTTTTAAAGAATTGGATTAAAGAGGTTACAAATACTGCTGGGGAAAAAAAAAAGAGAAAATCTGAATACGCAAGAGGAAACAATATCTAGCATCTTTTAAAAGAAAAATGTAAAATGTGGTCAATTATTAAAAAAGAGGATAGACCAAGGACAGAATATAAGAATGAACCACTCTTGAAGTAATCAATGAAATATTTCATTTTATCCTAAAGAGAATTTTGTGTAGAGATAAAAATATGTACTACAAATTAAGAATCTCAAGCATGATAATATTCCTTGGAATTAAGCCTCAGAGGTGTAGAACTCCTTTTCAATTTCCCATTTGACTTTCACTAGCTAAGGATTTAACTGAAACTTCATTTCATTGTTTTTGTTTTATATAGTACAAGAACAATTAAGTACTTCTGCAGTAAATAAATTTTACAGCACCCTGCAGAATACAATAGTAGTTGTTCAGACTGCAATATTTTGCTCTGAAGCTGAAGGGTGAAAATATTTATTCTGTAATCACCTTTTTTTCAGTGAATACCTTCTCTCTTTCAACCTCCTCTATCTCTCTTTCCTCACACATCTACGTCACCCAAGTGGTATTGAATGTGTAGCTACATCAAGAGAACAGAGAACAAGTGTCTTTAAGTGACATTCACACTTTTCTGATTCCAAGTGAATCCAAGGGCTGGCAATGCTATGGAAGTAATTCACACCTCCAGTTTGGCTAAATTGCCTCTCCTAGTTGACACTAGCAAAATCTCTGCATAGTTAAGAAAGATACAGCCTCAGTCTTAGGCAGATTTAAATAATCAGATTTGAAAAACAGATAAATGTTTGCCTTTTGCAGGTGCTCTACTAGGATCATCTTACACTGATCTAGGTGTCTTACCTGATGGAAAAAATAATGTCAAATGTGAAGATGATGCTATTTGAATATCATCAGGACAATAAAGAGTTTGGGACATGCCCTTGCATCTTCACACAGGAGTAAAATTACAGACACAAAGACTTCACAGGAAAAAAATATTATTTAATGGCCTGCTGCTGAGTTTAATACCCCAGCAGTTACATCAGCACAGAAGTGACTAGGTGTGTCCTCCTAGTGGAAATGAAAGCCAGATGCTTTCATGGTATATATTACTTGTTGGCCACTGCTATGCAACTTCCAAGTAGGCAGAACCTCTTCTGAGTGCACAACATTTTCCTTTGACATGGATTCACAATGTTCCAGCATAGAGCTCAGTTGTAGACATAAAAAACAGATTTTCTATTTTAAAAATGGTCTTTTAAAGGAACATAAGTAACAAAGGATATCACAGAATCACAGACCAGGTTGGAAGAGACCAGAGTGGGTCATCTAGAGCACATTGCACAGGATTGCATCCTGTTATGGGTTAACAATATTTAATATTTTGTTAAAAAAGAATATAGAATACTGCCCCGCCGGGACCTTAGAATTGCTTTGGAAAGGGGCAGAGACCTATCAGAGACTGGTTCTCAGTTATTGGCCTGTAGTCTGACCACAGAGAAAACTGATACGACTTTTGGGCAATACACGTACAAGCAGAGATTTGGTCTGGACCTCCCTCTTTGCTCTTGGCCTCGACAGAGGTAAGATGCCAGTCCTGGCTCTCTCCCAGCAGGGGGAGGGGGCCGGGATGGCCTAGGCTGTCAGAGCCGGGCCAGGCTGGGCATGGATGGGTCTCTGGGAGCCGCCGCCACAGAGAGGTGCCTGGCCAGCTGAGCTCCTTTCTTCTCCCGGCTGCTGGCGAAGAAGGAGAAGCTGTGGCTGGTAACATCCAGCCGGCCCTGGGACATGCCCACACTGCTGCCGGGCCAAGGGAGATGTCCCCCAGGCCTCCTACCCCCTCTGGGAGCAACACTAAGCCCAGGCTGGCTGGTGCCGACTCCTTTGTGACTGAGGGGTGGAGGGGGAAGAAGGACCAACTGCACAGGAGATCTTTGCTGCTGTTTCTGAACTTTTTCTTTCACTGCATGGCCTTGAGATTTTTGCAGCGCCCACCGGCAGAGACCACGTGACTATCTGCAGGCCTGGCAAGAACATTAACTCTTTCCTGACACAGACAGAGACTTTTAAAAACTCTAACCTTCTTCAGAGAGAAAGAAAAAGCTGAATTAAAGATATGAGACAATATGAAGACATCAAAGTCAGTAAAGGAAGAGTGACTTCTCAGGTGGGAGAGATGACAAGTTGCCTTAGTTTTAGGCATAAAAACCTCCTATGAGTTGTGGTAACAGACTGTATTGTGACTTTTGCTAGAAATTTCCTTTAAATCGTAGACAATATAAGTGGGGAGATGCTTTGTAGATTTTGAGCAAAGGTATTTTTGTGATTTACTGAGTGAATGTTGAATTAGAAACTGTAACGTGATCTTATAAGATATTTTAAACAGAGAGAGAGAAGAAGGAGCCCTTTGTGTCTGTGAAGAATTGAGAAGATATCTCTGCTCCTTAAGATGAGAAATCCTTTGCTTGTGAAAATGTGCATTTTTAAACAGGGAAACCCCAGTGTGAATCTACAACCCAAAATGTAGTCATGGGAAGGCTATGTGATTTTGGGAAGACTACAAATTGCAGAAGTTTTCAGGCAGGCTGCTTTCTTTTTGTAGAAGCTAGAAAAGCACAGACTATTTTCTCTTGTGGAAAAGTTACCCAAACACACCAGGAGATATACTTCTCTCTTTCAAAGACTGAATGAAAGACTATTTTATAAGTGGTACTGACTTGAAGCTCTGAGTTTTGTCTCTTTATGTTGCACATGGGAAAGTGAACTGTTTGGGGGGGGAGGGGAGTGTTTTAAAAGTTTCATTTTGATTCTCATTTTTTCCTTTTCCTTTTGTATGTTAATAAATCTGTTTTTATCCTTAAGTTAAGCCTGTTTTGCCTCCTGTTCTCATAATCATATTTCACAGAAAAAAGATATTTAGACCACTCCACTAAATTTAGCAAACAAAATTCAGCGAACGTGAAACCTCTACATAAATTGGTGTTTCCACCCGGTTTTGAATTTTAACCCATTACACATCCGGATAGTTCTTGGACATCTCCACTGAGAGAGACTCCACAACTTCTCTGGGCAACCTGTGCCATTTCTCAGTCACCTGCACAAGAAAGATATTCTTCCTCATATTCAGCTGGAGCTTCCTGTGTATCAGTTTCTGACTCTTGTTCTATTGCTTGGCACCACCCACAGCCCGGCTCCATTGTCTTATCTTCATTTTCATATTCAGATACTAATAGAAATTGATGAGGTCCTCTCTCAGTCATCTCTTCCTGAGGCTGAACAAGCCCAGCTCCCTCAACCTTCCCTCATAAGAGAAATGCTCCAATCCCTAAAACATTTTGCCACCCTCTGCTCAACCTGCTCCAGGAGCTCTATGTCTCTCTCATCCCGACGAGCCCAGAACTGGACAAAGCACCCCAGATAAGGCCTCACCAGGGCTGAGTAGAGGGGCAGGATTATATCTGTTGACCTGCTGGCACTGCTCTTCCTAATGCACCCTGGAATACTGCCAGCCCTTTGGGCACGCTGCTGCCTCAGGGACAACATGTTGTCCACCAGGATCCCCAGGTCCTTCTCTGCAGAGCTGCTTTCCTGCACATCAGCCCAAGCCTATGTTGGTGCCTGGTGTTATTCCTCCCCAGGTACAGGACCCTGTATTTGCCTTTTAGAGTTTCAGATGGTTCTTCTCTGCCCATCTCCAACCTTTTCCAGTCCTCCTGAAGGGTTGCACAGCCCTCTGGGGTATCAGCCAGTTCTCTCACCTTTGTGTCCTCAGGAACTTGCTGAGGAGGCCTCTGCCCTTTCATCCAAGCTATTGATGAAAAAGTAAACAATACTGAGCCCAGTACTGTTTTGTATATCTACACATGTAATATACCAAATGAAGGCTAATTATGAGCAGGTTATAACAGACAAAGCATGGATTGCCAGAAAAAGCTGCAGGAAATTAACTCAGACAATACATCTAAAATTAACTACAACTAAATATAGAAGTGATGAAAAAGATGTTCTCATAATGGCTAAATAATATTTCAGGAATCTGTCACATTTGAAAGGACAATGGTATCAGATAATTTCAAAGCTAGCCACATACATCTTAATGGATGTATCCAAATTCATGTATTCATAATTGAACAAAAAAGAACAACAGAAAGTTTATATTGATATGAAGCAAATAAAGCTCTGTACTCGTTTATACAAAATCGGTAGATTTATGAACTAAGTGCCTCATACAAATTCCATTAAAATCAAAAAGGAATTTAAATCAGGTCCCTACAGGGCACTTAATAATTTTTTCTATTGCCATTGCCAATATGCAAACCAGAGAGAAATAGGCTTTACTTTTCTGTTTTCATGTGACTCTGAGGGTTGTAGTTACATCTTCTTCTCTTGCTGAAAAAACAACTTCATCCTGGAGATGTCCAGAGTTATTTCAATAGGTCGTTGATCACAAAAAAAGCCTGAAACAGTATCAACATATAATAAAGTCATGTTAGGGTCCTTTCTCAACTGTCCAGTTCTCAGTTGGACTGTTTCAGTTTAGTCTCTGAACCAAATATAAAACTTTGTTATTAGCATGAACACTTCAGAGCTCTTTGTTGCAAAACCTCTTTGTTTTTTAGCAGTAAACTTGATGTAATTATGGTTAGACTGTTGTGTTGCTCAGCAAACATCTAGAGCCATTTCACCCTGCCTTTGAAAAGGCAAATATATTTTCATGGTAGGACACTGTGAGCTGTGCAGTTGTGGAAAGGTGTATTTGCACTCTCCTCCTTTGTTTTCTTCAACTTTTCTTACATAGGCACAAATGTGCTGGAATATATTATGGATAAAGCAGAGACCAAATGTCCTGTAATATGAGAATAGGCAAATACATTTTAGAATAGGGTTTATAAATGCCAGGAAACTCCTCTCATACTAAAATTTAGAGCAGAATTTCATATGTAGAATAGGTGAATTCACATAATAAAGCAGCTTATGCTCCATCACTGTAGATGAGGGATAAAATTTTCTTAAAATACTGACATCACAAAAAAATTTCAATTTCTGTACATGTATTTAATAAGCATTTAATTTAAATTGAGGTTCAGAAAAGGTTAAACATAATTCATTTAGATAATGAATAATGTAATGGTGAAGGTCCAAGGGTTGTATCTTCATGAGACATCCCTATGCTAAATCCACTCCTTCAGAATGCTGTGTTATAGACAGTCTTCGAGGCATTTTGAAGACATTTCTGGCATCAATGATGCTATAATGCAGTCTCCAATGACCAATGCACATGAGCACCGACTCAAAGAGCACTGAATTAGAAAATACAGAATGAAAATATCTCTCAGAACATAATAGAACAGAAATACATTATATAATGTCACGAGTTAGGTACGTTATATTTATGCCTATGTGCAAACTCTATTTAGAAACAAAATTTAATTACATATAAAATAAGTAAATGTTCCAGTTAAAGTCAACAGATGCCGTTCCTGAATATGTAGTTGAAAGTATTCTAAAAACCTCTGGTTTAAATCACCTTGACTGACACCTCAATATGATAGAAACCTCTGACCTTAAACAACTTCTGTATTGGTTTTCTTACCAGAAAAATGAGTTAATCTGAGTTTTGTGGGACTGAATGAATTAATGTTTGTGAAACACTCCGACACCCTAGAGGAAATGAATAATTCTGCATTACAGAAGTGTTTGAATAATGTGAGGCAAATAAGGTCATGGGGTGTACAGTGAACAGTGAGAAACAAATACAGTATACAACTTCTCACTGTTGGAGCACTGTCTCTCTCTCTCTTCATGCTCAATGAAGCAGATGACCTATGTAACTAAAGTGTCATAGTACATCCAGCAAAAGATGGCTGAATTAAGGTTTCCTAGGTAATCTTAGTTCTGGCATTTCCTATCTTTTGAGTACTTGACTCTGCAACCTTAATCATGTTCTATTGTTTACAAGATTATTTGTGTTTTAAGGACATCAGTCATAACAGTATCTAGGCAACACCAATGAAGTACAAACATCAAATCCTTCATTACAGAGGAATTGTCTGCTTCATCTCAAGAGGAAATAATCCTCAGCACAGTGTTTCCCCCAGCATGCTCCAGAAGCAACTCTGTCACTAGTAAGGCACCTACAGAAAGTGGCCTGGTTTTGAATGCCCCTTTAGGTTCGAGGGCAAGCTTATCTCTAGCAGCAGAATTCTCCACAGGGGTGCTCTGCATTCTCCCCATTGGAATTGAAGCATTCGAGACTTCCAGTGTCAGCATCCAATGCAACAGCTGCAGGAGGAAAGCAGCGTAAAGGAACAAGCTGGAGAAGCTGGACAGACAGACTATACAACAAACAGGCATTTTTGGGTATCACTCTGAATCCAGTGTTCCAAAAGTAGCCACTTCAGAGCAGATTAGGATACAGTCTATTTCCTTCCATCCCTGGCAGCTGCTGGGTCACTGAGCAGCAGTAAGAAGCGGTAGGTTCTGAGAGTTTTCAGATTTCATTGGAGTAAATTATAGTCTGTTTCTGGGGTAGTTAATGCCATGATTTGCTTCAGCAAAAGTTTGGCACACACCAGATGAGGCAGGATTTCTGAAGAAAAGAAATACACATATTTCTACATATTGTGAAGAAGCCCTTTAGACCACAGAATGTTAATCACAATACACTGTGAGAAAGACACCTGGCCAGGCAGACCTGCTGGGTCTGTCTCTGAGGAAGGAAGTCTCAGGAGGGGCTTTGCAGACAAGTGCCCACAGCTGGTTAGTGTGACCCTCTTCTTGGTAGTACCTGAAAGGAAGGAAATTTGAAGAAATTTTGCTTCCAGTAGACTTGTGCCTGAGGCAGACACACTGTAGCCAGGTGGGAAAACAGTTTATTTTGCTGTGTTACAATTTAGTTTTTGGCTCCAAGTGGTAAATCCTTAAACGAAAATGCAATAAATATTAGTATATTTTGTTGCTTGCCTAGATTTATTCAGAAAAAAAAGCTAAAACAAAAACCAACTCAAATAAATAATAATAATAAAGCAGTCCTGTCATTGCTGAAATACTTCATTCTCCTATTGGCAATTTATTACATTTTTCTACTGTTAACACAAAAAGTTAAACTTAGAGTCCAGCACACCCATCTGGAGTCCAGAGGAATGCATTTTGCTTTAGTGGGAAGCAATGATTTCAAACACTAAAATTGCTGATGAAGATTGAAGCTGAAGCTGACATGACGTTGGTGATGAAAGCAAGGAGAAAGGTACATGATAACTTAACCTCCCACACCTGTGTAATGGGAAGTTCCACGTAACAGGTGATCAACTGCAGGTGAGCAGAACAATTCTGTCTCATTTCTCCCTCTGCCTTCTACATCAAACTATGCTGGGTCTGCATCAGCCAGACAGCTGAGCTACTCATGGAACAATTCCACAGATGCCCTGACATGCACTTCCAGGAAGACATTAACTTCACAAATCTTACTCCTGTTAGCAATATAGAAAAGATTTTATGGTGATGGCCTTAGACATCTTTTAGAAGTCTAAAAGGAGTCCATACTTGGTTTTATTATGAATAGTGCATGAAATCTGAAGTTATCACATCCTAATAAGAGTCACTGGGGTTTACTTCATGTCTACCACATTATGATTAATCCATATGTAACTTGAAGATAATGACAGAGTATTAACCTTTGTTGAATATTCAGGATGCTACAAGCCTGGTTGAATGTTCTAATCTAAGATGAAATCTCATTCTTGTGCAAACTAAAATGTCAATATCCTTTGCAAAATTAAATGAAAAGCATTGATTTCTTTTTTTCTGGCACAAAATCTTACATTAATTAAAAAGTCCCCCAAACTTACAGAGGCAAACCCTGGTTTTCTTGTATTTCCTATCATAAGAGTACTAGAAGTTATCCATTAGGATCATACTGGGAAGCTAGGTACTGCATAAATTGAAAAAAGATATTGCCTCACCTGCCAAAGCATAACTCTAAGGGAGAATAATTAAACTGACTTTTTTCCTCATAGCCTCATCACAAGAACATTTTTTTTCAAATTCAGACACATGTGAAGGACTGCATATAAGAGAGTCTGTATCCCAGCCCTTTCAAGTAACATTTTGAAAAGTTCTGAGCACTTTCAAATTTTATATTCCTCACTTAACTTTGAAGTATTTTATCTTTCTCATCACAAAAAGGCAAATCCTTGGAGGTGGCATGTCTCTCAGCCTTTTCCCCATACCTCACTGGAAACAGAAAGGTGAGGCAAGAAAACATTACTGAGGGGTTAGCTTTTTAGATTTCCCAGGTGTTTGATTTGGTTCAGTTTTTTCTGGTCATTTGCAGGTTTTTTTCCCCCCTCTCTCTTTTTTGAGGTTTTTTTTTGGTTTTTTTTGCTTGGTTTTTTGGGGGGGTTTTTTTTGGGATGCTGGTGTAGGGTTTTTTGTTTGTTCTGTTATTGTTGTTGTGGTTGGTTGGTTACTCGGTTGGTTGGTTGTTTTTTTTTGTCACAGAACTGCAGGAACTACACTTGGGCTGGGTTATAGGATTTACCAGCCTTGCTGATGAAGCTCTTGGGGCTTTCATGGTATATAAGCCAAAAAAAACAAATCAGCAAAGAGCAAACAAGAACCTCTAGCTAATGCAGGAGGCTTCTGAAGAAGCCTGCACAACTTCCAAACCCTCAGCCTAGATCTGCAACAAACATGAGACTTTGTAGAAAAGGTAGTTCTCACTCTTTTTCTCTTTGTTTCTTGAAAGAGAAAGGATCAGAAGGAGAATAAGAAAAAACAGCCATGTACTTGGGGTTGATGCAAACAGACTGACAGTAACTAAAAATTACAGAAATTTTAAGTATCCTATTCCATAACTGGTACTTGCACATTAAAATATTATCTCATGTTTTTATGATAATTTGGTAAGTAATTTTATTGTGTCTCTTAAAAATCATAAATAGTAGAAATTAACTATGAATTAGATTTTATTAACTTGACAACAACAAAATCTTTCAGTCTTTACTCAGTGGATGAAGTAACATATTTTGCTTGATTTAAATACTGTAAACAAGAAGTTTTTCATTGAACTTCAACTGTCACAGTGTTTTGTCTGTAAAAGTGCCTCATTCTCATTTTGCTGTGGAAAAAAAGAATTGTCAGTAGTGGTTAAAACAGTAAAATACGCATAGTATGATGACAACAAGAAGAAGATTATATCACAGTATACAATCAGAGTATATAACAGTACTACTCCATTTGGTGTGTAGGTTTGATTTTAAATGTAGAAAATATTAACATATGGGGTTAACCAGCTTTTAAAAAAAAAGTTGATTAATAGTCAAAATCACCAAAGGTAGAGCTGTATCTTCAACACAAGTATTTAATTTAGTTTTATTTTTCACAGTTTCTTGGTGAATAGACATTGTGATCTATTGCATTTTTAGTACTGGACAAATTTGTGAGACTTTGTGTGTGTGTCAATGTGATACAGCTATCTTTCAAATCCATTTTCCTAAAACAGAGACCAATGCTGCGTGATGCAGAATATGTTAGTCTAGTCAAAGGACAAAAGGCAATCAGAGGAGCACACAAATCTTCAACAATGCAAGATACATAAAAAGAATGAAACTAACTCAGCTGTGTTAGTTGTACAATTGTATTTCAATAATGACTAGATATGTTGCTGCATCAGACCTAACAGCAATAGCACTAAAATAATGCACAGATATCACTGAGATTAGGTACCAAAAGATGTCTTTCTGTCAACCTAAACACCAAATTGCATAAGTTGTCAGCCTTTATTTTGGCAATTTGCTGCTTTTTATGGTTCTCTAAGCTCACAAACTGTTATAATGGATAAGGGGCCGGGGGGGGGTTGCCTTGTTGCCTTTAATTTTATTTTTCCCTTTAATTTTGCCTTCTTTAACTGTAATACTGCAGGAAGGAGTTTTTAATGCTTGGTGCTCTGTCAGAAAGGTAAACATCATTTTCCTGAGAAAAGCCAGAACCCTAAGGCTCTAGCTGTGTACGCAGCCAAGACATTTCTTTTCAAGAGCCCTTAAGTATGAGGATGATCATCAGGTATGAGAAAATGCATTTGGAAAAGTACCAATGTTTCAGAAATATTTTTCCCGTGTTGTAACATGAACGTGAAGATTCTTTGCCTAAGCACTGAGTTGCGCATGAGTGCACTGTGAGACAACCAGCCTCAAGGCATAATACAGCTGAAGGTGCTGAGAAGTGAACTCCCCAGAAGAGTCATGATTTACTGCTGACCACACCTACAGCATTTATAAAATGTCAGTGCAGCACATCTTGGTGTGGGAGAGAAAAATGCAGCCAAGAAATATTTCCTTCAAGAGCGCTTTTCCAGGGTTAATGTCTGCTGTACGTTTTCACTGAGCTTGAGTTCTCTTTCTCTTTTAAATCAGAATTTTCATGGTAATAGCATTTGTAAACCAGCTGCTGTATACAGCTCCTCCAGAAGGATTTTGAGGAAGGATTCCAAGTCCTTCCTTCTTTATATATTTATATATATGAAATAAGTTATAGTATTTGAGGATAGGAAAGATTTGAAACTGCTTTCATCTAGATGCCTTTTATTATCCACAGGGAAAACCTGGGTGGGTATCTAGGCCTCATTATGCCATCTGACTCTTTCTTTGACATGAGGGACTGTGGTGTTGGCATGAGATCTCACATTCAAAAGGAGACATGCCATAAAGAAGACACATTGAGTCTTCTAATTCTACTCAAAAAAGATTGTATTAGAGCTACTTGTGCCATGATCTGTGTGGTGGGAGGAATATCAGACAGCCAAGATATCCCATGGGAGAGCAGCATCACTTCAGTTATTGCCTTTTAAACCATTTCTAGAGGGGTAGCAGTTTTTCCTGATAACAGCCTGACAGATACAGTGGTGAAAGGAATCAATACTTTGTGGTGTATTTCTCACAAAATGAACACCTGGCCTTCAGTGGACACGTGCAAAGTACTGTCTGCAAGGGGCTGCGAGTGCTGGACCTTTTAAAATAAAAAATGTACTGGGAAAGTTGATAGCTGAGGAGCATTTTTCTACTTACTGAGCAAGTTTGTTTCTTTGTCAGAAATAACCATTATGTTTCACAGGTATCCAGTGAGGATCTGTACAAACATGTTCCAAACATGTAGTCACACCCTGCTGCATAGGGTGTGCAGTATGAATCACAGACGGAAACACAGTTTAAAAGTTTGGCCTAGATTTTTTTTTTTTTTTTGTGGAGTGTAGATGTCCCACAGTAGTTGAAAAAATCATGTGCAAAATTTACTTGGAAGCAACCCAAGGAGCATATTTCCTTTTTTCTGCAATGTCCAGCTTCTCAGGAAACATTGTTTTTGGGGTGTTACTCACACAATTAGTAAATCTCAATAAAAACTTTGTAATATAAAGTGCTTATTTAGCACTATATCAAGGGAAGAGTATCAGCAGATGACTGACCATCTACAGCAGAGGCTGGGAAAATGAGCTAAAAGATAAAATATTAAACATAAAAAAGGCAAAATAAAAATTAATTATGAATCACACAAAATTCTATTTTAGCAACTTTGGAGTTTTCATGTAAACACTACACTCAAAATTCTGCTGGGATGTTTCTGATGAAAATTAACCTCCTTGTTTTTGGTCAAACTTAAATATTTTTGAGAAATAGGTTTAAAGCAATATTACTTTTACACTTGGATCACTGACATATATTTCTATAGACATATATTTCTAATTACATACTGATTTTATCTATTTTTGAGAAGCTGATCAAAATGACTTTGCAGGTGAAAACCTGGGTTCAATCCCTATCTGTCTTCATCCTCCATGTTTCAGGAGAAAGAAATCAAATATTGCGGATAAACCTGGCCATGGGTGCTCTTCCAAGGGGAATAAATATACCAATAAATGCCAAATGCCTTTTTAGATGACAACATTAAAACAGAGAGGTGACATGATTTGCCTAAGGGTAAAAAGCAGAAAGGAGAACAGTTGCTCTTCTCCTGGTTCACGTGAGTTTGTCTGGTTCCCAGTCATGTGTATGGCTTGGAACGGTACCAAACATGGTGGCTCCTTTAACTCACACCTTGAGAACAAACCGTGCAATTCAACAAGGACAGACAAAGGCAAATACCTCTGACAGTGATCGAGGCTGGGGTCTGGCTGCCTGAGGGGCAGATTTTCTGAGGAGACCCTGGAGGTTCTGGGGGAGACTGAGATGAGCCTGTTCCAGAGGGAGTTCCTGGCAGCTGGAATGAGCAACAGCACCTGGGGCTGTGTTAACAGAGCATGGCCAGTAGATCAGGGACGGATTTATTCCTCTCCATTTAGCACTCATTAGACCATATCTAAAACATGCATCCAGCATTGTTTCTCCCCCTAAAACACCAAACACTGATCAGCTGCAGTGATTTTGGGAAAGTGCACCAAGACCATCAGTGCTGGAGCACTTGCCTTTGAGGTGAGGCTGAGGGAGATGGGCTTGTTCAGACAGGAGAAGACAGAGCTCCAGGGGATACCTACAGGGAAGTTATTTGGGAGGCAGTCAGGATTTTCCCAGTGGCATATCACAGGAGGTCGAGAGCAAACTGAAAGCTGAAATGGGAAGTTTGGAGTGGAGAGAAGGAGAAATTTTGTCACAATAAGGATAGCCCAGCAAGAGAGCAAGCTGCCCAGAAAAGGCTTGTGTACAGTCTCCTACCTCCTGAAGTATTCAGACTCACCTGGGTAAATCCTTGAGCAACCTGTTCTGACCACATCTGATCCTGGATTGAACAGGAAGCCTGACTAGAGACCCCCTGAGTTTCCCTCACACCTGAATTCTCCAGTGATCTTCTGACACTGACTTGACTACTTATACCTTGTGTTAACATTTTGTACTGGTAATAACTCTAGAATAACTCACCCACAGTGTGCAGCATCCATGGTTTGTACAGTATTCTAGAATGTTTTTTTACATTTTTGGACTGACAGGAGTGAAAAAAAAAACCCCTTTAAAATATTAATTAGTATCTGTAAATATTGTTCAGGAAAAAGGATGTTTTCCAATTGTTAGTATTAGAAAAATACATTATTAAGACTGATCTAATGTTCCTAATAAACAATAATTGAAATAATTTCATTAGTAGTACTTTAGGAGTACCCTTCTCTTGTTACTTGGTACACCGTTGGGTCTCTGCTGTAGAGAAACAACACTGTTGAAACTACAGTAAAAACACAAGCTTAGTGACTGTGTTGGCAGAGTTCAGTAACATCCAGTTACAAAATACACCAGGGATTGCATCACATAATTGTGGATGCAGTATTGGTAATATCTATTTCTATAAATGCTCAACTATGTTGGCACTGTTTTTGAGGACACACCATTTCTAATAATTTTGTTGTCATGTTTTTTTAATTGAAGCAGCACATACAACACGTATAAAGGGATGTCAAAAACCTTACAGATAGTATGATCTGACGATTCAAGGGCAACATGGAATTTTTTTTTACAGAATCATGTTTCATTTTCATGCAGTCTAAAACTGCTTCTAACTCTGAGATCCATTTTCAGAGAAAATCCCTTCAGATTATTGTAGCTGGCAGAAAAGGGCTTGAATTTTTGCATTTCTGTCAATATTAATTTCATACTGCTCAGGCTTCTAGTTCCAAAAACCAACAGCTGGAGTCATCTTCAGAGATATAGTCCATGATGGCATTAATAAGCAAAGGTGAACTCTCTTGGTTCAAATTTCTGCTTGGAGATTCTGACACAGACAATCCATAAACTCTGTACTTCCAGGTTCTTTTGTGACATGCAAAACCCTTTGCTACAAGCCATGCTGAAAGGGGTGGCTCATACTAAATCTAGAATTTAGAATGCATCTTCTCACACATCTGCTCAGGGTAACTGCATGACTTTCAACCAGTGTAACCCTGTGGAACCTTATGCAGTTCTGGAAATGGCTGTTGATTCTGAACTAATTTATCTGTAAGATGAGACACAATAGCTTAAATCAGAAACTCAACATCTTCATGCAATTACCTCTCATTGTATTGTTTTTATTATTTTTGTGGGTGTTTCAGAAAGGTATTAACACTGGTATAAAGAGAGATTAATTCACAATAGGAGTGACTGACATGCAAGGCTGCTTCTAATCTAGGGCTTCTGTCTTTTTACTTGTAGCTCCTATGTATTTCTTGTATCAGGCCATTGCACACTTCACTGCTTAAACCTTTATCTCTTCTGATCTGACTCCAATGCTTACGTCTACATGCTTTTGTTGCTGTTCAGTCAGATAAGTAAAAAAGTCAGTGGTGAATACATAATTTTGGCTAAGTACAGATTTAAAAGTAACCTGCTTCCAAAATGCTTAAATTAGTCATAGAGGATTGTAAACTTTAGGAATCTAAAAATGAAAAGAATGAGTCTCTTAAAACTGTTATTATTTCAAGTGATTCATCTCAGAATCAACCTGACATTTGTACACAGATTAATTCTTGTTTTTCTGTCCCCTTCCCAAAAATTCCAATGTCAATACAAAGCCTGGAGATAAATTTGTAAATTAGTGTGCTTACTTGTTTTCCAATTGCAAGAAGACAGCAGCTTGACATGCGTCTAAATTTAACTCCTTTCCTTTTGTGTTAGGTAGCATAATGACAAATTCATTTAAATGTGAACGATTAAGAGGATGCTCTGAATCTCGAAGTAAGGAGGTGGCACATTCTCTGTAGTACCTAAAGGCAAATATACCACCACTGTCACCTTACACTGGGGCTGTCTGAGGCTGTTGAGGAAGCACTGGTCCACAGTCTCCATATCTCAGAAGATGTAGATAAAGAGCCAGCAGCACAGTTCATAGAGAAGCCCAAAGGTTACAAGCCTCTATACTGTCCCTAATACGAGAGAGTACCATAGAGCACACCTCTGCAGATATAGCTCATGTTCCTGGATCCAGAATGGCAAATGCTGAATCTGAAAGCTAAAACACCATGGATTTTTATCTGCATTCCACCTGACACACTGACAAGTACAGGATGCTTGAATGTAGATATTTCTTCTGAGCAGCCAAAGAGAAAAAAAATAGCAAAAGATCTTTAAATAAAACCGTGTGACACTTAAACATATTTTTATGTTTTACACCAAGAAAGACTTGCCTTATATCTGACACCTTTATTGGCCCAGGTTGTCAAAGTATATATGCTTGTTTGAAGATGCTGTTCTTAGTATTGTTTCTATTACTTGTCATTCCATTTATCTGTGTCTCTTAGAGCACTGTGCTTATCCAGGGAGTGATTGGGTGCTGATATAAAAACATCTGTGATAATCAAAACCATTTGGTGTTTCTAAGTGGTGTGACAACACAGCACTCTGTTTGCCTGCCTTCCTGCCAGCATTGCCTGGAATTTTGGAATGTGTCAGGTGTCCTTGTAGTATAATTGAACATATCAAACATTGCATTTGGCAGTAAAATCACCTGCAACTGTGTAGCTTAACATTTTCCTATTTGTAACCAAATATTCTACAATTAGAAATAAAACAGGTCCTAAAAAAGCCTTGATTAATTAATAAGGGATATATATATTTTTAGGTATCCATAATCCAAACCATCAAAGTGCCATAGTATCAAATGGCCAAATCCATGCCTAAGCTGTGTGGCCATGTCTGTACGCATGCTTTTTTAAACACCCAGTGCAGCTTGCCATGTATCAGAACAATACATAGAGGTGAACAATGTAATTTCAACCCCTTGCCATGTATCAGAACAATACATAGAGGTGAACAATGTAATTTCAACCCGGGGGACACAAGCCCTGTACAGCAGGAAACAGGGTACAAACTCTAGTACTAAAACCTTGTAAAAAAAGCAGGATAGTTTCAATTTCACTGGTCTTAAAGACATTTCCATTGCTGATAAGAATTAAAAGGAGCATTGATATCTTACAGCTTTAGATTTATGTTTACTGAAAAAATCTTGGAAGGGTTAGCCATGTACCCATGGACATAAGACTGTGCAGAGGGATGCTCAGAAGTCATTGCAAACCACTGTAAGCCATTAGTTTGATCAGCATACACAAAGTCTGACAGTCTTACATTTTTAATGACTTGAACCAGATTTTGGCCTTGGATGTATTTGGATATAAGCTGTTTGTGTCTGTTCATACAATTTTTATGAGAGTTTGGTGTCAAGGTGGGTCCTTGCTAAGTATTAATAATAGCCATATGCATGCTATATTGGAGGTCTTCATCAAAGCTAAGAGGTATGCATCAAAGGAAACTCTCTCTCCCGTTGTCATACATGCCACACAATCTTTACCAGACAGATTGCTAAAATGGGAAATCCCCTTGGGAATCTCCCCTTGGGAGACAAAACTAAGATGATAGATGAAAAAGAGATGAAAAGGAATAAAAAAAGAATTTCCCCTTTGTTATTTAGCTACCTGTGGTGATTTTGTTCAAAGCAGTAGTCTACACATAGTTCCTTAGATTTTAAAAAAAAGTGATTTTTTTTAATCCAAGAGAAACATAAACACGCCAGAGTGACCCATACTTACACAGGAACTTACACAGGAACTTACAGGCCCTTGCAGCACTGCCAGCATTTCATTCTGTATGAGTAGTCAGCTATGCTGCAGATGACTTGTAAAATTTGTAAATGTAAAGCAATTAAGTCTGCACAGATATAGATAGATAGATAGATAGATAGATAGATAGATAGATAGATAGATGGATGTGCTGGTCATGTGAAACATGTGAACAGTCCTGTTAGAATCAGCTCAGCTTCCTGGAGCCTGGAGGTGCCAGAGAATGGTGCCTGGAGCAGTGAAGTATAGTAATTGTGTTTGCAACAGAGATTACAATTGTAATGTTATGCCCACTGAATTCCACACACCTTTGGAAAAAGAGATTCCTTAGCAGGAAATGGTTCAAAGAAATGGCAAGAGATTTCTTTTTACTGAGAAGTTATAAAGAAAGAGTAAAGAACATAAGGACCTGAAAACCCTCAGAAGTTATAAACATGTAACACATTATCAGTATGGTGTTAGATCTCCCAAGAGACCATGTCTCCTAAACTCCTGCTTCCTGTTTCCCTGCTGATGTGCTGACAGCACTGAGGGCAAATAGATGCTGCACCTCAGCCAAGCAGCTGTGTCCTTACTCAGTTACCACGTGAAAATGTCTCTCTGGCCTCCTTCACAAAATGCTGTACTCCAGCTTCAATTTGCACGAGCCTCTTGGGAGATGTAGGCCAGGTGCATTGTCCTCACTGTCCACAGATAAACGGCAAGAGTAAAATGGAGAAGCACATTCGACCTTTAGCAGAAAAATGGGGAAAAAATGGCAGAAAAGGAAATTTAGACATCTTGCCAGAAGAATCCAGGCAAAAGTATATATGGAAGAAGATTATAGATGAGAAAAAAAAAAATTACATTTCTTAGCATGTTTAAAACCAGCCATGACAGTTTTACTGATAAAACTACTTATGAGGAGCAATCCCACACTGCTGGAAGGTGACAAGAAGACCTGGTAATTTATTACCATTTGCATATTCTTTGACTAATTTGGGCTACTTCAAACAAATTTTAGGCATCAACAAAATCTATTGCTCATTCTGCAACTGCAAATAAGAACAGAATTTATTAACCTGAGCCTCTGAAGACCCATTTGTTGATATGGAGAAGGTGTTTCTTTCTGAAAGCTACAATGGCTGCTAAGAATTGGTATCTTATACCCCTACATGAAATCCAGATATTTATAACAACAACAACAAAAAAATTAGAAGATGGTTACTGGTGTTGCTGAACTAGGAAACTCAGCTGCATGTTTGTTTCCATATCCTGTTTGAACTGGACCCACATGGTGCTTCAAGAATCAGGTAGAAAGTGGTAAAGGGATTGAAAGTAAAAACTTTGACTGTCCTTATGTTCCACTATCTTTAGATGACTTCTTATCCTTAAGGACATTGTACAAGTGACAAGTGTAATCTTCCCTAATAAATTTCAGTCTGCTACAAATGGATGTTTGAAAGGGCAGGATAGAGGTGTATGAATCAGACAGACGCAGAATCAGACAACCTCAGATGAATGGCCAAGAGCAGCCAGAACAAATGAACCACTTCTCAGTTCTCATTTTTAGCAGAAGTCTGTTCTTTCAGCAGCAGCTGATGGCTGGTGGCAAATAAATCTGTTCGTGTCATGCAAATTCTTCATAATTGTTTTCCTTTCTCTGAAATAAAGATGGTTTCACATTCATCCTAGGTGTTCTAAGAAAACAGCAGTATTTACATTAAATTGTCTTCAATGAATATAATAATATTGTATAAATAGCTCAAGTGCAATGTGAGTTCTCATTAAAGTATTAGAGCCCGCCCAAAGTTTTGTGGCAGCCTACATTAGAACATAAGGCAAGTTGAAACATTTTTTTCCTTGTGCTTGGTTTGTTCTGCATTTGCATGCCTACCTCAAATACACCAAGTGCCTAGGGCTTTCCTCCATTGATGAGGACTCTTCAGCCATTTTAAGGATTTCTGTGGTCTCTGGAGGCTTCCTACTTGAGGCTAGAAGTGAGAAAGCAGATATGAATTCCACATTCAAACCTGGGGGTTGAGAGGTAGCTAAACCATGGTGCAATTTCCTACTGTGTGAGTAAGAGAGGCTGGACAGAATATTCAAAGCCAGCCTGTGGTTGCTGCTGTAGTTTAAAGCTTATATAGGCTTAATGCCACTGCAGTCTTCCCCAGAGAAGGACATACATGTCAAAGAGATCATCTATCACAAAATAGGTGAATTTGGCTTTATTTTCACATTGGTACAGAAGATAAGGAAGTTTTATTTTCCACCTGAGTCTGATAACAGAGGGATGTCTGTTTAGGAAAAAAAAAGTCAAGATCAGATAGAGCTGACAGCAATTATATCCAAAGCTATTGCCACCTGCCTGTGTAATAAAATTATTTTCCTGACATTCTTCCTTTTTGTTATTCCTGCTCACCACAGCGAAGTAGGAATAATAATTTTTTAAGACATTTTAAAAAGTAGGAAAAAATTGGAAAGATATTTTTGTTGGAAATTGTTTCAAGAATTTGATTCTGCTGAAATAAATAAAGTCCCTGTTTTGAAGGGAAGGGGAGGTGAGAGAAGTTGCTGAGATCTGAAAATGTTTTCATGTTCTGAGTAAAACATGAAAATACTGACATTCAGGTGGGTATTTTTTTTTAACTATCTTCAAAATTCAACAAATCTTTCAAATAGGTCTACAGTAAATATCAGGACTTTATTTTAATTTATTTTCTTGAAGAAGAGAGTTATTATTGATCACAACTTGTAACATCTCCATGTATAGAGCATTTTGCATGTTCTTCCTTATTAGTAAATATTTACTGGAGAGGTTTTGTAACTTCTTATTTCTCCTCTATTTCTAAACTCAGATGGATATAAAGCATCTAAGTTAACACAGTAAAGCTACATGTTCTGGAAAATGACTGTAGTTTTCATTAGTAGTCAGAAAATTAATTGCAGTAATTTCTGACTAATATCCAACTTAATAGGTGTAACCTATCTGAAATTTTGCTAAAATATGTCAAGTCACTGAGCATAAAAAAAGATTTACAAAGTCAAAAGTAACTCTGGATCTTCACTTATTATAACATTTTAAAGATGATTATATCACAGAGGCTGACAAATCAACATGAAGAAAAGTTTATAGTTTTCCAACCATCTGTTTTGTGTTACTCCTGCCATAAAAAGCACTCTAACCACAAAAGTCTGGATAAACTGTCTCTGATTACTTCCCACAGGTGAGACTTATAGGATCTGTGTGCGATAGGCAGACCCATTTTTTTTTCTCTGTGAGCAGTGCCATTAGGAGATGATTTCAGGAAGAAGCAAGCTCATAATTGTTTTTAACAGAAATACCATATTTTTGGCAAAAAAGAATGAGCTGTCTTCCTTACCCACTAACATCTGAGTAGTTACTTGAGGAACTATTGGTTTTAAAAATAATTATATGAATTCAGGATATATGATGTTAAGAGACAGAACAGACAAGTAGAGGATTAAAATACCAAAGAAACCCCCAATGTGCAGAATCAGTTTGCACTATGCTGCAGTTTTTCCAAAGTATTTGTAGTGAATTGTGAGCAGTACTGCAGTAACATGTTTTCTTTGTTTCTAAGAACCTACAGCCCTAATGTAGCACATCAAAACATAGCATTAAAGGCCAAAGTAAAGGCGTGAGACTAGCATTGTGGATTATAAAGAAGAGAGTTAGCTTGGTGATATGTGTTTGGGGACAGCAGAGTGAGAGAGAAGAGGACCTGACAGATGAAAGCAGAAGAGATGTCTAGCAGGATAGAAGGAAGGAAGCAAAGCAGATAAAAGCAGCAGGAAAATTAAAGGATTGGGAAGAACAAAAAAAACAAGAGAAGAAAGATAAAAGCAGGGGCGAGGTGATGAGATATGCAAAATTCTCCTCAGACACTTATAAAATTAAAAACACACCCTGATGTGTACAAAACTTATCCACACCTTTTCACACACAGATCACTTACACTACCTGATAGTCCCATAGATATGCACTCATTTCACTAATATAAAGGCATATAAAATCCACATCCCATTAACTTTCAGTCTAAATCAGATACAACCCTCAGCTAATCAGCAGTTTATATACACACTGAACTTATTAACATGAGACAACACATTGATTATTAGCAGGGCTATACACTGTCCTGAAGCTTGGTGTAAATAACTACAGGTTGAGACCTCTAATGTGTGTGCTTCCCACTTTATTTCCAGTCTAGTGCTATTACTAAGAACCTAGCTGTCATAAAAAGTATAAGAGTGCAGTGCTGGTTCACAGCATGACCCAGCATATGTAAGTGCCATCCTGTGAGATCTTTGGGTGGTTAGAGAAGTGCTGTGACAAAGTCAGAGAGTGGTGTTTGAGAGGCACTGCTTTCACATATACTCAAGTCTGCAGATACTAATGTTCGGGTAAGAGTTTTCCTTTTGGTTTAGTAGTCAAATCCATCTTGCTCTGAGGGTCAAGTGGTAGCAGGATACCAACAGGAAAGAAAGCACACCAGCAGACTTGGATACTGTGGAGATACCTCAAGCATTAGCTTTCTGCATTGGGTGGATGGCTGAAAGGAGGCTGTGACCCTGTGGGAAGACTGTGGAGAGAGACGCTCACACTGAAGTAGCCTGTCCTTGAAGGACTGCATCCTATGGGAGTGACCCATGCTGAAGGAGTTTGAGGGGGTCCATTGCCTGGGGGATGGACTCACGGTGGAGAGTATATCACCTGTAGGAGGCACCACATGCTGGAGCAGGAAAGGGCTCTTCTCCCTGAGCAGCAGCAGAAACAACCTGTGATGAACTGACTGTAATCCCCATTCCCTGTCTCACTGTGCTCTGGGGGAGGAGGCAGAGCTGGGAAGAAGGGAGAGGTGGGGGAAGGTGTTTTTCAGGTCTTCTTTTACTTCTCATTACCCTGCTCTGAGTTTTTTAGTAATAAATTCTATTATTATCTCTAATTTGAGCCTGTTTTGCCCACGATAGTGTTTGGTGAGTGATGTCTCCTTATCTCAAGTCATGAGCCCTTCACTACATTTTCTTTCCCCTGTCCAGTTGCACAGGGGAGTGACAGAGAGAGGCTTTGGTCCAGCCAGGGTCAACCCATACACTTCTTCATGAGGGGAAACAGAAGGGCAGGCACTGAGCTCTTCTCTCTGGTGACCAGTGACAGGACTCAATTTTGGGGGAAGTCAGCTACTTGAAGAAGCAGCCTTGAGCAAAAATTCACCATTCTGAATCTGAAAAGGGACTTGAAAGCTTTTATAAATAGGTGTGGTGAGTGTTAACACAAGCACACATTCATGTGGGTGTACACAGACATCTAAGCAGAGAGGCACATATGTAGATATAATGGTTAAAAGGGGGAGTGATAGCTGCAACTAAGCACCTACACATTTTAATCCTAGGAGCATTTAATCAGATGTTAACAGCTCCAAGACCTCCATTTGCACCAATAGGGCATGTATTGTTTGCAGCAGGGTGATCTCACACTGCAAAAATTTTCCCCAATCTACTGTGTCCCTGCAATCTAATAGAGAATGAGATCACATGAAAAGGTAATATCCCTCCCCAAAGATTCTTATTTTGTGGGTCCCAGAATAAGGAAAATAAAGTGGTTTTGACGTATTTTATGGGTCTTGATCAATATGTACAGTTTATAATTAATCTAATAAATCTTGTCACACTTGACCTGGGCTTGCACTTCTCTCCAAGACATACACATACAGCAGTATCCTCAATGTCACTGTCCTGCTGACTCACTACTAAATAAAATTATTCTGCTGGATGAGCCTGCACTAGTGAGGTGAGGATAAATGGTTAGATGTTCCAGACTTACGGACCCTTGGTTCATTTCCAGACATTTTGCTACAGAGAGGGCTTAAAATGTGGTCAGTCTGGTTTATGTCTTTCACATACTGAAAAAAAGCATGTTAGAGGTGTCAGTGCTCCATACTGTTGCTATGCCTTCCCCAGGTCTAGAACTTTTCTAGCAATGGTAGAAGTAAAGTACTGTCAAGCTGCTACTTCCCTTCATTATGTGCACCCACTCAGTTACCACAACACCAGTGGCAAGGGAGATAACATCACATCCTTGTTCTATCTCCTATCGCAGATTTTTACAAGCAATTTTAGAAGTGATGGTGACCAAGTTCTGTTTAACTGGCCTAAATTAGGATTGTGGCAGTAGACATTGGGAAGAACTACTCCAGGAGCAAAAGGGTTATTTTAACCAGTGTCATATAGTGGTTCCATTGGACAGCTTCACTGCTTGTTTGAAGGTTTGATTATGACCATAATATCTATTTGGAGATCAAGAAAAAATACGTGGCAGTCAACTCCATCTCCAAGCAAGCAGAAGATGCAAACCATGAGATGTCCGTTCCAGAAACTGCAAAACTGGTCTAATGACTGACCACAGTGAAGAGTTTGGTTCTAGAAGGTAAAAAGGGAGTGATTTCATTCTAACATTTCTAAAAACTGCCTTAATAAAAGTTCAAAAGTGAGTTAGGACAATTTCAGATTCAAAAAGTTGCTCCTCTTTGAGGAAATGATTTCTTGAGGGCTTTGTGGTGCCTTTTTAGTGAGTGGTTACAGTACCAAAAATTACAAATATGTCTAAAAACCATTGGCACTGCAGCTTGCACTGTGGTCCTGCATGTTCAACAGGTTTCATGTACATGCCTGAGAACAGAAATTTATAGGTTTCTTTTAAGCAGTGTTTTACCATCGCTCATTACCCATCTCTTTTTTGTGCTCTGTCAGAAGATTTGACTAGCATTGCATCATCTTGCTCAAGTAGTATCATGTCATTGGGTTAGTATCTGGAATAGCATGTGGATTAAAAGCTGCATAAAAGGCTAATAAATAAAATTATGCTGTCCATAGCAAAAAAATGTTCACTTTAACATGCTGTTAAAATGTTCTTGTTTATGTGCCAACATCATAAGATCTGTGATTTCAGTACTGTTGGAATTCAGCATTTCTGACTTCTTTTGTAGCCTTGTTTTTAAACTAAAAGTTCAATTAGGATTGATGGCATCACAGAATCTGGGTATATTTTAGCTACAGTACAGTTCTGCAATTCTCAAGTTTATTTTTAGTGGAGCTTTATGGCTTTTAGATTTTAAGGGCAGTTATGGGTACATTAAGGAGACCTATATAATACAATTGGCAGGGGAAAATTGTGAATACAAAGGACTTAAAATAAAAGAACCTGACAGATAACATTTGTTTACCTGTCATACGTAATTTCTATTTAACTCAGGTTCTACTTTAATAACATATGAGAATTCCATGTTTCCTCTTTTAAATACAGAACAATTGTTATAAATATAGATATTTGCCAATTTACTTATAAAAAAACTATTAAAATAGGTGAAATTATATCTCAGTGAAAAGACTATAATTTCAATTTAGTAATTTTCAGCTTAAATCTGTTATCAGTGTTTTTAACTTTACTGCAAAATTTTGGTATTTTTTAAGATGAAGAATTCAGAATCCAAAAGAATTTTGGAGGCAGTAAGGTCTTCAACACACCAGTGAAGGCATTTTAAATCTTTATTACTGTCTATGACTATAAGGCTGTTCTAAAATATTCTGTTTCTATGTGAGTCAAATTTCTTTTCCTGATTGGAGCAACTAATAAAATGTTGTATTAAAAGTGTAATACATCCTGAAAGCTCTTGTTCACAACTATGAAATTGTTAGTATTCAATTGATGTTACTGAAGTTAAAGCTCCTGTTGTTTATACATGAATTATTACCCTGTTTACCTGGCATTAGTGGCTGCAGGACAGAATTTCAGGTTATGAATATATTTACACTGCTGGTTTCTCTGTGACTGCAGATGATGCTGACATACCTGAGCAAGGCTGCAAAATCCACCAGGAAAGCTGAACAAATAGTTCAAAAGCCAACAAACACGCACTGCTTCACACTGCTGCCCTGCACTGTGAGGAGCTGAGTGCCAATACCCATCCCATCCATTTAAAACTAGCTTAGATAGGGCTTTTGAGTCTGCAGCCAGTCTTCAAAGAGTGCACCTCAGGTCTACCTTTAGAGGAACTACAAATGATTCAGGAACTAACTTGCCCATAAGCTTGGTGAAGTGACAAATGATCCCCGTGCAACAGCGACAGGTGCTCCTGAGACTGCATCTTCACAAACAGCAGCTAAGGTTCACCAAAAAGAAGCAGCATTAGGCCATTTCACAGGTGTTAGACTGAAAGTGCAAATCCCTCCATACTGAAAACCAAACCAAACCCGATCTAGTTATTTATATTATATGACCTAACTGCAATGAGATTGATTCGACACTGATGCTCAGATTGAGAGCGTTCAATAGATCTCAGCTAGTATTCCAGTTCATTTATTACTTTAGTTTGATCTGTGGATTAAATGACACAATTTCAAATAAACATATTTAATTTACATTGCCAGACTTTTGAAATCATAGTTTATAGGGACCTTATACAATCAGCCATCTATCTCTGTGACTTTGATGAGCATCTATCTTCCTCCTTCACCAGTAATGTTAAAATTATGGATTTGTGGGGAATTATAGTCTTTGTCTAAAAAATATTTAATAGAGATTTTTCTTCTGGCTTATTTCATACTACTGAAAGCACAAAACTTAGAAAGCATGGATGGTCATTTCAGAGCCCAAGGAAAATGGTAGCTAATTGTTTTCTGATTTCAGAGAAAAGCTATGCTAAGTGTTGTCTGTGCCAACGTTATATAATTCCATCAAACAGCAACGTCTACTGGGAAATATTGTCTGCCAGGAGTATTCTTTCCCTGTTCTTTAGTTCATACAAATTTCACTTGCAAATTAAACCTATTTCTTAATGGATTAGCAACATCCAAAGACAACTTCAGCCTAATTCAAGCAGTGAAGGCCAAGTGCGTTACCGACAATTTAAAACTGAAACAAAAAGTCTTTTAGCCTAACACTGTCATTGAAGCATTCATCGATTTACCTTTGTAGATATATGAAATCTCACTGATTCATTATATCTCAAATTAGATGTCTTTTCACATCCCATCAAAGTGTCAGCAAAGAGGACTTCTTATCACTTTTATCACCATTTATAAAAATGGTTCTAAACTCCCAAAGACATCTAACAGCCTTTGGACAATTTGTCCTTCAAATACTTTAGGCTTTGATTAATGTCTTTGAGCTTAAACAGGTTGCCAATTTAGAGATGTTTCTTCCATCTGAAACTGAGCTTGGTTCTTGGTTTGTAATGTTGGGCAAAATCGAATTTAAGGCTACTCAGTATTTACACAAGAGAGCACAAGCCAGGGAAACAAGCCAGGGAACAAGTGAGGCTTTGATTTCACCATTCCTAATACCAGCCATGCATGACCACATCCCTGGACAAGACAGACTCGTCCTGGGTCACACAGAGGTGCACAATCACACTGCAGAGGATGAATGGGCAGGCAGCCACAAGACATGGTGCACTGATTTGATGCCAGCTACAGGGAGACAGATGATAACTTAGGGTGAATTAAATTCCATACATCATGGGATCTGTTTATCAAATACCAGTGTCTTTTCATTTCTATGTCATCATGGTCAATTAAAGCAAAGTTTCATAAATCTCTGCTCTTAAGAACAGCCCTTATTTGCATTGACTTAACTTGAAGTTAATGGGAATGTTCACCCTGCTCAGGCAGATAACGTCTTTATATCCTTGCAAACTTGTAAGAACTGAGAAAACAAAAAATATCTCTTTTTTATTATTATTTTCAAAATAACCAATAGCAGCACTTCAGCACTGCAAAATCATTTGCAAACAAATCTTTGGATAAATGTAAAACATTCATGTAATATTTGAAGTTCCTTTTATTTGCAGGCCTCTCTCAGCTTTTACCAGTACTGGTGCAAATCAAAGTATCTGCCTAAGGTGGGGTAAAATACGAGTTTCTTTTTAACGTGCACTGAGTTTTTGAACCATTTTCCAAAACTCCTGAATTTCCAAAGCATTCATTTCACAATAGGAGAAGACTATATGGATAATGGGCTGAATATAGTATCAGCTGGTTATCTGCTGACACTTACATACAGGCTCAGAGTTTACCCATTGGTGGAGATCATCAATTCCTGTTAATGAATTAAGTTATTAGAAGCAGCCAAGCAGAAAGCTTGATACTGGTGCTGAATGACCAAACCTGCTGGCAATACAAAATGCTTCAACAAGCCAGTGCTTGGCAGTTGGTGAACTAAGCTTTCTGTCAACACATTAAGAGTGTAATGGTATTGTACAGCTATAGATCTGTACAGTCTTATTTTAACTATAAAAATCTGCGCCACAGTATATCTCAGAAGCCAGATACAAGTGCAGAAATTTAAAGCAGCTGATGAAGAAAGAGAAGCATTCACACAGAAATTAAATCTTTATCATTTTACTAAAGTCCTGTTAAAAGGCTTGGATTGTGATAATCAGCCCAGATATCCAGGACTGAGAACAATCCACTGCACAGCGGTGGCTCCAGTGGCTCTAAATATTTTTCCAAGTTCTATCTTGTTTACAAATTACTTTTCTTTGGCAAAATGATTAAGAATAGGTCAATGTTAAGTTCCAACAGCCTAAACTCCAAGTTCCAGCATGTCCTATATGTCAAAAGCCAGGACACAATTAGTGTTTCTGACCCTGGCAAGGCATCAAGGTAACTCTGATGGCTGAAAAAATTCAACAGGCAACAGTCACCAATCACACCAAATTATTCTGGTATTTTAAACAAGGGACAAGAAATAGATGTGTTATTATGTGTCTAATATGTAGTATGACATTCTCCTTTATTAAAAAAACCATCCTTGAAAGAAGGCAGCAAAGTCCTTCATCCTGCTTTTCCTGAGGTGGTATGCTTCAATATAGCCCCTGTCCTGGTAAGCTGCCAAAAGCACCATGTAGTCAAGAGTATTTGGAGAAGGAACAAACAAAACCAGGATCATTTTATGTAAGGACACAATGCTACGTTACAAAGATAGAAAGAAAAAATATTGTAAGAAAGGTTTAAGTCATTGATAGACATGCTACATATCTACAAAATTTAATGGAAAGTGTGAGTGAAATAAATATATGGAAAAAATCACAAAACACGTTTATCCAAAAGACCTTTAAAGATGTAAAATAAACATATATTGGCAAGATATAAGAATGACAGACACAGATTTAGTATGGCTACTAGTACAGAATTCTAAGAAAAAGAAATGTAAGGGAAATAAAGGAAAGTAAAACTGGTAACACCTCAAAGTGATAAATCTTTTTTTTTTGAAGTACCACAGTAAGAAGATGCTGGGCTTCTTACTGCTTATCTTGAAAGGAAATAAAGAAGGTAATAATTGAATGAAAATACTTTAACTTAAACTTGCATTCAATTCCTGAACTCATGAGATAATGTTTTTCTTGGTGTTTCAGTTGCAAGGATAGGTTGCTATCACTTTTCCTTGTAATAAAATCCTTTCTGTGAACTGACCTGCCATAGGGAAGACTGCTTCCAGGTAAATTGTAAAAGCTGCAAAAAGGTATCAGTGTCTTTCTAAAGCAGTAAGCTGTTTCCATCTAAAAATAATTGATTTAGATGGTCTGTTAATGTACTAACGTAATTAAGGATGTCTGTCTCAAGTTTAGACTAGTTGGACAACAGTTATCAACAGATCATCTTCTTTCAGATCAGTTACTTTGGTTTCCATTAAAGATCCCAAAACATTAAACCATAGGCATACTAGGTAATTCAGAAACGATTCTCTATTTACCTGTGCATCTCCTTAGCAGGTATTTTCCAATATACTGCTTCAATTAAAAAAAAAAAAAAAGTTGGCTTTTTTCTCCCTTTCATTAGTAGCTTTCCCATTCCTTAGTGTGACTACACTTTACTACTGAGCATTTAAAACGTGCCAGCAAGTATCTATCTATCTACAAATCCTAGATTTTGGGCAGACCTTAAGAAGGGAGATGAGATTACTGCATAAGGTGGAGCCATACATAAGACATAAGTAAGGATCTTGTCCCGGGACACATACTTACTAAAAAAATAAGAGTTGCAAGAAAATTGCTCTTCAAGAGTCATTCATAAGCAATAAGAGGCCTTATTTCTGATTCGTAGAAACAAATGGATTTTCAAATATCAGAGTTATTTATAGAATGCCTGAGACCTTTTTTTGTCTATCCTATGCACAGGTTCTGGTCTCGCTACTGATACATTCAACACCAAAAATAAAGGGCCTAATTCCTACGAAGAGAAGGTAACCTTGACAGGACTCTGAGCACCTGTAATGGTAGAATGATTTCTGTGACTGACGGAAAACTGGGAGGCAGGAATACAGATTCTCTGCTGTGACAAAAAGGGGTAAACAGAGTGGCATCAGTCATGATTAGGGTAAGCAGGCACATATATTTCTGCGGGCAGCCTACCCTGTTAGCAGAGTGAGACAAGTGAGCTGGCTCCCAAACAAGGTAACTATTGCCATGAAGTTACTGTGTGAGCTAATTCATCCCTCTGAAAATTGGCGCTTGTTAGTAGAGGTGTGTCACCATGCTGATATAAAGACAGCACTTACCTGACAGTACAGGAACTGTGCTTGCATTTCCTAATATGTATAGCATCCTGTGGACATTTCAGCTCGAGTAGTACTCCCTTAGTATCTCTAAAATCCACTCCACACAAATGTGTGCCCTAAAGTATCAGAGCACGATCCCTTCCAAAGCGTAGAACAGATGTGAAGCACCATTTTCCTCTTCTGGCAAGGCTTATTTGCAACACTCAGTGTACCCCATCTCTCAGATACAGAGCTAATAAACCCATTTGCTAAACACCCAATCATAGTCCCTCCAGGCAGAGACACAGCTACAATACTGTTCTTAAAGTTGATCAACTTCAAGTTGATTCATGCTGTGCTTTGAAGACAAAAAGTGTGATAAAAATATTTTGTGCTTTGAAAATGAAGCATGAAAACATCTCATGTTCAGCATCAAAAATTAGGGAATGTTTTTGACAATTCTGACCTTAATCTTTATGTGTCTCAATTTCTCACTTATAAAATGAGGATAATAGTGGCACTTAATTTTGTAGGGAACCATAGATTAAGTAATTTTATGAAGCACTTACATGCCATGGCAAGAGCACAGCACAATCATCCATGAAGATATCAGATAATTTTGAATTTGATGCAGGATCTGCCTGTTGGATGTTGAGTAAGATCTGATATCAAATACTGGAGGAAGAAGAAATATGGAATAACTACCCCTTTACCGAATAAAGCAGGATTTCCAAATGTGAAGAAACAATACTGATACGATCATGTAATTAAAAGCGATCTGATAATGTGTATACATAAAAAGGACAGATTGAAATTTGCACAGGAAGCCTTTTTTTTTACATTCCTCCCATTTAAAGCACCTCACTTTCCAATCACTGTTTTAGTATGGTTTATCCCCGCAGGCAAGTTGGTTTTAATTATATGAAGAGTTTATTGCATAAAATAGCTTAAAAGATTGAAAGTTCTGGTTTTCACACAGTGTCAATAAAATTATTTTGATTATCCTTTTTATTTTCCATGTGTATTTCTGATTTTTGTAAGCATTTTTCTATCATTTTAAAATAATTTATTACTCTCATTAGTTGTGCTGAAATCTTATCAGAAAGTTTAGCAGTACATTATGTAATGCATGATGCAGGTAGAATCAATTAAATGGATGGAAAAAATAGAATTCTGACATTACTGAAAGAACACCTTTCATTCAAAAAAGATCCAACTGGTATCAAAAAGCTGTAGATGTGATTCGTTGTTCAATACAATGCTATTATGTATTTACATGCACAACAGTTCAACTTTTTGCCTATGGGTAAATAAAGTGAGTCTCCAAGAGAAGGAATTTTTTGTAGGTCACTCCAGGAAGTGTAAAATTATTTTTGAGAGAAAATAATTACCATTGTGTGTTCAGCAATTTGCATTTCAGATGCAATGCATGTCTCTTCAGTCTTAAATTTTCCTGTTAAGGCATACCAGGTATTTGTTTGTTAGCTTTGTTTCCTTGATTTTTAAATCCCCAACTCTTCCTACAGAATCCTACAAAAACAAGCAGTAGAAAATGCAAACAATTTTCCTTCTGGAGAAAAAGGAACAGATGGAACTGTACCTGCTGTTTCATGAACCATTGGCAAGGCTTACCCAAAACTTTGTGGGGTGATGGAGGAAACGATGAAGGATAAGATATTAGATCGGTATTGATTGGAACATGCTTTTTATTTAAGAATGTTAAATGCAGATTGTAGTACATATGAATTCAGACTTAAATAAGTTTACCAGCACTAAAAGTCATTTAGCATCAGACATTCTGACACAATCAGGTTATAATATCTGAAATATAAAGTTGTCCAATGTAAATACACAATAAATGTCCAAATAAAGAAAAATACTGGCCTTAATGCATGACAATCTTTCCTGCATTAACATCTTTATTTCTCCTCTCAATAACTAATCTTAACTTAAGAAAAGCTATATTCCAAGTATGAACACCAGCATATTCTGGAAAAATGTATTTAGTTCTATGCACAAATTACTTACTTTTTCTTATTAAATAAATCACAACTTCCATTTAATTTTCTTTTTAATCCTTAATTTTCAATAAGTATGCTACACACCTCATTTTTGTGTTACATTTGCTGTCTGGATACTTTAGGCTCCATATGGAGTATTTGTATTTTCATCTGTATTTCCATTTATTGCGATGCCAGAAATTTGTTGGAGTAATCTGCTCAGTTCCACTGTGACAGCTCTCGTCAAAGTTACCAGTCACTCACTCACATTTCTCAGCATCCTGGTTAATACATGTCCAGAATGCACTATCCAAACAGTTTCCAGCTGTTGTTATGATCAATAACACCAAACTAGAACTTTAATTTTACACTACACAGAGTTAAATGTTGTACAAATCTCCTTTCTCCCTATCTTCATGTTTCCATTTTCAAAGCCAAAGATCACCCTTACTTCCAAGCATTTTCAGAAACCTCTCAAGGCTTTTTCTATGAACAGTGTGACTCCTATGTGTCTGCTGACAACATGATCATCTCCTATTTTCTACCTGGCAATGAAAACAGAACAATTCAGGCAAACTCATAGTCACTCAGGCACTTTTTACCATAGATATTCTTGATTATTATACATTGTTTTTTGTATCTGGCTTTCTGCAATGCCCAATAGGAAATTAAATCAGATCAAAACTTACAGACATTCTACAGAGCTACTTTTGTACTTTATTAAGCTATGGAGGAACATTTTGCAGTAGTAATGAACAAACTCACAGAAGAAAGGAGAATTAATTTTTTTTCAGGAATAGCAGGTTTTATTGGGAAACTGCAGGATGACAAGGAAAAGAGCAAAACTCTGACAGTGAAAACTACATTGCTGAGAAGGTGTATTAAAACACCACATATGTGCACATTCAGGAAGGGGTAAGTGAGATGACAGAGGATGATATTATTTGCCTATGAACTAGTTCCTAAGGAATACTCCTATTCTTATCACATCTCAATTACCTGTATTGGTATTTCTCACTAATCCTTTTGTCTCTTATTCTGTGTTACTTCTGACATGGGCAGTAGTTTCCCAAACTCAGACCATGATTCATTACAACCCTCCTTCACAAAGAAACTACTTCTACTATGAATAATATAGCAGTAAAATGCCTAATGCAACTGCCAGTTTGGAGGTTATTGATCAAAATCTAAGTGCTGTTGTTTACTTGTCTTCCAGCTCCACTGTCCTTTCATTGCTTCCTACTACTAGGATATGCATAATAACAACTGGACATGACCTTGCATTTGTTGCTCTTCCTGTGGGTGTGGACATGCTGCATTCTGGTTCATGCTGTAGAAGGTCACCAGCCCTTCACGCTCCTGAGGTCACCGGAAGCCTTCCTTACTCACTGCAGTCTGTGCACCAATCTCAGGTGAGCTCTGCTCACGTCTCTGTTGAGATTTGTTTGTTAAGAGCCTGAACTACAGCTGACTGAAGCAAGTTAAATTTGGAGCATTTTCTATGATTTCACTGCAAATCACAGTAATTAAAACCTGAAATGTCTGAAAAGTAGTTGAGAGGATCAGAGCTAACAGAGAACTTAAGTACCTGAGAACCTTTCGATTCGATCATCATGTGGGATGTGAGAGAAGGAATTCAAAGCATCTAGAAGTTGATCACACTTATGAGTTAGGTGTGAAGGTGCACATAAGGGCCAAGATCCTTCTATACACAATCACAGAGCAACAGGCACATTAAAGTTTAAAAAAAAAAAAAGAGATTCTCTGGAGCAAGTCTAAATAGCAGTTGAGAAGAGCTTATTTGATGAGCAATTTTCAACACAGGAGTCTGAAATCCGGTGTTAGTCATCAAAGCCCCTTGTAATAGCTGAAATCATATTGGCTACTTCATTCAGGCTTTGATTAAAAAATGAAAGGATAGTATTTACTTCATTTGGAGAAGGTTTTTATGGTGGCTAACATTTTTATGATAGTCTGCCTCATTCTAGCTCACCATACATTTATAGTTCAGAACGACTGAACTTAGGATATTTTCTATCATATAAACACTTTCTTTTTTTCTGTATAAATTACTTCGTTTAAAAACAAGTCCAATTCTTGGTGAGGGCAGCTGCCAATGTCCATATTCATAACCCGGTCCTTTTTACTCAATTACTCCTTAGTCTATGTATTTTTTGCTCTTAGTTGAACCCCCTTTATTCATTTACTAACTCAGTACAAGTCAAATTAAGACTGCCACTTAAATGTTAATGTATTTATTTGATCAAAATGAATTGAGAGCACATGACATCTCATAATTGGTAAACATATGATGACAAACCCATCTCTAGGCCTTCATCGCACAGGTTTTCCATTTCAGGTAGCTGAAGGGAATGGAAAGAATCCACAAACGTTTGAATTTATGAGTATGTTTTGTCCAAGATACTGTTCAAGGACCTGATATTTCAGATTAACCATCACATATCATAGACAACTCAAAACATTATTCTAAACACTGAAACACAATCTCTTGCAGCCATATCAATGTTATTTATAAAGTACAAAAACTTTTCATCTTGTTAATTTGTAAATATTTGACATGGCGCTTCTTTCTGATGTCAGATAGTTCAACAATTACCAGTAAAATCTGACAGTATTGTTTTGCTTGAAGTTTCATAAGTGATAGTCATGTACACTGCATATATAAGGAACACACATAGCATGACACAATTATGGTTGCAGACCTAAACTGGTGTTTAGAAATATTATGTATTTATTCGCTTCAGGATTTCAAGACAGTCCTTAAGGACATTAAGAGCTAGCTGAAGATTCCAGTGTTAGGAGTGACTAGTATCCCTTGCTGTTTTAACTCCAAGGCCAATTTAAGTAGCAGAGAAGTTAGCCATTCTGTTATTGATAAAATCTGTAGACACAATCAGGTAACAACATTATTTCATAACCTCAAGCTGTTATTTCTCACTGTTTCTCAGTTGATTCTCACATGAATTGGCAAACCTCCTCAGAAATTACTAGAGGTAACTTCTGCAGGGTTCTTAAGTGTTCTTAATGTTAAACTGTTAAACTTATATACCCAAAATTTTGATTATCATCAGGTAATTTTAGTTAAAGACTGGGCATTATAATATAACACACAATAGAGATGCATTAAGAAATATTAAATTTCAAAAAACTCTGGTAAGAATTTTACCATTCTCAGGATGGTATAACCTCTGTCAGAATTACAGATGTTACAGGAAGGAAAATTAGGACAGAGTCAGAGTATCACAGAAAAAAATAGGCTGGAAAGGGTCTCTGGAAGTCATCTAGTTCAACTTCCTGCTTCAAGTCAGTTTAACTGAAAAATTAAATGAGGATGTCCAAGGACTTGTTCAATCATGTTTTGAAAATCTTCACAGAGGTGGATCCCACATGCTGTCCAGGAAGCACATCCCAGTGCTTAACCACCCCCACAGTGAAGAATTTTCCGGTGCCCAATTAGAAATTCTCTTGCTGCAACCTGTGATTCTTGATCTTGTTGTCTCACTGCCACAGAGAGCACAGCCTAAGTGCCATTACCATGTATCCCCTTCCTCCCACAACCTCACAGCAAGAAACATATTGAAACAAGAGACTCAGTATTTTATCTATGTGGGAATTCAGATATGTTTGGGTTTTCAGCTCACTTTGGGGATGACAATGATGGGGATCCATCATCCCCAACTCTCATATACCTCTGAAAGAGCTAAGGGATAAAGATGGGGGAGCACAAACTCACCCAAACAATTTCTTCTAACAAATTACTGTCAAAGACATGATTGAATTATATGGATCTAGTACAGCTACTTCTGTAATTGTATATTGTTTCTCTTCTGTAGTTGAAACATCTCCAGTTTAACCCAGAGCAGCTGTTCACAATTTGTACTTGTATTTGAAGTTGCTGTGTCTATTCCAGGTTTGGAGAAGTGTCAGTGACCATAAGCTTTTCTGCCTTCCACAACAGCATTAGATGCTTTGATGAAGGATTTTATCTATTCTTAAAAATCTGAATCATGGTCACCACTACATTACTACATTAATTCTAAGGACACCTTGATAAATGCAGAATGATATTTGTTTCATTAATTGTACATGTAAATTAACAATTCCACACTGACTATAAAGCACCAAATTAATGGGAAAACATTTGCTGAGCTCATAGTGCTCATAAGTGAACTCCAGCATTTGCTGTGTACCATTCATCCAATAAACATTCCCTAATCACAGTGCATTTTTGTTTTCTGGACAGGTATACGGAGACTTAAGAAAACCTTGTATTTGAGGATGGAATATTTCTGGCACTTGTTTACCACTTATGTCATTGTTAATAATTTCCTTGGCTCTAAGTTCATTGGCAGTTTGGGAATCTACCCAGGAAAGAATAAATCTGCCATTTCTAGTAGCTGCATTCAGACTTATGATGTTGGTAATTTAGAGCATTAACATAACTCCCTTTGTTGTTGAGATTTCAATGTGATTTTATTATTTGATATTGGTCTATTCCCTGGTTTATTTTTCCCTTCTGCTTCTGCCAGTATTACTTTTGATGGCCAGAGAACTCCCAAAAGCACTGTGAAACCTTTAATTCTTCCCAAGTTTTAGAATAAGAAAAGGTTTACAAGAAAGATGGGCTTGGGTGTATAAAGTTCATGAGGACCATAAGCATCCAAACAAACACTAGGTAATATTGAAGGCTACAAGTAACCAGCTGTAGGAAAACTAGCTTCAGGCACTTCTGGGATTAGAAGGAGACAAAGACCTTTCATCCTTTTGCCAACCTCCCTCCAAGCAGAGAGGTAAATACTAGGCCAAAACTGGGACCTTGTAAGTGCCAACCCACTACCACAGTGGTTACAGCTTTGAAAATAAAGCATGTACAAATAAAGCAACAATTTGTTCCCTCTAGCCCTATTTCATTTTTCTCTATGAATTTATTTACAGGGCTCACCTTTTTTCTCAGTCAGAAGAAACCTAGTCAATTCTCCTTTGGACTCAAAGATCTTTATGGCTATGTAGCAGGAGTCTACATGAAGGGAGGAATGTGATCCAGAGGGATCTTGAGAATCTTGAGACATGGGCCAATGCAAAGTCCATGAAGTTCAACCAAGAGAAATGCAATGTCCTACACCTGGGTCATGGCAATCCCAGGCACCACTATAGGCTGGGCAGAGAAGGGATTGAGAGCAGCCCTGTGGAGAAGGACTTGGGGGTAATAGTTGATGAAAACTCAACACAAGCTGGTGGTGAGTGCTCACAGCTCAGAAAGCCAGCTGTGCCCTGCGCTGCATTCAAAGCAGCGTGGCCAGCAGGGTGAGGGAGGTAATTCTACACCTCTAGTCTTTTGTGAGACCCACCTGAAGTGCTGCATCCAGTTCTGTGTCCCTGGCATAAAAAGGACATGGAACTGTGAGAGCAAGTCCAGAAGAGGCCATGAAGTTGATGAGGATGGAGCACCTTCCCTACAAAAACAGGCTGAGAAAGTTGGGGCTGTTCAGCCTGAAGAAGAGAAGGTTGTATGGAGACCTCACAGCAGCCTTCCAGTATCTGAAGGGGCCTAAGGGAAGCCAGAGAGAAACTCTGTCAGGAACTCTGTCAGTAATTTAGACAGAACAAGGAGGTACAAATTGAGAGAGTAGAAATCTAAGTTAGGTATTATGAAGAAATCTCTAACTGTGTAGTTGGAACATTGGAACAAGTTACCCAGGAAGGTTGTGAATGCCTCATCCCTGGCAGCATCCAAGGCCAGGCTGGACTAGGCTCTGAGCGACCTGGTCCAGTGGGAGGTGTCCCTGCCCATGGCAGAGGGCTTTGGACTAGATCTCTAAGGCCCATTCCAACAGCTTAACATTCCATGATTCTATGAACCCGCTGTACTTGTTTTGGGGTTTTGGTGATGGCCTAATGCAAGATCTGGATCTGCAGATCATTAAAAGACTAACACAGACAACTTGCCATTCCATAAGGGACTTATTCTCCCTTCCTACATGGGGATGGACATTCATGGAATTGGTAATGAGGAGAAATAGCTTAAACAATTAGAGATATTTTCCTTTACTAATGGACAAACAGAAAACTGGACTTAAGGGTACTCAAAATTTCAGACCAACTGGTGTATGGCTGCTTTTAATAATTTGATTCTTATATACAATGTGAAATTGTATACAGTAGTTTCTATATTAAATGTATATACTTTAAAAAATTACTTAAAAAATTTAATATTTATACTTAAAAAAATTACACCTTTTACTGAATTAGTGTAAGACTTTCATTTTCACATTACCCTAAAGTATGTCTTAGTTCAAGACACAAGTTCATTCATCCCTAACCTCTAAACCCCTTAACCCTGAATCTGGATCGCAAGATAAATAGTCAAGATTTCAAACCCTGGCAGTGCACCAGCCCTTGGGAAGATCTGATGAGGAGAACAGGCTAAGTCCAGTAAGGAAGATACCTCAGGAAGTTCACTAGTAAAGTGAGCAAGTGGAGAGCAAGATAGATACAAGACAGTGTTCCAATCAAATGAAAAATAAGATGCATTTAATTTTTTGCTTTATTTTTCTGTTAAAATTTGTATTACTGCCTGCTTGTAGTGATAATAGTACAATGAGTGCTATTTCAAAAGTAAGTCAAAGGTGGATGTTAAAGTAAGGGCAAATGAGCAAAGAAAAAATAATCACAAGAATCATTCTGAAGCATGTGTCTTGAAAGTTAGAACAACGTTTGCACCTGGGCATAAAAATTTCCAGGACAGTGAGTAGCAAGGACACTTAAAATCTCAGAAGACATAAAATCTCAGAGAAACCTACTGCCCATTGTGTAGTCCTCTTCCCCAAGGGCAGGGGTGGAATCACATTTAATGGCATGCACTGATATCTCAAGCCTGTAAGAAGACCAAGAGGAGCTACCTCTCTGATTCACAGAGAAGGAAGTTAATCCCAAGTAAGAAATGTGTGCTTCTACACATATTCTAATTTTCTATTTACATATTTTCATATTCTACATTCATATTCATTTATATAATTTTCATATTCTACATATATCTAAATTTCTTTGTACATTGGCCTTAGCATGCTGTGAAGAAATGTAAGAACAGCTGTATGAATTCAGAACAAAGGTCTGTGCAGCCCTGTACCTGCCCTTTAATGACACGCAGCTAAGTAGCAAAATGAGAGGAATGAAGTATAGGAGCAGAGAATACTTTGTCAACCTCCATCAGTTTAGAGCTTCTTGGAGCTGCCTGAGAGAGAGATACTGCCTTCATATTAAAGCTGACTTCAGAGGAGTTTCCTTCTCTGTATTCAGGCGTGTTGTACACTGGAGTTACACGTCATGTAATGAACCACACCAGGAAGCCTCAATCACCAACACCATTCCAGTCCAAGGAGTCCTAGATTTCGTGACTCTTCCTCAGATGGCAACTCTTCACCTTCAACCATCCCTCTCACTCTAGCTCTTTTACCCTCTCTCAGCTAGTTATGCTGAGAGAGTTATGTTGGATTTCTATTTATTTACTTGTGTCTCAAAAATAATGTACTTCACATAACTTTATTAATCTCTTACCATAAATTTCTCAAAGGAAACACACAGATTCTCTTCACACAACTGAACTTCTTGAAGTAATTTCAGAAGGCTTTTTCAGAAGGAATTTTCACACAGGACCTGACCTATAACAAAAATCTAGCATATAGTATATAGGCCCATATACCCAGGCCCCAATATATGCGTTAGGAATCCTCTCAGTAAAAGACCTTGGCTTTAATACTTTGTATTTTGACTACTGGCCTTTTCTTGATAGAAGCTATGAAGGCAAACTAGCCCGTGATTCACCAAGTATTTCCTTAATATTACAAGGACCAAATTAACATATTCTTGATTTAAGAATATAACACCTAGTAGAGTAGGTTATGATTATTTGAGAAAGATGTACTGAGAGTAGGATGCCTGCTTTTCCATATTAATTTCTGTCTCATTTTTCTCTCTGCTATTTTATGAAAGGTGTGGATTTTGTATCACTACCCATCAAGCTTTGTATAAATGCGGTGCAGCTCCTTTTATATTCATATCTGTAAAAGCACATTTCCTCTAATTTTAAGACCAGTGTGTGAAGTCTCTCTGCTTATGCTTTAGATTAGATGGCCATTGATTTGTAAATAGCATGAATCTTCAGGACTATATTCTTTCTTCATCTGTTTAAAATCTAATAAAAGCTCAACTCATAGGTATCATGAGTTGTATAAACATGCATTGCTTCCAAATCAATGTTCCCTTTAGTAAATCTAAATGAAATCTTAGTAAGCATGCAGTAGGAATATAAATATAATTCACGTAAGTATTTATCCTTAATAATCATCCATATAACAAACTTTTGGACTGGTGCCATTGCATATGCTAATAATCTTTTATCTTCTGCTTGCATTCAGCTAGACTTGTATAGGGGAAAATGATCTGTCAATATGAAAAAAAAGTCTCAGAACTGGAAATTGATGGGAGTAACAGGGATGATCATCCATCAGCACCATCATCTCACCTGAGTACCCAGGTCACTTAAGACAATCATTCTAAAGATGGTGGCATCAAACATACTGAGTTGATCCTTTTATCCCATGTAGTTTATGGAAGAGCTGTCTAAGAAACTTCTTTTGTAGTTTTGAGGCTTTATGAATCTGTTGGATTACAATAAAACAATTCCAAACACTAGGATGCTTCAACAGATCCTGCCCAATGCTACATTTTCTATGGCAAAAGGAAAGGCTGTTCAGGCAAATGAGGGCTGCCCCATACTGCTGCAGTTCCACAACTCTAGGAGTAAGGATTCTGAAGTACATACTCCTGCCTCGTACTTTTACAATACAGTTTTATACCTATTGTTTACAAATTTGTCTTACTGCTTATTAAGCTTGCTCACACCATCTGCTTCCACTGATGCCTGTGGCTGCAGGACACATAAGCTTGCTACCTGTAAGGTAAAAACATTCTTTATTTTGACAGCTAACAGTTTCCAAAATGTATTACCCAAGTTAGGTTTTATGAAGTGTCTGGTCTAGTATAGCTACTGGAGGGCTTCAATTGATAAATTGTAAGGGAGGTGTAACGGCACTGCAAGGGAGCAGAAATAAACCTTTTCTTGTACAGATACTAATGAGGCAAAAAACCTAGATACTTTCTTGCATGCAGATTTCTTTATTTAGAAATCTATGATTGGTCTCATTACAGCTTTTTGTTTATCCTAAGTCTGTAACTCGACCACATAACTTCTCTAGAAGACACAGGCTTGTAAATTTTGTGTAATAAAAGTCCAACCAATTCAGTCAAGGCCAAAAGAAGTTTTGTGACCATTCATTCACCTTCCTACTCTTTCATAAATAATTTTAGAAAATAGATCTGCTTTTTAAAAAGTTTAGATAGCCTCACCTCCTTAAGGATGTTTCCACAGAAACAGGTTCTCCTTCCTGACTATGTATTTTCATGGGATAAAAAGTGCTGTGTACTAAATATAAAGTTCTATGTACAATTTAAAATTTTGTTTTTAAAGTTGTTTTCACCCTTTTTTCCCATCAAAACCAGGGAAATTCTTTCTTGAGTGTGAGAAGAGTCTAATAATTTAATCCAAACGCTCCTTTGTCAGTAAAGAGTAGTCCTTGAGTATATTAACACCAACTATTTCCTCTCGTGCATTCCACTACCTGAATTAACTGCACAGGAAAAAAACACTCCCTGATAGCCAGACTTATACACTTATATACATATAAATATACAAATATTGCTGTGCAGATATTGCATATTTTTTTTGTTTTCTTCTCAGAAACCATCATCAAAACGTCACAGCATAGGATACATCCCACACTTACTATTAGGCAGTAAAGTTTAGGAAAATGAGTTTGTGCTTAATGCCAGAGTGGATGAGTTGTTGCTAATAAAGCCTAACTGTCAGGGTTACACTGCATTGTCTTAAACATCTCAAAAAAGAACTGCCTGCAGTTAGGCAACAGAGAATGACGAGGAAAAGGTCTACAAAAAGTCTAAAATTACAACTCCCCCCTCAGTGTGCTTGTTATGCACATGGGATGTGCTGATCTCTTGGTGGCTGCAAGATCCTGCTGAAGAGATGATAGTGTTTTCAAAGAGCCTTTCAGAGAGGGCTCTCCAAGGTTCCAACACGAGGATTGCCATGCGGTGTGCCCAGCCTGCTGCTGGAGAGAAGAATGAAGCAGGAAGGCCCAGGTGTATTGCTGCCAGGATAGGGGGCTCTACCTCAGGTCCGTTTCTCTCACCCGAGACATCAAGAGCCAAAGAAGAGCCTTTTCAGAGCAACTGAGCTATGGAAAAGGGGCTTGTCCATATATACGACTTTGAAGGTCTCAAACGGGTATGGCTCCCTTGTCGCGACTTGCTCCACCGGAGTTAACCTGGAAACCGTGACTCGAGGCTGACGGGTTTATTTTCTCTTGAAACGTTTACTTTGAGTTTAATCTCCCACGCACACCCCGCTCTCGGGCTCGCCGCGGGGCTGCTGATGCCTTGGCTTGGGTCGCCCCTGCCCCGCGGGCTCCCGCGGCTGCCGGCCGGGCCGGGCCGGGCCGGGCCGGGCCGGGCCGGGCAGGGCCGGGCAGGGCAGCGCAGGATGGGCCGGACTGGGCTGGGGCGGGGAGCCCGGCGCGGCCCGGGGAAGGTGCTGCCCTTAGCTCAGCGGGAGAGGGCCGGGCTTCCCCAGTTCAGACAAGTCCTCGCCCCGTTCCCAAGGCGGCTGGTTTGGTGCGACACCGTCCTGACATGTTGTAACTGGTTTCCACACCCACCGCGCCTGAGAGAGACGGGAAGTACCTGCGATGAGCGCAACGCCGCCGTGACTCGCCGCCGCCGCGCTCGCAGCAGCCGGGTCGAGCAGCCCCGCCGCTCCGGAGGCGACACCCCACGCGGGGCACCGGCGCAGTAAGTGGCTCTCACTTCAGTCTCCCCCAGGACGGGACGGGGCAGGACAGAGCAGGGCAGGGCAGGACAGCTCCCGTCCCGCCAAGATCCCGCTCGGCCCCGCGGGGCGTTTGAAGCGGGGGCGCGCGGGTCGCGGAGCGCAGGCGGCGGGGGCGCTCCGGCCGCGGGCGCCGGGGAGCGGCGGCGGGCGAGGGCCGGGCGCGGTGGGCGGCCCGCGGGCGCGGCTCCGCGGCTCCCACGCCGCGCTCCCGCCCGGGGCCGCCCCGCGCAAGCGGCCCTCGCGCCGCCGGACGGTGACACCCAGCGGATCGCCCGCTGCCCTAGCTTTGTCTGGAAAAGTTAACTTGCTGGTTAAACAAACAAAGCCACGCCCCCATAAAGACCCCGCTGCAAAAGAAGCAGACAAACAAACAAAAACAGAAAGAGAAAAGAAAGAAAGCAGCAGGAACGCTTGCGGTGTTGTTTTTCACTTGGATTTGATGTCCTTTGTATTCACAGAAAATGTAATTTCGTTAATAATTAAATAATTGCCTGTCACTGCTTAATGTAAGGTAATTATTATTTATTCTTGATACAATTCTTTAATAGAAAGGTTGGTGGAAGGCAGGTGTCATAAAACGCCTGTTTGTTCTGTTAAAGGTTGGTCATGCCAGGCTCTTAAACCGTGGGGAGGCTCCTTGGCCCAGCCATGGGCCGGAGGTGCTCAGGTGGATGTCGCAAAAACCATACCTGAGAGTGTGCAACAGCTTGCAACAAGCTGTTCCCGAGGTTTAAATTTCCTGGCAAGGTTGAAACTTTATGCAGAAACTGTCAAAGTAATCACATTTCCATTGGAAAAGAGATAAGGAATCCTGAAGAGAGCACTATGGCGGGGCCCTTGCCAAGGACTGGCTGTACGAGCCTGAGTTGAGAGCTGGTCCCTAAAGTTGCTGAATAGGAAATTTTTCAAATCCCGTGAATATTTGTATGGCAGGGAATTTCCTTGTCTCTAGTACTAGTCTGGAACCCCTGTAGAATGTTGCATAATTTTCTTTAGTGGACATTTGTCATCTGATGCATTTGTGAAATCTGGGATTCTCTCCAAATATTTCTATATAAAGGCACAGTTACTTCTTTCACATAGAGACAAGGTCTTTTCTTGCTGGATTCCTAATAATGGCATTAGAAAGGTCTGAGCATGTTGTTAGTAGAAAGACAAGACAATCACATCAATGCAGGATTCAGAATTTGTGTTCTTGAGCAGAAGATCCAGTTTTAGCAGCTCCATTGGAGTTTAAATTCAATATATGGCCATTAATGGCACTTTTAAAAAAAGTTTTAAGTTACTGATCCCTGTTTTCAAACAGAGGAGATGGCTGATATGCTGGACTGGGATTAACAGACAAAGTTATTTCTCAGAGGATGAACTACAACTTTCCCGGTGCTAGTAAAATTTGTGATCATGTACATAAAGTGTGATAAAGATCTGTAAGCCTCCAGAGATGGGCCTCATTCTGCACAACCTTGCTAATGTAATTGTTGACCTGAGGAGGACCTTTGAAGAATCAAATTTATTTTGCAGAAATCACAATACATGGTTGAAGAAGACACCAAAAAGTTTATTAAGAATTTTGTCCAAACCCATACTTCTCTATCCAGAATTATATGGTTCCATATGTTCAGTTTCTGCACAGTAGCTCTTACCTTCTAAGGAGAAAAATACCTGTGTCAAGACATCTAGCACTTTTGTCAAGTATACCTGAAGCTATTGTTTAATTTGGGAGTTCTCTTTTGTTTCATATGAATGTATCTCATGATGATGTCCTTAGTTTCAAAAACCAGGATTAAAATTTTTTGATTTGTCTCAAGTGTTCTGTGATTTATTTCCATGCTAGCAAATTTTACATTTACTTTATTAAATTAATGTGCACTGGTTTAAGCTTCTTTTGTAAGCAGCACTTGTTAAATCAAACACCAGCTCCAAAGATGTTGACTGTAAAATGACTGTTCTTCTTTAGAAGATGTTGCACCACAAGTCTCACCTTTCCACGGTTATACGTATACCCTGCTTTCAGCATAAGTCTGAGCATAAGTTGCTGTATTTGACCTATGCCACAATGAATTAATTCATTACGTTCAATGAAAAGCAATATACTATATTTTTGTGAAAAACAAACAAAAGAACCAAAAGAAATAAAAGAAATGCATATGAGGCAGAACACACATGTAATAATTTTTTTGCATTTTATTTGTTCATAACATTCAATATTTGATATTGCACAATGTTACATATTAAGTATAGTCCTATTCCCGTAAGTTATTTTCAAAGGACAGAATGAGAAGAATAAAAAATCAATTCAGACAGGCTTTTGAAATAAACACATCTTTCTCAAGTGTATATATTCAGTCAGTGGAAAAATTTCTTTTTTAGAAGTATATCCATTCCAAAGTAGAAAGAATTTTAGCAATATCTTTCACCTGCCTTTGTAAAATCGTATTTATTCTTACATCTCATAATAAGACTGACTTTTAAGACTGACTGTGTTACTACAGTGACTAGAGAATGACTTGTCCTGGAGGGCCCTAGAAGAGGGTGTATTGGAATCTCAATGAAGTTACCTGTATTACTGTTCAGACTCTTGAGAACAACTCAGCTGAGTACCTGCATTTTGTACTCTTTGTTGTTCTTCATTCTGTATCTAAAATGTCTTGAAAACCTGGTCCAGACAATTGGGCCAGTCCTGATGTGACTGTTTTAATTTTACAATATGTTAAGAATTTAATCTTTGAATCTGTCTGTCTTGCCTGTACTGTGTGCTTAGTTCTCCATCACCTTCTGCCACAGGCTGTATCTGCATCTGTGAGAAGGGAAATGGTATCACTCCTATTTTATAACATTTCATTTCTTCTTGTGAGAGCAGTGTAGAATGAAGCCCTGTAGCAGCTGTCAGAGGAATTCGTGTAGGTTCTTAGTTGGGGGGGAGAGCAGTCAGATCCCTTTCGTGTTCTGCTTTCCAGTTCACCACAAAGAGCTACTCTTGAAGCAGCCAGGAACACTCCCTTCCCCCAGGCTCGAAAGTAATCCTATCTGGGAAGATCTACTCTGTTACTTGGCTGAGACACAGAATTCAAATGGAATTATTCCATATGACATGCTGATGCCAGCTTCAGATCTGGATTTTTATTTCTTGGTCGTTTTTAAACCTCAGACTTCCCAAGTTCCTTATAAATCTTGGCTTAATTGAACATTTAATTGGTTTTTGAAGTATCAGTAGTTACAGAGATTTTTATTTTCATTCCTTTAGGTTAATATAGCTAATTTACATTTCCTTGCTGGAAGATTTAGGCTGTTCCCAACAGACAGTGGAAAGCAATTGCACTGTTTGCAAAAATATCTGGAAGGTCTTGATGGGAAGAGGGAATTAAATTACATTTATATGCCAGTAAATGAAATCAGAATTCCATATGTCTATTTGCTATTATACTGCTGTACTGTTAATTAGGCTTGTAGGTAAACCCAACGTTAACTTTCAAGCTATCAAGCTTTTTCTAACTTTTCTGCCTTTGTTGGATATTCTTCTTACTTGTGCAGTCTTTCTCTTAAGCTACCTGCCCTAGCCCTGGAAGATATGCTACCATCTTCCTATTTTACGTGGCTGTGCTGATGCTGCTGTCATGAAACACCTCCCCCCACCCTTTTTTAGGTGAGTTACTGAGGATTGCAGAAATGTGAAGGAAGAAACATTGGGTATTCTCCCTCTTTCTTAAATCTCCAATGTGCAGCACAAAGCAACCCTCTCAGACCTTGTTAAATGAAGTAAAAAAAGTATAAAAATGAATTTATAAAACATCAGCGGTAAGCAACATGTTATTAATGTTTTGAAAAAAAAAAGATTAAAGCAGCCGCTCCTTTTGGCAGAAGGAATGAGCAGGTTGGAAACTAGACATCAAATTGCTGATTCAGAGTTTGATCCCAGATGTAGGAGGATAAATCTTTCTGGAGTTCCTCATAACTCACTGAAATGAGGTAGGCTGGTCCTGCTTGGGAGCAACAAATGGATTAGATCAGCATGGGAGAACAGATAGATAAGGAGAAGTACGTGAATGACTGTGGTTTCAAAGAAGGTGAAGAAAAGAGATGCATTGCAGAGACAGTAATATATCAAAAAGTAGGAAATTCAATTGCTTTCTGAAGTGCTTCTTTGGACAGTAGTCAGTCAGTTGTTGCAAAGGGGGTTTTGAAACACAACCTATGATAGTGTATTGGAACATGCATTGGGTATGTATTTGTATTACTGGTATGGATGTTCAGTGTACCATGAGCTCTGATATAGCTTGTAATATCAGAACTTCCTAAAATCACTGAGTTATGTGTTTAGCTTACTTTATGTAAAAGCTCTTTATCTATCTCTTTAATATAATATCTATCTATTTAATAGTTATCTAGCTCTTTAATATTTAATTTGTGGCGATAGTAGTCCCTGAGCCTTTTCAAAATATTTCTAAATTCATGGAAGATGCTAGAAAAAGTTAGAGCAACTTTACCAGAAAAGCATTTTAGTTAATAACTGTATGCATGTCATAGATATCTAGAAATATTCTTATTGTTTTCTTACTCATTTTCTCGTTGCAGATACATTTCATCTGCTCATGAATGGACGCTTAAGAGACTTTATACAAAATACATGTGAAAATGGAAACGTCGTCTTTGCTGTCCTCCTTACATGATGAATGCAGATCAGACAACTATATTGAACCTCATTACAAGGAATGGTATCGAATAGCTATTGATGCTCTGATTGAAGGAGGTTTAGAAGCCTACAAAGAATTTCTTTCCAAAGAGAGATGCTCAGAGTTCCTAGCAGATGAGGAAATTGATTATATTTTGAACAATGTTCACAAACTTCCCCAAAACACAATTTATTCCTCTAACCATGCCATTGATGACACCTCTTCCTCAGGAACCTACTGGCCCATTGAATCAGATGTGGAAGCTCCAAATCTTGACTTAGGTTGGCCCTATCTGATGCCTGGAATTTCTGGTGGCACAAATATCGATCTGCTTTTTCATCCACCACGAGCACAGCCTTACACCATAAAGGAAACTGTTCGGAAGATGATACGAGATGCAAGAAAGGTAAACATGAAAAATAATATTGGGAAAAAAGTGGCAATAATAATCTAGTTGGTGTTTTATTGCAAGGTTTTTTGTTTTTTTCTTTTTTTTGTTTTTGTCCTTGCAGGAAAAGATTATCTGGTTGCTCACAATTCAGTCAGAAAGGTTTTCCCAGACTGAGATCAGTCCTTTGGTGTCACATGCACCAGTGTTATTAACCTTAATTCAGAGGGATCAAGGGTTAATTGGAGGGATTAATTAATCCTATCTTTATAATGAATAGTTACCGTTTTACTGTAATGCTGACCAGTGCATGAGAAATTTGTAGATAATCAACACACCTTTTCTTTGACCTCAGTTGCATATATAATAAGTGATACAATTCTGTATAACTTCAGAATTTATACTAATGTTTTTCTCTTGCATCAGTGGGAACGTGCATTGGTTTGACATGGCAGACAGTTATAAGAAAACAACACCTCGATGTTCATCTGACTGATGTACCTTGAGAGTCAGGTTTTATGATTTTGGCATGTCCTTGCAGAAATCAAACTCAGAATGCAAAAAACAACCCAGACTTAGGCAACAAGGAAATAGATTTTACTTGTGTACCTTGCCTTCATTTCTGATTAATGACTAGAAAATTTGAACATTTTTCCAAATGTACTTGTCTCCACTTATGAGCACTTGTATCTTGAGTTTCCTACAGCACACCCAGATTACCCCTTAGTGACAGAATGTTGTATGTACAAACCACTTTTGCTCTCAGTGTGTCAGTTTAAATCTTTTTAAGTTTTAATTTTTTAAAACAATTAATTTTTAAAAAATCAAAAAAAAGTATTAGCATTCAGATCTGTTTGACACAGTCATAATACCTCTTTAAAAAGTATGACAAAGTTTCAGAAGTATTTCTGGCAAGTATGTCTCAAATTTTCCCTGTGAAATACAATTGTGTTTTGCATGACTCTATGAGCTCTATCTCACATACATCTGTAAACACTTCAGTGGCTGAAATATTCATGTAAATGTGTGCAATAGAAATGGACTGAACAGGGCAGGGCAGGGAAGGACTGCATCTTTTTACAATGTCTCTGCTATATTTAGATAAAACATATAATTTGTTGCCATAATAGAGTTATCACTAGGCCTTTTATCCTACAGTTTATAATTTAGAATGACTGTATGCTCAAGGAAGAGTTAATTAATTCTCTCCCTCTTTATCCCCTTTTGAGTGTGATTTTATGTTTTCTGTTTTGGTATGTAGTGAGAGACTTGATGAATTGCCCAAAAAACTCTATCAACTGCAGCTCCTGACCTACCAATGTATCCACTGTAAGGGAAACAACTAAAACACTGTTAACTTTGTTGAGAAGACTGGTTCAGTTTTTCTTCAAGGCCTTGAAATGCCATGAAGTTAGGCCATTTCCCCTTAGTTGCTCCTTGAATGAAGCTGTAGAAAAAAATTAGGTGTGATTCTTGCTTTACTTTGGAAGAAGGTTGAATGCATAGTGTGTTGGCTCCCTGATGTGCTTGTGTTGCTTCCACTTTATAAGAGGGTGTTTTATGTGGGTCACTGTCAAATCTGACAGCTGAAAGGTTTCTTTAGTTGATCAGCACAACCTTAACGTCAACAACCATAAACCTTTTGATACAGTGATATAGATTGGTTGCTTCAGGGACCAGCAGTTAAATCTAAGAGACAATGTTGTTCAGCCTCTTTTGTCTGCAGATGCATAGAAAAATTGAATGTATTTCTAAGTAAGGTAAAGTACTTAAATCGTGCTTACAATAGGTAAGCCCTTTGTAAACAGCCTAGTGCACTTCTCCTAAGCCACTTAAAAAATGTAGTTACATTAAGCAGAGTTCTTTGTTATGCAGTAGTGGAGATGTGTAGTCTTGAGAATATTCAAAGGCAATAGGATAATATTACACAGAAACCTGTAAAGAGTAAATCAGCAAATCATGTTCAGCCAGCACAGCTCTAAGCAAAATCTATGGGAATTTCAGCAAACTTCTGTATGAATATAAACAGGCTGTTGGAGGTGGGCATATTCATACCACTTAAATCTAAGCACCAAGCCTGAGTGTTTGAGTTCAGGCATTGATTTCTCTGGGCTACCTGAAAACTCAGTGTAGTAGGAAACGAGCTCCTGCAAGGGCAAGGCAGAGAATGTTTCTGCACTGATTCATTCCATGAAGGAATAAATACACATTTGATGTGTATTTATATGTATAAACTATCCCAAAAATTCATGAAGGAGACTGAGCCACTTGAAACCTAGATGCTTTTGAATATTGGGATATATATATAAGGATAAGATGATACTGTTAGTGGACTTATTCTTGACTTCTTTCATGCTTGATGCATCACAGTGTCACTCCTTAAAATGATTATTATGTATGTTAATTTTGACCTTAAGAAGATGTTGTAAACAACATTAAGCAACTTGCTTGCTGACTGATTTTTTCCTGACTAGAGGAAAATCATTCGTAAGACCATGCTACACTAGACTAAAACCAGTGACTATAGAAGAGTGTTGTAATAAAATCTTGTCACATATTTCTTGAATACAAAAGCAGCATAGAAATTATAGACATCACCTTCATTGTAAAGTACAGGTGATATAATAATGGAATTCTTATAGAAAAGGATCAATACTGTTAAATCCTAGAAAAACAAGCTAACCATTTTAAAGAGATGAATCCATGCTTGTGGTATTTTTCTGGAGTTTTTATTAGAGCAGAGAAACTGTATTGAATGCAGCATGGCATTACATTGTCACCTATGTACTACAGCACTTCTGTGGGATAGATGTGATGTTAGCAAGGTGCCTTAGGTCAAACCAAGATATCAACAAGATGGGACTTACAGGTGGTGTAACTAGACCTCATCTCTAAATGATACAGCTTGCCAGCCACCCTCCTCTGTCAACATAACCTGTGTTCACACAAGGAGGCTGTTTGGCCTGACTGTGTCAACTGGGGAGACATGAGTCTTTTTCACACATTGATATAACCATGTGAGGAGAAAGCACTGCAAGGTCTGTCTGACTTTAATGATGGAGACTTTTGTAGACAAGCTGGTAGCCTTATTTCTCTTACGTTTTGGAGGCTTCTGCCTTTAATCATTGGCAGGTTTCCGGCTTCTCTGAGGCTTGAGGTGCTCCTACAGTCTGACTCATCATGGCTGGGCTGTCTGAACAGCAACTGATAATGTTTAGCAGTTTTTACTGAGATTATTCATCTGGGAAATGATATCAAGATTATTACTCATCTGTGTCAGGTTGTAGTAGGTTGACGCTGGTTAACATGAAACTTCCTTCTTTTAGTACACTGTAACACAGAGACTTCAGTAATGAAGTGTTCTCTTGCTCTGTGACTTTTCATAATAGTTGCCTCAAAACCATCAGTTATGAGGCTTGTACTTGTATGCAAGAAACCTCTTATACTATTTTCTCAGGTATGATTGACAAGGTGAGGCAACAGGGAAGGGACAGGACAGAGCACCAAAGGGACTTTCTGGCAGGGTGTTATTCTCTTTTACAGTAGTTAGATTCCTCTGTTGACCATGGAGATGTTCCTGCACAGTTTTAGAGAGAAGGCACAGTTCAGACTAATACCCAAATAAGGATCTGCTCTTCCTGGAGAGAATTAAAACCTGTTTTTTAAATAACCATGTTGTTTAGACAACCCAAGGGTTACTGGTTTGTAGCACACGCTGGAAAACACTTGAAGATTTCCTGACATGCTTTTGGGATTTATGATGGAATGTATGAGGTAGCACATTATTCAAAAAACATGCAATACTTTTCACTGACTTTATTTTATTCAAATAGACTAGCAGTTATAAGCCTGGGTTCATGAAGTCAGTGATATTTGTAAGAATTCTTTAAAAACCTAATTGCTTAGAAGCTTAAATAAAAATTTGAATTGTTAGTGTATTATAATTGTGGGAAATAAAAAAGGGCAGTTGTTTTGGTGAAATACCCATGATTGGTGTTTTTAATGAGAAAAGTTGCAAAACTTGGATCCTTGGGAAAGAATTGCGTTATGCACTGTGCATCAGTGTAACTTGTTATTAGTCTTGCTGGCCACACTGTAGGTAAGCACTTAGTCAAAAAAGTCTTCCTTTTGAATTTTTGTGAGAAAGAATTATGTACAAAATATAATGCCTTGGTTGTTTTCTAGAGCAGTGGATGTCATCAGATAAAAACAGTTGACTCATTTTACAAATATATAAAAAGGAAAATATTTTCTTTTACTTTTGGGTTTTTTGTTTTATTTTATTGGGTATTGTTTCAGACAAGAGTGAAATCTTTATTACAGGAAAAAATAATTCACTATTAACTAATTATTATTTGCTATTATTAATTATTCATTATTAATTCACTTTTATTTACTGTTAATCTCATTTGGTCATATGTATAATACAATAATAATAGTGTAGTACTGGCTGCAGTCTAGTATGAAAGAAAATCAAATTATTACATGCTTATATGAACAGTAATGTTTCTATACAGAAAAAAACTTGTAGAATATGGATGTGTTGAGCAATCTTTTATTTCTCTTTCACCAATACTCTTTGCCAACTATTTTGAATATAATTTGAACACAGACTAGAACAATGATAATGAATCATGCTTGTGGCAGTGCTTGTCTTAGCTCACTGATTGCATTGGTTCAAGCAGATGAGAGAGGGGCTGCACCTTTTTGTATGTAAAAACCAGAGCAATCTGCTGAATTCAGGGAAAAAGAATGCAGTGGTTGTCCCGCTCAGACATTTTCTGTATTATCTCTAAAGTGTTAGATAATCAGCGGATATAATTTTTTAAGATGAGAGTTATACATAGAAATTCTCAGTTTCTGACTGACAACATATAGGCAGCATTTTCCCTACCAGGATATTCTGCCTCACAAGGATTTCAGCAGGTGCCTTTTGGTTCAGTTGCTCTGCTGAAGAGTGAATTCATCATTAACTTCTTTTCAACTTCTGTTAAAAGACTCCCTGATGGTTGAAAACCAGCATGGCAGTCATGTGTGTGGTTTCCAGGTGAAACATAGTTTTTGGTTTTTATTTCAGAAAATGAGATCATTTCCCATTTTTTTCTAATTGCACAGAGTACATGCCATGAGTTGGAAGAGGACTCGTCTTGCTCTTGTTGCTACTGTGTGACCCAGAATCAATTTTTTGTCATCACAAAGTAGTGGTACTCACCAGTAATTATTTCAGGCATTTTCTCCACTTGGATTTGCCTTCAGAATCTTCACACTATTTTACTTGTCTGTCCCCTTCTCCCCCTGCTGTCCTGCTGCCCCCATGTGAGGGTGATGCCAGAGCAGTCACAGCAGTGCCTCACAGTGCACAGAGAGGACTGCCATCAATGGGACAAACCTGCAAGCAATTTTATGGTCTGGAAAACCTGGGACTTTCGTGAAATCTAATTCTTACATGCTCTAAACATGAAACCCACAGTTTTTTCCTGGTAGCACTCCTGTTACATGGAAAGGATCCAAAATTGAAGAGCAAGTAGAGTTTAGAGCCTGGGGAGTGGGAATCTTTGAGAATGTAATTTTTAATTAGTTGTGGTAGTTTTTTATTCACAGGTTTCTATCTTTGCAAGACTTTTGACATCTTTAATACTTGCATTAAAAGATGTAATTAAATAATTTATAGGTATTGCCATTTTTATGTCAGAACGGTGCTAATGTATTATCAAAATACCACACCTCCATGATGAATTTAAGAATGGAATAGGGAAGATTAAAGGCCAGCTATTGCAGGCAGCTGTATTTCTTTATTAATGTCTGTCTCATTCACATACATATGAGAAGTAAGCATAAACATATGCTTTGTAGCAATTCCTTTCATTAAAGCATTTTCTCTCATTGACATAAATCTCTGTCAGTCAAAACAAAAGTGTCATTAAGAAGTCATTTACGCTTTTTGCACATTCAGTAGATTAAAGTGTTCTTTATCATATTCAACAATAACTTTGTACTACATTATGCTGAAGCAATTACAGATCAAAATATGCTATAAATACAAAATGGTTGATTTAAAATAATTTTTCCCAGGCAGAATGCTTTTTTCAGTGCCCAGACTAGTGTATTTGGGTTTTGTCCCTCTCCCTTTTTCCTTTTTTTCCAAAAAAGATTGATAATGTTGAAATGCTATTTTTGTTTATCTGAGTTCCTCTCCTGGAGAGATTTCCATTTTCCTGGGGTTTTTTTTCAGCCAGGAAACAATCTTGCCTGAAGAACTATAGCCTTAATCACTTCACATTCATAAATCCGTAAGCCTTATTTCATCTTTTGCAGTTTTATCATAGCTTTTGAACTCATGATAGCTTTCCAGCACAGCCAGTGATGCTTTGAGGGGGACATATTTAGGGTCATTTTAAACTTTGAATTTGTTATATATCAGAATTTGGAATCTAAAATATTATCTGTAGTAGAATTTTACATAGGCATATCTTGGTGTGCAGATACCTGCAGTACTGAAGCAGTGTTTGTGTAACACAGTGTGATAGAATCTGCATAGAAAGTGGAGAAGTGCTGACAAAACAAAAGAAGTTCAAAATTTCCCATTCTTCTGTTTGGAAGGAATGGGATTGCATGCTAGTGAGTTACATGTATTAAGTTTCCTCATATATCAGATCTGAGTACAAGTATCTGCTTCACTGGTAATTATTTCAGAATGACTTGCTTAATGCTACATTATTTTCCTTGAGGCATACTGCAAGTATTCCAATACACAATATAAGAGTCAAAGTACACTTTATTGTTTACCTCTCCAAAGGAAATGCAGACCTTGCCATAGATAGCTGTGTATTCATGCCTTCCATTTTAGCCTGCTGATAAAGTATGTCTATAACCATTTTCTAATAGAGCTACAATAACATTTCAAGAGAAGTTAAAGTCCACACTTTCAGAAATGCTGTCAGCATCCCTGAGACCTCAGAGGGCTTTTGCTCTGTAAAATGCTACTATAATTTACCTTTGGAAAGAAAGAAGGATTGGCCATCAAAACCATAGCAGGGTGTAACTGGTGCTGAGCTTGCTACTTTACTGTCTGATCTGCAGACATCCATAAAATGACTAAGCTCAATGGAGCTGTTCAAAATAAATAATTGCAAGATCTGGCCATGGCTTGCTTGATCAATAGTTAATAATTTTTCAGTATACAGTCAGACCAGTAAGCCAGCTGAATTTGTAGTAATGTTATTTGCATTACAAATACTGAGTTATTAGTAATCAAACTATCACTCCTTTCCTTGTCCTTATTTGTCATCTTTTCCCATATCTTAGGCATTTGTCTTCTGAAGCAGTAAACGTTATTAAGTTTCACTGCATGTCTGTATATTGTATGTTACTGGTGATGTGGTCTTCCTGATTGGTACCAGCCAGTACAGACATACCATGACTACAATATAAACAGTAGATTCAGGATTTGTATGCTCTCCTTCATCCTTAGCCAGCAAAAAACATAACCAAAGTGTGTGGGGTTTTGTAAATTAGACTACTGGGATAGACTGAGCATTAAATGAATATAAATCACAATTTTTAAAAAAAGATACAGTTATAAACCAAAAGTGTGAGAATATTATACATATTATACATAGCAATATAGTATATACATTAGTACTCAGAGCAAGTAGGGGCCATTTTTTATTTTCTTGGCTCTGTGGTTTTAGTTTATGATAAAAATTACTGTTGTGCATTTGTAATTTTGCAGACTAATTTCTGATGAACATCAGTACTTCCCTGATAAAAGATGCAAACCGTAGCTGTGTAATGCTTACTTTTCAAATATATTTGTGAAAGCATGAAGCATTTCTTAGCTTCAGATAAGGAGGGTGTGACGTATACGGGGTGTTCTCATACCTTATCTAGGAGCAGTTTATCTTAACCAGTTCTGTCTTTTGGTCTGGAGTGCTTGTGCTGACTGCCCAGATGTACAGTGTGAGGGAACAGAAGAGATTCCTCAAAAACAGGGTCCATGGTGACCCCTGCTTTCCCCAGAAAGAATGTGGAGATGTAGCTGCCTTCAGGAAGTTTCTTGGTGCATCTTTTATCCAGGGATTTTTGCTAACTGCAGCACCAGATCTCAGGCCTTTTCATTTCTGCCAGTGATCTGCTGTCAGAGATGAAGCTGGGTGATAGGATAAAATATGAGAAGTTATCTCATATTATCTCTGAGAGATGAAAAGAAAACTTTGAGATCTCCATCATCCACTGGCAATCCGGCTCAAACAGTAGCACAGGATTGTGTGTTCAGGTAGCCAAATAGGAGTGCCTTCAGTTCAAACAGCAGATACAACATCTCAGCCTTATTTTCATGCTGTTTCCTGGAGCTGCAGGCACTCTTTGCCAAGAAGGCTGCACTTCAGCTCAATAAATTCCCTTTATGGCTTAAGCACTAGGTAAAGCGCTAAGACATCACCTTTGAATTTGGGTGAATCTGAGTGTCGTCAGCCCAAAGAAGACATTGTAATTAGTGGTTTTCTTTAGGCTTTCGATTGATAAGGAAGAAATAGTATTGAGGATGAGATGAAATAACCAACACAGAAGAAAATTATGATTCCCTGTGGGACCTTTCTCAAGAAATGCCCACTAAGGGACTAAGCCCTTCTTAAGCTGTACAGAGCTCCCTGCTCATGAGCTGTGCCTTCTGATTAGAGGCATCAGAGGCAGCAAACAGAAGTTACAGTGTCAAGCCAGCAAAACTGATTTGCTTCAAATTCCAGGGAGATACTGCTTGTCAAAGCAACTAGGTCTCCATCCAGCATGACAGAGCACAGAAATATCTGAAGCTGTCTGCTGTTCTGATAATTTCCTGTCACTGACTAATGGTGGATTAGCACAGGCATGGAATAATTGCCTGAAAAGTCACTCTTAAGGGTGTGGGTTTTTTTAAAATAATAGGCAGGCCTATGTGGCTGCACAGAGTGTGTTTGACAAAGATCAGCAACCTTTGTTGGCTGAGCATGGGCCTAAAAATACAGCCATCTACAGGTCTAACTTTTACAGCAGCATGTACTCTAACAAGTCTACAGAAAGTTGCTTTAAAATGTAACAAAACCCATGTTATTTTGCTCAAAGGATATCCTTTTGAAATGGAAAGACTAAACATAGAGATTAAACTGGGAACTATGACTGATTCTTCTATTTGTTTATTTGCCATCACCCTATTTAATGTTTTAGCATAACACGAGTACCAGTAATATCACTGTATTTTCTAATGGATTTTATGATGCACAAAATGATTGCAGTAATATCATCATCTATTCTGTTAATGAATTCTGGATTACTGAATATCAGTAAGCCACTTGTGCCAGAAATCTCATTAGTCAGATGATTTGATTTCTTATGCATAAGTTTAATGATGAAAGTTAGTCCAGATCTGAAGTGCCATGATATGATATTGCAATCACGTATTACAGGATTCCTGTACCAAGTAAAGGCTCTGTTCTTTGTCTTGAAGGTAGAGAAGTTAAACAGTGTCTTTGCAATGAGTTCTTGAGAACTCAGCAAGTGTACATGCCAGAGCCTTTCAAAGCCAGAGCTCCAGGTACTTTTTGGAGGAAGGAGAGCAAGGGAAGGAAAAGATGTGCTGTTCCTGGGTGTTGGGAAAGAGGCAAGTCAGAGGAGCAGGGATCCTGCCCATCCTTTTAGTTGATTCTTACGAGAAACCAGTGCAGCAACTAAACAGTTTAGCCCCTCAGAGGGACCATAACACTCTGGAGCCTGCACCCAGGGTGAAAATGCTGGCAGTTTGAGGTTACTGGAGTAACATCAAAAAGCTTAAGACATACAGAGATCTTTGAATCAGCTGGGTTCTACTCTGTGGTGATGAGCATTGATGGGAGTAAGGCACGAAAGTTGTGCATACTGAAGTGACCATACTTACAGTATGACAGGAAACCATCATGCATACATTTTTGGTCATAGTTCCTCTTTCCTTTCCCTCCCTCTTTACCCCCTCTCCAGCTCTGTCCTTGAGCAGCCCTATCCCCTTTGTCCTTCCTCCTTCCACTGTGCACCTCAGACAGAGGTGAACATTTGCTGCCTGCTCTAGACATTTCTGGCATCTTTCTGGAAAGCAGTTCCAGGTGTGACATCTGGGAATAATATCTCACTCTTAGGTCAATAAGAAATGTGGCTGCAATGGAGGATGCCAGTCAGCAGACCTGAAGACAGTGCTTGCAGTACGGTGTTTATGAATTTTTCCCTGCTCTGTCACTCCAGTAAGAACACGCGGAACACCAACTTGATGTTGGAAACACAGCAATGCTTTTAAATTACTAGTCAAATCAATTTTATTGTCAGGTTTCTGGTTTTTATTATAAATTGCATATCTGACATTAAATATTGGGAAGGTATATTTTCTGAACAGGACTATCTTACTGATGTTTTTGGCAAAAAATTGCAAAGTTTAGAGATCAGGCAATTGTGTATCAGAAATTACAGTGGGCAATTTAATTACAACCATGACTTGTATACACAACCGCTTTTCACCTCATTTTATCAAACAGTAAATCTAATAAAACTTGACAAGAATTTTTGGGGGGAATATTTAGTAAAGGGCAGAGAGACAAAAATATAGTACCTGCTCAATGAAGACACTTTTATTTCTTTCTTCAAGCAAAATTAGATCCATAATTCTGGGAGGATTTAAATACTGTAATTTGTATACATGAGAGGTCGTATTAACATGCATATGTTTGCAGGATTGATGCCTAGGGATATGGCCATATATCATTAAGGATCTGATTTTGAACATTTAATTAAAATCTTTCTCTGAAATCATGCCACAGTACATTCGTAGTACAAAATGAGCCACATCTTCAAGTGATTGTGTCCACTGTGAGCTCCTAAAAATGTATCCAGGCAGACTGCTGTAATTCTTTTATTCTAAATAAAAACTGTTGAATAACTGAATATCTGAAAGCAAAGCAAAGCCATGAAACCAAGGGAATGTTTTCTTTTCCCCAGGTGCTATTCCATCCCTTTACTATTCCCTGCATTCAGGCCCAGCTCCTGCAGAAGTGGATGGATGCACATATGAATGTTATAGAAGATAGGCTGGTCCTTTCAGAAGAAGTACAAGAGCAAAAATTAATTTATCATGTTGATACATAAAAAGCAAGAAAAGATTTTGACAATATAGAATGTCTATCAAAGAACATTTTATTCTGTTATTTCCTATAAATAGCCTCAACCAAAATGATTAAGTTCTCTGCTAGCAAACCTTAACAGTTTATATGGGGGATACAGGCTTTATTACACTCTGCCACATTACACGTGTTTACTAAGCTTATGTACACTGCAAGGAAAATTCCATAGAAAAGTTTCTCAATTTGTACTCTTAAGGCTTTAAAAATGATTGCAAAATGTATTGCAAAAAGCATGTGTGCTTTTTCATGCATGCTCGCATGCAAGTAAGAAAAACAAAAGAAAAACCAGTAAGAAGCGAACACCTGGAATTTAGTTATTGTGGTAGAACTGTCCAAAATATTTTGTGGATTTTGGTTTTTAAATGTTCTGTATTCTTAAATTAAAACATTTACCTCAAGAAATGGATATTATGACATGTTGATACAAAATGGTGTGTACATAGATAGGTATACCTGTGTACTTGAATTTTCTTAGTGAGGTTCCAAAAAAATTCTAGGGATCAGAATTTCATAGTCTGCTAAATTCGGTGCAGAGACATTGCTAATACTGTTTGAGGAGGTTATTTGCTATTTAATTATACAAAGCAGTCCTTTGAGATACAAAGTAAAAGAAGAAAACATTTCAGTTTAATATGTTACTGTCTAGTACATAACTCAGCTATCTATTTTTAAGGTAGTAGACTGCACATAACAAAACCACAAATAATTTGAAAAGGCAAAACATCTAATTTCTGAAATATGTAAAAAACAGTATTTTAATGCAGGCACAGAAGTCACAAAACTGAGTACTCTATCTGAAAGCCTCATTAGAAGATAATCCTTTTTTCAGTCTTTTTTCTGTAGAATGTAATTAGTTTGAAAATACCATAAAAAGCTAGGTGTTTAAAGATTTGAGGGGATTTCCAGCTAAGTACATTTGTTGAAACATTCTAGGAGCACAGTTATATTTACCTGTTGTGGAAATGTGATACTGAATGAGAAACAAAAAGCTGTGGCATTTTAATTCCAAATACAGAAGTATTTCTGACTTGTTTTAAAGAAATGGCATTGTTTAAACAGTGGCATTGTTGGCTGCTTTTCAGTTCACACAGACTTTGTAGTTTTAAAAACTCAAGTGGAACTTTGTCAGAGTTGCTTGTTGCCCTACAGTGTGTGTGGGGATTCACAATACATATAGTGCATGCAAAAAGAAACAGACATGGGTTTAAGCATAATTTTTCCTTACTCAGTGGATCTAAATCTGGGCTGTCTCTTTGATCAGTCTTGGCTGAATCTATGTAAAGAATCTAAAATTTTCTCTAAAGAAAATAAATCCCTGATACGGTCCAAAAAAGCTTCTTGTTGATGCCGATTGGAAGCATTGCTGTCCTTACAGTGGAGAAGTTTCTGAAAATTATGCTAAATATACTCCAGTTTGGAGATTATGAAAGAAATCATTTCAACTAGAATTTAAGCTACTTCTCTAGTGAGGAGAAATTTGGAAATATAGAAAGCATTGTAACAGAAAAGTTAAAAATAATCCAGTATATTTTTTTTCCTAATTTTAGTGACTTCCACTGACTGTCCTAAATTACAGTAAAAATACAATTTGTAATTTTTCTTTTTCAACAGCTATGAATAAAGCAATTACAGTGTAAGTAATAAGCATTGAACTATTCTGGTTTTGTTTTTAAATTACTGCTCTGTGGCTCGAAATTGGATTTTGACCTGAAATGGCAAAAATGCAAAGCATTCTCTTTGAATCAATTTTATGCTTATAAAATATATAAACTAAATAAGAGAAATCATTTTGCCATTGAAAAAAACCTGAAGTAATAACTGACAATAAATGTTCTTAAATAATCTCTATTAACAGGTTACAAAATATTTGTATAAATAAATACACACACAGACACACTGGAATTTCATTGAAAAGCTTGCTGTCAGCAGCTGCCACAGGCTGAAATGCAGAACACCTGTGAATATGATGTATGCCAAAAATCTTTCATTGTAATTATGAACATAGTTAACTAAATTAATGCATTATGAAAATTGAGAATGATATTTCATGTAGGACAGTTTAATTAATTTCAAAGTCATGGTTGGCTCTTGAAGGTCAGCAGGTCGTCCAGGAAGGATTTTAATGGTAATAAAATATACACTTTTCTTTCCTTCCATTCTCAAATTTATTCAAAACCACATAAACGAGAAAAATCTTTATTTCAATGTTTCATTTGTTTTCAAGTTGTAAAATGCTCCTGTGTTTCACAGAACCTGTAGTTTTTGCTCCCTTGTTTTTTTTTTTTTTAGGTGTGCTTCGGGGTTTTCTGTGTTCTGGGAATTCAAAGAGTGGCTCTTCGCACTGTATCTAGTGAGAATTCCTATGCTCCAGGTTCATTCCCCTCCAAATCCCAGTGGCAGGCCTGTAGTTTTGAACTCATTCATAGAGACATGATCTCCCCCCAAAAAGACTAGCAGTTATTCTGGTCTTTTGTTGAATGGTATTCTTTTGTATAAATCAGTCTTCTGTACTTCTTGATTATATACCCCTGCTTGTACTGTGTTCATGTGTCCTCTTCATGGTCTTGTCGTTGCTTTCCTTTCTGTTTTCTAATTGATTTTACTGGAAGTTTTTTTGAAAAAGAGCTGGGTAAACATGAGCCTGTGATCAGTGTTTGTAGCCTTTAAAAACTTGTAGCTTGGTCGGCCTCTCCCTATTCATCTTTGTAGCTGTTTCTGGACTGCAAAATCAGCAGAGGCAGATAAAACGGTGAGATTGACAACTTTTGGTGTCAGAAGAGACTGTAATGGTAATGATATCTGACTCCCTGCACAACACAAGCCCGACAGTGTTGCATTTTCAAAGAGCTGATACTAAGAAAAAATCTGACCTTAAAACAGATGGGTGCTAGTGTTACCATCAACACTTCTGGGTAACTAATTCATAATTGCCCAGGAGACAAGGTTTTTTCGTACAATCACTTTTCTCTAAATGATGGAATTTGCTTGAGGAAACCCAGGTTTCAAACCCAGACCAAGCCTGCTTGAGCTTTCTGCTTGTGTATCTCATCACTCAACATGACAGCCAAAAGAGAAGGTGCGGAGAATTCTAAATGCAGGACTGGAGGGTGAGGCGAGGCTCGGCTCGGGCTGATTTGTAGCTGCAGGGATTGCTTTCATAGGGACCTTGGGATGCTCAGCCTCTCCACAATCCCTGGCTGTTGGCCTCTGAGAATCTGCTCACACGGCGGGGATCAGTGCACAAGGACACTCGTGAAGAGCAGGGCGTCTTCACCTCCTCGGAGCATCACCTTAGCGTGACCAGACTGTTTCCAGTGGCAAAGCTCTTTAGCAATGGGCTGACTCAGGTGTCCCTGCACAGGACAGCAGCGTGACACCTGTGTTCAGTTTCCTAGATAAAAATAGGTGCAAAATTTTATTCCTGCATTTGTGGAATGGTTTGCGCTTTAGAGAGGAAAAGCTTTCTGTGTGCATTTAAGTGTTAATTTAAGAGGAATTAAAAAAGGTGCTTATTTTTTCTGGTAATTCTTCCAGATACTTTTATGACAGAGAAGTAGTAGAAACAGATTTCAGTAAGTTTCTGGGGTTTAGTTGCTCCAAGGATGATTCAGGTGGTTGTAAATAACATTACTCTATTAAAAATATATTTCTATGCTAGTATCTTCTAGAACTGGATAAAATGGGAATTATTTACTTGTTTTTCTAGTTTCCTGCATTTGTCTCAATTCAAAGGTCTTTTACATCTTTTAAAAAATATGGGGGGTTTTGTATGTTTTTATCTTTTGCTGAATATAAAAGATTTTTAATTAAATATATTGGTCTAGGACTTGGAAGACTTGTATACAAATTCCTTAAAGAGCACAGACTCTTCATCTATAAATAGGAATATAATCTCAGAGTGATTTGTGAAGACATACAGATAGTTTGGGGTACTCGTCCTAGGGGTAGGGAACACAGTTTCAAGAGCTTATGCTGAAATCTACCTTTTTCAGGTGCGTCCAATGGTTTAAAAGTTTATATTTTGCATCAACCTTTTGTTTATTTGTTTTGTCCATGAGATCGTTTGTTTGCTTTAGAGCATTCAAGCAGAAATATTTCAGTAATATCCAAATGTGAAACAGAGATGTTTGCTTCCCCATTATCTGCCCATCTTCTGATGTTCCTTTTTTCTCACAATGTTTCTCTATGCATCAGTGAGAAACAAGAAAATACCTTTTTTTGTTGTTCACTTGAAATAGTGTTTCTAACTTAGGTTGCGTTTCAGCAATGCTCAGTCACCCACAGAAGTGTCATGAAAGTTGTACCTTGGCATACCTGACTCTTGTTTCATTGCAAAAATTGTTCCTGTGTCAAAGAAAATAATGTATATTGCATTTCTAAGATTGAGAAGAGACTGAAGGATCTTTTAATTACCAACTCCTGGTTACAGTAAACCAAAAATTGTAATAGACTCTCTGAAAAATTCATTCCTGACAGCTGTACTTCAAATCTTGAGTGAGTACACACTGCACCAACATCTGAAAGCAGATTCAGAATTAGAGGAAAAGACTCTGAAAAGCAGGAAAAGATGTACACCTTTTTAAAGTGAGCAAGAAAAAAGGATAAAATCTGTCCCGTTAGTACATCTGAAATGATTGCTCTTTTTTTATTTTGTCAATACAGTGCTGGCTTGAAATTTTTTATCTAAGGGGAAGAGGCAAATGATAAAGTGTGGTTTTTTCAGTCAGTGTATGTGCATGTGTGCAATCCTCTACATGCACACGTGCACACTGTGTTACAAAAAATGTGGATTCCATGCATGCACAATGCACAGGGAGCATAGCAGCCTGGTATGAGGAGAGGCTTTCTGGCATGAGCCTGGAGCGGGCAGGTTATTCAAGAGAAGATGTTTCCTGAGACCTGAGAGGTACTTTGTAAGAACAAATACTTACTTGAATAGCACTATTTTGCATCAAAAAGCAACACTTTACAAAGTGTTCATGGAATAAAATGTTCACCTCTCTGCCACAGATGTATATTGCATGTTCTCATCTCCATCCTTATTTCAAACCACTAAAGTTATCTAGTATATTTGGCTATTTGCATGCTTGGCACATTTTCCAACAGAACCAAATTGCCAACAGAACATGGCTAAATGTAAATCCACGGGTGGTTTGGTCAGTGGTGTTTCTGCTTTCGCATCTTATTATTAGAAGGTTCTGCTTTTGATGGCAAAAGAAGTGAATTTTCCTCTCTGCCCCTCATGTTTCCAAGTGTGTACCCTTGAGGTACACAGATAGTGCAGGAATGTTTTGTGGCTGCAGGGGATTCACTGGCACAAACAGGCAGTGAATCTTGCAAAGAAAGGTACTGAAGAGCTGGAGTAGGTGCCCCTGAGACTGATTTTCTTCTTCCTCCATTCTTAAATTCAGGTATCTGCTGTGATATTTTGCAGGATACCACCTTGCTCTAGCAGGACTTTTGCATTTCTTGCACATGTTCAGCAGGCTTCCTGACTAGATCTCTTGATTATTGTTACCCAAATGGAGGTTAGGAGTGTGTGTGTGAACTGGCATGCAGTGTGCATTAGGAGGAATATTTTGTAGAAAGGGGAATGCTCTCACATGCATGAAGCTGTACAGTGGAAGAACATGTTTCTCTTCTACCCATCAAAAAAACCCTCTTAACTTGCCATTAACTTGGTCACTAGCTCAGTTGAGTACAAAAGGTTCAGTTACTTGCACAGTGATAACTCATTTATTTGAATGATTGTTAATTTTAATGATTTTTGAATGAGTGCTTCATTATGCATCATATCCTTGTGAGAATGAGAAAAATGAGAGGAGCAGACCATCATGCCCATCTGTGGCTGAGGCAGATGGAATCTGGATGGCAGAAGGAAGTCTTGCAGCCTGGCTGTGTGTCTGCTACTCCCCAGATGTGTCCTGGAAGTGGCCTAGGGCTCTGATTTAAGGAAACATTATGAATGCACTTAATGAACTTGTAATCATTAAAAATAAACTTTTACATTTAAATGGAAAGAGAGGTAGATAACAAAGATGGAGTATTATAAATACCTGATCAGACCTTTTCACAAGGATGAAATAATCTTTCGTCTGATTTTGCATAATTGCAGTATCAAATTGCAAGTGATGAATTAATACTTGTGTGGTCTTGTGGAAGAGCTGTATGCAGATCAGTGAAAGCTGATGCTAGCTGCATTTAAAAATAATAGTGTCACCAAGATAATTCTAAAGCTGTATTGCTTCTTGCTTGACAGAGATGGTTATTCAAAAGTCAGCTCACGTAGAGGCAAAAGATCAGTTGAGCAAAAACCTGGCAGAAACGAGTAAGAAAGGAATGTTTCTTAAATTTTTTTTCACCTGTGTCTTTGAATTCCATTGCTTATCCCTTGACTTGCAACTCCCTCAAATACCTCACTACCTGTGCAAGATTCGTGCTTGAACAAGAATTGTCAGGTTTCACTTAAAAACTTTTCAAAGGATTTAAAAATTGAAATAATTTTTATAAATACATTTTTTAAAGCATAGCATTGGTACTGAAATTATAACTCTTTAATAATAATTTTACTTGTAATTCTTTCATTGTTTTATTTTTTTAATGCTGCATTTGATTCAGGAATTAAATTCTGTTTAGTACCTTGTTTAGTTTCAATTCCCTATTCACTCTACTGGGGCTACAAGAATTGCAGCATTACTTATCTTCTTCATTTCAGTTTGCTTCACGGGAGGTTTGAGCAGGGTTTTTATAATTGCTTCCCTACTATTTCAGACATCTTGCTCCATATGTTATTGTGCATAAAAATTTGAATCTGTTTTCTTCCTGAAAAGCTGCACATAATTACTTAGTAACAAGTTTAATCTTTTCTTATCTTTAGGACCTTCTGCTGATGCTTTCAGACTAGTCTGCAATATTTTTTTCCTTTTTCTTTTAATCTATAATAAATAATCTAGCGTGCCAGGGTAATGGATTTCACCTGAGGACCTGAACATGATTTGCAGACAACAATTAATTAATTAGTTTCAAAACCTGTCTTTAAAATAGGTGAAATTGAAATGCAGTCTGCCAGCACACAGTCATTAGCAATATGTTGCACAAGTAGCTGTGGCTGCTCTATGAGCAGTGGTGTAATCTGCATCTCATGAGTATCAGGGAAGGTTCCTGCTCAATTGGCAGCGTGTTTAAAAAAGGAAATAGTTTAAGTCACACGATTGCGTTGTTTACTGGCATTCAGATGTAACTATATGGCATATGGACATATGCAGGCATACATTATGTCTGTAATACATGTTTCAGAATACTGATCTCACATCATTGCTGCTGCATTTTGCAACATAAATGTTACTACAGGTGTTGTCCAGGCATGATATTTTTACTCATTTTACTCATAGTAAAATGCATTTTACTATGTCATGTAGCTAAACTGGAAAAAATTTAAAGGTGAACAGAGAATCTGGCAGAGCTAAACCCTGCAGAAACTTTTCATTATTCATCCTCTCTTATTTATACCAGATGATCACTGGCTTTATACTGACCCATCACTGACCTGAGACCAGTAATTTTCAAAAGCCCATGTTCTGTATTTTTCTGGTTTACTCTAGCCATATTACTGCTTGAGTTGACCTCCTTAAACATATTTAGGTACATCTATAGAATTTGAAATTAGTGGCATTGAAAGCAAATAGTTGTAGCAGGAATCAAAAGCTTTATTGTGAATATCTATTATGACTATAAGGGCAGAGTCATAAAATGTGGAATAAAAAGGGGAGTATTTTTATGCTTGTATAAGATGCATAGGAACCCATCTTAAGCCCACATTCAGTATCCAATATCAGATTTTTTTCAGTCTCAAATTTAAATGAGTTTGGTGCTCCTCCTTTGAAAGAGGGAAGAAAGGACAGGAAGGGAGAAAGGAAGAATTAAGGCCGTTAAGTGGTAGAGGGGAAGGAGACAGAAGAGGGAAGTAAGGCAAAGGCAGTCACAGAAAGAAGGGAAGGGGGAACAGAAATACCCATAATAATCTGTAAATTATAATAATTTTGCTTACCCTTTTGTGACAGCAATATGAAAATCTTTAATATCATTGAGCCTTACAGGCTGCTAGAAATACATGCAATCAATATGTTTTCATTTTGATTTCACAACTGCTTTAAACATCTGGCTAATAACCAGTCCTTAAGTGTGCATACCTCACGTATCTGTAACTGACGCTCAAGCATATGTATGAAGCTGAATACAAAAGCTATATTTCGAAAAAGAATGAAATAAGCAATATTTGAAAAGGTGTTTTCCCATTTACCCTTCCCTAAGTATGTAATTAGCCTTCATTTCTGTATTAATTGACTCTTGTATTGGTTTTCCTTTCAGAAGTCAGGCTGAGCAACCAGCTTGGGTAATCAAGCTGTTTTTTGAATTGTGGCCATAAGCATTATTTCCCTGATACTCAAAAGTTTAATTAAAAATGACCAACAGCAAAATTATTTTTCTGTTTTGCATGTGAACCATCCAGGTCTGCTAATTGCAGCTGCAACAAATATTCCTCTATTGCAGTACACTGTTATGTTCCTTCTTAACATCCTTAACCTCCTTAACCTAAAACCAAAGAAATTATGCCACTACTTTCCGAAGACTAACAGGAGCCTCTGTTGAGGCTTCCTTTCTTCACTTTGGTATTACCTTCTCTTGACCAGGAACTAAAGGAGGTTTTTATCCAGAATTGGTTCTAGTCTCTGTTGGGCTTCTATGGACATATAACAATGTCTTCTGCAAGGACTCCCAATTTTTTATTCCTCTTTTTCTTCTACATTTATCTCTGAATCACTTTCTCTCCTAGTGTTCCTTATGCAGTCTACCTTTTGGAAGAAGTTTTTAATGTCTATAGAAGACTAACCTTGAACAATTAATAATGTAATTAGGACTTGTTTCTCAGTATTAAGGTCATTAATCAGTTATATAATCAGGTCATGCTCATTGGTCTGCAGCCTTTCACTGATTTGAAATCTGGTTATTTGAACTTTTTTTTTTTTTTTAATTTGGCACTGCCTACAAAAATAGATTTATTTTCTCTTGGATGCAATGTCTTCCATGTTAGAAAATATTAGTCTTTGCATGAATTTGTGTTTACTTGATGCAAGGTCACCCTGGTATAAGACTAATGGTCTTAACAGTACATGGCTTACAAGTCTTCCACAACTGTATGCTTTTTTTTATTTTTCCACTTGCTAAAAATGTTGGTACGCCACCCATGTGGACTGTGCTTAACGTACTGCATATAGGCATTCCAAAGTCTATCTTTCCAAATCATAAGCCACCCTGAAACACATCAGGTTTGTCTTCTGACTTGGATACACCAAAATTTTCATGTGCATAGAAATGCAAAAATAAGTATTTCCTGCTTTTGAGACACTTATTTTCATCCAATTCCATTCTTTTCCAGCATCTACTATGGAGTCAGTCAGCACTGTTTCCAGCCCTGTGTTATATACCTGCCTTTGTTTTTGGATTCTCGTCTGTGCAAGTTGTACCTGTTGTACCTACTTATTCTTGTAAGCAAGAGCAAGGGATTGCAGGCAATATCATACAATTGAACTATGTAGTTATGTTTTTCTGGATTTTTTTTCATCTGATACATATACATACTAGCAGAAGCATTGAAACCCATGCAGGATATTTTAAATATGTAGCTTATTTATAAAATACAAATATGAGATATTCAGCTCTTCCCATTGCATTTAGTTTGAGAAATGAGTTTACTATTAAGGTCTCAAAGGTGACAAACAGTACACAGCTCTTGCATAAGCAATCTTAAAAGCAAAATTATCCTTCCTGGTCTAGAAAAGTTGGTCTGAATCATCTCTTCTTCCTCCAAATCTGTCTTTGATGAAAAGAATCTTTCATTGTTCCCAAGTGACTAATTAACAAATGTTAACAAACTTCTATATTTTAAGAAATATCTTAATTATAGATTAAAGTTTACAGCCTGTAAATATTCATTCATATTGTGAGGTTTTATACATTGTCTAGAATTTTTCAATGTATAAACTCTCAGGAAGAGGGGTTTAGTGTTGAAAATATACATGACTCTTGAGGAAACCAAGTGAACCAGTGGGAAGGCAGACTGACTCAGAACATCAGTTCATTCCCAATCTAAGAAGCCCCAGCAAAGTGTACTGTTAAAGGTGGCAAACTCCCAAAATATTCTCTAGAATTGTTATCTAGATTGGCTGTAATCTCAAAAATTTACTTTGACTCTTTGATAAGCAGTCAATATTTTAATATTTCTTGTAAGAAATCACAGGAAGAGTCCTTGGTAGTATTAATGTCCAATCTAGTTTACTGTGGTATGAGGAGCATTTTTAAGCAGGAGTAATTTGAAATGACAATTTTAGTACATTTTAAAAAATGTTTTTGTCCCTTTGCTTTCCCCCTAACCCCCCTGCATTTGAGGCATCCCTTTCCCGTGTTCTCAGATGTGAGATAATAATTTCAGGTATTGAAAGAGTTTTTAACTTTGCAGTGGTCAACTCATATTACTGGGACTTTCAAATAAAATAATTAAGGCTTATCACACTGTTGTGCATTATTTGTTTTGGCACAGTCACTTAATACTGCACAACGAATAAGTGCTTCTAGTTATAAATAAATTTAAATAAAAAGCATAACATTATAATAATAATTCAAGTAGCCTAAACATTCACTAAATATTAAGAGAACACATGAGAATCCACATATTGAAGCTGTTAATACTCTTTCAAATAAAAAAAATATGTCTGAAGCAGCAAGTCTTTGAAGTTCCTCATAGAGAAAGCCAGAGGCTAGAGAAGTACCTTTCATTTTTGTTGTGAATTTCCATTGTGGTATAGCAGAGTCATAGGCTGTCAGAAATCCTGGCATTTCCTTTCTGTTTGCTTTCCTCAGAAAAAGCTTGGCAGCTTCTCAACATAACAACTGAATATGAACATTCTGTAGAGCTAAATACAAATATTATAATCTTGCTACCCAACCAGCTGCAGCCCACATGGCACTGGGAATACAGCAGCAATATCAATGGCAAGAGAAGAAAGGGCAGAGTAAGGTCCCTAATGCATTCCCTCCATCTTGCCAAGGATTTTCTGTGCTGCCTTGTCCTCTTCTGTAGGACCTCTTCGTACTTGTGTTCTCACTGTCAGAACACAACTTGCATGCTAAGTATCAGAAGCATTTTAGTTGTTGGTGGGAGCATTGCAAGCAGGAAGAGAAGTTTTACAACTGAGCATTGTGAACGCTTGTTGTTTTAATCATGCATGACATATTTTTGCAGATTTAGGTAAATATTTTCTTGTCTATGGTGTGCCAGAACTGAGCAGCAGCTGTTTCTTTGTAGATCATTCATTCCAAGGATTAGGTTTATAAATGCTCTTTGAAAAGTCCCCATGAAGAATCCCTGGAATATCCCCTTCCATCTTATTGCCATGACTTGCTTGCACTCAATTCTGCTCGTTTGGAAGTAAAGCTTCAGAGGAATTACTGCCTCTGCTGCTGGCCGGAGTGAGGTGGTGTCTCCTGTAGTTTGGTCAGCTCACATTTTACTAATCCTTCATCCAGAATAACAACTACCAAACCCATAGATAAAGATCACATTTCTAGAAATAATGTAGCTCTCTCCCATAAGTTTTGCAAGAAAAAATTCCCAGCTGTGTAAATTTCAAGAGGTAACAGAGAAGGCGTCACTTTGAGGTTGTGTATGTATGACTAGCTAGCTTGGCCTGCTATAGCTTTCTCAAAAGTAATGCAGAAGGCTTCTATACATTCACTTTTCAGAGAAAACAGTCTTATTTACATTTCAGAGAACTTTTGGTTTTAGTTTCGCCTGTCAAAGAGCTAATGCTGGCCTTCTGATCTGCTTTTTTTTAGACATATTAAGCTATACAAAAGTTGCCAAATTGAGCAAAAGGCAGAATTCTCATGTAGTTTTAAGAAGATTGTTCATTGTAAAAAATTGATCTTCCCAGTGTTTTTCAAAGTAAAGTTGCATCCTCTTCCTCAGAGCTCCTGTTTTTACTGTCATGTTATCCTTCGCTGACAGAATCAGAACATTTTCTCCTGTTATTGATAGGTAGAAAGTCCCTCTACTGCACATCTTTTGTCTGTTTCTTGGACAGAACAGGTAAGTCTTTACCATGTGGACTACACAGGTAAACACAGTTAAATCTATTTGTACAGTTGCCTTATGTGGTTACCTGCCTTCATAATTTTCTAGTAGCTTGCATTTGTTTTTCTTGTTGTATTGCAGAAGATAGCCAAAAGTTTAGTTTATATTTTCTGGACTATTTTCTGAACTTACTTATATGACTTCTTGTTGGTGTTAAACTTTTCTGATGCCCTGTTGCAGAGAGAAGCTGTTGAGGTTATTGAAGACTGCTAATGTGCATGTTGAAAGTTAATTCTTATTCCATATTAACTTAATTTTTACTTTAAAACTCTTAGGCTTTCTATGTTATAAAATGTGACATGATAAAATGAGGCTTTGTGATCAGAACAGAAGGTGTACTTGGTTCTGAGAACCTGTGTTTTTCTATCCTCAGAATAAATGGTAAAAATATTTTGGAGCAGGAGGAGGAAAAGAGGATAGTGAGGGCTAGGAGAGCTGATTCTGAGGTGGCGTAGCTGCCTGTAATAATGAAGTGCCAGACTTCAGGCTGTAGTTAATTAAATTGCATTTAAAAATGCAATAATGGAGGAACATTTCCAAGTACACTGCATAGTTATTGTCTATCGCTCTCTGTCTGAAGAGCCAAATTAAATATATTAAATAAGGTCTCAGGGGGTCAATTATGATGATAATACAAGTAGTGACAATGCAACAAGTAGTGACACTAATTTCATGAATGTTGCATAGGTGTAAATCATCTCAGTATTTGTTCCATTATGTTTTCACAGAAATTGGAGAATGGGTAATACTCAGATGGTTGATTACTATTTATATTATTGTATTAGGCTGTATTTACAGAGCAAGGCTCCTCTCATTATATTACACTTTGGCACTTAATTACAAAGTTTCTCATCTGTTTTTGTGTTGTGAGACCTCAGCAATTCATCCAGCAGAAATGGTTTCAAAGTACACATTGCAATGAAAGGATGTGTTGTGCAAAGCATTTTAGGGCTGTCTTCAATTTTGCAAATGATTACCAAATTAATGAACATCTGTCTTAGAAGCACTCTGGTGTGGGCAACAGTGCCAGAAAGTAAGGATAACAGATGATTTAATAGGGAGCTGTTAATATGAATTGCAGAAAACATAAACTGGATCTAAACCCTCAACCATAAAACCAACATAATATAATTGAAAAAAAACCCCACAATAATTTGTGGGACATATTACAAGGCTTACTAAAGAGAACGTTGTCTGCATTGATCACCAAATTTGTCTCTTATAATGCCAGAAAATCACCAGTCAGTTTGCTGCCTGCCTCTGGTTCCTAACAGCATGGTACACAGTACTGTATCCTCCTTCTGCACTGCTGCAACTGCCTGCTCTCTGAGAAAGGCCAGACTCAGATTCAGCACTGAGCCTGTGCCACGAGCAGATCCTCCCCAAAACAGATATCTGCAAAAGGAGGACTGGAGTAACAGAGAAAAGGTCAATGAAAATAGAATGAATAATTCTTTCAGAGATGTGGTTCTTTGTTCTTGGGGTGAGAAAGAGTGGTGACATTTAAAAGCACTGCACAGCAATATGGATTTTTGTCATATAATGCCCAAAGTAAGCCGCATGTAGGTTACAAGAAATCAATATTCTTCCACTGTAGGGTAGGTCTTCAGCATTATTCCTTACTAGGTTTATTGATATTGGTAGGTGACTCTAGTAAAGCCTGCCCTGAGGAAGCAGTTTTAGTGGAGGACTCCTGTATTTTTACTGTATATAGCAAAGGAGTTGTTAAGTGACATACAGTTTTATATATCCTAGACAATCATAATTCATATTTGTGAAAGAAGTGGTAATGCTGACATAATGAAACTGCCCAGGGTTCACAAAATAGGCTTACTGAGTGCTAGCAGTAAAGGCCTTTTGTTACATTTATGCTTGAATTTCAGCACACACCTATTAAAAGGTTGACTTTGATGTCCTAAAACTCAATGAAGATTAAAATCCACTTATTTTTTCTTATCAAAAATGGAAGAAGTAAAGCAGAAAACTCCTTTATTTCTCAGAAGCGTTCTCTTCTTATAGTCTCTGTTTTCTTTAGCCTCATAGCAAAGTTTATAATTACTATCAAACGTGGCAAAATTTGTTTTCATTTTGACAATGATGGGAGCGAAGATCTCTGAATCATTGAGTTGCAGCCTTTGGTCAGTTGGAAGTCTCCAGCCCAGTGTCCTGCTTAAAGCATGGTTAGTGGTAGTATCTGAACAGGTTGCCCAGGGCTTCATCCAGCTGGATCTTGAAAACCTCCAAGGATGGAAACTGGACTGCTCTGGGCAACCTGCTGTACTGCGAGGTGTCCTTGTGGGAATAAGGGGGTTTCCCTATATCCAATCTTGTTTCGGTTTGACCATTGTCTTTTGTCTTGCCACCACTGCAAAGAACCTGACTTTGTCCCTCAAGAACTTCCTTGTAAAGTACCAGGAACTGCTGTAAGATTCCCTGAAGTTGTCTTTGCTCCAGGCTGAACAACCCAGCTGCTTCATGTCTGCGCCGGGCAAGTGCCCTCTTGGTGGCCCTCCCCTGGACACACTCAGGAGATATTTAATGATAAGTGCAACTGTTTGGATTGGCAACTTCTTTCTAGATAAGCCTCTGGATAGAGTTAGTTTCTGAAGGTGAGCACCATCTAAGCAAATACAATGCACGTGAATGGGCCCTAACTAGCAGTAACTTACCCTGTAGCATAATAGCTGCCACAGACCTGAACATTGGCCTCCATTTACTGTGTCATATTATCCACTCTGTTGCCGTGTTACCATGTACTTAATCTCCTGTTTTGCAAGGATATGCAGGATATTGCAGCTATAGCTGTTTGTTTTAACCTTCAAAACAAATATCTATGTGTCTTTCATGAACCTTGTCACTGGTACTTTGTGTAGGAGTTGGTCATTTACCGAAATTGAAAATTATTAAGAACTTTGAAAGAATGAAAAGAACTCTGTATTAAAGTGATGATAGTTTAGAGATACTGAGCTTTAAAATTATGCTTTCCTCAGTAATGTGCAAATAAAATAAATCGGCTTACTGAAAAATATAATTTAGAATATTTGCATAAAAATAGTGCTATTCAACAAAATTATACTTTCCTGTCTATATTTACATGTTTTTTAAATGCCAAAGTAGAGTGTGTAGTTACCTTCCCTATTGCAAAGCATAGTCAAGACAGTAAGAAGAATAATAGCATATGGCTCTACTGCTGCCCTCACTCAAGTTGAGCATACTGTCAGATTTATTAGGAGTAATTTTGTGGTTATTGACTTCAACAGATTGTCTTCTTCTGTAAAGATGTCTTTGAAACCAAATTATAAGCTTAAAAATCATTCATCACTTAAAAAAAGAATGGGTATGTAAGATAAGAATACTAGTAGTGACAATCAAAGATTATTTAGGTTTAATTTTGGGAGAAGAAAACTAGCATGAAAACTGTTTTCTGCACTGTCTTCACTTTTAGTTGATCATCGAAATGTGCTCTTCTATCTAATACCTACCCAAGTGGTGGTAGTTCCCTCTTGCTGTGCATAATTTCAGTGTTATGTGATATTATGCACAGCAAGTGTCTGGTCTACCAACTATTTTCCCCTCCCTGAAAGTATAACATGTTTAGCTGTTCCTAAATGAGGGTCATTTTTGATCAGAATGATAATCAGTTTGACAAGGTTTGGAAAGTTCTCCCAGAATTCTGGTGCTTTCATCAAAAAACTGCTGTAGCCATCCAGCTTTCCCAGAATGGTTGGAAGGCCATTGTATTTGCTTCAAAAGCCTGAGGGTTCCTTTTAAAAAGATTTTTGCATTGTGGAAAACAAATACGCTTTGGAAAAACATGGCAGTTGGTAAGGAAATCTCCTGTATGACACTAGAGCTTTCTGCTTTGAGGAGGTTTTTTGGACTCAGGATAGTATTGTTATGCCCAAAAGAAACAGAATTTATGGAATAGGCAATTTTATTATCTATTTCTGCAGTTTGAATTACATCAATTTTTCTTCCTTGCTGGAATTCACTGTTGTGCTCTTATAAGTACCAGGGTGTAAATTAGCTCTGCAATTGCAAAAACAAATGTAAAAACACAGTAGTTTCAGAAATCTTTTCTGCTGAAATGATGCAGCAAGTAACTAATCTTGCAGCTGTTGTTGCAGCTTTAATTTAAAGGTAGGTACACATTACAGTATACCTCACTGAAGTAATTTCTAATCTTGGCCTCCTTAATTAATCAAAACTTGGGACCCTGAATACCATATTTGCTTTGTTTTTTTCCCATGTGCAATAATCCCTTTTTCTGAAAAGTAGGCAAACTGGGGAAATGTACACACACCCCTATTAAAAGGAGAAGAAAAAAAAGGAAGTTTGATACATTTAAAGGCCAGACTATTCCATGACCTTTATGGAAACCACTCTTTCTGAATCAAAACCTATAGTTTATGGTCAAACATCTATTTTGGTTTATGGAAATCAGTATGCAGAAATTACCTTATCACTGTTAATGACTTTTTGCATATTCTATGTATCATATGTGTATCATATGCATTGTTCAAATTTGGCACTCTTCTCCAGCAGCCAAGCCTAATTATGTTTGTGTTTAATAGATCAATTGAATGTTGCTAAGAGTAAATGGGCAGCCTAATGAGGACATTCAACAAGAGTCACCTCTGGTTTGTAGGAAATGCACAAATGGATGCCCATTTGGTTGTCAGATCATCACTGTGGCTTTGCATCTATGTACTCAAATTCTGGTAAGGACTTTTCAGACAGCACAAGCTTCAAGTATCAAAATATAATCCCTATTCCAACTCTGGAAGTGAAACCTACATTTTCTTGCAAGACTACTTGATGCTTTGCAGAATTACTCCAGATTTAATAAGCTAAATGGTTTGAGAACAATTCTACTAGTGAAGACAAAGAGGGTCCCCTCGTCATTCCTAAGTGAAATATCTGCACAATAGTGCACATATATCCTTCTTACATCACCAACTTACTAGCCTGCTTGCTTATGTGTTTATTTCTTTACCTTCCTCTTCAAAGGAAGATAGATATGGCCATTCTAGTCAGTGTTGGTTTTTAGTTTTTGCGATGCATTCTTGTGGGTTTTTTCTGCATCTTTTCAGTTTAGCAGTCTTTGCAACCACACAATGCTGCAAACATGTGAATATCCTAGATATCTGCCATAGGAAAGTGTTAGAATGATTTTTGAGAGCTGTGCTGTGTGTTTTGAATATTTCATGTACTTGCGCCAGTGTACAGTAATGAATCCATTCAGGATTTTTCTCTTAATTTTAAATTGATCCTAGAATGCAGTGAGCACCCATTTCTTGAAGATCTGAAGAAAAGGAAAGCCTAGGAAAAAATTAGGGAGTTCAGAGGAAGGGGGACACAGGTAATGAAACAGACTATTTGAGAACAGATTATTTTTTAGTCTTTTTACCTACCATACTTGATCTGTCTTGGCAGTTTTCTTCTCGGATGCAAGTGAAACAAGACAGATGAAAAAATAGGGTTGCCTTGTTCAGTTAACACTGTGTATCTCAGAAATAAGACCAAGCAGAAGGTGCAGTCTGAAAGTAATGAGATCCAAAATAAACATTTGTATATTCAGTCCTTAGATAAAGAAATAAATTCTGTGCTGAAGAAAAACATTTAGATTTTACTTTCAAAAAGTCAAGAAAGAAAATGAGGTAGTACATTGGCATATTACCTAAGATTTTTGAAAGAATGGAATTCTTTGATGCTACCCAGTTCTGCTCTGACTGTTGGATTTGTAAAGACCATGTAGTGAAGGGTGACATGTAATGAAGAGGCCAAGTTTGTTCCTTTTCTCTTATTCAAGAGTTGTATTTTTACCTTTTCTAATTGTTTTCACTGTTACTTTACTTTTATGTTCATCATCTCTCATTTATATTTCTAGTGATTTCAATACGTTTGGCATAGATGAAACGTTTAGTTATAAGCAAGTGGGATTCAAAAAAATCAATCCAACTGATTGGAGACATAACTTTTACCTGGTTGTGTCCATCAGCATTTACCTGAGGGAGGTAAATATTTTGATTCCAGAATAAGATGAGTACTTGCAATTTGACAATTACACCTTTAAAGTTGATGAAAAGGTAGTTTAAAGATTCATGAAAACGGTAAAACCTGCTCTGATATCTGTGAAAGGTTTTATTTGGTTTGAGTTTGCACCCAAGACCTCTCATTGGAACTTTTCATGAAAACTCTAGTGGATAAAACACTACTGTGAGAACGGCGGGTGGGTTGGGATGGACGGAGACGAGAGATCTCTGCAGTCAAGCCTGGTTTTGGAGCATGCAGGTTATTGCACAGGGCTTGGGTGAAAGGGCCCTGCTACGAGCTGCCAGCTGCAGCTCAGAGCAGGTCTGAGAGAGTGAGAAGAGAGTGAAGAAGAGGAGCAAGAGAGTGAAGTTCCTGTTACAATACATTAAATCTTCTTCTATACTGAAAATTCTAATTTACACCAACCAATCTAGTACAAGATACAAATCTTATAGCATTTACATACAGCCTATAAGAATCACTACATTACCATACAGTGTTATATTTTAAACCCTAAAAACTGCTCTTTGGACCCCTCCTGCCGAGCTAGTAGAGTCTGTTTTGACCCTTAGACTTTCGATAAGGAGAAGGGCATTGTTTCATCAAGGGGGGATTACTTTCAGCTGACCATACCATTGTTTTCCAGTTGTTCAGTAACTAAAGCTTGGCATCTTAGACATCGAAATTTGCCTTCCACTCTATTTCACTAATATGTTTCATATTCTCTACAAATAAGCAGTCATATTTCTAAGGTTTCCTGTTTCATCCTCCCCAACACACTACCTTTAGAAGTTACACAGCCACTGGTTCTTCCTCTTACTTCCTTTCATGTTTCAACAGTAGTTCTTCCCAAATTACTAATGATATGTCAACAGTACAACATATATATACATATATATACACACAGAGATATATACATATATATATATATATCTCCTAAATACCACTAGAGGGACATTGCTTTTCCAAATCAGACATACTTATTTATCCCTATGGATTGAAGGGTATTGGTAGCTGGTGTTCAGCATGCTGATCCTCTTGAGCCAGGCTCTCACGAGCTGAGGTTTTGTCACAGTAAGAGTGCCTCCAGCTCTTCAGTGTCTGCTTATTAGCTGCTTCAAGCTCTTGAGCCATTAGCTTTAGAGAAAATGATGAAAGATTGAGAAGCCCCGTGTACCAAAATTTTTTCCGATTATTTTTTTATGCATACTGCAATTTTATTGTGAAGGTTTTTTCAGAGCACCCGTATTTCTGTTTTTCCTTCCTTTTCTCTTTTACTGGGTTTCATTTTCCTCATAGAACTAGTTGCTACACACACCTGTGTCATGGTTTAACCCTGTCCAGCAACAAAATTCCACACACCCACTTGCTCATTCACCCCCTTAGTAGGATGGAGGAGAGAATTGGAAAGAGGTAAAACCCTTGTGGGTTGACATAAGAGCAGTTTAATAATTGAAGCAAAGTAAAATATAATAATAATATAAGGATACTATTGGTAGTTACAAAAATAATTGTAAGTAAAAGGATAGAGAGAGAAAGAGAGAGAGAGGGAAGTAAAACCTAAGGAAACAAGTGGTGCACAATACAACTGCTCACTATTCATGGACTGATGCCCAGCCCATCCCTGAACAGCAATTGGAGCCTCCCAGCCAACTCCCCTCAGTTTATACATTGACCATGACTTTCTGCAGTATGGAATATCCCTTTGCCCAGTTTGGGTCAGCTGTCCCAATTGTGCTTCCTCCCAGTTTCTAATGCACCTGCTCACTGGCAGAGCATGGAACACTCAAAAATCCTTCGCTTGGGGTAACCACTACTTAGCAACAACCACATCAGTTTGTTATTAACATTATTTTTATATTAAATCCCAGCCACTGCATGGTACCATCTATTAGGAGCAAAATCAACTTGATTCCAGAAAAAACCAAGATGGCTCACAACACAACATTTTTCTGGACTTTGGTACTTGTGACAAATGTCACACAGGTGATCACTTGATTTCTCAAAAAGAAGATCCAGTGGTCCTGAAGGCCTTCAGGTTAAGTGGAAAAATATAGAAAATAGAACATTTTAATGTTTAAAAAATATTAGTGTACTAGCTCAGCACAGACTTTAATGAAGCATTCTATATATGAGTTTATACAATACAATAATTTGTGTCTTTCCTGTTTGATTCAGGTCATTGCCATTGTTATGGATATGTTTACAGATGTGGATATTTTTAGAGAAATCGTGGAGGCATCTGCTAGAGGGATTGCAGTTTATATCCTGCTTGATGAATCGAACTTCAGCCACTTTCTGAAGATGGCAGAAAAACAAGGCTGTCAAGTTCAGAGGCTCAGGGTAAGGCATCCTGTCTTCCTTTGCATGAACATTCACTACTTCTCCTCAGCCCACTGAAAAGTGACTATTATAGAAAAAGTGGTTATTGAATATTGATTTTTCAAATTAACAACCAGATGTAAATAGGTACACTCTCAGCAGAAGTTTCTCTACAGATATATATTTTAAAGCATCTTTTTCAAGTGTCAAAACAAGAGAATTTCATAGAATGACATAATTTTAATATATAATTTATAAAATAATTTTCTATTATTGTGTATTTAGGCATACCATATGTTTGAAAAACGAAGCTTTTCTTTTTCCTTTCTCTTGTAGTTGCCTTTAAATAAAGTCATAAAACTTAGATAAATTAATAAGTTGTGTACTTCATTTTATGATTTCTTCTTTAAGGTTACACATTAAAATACTTTAGGGGGCCTAAGATTCTATTTTATTAGTGTTTTCCTGAAAATACATATTTTCATGTCTGTGCTTTTACATATTAAATTGCTTCTACACATTAAATATGTAATTTTATCCTGTAAGAGAAATAACAAGATGGCATTTAAATTTTCATGAGATGTCCTGCACTGCCCAAATGTTTATCAGGGATTAGAATATAAACCATGAGCTGCACTGAACTGCATATGTGCTTCATAAATACTTCTAGATTTACTCTACTGTTGACAGTACTGAAGAAGTTCCAAGGATGTTGTCAGAGTCTCCTTGCCAAGGTCTGAGCACCGACTTAGCTCATAGCTCCATTTGAAATTCCTTGCCTCTCTAACTAGTTAAGCATGTTCATACCAGCCAAAAGTATTACAAAAGCTCTTTTTAGCAGCACCTATTTTAAGAACCCAGTCCAGGAATGGGATAGACATGTGGTGTATTTGTGAGGATAAAGAGGACTTTTTGGTAGATGTTTGGAGCAAACTCTATTTTATACCCATTTTTACTCTGGAGTGGTGACTTATGTCCTCAGAAGTACTCTCACTCTACTTTCCATGCTTATTTCCTACTTATGAGTGTGGGATTGCTCTCTGGTGGCCTAATACACAGAACTGTGGGAACTTCTGGACAAAACAACCAAAACTGTGGTGTTTTATAAACGCTAGTAGTGATTGCCTTCATGAAGTCAGTATTTGGCAATACTTCCATACTCTGGAATTTTAGATACCACCATCTGCCTATTACTTGGGTTAATTATGCCATAGAGGTTGCCAAAAATGGCCTATGCCTATATATGGAATGAGTTTTTTCCTTCCAAAATAAAAAAAATTAGGACCGTGCCTTTCAAGTGACATCTCAAAAATGCAGTATGCATTTTCAAATTAATTCCATGCAGTGTGTATCCACAGCTGTTACAAGAGCTTACGTTCTTTGGATTCAAGGTTGTCTTTTTAAGGCAATTTTATAGACTTTTAGGTATTTATACTGTGGTTGAAAGAATTAATATACATAGATTAGAGTGGATTTTGTATAGATTAGGGTGGATTGGAGAGGTTTGTATATAGCCTCTTCAGTGACATGGTGTTTTATACATTTCTGGGTTTTGGTATGAGAAATAAAATACATCTTTACTCTGCAAGGTTAACTTAGAATAATTTGAGTTTTATCAGAAAACAAAAAATATGTGTGAAAGAGCTAAGCAGCAATCCTGTTGTGTGCTGAGTTTCCAGTTTAGCTTGTAATAAAGCTGTTCAAATTAATGGTCTTCTCATCCATGGGCTACTCCCAGTGACTGTTGCTCTGAGAATAGGAGTTTACTACTCCTGCATTAACTCCTGTGCCTTTTTAGAGGATAAAAGGGAAATGCAGGTGACTACGAAAGAACAGCCAGTATTTGGAAGATGTTTTCTCCCTTTCCCTTTTTCACATCACTCAAGGTTCAGAAAAAAGATAAACATCTTCAACTTCTTGTACTCTTGGCTTCTGGTCTTGCCCTTCTGTTCAGTGAAGGCAAGAAGAGAACAGAGTTGTATGGGTCTATTTCTTTCCTGAAGATATAGCACCAGCAGCAGCATTGGTCTTGTTATTGTCTGGCATGATTGGGTTCAGTCTTGTTGGAGTATGGATGATGCTTGTTAGTCCATACCCTCGTGATGAGTTTTCTGCAAAGCTTTTCAGACTCAACACCTCTGTCTCTTTTTCTCTCCCTTTGAATCAGTAAAAAAGTCTGAGATGCAGTGATAAATAAATCTGTATTTTTTAATTCAGATTTACAACTAAATAGTCTTCTGTATAGAAAAGAAGGAGGATTTTGTTCATAAATCTTCATTAAATTCTGTGCAAACAGTTTTTCTCATCTGTAGTCTGACTCCAAATTCAGGGCATGTTTGCTTCTTTATTGAAACATATAACTGAAAAAATGGATGGACCATATATTCTATCATTATTTTGTGAATTCCATATAGGAAACTATGAAATCAGAGGGTTACTAGGATTATTTTTAGTCTCTCTTGCAGAATCTTTTCATGTAGCTTGTTTTTTACTTAATATTAATCTTGACATCACATCCATCACTGGAGCTCAAATAATTTCTTTCCTGTACTTTCCCATTTTTCTTTTCCAGTTTCATTAGTTTTCTGATTGTACTACTTTTATCCTCAGTAATTAATGTGTTTCCTTTTTTTTTTCTCTACCTAATCTTTGATTAACTTTGTCACTCGTCTGACTTGCTTGATCAGCAATTCCTTTGCATAGAAAGATTAAGAGTTGCTACAGATTCAAACTTTTTTTTTCTGGTGATTTTTGAGAAACTAATATGTAAATTTTTTGAGTTTTTTTTCTGCTACTGCCAGGTATTTTATTTGATATGAGGTGAGACATGGTGGAGATTCTATGCTCTGGAGAGGCCTCTTTTTTACTCTTCTGCTAATAATGAAGGATGATTTTGTCACAGGAGGATATTGAAAGCAATTTGGCTGGGCCTGTTTATTACCTGATAATCCTCTCAGTACTTTCAGTGAATTTCAGGAAAGGGAAAAAAACCCCACCAATTGATTTTACTTTCCTTCTGTGAGGTCTACTCCCAGATATACATGTTTAAATACACAGTAGGAGCTGCTCTTGAGACCTGCTTGCAGCCTGTTTTCTCTCACCAGTGTTAACCAAAATCATCAAAAGTTTTCCAGTACTTCCACATCTAAGGCAAATTTGGTTACTGAATAGTCACTCACAGGATGATGTTGTATCTGCCAGCAAACTTCTGTGATAAGGACCAGACTCCAGTCAAGTCTTGAGTGGTGATTGAGTCATATTCGAAGTCAGAATAGAAGTGAACTTGAAAACTACTTGGCATTTTACAGCACATATATGGTCAATAGCTACTTTTTAAACTGACAATCTGTCACAAGTGGAGTCAGTCAGGGATCAGTTGTGGGCCCAATGCTGTTTAATGTCCTCATAAGTGATCTGGATGAGAGGATCAAGTGTACCCTGACAAAGTCTGCTGGTGATACCAGATGGAGTGAATAAGTGGGCACTTTGGAAGGGAGAGTCACCCTGCAGGAGGACATGGGTTAGCTGTAGATCCTTATGAGGTTCAGTGAGGACAAGCATGAAGTCTTGCAGCTGGGAAAGCATAATCCAGAAATGCAGCACAGGCTGGGATATAACCAGCTGGGCTTCTGCCAATAACAAGCTCAACGTCAGGGAGCACGCTCCTGCAAGGAAAGCCAACAGCATGCTGGCCTGCATCAGAAAGGGCATCACCAGCAGAGATAAACAAGTCATTGTCCCACTCTGCTCAGCACTTGTCAGGCCACACTTGGAACACTGTGTTCAAATTTCACCCCCACTACTTAAAAAAGATATAGACAGGCTGGAGAAGGTCCAGAGAAGGGCCACAAAGATGATCCGAGGACTGAGAAGCTGCCATATGAGGAAAGGCTGAGATAATTGAGATTTTTCAGCTTTGAGAAGAGAAAGGGAGACCCTATCACTGTGTTTGTGTGTGGAAAGAGAGGCTACAAAGAGGATGGAGACTTATTTCTACCAGGAATTACATGAAAAGGACTTGTCTTGGGAACAAGTTACTTCTGGAGAGATTCCCAGAGGAAATTCTGTCACAATGAGGTCAGCTATTGAAATAGTTACCTGGGGTAGTGGTGGATTTCTCAACACTGGACACTTAAGACTCAAGTGGGCAAGTGCTGGGCCATCTTGACCAGACTGTACTTTTCAAAGAATGGTTGGATCAGATGATCCTTGAGGTCCCTTCCAATCTGGTATTGTTTCTAGCATTCTATGACCTTTTACATCTTACTAGAGAAGAGAGGCACAGGATAATAAATAATTTTAGTAATGAGGAACAGTATGAAAAATGTGACCATTTTTCCTTTAAAACTTTTATGCTAAATATTAGGTAGACATTAATTTTCTTCTTTGTGCATATTCTTGACAGCAAGTACAGGGCAAGAAATGGAACTGCACTAAAAGCAGTGCCTACAAATAAAATGTGCTGAAATGAAATGTTTTAGACCGTTATACTCTACTCTACTCTACTCTACTCTACTCTACTCTACTCTACTCTACTCTACTCTACTCTACCCCTACTCTACTCTACTCTACCCCTACTCTACTCTACCCTACTTCACATATTGGAGAGATTTTACTAAGGAAAATAAATGTGTAGTGGTGAATAATACTTCAAAATTTTAAATCACATTTATGTGTCACTCCATGGAATGAGAATGTAGGGAAAATGTACATAAAAAGAGATTAGAGCTTGTTTCTTGTTCATCGTTGGGTGTCATTTAACTGGATAGCACTGATGCTTATCCTGAAACTGCAGCCACTGGATGTTTTAAATGTTCCTGAGTGTCCTGAAACTCTAGGACAAGAGAGAAGATCCTGTGGCTTCCAAACTCTCCATTCATAAGTGAATGATTGCTTTACCCACAATGATGCTGTGATGAGTGGCACGCTGCTGTTAGGAGAGTCCTATAGCCTGAGGATGAAACCAGGCAGGAGGGTGAAGCCCAGCATTTCATACCAGATGGGGCTTGTAATTCAGTATGTCTATATTTACTGCTTCTAATCTCAAGTGGAATGCATTGTTGCTATATATCCTCAAATATGACTTGGGTGATTTGGGATTTTGGGTGATTATTAAAAGTGTGCGTTCCTGGAACCTTAGTTAGAGGGTTTGAAGCTGGTGAAGAATGCTGGATGAACTGTGCAGGAAAAGGAAGTGTTATGTGAGAAAGGTAGCATGGTCTCTGGCACTTGTCATGTTCCCATCTGGTAATGGGTGACCTACCAAGGGAGAAAAAGGGTTCAGAATCAGAGAATACAGATGGAAAAGCTACAGGAGGAAAAATACTGAAGAGAAGGTAAACAAAAAGGAGAACATGGTGACTACAATTACTACAATTTTTTTTAAAACCCCCCAGGAATTTAATGTAAATAATTTTATTCCTCTTTTACATATGCCTATTTAAAATTATATTTCAACTTATATGTACCTAAGGCAAAGCTTTTTTTGTGTGTAATATGGTAATTTGCAAGCCATTAGACTTGGTTGTGCCTCCAGCATTGATTCCCAAATGATATTCTGTCCAATCCTGATCAGACCTTATCTAAGTAAGATTTAATGTGTTCAACTGGCATGTCCTTAGGCCAACATTACTTGTTATGGGTACTTGAAAATGTATAAGCTGCTCTCAAGTTACCTTTTTCAAATTTTAATGACATAAATATGATTAAATATAATTAAATACAAGTCTGAAATACACATATAATTATGTGGTATATAGAACAGGGTAAAACAGTCATCAAACTAAATGCAAATTTCATTACTAATTCACAAGATTTTATTAAGGGTTTACTATTATAGTTATCTTTAGAAAGGGTAAATTTCAGTATTTTCTTCTTTTTTGAGAATTACTATTTCCATAGTGTTTATCTTTCAAATGAAAGCTTTTAATATATATAGTTAAAGCTCGAAGAGCTGCTGGTGAAAAAATTATTTTCTTCAGTGGGCTTGTTCAAAGTTCAACAAAATCACTGTGGAAAAGCACGAAAATTGACTTTCATCAATAAAATACTTCTAATTGGAGCACAGAAAACTTATAGACAGAATGTTAGGTTGGCAAAAGTAATTAGCAGTTAGAGATGCAAATTTATGTTAACCTGGCATTCATTAATGCAAATTGAGTTGTTATTTATTCTTTTGTAGCTGTTTCTGAAAATAGACCTAAGTATCCACCTGTATTTTTGCTTTTAAAATTTTTACCTTTTAAAATTTTACAGCACTTCTAGATAATACTTCTTTTATTTATCTAATTAAGAGATAAACTTTATATTTTATATTTGCTAGACATTTTTTCTATTTGCTAGACATATAGCTCACAAACAAAAGTAATTCTGAAATGCTGTCTTTGTACATTTTAACTGAGCTGAATTTGTGTTCAAAGCTTGACAAAAATTCAAAGCAAAAACTCACCTAATAGTGAGTGAATAATTTAGAAAACTTTGATAGTTTGAGTTAAACCCTAATTTTCCAACTCAGCAGCTTTTAAGTGTGATTCTTGCTTCTGTGGTTTCATTTTTCATTTGATAAAAGTTTCAAGATACCAACACTGAAATATACACTGATTTAGAAAGCGTGTGTTATTTGGAAATGTGCTTTCATGTCATGAATATTTTCTCCTAATTTTTTGAATTTTCTGTTTGGAAAGATCAAGTTTGTTGGATTGTAGTAGATATTATCCTTAAACTCCTACAACCTCTGTCTACTAGAACTTCATATGTTTTAGGCAAATGTAGAAGTGCTCCCATAGATTCTGAAGGCTTATGTCACTGTATTGCAAACACAATCTATACTTTATAGACTGGAATTTTAAATGAATTTGTAAGTTTGAACATCTCTACAGCTTCCTGAGGATGGGAAGTGAAGAAGGAGATGCTGGTCTCTTCCCCCTGGTCTCCAGTGACAGGATGCATGGGAATGGTTCAACCCACCACAGGTGGTTTAGACTGGACATCAGGAAGCATTTCTTTACTGAGGGAGTTGTTAAACACTTCCTGGGGAACAGGCTCCCTGGGGAAGTGATCAATGTCCCAACCTGTCAGTGCTTCAGAGGCATTTGGACAATGCCCTTAATAATTGGCTTTAACTTTTGGTCAGTCCTGAATTTGTCTGACTAGTTTGACTAGATGATCATTGTACATCCTTTCCATCTGAAATAATCCTGTCCTGTCCTATCCTATCCTATCTAATCCCATCCCATCTCATCCTTTTCTGTTTATTCAATCCTCCTGATTTTGCTGGATTTACCATGTACAGAGTCTTTTCCATTTGCTTCATGAGCAGCCCTTCCACCTATAGCTGACCTTTACAGAGCACGTCTGCCATGACCTGCAGCCTGCCCTTGTAGCAGTCCTGTGAAGCATGATGTTCCTGTCTATTCACGGGTCTTACATTCCACCATTTCCATGTGCACAGAGTATGTAATAATTGTGTAGATTCTTGATTTTTACTGCCAATGCTCAAGTATGGATTTTACTCCCACTGGAGACCTAAGGTTACTAGAAAAACTATTCCAAGGCTAGAAACTACAGCAAATATTGTGATCAGAGTTATATTCCAAGCTAATTTTATGTCTTGTGAAGGATTTTGTGTCTCATAGTTACATGAGGTAGATGCTTGTTAGGTTGGTTTGCACTGAAAAGAAATTTTAGTTTTTTCTATAAATAAGTACCTTTTGTGTAATAATTTCCGTTAAATGAGCCTTTTTTTTCTACATCCCCATAAGAACTTTTTGAAAATTATTATTAGTACAGTCCATAAGGTGTAGTAACAACTTATTTCAAATTTTCTATTTCTATGAGCATAAAAAGCAAGTGACAGTATAGAGAGAAAAATTACAAGATGCTGACTTAGCTGAATCTGTTTCATCGGTAGTCTGGGGTAAAAATTGACCACGTTTTTGAGATCTGGTGTGGAAAATCTCCCAAGTGCCATTTACTGAGTTTGCATGAATAAAACATAAATCTTAATAAAATTCAAAATTAACTGCTGCATTGAGTTCATGCTACCTATGCATGCTGTGTTAGTGTCTCTGAATTTAAAAATATGGTTCATCTCATGGTGCAAAGCTGATAGATAAATTTTATTGGCGGTAAAACTGCAAGGGATTCTGGCATAAAGGGGTATTATTCAGTGGGTCATCTCAGAAATAAAAGTGATCCTGGCTTTTTTAAGTGTTTTCTATGATTAGCTGAGATACTTGGAAATCATATAAACATGTGCATGAGCTGATGGAAAGAGTTTTTTTTAACAGTACAAAACCTCTTTCCCTTGTTGAAGATACCTTTTGCCAGAACCTCTTTTCTGAAGTGTGGCTATGGAAAAGTGGAATTTCATTTTCTGTGGCCTAGAGAATCTCATCAGTCTTGAAGACAAAACAGTAACTGGCCATTTTGGGTTCCTAGGCAATAAGTTTGAACAGCATTTCATTCCCTGCAGAATTTATTAATATGCAATAATGTAACTTTTCTCCTGCTGTTCCTCTGAATTTTAGCCCCCTGGATGCTAAAGATGGACTATAGTAGACAAAGTAAAGTGTTTTCATTGTTTTTTTTCAGAATATGAGGGTGCGGACAGTGAAAGGACAAGATTACTATTCTAAAACAGGAGCAAAATTCCATGGAAAAATGGAACAAAAATTTATTCTTGTTGACTGTAAGAAAGTCATATATGGTTCTTACAGGTAAGATCAATCACTGAAGTGTCTGTAGCAAACCTGTCATCTCAGTACTGCTGCTATAGCAAGTTCAGGAGTTTTGTATTTTTGAAAATTCTAGGGAATCACATGGGTAATTTTGAGTATGTTTTCTGTAGTTTAACAAGTTTTCATAGATACTTATTGCTAAGCCTAACAGATCCTCTGTTCATATTTTACAAATAAGAAATAAAGGATATAGGTTTTGCTACAGCTGAAAAGTTGCTAGAAAGAAAAAAATCCTGACTTGTCTTACGTTGTTGGAATTATTCTTGTTTGACATTCACTCCAGAAAAGTGAGTGTCAAAATTATTTCATAAGCTATTTTGGATAGTTCCTCCATGTAATAATCTTCTAAAGCTAACATTAGAGACTGATTCTGTGGCTCTCTAGTTTATGATGGTCAAATTCAAAATTGCCCGTGTCTCTCTCTGTTTGGCTAAGTTTCTGTATTCTGTTTTCCTTTTTATTTCCAGTGTGTGTGTGCAAAACAGGCTGGAAGAACTTAGAGCCCTGCAGAGCTGGAAAAAACCTAAGTTAAAGCAGAGACACACATAATTAAATATTTTCCTTCTTTTCATGCTACACTTCTCTCCTTTGCCCGAATGAGTTAGTTTCTGCCAGCATAGTGCCTGGGTGCCAGATCCACAGCCACTGCCTTTAATAGATTTCCACCACTGTAAGCTTTTGAAAATCTGACCTTTCATTTCCTCCAAGACTTAGCAAGCCCCAAATTCAGACTGACGTGTATAAATGATAGTGAAGTAAGTGACAAGTTCATAAATGACTCAGGGTAAGAGACTGCAGGGAGAGCCTGCATGGTTTGACATCTACACACAATGTCATAGTCTGTGAGAATAGGATAGGTTTTCTCTTTCCAATCTGAAAAACAGCACTGCTTGAACACCTTGCACCACAGGGGCTGGAATCGTCAATTTCTGTAGAAATTAGGCCTTCTTTCAAAAAGAATCTAGTGATTTGTAACAGGAAAAACAAGTCTTTCTGAACTCTGTCACTGAACTCAATTTAAAGTTCAGGGTTTTTTTTTCAAATATTATACATTATTCTTAATGGTAAGAATTAATAGGAAAAAAACCTTATGCAGCATATTTGATTTAATCTTGGTACACTATAACTTCCTGAAAAATACAAAAGCAGCAAAAACCCTCTAATCAGTAAGCTATAAATGTGAAAAGCGAACCTGTTTTCTAACATCTAGAAGAAAAATGCAAATAAATAAATAATTTTTTTTCATGAAAATAGGATTTCAAAACAATTTTTTTCTTTGTTGTAACCTAAAAATTGTATGGTTTTCACTCCATTATATTAGTCTTGTTGCAGCATCCTAATGTACGTTAATTTATTTTGTCTCATTTTGTCTCTATAAATTAATTGCAGCTACTTAGCTTTGAGTATGTGTTCTGTCTTTTACAGCAGAAAAGAATAAAAGCATTGTTAAAGCATTATCATTGCAATTAAAATAAATTTTCATATCCAATGCATATTAGAAAATGTAAACTTTTTTCAAATTCTGAGATGCATCTTTTTGAAAATGTTTAGAATTAAGTACACTTAAAATTGCTGAAGCAGTGCTGCATGTTATTTCAAATGTATTTTTTTCACAACATAATCACACAGTAACATTTTCTGACTGAAGTGTTTGTACAGTGGGTATAGGTTAGTCCTGCCATAGACTTTGTAGAAGTGATTTTTTTCCATTAGGTATTTGTACTTTATTGTCCTACATTTGTGAATCCTTTTTTAGAATACTTTTTATAAGGGCAATTATAAGGGTAGTTATAGACTCATTCCTGCTCCCACTGTAATCAGTGGAAAATCTCCATCTGAATTTAACTGGTGTTAGATTAGACCTACTGAGTCCAAATTACATGAGTAATGCCCTAGACTTATTTATTTAGAAGGTATTTTTACAAACCCAATGTTTGCGTAAGAAAGACTAGTGTAATACTTTAGCTCAAAAGAACTGTATCTAATGGTCATTTGTTCTTCTTTCAGCTTTATGTGGTCATTTGAAAAAACCAATCTCAGTATGGTTCAAGTTATCACAGGACAGCTTGTGGAATCCTTTGATGAAGAGTTCAGGACACTGTATGCCCGTTCTTCTGTTCCTAGCTCATTTGCCCCAGAATTAGTGCGGGTAAACAGTCGTAAGACGCTGTGGGATAATGATACATACCAACATTCAGTGTCTTCCTTGGCTTCAGTTTCTAGCCAAAGAAACCTTTTTGGTAGGCAAGACAATGTTCTCAAGATAGATCCTGTTTGGAAATCTCGTGGAAGATATGCAGTAAATGACATAGATAAATATGGCTTGAGAAATCAAGCCTATAATAAGCAACCATTTAATCCAGGTTTTAATGTTCAAAATACAATCCAGCAGTATCAACCTAGTGAAAAAAATGAGCACTGGAAGAGACATAGTTATGCTGGGGAAAAGCCAGAAAGGACACCTTACCTATTGCTCAACAGAGCTATTAACAGAGCAAACAATCTACCAAATACTTGGAAAATGCCATCTGATAGCCTTAGTATTGTGTCATCATTACGAGGAGGATATGCAAATAACTACAGTATTCCCCAGCAAAGTTTTGCTGATCAATTCTCACGACCAAAGGTAAATCTTGCGGAGAGAAATTCAATTGTACGGAGGTCTTTTAATGGGACAGATAATCATATCCGCCATCTGCAGCAGAGGATGCCAACCCTTGAGCACACAACAAAATCATTCCTACGTAACTGGCGAATAAAGTCGTATTTGAATGATCAGTCAGATTATCCAGTAGAGTCAAATGGGTCAGCCTTGGGTGACAGATTTGATAGCTATGACACAGCTGAAAATATTAAAGCTCATGCACTGTACTCTCATTCTCGCTTGCGATCATCACTGGTGTTTCAGCCAACTTTACCTGAACAGCAGGAAGTAAGCAGCTGTGCAAGTTCTTCAAATTCAACTATAATTTGTTCAGAGGGAAGTGCAACACCTAAAGGGACATCTAACCATGCTCCAAGTGTGGAAAATGGAATGGATAATGTTTCAGAGGAGCTTAGCACAAACTGTCCTCTCAAATCAGATGCACCAAAAGCCCAAAGAATTCAGATTGCAGATGACACAAAACCTAGTGTAAATTCAAATGCAGCTGACTCATCACTTTATTTGTACACAACACTGTGTACAGACAAACATGCAGAAAATTTGAAGAACCTTCAAAATGAAAATATGCTCAAAAGGAGAAGTTTTCCCATGTTTAATTCCAAGTCCATATTGGATCCTGGTACCAACAAAAATGCATCTAATTATGTTTACAGCACATTGACTAGGCATAGACTTAAGCAGCCAGTTAGTCCAAAACTTCCAGAAGATATGCTGAAGAGTGCTAAAAGTTTGCATAGTGTGACCAACCACTCGCCACAGGAGGAAAAGGACCTGAAAGGAGAGATAAAGAGCCCAACTGCTAGCAAGGCAATCTCCCTGGCAGCTCTCACTGAAGCTAGCAAGGAGGAGTCTAGTAAGGATTGCACATCGAAGAAAGAAAGTAAGAATTCCCCAAGTTTTCTGAAGAAAGGATCCCAGAAACTACGGTCACTTCTTAATCTCACACCAGACAAGAAGGAAAACTTGTCAAAAAACAAAGGTCCTGCCTTTTACAGAATGTGTAGTAGTTCTGACACGTTGGTTTCTGAAGATGAGAATCAAAACCCAAAAATTTCTGAAAATAAGACAGATTCTTCCCCAAGAAGAAAAAGGAATTCGTCATCAAATTCTCAAGGTAGTTTGAACAAAAGTAAAGAAGATGTCACCGGGAGTCCAACGAAGTCTCCAAAGTCTCCGAAGTCACCAAAATCTCCAAAACCTCCATCTGATGAGAGCAATAAAAAGTGTCCTCTCTTGTGTCCCCTTGAAAGTAAGTTCATAGAAACTGCAGGAGATCCATCTACTCCAAGATTTAATACAGAACAGATTCAGTATCAAGATGCAAAGGAAATCTCCACAAATGCTACTTCCGAAAGTGCTCCTGTTTCTGCTCTCCAAAGAGCAAGTTCAGTGACACCACAGCTGGCAGGCTCAAAGCACCAAGAAGAGCTGAGATCTCGTTTGAGTGAAAGGCGTGTTTATAGTCGCTTTGAGCCATTCTGTAAGATGGAAAATGCCAGCCAACCTGCAGGAAATGCAGCCAACAGCAGTTCACATCTATCAGATATAAAAAGCAAGACCGTAGGGAATAATTACGGTAGGAGTAATCACATGGTCAGCTACAACTCAACTGCTTACCACCCATTGCAGCCTAATGAAAACAAGCTGAGAGGATTTATGCAAAAGTTTGGGAACTTCTTACACAAGAACAAGTAATGTTATAATTTTGTTGATTATATTGAAATACAGCAAGACTGGCAAAGCTGGACATAATCTTAATTGGACAAAGACTCGTGGCTAACTTCTGTAGAGTTTACTTGGACTTCTTCTTGGGTCTAGGACACTGGAATGAATGTACATATTTTTAAAAATAATTATTCTAGAATTGTTATACTTAAATCTTTACAGAAATTCTGTGTCCAGAAGATGTCTCAAGGAAGTTGTTTATAGTGTTGATATTGTAAGATTAATTTTATACATTTTGCTTGTGAAGAAAATACATTCTAGCATATTATAAGATTAATAAACATGGGGTAAAAAAGATGGGGGATGTTTTTAAACTTCAGATAGTACTGTTTCCGAAGATTTGCCCTTCAAAAATAGAATAGCACTAGGAATAGTAAATTGCATTTTTTCGTCATTTATGTACACTTTTGAATTATAAACACAAATATTAATGCATTGCATGTTACTTATCTTTAATTTTTGGAAACCTCTTTTAGGTTAATAATTTACCCCATAGCATCTATTGAACTTTTTGGGAAGCAGATGGATCTATCTTACTTTATTGAATTTTCTGTGTAATATGATATTTTCCTGAAGTATTTGGCATACAGATTTGAAAGTGACCTTAATCTGAGTTTTCACAGACTTGTTTACATGGTTAAACTAGTGTGAATGTAGAATGAACATTAAAAAAACTATTTATAAAAAAGGTGCCTTGAACATAACCTACAACTAGTTTAAATTTCAATGGGTTAATTACATTTGTACAGCATGCCAGTATTCTGTAATGTCTTCATTAAAAAAGCTTTTTTATTACATTTTTCTACTTGGTGTTTAAAAAAAAATTCTGTGGACTTCCATTTCTCAGGTAAGTTTTTGAGTTTCACATGCAACAGTCTGTTTTAAATATTTTTGCAATTATGGCTTTAATGGCCTTATGTCACTATGCCCGTGAGGAATTAGGCAGCTAAAAGTGACATCTGTAAAAATCCCCCACATCAAATGATTAGGCACCCTTCCTAAGACGAAGAAAGTATCAGTGAAGGGTGATAGTAGAAAGTGTTAAACTTCAGTGAAGGGATTGAGGCACCTAACTGCAGTCTAAGGGACACGCTTGGTTTATCTGAGCCTCTGTATCATAAAAAATTTCTCAATAACAGGTGATTACAGGTTAGTGCTTACAAAAACATCACAGGTGTGGTGATGTGTTTGGGGAACAGCATGACATCCACTTCTCATCTGCAGTGCACAGCCAGAACATTCAGCTGGTTTACCCTGTCCTGGGTGTGAAGTTTGTGTCTTAGAAGGACTCCACAACCATTTAGCAGTAAGATGTTCTGTGACAGTTTTGTTCCAAATTCTGGTTTTTTTGAAATTTCACTGCTGACAGCTTAGAATTCTTATACAGCAGAATTATAGAATTCTTTGTGTTTCAGGAGGGAGTTTCAGGAGAAAACTTCAGTCTTAGATCTGAAAGGTCCCATAGTGTTCTATGGAGGAGTCCACCATGGAGGTCTTGTCATCATTCTTTAGAAAGAAATACCAAAAAGGCAAAAATGCACCAGTTAGATGAAGTTCATTTGCTTATCCACCTGTGGCCCTGGGAATAGATTTTAAATGGAAATCTGCTTCTCACCATGAGAACCTCCTCTGGTTCCCACGAAGTCACTGTAGTTACTGTCAATGATTTCAATGAAGCACTGTCAAGCTCTTTCTCAGGCAGCTTTATTAGGGCTCGTGCATCCTAGCAGTAACTGTTTCATTTGGGGGATGCTAATTATTTCTGTGACTGACAAAGACTTGCATCTCAGTCCTCTGCTGAAAGTTTAGGTCTGTCCATTACCTGTGATCACAAAAGATCTTACAAATTTCTTGATGAGCACCTAGTTCATTCCTTGATGAAATGCCATAGTTAGTATTTTTCCCAAATATTTATATTTAAATATTCTGTCCCAACAGAGGCAACATGTTCAGATCCAAGATAAGAAGTGTCTTAGTTCTCAAGGTATGTTTTCAACATAGGCACAATGTACTTCCACAGCTACTCAGACAATAGCAATGCCATACTGTACTTTTTAAAACACTTAATAATTTTTAGCCAGTTGGACACATTTGTCCAGGATAGTACCTTGAATTGAAGTGCAATTGGTGCTAAAAATGGTAAAGGTAGTTATAGGAAGATCTTTAGTTTTCCTTTGTACTCTAATGATCTCTGACATACGCTTGTAAGCAGAACTATATTTGGGAAGGAAATGAGAGAGGGAAAATAAGGGTCTTGGAGCAGGTTTAGAAGTGACAGTGCATTCCATCTTGTAATAAGGTTTGGGAAATCTATACTCATGCAATTTGGAAATATTTTACTGTATTTTTCCAAGTAGATTGCTAATTAAAGAGTTCTGATAAGGCAGATATTTTAATTTACCTAGTCATCTGTGTTTGTAGATACATACTGCTGTTTTTCACCTGCACAGAAGATTAAAAGCCTTCAGTGAAGAGCCTGCTCATAGACTTGATAGTGCAAAAAAAAATCTCTGTAGGACTAGCATTTTTTATTATTTTCAAATCTCTTCTCAGACTTCCCACATAGGAATGGTCTGCACTAAGGCTTGATCCGAGGTTAATTGAAGCAAATTCCACAGACCTCAGGGGAAGTAGGATCAGACACTTAATGTACTGACAGCACTATTTTAGCAATGTTACAAGACCCAGTGCTGGCTGGGGAGGATAAGGCTCTGCTTGACACCATGGGAAGAGCAGCTTAATGCCCTGCCTGCAGCTATAGCTTTGAAGGTTGGGAAGCACACTGGGGAGGTCCACAGGTGCTGCAAGGACCAAGTGTTCATTTGTTCCCTCCAGAACCTGTGTTAGTGGAAAATGCTCACCCATTGCTGTCTGATTTGTCTCATATCTCCATGGAAACCCAGTTGTCTGTAAAATAAAAAGGAAAATACAGGGGGCAAAAAAAATCCCTATATCAGCAGAGAAAAAGGATGTACAGATTTCTGGAGGAAAAAGTTGGAGTTTGTATTTTTGAACTTCTTTTTCCCAAAGCTTGTCTTGATGTTTCTGCCTTTCCCAAGAGATGCACTTCATCCAGTGTGTCCTAAATGTACATTGCACGTTGCAAGTTTTACAACCCGCACACACCCAATGCACTCCCAGTTTTGTAGGGCTGTGAAGTAATAGCTGTTGCCATGCGTGACAGTCATTTGGCCACATGACTTGGGAATTGTGAAATCCACAAGAATGTCATGTCATTCCTGCATTAAGTAAAAGTCCATTAGCTCTGTCACTCATCTATCTCTGAGGGCAGTTCTGTGAAAGCTGTTCAGAGTTAGGCAGTGCTGAGCGTGGCCCTCAGGAGCACTGTGGGGATCAGAGGGCAGTGCAGCTGGGAGATGCAGGCTTCTCATACAGTGCTCATTCAATTTGTGTCATAAATAAACTACCCCTACATACAATCGTAATATACAGTGAATAAAATACTTCAATTCTTCAACCTTGTAGTAAACAGCTTTTGCTGCCTCTCAGATTGCAAAATTGTTGGTTGTTCTTTTATTAATGACCTTGCACTACCCTTTTATTCCTGCTAACAAACATGAACCAGATGTGAAGAAAGATTATGAATCAAGAAATAATGAGTTGCCAACTGTCTAATAAATGAGGATAGAAGTACTTGTGACAAACCTTGAGAAAAAACAAAAAGTTTATCAGCCACTAAATATTTGTGCACAGGTGAAAAAATTACTATTCAAAGGCAACAACTGTTTGATCATTTTTCAGCTTTCTGAAATGTATTAAAAATGTTGTGGTTTGTAAGACATCATAAAAATACCAAATTTTTTGGTATTTTGACAGGACAATGTAAAAATAAAATTTAAATTGACTCTACTAAGCTGTATGATAAATACATATGTTTTTTCATTTATAGCATTATGTGGGGTAAGCTGTAAGATCAACAAGTAGCTTTGCAACTGTGTAATGCAGAGAGATCAGCAAGGTTACTCTGGTACTTAGTGTAATTTATTCCCTGTATCAATCTAGTTTTGCACAGTACGGTACTTAGGGTTTTTTTAGTTTGTTTCTATTTAAGTAGGAGATTTAGAGCAACATAAAGCTGCAGTATTTCATGGGTAATTGAAGCATGTTCCTCCAGTTTTGTCTTCACTTGCACAAGTACATATTCCATTAGCACCCCAGTGACAAGAGAGGAGACTGCAATGCTCAAAAGACTCTTGCCATTTCATGCCTTATTTCAGAGAGGTGCTTACAGATAGATGTCTGGGTACCTTTATATAGGGTCTGAAATCTTTCATAATTTTCATCTCTAAGAGTTACAGTTAGGTCTACAATTTTCACATTTCATATAATGCCAAATATGTTGCATGTTCTGAGAATGCTTTTCTGTACTTGGAAACAGTATAGAAGAAAACATTTGCTCTTGGAGAACTCAGAACAGGGCTCTTGCTGTTAAGCAAAGCTGGTAGTTGTGAGTTTTGCCTTTGTGATTTTGGCTAATTAAGTCATACCACTTGTGCTGCAGACCCTTCCACAGCTCCATTGCCCTTCTCTGGACACTCTCCACCACCTCCATGACCTTCTTGTAGTGAGGGGCCCAGAACTGAGCACAGTGTTCAAAGTATGGCCTCACCAGTACCAAGCCCTGGGTGACAATCACTGTCCTGGTCCTGCTGGCCACACCATTGCTGATCCAGCCTATCCAGATCCCTCTGCAGAGCCCTCCTACCCTCCAGCAGATCAACACTCCCAGTTAACATGGTGTTGAGGGTCGATGTGATCTCCTCATGCAGATCATCAATAAAGATCCTAAGTAGCACTCACCCCAACACTGAGCCCCTGGGAACACCACTGTGCTGACTGCCAATGGGAATTGATTCCATTCACCAATGCACCATACAGCTAGTTTTTTACCCAGTGAACTGTGCACCCAACCAAGCCATGAGCATCCAGTTTCTCCAGGAGAATGCTGTGGGAAATGGTGTCCCTGGCACCCAGATCAGAGTGGACAGGCCTGTAGTTTCCTGCGTCCTCCCCTGGTCCTCATAGATTGGCATCATATTTGCCAACTTCCAGTCACCTGGGATCTTCCCAGTTAAGCAGGGAAATGAAAGGGGCTTGGTGAACACTTCTGCCAGCTCCGCAGAGTACCCTTGAGTAGATGCAATCTGGCCCCATAGACACGTGTGTTTAAGTGGAGCATCAGATATCTCACTATTTCCCCTTGGATTATGGGGGTTTCATTCTGCTACTCATGCCTGTCTTCCTACTCAAGGGCCTGGTACCCAGAGAACAACTGGTCTTACTAATAAAGACTGATGCAAAGAAGGCATTAAGTACCTCAGTATTTTCTTCATCCTTTGTGACTGTGTTTCCCCTCCATATCCAAGAAAGGATGGAGATTCTCGTCAACATTCCTGTTGCTGATGTGTTGATAGAACCCATCCTTATTGTCTTTTCTGGCAGTGGCCAGGCTAAGTTCCAGATTGACTTTGTCCCTTCTAATTCTCTCTCTGCAAAGTGTCACAATATCCTTATGGTTGTCTTGAGTTGCCTGTCCCTTCTTCCAAAAGACATAATTTTTTTTTTTCTTTTTTTTTCATATATATCTTTGTGGATTTTTTCAAAATATCTTTGTGTATTTCTGGAGGAGAATCTCGTTTGCTAAAAATTACTTGGCATCCCTTCAGAGGAAGCTTCTGTGAAGGCTAGCATCTTTCTTTCAACATATGTGTTAAAATATCTAAAAATTCAGTTGTTAAGTGCAAAAGATAGTTCGAGGGAAAAGTAATCATTTCTGATACATGGGCCATGATATGTGCTTATTTTGATAGTGTTGCTTCCATATGTAAATACAGCTGGGAGGAAAATTGCTTCTTTTCTCTCCAGAACACACAATTTATGCCAGTTGAAGTAGAAATATTTGAAAGACTGAGCACTAGTGACAATATTTTATTGTGTTTGAGAAATGAATGCAACTAATTAATTAGCATTCAAGCACTGGACTTGGACATGTCTATTGTATGTCTGTTCTTGCCTCATTTAGCAATCAATGTACTCAAAATTCAGACTGATCAAAGCTTCCCAAGCTCTTGAATATTACTCTGAAGAACTATTCTAATGAGGTATTAAAAACATGCTTAGATTTTTAAACTAGGCCATTCCAGGATAAAGCATACCAGGCATATATGTTTTGTTAGATCTTGGTATTTAAACTCTGAGTGCAATCCCAGCTGGTGTATTGGGGGTAATTGTTGACTATATACTTTCATTGTTTTGTTTGAATCATGTCTTACTTTGACCCATGGCAACACCACATTTAGCCATCATGTCTGATATGTTTCTTTCAAATGTCACATATACTGGTGTGAAAATATTCTGATTTCATAGTTTAGATCAATCTTCTTTAAAGCAGAGTGTGCGGATCTGTGATGATCCCTAAGATTTCAAAAGAAGATAGGGATGCGAATTTGAATTACTAAAAAAGCAAAAGACACAACTAAAAAGCATTTGCAGGTATCTTCACACACAGCAAAGGAAACAAGTAAAATCAGAAGATAAAATTGCAAGTGAATATTCATAATATTTTACCAGTTGAAAATTTTACCAGTTGAAAATGAAAGCTAGTGCACCAACATGACAGGAAACATAATAATCAGTTGCTATTTGATTAAAAAAAGCTGAGAGACACTAATCTAGATGATGCAAAAGAAGCATGAGGGGTGCTACAAATACACAAGACCCAGAATGAATTTTCCTGGGTAGTTTTGGAAAGTGGGGAGCATGAGAAAGGAATTCCAAAAAAGTTAGTTTCAATAGTGACAGATGTAAAGGACTGTGCTGGTTTCAATTAAAGCTACCTGATATGTAAATCCTTTTTTCCTAAGACAGAATTCCTGGATTACATAGCAGCTATGTTATGGGTATACTGTGTATGTACAAATACAAACCAAAAATTGCTTTGAAATAATTTATTACCTTTATTTTTTACCAAATAAAATGTTTCTTTTAAAGCTCAGCTCATTTTTATGCTCGTTTTTTCACTGGCTCATATTGTTACTAACATTTCTCATTTCAAAACTGTAAACATTGTTTAAAAATGCTGACATCAGAAATGCTGAATGAAATGTTAAAAATCAAGATCTCAAAGCTGCTTTGTGGTAGTATCACTGTTTGCAGAACTGCTGCACCTTCTGTGGGACCAAGAGCTCACACAAACCACAGAGAAAGGAGAAAAGCCATCATCATTAAAATAAAATACCTGAAATAAAATATTGGTATAATATAATGAAATTAAGTGGCATCAAAAATGTGGGGGGGCAAGGTCCACAGTGTTAGTGTCCCATGTTTACTTTTAGAGCCTTCTGTCACTTCCTTGCTCTAATATTTTGGGTTTATTTACCTTCCTGTTAATTCTCCTTTGCTAGTAATGTCAGGTTCAATGGTGTTTTCTTTTCCTCCTATATCTGCCTTAATTTCCTATTCCCTATTTAAATGAAACATCCTTCGGAAAATGTTTGCCTATCTGTTGCATTGTACTTGCTACTGAAAAAATAATTTCCATCACATGGCTTGTGAGAATTAACTTCTGACAACTCCATGAATGAGTTGTACCATGGGATAGCTCATGAGGAATTGATTTTCAGTCTTGAATATTTGCTCAGTGCTTGTGAAGCCTTTCTGAACAGCTTATGGTCTATATTTAGACTTAATGAAAGAAGGAAATTAAGAGAAAGAGAAGTTTGCACTTTTTCAGTTACAAAAGGTTATAGAACATTGAGGTGATTTACCACATATGAAGACTTTGATGGCTGGGTTGTGGCGTGGTGTCTGCAGGCATCCATGCACATACCTGTATGCACATTACTGACCCTCCTACTTGTACAGGAACTTCTACTTACATTGTAATTTCAGTAAAACTCGTCGGGGTTCATTGAGTTCAAGTCTTTTCTCAGTTCCCACACAGAAAAGCCATTATAATAATTACTGCCTTGCCTCTTTTGCTTCGTGTTTTCCTCACTTAGGACAAATGTAAACTTACCCTACCAGCAACTCTGTGTGCAGCATTTCAGCATCACTAAGTAAATATATGAAAAACAAAACTTTTTTCATTTTTGGGTCAAATCAATTGGATTGAGAAGGAAGGTGTGCCTATATGCTAATGGGACAAGACCAATGCATGTATGAGTAGGGGATTTCTGACGGGAAAGTACTTGCATGCCAGTTGTCCTAGGTTACAATGTAAGATGTGCCCAAAGTATGTATTCTATCACCATCTTCATGAGCTGTTGAAACCAGGTGGGGCAGTGTTTCTCTTATCTTCTGTTAATGGGCCCAGCAATGGCTTGCTGCATGACTCATAGATAACTCCCTCCGGGAGCTATCTCTGTTTAATGGGCCATCAAGGACCCACTGCATGACTCATAGAATGAGATCAGCCCATTAGGAGATGCTCTGCCCAGGGGGAGGAGCCAAGCATTCCCACCTGGATATAGTCTGGGATTTGGGACAGCACAGGCAGCCATTACCCCCTGGACTCCCAGAGGACAAGGGCTACCAGACTTTTCTAAAGGATCACTGCTTCGACAAGACCATTCCATCTGGACTGCCGCTACCACCCTAACAGGGTGTCAGGTTGTGTTCTGACTCTGTCAGTGTTTTTTTGTACTATTGCATTTTTTTTACTTTACTCTATTTTACTTTATTTCACTTTATTTCTTTTATTAAATTGTGTTTCTGACTTGGAGTCTCTCACTGGTTTTTCTTTCAAACCAGCACACCAGTCATTACTGAAAGTTAAAATGTGACAAAACTTTTGTCAAAACTTTTTTGAAAATGAGAATATTTAGAGTTTTGGCAGAATTACTTTATTATCCAAGAATTCCTTGTAGCTGAGTAAGAGCTGTCATCCCCTTTTGGCATATGGGAAGTCCAAGGCTTCACTGCTCTTGCATGCCAGATTAGCTGTGGGTGCAGACATGGATGTCTCCTTGTTTTACTTCTGTTCAGTCCCACTGCCTTGAATTAACCAATAATATGATGACTTGGAGAGTCCATTTCCAGGTGTGAAAATTGAGTCTTGTTTAGCACAAGCACATTTCAAGCTAAAATGTTGCTAAAGCCTGTATCCATGGGTCGGACTCAATGATCTCAGAGGTCTTTTCCAACCTAATTGATTCTGTGATTCTCTTAAGTGCCAGTAAAATTACAGATCTTTGTATATACTAAATGGCCTTTCCCTATGTATCTTAAAAATGACAAACTTTCGCACTGTGTTTGTGATACTCAGCTATTTTTATCTTGAAGTAGTGACTAGTAGTGACTACTTGGGGCACTATATTGTGATTATCAGTAAGTAGACAACCCTTAAACAAGAAATGATTAACAATTACTTTGTGCGCAGTGGCCAGTTTCAAATCAATTAGCCATGGTCTTCACAACTGTTCTGTTCAACTTGCGCATCAAAACAAAAATATCTTTGTGCTTTCTAAGGTGGGACAGGCAGTTGACTCTTAAACCTGTTCAAATCTGTTTATGCCTACACCAGAGTGATGCAGAGGACTCAGCCTGTAAGTGGATAAATCAACGGGGCAGACAGGCCTTGGAGTCAGGATGTTCTCAAAAACTTCTCATGATTTTTTCCCTAACCAAAAACATTACAGCAATCAATGCAGGCCATAGGGAAGCAAGTGATTGCCATATATTTATTCTCACAGTTAGCAGGAGAAGTGCCATAAAGATGTCATGCACACCTCAGGATTCATATCCTCTGCTCCTCCTTCTCTGATCAGAACAAGGGTTTGGGGAACAACCAAAAAATCTGGAGGAAAAGAGATCTGGGAAGATCAGAAACATGTTTGACAGCAGATTTTTTTCTTATACTCTGTAAAAAGCCTTTAGGAGGACAGCATCTGTCGCTCGTTACTTGACGAATAAGTAACCTGTTGGGGTTTAGTTACCTCATTGACACCCATCTCAGGCTCACACAGTTCCTGCACTGCAAATTCTTAGTGGTGGGAGGAATATTCTGGAGCAATGCCATTGTATACAGCCTCTTTTCAGCCAGGTAACTTTCAGTGGTGTCTCTGCCACTGTCCAAGGGATTGCACCATTGTCCAAGAGATTGTGTCATCATCCTTTGATGCTTCAAATGATTGGGCAGAGATAGGATGACAATAGGATGATATTTCCCTAACTAGTGGATCTAGAATAGTATTCTTCTCACTTGCTGGGAAGATGTCAGCTGTGAAAGGGAAGCTTGTTTCACTCTGCAGATTTCAAGAACAGATGTTCCACAAATTAGCTTTCTTTGAACTGAATTTCCTTTTTTTTTTCTGTACACAATGTGCAGACTCCAAGCAATAAAACTTATCAAACAATAAAATGTTGAACTTTAGGAGATGACAAGCAGAATGAGGGTTTTGCCTGAAGCATTTTTGTCCTTTTTTTTTTTCCCCCACCCACACCACAAATGTGGCCAGAGAGAAAAACTGCCATGAAAATAAGAGTAAACCAGAAGGCACTTTGGTATCTCATACTTGCTTGTACCTTTTCCCTAACAGGACTTCTGTGCTAGCTATTGGTTTTATGTCTCTGCTGCAAACCTGGGCTGCAAAGAGGGCTCAAGTTGCTCCTCTTACACTGCTCCTCAAACCCACAGACTTGTGTTTAGTCCTGCTTTTATCTTACCATATTACTTCTTTCACCTCTCTGAGAAAAGCATTATCTATATAGGAATGTATTTTTCCTGAGGAGTATTTCTTGCTACAGAGCTAATATTTTAAAGGTTATCTATATATCCATGCATACATTCTCACATAAGCTTATTTTCCAGCTCGATCAGCCCTGAAGACAAGTATATTTAACAATGGTCTGTAATTCAAAAGAGATTACTTTCTCAGTAGATAAAAAATTTACAGTTTATAATCTTCAGGTTAACAGGGAATATTTTATTCAGTCAAGAAGCCAGTAATTTGTTTAGATTATTTTTCAGATCAATTATTTATAAATATGTTAATTGCATAACCATGAGAGATTAACAATAAATGAAGTTGATAGTTGACAATTTAAATTCAAACATTTACTTCACTTGCATTTTTTTGAGCAAGAAGTATTGTATGTTTCTTTTTTTGTAGAAAAAATCCTTTTAACTTTTCATTTCCCAAGATCAAAAGTATTTTATTAATTAATAGATCTTATCCCTTTGAATTTTAAATAATTCAATCCATTATCATGACTGCCTTGGGTTCCAAAACTATAGAAACACAAGAGACATGACTTCGCAAATTTTATGTATCTTAAGTTTCAAGACATATACCATTAAGCATATTTTAGCATGTTCCTTCACAAAATAATGGAATGCTTTCTCCTCTTACTGAGAAACAAGAGCCATTATGATCTTGAACTATTTAGAAATATTTTTAATGTGAGAGGAAATGTGTGTCAATGCATTTATATCATAACACTTGTGTGCACATTTGTAAATCTCTTAATTAAATGCAAAGAAGAATCATAGGGCAGAAAGATATATTAATCCCTCCACTTGCTTGAGGCAACCAAAATGTACATTGGTGTACATTCCCTGCCAGCAGCAAGCCAAACTGGCAGTGCTTCAAAATGACAAACAAAATAACGTGGCAACTAAAAATCTCATAAAGCCCAGGCTAGCACTCACACGGAGCAATACGCTCACCTGTACCTTTAGTCTTCAAGCACGAATTTCCGATAATTACAAAAGCTAGACCCCTCTGTTATTTTTGTGTGCAGAGAGCAGAGTGCCCACGCTGAGCACCAGAGGTGGGTGGAGCCCATCCCAGCAGGGTGCTCAGCACGCAGTGCGGGGATATCTCTCCTGGCACTAATACTGTTTCCCAACAACTGCATGGACTCCGGTCCAGATGCTCTGTATGTATCCCCTAGCCTCTCTATAATTGTTTTTATTTGTTTAATTTGAGTGTGAAGCTCAAAGCTAAAGGTAGAAGATCTGTATTTTGTTCTGACTTACGCACTGTCAGGTTAAACAGTTAGAAAATTCAGTCCCAAAACCTTTTTCTCTTGATGCTGATGAGTGACCACACCAGGCTTCAGCGAGATTGCTATTACTGGCAAGGGAGGCTGTTTGAGAAACTGAAACAATCTTCCTGAGTATCGCAAAAAGGGAAAAAGCAAAAATAATCTCTCCCATCAATATTTTTTATGTTCCTTTTCATGTAGAAGCAGACTGTGGCAGAGAGAAATGGTGAGAAGCCCAGAGCAGGAATCAGTGATGTGATTTGTCACTTCTCCATTGGAAAGAACACAAAGTGACACAGAGGAAGCAGGAATCTGACCTCGTCAGTATAGTGAGTTAATAGCTATTCCTGTAAGCACTTCTGAGAAATCTCAAGCAGGTCTGGCCTGTGATGTTCCTTGTCTGATGAAAATTTCACAGATCAAAACCACACAATCATCATAAAAGACCTGGTCTTCAGTTTTCCCTCATTTCCTGAAAGAAATTTTCTTTTTCTCTCCTCACACTGCTACCCATGCGTTTATGGATCCAGCACAGCATCAGCATCAATGCATAATGATACTCCAGAGAAATATGCAAGCTACAGTCAATTTTGCAGGTGTAATGAGACTGCCAAAGTATCTGAAGTGCCACAGTTCACAGCCTGCTCAGATATCTCTGTTCTTTAGCACTAACAAAAATACAGACACAGCTACTGAAGACATGACAAAATTGGCATTTAAAGCACCCCCAGTTTTTGAGGTTCAATGTCAATGTACCAGTATGATAGTAGTCTTTGCATGGTAAGTGATTATATCTCATGATATTTTATACATATAATATTTATAGTATTAAATAAATAATCAGTCAATACTTAATACTGATTTGTTTGATCTGACAAGGTAGTAAAATGCCCCAGAATAAAGTACGTACTAATAAACAACTCTGGTTTTGCAGATGGTCTCTTACTGACCTTCAAGTAAGAACAGTGTGTTCCTTGAGTTTTACTTTAGCTACTAATCAATTACAGGAAATGATATTCAGGAAACAGGCAGTTAATTTGATTTCAGGATGGTGCAGGCATAAAAGGATCATCACCAGAAAAATGGGTACAGAAAGCAGCAACCTGATGACAGAGTTTTTCAAACAACTTTTTGGTTTTGTTTTTAGTTTGGATTTTCTTTTTATGTACATGATGCATATTCCCTGTATAGATGAAAAACTGCAAACCAATCATAAAGCAAAAGCAGTGTGAAGGAATGCATTCTGCTTGCTGTAAAACAGCAATGTATTCATTACTTCCAGCTAATACTAGAGCCCACAGCTGCTACATCTATACAGTACTGAGGCAATTTCCATGCTGATTTACACCTGAGAGAGGGCAGTCTCAAGTCCTGATTTTCAGGATGGGCAATATTTTTAAATTAAGTACTGGACTACTATGTGAGAGATTAAGATTCAGCAGGTCTTGAACAGGTTTCTTACGTAGCCAACTAGGATTTGATTTCTAAACATCATGCAACCTCATTTTTCTATCTTTTGTTTGTCCTCTAAGCTAAAATAAGGAAGCAGAGACAAGGACCAAAAGGTAGGACCAAAGGGTAGGATTTCTTCTTCCATTGACCTAATTTCTCAATCAACAGATAAGTCTTTTTTTGTCCTTGCCTGTTTTACTACCTGGTTGCTTATCTTCATCAGTGATGCTCCTATAGAGGTAGTCCAGGGGAGCTACTGGTTCTCCCTTGGCTCCATGCAGACTTTCTGTACCTGCCAGGGATACAAAAAGACCAGGGATAGATGGAAAAACCAGGTACCTTAAATGCAAAAACTGAAGGAAAGCTTAACTGAGAAACTTTAAAGGCAGAGATATGGAGAAAGTGAGATGATTGTCTCTCTGCCAGCAAGATCTGGGCCCGTTAGGGGTGACCAAAGCAGAATTTAAGTGGTCAGAAATTGTAATACTGACAGCTTACAAGTCTGCAGTGACTTTCTGATCTGGGAGAAACCAGGCCAGCTTTTGAGGCTTAATGATTTGGATCAATGTGAGTAAATTGAAGTTATGCTGGAGGTACTTTAGCTGGGGTAGCTTCTGGTCCATTTTTGCTCTTCCTTGTACATAGTAACTACACTGTAAAAGGAAAAGAAACAACAACAAAAAATTATAACAAAATAGACAAAAAATCCCCACTCAAACAAGAAGATCCCAAAACCCCCCTAAAAAACCAACACCCTCTTCCATTTACCTGTCTGCATCATACCAGGGGCAAAATACAATATATGTCCTGTGTCCATGGTACAATTGGCTGCTGCAGTCTCATATCTTTTCTGTCTAGACAGTAAGAAATCCTAGATTGCTTCTTAATGTGTCCCTTTTTGAAATTTTGTGAGTTATACTCATTAGAACCTTCAGGACAAAGTGATGAAAAAGTTTCTCCTGCTTCTTCACTAGGTGAAACTATTTCTATAACTTACAGCTAGGTTTATTTGAATAGGTTGAATGTAGCTTTACAGGTTTATGAAAAAGATGGAAACAATTGTGCTGTGTAAATACCTTTAACGTTGGTCATTGCAATCTGCAACACTTGCAGCAGTATAACTCCGAATAAATATCTGTGGATTTCTGGAATTTTTACTAAGAAGGCTTGTACATGACTTGTTCTGCAATAATTGTATTTGTTTCAATGGTGCTCCTAACCTAAAATGTATGATTTTGGTTTAAGAAATGTACCATGGCAACAAAACAGTAATTCTAAGTTTGTTGCCTTTTAAGGTAACATTACTTAACAATTGTAGAATTCATTCAACTCTGTTTATTGGGGTTTTTTTCACAATTTTCTGCCGAAATAGACATGAACTGACAAATGCTAGGCATCTATGTGTCTGCTTCTCCTCATGGCACTGAGAGTAAGGCCAGTGTGCAATAGGGAGAAAGAAGGCTGCTGGTGATTCCCACAGAACTAAGCAGGATGATGGACCAACTAGTCAGAAAGGAGAGTAGATGTAAAATTAATCCCCAAGTCTCTGTCAGTAGCTCCCAACGTTTTAAGGAGGATTTTGTTCCTCATTGTTGCTCCTTGATTTCATTTTGCCCCCTCAGAGTGAGCTAATTTTATGAATTTTTAGACTTAAACATATTTAGAAAAACTTTTCCAAAGCAGCCTAACCACTGCATATAGTCATTGTAGAAGTGGAAATTCCAGACCAACCAGTTCAAAAAGGAGCACTTACTTTCAAAGAAAGCCGCATGTACAAAAGAGTAAACATAAACAACAGTCAAAAGTGATTGACTGGAATGACTTTTAAATACCATCTTGAAATAGTCCTATCTCTCTTCTATTGTTTTGTGATTTGGAATATTTTACAACAGCTAACTTTTGTATAGCTGCCCAGCATCACTGTGGCTCTGCTGAAGCTTTGGAAGTTGCACTTCTGTGCAGCAGTACAGTGTGGTGTGTCCCATTCTCACTCCTGCCTGCAACCCCCAGTGTTGGGTATGTCCCTGGCATGTCACACAGGAGTCACGAAGGTGTTATGCAGGGTGAGTAGAGGGAAACCTCAGTTTCCCCCTTCCTGCATGAAGCCTGAAACTGCTGCTGCACATGGAGCTGTTGCTATTCTTCTCACGTGGTAATCTTTCTTCCTTGAAAGAGTATCCTCAAGGGATGCACAGTATTTATTTATTGTAACCTTTGGGTTTAATGTGCAAGCTGCACTGTGCATTTTATGACTCTGCTTGATCATCTGCAGATTGTTTATGTAGGCCATCTCTGTGGGTACAAGTTTGCTCTGGGATCTTTTTTTTTTAACAGATTCAGGGTTTCCCAATTTAGTTTAGCATTATTCTGCTTGTGACCTGTTGCTGTTGCTCCACAGAACATCACAGGTGTTGCACAAAATTATTTCAGACTCTCCCTACTTCCCACCCCAGAAAAGATGCCACAAACAACCCTCCTGTGTAGTCAGGTACAAAATGAAGCAACATGAGTGAAATCAAATAATAAATGAGGACTTAAAATTTAAACTGTTGTTTGTTGTTGAAAAGAGTAACTTTGTGCTGGAACTTTATGAATTAGTCTTTCTTTTTTCTCTGCAAATAGTAGACAGTCCTTTAACTAAATAACTTGGCTGACATGACAGTTATACAAAATTAGTTTGCATTTTGTTTTAGATATTTTGAAAGGCTTTTTTGCACTTTTCTGTTATTCCAGCCACCATACAGTCCCAAGTTGGGCATTTAAAATTTCTTAGCAGTGTTTTTTTCAAAAGTGTAACTTGCTAATACCAAATATGCTAATAATGAGATTTTTCACATGTTTGTGAGTAATGCATAAAATCTTCAGAAAATTACTTTAATTTTATCACTAGTGTTTCTGTAATTGCCAGCTATGATACAGCAGCTGCATTAGATTTTGCTTTCTGGAATGGCAGGAAAATATTGCTCCTTTTCAGGTCCATGTTAAGAACATCCTGTAGAAAAATGTCTTAAAATAACTTCTAGGGGGTGTGGAGGATAGGTGTTGTGCCTTATCTCAATACTTTTGTTTCCAGCTAGTATCAGTACATCCTTGGAGAAAACTTGCAGTTAGCCCCAGATGCAATTCCTATGGATTAGCGACTCCTCCTAAACCTGGTTTTAGTGAAGCCTTGGGGTCCTCCCTTCACCCATGGCCTCAGAGCAGGGCAAGTCAGGGCGTTCACTCTCACGAGATGGAGACCATCAGCAGCTGAGAACATATTTCTCTATGAAACAAAGTAGCATGTGCTTGTTGCCTAAAAGCAGGGGATAGTGAAGTCCTTGAGGGAGGCTGCTGTGTTAGTCCATGGCATTAACTGGAGAGCATGCCAGCTGGCCAGGCTCCTGTCTGCAAACCCCAGCCCATTCCTCTCTGCATCCTAGCCTCTACTATGGCACAGGGTCGGCCTCTCCCTTTGTTCCCTTTATCTGTTTTAATCACCCCATTAAACCACCTTTGAAGTCGCTTCAAAGGTCTCCTGTTAAAAATTCATATCCAGTAGATGAAGCTTCCTGTTGTTTTAGGCAGGAGAACTGCCTCAAGTAATTGTCCTGTTCATGTCTTGATGCTTCATTCAACAGCTGGCTACATTTCCCAGGCATCTCCTTGCCTCCTAACTATGTGGTTAACCCTTCAGACCTCTTACAAGCAGCATGCAGGAACGAAGACGAATAGTGAAGACAAAGTGTTTTATTACATTTAAATAATACAACTATTTTATTACTTTTAAATGTGCTACTATTGTGCAAAGTTTGCCAGGCATTTTTTGTGAATATAACATATTAATGATTATCACAGGATCCGGAGAAAACTGCTTCTTTTCGCACTAGTTTTTTGCATCTGAACAAATCCACTGTGATCCTTCACAGTGATTTTCTTGCATTTCAGTGATGTGAGATTGGACAGAAGTTTCATGAGTGTTTGTCCCTTACAGAAGATTTAATGTACCATTGTGTAAGTAAGTCAGGATCACCCACACTGAAGTCATTACTCACAGTCAGAATCCAGAAATATTCCTTTACTGCTGTTAATGTTTTATTTTGTGTGAAGTTGTAATTATTTAATATCCACAATTAAAATCCTACTCAGTCTTCTCGAGGTATAGCTGTCAAATGTGTAGTAGTGAGGTGGTTTTATAGGACTAAAGCTGAGATGCCTTCGAGCTATCAGCTGGTGTGTCTTACCTATATTGCACTCAGCAGGGCCAATAGAGAAATTTTAGGCCTCAGATATCTGTTTTGTCCCAGGTAATTCACTAGAAATGCAAACTAAGGATTTCCTCCGTGTTCCTTCTACTCTCACCAGTATCCGCTTCTGATTCAACTTGGTCACCTTCAAGTATGGGTGTCTGGGGAGGGAGCAGAGACCAGAGCACCACTGATCTAGCTTTTAGTTCACATTTCTCTCTGAATTACAGCTAACCTAGATACTTCTTGCTGTTCACTCAGTAGTAAATATCTCAAACCTAGAGAAAATATTACTCATTGTGTGCTGGGAGTCTTCATTTTATCAAATCTGTCTGGAAATCTGTGTGCTCTCTAATAACATCTTCATGTTTATGAACAGACATTCAGTACATGCTTTGATCTGCTATATAAAGTGCTGAATGGATTTATTTGAATCACAGTATTTCTCTTAAAAACACCTGGTTCAGATCTGAACTACAAATATCAGTGAAGTCTAATAAATAACTAGACTGCAAGATAAACTCTTAAGAGAATGCAAACTATGGCAAAGTGGATATTGCTCAATTCTTTTTCTAAAATTTCTTCTCTGAATCTACCCTGAAATGACCTAGTAGATTTCTATATTCAATACAGAAAGTGAGACCTGGAGGTCCCCTCTGTGCAAAAGGTTTAGCTCTAAGGAGAGGAAGAATCAGGAACATGCCCATATGACATGGTCATGACACTGACACAGTTGCAGAAAAGACTTGACTGCAGAAAATAAAGTTTTAAAAAAATTTAAACGCTTTTTACTAGGATGACATTTTTTATTCGTCTGCTCTGAACTTTCTTAGGCTCTCCACAGAGATGTCACACCCCATGAAGACTCTGAAGTCTGTAAGTCAAGCCTCTTGATTATGGGCATGGCTATCCACTTAAGCATACTCCCTGTTGACTCACCTGAAAGTACAGCTTACAAAATGTCCTGAAAGGCTCATATTCATTGGAGCAAAGTGAACAGGCAGAATTTCTCTGGGGTTATTGTCTTGCATACTGCACACCTGCATAATAACAAAGAAGTGTAAGTCATTCAGGGATGAATGCATTCAAAACCTTCATCTCCATGGAAATAGATGTAAGATTAGTGCAGAATGAAGAACAGGCCTTCAATTAAGTCATGAGGTATGAAATTTGACCTAAGTTAGCTCTTTGCAATACTTCTCAGGCATGTTTATTACTGAAGATTGGAGAAGTGTGATTCATTGGCATATGTGTATCTCTCCCTACCCGCAGGCCTGCTCGATTAAAGGAGGGAGTTTATTTGCTGATGTCACAGGAAAATACATAGTCCTTCATGAATATTAAAAGTTTTAGTCCCTACTACAGATCTTCTTGAACTTAGCACATGCTATTTTCTTGACTGTGTTTATCTTCAGTTCCACCTCAGGAAGGAATGTGTAAATATCATTGTTAATGATAATTAACTTGTTCCCAAACTGTATTATTCCCAATTTAGAGAAAGCTGTAGTCTAAGCAGCAACCAAATTGGAGACAATGTTGTCCTGTCTGGTATACCTCATTTCAGCTCTGCCAATAAAAGGGAAGGATAGAGTGTAATACAGCAGCAAGCCTTCTAAAACAACACAGACACTGAACAGTTCTTCATTTTATTTATTAACCCATCAGCCCATAAAATTCAAGCCGAGGTGTGTCATGAGGATAAAACAAAGAGGTAAGCCATAACATTTCTTACCTTACTGATAACAGAACGAAGGTAGCTTTTAAAGTGGAAGCTCTGAGATGATGAATACTGTAGGATAATGAAGACTGCCATCATACAGAAGCACAGAATATTCTGAGTTGGAAAAGACCCACTAGGATCATCAAAGTCCAACTCTTGGCCCTGCACAGGACATCCTGTGCCTGAGAGCCTTGTCCAAATGCTTCTTGAACTCTGTCAGGCTGGTGCTGTGACCACTTTCCTGGGAGGCCTATTCCAGTGCCCAACCACTCTCTGGGTGAAGAAGCTTTTTCTAATATCCAACCTACACCTCCCCTGACATAAGTTCAGGCCATTGTCTTGAGTGTTCATGCCATTGAAATGACATATAACTTGCTTGTTAGGCCTTTTGTCAGATAATTTAAAAAATGAGCAAGCTAACATGAATAATTAATCTTAATATTTAATATTAATTTTTTATTTTCCTTTAAAAAAACCATCTTGTACAGATGCAGAAGTTGTGGGGGTTAAGAAAGGAGGAGTGGGAAAAGATGTGCACCATGTAACAATATTCCTACTACTCATGTGTGGGCATGTTTTCAGCTTCATATGTCTTCTTCCTGACTAGCTCTTATGCTAGTCAGACAACGATGATTATGCCTGTGAAGAGCTGATTTTGGGTAGATGCTGGCAGAAAAGCTGATTACTTTAGCTGTGCTTGATCCATCTATTTACAAAGAGAAATACTGGATGTGTGATGGGGTGCCAACTGTCCTCAACTTTTCACTTTTCAGAGACCTCTGGAGTCCAGGCAATCTCTGTATGAGATTTGCACACAAAACCTATGAATTTGTGTGCAAAAACCTATTTCACAAGGAAAACTATTTCCTGTTTGTGGTCAGGAAATATTAAATGTTAACACGGTTGAATCCTGGCTTGTATGGATATAGACATATCCTTTATTTCTGTGTGTCTCTTTTTGTTTATGGTCTGCTTCTGACTCTCCAGTACCACAGTTGAAAGGGATAACTGAAACCTCCTACAACAGATTGAAGTCCTAAACCCCTTTACTTGTACTGTTATACCATGCTTGTCTCAAATAAGCTCCTTTGCCCATTCTTCAATATTTCCTTTCTTCCAGAAAGATACCTAGATTAATCAAAATTCTCTCTCAATAAAAAATAGTTGGAGTTTAATTTAATCACCACTTTAAGTCAGGTCCTTTCTATAACAGAATATTCTAACAGAGGCATTCAAATAGCATGCCATCAACTTCAGGAAAATTCTAGGCAAAATCAAGGGAGTCTTTTAATAGTTGTCTCTGTTAGTGTTTAGATGTGGATCATATATGTATATATCCTAGTACGTGTAGAGTGGGCAGAAAGAAAGAACACACTGATTCATAACAAGTGCTCTCTTACTGAAATCTGGACATCAGTTTTCAAAATCAGAACAATGTAGAAGTATCTAACAGTCAGTCACCTGATGAGTTTGAAAGACATTTCATGTTTACCTTACACCAACTTAACTGCCATGAAATAAAAGAATTCTCTTCAAGCTAATAATGTGGATTAATGTGGCAGTTTTCACAAAGACTAAAGAGTCTTAAGATCTATATTTTTCGAAGTCAGATGCTCATTGATGTAGAAAAGGCACATGTCCCAATGTGGTGTGTGAGTCACTTAAATTCCTTACCTATTTTTCTCTCACCACCAATGCAGTAAGGAGAAGAGCCCTTTAAGCCAATACACATCAGTGAAATTTGTCCAAAATCATTTTAATTCCTCTGTGGCACCAGAAGAAGACTGTAGGTCAGAATGTAAAATAATCTCTTTTTACAATGTGTTCACATCTAATATATGAGTGCTTCTTGTTATCTGTGTTATGGTATCTTACTTGACATTCGGCATTCTGGTTATGACATGTGCCATTTGGATCTGCTGTTGGAATGTGCATATACTGTTTTATGCTGTGGTGTAGCACTGCCCTGTCTAAACACAGTCTAGAAAAGAAGAGCTCTTAATGTTGCTGCTGGTTCCTGAAAGTTTTGCTCAAATAGTCTCATGTTAGGTGTGTTTTGTGGCCTAGAGCCTGGATATATCAAACCCTTTGCTATGATTTGCTATGATTCTAATCATTGTAATTCTTATATTTCCCATTAAACTTATATAAACTTTATATTAAACTTCCCATTAACTCTTATATTTCCTATTAAATATGTTCTGAAATCTAATGTCTACATTGGGCAGTAAATAAGAATAAGAGTCATTCTCAATAATGAATTGAAAGAGGAGAATGATACATCATCTTTCATGAAAACAGAATATAATTTTCTTGTTAAAAATAGGTGCATTTACTACTTCACTCAGATACAATTTTTAACATTTCCTGCATGACATAGAGAAAAGTCTGGTTCAATATTTATTAAAGGAAAAATACAAGGATTTTAAAAATGCAGTTTGTTCTGAAAGTGAATTAAGTGACTGCTTGTGTAAGCACATTGGAGCATTCAAGCCAGAAATGGTTGAACCAGCTCCAGGACTGGAAGAATGACAGATGCATGAAGGCAGTATGCACCAGCCTTACTGAATGTATTTATTTGCTAGGATGCAGTGTAGAGCAAATGCAGCTGTAGAAATTTTTGATGTGTAATTGGTACATCCCTCCTGCCCTATGTGCACCATATTTGTATAGCAAACACTTAGTGATAATCTGCAACTTTTTAATATATTTTATTCACTAAGGCACTTTAAAAATGTTACCATTTGTCCTGGATCACCCTTGTATCTATTGTGAAGCCACTGGCTTATCTCATGTCTGTACCTCAGAAGCCATTGTCTTCCATCTCAATGATGAAGATGAGCTTTTGTCCACATGCAGTTCTTTTTCCCCATCAGACCAGATCCTAGATCTTTGTATCCTATTTGGGCTTTCTTGTCTGTCTGTATGTGGACAGAATGTTCCTGTTTTGTGTGCTGCACAGGGAATAATAACATCAGAGGAGTCAGTGCTTGTAGAACCAAATTAAGGTGTGGATGCAGGTAGGTTCCCATTAGCCCTGTTGTACTCATATTGATGTCATAGTGACACTTCCAGCCTCTTCCTTTCTGTAGTTTGAGTTCCTCCCTCCAGGATCCCGTTTTTCTACACCTTTCCCATCCTTAATTTGATTGTGGTCTGCACAGTACTTCCTGGAGTCAAGCCTAACTAGGACTTGTCACACCATGGGAACTTGAAAGGAGCCGATAAGCTTTCTACACATTTCAAAACACTAGTGTGTAGCTTGGACCAGTGATGCTGGTAGGGAACCCAGAGGGGTCACAAGTTGTTTTTCAATTCCAGTTACATACTAAATACATTTGAATATGCTGGCATGTACTGTGACCCATTAATTCTTGTGCTAAACAACAGCATGCTACAATTTGCAGAATCTGCTGTCAATACTTATCACATTTCTTGCTGGCATGATTTAGCACTCAGAGGATAATAATTTTGACCTTGTAGTTCTCAACTTTAGAACTGTAGAGGTCTATCACAACCTTTTCTAAAAAAAGGCTGTGATTTCCTAAATCTGAAAAATTTGCTTTTATGAGTGACCAAAGTATTCTTTACACACCTTGTATTTTTCCCTGTATGGGTGTTCATGACAAAATACAAGGTCTCCTTCCTTTTAGGCATTATTTTATCCCTAGGCATAAAATGTACATCAACTGAATTATGTCACCTCTTAAATCTGATATTATTGCTGTCTGAATCCTCTTAAAGATACACTTTTCCACCCATAGTGTAGCACTTTGCTGACAGCAGAAAGCAACTCCCTGTGAATATTATATCTTAGGTTATGGCCAACTCTAAAGTTTGGGAACTGTTTTACTGTGTATAGTACCACCTCTTCTTAGTGTTGCATGGAACTGCTCATCAAGGGTGCAAATATAATGCAGTGCATTAATTTATGCCTTTCACAGTGTGTTATGATGTATAGAATTAGATCTCATATTCATATCCTTGTATTCAGCAAAAATTATCTAAGATGCCTTCTTTTCTCCTTTGGAAGTTTATGACTAAGTTGTCTGTCTTTGCTGTGAACTGGTGGAACGTTCCTCTTGCAAAAGCATTTCTTTTGTCAGGGCATAACTCCCCTCTGTGACTGTCACAGTTAGAAAATGGCTTTTTTATTAAAGAACAATTTTTAAAAAAGGCCAAAAACTTCTGAAAATATTTTTACATTGATCTAAAATATTTATTATTTTAGTCACTGGATAGCATATAGTTTTGTTGTATTCTAGCCTGGATTTTTTTTCAGATTTGGCCCTTTAAACTTTTGCTGTGTTTTATCAGCATCAAAATTTTGACCATAGTTTTGATCTTTTCCTGTCAATTCTCTTTAATGTTTGGAGGCAAAAAGCTCACTTTCTCTCAACAGACTGTCCTAGAAACTAGACTATTATACTGCACAAAATAAGCCTGTTATTAAGATTTTCTCCTTGATTTTCAATGTGGATACCAGATTGGCCAACTCTGCAGCATACCTGCTGTCTCTGCTGAATCTTGGTTTTAGTGTTAATAGATAAGGCAAAACAGTCACCCAATTATCTCTCTACAATCTCTCTCATCAAACACTTGTAGTACTGTTACATTGTTCTGAGCATCATTCCTTTGGCTGCATTTCAGATCTGTTTGTTTCATGAGTCTTTGTAAAGTGAGATTGTAAATTGTTACTTGCTTTTGTAAAGTGTCAAGAGATTGGAAAGTGTTACTTTTCTAAACTTAATTTTCTGATCTCTATCTTCGTGGGCATATCTGTGTTCCAGAGTGCTTTGTAGCTCATAAAATCATGCAGCATTTTAATCGGTAAGGCAAGTATTCCCACTGGTCTCGTTCCCTGCAATCTATTTTCTCTGCTTCTCATACCTGTCTGGCTTCCTCATGGATCACACTTCCTTTTTTGCAGGTCTAGCTAAAATGTGTGATGACAAACAGCTAGCTAATAGCACAGGAGGAATCCCTTTCACCATGAGAACAGGTGTTCTGTTTAAATGTCAATTTGCTACAGCTTAAGTTCAAGAAAGTCATGAAGAAAAGCCTCTGAATACCTTCTTATTTTTGTCTCCATTAGGATTTTGATGCTCCAGTTCACAGAGACTGCAGTAATCCCAAAGCCAGTTGGCTCTGTATCCTGGGGACCTTATGTCTGGATAGTTCAATGATCCAGGACATTAGTTCCATGTTGTTCCCTTCTATCTTCAATTGACATGCAGGTCTTGTTATGAAGTAATTGCAGTTTAATTAACATCTGCTTTCAGCTGTGCTCAGCGATAGATTAGGCCATGGGCTTGGTTTCTTAGCTAAGCCTTCAACCTGCCATGACTCCCCTGAGTGCAAACTGCTTCCATGGCAGCTCTGTCAACGCACAGGGACAGAATATCTCTTTATGTAAGTTGTTTGAATGCTAATGAACCCAATGCACTAATGCAATTTTAATCCTTCAGGTACATCTGGGCATACATAAGCATAGATCTAAGGAGACATGTGAACATGAGGGTACAACTTGAAAGAGTTTTCTCAGCTGTGTTACCAGGTCTGTGAGATGGTATGAACTGCATTTGCCATTTGAGAACCAGGTCAAGACTTCAGTAGTGACTTTGCCAGAGGAGGATGACAAAATATGGCCTATGTAGATACTCTTTAAAGACTATAATATATATATATTATATATATATAATGCTCCTTATTTCAGTCTTCTTTATACTTGGTCCCATTCCAAAACATAGAATATACAATTTCAGAATATTGACATGTTTTGCAGGGCATGGGATATTTTTGTTTTTGATAAGTAACTTTTCAGAAGATTCCATGGTATATAAACCAGGGAGTTGTTATGGAATGTGGCTGTTAATAAGTGTTGTTTGCAATACTTGGGCATCTTGGAGAAATAAAAATATTGAAATATTGAAGGGTAGTCTGAATTTCACATGATGTTGTTTTATGGTATAATAATATTCAACTAGGAGATCTGGAGTTGAGGTATGATTTACAGGAAAATCCTATGGTTTGTGGCCTCAGTCCCCAAATATTAACCTGGTCTGTTTTTAAAGTACATGTATTAACTTAACAAACATATTGTGTAGAGTACATTGCTCCAAAAAAGCAGGCTCAAGGACCAGATTCTAGTGATAATTAGGGCTCAAATATTATTAAAATAACCTATTTTTCAATGGTTTCTTGATAGATTGAGAATAAGATATAGAATAAAGTAAAAATAGAGCTTTTTATAGATAATTATTGTTTAATTAATAGAATTGAGAAAATTCCTTGTCATATGCATAGATCTCTTATGCAGGTCCACAGTAGGAAAGAGGTACACCAATAAGGAAGTAATTGTAGGATCAGTGTCATAGATTATTATAGGCAGCAACATAAGGGAATAAATACAAATTAAATAATTAAAAATTACCTCAAGCATCAAATTAAATAATTTACAATCATCATAAGATATGGCAATAAATTTTTGCTGTTAAAATCATAAGCAATGCAGACAGGTCAGATACCAGGCAGAAAGACTCAGCAGTGCTTCTTTGGCTGCACTTCAGATCTGCTTGTTTCATGAGTCCAAAAGCATAGGCAGAAGCCCAGTAACCCAGAGGAAAGGGTCTGACCTTCTCTTCTGCTGTGGCTCTGCTCTGCCAACTTGCTGTAATAGTTTCACAACTACCCTGTCTTACAGATAGCCAGAATCTTTTTCCTAGATGCTAGCTGACACTGAACTGCAGCTGGTGCACTAGACACCAGTCACTTCATCATCCTCTTCCCCTTTTTAAACATAAAAAGTCTTCTTTAGGTATGGTCTTTTTTTTTTTTTTTTTTTTGTTCTTAGACTCTGATCTTATCTGTTGTGAGTCTTCCATCTTTCTGTACAGTGTGAAGAGTTTTTGTCTCTTTCCTTTCCACTTTCACCCTGTGGTTGTTTTGATATGCCTCCTCCATTTCTTTTGGTCTCAACACCCCAAAATGTGGGTCGGTAGAGTAGACTGAATTGCTGACACTCCACAAACAAGGCTGTGTCTCAGTATACTGACGGGCACTGAATTGCATAGACACAGAGTGCTGTGTCCCATGCATGTGCTTGTGACTTAAGTTCCACTAGAACTCTGAAAGAGGAACATCCTTTTCCTAACATTGTATGACCTTCCCAGAAACAGAATACATAGATTTGAATGGCACGGTAGTGTTCACTCGTGTGGGGTTTTTGCAAGGTTTTATTAGAATTGTGTTTGTTCACATATTAAAAAAGCTGCAAGGTTTGCTTTGCTTTTGTGTCTATACTCAGCTCATGTTGGTACTTTGTTTTGTGGGTTCTATTTTCAAATTCCTCCCTTTCAACACTGTGGCATTTCTTCCTTTATAAATACTGAAGAGGTCTCATTTAGGCTTATTTTTAGTCTCTGTCTTGGGGGCAGAAGCCCTCTATCTATCCTTCATGAGGACTTGGGGGAAGAAAACTGAACATCAATCTCCAAGGAAGCTGAACTGGGTACCTGGCAGTGCTTGCTGAAGCACGTATCTAGTGAGCAGCACTGTCTCTCCCTGCAGAGGAGCAGAAAATGGCTTTATCCTGATTTACACTCACAAAAGCTTGTCCTCACAAAATGGAGACCAAGCTTTTTAATTTTTATTCTGTAAAATGTGTTCTTTAGGAATGTAAAAGTTTGCAGGTAATACTAATCAAGAAAAGCAAGAGAAAACAATTATGTTTGTCATGTTACTTGCTTTCCTCCATCCCACAAGCCAAGATATTGGAGACAAGTGCTTTAGCTCCATCTAGGAGGCAGAAAGACTATTACTTTATCTGCCTGAAACCAGATCCCACAGGTTTTTCTCATTTCTAAACTGCATTTTAAAGGCTCCAATGAATTAGTCTTGCTATATCTCTCTGAGTCAGACTGCCATTTCTACCATAATTTTTGTGCATGAAATTCTGCAATGCAGAGAGCCAAATTTTGCCCAGTCTAGCAGCATCCAAGTTTACATTTTATAGAACTCAGTTAAGATCATGGAACTAACAGAAAATAAGAAAAAAAATTTAAACCAAATAATTCATGCCTGAAAAGAGAGAAAAAAGTTCTCATTACCTTACTGAAGGGAAAGACCCATTTTAATGAAAACAGTGAATGAAGCATAAGAAGTACATTTGACCCTGGATACCTCATTCAAGGTCACACAGAAAAACAAGTATAGAGATGGAGTCAGCCCCAAAACATCAGGCCCCAAGAAACCTTTTAACACTTTACTCTGCAGGTAATCCACCTCTTCCCAGTTAAAAGGAGTCTCAAAGAATCATAGAATCATAGATTGATTTGTGTTAGAAGGGACCTTAGAGATCATTAGTTCAAACTGAACAAATTCACTACTACAAAGAGATGATATTTTTCATTTTTATTAAGTTTATTTACTTTTGCATGCTTTCTACCTATAAGTACTGTCTGTTCCTTATAAAAATAACTGATTATCCATATTTCATTATTTTTTCCTGCTTAACAGAGCTGTGATTTTGGAACTTTTTCTGAGCTTTAAAAAACACCACAGAGCATCTCCAGTTCTTTTCACTTAAGCTCTCTGGTGAGCTAATATAAATTGCAGGTTTTTGGCAAGCCTAGGAGCACGTCTGCAGTTTTCTGACATCTTAACAAAATGTAATACATGACTTCTAACACTAAATTTAGACAGAGGCAGAAATACGAAGGTTGCCACTTTCTGCATAGTGCATTTTGTAGAGCAGTTCAGTCTAGGCTACCTAATTTATTATAATTCTTCATATCATGCATTCTGTGTACACACATAAAGTCAAAATGTAATTCCCAAATTAAATAGGGATTTAAGGAGCTGTTTAATATTAAGAACTGTTTCTCTCTACTTGCTTTTACTTTCTGTTGCCCTGAACCATTTCCCAGGCAAAATCCATTGTTAAGTTTTGTCACAATGTCTAAGTTTTTTTCACAAAATTGCACAAAACACCATATAATCACATACATTTCTTGTCCCTGTAACCATTAAAATTTATATCATTTTATAGCAATAAGATCTCTTCACAGCAATTTATAACAGAAGTGGGAAATACTGCTCTAGTACACTTTTTATTCCAAAATTTACAACTACAAAAGGAGTAGCAGAGATTTAACTAGCTGTATTGGTTTATTCACAGAAATTTAAAAAGGCCTTGCCTTAAAGTTTTCAGCCCACCACTATCTAGAGAGTAAAACAGGCTTGTTATTAAAAACGTAACTATATAGCTTTGTTGTCTTCCCTCACTTGCTTTTTTTCTCCAAGACTGATGCAAATATCATAACTTTTTGGTGGTTTTTGACTTACATGCTACAGAGGTTGACATTTTTACAAGTTACATTATGCACTTTTAATCAATATCCCTAAAAATGCAGGTACACAACAGATTAGGATGCTCTTATATTTTGAGTAAATTGTCGCTTTTTTCTTTCTCCAAATTGCCATTTTACTTGTTGGATCAGAAGATTAGATCTATGTCAAGATAGGACACAAAATGATGACACGGAGACCGGAGCTTTTCAGCAAGGAGCAGGAGAAGCCCAAAGAAGGGCGGTTTATTTTGAAACTTCAGCATTTATAGTTTTAGAAAAATGACTGCGGATTGGAAGGTGGAATCGCCAGCTCTCAACCACTTTGGTCAAACAGACTATCAATCAAGGTTCTCCTCTTACTACAAAGTATGTAAACGATAGTAGTTGTAAAAACAAAAGATTGTTTATAGAAAAGAAGTGTGAGAAAGTGAGAACTCTGACTCTAATATAAGAATAATCAGAAGGCTAGAAAAATCAGAGTGACAGATCTATTTATATAAATACAACTTTCATGTGCCTCTATGAAGAAAAGAGAGTTACGAAAAATTAGTCAAGGCCAAATGAAATATTCTAGCCAGATTCAACCTACAGTTAAATATGTGCAGACACATTTGAATAGTGAGAGCAAGATATGCTATAATTTATTTCTTTTCTTAGTCAATAAATCTTTCAAACTTTCAGATTTTAATTTCCAAAGAATTATCCTTTCACTTGTAATGTTTGCTGTAAAAATGTATGATGTATCCAGCAAGGATGCCAAACTAATAGACAGAGATATTAGGAATGAACAGACCATAATAAACTCAAGGGCAGAGGACAGATGCTGAGAAATCACTTCTCCGGTGGAGCCATGACCTCTAAATTAATGCAGTAGGATCTTGCATGTAGCTATCCATATGCTGAAAATGATCCAATTTACTAGAACATAATTACCAAGAATAAAGATTTCTTCTGTGGGGTACTGTACTTTTAAAACCATAATTATAACTTTACATTTTGTGCGAAATCATCTTATTTTGGAACATTTGCATAAATCTATATTTTTCCACCTGGGACTTTCTGCTTTTGTTATATTTGATTGAGTTTACCAGATACATTTCAATTGTTGTTCGATAGAGGGTCTGCTAAGATTTAGCTTCTCCATAATATGACTCTGAATACTTTACTGAATATACTCAGCAAAATATTTGAAGATTTCACTCAAAGTTATTTGAGAGAGCTATGCAGTTGTTTAAATAGCTAAACTTTCTTGAAATTCAATGTTTTTCACTTAGTTGCATGCAGTCCTGGTTCCCATGATCTCTTTGTTTTCATTCCCATACATGATCCCAGGCTATTTTCCTCTGGAAAAGTCAGCTGAATTCAGTGAACATTTCATGTTCATCAGTAATCATTCAAGCCCTGAAGCTCTCTGCTTTCAGGAGAATGTATCTGGTAAGACTGTTCATTTTTTTCACTTGTTCTTAAGGGAAAAATACCGGGCCGTATCGTGTCTCCCATTGGCAGCTACAGTGGAAAATTAGAATCAGCAGGTGTATTTGCTCTTCTTCTGCTTCTTATTAGGGATCACCTATCTGAGCATTAAAGAGGGAATCTGAAGGCTGTTGGCAATTCTTAACACGAGGGAAATACAGATGGGGGAATAGAAAGGATGACTACACCTGTCTGTCTGATTCTGCACCAATGGCCATTGGGAGATGCACAGACTACCAGGACATCAGGATACTCCTTGAATGTTCACCACCCTGCAGGTCAAAAATCTCTTGATGATGAGGTGGATATGTATTTAATGAACACAGCTTACACCCGCACTGAGAAGAACTACCTACTTTTTCAGAGTGACCAGCCATGCTCTAGGTTTATTTTATTGACCTTATTCTTTCATTGGAAGACATGGTGAGCAATTCCTTATTTGTTTGTATTTTAATCTCTCATATGAGTCAGGTTGTTTCACCCAATCTCTCTTCTTCCCAGTCATCTCCCTAGGATCCTAAGTCCTGGTCTGGGTGCACTAAAATGCAGCCTGAAAGTAATAAATGTAGGTACAGCATCTATTAGGAGGCACTCACTGCTGGAGTTGAAGAGGTACACAATCCTTTATAATGCCAGAAGACTTACAGTGACAGGAAGCAAGCTGCAACACATCTCTGTTCCAGCTGGTAGTTGAGAATGGATGATGAGTTTCCCACTCCATATTCATTTTTTCTGTGGGCTGATTGTATTTGCCAGCTGCTGTTTTCATATTATAATAGTAAACTTAATTTTAAAAGATGCTATTTATCATATTATTATTACTATCCATAGCTCTTATCCCCCTTTTCTCACTTTGCTCTTCCTCATTTACTTTGACTAACAAGCTATGAAATCAAAAAGTAATGTCCAAAATCAATGCTTATTTGTGTCTCAATTAGAGATTTGTTTTCTGTGCTCTGAAGACTGACAGCATTGAATCCATATTGCCTGAAGCAAAGTACTGCATCACTTCATATGAAAATTAACTTAAAATCCAGTCATCCCAAATGTAAACAGCAACAATATTCCTCCTTTCTGAAATTCTAGTATGAACACTAATTACTATTCTAAGAACTAATAGCTGCTGATTCCACATTGGTCTGAATATTTGTAGCTTACTTTGTAAGTCATAAAATCAGATTTAATGAATTGAGAGTCTTGAGTGTGATTTTAAGGGACTTAGAAGAAATGTATTTCTTCTGAATGCTGACAATTTTCATGCTCAGTGCAAAAATTTCGGCAATTTTTCAAATAAAAAATTCCTTTATTTTTTAAGGAGTTGTAGTGGAGGAGAAAGGATCGTGACCTGGAGGTTTTTATGTTTTCCATGGTCCTTTGACATTTGACCATTGGAAAAGGATAAGGGATGGTGACCTTGCTTCTGTCTCCACAGTTGATGTGGAAAAGTTTCCTTAGTTCAGACAGAATGTAATTTGCTCTCATAAAGAAAAGGTTATATAACAAAGCTAGCTACATCACAGCCAAGAAATACAAAGGTTGGACAAGTTTCTCAATGTTTAATTAAACATTCCATTATACAATTGTGTAAAGTGCCAAACCCAATTTGTTTCTCAAACTGACTAAATTACTTCTAAAGTTCCTGGTTATTTGGTCATGAATACATCTCCACAATTCATTAACTGGCTAATCTATTTTGATGCATGTGAGTATAATTTCTTGCTACTGGGGGCTTTTTTTGCGTATACTTCTCTGACCTTATAAATGAGCACATTTAAACAGGACAGGTATATGGTGAGATAAGAACTACTTGTTTGTCTCACAGAACGCCTTTTGGTAGTGGTTAAGTGTCACTGTCCTTGTTGAAAACACATCTCAAACATCTCTAATGAAACCCACCGTGAATAGAAAAGATCTAATACACCTGCAGATGATTAAAGAGGTATAACTATAAACCCATATGTTCCTCGGTTGTGGTAAAGTGCCTTCTTTTCTAAATGGATTGTGTTAGTCTGTTCTAGAGGATCTAAGATTCAGTCTGGTTTAAATATTGCTGGTAAGATCTTCTGCGTTTAGTTTCCTGTTTCTGGGTTTAGGTTTCTCTTTCTCACTCTTCTGTACTTTTCTGTATCTGCAACCTAATTTCCTGAGAGCAGCTGAATGGACAACATGCTGTCCTACCTATGGAGCAAAGGTGAAGTCTGGTGTCATGTACTGATCACTGTACGTATCTATTGTGAAGTTGTTCTCATCTCTTCTCCGGAAACAGGAACATAGTATCCAGAGTGATCTTACTAGTGATACTTCTTGCAAAACTGCTCATAATATGCCAGTTTCTGTGTATGTTAAATATATTTAATTATATTAAATCCTTTTCTTCCTCATTCTCAGCCTCTTCAGGACTGCATGCAATACCTACATGTTTCTGAAAATTAAGCTCTGAATAACATTCTCAAAGGTGCACGCAAAGTATATGAGTTCTGCTTGGAGTTCTATTTCATTGGGACAGATTGACCAAAAAGATGGAACAGGCTCCATCCCTGGAGGTTTTCAAGACCTTGATGAAATAAGGGAATGAACAACCTGGTCAGACCTCAGTCAACCTGCAGAAGATAGGACTATAGACTCCTGAGATCTCTCAAATGTCAGTTATCCTACTTCGTTCTACTATATCAAGTCTATTTGATCTAAAAGCTTCTGAAGCTTCTAACACCTAAAAGAAAATATGGGCTATATCCCCAAAAAGACTATTTGTGCAATTGCCTGTCAGTTAGTCTTAGTCTTTCAGCTGAAGTAACATAATTTTGTAATTCTTGTACCCATGTCAGCTAATAGCAAAGAGTCTGTTACAGCACATGCTTCTTATCACATACAGAGTTTCTGTAAGAGATTTTGGAGGCAGAGTTCTGATAAATACTCCTATTTAGGTATTTAGGTGTGCTGTATATGTTGAAGTTTTCTTGAGTGAGTTAGTTGAACTAGTATTATGGGCAGGATTCAGCTGCCTCTATGTAGTCCCTTAGAGCCAGTTCAGACACACTGGGAACTGCATTATGCCTACTGAGGCACAGATTACATGAGACTTGCATCCCTCTGAAAACTGGAAACCATGCACCGAGAAAATACTTGACATCAATATATAGGCAGCTGTATTTCATTGTAGGTTACTGCTGAAGATTAGGTTTCTCTACAACTCTACCTCCATGGACCCTAACAAAGAATGAGACACTTGATGTGCCTACAGACACATATTAATTTAAATATATTCATCTTAGGTTGAATCCCTCCATAGAATCCCACCTGTTCTGAATGCAGAGAGGGGGCATAGCTTAGCACCATGTGGCACATTGTCACTGGGGGTGTGATTTTTAGGGGGAAGGAATGATGAATGTACCACTAGAAGTGTGTCATTTTGCCTTCCTCTCTCCATCAGGGAGGTTGTGGGAATCAGCCCTGCAGATATTGTCCTCTGTCAGTTCCTATACTCTTCCCATTCCTCCAAGACACAGCTCCAAGGACTGGTGTTGAAAAGTGGTTCTGGTGTGGGAAGTATCCATGGGTGACAGAGCAGCAGAAGTCATCCTGATCCCAGCCTGGCTGAAAGGAGCCACACAGAGCCAGGTGGAGTGGGGTGGAGCTGTGCAAAGCAATGGCAGGGTGTGGGAAGTATCCATGGGTGACAGAGCAGCAGAAGTCATCCTGATCCCAGCCTGGCTGAAAGGAGCCACACAGAGCCAGGTGGAGTGGGGTGGAGCTGTGCAAAGCAATGGCACGGTGTGGGATTGAACCAGCGGAGCACAGCCATCTGGAAAACAACAGGTGGCACAGTACAGATGGTCCAGATTTTGGAGGTTTGTCCATCATTGTTTTTTGTTGTCTTGGGCTCAGAGAGGGGAAAACCATCTGCAGGGAGCAGCCACTATCTTGTCTTTGTCTGGGGAAACCATGTGGTGCTGTGTGGGAATGGCCACCATCTTGTCTTTGTCCCAGGGCTGTGCGGACCCAACCTACAGGGAGCATCCATCATCCTGCCTTTTTCCTGGCAGCCACACAGAACTAAGTCAAGGTGGTGAACAGCTTTTGTGTGTAAAGCACTTCTCTTTTCGTATACTTTTATTATTTATATTGCTGTTGTTACTGTGTGTTCCTTATTCCAAGGTAATTTGCTTTCAGTTAATTGTTACCTCAACCCATAGTCTCTGCCTTTGTCCATCTCTTTTCTGAAGGGGCAAGGGGAAGAGGAGTAGCTTTTTTGGAATCTAATTTCCAGCTGGTGTTAGACCACCACACCATCTCAAGATAATTTTTGTATTTATCATAGTTGAAGAAGTATATCTTTGTCTGGAATGAGCATGTGAAGCATTCATAGGCTGATTAGTCATTGGGGATGATAGACAGAAAATAACTACAGAGACATGTTAATATGTTCTGCTTTCATTTTGTCATTTCTGAGCCATAGGAAATGAGCTCACGTTTCTTTGTTCAGAGTTTGCTTACACACTGTTATGGATGAATCCTTTACCCTTTTTCTACTTTTCTAGGCATGCAATTCTTTGGACATAGCAGATTTCAGTATCCCAGAAATTACTGTCTTTATAAGGCACCTAAACCAAAATAATATTTCACTTGGTTTTGATAAGGCAGCATGGTCTCTATTCTCATGAAATCTCTGCTTAGCCTTCTGTTTCTTTTCCTTGTTTCTGTGCTTAATCTACTATTGAAAATTGGTGTATTGGCATACTCTTTTACCAGTCAGGCTTTTAAGTTATTTCTCATGTATTTTATGGTGTTATATTACTATATAAGCACTTACAGAAAGGAAGGCTAAGGCAAAATGAACAGCTGAGTAGCACTAAAATTACATTCACGTCACTTATTTCCCTCATAATAAGGCTGCTATCCACAATAACATTTTAAGTTTTGGTCCTCTCTTGAAACCAGAGAATTCAAGTCCAAAGTCACACTGGGTATTTTCATAACACTGCAATTTAGTAGAGCTAAATGTGTTGATGCTCTTGATGTAGTGCTGCTGAGATACCCACCTACACCTATATGTGCGTTTCTTTCTTTAAACAGGCTAGAGAACAGACCCAAGCAATATTTTCCTCACCATTTATTTCTCAGCATTGGCACTAGCATGTCTGGGCATAACAGCAACATCCCAGCCCCAGCTCAGGGATCAGTGCATGCTGTAGATCCATCCAGTGTAGTTCAAATGTGTCCACCTCCTGGGTTTGTGGAGATAAGGACTGAACTATGTGTGTTGGCTGGCCTTCAGTGCACGCAATATCAGTCAATCCATTTTATCAACCCCTAGGTTTGCCAAAACCATTTGCCAGGAACCTTGACTAACAGATTGTTAATGGTGTCAATAATGTCCCAACACAGCCACAATGTGCCGGGAGCTGGTGGGAAGCTTAGGCATGGACAGCCAGAAAATATTTATAACTTCAGAAAAGAGGAAAGAGAACAGGATTTTGGAATTACATTTAATAACAACAAGCTCTTTAAATTATTTTGCTAATTATTCTTTTTTATTGTTGTCTAACCTTCTTAATAATCATTAAAGTGTTTGGTTTAATTCTCCGTTTACAGCCATAAGAGGAGTATTTTCAGCTGCTTTCCAGCAGTCAGTCATGAAGAGTCTGCAAAAGCATTCTGTCAGTATGGGGTAGAAGGGGTCACTTGCTTTTAACATGCAACTTGAGCAGCTTTTGACCATGTATGCAGTGAGAGATATGGGTGAGGTTCTCAATCTGAGAGGTCCTTTTGTCCGAAGACTTATGTGAATGACAGTGATAGGACAAAATTCAAAACAAGCTTACAGTGGTTCCAATTAAGAGTTTGAAACAGGCTGAAATTATCCCCTGTACAGGGCTAATACTAGCAGTATACAGAGCCTCAAGGTGGGACTCAGCTTGCTCTGGTAGCTCCAGAGACACTGGTCCATACTGGGCTCACAGCCAAGATCTGGGCATAGGGCATGAAAGGAGATTCATTGAGGACTCTGACTCAGTCTGATGTGCCATGGCATTATACCAGGGCAGCTCAGCACAGAGAAACTCAGGTGGAGCCATGGTGTACATGGTGATCTGTGATCACAAGGTGATCTGTGCAGGCTTGCTCTGAACATTGACTACAGGATTGCTCTCAGGAGATGGATCAATGGCTGGCTTTTAAAATGAAATTCAATATCTCTGCAAGAGCTTAACATTCCCTCACCTCTTCTTATGAACTGCTCCAACATTTAATTTTCATCCTTAGGGAAGTGGCCTGACTTCAACTTCTACAACTGTGCTATCTCATGCTCTTATCTGTAGGTCTGAAATATTTCTCTATATGCTACAATGGAAATTACAAACACACAATTGTTATGGACAAGTAACCTCCATAGGTTCTCTCTGGCTAGCTGAATAGAGTGTGCTTTTCAAGTTTTGCATTACAAATCTTTTTTTTTTCTGAATCTGCCCTCTTTTAAGACTGTGCTTTGAACACCTTGCAAGGGTTAAAGTGTGAGTACATAATCAGTCACTCAGTGTTGGTCAGTTACATGTAAAGTCACTGTTGCTGGCCCTGAATCAGTTATTATATTGTTTAGAAGTGATGCTTTTTTTCACCCTTTTTATCATCTCTAAATATTGGAAATATATGAGCAGATGTCTTCCAGAGGGTTTTTGCATATTCAAAGGTTAATTCCTAACATATAATCCATTAAACTATATGATGTTTACGGAGCTTGCTGGCTCCTTTCTTTAACGCCATTAGGTTAATTTGTCTGGGCCACAGGATGCCATGACCTAAAACTATTGCATCATGCCAGAACAATTTTATTGTTCATAAAACACAAATCAATAAAAAACAAAAAATGTGTTTTCTACATATACATGTAAAATCTTTTATACTTCAGATGTTGCACTGGGCTACAGATTTTCCTTTTAAAATTTTTTTAAACACTTTCTTTTGCCATTTTACCTACTGGGATTTATTTCAAGGCCTTTTGCTACCTCCATATTAGTAAATTAAGCAGCATGGTAAAATGAACAGGATGGCAACTCAACTGCCTATACTATTTAGTCGTTGTAACCATACCTGGCAGCCTCAACCAATAATACTACTCCAAGCTCTTCCCAAAGTTTGGGATTTAGTCTAATCTAAACCTCTTTTTCAGAAGATGGGGACTTTTAATAAATTGCATGTCTATGTTAGCCTTGGAATCTCAAAACTTTTAGTTTGCAAGTTTAGAGGCATGTTTCAATATGTAAATTAAAGTATTTTCCCCATTTTTAATGGGAATATTAAATGCAAAGTTAGAAGTGATGACTAATTTGGTAAGAACTAAACTTTTTAAAGCTAATTAAAATATTATTGACCAGTCCAATGACATGAAAATTTCACAGGAACATAAAAAAATGAAAGCTATCAGATAAATGTCTTTCACATTGAGGCTACCAAAGCCAGGACCAGTTATTTTCTATACTTTATGAAGAGACATGAAATACTCATTTTAATCTTAGGATGTCTGCAGTGTGACTGTAACTTAAATGTAGAATGACTTACAATTCCACATACACTATAGGTCCTTTACAGCAGGCTGCTATACATTCAGCTATTTCCCCACCTATTTTTATTAAGGGATTATTTTTTTTCCAGGAACAGAACTTTACATTTCTTTTTGTTGAACTTTGTGAGACTTCTCTTAGCTCAGTCCTCAAGCTTCTTAAATCTCCTCTGGATTAAAGCGCCCCAGTTCACCCTTCACATTTTATTTATCATTGCCTGGTAACCTACTCACAATCATTCTGATTAAGCAGAGTTTGCAGGCTGCCTGTTCCTTATTATCTTCTTATCTCTCAATGAACTGGAAATGGATTGCAAGGAAATGTGCTCTAAGACCTTTCCAGGGACTGAGGTGAGGCTGATCAGCCTATTGTTCGCAAGGTGGTTCTTACTGCTCAAGAAGATAAGTATAACTTTAAACTTTTTCCACCTGGCAGAGAATTTTTCCAGCTGTCATCTACTTTCTGCAGATGACAGTCAACCTCCTCATAACAATGTGCCATTCAACACCCTTGAACTAATCTCTTACAGCTCCATGTATATCACTACTATCAGCTTCCCTAAGTAGCCTGTTGATTCTTCACTTCAAGCTGTTCTCTATCAGCAAATTTGCAGAGATGCCAAGCCAAGTGGTGTGGTTGACACACCAGGGGGACCTGGATGAGCTTGAGAAGTGGGTCCATGTGAAAATCATGAAGTTTAACAAGGCCAAGTGCAAAGTGCTTCACCTGCGTTGGGGCAACCCCTAGTATCAGTGAAGGTTGGGGGATGAGGGATTGAGAGCAGCCCTGCTGAGAAGGACTTTGGGGTGCTGATGGGACGACATGAGCTGGCAATCTACATTCACAGCCCCAAAGACCAGCTGCATCCTAGACTGCATCAAATGCACTTGGCTAGCAGGGCAAGGAAGCTTTCTGGGCTTCTGCTCTATTCACTCTACCCTGCTCTGGTGAGATCCCACCTGCAGTGCTGCATCCAGATCTGGGGTCCCTAGCACAGGAAAGACACATACTTATTGAAGTAGTTCCAGAAGAGACTGTGAGAATGATCAACAGGGCTGGAGTACCTCTTGTATGAAGACAGGCTGAGAGATTTGGGGGTATTCAGCCTGAAGAAGAGGATCTCTAGGAAGACCTTATTGGTCTTCCTTAAGAAAGATAGGGAGAGACATTTTAGGACGGTCTGTTACAACAGGACAAGGGGAAGTGGTTCTATACTTAAAAAAGGGTAGATTTAGGCTAGATATAAGGAAGAATTTTTTACAATGAGGGTGGTGAGACACTGGAACAGGTTTCTCAGAAATGTGATAAATTGCAAAGATTCTCCTGCAAAGATTCAAGGCAAGTTGTATGGGGCTCTGAGAACCTGGTCTAGTAGATGTCCCTAGTCATTGCAGAGGGCCTGGATAAATGACCTTAAAATGTTCCTTCCAACCCAAACTATTCTATAATTCTATGATTCTGTGTTCTCAGACTGTACACGAGAAGGACTGAAAGCCAATTTTTACTGTGAAGACTGAGACCCAAAAAAAAAGTATTGAGTACCATCCAAAAAAGGTACCATTTTACCAGAATGTCCTCTTATTGCACGCTGGTGGATTCCTTTCTTCTTATCATTTAGCAAGCTTTATCTTCTTGCTTTTGTCCCTAAATGTCTATGCTTTTATGACTCTCCTTTTTTGCTCAACTTCTTCTATGTCTCTGGTGCTATGTCTAGTCTGTACTCTGAGTAATTCAGAGGGAAAGATGAGTATAAAATGTTACTGTTGCCTCTATCAGAGTTGCCAGGCCCCGCAGTGGCAACTGAAACCTTTTACCGGGAGCAGAAGGATTCGGAGAAACAGGCTGGTCCTCCGGAGCAGGAACAGAGTCAGGAGCAGGGCATGTCTAGCGTGGCTTTTAGCAGAAAGCTTTGACAAACAGCAGAGACGAAACCTGGATCTGTAATGGCTTCCAAAAAGCTTTTATTCCAGCTTGAAGAGGTCTTGTGTCCATGGGAAGCGCAGTTACAGAACCAAGCACAAGGCAAGCATGCTGATTTTACCTGGGGAAGGGGGAAGGCAAGGGCAGAGACCCAGCCAATAGCCTGGGTGAGGGGAGTGACTCAGGATGGACAGGCATCCCAAGGGTCAAATCCCTTTTGGGGAGGGGAGTGGCTTTTCCCAAGATATCCAATTTCCTGGGTGGCTCTGCCTTGCATTTTTCAGGGGCTCGGAGACCCCGTGTCTGTGTGGAGCCCGGGAAGGGGAAGGCGGGGCGAGGGGATGAACCACGGGAAAGTAGAAAGCATAAGTATGTGTTTGGTCATCTCAGTGAAGGATTTTGGCCCCTGTATGACAGAAGTAGATGCCAGTATCTCAAAGAACCTCCAAATTATGCTCTCTTTTTTGTGGCTTGAACAGGTGTAGGTGACAATAGAAGTGCTCCTTTCCATCAAGACTGTGTTAGTGCAGATAACCTGCCCCTTCTCCAAAGACAGCTAACAAGAGACAGCCAGGGTGAGGTTCAGTAATCTAAGAGAAATTAATTCCTGGTACATTTTTGACAAGATAAAACCGAGAGAAAAAATAATCTTAGATTTGCAGTAGCCTTCTGAATGTAGCAGGATGTTTGTGATATCAAATAAAATTGCCTCCACCAAATACCCTAGTTTTGTGTATGGTCATAACCAATGCTTTTATCATTTCACCTGTGTGATCTCTGATGTACTGGCCAAATAGTAGCAACTCCAGCAGTGATGTTTCTTTTCTTTATGGATGAAGGCCAGTGCACAATTTAAAAAATACTCTGCTGTCATATATTGTCTTCATATTTACTTTCAGATTTTCATGGCTATCTTACTATATTTGATAGCTGATGTGTTCAGCAGGAGCTAACAGAAAATCAGTTTTTCTGTGTTTGTGAGCAAATGCCATCAGATGGGAAGAGAAAAGGAATGGCCAAAAGTACATAATGTTCTGTTGTTAAATCTCTCTAAATTAGCTTGGTGAAGAAAGAACAACCATTTCTGCACTGATAATTCCTAGTCAATAGAAATGGAATTGCCATCAATGCTTCCGCACAAGGCCAACAAAATTTTAAGTGCTATGACAGTCATATGTTTTAATGTTATTCATAAAAGAAAAATGGAATTTCAGTTGACCAGAGAATTCAACAAACCTTCAGAGAAAATTTTTGGCGTTGTTGTTTGGGTTTTGTTTCATTTTTATTTTTATTTTACTATTCTTTGTGAGCTCAACCTGATTTGTTGAGTAAGAGCCTTAGGTTATATTTACCTTCACAGATGAGTCTTTGATTCAGCATTCAAGTATATAAAATAAGTTCAAAATAAGGCAAACAAACTTGTTTTCCTCTTTCCTTGCTGAAACAATACCTCCCTACTTGCCAAGGACAGTAAAAGTGGTCAGGTCCCTGACCTGCTTTCAATGGCCCAGTCCCCTGCAGGCATTTTCCAGAAAAAATGTTGGAAGTTTTGAGTTATGTCTCTAGGCAACCTGTTCCAGGGCACCATCCTTGCAGTAATAAATTTTTTTCCCATGTTTCAATGGAATTTCCTGTATTTCCATTTGTGATCATTGTTCTCCTTTTACTGAATACCAGTGAAAAAAAGCCTGACACCCTTTTCTTTATGTCCTCCCATCAGGTTTATATATCCCGTCATATGGGATATCCTTTTCCTCAGCCTTTTCTTCTCTAAACAATCCCATCTCTCTGAGCTTCTATTTGTATATTAGATGCTCCTGTCTGTTAACCATATTCATGGTCCTGAGGTGGACCTGTTCCAGTATGACTAGGTCTTTCTTGTACTGGAGAGCCCAGGGCTGAACACAATACTTTAGATTTTCCCTCAGAAGAGCTGGCTTGATGAGGGAAAACTGTGTCCCATCATCCAGGTAATTAATGGCAGTGTTGACCAATATTGGCTCTCACACTGACCCCTCCAGTACACCACAGGTGATGGCCTGGAGCTGAACCATCATGTTGCTGATCAAACCACTTTGAGCCACAGTTTATTTTGGTTACATAGTCCAAACTTCACCAGTTTGCTGAGAAGGATATTATGGAAGTGTGGGTTATCTTCTTAAAAACAAGATAAACAACAACCACTGGTCTTTCCCCAGCTACTAAGCTGGACATTTCATTGCAGAAGGCTATCAGGAGTGTCAGGAGGGATTTCTCCTATGTAAATCCATGCTGGCTAGATTTAACCAGCTTCTTGTAATACATATGTTGGGAAATGTCTGCTCTGTCATATTCCCAAGGCATTGAAGTAAAGCTGCCTGGCCTCCAGATCTTTCTTCTTGTCCTTTTTGAAGATGGGAATTATATTTGGTCCCTTCTAGCTCTCAATAGTTTCTCTTGACTGACCTTTCAAAGGCAATGGAGAGTGGTTTTACAATAACATTGGCCAAGTAATCATTGTTGTATCACATGAGATCCCTTTGACTTATGGATGTCCAGTTTGTTTAAATATTCCCTAATCTGGTCCTTCCTCCTCCAGGAAAGTCCTCTTTGCTCCAGATTTTCCCACTGATCTTAAGGACCTGGGAGAATCAAAGGCAAGTCTTACCAATAAAAAAATGACACAGTCAGTAGTCCTTCTCAGATTCAACTCCCCAGTTTCATATGCCTACAGACTGATTTTCTAGAGTGCTAAAAATTCAGTTTCAGAAATTTTAAACTGAAGTTTTGCTGCCTATTCATTTCTTCCCTCTGGAGATAGGCATCTAAAATTCAGTAATCATTGCTAAACGTGTTAACATTCCTGCCTACTGTTCTCAGTTGGACAATGTCTCATATGCTTCCAAGACCATGGTGCTTTGCGCCCCATCCTGAAGTGCTGAAGAGCTGTGCTCAAGAACCCAACCATCAATCACATGCCCTTGCTTTACTTTTCATGTGACAGCCCTTGCATATCAAAAAGGTCTACTCTGCACCTGTGCATCTGTAATTAATAATAAATAATTTTATTAAGAATTTAATTAAAAAACAAGTAACAGAAAAAAAGAAAATATTAACATATATTTATTTCAAGATCCACAGTTAAAGGCTTGGTCCGACAATTCATCCCACACCAGTGGGCCGCACTCTGTAAAGAATGCAAGTTAGAGGTGGTTGCTGTGTTCTGTACATCTCCTCCCACCTGGATTTTAATTGAGGGTTACATGATTGTGCAGAAAGTCTAGTGTTCCCAAATGAGAGGCTCAAGGTTTAGTAGGATGCACATAGGACTTTCTCTTCCATTCTTTAAATACTGTAGCATAATGTGGCTCAGAACACTAAGAAAGGTAGCTATCATGACACCTGTTAGGGTTTTTTTTGCTGGTGTATTGCATCTGGAAAATATTTCTCTGATATTAAAGTAGAAGTGAATGAGAGAATAAAAAGTATGTTTCTGTGTGATCATTTCATCTATGTAATGATTCCTTGCAGGAATATATTAATGAAACCAGAAACAATGAAACAGTGAATGAATCTCATAAAACATTTTCCTATTCTGTTTTGGTGATAATTTCTTACTATAACTCTTCAGTATACGTTATATTGAGGGAATATTTATTTTTGATTAAATAAGCATTTTGGAATTTGAGTCCAACATGAACTTAATTGAAGGCTGACATTTCCATTTTCCATAAAACATTTCTGTAATTACATCTGTTGTAGAAATAATTACTTTTCCTTTTTCTTACGTATGTGAAATTGTATAATTATTCCTAAATAGAAAAATTATGTGAACTAATGTTTCTTGGAAATGTTAAAGACCTTTTCCAATAGTCATTTTGGATACACATAGGTTAGAGAGTACCTTAATATTGATTTTTTTCCTCAAATAACTTCCAAAAAGATGATTTTCTCTATTATTAGAGTCTATTATTTCTCATAGACTAACAGAAGATTTAAAGATCAAAAATTCATATTATAAAATTGACTGTGGTCACTAATAGTTGTTAGTGGCTGCCCCCACCTCCAGCAGGTCTGTCCCAAAACTTTCTCTTGCCTGACCTCCAGAGCCCAACCTGGTTCCCCAGAGACCTAGGGTTTCTATGCAGGCTGTGAGATATGGCTGTCCCTTTTGCTTTTCAGGTTCATCCCCTAGGGGAGCTGAATACTTGTCCCAGACACACAGGACACGGACATGGCTGTCTGCACAAAGATGGTGTGCCTCATAGGACTCACATCACATCAGAGAAGCACAGAGAGCACCATCCTCTCCTCCCCCGGGGCTGGCAGAGACAGAAGGTCTCCTGTGTGGGCACACACACATCAGTGTCCAGGCTCACTAACACATACCCAGGCACAGATTCCCTTAGTACAGCATGACCCTTCTGTCCATTTGATGCCCCTGCTGGGACTCCAGACCCTCCTACCCACCCCTTGGGTCCCCGATTTGCCAGCTGTTCTAGCTCAGGGCTTGCTGCAAAATGACATACAGACTCATATCCTCATTGCACAGGCACCCCCCATCCCCCCATCCCCATGGGCTCTACCTGCCTGATGTTTTTGCTCCAACGTGGGGCATCTGACTGCTGCTGAGTCCAGCTTGGAGTTTGCTGTTGAGTGACAGATGCACACTCCATTCACACCCATCTTGAAAGTGATACAGACACTTGCCCCTCCACCCCCAAACTGGCATCAGGCATGTGAGTTGTGAGCCATGGTCCTGCTTCAGCTGCCACTGCTGAACCACAGTGTCTCACCCACACCAAAACCCCAGTAGGTAGCACTCAGACCTTGCCCTCACCCATGTGGAACAGAGGGTGAGATCATGCAGAGCTAATTATTAAAATATGTAATAAAAAGATAGGATGAACTGTGATGATCCAGCTGCAGGGCTGCATCAGACAAGTGTTTTAATGGCTCCATTTTGCATGCAACCAGCCCCTTTTGTACCCCTTTCTATCAGTTTTCCCCTTTCCTTGCATATTCCCTCATCAGCATGCATGGCTCTGTTGATCCCCTTCCGTCTTCATTCACCCTCAGGTTTGCAAAGTCCAGGTTTGCTTGCAGCTTCTTGATAGCCCACAAACTACTGTGACTGGACAGGTTTATTTCTTGTCTTTGTCTCCATTATGCTTGTCTGTCAGGCTTGTGCCTCTGCATCATCTTGTTTATGTCTTCATCTATTCTTATTATCCCTTTTTTTTGCATTGAAAAGGTCCTTGACCACACATCCTTAAAGGAGAAGGTGCTTTCTCCTCCCATACACACTTGAAATTTATTCCATGGGTTGGTTGGATCACATGTCTGTTCCTTACAGGCTTCAACAGGGAAGAGTTCAGAATATTGAATGAGAGTTTAATTCTGCCACAAGGTATCATAATAATTATAATATCTAAGTATGTATTTAATCTAACCAAATCGTTTTGGTGTTTATAGACATGAAAGGAAGACCCTGACTTGAAGAGCTTATGGAATTTAAGTAGAAGGTAATTAGAAGAAAGGCTCACATCACTGAAGTGGAGTTAAGCTTTCTAGAGGCATTCTATCCCCAGTGAATGAAGAAGTCCCTCCAGAAAGCTATTCAGACTTACTCTAAATTCCCCTGCAGGAAATCCTTTCTCTTTCTGGAAAAGGAGCCTTGTAATATTAACCTTCCAAGAGATGTTGTCAAAACTACCAGACCAGTGTCAGCCGCCATTGGAAAAATAATAGCTGGATATGAAGGGTTAAACAATGCACCACAAAGGTGAGAAAGAGGAAAATTGTGGGAAGAGAAATTAAATGGAAGTAATAGAGACTATGCCCAGCGTTTGAGGTATCAAAAATGCAAAGAGTACCAGGGACCCAATCTGGTTTCAGGAGAGGTCTGGTTAGAGTGATTGTAAAGCATGCACCCTCACACAACCCTAGCTGGAGCCTTCATCAGCAGATACTTCCATATCTGTCAGTCTCCATGGCCTGATTTCTCTCCTGAGGGAAGGAGGATTAGGAAACTGAAGCATACTTGTGTATACTTCACTCTAATCAGCAAACACAACCTGGGGGTAATCTCAGTCTTCCCATTTATACATACCTTGACTCAGTCTCAGAAGGAAGCTCCCTCTTCACTAGGTGAGAAAATTACTGTGACTAACCTAAAGAAGTTTCTTAAAATACAGTCTGGCAGCATGAAAGTTGCCCTTCAAAATCTAACTAAAATATATTCTCTACTTGACTTTTTTAAAAGCAGATGTTCTGGTGTGGTTATGAGTTCATATCCAACATACTGTTGATTCTGCAGTATTTGCTCTCAGTCATTGCTGGAGTCTTGAAACAATTCATACTTGTGGTGATATTTCAGGGATTAAATCACAGGTTTAAGGTGAACTGATGGCTGAGCTACAGAAGTTATACTTAACTGCATATGGTTAAAACTGTTGCTGGTAAAAAAATATTACTGAAAAAATCAGTTATACCTCCCCGCTATATTTGTCAATAACAGTTCTAATATCAAGGAAAGGATGTTGCTTGTTATAAATTAATGTTTCGGGTTTTTTGTACTAGTCATTCATTCTCACAAGGGATAATTGTTACACATTTAAATTACAAACCCTTTTCAGAATCAGCCTTTAAGTTCCTGTGTCTACAGTCAAAATTGAAGTCCAAACTGTTGCTTAGAGTACCCAAGCCTTAGAGTACCTGACCTTACCAGGGGCCTGTTCCACTCTGGCTATGTAAGTGTCTAGTTTGTTCAAACTGGGGCATGCTGCTAGTTTTTTCAATTTTGGACTCTCAGTGCTGCCTTTCTGTGAGGACCTATCTGAAAAAACGGTGAATGAAAGCTTGTATCTACAGAAGGAATTCATATGGCAGGCAATGAATATTCCTTAATATGTGTTCACAGGGTCCAGCTTCTCCAATAATAAATTTCCTGATGTTTTCTCTTCAGTTGGGACTGAGGAACTGCATTTATTCAACAAGGAATTGGAAGCTTTGCCCCTCTTTAGAATGAAAGTTTATAATTCTGAGCTTCTTTTTTTGCCAGGATATTTTCTTAGAGAAGGATTTTGTTCACCCACTGTAAAGCAGGGCCACTGTGGCCAAAATAACTCCTACCTTTTGTATCAGAGAGTAAAAGACCAGATGAGATGGTCAGAGGAACAAGATGATGTAGTCTACTACTTCCTGCCATCTAGGATATGGAAATCATGTCCTTTATCACCACCATCATCCATGCAGCTCTTCAACAATTCTTCAAAGAGTCCAGACTGTGGTTCCTTAGTAGGTGAAGGGACTAAGCCATCTTATTCCTAGGAAAAGCCCTCTGAAACATTAATAGTATGAATATCAGATCCTCAGCATAAACTGTTTTCCTTCTTGAGTTTGGGTCTTACAGAATTCACTAGTTGCAATGTAGACCGATCAAAAATAGTTTCTGGCTCAATTTTCAAAATACTAAGAGGGATTGGTTTTAAAACCCTTTCATTTCTGTGAGTTTCTTCTTTGCTAAGTTTTGGCACCTCCTCAATCTGAGTGTAGTTTTTATCAGCTATCCAGAGGAACAGAGATGGGGCTTTGAATGTTAGGTTTATTGTGATAGGAATTCAAATCATGACTTCTTAAAACGTATTTCTCCATTTTTAAAATAGATATAGATTTCTAGAATTGATATATAATTAGATTTCTCAGTTGATCTCAGTAGTACAGGATGAGTCTTAAATGCTATTCAAAATAACTTTTAAATATATTGCATACACTCGAAATAATTCTGTAAATTATTGTCTGTGAGATAATATTCTAACAGGTAAGACAAAAAATCAGTTGAGCTGAGATAGTAAGAACCCTACATAATATTCAATCTGTTGTTGTATTTTTAATTGCCACATTTTGAAGAGAACTTCATACAAACTACAAAAGATTGGGGTTTTGATTGAATGTCTAAGTGAGGTCAGTGTATTTTTATCAGAGCCTCTGCAATGATTCATCCATCTGTTGTCTCATTGCTTTCTTGTTCAGACGCTTCTCCCCTATATTTATTTTGATATTAAACCAAAAGCAAAACCCAGCCCACTTCTTTCATTTTCACAGTCATGTTATGTTAATGAAGGATGACTTCAAAAGGTCCCATTCCTAAATATTCATCATTTAGCATGGACTTCTATATACTCTGATTAAATATACAAAGCCGAACCACAAAATTTCCATTCACTAGTAATTTGAGAGGTCAATTTGAGAAGTTACCTTTTAAGAAATTGGGTTATATTCTCCTTTTGTTACATAAATCTGATCCATAAAACTCAAATTCAATGACTGATTTCCTCTCTTACCCCAGCCGGGAGCAAGAGGTGCTCAGTGAGGCGAAGCCAGTCCCAGGCTGGCCTTCTGTTCGGAGAAGCAGGGTCAGAAGCAGGGCAAGTCCCGTGTGACTGTAGCAAAAGGCTTTGACGATCAGCAAAGAGAAACCTGGATCTGTGATGGGCTTATCAAAGGTTTTTATTCCAGCTTCAGAAGGGATCTTCAGTTCATAGTAAGCTCATCACAGAACAAGACCACATGGCAAGCATGCTGCTTTTACCTGGGGAGGGGGGAGGGCAAGGGCAGAGACCCAGCCAGTAGCTGGAGTGGGGGGAGTGACTCAGGATGGACAGGCATTCCAAGGGTCAAATCCCTTTTGGGGAGGGGAGTGGCTTTTCCCAAGATATCCAATTTCCTGGGTGGCTCTGCCTTGCATTTTGCAGGGGCTGGGAGACCCCGTGTCTGTGTTTTGCAGGGGCTTAGGAGACCCCGTACCTGTGTGGAGCCCGGGGAGGAGGGGGCGAGGGGATGAACCACGAGGCAGTAGAAAGGACAATGCTACATGCTGGTACACTGGATTCCTATACGTTCATAACCTTTGGACACCACTTCCCAGAACATTCTCCTGGAGAGACTGGCTGATCATGACTTAGACTGGGACATGGTTGCTGGGTAAAAACTTGGTGGATGGCCAGGCACAGAGAGTGGGGATAAATGGTGTGGCCAATCCTAAGTGGTGTTCCCCAGGGCTCACTGTTGGGTCCAGTCCTGTTTAACATCTTTATCGGTGATCTGGAGGAGGATATCCAGTTTGCAGATGAAACCAAATTAGCTGTGAGTGTTGATCTGCTGGATGGCCCTGCAGAGGGATCTGGACAGGCTGGATCAGCCATAGTGTGGCCAGCAGGACCAGGGCTGTGATTGTGCTTGGCACTGGTGAGGATACACCTCAAGTGCTGGAACCAGTTCTGGGCCCCTCACTACAAGAAAGGTATTGAGGTGCTGGAGAGTGTCCAGAGAAAGGCAACAGAGCTGGTGAAGGGTCTGCAGCACAACTCTTAAGAATGAGTGTCTCTGAGGGAACTGGAGTTAGCCTGGAGAAAACAAAGCTGGAGACCTTAGCACTCTCTACAATTGCCTGAAAGGAGGTTGTGAGAGGTACGAGTCAGCCTCATCTTACAAGTAACAAGCAACAGGACAAGAGAAAATAACTTCAAACACTATCAGAGAAGGTTTGGATTGGATATTAGGAAAAACATCTCCAAGAAAAGGGTTCTCAGATATTGGAACCGGCTGACCAGGAAAGTGGTCGATTCACCATTCCTGGAAGCGTTCAAAAGACATGTTGATATGCCACTCAGGGACATGGTTTAGTGGTGCTCTTGGCAGTGCTGGGTTAATGGTAGAACCCAACAGTCTTAAGGATCTTCTCCAACTTGAATGATTTTATCAAAGAAGAAACAACAAACATTCATGAAATAAGGATTTTCTCCCAAAGAATTATTTTCCAAGGAAGTAAAGCCTTTCACTCTTTACACATGTTCCTTCTACATTTTAATTATAATTTTCTACCACTAAGAAATGTTCCCCAGGCTGTATTTATGTATACCTATCTATATCTATATCTATATCTATATCTATATCTATCTGTGGGAATGTGTAAAATATATGTAAAATAATTCCTTTTATGATGTGTAACCTACAGACACTGCAATATAATTTATTTTATCACCAGTAATCTAATATTTCGTTTCACTAAAGACACAAAGTCCAATCTCAGGTAGGCTGTAATGTTCTTAACACATATAAATCTTTGGAATTATGCTGGATGCAAAATTTTGTAAAGTAAATATCTAAAAAGTGAGTTTTAACCAAGTTTCTGAGATTTGGTACCTGTAATGAAATACACTTCCCTTGCTCAAACAGGAGCCAGATTTGGGCCAGAAGAAGACTTGCAGAGAGAGTATACCAGTGGATATTTCTGAGCTCTGCCACCTCCTTTAAACCACTAATAACTATCAGATCATTTTTGCTGATGTTGCAAATTCTGCCTGCAAATAGCAACATTTCAACATTTCTGATTTATAGATCATTTAATCATTGAAAAATACAAATCCTTTTTTGTTTTCTTCATATCTGTAATCTTTAATACTGTTTTTTAAAAATTTTCCTTTATAAATACAGCACAGAAATATGTCCAGTACAATATATTTGAAGAGCACTATGTATTTTTCATTTTTTTATTAGATCAGTTTTGTTTGGAGCTTTACAGTTTCTAAGTTTGTTAATGTTAAGGATGTGTTAGTTGTTTTCTAAAATGCAAAATCATGCTGTCATGCAAGAGTTAAACAATTAAACTGAGGTCTGAGTTTCAGCCTTTGAATTCATCAATCTTCCTCATAATTTGAGCAATCTGAATAATCCAATAGTTTAAATGACAAATATGTTTTTTGATTATTCAGCATTAAAATTCATACTGGCAACCTACCACATTGGCATAACCGCAAGGACCATTCTGCCACAATGAAGGCATAAAACATCTCCATTCTTGAGGGCAAGAAGGTCAAGAAGGGCTATTGGAATTCCTCCAATACCTCTGAGGGTCCAGCCCTTGCAGAGAAATGGCTTAAAATAATTAGTGAGACTGCTCTTCAAGTGTGTTTTGTAAAAGCAAAAGGTTTAGTAAATGAAAAATAATGAAACGTTACAGAAATAAAACAAAAACCAAGCACAGGTGTCTGAGAAGCCTCTGACACCCTGCTAAGACACCCTAAAAAGTCCTTGAGTTCCTTTGTTCCCTTTCTTTAGTATTCAATGGTTCAGGCAGGCCGTTTGGCCCCTGGCCCAATGAAATCAGCAACAGGCTTTGAGCTACACTTTCTAAACCAAATCAATGCCTCTGTGCTGGCACTGAGCCAGTTACAATAAGAAAGTCACAGAACTTTTTTAGTTAAACTTCCTAAAATGTCTAAAGGTAAACTGAAACTCTTTCCTTACACAGAAATGCCCACTCGGGGGTGGGGGATGCCTTATACAAACGGCAATTCACAAGAGGCACAAAATTGCTGAGGCTGGAAGAAACCTCTGGAGTTTCTGCTCAAAGCAGGGTCACGTAGAGTAGGTTACCTGGAACTCTATCCAATCAGGATTTCAATGTCTCCAAGAATGGAGATTTCAAAATGTCTTTGGGCAGCCTGTTCCAGTGTTTGATGACTCTGATTAAAAAAAAAAGGTTTTTTTTACATTTCCATCGAATTTCCTATATTTGAATTTATGCCCCTTGCCTCCTGTTCCTTCCCCTGATACCACTGAGAAGAGTCTGTTTATTACCCCTGACCTACACATTTTACATGTGTATAAATCTTCTCCAGTCTTTAACAATCCCATCTCTCTCTGCCTTTTCTTGTATAACAGATGTTCCAATCCCTAAGTAATTTCTGTGTCACTCACTGAACCCACAGCAGTGTGCCCATGTCTCTCCTGTACTGGTAATCCTAGGACTGGAAATAGACTCCAGACATGTCTCACCAGATCTGAGCAGAGAGGTAGGATAATCTCCCAAGAACTAATGGCAGTAGTCTTCCTAAAATAGTTAGCAAGGCACTGGCTTGCTTTGCCACAAGAGAGCTTCATGGAACTATTCCTTTCCAAGTGCATTTGACGTTTTGACATCCTTTTCCAAGGATTATCACCTCTAACATTGTCCTACCTTCATTTCTTGTAGTAGTCTAATGAGAATAAAGCACTTGCCACTGAACACTGTTACTCAGTTTCTGGCTTAAGCTTTGTGTGTTCTGCCTGCAGATGCAAGCCCCAGTAAGAGGCTTTCCCAAATTCAGTTCCTACTCTTGGGAAACAACTTGGGGTGCAATTTCCTTCCTTCTCTTGAAAGTTCTTTCACAGCAGGAGTTTCTTGCCCACTCTTACCTGGGAAAAGGTGGAGCCTTCCTTCTTCTAGCATCAGGAAAAAAAATCCATGGAGATTTAATGCGGTAAATGCATGTGCAATGCATAAATATGCTAAATTTAATGTGTTAAAGCAAGTAGAATTTGCAGTTGCTTTAGTATGGTATTAATTTTGATGCCTGTGTAGCGGAGGTAGCTTGACACAGTTCATAATTTTTTGTCCACTGTTGTACCATTGACTTTGATGTATTGTATTTTGTCTTTCTCAAACTTGGTTTACCCCTATCCTACCCTTGAGATCCTTTTCCCTAATCAACTTTGCCTACTGCCAGTGCAGCAGTGAGGATATACCATTACTGAATTGCAGTCTAAGAGATACTGAAGTTCACTAAGTACGTGCCCTGAAGGCTACAAGGTCAGAGAAGTTCCTATGGTGTCCTAAATCTCATTGCCTTCCCATTTCCCTGTTATGACATTTATAGTCCTAGTGAAACAACAAATGCAAGGGCACCTCACTATTTTGTTGGCAATTTTTAAAAGGCTTCAGTCTTCTCTGTGGAGCAAGAACATGCCTTCCCAGGATATTTTTAATGGGGATGTAGGCAGCCCCATTAAAATTCCCCAGACTCAGACAAAAATGGTCTAAATGCTGATGACTGCAACGGAACAGAGACACTTTATATTTCTTCTGAATGTAGAATTCTCATACGATTCGTAAACACACTTCTAATTCTCAGTTAATTTGGAGAAAAAGTTTTGACAAAAAGCATTTGCACAGTCCTGTCTCTGAAAGACAGTTGTTCCACAACAATGCAAGAATACTGAATGTACTAATTGATCAATATTGTGGGATGAGGGTTTTGAACAATAAAGCAGCTATCATGTGCATTTTGAAACTTCCCTGTGCCAATGATGCACTTGAGGAGTAGGGAGTGGGAGATGTTAAAACATTCTGAAAGCTAAAAAGAAACCAAAAACCTTCCTAAATACAGAATCCGCAAACATTGTGTCTGTACTGTAGAATACTAGCCAGTGTTGCCAGTGTTCAGGGTCTCATGTCCTTAGGACAGACAAATAACATCTATCATTTAGTCTTCCACTGATCACAAGGATGCATGTTTGCTCCTGCAGAGATACATTTTCTTTGGTGTATTTTCATATTAGTCTATCAAACTGTGTACTTATCTGTCTTGGTTTGGAGAAGACAGGTATCTGCTAGGGAAAACTGGAGCTCCCCTTGGAATGAAGAATATAAACCCCCTTCCTCCAAATTATTTTAATTTTACAATTACGGGCTTTCAGGCAAAGGTATGGGAATAAGAATAGCAGTTCTTTACTAGGAATATTAAAAATACAAATGTAGTAGTACAAAAAACCAAGCAAACAAACAAAAATCCTAGAAACCCTGACAGAGTCTGAAATAGAGTCTGACACCCTATTGGTCAGGGTGTTGGAAGCAGTCCAAATCAATCCTCCTGGAGTAACAGATATAATTCTGCGCAGTGGAGATGATCCTGTAGAAAGGGTCCAGCAGTGGCAAGATAGGTACAGACTTCCTCTGGAATCCAGTGGAAAACAGGCTACCTGGTGTTCCTGAGTCTCAGTTTTTATCTAGGTAGGAACGTTTGGCTTCCCTCACTGGGTCAAGATGCTCACTGGAGCATCTCATAATGGGATGATGTAATATTTTCAGTCATGTGGTGAGCCTTAATGGCCCATTAACAGCAGATATCCCCCGGGGGAAGGATGGGTCATGGAAGAGATAAGGAACAGTGCTCCATCTGGTTTTAACAGCCATCCCGTTAGCAGAAGGCACCCATCCCCTCCCCCCTGGGGTTATGAGGAATGGGTTATACAAGAGATAAAGAAAACACCTCCCCAAACTAGTTTCAACAGACAGGAAATAGAATAAATATTTTTGGTTACATATTGCAACCTAAGACATTATCTACCAAAGAGACAAAATGACTGGCATGTCAAGGAGTAATGTGAGTCTTCATTATTCTAGGCAAGTCTCAAAACAGTACAGTACCTTGAGAATGTAAATATGAGTGTTTCTTTGTTGAAATATCAGATCAAAAGCTGTTCTTAAAAAGAAAATAACCTTGTCACAAGACGAAAGGAAAGAGAAGAGTAGACAGAAGAAAGTCATGTCCTTTCTCTACAGTTTTGTCAGTTATGTTACACTGGACTTTTTAACTTCTTGTGCAAAAGAAATGCACATCTTATGAATCACAGCCAAAAATTACTGAAAATACCACATTGCAGTCATTTTCTTTCCTTGATATTTTTTAATATATCACTGTATGAGAAGCAATTGATTTTTATTGAGCCAAATTAAACTAAGTCTCCCAGAATGGTGTTTACAGTGACCTTATCCCTCTCTACAACTACCTGAAAGTAGTTGTAGCCCGGAGGGGGTTGGCCTCTTCTCCCAGGCAAACACTGACAGAATGAGAGGACATAGTCTTAAGCTGCCACAGGGGAAGTTTAGGTTAGACATCAGGAAAAAAAATTCACTGGAAGAGTGATTGAACACTGGAATCATCTGCTCAGAGAGGTGATGGAGTCACCATCCCTGGAAGTGTTTAAAAAAAGAGTGGATGTGGCACTCAGTGCCATGGTTTAGTTGCTAGGAGGTGTTAGGTCACAGGTTCGACATGATGGTCTAAAGGTCTTTTCCAACCTAGTTCATTCTGTGATTCTGTGATCCCAAGTGTGATGTGGAAATACAAAGCAGTTTGTAAGTGGCAGTGTGAGCAAATTGTGCATGTGTCCCCCTCCATTGATGAAGTTTTGTTATCAGATCAGATGCTTTATTTTTGAGGTTTTAGTCACATACTTCGAATTGATAAAATTTTGTGAACAGGGAAGAATATAAAATAGGACTGTAAGGGGTCTTCAGAGATTGCCTGGTCCAATATTATCCTTGATTTATTACCCCCTCATCCTGTTCAGATAAGGTTGTTAATCTTTTTTAATAAGCATTCTGAGATGGAGATTTCATGCCCTATTAAAATATCAATTTCAGTGCTCGTCTAGCCTTACTGTAAGAACATCTCCCTGTATCTGAATCTTCCTGGCTATAACTCAGGGTCATTTTTCCTTGTTCTATCCTGAGTAAGAAAGAGCAGAAAAATAGATGTTTTTCTTTTCCTTGCTGCAGATTTTTCTGTACTTGAATGCTGTTATGAAGTTTTTGCTAATCTACTTTTCTTCAGCAAAAAATAACTTATTCAATCTTCCTTCAGAGGGCACATATTCTAGCCCTTTTAATTTTTTGCGGTTTTTCTTTGGCTCTTCCCAAGCTGATCCTGATTTCTTAAACCTCTGCAGCTGGCATCTTGCCAGTAACTAATGGAACAGGTCAATTATTTTTCATGTTTCTTGTGTTTGTAATACTAGGCTAAAATTTTGCCTTTCCTCACTGTAGGATTAGTGCATTTATTTATTTTTTGTTCATAAATTCCAGGCCCTGTTTTCAAGACCTGAGGCCTAGTCAGTATGCCTTTTATTATTCATTTTGTCATTTAATTTCACTGAATTGTATCCTATTTATTTCATGTGATTTCTTTCTTTTGTTGAAGTTATTTTAAATTTTGATCCTCATTGCCAAAACATCTGGATCTATTCCAGCTTGACAAGACCTACAACAATGACTTTCACAGGTTTGTAGGAATGCACAGTTTGTTTCCATACTGTATAAGCAACAATTGCAGTCTAAAATTGCTGATGCTGAAAAATCTCCATCTCCCTGGAAATGTTTCGGAAGTTCTCCAGCTGACTGAAAACTCTTAGATAAACATAGCTTATAGATTCATCACATGAATCAGCCTAATGCAGTAGCCTAATTCAGAAACCCTTCCTCTTCCAAGAACTGATGGTAAGTCCATAAACCCATTAGGTTCCAAAATTGGTAGTGCTGGTTATCCTAAAGAATGACTGTAATATTAAGAGTAAATATAGAATCAAAAAGATATATATATATTTGTGGGGTTTTCAGCTGTGTTTAAATGGAAGACTTTACAATTTGCCTATGTGACTATGAACTTTGCTCTACATGTGACCCAGCTAGAGATCACAGAAATGTTGTTTCCTAAAGGCAATCTGTATCTATCTATGACAAAATTTCAAAGAGCATAATAAATTTTTGTAATTTTAAAAATCATGTGCAAAATATTCCATTGTATTTGCTAGATATATTTGGGCTATTTATGTTGAAAAATGGTGGAAGCTTTTTGCACGTATATATTTGAAATATTTATCCAGCTCTGTTGACTGCTGAAATTAGTGGCAATGTGGGTTCAATCAGCTGTAAAACAGATTGTAGGACAAATAACTTCCTGTGCTGCTGGAATCTGTAATTGCAGCTGGAGGGCAAGATGGTAGGCTGGCAAAGTGAGAAACTTACTTCTAGTTTCTGTATGTCCCAAGGAAGTTCAAGTCTATATATCTGAACACAGATCTACTTCCAGGGAGTTCCTAAGTAATCTGCTTCCATGCCCTACAGAATTGGATTAACAAGCAGCCAAGAGTATTGGTACTAGAATAGGTACAGAAAGAAGGAAGCTGACTACGTGGCCCACCAGTTAACTAAGGGTATGTAGGAGCCTGAGGTCAAGTCCTGTTACTGTAATTTTTCTATAAAGTCTTCAATATAAAATGCAGAAATTATTCTAGCAACAAAAAACAGAATGAGAGGTTTCTCCTTTGCTTCCTCCATCTGAAGAATCTTGCTTTCTCAGCTTAACAGGGCTAGTCTCCTAGTCTGCAAGTTTTTTATCCCACTCATCATGTCTCTATCCTAGGAGTTAAATACTGGAAACCTCTTTAAACAGAGGGAGGTCTACAGCTCAAGTTTACCATTAAATAATAATCAAGATTTAATAAGGCTGACTCTACACTTTCCTCCTTTTCAAACAATGATTTTTTTTTTCCTTTACTTAAAGGCACCTGGAATCAGGAGAAGGCTTGCTATGTTTGTTTCTGTTTCAATTAAAAATGAACCTCGGAGCTCCAGGGAGGTAACTGACCCCAAAGAGAGACAAATTTCAGAAGCACATACATACTGGGTTTGGCTGGCATAGTTAGTTTTCTTCATATCAGGTATGGGCCGCATCTTGGATTTGTGCTGAAACCAGTATTGATAGCACAGGGGTGTTTTTGTTACTGCTGAGCAGCACTCACACAATGTCAAGGCCTTCTCTGCCCCTCACACCCCCCCAGCAGTGGGGAGGCTGGAGGAGCATCAGTAATTTGGGAGGGGTGGAGCCCTTCCTCAGACTTTGTTCTTAGAAAGTGGTCAGAGCTTCAGATTTGATTACAGACACTAATTATATACTGATTATAGACACTAATTTGATTATAGACATTAAACCTAAATTGAGTCATCACAAGCTGATTCAATTCAATAGAAAACAAAAACCAGAAAGCTAAAGCTTTTGTTTTTCAAGAAGGAACCTCTTTGGGTCTATGTTATGAACTTTTAAGAACTTACAAAATGTTTTAAGTTCCATCCTTCCTTTTCCTACCTTCAGTTATAGGCTTCTGTCCCTTACCTCTTCACCTCTTCATAGAAACTGAAGATACCATTTCTTGTGCCTCTAAGCTGGTAATTTATTTTGCTTTAAACTGGATCTGTAAAATGACAGTATATAAAAAAAATCTTTTTCCTGTTGTTAGAAGACTCACTGAAGTCAGCTGGGGTCATTGATTAGAGGCTTAGCTGTAACATGGCATAGGGAATTTCTTTTAAGCTGAATATAAAACTTTGTGATGCTTGCAGCTCATGTCAAGAAGAAAGCACATTGAGGCTCCATGTCTCCACGAAAGAAAAGCTATTTTATACAGAATCTTGGGAATAAATAACAACCTAAAAGAACTAAGGAGAAAATAAACATCTGGAAAACTGCAGTGAACCACAAAATGTTCATTCAAAACGCATAACAAGTAAATCAAACAAGAAAGGAGTAGAATTGGTCCTACATCAAGAATGAGGAAGATAATCCAGTATGATGCTCCAACAAAGGAGTATTTTATTTATTTGCAGCAATGTTGGCCTTTTTAAAGTATTGGCCTGTTACTGGGAATAAGGCCGCAGAAACAGAAATACTGAATTTGAGGAGAAATCACAAGAGTACTGCATTCTGTAATCTTTCCTGAAAAAAATAACAAGTGAAACTAATAATCTCCTAGTTAAGATTTAGTAAATCACACATTCTGGGATTTATGATGCATAAATATATGATAAGACACATTCATCCATTGTCAGGCTTTTAGATCAAGGTTTAAAGGAGAGACAAGAGATTCAGCAGATATAGTTAAACAAGTCCCTGAGCCACAAAACTGAACACAAACTCAAAAATTTGCCTACTCAAGATCCTGACCAGAATTCTATGTCAAGAACCCATTTTTAATTGAAATTGATCTCAACAAGGGTTTAAGGAGGAAAGGGCATGGAAGGCTAATTAAGGAGTAAGAATAAATAAATCAGTAGCACAAAATGCTCATAAACCAGATGCTACTCAGTAGAAAAAGGAGAAAGCATGACCACAGTGAAGATTTAAGCAATCTTCAGAACAGACAAATAAAAAAAGAGTCTCTTAAAAGGGGTAGGTTAAACTATATTTCAAAGCTTTAAAACATGTTGGCTATGATTACTGTCCTCTGGGACAATGGTTTAGAGCCCATTATCCTGCATTTGTTTGAAGTTAAAAAGTGCTTTCTAAATATTGTGAGGTTTTGTTTGTACATGTTGGTTTGCTTTTCAGTATTTTAGATTTCAGGCTTCTGGAGATATTAAGCCTTTTTCTGAACATTTTTCAGCTAGTCATAAGAGGTTAAAGGTGAAAGGAATAACTAGCTCTCCACCCCACCATATTTCTGAGCATGCACTAGTACCTAATTTTGAACCTTTAAGAACACTGACTGACTAGGAATGTGCCAGGTGAAACTGGGGAGCTGCAGGATTTCTAGGCTGTTTTTTTTGGATATGAACATCTACAGTCTACATTAAAGTTATTCAGCAAGGATATAAAATGTAATTTGTAGTGTTAAATACACAGAGTTTGGTTTTAAAATAGCGAGCATCAAATGCTCACTGTGAGCTGCACAGGGATATATAGGAAAAAACCATCAGAGCCATCGAATATATTGAGATAAGAAAACACTGAGTAATGTCAATGTTTTCAGACAGAGAATATATTTCTGTCTCACTCTTCAATGTCTAAATTCCCCAGGAACTGCTCCTATAATCTCTCAGATCATTCATTTCAGCCTAGTTTGGCAAACCTTAGATGTCTAAAAAGGACTTTGAAGCAGTTACTATATCAAATTATTTTTATCTAATGATAGCTGACCATATAATGTGTTTCACAGGATAATTCAAAGTAGTTCACTAGCAATAATGATAGATGAAGCATGTGCTAAACTGCAGTGATGTGTGTTTGATATTGTGCAAGCATTGAATAGTCAATGTTCAATCGACCTCTAACTGCTCTTCCTCTTCAACCATGCTTTCTTTTTAATGTATAGAAAAATCCTGCTACAAAGTAGTCTAGTTTAGTCAAAGTTAACGGTTTTCTATGAAATCATCTGTTAATCAAATTTCTATTTTTACCTCATGTATATGCCAGATATGCTGATCATCCATTCCTTTATTTTCTAAAATAAAAGTATTTTAAAAACTAAAGGTTAGTATATCGAATGCCAGAAACGGCAGCGCTTCCATTTCTTCAGAAAAAACACATTATTTACAAACATCGTATTTTTGTAAATGCAGATCACTGTTTTAATGTATGGCTATTTCTTTGCTGTTTCTCATTCCTGTTTTTATGATATTAACTGCAGTAATTTATTTCATTAAGGATAGGTGAGACAAACGTTAAAGAAATTACTTGAAAATGTCCATACCATACTTTTCTAGATATTCTCAAATTTTATCCAGTGTCATCCTTTAGTAATAGATATTACTGACAGATTTTAATATCTTTGGCAATCACACTGTATTTCTTCTACAAGGCAGCACTGACAGCATTCCTGTAAGAGAATAAGGACAGGAACTTTCATAGACACAACTCCTCTGTTCCCACTTACATCTCTCTACACACATGAGGACATCCCGTTGACCTAAACGGGATATAAATGGAGCATTTACACACAATCTTTCACAGAGTAACTTGAGCAGTTTTACAGTATAGCTGCAAAGAAAGGAAATCCTTCTCAAAGCAGACAGTGCATATTGAAAATACAATAGGATTAAATAACAATATTATGGAACAAAACCCAATGTGCTATTGAATACAAATAACCCAGCTCAAGAAACACTAGAAGCTGGGAGATTATGTGTGAGGAGTATCATTATATGCTTGTTGTATTCTAATACTCTTCCTAGGCATCTGCTGCCAGGAGCTGAGGAAGAACACCACACCTGAGGGACCTTGCCTCAGTGCTGCTGTTTTGCTTCCACTGTGCTGTGTAGACCCCGGGTTGTAGCACTCAGCACACATACAAAATGTAGTGTATAGGTAAGGGAAGGTCACTCTATTACAGACAACTCTGCTGTTACCTGCAGGGATCAGCTCTGGAACTGCAGAAAATCCATGAGCTCTGCTGACAGAGTCAGATGATCAATCAGTGTTAGCTGTATTCAAGGAGGGACCAGCTGTAATCCAGTGAGGTCAGAATGCCATCCTAAAGCAATTTGCTACTGATAAAATTTCACTCATGTAATTCATTCTGTTGGCTTTCCTGGGGTGTCTGGATGTAAAAGAAAACAGAATTTGATTCTTGCTTGCATGTTGTGAGTTGGGTTCCACATCTGTGCTCTTTGAGATATTATACCACAAAAGACACAAAGTCCAAGTTTTGCACACCAGAGAATTATTAGTCACAAAAAGAGATTTTACCCTAAGGAGGGCTGATGTATTATGAACATGGATAAGATGTGCCAGGCTACAGAGAGAGGAACTTGCATAAAAATACCTTTTAAATATGAAAAAAACCAGGAAAATTAAAGGGAGAGATAGTGATAATCTTTCTCTTTTGGTTTCATTAAAAATACACTTGGCCACTTTGCCAATTAAAAAGTTTCAAATAGCATAGTATGTGTCAGAGAACATTAGTTAGTTCTCAGAAAATTTCAGATATTTACAAAGTTTGCATTATATTGCTTCTCAAAGCATCAAAGAAGGCAAATGTATATATACGGATGGTATTGATTTTTTGGGTGGCTTTTTTGTTGCTGTTGTGGAGGGTTTTTTGTTTGGTTGGGTTTTTTTTAATATTATATGGGCATAATTCCCTTACACATACTTCTCAGGGTTACTTTTAAGTCACTGTGTTAATGACACACTTTCAGGAAGTACACCCCAAAACAAAGAGCACAGGACCAGTTATTTTTATCTCCAGTCTGAACAGCATCTGTTTCTTGAGATGAAAATCTGCATGGCTAAATCATTGTGTCTACTGATAAGCCAAGCAGATATCCAAATAATAGAAATAATCAAAGGTTTGCAGGCATGTATTTTTCCTAATATTTACCCAACTATGAATCTTGCACCTATTTTATTTTCTTTTCCATGCATTTAATTTTTTTTAAGGGAGAATTTTTCATTGTAGACAATGCTTTACCTTCAGGGAACTGTCAGATCACAGAACCTCTCAAATGCAGTATCAGTTATAGATATGTTTAAATTTGTACAACACATTTATATTATTGACCACTTTCCTCACCTGCTTATGGTAAAAGTGATCTCATGATTCAGGATTAGTATAAGTTAACTATAGGCAACAAAAAGAATGATGCAAATCTCTCTGATGTTGATACTTCTATATTTGTTCTGAGTAGTTCTGCACTTAGGTTTGCTCACCTACCATATCTTTTCTAGCATTTAACTTTTTTGGTATACTGTTTGATAAATAAAACCTAGATAAAGTACTGAGAAGAACAGTCTGCAAATTCTTATACTAGTATTAAAAATAGCAGTAAACTAATCAGGAAGTAAGACCATGAAATACTTTACAACCTATCAAAACAACTTTTAGCATACATTCATTAAAAATGGAAATTCAAGGAAAAAGTTACCAGACAGGAGCACACTGTGCACATTATTTTGCATTTTAAGGAATTAATTGATGTAAAATCATCACAGTCTTTAAAGTTGGTTTATTAATGATAGTCATACACTTATCATATACAATATTTTGTCTTGCATGATAATTAAAATTGTCTGAAATAGACAATTAAAATTGTCTGAAATGTGTGTCTTCACCACATCTAAAAAGCAGAATAGTCTTGCACTAAACAAGAATGTCTAATGCTATTTTATCAGCTGTAACTGGCCAAATTAAAAATGTGAGTCTCAGTAGAATGAAAAAATTAGGAGAAAAAGACATTTGCTGTAAGTAGTTTGGAATCTTAGTTTAAAATATAAAAATAAAATTAAACCTGATTTCAAAGAAAAAATTTGTGTTCAATTACATTTAATTTTCAGCTAGTAGCTCTTTAACTCGAATATCCAAATCTTACAAACAGAATTACATAAAAGGTAGATCTTTTAAACACAAAGAATTAACAGAAGAAAAAGGGAAATCTTACATTGGTGTCTTTGGATCAAACGGAAGGGAATACAGCTTTCTGCACAGGATAGAAAAGCAAGATATTTCTAAAATGGATTCAGAGGTACATTCTCTTCCATACTTTACTATGTTAGTAAGAATTTGCTTGGTAACATTAGAAATGTGTTCCACCTGTAATTTTGATAATGATCTGAGTTATGTGTGTCAAATTCAGATTGGGGTCTAGGATTACAGTTCATAAAGTTCTAGATAGAAGGCACTCGGCACATATTCAAGCCTTATACTAGGGTAAAACCTTTCTGTCTATCTTTAAGCCATTGACAAAGGCACTAAAGTTCAAAACACAAGTTTTTCAAGTTCCTTCTGTGGTCAGGGAAGGCTCCCAGGCAAGTTGGTAAGATTTCAGTTCTCTAGAGACTTTTCTGCCTTGCTTTCTCTCTCCACTCTGACCCTAAAAGGATGACAATTCTTATTTGGATGTTCCAGTTCAGAATCTAAATTAATTTGTCATGCCATAGATAAAGCATATGCCAAGAGGACGCCCTCTATTAAATAGAATCTGGTATCTGTGTTCTATCTTTAGAGGCATATAGCTTAACTAATTCTGCCACACCTTGAACACTTCCTGCAGGTATCCTGCATTCAATGTGGAGCCAAAGGACTTGCTGACCTATTTACCCAGATGAGCTCCTGTTATCTTTCCAAAGTTGTGACTGTGTAAGCAATGACCCATTCAATTTCTGATTACAGAGAATGCTAGTATTATTAACTTTTAAGGCAAAGAGAAATCAGGAGATTTTCATGATAATGAACTCTTACAAGTCCCATGTATGCTCCAGGTTCTTATTCTTACTTCCCCAATGGCAGGTGCCTACATGGCCTTCAGGGTCACACAGGTTTCCCAGGGTTTTTCTGCTGACAGTTTGTGAAGCTGGCTCATAGATAATAATTTTTGGGCATAGCAACCACAAAATGATGGAGTTTTCAAGTTTGGGTCAAGTAACAGCAATAACTGGGATTTCTACGTTGGAATTCCAACAGGCAGGGTTGAACTTAATTATCATCAAACTTGCAATGGTTTTCTTGCACCATGAATAACCACAAGAAATAATGAGATCAATATAGATATTTCTTGTACTGAAAGGTGTTACTGGTTTCTGTGAAGGCGTCAACACAAATAATAAATTCAGTTAAAACAAAACACTAGTCTAGTTCAGCCTTCTTTACAGATTGACAGCTATAAAAATTAACAAGACAACTCCTAAAAAACTTAGCCAAATATCAGAGCCAGGACAAAAATGACCTACACTTTGTGAGAGGTTTCCCACTGACTGGCTGCAACTGAAGAGGCCTGAAGACTCTTGGAAGGAAATGAGGAAAAAAAGAGTGAAAAGCAGTCGTGCACCTGGTTCAAAGAAGGGCACTCTATGGGTGCAAAACTGACTGAGAAGATGACCAGAGAAACTAAAAGAAAAGTAATTTCCCTCTTGTACTGAGGGAAAACAGGCTTTGTGTGTAGGACAAAGAAAAATCCCATTTTTATAATTCATTTATTCTCAAAATGAAGACAGCCATGGGAATTCCTGTCTACTATCAGCTCAAAAAATAATGAATAATGGAAATCACAAAACTCTCACTAGATTGTCTAGGAAATAATTCAGTGAAAGTATGTGATTGTCAGTCAGTGGAAAAAGCAAATTGTTTAGCACATACTATAAAACGAGCTACAGTTTGAACTTATTTTTGAAATATAATTCTGCTGAAGGTGGGAGAGTTACAAGGGTTGTTTTTAATCACACCTAAATGACATTATCCTAATGATAAAGTTGGGTCCCTTGAGCTTGGGAGATCTTTTTTTCCTCCATCAGAAGCATCTTAACTATCAGCAACTTTAACTATTATTTTCACATGCTACTTACATATTCACAGAGGATCTGAAAAGTAATTTTTCTGTGTATCAGTACAAATGGAAGATAGGGCCAGTTCCTAGACGGTAAGGTTTAAAATAAATCTACATTGGTGATATGTTCAAAATTTTGTCAGGTTGCATCTTTGTCAGCAAAGTAACAATGTCCACGTTCATTTTCCAGTCCCAAGGAGAACTGACAGGAGTAGGCTGCCTTAGTATAGTAAGCTGACTGCAGAACAGGAGGATTCTTTATTCATAGACTCTACTGGGAATATTTCTTTTCCTGTGCTACCTGATGAAAAATTCCCCAGAATTTTTTTAGAAGAGGAATTATTTATTAAAAAGCAGTTCCAGAACAATTTTAACCATTTTGAATTGTGGACATTGAAGTTCCAGTGCCTGGACTCAGACACTGGCACAGATAACTATCTGAATAATTTTTGTCATGGAGAGCTTAAGTTTTTTAACCAACAGTTTGCTCTTCTAAGCCTGTATCTTAATGTATAGAAGAGCTTTTATTTTCAAATGAAATGGAGTAATGTTGGGTCTGAAATATGTCTGCCATCAGCATGCTGGAAACCTTTCAAATTCTTCTCAAATAGAAACACGTTGTTAGCTTCCCATGATTTGATGATACTTCCCTCAATCTTCATCTGTACTCTATCCAAGCATCTATAACCCAGGAGACATTATTGCCTCCTGTGTTTTTGCCTAACACAGAAACTCTGTGGGCTGTGAATTTTTGCTGTCAGCCCAATGCATAATCACTTTGGATTCCTTGCCCTTTTTGTTTTCAGACCTCTGTCACCTCTTTTATACGTTGTCGTGCATAAAATAAAAATAAAATCAGGGGGTTTATTTTCTTATTCACTCCAGATAATATAAGCTTGTCACTTGCACCCATGCAAGTATGGTCAATTTTTAAGGTTCTATTGGCTAATCCTTAAGGGATGGTGAGGGAAGGGGAAGTGAATCTTCGTGTGCTAGATGTAGAATGTAGTATGTACACCCTTCTACATCTAGAGCTATCTGTTTTATGTGAAGATGTGACTCTGATGCCTTTCTAGAAGTGAAGAATTATCAGGGATTTTGCTGAGGGTTCTTTTTCCTTTAAGGCATTCCCAATCAATTTTATCACCTGACGTTTTATATCCCAGAAGGAAATACATTACTGGAATCAGCACCATCCCCATCTTTGCCAGAACTTGTTCAGGTGGGATATTCCATGGCTTGTTAATTTACCTCACATCTTTGTAAGAAGTTATAATCCTTCAAAGAATTTGATAGCAGTCCTTTGCTTCCTGGGAGCAATGTAAATGTGAGAAATATGGGGATTATAGGACAGATTATAGTACTCCTTCCTTGCAGTTGAAGCTACTGAGTAAATAATTTTTTTCAAGTTGCTCTCTAGGAACTTTGTGCCATCTCTTGTGTCACTGAAGAAAAAAATCCAAAATGCTTGGATAGGAACCAAACCAATTGACTTTAAGTCAAAACATTGAGAATATTTCCTGATTTTTTTAAGGAACATATTTATAAATGGAAATTCCTTATGCTTTACTAGACCCTGACACATTCCTGCAATTCTAGTTTCTGGTATTGAATAAGCCTTGAGGCTGTGAGTAAGTGGAAGAATTTAAAATGGCCCTAAGCTATCTCTTGCTCTAAGAACCTGGCTGAACTACACTGTAACAGAAATCCTTGATTTATAATAGTTGATCTGTCTAGTCGTGCTCATGCATCGATGGAAATATTCATGTGATGCTGCACCACACACCTTTCTTCAAACACAAATGATTCTTTGTGTTTCATTCAGAATTACATCAAACTTCCAGAGACCTCTAACTGACAGGAGCTGTACACATTCAGACTATACCTGGGCTTATATTAGTGAATTGAAATACAGTTTGGACATAGTGTCCTGATTTGAAGAGTAAAATGTTTAAGTAGTATCAGTGCAATTTCTGGAGAATCGTGTCTGGAATACTAATTTATTAGTATAGGCATAGCCTCACTTTCGTGATAAATACCACTTGTTTACTCAGATGGAAGCTCCCACAAAGGACTGTGAGCTGTTGGCGGTGGTACTTGGCTGCCTGCCTTGAGGCACAGTGGTTTTCTGTACCAGCACTTATGATGTCTTACATTTAAACATCACTCCTGCGAGCACCTGACCTAGACATAGCTAAGTGACGCTTCCATGTTCCAAGGAGCCAAACTGAGCTCAGGAGAAAACTTAATAGGTGCTGATTAAGAGCCTGTTCAAGCCTTTTCAGTAGCCTCCCCTGTGTGTAACCCTCAACAGGTATCCAGTACTGGGAATGGAGGCTTTGATCAGCAGCTGAAATAACATGGTGCACACAGTCATAGCTCTGCTGTGATCCACTACTTCAAGGAAAGAATACTCTTTTGGAAGTAAAGAATATATTAAAATGTTCAGGCTTGTGAATGCCTCTTTTTTTAATGTGCCACATTGCCACACTGGTCACAGTCCTGTAGTTCTGAGATGCAAAGTTCTGGTGTATAAAACACAAGGTATGAAACTGGGAGACATGAGTTTGGTTTCCAACAGTGTGAGTGACTCTAGGTCATTAGATAGATCTGCACATCTCTATTTTCCTGTTTGCCCTCCCACATTTTTCTTTTGTGTCTCTTCCCATAATAACTTCTTCAGAGATGACTAGTTTTCTTTTAATTCTGTTTCTTTATGTTTTCTAGGCTACTGTGGTTTTCTTTTAAGTGCTGCATTTTGGAATAAGAACAAGGCAGTTTGGTCTAATTTTCAAGGGCTATGATTTATTACCTGTACTGCCTAATTTCATTTAACTGAAAACAGTCCAAACACAATGCATATAGTACTTGTCACAGAAAACATCAAAGGCACTTCTCTTCCAAGGAAAATCCATCCTAAGTAAGTAAACAGTGTGTATTCCAGCAGGAAATAAATATTGACATAGCAACCTGTCATATGGATGACAGGACCTGCAGCTGGAATTGACAGGAAAGGCAACCAGCAGCTCCCTGTTTACTTCTCAGATCCTTGTAGGTCATGGCTCAACCATTATCAACACAAGAGCTGAGTGCTGCTGGGTCACCTGGCAGTATTAGCTGTAAACAGATGAAAAATAAGGGCATGAACGCAGTTCTGATGATTCTGTGATTTTATGTAGTGGATTATTTATTAATGTTTCATGCTAGCTCTGAAAAATTGATGATTCCTGACCTAACTTAAAACTCCTCAAAAAATTACAAGCACATTTGAAGTAGAGGTGTTTGTACAGGTTGAGCTTTTCACATCAGGTGACTCTGAACATTTTTATCATGTCCAGTTCTGAAAGCAGATTTACCATTGTGTTGAGCCAAACAAGAAGGAAATACAAAGAAGGTGAAAATTTGGATGGGCTTCCTGGGAACTATAGAGATATTGCCTAAACATCTAGGGCTGGAGTTAGCAAAGTCAGATATTAGCTGAAGCTTAAACTGGTGAAGTCTATGAATGAAAATGGGATTTTCTTAATGTACAGCAAAAGGAAAACTAAGAAAATGTGGGTTTGCTGTTCAGTGTGCTCATCTAATGGAAAAGGACGCAGACAAGGCAAAAGTATTCAGTGACATTTTTCTCATAGTCTTTTCTGGCAAGGTCTGCTCTCAGGTCTTTTGTGTCTAGTTGGAGAGGGTGTGAAAATGACACTAGAGGAAGATACAGCTAAGAAAATCTTAAACAAATTCAATTATTTGGGATGGGATAAATCCAGTAACACTAAAGGAACCAGCTAATTTCATTGACATTGACTGGCAAATTTCATTTCTCTATCATTTTTTAAAAGTCACAACAATAAAGGAAGATTTCTACTGACTGTAAAAATAAAAACATTACACCCATCTTCAAGAAGTCCAACAAAGAAGATCCGGGGACGAACACACAAACCAGGAACCTGGCATGGCTCATATCAGCATAGATAAACCCTTCTCTTGGAAAATGTGTGGTGTCCTGAAAACTGTATGTTGGAAATTGTTCCTGCCCTAGTTTAACACCTAAACCATACTCAGGCACTGCAAAGGTTTTGCTCAGTTTACAGTATAGATACAGCCAGTTCCAGTAGAGAGGCCATCAAAAGACCCAAACCTGAGAGCAAACTAGTGTTGATATATCTAGCCTGTGACCCATTCACTCAAGACCAGAGAACAGCCCCTGGCCCCTGGTTTAAATAAATTATAGATGCATTCATTGCTTCCCTTATTAGTTAAACACATGCACAGGAGCTACAGGGGCAAGCACATAGACAAGCAAGTTGTAAATGCTTTGCTCACCTGAAGTCAACTTTTACTCTAAGCAGATGAATTTTTCTCAAACTGGTTAACAACTATTTAGTAGAACATGTGGAGCAGAGGTGAACAAGTGAAAGGTGCTACCTTTGATCTGTGGTACATCCCTCTGTGTGTGATATATTTTCCAGATGTCTGTTCAAACCATTAATTCTAAAATGAAAATGGGATTGATTGCTGTAGTTTTGTTAATCTTTAATAACTCATGTTTGATTTGTTTATTCCTGCTTAAAAAAATGTTTGCTTTAAAATAAAAACAGAAGTCAGCAGAGATAACTGTAAATTTTTCAAAAATTATATAAATTCTGATAAAAAGTGAAACTTCCTCAACATTCAAGTTTGATATTTTTGCTGGAATGCAAATAAATTTTTAATTTTATTTTTTAACTGGATATGAATGAATTTTCAGCAAAACTTTATTCACAGAGCAAATCTAAAATTTAGGTTCAAAAACTGGTCACTAGGAGAGCTGTAGAATAATAATTTAGTATGCAACAACAGAAAATGCTACATCTTGTAGACCAGCGAAGAAGCTATTTTTCTTAGGGCATGGGGCATGACAATATTTAAAGAAAAGAAATAACCAATATGTAGGAAATGCACATCTTCAACTACAGACTGAAAGTAAAAGTACTGGAAGTCACAAGATAGTACAGCAATAAAGTAAAACCCAACATTGTAATGCTGCTTGCAATGGCATTGATAGCAAAAGTAAGCATTTGGCTTCTGTGTAAAGCATATTGCCTCTTAGCTGTATCCCTTTCCACAGAGTGAAGAAATATTATCTGACTACGCTGTCTCTAGCAGAGTGAGGGAACAGTTTCTGGGTAATGAATTAAATGTTAGTTTCCTAGGAGATGGATTGATGTACAGAATGCAGTGTGAGCCCTTTTTCTTTCCATCCAGTGTGCTCTCAGCCTACAATATTAAGCTCTGTCAATGGGTCTAGGAGGAGGAAACTTTCTCCTGTGCAAATACCTTGAATTACTGAAGAGCAATTTAGGACAGTTTCCAGGTAACTTATGCTAGCCTCTCATATTCTCTGTAGAAGGAGAGCTGAGTAAGACCCAAGTACAGACTTTAAGAATATATTATTACTGCAATTCTTCGCGGTTATCTTGCCTACCACACAGGTACAAATTTTGGGGGGTTAGTCTGTATATCTGAGTTGAATTTTTTATGTTCTTGTTGCCTGATAGCCCCTAAAATCAAGAGCCAAACAAGATTAAGATGGTAAAACGCACACATGATATACAGAGCTTCAACACCTTTATAAGTTTAGCAAATTGGCATAATTGATAAAAATCACCGATTAGGAGCACAGTTAATGAAGTAATACCTCTCTTGGTTCAGCCCCCTACTGAAACCTCCCCTTTGCTTCTAACTCTACATTGTTTGTGTCTAAATAAATGGGAAAGTGAAAGAGCCTTGGTTCACTGAAGAAACAAGATTAGAATAAGATTCCAGGAATGCGTTTGTCTAACAGAGTAGGAAAAGTATTGAAGTTAGCTAAGAAACTATATAATTATACAGTAATAGTCTACAGAGCTACAAATATTTTAAAAATATGTAAAAAGCAAAAATCTTTTGCCATTATTCTGATGTATGCATTTTTTCATCTTTAACCAAAAGTGAAGCCTGTTTTCTTAATTATTCACAGATATTGCAATCTTCAATTCAAGATGGAATATACTTTCCTTAAATTGTTTTGAAGATAATAATGTAACTTGAAAAACACTCAGTTAAACTATAATCATCCATGTTTACTGTGATTTTGTGACAACATAGTTTATCTGGGTATAATTGGCTTACCTTCAGTAAGCTGGATTTGTGGAGAAAAGAATTTTATCTCATTTTAAGGTGCATCTTATTGCTTTATCAGTGGATTCCATAGCATGTTAATTTATGGGCAATAGGATTTCCACAGGAAACTTCAGAAATCTCACCTAATTTCTAACACAGGAAAACTAAGCCTGGATTATAGTTATAATTAGCAGTGACAAGCCTGGATATTCTTGTTCTATATATTGATTATGAGACCTTCTAAAAGGTAGTTAAATTTTTTACCTTAATTAATTTTATAGTCTATTTTTACTTTGTTGGAAGAAAAGCTGTTGGATCAATCCTTTATTTACCACTACTGTTTTCATTTGGTTCATTTCATTTCATTGATTCATTTCAGTTCATTTCATTTGATTCCTTCTTGTGCCATGAATTAGAGCAGAAACACATAGTTTGCTTTTGTCCAGCTTTCATTGTTGACACCCTTATTGATATTCTTTCTGATTTGCTTCCTATGGTAAAATATTCTAATTTTGAAAGAAATTCTCATGGTATTTATCATTCTCACCACTTTTTTACGAAGATCTTCAAGACCTGCAATGTGCTCTTTCAGTGATAGATTCACTAGCACTTCCTACAGTATTACTGAAGGGACAACACTGATCTATGTAATTAAACCATACTCTTGCATTTTCCCCCCATTGTAATTTCTCCCTTTATATACATATTAATTAGAGACCTTCAGTAAACTTTAACAACAAAGTAATAAATAATTTGGGGTACATTTACAACAGCTCATTTTTCAGTGTAGATTCTCCATCTCATGATCCAGCTCAGTCTTTTTCTCTGGGAATAACAATGGAAAATGAAGGAGCAGTTTATAAATCTTTTTTAAAAATGCATAAATATTTACACACGTTATAAATCAACTCTGTTTAGGTAATTGTAGATGTGAGTAGATATACTGAATCCAGAATTATTTGTGGGGCTTTTTACACAAATTAAATGACTAAGCAAATTCACAGAAAGGGAACAAAATGGCTAAAGGAAGGGGTAGATTTCTTATATTCTGACATTTAGTTTGGACTTAGTGGACTATGGATATTTTCAGTGCACCAGTATCAGGGTTTATGTGACTCGTATAAATGTAGGTGTTAAACTTGCCATCCCTCACAGTCTTCACTTATAGCACCTAAAATTTATGTTTTTACAGACATTCACACTAAGGAAATACTGTGAACTCAGTTTGTAGATGAATAACTAGAAGATGGGGTTAAATGATGACAGAGTTTTCTATAGGTGGCTGCAAGCAACAGACTATGATGTGTATAAGCATACAGAATCCTCATGAAGTTGAAAATGCTAAGAGTTCAGCTGTGCTTCCTGAGAAATGGTCTTCACACCTAAAGTTTTGAAGTAGTCAGAAGAAAACATCACTATAGAAACAGCAAAAAACATCTGAGAAGGTCTAAGCATTTAAACAGGCAGCAAACTTGGAAGGAAGAAAGTAAATAGTGCTTTTTCAAATGATACTTTTACAAGCTCTGCTGATGCTTTGCCATGAGATATTTAGATCTTTACTTGAACACCTTGGTTAATCTGATCCAGCTGAAATTAAACTGAGACAAGGATGCTTTGTTTGCAAGCTGTTCTACAGCAGTAAATGAAAAATGTGCAGCCAATAGAATGACATTTTAGAAGAGGAAAGAATGAAAAGTATCACAGACTCTCTCTTGTTTATAGTCTTGAATCCCACAGAAGAGGTTTATTTATCTTCACATTCACTGGAAGAATTGCAGAGACTGAGACATCCTCACCCTCAAAGCCTTCCTGAAAGAAGCTTAAAGGTCAGGTCTGCTACAATTTCCTGGTTCATACTCATCACTCAAAGCATATTAAGCATTGCCTCACATTTTCAGCCTCACAGGAAAATAAGTTTTTTCTCCTTTTCAGTGTTGGTGTCTCAACATGTAACAGTATTGTGAGAGATTATAATAGTTTTTTTAATAATATGACTGTGAGCTGGCAGCTTGATTATAAATACAAGGTGCTGATGGGTTTCTATCTGATGGCCCAGATCAACAGTGATGTGTGTATTGTCACACATCTGAGCCCATTCAGGCCCCTGCCAGCCCCAGTGTGGTGCTGCACAGCAGTGTGGGTAAGTCTGCATAGGCTTGGTCAAAGGTCTGAGTCTTCCACAATTGCCTCTACCAGTAGCAAATATGGTCCCTAAGTGACTTCTTCCTCCACCACTCCATAGATAATAGGCTCTTCCTGCAAAGCATGCACACACCTTTACAGTAGGGAAGGCAGAACTATAATTATCTGAGGCTCAAATACTGTCAGGTGGCAAAGGGAAAAGAAAAATCTGCCCATAATAATAAGTACTGGTATTCTCAAGCATGAGAACTGAAGCGAGATTTGACTTCTAAAATGCAAGGTGACCTGACTGAGATGAAAAAATATAGGTTTAATTCACTAAAACACTCATCTGATATTCAGGCTAGGCTGATTTCTGCAGTATAGTGTTGATCTGTATCTAGAAATTTTAATGTTTTCTTTTCTTTTTGACATTTGGGTCATTTTATTTTATTTTCTTCTTTTTCCAAGCTGAATTGTTGGCTTACAGGTAAATTGTTGGTTTAGCAGAGTAAAAAACTGAGTCAGCCACTATCTAATAGGACACTGGGTAATAATAATATTCTTTAATGGACAGCCAGTCAAGGTAAGACTTACTGAAACATGCAACTGACAGTTAAGAGATGAAAAGAGAAAGCAATGACCCATATTTGGGGAGCTGGAAAAGACTACTAAAGGTTCTAGTTTTAGGAAACTTCTTTTTTTTTCTTTTTGGCCCAGCGTATCTTACAGACTGAACAATCAAGTTCTTCACACTGATTTGGTGTTGAGTCTCCGACTTCTCTCTAACAATATCCCCAGTAAATATACATTTTCTAGATGCAGTAGCAAAGTGCCAAAGAGAAGCAAATCAGTGCAGTCTATGCTGACAAAACAGTGCATTTTGGCCCCATAGACCGAAAGATCTTGGAGAGCAAGACTAATGAGGAGCAGCTGAGGGAACTGGGGTTGTTTAGTCCAAACAAAAGGAGGTTCATGAGGGATGTTACTGCTCTTTACAACTAACTGAAAAGACATTATAGACTGGTGGGAGCTGGTTTCTTCTTCCAGGTAACAAGTGATAGAACAGGAGGAAACGGTCTCAAGTTGCAAGGGAATGTTTTGATTTGATATTAGGAAAAAATTCTCCACTGAAAGGGTGAGAAGCATTGGAACAGGCTGCCCAGGGAAGTGGTGGAATCACCATCCCTGGAAGTGTTCAAGAAACATGTAGATATGGTGTTTGGGACATGGTGTAGTGGTAGACTTGGCAGTGGTGGCTTAATGGTTGGGTTTGATTATCTTGGAGGTCTCTTCAAACCTTAACAATTCTATGATTCTATGACAAAATGTATAAGAAATTCTATGTTTTTCTTTTGAAATTTAATGCCATTATGGCTTCAATTTCTGATGCACAAAGCATGTTTTTCTATCATAAGAAACCTTGTAACAATAAGGGAAATTATTACAAAGTTCTGCATGTTGCAGTTCAAAGTATTGTATAGCTACCTACAAGGTCATTGAATGAATGAGAAAAATATTCCTGCAATAGTTCACTGAAAATAGGAGTAAATTAAACTCTTCCCTGTTACCTAACTGAAATATTTTATTAAGCTAGGAAAAAGAAAAAGAAAGCAGGCATGGAATAAACTATCAAGGATTAAAATCTCTAAATGACATGTGAAAATATACGTACCTAAATAGAAGATGAAATCACACTTTAAGAAACAAAATAGCAAGGGGTGAAGAATGACATGGAAACAAATGTTTTTGATGTTTTGTGAACTTTCCTCATGACAAAAATACTTCTATTTTGTTCTTTGAAAAATTAACTTTAAAATGGAAATCTCAAGAGGTCATATTATAGAATAGTAGCAGCAGATTATAGAAAATCTTTGAGTAAAGATGACCTGAGGAATGTTCTCAGTACCATGAACAGGACTAGACAGAGTGCAGTGTCAGTATGCCTGAGAAAAGGCATAAAGAGCAGAGTCAGTTTGTTAAGAATGGGGGAAACTTTGAGAAAAGATTAAACTGATACTAGGGACATAGACTATCCAAGGAAAAAGAAAACTATTGATGAAACTTAAAATGGCTAAGTTTTTAAACTTACTATCTGAAACCTGAAACGTGGTGGCAAAGTTAAACTCTACAACTAGTGATAGTTGTTAGAGCGGTATGTATTTAATCGGCCGAGATGCATGGGGGATAATTCTTCTAAAGACACGCATACCTACCTGACGGTGTTTCTTTCTATTATTCTCTAGGGTCTTACATATGCATAATCCGCCTCATACATATTCATTCTTTGGCCCCGCCCATCCTCGCTTCGTATGGTGATTAACTCTACGCTTATCTGAGCATGCTCAGTTTGTTGTGGTGGTCTTCTGGGGGTCTTCGGGGATGAAGGAACGGAGTCTTCTTTAATGAACTCTTCACCTTTATCTCTCTTGCGCGGCTTCTGGCTCTCTTTGGCATTGTTTCAAGGAAATATTCAGTTTATGCTAGCTAAGGGTCTGTGTCTTCTATCTTTATCTGCATTCTTTATCTTGTTGTCTCGGGATGCTTGCAATTTTCTCTTTACTATCACCAAGAAGTCTTAGATGCTTGTAATCATGCAAAAGGTTAACAGACACAGCGTTCAGTACCTACCAATGCTTTTAAAATAGATTTAGTATATTCTAAAGCAATATTTGAAATATATCTTAATACTTAGAGACTTAAAAGATTATCTAAAATTCTCACATCTATGTATCAAAACCAATGTGCCAAAAAAGTGTGCCATTTGAGATGATTCATTCTGGTAGTTACAGAATGCTGCACTGAAACGAAGCATAGTGTATAAGACAAACCAAACAAAATTCAAACAAGTGACAGGAAAAAAACTCCACTGAGTAAATTGGACCTTATTTAAACAGATCAGAGATGATTCAACACATGAACATAAAAGGTAACTAAGTTTTCTGTTATGCTAAGTTAATTAGAAAAAATAAAATGATTGCTGAAATGGAGATAGTTCCAAGGAGTACTTGACTGAAGAAAAGTGCATCACAAATGGTATGGAAAAACTGGAAGGGGAAATACTCCATTTTTACACTGTAAGAGCAACAAAACAAATAAAATAAAGTTATTTAGGAACACTTTTAAAGGTAGCAAAGGAGGAGCACTGTAACAAACTGTGGAAATCATTGCTTCTAGTTTCAGTGGAAGCCAGAGGTTCCGATGGGCTCAGGAAACAAGTAAAATTTTTGGGAAAAACATGTAAAGACCTATTCATTAACCAGACATAATGACTGCCTTGGGAAGCTGCTAACTTGCAGCTTGCTCAAAGATAGAAAGTTGAGACATAGCATTGCAAACTTGCCTTACCCTTATGTTCTCCTCTACTCATCTATTCCCCACTGCTGCCAGAGATGTAACCATGACTGGAGAGTTCATTGGCCTTATACAACAGGAGGGGTTAGAGACAAAGTAAGAACCAGTTTGATGAAAGCAATAGCGTGATGCAGTTCTTTTATTCTGGTCTTCTGTCAGGAGGCCAGTGAACCCAAACAGAAAAAATACAGGTCACAGGCCTGTAATACATGTTGGTGTCATTTAGCTTTGATAATGGTGAAAGTGATAAGTCCCTTAAAGCCATCTTTGTTACTGTTCACTTCCCATTCCTAATCTATCTCATCTGCTTAAAATGTACATTCTGCAGAATAGACACTGTCCCTTGCACCATGTTGCTAAGAGCAGATCCAACGCTCTAATCACCGTGAAAACCTTGCAATCAATCATGTATTTTTTTGTGCTGAATTCATTTGAAAGCCCTTTATTTGCTTTAAATTAACTAAATATTTATTTTTAAAAAACCATGTTCCTCTTCCTGCTTGTTCCTCAAAATAATTAATACAAAAGCATCCGTCTTGTCTCAGAGCACACCACAGATCCTCTGCTATTTCCAAATGGGTCCAAAGAAGATTCCAGGTAAAATAATTTTAAGAAAAAGATTCTATTTCAAGTCATACTTTCTCTGACTTCAGAGCTCTTGACTGCAATGTAGTATTCAAACTGCTTAATTTAACAGCTCTGATGGACTTGTAATCAATTTGTTTTAGCTTCCACAAAAATCACTGTCAGTGTTCACATATATTTAGGAAGTTAAGAAGAGGGGTTTTTTTACATATTTAAAATTGCTGACTGAAATTATCATTGGGCATGCTTTGACTTAATTAAAAAAAAGAAAAAGAGTAAACAGACATCCCTTTTTCAGCTTCCATATACAGTTCAGAGACATTTTCAGGAAAGGTGTCTTGTAATTTGTTTTATCTATGTTTGGATTTGTGCCCTGATCATTAAATGTGTTTGCTTTTAAATATTTGTAGACTCGGTAGAGGAGAGAACACTGCAGATGGTACACATTCATTTTCATATATCAAACCCATTTTTTTTTTCTAAAAGAAATATAAAGAAGTTTTAAAACCGCTTTTAGTACTTGGCTTTAAATAAGCACATGGACCAAGAAAAGCATGGTGCAGCAGTGTACTTTTTTATATATATGCATTGCACACCCTTGATGATGTTAGGCAATTTTGTTCCCAGCTGGACAACAGACTTTTCACTGAGAATCAGATTCTCATCTTGCTTTCAGTTCGTCTGAATTTGAACAACTATGTATGCTATTATTCTAATTAGTATTACAGCAGCATAACGCTGCTGACATGAATGAAGATACTTCTAATTTACAGTAGAGTGAATGAGACTAGAATCAGAATTTGTCACTTCAAATATGTTCTGCATTGGTGGATATTAATAATGAAGAACCAACAGCTAATCTTTCTTCTCTGATCACTACTAGAAACAGAGCAAATTATCATAATTTTGACTTATTTTAATGGTGCTAGTCAGCTAATAAATCAATAGAGTCTTGCTTATACCCTTGTTTTATTGGAGTAATTATACCTTTGCAAGTTTTTGTATTGTTTAAAACAAGATCCTGCTTAACAGGATCCTGCTTTCTACATTCAAAGAGAAAAATGGCTGAGGTTGCCTAAACAAGGGTAATTGCCAGATGCTTCTCATATCCCTAGTTCAAAAAAATTAGCATCAGATTTGAGGACTATCTCTTATGTTAAAATTATTTTTGAATCTTTAACCTACAATTTATCACTGAATTGATGCTAAGACAAGAACTGACCTAAAGGAAACATGGTTCTGCAAATGCATTGTGTGATGGAACATGATTAAGTTTACTTATAAGGGTAACTGATTAATTCGTTCTGTTCACAAAAAAATACAGTAAACTATCTATTTTTCTTTTGTGGTCCTTTCCATCTCATTGCCTGATGGCCACTATCCTTATCACCCCAATGAAATTTATGTCTGTATAGATTTCTAGCCGTGGCTTCTTCTTTCAGTCTTTCTTTCTTGCTCTTAGCTTGTTTCTACTTTCTCATTTATCATCTTCACTATTTAGTTGATAATAGTCCACCCGCTTCTCAGAAACTACTTAGTACTGCTGCCAGGGAGCAGCACTTCCACCTTGAAACACCATTATAAGAGGAAAGATACCAGAGGATCTTCATGGGCAAAATCTGGATTTTGACTGGCCAGGATGGCTCAAGTAAATAAACATTAAGCTGGTGGTTTTCTACTCTCAGGGGCATATTTCATGAGAGAGACAACAACAGAAAACAGCTGTTACATAAGAGGGAGGGAGGGAGGGAGGGAGGGAGGGAGGGAGGGAGGAAGGAAGGAAGGAAGGAAGGAAGGAAGGAAGGAAGGAAGGAAGGAAGGAAGGAAGGAAGGAAGGAAGACATTTACGCAATCTGTCTCTACTGCCAGCACAGCAGTCTGTTTCTCTTGTGTTCATGTGGTTTGCTTCCCAACAACAAAATCACCTGCTAAAATGTTCAACGAAGGCAGAACAGAAGCTCCTCAGCTGAGCTGCCTCTTAAACCGAGTTGCAAAAACTTCAAAATTAATTCTAACCCGAGGAAAGAGCTCCTGGTTTAAAATGGTATTTGACTACTATGGAACTAATCCTCTGAATGAAATAGATTTTTTAAATGAAAGGGCTAGTCTCTGACAGAAGAAAAAAATGCCATCTATTTGTATGATTAATAAAAATGTAGGTCTGCAATAAAATTATGGTTATGGAGGGGGAAATGTGTTTGACGAAGCGATAAACTTGGATGCTGAAGATTTGTTTATTCTCTATGAATGTCAGTTCCTGTGAGCTGTTAGATGCAATAAAGCATAAAATTCAGTGTGATTTATATTCACATGGTCTAATATCATATAATAAGTGATATTGAGAGCTACAAGACATATCTTCTAGGGCTGGTAATTTAATTTCAGTATTTTTGGATTAGTGATGGAAAGTTATGGATTATAAGAGATATCAGTGTATGGGAACCTTTTTGCTAAATAAAGTATCAGACAGTACTCTCCTGAGATAAGAAGGTTAATAGATAGACCCTTGAATTTAAGCTTCTTTTAAGTGCTGTGTCACCAGCATATTCTTTGGTTATAGAAGTTTGTAAAACCACATGTTAGGCTTTGAACTGGAAAAAAAAATTAAAATAAGAATTACATAATTTTGAATATTTGCTGTACACTCCCATATGAAAGGAATAGATTTAAACTGTTGCACCAAGCTTGATGAGGATACTATAATTAAAAGAAAAGATAAATCAGAACCAAAACTCATCAGGGAAATTGATTTTGCTAACACACTTTCACAAATTAGAAAGCCAGAGGGGGACAACCATAATCATCTAGTCTGTCCTCTTGCATTCCAGGTCATGTGATTTTTCTGAATTAATTCTCATCTCATCTAGCACTTATCTTTTTGAAAGATATTTGATCTTGATTTTAAAATGCATAGCAAAAATGGAGCAAAAATGGCTCCATTTGAAAATCATTTCCTTGGTAGCAGAGTTTTGTACATGGGGAATATTTTCACTAAGTTAAGTTTCACTCATACTTTAAAACATAATCTGTTTTCACAGGCATACTCATTTATACAACCAAGGATCAAATGAAGCTTTCTGGCTACAGATTCATGATGAGTGTGTTTCGCTGATTACACCTGATCTTTGGATCACCTGCCAGCTTCTTCAAGGTCACTGAGGAATGAGTATAACAGAACCAAGAACTGACAGTGGGAATACATAGGTTCAGCAAGGATCCTTTGTCTACCTTTTCATTCTGGGATCTGTTAGCTAACCCATTTTTAATCTTCATAATGTGTGCTACATTGATTTTTTTTTTTTTACTAGCCTGCTCCCTAATCAGAATGTGTGGTATCAAAGCAAATGTCTTCCTATTCTCTAGGAATACCAAGTTTAGGCAGCTAATTAATCTGCATAATCTATTATTTATGTATTTATCAATCAAATTTGTAGTCTTGTTGAAAAAAAGAATGAGTCTTATGAAAAGTTTTTTTTCACAAATTCATGTTGTTTCCAAATATTTATGCCTTTTAAATTGCATTCCTTACTATTCGTAGGAATCATAGAACGGCTTGGGTTGGAAGGGACCTTAAAGATCCTCCAGTCCCAACACCTCTACTATAGGCAAGGAACCTTCCAGCAGACAAGGCTGCTCAAAGCTCCATCCAACCTGGACTTGAAGACTTCCAGGGATGGGATATCCACAACTTCTCTGGGCAACCTGTTTCGGTTCCTCACCATCCTCATGGTAAACAACTTCTTCCTAATGTCTGGTATAAACCTACTCTCTTTCAGGTTAAATCCATCCCCCACCTTGTCTTATCACTGCATACTTTTGCAAAAAGTCCCTCTCCATCTTTCTCGTAGGCTCTCTTCAGGTACTGGGAAGCTACAATTAAGTCATCCCTAAGCCATCTCTTTTCCAGCCTGAACAATCCCAATTCTTTTAACCTTTCCTGATAGGAGAGATGCTTCATCCCTCTGATCACCTTGATGGTCCTCCTCTAGACTAGTTCCAAAAGGTTGATGTCCTTCCTGTGCTGGGGACCACCTCAGAGCTGCATTCAGCACTGCAGGTGGGATCACTACTGGTGATGGAGGAAGAAATTCTACATCAAAAAAAATTACTTGATTTTTTGGCAGCTTGGAAGCAAATAGTGGAATAAAATACAAACATTTTAGCAGAGGAAAGAAGCTGGAGCATGAGCATGATTGTCTGTCATTTATTACCAAATGGTCATTTGCTAAATCTTCTCCACTAGCAAAGACCATGACAAACTCCTTTCCTTAAATAGGTCTCTTTTTGTGTACCAAATAATCCTGCATTCCCACATTTTCAGGAGAGTTCAAATCACTTCTCAATATTCATACCTCAACTAATATAACCTTAGGTGTTTTCATTAGCTGCAGAGTATCTGATCTTTGTTTATGGTGTTTTCAAACTCTATCCTTCTAATTTATTAAGACAGATGCTGATACTACCTGTAGAACTGAGTATATTTCATAACATATTTATACTAAAAGGTTCACTCAAGTTCCCTGTGGAACAGGAAAGAATTTCTTTCTTTGTTTTACAAGGAACTAAAGCAAAGCGAGTAGGTCTATAGAAATATGAGGAGTTATTCCAGGTGCATGTATGCTGCATTGAACTTTGAAGGTCATAGAGAAGGCATTTTTACACCAATAAAAAAAATGGGTAGCCTAAAGTACTGTCTAGAGCTAAGCACTCTATGCATGTTGTTAATGAATGAATATCTGCCTCTCTATTACGCTCGTGTTGGTAGTAGAGTCGCATCCTAGTACTTCCTCCATTTCTATGGAGGTGCAGACCCTGCACTGAAATGCTTAACTGAGCTAGTTGTGCCATGTCACAGTAGAAATGGCACTTTTATCAGACTCATTATTCAGATATGAAGTGAACAGATTGCATGAATAACAGGGGATTTTATCAGTCATGGAGGGACAAGTTCAGACCTATCCCTTCTCTTTCAGAGATTGTACTCTTGGCAAAGTATGAAAACATTTCAAGAAGTAATGACCAGAAGCCAGGAAATCTATCATGTTGTTTAACTAGCACTTCTGGGTTCTCTTGAACTGTTTGCTGCCAGCTGAGCCCATTTCAGAATAGCTGAGGGGTAGTTGCTGTATCGAGATCCCAAGCTGGAGGTTTGAAACAACTTCAGCGCAGTGAATGCATGCTAAACTCAAGCTACAGTGAGGTCTCACAATCTTCAAATCCAATGAAACCTCATTTATCTGCTCAGCTCTCTTAGGGATTTTCCCACCTGGGAAATTCACAGGGTTCCCGTTTTAGCCTAACTTTCAAAGCAGCAGAGAAAAGAGACAGACTCATTATCCACTGGTTCTTAATGGCTCCTTTAACCCTGCGCTTCCTCCCACCGCAGCCTTCCACAGCCTTTAATTTACAAACATCTTGAATATATCTAGAATCTAATGTAGAAAGGTCTAAAGGGAAGTGCTTGTGCAAGAGAGAGTGAGAAACCGAGGAGAAGCAGTCAGAAGAGGGATGGGCAAGCTGGAAGTAGGGTTGAGGGGAGAGATGAGGAGCTGGGGATGAGCTGAAGTGGGGGGAGGGAGAGTGGGGGAGGCAGGCAGAGGTGCGCGGGTGTGTGTGGGTGCGTGTGCATGGTTTGGGGAACAAAAATCGACATCGTCTGAAACGGACGTGACTTTTCCAGCGGGGGTGGGTGCACTCTGGCACCTGAGGCATGCAACCTACCCCGACCAGCCTTTTCCACGACGGTGCAGGGGGCGCAGCCTCAGGGGGCGCAGCCTCCTCGGGGGAGGCTGAGCCCCTTGCCCGATCGGGGAAAAGGCTCGTCAGGGCGGGTTGGGGACCGACGCGGATCCCCAGCCTGTTCCCGCATTGGTTCCCGTAAGTTCCCGCGTCATTTTTCTCCCCACACCCCGCTTTTCGCACTGGCAACCACAAGCCTCGATGGACGGGCGGGAGAAAGCTCGGATGCTCTGAGAGGGTCTGGGTTTGGGTTTGTTGGTAGTTGTTTTTTTTTTCCTAGCCTCCGGAAGAAACACTAGGGATGTCCGGGATTCAACCAGAGGATGGTTCCCCTCCATACAGGAATTGGACGAGTGGGTCGGAACTAAATGAAACGCGGGAGGCTCTTTTAACCCCTTCCTCCGACTACGATGATGAGGAGTTCCTGCGATATCTCTGGAAGGAGTATTTGCATCCCAAGGAATATGAATGGGCACTGATCGCCGGCTACATCGTCGTCTTCATTGTGGCTCTCGTCGGGAACGTCTTGGGTGAGTCGAGCTCCCCAAAACTTCCCGTTCTTCCTTCCCGAGATGGGTTTTGCACGGGGGGTGGCTGGAAACCGGGGTGGGTTTGGCACACCCCGCTGGAAAGGCGGCAGCCCCCGGCCGAGGGGCAAAGTTCGGGCTGCGCGGAAGGGGCCATAAAATTCGCTCTCCCTACGCGGGCGAGGGGCTGCGGCGGCGGCCGCTCGCGTCCGAGGCCGGGCACGGGCAGAGGGGTGGCGGAGCGCACCGGGGCGGCCTGGCGGCGGAAAGCCGCGGCTGCCGGCCGGCTCCCGCCCCTGTCCCCCGGGCCGAGGTGCTGAACCCTCCCGGCACGGCGGCGGCTCCGCCTCTCAGCGCCCTCGGGAGGACGCTGCTCCCTCGCGCAGCCCCGGCCCGGCGCTGGGGATATCGAGCTCCGGGCGGTTCTCCAGGACAGAGACAGGGACGCGGGGACCGGGATGGCGCCCGGCCCGTGAGGGGAGCCGGCCGTGCCCGCTCAGCTGCCGGCGGCGCGGAACGCGCGGCTCCTTCCCCGGCGGCGCGGCGGGAGCGGAGCGGGGCCGTGGGGCGGGGGCGAGGCGGCCCCTCCCGGGCGCTCATTGAGGGAGCGAGAAGGGGCGGTGCCTCCCCTGGAGCCCGCCTCCTCCCGCTTCCATTCATCCTTGAAGGAGGCGGCGGGGCACCGGGGCCGCTGGGCGGCCGCCTCGAAGGGAGCGATAGGGGCGCTGGAGTGTGGCGGAGAACCGAGGATAGTGAAGGGGGGAGGGCACGGGTGGGCTGGCTGGGACGGTGGGCGGGAGCGGTGTGTCTGGCCGTCAGCAGCCCGCCCGCTGCCCCCCATCGCTCCTCTTGGCTCCCCATCTCTCCTTTTCGCTCCCCCGAGCCTGCTGCCGCCCACGGCGGGGGCTCTGGCCAGGCTGACGGAACAGGCGCTTGTGCTGGTGCACTGGAGCGCGGCCACGCGTGTGCACGCACCCGCCCGGGGCGGCCGTGCCCCCCCATCCCGGGGCGGCCGTGCCCCCCCATCCCGGGGCGGCCGTGCCCCCCCTTCCCGGGGCGGCCGTGCCCCCCCTTCCCGGGGCGGCCGTGCCCCCCCTTCCCGGGGCGGCCGTGCCCCCCCTTCCCGGGGCGGCCGTGCCCCCCCTTCCCGGGGCGGCCGTGCCTCCCTTCCCGGGGCGGCCGTGCCTCCCTTCCCGGGGCGGCCGTGCCTCCCTTCCTCGCGGCCGTGCCGCCCTCCCGGGCTGCGGGCGCCGGGGCAGCGGAGCAGGCGCTGCTCCTCAGCAGTTCTGCGTTTATGAATGGACGCGGTGTGGCCGCTGGGAGCCGGCTCCGCCGGGAGACCCCCTGGGCTGCGGACACGGCCATTGGCATTCCCCGTGTCCATCCCTGTGATACTGCTGTGACTGGGCCCCGCCCCGCCATACGGGTCTTTCATTCATGTTTTTCAGAAGGAATTGTGCGTATCAAGGCTGTCACTGCAAACTCTACAGGCTTCTTGAAGTGAGATGAATGCAGCCAAAGGGAATATTTTTAAAGGCATTTTTTAAAATTTCAACGAACTGATGGGGTGGTGGGTTTTTTTTGTTTGGTTGGTTGGTTTTTTGTTTGGTGGGGGGTTTTTTTTGTTGGTTTTTTTGTTTTGTTTTGTTTTTTTGGGGTTTTTTTAGTAATTCTGTAGCATTACGCTAAGTGTCTGTGCACGTTTGCTCAGTCCATTGCTCGGCAGCCAACTTGATTGACAGTGTAAAGATAACAGCCCTGGCGAAGAGGCTTTATTTAAGACTAAGATAAAAGCTGTCCTTCTTTCTGATTTTGAGCAAAGATGATTTTAGGAGAACCACCTATGCTTACCTATTATTCTCCACCGATACTGTAAACAAGCTGTCCTCTCACCTATGAAGATTCAAGGTCAAATCTTCAGCTAAAGGAGCTTTCACCCTGTTTACATTTTCCCTCTGTGAAACCAGGAGGAGAAAAGCTTTCCTCTCAGTGCACTCACAAACAGAGATGATACCAGTCCGGACGCGTAGCTGTCCTTTCCTCACATTTATGTACTCTTTGCTTGGGATGGAAACTGGCATCTGGCTGTCCACCCACCATTTCTTTTATTGGATGGAATGTCCACTTTTTGTCCTCTGAAATCTCTCTCTCCAAGTTGTAGTACATGGTAGCAAATATTGGTCTTAACATAGACAGGGAAGTATCCGAACATCTTTCTGTCCACTCATCTAAGTCACAGTAAATCCTACAATAGATAATTCAGCTTTACAGCTGGACTCAATGATCTTAAAGGTCTTTTCCAACCTAAATGATTCTGTGATCTTCCTTAAGCTATTTGCTTCATATTGCTCATTCTGTTTATGGGTGAATTGTTTGTGGTGTCTGCAGGTGCTCTGTAGCTGAATACTGTCTCATCTTTATTCAAGAAAGCTCACACTGCACTGATTGCAGGCTCATGTGATTCTGAGGAGAGAAATGGACGTGTTCTAATGCTCTTTACAAAGACATTTTTGAGGAACTTTTTTACTACTAGTGAAATCTGATGTAGATCAGTGCACATGTTGATATCCCTGAGAAGCCGATTTCTGCAGCTTGAAAAATCTATATTCAAGGTTAATCTGGGATTTAGTCATGGACCTTTTCAAAGAAGAGCAAGAGTGCTTCTAAAGAGAGTTTTAGTGGCTACTAGTGCTTTATAGTATCATCCTTAAAGACACATTGCATTCCTTTGCTTGTGTTTGCCCAGTGTTGCAGAACTCGTGGCATGTGGAGTCAATGCTTTGATTCTATTTTTAACATGTCCTATTCAAATAACACTTAAGCAACCAGGAAAAACCCTCTCTTTAAACATGTGGTGCTGAAAATTACATTTCTGCTTTGGTTTGTGCACTCACGTGGGATAAGGAGTGTCCCAGAAATTGTATCTGTGCAAGTGGAAGGCACAGAACATCCCTTAGATATTAGTAATAAACTGGATTGAAGCATTCTGACAGTTAATTAACAACCAAGGGTAAAATCAGAAGCTCAAACTTTGATTGACATCTATTGGGTCCTTGAGTGAGATACACAGCAGGAATTCCACTAATAATAGCATATAACAAGGTCTGCATTGCTATTTAGCTTTCAATTTAATTAGGAAAGTTGTCACAGGCTGTCCGAGCTGCTGCACAAAGCAGTCAAAGTGAAAAACATTAGCAAGTCATTGTATTTGAATGCAGGTTTCAATATTGCACACAAAGTCCTTTGTATCAATGATTCTCTTGTATGCCTAGGTTCGCTGCTCACCAGGTATTTTGGTGTAAGTCAAGGAAAAGAAAGAGATTTTAAGATGATTTTATGATATATTTACATGAACATTCAGAGAATCTGAAATCTAGATGACAATATCAGTATGAAGATTTATCCTAATTTCTGCTTCACATGGTCACTATTTATCACTAGAAGCAGAACAAGTGTGGATTGTAAGGACTTTCTTTTTTGTAAATAAGACCAGAAGTTTTCTTTACTACTGCAGAGCAATGAAGCTCTTGCAATTTCTTGGCACATCTAGTGCAAAACATAGGACTTCTTAATGTAGAATGTTGACTGTAAAGACCATTTTCTTCTTTATTTGAAAACATGTCATTAAAGACATTGCTTGAAAATAGCAAACTAGATAATTAATGAAGAAAATATTTTTAGGATGTCTGGAGGTCTCTGGTTACTGATGCCAGTCCAGGTTGATCAGTTGCAGTAGTTAATAACTGGAGTAAGACTACAAGGGACTGAAAGGCAATGTACAACTACATATATTTAACTCTGTTTATACATATGAAAATGCAAATAACCCTTGTTGAAGTGGGTCATTCACGTGGGTCAGGATTTTTCTAATGAAATGAAAATGATTTTCTAATCAAAATGAAAGTATACAGCAGAGATCACTTGGTTTGATCAAAGACTGAAGGCAAAACAAGCAACCTTCTGGCATCCCACCAGCTGGGCTGCTGGGCTTCTTGGCAGGCCTCCCTAGAGCTGGCAGGAGCTGAAATCTCTAGCACATACAGGCTGCCAGTGCCCAGCTTGAAAGTCCTCAACACTGCTGGCTTCCAAGGGTAAGAGACCATGCAGTACATCAGTGAGAAGTCTCAGAAACTTTCTTTACTCACATGGTTTGGTGATACTTGTTTTTCATTCCAACTCAGAACAAGACTACCCTTCTCTAGATAGATGTATTATTTATTATCTGTTTTACAGTAACTGCTAGTTTTGCTGAGATCTGTAAGAACCCAACTATGCTCCTTTCTTCACAGAGTTCATAGTCTGACTCATAGAGTTCAACAGCCTCCATTTGATTTTTCTAGGGCTGGAGCAGAAAAAAATCTGTGAATGGCTCTAATACCAGAGTCCTGCTCAATGCCTATGAATAGGCAACTCTCTCAAATGCTGCTCTGTTATAATTTTTAAGATATCCAGTGAATATTGAGGTCTAGACACACATGCCTATGTTGGTAGAATTAGATGAGTCATGTATTCTCTTAAATGATCTTCATGAATTCTATTTCATTGCTATAGATGAGGCATATTTCATTTAATTACATTTTAAATTATTACATTTCAATTTTTTTCAGATTACTTGGGGAATCTGGCACTGAAAGGACTTTGTTTGTAATATCAGCATGAGAGTCACCTTTATCTGTTGGATGAATAATAACTAGAATGGCTTTGTCATTGTTAAGAAGATAGCACATAGGAAAGGAGACAATATGTATATATTTTTTTCTACCTAAGATAGAGAAAGTATGAGCTCAATTTATGTAAGAGTTTGAATAACAACTGAAGTACATTGCTGTTTGCATTATGTAAGGATTACTCACCATCTTTCAAAACAAAAAAATGTTGAAGGATTTTGTTTTTTGGTTTATAAACATAGTTTATTTTCTGTGTTGCATGTCAAGTGAAACCTTCTTTGTTTTCTTGGACATAAGCAGCTGACTTACTGCCTGTCTCACAAGTGGAATGTGTCAGAGAAGAATTATAATAGACTGTTCCCCAGGGGAAGGGGTGCCAGTAGCTGAGGGCAGCAGCAAGACTGACAGGGCAGTGTACTCACCAACACAATCCCACAGTGCCTGAGAGCTTGGTAAGTCTGAAGACATTTACCAGGTTTCAGTCACCTCCCACCTCCCTTTCCTTCACCACAGATCTGTAGTGATGAAACAGGTCTGGGGTTAAGCCAGAAAATCAAGTCAGTGGATGAGTTTTACAATCAAATTCAGCAAGGCAAAAGCGTTCTTGCAACCTGGTTTTTGCCTGAGCTTATTGTGAGTGCCTGAACTTAAATGCAGCTCTGGGGCAAAAGGCTGACTCCCAAAAGAGTACTCCAAAAACTCTGTTTCCAGAAGCCTGGTCCCAGCTTACATGCTGCTCCATACCAGAGCTGGCCTCCAGCATGGACAGCTAGCTCCTGAGCAGGGGGCAGAGGTTGCAGAGCCTGGGGGTGCACTCAGCTCTGACAGAACTGTGCTCTATCTCCTGGTTCTCAGCACCAAAGGACTGCAAGGATTTTAGCCAATTTGTGGAATATTATATTGACAATGAGGATCCATGATACAGATTCAGAGGTTGTATAGTATGCAAGATATTAGCTGGAACATGTCATTAACATAGTGAATTGTATTTTTTTTTATATCCTGCAGAAAAGGCACTAAGTCTCACATCTCCATTAGAAACAGACATGGACACGGAAAGGTTTTTCCTAGTGCAACTCATGTTGCAGTGACTGATGGATGCTTTTTGAAGCATATTTTTTCAAAGTTGCACAGCATTTCAGCTGTGAAACTCACCTTCATTTTAATGTCATGCAGCTTTAAATTGAATCAGTGAAGTGTGAAATCTCTTTATCATAGTGTCATATACATTTAACATCTAAATTTCTGACTGTTCCACCTGTAATAGGAAGTGTGGATAAAGATTTTGTAGACTTTATTTGCAATAATATCAATTATTATTATGAAACATCTAGTCAATCAATATAGCCAGCTCTGCAGAAATTAGTGGGTTTGCCAGTTAATACTGGTAATAATTTGGGGGGTGGATATTTTAAACCACTCTGTCTGTCTTAATCAATACAGTTAGATTCAGAAAACTCTGTGATGCACATTTCACTTCCTCCAGAGCTGACCAAACCAGGCTTTTTGGACAGTCTGTTTTTATAGCATAGCTGATCTTCTGCTAATAACTCCCATTTCCATTAGATTGCTAATTGCCAGAATTATGTAATGTGACTGAGTTAGAAAATGAATCCAGTGCCAATTAGATGGTTGTGCTATTACTCCCAGTTATGCTATTACTCCATAGACATAAGTTTCCAGTACATAGAATTCAGTTCTTATTTTCTTCTCTAATGCCTTGATAAGCCAGTGCTTAAAATGTAGAAGTGTTCTGGAGCACATGAGTAACCCACAACTTTTAAGTCCACTTAAAACCTGTACAACAGAACATGGAACATGTGGCAGGTAGAAAACCTCAGAAAACATTGCTGCAAGTGAAGTGGTTGCTTTTATCTGTGGTTTGTTTTTGGTTTTGTTTTTTGTTGTTGTTGTTTTGTTTTTTTTAATGTAGATCCTCACTGTCTTTTGTGGGTGACAGTTCCCCATTAGTACATTCCAGTGAAGCTGATATTCAACAAAATACTTTGAGATTTCATGTATTCTATGTTATTCAACTACATTTTTTACAGTTTTGGTATTTTTCCTGTGTAACGGAACCTACACATACACATTTGTTTATATGTGATACATAGGGAGCATGACCTAGCCACCTGCTCCTTTTGTCATGTTTCTAAGAATTTCTTCAAACATGTTTGAACACGTTTAGTATTTTGTGTTGATGAGGAGCTATCACCTCACTGGTAGGCCATGTCATTCCTTTGCTCAAGGTATTGGCTTTTCAGCTATTGCATCACATATTCAAGGACAGTTTTTATCTGCCAGGCATTGTTACCAGATACAGGATTTTCTTTTCAGTATTTCTTTTATAATAAACCTTGTATAGAACAGTGTATTTTCTTTGTGTCATTCTTTCTAATACTTTACAATGTAAGCTGGTCTCATGTTGGTCTCCTTTCTTTCAGATAAGATTAGTTATGTAAAAATAAAGTATTGTGTGAGTTTAGAGCTTAATAGTGGGTAAGAGATGGACAGCCTAAGGATTAGATGTCTCCTTATTCAAAGAAGATATTGCTTTGGTGTAGATCTTTTGTTATCATTGCTGGTGTCAAAAAGCCCTAATTAAATATCCTCTGCAATTTAAAGTGCTTCTCTCCCCTTAATCAAGATCATCAATGAAATTATTGATTCACAAGAAGCCTTCCTTAAATAAAATAAGCTTTGTCTTAGGCACCTAACTTTTAGACTTTTAAGTCAAAGCAGAAAAATCCCTAATGAGGAGTAATTCATAATGAATAATGATAATAATTTTTCCTTCCAGGAGTATACATTCCATGTTTTCACAGGGGCTCTAGCTCTCCAGAATTCCCCTTGGTAGCGCATCTGCTTAGCCTTCCTTCCAACCTTCTGTGATTGTGTTGCTTGACACCACACCATTCAGATCTTGATTTGCAGCAGGTAGTATCACCAAAAGAGAACAAGAGGAAGAATTCCATATGGAGAACCAATTAGTTGTGAGGAGAAAACAATTGGAAGTGGGTGTGTTAGGAGATAGAGAATAAATAACGTATAAATCAAAACTATTTATCACATTATTTGTCACTGGTTGTAAAATGCTGTGAAAGAGTGAAGTTTTTTAGAAGCTTTCTGCCTAATGCATTTGGAGATGCTGATTACCAGAGCATCAGTTCCAAATAACTTCTGGATGACTATATTATGATACTTCAGTCAAAGAGTTGTGAGACTGAATTACCAAAGCAGAATAAAATCATTGTATTTTAGTATGAAAAATGATAATTCTTTGTTTACTTCCATCTGGGATTTATTATTCATCAAAAATTAGATAAGAGATAAAGTCATTCCTTTATATATGAAAATGTCAGGTATTGCTGGTTATGGAAATTACATTTCTATTTTGGCCAGGAAGTTGCACTGAAAGATGAACCATTGAATAAGAGGTTGACAAGACTTCTGGAGTGTAAAGGAAATTATTTAGGGTTGACATGTAGAAAATAAATTGACAGCTGACCCAGGAGTCTACCAGTGGGAGGACTGCAGCACAGTGTTTAATATGCTCAAGGCAGCATAAATCTTCCAGGAGGCAAGCAGCTGCACTTTATACCACATGTAGCCTTTGTATTGTTTTCATGTTCAGCTTGAGATACAATGAGCTGTGCTAATTGATTAAACACCATTACAGCCTCTAATTAAAATGCCTCAGGACACTAAACCACAGGGACTAAGTTTGTACGTGAAAAATACCAATCTCACTGTATTGTTATATTATAGAAGGTTTTTTTCTTCAGGAATGAGGTGAAGCTTTCTTGATGGATCTCTAACAGAAATCTGTCTTAATTTTTAAACTTTGATTTCAAGTTTTTATTTTTTTGTCCTTGTTGAGACTTTCCTGTGAGACATTTGTGGGGAACAGGAGATCGTCAGTGTCTGGAGGCTGGGTCCAGAAACCAGCTTCGTTATCACAGAATTGTCCTGGCTATGGAGAGCCTCCACTAATTTTTCCAAACGCTTTCAAGCCTGGCGACTCCAGCTGGTTTCTGAGCCTTCACTGACACTGTGTGGAAGAGGTGGGAATAGCAAGTGCTAAAGCTCTGCTGAAGTCTGGAAAAAGAAAAGGGAAGTGCCGTCGGTGAAATGAAGGATTTAGGACAATCTAACAGCCATTAGAAAAACAGCTGTTCCTTGTGAAACCTGGCCCATCTGTTTGCCCTTGCAGAAATAGCTCTAAATCTGACTGGGTTTGTAAAATAAGAGCAAAAATAGGGTAAATAATACAATACATTGGACAGGTAATTACGTTGCATTAGAGCTGTAGCAGTAGGGAAAATCATGCACAGCAGCATGTTTCAGTACCGCTTTTTAAAATTTCTCTCCTTTTTTTTCATTATTCTAATCCTCTTTTCTTCAGCGTCTGTGTTAGCACCACTTTCACCACTTTCTTTCTCAGTCCCATTTATAGCTAGGAACATCAAAGGCTGCATAAAAAGCTTTGCACATGATGTTAAATTGAGGATTTGTTAAATGATTTTTATTATTTCACAGATTTTTTAATGGAGGTCTAAAGAGCTTAGTTTGGGTCACTCTTCTGTGCTCCAACTAAACAGGCATCCCTGTTAACACTGTAGTATCACCCAGGCTTTTTAGGAAGGCTGCTGCTGGTCTCATCTCCTATTTTATGATTTTGAAGTACTTTTCAGTAAAATACACTCCCAACAGAGAATCTTTACTACCTTTCTTACTCTTTCTTCTCTTCTTCAAGATAAGTGGAAATTCACAGCTCTCTGCTATTTCTGTTTGGGTAGGCAGATGGCATTTCCACTCCATGGAACTTCCTCTCCCTAGCATGTTACTTGAGTGTTTCTATGTGAGCTAAGCGCCTCTCTGTAAAACTGCCTGAGATGAAAATGTGTAATTGAAGGAGTGCAAGTGGAGAGCATATGAAATTCTTTTGTTCTGACACTTCGCTAGCTGCACAATATTCAGTGGCATAGTCAAACTATTTTTCACGCCTATAAAATAGGCTTTGAACACAGGCAAGAGAATCTTTCTTGATGAGCTGCTAGAACACTATCAATGAAGCTATTGTCCAAAACTACTGAGTAACCTTGGACTGTATTAAACTCAGAAAGAGCGAGTCTGGAAGGAATGTATTGAACTAACTTTATGTCATTTAGGACTTATTTATGATTTTTTTATCATTCTGTCCTATTCCAAATGACTTGTAGCAGACCCTCACAGCTTTTTAGCCTTGCATTGAAAGAAAACGTTACCGAACATTTGTTTGAAACAAAGGTTGAAAATAGTACTGCAAACAGCAGAGGGCAATGAGGGCAGAGAAAATTGAGTTGGTTTTAAAATACTTCCTCTTCAGAGGTGTTTTCTTCACAATGTCTTCTCTTTTTTTTTTTTTTTTTTTAATACATTCATGGAATGAGTTTCTGGAATATTTAATTTTTATGGTATTATGTAAATATTTATGTAAACTTAAAGCTGATTAAGGTGCTTTTGTGCTATGTGCCATAAAAAGAATGGGAAATGTTTTATGTGAAGAAGAGAAGAGGCCAGAAGTGGAAATACACAAGCATAAAGAGAGAAATATAAAGTAATAAGTTATCTTGTATTTCTATGCTTGCAAACAATTGGGCTTTTTCACCTTCCAGGTGCCTACCCCCATGGATTAGAATTCAGTGGAATTCAGGGATACTTTCTGTACCTTGCTTTCCTGAACATTACTACACCCTGAGCAGGAAGAGGCATAGTCTTTTATGTTACTCTGAGGAACAGTAAATACTGAAGTTCATCTAAATTCCCTCTGTGTTAAGCCAGTGTGATCTGGAAGGGTTAGTACGCAGCAGGGAATTAGGAGTCCAAGTTTCTCATTCTGTGTCTGATTTACTGTATGGACTTTAACAACTTCTGTTCTGTACTTCACTTTCTTTGTGTCAGAGATTAAAATTGTGGTAATTCTTAGATCTCTGGGGTATCACAAGGTTTCATTTGCTCATACTGATAGACAGCTTTGAAGTCAGAATGCTGTGAATTGATTTCTGGCTGCCAGTGAGATTGACCTCATATTTGTCAATTTAATGGATTTGTTTTACCAGAAATAATGTTTATGTTCAGGTCTTTTTCACATGGACCAGGGCAGGAATGGGAATAGACCTGGTCAAAGACCAAACATCTGCTTAAACCTTGCACATTGAGGCACTGACATCCATGGCTGTAAATGATGTCCTTGTCTGAATTGGGTAGAACACAGGACTATTGAAACCATAATATGAGAAAAAAGTAGCCAAACTCTGAACTTCTAAACAACTTTTTATTTATTTTTTGCCTATTGATAAAAGGAATAAGAAGTACAGAAAAACATTCCCACTTAATATCAACTTTTGCCCAAGTAAAAGACAGGACCATACTTTCAATATGAATTACACTTAAGACAAAGAAACAGCCATAATTAAATGTCCAGATCTTCAAATTTTTAGAGTTAAGTATTAAATTGTTGAAAGTGAAATGGTTTTAGCAATTTTTTCCCCAGCATTGCATTTCCAATTGCAAACAAAATTTCAGAGGGTCAGTAATGTATTACTTCCCTGTTAGGTGCTGCCTCTGCACTATCAGACTGTAATTGTGGTAACCCCGTGCACGAGTGATAGTGAAAAAGCTCTGATTAGTTATGTTGTAATTATCATGTAATGCTATAGAAATTATTACTTTGCTAGGTACTTTGAATCTTTCAAATGGGAAGAAAATACAATCAATATGACGTTTCCTTTAAGCCTTTAATTTATAAGCCTTGCCTTTTGGATATCTGAGGCCAAAACTAAGAAAACCTGAAATTCTGTATTCAGGAAGAAAACAAAAGGAGAAATATATCTTGTATTCTCTTCAAAACCAGTGCAAGAACTGTGAAAGTCTTTGTAGAGAGGTTTTCATTTGCATTTATGAGAACATAATACATATATAGCAAAAATTAAATTTATATAAGCTACAGAATCCAGAGTTATCTCTGCAATACGTTAAAATATATGATGAATGTATGTTGCATCACAACAGATGATGAACCTTAGAAATTAAATTAAAAATAAATTAAAAATGGTTTTAGATGAACCTTGGAAGCCTATATCTTAAGGAGATAGTTAATGAAATCATTTGGTCTTAGAGAAACTGAAGGCCACCTAGCCTCTCCCTTTGTGTGTGTCTAAGTGTCTAAACATAGCCCTCATGAAGAAGTACTGCAATCTCAGCTCCTGCCACTGCACTGGTAAGATCTTGAAAGAGTATTCTGCCAGTTTTGGTCACTGAACTCTCACCAGAAAGGTTCAATTCAGTTTGAAAGTGTCCAGAGAACCGCAAAAAGGATGGTTGCAGAAGCTCTAGAAATGATTGAGAGTAAAAGATAAAGAGCTCTGAAGTTCTGAGGAAATATGTAACAAAAATCCTTAAGTATGTAAAGCATTGCTGCAGAAAAAAACTCTTTCTCATTCCTGCCTATGTGCAGAAAAAATGTTATGTAAATAGCAGCAAAATAAAAGTAGATTAGACATGAGAAGAATTTTTTTTTTGGTAGGGAAGATAATTAAAACAGTCCAACACAATTAAGAGATGCGTGGTGTCTTCAAATATAACAGACTTTCAAATGTAAACTTGCCAACAGTTGCTTAGTTGTAGTCTTGCTGTAGTTCTGTTGTTCTGAAGACATAAGACAAGATTTGTGGAATGAAGTAATATATTTTATTAGATCAACTGATACAGCTGGAAGATAGACAGAAGCTTTCAGGCACATCATCCTTCTTAGGATCTAAAGAAGCATCTGATCTCAAGAGCTTATGTGCCTTAAAGTCTGTGTATTTTCTTCCAGCTGTTTTAGTTAATTTAATGACCATAAGAGAGTGGCTTAACTCTGGCAGATTCCATTTCAGATTTGAGCAACCTCTTGAGGACCTTTTTAGCTCAATTTTTTAACATTCTCTGATCTGTTTAATATATCTAAATTAAGCATTGTGCTATATCCTGACAGATTAGGAGACTTTGAATCTTCATCTAGATGTGCAGGATGAATGAATAATTGTTTTCAGGGAAGACCCTTTGATGTGCAAGGAATTGTATTCTTGTCTTACTAGAAGTATTGTGATATTTCTGGAAAATTTTGTGCATCAGTTTTTAAAGACCTTTGGGTGAATGAATTTAAAAATCCAAACAATTCAAAAGCTTTTGATGGCTCTAGTCACTCAGGGTTTGACTTCCAAAATTATTTTTGAAATTACTTTTCTGCTACTTTCTCTGACTTAATTTTGGCATTTTTAATTTAACAGCTTATGAATTCAGTGTAATGATTTTAAAGACATATTTGCCTCATTTCTGAAAGTCTTTCAGTTTGAAAAAGAGCCACATAAAATATATAAAACAAGCTTTAAAGGCGCATCTTATGAAGTGCTTTTGTAAGTGCATCATTTGCTACATGCTGCTTTTGATTGTCAAAAATGTAACATTTAATACAGCAAAAAATATTTTTATTAACTTAATTCAAATCACAGTTACCCAGAAAATTGTTACAGATTCTCTGCGCATGCAATAGATATATTAAATCCATCAAATATTTTATAAAATTATATTTTTACAGTTTATAAGATCCTATGTTGTAGCAATTTGATTTAAGCATCATACTACCATAAAAAAACAGATAAACTTTCACAGGTATAGATGTGTATTGCTGTAGACTAGAGCCAATGGTTTGAAAGAGAAATGAAGAAAGTTGTATGAGTAGTTACTGATGATTAACTAACAGAAAAGAGGCTTTATATATTAGATTATTTCCCACATTGCAGTCTGTGGAAAGCTATTCTTTGTGTATCAAGAATGTCTCTACATGTACTCTCTTGTTTCCACTCTAAAAGAAAACACATGGTTCTTGTACTGAACAGCATATTCAGATATTCTGTGTTAAACAAAGGACACAAACATTTCCTTAATTCCCCAAAGTCAAATGTTTTCCTCTTAAAGCATTTCCTAAGTCATTTCTATCTCACTAACTTGTATCTCCAAATTCAGTTTGCCTTGCAGTGTGGAAGAATCATCACATGCGGACCGTTACCAACTATTTCATAGTGAATCTTTCTCTGGCTGACATTCTGGTCACAATTACTTGTCTTCCAGCAACTTTAGTTGTGGACATCACAGAAACGTGGTTCTTTGGGCAGACCCTCTGTAAAGTGATTCCCTACTTACAGGTATTATTTTTCTGTTTGTGTACACAATGCCCATGTTATGAAAACCAGAAATGACAGTAGCATCTTCCTAATACTTCTAATCCAATGAAAATCTATATCTGATGCTGAGTGGGTATCTCAGAGTACATGCTGAGGCCTAAAAGACTGTTCCACTTGGGAATATGATTATGCATAATAAAAACTGGTTTTCAACTATCTGATTGTTGGATTTTGGCAATACATTTTTGGGACATTTTTCTGATGCTCTTTACTTTTTGTGATCTTTTTTAATGATTCAGAAGGGATGTAAAGAAAAAAAATTCTGTATATAGAAATAAAGTCATTAATATTCTCTCTGTGTGGATCTGAACAGCTACACAAATGTCCAGGACACAGAATCCAACTTCTGAAGGCAGTATGGGCTTTTTTGTGTTTACTGATTTTGTGTCAAAGTATCCAGCTTCACTGGGAGTTGATCAGATTGTCTGCCTTAAGCAGTAATTTCTTCTACTCATTTACCCATGGACTTAACTAGTTTTGAAATAATTTGCATCAAAATGATTGACAAATATATTTTCTAAGAATAGATGTATGTATGAACTGACTGGGAAAACTAGAATGACAAGTGCTTGGCTTTGTAGTCATTCAAATTCAGAAGAATTAAGCAGTACTTAGTCATCATCAGCTCTGTGCCTCCAGCACAACTTATATTTGCAGAAGATACTTCTATGGCCAAAGAGCCACATTGTCAAAGGCAAAGTTCTTCAGCAGCTATGAGCTCTACTTGATATAATCAAAATCACAACTTTTTTTCAAAATCTCCGTTTTAGTAAAAGAAAATCTGAAGAGTGAGTGATCACCTAGCATACAAATTGAAAGAATAAAACTGAAGTGATAGGTTATTTCCTCTACTGAATAAAAGGTAAAATGTCTTAGTTTGTCTTAATCTGATTCTTTTCAAGAACTTTTTAATGAGATATTGAATTTCATTGCTCTTGTAAAAATAAAAAGCAAAATGATGGCTCTGGTATGCTAGTATAACATAGAAACCAATAAATAAAATTTTCTACAAAGAAAAAAAGATAAAATTCACTCTCTAATGTTTTAAAAGCTTTTTTTCAGATAAAGTTTTATAAATTCCCAGTTGATAAAATTTTCTATTTCAAAATTTGATTTTGCAACACCTATTCAGTTCAATTAGTATCTTATGGTGTGAATTATCTTGTGTATTCTAGTAGGAGTACAGCAGATTAAGATATCTGTTGTAATTCTATAAGAAGTGATTTTAAAAGGAGTCTTTCTTTCTGGGAGTCTATTTCACTATTGCAGATCAAGAATGAACTATATTGAAAATAAAAATAATTTTTAAAACTCTGGGGGAAGAGTATGATAAATAAGTTTGAAACTCTGGGAAAAAAGCCCTACATTTACATTTACAAAATATTCCTTTTTCTTTAGACAGTTTCAGTCTCTGTGTCTGTCCTAACACTCAGCTGCATTGCTTTGGATCGATGGTATGCAATTTGTCACCCTTTGATGTTTAAAAGCACAGCCAAGCGAGCAAGGAACAGCATTATAATTATCTGGATTCTGTCCTGCATCATAATGATTCCTCAGGCTATTGTTATGGAGTGCAGCAGTGTGTTCCCAGGATTAGCCAATAAAACCACCTTGTTCACAGTGTGTGATGAGCACTGGGGAGGTGAGTCTGTCATTGACCATACAAGCTGAGTTTGTACCACTATAAAGTAATCAAAATATCAAGAGATGTTAATATGAGGTCAAGTTGTATAAACATAACACAAAATGTTCTTGATTATATATGGTTTCCCAGAACTATCGTTTTTCACTGTGAAATTTCTGTGAATTTCTTTTGTGTTGTTGAGGCTTAAAGTACATATTAAATGAAGTTTAAATGAATGAGGCTGAATAGTGTCTTGACCATGTTAATGCTCCCCAGAGGGTAGCAATGTTCCCACCCTTCAATTCTTATGCTTATATAATTCTGTGACTGATGGACATTGCAGGTTTACAAAGACTTCAGTATTTAGCATTAAGAAGTAACTATGCAAGAACAGATTTTCTATTTACCTGATATTTTGCTAATTGCTGGTATTTGACTAGTGTTTATAGATAACTCCTGGGAGTTCAATGCACATTACATGTCATTGCAGAATTTGCAGAGATGTCATCATTATAGGGTAGTGAGTTAACCTAAAATTTGAAATTTTTCATTGACAAAATCATTTAAATAACTTTGTGAAAGTAATCGGTTACAAATCAGTCTACACAAGAAGTGTAACTCTGCCCTTCCAGGATAACCTTGAATCTAACATGTTCTGTATCTGAATGAAGCTGTAAAGATTGCTAGGGAGTAACTACTTTTATTTTGTCTTCATTCACAGCAAGTGGTGCGAGCCACCCACCCGAATGGTTAGGGCTCGACTCTGGTGGGCCTTGGCAGACCTCCAACACTAACAGAGTGCATGAGTTACATGCTGTGGCTCTGACACTGGATATAGTGGCCATCAGTAATACCATTATTCACACACAGGAAAATAAAGCCAAGTTTGCCAAAACATATAACTGAAAGGTGCCTGTTTAATAGCCTTGAGTCCGGCTAAAACACAATCAGATATTCACCCAGAGCTGTCTCTGTGGAAGAAGATTCCAGTCCAGTGAACAATTATGATAAAATACAACTGGATCACCTGTACTTAATTATCATGATAAATTAGCTTAAACAGCCTAAATTGCTGAGGGCTCTTCCATGTGCTGTTCTGGAAGTTCCTTCCCTGCTAACAGCTTTCACAGAGCCACCAGAGGATTAATGATAAGACATTGGGTATCACATTCCCTATTCTTTATCTCCTTCATCCCAGTTAGTCCTCTGGGACAAGGCAAGGGGGCAGAGGTGGCTAACAGCTCACTGGTAATCAATGCTGACAAAGGTGTGCTCTTTGTAGCTGAGAGGAAGCCTCTGTTAAGCTGTATTGTACTTAGTGTTTCACTGGAGAGGACAAATCTGCTCTTTACTTCTAGTGTTCTTTATTCATCTATGAAAAATTTTGTATCCCCTTCTGCTGCAAGATACTGCAGTAGTTATGTGACTATTTTCTTTCACAACATTCATTCCAATTTTTTGTCCACTCATTTTGGTGCAGAACCAATTATTCATGCCTTCATTTCTTCAGGGTTAACTCTGCAGCAAAGATTCTTTTAATCTCAGCCTAGGAAATGATGTGGTTAATTAATTAGGAGGCCATGAGAGCATTTCATTGTGGAGCGTAATCTCAGAATTTCCAGATCTGTATTGGCCACTTTTTGATTCACAATGGGAAAGTGTTGCTTTTGACCTACGGAGTCTGCAGTAGGCTTAGAACAATTTTAATGATTGCCTCTTGTTCAGTTGTGCTGAAGTAGTTGCAGCCTGAGGTGAAGCACCCACTATACCCCGACAAGAATCAACCAACCCAAACTCCCATGTGCTTGCAATGCTCTGCTCCTAGGGAGTGTATTTATCTAAATTTAAATCTGCTGGTCTTCAGGGTATGATGTGAGCCTTGACTTGGATGTTTGGAGAGATAGAGCAGATTATAATAAAGGCAAATACTCGTGTATAGAATTGATTTTTTTGTGTCTGGCTTCAGGAAGGGAGTGCAAATACTCCAATTTTTCAAAATTATTATTTATATCAAGCATGAAAATAATAATTTTATATTAAAAAGTTTTCTGAAATGGGAAGATTTTCACTCCACTGAAAGATAACAATCCTATTTTTATCTTGATGTCTTTTTAATGAATAATTCTTCTAATGGCAATGCACCATCATTGCTAGCTATTCTGCTGGTGCATTTCAGATATCCTTAAAAAAATCTCCATGTTCATGGTAATAGTTTATCATAGTAACTTAGTAACATAGTATAATGCATATAAAGAAGAATCTTTATATGCATTAAATTATAAGCAGATTTCTCAAAATCATCCAATTGCTTAGTAAAAGTAGAGTTAACCATATTTTATCAATGAGGATTATATATTTTTATATATACACATCCCTTTCAGACTACAGAGAATAGAGTGTCATTAAAAATAATTTCCATTCTGTTGAAAGTGTCTAAGGACTTTGAGTTAGGTCAAAAGATAGAATATGCAGTTTTTCTACTGAAAAATAGGGTTTGAAATCACACAGGCCCCCAAAAAGAAGAACAAAAGAAAAGGGTAACAAGGCAGTGGTTTGAAAAGAGTGGTGAGCCTTAAAGCTGGAAGAAGAAATAAAAAGCTAATATTTTTAAAGAAAATAGTTATATTTTGTTGGATTTTGTTTTGCCTTTTTTTGACTGTCACATATAGAAGGTCAAAGAAAGAGCTTACTTAGGAGGATGTTGATGGAGAATGAAATTCATGCTGTGACAAATAACCTGTATTTGCAAAGAGAAAGTGGAGACATAGATATTGCACACACTGAGGACACCCTGAGAAAGTCCTATAGGAGAGTCAGTTTCGAGAAGGAGATTGTATTTGGGTGTTTATTGCTTTGTTTAGAACTGCATACAACTAATACTGTCTAAAATTACAGTACATCTGAGAAAATGTATCCTGTACACCATATGTTCCAAGGATGCTGAACTGTGAATGTTAAAGATTGGGACTGCAAAAAGAGAATGCTTAATAACACTTTCCAAAGTGTTTTGGAAGTCTGTTGTAATTCTGGGACCCCAGGGCCATGGAAACATGAGGTGCTATGGAAGAGTAACTGGAAGCCATGTCCTGGAATTTGTCAGAGATGCCAAAGCAGGAGACAACACTGTACCTACACAAACTTAGGACCAGCTGCTGGAGACCAAAGAAGTCTGATGAATGTCTGGAGGGAAGGTCTGATCAGTACTATGACACTTGGGCTCCTTAATGGGTGAACAAATAGTTGCCACCCTGACTAATAAGATTTGAGCACGCTGTTGGAAAGCTGCCAGTGACTGCAAATGGAGCAATAGTTCAGCCTAAAACAGGGCTCAATTTCTTTATAATTGCTTCTGGCATTCCTGAATGTAAAATTCGTTGCCAATTCTAGGCTGAGGGTTTTTCATCTTGAGTACTGTCTAATAACAATATTTTATTTGGGAATGCAGAAGGATCCAACATGTGACCTATGCAGGCTCACTTAAGGAGCCAGAGCTGGCTGCAGTTCTATAATAGACTATAATTGCTGGGCTGAATTTGATGATAAAGTGCCAAAATAAAAGAAATGTATATTAAAATGAGTTCACCATGTGTCCAAGTCAGCTAAGTACATTGTCTTAGAGCTGTTCAAGAAGAGTGTTAGCCAAAGTGCATTAGCCAAGCCCTTTGCAAATGATAAAAAGAATATGGAGATAATCCTTGCCCAAAACTGCATGGTTAATGGAAACAAAGGGAAGACTTTGTGTTCCATTTCCTCTTAGACTACTCATACAATAGTACAAAACCACATTGTCTTAATTCTGGAAAACAAATAGCTGGAAATTGCAGTACTACACGAAGCTTTATACATCCTGTTTACTGAAGCATTCAGAATTTAATGAAAAACTCATGGGATATTTTAATGAAGGAAGTCAAAATATTTCTAACACTAGAATTATGCTGGGTGTTATTGTAAGTTGATAACTCAAGCACAATATATTAGGTTTCAAGATGTAATTTTAGCATTAGATGACCAAATGTGCTCTGACATAGGAACTTAGTTTGGAAGCCTGCATTACGTGGTTGATTTTTTTTTGTGCTATGGGCACCCACTTCCCAACATCCTTAATTACTGAGCTTTATTTTACAAACATACACTTTTCATTGCTTTGCTTCTCTGTGTTGGTAACTCCAAAACCTCATAGGTGTCTTCCTGAGACTAGGGAACCTGGGAACTCTACTGATGCTCAACAAACTTGATAGTCCTGTATTTCCCTACTCTTAAGGAAGCTATCAGGAGTACCAATTTTTTAAGCACTATGGCTAAAGGGACTCTTTCATTTGCTAGACATATCAAAACTTTTTGAGCCTGTTTATTTCAGTTTGATTACATATGTAAGTGTATACATGTATGTATATTCGTATTTACACAAGTATAGTAAAATTTTGGTGAAAATCCAGTTTCAATCTACAAATTTCAGGCTGGGAATGGAAGACCATGTGGAGAGGGAAGCTTTAGAAAATTTTAAAAGGCGTTTAATAACCCCTGCAGTAGATAGATGAAAGCTTGTTTTAACATACTGATCCCTCATCGGGTGGGGTAATTACAGTGTATGAATGAAGCTGAGTAGGAATGCTGATCTGTACCCAGTCCAACCCCTATGACCTTCTGTTTGCTTTATGTTTTATTCTCTCTTTTCAGTAGAATAGCAGCCAGAGACATGAAAGTCATTGTTTTATTCTTAAAGAGGTGGTTACTCCAGCTAAGAACAATCTCCCCCTGTCCTGAAGTCCATTATGTGACCATAGAAGGCAAGGACACTTTTCTCCTCCTCTGCTTGGCAGTAAGAGTTTCAGCCATCCCAGGCAGGACCACAGACTGATTGATGTCTGCATACAAGGAGCCTGGAACTCACTTGATAAATGAATAGTATCCTTAGCCAGCCCTCCTCCTTCTTGCTGCTGTGATTGTCAAACAGCTTTAAAGCTTTTCTTTGGCTTGAGAAGCTAAACAGAGTCATGCTTCTTAGGGAGAAGTTCTGCAAAGGGCTTTGCCCTGGGTGGAGGAGGGACAGGTTTCCTTTGATGTTTAGCAGCTGGCACTTTCCAGGTGGCTAAACTTCAAAGGCAAGTGTTAGGATCTTCCTCCAACCTGGTCCTCAGCTCTTTGTAGATAGCTAGGCTCATTTAATGTTTTACTTTACTCGGAATGCTAAATTGGAAGTCATAAACTCCAGATGGCCTTTTAAATATGTACCATCCTTCTACCTGAAAGGGGCCCGGCTGCCGGCAGAGCACTGATGAGGCAGGTGGCACCTCCTCCTGAGCAGAAAGAATGTACTTTCAGTTCTGACCTCCTGTGATCCCAGTAAGTCACGTTACTCCAGTTTCTCCTTAATCTCTCCACCTGTGAAGCATGCATGTCAGTACTTCCCTGGCTAGCAGGGCTGCTGTGAGGCTTCATTTTCTGGAATGCAAAAGCAAGTTTGAGATCATCAATCAATACATAATCTCAGGTTAACACGAATTATAAAAAAACCTGCCCCCAATGGTCTGGCTCCCCCAGGAACATTGAACAAGAATCAGTAGCTGCAGCTGCTAGTTAGGAATTGGTAAACTGGTTTGCTACAGGATCCTAGAGCAAGTAAGAAGTCTAATACTACTCATCTGAATTTTTCAAACCCTGATCCATTAAGACTGTCAAATATCAGTGGCAGCATCTCTATTACCTTTGCTGGGAGTGAAGATTGGCTGGATTTTTCTGTAGCAGTTTTCCGTCTCCTTGATACTGAAGTTTTTCTGACCGGTGAACCAGCTGGCACTTTCAGGTCCAATGACAAGTTTGAGATTACTCAAGTCTGCATTTGAGAGTGAATTTGCATGATGGTGCTCTTCTCCCTGCTATGAGTGTTATGGGGCAAGTCTTTCTATATCTTTTACTGAACAAGCTCTGATATTCTCCTCTTTGATAGGGTCCACAGTCTCAGTCACTTTAACAGGCAGAAAATAATTTTGATGCACCAAAGTTTTGATCTGATACAACTCTTTTTTTCTCTTTTTTTTTGCTCTCTCTCTTTTTTTTTTTAATTAAAAAAAATCAATACAGAATTTCACTTGCAGGTCTTATCCTGAAACATTTGTAAGTTCTGGAAATTAACATAAACTTTCCTTCTTTATCCAAGATGCTATGCTTAGGATTACCTTGCAATTTAGCTGTTCATGGGGTGCAGTTTCTCTTCTGCTATGTGTTGTTGCTCTCCAAAATGTTCATTCCTTTTCTGAGGCCATCCATAGATGTTAAGTTGTAATTAATACTGACAATTGGTAATAACAAACTACACTTAGCATTACAAGAGAGCAGACAAGTTTTTAGGCACTGCACATTCTGATGTAAACTACTGATGGAGCTTAGATGCAACATTCATAAAACTTAATACACTCATAGCACTTTTAAGATGTTTTCTCTAAGCAAGTAACATTCATAAGTTGTCTTTTGAAAAGAGATTCATGGGAAACTAGAACACAGTACCAAACTCATTATCATTAAAGCTGAGTCAAAAACCATCTTGGAGATTTCCTAGATTTAAAGCACTTCAATGTATTGATTCTATTTTTTAAATTCAATCATAATAATTAATTACTGAGTCTTAATCCCATATATTCTGCTGCCAAAGAGTGATTTATGAAAGGTCTGTCTTTCCTCCCATAAGTGTTCTGTGCACTGTAGCTTGCAGTTGCAGTCTTTATGGGTGAGGGACTGTGCAGTTTACTCAGGGATACAGAGCAGCCTTTGCAGAATTAAAACTAAAGACAGTTACACAACCTTTCAATATGTCAAGGATGAGGTAGGTTGCATGATTACTTACCTATTTTTAGATAAAAATATTTCACTTTTAGATAACATTTCATTTTTAGATAACAAAATTAATCCATTGCTGTTTTTAAAAAAAGCAAAACTTCTTAAGACTCCATACATAAAGTAATAGTATGATAAGAAATCAGTAATGTGATATAGGAGATAAAAAAGCATGTTTCTAATAGAATGTATCTAGAAGTGATTAAAAAAGCAATCTTGACCATAATATTATTTGGTCCATCTTCCTATTATGTTGAAAAATACATGCATATCTATATGAATAATTTTTCTTACAGTGATTTTTAAATGTATGTGTATTTAAATGCCCCTTTCCTATTTGAATTCTCTTTCCAGCTGAGGTTTACCCCAAAATGTATCACACGTGCTTTTTTCTGGTGACATACATGGCACCACTGTGTCTTATGGTGTTGGCCTATTTGCAAATATTCCGAAAGCTGTGGTGTCGCCAGGTAAGTCAGTTAGAACTGGTTATGTTTACTTGTTCTTGCAACTTTGTGCAGATTCCCATGTACAACCTCTTTCTTTATAAACCCCATGTTGTCACTTAGGACTTTGATTTTGTATACCTTGCTGGTATACAGCTATGTTGGATAGGCATTGAGATATTTTGAAAAATGAAGGCAGTGAGAAAGTAAACCACTTTCTTGTGTCTGTGAAGGGCTTTCTCTTAGAGAGAAAGAAAGCAAAAGGCAACAGAAAAAATTGATTATAGGTAGAAGAAAGATTACCCTCACTGTATCTGAAATGCTTACCAAAATGCCTTAGGTGACCTTATTTATACTGCTAAAATCTCCTGTAGCAGTCAAAATTTAGGATTGACTTTCTCATTTTGTTACTTTTATTTTTCTTACTGAGGTTGCTGGCAGATCTAATCTGAATGAAATGTAGACTAGAAGGTCCAACTATCAGTACTGAGAGACTGGAATTGCCTGATGTGAAGCTGGCTATTATCAATAACACTTGATGTGAATTGATGACAAATAATTGACACAATTTCTAATATTCTAATGTGTTTTTTTCAAGCTTCAAATAAAAAATAAAGGAAAGAAGACAAGAATACTAAACAAAACAAACAAAAAACCCACCAAGCAGACAAACAGATGGAGAACATTTGAATTTAAGTGGCATAAAAGATGTAGTTTTTTTCAGGAATCTTTAAAAATTGTTTTGTGTTTGTGAACTGTAATTTTTTATACACCAGTCTATGGTGCTCTCTTCTCTCTTCTGCTTCGTCCAATATTTATCTGTAGCTGTAGTCCACCACCAGCTGCCCTGTCATTCTATAAAGGATAATAAACTCATCCTGTTGAAGAAATAGTACAAGGTATTCCCTCTCAAGTGGCTTTAACAATGGTTTCTATTTCCATCAACATATGGGCATGAATCACTTTTCTCTCACCAGCATGTTTGATACAATCCAATTTTGAGGCTGTCCTGGGCAGGGGATAATACCTGTCCCATCAGGAATATTCTTCAGGCAGGTCAAATTGATTCATCAGAGGAATCAGAAATAGACTTTAGATTCCTAAATATACATATGATAAAATTAAAAATAAAATCTTATACTGACAGAATATGTCTCTTGCAAGTAACTCATATACCTCATATATAGGAAATACCAAATCCACTTTCAGGCTTTTTGTTATCGTCCACAAGTTTTAACAGCTGGCACAGATGCAGAGCAGAAGTTGAATGACTGGAAACCAACCTTTTTTTTGGGTTCCCCCTCCCTCCACTCCCCAGCTGTTTTAGCTGGTCAATTTATTCTTCACAATGTTTCTTCTCCCTATTCATCTTGCATGCTGACAGGGTTAGGATGATCCTTTATTTTTCAGTGGCAATAAGAGAAATTCTACTACAGGCTTAGTGCTATCAGTGGTGCCAAATTACAGCTGTCTCTCTGCCTGGCATAGATGATAGCACTATATATAAGAGGCTGCACTAAGTGAAATTAAAACCACTGCACATCTATTATCAACTGTGACTTGGCTGCAGGCATCAGGCACTTTTCTAAGTGCAGCAGGTGTGCTGTAATCAGTCATGTAGCACAAATGAATGCAGTGCTCTAAATGTATTCATTGGTAACAGCTTCAATTAAAAAAAATCATGCTGTTTACCAGAAATTCAGTTAAATGTGGTGATCTTGTTGCAAGGTAAAATGAGCCTTTCAGATCTACTTGATAGAAAAAAACACAACAAATGGTAGATGCTTTCTATGCCCTACATTTTTTCCAAAGGTTTTTTTTTGAAATTAATGTGTTGTGCATGCAAATTTTCAGATGGAAGATAGAAGATTGATTTACAAGTTATCGTTACTGTACTTTGTGTAATAGCTCTTAAAATTTCTCATTGTATAAATCAAGCATATCTTTGAATTAACAATTCACCTTTATAAAGACAAGAACAATCATACAAAAATACTAGAAATTTTGAGTAATTTATTTTAATTATTAGCAAGCAAGTAGTGATTTAGAAGTCTATGTCCTTGTGTGCATTTTAAGTAGATTAAAACCAGCTTTTGAACAAATAGAACTGAATTGACATGATGAAAGTATTGATACACAATTTACAATATCAAGTTCCAAGTATGCTTCAATTTTCTGATGTCCAAATGCATTGACACTGAAGCCCATTTGTATTAACAATTAGGAACTCTATCCATTTTCTTTTTGGTAGTTGAAATATACCCTTCCAATCTTTGCAACTTGATACTACATTTGAGAGATTTTCTTTGGTTATAAACCCCTTGAAAACTATCTGAGGGGATAGAGAAAAGGTGCATAAGAAAGTAACTCTAAATTTTAGTACTTGTTTATTCACAGCTAATAGGCTTTTCATAAAACATTGGAATTGCACAAATGCTTCAAAATTCTCTCTATGACTGATTCATTACCAACAAACAAATACATGCATTATGGTCCTATGTGTACTCTTGTGTATACTTGTACGTACATGATTATAGAATCATTGAAACATTTGTCTTGAAAAAGACCATTAAGGTCATTGAATCCAACCATAGACCTGACACTGCCAAGTCCACCACTAGACCATGTCCCTAAGTGTCACATCTACTTAGCTTTTAAATATCTCCAGGAGTGGTGCCTCAACCACTTGCCTGGGCAACCTGTTCCAAGGCTTGACAACTCTTTCTGTGAAGATTTTTTTTCCTTATATCCAATCTAAGCCTCCCCTGGCTTAACTTGAGACCATTTCCTCTCATTCTATCCCTTCTCTGCTACACCCCAGGGCCAAGTAGGGTAAATGCTTTTGCAATAGGACAGACGTACATTTGTGAAGCTGGTAAGTGCTGATTTCAGCTGTGTGAGTGGGAGCCCACAGTAGAAGTGCAAGGGGCTGAGTTGTTTTAAATCCATGGATACATTAGTAAACCTAAATGTTAGAACTTATCCCCAGTTTTGCTTCATAGATTTCCTGCTCATTACATGGGAACTTTGCCAAAATGTTCCAATAGTTGTAAATCATGTTTAGTGGGGCACATAAATGCTGAACTAAGGGCTTGTCTTTGCAAGGAAGATATTCACACACAATCCCCTCTCCCCTCCCCCCCACCCCGCCCCGCCAACAAATAAATAAATAGACCAAAACCAAAAAACAACCAAAAAAACCCCACAAAACCAAAACCCCAACATAGTAGCTTCTCTAGAACAATTCATTTCTAGAACAATTTTTAGAACACAAAAGAATGTGCATGCTTTTTTAGCTTACTTTTATCTTTCTTAAATAAGTATTAAAAATTCATAATTTTCTGGTCAGCTTGTCTGGATACGCCATATTTTTTAAAAAGTTACAATAGACAATATGAACTTTCCAGATACTTTTGAACTTGAAATATTTCACATGAGATTACTCACCCTACACACAATTGTACTACACATAAATAAAACTGTATTTCTAGCCAAAAGGTTTTCACACTGTATGACATTAAAATATTATAAATGTAATTGTAATAGAGTTCTCTGAGAAAGTCCTTGACATCTGTATTCTTTCACATTTTGCTGCAGGCAGGAAGCAATTTACAACTGAAGCAAAATTGTTTTACTTGGCTTTTCTTATGTGAGGGTACAGAAAACAAAAATCAATTTTTTTTTTTTTAATAGCATGGTCCTACATATACTCATTGCAACATGTCTGACTAATATAATTCTTCCTGTGTCTTGGCACTTTTCCATTATTTCCCTCAGTTTTGGAGAGCTTAGCAGACAGATCCACACTTCAGCTGTGATTATTTCTTTAGCTACTTCACTGTCATCTAGGTTGCATGTATGGAAGTTTTATGGGACTTAAAAACTATACAGGCTTTAAATCCTTGTTTTCCAGTACTGAAAAACTGCTTATAATCTCATATTAGTAGCATATTTATGGGAAAACCTACTGTGCTATACAACAAAGCATTTAATGTAGAACTTTATAGCAACATAATTGCAGCACTGGGGGTGGTAATTTTGAAAGTCTGAAGACACAAGCAAGGCAAGGTATGTGGGAAGTAGAGAAAATTTGAGGACATCAGTTGATATCTGTGTATAAAACACAAACTTTTATGCAGTCTCTCTAGTGTGTCTGAAATTCAGTTTGTTTCCTGCAGCTGCATCAATTAATTTAATTAAAAATTCTTTTTATCCTTGTGAGCTTACATTGCGTATGTCGAGGTGTCTATTTTTCTTGTTGTATCTGCAGACACAATCAGTTTTTAAAATGTTTTTCAAAATGCCCCTTATTTTGTCTGCCTTAGATCCCAGGAACTTCTTCTGTTGTTCAGAAGAAATGGAAACCTCAGCAACCCTCAGCACAGCCCCGAGGGCTGGGACAATCAACAAAGTCAAAGATTAGTGCAGTGGCAGCTGAAATAAAACAGATTCGTGCAAGAAGGAAAACAGCACGTATGCTAATGGTTGTCCTTCTGGTTTTTGCACTTTGCTATCTACCAATTAGCATCCTCAATGTCTTGAAAAGGTAAAGTTTATCCCAAAGTATAAACACTTGGTAAAACTTTCTGTCTAAAACAATCCTCTGTTACAAGATTCCTTTTATTCTGGCAGATACTTTTGAAGGATAAGCTTACTTATTGCATGATAAAGAAATGGCAAATAAGCATACAATTGCAAGAAAATATTAGATATAATATATATATAACCTATCTATAGTACTTAAACTAGAGGCCAGATTGTGGAACTCTTATTAACAAGATGTTCCTCATGAAAATGATCCAACCTATCTCCTCATTAAACCTCATCATTTATATGGGATTTACAGCTTGTTTTCTGTGAATGCCCCCATGGAAATGCAGTCACCTAAAGCAGCAGCTGAAGGTTAGCAACAGAGTGTAGTGCTGTGGCTTGTATGTAACTGTGTACAGTCTTGGTTTTTGTACAGTGCCTGGCAGACTGAGACTTTGGTAAAGTTACACCTTATGAGCCCTCTGGAATACCAATAAATAATGGCACATAGCATAAGACTTGAATATCCTAAAAAATAACAAGCATGTTACTGGTGCTTTTTTAATTGAAAAATTATTGGAACATTTTCATTTTTCAAGGATAGTTTCAAAGTTTAAGTACATCCCACTCAATTCTGGCCATTCCCTGAGACCTAATTTAAATACTTTTCATCCTCAAGTCCCTTCGTAGAAAATGTAGATGGAAAACTATTTCCGGAAGATGGCTCAGGCCACCTACAACCTGAAACAGAGGAAATACACAGGCTGCCTCAACAACAATAGCAGAGTAGCCCCAGAGTTAGGTTTTCATTTAAATGGCAGAAGTAATGTGTAAAGAGTCTGGGAAATACAGATTTCCCTGGAGGACAGAAACTGCTATGGTAGCCCCAGGTTTGGGACCAGTTCAATGCCTTTTCAATTCCAGAGATATTTGGAGAGTAATCTAGAGAGTGTACTGGAGTGTGGGCCTAGAGCCAGGAAGCTCAGTGACATGACTACATCAAAAGTAACTTTTCCTGTCTTTTCTTGGCTTATTGGACAACAGATTACTTTAGTTACTCAGCAGAAAAGTTGTTCATCTTCACCATAGTAAACTTTCAGTTGTTCTAAACCACCAAGACAGGAGGCTGAGGGTTGGGGAGAGGATTACATTCTCTCAAGTAAGAGAACACTGCTGAACCAGCCTTTCTGTGGTACTGCAAATAGGTCATCAGAGATAAAATTGGGATAGAAGTTGGAAAACCTTCTTAAATGAATTCTAATTTTGCCATCTTTCAGGTTTGCTTTTCTCTTTCTGTAGGGTTTTTGGGATGTTTAATCATGCTGATGACAGAGAAACTGTATATGCCTGGTTCACATTCTCACACTGGCTTGTATATGCAAACAGTGCAGCCAACCCTATCATTTATAACTTCCTCAGTGGTAAGTTACAGTTACCTAGAATTCAAGTTTAATGTATAATTTGAATGTAATGAGCCATAGCAAAAATTAATGACTGTGTAACTTCAGCTCAGTTCCTCCAGTGGCAGCTAGATCCTCTTCCTAGAAGTTGCCTGAAGTATCCCATTACCTTCAGGCTGTCTACCAATAAGTAACCTAGAGGATGCCAGGGCCTGAGTCCAAGTGCTAGAATGTGATTGTCCATGACATTAATGTGGTAGAGAAGTTCCTGGCATGACTTTGATCTGAAATAATTACCATTCCTCTTAACACTCCCTGGATGCCCTCTGGCAGGTAGCATAGTCCAGGAGCTGTCCCCAGCTGGCATGTTATATTCTAGTACTGGGATTTGGAGGCTGTGAGTCTTCAATGATACATGACCAAAGTGAGCCAATTAGGGTCAACTTCAAAGAACCAGCCAAGATGCTGTTTACTTATGAGTATAGATTTGTCTTAGTTTTTATATGTGTCATTTGGCTTGGAGAGCAGAATCAGGTCCTGAACTGGTAGTATTGCAGCTAAATACAGGGACGAAAAACTCTATGGGTCCTCACTACGTATTGGCCCACTGTAGTTTTTTTTGTGGTGTGTAGTATGGGAATGATCTGGACAATTTCCTCTGAGCCCCAAAAGCACGGGACTGTCAAACACTGTGAATCTTCTCTTAAAATCTATTAATGATAAAACACAAATTAGCTATGCTCTCTCATTTCACATATCAAGTAAGCATTCAATCATTCAAGCCTATATTTGCTCAATTTTTTTTGTTGTTACATATGCAATTAATCAACAGACTATCTATGAGGTGGTTTCATTAATCATTCTAGTTTGTCCATTCTGTCTAGCCAAGAATAATTCAGTCTTCACATCACATCTCACATGTCTCCTTAGAAAGGTTGTCTTTTTTCTGTCTTTCTCCAAGATGAATAAACTGTGATTTTCTACTTCTGCATTAGAAGAGCATCTGGGTGATTCGCATTAATTTTGCTTTAGATAACTCCTTTATATCCAAATCTATAAAGTTTGATGAAATGTGGTTTATAGTACAATTTTTTCATGAGTCATTTTTGTGGTTGACAGGGAAATTTAGAGAAGAATTTAAAGCAGCATTTTCCTGTTGCATCTTTGGCATTCGCAGCCACCATGACGAACGGTTCACCAGAGGTCGTGCCAGTACAGAGAGTCGGAAATCCTTGACCACCCAGATCAGCAATTTTGATAACGTTTCAAAACTTTCAGAACACGTTGTATTGACCAACATAAACACAATTCCACCAAATGGTACTGCATCTATTACCCACTGTTAGTATACTGGTCCCTTTGCCTTTTGATCCCGTAGAAGTAAGTTCTAGTTGTGCATCCATCAATATTGGGATCTGAGCACAAAGAGAGAAGGGTGTTTAAAATTAAGAACTGACTGTGAGAAAAGAAAATTAAAATAAATCTTTTTATAGAATATGCCATCACTTTGATTATATAATGAGGAAAGAAAATGTCATCACATTTATTTCAAAAGTCATGTTGCAGATACGGAGGGAGTAAAGCAGTCATATTTTTATACAAATATTTTCTTTGGATACCTACTTCTTTTTGATTCCTAAAGAAATAAAGAACAAGTACCTAAAAGTACGAAAATTATTTTCCCTCTCATTGGACTGTGTTTATGAACAGCTGTATTCTACTCTGATCTAATTATCTGAAGTTGTGGTATATTTTATAACAAATATTTTAACCAAAATTGGGTGTAGAGATTGAACTACCATAATGTCCTTTACTATTTCAAATTACCTGCTTAGCATGCATTCTGGTGTGAGTTAGGCTGATCAAATAAGAAATTCTTATTAATTTGTTTTCCAAAATTTTCTGTTCTTTTTCATGTTGGGTAGGCTATTGCACATGTTCAGGAACAGCTGGGAAGCCACTTTCACCTAATGTAGAAGGAATGGGCCTGAGTTCAATACTATTGCCATTCCTTTATGTATGGCACAAGCAAAGTTACAAATGTAAAACCCACATGACAGTGTGGCTGTAAATTATGTTTTACCCTTCGTTTCTCATTTATCATCATTCTCTTCTCTTTATCCTCTGCTCATGGCAGGGGAGTTAGGCTAGATGGTCTTTAAATGTCCCTTCAAACCCAAACTACCAATGATTCCATGACTGACTTGTAAACAGGAAGCTGTGGTGGTCTGCTGGTCAGCGAGGCATCTGGATAAGGAACCACAGGGCAATTTACTAAATAGTGCATATTAATAAGTAGTAGAACACATGAAAATGTTGAAGAGTAAAAAAATATCAAGATTTATGCATCGGAAATGTCCTTAGTCTTTAGTTAAGAAGCTTTCACTTAAAATTTTCAAATGCAATTTGAAACATTTTCTGGAAGATCATTTTATTTATAGATTATCACCTGCATAGTGTTTAATCAGAGAGTGAGTTAGCCAGCCACCTGATACAAGCAGTGAAATGATCTTAAAATCTTTATTTTATCTACAGATATGCCAGCTATGCTCAGCCCATTGAAGTCAGCGGAACTGCATCTCCACATACCTGGGATGAACATGACTTCAAATATAGATGAAGCCATCAGGGTTTCTGCAGAAGACACTGTCAAAACAGAGAATACAGGGTGGGATAAATTTGTCCCTAGCGTAACTAAACTTACTTCGATGGAGTTACAGCAAGGATGACTTTGGCTCAATACACTACAACTGCCAGAGTGTCACATGCTTTTAGCTGTGGTACATACTACAACTGGACAAAGGGATTCCTTCAAAATAACTGCCTATCCTCTTTCTTCTCAGTCTTACAGAAACCTACTTACCTCAGTATGAGCTAAAGAACATGTCTTTACAATTCTTTTTAAAGATTGGATTGTACCATACTTTGTACATATTGTAGATATTTATTTTTATATATTTTAGATGCTGTGAAATGTTCTAAGATGTATCATATGAAGAAATCTAAGTATTTGAAAGAAGGCTCAAACATCATTTATTTATATCCTCTTTCTATAAATGATTGAGTCATGTACAAGAAATGCTTACTTATGCACTAGTGATATTCTGGCATTACTTTGCACTCCTTTTTCTGCAAATCCACTTGTAGTAAGTTCTATATTTATTATGGAACTTTCACTTCAGATTGATTTGGGGAGAGTCCACATTACTTTTATAAGTACAGACATGCTTCTAAGATGTGAATCCAAAGTGCTGAAAGTCACACATTTTCATAAGATTACACTTAAACAGCCTTTTTTTTTTTCATTTTTGAGTGCCTAAAAAGTAACCATTTAAATAAAACTTACGTGATGCTCAAAGGTGCTATAGGCTCAAGTTTCCTACTCAGGCCAATAGAAATAGCAAATGTCAGCACCACTGAAGGTCAGGACATTTTAACTTTGGTAGCTCATTTTAGTCCATAATGCTCCAGAAGATCTCTGAAAATCTTTAACTTGGGAAACATTAGTTGTCTTTCATTTTCATAACTTCTCTCTCAGCTGCCATTTAAAACTAAAGATACAATCAATTTACAAATTTATATGTCTATTTATGGGACAATCTCTCTGGCCTGGAGCCTCCTACTATGTATTGTATTTTTCTCCTTAAAGGATGAAGATGGTGCATCACTGGAGATTTAGCCTACTAGAAGAATGTGTTCTATTGGTTAGAAAAAGGCTAATTATCAGAAACTGACACCATTTCCTGTGGCACTACTTTTGTGTTTCAGTCCAGATTTTTCAAAAGAAAGGGTAAGATGAGAGGGAGGTTTTTTTTTCATTAAAAAGGATTTTGCATAGAAAGAAGATAGTCTCATGTATTCAAATGTTTCTATAAAGCCAATTATTAATTGACCAGGTGTTATTTGATTACCTTTTGTAAATATTTTTCTAGGTTTTCCTTTGACCTAATGTCATGAAATGTACTGTCTATCATGGTAACTATAGTTTTTTGAAGTGCTCAATCACTTTATGCTTTAGCCTTCCCCAACAGCTGTTTCGACATTGACATTGTTGCAATTCCTCCTAGTTTACATTTGTGTTAAGTGAGAGAAAGGGATTTGCATTCATTTGTATATTAAAGTTTTCTATTTAAAGAGAAAAAGGAGAATACTCTTTTTTTGATTAAAAAAGAATAAAGAAAAATATCTAAATGGACAGAATGTTTAAATATCGAATAAAAAAATAGGAATTTCAATATTCCTATGTGTAAGCTTAATTTTTAAGTATAGCTATTATGTCAATGTTATTTCAAGAAATTATTTTGCCTTGTCTCTTTTAAGAAAATAAAACTCAAATAACTGTGGAAAGCACAGCAGGATTTGATTTCATAGCTATTGCAATTCCTTTACCATGAGAAGACTATTTTTGCCCTTCAACCATGGAAAATGCAGAATTGTTAAAGAGTGTTGACCAAGAATTTTTTTTCCTATTTAATTTGAAATGACAGAAAAAACTGCTGCTGAATTGAAATATTACAGACATGGGAAAATAAAAAGTTCTCTAAGTTTTTCTTTTGTTTAACTATAAGCAAATAAATAGTCAAAAAGATAAAAACTTTTTGTATAGCAATGCAGCTGCAAAATAATTATCAGTATTCATTTATTTGAGACATAAAATATCTCAGTCCATGGTTGAAAAATGTCTATTTTTCCCAGATTTGGCAAAGCGATATTTTTATTTCAGAATATGTATTTTTAGCTTTTCCTTGAAGAAATAGAAAGAATGTAGAAAGCAATGATTATTTAAGAAAACTTGGACAGCATAAGAGAGGAGTATATATACTTTCCAAACATAGCAGATCATGGGTCACTGTGGAAGGCCGGCAAAATTTTTATACCTTGTCAGGTGTGTTGCTCAGATCCCTGGGAGATGAACAGAGAGGAAAAGGGTACAGTACTCCTAACCTGGGCCAGCAAACAAAGAACTAAAATATTGATGTTAGTGATGCTCATGAAAAATCCTAATTAACATCTTTCTAAAAAGGGGGTGAATACCAGCTGCTGGCACTATTTGTATTCTTTTTTCTGCTACCTTAATGCCAGGGGGATAAATTGTGTTAGCTAAGTTAGTTCTGAGGAAAGAACATCACTAAATTCAATGGCAGTTTTTGGAGCCTGCAGGTGTTCTGTGCCATGTTAGAAAGGGAGGTTCTGGCCTTAATTTTGTCTTTGTAAAAGAAAGCACATCTTTTGTTCTCTGTTTTATCTTTTCTTATTTTCACCTAGATCTCCAGAATTAAAATGTTCCAACATTTCTAGGAATTTCTTTTAACCACAACTTTAACTTAGCAGTATTTTTTATGTGGAGAAGATAAATAAAATATGAGACATTCATTAGCAAATTATTCTGTGTTTTTGCTAGACAATTTCTATTGAGTAAACAGCGTATCTTTCAGACTCAAATTATAAAATCAGATGTTGTATCAGATTTGAAATTCTAAGGATAGCTAGAGAGTGTTAACTAATTTTTGCCAGAGACTGTGGTTATCAAGCTAAATATTGGTGAAATATGGTTGTCAAGATAAATAACTGGTTATTTTTATGAAAAGATTTTTCATTCAAAAATAAATATTTTTGATGAAAATATTCCTATGCTTTTATTTCTTCAGTTTTACAAAAGTCAATAAATACCTTTTTTAATTAAAATAATCTCTGGGAAAAATAAACCCAGTAGTGAGCAATAGCCAGAAATGGAGATAGAAATAGCTGGGAGAAGAGAGGGTATAATGAATGAATGTTTTTTATAAATCCAGCATTCTTATAGTTCAGCATATAAATACTGGAAGTTATTTGAAAGCTGAGCCTTAACTGGGTTTTGTTACCTCTAGCTGCTTTGCTATTCTAATATCTTCACTATTGAAATTGAGAGAAATGGAGAAACGTCTCATGCCATTGTTTCTGCTTATCCACAGCAGCATTAAACATAGGCTTTAAATCACTGCAAATTTGTTCCTGCAGATATAAGTTGTGCCACCATCATTCTGGTGCTTTGTCTCTCAACATATTTCACAGTCTTGGAAGTCTGATATCCTGACTTGTTTCTCCTTTACTGTTGTCGCTGCAGTGATAAGCTTGTGCCTTGCAGTCACAATGAATGCAAGATAATATCTCCACCTCCAAAAACACAGTGTTTTTCCTTTTCTTCTAGACTACATAGAGAGAACCATCTCATTCTCTGATATTATCAAAACTGATATGTGTTATTAACCTGGAGAGTGCTTTATAGGTTGGAGAATGCACCAAACATTAGTTTAACTCAGCCCTCACTCTATGATGTATCATAACCTACTGCTGCATATTACAATGGTTTAAGGCAAAGGCAAATTTAGCTTTCCAATTTAGAATTTTTCTCACAGCTAAAATTATATTAATCTCTCAGGCTGTTCTTTCTACTTGACAATTAGGTTTTTCTGTGGCTGTTGGATACATTGGGTGAAGTAATATATTATTTATTGAACAATTGAAAAAGCCCACAAACAAATATTTAGTAGTTTTGTCATTAAGAGCTTACATAACTAATGCAGTTAAAAAAACTAAGCTAAAAATCTGTGTTTAAAAAAAAAAAAAAAAAGAAAGAGAAATTACATGCAAGATTGATTTTTCCTGAGCTAAGAAAAATAACTGAAATCTGGGCTTTGGGTCAAGTTTTGCTTTGTTAATAGGGACAGGATTTCAACCACTATATCTGTGGTATATACTCTCTGATAACTAAGCTGGAAATTTTATGGCATCTTTTTGTTTAGACATTTAAGGACCAAATACAGTTAAAAATATTCTTTATGGGATAGGCCATTTGTGAAAACAAGATTCATGAGTATCATGGAGAAATCAGTAGGGATCTGTTGCTTCCTCCTCCTTCCACTGCAAAAACAAAGAGCACACACTGAAGCCAGCAGGTGTATGATTGCATCCTTTATGGCTGACTGCTTCATTGTTAAGTACTAAGTCAGCTGCTGACTTTTGTATGGCAACTGGTTTTTGAGGTATTTTAGTGAAACATCTCAGGTTACACTCATAGTCCAGTCTGGGTCTAGACTACTGATTAAATATTTGTTCTCCCAGTCTGCTGTCCAACATACTCCATGGGTCTTCTCTCTCCTTAACCAATCAAGATTGTGTTCCACATCTGAGATGAAAACAAACAAATGTGCTTGTAAAATGCGTTGGAGAATGCTTACAGAAGGTGACAGGACATAGCAACAGGCAGTTTCCAAAGAGCTTATAGGCAGCAACCAAAGATCTGGAGTTCTCAGGAGATCAAATGAGAACTAAGTGCAGAGGGAGTGCCAGATCCCATGGAAGATGCCGAAGAACTCCTGCGCCTCATCTGGACGCAGTCCTGCTCAGCGCTTGTGGCAAGAGAAGACATGAAAGCAGAGGGTGTGACAGCGGCACCGAGGCCGCTCCCGGGGGTGGGACGCTTCATTCCCTGCCCCTGGCCGGCAGGTGGGCAGCGGCAGAGGCAGCGCTGCCCGGCCGTGCGGAGCCGCCGAGCGGCGGGCGGGGCCCGGCGCTGTCCCCCGGCCGGTGCTGAAGGGGCGGCGCCGCTCCGGCACCTGCGGGAGCTCCGCGCCCGCGCCGCCATGGCCGCGCTCCTCGGGCCCGGTAAGTGCGGCGGGAGGGCGGCCCGGCCGCGCCGGAGCCTCGCCGAGCTCCGCGCCCCCGGCCGCCCCCTCCCTCCCTCCCCGCGGTTCCTTCTCCCGGGATCTCCAGGCGGGGCGCGGGGTCCGGGGGATTCGCGGCGGCGGCTCGGCCCCACGGCTCCGGGAGCCCCGGGAGCGCGTCTGAGGCAGGGCTGGGGCAGCTCGCGGGAAGGATGGAGCCGGCGGGGACAGCCCCGGCGGGGACAGCCCCGGCTGGGACAGCTCCGGAGGGACGCCTGGTCTGAATGAACAGCCAGCCACTTGTTTGCTGGCTGGGGAGTGCCGTGTGCTGCCAGTGCTACACGCAGGGCTGCAGACACTTCCTTTGGGTTTGAGTGGAGTAAAAGAGAACATCAACAGAGCTGGTACAGAAAGATTTGGTACAGGAGAATATGATGAGACAAGTATGTTTTAATTAATTTTTGTTATTCTCCTTTTCTACTCACTACATACTGTATACATGCTGCTTCTCTCTTTCACACCCCACTACTCTAGACTTATATTTCTGTGTTAAAAGTATTCTGTAGGCAGTTCTGCCTCAGGTTTTGTTGGAATAAAGTTGTAGTTTATCAATTTTCGACTATATTCAGCTATAGTCTGCCCTTTGCCTTCGGAGCTTGTTATCTCGCTTCTCCTGCCATTGGATAGAAACCATAGCTTGGTTTCCCAATATTCGTTATTACTTATTTACATTATTTTAGGATCAGAGAATTGGGAAACATAATTCCTCCATTCCTCAGTTCCCAGTCTGCAAAATAAAGGTGCTTAAACATTCCTTTTTTCCTCTCCTTTTGACTTTAGACATCAAATTCTACAGAGAACAGAGAACTTTACACCTACCCAGTGAATCAATAGGCTTCTGCATAAAAATACAGACATCTGTAGAAATTTAAATGTGTATCCTCTTGTCAATATGGATCCCTCTAAAAGTTTTAGCTACAAACTAACTCCTAGATGCCCTGAACTCTTCTATGCAGAGTCACCTAGTATTCCAAACATTGGAATAAATAAGCAAAGTTAGCAATTAAAATAATAACTGTCAGTTTAAGGAATTGCATAAGTTACAGTGCCCTGGATTCTAAAATCATATAGGGCAGTTTGTTTCATGTCGGCTTCTGGCAGTGTAGCCCCCCTGTACTGCTAAGGAAACAAAGACCCATCCATAATAAGTCATTAGACCTAAAGAAGCCCTTTCTTAGGCTGAAGTGCCTTCAATCACAGATTATGCTATTCACCTCTTTATTTTGCAAAAACATCACCTCCTATTTTTTGGCCAGTTTCCAGGTAGGTTCAAAATGAGCAGCAGTCCAAAACACTCCCTAAGAAGTGGCAGGAAGGCTGTGCAATCAGTCCTGTTTTGAGTGTCTCAGCAACTGGTCCTTGAAAACTGTCTGGACACGAGGAAGAGAGCACAGAGACTTTGTGCTGTGAATCCTAGTCAGATGAGTAAATCTTCTGTTGTGTTAGAACCTACAAAATAGACAAATCCAGCAAAATACCTCTTCTTAATAAATTTGTGGGTTTATAATTTTGCGTTGTTTTCTACATGCAGCCGTTTTCACCGGTAAGGTATTTGGCAACTTTTTTTCTCTGTCATCTGAATAAATAGTGAGTAATTTCACAATAAGAAAGACCTTTTGGAGACAGTCCTAGAACTAAAATGTTGTCATAATAAGCCAAAAATGTCCCGATGGATAGGGCCAGCTGCACATTCCTCAATGTCAAGAGGTAGGAGCTGTTTCTATCAATATGTCTTCAAGGCTGCTGAAAAGGCACAGCCTAAGAGTGTTTCAGGCTGGAACTCACTGAAATCACCATCAGTCCTGCATGGATCTGAGAACTGCCAGGAATATGCATGACTGAGGAAGGATTAGCACCCGCTATATTAAGCACATGTGGCCTCTTTGTTGTCTCATAGGCACACTAGATGCTGTTGCACCTGTCAATTATAAAGGATTAAATGCTGCTTCATTTTTATCAACATGCGTTCAAAAAGTGTTCCCTACAGCAGCATTATTATATCACTGGTAAATAATTTCCAGAAGGGATGGCATCACCTCTAAACAGTAGTGGCTCTTTAAGGTTATCAAGAGGGATATTTGATATATAATTTCTTATTCTAAAATATGTCATTGGAAAGTTTAAATTTATTTGGATAGGGTCTGGACAAATCCAGACACAATATTTTATGCCTTTTGCACATGACGTTTAAGGGATTAAACAATGCTGGAAACCACTCAAATTTCATATGAACTTACCTGAACATGGGGGAAGGGCGGGGGGGTGGGAAATGGTATTTTGTCAGAGAGATTCTGTGTCCTTCAACAACTAAAGAGAACACATCAGATGTTCAGCAGGTAGTTTGATAAGGCCTGAAATCAGTGACTGAAACTTAATTTTATAGAAAATAAAGACACGTGATTACAAATTAGAGGTTGTCTTACCATGGGAATGTTAATGAAAGAGCTAAACTCCAGCTGATTTATCCTTCCTTAACAAGGCAATTTAATTTTCTACTGATAAGTCACAGGCAGTGCTGCTTTAAAATTCTTTTCCTTGAAAACTCCAGAACTTCTTTATGTAATTAACAGGCTCAATGCACTCAGTAAAGTAGATAAAGACATAAATGTGGGGTTTTTTTCAATAAATGATGCATCTGTGAAGTAAAAATAAAGAGGTGAAGAGTACAGTATTCATAAAATAAAATCACATTTATTATCTAACAGTTGTGTAGTTGTCAAATCTCTTTCATGCACTCTATTCATAGGAATTCCTAAACAGTCAAGCTTGGTGAGATTTCATCCAAACAAAATGCTGTTTCCTCTGAATTTCATACTGTCTTCCTTTCTGTAATTTATTATGGATCTCAGAACTGCAGCAATTTCTATATATCTATGGACTGATGTCATGTATAGCTATGGTTGCTGTTACAATACTGGGGTAAAACCAATGCAAAATATGCCACACTGAAACTTGGAACATTTAAAATTCATTTTCCAGCTGCAAAACTGAGGAAAGCTTTTTTCTGCTAAAAATTAATTTGATAACAGATTTGAATCTATAGAAAAGCTATAGTAAATAAAATTTTTAAAATCCATGTGTAAAGGAAAAGGATCAGTACAGTATCTACTGCCTTAAATAGTTGTTATATTCTGTTTTTACAGTGTTGTTCATTTACTTCACCTGTATATCTGCTGTCCAGACTGCTGACTGTCTGCACTTGAGGGAGCAATGTATCAATGCTGGAAATGGATGTGAGAGTGTCTGGAATGTGATTGAAGACGCCTGCAATATTTCAGGTAATTCTGTATGGTGTACACAGCTTAATTTTGAATTGCTGTATGGTTGCATATTCATAGTTTATTACAATATTGCTGTGGTAACTAAATGAAGTCGATGAGATTTCAAAGAGAAAAATTATGGCAAAAGTCAGCTTCTGAAATCCTTTACAATGGCCAATGCTACTTTTAGTAAGTCACACTGTGTCTTCAAGAAAGTGATAGATGAAATTTATGCACTATGAACAAAGTCAGAGCCTGAACCAACTCAAGAAGTCTGAATTCAGCAGAAATTAGGCTCTTGTAAGATCCTGTTAAAGGCTGCATGCAACTGGAAAAGAAGTTCCAACTTTGTCTTGCACTATTTGGAGGAGCTCATCTGCCCCCTCCCTGGCAGTGCTCAAGGCCAGGTTGGATGGGGCTTTGAGCAACCTGGTCTAGTGGAAGATGTCCTTGCCAATGGCAGAGGTGCTGAAGGTCCCTTCTAATCTATACCATTCTATGGGTCTATAATCTCACACAGTACCCAAAACAATGTAGCAGTTATTTAGAGTAATTTTTAATTATTGTACTAGAATAAGAAAAAAAATAAAGAATGCCTCAAAGAAAATTGTATTGTAGGGGGCACACTGTATTTATTCAGTGAAAAGTACCAACAGATCACAGTGAGTCACCTGCAGGGGTGAGGATATGACAAAGTGCAGATTATGAGATGACTAGGCCTCCTTCAATTGTTAAGCAGATTCTTATGTAAATGAAGCCAGATAATTAGTTTCTGTCTATGTTTAATGCATTTCCAATAGCTGGTGCTTCACTTCCAAATAATATGTTTAAGTAGGGGAAGACCAGGTATTATAAATTTGACCTGAAAGTCATCCTAATCTCTGTGGTTGTTCAAATGAAAATATTCCTATCTCTGAAGGCCTGTTGTCTTCTTGAACAAATCTTGGGTGTCATTCACCAGATCTTTCTTTAAATCCTTCCAAGACCTTGCTGTTAATAGAGGAGAATCCACTTTCCAGGTGCTGTGAATATGGAAAAGAAAAGAAGAATGGCACTATAATCTGGTTGTGTCATTAGACCAAGGTAGTAATGACAACATTGTTGATTGATAAGTGTCAAGTGATCTGCCACTTCATCATCACTAGCAAATGCTAAGGGCCAGGGACTATTTTCTGATTGAGTTTACCTTTCCTGGGGCAGTGTGTAGTGGTGAATCAGAAGTATCTACATCTCTGTGGAAATCTCCCTTCTTATAATGGCATTATTTGAACAGAACAAGCAGTGTCGTGATGCCATAATCTGTTTGGAGCCTCAGCTGCAGCAGAGTTGACAATGTGAAAGTTCCTCTGTCTTGATGTCAGGACCCAGTCTGACCTGTGGAGGAAGCCAGGCAGCAGAAGTTGCTTGGCTTTGTGGTCAATAAGCCATTGCTAAAACATTCACCTGCAGTGTGAGCTACCAGACAGCCTCTGTCTGTATGATCTGCTGCATGTTTTTCATGTCCCAGATGTCCCAAGTCACAAGACAATATTTAAAATAATTAGAGTAGAAAATTGTCTGAGGGGTCTTTCTTAGTTGTCCTTTCCCAGAAACTTACCTACTTTGCATAGAATGGCTGAATACTTTTAAGAACAGATGAAGTAAATGAAAAATACATGATAATATAACAGTTACAACAGTCACCAAAGCAGCTGGGCTTCAGCCTATGTTCTATTGATCTGTTAAATATTTTAAATATTATGACATTTCTCTCTCTTATTGTCCTATGTACTTATTCACTGATATTAATGATATTTGTAACTGGGCGAGAGAAACCTTCCGGAAATAATTATTCTTGTCATTGCTTGTTTGGATTTGCATCTGTATGTTTCCTTAGGATAATAGCTTTTGGCAAGAACTCTCCAGCATTGCAGAGCACTCAGATATTGTGTCGAGTCCAGGACAAATTATACTAAATGTGCTTATTAGGTACCATGATCCCAGAGCATGTAAACCCAGTCAGACAGCTGATGGTACCTCTCAGCCCACAGAAACAGTGATAGAAAACCTACTGGCAGCATCATTAGTAAGAATAACATTATACTGCCTGAAATGTGCAAGTCAAGAAACTTCATAGATGAGCTGTAGGAATGGAAAATGTCCTTTGAGCACAAACATGTTACTTGGAGGCAATAGACAATGGGGTAAATATTTGTTTTGTGAGCTTCTTTATGCAAAACCCAGCTACTAAACTAAATTATTATTAATATCCTTTGGGGTATGAGTTCAATAGCTCAGTCCATCAGACTGTAACCTCAAAGTTAAATGTGTACATTATCAGGACCTCCATCTTTTGTTCTTCAGTGCAGGTCTGGGAACACTCTCCAAACTACTGCCTAAGTCACTCCTTTTCCTGTCAGATTTTCTATCACTGCTTACCCACTACTCCAGCAGCATTTCCAGAGTCTCAGCTTAGAATCTTCAGAGTCTGATCCTTCTTTCATCTCTGTAGCCAAAATATGGTGGAAAGAAAAAAGAGTGTGAAAATATCTATGAATCATCTTCCAGGTCGGGAAAGATAGAAATATTAAGTTTTGATTAAATAGGATTTTTCAGTTTGAAAAGATCAAAAGAGTTTCAGCACTGCAAAATGAAGGCTTTAAGGTTTGGGTTTTTAAGGTTTGTTTGTGGGATTGGTTACTTGTTTGTTTTCCTTCTGTTATTTCAGTGCAAAAAAAAAAAAAAAAAGACTTTTCTGAACTCTGATTTACCCTTAAGTATAAATTTTCTTAATTTTTTCTAATGGGAAACAGAAAAAGTTTTCAAAACACAAAAGAAAACAACTTAGATCACTTAAATTTTAAGAAATCACATTTTGAATTAGATTTAGATGAGATTACTTTCCTTAGATAAACAGACCCACTGAGGTTGGAAGGATCTCTGGAGATCTATCCAAACTGTGGTCTCACCAGTCCTCAGGCTTTCCCATGTAGTCTTCGAACTCAATTCCCACTGTGATGACTGAAAAGCTGATTAAGCAAAAGCAGAGATTATCATTCTGGGAGTGTCAGCTTCTACTCTGTCATGCTTCTATCTGTGGTTCTGTGTACATGAATTATGTACCTATAAATAAATCAAATTATGAATAATGGCTGCCAAACATTAGGTTGAGAGGGCATTCTTTTTTGTAAATGCATTAGAAGCATATGTATAAGATAAAATATATTACCTAGAACTAATCTCTGGTAAGGCAACAATAATTGAAAACCAGTAATAAAATATTTTCTGCTGTTTGTCACAGCTGAATCAATACCATGTACAAACAGAGAAATACTGATAATAGGTTATTTCTACACAGTTTTCAAGAAGTCATGCAAGGGAGCCCCATAAATCTGATGTGCTTCCTGATTCTGTCTATGCCCTTGGCATGTTCGTAGCCCCACAACCTCTCCCCCAGCCCCAGCCGTCAGGTGCTGACTCAGCACAGTGAGCTCACAGCACAGGGGGCCCCTGAACACAGCCCCTGACTCCTGGCCACGACTTGGCAGTGTCATGAAGACAGGTGACCTAAGTGAGGCTGGGGTGCTGTACAAAATATACTGGAGTATGGGAGTTTATTCTTCTAAATAAAAGTTCTCACCTTCACCCTTGAAATGTACTCTGGACCTTGAAAAAGATAGTCATAAATTTTGTGAATAAGCTAATTTTTACACAAGCCACTCCTTATCTTTATTACTCTCTTTCTACTGGAATATGTTCTCCTGAAATTCTTTTATTATCCCTTACTTAGTTGATAAAATATAGAGTAGAATATCCACACAGTCATCTTCATGGGCCTTGTCACCACATCCTTTCCATCCCCTTTTTGTGGTCAAGGACACAGACCTCAGACATCCTGTGACTGTGGCTTTTGATAAATCTCCTGAGTTCCTTGACTTCTGGAACTATGAGGGCTAAGGGGCAGGGATCATGATGTACTTCTGAAAGAGCAGAAGGAAAGTTGAGGATGGGATTGGAGAGATACAGGCAATCCCAGCCACCATCACCTCCTTCTTTGCTGATGCAAGAGGTGGAGTAGGAGCAGAGGCTGGGACCTGCAGCTCTTTCTGGGCTGTGACATTCCCCTCTAGTAGTGTATTATTTGATATCTGCCCCAAACCCTCCTTAGTTAGCAACTAGAGAAAGGGTAATGCAGAGACTGTTTGAAAAAGGGGGATCAGGACAGGAATGTGGAGTCTGGAATAGCTGATTCTCATTTTTTTCCAGCAAAATGCACTGTTTCCTCTTGCAGAGCTTTACCTCCATTGCCTTCCACTGCTATTTGTGTCAACAACATATAAGTGATTTTAAAACTCTGGTCACATCAAAGCTTGTCCATGGTGCTGGTGACACAAGACTTCTCCCTTTGCAGTTTTACTGAGTGCAGTGCAGTTTTACTGAGTCTTTGCTGCTCCCCACCTGTGGGGAAGCAGCAAGGCAGGAACCAGACAGCACAATTCTCAGGGCAGAGACATCACCCTGTGTGCCCAGTAGACTAAAACCAATCCTCCTGTTGCCCTGTGACCTGGCTGGATCTTGTGAGCCACATACTGCTTCTCTTACATTTTGAGAGACATTTAATATCTATGAGGTAATGAGAGGAGATGTGCTGGTTTGGGGACCTACATACCTGTTTTGACAAGTTAGATCATGGCTTTCACAAAATAAAACACCTAAATTAAACTGCTTCATGTGTAACATTCTTAGGTAATGTGTAACTTTCTTAAGCAGCAATAAATCATAGAATGTTAAGGGTTTGAAGGGACCTTAGAGATAATCTAGTCCCAACCCCTCCCTGCCATGGGCAGGGACACCTCCCACAAGACCAGGTTGCTCAAGTCCTTATCAATCTGACTTTGAACATTGCCAGGCATTTACAGCCTCCCTGGGCAACCTCTTCCAGCATGTCCTTATCCTCACAGTAAAAGATTTTTTCCTAAAATCTGACCTAAATTTCTCTTCTTTCAGTGTGTACCCATTACTCCTTGTTCTGTCACTACAGCTCCTGACAAAGAGTCCCTCTCTGGCTTCCCTTAGGCCGTTTGAGATATTGGAAGGTTGCTGGGAGGTCTCCACACAACCTTCCCTTCTCCAGGCTGAACACCTCCAACTTTCTCAGCCTGTCCTTGTAGGGGAAGAGCTCCAGTCCTTCCATCAACTTCCTGGCCCTTGTCTGGACTTACTCCCAGAGTTCCATGTCCTTATGCTGGAGACACCAGAGCTGAGTGCAGCACTCCAGGTGGGGTCTCACCAGAGCAGAGTAGAGGTGTAGAATCACCTCCTTCAACCTGCTGCCCACTCTGCTTTTGATGCAGCCCAGGGCACAGCTGGCTTTCAGGGACCACTCACTGTCTGCTCATGATGGGTTTTTCATCAACCTTCATGCCCAAGTCTTATTCTGCACGGCTGCTCTCAATCCCTTCTCTTCCCAGCCTGCAGGTGTGTCTGGGCTTGCCATGACCCAGGTGCAGGACCTTGCACTTTGCTTCATTGAACATCATAAGGTTTGCATATGACCACTTCTCAAGCCTGTCAGGGTCCCTCAAAGGGCAGCCCTTCCCTCCAATGTGCCAACTGCACCACACAGCTTGGTGTCATCAGCAAATTTGCTGAGGATGCATTCGATCCTATCAGACAAAGAATAAGATTTTTGAAAAGCTTTTAGCTCATAAAGTAGATGGCTGATTGATTTACCTTTGTACCACAAACTAGTAGATGCTCTTTATTTTCACTACACATACAGGGAAAATATGACCTGGCATCTTGTGTGTCTTTACCACTGAGTTCAAGTGCACATGCTTGAAGCTGGGCCAGCAAACGAAAGTTTCTGCACATTTATTTTTTATGTTAACTTCTCCCTCATTTTTATTATAAAAATCCTAAAAATCAGACTATTCTTGGGCTACTTTAAATTTATTGTCATTCTCAAACTTAGGCAGGGAAGTTGTTCTATTGGGTATCAGTTCAAGTGATATCAAAATGGCATTTATAGGCTTGCACCATCCTTGCATGAGAGAGAGAATCTGACCCAGACCTGGCATCTCCTCAGCCTGAGGTTCTCATCACTATTATCACAGGGTTGGGTATGCCCTCTGTGTCCTGTCTCTCACTCCATCACATGGCAGTGCCTCAAGCCTGCAGTGTGTGTTCCTGTCCCTGTACCAGGCATCTCATTTGTACTACACAGGACCAAGATATAAGCCCCTCAGTTCAGGGTGTGTCCCTTCCACTCCTGGGCACCTTTTTAGTTTGGTGTCAGTGCCTTACCTGCCTAAAATAAGAGGTGTGAGTTTAAGGTTTTATGTACTTTGTAAATGAGAGCAGATATTCTGGCAATGGATCAGATCAAATAAAAGAAGTCAATATTGTATCCACAGCTTTATTATATTACTTTGAATATTATTTAAAATCTGTAAAATATGACAAACCATCTTCTCTTAAGCATATTATTTTTGTTCTTCAACTAAATTGTTTTATGTAACCATATCCCTTAAGTATTCATAAACATTAATGAAATTAATTTTAATGGTGAGTTCTAGGTAACAGATGCAAGGCAGAAGACAATGTTGGATGTAATAGAATAATCCAGGTCCTGGCTGACGAATACCCAGTATTTAAAAACTGTGTCTGCACTACAAACGATATCTGTAACATCACAACTTTCCTTGGGAAACAGTGCAACATTAATAAAGGTAACTAAACATAAAGTTGTAATTATGAAGACCAAACCCAGTAATTTTGTAACTACCATTTTAAGTGGATTCAAACTTCCTTGCATATTCTCAAGTCTGATAAACGCCCCAAAAATTAATTTTGTCTTTTCTATGATATTCATGCTCCAGCATACATATAAAAGAAATGCCACAAACAAAAACAATTAAATGCATGTGAGAAATTAAAATGGTTTCTGAAACTCTTGTTGAACCACTGGAAAGCAAGAATGAATACACAATGTGTGTTGAGGGCTCCTCATTGCCCATGGAAATTTGAGAGCCACTGGACCTAGGTTGTGTATACAGAGAGACATATGCAGCACCTTCTGAATGGGAGGATGAGATGGAGATGGACAGGGGTGCAGTTGTGTCACACTGTGCTGCAGGACGATCTTCACTAATCTAGGAGAGGCTACTGGATGTGTGAAACATACCACCTTCATAAAGCTGTACATAATATATAGAGTGCATATTTTAAAAATTATCCTGTATTTAATGGGCCCAGCTCCCCTCAATTTATTTTTTATTTTTTCTGAGAACCCTTATCCCAGCAGAAAGCCCATCTCTGTAATTGAGGATTACTCAGTACACGAAGAAATTGCAGTTTCTTGTCCAAAGTCTCCTGGCATAATGATTAGCAAAGCTGACACAAGAGTGGTAAAATCAGGCAGTGAATGAGAGTCTGCAAAAGTGAGTTTCAAAGTGATTCCTGGCACTGATCCATCACACCCTACTGGCATCACACAGCATTCATCATACAGTACTAGAATATATGGCCTTATTGCAGAGGGGATAATAACATCCTGATCTGCCCCAGACTCCTTGCCCCAAACAAGAAGGATGGATATCTGAAACCTGATGTTAATATCATTGGAGCACTTGCTTATGCTTCTAGCAAAATGATGTAATGTTGTATTTTTTTGCCAGTTGAGATTACATTTCTCACCACTATAGAAAGACACAAGTTTGGATGGACTTACAGTAGTGTTGAGTTTACCTACAAAGGATAGCATATGTGTTGCTAGACACTTTCAGGAGTAATTCTCCCTAACTTAAATTAGTATTTTAGGTAATGAATCAACCATCTTCTGGAATTGTCATTCTCTTTAAAAATTATGCATTTGCTTAAGATGATAATCCATGATATGTCCAAAGTGCAGGTGCTTAAAATTATGTGAAGCTAAACTCTTTATGCAGTAATTTTAGTGAGGATTTTTTACTACTGTTTTGCAGCTGAACTGTTAGAGTGGACTGTACTATACAGCTAAGAGCACACAGTAAACATGAGAAAGATTCATTACTTTGTAAGATTTTGAAATTATTATCTGTTTACACACAGCTGAGAATTAAACTAGGGCTGTTTCACTCATTGTAATGCATTAAGACAAGTACCCTTTGCTGAGTTTTTGTGCTCTGATGATGATCCATCATCCATTTGATTGATAACTCTGTTTGCACCTATTTCTGCAGACTACTTGGAGTCTTCCTCAAGGTCAGACACGGGGCTGACCACCATCAGGCAGCACAGAAACCCCGAGGACCGGAGGCGCTCCGGGGAAGCGCAGAGCGACTGCGGCGCTGCCAAGCGGCGCTGCCGGGAGGAGCGGGGCTGCCGGGCCGCGCTCAGGAGCTTCCAGGGGGCGTGCCGGGCAGCTGCGGACACCTGCGGCTCCCCCGTGCCCGGAAAGTGTGTGTTAGCCTGGAGAGAACTGAGGAAAACAGCTCTGGGAAAGTGCACGTGCTCAGAGCCACTTCAGACGAGATGCATTAAAATCTGGAAGGGAATATTTAACAACCCTTGTGTACAATATTCTCAGGAGAGCCAAGCCTCAGGAGCCAGTGAAAATGATGACAATGATGATGACTATAACGCTGACGTTGATGGTGAGAAAAATCGGATCACTGACACAGGTTAGTGCTATTCCAGCAGTCTGAATGCTTTCGTACATAACAGTAGTGTCCACAGTCTACAAAAAAGGTTTTCTTGACCTTTTGCAATTCAACATTGAAAACAAGATAAATTTGGGAGGTTTATTAATAAATAAATTCACAATCTGATAGAAAATGATAGCCTGAGTGCAAATACTGTTGTCCTTCAATGTGGTAATTTGATACAACCTCATCTAAATCAAGTCAGTTTTAGTTTTTCAGTATAACTAGAAACAGTATAAGACAAATAAAAATAATTTTCTAATAGCAAGAATTGTCTGCCAGCCTTGACTTTAGGTCATGACAAGCAGTTAGTGGAACTTGAAAACTGGTCCACTGACAAAGACATTAAGGCCTCTGGCTTTTATTTATTAACAAGAAATCTGACTTTTTAATGCACTGAGAAGCTGTAAAAACTCTTCTTGAGTTCATAGGATCTATAATTATGTAAAAAATGTTAGCAGCAGCCTTTGATAAACTATGCTTTGACCCTTAAAATAATGAATATATGTAATAGTGGGTTTAGAATTTGTTAGTGGGTTCTATTTGGTCAAACTAATTTGTTTTATTCCTGTATATTTTTACTCCTGGCACTATGCCAGCAAGACAGACATTACTTTAAAGTTAAGAAGATATTATTTGCAATTTATGCCTGTACCTGTATCTTTTTCTTCTAGAAAGTATTAATATGGAAACAAAATTACAGTGGGGTTTATCTGCTCTCTTCAAACAAGGTAAGTCTGAATTTACTTATGAATCCTAATAAATAATTTTAGCTCAGTTTTCAGATGGTGTACAATGTACCTTTAGATTAAAATTAATATTTTTCATTCAAATGGATAAGCAGGGAGTTATAGCTCCAACATATTTTCAGTTAAGGTCCTGGATAGAGAAGAACCCAAAAATGTAACAGGTACCAATCAAGTAATGTAAATGTAAATCAGGTAACAATCATGATTCTGTCACATTTACAGAGGCAAATCTTATCCAATAAGCATTTTAGGGTCTAGAATTTTCTAGATATTTTTGAAAGGTTTATTTCTCAGTCTAAAAATAAGTACCTAAACTGATGTTAAAAGCACAAAAATGCCACCTTTATTCTCTTCTTCATTGCATAGGCTATTATTACATAGCCTAGCATAAGACTGCACACTGGAGATTTCAGCAGTTTCAGGAGAGTTGCTTGTGAAGACCAAGCAGTGCAAGAAAAAAGTATGAAGTTACTCAATAGGCTTAAAAGAAGCAATGCTGGAAGAGCTGGATCAGGGTTTTGGGAATCAAACTTGATTTACTAGGAATGTTATAGGCAGAATACCTAGCAGTCATCACTTGAGAAAAATTTTCTTGAGGTTTTATTTTAAAAAGTGTTATTCTTTTTAGCATACAGAACAAACAGAAGCTGTTTGGATGTGAACAGGGAGTGCATTGAAGATGAAGTGTGTAACAAACAGTTGTCCCTGTACCTTAAAGTTTGCTCAGTAAATAGGAAGTGCAACGTGGAAGGATGTCAAGCAGCCATAAGGTTCTTCTATCGAAACATGCCTTTTGAAGTCGCCCAAATGATGATATTTTGTGACTGTATCCAGCATGATGAATCCTGCCACAGAGCCAAAGAACTTCTCCATGGCAAGCCCTGTGCAGTTACTGCAGCTCCACATCCATCATGTCTGGATGTAATCCGCATGTGTGAAGAGAATGAATCGTGCAGGTGAGTTTAAGTATTTTGCCCACTAAGGTGCTTTTGAATAATGATTTGGTCAAACCATTTCTATTATACTCTATATATATCAGCTATAACAAAATTATTTTCTGTGCTGTATCTGCCGTGTTTGACATTTTCACAGATGTTTGCATCAACTGTGGTAATTCCAGAAGTAATCCTATAAGTAAACTGAAATGATTAATTTCCAGAAAGGTTTAGAATCCAGTGTGGGTTTTTCTTCTGCCTGTAGCATGACACTTAACACCATTTCTGCTGGACAAACTATGCTGTTGCCTATTTTCATTACCACTTTCTTCAGATAACACCTGCCTGTCTGCACCTTTGCCCTCCAGCAATTTGCCAAAGTTTTGCAGCAGACCAGACAAAGTTTGTTTGGTAAAAGTAATTACCTTTCGAGGGCAGGGTCTGACCCTTCATATCCAACAGCGATGCAACCAACTTGGCCTGTTTAAAAAAACTTTTGTCTTATTCTCTTCATCTCAAGGATACTTGCAAAAAGCTTTCAAAAATCTGGCCTGAAACATGCACAGACCACCAAACTCATGAAGGATAATTTTCATTTAAAATTAATTTTCAAAGTTTCATTTTATATTTTTAAAATGTGCAACAGGGTTACCCGTATTTGTGGTTCAACTTAATTGCCTCCTTTTCTGGTCTTTTGTATGAAAAACTTTTGTTTGAAGAACTTTTTTTTCAGTGTAGTCACCTTGTGGGTTAGAGTTGAATTTCACCTCAAAGTTGTACTCAAATTAACCTCCAGTCAATAAACCAGGAGGCCAAGATATGGTTTTGATTTTGTGCAGATTGATATCAGTGAGAATGGCCAAAGGGCTATAAATGTATGTCTGTACATGTATAGACATGTAATGCCACAATCACTTTGGGAACATTAATGTTTCCTGGCACTGACAATAAATGCATATAATTAGCAAAATTAGTCTGTGAATTAGGGCTAGTCACATCTATAAATCAGGAGGTGAATTAAAATAATTCCATTAGAACAGAAGTGGCATCTGCTTTGAAACCTTTTCTCGTGTAATGAAAATATTTACAAAAGTTTTCTAGCCAGTATTGCAACAGTCCATGCTTTTCCAGTTGACATGCTTGTGGTTACACAAGCATGTCACACAGCAAATTAATAACAAAGCAAATAATACACAGCAAATTAATAACATATTTATATGATTAAGGAAGAATATTTTAATAACTTAATTTATGATATACTAGACTTTACCTTTATCATCCCCTAATGTGATTTTTAAAAATTTATATAGTTAATTTATAATGGATACTTTCTATTGTCATATACAGTGTATTAAAGGCCAATTTTATTCCAACCTAACAGCAAATAAATGGAAATAATTTGAAATTATTGAACTGTGTAACAAGTTAATTCATCATGTAATTTATCTCTGCTATCAAATTATCTTTAAGTTCACTGAATTACTTGTACTTTTTCCTGAGCCTTGGACATTTTGTATTTTGTTAGCATTTGAGGAGCTGAGGAGTTGACATCAGATATTGATTATTTAATGCAAAATAGGTTGAATGTTTATTCTTCCTTCACACTGCTCAAAAACTGATCCACTCGAACAGCACCTGGTGTGGTTTCATTGTGATGACCGATCTAATTCCTATATTCACATTTCTTCTGTGAGTATCTGAGGCTGTTGGAATTCACACTGTTTTTTACTGACTCTGGGAAACAGGTGCTGACCAGAAGTGCAGTTGCTTTTTCTCAAAATCAGAGCAGAATTTATGTCAGCTATCACTGAATATTGCAATTTTTAAGGCTTAAGTGGTACCCTGGAAATATACTCTCTTAGTGGTGTTTATTAAATATCTTTTTATGAAATCACAGTTGTTAAAGTGTCATTGTGCACTCCTTTTGTTTTTCTTTTTTTTTCCCAATCAGGAAAAAATACAAAACTTTTCAGTCAAAGTGTTGGAGACATGTGACAAAAAAATGCTACCATGATGAAGCTTGTCTTGAAACTTTAATCAAGGATGACATGCCCTGTTCTGCCAATGCTGATTGCAAAGCAGCCTACATCAGCAACTGGGGCACGATGCTGCACATGGAGTGCACCTGCCAAAATTTGCCTCTGGTAGAGCAGCCTTTGTGTGAGCTCTTCCATCACATGCTGCACAGCAAATCCTGCTTCAGTGACTTACGTGAGTAATGCTTACAACTTTACAGAATGATTAGTTTTAAAGAGAATTAAGATCCTAATTTACATCAAATCTTTTCTATATGTTTGCTACCACTGGTTTCAGCAAGATCTGTAGCTGTGGGATTTTTAAAATCCAAATCAAAACAAAAATTTGGCATATAGTTTTCTTCCTCTGGTTTGGGGAAAAGATTATAATAGTAGTAAACCATTGAATTTTACTGCATGTTGCATTACTTGAATTTTCTGAAATAAAGAAATGATTTTTAGAGTCTATATTAATATGTGGATTAGAAAAGTCTGAAGTCTTCCTGTTCCTGGCTTAATGTTGTACTTTGGTACACTGTTTTACAAATAATATGAAGTAGCATTTGGTTTTTCTTTCTTTTCTTCTTGGAGTCTGAATATTAGTAAACCTTACACATATTTAGCAACAGACTTCATTCTGCAGAAAATAGTTTCAATTTTTTAAAGCAGGCTTTAGGATTTGGCCTTCAGTAAAAACACTGGGTGTAACTGAGATGAAATACAAGTACTTTCTCAGAACCAGTAATGGCTTTCATTGACTTAATTAGCTAATTATTTCTGTTAAATATACATGTCCTTGCCAAGACTTTGGTTAAGAGAATTCGTAATGCAATAAGTGGCAATATGGGAGCAAATACTAATGTTTCAGTCTGAATCTGCAAAGTGCCTTCAAAGCAAAGCTCCTCTTTGTCCCCACGTATTGTGTCATGGGTCACATCACAGAGTGGTTCTCTGTCATAGGGTGGTTCCTGGTCTCCTGCAGCATAAACTGAGCCTAAAGATTCATCTGCAGCCTCTGCAGTGCTCCAGCTGCATGCAGACATCTGGTCCATCAACCAGATCAAAGACCAAAGTATTCTCCTCAAATCTCTGACTTATCAACTATTTTGCAATATAAATCCTCTTAAGATATGTTAGTTGCTAGTGCATCATGCCCTATGCCAGCTGTCTTTTACATGTACACTCTAAAATGATATATTTTCTTAAACTAACTTGGGAGAGGAAACAATACCTAAAGATTTCAATGAAAAGAAATGGGTTTTTTGCAGTTTAATCTATGGACAATATTTTGAAAATATGTATGGATTGCATGCATGCATTTCATTGAATGAAGCGGCTACCCTTTTAGTTCTAGAAACCAAAACAGTACCACTGATAAGGGTGTAATTTTTTTTCATGTGGCTCAAAAGCTACCCCAAAATTAAAATCAAGTTGCTGAAACATTGATCTTAGTTTACTTAATTGTTACCCAAATCCAAGGTCCGAGAAAATATTAAAAATCTTATAACAACTCCTCTGGAAAAGTGATAATGTAACACACTTAGACTTGAGACTTCTAGCAGTGATTTTGCGGATGAATATTATTTGCTTGTTTTAGAGCTGAATTTAACAGTCCAAATGAGTGAACACATCATTGTGTTAGTTTTTTCTTAACCTACAAAGCAAAATATGATCCTCATGTCTGAATAATCAAATAATTGGTGATGAGCTTTTGCTTTTCCCTGAAGCAGTCTCAGGATAAAATGGTTTGAGGGTTTTTGTGATTGAAACTTCCCTAACCTAATTGGGACTGAACAACAGAAGCTTATGTTTCTTGCATTGTGCAACAATTTCCTGACGGTTAAACAAAAAGGACTTGGGGATCCAGAGACTTTGGTGGATCAGTACGTGCTCTACAGGACACTTGCAGCTTATTGCTATTCTTGGATCTTTTTTTTTTTTTTCCAAGAGGTCTAGCTAAACTGACGATGGTGATGATTGTGGGTTTTACTATAAAGCATGTTTTTGGTGCTATTCTCTGCTTGGCAGTACCGAGATGTGGAATGACTACCCTGTTGCAGCGCCCACCCAATCTCAACCAAACCCAACCTCAATCTGCTGACTTATTCCTCTGGCCTGATGGTGATCTTTGGCTGACTTTCACTCTTAAAACGGCAATGATCTTAAACTCAGAAACATTTCTGAGCAGGCAAACACCCAGGGTTTGGATAGGGGATCTTTGCCTGTAGAACTGGTGTGAACAGACCCACAAGCACTGTTTAAACCAGCTCATCTTCCTACTCTTGCATGGCACTGCCTTTGCTACAAGTGTTTGCTCTTGGGGCTGTGCAATAACAGGATTGCATTTGCTGCAGACTCAGTAAAAGGCAAGAATTATGACTAACTGCTGCTGTATGAAGCAGAACCACAGTGTGGATCATTGCCAAAGTAGGATCAGTGTCTCAACAGGAATAAACAACAATGTCAGTGAGGGAAAGAAAAAATTTAAGTTTCCAAAATATTTTAACTCTGGGTTGTACTTTTAGATCTCACTGAAATTACAGGTAGGTTTAGTCCATTGTTATTTGGACAATGTTCCAGGCTGCAAATGTGAGCCTTTCTTATATTATAAAAATTTCTCAGGTTGCTGTTCGTGTGAGTGACCAGACATATCCTTGTATGGTTTAGCCTCCTACTCTATCCTATACTACTTAAGTAAACCTCCTATTTTTCATTTCAACAGAAGATATTTTAGATATAACATAAGGTATTTTTAGATATATTCATGAAACTATGCCCACTGAGAGGACAGGCCTTTGTGAAAAGATTTGTGGAGGTCTAGCAACACAGCTGGAGAATAAACTTTGCCTCATGGAAATAACTTCAGACTGCTACCACTTTCTCACCAATTTTATATTGGTTTGGTGGACCCAATTCTTTTGGTGGGCCTATTTTTAAAACAGTTTATGTGAAAAGAGAATTTAAGCTCTTTTGTGGCACAGAATATTTTCAAAGTGTGCTTGTCAGCCATAAGAAAACCTGAGGTGGAACAGGAAGAACTCATTCTGCACTCATTCAATTTGTTCATCAAGTATCAGTAAACAGTGTTTTTAAATTACTCCCTTTATAAATTCTGTGGCTGTTAGCAAAATATCAAACTTTATTCACTTATATTATTGCTTTAAAGTAATATTTTGAATGGATATATTCTTTTCAATATCCAGGTCAAATTTCTATTCAGAAGAAGGGTTTCCACTGGGTAAATATGGAAATGCCAGGGGAAAAGATTTCTGGAGCACAGCTCCATTCTTCTGCAATTAATGGTGAGTTTGGGCAAGTCACTCCATGATTACCACAGCATTACTCTTGAGATATCCTTTATGTATGATAGAAAAGACCAAAGGTTGGTTCCTTGAGTGGGTTCAGGCAAATGAGCTCAACCTGCTGCTCCTTCTGGTCTGGAAATCTCCCTACCTGTTTGGCTTAGCTTACATAACCACAAAATAAAGTTAATCAGAGTGAACCAATTACTCTGATAAATGGTTTTGAAATAGATGTCTCACAATCACTGTATTATAATTGGAGGAAATCAAGCTATTAAGTCTGCCAGAGCCTGACTCTCTGTACAGACATTAGAGCAGTAGTCATAATGTGTAAAACAAATTATTATCTTTGATGTCACACTTACTTCTATATCTCTTGACTTTCTGTCGTAGTTACAGAAACAAAATTAGAAGCCACAGTAAGTGTTCTGAGAAGGGGCTTGTGCTGCACTCCATCAGATTCTACCTTCTTACACAACAGAAGGGCACACAGTATCCCATGGGCTGAAGAGCTGCAGCTGCTTTTGTTTCCATGCATTTACAGTAGGAAATTAAGCAACATAACGTTAAAGGATATTGAATTAATATACAAATGTTTTCATTGCTGAAATAACATTATTTTATATTTCCTTTTGAGGGGCCCAATTACAGAAGTGAGAACACTAAAGAGCTTAATGCACAAATATCACCTCTAATGAGAATGACCTGTTCTACCTTGTGCAGGGCAGATTACAATTCTCCAGACCATACTACAAATTAGTTTCCAGAACTGTTCCTACAGAACCCTTTAACTGTGAAAAAAATAATTTAATCTCTGCATGCAGTAGAAAATGAAGTGAGTTCTAACCTCTCCATCCTTCAACTATTGCTGAAGTCAGCAACCTGGATAAGGGATAAAAAGGATATAAAAATGTGTTAAGAGAATGGGATTCCTAAGACCTGTATGTGCATAATTAAGCATTTGGCTGTAGCATTAGCATTGAAGTTACTTAAGAATCATGCATGTCATCCAAGTGCTTTGGTGTAGCCAGAGAAGAAAGTCAGGGACCCTCAAAGGAAGAGTAGTCTAATCTTTTTGGACTGCATTTGCTGAAAGTATTGACTTCTCCTTGCCAATTACAGAGGGAGCCTGAATCCCTAGTTATAACAAGACTCTAGTGGTTAAATAATGCAAGTCATAATACAAGAAATACTGCACTAAGTGAGAAAATGCAAAATGTGAGGTATTGCACCCCTGTGACTAGTTCGAACTGCAGACCTTTTCAGTAGGTAAAACGCATTTTACATTTCACTCAGAGATTCAGATAAGTATTTGCAAGAAGAAGCCTGCACCCAGTTAATTCTGTTCCCATTGAAGTCAGAATAGTTTCCAAAAACCTTTCTGTGAAGTCTTAACAGAACTTTGGATGACTATAGAAAAATAAAAAGAATGCTGACCAGCCTGAACCATACAATAAAATATTCTTTCTCTTGTAGCTGTCATGCACATGAGATGGGAACTCTAAGCCATAAAATCTCATAGGAAGCCAGGTCAAGAAGAAGAATTTGATTCAGGATATCTGCCTGATGGTAAAAACCATACTGCAAATTGTTTCATAAATCCCACCGCCAAAAACCTAACTCAGTGTCCTAGATTCATATGCTAAGAAATGTGCATTACTGAGGCTGCAAAGGGAGTTATCATCTTCACAATATATTTATCTTTAATGAAATCAAACCCCAAGAAGAATTCAGAGCACAGAGGCAAAACAGTTATGTTGTCAAATACGGCCTTTCACATCTGTGAAGACTTTTGGAGAAATTTTCTTCTTGGCTATTTTCTGCTTGAAAAATGTAAGATAGAAATCTGCTGATGCCTCTACATTAAAATCTCAGAAGAATCCTTTACTTAGTTTGCCATTGAAATATACAAGGAACTCTTTCACCAGATTAAATGAATGGCCATCTACAGATGAACATGCTCAGAAGAAACTCAGTATGTTCTCCAGTTTTTTCTTAGTTTTATACTTTAAAATATAGCTTACTGTCCAAAATACCAGTTAGATTTCTCTATTTTATTCAGCAGCATTGCAAATCATCCCATTGGATAAGACTGCTTTAGTAATAAATCTAAGCATATATACATATATTCAAATATATTTGTAAATAAATAGAACCGTGGAAGTTGAAAAATTATTATTCCAGCTTTTGGTGTAAAAATACGATACCAGGCTTATGTAAAAATCTTGACTGGATTTAAACATATTCACATTCTTAAGAGGGAATAGGCCAACAGACTCATCTTTGGGCTGATACAACTCTGTTAAGATGTGATGTGGGCAGAGTCAGAATCATATAAAAGTTAATGAGGCTTTTCCTGTAAGCTTGAATTTGAACTCATTTTGGAAATAATATCAAAAAGTGATAAATCAAATAAAATTTCTCCAAACTTCTAATATGCCTACCTAATCATGCATCCTCAGCCCAGTTTTGGCTTTATCCTATGCAAATTATATCAATGACTTTACAGATCCAAATAATTTAAAAGACTGCTTCCTGCACTTTAGTTTGAAAAATGATTCATGTGGGAAGATCAGGATTTACTTTCATCACTGTGGAGCTTTGACGCTAACTTGGGGGTTTTTTATGGAAGAGGAAGCTAGAAATACAAAACACTTACCCTGTTCTTGCCAGATACAGTAAAATTGGGCTTGACCCAAAACTGTTGAAATTTCATCTTAAATTGTAGTGTTATCATGTATTTCCTGCTGAGGAGTTTTGCTGTGCTGAGTATTTAGATAAACAAGTAATTGGTAGGACTTATTTGTAAGTATACCAGCTGCTGTGGGAACTGAGATTAGTTCAGCTCCAGTGACTTTAATTGGTATCAAACACTGTCAGTCTGACAGTTTCATAAATGTTGAAAAAAAGCCCGTGACAAGCTGCAGGTAGCCAAGAAACCTCTGAGAAGAGGCTGGGATTAATCTGTTCGATGAATATGCACCAGCTGTACGTAAGCAAGTAGATCTACAATAGAGTAAGATTCACCAAAATCCCTCTCTGTTCCCAATAACACTGCATTTTTACCAGCAATTCATCAAGAACATTGTAGTTTTTCAGATTTTGTCAAAAAAATAAGAAAAAAATTTCAGTTGGTCATTTCAGTGTTTTGATTGAAATGAAGTACCTTTTACAAGTTTTATAAGAAAAAGATCACAATATTCTGCTGAAAATTTATTAGCCCATTTTTAACCATCCATGACTGTACAATACTTTGTTAGATATAATATTTTTGTGGTGACATAGTTTAAAAGTTTCTATTTGCCTAAAATAGATGTGAAAGTCACTTTTCACTTCAAAAAAGTAAGAAACTGTTGCCCCTACAACTACTCCTACACTTGTAAAAAGTTTTCAAAAATAGCTGCATTGTACAATTAAGATTCAGAAACTGAAAAAAATGCCTACAAATTTACTCTTTTGCTAAAACCCATCATCCTAAAGAAATGTTGTAACTTGAGAGCTAGGCCAACTGCTGATATAGTTTTTACAATATGTTATTAGAAGTCCTTCTCTAAGATAAACCTCACCCCTCTTTCTTCAAAAATTCACCATATAAAGTATTTTCCAGTAGATTACTGGATTAAATGGAATGTTCATTCCATTTGTGCAAATTGTGGTGGTTCAATCACTACTTTCATTTTCTTATATTGGAAAACTTGAACTTGGGATAGTTTTTTGAGAAAAAGTTTCCTACAATGAAAGCCAAGGTAGGTCCAATGCCTGCTCAGCTCCTTGTTTTCCTTGCTGTGGAATACATATTCACTCTCTCTTCCCAGGGCTGCTCCAGCATCCATACCACCTGTGCTTGTATCATATGATACACTACACCTGCTGCACGTATGCAGTGTTCACAGAAATGTCTCATTTAGGGTTGGTGTGTGCATATACATAACACATGGAACATATAATAACTGATAACTTATTCAGAGACCAGAATATGGCCTTCTCACAGCCCAGCTAAGTGGCTCAGTGATGAGTCCAGGAATCCATCTCTTCCTTCGTGAATGTTTCACTGGCTATGTAAGATGGAGAAGCTGGGGAGCAGCTAGGGCCCTCTGCATTTGAATTCCTATATAAACAAAACTTATCTGATTGTACAAAGATGACAGCATCAGTGCAACAGGAAAGTCACAGAAAGGTCTCATGTTTTATGCTTGTGACTCTGCATTTGTGGCCACTTGTCAAGTCATCTAACCTCCACACCTCTCCATCCTGTGTTCAGGGCTTATATTACACTCTCAACTGAAAAATTTCCTTCAGCTATTTGATCAAAACTGATGGATTCATTACTTCAGGAAAAAAAGAGTTACTCCTCCTTTCTAAAAAAAAAAAATGAAACAGCTCCTAGGTTTTCAACAGTTGGAATTTTTAGCACATAAGCTACCTAAGTGACTTTTTGGTGAGAAGCCTAACAGAAAAAGGAAACTCCATGGGAATGGGGCCCAGAAAAACAGTGTTAGATCCCATTTTATGTTAATTTGATTCTAGGTGGGGTATTGCTCCACACTGTAATTACAGTAATTTGTGAAAAAAGAAGTCTAGTTAAGTACGAGCCAAGTCTGCTCTGATACACAGAATAAAATTAAGATTTTTAAACCAATAGGGAGAATACTCCAAAACAAAATTCATAGTAACAATCTGTTCTCCTGCAGCAGAGTGAAAGGTACTGCTATACATATGAAGCGCTATTGGAGCTGGTGTTTACTAAAAGAAGTCTGAAAATTACGTTGCATCAAATGGCAAAGGAAGAGTTATTCTTACCACTGACATACATCTAGGTCTTTTTCCTCCTTTTAATTATTTTTGTCAAAATTGATAGGTAATTTAGGTCACATATGTTTGATTTCCAATCAGATCTCAAACCTGATTCTTATTACTAAAAAGGCAAATGTTTCATTTCTGTTTTCTGTTTTTATTTTTAGGTGAAACTGTCTACATTATTGCTTACTCCTCCTGCATAGCTCTCATCCTAGGAATAGTCCTGTTGACTTTCCTAAAGATCAGGTAATTTGATAGGGATATTAATCACTGGTTCTAGGAAATTGAAAAAACAGAAAATAAAACGTTTTGACTTAGTTAAAAGGTGGGCGTTGTGATTGTCTTTAAAAGCAGTCCAGCATGCCCCAGTGATGGAAAGAACTGACATTGTGGGTGTCAGCAGGGAAGAGAGAAATATGATATGTATCTACAATGCCCTCCATTCATGCAGAGATCCCAGGCTTTGGGAGGTTTCATTTCCTGTCCCATGGCAGGGGAAGGTGAAATCTGAATTCAAAAATTCTGTGAGTCTACGTTCCTAGCCCCATAGCAGGCAGGGGTAATGCAAAAAGGAAATGAGAATATTCAGCATTATAATGTATTTAGAAACCAAATCGTGAATGCTGCTATTGTAGTTAATATTCTTGCCAAATGCCATTTTTACTCATAGGAGTCTGTAAACAACACCCACCATCCCTGCCATCCTTTCCCTTCCCACCCCCCCCTCCCTTCCTCCCTCTGTATGAGAAACTGCCCATACACCAGTGCTTGGTAAGAAAACAGAAATGTGCATTCACTTAGTTAAATGAACATGGCCTTTTTTTAAATGATACATTTTCTTGGACCAAATTAAATGGCCAGATTTCAAGAATTACACTGTCAGATGATAGGTAACAGAACATGATGTAGCAGGAGCTATATATGGTGGGAGGGATATTGAGTCAAATTTCATTATTAAATTCTTAGGCAGATCAAAGAGGAATTGTAGAAAAATGCAAAAGGCAAGTCAAGGATATATGGGGACAGAGGCTTTCTCTTAAGATTTGCAGTTACAGGAATATCAGCATATAAAGAAAATTCAGATTTAAAGAATACAGAAAATGGAAGAAAGAACAATGCAATGTTCATTAATAACAATGAAGGGGATTATTTTATACCACAGTGTTCATCATAAAAAGAGGGGAATTTTGCCACTGATTTCAATTAAGCCAAAGTTCAACCCAAAAGCTGCATAGTTCATTGTTAAATACATGCACATTCTTTGTTTTCAGAGCCTGCAGAACAAAATATGAGTCAAGAAGTCCCTCGCCAGACCATTCTTCTGAAATGTTTATGGCCCATTATAAAAGTCGCAGATGAACTACTCTGTTGCTTGTGCTTTTTAAGGCTATTCCTGAAAGCCAGCCTGTTGTACATATGTGGTAATAAAATATATATTAGAAAAACTACTATAAATTATGGAAGTTTGTAGTTAAGCATACAAAATATTTTTTGAATTTATTAGCTTATTTTAAGCCTTTTGAAAGCTGAAAAAAGGGGTAAAAAATGGTAAAACTGTCCTCTCTCTTATTTGTGTAGATTCACAGATCTGTCCTGAGGTGTACATTTCCTACATTTTTAGATGCACATGATACTGGTATTAATGCTGTACCAACAATGGAAATCTTTGAAGACAACCCTTTCTGATCTCCATTCATCTGGAAGAAATAAAAAAAAAATCCACTCAGAAACATTTTAGAGACCTGATAAAGAGCACATATGTGGCAGTTTTGTACACCAGGCTCCCAGGTACCAAGTACCTGAAGCAGCAGTCACAGCTAAGCTGCCTGCAGTTTGATGGTGGAGCACTTGCAGGGTAGGAGGAGATCAGGATTACAAACCCCTTCAGAATGAAAATGATTCTCTGGAAAATGCTTTGACTCCAAAATGTTGTTGCTGAAACTGTTTTTAATTTCTCCTCCAATATATTTCTAAAAGAAATGAGTGAGGTTTGGCACTTTGAATACAATAACTTTAGAAAGCATTTTTTGGTCTGAATGCCCAGGGGAGTCTCACTTGCTTGAGACTGAAGTGCCTGCTTTTCAAGAGAGAAGCTATCACCCATCTCATCATCTGTGTTTCCTACTCATTGTCTCTAGGCAAGACCCGAAGTGCCTAATTGTTGCACTGTACTGGGAGTCACAGTCCCTAAACACCATTCTGGATCCCTCTTTGTGGCTATGAGCTCTGGATTTCTCTCTATAGCTGAGTTGTTTTGTTAGATTTAAGCTTCTATTTACTACCAGTGAGTTGTCCTTATTAAATCTTTGTAACAATCTGGTTCTGGTGAGCACAGAATAATGGATTGCTGTTCCTTATTCAACTGTTACCATGAATAGCAAATGTATTGTCTTGTTATAATAGCATCTGATTAATTAACTTTATTTTGAATGTGATTAGTTTTAATTTTGTTTGAATTATCACTAAATGTAACTCACCTCCAGTTTTGACCATGAGGTCAAAATGACTGATCTAGGGCCACATCTAGTGCTAAATGACAGATCTAGGACTAGAAATTAATGTGATCAGAAAAGCAAGAATCTCTTCAATGTGACTCTTACTTCTGGCTTTGGTAGCTTGGAAAATTATTACTGTAGAGCAAAATCCTAAGTATGCAGTTGTGTTGGGGAGAGGCTTAGAAATCTTAAACAATTATTAAACTTGGATTTTCTCTGTCATTATTATCTGCATAAACCAAAGAAAGTCCTTTTTGTTTTGCAATCAAATGTTCTGTCATTACTACATCAGCATGTGGGCAAAAATACAGAAACAGAAAAGTGAGATTAGTTTGTTAATCAAAAAGATCTCCTTTAGCAGTCCAGAAATTTGCAGCATCTGGCTTAATTCTCATCCAAATGGTATATTCATATTTTTAATTTTAAATCTGTGAGGTGGGAAGACTTCAAACTGAAAATACTGTTGAGAATATGTTGGATAAAAACATTTAATTAGACAGGAAATGTACTTCTGACATTAAACCTTTGCTGGTTTTCAGTCTGACCTCAAAAACCAGTGAACCCTCCATGTCACAAAATTTGAGCAGATCCATTTAAATTCAGATTTAACTAAACCTCAATCAACAACAAAAAAAAAATCCCCTTCTTAGAAACTTTTTGTTTTCTAATTATCTTATGAGACTAGAAACCCAACTCATATATGTGCTTAGACACACACACACACACACACACACACACACACACACACACACACACACACACTCACAAACAAGCCCGTAGAATGTATTTGAAACTTAGGGTATGTTACTCTGAGAGACAGCAAGATATTTAGTGGCTATTGTGTTGTTCTGCAATTTTACAGGCTCTCTCTTAAGTTTAAATGCTCAATGGGAAAAGTACATTCCCTCCACTCTATGTGTAAAAAGTATTGTATCTAGGTGTTAGTTATTAAATAAAGGAATTTCTGCTGGGATGATTCCTCTGTATTCCTGTGATTCTGACTATACTCTGCTTCACAGTTTTCTGAACAGAGAATCATAGAATCAGTCAATTTGGAAAAGATCTTTAAGATCTTTGAGTCCGACCATGATGGAAAAAGCAGTATTTTGTAAGAGCTTCATTATTAAAATATTTTCCCCTGAAGTATGAAATCTGCATCCAATATGCAGATGAGGAAAATTAAATCACATTGATGACAGGATTCCCAGGACACATGTCATTTAGGGTAAGGATGTAGCATTCATCCTCTTTCCACTGGAGCTGGGACATCCCAAAGTGAGGAAATGAAGGCTGATTGGGCTAGAGGGAGAAAGCATGATTTTTTGTGTTACAGCACTCTCATCTCAAAGGGAGACTGCTGGGTTCCAGTATTTTCTTTGAAGATTGTTTATGCATTTTATCTAACAATTGTTTCAAATGAAATGTGTGAAGATTTTTTGAGACAAGTACACGAGACTAGCTCTTATGCAGTTTGAAGCTACAAGACTGTAAACCCCAAGTTTCTACTTCTGTCATGCCACAGTGAGCCTTGAATTCATCAAAAGGTTCATTTTTCCTTGGCTGTCTCACCTGCTTGTGTGGTCAAAAGAATGAGCTACTTAGATAGGCATGGGCTCAGCCTTCTAAGGCTGTTGTGAGAATCACTTCCCGGCATTCTGAGTTAGATATCAGACCAAGCTAGGAACACAAAAGATCGATGGAAGCAGCACCAAAACCAGAAGATGGTGCCATAAAATAGAGAATACCATTCAGTTCTCTTAAAAAATGACTGTGGCTGTCTTCCCACCAAGGAAAATACTAACCTTTATGTTCAAACTAGTGAAGATAACTTACTGCAGCTCATGTTGAGGCACTTCAGGGGTAGCATGGGGTAGGGAATTTTGCTGTTGACTTTGCCAAGAAAGTTCCCTGATCAGCATTTTAATGTTTCAGACCACATGCTGAAGCCATTCAGTCTCCCATGAAGTGTGTAGGGAATCTTAGACATCACTTAGACAACAGAGATTTCCATCCTGCATTGGAACATCTGAAGTTAGATAATGCCTCATTGAATTCTTTCAACTCCTACCTCCATTCCTGCCTGTAGCTTTTAATGTTTAGTTAATGGAGGAAAAAAATGTTTCCCCAGTAACTTAAAAGAGATTTGTCTGCTATAAAAACACACAGGAACACCAGATTAAAAGGTAATCCTAAGAAAAAGCACTCAACATGGATTACAAGGTAACAAAGTCAACACAGGCATACACGTTAGTGACAGCTTATATTTGCTAAGGCTATATGCATGAACTGGTTAGTCAGAGCTGCTGAATCTGGCATAATACATGAGCATATCAGTTTCAATAAACAGCAAGACAGGTTTTATTTCAGCTTTAGCACCACGTATTGCAAAATCACAAATGCATTTAACCAGGCGGATACATGACAATTCCTTGACAAACATATCATCTCTTTGACATTGATTTCAAAGGACTAAGTTGACTTTGGCTTTAGTCCTTCTGCCTGCTGTGTTACTGCAGCAATGAAGATCAACACTGCATTACAGCAGGACTGTAGAGAAAAATAATCTTCAAAAATTTAACATAACAAAAGAAAAGCATTGATCAGCAAGTCAAGAACTGGAATTCATTTACTTCTTGCCACTCTTATGCCTGTTTAGACACTTTTCTAGATACTTCACAATCAATTAAGAGAATTTAAGGCAGTGTTAGAAATCATAGAAAAATTCAGTGGCAGAAAGTACAGATTTTCTGATATCACAGTAACTAAACAATATTTCTACCCCTTAAAACAAACTCAGTGAAAAAATAGGTAAATCTTATACATTCACAGTAACTGTTTGGATAAGTATTACTTCTTTTCAACAGCACCAATCCCAAACAGAAGAATTTTATCTCACAGACTTGTAGTCCTCATTTTGTGACTCCTTAATATAATAACAAAAGTTTTATGAACTCAAATGACACTATTAAAAGAGGAAAATTAGCCAAAGCCTCTCTGGACTTACTCACAACACTAGAATATTTAGTTCTTATTTCATAAGCTCTGGTTATACATGAAAATGAACCATTAAAGTGCTGGTCCAGAGCCAAGTTGCCCAAACACATAAAAGTTTAAACTACAAAGCAAGCTGCTTCTGGAAGACATTAGAATGTATGGGATCTATGTCATTGCTGTGTTCTGGAAGGCACTGAAAAATGATTATGCCCATACTACTGGAACTGATCGACCTCTCCTCCAACAAAGCACACTAGTCATGCCTTTAATAATATAATATCTTAACTTATAATTTTTATAATGACACAGTGATAAGAACACCTGGCCATAGAAGCCAAACACCTGAATGCAAGCCCTCCACAGCCAGGGGCCTACTTCAGGGTGAAGTGACAGCAATGTATGCACTTGGGGAAAGTGATAGGGACTAAAAGAGTGGACACCACTAGTGATGGGTCATTCTGAATATAAGCATGAAGGTTTAGGAAGTCAGAAACACTGGAGAGCCTCATCCCATGTCTTGACATGTTTTTGAAGGGGTATAGTCTCAGCTGTTTTACTATGTGCTGAATTCAATGCTGCCTATGTGAACGATGCACACTTATGGCACAGCTATTGGATTAGCCTTTGCTATTAAAAGCAACAGATGCTTATTTTGTGAAGCCAGAGATTAGGTGTCAAAATGTTCTGCATAGTCAAAATTATGCAGCATTTTACACACCTAAAAAAGTCAGTAGGCAGAACATAAGATGTCTCAGGATTCTCAGTCACACCACAAGTAAACAAGGATTTTATAGGGACTGCTCACCTGGACCCACAGACCTAAATTCATCCCAGGTGGCAACTTTGGCAAATAAACACTGGGTTGAGGGTTGCTGCCTTTTTTTTTTTTTTTTTTTTTTTTTTTAATTCTGGCTCTATGTTTCTTTCTCTCTTGTAACAATCCTGACAAACAATCTATTTGTCTGTGACCTCCACCCTCGATTACTATAACTCATGATGTGGTTGAAGCTGAACATGTGGGTAAAGTACAGGCTCCAGATGTGACTGCTCATCTTTTCCAATGCTCACATCATTACAGAATAACAGACCTGCAATTAAAGCTCTCCACAAGTTTCCAAGTAGTTTCTGAAACAGATCCAATAAAGAACTGAGGTATTTTAGGTTGTTCATCCACATGATTTAATAGGTACCCTGCATAAGGAGAATCAAGCGCCTTAGAATTGCAAACCAGACAGTCCATATGCTGAAAAGCCTAGTATGCACAGTGCACAGAGGCATAAAAATGGACACCAGCAGTTCAGTTCCTTACTTGGCTGATAATTGAAGGCCTCCCCACTACCTTCAAGGAAAAAAACCCTGCCATCTGCTGCAGAGGCACTGACATTCTTTTCTTGGGATTTTTCTGGTCTTAGGAATTTTTTATTCCGTTCTACCTAGTGGCACAAATTCATCCAGATTTAATAGAAAGTCTGTTCTTTTTCAGTTCATAATCACAGTATAAGCTGAGTTGGAAGGGACCCACAAGGATCATCAAGCCCAACCCCTGGTCATGCCCAGCACCATCCCCAAGACTCACACCATGTGCCTGAGAGCATTGTCTAAACACTTCTTGAACTCTGTTGCGCTGGTGCTGTGACCACCTCCCTGGGGAGCCTGTTCCAGTGCCCGAGCATGCTTTGGGTGAAAAACATTTTTCTAATATCCAACCTACACCTCCCTTGGCACAACTTCAGGCCATTTCCTCAGGTCCTGCATTTAATTTCCTCAGGCTGAGCAGTAAGCTCAGTCTCAGTTCAGTTGTTTAGTCTCACATTCAGGTTTGCATCACAACTGCCTTTTTTTCAAGGGCTGACTTCACTTTCAGTCTTTGAGAAGCTCAATATTGTTTATGTCAATTAAACATGCTTGCTTAGAGAGCCTTGGGTGGAAGAAAATTCACCAGGACCTACAAGAAAACTGCACACTTGAGCTCAAAATGAGCCAGTTCTGTGTTTACAGAGAAAACAAAACAGGAAAAATTATTAAATAGGAAAGTATTACAGTAAGGTTAGTCACCTTCAGGAGTAAATGGCACATAAATTAGGGAGTCTTTAAGATGCCAATTCTGGCACCATATTTAGGCTTAACTACTAATTATTAGACTGAGTACCGTCTAAGTACTGCTGCAGTTTCCTCTTCATTGGGTCTTCATTGGGTCTCATCCATTACAGAATTTTTAAGTCTGTGAATCGTTCAAGACCTGGTTTTATTTAGATTCATGTTTTGATATATGAGCTATAGTGGCTGCTAAATAGCAAAGACCCAGCTGAAACATGGGGAAAAGAGGAAAGAGCTATTTTGACATGATCCAACTATGCATTCAGGGCAGGTCAAGAAAATCAGGGTGTTCACACCTTCGCGGGTACTTGAAAGTCTTCTTAGTAGACTCTGCAAGAGAGATTTAGTATTTTGGAATGATAGACAAGATATTTTTTGCCTCACCTGAACACATTTCTTTGTTTATCCTTTGACTTTTACCATGAGAAGAGTGAAACAAAGTAGCTTATATTAATTTTGACTATCATTACAGTATAAACAAGATAGAGGTATTATATAAAATTTATAGCTTTGTGTTGCCTGGAATGCAAAGATTGACTTTCTTAAGTTATGCCAATTCTAAACTACACAACTGGCTAAAAGATCTCAGAAAAATTCACTTTGGTATTTCAAAGGCAAACCATGACTCAGCTGTAACTTGGCAGATGAGCTCCAGACAAAAAATTATTCAGCCTTTTCTTTTTTTATGTGTTATCTTTCACTTTCTTTCATCTTAACTTTTGAAAAAATTTCAAATTTTTGAGGAAAATTGAGAATATGGATGAAGGCCACAGTCCAGGGTTTTAGATTTTCATGTCAACAGGCCATATTCAGGAAAAAATATAGATCAAGGTTAAGTACACAGAGAAGTACAGACAGATCCTACACAACCAACCAGTAAGAGTACTGAAGATTCAGGCTGAAAAACATGACAGTATTTTCATGGCACATTTGAACACTTCTAAATAGGATAAGGCTCCTTGAACTTGTCCATTTGTTTATTATTGATCTAGAAATGACAGTGCAGTTCATTGGCATCTTGTTGAACTAAGGCATTTAAAAGAACAGAATCATTATCAGTAGAGCACAAAAAAAATTTTCTCCTTTGTGTAAGCTAGTCCAGCAAAATACTATTATCCTAAAATCCTGTGACTTCTGAATGAGAATATCAATTCATAGCTTACAGAACAAAAAATCTAATTGTTTGATGAAACTTTGGATGAAAAAGTAGCCCCTTCTACACCACTATGAACCTGAATAATGTTGAAAACCTTGCCAATTTTTTATTTGCTTCATATAATTAGGTTTTAATAAGTTGACCAAAAAAGGTAACTATAACTAATTTAACATATGTAAAAAATAAGGAAATTTGCAGGAGGATTTGAAAGATCTGGCAGAATGCCATTCACCACAATGTCTTGGAACAAGATAAAGACATCCATAATTTAACAGATGTTAAACAAAATTTAAAAGAAGTTTTATTGCTAAAAAATTCTTATGGTGAATTCAGATTTGGCTCTGTGTTCCTAATACAGTGACTTGACAAATGAAAAGCAAGAATTCAGATAAATAAAATACATAATAGAATGGCCACACACAGTGTGAGATCTCATAAACTACTGAAAATATTTGTACTGTTCTGAAAGACATCTTGATTGAAATTTAACTATGTACTTACTGCTTCTATCTGGTTTTCCTGATAAGAACTAAAAATTCAGTTTAAAACATGATAAAATATCCTGGTGTTTATACATTTTTCTCATCTGTAGAAGTATCAAGTACAGGGTTCTGTACTACAGTCATTTATTTCTTACTTACAAATGAGACAATTCCTTACAGTACAGCACAATAACTCTTCCCATTTAAAAAAAAAATATTTACTGGTTCTATTTTGCTTCTTTGATGCAATGGCTTTCTTGTTTCTTTTCCTGATGCAAATGTCCTTTGTCAAGGTAAATGGAAAATGTAATCAAGCTGCAAAAAGAAAAATCCATTTAATTGATAGTTCCAGTACTGAAGGAAGCTTGTGCAACCTTTGAGTTTGTTTTCTTGTTCAATGCTGTGCAGATGAAGTTTCCAGCTTCCATCACGGCACAAAGATTTACTCCCTAAAAAAGAGATGAAAAATGTTAAGAATAATAAATGCACATGTTGAAAATGCTTAGATTCCAAGTTTTTTGCTCCAGGGTCTAATTTTTGCAAAGGGCCTGATTCATGTTATGGGTCAGCAATAGGGATCAGTAAAGCTACAGTGATTTACGGATAGTTACAGTTTCTAGTTGTTTGAAAGTTTCTACTACTTTGAGAGTGATTTCTTGTCCCATCAGCAGTGGACCAAATACTGGAGTAACATCTTTCAACCCCAAAAGAATCTGGAATAAAGAACTGGAATTAAAACTAGAAGTTAGAAGAAAAATATAGTGTCTAAATATGTGCTATACTTCTTTATCATCCAATGCTATAAAACTTCATGCTTGCAAGTGACCCACTTGCAGCTTAGGAAAATTGAGGAAACACACTTGTACTGGCAACTGAATCCAGGAGAAAGAGGCTCCTGTATTCTCTTCTATGACTATAATCTCCTTCTTGATGGAACCATATCAATACAAAATTACAATTTACTTTGATAGCACTGCTGAGCAAAACCTCACAACTGCTGTATCTAGCCATGTTAAAAAACATGTCCTTTGAGCAACTGTTTTTTAACTGCAATACGTATCAGTACTGCTTGATTGCTAAAATCAGATCACTGATTAAAGAGGCAAAACCACTTAATTATGTCTCCTTTATTACTCATGTAGAGTAGAAGTTTAAAAGTTAGATCAGAGAAGTGATATAAGTACTTGCTCCAAAGACTGTAATGTAGAAGCTAGAGTAAAGTTTCTGTAGAAAGGATGCAAAAGGAGACTTTGAACTACCAAAACATGAAGCATTCATTCAAAACTGAGAGAAGGATGTCACTCTCCATTAAAGAGTACAAGGTGTATTGCACCAGAAATTACACTTTCATCACACTTCCAAACGGATGCACTAATATTCAGACCAAAATCTGACTTAAATAATTAATCCTTTAACTGGATCTAGCATTTATTTCCACATTATCTGGTAAGCTTTGCCTTTTTCATTCTTAGAATTGGCTAAAAATGTTAATGAGAATAGAAATAACTTAGCAGAAATGTAATCAAAAACATTTTTAATTTGAAAAAAATGCTAACAACATCGAAACCACATAGTTCAAATACATTATTTTATAACTATCTCATTTTAATACAGTTATAACAAGGTTAATTTCAGCTTATTCTGTTTATCCTTTATGGTTCATTACTTAGATTTAGTTTGTAAAGTGCAGTTGCACATAAAATAATTTAGAAAATTTTGATCCGTCTGTGCTTTTTAACAAGGAAGAAATGAGCAACATACCACCATAGATATTTTTGGTAGTTAGATTGCAGAAGATGTCAAAATAAACTCCCCGCACTACACAAAAGTCATGTTTTCATCACTGCAACACAATGTGATATGTGTTGATAAGGAACATACTTTCAGAGTTCACATTCATTAAATGGAATACATGGATTTCTGCTTTTTATACTGTCTTCTTTAATAAAAGTTTTGTGAAAGAGGACTACCATGAGGGCACAAAACCCAGCATTCATTAGTATGACTCAGAGATGGGAATGGGACAGGAGTAGGTGTTTGTAAGGTTGTTAGCAAAATAATGGTTCTTCAGATAACCAGAATGTACTTACTAAGTATACTTGGAAATCATTCCATATATTCAGAATTACTCCTTCACACCAAGGAATTAATTTCCCCCTCAAAATCTCCAAAGAGAAGTGCCTCTAATATTATCTATAAACTTGGATAGGTGCCTTAAATCACAAAAGCTTCTTCCAGAAGGTAAAATCCTTTAACTCTCATTGACTTCAAAATTATTTCGCATTTAGTCTGCCAAAGATTAATTTCACAGGTCACTTCTTGTTTACATGTTCTAAAAAAACAGTATAGAAAAAGCATCAATTATTATTTTGATGCCAATTTGAACTCAATAATTCACAGATATCACAGAATACTCTGAGTTGGAAGGGACCCACAAGGACCATAAAGCCCAGTTCTTAAGTGAATGGCCCATATGGAGATTAAACCTGTGACCCTGGTGTTATCAGCACCATGCTCTGAACCAACCAAGCTAAAATAATGTATGGTAAATACTGTCCAACATTAGTGAATTCAGTCAACTAACTGAAAACTTTAGTGTATAGTTGAGATGAACATGAGAAAGTGTTCCTTGCAAATGGACATCATTAGCAATTACAACTTCATTTTGTGCCATTACACAAAAAGGAACATATTAATAGTTTTCTTCAATAATGATTTTATAGAATTGGCCATGGTATGAAAACCAACCAACCTTATAAAGACAAAAATGACAATAACTTTGAGGGTTCAGGTCTCTCATCAAGTAAAACACTATTTTATGAGCCAGAAGGGACCCAAAAAGCAAAGCCTTGTTTTGCTATTGCAAAATCTAAAATCTAAAATTAAACAGAACCTAAATAAAACCACCACCAAACCAAACCAAAGAAGAACTAAGCATTTGATGGTGAGATTGTCTCCATGGGGTTTGGTATCAACCTTTAGGACAAGCTGGATTCTTGCTTGGCCACCAGATTGTTAACAGATTAATCAATCTTATCAAGAAGCCTGGACATGGTATATTTCACATAATCAGACTGGTTTTGCTTAATTACTTCCTTTTGCTATGAGTCAGTTGGAAAGGTCAATGAATATTTTGCCCAAGGAAAGACTATACTAAAAGCCTAAGATGAACAGCAACGTAAAGTGAATTGCACGATTTCTTCTCCTTATTTCAAAGAATTGTGCTGTTTCAAAAGAATAAACATCTTCTTCATGAATAAAAGCTACCCCAAAGTGTGTACAAAGAGTTCAAAACAGAGTCCACTTGTGCAGTGGACACTTGTGACTGAACATTTTCTAAATATGTGTCTGACATCTACCCTGAACTCCCTAAAAAGCAAATGAGAGCAGATAAATGCTTACAGTGAAATCTGTAAGGCACTGAATACACTTTAACAATGCCCAGAATGTGCAACTCAGAAACAAGTTCTGTAATCCTTTCATGTCAAGGGACTCCACTGACACGTACCATAAACAAACTGCAACCTACAAACAATAATTCAGATCTTCCTATTTCAGATATCGGGCATTTAGCTTTCTTTCTGCTTCTAAATGCAAACCACCCATTTTGTAGTTTTGGTGGTTCTTTATATGTTCTCTGAACTTGACTCTCCAAGTCTATGTGTAAATTAAACATAAAGTTACTGCAATGCCTGAGATAGCACAAACGCATTATGCCACACATCCAGAAAAATGTGGACTGACAGGAAGATCAAAGAGCACATTTACTGAAGAAAGCAGTAACTGAGTCCTAGGAATATAGAATAATTAACATGCCAACCAAGCCAGAGACACTAAATGTGCACTCTTGAGGTGTGGATGCTCACTGGTAAGGTTCATTAAGGCACAGATCAGTGAAAATAAGCTGCTCTGCCCTCTCCTCCAAGAGCAGAACTGGTAATAAAAATGACTGTGAAGCCTCCTAGCCAGTAACAGTTTCTGTACAATTTTGAAATATATTAAGTGGGTACCTCAGAAATAACAATGTTCTGTGCTTGGCTGCCAAACACTGCATTTTTTTTCAACTTTGAAGTCCAAAAAATTGACAACAAATTAATAAGCACTATGAGCCAAATCCAAAACTGTGACAAAAGCTGCTCTCTGCTCAGTTTTTCCACAGTTGAGATGATCAGCCTTCTGGAGCAATGTCTACAGTACTGATTTTTCTGTGGTTACTAAGGCAGAGCAATGACACAAAGCAGCTGCTACTAAGTTCCTCATAGCTCCAGGTAGGAAGAAGTGGATTATTCAAATTACATTAAATACACAAACCATTTCTAGTCTAAATTGCTAATGAAGACAACATCATTCCTGTTATGTGTCAAGCCATATTAAAGCACTGAGTTTGCAAAACCTGCTATGGGCTCTGAATATTTTATTGTACAGTACAAGTTATTGTGAGGTATGTATCATATATTTCCTAGAAAAATTTATTTTTCCTTGAAGTCTTAAGTATAAAGTTAAAATATCTTACTGTATTGATCCCCAGACCATTCAGCATATATATCACATCCTCTGTGGCTACATTTCCAGTAGCACCTTTTGCATAGGGACAACCACCAAGTCCTGCAACAGATGAATCCACTACAGAAACTCCCATCTGGAAAATAACAACACAAAAATGAAGCATCACCACAGAGTATTATTTAAAATTTTTCATAAATGGCAGGTCATATGTGTTAGTTACTCTGCATTAAAAATATGAATTTCTCCATAAATGGATGTGTTTCTTGGAGGAAATTCCTTATAATGGCTTTAGTCCTGACATCGCCATAAAGTAAGACTTTTCAAACACAGGATATGGAACAAAGAACTAATGGTCAATTACATGTGATTTTGGCAGATAAGATGATTGCTGTTTTATAGACAGATGCTTTTCTCTCTTTATCTTTTGTCTTGGTGTTTTTAAATAACCTGCACCTAGTATGAAAGGTTCTTATGCAAAAAAAAAAAAAAAAAAAAAAAAAAAAAAAGTCAATGGAAGTTTTCCACAGATATATATAGGTTCTGAGCTTGGAATATTTTTAAGAGAATACTTGGTGCACAGTGTTAAGCTTTCTCATTTAAACTAGATTTAAATTAAGACTTGAAAAAACACTCAACTAAGGAAAATTTATAATTCTTTGCTTTTTATCTTCTTCCTGCTGCATTCAAATGTCTTCTCTCTTCTGATCCATTCAGCATACTCATGATAAAATGCAGTAAACCACCCAGGAGATATTACATTTCCTATGGGATAAAGTCTTCCCTATGAGACTGATAAGAGAGGGGACAAAAAACTGAGCCAGTGACTTCCACTGATATATTCAGTGAGCTTTTGCAGCCTTTTCTTTCTATGACTTGATTTTAAAATAAAGCTGAAACTGGAACGCAATCTTTTCCTGTTACAACATATTTGGTATGTGCTGCAGGACACTGGGTCTCCCTTGTCAGAGAAGGCTCCCCCAGCCTCTGGAGGCATTCAGGCTCTACAGATAATCAGAAGGCAAGGGAATTAGGCAGAACAATTATTAGATCTTGAAAGACACAAGCTCTTCTCTGCCTTAAGAACATAGAGGGTTCCCTTCCCCACAGGAATAATTTAGACAGACATACACCAAAACTGTAAGACAGGTCAGGCAGACTGAAATTCAGGACAGGAATTCCTGTGCAGAGATAAATTTTCAAAGCCCTTACTTTGGATATGGAGAGATTCAGAGATTAAACCATGCCAGTTACCTACATATGCAAGTCAGGAAGTTTGGCTTAGAAGCCTGACTGCAGAGATTGCTGATCTCCCTTCTGCCTGTCCCTGCAGACTGGTTTGGGAGCCTGAGCTTTTCCTTTGCAGACATGCACAAAACTAGCTGGCACAGTAGGCAAATGATACATCTTGCATGTTGCAGTTGCTAAGTCCCCTTTCCAAACATACCTATTAGTTGGTTTTTTAGTCCTGAAATAAACTACCCTAAGGGGTTTTTTTTGTATTTGCTTCTAGTTTTAACAGTGTGTTTCATAGTTTTATCACTGGCCTTACAGGCTCTCTGAACTTCCAACATCTCTGGAAAGCAATAGTAAAGAATGAAGTGTTGTCCCAGGTCCTATTCTTGGACAGAGAATATTATCTTGATCTAGGTAGCTGCTAAAAGCCTGTAATAAGGACCTCAAAGGAATTGAGGTGCATAACTGTGACAGGCAAGAAAGTACTATTTAATATTGATCACAAAATGAGTCTTTAACTGTACTTTAAAGTACACCAATCTGTGACTTAGGGAGTGAATCACCGAGTGCGTTTCACATTTCAGTCACTTGTCACACTCTTTGTTTGTGTAAGCCACCAGTCAAAAAAGCACATGCAGAGACACATATAAGGCTTCTTATTGGAAAGATTTAGGGTATGGTGAAGGCCTGCAGAAAAGGGTGTCTAACATGTAGATGTACAGATTGATATAAGCATGATCCCACTACTATGCCTCCTCTGTCAGTCTGATTTTAAGATTCCATCAGAAATCATTGTTTCAGAGATGAAAAGATAAAAGAAAGTGTCTTTCATGGAGGTTTTCCCAATCTGTAAGGTTATATTGTAACTGCTAGAGCATTCTTCATGTACTCATTTTCAGTAACTTTTACATGGGGATAAAACTATAGGCAAATAATGTGGTGAGGTACATCACGGCTGTTAAATTCTCAAGGAATATCAGCAGACTCAGAAACGGCTCCACTAGCATATAAACAGTCACTTTCTAATCCCAGAAAATTATCTCAATAAATTCTTGTCCTTTCACACAAATATGAAAAAATTATCAACTAAATAGTATTTGGTTAAAAAAAGCCAAAAAAGTCAGTACCCTGCTCCAGTCCTTCACAGGGCACTCACTGTAAGCAAAAACAATAACAATATCCTCCAGCATTAAAAGGGCATGTTTTCTAAAGGCTTTGAACACATATACATATTAATTCTTGATATCCTTGTACAAACACTAGTGATGCCACCATAATTCTGAATTTTCAGTGCAAATCTTGCAGCAGTGGGGTACAGGTTTCTTATAACTGTTTGTTGAAAGTGTTGGCTATATGGATGGATACAGGATATCACAGCAACTTGAAGGTTACATGAAACACCCATCTTTACAAGGGTCTAACCACACCCTTGTATTCTCAGGCAGCCTTGTCTGAGTTATTCAAAGCAGCCACTGGAAGTTGGAGTAAGCAGCAACTGGAAGTTGGAGTAAGCTCAGACAATTTATCTTATCGCAGATGCAAGAGCATGTAAACCCTGATGCCTTCTTCTGGCTAAGCAGTGGGAGCAGTAATTTCCACATGCTGGATAGTGATAATTGCTCTGTCTTTTAAATCATTGACTATTTTGGCTAAATATAAAAACAGGAGAAGCTCTAATAGCACCCTTAAATTAGTAGCATCCTTGGGGGGATGGCTTTAACCCCAGTACGGCATACTTAACCCATTACTTCCCAGAAACAGTTTATAAACATGAAGTCTCTAAATTTGTATTGCTATCAGTATGTATTTGCTATCTGAATCAGTATGTATTTGCTATCTGAACATTAAGCCAGTGGTAGACAAGGTCTAAACATGGCATATATAATACAGCAACCCTGACTGACCTCCAAATCTGACAGTTCTTCAAATCAATGGTCTTAATATGCAATGAGCAGGTGTCTCTCCTTTAATAGAATGTCTTTTAAAGTTCTCCAATGCTTTTGATAGGATATCTACTGCAAAGTACTACTATTGCAGCAACAGGGTCAGCTGCATCTGTCTGCTCTTACATGTTGTACAGACAGTTATGTTTGCTGACTCAAGTGCAGAATCACTCCATCTTCAGTGTGGCCCCATTCAAAAAAGCCCCTAAATAATCCACACTCTGAGCTCCAGAGCTAAAAACAGATGTTGGAAAACATCCCTCAGCAGTGCTACTAACTAATTTGGAGCCTGATATTACAGACCAGCCTGTCCAAGCACAGAGTCTGAAATAGCACCTAATAAATAACTCCTCTGCACATTTGAGCAGCTATGAAGCTGTTTTGCTTTTGCAGCCATTAAAAGCACTAATGGAGATCTATAGGAGATCTAAAGTAAAATCTAAAAATTGACAAAATATGTAAAACAAGGTCTTCTCCTTCATCACATCTTCCACATTTGTCAGACTTTTACAGGAGATAATGAGTTTCAATCCTTTTAGCAATCCAAGCTTGCAAAAAATTCACTGTCAATATGTAAGAAGTCCACATTCTCACTGTCACTTCCTGACAGGCACTAAATTGTGCGGACATTCATGAGAAGCTGTACTGCAGCTATTTCATAGGATATGTCCTAGATGAGCACTCACTGAGCTGCTTACATATAGATATGTGTGGGGGCGAACAACAGCTTGGCTTCCAAGACAACCATAGTACTTCAATATTTTTTGACACTTTTTGATAATCACAAAATTCCTGACAGTGGTTCCTGAACACCTTCCAAACTTCAGCTTTGGCTAGCTTTAGCTTACTCTCTAGAGAAGGCAGAGGACTTTTTTCCTCCTGTCCCATGCTAACTTCCTAATTCCCCATTGAGAAAGCAAGGAATTAAATTCATCACCTTTGTCAAACAGCCAATTTTAACAGGAAACCATTATTGCCAGTGAATAATAAATGCTTCATGTTTCTCAGTTTGCTTTACTAGCTCCCCATTACTTCTTGTTGGGACAGTCAGTCTCCTTGCTTACTGATCTTTAAACCTGGTTTGTCTGGCAGAAGTCTAACTTTGTTTCTCTCTTAAAAATGGCAAGGTCAGCATTCAGTAACTCCAGGATAGTATGTGGTATAAATCAGAAGCTATAAATCACGTCTTTCATAAATTAGGCTTCTTCTAAATGATGAGATTTTGAAAGTATAATATCAAGGATACAAGGTATGCATTAAACAAGAAAATATTTCCGCCACAAAGAGTATTTCCGCACCTTAAAGATAGGTGCATGTAGATATGGTAAAGAATGGCTGCATTAGTTCAGCATTTGTTCAGTGAAAGGAGAAGTACAGAGTGGAAGAAGTACAAGATGTCAGGTCAAAGCCTGCCCACACAAGAGGCAGTACAAGACCAATGCTATTTAATCCTGCAGCCTGGTCAGTGCCTAGCTGCCACTCTTGGAATGGTGTGGTTCTGACATATTACTGTGTCTCTCTGGCATCAGCGTGCTACCCACCACTGCATGGTATCTGGCAGAAACACCCTCTCCTGTAGAGAGAGAGAGAAGTAACCACAGAAACAGAAATAACAATGACGGCAAAGCTTTGTATAGGTTCAGTGGTTACAAAGACTCTTCCCTAATTTATATTATCAAGTTGTTTAAAATCAAAACTTGCCATTCTCCTGTATTTCAATAAAATAAATATATGCAAATAAATATTATTTTGGTATTTAAGAAATTAAAAGCATAATTTTCTATGTATATGGCAATACAATGGGGTAACATCTCTCTGTGGAATCCCTGAAAGTTATCTGCATTTCCTTCCTGCTTCTTTTTTTCTCTGCTTCTGCTAAAGGTTAACACATCACAAATCTGGTTTTTAGAGTTAACACCATCCCTACTGACCACAGGGTGTCACTGTTACATTAAAATCTCTAATTTCCCACTTCACGTCGTTTGAAATGAAAACATTCATCGAAGGAAAAAAAAATCCTTTTCTTCCAAAACATATTGAGATGCAAGCAATTTGTGGGCAGACGTGCCACATAAAATAGGCTAATACTGCATTCCTTTAACTTCTTGTACACATCTTTTCATATTGCTATTGACACATTTATTATAAGCAAAGCTGGCAATGACATCTAGAGTTAAAGTTCTCTAACACTTTCTGTCATAAGGCCCCACTTTCAGTTGTTTATTACTTTGTCAGCCTTTAACTGCTGGAACCTATATTTTCCATACTTTTCTCTGCCTCAGACTAGATTGTTTTGAAAGTTTTAGTAAAAAATGGGCTTGGCCACCTCCAGGAACAAGTTTTGGGGAAGAAAAACACTCTGACATGTTAATATTCAATAAGTTTTACATGGGTTTCTTGTAGATATTTTTGTAGCTTTGCATTCTCAAGTTTGGCTCAGAAGGGATGCTGATCTTAAGAGATCGCAATCTGGACTTAGTTACAAGCTTAGGGAAGTTCCACCTTATTTCCACCTTATTTCCACCTTATTTCCACCTTATTGTCAGGAACTGGTCAGTCTGGGAGTTAAAATGCCCAAGGGTCAAGTGAGCAGCAGCTGACCATGATTTTTTCTTAACCTCAACAAAGAATTGTCAAGCAATTTCTCTGAGACCGAGTAGGAAAATCTGTGTCTCTGACTGACAATACATCACCTGCACAAAAAGCCTGAGCAGTGAGGTCTGTGTTGCAGATCTGGTTCTTCAGAAAACATTCATGAATGTTTAGAGGGAATCAATTCCATTCAACATGAGACCTGTTTTGAGGTTTTGGAATGCTAATAAAAATCCTATGCCATAACACAATTAATGAAGCAGATGTTCACAAATCATTATTCTTACTGCCTATGCAGGCTTATTGTGCTCCTTTTAGGAATACGTGCACTCTTTTATTTAAAAACACTGGGTTTTGCTGGTCTGGGGCTGTGCTCAGCTCGAACTCTCCCTTGCTAAGGATCACAAAGCTGCAGGGGGAGCAGGAGGCCTGCCAAGGTCTTGTTGAAACCCATGAAGATGCAATGATCATCAAAACAGTAAGCGACTTTCCAGTCTCCCTTCCTTCCCGCCCCAGGCAAGCCAGGGCATTGCCAGATGCTGCTGCTGACTCAAAGTAAGTAGCTACTGCCCCGGATGCTCTTCAGCAGAAGTTGCTGCTCTCAAGCAAACCTGTGATGGTTTAGCAATTTATCTGCTTAATATATCATGAAATAACCTGATCTATAAACACAAGGTATTTGTTCTATAGACAAAAGTTTGGACACAGTCAGAAGACCAATGAAATAGGTAGGGAAGAGAATATAATAATCTTGGGATGTGGAGGAACAGGGGAAAACTAGACAGAAAAGGAAAAGGGGAGCTTTGGGGTAGGCTGGGCTAGAACTGTCTAGTCCAGAGGTGCAACAGCTGTGCCAGGTTGCTGTGCCCTACATATCATCAGGTAACAACAAGGTTTTTCTCATATGCTACATGGCAATGTAAATCACTAAAAATAAGCTGGAAAATAAACAGAGGGCTTTGAATGGACAGGGGAGGCAGACGATTACTTAACTCCATGGTAAACTTACTGAGGGTAGCTTTGGGAGAGAAAAATTTAGCTGGGACTGCACAAAGAATGTTTGGAGCTGCCGACCGTTAAGGTCCAATGAAGAAAGAAAAAAAATCCACTTCCATGGATGGCTCACAGAGAATAAGCTGAGTAGACATATACCCACTAAAATAAAATGGCTGAATTATCATAATATGGGACATCAGGTGAGAATGAGTTGAATGAAGGACAGAACAGGTAAAAATCAATGTTTGAGATGGAGGCTGCAGACAGTGCACTTCTCTGTGAGCCACAATACTGAAAAGGGCAGATGACTGCTATGAAAAATTAGGGAAAGATTTGAAAGATTTGAAAGGTCTAGTATTTGAAGTACAAGTGGCAAATGTGGAACATGTGAGTCTATCAATGAAAATGGCAAATCTGACCCAGGCATGAGAGTATTTGAAAAGGCCCCTTTTTTCTACATTCAGGGAGCATATAATGAAGTTTATTTTATGCACCCCTTTTACTGTATCTATACCTTAGAAAGAAACTACAAATTCTTTCAATCTTGTTTTTTGCCCTTGCTAGCATCTGCCAACTCCCAGCCCTTTTAGTTAGTGGAAGACCAATTTGTCTTGAGTCACTCTTCAGCTTAAGCTGGGTGACCAAATTGTTCCTGAAGATGTATTTTCCCTCACTTCTTATAACCAGAGCACTTGCAGCATTATGCACTAAGTGGCAATGGACACTACCTTGTACCAATGTGAGCAAATGAAATAGATGGATGGCAGAAAACATCTATTCTTTTAAAATAAATTTGAAGCAATGACAGCATTTATAAAAACACAGGGAAAGTAGAGCAGAACTATTTTCATTCCACAGTAGCATTATCATATATCAGCATCAGGGTATCTAAAGGAATAAAATAACAGCATTTAAAATGACATCTGACTTCAATTCAGCCTGAGCCTTCATGCATTGTTACAATTTTTCAGATTGTTTTAGAATGTACTACAAGGATATGTAGAATTTTGAATCCTAGTTTGGTCTTTATATAATCCATAGTATCTTTTGCATTTTATATTATTATACATAATAGATGCTTTGTCCTTGGAATACATAATCTATTTTTCTAGCAGTTATTTTCTAATGTGAGAGATTCCTTTTCTCATTTCTGGAGATAAATGTCACAACAGAAATGAACAATTGTGCATCCTATTCAAGCTGAACAGATATGTATCTCCATCATTCACTATCACTCCTAGATTAGTCAACCAAAAATAACTTGTACAGTTAATGCTGTTAAATAAAAGCGGCACTTTTTATTCAGACTTAACAACTATTTCAAATCTCTCTTAATTCTATTTTCAGAATCCCCTGAGTGAAAAAATACTTTATTCTACTTTAGTATGTAGGATATACGGAGGTTCAGAGACTCTGCTCACCAGTATTGACAAACCACACTCAGCATAAAGAAAAGTGGATTTACAAGATGTATTGTAAACTAACCTTAGGGAAAAAAAAAAAAAAAAACCAACCTCCTGGCATTTGTTACATCTTCTGGATTGCACAGGTGCACATCCATCTTCTCCCATATACAGAAAATAAGAACTGCACCCTCCATTCAAATGCTTTTAACTTATTTACAGCTAGACTGGAGACAATATTTATCATCACAAAGTATAAAGCCAAAAGTCCTTTTTCTTCAGGAGCACCAAAGATTAACAGATTAGAATGTTTTCCACATGTCCCCTTACTGTCAAGAGAATATTAAAGAAGTTTTCCAGCTTCCGCAGCTCAGCCAGATGTCAATGGATCCCACAGTGAAGCAAAATTGGCAGAGTAGCCTTCTCATGACCCCGGCATTGTTTTATCAAGGATCAGTTTAAAAGTATAAAGGGCCATTTCTTGCTGAGATCTGTAATGTTTTTCAGCCCTTTTCCCCTGCAATTACACAAAAGTGCTGACTTTGTTGAACTACTGATACGCAGTAGTATTTCTTATGACTTCTCTCACACTGTGCTATAATTGCTGTTTATGTTGGCACAAGAAAAGTACCACATCTTGTTTCCACTGTACATTTCCGGACTCTGGTTTCAGTAACATCAGTGTAGGATATTGTACTGGGCATACGTTTTGTTGTGTAAACATTAACTGGTAATTTACTCTGTCAATCTCCACAGTATGGCTTCTAATTACCAGAGGTTGAGGGGCTTCAGATGGACATTTCACAAAATATTTACAGCAGCTATCCTGCTTTTTTTTTTTTTCCTTCAGTGGTATTTGTGTTTTGAAAATCTTTGCAAGAGTAAAAAAAACAACTCCATCAAACACCGTAAAACAAAACTCGAAACCAAATGTATTCAGTCTTCTGCACCTCATTCTCTAGAGTAACTAAAGACTAGTTTCCCAATTAGTTAAGCAAAAACCATTGCAATATCACAGTAAACATGATACTATAGTACAGTACCAGATATTTCTGTTTGTTTGCAGTATGATTAGTCCCTTTATATTTTTTTAACAAGAAAAAATTACTTCTAATGGCGTTTTTTCCTTAAAATTCATTCTTGCTAAATAGCTTGTGAACTTGCAAATGGCTATGCACATCCTTATTTGATTCAAGACAGACAAATGTACTTAACAAATGGGACCACTATGGTCTTGTTGGAAAAGCTACTGCAAAGATTCAGAACCAAGAAACAATCTCTCTTTTAGAGCCATGGAATATATGTTTTAGTCGTTCATGTGTATAATTTCAAGGAAGTAGCACTTTATATTTTCTGCAAAAATACAGTGTCTTGAGTAGAATTCCAGAATGGAATTATACAGTAACAATAATTACAGTAACATGGGCAAAGAAGATGCAATCAAATAGGGCATTTTTTTGGCCACCCTAGGGAGAGAGAATTTTTATTTCAAAAAAAATTTTCAGCACATTTTCATTATAATGCAAGAAATATTTTCTTAAAGTTTGATAGTTGCTCATCTTCTACTGTTCCATTATAATTGGATCAACTTTATAATGTTCATCACATTACAGCACCTTAGAATGCTACACTGCCTCCCCTTCAAATACATTGACTAATTAAGTGGTAGCATTAAGGTGGGGAGCCACAAAATGAAAAATGTCTTGAAAATATTATTCTCTTATTCTGATGGAAGGTCCTTTTTATAAAAAGACATTTGTCATTGTCTATCCAATGTATCTGCCAGCAGTAAAGCCAGAACTTCTTTTGCTTAAAAAAGCATTCATCTTATATTTTGCTATAGATGCATATTATATTTCTCTGCTAAATCTACTTTTATCTTGTTTATTTGGTTTATTCTTTAGAGGAAAAAATACTCCATGAAGTTAAAAATTATTTCCTGTTGTTGCAACTCTTAGCGCAAGCAAAATTTAACTGCTATGAACATTGATTAGAAAAAAAAATCTTTCTTTCTCTAGGTCTGTACTTTATGCATTTGAATGGATTCAGTTAAGCAAATCACATCATTTGCCTCTGGCAATCTTACCACATATCATTTGCACTTAGCAACAAAGGAGAGAAAAGAGGCAAACATGCAAGCTGGAAAAATTATGGAGTGTATAACACTATCCTTCATTTATGTTTAAAAATTATAAAATGCTTTTATTTCTGAATGCCTGGCTGTTTCAATTCATAATGCAATATTTCAAAAGAAAAAAAAATACAAATAACAAATTATTTGACTCAGGAGACTGTTTCTGTGTTACTTCTGCAAAGCACAGAAAGAAAAAATGATTGTCATACTTTAAGTACTACATCAGCTTTGGTTTCTGTCTTAGATGAAGAGTCATCTTCAACTTATTCCACTTATGCAAATGCTCACTTGTTCTCCCAAGCTACAAAGATCCACCCAACACTCATTTGGAGTGAGTTCAGAACTCCAGCTTTCTGGTCACAGTTATCTACAGATTTTCTGCAGTTTTATTTACCTTAGAAAACACCCTAAGGTCTGCTTTAAAGCTACTTGATGCATCTCAGAATAGGAAGTAACTCTCCCTCCTTCATTGTTTGCTAGACAATAATAAAATTTCTTCTGAGAAGTTGTAAATATGCAAGAATGGACAGAGATTTAGTTCCACCCCCTCAGCACAGCTGTCTGTAGAGCTGCCCAAAAAGGAAGGAAGCACCATCCTGTAAACACTACACTTCCCTACTGGAGACCCTGGGATTTGTCATTTCCCAAGTCTGTTCCAGCCACGGTAAACTCCTCTGATCCTTGCTTAGGTCTGAAATGCAGGTTCCATGCAACGTCCTCTTTTTCAAGCAAAAACTAGAATATACACACTCACAAATAATGAAAGGTTGTAAAAACAATAATTTCCAAGAGGGGAGCATTGTAGTGATTCTGTTTTTTTACAGTTGCTATTAAACTTTAAGAAAAACTACTTTAGGGTAAAAAGGGAGAGCGAGTCATTCCCATCAAGTAGAAAAATAAACACGTTTAAAAGCCATTTATCTTCTTCTAGCTAATGTGTACAGATTAAAGTTCCATATGATTGCAGGAAGAACTTTTAAAAACAAGTCAAACAACACTTATATAAATAATTTATTTTCGAAAAAGAATGTAAATTAGATGAGGAATCATATTCGGAAAAAAAATACCTTTAAAAGTATTTAAAATAATTGCATCTTGACCAAACTTTTGAAATTTTTCTTTCACAATTCTTTTTAAAATTATGCTGAAATACTGTATTTTATTTCTGTCACTGCTCCACATACCTTTCTAGTGTCCAGCATGTAAGCTCAAATCCCCAGAGACATCAGCAGCACACTCAGAGCTGACCAGAACCTCTGAAATCCCATCTCTAGAGACAGCCTAAAATGTCATTATGGAATGCCATTTGTGGAGTGTCACAAATGCTACTAGGAATGACAGCAAAAATCTCTCTTTTGTGTGGTTAATGCACAGGAAGTTGTGCTCTTTTGTGGCTATATATAAGACCAAAGACCTAAATGGCATCAGGACTGGAATTCAATTGTCCACTGTGTTTAACACTAGCTCAATCCTTGTCACAACTTTGCCCTGGGGCAGACAGAGCTCCACCAAATAATTTCTGGCACAGTTTGGGAACTAGCACCCTTTAGGGACCATCCCATTACCATGGCAGCTGATGAGATAGCAATTGAGGAAGAAAAGCATGTTGTGGCAGTGTGGTGAGAAGGAAGAAGGGAGAATGGGATGGGCTTACATGGATGGGTTCTGAGATGAGCCAGTTGTGTAGGATTGTATTTATGGAAATCCCATTTCATTTGTTGTGGAAGTTGGAATGTGTGGGAGAGACATGCAAGATACCATAAAACTAAAAGGGACAGTTGTGGAGAACTACCTTGTCTTTCTGTGGATGAGAGAGTGCTTATGTAATGCTGAATCAGGCACAAGAAACAATCTTCAGACCAATGAAAGTTCTTTACTTTCCACTCATCTAGATAATCAAGACTTTCATTTTTAGGAATTGAATCAAACACTGTTGTAAAATAACAGTAATCAGTTCAATTTTTGATTGCTACTGGTAGTCATCTCATTAAACCTACAGCCAGTCACTACTGATCATACAAAAAACCACCCCAAAATACTACCTTTTATGCATGCAATCCAAGGCACAATAGAAATATGCATGGGGAATTTGACACCAGTGTGCTCTCACCATACTTTTTATGCATGCTAAAGATCAGTGATTTCAGGCTTTTAGTGCTGTATTTTCACAGCTTCTAAAAGTACTAATTATTTATTTTAAATGTGGCTCAGCATTTTGAAAACTATTTTATACAAATTTGTTCTATAAACACCTGAAACCCTGTTTTGTTTTTTTTAAAAGCCTTCTTACATTTCTAGCATTTGGAAGTAATTTGTTTCTAGTCCAAAAAAATGAATGTCTGTCTCTAACAAAAAGAGCTGGATTGCTGCCCAATCCACTTCAGAACTGGATGATGCTGACTCTTAGCCATTTAAATGGTCAAGTTAAACAAGACACAGTTGGGATGATAAAAGGAGGTCTGTAAAGAGACTATGGCTCTGGCTGTGTGGATTTAAAACTATCAAACAATGACTAGGAAAATAGTGAAAGAGAGAAAAAAAATTAACTTAAGTACCAGGGAAAACATTCAGGTTAGGTGAATTCAGCAGCATGGTATCTGTTCATATCATTCTTTCCTCTTGCCAGTGAGCTGCCAGCAGGATATTTTACTCTGCTTAAGCACTGACAGAGGCAAAGAATGGTAAAAAGGCATTACAAAGAACAACAAAGTGAAGGGAACATAGACAGTAACAGGCTGTAGTGGAGTATTATCCTAAAAAGCAACTATAATCTAATTTTGTATCTCAATTATATTCTATGCTATTTTGTGGGAGCCTTGTTTGCAAGCACTACTGTGCAAGCTTCTTCTAATTTGGAAAAAGGTGAAAAAAACACAGAATTGTCTTCTCATATTTTATTAATACTAGTTCCTTTCCCTTTTGCAAACTATAGTTCCAGATATGACAACCAAAGATGCAGTAGAATAGAATCTGATGAAGACCAGAGAACCATTTAAAGTAAATTATTTGAATCTGCTTATTTTTGCATAGGAAGACGTACATTCACAAGAAGACAAAGATGCACAGTAATGAAAGCGGTATTAGTAATGTATTTTAGGTACTGATCAACCAAATCAGTATGGCCTTAATGAATCAGAAAATTATCATGAAGCTTAAATTGGAATGTACCACTGACACTGCAGAATGAAATGTGCAAATGAATGTCACTTACAAGATGGAGAACTCAGAAATTAAAGTATTTAAGACATGATTAGGCAAGATACAATAAAACAGCATTCCAAGAAAGAAAAGGAGAAGCGTGCAAGGAGGACACAAGCACAGAGAAAGAATATTTGGGCCAAATTAACTTTTTTAATAAATACACAGCTTCAATACTATTTATATAGAAATGATCTTTGCTTTTAAGACAGAAAACTAAAACCATTTCAGATTTTATTTGTATAGTTGCTGCAATTATTTTCCATTCATATTCCACTTAGACATATAGTGATAACTATGTATGAATTTGCAGAGATATAAAGAAAGATGCATAGATTTGCATGTGAAAATCAAATGTTTAAAAATATTTTAGAAGACAGTTGAGGTTCGATTGTAGAGCCAAAGGAAAGTCATGTCTACCGTTCCAAGTCAGCTCTAGTGAGGTAGTTTGAGGATGAGAATAGTCTACACCTGATGAAGGCTCTCTTTCTAGTATCCTGAAACAGACTTAGACTTGAGGTTTGTTGGTTCAGTAACTAGGTCTGAAAGCTTCTGAAATCCAATCAGCATATTACAGACAGCTAAAACAATGTACATTTCTATTATTCGTTAATCCTTTTTAGTATGCTACGTGTCATTTCAAATAAAAACCATACATACAGGCTACCTACAGGTATATGCATGTAAACAAATCTTTGCCTCAGGAGCTCTCACTGCTATTTCAATGCACAATAACAAATAAATTCCCCTTCCTATCCTAAAATGTTCAAACAATAGGAACCTTAAAACAAAGTCTACCATTTAGATTTTTGCCCAATTATACCTTAACAGTTGTAATAATAATAATAATGATTAATTTATTTGTGGACCCTCAGACTATCAAGTTTTTCTGAAGCATAAGGATAGGGGTCAAAAACTTGCAGCTCCTCAGAAATTGCATACTGTGCACATTCTGCAAAAAGCAGTAGAAAGCAATAAAAATACAGTTGCTAATTCTTTTGTACTGATCTGAGAGAAGAGCAGGAGTGGTGCTGCCTGTTCATTTGCTTAATTCCTTATTGTGCTGATATTACAGGCAAAAACATAAAACCAATACCAAAAAAAAAAAAAAAAAGGAAGACAAAATACTGGAAAACATCTGTCACATTTTGAGCATGAACATCTATGTTTTCATTTTCTTCCCATATGTAGGTCTGATTTATCCATTTGTGCAGTATGTTTTTTCACTTAAAATAGTAACTAGCTGACTGCTCACAGTAGCAATATTATTTGATCAAATGCAAGTTTTTTTCTGCTTTCTCAAAGCAGACACCCTCTTTTTAAGTTTTCCTCAGAGGAAGAAAATGAGTACTTTGCAGCCTGCTACCTTTGCATAACTCACTTGCCATTTCCCCTCTAACTTATCTGCTTTCAAATAGAGTTTTATTCACCTGTCTTGTTAGCTTTCAATGTCAAACAATTCTACTCTCATTCTTTCAAATATCACATACTTCTTTGTCTCCAACATCTGCTTTTTTAATTGCTAGCTTTAGCTAAGTGCTATGTCATTTCCAAAGGGAAGGAAGAATAAAAGGAAACAGAAACAAAAAGGCAAATTGGTGTTTTTTGAGAGAATTTTATTTTACTGCCAACATTTTGCCTAGCTTGTTAACAAATAATTCAAAAGTACAGTTTATACTTTCAAACCCAGAAAATACCTAGTGATTGCCCAGGATTATTTCATTCTTAGAAAAATCTAAAAGTAGAAATCTAGGAATACCCTTACTTAAAAGAACAGGCATGTTGTAATAAAATCTCTTGCTTTACCTAAAATGTTGTGTATTCCTATTCTCTTATGTTTGATGTCAAACATTTTCTTTTGCATATTTTAGAATATTACACAGATTTCCACTTACAAATTGCACCAGCTATCCTGTTTCTCACAATGGAAATCTAAAATTTGGAAAAATTTAATTTCTATAAGCTAGTACAATTACACTTGAGTATTACACTACTGAAAATTACTCATTTAAGCATAAAAACCTAGGACCCACAAGCCAATATACCCACAACTCTGCTGATGGGTGCTTTCCAGCACCCAGCTTAAAGTTCTGTTTCATAATTCCATTTGTTTCCTGCCATGTAGCCAACTTTACACTTATTACATGCCTCCACACTTTAATATGAACTTCCAGTGCAGAACACTGTAAACTGTTTTCTGAAAAATCAAAGCATATGATGGCCATTGTGAATCTTTTGTCGTTATTGGCAGTGATTGCCTCAAAGAATTCCAGCAAAATACTGAAGCATAACCAGCCCTTCCTGAATTCTGTACAGCTACTCTCAGTCATGCTGAATTTTTTTGTAATGTTTCCCCATCTGAACCTTGAATTTAGTTTCTGGAGATCTCTCTCAAATCTTCTGCAGTTTCCTGGCATATATTTGTAAACAGCAGAGGAAAGCAAACTTGTGAGGTCTGCCGGAGCCTTTCCATTTCTATGCTTTCGTCAAAACAGGAATGCAAACATTAAATTTTTTTTCAATATCCATAATATGTGCATGCTTCATATGGCAAGTCTCTCCTATGCTCACATTGTGCTTCATAACATCTTCAGTGCCAGGTCATGCAGGAAGAAATCAAAGAAAAGAAATGGAAGGTTATAGGGCTCAGATAATTTGACTAGGCATATATGTATTTTGATCATTTGCTCACTCATATACCTTAGCTTTTTTAATCTAAAAAGTACATTCTCCACAAAACTTGCAATCTATTCTGTTTTTAAATTTCAATTTAAAAAATTAAGCTTTAAATCTTAAAACTATCTGTACTTGTCTGATGATCTTCCTCTGTTTTTTTGCTAGCACTTCACAAAGTAAGAGATAACCCTTATTTCTGTTCTACAAAAAAATTAAAAAGTCATGAGTACTCGAGTACAGTGACATGTCAAATTAGTAAAGGACAAGCCAAGATGTATATTATCCATCCTGTCCTCTGTATGTCCTTATTTTCATACAATACCTCCCTGTTAGCTTAAAAAAAAACCCAGTCTATAAGACAGTGTTGAAATTTTAACTGAAGTGTCATGATAATTTTTTTCTCTGTTAAAATTAAGTTCAGATACAAGTAATTTAATTGCTAGGTAGTGGTGCCCCCGCACACTGCTGAAAAAAAACCCCAATACTAGTATCATTTAATGTACTATTGAAACAAGAATTTTGGCAGACCAATGCCTGCAAGTTCATTTTGTCAGTTACTACAGAACTCCCCAAACCCAGCATTTTTTGATGTGTTTAGCAACAGATAAATCTGGCTGGACTGGTTTCCTCAGCAAAAAGGTTCATATTCACTGTTATAGGAGAAATTCCTAGCACAATGAGTACATGCAAGGCTTTATACTTTTCACATTTACTTATCTATATTTTCTGCCTTAAAACAGAAGTGTCAATTCACTGTACTGCACTATAGCTCTGGATGACTGTGCTTTTCAGTGAAATGAAAAGACAGTGGTGCTTACACATGAAGGTAAGGTATTGTTTGGGGTTTTTTTTCTTTCTTTACCAGTACATAAAGCTTGTGAAAACTAAACTAAAGGTGTTGTGTTTATAACTTTTTACACCATAATTTCATAAAACTGTACTTGAAGAAAATTATCCTGTTGCTTCTTTTTAAATCAAGAGATTAACTGGTGACTGTATATACGTTTGTATATATAATTCAGTAAAAAGGTAATAAATCACCAACAGAAACCCTGAAACAATTTATCTGAAACTACTATACACATACATTTGCCTTTTTCCCATTCAGCTTTCCACCACTTCTATCCATATCTTCATGACATTTTACCATTATTTTATTTTATCATTCCTCTATTCTATTCAGATACCTAACTTGCTTGGCTTCTAGCTTCAACTACTAGTCATTCACTGCGATAAGCTAGGATGAGGCCTCATCCTTGTAGAAATCTACTAAAATATGCCAGACAAATCCAAGGTGAAAGAACTAACTGCAGGATACAAATGTTAAGTGAATTTTCTAGTGTAGAAGTGTTCTTACATATGATGTATTTATTTGGAAATTCATCACTATGGGCATTACAGGCATATTCTTTTATGTCAGTCACAGAAATGCAGATCTGAAAACTTAAGAGGAAAATGTCAACGAATGTTATCTGGCATCTGAGAAAGATGTTTAAGTGTCAGATACCAACACCAATTTCTCAGGCTTTCCTGAGTCTTTTTTTTTTTACCAACAGAGCTGCAAGTGGACAAGTGTTAGGGCTTTGTGTACACCCGGACACCAGGAAATGCTTTCTGAATTTAACTGGGTAGGTATACCTTGCCTCTGCAAAACAAAGCCTCCAGCTGAGCTCCAGGATCAAAGCTCATGAGATCTGCCAACTCTCAGCACCCACTCCACTACCTGCCATTAAAAGCCATCCTTAAAGCTCAGGTTATTGGTGCCAGTCTCTTCTCCAAACACCTGACTGTCCTAAAAAGCAGCAAGAACAGACTACTCCATAAAAGAAGGCAAGCAAGGCGCTCAGAGTCATAGCTAGGCAGGCAGTGGTAGCAATATCACCAGAAAAACAAAGCCAAGAAGTTGAGTCAGAGATTCAAGACTGGAATCAGGTCTGGACAGAATAACCAAGATCAGACAAGATCAGCCAGGTCTGAGGGTAAGCCAGCAAGTCAAGCCAGCAGGTGAGGATGAGAATGAGAATCAGGGAGGTACAAGACGGCACAAGTGCAATTGCAATGCTGCTGCAGAGTAGCTCAGGCAAGGGCCAAGCACTAGAGCTTCAGGTTTAAAGCCATTGCCAGATTGAGAGGGAGCCTGCACTGAGGATCCTTAGCAGCAGGCAGCTCCTGGACAAGAGATCTCAACAGCAAGTTGGCCTCTAGCCTGCACCTGAAAGGGGCCATGACAGTTTGTGACTTCAAGCAAGCTCAACAGATAGAAAAACCAAATCCTGTACTAAAAAAAAAAAATTAAAATAAAATAAAATAAAATAAAATAAAATAAAATAAAATAAAAGACAAGATGGACAGTTACACCTAGAGGAAGGTTTTGGGTGGAAAATTCATCTCATCTAAAGTTTTACATGAAAGTTCGTGTAACTCAAAGAGAAGGGAATTTTAAACACAGTGGGGGTTTTAGTAGCTTAACCTGGGCTCTACCATTTCATGCTGCTGGCTGTTATGAACTCTATTCCTGTATAAAATAATCCTTGTAAGTTAATAAAACGTGAACTTCAGCACCTACGTTCAGATTACTCCCCTGCTTCTGGCAGTTAAAACAGCCAGGCAAATACTGAGTGCTTGAGTGAACCTAGATTTTACTATGTAAGTAAACTGGATGCACAAAAATATGCAGTTTAGTTAGGGTCTCCAGCACACACCAAAAGGCTAGAATCCATTTAGTTAAGTGATGCAGGGAAAAGGTCAGCAGTCAGCCATTCTTATTTAGATTTGCTTTTCTCCTAAGTTTACTTCATCTTTAAAATTCAAGGACCTTAAAGAAATTCATAAAATATTATTAAATATTTTAAGCTCTCTAAAAGGGGATATATTATAATGTTTGTAATAAAAACCTGGACTCTCAAATCTGGATTTTGCAGTCTGAACCTTGAAAGTTTATTAAAGACTTGCTAAATTCTGTTTCTGGTATTAAAGTGGGTATTTTATTTCAAAATTCCTGTTTTCTGGATAAAGAAAGAACTAACAAAATGAAGTTTATTTGGCATGTAATCAATCTCATTCATCTCATCGTGTCCAATAAGGTGAACATGATTACACAAGGTGATAAAAATTCTTGGTCATCTAAGTCATTAGAGTTTTATACTTGTTTTCTTTAAGTTAGAATTTGATCCTCATGGTGTAGGGATCAGTTCATTTTAGTGAATTAGGATAGCAATCTGAGTTTGATAAAATTCCATGGGACTATTATGTGATTGTTTTCTTTATTCAGGTATCACAGCCAGACAAATATCCTCTTTGACTTTTAGCATACTCTTTATAATACCTGAATATATTTTATAAAGACAGACAAATCTATTTCTGGCAACTATACAAGCTTTACAGAAAAAAGTTCTTTAACACTTCCATTAAATACTTTTACTTCTATACCCATTATGTACACACAACGGGAGTCAATTGTCAATGAAACTCAAATCTCAGATCAATGGCCTACCTTACCAAGGCCTCTCAAGAAAGAAGTTTCCTGACCTATCTTTTACCCTTCCTTGAAGGTCCGCAACAATTTTCTGTAAAATTTTTACTATTTATTTAGCTACACTATATGTAATGCTAATGTTTGTCACATTAGCTAACTCACACATGTAATTTTAATCAAAATACCATAGCCTCTAACTAGATGTCCACATCATTTCCCATCTTCTGAATTGTCTCTGTGATAAATTCTATACTCTGATAGTTTTATATTAAGCCATATAACCAAGAGCCAGTCATGTTTCTACTTTAAATGTTTACTGGTTTGTTTTGAAGCATCACTTCATGTTCCACAGAATTTTATACAGAGCCTTTTCATAAAATAAACTGAATTGCCTTTCTATCTGTACTATTCACTTTAGCAAAACAAAAAATTACTTATGCTTTAAAAGTTGGCTAATGTCTCTCCCATCTTTCACTACCTATCCTTTTGCTAAAACAACACATATAAAACTGAATACTTAAATTGCAAGACTACTGCCCTGCTAATTTCTTATACAGATATGGTCTGTCAGTCCTAGATGACTTTGGATAAGCCCCAAAAGAAAGAAAATATTCTGGGTAGTATAATCCTGCATGAAACAATGTGATCTATATAAAAAATCACTTACTGAATCACCAGCAACTCTTTCCACTCCTAGGAGATCTCCCATCGAAGCAATGCCTGAATTAGTGCAAAGTGATTTGTGGCCCTGCAGCTGTCATTCATTAATTCTTAGGAAATACAATATACAGTACAACAGTACTCAGCCTGGGGTTGTTCAGTAATGTCTTAGGAAGAGTGTAATTTGTCTCCTGAATGTTCTTCAAACTTGTTTTCAAACAATAACTGTAGCCTATTACTTCTACGACCCCCCAAATACATTTCACTCTTGCTGAAATATTGTGTCGGTCACGCAGACCCATAAAGGGGAAGTGAAAGGAATTGTGTCTGAGAAGAGTTTGGTTTAGGAAACAGCAGAATTGAAGACAAGAGGTTTCATTCCAGTGCTCTGCCATTCCTGTATCTTTGGCAGAAAGAAAAGCACAGGCAAGCCTGACAGCAGGGACTAGAGGTTACCTGGGCACTCTGATACACTTGCATTAGCACTTCACCACACAGCCGACCTGCAATTTAGAAGAACTCTCTGTTTTAGAAGGAGTATTGCTTTAGAAGGAGTGATAATTCACTGCTAGCTGCCATGGGTTTTTGACCAGAGACAAGCGAGGACGCTGTGAGATGCAGAATCTGTTTGAGGATCCAAAAGCCTGGGGACCCTCTTTTAAGTGAACTAAGGAGCTGCTTGCACAAAGCCAGTCAGAGAGACTGTGTAATGCCTGCTTCATCAAGGACTTTTGGCAAACTGTATGACAAGTTCAGCTCAGCCAAAACCACGGCACCTTTAGACACGTACTGCAGGAGGCCTTGACAACAGAGGGAAGTTTTCTGGTGGGTCTCAGGCACTCCGCCTTCCCAGAAATCTGACAAGGTTGCACAGGAATAGAAGTCTTTTGCTGTCTTGAATTTGCATGTTAATTATCCTAAATTGCACATTAGGTACCTAAGAGGATTTTTTTACCTTTAGTTCTTACACAGTTGGTTTAAGAACTAAATAAAAATATAGGAGCAAGAGAGAAACATGAGACAAGAATCACTTAAAACAAACACTGAAATTAACAAAGCATAGCCATTGCTCAGTGTTTAGTAGGCACCATGACAGCAATTACTTTAAGGAAGGATTTGAAAAACAATGCTTCAAGTATTTTTATGGCCAACTCCTCCCATGCTCAGGGGTTTTCATGCTTTTAGCTATTGCATCTGCAACTGAAGCTAACTGTGAAATTAGCAATTTATTTATCCCATGGTACATACACACACATTTGCAACAGTAAAAGTGAGTAAGGGTGAATAGTGAATGCTGTGAGGAATAGTTAGAACCTTTCTTACCAGATTTTGTCATTCTCTATTTAGTCGATTATCTGTGGATTCCCATATTGAAACTTTCCTTGTTCCATCTTGTGGCATATACCACTAATATTGTTAACACAATTGTATCTAAATAACATAATATAATAAAGGAAACTTTGACCTTCAAAATGACTGCCCAAATGGCAAGGAAACAGAAGACGCATTTAAGTATAGAATAGAATAATAAAGGCCTACAATTTGTAAGTAGCTTTTGATTCTGTAATGCTTAGTAAAAGTAGGTCTCCTTAGGAAGGCATATGCATATTAAGATATTTCTCAGGTTATATCTTTACAAAAACTACATTAGAACTTACAGTCTGTTTTCTGCATTGTGTCCTATTCTAAAGATATATCAACATAAGGGAAAAAAATCTTTTACAGAAATTAACTCTGATTATTTAGGCACAGATTTGAAAGCTGATTAAGTAAGATATAAAGTTGTTGCTAATCTTACTTGGGAGGCATAACTGATAAACAAAAAAGAATAATGAAGGCATATGAACAGTGATAAAATTATCTAGACTATTTTGTGTACATAACTACCAGTATTTTTTATTTATCCATCTGAAATCAAGATGTAATTATGCATTATTCCATTTTATTTTTAGACACATCTATAAAGTAGAAATTTTAGTTTATGGAAAACAAACACAGCCGTTCCTAAGAAAACTGAAATCTGAGATATCAGAAAAAAGTTATTTAATATCCCTCCTTCATCTAATGTCAATGAAATGTAATAATCATCACTGTTTCTTAGTGATTTTGTATGTAATTGAAGGTAATTAATAGATAAAGTTTGACATTTCCTGGTAAAAGCAACAGCAATAATACCAGTACACAATCTGATGTGTGAACAATACTTTCCTCAAGTTTAGTGAGTGCCTTTTTGCTCCTCTAATGATTTCTTTAATGGCAGGATTTTTTAAAATTGCACATTGAATTAAAATAAGAATACTATTATTGTATATAAAAAACAAGAAACCAAGTCACCTGTATGGCTGTGAGGATATTGGCTAACGCCTGGCCGTATGTGTCATGACAGTGAACAGCAAGAGCACTCAAAGGAATTTCTTTCATAACAGCTTCCAGCATTTTTTTCATACTTCCAGGCGTCCCCACACCAATTGTATCTCCCAGAGAGATTTCATAACAGCCCATACTGTACAGCCGCTTAGATACCTGATTAGAAACAGAAAAACACCAAGTGGTCAAGATGAAAGAGTATAAAATAGGGTCAAGAACACACATTATAAAGGATATACTTCTGTACAGGTTTTAGGTTTTGACCTACTGAGGTGGATCGATTTATCAGACATCCTATATTCATTCTTGAAAACTTCCATTTCAGAAGAAAATCCCACAGATCCTCTTATTTTAAAATTATAGTTCTGCTACATTCTGTACGTGGAATAGCTAACCAAATCAAATCCATCAAAAATGTGCTTTCTGACTCTCCCACAAAATCCAAATGAGCAAAATTTTAACATTATGAATCAAGTTTCTGTCAAGCCCTTTCCTACAATTTTCTTCTCTCTGAGGACTTCCTTGCTGTTTGGTTTTCTCCATATACTTTTCAGTTTACAAGCTGTGCAGGGTAAAGACCTGTCCTTTTGTTTCCATATTACATGAAGCCAACAAAGATAATAAATAAGTAACAAAAAGCCTGATTTTTCTTTCTCTTGGCACTTAAAAAATCAATGAAAACTGAAATTTTAACATGCTGCAGTCAACATTAATTTTGCTTGCTTTTCATGAAATCAAATATTAAAATACTAACAAAGCAAAACTGCAACTTAATTAACATTCTAGTCCATAAGTTTTAAGAATTTTCTTAATATCAAATAAAATCATATACAAATAGGTCTTATTTATGTAAGCAGAGCCCTAAATATTTCTTGAATTACGTCTGTGAGTAATTCTTTACATGAGTGAAAACTGAGGTCCGGCTCCGTAATTTTTGCATGGAGAGAAACACATTCAGAAGCACAAAATCATGTTTTCACTGAAAATATTGCTTCAGGAACTCAATGCAGGATCTTTCCATCTTATTTTTGTTGGATTTATTTGGAAAGATTCCACCCTTTTTTCAGCTGCTCAATATGTTTGTCCCCTTTATGATTCCCTACTGTGTATGAGAGATCCCAAAAGACCACTCCATTGGAACGGAATCCCAGTTTAGAAACTAACTGTTTAGAAATGAAAAAATACAACCCTCTTCCAAAAAGACATCTTAAGTCATACTGCAGTCTGCTGTTAAAACAATTCCAGGACTTCATCAGTGGGATTGCTGTGAGCATGTCTGAGGAAGTGGACAAAGTGCTGCACCAGCAGTCTCGGAAGTGCTGGATTAATATTGCTGTTCACTTAATTCAAAGAACAGCTGAAAAGAACTTCAAATAGTCTGAATCATCCTGTTTAAGGCTTGGAAGTGCTATGACTATTGCAAATGTGGTAAAACAGTGGTTTAAAGTCAGATTCCCTGGTTCATATACACATAAATTCAACATACATTTTAAGAAAGGGACAGTCACTGGAATGCAAAAGGGATTCATCTCACAGCATTATTTTTATATCCTCAACACATGGCAGGCATTTTAACTAGACTACTGTTGTAACAAAAAAAAGATCATCTGCAGTTTGTGGTGGATTACATTCAGTTAAACCCCAAACCTTAGTGTTTCTTTAAGACCAGAGCAAAGAAATGTACTGCATTTCCCCCCCTGTTCTTTTTAATGCATGATTCAAAGTTTTTCTAGATGAGTATTTTAGTCATAACTTGGACTACATAAACAGCTAGAAATCATATTGCATTCACTTCTTTTTCATGCTCAGTCTTTAGGTCTTTCAGCTTCTTGAATGCAGCGTTCTGATGGATGAAAGGTGAAAGAAGAGAGGGTGAAACTGTTAACAAGCTGAGCCTTATCACTGACTTGTCATGATCTAAACTTCAAGTGATCCTTAAAAAGAGATCTATATTTAATTTAAAGAAGAATAAGCATGCTTGAGAGCTGAATTGAGTTTTTGTACTGAATTTTCTATTCTACCATAGTAGAAGGCAGCTTGTTAGTTATAACTTTGTAAGTTGTCAATGTGGATTTTTGGGAGGACAGTGTGGGAGAACATACTGTTTTTTCTATGTAATTAGGATGTGATTATGAGCTTGCAGTTTTGTTGATTGAATAGGGTTGTGTTCTGCACCACTGAGCATTGCTGTGCACCAGTCTTATGCAACTCTCCTTGGGAATACTACCTTGACACCAAGCATTGATCAAAACGGGAATTGAGGAACCAGCACTGCAAACTCTTAGGCATGCAAACAGTCCTACTCCTGGAAATAATATCTAAAACTATACTCTTATATTGAATATAAAAGCTGATAATCCAGTTATGGATTATTTTAAACAGTTTACAATCTAAAAAACCTGCAGATCTTGTGCTGTAAGGGAAACTTAAATGATCCAACAATATTCAAACAAGAGTAGGTACATTTTCTATAGTTTGCTGAGAATGTGTCCTGAATAATATTTAATTTAATGAATTCATTGTGTTAGAATAAAAGGAAGCTAAGGAAAGAAATAAGCAGGCAGAAAGACAAAAACAACCAAGCTGATGGAATTATATGATAATGGAATATACAACTGGCTTCAAGGATGTTATACAGTGTTCCCAACAACTTTCAAGCTTTATATGCATTAAGTTGAAATTCTCAAATCACAAAATGATAAATGGTTAAGCAGTGACTTCATTTCAAGAACCAGCAGAGTAATAACATAAGACTAGGCAATTTATTTTAGGATATGAAAACTGTTTGTTAGTTTGTTTGTTTTAAATAAAGAACCATACAAATGCACCTGATAGATTCCAGAAATCTGAAGGCATCTGAATTTTGCACTCACTAGATAACTATGTGTAAAGCAGCTATGTATCTAGTATACCAGAAATTAATGTAGTCTGCGACAATCTGTAATAATGCACATAGTCTGAAATAATCCACCTCTTCTAATTGCTTTGGCTTCAGTTTAAAAAAAAATCTTTTGCTTAAAAAAATAAAAATGGTCACTGTTACTGACTGCAGGAGAAACTGCCCAAGCCTTTCAACCATAGCTGCTGATTGCAATACACAGTGAAGGGAGTCAAAATGCTCCAATCCCAAAAAGATGATGACCAGAGCAACAGCTCTCTGAAAGAGTTTAGCAACTCAGCCAGTAATTTTGATAATGTTGATTCTGTGCATGTATTTACATGAAATCCATCAGATGCTTCTATTTATACAGCAGTGCTTGCTGAATCAGGGATGGAATTAATAAATTTAATGTGGTAGCTTTTATTCATGAACACACACACAGTGGTATGCAGGTATGCAAGAAGACACTTATTAGGATGAAGATAGAAAATAAAATGACTGTGAGTAAAAGTTTGCAGGTCTGGAACATTAAATAGCAATCCCACTGGCAAACTGCGGTAGCTCTTCTGTGCAAGGAAAGTCGGTAAAAAACAAGCAACACATGGAAAGAAGCCTGTTGGGGAACGTGGTAAGCAGTATGTCATCACTGCTCTAACTAAACCTGTGTCATTTCTAACCTTCACTTCATATTAAAGCAAGTAAGTTTAGAAATGTTGTATCTTCCAAATTAGGTTTTCCGGTTTTTTTCAAAGAGTCTGAGTATGTATGGATGCTGTGGGAGAAGTATTATTACAAATTCTGTCTGGAGTATATACTAGAAGAAGATGCAGGAAAACAGGACCTGAAAACCACCCAAACAGAAAATAATATATCAGACAAATGCTGACTAGCTGTTAGTGCTACAAATTAAAAAATAATGGTTTGGATATTCTGCTAGATCAACAAAAATAGGTGATTAAGTGTAACAGAGAAGACAAGCCTGTCTCTAGGTGGAAGGCCTTAGGATGTTCTGCCTTAAGCCCCTTGGAATTTTTACTCCACTTTCTTTTTTTCCTGTCCATTTAAGCTTTGATGCCCTCTTTGCCTTCCTGCAAAATTTTACACTTGTGTTTCACTCATCTCTCTTCTGGAAAAAAGGCTGATATCTTCTGCTAAGATATCTTCTGCTTTATCCCTTATTCTAAATGGGAAAAAGGATCAGGGAGGGAAGGTGCAACTTACTCCATCATGACACTAGAGCAATTTAAGAAATCATATTTGGGGTGAATTTTGGTTCATGTGTCAATCACATGACCCTCACCAGAAGCACAATAACAACACAGTGTGCTTATTCCAGCATAAAATGGATTTAAAAGCAAGAAGCTGTGCTGGAAATTCTCTTGAACAACATAGTCCACTGACACATATGCTTGAGTCTATTTCCTTAAGTAATTTCTTACCTTCTTGCTAGATAAAATAGTGCATAATACTTTTTGTCATGACTGATAACAACCAAAATATGCTATTTTTCTCACATTTGACAGTATATGGTTAGGTAAGGTTTTGCACTAAGTTTTAGTATTAGCTAAGTTTTTTGCTTGTTTTCTCTAAATTTTATCCATTAAAGATCTTCTTATGATTAAGTTGAGAAAATTACTTATAGACATTTTTAAATGCATTTTTGGTTCATTAAAAAGACAAGCCAGAAATTCACTCTTACTTCTGCCACTTTATCTGGTGCAACGTTTCCTTCATATGGGCATCCCAAGGCACAGGACACATACCTATAACAAAAAGAACACACAATGTTCTGTTTTATGTCTATCTATCTATCTATCTATCTATCTATCTTCATCCATGTAACATTAAAAAATAGGTTAAATATAATTTTGAACATATAAACCAGTCAATGTAGAATAAAGATTTAAACAAAAAGTTAAAATTACATCAGATGAAAACAGAAGGTTTATTAATTTTCCATTTTCAGATCACAGAACAGCAATGCATAGCATTATTTATGCTCAATATATGTCATGAGTTGTAAAGGACTGGCAATGCAGTTTACAATGTTGTAGGAAACTCGGTTTTTCTTGGTATTTCCTTCTGAAATTGCAAGAGCCAGCTCAAACTTTGCCTTGCTTTGCCCTTACAAGGTATTCAGACAAAGACATCACTTTCTTCCTTGTACTACCTACCCAGATCATAGTGAGCAACCATGGACACAGACTACTTCTGACAACCCCACCATCTCATCAGAACTGTGGTGAATGAGGAAGCTTTCACTCTCTCTCTCTGTACTGGCATTTCTGTCCCAGTGCCCCAGAAGAATTATAGCTCCACTGCAAGCTGTAATTTAGGTATGCCTTGGGACAAGAAGAAACTGAGAAGCCAAACTGTGTCCCTCAGCTGCTATTGGCTCCACAAAGAACAAAAACTGAAAGCCACAACCAAGCTTCCATTGTTCAGCCCTAATGCTCTATTAGTATAGAATTCAGTTTAAATTTAACAACAATTAGGAACCATGAAATTTTAATTAAACTTCTAATTGTTTATCCTAAATTGATCAAGAATATGATTAAGCTAACCAGAAACATCCAGTCAAAATCAAAAGAGTGACTGTAACAGGATTTACAACAGATTCAGGGGCCTGCAGAGCCTCAGTCCCAGTGGGAGGTTGCCCAACTGCTTAATAGGAGTACAAGAGCCTTCATCGATCTCCCATCATTCCCTTTTGCTCTACACTGAAGAATATAATGTAAAATTGTACACTGTATAATGCAAAAGAGATTGAACAGATGCCAGTTTATATGCAATCAAGGTCCGTGGGGTAAAGGACGTATTGTTTCTTTGCAGTTGAAGGAGAAACTGATTGATAGAATGTGAAATTAGGATCAGTAACAGGCAAAAACAAATTGCAAAAAAATGTCCATATTTAAATGCATAGAGCATATTCCATCCCTTATATGAAAGCATGGTGCTGGCTCACTAGAAGTAACAGTAAAAATGAAGCAAACCTTAAATCTAAAAAGAGCTTGATTAGCTCTGACAAAGAAATGGAAATGAATTTTGTTTCCACGAAAGTGGTTGGGTCCATTACATCCTGCTCATAATTGTAATCCAGATGCCTACTAGACATGATTTCAATTATCTATATGGTATTATGAAAACCAGGCTTTTGAAACTTGGCCACAGAATTCATTAACTATCAGCCCCAATTTAGATGTCACTGTTTAAATTCCAAAATTCTGAATTTTCATATCTACATTAAAGATAAAAACGTAGCTACTGTTAACAGTTAAACACTGTCCTGATTTTCAGTGACACATAACTCAAAAGCAATTCAGAACAATTTCCTTAATTTTTTTTAAGCATATAGTTTTTCAAATGAAACTAAGCATGAAGAATTTCAGACCCGAAGGATTGCTTTTTACATAATACTAAAGTGCCTAGGGCTAGTGACTGCATATACCTACTGAAATTATTTTCAATATCAGCCACAGCACTTTTTATGAAGTGATTAAGAACAGTACTAAATACTAAGTAAACGCAAAACATATAGTACATATGTGCATGTGTTCCCTTTACTTATATCTTTACAGGTTCCTAATGGCTACCTATGTCAGATCAAGAAGACATGAATTTGGTAGTGATAATGTGCAATGAATTACATCTGGAATGGAGTAGGGCAAACAAAAGTAAAAGCAGGCCAAAAGGTATCTACAGAACAACAGAATATTCCCTGTGGTTCACACCAGAGAGCAGAAACTTGCCTGAGCTCATATAATTCAGCTGGGCCTGCTGGGGCATGAAAGTATGTGGTGACCTGAGGAATCTGCCTACTACAATACACAAATCTGTTTGAGATTATGAACTCTCTGCATACTTACACCATTGCGACTAGACTGACATTTTAAACAAGGAAAATATGGTAGATATAATCTATCTGGGCACCTGATATTCAATATTAAACTGGAGAAAATAGGGATTACTGAAAGAATTTGACAGGAAAAGAATTTCCTACCAGAGAGACAACAAAGTCCTGTGGAGAATGAAAAAACAAATTTTCAGTAAAGTTCATCAAGAATGAGCTTGGCAGAATTTTATTTAATATTTCCACTTAATGAGTTGGAATAAAAAGTAGAGATGTGGTGATAACATTAAATTTGAAAGCACAATACTTAAAATGCAGCTCTAAAAGAGTAAAGTGCACTCCAGACATATATCAGGATAAGCATTTTTAATAGAGGACATAAAATAGTGGACAAAATCACCAAATAAGATGAGCTGGAAGAGACTCACAAAGATCGTTGAGTCCAGGTCCTGGACCCTGCACAGGACCATCCCCAAGAGACACACCCTGTGCCTGAGAGCACTGTTCAAATGTGTTTCAAACTCTGTCAGGCTGGTGCTGTGACCACTTCCTGGGGAGTCTGTTGCAGTGCCCAAGCACCCTCTGAGAAAAAAACCTTTTTCTAATATCCATCCTAAACCTCCCCTGGCACACCTTCAGGCAATTCCCTTCGGTCCTGTCACTGGTCACCACAGAGGAGAGATCAGTGTCTGCCCCTCTTCTTCCTCTCAAGAGGAAGACTTACAAGCTGTAACTGCAGTGAGGTCTCCCCTTAGTCTCCCTCAGGCTGAACAGACCAAGTGACCTCAGCTGCTCTTCATATGGCTTCCCCTCCAGGCCCTTTGCCATCTTTGTTTCTCTTCTTTGAATGCTCACAAATATCTTTCTTATATTATGGCACCCAAAACTGCACACAATATTCAAAGTGAGGCCATGCCGGAGGGGGACAATCCCCTCCCTTGCCCTGCTGATGCTGCTGTCCCTGATGCCCCCAGGACAGGGTTGGCCCCCTTGGCTGCCAGGGCACTGCTCACTCATGCTCAACTTGCCATTGACCAGGACCCCCAGATCCCTTTCTGTGGCACTGCTTTCCAGCATCTCATTCCCCAGTCTGTCTGTACAGCCAGGGTTGCCCCATCCCAGGTGCAGAAACTGGCACATTCCCTTCATATGGTTGGTGATTGCCCAGCCCTCTAATTTGTCAATGTCTCTCTGCAGGGCCTCCCTGCTTTTGAGGGAGTTGACAGCTCCTCAGAGTTTTTTATCATTTGCAAACTTGCTTAGTATGCCTTCCAGTCCTGTGTCCAAGTCATTTATGAAGATGTTGAAGAACACAGAATCTAAGATGAAGCCCTGTAAAACTCTTTTTGAAAAGGTCTTGCTGTATTCTTATAGGAAATGAGATACAATTGGAGTCAGTTGCAGAAAACTACATGCAAGCCGGAACATACGCAGGCAAGCACTGAGCACTGCTAGTGGTGATACAGACAGCCTAGCATGTGAAAGGAGAAAACACGCATGCCTGTGTGAAAGAGCGAAGCTAATCATGTGTCTGGTCTGAGTATTTGCCAGGATATCTAGAATTAAGGCAGTGCTGAGTGGGATGCTTTGTAATTGCGTTTGTGCGTTTGCAAACCATTAAGTGGGGATGTGTGAGGAAATAGGTTTCAATACAAAGGTAGATCTGTTATCTACAGATAAACTTGGCTGTTACATTTTTCTTTTATTTTTGGGTATCAAAGAAGCCACAGGGCATTAAAATCACAAGAGAATACAATCAAATCAGGGCATTAAAATCACAAGAGAATACAATCAAATCAGACTTCCACTCACTTGACTCCAACATGGGAAACAACTTCGAAGGATGTTCTGCAGAATGGCTTGGAAAGAAGAAAATTACCAAGACAGAGCCACAGAGAGCAACAGAAGACACAAGTTAAAGGAATAGTCTGGTCAACTGCAGCAAACACTACTGACAAATCAAGAAGTATGAGGATAGACTACTGTTTCCGAGATCTTGTCATCAGGGAGTTTGGTGAGAGTTGTTGCAGTTGCAAGCAAGGAACAGAAGCCAAAGTGTAGGAGTTATAGGAGGGACTCATAGAAGAGGGTCTCCAGACAGTAATTATAAACAGCGCCTTCAGTGAGCTTAGGAATGAAGAAGAGATAGGCGATGAGATATGATATGAAGAACCAAGTAGGGTCAAAGGTGCAATTTTTAAGAGGCAAATGCTTGCTTATATTGCAAGTGGAAAAGAGCCAGAGGACAGTGAGAGGTTAAGAAAGAGAATAAGGGAGGGAAGAAATAAGAGGAAGAACAGAACATGGGTTCACTGGGGCAAGTGGAGGGGGTAGAGATGGAAAGTAGACAAGAAACTTCTGCTGCTCTGACAGTGGAGAAGAAAGGACAGAAGGAAGAGGATATGATATCTATTTTTCTTAAGAGAAAAAGCAAGATCCTATTTGAAGAAAAGCAGAAGAGCAAAGAAAAGAGTTTGAGCAATAAATTACAGAGGCAACTGGGATTTAATTTGTGAATTCAATTAAGTTGGAGACTACAGCTGTTTTCTAAAAAGATAGCAGGACTGAAAGAAAAAAATATACCATAATGAAAAAGACTGTCCCAGTCTCAGAATATTCACCAGAGACACTCCACAGTACGAGAGCAGAAGCAAGTATCTGGGAGTTCACAAAGTGGAATCTGCAGTGGAAGTGTTTAATTCTAAGAATGTGCTTAAATCTTTGCTGAATCAAGGCCAGAAATAGCTTAACTACATCTTTGGCACACAAAAAAAGAAAACAGCCCATGAAGCCAGAAATGGAAAGGACTTGCAAGTGAATGCATTGATACAGCCGTTTTAGCAACATACAGGTATACACTGTATACCTGTATACAGTTTGCTCACTCAGGTTTGAGAAATCAAAATCCTTCCCTTTAAAAAAAGTGATAAAAGTAAGTTTTCTACTTATTTCACCTGGCAGAATTTACCCAGTCTCTCAGCTGTCTGCATATTTCACTGCAGATGACTATCATTCAGTCTTCTACTAAATTGTTTCTTATGCATATAAAACAAAACCAAAAATCCCCACAACTTTACTGTGTAATATTTTGCACAAAAATGCTGAACAGCCTCTGGGGATGGGGAGGGAGAAGGAAGAGGAAGAGAGTTTTCAATTTCTTCCAGTACGCCAAAACCAAATTTCAATGTTCCACAAATGGTATAGACAGTACAAGGTCCCCATGATCAAGGTCACCAGGAATGGTGATAATCACATCAGCCCAGTGCCTGTGAAGTGAAGGATATGAAACCACGAACAGAGTAAATGAGCAAACATTTCTTAACCAAAGTGTGTTAAAAGGAAAATGAATCCAAGCAGAAACTGAACTCCATGTTGTAATCAGCCCTTTGTCAACTTATTTCAGCAGGAGTCCCAGAGCCAGATCCACAGCTGCTACCACAGCTGGAAGCATGAAGCCTCCTGAGAAGCCAGTTGCAGACTCAGATGCCGCTGTTTCCTGTTTATTATTATAGTGTAAGTTTGCATATAATTTACCATGTTCACTGCAGATGTATTTATTTTTATTGGATGTTTGTGCTAAAATGTACATGCCTATCATTTGGTGAATTCATAATATTAAGGCTGATCTATTCAGTCTCTTTGCAAAGAAAACCATTTGTTAAAAACAGGGAATCTTACTGTAGGGAAAAAAAAAAGAAAACCCAAAGAAGAGAAGAGAGAGAGAAAGGCCATTCTTCCAGAAATAGATTCTCCAAGCCAAGTCCAAAATGTGTAAATAAGGCTAGGATCATTTTTCCACATTTGATTTAAAAAACAACCAAAAAATCTCCCAAACACCCTCCCTTCCCCACCACCAAACAAAAAAGAAACAATCTCTTCATGTGTTTAGTGCCCAGTTACAAGTAATACGTATCATTTTCTCATTGAATACTACAGAAAAAAGTATTTGTTAATATTTTTAAGTGCCAAAAACCCACTGTTAAATTGTGAACTATGTTCTAGGAAATAGTTACTTCTCAAAAAATATAACCAAACTGTCACAATAATGAAGGGCCACTTAACCATTTAACTTTAATTAACTCTCTCAAGTTACCTATGGTGCCATCAGTAATAATCTAGCAAATGCATCACATTGTTACCTTACAATTTCTTACTAATTATAGTTTTCACATCTGATTAACTCTACACATTAAGAAGACATAGGGATCGTTTTTACTTCTCACAGAGATCCCTCTTTTTGTTTTTTAAAGCAGCTCTTCTGGCCTGCTATGAATGTTTTCTCTCTGCAGGTATAAAAACAATGGGTAAAAGTTGATACAGATTTATTCCTCAGGAAAACCTTCACATAGTGCAATCATCCAGACAGATGTCAGTACAATGGCTCCAAGATCCTTTTCTTAACCTGTTCCCAGTACAGAGAAATTCACTAAGTCTCCATATCCCAGCAATCTGGCTTCTTAAACTTCTCCCGGGCACTGATTCCAGCTGGCTTAATACTGCATAACCCTGTAGATATGCTTACCATTCACACATAAAAATGTGTTTCCTCCAAGTCTATTAAATGCTCATCTATATTTTGTTGTTTCCATAACCCCGAATATATAGGCTCACTTATAGTGTCACTTATAGTGACATGAAGGTTTCACACTAGTTTTACTATCTAGAAAAGTGATAATAGTGTAAATCACAATATTCTCAAAATAATTGCGACTATGCTAAACTACACAGTGTAGTCTTTAAAATGGACAATCTAAAGCAATGTGAAAAAATGTGTATTTGAGCCCTAAGTATTCCAGAATACCAGAAAATGTAAGTTCTGAATTTCTGCCTGTATTTTTAAGACACACACAGCTTTGAACTGTATGTATTTGTGCAAAACAGAATTGTTCAGTTTATCTTATGGTATTTTTAATTACATCTAAAAGGTTCACTACTGTAAGGCCATCCAAATAACTTAAGTTACTTAGGATGGACTGTAATAAAAGAAGAAAAAAAGAACATTCTTGAACTGAATTACAAAGATCTAATTATCTTGATAATCAGGAGGTTTAAATAATCAGGATGTGTCTTTATAAACAAACAGGCTTCACTATTAGTTTCTAAAACCAATTGTTTCAAGTACATTAAAATAAAAAGAATTTATTCTTCCAAAACCTTTTTCCCAAAAAAAATCTAGATATCATTAGCACGAGACAAAGATAACTAAAATCAATTCTTTAAGTCTTGATTATATTTTTTTAATGTGTATTAGTATCAAAGTGAATCAATAATTATCTCCTATAATGAACATGGAATTATGTATGTTGCAATCTGTAAGCTTTATTAGAGCATAATATAAAAGGTGGTAATACTAATGATGATAATAATAATAATACACAACATAGTTTGTTTGCTATCTATTTGTCATGGAAAAAATATTGCTATATTTCAAGTATTATCAACCAGCATTTGAATTCTGTACAAACACAGATGTAAGCCAAATAGTGATACATTTCATAATGTTTTTATGTACTGTGAACTGCACCATACAACTCATTCTTAAAAGGCATAGGACATAAACAAAGGAATTACATACAGCAGTTCAGAATTAATGTGTGATTCCATGTGCTTTATTTATGAAGCAGCAGCTTTGTAAGGAAATGCCTCTAGAGGTATTCTACAGCAATTATTTGCATTTGTTCTTTTAACACTGAACCTCTAAATATTCGCATACACATTCACATTTGAACAAACGGCCTTAAAAGGGCTATTCGCATGAAAATTTTTCAGGTCTGGGACATAAATATAGCTTTTAACTGCTGACCATGGAGAAGTGGATTTTTAGTAGAGGAAAAAAAATTACAACCTTTCAGGCTTATATCTCCAGTTCATTTTTTATTAGGAATAAGGCAGTCCTACATATTGGATGTTTCAAAAGGAGGATTTTATGATCAAGATTTTATGTCATGATCAGAGGACCCAAAGCACCATTTTTGGAAAAGAGAGAAAAATTACTTCCTTTATTGTTCTATTGTACTAATTGCAATGCATTCCCATGTCTTTTTAAATTTTGGAATACATTAACTTAGAAGAATCTAGCTTAATGGAATACATTAACTTGGAAGAAACCAGCTTATTCAGAATTTACTTAACATTTTCTTCACATGGACATTCACAACACACAAGTTAAAGGACAATCCAAGTGACTACTTCCAATTACCATTTCCTACCATTTTTTTTCAATCCTGGCTCTTAAGACTTAACTTTTAATCACTGAATAAGTTGTGATATCTTTAATAGTACCTGAATTATGCATTGCAAGGTGCAAATTTAAAACCACCACTATTTTGTGTCACTTTACATGTAAAACACACACAGCAGTAATTAACTGACCACACAGTTCATAACTGATTTGGCTCAGTGTCTTCACAGAGTGTGTCCCAGATGTTATTGTAAAGTTTTTATGCATGTACTAAAAAAACTCCCAAACTAACCCAAAACTCCACACAAAAACCAACAGAACCCCACCCCTTTATGATGCTAATAAATGGTCTAACTTCTAAGACCATATGCAACATTTCAATTCTTCATAAATATTTGAACCGATTTAGTAAACATTTAGAAAACTGGACTGTGCTACAGATTTTAAATGTGACAGCTGACAACATAAATTTTCTGGATAATGATGGAGTCACTGAGTGCAGCTGTAGTAACAGTAAGACATGCAAAAGCTTAAAGTTTAGTTTCAACTGTTCGAGTGCATTTTTCATAAGATTCAAGGATTGCAAATGATTTATGCTCAGTACATAAATTATAAATTGCCAGTAAAAATAGGAAATACAATTTGAACCCCTTAAAATTATTTTTGGAAGTATTTTACAACTGCTCAAATAAGAAGTTAGGGCAAGGCACTAAATTATCCATTTCCTGCAAATAAATAACGCTTTAAACAATAATAGCACTTTAGAAAGGAAACAATCTCTGTATTGAAATGAACACAAATACAGATTATGCATATTATTATTTTTATTACTTTAGTAATTCTAGCAAAATATTTAGCCTACAAAATTTATATTAGAATTAAAATGTGTAGTCCTGGGAGCTTGCTTGAGGAAAGGCTGCAGGTTTTGGCTATGGTTCTTTAAATCAGCCAATGTCGAAAAGGATGATTAAAAATTCAGAGTCCAGAGAGTAAATATCTTTCTCTGTAGTAGCTATAGTCAACAGCTTCATTTTGTGCACCTTGCAGCACAAAGCCTATTAATACATTTCTTCTATCTCTTGTAGTTTACACAAATTACAAGATCTAATCTTTTGCCTATGCAGAGGTACGATGGGATTAATTTGTTTTTATTCCTGATATCAGAGATAGTCATCCACAGCCTAGCCTTAGACAGGTCACCTACAGAATGACCAACACTGGATGCACCTAAACTCCTCTGCAGCCAGAAGGATGGATCATCCAGAGAGTGTTTCATCTTGTCCTATGGCAGGTACTTTAAAAAAGCACATACAGTAAACTGCAGCAGGAAGGTTGCCTAACCCCCTCTACTAACTACTAGAAAATTTAGGATGACAAGCTCAGGCTTGTTGTGTGGTCATGCTCAGATGTGCCTCATGTTACAACAATAGTGAAAAAAATACATAATTATTGTCAGTAAATAGTGGCCACACAACAAAAACCCTGAAACTAATCTTCTTCAATTGGGTAACTACCACTCAAACAATGAGCACCTATTCAAAATACTGAATATCAAAACTTGACACAAACCCTTGACGGTTTCAGCATTTAAAAAAAAATTGCATGGAATCAGGACACCAAAATGCCATTTATTTTATCTGTCACTAAAAGCAGCTTCTTTAGCAGCAGCTAAATATGGCATCATAAATCACAGATTTCAATAGCTAATTCTTTTTTGATTGTTTTATTTCCAGGAAAAAGTCATCTGGATTGCACTGAATACTTCTGTGAAATCTCAGTTTAAGTTTTACCTTCTGATTATATTTTAATTTTTTTTCATTGAGGAAGAGAAATCCAATGTTTTATCTCATGAAATACAATAAAAAATTCCAGAAGTCTTCCAAATGTACTGCAATATTTGGGAACTAACGAACTACTTTCTCTCAAGTACTAATGAATTCCCTATAGTAGTGCAGGCTTTTCTACCAGAGAAAATCATAGTTTAGTTTCCTAGAATTGAGTCTGAAATGTCAGACTGCTTCCATAACCTCCCCCCTCACAAGCATCGGAAGCGTTGTAATACTTCAGATTTACTTACTTCCTGAATTTGGCATTCAAAACTGATGCTTCTTCTTTAAGACTATTTTTTCATTTTCTAACTAATTAAAGTTACTACCTTCTTGACATTTCTCAGCTGCTGGGAGATCTACTGTGAAGAAAAGAAGTCCTTGTGAATCCTCTATGTCCATATTCAGGCTTCTGCTATTTTTTTCTGATCTTAAGAATTCAACTCAAGAAAATACACCAGAGCTTTAAAGAAAGTAGTGAAGTATATGAACACAAACCAATCACTTTTGATTATTATTTCTGAGCAATCATTCTGTCTCAATGCTTCCCACAGACTCTTGTAACTCTACAACCCATAAGGACTGTACCTGAATGAGTATGAACAGGCTATATACTTTGACACGAGTCAAAGTATCACAATACTTTGCAATTATTCTCTTTAAAACATATTTGTCTAGAATCTGATCATAGTACTGTTTTATTTCTCATTAATTACTATTTTGATTCCTCAAACTCTTCTCGGGATGGATTTTTTAAAAATGCAATCAAAATCCAAATGTATGGGGTTACCCAGTTCTCTTTTATCTTCTAACTTATAGTGTTCAAAGCCTTCTTTCCAATATTTTCATATACTGAAATCCATGTTCAGTGGATACTGAGATTTATTGCCTCAAAAAAGGTTTTTTGTTATGAAATAAGGCTCCATATTCTGAAATTTAGATTCTCAGCAGGTTTTTAGCAGATTGGCTACTTTATTATTGAGTTAGATGACCCCTGGATAAGTACTAGCAGTTCTCTCTTAAACTTTTTAATCTGTCAAAGTGTAACATTTTTCCATCTTCTTATCTCTTGTGCCTCATCTCTATTTTTTACTGGATAAATTAATTCTGTAATTTTTTTTTACTGGATAAACTAATATAATGTGATGGAGATAAACGTAACACTCACATAAATGTAGTTCCTCTTCAATATACATATCCTCTCAATTTGGATTCTTTACCTCATTACAATCCCACTAATGCAAAGATGATTTTTTTGCCCTTTTTTAATATACGTCTTATAAAGCTTCTATGTATCCTCAGCATTCTTAGCATGCATATATGTAATTCCTTACATGTGATAACTTAGCATAGTCCTTTGCATATTCTGTTAGGCCAAGAGACCAAACATCCTAAAGGCCTTGCAGTAGGAGGCTGGAAAGCCCTACGCTAACTTAGGAAACCAAGATCCTATCTAGAACATATCCTGTAAACTGGAGATTTGGCCCATCCAGGAGGGAAATCAAAGGATGGGGGAATATCACGCCATTCATCCAGGCCTCCCATTTGGGCATCCTTGTTAAATATGCTCATTTGTAAGGTCTACAAATTGTATACACAATCTATTGTGTGTGAGTTGCGGCACATTCTACCTTGCGGAAACCGTGCACCCTAAGATCCTTATTAAATAACGAGCTAAAAGCCCTTACCCCTTAACTGTGTCTGGCTCTCAATTTTCTAAGTCTAGGAAAAGGCATCACCACAAACAGAATTATTCTGTTAATGGCTATTTAATTCTGAATTATTCTGTTAATGGCTATCTAATTCTGAATGATTCACTTTTCCTAGACCTGTAAGCCTAAGGAAGAAAGCTATAGCTGGTGTGCACTTACCTGATTTCCATTCACAACTTTAAATCTGCTCACTTTGTAGCATATCTGATATTAAGCAGTTCTCTGTTGAAGTGTTCTGTAACATAGTGCACCTGGCATGACAGACTCAATAAAATTTTCCTGCATGTACTGTATGAAGTTTATCTTATGTTTGTATATTGCATTGAAATTAGAGATATATGTACTGGATACACAAAATAAGCACTTTCAAAATATAATCTGATTGTATTTCCCCTGAGTTCAATTATCTCCTTTCTCTTCATCTCTGTATTGCTCTGTTTGTTTCACCACTTGGCTGTTGATATTCCTCTCCTTTATCTCTTTGCTTTGTTTTCATTCTTTCAATTATTTTTGGGGGGGTGCGGTGCTATTCTTCTGTTTTACCATTTTCTGCCTCCTGCTTCTTTGTCTCTTTTTTTTTTTTTTTTTTTTTAATTTTTCTGTGTGAAGAAAAATAAAAGCCACATAGTTTTTCAGATAGTAGACAACAAATTTTTGGGAATGTTGTAGAATCCTGTCATGGGAACAGTTACTTCCATCACATCAGTGTATCAGTGCCAGAATAATTGCTTCTGGTATGTTACAAATGCAATAGACATAATCTGTGGCAGGGGAAAGCACCAGGGTGCCACTTTTTTAAACATGTGAAAACTAGTGCACAGAAGACAAGTTAATATTTTAAGCAGAAAATCAGTCTACAGTACACCACAGGGGCTTCCTCATCACCTGCAGTTTAGAACTTATGGACAAGTTGCAAAGTCCCTTTTTTGACATCCTCCATAACTATCCAAAAACTCCAACAACTTCTACAATACATAGGCTTTGAAGATTTCCTGGATGGTTGGTTGCCTATATTGTACCATTTAACTGAATTTTATTAGTTAAATGCAGGAATATGAAACAGAAAATATCTCCTGACATGCCTAGATATCTGAAAAAAAAAAAAAAAAAAAAAAAAAGGAAGTTTAGTGTAAAAATGTTCACAAATGGGTAAGGTTTATTGCTATACACTTGCTGTTTTGTCTGAATTGACTGCCTATTCCTTTAACCACACCTGTCTGGGACCTAAAGTTCAGGCATCCCTGAGTTTAATCCTCCTCAAGAACTCAAATTGCTAGTTATGTTCTCAGCTCAGAATTTAGTTTTAGAAAAAATGTGACAAACAATGGTGGCAGAGAGCTTTTAAATAACAGGCCTCTTATTTGAAGTTGCTCAGGGAGGCAAATCATTACTCTAATGGTAGATTAGCAACTGGAAAAAGTATTTAAACTCTGGTGCAAGTTACTATTTCTTAATACAGTGAACGTCCTTGCTTCTCTAGTCAGTGATTTTTCTCCTGAATATACTCAGGCTAAGGAGAAAGAACCCCAGCATTTATGAGCTATCCTTGGTTGGCTCTGAGCTGTGCGTGAAAATCATAGAAGCACAGCATGGTTTGGGTTGAAAGGGACCTTAAAGATCATCTAGTTCCAACACCTCTGAAATGGGCAGGGACACCTCCTTCAAACAAGTTGCTCAGAGCTCCATCCAACCTGGCTTTAAACAACACCTACAGGGATGGAGCATCCACAACTTCTCTGGGCATCCAGGCCAGTGCCTCACCACCCTCACAGTATGGAGCGTCTTCCTAGTACCTAATTGAAACATACTCTTTCATCTTGAAGCTTTTCCCCCTTGTCCTATCATTACAGCTCCTGACAGAGTCCCTCTCTGGCTTCCCTGCAGCCCCCTTTAGATACTGGAAGGTTGCTATGAGGTCTCCACAAAATCTTCTCCAGGCTGAACAGAGTCAACTTTCTCAGCCTTCTCTTGCAGGACCAGTGCCATGCCTCTGCTGGACTTGCTCCAACAGTTCCATCTTGTCCTTCTTATGCTGGGGAACCAGAACTCTATGCAGCACTCTAGGTGGCCTCTCATCAGAGCAGAGTAGAGGAGCAGAATCTCCTCCCTCACCCTGCTGGCCATGCTGCTTTTGATGCAGCCCAGAACATGACTGGCTTCCAGGGCTGTGAACACACACTGCTGGCTCAGGTTCAGTGTTTTGCCAACCATCATCCACAAATCTTTGGGTTGGACAAGATGATCTCCAGAGTTCTCTCTCAATCTAAACCATACTGCTGTTCTGTGATCTTCTGAGGCAGAGGTATAACTAGAAGTCAGATTTGCCTTTCTTAAGGCAAATGCCCAAACAACCACACACTGTTGTGAAGAAAAGGGTGCAGTAGCATTACCTCATCACTATTTCTGGAGCAAAGAGAGAAACCAGTATTTATTCCCTGACTGATTTTCAAGTACTTAGTCTCTGAGGTATCTACCTCTACCTATTTTCAAGTTCAGGTATTTTCTGAGCATGACGTAGTTTCCACTACTAGTAATTCTTAAGGAATCTCACTGCTGAGTTTCTCCTTAAATCTATGTGAGCCCTTCTGCATTCACAAGGACCTTCACAAATAATCTTAGCTAAGTAGTTCTTACCTGTGATGCAAAAGAAAATGGAAAATGGATAATTTTAAGTTAAAAAATAAATGCTGGACAATTCTAGAGTTTCATGCACTAGAGACTCAAAAATTTCAATGCCTGGATTTTCAGGATAACTTATCTACAGAATAATTTTTTTCTTAGAAGTAAATTTGTTTTCTCATTTTTGTATCTTGATGCTGCAAGGTATGTAGTGATATATTATGAATTCTACAATAAAATAAAAATTTGTAGGGCATTTTTTAAGGTGCCAGCATGAATTCTCAACAGCACAAAAGAAATTTTACTCTGTCATCTGCGATAGTAAAAACTAATTTGTATAATAAAATCTCATAAATACAGCTTCAATTTTTCAATTTCCACAGCAAGAGTCATCATCAGTAGCTAAAAATGCAAAAATAACTAAATATATTCAATCTTAAAAATAAAAATCACAGTAAAGACTATTATTATAATTCATCTACAGTGTAAAAATTTGGTAATAAATTTTTCTACTGGTACCAAATAACCCCTGTAACAATGACTCTAGTAACTCTGTATTACTTTAGAATCTGTATATTTACCCACGGACTGGAATATTCATATTCCTTGCAGATTTAGTGACTTCTTCAAACCTTTCTATGCTTTCTTCAATTGAACAATTAATATTCAGTTTGCTGAAAGATTCAGATGCTGCACCAAATACTGAGACTTCTGTAGCTCCTGCTGCAATCTAAAAAACACATTTCAAGAAAACCGAATCATAATACTATATTAAAGTATTAGATTAGGCATTTAATTCTGTACAACATTCTAAAATCTTAAAGTACATTAAGTATATAATCCATATCTAAAATCTAACGTTAATTTCAATTTTTTTTAAGCAATAGCAAACAGACAGATTGAATCAAATTTTGAGATCATTCACTATGGCATATTTTCTGCCTCTTCTTAGCAATTAGTTAAGCATGTTTTTAAAGTGATGAATGGTAAAGGTAATAAGATGAAAGAAATCACATGAACCAACTATATAAACAATGATTGATACCTATCTTCACCTTTTCAGTGAAGTAAAAGATCATACATCAACTCTCCCACTGTCTGTTCATCCTGAATACCAGGAAGTCATTTTCATGCTTGGGAAAGTTCTCTGTGTGCATATGCCTATGGCAGCAACAATAACCAACAGGGATTTCCTTGTTAGAGCCACCTCTAGGATCAAGGGTGCCACTGATCTTGGTGTCACAGTTGCTAAGGATAATATGGAAAATGTTACATGAGTCTGCTGAGAGAAGTCTCAGAGCAAACACCAGTCTAGAAAATGTGTAAATGTGGTGACTTCACTGAAGGGGCAATCAGCCTGAGCTTGTATTCAGTACCTCAGTAAATCAGCTAACATGAGGCAAACTAGAAGACTGAAAGCCAATTGACAGGAGAAGAAAACATTTAAGCTTAGGAGAATAGTTAAATAACTCTCACTGTCCAGTGAACAGAACATTCTTGTTCAATGAAAAAGTATGGAGCTTTTCCATTTACTCTCTGCCTCTGCAGGATAATAAAATTCAGCAGGGACAAATATTCTTTCAGACAGAGGGGAAAAAACATCAGCAAGTAAGAATGCAGGAATAATCTATAACTATTGTTTCATTATTTTCCCTTCATTGTATCACTAAATACAGTATAGAGGTAAAGCACAATTAATTAAACTCATACAAGCTACCATTGAGACAGAGTTGTAGCACTACAATCTGACTAGTGGCTAGTTAAGTCAACAATGCACAGGATTCTGTTTTAACAGATATTTCAGTATAGAAACTGTGATAGACTAGACTACAAATGTCCACCCAGAAGTATGCTTTCCAAATACAGCTTGTCCTAAATCAGGACAAAAGCAGAAGCATTACAAATTTTCAAAAAGAAAAGAAGTGTAAAGATTTGACTAAGAATGTGTATATTTTAGGACGACTGAACTGCTCCATTTTCACACTTCTACACACTTCAAGTCTATAATTTTGACTGTTTTGGAAGAACTGAAACAATTTAAACTTTCAAACCAAACCAAATGAAATCCAGAATTGCACTAAAGCTTTTTCATTTAAATGAGTCTTTTGTCATCTTTCTTCAGTATTTTCCACCAAGACACTCTTCAGAAACTTTTCCAGGGCCAACAAATCGAAGAGAAAGAACTGTCTTGCCCTTTACATACAAGCATTATTTAAAGGAACTTACAAAGTTCCTGGTCAATGCCTCTGCTAAAATATGAGCTTAACATCACTCTGTGAATTTCCCCATTTTTCATAAAGAAAATTGAGAGTTTTCAGTGAAAAAAACTATAGCTTACTTCTCACATTAAAAAGCTAGTTTCCGGTACTGAACTGAAAGGGTCTGAAACATAAAAGAAGTAACTTTTATAAGAGGTCTACTTTTGAAAGTGGACAACTCCTATGAAGGCACTTACAGCAGAATGAAAACCTTGAAGATTAGGTGTGAGAACAGGATATTGGACTCCAGGATGCCGCTCAATGCCCCTCATTACTTCTTCATGATCTGCCATCTAAAAGATATAAATAATTTGTATTGATCAGCAGTTATTTTCTGATTTTATGTAGCTAAATAGAAATTAGCTTAGACTGTGGTTTTGCCTTCATTACTTTTAAATTTCATACCAAAAGTCTAACAATAAGGGGGGTTAAACTGACTTTATACGAATACTCTTTTTTAATTTCTTAACTTTTGACTATTTGTGTTGTAATCTTTTTAGATCTATGTGAATATAGAACTGGGGGTAAGACTTCTACAGTGTTCCTTTGTGTGTGTATGTAAAAATAAAATTTGCATCATAAACTGACAGACTTATGATCATGCTGTCCATGAAGTGTTACAGCAACTTTGACTTTACTTCACTGGACCTTATAGGTGGAATTAACAGAATAACTGAGATTTAGAAAACATAGAAATCTTGAAAACTTCAGCACTTTGATAAATGCAACTTCACACTGTTAAGTATAACTGAACTTGAATTACTCAACACTGTAATCAGAACATTTGAAGACTAAACATGTCTATTCTTAAAAATACAACAAAATCCTGTTGTCCGCATAGTGCAATGTTTTAATATATGCAGAAGTTTTTTTCTAAAGAAGAAAATACTTCTTTACTGTAGCAAAAATCAGAGTATTTGTTTTCTTTAGTCTCCCCTTACAAAGGAAAATCTGCCTTTTTAAGATACTCTTAAATTTTTCCCATACATTCAAGATTAAATATATTCACTGTACTAATGAAGAAGATGAATGAAACACTTATTCATTTAATAAAGGGCAGATTCTTTAGATAAGTACATTTTCTTTTAAAAAGTGGGTTGAAAACAAATTTTTCTCAATGGTGTGCACACCTGAGAACAATACAATTAATAAAACATCTTTCTCTTATTTAATGTCTTAAAGACTCTGAATTTTAAAAGAAGAATACTACATTTTAAATGCTTTTAAAATGAGCTCTCATAATAGTAAATCTCTCAAGCAAACACTATTAAGTTGGATTTCTGCTTTTTTCCACACTGGTGAAAAGTATTTTGAGAAGTACCATGCAAAAAGATATATGAACTACAGAGCTTTCATTACTCCTTACTTTCAGCAGATACCTTTTTGATAGCTATGCAGTACCACAATTCTAAATGCATGGTATTAAATTATACCACAGCATAAACTAAGAATACTACTCGTAACCTGGAATCTTCTTGTCAACTTCTATGAAAATTAATGGATTAAAAATATCAGAAAAATCTATGTATTCCTCTTCAAATACAAGCCCAACATGTATCTATAAGGAAGTGGATATATGGTACATAAGGTGTTTTATAGCCAGACACAACTCATTTCTCATCATGAAATAAGTGATAGCACAAAATCTTTTGTATTTACTTCTATGTGAGCTAAATTGGTCTGATAACCTCACAAAAAACCTCTGTTAACACCTTAGTTTTTTAAGAACAATTTTTCATTCCTCAATTTAATATAAGTAATAGCTACATTTCTCAGGGCAAAAAAGAATGTCTGAAACCAAATGATAAATTGAATGGCAAATTCTGGAACTAAATTCACTCTCCAAACCAATAGCCTGTCTTAAAATATACTAGAAAACCAAAATGACACTTTTTAAATCAGTAAACCTGCCAGATCCAAATGATATGTATTAAATCTGTCCCATTGCTATTTTTCCTGTAAGTAAAATCCCATCTTTGCACATATTGCATGTTACAAGATTTTAAATTGTAATAAAATATATCTTTTCCCAATTTCTTTAAAAATAAGCTTCCTAATAGTAGATATTTATAATTTTTGGCTGTTTATGTTATAGGTGTGGGATCCTGTTTTACATGGCACCTTGCTACTGTGGAACTTTTTCTTTTAGATTTTTCAGCAAAAAAAAAAAACTTTGCCAAAACCAACAGTGGATGGGAAACCATAAAAAAATTAAAATACTAAAACCAGAAATAAATGAATGAGTGATCTAAATATAACTGCAAATTCTATTCCTATGACCTATGAAAAAAAGAAAGAGTAAAGAAAAGGCAAAGTCAAGACTGCACTCTGTCAGAGCAACACCGAGCAATCTTATCTTTTAAATAAAAAAACCCAAAACATTTTAAACACTAATTAAGCCATTAACACAAAGTATTCAGACATGAATTTGAGATTAGAAGGGATTGCTCATTTTTTTCTAAACTGACAAACCTGTGCTTAATTTAGTACTTGTAATGGCTCACAGGAAAAGGAAACAATTTATCAAAAAAGGAAGAAATACACTTTTGCTTTAGGCTTTTTCTTCTAATATTTAAAAAACTACATTATCCTCTGTTGCAGTAACGGGCAAAGTGTGATGGCAGTTAGAAAAACTTAACCTATTCCCTTTTAGCAGACAAGATGTGATTGCCCCTGCATTGATGCCAAAGAAATTCTGCATTGTCACTCTTCACCTTTCCTATTATCCTTCTTCTAGACTCTTCCCTGGTGACCCTGAGAACACTGAAATAAACAAAGGAGTCCCTCAGAGTGTTGTACAATTTGCTCTGCTAACTCATGAATAAGCATGGCTGTACCATATTTTTCCCAGAGAAAAGCCTAGAATACAGTCCAGGCCCAGTTTAAAATGGACAAACTTTATCTACATTTTGTCAGATGTCCAACATGCAATAGACATTGTTAAAACTGAAGTATTTTCTCAAATTATTTAACTTCTTGTTTTAATTTGTAAACAGCTTGTATGCTCCTTTATCAAATATATTCAAATGCCTCTGTGCAAACAAGTTCTTGAATTTCTTGAAAACTAGTTTAAATTCTTGCAATTTCTTGAAAATAGTTTAAATTATATACACAGGTATTGACTTATTTCCTTATTTGCAGGAAATAATTAATTTGCACAAACAGGTGCTACATAGTAAACTGCAGGACTAAGCCTGAATTTGCAGTGCTAAATCTCAAATGGAAATGTGGCAGTCTAATGCCAAAGCAGTTTTGCTGCCAGTTCCAGAGAGGCTAGGTTTCTGCTGAATTCTACCAAATCTAAAAATTAATTCTGGAAACATAATACACAAATTATTATGATTCATCAAAATTTAAGTGTAGTTGCTGATAGAGTGTTAGAATTCCAAAATAAGTAATATGCCTAACTAATAACTAATATGCCTACTAATACATATACAGAAGTCCCAAATTTAGATCCTCTAAACACATTTCCAAATGCGGAAAATTACATTTCATTTAGAGAAAAAGAAAATAACGTATACTATTTCTTTTTTACATCAATGACTACTAGTTTTAAATTAGTAGAAAAGAAGTAGGAACAACATTAAATTATATTAATGATGTATTGCCATCCCAAATCTTTATTTGCAACTGAATGTTACATAAATAAATGGAATAGCATTTAAATTGAAATAGTTCTGAATGGAGCTGATTTTACATACCTGAGGCACCCATTTGGATGAAACAAAACTGGTCACTTCTATTGCAGGTAGGCCTGTTTTGGAAAGCTGGTTGATTAACTGAATTTTTATATCAGTTGGGACTATTACCTATAGACATGGAGACATACTTTAGCAAAGTATTTCATACATAAGAAACTTTTGTAAGTGAAATGTTAGACATTTTACCGTAACTCTACTCTCTCCTGACAGTAGGAAGTATAAGGAAGGTATAAGGAAGATACTAGGCAGCATCTTACTTCATTTTCTGGCCTCATTATTTGTTATTAACCAAACACCAAACTAGCAAGAATTGACAAAGGAAATACTAACAGTGCAACCAGGGAAAAATGGGAGGAAAAAAGCTCCACAGCTGAGGCAGAGTAACTCTATTCTGCTAATACCACTAACATCTCTGGTATTAGTAACAATGCTATATGTGAGCTTATCCTCCTGTTTGTGGAAATAGATAATTGTTTCTATACATGTACCCTATAAACTATTTCAATCTTCTACGCTTCCCTACCACCCTTCAGGCAAAGAATGCTATCAAAAGAGTAGTATTTTTCTCCCGTCTCTTTAGCAGGAAGCATGACAAAACCTATTTTACTATTCCTTCTACATGAACACTTGAAGCAGAAACACAAGTTACAAAGATAGCCAGTGTTTCAGCGTTTACCAGTTATGTCACGACAGAATGTTACTGACTGACAAGGCAAATCCCAGTAAAAAGAAATGCTGAGTAACAGAAAGGCTGGTTAGCCAAGTATAGAAAGAAATTATATGATCTAAAAGTTGGGTAAATAGGAATACAGTTTCATTCTAACATAAATGAAAATTATCAATATGAAAATAGATATATTTAATAGTAAAAAATGAAAGAAACATAATTAGCAGGATGTACATGTTTTATACAATGAAAATAATACTAACATCCATGTCAAAGCACATCCAAAAACTAAAAGAGAAAAGTTACCTTTTCATTTTGTAATCCATCCCTTGGCCCAACTTCTACAATCTTTATGTACTCAGGCAGTCCAGATGCTTGAGGTTCCTGAAATGAAAATCAATACTGAAAAATAAAACAATTAAGGTCACCAAGATCAAAAGGTACGGCTTGTACTTGTCCTTTCATATGATTCTGGGTATAAAGTCATATTGTCAACATTAAGTTTGCTCAGTGCATTAAAAAATCTGTGAGAACATGTTCCACACCCTTACCTAAGGAATAAAAGTTAAAACCAGAAGTTAGTGAACGTTCCACTGCTCCTTTGTGGTCACAAAAGTTTATTAAAAATGTATATGGAACCATAAATGAACATTGAGTTTTACAGTGAGAAATATTTCCATTTCAAAAATCTTTCCAATGAACAATCCAGTCCTCCAAACTTATAACTGAATGTTCTCAATTTCACTTAACAGGTACTTCTCTGTAAACGTTTGAAAGACTTGGCTATAAATCTGAAAATAACATAGCAGTCAAGAAATGTTAAAGAGATTATTAATGAAAAATGAAAGTTATTTCTCTGACTGGAGGTTTAAAAAAAGGATTTAAAGGAGAACAAGGAAAGCCTCCAGTAGATAGGAAGAAGAATTTTTCAGATGTAAGAGCAGCTATGGAAAGGCAGGAGGCTGACGGGGACAGGAGGGAAAGAAGGCAGCAGTAAAGTCAAAGGTCTAAGGAGAACATGGGGAACTGAAGGGGGATGAAGGAGAAATGAGAACTGGAGAGCAGGTGAAGGGAAATGAAACTTCCTTTTTTATTATTTAGCTGCTCTGTGATTGAATCAAGTTGACAGGTGTGGCAGTTAATGTAAACTGGACCTGTAAGTCCTGAAACAGTTCAAAGCAGTTGGCTGGATTGAACCCCAAAAGCTGTGTGCCCTTAAAAACACACCCCATGGCTAATTTGGGGCATGCTGTCCATGCCCAGGAGTGGACAGGAGAGACACAGGCAGCCTTGCCAGCAGCCCTGGAAACACCCTGTCTTCTGTACTGCATTGAGGACAGAAGCTAATCCAGTTCTCCACTCCACTGCTGAAAGCCTGAGCTGGGATTAGCACAAGGTACCTGCAGGATAGCTGCACCTCTCCCAGGAGTTTAACAGCACTGGAATGGTGACACTGTCAGCACAGGGACACAGCTCCTGCCCACGGGAGTAACAGTTCCCCCAGACCAGAGATGCTTTGTTAAATACAGCCACTAATTTCACAACATCCACAACCAAAGGAAAACCCCCTATTTTTTTCTTCCCTGACTAGTATCATCAAGCAAGTTTGTTTCAACCAAACAGCTGCTAATTTCTCCTCCATAATGGAAAATGAGCATGCCTGCAAGCACCCTTGGTTTCTCCCTGCATTCTTCGTGCCTGTGGGCAGTTCTCTGCAGGACTTGCCAAAATACAATAAATATATTTCAGACCATTTACTGTATATTTATCTGAACCCGGTAAAAAGAATGGGAAACAGCTGTATAGCATCTATTTGATCACATGGAACATCTGGTAAATTGAAACCCTGTCAAGCCCTGCTAAGCCCACACTCACTGACAGTATAAACCTACTTAAATGTGAAGGTAAAACCTTCACATCTGCTGCATATTGTTCCTCTTAAGTTATTTTCACAAATATGGCACTGCTTCAGCACTATAGGCATAAATCTGGGTTATTTCATGATTATCAGATCCTCCTTGTTGCAAGACAAATGCCACAGCTGTGCTATGAGTGAAGCTGTGACTGGAAAATAAAAGGAGAGCTAAAACAGATTATGTGAACCAAGGCATAATTTAGAGCATGAAAAATGTCCATAAAACTTTGGGAGCAGAAGTGTTCATTTTCTAGGCCAAATCTTGTAAATCCTATTTAGTGCCTACTGTGGCAAAATTTTGTGGAAATCAAGAGCTGTACTCGTCTTTTCAGAACAGTTCACACAGCCACATGAGGTGATGTCCACAGCCCTTGGAGTTCATAGGGGTCAAAAGTTTGGAGAGGATATTGCAGAAAGGCATTCAAGTATTGGTTTTTATTTTGTGTCTGTGATATTAGATACACAATGTCTTTGAACCATAGTACAGCCCCTCTCAGCCCCTGATTTTCTCTATAGCCTTCTTGTTCACTAGTCAGTATCAACTTGAATTCACTGCTCACAGAGTGAGAACAACACTGAGAACTACATAGGGAATGACTCCCACATACTGTAAACTCAAGGCAGTACTATAGACAAATCTGTACACTCTTCAAGCTGATGAACTAACAGCTTAGAGTGAACTTCTTGGCTATGAGTTCAGAACAGTCTTGCTTTGCATTGTATTTCATCTAATTTTCTTTATGGTACATTGGTCGCTCATATCTTCAATGTCACTCAGTTCCTCCTGTGTGGCATCCAATGTTATACTGAAAATGTCTCATGTCCTTCCATTATCAGCAAATATTACCACCTTGATACTTTCTTGTGAAAACTTTTGGACTAACATCATTACCTTATTTTAGAACAAACATACATTATCTCAAAAAAAATGCATTAATGCTATAGAAGAAAGATGTTTCAAAAAAACATGGAGGAACTCCACCAACAATGTCTTTCCAGTCTAATAAATCTGCTTTCAACATTATCTCCTATTTCCTCCTCAGCCAGTCTCTTATTCATCTCACAAATTCTGTTCTGATCGTTCTTCTTGCCAGCATAACTAATAATTTCTCTTGTGTTGCATTGCTGAAGCTCAGATAACAAGCAAGTCAAAGACAGGCAGAATACTTAGGTTCAGGTCCCTGTATACTATTTATACATTTTACAGTCCATTGCTGCTGGATAGAACTCAGAAACAAATTGGAGACTATAAGAGTATGTATACCATCTTCTGCTAAAGTGACTCTCGTGTTTTTCTATGCTGTAGCCCAAGTAGAATACAAGAGGTAAAGGAATCTCACCTGTCCTGTGAATGAATACTTGGTAACTAGCTGTTGGGACATTCTTCCAAGAAAGAAAGAAATAAGTACTTGACAAAGCTGTTGGGAAGGAAAAGGAGACCCCGCTTTCTAGAAAGTTTTCTGATCACAGTGCCACACTTGTAGAGTATCGGGACATTACTTAAATAACATCTGAAAAAATTGCCTGAACCACGAGCCACATTCTGTGCCAGGCTCAATGCCATCTGAACTCACTAGTCAAGCTTCAAGTACACAGAACACACTGAAGTCTGTTAAGAACTTGGGCAGAGTTTAAACATGTCTCTGTTTACTAACTGGATGGCATTAGACCTCAACCAGGACTTGGGCTTCACGAATTGAAGGACTTAATTCCCCAAACTCTAACTGGAGCATTTCAAATGTACACTACACCTTTGGGTAAAAGGAATGATTTTCTGAGCCAACAAGACCAACTTAGAGAACACCTTTAAGTATGGCATTAAGTGCCCTACAGATAAGAATTAGAAAACAGAATTATATAGAAAAATGAAAATCAGTTTCTATATTTTAAATGACTGAGAAATAGTTAACTTTGCAGAAATACACAAGTACCAATTTTAGTACCACTAAACATGTCAGGTATACAATTTTGATTCAGGGAAAATATTTACTAAAATGAACTGTATGAACTATTTTTATGTAACAATATATGAAAAGCAGTAATGGCAAATACTTAGGGGCAACAGCTTATTGAATAATACAGGGTCTCTGTTAGAAAGTAATGACAACCAAAGTATCATGTTTTAAATATCAAAAAGGAAATAGCTGACATAAATGACTAAGAGCCTGGAAATTTTTTTCCAAGTATCAAACCTTGCCAAGGGAGCACAAAAAGCATATAAAACCACAAAAAAAAAAAAAAATTCCTCCCTCAAAACAGAATGCAGCCAAAGAGTAATTTTTAAAGAAATAAAAAAAGGAAAATCAAACAATTTAGCTTCAGACATTGAATGCCAAATTTCTGTATGGAAACATTTTCTCTCAACTATAAATAGCTACAAATTTAGGTTCATCATAGAAAACCCCAGTAACTTTTAATTAAAGCAGTAATAATCTCCCTAATGTAACAATAAATGTAAACAAATTAAATAAACACACTTTTTAAGCTCTGTCACTACTTCACTACTTCTACTAAAGGTGCTGACGTTCTTTCAGCCTTCTGATTTTTATTCCATGAAGGTCATTCTTAAGGGCAGAAACAACAATGGCAAATATTACCCAGAGCGTCTCAAAAAACACAAAAGTAAAAGAGAAGGATCTGGAGGTTCAGGTCTTTTCAATCCCAACTAAACAAGATAAAGTTCTGCTTTCCTATTCCACAAGGTGGTGTTCTGGCACAGAGGACAACTGAACAAAGGTAGGTCCATCCTGTACAAAGAAGAATTACTCAGGAAAGCAGTTTTCAACAGGAATCAGCAGGGAGGTGGCATCAAACTCCATAATGTATATCTGCAGTGACATGGAAAAATGCCCAAAAACCGAGAGAAGGCTCTAAGATAAATAATATGATTGCTGGAAGGAAAACAAAGAAAACTGGTCAATCTTCTGAATACACAGATGCCTCTAAACTTTACAAAACATAGAGGAAATAAACAGGAAGAAATTAAAATCCTTGTTCACATAGTTTCACACTACTAGACGGCACATATTAAACATATTAATTCCCAGCTTAACGAGAGAAAAAATGAAGATTCAAAAAACAGTCGGGTGCACCTGAGGAATATCCCTCAGTAAAGATAAACTGAACATTCATTCTAGAACTTCTGCTGTATGCTGCTGACATGACCACTGGGAGAAGAGTAGCCATGAATGTGTTCGTGTTGAAATCACATAATCACACCAAGTATGATTATATGGGTGCTTTTTATTGAAGAGAGCTCTGAGAGCTTGGGGTACAGACCCAAATCAGACTCTGACATTACACTTGATTTGAGCATGTTTTATACCCTTTTTGGTTATATAAATGTATTAATTATTAACCCTGTATTGTTCTATAGATTCCACCCAAGCATGAATTTCCCAGACCCCAAAAACATTCTTTCTCATGATTACATCCTCTCTCGTGATTCTGGTTAAACAATAATTATATCCAATCATCAATAATCATTACATGTAACAATCATATCGTTTACCCATGCAGGTGCAGTAAGCACATGACCCACCACATGATTTACAAAGCTCACCTTTTGTTCCCAGGGCCTTCTCAGTCCTGGCCCCCTTTCCCAGGCCTAACCAGGCCCAACCTTTCTCTCCACCCCTCACTAAATCTATTGTACACAATTCCCATGATTTTAGAACATTCTATCCCTATGCAACTAAAATTTAACCCTATGCTATCAAATGGACCATGACTAGCAAAAACCCTCAGCCCCTGAGAATCTTTCATCAAATGAAGTTTTCTTATGATATCACTTCATATACATGACCTGAACGTTAACACAGACATACCCCAAACAAGGCAGTTACAGCAGGGCACAAAATTCCATTGACATACCAGATGCATTTCAATAAAAGCAATACATAAGATAACACTTAGCACTCTCTGTATTGTTTCTGAAGCTGTCTGGCTAAGCAAAAAAATGAAATGGTAAAACTGATCCTGGGCTATAAACTAGGACGTCATAGATAAAACAGTAGCCTAGCACTTAATGAGTAGAAATAATGGGACTTCCTATTTTAAAAAATAATTAAATCAACAGAGAATGTCTATGGCAGGGCAATAAAATTAGTCAAGAGCAGAATTAACTTATCTGCAATAAACCAAATTATTGTTGAGGTCAGAAGACTTGTTTGAGCTCATGAAAGAGTAGTGATTTACATATATCAGGAGACTGTCTGAACTGAGAGAGAATTCACTGTAGGGATTGCTATGGTAAAGGAATAGCTCTAACATTTCTACTGTCATTTACATTAATTACTAAATTCCAATATAATCTGCTAGTATACTGCTTCTTATTGTTGCAGGGTTTGTTTACAGTAAAAGTCATTCATATGAGAACATAAGAAATATGTTTTTAAACAAAAAGGAATTTAACTAAACTATAAGAATTATGCTTATGCTGCTGGAGTGCCCAGTTGCCTGATCTAATCCTGTTGACAGAGAGGACTTTAATGGTAAAGGACTTTAGAGGTGATAAAGTACAAATAATATTAACTAATAAATAAAGAAAAAACTTTTATTTAGAAAATAGAAATTAGGATTGGGAAGAAAGAATTCTGTAAAGTATTTTGACGAGCTGGCAACTCAAAAGGTAATAAATGACATTAATAAGGAATGCCCAAAAGACTAAAAAAATAATGTTGCCATATTAAGAATACTATTCTTATACAAAACTAGAACATTCAAGTCACACTCAACTGCACTACTCATGGACACAGTTACAAATTTTAAAAAGCAAAACACCATCTATATATCAGTATTCCTTTTGAAAATCCTTTAGAATAAGTCTTCCAAAGCTACAGCAGACAATGTATTCAGATCAAGGTTAAGAAACTGCACCTCATTGCTGCTGTCTAAATAGATCTACCTGGAGTCATTCTGGATGACTGCAGAGTTCTGGCCTCCAAGCACTCCTCTGAAACTGCAGGGTCCCACTTTGTTCATTTACTGCAGGTCTCATTTCAAATCTATCAAGATGTCATTACACTGACAGGCATCTGAAATGGCACTAGACACATCTGTTTGGCAACTAACTGAGCTTCTAAATGGTTCCCCCATGCATGTTTATGGAGGCATAACAGATGTCTAAACTGCCATTTCAGCTGAAGAAGCTCCAATATGCCTGATGGAGATAAAAAAATAAGTCAGGTCATCCTAAGGTTCACACCTAATGGCTGATGATTTAAACTGCCAGGTTTGTTTAACTGCTAGGAGAACACCACTCCGGAAGGGCACAGGCCTCTTGTGCATTTTACAACGTACAGAATATCACTACCCCAGAAAGATGTCTCATATATGCTTTGTGTTTCCAATGGCATTAGGCATCTGTGTAGGAATTGAGTCCTGCCCCATGTCTGCAGTGGCTATCACATGAACTTCAGATACTGTAGATACCTACTTATGTCTTAATTCAGGTATTGTAATCATTTACAAGCAAACATTTCCGTCAGATGAACTATGTATCATCTAATGAGTTATCAAAAGAAATCAGAGGAAATTTCTTTGAGTTCCTCGTTCCTTTGGTAGGGAATTCTTTCCATCATTCCAAATCAAGTTTTCAGCCTTCCTTGCTAACATGATTCCCAATACATCCAGCTCTTGATTCCACCTTTGCCATTAAATTCTTTCTCTCTGAACAAATGGATGACAGCACCTGTGGGACTGCCAGGTGGCCTGCCTTTTTTCACCCACAGGTCCCTCCTTTAGGGAGTTGCTGGCCCTCACTGCTCCATGACAGAGAAATTTCTTGTTCTAGAGTTCATTGTTGTATCTGAACCTTGTTCCTTAACATCCAGCTCAGATATATACTCCTTGAGTATTTCTTTACCCCGAGTCAAACTGGCTGCGATCAGAATGCAGCCTATTTCTCCCTTTCTTTGCCCCTCTCTATTAGTTGCACCTAAAACAAAAGTGTAGTTGTTTTTAATGCCTAGCACCCTAAGGATAAGATTTGTTGATGGAGGCCAGAAATATCACCATTTTTAGATTAGAGTAGCAGCACTCATAAAATACATCTGAACATTAGTGTTTTGTGTATTAACTCTCTGATTTATCTCCTTACCCACTGGAGGCTACAGCTATCAGATGCTATGACAATAATCCCAAAGAATAATGTTTTATTCAAGCAGTGAACAAGGGTTTGACATGAAAAATTGCACCAAAATCCAACAGTAAAAGAACTCTGTCTGATACACGAACAGAACTATGTTTATAAAAGAGAAAACTTAAGCATAATATGCAATTGTGCTAAATCACCTATCATACAGACAATTGCCACAGAGGTACTAAGTTTGCAAACCAATTTCACAGCACAGTACTTCCCTGGTTTTAGCAAAATGCAGTGAGATGTAGCAACACAAATAAGGAACTCCTTTCTATAAGAAAGATTATTTCTTTCAGACAAACACAAAATTGCACATTTTCTAAAGAGCTACAGAGTTAGTAAATCAATATAATCTCTGTCTGCAGGAGTCTGAGAGAGGGGACAGGAGGAATTCCTCACTTCCCAGACTACTTTCCTTTATATCAGATCAGAAGGGATCAACTCTCATATACTTTGGGTGAAATACCTGCTGATTATTTTCTATGATTTGTAGTTTACTCTTTTGTTTACAGAGGATGTACTTAATGGATGGGAAACCAGAACCTGCAGCTGCCTCCAGTACACAATTTACCTCATATAAACCAATTGAAGTGAACTCAGCTTGAACTATGCACACACATAAACTGAAGGCCTGGAACTGTTTTGTTTAATTGAAAGGGTAGTCATATATTTGAATACTGTTCGGAGGTGTCTACTTTCACTTTTACTTTAAAAGCATAAGAATAAAATATAATAATAATATATTTTTAAATGCATGAGACAGTGAAAGTTGTTTTCTGTTGTACTTTTCAAATCATATAGAAGACTAAACTCATGTTCCTTCTTAGGTTATTACTCATTTTCTCCTTCCATGAGGAAGCGCAGTGTTCAGAAGTACTAAACAAGCTTAAAGATCCTTCACTGCTTTTTTTACTTGTGTCCTGGGTTTGGAATGCATTCTGAAACTATTACTCTTAATCAAACAAATTACATAGGTTACCATACTGATCTTGCAACAATATTATCCTGTATTTCTTTATGACCTTTTCAGTTTCTTCACAAACTACATTTTTTTATTGATCTCTCCATTATTTGAAGAGAACACAAAATGTAACTGTTTCTTCTGAAACTGACAAGCTACACTGAACTACTATGTCAGGCAATAGTAGTAGTATCTTTCTGAGTAGAAGGATATAAAGCCATGAATTGTTAGCCCATATTCTTTAGCTTTAGTCCTAATTAAATCCTTGCCTTGTAACTTTTCATATATTGCTTTCAAACCCCAAAACTGTACAAAGCATAGATATGGTGAAATGATAGCACACAACTTAACTGGTGGTGTTATCTCAGGGATACAGTAAAGGCTATAATGGATAGAAAATCAATAAAGCAGTATTTCCCACTTTATATAACAGTCATGAGCAAAATCTATTAATATAAGCATTTATTAAGAAACACGTCGTTTTTACATAAAACACAATTACTAGTAGTATTTCAAGTAATATAAATAAATATGGGGAAAGCATATAATTTTCAACATTTAGATTTATTATTAATTTTAGGCATTTAATTGTTATTTTTGTAACTCAATAGAAACAAAGCCAGTGAAAGTATACTGGAGAATATCTATGAAGCAATTTTGATGTGAAGATAGTAACAGACCCCCAGAAGTTTTTCCCTTTAATAAGCAAAGGGAAGAAATGTGAATTATATACATTTAATTATATACATTATACATTTTATATTGTGATCATCAAAATCATGAGAGTTTATGCTACATTCTAACTGTGCAGCCAAGGACAACTTACTACATGTCAGACATCTCCTGAGGTCATGGCTTAAAATTTACCAAACACAAGCTCCAGTGGGTCAGAAAATTCCACAGGCACATGGCAGGCTATCAAAACTGCTGTTCTGACAACTCTTCAAAGAAGGAGATCTCAGGAACTGCAGAGTGTCTGACACAAGCAGCAGCTAGTTCTAAGAGTAACTGGAAACCATGTCCAGTTCTCTGCCATGATGTTGGATGTTCTCAAAAGAAAAAAGTAGCATTACAGGACAAATAGAAAGATAAAATCAAGCCCAAAGATTGTTCACTATCTTTGAAAACAAAGAAATACCTTCTTTAATATTCATGTCTATATTTTACAAAAATTCATTCATAATCTGACAACAACAATAGACCACATTTGTAAAATAATGGTCTCCTGGATGAGACTGAACTTTCTGAATTATCACTGACCACTTGACACCTTCTAAAAAACATTTGTTGCTGCTTTCAACAAATGTAGAGTACATGGAATAGAAGACATCTGAATACCCAAGTTACATCCAACAGTTCATGCAACCTAAAAAAGCACATAGATGTGCTGTAGTCACAGACAATTTTTGATAACTTGAAAAATAATGATCAAGGAATCTATTAGTAGCATCAGGTGGTAACAGAGGCATATACAACCACACTTGTGTAACAATGAAATCAATAATAAATGGTACTAGAGACCTTTATTATTAGCAGGAGGCCAACATAGCCAGTCACTTCAGCAAAAATTAAAAATGTATTTTCAGGACATGGTGTATACATTACTTTTTCTATTTCCCTAAATGCTTCCCTTGGCTAACAAGCAGCATTCCTCCATTAACCAAGCTGATTTACAGCCAACTCACTTTCATCCATATCCCTATCTTGGTCAAAGCCGGGAAAAGCAATTATACTCTGCCATCTGGGCTGGATTAAAAGGATACAGAGAACGGAGATCAACAGCATGCTGATGACACTGGAGCCAAAACCTCCCACACTTTCCCTTACTATTATTTATGGTAATAGTATTATGGTGTGTACGGTGTTTTACAGGCAAGACTAAAGACAGAATTCTAGAAGGGAGAAAGAGTGGTGTTTTTCCACACACATTGAAAAAGCAGAGGCATGATCATCATTACAAATCCAACATGTGCAAGTAATTTGTTCTTTAAAATACTTTGGGATATCAGTGGGGGGGAAATGAATATACTGACAATTCAGCCCATCCACCCTATCAGGTAAGTCTTTCTAAATAGCTCATTGCCAATAAAAGTGGTTTATGCATAGTTCTTTAAGAATTAAAATTAAAAGCTGAAAGTAAATCAACTATTCTCCATTACTATTGCAATCAAAATCATCTTCTGTGTCCAAAGGCTGGACCTAAAAGATTAAGTAAATCATGAATTCAAATACAGGTGGCCCACTACTGTTTTCCATAGCTCTCTTTCCAAAAGACACTGATTAAAATGACAGTATTTTAAAGGCTATTTATTTCATCACTGTTAGCAACTCATGCTCCAGGAGAATTTAAAATTTATAAAGCTGTTTAGAAAAATAACATCTGTAAAGTGTTATCATAATAATTTTCATAATAATGGTAAGGAAATTATAACCTGAATACTACACCATTCTTGATGTTATAAAAAGCTTCCATTTTCACAATGAAATTAGTCAAATGTGAGCATATTTAAAGAATATAATATTCTTCCTATTTCATTGAAAATAACTTAGGCATTAAAAATTTTCCTCATACGAAATTTTAAAAATATATAAGGTGCTAGTTTTCAAATAAACATTTAAAATAAATTATCACTTTCTAAAGGCTTATTTAAAAATACTCATGAAATAATGATATGTCACAACATCTTCTGAACTGCTTAAATTTCTAATTTATTACAGTAAATGGTAATGTAAGAGCAATTTTTAGAGCATTCTAATCATGCAAACCTAAAAACAGTGAAGTGGAACAAGTAGAAGAAAATATATTGGTACTGGAGGAACTATGACAAAGACAAAGCCAAACTGGGAATATATCACTTCAGAATGCTTGAGAAGATTAAGGGTTGTCATGCCAAAATTAATCATAATATTTCTTAATTTTTTACTGCTTTCACTTCTAGACTTTGCACATTCAGGAAGTTTGGGGGTTTTTCAAGCATCCATATACTGGATAATAAAGTGCTCAACTGATGAGAAAGAAATGTATGTTGTAATATTGTAATAAGACCAGTGTTAAGTAAGGAAAAGAAAAAAGGAAAAAATATCTAACAGTACTACTATAAGCTGTACTTTCATTTTACTGTGACACATAATCTTAACTGAAGGATTTTTCCAAACACTGACAATAGATAATACTATGTGGACGAAATGGCAATGCAGCCATACCACTCTTTAAGCTCAAAATGTCCTGAAATGTTCTTCATGATAGGACTCAATTGGACTTTAAAACACCTGAACTTAAGTATCTACACAGGTACATCTACAAGTGTCCTAGATATCCCTAGGTACAGTCAATGTATATATTCACATAAAATGTCTTAAGGTTCCCTAAACACAGCATGCAGGACAGAGGACCTGTGGCTTTTTGGAAGCTAGAGATAAAGGAGGATATTATAGGGCACCTTAAATGGGGTCATCAATGAAGAATGGCCAGCTGAATGAAGCCACTTCTTAGCACTGTCAGCAATGGCCAAAAGCATATCCAACAACTCAGCAAACACTAGAGGCACAAGTCAGATGGCTAATTACAGGCACCCTTGTGCATTTGGGATGCCTCTGACTTGACCTTTAGCGATTGTGCCAGAGAGCACAAGTCTCCTGTAAATCCTATACAATACCTGCCCACCCTATAAGCCATGTCAGCTACCTCAGGGCATCTCACATGGCACCAGACAAGAGTGCTTAGGAAATTCAGTCAACATGAATATCAAAAAATGGCAGGGAGACAAGAGAAAATTCTCAATCACCAGTTGATTCCTCTCTGCATAGCCAACAGCCAACTGGCTTAGAAGCTTGACTTTCCATCACCTTCATTCATCTCATTCTGGCAAAAGTGATGTGCCAAGGCCAATGAACTGGCCTATACTCTCACTTCTCCTTCCCCAATAAAATATTCCTGCACACTGCTTTACTTTTGATGAAGCTAGTATATAGTTCAATTCAAATTATGTTTCCAGGGTTTTAAAAATTCAGCTGTGATCAGCTGTGGATTCTGTTAAATCTTTTCCCTAATCCCAGTGTTCCACATGACATACCTTCATTACTTACCTTGTTCCTCCATTTCTCACATACTAACACCTATATTTAATCTCATCTTAACTACTTGCATTAAAAGTAAGCCCTAAAGCCACATACAGTTCCTTTCCAGATGCTGCTGTTGAATTATTTCCCTGTGGAGTTCACCTAACATTCCGGCAATGTCCTCTGGCGCTTCAGTCCACATATCTCATCCATTCAAAGCCTTTAAATGTCTTTTTCCAAGAAACTCATAAACTAACACCTTTATTCCCACACAAAACAGCTAACATCTGTGGACCAAAAAAAAAAAAAAAAAACAACCCCACACTCAAAGAAGAAATGTCTACCCAGCACAGTTTTTTCACCAGTGTACCTTTTAGCAGTTTTTGCATGTAATAAATCTCTGGTTTTGTCACAAGAGCTGCTGAGAATGACTCTCATAAGAATATTTAATCCAAATAAATTCATATGCAATGCCACAATTGGAGTAACTTTAATTTATTTACATCAAACTGTAAAATAAATCTCCATTTAACAACGGAATTATCTAAAAATAGTACCAGCTACAACAACATTCCAACAGTATCATTTCCTTCTTATCACCTGCAGCATCTTTTCTATCTTTAGCAACATTAGAATTTTGTCCCAAATGTTAATCAAAATCTTCAGCATTGATATGATGCCTAATCCAGTAAAAGTTAGAAAAAAAAGCTATGAGTTGGTAACTTCTAATTGTAATAAATTTAAAGTTTGAAAAGCAACCCTTAGAACTGTCCCTGGAAGTATTTTTCTGAAATGTAAACCATGCATTTAGCAGGTTTCTGCTTCCTCTGAAGTGATTGATTAAAAGACCAGATAACAAAATATGTATCTGATTAATAATACCTTATGTAATGATTTTTTATTATCCATTGCATGTTATGTTCCTATCAACATATTACAAAATAGAAAAAAATCTTTCATCTCTACTGCAGTGCTTAATTTTGAAACATATGCACCATTTTGGCATTTCTACCCCAGAAGGGCTACAGAAGCATACCTTAAGACAGCAGTAATAAAACATTTCCCTTTTGCCAAAAACCGAACATGCTGAATTTTTTTACAGGTATTAGCACAGTATGAAAGTCTGATTTTGATCATGCTCTTATCTCAAAAATTTCAGATCAACCAATAAAGCAACTTCTCTCAGAATGTCAATATCCTGATGAGTTTTCCTAAGAGACAGAAGGTGGATGGATGAGATAGAGAGAACCTTTTCCTAAAAATTCCTGCATGATTTTTATGCCCATTCTAAAATTATTACTTTTTTGTTGTAGCATTTTCTGAGGTTCAATTAAGTGATGAGCCTTACTAAGTGCATATGTCAAGGTCCACATCTGCATTATCATGTGCACCAGCAAATTTTTAAGGTGGCACATTTTTCCCAGCAAGTTCACAATACCACACAACATCATCTCTTTTATACTTCATCTATCTTCTTAAATTTACATCTTGGGGAAAAGAAGGATGCTACAGAAAATATTATACCTTTGGTAAATGAACAAGAGAGCTAAGATTCAACACAGCCTGAAGTACTAAATAACTGCTTTCCTGAAGTCCTTCACAGTTTCTTTAAACACACCTTCTTTCATACTTGACACATTAAAGTTTCTCAATAGCCTTCAGTTGCTAGTATTTCAGAGAATCATCACCTTGTTTAAACACCTCAAATTTATGCAGTGAAAGAAGTAAGGATGACAAGAACTCAGTTTTATCTCTGGACTGTACCTACACTGCACCAGTTTCTTACTACATGATATTCACATATAAACTGAAATTCAAACACACTTCCATAAACGTGAATCTTTCAACGCAAGTGCTGGAAGAGTTGAAGCTACCTTTTTCCTCAGAAGCACCAAAAAATAGTCCTACTATTAAAATGTAGAGAAAATAAGTATAACTTCATCCTAGGTACCCAGCATTCCATCCTTAAAACATTCGAGATACTCAGCATTCCTTCAAAGCAAAAAAAAAACCCCTAAAGTGAGAAACAAGCCACTATAGCGACAACAGTTACTACTATTTATTAGTAACCACATCAGACAGTTCAAAACCAGAAAATTTGATTAATTATGAGCAGTAAATATTTTGCTTTATGAAAATTTATATGTCTGACCAGCTGGTACAGTAATCCTCTAAGGTGAGATTTCCTTACCAAAACTGAAAGATAGAAGATCCACAAACTATAAACAAGATCCTTATTAAAATATATTCTCATTTATTTCAGTAGAAATTAAATTTGGATCTGATTGATCTTTGGCAATTCATTTATCTTCACTCCCAGGTGAAGCAATGAGAATTATTGCAAGATGCATGAATTTTAAAATGATGATTTGACATGTGGAATGTCTTAAAATCAATCCTCCTCCTTGAGATGGCATGTGAAGAAATGAACATCACTGTCCCCATATTTAGGCTTTGAAGGAGATCAGGGATGGGGGGGGAAGACAAAAATGGGATCTCACCAAAAAGCAGTTATGGGGTCTGAGAATAAACTTCCTGTGCATTTTTTTAGTTCCTAAATTTGTAAAGCAAATACTTTACAATATTTCCATCTTTATTATAAAATTTTAAACTCCCTTAATAATCCCAGTACAGCACAGATATCTATCAATTAAAAAGCTCCTGTTATCTGTGAAGTATTTACAGGCCAATGGTATATAAGAACTGAAAGTCTGAACTGAAAGTGACTCTGCTGTAGGTTTGACTTAACACTATTATCAGCCTCGTAACTTCTAACATCCTGTTTGGCACCCCTCACAAACCAACTACTCAGCCTTTTCAGACTTTCTCTCTTCAATGTTCTTGAGATCTTCCTCTGCAGCATGTAAAATACCTGACTGAAGAGGTTGGCATGAGTCTAGTGACTGGGTCTTCTGAAGGGGAAATTCCTCCTGACTTCAAAGAATATTTTACAAAGAGCTCAGCACTGCACTCTCCCTACTCCAGTTAAATTCAGGGGGAGGGTGTTTTATTTACTACCTTTAATGTCAGCATGTATTGTACATCATTCATAATTTCAAAATTCAACAAGAAAAAACAGCATGCTGACACAAACTTATTAGATTGCTAAAATTTAAAATTAAATTATATCTTCTACTTTATTCTTCTATTTTATTTTTATAATACCTTTGTATACTTTACAGCTTACGAACACTAAGAAAATAAATGTTCCTTGGAATCTGCAACAAAACAACAAAAAAAAGTCCCATTCTTGGGACATTCTTGTAATGTATTCACTGAGAAAAAGATCCACTTAGTGAGTTCTGTATTGACAAGGCCTCTGCACGTAGAAGAATACAGAAGGGCTTGAAGAATGTAGGACTGGAAACCAGTAATTTTGTAGTGTCTTAGTGATCAATTATTTGGTCTTAGGTTATATGAAAGACAACACAAGGTCAGGATAAAAACACAGAATGAGGTAAGAACAGTGGGCAAAGGAAAGAGGGACAAAAAGGTCTTTGCCCAGTGAAATTAACATATTTTCCCTATAAAGATTCCATTAATTATCTTTAAATAATGCCATCCTTTGAAAGAGTTAAGAAACAAAAACTGCAACATGAAGTCCAGGAAAACTACCTTGTGTTTTTTCTACTTACATGCAATTTTCACCACATTTAAAAAAAAAAAAAAGTGTAAACAATGTATGGTAATTGTCACGGTAAATTAATAAATTTGCAATATTGTTATCAGCAATTTTTCTGATTCTTAACTAGATAAATTAAATTTAAAAATGAACATAGCCTAAATAGTTATTTGATGAGTGCCTGCAAATGTTAATTTATTCCTGGAATATATAATTACATGGACATAAAAAGAACATGAAATACAGTATGTCTCCAATCAGTTCCTCTGAGGTATACCTAAAAAACTCAAATAAAAGATATCTGCTGCCTCCTCCCAGGTTATATAACACCATATCATTTTTTATGCTGTAGTTTGACTCAAGAATCAAACATAACGGAGTAAGATATAATTGTCGCATGGACTGTGGGTTTTGTTGCTATTCTTGAGTTACCTTAAAAATAAATTTGAGAGATTTCTAGCATATGTTTAAAACATGACAATCTATTACAAAATCTAAACTGGCAAATTAAAATTGCAAAAGTAAGACACTTGTGGGCATCTCTTGATCCAAGAGTGTCATTGCAGTGAGGAGATGAGGGAATCTTGTCTGTGCATTTTCAGTCTGGCTATTTAGGCATATAGCATATAAATCATTGTAATCAAGGCTCTGAAACAGAAGTCAGCTGTCTAAATTAGAGGACCCAATTTTTTGCTCATTATTTTACATATTTAGCACCTAGCATTTCTGTTCCGCTCCAGTTATAAAACTTTCCAATAATAATATCCTGAACAACTGTTAATGATTCTGGATATTTCATTCCATATGACAGCCTAAGTCTGTGACAGAAATCCTACAACGTAACATAGCACGCATTAGCATTATTTAGACAGATTACATTTCCTAGAGTCACAGCTACATCCAGCAGAAAGAGAGACTAGTCTTATTTTTGTCTTATTTTTGCTTTATTTGTTGTAAATGTAGGTAGCTCTCACCAAACCACAACTCTTAATACATTCTTATTTTACTGTACCCCTTAGTACATCTAGCTAGCAGTACATAAATGCAAGGGTTTAAAAAAAAGATGCTTATAATTTAGCTATGTTTAACCACTACCCTCTTGCAGAGTAGAATTCCCTTATTTAAAGCAGCAAATGAGTACTAGTGCTGAAGTTGACACTCTGACCTTAACAAAGTATTGTAAGCCATGCAATGTAATTAAGAAAACTGGACATGGAATTGCCTCTATTTTAAAACATTTAAATATCTAGTCCTCTATTCCTTACTATATAATCTTTAAATGTTCTTAAAAACCAAATAATTTTCACTTCTACGGAAACTACATCTTATAATCCTTTTAGTAAACCTAAATCATATCTTCATTACTGTGATTACAAAGCCCCTAAAGAATTCCACCGATGGATAATTTGCTTTTAAATTTCTACTTTATACTTATTATATGGACTGAGTGTTAATGTGTGTTTGCAGGTAGCAACATCTTCCTTTATTTTAAGCAGCTAATTCCTCTTCTTCCCACCCTGCCAGCACATCCTCCAGGTCTTAACACTAGATATCAAACAAACCTAACTCATATTACATTTCACCTCCCTTTTCCCAATCATTCCAGCGGTGCAAGACCTAACTTATCCCAGCTGGAATTTAATTTCTTGAACATGACTTACCAAAACTGAAGAGATAAAGTTTCTCTGCAATGGCATCAGCATCTCCCTGTTTGACTGGAAATACTTGACCTACTCTATCTGAGGACTTAACTGGATTTTTTTAACAGCAATATTGGCAGCTCATATTCATCCTATGATTTGTGAGGATTCTAAAATTCTTCTTCAATCTCTTCTAACAATAAAGTCAAAGTTTCTAGTTTGGGTTATAGGTCTCAAAGCACCTCATCATTCTGTATCCTTGAATTTCATCCCAGTCTTTTACACTTCTTTAGCCATCCAACTCTTCCCTCCTGTGTCCTTAGCATATTCCTACTGCATCAAAATTCCACTCTAGTCTACATGAAAATATAACATTAACTGGCGTTGGTCTTATCCAACAGACTTACTCTCAGACCATCTCTTTTCCAGCAAGAAGGTTCCTGCTAAACCAGAAGACACCAGCAGCAGATAAACACCTTCCCTGCTGCTCAGCCTGAACATTTCACAAAAAACCCCACAAAATACATTACACACTGTGGCCAAGTCCTGTGAGTCACCATCAGTAAGGACCTTGATCACTGCAGAAATTTCCCCAATACTGCAGTATTTACAGCCACCTCTTTTCTGCATAGATCCCAGCACATTTTACAGTTCTGATATAAATCCATGTCTTTTACAAATTCTCCTGTGACTATAGTTCTTATTTAGTAAAAATAAATCAGACCTTTATTATTAAGGTAATCAGACATGTTAATAAAAACGAGGTACAAATTGTATTCCTTGTATGAAGCATTACGGAAGCATTCTGAAGCAAATGGTCATGGAATTTAGATTATGGAGAAAGATGAACACACTGCAACAGGAATGTGGTGTCCCACTGCCTAGTCAGGTGTTCGGTAATTTTTTGACACAATACAGACTAGTCTAAATAGGTATTAGTAACTTCTACAAATAGATAGTAGAAAATTCTATTTACTGTCTATTTAGCCACCTAGCCAAATTACCTATTACTTTTCATCTCTCCTTTTAAATAACTTTACTACTCAAGCAATTCTACCTTTTAAAGTCAAAAATTGTTCTAAAAATATCGCAAAAATGGTTGCCTAAATGAAACAGAAAAAAGAAGGGAAAACAAAGACTAAGACATCCCACTACTCACTTTAGAACCCATTATTTCACCTCTAGTAGACCTTCAAGTGGTTAAACCTGGACAGGACTACAAATTAGTCAGCACAGTATATAATCAAATTTTTATATAGTTGGGGGTTTTAGACAAAATAGAATGATTTATTTTTTACAAGAGCCCTGGCAGCAACATTTACCTTTTACTTGGTGGTTAAAGAAAAATCCTGAGGAACTCCTGAAAATATTTCAGCAAGTAAATAAACTCTTTGTTTTTATCAGCCATGAAAGCATTATTTCTGGGAAACTGTTCTTGCACCTAAACCCCCTTTCCTATTTTATTTCTTAGTGTACCCTCATAAATATAATTATAGCGGTGCTGCCATAACGATCTTGCATACACTGGCCATAAAAAAAAAAAAAGACCAACAACCCTTTTTACAACCATTACTTGAGCCAGTATAGTTTCTAGATCACAAAACAAGAAACACTTTTTTCCTTGAACAGAATTGGTATGGAATGCATTTCTACATAACAAAAATCTTTGTGGGTTAAGAATTCATGAGAGAAAAATGTAAATTTGAACAGATTCATGTAAAATCACAGCAAGGTAATGCAGAAGCAAATGCTAAAACATGAACCATGACCAGTTCTGGATTTAATTAGTGCACTGTGCAGCTCACACCCACATCAATGTGCACAGGGAGGATGTCTGCATGTTTGCTGTTTACTAATGATGACATCATTCTGTATCCTTAGAGGAAGAAAAATGGTGATGAAAATGAAAGAAGAGCACTGTAAAAATTAAGTAAAACGATCCATTACAATAAAGCAAACCTTTTTTTTTAATCGACTATTTTGTGAGAAGATGTTATTGTTTTTGACTACAAATCCACTCTGTTGCAAAAGCCTTTTCAAATGCTTCATCTGATAGGGGGAGAGAGACTGACACAATCAAGTGGCATATCAAGGTATTTTAAAGGAAACTTCTAAAAAGTGTTCAGATCTTTTGAAAGGAAAAGATGCACCAAAAGGTAGCGAGGGCACATGAACAGAATTATAGTGCTTTGCTTGAGGCCTAATACATAAATGTCTGTTAATGCTATTTTATTTTTTTACCATATTAAAAAAATTTCCACCAAAAAAAAAAAAAAATTGATTTTTTCCCCAAAATTTAATGCTGGATAGACACTATTCCCAGGGAATTATGATAGCTGGAAGCCTGGAAGCTGTATAGGGCTTACCTATACAAAGCCCCATGCTCACAAAAATGTTGCTTTGGTATTCCATACACACATCTTTTGAGATATGAGGCTCAGACCATCTGAAGGAAAATTGAAATGCTGCCAGTTTTTATACCACTCAGAACATTTTTCATCATCTCTCCACCTCTGAAGTCACATTGCTACCTAGTATTTCACTTCTAAACAGTGGAGAAAAATAGAAGATAATTCCACCGCCTGTCTGAAAACAGAAGATGCAATAAACAAGAGGTGCTCTTGAAAATTAAAAATATATTTAAACATAGTTTAAACGATTTTGCTCTAGGCTTGGTTTATGTTTCTAAAGGTTTGAAGCACTGACTACTGGAGCTGGAATTGGACTGAATGACTGTTCAGAGGATATGCTGGTAACTTTCCTTCACTGCTTCCCCTTCAAAGCCATGTTTAGGACAGTCATGGCCTACGGTGTTGATTTGGCAGCCTGCCCGGGCGCCTCATCTAACCCACACTCCCTGCAGCCACTGTCCACACCTGCTCACAGCTCACAGACAGGAGGGTGAGCAGCCACCTTCACTCACCCCGCCGTGACAAGCCCCGGCTCTGCCTCCGCACCCCTAGGGCTGCAATGACTCTTCCCTCGACAGCAAACGGGGCCGCCGCACTCGTGTGAGCAACACAAGCTGCGCGGAGCAAGGGCGGTGCCGTGGCCCCGCCCAAATGCGTGTCACCCTGCTATTTTATGATTTCCACACAGTGAATGATCACGCGCGGCGAGGAGCACGGCTGGGTGGGTTTGCCACTGCCTCACCGCCCTCAGCGCCACCCAGCTGTGTTGGCACTGCCCGGAACACGGTGTAACACCGGCCGTGTGCTCAAACACTGACCGGGCACAGCCCAGCAGTGCGGGGCGGTGGGTAAGGGTCTCCCCTCCTCCCCCGCTGCTCCGGACAGGAAGGGAGAGGGGAGAGGGCCAGGCGCTGCCGACGGGCAGAGGCAGCAGCGCAGCGAGGAACGTCCCGGAGAGGCGAGGGAGCGGCGAGGGGACGGCGAGGGGGCGGCGGCGCCCCGTCCTCCCCCTAGTGGCGGCCGCGCCCCCTAGGGCCGTCCCCGTCCCATCCCTTGACCCGCGCCGGCGGTACCTGCGCGGGGTGCGCGGCCGCGGGCGGCTCCGCGATCCACAGCTGCTCCTTGAGGAGGTGCTGGTAGCTGAGGCAGTGCTTCAGCGCGGACGGCACCGTGCCCATGGCTCGCCCGGCAGCCGCCGCCGCAGGGTGGGCGCAGCCTCCCGGCCCGCTCGCGCAGCCTCGCGATTGGCGGAACGCGAGCGCCGCCGCGTCCCCTCCCGCGCGGCTGCGGCGGCCGCCGCCTCACGCCCGCCGGCCCCGGGACTCGCCTCGTGCCTCTCCTCGCCTCCTGCCCCACCTCGTCTTTTGCCCCTCTCGCCTTCCCGGTTGAGGAGACGCGGCAGCGCGCTCGCTGCGGACTCGACCGGCGCCGCAGCAGCCTGCGTGCGTGGGGGAGAAACCGCTGAGGAGAGGACAGCCGGCCGTCCTGCCCCACATCCCCCCTTGCGCCCCGCACGGCCGCGGGACACCGGGCCCAGCCCGAGCTGGCAAGGCTTTAGGCAGCAGCGGGGAAAGAAAGGAGCGAGGGGAAAGGACAGGGCTGCTTCCAGACCAAGCCCACGTGTCCTGTTCGGCATCCCGGGGCTGTGCAAACGATGCAGGATAAACCAGGCCGTGCTTGCTCGGGCGTCGCAGGTGACACTGGGCTTCGTGCACACACTAGCATTTCTGCTTTCCATTTAGGCAGCAAAAACAGAGCAGAGCACATGCAATACTATTCAGGTTTCAGCAGCTCTTTCCACAGCAGCAAGTTGTATTTGTCTGCTCCCTTACATTCATTGTGTCAGCCAACTTTCGAAACTCCTCAAGCAAAAATTGTTTCTGAATAATTTCTTTTCTGGGGTATCAGGGATATTTTGTTAAATTTATTAACCTTCCTGTCAATCATTTTCTGCAAAAAATTATCAGGTTTGCCACCAAGTCTCTGTTTCAGTTGTTCACAGATAGACATGATGCTCTCAAAGCCCCATCTTTCTTTTGCGGTTTTGCATTTCATCCTTGTTGTTCTGTGCACCTAAAAACTGTATTTTCATAGCCATTTTAAACCAAAACTGGATGCTGATTGATTGGCTGGGGAGCTTTTGTTTTTCAAGGATAATCATGGCTTTTCAGAAATAAGGTATTTAAAATACAATGTAAAAATCTAAAAATATTAGTGGAGTGGACTCTAACAAAAAAATTAGAGTGGACTCTAATAAAAATATTAGAGTCATCTCTGCAATTTCAAACCTGGCCAATTAAGTGCCAGGAGGTTTTTTTATTGACTACTATCTGATTCAGTTAGTATCTTTTCTGCCTTTTTCCTGTAAAATATTTGTAAATTCAACATGCTTTTATTTTCACAGTTCAAAATTCCACTTAAATGCTGGCTCTGGTCTTGTTAGAGACCAGCAAAAGACTTGCTTTGGTTTTCTTACCTGTATAGTTAGGGATAAAATATAGAGAAGCTGGCAAAAAAATCATGCCTTTCTTTTTTGTCTCCCAGTGAGAGAAAGTTTATCAATGATGTGGTACGTGTGAAGGGAACAGCACTTTATTAAGATTAATAACTTCATTTTCACTTTTCTGTACATTCCATAGCCAGCTGGAAAAAGGATAAAAACTGCAATCGCAAGAAAGTTAAGAGTATGTCTGTGAATAAAGTGTACCTCTCCTACCTACCTTGCCAGTTCTTGAATTACTCCAGTTCCAAAGTCAAATTTCATATGGCCTTTAATCGTCTTTCTTACAAATACCTCTGAAATTAGCTGCATTTTAATGCTCTGCAGATAGCTTATATATCAAACTGCTATTTTCTCCACATTAAATCCCTTCTAATGGTATTGTTTTTATGTCTGTTACTATTTTGCTTTTGTAGGGCTTAAAACCTCGGTGGGCTCTTCCAGCTTACATCCAGTGTGAATGTTTACTATCACAAACCTGCTTCAAGACTCAGAGTGCTGAGTCCACATATGCTGAAAAAGAACATCTTTGTTTGAAATCCCAGTGTTATTGGGCAGAAAAGGAAAGTATAACAGATACATTGTAAAGTAATCCCAAATTAAGTTCTCAAGCAACAGTTTCTCGTTGTTTCTTTTCTGTTCTACCTCTCATTCTCTCTGCAATCAGAATTTTTTTTTCACCTTTGGCAATTTTGCACTGAATTTTTCAACTGGTCCTTCTACATGCAAGGAGTTGTTTCAAAAACAAGAGACTTATAAATAAAACACATTCAGCTGAAACATGCATATTTCTTGGGAGAAGGGTGTGATAATTTTTCTATTGAAAAAGGCCCTGTTTGTTAAAATCTTTAGAGCTAAAATGGATTATTATTGCTAAACATGAGTCACGTTGGACAGCACAGAGTGAAAGAAGCTCCAAGAGGATTGTATTTTAGGCACACACAATCATCTTGATACTCTTTGCTTGCACATGCTACAAAACTTACTCCTTCCCACTTTAACATTAAGGCAGATACCCTTGTCCTGTGATAGTACCAGCATATTTACTAATTGAAGGATCTGCAGGGTCATGTAAAGAATAATGGACACTTCTGGCAGATCTTTCTGTAACAGCACATGGGCCTCTCGTGGTCTGGACTTTTATGCTGTGTATTGTTCCCTATTTTGATTCTGCATATCTTTTGTTCAACAACAGCATTTTGGAATAACTTCAGTTTACTAGAACACATGGAAGGGCTCAGATGTGTTTAGTGCAGTATCAGGATAGTGAGTAGAAATTGTGCACAACTGGCTTTTGGCTTTCCATCTGTCTCTTAAACTGTTTATCATTCTGATACTCCTCTGAATTTATCATTGTCATTGGCTCACACCGTGTTCTGGTCAAAGGTTTTAAAACGTTTATTAAAAGGAATGCTTTTCACTAAAATAAATAATCTCTTACAGAAGTCGTGCCACCAAGCCAACCAGATGGGGAGAACAGGCACATTTGTGTAATACGCAGAGTAACTCCAAACACTATCACAAGAGATGTTTCTGTATTCCTTATTGTTCCCAGGCAGTTACACAGGTAATTGCCAGTCAAATCATTAGAAGTGGAAACATAAAGTTGTTGGATTTCCTGCAGTGTGACACAAAACCTTGGCCAAAAAAGGCATGGTAAAAATAGGTTGGTCCTTTATAAGCATCTAAAAGAAAATAAGAAAGTTGTTTAAAGAGTGATTTGATGACAGCAAGAAGGACAGAATCAGAAGCAAGGGAGCTATTCATACTGATGATAATCATAAGTGCCAAACTGGCAAGCGGCCAAAGTGCCTACTAGGCAGGGATCAAAGACACATATGGTGAGTCTCAAACAACAAGTAAGCCATAGAATTCTGGCAAGCATTGCAGGAATAATATGCTCCAGCCCTGACAAAGATGAGGGCTAAAAAAAAAAAAAAACAATGGGGCTACCAATACTGGATCGTACCTCAGGGAAAGCAAAGCTTTCATTATTTCAGTTTTATTGGAGAAAAATGTAGATAACTTCTCACATATGGTAGGTCTGGTTGATCTAAATTGATGGGAAGTGTAACACAATGTTAAAAAATATCCTTTACAGTTGTGGCAGTAAATCAGTATTCCATTAGCTGCAGCATCATTCAGAGACAACATTCTTCAGAGAGTTAGTAATAGATTTATTTTGCCAAACTAAAACTGTATTCCAGGTGATAGACACCTGGCATTTGAAACAGACACAATCAAGAAGAAAGTCCAAGTTAACATCTTGCCAGATGTTGGAGCCTGTTCTTCTCTCTTCTTTCACTAATTTGGTCAGATGGCAGGGTTTATGACAACTAGATCACAATGTAAAACAAGCAAACACGAAAAGGGACACATTTTAACTTTATTCTCATGCTACTATGCAGCATCAAATAGGAAAAGAATGAAATTCTGTGAGTTTAGACCTGGTTTCATAGTAATACACCCATACAGAGTCATTAAAAAGAGGACATGTCATAAGCTATGTTATTTTACATTTGTAAAGGGTGCTGACTTTTACACCTGCAAGAATGGTACTCAGCCTCCCTTTAAGTCTTTGGGTTATCTCCAAAGTACCAGCACTACATAGCTACATAAAATTGGTATGAGGTGTATCAAGGACAGCAGAGAATTGTAGCAGAAAGTGCTTATTTATGGATAACATTTTACATTTGAGATATTTCCATAACTGACAGAAATGCTGCTGAACCAAACGTGTCCCTTGTCTGACTCCATCATTTAGACTAATTTCTCAGTGACCTGACCTACCACTCGACAGTATCAGCAGAAACTATGAGCCAATTCCTGAATGGATTTTCAAGGTGCTATTATAATATTTAACACTTGCTTTTCAGAGCAAATGTTTTGCCTACTGTTATACAGACTTTGTTTCCATCCCTTTTTTTCACATCAACGTACTTAATATCTCCATCTCCACCCAGTCTTCTTTGCCAATAAATGCTGATGTGATTTCTTCTAGGGATTATAAGGTGCAATATGCAATAACCTCTGATTTCCTCCCTCTCTTTATGTTATTAAGAGACAACAGAGTTTTACTGATTGTCAGTGAAGTCAGTTTTCTTGTTTTTCAAAAAACTGACCCGTTTACATCGTGTAGGATAAAGAAAAACTATAAATTACTCTTTGGAAATGTTTATTGGATAAAGAAATGCTTTTATGCTATATCCATTGCTTCTCAAATAGAGAGCATTTATCAGAGTTTAGTCAAAACAGAACAAAATAACCACCTGAAAATTGTACCTGCACTGCATTCTGGGAGTAATGCTTTCCAAACAAGAAAAAAGAGTTAAAGACTGAACCTTTTCTGTTCTCTTAGGGAGCAATTCTTCTGATTTATTTTAAATATGTATTTTAATATGAAATGAACCATCTTCTACAAACCATATGTAATTTCTGCATTTCAAACTTGTCCAGCAAGTGAAAATGGATTAAGCATTATCCAATAAAGCACATATGTATGTAGATGGTATGAACCCAAAAGCTAAATTTACATGTTCTTTTTTTATTTTATTCTTCTATTTATTAAGTTAACGTGCAAAACATGTTTTGTGGGCATACCAAGAATAAGTGTTTGAGAGGTTTTTTGAGGCATTTGCCATATAAATGTACTTTTAAAATTACTTGCACAGTCTCAAATTGCTATGCCTCTGTCATTAAATTGTTCCAGAGAAATAGCAACAGTTTAAATTCTAGTATAGTGATCAGTCTGACACTAGAGTTTTTTTATTTCTTCTGTCACCAACATTGCTCAACTTAGGATAAAAAAACCCCAAACAATGGAGAAATTTTCTGATGCAGTAAAAACTTGCTTTATTTGGCAACTAAACAGTAAAAAAAGCAGAGTTATTACTTAAGAGATAAAGAAAAGTTTGTGTTTGCACATAAAGGATGTGCTTGCCAAGGTAGTTTTCTCATGTTTAATATGACAGTTTCATGTTTTTCAATTTACTTCATATCATTTTGCCAAAACAATGTGCAATTAAAATGTATATCCACAGTAACTGAAAGCCATTTTCAAATTATCAACACAACAAAAACTTTTGGACAAAATACTACTAAATAATGAAAAATAAATTAGAATAGTGTGTAATGGAGGATAAAAACAAATATCACATGTGCCATAATGCAAAGTAATCTGAGATCAAGTAAGTGCATACATCATTTTTTTCTCCGTTTCTGTTTGTATTTAACTTCAGGGTCAGATTGAAGTTTTTCAGTTGAGTCCTATGATCTAAAATCCTGTTTAGTAGTCTGCATAAGTAAGGCAAAGAATTGTGTTTTTTGGCTCCAATAGTAAAGATTGAACCAGGCAAATGAATACTGTAGCTCTAGAGGAAAGACTGACATAGGAATTACTGGGATGGTATTGACATTCAGAGATTTTCTTTTTAGCAGAATGGTAGGAACAGCACTATAAAGTTAAAAAAAACTTGGAAAAAGTCAGGTTTTTTACATCTTGTTTTGTTATCTTCATCACTAATACAAGATTTAGTCACGTAAAAATTGATGTGCACTTCTTCATGTTGCATTTGCAACAAAAAGCACCTCTTGAATCCACAACATTTCTAACAAAAAAAATCTGTTAACTTCATCTGGGCAGAAAAAACCTACAATAACTTTAAATTAAAATGCTAATGTCATATCGTGAAGCAGAATAGTCTTATTTTTGTTATGTTTAGGACTCACAGTGTTGCTTAAGCACTATTCTGTGAAACAGAACAGTTGTTCTTTTTCATAATAAGAATGCCATTTGCAGTATCAACCATTTCATGCTAGCCTTAATTATTTCTTTGCCCAATTTAAAACACAATTCACCTCCAAAGCAGATGTTTCTACACCAGGATGAGAAGAGATTTCTTTCACATACTCCATCTGGGAGTTTTAAGCTCTATGTGTCAGTTCATAGAATTATCAGAGAATCATAAAATTGCTTAGGTTTGGAAAGACTTTTAGAATGATTGAGTTTAGCCATTAACCCAGCACTGCCAAGTCTATCACTGAAACATGTCCCTAAACATCACAATTATGTGACCACACAAGAACTAGAATTTTCTTAGGAAAATTCATAATTTTCCCATCTTTCTGATTGCAAGTAATCACTTTTAGAAGTGTTAGTGTGGTCCTAACACTAACATTAGCACACCTAACAGGGTGCTAATTTTGACTGGGATGGAGTTAATTGTTTTCATTACAGCTTGTATGGTGCTGTGTTTTGGATTTGTGATGTTGTTGTTGTTGTTGTTGTTAAGACACCCATGTTTTATTATTTTATTCCTGATCATTGTCAAAGCCTTCTCTGTTTCTCCCAGTGGTAGACAGGGGGAGGGCAAGAAGTTGGGACACAGCCAACCCCAAAATTATCAACATACTAATAAAAACTGAGGAAGGAGGAAACAGGGTGAGTTAATGGCATTCAGAGTTAATGGCATTTGTCTTCCCAAGTAACAGTTGTATGTGGCGGAGCCTTGCTTTGCTGCAAATGGCAGAACACCTGCCTGCCAATGGGAAGTGCTGAGTTAATTCCTTGTTTTGCCTTGCTTGCACACACAGCTTGGCTTTCCCTATTAAACTATCTTTATCTCAGCTCAAAAGTTTCCTCACCTTCATGCTTTTGTTTCTCTCCCCCATCCTGCTGTGGGGAAGTCACTAAGTGTGGGGCTGAACTCCGTACCAGGGTTAACTCCCAACAAATATCCAATCTGCATGAGACTGCAGAGGAAAAAAAATAGACATGAACAGCATTAGTCAAACCTCCTACTTTAGGCACTTAAATTAGGCATTGCAACATTTATAAGCCTTTAGAGAGATTTAAGCTGCCTAAGCTGCATTTTTTCTAGAGTAAGTGGAGGGACCTAGGTGTCCACATCACCCTCAGGAAGCATTTGCTCCAGTTCAGCTACAGACTTGCTTTTCCAGTGTGATGAAGCAAACTTTGGTGTTTTCTAGGCAGGGCAATATGTGCACATATTGAACAGTTAGCTACTGAATTTTGACCAGTAGGAAACATCAAGCACAGAGGAATAGCTACAAAGTTCCTGGCTGAGTTTGATTTGACCTACAATTCCCATGTATTAAGAGAGAATCCTAAATTCCAAACCAAATGTTGATACTGCATAACTATATAGCCAGGAATTTGAGTGATAAGGAATCCAAAACAATGCATAAAGTATTTTATTAAGTTCTATAGTAATACATCAGTGTTACCATTCTGACTTTTCTTTGAACTTTATGTATTGCAGGTCCTAGTGCAGAAAGATTCTTTAAGATCTATAGTTTTCCAGAAGGTCAACAGGTAAACAGACTTCTGGAATTAAAACTATTGTGTTTGGGGATTTTTTGTTTGAGTTTTCGTGTGTGGTTTTGGGGGGTGTCTGTTGGTTTGGAGGGCGTTTTTTGGTAAAACTTTTTGTTCCTTTTCTTCTCTTGCAGAACTTCAATTAAAATTTTTGAGGTGTTTTGCACCATGTTAAGGAACATCATTTGACACAATGCCTCAATTATTATAAATCAGATTTGTTATTCTGAGCTCAAGGAGAGCGCTAACAGAGATTGGAGGTAGTATGAGTTTTTATAATTCTCTTTCAGTGGGTCTTCTGAGAAGCATGAGCAAAGGGAAACAGGTCACCATTGGGTGCCAGAAGACCCAGCACAGACAGGAGAGACAGCATTGCAGCCACAGAGGCAGTAGGACTGCACCAGTGCTTGACAGCCAGGAAGGGGAGCTTTAACTTTCTTATACAATTGGTCCCAGAGAGACTTTGGCTCTTCAGCCTCATTAGCATCCATTTCCTGCTCCTTCCCATAGTGTTGTCACCACATATGTTCATGGGACAATGAATGACCTTGTGTTCCCATTGTAAACACAATGGTGTCTACCCATGTTACATCTGGGCCTGATATAGTGACCACTCTATTTAAGTTGTCAAAACTTTTCTGTTATAAAAGCATGTCCAACTGTTTCTAAAAGGACTGAGATCTCCATGTCTTATAGCAAGAATCTGGAGTTTAGGAACAGTATAGCCTGGAGTCAGGAACGTGTCTTCCATTGTCTCAGTGAATATCACTTTAATTTCTAAAATGTTGAGAAATGTGATTTCCTAGCTATGTTTTACTCTTTTATGTTTGCCAGAGACTAACAGCTAAGCAGTTTAAAATTCTAGTTGCTCTGAGCAGGTTTTGCTCTTGCATGTTACTCCAGCATGGGAAACAATACTGAACCTACATCTGGAGCTCACATAACTCAATTCCTGCCACTGCTCCACAACAAACACTCCCAAAGAGTAAAACTTTGTGAGACACTAAAGAGGAGTTCTGGAATGGAAATAAAATTTCATGCTTTTGGGCTTCAGACAATCTCCTAAGTATCAGGGTTTAGGATGAGACCTACTTAATAGAGAAATAATCCAACATCTGCCTACTGTAGGGGGATTTTGGCTACCATCATGGACAGGATGCTGTGCTTCAGAGATTACACATTTGATGCATATGTTTTTTATAGTATGGATAGAAAGTTTATAGAATGCTAATTCAGAAAATGCAAATTCTAAAGGAATTTGGTTGTACCTGTAGACTATTTTATTTCTACTAAAACAATGATTTCCAGCAAGAGATCATTCAGGTAATGTGTATAAGATGCTAATGATGAACATATGACAATATAACCCCACTTGCATGCTTGCCTTGAGATTGACTGTATCCAGACATAAAATGAAACGTTTCCTATCCCAATTATCAAAAGAGAATAGAAATAAGGTTAGAGAAAGGTAGTCAGAAAAAGTATCAAGTATTTTCAAAGCCTATTGAAAAAATAATATAAAAAAATTAAAAATATATAAATAATATAAAATATAGTCATTCCTGTTCCTTTTAGACAGAAGCAGCTAGGAAAATACTGAAGACGGGGTACAAGATCTCTTGCTCTCTTGTTCTCTGTTTATCTGTGACAAGATTTCAGGAGTTAATGTTAATTATGAAGAACTGCGTGCATTGTTAAAACATTTTAAGAAAATGAAGAAAAAATTTTTTGTCATACTTAGATATCTGAACAAATCATTGCTATAGCATTTGAATAGTAGTATGATGCAAAGGGAGTTTGTTCAGCTATTGTTAGAGGGAAGGAAGGTCAAAGCCAGCTCTAGCAGCAGAGGAGTGGATGGGGATCTCTGAAGCTGGAGGTAAAATTCTAAGCAAGGCATAAATTTCTACTTCAAGGGATAAATTTGATGAAGGCTCCACCCAGAAAACAATTGTATGGAAAAAGCAAAAATAGTTGAAGTGTTATTTCTGCTGGGAAATGTGCAGCAATCAGCTAAGTTAATGTGTATTACCTGATGAATAATTCACCACCATTACACTCATTAATCTTTTAGTCTGTCCAGATAGATTTGGGATCATTCAGTAGAAGCATAAATGGCCTATTAAGGATGGTAATTGTTGCATAATATTCAAAATGTAGTTTATCTGAAATTCACAGTCATGAATTATTGTGCAGCTGGTACTATATACAGATGTGGAATAAAATAATTCATTAAAGAATTAAAGAAATGTAAATTTTTTATTGTCAGTGGGCCTTAAAAGTCTTTATGAACACCAGTGATTTGAGCTTTCCAAAGTACGAATAAAAGTGAGAGTGAATGAAGTCCACAATCACAGAGATGCACATTCAGGATTAACTGAGCATAAAATAAGTGACCTATTATTCTACATATTCCAACAAAAAAAATGGAGACTTGGAAAATAAGGCGTTTAAAAGAAATCTTTATGAATAAAAAATAATATGCCTTGCTTAAATAGGTTGTGTCATTAGTCTGAGAGAAAAAGGGGAGGGAGATATAAACTGAAAACTGAAAATTCCTATTCCTAGGAATAATATCTGGAAACAGTGATTCAGTTTTTAAAAACAAACTGCAAATTATTTCTCTATACCATTAAGAAAACAAGTGATTCCTTTGACTCCTAATACATCATCATGACAAATCAGAAAATTGACTTTTCAGCTAAGGTTAAATTTGAATGTGTCACATTTTCCCTTAAAACTTCAAAACAAGGATGTATCACATGTCAGGCAGAATACTTCAAACTCATTACAGTGTTCTTATTACAGTCCATATTTAGGCAATTCTTAACTTGTAGGGATTATTTTCTTTACATAAGATCTTGGAATCTAGGAGCTCAGCAGAATTCTAAGAAGGATTACTGTCTAAATTTATGAAAAGATAGCTACAACAGAAAGTTTAAAAATATACTATTTACCCAGTTGACAGTAGGTGGAATTAGAAACTTCTACTTAGAAGCATATTTAAGTTACTGACTTCCTATAGTAACCAGTGGATTCCAGATCCTGAGACACGTTACTTCCTGGCTAGACCTTACAGCTGGTGTTAATTGTATCTTAATATGGACAGAAAAAGTATCTTAATTCATTCATCTGATGTAAACAAAACACAACATGTGCACCAATATGCAATGTTACCTTTAAAATATGGATACTAATCAGGTCATAATTTTAAAGACTTGATTGCTCTCTTTTATGGTGCCATAAAGAAGCCCTTCCATCTGTAGCACTACAAAACATAAGACTGTATGCAATAGCTGAATAGACAATAGCCATGATAATATGAACAACACATGCTCAATTGTGATTTCACCTAGCGACACAGTGCGGGATGATGTCAGAAGCCAATAAAGTTGATGGATCTGTGGCTGTGATAAAATCAACTTTCTCCTGAAAAGTTTACTGCCTAGCAGTAAAGGATATCCAGGCAACAGGGGACACCTGACTTCATACGAGATATGAACCAAGACTTTGATAGTGATTCATCTTTTGAGGGCTGGGGGATAAGTAAGCAGAACATCTTATTTTTGGTGTCACTCAGTACTCTGCAGAAGGAAAAGAGCTCGCTAGCAGCTGGTCGTTAGGCTGGTTCCCATTCTTAGCCATTATTGGCACCCTGGTCTATGCAGAGATGTACCCTCAAAGTCTGTTGTCCTGCCCTGTGCTGCCAAAATACAAGTGCAATGCCTCAGAAGCAGGATTTGCCCTTAGGCAAAGGGAAAAAAGGAGAAAAAAGGAGAAAAAGCATGTTTTTCCCCTTTGCAAAATAAGTAATCCTGAAATCCTGTGTAATGACAAGGTAGTTGGCCTTTGTACAGGGGTTGCATTTAGGGTCTGGAGGAAGACAAGTTGCCACATGTTCACTTTTGCTCTACTCTTGCACTACCCCAACAAGTATTCACAGAATCACAGAATCAATTAAGTTGGAAAAGACCTTTGAGATCATCAAGTCCAACGTATGACCAAAACACCACCTTGTCAACTAGACTATGACACTGAGTGCAACATCCAGTGTTTTCCTTCAACACCTCCAGCGACAGTGACTCCACACCTCCCTGGGCAGCCCATTACAATGCCAAATCACCCTTTCTGGGAAAGGCTTCTTCCTAATGTCCAGCCTAAACATCCCCTGGTGTAGCTTAAGACTGTGTCCCCTTGTCTGTCTCTGGTTGTCTGGGAGAAGAGACCAAACCTCAGCTGACTACAGCCTCTTTTCAGGCAGCTGTAGAGTGATAAGTTCTTCCCTGAGCCTCCTTTTCTGAACAACCCCAGCTCCCTCAGCTGCTTCTCATAAGACTTGTGTTCCAGACCCCTCATCAGTCTAGCTGCACTTCTCTGGACATGCTCCAGCAGCTTAACATCCTTCCTAAATTGAGGGGCCCAGAACTGGTATTCAAAGTGTGGCCTCACCACTGGCAAGTAGAGTGAAAGAATCACTTACCTAGACCTGCTGGCCATTCTATTTTTGATACAGGCCGGTATGTCACTGGCCTTCCTGGCTACCTGGGCACACACTGGCTCATGTTTAGTCTGCCATCAATCAGTACACCAAGTCCCTTTCTACCTGTCGTCCAGCCACTCTGTCTCCAGCTTGTAGCACTGTAGGGGATTGTTGTGGCCAAAGTGCAGCACTCAGCACTTGATCTTGTTAAACCTCATATTGTTGGATTTGGCCCATCTCTCCAACCTGTCCACATCCCTCCCTGAGCCCTCCTATCCTCCAGCAGACTGACATTCCTCCCAGCTTGGTGTTATCTGCATATTTGCTAACAGTATTCCTAACAGATGCAAAGCTCACCTTTTTATGAAGCCACTATATTGTCACCCCTATTTCCTTACTTATGCCTTCTTAAGAGCAGTGATATAATTTAACACAGAAATTTCCTACATGAAACTTCTTCAGCCACACAAGGCTCAAATATATCTTACGGTAATATCAGTGAAACTCTCTGTCTCTGAGATTTTACACTGCTGCCTCTTCCTGCAGTGTTTGATTGCTTCATATATAGAATCAGTAACAGCAATTACTTTGGAAAAAAATAAACTCCCTTTGGACTAGAGTTTGTTCTTGAGAGGCAAGATTATAGTTGCTTATTTTTGTTTATATGGATATATTCTCAAATACTAATACTAGAAGCAGTGCTGTGACAGTGATGGATATGCAGAAGTTGTTTTTGGTCAGATGCAATATCTTAAATAGTATTTATCAATATTTTTAGAAAAAAACCAGATGATCTTTTGGGCACATTAAGCCATCCTAGCCCATCAATTTCTAGCTACAAGGTTAAGGAAGTTGACTAGTTGGCAGATTCAGTGCTTTTATGAGCAAACGGCAAGTCAGGGTTACAAATATTGTTTTGCAGCAGCAAGTTTCTTCACAGAAGGATTTTGTTAATGGAATAAGAAGTTTAATGTTATTAAAAAAAGAAATCTGTTTTGTCTGGTCCTACCAGATTAACTGGTAAAACAAACACAAAACCTGGTTCTTCTGGAATACGATCCTGTAGATTTCCATGTGTTGCTGTTAATTTAATGTTCCGTATGTACTTTTACAGCTGGATTCATGAGTTGAAGCTGTTAAATTTAATTTCTAGCTAGCTAAATAGCTTATGGTCTAGTTTTATTATTATTCATATTTCTGAACCTTAAGCAATATGACATTGCCTGTAGGGATGTTTTAAACCAACACATGATTAATCCACCCCACAAGAGCATGAGCAAACAAGTGGCAATATATCCACAGCTGGTCCCCAGCGACTTTTTCTCATTATTCCTGCAGTCAAAATAATATCATTTTAAAATTAGTGTAATAATAGAGAATAAAGTTTGGTTACTAACCTGATGAACTGTTTAAAAAATTTTATAAAGCAAAACAAGACTGAAAGATAAAGTGGACTGGAAAAGGTCTTCTTGGTATCCTTCTTCACCTTTGACAGACTCACCTGCTGGGAAAGTTGATAAAAGACATTTCCCACTGAGGTGTAAACTTTTTAGACCTTGATCTGCAAGCCACAGAGTGTGGAAACCAATCTGAGATGGGCCTTGCTCTCCAATTGGAATTAATTTCAAATCATTCTGGAATTCTGCAGACCCATATTTGTTTAGATACCTATATTAATCTTGGTGATAAAGTATATTTTCTCAAATGAAGGACCAGTCTTCTATTAAAGCAACCATGCTCTTTTATATTTAAAGTCTACTTAAGTATTTTTCAGCAAAGATACCAATTATGCATTTTTTTAAATGAAAAATGACAGGCAGACTGTGTTATTTGATGTATGAGTTATTGCTGCAGCTTGGTGAGCCTAGTGGGCCTAGCGGGCCTGCAGGTGCCGCGGCAGTCCCTGGCCAGAAGCACCTTTATCAAGGCACCCTATGCGCCAGGCGCACAGGCACATCGCAGTGATTCAGCTCAGTTGTGAGGGCTGCAGGAGCAGCAGCGCAGCAGAGCTCTTCTCAGGCAACACAGGATAGCGGAGGCGATCTTCCTGTATCAGGAGAAGATTATTATTAGAACAGGATTAGAACAAGAACTGTATTATTATCTGTATTATTAGAACAGGAACTGGCGACTGAAAGACCCTGGAGTCTCAGAAACACAGGGTTTTATAGGGTTTGGAGTGGGCAGGGTCAGCAACTTGGATCAATGAGGGAAAGGACTGGGGAAACGACCAGTCGGGGAAGGGATCCAAAATCGTTCAGTCAGGGGAAGGCAAAACCAGGAACTAGTGTAATGACAAATCACAGAGAAAGGATTAACATACCTGCAAAGGCTCATGGGATTGTGACTTTTTTGCTCTCCACAAGCAAAAGGGAAGTCTCTTAGAGAGACTCCCTGAGGGGGAGCTTGAAGCTTAGAAGCAGCTTACATGCTGTCAACCCTCCAAGGGAGGGTGAGCTCCTCTGTGGCTGGCTGAGGGGCCACCACAACTCCCCCTTCTTTATTTAAACAAAACACTTCTCCAAAAACTTTTCTGAAACCCTTGAACACACAAAGCATGGTCACTATAACTATGAAGATAAGAACCCAAACTAAGCTATTTAAATTGAAGCCACCCATCCTTTAAGTCCCCAATGCTGAAGCAGGTTCTCAAACCATTCTGGCTTCTTTTCAATCTTGAGTTGGTGGACCTCTTGTTGCAGCTGTTGGATGCGTGTGTAAATACTTTGTCTGTGGGAGGACAGGTCAAAACAACAAAGTCCATCAAATTCTTGACAGCTGTATCTATAAGCTAGTAGGAGAAAGTCAATGGCAGCACGGCTCTGCAAGGTGGCATGCCTAAGCATCTCCTCATCCTCAAGAAGATTGCTGAGCACCTTAGATGTTAAGTTGGCTTGCTTGCCGAGCCAACACTCCACATGGGAAATTTCCCCAAGGGCCTTTGCCACTGCTACCCAGGCAAAAAGATGGACATGAGGACCCTCTTTCTATGTGTCAAATCAGAAATTTCACTGTAACAATTTTCATCCAATTCAACTAATTCTCTCTTTTGGTGAGCCAATTGAACTTTCTGCTGACACCAATCATTGATTAATGATATGTTTGGAGTAAGGACGGCAAGCTTTTCAAGGGTGCACAGACCACCTTGAAGATGGGATGGGATCCTGGCCCAGACTCGATCCCCACAGATCATGAACACTCCTTTTGGCAGAACTCAGGGATTTTGAGAGGTCTTGGATGGTGTCATTGCGAAGTAACTGCACCAACTGTGGGGCAGATAAATTTTCCTGGTGGGGGAGACATCTTTTGCATAAATAGATTCTTGTGGAGTATAAGTGATCCGCTTGTATGAAAACTGAATACAATAAGTGGCTAGTGAAGACCCCAATAGTTCCAATTCTTGGGGGTCTTCTGTTGCATGTGGCGGGATCTTCATCCATTCATCCCATGAGTCTACTGGATTCGGGTTCTTGCCTGCAGAAGGGTAGTCGTTAGGCTTCAGTGGGATCCCAACAAGGCACGTGGCTAGGGAATTACCCGCACTGCCCATGGACAAGCAAATGTTTTCTTGTTGCAAGGTCTTTGCTAGGGTCACCCAGATGTTTTCTTTGGGTTGTGCCACCAGCCATGCATCCATGCCAATGCATTCCAGGAGCATGCACACACTCAGGGCCATTGCGATGTACTTCATGGTGATTGTCCAAGGGTGAGAACCTTGTTTACAAAAAGGGAAGAAACATTTAGCTTGACGTCTCTGTTTCCTCTTTCTTATTTCTTTCTCCTCCCACACTTCCTCAACCCGTCCTCCCCCTTCTTTATTTAAAAAACTGACAAGGGAGGGGATATGGGAGGGGGAGATAGGAGAGTGGGGTTTTGGGTAAATGGGATTGGTAACTGAACGATAATTAACTTGAAGCAACCATGAGAGGGAACATATAAAGAACTGATAACAAAGTGTCTTGTCTGGTTTTACATCTTAACGTCCTGCATGGCTTGCTGTTGTTTGGTTTGAGCCCTGGTGACAGGGCGATGGGGGGCTGGAGGCAAACGTGATTTCTTCCAACGCCTCCTTCGCCACGCAGAGCTCTTTTGATTTTTCGGTGGTTCTGTATCTGTATTGGATAAATCTTGGACATCATTGTTAGTAGATGCAGTCTCTGAGGAATGTACGTATGGTTTGATGTTTTTCCTGGGGATCCGTCATGGGCCGGAGGGGGTGGAAACACGTGCATATCCTCTACCCCAGGTGATCAATTGGAAAGGCCCTTTGATTTGCTGGGTCTCTGGGTCTTGGACCAGCACAGGCAGCTTCTCATCGAGCTTTGCTCTGGCTGAATTTGAGAAGTGCCTGATGACGGTGGGGTTCGGCTCAGAACTGGAGCAATTCAGAAAATTTATTACGCAAAGAGCTTTACAGAGCCTCTCAATGGGAGATAGTGTCTCTGTACCTCCCCTCTGCTGGTGAAGGACCCGCTTGATCATAACGTGGGTCCTTTCGACGATTGTCCCATGGGTGAATGAGGTATGCCAGTGGCGTGCTTCACACCCCATTGTTGGAAGAACACATGGAGATGTTTAGATTTGTAGGCGGGCCCGTTGTCAGTTTTTATTTCTTGGGGGACCCCCAGGGTGGAAAAGGCTAGAAGGAAATGCCTTTTAGTAAAACACACGTTTTCGCCTGCATGTGCAGATGCGAAAACTGCTCCTGAAAAAGTGTCAACAGAGACATGAACATACCTCTGTCTGCCAAAAGAGGGAATGTGGGTCACGTCAGTTTGCCAGAGTTGGCAACTGTATAACTTATGTGGGTTGGCTCCTGCTGAGAAAAAAGGAACTTGAAAGGACTGACAGCTGGCACAAGAGCCCACAATTGGTTTAGCCTGCTCTCATGAGAGATGGAGCACCCTCACGAGAGCAGGGACATTTTGGTGATAAAAGTGGTGTGAAAGTTTATATTGTTCAAACACGCTTGGCAAGGATGAGACTTCCACTGGCATGGCTAGCATGTCCGCTCTCCTGTTCCCTTCAGCTATTGCTCCAAGGAGTTCCCTATGTGATCTTACATGCAATACATGGAAAGGTTGCTTTCTGTGGGAGATCAGCTTAACAAGCTTAGAAAGCAAACGAAATAAGTTTGGATTAGATACCTCCTTTAAAACAGAATGTTCAGCTCTCAGCTATTCCAGCAGCTTATGCCGAATCTGTCACTAAATTAAACGGTTGTTGAAATTTCACAAAGGCTCTGATGATGGCTGCTAATTCTGCAATTTGTAGCGAGCCTTCCACCACTTGGACATCAGAGTCCCACTTCTGCATCTGTGGATCCTTCCAAGTCATTACTGACTTGTGGGAGGACCCTGAGCCATCAGTAAAGACAGTCACAGCCTTGAGAGGTGTTTTACTGAGCATGAATTTAGGAACCAAATTAAATGTAGATCTGAAGAATTTATGGCCTGGTAGGTGAATAGAAATTTTTCCTGGAAAGCTATCGAGAGTGAACTGGAGGCTCTCATTGGTTTGGAGTAAATGTTCTAGTTTCTCAGTGGTTGCCAATGGCATGTATATACATGTGAAATCACATCCAGCAAGAGAGTGGAGATGAGTCCTGTCTCTGCGGATAAGTGAGGCCATTAATTCCTGTGGAGTTGTTATTGGTTTTGTCTGTTGGTTTAGTAAAAAGACCCATTCTAGGATCAATAAAGGGTCCTTCAGACTGGAGTCCCATTGGAATAAAAGGGCGTACAGGTGTGGTGTTTTACCCAGAATGGCAAATAAGAAGGGAGGACTTGGCTCAAATTGGTGTGCTTGTTGGGAGGACAATGCTTCTTGGACTTTGACAATAGACTCCCGGGCCTCTGGCGTGGTGGTTCATGGTGATGTAAGGTTGTTGCTCCCATGAAGGAGGTTGAACAGTGGGGCGAGATCCTCTGTCGTGATCCTCAGCAGAGGATGTACCCAACTGATAGAACCACATAGTTGTTGAAGGTTGTGGAGGGTCTTAGGGTCAGGATAAGTTAGGTCTTAGGATAAGTTGCTGGGGCATGATGGTCTGTTCATGCAGCCAGAGTCCCAGGTAGGTCCATGAATAGGAAAGCTGGACTTTGTCTTCCCGAATTTCAAAGCCAAAACTGTTGATGGTTCCAATGGTTTCCTTGAGAACTAAGTCTAGTTCAGTATGATCTTTGGCACACAGAAGGATGTCATCCATATAATGGAGTATATAACAGTCTGGAAACTTCTGTCAAAGGGGAGATAAGACTTGTGTGACGTACCACTGGCAAATGGCTGGAGAGTACTTCATGCCTTGAGGCAAGACCAGCCAGTGGTAGCGTCACAATGATGCTTGGCTGTTCAGCAATGGTAGAGAAAATGCAAATCAGGGAGCATCATGAGGATGTAATGGAATATTAAAGAAACAGTCTTTAATGTCTATGATGGCAAGAGGCCAACACCTGGGGAGCATCATTAGACTTGGAAATCCTGGTTGCAGGGACCCAAATTCCTCAGTGATGTCATTCACCTTTCTCAGGTCTTGGAGGAGCCTCCACCTGTCCTTCCTCGGTTTCTTTATCACAAAAACCGGGGTGTTCCATAGGCTGTTAGATGGAACTATATGTCCCTTTTCTAGTTGCTCAGCAACCAGGATTTCTAGAGCACACAACTTTTCTTCAGCCAGGGGCCACTGGTCAACCCAAACTGGACGACGAGTGGCCTGGTTGTCCAGTTGAGTCTGATGGTGTCGATGGCGCGCTGCTTAGCAGCCCCAACTAGAAATCCTGGGTGCTGATGTGGAGGGAGGCTCCCCACTGAGCCAGGATGTCGCGTCCCCACAAGGTAATTGGTGCCAGAATGACAAATGGCCTGACTGTGGCAACTTTTCCTTCTGGGCCTCCAATGATGATGTTTCTTTTGGAGCTCCATGATCTTGCCACTCCTCCAGTGCCTGATACCAACCCTGCTACATGTTCAAGCTCCCAGTCCTCTGGCCACTCGGAGTAGGCAATAATAGTCACATTGGCCCAGTGTCCAGCATGCCAGGCTGTCTTATCTGTTCTTCTTTGGAAAACAAATCACATTTTAAGATAGGCTTGTGGTCCTCCATTATCTGGACCCATATAACTTCGGGGTTTGAGAGTACTTGCTGTGGTAGATCTCCTGATATCAAAAAGACTTGAGCAATTTGGGTTCCCCAGGGAAGGAAATAGGGTGGGTCTTCACACATAACTGAAATAAAAATTTCATCACCAGGTTCAGGAATAATGAGTTCAGGAAAAACAAAAATCTTAGAGGGTTTATGAATGGGGTCCCCAATAACTAAGATGTCCCAAGATGGTTGGTGCTTGTTTTCCTGTAGGAATACTATAAATGCCTTTTTCTTTAAATTGAATTGAGAGACTGCTTACCAGTTTGTGACGGGTTCCCACCTCAGGGTAGATTTGGTTTCTTTGAAAGAAGATGGTACTTTGTGTGCTGGAATTTTTGGGCTGTGGGGAAGCTGGTCTCTTTGCTCCCCATTTGAGGCATGAGTGGGACAGGAGGGACAGGACAGCCACGCATTTGGTGTCATCACGTGGGGCCGTTCCGCGCTTGGTTGCCCGTTTCCTGACCATCACAGGGCATTAGGATTGGACCGCAGCCATTGGTGGTCTCGTCATCTGTCTTGTAATGTAAAGATATATTCAAGACAGTCTTTTATAAAGTTTCCAATGTCTCCACAATGGTAGCATATGTGATTTTCCTTTGCCACAACTACTGCAAAGGCACCTGATACTCCCTCTGCTATCCCTTTCGCAACTGCCTGAGCCACCGTACCTTCTGTTGATGCATGGTTGACAGAGTTCAATCATTTGGTCAATGGTGGGTTCAGGCTCAAGGGGCAATGATTGCAAGACATTTTTTGTTTCTGAGTTTGCATTTAGGAGAGCAAATTTCAATAGCATCACTTCCCTGGCTTCCTTACTTTCAATTTGTTTTTCTAGAGACATTTTTAAGCGCTCAACAAATTTAATAAAACTTTCATTTGCCCCTTGTTTAATACTAGCAAAATTTTAAGTAAGGATGGAGTCACCAGGAGTGGGAAGTAAAGAGGTCTTTGCAGCATTTGCAATATCTAACAGTGCGGCTTCAGGAATATTAATTTGGTCAGCAGGTTTTTGAAAGTTACCTTCGCCTGATATTTGCTCAAAGACAAGATTTGGCTTGTTGGGATCATTTCCGTAGATGGAAACGAGGGTGCCCAATTGTTTTTTTTTTCACTCCCTTTCCGTCAGCATATATTCTGCTGGGGAGAGGAGGCAACCCATGATGTTACGCAGATCGTGTGGTATAAGGGTATGAGCGGCAAAGGTAGCTTCTAAAATGTTTTTAAAATAATGAGAACTGCATCCGTGATCTTTTGCTGCTCTTAATAGAAATTGGTTCCCAGGAAACTTGAGTTCCTGTGCTTCTGCTCCACTTGTACACAACTGGGAAGGCACTGATCTTATTTGCCACCTCCCAGTCTCCCTCCTTTGCTGCATCCCCTCTGGTCCCAGCCCAGTGGTCTTCACATTCAGTGTTTGAAAGCAAAGACTCACTGCCCTCATCCTCCGAGGAGGATAGAGGGCACCTGAAGCGGACGCCAGGTTTTTTCCAGCAAACCGGAGCTGCCTGGTATTGTCCAGCATTGGAGGCCAATATGACCTCCTTCTGGTTGCCATCACTCCTACTTCCAGTTCCAGTGTCAGGGGCGGAGGGGTGTGTACAAGTGGCAGGGCTTGCAACCAAGGGGGGTATGATAGGGGGTGGGACCCAGGACAGAGGGGGTGTCACCGATGGGTGGAGCATTCTCGACGACATGGGAGGGACCCGACGCAGTGACACCTAAAGATGCAGGGGTATGAAAAAGGCAGGGCGCAATGGAGGACGTGTGTGCAAGGCCTTGGGCAGGAAAAGGCAGTAGTGAGGCAGGAAAGTGACCATTTTGCAGAGTGAAGGCTGGAAAACTTGGAGTGAGGGAGGACAAGATGGCAGGGCTGGCCACATTGCCGGTGCCATCTTGGGGAGTAGAATTTTTTAAACAAGAAACTTGTGGACTGGGTAAACTGAGGTATGTAGGCATAGGAAGGGGGTTTAGGGGAAGGTCCAGAGCAGCAGGGCCCTTGCCATTCTGATGGGGGGAGAAAGAGAGTCGGGGGACATCCGGGAGACAGCAGCAACCTGGCGCGAGATAGTGGGAAACGTCCGCCAACCCACCCTAAGACTGGGAAGAGGAATTAGAGACAAGGGGTTAGGAAAGAGGGGAAGAGGTTTTTAACTGGAGTTTTCCAACATTTCCCAAACATTCCCCCTCTTTTTTCCCCAAACTGATTCCCTTGTTTAAAGCTTTTATTATGAGCTGAAATAAAGGAAAAAACTTGGCAACTGAGAGGTCCCCTCCCAACTGAACAAGGCACTTCTGGCCAGGGACTGCTGCAGCACCTGAAGGCCCGCTAGGCCCACTAGGCCCACCAGGCCATGGCAAGTTGTGCTCTAAATTACAACTTCCAATTTGACCTATTTTGTTTAGGGGAAAACCTCTGTATGGATGAAACCTCCCTCATGTTGGATGAATGCTTCAAAGACTTGCCACCCAAATTTGACAGCTCAGCAAAACTGACAGGCTTAGGTCTGTGATAATCCTGGTGTGGCCAATCAGAAGCAAAATGGAACAGGAAAGCAGTACTAGGGATGGTTACTTAGCATTTCTGCAATATATTTGTTTTTACCGAAGTGCAACTGGTTGTGCAACATTGTAAACTGGCCTCTTACTGTAAAGAAAAAGCAACAAACCTGAAAACAGCAAGCCACCAAGACATGTGAACAGTATAAAGTTGATACTTAGTCTGAAAAGTGTATGCTTAATGTTAACATAATGAAATGCAACTTTATGACTGTGCTGGTTAAGGACTCTCTTTTGTGAGGTGTTGAGCACTCTTAACTTAAGACACACAATATTTTATAATAAGGAGTTGTGCAAGGCAAAAAGAAAGACATTTCAATATGACATCAGGTCTAATTAACCAAAATAACAGTGCCTGAGTGCGTATATCCTACATACCAACTTTATATGAAAGCTATTGAAACTTAAAAGCATCAAGTCCGTAAGTCCCTCAACACCTCCAGTGTCTGAGCAGATTCATGATTGTTTTTTTATTCTATATAACAAAGCTGTTATGCTAGAAAAGCATTAGCTACTGTGTTTAATGAAAAATTTAGAAATCTAAATAAATGTAGCAATTTATACATAGGAAGGATACCTATTGATCCCAATTGGATCTTATATGTGAGTTAGGAGATGATACATGATGCATATCAATAATGTATGTTAAGTTTAAAGGAATAATTCCTTCTCACTATGTGTGAAAACTTACTAGATTAGGATTTCCAATAATATATTTTCTAGGGAGAAAATTTGCACATATAAGGGCATGATACACATACACAAACCACACACACACGAGGGAGATGTTATTAATGTTGAGACATGAACTTGCACATCATCCACATATATTTCTACCAATATTCACATACTGATGTATCTACATTTACTATATCTAAATTACACACAAGAATACTTGTTTACCAAGACATAACCAGTGAACCGTATGTTAAAAATGCTTGCAAAGACCAGTTTCACTTATGGCTTCTTCACAATTAGTTCAGCAGTGACTCAGGTTCATAACAAGACATTTGTGCGAGGATAACAGACAAAACTAGAGAGGATAAATACTTTAAATGGGATTGGGAGACACATGGGGCTGTGATCTGTCCCTTTTTAGAATGGCTGTGCATTTGTCTAACAAGTGGTTTAAGGGTAACAAAAAGATAAGCAGTTCTGGGTCCTCTGAATTTTAAGCTGTCTCATGCTCTCTCACAAAGACTTCTGGTTTTATTTTCTAAAGAACAAAACAGAAAGGAAAGAAAGGACATCCATATGTATCACTCCATCTTACCCATTCAGCTATGTATTTTGTGTAATGAAGCAAGGTCAAACAGCTTTTCTGTTTGATCAGTCCTTTTGATTTCAGGTCTCCGGTGTGGCAATGAGGAGAGTCAAAATCTGTAAAATAATCTCATAAAGATTTGTTCTTCTCATACTGAGAATCATCCCCAGTGTTTTTGTTTGTTCAGCCAGAATTAACAATTTGTTCTTTTGCAATTATGTATTTTGGGCCTGACAAATTCCATGTTGCCACACTGAGAACTGATTTTGTTGGGAGCCAGAAGTGTCAAAAAACCCCAAAAACTAAGCCCCAAAAACTTAATTTTCAAAATTAAAAAAGACAAACCATAAAAATATTAAACCTATATTTTGGTATTTTTCCTCTATTTGTATTTTGAAGGGGTTTTTTATTGTTACTGCTATTTTGACAACAAAGTACATCTAAAATACTGAATTTATCCATAACTCCAAAAGCCCAAATTTGAATTACAGCATATCAGAAGGCAAAATTCAGAAAACTGGCCTCTTCAAACATTTCAGAATGGCTGGAAATATCATCCGCCAAAAGCACATGGAACACCTCTTAAAAAGAAGCAGGTCAGTGTGCTACAAAGGACACAATTCAAGTGCCCTTTAAAACAGATATCCACCCTTAAATACAAGCTGAAATGAAAGCCAAAAGACATTCATGAGACTGAAACACCACAGATTGGACTTCCTCAGACTGTGTGCTGAAGAAAACGCTGGACTGTAAAAAGTCATGAGCTGAGCTTCCATTGACCTTTGCTCTGCCTTCTTAACTGTGAAGAGTGCAGTGCTTCAGGACTGTTGATAACAAGAGTCATGCTTAAGAAGAGATGTTCCAGATTCAGGATATCTGCTAATGTGCATATAAGTACCAGAGAGGGAAAAAATCATATCCTCAGGTAACATATTTCCACTGGGTAATTATGGTAAAGTATGGTAAAGTATGGTAAAGTGGTTTAGGAATGTAATTTCTTTTTTTATAACAGAATTTTAAATTCTTTTTTTTTCAATATCCATACGAGTTCCTTTTTTTTTTCAGTAGATGTTCTCCTGTGTTGGTTTCATGGAAATATTACAGGAGGCTGAAAGATGGAAAACTGCCCTAATTTTTGTAGTCCAGGTTCTTTTCTGTAGGTTGAAAGCACAATCTTGAAAGCAGTCTTGTTTTTCCAGATCTCGTATTGGAAGGAAAAGAACTAGCATGTTCCATTTCTAACCCCTTCTCCTTTTCCTTTCTTCCTTCTTTGTCCTTTTGCAGTCACCAGTTGCAAGAAATTTCTGAATGGCATCTCCAAGCTTATACCCTGTGGAATTATTATATTTCCTACTGAGTTTCATCAGCAACAGCAGAAACAAATCTTTTACCATGATCTCGAGGGAACTACCTAAGTTATGTTTGAACTTACGACATAACTAAAGATTTACAGAAAATCCAGAAAAAAGTATCAAATACTACTCCCTCCTAGTTTTATTGTTGATCTTACCAGGTATAAGATGGAGTCTCACAGATGTATATAAACTTGTGCTGTGTGTGTGAAAGACTTTCACAACTTAAAGTTTACCAATTCCTGTGATCACTGCAAAGAAAAAAGCAATTATCTAGTGGCTTTTTGATTCAAAAGCACAACTTAATTTTTTTTTTTAAACAACTGTTTTTCACAGCTCGGATTGTTAAGAACTGCACCAAATTCTTCCTATAACTCTCGATTTCCAGCTGTTGAGATTTGCATTCTGCCCCCACCTATGAATCTCTGCAAAGCACTTGTAAGCAAGGTGTGGGACCAGGAAGCCTTCAACTCTTTCTATTGAAGAAAGACAGCAGAAAGCATAGCTGGTAAAATGATTAAGTCAGAAGGGAAAAACTTTCTTGCCTTCAACAGGTAAGAAATACAAGTCAGAGAACAAGGGAACCAAATGCTCCTCAGGAGAGTCACAGAAGGGTTCACCTGCTCACATTGACATGAAATTAAGGTAAGAAAGAATGCCAGGGAGTGAGAAATAGGTGATTAGCATTTCAGAAGAGCTAGGAAGCAAGAATCCCAATGGAAGGGACATGAGCCACAAATATGATCATTACATTTATTTTTCAAGGACAAGAAGTGTGAGATACTTCAGGGAAGACACTAAAGAGAAAATATAAGAAACGAGTTTAGAGAGGGAGAGTAACAAGGGAGAGAGGGAGAGATGTTTTTCTCTACATGGGACAAGCACATACATAGTGCTCAGTCCTGTGAATTCACATTCCTTTTGAGTAGCTCTGTTGAAATCAGTGGCCTCATTCCAGCTCAAGGGAAGACATAGGCTTCAGTGGGCTTTCAGTTTTCACCTAGGTGTGGATTTAGAGAGTAGGGGGGTGTTGTCAAGGTTGGGGACAGTTCTTTATTTTGTAATCAGGAAGGCCCTGAAATTTTAAGGGTTTGAATTGTGGAATGATACTAAAAGTGTCTTTCTCAAAAAGATTTCATTCATTATATGTATCTCATGTTAGAATATCAGTGAAAATGGGTTTGATCCCCTACTAAGTTAGCAGGGGGAGATCTTTTTTTTTTTTTTTTTTAGCAGAAGGCAGAGCTTTTAAAACCTACATGGAATCCAGAGGGTTGCCTATACATTTTCTGTAAAAATACTGTGATGAGAAGATGGAGATATTCTCTTTTCTGTCCTTCCCCAGTGGTACACCTTCCATAAATTATGTCACTCTATCTGTAAAAGGCTTTCTTCAAGGTTAGAGGGGGAAGAGCTGAAGCAACTGTAGGTGAAGTCAGTACTCAAAGGGAATGATAACAGCGTCTGCTTTTAACATTCCTCAGCATCCTCTTTCCTTGAACTGAGGCCTCCCAGTACTTATTATAGCAAAGTTGTTCTCTTCCTGTAAGCTATGTGTAAGAGTTTGATTGCTTCACCATATTGAAGGCAAAATACATACTTTGAAGGAAGCACACTTCATATTTTAAGGTATTTCATCACTCAAGACTGCAGCTGGCCAATACCAAAAGAACAATCAAGAAACTAAGGACTGTCAACAAAGAACAGTTCTCTACATCAGACAATCAGACACATTTGCACTCAATTAACACTTTGCTTAAAAATAGACAGAGATAAGAGTGTGGTGCCCAGCAACCCCATGATTATATATACAAAAGCAATGCATAGCAGCAGTTATCATCATACCTTACCACTCCATTTGCTATAACAACAAAAACACCCACTATCAATTCCTTATCATGTTTGGATATATTTGGAGATATTATCACAAAGCTGTCTCTGTGATATGGTCAAAGGGGTGATAATCTAGTTTGTTTTAAAAGTGAAATTTATGTAATCTTATTCTTTTCTACTTAAATTCCTTACTAAGTGCTGATTAAGCACAAGCCTCTGTCATGTATGGGTGAGAAAGATGGTTTTATGTCACTTTCACTGTTTTTGAGGTTCAGCAGAAACTATTTGACTGTTGTTGAAGTTAGCTCTGCTTCAAAATTACACGAATCTGTGCATAGAGCCAAAGATACAGGAATCAGTGGAGTGCAGAAATGCCGTGGACTATCAGCTCTTCAGGTAGAGCCCATTATGGCTGGAAGTCAGTTGGTACATAGTTTTTCATTCTTTTTCCATCCCCATGACATGGGGATTTAGGCACACAAGAGAATTCAAATCTGCATAGATCAGCTAATCCAGCAGCTGTTTTGCAGCACCTGAGTAGTGCAAACCAGAAAGAATTAGGCTGAGAAGAAAACTTATAGCAGGTCACAATTCAGTAAGGTATTCATCCTCACCTCAAATATTTCCATCTGCAAAGCAGTATCTGGAGAAGGCATACAGCATTTACAGTGCACTCAACAAAAGAGTAAACTCTTTGTCATTTTCCATGGCAGCTTTCTAATGAAGGAAAGCCCTTGTAGAACAGCAGTAATAACTTCTCTTTTACAGAAGTACAGTTCACTTGAGATGGTTCCCACATGGAGAAGAAATGCCACAGATTTTTTTAGCATTTACTTGGCAGTTGGGACCTATTTATTACTTCATATACTTGGATGTAATGGCAGTTAACACACAGTTATGATGGGGAAGTGATGTAGGATTCTAAAAGATACAAATTGCAGTACATATTAAACTTTAATATGCTGCCAATCTCAAGCCCTCAGCTTTTTTAGGGCTGGAGGGCCCATTCAGAAGCTTGGTGGCCATGAGCTATATTAGCTGTTGGTCAAACCCAGTGCTGCTAGATAGCTTAGTGGGGGAATAATTATCAATGTGTCTTCTTCTCTTTGTGCTTTCCTGGTGCTGTGGAGAAGATGCGTATAAATAATTGCAGTTTTTGTGGAAGTCCACACGTACAATAACTGACTTCCATGGCAAACTTAGAGTTAGGTGATTTTCAACATTTGCTTTTGTAGCAATATGTTCTCTAAATCCTAATAGTTTTACTGATCACAGTGAAAGTAATGAAAAATATGACAACTAATTATAAGATTCACTGCGTGATTAAGACACCTGAATTTATATGCAAAATAATATATGAAAAAAATATCTACATGCAAATGCCTCTCCTTGTGCTAGGCACACGAGCTCCAGTAGCAGCCAGGAAAAAATTAGCAAATGCAGTCCTTAGAGATGGAAAAGCCATTCCCAGCTCCAGGCACAAAGAGAATTAAATCACTCCCTAGACTGTGCTGATTAGATAACTGCTATCACACCAGCTTAAATGCCCTTATTGGGATTCAGTTGCCTAAATTTAACATGCCCGCTTACAAAAATTGAGATGCCATCGTCTCCTGGATGCCCATCTAGAGGAATAGTCTCCTGCAGGCCCTGTGACATCTGTCAAACATGCCAGAGATGTCTTGGACATCCCCAAGCACCTCAAATTAAAATGCTATAAATAGGAGATTATCTTCTGCTTCATGCCTTTAGAAGTTTGAGATGTTTAAATACAGATTAAGGAGATACTTCTTTCTTGTGATGTTTTAGTTTGAAAACTGAGAGCAGTTATTTTCTTTCAAGGAAACCAGATCAAATACCTTCTATTTAGTCCATAGTCCAGAGGTAGTGATCCACATCCTGCCTGCGCAGTGTTGAGTGCTTGTATTTAACTGCAGAAGTTCCCTAGCCATCACTATAATTTTTCCAGGGGTAATGTGAATCAGCAGGCTATGGAGCTATTGACTTACTTAATCACAGCCACTGACTAGAAAACATTTAATCAGGCAGTGGAAAACATTAATTAAGCAGGAGAAACTGACAGCTCCTATTCCCTGAAACCTCTGAAGCCTGGCAGTTTAGAAACACTGTTAGATTCAGACCCTTTCAGCCAAAGGATGGAACTGAAACCACATTTTTCAACAGTGATAAGGGCATTGCCTACTGTGGAATTCAAAATTAAATCTCTTCTCTCTGTTCGCCTTAAGACTGAGTTGTCTGTGGATATGCTGAGAAAAAAATTTCTGATACTAGAACAACTTTGAAATCATAAGTTTAAATCCACCGGAATTTTATATACTGCAGCTAGTTGAGTAAGGAGTCAGAAAATCTGTACTTTAGAGTTAAGCTGGTAAAGAGGAATTTGGGTTTATTCCTCTTTAATCTCCATTAGCCCAGTTCTTAAGTAACTGAATAATTTGTCAGGAAGGTAATTGTCTGGTTATAGAAAAAAGTTTATTTAAAATGTTCAAAATTTTAAAATCCTTTTAACCTCAAATCAGAAGTGAATTATCATGTATTTTGTATATAAATCTGTTGTGGATTAACATTTGATTTTTCTATCTTGTACCTTAAATCATTATACTGCCTAAGGAAAAAGAAACATCAAACACAAAAACAAAAGCAAGCATATTATTATTTTATTGTTTAGTACTGAAGTATAAAACTGTAAGTAAATGTCACTGAGAGCTTGCTGCAATGAAGTCAGCTAATCACTCCAGAAATAAATATAGATTGGAAATACAAAGGAATCTGGAAATAACTATGGGTATTTTTAGATAATGGCATCCTTCCACTCCTTGAATAATGATACAATACCCTTCAAGTTGGGAACTTACAAGGAACTTGGACTGAGTTCCATGCAGCACATATAATCTCAAGAGAGGACAGTTCACAGAAACATGGTTCTACAATTTTTCTTTTGTCTTTTAGTATTACCTGCTGGAAGATGACTTTTTTTTCTCTTCTTCATTACATTTTTCTTGCCTCACCCTCTAGAATATTTGTAGTTTTTCAGAAAGATAACAGCAATTAGGAATGCACTGGCAGTGTAAAAGTGATAAAGCACATGAAGTCTAAGAGTTGCCTTTTTGTTCATGAGTACATTTATGCTACTGAAGGGTTTTTCAGGGTTCAAACAATACACATATTTAGTGAATTATTTAATTTTTACAGATTTAAACAAGAAACATTCTGTGCTCAAGGGTAAAAACAAGGATACAGTCTGAACTGTACTGTGCTGAGGTTCAAATGATGAGCATCTTTCAGAAAGAGATAAAAAGGTCTGTTAGCACTCTTAGGCAAGAATGGATTAATTTTTATCTTAATCTGGTTTATAGAAAAGCATTTCCTCTTCTTTGATGTGGTATATGCTAAGTGAAAACATCATGCTCTACCCATCAGAATCATGCAAGTGGTCACTCTTTCTTTTGCACTGATGTTACAAAAGGAGATAGCCTGCATGGCTGGAAGGTATCCATGATATTAAACAGTTCATGGGGCTGTGAAGTGCTGAGAGCAATCATGCAGAGCAACAGGCCACAGGAATGCAAATCATCCACAAAGCCAAAAGTGGAGCTAGCAGGTGGCCTCTCCTATTCATCTGATGTCAACACACTGTTCAGATCAAGCCCTTTTAACATCTGGGTAGGCCCACTATTGATTTTAATTAAATATAATACAGCCGTTCAATGTTCTCGCATCCATGAAAACCATGCAGTAAAAAGCCTGTCTTCTGCACACTGAGGGTCACTCTAGTTATATAAATAAATAGTAGAATTTAACTTAGATTGTGAGGTAGTTTAAATTTCATATACTTTCCATATACTGCTCAGTTAGAGCCTCTTTGACATTTCAGTGACTGACCATATTTCCATGGAAAATGTTCCTGCTCCTTCAGAGGATTTAGAAGGGGGAAAAAAGCTTGTAATTAACTTTTTCTACCTTTGAAACATTTCCACTGTAAAAGATTTTGAATAGAAACATTTGTTCTCAAAATTAGTTTACAGAGCGAATTTAACTGTGTTAACATATAAGCCATGGAAACTGTCATAATATCTAATTAAATTATTACTGATGTTCCAATCAGTAGCAAAAAAACATCTGTAACTGTAATTCTACTACAGAGAAAGTATAATTAAATCTATTCAGTAATGGGTAGCTAGCTGTTGCAGAAGTATACTGCAATGCTTTAGAAAGCTGGAATGCTTCAAATATCTTTTACAAGTATAATAAACCTTTTTTTAAGTGGGAACATGAATATTCTTCTGAAGACCCTTTATTAGGATTTAATTTCAATGCATTTATGATTACATTAGTTCTCCTGTTTGAAACAGACTGGAAAAAATAACTGCCATCATTCAGAGCCCAGGATAGAGAAGCCCGTAAGTGTGTTTTCATTCTATCTCTATGGAAAGCAAATGGTAACAGCATGCTTCATTTTGATTTCAGGAGATAAGCAAAATAAAGCACACAGTGGAGTGTTTTCTTGAACAGAAACATTTTCCAGAACTGGAGCCAGAAATGTGTGACAAAGCTGAAGTGCATTATTGTAAAAAATTAGGAAAATAGATTACTTGGGAGGAAAGTATGGGATGTGAAGCATTTAATGTAAGGTCGCAAGGTCAACTGTTGGTAATGGACTGAGAGTTTTTATGTGAATGATGGCTGCTGGGTAACTCTGTGTAAAGAGAGATGGATGTCCAGCCCCTAATGGGCAGATGTGGTCACCCCAGAACTCCATCACAGTTACCTTTTTCTCTTTCTCCAGTCAGAAAAGGCTGCATTCAAGTGGACTCTCAGCCTGTGATGCCTTTTCCCATCTGCACTGAGGTAGACTGATGTTTGGAAAGAAGCTTTGCCTAAATTGGTTTACTTTCTAATTATGCTCATAACATGGATATTTGCTCTCCCTCCTCTAAAGTTGAAGTTATTACTAAAGCAACAGTTTCTTATGAAGAGGAGAGACAACAAAACCAGCAACACATCAAAATTCTTGTCTCAGCCACTCTTTATGTCAGAGGTTGAATTATAAGCAGTAATTTTTTTCTACCTCCTTGGACATGCTATACATCCATAAATTCCATTTTATTAATTCAGATTCTCAATAGCATATATTACAAATAAACAATTGTCTAGTTTTCATCCATTACTCTGATATAAAAGCCCGTATGTCTACTAACAACTGTACTTTGTACAAGAAAATGGTACCTCAATAGCACTTTCAGAGTGAACATCAGGTTTCAGATGCCTAATTTCTGTTGGTTTGCAGAAGATTATATACCTAAAAGCCTCATTAAATGTTTTCAGAATTTAGGACTATATAACTTTTCCCAATTTTACGTTAGTGTAACTGTAAGCAAAAATATATGGTACAAATATGTCACTGGGCAAGTAAGAAGTTTATTGGCCTGCTGGAATGAAGGAGGTTTATAGAGTGCTGCTCTTACTGAGGTCATTGGCAAAACTTCCATTGGCTCCACCTGCCACAGAGTTAGGGGTGGGGGGAATGTGATTTTCTTTCTCTTTTATGGACTATGGCGTTGAGTTGGGTTGGGCAGGGTTGTTTTGTATTGGGTTATGTTAAGGGTGGTTGCCTGCACTGAGGAGAGGGGAGGAGGAGAGAAACTGCTGCCCAGGGCCTTCACATTTCTTAAAAGCTTTAGGGCAGGAGGCATCACACTGAGTAAAGGTCTGCCTATGCAGCTGGTGGCTGTTGAAGAAGAAATATATAGCAATAATGCAAATTACTCCATTCTGATCACCTGGTACTAGGCAAAAAGAGCCAACAGATTTACCAGCCACTTAGTTAAGGAGCTATGTGTGCATATGCAGTTCAGACAACCTAGAATTTGAATCAGCATTTGAACATATAAACAGAAAAAGGACACCATACCTAATTTTTATAATTGCATAAAATATCTACATTTTTCCACTCTGAAAACATCTGTTTCATATATTATTAAATATTTCTTTTTGGTCATAAGGGAATTTAAATATATACTTAATGAAATATCTTATCAGATGTCTGCCTTTTTAACAATTTTTTTTCACCCAGATATGCTTTCTATAGTTTGCAATCACTTCAGCAAAGACAGAAACACCATCTAACATAATCAAAAGGGAATAAGTGTCTCTTTAAGAATAGCTTTGCAAAATTTTGAAACCTCAGAAAGACAGCAGAAAAAAAAAGGTTCCATATTTGCCTTAATTTATAAACCAGTTTGGCAGCTATACTTATTCAGAATGTCTGTTATGTCTTGTAATGAACTGTAGTGGTTTTGAAAGCAAATCATTACAGTAATTTTCACAAGCCTTAGGACTTAATTTTAAAATTCAACTAAAATACTTTTCCTAGCAATCTATGTCTTAAAAGTACTAAAGTCACATTAAAAATTTGGTATTTTGGAAGCCCTCTTTAAAGTGCAGATATTCTCCCTCTTCTTTAAGAAGAGTGCCTTTCAGCACTTTTCTTGGAAAGATTTGTCTCTCTTAGGTACTTCAATAAAATATGTAGGCTTTCAGATTCATTATATTGAAACCTCCTTTTTTAATTCACTTTATTTTGGAAGTAATTATGTTTTAGAGGTGTTATCTCTATTAAATACTGTGTGAACTGTTGTTCTGTCAAATCTATTTTGCAAATATAATACTCTTCAGAGGAATTCTGAGGCATTTGTAGAGAATTCAGCTGGATTAAGTGCTGTAATGAAAATGATGCCCAAGTGTATTTTATACTACAGTAAGTACTTATTTCAGAATTCAGTTATACCTACAGGAATATATTCTATGTCTGATAATCTGGGAATGCCAAAGATACTCAGTGTTTTGGCAGAATGACTATAACTCTGCTAACTAAGTTAATGACTTTGAAGAGGAAATTGGGTGAAAATATTACATACAGCCTGAATTTCTTCCTATGGTTTACCAAAAAATGGCAATTACTTGATAGACGTGAGAACAAGAAGGTTGGTGTCTTTGCAACATCTATACAAGCTTTTCCACTACAGCTGTATGATTGGAAATGTAGCTGTTAGATCTTTTTAAATAACACCTTAAGAAAAATAAGAAAAAGAATAAGACAGTCAGGGCTAGTACTTGGTAAGAGTTAGGCTAAGATCCTCCTGCAATACAAACAAGAAAGAAGGAAAAAGAGGAAGAAATTGCTAGACAGAAGGATGGGTTGCCTCAGTATTTCATTCTGAAAATGTTTTGAGAAGTAGCAATCTTAAATTCTTACTGTGTTTGATTAGCACTGAATAAGAAAAATAAATAACATTTCTGTTTGCATTTCTTGCCGTTTATACATTATTCACTCCTAAGCAGAATTCATTGATAGTCTCTCCCCATTTAGCTGCAGTGAGGTTTTTTGATGATATCTTGATGTACATTCAAGAATGTTTCAATTTTACTGGTTCATTACTACTTGAAGACTTCATATTCAAACAAATTCAATTTTACTATTAGCTTGAAGTAGATTTTGTTGTTTTATTAAGGTGTTGGATTTATGAGCCATTTAGGACAGTTCTATTTTTAATTACCTTTTTTATTATCTTTATTCTTACATTATAATTTTGCAAAATAGTTTTTTTATCAAAATAACATTACTGTTAATACTAAATATATTGCTGCTGTGCACATAAAGAACAAAATATACAAAATCTGGCTAGGAATATAATTCCTGTTAAACAGTATTATCATTTTACTTATAATTTTGCACCTCTTAATCTTAGTAGCTTTACTATTCATTACTTACTGGCTCACCCTTTTGTCTTTATTAAAAGCAAACTAACACATTCCTTTCTTATCTTTTTGGCATCTTGATACAGTGAAACATTTTAAACTTTAAAAGTTTTACAATGTGTTATATGATAGTTCCCACATAGAATTGCCCATGTTTTATCTTTAAAAGAGTTTAGAAAACTCTGTACATTTAGCAGATATACAAAATTCACTTACAGACAAGCTCAGAATAGATCGCCTACGGATTCCTTAGTCTGGGGTTTTCAATAATGCAGGGCAAGGATTTTAGGAGAAGTAGGTATTTACTAGATTGGTGGTGTTAGAAATAACAGATACCCTTAGAAACATGGAACCTGGCTGATCTGAAATGCAGGCAGCAAACTTCAAATTAATTGCAGACTGATTTTAACTCTTCTGAATTAATTATATTGTTCAGACTATTTGAATAAAGGAGGATGTCAGTAACAGAAAATCTTACGAAGTTTGTAGTCCTTAAAGAGCCAAGAGATATGTATTATGGAACCCTGTTCTCTGAAGGATCGTAGTTCAGAAGGTAGGGGGTTTTTTGAAAGTAGTTGAAGTAGAATGTAGAACATTCTATTCTATATATTACAGTGAACAACTTCTGTCCTGAGATTCCCCCAACACCTCCTTGCTCAAAGCAAGCCAATGGTTATGTCAGGCAGGTAGTTAAAGAAACCTTTCTAATATATTCAGGATGCCAAAATATCAGGTATAAGGAGGAAAAAGAAGTTTGGAAAGAAATACAAATGAATACAGAGATGAGTTGTTCTCCAGCTGATCCTCTGCACAATTCAAACTGCAGTACATTGTCATGTGCACTTGGTGTAAGTGAAATTCTCTTGCGTGGGCACATTCTGAGAAGAGCACGTTGATGTGGCTTAACTACATCTGATTTGCAGGTGCCAATTTTAGGAAATGGAATTCATAACATTGAGTCAAGACTCTGCATTCCCTATAGAATAAATTGAGAAAGACAGCCTCCTTGGGAAGGTGTGGATAATATTAGCCTACATGAGTATGAGGGACAGAACCAAAGGGGAGTGCTCAGACTTCTGACTCTCACACATATTTCACCTGCTCTTTAATATGGATTTAGATGTTGAAACTGCTGTTCTAAAGCACTGCATTTTTTTTTTTTTAATGTGAATAGTTGGCCTGTTCTTTAGATAAGAGGTGACAGTAGTACTACCACCATTCAGTAGTACTCTGATGCCTATGGTATGGAGCCAAGGTCCCACCTTAACTTCAGGTGATTTGGATCCTTATCTTCAGAAAATGAAGTCATCTAGTGACTGTTTTGCTGAAGGTGCACCACTGGACTGCCAAGAACACAAATTGTGGAACCTAAAGGAATTATGTTTCTTAAAGTAAGGGTGGAGAGACACTGGAATATATTGCCCAGAGAAGTTGTGGATGTCCCATCCCTGGAAGGGTTCAAGACCAGTTTGGATGAGAATTTGAGCAACCCAGATGTCCCTTCCCATGGCAGGGTTTAGAACTAGATTATTTTTAAGGTTCTCTCCAACCCAAACAACCCTATGATCATACAAGTGCTACGTACTGCTGAAGGGTCTTGCCTGATAACTTCAAATAAATATGCACATGCCCCTTACAAACTTCTGAATCGGAGTTTGGCTGCGGGCTTGAAATATGTAGGATCAAAAACATGCTTGCATTTTTATCTTTATGCTTTACATGTACAGGAAGAATGAAGAACGTAATCCTGATAGCAAAGACTAAAACAGATAATTTGTTATTAGATTATGCTGATAGATTTGACTAGAAAAATATTTTTTAAATCAGTGTTCTGATGCTAATTATTTCTTCAATAAACTTGACAAATATAACCATCATCATTTTCACTTCATGAAGAGCTGTTATAACAGATTACAAGAATCACTGAGTACACTCCAGTTAATTCTATTGACATCACTAAAATCATAAAATGTGAGCTTATGTCAGACAAAGTTCTATTAATTTTCAGATTATTAATATTTTTTGGCTTGTGATTTTCTATGCTAATTTTATGGAAAACAGTTTTGTTTAATTAAAGTTCTGTAAAAGTTTTTGAATAAAAATGAGCAACGACATCAATTTGTAATAAATTAAGATAAAAATATCTATAGTGTTCAGAAACAAATCTGGCAATAAATTGTTCTACTTTGACTGAAGAATTCAGTGTTTGGCTTCAAGATCTTCTTAGCACTTTTCTCATCCAGGCTCCTACGAAGTCCTTAAAATATGCAGAATGATATATGGTGTTCTGTTCAGTCACAGAGCATATGAATTAATGGGAGTTTTTTAGATGGGAAAAGGGGCTCTGAAGTGTATTTTTATGGTCTACACTTCTTTACTCATGTTTAAGCAAATACAGACGAGCCCAATATTGTATATTCTCTTACTGAAAGATTATTATAATCAAGCTGATATTCTTCTCATTTATATAAGCATGGGCACTTTTTTTTTCTGTTTTGGAATCTTCTTGACTAACATAACCCATCTGTGACAGCTGCTGTTGATAAAAGCTTTTTAAAAGCTGCTCCACTCGAAAACATCATGTGCTGTTTTAGGGGTTCTTTTCTTCCTTTCACAACATTAAAAATTATTAGAAATGATTGATTGGCTTTTTAATCTGGTATTTCCATTATCTAAGTGATTAGGTTCATTATCCATGGAGGGCAATTCTAGTAAGAAGGAGCAATCAAACTGAGGATTTTTCCAGCAGTTGAATGGAAATTTATATTAGACAACTTATAGACAGCTAACAAAAAAAAAACCAGTTCAAGAAAATTTTGTAAAGCAGACACAGTAATAAAAGATTACATGTTAGGAAAGAGAGAAAAATGCACATTGTGATTAAGACTTGGAAAAAAAAATCTGATTGTGTTTTATATCAATGCAAACTATATAGTATTTTCTATATTATGTTTTATTAAATCATAAATAAAATTACTTATGTAAAATATATACTAAAAGGTAGGAAATGCCTTTTGCTCAGAAAATTCCTAAATTATGGGTATCTATTACCCATAATAATAAACTATTAGATTAGAATAATAAACTATTAGATTACTATTCTTTTATGTATAAAAAAGATCTGGATTTTTCATTTTAAGGGAAATAAATAAATAAATAAATAAATAAATAAATAAGATATAAGAGAAACCTGATATAACAGCTCTTTGATCTCCCACTGAACCAGACAAAGTTTCTTCTACTTGAACAAATGAAGTAACTTGATATCACACTTGAATGGTCTTCTTCTTTGTTGATTATCACTTCAAGGGATAGGTCACATTGTTAGCATTTGCTGATAGCGGCATGATAGCAGGGACAAGTGTTGGACTCTGGATGGAGAAGAGTTGCCTTTGGTGAGTAAGGACTGCCTGCTTTGATGTATCCCTTGTGGTCCTTCTGAGCCTCCTTGATTTTGGCCTCTTCACCAAGCAGTCTGAAAATATGATTACTGAATATCGGAGTTTTGCTATATATACCCTTATTTTTTCTTCCATGAAGAATCTTGTCCTGGAAGGATTTGCATACCCCACCGGTGTGCTTTTCTGGTCCGGGAAGTAGTTAATTGGGCTACTGAATGCTGAGCAACATCAAAGGAATGGCTACAATGTACTGGTAGATTTGGAAGAGTACAAAATTTCCAGTACATCAGAGAGAAACAGCTCAGCGCAGTAATTTTAGCATGTCACAAATAAAAATGTTTAGGTGTATATATATATATAGCACATATTTGGGGACACTAGATTGAGTGTTATATAATATGGATGCAACCAAGTTATCAGGTGTCAGAGGTGAGCTAGAGGGTGGTTCCTGGCCCTTTTACATCACAGAACATTGATCACAAGCATAATGCAGAGCTATCAAATGCATGATGCACTGTGAGGCATGTCCTAAAGATTTGTAGGATGGGTGTCACCCACTTGAGTTCTGGCAGCAGTAGACTCTGGAGCCCTGTCAATCAAGGGACACTTGAGTGCAGCTTACAACCAGTTGATGTTCCTTCAGGTGGCTGTAGCAACAGCGAACAAAGCTGCAGTTACAGGGCAGGTTGCAATTTCTGATCTGTTCACTTAAATCTCAGCCAGACACATTTGGACACATTATCAATGAAAGAGTATTCACCTAGAGTAGCAGCTGCCAATATGCCAGCAACTGAGCTGGCAGACACTCCTGCTGCTGTTAAGACATAGGTTCTCACCAGAGAACTGTGGTTTTTAATGTGGTGAAAGTACTGCTTGTAAAGCAAAGTATTGGTGTCCTTAACTTTTAGGAAACTGCTGAAGGGTCTTGCCTGATAACTTCAAATAAATATGCACATGCCCCTTACAAACTTCTGAATGGGAGTTTGGCTGTTGGCCTGAAATACGTAGGATCACATAGTTCAATTTTGGCAACTGGAAATTAGATTTTGTAGTGGAAAGTGCCAGGCAATTTTAAATAAACAGAGCTGCCAGCCCTTCTGGTAATAAAAAATTGTACACACAAAAATGCACACACATGCACTTCCTCAGAAACCTCATTTGTGCCCGTGTGTCTGCTCCTGGATAGACTCAGCAGAGCTGGCCAGAGGCAGATGGGAAGAGAGTTACAAGAGCAAGAATAAACAATCTGCAGTCAGCCAGAAAATGAAGTTCCCACCTCTGCAGATGTTGCTCGTAGGTTGTGGTTGTGCAGCATGTCTGTGTGACAAACTTGAGAGCTATGAGTACTTAAAATGTCTTCCGGGTCGTACGTGTGCAGACATGGCCAAAGGGCAACAGCAAAGCTTTTCTGCTAATAATGAGGGTGGCACCATTCCTTTCTCATCAGCACTAAATTAACCCCTGTGAAACATTCCCTGACTGAACAAATAGCTGTCAAACAGGACCAGGTCCTCATGAAGACAGGAATAAAGAGACACACAGAGTATTTCATTGCACCCCTTGACATCATTCCCATTAGGCTAGCTGCCATTAAGAGTGGATAGAAATGTGAACTGTACTTCTTAAAGGGTGGGTGGCCTATTTAATGCCGAGAATAGTGTGTAGTTATTAATGTACCCTCTCAAAACAGAGGAAAACCACTAAAGCTGCATGTTGAGGGATTTTAGGGGAACTCCCATAGGCTGACAGCTTCAGGGAATGCTCTCTAATAAACACAGGTCCCTAAGAAACAAACCAAATGGTAATATATTATGAAAATTAAACCCACATTATTAAAAGAAGGACTTTATGAAAGTACTTGGACAATTTTTCAGGTTTCTTGGCTCACACTTTCCTCCCTGCTGTTCCAGACTTTCCCACAAGCATTGTCATAGCTATAGGATTCGACAGCCCTTCATCTACTCTTGAGGTTCTTACAACTTTTTTTCCCCCATTAAAAACTGCACATAGAGCTCTTTGCTAGTGCCAGTTTTGTTTTCTTTTAATTTAAAAAAGTAGCTTATAATGGGAAAACTTCTTTCTTGAAATGAAAAGTAATAGTAAAAAAACACTAACACAGAAAGAGAAAATACCAAAACTATTCTTCTGTTTCTATTTTGCATGCTTTTTTTTTTTTCCTGGCTTGCATTTATATTGCTTATTGCATTTCTCTTTTTGCAGTGGTGGGCTCACCTTTCTCTCCATGATGGTGATCCCATCACTGATAGCTGAGGGGTGAAAAAAGAGGGAAAAGAAAAAACAAATTTGAACAGTAGTCAGACCCATGGCTCAGAAAACAATTGTTCTCTGCTTTTGGCAATGGGAGATTAAGAAGTAGCTGAGTTCTTGTTTGGGCTGTCTGAGAAATGCATAGGTTCTATATGTTGGAACTGATAATCCATTTACTAGTACTTAACTTCTACTATATCACAGTTGCTCTGCAAACAGTATGGGAATAAAATTTTAAACTTTTTCTTATAATTTGTAAATAGTGTTGAGAGACTGTTCTAATACTCTGTTACTTTCATAAATGGGCAAAAAAGGAAAAAGATTGTCATGTTATAAACAGTTAAGTCTGTTGCAATTGCTACTACATTTTAATATCAGAGGGCAGAGTAAAAAAGAGGTATTTGTATGCATTATGCTCTAAATTATAAAACAGGATGTATTTTTTTTCTTTTTTTTTTTAATCTTCTAGGATCATGACACAGTTAACTTTTTTGTCCCTTTGTAAAATAAACAATAGACAAACAATGTTCCCTGGTCTCCTGAAGACATTTAAAACAGCAGAAGAAATGAAGATATTTAAAACATCTAAACAATACTCAGGACATTGTTCCCTGAAGAGTAACAGCTGTTGTCAGGTCATATCTTTCCAGAAAAGAGTGAAGACATTATATTCGAAGAGATCATGCCCAAACATGAAGTATAACTTTATATGACTAAATGTGTTAACACTTTAACATAATTAAAAGTGCTAGAGGAACATCTTAGCAGTAGTTTACAATGTTAAGAAGGCGCAGGTTTTTTCCCTTGAAAAGTTCAGTTTCAGTCTTCTAAAACTATACATAAATGTTGCTGAATATATACATTAGCTTCATATGATTTTCTTCAAGCCAATTTTTTCACAAAATATCTGGTGAAGAACATTTCTGTTCTTTTTATCCAGTAGTTCAGGGGTTAAAGCACTAATCTAGGCAGTAGCCAATGAATTTTCTGGGTTGAAGGATTTTAACCCTTATCTTTAAAGAAGAGCTTGAAAATTACAAACCTTGTGAGGGCAAGTGGGTAGACTTAGTTTCTTCTGTTGAAACATTGCTGTTTTACACTAGATCAGGGACTGAAATCCATGCAATGAATAGTTGTGTGAGTAACTTACCTAGAACCAGAATTTGTATTACTGAGTCAGGAACATAAATCAGCCCTGTCCTATGCATTACTTGGTCTGGCTCCTTAGCCTCCCCCCTCTTGCAGACTGGTCACAAGACCAATATTGATACAGTCCTGCAGAAGCAAAGCTCATTAATTTAGACTTGATCGCTCATTCATATGTTTTGTGATCATGCCTTATCTTCCAGTTAGGAAACCACAGGTCTAAGGTTTACAGCATTTATCTGGAGGAAGATGACCAAAACTTAAATTTCCCTGGTGGTAGAAGAAAGGATAATGCTGGAGGCTCAACCCTAGATTGCTTGGAGGTATGTTTTCCCCAGGAATATGTTCCTTAATTCTTAACCACTGAAAGTTCTCCTGTTGGTAGCTTGTACCTTCCATACTGTAGTTTCTTCCTAATACCTCTTGATCAGTCCTTAACTGACCAAGAAATCAAACTTTTTTCTTCCTCTCTTTATTTCAGATCCTCTCACCAGGCACACTACATGAAGTTTAACACCATTCATTCTTTCAAGATAAATCACATCTTCAAGACCTTAGATAATTCACTCTGCTTTCCTTTCTTACTTGAAATACATCTTTTTCTTGAAGTGTGAGGTACAAAACTGGGTGCAGCAAGACTTGATTAGAATAGAATTATTTAATGAGCCCTTCAGTCTGTTAATCTCACATTAGAAAGACCTTTCTTTATACTTCAGAGACTACTGATGAATTCTTGCTCTGTGCATGAGTTGAGTCCATCTTATAGAGGCTTCAGAACCTCCTCCCCACTCCTGCCACAGCTCCCAGGAAATGTTGAAGGGGTTAATGATTAATTAAACTCAGCTGGCTTTTTTTCCCCACATCTGATAGTTCATCCTATCACAACCATGGAATTAAAACAAAATAAAACAGTCATTAAGAACACTGGTTATCCTATATAATGGTCACTAAGAAGTAAGCAGTCCTTAGACCAGTGACTAATCCAGCCAGTTTTTAGACCTTCCCCTACCCAAAACAAAGCATCAAATTTCTGTATTAGCTCAACATAATGTATCCAGGAAATCATCACCGAAATATTTAGGGTGATATAGCAGGCTGTGCAAATAATTGCTTTTCTATATGACCACAGAACCAGAATATACAATGCAATTCTTATTTCCTCTCTCACTAATCAAGGTAACATTAACTAATTGTTTCTGAGATGTTTTTGGAGTTTAAACAGGAGTTCACAAAGAGTGGTAGTGAGAACAGTCACACTGCGTTCAACTGGAAGAGGCTTGAAACACTCCAAAAGAGAAGATAGAGGGCTAGAGTAGTACATCTTTTAATCAAATATCCAAGCTACCATGTTGCATCTTACCTATGGGTGCACTGACAGTGGCAAGAGAGTTATTAATGGCACCTTAGACTTGCTGTGAACAAAACCATAGGATTTAAAGCATTTGGAAATTTCTCATTATCAAATTTTGTCTTTATTTTTCACTTGGCAGGAACATTTTTTTAAAATGCAAGTAAACTTTGCAGCTTTTTAATAAATTTCCTCAAATTGTATTTTAGAAAAGGAAATGAAGGGGTAAAGGCAATTGTTATGGGAAGAAAAAGAATCATCCAGCTTCAGTAGTTAGACAGTGAAAGCAGAGTACACATTTGAGCCTCTACTCACAGCAAAACACTGGGAAAAAAAGCCTGCAAATTTATCATGACAGTATAATAAAAATTTAGACAATATAAACCACTTTAAACTGCTATAAATAGTAACTTCTACTTAAACTCACATGCGGATGAATTTTTCTTAGAATGGAGGGCAAGAGATTAAAGATGTTCTGCCAAAAAAAACAGGATTAAAAGATAGAGTTCAAATGTATATTTAGGGCTGGGAAAGATGAGGGATGGTAGTGATTATTTTAGAGCTCCACCAAGCACCTTTGTCCAATTATCCAAATGCTTTCTTTTTCAGAACAGCTTGGAGGAGTCCAGAGTTGCTGGCTGGCCTATGGAGCAGATGTAAGTACTGTTGCTGGAGATTCTTAATCTTATTGTCTTTAAACTTGATATTCTGTAGAATGAGAGAAAAATACTACCACTTAAGCCAAAATGTTGAGTGCAGGTACAAGGGCTGCATAAACACATTGAGACTTTGCTTCATAAGAATTTTGAAAATGTGTTCTTTCACTTCAAATTTTTTCTTTCTCTCACCTAGACCCCAGGCTTGAGATTCCTCTTTCAGAAAAAAAGTTTGGGTTGTCTGCCTAAAGGGCCTATTTCCCTGATTGCTTCAACAATCTCACCCTGCTGTCTATTTTTCTTGAATTCCCTACAACCCAGCATGTGATAGACTAAATGATCTAAAATATTTTGGTTAATGTACAGGATCTTTATAATGATTATTTTAGCAAATACTTTTTATAAAGCTGATCATCTTCAAGTCAAAAAAATTTGATGGTATAAGAAAACTCCATCTGAAGGTTGTGGTAACATCAGAAGGTTCTCATGGAAAAGATTTAAATGATTATTAAGATGGAAAACCAATAATAATAATAATAATAATAATAATAATTTTCCCTCTCCTTTTAAGTGTATGTGAGAAAAACTATCAGAATAAAATGTTGGTAGACCATGCTCTAACTTTCTCATTGCTAGAAGATGGTGGTTATTTGTGTACTCAAGAATCCTCAGATAGTTCCAGAATCTTGTTGCATTTTCTTAATTACATCAGCTTCAAAGTACAAAACCCACCCCAGGGGATTTCTCTTCAGCACTAGAATAATTAACACAGTGGTAGCTGTACCACTAGAGCAGTTATTATCAACACAATGAGTCAGCCCACTGTTTGCTTTAACAAACAAAAGGTTTGGGTCAATATAAAATGATTAGCTAGGCCCTTTTATTTAACTCTTTTCACTTAGTTAAATCTTTAAATTAAAATCTTTTCAAATGCAGAAATAAGCTTTAAAAGTTCCAAACCAAAAAGATTTTCCACTTTTGTCTCTATGCTCTGAATTCATTGACATTTTCTTGTGGTTTCAGTCCTCATGAAACTCCTGTTCTGTATGAGTTTACAAGGTCGAAACATTTCAGCAGACGTACTTAAACACAGTGAGCAAGTCACCACTTTGTCTTCTTTTTCATAACCTAAGCAGATTGAGGGGGTTTAGACATTTTTTCCAGCTCCCAAATCATGTTCCAGCCTCTGCAGTTTCTTAACATCCTATGCAAAATGCAAACACCAGAGATGTCTGTGATGGTTTTTTAGTATCCATCTCATGGATGAAGATGAAAGCAAGAAATCTGCTCCCTAGAGTGTCAGGAGAACAGGATAAGAAAAATAATATTGGGGAAAATTCAAAGTATTGAAAGATATTATAAGGACAGTGGAACCACTCTTCCTTTTCAGCTGAGGATGAGTATAGATGGTAGGAAGGTTATGGCTGTCTGTAGGCAGTGTAGCAAGTTTGCTGTGAACAAGTTCAGAGCATCCTGCACATCTCTTTGAGGGCAGTATGAAAACTTGTATCTTTTAAACATCACTAATACAGCACTGATTTCAGAAAGGTAGTGCCTCAGTTTCAGAAGCAGACTGATACTGAATAAGGAAGAAGCAGTTTCTCCAAGGATTGTCATGGTGTGCATCTCAGGTCTCCCTGAGGAATGAAGGTAAAGATACAGAAATGTGAAACTGCCCATTCTATTTGATCAAACATATCTACTTCAATCTCTACATCCCTGTGAATTAGATTCAACATAAAGCATGTGCTGCCTTGAGGGCTCAGTGTGTGTTACTGGTATTTACGTAATGGAAACGAAGGAGATGGCTTGGAAATCAGCACAGCCTGAAGCTACTTGCAGAGGAAGGGGGAAGGGTGTAGTCTTCAGGCACAGACTCTTGACAAGCCTGCCTTTAGTCTCTGTGGCTCCTTTGGAGAACAGCTGTGGCACAGGCATAAAACAAAAAACAAAGTCTACCACGAGAAACAGCCCAGCATTAGCATTCCAAATTTTATGTCCCAGCAGACCCACTATATTCATATTGCAGACAAACACCTTCCTTCTGCACAGACAAGTGGACAAGATTCCTACCACTGTTGTCAACCTTATCTTGATGATGATGATGATGATGATGATGACTATTATTGTTAGTGGTGGTGGTTTTTTGATAACTTTATTTCTACAGCCCTTTCTTATTTTTTTCAGCATCCTCTTCTGTTACAAATGCCCAGAACACTCTTATTAGGTACACTGGAAAAGTCAATCTTCCTGGCATCCTCTGACAGATGAAAAACTAGCTGTCAGAGGAATAAAAATGCAAATATAATTACAAACATATAGTTTCTTTATCATCATTCTTTTGGACTTATATTGGAAATTGTGCATTTTTTGAGTGGTGTCCTTAAATTCTTGGATTGTGATCCTGCTACAGTGTCAACTGCTCGCGTCAAAGCCAGTCAAATCATCCGCATTCCTGGCTTTCCTTTCGCTGCAGCAGACTATCTGCGCCAGCAATGTCCACCAGAACGCTTCCATTCCAGGAGGGTTAAAACATCTCGGGCAGGACTAAAAGGAGCAATTCAAAGAGCAGTGGCCGCTAGAGTGGAAACCTAACCCCGTTAAAGCCCATGAAGAATAGTGGGGCCAGGACTTCACTCCAGCCTCTTTTTTCCTGCTTTAAGTGTGTGATTTGGCAGGGGAAAAGTTCAATTAAAGGCACACAGTTAGGCTATACATACAACAAAGAGGCAGGGAGTGGGGGAAAAAGAGCAACACAAAGGATTACTTCAAAGTTAGACATCAGCTCTTTAGCTTTACACAATGAAGGAAAGCACATAGGTTTCAACAGGATAAAAGCAGACTTTATTTTGTAAAGAGATCTCAGGATGAAACAAAGGACTGTAATTGTACCTCCTATCTGCAAATCTGAGGTGGTGAAGGAAAAGAAAGTGGGTGGATGGTTAACAAGAATAGCTTGAAACCATGCTTTGTTAACGGAGTAAAATTAGCTTGCTGAGAACCTTTATTTTCCACACAACTTTTAACAGGAGCATTATTTTACATATTTCTATGGTGGAGAGCCCATTTACAAATTTGCAACACGTAACCACTGAACTTCATCTAATTTTTCTCTGTTTTCTGTTTCATCTGCTTAATTAATGACAATACATCTGAGGTGGGTTGCTAGCACTTTTATAGCTGGAAGTTTGTCAGCATTTTCATTCTAGGCACCTCAGGTTTCCACACTGGTTCAATTTTGCCCTGTGAAATCAAATTTGTATGAAAGTATGAAAAGCCACAAATGGGTCAGACTAGGTATTTGTCCAAGCTGAGCATCTGCCTGCTTAGAGAAAAGTGATCCCTGTGCCCCTCCTGCTGTGCCTCCCAGCTACTGTCATAGCATTGTCTTCCATGTTCATCATAGAAATGAGTTATGTGATATCTGATTTTTTCTTTTCTTTTAAGATGCATCTTAGCAGATGTATACTGTACATGACATCATAAAACCTGCTTCTAAGTACAGTTATATTATTGTCAATTCATTCTGCCATGTCTTAACATCTGTGGTGGAGCCTGAGGGAACGTATTTCTACTCTTGAACATTTCTGTTTGCCTGGTGCTTAATACCAAGGAAGTGGTGAGACTTGTCAGTGCTGTCATCCAAAATCAGAATTCACAATTCTGTTTTAAAAATCTGGCAACTTCTCTGTTTCTTTTCTAACCTTTTCTGCATCTTCCAAATGTAAGATACAGGCTATCCCTGTCATCCATTTCAAAACATGATCATTTTTTGGCTGGAAATCCCCTCTACAACTCCACTTTCAAATTCAGAAATAGAGATTTTTCCACTCATTTTTTGGACTTTTCTGTTTTGTGAAGTGAATTTCATTATGACTTATGTCATGGCAGGTGTTCATCTCCCTTCACCTTCTTAATGCAGGAAGCATATGGGGCATTACCCACAATAATAACCCCACTGAATGTGTCTACCAGCAACGATGACTGGAAAGCCAACTGGCCAGCCTGGAGTTCCCTTTCATAAGGAAAATTCTGTGGGAGTTATGGGGCTTGTATAATAATAGCCTTATTCTAGAATATTTTCCTATATGAACTTCATGTTCAGGTTATGGACTTGGGAAAACATTTTTTTAAAGAAAGAAGTAAATGTTTCGGAATAGCGATTCAAGAACACATCGATTCAGATTTAATTTCAAATTGTCATGTTTTGGGGATTATAGATTCAGACTCTTGATCTTATCAGACTGTATTTTTGACACATTTCATTCTTTTTTAAGTGTTTTATTTCATTCAAATTTATTTAGCAGATCCCTCTTTGGGGCAGGAAATCCCAACATTATTAAATTCAAGCACTCAAAGGAAGGTAGAAAAAAAAACGTTTTTGGAAAAATCTGTTGATTAATACTGAAGGGCTCTCAAACCAATTTAAAATTAAGATTAATCTGAATCCATATAATATATGGAAAATCATTCTAAAATTGAAACTTGAGAAACTGTATTTTAATCTTCAAAAGTTTTATTTCTTCTGCTACACCAAAATGAATGTATATTTGCATTCTGAATTATACACATGACTCATCCTCCAAATAATTTTTTTAGAGTATTCATTAACTGTACAGGAATACTTTTCAAACATTTTGTACGAGCATTTTTTTGCAATACAAGAGTCACACTATAAAAATGCAATAATACAAACCGTATAATATAGACAAACGTTAGGGGGTTTACAGTGTTTCATTGTTTCTTGGAATATTTCCAAAGAATTTTTTTCCTTTCTAATTTCCCTTTCTAATTTAACACATCAGTCAGTCTTTCTTTTCTTCTTCGTGGTTTTAGCCAAACTGTACTGCCCAGTCCAGAGTGTGTGGCATTGTTTATACTGTGCTCTCAGACTGGGACAAGGCAATCCATTTCCCTGGTAGTGGGAAATACAGGATTTCCACTGCTCAGTGGAAATGCTATTCTAAAGCAAGTTTCTTGCTGGGCCAGACAATGCCCCTACACTACACAGCACAGGGAGAAGATTGACCCCAATGCATAGATTTCACAATTTTTTCCATAAAATGTTATGGTACACCCTGTTTCTCCTACTCTCCTTCTAACCGAGAAATATCTGTCAAGCAATTGCTGAGATAATATGTGAAAAACAGATCACAAAAACTATTATTTGTTTTCTCTTTTCTCAACTACAAGAAAAGATGAAAGTACAAAAAGGACAGAAAATAAAGATGTGTAAAAAGTAAATTATTAAATTTAAAATAAATATTGAGAGCTACTCAAAGTTATTTATTAAAACACCTGAGGGTCTTATGGTCAGAGACTGTGATTTGGAGTAAATATGACTTCCTACTGCTACCATGCTCCTGTAAAACGGAGTGCTGCACCACCGGACAACCCTCTGCAAATGGGACCAAATTTATAGAAATGAACTTGTACAGAGGTTTACTGATACAATGCTGCCTAAAAATCTTTCTAGTGTTAAATTCCATGTTCTCAACCACGTATAAGTTTCCTTCTCATTATATGTGCTCAGGTATTGTAACAAAGATTTAAGTGCTGTATTGGAGGAGGGTTGAAAATACTTTTGTTTTCTTAAATCTTTGATAAATTATCTTAACCTGTGACACATACTGATCATTTGGAGACATACCCCTTTAAAAATGAGAAGTTTAAGGACCCTTTTATATAGGGAGGAAGAAGTTTAAAAAAAATGCAGAAGTTAAAAAAAAATGTAGGACCTCTAACTGTGCTTCTGTATAATCCATGCTCTGCTTAAGGGTGCAAGTAGTGCTCTGATCTGAAGCAGAGCTTGCTTGTTTTGCCTTTTCCCAGTATAAAGTCCCCAACAACAATACTACAAGGCCAGGACAGGAGAAGACTCCTAGTGCTACATTTGAGTGTAGTGAATGGTTATAGCCACAAAGACTGAATAGTATCTTGACGCTAAAACTTAAGCTTTTTTCAGATTTCACATTTCACTTCTACATGGTTTAGCTGTTGCTAAGAGTTCAGTAACATATATTAAGTGGTTACAGGGAAAATGCAACAGAAATTTGTTTAATCTGCTTTAAACACCAAACAGGTACAGATGCAATAAAGTAGTAACACTAAAAGGAATAGTAGATTTCAGAAAGCAGCAGGAATAAGTACAGTGTGACTATAAGGATTCCTTTTGACAGACTCTGCTCTCACACAGATCAATACCTCTGTATGAATTGTCATTGCATTGCATTTTAAACTAGGAGACTTTTATCTCCTGAACTTTTCTGGATCTACTGAATGCAATATTAAGCAGAATATAAGTTCACCACATGATTTCCACCATTTTTAACATTTGGTGGTCTTATTTCAGGCATGCTGAAATCAGGCTATCATCAGGATCAAAGGTTTTGTGACAATAAGGAGAAAGATAGAGATTGTTCACGGAAGATAGAAACTAAGATGGTTTGCTAGTTAAACACCACAGCATTAAAACTTGTGTTAGAACTCAAAAATGGTAGCATATGTACTTGACGGGAAGCGGTCACAGCAGCAAGCATGTCAGAGTTCAAGGAGCATCTGGATGAGGTTCACTCTCATATGGTTTAGTTTTTGGTAGTCCTGCAAGGAGTTGGGAGATGGACTTGATGATCCTTACAGGTCCCTTCCAACTTGAGAAATTCTGTGACAATACCAACTCACTTTTGATACAAACTGATGCAGAAGTGTTTGGTAAGGCCCAGTTGTATTGTATTGTAAGCAGCTGTCAAATTATCACACTGTCAGTCACCTGACAGGGTTGGTCCAACCACTGTTTCTACTCCAATTACAAATACCCGTGAAATACGTATGCGGTGTCAGAAGATATTCCTGCAAGTCACAGGATCACAGAACGGGTAAGGTTAGAAGGGATCACAATGAGTCCAACTTCCCTCCTCAAGAAGGGCCATCCTAGAGCACATTGCAGGGAATTGCATCCAGATGGTTCTTGAGTATCTCTGGCGAGGGAGACTCTCAACATCTCTGGTCAGCTCCCTCAACCTGCTGGCAATGCTCTACATAGTAGAGCTCATTGGCTTTTGTAGCTACAAGGGCACACTCTGGCTCATGGACAACTTGTTGTCCCACAACTGGACAACAGCTGGATCCCCAGTTTATTTCCTGAAATGTGGGATGTTTTATGTCTCCTAGCATCCTCATCTGGATATTTGGGCTTTATTAGTCTAATTCTTGAGGGTTAGAAATATACTGGTAGATATCCAGCCTCTCTCAGATCCAGTTCCAATGAACTCTTGCAACAATGAGCTCCACCAGCTAACCATGAATGGTATGAAGAAACATTTCCATATGTCACTTTTCTTTCCAGTTGCTGGCAGGAAATGACTCTGTTTTTTCTTCTTTATTTCAGCCATATGACCTTTCTACTGAACAAGGTGATCCACCCAGACCTAGAAGCTGTGTCTTGCTGTGATTCAAATGGAGAGGAATGTGGTGATATATAGGATTTTTCAGGAGGCAGCAACAGATCCATTGGTCTGTAGGGCTGATCTACAACATGCACCATGGCTTTCTTTGCAGTCAAATTGTGTAGTAACCTGTAAACTAGTTTGAAGTTTGGAAGTGGATGAGTTAAATGTCATTCAGGTATTTTTTTATGTGTCACAGGTATTTTTAAAGTAGTTGTCTGTATTCTTTTGATGAGCTTTGCCTGAAGACTAATGACTGTAAACATTCCTGCATAATAAGAGGCCTCATTAGCAGATCCGGGATTGTCTTGGAAAGAAAAAAATGTAAAATTTACATGGCTTGAAGGAAATTGTGTTTTTTCTTTTGTCTTTATTTTTTTTAAAAATTTTCTGGTGCACTGAATGTGATGATGCTTTGGTTGCTTTTTCAGTTTGTAACAGTATGTGTTTATCACATTTTCCCCAGTGACATTATGAAACAACTATGATTTTGTGATACTAGGAAGTTAAGAGGTTTGCAAGGCAAAATTTGGATGCTTATAATGACACAGTCTGTTAAATTCCTTTTTTTTTTTTTAAGATCAAATTATACTCTAAGGAGCTTACTCACATTCTACGTATTCGTTGAAAGTTGTTGTGAAATCTGGGTTAGTCTGTAGCATGACCTGATTCAGTTGCTCTCTCCATCCTTGGCCAACTAATGTTATTAGTCTTTATTAAGAGATTAACAGTGTTCTATTAACTTTATGAGTTTCTACCACAAGATATATAACATAGGTAAAATCATAGAGAATAGATTCATCCTGGAAAACACAACATACATGGCAAATGTCCACCCCATATTATAGAGGTTAATTATGCATACTTTTATTCCACATCCTTTTGTGTATAAATTGTCTGTTATGTGAACAAATTTTTTCCAAAATATTTTTGAAGGTTTTGCCCTTTTTTCGTTAGGGAGCATTTGAAGGAGATAATTCTGGAGTCTCTTTCTTTTTTTTTCTTTCTTTTTTTTTTTTTTTTCCTTTCTTTCTTTCAAGGAATAGGCAGTGATACAGGACAATTTTTCTTCAGTCTTACTCAGGGAAATTTTAAAAACCGTGCTAACTGAGTAATAAAGTTAATTAAGCAAAATCAAACTTTTTCCAAGACTTGTCTGAACAAAATACTATAGTCTGGATGTCTTTGTGCATGCTAAAGGAAGATCTGAAACATTTTTTCATTAGTCTGGCACAGAATTTAAGATTTGGTAAAAAGAAAAAACATTAAAAAAAACAAAAACAAAAAAAGAATTAAAAAGACATGCATTAGATCATTCTGAAAATAAGAAAGAAATATATAAAAGAAGAACAGGAAGTTCAATACAAGCAAGACATGAATGTGTTTTTAAAAATTGATTGTTGGTAGTCAAGTAGACAAAACTTTTGCTACATCTATTAATCAGTGGGAGTATGGATAACCTTTTCCCAAATTTTATTACATTTATAGTAGTTTTGGCATTGTACCACAACTACTGTCAGCAAAGGCAGAAAGCACACGTAGCTGTTTCACTCCCAGAGATACCATAGCAGCTACTCCACCTGATGTGACCTAGCTTTGCCCAACAGAAATGATCTTTGCATGCCCACAAACTCTGCTCTTGATTTCACTGTGCTCCTTTCCCAGCAATTTGACACTGTGGAGTGCTGGCACCCTTGCAGGCTTTCAACATGGAAGCTCTTCATCACCAAGGTACATAAGGGAGCTACCATTTCAGTAGCTGAAGTTTGTAGCATGTCAGCTTTAAATTATCTCAGTCCTGTAGTGACTGCTGATCTTCCCACCTTGAACCTTACTGTACCTGCTGGTTTCTGCTTGGTGTATCTGAAAACAACCCAATGAAATTCTCTTCTTCCAAGACATACTGTTGCTGACTTTCTGTTGCAGACCCATTTATCCACCCCATCTTAAGGGTTTAAATGCACAGAAATGTTACATTTATCCACATTCTTGAGATGCTAAAATATATGTTATATTTAACCTATTTATGTTAAATGAAGAGTAACCCCTAGGAAGTTTTGGTAGCCTGTCTTTCATTGGTTAGAGCTGATTTTCCCTCAATGAATTCAAAGTTCATTTGCTATTTAAGAGAACCCAGTGAGATTTTATTCTGTTGGAGGGCAGTACAGTGGGGAAATAGTGAGGTTTGTCTTGCAGCCAGAATTAGCTGGAGAATTTCTGGATTTTGGCTGCAATTGCTGTAATAGCAGATTAGTCTATGCTGAGAGATTTATCAGGGCCCGCACAAAATTAGAAAACCAAATGTGCTTATGGGGAAAACTTCTCTACCATGTCAAAGCCCACTCAGGCATTCTCTGTGCAATCCACCACTACCTGTTTCCCTCAGACATCTGATGACTGGATCATAGCAAAACATCTGAGAAGTAATTTGTTTTGATCCTATGGATGAGCTTTCGTGACCATACTGAAATGAAAACGAAGACAGAGAAAGAACAAAAAAGTCTAGAACTTCATTCTCTTACTTGTTTCTCCATAGCCTAGCAATTATTCTAGAGATAAATGACTGAATTTTAATATACATGGCAAAACACATTTCCATTAATATTTGTGAATGAGCTACAATTATGAAACTGTTTTGCTGTCTCTGATTTTTCGCCAAACTTCTTCCAGGCGAACTATTTTTGTCATGGGAATTGGCCATAAACATTTTATGCCTAAGCATAAATTTAAGATAATTTATTCTGGATTTATATCAGTACATCTCATTTTAGCTCATGGCATTTTCCTTATTTAAAACAGTACAAATCTCAGCAGCATCTGACTTAGTAAAGAGAGCCATGGAGGTTCTATGGATAATGAAAGTCCTACTTTTTTAACAAAAATTTCTCTGCCTATGTCAATACTATTGAAAAATGTTTTGTGTCACAATAGTGCATAAATACTAATTAAATCTTGGTCTGCTGTAAGAGATTTCACTCATTGTTTCTTTAGCTTTTTTCCCCACTTTTCTTCACACTATTTGTACATTTGTGTTTTATACTGAGTAACTTTTAAAAGAGTAAATGTATTTGCATATATAAGTCAAATTTAAAAATGAGAAACATGAGAAAGCTATTTCATGGAAACAGCATCAGGAAATTGTGCAGAAATAAATATTATATCTCATCTCTGACCATGAGGTCATACTACACCCAGTTATGAAAAGTCATATTTATAAGCTCCTACCTCTGAGGTTTTGAAGGAGAGGGAGGGTATTCTCAGTTTGCACGCTGCAAATCACAAAACCAAGAGATTCACTCTTACGGGAAGAAATTTGTGTGTTGTATCAGTCTAAAACTGGATACTGCTCCTAAAACTGGGGTTACATTATTAAAATATATAAATAAATAAATAAATACATAAATAAACAGAAAACTACACAAAGACAGGAGGAAGTTATTTGCAATGTAGAAAGAAATCCTCAGATCAAGCAGCCTCTTTTCAAAGTGTGATTGTGGAATGTAGCAGCTGCTCAAGATTCTACTAACTGTGGAAGATTCATGACCAGTAGATTAATTTACCTTTAACCAATTATAACTTATCTTATATCAGACAGTTTACAATTTCTCTGCCATCTACACACATTAGCACCAGGTTAAGGTGCAAACCATGCACTAAATTATGTCCTGGGTAAATCTCTCCTGCTAAATACCACAGTCCTCGTCCCTACTTCCCGAGAATAACCTTTGGTCTTCACATCAACAAAAAAAAATAATTACTATCTTTGCCCAATCCAGGACAAGTAATTTCACTCCTAAATAACTGCACAGCTGGAGACAGATGTGTTCTTCTCTCTGGGCAGACCCTGCAGGGTCTTCCACAAGGCTTTATATCATACTTGTCATTCGTTTATCAGGATCCAAATGTTGTACACTGAAAGTGTGTGTAAAGCATTCTCAGAATTTCAAACAATAACAGATCAGAATGGGGGAGGGGGAGAAAAGGCTGCAGGAAAAAATAGAAGTCTCCCAGCTGTGCAAACTTAAGTAGCTGGATTAGCAGAAAATGCACTCCAAAAGTTACCTTTTTGCCATCTTCAGCAAAAGTTGATTCAAGGAATGTATTACCAAATCTTAAATTCTGTGCCAGACTAATGAAAAAATGTTTCAGATCTTCCTTTAGCATGCACAAAGACATCCAGACTATAGTATTTTGTTCAGACAAGCTTTGGAATGCCTTTTCGCCCCCCCCCCCCCCCCCCCCCCCCCCCATAAACTGTATTTTCTGATGAAGACAAAAACTCCCTTATATCTTTAATTTCTTCAGTTAAAGATTTTTCTTTGAAGCATATGTGTTAATGTTTGATTCTGGTTTTCCCTTCTATCTTCATGTCCCTTTTAGGCACTCTGGGTTTTTTGTTCCTTAATCATATAAAAAATTGTATCATTTTTGCTACATTAGGAAAAAGAAAACTAATTAAGCAATATCATTTAGAGAAATTATTTCTTTCAAATAATTGTTGATACAGTAAAAAGAGAAAATACAAAGGAGAACAAAAGTAGAAAATATAGATTAAAGAAATATTTTAAACATCAACTTTTGAAATTCAATACCACAGTCAATATGAGTATTACAATTAGTTATATGGCTACTGATATATAATATATTAAAGATTAATGAACATATTTGTATATGCTAAAAGGAATATAAAAACCTTTAAGCCAATTTAATGAGCCAACTTGTATTAAAAAAACCTTTAAACAATGTTCTGAGGTCAAATGTCCTATGAATTTGATCCAATATGACATGTGCAACTCAAAATGAAAAAGAAACATGAAGTTAAGCAGTCTGGATAATTAGGGTTTTTTTCTTTTAATTCAGAAATAAGTAGTATTCAATCAGAAAATGTCAGTCATGTCTAAATGAGGGAAGAATCGCTCAATTTCACTTTTTTTTCTGTTCTTTATAACTATTTTCTTTGTCTTCAGTCTTCCCTGGTCTCTGCAGGACAGTCCTGGATTGCTGCTCCTTTGTTCATCATAACTTTCTCCACCTGACAGTGGGACCTCTCCCAGCTCTCTTAAAGTATCAGACTGAAATCAAGCGGGAATAAAATCCAGAGGGAAAAAAGTTAAACAGCCTATTAGCAAATGACCATGTTCAATTGGCTACTCTTTCTATATTGTGCTATTTGAGAAGTCTGGACAGATCAGTCTTCTCTGGCTGAAACAAATGTCTTATCCTTGCTGAATGTTGTTTTTCATCCTGGAAGTGGATCTGTTGCCCTCTGTAGATCCACACTAATGAATAAAATCACTGAGAACCCTGTGGCTCAAAGGACAAATGGTTTGGCAGGGTGATGTCCACAGAGCTAAGTCCACTGTATACTTGTCTCCCATGCAGGATGGCCTCACCCATCCTGCCTGTTGGCAGCAGTCCCCTAGCACATACCATTCCTGAACTGAGCCTATGAGACAGTGCTAGCTAGCATGAGTCAAAACTGTCCAGAGAAAAATCTGCAATTGTTAACCAGCAGTTTGGAGATGGGCAGCAGAAGAACACAGAAACAAGATGATCTCATGCCCCATCCCTGTTAAGCTAGAGCAGACATAGTTACAGTGCCATTCTGCTTCATGAGATATATTTCAAGTGTATAGATGAGGCAAATAGACAAAATTTTTTGTGAGCATTTTCAGATCTAATGTGCCTGGTCTTACAATTTTTTAGTTAAAGACAATTCTCAAACACCACAATCACAAGGAAAACACAATTTTAACTGGCAATCATAGAACAGAACTAAAGCTAACGATGCAAGACAAGAAGAAAAAGCTCCCATACTTTTAAGCTGATTGCTGGAATACAGGCGTGGAAGCAATTCCTTTACTTTCTGCAGTGGAATCTCCTAAAATAGTGAGCTGAGTCTGATGAAAATTAGATCAGCTACTATGTGGGGTCTCACATTACATTTGCCAGAGAAATGCAATAAGCTTTCTTGGTCTACATCTCTTTAACATGTCTGTGAATGGGAGGCTTCACAGCGACCACAGGGTTAAGAGTCCAGATTACATACCCTGAAGCAAGCAGGGAGTATCACATTCTGTATAAAACATTTTTCAGCTAATATGGCAGGCAATGATACTTTCAAAAGTTTCTAAGGGACTCAAAGGTGTACGTTCCCGTTTCAGCCAGGATCCTGGCCTGTATATAGCTAAGCACTATAACCCCAAGGGTTTGCATATCCCACTAACCCCAAGAGTAATCAGCAAGACTAAAGATGCTGTCTCTGAACAGAGAGTGAGAGAACTGACTAAGCTAAGGAGCAGATACTGCTAAAGTAAGTTTTGAAGATTTGCCAGAGAGGAAGGCCCTGTGTAACTGGAATTCATGCCATGAATTCCTTTGTGAACTAATATTTTTGCAGTCTTAGGCAAAAAAAAAAAAGTGGTATTGGTGGTAAAAAGTAATTATGCCAGTGCCAGTGCTCCCTTTTACCCAAAAAGCTGAGTGGTAGAGAGCAAGGTGCAGTAACGTGGGGTTCAGAGCAGCTTGAAGAGATTACAGCCCACATATCCCGTGTGAGTTCTTCAACCATGAAGGTAATGATCCTCATAATCATAAACATATTTTCTCTCCTACATGAAGATTTAAGTATGCTACTGAAAGAAGAACAATTCTGTCAGACAACACAAAGACCATTTTATCCCAAAATATTTTTCCGAAGAGAAAGTCAACTTGTAATATCTAGTTAAGGCACATATGGCTGAGAATGGCAAGTTGTGTGGCATGTACCTGGGAAAGCAGAGAGGCATGGAGGAGCTGCAGGAATAGTCCATGAGTGGAAGATGAGTCCACTGGCTGCTCAGATTCCCAGAGGGTGGAGTAAGCTGGGCTGGATGCTCAGCCAGGTTCTAGGAAGGTCTGGCAGTATCTGCTTCAGCTCTTGACTCATCTGCTACCACAGAGAAAATGTAGGATGCACAGTTGTCCATGCACAGGGTCAGGGAATTTGGCCTCTAAATGAGAGCCCAAATGAGAGGTGGGTGAGACCATCCTGCATGAGAGACAAGTACACAGTGGACTTAGCTCTGTGGACATCATCCTACCAAACCTTTTGTGCTTAAACTGCTCATGGCAAATAAAGCAGACGGAAAAATAAATAAATCTGCAAATAAAGCAGATGGAAAAATGAACGTGCAAATTCTCCATGGCTTAAGTGACTGGAAACAACCTTCACCACAACTGGGGTGAAGAAAACATCTTCATTGCTGCTTTTGCCACGTGATGTAATCCATCATTTGCTGATGGTGGGTTTCTACAGCAGACTGAGCTGGATGGTTCTGCCCACTCTTTGCTCCCACCCTTTCTACTACACTCACCTGAGCATTTGGCTGGTGTTGTGTTTATTCTGGCCAGTATGCTGAGGGGAAAAAAAACCCACCTTTTTTCTTATCCAACATTTTCTGTTGGATATGCAAGCTGAAATGATTCAACACAGAGAAGGCCAAACAAACTCAAAAAGGAAGAGGTCAGGACCCTGGCAAAGGGTGGGATCTCGGAAAAGCTAAGGCAGGTTATGATTGCACACCAGCCCATTGAGCCAGCAAGGAAACTGGTGGGGAATGCCTGCTGTAAACATTAAGGCATCAGGTTACTAAGCAACTGTAGCCAGTATTAAAGTACCTCTCAAGGGGAGGTATTTAAGCATTTTATGGAATTTTACCAGAAAAAATTAGACTTCAGGCAACTTAAAGATTTAGGGATGCCTATATGAATGGTTATCTGAATTTGTGTTTGGATGATCGTTTTTGCAGCATTTAAAAAACATTTGATTTCCTATATCAATCTGAGGTTTCTAACTCATGATATCAAGGTACTTTTGAAAAAGTTATGGAAATCCTTAATTACCCTGGATGTCTTTGAGAATTTTAGCCATTCTATTTCCAAACCATTCAAGGCTAATTGTATATGTTGTAATAATTTCTGTGATGTACAAGAGACTCCTGATTCCAAGTGCCATATATTACTAAGCACCATATTATCTAGCACTCAGCTAGAGCCTTTTTGAAAGACAGATTGTAATTGAGCATCATAAATTCTGTTTTCTGATAACTATTATTACCATAGTGCTAGAATAAGTGGCTGAAAAATACATGTCTATGAATAAGTTTTAATTATTTAACTTGCAGTGCTTACTTTATTAACTTAGCTCAGACAATCTTGTTCCCCAGTTCTTAAAAAAGATGTAAAAACCCAATCCATAATATTCTCCATAAGGCCCCTTTATCCAAACCTTGATTAGATTTCTCTCACTATCTGATTGAAGCCCTAAGGAGCATGCAGCCACTTTCATACTTTTACTTATTCTTCAGATCTTCATGAAGACTGAAATGCAATTATAGCAGTTGTAGCAAAAAATCTGCTAGCCAAAAGGACAATAGAGGATCACATCTTTATGCATTTTCATGCATTGTGTTTTATTATTAATATCTTCCTGTGAATATCTGATTTCTGAGAAATGAGAAAAAGAATCTAAATATTAGGTACAAAAAAAAAGGGGAAGGCTAAATTCTCAAACTCTATTTAAAACTCAAACACAATTAAAACAGAAAATTTCATGGGAACCAAGAGGAAAAAGAGTTTTTACTGGCAATCTAATCAGATTTCCTGTTACCTATATAATAATTATAAAACCTGTATTAATAATCACCTATTAATAATCACCTATTAAAATTGTTAACTTACAACATCTGTAGCTTTTTATAAAACAACAAGAGTAAGATTAGAAATAATCAAGTGATAAGAATTTTACATTGCCATTACAACCATGAGATTAAAATCTGGGCTCTTTGCATCTTTCTATTACTTTGAAAGATGCAAAAATTGTCACTGAGATAAATGCTTGCTGTTGGATAAATTCCAAAACCACATTTTCTTTCTGTGCACACAGCACTGTATGACATGGAAAAGCTTCATTTTTCTCTGCTGCAATGAAATGACAGTGTCAAAACTCTAGGCGATACCAGCCAAACACAATAACACTGCTCCAAAGTGCACCAATTGCAGCTCTAGCTCAAGGACTGAAGCTTCTAGTCTTATGCATGACACCTCAAAAATTAATAAGTAAAGTAGTACCAAATACAGCAGTAGTACCAATACAGTAGTACCAAAATACAGGCCCAAGCAATTCCGTTTTCATGCAAAGACATTGATGCCTTTTGACAATGTCAATTTGAGCTGATACAGGTGGACAAACACTGGTGCTCAACAATACCAAAATAACAGCAAAACAAAGGAGGACAGGGGAACCCTTAAGCATGTGCAGTCCTTCAGGAAGAAGTCTTGTTCTACTCTTGAACATTTTGCTGCATACACTGTCTGGAGAAGCCACAAATCAACCAAGTGCAGATCCATCTCCCAGAGAGACATGACTTTTCTCATGTGATCTTTACCTACTTCCAAGGAATTCAGAAAGATGAAAACAAAATGTAGAGTTTGGTACCATCACACTGTGTTCTGATCTCTCCAGCAGTATACTGAGTCCATAAACCAATTTGTTCTGCTCAGCCATTCTTTGCTTTTTTGAAATAGATGCAGTGAAAAAGGCTAACATCTTTTCCAAAGACCAATTTGTATCCCAACAATAGGCATTTTCTTTATTTATACATACAAACAAAGCACAGGAAAAACAAATATCACATGGAAAGACACACAGGTATACAAATGTGGGAATATACGTTAACAAATAGACATCTAAAACCATTTTTCAACGATAGTGTGTGAAGAGGAAAAGTGCTTAAGTATCAAAAGGATGTGCATGGTAGTGTCACTAACATATTGAATGCTAATTCAATATGCATTACAGTTCACCAGCATAAACAGGGTTAGAGCTGGAATGATTTTTGGGCCATCTATATTCTTGAATAAGGGCTTTTGGCCCCTTGGGGTGCTCTGACCCTACTTTTTGTTGTGCAGAAGATAAAACAAATACGTATAGCTAGAAGCCAACATAAGAACTAAATCCATCTGAGGGTATCATCTCACTAATATTTTAATTGAATGCAGAGTCTGTTGTCTTGCTTTAAGCTATTTTAAGATAGTTCTCTTTCTCCTGACCTTTTAGATGAGGTCTACAGTTACAGCTACTTTTTTTTTTTTTTTTTTTTTTTTTTTTTTTTTTTTTTTTTTTTTTTTTTGTTCTGAAAATAAGTGGAGAAATGGTACCAGTGAATATTCTGATCCAGCAAGTCCACCATGACTTCAGAGAAAGGCTTCTGACGTGAACAAGTGTAGATGGCCCAGCCCTGAGTGTGCATAAGCACCAGACTACTCCATTTTTAGTGACACTCAATATCCTAATGGAGCTATACAGTAAAGAATATCACTATAACCAACAACATATATTTGTTTGCTTTGTTCACTTTTATGTCATGAGGCGAATAAAGATCAACACAACTATGATGTCTATTTAGGCATTTATTTCAGTTCTCTCTGCTCTGCACCTTGCATTAACATGTAAAATTCTGCAAAGACTGCTACAGTGCAATGAATCATTCACTAAGTCACTAATTAGAAAAAATTCCTCTCAGATTCAGTGAGTCATCAGCACTTCTAAATTTGCTTTTCAGACTTTTTTACAATATCTAGAAAATTCTGAGAACATGATCAGTAACATTTCATAGACTGGAGAAAGTCACTTGAAGGGAATAAACGAAAACAAATAGCTTGAACAAATCATTTTCTTTGTTTATGACTAAAGAAATTCTTTAGTGTTAAAAAAAATAGTACCTTGAATTGAAGTGAAAATTAGAAAAAAGATACAATTTCCTAATGAAGGAATATTCTTTTAATTAAGAAATATATCCGATGGCATGTCTTTACACACTTGCATTTATATATGCAAATAACAGTTATGCACAAACAGGACTATCTCTTACCTGACCCTCTCATTAACATTAAGGTATTTATCCTCTTAATTCTCCATTGATACTGGTAAATTGTTATTATTGTATTACAAATGAAAACTGAAAGAGGCAAACATATCTGTGAAAGTTTTGGTTTATCACAAAAAGAAGTGTATGGCAGATAAGAATTCAGAAACAAACCAACAGCAGCATCTAATAGCACAAATAGCACTATTTTTGCTCTGCTTAATGGATCTGAATGTCAAAAGGTCTCACAAAGCTTAATTAGTTTCTCTTGTCCTTTCATTAATGCATGAAAAATTCATGCAGATATGGAATACTTGTTTTCCAAAGTTTCATTGTGAATCAATGATAGAAGCAGGGAAGAAACCCAGAACTTTTAAGTCCATCTCATTTTCTTGCACCGAGGAGACTTCTGACTCTGGTTTTATGCCCTTTAAATTGTATTTGAAGTTTTAATAATTTATATGAAATGAACCGGATATTAGTCTCTAGCCTTTCCAAGATTAATTGACTAAATTGCTTTGATAGTCAACTGACTGTCACTCCTGTCTTTTCTTTACTGTACAGATAGAAATGGGACAGAAAAACCCATGTATGTATTAAAACACAGCCAAGAGGCAAAATGTGTCTGATATGAAAATGATACAATTTCCTCTCGCAAAATCTATCCAACACATTCTAGTAATTTGAAGATCTACATCTTTGTGCATAACGAAAGGTTAAATAAGGTTAAAACTTTACTAGCTGGGCTGTATTTATACTGTAGTAGACTCTTCAAAATATCTAGCATACAGTCTTGAACTTGGAAGAGACTGAGAATGCAAGTGCTGTCAGTGGTTCTTATACAAATGGAGTCAGCATCAAAAATGTCAGCAGAACACTTTCTGTTTTAATTTAATTCTCTCAACATTTCATTGGAAATGTGTTCATTTCAACATTGAGCTGCCAAAGTTAAGGAATTCCCAGCTCTGCACAGATGATTGCACTGTATGGTTAACTACTTCACTGCATATCTGGAGCACTGCATAAAGCAGGGGAGCAGCCACCTTTCACAGAAGTAAGACCCTCAGAGTTGCAATGAACCAAAGATAAAAATACTCCGAAGTACTCCTGAGAGGACATTAGTCAGAAGATGGTGCTATTATAACAGAACTTTTAAGGCAGCTGAGTCTCTATGGGAAAACGCAAGAGAAAGTAAATCCTAAGTGTAAATTAAAAGCTGATTCCAATGCGAGCTGATGCTCTGCATCTCACTGAATACACCTCACAGAAATGTACTCACTAGGACACCCTTTAATTCTACACCTTGGCTTGCTTGCATCAAGGGGTAAATGCACAAGAAAACACACTTTAAATTGCCATTCACAAGCTTTTGTACACTCATTTGGATCTTAGCTCATTTCAGTGACCCTCAAATGACCAACAACATTTTTATGTATTTCTACCCCAAATAGTGTGTTTCCATGTCAATATATGGGTTCTGACTGAGTTGCTGCTGGTATTGCAAAAAACCTGGAAATAGGCAGTAATACAATTTTGTGGTCTCTGGAGCATTATTAACTCAAATATCTACACAGAACTACTGTTTTGTGTCATATAGAAATAGCTTTGAAATAACTTCCTTTTGTCTTTATAAGGGGAAAAAATGGAGGTTGCACAACTCTTCAAAAACAGCATACTAAATTTTCTGCAATGTGAAAAGATTGCATTGTGACTGTGAAGGAGAAAAAACTGATGGTGGGAAAATGAGGAAACAAATATCTAATTACTAAAACATCTGGTTGCAAGTAAATGAGCATAGTAATTACCTACACAACAAATGGGTGATTAGAAATGTATGAAATTAGAGCAGTCCACAGGAAAGCTAATTGTTAAAATTGATATGAGTGATATGGATTCTGTAGTCTTTGGACAATCATGAAAACTAAATTATAAAGGCAGAACCACTAAGTATAAAAGACCACAGAAGAATTTTACTGTCTGACAGAGATCTCTTCCTTGCTAGAAAAGCCATAGTGCTGTTCTTAATATCTAGAATATAATGAATGTACATGTACATGAGGAAAACCAAACTGGGGACAGGTGTTCCCATCATGATCCAAATACATTAATGGAAGAGGTTACCATTCCTGGCTGCACAGCAGTGCCCTTCTGTATTGAGCAAACTTCTAGTGGAACAATCTGTTACAAAAAAATCACAAAAATCTGTGAAATTAAACAGCTTGATAGTGTGGCATTACTTGAAAATTCAAGCAGATTGCTTTGCTGGAAGGCTGATAGGCCTTAGGGCTTAGAGTCAGGGCAGTGCCATGTAATTAATGACTGTAAGGAGAATGATGCAACAGCTGTACATCATGTTTATTTACCTAATTAAAACAATTTAAATAGGTACCTTTCACATGATTTCTGCCTAAACAATTATTATTTGGCTCATTTCTTGCAGCTTTTTTCAATAGCAAAGGTCAGCTAAGGGAAAAGGTTCAGAGGAACGAGAAGAAAACATTGTAGGAAATATTTTGCAATTAGCTATTCTTAGCTATTATTAGTTATTTAGCTATTCTAGAGTAAATCCAGAGGAACACTGCTGCTTCTACTGCAGCGTGTATTTACATCATGGGAAAAACCAAGAGAATGGGAAAAGAGACAGTCAGTGGAAATGGGGTGTAACATGATTGAAGAGAGGGGTCAAATTCTTTCCTGCCAAAAATGAGCAAACCTCTGTGAAAATGTCAGTGAAGCTTCACTCAGAAATGTCAGGAGAAATTTTAGCCAGGGTGGGAATTTCACAATGAATAACTTTCTGTTTTTTTAAAAAGAGCCATATCTTTAAGCACTTTTATCATTAAATGCAAGCATTTTCAGTGGGCTCTACTGTGCACCATTCTACAAGACACTTGTGTTTCCTTGCCAGACAGCCCCTGTGCCTGCACTGTGTTAGAGAAGGCAACCCTGCAGCTTCCAGGCTCCTTTCCACAAATGTGGGCTGCTGGTTCCTCACTGACTATGTCAGTGCCCTGCAGCCACAGCCCCTGCCAGGCTGATGGGGCTTCTGCCAGGTGTCAACACAGTCCTGGCTTCTCTGCACCAATAGCTGCTGCTACAGTGCTGGTATGAGCTCTGCAGATCTACAAGGATCTTTTAAAATGGTTTTTTTAAAATCTGCTTTCATTATTGTTTTTAAACCTTCAAATTAAAGTTTGGGAACTTCCACATTCAGTTCAATTCCAAAGCATGAAAATAATTTCCCATAATTTTAAGTTACCTTCAGCCATATTTTGTTGTAGATGAGTGAGAGGAAAGAGTAAAAGCATCAGGTGTTATTTATAAGGAGAAGAAATCTGAGAATAAGGGAGTTAATTGTATTCTGGCATGAATTCTTATTACCTCACTGTCCAATATCGGTAAACAGAAAGAACTGGAAATATGTTTACAAGTATTTCAAGACCATTATTAATTTTGATAGATTTTGTATGTACACCAATATATCTGAGAATATTGATCTGGTCCTTGGATATATATCCTGAGGTACACAATGTAGGTCCTGCTAATTAGAAACTCTTAAATTTTCACTAAATTAGTAGGTTTCAAAATATGAAATGTTTTCAGGCCAAGTAGTTTGCTAAAAACTATTTCCTTTAAGGGGAATATAATTAGCTATGTTAATTCAATTTTCAAAGATGAAACCAATTAGGGTGTTTTGTTTCTTGCTAAATGTACAAATCTTTTTCACGGACAGGTTTCATGAAACCCCATGCACTTACCTATGTATTTTTATCCACAAGAATTCATACCAAAATAGCAAACCAAGAAAAACAAAAGGCATGGAGAAATGAAAGAAAAAACAAGCAAAAACATTTCTCAAAGTTTCACATCCCAGTTAAACAAAACTGACTTGGCAGGTCTTGTCTTTGTTCTGTCCCTGCAGCACAGTCTAGGAAAGAGCACTCCCGGGGGGAGCTGTTAGTCTTGAATAATAAAACAGATAACATGCAGAGAAGGCTGAAAAGAGCCATTGCAGAGGTTAAGGGAAAAACACTAATTTTGGAAAGGAATCCCAATGGTGGATGTAGAAATTTGCCCAAATAAAAAGGAATACACGTTCTTGTGGCAGAACAGCTCAGCAACCAAGAAAATAACCAGGCATGAAAAGCTTTATTTTTCCAATTATTTCAGTTTAGGGAGTTTGATATATTCACTGTGTTTCTCCATCATGTCTTGTCCAACTTTAGATCTCTCTGCAGTCGAGTAGGTCCAGGTTCAAGCCTAGACTTCTCTGTCAAAGAATTTATGGGGGCAGAGATGCCAGAAAGGTCCCCCACAAAGTTTTCTTGCAATTTAGTCAAAGATCTTTCTCATTTTCACAAGTGTTTCTGCTTATAAGTCAGCTGGAAACCCAGAAGAGATCAGGACAAGTTTTACAGAGAAGATCTGCTCCCATATCTCTGCTTCAATATTATTCTCTGAGAGTTGTTCCCTAGAAAATATGTTGCTCTCACATCTGCAGCCAACATCTGGCCTAAGAACCCCTGCATACAGATACGAACACAGTCCCAGTCTTAATGTATTGCTGAACTTCCCACTGAGGAGGAGGAAAATGTAAGAAAAGGGAGGGATGTAACACTGCCTTCAACTCTACTGGTACAGATTTATGACCCTGTTGAAAAGGTGCTCCAAGATCTGCTGCAAGATAATCTTTGTTGATTCCCCAGAAGTAGCTTTTAAATACAACCACTCCCACATTGGAAAAGTGTGGTCTACATTCTGCACACAAATAACTGTGAAAATAGAAAAACATTTTGTAAGTGCAAAGTGTATGTCCAGGTAACCCCTAAGACTGCCTGTCTTTCCTTAAAGTTATGAGCTTCATGGACAGAAGTGCCAAGTGTATGCATCACTCGCCAGGAGTGTGCAATAGGGTTTAGAGCACTGGGACACTGGAGGCCTAGTTGCCTTCCCTCTACTGCCTCTCACCTGCTCTTCTCTTGAAGTGAGAGAGCACTTGAGAAAGTGGAGAGAGTAAGCCTCTCCACTTTCCTGTACATGTACAGGAAAGTGGAGAGGCTTACTCTCTCCACTTTCCTGTACATGTAAATTTAGCAATACTAATAACACATGGTTCTATTGTAAAGCATTAACATCTGCTAAAGCAATGAAAATATTCATTCATATTAATAAGAATAATTAGTGGTGCCTATTGGAAGCAAAAACGTACAGGAAGAGAACATAAAGCATTTAGCTGAAAATATAGTGGTCGGGAGAAGTGTCTGTGTCATGTGTTGTAAATGTGGAAAACAGAATACAAAAGGCCCATTTAATTCATATGAGATTCAAAACTCCTCGTATACCACATTTGATGCTGATTTATTTGAATTAAGATGGCAAGAAAACCTCTTCTCACTGTTTTTTGTTGCATTTTTTAGTTTAGTTTTCTTTTGTTTTTAATCAAGCTCTTGCTCAAGCCCTGTGAGTAAGAATTCAGTAACACATTGTAAATCACATTTTGCAAGTTCTGTGACTTCAGATGAGATAGTAAAAGATAATGCTGTATAATTCACATGTGGCTGGTTTGTCATTCAGGCACCACATGTCAGATTCTCCCTCTTCACAGCTGAGTGTGTGAGCAAAGGAGCTGTAGAGACTGCAAATAACATGATTTTAAGTCCCGGTAATTAGAATGCTTCGGTTATTGCTGAAACAATTCAGAGTCTTATGAGTACAAGCCTAAGCCATTTTTTAACAATCTTTGAGTCAAATCCAATTTATCATAAAAATTTTCCAAAAGAGGAATTGACAAAAAAGCCCAAAATACAAAAACCAACCAAAAAACCCCAGAAGTACACAGTCAGCAATCAAACCTTTCCCCAGTAAATGGTAGAGAAAATTATATTCCAAAGCAAAAGCGTGACATCCTATCATCATAACAGAAGGTTTCTCAAAGCTTTGCATACAAAATAAACATCTGAGTAAAACTTTTTCAACAATATAATGTTATTTTTAAGGTGTCAGAGATTGTCACTGGCTACAGGTGCTTAAACAAGGTCTAAGCAAAGTCACTGTCCTAAACCTACTCTGTAGTCTTTGGAGAGAATTAGGTGAATTGCAATCCAAAGAAGCAACTTTTCTATGTTGTCCCTAAGAGAGTCTCAGTTAAGGTGTCTACAGCATAGCTGTAACTCACACCACTCATGAATCTACCATTTACCAAAATGGGGCCCCAAATAGTCTGACAATTGACTTACATCATAATGTAAAGACTAAGTACTGTTTTATAGTTTTATACATAGCAGCATGCAAAACAAACAGCTGCTCTCTCATGTGCAGCAAGAAAGGCCTGATTCCTTATTTCAAAAGATAGTCAAGCTCCTAGTGTGGCCTCATTTTCACTACCTACCTAATCACTCACACGTGTGCATGTTTACCTAAACAGCCTACTGCAGAAGGAAGAGTTGTGGCATTGTTAAGGACGTCAGTCCGAGCAGCCTTTCAGATCGACGCACAGTGGGAGGAAGCTTGATCATCGTTTTGTTTGAGGACATCCACACCAATGACTCTCCAAGATCTCTCTAGCTAGGCTTTGCACTGATCTGACATATTGCTATGTTGTCAGCTACCAGACAGCTTTGTAACATTAATTCTGGATTTTTTTGGGTTTTCAGCCCCTGAGATTCCAGTTGGTAAGGATGTCGAAACCTTAAATAACTTGAAAAACAGCAAAGTTCTTGTGCCCTAAATGATAATGGAATAGTCTTCATAACTAGAGAAATGGATATAGCTACAGAGAAGGGTAAATTTTCATATAACTATGTACACATTGCATTGAATATAAGTGTGTATATCTTATGCACAAATATATATAAAATAACAGGTATTTGATAGGATGAAGGAAAAGAACAAAAAGCCTTGCATTAGTTGGCACTGCTGAAGAAGAGCTTATCTGAACAGGTTTACATAAAAATATGCCTACATTTACTTCTCCAGAGCATGAAGAAAGTTTGGTGCCACTATACTTTATTGCAAACAGAGGAATGACTAGTTATGGATTTATTAGGAATTTAAAAAACCATTTCTCCTTTCTAGTGTATTTTGAGTAGAGTACTAGGACTTGGAGGTATGGTTTGAAAGTATGATTTTTATTAGTAGTGTAGATGGTTCACCATCTGCTGTTGTAAGAAGCAAAAAAAATAAAAGTAATCTTGCAAAATGTCTGTACTAAAAATGAACTATAAAAAAATCTATCTGTAACCATTGATGATCTCCTGCTTTTCCTTTTAAAAGGATACATCCAGTCAGTGTCATTTTGTCATGTGTCTAAGAAGCAAAGCCACAGCAGAGGAAAACATTATTACAGGTTTATTATGTCTCAAAATAAAGAAATATATTCCAACAGCATATTTTAAAGAATAATAAAACTATAATCTTCAGCTTCTTAGTCTTAAAATGGTACACCATTATTTAAAAATATATTACTTAATGTACCCAAAATTTAGTATCCATCAAATTCCATTTAGAATAAACTGAGTTCAAAAAAGCATATCCACCCATCCAATTTATACAAAAACCCAGTTATTTTTGAAGACAACAGAGGAGTTTAACTTTTCTAAAAAGGTAATTCAGATGCAGAATTTTTTCCTATACATCCTTGTGCATGAACTGCAACTAAATGTAGATATGTAGGTAATGTCAGTATAAAAATACAGATGGGAGTATAAAATGGAACTGTTCTATTAAGGGGAAAGAGTTCCCAAAGCTAAAACCAGAATTGATTTTTTTTTTTAATTGAGTGTATGCATAGAATAGATGTATGTATTATCCAATAGCAAGATAAAATAAATTAGTTTCTGCAAAAATGATAGCTGCCTATTCACATGCATACACACAGTCACACACATACTGATTTTATCAGTCTGTAATCATCTGAGTTTTCTGAGATGTTTTAAATAACTGGAGAATTCAGGTTTTACATGCATAGACTGTCTAAGAAGAAACTTATAAATCCTATCCATTTTTAGCAGCTTTTTGAGAATGGTTTAAGGAAGCATTTTTAATTAAGGCAGTTCATGAAATAAGTATATGTTATAATTATCCATATAACAGAGAGAAAAACATTTCTATTTTCCCATTTTCATAACACTAAACCAAAGGGGTGCTCAAAGACATTAAGTGTAATTAACTCAAAAGAAACCTGTGTGTAGTGGTGATGGGAATGGTTATTTGTAATTGGTTGTGTAATTCACAGCCAAAGGATTTAACTTGAGGCCAAAAATTAGTGGAATTAAAAAGTTATTTAAATGCATTTAAGAACTATTGAATTTACAATAGTTAATACTAAATAAAGAGAAAAGTATCCAATATTGAATCTCATTATTTAAAGCAATCCCCACCTGATAGAAAAGCAGATGGGACTGCAAGTAGGCTGCAAGTTACCCAATATCTTCTTATGAAAGGTATTTTTTATCTTTTCCTCAAAACAGCCACCACTAGGAATAAGATTTTTGATTAAACAAGTGACAACTGCTGCACACCCTGTGCCTGCCTTGCACACTCATAAAACACATCCAGAAGTGGGAGGTAAATAAAGCAAAGCCCTTCCATACCCTGTATTCTGTATACTTTGTGTATATAGTAACTTGTGTATGTAATGGGAAGGCTTGTGTGGTTTTCTTGTTTGGTTTTGGCTTGTTTTACACTATTATAAAAATACCTGCCAAAGCAGTGTCATAGATAATAGACTGATATGATTGGAGGTAAGAATGTTGTAGTTCAATTTTTAGGGTTAACTTGGAAAGTCATAGATAGAGGCAAGAGTCTGTCCACATGGAATTTCTAAAGCCTGGAGCCTTTTGCAAACTCTGCAACTCAAAAGCCAAAAAGTAACATACTCCTCCAGTTACACTCATCTTGTTAAAGAAAATAGTTATAACAATTATGTGCAATTTTTTCACTTCTATTTTTTATCTGCTATTAATTTACTTAAGCACTGTTCAACATTTCACTTTTTCTAATGGAGCAGAACTTCTAAAAGAAAAAATATGTTTAGCTGAGCAGTTTTGTTTAGGTTTTTTTCCTCCTGTGTCTTTTTCTAAATAAATACCTTGCCACAGCTTTCATTGGCATAATATGAACAAATGCATTTTAGTTCCTCTAACAATACAAAGCAGTTACAGAAGTTCTGGAGTTTCTCATTTTAAAAAACTCTATACAAAAAGGCTTTACTTAACAATATTGAAGAGAAATGGGATAAAGAAGATTTCAGTATGGTCAATTGAAAAAATTAACTTGTATACTTCTACTGCATAGTGAGGTGACCCATTAAATAAATGGTTCTGAAATTTTGCTCATACAAAAGAAACTATATACTTTTAAATAAATAAAAGCTACTATATACATTATACTGTACAGTTAAATGAGAGATGACATGAAATGGAATAAATTTAGGCCTGCCTTTTCATCAGCAATGCTCATATCTTGACTTTATTACAATTTTGAATAAAACCCTCTGCTTTAGATTATTTTTTTATTTTAGTGGCAGCCACATGAACGCACCACCATATTCCTGTATTTTTTTAAAATAACATTGGAACTGTCATCAAAGTAGAGCACGGAGATTGCGTTCAGTTTTGTTGGTGCACAGCATGGCTTTGGTACATGATCGGGGAACATCAAGTGAACCTGAAAGACAGATAAATACATAGCTCATATATCAAACAGAGAGGTGCAAGGACAATGTCAGTGCAAAACATGTCTTTGCAATTCAGCAAGGAGCTGTGGTCACAAATTTTCCTCGGTTAGTGACTTTAAAGCACAGCTTACCTCCAGCACATTTTTCTGATTTCAATTGCATGGGCAAAGTTATACAATAAAAGCAGATGGAGAGATAAATGAGAAGCGGCCAAGACAGAAAGTTGGCTTTCAGATGAAATTTAGAGAGTTGGATTTGGAGTTAGGCAGCTGCTCAGGAAAACATTTAAACATATTGTCCGTACCATCTTTGCTGAGGGCAGGGCATAACATGAAGCAAAGGCTCAAACCCCAGGTCTCACCAGGACCCCAGCATGAGCTAAAATGCTAAAATGCAATGTTGGGGGCTCAGTGTGGAGGAAAACCTATTGCAGACAGCAAAGGTTGTGCAGGCAAAGCCTCGTAATAAAACTGTTTTCAGCCTATGAAATGGTAAGATGTGGGGTGTCAGACAGTATGAGTGCATTTTAAGGTCTTATCTAGGTATCAATGGATCCAATTCTACTTCCACTGAAATAAAAACCAGTTCATAAGGTGGATGTCAGCTGGACAGAATATTTGGGGCAGGGGCTGAGGCAGAGAAGTCTTTATGTTCACCAGGCTGACATATATCAAAGGTTAAAGCGAAAGAAAACAGTTTTGAAAAGTGGCCCAGAACAAACAAGATATAGCGGAAATAAAATGTGGGGTATACAAGTTCTTTGTACTTGAAAGAAGGTTGGATGTAATATTCTACACATGCTGAAGACTTGGAAACTGGGGAGGCCAGAGAAGAGGGAGTTGTAATAGAGAGGGCAAGAGATTATTAAGGCATGGATGAAGACTTCAGCAGTAATAGTTTCTGTTTGTATGTTAAGTCTTTGCAAATCTGTTAGAGCCATCTGTCTTGCAGTGATATAAACCCAGAGCCTTTGCCAGACAAAAGAGAACAGTCTATCAGGAAACGATTTTTACTTAACAGTTACCATGAGAAGGTCTTTTGAAATGGAGCAATAATAAATCCTGAAGTAGCTGTTTTGTAACAGTTTAGACATACATTTAAAAACTATTTAATAAATGGATCGCAAAGCACTGGAGAAAAAAATTATTGTGCCTGACCTGGACAGATGTTTGTCCAGCCATAAATCCTGGCCCCACCAGCCCCTGCCACCCCTGATGGAAGATCCGTGGCCCCACAATACCCCCATGGAAGTGATGTTCACAGCCTTTTCAAATGTTTATCCCAAATTCAGTGCAAGCTAACCTGCCTTGCATGACCAGTTAGTCAATGCAATTCCTGTGCCTGTTTTGAGGGTGATGCAGGAGAGAAGAAAGTTTATAGAGCTCATTAAATGCACCCTATTGTTTATCTAGATGCATCTGTACTGTCTGTTTGCCTAAATTCTTTTGCAGAAAAACAAGAGAGAGAGAGAGAGAGCTACTGGCCCGTATCCTTGTTACAAAAGAAAATTTAAAAGAACCAGTAAAGTTTGGAGGGGTACCAAGGAGCAATCACTTCCCAACCCAAAGTTGGGAATGGTGTAATCAGTATGGCCAGGAGGTGACTGCATTTGGATTAGGGTGGAGCATATGAATAGTTGCTTCCCAAGCCATCCCCATGTGCACACCTTGTGTAAATCTGAATTTTGTATAATTTAAACCAGAAAGCATTCAACTACTGTTATCTCATCTAATTTATGTACAGCTAAAATGTAATTGGCCTCATGATTTTTTGGCTGCACTGAATTCATGTACAGTACATGCAAAGGGAGATGCACATTTCCAAAATGGCCATAAAAAGGGGAAAAATTAAGTATCCAATTTAAAAAATAGGACTAACTACACACATTTCTTAACAATGGGAAAATAACCATTTTTGGACAGGAAAGACACACAAGAGAAAGTAGCACTGAGCCAACTCTTATTTAACAGTCCATAATTGCAGGAGAGAACTCCAACCTGGGGATCTCAGTGATATTGGCAACCTTTCTGGACCATGTTTGCATAATACTAAACTATTGCTTTGCTGACCTACTTCTTTTCAGCTCAGGGCTGCAGATAGGCTGTTCTTCATTGTCTTTTGAGAACATTGCTATATTCCTTGCCAACTGGAATTTTCTGTTCCCTTTCACCTGAACTCCTTCACACACTTCTACTTATTTTCAGCCTCTGACATTTTCCCTTCTATTTGTAAATCTTGCTGACTGGAATTCTAGTATAGAGGAATAATGTTGCATTGGTGACTGGACTTGGAGAAGGTGAGTAAATGAAAAATTGAATGGAAGAGAAAAGGTCTCATCATATGCTGAGTTTTTGAAAATGTCCCTCTCATGTAGAAATACTTGGCAATTTTCACAAACAGAACGTATTTTCCATCAGAAAGAAATCAAATTTTATTTTTGTTCATTTGCTTGCTTGCTTTTGGGTTGTTTTTTAATGTGGGTTTTAAATTTGAGTGGAGTGTTTGGGCCAGTATCCCAGGTAGTAACTCCACCCATTTTTCAAGGGGGAAAGGCTTTTCAAGCCCAGATTTTAATGTGAAAATAAAAGAAAAATATCATTATCCTTGGACAGAGAGACTCATCAGCATAATCTGATGGTCAGTACCATTATCAGTTTAAATCAAATGGAATCTTTAATCCATGTTTCCCTAATCTCAGTTGAGTGCCTTGAACTTTCCAGAAAGTAACTGGGAATGACAACCCTTTCCTGTTCTCCTTTCATGCTGTGACTCCCTCCTTGTGTATTATCTCTCATTCCTCTCCTTCTTAATCATTCTGCTAATATCAGTGCTATTCAGAGCCAGTTCTTCAGCTGGCACAAGTGAAAAATCAGGTTTTGACCAGACTGACCAGACTTTGGCCTCTCAGCATTACATTTAGTCATAGTCTAAAGGTCATGATTTCTGTAGCTGAATGCTGCTGGGGTAGAGGAGGCCTAGCCAGCTGCCTCAACTAAGATCATCTTTTTGGCTGCTCCAGCCGAGGCACAGGACTAACATAAGAATTAACAGAGGCAGAAAGCTGGCTGCAAATCCCCTTTTACATGTACCAGGCAGAGCAACAGATCCAAACACACTTATTTTAAATTGCATTTGTAAGCCAGGCATGACTGAACACAATTTCTTACATGCAAATGCATCTGTTTGCAAAGCTTCACATTAAATTACAGTGTAAGTATCTCTGCCAACAGCTGACAACAGAGGTCCACAGAGTGGCCAAGTGTCATCATTTCTGGAAGGTATAATATGTAGATGTTAACATTGAGCTTCAATAAGCTGCAAAAACTCTTGGAAGTCAGACCAGGGGGCCCCTTTAGTTCCTGTCTACACAATTCTCCAGTAATATAATACAGTCTTCTCATGTGCTATTGCATTTGAAATGGAGGTGAAACCTACCACATAGGCCACCGCGAGCAGTTCATCCTCTCTCCAACAAAATCACTAAAGCAGGTTTTGAAACGAGTTATGATTTACCCAGAAATAATCAAAATTCAGTAGTGGTAAACAGAAGAGTCAGACTCTGAGGAAAGACACAAACAGCTGCAGCATAGACAACTATAACACAGTCAGAGGCATACCAGAGTCTGAACAATGGCATGGTTTGTTGCGTTCATGTGGGCATTGAGGGGGAAAGAACATTCTCCATCACAGTAAAACGCAGCGTAACCCTCCGGTGCAATAATCCAATCCTAAAACAAGAACAAATAAATCCACTCATTATATTTTCTCACTCAGGGAATTTATATCAAACTAGGACTTGCTCAATGACATAATGAACTTTAGAAGGTTGCCTGTGAAATTAATGTTTGGGGTTTTTTTAAGTACTTGCTTTGTTCATCAAAACTGAGATGAAAATTAATTAAATCTAAAAATCTGTACTGAATACCAACTGAATACCAAGGAGATCAGAGATTAAAATATATTTGCAGAATACTTTTCCTTCCAGACTAAAAATCTTGAGCACTTCTTGGTGCAGCAAAAGCAATTAAAATGCATTCTCTTCCTTCAGCATACTCAATGCTATTAACCGTATTATTGCGTGAGACTGAGCGTTGCTAGTTATTAGCTGTTGGCATGTCAATGAATCATACATTTTCAGTATTTCAAGCAACACAGCATGGGCAAAAGACCACAAGAGGGAAAATATTTTAAAATGTTAATGAAAGCTGTGTGTTTATTTTGCTGAATTCCTCCTCTGCCAGGTAACGGAGGGGCTGCAGGAAGGGCAGAGAGGATCAAGTAGCTACTTCTTGGGATTGTATCTTTTTTTTGATGTGTCTTATTTCATTCCGTGTTTCACTGATCAAATATTGTACAGTATAGTATTGTATTGTACAAATTTCCAGCTGAAACTTTTAATTCTTACAGTAGTCTTTGTGTTAAAAATAGATTTTCTTTTTTCTTTGACTACCTTGGTCATTATGGCCACTGATCTGAGAGCCTAGCACATCTTGGAGCATACCAGAATATGCTGTTGAAAAAAACAAAACAAAGCAACCAACCAACAAACAAACAAAAAACCCCACAAAACCTCTTGATATCTGAAAAAAACCCAAACCCTGCAATCAGGAGACAATGGCTCACTTGTTCAGTGGCCTGAGTTCAATACCACAAGCCTGCTCTGTGGCCCTGAACAGGGTAATTACACTTTGCAGACTTGGGAAAACAGCCTCTATCTACTTCTTCAGGCTGCTGTGGGGATAAATATGCTACAAAATATCAGACAGGATAATGAGACCATATGACAATCTGAGCTAGATACATAAAGGATGAGCTATCACTAAAGAGGTGGCATACTTTTTCTCCTCATAGACTTGTTCTGCTCCTGGAGAGTTGTTTTAAAGTAAATCAGAGAAATGTGAAATGTACAGAGAACCATCCCTGGGTTCTTACCTACCTATGCAATAGTTACGGGTTTGCTAAAGGCCTTCTTGTTCTTTCTTTATAGAGAGTTCCTTGCTTTCTGGGGAAAAACCCTAGATTGATATCTATTTTCTTTTCCCATAATGCCCTGCCTCTGACTTCATGACCTTTTACTGTAAGTCCATTATCTTTTTGTTACTGTATGGCAGGATGAGTTTTCCTCAAAAATTATAAAAAATTAGCTATGGTGTCATAAAGATCACTGAGCAGTAATCAAAGATTTATTTCCCTGAGGACCCTACCCCAGTGAAATCTCTATGACCTGCAGAAGACAGCACTAAACAAGGGAGATTTAAATCTGAACTAGTGAAAATTTAAAAAAATTTCATTACTTGATGTGAGGATTATGTTTCATTACTGCAGATTCAGTCATCTCTTGAGCAGTAGTTTAGGTGTATCTTTATGCGAATGAATCCAAATCATAAAGCCACTAATGTAAGCAATATCTTTCAGAGAAGAGCTAAAAAATGTAAAGTTATAGTGATAGCAATACTGATAAGGATTTGTTAAAAAATGCATTTAAAGAATTTGTCTCTCATCATTGTCAAATCAATTTCCATAAAGAAAACAGAGTGTAAATAACAGGGGACTTTAAAATAGATTGTCGTAGTTTGAACTGTTAGGAAAGAGCAATGATAATCTTACCTGCCATCCTAAGTCTCGGAAACTCACATAAAGTTCATGTTTCTTACATGCCTGCTTTTGCTCACTGGTGTTATAATCTACAGGAAGTAAATAACATTAATAAATTATTTGGAAGCATTACTAGAACTGATAAGCTTTAGCTATTTTTGAGATCCTTACCAAGCTGTACAAAGGAAAGGAAAATGATACTGTCATTTATATTCCTAGGGTTAGTTGTAAAGGCAATGTAAACCTGGAAATACAGAATCAGCACAGTCAGACTGATACAATTTCTGTACACTGGCAAAATAATGCATACAGCATTAGGGAAAACAGCTTTACAAGATGTCTGTTTGCTGGCTACCTGGGTAACATCTCTAATAATATTCACACAGGTAACCAAAGAGGATGAGTGAAAGTTTGATCCAAAATACGGGGAAATCTTCTGTAGGTTGGCATGGTTTTAATTGCCAGGTAAAGAAAGTAGTCCAATTCAAAAGATGAATTAACAACAATAAAAAGGAGTCCCAAAACAATAGAATTTCCAAAAGTTTCTTAGTTAAACACATAGTGGCATATATTACACTTCTTAATTTTTGCCATATATTCTGGAAATATTCACCACTTGATGATCTTTAGTTGCTAATACTAATGTAAACAAGTAGACTAACAGGTGCTTTTTAAAGGACTGAAAGCTCAGTGTCAGGGATGTGTCAGGATAGGACACAAGAACCTTCCATTCATGCTTCTCCATGACAGCCTTACTCCTGGAGAAATTCTAGTACTTTTTCCTTACTGCTCCTAAGTAACAGGAAAGGAAGGAAGCAGGGTCATGCCTTCATCACATTAGCCCCCAAAGTTGTTTTATAGACCTATTCATGTGATGTCACGGGTGAGGCATGTGACAGAGCAGGGAGTACAGACTGTCTCCTCTGTTTCCAATTCAAGAATGCTTAACGTGACTTTTTGAACCAAAATAACCATTCTGGGGAAAAAAAAAAAAGTTCACAAAAAAATTCACAACAACAACAATAAGAAAAAGCAAACAGACAAACAAAATTCCACAAAACCCTAACAAGGAAGACACGGAAAAAGAATCAAATCTTACTATTTCAGAAAAACAGTTTTTTAAGGCACATTTCTTTTTTAACATTATAAGACTTGAAACTGAAATGAGAAGGTCTCTGCAAAATTTCAGAATAATTAAGACTCACAGACAAACTCCTTTTTCACATGAAATGAAAGGAACTTCTACAGTTCTATGAACTAATCTGTGTAGTTCTCCACCATCCTTGCAGAAAACTCTTCCAAATATATGGTCTAGAGGAGTTTCTCTGCAAATTTGTCAAGTGCTTCTTGTCAGCCATCTTGACCTCTGCTGCCATTGCTTCTCTGGGTTCTCTTCAGCTTGTCTGTGTCTTTCCGAAGATGTGATGATAGCCACAACCAAACACAGTATAAAATAAAGAAAAATAGCTATTTCAGGCTTGTTTTCTAGTAGTATAACACAGGAGTTTTGCAGTAAAATCGCACTGTCAAGTAATCAGCTTCCAAACCTTATTTTAATATATTCCTACCTTGTCAGCCTTAGGAGTCGTTTGTAGTTGTACAAATGAATGAATAAAGAACAGATTGGGGATGCGGCTGTTGATGAGAACTGCAGCATGATGGGACTGCAGCAACCATGGTAGATTTAGGTTCTGAGGGATGACATCAACAACAGCATTGCAACCTGTTGCAAGTCAAGCAAATATGGTACAAATCCACTGTGGTTGTCTAGGAAAATCCTGACTGAACTCAAACTCAAATAGGAAGCAAAACTAATGTAATTGGGATGAACCACACAGAAATAATATAAATATATTGCCTGGGTATGTAGGGATGGATGTTAGCAAAGTTAAAGCTTAGCTGAAGTTGAAATGTGAGGGATGCGAAGGTCAACAGGAAGCAGTTCTACATGTACATTCATAGCAAAAGGAAAACATAAAAATACAGCTTTGTTGTTCAGTAGAGCAAAGGACCTAGTAACAAGGACTCGGAACAGGTTCATGTAGTCAATGACTTCTTTGTCTTGTTTTTTACTGGCAAGATTTACCCTCAGGACTCCCAAGTCCTGATCCTTGTGGCTGAAGCTCTACCCACAGTAAAAGAGATACAGTTAGGAATCAGTTAAGCATCTTGAAGATACGAGTCCCTGTAAGCAGAACAGATGAATTTCAGGGTGGGAAATGAGCTGACCAACACTGCAAAGTCACTTCCTGCCCTTTTTGAGCATTCATACACCGAAAGACATTTCCGATGATTCAAAATGGAAAATGTCACACCCATCTTCAAGAAGGCCAATCAGCTTAACCTCAGTTTCTGGGAAGCCTTTGGAACAAATTCTCATGGAAACTGTCCAGGCACACAAAGAACAAGAAGGTGTTTTGGGAACAGTCAGCATGAATTTACTAGTTCAAACTGTGCCTAACCAACCTGTTTTCTGCAATGATCTGACTAGCTTTGTGGGCTTTTGGAGAGCTCTGGGTGTTGATCCCTTTGCTTTTAGGAAGGTTTTGGATATGGTCTCCCATGGTATTCCTTGATTCCTTCACAAATTGGTCAAACCAATTAATACCTTTGATAGGTAAGAGTACTTTGACAGGTAAGAATATAATGGATGGAAACTTATCTACTTGAAATGGTAGGGATCAGTGGTACAAAGTCCACCTGGCAGCTGGTTACTAGGGAGGTCCCTAAAGGATCTGTACTGGTATTACCATCCTTTTTAGTAGCTTGGACAATAGAACAGAATGTGTTCTCAGGAAGTTCACAGAGCATATGAGAGAGATCTGGGAGGAGTGGTCCATCATCTGAATTACCAATAAAAGGTTGGATTGAACCAGATCCAGAAGAGACTCAATAAGACATCATTCAAAATACACAATTTTTTTCTATTATTGGCAACAGGCTCTTTGAATAGGCTTTTTTTTTATTTTTTTAAACAGGCTGTGTATCTACTTTCTATTGAATACACGTGGACCCAATGTGTCAGAAGCTGTGTCAAAAGCTGTCCACAAGCTACAATATGTCCATTTGCAATACTAAATAAACATCAGGGATGTTAATCTAGGCTCTCTAAGCTGTGAGACCTCAAATCCTCATCGTTCTTAAAGACAAACACTGTGTTCTCTCCTATGGGATTTTCCTAGCCCTTCAGTCACCGTCATTTAAAGATCTCCATGTGTAGCTGGTTATGTGTTGCCATCTCAGATACCCTTACTTGTGCCAGGGCATGCAGGGTCAAAATATGCACCCAGATCCCATGGGATATCTATGTCTTTTTGGAGTAGCAATTGGAAGCGAGGCAGGATGCCCTAAGACATCTCAAAAATCTATATGCCTTTAATACAACCAAAATCCCTGAGTCATACCCCATGCTGAGTTGTCTGTAATAATCTAATGGGTTCTGCACACACTCTAGAAGTACAGTGAAGGTAGTTGAAAGTAAAGGAACTTAAAAAAAATGAAACTGTGTTCACTGATCACCCTTCACAAAGAGCTATACATTCATTTTCACTAACATCGGTTCTCATAGGAAGTGAATATAGAGCTTTTCTGTCTCAGCTATTGGAGGGAATTTAAAACTCATACATATAGAATACAAGTCACTTTGCAAAAAAACTGAGACTGAAAAATGTGGAAAAGATGCACATGAGAAAGTCAGGAAAGTCACAAAATGGTTTTTAGAGTACCTGGACAGGCAAACAAATGAAAGCTGAAGATTTTGTTTTTGTCAGCTTTCTCCACAGTGACATTTTCATATTTAAGAACATGTACAGAAATTTTAGGGCCAGGATGCAGCAGAAGTTCCTACCATTAAAGGTGAAAATTTGACTAATATATATGCAAGTGGTTGCACAGATGTCATCCTTGTTGTGATATTCTGAGCAATCTGAATACAGGGGTTCAAATGATCTGTGGTCACACCAAAACACCTGATAAAATGGCCAGTGTGTATAGACTATAAGCCATCTAACCCATTCACCTACAACGAAAGTGAGACTCAGGAAAGTCTGAATTCCTTCCTTGAATTCTATCTTTCATGTAAGACAAATGTTGTGTGTAATATAACATTTTATATAAGTATCAAATGTGACATTTAAAATAAGATGTGGTGCTAAGGATTCAATTTCACACACTGTAGCTTCAAGGTCCATATGCTTATTCTGTCAGGAATCAAAACCATAGGCTATTGTGATTGAGAAAACATTGTTCCTCAGCTATTCAGGGACTGCAGTTGGAATCTAAACCCCTACATAGCAGAAAGAGCTGTGGAAGGAGGTCAATAAAATACAAGAATTTTCATGAGAATTTTTTTCTAGGGGAAACAGACATAAAAACATGCTTACACAAACTATTACAAAATACTATATTTTGAATCAGTTAGCGTAACACCATTCAATAGTATACACAAAATGTATCCTTAAGTATTCTTTCTGTTTTTTTCTCCATATGAACAAAAATTATGTAGCTTTGTTTTTTAGTTTCCTGGTGTAAGTCACTATTCAGTATTTAAATGTGGATATTATCCAGTGCCCAGTTACACTGTAACTCTTTTTGACAATGCTAAAAAAATTAAAATTAAGCCAGCTTTTTTTTAGCAGAGAGTTACATGGCATACTTTCTAAACTACCTGCCTGGTTTTGGTTGGGGGGTTTTAATTATTTTTTGTTTTATATATAGTTTGACAAAAATAAAAGAGGGTAAATAAAGAGTTTAATCCTCTGTGCATAGCAGGCAGGTAGAGCCCCAATGCTAAGCTTAATTCTGTCTGTCTTTACACTGCATTGACATCATCTTCTCTTGAAGTTCTTAGCAGGGATGATGACCCCAAGTCTGCCAACAATTTCCCAGGTGTTATAATAATTGATACATAAGATTTTATTTTCTTCATATTGTGATTGTGCATATGACAGAATCACGGAATATTAGTTGGAAGTGACCTTAAAGATCATCTACTTCCAACTCTCCTGCTAGGGGCAGGGACTTCCCTCGTTTTCCACTAGACAAGGTCTCTCCCAACTCTAAACCATTCTATGACTTCATGAGACTTTATGAATAATTTAAAAAGTCTTGTCCTTTGGAAAGGAAGAGCTGAGTTGTCCAGTAGAGATTTCCTTTTTGACATGCTGAGAACACAGTAAAGCTAATTGCTGAAATCCAAGAACTTAAAAAATAAGAAGTGAAAAGAAGAAGAAAAAATACAAAAGGTAAGAGGCAAAAGAAAGATGACAGAAGGCAAGGGCAAAGGGAAACAGGAGGGAAAAAAGAGAAAGAAAAAAGAAAAGGGGAAAAAGGAAGAGAAAATGAAGAAGAATGAAGCAAGGAGGAAGTGAAGACATGATTGTGGTAAAGTTGAGACTGACGTATAAAGAAATTTCAAAAGTCTGTCATATATGAATGATAACATCCCTATCTGGGTCTGGCTGCATTACCTCTGGCTATGTAAGTGAGCAATTTTCACTCTCAGTGGCTCTCATAGATGCTGTAGATACAAGATTATGGAAGAAGCTTGGAAACAAAAGACCTAAATCACACAATTATCTTTGCCTGTCACTGTGTCAAGTGTCTTGCATCAAGGATATAAGAATAGAATATAGTCTATTGAGAGTCTTTCATGAGAAAGATGATGGGCAAAAATTCTTTAGTTTTTACCCAAAAGCTTTTGTGCTAAAATATGAAGGCATGAATTATACTTCTGAAGTTCTGCTCATTATTGATACTGTAGAGAACTTGGACAGTTAGCCTCTCCACAAACTCAAAGGGATGCAGTATATACCCCAGATCCTGGGGCTGGAAAAGAGGTGAAAAAGAGAATAGCTTTTTTCTAATAGCAGGCTCTCTACATTGGAGGGACTATATTGTGAAAAGACTCAGAGATCAGAGAAATAAGGACACATTCTCTTCTCTATGTCTTTCACACACTGTTGACATCTGGATAGAATCCATGCATTGCCTTTGTAGCCTTCAGCATGCTCATTCACAGTTTTTCATAAATATTGTTGCAGTAGTTATTAAAAGTGTTCTGGATTACTCCTGGTGGGGGAAGTCCAGTGAGTCATCATTAATGACACCCAACTAAAAGAAGTTTGTTTATTTGTGACTTGGGGATTGCTGAGACAAACTGCAAGGCAGGAGCTTGGAATGTGGTTTGCCACAGTGCAGAAGCTATACCTCCAAGTAGTTTTGCCACAGAGGATGTTCCTATGTGAAGCTGTGGTCACTTATCTACCTTCAGCTTTGCCATCTTTTCCAGCCCGCCTATATCTTGCTGCCTCCTTCTCCAGGCAACGGTCAACACCTCTGATTTTGATGCAATTTCATGTGCAGTTGCTTCTTAACCTGATCTTGTTTTAGCAGTATGGTTTTCTTGAACTGCATTCTCTTTTGAAAGAGAACTGCCATGGATCAACATGTGTAGTGGTGTACTCTATGCTTATGTAGACCTTTAAAGGGATTAGCAGAAAATTTGTTTCATAATGCACAATTATGATTTTTCTTGTTTTACGACAGGTCTGAAGCACAACTGGGTGCACAGACAAGGTTCAGAAGTATTTTGAGACTTACAGATAGCTCTCCCTGAGGTAATTCTTATGTCACTGCAACTTGCAAGCATGTGATAAAGTTGAGCTTTTCCCAGGTTAAACAAGCAAGGAGCTTGTGTTTGGCTTTCCTGCTATAATCAACGAGGTTTAAGAAATCTGTCCAATTCTCATTTTTTCGTGCACTAGATACATAGGATTCAATCTGAAAGTGTGATATTTATATTTAGGTATCTTGTGTGTATCATGTGTACTTAGGTGATTATCCCTTCACCTAAAATTATGCGATTCTTAAAATTAGCCGACTTACGAGGGAATATGAAAAATTATTTAAATAATTTCTTTGATTTCTTTAGCAACTCAGCAGTAATTTTTGGTTGTTATGGTAAAATTATCCTTCTGCAAAAGATCTGGGAAAGGCTTTTGCATTGCGTTAGTGTAGTCTCTAGCCTGCGTCTGTCAAGGTTCTGAGACAGACATAAGTAATGCATGTTGCTCATAACACTTCTCAAAAAGGTGAGCCCCACCCTGAGGCTAAATTCCTTCCACAAAATACTGATTTGCTTACTTATAGACATCCATGGGATTTAAGAACAGCACTTATATTAAGGTTTTAATATGCTGTTATTAAATCTGCCATGCTCCTAGAAAGAAACACTTTCACATCCTTTTCCCAAAAAGTAGAAGTGTTTGTTCAAAAGTGAGAATATTTAGAAAGTGACTTTGTGCCTTCAGCTGAAGGGATTGTTTCAGGCAAAATTGGACCAAAATATATTCCAGGCTCTAAAGCAATTAAGAACATTTTCGTGTGCATTATCATCAGTACCTTTCAGGTAAGGGACCAAATTCACTCCACAGAGCAATATGTTTTATATTTACATCATTACTTGTCAGCTGGTCTGAACTCCTAAGCAGTATACAATTTTTCAGATTGGTTAAGCTTCTTCATTTCCAGTATTGAGATTTTTGTGTTACATCTTGCCTTCTTCAGCTGAGAGGCAGTTTTGCAGAGACTTCCTAGACAAGCAGTAGGGATGCAATCCTTTTCTTTATCTCTATTTTTTACTTATGCATAGCAAAGATATCATCCAGTTGCATACTGCGTAGGCTTAGTTTCAAGCTCAGAAACAGCCTTTCTTAAACTACTTGGTCATTTCACCCTCCTGGAGCCCATGACACATGTAATTGATCTGACTTACAGAAGGCAGACCATGCCCAGGGCCAACATAACAAAAGAGGGGAGGGGACACTGTTCCTTACAGCTCAGGCAGTGAGCAGCATCTTTTTGAGCTGTTGTGACCGCATTGCATTTGAGCAGGTGCCCATACCTCCTATAAAAACAATAGTAAATCAAAGCTCCATCTTACCCCCAACGCTTGGCATCCTAGAGGACTCCTGTTGACTACTGGATTTGTTGCGGTTCTGATTTTTCCTTTTATTGTTGGCTGCTCGGACAGAACGGAAAAGCACTTCACTTGCCTTGAAGAATGCAACCATGAATGGTTGCTTTGACTGAGGCCCATGTCTTCCAACCAGGCCAGCAGATTTAACATTGATACTTCGACCTAAAAGCAGTGGAAATTGCAAATTAAAAGGTGAACTTCTGCCCCTCCCCAAAGACACAGTAGGAGTTCAGCTGCTGACTGAATCTTAGCAAGGAATTTGCTACAATCCTGAATTTAAATGATTAGGAATCCTATCCACATTTTGTTGAACAGAACTTAAAAAGACAAAAAGCTCAACAATTTGCAAAAGTTTCAACAGCTTTACAGGTACAATTTGTTATTGCATAAAATTGCAATCTCTGTGTGCTTATATCTTATTCATTACAGAGGTGTTTTAATTGAATCTCGTGCATATATCTGTAGAACTGAAATATAAATGAACCTCATTAAAGTCTATTTTCTATAGAAAGGATAGTGTAATGTGGTCTTCTAATTTTGCGTCATTTCAGTGGGATGTGGAACTCTTTATCCCCAAAGCAAACCAGTAGCAAATAGAAGTGCAGATAATAAATATAATTCTGCTTTAAAAATAAATGTTGTGCAGCGTTACTCGAACTGATGTTCATTCAACAGTAAAGGTAAGAAGCCATTCATTTGTTCGAGGGAAGAGAGTTTGAAATATGTGTATTATTGACTCTGGTTCTGTTCCCAGGGGATGTGCATATTTCTTTAAAATATTTGTTCAGTCAGGACTGTGTGGTAACCTCACTATGTTATGTGGTCTAAACCTCACTGAAAAAAAGGAAAGCAAAACAAGTCACTGAAACTGCATCAGTGACATTTTAGCAAATAAACCCTCGCTCGTAACCGAATTTATTTTGGCAGCATAAACACTTTTGTGCGTACGTGTATTATGCTGAGCCCTTCAACCGTCAGAAAATGAGACAGTGTCATGTGAAGCTGTGCAGCTGTGCAGGGTGGGGACACAGAGGTCCTTTAAATGGGAAGGTAGGGGCACTGGCACCGCGTGCCGGGCGGCATCGGGGCGCCTCAGGATTCTTCTAAACCCACTGGAAAATTCGTTACGTGGGCAACGAAGGAGCATCTGCCTCACAAATATATAATGCTGTTAACTCAATCACCCTGAGAAAGAACTTGCAAACAAGCACAGGAGTAAACCTTATAGAAATAAGCATATAGGTTTCCTTTTCAAACACAAACTTACAGTGGCAGCACGCCAGAGTCTATATTTCTTAAAAAAACTCTATCACTGGCGTAAATGAAAGAGGCAGTTTGATTTGTGGTTAAAGTAGTTTCCATTCTACTTCCACTGTAACAAATGTATTAATTCAGCTCAGACTTCCTCCTTCTGGCAGCCCTTTTGCAGTAAAAAGAGAAATTAGAAGTTCCAGCCAAATACCATACCTTGAACTGACCCACTTCAATACATAAACACTTTTACAACATGTTTATTCAGGTGTAGCACTTTAAATTGGTTTAAGATGTTTCCACTGACAGAGAACCCAGCAAAGGCAAGAGAAGAACTGAGAAAGTTAGCAGTTTTGGAGCAGAGTAATTGGCAACATATTCTGAACAATTTTGATAATTACTTTTTTGACTGCAAGGGAAAAATATATTTGTTGAAGCTTCTGATTTCATTTTAAATGCCTTTTTAGTCTTGTGTTTCTTTAATTCTTCTTTTCATGTGTTTGAGTTACTATTAAATAATTCAGTAACATTAATTTCTATGTGTTCCAATCTTCTGTTGCAAGTCAGATACGAAAAACTGTACACGCTATTCTCTATTCATAACAACATGGGCAAGCTAGCCTCTTACCACAAAGTTCCACATTTCCCTTCATTTCTAGAGGGAATATTTTTACTATTTTTCTTTATTTTTCATTCCAATGACTTTCAGAATTTTAATTTTATCTGTAAAATATTAATGTTTTACTGGTGGACATTTTAAGAATACTATTAGATTTATATATTGAGAACTGTAAAGGTGTGTGAAGCTTTTCTGAATTTAAATATAGGTTCTCTGAATTTACAATGGTGGATATTGTCTGTGAAGCAAAATATCCTTCAAACCAATGTGAACTCCCTTTAAAATAACTTTTAATATTATTAAGTTTCCTCTGGGTTTCCTTTAGACTTCAGCAATGAGATGGCTATTAAGATTCCACAAGTTAAGGCTTACTTGGTTATCCAGGGTATAGAGATATACTATAAAAAATTAATCCTGTAACCCACAGCTTTTTTACACAGAGAAACAGCTTATGTGACTATATTCCTTTATGTGCTTGATCTTCTAAGCAGCCAGCATAAGTTTTTAGGACTCATTTGTTCAATTCATGAATGGTATATGCACTGGATCTGCTTCTAGTGCAGAGGAAAACTTTTATTGACTTCTGTGGGTACATCGTTAAACTTTTCTCTCTCAGTTTATCATATACCTTAGCTTAACTGCAACTTTCAGAAGACGAAGCAATCAAAATATACACTGCCCTTGAGACACTATATTTCTTCTGAGGAGGATCTCTGAACTGTTTAGTTTGGAAATTCATGCTACATATGTTGTCTCCATTTTTAGTTGCTTCTTTTCAAAAGAAAGCTTGCATTTATAGAACTTCTATTATCCTTTATTTTTGAAAAGGAAAAGGAAAGGGAAAAAAAGCAAAAAGCAAAAATATGGGATATTTGCCTTCAGTCTAAAAAACATTGTCCCTTCTTGAACAGGAGGTATTTCAAAGCATTCTGCCTCTGAAAAGCATCAAGCTTTTTGCCACAGCAGTTGCTCCATTGTGTGTGCCATGTTCTTATTAGGTAGTCTTTATTGTGGTGTCAATTTCAGAGTACATTTAAAAAAAATTATCCTGAATTTCCCCTTGTAGCAAAAAACATTCAGGAGTTTCATTTTTGTTAGTACTGGAATGGCCCCTGCCCGAGGAGGTGGTGGAGTCACCATCCCTGGATGTGTTTTAAAAAAGGCTGGATGTGGCACTCGGTGCCATGGTTTAGTTGAGGTGTTAGGGCATGGGTTGGACTCAATGATCTTGAAGGTCTCTTCCAACCTGGAAATTCTGTGTGATTCTGTGTAGGTGATTTTAATCTATCATTTCTTGTAAACATTTAGAAAACTCTTGGCTTCAATGACAGCTGAAAATCCAGGTCTCTCAGGCATGTGGTTGTTCCATACTGTGGCATTAAAGCAATACTTTCTAAAGTCAGCTGAATGACTCAGGCTGACCTGCTTAACTACACTTGGAGCTTCAGCCAGATGAAACTCGTAAAACCAAAAGAACAAGGTTTGTCTTTCTGCTTCTCTTTAACATCTCTGAACAATGTTGTCCAGCATTCTGAAAAATGGGTTTGGTTTTTCCATCCATCATATCTTTAGTTCTGAGGATTTCAAAGATTTTCTTCAGATTTCAGAAGAAAAGAAGAAAGTGCAAGGAATCAGCAGTCTGCTAGTGCCTGCTGTACTGAACTTAGCCACTGCAATTGTCCCTGCACCTAGGAAAAACCCAAAACCCACAAAAGATGGATTTATTCTGTGATAATTCAGAATCTTTGTATTTTTCACATTCTGGTATGAACTTCTCAATACCACTCTGATGATTAATTATCTCTTCTACATACTGGCAGGTATATTTGGAGACTAAGACTTATTTAAAGCATTATGTTTCAAATTTGCTGAGCTCCTTAGTCCTTATTCATAGGATTCCGAGTCTTTGGCAAGATACATTTGTTTGACTTGGCATTTAAACTTCTTTTTGGCTTTTATACTATTTGATAGTAAAGTGCCCTTAGCAGTTTGCATAAAAGCTTGCATGGAAGTTTGGGTTTGACTGACTGAACTGAATGAATATTATTTGCCTTTTCACAATCTCTTCTCTAATAATAAAGGAATCGCTGCTGCAGAAATCACTGAAGTTCAGCTTACAAGAAGGTCCTATCCCAATAATCCTGGCAATTTTGTGCTTTTTGTTTTTTCACCCATAAAACAGGAATAGCACTCAGGATCATAACTGCAGAGCTATTTGCTGTGTCACTATGTCTGCTTCAGTGCTGTCACATGCAGTAATATCATAAAACTCTTTTCTGTGAACTGATCGAGTTCCATTGTAAGAGTTCATTTCTCCTCCAGCTGCTCCAAATGGAAATACAAGAGCCCTTCAAGCTTCCAATAACAATCTGTCTTGCCGTCTTGACCTGGAAACATATCCTTGTTTTTCATAACATTCAGAAAGCTGACTTTTTCTGAGATTGCCATTGTGGATGCCAATGACAGTAAGATCTGTGCCTTGGCTTCATCTCCTCAGACAGCATATATTTTAAGTAAAATATTGATCAGACACTTATTTTGCAAGAGCTTTCAGTCATTATGCATCCTAGCCAGATTTACACTGGCAACACAGCACAATGAGTAATTCCAAAATCCATTATTTTGTCCTGAGTCATCAGCCTGCACCAAACCACTCATTTTGTTATGAAAAACAAGAACTTATTTACTTTCAAAAGTGTTCAAGAAGTCACAAAACACATTTTACAGATTAACCACTACTGCTAGGTCACAGTAGTTACTTTGGTAATAATTTTACATATTTGTACTTGGACATGAAAAATTTAGTGATTCTGAGAATCCATTTCAACACAGTTTGCTGAAAAAAAAATTAAAATTGCAATGCCACACCTATGGTTTCCTTCTTTTGGGGAGTGACATCTGAAACAAGGTTTGGGAAGGGTCTTTTGAAGAAAGATCCTGAGCATCCAAGGTCCAGTAACATTTGATATTTGAGAAAAAAAACACCCATAGGCTTTGACTATGAAAGCTCACACAGTAGTTTACAAAATTAAAGAGAAACTTTTGTGGTTTCTCATGCCTGAACAGTACTCATGAAACCAGTGGGACTTGAAACGAAAGAATTGAGGTAGAGTTTGGCTACCTAAGCTTATTTTAAAAAATGACAAGAGAAAAGTTAGTAATGCCAACATGATGGTCCATATATAATGCATCCTCAACACTCCAACTCTAAAGTACTTTTTAGTGTCTCTATTGTATTATCTACATAAACTGTTGCACAAACTTTTCCTTTGGTGGACACATTTATCTATAACAACAAAAATATGCTTTTGACACTAGCTTTATGTGTTTTATTAACTCTTCCTCTCTCTGGAGGCTTTAAGGAATTCTGACAAATGGGTGGTCTTGGATGCTCTGCTCTGCCTTTCCTAGGCTCCACAGCTTTAGTCAAGACTAGATTCATCTTTTGTTTGCCAACATCTTTAGTTGTTTTTACTCAGTTCATTTGAAGGAATTTGGGGTATCTTTTTGTGTTAATTTTGGTATCCATAAAGCTCTTGAAGAAAGCACTTGGGAACACATAAGAAACCCTGATTTGCTGCATAACATGGCAGTAGCATATATGCTTACACAAAAAATCAGATGTAATTATACACAAAAATGCTCTGTAAGTACTTGATTTATCCTTTCAAGTTAATGCACTTAAACTGTGAGTGGCTTGTGGGAGTCCTGGGGCTTTTCTACTCCATTAAAAAATGTGTTCAGGAAGACAATAAAAAAAGGAGAGATTAGATTAATTGGTCATCCACCAAAGAATAAAATGGATAAAAGCCTTCTGAATGGAATGGAACGCAAATGCCATTATCTCTGAACTAATGGTGTTGAGAAGCAGATGTATCCTTCATCTGTCTGGGGAGCAGGGTGTGGGGTGATTTGCACAGCTGTACAGCCAGGACCAGTGTGCACCAATGGTGGTAGGAGAAGGGGTGAGAGCCCATTTCACTCCCCTCCTTGGCCCTTCTGCTTAAAATGAGCGTGCCCTTACTAACAAAGGGTGTGTTCACTTGCTACAAGCCAACACAATGTGGACCATATTTGTGACCCAGCTGGAAACAGTGGTTTCACCTGTCTGAGCAAATTGAAGAGTGCTGGAACTGGATCATCTGCTCTGCTCAGGGTAGGAGGGTGCTCCTGGTGCATTTACATCCTGTGCCAGCTCCACCTGAGAGTCAACAGAACCTCAAGGCAGCACTGCAGCACTGGGACCTTTCTCATGGGGACAGCTGTCATGGGATCACCCTGTTTTGGAGACTGAGAGACTCATCCCTCCAGCTTGTTTCACACCACAGTATTCCTGAGCATGTTTAATTTAAAACTAGCACAATTTTGGCCGAAGTCAGCTCTGAACCAGAAATGAATGTAGCTGTACTTAGGCAGTGCTTGAGCCCAAGCTAATAAAACCTGCTGAGGGGCAGGATGTATTAACTTGGGTTCAGTGCTGTGCTAACATGGCTGTATGGCTTCCAGATGGCTCAGAATTTAGTCAGAGCTATTGCCTGCCAAAGTCCATATATATATCAATATAAATACATATTTCCTAAGTTTCCCCACTATAAGGACAGTAATGAAGGTGAAATTGCTCCTCATACTTTGCCTTGTAAATACCAGATCCATCAAGAGGTTTAAGGGTAACAACTCTGCAACGTCCTCCAGAGTACTTGATAGTTACCATGGTCATGTAAGCAAGGTGCCAAGGTTGTCTAGGGGCAACTGTGGGATAAACCGGTGACATTTAGTGTGGTAATGGTGAGGCCAAAACAGTATCAAATAAAAAATCAAGTACAGGAGGCCAGAGTGTTGCTGCAGCAGCATGTGATGGCTTGAAAGCAAACCAGCCACTCCATGCCACACCAAGAAACCTGCCTTTCTGAAGGCTTAGTTGGAGAAAGGGACCTTGGAAGATCTAGGTTAAAGGGAAGAGAGGCTAAAAAAGAGAAGTTGCGGTTTTTAGTTTCTTCCCCAAATCTCCAAAATCTCTGGAGAAGAACTTCACCAATCCTTCATGCAGCATGTAGGGTTAAGAAACAAACCCCCTTCCAAGGGTCACACATCAGAGCATACCCAAATTCATGCTGAAGGGGGAATTGGCTTTCCACAGGCTTCACTTGGATCAAGGAACCTATTTTTTTTTCAAGTTTGTTTTTGCTCTCAGAAAAAAAAAAAGCTTGAAGCAGGAGTCAGAGAGCTGAGGGTTCCTGCTGTCTGCCCACCTCAAAAAGCAGGAAAGCCCAGAGAAATCTTCTATGGGACTATGTGGTAATAGAAATCTTCTATGGGACTATGTGGTAACAGAAATCTTATTCTTCTTTGTTTTTTTCAAAGCTGACATCAGTTTCTTCCCCTCTGGTGTGCTGGTAAATGAAAAATAAGTGAGAGCTGCAGTAATCTAATAAAAGGCACAGAATTACATGACTGTGCTGCTACTCAGGATGTTGTATTGAGAGCTGTGTATTCGGAATCTGTTTTATTCTATGGATCACCACCAATCACATTGCATATTATCTCTCTCCCATTCTCCGTAAACAGCCCTAGGTTCTCCTCAGCAATGATATAAACAGAAAAGGGATTACTCTTTTAGCTGTTTACACCCCTTCAGCAATACTGATGTTCAATTCACTGCTAATGTCCACTTCTAAAAATGCTAAATATTTAATACAAAGCTGCTGATTCACTACAACAAGTTAGGAGACATGTGGTATATATATGGGAAAAGGTTGCATGGAGCTTTTCAAATTGTTTGCGCATCTGTATTGATTTTATGCTGCAGTTCATCCAACACCTGTGCATCCATCAGCATGAAAAAGGTCACCTCTCATTTGAATCATGAGAGAGAGTTTTGGTGTCAAAAGTAGGGAATCAGCCAGAATGCAGAATGTTGAGGATACACTCAAAAAGAGAATCAAAAAAACCTGATCCTTAATTTACCACAGCCCCAGGGAAACAGTGCATTATATGTTGACAGCTTCCATATGTGTCATGCAAACCTTTATTCTTACTGTTCAAAATAAAATGTCCCATTAAGAGAAAAAGTCTACATTTCATGCTAAAATGAGATGTATGATACCAAATACTGTCCTAAAGAAAAAATAAAACACATTCCAGTGTCATGTGGCTTTTTGTACTTTTCTCAGGATTTTCAAAAGGGGAAAAATATGAATTACAACAACCAGACATTTTTCCAAAGATTTTTTTTCACACCATTATATTAAATAGTTACAAATTTTTTTTATTCCTTATGTAGACATTATTATTCCTATTTCTGCACCATCTTCAGGGATGTAAAGAAATATATCTACACAAGTAATTGCCAAAATGTCTCTGATAGACGACTCTAAGAAAGATTACTTTTAATGGTTGTGATAACCATACAGTAGCACCCTGGAGTCTCAGCAACTATTGGTGCTGCATATTGGCTGTATTAATAAATCTAAAAATTAGTATGTATTTACAGACTTGATTGTCCTGGACCCCCAGGTAGCACCAGAATAACTCAATCAAGGATCCTCCTACTTAACAGAATCCCATTTAGTTTAATGATCTGTTGCAATAGAAAGGTTAATGGATCAGGTCTTATCATAAATATCTCTCCAGTTATGGGGACAGAAGTACTATACTTCCTGTAAACTTGACTGACAACTGGAGGCATGAAGAAATGTGCTTCAGACCTGCAAGGCCTGAAGTTCACTCGAGCCAAGGGAAGGTTTTTCAGTAGATTTGAACCTTGAACCAGTCCCTGAGTTCTCACAGAGAACTGGTTGGAGGAAAGGTGGGTGGAGTTCTCTGGGTTACGAACCGAGGCTGCTATATACTGAGTCGTATAAAAATTCATGTTCCATCTGTACACAAACGTGTCATTCAACTGCTGGTGTTTCTAATAGTTTCCAGAAGTAACAGCAACCCAATAAAAATAATCAAAGCCTTAAGAGCAAAATTGTAAGAGCATGAAAGGATGATTTTGCTTGCGCTAAGCTGAAGTGGTGTAGCACAGGTCTATCCTATAGTTTTGAAAACTTTAGTCCCTAGAAGTGGACTCCTTGTACGAATAAACTGAAAAAAGGAATAGAAAGTGAGAGAAAAGGCAAATTCCTTTATAAATCAAATAAGTAAGGTGTAAAAGGTAAAGTTGTTTGTGGCTTTGGAATTTAAAATAGAAAATTATCTATCATCTTTCTGATTTTGGGAGTAGGACAGGGGAAATATTTACGTGAGCTATTCTTTTACAATTTCTTCAGTGTATTAACCTAAAGGTTTTCTTTTACCCATACAAACTTTCCTGTAGTTTACCAAATGGATGTAATTTTGAGGCTAGAACCAACAAATTGCTGGTTGTGGGGTTTCTTAATGAAAGCCTTTCATGGATATTTAATTTTCAACAATTTCTGTGTTCAAATCTCCTGGAAAAAAAAAAAAAAAGTCAAAGATGGAGTTTATTCTGGAGCAGGAAAGCTGGCCAGAAGCCAGCCCACCTAATTTGGACTCCTGATGGAGGTGTCGCCTCCCCAGAATTGTAAAGGCTTTAAAATGGCCTCACTAAACCAGGCTGCCTAAGAGACCTACTCCCCATGCAGTCCAGGCTCAGGAGTGGTGCCTTTGAAGGTTGGGTGAAAGCAGCTACAACGTGGTCTACTTTGCATTGGTGTCCCCTTGTCCACTGACTGTACTCTGACCATAAAGGTAACATGAGATGAAATGGCCATGAGCTTTGGTGCAAGCCTGCCAGCTCTCTTTTTAAGCATCATGCCTAAAGGACAGTTTTTGCATAATTCTCCAGCAGCTAGGGCACTTGCTGAAAAAGTATGAGACGCTTTGTTCACAGCCCAGCTGAGCCTGAGGGAGAATTTAGATCAAAACCAATGAGAAAATGTAGCCAGAACAAAGAAAAAAATATTAATCCTTACACCAGGGTTTCTTCTGCTACTCATTAACATTATGTGAGCTAAGGTTTAGATTAACTAGCATCATAGATCCCTTGACCTCTGACATAAAAAGCTTTTTGACAAAAAGAGTTAAATCTGAGTTTGCTTGTAAAGTGGTATGGATTAAGTGAACCATCACAGAAAAAACAGTATATAAGTCTCTTTTTATTAGTTTCTAAAGAAGTCTAAGTAAAGAACATTTCTTCTAAAAACATTGTTTTGCATTGAGACACATTTTCAAATTTAATGAAGAGCATATCTATGAATAATGCAGTAGCCCAGTAAATTTGTACTAAAACCCCCACAGCTCAAAATTTCAGTTTTGATATTGGCTTTTTCTAATTTTCAGCTAACCAAAATTTTCAGGATTTCAAACTTTTAACCCATTTCAAGATAAAAAAATCTTTTTTGTTTCAAATTAAACAAAACAAATTCCCACATTACCCTATTGTTAATCTTTCTTCAACATCAGTATCAACAGCTGCTATACCTTCTGAATGGCTCTGAGGTTTATTTTATAACTTTCAAAATGCTTCAGTCCAAGAAGTTTTGCAAATCTGCGAGTTTCCTGAATGTAATATCAGGGTTCAAACATTAAAATGTGACTTAATTTTGTACGTAGGAGCTCTTATCCTGAACCTAATTGCAATTGATTCAATTAGTTTTATAACTGACATATTCTACAGAATTGAAAATAATAGAAAATTTTACAGACCACAACAACAGCAGGATAAGATTTGTGTTATTTCCTTATAAACTCTCAGTGAATTGTCACCCAGTCAAGTTAAAAAACACCCGTCCAGAAAAAAGTCCTAGCAAAGTTTGACAAGAGCACACGTGGCATTATGATCTACAGTTTGGATCTTACCATCCTCAGTTTCAGCACAGAGTTGCAAGCCCAGGTTGTTCTGCGGATTAATCACCCAGTGATTGCTGGTCACAGTAATGTCAAAGACAAACCAGCCCACATCAGAAGCTTGAGCCTTTCTTTTGTCTAACAGGAACAAGTCTGCATCCCTAAGTTAAAGAAAATAAAGAGTCAAGACATTCAAATATTATTACCTTTGTACGTAATTTTCTTGCAGACAACTTATTGGAGTCCAAATTAATGATCCTTTGACATATCTTCATTATGACGCAGTACAGCATGTGCTGTAGCTAACAAGTAGTTGTTAAGTATAATACAGGTATTTCCCCTAAGAGGCCTTTCTGAAATGAGTTTCAGCATGTAAAAACTATAGCTCTAGAAAATGGGAAAAACACAGCTTCCCAATTTAACTACACAAAATACATAATTGAGGCTATGTATAAAAAATTCATCTTTCAACATTTAAATGTCTCAGGAAGATTCACTTTTATGAACTTTTCAGCATAAGAGACAAAAAATGTCAAAATCACTTTCCAATTTCAACTAAAACTCAGAGGCATAGAGTTGCTAAAAAAGATCTGTTGTTAATAACATGTAACGGCAGCTGTATGCTTTGACAAAACATGAATAAATGGCAGTTCAGACCGTTTCCTATTACTATCGATGTTTAGAAAATAAGTCTCTATATCAAAGCAGAAATTACATAGCTATTCAATAATATGATTATTAAATTTTAACCCTCAGTTGCCTGGTATATTTTCAAATTTGTTCCCGTGAAATCTTCCTGTAATTCAGAAGGGCTGCTCAGGGGAGTTAGTATAATTGTGTTACTAAATTTTTGGCATAGGTCACTTATTTGTTCTGTTTTCACATATCTCATGACACAATTGGTTCCAGATCATCATCTGTATTACAAATAATTTACTACAATGACCAGACTAAACCCAAGGTATTTAACTCTCATCAGTTTCATTTTACACACTTCTGCAAAGCAGCATGCATTATTAAAAACCGTTTTCACCATTTATCCTTTCAAACCTAAATCTATGGTTATAGAAACCTATTTCTTTTATGCTATAAATATTAGTCAAAACAGTAAGATACAAGAAAAAATGTTTTATTCTAATTTTTTTACTGTACAAGTCAGCTAAAGGCAGACTTGGCTCTCGTAGATATGGGAATTGTACATTTTGCCTTACAGACAGAATGAATATATGCTTAAAGAGGAAAGACAGAAAAAACAGGCTTTGTGTAAAATAGTGGATTTAAAATTGCTAGTGTCTTCTCACTGCATTCTTACAGTGTTTAATCATGACACCTTAGAAAGTTCCTGTCTTATCTAAACACAGTAAATACACCTAGAAGGTCTGATAATGAATAAAACATCAAATGCACCTTTTAAAACTGTGGTAGCTAAATACCGAGGAAAATAAGACCCAGTGAACTACGACAAGCATATGTTTACTTACTCATGAGATATATCTGCAAAATCAGGTTAAAGAGCTCAGAAATTATAAAGGAAAGTAATTGAAAAAAAAAAAGGAATTGAAAGGGCTTTTTTTCTTCTGTTAAAGGATAATCTTTTGCTGGGCTCTTATCACTTCCATTCTAGTAGAACTGTGCTAATGACCACACAAGGAGAAAACCTACATTCCCCCTCTGGAGTTAACATGAAGAATATCTTACCATTCAAAAGAGCCTGACCTGCTATGCTAGCACTGAACAAATTAACAACGTACCACAAGCTCGTAAATAATACTCTCTGGAGTCTTAAATGCCAACTTTTTTTTCTAATAAGCAGTTTTATCAGAACTTTAAACCTGAAAACTTTAATTCTGACAGTAATTGTCTTTGAGATGTTTATTTAGAAGTATTTTGCATCACTCAGTAGATTTAATAGAAAACTGTAAAAGTGTTTGGAATATTAAAATATTACAATACCATATACATACCAATCTTTTCTCCTTTTAGAATACATAATTGTTTTCTCATAAAGTCTTTCCATTCCAAATCCAGGACTGATACTAAATGTTCTTAAAAATCACAATGTTTCCCATGCCAAATCAGAATAAGGCACTACTAATGGTCCAGTCCAGAAATTCCTATGAAGGACAAATCTCTCCTCAATGTGACTTTTTCACTTTGTACTGCAGCAAAAACCAAAACTAAAGTTTGGTATTGATAAGTCAGTCTACTTCCTGCAACTATAGTGATTTGGCTAAGGTAATAAATGTCAAAGAGACCATTTGCTCTTACCCGTTAACTCAGCAAATGAAAATGAGTTGGGGATACCTAGAGAAATACCTAGAGAAAAACAAAACTGATTCTTGAGAACACATAGTAGAATAGAGAAAATGTATCTGGACCAAAACTAATGATGTAGCCTGCATAAAAGCATGTTACTACAGAAATTCAAAGTATTTGTCAGGGAAATAAATGACTTCTTTCACAACTGATACAGGGTGAAAACCTTACCCCTGATAAGGCAGCGAGAGCTCTGGGATCAGAGTTCCCCCATTAGCTCATGTCATTCATTCCAACTTCCCATTACATTTTGTGACATTTTTAATTTTAAAATTCTCCTTTATTCTGTGCAACACTTAAAATGAAAAACAGCCACAAATTTTGACTGAATTTTAAAAAGTATTCCTATTTAAAAATAGCCCACAACACATAATAAAAGCCTAAGACATTATGTTGTAAATAGCCCAAAACACAACAGTGAATGCATTCAGGCAGAATACAGCCAATTGGCTTTACCATTACAGAGGCTGTTTGAGTTCAGTGTTTTCAGTCTGGTCACCGGTGATCAGTTTTCTACAGGAGAAATGCTACCACAGACAAGAATTTCAGCGAAGAGGCTGCAGGCAGAAAGTGTAAGAAGTTCCACATCTCCTAGGCCACTTAAGGAAGTAAATGTGGAACAAACCATGCATACGTTCCTTGAAATCCAGAGCAGTTTTAGATCAGATCAAATAATCATTATGGTGTAATAGGCCATCCCAATAATGTTTTTTTTACTTCTAGCCTCATTCTAGAAACCTGCTTTTGTATCTTACTGCCACTTGAGCATTCCCTAATTTGGGAAGAGCACTCAGGGTTTAATTAAAAAGTGACTAGCTGCCACCAAGTCATGAACAAAGATTTGCCATGTTGGATGATATTTACAGTTGAGAAAAGATCCAGGTAGGAGTCCATGGTGGGGTTCCACAGGAAGTCAGCCTGCTGTGGGCCATGCTGTTCATACTTCCTTAGACCAAATAGAAAACTACAATCCCAAAGACTGGAACTCCAAGGGAATTTAACACACACACTTCTGTAGCCATGCTGCCATAGTGACAGAAAAATGCCTAAGACTACAGCACAATCCTTAGTATGCAACTTGGAAACCCTGAACCTGGGCACCCCTTCCCTGAAAGTCCAGCAGACCTGTGTTTGGAATTGCAGAGTCCTGACAGACACCCGTGTTTCCTGTTCAAAGCAAAGAGGCGTGGAGGAGCAGTTTCACTGTGGAATGTCACTAGTAAGGACTGTGGGACATTGCAGAATCAGAATCAGAGAATGGTTTGGGTTGGAAGGGACCTTAAAGACCATCAAGTCCAACACCCTGCCATGGGCAGGGACACCTTACACTAGGACCTGTGGCTCAAAGCCCCATCCAGCCTGGCCTTGAAAGCTTCCAGGAATGTGGCATTCACAACTTATATGGGCAATATGTTCCAGTGCCTCCCCATCTTCACAGTTCTCTAACTCTCCTATTCTGTAGTTGCAGCTTCTAAAAATTTTCCACCTAAAACATGTACGTATGTGAAACAAACCTGATGTGACAAAGTCAAGAAAATCACAGTCTGGGCAAAAAGCAAAAGACGTGGCTTTGTTGGGAAAAAAAATTTCTGGGAGCTCGTCTTGGGGTCTCTTCTGTCTGGAGACAGCAAGGTTCTGGTGGAAATTTTTTTGTGTTTCTAATTTGAACAGCGAAGAATTTGTGGTCTCCTCCCATCCTGTTCCACTGAGGCAGTTGCCTATAGTATCTCTTCATATGAGTAGAAATTGTCAAAATCAACAATAGGAGAGAAACAGTCTGCATCTGCAGCTTCTGTAGTTACACTGATGAAATCAAATACATGGCATGTCGTGGTCTGTTCCTCCTTTCAGCATCATGCCTCCATTAGAAGACATGGGGCTTTTATAATTGTAAATGAAAATATAAAGCTTTTATAATTTTCTGTTTATGCATTGAAAGAACTCAAAAGGAATGTTTAATGCCTTCACAGAGGCAGTTGTCATTTGAACAAGTCAAATAGTATTAACTGTGATTTTCATCAGAGTGGTAAACAGTTTTGTTTTCTCTAAATTAGTATACAAACCACCTACTGTAAAAATATTCAAAACTTAAAACATCAAAAGTATTGGAAAAAATAACTTTTCCCATTAGTTCATAAAAAAATCTGAGTTCTCAGGTGAAGAGCTTTCATCACCTTAACCTTGACCTGTCCTCTTAAAAAGATGTGTTTTGCTCCTTCCTGTTCATTCATTCCTCCAAGAAGTTTCTTTTAGAACCTATCTTAAAAGAATTTTTGGGAAGCTGAAGATAGAGGGAAAAAAAAAAGAAGTAAAACCCCACATTGTTTTCTTCATCCCAAAATTTACTAAGAAAGTGAAAGGTACTCTGGAAGGATGAGTGCTTTCTCTCCTGTTGATTCCATTGGTATAAAATGAATCCCTGTTTATAGCCATAAATATTTTATAACTTGATGTTCAGAGAGGATACAATCTCAAGGTCCTCTGGGCAGAAAAGACATTTGAGTTCTGGCCCAGCCTTCAAGCTAACTTTTGATGGGGGCTTTTATTTTCTCCAGAATACTCTGCAAGCTTAAGCTGACATTTTCTTTGGTTTTGCCAAACCTTCCTGGGATAGAAATGTTTTATCAGTTCCAAGATGAAGGAGACTTTTCATTTATCTTAAACCAGAACCAAACCTTTTTTTCTGAGAAAGGGCATAAACTAATGTAATTTCAATCCCCACATTTTGGGTCTATGTAGCTTTTTCAGAAGCATCTTGGAATTGATATTAGTTTTTAATCATAACTTTCAGGTATTTAGCTACTTTGCCTGGCGAAATCTGCTAATTTACTGAGATCTTGTAGAGTCTTGGAAACATGTCATACACAGAGCTCTCCAAACTCAGATTCAGGGATTTATTCATGTTCAACGTCATTTGTGGCACTTAGGGACGTGGTTTAATGGTGGATTTGGCAGTGTTAGGTTTATGGCTGGACTTAATCTCAAAGATCTTTTCCAACCCAGATGATTCTATGATTTGTTTTAGTTTTCAGTTATGGTGAGCAGCATATGTTAAGTATGCACATGTCATCTTGAAGTTAGTGAATGAGTTTATCTTTTAATTACCTTCTGCAGAAGTGTCAAACACAAGTAAAAAAGCCATGCTTCTTCAAAAGTAATCAAAGTTGGACAACCTTTCTGCCTCTAAGGAGCTCAAGTGAATCTTGGCTTGTAGTACCTCAGTGTCAGCAAATGGTGTGTTTCCCAAATCTAGACACTTAGACTGTGCGTGGGACTCTGCCATTTGCTCACTGAGAACATGAACCCTCAGCCACTCTGTGCATGGGCAGATTATTTGGTGAACCTGGACATAAATCTGGAATTAATTACATTTAAGGTAAGTTTCATTCTTGTTCAGTGCTTGCTGTTGTTCCCTAAGAATTAATACTGCACAGGCCACAGTGTTAGTAATGATGCTTGTCAGGTGTAGGCTTATGATGCATTAATGCCTCCCTACTTAAGACAGGCCAATGGGACGATATTCAACAAGTGATGAGTCCGTGCCAGGAGGGTACCTGTTTGGATACTCCTTGATGATCTGATATATGCTAATCTGAATGGTTTCATTCTCAAAGCGGCTGTTGCTCCGATCTTTGTATATCCGGAATTCAGCTGCCGTCACTGCCTCTCCATGAGGGATCTGAGTAAGGTCAAAGCGGAATTCTTTGTAGTGCCTTCGGTGGTGGGAGAAGTCCTTGTCCCTTTCAACTGCGAGAAAAAGAATTGAACACAAATTAAAGACCTGAAACAAATGCCAATTTCCCATGATTAATGGAGCATTCCCTCTGCTTGGGGGTAAACAAACATGACAACACAAAACTGCAAATAATAAAATCACAAGCCCAGACATACTTCCAGTTAAAGGAAAATTCCACCAGCCCAGTATCTTCAGTTCAAAAGGAAAAAAACCTCCTTGGCTTTATATAAATTCCAGAAGCTTGAGTGGAAAGAATATCAAAAAAAAGAAGAAAGGGGCATGTTTTAAAGTAACTAGAAATGTGGACAAACTAAAAGCTGTGAAAGGATTTAGGACTTCAGTGTAGCCATAGGCACAGCAATAGCAATGTCAGAACTATAGATGACTTTGGAAAACACTAATTGCCTCTAATAACCAGACTGATGAGAGGAATGCAGCTCATTTCCGTATAACATAATAAAAGTGGTACTAAAGTGCACTGCAACAACTATACAGTTAAGAAGCAGTTAGGTCATATAAATTAACACAAGTTGTACTCTAATTGCATGCACATCGTCTTTCCAGTGGTCAGATGAAGGAGCTGTGGGTCAGGGCCAAGTGGTTCTGGCACTCTGGCAGCACATTATGTACAATTCTGGCTTGAGAAGTCCACTCAAACCTGTTCTTGGAGGGCAGGTGCAGCTCCCAATGCTTCTGACACTGCCACAATTTAAAATAAAAAAGCAAACCTCATTATTGCTTAATTGATGCTTCTACAGAATTTTAAGAGGAATGAACCAGAGGATTTTCATTTACAACTGCTTTGGGTCTATTTTCATTGTCTGCTGCAGTTCTGATTCTGAGTTAGGAGCAGCTTTTGCAATGGAATATATCTTTTGATGTGACAACGGAAACTACAGGCCATAGTACTGGCTGATGATCACCTTATGGGATTAATACTTCAGATTTTAAGGATGTGGAAAAGAAAATGATCCATGGTTTCCACTTTCAGAGAGTACAACGTATCATTGACCTATGAATAAGCTGTGCTCCCTGGGACAACAGAATTTTTCTCTTCTGAAAAGTTCTACTTGCCTCGTGACGTATGTGCTTTGTTTTATTGATAGTGGACAAAGTCTAAAACTCAGAGTTGGGATTTGGTTTAGATAAACAACTAAATATTTACGGCTTCATTCTGCTTTGCTAAATGCTCTCTCCTGTAACCTCAACTCTTTCATTGCATTTTAGTCCTCAGATCTGAGGGAGGAACAATGGCAGTTCTGAAAAAGCACGTTTGAATTACTAAATGCTACATGTATAAATAATGTGTAAATAATTATAATATTTATACTTACATGCTCATATATACATCCCTCCCAAACAAATTTTTCTACATACATAATCTGTATGTGTTTGCATATATATGAATATAATTATATCATTTTATATATAAACCTACATATCTGTATTATTATAATGTATGTGTTGTCTTACAAAATAGAAATGCACTAAAAGGTAAAAAAATCATTTTGGGCTTGCCATATAAGGGTATAGTTATGGACATATTAAAGTGAGAGCTACTGAACAAAAAGTATTTAACACTATTTTCAGAGTAGTAGTTAGTAGTTAAGTCACCTGGGGTCATGTAACTAGTCCTTTACAGTGTTCTTCCCTGTCACCTTTTAAAAAATAGAAGCTCTCCTTGCTTTCATTAGCTTTTATTTTTTTTTTAAATGTAAAAATCTGTGTTGCCTTAAGAACCACCAAAATGAAAATATATAGCCTATAAGAACACTTTATCTTCAGTGAAAATGAACTTTCTCCTGGCTGACAAAAGGAAAATTGTCTGCTAACTGTGAGGTTTACTTGGCTCAAGTGCATATTTAGCTTACATGGGTTTGCCATCGAACACTGTGTAGAAAAAGTAAAGCAGAAAAGCAGCAGAAGCATGTAAACTGGCTGCTCTGGACCTGAAGATGAATGGGCTGCTACTGAAGAGAAACAGGATACAGTCTATTTAGCAGCTCCACTGCCCGGTTCTAAACTGTGAGATATATACAGAGATCTGACTTAAGGTTTGGGAGTTGTTTGCTTTTTTTTTTAAATACCCATGTAAAGCCTTTCATTTCAGAGGAACTTGGCAGAGATTAGCATATGCAAGAGCACTGAGCCTGGAGGGTTTTTTCTAGTACAAAGAGTCTGCTGCAAGTTTCTGAGGTTATTACTGAGCATTTCAAAACTGTCATGGAACAGATATGTCAATAACCTTCAAATGAGAACTATATTTAAGACAGACGTACTGTAGTGCAGACTTTTCTGCTGTCTCTGGATAGTATTTTTTCCAATGTATTTACCAGCATGCATGGGTAACTAAGCACTACTCATTATGAGTAAATATTGAATAATTAGACACTGAATAAAAGGTTTAAATGCCACTACTCCTGGACTGATGGATTTTTATTTGGGTTTGAATCTTCCTTTTGTTTAGTTTCTACCAAGTACTTTCTAATTAGTAACATCAGTTTAGAAACAGTAGTTGTCTCCCTGTATATTATAGTTTGGACAGAAACCTCCACAATACCCCTAATAGTATCAGTGGGGATCTCTCAGGATCACTCGCAATTGCTAAAGAATACTGGTAGCCACTTTCTGGTGGGCCTCAAGTTAATTGTTACAACTTACACAGATAATACTTATCTGTGTTTTCATGTATATACCCAAGGAAGACACAAGACTGTCATCTGAAAGGGACACAAGTTCAAAATTTCTTTGGTTTGAGACAGCATTTACAGGAAGGCCAGGAGTTCAGAGTAGCAACAGTCTGCAGAAGTGAAGGATGGTAGGAAACAGGCACTGAACAACACTGCAAAAACACCCTGAATCCAAGGAGGTCCCATTCCCTGCAACAAATACAGAATTTCTATCTACAAATTTGTATCAGCCAATGTATAAAGCAAAACAAAATTGCATACAAATGTAGACAACTTAAAATCTTACATTATATAGCAGACTGCAAAAAAGCGTTGATGGTGATGTTACAATAATGACCAATGGTTCAAATGGTAGCCAAGTTTAAAATGTAAAATATTATTTAAGGATATTGAGTATTTTATTACTGAAAATAATACACTAATCGTGGTCCCTTCTGTATCTAATAAATCATCAAACAAGACTGTGAATGCTCAGTAGGGTATCTGTCAGGTCCTTTGTCCTGCTGAAATGGCATGAAGTGCAGGGAGGCACCATTTCGCAAATATTTTTATTTCACAGGCTAGAGCTTTTCAACACTGGCAGCCTGAAAAATACAGGTTAAGATTTTCAAGAATTTGGTCCCTTCAGAATGTTCTCATGTCATTCCAGCCCTGCTCAGTACATCTGCCAAAATGCATTTTTGTGGGACAAATCACAGCATCTAAAAACCAGTTGACCAGAAAATCTATAAGTATTTTTTTAATCATTAGAGGATTATAATTTTTCTAAGTAAAAAGTAAGTGGAATATTAGGGTCAATGCTGATTAAAAAAAAAAACTTCCTTTGCTCTCATTGATCAGTATTCTTAGCACTGACTTTTAAAAATGGTATTTTTATACCACCTGAAACTAATATATGCAGCACTGCAGTTACATCAGACAAATCATGGCTCAGGGGAATATCACAAACACCTGTGTGTAAGATGGGAAAGAATGATATTTTCCACCCATGTGGCAAACTGATGAAACATTCACACTGTTTTAATGCTAAATCCAAGCCTAAAAAGAAAAAAGTCAAATTTACAGAAAAAAAGAGGAAAAGAGGTCTTTTTTTACACCAAAAGAAATATTATGCAATGATTTTCACTAACAAAACTTTTTATTTCATGGGGGGAAAAAACCACACAGCTAAAAAACACCCAAAGCACTTCTATGGAAGTATAACAAGTAATCAGTATTTTAGAAATTCAGCTATAAATATCTGATTATGTTGACTGAGCTTAGCAATGACTTTAGGTCACAGTGCATGAGGGACTATTAGCTGGGCTCTTTCATTAGTGATTAGCTCTACACTGATATGTGCTTCACTTTTCCTGAAGATGTTGGTGTGTGGCTGTGACACATAGGCAAAGTGAAAATTGCTTTGGCAAATCGTTAACAAACCAAAGATATGCTGAAAGACATGTTATTATAATCTGATTTTACAATATAAGATCCCAGGATCCCAACTGGATTCACCAACAGTAAAGCGTCACTAATCAATGTCACTTTTTAACTAATAAATATACGTGCCAAGCAAAATGGAGGGACTTACGGACTGTATAACTATAAAGGGTCATTTACACTAATCTCACTGAATTTCACTGTTTGACTCGAAATTCTTTGTATAAATACTAAGTAAACCAGACAGTTTTAATCAGTCCAAGGTGATAAAGTTTGCAGTAAGCTGATACACTACAAACGACACTCATTTACATCTTGAATATAATTAAATGATAGTTTATCTACAGTGAACACTTGTGGTTATCTGACCAAAACAGGTCAAAGGTTTCAGGCATTTTCTCCTGAAATTACTCAGTGCTGCCTCTAATGACTGATAATTGAAAGCAGAGACTGGAAATATCAAATGTGGTAGGTGACAGATAAGCAACAGATTAATGCAAGTACTCTGTTACAGGACACTGAAAGGTCAGAGGCCCTAAGAATTACCTATTGTGCTACTGTGAAAAGACAGACATCAAATAGCTGTTTACTTCATTCTTGCTCTTCTCTCTCTCATTCAAATTCCAGTATCATAGATGAGACTGTTTCGAGTGACTCACCTTTCATAAATTAGGGCAACAAATGTCTTGTAGGGTGTGGAAAGGTAAAAAGTGATTGCAGAGAAGCATACAGGATTAAAAAACCCTGCCAAAAAAACCAGCTATGCTAGGCCTAAATATTTTAATGAAGTGCATCTGAGAGAAGTTAAGGACATTCATAAGAATGTCATTCTTGGTTGAAGAGACACTAGATTACAGATACTAAAATATGTATTTTGATATTTTTAAGCTTTGTAACTTTTTGGCTTGTAGGAAATTAATATCAATTTTAGAAAATCACTTTATCTGGGCAAGCTTTAATCTTTTCACCCTGGAAGTCCCAAAAATGTAAAATCTAGTTAATATTGAAGTAAGTGGCAGCCATTTCATTCCACTCATTGGCTTTTGAATGAAGATCACAGTCTTCTAGAAAAGGTTTTAAATCAGGTGGACTTTTAAAGTCCAAGAATGAAGAAAAATAACTTCCCAAAGTGGTGATCAAAAACCAAAAAAGCAGCAGACTATGATTCTACTTCTCTAAGCACATCTGCTTTACTAGGGTTATCTGTTTTTTAGAATGATCTGAACTCAGGGAATCTGAATTCTATTTTGAGTTAGACATTAAAATAAAAAAAAAAAATAGTCACCTGTCCTTAAAGCATTGCTTTGGACACCAGAGATGGCTGCCTGATATAGTCAGTGGAGAGACAATTCTGTTTGTTAAGGATCAACTGTCTTGTACCAGCCAGTAAACAGAACAAAGGAGTTTATTTACCTCTCCCCTTTAGTTCACTGCAGCTCCAGAAAATCAGACTGAGATAGTCCTTGCTCAGCCGAAGGACAGTTCAACCCTTATCAGCTGATTTCAATGACTGTATCCTAACTGCCAGGATACCAGTAGCCCAGCAATGGGACATCCTGAGCCATTCCACAGAAGAAATGCTGCAGTTGAGGGCCAAAATAAGAATGAAGTAAGTTTTTGTTCCCACATCTACCTTTTTTTATTATTTGACATTAGACATTTACCATTTACATTACCATAATTATTCAGCTGAGTGTTTTAACTACAAAACTTAACTTACACAACCCATTGCATGTCTTTCATTTAGGATGAAGAGTTGTCACCTCAGAAACATGATGGGATAGCTTGCACAAGTGAAGTGCTGCTAAAGATGGCTATAAACTCTTGAGAAGGGATAGGCAAGGAAGGAGAGGCAGCCCTTTATATTAGGGAATGTTTTGATTGTCTGGAAGTTAATTGTGGTGACAACTGGGTTGAGTGTTTATAGATAAGAATCAGAGGGAAGGAAAATGGCAGATATCCTGGTAGGAGTCTGTTATAGACCATCCAGCCAGGATGGAGGGGCAAACGAAATGTCTGCAGGTAGCTGGGAGAAGTCTCCCAAGCGCCAGCCCTTGTTCTCGTGGGGGACTTCACCGTACAAGATGTCTGCTGGAAATACAGCTGAGAGAAAACAGTCAGGGACGTTCCTGGAATGTGTGGAAGCAAACTCCCTGACGTATCCCCGGTGAGGGATTCAACTAGGGAAGGTGTCCTGCTGGACATGCTGCTAGTGAACAGAGAATGACTCTTGGGTGATGTGATGGTTGAAGGCCTCTTGGGCACGGCAATCACAAAATTATGGAGTTTCAATGGAGTTTTTAATTCTTGAAGAAGTAAGGTAGGGGGTCAGCAGAACTGCTCCTTTGGACTTCCTGAGGGCAGACTTTGGCCTATTTAGAAGGCTGGTTGGCAGAGTCCCTTGGAGGCAGACCTGAAGGGCAAAGGAGTCCAGGAAGGATGGACATTCTTCATGAGAAAAATCTGAAAGACCAGGAGCAGGCTGTCCCCATGTGCCAAAAATCAGCCAATTGGGAAGAGGAGCAGCCTGCCTGAACAAACAGCTTTGGCTGGAAATCAGAAAAAAAAGGAGAGTTTATGCACTTTGGAAGAAGGGGCAGGAAGTCAGAAGGACTACAAGGATGTCATGAGGCTATGCAGAGAGAAAATTAGAAGGGCCAAAGCCCAGCTATAATGTAATCTGGGCACTGCCCTAAAACACAGTAAAAAGGTTACTGTAAAAACATCAGCAAGAAATGGAGAGCTAAGGAGAATCTCTATTCTATTGGATGGGGGAAAAACACGGTGACAAAGGATGAGGAAAAGGCTGAGGTACTTAATGCCTTCTTTGTCTCACCCTGTAATAGAACTGGGCCAGTTGTTCTCTGAGTGCCAGCTCCTTGAGGCTGAAGACAGGTACAGGGAGCAGAATGAAGCCCTCAAAGTGGTAGTCTTGTCAGTGAATGTTTAATACTTGGAGTCAATTATCTTAAAGACCTTTCCCATTATAAATGATTCTACAATTCTGTGTTATCTTACATAAAAATGTAGGCAGAGGTTGAAAATAGGAGTCTCCTAAATGATATTCCACACATACCCTATCTTGGACACAAATGTCATTGTCAGAAACTTAATCTACATTTGGATCCCCTTCCAACTGGAGCAAAGCTATTTACTTTATCAGTGGGGATATTGCTTAATTAGCAAGGGCAAGGCTGTAGAATTTTTATTTCATTGCAACATTTCTGTTCCTTAAAACTTTATTTATTGCAGTACTTTTTATTTGAGTTTCTCTGCATTTATTACTTTGATGTTGGTTGTATTTAAAGAATTATATATTTACAGATGCCATTTTGAAATAATGTAAATTACTTTCACATGAAATACACTTTCTTTTCAAAACACAAAAAATAAAGTTTGATCAGTCATATGCAGAAGCTAAATATACTGCTGTAAATTTATTTAATTAATTTATTATATGTTATTTCACTAAATTCTTTATTTTCAGGTCAGCTACAGACATCAATGAGCAACATTTTCCTATTTTGTTTACCAAAATTGGAAGCAGTTTGAAAATTGTTTGATGAAATACTGTGCATTTAGTGACAATTTTAATAAATGAAATATTATTCATCGAATCCAAATTTTTAGTGTTAGAACATCCCTTCTATAATTGAACAGACTTACTGAACTGTATGAATTGCATAGTAATTCAAATCAAAATAAAGCCAATGAAATAAACCTTCAACAATGGCAGCAGAATCTAGAGCAAGAAGAAAAACAGAAAGTGTAATAAAAAATCAAACCAACAAAAAACACATTGTCTGGTTTTTTAAGCAAATATTTCACTTAATGGTTTTCTTTCTTTAACCCTCAAAGAAATGCATTTCAATATCCCACACTTTATAGAAAAAGAAAAAGTTAGAATATATTAATGTATTTTAACCAAGCACTTAGTATTACATCTTTTGAGAGTGCTCTTCTATTATTAAAATGTTCATTTCTTCATTTTGTTATTGTAGTCAATAAGATCTCATAGATCCTTGCTAATTAACAAAACAGACATTTCAAAAACTCCAAATACTGGAAAGAGTAAAATATTATTAAGGTGGACTTTCAAATTATGTGATTTCTACTTTCTAATCCCCTCAAAATGTGCGTGCAATGTTTTCACTTTAGTAAGTTATAGACAGTACCCACGTTAATAATGAGTTATACACCCATGCTAGAATATAAATGAATATGTAAAAGGATTAGTTTCTTCTTTTTTTATGAATTATTGTAAGAATTAGAATTCTAGTTAATAGTTAAAAGCTTCCAGCATTCACAATGAGAAGAAAAAGTTCCCAGAAACCGCATAACAGTGCCTGCCAGCAACTTCTATAAGCAGACACCTAAAGAAATGCCTCAATCAAAGAGGCATAGCTGGGCTTGGCTTTCTCACACATAATCTCCCAGGTGATCTGGACACTGTGAGATTACCCATGATACCCTCTTGTTACTTTACATTAAAATATGGAGTGAAATAGAAGTTTTAATGAAATTGCTGGTCTTCATTGGAAAGCCAATATTTTGTTAAAAATTTCATTGCTAAACATGTGTTATTCATTCCATTTACTCTTCTTCCAAGTCAAATCCACTTGCTCAACAAGTCAAAACAAGTGCTGCGCTGCAGCTGGTTCAATAATAATTAAATGCTGGAAGGCTTTCAGTTGTTGATACAAAATAAGTGGGAGAGCAACACCCTGCTTTTCTCATGCTGCCTTAAACCTGGCCAATACAAGAGGAGAAGTAACCACATAAAGAGATCGAATTTTAGAAGTGAACAGAACTTTGAGAGTCTAAGTTTGGGTATTATCACAATCCTAACATAAAAGATAGTTGGCAACGTGATTCCTCAAAATCTCCTTCTTCTGATGGTTTTGACAGTATAATGCACTGTATCCTTCAACCTCACAAATGCAAACCTTTCACTCCAGTTTCTCAGCTGTAGCACAAAGCACAACAGAAGATACAACTGCACACATGTGCTATTTAATCTTTAATAAGTAATGACCCTGCACTTTCTTTATTGTTCTAAGACACACTGTTTTACAAAGGCACTCCAATCACAAATACCTGTGTTAATCTAAATCTACCAGATTTCTGATTGCGTTCAGTTTCATCAGTGATAATTAAATCTTTACTTGGAAAAATAGAACTCATCAAAGATCCCTCTATTACGTAGTTCTGAGCTAATGCATAGATAAATTAGCTAACCATTACAGCACCAAGCTTCAGGTTGCTAATTTTGTCTGTTGTTTTCAATGATGTCTATTTTGCCTCACCTTTGGTAAAGCCACTTTTGATACCATCTGTCAATAGACTTCAATTTTTTCTCACATTTAATTTTATTTTTCTATAATCACAGATCATCACAAAGAAAACTAACAATTATTGCCAGGTTTCTGACTGTGTGTCAAAGTCATGATGTCAGATCAACACAACCTCAAGGTTAAAAAATGACAGAAAAAAGATCCCTCTTGGGTTCAACTGCAACTGAATAGAAACAAAAGTTATACCTCTGGGATCCAATGGTCAGAAAATAGGTGTAAGTTATAACTGTTTTGACACTGTAAAAGTATACAGATGGAACATAACTTCTGAGGAGGGTGAAAGGGCATATATCATCATAGGGCAACTGGCAGGGGAGGAAAAGCTAAACATTAAAGTGCACTCTATCTTCTCACATCTCTTTAGTTTCTGCTTATGTTAACCCTCTGCTCACTTCCAGGCAGAGGTGACAAGTCACTCTACCATTTGCTATTCATGCATGTTGTCTAATAAACTCCATCTATTTTCTGCTGTGGAATTTGTTGGAAATGGTTCCATGGAAGTTTTGTCAGCACACCAAACTGGATATGACTAGATAGACAATATTTTCTGCTTATTCTGTGCTCACATCTGAGTATTTTGATATTGCCCATTAATACTGACGAAACATTCCATAAAAACAGTCCAGCTGTAACAAGGATAAGGAAGGAAGCCCTCAAGAACGTCTCAGAGAGTAGAAGATTTCTTTAAATATAAGAAATCAAAAAATTTTGCTAGACTATATTATAGACAGGATATTAAATACAGTTGCAAAAAATAGCTGCTCACAGGCCATGTATGTAGTTATTCTGTCAGCTTGGCTCAAATAAAATCAGAAGTCTTCTGATTTATACTTCAGTTGCTAATCACTTTACTGAGTCATTACCTTAAAATTGAAAATGTAGGGAGAAAAAACATCATCTTTTATAATCTGTTGGCCCTTGTTTTGAAGGTTTGTCCTGCATACTCTTGCTGTTGGCCAACACCAAAGACCCAGCGAGGAGAGCCTAAGCGGCGCAACTGCTTGCACAGTTACTTACAAACACATTACCCAAGCTGACTCTAGAGGTATCTACAATCACACTATCAATGTAACATTTCTCTGGAACAGCAAATATGATCTCCTGGAGCTTGCACTCTGCTGAGCTGATGTGCCCCAGAGAAAACTTGTGTGTCTTTCTGAGCAGAAGGTAAGAATGAGCAGGGAGTGGGAGCCTGACCTGCAATCTTTTTGGTACAACACCACTAAGAATATTTCACATGCATTTTGCAGCAGCTGATCAACCTTTGCCTTTGCCCATGCTTGTGCTAAACCTGTATTCCCACTAGGTTTGGAAGTGACAACTGCTCTAATCTGTGGGGATAGGCTTAGGTTTTTTATGAAGTAAAAAAACCCATTTGTCAATCTGGAAGCCTCACAGTCTCATCTTTTGGAGACATTCTTTCATTCCCATTTTGATGAAAACCTGCTCCCTACCTGCAGACAAGGAGAAGCAGCATGATTTAATGGAGTTTGTGGTAAATCTCACTGATATAATGATGTAATGTTAATGATATATGTTAATAAAAGAATCTTCATTACTGTACAGAAGCAGATGGTACTGTAAACACAGCATGAACAGGTTTGGGAGCTGTGCCCACAGAGCCAAGATTTCAGTTCATGAGTGTGTCTGTGTACTGGTTCCAGCTGGGTGATGAACGCCTTTTAGACAAGGTCCCCCCACACACACATGCTAATAAGCACATCTTTTATATTTTGCATTTATAAGGAATACATACAAATCTAGAGGAAGCAGAACACAACTGCGGGACAGACAAAATAGTGGCAATATGCTGTTAATCTTAATGACATTACTCTCTTCATTCTGACCCAATGAATTGCAGCATGAACTTGAACTATTTGACCTCAAGATTAGCTCACTTGGCCAGAGCATGGTGTTCATATGACCAAGGCTGGGGTTTCAATCTCCATATGGGCCATGCCTTAAGAGTTGCACTTGATCCTCGTGAGTCCCTTTCAACTATGAATATTCTGTGATCTGTGTCTAAGAATTTACTCCACAGCATCAATTGCCTCTGGTTATTGCTTTAACACATATCTATATTCCAGAGAAAAATATAAGTACACATATTTTATAAAATTAGAAATATATTTAAGACATACTTACTTAAATTAAAAATTTGATATATCTAAAAATGTTTATCCTTGTAAAAATGATCTCATTATTTACAGCCTCATTAAACATGATTTTTAATTCAATAGTTTAAGGAGTGATGAAAAAGAATTTCCTTTTGAAGAACCATAGTTCTTCAGGATTAGCTGCAGGATATAATATAGAGATAACCAAAGAATTAAAGAAAAGAAAAAACTTCATTCTGAGAGAATATGTAATTTTAAATTACTGTGATATACAATACTATATAGTGTCACATTATACTACCTCTCAAAATTCTGAAAAAGAAACCAGCCCTTCCTGAATGTCATCATACTTAATTGTATGTTTTCAAGTATGCTTTCTATTGCTTAAGACACAAGAGGATTTAAAAATTATGATCTTTTGAATAACTTACCATCACATCCAGCAAATTGTTTTATTTTTAATCATATAAGCTTGTAATTTAAATCAATGCGCAAAAACCATTTAACTGTGTAAAACAATTGTGTCTAGTTGAACTACAGGTTTAACCTTTGCCACATGAAAGACAGTACAGAGTTTTAGCTTTCACAATAGTCTTCAGTTCACTGTGACAACCATGGGCTTGTGAGAAAAGAGCTCCCAGCATAGCCCTAAGTAACTTATCTTTATTATTTAGAATTTGACTCATGCTGAACGATAAACCATTGCAATAATCCATAATGATGTGCAGCTAACCATTACAAACAATTTTTTATGGAACTTCATTCTGCAATAAGTCTATTTATCTCTGTTATAATAAAACAAAATTGAAGATGCATTCTTTTCCCTTGCCCTAAAATTTTCACCTAGTAATGATAATTTTATACCATTTATTCCCTTTTTTCTTCATGTATTTTAGGAAATCAAGTTTACTACAAATTTGTGGAAAGTAAGCTATAGAACAACAACAGAAATATATATATATCATATCTAGTGAGAAGTGACATGGTCAATGCCATGTGCTTCAAAAGCCATCAACTATATGAAAAGCATTGTAAAATAAAAAGCCCTTGAAGTTGCTTTCTGAGCCTTTAGAGTGATAATTTTCAAGAACTGTAGCTTTTTCTGGATATTGATTTGTTTTCACTTTTGTTTTTTCTGCAGGGGATAATTGCTTCTCTTGTGCTCATAATTGTGCTCATAAATCATGAATGCACAGAAAATCTTGTAGCAAATATTATACAAGTCTCAGAAAACCCATGGGAACTGGGAATTCTATGGAAGCATAAGAAACTGTGAAATTTTGGGAAACTACAGAGAGACCATTTGTGGAAACAGAGGCTACTGTCTTTTATATCATCAGATGTGAACTTCAGCCCTTGCAGTACTGTTGATATCTCATTTCTTTCTTGATCTCTTTGGAGAAATGTCCAAGCTATTAGTCAGATAGGAGAAGCCCTTCTCATTACAAAGAAAAATGTGTGATTTTATTCACAGAAGTACCAATTATCCTAAATGGAAAAGGACTGGTTTAAGGATATAATTTTGCCATTGACTGGATGAGCCACAGCTCTCATTACCCTCACTACAAGATTACTCAGCACCTCATACCACTGAATTCTGCTGCTGTTTTAGTCTTCAGGTCTTTGCAGCAGATCTATAAACTCTCCTCCTTATTTCAAAATGTTACAACAGGATGTCATTAAGTACAATTAACAAGGAGGTCAAATGGTCATCTGATAAACACTGGTCCAAACAGGCAGCTTGAAAGGTCAGGGCCGCTAAAGCCACATAGTATTGATGGGAAAGAATATTATGATTTAAGGGGGGAAAAATTCCAGTGGCTAAAACTGAAGAGATTTACATGCTTTCTATATTACATACACAAAACCATGCACACAGACTGATATGCGTGCACACATGACTCAGAGAGACACAAGCCTATATTCTGAGAACAGGAGCTGAGCTAGACACACTTCCTCTCTTCATTACACTAAAACACAAACCTCAGTTTTGGTGCTTAAATTCCAGTGCCTCTTTTTCATTTTCATTATTTTGTAAACTGTCTATTTTAAGAACAGCAAATTTGTTGCACTTATAGAAGAGCCTTTTTAGCCCTTTCTAAAATAACATTTGAGATCACCATGATGAAATGCAAGGTGTTGTGAGGCTTTTAGAAGCAAAGTATTTTACAGAGCACACAGAGCCAGAGTAGAACAAGGCTTCACAAGAAGAAAGCTATACCAGTACTCTGCAACTTCAAAGAATGACAGAAGGGAAAATTAAAGCAGGAGTATTTGCCCATCCTTATTTTATGGACTAGAAAACAGAGGTACACCGGTTTCATTCTATATCTGAGGCTCTTCAGGATTTTCCTATTAAGTTGCTCTGACATTTCACTCTGACTCGGCTGCGGATGGGAATGACTCACTGCAAAACCTTTGCACACATTTAATTTTCATGTATGAGGGAGCAAAGTAACCTGGTCAGGACCAGCAGATTAACCTTTGGAATCACTAGCATGTTATGACTTGTAGTTTTTGACAAATATTCCAGCTGAGCTAACCTTGGGAACAACCTTCCCAGAGCTATGTTCCTGCTGGATCTTCACCATCATAAATCACCCCAAAGACTGCAGCTGTTATGGGGTTTTACACTGGGCTTGGGCTTGCTCCCATAGTGATATCATCCACACTACTGTTCTCCCACTCTTTCAATTTCTCAGATAGTTTTTTTGCAAACTGTGCCACCAGAATCCCATGTCTCTAGGCACCAGATGCCATCAGATACCATCTGCCCTTTGCTACAAAATCAGAGGCCCTGCTCATTCAGTGTCCCTGCTCTTTCTTTTCCTAAGGCCTAGAACAAAACAGAACACACATTTTTTCCAGACATTTGTTCTTTGTCAGAACAGAATTTAACACCTCTATGTCCAAAAATTATGCCATTCACAATTGAAAAGTCCAATAAAATGAGGTTTTGACATTATTTTGCAGTATCTTATAGCTGCATACCCCATGTGTATTTCCCCTTCATTTAAAAAAAAAAATGTTCTAAATGGATATGCCTAGCCAAATTGCTCTTAATTGACAATAAATACTCTGGAATAGGGGTAGAGCATACCAGATCATATTAATTTCATTAATTTGGCTACAGTCAAATACCTGTGAATCAAAACAACAATAATTTCACCTAATTGACCCTGTCAAGAAAGCGAAATAGTTACAGAATCATCAAAGTTGGAAAATACCTAAAGGTTCTCATGGAGTCTGAATAAGTAATATTGTTAAGCCAGATAAATATAAACTTTACACAAATTTCAGTTGTTCAGATTTCTTCCTCATCCCGATTCTCCCTGAAAAAGACAATTATGTGGAACTTTGCTTCTGCTAAGTCACTGGTTATTAGCTACAGATACATATCATGAACCAGCACTAGCTGTCCTGGTTAGTTTTCTAGGTTCTGACTCATTAATGATTTTTGCCTCAGTTTGCCTTGAATTACAGTGGGAAAAAAAGTGGAACCACATTTTGGTGCCTCATATACCACATGTGTATTAAGTGGTATAGTAGTAGTTAATAAAGCCAGGTTCTTGATCTATTGTACCAGAATAATTTCTCAAAAAGAGCTGGGAACTAAACACTTAAATTCTGCTCTTGTAGCATCTCTCAGCTAGGAAATTTCTGAGTGGAGAGCTGAGCTATAAAATCTTTCCTGTTCTCCTTATATTACAGTCATATTTTGTATAGAAACAAATTCATAATTCAGTGCAAAACACAAACCAGCTCTTGCTTGGTGTACCCCACCCACAAACTTAAATAATGTAGTTGTCAGGGTTGACAAGTTCTGCCTGCTGTAGCATTTCTGTGTTTTATAGGAAATTTTAACCAGGGGTGTTATTTTAAGAGATGAGCAAATGGGGAAACCCCATGGCCTAGCCAATAAATATGAACTTTAGGTGCAATGGAGCACTCATAAATATGACTCAGAACAAGGGGATTCATTGTTTCTCCTGACCCCTCTTAGCTGCTCCTCTGATCTCAACCTCTGTGTGCGTCATGGCAGCCCTCATCCTTTAACCTGTGGTTTTTAAAAGCAGCTTCTAAGTTATTTATGGCTGCAAATGTTAGTAGCCAGTCTGTGTACTCCCAACACACACATACCGAAGGGTGGGGGGAGCTGTATTTTGTTTTGCAAGGATGAAAAGTTTTGCCCAGGAAGCCAAGCACCTGGGAAGGCTGAGGAAGCTGCTCTGCCACAAGGGATTCAGAAGAAAAGTGCTTCCTTTGCCTTCAAGTCTTACTCAGAGAAGAAACCCACACCTGCGCTAATTTTGCCTTTCATTTGCACATTATCTCTCTTTATCATGCTCTTTGCTCTTTCTCCATCTGCATTCACCTTCTCCCTACCATGACAATCTTCTACTTTTGTAATTCTACTGGCAGGGGGAATGCTCTCAGTGCTGCAACATCACGCTCCATGTGAGGCACGGAGGAGTAGGGCTAAATCTTCCAGCAATATCTGTAGAGGCTGTTTCTCTGTTGTGAACCTTTCCCATGCCCAGCAGGTTTGCATCCAGCCCTGCACATTGGCTGTTGCCTACTGAGAAGAGGGATGTCCTCCTTCTAAAGCCCAGCCTGTGCTTTGCTGGTTTTCTGTCGTGCTTGTTCTCATTCCGTCCCTCTCCATCTCCCTCTCTGTCGCCTGGTCTCACCACTTCTCAGCCTTTAATCCTTTCTACAGCCAAATGCCACTGACGTAAAACTAAAGTTCAGTGACCCTGCCTAGGCAGCAGGGGTTAGAAACAAGGGAAAGGACAAGGACGAGAGGACAGGGAAAAGTGTGGGAAATAATTATAGAGTCTGGTAGCAGCCAGAGCTCTCCTGAAGCCCTGGGGAGCCTTTCTTTAGCTGGAGGCTGCAATTGGCACTTCATAAACTGTTCATTCTCAGCTATGTGGAAACACCAGATGACACCTAGAATGATCAGACTGCAATCAATCAATTTTTTCCAAATTCTATTAGTCTGTGGGCCTATGAAAGCAAGCTGAAAGGAATTGCCACGGCTAAAAAGAAAAGAAAAAGGAACTGCCCCTGTCATAATTACCCCCATAAATCAGGCAGTAAGTAAGCAGGTAGTCACAGTAAAATTCTTTGCATAATTTAACATACAGAGAAAGTAATAACAGGAGCAGTAAGTGTGGGAGATGACACAGATTCCAAAGTTGCCCAGTTATCTAAGAAAACAACACAGAGTTTAGGGAGAGAACCAAGAGGCTCTCCATCCAATCCATGGCAGGATTCCTCCTCTAATACTCTCCACACAGAGATGTCTCCACAAGCCTGCCTGTTTCTCTTTCATGGTTAGCCAGAGTCGCTGCCAGATTGTGTTTTCCTGGGAAAATATGCACTGTACAATACATACAATCCCCAAAACCCCACCCAAAGTCTGTGTTTAGTCTGGAAAGGAACATTTTCTAAAGAAGAAGCGGAACTGGGTCAGCCATTCTTCCCAATGGGAAAAATATTAATAAAAATATATATTTTTATATATCCATACATATATATAACTTTTCACCATGCACGTCTAACCATCTGCTAAATCAGTTTCTCCTCAGTTATCTGTAATTTCTTTCAGACCTGTCGGCAAGGAGAGTCAGACAGTTTTATACTCCAGTTAATGGAGAGCTTGACATGTTTTTGGCTGGGTAGATACAATAATTTACTTGGATTTAAAGTGTTAACTTTGGCAAAAATATTAATTGACAGTTATAAAAACATTATTTTGTTAGATGATATTTATGGATCACACAAACCTATTTTGAGGTAGAGCTGTTCTTAAGCATATAGTTCTTAGGATTCATGTAACTTGAGAGATTTCAAGGGAAATATTAAATATTTCAATATAAAACAACAAACGTAGTGTAGTTCAAAAAAGGGATATAGAGAATATTTCTTGCTAAAAATTAAAAGCAATCTCTAAAAACTTGCTCTGTCATTGCACAAAAATTGGTTAAAACTCTAATGAATTGTAAATATTGGATAAGGATTTTTAGTTCATGTCATCCCATGAGTAAAGCCTTTTTGTTCTAGAAACAAATAAAATTATTTTACAAAGAGTTGTCTTAATATTTAATTTGATCATGGAAAATTATTTCATAATTCATAATTATTTCTAAGGTCTGAATATATTCATTCCATTCACTGGCTGGGTGACAAAACTTTAATAAAGGGAAAAAAAAAGTCTTAGGATTTCAAGATGCCAAGTGATGTCTACTTCAGATGAAAATTAAGTGAGACCTGCTTGATCCAATTTGCTCTAAATGTTATGTTAAAGAGCGAAAAATGACACCTTGTTGACTTGGGGTTGCCATCAAATAAAAGGTTCACAAATGTTTTATCTTTTTTTCTCAGTATTGATCCACAATTAAAGACATGGGATCTATTTGCTATGTAACAAGTTTTATCTCTGTAATAGCATCCCTCTATTCAAGGCAAGATAATAGCACTCTTTCCATCACTTCAGCTTAGGATGAGTCAATATTTTCATTAGAAGCCTGCGTTTATGTACTAAAACTGTACCACAGCCAAAGAAATTCATGTATGGTTAAAATTAAGACAGCAACATCTGAAATCCTGTGGAAAAGAATGAAAGTGTGCTCATTACTAAGCTTTAGGAGAGAAGTTAATGATCCTGAGGCCTTTTTGCGTGTATCTTTCAAACCCCTTCCTCAGCTCCTGGCATTTTATAGCTTAGCACTCCATATTCCTCGCTGATGATATGTTAGCTGTGAGTGGAAGGTTGTAGAAGTTGAATTAGTTTAATTTAAGAAATGAGCTACTATGTACGCTCATGGTCTGATTGCAGTAAGGAATCTTTTTTTTTTTTTCATTTGTAACAAAAATATATTTGTACGGGTATTTGGTGTGGATTGATGTACTATAGGTTTCTCAAAGTAGCTGTAAAATTTGTTCTATGCCATGTTAGCATTCTCCAATGAATACAATGGGCTATAAATCTTTTGAATTTATGTATTTGCTTAATGCTTCAGGTTTTAAAGAAGAATATAATTTGTAAAACAGTGTTCAAAGTTGGGATAGAGAAGCTGGAGAAATACAAACACATAAGATTTTGTCTGTTCTTCAGACAAAATTTCCATTGATTTCAGTGTCTGGTTTAAGAACTGAACACAGCACGTGCGGTTTCAAAATTATTCTAAGATTGTGGAATCCACATAGTCTGTGAAGAAGAAAAAATGTCTTTCTGGGGTGTACTGGTTACTTTAAAAATCTCAGTAATTATTGTATCCTTCTTAGCACATGTACGTCAGGATCACAAATTTTATTGTGATCTTCTCATTCAAGTTTTTGAAATTAATTTTATATGCTAAAAAGAAGACGTAAGAGAAAACCGCAACAGCAGTTCTATAATCTCCCATTTTATGGAAGGTTTATATCAATTAACAGGAAAATATGAAAAAAAAGAAAACAGATTTGCTTAGCAAATGAAACAATCTGTTATGAGAAAAATTAATGCATTATAAAAAAATTAAAATACAATCTTTCGAATGGCATCAGAAGGAACATCTAAGTATAGCAGATTTAATGATCACTTTGATGAAAATGGAAAAATCAGTATTTGAAACATTTAAATGTACTTTATAAAAGTGCTGCTGTTTTTTCAAGCCTCATTCATGTAGATCTACTTTATTCAATCCTCCTCTTCTTGTAAGAGGTGAAGAGTGGGAACACTAACATTTATCTTAAAAATGTCCTTCCCTAACTAAATTTTGAGTGAGCAAAAAGTGAGTTGAACTGCATAAGTATTATTTGCCTGTTCACTGGGGAACAGGGTATCCTATATATGTCATTTTGGGAGACTAGCCAAAAAGAAGATCCCAGAACTCTAAAGAGTAGGGGTTTTGTAATAATATAATAAAATATTATAATAGGATAAAATCCACCCAGTCAGGAAAACAAAGTTCTGAATTTGAAGGTGATATAATCAGATCTTTGAAAACCCCAGTGTGTTTAGTGGAGGATTTATTCTTTGACTGCTGGACCAAACCCAGTTAACTCCTCTGTTACACTCATCAATATTTATGGAGAGTTGCCAACGCACACAGTCTTATACAAAACACAGGACAAGACATAGTCTCTGTCCTGTTGTATCTTTCAAGAAAGAAAGAAATGAAAATTCTGATATAAGTTCCAGTAGAAAGAGCAGGTGTTTACAATTTTAACTTCAGGAGAAATAAATGCATTCTTATTTTTCTCCCTGGTTGCTTGACAGAATTTTGATTGCAGTTCCCTTGATAATTATTTTCTAAATTTGTTTTTGAAAGTGAGGTATTTGCAGCTCAGACAGGTTGGGCTTTTAATCAAAGTTAGCATATAAACTTAATTCCTTTATTATTTAATATAAAATTATTTGCTTTTGTCCATTTTTTCTTTACTTTTTAATCTTAGTCTTTTCAATACTTATGCTTAATAATTTCTATCCAACATCTCAGCTACATATTTCTTGTTTCAATATATAAATCCTAAATTGTTATAACTGGTACAACTATATATGAAAGTTTCAATTTAAAATATCATGATGATTAATAGAGTTTTATAATTACATATTATGTAATTAATGGTGTGCAAGTATGAACATGGTGAATACTATTTTCAGACCAGATTTATTTAATGCAAGTTGACTGGGGCTTCAATTCTAAATCCATTTGAGTTATTACTGTGCTGCATCAGCATTTATTGATTTTAAGGTACAGCATTAGCATTCACTTATCACTGCATATTTTTCCCCATTCTCCATTAAAAGAGCTTGCCCTCATCTGTCACAATCTCATACTGCATAAATCAAATAAAATGGTTACTTTTTTCCATGATTTATTTCATTTTTATGTTAATTATACTGAAACATAGGATTGTTTAATAAAAATGTTGAAGCTAATCTATATTGGTCATCAATATTTTTTACGCATTTTACACTGCGGAATGCATGATATACCACAATATCCAACTTGTATGGAAGGGTATTTAAAGTGAATTAGGATTTAAACTAACTTAGAGCTGAGACACATTTTAATTTTACAGATGCCAAATTAAACCTGATATTTACAAAGTATTTTGCTGTAAATTATTGGTGTCTATAAATATTAATCACTAGAAAAATACAGTATCCCAGCCCCAGTTTTTACAGTTTTGAAACATAAACTTTGGCTTCTCAGAATTACTTTCTTAAGGCAACACTGGCATCACAACAAAATAAGACAAATATTAGAAAATTCCTACCCAAGGTAAGAAACTCAGTGGAAACCTGAGTTCTTCAAGGAAGGTTTTTGTCTGGGAAAGCACAGTAGGATCAGCCTAGGACATATCTGACACTGAAACTTCAAAGACTTCTACTCCTTGGCTGCAAGAAGTCCTATTTAATCAAAGACATTTCTGAAATCAAAGACTAGATCCCATGTAAATAGTCCTCAGGGAAGCTGATGGAATGGACCCTGATATATTTACAGAGGATACTTCTCAGGACACACAAGGAAAATTTTTGCAGGATCAATGCTAAGGATAGGAGCATCTCCGATTTTTCTGTGTAACTTTGCTATTTTAAATTCAGCTGACTCCAGATACTCTGGGTAAATCAAGGCACACAATATTAATTTAAATGTAATACATGAGCAATATATAACTGTTTCTTAATGAGAAGGATCACATATTCCAAAACCAGATTCCATTTATTTCCTAACCTGCTATTTCCAGAGCAAAAACAATAAGCAAATGTATTTAGAGGTGTGGACATCTGTTACTCTTGAAGAAAAATATCTCTGACTTGAACCCCTCCTTGTCAGCCAAATAATTAATGAAAAGAGATTTTATTATTATGGCAAATAAACTCTAGATTGTTACTTTCCTAGAATTTTAGTATCTGGAGTATTAATATTTACTAAAAACCTGGTAGACATGAAAAGTCTGTGTGTGTGTGTGTTAAAAGAATGTGTGTGTTAAAATGAAGGTATTTTGGAACATGTGCCACGGTTAAAAAGTTTTTACAGAAAGTATTATCCTGGAAAACAAGAGTTCATCAGAATTTGTACCAGCCTATTATGAAACTTCAAGTTTTCAATTAAGTCTCTTGCTATTCAGGTCCAATGAGAAGCAGCTTTTTTAGCCAAATTTATGAGTCCTGCAGCATTTCAAATACTTATAAAAATACGAAATGAATTTAATGAATTATTTGCAGCTTTCTAGATAAGATTTAAGTTGTGTTTTAGTAAAGAAATCTGTAACTCCTTTTTTTCCCCAGTTAAAATGTAACTGGCAAGCATGTTTATTACACTCAGAAGCCAATATAATTTAGTTTTATCAGGTTTTGTATCTGAATTTATATAATTTTCAAAAGCATTCTTTGCTTGCATGTTTCTGGTGTTTAATACTCTACTTGTCATTTAATTTATTTATGACAGAGAAAATAAGAACCATTGTAGATTCTGAGTACCATAACAGTATAATAAAACACAGCCTGTTGTTATTAAATAGAAATAACAAAGGAACAGCAACAGATTATTTAAAATCCAGCGATCCAACTGAAAAGATAATAAAACTCTGAAACTCTGACTCTTAACAACAGAAAAATACCCCACTAAATAATGTAAGAATTTTTTTAATGGTTTAACTTTTCCTTTTTCATACCTTTCTAGGCTTTAAAATATTAACAACTGATGTGCGTTCATATGTAAGCTTTAAGGAAAACACTGAGGGAAATAACTGAGCAATAGACATAAGTGTTTGATTTTTAGAGATTTTAAAAAAAGGAGTTAGTTGGCCTTAGGCTAGAATTTTCATTACATCAATGAAAGAAAGAAAACAGAAGCCAGCAGAGGGAAGTTATAGAAACTGACTTTATATAAACAGTGAGAAAAATCTTTTTCCATGGCCACCTACAATGTAGCTACTTTACCATCCGTATGATTTTTCTTTTACCAGTGGCACAGCAGCCTGGGCCCCATCCTGCTGTTTTAGAACAGGTTACAGTTCAGCCGAGAGGTTTGCCCTTCGCAAGATCAGGCTAACAGTTTGTCAGAGAGAGCAAAAACAAAAAATATTTCCACGTACCTAAATTGACAAAGCTCATGACCATGTCAGCATCATTCAGAAAGTTGGTGTCGTGCAGGCTGGCTAAGGGAGGATTCTGTGTGGTCAGGGGGGTCATGCGAGATAATTGTATTCTCCGCGAATATCCATTTGGAGAGGCAGGGTATCCTTTTCGTATCCCTCTGCTCTCCCCTGCCATTGATCCCTTTAGTGAATACTCCAGCTCCTCAGAATCCTCTTCATTTGTCATGGCATTATACAGGTCCAGCATGAAAAGGGGTGCAGAAGAAGCCTGCTTTCCTGGTGAAAATGGTCTGGGTCTGTGAGGTAAACCCAGGATAGAGAGAATCTCTCTCTGAATCTCCCTTCTCTCATGGTTCCGCAGCCTCCTGTAAATAAAACTCGAATGGACATGATTGTCTCCTAAACCTCCCTGTGCGTGACCCACCAGAACCCAGCAATTCCAGAGCAAGCCCACGAAAGCTTTGAGTGCAGTGAGGTTCATCTTTGAAAAGAAAAAGAACAAGTAAAAACAAAAACAAAACCAAAAAACAACTTTTCTCCTACTTGTTCTGAGTTCCTATGAGGTCTGCTTTCCCAGTAGCTGAAAAACAAAATTTACCTATTCTTCATGTCAATGTCATCTCTAAACGTAACATCGTAACATCTTTGGTGATTCCTCTCCCCCCACCCTGTTTAAATATTATGGAATGTGTCAGGTTGCAGTTATTTCTAAGAAAGCTGAAATTCAGACTTCCAATTTTCCACTGTTGTTATCGTTTTTTCTGCATTTATGGAGCAGAAGACCAGTATTTTGTCAGCTGACCTAGGCATTCCTATATAAACCTTAGATAACCAGGTCTTTGGTGGGGAGCTGTATTAGCAAGAGATGTTCTTCTGACACACTGTAGTTCCCAGAGTTATCTTCCCTCGTTATTCTGAGTTCTTCGTACACCTTGCGCTCTTCCCAAGATAAAATCCTGAGTCACAGATTTGTCTTGATCTGTACCTTGGTGGTGTAACACATATTTGTCCAGCAGCCTGGAGATAACTTTAACATCTTTTGAATCGCTTGAGTGTAAAGTAATTCTAAAGCATGTACTAATCAAATTAATGTGTTGCCATGAATTTACTTGCAAAAAATAACCTTCTGTAAATCCATTCAACCCTTTTCAGCTTCTGAACTGTTATTTCCAACTGTAGCAGGCACAAATATAACAGCTCTCTTCAAGAGAGATCTAAAGACTAATGTAAGCACAACCCTGCTGGGAAAGAAGAGGCTTCTCATTGTAATTTGAAACGGGTATAGCAAAAAAGTCCTTAACCCTTCTTTTGCCAGATAGAGCTTTAAACCTCTCCCCCGTCTCTCCAATTTACAATAATATACCTAATTTTGGCTATTGGCTGGGGGTTTTTTTAACAGCTTGACAATCAATTTTAACTTTAACAATTTTAGGATACATAGATGGCGTAATATGGAAGCTCTTGTGAGCCTCCTTATGAGTCTATGGTTTAGTAAACCTGAGTAGGAAATTCTCATAACAGACTAAAATAGCATCTCACTAATTCAAGAAAAGTTTATGTTTTAGGCAAATTTAGCAAACAAAGGTGACCTTTTTAATAAACTCTGTAGGAAATTTTGTCAGTGAGGCTTGATTCACTCTTCTAAAAATGTTGGGAATGCAATCTGAATGAAAACAAATTTATTCAGCAAGCAAGATTTTAAATTGTGCACAGTCAATGCTGTAATTATGGTTATAGTCACAACTTTCATAAACTGTAATTTGCAATGATAATTTATTCAAAGAACATTTTTACTCATAAATTGCTATACTACTTTTCCCACTAAAGATGAAAAGCTAAGATTTAATCCCACAGCCTGTTATTAACTGAAGAGGGAAAAAGTTTAACTGAAGAAATAAGAATATTAAATAGATTTTAAAGCTGCTGCCGATGAAGTTAAGGTTCAGTGTAGAATTTTTTGACAGCCAGTAACTGGTATTTTCCTCTCACTAAAACAAAATCACTGTGTTAAATTTCATACTGCTCAGATTATTGGTGGTCATTTTCCTTGCTGCTGAAATTTGCCTTTAGCATTCAGGAGTCTTTACTTTCATGAAGGGTAGAAAAAAAGCACAGAAAAGGGGTTTTGTCAACATGAAATTAGGGGAAAAAATAGGTATATAAAATCCATCCCTTTGGGTTTTCCTTTACATGACACCTACTCAGCAAATCACACAGTACTTGAGTAAACTTGGGAGTGTGACAGCAAGTATAGTCACACCCTAAGAAGCCAGGAACAATTTATCTAGTATATTAAGCACAAACAAGCTTTACAGTCTAGTCCAGCCATCACCTAAATACAGCTGATTCTCTCTCATAAATCAGCACGTGTAATGAATAATGCTTCTCCCAAGAAAGGATTCGTCTCATGCTAGACCTGCTGAATTTGCACTAAAATTAGGAAGATATTTAGCAAAAGCTTTGATCTTCTTAGCAGAAGAGCAATCACAATAAGAATGTTCCTTCAAAATCTATTTGTTAGAAGAAAAGTATTATTTTCTGTTTTTTCTTATTCTCACTTGTTCTGTTCAGTCAGTTGCAATGATACATGAGATTTTACCATACATATGTCTTTTCTGAATTTGGCCATCACATATCCTGCAACAAGATTCCTTTTTCTTTTCCAGTAATATATTTCCTTTTTTCCCTAAGCATTCATAAAAGCCATTGGATTGATTGCTCAGAGGATTAAAGTCCTCAGCACATCAGTATGTCCAGCAATAGAAATTTTCTATATTATGTCACTAATGTCTGAAGTTCCACATTAGTAACTTTTTTTTCATTAAAAAAGCAAAAAAAAAAAACCTTTAAATTCAAGGATATTTTTATGCAGAAAAAAAATGTTTCCGGACAGAAACTAAGAACACATCAAAACCAGTATTCATATGTTTGATGAGAAGAGCTCCAGTTATTTTTTGATAGAGCCACAACCAAACAGGTAGCATTTATTACAATAACCTGTACTACACTGAAGCACCAAATGTCCCAGACTAGAACCAAAAATAATTTTTAAAAAATTTTATTAATATAAACACTATGTCCTTTTTCATAAGCCTATATTCCATAAACACTCATTCTTAGCATGGGTATTTCATACAGGGCAGACACAGCTCTAAAACTGAAAGTCTGCTATTAAAGGGAAAGGTGCCTGTAATTGCTGATAGACCCCATTTTGCATTTCCAATATGAAAAAATGAACTTCTAAAGAAAAAAAAACATGTACAATTTCAGCATGTCAAGATACACACAGATAGACTTCTTTCTTCCCCAGATGCTAAACCTGGTAGCGACATAAGAAATCACCTGAACAGCCTTTACCTAGCCCTTTAAAAATAAAAGGAAGACTAAAATGAGGGAGAAGTGAGCTCTCCTTAGGGATAGATATCTGACAGAGGAGCACCTGGAGAGCAGGGACTCAGAGGCAGGAAAGCAGCAGAGCACTGTGTAGGCACCCTGGAAGTACAAGATAGGAAGCAGCTGCATGAATTTCTTAAACAATATGGCATGTATGCACATGATGAGTGAATTCAGAGCTCGTTACATTTGTACTAATCTAAACAATGTTAGAGAAAATATCGTAAGGGAAGTAATGAAACCTGGGAATCCAGACCTTGCCAATCTTGCATTCCAGTGGATCACCATTCACTATAATGGCGAAAAAAATTATAGCTACCTAGCAGACCACTGTAATCATTGAAGATAGAAGTGGTTTTGTGGGCAATGACCACTACTCAAAAAATATACCAAAATCAGTGGATGGCTACTCAATATAGAATCCCTTTAGTTCTCAATGTCACATCAACAGGGGGTGATTCCCCATAGCAATGATTCTCTGCAACTGTTCATCAAATTAGGCTAAAATGAGGACATATGCAGCCTAAACCTGAAACCTATGCATGAACACAGAATAATTCTGATGGCCCTTTCTCCCCTTAATGATCAGCTGAATTTGACATTCAGATCAATATAATGCATAAACAGATGATCCAGCATTAAAAATGTTTAAGTCTGTTCTTGTTACCTCCCTGCAAGGCTGTTGCTGCAAAAGGTATATGGAGAAAGACTCCTATAAAAAGGTGTCATGAGAGCTGGAGAATAATTAGCTGCTAAAGCTACAGATTACCTAGCAAAAAGAAAGCACGTAGTCTGGACATCTCCTGGGGGAGAAATGTGACATGGACACCATGATTTGGCAAACCTGTTACACTACCTGTATCCAACTCAGATTTACAGTGGTATAGACTGCATAAGGTGTACATTTGAGACTTTGGACATAAGTATGCACATGTCCAAATGTTCCAAATGTCCAATCAAAAAACCTTTTATGACAACTTTCACTCAGTTTTTTATTTTATGAGTTGGATGTTGTGTGACAGATGTATTCTTACCCTGCTAACATAAGAATGAAGCACAAAAGTATTTTTCTGCCTCCTTGAAAGACATGTCTTCTAATGCAAAGGTAATTCCATTTGTAATGAGCACAGTTAGAATTAACTGCAGAAACTGGCAGCTGAGACATAAATTAGGTATGATGTTTGTAAACCCCTCTTATTCAGAGTATTATTTATTTATAGAGAGTGTACTTCTATTTTATGCTACAGCAAGCGGCGTCCATTGCAAAATAACACTTACTATTGGAAGTGTTCAATACTTAGTTTATAGTGTTATTTATTCAGTTACCAACCAGTTTCCTGTGGCAAACGAGTTTTTCATCCAGGTATTCATAAGCACAGGCAAAATCACAAATCAGCTTAGGAGGTAAGTCATCAGGTATTTTATAGATGGCATTTAATAGAACACTCTAAAATTTACAGAAAGGGCTCTAGCTTTAAGTACAGTAATTTGTGAAGTTGGTTCTATTCACACTACATACACAATGTTGTAAAACTATCAGCACAGAATGCTCTGCAGCATTAAAATTATACTTTTCTTTAACATTAAGAAAATTGAGAAAAATAATTTTGCAACCTGCCTGGGGGCTTTTTAGAAACATTGTGTTCAAGGATTGGGAAATAAAAAACCTTGTTTCATACATACACTTCAGAAACGAGAACAACAAAATATACAATTAATAATATGATTCAACATCACAGTGCTATCATTTGCATAATTTAAAAACCCAAAGAGCTCCCAGAAATCCCCTTTGGTTTAAAATAAGCCCCCAATTGTCTTAAAGAAAAAAAAAAAAAGGCACTGCACTGAAGCAAATACAAAACACTTGGACAAGATCAACAACATTTGTAAGTAGTAAAGCATTTTTAAAGAAGATTATTCTTGGCTTAGCTTGTAGAAGGGTTTTATTGTGCCCCAGCTGCAGACTGGTACCTGCTGGTCTCCTTGTTCTCTGGCTGCAGCACAGCCAGAAGTATCTTGTGCTGTTCCCAGGCTGCTTGAAGAACTTTTCCAGGGAACTTTTTCTGGGAATTTTTCTGTCTCTTGCTGAAGTTCTTTTTATTTTCAGCTACAGATTCATACAGAAATTAATTTCTAAATAGATGCCTTCTAGGTAGCTGCAGTGCACTATTGTTCATATCGTGAAATACTGTACCTATCTAAATATAGGAATTATTTCTTCCCTAGAGCATTTTGCTACTTTATTCCATAGCCGTGGCTTTAGCACCTCTACTGGCAATGGGATAGTGCAGCAGTCTCCTAATCTCTCTCCTACATTAGTTTTGGGGCTTTTATACCATTTTCCTGTGTTTTGTTTTATACACACTCTCCCTCTCTTCCCAATACTTTCTCCTATTACATCTCTACATTTAGTCTGCTACTTGAATGTGCTGCCTCTGATTCCACATGGACTTTCTTTTCAGCTTTCTAAGCTTTAAATCTTTTCTCCCCACCATCTCCATTTTCACATTTCTTCTTCCCTTCTCCACATATCTGTAGACAGATGTTATTTTCTTCTTTTAAAATTACTTCCTTTGTTTAGCAAAGTTTCCCCTTTTGTAAGAGATCAGCTGGCCTCTCACGCAGTAAAAAAGGAGCTGCTGCTCCAGTACTTTCAATTGAAAGTGATCACTACCATGAATCACACAGTCCTTGAGAGACTAGTAATCTCCTGCTGTTGGAGGAGGATTGTGAAAGAAAAAGATGTGCATGGTACAACTGCTAGACTATGTACACCCTAAAATATTTGGTATGTGCTAACTGATCTTTCTACATAGAATCATAGAATAATTCAGGTTGGAAAAGACATCGAAGATGGTCAAGTCCAACCCCTAACCCAGCACTGCCAAGTCCACCACTCAACCATGTCCTGAAGTGCCACATCTATGTCTTTTAAATACCTCTGGGGATGGGGTCTCAACCATTTCCCTGGGACAGCCTGTTTCACTGATTGACAGTCCATTCTGTGAAGAAATTTTTTTTTCTAAACTTCCTCTGGTGAGCTTGAGGTCACTTCCCCTTGTCCTGTAGCTTGTTACTTGGGAGAAGAGATAGACCCCCACTTTGCTAGCTCCTCCTTTCAGGCAGTTGAAGAGAGCAATAAAGTCTCCCCTGAGCCTCCCCTTTCCCAGGCTAAGCAACGCCAGCTCCCCAGATGCTCTTCATAAGATTTGTGTTCTAGGCTTTTCAGCAGCTTCATTGCCCTTCTCTGGACTTTCTCCAGTCTGGCCCAGAACTGGACCCAGCACTCCAGATGTGGCCTCGGCAGTGCTGAGTACAGAGGGACAATCACTGCCCTGGTCCTGCTGGCCACACTATTGCTCATACAGGGCACAATGCCACTGGCCTTCCTGGCCACCTGGGCACATGTTCAGCCAAATGTAAACCAGCACCCCCAGGTTTTCTGCTGAGCAGGTTTCCAGCCACTCAGCCCCCAGCCTGTAGTTCTGAATGGGGTTATTGTGACCCAAATGTAGTACTCAACACTTGGCCATGTTGAACCTCATAAAATTGTCTTTGACCCATTGATCCAGCCCATCCAAATACACTTTCTTGCAATACAGCATATCAACACTCCTGCCCAAATCGGTGTCAGCCACAAACTGACTGAGGTTCACTTAATTCCCTGGTCCAGATCATTGATAAAGATTTTTAAAAGGGCTCATCCAAATCTCTGATCCGTGGGGAACACCACTTACCACCAGTTATCAAGTGGATGTGGCACCATTCAGCACCATTCTCTGGGCCCAGCTACCCAGTTTTTAATCCAGAAAAAAAATGCAACTTTTCAAGCTGTGGGTCTATTTAATAAGCCAACATGTTCTAGCATTGTGGTGGCAATGGTAAAACACAAATCAAGAAAAGTCTTTAAAATAAAATATTGTTTTCCTGACTTTCTCTCATTCAAACATACTCTCTTCTAGCATGTAATGCCTTAATCTTGCAAAATTATTACAATTGGCAAAGGCTGATGAAATTTATTTAATTAACAATGGGTAACCGTTGCCAGTATTTAGTACAGCAGTCTATTCGAACCAGAATTTGTTAAACTGGCAAAGCAAAGGAATAAAGTGAATAATCAGCTTATGCTGTTGGTCTAGAAAATCTCTTTGTTTCTCTCAGACGTTTGTTATGGTGGTTGAGAAAAACTGAAATACTAGAGAAAGTACATAACTAAAATCTGCAGTAAATTTGCTGCAAAATCTTTACATTGAAGTTGAAAGATTATTGTAGCTACTAAAGTTTCCTTTATGTAGCCAGAGGTCTGAAAACAAGACCTGCATGGTGTTAAACAGATTAATTGAAGTCTCTTTTAAAGTAGGCTTAGGCAAGAGGAACATTATTTACGTTGCAACCCTTCAATCTGAAACTGCATTGTAATCGAAACACGGAAGAGACCCATGAGTCCTTCATTTCTTCTTTTTTAGCTTTACTACTTTCAATGTTTGTTCCTTAACATTTAGACCTTTAAATTGGAAAAAATGGTATTTCCTGAAGGAATTCTAGCTAAGCTATCCAAATGATGAAACAGCTACAGATGCTGGCTGAGACTGCAGGACAGTGTTTTCCTTTGAGAAGGGACTCACAACGATATTTTCACAGGTTTTTCTATCTGTTGTCATCAAATAATATATCTGCCTCTCTAGAAACAAGCAGTGAATTACAAAAAACAAACTGAGTCTTGTTCATGAATAGCTTAGATTAGGATGATACATATAATAAAAATATTTCTGCAAAACCCAAGCATGCAGCTATATCTTCTCATCGTGATTTCTCAGAGCACATGCCCAATATTTTCTGTGCTCTTTTTCTCCTCTTTATCACCTTTTAGTGAGAAAATGTACACTGGGACAAATCAATGAGAATTTTCTATGACTTGTAGGCATTTTGCAAATTTTCTGTATGCTCCTCTGAGCTCTGCTAGAAGAACCAGATGCAATGAGTTGGCAGAAAAGCTTCCACCTTTGAGATGTTGTTGCCTCCTGGTTCCGACATCTTCCTTTGGCATGAGAAGGGTGCAAGAAAGGGAAGGTCAGTCTCATGGCTGAAGCATTTTGCAACAATTCATTCTGAGGCCCAAGGTTAACTAAGTTCTCATTTCTTCATTGTAATTCAAAACTAATCAGTCTTCATTAATTCTGTAAAGCTTTGTGAAGTTTGTTTTCCTATATTTATGAACATTTAAAGAACTAAAATTCTCTGCTTTCAAGCAATGACTGATCCTGTTAATGCAGACAAAAAAATAAAATATGTTTATACTACAGAATAGCCAGAGAGCCTCAAAGCCATAAAACTTCTGGCTTATTTAGTGCTCTCTTAAAAAGCATAAAGATGACCAAACAGATTATTTGTACTGAGAAAAAAAAAAGAAAAAAAAAAAAAAAGAAACAAAACTTTTCAGTCTAAGAATTTTGTTTCCAAGTTCAATCTAAAATCATGTTTTATTGCTACATTATAAATTGCTCAAAAATGGGGTTTATAATGGAAATGGTGACAAACTTAACTATGGCAGCACTAGCAGGCGCCAGCATAATTACAGTCTTCTCAAGACATAACTTATTACAGGCTACATAGCAGAGCCAGTATTTTGTATTTTAATTAAGAAACCTGGATTTTGTTTGTAATAATTGACTGTTATGCTGCCCCTCTTGCCAGGACACTCTTTTACAAGAGACTCTTGCCTCTAGTAGTCTTTCTTTGTTAAATATTTTAAATACATTTTATATTTTTGACTAGAAGATTGCATGCATTTTATAGGTCATTATTAACTGTCTTTTGATGACTTCAGTTGTTCTATATTTTTTTAATGGAGATATATTTTCCTCTCATCTGTGACCAGAAAAGGTTTACAGTTTAGGTCTCTGAGAAGGATAATACTGTAATATCTGTGCTATCTGCCTCAATCTGTACCATTTTCTTTGGCAAGGCTCTCTTAATGCCCTAGGCAGGTACTACTGACCTTGTACCCAGAGATACCAAAATAATTAGAGTGTCCCTCCACTGTCCCGACAAGGGCATCATGTCAGCCCCCACCATGTGGGACAGAGTTCAGTTCCTGGCACTGAGCTGTATATCCTACTTGTTACCCTCTCCATGCACATTACTGAAATTAAAAAAGATGGTGCACAGTGGTCTGAGAAACATCAGCTGTTTGTCAGTGTCGGGGGGAGCCAGCCAAGCACTGGGGCTATGCCACACAGGCTGCTGCCACCTCTTGGCACTCAGACCTTTTGCTGGCCATGCTCCCCCACCTGCCTTGCCCTCACCCTCACCCCTTACCTCTGCAGCAGTTGCTGCTGCAAACATACTCCCTCCATTTTTCAGCTTTGCCTTTGTTTCCTGATTTCTTTCACTGGTTCTTCATGTTGCAGGAGTGTGTCCTCCACAACCAGCACTGACAAACAGCAGCAGCTCTGTACATGCCTGGTCAACAAGCACTAGGTATCTAATTTTGACAGCAGGTAATTAGATGTTCAGAGAAGGATCTTGATATGCACAAAATTAGAGTAGGTCACACCAGCCCATGTGCAATTTAATATGCTGTAGCTTAACAGGCACAAGTACAAATGAAATCTATAGAAGCATTTAGAATTTTTAACTGGAAACAACATATGAATTGAAGCAGTTCAGAACAAATAGAATATTTTTCTCATTTTTTTTGTGTTTTTTTTTCTATGCCTGACTGGCACTGAGTACAGCAGACTCAGCTAAAAGCATTGTTCACATTCCCTTTCTCTCTGTTTGGCCTCAGAACAGTGCTGTTCTAACACTATCCAATCATTTTCCCCCAGGACTGTCTACCAACCAGAGAGATTATCAAAGTTAATTATGTCACTTCCTTTCTTTTCTCCAACACACCTGCAGACTAGGAAAAGAGACAAAGGAGTCAGCCTTACCAGCAGATCTCTCTCTGCTTCCTTCTAGAGAAGTTTGCCTCCTGCCAAGAGGACCTTCAATAAGACTTTGCTGCTTTTGGATCTTCCAACTGGAGTACAGGAAAAAGAGCATATGATAGATATAATCTACCTCTACATGGTACAGGTGGAAAAAAATCTAGAAAATATTGGCATTGTTTTGTGATTTTCTTTTGGATCCTGAAGCACTTATTGGTATTATATTACCAAAGACTTATAATTATGGCCAAACAGATGACTAAAACTGGAAAAAAAAGTTTTTATTTATATTTTGTGTCCTTGGAGAACAAATACAAAGTGAAGAGTAAGTGAAGGAAGAAATAGAAAGAAAATCCATAGAAAATACAAAGAAATTATATCACAGGCCTTTCCCAAATATCTATATTTGACAAATCAAATATCTTTAAAATTACTCTTTACTAGCTATTTATTAAGAGGCATTGATTTCAATGGTGTGAGGGAAAAAAGGCATAAAATATGTTTTGGTGATAACAGTCAGAAGAACTGATGGACAAGCAATAATCTGTGGGATGACTGGAAAGGATGAAGTCTGAGCCTAGAAAGCCCACATCTAGCCAAGGTCCAGTGAGGTCCAGAGGAAAAGGAAAGTCTGTTTGATGCACTGGTGGATCATTTTCTGACATGTCCCCTGCTTTTAATCATGAGAAAGAGGGAAGGCTGTAAGGTGAGATTTCAAGCAAGTTCCAGTTCAGCTGATGCTACACAAGGGAAGGAGCAACCTTGTCCAGGGAAGCCGTCCAGCGAGAGAAGCACCTAGCATCTTCCAAGCAGGGTTACAGAGCTGAGAGCAAGGAATCAGGGTGGGATGTGGCCACCAGACTTTAGAGAACATAGTAGATTTGAGGACTGCTAATGAAATAATATTGCAGTAAGTTCTAACATAGGTTTAGTTCCATCATTTTTTCTCCACTTGGTCATATATTAAAACACCTTTTCATCTAATTCTCCAAATACAGCTTGAGCAATATTTTATCATGCAGGAAATGAGAGGGAGCAACAAACAGACTGCATGTGACAATGAAAAAGAAAAAACCTAGCCCCATGATCTGACTCCTTTATCCAAGCTGACTAGACTGATTGCCTTGACATCACGTTTATCAATTCCACATGTTTTATGGGGAAACTTTTTCTAACTACCAGAAAAGGATGCCTACAAAGGTGAAAGCAGAAACGAGTAGAATCCATCTCCTAGGAATATGTATTTGGCTGCAGCACTTTGTTATTTTGTGCCATAGAAGGGAAGTTTATATGCCCTTTTAAAAGCAGCAAAAAATTTTGAAAAAATGCATGTATTTCATAAACAAAACTTACAAAAAAACCTGTGTCAGAAAAAGCAAATAGAGAATGATTATCTCTTCTGTGGTCAAGAAGAAGACAGCTAGACAGAGAAGCTCTTGAACACCAGCAGACTTTCCTCTTGAAACATCTTGTAATATGAACCTGAGTTATTGCCAAGATTAAGGCCTTGCAAGAAGAGAGATAATTAAAAATACTATTAGGAATCATTGCTACAAAACCAGAATTAGATGTCAGTCTCCCAAGAATGATACACAAATAGGAAACTAATGAACCTAAATCTCTGCCACCAGATATCAAAACCAGAAAAAATATAAAAATTTTAAAAAATAAATTAAATAAAAGATTAAGGATTTTTATTGGAAATACTATTTTTCCATTATTTTTCAAAATAAAGTTTCCTATACAAAATGTACAAGAGCTAAGAGCAAAAGCTTTGTTCTATTTACCTAACAGGAAACCTCTTCTATCTCATGTTATGTGTAAACAGAAGGGTCATTAAACCTGAGAGCTCAACAGGAGCTGAGCAACAAGATTATGTGCTATCATTAGCAGCTGTGAATCCATTTTCAGATTCTGCAGTCATCTTCCATTTGTTCTCTGAATGCAGTGTGGAGCATGACTCCTTCTCAGCTGGAATTTTTCTGGCGACTTCTGTCATAACATTGGAATGATAGGAAATGTTGGCCAAATCATGCAGGCTTTAGTCAGGCAGTGCACCTAATTAAGTCAGTGAGAGATTTTCCCTTCATTTGAGCTGTGGAAATGGGTCTGTTTTCTTTATTCACTCACAGAACACCATTCTTACCTTTTGTTTGTTTGTTTGTTTGTTTGTTTGTTTGTTTTTGTGCAGTACTGAAGGATAACATGAACACTCTCTGGCTATTTAAGTCAATAACAGTCCTGCCCACAATGTACCAACTCCATCCTTCATAGGGGGGCAGTTGGTTATAAAGGTGTGGTTACAGCACACGCCTAAACTCATTCTCATCAGCAGCAAAGTGTTCTCTGGCCCCATTCCAGCAGAGCACTCAATCATTTGCTTATCAGTTGAAAGGATAACTCAAATACTCCAAATTATGAACACACTTTTATGCCTTGTTCCATCACACCCAGAATGTTTGCACTATTTGCTTGGACTGATATTAACCAGGGATTGAAAGAGATGAAATGAGGGAGAGAGGTTTAGTGCAAACTGACATTCCAAGCACCACAACACACAACTGCAATATTTTAATCCTACTAATACTTTTCAAATGGTTTTGTAAAACCACCTGCTGAACAGATGAGATCTCTGATTAGAAACTTAAGCCTCTGGTCTTCAGGAATACTCATTTTTTTAAGAAATAACCTTGTTTTTAAGTCATCCCAAACCATTCCACTTGCATTTAAATTGATGTCATCAGTATTTCTGTTTCCTTGGATGAATACTGAAAATGACCTAAGGCCTTTGTTTTTCATGAAATTATTTCTCTTACCTGCTACAAATCACACAATATCCATAAAATCAGGACGTCTTGCAGGTAGCCCCAGATGTCTGTGGGTGATGTCTGAGTGAGGCTACCAATAGTGCTACTGACCAAATTCCAGTCTGGCACAGCTTCTTTTCCACAGCCACCTTTCACTTTCTGAACCATGGGCACGCCCTACTTTTACCCATTGATTTATTTGTACTGAAATAATACTCAGAGAAATATTCATATGATGAAGTAGTAAAAAAATTTAATGCCTTCTATGGATGACACAAAATATTACTTTACTGTGTTATTTTATAAAAGGTAATAAAAGAAATGCATCAAACCAGAAAACTTTGGTCATAAAAACTTAAAAGACAGTGGCTAAAGACAGTTACAGATGAACAAACACATACACAAACAAGAGTTAATGATAAATACTTGGAAAGTACTTAGAATATGAGAGAGCCAAAAGTCTGTCAAAAGCAGACAAAAGTCTGTCAAAAGTAGGAGAGTAAAAAGGGAGGGATTCCTGAAGAGATTATGTTTTATAGAAATTTCTTCATTGTAGCTCAAGAAAATACACGGAAATTGTTCAAAGTTTCTAAGGAAAAACCCAAAAATCAGCATTGATATTATGGACCAAAGCTTTGTGGTTACTATCAGGCTGCAAATATGTCATCTTTAGGTTACTAATCAATATTTATGTACACCTTTGAAAAAAAAATAATTAACAGGTCTCCACCATCCTTTTTAAAAGGTAGTATGAAGCTGATACCAATGGGGGTGGTTCAGTCCCATGCTCACTAGGCATATTTAACAAAAGAATCAAGAGTAAAAGCACAGATATCCACACATAACTAACACAATGAATGAGAAGTCAAAAAATAACAGTTCACTTTTACATGATATTTATGCTTGTGAGTGAAGTCTGTACAGACACTATCATTTACACTTCTTATTTCACCTCCAATCTACAGCAGTGTGAATTGTCATTTTATTTAGATTATTACTACCTGAATAAAATAATCTACGAATTTCCCATTACTTTAATCTCCTCTTATTTCCCATGAGATGGCTTGAACAACTGGAAACTGATCTCTGTTATTTTTCATCTTAGATTCACTGTTCAGTGCCCACTTTAGTTTGACAGAAACAACCTAGTTCCCTGTTGGTGACTGTTAGGGAACTTTGTAGAACAGACAGCCATTTGTCATTGGGCCTCTATCCCTCTTGAGCTGGCTGGGACTTATATCAATCCTGCCTAATGGCAAACATAAGGGTAGGCTCCTCACAGTCAAAAGAGAGGAATGGTCTAACCAGGATGCATTTCATTCCTTGGGTATCCTCATCCTTTTCAAGAAGTTACAACACTAGAATTCTGTAGTCCATAAACCTCCTCAAAGGACAGCGCTGCTCTTCAAACACTCCAGTTTTTCTGTTTAACAGGAGCTAGGTGTGTGAATTATTCAGTAAAGATAGTTGTACAAATAAAGAGAAAAGAGAATTGATGAAATATACCATGTCAACAATCTGCAGTAGCAGAAAGCATTTATCCAACCTTATCCAATAGAGGTAGAGGTCATTCTTAACACACATGTGCCATTTACTGTTCACTGTACAAGTACCAATGCATCTCTTCTAGCTGAAAAAACTGTGATACACTTACAAACTCGATATATCTAGAGGACAGAACAATCCTAAAAATTAACAATATCTCATAAAAGTCACTGACATTTTGATTAAGTTAATTGTGGAAACTATTTACTAAATATCTCAGTGAATTATTAAACCATCAAATATCTAAAATGTATAAATAATGAATTTTAAATCTGTCAGAATATGGGTAAAATATACTATATGATAAATATTATTCATCGCCATTAATAAATTTTCTTAAGAAATCTTAATCCTGCTTGCTGGTTTATGCTAAAGTAATATATGGCAAGCACTAGGGTTTCACTTAGAGCTTCATGTTTTATCGTAAGAGAACTCATGTTTTTGGAGAAATACAGATTTACAATCAAGGAGACAGCTATATGACAATCTTGATAGAGAAACTGTGGGCATATTTAATAAAGAAATAAATCAAACATTAAAATAATTCTCTGAGGAAACTTACTTCATTTGAAGGGAGAAATAAAGGTTAACCAGTAACCATAGTGAGTTCATATTATTGCCTTTGTTTTTATAAGTTGTTGCCATGACTTTTTTGACTTTTGGGCTAGATTGGACTTAAAACACAACAGATGGCTACAATTATGTGTCTGTAACTCTTTTTTAGAATAACTAAACAGAGCACAATAAAATAAACAGGCTTATATTCCAAAGAGACTCACACAGTTTAAGAGAACTATACACGGTTATTAAAAAAAAATCCAAAACATTCTAGACTCTACATATAACAGGAATAAAGCATAAATGAGAAATTAGTTTCACAATGTGCTGTATTCCATAGGCACATGATTCATACCTATAGTTTAATTCCTTTGACTAGCAATTTCAGGAATAAAATGAAATCACTTTATAATTTTGTGATTATCTGGGGTCCAAGTGTGCATTCCTTTCAACAGCACAGCTTCCATTGAATTTTGTCTCAACAAGTGCTATCTTGGGCTTTTTGTAGGGCAGCTTTTAAGTAAGCACAGCTTAATTTTAATTTTTTTATCTAGAATGAGTCTTTAAGAAGCCTTTGGATCAATTGTTTCCTGAAAAGAAATTTGTTTTATTACCTCGTGGTACCTCAGTTTGTGTACCAGCAGCCTTACTAAAGGGCAAAAAGAGACTTTAATAAGGAGAACTAAAAAAGCCATGGAAATTTTTTGTGACCAAACAACATCCCACTGTATCAAATACACAAAATTGTTGTGCCTTTAAGGCTGTGTTGTGTAACATAGATTAACACAAGCTATTTTGAAGAGCATAAATGGCCCCAACTGTTGCAAAAATCAGGGTATATTTTAATGGAATATCAGATTAAGCTTTGAACATTCTAGCATTGCTCTTTGCTATTTTATTTTTTAAATGAGGCTGTTAATTCATTTCTTCTCTATAACTGCTCAAGTCATTAAGGCATTTTAAACACACGTGTGTCTAAAAAGACTTGGGTATTACTAGCAGTGTCCTAGTCATACTCTGCCTGGGTCAGCCAGCAAAGAAACATTCATGGCCTGGGAATGAGCCTTTCTGCTCCTGTCACACCCCAGGCTGCTAAGTCCAACCCATCCAGCACATTCCCACGGTTTTTCCCATCTATGACTGAAGCAAAAACTTGGATTATTTTCAGAAAACACTGAAATCACATGTCCAGTGACTACATGACCTAACCTGCAAGACTGATGTCAAGCTGAAGTTTTGCAAGTTAAAATCAACAGCTTTTCCCTCATCAACAGCATAGTCTAGATAAACTGTATACAAATGCAGAGCAATAGTGACTTGAATAGATAGTCTCAAGCATCCATTCATGGAATCTTTTATTTCTCCGATGAAAAGTAACCATAACTTGCCCAAGAAGAATACTGTGGGCATCTGGATCCATTAGTGGTGAAACGGTGCTTCCATTTCTGTAGGATTCTGTTACTCTAAGCTCACCCCTGAACACATTTAGCATCTTTTCAAAGCCACATAAAGAAACTTTGAAAGGACCACACTGAAGTTTTTGATACAATGGTGGCAGCACACTGAAGGATCAAGAGTTTGTAGTAACATGTCTCCTTATCTTAAAAGATAGGAAAGCAGTTTCTTGATTTCAGTCCAGTTGACTCAACAGTTTTAATTGATCTTCTCATCTTTTGTTTCTCATCCCTGCTGTACACAGTTTCCATGGAACACTTTCTACTTTAATAAGTGACATTTTTTACTACTTATCAAGAGCAAAGTGAATTTTTAAAGTCAGAAATTATCTAAGCTGTGAAAGTAAAGGTGACAAGCATGAGAAACTTAGACAGCATAATAAAAAGCATAATAAATCATAAGATACAACCAAGATGTCCAGTTCAGCAAAGCCCTCCAGCATATGCTAACCTTGAAACACATGCAGAAATTCATTGAGTCCAGCTCCTCTTAAGCCCTTTATTGGATCCAGGATAAATTTTAGAACACCGTAAGTAACAAGCACTGGCAACAGACGTGTCACATATTTAAAGATTTATTTATGAACACTTACTAAAACTCTGTATACAAAACAAGGTAATTTTGTCTTTATGATGTCCACAGTTAATTATCCTGATGGTATCACTACAGCATTTGATGTAATGCCCCAATTTTAGTCAGAGTAAAATAGCTGATAAAGCTAAACACAGACAACTTCTTCAAAAATGCCAAGGAAAATGGGAAAACCAATTTGCTGTACCACTGACACTTGATTCAGAAGTGTCATGAAAAAATGCAAAAGGTGGGAGGCACTTAGTACTGTTTAAGGCTGGGTAGACCAAGAATGACTAATTAAGTGTAATCACCAATGTACATTTTAAATTTATCATTTTACTGTCATGTTGTCAGTATGGCTCACAGAAAAGGCTTTGCTGATGGATATTCACATACACTGTAGGTCCATAATCGTTTTCTGTAATTGCTATTCCTTGAATTATGAAGACAAATAGCTTTTCCTTAGTTTGATTTTTAAGCTTAATTCCAATTTCTAATGTTTCAAGCATGTTCTTTCCCTTAGTTCAACAGTTCCTTTAAAGTCATCTCTTCACTTTTTCTCTGGCTAGTTAAATGTTTCCTAAGAATCTTTGTAAGAGGTTAAGGTCTAAATGAAAAAAACCACGGAGGATGCCACATTAATAGGAAAACTCTACTTTCAGTTCCTTCAAACCAAATTCCACCAGCTTCTGTTGAAATCATGAACTCACCACTTTCTTTATGAAAGCTGACATTTGTGAACCCAAACACTCCCCAGAAGCTTCATTTTATAAGATCTGATGAAGGATGAAACAGCAAGGTCTCTAGATTTGTTTAATAGGTGAAGAGATAGGACCACACCAAAGTGTAAATGGGAATTGCCAGGTTGCTGCAAAGAGTTTTTCGGTCTTGCAGCACTATTTATATGAGATTTTTTCTCCTACAAGAAAACTGATGGGGGAGATTTCTACAACTTGTTCAAACACTTCATGGAAAGGAGATTAGTTTGGCTTTAATTTAACCAACTAAATTGAGTGTTATTACTGGAAACAGCTCTAAGCTTTTCAATTCCCCTAATGAGGTCCAAACTTCTATGGATGCTATCACCTGAGACTACTGTAATATTTTATTTGGATTTAAATCTTTAACTTGGCAGCACTGCTGTGTCTCCGTGGACACCTCTCATTTTAGTTTTATATTCTCCCAGGTGGTTGATTACTTATCCCCGTAACAGGATTCCTTTTCATATTGAGGAAGCTTTGACCACTCTTCCAGCACTGTACTGAAATTTTAGCAGACGTGGGATGTTGGTTTTTTGTTTTGTTTTGTTTTGTTTCACTATCAAGCCCAAACAACAACCCATTATATTGGATTTATTTGACAGATATTTCAAGGCACTACAATTTGCTGAGTTTCTTTGATTCTTAATGTTGTTTGGAACTAATCTCTCCTGCTAACATGAAAGCAAAATAAGAGCCAAGATTTTTATGGGAGACAGGAAACGTATATTTAAAGTAGGGCTGTGTTATCTTTTACAGCTACAACAAAGGGAATATAGACCCAAATATACCCCTCCAAGTGACATACTTGATTTTTTAACTGGTTTTAAGTGTAAGTATTCTTAGAATATTTATATGGTATCAGTAAAAGCATTAAAATCTGCTTAGAACCACAACTCCAAAGTAGCATAACTGTCTGCTAACCTGTAATGAATACCTGATCATTTGGAAATGTTATTTCACAGAAGGAATTTCCTCTTGTTGAACACTTGCCCTCTATTTTATGTTTACAAATACAAAACTAGGAAAAACAAAAACAACATCTAGACAATCTTTTCAACAAAATTATTTATACATATTAAAATAGCTTCTCATACACAAGAAAGAGTATTTCTTGACATGGACGTCATTCTGTGTGACAGACCTCAATGAAAAAGTTCCCTTAAGCAATTTAGAAAGAAATAGCATTATACTATCCAGAGAATCTTCTTCCAATCTAGGAATAAAATATGTTTATTTAGCCTAATTGACCTCTGTGAGATGTTAAGATTAAGCTGATTTCTGCACAGTGCTTTTAAGATATTTATGCAATAATTATTTCTTGAGATGCATGATTTGTGAAGTAGTAGGTCTGAATATGGTAGCAGAGAATGCAAGGTTGAGCTCACTTAAGAAATACAGTTGACAGCACAATGTTTCTACCAGAGACATGAGTTAAGGGAAACAAGTTTGACAATGTTTATGTTTTCTGCCTGATAAAAGGATTAAGAAACAACAGCACAAAACCAAAATCCAAAGTAAAGGGCAATTTCCAACAAGTTACAAAATAATTTGCTTGTATCAGCATATCATTTCAGTAGTTAAAAGTAAGACAAAAATAATGGACAAGCTACACAATACAAGGACAGGCATTTTTCAAAAAATAATTTGTGTTTTGCTATTTCATGTGCAATCCAAGAATTTAGAATTTTCAGGGTACTGTGAGGGTACTGACACCATTCTGTGTGAGACAGTTCTTGCAAGAACATAATCTCTTCCTAAGGCTCAAAACAAGCTAAAGAGAAAACAGCATAGTTAAATTCCAGCAATATATAATTATCTTTTTTGCCCAATACCAAAAATCCTGAGGTGCCTTCAGATACTGTAAGGATGTCTTGTTCGTCAAGCTAAACATTGTACCTGAAACAAATTTATGCTGAGAACATTCATTCTTTTATGCTCAGTCAGCCCAATTTTCCTTCTGGACAACTGCATAACCAGTTCTCTCACTGGAGTCATCAGATCAGATTCATCCAGATTAGAAATATATACATACATCTGAGCTGGGTTACCCCACCCACTGGCAGCAGAGTTTAAAAGACAGAACATGTATTGTGCCTAAGAAAGCCTATGCAGGGAGCAGCATGCAGTGGCTGACAGAGATGCATGAAATGGGGAGTGAGGAATCCAGCCTGATCCTTTCCTGTCTCTGGCCACAGTTCCATGGTCGGAGGGCAGCATGTTCACGCATGGTGTGGAGGTGCTGTGTGTCCTCCCTGGCAGACCTGGGATGTGTAAATACATTTCCTGAACACATTCACCCAGAAAAACCATGGAGATTTTACAACCTATGGGCAAGAAGATTTTGCAAAGGCCTGTGACAGACTTTCCCATGAGTAACAAAGGTCACATTCTGACTCTGAAATGTCTTTCCTTACCAATTTTTCCTCACTAGAATTTCAAATCTCTTACTCCAGAGCACCAGATAGCAAGACTCATTCAAAGAAAAGATCCCAGATTTTATTTTTAAAAAACACAGAACAAATAATCTATTTTCCTGAACCTTCTCAGCCAAAAATTTTCAAAAATTTCCAAAAATTTCAGACTGAGGCACAGGCAGGATATAAAATCCCTATACCCTGAAAAAAAGTGTTACAGTTCAGAAAATCATAAGGGGATGAAAAATGGAGGTTAGAACTTGTGGGAATCCATTCTGGAGAAGACAGGCTATGTGCTGGCCACACAGTGGACATCAACACTAAGTTCTAGAAAGCAGGAGGCCTAGATGAGAGACATCCAGCCAGCTTAGGGTGAGAAGCAAAGGACAGTGGGACTGATTATGTAAGGAAGAGTGATGTAACAATCCCTGATTGATTAGAACCCTTCTAGAATGTTCCATCTAAGACTATATATATCTGCACTCACCCCGAGTTTGGGGTTCTCTGGAGTGCTGTATAAACCTGCACCTGTCTGCTGTAGCAGTTATAGGAGTTCACCTTGTGTTTTACGTTGTGCTTTTGTTTGCGCACCTTTTATTTCTCCTCCTATTAAACTTTATATTTCTGGTACTCCAATTGTTCCTATCCCTTTATTATATACACCACGCAACCAACCCATCACCAAGGCTCTAAGTCAGTGAGCTCTTCCGTGCTCCCTCAGACCCACAAAGGCACTGTTGGCCTTTTCCCAGCCGCCGCAAGCTGGGCCCTGAAGGGAAGACCTGCAGCTGGACTGCGACAAGAACTGGAAATATTAAAAGCATGGGTGATTCAACTAGTCTCAATAAGAAATAATTTACATAATACCTAGGATTTTTTTTAAGTCACAAGGACAAGTTAACGAACTAACAGTTAATTAAAGCAAACTGAGGTCCAAGTATTTTTCTGTTCGGAAACTTTCTACTGACACTCAGTAGTTCATCTGTTCCATGGATGTAAACCAATAAAATAAATTTAGCTGGAGTTAAGGTCTTTTACACTCTTTTGCTTTCCACTGATCTTTTCAGAATACATTCTACCACCTTCAGCCTGTGAGGTAGCTGGGTTTTTCAGTATTTCCAGCCTGCAGATGATATTGAAGCCAAATTTGGATGAAAAACATTCACAGTAAAAAATTGCATTATCATTTGTGGAGTTAGCCTGATGCTGAGAGAAACACTTATGGAAAAATAAGTCAAAGCACAGATCCATATTTACATAAATGCATGTATGCAAGAGAGAGGGAGATTTCTATATCTGTGTATATGTGCAGTGCACATTTGCTGCATTATTCAATGAAGATTCCAGCTGTTGGAGCTGCAAATGCTCTAGGAAGCATTGGCAAAACAAGAACTATTTTCTTGTCACAGTGCTGTACCTAAGCCACGTTAAACTTAATATCCATGCAAATGTTAGCCAAAACTATTACAAGGTAAAAATTTATCAACTGAATATGTTACCCAATACAAAGCACTTAAAATACAAATATTATATTATATAGAGAGTTTCAAAACTTGGTATATATTATAATGGAAACACTGTACACAATAGTATTTGCATCAGTTTCATTGCACTTTTGCAGCTTAGTTTAGATAGATTTTTTTAAACAGAAATTTCTATAAGCGTTTCTGATTTCAATGCCCCATAAGTAATGAGACACTTTTGCAATCAAACCCTTGCAATTTAAAATTACTTATTTGCTTACTTTTTTTACTTACTAATTTACTTATTATTTGCTTTATTTGTAGAAAGAGAGAGTTGGGCTTTATACTCAAAGGAATCTGGATAATGTATGACCAGATAAACTTGTAATAAATAAAATCTCTGTATTTGTGGGCAAAACATAGTATACAAGTCCAGTAATTCTGTATGTTGTTCAAATTGCTAAATATTCTGGTCCAAAGTATCTTCTGCCATCTAGTGGGAAAAGCCCATCACTGGCTGCCTTCAGGCTCACTGCTTCCATGCCGCTCAGAAAAGCCACAGATAAATACTGGCACTGACTGGAAAAGCAAGTATAACTGCTTTAGCACAAAAACAGGCTCACTTTGGAAATCTTCTTTGAGGTAAGTCCCCACCCGGACAATACATCATTAATACTGGATTCTATAAATGCAAAATTTAAACATTGGATGGGTTTATTTCCATAGCTTTATCACTTGAAGTACTTCAGAGCACAACTAAAGTTAAGCATATCAAGTATGTTTCAAGGACCAAAGCATCATAATATCAGGCAATTTGAAGGAGGAATCCAAAATAATAGCTTCAGTTTCAACTAAAACCCTGAGATGGTTTGCTGTCAAAATGCAAAGGATTAAAAGTTAGTGTACCTATATACTGGTTAGAACCTCTTCCAAATAATGGTACAGTGCTTTCAAGAGCTCTCCTAGCTTCTTGTAGATGATTACATACAGTAAATTCCACCTAAAAAATAATTACTCCAGTATATAATGGGATGACAGTTTTACAACCTTTAATCCAAACAAAGCCAGAAGATACCATAATTATAGCATAGCTAAGAATTTGTTTTCTTCTTAGATGGTCTTCACAGAATCACAAACTCAATTAGGTTGGAAAAGACCTCTGAGATAATTGAGTCCAATCTGTGACTGAACATTACCTTGTCAACTAGACCATGGCACTGAGTGCGCATCCAGTCTTAGACATTTCCAGAGAAAAGACTCCAACAACCTCTCTTCCAATCCCTAATCACCCTTTCCATGAAGAAATTCTCCCCAATATCCAATTTAAACATTCCCTGGAGCAGATTGTGTCCTCTGGTCCTATCACTGGATCCCTGCAAGAAAAAGCCAACCCCCACATGGCTACCTCCTTTCAGGTAGCTGGGGATCCCCTCCGAAGGATTTAATGTCTCAGATACACAAATCAGAACTGTCAGTCCTAAGAGACAATATATTCTTGTATTTGTATTCACAGTCAGAATCTTGACATTAAAATGTAGCCTGGAAAGCTGTATTGGGGACTTTTGCTGGAGAAAATTGACAGGAACCCAGTAGACCTCCTGCACCTTTCCTCCATATTCCCACTGTGAAGCAATAAAGGAAATTACAGCTTAAGTCATTAAAGACTATCCACAGAGAAGGGCCAATGCTAGATTCAGAAGCTCTGAATTCAGCAGAGAAGGGGTTGTTCTGATTCATGTCTGACTCTAAAGAATCACAGGTCAGGCCTATCTAAACCACAGATTTTATCCTCATTGTGCCACTAACAAGGAGACGTGTTATTTCTCTGAACACTGAGAGGTGTAATTTCTCACTGACACCAGAAATGGGCCAAATTCCATCCACAAGGTCACACCTGCAGGATGAAGGTGTAAGAGGCCCTGCCTGGTGTCACAGCAATAGCCATTAGGAAAGACTTTGTATGGCAGGCTGGCCCCAGCACTCACACACACTTCCATGCTTATTGCCTCAAGCCAGCTGGATTGAGATGAAGATAGGGAAACCAATTACCCAGCACTGTCCTGGGCAAAACAGATTCAATTTGGGGGATTTAATGTCAATCAAAATAAGCATTTAACAACTGATCTAGAAAATGTGGGGGAAAGGCAAAAATAAGAAGAGGGGAAAAACTACCCATCATCCTGTCCCAGTCTCAGCTCCTCTTTGGGTACCTCTCCTCTCCACAGCTGGTCCCCATGTCACTTCTGCCCTCCAGTCCTGTCTTCTCTCTCCCTGTTCTTGCCGCAGGTCCATTCAGTGCCTTTAGAGAAGGTGATGGGTGGCACAGGGGATGGCGCTCAGTGGTTCCTCTCTGCCAATCCTTCCTCCTTTCACTTTGCCCGTGCTCTGGCATGTCCCCTCCTTGGGCTGGAGTGCCTCTGGGGTGTGCCTGTTCTGCCATAGTGTACCTCCTATTCCTCTGACCTTGTGTTCCCTCTGTTGTTCTTTCTTCAGTTCCCTTCTCCTCCTCTCTCCCCATCCTGGATATCCCAAAGAGTTTTCTCCCTTCTTGAATACCTCCTCCCATGGTGCTCCCACCCCAGCCTGGCTCAGCTGTGCCCTGTGGTGGGCGGTTGGATCTGGCTGGAACCAGCTGTGTCTGGCTGGAACCAGCTGGAACTGGCTGTATCCAGCTGGGGCAGCCGCAGCCTCCCCTCACAGAGCCACCGTGGCCCCCACTGGGAGTCTAATATCAATCTAGATTGTAATTAGCAGTCTTTTATAATATGGAAAGTAGCAGTAAAGGAAATCATATATACTACCTGGGAAGGTTTTTGCAATAAAAATAAAATTAATCCTAGCATAAGGCTAACTATACGTGTGTAGGTTGCATTATTTGTTTTTCCTCAATGGACTCCCTAGTAACTAAAAGCATCAGGGAAATATTTGTTTACAGTCTGGCTCAAACCCACAGTTTTTCAATAGCCTGCGCATTTACTCTAAATGGTGCAAACAAATGTAAGACCAACAACAACAACAAAAAATCAAATATACTGGTGAACTATTTTTTTCTGGGTGATAAAACATCTCTGCCTTGGGTATGACAGCAGAATCCAGCTCTCTTCTCTATGGCCATTTGTCAATTCTCTAATTCTGAAACAGGGACAAGAAAAACACCTGAATTTAAAATTTTAAGTCCCTGTGTAGTCCACAGCTCTACAGCTCCACAGGAACAATTCTGTTTCAAGTGGCCATGTAGGGATGGTGGCAAGCAGGTTCAGTGGAGGCACACCAGAACATGACTGGAGTTAGTATCAAACATTCAGATGAGGATTACCCAACTTCCCTGAATGCCAAGGGGAAAGAAGAGATGAAACAATTTTTATATTGACATCTGAACTTCACGTCACACATTTCTTCTATCAGAAAATGATCAGGAGAAAAAGGAAGGGACAGCCAAAGTTGCATTATCTTATGTGTCAAAGCTGCCATCCTCTCAAAAGTCATGCAAATAGGTACACTTTCCACTAAGGAGCTTCTCAAGCAGTATACAATTACTGTCATTTACAGATGTAACATTATAGAAAACACCCAATTTGTTAGTGGACCTTAAAGCTATGGACTTGTTCAGAGCATACTAAGAGCCAAAGGTCAGCACAGAAATATTTGGGAGATTCATCTGGCATGCGAATACCTGCTACAGATGGTACAGCTCATGCTTAATTTAGAGCAGAGACTCAACTGCCCATCTCCCACATCCACAGTGAGCACTTATTACTATTTGCTATTTTTCACTTGCAAAAAAAACCTAGACATAAGCTACCTATGCAGCTGGCCTGAATTAGGACTTTAACTCCAGAAGAAGAAATATACATGGGGAGAGGTCTGGATCTGGCACTAGCACAGCAGATTAGGAACAGCACTATAATATTAATGTTACTTAAAAATATAGATCAAGATGATTTAGATTTACAGCTAAAACTGCTAGGAAAATACAAAAGGGAATCCAATTTCAGCATAAAATCTGTAGAAAAAATACTATTATTTTAAATATTTTCAGATCCATTAAGACTTTTATTTGGTTAAACATTCAACCATAAATGAACTGAACCAGCTTGCTGTTCAAGGCTAATGACAAATCTCTAAGAGAGATGTACAAATACTATTCTCAAATACGTAATGACAGGTGGAGGCTACAAACATTTTTTCCCCTGAAAACAAAATAGAAACAAAAAAATAATAACCAAACCAAACAAACAGATAAAAGGCCCCAAAATAATAGAAAAAGCTACTTTATTCCACAATCTGTAAGTTCTTTCAATTTATGCAACATGTTTCTAGATGAACATCACTTCAATTTTCTATTCTCCTGAGAACATCGTTAAATGTAAGTGTTGCAAATGTGTCTGATATATTGTAAAGCTTCATAAGGAAAGACTTTTAAAATGTATTAAAATTGACCAAGAAGAGAAGTGTGGAAACAGAAATCAAGACTTCATGGCTTCCTTTAGCTTTTGCCCCATATTAAAAGGCAGTCAAGCGAGAAAATAAAATGCATCAGTTTATGTCTTGATTAACTTGGTATGATTGCATGGGTATATTGGAAAAAAAGAGATTGCTGTCTCATTTATAAATTATAATGTGATCATAGAATTAGAGCTAATGTTGCAAATCATTCTGATGAAGCAGAAATAAAGGCCTATACTTGATCTTAAAACTGATGTTTTTTTCATGATTCTTTGCCTGATCAACCAGCTCTAATTTTTCTTATTTACATTTATAATTAAACAACTCTAATTTGTACTAAGTTTTCCTCCTTATTTTCCCTGACTCACCAGCAATCAGGTTCAAGGTATAGTTTAACAAGGATAAGACAAAGATGTCATAGTGAGATGGGAATCTAGGGGGTTTTCCTTCTTACATCAGAACGTGCAAATGATCGCTGTCTTCCCACACTTGTGCAACCATATCTTTATGTTCTCATACAGAGCCGGGACTAGTTTCCCTTGAAGTATTAATTATACCAAAAGAGAACTTTAAAAAATCAAGACAACTCTAGCTTTCTGCAGCATGTGCCAAAAACTTTTTTCTCTGTGTTGAAAATGGCCATATTTTAAGGGTCAGGTTTCTACCATGAGTTCTAATTTGACTGCAGCAAACAATTTCAGGATAAATAACAGGCAGAATTTTAAAATGCAGTCCACTAGAAGCTTACCTTAGACAATTATTTTTCCTAAAGGGATTGCAATAACTATTTTGTAGTTTTTTATTTACGCAGTGCTTACTCTAGCATACACATAATAAATAGTAATAACCACTAAAAGCAAGAGCATAAACTGACCTCTAAGCTCCACAAGAGTCAGGCTGAACAAGAACCGATCATAACTTTATTTTTAATTACATTCACTTTTTAATTACCATTTAATCAAACAAATGTCTTTTATAATACTGCCCACATCCTCTTAAGCAATCAGTGAAATTTTTTTTATATACAACCTTACCAAAAAGGTCACAACAAAAGTAAGCCATTAAGTTATCACAGATAAGTCTGGAAGTAATTATGTAAAGCCAAACAAATCCTGACAGATGAATTAAACAAATCAGAGTTCATTGTTAGAAGAACGAGAGCCTGACCCAGTAACCTCTTGTGTTTGTTCCTCAGAGTCCACGAGAAGAGAAAAAGAGGTCCTCAGAAACCCAAGATAAGAAAGATTAGTACAAAACATGTTTATTAGCATGGCAGTCTTTCATGACCAAGGAGAGCTGGACTCCAGTGTAGTAGACAGATATTGTAGAGGCACAGAGCAGCATGTTAAGTGCCATTGCTAGAAAGTCACTCAGCTAGATTATCTTAAATTTATCCAAACTTGAAATCAACTATTAAAGAAAAAGGTGACTTTTGAAAACTTCATTAGAATAATTTAAAAAATTCTTTACATGGGAATTCAGAACCAATCTTAAAATTATTCTTGTGGGTCCCTTCCAACTGAGAATATTCTGTGATTCTGCTACTGCTCCATTTCTCATCAGACTGGATGTAATTGGGGTTTGGAGAGCTGTGAGTTTTTTCTTGCTTTGAAAAACTTTAGAATTTTTTTTACACTTTAGAAAAATGTATGAATTTAAGCAAGACATCTGGTTTGGTTTTTTTGGGGTTTTTTGGTTTTTTTTTTTTTTTATTGCTAATACTTTTAACAGGAAAATCATTTTATGATGCCTACCATGTGATAAACATAATATTTGAGGGGTCAGTTTTACTAGCTTTCATGATATCATAATCACCCTTGGTCAATGATTATGGAAGATCTGAAGACATATACTAAAAAGCTAATACAAACTCAGAGTTGCTTATTGTGAGACCAAATGAAAGTACCTACTCAAAATTTGCTGTTTAGTCAAGCTAGAAATTAGGAATCAAACTTTTGCTTAATTTAAATCGTGAAACATCCCCTAAAATCTGCCTGGGATGAAGGTCTGCTTTTGGTTTTCTAAACTTCCCTTTGCACAAGGTACAAACAGTAAAGATGCTGCACCTCAGTGCAGTGCCTCTCTTACTAACATAAGTACAATTCATTTTTCCAGGATTATGTTTGACTTCCTCTCTTAGCTTAGAGATAAAACAAGATAGATATTTCAGCTGCTGGGAACCAAAGTCCCTACATGTAATTAATCTCCGTAGCAATTTAAATGTATCATTTCCATAGTGTGAATTCACAAGTGTTCAGAAACCCTTTACAAAATAATTGCATTGGAAAGTACAAGAGTTTTTAGTTCATTCGGGTCAATAGGTTGATTTCAGAAAGTTAGAATCAAATGATGGAAGTTTTCTGCCCAAGGACATTGGATTTTAAATAGTAAAACTGATAAAGAAATTTGAAATTTTGTACACCAGATGGCAATGTATTCTTAAAAATGGCTAAATAAACTGTTTCATGGAGATCACTAGATCATTGCTGCTTATTACTGAGTAATTAACCTGGAAATAAGACCAACACAGAAGACTTTGATCCAACTGCCCTGATGTGTAGATTCTGCCTGATTCTCCACCTGAAATTCTCAGCAAAGATCTTTTTTCTAATGGGTGAAATTTCCACTTCCTATTTTAAAGGGTAAATTTTAGTGTTATATACTCCAATTCCTCCAAGCTGAGATTTCAGGTTTATATGAACACTTGTATTTTAGGCACTTTTCTTTGGAGAACTTCTAAAATGAAAATGTCTAATGCAAAAGGATACTCAGAACAAAATGCTGTAGTAAAAGGGTGTTAGTGTTCAGCTGCAAGTCAGCAAGTCAACAGGGGTTCATCTGACAACATTAAGCTTTGTACTAAACCTTGTAATCTCTAAGAAGTTTTCAGAGAAGTGTGCCTAGCAATATTCAACAGAAGAAGAGGTCGAGACCTCTGTGAAGACCTAAAAATTCCCTTCTATGTGAAAAAATTTTAAAAATGTAGGATGTATTTCTTAGGTTTCTTCTTCTCGGGAGTAACACAGCTAACAGCTAAACCACACTGGAACAAGCTTTGCATGATGATTGTGTGTTTTACAATCCTGGAGAGAGAGGCTTAATCCTAAAAATCAAATTAATTTTTTTGCAGACCTCCATAATAATTAAAACTTTCTCACAGGAATTCCTTTCTTTGTCTCTATGCAGTGACCTGTTTTGAGCATTTTTCTTCCTGTAGAGAAGAAAACTGAAGTCTTGAAGCACAGGGATGAGAACTACACCATTCCCCAGTAAGAGAAATCTGAAGAAATGTTTGTTCCAGCAACTAAAATGTCACTATCTCCAGACACAAACATTTCCTTTACAGTTCATGTGATCTTTGTCTCTCAGTAGCAGTGACTTATGTGCCATCAGACAGTCAATGTGGATCCAAGCTTTTTTCTCCAGATTCTTGATCAGATCTTGTTTTTCTACAGTTATGGCTGGGAAACTCCCTGATTGCCTCTTTTAAGAGCCCTATCTTAGTCACGCAGCTAGAAGTCAGTATTAATCCTGCCTATCTCAACAACCCCATTTCATTGAAATTACAGGTTCCTATCTTTGGCTTTTTACCAGCTTCACCCAGCTAGACCATAACCCCGCTTGCCACAGATTTGTTTGTCCCATGTGAGAGTTATTCCAGGAAAAAGCAGAAATCTTGCTTTTTCCTTAGGGGATCACTGCTCAAAGCATTTTGTGTCTCAGGTGTTATCATGATTCACAGCACATTCCAGGCTTTCATTGAAGAACTGCAGGTCTCATTTTCTTCCTAATTTCTACCAGGAATATGGGCTTTACTGCTAATTCAGCTTCCTAAGGTACTCATTGCTTTATGGCTATTTCAAGTCCACCTAAAATTACACCTTTTCTGCAAAGAAAGGCTTTCAGAGTAATATGTCTAAAAATTCTTCATCCACTTAAGAATACAATGAAAAATTGTGGGTCACATTTGTTTGTCTTAACTTTTGAAACCAAAATCATGGGTGTGTGCTTGAAGTTAGGAGCAAAACAACTCTTTGGATTTTGTGGAACAAGACAAGAAAGACCCTCTGAAGCTCTCCAAAAATTTAGGTGACATTAATTTCCTCCTAAAATTGTTTTACTAGTAATCAGTATCTGCATATCTAAGAGTACATATTTACCTCTTTTCCAAAGTCCCTAAGAGATAGGTATAATGTGAAGGTAAATAGTCATGGCTATGGAGACAAAAAGATCCAGTAGTTAAATCCTTTTCAGAGAATTGTGAACCTTTCTTTCACTTGGAAGATCATACAATGAACAAGCCTCCCCCCAGCAAAAATTTTAAAAAATTAAAATCTTACCAGCAACTGAAGCACTCAGCTATTTGGAGTTTGTCTGAAAGTGTCAGAAATACAAGCTCTATGTGTCACTTACGGTTGTGATTTGGTTGTGGGGTTTTGGTCTCCAGGTTTCCCACACTGTTTACAAGCTATCTTGCTCCTGACACGCTGACCAGCCAAGCCCCTTTGCTCCTCAGGAGCTTTGTGGCAGAGTATGAGTGAGCCCAGGGATGCTGCAACAGACTGCCTGAGTGGGATCTCAGCAGTTCTTTCTGCATGTTATACTTCCAGGTCATGTGAAACTGAAACAAATAAAATAATAATAAAGCCAATTCTGCTAAGAATGACAAGGCATGTTTCAAAATGTGACAGGTACCCTTCAAATGTAATAATTTTGAGACTGATCTAAATCAGGATTGATTATGTATTTAAACTCATCTTCCTTTCAGAAGCAGTTGATTCCAGGAGTAATATATCACGAACTATCATTAAAGCTGTGATGTATCTCTCTCAAGTCATGACACATTTGTAGTAGGAGCAGCCTAGGGAAAAAACCAAGGAAACAACCAACCAAGCATGTACCTTTAAAATGAAAAGCTATGCACAAAAATATCCACTATTTAAAATTTTAAAAGCCCCAAATAAGCAAAAAACCTCCACAAACACCCTAACTCTAGCCCCCAAGTGAAATCTTACATTTTGAAAAGCATTTTCCTCCATTTTGAACACATATTAACAAACACAGTGGTTTTGTCTTACTGTCTCTTTCTCAAAATATCACTCTCAGTTATTAAAAATTTGGGGTCAGAAACTGAGCTGCAAGGTGTGCCATCTAAGTTTCATTGGCACTTGCTTACTTGGTCAATAATAAAGAAATAACCAGGTTTCACACATATGAAGAATAATATCTTAAAATCATTGGCATAAAAATGCATTTACAAAATAATTTTTTATGTTCCTGGACAGTGGAAACTACATATTGGTTTCGGTTAATGTTTACATGTGTTGACCATATGGCTACATGTTTTAAGCCTGTCCTGAACACTTAAAAGTATTTTCCAATGAATCCTCTGTGTTATTTTACCCTCTCTGCTCTTCCTAATACAAGGACTTAGTGATTTTATTTAAAAACAGATATTTGTGAAGTGTCAGTTATAAATATTTGAAGACTATACTGCACCCCACTATGAATTGTAGCTCATCTATCCTGACCATTGTATTTTAAAGATGATTTGTAAGCACAGTTCTAGAGCCCCTGTGCAAGTCAGGCTGTAAACAACTGGTTTATTACTGAATATTTTGCCAAGAAAAAAATTGTTAGCTTTCTTTGAAAGAAAAGAAGAAAACTTTTGACTGGAAATGCACATGAAACTTAAGTTAAATGGTAATGACTGAACTTATTGCACTCTGACCTTCTAAATTTGCATGACCCATAGGTTCAAATGCTTGAAAAATATCTAGAAGGAAGAGAAAATCCTCATTAACTGAATCCCACATTCTGTGGGAAAGCTGTAATCTCTGTTTAACTCCTACACTATTCTAAGTTCCCTCAGCACCTGCAAAAGAGTTCACAACTCCTGCCTGAAGTGAGACCTGCAAGGAGGAAATTCACATCACCAGACTTCAAGCTAATAGGGAGACACATGCACCTCCAAAGGGCAATCTGAATGGGAGCAATGGAAAACTTCCTATAGTAGTGTCTCCTTTTGGCATAGGAGTTGAATGTAAGAGTTTCTCTTTGAAGATCTTCTCTTCTTTTAGGATTTTCTATAAATGAGAAAACAGAGAGACTATTGAATATCTGAAGGAGATACCTACAATTTGACAACAGAAAATATGCAATATGTCTCCCCCTCAAAATACATTCCATAGATTATATTGCATTTTCACGGCTTCAGCTGAAGACACTTTCACTGGTTAGTGATATTAAGACAGTCTTTGTCATCTGAGCATAATGCACTCTCATTTTCCATTGCAAGTATTTCTTTAGCCACATTTTTTTCTATTGCTTGTTAAATAGGTGTTCTGTTTAATGAAAATTAAAGAAAACATATTATAGTGCAACCAGTTATGTTCTCATAACAATTTCATTTTAGCCTTCAAAACCTCTGTGAAAAGAGTGACTGTCATCTATAGTAATATTAGTTCTTGAATCTTCCTCTTAAAAATGTAGGATTGTACTGCAAATGCAAGTTCAAACAGTATACATCTTGATATAATCTAAAATTAATTCACAGAGGATCTATTTTTGTCCTAATCTTTTGGGACATTGCTGACATGAATAAGAGGATCTGACTGCACAAAATTTTTCCTTCCTTTCAGGTACTGGCCTCTTTAGTAAAATTAGATTAGAGTATCCTGTACCCTTATTTTGCTGAATAAGTAAAAAGCCTAAGTTCTAAACAGTTATTGGCTTATCTGGGAAAACACTTACTAACAAATAAAACTTTGTTAGAATAAATGTATTGATCGTGCTGCTCAGGGGCTTGGTTGGACAGTGACACCCCTCAATGGAGCTGCTAGCTCTGAGCTTTTGGCCAGAAAAAAATGACCCTGACACAGTAAATATATCATGTGGGTTAGACAACTACATTATCTGTGTTGCAAACACATGTGTTAAGTGCATAATATATTAAGTGTATGTTGTTAAACACAGAGCAATGGAAACTTGCATCTAACCATGTATGGTAAATTGGAGTTTATATTTCAATTCATTTGCAAAGTACGGGAAGGGGAAGAGCCTACAATAAACACTTGTCCAGTTTGTTAAACATCATCAATAAATGACCCAGCAGTGTAATTCCTGTTTAAGGGCGTAATGTTCTTATGTACAGTCTCATGACAGAACAAAGTCAAATAAACCAGGGGCCTCTACACAATTCTCTTGTGTCCTGTCACTCTTCTCACTGATGTCCACATACAGCCACATTGGCCCACTGCTGGGAACACCTATTGTCCAGGGTGTGATTTCTTCCAAGTGCAGTAAAGAAAACAGTGTTATCACTCAGCAGAGAATGCACTTTGCCTATAACAAGTATTTAAGAATCAACAAGAGGAAGTACTTTTTCACACAACACATAATTACATTTTGGAACTCATTGCCACAGGATGTTGTTAAGGCCAAAGCATAAATGGAGTTAAAGAAGAGATTAGACAAATTCATATAGAAAGGGTCCACCAGTGGCTATTAAAATATGATGGTCCAGATGCTGCTTCCAATTCAGGAAATCCCTAAGCCATTGATTGCCAAAAACTAAGAGAGTAACGGACATATAACAGCAGAAAATGTTAAGTACTGATGTGTTATTCTTGTATGGATATTCAGGAAAGAACATTAAAAATAAAATAAGAAACATACCATACTAACAATTCTACCCTGCCTACAAACTTCTGATCTCAAGATAACCAAAATTTAAGCAAATTTGACAAATAGCTCATGAAGCTGGTAGAAATAGGCAGATCAATGGAAGAGAGACTTTTTTAATGCCTCAAAGCTGCAGCAGCAGCTCAGCTTTTATAAAGTATTTACTCAAGACAAACACGTAGGAGGGCCAAAAGCTATGTGCTATTATAATGCATAAATACTGCATAGCCTATCAAAATAGTTGCAACTGAATGAGACCTGTAGCGAACTATAATGAATATTTAACACTCAACACAGACTTACAGTCACATAAGAAAACCCTAATTCAGAACCCAGAGTCAACCCATCTGCTGAAATGAAATCAATACATGCAACAAAATAAAACAAGGAGGAAAAATAAACCTATAAACAATAAGAAACAATTTTGTTTACATTTGATAGTAAAAATGTACATTTTACATTGCCATTCATTTGCAGTCACATACCATAAAGTCACATCTGCACCAAATGTTCTACTCCCTCCCTTTGAACTCCTTTGAAATATTTCCTTGGTCTTTTTAAAGGAGTGTAAAAATGGCTTCAGACAACTAATTCAAGATCTGTTTTGTTTCTTATCAAGATTTCCTTCCAGATTATTAAGAGGGCCTCAAAATTTAGCTAAACAAAATAATCATGTTGGAAAAAAATTAATGATTCATTTGAAAAAAACCCAAGCTTCTTGGCAAAAAGGAAAGGAAATTAATAGAAGACAAAGGCAATAACTGAAGTACTTCCTTATAGAAACAAGCCTGAATGAATGTCAACATTGATTCCTTATAGTCAGCACACATGATATGATTTGTATTAACTCTTTGTGTGTTATACTGTATATGTGGTAGAACACTTCAGAGCAAACCATTTCACAAAGCCAATGCTGGTTCATGACTTAACCTTTTATCCAGCAAAACATCTTCCTGGCATTCCTGAGAGAGCTACAGAGTCTATAAAAGACAGAAATGAAAATCTGTCTCGTTAGAAGTTATTTCTCTTTGGGGAAACCCCAAATCTGAACACAAAGCATCAGTGTAGGAAGACTACAACGCTTGGCCAGGAAACAGGCATGCCTATGGGATTGCTCTTTGGATTGTCTCTGACTTCAGTATATTTATTTCAAAATTTCTAGCCAATAATACTCCAAAGCTACAATTTCATCTTTTAATATTACATTAGAAGTGTTTTATATACTGTCCAACTTACAATACCTTGTAAATGGAAATAAATCAATATGAGCACCCTGAAGGCCAAACGTACTGCAAATGGCTCAGTCCTAAAGCTTTTGCTTGTAGTTTTACTGAATTCACTAAGGCAGTTGAGTATGCTTAAGTGTGAAGGCTCAGAACACTCTGGGGAAAATCAAGAGTAGATAATTATTTCTAACATATCATTTAGATGTTGTGAGCTGGTCCCAATTGTCCACAGAGAAGTCACCAATTCACACCTTCTCCTTACAGAGAGGTAAGGAGTTTGGATAATAACATGACATTCAGGGAATAGAGAATGCTAAGACTTGCTTGAGATAGTAAATTTTTAAATTTTTACACAAAATAAAGAAAATTACATCTGCAATTGGCTATGTCAGACAATTAATTTGTCAATAGAAAGGAAACTCCTTTAGTGGAAATTGAATACTGAAATTATTTTGGGAAAATAACTGTTCCAGTGCCTCGAGGGCTCAGTGAGTGCCTCACTGCCTGTGTCTAAGGCTGCAGACAGCTGCAGTCTTTTGTCACTACAAGTACCCTTGCAGTTACAGGCTGCAAAGCTTCCATCCCTGCCCAGATAGTGAGATATTTTACTAAACCTCAAGCCCATTCACTCCTCAATATTCAGCAATGGCAGTACTTAGGGGAAACCAAGAATATGTCACTAAGATGAATATCTGTTAAGATACTCCCATATCACTTTACATTGATTTCAAAAGAATTTCCAGCTAAAGTAAAAGCCTATCAATTTCCAGTTCTCCAGCAGTCATATAATTGTGTGATGTAAGCCCATTGGAGTCTACTGGAGTCTTTCCAACTGATTTAATATGTCTAGGGATGAAATATATCAGCTGAACTGACTAGGGAGTAAGGCTGGGGCAGATTGCCTAGGACCCCAGATGAGCTTCCTGTCAGTTCCCACATCTCTTCCCCCAAATAGCTCTTCCTCCAAACAGCTCTTCCTAATTTTCAGTATTAGGAAGCAGCAATAGCCATAATCTGCTGACTTCAGACAAGGCAGTAAGGCTCTGACTACTGTGTATACGCTGTGAGTTGCAAACTTCCCTCTGATAAGTGTTTGAGGGATAGAAGCTAATTATTTTCCAGGAACTTAGGTTAAGAGTATAGATGAAGCCATAGTCAAATAGTTAAATACATAAGTCAAAAAGTAAACATGATTTAGATGATTGTCTCAAATAAGACATCTTTCTAAAATAAAGGAAGACATTTTCATTCTTTTTCATTAATGCAAATGATTCATTTCACTTGTCCTCACACAGGCACCCAATGCCATTTGGGATATACAGAAGGCATTGTGTGGTCTTGGAAGCAGAAGAGTGTTCTTCCTTTTTAAGTAAATAATGCAGTTAAGATAATCTAATTCTGAACTACAAAGAACAAACGTCAGAGTAAAGTTTAACTAACACTATCATAAATACCTAGGTAACCTCATTGCAAGTAACATTAGTTTAATAGAGACACTCCTGAGATACATGCTGGAGAAATAATGAATCTCTACTTTTCAGAATAATAATGCTGAACCTGAAAGAGAATTTCAGCTGATGTGATTTGTCTCATTGCTGGGCTTACTTGGCCAAGTACTAAATTTTACCCAAGTAGTGTCTGTGTTCATATAAAATAGCAGATCAGGTAATGCCTGCAACAATTACAATACATTTTAATTGCACCTTCAAGGAATCTTCAATTAATTACTGAGGGCTCAGTTGAGGCAAAATCATCTAGTGTACAGGTCAGGTGTAAATAAGTGAATAACAGGTAAAGTGTTCTGGAAAAAAAAGTAAATTATGAAATTTTTCAGCCTGATAGGCTTCATACAAATATTCAAGACTGTATGTACCCCTATCTGCCTCTGTAATCCGTTTTCAAAATTTGTCCCAATAAGATAAAATGCTGTTGAATTTTAGGCTACAAAAACCTTAGCTCCATTTTGTAAGGAAATGGTTATTTCAAAATGTTTCAATCGTTCATGTTAACTGTACTTTCTATAATTTTTCTCAGTTGACATCCCAAAGATTGACTTTGAATAAATATCTTAGAATATGATTGTAAACATTTATTAATTACAATCCTAAAGCCTTGAAATCCAGTTATCTAAGACATTAAGTTATTAGGGAGCATTCAAAGGAGGGCCACGGGGATGGTGAAGGGCTTGAGGGGAAGCCATATGAGGAACAGCTGAGGTCACTTGGTCTGTTCAGCCTGGAGGAGACAGAGGGGAGACCTCACTGCAGTTACAGCTTCTCGTGAGGGGAAGAGGAGGGGCAGACACTGATCTCTTCTCTGGTGACCAGTGACAGGACTCAAGGAAACAAGATGGAGCTGAGTCAGGGAAGGTTTATGTTGGATATCAGAAAAAGGTTCTTCACCCAGAGGATGGCTGGGCACTGAAACAGGCTCCCCAGGAAAGTGGTCACAGTACCTGACATTTGAAGAAGTGTTTGGACAATACTTTTAAGCCCATGGTGTGAATTCATATAGGATATAAAACTAGAAATAAAACTCATAAAAATCTACTGAATTTTGACTGCATGAAAGTAAGTTTTATAAAAATATTTTACCAAAATGTAAGTTATTTTAAGGTTTGAACCCAGTCCAGTTTCCAGAATACTTAAAGCTTGGCCACATCTTGCTGGAATATGACCAAGAACCAAAAGATTGGCAAAACCTAGGGAACAGGCCTGAGAATATAACAAGATCCAAAGCCCAAGGAAGTTCACGTTGACAAAATGTCAGTGCAGTGTACCGAGACAGTGACTGCTCCCTCCTTGCCCCCTGTGCTTGCTTTCTTTTACAGATAATAACTCATATACACCCAAAAAACATTAATGGCAAAAGATTGCTGAATACGATAATAAAATATAATGTTTAATCAAAACAGGATAAAAACATTCATTTGACAAAAATAGGGTTTATTTCAGTTATGATTATTTTGATTACAAACAAAAGTTTGTAAATACAAGGAAACACAGCACACCTGCGATCTCAGTTACTTCGCTGTACACAGCACTTTTAATAGAAGTTCTGGTTCCATTGGTCCCCACAACTCCCACACAGCTCTGACAGTCAGCACTGCTGCTCTGCTGCAAACCAGGTGAATTGCATCTTTGCTACATGACACAAAGCAGCTGGACACAGAAATCTCATTTTCTGTAGGTGTGAATTCTATCAATGAATTAAGTACTTGCATTACTAACCTATTAATGTCTAAACAGGTCATGAAAACCTAGTGCAGCTTTAGTAGTGACTGGGTTAGACATTATCTGGAATATCTAGCAAACAAATGTCACTTTTTAATTATTAGATTAGAAAAAAAAAAATCATTGATAAATATACTGATTTGGGTATAAAAAGAGGAAAGTGAAGGTGAAAGAGTAATTCCAGACTGTAAACTTAACTAGAATGTTGGAAGTCCTGCACTAGTTATGAAAATTGTCTTTTTAGGGATAGATTGAGAAAAGTATGCGTATAAGCAGAAACTCACTCTAAAACAGCCCAGAAGGACTGGCTGACCAAAAGTCCATCTAAATTGGAAAAGGAATAGAGTTACAGTATTTTACTGTGAGTTGTTGTCATAGAGAGCATCATCACCTTCACTCTTCCATCATTATGTGTCCTCATACATCTTTGAAAAAAGATATGGAGTCATTTTAATGCAAGAAGAGAGGACAGTCTCTCAGTTTGGACAGAGATAGCAAAAGGGAGACATAACAGAGGTCTATAAAAGCATGAAATATGTAGAGAAATTGAATGTTTTTGTCAGTATAATAATCAGGGAGTACCCAATTTATTTGCCAGGCAGAAAGTTTAAAACTAACATAGGAAGTAATTTTTCACACATAATTAGATCTCATTCAAATTAAACTGTGGAACTCATTATCGCAGGATGTTGGGGAGGTCAAAAGTCCAAAAGGCTCCAAAAGGCATTTAAAAATTCTCATGGAGACTAGATCCATTAGAGGCTACATAGCAGGACAGTCCAGATGAGACCCACAGCTCAGGAAATGTTTACAACAGCTGATTGTCATAAATGAGGAACTCACTCCATGGAAGTGAGCAGGTGTAGCATACTCTATCTACATTAAATTTATATTAAGTGTCTGCTACTGGCCATTGTGAAGTACAAAATAACAGTCATGATGAACAGATGATCTAAATAAATATGGCATGGTTTCTTTTCTGTAAAATTGTTATTTGTATGAATAAAAAGTAATGGAGTGATTTCCATTTTGACATAGTAGAAGCTTAAATCAAATTGGTTAAAAGAAAATGCAAGCTGCACCGTAATGATCAGGTGTTCCCTGGAGCACCATCAGAAGAATACTGCAGTGTTTCAGTTTTCCTCTTGGTTAAGAATTCAAGAGTGAAAACTGTGCTCCTCAAAAGAAACATATTTTGAAAGACATATATTTCTCAGCCTAATTCCACATAATCAGCTTCCAAAAGTATTGTATGTCTTTTTCACTCTAGTGATAAGGAATTGACAAGTTTCCTATATCCTTATTGATTTCATTACCTAAATAATTTTCTTTAAAAGTATGTTTTCTTCAAAGATCCAGATGACATTTATGAAATACTGATGCCCTTTGGAAAGGAAAAAACAATTGAAGAAACAGACATTGCTGCATATTGCTATTAGTTCAGGGAATGTTTTAGCTGCAAAGTCGTATATATATAATTACATGTTTAAAAAAGACAATATACTTGAACTTAGAGCACATCATGTTAAAATACAGGCCAAGGCTATAATAATGTGTCTTAGTAAGGAAATTTCTAGTTCTCCTTACTATGTTTACAGAAAGAAGTACTATGTTTTAACATCAGGCAGGAAAGCAAGTTTCCACAGGCAATGACCTACAACAAGTAACAAGATGCATTTTAGTATCCAGCACATGTGGTAGTTCTATTAGTTCAGAGATTTTAAGTAAGAATCTCCCAAATCCAGCTGCACACAGGAGCTGCCTAATTTTGTGTTAGCTGCATGTACTTTTTTCCAACTCAATAAACTGTGCAAATAAATTGGCTAAGGATTAGATGATTCCTGGCAATTTTAAGTGCTCCAAAGAACATATGCTAAGTAACTTTCTAGTTTGTTTTGCCTTCAGTGTATTTGAACAATTAAAGAAAAAGAAGAAAGTGTAAAAGTAGCTAGTAACCAATTCTGATGATCAGTGTTATTTACAAGGTCTGAGGGCTTGAATTGCTGTAACTGTGTCCTGAGATCACCTTTTGATTTTGATAAGCTTATGGCATTGTCTTGTTCCTTCATGGTTTATTTGGAATATTCTGTGATAGAAATATGCTACGATGTAAATTCCTGCAAATTAGGTAGGATTCACTTTGATTAATAATCATCAAAAGAAAACCAAAGCTTTTTGCTGCCATGTCACTAGAAGTTAGTTTTACTGTTAGGATATTAGCTATTGCTCTGGACAAAAGCAGCTATGAGTTTCAAAGGTAGATCTGAGTATCCACTATATCTTCATTTGATATCCTGATCTGGCAACAGCAAAGTTAAAGTAGAAGAAACTTGCTGTTACAGTGCTTACATCCACTGAAAGTCAGGAAGTCAAAATAAAAAGTCCATCAAAAAAGTTGCTGTTAGTAAGCCCTCTCAAGAACAGCAGGAGAGCTTGACGAGGAAGTGGGCTGACTGAAATACAATAAATACACATTTATTTGTATTCATATTTGCCTGAAACAGAAGAAGATCTGGAAGTGTGAAGGCTCTACGTTATCTAGGGAATCTGAAGCAACTCTGGCAGGAGAGGAAGAATGTGGCTGCTCTTCAGTCAGGAAATGCTGCTTGCTTAGCCTCAGCAGCCAAGGCCAATAATTGATTTCTATCTTGGTGACCTGCAAGGAATCTACCCTACTGATTTGAAAAATGTGCCCTAAGGCCTCTGCTTCTTCTTTATCGTGGTGCTTATACATTTCAAAGAGCAGTGCTTCTGGGACTGAGCACTGAGGAAGCTGAAAAAATGATCTGCTGACTTGTGAAGTATCAGAGAGTGCCACTGCAATGGGCCTGGAGTCCGCTTAGAGAAAAGCTGCCAGGGCTCATCTGAATCACAGACTACTCCAGCACATTGCTAACCCACATAAGGATTGATTGTTCCTCTGGGACTAAAAGTGATCAGATCAGAAACCACTAGAGCCAGAGGCTCACATTATATTCTCCTCAACTCTCCTCAGTATATGAAAAGGCTAGACAATGACTGACCTCTTTAGGATAATATGAGCTATATACATGCTTTCAGGGATAGAAGGACAAAATAAAAGCAGTTAGTAGAAGGAAGAGAAAATATACCCTCTGTTTATGTATACTCATTCTGGTAGCACTTTGGCTTCCTTCCTTATGCTACAAAGAGGCTTCTGCATAGATGTGCAGTAGCACCCAAAAAAAAGGAAGGAAACTTTTTTGGATACAGTCATCTGAAAATGTTGAAGAAATTTCAGTCATTGAAGATAATTGATTAAAGTGGCATGAGAGTCAGAAAAAAAGAAAGGCAATTTGTCAGGTTGATGAATATCTTACATCCTAAACTTCATTCAAAAGTAAAAAGCTGTAGCAAAATCTGGAAGCCTTCATACCTTCAAAATTATTAGCTGATTAGAATAACAGAGATTTATTGGATATAGTATTAGTAAAGATTTCACTTGTTCAGAAATAAAATGCAGTAGGAAGATGATTTAGGTGTTATCTGGAAATATATGCATGTAGGATTTCGAGTAGAGGGAAATAGCAACCACACTTATGATAAGGACAACAGTGATTGTCCATAGATAGTTGAAACCAATGGGAGCTCTGAAATAGAAAGGGGACATTAACACTCCTGTGCTAGTTAGCTAATGGTTTATTAACTATCCCAAGCAGATAAGTTAATTACTCCCCCAGACAACAAGGTCAGCTGGGATGGAGCTGGTAATGTCTAATCTGATGAACTGTCTTGGTGTCTAAAACATGGTGTTTATATGTGTCTATATGCACATGTCTTAGCAAGAAGGTCTCTGGAATGTTTTCACTTCTGAACTGAACCTGGCAATTATTTGGGAGAACATCAGTCATCATATCAGGGAGTTTTCCAGCTATTCACTGACACAAAAACATTCACTGGCAGTATTTCACTTCCTAGCACAGATTCAGCCAGAGAGAAGGATGCATCTTGCCTGTTTTTAATAAAACTGCCGTGTAGATGCTACCCCCAACATAGTAATCCTTAGTTCTCTGTAAATGAGAACAGGCACTTTTAGAAAGGATTTAATCTAGCTCAGTTTGGACATTTACTCTAAAATGAGAAAAAAACCCACTTTATTTCTATCTCCTGATAATGGATTCTTAGTTCAGATACAAATGTCTACAATGTTTATCTCTACACATAGTCAGATGTATTTCAAACAGAGGAGATATGACCAAAGTGCAATTCTTAAATACAAAACAGAATGGCTGTTATATATTATTTTCCTGAAACAGGCAGAAGTGACTCAAGGATTAGAATCTAGAAATCAATTCTTGATAGTGTGACCATGAAATCACCAAATCATTTGGTACCAATACTCATTGTGTTGATTTCACAGTATTCCTGCAATTTAGCTATGCCATTTCAAATTACAGTCATGTTTTGTTTAAATTTGCCAGTTGTCTTCTGAAAACATCTTACTTTTCTGAAGTGCCAAGTACAAGCCACACCTGAATATTTAAACAGGCACTAGCCCCAGGTAAAGCTGATTTCACCTCAATAATATTTCACCTTGAGAGCCAGCTATTAGATAGACTTTTTTGACTGGAAGTCTGTGTAGAGTTTTCTATCCACCTCACATACTTCTTAATTACAGTCCCAGGTGGGGCAAACCAAAAGCCTACATAAGACCAGTTCTATCATAAATGATGTTTCCCTTTGTCCACTGTATTACTTGCTCTATCAAGGAACTGTATTATATTTGTCTTATATTTATTATTATAAATATAAGACAAATATTATTTGACATCATTAAATATTATATTATATTATATTATATTATATTATATTATATTATATTATATTATATTATATTATATTATATTATATTATATTAACTTATATTATATTGTATTATATTATAATTATATAACTGACCAGCAATTATTTGCATTTATATCAATTTACTATTTCCTCAGCTAATAGACCCCTCTTAAAACTACTTTTCCTACTATGTAGAATGAAATTTCTTTGCCTTTTACTGGTTCTCAAAGATTCCTTGGCCCTCCATGAGTTTCCCAAGAAGAGCATAATGAATCAAAAATGGCTTCATCTGGTTCCCAAAGTAAACTCAATAGTCTCATATCATATTATCTAAATATTCACTAACTGAACGTTCTTCTTTTGTGTCCTGTATTCTTAATAACGGTAATCATAGTAAGAATTTTAATAAAACATTTAGATTTAGTCAAACTTTCTATTAAACTGTTTTAATTTTTGTCTCTTGAGAATTTGAAGTTTATTTGAATCTTCTTTTTTCTGATCTTACATCTGCATATGTATGCCTCACACTTTCTCTCAGTTTTAGACCACAGAAATATGCCTTTTCCTGCTTTGAGTGAGAGTTCTTCTATTTTCCAGTCATTGAAGAATACTTTATATTTCTTTTATCCTACTATATTTTCCCTTTTCCTCTACATCAATATGTTTTCAGGCATATTCTCAAAGCACAGAGAATATTCCTTATAAATTGAGACAAAATTATGCTGCCTTAGGTATATAATTTAAGGTATTTTATGCTGCACAATGAAATATAGAAGAAATATAAAGGATTTATTCTTTAATGAAGCTATCTGAGACACTCACAATGCATTTGACTTGGATGGTAGCAATAACATTTTATAGTATATACAGATTATATAACACAGAAGTCTCAAAATACTCCATGGAGAAAATACTGTTTCCTATTTTCATGCTTTCAACATGAAATATAACAAAGCATAGTTTGGGGGGGAAACAGAAAAAAAACCCAGAAATTTGAAACAAAACAAGAAATGGCCTTGTGACCTCCAACATCTAGGCAAAAAATAATCCATGAAAAGTAGGTAGGGAGTTTCCTGAGTAATTAATAGGACAAGAATCAAAATACAACCATAGAAATAACAAGCAGAGCATATATTTAGTACCCGTGGAGAAGGGAAAAATTGCTTTCTACTCTCTCCAGGTCTCCTTCTCTTTTAACTTGATTGAGAACAATTGAACCAGATCCATTAAAAAATAAAATAAATAGCCAAATGTTATCAGGCATGATGGAGAACTTTTGAAAAGGAAATTAGGATATTAGCAAAAGAAGGAAAAAAATAAGTAAAGATAAAAAGCAGAAAAGGAGAAAATAAAAATATTTCAGTTAAGAAAAAAGTTTAAATAACTAAATAGTTAAGTACAGGGGAAAAGATAACCAGAGCAAGAAAACAAAAATAATAAGAATGCAGCTCAGGATGATCTTTGGAATGGAGTATGCCTGATTTTTTAAAGCTTCTCAGCAAGATCTTGCTAAACTAAAAGAAACTATCATGCACTAAGGGTAAAAAATCTTTCAGGATATTAGTAATTGGTTAAAAGACAGAAAGCTAGGCAGAAAGAGATAGACTGAGCTGGCAAGAATCTGCTCTCAGGTATTTTTTGCTGCTCCATTGTCGTGGACCGCCCAGCGTTCCCTGAGTGCTGCGACACTTCTTGGACAGAGGCATCTTTGTGAAGACCCTTGACCTGTCCCGGGCACAGGCACACCTGGGGCCCTGGTGATTAAAGCTCTTTTAGAGCTGCCGCCTGAGTGAAGAGGTGGCAAAACTGCTGAAGGCGATGCAGGAATGGAGCGGAGACTGCAAGGCCTCCTCGCCTTCCAGATCCCTCTTTATTGATTGGGAACTGCCGCCAAAGAGAGCCCGAGGTCTGAGGGGAGCGGGATTATACCGGGACATAGAGGGGTGGGGGTTACAACTCGGACCCATGGGGACTGGGGAAAGGGCCTGCCAGGGGAAGGATCCAGAAAGGAACAATAAGGAGGGGGAAACTGTGAACCAGGGATACAGCAAATGGGAGAACAGGGATTAACATACAGGTCTGAGGGCTCCCTGGAGTGTCTTATTTTGCTCACTGTGACTGTGGGGGAAGTCTCCTGAGGAGACTTCCCGGGGGAGAGTACAGAAGCTAAATGGCAGCTTGCTTGCTGCTGGCTCTCCAAGAGAGGGTGATACCATCTGTGGAGGGCCTAGGGGCCACCACACTCCATCTTTTCAGAAGTTATATGAAATATGGAACAAATAATGAGTTCACAACTGGTACCAAGTTCACAGATTGCAGAGATGTACTCAGGATCATCAATTCTGAAATTGGCTGAATACGGCAATAAACAGTTTTGACTAGAAAGTGTTAACAAGCAATTAAATAGCCTGGAGATGAAAACCATTATCCAGTAAGTGAAAGCCTATGGATGTAGGGGAAAAAGAATTCCTAAGCACAGATAAAGGTGTATCTGAATTTCTTGTTACATTTCAAAGGCCCCAGAGTTGCTTTGAGCATATTTGTGAAAACATTAATTTAAAGCTCAGACACAGCTAAAAGTCAAATACTGTTTGGAATTACTACAGTAAAGGAGGAAAGCACATCAAAAACCAGTAAAAACAACACAGAAAATGAAAAAACCCACTGCATCATGTCATGGCATCATGCTTTTCAGGATATCATACAATTAGGAAAAGCTCAGAAATAGAGACTGTAGGGATGACATGGAAAGACTCCTATACAAAAGTAGATAAAGAATAGAAAAAGAGGTATTTGAGGAAGAATGAGCTACAAAATTGTTTGAAGTATGAAAAAACTGAGCAGTTTAACTCACAGATTTTAGAAAACACGGGTCCAGTGAGGAATCCATACCCAATTTGGAGAAAATTTGGAAGATGAGTGAGGAAATTCACCATTTGGGGGAGAAATTAAACAGAAGTAAAACAAAAGTCTTTGCTTTCTTTCATCATAAAAATGTGTTTCATTGTCTTACATGTCTTGCTTTGGCAAAAGAAAAAGGGAGACAAAAAAAAGATGAAGAAAATAGTCATTCCCTCCAATTACTAAACCTGATTGGTTTCCATTTCATGTAGATTCTGTCTAACAATTATATAATAAGTAATTATGTGTTTATGTATGTAATTTCTCAGCTAGCTTTTTGTGCTACATTTTTTAACAAAAGTTTGGGCTCAAGCAGAGAATGAGGCTTTGAGCCATCTGACTGCCTTTTTTATTATCTCCCATTTGTATACACAGGCATATTTTATTTGTTTGGTTTTAATGGGTTTATTTGCCTTGGGCTTCTTACCTCTACCTCCTTCTTCCCCTTCTTTTGTGTCTTTTTACTTCAAAAGCTTTGTTTGATTTTCCAGGAATGAAAAAATATACAAAGTTGTGAAACAAAGGAAATGTAACAATTTAATATTCCTTCAGGATGGAATTGTATGAGGAATTTTATAGGAGGGCAATTATAAACATCAGTATGGAGCTTTTATGTGTGTAGCAATATTGGGCACTCATTTGGGCCCAAGATCAGGACTGGAACTGGCCCAACCCAAAAAACAACTAATGGAATTTTTCTGTCAAAAGCTGCTATCCTAAAACCCCCCTTAGTGTGCCACTGCTGGATGCAGACAGCAGCCCAGCTTCAGTGCTCCACACCTTCTCCTTTGAAGTTCCCCAAGTATTTATACAGCAGTGAAACTGCTTCTAAAAAACAGATGTGAAGCTGGTCTGGTGCCTAAATCCAAGCCCTATCTCCACTGTCCATGTGAAACCAAGAGGGTTTTGGCACAGAACAAATCTTCTGGCCCTGTGACAGGATCTGTTCCTGGCTCAGCTACCTCCAACTGTCTCAGGTGCTCCCTGGGGGTACCATGCTTTCAGAGCTTCCCACTCTACCCCAGGGGAGGGGCAGAAACTCCCCCCCTCTACTGCATGTGCTGTCACTTCAAATTCTGGTTGTGCGAGAGGGGGTATGAAGGCAGCCATTTCAGCCCACAGAACTCAGTGAGTTCCAGGATGCAGCAGAGGATGTGCCAGGAGCCCTCTGACACCAACAAACTGGAGAAACTTGGCACATGGCTTATTTCTCATTCAGAATGCCTGGTCTGGGTTGTTCCCTGCAGAAATCCTGCCATGACCCTTGTTCCAGGTCCTCCACTGCAGCTACTTACAACCTGCTTCAAAGTGCTGCAGCCCATCTGTAGGTCACACCCAGGCACCAGGGGAAACATCCAGGAATCAAAGAGGAGTTTCAGCCCTCTTGGCTTGAGGCATTCAAGCTCCCAGCCAAAACACCAATGTAAAGATTACCCAGGAGTGCTTTCTTTAACTCATGCTGCTCTGTAAACTTTTCCACCAGGGTGGGAGCACAATACTGTGCTCTGAATTTTAAGACACTTTATCTGCAAGTAGTGTGGTGGGTTCACTTCCAAGCCTGTTTCTGTAGGCAATGGGCATTTACACATATGAATTTCTCTGGAGGCAGTATACCATTTCCACTTTCCCACACAACTTCTGGGGAGGTGCATCACAGCTGCTCCACAGTTCCCTTCCTCCTGCTCCTTTCAGCCAAACCAAACCCTTCAGTTTCAAGCAGTGTGTGTTCTCGCTATATTTTGGATGCGTGTTTTCAAACACAGCCCGCTTTATAGGAAAGGGAAATTATAATCATATTGGTGTGTATCAGGAGAAAATTTCACAAGCCTTAATTCAGATGTGGCTAATGGGATGGATGCTTTGCTCTCCTCCCTAGCACTGAGGGAGGTTACTTCAGTGCAGAGGCCAAGGCTGATCCTTCCCTAGGTCTTTCCCTCTCAGCTCACTCTCAGCAGCTCTTTACTAGTTTAGGAAATCCAGGTACCTTACCAGGGCTCTAAGGCCAGCTCTAGAGACCACTGGTTGTACTGGATCAATTCCCTTCCAGCCCTTAAACCCCTTCATCTCAGCTCCCTGAGCAATTATGTGCACTCTTAGAGTGGTGTGGTAAGTGAATTCAGAGAATTTTCACTGTTCTCCTGAGTGCTCCATGTCATGATGAGGGGAATTTCAAGCCTTGTCTTCAGCCAGTCTGGAAGAAATATCTCTTTCAAATTAAGGTCAACCCTTGCTTTCTCAGGGCATCTGATTCATTAGTGATAGACTGAGGCTGATACATTTATTCATACTATAAAAGTATTAATTCTCATTTCAATGAATTAGGAAATATCTGGATATTGATTTATATCCTCCCCCTGCATAGTCTAAATTGATATCTGAAGGAAAACTATCTTTTCAGGTAAAATCTGATGCCTCGGCTATATCTCTAATTAAAACATTTTCATATTATAACAGACCTATTCATGGGTAGAAGGTAATTTGTTAGTGAGGACCATATGGTGATTTTATCCCAGCACAGAAGTGCTGGGATAAAGTAAGTTTAACAAAGCTGTTATTAAACACTGCTTCATATGTGCAGCTTTTGGCAATATTTGTATGACTATTTAGAAGGCCACAAACAAGTAAAGCACTTACACATGTCTAGTTCGATGCCTGCAGTACTTCCAGGTCTGATAGCCCTAAGGACCCATCTACTTGCATGTACACATGTGCTTCACCAATTCAGTGATCCGATGGATAAGAAATACCAAAAGTAAGGAAAGCAAGTAATTTCTGAAGGCTCAGATATCTGAGAGCTTAGTGACAGCCTCTCACACAAGCTGCACACAGGGGTCCAGAAGCCAGCCATGCACCACACAGATATAAACATTGTACACAGGTGAATTAAACCTCAGGTGGGTAGATTTCTCAATCTAAATGGATGTGAAAGATCTCCTGGATGCCAAGCTAGGGCATTCCACAAACACAACGATTGCAAAACAGGAGTTAAGACAGACAGAGATCAACTGACCCCACAGATGTAAAAATATAGAAATCCCTGTCACTTAACTTGGAATTTCTCTCACAGTCTTAAGGCAAGTGACTCCAGAAAGACACTGAAGAACTGTGGCAGAGGAAAGGGAAAAAATACCCCCATTCTATTACATGTACAACAAAAGTGAGCAGATGAGATTGTATGAAAACAATGTGCCAAAGTGTACAGTCATGTGTCTGCCTTCTGATCATCCAGCATGGAAAATGTGGTTGCATACCATCAAGGATGTCCTGGAACACCCCCTGTAACCATAAAAAAAATCCCATAAGTACGCTTGCTATAAAAATTAATTTCCATTTGTTAACACCTAGTGCCCAGTGCTCTCAGGGCATTTTAACAGATGACAATTTGTTTAAACTTTTGATTTAAGCATGAGGAACATTTTGTTATGTATCTATAAAGCTCCACATGATCCAAGTTTTTTTACTGGAAATTGAAATGTCACTTCTTCCAAACATGTTGGTTTTTTACTTGGCATATGGGCACAACAGATGGAGTAAATGTGAGAAATTGCTGTAACACTGAGAAAAGGTGGTTCTCAATGCTGAAGAGTTTGGAACTGATGTTAAAATTTGCCTCCTTGACTTCCTTGAAGTCAATGGTATGTAATACCATTAATGCACATATTGCATGATCTTGCAAGGAATAAATGTTCATATCATATGCACCGATATGAGTGAAACAGCACTCTCCAACAACCTGGTCTAGTGAAAGGTGTCCCTGCCCAAGACTCACCATCCAACCTGGCCTTGAGCACTTCCAGAGATGAGGAATCCAAAGCTTCCCAGGCAACCTGTTCCAGTGCCTCACCACTTCAATTGCGTATTTACACTGCCATTATATTGATGCCTTGAGAGGCTACCTAGAACAAAGGCTAGACAGTGTTAAAGGAATAAAGTAGGTATTTATTAAAAAGGCTTTCAAAGGATACACCTTGGGCAGTACAAGAACCTAGCCGAGGCTACATCCAAGATGGATGACCTGTCACATGCTTTCACACTTTTATAAGTTTTGGTCCATTTACATATTGGCTTGACTGTCCAGTTAAAGCTTCAGGTTATGAAGTCGCAGCCTCCCACTTTGCTCTCCTCAATTCCCTGTTGTTTTTACTTTTTGGGCCTGAAGCTGCAACAGTGTCCTTGGTTCTCAGGTTGGAGAAGGATTATTTTATCTGACTAAACTGTGAAGATAACTTGCTAACACTTTATATGAAGTTCAGAGTTATATAATAATGCAGTGAAGAATCTGGGAAATATGAAAGCTAAAACTTAAGGCATCACTATTAAACTACATTATACTGCACAATATAACTTATATTGCAAAATTAGATTGCAATCCATTCAATTGCACCGAATTATATCTCTAGCCAACTCTAACTTGTTCAATAAAAGAAACATTCAGCCTCAATTTTTAACCAGTAAAGAAAGGGATACACGGGAAAGGATTTGAGCTGTATTTGCTGATTGGACAACACAGGAAATCAAGTTCAAACCAGCAAGAAGTTTAGTCCTCAGAGAGACTATTTTTACTACCACGTCCTTCCAGCTCTAGTAATTGACACAATGCAAAAGGTTTCCCCTTTCAGTATCTCAGACCTCCCTCCCATCGCACAAAGATTCCTTACAACATTGGTTCCATGAGTCCTGCTCGCAGATCTGTTCAGCAGCTGCCCCCTCCTCCAGGCAGTCCTTTCTCTCTCACACAACTTTGCAATCAGAGAGAACAATCCCATGGTAGCAATGGAATATGCACACAGCTCTCAACAGGCTGTGCGTCTGCCAGTAACTCAACTTATTCCTCAGGATCTAAGGAGATACCTGGTTTTTGCACCTCCTGTATGCAGGAGCATTGCAAGCATAGCAGAAGAGACTGTTGTAGAAGGAAGATGTGGATAAAGACACACAGAAACTGGGCCATGGCACTTAACAAAAGCAGAAAAGTAGTCAAAAAGAAAAAAAATATGAAAATTAAAGTGAGATTAAAGAAAAAAATGTCCATTGCAGATAGAGCGGGAAAAAAAGAAGATTCACTGATGAGTTACCATCAAAATATTACTCCAAGGTTTCTCAAGATTTTGCCAGTATGGATGTAATACAAAGATATCCTTTAGGCAGTGATGTCATTGTGAGGAAAAATTATATTAATCTATTTCTATTCTGAGCTATATAAAATTTTCTTTCTTATGACAGACACTGCCTGAGTTTACCTACCAAAAAAGTTAAGTTTTCCTATTTATTATCTACTACATCTACATGTTAAAAGAACATTGATAGTAACTTTTAATACCTGTTTGCTTTTGTCAGTTGGTATTTTGTGGGTACCACTGGTAGCTGCTTTTGTATGAGCTCAGTGGTATGTACACCTGTTGACAGGCACCTACAACAAACACTAGAGTGTACAAAAATTTGATTCATAATTTAGCAGTGATCTGGTTACAGTGAATACTGAACAGTAAATGACTTCTGAACACTGTGTTTCTGTTAGCCTGAGTAATAATGACCTGCCCTGGAGAAAGCTGTTGGCTGCTGGGTTCCTGAGTGCAACAGACATGTGCAACAGACATCCTTGTGCAAGAGAAAAAAAAATGAAGTATAGGCGATTTCATGAATGCCAGTTCAGCCCCTTCCTCAGGAAGGCAAAGTAATCCAGTTCTTGAGCACAGATGGCTTTGGATAATCAGTACAAGATTTATGTGACCACAACACACAAAGCCACATTCTTTTTTCCTCAGTTCTAGGTTTAGATTTTTTTTTTCTAATGAGCATTGTAAAAGGACTAATGTGTATATAAAAAAAAACCCTTTAAACTTTCATAACACAAACACTCTTAAGTGCTAGCATTTGCTTGCCAATTTCCAGAGCAGGAGTTAGATAGAATCAAGGCGAGACAGTTATTATGATCCCTTGAACTCTCATCCAGACCTTTGGTCCCAGCTGTCAGAGATTGCTGGTGTTCATCACTGACATATTCATCATGAGCTTTCACTTTTGGAAGGTCTGTCACTTCATATCAAGAGGGGCATTATACCCATAAATTATTTGCCATAATTTTTTTTTTGAGGAGTACAAGGAGAAGCACACAATTTATTCAGTACATATTATATTAGAGTGAAGGAATAAAGTGGATGACCTTTTTCTTCCCCTTAATTTGCTACCCAGACTCCTGTACTGCTTAAGTCATTTCTTCAGGATCCATCTTGGCTACATTAAAGGTAGCCATTCATTCCCACATAGTAAGAGTCTTGTATACCTTGAGGAACCATGTCCCAGTTAGAAGAGAGCTTTTTTTTCCCTCCATCTCTCAGGTAGCATTATATTTTTCAACAGTTCAATAACATTATTTATTTGAAACACAGTTTCTCTGTGTTATTGCTTTTTTTGCATTCAATATGTGCTTCCAATGTGTGCCAAAGATACCATGATTTTTTTTCAAGTTTTAAAAAAGAAAAATCAGAAAACAACAAATTAAACACTCTTTGGAGTTACACACTGCCAACACAAGAAAAGTATTTTGGAAGCAGTATAGACATACAGCGATTGTAACAATCAAATGGCTTAATCTTCTGATGAATTCTCACCTACCTATTCCATAAGTGGATGAATACTACATACTTTTACAAGCATAAAATTGGGGAAAAGTGTCAGAAAATCAATACAGAGCACTTTAGTTCTTTAAGCCCACAGCAGACAACCAAGGAGCTTTAACCTGCCAATGTATCTGCAGGAGAGCTAGCTGAGTGGCCAGATATGACTTCTGGAAAAATATCTAGTGGTTGCATTTTGTGCCAAGAAAGGAAACCATAACACATAATAATACAATATACTGGAGTGCCACCAGAATATTTTTTTGTATGAAAAAGCACTGGGAGAGGGAAGATGCTTGTAAAGAAAAAATCAGGAATCATATGGTAATGATTTCCCCATTGTAAAAATGGACTTAAATTCGCCAAGATACATAGATGATGTCCTCTATGAGAAGATCCTGCTTATCAACAGAAGAAAATTACTCACAATTTTTTTTTATTAATTCAAGTGTTAAACATTTCAGTAGCACCCCAGAAGACAATAGCTCTTAAAAGGGTTTATGGTCTCTGCTGACTATGGATTATCAAGTATTTTGATTTATTGTCTATGTATTCCCCCTTCAGGAAAAATTTACGATATCTTTTCACAGAGGTTTGATTCAATCCATGTGAGCCATAGTGACAGATTCTGACAGTGTTCATTGCCAGGATAGTCAGATGCACTGAAATTTCATTTTAATGCACCTTGAGCTTTCACAGAAATTAAGTTTTCTAGTTCTGAAAGTTGCATAGCTAGCAATTCTCAGTTCCTCCTCTGAAAGGCCACCAACCTTGATGTATGCTGGCTACTCCTGAAGCTGACAATGGCACCTTGGCTCTGAAGCAGTAGAAGGACTGCAATAGTTCAGTTCTTACAAGACTAAATTTCCAGACTAGATGCATAGTCCAGAAAGACAGGATGCCATCCACAGGGCCATGGACAAGCTCAAGAAGTGGGGTCATGGCAATCTTGTGAGGTTTAATGAGACCAAGTGCAAGGTGTTGCACGGGAGTCAGGGCCACCCTCAGTATCAATCCAGGCTAGGGGATGGGCTGATCCAGAAGAGCCCTTATGAGAAGGACCTGTGGGTGCTGGTGGATGAGAGGTTGGCCTGGCAATGTCAACTTGCAGCCCAGAAAGCCAACTGTATCCTGGGCTGCACCAAAAGCAGCATGGCCAGCAGGATGAGGGAAGGGATTCTGCCCCTCTGCTCCACTCTGGTGAGACCCCACCTGCAGAGTTCCCAGCACAAGAAGGACCAGGACCTGTTGGAGTGAGTCCAGAGGAGGGACACCAAGGTGATTAGAGGGATTGAGCATTTATGAAGAAAGATTAGGAGCATTGGGATTGTTGGGAAGAAATACCGTTGGAGTAGTGAAGCACTGGAACAAGTTGCCCAGAGAAATTGCAGACGGCCCATCCTTGACAGTGTTCAAGGACAGGTTGGATGATCTAGTGGAAGATGTCCCTGCCCATGGCTGGAAGTTGGAACTAGCTGATCTTTAAGGTCCCTTCCAACTCAAGCCACTTTATGATTTTATGCTTTTACTTTTTTATTCTCATTTGTAGGACTCTGATATCTTTCAGTTAACAAATGAAGAACTGAGAATGACATACACACACACACACACACTGAGATATATATACACATATACACACAAAATATATACATTTATGTATTTACAAAAAAAATCTGCTCAATTGGAAACCATCTGTGACACCTGGTCTTTTACTAAATCATACGTATTTATATATAGACACATCACTCCATATGTATTTACTCCAAACTCCTCTAAGATCATGATTCTCAGAGGTGAAAATTGCTGAGCTCCATACATACAGCACTAGCCTTTCATTAAGAAATCCAGTTCCCATAGTAATACTTATCCATTCTGCATCTTTATGTCCAAGTACACGCTTAAGTATCTAAGAGAAAATAGCAATCAATGAGCATAGTAAAGTGGTAAATATTAAATCTATTTTATGCACATAGAGACATTTTGAGTTGAAGCCATATTGAAAATTTAGTGTAGTGAATTATATTTCCTCTACTGACACCTACAGGCTCTAGATCAGACACAGAGGATATTTCTTCACTCAAGGTTAGGCAGCAAAATGCTATTTAAAAAAAATCAGAACCTTTTTTATCTTACCCTCTTTTTTATCTTAAAAATCAGGCAAAAATCCAGTTTTAAAGACTACCATCAGGAGAGTAAGTAAGCAAATGTCAGTTAACAGAGTGTCTAGTAACTATTTCCAGAGAATATCAGGTAGTTAGGTGGTGACATGTTGCACTGTGATCTTTTAAATTCACAGCTTCTGACTGAAGATCAATATCTGCAAGAACCTCTTATGGTTTGAATCAACAGCAAATAGAAGTCTCTCTCCTGTGGATCATTAATACTCAAGTTTATAACATTTTTAACCTCTTACTGTAGAATCATATTAAGATCTGGAAATATATTCATATTCTCGGTTAAAAGATGCAATCAAGATACAATCTTGGACACACCTACACTGTTGTATAATCCTGCTATATCAAATGAAGTCAGGAAATTACATGACTGTGAAGTCTCCTAAATTCTGACTTGATAAAATCTTTTAAGGAGCAATAATTGAAATCACAGGTTCCTAAGCTGTAATGCATCCATTTCACTGGGATGCAAAATGCTTCCTATAGAGCTCCTGGGAATTTAATAATGTAAAACTACATTTTCAAAGTGTCTCCATTTATTTAACCTACATTGTTACTAGTAACTTTCTGAAAGGCAGCTGCACAGACTAGATGGCTAGCATGTCCTCTGGAAAATTCCATTTTATCAAAACCAAATCCTTTTTGCAGAAATGTGACAGTTTCACAGACTCAAATTCAGAGCAAAATACCAAAGATACTGCAGCACTAAAGCTCAAAGCATCCAAATGGCTCAGCAGTGTAGGCAATCAAACAGATTCAGCATCAAATCTCCTCCTTTTGCAGATCAAGGCTTTGAATTTGGTTTTACATTCAGTGAAGTCTCTTAATTATTTCATTTACTCAGTCTTTCTTACCATATTATTACACAAAATGAAATGGGTTCAACATGAGATTTTTTGCCATAACTAGCATAGATTGTACTCTTTGAGCAGTACTGTACAGAAATACTTGGGCTAGGCCAGACCAAGCTACTTTAGATACTAGAAAGAGCAGAGGATAAGTAACTACTTCTTTTATTTGCATGGGAAAAAAAAATTAAGACAAATGTTCCTTAGCTGCCTGACAAGATGACAATCAGATGACCAACCACCTCAAGTGTATGCCTGTCAATGCACACAGCCTGGGGAACAAACAGGAGGAACTGGAGCAGACTGAAGGTTAGCACTAACACAAATGTTTTAAATTTTAGAAGAGAAAATTTCAGCTCTCTCAGAGCCAAATTGGGAAGGATTTCATGGGAAGCTTCCATGAAGGATAAAGGAACTAGCATGTGCCAGGAGTTTTTCTAAAATTCTCTTCCTGGAAGCACAAAAACTGTTCATCTCCTTTAAAGACAGAGAAGTGGGCAGAGCAAGAGACCCCCTTGGCTTAACTGTGAGTTTCCGAGTCTGTTCAAAAGAGAAGCATTGCACAGTTGGAAAAGCAGAAAAACACCTGCCAAGAACTAGAAGGGCACTGCTACAGTGTACAGAAATGCAGACAGAAAACCAAAACCTGAGCTCAAATTGAAATTGGCCAGACATACAAAAAACTACAAGAAAGGGCCAATTAATAGATGCAATCTGGAAATTACTCATAGATCCTCAGTCAGTCCTCCAGTAGAACTAAAAGGGTGACAAAACCACCATTACTTTTAAAATTTAAGCTGGATACATGCAGAGTGATTGGCTCTTAGTGAGGTTGCCTGAGCAGCAGAGCCTCATTTGTCACCCCGGGTGACACAGGAGTAAAAGCAGTGAGATGGGGTCTTTCCCATCTCCAGGAGAGCTCCTGTATCCCACGAGGCCCGGAGGGGAAAGAGCCAAATGGTCCCAGGGGAGGGGGATTATATAGGGTGGCCAGGGGCAGGTTTCACTTGGCCAGTGGGGAAAGGAATTGGGAGAGACCAATCAGGGGAAGGATCCAAAAAGAACCAATCAGGAGGGGTAAAAACCAGGAACAAGGGGAATAACCAATGGGGTATGAAACATTAACATAGAACTGCAAAGGCTTGTGGCTTGAAGTATTTTTTCTCACCTTGAGCCACAAGGAAAACTCTCCAAGGGACTTCCCAAAGGAGGGTCCCTGTGAACTGAGACAGCCTAGGGGCTGCACATGGGTTGAAGCACTTTTGCTCACTCTGAGCTCCAAGGAAGTGTCCCAAGGTGATTTCCTAAAGGGGAGTCACTGCCAACTGAGGCAGTCTAGGGGTTGCACACTCTCCAACGGAGGGAATTGGTCTCTTTGGAGGGTCAAGGAACCACCACAGATATATGTGTTAATTTAATCAAGTGAAATAATAAACAAAGGTATCAATCAGACTGGTTGGAAATCAAGAGGATTTTTCTACAAGTAAGGAATTCTGGTTTTGTGTTTGTATTCACTACAGTTCAGAGGTCCTTGTGACTTGCTCTTGTTTGGTTGGTATTGGTTTTGTCTCCTCTCAGACTCATAATTCACTCAACTATACATCTTATTGGAAAGTGTGTCTTTTATTTTACCTTGAATGTCAAGCATATTAACAATCTCTGATAGTAGGACAACAGAAAAACAACACATTAGAAAAAGTGACTTACAAAGCATCGGTTAACTTAATACAGGACTCTGCCTTAATTTAAGAAATGGATTTTAAATTCTCATGGGAACTGTGCCTTTGCTCTTTATGTAAAAGCAAGCAATACACTTCATTAGCAAAGCATACAATGAAAATTACACACAGCTGGCTTAAAACGAAAAAGGAAATAGCATGACAAACATTGCTGCTGGTCAGCCACCAGTTAGACCTTTCTCCTTGTAAACCTGCTTCTTCAATTTGGCAAGCAGTCCTTGAGCAGAAACAGCAAAGGATATTTAACTTGATACTTCGTTACACAGAACTGTTACTCTGGGGTTGTGCAAACATTTTTAAACCTTTAATTTTGTCAAATCATAGCTAAAGCCAGCTATGCCAGGTTTTTTTCTTTTTTTATTTTTAATGCTATTTTCATACGAGTTGAATCACTCACATGGAAACTTTTGACATTTAGTAGGTTGACAGTACCATCTTCAATAAAACCTTGGCCCTTGAACTTGTAGTTCTACCCTCGCATTTCACCTTGGTTTTAAGCAGAGCTGCATCGGAAAATAGGTGACATTTCTTCTGTGATGAGTCCAAGTATCTGTCTTAATTCCTAAAAATCATGATAAAATCCTAAAAAGCATGATAACATGCTTTCACTCACATCTGGAGCAATGACATATGAAATGCACACAAGGCAATGAAATTTGCACACATATGAAGTCAAAGCCAGACATATTCTTTCAAAATCAAATACTGTGTATGTTGGCTGATTGTGAAAAATTTCACAGTTACTTATACCTGACCAATGCCATTTAAGACTTAATTCTGCTCCCAGTGGTGTTTCCAGCAATTTTGCAAAGGACTTTCTTTGGTAAAAAGAGGTAAAAGGAGAATGATAGGACACTTAAATACTAAATACCAAATATTATCATTAGTTTTATTTCTATTAAAACTGATAATCTCTTTAAAAACACTTGAGTTCAACCAGTGCAAGGTATTAAAAAAAAGTGACTGGAGTTTTGGAGTTTCTTGTCTAAGGGACTGTATAACCTTTGAGATCATTATTTATAATGCTTTAGATGTCAGAGGTACTTTGTTCCTTCTTATGGGATTATTGCTGGTCACCTTCCTGAGATTTGAACAACCATGAAAGATAAGCACCATAACTATTCCTCTAAATTATCATATCACAAATTAATAATTTGGTCCTTTTCTAAATGGATCTCTCCCCACAATTACACTAAAACACAGTGATGGGTCACAAATTCCAGGGGGCCCAACTGGTCCTGGCATCCCTGGAGTGCCACGATCTCCATCTTTACCAGGCTGCCCACGCTCTCCAGGACGTCCTTCCTTACTCATGCCTGGTGGACCTTCAGGACCTTAATAACACACATGTAATAAATAAATAAATGCGATACTATTGAAATGAAAATGAGCAAGTATGGACCCACACTGCCCTCTCTCTTTGGTGAACTATGCAGATAAAGAAAATTTCATTTCCTTCAAAAGACACTTCTTGTCACAAACTGCTTATATATTTATATAAACAACATGATATCTTACAAAGATTTTTTTAAAACACATGGAAAACACTTTAAATGCTTTTAAAGGAAAATATGAAAATATTTTCCTAATATATCTTCCTAATATATCTTCCAAATGCTCAACTTCCTATTTTGTATGCATACACGAATGTTATGAAGAATATTTCCCTCATTACAAGTCACATGATCATATCAGGGCTGAGTTTTCAGATATAGTTGACTTTGGCATCCATCTATCAAGGAACAGAAGTCTCAGATACCAATCTCTACAGGACCTATCCTGTATTAAATAATGTATTACATGGCAATTTATAAGGTATGCAAGAGACAGACATTAACCTAAAATATATTTGGTAAGTAAGATGCGTACAAACTATTGAAGTTTTTCCAAATTACATCAACATTTTTTCTAAATCAGACTTTAAAAAAATTATTAGCATGCATTGAATCTGCATACCTGAACCATGCCTCACCTGGAGGTCCTGGAGGACCTTGGATCCCAGGAACGCCAACTCCTTGATTACCTTTTGCACCATTCTTCCCTGGCAGTCCTGTGAATTAGCAAACACATGCATATCTTGGCACATTATTGTCATCCAGTGAAGTCAGAAATCAGCTTTTGATAATATTTATTGAATTAACTATGTAATATTTCGAAAGCAAATAATGGGATGCAAAACAAGCCTTTTCTTGTAACCTGCACAGTGTGACTGGGTTCTAAATTATGCTAATTTCTACTGAATTTAAAGTTGATGTAGCAACAGTTAAGCAGACAGCCACTATCAGCTGAGGGAACAGATGACAGGTAATTAAGAAACTTTCTGTCATTGCCTTCCCATCAGCAAAGTTTTAATATGTTGAATAGAGGACGTGTAAGTTTTTCATCATAATCCCTGTGGAATACAGAATATAATAGAAAATGTTCCACAACACACAGAGCAGAATTAAATTTCCACCAAAGAAATACTGTGAGGGTCAAAACATGAGCTCTCTTACACTAGTACAATGCAGTAAATTCAGATTCTTCATAGATACATTATCTATTTTTCCAACTTCTATGGAATAACCAGAACTGCTAGTGTCAGCTCCAGAGAAAAACTGCATATTCTCCTGTTGGAGATTAAATTATAGAAGTACTACAGGCAAATCTTCTTTACATAGAAAATTAAATTGATGTGCTAGGTCACAGGTAGTAAGTCACAAAGAAAATAAATATTTATCAACCATTTGTCAGCTTAGCCTTGGCACATTACTAGATAGCTCTTATTTCATACAGCTTTCCTGATTATTTTGATGCTACCAGTTACCAAATTATGAACTCCATCTAGTCTCTTGCTTAAGTTCCAGACTATATAGGTGTACTTAACATGAAGTCTGCAAATACATCACAGAAATCAATTGGAATGCTTCAGCAGCTGAGTTACCTGAAAGCATAAACCTTAGTCTGCCTAAAAAGAATCCAGAATGTTTATGAAAATCATAAAGAAAGGAGCAAAAATCCTTTTAAGATAAAGAGAACAAAAGGATGAAAATTAGGAAATCAAAGGGAGTATAAAAGTTGTTGGATGTCAAACATCAGCACAGATATTAAGTAGCTAGTGACTAAATACTGTTCCTTAAAACAGCAGAAACAAACAAGTTTGGAAGAAAAGAAACCAGAAAACATGGAAATACTTTGAAATCTATGTCTAGGCATATTTGATGTAAAAAATAATGTAAAGGCAGACAGAAACATTTAGATGAGACTAAGAACTCTCTAAAAAGATCAGAACAGAATTTGACTACAGTAGAACTGAACAATAACTATCAGGCTGTGTTCTTGTATTCTCCTTCCTGTCACTTCTTCCCTGAAGGTGGTGAAACATCCACACTGCTCCATGTTCACAATTCCATTCAGCCAAACAAGCCCAGCTATTCTCTTACTCCCTCCTGCATTAATCATTCAAAACTTGAAGCAGAAAACCAAGGCATAAAGGCCTTTAGCACTGTGACACATGCACACTGTACCTCTTGTCCCACGAGCCCCAGGGCGACCTGGCATGCCCATCAGCCCTGGAACGCCATCATTCCCAGGTAAACCAGGAAACCCTCTTGGGCCTTCAGGGCCTCTTGGACCTGGTGGTCCTGGAAGTCCTGGGGGAGCACTTTGGGACTGACAATGGTTACAGTTTTGTAGTCTTCCACTCTGGAGAATGGCAGGCAACTGGGCTGGGAGAATTCAAACAAAAAAATTGCTTAAAGTGTTGTAACAATAGAAGTATTGCCCTCAACAACTAATACAAAATCAGTTCCCTCTTTTAAGAAAATGTAATACCTTTAGGAAACAAGATGGTAATGTGGAAATATAGTTCCACACGTGTAGGAAAACAATGAATAAATTGGCAATATGCCTTCAAAAAAGCATTTCTATAATTATCAGGAAACTTTTTTAGCACTTCAAACAAGGAAACAACAGTAAAGAAGCTTTCAAACTTACTTCTCAGTACATCTGAACACACCTGTCGAATAAACTCTTCTGAAAATTCCCGTGCCTGAATTGAACAGAGAACAGAGTATGCAATTCTTTCTGGTTTTTAAGGTGCACAGAATGAAAAGTTTGAAGTCCTATACATACAGGTTTTCCATCTGATCCAGGTGGTCCTGGGGGTCCTCTATCTCCTGGCTGACCTCTGAGACCAGGAGGTCCAATCAAACCCTGGACACCAGATTCTCCTTTTTGTCCACTGATGCCCCGAATGCCTGGATCTCCTTTCTCGCCTTTCTGGAATGAAAAATCAATGAAAAGCCAAGTATATGTTCACAAATCATTTGGAAGGTAGGTAGCACCAAACAAACATATTCTGAGAAACCTTTACTGAAGTTCTTCATAAAATTAATGTGATGCCAGTGAAAATTAACTTGATATTGATGAGATCTATTTTGTTAAAATGTATTGAAGTTTTCAGATTCCTTAGTAGCTGTTTCAGATAAAATTACCAAAGAGAACTAGAAATAAATTAACTTCTCATAACTTTCAAGACCCATTTCACTGTTCATTATTAACACATGGAAGGAAGGGTTTTATTCACTTTTTCCTCAGAAACACAATTTTTTAATAGTATGTTAAAATCCTTAGAAGACCAGAAAAACTGGATGTGAAATTCTGGCACCACTGAAGTTCCTGGAAACTTACAATAATAATCAAGTCTTTTATTTTATATCTGCAGTGTATAAGACAAAGGAAAAAACAATTTTATTTCAGTTAGGGATTTTTTTGCTTCTTTTTTTTCCCCATCTGATTGATGGTAACTGTAGTCTGTTTGCTTCACTGGAAAAGGTAAAAAGAATGTTGAAATTTAGATATATCTTCACCAAAGCAATGGTTCTATTTATGGAATTACCTACTGCAATAGTTCATGTGGAACTCTTTCCCTGCTCTAGAGCCAATAAAACATCAGTATGTGCCCAAGATTAAAGTGAGTATACTGTGTTTGCTCCCTTATGAGTTTTTTCCTCCCTTGTTTGCACAGTTTCTGCATAACATTAGTAGTTGCTGAAAAAATTTCTTTCTCCACTTTCAACTATTTTAGATGGAATTGTGAGAACAGGACTATTATACATGACAAACTTACTGAAGCAAATAATAGAAATTTAAGAAATACTTACGCATGCAGTCTCAACAGACTTACAGTGATTTTTAAATTATGGTATTTATATTACTTTTTAACATCACCTATATTAATTATCAAGATTCTTCACATTAGAAAAATTCAAAGCTTCCTGGCTTGGTCTATATTAGTAACAATACCCAGAATTCTCTACATGAATTAATACAGGGTAGCAAGCTTTAAATTCAGTGTCAGATTAATCAGTTTTATGAGCTAGGCTGTAAACTCAGGTAGTTCATGCTCTTAAAGAAACAGAGAAATGAGACAAAATGTGACAGATGTCAGTCAAGTGCCTAAGAGTACTGCTGGAAGGGTGACCCATTCAGTGGCATGACCTGAGCAGCTGTCCATATCTTCAGAAGTCATACACTAATTCAGATACAACTTCTTCCGAAGTTGTAGTTGTAATTTGTTTTCTTGATACTGTCATCTTGAATGTTGTAGTCACAGAGAAGGGATCCACTTAGTTACCTCATGTAGATTTGTACTTGCTCATTTCTAGTACATAATTGCAAAGGTGTTTTTTTCATTTTAACAGTCAGTAAGGCTCAGAGATAAACACATGGTGCTTATGTAGCTACCTGTGGCTATACTAGAAACTATATGTGTTGAGATCTGAAATCATGTTGGGTTTATAGCTAGGAGGGGTTTTGTTTTGGTTTTTAATTCCTTTACCCCTATGGACTATATTTACATAAAAGACTTGAAAGCTGAGCTATCTGAACTAAATGTAGAAGGCTTTAGGAACCAGAGAATACTGGGAAAATAGCATCTACTGTAGAATAACATTAGAGGCAAGAAGCCAGCATAAAAACACCAGGAGAAAAGGTTGGAAGCATTAGCAGAATTGCCTGAAGAACTTGCCAAGAAACAACTGAAACTGCAAGGGGAAAGTTTTCCACAGTATATCTTGGTCTTTTAATGTTCAGCCACATCCATGTGAGGCCTTGTTTGCTGACCCTTGCAATTGGCAAAGAAAAGCAAAGAAAGGAAAACAGCTTAGTAAGTGCTGAGACTTACAGGCTGAAGAAACTTTTAGAAATCAGAGTCTAATAAAAACCATATTTTATAGAAATAGAAAATAAACAAACTTTATAGGTTTGATAAGTAAATACAATGACATCATTATAGCTTAATACATAGTAAGAAATTATTTAAATGAATTTCCAGTAGAAATATTTTATTGCCATGATTTACAATACTTAAGGAGACTAATTCAATAGCATAAAGGAATCTTCTACCAGTTTTGGCGAAGTTTAGCAGAACACCTATAAGCCAAACCACAACTGAAGTATTTCCTAGAACCACAGAAGCATATTAAACAACTTATCTCTTAAAATGGATAAAATAATTTCATTATCAGAATGGAACTTCCAAGTAATGTATCCAGCTATTTTTACGCAACAATGCTTTAAGGAAAAAGTTTGAACAAAAAATATCGAAATAAATTTGAAGGAGAATTAGATTAATGGGACAGTGTATACTCTGATTTTACAAAATATTGAAATAAATAAATAATAACCAACAAAATTAATATTTTAAATACCAATTTCTAAACAACATGCAACACGATTCTTTTTCTTTAGTTATTTCTTCTGTTCAACCAAGCCTTTCTCTTTTTTTGTTGGTTGGTTTCTTAGCTTTTTAATTCTCTTAAAGTATATGCTTGGATTTAATAATTTTTAATGAAATGTATATCTCATTCTGTCTCTTTAATACTTCTTTCTCTGATATTTTTCAATCTCTCCTCTTTTGCTTATAGACATGTGAGTACAGAAGTAAGACAAAACACACATTTTACAGATCACATAATTTACAGAAACAAATAGAATGATTTTGTAATACTATATTTATCATTACAAGAATACATACCTCTCCTCGTTCTCCACTCAATCCTTCTACCCCCTTTAAAAAATAAGATGAAAAAGAAATTTAAAATGCAGGCTGAGCCAAATTACTTGGAATCAAAAATTAATTTTTTTTGTCCTTCATTTTCAGTAATCAATCACAAATGTTAATTTTTAAAAATTCTCTGATTGCTACAGTACAAAAACCAATACTGCATATAATGGTGAAAAAATTATATCAGAGTGAATGAACACTTCAGTATTACCTTTAATACCATGTACTAAGCAGATAAGTTGGGAATATGTCACACATATTATAAACATAAAAATATAATACAGACTTAAGAGATAAAACCTTATTCACTTTACAGAAGAAATAACATATCCTAGCAGAAGTAAACTCCTCATTCAAACTGTTTAATACCATCTTACTCAGCAGAAATTCATTTCAAAGCCTTTGAAATACAGACTCAATGGTAAGGCAGATTTTGACTGCGAGAAAATTATTTTGGTGTAATTTCTGCCAAGTGGTTCAATGGTGCTACTGACCATTATGTCCCATGGCAAGATGGCAGTTCTTGAGAATTCTTGGAAAGACCTTGTGTTGTCTGCTAAATGACTGATTTTATTGTTTGCTGACCAAACCAGATAAGCATGGGAAACAATTTTAGACTCAGTCTCTACTATTTTTTCAGCTTTCTCCAAAAAAAAAGCAAGCAAGCAAGCAACACCAATTCAGTTGCACCATTCTATCTGAAAAAAAAAAATCACTTTGTTTTCCTTTATGACTAAAATAATAAAGATATGGAAAAGTTGTCCATTATTCACAAAATAAATAAACAGAAAGTTTAGATTGTAAAGTGTTAGTCTAGGACATTACACTTGGTTAAGTCAATGACCTGTCTTTTAGTTTAAACTATTTCTTTTTTAAAAGATCTGCTCAGGTTTAATAATGAATTATTTTCAACCTACATATCTCTCAGAGTGTTAACTAATATGCAGTCTAGATTTCCTGTCCAGAATCCCCAGGAATCGGATCCATCTGGCTAGACAGGCAGCTGTATTCATGTCATAATTCTGAAAAAAGCAACTGTGGCTTCCTTCCAAGTCTAGTTTTAGATATGTACCTCTAAAAAATACTTCTCTGTTCAGACATGACAAGTGAACAAGTATTAATAAATACTATCAGCTATTTTCTGTGGCATAACAAGATCGCCAACTATGACACAATCAGCATATACTGGCCTAGAGTTAAAGAGAAACAACTGGATCTCACTGATTTACAACTGAAACAGGAAACATCTGTAATTTATGAGCACAGAAGATGTCAATAATGACTCCCAGTATAGTCTAGGAGGTAATAAACTGTATGAAAGTGTAGCATGATACATGCAAATTCTTAACATCTCAAGTATCACTCTTACAACGTTTACACAAAAGCCACTTTTTTATGTTATCTGCCTTTTATATTACTTATAACTGTTTTATAAAAATGTTCTATAATTAAGGCTTTACTACAGTAATAAAAGAAATGCACTTATGGTCTGTTTCTCAAGATACAGTATCACAGAACACAGGAACATGTGGGTTGGAAGTGGCCTCCTTGGATCAACTTCCTTTGCAGAACAGATGCAGCTTGATCAATTTAACATGCTGTCCAGACAATTTTTGCCACAATATCTAGGAGCAGCCTGCTCCAGTGTTTGACCACCCTCAAAGCAAAATGTTTTTCCTGTATATCAAGTTCCTGTGTTCCAACTCTTGTGCATTTCCTCTGATCCTTCAAGCATGCACAGCTGAGAGAAGTGTTGCTCCATCTTCTCTGTATGTGTTATATTTGTTATTTTAAAAATACTAAGAGTGTTTAAGAGGTAATTTATATATGTTATGTTGTACATAAATATATTTCACTGGATGCAAAGACTTTTACATGTTGATGGAAGAAGTGTTAAGAAGCAAATATGAATCGTGGCTTTAAACTAGGATCACTATGGCTGTCTTGAAGAAGAATCACTATTTTGACAGTACCTGTAAGCCTGGATTTCCTTGTCTTCCTTTTTCTCCTTTCAATCCCTTCAGAAAAGAAGCACATTTTATAAAATCTAAATTTATCTGTTACGTGTAATTAAACTATCAAAAAAATAACACAAGGACCTAAATACTAAAACCTCATTCTAAACCAGGACAAATCAATCTGAGAAGTTACTTTTCTAAGAGGTCAGAGCAGAAACTGCAGAATAAAATTTCTACCCTGAACACAGAGGAATTAAGCCAGGATCCAAGTAATGACAGGATATTTTTCTGTTTCTTGTAGGTATTTCCATGATTTTAGATAACAAGGAGGAAAATCCTACATGCTAATAGTAAAGTAGGCAGGCAGAAGCCAGGTGGAGTTACTTTGACTGTTCCTATTATCTTGCAGTGCCCTGCAGGCAGGGACACAGCACATCCTGCAACAGTCCTGGGTGATGTCCCAGGCCTCTGGGGCAGCAGCACAATCTGCACCATTGCTGGGAGCACACAGCTCTGCAACAAATGCCAACAGCCTTCTCAGGCCTCCAGAAATGCAGCTGTAAACTCATGTTGGCCATATTGGGCAGATTTCCTTGAAGGAGAGTTACTGCTGCTATTCAAGTTAACCTTCTGTGGAGTTTAATCTTAAAAAACGCCCTGCCTGAATTAATATCTAAGATTTGTATAAATAGCAATGCCAGATGATTTCATTAGGAAAAAAGTTTATATACCTGGATACCAGAGTCACCTTGGTTTCCTTTCTCCCCCTGTAAAATATTAGAAGAAAGGTCTCCATTTAAACATGAGTCACCTCTAAAACATGTAACTTGTGCTTTAATTCAACACAGTAATTACAAGAGAAACATCTAGCTTTTTCTTATACTGAAAGGAAACAAATTACTTTATCCCCATGTACACAAAATAAGTCCAGAAAACTATACTAAGAAAGGACTTTATCATTAAAACATCTATTGGAAAGAAAGTAAATACTCACATAACAAGTGAAAAATTAAAAAAAAAAAGTGGATACTCACATAAAAAGTAAAAAAATACAACATAATGAGGTGGAAAATCCAGCAGGATTTTATCTACACACTGCACGGGAGTGGAGAAGATGTAGGCAGGAAGAGAGCCAATGTTTCTCATGGGTTAAATTTTAGCTGAATGCACCACTGCATGCAGAAGTTATGCAAAAAAAAAACCAAAGAAAAAACAGCATTTTTTCTTCACAAACCCCTCTATATTTAAATTAAATCAAAATATTTAAGGACTAAGCTCCATTTTCACCCACTTGTTTTGCCTTGAAATGTTTAAAATAAATAATAGTGGGGGGATTTGCAATTAGATGGTGTAAACAGTGCTTAGAAGTCAGGTATGTAGTTTTATCAACTTGTTTGAACACCATCTAATTGACACCAGAGAGAAACAGGCAGTGCATTAAAACTATTCATTCCAATTAACAACAGAGGTATAAAACATGTACTCCAAAAATGTGCTATCTCTCTTCATTAATTGAAAAGGAAACTTAAAGTTATGAGAGATGGCTCTTACTCTAACTCTGACATATTTAAATAGACATAATTCAAAATGCTGATCCATGAGCATAGCAGCTCATGAAACAAAGGACAGATCTGTAGGGGGTGTGCAAAACTGCATTCAATAAAGAAAATAATTAGAATAGAGATTTTTGGGTCTTTTTTGTCAGCTTTCTTGTAAGAGCCAAAACTTTGTGCATTTGGTTGGGGTTTTATTGTTTGTGGGGTTTTTTTTGTTTGTTTGTTTTTGGTTTTTTTGGTTTTTTGTTTTTTGGTGGGTGGAAAATAAAAGAATGTTTAATTAAATGTTAAACAGTAGTGAAGAGATTTTTGCCATGGCAAATATTTTCCTTATTGAAAATCCAAGAACATATGGAAACATTTATGCCAGCTGTATTATTTTATTATACTGTACTTGAATGTAAAATATTCAGTTGTTTCAAGTTTTAAAATCATCTATAGCTGAAAGGCTTCACTTTTACTGTCAGATGCCCAAACTGCACTTTTCTTCCTGAATAATTCCAGTTTGTCATTGGACTTGTAACTCCAGCTAATTTGCACCTTCATATAAAATAAATTACCTTTTCCAAGACTTCTTCAGTTTAAAATTTAGAGAAGTTTCATAAATTTTCACAAAAACATCTTTCATAAAATATTTTCTTACATAACCCCTACATATTGAATTGAATATATAGTGATAATGAAACTAATTAAACTGTTATTATGACACTGACTCCATGCTCTAGTCAATGTAAGGCATGTCCATATATGTGTCTACTCACATGTGAAGTACTGTAGTATATGTAAGACGTGTATATGAGGCTGGCATATGTGACGTTGGACATACAAGAAACCTGTGCCTTCTGGAGCAGAAGATGAACTATGCTGGAATACTTCTGCATGGGGTTTTCATAAAACTTAAATTATAACATCACCCTTCTATCTTACTGTCTCTTAATCCTTCAACCTTTGTCTTCTTATGAAAGTGAAATGCCTGATTTAATTCTATTTATCTAATGCCATACTGGATCTGGCTGAGGAGTTCATTTTCTCCATAGCAGCCCTCATAGTGCTGTGCTAGACAGGTGTTGATAACACACTAGTGCTTTGGGTATTGCTGACCAGAACCCCGTGCAACATCAAGGTTTGTCTCTCCAAATCCCCCCCTTTGCCTGTAAGCTAGGGCCAGGCAAGATGTCAGGTGGAGACACAAAAAAGGCTAGGTGAAGAAGGGGTTGGGAGCAGCCCTGCAGAGAAGGGCTTGTGCATGTTGATAGATGAGAAACTTAAAATGACCTGGCAATGTGCACTTCCAGCCCAGAAAACCAACTGCATCCTGGGCTGCATCAAAAGCAGTGTGGCCAGCAGGGCAAGGGATGCAATTCTCCCACTCCACTCTCCTGAGACTCCATCTGTGTCTAGCTCCAGGGCCCCCAACATAAGGATATGGATCTGCTGGATCAAGTCCAGCGGAGGGCCATGAAGATGATTAGACCTCTGGAGCATCTCTCTCATGAATTCAGCCTGAGAGAGCTGGGGTTGTTCACCCCAGAGAAGAGAAGCCTTTAGGGAGACCTCAGAGCAGCCTTCCAGTACCTAAAAGGGGCTTAGAAGAGAGCTGGAGAGGTACTTTTCGTTACTTGTCTGTAATGACAGGACAAGAGGGAATGGCTTCAAGCTGAAACTAGGCTTATTAGGAAGAAATTCCTTATTTTGAGGGTGGTGAGGCACAGAGACAGGTTGCTCAGAGATGGTGAGAACACCTCCTCCCTACAAGTCTTCAAGGCCAGGTTGGATGGGGCTTTGAGCCACCTCATCTAGTGGAGGGAAGTGTCCCTGTCCACGACATGGGGGTTGGAACTAGATAATCTTTAAGGTCCCTTTCCACACAAGCATTCTATTGTTCTATGACACAGCCAGGACAGGTAACCTAAACTGAAAGGGATATTCCATACCATAAGATGTCTGCTCAGCAATAAGCGCTAAAGGAAAGGGGAAGGAGAGGAAGTTTCATTACTGTGACATTTGTCTTCCAAACCTCTATGTGTACTGAAGTCCTGCTTCCCAGGAATTGGCAGGACAACACATGCTGACAGGAAGCAGAGATTAAACATTTTACTTTGCTTCCACACTTGGCCTTTCCTTTTCCATTCTTGCCTTTATCTTGACCCATGAGCTTTCTCCCATCTCATTTTCTTGATTTTTCCCTGTCCTGCTTAAGAGGGGAGTGATAGAGCAGCTTGGTGGGCACCTGGCATTCATCCAAGGTCAACTCACCACAAATGCCTTCACATCAAGGCCTTTATTCTTCAGAAGAAAATTTTCAGGATTGACATACTATTGCTTTAAATGTGTCCAACTGTTATCTAATAAAAATGATGTATTTAGAGAAAGGATTTTGTTAAATAATGATCAATTATAAGAAAAGCACTTCCAAAAAAGGATGCAATTAATGTAAAACTGGAAAAAATACTTACCTTTAATCCCTGGGTACCAGGAATGCCTGGATAGCCTGGTTCACCTGGAGCCCCTGGTACTCCTAGATCTCCCTGAGTAATACAATAGCTGTGTGTCAGTGATGTGCTGTGTGTAAAAACACACACTGCATGTTTCTCAAGGCCACATGATACGCTTTGGCTACGGTATTTTGAAATTTTATAACTGAAGATGATTGAAATGTCTGAAGGGTTTTTGGAGGGATGGTGAATATAGAGAAGCCACATCCAGTATCTATTTTTATTGTCTTTTAATACAGCTGATGTTTCAAAATTACACAAAAAATACTACCTCAAGTAATAACAATGTTTTCAGGTTTGAACTTAACATCTGATTTTCACAGCCTAAAATCTAGTATAAAATTAATAAGAATATGTCATCAAATGGATTCTGATGCTATGCAATGTTATTCACTGTTTTACTGTCAAAGAAACTGCCTTATAACTAACCAGGGGAAATAATGGAAAATTAGTAAATCATGAAAAAGTAAATTAATTCTTTCTTTAACTAGAATGCTTCCCAGAGTTATATTTACCTTAGCTCCTGATGATCCTGGATTCCCCTGTATTCCTGGCTCGCCTTTATCACCCTATATAACAATGCAGGAGTGTGGCTGATACATCATTATGTTTTGTCACATGTGGTATGACTAGCAAACATAAACAGACACAGCTGAGAAACTGACTTTTGAAAATGGGCACGGGTAGTGACTGAAAGGCTAAAGTTCTTCTCCATTACAGGTAGCCTGAAGGTTTAACTTTCTCTCAGGAAAGATGAGATACTGATGACAAAACGTGATCTGCCAGCTTCTGTGCACCTGCCCCGTGTCATCTGCCTCCTTTGCCTCACACAGTCACACCAAGTTTGTGTCTACTGACTTCAGATTTCCATCATCTTATTTAATTGTCCAAGTCAAAATATTTATTTATTAGCTTTTATTGCAGCCTATGGAATTAGACATATATTGAGCATGAGGATTTGCATTAAATCTAAGAATTATTGACTATTTCATGATGAACTTCTGTAAAAATGAGCTTATTAAGAAAGATTCTCTAAGAAACAGCTCATATTCTAAGTGAGATAAATATAGAAAATAAAAACATTTTTCACAGACAAAAATAAAGCTAATTAATTTTTGTTGAATCATAGATATTCAATCTTCTTGAACATAGAAAATGTTGACACTTAAAAAAATGCTATTGTCAGTATATAATTATAAATAAGTGCATATGCACTTTTGGATGGAAAATAATGTATGGGGGAAAAGGGAAGGTAAATACAAAGGGAAATGTAAATACAAAGTTTGGGAAATGGATTCTATATTCCTAAATATTCTCTAGGACATACAATTCTATGCTTACTTACAATTTAATCCAAAACTCATTTTGGATTAAATTAAAAATTTACACTAACCAATCTAAATTTGTAGTATTTATTTTAGCTTTTGAGAACATTGGTAAAATTCGTTTTTGCTGTAGCTGCAGTGCAATCTATAAAGTTACATCTGAAATAAGTTTGGCTCCTTGGGTGGAAGAAACAGCACATAATATTATTGAACACAATTTAAATATAAATAAATGTAACATGGGAAAGCTCAGATGTATACTGAGAATTATCTGGTTTCCAGCATTGCAGAACATTTTCCAGGACTGTAAAGCTAAAACAAACTCTCATGTCCATTTCCACAATTGTTAAAAACCTCACGGGATGAGAGGCACCATTTACTGAGTAATATTAACCTCTCTTGAGACTGAAATATCGTGGAAGGTAACTCAGGGAAAATCATACAGCTGCTTACCAATATTTAATACACCAAAAAATGAGCTGAAAACTCCTGGCATTGTCCAGATCAAATTTGCATACAAAGCAGTCATTTATCAAAGTCACAAGCAAATTGACTCAAACACTTACCTTAGGCCCAGAAGCTCCAGGTAGACCAATTGAACCTTCTGGTCCCATCAAACCCTATTTATTTATGAAGAAGACAGAGACATTTCTGTACTAAAACAGAGGAATAATGAGCTCAGTATTGTATTAGAAGCATCATTATTCCATTTTCTTTAGTGAAATAATAAGTACATACAATGTCTTTTATTATTATACAGGGTATAATTTTGATATGATACAGTGGATTTTTTTAAACCTTCTCTAATGAAGGGCTACTGTGCATAGAAAAAAAAAACATACAGGAGAAAAGAACAGTGCTGTCATGGAATACTCCTGAGAGAAAAAATTCTGCAACTCAAGACCCAGTCTGTAATGTGTCCTTAGTTATAACTGAAAGTGACACAAAAGTTTCTTGGTTTCTGCTTAGGATTTCCAAAATCAGCAAAAGTATTTGTGGCATTTCATCATTCTTTTTCTCCTTTCCGACTGTGTGTCCCTCAAAGGTTGCCATGACTTGACTCCTTGTGCAAATTTTGTGGAGATTTATCAGGAGCAGTAAACTTTTGGGGCCACATCTTTGCATCTTCTGTAAAATCTTCAGAGTTAAACTGCTCATTCAAGAACCCAATAGCTTCTGCCACTGCAAATCGTGACACTTCAACACATGTAGAAAGCCAAAACAATTTCTTGGACTCCTCAAATGGAATCATGTTCATAAAGGCATGTTTAGCTGTATGTTCCCTACATAAAGAACTAAAGAGTATTAAATCATCAAAGGGCTGACTTCCTTAATTTCTGTTTAAAGCTAGTCTCAAGTACACATTAGAAAATAAATCCTTCTGTGAAATCATACTTTCCAGAAAGGAATTCCCATTAATCGCATTTTCCACATCTGGTATTAACAATTGTCTTTTTCACCACTTCATCTCACTTTACTTTTAGTCTAGAACTGCATGCATCAATAAAAACAATATATTACTATTGTTTTATTTGGACTTGCTTAAATACTGTGAAATACAGTCTGCTATAAGAGTGTGCTTAAGAAGCAGCATTAAATAAAAGCATAATGATACACAAAGTCAAATAATTAAATAATGCCTGGAAATCTAACTTGTCAGAGATTAAATTTTATCAATTATTCCAACTGACCATATTTTCAAAATTCACTGTTATTATTGTTATTTAATCTTCGCTTTCATATAAATAAAAACAATCACCTTCTATTTAGTAATAAATGTTAAGAACAATTCACTCCCATGACATTATCTTTCAAAAGTTACACGAAATCAAATACAGATGCAATTTCTTACACAGATAACAACTCAGCTTTGCAAAAAAATTAAACTTTATTTGCTAAAACTAAAAGGGTGTCTTTTTTTCTGCAACAGAAGAAAAATTCAGAATACCTAAAGCAAGAAGTAATTCTCTGTAGCCATGGGTTTCAGAGTTTCATTAGTTTTCTGGTATTTCACCTCTGCTTTACCATTAACCAAAGATTAACACGAATTAGCCACAGATTAATTCATGTTTCTTGCCTGCTTTATGATAAGAAAATACTGGTCACCAAAATTTTCCATCCATAAATATAGCATTTACTCTTTGGGCCATAGACACTCTACCACCTCACTAGATCATTTCTAGTGAAATCCACATCAGTCTTTGGATTACAGAAGTGGCATATGCTCACCAAAAAATGCCCCTCATTCATTTTATCTTATACAATGCAGAAACACTATAGGTAAAGAATAGCTTCTTTTCTTTAAATTAAATCAGCTATGTGTATATATCCACACTGACCTGCAAACACACACCAGAGAATGCAAATCAGAAAATACATTTAGTATAATTAAAAGTCAAGAATACATTCTGCAGGAAAAGGAGAAATAAAATCCATTTTTCCTGGTTTCCCTTCTTGCACTTTAATTACTAGGCCATATTTAACTTGTTTGGTTTAAAAAATTACACAGAGACTACTAAATGAAATCAGCACACTGCAAGATAGAAACTTTCAGATGCAATAGAGGAAAAGCTTGTGAACATAATCTGAAAACTATATAAAAGAGAGGAGAGGAGAGGAGAGGAGAGGAGAGGAGAGGAGAGGAGAGGAGAGGAGAGGAGAGGAGAGGAGAGGAGAGGAGAGGAGAGGAGAGGAGAGGAGAGGAGAGGAGAGGAGAGGAGAGGAGAGGAGAGGAGAGGAGAGGAGAGGAGAGGAGAGGAGAGGAGAGGAGAGGAGAGGAGAGGAGAGGAGAGGAGAGGAGAGGAGAGGAGAGGAGAGGAGAGGAGAGGAGAGGAGAGGAGAGGAGAGGAGAGGAGAGGAGAGGAGAGGAGAGGAGAGGAGAGGAGAGGAGAGGAGAGGAGAGGAGAGGAGAGGAGAGGGAAGAGAATGATCAAAAATGTAGAACAATTCAAAGACATAAAATGTAGCATTTTTCCAGAGCTGATATTATATGTCAGGTAAATTAATAAATTGCTGGTGTTGGCAATGCAAAAGGGATAGTCATTACTGAAGAAGAACTTATTACTGAAAAATTTTCTCAAGCTATTAATAGACCATCCACAAGCTTTCCATCTGTGCTTTCTGGAACAAACATATTCAGTGTGACTAATACAAGGAAAATCCCACTATCTTTTCTGATTTGAATTCCCTATTGCCATATAACATATTCAGATATTCCATGCATCATTCTCCTATTTAATTTATCAGGTGACATAAAAATGCATTAAATGAATTGACAGGAAAGAGGAATAAATTATTTTCCAGTGTATCATGAACCAGATGTTATTTATCTAAATAAAATTTGAATAAAATATGGTAGGTGAGTTAAATAAATATGAGTACTTTGGAATTGTACAAGACTTTATTGGAGTTGATATAATAATATAATCCCTCTGGCATTTTGTTCAACTTTGCTGAGAAATAAATGGAGAAAAAATTCCAGTAACAGGCAATAAAAATAGCTAGAAGGCACAGGTGAGAGAACAAATGTTCATGTGTTAACTAAGAATATGGACATTTGAACTTCCAGTTCAGGCAGTGTTTCATCCAAATTTGATCTGGACAACTGCATTAACTGGTTGTCAAGGAAATCCATTTTTCCCAGAGATCTTTAGGAGGTGGCTGTAAAAGTCCTCTAAGTTCATGAAAAGAAAATTAACCTCTTTATACAAAAAAGGCTTTCTGACAGCTCTAAGGTTGTGACTGTGCCTGTGGTAATCTGGAAATGAAGAGATGCTGTTTGGATACAGGGTTAAGTATTAATACACAGTTTCTTTCTGTGTAGGAAATTCTAAATGCACTGGATGACAAAGTAGCTCAGAATTTTTAAAATCCCAAACTAATTTCAATTTCTATCTCCAATAAAAACTACATCAGTTTTAACTGATTATATATTTTATTAAGGAGAGAAGAGAAGAGAAGAGAAGAGAAGAGAAGAGAAGAGAAGAGAAGAGAAGAGAAGAGAAGAGAAGAGAAGAGAAGAGAAGAGAAGAGAAGAGAAGAGAGAAGAGAGAAGAGAGAAGAGAGAAGCCATACCATGAGGAACACTCCAGCACACCAGTATATAAATGATGCTTAGGTTAGTAGTTACTTTCATACCCAGATGGCTAATTTGGCATGAAATGACATGCAATAATGCAAGACTGCACATACCAAGATGGTCAACATACGTGTTGCTAACCTCCATCCAAACAAGGATTCTCTTCAGAACAGTGAATACTGCAGTGGGATGTAAGCCCAAGAAATTTTGGTATCAGCTCTGACCTTACACACTCTAGAAGATGGTAACCTTAGCTAGGATGTTAAAGAGATTCATCAAGAAGGACAGAGGATTAAAAGGTCCACATTGAGATCCTTGGCATCCTCTTTCTTCAGGGTTCCTGTCATCCAACCAAGTGAGGCACAAGCCACCACAACACCCCTGCAGTCACTGAAAGTGGGAAAGAATGGTCCTTGAAAAGATTATTTCTATCATGCAAAGAAAATTAGGTACTAAGATGGTCTTAACAGTGTGACCATACTGATGATTGAGAAATCAATATCAAGGCCCTTTTAGAGAACCACTGAGTATTCTGTATTTGTCCTTGAAGATATGAATATCTACTACTTCTACTTTTAACACTACAAGTGACATAGAACCCCCTTTGTCTATCAAAATGAATGAAATCCGGCCTGACTACTATATGGCAAGAAGTTCACTGATGAAGATTTTCATGGGGAAAGGCCTCAAAAAGAGATGGGAGAGATAAATCATGAGACAGACAAGTTATCAAACTGAAAAATACAATCTCTTAACAACAATCAAAAACTTATAAAAATGTACTCTCACCTCTTGTCAAAATATTTAGAAACTTAAAGTAATGGCAAGTGTAACAGAAAAAAACAGTTCACAGCTTTTAGCCAGAATTTCCATGCTGCAAATATGTCACTGAACTGAAAACTTACATTTGCCATAGCCTTGTCTTTCGACCCAGCAAATGCTAGCTTGCTCCTGTATTTGCCATTGCATGTTTGTTTATGACAAGAGAATGACAACACCACAATTATTTGTTTATAATAACACAATTTTGAAACTTACAGTATCTCCTGGTGACCCTTTTGCTCCTGGTTGACCTGGTGGTCCAATTTCACCCTGTATTTTTTACATAAAGAGAAAAATTCTGTGGTGAATGCATGTACTCTTAACATTTTTTATATGTTAACTATGCAGATTTAGTTAGTTGTTTCTCAATGTATTATGGAATTATTGTGGTTCCTTTTAAACTATTCATTCCTTCTGGAATAGTTGAAATAAAACCTAATAAGAGATTTTTAAACATTGTTTCCATTCTTTTGTATGACTTCATGTCATAAATCCCCAGTATGAAAACTCTTCTCTAAGCCTGAACCCTTAGTTTGGAATGGGTATATATAGTATAGGTTTTAACCGTGTTCTGAAAAACTAATAGTACCTTTTGTCCTTTTGCTCCTTGATTTCCAGGAATTCCAGGAATTCCCTGAGAGAAAAAAAGAAAACCTTTTAAATATATAGAATAATTTCACCAGAATTTTTTTAGCATTTGCCTAAATTATTTGGTTTCAAAATATGTGCAGGGACAAGCAAAACAAAACAAAACAAAACAAGACATAACATAACAACAACAAAAATACAAAAAAACCAAAATAAAAACCAACAACAAAATACCTCAAGAATAACAAAATCCCTCAAAGCACCAAAAACACATATGAGAAAGAGCTTCAGCTGGAAACATGCAGACTACTCTAGGGATACAGTGAAACACTAATGTTGAATTGTTCCCCACTGCTTTTGTTGCAGGAATTCATGTCTACTGCTCAACAGCCTCACACGCTCTTGCTTGCCCCAAAACCCTGACTGACATATGGAAAGAAATCACTTTACATTATCTTACATTATCTGTATGATTTCTCACATAAGTTAAAGCAAAAGCCCTGGTTAACGGGACCATCAGCATGACAGATCAATATCCTCTAAAATACTGTGACTTTAAAGAGACAGATATACTTTTACTTGCTGTATACTAGCTTCCATCTTCATAAATACTTGAAGATCTCTGCCATTTCCTCAGTATCATTGCTCATTCAGCTCTACAGTATATCTCACATTTTTCTTACAGTGATCATTTAATTGAACATGATTCAGGTTAAAGCTCCATATATGCTTAATGCAGAAGTCTACATTCAGTTAGTCTATTTTTCTCTCAAGTAAAAACTATTCAAATTTGTTGGACAGACAATGTTCTTACTTGTACCGTAACTAATCTGCAGCAAGAATTTGGCTTACAGAATTTACATTTTAATCTAATATTGAAAAGAACATGTTGCAGTGAAGACAAGACGACTGTTCTAGACACCACTGAAACAAATTTTAAAAAATAACATTAATGTAACAACCATAACTTATTAGTTTCCATATGGATTACATCTATGCAAAAGATAGTTCCATTGTTTTGAATTTTACACCCGCTTTTAGTAAGTAATGATCCCCCTAAGTAGAAATAGTTCATTGGTCAATGGCATATGAGTTAACACTCATATCCTGAGCATTTTACAGACCATCAAAAATCCAATGTATCTGTCATTAAAGGAAGAGATAAAACAATGCAATAAAAAGAACTTGAAAACAATGCCTCATACTAAGACTTCCACTCACATTATGTCACATAACTCTTCTCAACTTTTGTCCAAAACCTTCTTAGATCTTTTGCACAAATAAAGAGATGGAAATAGGGCATATTTGTCTCCACATTTAGGAACTTCCAGACCCATCTATGAGTTCCTAATATAATTATTTAATATAATTTTAACATTTAATAATGTAGGTATTTATTTCTGTAGCTGTAAAATATAAAAACAAATTATGAGTGTCTGTACCTGTAATATAAACCAGAATTTAATATATGCTGAAAAACATCCCACTAGGCAGCAAATGTCTTGTCCTGAATGTACCAGAGATTCCAGTTACATTTCTATGCAATTTGGAGGGCTCAGAGAAGACAGTTCCACATACTTATCCAACACAACAAATGATTTACCATAATGTAAGCATGCCTAGTAGAAGAAACACAATGTCCTGCTGAGATGTGTTGATCTTTCTTGGTTAAAACAAATTGCTGGTAAACAGCATTTCATTTTATATCAGTGACAAAGAAAGATGAAACTTCAAGAACAACAACTGTAAAGCAAAGCCATATTTCCTTTCTTCCCCCCCGCCTTTTTTTCCCTTTCTGACTGATTCTGCACTACTGAGGTATGTGGAACTTAGGCCCTTAAGTCAGTGAGAGCTGGTCTAGACCCTTGAAATTCTCCTTTGGTTCACTGACATTCACTCAGCTAAGAATGAATAAGCTGCACTTATGCTGATGTGAGTGATTTCCAGAGTATATGGGGTGGAGGTTTTCAGTTACTCTCCACATTTAGGCTGGCACAAAATGAGAATGAAGTGGCTAATTTGGTCATAAAGAATAAGTACGTCCCACGAGTTATTTTTCTGTGTAGCTTCCATGGTTAAGTAATTGCAAAGACTAATTTCTGTAGGATCAGCTCCAGAATACCTAAAAAATTGAAATTGGTTGCCTTGTCATTATCTATCCCAATCTATTACTTTTGTTTACATGGATAATCTCTGGTTATGCCAATCAGAATTATTTGCACTTTCTCAGAAGACAAGGTTAAAAAATATCAAGAGTTTCTTACCTAACTTCTAAGTCAAAAGCCAAATCAAGCTTTGGAAATGTGTCTTGTTCCCAAACAGAGATTTCATTCGCAATACAAATCCTTAGAATCTGAGCTTTTTTTTTTTTTAGTTCCATGAGTAATAAGATATTTTGAATAGAACATTATACTCAATAAGATGATATAACACAAACTAAACTGTCAAAGGAACCTTACTTTAATTATCAAAAAATGCATCCTAACTTTAAAGTATGAGGCAAAGCAATTCGTTTTACTCCATTTGTAAGACAAAAATTTTTTGTTGAAGAGTATATTGAAACTAAAATTATCACAAATGCCTGTGTTTAATCAAAACTTAATATGAAACACATTCACCATGCAATTTTTCTGCCACTAAGGGAAAAACAATGTTTGGAACTGCTACAAATAGGAAAACTGCCACCCACTGGGAGTAATAGAATCAATGCTGTGGAACAGTTCGTGATTCACTGGCCTATAGAAAAAAAAACTGCCTTGAGGGATGTCCTTTGCAAAGCTATCAAGCACATTTTGTTCACATAAAATATGAAAAGGAGTTGTAATTCCGAAGTTCCTTTTTCCTTGTCTTTCCAGAAAATGCATGTTATTTGTATATATCACATATGCAGTTATAATACCAACAGAAAATAGCATTACATTTCTAGCCAGCATATCTAAAAATCAAACCATCTACTGTGCTTTACTGATTTCTATCCTTGTATGAGTTAGAGAATTTCTATATTTCTGAATCAGTTAATTTGTTTCTCTTTTTTTTTACATCAAACTTCATGTCAGGGTTATTCAGTATTTCTTCATCTTTAAAAATTAAGTTAATCACAAGTACTGCCTCAGTTCTTTCAGCATCAATCTGACGTCTTCAATTACCTTCACTTCATTACAATGCCATTATTTGAAATTTTCCTTTATTTGAAATTTTACCTTAAATGGGAAGCCTTCCCTTACCCCATAAAAGCCTGTAATATTAGTCATTATTTTAGCCTTAATTAGCAAGTGCTATAATCACATGAAATGTAAAGCCAGTGAGATAGTCTAGCAAATCTAATTCCTTGGTTTAAAATCCTGTTCATTCTAAAAATTCTCAACTGCAGTTTTGTAACACACTGCTGAGATTGTTCCTAAAAACTAACGTCATTCTGTACCTGTCTGGCAGCTAACCAAGATTTTTGGGGACTGGGTAAGGACTGCTGTCCTCATTCTTTATTCAGCCTCTGTTGCCTGTTTAATCATTTATCTTCTACCCTGTCTTATCTATGTGTATCTAGAAGCCTGTCAGCTTTCTAAGGTCTGGTTAGGCCTGGGGAGGCTTTGCAGGGTACCCCAGGACCTAAAATGACACTTGAATGCCACGTAGATAATTGAAATAATCTCTAGTGTCACTGATGGTGCTGTGGGATGGCAGACCGTCTTTGAATAAGATGTCGCTCTGCTCTAAAAACTGTTCTGCATGCCAGATTCTGCAGTTGTCCTCATACAACTCCAATGGCTCTTGGTGGCCATGCCTAGGCAGCCAAATCCCACACACCTTCATGTCTACTTCTGTCTCAGTAACATTGCAAAATGGAGCTCATCTCAGTATGCAACCAAATCCCTGATGCAGTCTTCCTCAGCTGCAGCCTGCACAGCTGGGAGTTCAGAACACCCAAGAGCATTAATTTGTTTCTCTGGTGATGATTAACCTCAATTATGACAGTTATAAATTTCTGTATAAATATTCTATTTTATTCCAGTTTCAGCAATTTAAATAAATCTTCCATTCTTTGATAATATCTGGCAGATAGAAAGGATTTAACTGTTAGAGGAAAATGTTTTCAAAATCTCTGGAAAAATTTTCTTGTAGTTTTCATTAATCATGAGGTGTCTATTTTTGGTTTGGATTATATTAAACAGATGGACTTTCTTCCATGCAGCCCCACCAAAAAAAAAAATCCATTGAGGAAATTGCCTGGGGCCTTATATAGAATGTAACTACATGTAAGCATTTTTACTTAAAGCACAAGCTTCATGTCTCAAATATTTCCTGATTTTTCTAGCTAGTACCAGGATTATTTGCATCCCCCTCATGATTAACTTTATGCTTGCAAACAACAGAAGAAACCACGCAGAAGACCTTTTTTCAGAACAAAACAAAACCTATTTTAGTCTTAAAATTAGTATATATTAGCTTATTTCTATCCTTTATTTTCTGCTACTGTCTTTAATATTCCCCATTTCTTCAGTGCCTGCTAGGACAGGATACCGTTATGGAAAGTAGGAATTTCTAGGCTACAGGTAACATTTCCATAATCATAAAATTTTATATCTTCTCTGGAAGATGTGAAACTACAGAGTGTTTCAAAAAGCACTTCTGTTATGAGCAAACTGCTTTGCAGTCAAATCCCCAGGTAGCTGTAGGGAACTTTAGTATAATTGTATTTATTATCTTATTTTCTTCTGATAAAAAAGATGGGTTTTCTAGCATATATGAGTTCTCTGATTTATGTTTCAATCAAAGGGTTCCTTCCACTCTGAAAAATCTGCAGTTCCAATTCTGGGAAGACCGTAAAGGATCTTACATAAATTATAGCAATAGAACAAGATAGACAAAAAATATCTATCCACATGTTCCCATGATCCCTTTAAACACCTGGAAAACACAACCCTTTATGTATTACAGATCTTTACTTGAAAAAACCTACTTGATGGTACGGGAGAGATTTACTGGGGACATGCAAAAAAGTACAAGTCAAGCCATAACTTGGATGAAAATCCAACAATCAAAACACTTTTTAAAGGATTACAGCAAATCCCTCATAATCCTAATAGAATGAAAGAGACAAACTAAATTTGGATAATATATAAAACTGGAAAAGAAATTCAATGAAGCAGAATCTGCTACTGATGAGTAGTTGCAATTGATGAAAGAAAGAAAAGGGCTACATACAAAGAAGCATTCCCACAGACATAATGACTATCCACCAGACTAGCATAGCAGCTTTAAATTAAGTCCAGGGAAGGAAAAAGCATTACCAAGGTTTTGCAGTTATAAGATCGCAGTTTTCAAACACTTTTTTTGGCAAATCAGTTATTACCAATAAAACACACATGTTAAATGTGGAACAGAGTGACCCCTATTGCATTGCCAACAGCACGGACCTTGGAAAACTATAACCTGAAAGCTGGAAATACTAAAAAAAATGTATCTATCTTGTCACAGGCTGAAACTGTTGTTACTCTTGTTTCTCCTAAAGAACCCTCAAAAGAATATGAGCATCAGACTTGCCAAATCTTCATGGATCCAAAGCTGGGCAGACAAAACTGAACTCCCAGCCCTGCAGGTGATATCATGATGCCTTCCCTCTGCTATTGTGCTAGCACCAGCCTCAGAGACTGTGAAAACCAACATCCAACCAGTCAGAAATCTTACAGACTTCTAAATGCTGACAAACTGGCCCACCTTTGACACTTGACTGAGGCAGTCAACACACTGAGGCAGATGGACAGTCTTCAGTCACATCTTTCCCATGGTAAGGAACCACTCAGTTAAACTAGGAGTGAGTAAGTTTAACAACAAATCATCCGTTTTTCTTTTCTCTTTTTTTTTAAATATGGTGGATTCTGCAAAATTGGTCATAGAACACAGCAAAAGAAAACAGTAAAACTCTGTTCCAAAAGGGATTGTACAATTTCTACGGAACTGGTCTGTTGCTGGCTATTAAGCAGGATGGGTCAACCTGCATTTTTGGCTAAGAAAGTCCCAAAGTTCTGACAGAGAGGATCTGGGAGTAAATAACAGGTGAAAAAAAAAAATTCTATATAGTCCTATCCATTCCCAGAGAAAAAGTTCTGTGATAATTACCTGTTTAGGAAATAGCTAAGAAAAATTGGAACAAAGGCTGAGACCAAACCCTTCCAGAGCACAAAGATAATCACACCTTGACTCACTCAGCAATCATTAAAGCTAAATTTAAGTACTAAAACTAGCTACTAAAGCAAAAATTTATTTGCACAATAAGAGGCAAAATGTTCCTTCTTGAAATGATTTAATAATATTAGCAGGAATATTAGTTAAATCTTGCAAATGGATTTAAATTCACTCTGATTAAAGATCATGGTGTTTTATTTTGTTTTGGTTTTTTTTTGTTATGGATCAGAAGTCAAACTGTATTCTGACAACACTTTCCATAGCTTCAATTCACAGTAATTTTAGTATGGAAGGATTAAAAAAATTAAGCACTTACTGCACCAGATTTCCCGAAGTTTTCTAGCACTATGTTTACTTGAGTGTCTGAGACTTGAGTATGAGCTTTTCAATTTCATGTTTAAAGCTTTTTGTGGACAGGAATGATGCCGTGCTATTGATCAAGAAGGTCACACAGAAGAAAGTCAACACGTAACTAATTACTTTGACAGCCCAACTACCACTTGAACACAAAACTAACAAAGAAGCACAGCTAAAAGTTGTTTGTTTTTCTTTTGTGTATTTTCTGCAGGGCTTCAATTAAAATAACTTTAATTAATCCAAATATCTAAACTGTCTAAGATAGTCAAAACTAAAATGACCCCTTCTATTTGAGACACATATTTAATGATGAGTTGAATGCAGATATCAGTTTCACTGTAGAAAAAAAATCATATCAAAGAAAAAGACTAAATATAGACTCATACTTGACTATATGAGGTGAAATAAAAACCATTCTGGGTAATTCTCAGAATGCAGGCTGTAGATTTGATGCCAGATACAGCACTTAGAGCTAGATACAGCTAGAGTGCTTTGTATCACCATCCTGACCACAGTTCTCAAGGAGGCTGTAACTCAGACCTTCTGAGGAATCAGGTACAACAATTTTTTTCCTCTGGCTTCTCCCATGTTGAAGGATGGCTAACTAGAAAACTGACTACACTGTTACTACTCTGTTGAAGTTGGATCAGAGGAAGGAAAGTCAAACATCCTATTTGTGGTTAAGTAACTTACCCATAAACATGTTGCAAAGCATAGAACAGAACAGCAATGTGCAAATGAAATCAACTGAAATAATAAATAATTGTGTCTGTCAGTACATTCTAACCGAGTGTCTTCCTCATTCATACTCTACTCTCTATGTTTGGTTTCTAAGTATAGCAATTAGCTGGGGGAAATTTCTCTTTGGTCTTCAGAGTCATTGGAAATTCCAGCAGGTATTTACCTGATTCATAAAATGTTAAGTAGAAAATTGTATGGCAAGAATAAAAGGATATGTTGTTCTTTAAAGATTAACCAGCACATGTGAAACAATGATTACTGGAAGTATAAACATCAACTTTCCAGGCACTAACAGGTCAGATGCCAACCTAATATACAACATAAAAACGTTCTCTTCAAGCCTTTCGTCCTTCAGAAAAGCCTTTCTTACCTGAATGAAATTAGCACACATGTTCAGGACTGCTCTAAATATGACTACTGACATCAAAAGAATGCAAATTAGTCCTTTTTCAAATATCACATGTCAAAGGAAGTGAATGTTGAGCACTTCAGGTATACTTATTTTATTCCATTGTACCATTTAAACATCAAGATCTTTACCAGCTATTTTCAGCAGGTTGAACTAACCAGTTACAGGCACACACACACACAGATATTATATTGCTTTGATTCTTTAATTTAAGCCAATTCAACAACACCACTTTCAACTGATGCTTGAGAATAAAGCAACTTCTGATAAAGAACACAGGATCAATTTACAGTTGTGGGGATTTGTCCATTCAACTTTTCAAAAGCCTGCATTTGATCAAGTCTAGCGATTTTTTAGAATGTCTTTTTTTCAGTCCAAGAAATAGTATGTTAAGTAATATACTTGAAATGTATCAGTACATCATTTGCTCAAAGTAACAAAAACAGTTAATGAGAAATGTTTCTGAATGATAATAAGTTGTAGTAAACTCATATTTTCCCACTTAAAAACATATTGTCATATTGCACAGCTATAATGTCAAAATGCCAAAAAAACAATTTCTATAGAAAAATCCACTGCAATATTATTACCAAGAAAATATAGTTTCTGGTACAGAGAAAACAGGTAGTGATGTTTGTAAGCACATGCATATCGCAGTCTCTGCAATTTCCTAAATGCACAAGCATTTAAATAGGCAAACATTTATATGTATTTTTGGAGAATATTACCATGAGAGAATATATTGGATGTGTAACAAATATATCCATATCACCAAATTGATTCCGTTTCAAAACAGATCCCTAGACTCCCTCTAAGCCAAGTTGAAAACATGACAGCTAAAGGCTCAAGCTACATATCATCCTTCCCTCAGGGAAAAAAAAACACAGGTGGAACAACATGTGTCTCACTCTAGACAGAATAAGCTTATGCCAAAGCACTTCATTCAGTAATTAAAGCTCACTTTCTAGTACAGATAACCAAGATGAAAAATATCAAGCTTAAAGCCTCTACATGAACTTTTCCAAAAATACCCCAAATTATTTTAATGCATAGAAGAAATCAGACTCTCAGAAGAGCCTGTGGTTTTGTGTATAAACAGATCTACTCACTGGAATCAGTCATGGAATACAAATAAATCACCACTACCACTAATTTTGTGCTGAGAAGTCAGTTACTGCACTCTTTAACATAACTGCACCTTCAAGTGCTCCCCGCAGGACAACTCTTTCAGAATCATACTGGTTTAACACTCTTTTTCAGTTTATAAAGTATTAACAAATTATTAAGAGATACTTTAACAAATGATAAGCACCTGTTTATTAGAACACAGCTCATCAAGTCAGCAGAAAGATTTTAAATTGTTATAACACATTTTCTAGAGGTATTTCTATCTCTATGTTCACAAAACAGCAGCAATAGGGGAGGAATGCTGGTGTCTAACTTGCATCAGCATATGAATTAGTAAAAAAGTGCCAGGGTAGCCATAAAAAGGCCACTACAGCATACAAGCAGAAAACAGAGTACTCTGAGTACCATTTAAAACTATTTATAGCATATGCCATTCATGTCCACAATGGGTTTACAACTAGAGCTCTTTTCATATTTCCTTACAACTTTCAAGAATTTCCCTTTGTTAACATTGTATTTATGAAACAGTCCGAAAGAAACGTTAGCAGGGCATGCCACCTCTTCTCTACATGATTTTCCAAAATTATCAATTTTAAAATAGCATTAGCTGAAAAAACAATAAAAAATACTTTCCTAAGTCTCTGTAGACAAAAAAAAAGACAAAAAATATACTATCATTATTGAAAATTAATATATTAATGTAATTGCACTGTCAGGAAATAAGTTTAAAAATTAGAAATCATGATGAACAGGCAGAAGGTGTGAATTAGTTGGGAGAGAACTGTTAGCTTTACACCCTAGAAAAAAAGGCATTATTTTCCAAGCTGCATTAGGTTAGTGGGTCCAAGTTTATTACAGCATTTACTGTGGCCACAGTCCAGGCTGAATTAAATGGGAATCTTTCCATTGACTTCAATATGCTTTGGATCAGCAACTATGCTGTCATGTCTTGTATCATCTTTGCCAACTGGGAATAATAAAGTAACTCAGAGTAGCCTGCCTGAAGTTCTAGAAGTCTTTTAATTACTTGTTTCATTACAGCATTATTCTCATAGTTATCTTCCTAACAGCAATTAACTTTTCTGTAATTATAGTATGGAATGAATTTAGTTAAAATAACTTGTCAGTCAGAATGAAGATAACCTAGGTTGAAAATAAAGTCTGCTCAAAATACATACAGCTACCTAGAAGTTATACTTAACAGAAAAACCTGCATTCAGTCTAAAAAACATGTTTGAGCTTACAGCACTATGTAATTAACAAATGATGGCAAGGAATATAGTGCAGTCAAAGCTGTCATCTCCCCTTTTCTCAAGTGAGAACAAAACTAACAACATCTATTGTGTAGTTCAAGCAGTCAGAAAGGCATCAGAAAGACTCTGCCCTGTCTACTTCAATAATTTAAATATTAGCAGAAGGAATAAAGAAACAATACCAAAAAGTGCATTCAACGAACCAAATCTACTTGTAAAGAAATAATGATGCATGGCATACGCCTACAAAAATCATAACTATCAGCTGTTTATGTATAAAAAAAATCATCCCGTCCAAATAACAGCTTATTTTTTTATTTACAGGTAAAATTCATGATTTTCAAAAAGCAGAAGGTGTTCTTTTGAGACCCACAAGACATCATTTGCAGAAAAAATGCTAGTCTTTACATCCCTTATGACTGTAATGCTGACACCTTTGAAAAGCAGGCCATCAGAGCTCAGGTCCTATTGTCAAGGCATCTCAGACCAGTAGAAAACCATGAATATCAGATCAGAAACTAAAAATTTTGATAGACTCACACCAGCCACTTTGTTGAGTCTCCTAATCACTTTTCTCTTAAAAACTGACAGGAAATAATTTTTTCTATACAAAGAGAGTGCTAATTTATACCAGGGCCTAATTTAAGGTGATACAAAATCTGAAGGAGTATTTAATGCTCTACAGAATATTTCCAAGTAATAAATTCACACAACACATGATATTTTGAGCACTGGAAATACAACAGGATCTTTATGCTTTAATCAATGAAGAGATTAAAAGTAGAAATACAATAATCAGACTAGGTGGATAAAAAATAAAGTAACACTTTCACAAAGGAATTTTTTCACAAGGCCAACTGCACAGATATACAATAAAGGTTTTAGGTTTGCTTTTATCCTAAATACTTCATAACTCAGTATGTAAATGCAAATACAAGATACAAATGTTGAGTAAATGGCATCTTAGTACCTAAAATTGGTGCAAACAAACATAACATCAACATCAGAAGCATCAAGCAAAACATAACATGACACAGAGAGGAAAATAATAGTAACAAAAAAACCCCAAATTTTTCTGCATACTACTATATTACTAATATAGTAGTAAAGAATTGTTCTTTCCTTTGTTCCTGTTTCTATCAATCTCAGCATAGTTATTAGATGCAGTAGGATTACATTAATTAGAATTACATTATATTTGCTTTCCAAACCTACAGGATATATGGCTATACCAGTTTTCAGGATTTCTGCATTATGAAGACAATACAACTTCTGTTGTACCTTGTAGTGTATCTTGAACATGTTTCAGAAAGAATTCTGCTATCATTGCCTGGCATATAACACACATCTTTTTTAAGAGAATTTATTGATGTATATCTGCCAGTCCTGATGCAGTTATGAAAGATCAACAGACAAAACAGGAGTATAGGTAAAACAGCGGGAGTCAGGTCAGAAGCTGAAAGTCATGTTATGCTGCTATCACTGGCACAAATGAGGCCACATCTGAGATCTTGCAATGTGACCTAAATATTGAGAAAAACTCTACCATTTTAAATGTTTGCAGATGTATTTCTGAAAAATATGATTTCTGGAGAGTAAACATGAGCAGTTGCAAATGCTCAGACATATTACTTGTGGCAGGAGAGCATATGCTAGGCCTAGAAGAGTGCTATAAATGTCCTGCCAGCTTTACCCACAAGCACTCACTTCAGAGTTCCCATCTGCATAATTGCAAACACAAGGAGCTTCCACTGAAATCCAATTCTGAAAAACCCTACCTATGTTAAAAAGGACAATCAGGCTGAAATAAAGGTCAAATAAATCTTGATTTATTCTATAGACATTTGGTCCATCAAAAAAAATGTATTTATCAAAACAGCCTGTTATCAGTAACATAGATGACTAGCCATTGAACTACTTAAGTGACAGCATGGCCTGTTTTTGTCATCAGGAAAATGAGCTAGATTACCACCTTTACCAAATCCTATCTAAATTATTCTGTCCATACTGTCACATGTTACTCTACAGAGTGGGTAGAACTGGGATAGTCTGGTTAACTGAAGTTCCAAAGAGTATTAGAGGGAAATCAAGCACATTTCTTGAAATTATTTACTTACCTTTACAACCTACTTTTTCTGTTTATAACTTTTGGGGATTAGTAAGAGTAAAAATATACCAGAAAATATTCTGTCCAAAAAATAACCACACGTCTCAAAGGTTGGAGGCAATGGGAGTTCAGTTCACCTGTGCTCTCCATTCTAGACAGTTGTTCCTTAGATGTTGTCTCAAGATACATTTATTTCACAACCACGTAATTTTTATTTGCTAAAGCGGGAGGGATCATAAGTTGACTATTTTTTAAATCATCAACTTAATGAATTAAGCCATGGTCTAACACTAATATGGCTGAATGAAAGAAATAAAGATTGTGTGCATGTATGTTTGTGTGGGTAGGGTATCCACACAACTGCTGAGCTGTCCCAGGGCCACAGCTGCATGTGACCAGTTAATCATATAAAGTCATTCAGCTTCAATCATCAGCTTCATTCAACTGTATCATCCAAGGCTTGTGTTGTGCTTAAGCAGCTTATTTAACTGTCCTAGGGATGGCACAGCACAGTTCAATCCCTCTCTTCCACACCAGTGCCCTAATTGTAAGGGTATCCCACTAGAGAAGTTCACACTGAATTCCACAGAAGGGGAGCTGAGAGGAGGCAATTACATTTTATATTTCAAATATACATTGAGGGAACAACAAAAACACCATAAGCAGTAAGTTGCACAAGACATCATTGACAGTACCCAAAATCCAGCTCACTTTCCAACACGTGGAGGCCAATTACCCTCTACATGAATAGAGCCCGTATACCTCACAGCTGAGGATAGCTTTCATTTTCCACAACCCAAACACACACTTTCACCTCAGCATTTCTGCACTGAACTGCTCTGCTCTTTGCTCCTCCTCCAGGCCCTAAATAGATGGGAGCACTGGGTTTGCTCATGCAGGATGGTGTTACATCAGCAATAGAGGCAGATGAGCAGGGATGACTCAGTGTCTTACATTTTCTAATGGTGACATTGAGGCAATTCCATGGTCATAGAGACTTCTACTCTCTAGAACCTCCACTGATTATAAACAAAGCATACAATGCAATAGAGGTTGCTCTATTAGGATTGTTTAAATTTTTGTAGTTGTTTTTATTTTGCAAGGCTCCCTTTATAGTATTTTGCAGTGATTTTAAAAGACTTCCTAGTACTTTTTATGTCTTAAAGCAAAATTATGGGACTTTAATGATGAGTTTACATTATTGTTTAAAATGTTATATTGTGAAGCATTTATATTAATGTTAGCCAAAATATATTTCATTAGTAGATACAGTTCATACTTAACAAATGCCATCACACTAGAAAGAGAGCTGTTAAAGTATTAAATATTTCGTTCTCTCTATGTCAGAAATGCCCTTTCCCTTCTATTTCTTAGACTAATTTTTAAAAAAATCACAATGACCAACTAACATATCTTCCGTAAAAATGAAAAGAGACAAAACAAGGCTAGGGACAAATAATAGATCTCATTTTTATCTCAACACATTTGTTATGGTGTACCAACTTACAGTATACCGAAATCCCTTCAGTTGTATTTTACGATATTTAATTAACATTCACTTTCAGTCTTACACATGAAGACACCACAGACTGTAAAAGGTTAAAACACCTCACAGTTATTTGGGGCAGAAAAAGAGGAAAAAATAAGCCAAGGGAGGAATTATGTGTGTTTTTCACTTAAGCCAGACAAGAGGGAAGAAAGCCTCTTGGGCATGATTCCTCAGTGTTTTGCAGTCTACTCGAAATGTTTTAGATGTTGATGAATATATAAATGTTTTAGATTTAGATTTTGATGAATATACAAAAATTTAAATTAAAAACTCAGAATTTTTCAGCTGGAAGCGTTATTTCCAACTCCTTATTATCAAAACTCTCTATCAGATTTCAGTATCATGTATCTCACTCAGATTACCTCCTGTTAGATTTAATACCACAAAATTTCTGACTGTATAAAGCTGTATCTCTTTATCTTACAATCCAAAATGTAATTCAGAATTTAATTCATCTGTAAGGCAGTGCTCCACCAACTGAGCTCTGTTTACTGTAGAAGAATTGCTTATGGTTTGAAGACAGCTGGCTGTCTCTCAGCACTCAGAGCTGCTATCTTGGCTCATCTGCTTCAAGCAGTGTGCTGGCCTGGAAGAGCCAAACGAGGAGGACAAAGCCCAGCTATCAGATATTAAGAGGAGGTAAAATGAGCTGCCCAAATACCGAGAGAGGAACAATGTCTTTGGAAACAAGCAAAGCAAAAATGAAGCAGCATGGTCCCCAGCAAAGCAAGAACAGAGATGCAGATAATATGGTGTAAGAAGATGCAAGGAAGTAAAAGGCCAGTAAAACTGAGCAAAGGGAAGGCAGTGGTACATAGTGAAAAAATAGACTTTGAAAGTGTGATTAACAAGTATCTGAAAGAAGATACACCATGCAGCAGAAATGAGAGTCAAACCCATCCACAATCTTTCCTGAAGTAAGTAATTATTAATATCTAACTATACTACAACATCAACGGGACAGAAGTCAATAATGAGATAATTTTATACCATATATATATATATCAGTATATACAACAGCAATATGGTGAAGAATCCTTTCTTTTAAGGCATATTTGACTTTAAGGCCTTGTTTATTTCTTTTATTAAATCAAATTTAAAGATGAACAGCATGAAATAAACAAGCACTTTTAAAAAAGGGACATATCAACGAATTCAAATAAATATAAATTAAACATGAAGTATATTAGATATTAACCAAAAAAAAAAAAAAAGACAAAACCCAACAAAACTAACAAATCAGTATATAAGGATATATCAGCAATTTATTCACTTACAGGCTCTCCTCGATGTCCTTCTAGGCCTGGAGATCCAGGCTGCCCAACTTCTCCCTTTAAAATAAAAAAATTCTTTAGAAAACAACCTTATTTGCATAATAAAAATAATTATTTTAAATAGTAAATAGTATTTTTAATCTAAGTAAAAATTTCAAACCCACACACATTGAGACTTCACAAAAAACCCATCTCTTAACAGTTTAAGACACAGCAAGAAGTGTCATCAATCCAATATTCGCTCATGCTGTGTCTGACAGCTATCAGTTTGCAAAAAGAGATGAGAACAGAACACGCAGAACAGAAATTTCTGGTAGAAAAAATGCATAAAACAATAACAGACTGTTGCACTAATTGTTAGTATAAATAACAGTATGAAAAATATTTCTAAGTACTTCAGAATACAGCAGTAGTACAAATGATTAAATATTTATTAGAGAATGTATGATATCAGTGTATTCTGAAAATTTGAATAATTCCAGAAATAAAAGCTCATTAAAAAAGGCAAAGATATAGATACAGAGGTAGATAGATATACACACACACATGTATAAAATAATCTGGCATTAATTAACTTAAAATTATAAAAGCTGGACTTGAAGTAACAATGGGTAGCATCTGGGTTTCAAGCCATGTTTTTTCCACATTCTTTCCCAAAATTAATATTGTAAAAAACCAGGAAAGCTCCAATAGAAATTTCCTTCAAAGACAGCCTGTTTGTTGCTGTTCTGAATTTGATTACAGACCCAGAATGAAGCAAGGTTTTATAGCAAGCAGATGTTGAAGTCAGGCTAACAAAATGTTTGAATGAAAAACATGGCTTCTATTGACTATTATACTATAAAATTAATAAAACCTAATGAGCATGTCATATTTTTGGTACTACAATAATAACTAAAATAGTCCAGAAAATGTCTTTCAGTTTAAATATACACACATTCACACAATATACTGAATTCTTTGTATATTGCTTACAAGCATAAAACATATGAAACTACTCTGCAAATTCATGCTTTAGCAACACAATTTTTCACTCTAAATTGCCATCAGTGACAGTTAAAATTTTAGGTTAATGTTAACTGTGGCTATTACCTGTCTATGTTATCAAATACCAGAGAAGAAAAAAAAATTAATATCTAATATTTTTCCTACATTCTGAAGAACCAGAGAAGGAATTTCTTGCCCAACTTAGCAATGATATCTCTGTGTGTGTGCATATATATATATATATATATATGTAAATATATATGTGTATATGTGTGTACTCACACATATATGTGTAAAATAAGAGAGGATTCATTTGAAATAAATTCCTGGAGGTAACCAAGCTCATATCACAGATAACTGAAGTCTACTCTGGACAATTGATGAAGGATTGATTCAGCTGACCAGACACCAGGAGTTGAATTTCACTGCCCACACACAGACTTTTGGTCATATTTGAGATACCCAGTGGTATCTTGTCTACTCCCACTCCAGAAAGGCTCTGGCTGTCCAGAGAACTTGTGTCATATTTTTCAGCTCCCTGAGAATGTTTTGGACTAATGCATTTCAAATGCAACTAAACTGATACCTATGAGTCTGCCTTCTCTGAGCTGAATTACTCTCCAGACTCTACTGGCATTACCCTGGATCTATCTCATTGACAGCTGCTGCTGGGAAGGTTTTAGGTCTCTCACAGGTCTTGTGTCATATGTCCCTGCTGCAGCAGATGTCACAGACATGCCTGCTGCATCCCCAGCTGTGCTAGACAAGCATGGTCATGAAATAGAAAATCTAGATCTCCAACTACAGCAATATGAATTTAGACAAATGCACTCAGAAGTACACTTGCATTTTTGGACACTGATATACCATTAATTTCATTCTCTCCAACTTTCCTGAAAGGTGGCTGTAGTCAGCTGGGAGTTGATCTCTTTCTCCAGGCAACAATGGACAGAACAAGAGGACACAGTCTCAAGCTGTGTCAAGGGAAATATAGGTTGGATATTAGGAAAAAGTTTTTCACAGAAAGAGTGATAAAGTACTGCAATGGCCTGCCTGGGGATGGTGAAGTCACCATCCCTGGATGTGCTTAAAAAAAGACTGGGTGTGGCACTTGGTGCCATGGTTTAGTTGAGGTGTTACGGCATGGGTTGGACTCGATGATCTTGAAGGTCTCTTCCAACCTAGAAATTCTGTGATTCTGTGATTCTGTAATCTTGAGCAGCCTAGATAAGTTCATTATTATTAAAAAAAACCTTATAGGAACAAAGCTGCTGTTGAAAAACTTCTTTAGATCAATTCATTTGAGCATTTACACCACATATTATTAAAATCTTCTCCCTGTGAACTTAAAACTGATACTACTGAAGTCTATGTTTTCACAAATTAGAACAGTGCAAACAACTTGGCAAGCAAAACATCCAGTGAGCTCACAGACTGCAATACATTAGAGAAATACCAGACCCTGTTCCCCTCTTTACAGTAGACACATACTTAGTTGACTTGAAAAACCGTTCTAGATTAAATATGAACAGCACTGCATAGTGAAGAGAATAAAAACACATACAAAAACATTAATCCAATACTGAAGGTACTTTCCTCTAATTTTCCTACAGCTCCCTTCAAAAGCAATTACATTCTCCAGTATGTATATATATATACATACTGTATATATATACATATATACATATGTATATATACATATATACATATATACATATATACATATATATACATATATACATATATATACATATATATACATATATACATACATACATATATACATATACATACTGTACATATATATATGTACAACATATATACATATACATACTGTATATATATTTATATACAATAAATCCAGTATACTGGATTTATTGTATATAAATCTCTTTAACAGAATCATAGGGTTAAAGAAACACAAAAGGATAAGGGAGATAAAGTATAAACAATCTCTAATGATCACTAATACACTCTTAACAAAAGCTTTGCCTCTGCTCACAGAACAATTGACAACAATGAAGTCTGCTCATTGCTGCAGTAAACTTCCACATCTCCCAGTAACAACATTATTTTGATTTCCAGTAATATTCCACAGAATAAACTCGGTATTTTTACATCATGAGCAATGCTATTGAAGACTTTTATCAAGGTATTAATATACATTTCTACATACCTTGAAGCCAGGACTGCCCGGTAATCCATCTTTCCCATTTGCTCCAGGGTCTCCCTGTGGCAACATTTAACAGATATCAGCAGGTAAATTAACAAGCAAAAGCTAATGACAAATTGCCTTTAGAAAACTTACAGATCTCCCAGGCACTCCTGGAAACCCTGTATCACCCTTCTCTCCTTTTGAACCCTGAGAAAAACAGCAAGCAGAAAATAAGTAGTTCTCAATGTTTATGCAGCAAATTCAATATATTTAAACAATAATATTTTTTTCTTATTTTGAAAAAGTATAGAAGATCTGTTTCTTTCTTAACTCAGACAGTTGTTGATTAATAACTATGACCTCATTACATAAACAAAAATATGCTTCAAACTACAGAAATGCTAACACAGACCCTCTTTCAAATTGCTTAAAACTCTAGACTAAACACATGAAGAAAATACAAGGCCAGGTGAAAATATAGCTGTAACACTGGATGGCCAAACTATACCCTCTGCTTTATATAAATTACAGATTAAAACATCTCTGTTCCCATCTGCTATCAGCCTCACTCCTTTCATGTGCTCTTCTCCTCCCTCTCCTAACTCCTCTCCCTCTCTCTTGTTTGGTTATTTGTACACCTGTATTAAAAAGCATAGACGTCTTTGCAATATAATTATTACATATGCCCCGTATATGGTGTGTTACCCTATAGACATATTTACAAAACATACATGCATTTTGTGCAATCTACTAACAGAATGAAAAGGCTCTCAAAATACCCAAATAAGCAGAGCATGAGCTTGACATTACTAAATGTAAATACACCCAGTAAAAGCAGTGAACATTTTTCTGAGTTCTAAATAAGGAATTACATTTTCTGTGAATATGCATGTTACAAAAATATTAATTATGATGTCTGGGGTTCCCATGCCCATGTTCCCAGTGGGAATACAGGGGCTCTGTGAGGGGAGGCCAAGGCTGCCCCAGTCAGACACAGCCAGTTCCAGCCAGACACAGCCGGTTCCAGCCAGTTCCAGCCGGTTCCAGCCAGTTCCAGCCAGACACAGCCGGTTCCAGCCGGTTCCAGCCAGACACAGCCGGTTCCAGGAAGATCCAACCACCCACCGCAGCTGGGGAAGGTGTTTAACAAGGGACAGAAACATTACACCAACAAAAAAGGAAAGAGGAGAAAAGTGACAGCTCAGGAGAGAAGTGCAGGCACCAAGAAGAGGGTGCTGAAGCACAGATTCCCCTGTAGCCTTTGGAGGGGGCCATGGTGGAGCTGTGGTAGGCAAGGTGTAGCCCATGGAGAATCCATGCAAGACCAGGTTTGCCCTGAAGGCCTATGGCCCATGGGAAGGACCTGCACTGGAGCAGGGGAGGAGTGTGAGGAGGAGGAGCAGGGAGAAGCTGTTGATGACCTCCCTACCTTGCTCCCCATTTCCTATGCCATGAAGGAGGGAAGTTGAGCCTGGGAAAAGGCAGGGTGGAGGAGAAAGGGGTTTAGTTGTTTGCTTGGGGTTTTTTTCCTCACTATCCAAACTTATTTTAGTTGTCAATAAATTAAATTAATTTTCCCCAAGTAGCCACTGTTTTGCCTGTGACAGTAACTGGCAGGTGATCTCTCTTATCTGGACCATCAAGCTTTTCCATCTTATTTTCTCCCTCATACTGCTGAGAAGGGAGATTGAGAGAGGTGCTTGTGGGTTTGAACCAGGCAGCCAGTCTGTGACCCCATCACAGATACCAATAGCATTTTGCTTCAATTTATCCTTATGAAGTCACTTGCCTTTTTTCCATATATTCCTGGCACTCCTTGATCTCCTTTAGGACCTCTTTCTCCCTAGAAAAAACGTATGTGAGCAAGTTAATTTTTAAAATAGAAGTAGCTACATAAAGATAAATTTATATATAGAAAGTATACATGTATAGCAGACACAAAGAAGGCAAAGAGCTCCATGTGATAGAAAAAATATGCCCAAGACTTAAATACAAATCCTGAATTTGCCCAGCTTTCCTAGAGGAGTAGAACAGAATGTCCAACATTGATGGAGAAACAATCCACAGCTTGTAGGCTTAAGGCTTCTACTTTCTATAGAAGGCACTTTGTGATTCTCATTGCTTCAATATAGGCAGGAACCTAAGTTAAAATTCAGTTCCTTGAAAAGGGCTGGACTTTTCTGAAGACCTAATTTGAAGAGTTAAAACCACAAATTTCGAAAAACTAGGAGGTAAATTCAGTTGAGTACTAATATAGATGAGCAAAAAATACGGGGAAAATTGTTTTGGGGAACACACACATGAACTAAACTCCCTGTGATAGATCAAAACTGTTCTTCAAAATGCTGTCATGCAAATAGAATGACAAGAAAATCATATGGTATTTTTTTTAAAACATTATTTGTGATAGAGAATCCTCTAAGTAGTAGTAAAATCAAATTAACATAAAATCCTATAGAGCAAAACAGAAATTAAATAACAAGTGGTTTCTATTGTTTGATATCTATGTAATGAAGTCCCACGGCATGTATCTTCCCTAAATATCACCTTCATATCTATTCTTTTAGAGCAATTCATCAAATGCTCTGAAATAGTATTGTACATAGACTTGTTTACCCTTTAAATTAAACTACAAGGCAAGCTGAAACACAGGAATATTGTAACAAGAAATATTTAATTTCAACCTTCGGTGCTGGCATCCCATGTAATCCAGGAAAACCAGGTATTCCACTGTCACCCTAAAACAGCAAACATATTTTAAATCCTTGTGTCAAAATAGTGGCAATATACTACAACAACATTTATATTCTTGTGATCAACAAATAGTGGAAAGATGTAATACATCACTGTATAAACTTCATAACATTTGTATGATGACTGATAAGAGGTTTTTATCTTTAAACAAAATTTTTTGCATAAAAGAAAAACCTTAATCACTAAATTTTAGACTAAATTTATGGTAATCTTTTAGTAAGCCTTATGGAGGTTCAAAAGCAGCAATTTATGACCTTACGAAATTTCCTACCAGCTTACTCTGGATGAGTGAAGTATTAAAAAATAAGATATTAAGTACCTGCTCTAAAAAAGAAACCAAATTAAACCAAAAAACACTTATAAAAATCTTTGGCAATTTGACAAATGATTTCTCACTTCAGACGAAGAAAGAATCCACTTAGGTAAAAGCAGTTGGCAATTGAAAAGACAAGGCAAAATACCAGTTCTTTTTATTGTTCTCAGAGGTGTCAGGTATCAGGAATTCCAAACTTTTTCTTTTGGTACTGAAGATATTTAACTCACAATGTGTCTTCTAGTTCCCTTGAGCAGTAACAACAAAATCCTAAATTACAACTTGTCACTACTTGACCTGAAACAATAAAACCAATCTTAGTTGCTTGATTCCATAGACTACTTCACATGAGGAAACAGCTAATCACAAAATCATTTTTGGACAATCAAAATGTTTTCTTTCAGTTAATACCTACTTTTATGCTGAACAATATATTTCAATTTTTAAAATATATTTCAATCAGATTGAAGGAATAGTAAACTATGCTTAGACAGCTATTTCATATAATATTTCAATTTCTAAGACAAGGGTTAAACCAGGACAACATGTCTCAGTGCTGTTTATCAAAGCCATTCATGCCTAAGCAGATTTGGAAAGGTCAGTCATATATTTGCAATAGGCAGGAACATGACCACAGGAATGACAGCTTGTGGGTTAACACTATCATATCTCTCAACAAATAAATATTAAAAGCAGACAATGGGATGGAGTTCAAGAATCAGCAAACATAAAATTAACACTTCATATATCCATTGCTTCTTAATGAAAAGGAGTGGAGTCTTGATTTCTACTCAGAACTGGTGGTTCAATTATTGGATAAACTAGAGCATTTGGAAATGAAAACAATCTTAAATTAGCTACTAGAGAAATTTTACAAGTAATGGGATGAAATAAAGAGATGAAAATTTGGGCAGAATTTCCAGGAAAAAAACCTAATGGCAAGACCTATTTTACAATGGAAATGTTCTGTAAAACAGTGGTAGAAGCCCTATTTCTTGGCACATTTTAAACAAGGCTAGACTGAGCAATAGGAAATATTCTATCTGTCACAACCATGCACTGCGAGGCAATTAGAGTTTTTCATTGGCAGCACCTTAATTTCTACACATAGCCCAATACTGACTGATTGATTAGATTAACTTATAAAATCAACCATATGGAGATGAATAAAGCACAGACCACATAAGTAAATTTTCAGCTCTAACCATGAATTTGAGAATTCTGCTGAACAGTGACGAATTTAAGGACCTACTTATTGGGAACTTTAGAAAAGAAATTCTAAGATCTGCTGGGAAAACAAGTGCTTGTTTTACAGAAAGGGCTTTGAAGTTTTAATGAATCAAAACCAAAATAACTGTCATCACAATCAGCTTAGAACTTTTCTAAACATACAGCAGAAATGTAAGAGAAGGTCATAGCCAATGGGCAGTTTATTCACTGTGTATACAGAAGATCCAGAGTCAAGTTTATCCTGATTACCAGAAGACAATTACATATAAGCTTCCCCATCTTTCTATATCTCCAAGCTACTGGCTACGCCTCAGCTAGAATTTTCCACAATAAGTTTTGGGTTCAATTAGTCAGTGTTTTCTGATAAAAAGTGCCATCCAGTAATTCCTACCTAAGTCATCTGGATACTCACTTAAAGAGAAAAAGGGTGAAAAGAGTTAAAAAGAAACCACTGACATATGTCTGTATTGTGATTCCAGGTACCCATACTTAGATACACTTTCCAAGTATATGTTATTCAGTGAAATTAAGTTGTTACTGGCAGTGCTAAAGCCAATATAAACTTTATTAAATAAAGAGGGACAGATTCAGAATTTAAATTTAGGATTCTTAGTCCTTTCTTATTACCCTTTTAGCAAACAATTCTCACAGAACATCAAAAATATTGATACTACTACCTGTACAACCAAAAATTATAAAAGGGAAGAGTAAAAGCTTTTTATCTATTATTCTTGTTTGGGTTCTTTTACCTTTGCCCCATCTTTTCCTGGTTCTCCCTTGATACCTGGCAAGCCACGAGGTCCCTAGATTGAGAAAGAAATTAACATGAGCTCAAATATTAATACAATCTGATACAGAATTAGACACAGAAATGTGACACAACGTGGGCCAGGGACCAATGTGTCAGCTGCATGATTCCAGCATTTTGGTGACTGGACACAAAAGCCGAACTAAGCATGTGTACCTAGCATGGATGAACATGGCATGCTATCATAATCCACGACTGAGGAACACTAAAACAATTTTTTGCTCTAACCAAGGCCCACCTCAGGAAAAAAAGAATGTCACACAGCCATACTAGCCTGTTCAAAATCACAACCTGTCAACGTGTGAGCCCAGAGATGTCCTCTTCAGAGCCTATCAGATAGCCTCCACATATGCCACTTTGCAGGTTGCTCTTGGCCCCAGCAGGATGTCAGATTTTTAATTCCACAAATGAGTAAATCCTTGACTATCATTCAGACTGGATCATGCCACAAGTAAAATACAGCACAGGTTTCCAACAACTGTCTCAGTAAGGACTACTAAATTAATACAACAAAGAAAAGGAATTCTCCTCCATCAATCTGGGCTTTTGTGAAAACTTGTTTTGGTCATGTGAATTGTGGGCAATCCATCACCATGACAAGACTTCAGATCACTGCTAGTGATTCACAGAAAAATTGAAGAAACTACTGTTTGGCTTCTGGATCAGGATAAAAATGTCTAAGCTGCAGCTGAGTCCACGTTCTAGAGGCTTTACCTAGCACTGCTTAGATTTGCACCCTAATTGTCCGCCTACCTACAAACCCCAAAGCCATGGGAATCCCATAGCAATTTACCCAAGGATGGCCCCTGATTTCATGACACTAGACCCCTCTTCATTCCCCACACCTCAACTCTCAATCACAAACAAGATACTGACAAAGACTTGGCAGGATTTGTCTCCGATATTCAAATCCTAGAAATGAAATAGAAACTTACTTGAATCCCTGGAGTTCCTGGGATACCTGGAGTTCCTGCTGATCCCTGGTATCCCTAAGGAAAAGAACCAAGACTTGTGACTTTTCTAAAGCAAGATACACAAATTTCCAAACATGTATTTAAAAAAAAAAAATCCTCCTGTTTACTAGAGAACTTTTGTCACAACCCTATAATTTTAGGTCACAGATTTTAGCAACTGCTATCACAATCATACATTTGGGATTTAGATTTCAGCTTTCAAAAGCTTTCATATCCGCAGGTGAAATTCTCAGCCTCCAGACTTTAGCTAAAACCAGTTATTTTAGAATTGTTACAGAAAAGCATAACAAACATATTGTTTTATTTTCCACTGGAAAAAAAAGAAATTAATCCACATATGTAGACACATTTTTTTGCTCTCTCTCAAGAAAAATAGATGAAAAATGCCAAGACTTTTAACAGATTCTATCCAGTTACAGAAATAAGTTTTAACAAACAAGGTATGTTCTAATACATTATGCAGCTAGTTTTATAATATCTCTACATAACAAAAATTCCATTCTTGATATCAAGAACTTAGCTATGAACTTGAAGGTATGTAACAGTCTATATAAATAAAAAAAATAATTTGAACTACTGGGACTACAAAAAGAAATACTGAATAATTCATGAGTTAAAAAGAGAATTTCAGGAATGCTTTACTAGAAATCAACGTTGGCAGAACAAGAGAACCTTTACAGAAACCAAAATATATATCTATGTTTTGGTAGATTTGATTCAATTAGTACAGCAAAGATAGCCAGTTTTCGTGCAAAATTAACAAGGGCTTTAAAGAATCCTTTAAGAGAAGCAAGTTACTGAAGAATAAGAATTTTACATAGCACATTTAAAAATATGTCCTTGTAGTGGAAAAACGATCTTCCGAAAGGATTTTTTCAAGAAAACATATAAAAAACAAGAATTGTTCTGTAGTACTCTGAGGCTATTTGGTTCAGACATTTCAACAGACAAACAAAACTAAATTTGATAAATCCCATTAAATGGGCTATCCAATTTCAAATACCCAGAATCTGATCCTGATTTAATTGACAGAAGTAATAATCCTATTTCCAAATAGGTTTCAAGGTGATTTCCACACTGGTAAAACAGAGCTAATAGAACCTCTTCAGTACAAGGGGAGGCAATGTGTTTGATTTCTTCTTTAAGTCAGTCAGAGCTTCTTAGGAATAATAAACAGAGCTAAAATTATTTGCTGGGTTAGATGCAAGAGAGTCCTTGCTGTGCCCTCTTCCCAAAAGACATCTGAGCAGTTGCCCGATGAGGCAGCTGGTAATGTTTAATACAGAAGTAAACAGAATTCTAGGTCTCTGTCATTCATGGATCCTTTATCAAGCATTTTACTTTTAGTGCTCAAGGCAGTTCTAGCAAAATCAGCTTTAACTGTGAATGGTATAGTATCCCCAGAGTGCTTATAGGCTCCTGGGTATCTGAAAAAAATCACCAAACCAAAAATGCCTCTAAAAGTTTACCCATTTTTTCTTCTCAAAAAATTGCTACGACTTTCTGCAGGATGTAATTCTATACAAATAAAACTTCGTTTCATATTTAGACCTCTGCAATCCAATTTCCCTTCTCTCTCTAACTGAACAGGGGAAGAAGTGGAAGAAGACAATTTCCTGGCTCAACTGAATTTCAAAATCACAAGATGAATGGAGGACAGCAGAAGAGGTTTCAGCTTACGAAACTGCATATTTAGCTCAGGGCTAGATATTGTAATGTGATTTCAATACAAATCAAACACATTGTCAATGTGTTCTCTTAATGGAAAGCTGGAAGAGAGAAGATTCAAAAGGAAATTCACAGAAAGTCACAAAAATTAGAATCACGATCTGGTGCAAATAACATAGGAATTGTTTAGGCGTGTTAAAAAACACCTTCTATAAAATCAAAAACCCCAGATTTCATAAAAAATTAGAATGTATTTTTGTCACTACTCCTTTTGCAGTATGGATCATCAATCTACATGCTAATGCCTACAAATGTTTTGCACTAAAGTCAGCTCAAATCCTCTTTCCCTAATCACAAATCCCTCAGTAGGTGTACCTGTGTGACATACATACACATCTGCAAGAATAGCAGTGCCATAGTTGCCATTTTATGTAAAATGAACAGAAGTGAAAATTCTCTTTGCAATTGATGAGTTCAGGACTGAAGGTTATCTTTCAAATAGGGTGAACACATTAAATTTGCCACCAAAATATTTTTTATCTGAGCTTGGTCGTCTCTCATGAACTTTTCAGAAGACTCACAGATAGCATGAGAAGTATTATAGTTAACTCTGAATTTGATATTCAGTTCAGAATCCAGTTGCCTAAATATAGGCAGCTCCTGCAATTTGAGACTCCTAAAACACCCACCCAGCGTTAGAAGACAGTGGCACAAAATATTTGGGAGGCATTAATAGTCTTGCAGTGTGGGCAAGACAAAATATCTTACAGCATAAAAATCCCACACCTTTTGTGGTATATTAGTTGACTGTTGACTGTTATGAGAATTTAGACACCCTGTGTCTCTGTACCCATTTAAATACTAAATGTATGTGTCTTAAAGTGAATCCCACCTATTTTGTTTCATCAATGTTGTCAGTCAGCACTACTCCACAGCAGTTTATATTCTCATTTTTTATTTTACACCAGTTCATCTGAAATCAGGATTACACAAAATTTACCTCTCAGTTTACTGTTGTGAGAATGGTACTGATCATTTTCTAGTGCCTGAAAACCCTTAAAAGGAAAGTGATAAACAGCAGGGCATTGAGATAAGTTTTGTCCCAGATTGCTGAGTATTTGAAAAAATCACAGATAAAATGAAACTCTGGAATTTAAAGAAAATGGTAATAATTTCCAAATAATTCTAAGGGAAAAGATTGAACACATTTCTTAGGTCAAAGAACTTACATAATAGTCACAAAAAATTAGCAATACTGTCATCATCCTTACTGGAAAAAGAAACTTAGTTTGCCTGTAAGGGAAAAAATTGAGCAAGAAGGACATATGATGAGTATTAATTCCAAGGAACTCTTGGTGCAATAGCAGAGGAAACCTCAGAAGTGTATCTTCAACGCATTTGCACGCCTAAAGGACAAAAGTTCAGACAGCATTCATAGGCATATCCCATCTGATAAGGACAAAAAAAAAAAAAAAGAAAAAAGATGTATGTATAAGACAATGAGAACTGCACTGCACACTCCTGTAATGAAGAGCTTTTGGAGTCAATTAATAACATCAACAACAAAGGCATGAACACAGGACTGCTTGGGAAAGACAAAGGGAGAAGTAAGCAAGCTCAATTTGGCTAGGAAGGAACCAGGGATCAACAGTAATGTTCTAAAGATATTCAAGGACTGTAAACACTGAGTAAAAAGAACTATTTAGGGTGACGTAACTAAGCATAATGGAATTCAATTGCAAAAGGAAAATTTAACTTGGCTTTAGGAAAACACCCTAAAAGGTCTGCAGACTTCTTGTGGTAGTTTCTTACAGAAAATCTTAAAAGCACATCTATCTAAAGAATTACAAGACAAGTGTTCAAACTCTTCTCATAAAATACATTACATCTTAAAGAACAGAAATTGTTGTAACTATGCAGACATGTATCCACGTTTACTATTTCTGCATTTCATTACACTTTCCTCCATTTGCTACTCCATCATCTGCTAAGGCCTTCATAATTCAGAGCCCCTAGCAGTATATTTAACCTAAACATGACATTCTCAAATAGCACAGAGGAAAAAAATCCACCAAGATCATGAAATAAAAGGTTGTAAATCCAGCTTTAAAAGTTCCAAGCTTCAGGCTACTGGGACATAGGATGATGTACCTAAGGGAGTACCTAGGGGAGTACCAAGGGAGTCTAACTTCCTGCTCTGTTAACTGTTCCTGTTAACTGTTTGGATGTTCATCCTTATCATATCCTCTGTCTTTGGCAGCTGCTGCAGTAGTGATGTGGTCTTTTGTCTGAACTCTACAGCTGTCTCTGCAACACAAGTCAGCATCAGGCATTGCTCTGATTCCAGACTTGTAGGTCTCAGGGAAGGCATTACATGACTGTATCAGAACAGAGCAAAAAGATTTCCTCTAACAATACAAGGCCACAGTATTACTGAGGAATATATATTTTCCTGGACTTGAGAGCAGCATTTCACAGCTGAATTATCAACTCTGTCTATGAAAGTTTTTTGAGAAAAGTAGCTGCAGATTTTATGACAACTTAAATCCCAGGAAAGCCATCCAGTAGCACAGGGAATTTTATGTATATGTGAAACTATTACCTGTTTTTATTCCAAAAGTATTGTTGAAATAGCTCATCATTGCTATTATAGTAAATTACATCATAAAAGATTTGGTCTTCAGTTGGTCACCAAGTATTAAACTCTAGGAAATACAGCTGTAATAGTCTTCTATAATCTTCTAAAATATATATTGGAACGATCAGAAATTACTTTTTATGTGAGGCTTTTGATATTTTATGAAGTCCATATCTGCTTGTATCAGTAAAGTCAGTCTCACCAGATTTTTTTTGTAAACTGTTTATTTTTTCTCATTTCTTATTTTATTTTCTTGTACATACTGTAGAGATAAGGCAAATTGTTCCAAACATTCATGAGTGAAACTAGATGGAACACTCAAAAATTGTCCAGATTTGCCAGCTGCATGGTTCATAGTTCAAAATTGACAAATGAGTGGGTTTTTTAATTTCTGTCAGCAGACTGATGACGTATCACCTCTATTAACCACAAGTGATTACTGCATAGATTCTCATAATTTATTTTTCCCCTTTAATTGAGTTTTTCCCCAGTACATACAAAGTATCCTTTGGAATAAAAAATGGCTTTGCGACCACACTGCTAGGCTGCTGAATGATTCCAAGGCCAGCAATCACTCCAGCTGCTTCTTTCTGGTTAATAATGTTCATGAAAATGAGATCCATTTGAGATTCAAATACTGGTTTTTACCCTTACACTTGTTAATCAGTGGTTTTTTCTTGACTAGACAGTTTAATAATTTCAGGTTCTAAATTACATTTTAATTGATAAAAATGTACTTTCATTACTTATGCTTTTCATTTTCAGGCTTTTTTACAGTTCCTTTAATTGATCTTTTCTGTATATATCAGAATATAAACAGAGGTGGCGATTAAAGGGAAAAAACAAAGATACTCTAAACAAAAGTAATGAAAATAACATTTAAGAAATTATTGAAAACAAGTCATGTTTATGTTTACTTCCCCAAATATTAGAGTAAACAATTTTACTGGATAACACCAGGTAAACAATTATGTTCTGGTAAGATTGAAGCTATTAATAAGGATTGTTTTCAATTTTTCTTGATTAAAACTAACTGTAAGTATTAGAACAATCTAGCCAGCCCACAAACGACAAACTAAATTTTATTAGGTGTTTTATTCTAAAATCAGTTTCATACAGTAATATAAATGCATGCCTAAAACCTTTCTCAGAGGAAGAAACATTTTGTTGACCAGTTATAGTGTTCCAAGAAAATTAATAACAGACAGGGAAACTGGAAAGACTTTAGAGAAGAACATAAAAATGTGTTTGGGAACAGAAAAGACTGACTTTTCAGGAAAACCCTTTCATGAAAAAGCCATTTGATAAAACAAGACTGACTACACAACTACCTATAAGCCTATGGTGCTGTCTGAATTAAAAGCTTGTTTCTCAGAAATCCCCAGGACATAAAACTAAAAAGATTCAGACGAGCAAAGTTTCCCCAAGCAAAAAAAAAAAAAAAAAACCACTGACAGCACAGAAAATGTGCTAGTCTTCTTAGCAAATACAAAAGTAAAATAGAAAGAAAAAGACAGAGAGAGGAATCGGTTTTCCTGCACAGTGGATCTAAAGGGTCTCGCACCATTCATAGCTAAAAGGTTCCCTGGAATGCACCCAAAAATCTACTGTAAGGAAAAATAATGTCCTGGCCAAAGGTGCAGATGATCTAATTGGTTTGCAATTATGTTCTTGCAAAGAACAAGTGCAAAAACTACATCTGATATTTCAGAAACATTCGTCAGTTAATAAAGCTATAGGATTAAGCTGCAAGCTCTTCAAATAATGCAAGTTCTTCAGCAAAGTGGTACAGTTTTTCCTGTAGCGCAGCTTTTTGATTCTCATTCTGAGATACTCTGGTAATCTTTTTTACCTTTAGAGAATGTCCATCTATGCACATCATGAGTCATTCGTAGGAAAGAAATAAGCCATAACTGACAGATTACAAAGTCACAGTAGGTCTACAGCATAAATTCATTTCTCCTTCATTATTGGTGCTGTTACAAATTCCAGTGCTTATGGGAACATAAAGAGCCTTGAAGTGGAAACCTGCCCAATAAAGTATGAAAGAGTTATAACAAATTGTTTCTAAAGCTATACTGCTGTAGCTGACTGGATGCTTCAGAAATGAAGTCTTAATCTAGTTGTTAAAAGAGAGAAGAAAAATTGGCATTCTCCTGCCAATACCCAGTCTATTTGGCCTTCATTAAAGCTTACATGATATCTCTACTTTTCAAAATATCAGATTAGCTGGATAAAAGGCAGCTCTGTTATGCTTATCAATACTGCAAATCTCTTTCCAGAAATCAGCATGGTCAGACTGTGATGGACACCTCCCCCCATGCGAGTCTGTTTTCAGACAGTTTGTAAACCTGTCTTTTATAGGAGATCAGAACTTCTCTTCATAAGCTTAAGCACCTCCAATTATCAATTAAAAAGTTATTCTGATTAAATACACTTCCCCATCTTAGAATACTTTAAAACCTGTATTTTCAGGATTGTCTAAAATCAAAATGTAGGATTTTAAAGCACTGATAGTTTCAATTTAGATTGTCTTCTCTAACTGGTTCAAAAACCCCTGAATTTATTAGCTATCAAAAGCTGTTTAAGAGCAGAAGTATAAAAACATTTTATATCACAGGGAAAATGAGGATATTTGCTTGTGGGATTGATGAAAAATTCATATAAGCACTGCTCGTCTGGACTATCAGGGTTATCATGCTCAGGTTTCAATATAACGAGTCCCATGTTTTAAAACATGGAAATTTTCAATTTTTAGCAACTATTTTATTTTTCGTTCTCAGCATCTGTTTTCTTCCTGTTAAACTAACTCTGCTTACAAATGGAATCACCACTGTTAAATTAATCCATTTGAAACTAAAAAATATCTATATTTTTAAAATTTTACATGTATATCTACATATTTTGATGGACTACTTGAGGCAGCCTACAAAGAAATTCTATGAACCAAGGAGCAAGCCCTAAAAACAACAGATAGGATTTTAGGTGACCCAAAGTGCTTTCTAGTGAACAAATTCTTAAGGAGTAAAGACTGAAGGTGGTAACATAACTGCTGCAAAGTAATGCAAAGACCAACAGGAGCATTCATAGCCTGTTCTCTGCTTAACAACAAACCCAACTCTGATATTTACAGTATTTTACCTTGAAACAAAAGTAATATGATTTACATATTCTTACAACAGTTACATGCAGATAGTGCTTAAATTCAGAGTTTCAAAGAATGGAGAACAAAATCATCTAAATTTCAAAAATCTGGTATCAGTGTTCCATGTTTTTTCTCCTGTTACTTTTACGTTTACAATATATGACTAAGTTTTTAGTACTCACAGGCTTACCATCTGGACCAGGCAGACCAGGATAACCATGATTCCCAGGCTGCCCAGGGTCACCCTATGAAGAAGCAACATGTGAACACACAAAATATATAAGCATTTTAAAATTGTTAAGAGTATTTTAAAATTAGCACAAAGAAACTTTAACCCTAACACATTCCACAAAACAGTCTCTTCAAGTCCAGAGACCTACTATTGAGGAGCAATTCCTACAGTGAAAAAGAACTGATTTGGGCAGGGGGAGGAAATTCTCCCCAACTTCTCCCCAACTTCTTGTGGACTACTTGGACAAGTGAGTCCACACTTGCTTACAGCACAAGTTTGACCCAACTTAAAAGCTTTCAAGTCTTTTAGCACTTCAATGATCAGAAACACTTTTTATCAAATAGATGAAACAATCTTTAATAAAACTTCATTAAATTTCATATTCCTTCATACTTTACAGGAAGTGGTTTTCAATTCTTTTAAAATTATAAATACTTCATTCTCTCTCTCTCTCTCTTTTTCTCTCTAATATGGTAAAAAGAGAATAAAAAAAGGCAAAAGACCACAGAAATTCTATTACATGAAACAATAACAATGATCTCTGTGTTGCAGGTTTCAATTCCCTGATCAGAAACCGTCTCCACTGTATCAAGAAGCCCTTTGATTTGAGGTAGCTACAGCAAATTTGTAACCTCATTTATGATGACAGCAGAGAATGTTTTTATTCATTTGCTTAAAGAAAGACAAGTGATTTGGGGTTTTCTTGTCTGCACTTATTAATAATTCTGTAAACACTGCTTAGCACAGTTATTGAGAAAGGTACTAAAGCAAATACTGGGGATTTGAGTTTGCCATGTCAGACTTCTGCAACTCAAGTCTAGTTCTCATTTTAGTTTTTAATCAACACAGAAAGGTCATCAGCTAATGTGCAACTCTCCCAGAAAGCATCTAGTTCATCCTTTTACAAAGAAGGAAGAAACTCCCCTCTCCATTAAAAGACTTATGTTAGAAAAATATTTCATCTTCAAACCATTAACAGTGCAATATCGTTTGCTGTAGAGTAGCAGGGAAACACAGGTCACATACAATCAACAAGACAGAACAGAGACTTACTTTGGGGCCTGGAGGTCCTTGCTTTCCTGGTGGGCATATGCAGGGGGCTGGTGTTGAGCCTACGTCACTGGGACCATTCATGCACTACCAAGAGTGAAAATAGTCATCAGCACATATGCCAAAGGCAGCCAACAAACATATTGGAACACTATGTAAGGCTGACTTTCCTTAGGCTGCCTTTCACTTAGGTCTTGGCATTCACTCCCTTGCTCAGCTGGAACTTCTGCTTATCTGAATATTGCCCTCCAACTAGTTTTCATGCATGAAATCATTTTATCCAGAATAATAAAAAAAAAGTAAGCACCAATATTGGGCTGATACCTGTAATTTTATTTTTTCACAAATATTTTTATAGTTTGATAATTTCAAATTGTGCAACATGAAAGATGCTTCTCTTAGCTAATCTATATTCATAATTTAAACTGTGATCAATTCTCAAATATAACAATTTAATTTTAAAATGTTTAAAATTCTGTAATACATAATATGTATAGTATAACAATCCCAACCATTGGTATGCTATCATGTGTAGCGAGCCTGAAAAGATAAACCCCAAGTCTCCTACCTCCTAGGCATGTGTTCCAACTATGAAGCAACTTGAGGACAGGCAGGACACAGCTGCTGCTGACTCCTAGAGGTCACTAGTCCCTGGTCCCAAGAGTGCCCATCCTACAAAGACCATTAGGTGACCTCCTCCACACCACGCTCCCTGCAGCAACTAACACTAAACCTTGGCAAGATCCTCTCTTGCCCTCTAAAATTTCTTTCTTTTTTGGTGGTATTTACTTCTCACCATTAAACCCCATATGAAACCTCAGTGCTTTACTCAGGCAGGCAAGGGGAGAGCTACTAAATCAAATCTATTACAGGTACATATGTACTAAATCTTCATTGAAGATTTAGTACATATGATTTAGTTGAAGATTTAGTTGAAGTTAGAGTCAGTAAATTCTTTTTCACCCATGAACCGTAACCCAGCAAGTTCTTAGACCTATGGAGAGGCAAAAATTTAAGAACCCAAGAGGAAAAAAAAAAAAATTGTATTTATTATCTAAAACTCTCCACAGCATTTTATTCATATTTTCTAGAATAATGACACCTTTTAAGATGTTTCTTGAATGGAATTCTTTCTTAGGGTCAAATGATTGATCAAAACACAGATCCATGTTTCCTGTGCAATGGTACAAGTTGGGAGTTACAGGTAAGGTTAGGGAAGCTGTCATATTAAGTCTTTAGATAAGCTCCTGTTCAGGGAGTTCTCATTACTACAATGCAGGTAACAGCTACCTGGCCATGCATATCCCCCATCCCGCTGGAAACAGCAGCAACTGAATTGAACTGGGGGAAAACATCAGACCATTTATTCTAATGAACATGTGTTTTTTCAGAAAAATTGTTTTTTATTTGTCTACTGACTAGAGTTCAAGCAAAGGAAGCCCAGCACTCTTAAGCTTAGCAAATCTCTGTCCCCTTTTGAAAACAAAGTGTATATTACCCAGAATATTATGAAGCTAATAAAAAGTCAAATACTACCTTAAACTGAGTTTGGGTAGTTTAGGATCAAGCCTACCTCTCCATTCTGAAACAAGAAGAAAAACAGTTTAAGAGTACAATAATATTTCTAAAAAGAAAATTGATTCATTTGGAAACACTATCAAAACCAATCAAAACTTTTGAGCTGTAACCGTCAAGAAATTATAATTCAAATTTTTAGACTTTCTGAGACTTATGTGCAGCTGCTATCAATGCATATGAAATTAATTTAGCTAACTGTGTTTAAGGGTCTGTTAATGGGAGTTGTCAGTAGCAATTTTTAAAAGATAATGGCAGAATTAATACTAAACTATGTCAGTATTTATTTACACACTTAATGTTTAGATTTGGGTCAAACTTTTTTCCAGAGGTAACTTCTCATTAAAAATATCCTCTGCTTGTTCATTCATGTCAGTGGATGTACCAAAATATTTCTGAAATCTCTGCTTTCTGAATCCAGAATCTGGGAAAACACAGAGCAGCACAGCAGCAAGGTGGGTTTTTTCTCACCTTCCCGTGACTGCATTAGACTCTGATATCAACTGATTTTTGTTCCAGTATCTGCAACACCACAGAACAATCCAACCCCAAATACTTCAGAAGAGCAGCCATGAAATTGTCTTAATAGTTCAGAAGCCACCATTAGCCACACTGTCCACAGGAGTATTCTAATGCACATAGTCACTGCAGATTTCATACACACTCTGTGGACACAGAGAGCCTCCTCCGTATTCAATTTTCAGCTTAAGCAACCCTTTGAGAAAGTTTTCATTTCCCATGGATCATAGAAGGAGCTCAAAATTACTATGCAGCAAAGTATCTCTGGGAAAGGGGATTAATTTGGGCTGTAATTAGTACATAAAGCCTTTGCTTATTTCAGGAACTCTGACACAACCACCCTCTGACAGCATACAACCACAAACCACATATTCCTCCTTGAAGATCATCCAACATTTTTATTTTCTGAAAGAGTCCAGAATCTCATGGGCAAAGTCCAAATTTAATTTACAAAACCAGACAGTGAAACTAAATTGGCAAAAAGCAATCTTTTGGCTTCAATTCCTTGATAAATTGCAGACAACATAAGATATGAAAGACTTTTAGTGTTTGCTTTCTTTATGGCAAATGCTTTCATTTGATTACTTTCATATCCTACTTTTAATTTGTAAACAGCAAAAATATATATGGTGCAGTTTTAGCCATTTACTTCATTTTCATCAAGATTCAAAGCTAATTTTACAGAAGTGTTCCTGCACCTGTTAGTTCTTGACACACAGAGCCAGAGTTCAGAACAGCTAATAATCCATTCACCTACTTGCTGCTTAACTGAAAGTTGAAAAAGCCCTGATAAGGGTGCAATAGACACACTGGCCCCAAAGAAAAGAAGAAAAACAGACTAGCTGGCAATACGTGCCAGTCTGACAAAAAAGAAAATTGGGTGCTGGAGATTCAATGGTTCTATTGTCAAACCAGCAAAATGATACTAAATCAAACCACAGCATGTGGAATGTGGGTCTACATAGTAAGACACTGGCAATTGATAACCCTTTGCTTCATTCATTTTAGCCACCAAACAAAGGAGAGTATTTTGAATCTGCATGTTTAAATCAATCTCTTGCTTTATGCTTTGAGATAGGAACTGAATGCTTCAATGCGGCTCTGTCAGTCATGACTGGTTTCCAAATCTGTTTGAGTGTGTTTTACATTTCAGTGCATAATTAACTGTAAGAGGACCAAGAGAGGGCCAAAGGGTCCCCATAAACCTGCTAATTGTGTACACGAATTGTAAAGTCTTGATTTTGTCTTGTACTTAACATACTTCTTGAAATCATGGCAACATTTCAGATAATGGGATATTTACAACAGACCTCAGCACAGAGATTTCTAACGAAAGAAGGTAGATATAGATTATGTACCAAAATTTCACAGATTAAAAGACCTGATAAGTAGCAAGGAGTATATCAGAAAAGTTCAGAAGTCATATTTAAAGAATTTTACACAAAAAAACCCTAGAAGTTTTATTATTCTATAATGCTTAAAATCTGAAATTTTAAGAGAGGATTCCGAGATTATTCTATACTCATATATATCAAATGTACACCATTAAATACATAAACTAAACCAACTTGTAAAAAACTTTGTGAGAAAATAAGGCTGAAAACAGATAAGATCTGTGTCACTTGATATTGCACAGGTAACAAGTATATGTTTGCAACAGCTGAATCAATGTAGTATAATTATTTTAAAATTTCATTAAATCAGCTTTAAACAGTGATTTGCAAAAAAATGCCAAATAGTCCTCAAAAGTTCATCTATCATACTCACAAATCCTGGGATCTCACAGACTGTTTCTCGATTATTTTGCTCTGGGTCACAGTAGATTCGCAGTTTTTGTATATCAAACTGAAATTCAAAACGTAAAAGACTCTTTAGAGGTCTGTGTGTTCACTACAGTTAAAAATCAATTAAATATAAAGAAATATTTTTAGGTTACAATGATTAATATGTGCAACCAATTAAACATACTGTAACGGAATTATCTAAATAAAAAATAATCAATCCAAGAGTTTTTTTAAAAACAACAGAAATCACCATCCATATTCCCTGGGAATTAATCCAAACACATGCAGCACAAACTACACTGGCTGCCAGTATCATTGAGGAAACAAGTTAATACCACAGGCAAGCCCAACCTCTTTCTTTTTACCTTACTTAACAGACCTGGGAAGATGCTTCTACACAGACCTGCTCATATTAGATGTAGCATTAGTAAATTCTGGTGAAGCATCTGAAGGCATTCCTAACACTTAGTGTTTAGTATACAAAATAAATCTTTAAAAAGTATTGAATAAAAACACTGTTATCAGGTAAACAGAAGTTTTTGCTGTTCTCCTTTGTTTCTACATTCCAAAACAAAATGAAACCATTGTCAGTTTTTCTAACATAAACTATCATGACTGCAAAGTAGAAAGAAACTTGACCAAAAATCTTCCCACCCTTACCAGCATCACCCATAACATCATCCACTGATAGAAGGACATCATACACAAATGTCAAGCAGAGGAAATTCCCTACTTTGAGACACAGTTTCCCAAATTCAGGCAACCACATTGCATCAGTTTTGTCCTTGGAAAAAGTGAGACCAGTTACGCATCTGTGTCACACTTGTGCTAAGTCCTAGTGACCATTTTTATTCTCTCTTAAGTATTACAATTTTGTATACTGAATTTCAGTCTACCCTAAGTTAGAAGAGTAAGCTCAAGAAAACAGAAGCCACCAATGCAATGTTAACCTACAACAGAATTACTGAATTACTGTAGTTTTAGCATATGCCTACCTGTACCGTTTCCTCTTTTCCAGAATACTTTCCTATTTGGGTTAGGCCACTGATGTAAATACCTAGAACAGGATGTAATGGCTTTGTTTCAATTTCTTGACCATCTATATATAAAGTTACAAAGTCTTCTGTTACTAAGAGACGAATTTGATGCCAGCCTTCATCAAACAATGTCTAAGAAAAAGGAAGAAAACAGTATTGTTTTAAACAAAATGCCTCCAATTTAAATGGCGATAAAACTGCACTTCAACAATCAAACTGCTGTTAATGGTTGAGACCATCAAGGCAGAATGTTTTACATACAAATAATTCTAAACTATATAGGCAAATAAAGTATCACCAAATAATATTGTAATTGGAAGTATGACAATTAATAATAATCAATCCTTATTTCAGAATTATTTTATAATTCACATGGATTTTTTTTTTTAGTCTATGACCTTAAAGATGCTCAAACCTGTGTTTGTTAAAAATATGCAGCCAGAAGCCTCTTTATCAGCAGTGGTTTAATATCTCAAACTCTTCAGATCATCAATCATGGTGAAAAAAAGTTGGTACTTGTGATAAATTATCAAAAAGGTTTATTAAAGAAAAATGTTCATTAAGAGTGTATTGACACTTATACTGTATTTAGAGACACACAGGTCTAAAAAAGCCATGAAATTATTGTTCTCCATAATAACAAAGCAAGCATAGAGAAACAAAAACAAACAAAACAACCAAAAAAAACCCCAAAAAACAAAAAAAAAAAAACCACAAAAAAAACCAAAAAAAAAAAAAAAACCCACCAAAAAACACAAACCACGAGAGTTGTGTTTTCCTGGTGAAGTTCATGGATACCTGGGACTGCATGAATAAGACTGATTTGCCTTTGCAGCTCCAAGAAATAGATAAATAAAAATTGATTACTGACTTGAAACTGAATTTTCTAACAGTTTCCAGTAAATCAAGTTTAACACAGCTTCTTAAGAAAATAAAAAATTATTTTGCCTACGAATAATTATTAAAAAGTAGAGAAAATTTGGAAAGAAAAAGCAAAATTTCTCCACCCAGTAACTGAAGAATAAAATATCTCTCCCTAGAAAAAGCTTAGTAGTTAATACCTATTCCTTGGATAGGAGCCCTTCCTTCAATGAGGATTTATATTTAAAATTCCTTCAGCCTGATTTGGAGTAGGGATTTGAATGCAGGCCTCCACTTCCCAGAAAAGTTGAACCCATTTGGCCATGAAGTGCTCCAGCAGCAAATCTTTCCAGTCTTTGTCTGGTGAATTAGCCCTCTCTGTTCACTTAAATAATACTCCCTGTGGCAGGAAGGGCAATCTCTGGGCTGCCCTATTCCTGCTACAAATGCAAGAATAGGGTCATTACATCTCCATTCCTCTGTCTCATCTGCAGCTAAGACAATCTTTCTTACAAGAGTGGTATACTTTACTGGAAATTACTGAAGAAAGACGAAAATACAACCTTCAGGTTGTACTAGAAAACAGTAAAACTGGCTTGCTCAAAGAGGGGAATAGTGGAATAATGTGCACTTAAAGAAGTATTCCAGCATGATGGTGACATACCCCTTACCTTTACATGAGGTGCAGCAAATGTAATAACTTGTGTGCCATTTATTAAACTTGTTGTAGTAAATGATAATGTCTTCTCTTCTCCATTAACAGTGACTGCTATCTGTGGTCTCTTATCTAGACTCAGGATTCTCCACAAATCCCATGTCTTTTTGACTTTAAATCTTTGAGTGGAAACAAACACATAGGATGGAGGGAGACCTTCTGGAAACACATTCCTAAATAAAGGGGAAGGGTGGAAAAAACAAGACAGTATTTGAACATTCATATAAATCTTAAAATAAGCCCTTCTCACTTAAAGAAACAAAAAAATCTTATTAAATATAGAAGAATATTTATAAAATTCAATACCTTGTTAATTCTGAAAGGTCAACACGTGAGGTTACTTCATAAGCTTTTGCATTAGTGGTTGATATTTGAATTCTCTTTTTAACTTTTTTTTTCACACCTAATCCTACAAGAATGTCAAATCCTTTTTCATCTCGAGCTGCCACTGGAATTCTTGTTGGACAAACAGATTCTGCAAAGTAATAAATGCAAGGATAGTCCAAAATATGACTTAAAAATTCCAAGAAAAGTAGCCTCCCACCCAACTAGTTTTTTTATCTGCCTTTCAAGAAATAAAAAGAGAACCAAGAATTGTCAGTTAAGTACAACATGAGAGAAGTGGTATGCAGGATCCTCAGGGACTTGAAGCAAGAATATTAAGATGTCATACTTTACTGCAATTACATTCACATACTATTTTGAATTGTCACTAATTCAATAGTTAAAGGGTATTAAAATATCTGGCTAATAAATATATTGAATTTCATTTCTAAAATTGCATGGTTCCAAAATTATATAAAATTATAGATGTTAATTTCCAAAATGCATTAACAATTTGAATTCAGCATCCACCCCAACAGTAAAATCTGTTTGAAAATGGACAAAATTTTATTTTTATTTTATTTAACTCAAAATGGACTTTGAGCTGTTTTGTCTGTTACACAAAATCTGCTTGAAGTTATTCTCACTAGCAAAATAGTGTGTGGTACATTTTCTGTGGAAACCTAAGTTAGCTACACGTTATTATCTTGCTTAATTATTTTTACACAGAAACGGTGGACCTAAGTTGTCTCAAACACAAAAAAAAAAAAAAAAAGAGATAAGACTGAAACTTAATACTAAAACAATCATTAGAGTAACAAATCAATGAAAAGAAAGTTTTTTATTAAAATTATGCTAGACTGTTTACAATAAATATCATTATTCATTTCTCACTGTTTCTTCAGAAAAGCGTCACTTCATAGACAGGGAAGAGGTTAGGAACACATTCCAAAGAAAGGGTGGAGAGTTCTCCTATCTCCATCTGGACCAGCCATGGGCTGGAAAACTCCAGTCCCTGTGCCAGGGCATTATCAGCTCAAAGGTCTAGACTGGCTTCTTTTCATAATATGAGCAACACTGCATGGCTTCCCTTTCCAACAAACCCCAGGGCAGTCAGAAGCTACCCCGTTCTGGTGGAGGAGGCAGGATAAATATGCTCTAAGAAAATTCTGCTAATTTTCTGCACAACCTGCCTGTCATGGGAAAGGACAATCCATCCTAAGGGGACATGTCACAGGTACTTGAGGCAGAAGCAAGAAGCCACATAAACTCCCCTTAGTTTTCTTTTTCTTCCCACAGCAAAATGACACCTGACTTCCAAATTAAAAATAAATTATCTGTCTGTTCTACAAGAAAGAATTGCAAGAACTCTGCTCAGATTTTGGAAATTAAGATGTCTACCTCCTGAATACTTACAAAAAAAAAAAAAAAAAACCAAGTCAAACAAAACTTTCCTTCTCATTCTTATCAAAACACAGATTTAAGTCAACAAACTTATGCTATTAAGTAAGAGTAATCGCGCTTTTTTCAGGTTTCTTCAAGTGTGCATCATTATCATGGAACTGTTTTCTAAACTCATTTATTGCAAAGCTGTAGAATTGACATATCACAATTAACAGAGATTACAGATAAACACATACATATACACTGACAGGTCTCCTATCAGTTAGAATATTACAAATTTCGTGTAAAATCAAAAACTAAAGGCAGAAATAGGAATACTCTATGTAAGAGGGCCATTGTTATGGATCAGGGCCAAAATAACTGTTCCAAACCAATATCAACCAAACAAATTAAGCACATGTAAAATTACACATTAAGAAACTCTTTTTTCTTCCCAGTGGCACCTTGGTGAATTATATGAAAAATTCCCAGTCAGGTAGATCCTTTCTGGGATTTCTGGATAATCTTCTGGCAGGACTATTTTGATAACTAACTGAGCATACTGCATGCAGAAATCAGTGGCAAAAATAAGAGCTGCCTTCCACTGTAAATGGGGTTTTATTTCCAGTTCAGAGTACAAGTCACTTCAACTCTAGCTTTTTCTGAAATCTTGTTCCCTTTTAGTGTTTTTACATAGTTTTTAGATGCTTATTTTCCTTCCTAAAGCATGAAAAAACTTTATGATGTTAAATCCCAGTATCTGGGACAAAGCAACTTTTCTCTGCATCCTCCAGACAAAATTCTGAGGTCTGCATTGGGTTTTCTTCCTAAATGCATTCCTGAAACTCTTTTTTTAAATTATTTTTTTGCTATAGCATACTGATAGTACAGGAGCATTTTACTTTCAGAATAAATCATAACTATTAAATATTCCTCAAATATTTGGTTCAATTCTGGCTGACAGGTTCAGGAAGTATTTTTTCCCCTGATGTACTCTAGAACAAACACTGGAGTCCCCAGAAGGCACACTAGAGTCTGCTGACTGCAAGCCTGTTCCTAAGAGCAATACTTGCTCCAGGAACCACCAAAACTCAGCCTCCATCCAGAAAGGAGATACTGCCCTTGTGGCCTTTTATCTGTGTTCACTTGAGAATGGATTTTAAAACTCCATAGAGTAACAGCTAGCATTTTTTTTAGACATTTACACAAAGACCATGAAGAGAGAATTGCAAAATTTTCAGAAATTTTCATGTGGTTGATCACAGCCAAGCCATTGCTGCTCAGCCCTCATGGAACTTTCTGTCCTTCAGTCAAGGTGAATCCTAATAACATGAGAACCAGTAAATCAATCAATCAGTAAAATAATGCACAACTTAGCTATAAAAATTCCAGTTTATCAGTCTTGGAGTTCACCTGCTAAAGACATTGTGGTTAGAAATTAAGCTGCCAAGTGTCTTTGATTGCTCTGCAAGAGAAGCATCTAAATGCTAAAACAAGGGAAGTGCGTGACAGAAGAGAGATGAAGCAAAGGGTCACTTCAAGTGAAAGATTAAGTACACTTTGTACAAATAGTCAACATTCATAGATTACTGCTATAAATCATGTGAAATACCACAGATGAAATTTAAAGGATACTAGTTAACTTGATGCTAGAAACTGAAAATCCATCTTGATGGAGCATAACGGCACTTCCTCTAAAACTTTAGTCAAAGAAAATATCGTGTTTATTTCATGTTTATTTAGGGGAATTTGTCCCTGCATGAAGTTCTATTAAAGAATTCAGCTCCACTTAGCTGATTGAATTTTTGGACTGACTACCTTAACTACATCAGCCACAAGGAAATACTATGATTTTCATTTAATGTAGCAAGAAATATACACTAATATCCTCAACAAAAGCATCACCATATTTTTTCAATGAAGTTGATATTCAGAGTGAGAGCAAACAAAATCTACTTTTCACTTTTACTAAGTACAGAAATATGCTACGACTGAAATAGGACTTGCATCAATTCTTGATAATAAAACACGTACAAAAAACCACTGACATACTATAGTCTGGGTGCTACATTTTAGGAGCAATTTGCTATCTTTTTTATACATAAAAGAAAGCCATTGTTTTACAAAATTTCAGAAAACTCAATGTCGTAATGCTGTTAGCATTCTAAAGTCAAAGAATCACTTTACAGTGTTGGTCTTGGCTAACTCTTCTGTAGAATTCTTCTAAAAACCATCATAACAGCTTGCTACAACTACAGACATCTACTCCACTCTTATAAGTCCCTACCTGGAATGCTGTGTCCAGCTCTGGGGCCACAACATAAGAAGGATGTGGACCTGCTGGAGCAAGTCCAGAGAAAGCCACAAAGCAAATTAGAAGGCTGGAGCCTCTCCCCTTTGGAAAAAGGCTGAGAAAATTGGGGTTGTTCAGCCTGGAGAAGAGAAGCGTGTGGGGAAACCTTAGGGCAGCCTTCCAGTATCTTAAGGAGCCTTACAAGAGAGCTGGAGAGGGACTTTTCACAAGGGTGTGTAGTGACAGGACTAGAGGGAATGGCTTTAAACTGAAGGAGGATAAGTTTGGATTAGATACTAGGAAGGAAGTCTTTACCATCAAGGCAGTGAGGCACTGGAACAGGTTGCCCAGAGAAGTTATGGATACTCCATCCCTGGAAGGGCTCAAGGCCAGGCTGGATGGAGCTCTAAGCAACCTGATCTAGTGAAAGGTCTCCCTGCCCATGGCAGGAAGGTTGGAACTAGATGATCTTTAGGGTCTCCTACGATCCAAACCATGCTACAAGTCTATGATTTTTGCCAGGAGTCTTTCTTCTGAGTTTTTCAATACATACTAGAAGTATGTTTTCAGAAGAACTTCTGTTGTAATGGCAGGTTGTTCTCTCACCTCTCTAGAAAAAATGCTGGATTGTGCATGAGTATCAGTTGCAACTAGGAAATCAATAAAGTAAACTCTATAGTCTTGGCACTATGCAAATTGCTGAAATATTTTAGTGTTTTTAAACTATATCAATGAAAAAAAAATTGGGCTTAGGGCAAAGGAATACATACTGAAATTAAACACATACTGTCTTAAAACACCATATCTTTCCCAAATATACCTTTTTATTTGACAGAGAAAATAAAAGTTTGGGAGGAATTTCCACAAACAAGATCAAAAAGAAAGGAGATCATAGTAGTGTATCAGATTCCTTAGGTTATACGAATCATGTATTCTGCTTGTGAAATAAAAAAAATATGTGTCCAGAACTACATTTTGCATACTTTAAGTATTTTACAATGCCTTACCTTCACAGAGTTTCTGTTTTATAACTTCTTTAATTCTTGATATTGCAATATAGTCTTCAACATAAAATACATAAGTTGATGAAGGTTTATTGGCAATAGCTTTAAGTTCATCCTCCTCAATTTCAGAGCCCACACCAATTGCAAACAAAGTGATCTTATTTTTTCTTGCTTCTGCTGCTACATCTTTAACTTCATCTTGAGACTTTCCATCAGTGAGAACAACTGCTATTTTTGTCAAAAATCGTGAAGATTTTGCAAAAAGATGGTCAAAGGCAAACTGAATAGCTCTTCCTGTCCTTGTATTTCCTCCCAGATAGTGTATGGACTCCATTTCCCTGATGAGGTTCTCAGTGGATTCATGAGTTCCAAGGGGAATTTCAAGCACAGGGTAATCACTGTACTGGACAACTCCAACTTGAATAAACTTTGGCCCTATGTCAAAGTTTCTTGTAATATTGACAAGCCAACTTTTGATTATTTCAAAGTTTTCTGGGCCAACACTGTAAGAGCCATCCAAGATAAAAACTAAATCTGCTGGAGCAGTTCTGCAACCTAAAAAAAAAATAAAACAAATATTTTAATGAACACTTTCACTTTTTTCCTCTATAGTAAATGTTTTTCCTATCAGTTAGTGTTTATATTAGGATCTATATTGACAAATATATTCCAGCTGAAAAAGAATTAGCAGAGTTCATCAGGGCAAACTTGTGTAAGATTGTTTGTGTAAGCTACACAGATCCAGCTTGGTATCTGAAAGGCACACCACTTTCTGGTTTCTACATTAGCATCAGAAACAAATATGAAAAATTCTGGAATTCAGTTCCTTAGCTGGCAATTGCATTCCATTCAATAAACAAAGAGGAATATCTATTGGATCTTTTCATATCTCATCTGCAGAGATGATAAACATAAAAACTCCTTTTTGTTAGTAAACCAAGCACAGTGCAGAGGAAGGCTATACCCTAAATACTCCAGAATCTTTTTACAAATACATTTTAATTGACTTCGGACATGGCTACATGGCATTTACAGAACTAGTATTATAAGATCCTGAGTCTCAACTGAATGTTGCTGATAGCATATTTTGATTTTTACAGAAGAAAAGTATTCAGTGTATGAGCTCAACCTCCAGAATTAAGAATCACGTAAGCATTTAATAACTACAGTGTAACTGCATGATGACTTAGGCATGGAGTCAGCTCTCCTAGCTGTAGTCATAAACTGAGTTTTTAGACTAAATTGCCAACTACAGGCCATGGACAGACACAAGCATTTCCACAGAAAAGTCCTATCCATGCTACATGCCCATTTTCAGATGGAGGGAATAACTTTCTAAAGGAGGGAATCACCTTCCATTGACTGTGAAAGTTGTTTTGATAACTGACACATGAGGTGCCAAGGACATGGCCAAAAGCAGGAGGGATTATTTTGATCTCATGGCACATGAGGTCATGGGGCTTACTGACCTTTTGTTCCCTGAAAGCCTGTAGTTCCACAAGAGGAATGAGAGCTTTGCCTTATCCTGAAATCTGCCTATGGACATTTCTGGTCAAGACAAGATTTCACCTTCCTTGAAAGCAAGTGATCACAATCTGCTGGAGAAATGCTTTTGCAGTGCAGGTGGTGGTGAAGAGAAAAGCCACTAGCAGAAGGAGCAAGGAGCACACTGAGTGCATCCCTCAGTGGTCCAGGGATATGAATCACAGAGTTATTTCAGTTGGGAGGGACTCATTATCATTAGACTCCACTAAAAGCAGAGTATTCATTTTAATGGATACTCCCAGAGCAGGTAGACTGAAAATAAAAAGTCTTTCTAAAGATCAAAAGGAATTTTTTGGGGTTTGTTGTGAAATACTGAAAATTGCTGGACTGAGAGCAAAACTAGATGGAAAAGATCTACCCTGGAAGTGTCATTGTGGCTAGAGGCAAGTCTTCCACACTTTTTTAATTCACTTTTTCTTTAGGAAATCTACTTTGCTTTAATGTTTTCTTTTCTATAAAACAGATTTAGAGTATAAAAATGGTTTGGTGGAGTTTGAGATGCTAATTTTAAAGAATGTGGAAGAAGGCATGTCCCACAACTGGAGTTAACTTTCCTCTCACAGAACCTTCATTCTTCCTTATTTAGTTTCTCACATAACACTAAGCTGTTCAGAACATGACTTCTGAAGCAATGAAAATACAAATACGCAAGACTCAATTTTAAATCAAAACTGGAGCTTTTCTGTTACACCTGCCCCCTTGGGCATTTCCAAGACACAAATAAAGACATTCCCTTTCTAATGAAGAAACAAGATATTTAAGCTACTTTTCATATATTTTCAGATTTTCACCAGGAAAATTATATTGGAATAAAATCACCATCAGCAGGAGGGTACATGCGAACACCAAAATGGATATTAAAAATTCGAGGCACACTTTGAAGTTGCACTTATCTGAAATGCAAAAATTAAAACCTACTTGCTCTGGTTTCACCATCTTCAGCTGAGATATAATCATGAAGTAGCAGAACTAACAGCATCTGAAAAAATGTTACAATCTGTGCCATGTGTATTTTATTCTCAAGGTCTTGATACAAAACTAGATGGGGAAAAATGAAAAGAAAATACAGTGTTATAATATTACAAAAAAGATCCAAGCTTCTGCAGTTTAAAAACTGTGAGGAACATCTCTGAATCGAATCTGTAAGACTAGATGTAGTCACCCTGCAATGAACCATTGACTTAAAAAGTGTCAGTCAGGCACGTAAACCCAAAACTGAGCTTCTAAACTCAACGACACTCACCAGCCTTTTTGTGGAAGCTCAATTTCCACCAAGATGCATTTATACATTCCTCCTACTAGGAACTTTAACAAGTAGGTCATATTCCCAGTCACACTTGTCAAAACACTATCCCACTCTCCCACTCCGTAGCCATTATCAAAAGACATTACCAAAAGATCCAAAATATGGCAAGTGTTTACGTATCACCTTCTGGTGGGGAGGTTCTACTTCAGTCTCAACCTACACACCTGGCTGCTTCTGGGAGTCTGGGACAATTCCCACTCCTCAACCCCAGGACTGAGACTGACACCAGCAGTCAGGGTCTCAGCAAGCCCCAACCCTTCCTCAGCAGAACCAAGCCCTGCAGACAGTGTATTGTAACATCCACGACTACATAAATTACATACATCTTCAACTTTTGATTTTTTTCTCCTCTGTTTATGTCTCCTTTGCCATCATGGTTTATGAAATATAACTCCCTGTCAAACAAAAACGCAATTTTGGTCTCATATTGCTGTTAAAAATATTATTTAACTAATTTATTTTAGTTAAGAAATTTTTATTTATTTTGTTTATTTAAAAAATAGTATCATAGTGGTAAAAGATACATTTTTAGAGTACCATATTAGAGATCCATTAATTTCAAAGCTGTGAAAGAAAGTATACTGAATCCCTTTTGTATTCTCTCATCTTATCCTTCCATGCAATTTTCAGGATGAATTCATTTCACTGCAGAGCAGTCAACTTCCAGGAAATGCTACTACCCCCTAATGTAATTCCCCAAAGTTAATAAAGCAAAACCATAATTACTCTGTTATTAAACCTCTCCTTAAGATTACAGATAATTGCAAGGTAGAGCCATAATTTGTTATTCATATTACCTTGTGTCAGAATGGGTAAAAAATCAGACACAGCTTGGGGTCTATGGGATAGGACATAAGATCCACTTTTCCAGTTCTGCTACACAAATATTGGGATATCACCTTCATTCAAACAGATTAAGTGACAGTTTTTTATTCCACCTATTTGAAAAAGGATCTATTTTAACCTATGAAACTGTGTAAGTATTAGGCTTGTGATACATAAAAAAATACTACCATAGTAGAGGTAGGCAATTTGCATAGATTATTTAGTTTGTTGGTGATTTGTAAAATTGATCATTATAAAATCTCTTCCAGCCTTCTCTGTGGCAAGTGTTTACTGTAGGGTAAAACATGTCTCTCATGAGACCAAATTGAGCAATGTCATAGAATAGCATGTGGAATTAAATCTATATGGGAATTTGAATAGCAGGTGACTGAAGGACAACTGCACGCTTTTAGAATACCAGAAAAATGTCAGCCTATAACTGAAAAAAAACCCAGATAAACTACAATACAGAGCTGTTACACATATAAAAAAATTCAACCCTAAAAAACTGTAAAATCCTTTTAATTCCTCCCACCAACAACCCCAAAGAAATAACCAAATTATAAGGAATAGTTTTGAAAAAGAAGATTGAACAAAATAGTACATTAACTAATTACAAAATAGAACATTAATTAAGCTTTGCTGTTTGTCACCTCTGTGATTGTCTAAATGGCTATTTATGCAACACCCACAGAACTTATGTAAAAGGAAAATCGAAAACAAGCAACTTAGTGACTTCACTATTATCTGTCTTCACTAAAAAGTGAGTACAGGGCCAGCTACCATAAATGCTGTAACTGCTTAATAAAATTAAAACAGCACACTAAATTAAAAAAAAATTAACAACACACTGCCTTGAATGTGAACTGAATGTGCTCTGTGTCATGAGCACAGATACTTCAGGTCAGGTGCAGACACTGGGATCCTACTCGTTGGCACTGCTCTCCTTTCACCAACCCTGCAGAAACCACAAATGCCTTCCTTAAACTGCACCATGCCCTTTCATCTCTGCTCATCATTGAGCAAGCACCTACCCACTGGTACCTGCAGGGGATGAGCCTCCCAGACCTGCCAGAATGATAGAAGTTACAGGAAAGAGGCAGATGCTGAGAAGGGGAAGGAGAAAGCAGTGGCCTGCAAGGAAGCTCTGTGCCTCTGGGGAAGGAGCTGCTCCACAGAAACACTAATACTTCATCGTGGGAGAGGTACATGCGAAAGCAGCATTTGCCGGCTGTCCTGGGGTACAGAGAGGCATCAGGAATGCTACAGCAGCCTTCAGTGCATGCCTTTCATGTTGTAAAACATCACACTACAGCAACATTTCTTCTGGTGAAAACCATGGTCCAACTTATACTTCTTAAAAGGAATCAGTGAAATAATTGTCAAAACAAGCTTATCTGATTCACAGAACCAAACTGTATTCCCTTGACAGATCATCTTTTCCATTTGTGAGAATCCTCTATTTTAAACAAAGCCTGTACTTGAGAATTTCATTTTAAGTATAAACTAAAATAAATGTTTAGTAGGCCAAAATGGACCTATTAATAGAAACCAAAATTAAAAGGATAAAACCAGAGCTTAAGCAAGCAGATAATGAGGATTCCAATTGTCAATTTACTAGAAAGGAATTAGTATTATAGCACTGCACTTTTAACAGTCGAAAGAGGTGCCAAACCAACAACTCCAGAGACCCAGCTGCCCTATCTTGTCAACACAGTAGTTATTAAACAGGCAACAATAGTGTGCTTGAAGCTTAGAGAAACACCACCCAATCCAGGAATTAATATTTTAAATAAAACTTTTGGACTCTGTCTTTTTCCAAATTATCCCTAGTGATTAGTTTGTGATTTCACCAAATGTAACCAGGAAAACACATAGAACTGCTTTCCCACTTCTCAGTCATACCAAACCACTTATAATATACAGAAGTTGATGTAGCAGAAATTCATGCAGGGTTACTAGATAAATACACAGATGTTGCATCCAACTCAAGTAAAGGGTGGCAAACTGGCAGAGAACTAGTGGAGAAACAGCACACGTGTTACTGTGTTTTTCAAAGCATCCTCATAGTTGTTTACTTTTTCCACTATAAAAGAGACAGAGCTCCCCAACCAACCCCAGGCTTTGTAACTGGTGATGTATAGGGTGGCAGGAGCAAACCTTTGGCTAACTCCCAATTCCACAAAATTGTTTAAATTAAAGCCACAAGATTTAATGAAGTATTAACTGAGACAGGATACTGGGTTGGGTGGACCTTTAGTGTGACTCATTATGGCCATTCTTTCCACTGTATGTTTTTTATCTTGGTATTTTACATGCCAGGCTGATAGCAAAAGGGATGTTAGAGTGCATGGGAACAGCCCTCTAAGGAAAAACAGCCTATCTCAGACAGAGGGAAAACAAACAGTTTATGTAAAGGCTTCTGCTCTGAGCTCCTGAAATGAGGGGCTGTAGAGCACACACAGTATTTCTGAGTGATTTGCATCAAGACTCAGGCAAATTTCTCTGCATCTGAGAGTACACAAAAGGGAAGGTCCTAGCAGTGCTACTAAACATCAGACTGTTGAACGAATGGGGTAGTAGTGTAAGACCCTGTTCTCCAGAGTGGAGTTCACAAAGTATTATTTCTGTCTTCACCAAAGGCAGGAGAGAAAGGTGGTGGAATAAAACATGGCTGCATGAGCCCATACCCAATGAGAGCATGGTTAGAGACAGGCAATAGCCTCCCCCACATTCCCTGTTTGATGTGCACAGGAGGAAATCTCAGTGAAGTTTGGAAACTGGTGACACAGCAACTCACCCATATGCTGTCATTTTAGGCAGCCTTAACCAATTGGACAGTTCCAGCAACTTATTTCTTGCTTTCTTCTGGGCAGTGCAATTTTGCTGTGCAGCAGCATTTGCACCAACAGGGCCAGTGAACTCTGCTGACTGGGAAGGAAATGGTTTCCTATACAGTGAAAATGTGGTACAGCCATTACTAAAACCAACAGCCTCTACTTGATTTTTGAACAAATTCAAGACCGTCAGTGTACTACAGGTGGCAAAGGCATGCAATTCACAGAACACCTTTGCTGCACAGAAGTGCACCAAGGTTCAAATGTCATCTCCTCCGCATGCACAGCGGAATAATTTCACATCCAATTTAAGGTTTCAGTAGAAAATTTATGCATCTAAGTGGGTTAGGCAGTACTTCCACCTTGCATTTATGATGCTTAAAAGCAGCACCTGCTGCATCTCAAAGGGCAGTTTACTGATGCAGTCTTTCCAGCAATTTTTCCAGTGCCCAGACAAATACATCATTTTATTCTTTTCATGAATACTCTCTGAGGAAACTTTCCATTTAGAGCAATTTGGAATCTTACAGAATCAAAAATATTTGCTCTTCAGTGCAGTTTTGTTACTATTCAAATTCATAGAGAGAGATGTCTCCAAAAATCCTGGCTTCTCTGCTGCATGAAGACTCCTTGCTGAAGAACTACATTGCTGAAGAACTGAAGTTTCTTCCTTCACTTCTTCTGACTGCTAGTTACTGCCTAAGAGGAAAGTCATGAGGGGTATGGTTTTAACCTTTTCCAGAATTCTGAGAAAATAACCAGACTAAAGTTTATATATATTAGCTATCTTTCCAAGGATAAGTTAACACTTCTCTCATATTGCATCACTGCATAAACATCTCGTAATTCAACTAGAGATCATTAAGTTTGGCATACAAAGGGACAAGTATGAAGACATTACAACAATAATGACTGAAAGGACATAGAGATGAGCAGATTCTATGCAGTTTCAAAATTTACACAATACTACAGGAACTGTGTAACAAGAAAAAGGAACCCTGCAAATCCTGAATAATATGCATTAAGTAATGTGGAAAAGTAAAGCAATATTGCATCAGTACCTTTTTATATTTGCTCCTTCCACTTTCAGAATTAATGGAATTTGCAAATAAAATGTTAGGGAAATTTACATTTAACTATTTATTTCTATCTCTACCTAATACTTCCAGTCTTATGCATTCAAAAAGTCTATGAGGCTATTTTAAGTCAGTTTGTTTCATCAAGTAATTCATCTGAATCTTTATTTATTTCCACTTGGATTTCAGCCCCATTCTGCATTCATGTTTTCCACATATTGTTCCTATTCATTTGTTTTTCTTGGTGGGCACAACTGAGGAGGTTGTTATACTTGCAAACATTTAAAATAACACCGTTTCCTGGGAAAGGTGAGGCTGTAAAGATATCATTTATTTAGGCTTGGTTTACACATACATACATGTACATAAATGCAAGATTGCCTATAAATAGATAAAATCTCCAAAAGTGACAAATACGCCAGTATTCCTCATACCATTTCTTTCTATTTCTATGTTGGAACAGAAGATTTTGGCATAATCAGCAGTATAACTAAATTCATGCCAGGAGTTTTCTACAACATTAAATATATGATTAAGGATGTGGTTTTATTAAGAGGAGTCAGGAAAGAAAGTTATGTGTTTAAGTTACACATATTGTGAGTTTTCTTTGCATTTTTTAACAGTAAGTATTAGTGCAACAAGGGTAAAAAGCCATTATAAGATGGTTCAGTTCTGGGAAATTCTTAGCTGTATTAAGTCTATATATGAACACATGGCAATATAAAGTACACATAGTGCACAGTTTCAGATATTTCCTAAACCTGAAACCAAGCAGAAAGCAATGCCTGGACTACCTTGAAAAGAAAAGCCTAATGCAGGCATTGCTTGGGCCACCCGACCCATTTCCACCGCCTTTGCTATCTTTCTTTTCACAACAGCAAGCAAGGTTAAGAGGCGTAGTTTTGTTTGCTTTCCCTCTATGAATCTAAAGCCTACCTGGCAGAGAGACTAAAACCAGAGATCTCCAAACAGAGCTGGAGAAACACATGGAAAATTGAGAAGGCATGCAGAGACCTCTTGCTCAAGTCCACAGCTGCAGAGAGCTGTGCAGAGCTGATGGCAAAGCAACTGAGTTAGCAGAAGATGAATGTCCAAGCATATGAAGAACGTGAGTGAATACTGGAGACCTCAGAGAAACAGTAACATCAAATCTCATCTGCGTTTTCAGAAACCAGTCTCACCTGCCTCTGCATATACATCTGTTGTCCCTTGTACACATTAGCATGGTCTGTTTCGCTGTTCAAATATTATTTTGTATTTTTCCCTCTAAATTTAGTAAAGGCAGTAACTTCTAGTAACTTCAGGATGATGTTTGACATTTTGATTATTTGTGCCACAGATACAATTTAAATCTCTCATTTTAAAAAGTTAACTTAACAGTCAAGACAGCACTGCCAAAACTACTGATAAAGCAAACCGCTTCAGTCTTCACTCTAGAAGATATTTTAGGGATAGGTAAGAAAAAAATTCAGTGGACCAGTAGTTTAAATGCAATCATTCTCCAACATGATTACAATTCCTATTATTAGAGGTATTCAATATAAACAAAATAAACTCACAGGAATAAGTACTACATGTTAAGATTACACTTCCTATTTGTAGCTGTGCTATATATATGATGTATAAAGTATTATGCAGATTATATACAAGGGCAGAGAAGATTAAAGAATTTATCATCTTTTCAGCATATTTTCTATCAATTGAACCAACTGAACCAGGAAGGTTTTGTATCAATTGTATAAAGGCTTTATACCAAGTTCCATGCTATACATTGAAGACTAAAGTAAGCAGTTGATACATATTATAACCCAAGTAAGTCAAAACATACTTTTGAAAGCAAATAATCCTTTTAAATGAGATGGGCTGATTGTTTATTTTTCATATGATTCAGTAAAGAACATAAACCCACATGTTCCTCTAGTCTACAGCAGAGACAGTTTGTATTCATGCTCCAGCATCTGAAGTCACATAAGACTTGTATTTTTAAAACAAATTTCTTCTGGAACTTCGTACTTTGTTGGATTTATTCCCACTCCAAGAGAATGCTGTGCCAGGAGCCAGCATTTTTGGTTATTATGGGTTAAAGAAAAAGGAGCCTTACCACAGCATTTGAACTACTGGACTGGTACACAACTGACTGGGAAACAAAATAGGATGGGCAACTTAAGGAAGTAACCACACTTGGCAGCTCAGATTGCTGGCTGCAATAAATGAATTTGAAGTCTCCCTGGAAACCATGATTTAATCCTGTCTGTGAAAAGCCTGTACTGTTATTTCTCTCTTATCAAGCATCTTGAGATTCCACAGAACTTTCCCTCCTTGGATGGACCCAAGAAAAACAAAACAGCTAATCAATAGGATAAAATCTGACTCTCAAATGGTACAGTTGAAATTGGCCTTGCATATGACAATATGAGTCTGCATAAGAAATGTTTCAACCGACTCCTACAGGAAATCTCAAAGTCCAAATTTTGACTGTGCACATGTATAAGTATCTATGTTAACAAACAGGGAAAGAGAAAAAAAATTAATAGAAATTACTACCTGGTGCAATAGTTTGGGAGAACATTTTGTTTGCACTAAGGAATTTAGAGTTCAGTTGGGCCAGTGACAAGAGAAACAATCATTAGGGCACATAATGAAATAACTAGAAATTATATAAATTATATATAATTACATAAAATTATGTATCATTTAGCAATGAAACGACTATAGAAATCAGTTTAAGTCTAAGAGAAAGAAACAAAATCTCTAACAATGAGTGTTGATAAAAAGAGTCATAAAGGCAACGTAAAAATGGAATCAATCCAAGAACTCCTAATGCAATTAATAGACTACTCTTGGATCATGCCTATTTGACAAGAGATACACAAAATTGCTCATCAGTTACTGCTGTAGTCTCAAAGTCCTCAGAAAAGCAAGACAACTGAGGACCTAAACATTGTCAGTGCTAGCAGATTCAACTAGGTTCTCATATGTGAGACACATTTCTGCTAATAGCTCCTCACCCACTTTCTTTTCCCATTACATTTATTTTCTTTTCATCTTTTTATTTTAGTTCTCCACTTTTAAAAAGGGAGGGTAAGGTTTGCTTAGCTAAGATGTTATTTGCAGTGTGATGACTGCAACATTTGCCATGAAAACAAGAAAGATGCAGTAAGAAATATACAGGAAGAGATTTAAAATAAGTTTACTGTGTAAAGGAAAGAATAAGTCTGAGAGCTTTGTTTGCCTCCTGCAAATAAGAACCACCATCAGAAATAGAAATTATATTTTTCTGTCTCATTTTTATCCTCCAAACAGGTTTGGATTCCAGTAGCAAGCCCATTAGTGTAATTCATTGTCTTTTTCTACAAATTATACTTAACACCATTATTTGTTTTACTATAAGTAATGTCAAAGGCTGGAGAGGATAAGAATAATGCTGTGGATGCCTTCTTTAGCCAAAGGCATCAAAACCTCATTTGAAAGCCTAGTCCTTTGCAATTCTTTAACTGTCCTCTCTCTTTTTCCATCATTTTCGGAAAAATCCAATTAAAGGCAAATCAGACTAATCTTTTTTTAAAAGAAAAAATCTATAGCCACAGAAAAAGCTGATTAAACTATCTGTTCAAGCTTCAAAACCTAATGTCATTGTTTTACACTGTAGAATGAATGGATGTTTATTCAATTCAATGTAGTACTGTAGACTATATATAAAGGTATCATGAAGTAAGCTTCCCTCTAAAACATTTGATTATACATTAGCATTTTCACAATATACAAACTCACCGACATCAAACCAAGAAGAATCATATAAGATAAATTGATAAAAAGGATTTTTTAGGTTTTCCAATTCTATGGTTTTTAAATAATAGTGTTCTTTTAATTAGTCTTGTTTTCACTGAAAATATTGGCAATTAACTTAAAGGAGGCTGTGATGGCTGAAGGAATGGAAATAGTAGAAATTCTAGAGGAATTTAGGACCTGAACTAGCAAAACTTTGTAAGAATTACAGTTGTATTCAGTGAGGCTAAATCAAACCCTTAAGATTTTAAACAGTTTTTTGAGAGAAGAAAAAAGAACTTTAGCACATGCATACTCAAAAGAGAAAACAAACATTTGTTGTTCCAAGTATATCCAAAATTTGGTACTTAGAGAAATACTCACATTTCCAGATCAGTATGATCCCAAGCAAAAATTAAAACCATGCAGAACTTCCACACCCAGCTGCTTCACACCTGCAAAAAGACTAGAAAATAAAGATATTCCAGCAAGTAATCCAGTTCACTTTCTTTGAACTGTGATGACTCTTACAGCCTGATATATGTAGACAATTATTTCTATTACTTTTGCAAAGTATAAAGTTCCTTCCTAGTCCTACCATACGGTTTCATTCACTCCACCAAGCAACTAAGTTCCAAGCAGCTGCCGAGTTGAGCAAGAAAAGAATGGAAAAGCCCCATCAAGAAAACTTTGCAAAGATGCAGGATGGGCAGCAGTCCTGCACTATACAACCCATGTCTCTGGATATTCCTCCTGTAGAAGATTCCTGTGTATTTCTCTGCTTTCATCTTCACAACAATAAATAGCATTAAGAAAAAATATGAAGTAAGCCAGCAGATACCATACAAAGTTCCTCCTGGATGTTGTAAATCACTTTCTCACATAGAAAAAACACCAATATTTCTCAATGTCCCAAGTAGGCATCTCAACAGGGAGCTGGGTTGTTGTTTTTTTTTTTTTTTTAATTCAGCATGCTTGTTATTGTAAGATTACATATTAATTCCCTATTTCCACTTAAAAGTCTTGTACTTCTGTGGTGGGATGACCCCAGCTAGGGGCCAGGTGCCCACCAAAGCTGCTCTATCACTCCCCACTCCAGCTGGAAGGAAGAAAGAAAATAAAAAAAGGGTTCATGGGTTGAAATGAGGTCAGGGGGAGACCACTACCAGTTGTCATCACAGTCAAAACAGACTCTACTAGGGGAAAAACAGCAGAGCTGTTCCTCTCACATGCTCTCACTCTTCTCTCTGCCTGCGATTGCCATTTCACAGGTTTTTCCTTCTTCTTAACTAAATTATCCCAGAGGCACTACCATCATCAGTGATGGGCTCAGCCTTGGCCAACCCACCTGCAACAGCAGACCCACCTTGGAGCTGGCTGGCATTGACCCTTTAGAAACAGGGGAAGCTTCTGGAAGCTTCTCAGAGAAGCCACCATGCAACCCCCACCAATAGCAAAACCTGGCCATGCAAACCCAATGCAACTTCACATATCCAAACATTTTGTCCCAGTCTTGGAGCAACAGTGCATATTGAGGTGATTATCTGTGGAATAGTAGGACAAAAAAAACCCCATGCATCCAATAAACTGATGAAAATGATTATTCTGGATGATGTAGGAAGTGCTGCTTTTTTATAGATATCCCTCAGTGTCTGCTAATAAACCTGTTTCTGATTATTTAAAGAATGGCCTTTAAGAAAGTAATTTAACTCCTTATGGGAGTGTCAGCATTGCTACAGGTCACTGAGAGAGAGCACAGATGAAGGTCAGATGTCTGAAAGACTCTGGAGGAATCTTGGGGTGTGGGGAGTGAGGGTGCAGAAGCTCCACACAGTCCTGTTGAGTGCTGTCTTGGGGCTGGGGGAGTCTTAAGTGGGAGTGCAACCCTAAATCTCCAGGATATTGCGAGGAGAACTACCTTCAAGACTGTTGTTTGGTTTTACAATAATAGACAGAGCCATGCAAATTTGTTCTGCACTGGGAAGTTCTTTGAAATCTCAGTGTTCAAAACTGCAGAAAATCTCTTGCCATTTGTCTGCCATTGCAGGCCATTCCCCCTACAAGCTGGCACTGCAAGGATGGAGTGGGGGTGGAAGGCTGCATCCTGTTCCATCTTGCCAGTTTACTCACGGGAAGAAGGCAAATTCCTTCCTCCCACTCTATCTATGAAGAAATCTTCAACATATGGGTTAGAGAGTTGTCTGGCCCCCAGGCCATTAAACTTACCACTATACTCAGCAGTGATCCCAAACAGTCATCACCCACACACCTCTTAGGTTCCCACTGGGGAAACGAAGTAAATCAGGCACTTTTCTCCCTCTTCTGAGCAACAGTTATATATTATTTACCAGAAGACCTACCACAGACTATTCTGAGAGATTACATATTTTATTTTATGGGTTATATATTATAACTCACACAGTAAACGGCCAAAGACTCTCCCTTGAGGACACAGCTTAATGGTCAACAAAGTAAAGGTGCTGGGTTGACAGTTGGATTTGACGTTCTTAAAGGCCTTTTCCAGCCTTAAGAATTTTATTATTCTATTCTGTCTCCTTCATGCCATTCCACTTGCAACTTTTCTGTTCAAGAGAACAGTGCAAACAGTTCTGCTTTTTGCTTTTTTTTGAAATGAAGGGTCCTAGAATTTCTTAATAATTCAAGAGTGTCACATTTCTGAATCAGCCAACTTGACCTAAATTAGCCAATGGTGAATTAAACAGCCAGTAGAGATTAAAGTAGTATAGGGAACATTTTTTCTTTCAAAAACACAGACTAATTTTTCTGAAGTAGTTCCCATATCTCGAAATTTACAAAATGTGAGTAACTTATTTTCCACAGAGTCCATTAAGAAATGTTACCAATGTAGTTTGCAAAAGGATGAATAAAGCAACATGGCACACTTACTAGGACCTATGGAAAGTTGCTTACCCAGTATATCGATGGTAACAAACAGGCTTGAACAAAGTACAGGTCGTGCTTTCTTGCATAACCAGATGTACAACTTGGCTTTCAGAGGAATACCACAAATTTTAAAAAAACCTCAGATTTTATGTTATATATGTTTTAATACAAAGTTTTTTAAAAAAAGGTGAAAGGAATATATTATTATTTGTGCCAGAAATTTGACATTTCAAAAGATGCCAAATGCAAATTTTCAGACATATTCCAGAGCTATCCAACTTGAGATGAGCTTTTCTTTTTTAATATCAAACTCATGCTCTTAGAAAAGTGATAGATTTCAGGTTTGTTTGTTTGTTTAAAAAGATTAATTTATATACAAGAGGGAACACATCTTGAGCATCATTTAGAGCATTTCAGAGCAAACATTAGGGTTTCTGTTTCTAGGGTTTATTGTGGTACTGGAAGCTAAGGATTATACACTTGGACAAAAGCATTACGCATGCAGTCTTAGTGACCTCACATAAAGAAGGCTTATGGAGATTAATGCATGTGTTAAATGTCAATTTACTGTATTTCCTACAGTAAATGAAAAGCCATGGTTTAACAGCATTACCAGCACAGATCCTTCAGACCATGGTGTTCTGCAGCCTCCCTTTTGGGAGTGATCCTTTTTAATTATATCCAATTCTCAACTGTCTGCCAACATTCCCAAGAGTCTGACCATTTTTCATTAGAACACAAAAGATGCTGGAGGTAATAACGGCAAGTTTTTACATTTTTTTGCTCCATTTAATTTACAAGTACTAGTTACAAAGCAGTTAGTTACAAAATGAGGTGCTGCTGATTCTTGTTGTGGTACAACCCAGACCTAGAGATTCTTCAGTGCCTGTATTTATGCTATGGAGAACCAAAATAAAGGAACTTGGTTTATATTTTTTCACCATGATGATGAGATTCATAATCATTTTTAGAGTGTTACTAGAAAATAGCTAGTAGTCTTTAAATTGAAGGATTGATAAACTGTTGAAAATATAGTAAGACTGCAGCATGAACAACCACCTAATACACATGGAAAAAAATAAAGAGAAAAACCCAACTTATCAAACATACTCAACTTATCAAACATATAGCAATAAATAATTTAGGTTAGACAACATACACAAAAAGCAATCAGCATGGATCCAGGTGTAGAGTTTCTAAATACAGTCCCATTTATATGATCTTCCTGGTCTATGAAGTTTTCTTCACACACAAAAAAATTTAGTAGACTTAATTAACATGAATTTAAAAAAGACAGGTTCAAAAATGCAGTAAATATATATTTGTATATTTACATCCTCTAGTAAGGTAAGAGATAAGAACACAGTATGACGAAGAGGTGTTGAGACCTCTGTACCAGAGGGCAACCTCGTGATGTTGAAGGTAGTCTGGAGTTAGACACAGCCTCTGCCACGTCTTGGCTCTCAGTGCTACAGAGCATCACTGAGTGAGTGCCAGAGTGACACTTCTCCAGTTCTGCTCAGAGACATCCTGAAGAGGAAAATCCTAAAGAAGATGTTAAGTGTGCTATTGGCTACAAGCCAACAATTATGTTACCTTACCTCTGCCAAAGAATATAGAGAATTTTTTACAGAATTTAGTACTGAGGCAGAGACTCATTTTTAATAAAGTATGTTATTGGATAAATTCATTTTTAATAAAGTATACTATTGTCTACATTCTGTGTTGAAGTATAAAAAATATGTAAACATTAACACAGATGTGTAAAAATAAATATAGCATTTACCTGCAAGTTGTAAAGCTATCATCTGTGGATTTAGACAAAACCAATTATTGTACAAACAGTGTGACTTCTTCAACTTGAAATGACTGGATAGACTGCAGTTCCCACTCAAAACAACAAAAAAAGAATAGTGATCTCAATGGATCATAAAATCTGCACCTGGATTGTAATTTTTTGTGTTAAGGACTAAATAAAGCATTGTCTGTACAACTGGGCCTGCAAACAAAACAGATCAGGAAGGTTCTGATCTGAAGGTTTCACCAAATAAATAAGCATACATGTTACATCATATAACTTGAAACTTTAAATACCAGCTATTCTATTTCCAGTTACAGAATGATATGCAATGCTCAAACCTCCACCAAACATTGCCTTTCATGTAAAAGAAACAAAAATTCTTTGAAATTCTATTCTTCCAATTTTGATAATATGTTTACAAAATACAGAACTACTGAAATATTGAACCCTATGAGAATGCCAACTTAATTCATTCAGGGTAATTTTATAGAAGTTATATTTGCCACTGCAAAAATTGTGGTATTTGAAGGTACTTTAAGACCTCAATAATTATATAAGTGGTGTGTGAATTCTAGATAATCCACACAATAAGCTAAATAATTTTATATAGTTATTTACAATCTCATTTTGTATAATCGTCATATCCTTTAAAAAATGTCATTTTGGAGGACTCTTTGGTATACTATCAAGAGGTGTTGTGTATAGTATCATATACTGTTCTCTTACTTAAACTGTAAGAAATAGATCCACTCTTACTAGAATGGATTTTCTTGTCTCTGAGCCTTATTTCAAAATGTGTGATTACATTCTTGGTTCTTATTTGGGCTATATAATTCATGAGAATTCACACAACTTAGCTGTAATTTAGCCACAACAACTAGCAACTATATCATAATACATAAGCATTGCTTCATATTTTAGCTCTTTAAAATCAAATACTGTCGTGTATGTTTTGGAATGAGCTTGTTGAAGATGAACTTTATCTATGTACATGATAATTGGTTTTCAGATAGTGTTAAAGGAGAAAAAAGTGCATATACATACAAATACAGAAAGCCAGTTTCTTTTCAGTCATATTTTTAAGCTTCCATGAAAACAAAAATAGATTGAAAGTATCTAGTGAAAAAGGTATAAGCAACAAAAACTAGAAAATAATTACTTCAGGAAAAACGTAAAAATGTCTGTGTCACAAAAGGACATAATATTTTGTAACACTTGTTGTAATAATTATTAATATTTTCCATTGTACCAAACTGTTCTCAACATCTTGACCTATTCATTTTCAGGAGAGAAAAGCTACTTCCTGTTTATTCAAAGAAGAAAACAGGTTAATGATTTAAAGTGATTACATATTTACTTCAGGTGTCAATCATCAGTGCCTGAGTTCTATTGTAGTATTAATGTAGCAGTCTTCAGAATTAAATCACCATGTAGCAGAATTTTCACAGCTCTTTGATTTCTGAGCAGGATTTCATTGCCTGCAATTGCCCAACTTCTCAAAGGCATCCTATAAGTAATTCTGCAGGAGCAGGAGACATGTATCACCCAGATCTATTTAAAAATCCTATACAGTGACCATGAAACAAATCCAAAACTGCATATGGTCAAGTGTTGACGAACAGAGAAAATCAGGTCTTCTTCAAAGGAAATGCTCTGTATTGGACAGCTCCAGGATGGTTCTGTTGAATGCCTTTTCCTTACTACTGAGAGGTACCATCAAACCGATAACCGATAACCGGTAACTACATCAAACTGATAACTACAGTGAGTACTTAGTAGGTATACCTATGCATGCACAGAGAAGAAATTCTCCTCTGCTAGAAACACCTCTTCTGAGGGCAGATACCTTATTGAAATCCAGATCAGAAAAGCAAACAAGAGATAAAATAAATGGAATATCTTTGCTCTTTAGGAAATAAGAATTAATCTTTATTCTTGGTACTGCTTAGCTTCCTTGACGACAACTATGTGCTTCTGAAAATTAGGTGCAGCTGTCCTCTCTTTTGAGCTCCTTAATGAAATCCTCTGCATTCCGGCTTCCCTTCCCTTTTTGGCAAAACTTGTCAATGTTCATTTCAGCCCAGTCATGAGCATGCCATGGCCATGTGGGCCCCTTAGCAGAGCAAATGGACTTAATCACAGGGGCATACAATTACATTCCTTTCTCCTCATTGAAAATTCACCAGGGAATAACAAACATAAACCTCCATTGTCTAGGACCTTTAAAAATAATTTGCTTTTATTCGTATTCAGCAAATCATCCTCCCCTTCCCTACCCCTTATTCTTTTCCATGGTAGTAAAATGGCAAAAAAAAATCCTTTACCATTTTATCTTCTATTGTACTGTCAGGGCATATTTTTCACAGTTTAATATACTGCCAGCACATAGATACATTTTATCATCAGTGATTTCTCATGGCTGGTGTCATTCTACATAGGACCTGAAAAATTCTCAATTTTTATTTTCAGGGATAGGAAAAAATGCCTCCAGGTCTCCTAATTGCCATTATTTCCCTGTTTTTCTTTCTCTCTTAACTTCCAGACAGAACTTTTCAAAAAACTATTTAATTTATTTGGGTGGTTTGCTTAGGCTTGCCATTCGATGCTCACTTTCTCTGCAAATGACAGTTTCTGAAAGACAAAGAGGACTTCTTTTCCACAGGTGAGAATTTCAATTTCTTCCCCGTAGGAAAGATAATTAGAGGGGTTGTCTTGGAAAATTCCCTTCTACATATTAACACTTTGTATTATTATATTTCCACATAGAGTTTCACTTAAGTTGCTATGAAGGGCTGCACTTTGACTCCCATGTTCTTGGCTGCACTTTTTCACACTGTTCTGTCTCATGAGTTGACAATGTCATGGTGTAACTCAAAAGTTCTCACACTTTCACTCACCCAGTTCTGCTCCTTCCTAATGGAAACATTTTAAGCAAAATGTGATAGCTAGGCAGATACCAATCCACTTGGGAAAAGAAGGCACAAGACTTCTTACCAAGACACTGACATTTAGTTCAGCTTACATTTTGCCAGGAGTGATCTACTTTACCCTTTACAGTCCTCTGCTATCAAGCCCAAGAATTTAAGAGCTGGAGACTGCCATGTCCACGTTTCATGGGTAATCAAACCTCTGATAAAATGGAAGTCCAGCATTATGTAACTTTCTCCTGGGTTTTTGTCTTGAGCATAAAGTCTAATCTCACATCCACTTCCCAAAGAATGCTTTTTTTGAAACATTTCCCACAACTGAGAAAAGAGTGAATTCACAATACTAACAGTTCTGCATGGTCCATTTCCACTTCTTCTATCAAGCCATGTTCTGCATAATTCACCCACCCTGTAAGCATTGCACAGATGTGTCTGCCTCCTCCACATGAGACACTGCAGTTATGCTTACACTGTTTATTTTCTGCCATTTTAATCAGCTGGGAATATTATTCTATCTTTTCTATGTGCAATGAGGAAAGGGGAAACAGTAGAAAACGAGGGTCAGATCCCAAGTGCAAGTAAGGAGAAACTGATCTGGTCAAGGAAGGTTGCAACTAGAGGTTTAAACAGCCTTGCTTAGATCTCTGTCTAATAGAGTCTCGTGGGGCCACAGCTCCAAGAGAGCCACCCAGGGTATCCCAGGTGTTTAAAAGACCAAGAAAAAAAAATACATTTAAGAACATTGAGGGCAGTACTTTTCTAATTGCACTTATAATTTTGAACCTTCTCAGTGTCCAAGATCAGGAAAAGAATTACATATCACTTATACATCTTACCTCAAATGTATGCATTACACTGACAGTCTAGAAAGTCCACCATGCCTACTGGCAGCTCCTCTGCTAGTCTGGCAAAAGTCTGCACATTTAAGTGAAGCAAGGGTTATACCACAAATTTTAAACTGAGCACAATAATCTTTTATAAACTGTACTTTTAATACAACTAAGCAGATTTATCTAGACCTCTAGATACATGATCCCGGAAACCCTTGTGGAATTAGGGAGCTCATAAGGGGGGTGGGAATTGGAATTACCTGCTGATACCAGAAGAAGCACAAGGTACTTTTGACAAGATTTCCTAAGTGTCCATTAAAGAAAATTATGTACTCCTGCTGTAATACTAGCTGTAGCACTCTTCATTTATGTATCTTCAAGTCACCTTAATTGGGCTCATTTTTATATGCTGAAAAAGTTCTGACTAAAAATAAAACTTTTGGAAATCATTAACTTTACTTAATGAAGAAAGTACAGATTGTTATAACATATTTTGGAAAATACAAGCTGGCATGCTTTAAAAATTGTTGGCTTGATTTCAAACTAGAGCTCAGAGTTTGTTTTTTTTCTTCCATTTTCTGTTGATGTAGGATAAAAATGAGTTCAGGCAAGTTAGGACATGTTTTATCATCACCATAGTTCTGAAGATTTACACAAAAGGGAAAAGAACTTTCAGTTTGGATAATGCAAATCCATAAGCTGGACTAAATGCAAAAAAGTACAGAGCTTTGAGTAGAGTAAGCAGTCTTTAAAATATACAAAATAGTTCTGAGCTAATCAAATGGTACTGTTAATGTACACTCCAACCACAGAAGATGGGGAACTCTTCATTCGACAACTCAATTTCTCCCTTTCAAAGACAGCTTGGGTAAAGACACTCTTCTAGCATATTCAACAGATAAAATTATTTTTTAAATACCCGACAAATTTCATCGCTCAGCACATATACAATTGTGTATATTCCACATATAAAGCCCTCCCAGATACGATTAATTTACTAATTAAAACATTCAAAAACCCAATGATCACTTCTTTATTCAACACCTTTTATACCCATAAACCCACACACATGTAAGCAAGCAGTCCACTTCTGCAGCAGATTTTACCTGTGTTAAAGATGATGGGAATGGCAGAGCTATGTCCTGAACCACTGATTAGCATCTATTTACACAGCACTCTACCACCATCTCCGAGGACAGAGATTGACTGTATGTGAGGCAGACTTGCAGTACCTCCCTGCCAGACATCCCTCGTGTCATGCAGGACTCCAGGAGGAGTAAATCTCTCTCTAAAAGGTTACAGAAATGCTGTCTTCACCTCTGCACAGGCCACTCACCTCTCTTCATACCTCCCTTAATCACCTTCCCAACAACCAGAACCAGTGACTCTGAAATCCCAGCCCATTTTGCAAAGCCTGGGAGGGATTGGCAGGGGCAATGAAGAGGAAAAGAAAAAATGTTAGCTTGAGTAAAAATGGATGACTGCAAAGGCAATAAGAGGCATCGCACAACGTGGGACATTAAAAAAGACAATGAGAAGAACTGGCCTGGATGAAAGGGTGAGGGAATATAAGGGACCCTGCTGCCACAAATCTCTGCCAACCTTCCCTGTCCTAAAAATGTCCTGAACCCTACTCATACCTCTGTCCCCTTGCCACTGCCAGAAGACCTGCACCACTAGTCCCACAGCCAAAAGGCCCTTGCAGCCACTCCTCAACCCCTCCTGCCCCAGAGGACTCTGCTATTCATCCCGGTCCCTCCTTGTCTTATACTTTGTGATCTCCATAACCTGCTCATTTTGCCACATCTGTATTCATTTCTGTCATTACTTAGAAGCCTCCAGCCCCTTATTGTTATTATTTCAAACTAGAGCTTCAGATCAAGCTACCAGAACTAACCACAGGAGTGAGAAAAATCTTGGAATACAAAAATCTGAATTATGAAGAGGCCTTAAACCACACAAATATAGAAGGTGGAAATGTAAATTTCCTATGCTAATACAGACCGGCTTCTTTTGAACAGCCAGAAAATTCAAGAAAAAAAACCTAAATCTCACTGGCATGAATGATAATTTTATTTTGCACAACATCAGGTTCAAACAAATCTCCCTGCAATTTTTGCATGTTCTTAGTTATAGAGACTGGGTCTCTTCCAGTGCCTGTGTGTTTTACTTAGAGCAGCTATTAACTTCTCCTTGTTTAAATCCTATTTTACTACAGCATGAAGAACACTGATAAAAAGATCAATTACTCAACATTGAAATTATATAAATTACTCAACATTAAAATTATATAAATGGCATAAAATTCCAAAAGGTTGACACATACTTACCTTGTACTCTCCTTTCCACTCATAGTATTACTCAGTATGATCAACATTGCTCATCTCCCTTCTCTCTATCTGCTGTTAATCATGAATAGTGTGCCCGACTTCTACCCTCAAAGGGCAAATCAATCAGCACTGTTTTAAAACAATGCCTGTGCAGGTTAATAGTAACTTGGAAAAGTTTCTTTTGTAAGTCTCACAGTACCCCAGTACCACAGAAACCAGAGAGAGGACAAAAGTCCCTCAAGACATTTTTCCTATGCTCACACAGGCTTAAGTTTTCTTAAACCATATATTGTGTAGACTGCCAGACCAGTTCTAAACAAAGGAACACAGAAGCCTTGCAAGGCTCAGCCAATTTTCATGGGCAAAAGCAGGGAATATTGACAATATTGTTGACAATATTCTGCTTACCCTAAATTTTACTCTAGATGAGTAGCATTGGCTACTTACAAGCAGACCTGGCGGGTGGAGCCACCTTCAATCCAAAGCTCTGAGCTTTGCCACCACCAGTGCTCAAGGAGGTGCGCTAGATTCTCCATGCAGAGAATGCACAGCAAGCAGCAAACCCTGTGGCCCAACACACTGCAGGACAGGCAAGCCAAGGAAGTGCTGCAGAACCACAGAGTGCTCAAGCACACATCTCTCTCACAAAATACTGGTTCTAGAGGCCACATCGGTCTGTGTAACTGGGGGAGATAAACTCTCAGGCAGTCTCTTTGTGACTGTCACACTGGGACAGATGGCAAAGTTGGCCTTCCAGCCTGTGAAGGGCCACCCTCCCTAAAGCCCAACATTTTTGGATACTTCAGATATCCGCTACTGTGCTAATGGGTAGATTTCACGTTGTTTTCAACACAAAATTTGGATCAGCAAAGCTCTGAAATGTGTCAAGGGTTCATGCACCAAGAGGCCTTCACCAGTTCATCCCACAACTCAAGCCCCCATGTCAGCCCCCTGGGGCCATCAGCCCCTGCCCCAGTGATGCCCAGCCCAGCCTGGCCATGGGCCTCATGCAGCCAGGTCCCACTGCAGGCCCAGGTCCCAGCCTGGCCTCAGCTCATTCCCAGGGAGGTACCGGATGGGCAGGGCTGGGGCTGCCTGGTGTCCCCCAGAGATTCTGCTCTGGGCTGGAACAGTGGGACAGGCCAGACTTGTCCCTGCTGCCCCTCCATGGGGAGTCCCCACTGCTGTGCCCTGAAAAAATTCATCCTTGAGATGATTCAGAGAAACTCTGATGGGGTCCAGAGCAACAAACCAGAAAAAACAAATGAAAGACATTTTATAAGGCACATCTTGGTTACTTCAAGCACTCAAGCCTCTCACGCCACCACGGGTGTGATGGAAAGCAGCTGAGAAGCAAAGAGCAGAAGATGCCTCAGGAACAGCATGTCTCCAGCAGGGTTACTGGGCTCAGCTCTGGTCATGTCAGCTCAAAGAAGAGAAAAAAGGCAGGAACAAAGACATCCTAATAAAACAGATTATTAAGAGTATTGAAAGGGTCTCTTTTTTCATAAAGAGACACTGGAAAAATTCAGTCAGCTTTATTCAATGCCTCTCCAAATACTAAGGGCAGAACACAGGACACAAAATAGTAACAAATCATCTAGAAAGCCAGGTTAGACCTTGTCTGTTCCTGCTCTTATAAAATAGAGATATTAAAAAACTTTAAGTAATCCTTTTTTGGACTGGGAAGTTAATTTCTGGTTAGAAATTCAAAGAACATGGTTGAATTTTTAATATAATTAATATTTAAATTCATAAGAGCAATACAAAGAATAACACAATAAAAGAATAAATATTGAGCAAAGCAGAAAAAACTCTAGGTAATGGAGATAAGGGATGAAAACCACCTAGACTCATTTCAGTCAGCTATTTCTGTAATCAGTTTGGCTAATAACCGCATCAGGCAAAACTTTGTTAAATTGAGTAGGACAAACTACAAATTTCAAAGTATGTTTAAGAACTGAATTGTATTCTGAGTACTTTCCACAATGATAATCATAGCATATACAGACATTAATTAAACCCAAGTAGTTCTGCCTCATGGACTTCCTGAGACATACTGGTAATTACTGAGGACTTGAAGGAAACAATGTGATAGGCTTTGCAGAACTGTACTTCAAAGCTAAGCTGAAATTTCCAAACATTTACCAATAAGTCAATTTACTGGCTGTGATGGTGCCAAACCAAGGTGTGATGTTCATCAGCAGATCACACACTGCTCTTAGACTTCAATGGCAAATGCAGTTTGAGCAGAAGGGAGAAGAATCACAAAATCTATTATAAAAGGTATGTGAGTGAAATACTACAAATCACAGAATCACTAGGTTGGAAGACACCTTCAAGATCATCACGTCCAACCCATGCCCTAAATGGATCACTGAGTCGTGTTTACCTCACAGAGTTGGTTCTTTGATATGCATGATCATCATCAAGAGTGTATGAGTTCATAGGCTGGCCTCCCAGTTGCCTCTGCTACCCCTGGAACCGTTATGGACCTGGAGAGGTCATTTAGTGTCTCTGACAACAGGAAGGCAGGATCACATTTCTCTTAAGGATTTCTGGTGATTGGTTGGACATTAAATGCTCAGTTACCTGTACAATTAGACAGGACTTTCCCTACAATTTAACCTAATCTCTCCTGCAGCAGCTCAGCAAGCTGGCTCTTGTCATGTCTCCACTGGATGTGGAGAAGAGTTTGCTTCCTACCACTCTGCAGCAACCAATTACACAGTTAAAGATTGTTATCACATCTCTCATCAGTTTTTGTTTCCCTAGACCACAACATTCCAGTTCTTTCACTCTTTTCCCAAAGGTTATGTTTTCTCTGACCGCCTTTGCTACAGATCTCCAGCTGAACTGGTAAGACTCTGCTGGAACTTTGGTGTCTGGACTCTCAGACAGTACATCAGATACAAACCCCAAAGTCACAACTACCAAGAGATGCCATCACACATCTGCAACAATCCTGTTACGCATCCCTAGATTAAATTAGTCTTGATTTTGTACATCTTTAATATGTTGTATCCTGTCAAAGTCTTCATGCTAAAAACTAAGGAAACTTTTCCTAAGGAAACTACTTAGCATGATTCTTCAAAGAAATATTTTATGCTCATCCTTTAGTTCAGTATTATATACTTGAATAAATATTTGAGTAATATATATAATAGGAACCACCATAATCAATAAGGTTTGGGGAAAAATTCCCAAAAGTTTTCTTTTCTTTAACAGATTCATAAGGCTTTCTCAGGTGCCTGAAAGCTGGAATATTTTCAGAATCAAGCAATGGACTGGTTTCCCAGCCTTTTAATCTTCAAAGACCAAATCCTTTCAGCACAATAAATACCATGTACATCTAAGCATTACACAACTAAATAGCAATAATCAGAAATGGCCCACAGAGTAAATTTTTCATTTCAGGTACAGAAGCAAGTATAATTGCAGTTATTATGAACCCTTCTATTTTACTAATTCTTGTAAAGTCTGTACTTCCATGCCACAACCTAATAAAGAACCAGTAACCCGGTGCTGGTTACAGTGCAAGAATAGAGCAGGTTTCGGTATGGCATAGAATGACATAGCAGGACATAAATTATTTCATCTCGTGCCAATAAACTAAGCGAGAGTGTCATGCCAGTCCAATTTCCTGCACGCACCGCAGTCACGTTGCAAAAAAGGAAAAAAAAAAAATCTCGCGTCCGTGACACTGATCAGCTCCCCACTAAGAAAGAGGCACGAGTTTCCTTATCTCAGTCCCCCGGCTCCCTGGTGCCCACGGTCCCCACGGCCGGCTCCCGGCTGCGGAGCGGTGCCCGAGGCCGCCCCGAGGGCTGCACCTGCCCGCGCCTGGCCCGCGTCTGTCCCCGTCCCCGGCTGCCCCTACAGCGAGCGGAGCCCCGCAGGGACGCAGCCCCGCAGGGATGCAGCCCCGGGCAGCTCGCCCGCCCCCCGCGTCCCCGGGACCCCGCTGACCTGCAGGCGGCCGCTCGCCGTCCCTCCGCGGCCGCGGTGCCCCCCCTGCCGCGCTCGCTGCTGTGCCGCGCTCTGCCCCACGCCCGCTCGACCGCGGCAGCCTCGGCCCCGCGGAGCCGCCCCGCCGGCAGCGCCGCCCCCGCCGGCCCCGCGCCCTGGCACGGCCCTGCCCGGCCCGGGGCCAGCTCGGGACACCGCCGGGACCGCCGCCCGCTATTCCCGCCGCGCCTCCCGTGCGCCCCTACCCCACGAGTGCCGCCCCCGCCCTCCCGCACGGTCCCGGCTCGGACAAGCTTTCCCCGGTCTGGAACAGCACCCCGACCCCGGGCTGCATCGGTATCGGCAAGCTGTTGGATACCAGAGGGACAGGCCAGCGGTTTCAAGTAGTTTGGTGATATACTCCTGCCCATCATTTCTTCTCCAGGTGAAGGGACAGAATGACTTTTGGGTCCTGGCCTCAGAGATTGCTGTGTCTAGGAGACAGACTAGTGGGAACACTTTGTGTTTAGTAACTGGAGGACCAGACAATAAGCACATGACTTTCATGTGTAAGGAGGTTTTATTAAAAGCAGGAGCCGGTGTCCCTCACCACCTTCACAAAAACTTCAAGAATCCCCACACTTGAAAGAGGTTTGCAAGCCTGCCTGGCCCAGGTGAAGCAGTATATAAGACCTCTGGGGCCATTTCCTAATTATTTATTTACAGGTTCTACCTAAGTGATTGGTATTTTTCATGTCTAGCCCTACACATCCATGAAAGCTCTTGGAGAAACATTAGAGATGTGTCACACAGGCCTTGCCCTTCTGGGAAAGAATGCATATGGAGACAAGCACTAAGTAAATAACACAGAAGTGTTAGTTTTGATCAGACTGGTTCCTGACTGACATGGGTATGAGGCTGATAGGTGCAAAGGGGAGTGCAGCTTCCCTAGTTCTCTGTGAATAAAGGACACCTACATTAGAAACCAGTGTGGCTTATGGATGCCAGCAGTCACAAGCAGAGGCTCCTTGCTCCAATACTCAAGACCCTTACCCCCTCTGCCACTGCCATTTTCTGGGTCTGGGGTCAGCTTGGTACTTTGATGCTTTTCCAAAACATGGCAGGTTATTTGTACAGTGGGCACATCAGTATCCGTGACCAATTCATCTATTTTGTGGTAAGAGACCTCATCCACTCTCTTCCCTCAGATGTTTCCTGCTAGCCCTATACCCGTACCTGTGTAAAGGCTTGTGTTTGCAAAGTTCATTCAGCCAGGAGACAAGTCTGGGTTCAAATGCAGACCCAATATGCTTTAACAGGTAGCCTCTTTCGAGGATAGCTGAAGAGCAGGATTTTTGTGAATGAGCAAGGCAGAAAGTGTCTGTGTTGCCCACTCACAAAGATTAGGCAAACACATCCACACTTGACAAAAGGGGTTTTCACCTTTCAGTTAAGTGTGAATAAGACAGAAATTTTAAAAATCAACCCTGTTGTTGTCTGCCTTCCCCAACACAGCAAAGAATCAAAAGATGCTTTTTTTTCTAAATTGTAAAAAGGCAGAAAGGCACTATTTGGAGACATCTGAAAGGAACGTCTTTGATAGTTTCCCATCCTCCCTCTGACCACATATTTGGTAAACTGAGCAGCTCAGCCATGAACAAACATATATCTCACTTTATGATGATGCAGTTTACTGCCAGTGAGTTTGTTCGTATATATATACATATATCTACATATCTATGTTTGAAACACGTGCATATGTGTATCTTCTGTATTTTTTTTTTCCAATTTAAAAGAAGAGCCTCTAGAAGAGAGATGTTTAAGAAATTCTGCAAATGAACTGCCACGGAGTAGACAGTACCTGTTTCACCTAATAGTTGTACCATGGGCAGAGTACATAATAGCAAATGTCAACTCTAAGAGGGCTTAAATCTGACAGAATCAATATTTTTTGAAGTATAGCACCTCTGGGCCATTGTTTATACAATAATGATATTTCTGTTTATAGCATGAAAAATTTCCCACCATTTATGGCCAATGTATTGTGACTCTTTAAACATGAATCATTTACAAACTTTGATGATACTCTAACCAATCTCCTATTAATCACTTCAGAAACATTATAACACTATATGTATAAACTTTGCCTCTAACCAAATCTACAGTCAAGTCTGGAAAATTGCAGTAATAAAGAAGTGATCTTGTGACTTAAATCTACCAGTGATCTCCCAGGCTTCATAAAAAATTCTTTCGTTTAACTTGTAGCAAAAAAATGGGATAGAAGTATAAGTCTTGTTAGCCATTATCCTGGTCATGGAGAAGAGACAATGCTCAAAATGGATGTGAACACAGCCCCCAGTAGATCATTATGTTGCCATCATGTTTATTCATCCATTTAAATTTTCCTACTATTAGATTATTAAAATGGTGATTTTTTAGCTGTTTATATGTCAATAGCATTTGATGTTATCTCCTAAATAATGAGTCTGAAGAAGGAAAAAAAATGTTCTTATGTAAAGCATAAAACAGTAGGGTGCCCAGTGAGGGCTTGCAAAAATGAAATGAAATGGCAATCTAAAATCTAAGCACAAATTGCATCCAAATTAGTCATTTTGAGGTCTCCACTACATTCCTATCTAGCTTCAGGCAATCAAAAATTGTGTCATCCTCCTCCCACACTGTGAAATTTCTCGATGCCTTTCTTTGTCTCAGGATTCTGTGGTTTCTAATTAAGTTTCTGGTTATTTTACAAACAAGTTGCATTAGCCAAGGCTATGTAGACAGAAAATTGTTTCCTTGTGGAAACTTTCAGGAGGTATACTGATATTACCTAAATATATTGAAGATTCAAGTTTTACTGACTGGGATTAAGAAAAATACCTTTCAAGACTTATACACTTATTCTTCTATGTCTATTTTCCTCCTCCTGAAACAGGCATCACATTCTGTAGCCCTTGTTCCTCCTTGCTCAGAAAGAATTTTATTTTTTCCATTTTCTTTTCCTCAGTGAAGTTTTAAAGGATAGAATAGAAAGGAACATAGCTGTGCTGTGTCAATGGAAAAGTTTGGGAAATATAAAATGTACATTAATAAACATTCCATTATTATGTAGGCCTGCTGCTGTAATGACTTGCATACTCAATTAGTGAGCAAGTACTCAGAAGTACTTCACTCAAAAGCAGCTTTACTGAGAAGAATTCCATGGTGTGCATATCGGTGTGGATATAGTTTTTGGATAGTGTGGATGTAGTGTTTGCAGGACATCGTCCTGAGAATGTGAGTCATGGAGGTAGCATGACTCAGCACCGGAGAAACCATGTGAAGGTCAATTCTCCCAAGCCCCAATTAACCAGCTACAAATTCTCCTTTTTTCCTCACAGCTGCAACACAGGGCCCTCTCCCCTGTCCTTCAGTGTGGGACAAATGGAGCAGATGGAGTGGAGGGCATTAAAGACTGGTTGTGAGCCAGCATCTTTTAAATTCATATACTGTTCTGCATAATGGTTAAAAAAATACATATACGCAGATAATTTCCAATCAATAATGTTCAGGTCATGTAATCTGATTGGGTTACATCAACTTCTGTATTTGTTACTAGTAATCACATGCAAAATGGTGACATTTCTACATATTGTAGACAGCTACATTGATATTCCATATCTATGGCCCTGAGATTAGCTCAGTTGATGAGAGGATGATGCTAATAATGACAAGGTTTCAGGTTCAATCCCAGTATAGGCTATTTGCTTAAGAGTGGGAGTTGATAATCCTTGTGGATTCCTTCCAACTCTGAATAGTCTGTGCTTCAAGATTAAAAATATTTTTGCTGGCTTCAAACATAATTTCTAGTTCTCAGGTTTGTCTGGTCTGTCAGTGAAATTCTGTGCTTATTTTTACCATTATCCACCCTTACAATCAACCACTAAATAGTAGGAAGTCAGCCAGGAACGAGTAAACTCAGAGATAAATGTGGACACTGAGCCAATTCAATTTACACTGGTGCATGATAGATAATTCTCATGGGATCAAAGCCACTCTAGTAAATAGAAATGCTTCTGTACACCTCAGCAGACGTCCCATACATAAAGTGTACTTATGCTTCTGATAATCATATGTTTGCCTGTGAATTGCAAAAGTTAGTAAGAGATTAGGCTACGTTTAGGACACCAGGATGACACCCTAATGAGGTTGCATTCCAGACAATGTCAAGCTTTACAAAGGTGTCACAATAAGGTTGCTTAAAGAATCACTTTTAAAGGGATCAGCAAAACCAGGTTTAATATAAAACAACAGCACAAGAAGGGGGACAGGTGGCACCACTTCAGTAGGAAATGCTAATAAATACAGGTTCTATAGTAATCACACCACTTAGAATTTATGCTTTAGAAAACTAGTAAGGCAAGATGTTTACTTAATTATGCTGTCAGTAACCACATCACATTTTTAAACCATCTCCACAAAAGCAGGTTTTATTTTTAGGAACAGAAATTCATCCACCTTATGACAAACCAATGTTTTTGTATTTTCCATCACTTCTCCAATAAACATACTTTGGTTTACCATAGTGACATAGTCAAAATTCTGAAATGAATTCTGCATTGTTATGGTGAGCAAGGACTGGGGCTGGTAAAAGAGAAGCTAAAGCTAATGCATGAGAAGAAACAACTGGAAAATAGTAGCTGGAGCCCAGGGTTTGCAAAACAGAAGTTTCCACAATTCCTGTCATTTAAGCCATTGCTTTAAAAAGGGTTGATTGAAAAGCTGTATTTCCACAGTTTAAGTGACAGCTCTTTACAGTTTAATGTTGCTAATGTTAATGTAGGCACTCCAAGCTAGTGATACAAACACTTAAACTGGCTGTCCACTTTAGGAACCCTGTCTCTGTATAAACACTGAGCAGAGAGTACTCCATGAACAATTAAACTATGTCTTTATACAAATCTGGAATGAAATTACATAATGTCAATAGCTCTCATGAATATAATAGGCCTTTAAAGAGGGGTAGTGCATTTGATTTTTGGTTACTAGTCATTAACATAGAAGAAAAGAGTATTTAAAATGCACAGAAACTTCTAAACTTGGAAAATAGACATTTCTTGTCTTGTAAGGTTTTACAGAAATATTACAGATTTCTATCCATTTAAAAAAAAAACCTAGAGCCTCCTCATTTTTTCACTGCACAATGCTATACTAGTTCAACAGGCACTTCAGCACCTTTAGACCTTTTTTTAGACCTTTTTTTACACCTTAATCTAGTAGAGGGCAGGCTAGATATTAGGTTAGATATAGATTAGATTTTAGGAAGAAATACTACAGTGTGAGGATAGTGAGACACTAGAACATGCTGCCCAGAGAAGTTGTGGACACCCCATTCCTGGAAGGGTTCCAGGCCAGATTGGATGGGGTTCTGAGTGACCCAGTCTGATGGAAGGTGTCTCTGCCCATGGCAGGAGGGTTGGAACAAGATGATTCAGGTCTGTTCCAGTTCAAACCATTCTGTGATTTTCAGAGTACCACACTGAGTGTGACTCAAGATACAGAATCTGTTCCCACTGTATCATTTTCATTTAATTGGATTGTGCAAAAAGTTCACCTGGATAAAATCACTCTGATTTGCCATGAGAAAGAAAAAAAAAAAAAAGGAAGAAGAAGAAGAAAATGACTAATGAAGGATTAATCACAGATAAAACGCTACGTGTAGCAGGCTCTAATACTCTTGTGCCCTGTGTATGGGAACTTGTTAATTCAACACCTGTCCTGTAACTAAGGTATCTTGTAAACCACATCATGAGCTATTTTCTTCTCTTTTGAATTAATATAATCCGTATTGATCTGCTCAGAACTGAATTTAGAAGTGCTGTAGACAAAAGTTGTTTTAAATATATTTGCACTGGCTAACATTCAAGACTTTTTCTGTGATGAGATCATTATCTTACAACAGCTTGATAACATGCAGCTCCAAAAATCTGATTTTTTTCCTTGTGAGTTATGTAATAATTATTCTGGGAAACACCTCTATGGAGAAGTACTTCATTTTATCAGTAGCTGCATTGTTGTTGCTTTGGATATAATAGGAATAAGACGAAAATCCAGTCCTGCCTCAAAATGCTGCCCTGCCAACTTTTCCCAGCAGTTATGGCCTGTGACTTCTGCACAGAAGAGAAACAGACGTCAAGTAAGCCTAGGATTTCTAATCTAGCACATTCAAGAGCTGAAACAATAAACAATCTTTACGTAGTAATGTATTTTGGAATTGTGTTTAAATATCAGTTCCTTTTTTCTCTTTATTAATAGATGATTCTGAATATGGAAAGGCTGTAAATTTAATAGTTGCCTGGCTTGCCATTGTTACTGCCAGCAGAAGACCAGATGCACAGGAAGGCAGCAGCTGATTGGGCAATTCCTGCAACAATCTGCTCAAGAGATGAACTTTGAAGCCTGAGTGGAAAAGTCATTTTATAAATGGTTCCTGATGAAGAAAGAGAACGCAGTGCAAAAACAATTATCAAGAGTAGCCAGTAATGAGCAGAAACTGCATGGAAATTTCATGGAAGATTTTTTTTTTCCAGAGGCAAAACCAGAGTGATTGTCAATGTAATCAGAAAATACTGAAGGACTTCAAGATGCAGAAGTTTCATGAAAATGTCACTGGCCAGCTTAGTGAGAAAATGTTTCTTAGCTCCAACCCATGTGGTAGAGGTGCTGTAGGCTTCAGAGGCATCAGACAGTAGAACAACCTATGCTGAGGATTGCCACCTTACAGGAAAAGAAATTCTGGGATTATTGGAGAACTGGCAGCAGTTTTTAGAAGTAATTGGTCAACCCCAGAGCTGCTGAGTTTCCTGTAGCACTTCTCTCCAGATATCCATGGCTTGGAAGTGGCAGAGCTGTTGCCCTGGTTACTGATCCACACAATAGAAGTGGTCAGGTGTGAAGAAATTGTGCTCAATATTAATCTTCTGCCACTGCAGACAAAAGAAAAGTACAGCTTACTTTTCATGCTTTGTTTCACAGTAAATTGTTTTGTGCTGTTACAGTATTAAGGTTTCTCATCAAGGTGTTTTGGTAATGGATTTGACAAGTCATGGGACTCCTCAGGACTATAATAGAGTAAGGAAGTTTCAAGATAATACTTAAGTGTTTAATGTCAGTAGAAAAAATTGAGCCCACTTGAAGCAATGGCCTTGCATGCAGGGGGACAGGAGAACGTTCTGGTTTTTCTGTCATTCTGGGCAAGTGCTCATAATAGAGTTAGAAAGATAATAAATCAACATGCAAGTACATCTGTAAGATTACAAACCACTCTTTGAAACTGGGATTGCTCTTTTGCAGAATTTAGAGTCGAGCTAGATGAAGGATTGAACTCCAAGTGAAAGGAATGACCAAAAGTAAGTGAAGCTAAAGAAAAAGGCATCATGAGGACAATGTACAACACTATTGGTTGCTATTTCAGAGCTTCTTAAAAAGATAGTACCCAAAAGCAGCACCAGAATCAAAAAGATCTAGGAACCAACTCAACAGAAATGTCCATAGAAAGTAGTGAAAGGAAATTAATAGAGCAATTACTTTGTTTCTTGTCTCCTCCAAGTATAGTGAAGAGATATGGACATATGATGAGAAGCAGCAGTAAAGTATAACTTACGTGATATTGCTGGAACAAAGCAGCCCCTCTCCCACTGGATCTTCTAGCATATCACATAGTAATTAAAAAGATTGTATTTCATGTTAGAGGATGGCTTGAAGCAGTGATCACCACCATCTCCCACCCTTATAAGTGTATCAAACATCTAATAACAACATGAAGGTACATAAAGATTTCTGCTTACAAAAGTCTTCCTTCACAAAAAGATCAAGATCAATCCACCTTATTATACAAGAGATACTTTGGAAAAAAAGATAAGGAACAGAATATATTCACAGTTTTAACTTATTGAATATATGGTTATCCTTCAAGTTGAATTATCATAGAGACATGGAAGGGGAAATAAAAACATCTGTTATGATAACCTGTGGGTTGCTTCAGTGATGCAGAATTCCATTTAGACTCTTGAATGCACCAGGGATATTTCAGATGTTTGCAAAGAGTATAACCCAAGTTCCAAGGATCAAAAAACATCCTCACATCCTTAAATGACTTCATCTGTTCCCATTAAACATGGGTGGAACATCTGGTAGAAATGGAAAGTACTCCAAATCTTTTTAAGAGCCAGGGTTTAAATTTGTGAGAAATAATGCTCATTTACAAAGGATCACACAGTTTTCCTCAGACAAAAAGTAAGTGATGGGGGGCTGGAGCCTTGTGTCCAAAAACACAGAGAGTAAAATAATGGAAAGTTTCTATATATGTGAAGAAAGAGGGCACAGTGAGGGCACATACAGCTTTTTTAGAGAGCATAAAATACAAGCTACTCTTCTAGACTGAGAAATAGTCAAAAGATTAATCCTGAAGAAGGGAATTAATTCAAAATTATGCTATGTCTGACTTGTTCCATCTACTTGCCATATACGTCTGGTAAGTCAAATTTTTCTAGTATGTTCTTTGAAAAAAAAAAAATAGTCAAGCTCAACTGACACAGAACAAAAATGGTTGAAAACCAAAAATTAGAGCACTACAAAAGTTAATTGATTAGATTATTATGGAAATCCTCAGTTTCTGCATTAATTTCCTTTCTGAGTACAAAACTAACAGATACATGGAGCACAGAATTCAGAGTGACTCCTAGGATATTTGTGAATTCACAAGATGCCTAAGTATGCATCCAAATAACACCACAATGATGGAAAGTGAATAGTGGTTAGTTACTTTAATTTGGCTGCAGATCTAGTGAGAGTAACTTCATCCCTAACTTGGGATGACTTCTAAGAATGACACTTTATAAAGTGGATTTTCAGCTACACTGGAGAAGGCTTTCAGCTGACCAAATCAGACGTGCTACCTGAGCAGTGGTGCTCTGTCTCTTCTAAAGTCCAGAAAGCAAATGGAAACATTCGAACAATTTTAGGCTAGATCCCATCAGTCTGAGTCCAACCACAGGCTAAGCCTATAATCAAATGTTGAACCTGACTGGGCAGATGTCCATGGCTGCACGTGTCCAATGGCACACATTAGATGCACGCTATAGAGATTCCTAAATGTATTAGGGAAAAAAAAAATCAGTTCAAAAAATAAATTTCTGCTAATTATTAAAACAATTAGTGAAAGTCAATTAAAAATTCAATCATTACTGTTAATACCTACAAAAATGATAACTTGAGGTAAGCTGAAGGCATGGAAGTCAATGAATCATACGCAGGGGACAAATTATCATTAAGTCATAGTGACCATCCTAAATCTTCCAGGTGTTTCCCTAATTTACTCTTAAACGTGTCAAACAATGAAGAGGTCCCATATCATCAAGGCAATAACTTATCGACTCTATTTGTCCATGTTTTTAAAAGATTTTCTTCTTATCCTTATTTTTTTTTCATTTTGTGTTATTCCCACTATTTTCTTATTCACTTTTCACTTCAAAGATAATCTTCAATATTTTTTCAGTTCCCTAGTTTTAAATGTAACAGTTCCATTTGCCATGCCCCTTTGCAAATATCAAACAAATTATTCTTGTTTGCATTTCAAGAGCAACTTTTTCATCATGTTAATTAAGAATTCATAATATTTCATTTTTTATCATGACCTATGTACTGCTGTCATTAAACATACAAAAGCCAAAGTGAGTTAAGGCAAAGTCAGACATCACAAAAATATTGTACCTCTAATATAACCTAGTCAATACTAGAAATTTATTCTTGATGTAGAGATAGAATTTACATGGATGAAAATCAGTGACAGAACTGCAATTGGTTTCCTTAGGGCTAGGACTTCAGCAAGGGGATCCTTTTCCTATCAATAATGTTTAAACAAAAGCTCATCTTTCTCTCCTCCCCCTCCATCATTTGGTTCTTTTGATGCCTTGGGAAGGCTGACCTGAAACAGAGACTGGACAGAGCTAGAGAATAAAGTAGGTATTTATTAAAAGGCCTCTAGGATCCACCCTGGGCAAGACAGGAGCCTGACCATGGCTGCACCCAGGGTGGACTAAGAATGGTCACAAAAATGGCTGACCGGTCACAAGATTTTACATTTTTATAAGTTTTGGTCTATTTGCATATCGGAGTTTAATTGTCCAATTACAGCTTCAGGTTGTGAGGTCCCGTCGTTCTTGTTTTCTCTCTTCATTGTTCATCATTGCTTATCCTGTTGGGCTGAAAGTTGTCCTTGCTTCCCAGCAGGAAAATGATTTGTTTTGTCTACCTACTCTATGAAGAGAGCTTCCTGGCACTCAATATGAGGCTCAGAACTACATCCCTAGGCAGCACAGAATCTGAAAATGCGAGAACTAAAGCTTAAGGCATCACTTTGAGGAGATCTCTTCTCTTCTGTGTGTATTATTTTCCTGGTTTTGCCTTTGTTCAGTTATTTTTCAAAAACGTGTAAGTTATGAGCAAATGAGAAAAAAATGTTAAGCAGCATTACATTGCTACTTAAGTAAACTGCCTGGTTCATGTTCTAGCCTTCCATATAAAAGCTTTATAATTACTAAAGTGCAATAGAAGTTTGTGAAAAGTACTCCCATCATATTCTACAATTGCTCAAATTCAAATATTATTTATATACTTTCTACTGAAAATTCATATACATCTATAAATTTATAGTAAATAAAATACAATTCATGATTTTGAGTACAATAGATAAGAGTTCTGGGGTTATTCAAGATGTGTGTTATGTTACAGTAGATTTTAGAACAGAAACATAGGCTTTTTATTCATATTCCATTATTCTAATACTACATATTTAAGCACACAGTTTTTATTAGACTCCTCTTGCTAACTCCAAGAAACAGGCACTGGAAGTTAATTTTATACTGAATATTCTATTCTTAACAATCTGTCAACCATTCACTCAACATAATTTTATAAAGACAGCTGTCAAAGTACAAGAAACAGGGGAATAACAATATCATTAAAAATAGATAATGGAGATATTTGTGAAAGGATGTTATGAATTTAAGTTAATCAGAAATGCTCGCGGCAAGCCCAAGATTCAGTGGGTGTTTTTAACTAAAATACCTGGAAAAACTCCAGGATATCAGACTTCTGGCACCTCCAGAAATATTTTTTTTTCCCTTTCAGCCTGCCTAACACATACAAATTGCCATTAAGTAAATGGATTATTCCCCCTTCAATTTCAAGAGCTAAAATATGAGATAGAGCCAGAAAAACAAGGAAAACATGAGGGGAAGGTAGGGGAAAAATCAGAAAGGAGGACATGAAATGGAATTGCATTTGAGGAGCTATAGGCTCCTGAAATGGCAGGTTGCCTCTGTGACACAGGGCTTGCCTTGCTCCCCAATGGCACACTGAAACAGCTCAATTATTTTCTGACTTCTTTTCAAGTCTGCTGGATCCTGAGTGGTTCAGAGAAGAGGCATGAATTTTCTTTCCAGTTCTGTAGTTTCAAGTGCTACTGCTCAAAGTATAATCAAGTCTATTCTGTTATTACACAAGGTTCAGCAATAAACTGGTACAATAAAATTGTGTCTCTGACAGAAAATCTAATCCCAGTGTCTTTGGGAACTTGATTTCTGGAAACCTAGGAAGTGAAGCAAGACTAACACTTTCTTTCAGGATAAATAGATAATATTCTTGCAGTCATCACTGTTTATTGCCCTTTGACATATGACAAAAAGATGGTAGATCACATGTTGTGTGATACCTAGCTGGTTTTCCTTGGTAATACATGTATCATATTGAACTACCATCAAATAATTAAAAGGCTGATGGTTGAGAAGACAATAGTCAGTTGAAGAACTTTTTAAAAAAGAAGAGTTAAGATGAACCTTACAGAAAAAAAGCAAAAATTAGCTTCTTTTTGAAAAGGTGCAGTTTTACATCACATTACACTGAATTCTACCTTAACCCAGGAAAAAGAAAGGGATGTTATGCATAGGAGCTGAAAAAACCCCAAGCCCAAACACCAAATTGCTGTTATGAATGAGCCAAATGAAGGTGACTGCCATTGCAAGCTCTCAGCTGCCCCAAAGGGAGGGAGGGCAGACAAGGTGTGGAATTGGGACTGCAGCGTGAGTCATGCCAGGGTTCATTTACAGAAAGGTCAGTGGGGAATGGAACAGGGACCAGCTGCCATTACTCAACTACTCTGTGAGTTAACATTTCCCACACCCTGGCTTTTTTCTCCGATTCCAGTATGTCCTTCCACTCAGCATCTTTTATTTGGAAAATCTGGACTGTTTCCTTGGAAAATGTATACACTCTAGTTACTAGAAGCAGCTTTGTAAGCTACTGCATGTCCAAAGCTCATGTCAGCATCATACAATGTCCCTAAGCACAATTTCTCCTGGGCTGATAGCAGTAGCCCATGAGTACTTGGTTCAATTTTTTGTATAAATTAATGACAAGTTAAATTTAGCTAAAATTTGCCTTAAGTTTCTGCTGTTTGTTTAAATAGTAAGGGGAGAAAAAAAGAAAAATAGTACAGAGGATAATAAAGATTATCCTATGTGTTGCATGAATAAAAATATTTCCATCCCAGTAGCTGAGTGTAGAGTGTCTTAGATTTAATTTTCCTTATTACAGACAGCAAGGGTAAAAAAATAAACATATTTCACCATGTGTTATTTAAATACAGTAGGGAATTCTAAGTAACCTCAGCTATATGTTTAGAACAACAAAAAAACCCCAACAAACTAACCAAACCACAATGCCAGAGCTCTCTTCTTGTATGTGTTGTGGGGATTTTTCTTTATTTTTAAGATTGTGAAATTGGTATTCTCCTTTTTCTTCAAGCAAATTTTATGCTGAGCATTTTACACATCATCAAAATTAAATATTGACAAGACCTGATTAGGGTTAGTTTTCTGAGGTGTTTTAATAACATTTAATTACAATTTTCATTCAGATTTCAAAACTTGGAATTTTCTAAGTGATATCCAGGAAATATTTAGATTATTTTTTTAACAATACAAGGATTTCACACCACCGTAACTCCCAGAACTGAGCCTAGCTGAAAGAATTTGTTTCTGACAGTAAATTTGGACCTAAATAATGTGCAATTCTTCAGTGAGTGTGCCCAACAGACTTTCTTACATCTGGCATAAAAATGTAAAGTCTATTGGAGAACATCCTTCTTTCCCCCACCACTCTTGCTGCTGTGTACCAGGATTGCTGCTATTCATTGAAAAAACTCAACATAGCAAACACAGTATTTGTATGTATGACACCTGTTTACAAAATGCTAACTTTTGTTGAGAAAGTTCTACTGATTTTCAGATACAGATAAAACAAGTTGTATAGATTTGTATAGAATAGAAAAATTTTTTGTAGTTAACTATGTATGTTCACTGGAATCATAGCTTCATATTTTTACTCAAAGATTAGACACAACAAAGCTATAAGCAGTTTTATCTAAAAATCAGTACCACGTGGATCAGAAAAAACATGCAAATAGTCATAATACTGTGTACATATAACAGTAGAGTTCAAAGTGGAATAATACTGCCATAAATAGTTTTAAAAAGGGGAATAGGTCATGCCAGAACAAGATTCAACAGTTTCTTTCATCCAATTCATTCCAGAGATTGCAAAGTGTGCTGTCAAATAGCTTGGGCCTGATATAGCTGACCTCATTTTAGTTATTACAACTTGGCATTCATGGTCCTCTAAAGAAAGAATGCTAGAAATACGCTATTGGGACCTACCCTTGTAAATTAAAAGCATTCCAGGTCAATGGCCCTGCATGCAGTTAGACATAATCCTCCAGATGCTGAGCTCAACCCATCCCACCACATGCTCTGCCCACCTGCCAGGCAGCACATCTTTCTAAGAGCCACAGTCTCACAATAATAAAACACGTAATAAAGATGTTCTTGAGACCTGAATTTAATAGGGAAAAGTATTCATGGAGACTAACCATGCTGGTTACTGCATCATTCTCCTGCCCAGGCAGTGCAAGAGAGCAGGATCTCCACAAAGAACAGAGAAGGGGAATAGAGTGAGTTTTGAAGAACAAGTGTTTGGAGGCAGATGTAAAAGACATATTCTGGTGACAAGGCCAAATTCTCTGTAAAAACATCCTAAACAATGACAATGCTAATTATATTTCTTTCGTACGGATATTGTAGAGAATGCATTAAAAACAAAATCCATCCAACAAACAAAAACCCCACAAACCACAAAACACCAAAACAAAACAGCAGGTGAACCAAAATACTATATTCTTACAAACCCTTATATTATATTCTTATAAAGCATTATATTCAGGATTTCTTAGGTCACTTAGGATTTGTGGGCTTTCCAGTGGACAGATGAGGGATGTTCAGTTATCACAACAGGGTGCACGCACACCCGTGGGAAGCACGCTGGATCACAATGTGAGCTTTGCTTCTAACAGAATTACATATGCCAGAAACATGTAGACTGTGTTTCAAATTCAGTTTCATAAAAATGTTAATGTTTAGTTTTATCTCTTGGTTCTTAATTGCTTTCCAAGTCAACTGGTCCATAACTCCTACCCACTTACCTTCATTTTCACTGTGCTTGCTTAAAGCTTGTCAGGTAATAACCATAGTGGGGTGGGGATGGTTAATCACTATTAAATTTGTCAGCTTCCCTCTATATCTCTTAACTAGTTGCCCACTGTTTTACAATGGGTTTAGAGCCTCTCTTAAACTGGCAAATCTGGTTTGAGTTACACACCCAGGTCAAGACTAAGGGAGAGCTACTGGTAAAAGTGATCAGGACCTGGATCACCTGGGCACAACTACCTTTGGAAGGGATCTTCATTGTATCAATACTAACAATTGCTTTTAGCTATGGCAACACTGGAATAGACAGAGTTTAAGACATCTCCCTCTGTAATTTCTCCAAAACAGCATGTTTTGCTCAGGGAGGGAGCAGAACAGCAGAGCCTCCAGCTGCAGCCACAATATCTTCCATCAAAAGGGGTGGAAAGAAAATGATCATTAGGCAGGGCAGTCCAGGCTCTCTTCTGCGAAAAGGTTGTCCCTGTAGTTGGTGAGGAAAAAGGAAAAAAGGATGAAAATGTGCACATCGAGAAATCTACTTCTTCTTACATACAGAAAGAGGAAGAGAGTAAAAAAAACACCCTCTAATATATTATCTCGTAAGATATTATTCTCAAACACATCCAGCTCAGGTGTCAGATTGATATAGTGCTGCTACAAAATAGTTTACTGGCTAGACTGGTGTGAGTACATTTTTTTCTGATCTACTTCCGCCACCCAGTGGATATCTCACATGAAAACTCTCCTTTGTGTTTATTTCAAAAGATATCCCAGAAACCATGTCCTTCTCTGTGTGATTATGAGCAGGTAGCTAATACCAAGGTCTTAGTGGGCAGGAATACGGTGAAACATAAGTTTTCAGGTGCTTTGATATGTTTTCTAATATTGTAGTAGTGTCTTCTCCCCCCACTTCCAACTTGGTTCTTTTTTCCTCAGTTTCACAGCTTTAAAGGAGACATGAAAACACTCCTTAGGCATACAAGGTATTGTCAAATAAAACTAGCTCATCAGAAACCAGAGAAGACACTCCAGTAACCTGATAAAACCCTTAGGAAAACAAGTGATTTTTTTTCTAACAGCAGCTCAAATATCATTAAATAAGAACACGTAAAGCCACACAGTGAAGTCAACAACAGACATAAAATCTGTTCCTAAGACAGCATTATCTATTTGTATGATTAACTGAAGAAAAGCTGTGGTATAATAAATACAGTCAATCTTGAATGGGGCATTTCCTAATATTGGACAATTTACTTTCCAACATGGAAAATATTCTTATTAAGAACATTTTGCATTAAGATTGATATCACATTCATTTTCCATCTAAAAGGCTTCTTGAAACCTACTAAATCTCATATAAATCAATGTGAAAGTCCTAGCTCTAAGGTTATCTTCCATCACAAAAAACCCCAGATTTTAAAAGAGAAGGCATTACAGAATATTCTGAACAAGGTCAAGCTCTAAAATCCTCAGCTCAGCAAATCTTTATGTGTGACTAGCCATAACAGATGTGGTATTAACAATTTAGTGTTTACAGGACTAGGACTCAGAAGCAAGCTCATAGTCTCACTTTTATCCACCCATTGCACATTCAGGCAGAGGCCAGGCTATGGGCTGAATGTTCTTCACTAAGGTGGGGAAAATGGAAATGTTAAGACAACTATTAAAGTATAAATGCATATTACTCTCATCCTTTTTTCTTCAGGAGATCATCACATCAGTCAGTTTGAATAGTTTGTAAATTTTGCCTCCAAAATGGAAGAAATTGCAGGATTTCTGAGCTGAGGTGTAGATAGTGAAATAAATGTCATTCAGCGCTGGGTGGCACTAGTGCACACTCGGTCGTTCGGGGCAGACTACGCTTTTCTTAGATCCTTCTCTGACTTCTGCTTGACCCAGAAATACAAGTCTCTAAATTAGTGAGGTACCTTGAAAAAAAAGGTACAGATAAAATACCTTTAAAAAATAACCCTGAAAAATCCCCACCTGTCTTGTTAAAGCAGTTTTAAAAACTCTGCACTAACCAAGCCCATGTCATCCTGTACCTTCCTGAACTAGCTAATCATTCCTGCTCATGGCTCCTGATGCTCATAACTCAGCCTCATGTCACTTACAGACAAGTGTCTTGGCTTGTCTTTCATCCTCAAGGAGAAAGTTTGGGAATGGTTGTTATTTCTTTCTTCCTCCCTCCCTTGATAGTCTTACTGAGGAGAGAGATGCTAAGCAGACCAGAACAGGGGGATGTATTCTAGCAGCTGAAAGGATTAAACTTCCCTTTCCCTTTGTCCAGTAGCTTCAAGTCTGTATGGTTCATCAGGAAAGACCTTAATTCAAGCTGGCCGATAGATCTAGAATATGCAGTATCTCAGCTATCATTTCCCCAGCAACAGGTCTGGCAGCCAAAGCAATGAATGAAACAGCCTTTCATATTTAATCCTTTCTGAACTTATGAGCTTAACACTTCCTGAACCCCATGGTCTCATTTCTCTAGATCTCATCATTGTCTTCACCATGGGCCGCAGAAGAAATCTCTGTTCCAGTACTTCCTGCATCTCCTCCTTCCTTCTTCTTCACTGACCTTGGTACCTGAAAAGTTGTTGGTCTCACATATTTTCATTTCTCTCTTCTCTGGCTGCAGCTGCCCAACCAGTGTTTTTCCCCGTTCTTAACTGTGTTCTTATCCCAGAGGTGCTACCACTGTCACTGGTGGGCTCAGCCTTGGAGCCAGCTGGCATTGCCTCTGTCATATGAGCTTCTGTCAGTTTTTCACTGAAGTGACCTCTGTAGCCTGCCAATACCAAATCCTGGACATTCAAACCCAATAAATCTGGGGGGTTTTTTTCCCTGCAGGTAAAAAAACACCCTTGGTTCCTGCTGAAGGAAATGGAAAACTCACTTCAGCTTTAGCTCAATGTGAACTAAATCAAGTATAGCATTACACCAATAATAGTCCTTCATCTTCCATGTCAGAGCTTCAGGTATATTTGGACTTGTGAAATGGGCCTATTTTTTCTTTCAGTACACTTAGCTAGTGCCCAGGATATACAAGAATACCCCAATGTCCTGGATAAACCACCAGCAAGTTTCTGCAGAGGGGGCAGCTGCTAGAACATTACTTCCTCATGCTGTCTGCAGAAGCAAAAGTTTGCACTAAGAACAGTCTTTGACACACTTTTAATTGTAACAATTTCTAAAAAAGATAGTCCCTGTAGTTAAGGAGCTTTAGAAATATCAGCAAAATAAAGTAGAAACAGCTCCATCAAAAAATCTCACCAAAATGTTACCTAAATTCCCTAAAATTATCTAGTTAAGAGTGTTTGGCTGTACTGCCTTCTTCTAGTATCCAGCTAAGGCTAAAAGTATGTTTATAGTCAAATATTCAAATGTGGTTGTTTTAAAATATGTCTTTTACAAAAATAAGAAAAAAAATTTACAAGCAAATATCTATGATCTTATCAGATTGGTTTTATTTCCTTGTAAAGTTAAATTCAGATTCAGCAAGCCAGAAATCTTTCCTAGAAACATCCTTCTGTATCTAAAGACAGGGAAAGTTTTAGTCTCTCTATTTCTGTGACAGGAAAAAAAAAAATAAGGTAATTCAAAACCCATAAGTAACCAGAAACAAATTTCTGAAAGTCATCAGGAAAAGCTCATAGCCAGAAAGGTGTCATTCTACAGAAATCCTGCAGCATCAATTCAGTATTCACTCAGCAAGAGAGCTGTCTTTAGAGTCATGGGGATCAGCTCTTGCACACCAAGGCTTTCCCTACCATCGGACTCTCAAATTTGTTTCTCAGTTTTGAAACCATAATTGGCAATGGCTGCATAGCAGGGAGACTCACTGCAAAACAAATGAAGGTTGTTTCAGTATGCTTTGTCACCACTGATCCTTACACATCCCCACTATAGACTATTCAGCCTTTGTTTTCCTTCCATATCTTCTGCCAACTTTTATACACAGTTTGGCAAGTGGGGAAAACTGCCACAAGCTGCAGCTGGTCCAGACCTCTGACAGGGCATGGATGGCATTTGCTGCCTGACCAGCCTCTGCTGCCAGGAAGAAGAGAGGCTGAGTTCTGTTTGGTCTTGCTCAAACCAGAGTGCTAACCCCAGCCACTCTTGGTGTTTAGGTTTTCATGGTTTAGAGTTTATTATTTTGTATTTCCCAAAGCTAGTGGGACCTTGACTACTTACTCTGAGATGATTCACATTTGGTTGAAATTAGACAATGGAAAGTGGAAGGATGACAGTAAGAGCAATACAAAACCTTCATGTAGGAGACAAGTCATAAAATCAACCTTCTCTGCTTTTGCTGTGGGCTGTCCTCTGTTGCAAGACTTCCAGAGAGTCCCCAAAGGGAAAAAAGTCATTTGTACTACCAGCTGCCTTCAGTAATAACAATTTTATGGCTCTGTTGGAGATAATGACATTATGCTACATGTATTTCAACTTTAGACTCTAATAATACACCAAAAGTGCAGGAGACACACATAGGTATTCCAGGGAGAATTTACAGCAGGCAAAGTTCTGTCCCCCTCTGAAAGAGAAATGCATTCATAATATAGAAAATACTACAGCATTAAAAACTGGCAATTTTATATTATTTATCTCATTTAATTTTTGAAGCAATTATGTAACTTTAAGAATTTCCACATCTTCATACAGACCAAGTTTCTTACCCTTACATTCTGTGGATGCAAAGGAGTTACACTAAGGAATCATCTAATATCTTTTGTAAAAGTAGTTAATTCACCTCCCTCATGCCTTTATATTTACCATTTACAGATTAAAAAAAATCAGATAAAAAGTTTGATGAAAAAGTGGCATAGCTCCATGTCAAGGTACTAACTTTCTCCTTAAAATTTAATGTTAGCTTGCTTGGTAGTAACTTATGTCAGACTTTTAAAAGTACACAGAATAGAAGGCAAATGATATTCCCTCCAACATGCACCCTTTTCTGACCTTTCTCACCTTAAACAAATACTATCGCCCAAAGAAAAAAAGTCTTTATTAAGGAAATAAAAAGAAAATTTAATCAGCGACCTATGAAAATAGAAATCCACTAAAATTGTACAATTGTGCCACAACTCTGACAATCTGATACTCTATTGGGTCACCTAGAACTCTGCTAATAGTAGAAAAATGCGTTTCATCATCTCTAAGTAATTTATTATTGTTGAATATTTTTAAATGACCATTCTGAAGCACAGGACTTTCTGTTCACCTTCTAGTTACACCTTGAGGCAGATGATACTGTAGTTTTACCCTGTAGCTCAGCACAGTCCTGGAGGTGCAAAGAGAAGACGTTGCCATTACTAACCCTAGGACTGATTCCCACAGCAGCCTGTATTCTGAGTAACACTCATGGCTGAGAACCCAGCATTTCTAGTGCAGCCTACAGCATTTGGTAAACGTGACAGCTGAGCTTCAGAGATCTTCTCATCACACATGTAGGACATGTAACAGCACAGCACAGATGAGATCAGGTACCAGAGCAGATCCTACCATGACAGCAGTGATTAAAACCTCTCTGCTTCCTCCATGTACTTTTAGGTCTGGCTGCTAGGATGACAGCTTGCTCAGAGTGACACCAGAATGCTTCAGTCTGAGAATTTATTTTTTTTCCCCCACAGAGGATCATAAGTGTATGCTGACTTCTTAATGAGTGATTAAAACCCCAAATCCCACAGCAGCCATCCTCAACACGCCATGGCCCTTGCTTCCTCTCTGCTGAGAGGAGCCAAGGAAATTTTACACAAGGCCAGATTTCTGGAGCCCAGGTGCTTTTCCACAGGCAGAGGAGAGAGGTGTGGGAAGACTTTTGTAGATTTCTGTGGGATCACAGTGTGCAGGCAATCAAAAAATTGTGCTGACCACCTGCACCCTGGTTTGCTGCTCTGCTTCTCACCCTATTTGCTTCAAAGCTGGCAAAGGGAAGGGTGGTACCTTGTTTTGATATTGAAACTGAAGCATATGGCTGCTATATTTATAACTCTCTCAGACTGTCCTTTTTGCCCTTGGTAGTTGTATTAAAAGAAAAATGGGCCAAAGGAAATCAGCAGCACTTCCATGTGGACATGGAAAGCTCCTCAGGGAAAGCTCACTGTGTTTAAAGGCTATCTGGTGGCCTGGGGCTGAAGGCTGCTGACACACTGGCTTGATGGGTTTCCAGTGACACCAAGTTCAGCACTCTCTCCATGCTGGCAATGAAGAGGCATTATTTATTTTCCAAGTTCTGATTTCTATCCAAAGGCAAATTTGCTGGCAAATGAGTTTCAGTGACTCTGCAAGCTGGGGAGGAACAAGCACTGGAGAGCTGGCAGGCCTTTTCTTCCCCTGCATCTGGAAAGAAGATTTCAAAGACAAAGCCTGTGCAGACAGGGAGGAGGCAGAGGGAGGTGGAGGGAGACAGCCCCTGTCTGTGCCAAGTGCAGGCAACCAGCTGGAATTGCAGCAAGCAGCTCTTGGGAACAGCACTTGGTTCTGGCTTTGATTTTGTTTTTGCTGTGTGAGGAACCACAAAGCTGCTTCTTCTCAGAGTATGTTAGAAGGGCTGTAAATTCTCGTAGCAGAGCTGTCCCTTGGCAGACACTGCAAGCGCAATCTCATAAATGCTTTGGGGCTCCTGCAATTCCCACAAGCAGGGCACCCATGCACCACTCAGCAGCTGACCTACACAGAACCAGGCTGGCTCACAGGCACAGCAACTCTGATCCATTCCTAAACCCTAACCCCCTTCTAAGCCCTCTCCACAGGCAGAACTCCCTATGAGCATCAGTCTCTTCATTTTGACAAAAAAAAAATCAGTTTCCAAATGTTCTTGCTTTATATACTGAGACTAAAACTTGCTCTGTTTATAAATTCATTTCAGCTGTGCAGTCAATAAAAAAAGCTGCATGTTCTCAGACAATCACAGAGAATTAGGGAGAACTGGCAAGCTAATATTAAATAATCACCAGGAAAAGTAATCATAAGAGGAAGCCTGCATTGCTGGGAAGAGAGCACAGCCTGGCTGTATCGGGAAGTTTAAGGCAGCCTTCCAAGCAGGTTTTATCTGCATTACAGTGAATTTCAAGTTTCTTTAATAGTATCTCAGAGACACATGAAGTAATTGTCTTTAACGACGCACACCATGACACTAATTAGAAAACAAATACATGAGTAGAACAAACCCGCACACCAAAGCCCTGTTCTGCTCCTGGACACAGCTTGTGACCACGCAAGCACTGCAGCCACCGTGTCCATCAGTCTGGTGAAGCCTCTGCTTCCACACAGGCCCAGACACTGCTCTGCTGGTTAAACTCATCTTTACATGTATCCAGTAGGTTCCCCCCCCTCAAACAGGATTTCAGGTCCTGTGGAGAAACCACAGTGTCTTCTAATTGAATACGGACTAGGAGGCAATTACATCTCTACTGATTTCAACAATAAAATAATTTTCTTTTTCAATTGAAAGTTTTAGGTCAAATACTCACTGTCTGCAGCTTTATGAGGAACAATGTTCTTTTAATTCAAAGTATACTACCTATTTTTCTTCCAATTGCCTTCCTTCCCTCTTAATTTCTTCCCTTTAGTATCCACAAAAAATGTTAAAGTTAATACAGTAAACTCTTCCACAAATAGTGGACTTAGTAACTGCAACACTGCATCTACAGAAAAAAAAAGGGTGCCACCAATACACAGGATTGTGTGACCTGTAGATATAAAGCTCACAAGCATGAAAACTTCCTTCACTTTTGAGCCCTATGGTCACCACCAGAGGGAGGAGCTGGATAAATAATACTTAATTCCATTTCCAGGAAAAACACTGACTAGTTGTAAAGAGCTCCTAAGAGGGATAACTCTTATAACAAAAACAAGCTTTCAACAATTAAAAGCTCAATTATTTAGTGAAAATCAGGAATCTTTCCCCCTATTTCTATACGATCGATAAATGGGTGATAGGGGTGGGGTGGGAATCTGCCTGAAGATTGTTAAAAATTCTCAGTAAAAGTGACTGCTTTTGGCAGACTTAAAAAACAAAACAAACAAACAAATAAGTCTCACCAAAATAAAAATAAAAGGATACTGACTGTAATGAAAAGAAGACATTCCTTAAGAGATTACACCAGGAATCAAGTGGGATGTACTAGGAAAAAAAGGTGGTTAGAAAAATAACTCTCAGAAAAATAGCTCACTTGAGTCCCATCAGGGAGCCAGTCAGCATCACACACCATTGGGTACCAGGAGGAAGAAAATAGTGACCCACCTGCCTGATCCATCAACCAAAAGAGGACTTGTCAGCTGATGGCTTCATGGCAGAATATATTCATATCTTCAAGTGTTGTTCTCCTTACTTTGAGGGATGGAACGGACCTTCTAACAAGACAAAATAATTTTGCATTATTTCCTTTCTTGCTCAATACCATCTTGTGCCAAGGGCCATTAAAATCTTTCCTTGCATTCTTTACAGTCCTAAGCATAAATGTTTGATCTGGTGTGGTATAGAAGAGACACAGAGATTGCCTTCCTGTCAGGACATGAATGACAACATGGTCTTTGCTGCCAGAACTACTGACTTGCTGAAAATTCTTCCCAAGCCACAGACTGCCTTTCACAAACTCAAAAGGCTGCAATGATGGGATGGGAAGCCTTTTGGGTAAGCCACACTGTAAGAAAAATACAGGTAAGGGCTGTTAGAGTATGCCTGCTGACAAACAGAGAAAAGATCCATTCAATAAATCCTATTTCCAAGGCTTCTCACATGGCTATTATCATGGTCCTCCAATGCAGCAGAGATATCCACACCAGGAGACACATTTTAAGATGAGTAGTTAAAGGATTTGCACAAGGCTTCCTAAGACTAATTACCCATATGTCTCGTAAGTTCAAGTAACAAGAGGTCACTATTTTAATTTTTATTCTTCAACAAACCTCTCCTGAAGACCCCAGGGCCACTCTCCCTGCAACACTCAGCACTGCTCTGGCAGCTGCACAGCAGATGAGACTACCAAGAGCTGGTTGCCCACTTACCTGATCCTTTGAGGTGGGTTGTCTTCCAGCACATCCAAAATGAGTGATCTCAAGGTGCTTTTATGTGTATTGATTGCAATTAACACAATGATCTGTTTGTTTAGTAGTGTCTTGTCTCCTAAAAAGGATCACAGAGAGCTTGATTTATAACTTACATAGAGCTTTTCCTGTGATATATGGCAGGATTTCTGTAGTGGGCTACATTTTGTGTTTGGGGTGGATCCTTACAAACTTGTCCATGGTAGAGTTTTCTGCCCACCTGTTTGACTTTGGGGGTGGAATTGTCATTTAGAGGCAGATACTTAGCAAGGAACACCTTGTGAGTGTTGCCAATAGAAAATGTATCTGGTTTGGTTATTTATTGGACTATATTTTAAAACTGCCAGGTTTTGCAGCTCAAAGGAATGAAGATGCTCCTCTTCTTTCCAAGGAAGTCTGAAGGCCAAGGTCATGCACAGCTCTCACACTGGTGATTCCCACGAGGTTGTTGACTGCCTCAGAGGAAGTCAAAGACAAAATTATGGACCTGCTTCCTCATTGCCTACTAAAACCGGAGGTTTAGGATGGCTTGGACTGGAGAACAGTCCTAGCTCCCCACATCTAAATCTGCACCTACACTGATTACTTGATATCTCCCTTAAGAAATTTCAGTGTAATTTTTATTAATTTCCTTCTTTTGGCTACCTGGTGCATTCTACAGTAAATGCACTTTCAAACCAGTAGACTAGTCGGAAGGTATGAGACATTTCCTTCCGCAGCTCTAACAATGACTTCTTGCCCTGGGAAAAAAAAATATTTGTTCAAAGTTGCTTATTCCATAGGTAATTAGACATAAAAAGGGAATGTTTTGTCAGGAAATGTGTTTCTTATCCAGCTCCACGAAACAATTGCATCCACTTACTTAATTTATGTGTGGGCTTCAGTTGTGTAAATGTAGCTGCAGTGTCTCTCCGCAGACCATGAACTGTGACAGCACTGGATTGGCTGTGGAAATCTTGAAGCCATGCACAGAGCTCAGTACCAGTATTTCCATACTGATATACAACATGTTATACCAACTAAAGGAGATTCATGATTTCAGAATACACTGAAAGACCCACTCATAGATTTAGAAACTAATTTGGTGGGTTGCTTTATAAAATAGCATAACGTTTGGATGTTCTCTATTCATTTTCATGAGAAAGTAAACCATTTTAAGCTTAATGTTAAATTGTATCCTAAATAAAGCTACAGTTCAGGATGTCTTTTAATTCTGTGTATAGATAAAGGAAATAAATACACAACACACATAAATACATGTGTATACTGACAAAAAAAAAGGAAGGTTATGTTATAATAAAAGAGGTAATTTTTAATTCCGTAAGACTTAAGTTCATTTCTCTCAGGAAAAAAAAAAGAAAACAAACTCACAAAACATGTATTTTAGTATTATTAACAGACTTTACTGGACTATTTCAATTTTAAAATATCATGGATAAAACTATGAAGAAAAAGCATGGTTACTTCTCCATTTTTCTTCATCATAGCATGTATATTGTAATAAAAATAGTATTTTTGACTAATTACAAATGAGAAGTTTCAGATAAGAGGAGAAAGAAATAAGAGAGACCATTTTTATGTTTGCACACTTGCAGCATTGATTAAATACAGGCATAATGAAGTGCTGAAGAGTATCACCAGTAGAACCAAAACAGCCTGAAATAGCACTCTATGAATGGTATGAAACATTATATATGTATCTATCATTCAGACATTTACTGTTGATTCTAATCACCATTAGTGATAGTCCAGTATCTCTTAAGCATTAGCCTTGAAGTGATTTTTATACAAAAACCCCCTGTCTGAACGTTAGAAAAAACAGTTGATAACCTTATTTAATGTGCTCTGAATCTCTGTCTAAACATACTCTATGTCTACACAGAACAAAAGATTTGTAAGTGCTACACATGTAAATATATAAAATCATGGTCTAGAAAGACACTCTATAATTCTTTGAAATTTAGGTTGAAGAATCCTCTACAATAAGAAAGCATCTTCCATAAGTAGGACATTAATATATTATCTCCTCACATTTGTTGGAAAAATAATAGAATTAACATGTATTAAAAACTTTCAAGAAATAGTATGATTTAACCCTATTTTGCTGAGAAGTGAATTTAGGTGTTGAATGTAACACTTAGAGTTTACTGTGAAAGTTTGCTCTAAAAAGTCAGCTTTCTGCTCTTCTTTCTTGCTCTAGAATTTCACTAGGTGATTATTGTAGCTGTCTTATTTTTTTTTTTCAGATGGTTTTTATTATTTTCTCCTTCCTGTTTCCTGAATTAAATTATCCAGACATGGATAATATTTTTCTACATAGGAAGGTATGATATTAAACAGATTTATTTCTTTTCATTATCACCATAAGAACCAGCCCAGAAGGAGTTTTGCTCTTTATTTTTAGAAAGTAAAGATCAAAATTACTCGTTCAAAGCAAATCTCATAATTATTAAAAAGACATTTTTGCTAAAGTATGTGTATATTTACCTTAAAAGATAGCCTGAACATATTGTACTTGATACCTTGGGGAAAAAAATTGTTTTTAATATTCCTATAATGCAACATAAAAAAAATTCTTATATGAACCGGAGGTTAAACAGTTGTTCCATTTTGTTGAATAAAATTCCTTATGCTGAATAAAATCACCTGTTGTTTTGAAGAAAAGGGAGAGCAATCAAATCCCAGAATTCCTCTAACAGCTAAATGTTGTGTGTTAGTGGCAGTCATAAAGAACAGCCATCTGGTATGGATACACTGTGATGGGTAGAACTTCTGCATACAGGAAAGCAACATTACAAATACAAAAAAAGAACCCAAAACAGGTCTTTGACATTTGGAGAAATAGTAAGGTAAAACTTGAACCAGGAGAGTAGGAGCATGATTATCAACTAGGATAAAATAAATCTGGCATAGCAGCTATTAAGTAGCTTTCAAACTAAGACTGGAGCTAAAATCCATTCTGTTATAATCCTTTCAATTATAATACTGAGACAGAAACTGCAAATTACATGAACATTAAAAAGAAAACCAAACATGGCCATCCTCATACAAACAGCTACCAGCAGGTTTCAGGCTCTTCAGGGTTTCATTATCATGTGGTTCATTTTTGTTGTTTGATACAAATCACACCTAGTTTCTTGGACTGAAAACAAACAGATTAATGTTTCTTGTTTCCACTTCCTCTGTTTCATACGAAAATGTCAGAACAAAATCAGTGGTGAAAATATTCATAGTCAAAACCAACAATTTTGTCCCTTGCCAGAGTGAGTCAGCTCAATATATGCTCTGCAATATACAAATGGAAACCGAATGACTTCCAAAGGAAGTATTTTGCCATATCATGTATCAAGCCTATGATCATCAAAAGTGTCCCTTACACAGGAAATTTCCCAGCTTGTTTTACAAGGTACACAGTGAATATTTTTTCCAGCCTTCTCTCTTAGCGACCAGTTCTGACCCCTGTCCATGCAGGTCTGCCACTTCTTTGGTTTTCTTGCAAATCCCCTTTCCTTCTAAGCTGTCCTTTCTCTACTTTCACAAGAATGTTTTGCCCTTCAGCCCCAGGGACTTCCTCAGTCTCCTGGTTTGATAAAGCAATCCTTTCAGGCTATCATCTCAAACATTATTCAAAGTAGAAAATATTTTAATAATAAATGTTCCTAGATACAGTACTGATGTTAGTCCTCTGCCAAGGACTATAGAAGGTACAAAGTTGCTAATGAATTAACAGCAAGGTCAACATGACATCATTGCTATAAACCACAGAAGTTATATACAATGACTAAGCACAAAACCCATCCACAGGCAGAGATGCCTGCAGATATCTCATATTCATAGATCAACTATTTAAGGAATATGGAAAGGATTAAATGATTCCTATTTCCAGGTACTTATTCACAAACCCCCAATTCTGTATTGCTTTTCTGATTAGGGTAGAAAGAGTAAATCCCTCTACAGCCTGGATGTGCAACAATTTCTTGTCCACACCTTCACAGGAAGCAGATGGTTCACTGCTCTATCAGACAGATCTTTAATATTTTTCAGTTTAAAATCAAAACCATCCAATTTTAGTTTCAAAAATCAAAGTCCTGTAATGCTCACTGGAGGTAGAACACAAGGCCTCAATTGCATCTGCATCAAAACAGTCCCATGGCACCGTGCTTGCTGGGGATATGCTGTTGCTTGTCCAGTGGAGGGCAGCAAAATATTTACTAAATATTCCTCCTTTAATGTGCTCATCACTGAGTTGTCTCAACAAATGACTTCATAAAAACATTGGAAGGGTTCCGTACTTCTTCATTTGGTTTACAAGACCTTACTTATTTGTTTATTTTAGTCAGAAATAAGTTTTTAGAATCTCTGAGACTACTTTCACATCAGAGATCATGCCTTAAAACAAATAGTGCTTGCTGTATAAATAATTCTGTGGTAATTCCAGTCTTCCCAGAACTAATGACATCTTTATCGAGAGGAGGAGGGTGCTGTACTGTGCCTCGAAGCCAGTTAGTCCACTCTGAGATGCTTGTGTAAATTTACCAATGGTTTAAATGCAACGGCGAATCTCCAGCACAGCTGTACCGGCATACTGATCATCTTGCATCATCCATTTGCTCTGAGCACACGTTATCTCAGCTTTTAGCTTAACAGAAAGGGGTGTCAGCAGCACTAATGGAATAGTTTGAAGACTGTTCTGAGCTGGAAGCCAAATTAAAAAAGGAAAATATTTTAATGAATCTCTTAATGGATTTTGTGCAATTCTCTTTAGTATAATCTGACTAGCAGATAGATACATCCAGTTTACATTGATTTTTTCATGGAAACTACTGATAATAACCTTCCTTGTAAGGACAGACTGACTGCAGAAAAATTGCTGAGAATGAAATACATCTTGTCTAAAAGTCTTTGGTCTAAATCACAAGAGCTGTAAAGATCTTTAACTAAAGAGTTCATATGTGTTTTATAGCTTGCAAAAAACTCACTCTCTTCATTATATGGTTGGGGTATCCTCCTGGAAATGAGCTCTCCTACTGATTTTTATAATGACAACAAGGCAGAAGGTAGAACAAAGAGTAACCACAAAATGGTTTAGAGTCAGCAAGGGTACAGAGGCAACTGCATTTGCCTCCAGCATCTGCTCACACTTTACACTGAGCTGGCAGTACCTGTGCCACAGAGCAGCTCCAGCAGTGGAGTTCACCCTGGCAGGAGAGCAGATGCCCACGTCCCAGAGGTCACAACTATTGTGCTTCTGGTGCTGGTTTTAAGCAGTCAGTTCACAAGCTGAGGCTGAAATATTGAGGAGCACATGCTGGGAAAAATACACACATTATAGACAGAAATTTGAACCTTGCTGGGGATTTTTCCTGGCAAATACTGGCAAAATTCAGTGATTTAAATTGTAAATTAAGCAAAGAGCTATGAGATGGATGAAGGTATACATCAGTGAGCACCTAGATAATATAGTGAGTGCACTGGAAAACCCCTCTGACACCATAGAACAGCTGTAAGGAAAACACAATGAAATTATCCCTGATTATATCCCTAGGAATTCAGAACAGAGTAGTCTGAGCAAAAGTAGAAATTCTCAGAAACAGAAAAGGGTTTGCTGTGTTTTTCACTAAGATATTGACAGCTGATTGTACTGTAAATACTCAGCTCAGACAGCAAAGGTGAAGAAAATAATCGTGCAACAGAACAGCTGAACAGCAAGAGCCAGGACTGAGGTTGGGGGATGAAAGATAGCAGGGCTCTCCTGCAGGACCGTCCTACAGTCAGCAACCGTCTACTTGCAGCTGATGCTTTAGATTAGGTAAATTTCTTAGTAGCTGAGTGAAACTGCAGAAGAGACAGGAGATCTCTTAGAGAGAGGTGCAATTTCAGTTGGGGAAGGGGAATTCACTGACAGGACACACACACAGAATTTTATGGAGCATTATTCCTAAATTTAAAAACTCCTATGGTAGAATGAAGATCCTACTTCCTCTTGGAGCTGAATGAACTATCCATAAGAAATACTTATCCACACAGGACATCAGTATATATAATATATCTTGAGTAGTTACAGTGCACAAAGTACCTGTACGTACACCTAAATTATACTTCATGCTCACACCTGACTCTGGCAAATTATTTTTACTGGCACACGCTGTAGTAAATGTAATTACAGATAACACAATGCTCATGGTGTAAGTGCTGGCACCAGAGTGGAAATCTTGCAAAAGAGAAGTGTTCTACTCTACAGAATGCAGGGATTGACTGACTAACTGTCCCAGTGCCGTGTTTGTAAGGTCACCGGGGCCTGCTGAAGAGCCTGGGCAGGTTTATTCAATGCAGTTTTTTCTCAACTGCAAAACATGAATATTATTTCTAAAGCATATGGAGCTGTCTTAAGTGGTTGTTTACAGTAGTATTAATCGCTATGGGGCCTGATCAGATGGAAAAGTTAAAAGGAACAAAGCCGGAAAAGTGAAACAATAGCAAAAAGAAGGAGTGGCCCAGTGCACACAATAACCAGGTTCACAGCTGCTAAAAAACATCTCACCCACCCGGCTCTCTGGGACTGAACTGTCCCGCCAAGGTTGTCAGAGAGACATCCATGCAAACATTGAAGCAGAATTTGCTGGCTTCCCATCGGGCCTGGGGGTGTCACCCTGTCCTGCTCACAGTGTATTCCCTATTTCTTTTTCTGTGAAGTTCCTCTTAGCTTTCACTGGTCTCTGCCTACTTAATTCTGATGCTTTTATAGCACTGCCAGCAAAGGATCAGGAGCTTCCTTTCAGCCTTGACAAAACATACATTTACACCACCGAGATGAGAATCAACAGTTTCTTCACAGCTGGAAGCCTGGCACTGCACACTGAGGTGTCTTGGCTATGCCTGGCCTGGTTGCCCCAGTATCTTCCCTGCCTTAAACTGCTAGATTACCTGCATCTCATGCAAAAATATGAGCAAAAGAGATGATGCCTTTTAATCTTCTACCAGGACCTTCCCCCACATCTACAACTGACTCATTGCTTTCCTCTTTCATCTGTCCTTTTTAGTTCAGTATTTTTGCCAGGACAGCAGGCAGTTTATTTGGAGCAATAGCTCAGACTGGAGTACAGCAAGGCGACTGTGATTTAAGGTTCACCTGGGAGCACAGCATTCTGATCAGCCCAAAATGCATGAAGCAAAGTCTAAATACATTAGTTTCGCTATATGATAGCCCTGACACCACAGACCTACCTGTATTTCTACCCGGATTTTCCAGGCACAAACACTAAATATCTGCTAAGAGTCTTCCAGTTACAACTATCCCTGTAACTGGGGCTGTAGAAAACAAAACAAGAATTATTTTCAAACATAGCACAAGGGCAGTGCAGTGAGAGATTTAACCCCCTGGAAAAAATTACACTAAGTACAACAATATTTTAATAAACAGCTCATGGAAAGCCCAGACACAAGCAGTGAATAGGCAGAAGTAAGACACTTCTTGCATTTGATGGATGCTTAGGCAATGTAGCATGGTTCTGTTCAGAACAATAGAGATTTCCTGGTTGGCAGAGGGGATGCAGCAGGGCCAAGGGCTGCGAGGAGGCAGTCAGTGCTCTTGCCCTGTTTCAGCAGCACCTTACTGCCCTGGGCTCTGTTCCCCGAGTTAAAAGCAGCGGTGGCAAAGTTGCAGCTGGGAACAGAAAAGCATCTTGCCAAGCAAGGGAGCGAAGGCTGGCTGTGAGGGGACACCTGGCAGCTGGGACAGACAAGCCGGGCACGCACAGGAAACCAAGAAGCCGGAGGTGCCGAACACGGCAGCAGCGGAGCAGCAGGACACAATGCCCGCTCTGCAGGGGCTCATGCTCCAAATGAGGGCCCGGGTCTCCAGGAGGGAGAGAGAGATGCCTATCTCACACCTTTTGTACGGGCTCGCAGTCTGAGCTGAAGAATGGCTCCTTTGTCTCGGCCCCTCATTGGGTCTAAAAGCCATGAGTCATGCGGCCAGATGGCCGGGGCAGCCTCCGGGAACGCGGGCTGGGGGGAGGAAAAGAGGGAAAGCTTCATTCCTGAAGGTTGCACTGATCCCTGAGGCTTAGGCAACAAAACTGCAGGGAGCGCGCAGCGCCTGAGGGGTGACCGAGGGTCCCCGGCAGCGAGAGGCACTCCCGGGTCAGGAGGAGAGCTGGGGATGCACAAATGGGCTGATCTGCTTAGAGCTGCTTTGAGAGATGTGTGTGATTTCAAAGTGCAGCTGGTGAGCGGGATCTCCATTCCCTCACCACGGCGCCGGCATGCCAGGAAAAACTTCACTTTTAAAAGAAAGCCCCGTGGTCCCTGGGAGCCATCACTCGGGGAGCTGCCCAAAATAGAAACTGCGTAGTGAGTGCCAGAGGCACTGAGGCACTGTAACTAAGAAAATGGATGAAAAACAAGTGCTGAGCAACAGAGAGGTATTTTTGTATTAACTTTGCCAAATGGATTATTTATACCCTAATCTTCTGCTGTTGGTATGACTGAGCTTTTTAAAGGAAAGTTGCAGCCAGCTTCTTCTGGATATTTAATGAGGCAGATAAGCTCACATCTTAAATCAGTTCCACCAAGCTCTGGCTGCCATCCCATGCATATGGATTTCAGGATAATTCTTAAGGAAGGCAAAAAGTGACAGTTTACAAAGAGCGATTCTGGGAACAACGGGGCATAAGGACTGTCCAGACTGTAAACAGATCTGAAGCAGAAAAACTACATCAAGTTCTGAAGGTGTCTTGCTTCAAAAGAAACATCTATGTCATGGTATGCTGGTTAGGAGAACTGGATCCTGGAAAGGAGTGGACTTGGCCCAAGCAGTCTTTGCTGCCCAGAGGGTGTCAGGGAAAGCTGAAAGACAAGGAGGCAAATATACATAAACAGAACAGGGTTCTCCAGTTCATGGGAGCCGGGTGCCCTGGCATTAGCGCACAGAACACTTGGAGAACAGAAAAAAAGACAAAAGATTAGATGCAGAAACCGCCCTGAAAGATTCAAGGCAAAGTCATTTCTGTATTGAACAGCAGCATCTAAGCAGCAGCACCCACAGACCTGACACCTACCTGGAGCCCACACCTGCCTCCAGATGCCTCCTTTTCAAAGCCCTTGAGCCCCTCTTCTGCATTATCAAAACCCAGGTGTCATGCCCTGAGTGATTGAAACCACCTACTCTGGATGAGCAACAGCTTCTGCCTTCTTCTCATTAGTTCTGTTCATGTCATGGTGGAAGAATGGTCACCCTCAATTATCCTTAAAAGACTATGCAGCTCACCACAGCTGCTAAAAACTGAGCTAAATCCTTCCAGGCATACTTTGGATATTAACACAGCTGAATGTATGTATAGTCATTTATTACAGAATCGTAATAATGGGCTCCCATCTCCTCTCACTTCTGCTGTTGAGATCCTCCTTTACTTGGCTGTCTTTAATATTAGAACAGCTTATGTTCCCCTAAAATTTAACAGAAGTCTCCTTTACTGCAGTTTAAGAACATTGCTTCTTGTGCTTTTTTTCCCCTTGGAATATAATCTATTCCCTTCCTCCTTGGAGTATTATTTAAAATATTTTAACAAACAGTGTTATCGTGCCTCTCCTCAGTCTTCTTTTCTCTAGACTAAACATCACCACTGCCTTCAACTCATAGGACATGATTTTTTAAACCTCTATCTTTCTATTTCTTTGTTTCTGAACTCTGTCCAGCTCTGGTCCACATCTTTTCTGAGAGTGAAGTATCCACAGATCACATCTGAAATTTCACCAATACTTTTAAGTACTAAAATAGTCACTTCGGACATCTCAATATACAGTACCTCTGACATTACATCCCATTGCTGGACTTGTAGTTTTTAATACTGGGTTTTGCCTCTTCAAGCTTTCACCATGGAAAATAGAACTTGAGATGTTACCAAATGGTTGGGAAGGTTATTAGAGACTCCCAAGCCAGGAATCTGATGGCTCTGTGAAGGAAACAGATATGAGGGTAGACTTGAGAGAATAGGTGATACCTTACTAGTTTATACAGACTTGATAGTGAATTTGAGCTGATTCATAGTGAAGCACACAATGCTCTAAAATACAACTATTTCAATAAAATGAGAGTATTTCTGTTGCTGATCTGTGTTTTTAAACTAGAATTACTTCTTGAGCACTAAACTACTTCTTGATACATTATTAACATCTATATCAATAGAAAAACTAAGGAGCAAGCACTACAAATAAAATTACTTATTACAAAAGCATGTGCCAAAATAGATTCACTGGTAATATTTTCCTAACTTTGTGAGGAAAAACTTAAGTGTATTAAACAAAGGTCACCATAACCAGAGGCAAATAGTGTAACATGTGATTTAAGGCTGATTTTAATTACTTGCTCTGCCTAATTATCTAGTGGATGCTGGGAGAATCCTCATTGAGTGACGTTTTAGTTATCTTTCTTGAGTACTGAGATTTGCAAAACTTTATCCCACAGCTTCCAGTTCTTTTATTTTTTTTTTCTTCTTTGGCATGAAATTTAGTATCTAATCGCACTTTTTACATTTGGCTTATGATTGCCTACCAAACTATTTCTGAGGGCAGAATCTGACTCATACAATCTGCCATCATCATCCCCCCAGGACTGCATGTTTGTCTCAACCAGCCCAGCTCTACAATAAAAGCAGCATTTAAAAAATTACCTATGCTTCGAATCCTAAAGTATCTTCATTTGTCCTTATCAAAAAGGCAGGTCTCTTGAGCTGCTTTCACCTCTCAGTCAAACTTCTGGCAGCTTTGCACCAAAGCTGTTAAGCTTCTCTGTTTTCTCATTCACCCATGTGTCTCTTTTCTTCTTGATGCCTTCATTATCTCTGCTACATTCTTTGTGGTCTTGTCCTCAATTATGGACTCTTTGGTTTTAGTCACATTTCTAAGTGGAGAGAAATAAGGAGCCTGAGTGAATGTTTAGAATTAGCAAACACGTGTGTTAGTGGACACTGAGGAAAGATCCTTGTGAGACTGAGAAGCATGACACCTCCATTAACATCAAAACTCTTTACCAAAAGGTTTATACCAGACTGTTCTGGGAGCTGGTTAGATTTCTGGTTTTAAATGCTTGCATATCTTCCCACCCTAACTTTAGAAACTGGCTTGGTTACTAGCTTTACAATTTCTTCTTCTATTAGCTGTTTCTTCTATGTTCTAGAGAAATAACATGAAGTTCACACAAAACATGCAAAGATTTTCCAGATTTGGAAGCTGCAGAGAGCACTGCAGTGGGGAACTCACCCAGGTCTTGCACCTGACCCAGGAGACTTGTAATCATCCAGAGGCTGATGCAAAGAGTAAGATTTTAAATTCTCAGTTAAACCAAACAATCTTGTGAGCAACAAAATAAACAACAGAAAACAAAATTGAGCAAGCAAAGGGAAAAAGAAAAAAAAAATTTTTCATTGGAATTGAATTTGGGTTGCTTAGCCCATAGAGAGAAAGACATCTGTGTTGAACAGGCTGAAGATGAAATTTTCTGTAGACAGTGTTTATCATGAAGTCTCCTCTGAAATTTTAAAGAATTAAAATAAATTTCATCCAAGAAATAAGGGATTGCCCAAGAGAATGAAAACCCTAGATGATGTATGTCTTTCAGAAGGAAGAGGCAAAAGAAGCATGTTGCACAGAGACCAAAATGTCTTGTGGGGCTGGCAGGGCTCAGCACACAGTGAGACTGCTCAGGCAGCACGTGTGCATGTCTCACTCCAGTCTGACAGTGTCCTGAGGCCAATGTGCCCAGAGTGATAAAAGTTACTGAAATAACCCCATCTCTGCAGGCTGCAGCTGACGTGAGGACAGGAGGATGGGTGCTGTCTGTGCAGGAGAGGGTTTGGGGCATGTCCCAGCAGCCTTTCTGTGCTCCTCCAGGGATGGGCAGCAGCGCCTAGGAACCGCTGGCCCACGGCCCGCTGAGGGGCTGTTATCTTGTGCAGGCACAACTCACACAGTGAGCTGATCCATCTCTGCGCCAGGAGAGATCCTGATAGCTGCTAGGGGTGCTACCTGTGCTAACAAGCTCCTTCAAAGGCAAGTGTAAGGTAAGTGTATTAATAACAAAAATTGAAGCCACCCGTGAAGAAAGAGGTGCCTGGAGAACCAAGGATGCCAGCAACACCTTAGGATGAACGGTCAGGCCCTATCACAGTCTGTAATTTAGCATTTCTACCCATCTCTTGGGATGACAAGCCAGCATAAGCACCACTTCCCAGAAGCATTCAGTGGTTTAGCACAGAGCAGCACTTCACTTAATCCTTTCATCCAAATTCTTCGTTGTTCTTGGAAAAGACGCCAGAATCCAGGGAGGAGCTGGCCTAATTGCTTCCTTTCATTACCATCTATGGATGCTTCTGTCAAGCTAGCCTCCTTTACTGACTGGGCTTCTTTACAGCTCCTGACCTTCAGCGTCATGAGAGAGTTGGAGATACCAGCTTCATTGTCCACTTCCCCCATGGTCTATTTTTTAACACTCTCTGCCCACCGTGGTCATTCAAAGTAGTTACTCTTTTTCACAACTAACCCTGCTGCTCAGTCTAAAGTCCAGTTTTTCTGAAGAATGTTCTGAACAGGGTATATTTTGCTTCAAACAGAGTAGTGGTCTTTGTTCTTTTTTTTTAAGCTTTCCAGTTTTTTGGGTTTTTTTTTGCTTGATAGCTGAGTTTTATGTTACCTACTTCTAAATTCCTACAGCAAAGAATTCTTCTTTTTCTGCAAAGTAGATATGGCATAGAGATCACCAAAGACTTCTAAGCATCCCACCTCCTTCCTCCTTGCCAATGCTCTGTGTTGGTTTTACCAGTAATCAGCATTTAAATAACATTTAACAGAATATCTCTAATACCTGTGGTAGAAAATCACTACCTATGCAATAACATTAGAAACAGCAGCAGAATTACTACAGAAATTGCACAGCCTCAAGTTGTTTGCTGGGCACAAAGCAGAGTTAAACAGGTACTGATTTTCTAAACTTCGTTGCAGCCTTTAATTACTGATCAGACACTAAAATTTGTATAGTAAAGTTTTTATTCCCTTGAGGTCTGTCTTTCTTTTTAACCCCAATAGTAGAGTTGTTTCAGACCCCCAGTCCAACAACACCATGATCTGACTCCAGCAAAGAGGATAGAGCAATCCCTTCTGCCAGTGGTGGTCACTCTTCCCCATCATAAGACACTCGTCTTGGTGCAGCATCCCTTGATGCTTGGCAATTTTATCTCAGTCCTTTGGATGCCATGAGAAAAGTGGCAAATCTGTACAACAGAGATTTCCCAGCCCATGTGCATGGCCAGTGAATTTGTGTGTAGAAGATGCTTCTGACAGGAAGGCTGGATTGCCTTCCAGCTATGACATCCAGTTAAACAAACCAACACTTCGTTGGAAACTGCATTCCCAACAACTGAAACAATTACAGCATACCCAGCAGGATAGGACTCCCTTCAACATATTTGAATAGAAACAAGACAAACAACAGAAAATAACCGCAACCATTTTTGACTGAGTACTACTTAGAAGACTAGCACCTGAAAGCTATAGGAATTCATTTTTAAAATACTTTTTCCACTGGGACAGCAACCACACCAGAACAAGCTGGTTCTTCTAAGGAAAGTTGATACAGAAAGAAGGCACAGACTTAAAAAAATAGATAAAAATAAAGAAAAAGTAAAGGAATTTAATCTCCATTGTGAAGAACAGTACCAATCATTGTGTTAGTACTTCCATAAGAGTCTCCATCTCCACATTTTTCCCATTTTCAGCTACAGAGCAGGTTGCAAACAAAGGAGAATTCTTATGAGGCAAAGCGGGAAAAATTAGCCAAAGGGTAGAAGCTTATTTTGAATCCAAGGCAAATAACCCCCAAAAACAAAACCGTAAGTTTTCTTCAGCAATTGTAAAACTTGCTCTCTTATTAGAAAAAGAATGAGGTGAGTTTTTACTGTTTTGGTTATAATACATCATTATTTTCTGATAAGAACATTTGAGAGACCTAAAAAGTTTTTTGTCTTTATGAACAGATTTGCAGAGTAAAGTAGCCTGACCAACAAAAACAAAATTCTAAACCTAGGGGATTTTAAAACACTAAAAGTATGTACTTTAGGGTGCAAAGCCAGTTCTGCTTGCAGGGTTTATAATCTAGCCAAGAGCATGAAAGGAGGGATGAATTGAGAGACCCATGAAAAGTAATCTAATGCCACAATGCAAACTGTTCTTGAGAGTGAAAAAAATGAAAACAGACAATTTGCAATAAATGTGAGCTTGAAATAATTTTATTACAGCAGTACCCAGAGAGTTTCTTACACTGTTTCTTGTGTTATATCATGTAGATGGCTTTTAACGTCAATCTTATTTAGTGCCTTATGTATACCATACAGTAAGATAGTCATTTTAGTAGTATTGAGGGTGACTCCTAGCAAGATGGCCTGGATATAAACATCATTAGCCAAAGCAACTGCTCTTGACCAGTGTCAGAGACAGAATATGAAAACAGACAAGCTTTTGATAATATACTGAAGGCCTACAGACTGCAGAGAGATATTAGTTTGGGTCTCAGTGGCAAGTTAATGTTGTCAGATCAAGTCAATTAATCTTTGTTTTGGTCTGTTCAAGCTGGCCAGGCACAGCCACAGTGCTGTTCTGCTGGGGTATCTCCTGGGAGCTTAAATCTCACTAACTCTGAAAATAGGCTGGGTGGAAAGGACCAGCCTGTGCAGGCCCAGGAAGGTGGCTAGTGCTTTCACTTGTATAAATGCACTAAAGACCCCTTGTAGGAGCAAGAACTCACTTGCTGAGTTCCTCTGGTGAAGGCACTGCAAGGAAATAGACATGGGGGAGGAGAAAGTATCAATGTCTTTCCTAAGACTTTTTTCTACTTTGAATAGATGAAAAGCCACTGAAACCAAGGAACCTTACAATGAAACAAAGGCTCTCTAAAACATCACAAGATATTTCAATCATTGGGTGCCGTGAACAATAACACCATGAATATAACACTGTCAGAGAAGTGAAAAACATCCAAAAGGTGGGGCCACTTTGAAGGACCCTACCTGTGATCACTGTGCACAAGCACTGCACGAAGATAGGAGCACTCATCTCATGGCAGCAGGACAGACCCAAGAGCTCTGTGATGAGACAGAACAAAGTGTGTGCAGGGGCTCTGTGGAAACAGTCTGAAAAGACTAACTTGCAAATCCAAAGTACGTGTGTCCCTCAGCTGAGGGCACTCATGGAGCCAGTGCTACTGAAGGATCACAGGGCACCTGGTGCAGACCAAGAGAAGCCACTGAGCCACGGGAGCTGGGACATGTGCAGGCAGGCACTGCCTCAAAGCAGGTTTTCAGGAGAAATCCGTGTGGAAGAAATGAAGTGGGAAAAAATCATTACAGGTCTCCAAACAGAATTTGAATAAGTCTGTGCAAATCAACTATAGCTCACTCAGCTTTTCACAGTGCTGATGTACTGGGATCTTCCAAGACATTTTTCTGAGGGAAAATTAATAAATAGATAAAACCCCTCCCCCAAGGGCTGTCGCAGGCTGGAATCCAGCAGAGTCCCCATGATGGCACCATGAGCACCGTGGCTACAGCTGTGCACTGATCAGGACTGGGACCATTCTACAGCACTCAAGCCAGATACCATGGAGCAACTCACATCCTTACTGCTAAATCTATCCACCAAAAGGAGGTGGGGTGAGGGGAGGCACTGTCTCCAAAACAGCTATTAGCACAAGATGAAGACTGGTCCCAGCTCCCAAGCTGTGCCCAGGAATTGCATGTGATGGCAAGAACTGGAAAGGTTTTTGGTGTGGTTTTTGCCTGAATCAACAGCTTAATGCTACAAATGGGACTGGGCACCAGTGCTCAGGCATTGTATGAGTACTACCACACTGCAGTTCGTCTATGTACTAAGCTGTATGCAAAGACCATATAAATCTTTACTGGTAGATGCTATATGGAGACCAAAATGTTCCTTGGTGTTAATACCCAACTCCAGCCATTGCTATAAAATAGTGACAGTAACAGAAAAATATGAAGATGCAAATTCAATATTAATTTTTTTCTTTTTTTTTTTTCTTCAATACTTCTTTGTAACTTGAATAGTTAGATTGCTAACCAATAAATTCCACCTCTGGTCTTGAGGAATCAGTAGAAACTGTAGAAAAAAAATGCAAGCAGCAGACAGACCAATGTGACAGCCTTAGGAGGAGCATTCCCAGCAAACAAGAGAGTTATATCTTGGTACAGTACCAGAGTCACTGCAAGGGCAATATACCTGGAATAGTTTTCTTGGATTTCCAAAAAAGGTTAAGCAAAGTCACTCCCAAAGATCCAAAATAAACAAAGGCTAGTGTTAAGGAAAGGGGGATAGCCTTTATAGAATTATGTTTTTAAGGTGGGAGGAGAAAATATAGAAATAAAACAAATACCAACTTTCATATGGAGGTTATGTTTGGGAACTCTGCCTTTCAATGTAGCCATAAAGTGTTTAGAAAAAGAGGCAGCTTAGCACAAGTGAAAACTTGGTGACGAGGCAGTACAAGGAAAGATGAGGTTCATCACTGAACAGCCAGAGGATGTCAAGGGGACACAACTTCCCCTGACACAAAAAGCTGCCAATCAGCAAGTAATGTTAAGCAGTATAATGAGACTGGTAAAAGGACCGGGTCAGCACTCATCCCATTTTGGCCATTCCTTAAGGGTACAGCAGAAGGCAGCAGCAGAGCAGGCCATAGCCATGCTCTCAAATCAACAACACTCTTCTGGGTAACTCTAAGAATATGGCTAGAAAAAATAAAAGTTATAAATCTGGCAACCTAACAAATTTTATTTTTAGACAAAATCTAGCTCTTAAAAACATCAGTGGTAATGGAAATTTCTTTATGAGACCCACCTCTGCCCTTATTTGTTAGTATATCAGTGGCTAGAATAAAACAGCATTTCATGGGTTTATTCTATTCAATTGACCTAGAATAGAGTGATTTTAATCTCTTCTTCCCTGGTAACATCTACAATGTATCACATGATCTTATCTCCTTATCTCCAATTATGCTCTTGATCCTACTTTTCTAAACAGCAGTTTCATTCGCCCTATCTCTGTTTCCTGGAACAACAAAGATTACTGTTCCTTCTGCAACATTTCTTCATGGGAAGGATTTGTATTCACAGAGAACACTGTGCAGTAACCCATCAGGCAAAATATGATCTCTCAAATGACCTTCAAGCTAAGCAAATAAGCAAGAGCGTACTAAACATAGGATCCAAACACAGGACTTCTGTTTCTCTCACTATTATTTCTGAACTCTGTTGAAATTCAGAACTCTCTTGCTAGAAATTACCATCACTCACATTTTAACAGCAGAATTGGAGTGGCCCAAGTCGCAGATGATTTGCAACTGGATCCCCACATTTTTGCAAACAGCTGGACCCTTGTACCCCTTGAACTTTGCAGGCTTAAGCTACATCTAAAAAACATGCTTAATGTAAAGACTGCAGAACCTGGCAGAGATGCAAAATGCCACCTGCAGATTTTACACAATTTATTTGCTTTAACGCCATATTACTCAGTACAAGGAGAGATGTGTTAGTTATCCAAGATTTGTTCTGGTATCAGAAAACAAAAGTGTGTACAACACTCACACAAGAGTGAGGGGAAAAATGAACATTTTCCATTAGCAAATATGAAAACAAGTGCATCTTTTGTCTTCTGTTGGAACAGGACCCAGATTGGGCTAGTTTATATGACATTCCTGGAGGGAGCGTGCTCTTGCAGCATGTCATATCAGATCTAGCCATGAAGCCCTGAAACTAACACTTGCCACAGGCATTATGAATTCTTTATTTTCTGTATTCCAAGGGATTTTTTTCTAGTTTGCTGATCATTAGTATCTGACAATGTCTGAAATCTAAAATTCTCCTGCTTGGAGAGGAGTGACACCAGGGATGGCTGCATCAGGCCAGGCAATGAGAGAACCTCCTCCCCTCCACAGCCGAGTGCCGTGCCCGGCTGGCTCCTGTCCTGGCAGCTGACCAGGCTGCCGAGCAGCACTAATAGGCATTTTGGGTTTTGTCCTGCAAGATCTCTGCATGAAGACTATTCAGCACAGAGGCACTGCCCTAGTAAACACCCTCTCTAGTCTGCATTGAAACCATTCCACACAAGCTGAAGTACACGTTAATCAGGATTTGCTTCCAGAGCAGTACTGTTACCTTAATTAAGCCTTCAGCATCCCAAGAAAAACAGTCAGAATGAGAGATATCCTCCAAGCTGGGAGAAGAACCATCTTTCCCCAGTCTGCCTGTCCAAAAGAACAGATCTAGGATTACAAAATGACTCTGCATGCAGCAGCAAGACATGAGAAGTGTGTCAAGCACAAGAAAAATTATTATAAAAATGTGACATGACAGATAAACACAGGAGACATTAACAATAGCCAGTTTTTCATAGCCTGCTTAGATCCCTTGGATAAGAGTAGGCACATGATTAACCAAAAATTCTAGCCAATAGCTGATGTTATTTCAGCATATTTCAAATGCTTCAACTAAAACCTTGTCAAAATAAGCGGTGGATTTGTGCTGTATGTGCTTATATGGCAAGGTTGATCCACAATGATACTATTACAGTGTTGTAAAGCATAAAATCTAGTTAATGGTTTCTGCCAAACCATGAATTAGTTGCAAAATAGCAACCCAAAGTATGTTCTTTTTTTCCATTCTCTAATATTTCTTCACAGCACAACCCAAACAATTGCTCATAATTAAACTGATTAGAGGAGCAGACACTGGCAGGAAATACACTGCTGGCACAGCTCCAACAGCACTTCATTGTATTGGATTTAGAACAATTACATCAGTTCCTTTCATTTTGCAGAAGAAGAGGAAGGGGGGCTGCATTTTATCTTTTGCTGTCTACAAGCAAAATCAATGCTTATCAAATCTCCTGAAGCAGATTCACATATTTTTAATGAACAGTGTTAAGTGCATCCCCAAATACCCTGCTGCCTGTGCCCATTCTCCTCACCTTCTTTATGGATGCTTTGTGTCATTAGTCAGTATCCATCAGGGTATTTTTCAAGAAAAACATAAGTAGATTAGCTTTTAATAATGGAAGGACAGAAAATGAAACATACAACAAGCAAGCAAGGGTAGAATGAAACTGGAGTCCACATTTAAAAATAACATGACAGTAGTTTTGTACTCCAGACTAGACTTAACGTCCCGTGTTTCCTACACAAACCTGAAAGCATTCAGCTCTATTCAGAGTACCTACAGCTCACAGCTCTGCACACAGATAGAAGCCATATTTAGGAGGTCCTTCAGCCAAATGAATGATCTGTGCTGCAAGCAGCCTTGTTTTCAGTTCCCATGGCCACCTTGACAGATTTGTCCTCATTCTGCAGTGCCTGGTCTACTGGGCAGCTCATAGAGTAAGAGGATGGCTTGTCTCTACAGCACTTTCTTTCTCCCAGCAGGACATGTGCAACTTTGGGCCTGCACAGAGGCCAGTCACAATCTGGCAGTCAGTTAGACACTCATGCATTCAATTAAAGTGCTTTTCTCTCACACATGCCCGGCAATGTAGCACTTCCCATGAATGGCTGTGAATGGACGTTTGAAGAGGTTCTCACAGAATGAATGTACCTCTGTTTCCCTCAACTGCTGAATAGAGGGCAAGCTTGTTTCAGAAATATAATCTATATTAGTAAATTTATAAGAGATCTGTGCATTCATATCTCATTTTTTACCCATGCAGACTTAGAAACAAAATCCAGAGTGTTTTTGTAGGGGGAGGAGGGAGAAAAACCTACTTGTGAATGGAGTACTGTGCAAGGAGTGAGGAAGATAAGGCTTGCAGCTTGCCTTCAGCAAATTCCTTTGTTTCTTTGCCCTTCTCTTTCATGGTCCTAAGTCTTGTCTACCTGTATAAACAGCTCCCTGGGAGCCATAGCTCTGGTTGATTGATGCTCCTCAATATTCCTTTAGTGGTAAATCCTATGAATATCAAATATCATTAAAAATAAGAAATTGTATATGGTAAGATGAGGTTACAAGTCACAGAATCAGAGAATTGCTGAGGTTGGAAGTGACCTCCAGAGGTCATTTAGCCCAACTCCCCACTCAGAAGATGGTCAGCTACAATATGCCACTCAGGACTACATCCAGTCAGGTTTTTAATGTCTCCCAAGGATGTCAACTCCACAACTTGTCTAGACAATCTCTTTCAGCATTCAGCCATCTTCACAGCAGTGTCTCCAAGTGTTCTTACTGCAGTCCAACATGAGCACATTGCCTTTCCTCCTTTCACAGGATACCAGTGAGCAGAGTCAGTTTCCATCTTTACTCCCATCTCTGTCCCAGTCAGGTAACATCTTCCTCTCTCTCACTCTCATTTTAATGCTTCTACTACCCCCATGTCTTGCACTGGGAAGCCCAGAAGTGGAGATAGCCCCCTGGCCCCAGCAGGACTGAGCAGTGCAGAAGGCTCCCCTCCCTCAACCTGCTGGCAAAGCTTTTGCTGGTGCAACTCAAGAGGCTGCTGGGCACCTGTGCCAAAGGACACACTGCTGGCTCACATCAACTTTGTATCCACCAGGAGCTCCAGCTTTTTTCCTGCAAAACTGCTTCCCATCTGGTCAGACTCCAGAACATTCTAGTGCTTGGGTTTACTTCTTCCCAGGTGGGAGACTTCATACTTACTCCCTTTGGTGAATATTGTGTGGTTCCTGGTCACCATATCTCCAGTTTGTCAAGAGCCCTCTGAATGGCAACACAGCACTCTGGAGTATCAGCCACTCCTCCCAGCTTTATATCATCTACAGAGCAAGTTCCAGACCCAAATAAACATGAAGTGGATTGATCCAGAAGAAGTTTGGATGGAAAATTTCTTCACAAAAATGTTCATGAAGCACTGGACCAGGCTGTCCAGGGAAGTAGTCACCATTCCTAGAGATATTTAAAAGTTGTGTAGATGGGGCATTTATGGACTTGGTTTAGTGGTGGACTTGGAAGTTCTAGGTTAATGGTGTGACAATTATCTTAGAGGACTTTTCCAGCCTAAATGGTTCTGTGATTCTAAAACAGGACCAGGAGTACATTTTGACCTATGACACTAATGGATCCTGGTTGCACGGCTTGCACAGCCCCAAAGCTTCTTGAGGCCATCTAGACTTGAGAATCACCATCAGCTCACCTGTCAGGGGCACAGAGGGTCCACTGTGCAGAAGGACTGTTTGTCTTGTTTGTGCTGCATCATGCCATTCTCAGTCATGAGAATAAATCAATTACATGGGAAAATGAAGGGGAAATAGCAGCTGCTTGTTGCAGAAGTGCAGCAGCTCTGAGACACAAGTAAAATACCAGCATTTTAAATTGGATGTTTTTTCATTTCTTGAACAATCTCCTTTTGCAGTTTGTCTTTCTGTATAAAAAGAAGGGTGCCTACTTTCTATTTATAACTTTGCTGGGAAAGAGTCAATGTTTTGGTTTTACTAGAACACTGTTAGAACAGAAACATTCCAGAGCCCCAAACTAAAAGACAAATTCATATTCATGTTTGCGTTTCCCTTGAGCCTGTGCTCCCTAGCAGAAACACTCGATAGGCACAATGTATTGTAACTGCTTGACTTGTACATTTGTAACTAGTATAGCCAATGCCTTTTCCAGCAGATAATACTGCATGAGTAAACACTGACTTGTAACTATTTTTAAATCATAATTTAAATTTGCAGATGAGCCAGGATGTCTTTTCACACAAGGAGGATTAAATTTAGTTTCCTAAACAGACATAATTAAATAATGATGTTCATGAAAGTGAGGGATGTTCTGCTCAGGTTGAAGATGAAGATTAGCATGTGCAAAACCAGTTTCCTGATTTGCCAGCAAATTTCCTGAATATTCCTAGCCAAAGGACTTAATCTGCTTCTGTTTCCTATCTGCAAAGGTGGCATATTCCTGCTTCCTTTTTTCCTGTTCTTTCAATGAATAATGGTAAGAGAAGAGCAGCACTCTGCAGAGCTTACAGATACCAGAATGAGGGACCGGTAGTGACCCTAATTTGTATTTAGGATACTGTCTACAAGGACCAAACACTTCTGTCCTGCAGACAGCTTTGGTACATACTGCATTTATAAACAAGGTGCATTTGAACATTTGCTCTTTGAGCCATTGTCCAGAGCAATTCTAAATTCATCAAGAGGTAGTTTTTTGCTCTCCCATTTCATCTGCTTTTTGATTTTAAACATCTCTTTGGAACAAGACTTAGATAACATGATATCTCAAACATAAGGGAAAGTTTGGAAGTACACAGAATACTTATCCCATGCTAAATCAACCACCTGTTGGCCTCAAAAAAAAAAGAAAAGAAGAGAAAATTGTTTCAGTGCATTTTGAATTCCATTCTCCAGGTGAACTGATATTCTAGGGAGAGATGTGTATGAACACGAAAATACATCCTAAGGCAAACCACTGAAGATGAAAGTTAAGCTTGCATTTATCTGTGATTTTTTAAAGTACTCATATCTACTGATTTTTGCATTCTTACATTGCTTTTTTATCTTGGTTTTGTTCACCACAGGCAACAGAAGTACCAAATAGTCATCATAATTTTTCCACCCAGAAAAATTTTTCCACCCAAAAAACTATGAAGTCCAAGAAAAAAACCCCAGACTCTGTGAGCAAGAAATGCTATCTCTATCTTGCCAGCTCAGCTGGTCATCACTGTCGATGATACAGCTTTAGCAACACAGGAATAGGGCTGGCAGAGTGCCGTAACCATTTCACCAAACCAGACAACAAAGATTTGAGAGGAGAGTCACCTTCAGAAGTGCTGGAAACAGAATGTGTTTTGTTATAATAATGTTTATTGGAAGCACAGCATCACCAAAGCATTTCTGAGGCAAACCAAGACTAGCCAGGAAAGTATCACTTCTGGTATTTTTCATATTTCCAGTAACTTGACCTCTTTTTTTTTTCTTCTTCTTCTTTTATTATTTTTATTTTTATTTTTTATTTTTTAAACTGTAGAACAATTACCAACACAAGTGCTTTATACTGCTTTCTTACAGAAATACCAGCCTAAGAAATTCCCAAATATCATCAAGCCTGATACTCTGGCTTGTTTCTTTCCACCATTTTGCAGCATCTCTTTGAGAAAAGACTCTCCCAGTGTTGTTAGCTTGAAGAAGCACCGTCCATCTCCTGCTTTACTGCCAGAACAGAGCCCTGCCAAAGAATAGCTCTTGCAAGATATGACATCGAATGTCAGACTCCTTGTTTTCTTTTGGCCAGTCTCCCCTCCTGAAAGACTAGCTGAAGAATAACCTTGACAGAAAACACAACCGAACACTGGCTTAAAAAAAAATTAAATGGAACTTGATTTTTAGCCATCCTGGCCTGATCTAGTCAATCCCAAACTCACCCCATAACCCCAATGCTCAGAGCCAGGAAAAATGTTTGTGCTGCAGGGCTTGCTGCTCACACTTTAATTGACAAGTCCATTGTTCCTTGAATTTAACATTTATTTCAGAGTTTGATTAGGAACTATGCTTTGATTAGCTTTTTTCCTTGCCATGGCATTTTATCACTCTTATACACCATCCTTGGACAGGATTGGAATTAATACAAAACCTTTTTTCAGGCACATGGATTTCAGCCTTATTTCTGCTATTCTGAGAGGTATGAATAAATTATGCTATAATTTTTTCTGACATGCCTTGTTAGCTAGATCTCTCCAGAGATAGACACAGCTGGTGCTCCATTCTGAGACTACACGTGTGAGCTTACAGAAAAAATGTTTCCTTGCAAGTTAATATCACAACAACCCAATGATGTCTTTCTTCTCTTGTATTTTAATCCAACTGATTTTATCTCGCAATTCTACCTTCCAAACCATGTATACATCCAAATGACCTCAGTTTCATAAGCTCATGCACAGGCATTTAATTGCAAAAAACCCAGCACCAAGCGCCAAAATTGAATTTTCCAAACCATCACTTGATGTTAATGCAGCTGCCTAAAATATTGCCCATCCAACAGGTTCTTCTAAAAAATTTTGGTAGTTTAACAATCATAGCATAATCTTTTCACAATTAAATTTTTTTTCGGAGTTTTTATTTAATTTTTTAACAGTCAAATTAGATCACTCTGCTTGAACTTAAACTCCCTCAACATCATTTGACTACTCAGCTGAAAAGATTTGCTTTTATTTATGTAGTACTGGAGACCATAACTTATACCCTAGAGTTCAATAACACAGCATTCAGGGCCAGAGACTGACTTATATAAAGACCATATGAAAAGACATCCTGGACACAGTAGGCCGTATATCTAAGACAAGGAAAAGATTCCCTGATTTCTGCCATTTTGACAGAAAAACTGCAGCTGGTAATCCCCCTTTTTCGTTTGTATTGCTATTTAGGAAATTCCTGACTAATTGTCTGCTTCTCCTGTGTTTCACTAGAGCATGGCCATGACGGGTGGGAGGGAATAAACCCTCTCAGTGCTGGGGGTGAGCTGTGGTAGCTATGACAGAGGTCTTGTTCTCATGAAACCAGGCTGCAAGCAGCTGCCTGCCAGCCCTGCCAGCTCCCTGCTCTGCCCACAGACACTTTTTGTTACCCTCTGCCTCCAAAAGGGCAGTGTGCCCCAGCCCAGGATATGCAATGGGGGAGAGGTTGGTGGAGGCAGCCTGCTGCAGCCTAATGGAGGATTTGGGCTAGTACTGACCAGGGTTATTTTACTGGATGAGATCACTGCAACATTTTTGGAGAGCCCTGCACACATTATTTGAAACAGAGTGGGAACTTGGAGGGGAGGAGGAGCTCTCTCACATGGAAAGCCTTTAAGCTACTAAATATTAAGTTCTCACTCAGGGGCTGAAGTTTCCAACAGTAATTAAGAAGAGCTTTTCCATTAGCAAGTGCTACATTAAAATTCTTTTGCATCATTAAGAATAAAATCCTCCTCAGAAATCTGGAAAGATTTAATAAATCCTGATTAGCTAGAGGGGTTGAAGAGGTAGGGAAAGAAAAAAAAAAACCAAACCACCAGAGAGAAATTAATGCCCTGAATTTTGTGGAGATAACAAATCATTGAAGATTATTCCTTCATTAGTTCCTCTACTAGGTAAAGACAGCATGTGTATAAAAAAGAAGTCCCATGCAGAAGTCTGCGTTGACCAAGTGACCTAATCAGTGGACTTAAGGAAGGTTTTCTAGTGTCTGAAAGTACTGTGGTCATGCTCATGCTCTTCCCAAACAGCAGCAGAACTGATGAGGCATCACCTCCCACGAGTCACTGCCAGGTCTCTGGGGAGCAGAGACAGCTCTGCCTACCTGAAGCCATAACCAGGAGCTCCAGCCCAGCTCAGAGCTGGGGCTCACACACCTTCCTCACCATCTGGCCACAGGAAGCATCACTTCAGCTCTTGTTACAGAGCCATACACATGGGCTGCAAAATTCAGTTTGCTCAGTTTAATAGGAAATGTTGCAGAGCTGTTGTTCAGTTAAGAACAACTATATTTGCAAATACATTCTGTGAGGAAAAAACAATGGCAATGCATAGAAACAGCCTCCACTACAAGCATCTTGCCTTCCTTAGGCTTGCCTAATTTATTTGTAGTTTGTTTACTACATCTCATTATATTTTTACAAAACAAACTACATTTGCTTAAAAATGAATGTCTATGCTTTGACCTTAAGTTCCAACATAATAAACTGTAGTTCTGGATTCCTTTCTCACTGGATAACTATTCAAAGAAATAGTTACTTATTTTTTGTTGTTCCAAAAAGAGCTGTTTATGGATGGCCATATTCAATTGTGTTTATTTAGAAGGCAAATAGGAGAAAACAAAACAAAAAAATCCAAACACCACACCAAAAAAATCACAAACAAAGAAAACAAACAAAAAAATCACACCGTACTAATGAATAGTTCATTACTTTTGGAAAAAAACCACTTATCTTCCTCAGATCCATAGGAGACTTGGAAGGAAGAGAAACATGCCAACATGATATTCTTTTCAATTTTCAATACTTCAGTTTTTTAATGGTTTAGGTCTTGAGGTTTTACGTGATCTGCTGCTGTCCACTGAAAGACACATTCATTTCCCTTGTGCCAGTGGATCCCAGGAGGATCAACAATTGGAAAACTCAAAGGAAACTGGATTGGCAGGTGCCTTCCAGAGATAGATGTGACTGAGAGCAACAGAGAGAGGAACGCATCTGTACCTGGGTTTGCTGCTAAAGGATCCCCGGAATGCTCAAAAGCTCCTGAAGTATGAGAGTTGATGAAGTACCTAAAGTATGAGACGTGACGGGATTCTCCACTCCTCTTAAAAGGTTTGCATTTCCTGAATGTGACTAGAAATGATGCAAAATTATATGATGATCCATACTTTGCATACCCTAAAACACCCTTTAGTGCACCAAAAAGGTGTGAAAGTAATAAAAGCTAAAAGTGGAATTTCCAAATCACTCAGGAAAATCCTATCCAGTGTTTCTTAGCTTGAAATAAACTCATTAATTTGGGGTGGGATTCATTCTACTTAAATTAGCCATCTGAAGATTAGTTGGCTAGTGCTGAGCTAGTCACTGCAGGATCCCCAGCATCAGTGGAAAGCAATGCACACCCCCAGGAGATGCGATGAATCACAGAAACACAGCGACGCTTTTTTCCAGAGCACTCGTCCAACAATGTGCACTTCAGGAACCTCTGAGCCAGCGTTTGCAGCTTTATGTTAAAACCTGTCAAGGGCTCCATTGCAGAACTCTTTCCTCTGTTAAAGCTGAGCACGTTCTTTCCTAGCTTTCAATGTGCTATTTACCCTCAGTAAGCCCTTTCTTCTGATCCATAAGTGCTCACGCCTTTGAAAATTACTGATTTCCTTTGCAAAGCCATGTGGTCAATCTCAACCTTTGTCCACATTAACTGATCCTTTCAAGGACTTTCAGGCAGCTTCTAAGGCATGACATCCCTCCAAAAGCTAAGCCAACTCTTCCATAGTATATTTATTCAGGCTTCCACTACTATCTCATTTATTACTGCATCTATAATTTTTCCAAGTCTAAACTGATCAGCACTTTTCTTGAGCTTACCAGTACCTTTATAGAAAAGGCATCCATTATATATTAGACAGTTTTCAGTCCTCTCATGTTCACATGAGAAAAGAGGACTCCAAGTAGCAGCTTAGCTACTTCAGTCTTTGGTGAACCAATCACCTTATTTTGTTGGTTTGGTCCATAAAGCTTCAAATCTGTGTTGCCTCTTCTGGTAATTAAATGTGGAGTTCCTCAGTATTTCATAATTACAAGCCTTTTTTCCTCATCCCCACTTGTGTCTTTTCATATACGTTGATATTTTAAATTATAGAGATATTTCTTTATCATGTGAACTCATTGTCTTTAAAAATAGCCCAGACACTACAAACTCTTTCATAGATCCCTAGATTCCCATTGTACTGCCTAAAGAACAAAAAGATTTTAGAGGTCTTTTCCAACTTAAATTATTCTATGACTAAGATTTGGAAGAGCCAGGATCAAGCTCCAAAATGAGGGGGGAAAAAAAGAATGGTACCGGATAATTTTCCAATTGTTGCAAAGATCACCATGACCCCTACAAAAAGCCCCACATCAGCTTTCCCTGAGGACAAAGCTATCACCACTCCATCTGCCTCCTCTCAGAAGAACAAATAGTATTGTAAATGCTGACAGGGCCTGATTTATAGGTTGGGGGGTTTATTCATATTCAACTTTCCAAGTGCTAATAACACATGTATTCACTCTCGTACTTACTCAGACAGAATTCCAGCTAAGTTACACAATTCACCTTCGTCATGCTTTCCTTCACCATTCCAATAGAGAAACACAGTTTGAGCACCCCAAGCTGCAATTCAGACTATTTAAACAATTTCAGTTCAGAACTACTAATTAATTATGAAAAACAACCCCAAGATTCCTTTAGCTTCTGATCAAATACTACTTCATTTGCAACAGCAAAACACTGAAAAATTCTTTACCAGAGGACTAAAAAATACCTCAATACTATCAGCTACCCAACATTTTTGTGCAAGTTACGTAGAATTTAAGGTGCTGCCTCATCCATTTCTGAAGAGCTCCCCTTTCCTCTGCAATGTTCCTGTTTTTAGGAAATGCAAGCTGTTTTTTACCACAGAGATAAGTAACCTACCTGCACTGTTGAAAAATAAAAAAGCAAGCAAACAAGTCAACCATCTCTTCCACCTCCATGTCTGCAAACAGGTTATTCAAATTCAGCAGAGAAAACAAGTTTCATTAGGGAAGCACATTTTCTTTCTTCTATAAAAGCCTACTCACCTTGCACAAACATATAAACCTCCTAACATCACCACTTCCTCCTATAACCCCCAGTCCGCACAAACATCTAGCTAAATACCTCTTCTCCAGGGTGAGCTCAGGGGCTACCAAACAGCTTAAGAACAGGAAACAGCTGGAAGCAGTTAAAGCAGTTCATATGCAGCTAATGTGGCCATGCTCATTTTCCATCCCTGGTTATTTACAGAACATAGGGAACAAGTGCTCAGCAATGTGTCCTCTTGCCACACACACCTAATGCCAGAGCCCCTGTCTCATATGCAAGCTGTGGGGTGCTGCTCGCCCTGTGAGAGCTATGGCAACCATGGGCCCAAACCCTGCTGCTCACTATGGTATGGCACAGCTGCTTGCAGCAGTTTATTTTTATGAAATGCATTAGCTTTCAAATTAAGATTAAATATGACTTCATTTCTATGCTTTTGTAAAGAGATGTGCTGGAGGCAAAACCTGAATTACTGTCATCTATTGCATTAGCATGTAAGAAGCTCACAATATACCTTAACTGAAGCTGAGGATGCCTAGGCCAGGAGGCATCACTAGATCACTACAGATTTAATCTGCAGATTGCAGAAAATTTGTGGAAACTTTCCCATTTTGAATGCAGCAAAACAGAAAGGCAGAAAACTGAAAATGAAAAGTAAAGGAGCCTAGAACTGAGCCAGCTTTTCCAAGTGCTAAATATACATTATTCACTTAACAATTTGGTTCTTATAGCCATAGGTTGTCCAACCCTTCTTCCCAGCCCATCACCTCTGCTCCTTCACTGTGCAGGACAATCAGAGAATAAACAGATATAAGAGTCTAGGCCACACTAGGTTGTAATCGACTCATGGTCACCTAGCAGGCTGATAAATTAATGATCAACTCCTGTTGTTAAAAGGAAGGTAATAAAAGGGAAAAAAAACTCATCTCCATTGATGAGGTTACATAAAAACTCATGCAACTGAATAAGGTGGGGACATACTTGTAGGGCTGATCCTTCATCCCCCATTTATGCTGGTACCAAAGAAGAAATGCTTAATGCTTTTTAATTACAGAAAGATGGAAATTGAATACCACTACTTTCTTTACAAAAATAGTTCACTAAAACTGAGCTACCCATCACTTATCCATATGTTCACAATAGGCCTTTTCCATGAAATTCTTTAGATTCGTCCTTGGGTTACAGAAGTATAGAGCATCCATTGTCTATTTTCAGACTTTTGTTAGTATGAACTTTGTATCACAGGCAACAGAATTTTGAAAAGTCTCTTAGTATCACCCTGAAGCAGTTAATTTTTGGAAGAAGTTAATTAAGGTATAACATGTGGAGGGAGATTTAGGCTTTTTAACAGAATTCCCAGTCCTATTTAATTTACTATTAATTTGGTTTCTGACACTGGATGATTCTCTTCAGCCAACCTCACTTTACTAGTCCCATCCTCCCCCATTTTGCAATCACTAGCAAGTCACAGTAATCTACTTTGCTATGGGTGCTAGCTGGCATCAGACTTCTCAGAGGTTGGTCACCCCTCTAATATTTCTCCAAAGTTTCAATGTAGTCATACAAAAATTCCACAAAGTAAAATAATAAATGAAGTATTAAAATATATATGTGAGCTAAGATTGCAAATTAAGAGGTGCCAATACTATCTCCTGCGTAGGTAGGTTGCTCTTGGGATACAAGGTACTGAACTATGTATGTACCCTTGCAAAAGAGTTAAGATTTGTCCTCCCTACATCCTTGAATATCATTCTTGTGGTTAAAAAAATGCACCAAGAATATACCACTAGGCACCACCACCTTTCAGTCAAATTATCCATGCAAGTGCCTAGATTCTATCCTTTTCCCTTCTCCTGCTTACAAGCAGAGATATTTCAGCTATCATCTGTAAATATTGAAAACTATCAAAAGGTGTTGGGGGTTTCAAAATGCACTAAAGTCATTCTGATCTATTTTAATGTTCTAGGAAAGCAATCACTGGATAAATAGAAGCAACAGGAGAGGTGAAAATGCAAAGATAAAATACTGCAGCAGAGACTGATGCTTCAGTAATCAGTAAACACTTCTGCTGATTTCTAAGCCAGGTAGGACCGGTTGATCATGGCTTTCTACAAGCCTTTGTACAACTCTGTGTTGAAGGAAATCCTGATACAAGTGGATTATGATTGATTCAACTATCTTTTGAGTATTATTTTGTTTATCTGGCCAAATCCCACCCAAGTTTTCCTGATACTATGAAAGAGCATTTGAAAGTTCTAGGGATTCTGTCACTACTTACCATAGCATCAATCCAGCTATGCTACAGCACTCCCATTTGAAGCTGCACCTTTTTTCCAGTGAAATTGATCTATTAGCCTTTCAATAAATAAATCCATGAATGGCTAAAATGGACAAGTGAATTACTCTCTATGCCTCTCATACACGGTACATAAATGACACAGTTTAATATGGAGAAAATAATTGTTGACACGCAATAATTACATATAATTTCATATGCTCTGATATGTGCAATTTAGTGTTTTATTAAACAAATACAGCAGCTAACCAAAATCAGATACCTGATAATGGGAAATAACATTAAAGCCTGTGTTCCTACGGTAATTATTGGTCATCTGAAATGGCATATGCTTTAAAACATAACACAGAAAATTTCCTTCCTGTGAAATAAGCAATACAATAGAAATAAAGTTAAGGGACATGTTTATTTCTGAGCTTTCTGCAAGCAAAATTGCTTTGATACAAAATGAGTTCAATGATATAGTGCTACCATCCACTCAAGCGAAAGAAAACCTCACATTTACATGAATGCACTTTATATTGATATTCTTACAGAATAATAGTTCGGATATCCAGTATGTGTCTGGCCTCATTGAAAGCAATGGCACAGAAATGCTGCAAGGTATTGGAGTATCATATTATTGGCAAGTGCTTAATTAACTCTGTGAGTTCTCTGAGAGATGCTGTATAAATAAGGGTATCGTGAATGTGTGTTTTTATTCCTTAGTAGTTTTGACATACATCGTTTAGTGTTTGTTTAATTAGCTCAAAATGTGTAATTGTGTCTTTTGGCTTTCAGTATTCTCTTTTTCTTTTTTAAAGAAAAATCATGAGGTATCCTTTACTGTTAACTAATGACATAGTGATAGGCCTTTTTTATTGAGGTTGCAGAGACTTACTGTACATTCAGTACACTGTACATTCGGCAATTATTTTTAGTGTACTTTCTACATGTTACTGTGTACAACTGTTAGTTTACATTAGAACTCTTCCCCTTCTCACAGGATATGGCAAAACAAAAAAGAATCTGACAAAAATTATACACATAAAGTAAGAAGACAAATACACAAATAAGGCCATCTGCAGAATTAAAAATCCACCTCTTGCGATATTTCACAGTAATTTCTACATAATATTTTACATCTTACGAACTTAAATATTTAATGCAAAAGGAAAAGACCTTTATGGAGCCAATCATATTATCTCTTCAAGGACTTGTCCAATTTGCTGGCTAGTGGCCTTCTCTGGGGAGTTGGAATTTTAGAAGGCTTAGCGGATCCTGGCCGAGAACCTGCTCGGGGTGTCGGCCTGCTTGTAGCAGGAACAGTCTCTGACATATCTGAGCACACAGACTGGATTTCTGAAATGTCAAAGTCAGATGCGTCACTGCCTCGGCGGCTGCTTGACCTACTGCCAGCCTTGCTTCCTGCTCGGCTACCAGGTCTGCTTGGAGTTCTTCTGGTTTCTAGAAAGAGAGGACATAACCATCAGGATCAAGGGTAAGGATGGAAATCCTGTGCAGGTCTTTAGCAACCCCAAAATCTCCTTGTTGCACAAACTAAACTTTAGATCTCTGCCAGGCAAGCTAAATGATGCTGTGTCTCACACTAAAGAAAAGAAAATGCAAGATCAAATGCTGACACATAGTTAATTCATCACTAGCACATCTCATTAAAAATGCATTGTCCTGCCAGCTTTTCTTGACTTCCTAGACATGCATTGGACCTTCACTTAACAGCCAGAACCTTTCTTTCCCCTGCCATTTTCTCAGATATTAATTGGGGGGGGGAAATCAATATCTGGTCTCTTCATGCACTCATGATTTCTAAGTATCATCCTGGAGATGCAAATGAACATCTCAATATTTAAATGTGTACTCCTCTTTAAAAAAAAAAATCCATACTGATGAATGTCGCTTTTTTAAGTTCCAACAGATGAAAGCTGCTACTAAAACAAGGGCAAAGTGTACATCCTGCCCAACAAAGGGCTGAGATGATGAGCTCCCAGCAAGCCTGCTAAGTAAATCCTGCCCAGACAATGTGCCATGAAGAAAAAACCACAACAAGGAACCTTAAATAGAAAACAATTAATGTGGTTTTTCATAATTTTCCAATTACTTATTTTTGATCTCCACAAATCTCGTTCCCTGTATATATGAAGAACACTGTGTTGAAAAGCACAGCTTCACTGCTTTTTTTTTATTTGTATACTGCCTTAAAAATCTCTGTGGAATATTCCATTAATAAGGTAATCTACAGCTGCTCCCAGCAGTTCTTCCAGAAGAAATGGACAGGTCATGACTAAGTGACCTCTTTGCTCCATAACAATTGAAAATAACTTGAATACTGTAAAGAACTGGATCTTTTGAGTAAATGCTTCTTCCCTAGTTCCTTGGGCAGATACATTGGAGGTACCATTGTCAAGAAGATTGCAGTCATGAATTTGCACATCCAGAGCTGAACATGTGAATGGAGGGCCTGATTATGTGCACCTTCAGCAATGGGCAGACAGTATGTGTTTTGCTCCTTCCCACTCTTCTGACATCTCCCTTGAACCATAATGTGACCTTTAGTATTCAGGTGGAAAACAAGGCAAATGGTAGATCAATCTCTGAAGTCAAGACACTCACCTGCAAACTGAGCTCTGACTCTGGTAGCTGCTGTTGACAGGATGCCACTGTCTTCTCCTGAGTGGAAACCCTTCCCTGATAGATACCCTGGCAGTCTGAGTTTACTTCCTTGAATTGGTGTTCCCTATGCAAACCAAAACACAACAAAAAAACGCTTTTATAAAAATGCTTTTTTAACTGAATATAAGGACTGGTATTAGGGACTACATAGTTTAGAATATGATCATCATAACAACATTCACAGTGAATCTGAAATACTGGTTTGAGCCGCTATGGGCATTATTCAAAATGTGAAGTTTAGAATGTTCCTTTAGCAGTCTGCATTTGAAATAGGCCAAACGTAAAACATCAACAAAAATTTTAACAGTCTGCTTAACATTTTAACACCTTTGTGTGTATTTCAATGCATATGAAGAAAGAAAAAAGCTACCTTCTCATAATTAGTCAAGCAGGTAAGGTTAGTTGATGGTACATATTGAGATTTTATGTCTGCATAACTTGACTTTCCACCATTCTGGCTGCAGTTATAGGTGATCAAAATATTTTTAGAATTGAAACAAGGCTACCAAATTTCAGAAACCTTTTGCTAGGAGGAAAAAAAAAACCAAAAAAAAACACAAGCCCAAAAAAGAAAAAACAGAAAAAAAAGGGCATAAGACTAATTTTAAAAGTTCCAGTAGTCAATATGCTGCCTTACCGTTCTCTGCTACACAGTCTTACCCTGCCTGCTTTCTTATTTCTGAAATGAGTCTTGATTTACAATCTCCTCCAAACAAGAAAATTTCTTTCAGAGCCACAAAAACTGAATCATCAGACCTCAAAATGAGTATCACTCACTAAGGAAGAGGTGTATGCAAATAAGAGGAAAACTACAGTATATTCAGTAGCTTAATAAACACAAAAATACTCCATAAATATCCAAAAATAAGAACAAACACTGCCATGATGATGCAGTTTGTGAAGTAGCCTGGATCCCAGGATCCTGCATTCTGTGTCTTTGATCCCCATACAATTGTAGGTAGAATTAGGTACTGAAAACCAAGATCCAGAGAAGTGTGTTGGAAGCTGCTTTGAGCTAAGAACAGAGCCGAGGCCTGGCAGGAGCTTGCCAGTTCACACCACTTCTGGCACTTTCAGTGCTGAGATGCTACAGAGCAATCTGCTGACTCTGACAGGGCAGGTCACAATATTAAACGCTCGTTAAAGCCAAGTACAATGCTTGACATACAGCTAGCCACACCCTGGGAATCTCTGCTATAAAGACACTGCCTGGGAAGGTAAGGAGAAAGGGAACACTGTTAGCTCCATTAAAGCTGCTGCAGTCTGGGCAAGGCACTGGGATAGAATCACCAGTGCAAAAAATAAAAGTAGCCTGTCCTTCAGTTTTGCTGTAAGCCCAAATGCAGTTTACATATAAAATGAGTAACTGCTCTCTTGGGTGGTAAATGCTGTAGAATGTCTTAGAAATTCACTGAATCTACCCCACCCTAACCATTCCCTTTATAATCTTAAACCACACTGGTTTACATAAAAGAAACTACTGGCAGTTGGAAGAGTAGATAAGAAATACAGTGCCTCCATATGAAATCAGGCCAGCTGCTTTCCTGTCATTGTAATTCAATGAAAACAACACCTTTCCATGTCTATAAACCCTTAAATGTACCATCAATTAATCTTCCACTGCAGTTACCAGCTAAGAGATGAAAGAAAATACAGGAATATATTAGAAACTGACAACTGACTAAACTCTGTGCTGTGAATCACTCTAAGCCTATGTGCTTGCAGTGCTGTACCCACAGACACACCAGCAGTGTGCACAACAACATGCACAGAAGGAGGGAGGAAGACTGTGGAGCATCTTTGAGCAAAGCCATGCTGAGTTATGGAAACTTCACACCATTCGAAGGTGTCACATGAACAGCAATAGGCATCAAAGTGCAGATTTGTGAAAAGCAGATACAATAGAGGGGGTGGTAGCACAAGCTTCTCCTCTCCAAGTCCTCCATCCAGTCCAGGGCAACACTAACTCCCACAAATGACACATCAGTGTGCAGCCCGATCCAGCTGCAATCTTTTCACTGACTGTGATGACATTAGAGCAAATACTTTGGCTCCAAAAGCTCCTTCAAATTTTGGTCATACAGCCTAATTGCTGGCACAATCCTAATTGCTATATGAGCGATTTCCATGTAAGCCATGCTAGTTTCCTGTTAAGTCATCAAATAGCTATCCTATTAGAGCAATGATTGGTCTAAACAAAACTTTTAGTTGTTGTAAAGATTTATGTATCAGAGCCAGACTTTTGTGCCATCTTCTTCACAGTGACTGGGTATTTATTTAATGGTTTTTCACCAGACATGATTTATTAATCCTGTGCCTGCAGTTCAGAAACATTGTAGTACTTCATGAATTCAAAGTAAACAATTTTAAGAAAGAAACCTGCAAAGTATATTGAATGTTTTATTTATTTTTTTAAAAAAGTACTTTTCCACATTTCCTCAACCATTTCATTCCACACTTTTATGATTTATTAACCACTTAAACTTTAAACATTAGCTCATTGAAGCTGTATTTTCCTAAAATTAAAAAACTATGAAAAACAGAAAATAAAAAAACAAACTTGAGGGGGGGGGTGGGGATGTAAGAAATAATTTGACAAAGGTCTAAAAGACAATGCACTAATATACACAGGATGCAGCTCAGAAGCACTGAAACTCTAGAGGCTGTTAGTGAAGTGACAGTTTTAGTGAAGGAAGTCATTAGACTAGAATTTCTGTCCTTACTGTACCTCTGCAGATGACCCTTGATAGTCTGAGGATTCTGGTTGCTTAGAAGGAGTTGATGTTTTGCTGTTTGTCAACCATGGTTTACCATAGTTGCGTGTTAAATGATGTGGTGTCTGTATGAAACAATGGTAAATCAAAATATGAAGGACAGTAGAGGAAAACAACGTCATGGAGGATACCTGGGCTTTCAAAATCTCAGTAGAAATAAAATCTAAGCAGAAAGAGTTAATGACAAATGTTCCAAAATGAAGAGATGACAGCTTATTTTTCAAGTGAAATGGAGAGGTTTGTTGATCCTTCAGAGCAGTTCTCAAACTGCCAGTTAGTTCATGTGGCACATTAAATGTAGAAATTATTCTACTGCTATGTTGCAAACAGTAGAGAAAACACATTGAAAACACTTCTCAGATCCACCTCAGACTATGAAATAAAATGGAGATACTTTTTCTCCATAAGCTAGAGAAAGCACCAATATTATTGGAGGGAGGGAAAACCCCAAAATTCAATCTATATCCCATTTCCTAACCAGTGCAGTTCTGTACATTTGTCCTTACCTTCGGTGTACTTGTAGTAACAGCTTGTGGGGCAGCTGCCTGGCCAGCTTGACTTGACAGAGAAGTAGATCTGTTGGGAGAAGCACCTCTTGAAGAGGGTCGTGATCTACGTCCCCTTGGTCGGAAAGCTGCCATGCTCTGACTGGCACCATCTGCCAAAATGAATTTTTCACGCAGCTCCACATTCGTTCTCCCTTTAGCTGCAAAGAGAGGCGTCCATTGACTCAGATATGAAAGCTGTCACAAGGCTGCTTATCACCATTTTTGCCATGCCAACTCCAACACATTTTAACAATAAATAAAATGCATTACTGTGTAATGCATTTATTTTGGACACAGAAGAGTTATGTGCAGGACTCACTTATTCTAATACTTTATGCCAGCAGGAATGAACCACTGTCAAAGGAAGTCAGCGTGATAATGGAATGCTCAACGTGCTAAATCATTGTTAATCAATCAACTATTAATACATAGACACAACCTGATGGGCAGTTTTGCTAACTCTACAGCTATTCATAATAAATAATACTTGCTTGGATGTTCTAGAAGAAATAGCTAAATACAAATTACAGGAAAGCAGCAAATATATTTATTCAAAACTATGAAGTTATGTAGTTTGGCAACATGCAATGATGAACATGAGACCCAAACTATGATGAGGTAATTGGTGGCTGAGCACTCACACATACACACAAACATACATATGAGAGAATGTTCTGCATGAATAAATGCAAGACATGTTAGCATTTAACTGTGTCAGTGTGAATGACAATTGTTTTTGAAACACTCTTCAAGCGTGTCAAAAAAATTAACTTGCAAAGCACCAGCCCATGTAGGAACATGTTAAGCTAAATATGATGGGTGAAGCATATAGTTAAAAGTTTATATATATTTAAAAAGCAGGAAGGAAATGAAGAGAGAGGGGAAGAGAAGAAGGAGACAAAGAGAGGGGTTTGCCAACCTATAGTAGGCTGAGTGGTAATTGAAGAGTTTGATTCCGAACGTAACATTTTACTCCCGTGATGATGAACTAGAAAAAATGACACAGGACATGGGTCACATTAAAGAAAATCGTTAGCAGGAGAAGAAATCAAGTACAGCAGCTGCATATGCAAGAGACTTGGAGCACTAGGCCAAAAGACAGGACTTGAGCAAAAGCTGTCCCTAAGTGCTCAGAGGTGAGTTCTCAAAGGTCTCCTAGGCAAAAAGGAAATGGCGTTTAGACCGACTCGGCTACAGTCCCAAGTATATTTGTGTAGCAGCGGTATTTATCTGCTGACATAAAGAAGTAATACAAGCTAAAGTGATTTTATATGACTAGGTACAGTACTTTTAAAGCTGTTTATGACAACAGCTGTTTGCAATGTAATACACCTGAATACATGAGGAGCACTTGGTGGAAATGCAAATTTGCTAGGTGAAGTGGTTTAGGAAAAGTTTGAACCTGCATCACTGACTTCAATCAGACAAGGATTAGGTACCAATGCACAACATCCAGCGAAGTTGATTTTACAGAGTATTCTTACGGGTATTCTTTAGACCCGCTGTGTTGACATCTGCTTACATGTACCCAAGAAAAAGGGTCCTTCTTCTATTGCTTTCTACTTCTATTCCTCAAAAGAGCAGACCAGTAGAAAATAAAATGTGCCTCAGAAGTTCGTCTTCACTGAAGGGTTAACTTGGTTAGTTCTGCTGTATCCCAAACATTTTTGTCAGGCCTACTGACGGGTAGACTGTTACAATTCATTCCTAGGCTGACAATATAAGATGCACTATTTAATAAGTATCCAATTAATTTATTGGAATTCGTTATTACAGTCCTTAATATAGTCTGTAGTGTACTGAGAAAACAGCTTATCTGATGCAATGCCCTGGAGGGCTCAGTGATAAAGCACTCTCTGCTCCCCCGGAGCACAACGTCCTCCGGACCAGAGCATTTCCCACTTGCTTTGTGAAAGGCTCAGGGCTCTACAAAGTGCTTCTGGGGATGATGCCAAGGAAAAGACGAGGTTACAAAGGTAGAGATTGAAAGACTGGGAACAGTCACTGGCCAGAGGTTTTTGTGGTGGTGGTGTTACTCATCAATTCAATTGCCTTATTTTGACTTACTGTGTTGCTGAGAAGGTTTTACTGGACATTTCTGTGTGCTATTTCTGCCAAGTCATACTAGCCACTTACATGCCATAAAGTCTATCTGGGCTAAGTTCAGTACTTACACCACTATAAAACTGAAGGAACTGTGCAAAAGACACCACAGTTTTTCCAGACATACATCAGTGCAACTGAAGAGGATCTCAACCGTGTGATTTAAAGTTCACAAAAATGTGACATTCAGTGAGATGATGTTTACAACAACTGGCATTTTATACAAGTCCATCTCCATCTTGAGACAATGAATGGTGACTGCATCCAAATAATATACTGCAAGTCTTTCACAGTTCTGTTACATACCACGGCAAGGATCATTTTTCACTAAGAACTCATCGAGTGCCATCCAGCCACCTCCAACACGGACCATGACCGTACTTCTTAGGATACGAACAAGACGCAGTTGTTGAGAGTCACCAAACTGCAATAAAAATCAAATGACAGTCTGAGGTTCTCAGGCATTCAGATGGAGTTCAACACTGATAAGTTAAAAAAATCAGACATTTAAAAAAGTTTATTTGGATATTTAATTATTAGTAAATGCTAAAAAATCAATTTGTTTATGCAGATTATTAAAGCTGTTAAGATTTCAAATCAGATGGTACTGCATTAATCAAAAGAAAATGGCAGGATGGTAAGAAAGAAACTCAGGTTTAATTTTATGCTTGATTGTCTGAGGTCATAAAAGAAGCAAAATTAGTAGTACATTATTTAATTGGTTACAGTCTGCTTTGGTGCAAATTAATGAAGACCTATTTGCATTATTTCACTGGTAAAATCTTAAGCAAACACTCTTCTGTAACAGTCTTGATTTTTAATGTTGTCAGCTGAAAGAAAGGCAGAATCACTTCAAACAATCAGTATATAATCTGGAAATCCAATGGGTTATGAGTGTTGCACAGTTCTATCAATTGATTCATCTATGGGAATATTTTCAGGTATAGCACTACAGTGCTGACACTGCTTACCCATAGCAAGGTGCATGTGGGGAAGGGAACATTAAAGAAGCAATGAATGATTAATAACTATTATTATGTTTATCATTTCTCTGTCTACACGTCAAGGTTCTTCACAATTCAGAGATGCACAACAATCTGTTTCATACTAAGTTCCTATATGAGTCCATTCCTCCTTTGGGCTGATGGCCAGGTCTAATGCATATTTTGCTCTTGAAACCTGTGTAACAAAACCTGTACGCAGTATCTTCACTCAAATTCAGATCAAAGAAAGCGTGACCAAAATGTTCACCTCACAATCTCAAGAAAACTAACCCGAAAAATTCAGTACTTTTAAGCCAGCACTACTAAAAAATTTGATACCAATCACCAGGCCAAGTGCAGTGCACCCTCACACAAACGCACATAGCACTCACTAAAACCAGTGGGAGTTGAATGCCCCTCTTTGGGACAATCCCTGACCCTTGGAGAAGGCTGGCCATAATTCAGCTGTACCTGCTTGCTCCAGTGAGGTGACTGAACAAACCACACAACAAACATGCTCCCTACTTGTTAGATGACTTTAGTTGTTTGGTACTACTCAAGCCAAGAAGAGACAATAAGTTTAAAGGAATATTACTTTTAGGAACCAAACAACAGCAAAGCCTGCTTCTTAATTCAATAATAAATTGTATTTTTTATAAATAAGAACATTCACATGAGCATTATTTGTAAGAGCTTTTTAATAATGCATTCAATATGTGCCAAACAAAGAACCACTTTATACCTGTAGATAAAAGTTGGTTTTTTTTTTTTTTTAAAAAAAGGCATCCAAATTAATGCTGTTTATTTTCACTGGCTTGTTCCTACCAAATTTTTTTTCTAGTGATTCTAAAGATAGTATCTTTTTTCTTTATTTTTTCCCCATCATAGCCTTATTAGTTAGACCCCATCAGGCAACTACACCAAGGGTCAAATACAGTGTACTTTGGAAACTGCCCACCTAGCTGAGGTTAATTCAGAAAGTATGGCTGGAAAGTAACACAGTAATATAACAGTATCTACCACTGCATTTCTTCTTATGGTAACTCAGTTGATTTCCTTCCTGAAATAGCCTGGATATCAACTTTCTTTAAACAGTATTTAACGTGATTTCAAATAACCAGAGGTAAAAACATAAAGGAGTTTAAGCTCCAAAAAGGCCTATTCTTGACAATAGCCTGTAGGTGCCGTTCTGCATCAGTAAGAGTTTCTCAAGAAACATTCCCTTTCCCAGATCTGAGAATACAGATGACAGATAAGAGGATTAACATAATTTCAAACAGTCCTTTCAAAATGAGACTTGTTCTATATGTGGAAAACATTTTAAATTTTTGCTTAGATATATTGCTAGAGGCATGTGGCAAGATTATCCACTGCTCCATGCTTTCTTCTATACTTCAACAGGCTCTGCTAGTAAACAAGAGTGCACCCACATTTTCACATTCTTGAGATTTAAAATGGCTATTGCTGTTGACGCTAGTATGTCAAGAATGGATTACATCTGTTATTGCCTTTTTAAAAGCATAAGACTAACAGTATCTGATACCTGGTTGCATAAGGTGTTTCCATTCTTACTGGGCAGATATGATTTAGCACTTCAGGAAGCTGTGTATCAGTGTGTAGCACAGGAGTAAGTGCTGGGTAGCTTTCACTCACCAGTGACCCAGATGACACAAAGTATTCCTAAACACAGCTCCAGTACACTATAGACTTGCCACAGCTCCTTGAAAACACTTTGGGAGAGGGATTGGTCTAAATGGGAACAGCAATTTTATTTTGCCTATTTCCAAAATATGTATTTAAATATTCACTGTATTAGTACATAAAATAATAACTATCAGCTAGGATCTTAATCAGTCTGTTTGACTGCATAGAGACTGTACCTTTTATTTGCAAAGATAATTTTTTGTGCAATTTGCAATAAGTAAGTGATAAGACACTGGGATCTGTTTGCCATGATTAGCCTTTAATCAAATAGCCTAAGAAAGACATCACAGAATTTTTAAGGATTCAGCTATAAAACTCATTAGATAATTGCAATCTCTACAATTGCAGTTTAAATGCTCAAAGTTTTTCACTGTGAGAATTGCTGCTGACCATTATCTGGTTCCTTTAAAAGTAATCTCCTTAATGAGGAAAATGACCAAAGAAAGCAGGTGAGGGATTGTAGAGGAGGGATCCTGAGACAAGGAATGCTCCATAGCATTTAAAGAAATACCACAGCTGACCAGCAATGAATTAGCTGAAAATTAAAGGATGGCAAGAAGACTGACCATTGCAAGCTTAAATCACTATGTGTTAGGGAAAAAAAAGAAAAAAGAAAAAAAAAAAAAAGGAAAAAAGAAACTTCATAACACATTCCACTGGTTTATACCTGATTTCCCAGGAAGAACTGATAAGAAATGAAAAATGGAAGAAAGACACGATTAGTTTACAGGAAATTTTCTACATGACCTAGAACACATGCAAACTAACACATTAGACATTCTAAATAATGTATCTACTCGAGAGATGAGGAGGTAACTAGCCATCCAGAGACTGAATATTGAAAAATATTCAAGGCCTTTTGTTTCCTTCCCATTGCTGTTTCTGTGGTCTTTTAAAATCTACAAATACTTATTAATCTCTCTTAGCCAAATATTGCATATTTTACTTCAAACTGTTCTACTTATTGAATACAGGGGTAGCAGATCTTTATCTACTGTGTGATATTTCTTTTTCTGTGATCTAGAATAATTCTGCAGATATCTAATGCTTTGTTTATACTTCAGAAATATGTGTGTTCCAACAAAATGACAAAAGAGTGTAATAATTATTGAATACAGTTCTTTGGTAAAAGATTTTTGAAGTACAATACAATACCACAAGAAAATATCAGTCACTGTTTTTATGAAACTAATACAAAATCAGCTACAGTTTAAACACTTAAGGCATCCAGGCAGAAAGACCAGCTTTTGAGGATATATTGTATGTATGCATGTGTACAGATTTGTGCAGTTAGCTCTTAAAAATTCCTAGGACTGAAAACACGTTCAGTAGTTTAAGTGAAAATAAATACAAGCATCATCAATTTTCCATATTTTTAGTCTATATGTTCTAACAAGAAAAAAGAAAATTAGACAATCTCAAAGAAAATGTGTAATTGCCATACAAGATACTTGTGAATTCACATAGCCTAATTCCTTGCATAAACCATGTCATATGAGGAAAGCTGAAAGAACTGAGGTGCTTAAAAGACTTACCCTGTACTTGTTATCCCCAATCTGTTCCACTTGAAACCGTTTCGCACATTTACATTTCGCTACCTGCCTTGTAACCTGCAAAAAACCACAACAGGATAATTAAATATCACATTTCTAAAGATTTGTGTACCTAGTAAGCTTCAAATTAAATAGGAGTGAACCTGAAGTGAATTATTATAGAATGTGACTCCAGAAGAACAGAATGCAACCTAAGAAAGCAGAGAACGTACCTCATCTTCAATTTTGTCAGCATCTGTTAGAGGCTTGTATGCATCCTTGTTTGGATGAAGAGCTGCTACAAATTCATAATAGTCAATATATCCATCACCATCTCTATCAAAAATATCTGCAACAGCACTCATTTCAAGTCGGCTTGTAGGGAACTCTGCAATACAAATATTTTCACTTTTCAATTCCATTACAATGAGAGGCTTTATCAGTAATATTAGAAGGTGATTAGGCATTGGGTGCTAATCAAAAAATTAAGGACATTTAAACAAGTGAAGGAATATTTCTGGAAAAAAAACCAATCTGAATCTCCAGTGTTACCCAGATACTAGATTAAAATGAGTACCATAGTGTGGCTTGAAGACAGAGACAAAAGCAAGGGCACAGATTAAACTGTAAAATATATGGCAGGGGGTAGGTGTGTGTTAATATTTTGACCTTCAGAGTGCATAAAATACCAGAAATTAACAAGATAAATAGTTAGTGAGGAAAGGTCAAGCAAGAATTTCAGTGCTGATTAAATCTGGAATGTGAAGCCTTCTCAATGGAGATCCATACATGGTGTTTCATGAAGTCCTTCAGATCAAGTTCACAGCAGCACAGCATTAACCCACAATGAGATTCGCAATGAAATGGTCAAAGAAAATTTCATTATATCAGGAGTGTTTGGTGGTCATAATAAATTGATACCAACTGAGTTGAAAGAGTAAACTATTTAATCTCTTGGTGGTATTAGGTTTTTTTCATGAATTTTTATTAACTCAAGCAAAACAGCAATATTCACATATAGTGATCTTTTACTGCATTTCCTAAAGCGGGGGAAAATAGACAGAGTACAGTATTTTCTCACTGAGTAAAACTAAAATGCAATACTAGAAGCAGCCCAGTTCTGAATCATTACTGTTCAGAGCAAAAGTCTCCATGATCTGAAGATAAAGGATTATTTTAAGTATTAGGTCCTCATCTGTTATGACTCTGTTCCTAAAAGGAAATACGATCACATATATGATGTGGAAGACTTATATTACCACCATACCTAAGGAATACCGATCCACCAGGAAAACTAGGAAAATTCCTTTCTAGTTTGATTGCTTGGCATTTTAAGCCTTATTATATAGGTATATGAATATATAGGCTTATGGAAACACTAGCTTCAAAAATTGCAGTTTTCCTTCTATAATTGAAACTCTTCCATATAAATTCTTTAATAAAAATCATATGGTCCTATGAACTCATTTTGAAAATCATCTCTAGGTTACATAAGGTACTTATTATTATTATGAGTAATCAATCAAAAAGTAATTGTTGAAGTAGCTAGTGTACTATAGGAATGACAATCTGGGTTCAGTAAACCAGCAAACTACTAATTAGGCAAGAAATATAAATATGACATTTGCATCCTGATTCACAATGTAAAATAACAAGAAAAAGTTTCTAGAATTTAGAAATATTTTCAAGTAAAATAATTATGAAGTAATAATAATTAATAAATTCAAAAAGGAAATCTGTGACCGTCACAATAAAATGCATAGGTCACACTATCTAGACAATAAGACTTCATGAGATGTTTGTTCCAAGTTCAAAATTACGTTAATTTTAAGACTTACTTGAAGAAAGAATTCCATCGATAAATTCCTGTCTTGTAATCTTTCCGTCCTGATCTTTATCAATCCTCCTAAAGAAGTCCATCACACGAGACTTCTTATGGTTCATCCATCGCATGTATTTTTTCCTCCAAATATCAAAATCAAAGTTGGCAAATTCTCTCAGCTTAATAAAAAACAGAAAGAGCTTTTTTCAGCTGAAACGCATCAATCTAGAACATCAATGAGCTAGATACCATCTGCGTTTTGTTGAATAACTGATTCTTTGAGGACCTACGCAAGCATTTTAAATATCTCAACTGTCCTCATTTAAAATGATGATGACAGCTTTTAAAGCATGTTAAAGCACATGTATCACAGTGTTTTCAGATAGCTGTGTCATACAGTATAATACAACAAATATGGAAGCTGTTTACAGCATTGGAATTTAATCCAGGGTAAAGAAAATTATGCAAAATGTATGTATATTCTGTACAGTGCTTTTCTGACCTCTTCAAGTCTGTCCAAAGCATCATTAAGTTTTCTTCTTCTTTCCAAGGCCAGAAGCCAAACTTGCTGCCATTTGCTGACTAAAAGGTTTACCCGTGGATTCTTGGTTTCAATTTGTGCCTGGGCTGCTGACGGATAAATGCCTGGTGTTGGGGAACGCTTTCCTGTTAAAACATGATAAAATGTGTACGGCTCACCCACTTCAAACAAAACAGAAGTCCACATGAAATGCACTTGACCTTCCTAAAATTATTCCTTCCTGTCCCAAATAAGGAGGTCATACCCCAAGATGATTCCATATAGTGGGATTTTTTTTTCACCATTGCTGGGGAACAACCCAGTGGTGGTTACAGCCTCTCTTATCTAGCCAGAAGCAGCTAGTGAGGGCTCCACTAGCCAAGCTGCACAGTTTAAATCTTCGTAAATCTCTCAGAGTTGCAAAGTAAACAACCTCATTTTAGAAGCAGGTTCCATGTATGGGTCAGTATAAAACACAATGGATATATCTAAAAATACAAAAAGCAATTTCCTCACTTGATGATTCACTTTCCATTCAACTTCACTGAATACACCTCTAACTCTAACTAATTTTATTTTAATTATAAAATTAATATAATTTTATAGACAGTAAGAGCGTAATTTTGTCTCTATATCTGTCTGTAAAGTTGTCTGCACTTTCAGATAATAGAAGATTTGCAAAGACTCAGCACGTACTTGGAAGTTTAAGGGCACAGGAAAGGCTGCACACTTTAAAAATAGGTATTCATAAAAATTAGGACAAAATGTAAAATGCTCTGAGAAATTTTCTCACAATTTATAAAAAATGAGAGAGAATTAGAAAAGTCAGCCAAGAGAATTTTACCCTCTTTCACCGGAAGTTAATCAAACATATTAGATTAGTAGAAATGTGTAGAGCAATGGTATGTGTGACACACCCCAAAATTTGGTGTTACTTACTTCCTGCTCTCCCCTTATCAAGGACAGGAATATGAGATTGTACTGGAGAGGGTTCAAGTGCTTTCCTTTTATAGGTCTTTGTAACTTTATCCACATCAGGCTGTTTTCTGGTCATTTCTTCCATGAATGTCTGCAATCAGATAGAGGGGATCTTAATTAACAATACACAAAAGTAACCAGAGGAATGAAAAACATACACAATAGCAAAACACCAAAGTTAAAAAGAAGCACACAGCAAGACACAATGCCAGCCTCACAATATAGAGCTAGATGAATGTTTTGTAGATAAGAAAAATCAGTAGTATAAGCTTTTAAGGTCACTATGGTCAGTCTGTTAAAAGAAGGCTAAATCTACAAACCAATCTGTCAAACTCCGTTATTAATTGTATATGGTGAGATGACATAGAACAGAATTTTGCCTTCAAGATCCCACTGCTCAGAGTGCAGTTCACAGAAGTGAGACAGCTCTGGTGTGTAAGCTAGGGTAAGTTTATAAGCATTCACTACACCAGCAGCTCCCTATGGCACTTCATAAACCTATTTTTGATATTTAATCAGTAAAGCCACACTACAGCACATGATCTAAGGTGGCAGCACTATCATACATGTCATGTGGGTTTTCTTTATTCCTAATATTGTCCTTGCTTGTATTCAATTATAAGAAAAAAAAAAAAAACAAACCAAAGGAGATTCGCACTTTTTCACACAGCCTAGCTGAGATGTGAGCCCCGTGTGAGTGGCATGTCACTTAATAATCCTTACCTGATGTTCGGCTATAAGCGCTTTAACTTCCTCAATCTCCTGGGGGATAACCTCTTTGTCTTTTTCAGTTAGTGTAGTCTCTGCCCACTGCAACCAGGACAGCAACGCTTCCAGCAGCTCCTGGTTAGCAATAAGTCCAGCCAGAGCTCCTGCCAGTCTCTGTTGATGTTGTTTAGCCCATGCTAAGACCTTGACAAAGGAACCAGTACATGAGTATGTGCACATCTGAAACTCTTCACAATGTATTTAAAATTGCTCTGCTAACTGTAAACCCAGAGCTACTTCTTAGGCCTACTGTTTGAATATCAAAGGTGTTAAATGTAGTGGCTGATCATTAACAGTAGCTAGCTAACTAGAATTCCTAGTCCAACATATTTCTTCCAAAGATATTCAGGATTAGGTGCTGCTAAACACAGTAACTAGCACATTCAGGCAACATATTAAGAATTTTAACTATATGTATGAGTTAGTGAATCACACAGGATTTGGTGTCAGTTTTCCTCCTGGGCACTTCTGAAGCCATACTTTGCTATCACCAGTATTTTATTTCTCTTTAAGCTTAATATGAAACAGAAGATAGCACTTTAAAGCTGAGGGTACAACCTACCTGTAGCCACTTAAATCATTCAGATATCTTATAGATTAAGAATATGTTGGACTGAAATCCTCTCTAATGTAATCAGAAAACCCTTCACATTTGCCCTGTATTTTCTTTCCATTGTAACTTTTCAATTTCCTCCTAGAAACTATTGGTTTTCCTCACTTGGGAAGTGTCAGACCGTATTTCCTTTAATACATACAAACAAAGCAGCTTGACCATCTGCTTTAGCTCTTAAAGCCATGTAAGTTTTGAAAGAAAGCCTAGGGAAGCACAGTATTCACATCCATCACCAGGGGTATTTTAAATGTTTAGTTCTCAACAGCTGGATTATTTCCTCACACTGTAACTACCATGTTAGTTGTCAGCTATGTTCTAATCGAAGATGGACTGCTGCAACGAAGATGGTTCAACATATACTGACCTCTTCAAACCTGGCTCTGATGATTGTTATCCAGTGCTTAATGGTGGTTATGGAGTCTGGGTGGCAGATAGCCAGAATAGCTTCTCCCATACCTGTTGCTTTATTCAGTTCTGCCTTTTTCTCCTCCAGTTTCTTCATAAATTCCTAAAACAGAGGCAATAATTTTAATTAGATGCTGACAAAATTTGCAAGAGAAATCTGAGTGCATAATCTGGAAGGTCATGAGCCTCTTGACTACTCAAGCAGATTCAACTTGCAAGAGGCAAGTTTCACTAGTATGAGAAAATCTTAAACTGTTTAAAAAGCCTATTCCACATAAAAGTACTAAACAAAGCTCTAAAACCTTATCCCAACTTGCTGCTCCTTAAAAGCTCACCATGCTCTAAATCCTTGAGAGATGCATGCCCTTAATAAAAAACCAAAGGAAAATCACAGCATTTAGTAGTGCTGTAAACCAGCTATATGATGGTTAGAATCAGTATTGGCAACATTTCAATGACTTGGTTTGTCAGTTACAGTAATTCTTCATAATAAACTATCAAGCTCCTACCAGAGGCTGGAAATGTCCAACTATAATTGCATGCTCAGACAAGATGACAGAGGTCAGGAGCAGCTATACTAAACTAACACAAATGTGACAACTCAGCAGCTGAGGGGGAGAGACACAGCATGTGGGAAAAATCTCGTAAAAGCAAAAGGATGTTTACAGCTTTAGGCCTCCAAGCTCATAATTATTGGTATTCTTATGATAGCAGGATCAGAAATGGATGTGGGGGAGAAACAACAATAAGAAAAAGCAACTGAAAGGAGGAATTTTCCCATCCTTTCTATAGCTTGCATTTTTTTTTCTTTTCCCCTTTCCCTTTTATTTTTGATTAATCATAACTACTACAATAGTTTTACTTTTCTGCCTGAATGTTATGCAAGTCTGTGTGTCTTTGTGAGCATCCTTAACTGGAACTGCTAATATCTCTCTGTGCTTACTGGAATTTTTTTTTTATACTTTAACATCTTTAATTAGGCTACAAAATGGAACCATGTCTCTGAAAGCTTAACCCTTCCCCTCTCCAGCCATAAACCCATTTATTTTGGATTAAAGATGAAATTAGAGATGAGCCAAGTAATATCCTAGACAATTCAAAATCATCAAACATTGTAAAAACAGGTTCTTCAACAACCCATGACATTATCCTGTGCCTTTACAAATTAAGTACGAAATTATTATGAAATAAAATGTTAAAGACATAATCTCTTCTACCTTGTTCTAGAAGCCTGGAATATGTAGGCTCTGTATTTAAATGCATTTGTTGCTAATTGGTTTTGATTTAAACTTTAATTATTGCCACATTTTAAGACTCAAATCATAATAGCAAACCTTCTCTCACAAAAACGCATGCATCCTTACAGTATTTCAGTTCAATATAGTTTTGGAAAAGTTGAATTGGATTATAATGAGAGATTACCAAAACAAGCCAGAGACAGGTGGAAAACAGGCAAAAACTCCTCCACTGTGTTCCCCTGCTCAACTGTACTAGCGTACTTCAAGAATTAAATCTATGGCACACAGCTCACAGTGTATTTAAGTCTCCCTAGTTGTATTGAACTCTTTGGCAAACTAGTGACACAGACACATTTACAAAAGAGGAAATGGGATGCTTTCCATTGAGCAATGCAGTGCATTAACCCACTACAACTCTCAGTCCCTAGAAAGGCAGACAAATTACAGATATTTCTCTGGCCGAGATAGCAGAATTCACTAAATCATGTGCAGTATTCAAGGAGAGAAAAATCATAAATGGGCATAAAGATGGACCATTTGGATAAAATATTGTCCTGAATAAAACGTTTCTACATGTAATTGAATACAAATGCAATAAAACTATTTTACAAAAATCACAGTGACAAAAGGATTATACATTTCATATTTATGTAATAATTTCAGTCATATATTTTTATTATAGTATGCAGCATTATAATGCATACATGGTATTTAAAAGTAATATATATTACTTCTTTCCTTGTTTTCTTTTTCTCTTCTTGAAAGCTAATGTTATAAGCTTAAAAGCAGAGATGACCTATTTGTGAAAGATTGTGTGAGTGGTAAAACTGTAATGCCATGATCTCTCTTATCTTGACAATTTCTCTATTTCTATTGTTTGCTCTTTAAGAGGAAAATGTGGGAGAACACCTTCTAAAGCCTACTAAAAAAATGTAAGTACAGTATCATCCCTCCCAGCTGGACAGGGTTTCTCAGAGGCAAATTTTGCTTTGAGGTTCCAAGTTGTGCTTCAGTTTTGGCAGCACAAATTTTGAACTTAGTACAGAAATATTTTGCTAATCCATCTACAGTGCAGACAAAGACATTTAAAATTCTACTTTCTAATTATTTCAGTGGACCTAAGATTTCACTCAGTTCTCTTCTCTGTAGTCAGAAGATTAAAAAATCAAACAAAAGGGAACTGGTGAAGAACATGTGGAAGAAAGGCAGCTAAAAGACATTCCATTGAACAGAGACATTAGGTTGCTGCTGCCAACATTAGTCAATACACTGTGAGGTTGCTGCATCAGCACACACTGATGTATACACACATTTAATGCATACATACATTTGCCAGCATATGACTAGCATTCAGTTTCGAGGATCCTAAATTAAAACTAAAAACTTCTTGAAAACATTGCATTTTAGGTACACTGAAAATCCCTTAGTTAAGAACCATTTAATAGTCCTATCTTGCATGTACTCCTCTGCATAATATTATTAACAAACTCAATTTAAACAGGCTGCTTTTCCAATCTCCATTTCATAAATTTTGCTTTAACTTTCTTCAGAGCAATGATGAACATATAATCTGTTGTATAACACTGCAGGCATTACATCCTTGGTACTACTTTGTGTAGGCTGAGCTGTGCGTGTTTGTAGCCTCCTGTTTGGAGAGTGAAAATTTGACCCCTATGATCCTTACTTAGCCAATTTCCCATTTCATTTCTGCAAAGTTAGTTTGATGGCCTATAATCTACTACCTGCAGTAATAATCTAGTACCTATGCCACTGCAATATTACAGTAGCCAATGCATGTATGACAGCACCCTGTCTCACCATGACAAAAGGTTCATGGATGATATCATCATTCTGCTGACATTTACAAATGACCTTGCAAGAAAAGTCTGTGCCTTTCAAGTCAATGGTGCTAAGGAGACAGATACACTTTTGCTACTGTAGCAGTCTTGTGGTACTTACAGGCATGGTATACTCCACAGAGGGGCTTGCATCTGTCTCCAAATGTTAATAGTAACTTTCTAAAGGCCCATTTTTTCTTTAATAAGCCAAGATGACCAATAAGCCCAACACCAGTCTGGACATCAAACTCTTAACTGTATTAAATTTCTAGCTTCTCTACAGAAAGAATTGCCCCAACACTGGATGCTGGATAGAACTATCTGGGATAGACTCTGCCTCCTTCCCTCTATTTTACCACCTGTTAGAGCAATTAGAATGAAGAGGATCCTCTTCATTTTCTTGCTTACCCTGTGCTGCTCTATCAGTGTTCGCAAGGCCTCTTCATCATCTGGAAGGATGCCGTGGAAACGAAGAGTCTGCTCTGCCTCTGCCAGCCACTCCAAAAGGACATGGACAACTGAGTGGAATTCTTCTGCCTGTTAAGATACAAGAAGTCATGGTCACTCATGAGGTGACCTGACAGACACACTGCAGCTTACACAGGAAGACTGAGGCCATATTTGGAATCATTAATCATCTAGCAGTACCAGTACATTATCTTTCCATTAAAAAGTCAATGACACACAGCACTACATTTTCATAACTGTAAAAACAGCTCATGCTTCCAAAAAAATTATAGGAAGCCTAAAAGCCTGTTCATGCTTTTAGCCATCTGATTTATAGTGTATTTGCAGCTCAGTTGAGAATGTCATGCCTTTACACTGACAAATTACACAGGAGATGCTTTCAGGGACCAGCTGGAGAGATGAGAACTATTGTCTGCACAGCCTAAAGCACCAGCTAAGCAAAATGAATTGACAGCCTGTTGGAGAGTGACTCTTTTGTGTCTAGAGAAAACTAGAAAGATTCACCTTTGGGTACAGCCATATTCAGACACAATTACTGTTTGAGGTAAGTTTGGGATCGTGTCTGCTGAGCAAAGCAGAGCAGGAATATTGTACATCGTGGATACATTGCTACTGCAGGAGCCCCATTCTAGCATCAGTACAAGCTAGTATATCTTCAGAGAGCTGTACATTCATATTATCTCTCAGGTTTGGAAACAACACAGATACATCTATTTCTTGGAATTGGTACCAGATAATGCTGACATACATAGACTGTTCTAGATCATGACTGCACTGAGCACAACTCTAAGCTTTCTCTGAAATACCTCATTGTGCATTGTAATTGTGCCAATGTAAAGAATTTTTCAACACACAAATTTACTTCCTTCCAATAAGGCATAAAAAGCATAAATATGATTGCAACCTCCTGCTTCTTGTGAATGGGGCGTATTTGACTGTAACTTCAGTGATTTCCTTAGATGGTATGGTCTTCGAAACATTTGTTTTGCATTTGTGGCAGAGACTAATAATAACAGGAATAATGAATGCTAAGAGGCACGATTTATGTGCTATGGAAAAAGGAAAGACAAGGTAAGCAATGAGTTAGCAAGTATATTTTCAAATAAAAAGAGAGTGAATGACATCAAGTGAAAATGAAATTAAATTTTTGGCAGCTAAACTGCAAGACATTGTTCACTGCTCCTCCTACAGTACATGTAGCAACATTATTACTCCTCTACCTGCCGAAGGGCCTGTTCCAGTCGTGTTTGCTTAGATACTGACAGGGCACAGACTGTCTCCCAGCGAGTGCTTAGCTCCTGCATTTGGACTTTGACCCAGGAAGAGTCATCACGACTGCCTTCTATCAGCTCCCTTGCAGAGCGCTTCAGAGCCTGGACACTGCTTGTTCTTTTTCCCAGCTCCTTCTGGAAAACCTAGACACCATCAAATATATTTGAAATGTTTAGCTCATTAAGACATGCTTATACATAAAACAAGAAAAAACTACTGGTTGTGAAAAGAAATGAAAATACAGATTTATTTCTGTCAAGAGTAATGCAAAATACCTAAATCCTATTTATTGGATTCCATAGGAAGATATTAGTACTCTCTTCTAACATAATAAAACTGGAATATGGTAGGAAAATGTCAGGCACATCCCATGAATCCATTCTGGTGCAATGTATGGGAAATATAGTCTCCTTACCACTGCTGACTTTCCATTCTTTATCAAAGCAATTGATCTGACATGGATTAATGCATAAGATTGCTGTGGCAGGAAAAGATCAGATAAAAAGCTAACAATCAAAGACAGGGTTTAAAATCATCCAAACAGAAATAAATCCCTGTTCTAGGAGGTCAAACTGTAAGGTTGTGGATCCTGCAGCTCATTTTTATATTTATGTGGGAGTACATTCACATTATGAAAAAGCTCCAGTTACTTAAAAGAAACTCTTAAAAGAAGATAATTACAGTGTGCCGTGCCACTGACTGCGACTTACTCATGATGGACAGTGGTATTTCAGAAGCAACTGAAGCATAGTGCAGGCTAATTTTTATAGACAGCCCACATTTCCAAACACTTTTTTTTGAGGCCCAAAATCTCCTCCTCAGTGGAGATGAGATACTGAATGTCACAGGTGGATGAACAGAGAGACCTTCACCTCCTCATCTTCCCAGGCTGCAGAGCTCTGCCCATGTGTCACCTTTGCAATACAAGTAACTTCAGCAGCCATTTCTTCTGACATACTGAACTGCAAAACTGGGATTCAGAGGCAGAGTCCAACATCTCCTACTTGTTCCCACATCCAAAACCACTGCAGGTTTCCAACACAAGCTCCCTGGGCCATGGTCTAGTTGATTTAGCACTGTAATTACTTTTCTCAATAAATATACAGCAGTCCCACAGGTCTGAAAGGCTGCTGTAGTCATCATGACAAGTGCAGTGGAGATTTAGTTAGCAGATGGACTAAAAAAAAGCTGTCTGCCCCAGAGTTTTCCAGTAAAATAATTTTTGCCATCTCTTGCCTCTAGACACACATTTGCAAATGCATATTTGTGATTTATGACATGATATTAATAAATACACAAGGTAGCACAATAAAATAGAATATCTCAGTACTAACTGGTATTAATGAGTCACTAATAGTTGTCCTCTTTCATGTATATGTTTTATAGCATTTTCTATTGTTGACTACCTTTGTGTTACAAAACTATTTCATATTTTTAAAAATTACAGAATAATGAAAGATAAAGATATTATTAAAATGTTATACTTTTGAGCAGTCCAGTAATTAAAAAACAGTATTTTTGGAACTACCTTGTGGTTGTCAATCAGGTTCATTACTAAATCAATGTCCCCATGTACTGGTTGGTCTTCTGCTAGTTGAGGTTCAATTTTGTACAACCAGTCAATGAGAGCTTGCAGGGCATCAGTAAACTGTCCTGAAAATAGCAGGGCTTCCTCCAGTTTATTTTGTCTGAGAGAGGAAAAAAAGCCAAACAACCACACATACACAAAATAATCATTAATACACTTCAGGAAAATATTTTCAGCATAAAATAATAGAATCATGGAAGTGTTAAGGTTGGAAAAACTGGTAAGATCATTGAGTCCAACCACTATCCCACCAATACATCATGTCCCCAAGTGCTACATCCACATTGCTTTTGAACACTTCCAGGGATGTTGACTCAACTACTTCCTTGGGTAGTCTGTTTCAATGCTTCACAACCCTTTCAGAGAAAAAAAATTATCCTAAATCCAACCTAAACCTCACTTGGTGCAATTTGAGGCAGTTTCCTCTCATGCTGTCATTTGTTGCCAGGGAGGAGAGACCAATCTCACCTGGCTACAGCTTCCTTTCAGGCACCTGTAGAGAGCAATAGGGTATCCCCTGAACCTCCTTTTCTCCAGAGTAAACAAACCCAGCTCCCTAAGCCACTCCTCATCAGACTTGTGCCCTAGACTCTTCACCAGCTCCGTTGCCCTTTCCTGAATTTGCTCCAGCCCCTCAATGTCTTTCTTGCAGTGAGGGGCCCAGAACTGCACACAGGATTTGAGGTGTGGCCTCAGCAGTGCCCAGTACAGAGGGACAATCACTGCCCTGGGTCACTCAATTGCTGATACAAGCCAGGATGCCACTGGCCTTCTTGGCCACCTGGGCACACACTGGCTCTTGTTCAGCTGGTTGTTGACCAGTACCTCCAGAGAACTTCAAGTTTCCCTTTTGAAAGGGCTCTTCCTTCCACTTCCTCCCCTGCTCTTCTATCATACCATTAGGAAAGTATGCATTAGCAGTATTTTACTGTTTTGGCATTCTTAATTAACAAACAAACTAGCCACACTGATTCTTCTTTTAAACAACAAATTCCAAAAAAAGAAGCCTTTTTCTTATTTGATGAGTAATTAGTTGAGTTTCATTTACCTTTCCACTGACTTTCCACAAATTGTATCCCATTTATCTCTTAGTTCACTCAGCATGTCATCAAGCTTCAAATTGTCATCAGCCAAGGTCGTTTTCTCTTTCAAGGAACGTCCAGTCCTATTTGTAGTATCATACACAGAATGTTTGGCACCAAGAGATTTCTGGAATTCCTATATACATGGAAGAAAAGAGAAAATATTAGTATATCATTAAATGCTTACAGACCATTGTTAATTTGTTTTTGACATACTATTTGCAACATAAACTGTAAGTGTTGCTGCAAGAATAATTTAAACTTACTGCAAAATTTCTGTGCTAGTGCCACATGGGGCTTGATACCAGCATACCTCTGCCTTTTGTCCTTCCCTGGAAATGTAGCTCTATGCTTACTGGAACAACTTCAGGAAAATTCCTCCTTCAGTGAAGGCAATGATTACTGTCCTACAATATTCCCAAATTTCAGCCTAGTAGTTGGAAGGATGTGAAAGAACTGTTATTTTGGGAGCCATTAACTGAGCATTCTTTGCACTACACTCTTACAAACTAAAATTTCAAGTCACTTGTAGAGCTCCCCAAGAGCTACAAAGGTTATTCTGGTTTAGCTCAACATGGACAAGCTGGGGAACCTCTGAGCAGAAGCAGCAGTCAGGTAACATCCCAATAACTCAATCTGTGCTAGAACTATAAAAAGCAACATTTGTTTTGTAATTTAGTATTTCCATACTATTCTTTCATTTTCCTCATATAAAACAAGAAAAACTTCAAGAAAAAACATAATTGTCAGTAAAAATAAATACAATTTTCAAAATAACCCATTTTTATAGCAGTTCCTTCAATACAAATAATATGTCTATATTTCTTTTTTTTTTTGATGGGTTTTATTAACTACTTAACACTATGCAAACAATGTTATTAGGTTTGCACAAGGATACACAATTAAATTGCTGACACAGAAAGATCATACAGGAAAAACAGATTTAAAGATGGCAAAGGGCTGCAATTAGTTCATTCTCTGAGACTAAACCATATCTACTTTCATTTGACTTCAGGTATAACTGAAAGTAGATTTTGGTTTAAGCTGCCAGGAACAGACAGGTAAGTTAATTACTGAGATTTTGTTCAGCTAGATACCTTCCTTCTAAGGAAGGTGGGCACATACAGATAGAATTAGCCAGGTTCATACAAATGTACTGTAAGAACACTCAGCATTAGCACAGAAATGGATTGAGTGACCTAGTGCGGGTTTTTCCATCCCTGACTCCTAAAAATGAGGAAAAAAATCCAATAAACAGACCATGAATAACCCCCAAAAGTCCCTGGCAACATGCTAGATATGAGTGAGAGAGAAAACATTATCTTGGCTTTTCTTTTTCAGGGACTTTTTTTTGGCAGCAACAACTGGCAAAGAGCATGTCCAAATTATTTCTTACAGCACACATTCAGTTGGGATAGCAAAATCCTTAACTAAAAGGAGCAAGGAAACCTTCAAGGCTGGACAGAAAAGACAAAGACAGACATGGGGTATATGTGGGAGTGGAAGGAAAAGACTCAAAATACAAGGAAGGACATTGCAGTGTTGGGAGGTTTGACAACTCATTATAAAACAATTGAGTTGATTTCTTGAGAGGGTGGTGTTTGAAGTTTAAAGTCACAAAGTTCATCAAACTCCCTGTCTCACACACATTCATCTTTTTAATCCAGATCACCAGTTTCAATCCTTATGTGCCTCTACCAATTTCATCCTATTCCTTAATGAAATTCAAGCAGTAATGCCCTGCAAACTTTTTACATGAAAGAAGCTGAAGAAAAGGTATCAGTGACAGAAGTGATGAGTCTGCCAGTGCATTTGAGGAAGCTTGTCCCTTAACCAGGACAGTCTCATAAAATGTACTGCTGTAGGTATAAAGCACATAACAAGTTTATCAGGTTTAACAGTTCTGAAGATGGGATGAGAATACAGGTAGAGAGTCCTGAAAACCTCAAAGCAAAGTCACAGTGTTGATCATACGGGTGAGGAATTTGAATATGTAAAGAAAAGAGAGGAGTGAAAGGATTAGAAGATTGGTAAGACTCAGACTAGGGTAACAGTAACATCCCCTCTGCCAGTTCAGATCACTGACTGCAAATTCTGGCAACAGCAGCAATCCCAAAACAAACTGAAACTGCAGAGTTGGCATAACAGAATGTCAACGTAGGTTTTACCTAAAGGCTTTAACAGCAGACACAGGTAAAACTATATTTGCTTGACCAACTGCCAGCTCTCACTATATTAAAGGAGAATGTTTTCCTGGTTGATAAACAACACACCATGCAACCTCAGAGATGACAAAAAAATGAAGCAGACTAATGAAGTCATTAATATACATAAAAAAATTTGTCAGAGGTAAAAGCAATCACCAGAAGCTACAGTGAAAAGAAAAAAAAATAAATATGCAAACCCCTCAGGATATTGTGAAATATGAAAAAAATACTACTAAATGGAGAACAATAAAACTGACATAAAACTGACATAAAAAGTAATGCCAAAATGTAGAAAACTGAATGATCTTTCAATATTCTAGTGTTTGATGAAACTGCCCCAAGAGAAATCTTAAGGCACAATCATATCTCTGAAGATTCTACCACTCATCCACTTGATCCTCAATAATATATTAACCTAGACATTTTACAGAAGTCAAAATGAAGTAAAGACTACTTCTGTCTTTGCTTTTCCTCTGTGTCTGATGGAATTACAGAGATTTACATTATTATTACAAGTTTGAAAAGTCAAATGGATGAGAGGGATTTTTACATATTCACAGCTGAATTTCTGAAAAGATAGTTTCAGAACTTTGAATCTAATAAAGAGAAATATGGGAGCATTATTTGCTCTAATACTGTCACAGTGTTTTCTAGGGGATTTCATTAGTATTTCCACTTGACATAAAAAGCAACTGCTAATCAAAATACTTGATTAAGATAATTTTTCACTTTTGTACTTGTCCTGCAGTATTAAAAGAAAAATCTCAACCCAAGTAAGTGGACAGTAAATTTTTGGTTTAAGAACCTAAAGAAAGCTTCTTCAGAGATCCCTATTCTGAAATGGTATTAATCTGCTTTTTAAAGTTTCCGTGGTACTGTATTATTCTTTCCTCTTCATTTTTAACCATTCCCCCACATATCAGGTACTGTGAAAAGTTCTTTTCATTCACACCCTGTTAAAACACCATCATTTAATTTCATGTGAATAAACACCCCATTGCAGTGAGGCCACAAATCTACTTTCTTTGCTGATTGAACAGTACAAGGCTGAAAGACTTACCTACATTTCACTGGGTATTTTGTGTGTCATGACTCACCTTATGCTGTGCAAGTTGCATCTTTATTTTGTCAGGGTCATTTGCAATTTCAAGATCTGAGTCCAGAGATTTCTCTGACTCTTCCAGCCATTCCATAAGTTTATGCCAGGCTTCATGGAACTAAAGGAAAGTCAGATTTGCATGGACTTTAAAATTCACTGGTTCATGAAACAGCCCAAAGCATTAAACCACAACCAAAATTAGTAAACTTTGACAAAATTTAAAGTGTTTTTTCTCCCTGGTCCCTTAAACAGAACTGGTCTAACCATGTGCCCACTGTATTTATTCTTCTTTCCCCAAGTGAGTTAGCAACCTTTAACGTACATGATGTGCACACATCATATGTCCTGTCAGAGACATACTGGTAACATCTGTCGATGTGTTGGTCATTTGGATTCCTACAGTTTTAGTAATGGACAGTAAATACAGAAAGAATGGGGCTTAGCTATTGCTTATGCGAGACCATGGCAGTAAATCACAGGGGAAGCTTCTGTCCAGGTGACTGCCCAAGATGTTCCCTGTAACACTCATAAAGGCTCTCGTTATATCAAATGCTATCTCGATAAGCAAGGAACAGATTTTTGATCTTCCTTCCTGTTTCAAAGAAAAGAACACTTCAGGGAAGGAAGCAGGGAAAAAGTAAAGTTTCAACTAGCTTTTATGAAGTGCAATCTGTTTAGGTTTTGATTTTTCTAAGTTGGTCATTTCTCTCTCTCTTGAAAATTCTTCTTGCCTGGGCTACCTACACATTCTACCTACACAAGAAACTAGTTCAGAAACCTCTCAAGCATCTAAGACACTGTTGTTCAGGGCTGTTGATTAGGCCTTGACACCAGTAGCCTTCAGTACTCCTTCCACACTCTGCACACACAGTTGTCATCTTAATAACACTGTATTCAGCTTTGTAAATGCATATTGAGATGAAATTCATCTCATTGCAGAACTTCTGTATATGTGAATGCACAAGAGAAACTGCTGGAAAATAAGAAACATTTGATTGGCTTATGGGCTAATTCATTGCCCAGAGAACTTCTTGAACTGAGTGGTGGCGGTGGTGAACATTGGAACGTGGTTTAGCTGTGAACATCACCAAATCTTGAATGATCATGTTCCCTTGAATAGAAAGGAGCTAGAACTTCCTATTGATATTTGAACAGGTTACATTCCTCCCACACATTTTTCGTCTTATCATTTATGTTCTTCGGTGAAGGAAACATGTACATAAGAAAAAAACCACAGATGCTCCCAACTAAAGAAAACTCTGCAAACAGCTCCTTCTCCCTCCAAAACCAACCTCTCACAGTTTATAAGGAATTAAATGGCGATATCTTACCACCCAGAAGATATTGGTCTGGTAACTAACAGAAGAGATTGATTGATAAGTGTTGGGTATAATCAGGACACAACATAGACCCAAGAAGAAAATACCAAGGAATACTCCCATAGATTAGTGAAAAGTGTTCATCATGTTCTTTAAAATATAGAGGGTTAATTATGAAACTTCTTTCTGAAGACAGATGGCACTAATACACACCTGGAATCCATACTGTAACTTTCTTTTTTCAGACTATCCTGTACTGCAGACAGAAGTCACTGCTTGGGTTCAAAATGATGCTTTCACCTCCCAAATGAAGTGCTCTGGGATCAAATCACAGAAATCGCTCCACTAACTCAACACTCTCTGTTACACTAAACCTAGGCTTGCTTTGTAAGTGCTTTAAAGCATCATATTCTTCAACAATCTGGATGCAATTACAACTAAGTTCAAAGAGCTGTATAACAGCTGTTGTCCCATTACCTGTTTAGCTCTTTTCCTTGCATCATCCAAAGCTCTTCCCCTTTCAACTAAGCGTTGGACTACTTTTTCCCATCGACTCTGTACACTAATCAGCAGATTCTTAATAAGGACAACGTCCTGTTTCTGGCTGAAATATTTCAAATGGGTTCCAGTTTTGTCCAGCTCTATGATCTGATCCCGATGAGAGTTCACTTCTGTGGCAAAAACCTTGGAAAAAAAGGGCAAAAATTACTGAATACTGTGTTGGGTAAACAATGAAAAAACCCAGTCTGATAAAGAATGATGTAGTGAGAAAGACTATAAAATACAATTTTAAAACAAATGAAATGTTTCTCTGAGTGCCAGCATTATAGGGTTCATTTGGACATTGTTACAGTATCTCCACAGAGTGGGAGAAAAACATTACACATCTGTTTCTTTACATACCTTGTGTTCATCAATTTGAAATAAGACAGTGTCCAAGATAAGACTTGGCCGAGAAGCTGCAGTTAGAGTCTGCTCAGCCTGAGTAAGCCAGTTGATGAAATCTTGAAGTGAGTTGTGGAACTCCATTGCTAAACTGAGGGCTTCTTCCAGTTTGGTCTGTAAAGACAGGTCATACTTCATTAGCTGCTGATATTGTGCAGGGGCTTCCGCCAAGGAAACCATTTTAGTTCAGCACTTTGGAGTAAACCATTTTAGTTCACCATTTCAAAACACTTTTCCAACTCAAAGTTTCTGAGTTTTAAAATAGCAGCCTATATTTGAGCATATTCAAGGAGATGGATACAGGAGTTACAGCAAAATTATGTATAACAGATGAATAGAAAATACAGCACCTAGTATCAAGATAAATTTTTCCACATTAAACGTATTTCTTACTACTTAATCCAAATGGGACATTGGATTTATCAAGTTCCAGCAAAACTGGTAGAATTTCAGAAATCTAAGGTGGTAGTGCACTTGGAAGAGCCTCAAGTAGGTCATCAAATTTATTCTCTTGCATTTAATGAAGAATAAGTTTTCCTAGAGCATTTCTTTTTAATAAAGCCCAATTGCTAGTTTGGTTGCCTAAACAGAAACTAATTTGGGATAGATAATTTTGTTGGTCATGAGACAGCAGTCAGAGATTTTCAAACATTTATACTCCTGACCTCACTGAGCACTCCAACCTTACAGTTTCCTACAAGCTTGTATTGGGTATTAATTAGTTTGTCATTTTTACTTTATTATTACCTTAACATTATAACTTTAAAATACAGCTAAGTTGTGAATTAAACATTTGTGCTTTATACTTACAAGGGCTGTACAGAGAGTTTCTCTGTTTGCAATCATGGGTATTATTTTTCCTTGATTGAGTTAGAACAAGTGGACTATACTTCGTGAAGGAATGAAAGCCACGTGAAATTAAAAACAAGAAAATGTCTGTTGCATATCAGTGAAATCATGCTATTGATCTGTTAGAACAGAAGGTAGTCACTTGAAGTAAATGGCAAAAGGCCAAGTTTGGGAATTGTAAGAAAAAATGCCTAAAAACTAGGAATATTAACACAGCAATTCTGTATTGAGGAGGAGATAAACTTGAAGGATCATTCAGTTTCTCATGTCTATGATTAGTGTAATAAAACCCAGAAAACCCCTAGTCCTACCAAATTAGCATTAACAGTATCAGTTCATATATTTCTATGGAACAGACCTGTGCCATTCTCACCATATTCCTCCCCAGTTATGGATAATTAACTTCTTGAATCTCGTTCTCGCCAGTACTTTCTAAAAGTATTACTGAATTATGCCAGTCTCTACAATTGATTTTAAATGTAAAAAACAGGCAAGTATGCATCCATAAAAACACTCATCATTAACACACTTAAATGCATGATTTACACTTCTATTTTTATGTAAAAACACATACTTTTCTTTCACTGAGTTTTGTTTGCACGGATTCCCATTTTTCTTTTAAGTTATTTATGTCTTGCTCAACGTTTGTTTCAGCAGACTCTGGGCATCTTGCAAGCATCTGCTGGCCTTTCTGCATTAGACATTTGTATGTCTCTTCTTTGGCCTCAAAGGCAGCACAAAGTTCCTAAATAAAGAAAGGAAGAGAAATAATAAGGTAGAAATTCAATACTCTTTAGAAATACCAGTATAATATTTATTCCTCCCCCAACATTTAGCAGGTATGATTAAGACTAATAAAGGAAACACGTGTAATTCGTAAAAAGTTAAATGAGAAAATGAGGGACCCAGTTGCTCAGGAAATGAAAACTTGTATTGTCTGTCAATGTCTTCTCTGAGATTCAGAGATTGGCAAAGTAAGTACTATGCACTTATTGAAGAAGAGTTCCTACAATTTGGTTGGTTTAAAGTCCATCTGTAGCCAAAACACAAAAAGTGTCAGCATTACTGAAAGCCCAGACCTATCCAATACCCTTCAAAAGTGGGTGGGACAGCTTGGGAGGGCTGGTTATTGTACATTGTCTGTATCTCCCTTCACTTGCTAGGCATGAGCACTGAAAACATTTCAGACATTTAAAGGAAGATGTAATAATAATGGTAACAACATGTTTTACCTGTTAACTATTCTAATAAGGATGCTTTTTAAGTCATATTAAAGGTAAACTGGCAAAAGTCTGGGAGCTCTCATGCATCCCTCTGACTCAAAAAGACACATTCAGTATTGGCAACAGACAAATCAAAATGTACCAACAAAGTTGCTGCAGACTCACAAATGAGGAACATCTTCACAAGAGTAAGAGGAATAAGTGAAGAACTTATTCTTCTGAAGAGTAAGTTCTGAAGAAGAAAAGAACTTTTTCCTCTGATTCTCAGGACACGAGCCCAAACCAAACATTTTTGGGAGGTCAAGAGATACTGTATGCAGGGCTGTACCTGACCATGTAGGACCGCAAAGCAAGAAGCAGATTCATTCATGAGCTTAAGATTTTGACACAACAGAAAGCTTTGTTTTCTTTCTCAGGACTATGGAAAGTGGTGTCACCTAGTCTGCTTCCTCCTACTACATCAGGAAGAAACTGAAAACAATGATTAAGAAAAGGAGAGGGATGGCCTGAGCAGCACTGGGACAGCTAAAAAGGTGTCTTTTTAAGCCCCTTTCCTACTGGTGTTCTGTAATGTCTCTTCATATCTTTTGTTTTCCTGGAGCTGCTTTAACTGGAAACACAGCCCAATCTCAACTCCATTTGTGAACCAATTATGGTTGAGGTTCATTTATTCATATCTTTTATTCCTGTCTTTGGAAACAGGCCTTATGTACTCAAGAACATGGTTCATAACATTATTTCCAAAGAGGAAAAAATCAAAATGTGGTGCAAAACTTTCTCCTTCAGTTTCACACCAGTAATTAACACAGCTGGTATCACTTGGAGCCAAGTTTGAATTTGGGATGTAGTAGACAACATGACAAGTGGCCTCAACATTTCAGAAAAAAAGAAATAAAAAGAAAGAGATAATTAACACTTGTCTGCACATGTGCACTAAGGTTTAACCAAAAGGAAATCAAGTTCTGTTTTAAGGGTTGATAGTAAGTCAATGCCTGCAGATGGCCACCAGGGCAGTAACATCTTGTTAAAATGTACATGTACAGGTAGGGGGGGATTGAATATCTAGAGTGCATATTACTGGGGACAGTCAGACTTGTTCCAACTATAACAAAGAATTTAAAGGCCGTTTACCTAATCAATCTGTAAACATTGTAAGTGTAGAAAATTTGCATAGCAAAGAACATACTAAAAGAAAATCCTGAAGCTTTCCATGGAAAACTTTTGCATCTTGATCTAAGTGCAAGATGAAAAAGGAAAGACTGCCACTGACTTTCAGGGTATCATGATTACAGGGTATCATGATTTCTCACAGGAGGAAAAAACCCACCAATTTTTCCCCCTTTCTTGTTTTTCCTTTATGACAAAACGAAAAGGATTACAGGGATTCAAAACCACAGGATTATTTGTGTTTGGATCTAGGTTCCTGTCTTAACTTATTTTAAAACTGTATATTAGTTTCCCTATCAATTATAGATACTGGCAAATTTTTGAGGACAAAAAAGAAGGAAGAAAAAAGTGTCCCGTGTTTCTAAGCAATGTTTTTTAGCATCATTCAAAAAAAATTGATTTTTAACATTATGACAATGCAGCATTCTAATTGGAAGTGTCAGGTCAGGTATATTCCCATTCAAGGACAATTCAGTAAGTAACTGTTACATCTGAGCCAAGAATTTAGAGGTTCAGATCACCAGGTTGGGGTTTATATCTTGGCCTAATAGCACATCATGATTTTACGCAAATGGAGCAGTAAGAACTGCCTTCCTTAGAGGTAAAAGATCAAGGTTAAATGTCTTTTCTTAAACTCTATGGTTCTATGGGAGCAGAGAAATCCACAGAATGTTTCTTAGAAAGAAAGAAAGGGAATAATTCGGGCATCCTGGTCAGCTTGCCATTTCCAACTAAAGCACAGCCTCTACAAGCCAGTAGTCCTTCTTACTTCTATGCTAATGATGACTTTACTGTTAGCTTTGGTTAGATAAGGAATAAAGGATCAAGTGTCTTAAGTCAAGATTCAGTGAATGTGGGACATTTTTAGATTAATCTTCAAACTTTAGAAAAATCATAAATTTAGTTATGGGGTCAGAAGGGAAAAGAATAGGAATCACTGAAAAATCTGAAACACCTTTTTTAAAGATGCAGAATTTTTTTTATTTGTCTCAACACTAATAATGGTTCAGCTTTGGGCATGTCCCAACAGGCTACTAAACTACACTGTAAATAACAAGTATAGCCCTTGTTTTGAAGGCTATAAAATTTCTTTAAGACACTCTACAGACATTGTGATATATAGAACACACTCTGTATTTACCAAAAACACTCTTAAAAGATAGTTAGTCCTAAAATGCAATTTGCAAAGCATTCTAATACTGATACTTACCATATGTGCATTAAGCTGCTCTCTTGCTGTTTCTGGTAAGCCTCCAACAGGTTTTGATGCCAACAGCTGACGTTCAGTGTCTGTCAGCCATTGCTGCAGATCCTCAACTTCACCATGGAAACCTTGAGCCTAAATTATACCATATCATTTCAGAGATAACTTAAATGTTCTCCATTCCAGTACCAGCTCAGCTACATAAGCACATTGGCAACGGGTTTAATCAAATATTTGTAATAATCAAAGGAAAATAAAGAGAAGGGGGAAAAAAAAGGGAAAAGCAAACAAACTAAAGAATATTCAATTCAATCTAAAGGACAAGAACAAAACCCATAGAAATTATGAAAGCAGTCAAAATTACTGTGAGACCAATGTTTTTCCTGAATAATACACCTATACAGAAATTTCACCCTTTACAAACATGTAAACCAAAAGCTGAAGTCTTATACCAGCGCTGTAAGGGACAGTGTCCAGCTGTGGAAGATACAGCTGGATTCAAACTTTCTCCAAATTCAAGAGTGTCTGCATCATGGTTTTGATTTAGGCCAACTTCTAATACATGTATCCGTATATCTCATGTAAAAAGATGCTTTTTGTGAGTTATCTCTATATTTGATCATTTCCTGTTCACCTGGATCAAGGCACTATCCAGCTGCTGTTTCCTTTGCTCTGTTTTTTCCAACAACTTTTGCCAGCGCTGATTCAGGAGTTCCAGCTTGCTCCGTAAATTACTTGCTTCTTCAACAGCACTTGATTCAATCAGGTCATTTCCTGCTTTTTTAACAGCTTCCACCGTAGACTGATGAGCGAAGACATCATTTTGTAGCACCTACAATTGTAACACAGCATGGCCATATCAGTAAGTTACTGAATGAAGACACAGTGATTGAGCCAGTAATAGTCCAAGGACAAGACAATAGTTTAAGATCAGCACAGGTATCAGAAATTAAAGCTAATAACTAAGACCTCTTCCATCAAAAGCAGTAACAGAGCATTCTGACAGAATATTGATGTTTATTTCTGTATCTTGGAAAAAATAACGTATTTCATCTGAAAGCAGATATTTCTGAAATTATTAATAATTCTATTATATTAATAATAACTAATTCCATAGTAGTGCTATGGAATAATTATTCCTTCACTTTTTAATTTTATTATATACTGTCCTTTAACAGGATTTTTCTTTGAATACTACGTGCTTGCAGTGCTATACAACAACCCAGCTGCCACATTGTCTTCTTGTGCATTTCACGGCTACAACTCCTTTCACATTATGTCAGGCTACTGGGACACTTGACCTGTGCTAAAAGCTGGGGGATGGTCGTAGTACTAATACCAAAAATACCAAAAGAACTCCTCCATCTGCTGGAAAACTTCTTATCACCAACCACAGTAAAAACCATAAAAGGGAAAACCTACATTTGGGGAAAAAAAATGCTGCTTTTAGAAGGATGGGGGGCAGGGCAAGAAAAGCTTTAATATAGAACAGAAAAAGAAATACACAAAATGGTTGGAAAGAGAATGGTAAACCCTATCTAAGAAATTAAGGTTTATGATTCCTGTTTTCCATGGGGTCTGACTCAAACTCACCTCCATCAAAGTGCTACCATATAGAAAAAATAAAAAGCTAAATAAAAAGGAACTTAAAAATGAACTAAATGGAGCACAATACAAAATAGCAAGTCACAAGCAGACCTTGAATACAAAATACACATCACATTTACTTTAATTCTTCTAAGCTAAGAACCAGATTGTTTTATTTTCCTAACAGGGTGAAAAAAGGTATTCACAGAAGCAGATGCATCTTATCCCTTCCTTCCTGCTGAGAATCACTAAGAACAAGGTCTATTTTTTCCAAAGTTACTCAAGAGGTGGATGTTTTTACAGGCTACCACAGGATGCACTACTGTGTGAACTTTCTAACCTATAAACTCTGTATTATGAAAAGGAAGTAGATTCATTCATGTGTTTGCTGAACTCCTTCAGCACAGACACAAATGATGTCTCGATGCTTCTTCACTATTAAAACACTTCCGTTCGATAAGAATATAAAAGGTTCATGAAGCAGAACCTGGTTTTGTGATTTTATTTACTTTGTTTTAAAAGGATCTGTTTATAGCAATAGTCCCATAGGGTATGTAGATACTGTATTCTGTTCAAGTTCCAACTGACCACCCAAAAACCTTCAGAAACTGCATAGCTGCATTAACACAGACAATGAAAATGCCTTAATTATCTGTGTACTGTCAATTTCAATCAATTCTCTCAAAATCAAGAATGGGCTCTGAGTACTTTTTACATCATATGCAGGCCAAAAAATTAAATGGCAGATTTAAAGGAAGAGGAATTACAAGGTTAGATGGAAATCTTCAAGCCTAGAAAGAATGCATTGTTATGAAGAGCACAGAGTTACACAAAGAAGCAGGGAAAATCTCTTACTCCTAGGAGATGTTCTAAAAGTAAAGGCATAGCAGCAGCATTTTTCCATGGGTGCCAAAGTAACAATCAGTAAAAATACTAAAACAAACAAACAAACAGAAAACCCTTAATCCTACACTGTAAGTAACACAGAGGAAAGAAAGGGAGTTTGCACAGATTTTCAGAGAAGCATTTTCCAGCTTAGCTGAACCCAACTGACACACAGTTTTGCAGAATTCACAACAAATCCCTATTTTCTCAGAGGGAAGAAAGACCTAAGGACATGCAAGAGTCGTGCAGTTTGTGAGACCTGGCTTAAACAGAACTAATCAAGGAGTTTGTTGCATCAGGGAGAGTAGGAGGTTCAGTAACTTTTGAGTTCCCTAGGTCAAAGAAAGGTGATTAGTGGTGGAGACTAGGGTATGCTGTTTATTTTTGGCTAAAATCTGTGCCACTTGCATGGCCTATGCAAGAAAGGAAGGAATGTGGAGGAGTAAGAGGAAAGATATTATTTATTACAAGCCTTCATTTCAGCTATAATCTGCATCTTGAAAGTATAAGTAGAGGATTACTTATCAAATGGGACGTTTTACTAATAAAAGACTCATCCCTAAGATAAATATCAAAAGAACATTTCAGTTAATATTGATTATAATTACATACATGATGTTTGGCAAGTTCAATTTCAATAGCCTTGGGGTCTCCACCCACGGGTTTCTGTTCATTCAGCAAGTCTTCTGTATGTGTCAGCCATGCCAGTAATTCATCCAGGGCATGCTGGAACTGCCCCAAGGCTAACAAGGCACCTTCCAGTTTGTGCTACAGTAAAAATAAAATTAATAATAAAATCATTTCACAGTGCAATTGAATTGTCTTACTTTACCATTAGTCACCATAATCCAGAGCAGAGTCCATGCAGAAGATAGAATAAAAACCAGGGAGAAAGTTACCCAGTACAGGCAATGCTTTGTAACTAAAGCTGAGTTAGCAATTTCCTTGTAAAGCCTTGCATTCCAGGCTCAAATTCCTGGCCTTGGACAAATCCATACAACCAGAACAGAGTTAAGATTGAAGGTTCTTTCATCAGATTTATCAGTAGCTTTTTACCACTGAAAACATATTTTCAATATAAATGCCATTTGGTGCATGATCTTTTTAAAACCTTTTCTTTGTCACAAAATGATTCCGTTTAGAAAAAATAATGCACTTTAAAGGACTCTTTCACTTCTCTCAGCTTGATAATTTAAGGAAATAACACTGAAATAGTTTAATATTAAGGTAATGGGGTTTTATTCAATTGTGCAGTTCAGCAGCTACTATTACTTTTGTACATATAAACATGTCTTCAACTTCTACTTAAGACATCATCAAATTACCAAAATGAAGTAATAATCATTCAACATAGCATTACTGACAGAAAATTGTAAAACGTTTAAAAATGTTTTAGAAATTCAATGTACTGTACAATTCAAATCCTATTATATATAGGTTTTTAAGCTTCCAAACTAAGAGAAATGTGTAAATTAATATAAGCATTATACATAACAGAGTTTTCACAAAAAATCTAAGTCATTCAAAAAGTCCCCATCTTCAAGCTTATTTACCTGTCTACTTATAATTTTGTCTTCTAGGCTGTCCCACAATAGTCTGAGCTCTGAGAGAGGGTCTTGAACAGTGTGCTTGTCACTCTCTTGTGTTGCCTTCTTCAGCAATAGTTCTGCCTGATGGTTCAGTCTTTCCATTTCTATCTGCTGCTGATAAGCTTCTATCTTAAATTGCTATGGTAAATAGAAAAAGAATAGAAATAAATGAAACACAAGTAATGATTATAGAGTCATAGAATGATTCCACATTCTAGCTCTTGTGGTTGTGACAGTGATAATGCTTTAAACTTCAAATGGAATGATTCCTGAAAGGAAGTGAAAGCAAATTTTCTTTAGTAGAATACCCTCTTTAACACACAATTGATGCAACAGTCTGAACACATCCTGTGTACATATGTTTTGAGCTATGTAAGGTCATGATTCATTTAAAGTTACATCATAAAATATATAAAACAACCTGCCCACAGCCAACAAAATCTACAAGTGAGCAACAAAACCAAGAATCTTCTCTGATCATCACATATCTCTGCTTTCTAACCATGGCATAACAGCATCACAACATCAGGAGCATATTCAGTCACAAGTACAGATACATGCAGACAGGTTTCTAAGTTAGACTGGAATTTTGATTTTCAGCTTACTCATGCATTGGGAGCATCATGATCTGTGTGAGTATTTACAAAAAGGCTCTAATGGCAGAAGCAAAGCTCTGGAGGCCTTGCAGAGCCTCAAAGAAATTGTTCATGTTAGAAACCAGAAAACATAAAGGTCATAGCAGAAGAATCCTGCACATAATAACTTCATTGCTTTTGAAAGAGAATGAATGATACTACAACTATTTTTGGGCTACCAGAAAAAATAAAATGTAGCCTTGTCAAAACTTGGAATAGATTTTTAAAGTAAGTGCATTTTAAAATGAAAAGTTCACAATGAAATATTTTAAATTTTTCATGCAAATTCTTGTTTACTAAAAATTGAAAATGAAAATTGCCTTTGACTCTCAAAAAATACTAAACAACACAGAAAAATACAGACAAATGGAAACATAAAGGAAATAAATTGCTAATTCATACCTTAAGTTCCTCTGTTTGCTGCTTCACTGTCTCCAGATCTGTTCCAACTGGGGACATAGATGCTAACTTGCTGCCAGCAATGTCTACCCAGTCAAATAATGCCTGAAAAATCACAGTATGATATTTAAGTGTGAGCAGAGAAATGCTACTATTTTTAAATCTGTATTAAGTAAAATATCAGAACTTTTCTTTTTTCCAGAGAAGGTATTGCTGTGCTCTTTCAAAGAAAATAGCTTTCCCAGCAAAACCCAGGTTTCTTTATAATACAATAGAAGAAATATCCATGTAACAGTTACAGGAATGTAAATTCTGCAAGATTCTGCCATAATTATTCATGCTGAGAAGCAATGTACTTCTTAAGTAAAATCTGCAATTTTTATGAATCCCCTGGAAGGTAAATACAAGACAAACTCTGTTCTACAGTTGTTTGGAGTGAAAATGGAAGGTGGTGGATAACACACCTAAAAAGAGAAACAAACTTCTTTTGAAGAAAGCTATTTGGGCAAGGAACATGGAGCTACCCATTCAGTACATACTAGGCAGTGAAGGACCATAACTGAGCTAGAACGAATCTCTACAGGATAATGCAGAGTGACTTTTAAAAAATAAAAAATAAATTATGTCTCCCCAGTTATGATGCTTTGTGGGTATTCCTTTTGCTCCCAATACAATGCAGAACCTCAAGAATACTCTACATGGTTTAAGAACACCTGCATCAATCTGAGTAATTGCACAAGGTAAAAAACCCCTCCAAGTAGGTTCTTTTCCACCTGCCTGTTATCTGTGGAGATACCACTAAGGAGAAATGCTTAGAACAATTTTTTGGAGTTGCCCACTGCTACATAATTCCCTGAGAAAAGGAGAACAATGCCCAATGTTCTCAAGAGGGTGAGGCAGCTGCAGTTAACAATCTGTCCATAATATTTTTCATACTGTCTATTCAAATTAGTATAAGACAGCACTTAAATACAGTTCTTTCACCAAGCACCAAGACTGTAGGATGTTCCATGTACAGCTACAGAAAACAGAAAGCACGTATACCAAATGGTGATAATTCTAACTGTCTAATCAATCTCAGCACAGTAGGAACACAGGAGAACCCAAAGAAAAATCCACAGTGATGGTGCACATGCAAAACAGGCATGTTGCATTATTATTAAGGAGTGGTCTGTTGCTTGATCTGCACCAACTACAGAAATAATTGCCCTCAGCGTCATGTGAAATTCCAGTTTTAAAGATTTAATGAACCAGGGAAGACAGTAATTCCATCAAGAAAAAAACCAACCAACCAAAACCAAAACAAACAAACAAGCAACTACAAAAAACCCAATAGCACATACAAGAAAAGATCATAGTTTCAAAGGATAGGTTGTGTTGGAAGAGACCTTCAAAGATCATCTATAATACAACCCCTCTTTTTTTTTTTAAAACTTCATCAGTTCTAGGAAGCACAATGTACAGGATATTTTAGAACTACTGGAATATTTGCCTACAGATTTAAAAAGGGTATCATCTTCTAAAGTATTGTGATAGCATAAATTATACTAAAAGTAACAGTTTAGCAACATTATGTTAATAATATTTTTGCTTAAAATACTCAAACATTTTACTTATAAATAAGGTGGAATAAAACTTAAGTACTTTAACTGTCCTCCACTCAAAGAAAATAGCAGTGAGTATACTGTACTCTGTTCCTTTCAGACCACAAAGATGTGTCAACTTGAACCTGCCTTGACTATCACAAAAAAATGTGAGCATAACAACTATGAATGTGTGCTGCCAAAAAGCCTCTGCTCTTACCAACAAACATTAATTTTGAATCTAAACAGTGCAATATACAACAATGAAGAGAACAACCCAACATACGTATTCTTTAGTGCAAAAAAATCCCAACAAACCAACCCCAACCAATCTTGAGAAAAAAATTCTGCCTACTGAAGAAAACAGTCACTACAACTAGAGTGCATTACTTGTCACCTACCTAATCACATGGCACTTTTTACTACAACCACATTAAATCCCATTGACTCAAGGTTAGGTTAGGTATATCACATCATCTTACCTGTAGTCCATCTTGGTATTGAACAGCTGCCTGCATAGCTTCCCCAAGCTTATCCACACGTTCTTTCCATGTTTTGTTTAATGCATCCCAGGCAGAATTCAGCTGCAAGTAAGCAAAATTTACTCCAATAGATGAAAGAATTTTACTGCTATACAATGTGCATTTAGTAACTCTTCACTGATCAATAATACAAATAAACTAAGCATGACTAGTTTACATTTATTCTATATTAACACTCTTGTCCTCCCTATCACTGCAAAACTAGTTTCCTTCAGAATTCAGTAGAGGTTCTAGATTATAAAAGCTGTAAATTTCAATACTCATTGAATATTTTTTATTAACAGAGATATTACAGTTAATAGAGGAAATACTAATAAATCATTTGGAGTTGCATCACCATAATAAAAATAGCTTAAAAGAATCATACATTGCTGAACACTGAAGAAATAAAAAGTACTTTATAGTCATCCAAACAGGATAGTCTCAGTTAAGATGTCAAATCTTAACAGATGGCATGAACAACACATATCCAAAATTTATTCTAGCATTACTTTTGCAAGAAATAGTCACCTACAATATTAATCAGTGAGCATTTAAAATAAATCTGTCTTTTACAAAAATTCTAAAGGATAAATCAATGAAATAAATCAGTGTGTACACTCTAATCTAATCTTCATTCAAAAGGCAAAGCTTACTTTACCACAAAGTCTTCAGTGGTGTCTCACTTTTGCCACAAAATTTTTATTTTCAAAATTTATTGGAGTCATGGGGAATATACCAATTTCAGCTGAACAAGCTATCACATAGCAGACCTAAGCATCCGCACTTCCCATACCTCATCTATACTCTTGTTGACAATAGGTTTGTCAGGCTCTCCACAAGCAGCTCTCAGCTCAGAGCCAAGGCTCACCACTGCTTCTAGTTCCTCTTGTAGTCCATCAATTTCTTCTTTAGCAGCCTACAAAGAGAAAAAAAGTCAACACTGCTAATACTAAATTTAATAACCTGTGTACAACTTGCTTTCAAGAGAGAATACAGCAAGATTCCACCCTTGTTTTCTTTCAAGTCACTTGGACTTACAACTGGATGCTTAAAAAATAAGCATCCCTTTGCAGTGTCAGATGACATCAGCCTAAATTTTAACAATGGTTTATGATACCATTTTGCATGAGATGGAAAAAATAAACAGGAAGTTTTAAATTAGATTTCTTTAATCAGAGTGTCTTCCGTGTCAGAGGTTATCATTCAACCTTCAAACATTTAACTATCAGTATAAATAATTACAGGCTTAGAGAATAATACATAAAGCATAGTACATTTGTCCACCTTTCATTTAGATGTTACGTACTACTTGAGGAATCTCAAGCATGTGTAACTTTTAAAAGTCTCAGTGAGATGGTTATTATACACATATTTACAAACAAATAAGGAAATATAATGACAAGCACATGTTGCATGTTCATTGCAATTAAGTACTGATACATGTTATTAACTGTAAGCTTTTGAGATATCATTATTGTAAATTTCTACACAATTATCCCTCTTAGTCTTTACAAAATAATATATTCTCCTCTGCATACCATAAATAAAGTACTTCAAGTCAAGAAAATACTTTCTACTGACCTCTGCAGCTTCTTGCTGTTGCTTGACTACAGATGGGTCAACTCCAGGTCCCTCCAGTTCTCGAATGAAGTCCTGAGTATCTTTAATAGTAGCTACAAGAGCCATATGATCACACCAAAATTTTTCAGCTAGTTCCATTACATCCAACAGTTTGGCCTCTCTTTCTTCAGTCAAGGTCTGGATGTCTTCCCAAATTAGAACCATTTGGTCTAGTTTATCTTGAACAGCTAAACAACAAAGGAACTAGATTACTACCTTGGCAAACAATTCTTGGTCATAAATCTCTCTACAGTTCTACAGAAGAAACGTATGTGTACATTTTAAAATTTAGACTCTAAAATATTTCTTTGCAGGGCTCCTTATGTTAAGTGGAAACAAACACAATGGCCTTTAAAAATAAAATAAAGGTCATATCCACAATGAATTATTTTAAATGAATGCTTTGTTTTTATAAATCTTAAGCAGCTTCTCCAGAGAACATTCCCCAGATTAGAGGTCACCAGAAATGAAGAATTTTATATGCTCCAGCTTACTACATTTCCACTACATGAAAGTTTTCTCAGTCTATTACCTTTAGCAGACATATCCTTATCAGCACCTTCTGAGCGAGCAATCATTTCCTCCCCTCTCTGTTTAAGTGTCTCATACACGGGCTGAAGCTTTTCCAGATCCACCGACACGTTCTTATTTTCACTGATCTGCTCTTTTATCTTCTCAACCTCTGCTGAGATTGAAGGTGGCTGCCTCAGGCGTTCAACTATGCGTTTCAGACTCTCAAGAGTTGGATCTATCTTGTCATGAAACTAAGAGGGTGGTACAGGACAGAATGAAATGGTAGACAAATTAGAATTAAAAAACCCCAAAAAACCAAAACAATGAACTAAAAATGGCATCTGAAATGATCTTGGAAAAAGGTACTTTACATCTCTATCCGACATACGTATGTGCAAATTGCAATACGTCCCTCTACGTTCTTTTCATATCTAAATTACAAATAACCCTGCAAAATGGTAGGTTCTCTCAAATTCAAGAATTTTTCTATTAAGTTCAGGTTCAGTCCTGAGTACCCTCTAAGGGTACTATACATATGGCAGAATCTACTTACATTTAATCCTGTGAAACTCACTTTGTTTGTAGCTGCAGAGAGACACGGCTTTCTGACTCATCATTTTAGAAAGATAAGAACTTTACTATTAAAACATACATTTTCCTGTTAGGACCAACATACTGATACACAACCTCCAATTAAGGCTTTATATGTAAGGTCATGCAAAAACACATTTGTTAGTGGCCAGGTGGTGCTCGCTAGTACAGTAAAGGTATGTTACTTTCTGCAACAGTGTATATACTATATCCTCCCATGTTTGACTGAACCCAGGTAGGTGCTCAGAAACTCAATTACACCTGTGTTAAAGTGGTTCAGCCTTTGGGATTGGTCCAAAGCTAGCCTTTATTATAAGCTTTTGCATTCGTAGAGATTCCTAAATATCTTGCACCACCATGCCCCCTTCAAAATAAAGAAATCTTTAAATCGTGGGTACATTTAATGACTCTCCAGGATCTACAAAAAGCACTCCTGACAACACTTGGAAAAGATGCTAGAAAGAGCACAGCAAAACAAGATTACCTTGTGTGAACAAATAGATACATCCTTTCTATTCAAAGGAATATACATAGGCAATAGGAACATAATTACTTTTTCCCACCACTAGTCAAATCTGACTCTGTGACTAACATTATGGGCTTCAGTGTTTTTGTTACAAGTACGAATATCATACAAGCCAACAAAATGTGTTATGGAAGAAAAGAAGCCTTCCCACATTCAAAACTTGTGAAAAACTGATTGTGGCAACAAAACCTTACAAAAGTGATAAAAACTGAAATTCATTTGGCAATATTTGGGTCTAATTTTAGGACATATATTTTATTTTTAAGTTGTCAGTGCATTCAGTAGGCCTCCTTGTACTCAACTTCAACAAATAAGACAGTCTTTTTGAACTTAAAAAGGAAGAAAATGCAAGTCGTTAACAACCTCTCATTCTAGCTTCATACATTATGTCCTTCCTTTGATACACAGTGCAATTTAACATAATTTCAAACCTGAAGAGTTAAATAATTACTCTTCAAGGACTGTCTAGACAAACATTGACACAGACATCATAGTACAGAGATCTGATAATATATATTCACATATCTTCATAAAAAAAGATGATACAAAATTACATTCTGTGGGCATTAGAATGTTTTGCTTTGCCATCTGCATATACATTTAGGTATATAAAATGAACCATAGAGTATTGCATAAATAATTCAATAATTTCTCAACATCTGATTATATTCGAGGTGTTAGCAAAGAATACATTTTTAATTCTTGCTTTCTGTACTTAGCCAGTACAATATGTTGCTATCACATACAAAACAGGGACTCTAATACTAAGTAAATATCTTGATTTTCAAATTGGCAGCTCCACATATGGGAAGGACTAAGCATTTATGACAAATAAAAAGAGAGGATCTAAATAATCAGGAGTATTTCAGAGGTGTGAATAAGGAAGGTGTTTAGAATGACTATTTATACATGAATGAAAATTTATACATTAAAAAAATATATATAACACATAATGTCTATAACCAGTTCAAAAGCAGGATGATATCTGATGTCTTTTAGTTTTGTCTCATATTCTTCAAGTCAGCTGCAGGGGCTAGGAATGTGACATTAATTATAATGACCTGACAAAAATTACTTAGAATGTAGAATTGACAGGGTTTTCAAGGTGTATTTCTTTATTTAGTATTTAAAAGCTAAGCAGAATACAGCACCCAATTTCCAGTGAACAGGTTAAAAAGGGGGAATTTTCTATAAAAACAGCCATATAGAACAAAGGTTTTTGTATAGATTTATGTACAAAGTTTTACTGAGTTCTTTTCTGAATCTGAGGTCGAGGAAAAGAATTTCTGTGTGAATTTAATGACAATTAACCCAATATTTAACAGCTGCTAGAACATGACATTTGACAATACAGAAGTTCATTTCATTGGCTGATGAAGTTAGAATATGCAGCTTTTGTGGATTTGACCTGAATTTTATGTTGATGACATTCTGGGGAGTCTAAGTTTCCTGGTAATACTTTTCTGTAACAGTTTCAGCACTATGAACTTAACTATATGTTAAGTTCTTTGCAGCGAAGAGCCAGTGCCACTAGCACTGCTGAACTACCCACTAGTTCCATTGTTAACTCTGCTGTACAGCTGCTAATTCCTAGAAATAACTATACCCAAGTTAATTGATCAAAAGTGACATTTGTTTAAAAATGAAGCATCAGCTAGTAAGAGAGTAGTAAGAGAAAATGAAAGTGAAAATCAAATTCCACATTTTTAGACCACTAGAACTTTTACTTCAAAATTAAGCAGCTGTAAAATTTTTCAGTGTCTGTAAAATCTTAATATTGACCAATATATAAAATTATAACCCCTCAAGATACAGAAAAATCAGTACCATTAGCAGTGATATGAACATTCACAGGCCATTAGGTTGAAAAATCTAGATGAAACAGTAGTTTGGTTTTTATAGATCCATGTACAATGACAATGTGTATTTTTCCATTGAATGAACCCAACTACACTTTAAACCTTAATTGATACCTGGGTACACTGAGAAATGGCTTCATCCAGTGCCAGTGCTCGCTTTTTGACATCTTCCTTAATTTTACTGTAAAGGGTGTCAGCTGCCACATACTTCTCTTGGATAGAAAAGCCTTCTCCTGGGCTCAGCTCCAGCAACTGAGGCCCAGTTTTGTTCATCTTATCTATATGAGGCTTGTGCTCAGCAATCAGCTCACGCAGTTGCTATAACAAATGAAACAACTTATCAGTTTCTTATGCTTGCACCACCACATTACAACTGTCCACACTTCCAACACATCCAGCTGGCAAGAAATTCCAAACAAATACCTTTCGTCTTAATGTAAAGCAGAAATAAAGTTAATGACCGCTTTGCCAGTGATCATTCTCATTTCAACACAGAACTATCCAGGTATAAAACACCAGAACTAGAGACACACTGGAAACACTCTGGTAGGACATATAATTACAGGCAAAATAAAAGATGCTAATTATGCATATGATGCTAACAACAGGCATTGCCCATTATATTTAGTACCTATAATGACAGAAAGGGCAACGATATTCCAGACATGGGCGTAACAACACCACAGATGTTTTTTGATGTTGATATTGGTCACTTGCTGGAAAGCCTTTCATTGAAGAACATCACAGAAAGAAGTACCAGCATTGCAAGAAAATTAATTCAAATCATCCTTGATTTAAGGAAAGGAAACCAGAACAAGGGAGGGTCAAAGAAATCAGTGAAAAGGGCAAAAGGACAAGGAAGGGTGATCAGTAGAGACCTATCAACCTTGTTTATCTGTCTCCTCTTCAAGCCACAAGACCCCTCTGTCTTTATAACAGCACTATTATTCAACTTACAAAATGTTTAACAAGTAATTAGTAAGTGAATTATATTTGATCTCAGCTGGCTATTCCTTCTCATCATCCACCCCAGCAGCAAAAACTGTGCTGAAGACTGTGCAGGGGCTTGTGGAAGTAAAATGTCACAAGTTGTCTTCCAAGTTGTCTAAGGATTTCAGATTTTCTGGCTTGTACCCATAGAACTGACAAAAAGGAAAAGTTTTTCTTTGTGCGAGTAGCCCCATCCTTCCCTCATTTTATTTACTTTCTCATCTCATCCCTCTCAGTGCTGTGAACTCCATGTGTTTCCATCCAATAGCTCCAGTGCAGGAACATGAGAGGTACATGCACTGCTCCTCCCAGCTGAGAGTTTGTTTAAATTAATGAAGACCCAGAAAAGAGCCTGTATCAGTCTCAGTGTAAATAAATTCTCCTCTTCAACTAGGTCCTTCCCTTATAAAGAAATCCAGATGCTGGCTTTCTTCCTTGCTCCTCCCCAGAAGAGGAGAAGTTGAGGAGACTGGGAAGACAGTGACACAACTCTTCAGTTCCCCAATGACAAAACAGAAATTAAAATAACGCCCCCATTCTAACTACTTACTTTGAATGTAACTCAATTTGTACACCTTGCCACAAGAAAAATAATGTTGATTAGCTTAGAGGAGGAAAAGGAGATTATAAGAACAGTTTGAAAATTTTTAGAAAATAATTTTGTGTGGTTTACTTTTGAGCACAAAGAGATGACTTGACACAAGGCCACAAGAGTGCACATTTCTGGGTCTAAACCTTATGCTACTACTCTGCCAACAGCTCATTTCAAACTAAACTAACTGCATGTTGCTCACAAAGAATCAAACCTATGAATTCCACAACTTGCAACAAAGATAGTCATCAGTAAATACATCAGAACAGAAACATTAGGTTCTCATTCATATTGAGAACTGCTTTTTTTTCTTCTTCTTCTTCTTCTTTTTAATAGAACAACAAATGATTTGGTCTTCTCCATGATCTACTATTGAGTAAACAATTCTAGCAAACAAGCATTTCAGAGTAGATTACGTGTTAAAAGTGCCTGACATTAATCTTCTATTTAACAAACAAATCTCAGCTAATGGCATAGCCCAAGGAAAATGCAAAAATAGAAGCTCATCTGAAAGGCTTCCCATAGAAGCAGCATGATTAAAGTACATGATGAACAACCATGCAAGTAAAGCAAGCATGATATGGTTCATGGTGACTAATCAAGGCAGTTTGTAAAGCTTATGCTATATAGCTAGTCTTAACAGAACATGTTTGTTCGTTCTGGACATAATAGGAAGACAAATGAGTGAACCTGGTGTTTACCAGTACATAAGAGTGGCACATTTCATTAGTGGGCCTCAAAGCAAACAAGACTTTGAAGCCAGGGTTCATGCTATCTCACTTGAGTCACTTAATTGAGGCAGATTATATATCCATGTAACTGATTATATATCCATGTAGGAGACTGGCCATACAGTGGCCAGTCTACAACACTGTAGACATACATAATTATGTACAACATACATAAGATCAGCATATGTCCATATCTGTATACAGATCGTAACCCCCTTTTGTTTCTTGCTCGAACATCTCAAATCTGTTCTTTCTGCTTCTGTTTTGGTTTGTTCCAAGACTGACATTAATGTGTACTTTTAAATATACTTCTTAACTAATAACTTTTATGTGTTCAGTTCTCTCAGCACAATGGCGACTGTTACCCTTTAGCCCTCTTTTATGCTTTCACATCACTTGCTGACTTTCCCAGAGACTTGCTTTCATGCAGTTTGATAAACAATAAAGAGGTGACTGAAAATGTATATACTCTGTATTATTATTTTAATTTTTTTTTCAACAGAAGAGTATCTCCTTCAGTTTTAAGAATTTTGCAGAGTACTCCAAAGTTCTAAGCAAACTACTTCCTGGTTTTTAATGCTTTCTTTTTCAAAACTGGCAAAATACTTACCCTATGTTCTTCTTGTTGTTGCTTTAATGTTTCATATTCCAGGGCTGGTGCAGGAAGCTGAGAGATGACCATTTCTGTTTCAGTTAACCATGGCCAAAGCTCTTCATAAGTCTCCCAGAACTGGTTAACCAGGGACTGAGCCCGTTCCAGCTGGAGGTTTCTCTCTGAGTTCATTTGACAGACTGCATCATATTTCTGTAAGAGGCTTTCAATTTTTTTCTGTAAAATAATATTAATTTTTAAAAAGTATGTTTCTACACGTGTGTCTTACCTTCATTTCCAAACATTCTTTGATAATTATAGCACCAATCCACAGTGAATAAAATTACAGTTCAGATGGTTCTACAGTACCATTGTTTAAGGCGGACAGAACCAACAATAAGGGAGATCAGAATTTGGCAGAATACTTGCAAAATCATTAGAATATATTTAGCAACACTGATATTTACAAATAACACTTTATTCATAGAGCTTCTAGTCAAGCTGCAAATGATCTGACTGCAGATCTTAGCCCAACTTCCTTACTGCAGACTGACACTTGGCAGAAACTAAGTTTTCCGCAGCATTTCTGAATCAAAGCAAGATGAACAATACACAAAACCTGATGGGAAGTTTAGTTTGGTTTGGTGGGGTTTTTTGTGGGGTTTTCTTTTCCACTCAGGCAAGAAAATAGGATATACTGTTGTGACTGTCATTTACAAACTCACAACAGAAACCACAAAACATTCTTTTCCAGGTCAGCATACATTACTTAATAAGAATGTATTACCATTAATAACATAGATAATAGTGATAGAACTACAAGGCTTATACATTACAAATTTAATATTTTTGGGCATGTGATAATAAATGAAAGGATCAACTAGCTATACTAGCTATATTTTTCCTGTGGAAAACTGTCCATGTTATCATGTTCATGAAATATTATGTGTGACAATGGACATAAATCCTAGCCTTGGAAAAACTACATATAAGCAAGTCATTGAATATGAAGAAGCTTTTTGTTTTTTTGGCAGAACAAGTTATCCTTTTATTTGTTATGTCTTGCATGTAAATTAAGTACAGAAATACTATCCAAAGGACAGAACATAACATTAACACACAGATATACAGTATTTTTGACAAATAAAAATATTTAGTAGAGACACACACAAAACTGCTCTGCCTTATGATTATAGTTTCATAGACAGAACATCTCATCTATTTTAAATTCACTTAAGAGCAAATCAAATTTATTCAGAGATCCTGCAGCAGAACACAATTACTGAAACGTTGTTTTTCATGGATTGGAAGGACTGAATCTATACAATATATCCAGCCTCGTTGTAACTTAGCAAAAAAAAAATAATCCCAACCCCACAACTAATCCTTCCTAAATGCCAACATGAAAAATTCATCTCTACATGTTTGCAGCCCTGACACTGGGCTCTAGGTGTCTGTGTGTAATAAACAAAGTCATAAGAATGCCTTTCATGGGCTCAGACAGGATGGAATAGTCTTGGCAAGCAAGGTCTACATGGAAATCAGCAGAAATGAAAGTAAAGATTCACACTGAGGTGCTGAGCACAGAAATATTCATGTCCAGAGCATCACTGACCCAAAAGAACTTGGAAGATAAATTGCCAGATTCCACACATCAACCCAGATGACTAACACCTCTTCACTCAACCATCTAGAGCCTGAAATACTATTTACTGTGCATGAAGGTCATAAATGGGGCTCCAAATTAGTGTCAGGCAAAGAAGCAAGTACATAGCACTTGTTCTTTTAACATCTTGAAGGAAGGAGAGCAATATGCAACAGTATTTCCTCTAGCACTACAATCCTCAGACAGGAAGTGACTGTAATTAATGCCTTTTCATTAGTATTTTAAAAAAGACACTATAGGAATCCTTCTACTTATATATTGTCTGTATATCTACCACTGTAGCTTCAATTTAGGGAACTTTACCTTCATCATCTGTTTCTCTTCTTCAGTGCATGTTTTCATGATCTTATCCCCAGATTTAACAAGTTCATCTATAGTATCTTTGTGCCTTAAAATCTCCATGGTGAAAGCCTTGAAACACAATAAAAATTGGTTAGAATAATAACTTAAAAAAAAAAAGTATTTGGAGCAAAAACTGGTTTTGAAGTGCATTAATTATGATGGACTGAAAATTAAATCATACCAGTACATTTTCTAGATGGAGAGTGTGCTGGCCAATAATTAACATGACAGCTGGAAATGCATTTCTTTTACCTTTTGAACTTGCAGTTGAGCAGTGGTCTGGTCTTGCTCAAGCCTAATATCACCCAGAGACATCAGTTTCTTTTCTGTTTCTGCAATCCAGGCAAATTCAGCATCAGCTGCTTGATCAAACTAAATGAGGGAGACAAGAATTAGTTCAGCAGTTCTACAGACATGAAGTTAGAGTAACAGTTTCAAAAATTTTAAAGAAGATTAAACAGCATATTTTTGAATTTTTAAAAAGATAGCAGCACAATTTCCATTCGAGATTTTTGTATAAATGAAATACAATACCCAAAATGGTTCTGAGAAATTTAATACAAGAAACTTAATTCATAAGCATGACAAAGCAACAGAAGCAAATACTTTTTTCCAAAGCCTACAATGCTCTAACAGTTGTAAGAAAATAAAAAAGGATTATAATCTCAGAGTTTTAACTAGACTGCTTGTTTTTATTTTATTCTACTTTTACATGCCTTTTTTATCTCTGTTTATTATTACTGCTAGTGTTGCAATTATCCTGAGACACAGTTGTTTGATGTTACCCTATTAATCTGAAGAGCTGCTTTGGCATTAAATGATCAAGGCAAAACAATCACAATGCAACTAAATTAGTGCAAAAACATCACCAAATTTAGAGAAGACAGGATTTCATCCAAATCTAGGCCTCAGATTAAATGCAAAAGGAGTTTTTTGAGCATTTGGATACAGCCAGTCTTTTTCCTAAAAGATTAACTTCTGACTACAATTAGTAACCATTTAAGTGTTTCAGAAATTTCCTAAAAGCACTGATGTAACGAGAGGACCTGTTTCCTACTAATTTGCAAAGAAAAACATGAAAAGAAGAATGTGGGGATCTAAGTCTTCTGAAATGTGAGACCAAATAAAAAAAAATAAATCATGCATTCTCTTTTCAATCAAGTTCAAGTTCATGTGCATGCATCTTAGCACACACATTGAAGTACACAATCAGGGCAGCTTTCAGCCTAAGCCATAGAGAAATATTACATGGGATGTATCAGATGCACACTGTAGAAATTACTAAGAATTTATTTATTGAATTTGTTAGAACTCCACCCCCTCTCCAAAATTAACTGAAGCCTAATATAGCCCTGAGTTACTGTGAAAGTCTGTCAGGATATTTTAGGTCAGAACCTGCTACTTGTGTTGTTGATGTCCACACTTTCCTTAGAAATCTTCTGAACATTCTCAGTCCCACTTGTCTTTAAAATATGCTGGTCTGTGCCTTTATGGCTGTAGTCCATAACAGCCCTGCTCCTTAATGTAACTGGAATTCACTTTAGTCACTAACTCAGACTTTTCTTGGTGGTTAATCATAAGTCCCACAAAATGAAAGAAACAGTTCTGAGATTTCGTTCTTTATGAGTCAATCTTCTTCAGCCTTTATAATCCATTTGTTACATGAAAGAGCAGAACATTCTTTTTCACTATATGTCATTTCTCATTTAAAGTAACAGAAAGTAGGACTTGTCCTAAATATTGAGACATCCTACTAGAAAGGTATGTTCTGAAATAATCAGTACTGTAAACATTAACATGAAGCACATGCACCAGTGGTAGTTAAATCCTGGCTTTAGAAATTACAGTTCACACTCAAGGTTTTCATAAGTCCATCTATTTACGACAGAAATGGAGAAGATGATTTCAAATGTGTTAGATGTACAAACTAACTGCAGTGTGACTTCCTGATACCAAATATTCATGGGTATGTAAGTAATATTGAGGAAATATTTAATGGAAATAATAAAATCAAGGCATGGCACTGAAACTTATAAGTTAAATAGCATTGAGGAAGGGAAGAACTCTAAACTCAATTCACTGAAGGTATAGGATTTCCAATTTGTGATGCTTAAAAATAACATTAAGGAATAAAAAGCATAAGATTGGCACTCTCTGCATCCAAAATTTGAAATGTTTTCTTTCCATTACAGATGGCAGTTACGTATGAGCCCTGAGCTACACTTTGACTCACTATAAAATCGTCTACCTAATCCCCATCCAGTTTAACCAAGCATAGTTCATTGTGGTACATTTTCTTCTGATCAGGGATGATTGACTTCCGAATATGATGATGCTGTGATTTTCTCCATGAATGCTTTATAAAGCACTCTCTATGGCTGCTTTAGAGTGAAGAACAAGTCCAAAGTAGAATATGACTTTGTGTTTCCACATAGGACTCCTTCACTAGGGGATCCCACCAAGGCCTTCAATCTTAAGAAATGAAGACTAGAACATGCAGGTGAATTTATCTCTATTATCCATCTGGAACCATTTTGCCCAGGTAGTTAAAAACCCTGGGCATTGCATTTGTCTATTATTCTTCCAGCTTCCATTCACAACATGAAGCTATTCTGCCTAATCATCTGTGCTTCTTGCTGCATTCCTCATCTTGGTTCAGGAACATCTTGCACAAAACCCACACTTACTCCTACCAAAGCCTTGTATTCTCAGCAGCTTTGTCCTCCACTCAAAACTTCTTAATAGAATAGGCACATGAATAAGTTGCCAGAGGGCAAACTTAGAGAGCACTAACTTCTCCAAAAATATTTTTTATTTTGCATAGCTAAATGGGAAGTACCTTATCCTTTACTGGAAGCAGATTAAGCCACCTGAAACCTATCACAGGATATAGTGTATAGGAGTGTATTGTGATGATGTGGATTGGCTGAAGTGGAGGTTAGGGGTATGCAGGATGAGGCTGCAACGTGCCCCTGCAACATCAGCAAGTGGAATAGCAGCTCTGGACTTTTCATGTCTGGACCTGAAACTGCTCAGTTTATGCTAGAGGACGCAACATACTCATGGAATTCAGAAAATCTGAAGGAGAGCCAATATATAATCTCTTGTCTCACCTTATCACTCATTAAAAAAAAACCAACAAAAATCACCCTTCATTTTTGAAGATTAGGTTAATGAGACAAGAAAATATTAATTAGCAAACCTCTTAAAAAGAAACCTGTAGTTATTTTTTGGCTCACTTAGAAGAAAAACTGAATTCCTGCCAGTTTCTTTCAGTCAGCTTTTAGCAAATTTTGAAATTATCACACGTGCTTTCTCCTTGCCCTGTTACAATTGTTTATGGTAACTACACAGTAAAAGGAGAAATCTCCACCAATGTTTTGATGCTTGAACTGAAAAACCGTGTTTCCACAACACATTTATAAGCTGGTTTAAATATGAGACTACTTAGTGACAAAATTAGAGCCCAGTTCTCAAAATGTATCCATATATACTTCTGTGCACGTATAGAAATCTCCACATATTAAATAACTCAAGTTTTAGGCCCCAAGAAGAAAAGCATTGTAGATATCAATAAAAGCAAGTGTTATTTAAATCCTCCACTACAGCTTGAACAAGGTCATCCCCCTTTTGATTGTCTAACATGCAGAGGAGCTAGACAATCAGCTGATGCTAAAAGGTGTGGCCAACCTAGCAATAATAGTGTCATATCCAGAAAAGGTGGCTCAGGATCTTGGACCATATTTTACTTAACACAACACAATGTACAAAAGACAAGGGCCACTCAGTTCTTAAGCAAACTCTGACTTAAGGAGCCACAGGATAGTAACAGTAATTTTAGCTTAAATATTGTTGTTTGTATCAACAAAAAGGGAGACAACTACAACAGAGTACAGATTAACAGATTTCTGGCATTCATATTTTAACACTGGAGTCCCACTTCATTCAAATGAGCCTTTTGCTGCTCAAGCATAACAAACTTTTGGCAACATTATTAAAGGACAGCTTTTGTTCAAGTACATGGCCAGAGACTGTTACTGTCCAAAGAACAGTTTTCAGTACCTGCTGGGATCTCAGGATGGCAGCATCAATCTCATCCACCTTCTGAGAGATCGTGTCACTCACTAATCTGTAACGTTCGTTGTCCTCTGTTATCATCTTGTCCAGCCCCTCTCTGGCCCTCCATGGCACCAACTCCAGGAAGGCACTGCCAACTTCATTCAGAGTGTCCACTAAGCCTTTGTTGTTCTTTGCTTCTTTTTTCAGCTCCTGTAAAAGGCCATTTAAAACAAACCATTTAAACATGGCAGTATATGAATGGAACATACACACTTTGCAGGTTTTTCATTCTTTCAACTACTCCATGAGGCCAGAACTGAAATGTTTTCCACACAACCAAAGGGCTAAATTAGAATACTTATTTTCAGTTAAACTGTATCAGCTTTTTGATACTGTAAGTTGTTTGACAGAAAGGGAGGTGATTCTTAAGAGAATTTTCCTAATTCTAACCCAATCTAACCCAAATATATTTCTCCATTCAATATGACTGTCTGAAAATTTTCTTAGAATTGTTAGTACTTCATGAAGCATCCAAAGAAAATAAAACTAATGGGCGGTTGCGAACTGCAACTCCATATGGAACTAAGTCATCAGCAAATGAAATCAGCACGCAATATAGCAAAATATGATTAATCCAAATGATTTCTGCAATGACTGGATTAAACTTCAAGCACATATTCACAAAAAGGAATGAGATTTTTATCTGTACAGAACTCTCCATCTATTAAAGAAATTTAATAGAATTTTTTAAGCTTCCACCCTCAACATTTTCCATACTATGCAGCTCACACTACATTTTCTCTTTTGAAATAAATCTTGGTAAAGAAAATTAGTAATATCTGTTTAAAATGCTGACACTTTACAGCATTTTATCCATGCCACTGCTAAAGAACTAAAATAACTTTGTTTGACAGCTTATGAAGTTTCCCAGTCTTAGGTAGCTCCTTGAATAAAATGAAAATGTTGCGTTTCTCTTGTGCTAAAAATAAACCTCAGCCCAATTTCATATGTTATTATAACAGATGACTCTGAAAAGGGAGTTTGATTCTTAACTACTGTTATATTTAGTCAAATGATTTGATGTCAAAATTATTCAAAAATTATTTCATATCAAGTATAAATTAACACAAAACCTCACCAAATCATAGAACAGTAAATAATTCACAGGTTCTAAAACATACTTTTTGTCTTTCCTGAACTTGGCTTAATTCTTCACCCTTTGGTATTTGAGTTTCATATGAGAGTAATTCCATCTCTACTTCATCAAGCCATTTGCAGAGTTCCTCGTGGGTTGAGTGCAGTTGGCCTGCAAGCTGCAGAGCCTGCTCTAAAGTCTTGGATACATCAGAACTTAATTTTGTAATGTCTTTGTATCTCGCTTTAATGCCTTCCAGTTTATCTTGAACAATTACAACTTCATCACCTAAAATATTAAAGGAATGTTATTTCCCATGATCACAAATACTAAAAAGAAAAAAATCAAAACAAAACCACAACAACAACAACAACAAAACCCTAAAATCTCAAACTCTACATATTACAGAAACCTCAGTATTTAATTTATAAAATAACCCAAACAAGGTGACAAGGCCAAACCTCAACTGTTGTAATCGTACCATCACTAAAGCCCACAGAGCTACAAAGTTTACCTCAGTTCAGGATCAGTCCTTCTGTCTTTTTTCTGCTTTACTAAACTAGTACAAAGTAAGGAGTTAAATCCAATTTTAAACAGAAATGTTCTTATTTAAAAAATCCATATCCATCCTTAAATTCATGATACTTCATATAAAGGCAAAATAAAAGATATAAAAGTGTTACTGAAAATGTAAAGAACAAACAATAAAATCTACATATTACTAACTAGACTTTCAATTACAGTAGATTTTGACATCACAGTTCACCCTCATTGCTGTCCATTTGAAACACAACTCAAAGGGCTAAAACAAAAACAATGCATTGAAATTTATTAGCCATAGTATTAGAAATGTTGAGATTTCATCATAGAATATGTGTAATGTCAGAGTTTGGAACAGAAAAGGATAATACTACCCTGCACAAACACATGCCTCCAGGGGTTCAAGAACTTTACAAGTACTGGAAAATTTGGACAGATGTTGATCTACAGAACAGACACATTGTATAGAAGTGGAATGCAACTTTTCCCACAGTATTAGTTCCCATGGCAGAAGTTTTCCCCTTGCAGTAATAGGTAGTCTAATATCTTGTTCATCTGTGGATGCTTGCAGGGAATTTACTGTGTCCACTGCCAAACAGCCCTCCATTATGAGTAATGTCCATAAGTCACTATTAGGAATGGAATGCAGGTTCACCAAAATAATTTTCCACTAAAAATAATAGAAGGATTCAGGGCTAAATTCTCTACAGCCAAAAAAGGCCTTTTGCTCACTCACATTAAGAGTAAAATTGGCCCTAAAACATAACCTAGCTTGATCTCAAACCTTATTAAAATAAACAACTATGATTGCTTTAACCAGTAAATATGAACCATATTTACAAGTTCTCGTTTAATTTTCTTAGGCATCTACAAGTACAAGAAAAAAAGTATGACAAATTATAGTTTTATGTAAGTTCTCACCTGTTGTTTGCTTGAGAAGTTCTAAGCCATTTTGTACAGCCAAATCAACATTTTGTTTTCTAAGAAGAATCTCCTCCTGAAGATCCTACGAATAAAGGTCATTTTTGTTAGCGCAGACCGAAAAAATATATTCTTTTTATTTAGAATAGGTATACTGACATTTTAAACAAAATATGTTAATAAAAATAAATGATGTATGGAGATAGAAATCAAATTTAAAAATGAATTAAATAAGAAATGAACAGAAATCAAAATACCAGTAGTTCAGAGTGCTGTTTCTGAAGCAATTCTGTGTTGCAATCTTGGACTGATAATTTGTTCAGCTTATCATGGATTTCATTCAGCCAGTTCATCAATTCAACTTCGTCCTCCCCAAAAATCTGAGCATTGCTGTAAGCTTGCTGCAGAAGTTCAGACCTGCTGTTGCTCTTCTCTTGAATTTCAATGTATCGTGCCTGAGCAGAATCTAGCTTTTCCTGCACCACATCTTTATCTTCCCTGGAGCTCATGGTCTTTAGAGACTGACCAGCACTAATGGCCTGATGTAAACTCTTATTGTGAGCTAGGACATCATCTTCTAGGGCCTATATTTTATTTTAAATAATGAAGAATAATGAAAAAGAAAATCATAAAAACAAAATAAATTTAAGTGGAACTAAATAAAAATTGAACAAAAAAGGACATATTACCAACATAAATATATAAAACTTAAATTACAGAGGGAAAAAAATGAAACAGTATGGTAAAATGAGTACAGTGCAACAGCTTTGCCAGTTGTGTTGTGCTTTATAGAAGCATCTAAAAAGAATGACCAAAGCAAGTGAGTGGTTTGTATCTTACTTTATGCTGAGAAATTTGCTGCTGCAGTTTGGAGGCCTGTGTTCCAATAGGTTCTGCATTTGCAAGCCTCTTCTCTGTGGTTGTCAGCCATTCCACCAGTGGCTCCAGAGCTTCATGGAACTGCTGCGCTACCACCGAGATGCCTTCCAGCTGACGGTTCCTATCAATACACCCAGGGAATGGTTATCTTTTGTGATGAACTAAGTGTCAAACAGTTTTAATAAAGAAAAAGGACTCTTGAATCCTTTGAAAAACACACCAGAAATAATTCAGTCTTGTTATAGGAGCCAGTCATCAAATGAAACAGACATATATATCCACGACACCTGATGATAAGCAAGGTAAAGTAAAAATCAAATAAAATTAAAACCAAACACCTCCAAGGCATTTATTTCCAGTTTTGAAAATAAAAATAGTATCACTTTATTCATGTACTTTTTGCTAAAAATAATCTAGCACTCAAGTCAGCAAAACATTGCTTTACGCCCAGTTAAGAGAGTTCTCAAGTTTCCAGCTGTCTTAAAGCATAAAGTTACACTCCCTTGACTATTATACACGTTTTAAAGTTAGACAAAGGCTTTACTGAACCAGAACATATTGTCATGCTTCCTCAGTGTTGTAAAATATCTTTAAACATTTTTTCAGTGATGAGAACAAAATTATTTGGTTCTAAATTTGCATCTCTTGTCCTGGGTAAAAGCTCTCAACGAAGTTAGTGAGAGTAAGTTAGTGAAGTAACGTTAACAAAGCACGGAGACTTGACCTCCAGAACAGAAAAGCAGTATCTAAAACATTTCTGGTTCAGATCATTACATGTCAGAGAAGACTCTTGACTACAGCCAAGTCTTCTCTACAAGCAGTGCCGAACAAATGCCATTCAAGCAGACTTTTAGGAGAGATTTGTTCTACATGAAAACTTCACAATAACATCTTTCAAATGAGGATCTCGTTGCAGATAAAAGCTATGTTTATATGTGCCTTCCAAGGCTTATAAAAAAGGTAGACTTGACATACTTAGTCATGGAACCCTCTGTGAGGTACTCTACACAGTTTTCAAAATCATCCTCAAATTCCTTCTTCATTTCTAGAGAGCAGCCAAAGAACAATGGAGACAAGCTTGCAGCTAATGGATGGCTTGGAAAAAGCTGCAATTTCATTTGTAATTAGATATCACTAGACTGAGAGGATATTATTAAATTAAACATGACATTAACATTTACCCCAGCTAATGAGTCAGATTCCTTCAATAAAAAAAAAAAGAAGGAAATAATGGTCTATTAGTGGTTGACTAATTAAATAATCCTATTATTAGTATGAGGTAACAAGACAGGTTCAGCTACCAGAGGAACAGAAGACAGCAGAGGTGAGGTCAGTTCAATGCTACTTTACCAACACAACCATTTGTTCTTCACTGTAAAGCTTCACTGCGCACTTTAAATTTTTCTTCAACTTCCCAAGTTTTCTCTTACTCTCAGTTATAGGCCTTTTTTCAAGCTATGTCTCATGCACTCTTCTCCCTACTTTGAAAAAGACTGTCCTTCTCAAATCCCCACCCAGAAAACATGTTCAGTAACCCTTTCAACACAGATTTCTTCAAAGACAGTTTACAGTTCATAAATTTACAGATATTTTATACATTGACAACAACTCATAAATGTAAGTCTGAGTTTACACAGATACTGTGTACGTGGATTTCGTTTGATTTTTTTCAATTGGAACTTGAAGTGGACCTCACTTTTTAAGAGAGGGTTTTCTGTGTTGCTAGAATATATATGTATCTATATACTTTAAAGGTTTCTTTCTTGAAAATAAAGGGAGCTCAGCACCTTGCATGCATCTGCAACTGACATTATGATGACCTCTAAGTTGCAGAAACTAATTATGTAGATGATATTAAAAAAAAAAGGAAGGAATTGAGTGACCATTCTTTGTAGCAACAATTCGGGACTTTGAAGTTCAAACAGAATATTATTATTATCTGTTAGGTGTAAAATTTACATTTGATTCTATTGCAAGACATGTACTTGCCTCAAAACACTTGCATTCTAATTAATTAACAGAGATAAAATTCAGAAGATACATATGTAGTTACTCCTAGCAGATCATCACATCTTAGACGAAACATTTTTTAAAGACCTTTTGGTCTCTTCAGGTCACTTTTCTCCACTTTTCCCTCAGAGGACCCATTATATCAACATCAAGACACTAAGACATAATGCAGTCAAAAGCATGATAGTACTTCACAGTACAGAGTTCCACATGCTGCTTCTAAACATCTATCACAAAGCTATGTCTACATTTTTCAGTTCCATGAAAGAATTTCAAGTACCTTATTTCAGCTTTACTGAGCAAGGCATCCCATCGACTATCCAGGAAACTCAACTGTTTCAAGATTTTCACTCTATCAGCAGGCTCTGCTGACTCCGCAATTTTCTCCCCTTCGCGCTTGATTGCCTCAACAGTCGGCTTGCGGTCATCCAGCAGCCTCTGGAGAAGCTACAGAGAAAGCAATCAAGCACCAGGTTATTAAGGAAATATTGCAATAATGCAAATATAACAACAGCAGACTTCTTGAAAAGCCATTAAAACAAAACAAAACAAAAAACTAAACCACAATGCCTATATTGGGATAAAAATGTGAACAAAACTAATCAAAGAGATACACATAACACACACATCAACCCCTTCCCTGACCAAAGGCTCATTTCAGTTTTTCAAATTTTTTTCCTAAGAACACTGGAGTTTCATGAAGCCCAAACAACAGCCCTTGGTTTCTCTGAGGTAAGGATGTGTGGCAGCCCAAAAAGTGAACACATAGAGGAAGGAAAAAGTTGAACATAACACCCTTAAGGGAATCCAGCTATTTAGAATTAGGTTACATTTTATAGGAACTGTGGGGAAACTGCATGCCCTTCCAGATTTGGCATCACAATTGCTTGTTTGGATACAAAATAATGGCAAAATAGATACTAAAACTATAATACAATCAATTCATCACTTATATGAGATACAACTCAATTGAGTTCACCAATCTAGTGTAGTACGTTAACTTCTTTGTGAAGAATAAAATGTGCCTCTGTCTACAATCCTCCCTTCCTCCATTCCCGAGGTGCCATTTTGCCATTGCAGGTATCCCAAGAAGGCCATAACTTTATATTAAAGCCTTGGGTGGCAGTGGGCCACACAGTCCAACTGCATGAATTGTATGTTTTATCAGCTACATTATTATTCTTTTTTCTATAACCACTATTAAAATATGCCAAATGATGACACTGAGTTTCTGCATTAGCACAGGTCACTTCCCAATGGGATTCCAACTAATTACCAACAATGATCACATGAAGATCAAGAGCCAAGTATTTAAGTCCATAATCTGCAATCTTATCTTGGTAGTACTTGAGTGACAATTTACTAGATTTTGTTTCCTACCTTTCAAATGGCCAAATACTGGATTTTATGCTTTCTCTTTTTCCAATGAATCTTTAATATCCTTTCCATAATGTTAATAATTTTAACTAGAGTTCAGATTGCACAGTATCACTCTGTCTTATATCCAAGAAGATGAGCACTTCTTCCAACCCTGGAGAAAGTCTTGAGTTTTGAACAGATGGCTTCTTTAAACACCTCAGCACACTCCAGTGTAATATAATACACTTGAAGAGATATTATGCTTTGCCAAAGACTGGGAATTTATTCTCATTGATCCAGTGGAAGGAGAGAGATTCCGAAACCATTTTGCTTACCTTCTGTTCTTGTATTTGGGCCTTGACAACTTTGAATTCAGCAGATGGTGGTTTCTGATTAGCCACAAGATCTTCTGTATCAATGAGCCAGCTGAGCAGAGATTCAAGGGCATCCTGAAATCTCCCACAGTGGAGGAGGGCTTCCTGCAATTGCGCAGCACGCTGGGCAACCTGAGAAAACAGTAGAGGATCTCACCTATTCCTTTTATTTCTGTGAAATAATTAGTCAAAATCTGTAGAACATCTGTCAATATCACTAATAAATACTCTTGCTTTCATAACTATTCATAACAGCACTATGTCACAATTCAGCATGAATCTCTTGGGGCTGGAGACATCCAAAGAAAAGAACATAGTGACTCCTAGTAAATCAGCCTGTTCTAGTAATTCCTTACAAGTTACTCCTGCTTCATATAGCTACACTATTATGAAATATACTGACAAGGTGTTTGTATTTCAGATGGTCTTTATTTTCCTTATTGAAAAAATGAGCCAGGATATCAAAGTAGCAGCTCTTAATAAGGCACAATAATGCCATCAATGAGAAATAAAAATAAGAAAGGAGAAGGAAAATATGTGAACTGCAGATGTCTCTGGTTCTACTGCATCACTCTTTCAGGAAGAGAGCAGAAAAAGATGAGCTCCATTTTTACTCCTCACCCTTTCCATTTTCCAACAGCAGCTACTGCTGAAGGAAGATTTTTGAAAAGTACAGAAAAACATCTACAGCCAGTTTTTCAAACCAGTGGTACTTTCTGATGCTACAAGCAATACAATCCTTAAGGTGCTCTAAAGGAAACATTCCACCAGTCACACAAAGCTGGGCTGTATCATTGCTCTGTGCAGGTACAACAGTGCATATAAGCAAATACAACAAAGTGAAAAAACACACCAACAATGACTGAAAGTGGAACTGGATCTCCAGGGACCCCTTCCAACCCCAACCATTTCATGATTCTGTGAGTCTTTCCTGAATAAAAATCCAGGACACACCTTGAGAAAGTCTGGCAAAACCTTATAAATGACAGCAACACTTCTGGCTATTGGCAATATAAATCTTATTCTTAGAATTACAAACAAAGTGTATGTGTAAAGCAAATACAAGTCATATTCTTAGTGAATATTTCATTTCCTTTGGAGAGACATCAACAAAAAATAATTAAAAGGCAGAATACAACAAAAGGAGGATAGTAAACAAGAAAATAACCTTCTTATTAAGAGTCTTCCATCGGGCGTTGACATCTTCAAGGTCGTGTTCAAGGTTTTCTGTGTCGGTACTTTTAGCAGCACTCTGAATAAGGCCCTGACCCAACCAATTTACTTCCTGTTGTTTTACTTGTAAGGGTTCAATTTCTTCTTTCTGGAATGCCTGCAGTTGAAACCCAAGACAGACATGAAACATGGTTAACTTTTGTTGTAAAATGCATCTGGTGTTTACATGATAGTATGCAACAAACACATTGCTTAAAACTGGTGTCTAGAAGAAAGGAAGCCATTCCTTGTCATGACCTTCCTAAAAAAGCATTAATAAATCTAAACAGAATAGACTCAACCTAAACAGAGTAAATTCAATACATCGTAGAAGGGGAAATGGCATACATTTCCATGAGTAGTTTTAGATAGGAAGGAAAGTAACAGAGAGAGGCAGTGAAGTTTGGGGGGGGGGGGGGGGGGGGGGGGGTGAAAAAAGAAAACTTCTGATAGAGGGGGAAAAAAAAAAGACTAGAGAAAATAACGTGTTTAATTATCTATCTATAAAATCTAACCAAAAAATGGCATAGACCAAGAGAGACGAGTGGGCATTTTTTTCCAAATTAGGACCAAAGTCAAAGTTTTCAGTCAAATTAACAGTGAAGAAGAGATATCTGAAGATCGGTTTAGGAGATTATAATGGTAGCAAGCGAGGAGGAGGCACTACAGATGCTGTTGAAACAGTATCCCAGCGGACACCCAGGAAAATGGGCTTTCATTCAAAGGATACTCTTGCAAATTGCCAAGGCTTTGACCGTGCCCAACAGCAGTTTGAGCAGTTTTGTGTTTGCTTTATTTTACTCTTGCAGGTATTTAGGCTTCTTCAGAGACAGATTATTACCATTAGCAACAGCAATGTAAATCTCCATTTGTATTCAGCAGCATTAAGCTGCACTGACACAAGTGTCAATGAGATCAGAAAATGGCCTGAAGCCCCTGAATTAATTACACAGGCCAGTGAAAAATAACCAATGAATAAACAATGCTAAAGAATGCTCAACTTTTGACCCTAAATCCTTCAATTTCTATAGCAGCATTCAGTAACAGTTTTGGTGTACACTTAGTGCATTCAAAGCAACCTTTCTCAGCATCCTGAAAAGCAGAGATCACTCTGAATGTATCAGCAACTCTCCTCTTTAGCACCAAACACACTGTGGCAAGTGATTGCTTTTAAAGCTGCAGACCTCAGGTGGCTGAGCACACTTCCACCAGCTTGACAAGTTAATCTAGAAGCTACAGCAAACACATTAAACATGAGGGGTGGTAATATAAATTAAGCATACCTAAGAGATTTGTTCCTATAGACCAAAAAAAAAACCCCTAAAATCTCTAAGATTGTGATTACATGAAAACTGAGAGTGTGCAATGAGTTGGCTGCTTGTAGAAGGCAAATGCTTGTGTGTTTCTTGACTGTAGGGTAAGGAGGAGGCAGAATAATATTTCAACACAGAATCAATAACAAATTCTTCTTTTATGTGCCATAAAGTCTCATCTTTTGAGAACAATGTCCTACCACAGAGGGGACTGATCTCCATAATCTGCCCTTTAAAAATGCACACATTCTTTGTGGAGACAAGCTTAAAATAAATTACAATTATTGCTGAGGCCAAAGTTTACCAGAACAACTTAGCAACAAAGCCTGAAGTATCTCAGATTTCAACCAGAGTGGGAAGAAAAAAATTACAGACCCGACAAACACCCTTTCCTTATTACAAAGCTTCCCTTACTCTCTTACCTCATCCACCACTCACAAAGCACTGCAAGATCCTATGCTTGTAAAATACTACCGTAAGGTCAGATCTGCTTTCTGGCACGCAAATGCAAAAGGCAGCTTTCAGAAGAGGCGGTGAGCCTTTAATCTGCCTGCTTTGGAAACCACAACCATCTGATACTGTTGCTTATACCTTGATGAGTAAGGCTGCTCAGGCTGAACACATGGGCCGTAGCTGCCCTTGAATGGCATTGCCTGCGACCGCACTCAGCGCAGACACCGAGCACCAACACAGAGCACGGAGGAGGCATTCCACGTCGGGAGTAACACGCACCAGCTGGGCAATAACAACCCTGCTCAGAACAGCTGGAGTAATAATCACCCCCTCAGACTTTGCCCCCAATTAATTTCCCATACTGACTACTTCATCTGTTTTTGGACACCCCATGCATGCTATGCAAATGACACTGATCAGTGCATCTGCCTAATTCATAATTTTTTTTAAGTTACGTTTTTGCAATAATGGCAAAACTTAAGAGTTTTAAACAAATATCTTTACAGTTATATTACAACTATTTCACAGATCCATGGATTCTTTTCTTTCTAATTACCTTGTTGGACAAGAGGCCATTGCAGACTGTATCCAACCTGTCTTGGATGCCAGTAGTCCAGATATTGCCTTTATTTCTCTCTGGGAAAACTTTTGGGCAGTTTACAGTACTATCTAATTCAAGCTGTTGAACAGAAAATGCCATTTCATTTGAGCCTGTACATGCTACACTGCATTCCTCTGTATCAGATAAAATTTCGTATTTTGCAAAATCCAAGTCACTAGTATTTACAGCAGCATTAGTGTAATAAACGTCTACATGAGGAGATACGTCATCCACATAATCCTCCTCTACTGTTGTGACTCGTATTTTAGTTTTTTCATGAACTTCATATGCATTTTCCACTTCATTTTTGTCAGGGGTAATACTTCTTCCATCACCTTGAAGAGGATCTTCATGTGATAGAATATTCTCTTTGAAACTTTGTAAGTGAGAGTATTTCCCCTCCATCTCTTCCTGCTCACTCTCAGCATTGTTTTCTTTTACTTTTCCAGAGGGTATAATGTCATGCAAAGCCAGTCTGCAGTCTTCTTTGACAGGGACACTCATGCTTGCAAGCAGTGGGGTTTGCTGCTCTCTGCAAATTGTTGCGATATATGGTCTGAAATGACCTAATACATGGATATCTTCTGCAGAAGACAGACTTTGTATTTGAGTTTGATCCCCTGCTAACAGTGTATCTTGTTTATCTTCCCTTTCTGTTGGAGGGCTGCATAAACCAGAATCATCCTCTTCCGAGGTAAGAGAATTCGTACCCCATTTGCACTTGCCTAGTCTAGCTGCCTCTGACAGATCAGCAGTTTCATTAAAGGAGCTTTCACTTCTGTTAGTGTAATCTGGAAAGCTGGGTGGAACAAGCATTCTCCACGATCGTCTATGCTCCTTCTTTTCGGTGTGAGACTTCACTTTGGGCAACCCAGCTGTCCGAATTATATCGCTGTTCAGTTTAAGAGCATCAAAGATCATTTTTTCATCTAACTTGTTAGCTTCACGGCTTCGGAGCTCAAAAACACTGGAAGAAGAAAGAGCACCATTGGAGCACAAAGTACTGATGTCCAGTGTTCTGTGACTGTAGGGTAAAGTCCGGTCTGTGAAATGCCTCGAAGAGAGGCTGCCCTTGGAGCCTGAATCAATCTGTTCATTCAGCCGCACAGTGTCATAGATAGACCTCTGGGGAACGTAGCAGTCTTCAATATTTAGATCTTCATCTTCTTCCCCTTTGCCAACACATGGAGGATTCTGACGTAGACAGTCTGGCCTGCTAAGTGGCTTCCCCATGATGAAAGTATTCACACAAGTATACCTCCGTTTTCACAGATTCAGGGCAAACATTTTAAAAACACTAGCAATTTGAAGAAATAGTAAACTTGCCCTTAGCATAAGATGCATAGATACAAAAATATACATCAAAAGATATGAAGTGGCTGAGGTCATTCATAATCAGTGCATCCGTTTAAATTTGACTTTACCTGGATATGAGGTTTCCTACCCCCCAAAATATAAAGTGCTTCAGTAACAAAGTAACAGAAATGTCCCAATGTCACAGAAAAACAAACTGTAGCAGAAACCAGAAGTAGCCAAATATGTCAAACATTCAGTGGAAGGCTTCATTTATTTTTCCAGGTCATCTCTATCTGAAATCTCCCAAATAAGCCTTCAAATGAACAAGTGTTACAGAAGGCAGTACATTATCTTCTGTACATGACTGCTTAACTGTAATCCATTTAGTTGGCTTGCAAGGTCCCATCTCCTTTATAAATAAAACATGGTGTGGCAGCTTAAAAAGACAGAATCCACAGTGGCTAGTATGGTCCTGACCAAGGCACGGAGAAAATCCTGGGAGGTGGAGGGAAATAAGTTAAATCCAGAACAGTAAGAATAATAAAACAGCCCTTTACTTTTTTGGCAGTAGCTATAAATAACATTGATCTGAAAAGGCAGCTTATCCTCCTCTTGTAGCAGGCTTGTTCGTGGTGCCTCCACAAGTCCCACAGGAAAACATCACTTTCCAGCCAAGCCAATGCGTCCCTGGAGCAGACTGTCGGAAGACGAATGTTTCAGCCCGATTCTTCCGATGCCATCCTGGAGAGCTCTTGAAGGCAGCTGCAGAGCCGAGCGAGCGTGGCGCGCTCCCCGAAGGCACGGCAGGTTTACATTCGGCAGGTCCCGACTACAAGCCGCAGCTAGCGGGCTGCCCTCGCCTCCTCCTCATTTCTGAGGCGCAGCTGCTCAGGAGCCGAGGGAGGGAAATCCCCGCCGTGCAGCGCCGGCGCGTCCCGCCCTGCGCGGCCGCCCAGCGCCCCGGCTCGCCCCGCCGCGGCCGCCAGGAACGCCCCGCTTCGCTCTTCAGCAAACATCTGCCACCGGCCCGCCCGCGCCCGGAGCGCCGCTCTGGGGGCTCCCCCCGGGGGCTCCCCTCCCTCCGTGTCTCCCCGCCGCCTCCTTATCTCCTCAGCCGCCCGCGCCTTCGCTCCTCGCTCGGTGCCGTGCAGGGGGCTGGGAGGGCAGGCGGCGGGGAGGCTTCGCCGCCCGCCCGGCGGTGACATCACTCCCGCCCCAGCCCGCTCCGAGCGCTGGGGGAGCGGCCGGCACCGCTCCGGCCGCCGGCCTGCCCGGGAGAAACTCTGGGAAGGAAGCAGCGCTTTAACCGCGCCCGCACGCCATCGCCCCGTCTCATAAAGCAGTCATTTCAATGGAGGCTTCCTTTCCAAAGTTACACCGAAACTTTACCTCTGTATCACTTAAAGAAATCCCCTAAACTCGCCTAGTGTTTAGATTAGGCGTTGGAACAGTCACACATTGCTCCACCTGACATGCAAAGTGAGATAGTCAGTCCAGTTTTGACTATTTTCAGTCTGGTCACTGGCCCTGAGGCAAGAGCTTAGGGTGGCGTTGGCTGACAGGGCAGCCACTCCTGAGGAATCCAGCTCCCACTGAAAGAAGTATTAAAATATTGGGAAAAAACTAACTATATCTGAAAGACCTTTTTTTTTTTTTTTTTCCCCCTCCAATGGGATTTATTGGAATCCAAAACCAGCCTATCGGGACAAAGATTCCCGTTTTGGAAATCGGCATCTTTTAAATACAGTTCAACACTTGTTCATAATCTACACTTCTAGCTCATAACCTTGGAGGGGAAGGGTTGGGAGACTCACAGGTAACTTGCATAGGAGGAGCTGCCATGACCAAGCAGCTCCACTCCAGCAGAAGCCAAACCCCTAATGATCTGAGCTGCTGGGGTGACAGCAACCATCGGTTATAGGGACAATTCAGATCTCAGTTTAAGGACAGCGTAAGGCACTTAGTGCTGAAACTTAACACAGTGCATTCACTACAATCAGCTTGAGCTTTCTGCATTAAGCAGCAAGCAGGATACAATGCATGCAAGAAATACAAACATACCACACTTCATGTTTATTGATTTACTTAATAAACAGTCAGCTACATATCAAAACACTAAGGTCATGCAAAACAAATTCTCTTTTCCTTCTCTCTGGTGGGCAGCGATATAACATTCAAATTATGCCAATCACTTCGGGATTCTCTAGCAGAGAATATACTAGAATGGTAAAGATGCAAAAAGAATTTTAGATACTTTTGATGAAAGGTCCTATCGTCCAGGGTTATTTTCACCCAAAACAACCAAAACCAGATAAATCCCTGCTGAATTCAGAAAGGACTGTATGATTTTATAGGGGAAGCATATAGCTGAAATTGATCTGTATTTGTTCAACAGCAAAATCATTTTAACAGTTAAAAAATAGTTTACCATTTTTCGCTGTTTCAGCTGAAGACTTTTGTATGACAGATAAGTCATTTTCAAAATGCAACTCTTAAAAAAAATTTAATGCTTTCTTATATTACCTTTGCTTTTCAATACAGACCTTAACTGTAGTAAATCCCATGGAAGATTTTAGTATCTTATTCTAGGATTTGTAAACAGAGCATGGGATATGCAACACTTAGCCCAAAGAGAAACTTAAAGAGAAACTTCTGAGTATGCTTTCAACACTATTTGCCTTCAAAGCAAAAATCAGAGGACTGACACCCTCTACATAACTAGCAAGATGTAGATATGGCATTTAGGGACTTGATGGACTTGGCAGTGCTGAGTTAACATTGGACTCAATGTTCTTAAAGGTCTTTTCCGACCTAAACAATTCTGTGGTTCTATAACATAAGCCGATTAAAATCTTAGTTCAAGCTCATTGGCAGGACTACTCAGGCTACCTAAAAATTCCCATAAAGTGCAATTAGAAGGCAACCTCTAATGACTATATCTACTTTTAATCCAAAAATAAAAGCAAAAATCAAATTAACCACATGCTCATGAAAGCTGTAACAGTGACATGTTGGTCTTACTAAGAGGAATGACAGTACAAAGAATTGTGAAAAAGTTTCAAAAAGTAAAATAATTCAACTTGGGGTTCTCTATTTCAGAGAGAAACTAGCTGCAAACACTTCTCCAACTGCAAATATTCTAGCACTGTGCAGCTACTCAAACCCAGAGTGTTTGGTTCAGTCCACTTGCACAATTCTTTCTTGTTTTGCTTTTGAAGAATGGTGACAGACTCAGTGTACCTTAACAAACCTAATTTACTGAAATTTCCCTTCAGGACTAATCTACACATTGCATACAGACTTTGGGGTAAAAAGTGTCTTACAAAGCCAAGTTAATTAGTAATTTTTTGTGTGTGTTTATATTAATTGAGATAAATTCTTCATTTCATTATACTCTCCCTGAAGTGAAGTAAGAGTCATGATTCCACTTTGAAATGTGCTCTGAAGATTTTCATTTACAGAAAGTAAATTTTATAACTGCATTGTAAATAAATATAGTTTAACACTGACAGCAACTACTTTCAATTTAACACTCTATACCAACTGGAATAAGTACATTACAAAGAAGAAATACAAATAAAACAAGTATGCATATGCATTTTAAATATATATATATAAAATACAACTCAAAGCAAGTTTATTTTTAAAAAAACATTATGCATTTTAATGTCGTGCCAAGAAGCTGCATGCAGCTCTAACTCTTTGTACATAAAAATTGGTTAAACCACAAAAACCACCCCTGGCCCATTACACGAGATCCTTCCCTGAAGAGAGTGAAGATTTCATGCTAATAGATCTATACCAAAGAACAACTCTTTTGCTTTACTCTTGAGGAATTGAAGTTGACTGTAGCTGACCACAGAAGCTAAAGACATAAGGAGCCAGACAGTGGTTTTGTGGCCATAGCCACATTTTCAGGTTGTATGTGTTCGTGTACGTGCACAAACATGTGAGCAAACACAAACACACCACGAGTGGAGCAGGATCTGTGGGATCCAGTCTCCCTATGGTTTGCTGCCTCAGATAGAACTCTCTCTGGAAGGGCAAAGAGTATAAACATATAGATTACTTACTGTAATTTTGATATGCCCCAGTAGCACTGACACCAAGCATTAGGAGAATTGATCCCTATCCTCCTGCTATCGGTATCCCTTCATTAACTACACTCTCACTTAGTAAAATTTCCCATTCTGGTCTCCCTATTTCCTTTCTTCAAAGGCTCCTCACTCTGCTGTTTTATTTCTGCATTTGCTTTTCACTTATTTAAACACTTCACTTTTTCATCATTCTTCACCTCCTGTTTAATGGCATTGTGTTTTTAATCATAAGCAAAAGCATGGCCTAAAATAGTTGCTTCAAGCAAAACACATTTCTAAGCTTATAAATATCTAACATAAATACAATCTGAGAGTTGACTTCTGGATATAAACATGCTGCTATCACTGTTCTCCTTTATGTTTCTCCAGGGTTTTTTTTGTCTCCTTACCACATAAACTCTTGTGTTTCAGGCATGCTGTCCTCCCACTGGTCTGCACAAGTTTCTCACTCCCAAACTGCTCAATTGCTGTGTTGTGTCCAATGCCCTGGTGAACTAAACACTGGGACAATACACAGGGAACTGGACTTTTCTACCATTCTCTCATCAGGTTGTAAAGCTCCAGAAACATTTTTCTTTATAATAAAATACGTATTTGTACATATACAATTCATTGTATAAAATACCTATTAACAAAGACCTGAAGCTGCACCTAATGTTTGAAAATGTAAGAAATGTGGTGAAATCAGAGATCCCAAACTGGCTACAGCTGAAGTCCTGCAGAGCCAATGTAAGCAAGAGCATTCACAGCAGGAGCTGTTGCTATTTTCAAATATCCGAAGTGTTTTACTAACCATATACAAAGAAAAGCCATTTGTTTCTCTTTTAAATTGAGATAGACTTGTTAGGATAGATTGGCATACAATTTTAATCCTCCCAGTCTAATGCAATCTCCTCATAATGTAACTATTTGTTCAAGATTTTTGTCTCTATTTATGCATTCTCAAAGATCATCAAAACTCATAGTAACTTCCATTTGACATTCCCATATGAAAGTTTCCTGGTTTCATTTCCCTTTCCAATATGGCTTGAACAAGCAAAATGCACCCTCTGTTGGGCCAGACATGTAATGACTCTTTTCCAAGGTCATCAAATTTTTAACAGCATAGCTTATCAAATCCTGCAATGAAGGTTTGGCTTTATCATTAAGTGTCAACTAATGTACAATCTTACAAATATTTGAATCAATATTATATTGGAACGAAACCAAAGCAGTGCAGAATATTCAGTGCTACTATATAGCCATTAGGAGATTTATGATCTTTTTCAATCACTGCTTACATCTATAAATCTTTTCAGTGAGCACTGGAAATTCATTTCTTGTAACATAACCCAATAAAATATCTCTACTTATGTCAGCAGCAAAGCTCAATTAACACTCACTATCACTGCAATGCATTCTTTTGAGCTGGACATGGATTGTTAGTTGGCATTTAAAAAGCTACATACAGAAGCTCTGGAGTACATTTTGGATAAGGATGCCACAGAAAAATCCCAGTATCATAGGGGATTATTTTGCCTGTTTTCTTTTTATTAGGGTATTTCTAGATAAGGGTGGAATTCAGTGAGGTAAAACTGGCCAGCGTATCAGAACAGAAAACAGCAAAAGGTAACATCTTAAACCTAAATATGCTGAAACCTATACCCAGGTGACAAAACCTTAAACTACTCAGATGACTCAGATGAGCAAAATGAATGTGGACTGGTAGGTAAACACTGGAGTCTAAAATTCACACCACTGTGAAGATGAAAGTTGTGTAGTACATGGACATTAAATTGAGACAATACGCAGTTTCTCAAAAACAGAAAGGCAGATGGATTACAGAAGGTAACAAGATAGCGATGGCAGGTGAAGAGGGAATTGGAGTGCAGAACTGGGAGTTGAGATGCAAAATTCCCAATGTCTGCCAAGCTGAAGCAAAGGAAAGCTCTGGTGCATGAGATTCCCATTTAAAACAGATAAAAAGCATACAGGTAGAACAGACTGCTTTGAAACAAGACTCCTCTAAGGTCTGCACTTAACCAGTCCCTTTCACTATGATGTTTAATAAAATGGTATTGTGGTAAAATACTTTATAATAGTAAGAAAGCAATCTTCCTACCTTGAATGTATTCAGCTGCTGATTAATAGCCTCTGTTTCCATTCCAACAGGACCTTGTGACTCTTCATGTTCTTCAGCTCTCCCAAGCAGAGTGGAAAATTCTTTTAGCTTACTGTAAAACTCCTCAACACGGCAAATAGTACCCTCCACTTGATCTTCCCTGGCTTTTGCTCTGTCTAGTAGCTTGTTGCACTGTTTATTTAGAGCTTCCAAGTCTCTCTTTATACCAACAAGATCAGGAGAAACTTCAGCTTCTGTGGCTAGCATAATTTTACAGTTTTTATTAGCATTTTCATTATTCATTATAAGATCCTCCAACTTTTTCATGAAATGTTTTATGTCCTCTCTCTGTGATTGCAGTACCTTGAGATCTCTCCCCACTGGAGCCATGCTATCAAGTTCATCATCAAACTCTGCAAACTGAGAGAACATCTCTCGGATGCTATTTTGGAAATGGCCAATTCCCTGAAGTTTGGTCTCTAGGAATGAGCACCTATCCTCAACTTGCTGCTTCACTGCAGTGTATTCTTGCTCCAAAGATTCAGCTTGGAGTAAGAGGTCAGAAACACCTGCTGAATCAGAAGCTTCTACCACCAGGTCTTGGGCAAGCTTTTTTGCCAAATCAACATGAGGCTTTAAAGCTTGCAAGGCTTTCTGCTGGGCCTGCATCATTGTCAGGTGTTTGTTACTGAATGACTGAGGTCCAAGTGAGTCATGAGCTTCCAGATGCTCTTTGGCACTTTTTATTTGTCTTTCAGTTTCCCTGGATGAGTCCTGAAACTCTTTCAGTCTTTGCGCCATATTTTCCAAGCACTCTCTCTTCTTATGTAACTGTTCTGTAACCACTTTCACATTCTGGTTCAGCACCTTCGTTTCTTCTTGAACAATTTCTTTATCTGTTTGACTTGCATTGAGCAAACTTTCAGCAGAATTATTTAATAGTTCCACCATCCCATGATGTTTATCCAGGTCCTTCTGCCATGCCCTCACCTGAACAATAGAATCCTCTATTTCAACAGGGTTTATGCCAACTTTTAATTCACACAGGTTACTTTGGCACTTCTCTATCCATGGCTGCAGATTTTCTACATGCTGCTTATATTTGAGAGCTTTCTCCAGACAATCTGCTAATTTATCTTCCCTTTGTTTTACCTGTTTATTCATTTCATCCCAGTTATTCTTGAGTGTGGCAATTTGGGATTGTAACTCTGCTTTGTCATCTCCTTGAGTCTTCTGTAAGATACTTTCTCCTTCTGCAACAATTCTTTCATATGAACTAATCTGATCGGTCATTGTCTTCTTAAAATCTTTCTGTTCCTCAATTAGTGATTGCAAGGCATCAAGTTTGGCTGACACAGGACGAGCCTGGTTCAGCTCTTCTTTCTTTTTGCTTAGCCAGGCCTGAAAGTCCTTAGACATTTGCTGGAACTGATGAGAAGTGGTGTACGCTGACTGAAGCTGCTGAACATGGTTATCTACAAAGGAGAAGGCAGCACAGAGGTTCATTAGCAGAACCTGCAAGTATTCAGGAAAAAAAATAATAACTAATATTGATTCTATTATGCATGATCATTAATTTAAAGAAAACCAGTCCTTAGCATGTGGAGTTTGACTGGCAGATAACCAAGTTTCTTGCAAGGGTCAGACTCATTCCTGTAATGCAGAAGAGCAGCGAAGGCATTAGGATATAAATCAAATGAAGTGAGCTTATCCAGTCTGTGTCTACATGGATCCCATTTGGGCAGATTTTGGTGGTAAAAAACACACAATCATGCTTCATGGTACTATGAAGTGTAAGCACAGGGAAAATTAAGTGGTATAACCTAGTAGTGCCTAACTCATGGCCTACAGGCAATACAGGTTCCATGGGAGATTCTTTGAAATTCCTTATGACCAGAGGAAATTAAAAATACAAAACTTAGGCTGCTAGGGAGAACAAAGTATGATATAGCTTGCAATGTATTACTTGCTCAGTTCTGTTGTTCACAAGGTAAGGAAAGGCTGCAGACTACCAGACCCCTTCTGTCACAGGCAGTTTTATACAATTACCACTGTGTTTCACAAAGCCATTAACTGGTGTTTGCCTAAAAATTATCATTTTGGCTTATACTCTGCCCCTATGAAGCTGGGTAGCTGAATGAAGAGCATCCTGTTTAGGTATTCTAATTCAGTGAAGATGCACCTGAAGGAAGACAAGACAAAAGCAGCCTTGCTATTTTATTCCAAGTTCTCTCCCAAACTATTCACCAGAGATCCCAAGCATTGTTCTTATCTTTCCAAGGCATGGAGATTCTTCTAATGTACAAGTGCTGGGAGATTGGACTGGATAGAGACTGGCACCAGGCTCAGTTCACTCAACACCTCTATAACAAACTTTTGCCTTACTTTATGCCTTAGTTTTTCTTTACGTAAATACTAACCTGATTTTTGCTCAATATCCTTAAATGATTTTAAGATGCCGTCTAACTGTCTTGTAAGTTCTGCTTTCAAATACTCTTCCCCAACCAGTGCTGACAGCTCTTCACATAGAGCTTGTGCTGCATTTATATTCTTCATTTCCCGTTCTATTTCCTCCTTCATTTCTTTAGCAATTTCCAGCTGTTGTTTCACAGCATCAGGTTGTGTACTCACAGCCAGGCTGCTGCAGAGTTTACTGTCCAAGGCACTTAGCTTATCAGACAGATTTCTGAGTAAACTTTGATACTCTGTGCTTTTCACAATGGCTTGGTCAATTCGGTCACATCTCTTCTTCAGCTGGCTGGTTAGACTGTTCCACTTTTGTGCCACAGCTGCCAGTTGCTCTTTTACAATTTCATGTGAGGGTGGATGTTCGCCAGGTCTCTCCAGAATCCCCTGCCCAGCCATAGTCAACTGCTCATATTGTGGCTTTCTGGTCTCAAACTCTTTGAGCAGAATCTAGGAAAAAAAGAGAATTTTAAAATTAATTTACTTCCTGAGAAAAAGAAGTGCTTCTGATAAAAAACCATGTAGAATTTGTTGTAGCTAAGCTCTATTATTGAGTGTATCCAAGTTTAAAAAGCCAGTGAAATAAAAGTGCCTTCTACATATACTATGTTGTTTCCAAGTATTTACATCAAAGAAACAGAAAAAAATGAGGTGAATTTACACATCATCTAACAGAAATTCAACCAGGAGATACAAGTAAACAATGAATTCTGTTAATACTACAGTTATTAAGTAACCACACCAAGCAAAATAAGTGCTGTTTAGTTTCAGGTAGTGTCTTCTTTCCTAGACAGTTTTGCTATTTGTCTTAAGAAAGAACTTCAAAGAAGATGTATTCTGACATAATATCACAATGTTTTATTATAGAACAGAGACTATTTGACTAATTCACAGAATGACTGAATGTGTAGTGTAAGACCTTTTAAGTTAATATCACTAGTCAGTATTTTCTTTTTTGACAATCAGTGTCAGTGCTTACAAAAGAAGGGAAAAATATAATGGTTTTACTTTACAGAACATTCCAAACCCTTTCTAAGTCAATTAGGTTGAACTTTTAAGGACTGTGAAGTGATACATGATAGTCTTATGCCATCTGTCTAGACTTCTGAAGCACTTACAAACCAATATTGAGTCATAGCATTTCACATAGTATTAGAACATAATTCATGTTTTAAACACTTCATCTTAAACAATATTGATATTAAAGCTTTAATAACACTTTTTTCAAAAACAACTAATTTCCCATCAGTTTAGAATAACTACCAGCAATAGAAATGTTTGAAATTAAATTTTCTACCTTCTGCAACCTCATCTGATTTCACATTTACTTTCTTTTGTCTGCAGTTTGCTGTGTTGCTGTCAGTAAACTACTCTACTTTTTTCATTATACTTTTCCTCTGTCTTTGACACTCTTGGCCCCATATCTATCCACAGTACTGCATTTCACTTGCCTTCATATTTTTGTTAGCTACTGGCACAGTCAAGGGAATAAAATCTCAAAAAGCTAGTTTTAACCACAGACTATACAAGAGGAATGACAGTAAAATAGCAAAATAATAAAATTCAAAGGGACGCTTTCATTCTACTACAGAGAAACCACAATATGGTGTCTTGGTTTTGAAAGAAGACAGGTATCTGCTAAAGAGAGGCAGGGCCTCTCTTGGGATGGATAATTTAAATTCTTTTCTTTCAAATTATTATAATTTAGAAAAAAAAAATTAAAACGGCTCTCAGGCAGAGATATGGGGATAGGAATAACAGTTCTTTACTAATAGGTATAACAAGGCAAACAAACAACGACAACTACAGCAATTAATAGCGAAAACAGAACTAGGGACTTTGACGGGGCTTGGTCTTACAAAACTCAGGGCAGTCTGGTCTTTGGGGACTCTAAAAAAAAAGGTACCAAGCTGGAACGGCGGGGTATCCCGGGCTGGTGGATCGGATGAAATTCGGAGCTCTGTCGGTGGTCACTGGAAGGCAGGGGTGTTTGGCAGGGAGGGCAGTGCGGGGCCGCGGTGCAGAGCAGCTCTAAAACAGCGCTGAGGCAGTGGGACAGGGCTGAGCTAGCTCTAGCAGGGCAGCAAAGGAGGAATCAGGATCTTCTTGGACACACGAGCAGATGATGGTAGCTCTCTTCAGGATCAAATCCTGGTGGTGCTAGTGAGAAACTTACGCAGCAACGGCAGCTTCTTCTTCTCTTGATGCAGACTATACTAAAAGTGAAGCTGCTTTCTAGCACTGTCTTTCTCTCTCTTTCTAGAGAAACTCGCAGAGACAAAGGGTGTAGCTAAATACTAGGGTCTATCTTTTTTGTCTTAGCTGAGCACTGATAAGTACTAGCAATTAGCTGCTAAGCAACTCTTGGGAAAAAAATTCTATAGGTGAAAAAGAAAAGAAACTTAACCCCCAACATTAATCTACCCCGAATTTTTTCCTATACTAACATATTACATTGAATTTAAACTTCTAAACTATATACATACATGCACTACTTTAATTATATACATATATACATGCAGATATGGGTACAGATACAGTGGCATGGGTAGTTTACTCTAAAACAAGGTCTCTTTGAGGTATGCATCGAGTTTGTCTATCTTTCTGCATTACTTACTAAGTGCAACTTGGTCTTTGAGCGAAGACAACCCCACGGATGGGATTGTCTTTGCTGGAGGCAGGATAAACTCAAACAGTTTTTCTTAGCATACTTCTCATGTGTACTACTGGAACTTTATCTCTATCTATTGTTCTCAGGGGCTCAGACTGGGCAGGGCCTGCTCGGTTGGTGGAACTTCTGGTGTTCACTAACTATGTGGCTTTTGCTAAATTAATCTTTCAGTTCTTGAAAGACTTCTTACTCAGTGCTTTTAAGGTGGTTTTAAGCAGGCTATTGCATCGTTTAACTTTCTCGGCAGCTGGTGCATGATAGGGGATGTGATATATCTATTCGATGCTATGTTCTCTGGCTTAGGTGTTTACAAGGCTGTTCTTGAAATGGGTCTTATTGTCTGACTCAATTCTCTCAGGGGTGCTATGTCTCTACAGGACTTGTTTTTTAAGGCTCAGGATGGTGTTTTGGGCAGTAGTGTGAGGCACAGGGTAGGTCTCTAGCTATTTAGTGGTGGCTTCTACTATGGTCAGCACATAGCGCTTGCCTTGGCGGGTCTGGGGAAGGGTGATGTAGTCAATCTGCCAGGCTTCTCTATACTTATATTTAGACTATCGTCTCTTATACTATAGGGGCTTTACTCGCTTGGCTTGCTTGATCGTAGCGCAGGTCTTACAGTCATGGATAACCTGGGAAATACTGTCTATGGTTAGATCTACTCTTCGGTCTCGTGCCCACTTATAGGTGGCATCTCTGCTTTGATGTCTTGAAGCATTATGGGCTTATCGAGCTAGGAACAGCTCTCTCTTGTGCTGCTAGTCTAAGTCTATCTTTGATACTTCTATTTTGGCAACTTGATTTACTTGCTCATTGTTTCGGTGCTCTTCATTAGCTCTGCTTTTGGGGACGTGGGCATCTACATGGCGGACTTTCACAGGCAGCTTCTCTACTTGAGTGGCAATGTCTTTCTATTTATCAGCAGCTCAGATTGGTTTTTTTTGACGCTGCTAGTTGGCTTTTTTCTACTTTTTTAGCCAACTCCACAGAGCATTGGCTACTATTTACGAATCAGTGTAGAGGTAGAGCTTTGGCTACTTCTCTCTTTTAGCAATGTCTAGGGCTAACTGAATGGCTTTGAGTTCAGCAAGTTGACTCGACTCACTTTCTCGTTAGCTACTGGCACAGTCAAGGGAATAAAATCTCAAAAAGCTAGTTTTAACCACAGACTATACAAGAGGAATGACAGTAAAATAGCAAAATAATAAAATTCAAAGGGACGCTTTCATTCTACTACAGAGAAACCACAGTATGGTCAAAACAGAAAGATGTATCAGAGGATCAATGTCTCCTCAACATTTTTTTTACCTGTTCTGATCTCTTTTGACTCTTATGATAATTTTTTATGTTAATTACTGTAGTCAAGTATGACATAAGCTGATACCTAAAGATAAATGAATCTAATGGCTTATACTAACCATGCTCTGCTCTAGATACAAAAAAGTACTTTGCTAATAGCAAAAAGGCAGAAGAAACTTAAATCAATAATGTGTGTTGGCATTACTCACCTGAACCTGTTGCTTTTGTGTATTCAGCATATTAGGATCAATTGATAATGGTCCCAGCACACTGACCATTAGCTCCTTTTCTACAAGCCAGTGCTTTAGCTGAGCTTCTGCTGTCTGGAACTGGATCAGGTAATTTGAAGACTCCTCCAGTTTTTGTTGTCTCTCAGATGTAACTTGATTGAGCTCTTTCCATTTGGAATCTAACAATGACAATGTTAACATATTGCATGCATGTTCTAGCAGATGGATTGTGAGACAGCAGACAATATATGAAAGATAAACAGAGCTCTCTCATAAGGCTTCATGCTGATTAACTCCAGATGCCTCATTGCAGTGACTCTGCAAATAACATCTTTTAAAAGTCAGACCCACATACACTTGGATGACAGTCAGCCACTGTGGAATTTTTAGAGCAATGAACATCCAACATGTAATAAAATTATACTGGAATATTACTAAATGAAATATACCTAAAAATAGGCTTTGGTCTCAAATGATACAGAAAGCAAAGGGTTCTACTCAGTTATAACTTCATTTAAACATTCATTTAAAACCACTCATCTAAAACATCTAAACCAGGTACCTAATGATGGGCAATGAGAAAACTTCTGCACATAGGTACCTCAAAAGCACTGTGTGAGCTTAGGTTCACACCTTGCCAGTCTGTGGTCTTTTCCACTATGGCAAGTGGCTTCCAGAGCAGCCTTTGAGTCTTAGTCTTGCAACTTCCTCCTTCCCCTCTGTGATACTGCTAGTGCTTGCTCAGTCAGGTCTGGTATTTTGCTAACTCTCCCTCTCCCCTTTCAACACGACTAAAGACTTTACCTGCTACTTAAACTTTTCAGAGTTTCACTTACAAGCAGGAAAGACTGGAAAAATTCTCAGCTTCAAAATTACTGTTGGTGTAGCAATGCAAATGCCTATCACTATGAAACAAGATTGACATACAATGCTATTGACCTATAATTTATTTAAAATATGACTAACATAAAAAGAATTTTTAAAAGCTCATGACAATTATGCGCTGCAATATCTCAAAATCTATTGACCAAGCATGGTAATTTTCTTGGTTTTATTGGCTTTTTAAAATTTCTTTAGCAAAATTTATACAGTTTTAGAAACAGAAAAAAAACACCAAACCCACAAAATGCCAAAAGCCAGTAGTTCATGGAGAAAATACATGCAGAAGAGCACTATCAACAACTCAAACTATTCTCTACATGAAATTAGAATCACCTTGATTTGTTATACTTTGTAAAAAAAAACAAAATACATATGTTGCATGTAACTGGCCAGTCAAGTTTTAGCTGCACACCATTTGAAAAAGATAAAGCCCCTTAAACAGGAAGTCAAGCTATAGCCTATGCACTAATACAAATTCAAAGCCCATGGACATCAGTGGAATTACTTCAGATCTACAATGCTTGCAAATGGAGTTATTTCCATTGTAAGACGTAAGAGGAAACATAGCATTAAAAATACTTGTTATTGCTAATAAATTTCAAAATTCATAATAAAACAACTTCCAAATCAGTCTGAGCTATAATATAGCTTTATTGAAGTACCTATTTTATCCAACGTTTGTCTCCACTTAGGTGCCTCAGGAGAGTCAGGGTTCTTCTCCAACAGCTCTGTAACTTTGTCCTTTAGTTCCTGCACTTTATTTGCACTTTGCTTTAATTCAGTTTCAAAAAGCTGAAAATTTAGGTGATAAAATAAATAAATAAGAGACTAAAGAGGAATGGTAAAGTTTGCAGTCCATAATACTGAGGTACCAAACATGAAGATAAAAAAAAATATCTAGCCTGTATATAATACTTTTCTGCTATGAATCTCAAAACACATTATAAGGACATACGTTGCTAGTCAATTTTTTTGGAAGAGAGAACCTGAAAGATATAAACTATATTAATAATTATTGCTTAATTTGAACAAGTGACAGAACTAGAAGAATTCAGATAAATAAAATTCATTAGGTACCATCATATTCACTTATACTTGGAATCTATTTGTGTACAGAAAGCAAACTGACTAATGCAAAGTACAGCTCACAGCAGAAATAACCCAGCTAGCTCTGACAGAGAAGAGTGTGGTATGACCTCATTTACCTCAGTAGAAATCCTGCTATCACAGACTATTTAGCCTAGATCCCCTAAACCCATAGTTTAGAGAATCAGAGTTTTAAGTGTAAACCTAACAGAAGACTGAGATACTCCATCAAATCCCAATTAATGCTGTTCTTGCAGACAGAAGTGAATGTTTCTTATATGCCTGGCAAAGGACTCTTATATGAATGTTCTCAAGTAAAAAAGCTTGCCTCATGGAGCTGCTTTTTAATTATCCAAAACCCACAAAAACAAACACTGAACAAACTGTACTTGATTTAGAACTTCCAGTAAAAGGTCCAATGCCTCAGGTGACTCTTGCCTGAGCACTCGCTCAGTTTTCCAACTATTTGTGAATACTTTTCTATTACTACACTATAGGTTAGATGATCATGACAGCTTTGCACATTCTCTGTTAAGAAAAAAGAGCTGGTTTTCTTTCACACTTAGTCTGAATTTTAGGATTGAATGTTATCCAATTCTGAGGAAATTGGTAGCTGGTCAGGTTAATTTTTAAGGGTGACATGCCAAATCTAAAAGAAACTCAGTTAAATCTAATTCTGTCTTTGTTTATATACAATCACAAGCAAGAAAAGAATTTTCCCTATCCATTACATTTCCCTTTATAGATGAACCTTACATGTGTAAATATTGTCCTTCATTGCTAGGGAAGCATATGTCTCCAATGATGAAACAGGACAGAAGCTTACTGCTGATTCAGTGGTTTTCTCATATCAGTAATAAAGGGGGAAGGAGGCTGTTGTGCAGCTATATAACTTAACAAGCATGACAGGGCTGCTGAAGAGAAACACTGCCTTGGAAGAGACATAAGCCACTGCAGCTGCAGAGACCGGGAGGTCTGTGGAGCGTCAGTGAGCCAGCAGCTGCAGAAACAGCTTTTGGACAGATACAACCCTTCAGATATTACAAGCAATCTATTAAAGACCTCTAAACCACTAAGATCAAAAAAGTTTATTTTATAATCAGTATAGCCTCACCTTTTCAAACTGTCCACTGGAATTATTATTTTCTGACCTGCAAAACTCATTTTCTCTGACACAATTCTCATTTACTCCACTGACACAGTTTGCCAGACTTGCTCTAAGCCTGACTAATATGCTTAGTAGGATCATTTAAATACTCTCTGTGACATTAAGCTAGGCTGAGATATCAGTTGTTTCATAGCATCTGCCTAATAACTACAAGAAAAAGTATTTGAAGGCACAAAGTACCTTATGTTGCTCAACTTGGGCTTTAACCGCTTCACTATCTGTTGGAGCAGCTTCCCATTCTGATGCAGTTTTGTCCATTTTTTGCAACCAATGCATCATTGAGGCCGACTCTTCCTGAATATTTTGCATTTTTGAAAGCATATTTTCTAGTTCTGAAATCTTTTCATTCAATAAAACTCCCAAATCTTCATAGCTATGATTTACACTAGACATAGCTTGTTGAACAGTTGTCAGTTCTGTAAAGAGAGGAACATGAAGAATGTGTTAGAAGTTACAAGCCCTTGAAAGGACACTGAATGTACTGAAACAGTATTGAAAAGTACTCTGAGTTACAGTAGTTAATAGTCCCTCAAATAAGAAGTCACTGAATATGTTAGAGTTATTTCCAATCCACTCTAAATGTGGCAACGCTACATCTGAACGAGCTAATATAAGTTCCTATTTGCAAGAACTTATTTCACAGAAATCATTATTTCAATATATACAAGTGCACAGACATGTTTCAATCTTTCTACCCATTGCTGTTTTAGTATTTTAAGTAACAATTCCATTACCAAAAGTTGAATATACTGGGCTACAGTTCAGCTACAATGAAGTCCTTATATAAATTTCCTTTGTTTCTATGAAAGAGTTGGTCACAGTGATACAAATGTATATAAAATGGGTGTCTTTGTATATATATATATATTTGTGTATACACATGTTATGTACGCTGATGGGTGTTTCAATCTCCATTGACAGGCATTTCTCAAAAGTCATGTCTAAAATTAAAATAGCCATCCCTGTATACATTTATAAAAGTATATAATGATTTAGAAAACAAGGCCAAATTTCGTTGGTTTTCAAAGAAAATAATGAGATAGGTATTGTTATAATTACTTATAATATCATGCCCTAGTCAATGTAGTTGTTTTATGTGATGGTGATGTGAAATTTCAGTCTGATAATGATTGCTACAAGCAGATTCATGTGTAACATTTAAAAAATACTTCAATACTTAACAGTAATTGGCAAGCAACATTTCTTTATCACATACTGAAACTTTTACTGACCTTTATTTTTCAAGAAATCTTGAGTTCCTGGAGCTCCTCCTTCACCATTTAAAATTGTGCCACCTGTGAATCAAAAGAGATGAAGCCTTTTGCTTATCTGAGCCCTTTTCCACCAAAACTTCATTTCCTGGGGTTCACTTCCTCTTCAAAACAGCATGATCCATAGCTGTCATTACAACATCAAGAATGAAGCTCCAGCCAGCCAGTACCATAAGTGGTATCACACAGGCAGACCTTGGGCATAGTGGGTGGGGTGTACATGCATGCACTTAGAAGGGTGCACATATGTGTGATGTATCAGCAGTCCTACTGCTCACAATTTTGTACTAAACAACTGACCAGGGCCAAAGGTTTATGCCCTAGCTATGAGGCCTATTCACATCCAGACTACTAACATCACTTCCTTCCTCCTCCCCCAAAGGACCCTGTTCCCTGCTGAGAACACAGTTTTACCCAGCTGTAACAGGTATAGCCTGGGAGAGGATGAGCTGGCAAACGCTGCAACTAAGGAGAGCACTAAACATTAAACAGCAAAGAGGCCCAGAGTGCTTACTGCAGACATCACAACCAAAGGCACTGGTTACTTAGGGCACCATTACCCACCAGGGAAGTGGTTGAGATACCATTCCTGGAGGTATTTTAAAAAGATGCATATGTGCCACTTGGGGACATGGTTTAGTGCTGGACTTAGCAGTGCTGAGTTAATGTTTGGACCTCATAATCTTAAGGGTCTTTTCCAACTTAAAAAGATTCTATTGTTTATGGAGCATTGTAACTCTGCTCAAAAAGCTCTCGAAACCAACTGGATTAATCCCTCCCTATCCTATCATAAGCAAGACTCAAGCATGTGCTCCATGATAGGAATTGCAGTGTGGCACTCTTACACCTGAAGTCCTTACTGTCACTCGGAGGGAGCCATTCACCTAGACAGTCCTACTAATTAACCATAACATCAGAGCCTCTGAAACCAGAGCTAATGGGTTTTGTAAAATAGAGTCAGACCAAAGTGCAGGGCCACATGATCACACTGCAGAGAACTGCGAGGAGGATCACTTCCCGCTCTCCTGCACATATGTATTCCCAGAAGAGCAATTAACAGAGGAAGATTAATGGTTGCCTTGGAAAAAGCTATGCATCCAGCCCCCAGTACCAGCTGGACAGTGAGGACTACATTAGTGGCAGCTGGAGGATGGCAAGAGAAAATAAACCAGATAAGAGAAGTCACAGGCTCCAGCCAGAGTCCTGTAGATCTTCACACTCTTTTAGCTGGACTCTGGTATTTATAACTCTGATAAAGTGATACACAGTACAGCTCTTGTTAAGGATGTTAATGTTCTGGTCTGGAGGATTATAGCTGCTCTTATGTGATAGCTATTTAACTATTTTTTCTATCTCGATGCATAGAAGTAGAAAAGAGGCAGAGGAATGAGCCCAAATAGATAATAGAAAATTCCAAAATGTTCTTTGAAAGATTTTTATTTAAAGTTCAAAAAAAAACCCCAAAACCAGAGGCAGCTATTACAAAGAGATATAAGAAAGTGTTCTACTTTTGCTCAATAGGTATCCTCTGTCAGTTCCTAACCTCCCAGTCATTTGTAGATGACCAATGAAGGCCAACACAATTGAATTTATTTCCAGACCTAGTCAATTCAAGAATTGACTGAAAATATGCTTATTGCCATTAAAATGCCCAATGTCCTTAAACTATGTCTGGAATGATTGAACCAGAATCACTGGTTTCTGTAAAACAAATTAATATTTAGCACTAGAGTAAAAAAAATCATGGAAATAGACTTGCTATCTTTAAATTATGATTACCAGTAGAATTTAGCTGAAGGTCTAGACAGAAAACACATTTTGGCCTAGGAAAATCATCCTGAGATACAAAGTTGATTCCCTTCTGTGCTGTTGTTTCAACTAAAACACTGACTAATACTAATTATGATATCATATTAGGCTGAGTACGTTTACCTAGGCTTGTTTTTTTGTATAAACCATCTCCTCATTATCCTTCTAACAAAAACTCCACAACTCTGCAAACCTTTCTGTGTTTGCTTGGTGTCACAGAATAGCCTTCTGGCCATTAAATAGGGTATCTCTGTGCAGGTACATCAGAGTTGGCAAAACAAGGTTTGTATTTCTCCTGCTTGCAGACTTGATGGATATGTGAGGTACCGAACACTAATCAGAATAAGTCAATTTCTCATTCTCAGAAGCTTTCTGGGATGAGGTGAAGTCAACTGTGATATTGTCATTTTATTCACTATCTGGAAATTACATAACAGCTCTAAGACATGTTAAACTTTTACATCAGCACACTTTAACATTATTTTGGCAGGGTAAAACAATGAGAATGTGTGGTGAATTACTACAGCAGCTAGACAGTTTAAATACAATCACAGCAAACAATGGTCAGAAGAGACATGGCTAAATGTTTTCTCACAAGCCATAATATTCAGAATGCTAATCCAAGGGGGAAACAACATTAATTTTTGCCTTAAAGGTTTTTAAAATTCTTGGAACATTAGGCTTACCTGATTATACAAAAGCATACCTGATTTGGCAACTGCTCTCAGTTTTGCAGGAGAAGTCACAGCAGTGATTAAGTTACACAGCAAAGTTCCTCTGCTATTCATTTTTTGCAGTTCAGGTGCCTTTAATGTCCATTCATCTTTTAAATTCTGGTTAAGAAAGACAGTAATTTGTTCATTACAAAATTGACTTCAGACTTAAGAGAATTAGTGTACAGAAAGGAACAACCTTGCTGCTTGAGAATCTGTTGTAAAACATACAAAGCAAATGGGAATGTAAATGCAGACTGCAAGCCCCCTAGTCCCAATTACTGTGACTGCTTACATCTTAAATCTGTATTTCAATATTAGTAATAGATGCCTTATTTCCTTCAGCCAGATTTAATTTCTCCTACAAAGACTTACCAATGTATCTTCCAAAGGTTTCTTTAACTCCTCTGTATTCAGAGAGGGCTGTGCTGCTGGAATTCGTTCTGTCGTCTCTTTTATCCATTTCTTTAATGATTCTACAAGGAGCTCAAAAGAATCCATTTGTTTCTGACAAGATGATACATCCTCTTCTCTAAAAAATTAAAGACAAAGGAATGACAGTATTCCTTCTAATAACTAAACTAACAAATATTATTAATCTAATATTACTATTCCTAAATTCAAAATGTCAAAAAGTTAATTTTATGGATATAAGCAAAATGTGCAAAACCTAGTTACACTGCAAAGGTAACTTCTATGGAATCTCTTACAATTTCTCCAGTTTTCCTTTGCAGCCTGATGCCAAATAGTACTCTAAAGCAATATACACAAGCAGCAATTTATGTTCTACCACAGAGGGGGAAAAGTAGGGTGCTCTTAAAATTGCCAAGAATCCCATGAATGTCACAACATTTGAAAAATTGCTTATTTTTATGGCCCTTTTTAGAGCTCTTGGGTGAGATGGACTAACTACAGAGACATTTTCAAATAGAATATTTTCCTTCCAATAAAAAAACCCTTACTTACTGTGGTCAACTGCAGTATCTTGAGATCGCATACAAAAGGATAGCAATAATCACAACATTCACACTGTGTTATTAGCCAAAGTGGAAACACTTTAATTATTCAACTTACTTTTCTTTTATTGTCTCCTCTACCTCTTTGAATTTCTTTGACAAAGCATTTACTTTTTCTAATACCAGTGCTTTATCTCCAGGAAGAGCATGGAATGAAAGTTCTTCAAGGAGCTGTGTCAAAACTTCCAGATCCTTCTTGTGTTGTGCCAATTCTACACTAGCTTCCTGCAAAATAGGATTACATTCTTCATATTAGACTTCACAATCACTTGTTCAAAATTAAACTCTTGATTTTAGCTAACCAACCAATGCTGGAAAAAAATATGCCTTGTGTCTTATTTAATCACTCAGATGAGTTAGACTAAGAACGCACAACACAGAAAATTGAATGCTACATTACCTGCATGTATTGAGACACTTCACTAACATCCTTTCTTGGTGCCTCCGTCTCACTTAGTGCCTGGTTTTTCTCATCTAGAAATGATTGAAGTTTTGTTGACAGACCTTCAAATAACTCTACTTTAGTCTTCAATTCCTCCATTTTCATAAGCTTCTCTCTATGCTTGTTACTTGCTTCAGAAAACCGTCCTGCAAGTTCACTCATTTTAGCTTGCAGTGTGGATGCAGTGGATGCATCTGCTGTTTCCATGAACTTCTTCACTTTTTCGTTCATAGTGTTTATACTGCTTTGGCGACCCGCGATGTCTTGTTCTAGCATCTGAAACATACAAGAACTACTTTGTATTACTTGCAACTAAGTTTGAAGAAGTGAAATCCATCTGCCATATAAAACAACAAATCACTACAGCTAGACCATCAGTGTAATCTATTTCAGCTACAAAAATCCTTATCAGCAGTTTCACTTTACACAACAGTCCTCTTTAGTAAGTATTTTGAACCCATAAAAGGTGCCAGCCTAAGATTTTAATTCTTTCTTTAAATCTGAATTATCAAACAAATGTTTCTTTTTTCAAAGAATGCTACTTACAATGCTTTTACTAATAATGTCCTGAATAGCAGCAGAATTCAAAGGCACTTGGTCTTGTTCTTTAAGGCTCTTTTCAACTCCTTCCATCCAATCCAGCATTTCATCCAAACCATCCTGCACACTTAGGGATCGTGTCAGAGTTACTTGAAGCTTCTCATTCCTTTCATTCACAGATTTGGATAAGTTATCATATCTTTCCACAATATCATCTGATAGAGAGAAGATATATTTCAATTTTTTCCTCTAGCCAAATTAAGCTTTTAGCTTACTTCACCAGCAATCGCCAGTTGAGTCAAAAATTGCTATATTAGAACGAAGAAAGAAAAAGTCAGCTTTAGTCAGTAAAAACATGGAAGCAAAGACCAACAACTTCAAACAGAACCAAGAAACACACTGGACAAGGGAAATGAGGGAGTAGCATACAGCTATAGTGCCCAGTGTTAGAAACTGGTTTCCATGTAGCTCTAGCTTAAGAAAGCTGTTGACTGTTTCCAAGAAATAAAACAGCAGTGTATGAAGAGAGCTGTTCTACAATTATGTCTCTTATGTTATTGTGAGCTCTGAGAGGTTCTTCCAGATGGTTCTTCATTAGACATCCAACACTTTCAAAATAACTCTCTGAAAGCTACAAGCTCCATGTACCTCCCATAGAGTTTTATCACTAACTCCAAATGTCAGGCCACAGTTGTTTTATTTTGTTGTTCTGCAAGTAACTTATGGGATTTCATGAATAGACAGACGTGTGATACACAGAGAGCATCTTCAAACTTCAGACAGTGGTGAATGTCATGCTGTGCTACTCCTCACAATTGATAGGAAAGCATTTTAGGTGTAAGTGGTAAGATTTTGGTAGTGGTAAGTTTTTTTGGCTCATCTGAGAGGAGGTCAATGGCTGCCCCATGGAAGACACAGATGGTTCCAGCCAACTCCAGCCAACCCATCACAGGACAGAGCTGAGCTCCTCAGCCAAACTGGTGGTGCCACTGGAAAAATGTATTTAAGAAAAGGGAAAATACTGTATGGGACTGAGAAATGAGGGAAAAGAAAGTATGAAAACAGCCCTGCAGACACGAAGGTCAGAGAAGAAAGAGGGAGAAGAGATACTCCAGGTGCTGGAGCAGAGACTCCCCCAAAGCCTGTGGACAATAAGAGGAGCAGATAACCACACTGCAGCACGTAGAGGACCCACGCTAGGGGAGGTAGATATTTCCTGAAGGAAACACAGCCTACATCCACACTGGAACAATATTAGCCCAAAGATTTCAGCCTGCAGAGAGGTGCCTCACGAGAGCAGGGGAAATGTGTGAGGAGAAAGCAGCAGCAGAGAAATTACAGACTGACCACAAGCATCCATTTCCCATCCACACTGCACTGTTTGGCAGGGAGGAAGGGGGTCTAGTTGGGAGGAAAGGAGTGATGGCAATCCTGGAAAAAAGAGTGGGGTGGAGGATAGTGTTGCTGTAATTTGTCTTTGTTTTGCATTTCCCAAACCTGTTTTATTTGGCAATAAATGAAAGTTAATTTTTGCCAAGCCAAGTCTATTTTACCCATGACAATAAAAAGTGAGTGACCTCTCTGTCTTTATCTCAACCCATGGGCTTTTCTATCTTAATTTTTACCCCCATCCACTTGGGCAAGGGGAGTGAGAGAGAAGGCGGATGGGTGTCTGGCAGCCTGCCAAAGTAAACCCCTTCATAGACAGTTTCCTAAAGTTAGAAGGAAGTAATTCCTAAGCTAAGCAAACTTCAAGTAACTGCTTGTAAACAGGTTCCTCGGAGTCATATTTCTCTGGAGAATTTATAATCCTCAGCAAATCACTACCTCTGCTCAGCAATCTCTATTTCTGTAAAAAGAAAAAAATGAAATGGCAGTGAAAAGCATATGGATTCATGTAGGAGAGAGACCAACAATTAAATCACTGTATTGTAATGACTTGTGACTCAACAAAACATGGACTTGAACAGTGACACAAGAATGTGGAAGCACTGTGATTTTTCTCTTCCAGAACCTGCATGCAGACACAAGTGATAAAAAGAGGTACTTACCCAGTGTTTTCTGAATCTCATCTTTGTCTGGTGTCAACTCTCCCCTTGTGTCCAATAACACTTCAGCAGCTTTTTTCAGTTTTTCTACAGCAATTTGGTGGTTAGACACTTGTCCCTGAAGAACCTGTAAAATTCCACTATTATCAGTTATGCTTTTCAGTACAGTTGATATTTACATAAGCAAGACTTGAGATATGTCACAGAACCTAAAATTAGTGCTGGGAATAAACTAACTCAATTTGTGACCTCTCCTTAAGAAAAATCTTGACCAGTGGTTATGGCTGCTGTTAACCTTCTGGCCCTTGTTTTAGTTCATTCACCACCATTTTTACCTTATGTTTTAGAATAAAACATAAGGTTAAGTCTGACCCGACTTATTTCTTGCACGTAACTTCAAATGTGTCTTTTGATTAACTATTTCAAAAGACCCTATGTACAGACTATTATAAACACATTTTTCAACTCAGCATCTAAGAACAATTCAGAGGGAAAAGCATACAATCAACAGCAGCAGTACACATTCACCAGCACTGGTATTGACAAAGGTTCAGGCTGATACTGTAGCACAAACAGGAATAGCTTGAAACAAGATTATTGCCTTAACAGTCAGGAACCCCTGAAGCAGTGTGGCTGAATTTTGCCTAGGTTTGTCCATCTAACCAAGGAACACATATCCAGAGACCAGCCCAGCCATGATTTTCTCCAGAGTCAACAAAGACAGTAAGGCTGAATCAACTTCTAATGGTTTTATCTCTCTAGTGTGTAAGAGTACTTTAGGGTAAATAATTTAAAATTTATTTTATTTATTTTTAAATTATTTCAGGCCTCTGTGCTAGTGTCTGTTTTGATTTACTTGAAGCTTATACAAGTCCAAAATGAAGGGACATCTCATTTACTTTTTGATATTTATTGATACTGAATGAATACATGAACCAAAAGGTAATTCTATGTGCCCTGCCAGCACAAAGAAATCTTGTCAGTGCATTCAGCACTGGTACCCAGAGCATAAGAGTGTGCCAGAGCACAGCACATCATCTTGCTGACCCATCTGACACAATGAGTCTCCAAGAGATCTGAACAGGCTTAGGCTAGAACTTGTGCAGAAAGAAAAGAAAAGAAAAGAGAAAAGAAAAGAGAAAAGAAAAGAGAAAAGAAAAGAAAAGAAAAGAGAAAAGAAAAGAAAAGAAAAGAGAAAAGAAAAGAAAAGAAAAGAAAAGAGAAAAGAAAAGAAAAGAAAAGAAAAGAAAAGAAAAGAAAAGAAAAGAAAAGAAAAAAAAAGAAAAGAAAAGAAAAGAAAAGAAAAGAAAAGAAAAGAAAAGAAAAGAAAAGAAAAGAAAAGAAAAGAAAAGAAAAGAAAAGAAAAGAAAAGAAAAGAAAAGAGGAAAGGAAAGGAAAGGAAAGGAAAGGAAAGGAAAGGAAAGGAAAGGAAAGGAAAGGAAAGGAAAGGAAAGGAAAGGAAAGGAAAGGAAAGGAAAGGAAAGGAAAGGAAAGGAAAGGAAAGGAAAGGAAAGGAAAGGAAAGGAAAGGAAAGGAAAGGAAAGGAAAGGAAAGGAAAGGAAAGGAAAGGAAAGGAAAGGAAAGGAAAGGAAAGGAAAGGAAAGGAAAGGAAAGGAAAGGAAAGGAAAGGAAAGGAAAGGAAAGGAAAGGAAAGGAAAGGAAAGGAAAGGAAAGGAAAGGAAAGGAAAGGAAAGGAAAGGAAAGGAAAGGAAAGGAAAGGAAAGGAAAGGAAAGGAAAGGAAAGGAAAGGAAAGGAAAAGAAAAGAAAAGAAAAGAAAAGAAAAGAAAAGAAAAGAAAAGAAAAGAAAAGAAAAAGATTAAAAAAAAAAGATGTACCAGAAAACCTTGTATGCTGACAGAAGGCAAGCAAGCTGATGCCAGAGGCAGTGAAGAATACTCTGAAGAACAGTTAATCCCCATAAAAAGATTAGACCTCACCATGCTGCCAAGGTCTGTGTCTAGCTGGATTATCAGCTGCATGTGTTGGCTACAAGGGACAGCTTTAACTTGCAACACCTGACTTCCTCAAAATACTCTTTGTTTTGCTTTCATTAATTGGCTTGCTTTCTTCAGCCTCCTATTTTTTCTCTTCCTTTGAATCTTTTGACATTTTGTATCCTCTCCCTTCTTCCCAAATCATAGTCATTGAGTGCTCTTTTGTGTGGCAAGTAATCCATGTAGACATTTCATAAAAAGAAACCTAGTACTCACTCCTTTTGTATTACATCCATGAAAATTTGCATTATAGAGAATATAATTCATTTTGGCATAAGGAACAAAAAGTTTAAATGAAGCTTCAAATTGTAATCTAGTACCTGGAAGCACAAATGTACCTAAACATTCAATTGTTAGGCATTGACAATTTACACTTTTAATTTTGTTGTCTTAAACACGGCTGTGATTTGTCTCCTTTTGCTGTCATGCACTAAAGTGCTGGGCATTTCCAGGGGCCAGTGTACCATAGATAAAACTAACTACTGCTCAAGCTGATGTGAGGGAAATGGTTAAAGCCTGTACTTTCCAAAAGCCATTGACTATCATTTTTTAATAGTAAACATGTCTGATCTGCACTGATACCTCACCAAGCACAGACAAAAAGCAAGGAACTGCCTGACCATTAGTCTTGTTCATTAAAAATCAAATAATCTTGTATTTTATTTATAGTATAGGTGATTTAATGTGTTTATGAAAATATAACAGTTCAAAGATGACAGATTGTATGAAACTTTGTATAACTCACCATACACTTGGGTTCCTAAAGCCTTCTCCAAACCTACACTTTATACAAGTATCCAGAGTTTTACTTTTGCAAGCTCTATCACTAACTTGTCTTGCCTGCACTAGGATTTACAAAGTCATGAGTTACATCCTCAGTGACAAAAAATAAAAAATTCTGTTTTTCTGTGCAACACAAATTATGTTAAAGTCACTTTCTGCAGGTTATATAGCAGTGGGTGAAACAGAAACAGGCAGACAGGCTACTCACATCACACTGTTTACCTAGTATGATCCCTTTCATAATGAAGTAGCACACAAATGTGAACCGAAAAAAACTCAAGAGTCACAGACAACAATCAAATAGATATCTCTATCTGGAACCCTATCCAAGCCTTATTCTGATAGCAAACCATAATCACTAAATTCTTTCTTAGTTCAAAAACTTTCCAGATTTCAGGCTATCATTTTCTAAGTGATAGAAAACACACCTTGCTTTCACCACGCTAATGGCATCTTGGTACCCCATTTTTTTTCACCCAGTGCTTTTCAGATATTTCTCTGGACAGCCAAATTTCAGAACCATAGAAGCTGGATGCCCACATGCAAGGCAAGAATTTGGCCTGTGGCCACTTGGATTATATTAGCTCATCCTGTTTTTCAGACAAAAAGCAGTTCCTTTTAGGACAAAAGTGCTGCTGCATTTTAAAGCTTTTCACCTTAGTTTCTTCAAGTTGTCTTTGGAGATTTTTGGGATCCACTGCAATTGGCTCTGATAGTTGTTTGTTCACAGCTATTTCAGAGGCCTGGAGACCTGACAAAAGTCCAGATGAAGCATCTTCATAATGCTGGTATTTATCCACCAGGTCTTTAAGGTTATTTCCAAGGATGCTACACTAAAAGAGTAAAAAAGAAACAAGCAAATATACAGGCATTAAACTGTGTGCTGCATTTCATACCAATCTCAGAGTTATACATTCCCTCCTGTAATACTGCATCATTTTTTCCTGCCATCATTTCACTGTCTGATTTCTGAACTAGGACATGACAGCTGGACAGGCTATGCAGGTCTTACCTGCTTTAGGAGCAGTTTGTGCTCCTAAAGGGTGATTTACGATTAAATCACTGATGAAAGTGGGAAACTGGAATCTTACTTGCTGTACAAGAATAAGAAAAACTTCAGGAATAATTTTTAATGCACCGATATAAAGATTCTTTATCAGAACCCAGGCACCAAAAATGTAGAAAGTAAGTGGAAAGTAGAAATGTAGAAAGCCACTGGAAGCTAGAAATTTTTTTAAAAATCAGGGGAGATATGTATGTTCATTAAAACATAAACAGTGGAGTACTGTTTTCATAACTAACTTACCTGTACAGTGAATCTAAAGTGATATGGTTTGGTATTGTATATATGCTTTCTTAAATTCACTTAAAAATGTCACCTGAACAAGATCCTATTAGTTCTATATGTTAGCAGGCCCCAAAGTGTTTACACAAATTAGCACATAAAAAAGTCAGTGAAACCCTTTCAGACTTTCTGGAGATGGTTTCACAAGCAAAATCTGATTGTATCAAGTCACAATACACTAAATATTTATATGCTGAACCTTTCTGATACTGCATTTTAATACTTACGAATGGCACTTGGTCTCCATCTGGTGGGCAGACATAGAATATGCTTATTTATATAACCAGTTAACCAAGAACTGACTTTAGGATTCCTTCAACATATGAACCTATAAAATCATGTCTCATGCACGTGCAAATGCATATATATAAAAGTAAAAGCAATATAAGCATTTATTAAAGTGAGAAACTTTTACAAAAGGCAAAAAGGTTACTACAAATTCATTTTCAATTTGGAAAATCTCACTAATTGTGGATGATCTCACTGTTTAGAATTCTATCCTTAAAGGCACAAAAGGTCTACTTTGTTCTGCATACTTATTGTCAAATATTTAAAGCATATCTTTTATAAGCTAAATGTATATATGGAAAGGATAGAATTTGGAAAATTGACAAATCAAGCTGCTGGCATGGGATTTTTATGTGCATAAAAACAAGCTCTTGAAAAATTTTTCTATGAAATCTTTACATTCACACACAAAGTAATTCAATAAACCAACTGAAGGAAATCTAACATGTCAATAGAATTGTCAGTTTAGCTTCCCTGTTCATACCAGTTAAGCAGAGAAAGGAAAATGTGCTTCTGTAAATGAACAGCTGTCTTGACAAACTGAGAAAATAAGTTTTACACAGCATTTTTAACCATGCAATCAAATACATGTCTTTATAGAATTTACATTTCTGAGCTTGAAAACCTTAAAGAGATAAAAATTTCCAGACAAAGATGGCCACTGTTGCAGACCAACACTGTACCAGTGGACATTGAAGCTCTACTAAGGAGTTAGTTATGATCTTAGAAAAATATGACATAGCACAAAGGCTACTGACAGCAGCTCTCTCTTCAATGGCTCAATTGATAATTATCTCAAAAGTTTACAGTTCTGGAATATTATCAATATTGAACAACACTTGTTTTTTTGAAAACAGATGGAAATTCGGCATGTGAGACTAGTTGGTGATGTTTGTCTAGTTCTATCAGGCAGATTCCATATGTGAATCTAGCACAGGGAGCTAGATTATCTTTCCTCTCTAAGTATATGGAGGATTTTGCATGGCTAATTACTCATTAGTTAGACACTAAGCTGATATTGTTAAGGATAAAATGTTTACTTGGCAGAGCAGTGAAAAATAATTGCTGTCCTTAAATCACTGAGCTCTTTCAAGCCTAGTGCTGGCAACAAAGGTCACACTGGGATAAACTGTTTCAGATACAAATTAAAATTAAAACTTTACCTGCTATTTTTGGCATAGTCTCTCTCTTTTTACACTCATTTTATTAGTAGGGAGCCAAGCAAATAAACATCTGCGGGAAATATTGCAAGTAATATAAAGTAACTTTATGTAACATCATACATCTGAAAGTATTACAATTTCTTTCCACCCCAAAACATTACTCAAGGCATTTTGAGCTGCCACAGCCTCAGAGGCTGTTTAAGGCTGGAAAGAACAATGAAGAACTCTGGTCTCACTTCTTCCTTATAATACAAAGTAGAAAGTATCTCCCATTCAGACCTTTAACAGTCTGACACTAAAGTAGATCTTCTAGAAAAGCATCTTGTTCTGTTATCTAACTTTGAGAAACAAAGAATTTACAACTTCTCATGGTGTTTGTTTCATCAACTAGGTCCTGTCTACACAAATTGCTAAATCAATTACAGTAGTCATTCCTATTCAGTATAAATAAAACTTACCTTAGTATAGAGAGATTTGAAGCGATCTGAAGCTTTATCCAGTTTATTTTGCACTTCAGCATATGTAGCCGAAGTATCGATACCATCTTTGTCAACCTTCACACCATCTCTCTTGCTACATGACCTTGCAGCATCCAAAACTCTTTGTCCAGAAATTGTAATATAGCGTAAATCACCTTTGTGAGATATAACATCTTCTGAAAAACTCTTCTGCCTTTTCAGTTTGACCATAATACCACTGAAGTCAGAAGCACCAGCCTCCAAATTGTCAAGTTCTTGCTCTGCCTGCTGCAGCCACGTTTCAAATTCACTATAGTCTGCATCGAATTTCTCCAATTCTTCCCTTAGAGAATGGGTCAATTTCATTTTTCGTTCTGATTCAGCCAAAGCAGTCTCATACTGAGCCTTCAGCTCTTTCATGTTCCTTTGCATCCTGTCTTTTTCTTCAGGGGTAAGGTAGTGTCCTTGTTTCTCAAGCAGTGCCTGAGCAGACTGAGTTGCTACTATGATAGCCTGCTGCTGTGAAATAATTTTCTCATGTTGAGCCTACAAATAAAAAAATAAATTACAACCAGCACTTTCTCACATATTCCCTTAGAAAAGGACATGTAAAACAAAGACCAAAATGATAAAAGGCTTTTCTAATTTTAATAATTTTTATTATAAACCCCACATTTTTTCAGTAATTTAAGTGCAAGTGTGACTCTTGGTCATCATATTTCTGTGCAGTTAAAAAATTTTTACAAAACATTCAACAAATGGCAATTTTTGCCAGATGTACAGGCCATGACCATATGGAAATATTCAAATACCATTGCAATTCAGCAATACCTGGATGTATATATCACACAAACATTTTCCCCTGTACTTCCAGAACACAACTCTTCAGCGAAAAATTAGACATTATCAATCTCTTTAACTTTTTTCTTTAAAAAATTATTTGCTTATTACTTAGGATTTATGGTAGTGTACTTAGTGGAATCAAAATTTTCCTAATTCTCTGTCTCAAAATGCGATTTAACAAATAAAACATTCAAAGGTAGGCAACTTTCCAAATCAGAACTCTCCATGTCTCATTACTTATATTGTAGCTACCATTAGACAAGCAGACCTAAAGGAATAAAAGCATCAAACATAGTATAGATGCTTTCTTATTACAGTCACTACACACAAATTATTACTTGGGTTTTGAAATTTCATTTTTCAAAATCCAGAGCCAAGATTCTTTCAAAATCCACTGGCCAATTATTCTGTAGGCACTAGGTGCAGAAATGAACTGTCTAAAAAGTAGAAGTAAAAATATCGTGTACACAAAGCCCAATAATCCTATTTTTTTAGGTTGCTTTTAGGGTTTTGGTTTTGGGTTTTTTTTAATAAAAAAGGAAATCCAAAATACTATCATCTACAAGCAAAATAATTTTCTTTAAGGTGTTCAATCAACTCACACCTAAAGGTTCTTGGTTTCTCAGCTATAAGTCAGCAAACACCATAAAACTGAACTCTTATTATTTTAAATGCTTCCAAATTACCAGGAAAATCTATTTTTAAAATGCTGCACTGTAATTTTATGCAACTCACTCTTCTGAAGCCTTCAATCACTGCTTTGCCCATGTGTTAAAGTTGTAGGAAATGAAAACTGTAATTTCAGTAAACTATTATTTGCAGCAATTTGCAATCAGTATTCACACGGGATTAAGAGGGGATGAATCATCTGAGTATCACAAAGATTTTGGAAAAAGTCACATAAAGGGTATGAATTTATATTGCTACTTTTTGCGTTTTATTTACCTGCATCAATTTATCACTACAAAAAATAACAGACTCAAAACAAAGATTCTTTACATTTACCTTGCAGAATGTGCCCTTTCTCTTATTCTGCAGGAAACTATAGTAACAGCAAAAAAGTGACAAATGTGCAATACTTTCTAACTACTGAAATTCCTACCACTCTGTATTACTATCTTCCTAGTGCTTGCTCCAAAGCCTACAATAGACAGGGTGAGATTGAGTTCACTTATGTTGAATGAGTGATACACATAAATGTTGAATAAATCCAGTAACAATACCTTGACTTTCTGATACTGCTGGTTCAGATTATCATCTATGCTTTTTACTAGTCCATCCACCTGAGTTTCAATGTCTTCCTGCATTTCCAGCAGATTACCATTGACATCATCCTCCTCTCCTTCAAAAACTTTCACATCTCCTTCTTCAAAGTGTGTTCCATTCTGTTCTATCACTTGCTTAAATTTCCGTCCATGCTCCGCTTCTTTATCCACATTTGATAACCAATCCAAAAGATTTTCTATTGTATTTTTACTTTCCTCCAGCTGTTCTATGGCTGCAACCTACATTGAAATTTCAGTTTCAATTTAGAATTTTCTTTAAAGATCACAAAATATCAAATAAATATACAAATAAACCATTTAAAATACATTAAATCAAAGAAAATTTTTGATTAATATAGAAGTTGCTATTTATTTTATAAGAGAATAAACCAACAGTTTATTAGTTACCCAAATAAGACATGATATTAACCTCTCCACAGTTTATCAATATATATTGGGTTTGCTTGGCCAGGTTTTGGAATCAGGGGGGCTACAGGGGTGGTTTCTTTGAGAGGCTGCCAGAAGCTTCCTCCATGTCCAATAGCCTCAACACCAACCAGCTCCAGATGGCCCCACCACTTGCTAAGGCCAAGCCCATCATCAATGGTAGTAGCAGCTCTGGGGTCACATAGTAAGAGGGTTAAAAACAAATGCATGAAAAGCAGCAGCCTGAAGAGAGGGGTGAGAACATGTGAGAAGAACAGCTCTGCAGACACCAAGGTCAGTGCAGAAGGAGGGGCAGGAGGTGCTCCAGGTGTTGGAGCTGAGATTCCCCTGCAGCCCGTGGTGCAGCCCATGTGAGGCAGCTGTGCCCCTGCAGCCCATGGAGGGCTATGGGGGTGCAGAGATCCACCTGCAGCCCCAGGAAAACCCCACTCCAGAGCACATGGATGGTGAAAGGAAGCTGTGACCCCATGGAAAGCCCACACTCCAGCAGGCTTGTGGCACAACTTGAGACCCCATGGGGTCATTCCACATACTGACAAGTGCCTGAAGGACTGCACCCCATGGAAGGGACCATGCTGGAGCCATTGGGAAAGACTCACATTGGAGAAGATCATGAAGGACTGTCTCCTGTGTGAGACACCCCACACTGGAGCACAGGAAGAGTGTGAGGAATCCTCCCCTTGAGGAGAAGGGAGCAGCAAAGACAATATGTGATGAACTGACCACATTCCCTATCCCTCTGGCACCAGTGGTGGGAATGAGGGAGAGAACTCCAGAGCTGGGTTCAGGAACAAGGGAGAGGTGGAGGGAAAGTATCTTTAAGATTTAGTTTTTATTTATCATTATCCTATTCTGATTTGATTGGTAATTAATTAATTATTTTAATTAATTAATTAATTAATTTTAATTAAAAATTAATTTCTCCAAGTCAAGCCTGTTCTGCCCATGACAGCAACTGTGAGTGATGTCCCCCTGCCCTTATCTCAACCCGCAAGCCTTTCCTTAAATATTCTCTTCCCTGTCCAGCAGAGGAAGGAAGTGATGGAATGGCTTTTTGGCATCCAGACAAGGTCAATCCACCACACAATAGTGAGTTGCATGACTAATACCATAAGACATGAAAAAGGTTTGAATAAAGGTATGAAACGGTTGCCCAAAAACCTTTTCTGTTTCCTGCTTAATTGCTGTTGTCATAGCTTTATCCAGTTCTTTTTTGGACTCTTCTGCCTTCTGGCTAAGGAGCAAACACTTTGTCTTAGCTTCATTTAGTTTCTGTTCCAGAACAGTCTTGTCTTCTTGTGACAACTTTTCTCCATTCTCTTTCAAGAAGGTTTCAGTATTTTTCACAATCTCTGCCAGTGTCTGGGCACTTGTTCTCATGTCTTTTTGTATCTCCTTTTGATAAAAAAGAAAGTGAATTGAAGTAAGTAAATTATTCATGAGATCTGTCCAATTAACTTTATTGGAACTATCTCTCTTCTAGGGGTAAGCACCACACTAGTCCTTCCTAGCTGCACGATACATTACTAAATTGCAGACAATTATTAAAATCAAAAGCATCAACATCTGACAATGGGGTTGCAGCTCAATCTGTCTTTTATAACTTTTTTTTTTAACTGCAAATTTGTTTGCTTACAGTCCTATTCAGACTGAGGTCACTTTTCCCTCTTTGTTCAACAGCTCAAATATTGTGTTTCCATATATTTAGAACATATATCTTTTTTTTTTTTAAATCAAGACTTAAATAAATCTGCTACACTGCAGTTAGTAAAGTGAGTGTCCTGACAAATTCTGGTCCATTACTATCCTAACAGAAAGCTGCTGAAAATAAGCAGACTGAATAGAAGTCAGAAAACTGTAATCATCTTTCCTGGGTGAAAGTTTTCCCGTATTTCTTGGGTTTGTTCAGGCCAGAAAAGGCATACAATTTTTTTTTTCTTCTATTGTAATCAAGCATAACATTTCAGTCCCTCAAGAATGTTTACTTCCATTGAATTTCACAGAGGACAGATCTTTAGTTTTAATTTACTTAAAGCAGTTTTCCTAGTCTGCCTCCCAATTATCTGAGAGAAGCTTTAATTTTAATGATTACACTGTTGAATACATTCCTCCAGTTACTGAAACAATGACATTTTTCACCTTTTTATGCAGTGTAACAATCTTGGAGATGCAAGACAGAACATTTGATCCTCATTCTAGACTACAGATTTTGCAGAAATTATAGAATATAGCAGCTAAAAGGCAGCTCATTTTAACACTTCAGCAAGTAAATTAGAAAGATTTTCCTGGAGACCCTGTATCAAGAAAAGCTTCTCCTGTGACCAAGGTCTCTGTGCTCCCTTTCAAACACTGCACTGAGGATGAAAGCTCTGACTTGATCTAAAAAAGTCTGGTTTTAACCTCCGTTCCCTCCTAAGACACACTTTTTGAATGCCGATTCCAAGAAATCAGTCAGAAAATAACAACTAATCTGCTAGGCAGTCACAAACAGCTGATGGGGAAAAAAAATGATACATGCTGTATCAGTTCTTCACTCCCCATGGGAACCCAATTTAGGCCATAAATCCTTAAAACAGGTAAGAGATATTAAAAACTACCCCAGGGGTGTCTGTATGACTGACTGACTAGATGTATTACTTTAAGGATAAGTAAAGCAAGGCAAGATAAATAAGGAATTTTCCCCTTTTACAGAGAGTTGGAACTCTACACTATAGTAAACTCGTACTAGGAGAAGGAAGAAGAAGAGTACCAAATCCTTCAGTCCTTCAACTATCATAAACTCAACATCTATCAGGACAGAGTAAAAGATAATAAATGACTGGATACAGCTGAAGAGCAAGAAAAGCAAACAAATTGAAAGGGGTTTGCTACATGAGGACACCAAAGAGTGCAAGAAACACTAATAACAACCAGAATTCAAAACAAAACAAGGGTGAAGCAATGGAAAGCCTCAGGCAAGAGAAAACGTTGCAGCAAAATTTTTCAAAGTACTCTGAACAGGAATAAACACTTCCTGATACTAATTAAAAAGCTGGCAATATTATTTTAAGATAAAAAACATGTGATTTTATCACATTCAACAGGAACAATCTTAAGCTAATATATTAACAAAATTCATGCCTGCTTCAAGAGTGCTTCTTGAAGTGTGTAGCACATATTCCCTATTCTAGTGTCTCCTCATTTGGAAGTTTCTCTTCTCCCACTGGCATGTACTGGAGTATATTCACAAGCAGCAGTTTAAATGCACGCCACTAAGCCTTTGCTTTTGGTAGGTCAAACAAATCTATTTTATTCTCCTCTTACGTGACAAGCTTTTTTACTCAACAAAAGAGTCAAGTCGCTCTCCTCTGCATTCAGCCTCCTTTAACTCCTCTGACTGGAACTGTGCATACCTCCTGTTTGGTCTGGTATTGTTCCAGCTCAGCCTTGCTGTCTCCAATAACAAGAGACTGTTGCTGCCCGATGAGTCGATTTTCAGTCTGTGTAAGCAAATCACAGATTTCCTGCAGTTTCTCTTTGCATTCCTGCTGCCGCTCAGCCACGTCCTATATTAGAGCCAAGTACAATTGAACAATAAGACAAGAAATCCTCACTTCAGGAACCAACACTTTAATAGATACTAGAAATCTTTGAATATCAATATTGCAAAGCAATAACTTTAAAAGTATGCTGTAAACATGATAGCAGTGGTACAAAGAGCAAGATGAACATACAGAAGTTATGGATAAACCTCAAATATGTTGTAAGTAAAAGAGACCATGTTTGATGGAATTGCCCAATAGAAGTCTGGCCATGCACATATGTGAAGGATGAAGTCTCCAAACAACAGGAATGAAAATCCAGTCTCTTAACCACTTGAAACCTGTGATAAGCACTATTAACTCTGAAAAAAAGGACATCAAAACAGAGGTTAGTTGTGAATGTGAGTTAGCTCTTTTTGGTATGCATAACATGTTACCTGAATAGAAAATGTGGACATTTTAAGCAGTAGAGAAGAACAAAACATGCAAGCTCATTATTGTTACAAAGTCCTAGAAAACTTATCCGTGCTTTTCCTATACTCAATTTTATGCTTCTTTCACAAAATATAGTAGAAAGAAATGTTCTTGGAATGGCAAAATATTACCAAGTCTTCAGAATACTAAAGCACTTTTAATTACACATAAACCAGGGGCTGAGGTGGTGATTCTGAGTCCTAACAGTGCTGCTGTCAGAGAAGAGGAGGTGCTGTTAAGCTGCAGCATCTTATCAGCCTCTTTTGACTCTACAAAGGCTGCTTACACGTGCCAGCTGCACCCATGCCAGCTGAAGAAGTAACTGGCCCAACCTGACTCACGGTTTTCCCAGTGTCCATGCCTAGAACTGCAAGTATCTTGGCTGATTTACTCATATGTTTGTCCCTCTAACCCATCTCAGTCAAAAGAATCCATGGTACATGGATTTTAACAAATCTGGTTTTTGGACTATGAAGGTCTAGAGAAAAGATCACATAAGCAGATGACCTGGCAAATTAAAGGGAAAGAAAATCTTCAGCAAGACCAAAGTGTTATGCAATGGTGCAATAGCAAATTCAATGATCAATATAGCTCAGATCAATTACTGATATAGCAGCTGAAGAAACAACACTTGTGAGAAACCTCAAATAAATTCCTCTCAGTGCTAGAAAGAGCAGACCTGTGTCTGTTCTTTATTTAAGATGTTGTTTCTGTGAGTAAGACAAAAATGATAATTCACCAAATTTCATCAATATCATCTTTGTAGAACTGCAAATATATATGTAGCAAAAAGGGAAAAGATAGAAATACACTCAATATTGCATGCTGGTATTAAAATTCCTCGTTCATAGACAGAAACATTCAGCACACGTTTACACAGAAAGGCAAACCTTCTGATCACCCAGCTCTTGCACTGCCTGTAACTGAGTCTCTAAACTTTCCACTTGAGAAGTTATTGCTTCCTGTGCTTCCTGAAAAGATTTCTGGGTGCTGTTTAAGAGCCTCAGAAGCTGTTTGCTCTGATTAGGAGAAAGATCTTCAGCATGTTCAGAAATGAAGAACTGAACGTCAAATGCAGTGGACTCCAGTTGCATTTTTTTACAGCTGAGTTCTGCAGCACTGTTCTGTAAATAAAGTGAAGGGAATTACTAGCAACAAAGAAAAATTGAGTACAAATAGACCACAAGTATCCCTACCATCTCTTCTTAGCCCCTATTCCAAAATGCTTTTGGTAGACAATTTAGCCATGGAAAATCAAAACTCAGAATCATATTGACACATTCACATATTACATTAGAACTTGGGCATGGTTTGCCTCAGGACAGCTTGTGTCCAAGTACTAAAAAATATGATCTTGTAAATCTCTATTTCTTTGCTCTCATGGATGTTTGAAAACTGACTGACCTTCAACTCTAAAAGATTTACAGCAGGTTAAATGTAACATTTCTAGGTTCTAGGTCTGAAGATACCGAAATTTTAAAATATATACTTGAAATCATTCCTATCCTTAACTCCACAGCAACAATGTTACTGTTTCTAGCAATGTGGGAAATTCTGCAAACAGCTACATACTGTGGAGCCCCCTATGACCATACCAATTCTCTTGAACTCTATTTAAGCACATTAAAACAACTAAAATAATTTTTATTATTCATACATATAGAAGTACATGAACTTTACTAAAAATTTGATGTGCTTTGTTTCCCATTACTCATTTTATGGAGTGTGTAATGAAGACACCTTTTTATCTTTTCTCATCTTGTGTTCTCACATATAATTGATTTGGAAGACAATTAAACTTCAGTAAAGATTCTGAACCAAATGCATAAAAGTCCAATTTTAATCACTGAAATGTCTGTATTATAAATTAGACTTTTAAAAGGCTCAGATTTATTGCAACAAATGTAATAGCTTTCTCAGTAATCCTAACTCCATGAAACTTTTTTTGCAAGTGAAAAAGCAAATCAACAAGATTTTATTACTGGATTATCAAGTGGTTGTCTTCTTAATTACTTCTAGTCATCTCTTTAGGCAATAGAGGTTACTGAGAAAGAATAAAAAAACCTAGCTAATAATTAATAATAAGGAGCAACTTTTGCCAGAAGCATCAACATCTGCCATAAAGAGCACTTACTTTAAATAGCTGTAAATTCTTCTTCATCTCTTCTATATCATTAGTATTCACAGTGAAGTCATTCATAATTTTATTGTTCTCTGTGATCCAGTCTGAAAATCTCTGCAGTTGGTTTAAAAGTTGCTGGTGTAATTCTGCAAGCTTAGACTAGAAAGGGAAGTTGTATATTTATTTATGCTCCTGGAGTCTAGTCACATTTTTTACCATATTAAATTGAATCATGCATATATCTTTATACTAAGATAAAATAAAGAAAAGCCAAATTCCTTTATTTTAGCCCAATTACTTGGAAGAAAATCAAGGTAAAAACTTACCATTTCAAAGTCAACAGCGCAGACTAATTGTTTTGCTCTTTTTGAAGATCTATCACAGACCACCAAAAATGCTTCCTGCAAAGAGTCATAGCTTATCTTTAACTCTTTAAGTTTCTCTTCTGGAATATCCTTGTTACAAGACTTAAAGAATTCTTCTGCCAATTTCATGTCCTTTTTTAGGATAATTGCAAAGGTAGCCAGTCCTGATTCAAATGTCTGCAAAGAGAATATATCAAAAATACATTGTAAATAGGAAAAAAAATTTAAATCTGAATTGCTTTAATTACATTTTAAATCTCTCTTTTTAAACCTAAGGGCTATTTCTAGCACCCATCACTGAAATACAAGCATAAAAGAACACTTTGCTTACCTCTAGCTGTTCCAGTTCAGCTTTTAGTATTTCCAGGCTGTTACTAATGGGCTTCTGTTTATCTAGGTGGTTTTTCATATCTTGAAGCACTACCAAATGTTCTCGCATTTTCTCTGTTAACTTTAAACACTGCTGTACTTCATCAAGCTGAAAATGAGTTTTAAAAATAAGCAATGATTTTCCAAACTGACTTGAAAATAAGCAATAAAAGTCCTTGGGCTTATTATGATTTATTTTTCATTTATAATCTAATTTTTCAACCACTTTTCCAGTTCAATTGTTCTCTCCAGCACTCGGAAAGATCCACACAATTCGATTAACACAGGACACTGAGCACATATTCTTGTTACTTACCATGCTAGCGGGGTTGTCTCCCACGACTGCCTCTTTTGTTTTCAAAGCAGGCTCAGTCAAGCCTTTGGACAGGCTTTCTGTCTTCACATGCTCTTGATCACTTTTCCAAGTCATGGTTGTGTTATCTGCCAGTGTTTTCTCTTCATCAATTTCTGATCCAAGCTCTGATTGTTCCGTTGAGGAAAAAGAATAAAGCCCATCTCCTTTGCCTTGACCCTCATGCTCTGTGGTGGTACCAGCAACCTGTGAGCTCATAAGCAAACCATTTATCAGCTCCTCTAACTTGCTTGTACTTTCATCTCCAAGTGAGATTTGAAAAATTTCCAGAAGATCAGTGGTAGCAAGCTTGGGAACAGGAGCTTTCATGTCTGTTTCACTCTTCCTTTCATCTGGATCAGCCATCTTTTGCTTGCAGGATTCCTGCTTCAGAATATCATGAAGAAGATCAGGACTTCTGCAATCAGGCCAAAGCAGTGAAGGAGCATCACTGTCCTTGGGCTCTGTACACAGCGTGGTGACCATTAATGCAGTTCTAACAGCATTGCTTATTTGCTTCAGATTTGACCCACTAGACATCTCACTCGCAAGCTGGGTGCTTCTAACCATTTTAAGTAAATTTTGCATTAAAGTTCTGGTATCAGAGTAACTTAAGGGTTCACCTTCCTGCTTGCAGTAAACATGTCCCATTTTCAATTTCCTTTGTAATAAATTCTGTAAGTCTTCCATTAGTGTGTCAGACACATCTGCTGATTGTGAAATACCTTCCTTTACTTGAAAATCTTTGCAGGGTCCCACTTCTTTTTGCAATGACTCCATGGACATTTGTTTTTTGAAACCATTTCCAAGGGAGGAAGTCTCACTGACCATGACATTTTCTCCCTTTGTATTTTTCAGCATCTCATGTTCATTCTGGACACTGTAATTCAAGTTAGTCCCTATGCCACTCAGAATTGCAGATGAAACATCAGTGGTATTGGTATGACTCCCAGCAGGTAGCACTTCACTTCCATCCCCTAATTCTTGGCCATCCTCAATACTTCCTAAAGCATATGGTTTTTTGGTGGAAATTTCACTATCATTGCTGCTTTTGTTTTCTGGAATGTCTTTAAGAACACTGTCAGTATTTTGACAGTTAAGTCTCCCTGTTTCTTTAGTTATGCTAATCTCCTTTGGTTTCACTGTATCAGGTGGGGGGAAAGAGTAAATGTTAAATTCAGTTGAATTAATTTCTTCCGTATTTAGCAGAAAATCCTTTTCATTCCGTATACCCTTTATTCCTCTTTCCATGTCTTCAAAATAGAATTCAGTTTTATTGAGTTGTGAATGGCCACCTTCTTTTATGCATGTTGTATGTTGTTTTAAAGAAGCAGAAAGGTTAATATCTCTCTTAAATTCATCAGATCTTGCACCTTGAATGTCAAGAAAAGCTTCAACATTTACTTTTTCTTTACTTGCAACAGGAGTTTCTCTAATAGCTTTAATTACTGTTGCATCAAATATTTCCCCAAGGTTTTTCATTTGAATGGGACTATTACTTAGCCCCAAGACATCACATTCCTCCATCGTATTTACTCTATTTTTATTTTCTTTAAGAATTTCAAAACCTCTTTCTATTTGACCATGCTTCCAACTGGTGACTGGATGTATTGGGTCCCTAAGTGAACTATTATCACTTACATAAGGGGTATCTGTAAGGAATTTATTGTCCATTTGGGATGAACTTTCCTTTAGTTGTTCCATGTAACTTAATACATTTTCCTCTGCAAGTAGTGCCTCTCTCTGTCGTCGTCCATGATTTGAATCTAACATTTGCATGCTATTATTGTCTTTATTCTCGCTATCAGTAAAGCATTCTGAGAGAAGCAAATTTGTCCAGGTATTTTGGTCATCAGTAGCTTTCGGTTGGTAGGCTGTCACACTGATGTCAGATGTCACAGTACCACCAAGAAGCTGAGAACCTGGAACCCTAAACTGTGTTTCATTATTCTCTTCACTCTTAGTGGACATCCATTTATTGTCAAAGGTATTTTCAGACTGAACAGGCTCCATAGTATCTTGTGGCATGTGTTCACTTTTGACACAAGTCCCATATTCATCTTCTGTTTCCTGCTGCCTGTCTTCTTCACTGGTACATGAAAGATCAACATATCTTTCTTCAGAAATATTTGACATTGATTCACATAGTACTGAAGATAGTTTTCCATTTTCATTGTTAGACTGGAATTGCAAAGTATATCCTGTCTTGTGGTCTAAAGAATAGCAGCAGTCATCAATATTCTGATTGTTTTCATTGCTCGTCCCTACATCTTCTACAGAAACTAACAGCTGGGCACCTTTACTTATATATTGATGATGTGAATAAGAAGTATCCATTTCATCTTCACTGTCAGAATCAGTGTCAGAGTCATCATAACTATCATAATCCTCCTCATAATCTTCCACCTCCTCTGTACCTTCAGATTCTTCCTCACACGGGTCACCTTTTACTTTCATTTCCACTTCCTCATTCCTGTCTTGTACATCTGCTTCATACATATTCCTTAAATAGCTCATGCTTCCTTCCTTTCTTCCTTCACTCTCACCAGTAACTGGTAACTCTTTCTCCTTCTCTCCAAAACTCCCTGTTCTTTCCCTTTCCTCAGGGATTTTTTCCATAGTTTTGGCATTTGCAGAAGCTATAGTTATGCTCTCAGGTTGCCCTTTCACACTTACATGAACATTCTCTCCAGCATTAGCAGCAAGTTCTTGAAAAGAGCTGATCTCTTCTCCTATGGTTATTCGACCACCTCTCTCCTCCAGAAAACCTAATGGAACTGATCTTCCAGTCAGTTCTGGCTCTGGTGTATCATCACTCCCCAGCTGCAAGGTATCAAACCCCTCATCACCTTGAGAAGTGTCAGAAGAATCATCATCATCATCATCCATTTGTGGAGTATCATAGACATCGCTGTCATCATCATCTCCCTGCGGTGTTTCATAGGCTTCATCATCACCATCATCCAGCTGAGAGCTGTCCTCTTCAGAGGCTACCTCACCACATTCATGCTGCAAGCAGTTACTCTCAAGCTGTGGGATGCCATCATCCTCCTCTATTGATGAGTCAGAACTACTGTCACATGGCAGTAACTTGTGGAATGTAAGATCACTTTCTTCTACTGTCAGCCTTTGTGCTGTGCTGTTACTGTCCCCCAGAGGTGGTCCATTGTGTATGACAGTATCACCACTCAATGAAAGCCTATGGTGCATGTCTGTGCTGTCTTCTAGACACAATTTATTCCAAGAATCAGTACAATCCTCCAGGGATGGCTTTCCATGGATATAAAGACAGTCCTCTAGGGATGGACCTGCATATTCCTGTAGAAGTTGTGCACGATATCTATTGTCTTCAAACTTTAGTGTGACACCACACTGACTAACCAATTCTTCTGGAAGTCTATATTCAGTGTCTGCACTGATGGATGAACCAAGACTTCTCTGAAAAGGATCTTCCTTGCTGTTATCCAGTACCGTTCTGCTACCTTCAGCTTGAAATATGTGAGGCCCATATTCCGTGCACGTTTCCAGCTCCCTCCATGTTTTGTTATCTGACAAATCATTCACCCTCACAGAATTTTGTAATGTTTTATCATTTGTGTTTTCATTATCCAGATGGTCTCCCACACAAATCTCTTCTTTTGCTGTTTGTGATAAAAGTCTTGTATTTGAGTCATCTGGAAGATATCCTTCAATGTTTCCTGAATTTGTCTGCTGACAGTTATGCTTACAGAGTTCTGTCCACTCAGAAATCTCAAAAAAACCTCTGAGTTCATTTCTCTTCATGGGATCTTGAGTGCTGCTTACTACATTTCTGAGTTCTGCAGGGATACTTAACAGCATCTCCTGTGTATATTCTGATTGTTCAGTACCAAGACTATTGCAAACATCTGGCCTGCACATATGGAGATCTTGTGAAGATACATAATTCCCAAAATCATCAAATTGATTACATTTCCTGTTATTACAAGAATTCTCAGCACCTGAAAGATCACCCTGAACACTCTCTGCTGACTTTAGGTGAATTCCTTTTGAGCTTACATATTTTTTACTATACTCCATTTCTGACATGCCAGCATCGCACCCAGCACTATCACCCTCCAGCACCATACTGATGACTTCTTGCAGTTGTCCATCATATAACAAAAGTCTCTGTCCAGTGTTTGCATCCATATAACTATTTACCATCAGGTAAGACATGAATAGTTTCTTAGCTTGATCTAGATTATGACATACAGAGCCTTCTGTGCCAGAATCTTCATGCTCCCCCTCACAGTCATGAAATACAGATGGCAGAAATTCATAAGTTGATAACCATTTTGCAGCATTTTTACAAGGGGACTTTAATTCTTGTACATTGGGCATTTTATCTGGTAAAGTCACATTGGTCAAAACAGATACAGTATTACTGTCTATTATCCCTGATTCTGCAGCCTTGTCAAGACTGACTATTTCACAAGTTTCTGGAATGTAAAGTGCAGCTATTTTCTTTCTATCGTTCAGTATTTTGAATGCCAGCTCATTTGTAATCATATCTTGGTGTAAAGAGGTTGATACAGGGAATATTTCACCAGTGTGAGGCCAAATTAGTCCCACAAAGCCTCTCTGTGCTTCTAATACCAGCAGAGCACTGGTAGATGATATTAAGTTGCATTGCACTGCTTCATCAACAGTCAAGCGTTGTCCTGAATTTTGACAAAGGATTCCACCAGTCTGAACCTGATGTGTGAGGATCCCACAAGCAGTGTCCTGATCTATCATCCCTTGTCTCATGGCCTCCTCCACAGTCATTCGTTTCCCTGAGTCAGGGTCAATGATACCTCCAGACATTAACTGAGCACCCAGTAGCCTGAACATCGTTTCCTTGTCAATGAGCCCTTCATGGGCTGCCCTCAAAATAGTTACCTTCCTTCCACATCTGAACACAATTCTCCCTTTCTCTTGTGGTTTCACAGGTAGGAGTCTTAACCCTGTTGCTTCATGTATTATGCTTCTATGAACCATCTGTTCAAGGGAAATTTTCTCAGCACAGTTGGGGTCTATGAGATCTTTACACATATCTTGTCTTTCCAGGAGTTTTGAATATAATGTTGGAGAAATGAGATTTCTCTGGAAAGCATTCTGCAAAGACAGCTTTTCTCCAGTAGATGGCAAAATCAAATACCCACTTGAAAGCTGATTCTCAAGAATTTTAACAGCCAGAGGTTCTGAAATCAGACCTTGTTCTAAAGCTGAAACAACTGGAATATTTGCTAATGATGATTCTGACATAAGCTTCTTTGCATTACTTAATTCTTGCAGCTGCAACAGAATCTGTTCATCAATTAAGGCATGGGCTTTAGCTTCTTCCAAATCATAACACACTCCTAATTCTGGAGAAATTATTCCAGAAAGAATTAGCTGATTCTCAAGCAATCTAATTCCAGTGTCATAGTCAAGAAAACCTCTTAAAATAGACTGAAAGACTGAAAGGACTTCTCCAGTTGTTTGGTCAATGACACCAGCAATGACTTTATTCACCTAAAAGGGAATATAAAAGAAAAGCTATCATCATTTTTGGACTGTATGCTTAAAATTTTCTTTTGATTTTGACTGCATGAGAAGCATAAAAACACATACTTACCAGGCCTGGAGGAATGTTGTGAATGTTAGCAGCTCAAATGCGCAAGTGATCTATGTCAGTCATTCAACAGCACACGATGTGATAAAAGATTTAAAACCAACATGCATCTGTGAATTGAAAACCTATGCTTTGCACACATAAATAGGGTTAGTGAAAGATAATAGAAGAAATGATTGCAGGAAGGGCATATAGAACATATACCTGAAAGGCACATTTTCATGCTATAAATGTCTGTGAAAGGTTAGAATATTTGGAAACAGTATGTGATTCAACACAACCATGCTATTCATGTTTACAGCATACAGCATTTCTGTATATACACTCAACAATATGGAATCAGACACTCTAGCACCAAATATTGCATTTAGTTTGCATGGAAAGTATGAAGTCAGTTTGGCAACATTATTTGAACTCATTACACAGACTCTGCCTCTATATGTATATAAGAATACTTGCTCCATATTTAAGACTAATATCCATTAACAAATATATTCACAGTGTCTCAGAGCTAATTGTATTACGTCCTTCCATTTTCATACCCAGAAAAATTTTAAGAAAAAACTGAAAGTAGATAATTTCTAGGACATCTCTGAGTGATATATGGGAGACACGTTATTATATGCTGTCATTTTTGCAGCAGAAACACAGACTTATTTAGCAGTCAAAGAATGGCTTTTAAGAGAAGAGTTAAGAGATGAATGATTTGCTTATCTTTCTTCATGCAAGGCACACATTATTAAGAGTTTTCACAAAAGAAGTCTGATGAATAGAATGCTCATGTGCACAGGTAAGGACACATACAGTATTTCATAGCAAATACACACCACCTTCAGTCAATTAAATATCAGGTTCCACACACTGTTAATTGTAGCTTCTTCTTTTGCTGATCATGTGTGGTTTGAAAACCATGCAGTAAATCTCAAGAGAAACTGAAATCTAAGTTTGAATCTTGTTACCTTTCCATCTATTTTTTCATCTCCCAGATGTGCTTCCTGCAGCTGTTTCAAAGCTTCGTTGGATAACAAGCTGTAGCTTTCCTGGAGGGATCTAACTTGTTTTTCCATTTCATGTCTCTCTTCATCTGTCATTCTATTATGAAAATAAAAAAGGAAGAAGGAGATCTCTGGGTAATTTGTAACTTGTTGGGAGTGATCTGCCTACCTTTACTTAAAAATGGGGACCAGAAATTAGTACAAGTAGTCTGGAAAAAACACAGCCTAATTACAAAGATGTTCAAGAAAGCTACAATCTGATAGCAGGAAAAGAGGCATTTAACCTTTTAATGGGCCTTTGTCAACTGATTACCAGTCAAGACACGTAACACAACTAGCAAGGAGTCATGAGATATCTCAGCTATTTAGTAACTTAAACCATCTGTTTTCAGACACAGATGAAACAATCTTGTGATAGGTAGCTCAATACTTATTTACTACAAATTTGTTAATTATTTTGATTTCAAATGAAAATTTAAATATCTAATATTTTTAAGATTACCAGAGGTATACAAACCAAGTCAAATTCTTGAAATAAAGTTGCATCAAGCTTCATCAAATGGGAAGACAAAAAACCCCCAAACTGTACGTGAAATGCAATTAGAACTATAAGGATATGATTTCTTTTTAAGCAAATTGTATGTATTGATTCAAATAATTTACATTATTTGAAAAATTAAAAGTGGCATACTTGTCACTGTGCTTAGCCAAAAAGGACTGAGTAGTCTGCAGAGCTTCAGCAATTTGTTCTTTCTTGGTTGACATCTCATGAAGGGAAATCTGAAAAATAAATAACCTGTGTTCAAGACTTCATATTGTACATAAATAAACAAAACCAAACAAACAAACCAAATCTTATTTGTATCTGTATATTGACTAATCTCAATAATATAAGAGCTTGATTTTTTAAAAAAATACTGGCTATCCATAGAGCAATACTATTTATTGGAATTGTATCATTTACATATGAGTAAGTAATTCTGATATGCCTTTTGATTAAGCAAGCTGTTTTTAGAAAACTATTGGGCAAAACAAATAGAATATTTCAAAATGTTATTTGATGGAAAATTAACCAATCATTTAAAATTATTTATTATAGTTAGCACAGTTTATAGCAGCTTTATAAAGGTTGTGTACAATAGCCACGTTCAAAAAGTTGCTCACCAAAATGAGAGGTAACAAATTTTTGAAAAAACATATCAGAAGACCACAAGACTTCACGAAATTCAGTAACAGAGACAATTGCAATATGAGACAACTGGAAAATGAATTATTAATTAATATTTTCCACACTATCAGTTCTGTGTCATTCCCCCAAAGGATGGGGTAGAGTTGAGGGGTAGAGTTCACTGAAGTTCTGGTAGAGGAACTTGTGGGAATTTCATCTTCTAACTTTTCTGAGAAACTCCCTGCAGTCTCTTCCAAGAAAAGCACTCCTTTTGGATAAATAAAGGCAAATTATCAAAAGGGAGTTCTGCAAGCTGGAGATATTTTCAACATAGGTGTCAGGTCTTGAACAAGGTGCTTAGGCCCTTCATTCACCTGGGTCTGGACATAACCAATCTGTCCTTGCATGCATCACATCAAAGGGCCCAAAAAGTCTCCCTTTGTAATCACCACCAGCAGGCCACAATCTCATCACTTTTACTGCTTGCACAGGAACCAAGAAAACCACTGGATGCACTACGCAAGAGGATGAGGTGAGCAGGCTGAAGTAGCAGATGGGGTCACAAGCTCCACTTTACTCAGGGAACCAGTGTTGCTGTGGCTGCTGTGTGCACCTGTCACTGCTGGCATCAGCTTCTCCTCCCAGTACCTGGCTACACCCCACAGCAACCCCAATCTTCTGTGTGAAATGTATTTCAGCTGACATTAGCTATAAAATCACCAGTTTCATAGATTTCAGAAATCTACATGTTTCTACACAACTTGACAAGGCATCATTGCTAATCAGTGGAGACACAAACCCAGGCACCTCTGAAAGGTGCAGCTACCTTGCCAAGCCATTTCACAAGGGAAGCAAAGGCCCACAGGAAGCCAAGACAGCCAACTCACAGGTTACTTACTCACTGGAGCTCAGGCCAGACAGAGGCAATGACACCCACAGTTGCTGTGGTAAGCTGAGGTGTCCTAAGAGGTTGAGTGCTGGCCCAGCACTGATAAAGGTTTGCAGTGTAGTCATTAACAAGGGCAGAAGAGGACCAGCATTGAAGGCTTTTGAAAATCCTGATTTCAGCTACTAGCAATTTACCAATCAATATGTTCAAATCAGTACAAGTTTACTTCCTCCTGTAGATATAGGGGCAAACTCAGAGCTAGCACTAGTCCTCTCTGAACAAGCTTCATGCTGGAAAAGTGGTCATCAGGACTGCCAACCTTCCTAACAGCAAGCTGGATTTATGCACATGCTGGTCCAGTGGCTCTGGCACCAGAAAGCATCACCAAAATAAGAACGTAGGAACAGGATACCAAGAGGGCCAAAATCATGTTTGCATGATGATACATCTAGTGCTGTACTCAGGGATGTGGACAAGACACTGCTCTGTCCCTCTGCTGCTCAGTGTGTAGATAACCCTTTTACCTACTGAAAAGTCTTTAGGTGTAACTAAGCTACTTCATGGTGCAAGCCCAGTAGAGGACGTCCTAGAAATGACAGGAAACTTCACAGATGAACATTTATGGTCAGAGTTACAACTGTACAAAGTGACAATGTCCTGTTAAATACCAAGGCATCCAGATGGGCCACTCCAACAGCCTGTGGACTAGTGTGATAACAAGGAGGCCTCAGTCAACATCTGCTATACTTCCTAGGACAGCAGTTTTGACTATCCCTTAAGAGGACTCCTCATATTAACTTTTCAAAAACAAATAAATAGAAACTTGGCCCTTAGGCCCCTCCTACCAACTTTCTCCTTCCTGGTGGGCAAAATGCCATCCTGACAGGATGCACTCTCCCTCTAAAAAGGCTGAGATATGGTGTGCAGGGTCCAGTTTTTCTAAACTGAAATTACGCAGTGTCAGAATACATCACATGCTAGGTCTGTAAAAACCAGGGGGAGCTTCTTCTTGAGTAACATGCTTGTGTCCCTAAACATTCATGTTTATTTACTCAACTCTCTACTCACAACCAAATGTGAAATTATGTCTTGAGGAAAATGTGGATGGTGATTTGTAGGGGGGAGAAGTATTTATGGATTATTCTGGCATTTTAATCCATGCAAAACCTAAAAAGAGGAAGTGGTGCTTTATCAAAAGACATCTGTGTACCTGCTGCTTAGGTAAATCTGTCTTTTCAGCCTTTTCTCCTTCTTCTTTGCTGAGTGTCTTGCTGAGGTTTGACACCCATTTCAGTAAATCCCCAGCTTTCTCAACATGTTCCTTCTTTTCCTCTTCCATTGATTTCTGATGAGTGCCATGAATTGTAAAGAAACATGTAAATGTAAATTGTTGAAATATGTAACAATAATGTCTGTAGAAATACAATTCTATCACAACGTCATTATTATCACCACATAAACATAAAATTATTTCTTTTTTATTTACCACCACATGCATTACTATGACACTTTGATGCAGGAACAAAAATGTCACATAATTATAAACAATAACAAAAATAATACCTCAGTTGATTTTTAATTATGATAAAGGTGCTTATTCATACACACATACAATCATAGTAAAATGACTGATAGCAAGAAAAAGCATAGCTTCCCAGCCATTACTCAGCAGATAAAATCTAAAAAGCATTTGCATATAAAGTATCTTTGAATTGCTGCCTTTGCATTACCCTCAGATAAGGATATGTACAACCAGTATAGCATAACGGTGTTTTGCACATTATGCACATTTATCAAATTCCAATTAGGAAGAATACATTGCTTTTACGTCTACAGAAACAAGAAAAAATAAAAGTAAAATACTGAGACATTTAATCTTTTCCTGCACAGGAAAACATACTCCTTTTCATATAAGTACAATCTGTTAGGTGAACATTTATCAATACTGAGAAAACCTGCTTAAGCCCTTCCATGTATCAGAGGTAAAAATTAAAACATTTTATTTCAATGGATTTTTTAAAAAATTGATATGTATTTGTAATTCATTTGCCCATTAGAGCAGAAAACAATTCTAAGAAAAAAAAAATGAAATGAGAGAAAAACTCAGGACAGGAAACACAACTTTTTGGTTTAAGCAGCCCACTAAAATTAATGAAATACCAGTGTGAGAGAAAGTACTGATGCATGTGTGCTTACTGCACTGCAGATTTAATCCTTGTATTTTTTATTGCCACTCTTGCAAAACAAGCAGTATCTGCAGACTGATTTGTAATTTTAATTTAAGTTACAGGTCACATGAAATACTACACTGTGTTCACTCACAAAATGGGCAACCCCTTTCAATCTTTAGTATAAGAACACGATTCTTGTCTCATGCAAATCTACACACTTTAACTTCACCAATCCCAGTACAATTTCTCATTTACTCCACCTCCACATAAGGTAATGGCAGACAAGGCCTTCAGGTAAAGACTGAACACAAAGATTGCAATTTGAAATTACGAATCTGCCTATCTATAAATTTCAGTTTTGCAATAAGTAATATCTAATTCCAGTTTCAGTAGTTTATGCTAATTAGTTGTTCACAACAATTAGTTTTACAGTGACTAATTAATGTTAGAAAACACCACTAATGATTTTCCATAAAGGCCATCACAGATATTTTCCTTAACTTTAACATGTTTTAAAGCAGAGCCCAAAATGAGTACTAATATGTTTTGTCCTCTATGAATTATAGTAAAGACTGGAAATTCCTGTTTTCATGGGCTGAGCTGCTTCTAACAACCGCAGGCCAGTGTGGCAATCAAAAACAGCTCTATCTAAAGCTTCTTTGTAGGTTATCTTCTTCCTAGTTTTGGGGCATGTTAAAACTTTAATGTGCAATTTTTCATCCTTCATCCTTGTAGCTGTGATAGCATCAACAATACCATCCTTAATTGCATCTTCCATTGTTAATCTGGAATGAGATTTTGGATCTATCAAGCCACCAGTCAAGTACTGATACTCCAGACAGCGCATGCCCATTTCTTTGTCTAAGGCACTTAAATGCACAGCTTCAACAGCTGACATAACAGTGTTCCTTACAGGATGAATGATCCCAGTAAAGATCAGCTCACACTGCTGGATTTGCTTGGCACAACCATCATCAATTAACTCTCTTTGCAAAGCTTCTGAAACACTGTACTTTTTCCCGGTAAATGGATCAATTACACCTCCTGTACTAACCTGAGCTTCAAGACATCGGAGGGCAGTAACTCTGTCTACCAAATTTTTGCGTGAGGCTTTCAAGACTGGAATTCTTTCATTGGTTTCAGAAAGCCAGAAGCCTGCAATAGGACTGTTTAAATCTTTATTTGGCTGTGAACTGCTAACTAAAATATCACCAAACTCATTAATTGTGATGAGGCCTTCCTTATATTTGTTGACTAATGCTCTGTCAATTTTACCCTGATTTAAGGTCTCCTCAATATTAAACTGTACACCCGTTCTAAGATCTGTAAGCAAAAGAAAAGAATTTCCATCAGAGTCAAAACATGTAGACTCCTTCCAATCAAATTCCTGCTTCGAAAGCTCAAGATATGTAGCTTTATCAATATAATTTTTTTTATAAGCCTCATATGAAGTCATTTCAGTTCCTGTGTCAACACTTATTACAGAAGTTTTATGACTTTTCTCTGCTGATGGGCTGCTTATTTTCCTTTCACCAACTGGAAGCAGAAAGCATTTACTGCTTACACTGAACAAACACATTTTCAGCAAATCACAGTAGTACATAGCTTTCCTGTTATTTGGATTGTGGAAACATTTTGCATTACTTGAAGGTTCATGCAAAAATTTTAGAATTGTGTTATTAAGCAAGCCAAGCTGCACAGCAGCTTCTGGAGGTACACGAACACTTCTTACAGGATCAATAACCCCCCCACATGCAATTTGAGCCTCGAGGATATTTTTACCTTTTTGTCTTTCTAAAAGTTGAGCTTCCACAGCCTGAAATACAGACAGCACTTTCCCAGAACAGCAATAACCCAAAACAGCTTTCTCTGCCTCAAGCAGTCTACTCTTGAATTCACTATCTGCAAGCCCTCTAACAACTGAATCATCAACAGAGAATTTCTGACCTGTTGTGGGATCAATAATGAAACCAGTAGCTGCTTGGGCCTCTAAAAATGCTAAGGCTAGTGCTTTTCCTATGATTTTTCTCTTTGCTGCTAAAGCAAAAGAAATTATCTCTTTGCTGGATTCAAGGTAGAGCCCAGCTATAGCTGTAGGTTTAGTTAAAAATTTTTCTAGACTTTTCTGAACTTCATCAATTGTTTTCTGCCCTGAAATGAGCTGCTCAACAGTGAGCCTGTCTAAAAGTTTAACTTCAGTCAACTGCCTGGCAGTTACATCATGTCGGAGACCTTGAAATTTAATAGCATCATATTCCTCTGTAAAATACTCCAGTTGAGTAGCATCATCAACAGTTCCCAAAACCTCTTCTCCTAAGAAAGAGCTCATCTTTGCAAAGTCTTCTTTCCTAAACCCTTCGGAAGTTTTGCATCCCTGAAACATTCTCTCTTCATTATCAAAAGTCTTGTTATTTTCTTGGTTTAATGTTGTGACTTCAACATGCATGTCATAGTGCTTGTTCTTCACTATCTGCAAATAGGAAGTTTTTGACACAGTGAGAAATACAACTGCAGACTAAAATAACTCACTCCTAAATCCACCACCAGAGAAACCAAAGGAAGAACTTGAATGCAAGTCAGAAAGGAGAACTGCTACTAGGATTGATGAGCAGAGATATATGAAGAGCTTGAGTTTTGATGTACATTTGACATTTCAAATATTTATTCAATAACAGGTTTATGACTAGACTAAACATCGGTAACTGGTTTTTGTTACTATATGAGCTTACTGCTGTTAATCAAAGCTTACTTTGACCAATAAAAATACAACAGTGTATGTGAATTCCTATTTTCAACACAAATTTTTAAAATAATCTTTCTTAGACATTAAAAAACCTAGTACTAAGGTCTAATATAAAGTTTTTTGTGTTATGTAAGACAAAAGGGGCTCCCTTCACCAAGATAGGAACATAAGAAATATTAAACAGAATAGTAATAAAGCATAACCAAAACCAACGAACCAAATGGACTAGTAAAAGGCACTGTTACGAAGGTAAGCCCTCACAAAATGTAGTGTGTACCTCCAAGGGATGCAGTTTTACCACTCCTAATTCATGTTTTGTTTCTTCTCCGTGTCTAATGGTTTGTCTGGAACTGTGTAGGTTCCTGTTTCTCAGTGTGTCCCTTTCAGGTGTCCCAGAGATTTGGCTTGCTTTATCAAAAGTTATCTGGAACTGTGTACTCATCTGCGAAACATACTCCGTAAAAGACTGGGAACTTGAATCTTCTAATGATTGGTTTATACTTGACATCTGAAATTGCACCTCTCTTGGTATTGTATCATCAGCACTCACGTACAATGTATTTTCTTCTATTTGATCAGATTTAAAACCTGATCTTTCCTGTTTCTGCCTTAACAAAGGTGAGCTTGGTTTCGTACGTGAAGGAAGCTGTTCAAATTCTTTAGCTGCAGTCTCACTCAGGTAATTGAAATCATTCCCTCTTCTATCACAGCTCAATTTAAATCCAGAATCTTGGAGCTTATTATTTTGCTGAGCTTCCTTTTGAAATGAAAGAAACCTGTGTTCACTTTCCCTAACCTGCAGATCCATCTTCTGTTTCAAGCTCTCAACCATGCGCTTCTGTGCTTCCAATTCTTCCTCAAGTTTCCTGCACTTCTGGTGATAGTCCATTTCAGCCTGCTTCCCTTGCTGTAGTTGTTCATGACATTTTTTAAGCCTTTCTTGCAGATCTTCCATTTGCCTCTTGTACAACATGATGTTTTCCTCAGCCATATGCTTTTCTTGCTGAAGAGCAACACATTCTAGTTTTATACCAGATATGTCCTTTTCTGTGATGCTATGGGATTCCAGTAATTTTTCAACTTTTTTCCTAAATTCCTCTGCAGAGTGTTTAAATTTAATGGATTCTTCCTGAAACAGAATCATCTTCTTGCGTGCCATCTGTTCATCCAGAGTCTTCTGATGGAGTTCATCCTGCAATTTTTTTAATTTGCTACTTAGTTCTTGTATATGAGCTTGTTGTAGCGCTATCTTCTGCTCACTCATTCTCTTTTCCACAGTTAGAGCATTCATCTGAGCATTCAAATTTTTAACCTCCCGGTCAATGCTAAGGGTGGAAGCATTTTGTTTATCAAATTTTTGTTTATAGTCACTAGCTAAGTCTTTTGTTTTTGCAAGATCAACTTCTAGGCTTTTGATTTTACATATAAATTCTTGCTCAATTATTGTTTGTTTGTGCAATTGTTCATTTGTTGTACGCAACTGTTCTTTGAAACCATCTGCTAGGGCTTTCAATGCATCATTTTTCCTCTGAATATTTTCTTTTTCCAAAGTCATCTTCTCTGATTCAGACTGAATTTGCTTCATCAGTAGTTTTGTTTCAGTGTTCCATTTATTAAGGTCTTCTATCTGTTGTTTCAATGTTTCTGACATCTGATTGCTTTTGGTTAATTCATTCTTCAGCATCTGAATTTCATGCTGGTTTTCTTTCTCTACTTTTGTTTTTTGAAGCAACTGTTCTTTAATTTTCTTATATTGGTCTTGAAGATTATTTGCTTCTCCTTTGCATGACTGTGTTCTGTGTTCAGCTGCCAGCTTCTCTTTTTGAAGGGAACTGATTTGTGAATTTAAATGTTTGATAGTGATTTCAGTTTTTGTCTGTGATCTGGTTAATTCCTCTATTTCCCTTTTTAGCTGTGTCTTTTCTTGCTGAACAGATTTCAGGTCCTCCTGATAGTTCATCTTAAGTTTTTTAAGATCCATATTTTCTTGCATCACCTCTTCAGCTTTACCTGTGGTTCTCTGTAGCTGCCTGTCCAGTTCTTTCAACTGCTGCAAATATCCCTGCTCTACTTGGTCTTTTTCCTCCAACTTAATTTTTAGGCATTTAAGTTCACTGTTGACTTTATCTAGTTTTTCTTTTAATAAACGAGACTTTTCTTCTGTTGATGATTTTTGAAGCTCAATTTCATTCAGTTCATACTTTAAGTCTTTAATAGTTTTATCAGCTTTTTTGTTAGCAAGGGTCAACTCATCTATTTTTTGTTCAAGTTCTTCTACTTTTTTGGCTTCTAGTTTCTTCTGGAAACTCATAATTTCAGAATCAATCCTACACTGGCTGCCTTGCCCAGCTGTGAAAGTTGGCAGGGAAGTTTCTCTGGTTACAGAGTATGTGCCTTCAACAACCTTCCTTCTGGATTCAGTTCTCTCTCTTTCTTGGAGCTTTATTTCCAATAGGTTCCCTTTAAAGTCAAGATCTTGTTTCATTTGCTTGATGAGCTTCATAAGTTTCTCTTCTCCATCTGTTTTTTTCTTCAGTTCTTGCATCAAGGTTTTTTTTTGTTTCTCTAAATCATGAAGATTAGTATCTTTTCTTCTCAGAAGCTCTTCAAGGTTTCTTCTGGTGAAGGTGCTTTCTTCTATTTGATTTTGAAAAGCACGGAGGTTTTCTTCCAGTATACTTCTTTGAGTCTCTGCCTGAAAAATGAACTGCCTTACACACTCCAACTCCTGCTCTGCATCTGCTTTCTCTCTCTCAATGCTTTCTAGATCTATACGACACTGCTTTGCCTCTTGCTCAGCCTTGGTCTTCTGAAGACAGATCTCCTCCATGTCCTTTTGCTGTTTCTTCCGTTCTCTTTCTGCAGCTTCTCTCACTTTAGGAAGCTCCTGTTCCACTTGGATTTTTTGTTTCTTCATATTCTCCAACATCTCCTCAAGTGTTTTTACCTTTTCCATGAGTTTTTTATTCTCTTCAGCTGTGTTATTTTGCTGTGCCTTTAGATCTGAATACGCCTGACGTGCAGATGCTTCCTTATTCTTTAAAATCTGTAAAAGAATAAGATATGTTGGAATGAACTTTTTGTAATACATCATATGAGACATATTAGGCTCTTAGTAAAGCAGAAGGGAAAATACTTACTCATGTATATATGGTATGTCCAGAAAGCAGGATGAGCAGTTCCCACCACCATCACCTTCTCTTGAAGGCTTCAGGAAGTTACCATTAGCCAAATATGAAACCCTTGACAAAGACATCCACAAAGCGAAGAAGTCCTGAAGCCTCTCACTTCAGTCAGATGCCTCTTAGCAGAAAGCAACACCAAACAGCTCACTTTGGCTTTCTCTCCAAACAAATAGGTAAAGCAAACAATGACCCAAACACAGTATGCAAGAATTCCCAAGGAGAAAGTGGCCTGCCATTTCTCCATCAGTTCAGCAAAACTGGAAGGATTTAAGCTTGCAAGCACCAATGACAGAAGAAAAGTGTGGAAATCCCCTCCAGGAAAAGAAAGAGTGTCTTAGAGCCAAGATGCAGCAGCTGCAGAAAGAGCAGTATCCAAACCCCCATACATCTGTGCTCTGTAGTGTGCTTCCCAGCCCCAGTGCCCCCACTGACTCAGCTGGGGGAAGAGCAAGAGCACAGCTGTCCTGCTGTGCAGACACAGAAGTGTAAACATGGTAATCAGGAAAATCCTAATGAAGACCAGTTGGCTGATAGTCTTCATATATTGACAGATCCAGAACAAGTCTTTTAAGCAAGAAGTGTAAATCACCATTAATAATATGGTTGAAACTATACGTACCTTGTCTTCATTAGCACTATTGTGGTGCTAAGTTACCAAATGTGAGCTAACATGAAGTAAGAAGATACCTATATTCCTATGATCATACAAACAGGGCATAAAGGGTAACAACAGCAACGTTTTCAAACAAACAAACCGTTGGGTTACTTAAAATTTACCAGATTTACCTGATTTTTCATATGGTATCTGAGACATTTCTTAAAAGGCTAATGCAAAGGCAGCATCTTCAGTTCCTTTCCATATTTCCCTGTATTATAATTTTGAACAGTCCCCAGTAGAAACAAAGTATTTAAATTGATGTGTTATCAGATCTTTTATATTCACATAAACACAAAATCTAATGTATTTTGCTTGAAAAAGAAGACCTAAAAATATAGATACAGTAACAAACTGTATCTTCTTAGATTTCATTTTTCTAGTCAACATGCTGAGCATCAGTTGGGTGGAGAAAAGGATGGCAAATATCAACACAAAATAAACATAAAAATTAATTTCTAAGAACTTAAAAATCTTAAGCATCTCAAAATGCACAGTAATTGATATATGATTATCATATTCACTGTTTAAATTATGTTCAATCAATCTTAAATCACTTGACCTTGACATATTTTGTGATTCAAATGTTGATTTGCATTGATTTAGAATCAATCTTAGATTAACTCTTTCATTTGCATTGCATAAAAACTCTGGTACCTTAAAAATAGTTGTGCTCCTTTTCTCTTCATTATCTTTGTCTCTCTTTTTTTGCTTTTCTTTTTTTTCAAATGAGGCTTTTATGCCTACTTTTTCACCGAATGTTTTCTGGAGTTCAGCCGTTTGTCCAGGGACCTTTGTGCAGTTACCCTCCTCTCTACTGTCTACTTCTGAAACTTGCAATAAATCTTTACATTTTTGACTCTGTTCTAGCCTGTCTTCTCCAGTCTGCTTCTTCCCATTTCTATTTATGTTGTCCAAACCGTAAGTGTTACCCTGTGGTATTTTCTTCACACTTACTTTTTCATAGTGACTTAAAAGCTTTTTTGCTAGTTCATGTCCTGATAATGGAAAATAATCCTCTCCTCCAGAAAGACTTCCTGAGACACCTAAATTTGCATTTAAATCACCAGCATTTTCTAACAATTCTCTACATAAATGTTGATCATTCTGCACTGGTGATACTTGAAAATCTAATGGATAGAATTCAGAGACTTTTGCTGCACAACGACTCTCTGAAATATTTCCTGAAGAAATAGCCAAAATTTCTTGCTCTGTATTCTTGGCTATATTTGAATTTAAATTTGGTTTTCCTAGGATTTCACTTTCTACTAGGAAGTAATCTTTATCCAGAGATGCTTTCTGCAGTTTGTCAGTATTCCTTTCAACATGCCAGTAAAGATCTGGATTGCTCATAGATTGCAAATTTAACTTTGTTTTTTCACTTCCATTGTGCACTGCCAGCTCTCTGAAAGAGGATGCAACTTTCTCTAAAGATGTTGCATCCGTTGCACCTGAAGGAGAATCACCTTTTTCACCACACACTTGAATCTCTTTGTCTTCAGATTGTAAAGTATTACAGCTTTTACTTTCTGTAAAGAAATGCTCTTTATGCTGACACTTAAAATGAGTTTTCTGTGAAAAATGTTGCTGTTTGTAAGGGCTGATACCCAGGGCCTGCTTTGCAGTTTTTGGAGTTACTTCAGCTTTCTTCGTTGTTAGCTCAAAATCAGTTTCTGATTGCATCTCACAGTCTTCCTTTGTTGAAACATCACTCCCTGCCTTTCTTGAATTTTTTTTTCCTGTAGTTTTGTGTATCATTTCCACTTTAGGCAACTTCTTTGATTTCCTCTCTGTTTTCTGTCTCTCTCCATTAGCAATTTGCTCATTTAACATGTCACCAGAATCACTGTTCACACTCACGCAGGCTTCAGTTGAAACACAGCAATCTTTTCTGACATTTTTTTCTTCTTTACTTTGATTACCAAAACCCATCAAACTCTCCTGCTCCCTATGGAGCTTACTGTCTCTGTTGCCACTAATACTACTTTCTTGACCGCTGAAATTTAGAAGTTGCTTAAATAGTCTATCAGTTTTGATTTTGTCATATCTATCTACATTTAATTTTCTTCTGTTCATTTCCAGTTTATTTTCTGTGTATTCACGTTTACTGGAAGATTTCTGGTTTAGCAAATATTCCACATCCATCATGCCTTCATGAGGTTTCCTTTCTCCTCTCAATTCAAGATCTTCATTATATCCCAAATGTTGAAAGACTTCAGCTGACTTCACATGTTGCTGGAGTTGATTCTCTTCTAGCAAACTCTGAGCATGACAGCACATAGATTAAACTGAGATAGGATGGAAAGTATCTTATTTTTTCCCCTATTCTCTGTTTTCTTAATGCCATTACTGAGAGTTAGGAAGAAAGACTGGCATTAAAGAAAACCTTGGAACAATCACAGACGCAGACTTCTATGAAGAATTTTTCTTCCTGGGAGAAAAAAACCCTCACTCCTCTTTTGAAAAAGGTTATTCTTTTTTTGATTTGCTACCCTGATTAAAGAGAAAAAACCCCACTACATTATTTTGAGACTGGAAATCTGCTTAGGTTATCCTCAAAGAAGCTACCAAAAATTTAGAAGTCTGACAGGGGGTAGAGGAGGAAGGAAGATGGGGGGTACTTGATTTCAAAAAAAGCAATCCTGGCGACTCAGAGCAGACTGAAACTCTACATTTTGAAAGATTCCACCAGTTCTTGAGAACGTGAAGTCTATCAACATTCACAGATTTCTTGATCCTTGTTCTTTGACTGACTTTATCCTTGATGCCATTATCATTATTAGTCATACTAAATCCTCATTTATAATGGCTACTTATCAACAAACATCATGTATTTCCATCAGTTTGCTCCACCACTTCATGATGCCCAAAGATACATGCTGTTGTTAGTGTTGGTTCAGAGGTATTGAATAGCAAGAAAAGCCAATAAAGACAGAATCAGCACCAGAATTATATAACATTCATTAAAGAACTGGTTTTTTCTTTAACAGTAACATTAAAATTTATACCCATATGGTAGTGTTCTCCAATTTTATCGAATTTATACAGTTTATACAAAAACAATGTAGTCCTTAAAGAATGACTATATAATCTCCTTTTGAGAGACAGTTTTCAAAAGAAAGTGAAAAATTTAGGGTTTTTTTTTTTCCTCAATTACTTGAAAGGTTTGCTCTGCAGCAAGCATGTATTTTGAGTAATTTGTCTGCCTAATTTCAATAACCTACTCTTGCTACTAAGATCCAACTCTAGGCATAAACAAAATGCTGTTTGACCCCAAGGAATCAATACAGTATAAAGGCAGAAGGAAAAAAATAACTGAACAGATCAAACTGTTTGATCAAATCAAAATTCAGAAATTAAGAGGGCATCTCATCTCCCTGTTGAAAGGTTGTAGGTTGTTAAGTGGACCAGAGTGCATACTGTAGTATATTAAAAATATGTATACATAGGGTATACACGGTGAGTTTGCCTTCACTTAATGTCTGCTTTTATCCAAAAGATCAAGCCCTAGAGTATTGACATTGAAAGTATTAGCATTTAAATTTAAACTACATCTCTATCAGAATTCAGCAAGTCATAGGATATTTCTAGGTGGAAGAACTGGTAAGATGTATGGATGGTACAGATGATAACAGTGCTAACACTGCTACATTCCTGTATAATGTGCACTACATAAGGAATTTTAGTTTTCCACATCTGCTGGTAATTCAACTTTGTGAATTATTCCAACAGGTATATTGCTCTTTGTTTGCCTAGATGTTCTTCCTTGGTTGACTGCCAGAGAATGACCTACCTCTTCCTCTTCCAGTCTTTTCAAAGAATCACCTGCAAACTTAATGTACTGGGTCATCAAGGTCACTAAGGCAGTGTACCGAGTCCGTAGAACCATGAACTGTAGAGAAACAAAGATGGGGGGTAAGTGTCATAGAGGTAAACACTCCCATTAAGCTTGATAGACACTACTTTAGAACCTATCCTGATTTTGATTCCAAAACCATGATTGTGGAATCCAAAGTTCTAATTTTGATTCCAAAATTCAATGCTGTCAACAAAGTGCACTTGAACAAATACATCCTAAGGATCTGTGAGCAGATCTGTAAGAAGAAGAAACAGAAGACAGTGTTTTGACTTCACAGTCACTTGATTCCTCCCCCTATAAGAAAAGGTTTCAAGAGAAGCAAGCAATGCTTGTCACTATTCTTCTCTCTAACAGGTAGCAGGGAGACAGATTTATCTTTCTCACTCAAATGAGGCTGATTTGCTTTAGAATCTATTGAAGTGTCCAGATCTGGTAGGTTTTACTATGGTCAAGATGAACTTATTGTTTACTGTGATCTAGATCCAGTCCAGAGGTAATTCTAAACAGTTTTACTGAGGCACAGTTCTCATACAGCTTTCTATAATTTGAGTGACTTTTTTTAATCAGCTGCATTGTACTGTCTTGCTACCAAAATGCAGCATAAGGAACAAGACAATATTTGCTATATCGTGTATCTGTAGAGAAAAAACCCAATCTTTCTTGGATTAGCATATTTAATCATTAATAAATCCAAAACTGAATTCTTGTGTTTACTCTGTTTTAAGCAAAACCTCACATTTTCCTGTCATAAGAAACCCATTTACCTCTTGAATAATGAAGTCTGATGAGCTTTGCATTCTTCGGCGCTTTACTGGAGATTTCTGTTGGGAGTCAACCATAGCTCTGTAGGTCATGGTCTGCAACTCATAGTCCTGTACAAGAGAAAATACACGAAATCATTTGCATTACACATGATACCAACACTAAAAAAATAGGATTATAAATGTAATGTTATTGTTACCTTCACAGCAGCTGAGTATTGTTCTGAATACTTCTGGCATTCATCTATTTTGCTTTGTTTCATTTCAATCTCAGAAACTAGCATCTGTAAAATACGAATGTACATTTTCATCTTAAAAAGTTATTTTTATTACTATTATAGTTAACATTTCTACTTTATCTAACATTATCTAACATAAATAGATGGCTTGTTAACATCTACTTTATCTAATATGCTCCTATCCGAATGTGAACAAGTAATTATGTTCAAGCCTATGTCATCAGCTTTATCAGATTTACGGTACAGAAGTAGTGAAAAAACCTGCCAGGTTAATAGTTGGTGAATGAACTTTAAAAAATTCAGGAATATATAATTTCATGTATATAATTCATTATCCTGCATTTCCTTCTTGCAGGAGACAGATATTGAGTTTAGCTCTGCTTCCAAGAAAATCTTTCTACATCCATAAATAAAAAAAAGCAGCACTGAAAATGAAATTATGTGTTAAGGCGAGTCCAGAAGTTTTAAGGTTTTTGATGTTCTTGCACACTTGAGGACCCAACAATCTGGTCTATAAAACAATGACAATAGTCACTGGGAGATACATTCATGGCTGCACTATAAACACAAAATCATAACATCTGGTGATTACTTGGAGTTTTACAGTAAGGACTGATGGATATAAACAAGATTGAGATCACTGATATTGTAATTCTTTGGTCAGCGCTTACCACAGTGGTTTGCCACAATGACATCCCTTTCATACCTTATGTTGGTTCAATTGCTTAGCCAATGCTTTGCTATTTTCAGGATGTATTTCTTGAATCTTTCGCTGAGTATCTTCCACTTGTTGAATCCAAGTGTCCAAAGAATTGTAAGTATCTTTATAATACTTCAGAGATTTATTAATACCTTCTAAGTCACGCAACCTGATTTTATTTTAGAAGACAGATCAAAGAGGAGAAGATGATTATTAAAGACAAAAAATACAACACTAAGGCAAATACAGCTTTAAAGGCTTCAAATGCCTTAGCCCTGTTACAGTTCACAGTATAAACATATTAAAGTAACACAAAATAAACAGCAAATTCACTCCTCAAACACTAGGGCTCCCAGCTTGATGAACTCTTTCCATTTGTCATAAAGGACATCCAGGAGAGATCCTATTACACAAGAAACTATATATCCCTTATTAGTGTGTTCAGCTGCTTGAAACTCCATGAGCACAGGAAACCCCAAGAAAGAGGGAGGGCTCTGCTTCAGCAATCAGCTCTGTTACAAGAAGTGAGAGTATTTAAAATGTGACCTAAGAATCACAGAGTGTACTGTGCTGGAGTTAAGTAGTGGTTCACCATACTCTCCGTGCCTCCCACAAAGCAGCAGGAGTTACACTAAAACTAAAGACTCTAAATATGCTAATGTGCAAAAGTAATTGAACATGTACATCTAATTTTAAATTGCGTTTTTGACCTAAAAAGAGAGTTCTGTGTATTTCTTTAAAGTCATTTCCATACTGAGGCAAATACTGACAGCTTTTCTTTCACGATCCTTATACTTGTTATCATGATGTAACTTTGGTGGTTGCTCTGTGCAGAGCCAGGAGTTAGACTTGATGATCCTTCTGGGTTTCTTCCAACTCAGGATATTCTATGATTCTACTTAAAAGATCATATAAATATGACCACTCAACACTGCAGAATAAACAGAATTAAACAACATTTTACAGTTCAACTTGGAATGAACACTATGAATTGCTCTAGGATTGTTATTAAGATGCCAAAAAGAAATTTAAAAGAGCAAGCAAAGGAATTTTTTGCTCAGGTTTTATACTTAAGCATGTTTTAAAGCTAATAACCATGAAAAAGAGAAAGGATCATGATAACTGCAGCCAATATTTGTACATACGTTATGTATAATGATTATCAGTGTCAAGCTGGTAGGAAGAAGCAGAGATAAAATATTTGCAGAAAGCAGCTTGTTTACAGCTGTACTGTTATGGTTATCACAGTCTGTCCTATCTACAGTCATTTTTCAGCATATTCTGTTCAGGATACAGTCCTGGGAGGAGAGCATGTGGTTCATGCTTACTCTCTTGAAGAAATAAGAACACTTTAGTACCTCATAAAACTACGGTTTAATCATTTAAATTATGTCACAGTAAAAACTATTGAAAAATCAGAGGTGGAATTTAAGCTAGCTATTCTGCAGCCAGCTTTAAATGAGTGACCTTTTTCCCATCTTCTTTCTAACTTCCAGCAATGTTAAACAGACACAACTAAACTAGTTAATTACAAGTGAATAACTTCAATATTGCACCTGAATGTATATTCACCCTTTAGAAAAGGAGAACAAAAACGTGACAGGTTGTGTGAACTTTTACATCAACAGCACTATCTTCAATGTTCTTTTTCAGGCTACCTATAATGACAAACTAAAGTACATTTCAAAGGAAATAAGTTCCAACTGCACAATACAGAATTCCTCAACACTTGCCCATACTTCTTCCTTCAGCCTCTACAGTTCTGCTTCCTTTACATACAGGAAACAGGACTGTGGAGACTAAGGAAAAAAGCATTTCCAGGAATTTCATGTATGGACATGTCCTTCAGAAATACGGGTAGGTGCGTTCTGCTGCATCTGCATATCTGCATAGGCATGTGCACTTGAACAACATTTTTCAGTATCAACTTGACAGTAAAGAGCTGAATTTAGGGCACTATCTCTACTGGATATTTAAAAAAATAAAAAGGCACTACACAAAAAGTTGTTGCATCAAAATTATCACAGAAGTCAATGGAAGCTATGAACTTCCAGACTTAACACTTGAGTAATTAAAAGCAAATTAAGGTGAATCCAATCATAACTGATGAATCAGTTCATCAATTTAGCCCATCAGAATTAATTATGTGGAGAAACAGACGGTATTTCCATAGGACTGCCAGGCATTTCTGCAGGTTTGGGTTTTTTAATGAAAAAACACAATTTATCTCCACTGTGTATCAGTAAGTAGTAAGTTTCTGTATCTTGTTCATCTTTTGGAGCTTAACAGTCACAGACATTCCCAGTGGAAAAGTAAGGCAATACAGTCAACAGCACAATAAAGGTCTTCATCCCAGCACATTCCAAAAACAGTTCCAAAAACTATACAGACCTGTTTTAACATTCATTTCTGATTCTTTTTCCTCAGAAATAAAGTATAAAACATGAACAGATTATAATAAAAAGTCATACAAACCTATTTTCAATTTGAGAATGAACATTTTGCCACCTCTCAGCCAACTGATCAACTTTTTCTTTATGCCAGTCAAAATCAAGATCACGTTCCTTGTGCATTTTAAACATCTGATCACTGATCATCTTTGCCTTCTGTAGTTCGTCCTCTAAGGCATGGAATGTTTGTCTTTTCTCATCTACTTCAGATCTCCATTGCTAATAGGTGATAAAAGAAAAGTTGTAAATAACTCCTAAATTATGACACATAAAATTAGTATTTACACGAGTATGCTGTACAAATGAATCAACAAAAATGTTTCAATTAATATTTTACTTCCACTTGCTCAAATACTCAAGTGGCACCAGAATGGGTCTGAAGCAATAAACTGCAAAATAATTCAAAGTAACAGCAATCCCCACAACATATAGATCAAAACACAGAGATCAAATGAACACACTCGCCTTATAAACTACAGCTTTTAAAAAAAATTATTAGGTAGATGCCAATCATTCTATCTAGCAAAAAAGCATTACTCATAATTAATTTGTAATATCAAAATGAATTATATACACAAACAAAAAAATGCACTGAACTTCAGTCTTTCCATTTCTCAAAGATATCTGCCAAACTTCTTAAGAAACCCTGATTAGTACACTGAAGCAGTAGCAAGAATGTTATTGTGGTCAAATTTACATAACATAAATATATGTTTATGTTGCCCTAAGTATATGCTACCTTCTGAAGAGTAAAGAAAATCTTACTGCAGCAATAACAAGTGCCATTTTTGCAAGTTCAGATACTTCAACACATTTTGCAACAGCAGGAATATGCTTTCAACCTATCCAAATCCTAATGCTCCAAAGCTGCCATTTTTTCTGGAATGTCAATCCTAATACCACCTAAAACTAAATACACCAGCCAATGTTTGATGCATTATAGAGTGTAGCATAACGAAATCAAGTGTTACAAGACAGATAGCTTTTGTCTCTATTTCTTTATTTGCCCATGAAAAGACACTAGCCAGCTCTTACCTTTAATGTACCCATCAGATTTTCAATATTGTTTTTGTCAGCCGTTACTGCCTCTTCTTCACACAGCTTAGTTTCATAGTGTTTTACTAATGATTCTGCTGTTTGGGTGTTCGTCAGCACCAAATTTATAGTTTTTAATCTGAAAAACAGACCCCCGTTAACTGAACCATCAACACCAACACATTTGTGGTTTTCAGTCTTTTCACGTCATAGGGTACCCCTTTATACAATGTTAAAATGCTAGTTCCCTTTTCCTTGATCAGTATTATTCATACTAATAGTTTTAATTTAAGAGAAAATGGTAAATCAAAACATGTGTGATGGAAGACAGCCTGGTACGTACTTATCTATGAAAATGGAAGACATGGAGTAAACTTGGTTCATGTTTTGTATAACAACATTGAGTTCAGAGCGCAGAGTAGGGACTGAAGGCGACCCAGCAGCTTGACTGAAAAACTCTTCACATTTATCTGTGATGACTCCCAAGTCATCCTTTAGTCGATCCAGTTCTTTCTTCAGTTTCTGTAAAATGAAAGGTGATTGATAGTGCTTTCATCCTACATAAACCTGATATATACTCTACATATATCACTATGAGAACCTGTCTGCCCTCCTTTGCTTCTTTGATGATGACACTTCTAAGAAAAATTGAAGAGAAATGTATGTGTAATAGGGAAACTGAGTTGCCATTCATCAGCATCTCTTTGCTCACAAACACAAGCTAAATATTTGACTCCTCTTTTCAAGGTACACTACAAACCTTCCTGGCTTACACTCGAAAGTTGAGATGTATTGGTTTTTCAAATAAAACTTTTCCTAGGTAAAACAGACTTTCTCAAAGGCTCACCTCTTGCTCTGAAATCCTAAGCACATTTTCATGTACATCATCCCTTTCCATTGGCGTCCGAATCTGCCGTATTAACCGCTCCTCACAACTCTCCAGTCGTAGTCTGATATTTCTGACTTCAGAGATGTACAGATTGTAAATAGATTCCTCCTGTTCCTCTGTTGAAAGAATTAAGGCACATGTTAGCCAGCAAAGTCATCATGTCATTTTCACCATAACTTCTCACACTTTATAAAGTCACTGCTCTACAGATCTTTCATGACTGGCCAACATGTCATCAGTTTCCTTTGAAATTTTGGTTATAAGGCAAATCTTAGGAACTCTTAATTTTTGTTTTTATTAAATCATCTCACACATGAAAAATTACTATCTGTGATCATTCTGCACAGGCATTACCTCTGTGGCAACATGGCTAAATTCAGTGACTGATTCATTTAATCAGTGGTATCAGGGACATAAATTCTCTTTCAGATGCACAGGTCACCATGTCTTTCCTGAAGTTTAGTGAACTTTGCTAATGAAGTAATCAGCTTTGCACTACTGTATTTCTTTAAGTCATCAACTACTCAACAGCAAATCAGAAGAGCTATTTTAAGCTTTCTATTCTCACTGTATTAACACAGAGTTAATTAGAGAGAGCAGTAACTACAGGCATCCTGTGGAGCTAGGAAAACAGCTAGGACATTTTCCTTGCCTTAAAAGGGTGAAAAAAGTTCTAATTCTGTGTCCTGGTTTGGGACACCCTAGGACATCCTGTTATGAACTCAATAAAGTAATTAAGCTTTTTTTCCAGCATTTGAAAACAAGGAAAGCAGGACTAAGCAGTGAGCTCTAATACACATAATAAATTCTTAGATGTAAAATATTTTGTAGCATTTGTATATTATGTAACACATCCGTATTTTTATATAGCTTAATATATACAAAGTTAAAAAAATAATAGCTTCTATACAATGCAATTGCAGACATTGTAAAAATGACTGTTCAAAAGAACACAGGCAGTAGCAACATCACCATGATAAAAGAGATCTCAAGATCAAGAACAAAATCTCTCTCATAAGGGCACTCTTCTACTGTTCTAAGCTAAGTTTTACCTCTTTCTGCAGACTTGAGAAGCTCTTGATAATATTGCTTGCAAACATTAACTTCCCTTTCCAGCTGTGCCGTATCAGAGCTTGTAAAGATTTTGGACTCCTGGCTGTCTTCCACAAAATCATCAAAGCGGGACTGTAAATTGCTTAGAACCTGCTGATGTTCACCTGGCAGCATTGTCTTTATCTGCAACAGATTAGACCCAAAGCACAGTCAGCAATGGTGCATCACTCACACAGTTCCTGGGATGCTTTTTATCAAAAAGCAATACTGATCAATTACTAAGATGGTAAAATCAAAGAATTGAGGTTCTGAAAGCTCACTGTTCCTTAGCTGGAGTCCACCTGACAGCTGATAATTTATACTCAACATAAAATCCTTTTCAATCTTTCACATCAGGAATTACCTCTGTTAAGCCAACCCTACACTGGACTTCATTTCTTCCCATCCAATACCATGCAGCAACAAACAGTAGCAAGGACAAGTACAGACACTTCAAAAATTATCTCAGATTCCTCTTTCCACCAGTAACAGTGATAAATTAGGAAAGTGTTGTTTATATTATTTGCAACACTTTGTGATCTCACATGGTTTTAGTCATCCTCTGACTTCCTAGTAAATGGTTAAGAGCCCTTCCTAGTCATAACACTTACCGAGGCAACATTACCAGCTCGAACAGCTTCAATTTCATTTGTCAGGTAATGCCAGGACACCACACTCTTCATGTTTACATGTGACTCGTGCCAAAGGGCCAGAACATTCTGAAATTGCTGTTCAATTCTGAAACAAAAAAGAATTCTAAGTTCAGATCAGGGTAACACATGAAAATGGAAACGGAAACAGAAAAGGAAGAAAAAGAAAGAGAAAAAGAGAAAAAGAGAGAAAGAGAGAAAGAGAGAAAGAGAGAAAGAGAGACAAAGAGAAAGAGAGAAGGAGAGACAGAGAGAGACAGAGAGAGAGACAGAGAGAAAGAGAGAAAGAGAGAGAAAGAGAAAGAAAGAGAGAGAAAGAGAGAAAGAGAAAGAAAGAGAGAGAGAAAAAGAGAGAAGAGAGAGAGAGAAAGAGAGAGAAAAAGAAAAAGAGAACAAAAACTGTGAGATATTTTTTTAACCCAAGCCTCATGTAAGTGGATTTTAATAGAAAATAGGTAGTTTTACTTTGTCCCTACCTGTTGGCTGTATCTATTGCTTCTTTGTTTGGTGGAGGAACTGTAAAGCATACAGATGGAACCATGGCCTCATTACCACTTGGGCTAATGACTTTCCATTTAGCACGATGGGAGTTGTTTGCTAATACACACTCATCATCTTTGTAAATAGTTATCTAGTATTAACAGAAAAGCAGAATAATTTGATGAGCCAAGCATTACAAAATAATTGTACAAAGCACTTCTGCAAATGCTGTCAACAAATAAGCAGGAGAACAACAAAACCAATGTTCTAACCAAAGGATTTGCTCTTGTTTACTAGGGTGGAAGAAATTTACAGCCCAGTTTTCTCCAGGAACATGGTAATTAATGACAATTTAGCTGAATTCTTACATCTGTAATTGGTTTGAGGAAATGTTAGTTTCCTACCTCAATTTGTCTATAGTCACAGATGGCTTTAATTGGAATGGATGTTCTGAGACCACAGTCAGGGTTCCTTGGCTTCAGCTGAATTATTGCCTTTGCTCTTCCCACAAGGCCTGCTACTGTGCTCTTATACTGCAAGAGTTGTTCTTTTTCTTCCTAGAACAGTTAAGAAAAGAATATGTCATAAGAGATGTCCAGAACACAGTACTGCCTCTTTGATCCTGTTATGCTCTTTTTTTCCCTGATTCCTTCTACTGTGTTTCCTAAAAGTAACACATTTTATGGAATCAGGGTATCTTTCTGAAGCCACTGTCTTCCCACATCTGGTATTGTAAATATAAATAAATAGAACTGTACTTAAAAGTTATGAAAAATAGTAATTTATTTATTTATAAGTTCTGAAAAAATCAGCTTTCTTCCTTTACTTTAAATGAATAATCTTAACACATTTTATATCCCATCATAATCTACACATTTCTTGTTCCACTGTAACTCCTGCTAATAGCATCCTACCAAAGATCTTACCATAGACTCCTGGACGAGGTCTTCCAGCCTATGAAGACTGCTTGATCTATCACAACTGTATTTTCGGTATATGGTATCTTTTAAATTCTTCAAATATTCCATGGCTTCTTTGGCATCACTGAAAAACTAGGATAAAATAATTATCTAGGTTATTTTTAAACAATCTAAAAAATACAGAATCAGCTACACTGAAGTTTTCAAGTGCTGTCTTTTAAAACATTTTCTTATCACTTGAAGTGACCACTGCAGCACACTCAGCTACTCATGTCTAAAGGTACTCTTCAAAAAGGCACACACTGTTAACACCAGTTATTCTTGGTATTTTGCTACATGCAAAATTAATTCTGTAGTTATTGAACCTACAGTTAATGACCACTCTTGAATTGAAAAAATTTTATTAAGCCAATCTTGCTTTGCTTGGAATTACAATTGCTTTCATATAGAAAGCTCAGACAAAGCCTACAAAATATAGAAACTAGCTGCAAAATCCAGGCAGCACAGCTGGGACAAACATTTTGTGCACCCGTTCATCACCTCCCTTTCTCTTCAACCACACAACTCAGAAGATACTAAGGATTTGTCCTTAAAATTTAAATGTTTTAAATGAGTAGATTTAAAAACAAATAAACAAACAAAAAAACAACCAAAAAACTCTGTCTATCATGCTCATGCTAATAACTTCATCATTAGCTGAGTATGTGAATGGGTGACAATGAGATAATCAGACAGGTGTTTGTGGGATGTGTCTGCTGTCAGGGTGTTCTCTGCTCTGGTTACTATTAATGCTGCACATTCCATTCTGCTTTGAGTAGTCCTGGAATAACCATCTAGAATATGTCCTCCCATGGCCATCACTAACCACCCTCCACGCTACATCCTCCCCAGAAGTCCATTGACAGCCGTTGTGCACGACAGGGACAGAACAAGGTTTCATTCTCAGAGTCTCTACTTGCAGCTGCAGCACTGAAAAAATCTCAGGCCAGATTTTCATCTGCTGTGAACTGACATAACTGTAGTGAAGAAATAGAGTTGTGGCAACACTGTGGGAACGTGGCTTATAATCTAGTGATGCACAAGACAATTGTCAATTCTACAATTACTGTGAGAGAACAACTAGAGCTTTTGGGGGAACTTTTTGACTATGAACAAAACTTAAAATATTTCATATTCTGATTGATTTACTTTCTTACCTCAAAATATGCAGCATTTTCTCTCAAATGTTGTTCAACACAGTGGCAGAGCTGAAGAATCCAGCTCCATTGTGTCTGCATTGCAGCTCTATAGGCCTTTAAGAAAGGGAGATATATTTTACAAATGGAAATGAAAACTAAAGCTTGCATACTTTTACAGAATTTTGGAAACGCAAAAGTAATGAAGCAAACACAAACAGCTAAAACCTGACCACCTCATCCTGGAAAACTAAGCTGGAGCAAGGAAAATTCCAATTAGATGTGAGAAAGAAACCTGGTCACTACAGCATAGTCAAACATAACAAAACTTGCCCAGAGGGACTGTGAAATCATTATCCTCTGGCCTGGTCAGAATTAGGCCAAACAAATCCCTGAGAGCACTCCAGCTCCTGTGGGGAGCTCAGCTCCTGAGGTTCCTCCAGTCTAAGCTCATCTACAGTTCTGTGTGCCTATTTACTCAATCAAAATAGCTGGAGTTTTGCCAGGATACAATTCGTACATTAGAGTAGCGCTGAATAAACCATTAACCCCCCGAGGCCTGAGGGCGATGCCCGATTTGTGCCGCAGCGGCGCGGAGCCCCCGGGGAGCCGCACGGGCCCTCGCCAGCAGGGGGCGCTCCTGCCTTGGGGAAATCCCCCCCGAACTCGGGGCTTCAACTCCTGTCATTCCCACGTCAAAACAGTTTATCCATTGTATTCCAGGAATTTCAAATTGACCCACTAATGCATGAATTGTTCTGTAGAAAGGGATAATTTTTTAAAGAATATTTTTTATAAATATCCCAGTGTAGCGTCATTGAAGACAGCTTAACCTGCACAGTCATCGTGACTGTGATGGCCTGGTTTCATAACAGGCATCCTCAGAGTATTTATACAGTACACCAATAAAAACCCATTGGAATAGATTATACTTTTAAAGAGTAAAATTGTTCACATTACATAAAAAGTCATTTACTATTCAAAGTAGATGTCATGAGAAGGAAGGAAAGGAGGGGTTTTCTTCATGTTTCCCATCATTGTATATGCAAATTCACAGAACTGAAGAACAATAAAAATACATTCCCTCTGACTTTTTTCATTCTTCTATAATAAATTAGCTTTTTATTGTTTCAGTCTTTACCACCCACTGTCTGTATCTACTCTTTCCTTGAAGGTCTTTCATTCTCCTTTGAAAACCTGTTATGACCTTACGACAGCTGCAATAAATTTTTCTGTAAATTCTTTACATATATAATAAAGGGCTAGATTCAAGCCTGAAGTAAATCATATCACCTGGTCAAATTTTTAATATCCAAACAAATTTCATAACAAGTAAGTTATGAAAACAACCCTAAATCATAATAGGAGGCTGCTCATACAGTAAGTGACAACAAAAGCTCTTACTGCAATTTCTTTCAATCCAACAGGAAAGGAATCACATAAGGACTATTCTGTGCCCTCAGTCTGTCAATGCAATTTGTATCAACAGCTCTAGAAGTTGCATGACCAGAAACAGCTGTACAGATGAATTAATTTTAGAGTTTAAGGAGACTTCATCTAAGCTATTCAAGGTGTAACCATAACTTTATAAAAGAGGTTTTACTTATTGGAAACAGGAAGATAAATACAACAGAAATGCTGAAGAAGAAATTTTAATAGGCCCTTTTAATTTAGAGTCTTGTTTAATTTTGTCTTAAGTTTGCTTTCTTTTCCCCCAAAACTCAGCTCATTTAAATCCCAAAACTTTTCCTGTTGTAGTGCTGGTTTTACTAACTTACCTCAATGGTTAGCCTGGCTGGGTGGTTTTCAAGAAGCAATTGCTCAGCTATTTCTTGTACTGATTTAATAACTTCTTCTTTTTCGTCAAGTTCTCTCATTAATTCCTTTTTTTCAGACAAAAAAAAGAAGTTTTAGAACTCTCTCTAATTTTAAAAGATCACTTAATAATTCCCTCTGGATTATGTTAGCAATACATACTGCATGGTATTCCTTTTTTCTTGTTATATTGGGGTTTCTTTCACTCCAATCATATGCAACCTCTTCCTCTTCTTTTTCATTCAGCCATATCAACTCTCTAGTAGCACGAGACACAAAATTGTGAAGAGTATCGAGATGCCTCTCCTGATTTCTTGATGTGTTCTTTATTAAAAGGAAAAGATTTTAAAGAATCAGTATTTAAAGCTCATCCCTTATCAGAAATTATGCACACTGAAAACCTGAACATGGAAGAGGCACAGTTAACTTACCAAGAGTTTTGAATACTGACTCTCCAGTTTGTGCAGTTTTTCTGTGTAACTGAGTTTAAGAGGGGCAGTCATTTGGATCTATATTTGGTATATGAGATCAAAAGACAATAAAAAGGTTAGATATGTTAAACCATTAGATGTCCTGATTTCATTATAAGTCATGTAGAGATCAGAAATAAAGGTAAGACTGTGAAAACCAAACAGAGTTCTAAAATTCAACATTAGTTTATGGGTCACCCAGTAAGAAAATAATCAAAGAAATGAAGAACATGGTGCAGTACCTCACTGATTTTGGCTTCTTTAAGGCTGGATTCAAATTCCTCAATAGCTTTGTGGACATTTTTGTGATTTTCTAAATGGCTTTCAACACTTGGCAAATCTGAACCCCATTCTGCTCTATCAAGTTGAACCTTACAAACAGGAAGAAAAGATTAGCTATGATCTATAAAAAGGAAACGTAATCATTAAAAGTGGACTGTTTCTGCAAAAATTGCTACCTGCATTTCTTCCACCCAGCTCAATAGGTCCTGGACAAACTTCATGTTCACCTCTTCCTCTGTCAAATTCTGATCAACAAAAGCTGATTTCATAAGAGGTTTCCTGATTTGCATCAGTTTGAGGGTTTGCAGAGTCCCACTGTCTACTCCTGTCACATAGCTCTGAATTAACCGTGGTGGGATGCCTGATGGGTAAGCCGGAGTGATGGTTGGTGTCAGTCTGGAAGCAAGACCTGATGAAAGGCCAGATGTCAAACTGGAAGAAGTCAAAGTAGGTGTTAAACCTTGTGTCATTGCAGCATTTAATTCAGGTGTTAGGTTTGTTGTAAATCCTGAGTTTAGGCTTTCGGTTATTCCTGATATCATCAGCTTTGTCTGCTCTGTGGTCAGTGCGTGCCCCTTGTTGTACACGGAAGAACATTCAGTCCGTAAGGCCATCAGGTCATCACGAAGTTTTGCAACTCTATTCAATAAGAATTAAAAAAAAAAATCCCAATGAATGCTTATGATTAAGATTTATCATGATCAACTGAATAGTGATATGAGCTCATGTTATCTCTTACACTTCAGTTGCACTTAAATATTTATAAGCAAGTATTTTTATCAGAAAGCACAGGGAATATGAGCTTATAGTTCTGTACAGATAATAAATGTGTAAATCAGGCAAAGACTAAAAAAACTATATGGGCACTAACATGCACTATACACAATTTCAGGGAGCAATCAGCAAACCAGGAATCTTACAAGACACTACATGCTGTGGCAGATCAAACACCTGCAGTTCACTGCCAAGGGTTTATGCATTTCATCTCAATCAGTCCAAGGATGAACCCCAAAAAAACTTTGGAGCCATTTTTTCATAAAACAGAATTATGCACTTTAAATGCTTCTTTCTGCCAACACTCTACACAGTGTAACTTAATGTTACCCCACTTATTACCTGTTAATACACCTACAGCTGTTACCAGAAATCTAGCCTCTATTTAAAAAATTCAAAGTTAGTAAATTCTATATGTATTTTACATGCAACAAAACAAGCTAACATCTTTACACAAGATATCTAGTAAACATTGTACAAATAGCTCCTGTTGTCTTCAACATTTGTGGGCAATGCACCACCAGAATATCTGTGTGGTATTTTGGTGCCCAGTGACAGACCACGAAGTTTATGCATAGTTATAAAGAACTGAAAAATTTGTCCATAATGGGAATCTGTATTAGGAACATTTATTTATTCACATAAACATACTGTAAAGTACCTTTGAACAAGCTGGTCTGCTTGATAGTATTTTCCATCAATAAGAATTTGGGCATCAATCACTTGCTGGCGGAGAAGATTCTCAGACTCAAGAAGATACCCAGCTATCTCAGCTTCATGTTGGAACTGGAGCCCTGACTCCAATCTCTTGGTGTCCTTAATAAATAAGAGAAAGTCATAAGCCTTGCAGCTAAAACCAAAGAGGTATCAGCTCTAAGAATTCCTTTAAAAAGAAAAAACCAACTTATTCTTATCTTGAGACAATTGCGAAGCATTTAATTAACTACATAACAAAAAAAAAAAATGTAACAGAATACACTCTAGGCACACTCTATCACACACTTGTGATATTTTCTTGAAGAAATGCTACCTTAACACTACAATGAAAATAAAAGTAGCAGCTATTAAGGTTGCCCTCACAAACCCTTAAGAAATTTTTGCCATTCAACTTCTTTAAATTTATGAATAGACAAGTAGAATCACTAACTGACTTACAGACTGCAGAGCATTCCGGGCAAGTATCAGTTTGTCCTCACAGCTCCAGCTGTCCCTCTGAATTCTGTTCGCAATTTGCTGAAGCATTTCCAACCTAGATGATGCCAAAGCATTTTAGAAAAATTAAACAAAAACTATGTTATTTATATATACAATCACGTTGCATGACTTTAAAAACAAACAAATGAATCAACAGCATCTAACACAAAGCACAGATGCGCATATGTCAAGTTACCTGTTCCCTTCTAAGGTTCCATTACCAAAGCTTATACAAGATTTAATCAGCGTGGGACCACAATTAACAGAAAGGAAATTCTCATTAGAGTCAACGCTGGTTCGAGTACTAGTGCTGTTGCTAAACAGCGAATCACTGCTATGATAGCTGTAACTACTGCTATTCATTTTTACATCCAGAGCACAGTTCTTCTGGCTGTTTGCATTTGCTGAAAAATGAAGATAGAACTCCTGCAAAATGTACAGCTTCTAGGGATGAAATTTCACAACTGGCTTTTGAAACACCTAGACTCCTCCTTTATATAGGCTTCAGTATGCACATTTAAAACCCAGCAATTAATATTCTGCCAGCTCTTCAAAGGATTTTACCTGGGGCTATGTATCCTACCTTGCTTTTGGCTTCCCTACCTTGCATTAAAGCTTTGCAAGTACAGACTAGGCAGCAACAATGGGGCGTCTCTAGGAAACAGACACACCAAATATTTAAGTGTCACTAAATAACTATAAACCAAGTAAGAACTAAAAGAACTCTTTGCAGTGTCTCTCAGACTCTTTAATGGAAAGTTTCAATAAGGAATGAAAGGAGAAATCCACACTTGGCAGTAGAGAACAAATAATCTCCAGGCTGGGCTGACTCCTCTTCCTTCAAATAGAACTGCACCATAAAACTAGGGGAGTATCAGGGTTAATCAGCTCATTACAATATAATCTGAGACACCTATACACCATCCAACCTACTGTCATCCCTGCACTGTCCAAGCATGCATCTTCACTAACTGCCCTGTCCCACTACACTGTCCTCCTGAAAATTTCCCTTTATCTGCTTCCACATTCACAGCCAATTGCTTCTAGCTGTTTTGACCAGAAAATCAGAAAAATCTGATCACTGCTTTAAAGTTTACTTTTTAACTCAGAATTTGGGCTGGGGTGATTTTTTCAGTATTTCAGCCCCTGCTTTTAGGATTCCTGAACAACCACACCCATCCCATAAGGTAACTGTTTACACAGCAGAGCTGGGCAAAGGCACAGACACACCCCTGTAGCAATGCCAAACTCTGCTAGTTTTGCAAACTAGAGCTCAGTTCAGCACTCTCCTCATTGACACCATATTAATTTTGATCCCATATACCAATCTGGCCACACACTGTCTGTTTGTGTTGATACTTTGAGATATATTCAACAGGCTTGCAGACAAAGTTTTATTACTCACCAGGTTTCAGTATCGGCTGAAGCTACATTTTTGCCACAATCAAATTTCACCCCAGCAGCTGTATAAATACCTCATAATGATGAGATGCACTGGTAACCAGTGCAACAAACATGGATGATGTTCTTGTGTCCAGTTCAATCAATACTTTTAACTTGGTGACTAGGCCAAAATCACTTAATGAAATTTTCTTTCTCATTTTACAGTGACCACCACATGTGGTGTGACTATCACCATATGACCTGTCATTTTAATTGTGTTTACCCTTCCTGAAATATGGGAAGGAAGTTAGGTTCATGTTTGTTTATCTGTGCTCAGACCATACAAATAAAATAGAAATAAACTAGTGTCATTTACGGACATTCTCAACAAAGATAATCCAGCTTTCTGCAAGTATGAACAGAACTTCTACTGGTGAAGCCAGACACTTTGCTTCTGGCAGGTTGGGACAGATTGACCTACAAGACCTAGCAGGCTGTATTTCTGCTGATGCTTTCCAGTGTTCTGCTCTGCATAAGGAGGAAAACTCAGTACTGTGTGGACAACTTCATATTCCTCTACAGGAACTCATTCCACAGTAGGGTGCTATGAATCAACACCTCCTATTGAATTTGCCATTTCAGTCATGCTCTTGCTCTTGTAATCATGACACATGTTTAATCTGACTGAAATCTCTCTTACTGAAGACTTCCTATACAATAGCCTGGATTCCTCACACCTAGTTTCAGGTACCTAAACCAGAGAGATAGGCGACCCTGTTGTCACCAGGAAGTCAGTAACAAGATTCTCTAGGAAGTGATTCTGATCTTAGATGTCTCCTTTGGATGCATAAAGCCAAGCAGAATGAATCCAGATCCACATATCCACATCTACCCACAGGCAGAAGCCCCAGAAACCATTTAACTTTAAGAGGGTTTTTAAATTAATGAATGGATACCTGTGTATGTAATGAATGAATGCACCTGTGTTTCTCACAGAACTTAAAAAGACATACCATTAAAAAATGCTCTCAGACTGCATCAAGACTTTAATCATGCCTAGTATGTCATCAGTGACGTACAAAAGTGTCCCACAGCCTACTATCATAGAAGGCTACTATGCCTTTCCTCTTCTGAACGCTTGGTGTGCTCTCAAGGACCACTAACTTCTTACACAACCTCTACACAGGCCGTTAGCCTACAATGCTGAGCACCAAGAAAAATACACATTTCATGTAAAGGATGAGGATGGTCCTTCTATGAAATCAAGTTGAAACGAGACAGTGAAATGATATAAACCCAGCTTTGACTAACTGCACAAAGAAGGTGGTTATATATGCGTATAAGTGCTTTGATGATCTGAGGCACAGATGCTGCTCATCACAACCTTCTGAACCCACCAAAGCTGCTTATATCTGGACCTGCCTATAGGCAGCTAGAGAATTTCAGATCTTGAACAAAGGCAGAAATGCTTGATCTAGAAAAATAATAAGGACATTATCACAGAAAAAGATATTTACAAATTTCAATATGGGTTAAAACAACAGAAAATACATTAAGAAAGCCAGTAAAATATTCAGTAGCATACCTCTCCACTTCAGGTCGAAGGGTCTTCTCTCTTTCCAGCATGGCAATAATCAGTTTTCCCCATTCTTTTTCTATATCATTTGGATGGTAGCCTTGAGAAAGTTTGATGCGTCCAAATTCTATCCAGACCTTAAAAATTCGTATGTACTCGTTATTTTAAGCCACAGAAAAAGAACTTTTATACAACTCAATGAATGTTAAAACTTGCCTCTAGCAGTTTATATAGATGTTTAATTTTTGATTTATCCGTCTCCTTCGGTGGAATTTCTGTTTCTTTAAATTGTAAATATTGATTATAAAGTGCCTGTAGAAACATGAAAAATAACATCAAGTTTTATTTACAGTGAATATAACCTTAGTTTTTAAACTCTCTTCTAATATTCTTCACATTCTTACTTTTATACTGTTCAACTAAAGTTCAACAAAAAAACAATCAGTGACAAGGTAAAGATTTGCTTTTGATTGTTCGTAGGTTAACAATGTATTGATTATACTTTGAAAAGGTTAAGGAGTAGTACTGTTCTACAGTTGACTTGATTGTATAAATCAGCAAGCACGTCATTTTTCAAGTATGCTTTGAGTCAGTAAGATAAGGTGTAATTCCAACAAGGAGACTAAGCCACCACACCTCACCTTCAATTCCACAGGATTGTTGGGAAATGTTCTGTCAGACATTATCGTGACATGGTGTCTGATCCACTGCATGAGGTAGTTCACCATATTCTGATATTCAACCCATTTGACTTCAACATCCTGCCAAAGCAATACCCAGATTAGAGAAGAGATGAAAATCATCAAGAGCTCATTTCTGCCTCAACTTTGAAGACTGAAGTCTTCACACATATAGACAATGGATTTTGAAATCCTGCAATTCTGAAACAATATTTATTTGATCTTTAAAGATCAGATCCAAATATATGATTTCAGTCTTCAGTTTTGATCCTGAATAATTCTACTGAAAACAAAATATTTTCTAGATTAATAAATTTCAAGTTGGTAAGAATCAGAAAGTTATAATTTATGCATTCACAAATGAAAAGTAAGAACTTTGACTCGATCCTTCTCCAACTTCAGGAACATTGTTTTCAGTTAAGCTCTTTGCACAATTATTTTCATGTCCATGATATGAAATAGCTAAGACTTTAAAATCTCAGCCTAGAAAAACCACGCCAAAGAAAAGTGTGACAGCAGTCCTATGGAAGATCTAGCTAATATTCTGGATCTGAAAATCAGTATTTTATTAATGTAGTTCACACACTGCACAAGTGCTGTTCTCCTACTTACATTTGCACTGATGCCTTCACCACCTTCTGGTACTTTGGGAAATGCATCATAAAGTGATGACACATAAGTTATTACTGACTTCTCATCAGGTGAGGAAACATCAACATCTAAAAGAGCAAGACAGAACAGTGCTTTATCACATAGTTGTAAGAATGCCCACATATATGCTACAACCTGCAGACAGAATGGACTTTATTTTAGTGTTGGGGGTTTTGCAACAAGGCCATCTGTAGCTTTCTTACCTTCAGGATCCAGAAGTCTGGCAACACCAAGTTTTTCTGCTACAAAAAAAGCATGTTCTAAATTTGCGAGGTTGCTTTGAACAGCAACGGTATTCATGTCTATCAGGTCCGGCCTGCCAAATAAAAACAGCAACATTTGATTACAACTCTTTACCAGTTTTAAATTACCCCTGTACTGACAAATCAAACCATGAGCATGGATGGACACAGCAACGGAGTTTTTGTTTTGGAAGGATTTCACTAAAATTGGGTGAACAAGCTGAGACCACTGCTAATTGAGAAACACAAGCAGCAGAAAACTCCAACGTTCAGTTCTTCACAGACAAACTGGTTTCCAGCCATCCCTTATATATACCTCTGTTTTCTTATGCATATTTATTCATGTGCATTGACATTGTATTTCAACACCTTGTCCTTTCCGCTGGCCTTGAAAGGATTAAATTCACTTTTCTCTTTTACAGGAAAGAGTTACTTTCTACTGCTTTCACAAGTTTTCAGTCATTCTGCATCAAATTCTTCAGCATGTGTCAGAAGCCACACAGCAATGAAGTTTAGTCACAAAAAAAATCACTTTAATCTTTTCTGATGAGCTTTAAAGACATCTTCTTCAAATGCATTGAAGCCCTGCTTTCAGATACACATTGGTGCCAGTTTTCTTATAGGTAAATCTCAGCCCCATGCACTTAAACCTCCACACCTTCATCCTGTTAAACTCCATTTCCAGCCACAATACACTTGCTTTAATGGAAAAATTGTCTTAAGCCAATCTTGCCTATGGATCTTTTTAAAGTCCAGAAGTATTATCCTGTATCAATCCTGTACCATCATCACTACTTTAATGTTTTAAATCAATGGAAAACTTCAAAACTAATATTGTCCTTTAAGTTTGCTATGTAGGAGCTGAGTTTTAGATCTTGTGAATCTCTATTACTCCTTGCCTATTTCAGCACTTGGAATTCTCACAGCCATCCACCAAAAAGAAATAAGGGATTTTCAAACATGCTGAGCAAAGCTCATCTCACTGAAGTTAATTAGAGCCACAATAGGGTCTGAAACCTTTGCTACGAAATCCTACTCTACTGAAAACCAAACTTGTCATTTAAAAAACCCTAAAACAAAACACCAAAAGAAACAAAATTGGCATACAACTTTCAGCCAACAATTCAGTTCCTAGATTTTTCCCATTTTTGTTTCTAGAGAAACTATCTTCTTAGTTTTACCAAGTAGAACTTTTAAATAAGTGCAATAGATAGAAATAAAACAAAAAATTGTTAGATACAATTGTTCAAAATTAATGTTAACATTTCATTTGGCAGTATCCCAAATTCTTTTGATAACAAAATGGTATTAACTTTGGGAAACTCAGTACAATCTTGTCTTTGAACTAACTACAAGGGCACAGCAAATAAAAATTTATTTCTTTTCAGCCATTTAGAGTCACTGTGTTCCTTATGCTCTTTTGAAGACAAGTCTACAAGACAGATAATAACACTCCACCTATTATGCCTTGAAAGAACATTTAATAATAACAAAATGTAAGCGGTGCAATATAATCCTCCAAAGGCAGTGGGACTTTCCACTTCCAATATGCTTAGTGGGAGCATGATCAAGCTCATGCTATTCTCTGAATTTCAGTGCAACAAAAACAGTGCAATGAAACCAAGATCAGCCATTGCTCTCAGCAGCACAGAAAATCCATGAAAAATAAAAGACAATACTAGAAAAGAAAACTGAGCACCCATCTCCTGTTTCAGCTACAGTAATGGAGATGGTATGAGTAATAAAGATTGCTTTAACAGCAGTTATGACAAGAGAATCAGGTTTTTTTAAGTGTAACACTGTTGCTTAGGTTATTTTTTCCTCTTGTCTTCTTTACATTTGTTTCACATTTGATAAAAATGTCCCAAGAATAATCACTTGCACTGCCTGTTCGATTGCCAACTCTCAGAACACGAAAGCACATGTTGTAAAAGCCTTGACTATTCCCAGAAAACAAGCTGCAAGCTGCAGAGACACTGACACAATAATCTCCTTTAGAATAAAGCTTTAATGCAGTTGAAGAAGAGGTAACGTTTTTCTCACTGCGATACAGGCAACTAAATCAATAAAAACAACTGCTCTTGCATAATAAACCATTTTACATCAGTGCTGTGGCTTCACCACCCAGCTGAAGAAGAGCCTGCTCCGTGAGATGCCTCCCCAACTTTTAAACACATTTTCTCATCCCTGCAATTCCTATCAACATTGGATTATATTACAGTTTCCCTTTAAGAGCAATGGTCAATTGCAATGAATCCTGCCATTTTCAGTTAATTATACACTCAGCACATAGTATACTGACCTAGATTAACTGATCTGTATTTATCTAAAGTCTTGGTGTACAAGAAAATACTACAGAAGATGGCATTCATGTCTGTCTTGATAGAGCACGTCTTCAGCTTTTTAAAGCAGACAGAAGGCTCCACAACTGACTGAGAACAAGTCCACTGATGGTTTATGAAAGGGAAAAGACAAGTATTATCACTTGAATGCAAAAGCACCTGGCAGGAGCCACAGCAAGATCATTCTGCCTTGGGTTTGGGGCCTCCCCCTCTGCACATCACCCCTTCCTCTTCACAAGTAGTAGAGGGATACATTGCAAAGCCACAGGAAAAGGAGTTTACCTCCTAGAGGTCAGTAAAAGACTTTTTTTAGCCTGAGAAAACTGCATCCAAAAAATTTGGCTCAGGAAATCACTGCTTGCCATACTGCTCCTTTTGTTTAATAGTGGGGATTTTTTGCAATTTTAAATAGAAATAAATACTATTTTTACATGCTGTAAGTTGGCAGAGATACCTGTCCACTAACTTGAAATAACTGTTGAAATTCCACTTGTGATGAGTATCCTCTAATATGTATTTATTTAATTTTCCTAGTTGAAGCAAACACTAGATTTAAAAGCATTGTCCACCATGGCAAACATTTCCTTTTTTTTAAGGCTATAGAGCAAATATATGAGTTTTGTAGAAGTTTGTAATGTATTATAAATATATTTTATATCAATTTGCATAGCATTATTAAGTAATTTTATGTATAATCAAGTACAAATCAAACTAAATGGCCTTTAAATAATGTACAATGACTCTACCTTCTGTCATAATATTGTGAGTCATCTTGTGGCAGATTTTTCAGCAGGCTGGGGCCTTGCCATGAAAACACACATAAACATCCCAAACACCAGTCGAGTTGGAACATTCCATGCAAAGAAGATGCTTCTGCTGCAGCCACACCTAAGTCAAGGGTTTGGCTTCCACACTGAGAGTCATTAATCATTTAATTTATTAAAAAACTGGTGGCTGCCATTTGAGATCTTAGTGTAGGTGTTAGAAATTAGATACAATTTATATCAGAAGTGACAGGGGAAAAAAGTGTAATACCACATAAATTAGGAAGCTGAAAAAATTATGATAAATTCAAGAAAACAATACCTAGCACCACAAAGAGAAGGAAGAGAATGATATCTGAATAACAGCACATATTTCTAGTCTGCAAAGACTCCTTGAAATCAGAGTTGTGCATAATAAATAACATTAGGTACATGTAGATTTTCTCATTGCCAGAATTTAATACCTAGCAAAATAGTTTAAGATCCAAACTAGCAGCTATACTATTTGCCCATTAAAATAAAATATTATATTTAAAGGGGATTTGATACCTCAAAATGGAAAAAGATGTTTAATTGAACTTTAATTTTCCCAGTCAATGATGAAGAAATCACATCCTTCTCCTCACTGTTCTGGGATGATACTTGCTCAAGTTACAACAATGTTTATCTTTACTAAAATATACATATATCAGAGTAATATTCCACACAAAAATTCTGTTAATGCATTCAGAAGGCAGAGAAGCCTGAAGTTATTTACATGAACCATATAAGCTGTTTAATCTGTACAATTCTTTCTCAGTCAAAACCCTGCATGCTGCCTGAGTATTACTTGATATTAAATGATATTTCACTCTTGGCTTATATTTAGGTGAAACACTAACATAGAGACTTTCAAGCAGAACTCTCAAAAAAACCATGACTGAAGATGCAGAGTGAAGTGCATCATGTCACTATAGTCCAATTAGCTTTTCCACTGCTGTAATTAGAAAATGCCTATAGACCTTAAACTTTTTTTTTCATTGTTCACAGACAAATTAAAAGGATGGGTGCCAGAAAGACTCATGCCTTTATTAGGGACAGGAAGGATTACTAGAACAAATGAAAGACCATGCCAGAATACACAATCATAGAAAAAACATAACATACAAACAAACAAACAAAAAATCATCTGTTCTAGAGATTTTGGTTAGTAACAGAAATATTGCAAAGAGAGGAATCAAAAAATAATAAATTTTCATGTAAAACAGAAAATTTAGCTCTCTCTCTTCAAATACGCATCTCCTATTACTTTCCCAGGAACTCTACAAATGAGATGATGAAGCAAAATGTATTATTTAACCTATATAATTAGGCCCACCATTTGCCCTTCTCTTAACACAGTTTCAAAAATACCAACAAGTTTACATCAGTTTATGTGTAGAGTCAATATTTTGGAACTTACTAAAGAATTTGTCCCCCATCAGGTAGAAATCTAAGTTGTTCAAAACAGTTGGTCAAAGAATCTGCTTCAGAAAGACTGAGTCAACAACACAAAGAGAATGATGGCTGGACTTCAACTAACAGGTACTGTTGTTTGTGCCCCACACACTTTTACTGATACACCACATTTGCAGTGCTCTTACATTGTCGTGACCAAGAGACACCCTTTGCTAATAGAGAGGCCTACCACATTTTCCTGATTTTTTTTTTCTAGGGATAGTCTAATCCCTTAGAGAAGAGGAAGTGGAGAGTTTCTGCTCAAAAATGGTGAGGAGGTTTGACTTTGAGACATTGGGAACAGACCTCCTCCACCATCAAGGACCACAATGTGGACACACAGCACAAGGTTCTGTAGCAGGTTCCTTGGTGTCAAAAACCCCATGCTGAGGAAAGGACATAAAACGTTGACTCTAAGTCAACTCTGTCTTCCATTAGACCCTAGACATCCCCCTCATTCAGAAGCTCTAGATTCACACATGATGTAGTGATTACCCCAATGCATCAAACCACTGGGTGAAGCTGAGCTGTGACGTCACTGAAGTTAGGCAACAGTTCAGATTTCAGAGAAAATTAAATATTTCAATTAGAAAACTGTCATTATAGGAAAGCTTTATCCTTACAACTGTGATAAACCAAAAAGCATGCTGCTGCATGCAGCTCTGCATATTGTTTGTTCAAGTATGGGGCAAAATCTTTTCTAAAGCTCACAAGTCCACAGCCTCAATTACATATTGTGTTAATATGATCATTATGCCTTTGTATCCTCTTTTTAGTTTTGTCCTCTTCTGTTGGTATGACAGGAATGCTTGCACTACATGATTTTATGTATCTCTATAAATTTCACTCAATGACTATAAAGATGAACAAAAATGCCTTTTTATTCCCTTGAGAGCTGAAAAATTCTCACGTGATCTGAATTCTTCAGCTCTCCTTTGCTTATTTTTTCATAAAGTTTCAGATATGATGAATCAAACTGAAAAAACCAATTGCAATAGCTAGTATAACAAGGGCACACTATTTACAGATGCATGTCTATTCTTCAGACATCCCAACATATTTTATCAAGACTTCCCATAGAAAAATAATGAATGTTTTAACTGCACTTAAAGTAAGGAAAGCAGAAGCTGTCAGGTACCCTAACATTAATTTGGCCCCTAACAATACACAGAGCTAACTTAGGTAACTCCTTCTGTTGTGCACGCCCTTGATTTGACAAGCACTGACTTTAATAAACCTACTGAAGCCAACTGTCCCACCTTTGTTAGCACAGCAAAACTTTACCTGCAACTTGCCACAGCAATTAATTTAGATATATACACAATTGTGGCATTGCAGTATCAAAGATCTCTTAGTTAAATGTGGAGTTCATCTTTAGCCATGCAAAACAAACCCTAATCACAACTTGGTACTGAGTTTGCAATGCACGTTTCAAATTCAGTACAAACATGAATGAAACTAGAAAGGATCTGTTAGTCCTGGCACTAGCTTTAAAATCAGTTTTTACACTCTCTAAGTACTAAGAGTTGTTTTCATCTTTGCAAAGCCAGTAATGGTAAAGCAACTTCAGCAATTTTTGGCTACGATAAAATTTAATTGGGAATGAGGGTCATAACTCATAACCTCAACCCACACCATGAAATCCACAAAAATAATCATAAATAATGTATTTTTCCTTGAACTGTGAATACCAAAAAGATAATGAAGAAACCCAACTAAACTCTTTTTCCATTCTGCATCCTGAGAATACTCCCTCCAGACCACAGCAGTGGCTGCTTGACAGAATGGCTTCCAAGTGGGATTAGCACAGTTATCAACAAAGAAGAATGGTGATGTACTGTAATGAGTTCAAACAACTTCCCAAAGGTCCCTAGTCCTGTCTTGGAGCCAACCAATTCTCCATGTGCCACAAATTTGCCAAAGGTGTTCCCTGAAGACCAAGACCTTTCCCTGTGTGATTTATCAGGGGCACATATGCCCCCACTGCTCAGACACCACATCCTTTTGGATTAAGACTTCTGACACCCTTAGGTGTTCTGGTCTTTGCCAATCCAAGAGTATGAAACACATGAAACCCCAATTTAAAAAACCTGGCCTTTCAACACAAAGCATTATTTTACATTTTATTCCCATTAAAATGATGAGAACAGCTTTGATTTTATCCCAGTTGTGTTTTTTTTTCAGTTACTGCAAAAAGAAAACTGTTATTCAGCTGCTACTTAGCAGTAGGATCCAGCACAACATGCAGAGAGATCATTTTAAGTCTAGATCTGAAATTAGTCAACCCAACTGACTGGAAGTTGTCCATATAATACCCACTAAGGCTAACCACCACCACAACACAAGATCCTAAAATTGCAGGCATGCTTCCAGTACTATTTTAATACAGCCTTTACCAAGTGCCACCACAGAATTTTTCTGAGTGCATCCGATTAAGCTGGTTAGGTAACTTGCTATTTGTAAATCCATTAGAAATATACTCAGGCAAGTAATATTAAAAGCATGTCTGCTTGTCAATATTTTTAAGCATCCTAAATGCAGTTTATGTTTTCCAAAATTGTCAGTTCTCAACATTGAGTTCATTTATTCTACACAACAAAACCTGTTGAAAATAGTAAGAACCACACAAAGAGGTGAGCGGAAGAGGGATGCAACACAACTAAACTCAAATTTTCTTTGTGTTAAAGCTGGGTTACAATAAAGCACAAGTCACAAAACAGCAAGCCAAAACCAGCAGACCCAACTAATCTCTTTATTTAAAATATATCCCCTAGCATTTTAAGGCTTGACACTGTAATATTTAGCTTCTTTCTCGTTCATTCCCTAAGGGTGTTCAACGTGTTTCTGCACATTGAGGCATTATTATCCCTCCCCTTAAGGAATGTATTCAAGTCAGTACCTGAGCAGTTGCAACATGTTTTAACATCAGAGGGATGCCACATGCACTGCTAGCCAGGAGCTTAGTGCTCAAACGACTATATATACACAGCAAATCATCCTGGGTAAGATTGAAACAGCTTGTTCCAAATCAGAACAATTATTTTGCAGGCATTAATCTAGCTTGCTTCTTGCTATATACCACACTCAGAAAAACATCCACTTCGTAATTCTGAAAGCATACTGAGTATGATAGAAACATTTCAAAAGAAAAGCACTGTGGCACTGGAAAATTTGTCTCTCTCACTTTATCTAGCATTTATGGACCTGTTACATTGCTGCTTCCTCTGGGAACACACTGCAGCTTCTAGTCCTCTTCCACCCACATGAAGCACTTAGTGTACCTACACTTCCTCCCTGCTGCATTCATTGTTAGCCTCTGTTCCTCTTTTGTCTGGGAACAGTAGCCATCTCCTCACTCACTCTCTACATTGTATGCAGCTTAAAACTACAGGCATCATTAAGGCCTTGCACAAAGTTTACCAGTAACAAAGACTCCTCTGTATCAGATCCCTGTATTTCTTTAACAGAAATTTTTAAATACAGTAAAAACCTCTCTTTTTTTGTGCTCAAAATGTACCCCTTTTAACTCTATCACCACGTTCCCTCTTCATAGCATTTCTAATACTTGTTAGGTGGTGCCAAAATTTATAGAAATTGTCTGCATGTGGCCTTGGCCTGAACACATTTTATCCCTTTTTTCTCCTAGTCAGCCTTTCACATTTTCTATGGTTGCTGACATTCACCTAGAAGTCCAGACATAACTGGACAAGTCTGAGTGTACAGAAGGCAGATCAAGGGCCCAGGACCTTTAGTTACTAGTCCTTCCCACAGCATGACTGTGGCCCATTGTGACCACACTCTCCCAGGCAATACATGAGCCCAGTTCCAGAGACAGCACTGACCCAGGACTGCTCCGAAGGAGCTGCACCTTGCCTCGGGGACAGAGGGAGAGTTCAGCCAAGCAGACATAAGCCCTGCTGTACCACTTACCCTCAGGGCTAGAAAGCAGGGGCTGGACCTGCTTCATTTACTACAACAGACCTAACACCTTAGACTAGAACTTAAAAAACGTGACTTTATCTGGGAACTGAGCTTGCAAGGCTTCCTGAGGAGATGCTATTTTTCACCATACAGGCATCACTAAAGCTACTCATTAACTGCTATTATATAGTTACACAAGAATATAATGCTTTTGCTGCAATTCCTTTTGTAAATGCTAAAATCAAAATTAACTCTCTACTATAAAAGCTGTGAGAACACAAAAATAAAATGTATAAAGGAGTGCACACATTTTTACAAAAAACATACATGTGTGATAATAATTTTTTCCTATCCTCTATACTTCATCTTGTTTCTCTAGAAAACGAGTTAGTCTGTGACCATGTCTATTTTCTGAATATCAGCAGACATTGTCCTTAATGAAGCATCTACAGGTGCCAGCTAACTGTAAATCTTACAGCTATTTTTTTTTTACAATTTCTCAAATTCCATCTCAGATACTTTTAAACTGAAATCTCCTGTAGTCCTTATGTATCAAACGTTCAGGGCAGTCTGAGATCAAAACAATAGGTTTGCTACTTTGGTATAACTTTTTATCTGAATTTGCTGTAAAATAAGTGTATGTGCCAAGTGCAATGTAGATCTACAATTTAAGTTACTAGCTCCCATCTGGCATATGACTACTGAAATAAGAGCAGCTTTCACTCCCTCTAGAAACAAACTGTTTCTATATATAGGGGATATAACTGGGATACAGTTCTAAAAAATTGTGTTTCCTCTTTCTGGGAAAAAGGCATGTACAGGGGAAAAAAAAAAAAAAACCACAAAAAACCAACAAACACCACAAATCAAGAGCATTTACCCAAAACCCAGCCTAGTGACTAGAAATACTTAAGCTGATAATGCTGTAGAATGAAGATTCCAGGGTGTAGGTGGTAGTATCTCCAGAAAAATCTGGGCATTACACCCTGATTAAAGTCAATCTCCAACTCCAAAGTCTGGCTTACAGGTTTTTGCTACGTACTATATGATGGTGCAAAAGAAACATCACGTAATTTTGAAACTGCCTGAAGTCAGATTTCTTCCAACACAACATATTGAAGAAAATAACATACGTCTTCAGTGAAAAATTAAGCTATAAAAGGCAAATGATATAACAGATGAGACATACAGCATATTCTTGAATCTCCTGGGTGTATCTGTAGCTTTCACTAAAGGCCTGACCACATATCTGAAGAAAGTGTGGAGGTTAAAAAAACAGTGTGAAAGCTTATATATTTAAACACAAATACAAATCTGGTTAATATTTAGTATTAAAACTCACTTTTTAGTGTTACAATTTGATTTGGTCTTTCTGTGGAAGGACAAGTATTCCCACAGAAGAGGGTAGGTTTAAATTCGATATTGGAAAGAAATTCCTTACTGTCAGGGTTGATGAGGCACTGGAACACATTGCTCAGAGTTGTGGATATCCCATCCCTGGAAGTGTTCAAGGCCAGGCTGGATGGGGCTTTGAGCAACCTGGTCTAGTGGGAGGTGTCCCCGTCCATGGCAGGGGGTTGGAGCTAGATGATCTTTAAGGTCCCTTCCAACCCAAACCATTCTATGATTCTATGATTAAACCAAACTTCAAGGCCTGCAATAGAGCCCCCCAAGGCAGTTCTTGAGGTCAGTGTGAAGCCCTGTTCCCAGGGATTTAACCGTGTACAGGATGTAAATGGAAACTTTCTATACTCTTCAAAGGTTCAGCCAAGTAATCTTCAATCTTACCCTGTAAACACAGTCCACTGGAAACTGCTGAAAATATAAAGAATCTTCTCACACAGAAAAAAAATTACTTTTTTCTAAATTTGGTGGTGGGGAAAAAATCAAGTGTTATATGGATCCAAGTACCTCAAAGAAAGCAATTTTTTCCCTCTCATTTTCATTATTCATAAAATTACTTTCCTTGATTTAAAGAGCACTACAAAATCACTGGCAAGTCATTCATACTCTTAATAGAAGTAAGAGAGAAAGTAACTGAAGGATTTTATGAGAAGCTCTGACAACCAAACACTTATTGCTCAAGAGGACAGAAAACAAATATCCTGCACTTGCTCAGGAGAGAGGGTGAATGACTCCAGTGTGTGTCCTCCAGCACCTGTACACTGCCAACATCCCTGCTGCTGGGAGTGGAGCACTGCCAGCACAGCTGTGGGTGCAGAAAAGGACAGGGAAGAACCTGGGTCACCCATTGGGCCTCCAGTGTCCACCAAGATGCTGCAGTGGCTATGACAGTCAGTCACGAGGGGAAAATCCCAGCTTTACAGGGTATCTCCCATGCTTCTTGGGGGAGCAGGGAGACATGGCATATCCATGCACGATTCCTGCAGTTCTGGATCACAAATCTCAGCTCACTTGCACGAAAAGGTGCTAAGATCCTCTGTCAGGACAGAAAAATAAAGAAAAAATTCTAACCTGCCTTTAAGAGAGGGCAGGCTGCCAGTTCTGCTGAAGGGAGAGGCTCCCTGCCTGCTGGCAGCTGAGTCACAGCCCAGCTCCTCGCCCAGCCCTTCACAGCTTCAGCAATTTCCTGAAGTCATGAAGCTGGTATGTACTTGCAATTTAAAAAAATTGCAAGTACAGGTAATTATGACCTGCCACTCCTATTCCATCACCTGGAACTGGACAGTGACATATCCCTGTTTCAAGGACCACTGACTGTAGGGATCATGGTGGACTCATATGGCTTATGCTCTCAATGGTGCATCCAGAGAAGGCCTCTCAGCCCTGGGGCCAGGGCTGTGGCCAGGGCAGTCCTCTGGGAGCTGCTGGTGCTCTGGCCTCTGGCCCACAGCTGAGCTGTGTGCAGCCAACCTGCAGGCAAGACACCAGCACAGCCCCAGGGATGCAGGTCCCAGTGCCGGGGCTGCCCTGGTGCCCCCCAGGCTGCCCTGCTCCCAACTGGGGCACTGGAATGGGTCTGGGCTGCCAGGTCCTGCCCTGATGGACCTCCTCAGGGAGCTCCTGCCACCGTGCCCTGGTATGGGTAAACATATGCTCTCCATCCAACACCCAGCTTACTGTGGCTCAGGACAACTGCAATTCCAGATACAAGCCTGGGAATTTGAGCCTTCTGGGTTTTACTGTCATAGCACTAAATGTCAAGCCCTTAAAGTAAGGTCTGAGCCAAATTAAAGCCCTTCCAGGACTGGAAGTCATGTCCCACCTGAAGAGCCCTGTCCCCCATTTGCAGAGTTGATAGTCCTCCCAGCCCAGGGTGGTTCTGTACCGAGAAGTATCTCCAGTGGGCACAGCACACCTGTGCAGGGGGCTGCCATGCTGCAACACAACTGAGAGATGTGCCCACATGGGGGTACACCACAGTGGCAGCACCACAGTCCCACCCCACCACCCAAGCAAGGCACATCTGGTCATCCACCATGGTGGAGCACACAAGCTGGCAGCACCAACAGGATGCTCAGACCAGCTCCTGACATCACCTGTGGATCCACAAACTGGGAGCTACTAAAACAGACAAACAGCAAATGGAGAATCACAGCCAGAACTGTGCAGATTTTTAACTGTTTAACCTACTTATTGCTCAGAAGACAAACCAAGCTTTAAGAGAGGTCTCTGGAGTAAAACAATTTGGTTAAATATAACAGATGATTCTTTGGGATGATCATTCCTCTCTTCTGAGCAATAGCTGGAAAATATTATCTCTGCTTCAACAGTAAAAAACAAAAAAGGAAAGACACATAGAAACTCACTGAAATCCGTGGAAGAATCTCACTCTCATTCCATTTGAAATGGAATCCAAGAACCAGTAACTTCTCACGGGAAAAACACATTAGATAAGGTTGTTAAACATTCCTGGGAAGGACACAATCCTTAGGTGAAGTTATGTTTACAGAATAAAATTAAACTCAACGGAAACTGGTATAGAAGCACACAAAATGGGAACTCTGCTCCCCAGCCACTGAATCACTTGCTTTCTGCAACACACTCAAGTCAAAAGTGCTTCTTCTCCCCCGCTGAAACACTGTGAATGAAACTTATGGAGTAATGCCAGAAACACTGTTCCAACAAAGCAATTCTGTCCTATCCCAAGGTATTAATATTTGCACAGCTGGAGGACAGGATTCAAGTTTTTCATTATTTATTAACTGATCTGTACCATAATTACCAGTTGCTTGAGCAGTAAAGGCTACACTGGTCTATTTAAGAGATACAAGGATCTGAAGAAGCCCTGGGAAATATTTTCTATTATTCCATCTCATTAAATGCCTTCCATTTTTTTCTCTCTCCAATCCTGCTGTATCTTTCATATTGTTTATTTTTTCAAATACTTGCCTGTGCCATGTTCATTCCTTTGGCTGCTCTGTCCCAAGTAAAACAGCCTTGTCTTCTGCCAGCTATTTCCTTTAGTCTTGCCAATGTTACAAAAAGAGACTTTCTGGCTGGCATGCAACTCCTCCCTGACCAGCTACCCAGAACAGAAGAAAACAACCTCATTGACTGAGATGCAGCTTCGTTTCACCACGAAATTATGCATTGCCACAGCCAGCTTCTCTGGGGCTTTGAGCACTGTGTCTGATGCTTACAGCATTTATACACAACCTGTGAGGAAAAGGCTGCCCCTGTCTCCCATTTTACTTTAGTGGCCTAATCCCCATAAGGATCACGTGTATGTTGTGTCTGCCTGGACTTCCTTCTGTGGTGGGCCAAGTGGTCCCACAAGAGGAAATCCAAGAACAAAATAATCTGCTCCAGGCTCTGTTCACTGGATGTGCATGAAAAAAACACCAAATTTGCCTTTACCGGGGACACTCCTTCAAATTATAGTAATGAAATCACATACCCTTAAACTTCCTTATGGCATGCTCCAGAGCAATGAGTACAAACTACACGTGCTATGAAAAACCCAGAAAGCCTCGTGCAGTGAAGGACAAGTCAGTACACACTGATTAGCCCAGCAGGGAGAATACCCTCCCACGTGGTTCTCTAAGACACAAACCTTCTTAATTAATTCAGGAACCAAAAAAATACACAATAAAGAAGACATGTCACCAACCAAGAGAGAACAGTAAACACATCAATGATTAAATCTCTGGCAAGCTTGATGCCAAAGTCAGCTTTGTCAAGAGAGACTTGTTCTCACTTAGAATCCAGAATTAGAAATCCTCTCCTGTCAGTAGACCTTTTCAGCTGTATTTCAAGTAAATATCCTGTACCCTTTAGTCTCTAGTCACAGCCACCAGTGACTCTACAATGTCTGCTTAGCTTTGTAAGAGTATGGTCTCAAAAGCACAAATCCTTTCATCCTTTCACTGAGAGCATTCAAGCCAGCTGGTCACATTTTCCATGAGAATATCCTTTTACAGGAAATGCATCTCAGAGTAGGTCTGGGCTCCACACACAAACACTGAAGAAGCTCTACACTTCAGGGCCATCCAAGGGTAAAGTCATACAAGGAAGAAGACAGGGATCTCAGATATATCCCGGGTCATATAGTAGTTGATGGCTTTCACCAGGAGTGAAGTTTTGGACTTTGGTGATCAGTTCTGCCTCTACCCCACCTACACTTAAACATCAGTATGACAAAAAAGGACTGTGGAGAAGACTGAATTCTGGAAACATACTTCCTAGCAGCTTGAACATGCCCCAGGAAGCTGTACAGGATTCCTGGAAAGACTTCTCTGAGGAAGGAGGGACATACAAATGTTAACAAGGCATCCTTTGGTTGCAAAGAGCAGGAAATCACTGAGGAAGAGTCAGTGTCATCTCCACAGCTGCAGTTCTATTACAACATAAACCATAGAGTCCTCTCTCTTTGTACATTAAAATGCTGTAATTAACATTTTCCAAGGGAGCAAACAGAGTACTTGCCTGTATTTATGAATGATGGCATTAAATAACCTTCCATCGCGCCAGCAGGTAGTGAAATTTTCACAACGTATTCCAGCATAGCCCTCTGTTGTTTGCTGTGACCACAGGAGCAGTCTCTCTTTAGCAGACATGTCCTCTGACTCCCCAGTAACATGGATATCAGAGATCTAAAACACAGTTAATGTAAAAATCACAGTTACATCTAATCCATAAGAATGTTTAAAATCTTACAGAAAATCACTCTGCATTGCTGGAGAATTTATTGTCTGGTATTTGTATATATGAATATGATGATTATTCAGATACTGTATTAATATTTTTTCATGTCTTATCCTTATGCACTCTTAGTATCTTCAATATGAAATACAATACAAAATTCACAATTTTCTTCAGTTAGCCAGTTCTCAGTTTCTTAATTTCTGGGTACAGTATAATACTATTGCATAATGAAAAATACTTAACAGTTTATTTATGCTGATAATACGATCTATTTTTATGTATGACACCTGTTATGTATAAATGCTATATAAGTATATATAAAATGCAACGTTTTACATGTATATAGTTACACTTATACAATAACTATATTTATATTATTCATAATATATTTAGCTATGAAATTCCTCCCTTAAAACAGGTTAATTTACAGTATATGTTCTAGAATTCAGTAACAAAACAGTCATTCTGAGTGAAAACTGATACCAATAGTTTTAAGACAAAATTTTCTGGGAAGTGTTCTAGGAAGTTGACAAAATTTTCTGGGAAGTGACAAAGGAAGTGCTGCAGCATGTTGGCATTTTTCTAAGTGACTGCCTTTTACCACTTATCCAAACAAGACACAATACAAGGTGTTATTATGAACTGCATAGGAACTCATGTACCACAAGGCACTGTATATCAACCTGAGTATGACCTCAGCCATCATGAAAAGCAGACAGAGCTGCTTGGGCAGAGGCAAGAGGGCTTGAGGCAATGCCACAGTATGTGGGTAGACAACAAGCACCTCCGTGAGCCGCCCTGGAAGAGGCTGCTCCCCACGAGCTCACACCCAGCACCGCAGAGAGACACAGGTCTGCTCTGGCTCCAGAGCCAGCCTGAGACCACAGCTCAGGGCAGGTTTGACCACAAATAACTCTAGGTCCTTGAGTTTGCTGCAGAAGAGCCATAAACTGAGCTGTGCCAATTCCAGCAATCCTGTTCTCACACAAACCGGGCAGTTACACTCATGAGGTCAGCTGGGATGGTTACAACAACTTCTCCCGGCCTCAGAATCTCTGCACACAAAGATATCTTCTGTCCGGACTCTGACGGGGGAATTCCAACAAGCTAGGCTGGAAACTATGGGGTTTTCTCACATTAGAGCCACACAAATCACAGTGCCAAGGAGAAAGATGTGAACCTTGCCTACTGATATTGCTATGTCATGGCCTAAGAGAAAGCGGTGGAAAGTACTGGGAAGCAGGGAACTAAAGGAAGAGCCTTAGAGATGCCAGGGCAATAGAGCTCACTGAAATTTCTGCATTACCACCTCTCATACTTTCAGGGAATGATAAGCATTTACACCTATGCAGTAAATTATAAATAAATTTAATGTAGGAAAAAAATTACATTACTTTTTATTCAAGTAACCACAAAATCACAAGGTGTGAATGCAGTCCTTCAGATACCTATCACAGGCCACTGTATCTGCTGGATCAATGTAAGGGAAAAATACAAGCGTCAATGCTAGAAAGCAAAACAGTTTTAACCTAAATAACCTGACAGCATTTTTTGCATTGTATTGTCTCCAGCTTCAGCAGATTTTTAAGAAAGATCAAACAGAAGGGGAAAACCCCCCCTTTTTTTTTGTTCAAAACACAGCAGAGAACACAAGCAGCTGTGATCACTTGTAACTTTCTTGGTATCAAAATCCTGCAAAGAGTATCTACTGAATGAAATACAGATTGGATGAGTCGTGTATGTAAAGACAACAGAAAATACAATGTGACAAAAGACCAACTTGTAATCACTCAGAAAATTTTCTTGTAAAAATCTAGGCAACTCAGCTGTAGTGCAAGACTTTTTTTCTGTGGGTTAGCTTTATTGTTTGGTATTTCAAAGCAAGAAAGGAAACTAAATGTTTTTTCAGCAGCTTAAGTTTCTATTCATCACAGAACAACCAGATCACAATATAAATGAAGTCAACCATTTACTGCTTATCTGGACAACGCTTCTGAAAGACATGATGTCATCTCAAAGTGCCAGATGTCTTTTTTTTATTAAAAGAAAACAACCCAAACGTATATTTTTGTCTGTCATTTTCAGAAAGTCCTCTGTGTGTAATCCTTAATTATCAGATTTTTTAATATACTCTAGCATGAGCAAGCTAACAATGCAATTTGCTAATGGCCCTTCCTTACTGCTAAGTTCAAACCCCTAGCCTCCTTCACGGTTAATTAAGCAGGGATGGCTATGTACACTTCAGACTGCAGAGAGTGCAAACACAGCATTTTTGAGTGCACATTAGATTCCTCTGGAAACAAGCAATTTCAAACATCAAGGTAACTTCTGAAGACTGTACTAGTAGCTGGTGTTAGATATAAACAACATTTGAGTCATGGACACAAACATGAGAACTTTTACTCTGAACATGACCACAGGGAAGCTCACAGTTGAAATTTTGGATGGCTAAAACATTAATTCGGTTTATTACAAGGAGATCAACAGGCTTTTGATCCAAAATCTTCCAAGCACGCTAGTTAGCCATCTGAAGAGAAAGGGAAAGGCTTTTCACACATGGAGGTAACCCATTTCACTACAGCTTAAGGAACATTAACATCAGCCTGAGACCTGAAACAGCCTGAGCACTTCTGTTCTTTAAATAAAGTATTTCAGCTCTCAAGGCTAACATTTCAGTCTTTTTCATAAACACTGAATTAGTATTTTAAAAGTAGAAATACTCTTATGAGTGAACTAGAAATACTCTAAGTGAAACGGTGAGTCAAAGTTATCTTTTATTAGACCTACAAATATGGGCTCTAGTTTGCAAGATGTCCAATTAACTTGAAACTTCTTAACAAGTAAAATACTACCACAACAAAATAAGATGTAAGAGAAAGGGAGAGAGCCCATCTTTCCTTTGATAATCCCATAAGGACAGCAGACATACTTATCCACCAATGATGCATTATCATCAATATTTCTAACATCATTTCCCAAAGCAGAAAAACAGAAGGACTATTAAACTAAGAATGCTAGAACCAAAAATAAGGAGAAAACAAGTCTTCTACTCATAAAATTTAGTCCTTCAAAGCAAAGTTTGTGTGAACCTTTTGTATCCCACAAGCCTACCTCCTACTCACTATAAACTGCTTAAGTAGAGCACATTTTTCCTTAAGAATGGAAAGAATCAATTACAGCATTTGCATGAGTTTGAGCAGCTGTTTGCCAGAAATCCAGTTCTCCAAACTATCCCAAAACCTGTGAATTAAAAATTATGCAAGAAAAAGCAACAGAGGTAATTCTCTATACAGCCCTTCTGTTTCAGGATCAAAGTCTTAACTGGCACTAAATACTCTCTTTCTTGCTCATAACTGGGAGAGTGTGTTCACTTCTGCTACTGCACATGCTTTTTGTCAGCCTGTAAATTCCCCCTGCATCGCACAGTGTACAAAATCCAAACACCAAAAAGCCTCAAGCGCTTTTCTTGCACTGATTTTAGTGAGGAAGTTTGGAGCAGAGAGGACTGGAAAAGACTTTCCAAGAGACCAAAAGTGATGCTGGATTTCTGTGATTCATTTTCACACTGCAAACAGAAGAAGCACACGACTTTGTACAGATAGTAAGAAGTCTTCCCTCTGATTCTATCTTATCCTAAATGTTTTGAAGCAAGTCTAAACTTGACATAATGTACTAAACTGCACAAAAGTATATAATGAGCTAGAGATGCATGATTGTGTTGGTGTATCATCTCTCTCCCAGGCCACACTATGATCTGAGAAATGCTTATTAGGCCTCAGCAGAAAGTAGGAAACTTTTCTCTAGAAGCTATTAATGAGTAGCCAGGAGCAACGCTTCAGTAGATCCCTCTAACATGAGTTCTGTAATCAGGAAAACGGAGGTAATGAAGTAGCACAGATTTGAACACAAAATCATAATTTTTTATATGCATAAGAAACTGTGCCACAGAAAGAAACTCAAAAGATATATTTCAGTTGAGGGGACCATACTGTTTCAGAGGGTAAAATGTCATTCGTATCTGCTACAGTGCAAATTATCCAACTGTACCAATGAGTTTCCTCTGGTGTCTGCTTCTCCATTTGAAAAGCCAACACGCTTTCAATTATCAGCCACATCTGAGGCACTGTGTAAGCTGAGAGTACAGCATGGGTAAATTGACAAGGTAAGGGAAAGTTACTGATCTCTGTAATTATAGTAAAGAAAATGGTAAAGCTGAGATTGCTAAACTGTGTACCAGCTCAGGCCAGTAACAGGACCTTTGCAAACTCTTATAAATACCAGCTCCACTCAGTACAAAAATAATGTCTTATAATGACATGTAAGACATTAAAATGCCTGCTTAGTTCTCAAAAACAACCAGAAGGAAAGTGGTTATGAGTTTGTAGAAGAATTAAAGTCTCTGAAATCTCGTTTTTCCTGGTTTTGTTTAGAGGTCAAACCTTGGTGTTCTTAAAATTACTTATACTGAGACTCTTGGGTTGAGAAAGGGAACTGAACTAAAAGCCAGACATTTTGGCAACTGAGGCATTCAGGCTGATGTGTCAGTAGTTTCATATTTATGAGTGTTTTATCAATATCAGTTGATGTGGGTGCTAAACAAAAATCTTCTTTTTTCTCCCTTCCTCTGTGTAACAAGAGGTATAGACCTGGTTGGAGTAACAAGTGCAGAAGTATTTGAAGCTGTATTACTTTCATTACACAGGAAAAAGCAGCCATGCTTAGCTGAACAGACAAGGCCTCATACCCTCTTACTCAGCAGTGACGTTTTGTACAAATCAAAGAACATTCCTAAGCTGTTCCTGAATTCCAGCTACGATTAAGAGGGCAAAGATCTCTATGTGTATTAGGAGGTTATTTGCACTATTGTGTACTGCATGTTGTAATTGGGTGTGTTACCTATGTTTAAAAAACTAAGCTCAGACAAAGAATTGTTTGATTCCTGTTAGAAAAGTAAATTATATAAGCAAAGGACACTTAGTTAGCTCTTTGCCAGAAAGAATGCCTTTGGCATATGCCCATTCCCTCTGCTCACTCAACTGAATGAAGCTTAGATGTCCCCATTGAGCAAGGGGTATCAGTTTTGGACCAGACCCTGGTATCAGCATTTGACTCACATGTACAGATTTCAGTTGTTCTGAAGATGGGTGGGGCAAAACTGGAAATATGGATTGGATTGAATTGGTAAGCATGGTTACCAAAAATTTGTTTTCCTTCAGACATTCTGCAACTAGGATTTTATTTTGGTTTCTTTTATTGTAAAAATAAAATAATCCTACCCTCAGAAGAAGATGAAATTTCAATAATTAATATTAATAGGTCATCTAGACAGTTTGGGAGGAAAGATCCTTTAAAAGAAGTGTAGAGTGCTATTAACATGATTAATGTTCACTTGTTCTAATTCAAGCTGCCTACGTAGCTCTATCATTGCTCAGTTCCTACTGGCCATAACTGAAGAGAATTAGAAATATTCGTTTCCTTGATACAAGACCCAAAGGAATTACAAGGCCATGAAGGGGTGGTAAGAAAATTTACTGCAGATACTGAATGTGAACTCTAAAATTCACTCTACCTTCTAGCAACATTTTAACAAGAAAATCTCTTTCCTAAATTGGGAAGCAGATCAAACTACAGAGAGAAAAATAGCACAAGAATATATCAATACTCCTAAAGTATAGAGTTATTACATACATAGCCTTTGAAAAAGATCAAGTGATATGTTCTGTCCTACAAATATCCATAGTATCATAGCACGGCAAAAGGTTTACACACAACAAAGTGAAGATATTTTTGTAATAGATAAATTACTGTTCAAATACTTATTCTAAGGTAACTTTCAAAGATAACGTACTGTATCAAAATATTTACCTTGCTCTTGTTTGATGCAATGCTAAATAAAGCCCTTTTTTTTGGCAAATGGGAAAGTACAGCATCAGGATAAAACCACTTTTGTTCAAGTAACAGATCACTTTTGCTTTCAGAAAGAAAGTGATGCAACTTTTCAGATTTACTGCTTTCTGAAACATTTTCAATGACTCTGCAAGAAGTTTTGTTCAACTCAGTTTCTTCACGTTGTCTTCCTAAAATGTGGATAGCAGAATCCAAAGTAGTTCCTTTTCTATAACAAAGACCACTGGACTTCTTCAGAAATGTTAATTCTCTCCTGTTATCATCCTGTGAACATTTCCTTTTCCATGCACAGTGTTTCTCTGAATTGCTCTTTTCTTGTTCCTTTAACCATGTGTCTGTTTCATCAGACTTGGCAAGCCTCTGATTATCACCATGAAAGCTCTCCCCACAAAGAGAATCACTCTTTGCTTTACCCAAGAAAACTTTTGCTTTAGCAATATCAACTGAAAGGTCTGTACTCACAGGCAGAGCATTACCAGCCACTGTCACTCTCCCGGGGAAGAAGTCGGCCAATCCCACACCCTTGGGATGAATCTCGATGTTTTCTGAAATCTCTACTTCGTACTTTCTTTTTTCTTCATTTTCTTTAACGTGCACTGAATCTGATCCCTCCTCGGTTGATTTCTTTCTCCTTTTTCTTCTGAAATATTTTCTTCCAGGGGAATGTTTATCTGGACTTAAAGGAGCTTTGGCAGGATCTAAACACTGTTCTTCCTTTTCAGCCCTCACACATCCACAGACATTCCCCATTTGGCTGTCTGCAATTCACAGCCACACAGTTTCATTCATTCCTGTATATTTATATACACTTAAATCCTCCTCAGAAAGTTAAGAACTGCCGTTTCCACTGTAATTTCTTCCAGCCTTCACATCCACCCGCCTCAGTACGTAGCCATTTTGCTTATGAGAAATGCACACGCAATAAACGCTGTGGCTCGGTGCCCAGGCAGGGCCTGTGTCTGATTAGACACCGTGGCTTATTTCTGGCCACCAATCCTCTTAAATAAACATCACTGTTCCAGCGTTGGGCTGTAATGCTGATTGCCTTTCACAGAGATGACATAGCATTTATGAGCAATAGAAATTTCTCACATGCATTTTAACTTCCCATTTCCCTTGAGCAAGATAAAGTAGAAAAGTATGTAGCAACCTTTGAAACTATTAGCTACACTCCAAATCCAAAAGTAAGCAGCACAGTAAATAGCAGGGGTTTAGTCAGCAGATTTGTTTTGCACTTCATATGTTTTTATTACCTATCCAATGATCCACAAATGGGAAGATTAAACTAAAGGATCAGAAATTGCTCTGAGAACTTGCTGGGGGTCAAGTTTTTATTTGTATGTGGAGTTTTCATTGCGGCTAATGTGACTCTTCACTGATTTGTCAGCTATAAATAACCTGCTGCTTCACTGCCATCATAAAAGCACAACAGCCTTGTCAGGGCAGTGACACTGTGTACTGAGGCTGAAACTTTGCAGCAGAGTTAAACCTTATGGCAGATAAAAGTGAAACAAATCATAAAAGCCAATCTGTCTAGAAAACTGACCTTAAGATTACTGTTTATAAAAATGGAGCTTTATCTTCCTCCCAAGCTCCTTTAAGGTATTTCTGTGTAGCTCTGAATATAAGATCCAAGAAGTATCTAACTATACCTAAAACTAAGTTGAAATATACACTTTTAAAATGCAAGCAAGTCTAACCTCTAGTATACATTGTTTGGAAAAATCCTTTTAACTTTGCTCTTTGTTTTTGTCGTGGATATGTGAAATTTTCTAAAGCCAGCACACTTTCTCAAGGACAGATGTGTATGGTTTTGCATGCTGAGAAAGAAGTACAGAGTGACTTGCCAGGCATTATCAGGTGTTACCATTTACTTTCCCTTGCTTATTTTAAAAGGAATTGCAATAATGAGACCCAGAGACTTTATCCCCAGGGGCCAGTTCCACTGAAGTATTCCACATTTTACTGGCAGGATCTAGAATGAATAATAGAGCAAAGATCTAGGAGGAGCCTCCAAAGGATACAGTTGCTCACTGTTGACTACTCTCAGAGCACTGGGGTAAAATTTGACAGCAATGCTTAGAAACTTTTATACTGTAACACCACAGAATACTGTGACAGATAGGCAGCTATGTACAGGAACAATGCTAACGTGTTTCTTTTCAAAATAGACATTTGTGCTATGACTACATTCTTTCATAGCCTCAATTTGTATTTGCATTTGTAGCATGCTCAGGATACAGGTGCACTTGTGACATTTGCTGCCTTTACTCACAATGAAAAAGTTGCAAACTAGTATGTTTAGAAAAATTACTATAGAAAAGTGACTTTTAGCTAAGACCAGATGACTTACTGATTTAATGCCTTTATTCCACATGGGTCTATGTTGGGTTCTGACATGGGCCCCCTTTATTAACAGAAAAAAAAAAATCTTTCTAAATGACATCCCTGTATTTGTACAAGAACCCAGCTTTTATGCCTAAATATATACTTCCCTCTTTTCTCTCTCATCAGAAAAGAGGATTCAGGACTTCACAGTGCAATGGGCCAAGACTGATTTCATTTCACACAGATATAGTTTCTGGTTTAACAACAAGATGCTTAATAATAATATATGGTTAACGAGATCATAGTATAATGTTCTTAAAGTATATATAAAAATATTAAAGACAAGTGTCCAGGATTTGAACGGACAACTGCAAATCATCACGCTGTCTAATACAAAATGTATTAATGTAACCTACCACTAGTACACTGCTAATGTTATTCTTCCTCCACAAATTTCACAGGGGGCGAGAATTTCCCTAAAAATACTGCAAATTTAAATTTTCAGTGCAAGTGCAGTTTCAAATTAATAGATGTGAGTATCACGGTTTCTGAACAGTATTGTATTATATTACATTATTAGAATTAGATATTACATTAGAATATTTTACACTTTACTGGAGTGTGATTTCATATGTATTTCCTTTAAACTGTTAACATCTGTTTAACAGTCACCATGACACCACCTTCTTTCAAACAGAAGATGTCCCTAAAGTACACTCTGTTAAGTCCAAATTCCTGTAGATTCAGTGCCACACTGACTGTCACAAAATAAATAGTATCTCATTCAAGATAGGCTAGAAGAAACATATTATTGTTATTTTACAGCTGACAATTACATTTTGTAATGCAATCAGTAATTTCCAGAGGCCCTGATCTTGCACGTCCTCTTTCATTCATACTTTAAATTTTGATTATTTTTCTTAATAACTCAATTTTTCAAAAATCAGGTAGAGGTAGAATTAAAGAAAAAAAGTGGATTCTTGTATTTCTGCTGTCTCTTTTTTATTATTATTATTCTCCTTCAGAGGAAGAAGAATTTAAAAAAAAAAAAAGAGAGAGAGAGAGAGAGACAGCAGAAATACAAGAATCTGTTCAAAAGCACTGGTTACAAGATCAGTGTTCCCAATAATCTTGCCCTACTTCTTTATATTCCGGGTCAATTTAGTCAAATGCACCTGGTGTAACTGCAGCTAGTCCTAGAAGAGAGCCACAAGGATGGTGAAGGGTCTGGAGGGGCAGCTGAGATCACTTGGTCTGTTCAGCCTGGAGTGGAGAAGACTGAGGGGAGACCTCACTGCAGTTACAACTTCCTCCTGAGGGGATGAGGAGGGGCAGACACTGATCTATTGTCTGTGGTGACCAGTGACAGGACCTGAGGGAATGGCCTGAAGCTGAGTCAGGGGAAGACGAGGTTTAGGAAAAGGTTTTTCACCCAGAGGGTGTTTGGGCACTGGAACAGGCTCCCCAGGGAAGTGGTCACAGCACCAGCCTGACAGAGTTCCAAAAATGTTTGGACAGTGCTCTCAGGCACATGGTGTGACTCTTGGGGTGTCCTGTGCAGGGCCAGGACCTGGACTTGATGATCCTAAAGGGTCCCGTCCATCTCAGCATATTCGATGGTAGCTCTATGATTTGTCCATTTCTAAATATTAGCCAGGAATAAATGCATTCCAAAAATACCTCTGCAGATGATTAGTAGGCACTATGCCTTTTTATCTTTCTAGACATAGGTATTTTTGAGACTAAATAACCATCTAACAATACTTACCAGCTGAGAAGACTACCAGCTCTCTATTAACAATTCTTTCTTCTGTTCCTTTTTTTTTTTTTCCCCCAAGAACCAAATAGTGACGTTAAAGTCACTTTACCTTTCTAAGTCACTTATACTCTTGAACCAAAGAAAACATCAAGGACAATAGAATTGATAAATTGCATTTATATCAGTTGTCGGGGTTTTTTATATAAAAACCCTAAGCAAAATAAGTGAAGACAATAAATGAAAGTGCTGGTAACTAAAGGAAAAATTATCACTTTCAGCTAACTGAAAACCTAAGAAGTCATAACTTTGGTTCAAGAAAAGAGACAGATTTAACAGGATTACACTGGAGATTCAGAAGAGTGAAACTGAAATATCTTCCAAAACCTGTCAGCTAGAGCATAGATAGATGATATTCTAAAGCATCAGAACAGACTACCACTGAAGCCTGTGAGAACTACCACAACACAGTGATCACACCAAGGGCTTTGTCTTTGACATCTGACTAGACCTGAATGGAAGCTCAGCCCTGGTTTAAGCCAGAGATCCAGGTGATCAAAACTGTTGAAACTACCACCAGGGATTGTTGTGTTTCTTTGTCTTGATACTGGTTTTTTTGTTGGTATTTTCTTAAACAAAACATGTAAAAGATACAAATTTATACCCACCAATACTGCAAAGTTTTATGGGGAGATTAACAGACTTTTTCTAGCATGAAAACCCCTAAGTATAACATGAATAAAGGGTTAGACCAACACTTGTATGCAATTTGACCTGCCTTAGAGGCTGCTTAATCACAAACAAGAGGTTCAGATTAAGACATGGAAAACAAATTATTAACACTGAAACATGAAATAGCTCATGCAGTTTTGTATGGGTTTGCATTTAACCACAGATTTCTGTAATTTCTCAAGCATGTCTGTGACTGGGAAATGCATTAATTTCTTAACATGGGACAAGTGCATAACAAATTAAAATGGCAATGTTGTTGAATATCTGTGTACTTGTTAGACTGCAAAATGATGATACTATTCACTGTATGTACACTGCTAATTTATGCTTTATCATTTGTCTCATATAGTTAGCAGTTACTGTACAGGAGAAGTTATTCTACTTTGCTAATCAAACCATGCCAGGTATCTTTTATCAAAACCCTACTAGTAATTCATTTCAGGTACTCCTTGATCTAAGATCCCTTTCCCCTCATTTTTGTGTGTTTATACAACACAGCAGAAGCAATGGAGCATTTAGGACAAATGGAACATGTCATTTCACGGTACTAAAACAGCATACCAGATAACCAGCAAGCATTTTGTTGCACAGCCCTAAGGTCACATGCAGAACAACAGAGAGATAAACATAAGCCAAAAAGAAAGTGAAAATTAAAGTAGCACAAGATAGAAAACAAGGATAAAATAAAGGCTTGCCAGCACAAACAAAAAGTTTGGAGCTGTTTGAGCTGTACTGGCAACCACTACTCAAACTCTGAAAGAGATGTTCAACTACCAAGTCACAGGAGAGGTTTTATATTCAGTGAGATGGCTTACAAAAAGAGGAATTTGCCCCTTATTGGTGGTTTTATGGCATTAATGACAGAGAATTCATGCTTCTCTCACCCTTGCTGTGATTCAGATGAGTGCCAGAAATTTCAAGAATGCCACGCTCATTTTCTTACCTAAGACTTAATTTTTTTTTTTTTTAATAAATCACTGAAGAATTCCAGAAGAAACAACTAGAAGTTCAGCTGACAAATAAAATATCACAACAGTATACCTTAACAAATGCTGAAGAACAGGTAATGCCGCTGCATTGGCTAATGACAGACAATGCAGCTATCAAATGGAATAGACTTTATCCTACAATCACATATAGTCACAGACAGGACAACTGGCCACATAGTTCCATTTTTAAATCTTTAAGAAGATCAGACCTTGAGCTGTTCTGGTTATTTTAAAGCAGAGGCAGAGTAAATTGCAATCCTTGACTGCAAGGCACACAGCTCAGGCAGCACCAGGAATGGTTGCCAGGAGAACAGTGACACAAGGCCAGACCCAGCTCTCCTTATCTCTCATGGCCACCTCAAGAAAGCAGGCAGGATGTCTACTGAATGGTGACCCTACCATGGAATATCCCTCTGTCTTCTGCACATCCTTTACTGAAATGGGCTACCACAGCTGAGCTGCCTCCTCCTCTGGCCACTCTGTATGAAGGCCACAGCCTTACAAATTCACCTGTCTCACCTTTTCACCAACACTGGTAGAAGTTTAACTGCTGATGCTGGACCAAATGAACAGTCTGTGGACTGCCTGGGAGCAGACTAATCAAAAATATTTTTTTTCTTAAAGGTTTATGGGGGGTCAGCAGCAAAAAAAAAGTATTTCTCTTGCTGGCTGGCAAGAGAAATGTAAAGAGGTTACATGTGCTGAAGGAGGCCTGAGAGAAAGTGCCCATCTGGCTGGAGAGGGCTGGACAGGACTGTAACACCTGGACAAAATCATCACTGGCCAGAACCTTGGAAACCAGCATCCTGCAGAGGTCTGACAGTAAAGAGCAGGGGAGAGTGGAAGGAAAAGTGTTAAATGGCAGTTCCTGAGCTGAAAAATGAGGATGAAACTGAAATAGAAGTAGTCTATTAAGTCATTACTCAGAACTTTCTGAAATTTTTTAAGGTCTGAGTTCACAAAGCCTACTTTTAGCTAGATGAAAGGTCAAAGTTTTCCTTTGCTTCAGCATGCTTTTTTCAACCAACTGCAAGTGATTTTAGACATTTAACATTTGTTAAAGAATGTCTGCAGTTGTTTGAAAAGAAATGATCACCAGCTTTCACAGAATTTAAATCTTACCAAAATTGTGATGCCTTTATGAGGACAAATGCTGCTTTCATTTATAGATGCTCATCTCCAATGTCATCACTGAAAATGTATTGGATGTTGAAGAAGGAGTCCATTAAAGTATTAATTTGGGTATTTTTACATATAGCCTATGATTATATGAAATACTATAATCTGATTGAGCATGTTCTACAGGTGCCAGGAAAATAACTTATAACAGTTATTACATAATGAAACTGAATTTGAACTAAGCCACCTACTATTAAAAGCATGTGAAACACGTACATTGAAAGCTTGTATAAATCCTAGTAACATACATGCATTGGGGTTTTTCAATACCCAAATTATTTTCTTACAGTTTAAGATTTCCCACCAGATTTCCCATTCCAGCTTTTCAGTATCTCTTATGTAATTACTTGGGACACAGAAGAATGGATACTTTCTGGACTTGTGCAGCTGCAGAAGTCAGTGCTGTAACTTAGAATAACATTTATATTTATCTAGTTATGTGTACCAATTCACAAAACCATAACCATCTCTAGATATAATTCAGATGCAAGAGAAACATAATCCTCAAATGTGTATTATATTCTCTTTTTTTATCATGTCTTTCCCCGAAATCACTCCTAAATTAATTCTAATAATCAGAGGGATTTCCTATTTTGAGTAAAAAGTACCCTCCAGATAAGGACCATGACTCAGAGAAACAATAAGCCACAAGACAAACAACAGCCAAAAAGAATCTCTGGCATCTTGACTACTTCCCAGATTGCAGTGTTATTAGAATACACATAATTGAAGTGTAGCAGAGCTGGTAACATCACACAGCAAACAGCTTCTTATGCTCACTGAGAAATTAACTACTTCTGCAAATGCTGGGAAAATTAAGGGGTAATTCAGGTTAAAAGATCCCCACTTAAGTGTCTAGATACTCATGTTTACACATTGGCTAGGTTTTGAAGAGATCTTTATACAGTGGGGGCAGGATTCAGTTTCCTCAACATGGGCTTCTGAAGCTCTTTGAGACATCCTGCAATATCCCAGCTAGCCTCCAGCTGCAGGTCCAGAAGATCATGGGTCTGTCACAGGTCTGATGTCTCACCAGAGAACTCCACACACGTCCTGCATACTCTAGGACACCTCAGATATCACTCAAATGCCACCTGTCTTTAGGAGACTGAATCAAAAGCCCTATACTAGTTGTTCAATCAATAGCAATGTTTCACACCCTGAAGCAGAGAGATAAGAAAGGCAATTGACCATCTAGAATATTTGAGACACTTTAAAATACCTGAGATACCCATATGGAGATAGCATTTACACCACAAGACCTAAGGAAACCTGCTTCCCCCACTGCAAACGCTACTGGATATGAAGTGTATCCCAGAACACACACACAGCAACTATGCTGGACAAGTGAAGAGCTCTATAGGTGCTCTAGTCATCTCCTTCAAGTGATCTGAATCACTCCATCAGCCTCATCCCCTGTATTGCCTAGCCCTACAAGCCTCAAATCTGTTGCCAAGCATGTTTACCATAATTCAAGAAGCAGTTGATCCTGACTGATCTGTCTCTTCCCAGATAAGTGGGTTTCCCATAAGACCCACGTCATACTTCTCATACTCACATGGGTGTCTCATAAATGTCCAACAACACAGATGTTTATGTTTAGTCAAGTGGAGTGAATCTCTAGTAGCTAGTTAGTTGACTCACTGTCTAGGCTGTACTAACTGTATAGACTAAACCTCTATCCTTCCGATTATCAGATTAAAGGGACAATTTAGACAATTGCATAAGAACACAGCTCCCCATAAGCACACGGATTTAGGTGTCTTAACTTCAAACTGAATCTCATCACAACTTTCCCAGTAACTATAGAACTACTCCATGCATAAACACAGTATCACAAAACTTTACTCCTTGGAGAAGACTTCACTGGTACACTTTTCTGTTAGATTTTTTTTCCTCCTTTTAAATCTAAGTGAAGAAAAAAAAACAACTTGAGGTCTAAGTATGGACATTCTCCTGAACTTCACATTCTGAACCCGAAGTGGCAATATGCAGGTGACAAAGACACCGAATTACCATACTCTTCAAAGGAAGTGGCACAGTAGGAAATGTCATGCAAGCACAGATTAGTACAGGGCGTGTGTCTTACACCACTTTACAAATCCTTTCTGCATTCAGTGTAGGTATACTGCAGCTATTAGTAACAAAAAGAATATATTTTTTTCAACATTCTGTTCTTCAGTTACTTCATATTTATTAAAGAGGCTTAATATTTAGTCAAGCACCAGTAGTCATCCTTAAAATTACATTTTCACCAAGTTTTTAAGATATTGTTTTGAAAAGGGAGGGCATCAAGATGGCAAACCCCACACTGGGGGCCATCAAACACAGCCCAAACAGCCAGTAAGGAGAGGTAATTATCCTGCTGTACTCAGTGTTGGTGCAGTCTCACTCTGAGAACTGTGTACAGTTCTGGTCCACACAGTTTAAGCAGTGTATGAAGGTCCTTGAATATGTCCAGAGAAGGACAACAAAGCTGGTGGTAGGGATTGAAAGCATGTCCTAAATGGAGCACCTGAGGACTTTGAGTTTGTCTAGTTTGGAGAAAGAGAGGCTGAAGAGTGACCTGTGGGGAACTAGAGGGAGGCATTGAGCTCTTTAAAAGGGAAATCTTCCATCTTTAGAAATGGAAGAAAAGACAATGCTGGGAACTATTGACCCGTCAGCCTCTCCTCTCTGCCTGGGAAGATCATGGAACAGACCCCAGGGAAGTTGTTAGGACGCCCCATTCCTGGGAATGTTGGGATGTCCTACTCCTGGCAGTGTTCAAGGCCAGGTCGGATGGGGTTCCATCCAGATGGAGCCATCTGGTTTAGCTGAAGCTGTTCCTGCCCCCAGCAGGGGGGTTGGAATGAGGTAATTCTCAACGTGCCCTTCCAACCCAAACCATTCTGATTCTCTTCTCCCTGGTATCCAGTCACTGGACACATGGGAATACTTCAAAATTGTGCCAGGAGGTTTAGATTGGACATCAGGAAGCATTTCAAGGAAGACTTGAGGGTGGTCAGATACTGAAACAGGCTTCCTAGACATGTGGTCAATGCCCCAAGCCTGTCAGTGTTTAAGATGCATTTGGAAAATGCCCTAAACAACATGCTCGAACTTTCAGTCAGCCCTGAATCACTCAGGCAGTCCCACTAGATGAGCGCTGTAGTTCTACTCCAACTGAAATATTCTACTCTGACAGATCTACAAGATCTGATTTGTACTTGCAGACACTTTAGTTGGTAGTTATTTGGGTTAGGACACAGTGAAGTATGTTTTGGCTACAATTTAAATGCTTCAACATGTCTCACATGGAGCTGATGACCTTATACAGGGGAAAGTCCTTGCCACACCAGTTCACCCAAAGAAGGTAATTTATATAAATTGGTTTTCCTTTTCATCCATTTTTTACACTGGTAGCACTAACATTCACTAACATAACGTTTTTACAAGCACCTAAAATTGTGCCAGATGTCCTGTGCTTCACCTAATGAGAAAAACTAACAGTCTCATTCTGCAAAAGCCTAATAATCAGGTTCAGAAATATAAAATACATATCAAGTAAAGGTTTAACTTCCATTAACCCCTTCTATTGGGAAGTTGTTAATAATCTTTATTTCTTAAAATAGGGCAACTTTCAATCCCAGCCTAATTCCATAAGTCATGCTTAAATATATTTAAAACCAGCCTTTTTTTTCTCTATATAACCATGTGGAAGCAAAGACTGATGTGACAAGGGGAGCTGAGGGAACTCCAGGTCCTTGCTAGTAGTTTCTCCTTTATTCTATGTGTTGGTCCTGACTAAGATGAGCACCCTGTTTATATCTGGGTACCACTGGTCCTATTCATGTCTTTGTTCATCATTAGGATTTGCAGAAGGGCTCATTAGATCCTAGAAACCTTTCTGGGTCTTTTTAAGAAATTTTTTTCAGTCATAAATCCAGTGTGGAATACTCCCAAGTGAACTGTGCTTTTTCTGTGTGATCTTGCAAATTTCTGATCATTTAAAATGCCTGCACAGCAGGGAGTTCATAGCTAACAATGCTGCAGTCACTAAATGGGAATTATCTGTCATCTGAATTACATCATCTACAGCCAGGGCCATTATGCAAGCCTCCTTTTGAGGAGCAACTCAACACCACACACTGTAAGGCTGCATTATACTGTACACAATCCCACCAGTGTACAACAACCAGAGTGCCACCTAGTGTGACCCATGTCACCATCACTGGGGCTAGAACCAAATGCTGACACGGGAGGAACTACTAGAAGAGACTGAGAGTACAGCTTGCTAAAATACTCATAGCAGCAGATCCTGAATGAAAAAAATATTCAGAACTTTTCAATATATTTTAGTACTCATCAAAAGAAGTTTGCAAATAAAATAAGAAGGATACGTCCAAACGCCAGAAAGAATACATCAAGTACTGTCTTTAATGATGTTCAAAACTGAAGCTATTTTTCTCTCACTCCACAGACATGAAATTAGCAAATAAAATCTTAAGATTCAGTTTACATCATGAAATAAGTTTACATCATGAAATAAGTTTACATTATCAAAACCTTCAGAAACACATTAGAGAAGATATAAAATCTATGGAGTCCTGTCTAAGTTGCCATTCCTCACAACTATGCAAGAATCTGACCAAAAACATACAGTCAAGCAAAACTAGGCTTACCTGAAAGTGCAAAATTATGGTCCATATCAACCCCAAAGTCAGTTTGGGATTCCCATCTGTTATATCATCATTTCTGATGTTAACCAGTTTCACCTGCCATCATAGAAAGAAAATACAGGCAAAATTGAAATAAATATGCCACAAATACATACTGCATTACACAGGCATGACTATAAAGGATGCACTACTCACTTCCTAAGCCTACTCTGCCAGGTTTTTCAACTATCAAAAGCAGAAAAGGCTGTAAGTGGCCTGCCAGGAATTGCCCTCTCCCACTCTCACCAGGATGAGGAAATTCCTCAGCTGTCACTAGGCTGGCAGATCTGCTCCCCATGCCAAATACCCTTTGCCTTGGCTCTTTTCAAGAGGGGAAGGCACTACAGAGCAGAGCAGGATAACATGAATATAATGATCTGCAGCTGTTGTATCAGTCCCAGGGCAGTGCTGACACTGGGAAGTTATTGCTACCCTTCTTCCACCCCATGCTTTCCTGTACTTAAACTAGAATTCTGCAGCAGAACTGGCCTGCTAAAACACATGTCTGGCCTGATAAAACCAGGAATTTACTATCACATTTAAGTAAACAATGGCTTAAAAAAGCCAATCATTATTATAGTTTCTGATGCTGTACTCACTCATAGTGCCGTAAACAAATGGTTAATAGGATTAAAACAAGAGCTGCTGTTATTACACTCCCATAAACTCACACCAAGAGTGAGTTCCATAATTCTGGGGTTTTGTCTAATTTTATTAATATATTTAATTTCTCTGTATGTATTATGCATCCATATAGCCTAGCAGTTAAAGATGACTCAGCTAAAAGACATTTAATGCTTACATGAGTACAGTTTCATGCACATGCTTTTCAACATATACCCTGCTATCAACTGAACAAGCAAAGGCATGTCCTTCTTTTGATCTGCAGAAATAATCTTAACTATTGGGAGGGAAAAAAAGTACCAAACCACACTCTGCAAGAAAGACAGTATACTCCACAGCTTGTTGTTTATTTCTCAAGTCAGGCTTCAAAATTATCAATATACAGGCTCTCTCTGCCCTGCAATCACAATAAAGCATTGTACTTGGAGGTTACACGGCCAACCTGAGCCACTTAACTCCTACATACAGTTTAGAAACATCTACTAGAGGGCTGAAACTTTAATCAACTGCCAGGCCCACTGATAATTTGCCAAGACCAAAGCCCTATCAACATTTTGTATACTAGAAAACAGCCATCTTCACAAAGCTGCAAGGCTAAAGAGAGCACAAAAATCCTCAGATCACAATCGACAGCAGCACATGGACGTTCATAAACATGAGGATGACACAGCTCTACAACTCCTGCATTTTAACACACATGGTCTGCCATGCATAAATAAGGCATGGTGCAGCACAAGGCCTGAGGTCCTGCTGCATAAAAATGCCATTGTGACTGTCAAGTAACCACTCATTTACTTTGTTGTGTACTTGTTCAGTGGCTCGCTTAGTTTAACAGGAAAAGTTTGCTTTGAACTCAGCAAAGGAGGATTTTGTTCTCAGTGCACACACACCATTCAGTGACCTGAAAGGCAAGTTTGAAATTTCAAAATGCAAAACGACATCTGGTTTCATAACAAAGCTATGTATCAGTTTATGGTTTGCTACCTCATATTCTCTCAAACCTTTGAAGTAGCAAAAACAATGTAATTTTTTTTTTAATCAATCAATCAGAAAGCAAATTTTCAGTGCCAATTCATTGGGACGTGATGGATAGGAGGAACAGTTTTCCCTTCCATGTTCTGGATTTTTTTTAAAATTGTCATTTTGTAAAGGGAGAAATCAAGACTTCTGTAAGTGTTAAAAAGATACCGAAAAGTGGACAGTTAAATTCACTATAAGCAATTCCTAAGGATGTCACCCATAATTTTCTCCTCTTTAATAGCACATGGAATGTGTTGTTATTGTTCAGGAAAGGGTGGTGTAAAACTACCTTTCCCACATCTCTCTTAACCATCTCCAGCATGACATAAAGCTGAGCCTATACAAGCAGCTGTTAGACAATATACACAAAAGACAAAGCAGGACAGATTTGTTATTTGTTAGCTATAGGTGACAAAACTTGCATTCATTTTATTGTTATTATTATTATTATTTTCATCATACCTGGCGCTTTTTCAAATAGTCAAGTGCAATTTGGACGTTCTGCAGCCTGTGAAAACGCATCCGACCTTTTTCTCGGGGCTACAAGTGGAAAACAGTATTTGTGAGATTTTCTCATCAGACAAAAGAACAAACAGTCTGATTTAAATCTACCATGTGGAACATTTGAAGCACTACAGCTTTAATGAAGTCAATACCTTTGGTGCAAAAGTGTGCTTTAACTATTTATTTTAACTGTAGTTATTTTTTAGTACAGTGGATGGCAAGAGAGATCAGTGGTCCCCAACTGCAACTTTGATCCATGCAGCTGTTCCCTGTAAAGTACTATCAAGGCCAAGAGGGCTACTACCTACAGAAACTAAACTGGAATACATTATTATAAAATATTTACAGTATATTGAGCAAAACAAAACATAAATAATGTCATGGACCTTTACATTGTTCTGGTAAATTCTGTGATGGAAAAGCTTACCTCTGGAACTTCATGGCTTAATGGTATGACTGCACAATCATTATGATATCTATACATATTTATTTAAAGCATCTAATAAAGATAGTATCTTCCTCCAAACAGAATAATATAACATAAACAGTCCTAGAGTGTAAATTTAAACTCTTGACTTGGGTAGAAAACTTTAAAGCATGAAAAAACTAACAAGTCACTCCCCTCAAAGCAAAGTCAGAACTATCAGAAAGAAACTGTAAAATAAAAATGAGCGGTGTGTTAATGGAAACATGGCAAAACTGCATGCAGTTAGTGTAAAATCACCAAGAAGAAGAATCACACAGAAAACGCATACTTAGCTGTCAGATCAGCATGGGAAAGCAGTTAAATTTATACCATCAACATCATATCCAAGTCCTTCTATTCTTCCTTATTTCAGATTTTTCACAAACTTTGACAGCAATAAACTGAAGCGGACTATAATTGCTAGGGATCAGCCATGAAATGAGCATATCCTCAGACAATCACTGTGAAACACACAGATAAGCCCAAGCCTTCCTCAACTGCCTTTTTTTCCCCTATGGAGTATCAGATGCTTGCCAAAAAGAAACATAGGAAAATGAAGTTGAATAAGAAGCATAAACTGAAAAAAAAAATTAATTTTCATTACAGAATCTTCTATTTAGCCCCTTGTTTTTCACACCAATAACTCAGGATCAAGCACTACCAAGTAGCTTCCACGGATGGAATGAAGGACTGCAGACCTGGAACTTCATTTTCCACAAGGAAGGTATAGTAAATCCCAAAATACACAGTTAGCATCTCAGAGGGGAAATATTTTTTTTATAAAACAATGCAGCATTTTGATTGATGCTGCACTCCAGAAAAAAAAAGCAGACAAATTCTACTGAAATCACAACTGCAGCACAACACACAGGAGCCAGGGAGGCACTCAGGCCCTATAATAGCAAGTTGCTTTAGCAAATGCCAAAATGCAAGGTCTAAAAAGGCATGAAACAGCTCACTTGGACTAACAAGCACCCAACACTTTACACTTTATGAGTAAATATTTCCCTTCTGGATGGGCAAAATATAGAGAATCGGTAATTCAGCATTTGTTGCAAAAAAGATAAACCCTGTGAACTATCTGTATTTTTGGTAGCCACAACACAAAGGTGTCGCTTAACTTCTAATCTACCTGCTTTGATAAAAATCACTACTACATATGGTAAATTCTAACAAACAGATCTGGGCACTGAATTACCTTATTTCAAGATATTATCCAATATTATGGCACACACACCATGCACATAGTAAACTGGTGCTTCTAATTAAGACAAATCAATTTTTTCCCATTGATTTCACTAAGAAGAACCTTCAAGTCTTTGTCTAAATTACTTGTATATGGACAATACTGTTTGCAAGTTAAAAAAAAAGTCTTAGTTTAATAGAATTAGGGCATTACCCTACCTATTATTTTAAAAAATTACTTTATAGATTCTTGATAGTGTTGTCCAGTATACATTTGCACCATGGTTTTGTACAGTTTAATGAAAGAAAATAAATAGAAGTCTTGAGCATTTGCATTTTAGCTGTTCACAAAAAGACTGAATAAAAATTTGTCTTTACCATACCTCCACCACAAAAACACATATCCTGGTTTACCAACAAAAGTTCTTTTGTCCTTTCTACAGCCCACTACTGCAGCACACCAAACTAAGAATTTACATTAGCAGACACCACACTTCAAACACTACATTAGTACAGTTATGGGGGTCGGCACCTACCCCCTTATCCTCATCCTCCACATCCTCATGCTGTTCATTTGCGCATGCTTCTGTTGAACTCACCAACCGTAAGGTCTTCAAAAAATCTCGCTCTCTTGGCTAATGAATACAACAGACAGGAGACAGGACAGCAAAAACACAAGACAGACCACAAATGAAAAGAAGAGCATGAAAAGAAGAACATAATGAAGAGAACAAATACCAAGCAAGGGAAGTAATGCTCACAAAGAAAGGAAATGACACCTGAGGAGTGTGTTAGACAATTTCAGGGACATTTGATCCTTGTTATTTGTAAGTTACTCCCTTAAATGCAAAAAGATATTAAGCATCCAATACTTGTTAAAACAAAAATCAGAAAGAAAAGGAAAGAACGGAAGAAATAGTGCATTACCCTATTAAGAAAGGAAGTCTCACTAACCACAAGAAACGAAGAGAACAGCTTGCACTCCCCCACAGAATTCACATCAGCATATTTACCAACAGAAATACAACTTGTGTCTTTGGTGTCAGGTCACAGATTAAAGAAAATATCAAAGAAATCTACAACAGTCAATACACAAGGAGTTAACAAACAGAGAAAAAGCATCATTAACAATCTGAAACCATTGTATTACAATCTAAAAGCTTACCAAGGTGTCTCCAGAAAGGACTTCTAGAAGTGAGATTAAGTTATGGCCATCTCTTAGGTCTTCATATAGGTCATTCACATGCTTTCGAACCTGCACAGATAAATGCAAAAAATACATACAAGATCCTTGTTTATACCCGAGAATTCATGCTCATATTAATACATATCTTTTAAAATACAGATAAATACAGATAAATACAGATAAACCTCAGCTATACCTCAACATTGCTTTTCTAATTTCTTCACTTTCATGACATATTTACAAATGCAAATGAACTGTAATAGACAAAATTCACATCTGTGTCTGCACTTGCACAGTTTCATCACACTTTATATCACTTAAATGAAAAGAAAAACAGTATTAAGTTACAGATAATGAATGCACGTATCAATGAAAAAAATCAGTATCTGACAATTTAAACAATATCAGATACTCTCCCATTTGGACCTAAATAATGATCACTATGACAAAATTCGATGAATTTTAAAAAAATACAACAGATATATGTTAGCAGCAGCATGTATGTCCACTGCAATCAGGCCGAAAGTAACATACTTCCTAATCAAAGCATATCATCCACCAATTAACAGCATGTTAATCACCTCAGGTTTCCCAGACTTAGTGAGCTTTCCCAACAACTCACACATCCACTTTACACACTGTACCAAAGAACTATGACATTGGGTTAATCTAGTGAGGGGCTGCAGCGACAAGAGAGACAGCTGGAAGATCCACCTTCACTGACAGGTACAACAAATCTGGGAGATATCTGTCCACAGGCTAGCTTCTTTATTCTTACCATAAACTTAAATACAACTTTATCTGAAATGTCTTAAGTGATTTCAGCCAGCTGCTCTTTGAATGTGACACAAAGGACCTAATTTTTCAGAATCAGATTTTTGACTTGCTAGGGCAGAGGTTGAGGGCTGCCCAGCTACAGTTTAATGTCAGCTCCCTGGTGGTGTTCCTGTTGAACCACCAGATCAGAAACTTCCTAATCTTAGGATAAAATACAACATCAGAAATTCTCTTCTTCCTCGCCTCTGCTAGAGATGAGTTGTGCTTCCAATATGAGATCCATGGAACACACCCTGACTGCCAACATATGTGTGTGATGAGGGCTGCAAGAATCGACCCAGATCTTCAATTTAAGACCACAACTTGGTTTGCCACACTTTTGGGGGGAATTTTGAGATTCATCCTGTAGCAGAAATAACTGCTAAGATTAGCTTCATAAATGCTTTCTAGTTCAAGTTTTCTTACTCCAATTTTTAAACATGGAATTACCCTGCAATCTGTTTTCACAAACACTATCATCTTAATTGAGAGTAGCATCAGAACATATTTATGCTTGTGCTGAAGACTAGCCAGAACAAGTCATCTAGAAGACTGTTCCATGAGGAATTACAACACATATTTTCCAAAACGCTTAAACAGACTCTACATACACAGCCAAGTTACAGTCCAATAATCTAATACATATAAATAATAATACACAATACTCTAATAAATATACATATATATTTACACCCTCACACACATACACAAAATAGTATCATTTTAATTTTAGTTACATTTTTTTAATCCTGCAAGCAATTGATGTTAAAAAATGTAAGAAAAAAGTTCTCTGATAATACCAAAATACTGAAGTACTGCTAAGCTGAACAAAGAAAAAGAACAGGTGTTCTCCTACTACATCTCTGGTGAAAGGAAAGAAAAGGGAAGCCATATAAATAATTTATATCCCTGATACAAGATTCGATTATGATAAATGTTTGAAAGATGAGAAGCGTAAGAATCTTTAATTTTTAACCCACTTGTTATTTTTATATTCAAAGAACTATATCAAACTCAGTGTTAAATTCCTTCTGTTAAAAGTAGGCAAGTTTTCTTTATTACAAGACCCTGTGAGAGGGCTGCCTGCCCCACCAGCCAGGACATGTCACTTTCCACTTCTCTTTGGAAAGCAGAATCCCCAGCTGGAAGAGATCCACAGCGCAGGCTGGTGGCCAGAGGCACAGGGAGACATAAGGTTAAGGACAGGGGAGTGTGGTGTACATCTCAGAGACACTGCACCAGCACAGTTAAAAAACTGTTTGTGCAGCACCAAGTCAATGCTCACACTCTATTCAACATAAAACTCAGGGGATTTGCACAATGTGCAGGTATCTGAATTGTGGGGTGAGAAAATACCACTATGTCAGTTCTGTCTGCTTTTTTTATCCATTAGATGCAAGATAATTTTGTTATCCTGCTACTCTGTCTCTCACAGCACACATTTGTTAACCTTCTGTTTGTTTCTTATGCTCTGAGATTTCCTAAGTATTATAAAGACAATAATCTTCCCCAGATTATCTTTCTAGAAATCATGGACACTTCAGAGATGAACTCACACTGGATACCAAAAAACTGGCACAGAGCTATCAAAACAGGAAAACCAGCAGTACACCTTATGCATCTTAGTTCTGCCACTGGCTGGCAATTAGGCAATTACTGTGAGGATTAATTATTTAGTACATACTGTGCCAGTCATCTGGTACAGGGCAACATAGTAAGAAATTTCTTCCAATACTCTGAGCAGCAGATGTGTATCTAAAATGCTGCATTTGGGCAACTGATATGAGCAAGTATGTTCACTCAAAGCATCAGATCACTTCTCCTAAAAGGACCATCTTGCGCTCCTCAAGAAATCCTACACTGACACTTCAGGAAAAGCTTGAAAAATCACCTCTCTCTTAACTACCACTTGGGCAACTCTTGTCTCTCAACATGTAACAAATTCTTTTAACTTAGAAACAAATACAAGTATTTCATTGCTCTTTACTGCCACATTCAGCCTCCTTCAAAACACATAATACCACAAATATTGGATGCAGATGGGGGTCTCCGGACAGAGGTGTGGGATCTACCAAGCCCATAGAATTTCACAACAGTTCTTGTGGCTTTTCAATAAAATCACAGAACTGTCAGCCCGACAGTTTACAAGGTCCATACGCAAAGTAGGTTATATGTTGCCTCAGGCAACTTTTTGCAATATACCCATGTGAGTGTGGCAGATTTAATAATTTAGGCATGAGAAGAGATTCTTTAAGGAAGACGTGGGAAACACTGAGTGGCTGAGGTGCATCTGACAAAACTTAAACAAGAAAAGCAAAATGGCTTCACCGGTGAAAAGGAGACAGAGTGAATGTAAGGCACTGTTTCATAAGTGAATCATCTTCTGGTCTTCATCTTCTGGCATGTATACTATGATGTTTGTAGTAAGGAAAGCTCCACTCTCCTTAACATAACCATCAGATATTTTCGTATCATCCTTTTCCAGCAAGCTTATGCTTTGCAGTCTAGTGTCTTGGGGAATCTCTGCACCACCACCAGTAAAAACCAGCTTTTAATACTGTAAAGCCTGAATCCTGACCCCAGACCCCAGCATGCTAGACACGAGAGAAAAAGACTCAAGAAGATGGCTGTTGCCTCCAAAAGTTTCCATTCAAATCCCCACTTCTTCTGTTCTGCTGCTTCTATAAAATTCCCTGGCCTGGCAGGCTTGCCCTCCTCCTCTGTGACCTGGCATCACAGCATCTGTTGCCACTGCCTGCAGGCTGCCTGGGTCTTCTTCCCCCAACAGGGAAAGAAGAGCATGATTCAGCTGCCTGGTCACATACCTACAGGGTTGGTTTATGTTTAGAAGCTACGCCACTTGGTCTCCCTTCTTCACCAGGAGGACTAATTTTTACTTAGGTCCTGCTGGCCAGTCCCCCACAGATGTCTGTACTGAACACCCTTATCTCAAGGAGTCCTAGATGCCAATGCTTAGTGAAACAAACTTGCCCATGCTGATCACATGGGATCACATGGGCAAGTCACATCAGTCACAGCAGAAAACAAGCCATCCTCCACAGAAAACCTATGTCTTACAATTTTTATTGATATTAGTTGTCTTGATTCTAGAACAAAATCTATAGTTTTACACACTAATGGCTGTTTAGAGTTATATGGCAGAAGGGGAAGGACTGTCACTCCTGCTACTGCAAGCAAAACCAGCTCAGTCTTGACAAGGATGGACAGAAGATGCACAGGTCACTCTCTAACACAGCCATACCTACTCCTTAGTAGAGCCTGTTGCAAGGACAAGGTGTAAGAGTTTTAAATTAAAAGAGAGTAGATTTAAACCAGATATAAGAAAGAAATTTTTTACAGTGAGGGTGGTGAAACATTGTAAGATATTTCCCACAGAGGTGGATATCCTGTCCCTGGAAACATTCAAGGTCAGGTTGGATGCAGCTCCAAGCAACCTGATGTAGTTGAAGATGACCCTGCTGATTGCAGGGGGGATTGGACTAGATGGCCTGAAGTTGTGTCAGGGGAGGTTTAGGCTGGGTGTTGGAAAAAGGTTCTTCACCCAAAGGGTGGTAGGATTCTGGCTCCCCAGGGAAGTTGTCACAGTTCCAAGCCTGACAGAGTTCCAGAAGTGTTTGGACAATACTCTCAGGCACATGGTGCAATTCTTGGGGATTGTGCTTTGCAGAACTGGGAGCTGGACTGGATGATCCTTGTAGGTCCTTTCCAATTCAGCTTATTCTGTGATTTTAAAAGTCCCTTCCAACCCAAACCATTCCAAGATTCTATGACAATTCTACTAAAACAAAGAAGAATCACACCCTTTTTTCCTAATCAGTACTAAATAAGGAAAATAGGGATGTGCCCATTTCTGTGTATACAGTGGGTGCACACCCAGCCTACACACAGATCCCTCAGACCCTCTTGATAGGACGTAGTCTGTTCCAGACCAGCACCTAAAATATATGGAGCACATTCTCAACTGAAATAGCATGTGAAGATGCAGAAACAAACATAAATGTGCTGCAGAATCTGGAGTGGAGGCAAAAGAGACAGGAGAGAGAATATAATCAGATCAAGCAGGAGGAACATAAAGTAACACCCATGTACTGGAGGCCACCAGGAAATCCCTGAGGCAGGTGAGGTAATCACTGTGGCCCTGGCAAGCTGCATGACTTGGAAACAAGGCAGAGCTTTGTGCTCACTTGCACAATACTTGCAAAATTACCCATTTTTTACAGGGTCGAGAAAGCAGACTAGTATAATCAAATATTTGCCTTAAAAAATATCAGAAGTCTCCCTTTCTATATTATAATTAAGCTGAACTGATAATTGTGAGAAAATACCAAATTAGACCTTTTCTTATGGTTTCCGGAACAGACAAAACTAGAATCAAATCTGAACCATGCTTATTTTGAATAACTGAAGTTCAGTTGTCAGGTCTTCATAAAATCAGTGTCATTACCCAGAAGTTACCAAGAATTCTAATATTACAGATCCAACTGAGGCTATTCAGACCACATTGCCTGGGAAAGTCTTTCAAATACTGCTCTCCTTGCTTCTGGAAGCAAAGTTAATTAAATGTCTAGCCCAGACATAAAGCATTACTGATTTTTCAAAGGAAAATGGGAAAAAGCTCAAAAGTTAAAACTGTAACGGGTGTGTTTAGGGAAAAAAAAGGGTCAGGCCTTAATTACCACTGAGGTCACAGATAAGTCCAAATGACAGCTGGCACAAGACCACTGTGAGTTTCACAATAAACTTCAAATTCATTCTTCAAGAATCTGAGTCAATGCCCATGGAAGAAAGATCTCTTAGAACTCCGACTCACTTCAGTAACAGTAAAACAATTTTCACCAAGATAATAGATAAATAGTTAAGAGCTCCTATGACTACAGTGTTCCACAGCAAATGCTATCAACATTCAAAGAGCTGAAAAACTTCTGTGGCCACTGGTGAGATCCTGATACCCTGATGAGTTTCCCTAATGTTTCAGCTTCCTAAAAACATACCTAAGCTTCTTTTTAAAGGAGGATTTTTATTAAAAATCATACTTATGGGGAAAAAAGTTTTCTGTAAGTTTTGAGAACATGCATGTTTTAGTCCTTTCATCTTTAAAAATTAAGAAATCACAATGGCAATTCTAACTGCATGACAATAAACAAACCTATGCCAAAAGTAAAGAATAAAAATTATCTCTAATACAAGAAGTTGTATTTGTGTACAAAAATAAAGATCTACTAGCCTGACACATGCAGCATGATTTATGAGAAACACTCTAAAATTCTGAACAGGCTGTAACAAGATCCATGAAGCATGTAATTGTCAAAATATGAGATTTGTCAAAACATTCCCATGTGACTGATCTGCCGAGGAAGTAGGTCCTTCAAACACTTTCAGGAGCGCTTCTTTTACTCTACAGACTTCTCACATTCCCCCATGTAGAGGATGAGTATGGCTCAACACACCGCAGGCCCGCTCCCCGCTCAGCTGATCTCCCCCAGCACAGGGCGTGGGGCAGCGAGGCACCGAGCTGTGCTCCATGGCCAGCCTGGGGCCACGCCAAGAGATCAGGGAGCCAAAGCTCCGTGCAGACTGACACGCACACCGACAGCCTCCCGAGTCGCCCCGGCCTTTAATCTCCTACTCGAAACCCAAAACTTACTGCTGGGAAAAAACCCGAACGCCAAACACCCACCCTGGTCACAATCCTTGTTTTGTACTGAATCCCATACTAAACTTCATTCGTTCTGTTAAAGATAAACAAGTACGCCAGTTTAATTAAGAGAATTTAATCTTCACGAGGAGAACTGAAGCTGTGTGACAGCAGGGCCGGGCAGGGCACAGGCACCCGGAGCGCTGCAGGTGGTGCTGTTCCCGCAGCCCCGGCGCTGCACACCCCGCCCAGGACACCCCGCCCGGCTCTCCCCGGCCACAGCCAGGGCTGGCAGCGAGCGGGCACACACGCGTCTGCCAGGTCTCTTCTGTCCTCCTGCTCATTTGCAAGCAGAGTCTGACAAATCTAGTCAGAGGCCTAGTGGTTCCGAAACTCATTTGCACTCTGCAGGAAGTTCTTGTGGTTCACAGAAAATAAGCGGTCCTTTATATCATATTCAGGAGTAATTTTTCTGTTTTAATATGTTTCTGGATATTAGTTCTCAAAAATAGCAGGCACAGCTAATGATGCTCAATTTCATAAAATTCCTTTATGATTTTATCAAGGCATTTAAACAAGTCTCCTTTACAGAGTGAATTCAACATTCCTGATCGTTGTTTATAACAGATGTTTTCTAACTGAAGATTCATCCTTGGATTCATCCTTCACTTTCTCATCTGGCCAATGCTTTACACTCTATTATCATGACAACCATAACACCCTTCATGTGTTCCATCCCTCTTAACAGCCTGTCCTTGTATCTAAAAGCTTAAATCAGTCACTTTTTTTTTTTTTTCCCAAATTAACCTTCACATTTCTCCCAGACAACTCAATCATCCATTGCTTTCGCATACTCTATTTTGCCCCTGCCCTCAATTATTCCACACGTCTCAGGATAACTCTGTTAATCATAAAATATTTGTATGACTTTAAGATATAAACATACTCTGGCTCATTTAAAAAAAAATAATGCGGCCGTTGCTAAATCTTGCTAAATATATTTATATGTATTTCTTAACTTCCCAAGGTTTTGTTTTGTGAAATGCATTCCAGTATTTTCCTAATCCCCAAATATCCAAGTATTGAAGCAGAGGTATAATCTTATATGTATATCAAACAGTAGGACATAAACACACAACCTTGAGGAGTCCTTTTGTGGATTTCAGTAGATGTGTGATATTTGAAACAACATCATTGTACAGAAGAACTTTAAGCAAGTGTCCTAAATGTCAAAGTCCTTTCTGCTTCCTACAGGAAAAAAAAATTAGCTCCTTAACACCATCACAGAATGAGCCAAATTGGATGGGACCACAGTGGGTCATTTGGTCCAACCTTCATACTGGGGTCACCCAAGAGCACATTGCACAAGATTGTGTCCAGATGGCTCTTGAATATGTCCAGTAAGGGAGACTCCACAATCTGTTCCAGTGCTTGCTCACCCACACAGTAAAGTTCTTCCTCATGTTCAGGTGGAAGTTCCTGTGCTTCAGTTTCTGCCAATTGCCTCTTGTCCTATTGCTTGGCACCACTGAGAAGAGCCTGGTCCATCTCCTTGACATCCATCCTTTAGACACTCATACACATTGATGAGTTTCCTCTCAGTCATCTCTTCTTGAGGCTCAACAGGCCTAGCTCCCTCAGCCTTTCCTTGTAAGAGGAATGCTCCAGTCCCTAAATCACCTTTTTTTGCCCTCCGTTGGACCTGCTCCAGGAGCTCCATGTCTCTCTTGTACTGGAGAGCCCAGAACTGGACACATCTCAAAACATTTTGAGGAACAGGCTGGAAGGTTCTCTCCAACCAACACTGGTCCAACCACTCAGGATATCCCCCCAGGTCCCACTCCACTTACTTATTATCTTTTTCACAGCACTACCCTCACTGCTATTAATCTTTGGCACAATCTTTGTTGTCTGCTAGTAAATTTGCATATTGGGATCAGCAAATCCACCTCAGTGGGACCCCTGCAGATTCACAAGCAGAAATGCATATTTACTAACATAAAATGGGCATCTAATCCATCACTGCTACAATTCCAAGTTCTAAAATATAAAGTCACAGAGATGCCAGGAAGTTTTAGAATCTACTACACTGAATTAACCTTCATTTTGTGGATAGCTCTAAGAGAAGATGAGGGGCTGATGCCACATGTGGCATGTCATGTGAGAGGTTCCATGCCACTCCATTCCTACTTCCAGTCAACAACACTTCTTGCACCAGTTGTGATTTCAAGGCACAGCATGTCCATCTCTCTTCCCTGTTTTGCACCACTGCAATCCTTTTAGGTTTTTCTTCAAATTAGTACACTTTGTTCTGATATTTTTGTGTCTGAGACTAGAGTGATTTATACATTTCAGAAAGAATTAAAATCAAACAAAAAGTGTGACTCACAACCTGCCTAAAGCCTTGCTTGTGACATCTGTTCTCCCCTTTTTAAAATATTTTATTTACAAAGGTATGTGATAAACAAATAATGAAGAATATAAAGCAAACATCACTAAGCTTCACTTTACATGGCAACCATCTGAAAGAAGGCATTCTCACTGGAACTGTAGGATTAATGCAGATTGAAATCACTACAGTAATAAAAATATAAGTCTTGCTAAGGAATTTGGCAGTGATCAGGTTCAAGGCTCAAAAGCTGAATAATACTTCGCCAGAGAAGGGTTGTGCCTTACAAGGTTGTCAAAGATAGTAAAAGTGTAAGGTTAAAAAGGACTGAAAAGATCATCTCACTTAGTCCTGTGCAGTCCTGTTTTGGCTAGAAAACACTGGAGATGCTTCTCTAATTTAGTCTTGAAAATCCAAATGAAGGAAATGTAAGACACAGTACAAATGCTTCAGTGTTTGACTACACCTTCTCTATAAAGCCAAGTGGGACATTTTTCCTCACTAGTCTTCAAACGAAATCTTCTGTAAAATAAACTAATGTTTTTGTTGTCCCTTCCCCTAAAGTTTGATCTCAGAAATCGTGTGTTCACCAGCCTCTGCATAAACACTTTTTACATACTGAGGACACGTTATCATGTCTCCCTTCAGTCTTCTCAGTTTCAGACTAAACAAACTCAAATTATCACCAAGTACCTTTGATCTTCCAAGAAAATTTATCTTCTTACTACTTTGTTAGAGATGGCTACAAAACTTTTGTCCACACAAAGATCAGAAGTTACACAGCCAGGCAGAGTCTCACAGCCACGTGTCCACAAGCGTGTCTAGGAGAAGGCAGAATTACAAGCTGCCTCCTTGTCTCCAAAGCACCATGCTGCCCACAGGCAGGGTGAAGAGCTCACGTGTAGTTCCTGGAGCTCCCTGGGCATAAGCCAACACAGCCCAGGGCAAGAAATGAACCTAAGGTTTGTGGCAGGGCAAGAATGGCAGTTTTGGCTGGAGCCAAAGGGATTTATAGCTGGAGAGAAACAGGTGTACCTTTACCTACACAAAGGTAAAGTCACAGAGCTTGAAACCTCACTTGAAGATGAGGTACAGTGAGGGCAGCAGGCACTGGGATAGCTCTCTCTCAGTGGAAGGTCCTTGCTCATGGGAGTTCCTCCCAGAGGCAGATGATGCTGCTGTAGCACCTGACCTGAGCACCCAAAGCAAGCACCCATGGCAACAACCGATGGCACTGGCTCTTCCCAGCACCAGTTCTAAGTACAGTTGCAGCAGTTATTAATGGCAATATCCCAGCAAGCTGTTATCCTTTCATTCAAATTTCATGCTAGTAATCTGCTAATGAGACTACATATGGAAGCATGTAAAAAAGTAGACATACCATTTGCACCACTTCCCCTTTGTCCACCTGCTTTCAAAGACCAGATGTTCCACAGTCTCTCCAGGGAGAGAAATTACCTAGCAAGGTCCATAACTCCTCATTCTTTTCTTCTCCTTGGGAGAGGGGTATGCTTATTGTAATTGTGGACTTCTAGAAGTCCCCCCTCTCCCTCTGAATTCTTAAATAGAATGATAAAATGTTACAAATCAGTTAGTTATCCAACTAACTGTTGGATAAATAAAGCTGTGTGACAAGAAAATGTAACTTAACCAAATATTCTTCAATCTGCTGTTTCCTTATCTGAATTTCACTCTCATCTTATTAAAACATTTCATCAAGTCAGCATTTTATAGAACAAAGAGACCAGAGTAATCCAGACATTTCTACGTTGGTCAAAACTATTTATCTTTTTCTATTCTTTGGTAATGTATGCATACTTCTTTTTTTTCTTCATACTCTGACATAATTACAGAGCCCTTCTCCTGTGATTGTCCATGTCACATTAATTCATTCTGGACCTTGTACTTCTCTGATTTTACCCCACCTTGCTTTATTAACTCCTTTATACAAACCTTAAGTGCTGCTGCCCTTATTTCCATTTCTTGTACAGCTCCTTTTTATTTCACACATCTTGAAAGCAGCAGTATTTTCTATACAATGTCTCCTATTTGTTCTGCCTGTCTGTAGCCTGCCTTTGTGCCTCTTACACAAACATCTTCAATAATGGCCAGATCTCCTGCATTACTTCCCCAGGAGACCCTACCTATTGCTTTCTCCAGTTCATTATCTTGCTTTTACTTCTCACTTCTCTCTTTGCTTTGAAAAGTGAGCCTGGCATTTAAAACCACTTGCTTCCAAATTACCTTCCTTTTTTAAATTTTGAAGCAGTCTCTCCCAGCCAGTCCAGACTATCTAAGTGAGCAGCCTTTACAGCAACTTTTTGAATCTGGCAGGCTGAAGAACTCTCTGGCTGGCATTTCACTCTCAAAACTTGTCCACACCAGAGGTAGCCACTGCAACTCCTGCAGCAGGCAGGGAACAGAACAGCAAGTGTGGTTGGCACACCTGCTTGGGGATGAGCTGAGCTGTGCCACAGAAATGCCTTTCTTACACAGGCTACTGAGGGTTCCTTTGTAGGTGTTAAAATACAGAATTCCACATTGCTCCTCCTGTAGATTATGAGGATAAATTATTTTTGCCATGGCTACACAGTTCTGTCTTTCCAATGCTAAGTTAGTGACCAAAAATCCACCATCAACTTCCTTGATCCAGCTCAATGCCTCCAGTCAACAGCAGCCATATTGCTTTTTTTTCTGTTTTATCTTCGGCCAGAGACGTGCCACAGTGTTTCAGTACATCCAGTTTTCATCAGCCTTTGTGTTTCCAATTTGCCCTCACCATTTCTGGCCCGTACTGCATGCTGTCAAATATAACTTACCAGAGAGAAATTGTTTAAAGTATGCAAATATGGCAGTAACATTAAACTCAGCTCAAAACTAACCCTCACCAAAGGCGATACACTCCAAACATGCTTGAAGCTGGTAAAAAATACTAAGGTTGGCTGATACAATATTATTCCTATAAAAATTGAAGTATTCTAAGTAGAAGAGCACTGTGAACACTATGTGATTATCTTTAAATGTCCCCATTGAAAGCACCATAAATGCTTTTAACAGAGAACACATTTCCTTACAGGAAAAACATGTTTATTCTGATGCCTTCTAAGGTCTTCACACATCTCCACTATCTCAGGGCAAGCCTCGCTTTCCAGTGTATATGAAATATTACTGTAGAACAAAATACTTAGGTAGTGTTTATGATAAAATGTTTGAAGTTGCTCACTGTCTGGAGTGCACATACTGGGTCAAAAACTGCTCCCACAGGAGCCAATGGCACAGTTACATTAGCCCAAAGAGAGTTGGATCAAGCCCTAGTACTTCTAAACTGATGCATAAATTATTATCAGATACAGATACATCAAAAGTATATAGACAAAAATAAGCCCATGCATATTTAACAATTAATTAAAAAGTCAACACTTAATTGCAAATGCTAGAATTTTATCTCTTGCAATCTCCAAGGAATAAATAATATTAAATAAAATCTATGCTGCGAGCTAATTGCAAACAATGGACTGAACAAAAAGAGAATCATTTAATACATTAATATATTAAGTCTATAATGGGAAGCATATTGATTCTAGTGGTTCTAATTCATTGTGCAGTCATTGCATGGCAGACTTAACTCTCCTTATACTCATTCTTTCATGTAGAGCACCTATATAAACCAATTTCTTAAAAAATCCAACACACATAAAAGCATGTGCTCAAACTGGTTCAATAGGGTTGCATGCCATAAAAATATCACTATGCTCAAGCTATCCTGTATTTCATCCATATTTAATTTACTGGCTTCGGTTATTCTCTTTTCTGTTCCCAATTAGTCATGAAGTCTGAATGCATTAAAGAGGATCAAATAAACTTAAAATCTGTGGCACAGTTTTTATTGACTTGAATTTGTTTGTTTATTTATTTATTTGCTTACTAGCAGAGATATTTTTGTGATGCAATTCATCATTAGCCTTTAAAACTTAGTACAATTTCCTAATTTCCTCCTCTTTCGCAGCTTTAACTTCTGGCATTTGTCACTACTTTTCCTCACTGTTTCCTGGTTACTATACTCCCTCATCTAAATTTTGATTAAACACCAAAAAAGTCCCCAGTTTGCTTGCTGAGCTGCTTTGCAACTAGCTACAGATTATACTAAGCAGTGTGGTTTTCCTCCAAATGGAGAATTTTTGAAAAAGTTTGTACACAATGAGTAAACTACAATTGTGCATATTTCCAGGGAAAATAACAAAAAACTCCTTTACACCATTAAGTGATGATGCTCTTCAAGAATTATTTTTAATTATTCTTTAGAAGGAGTATGTCTCAAAGAAAAAGCACATCAAGACCTTTTAGAAGTAGTCCTGAAAACACAACAGCAAAAATTTTCAGGAGAAAAACTGAAATATTCTCCTGTCCACCCATAAGATAGTAGGCAGAGTTAATTGAATTCCAAAATAGAGGAGGAAATACTGATACTTTACCTTCACCCAATGTCTAAAGCAAGCTGGGGACCACATTGAAGTGGAATTTTATGGAAGTTGCACCCAACACTGTTTGCAGCAGCTGCCAGAATAAACTGGGAGGAATGTATACAAAGCTCATTTAGATGCACCAGCACAGCAAGGAATCAGTCTTATTTTATCTAACAGAGGGGAGAGAAAGCACACTTTTTCTGAGTGTGTTTCAAAATCAAAAGGTGTTAAACTGAGAATTTTTAAAAAGCTGCTACATTAGTCTAACACCAGGTGCCTCATCCTTTAAACACCAATGCAGAGCTAAAAAATATTCATTTCTAAAAGTAGAGGTGGGGAATTTTAAATGACATTTTAACTGCATAGCTAACAAGAAGATACTGAGACTAGTGCTATCTAAAATGATAACCACTAGTGTCAGTAAAGTGCCAGCTTTCAGCAAGGAATGACTGCGCTCTGTCAGGAATGGTCGATCCCGCTGCCATTAAGGTCATACCTGAACATTTCACAAAGCAATCGACCTAAGAGGCCATTTGCAAACCACGTGCTGCCTGAAGGACACACAGGAATCAATAACTTCAGGTTTCTATTCTGAATTATTCATTCGGTCTTTGCACAACAAAAAGCTGTCCTCTCTCTCACTAATGCACTAGACACTGTAACACAGTACCATTTTGAACACTGGGCTTTAAAAAAAACAGTTTTCAAAAGCATTTTGTCCTGCTACTTACAAAAGCTTTCTTGGTAATAACACCTTTAGAAGTGACTTTTGGAGCAACTAATGTCTTGGAAGAGATGCTGTCTACTGCTCCCATTAGCAGCTTGTCTCTCCCAAGGTATGGTCAGCCAAGGGTCCCAAAACCCAACCCAGACTGCGGGTGGCACCAGGTGGCTGGGCTCCCTGTCAGTGCCATGGACAGGACGGTTGTCCCTCTCCAGGGAGCTGCCCAGGCATCCAGAGTGTTGCTAGAAGGTCAGTTAAGAGGCTCTCTACAACCTTTTCTTCCATGAAAAGGAAGAACCATTTTCCCTTGAAGGGAAGATACCTGGGTGTTCACCATATCACTAGTCAGTCTCTGCTTGCCTTGCTTATAGCCCTATTTTCTGTACATAGTAATTTCTACTAAAGAAACAAAGCATTCCAAAATAGTCCATTTAATCTTTCAGGACTAAGACCTGGCACTACAAAAGTACTTTTATTGATTTGAAAAAGAAAATCAACAATTTTATTTATCTGCTTTTAATCTGTTTTCTTTGACAGCTTCTTTTATTTTCTGACATATCTCATCTTCGACCTCTATTTCACACTTGTCTCACTATTTCCTTAAGTTTTGGGGTTTCAAATTCAAAGGATGTCAGGAAGAATTTCTGAGCTTTCATGGAAGCTGGATTTCTCCTTGGGTGCTTTAGGACCATGAGAACACTACACTAGAATAAAACTTGCAGCCACAAATTTACCTGTTCTTGTCACATCAAGGGTTACTTACTGCTCTAGCAAGATTTAACACCCTATTTTTACAGCAGCAGAGTGAAACGCTGGCTGGAAGCAGAGGCTGATTTATAGAAGAGAGGAGTTCTCTACCCCACCACCACACTACACTGGCATGTGAGTTCTCCCTGGAAGCTCATACCACAGCAGCAGGCAAGTCTAAAGTCTAATATCTCACCTCTCCAGTTTATATGTCAACAAGACATAAAAGATAACATTTAAACTGGAGCCACACCATCAGACAGCAAACAGTAACCTTAGCAAGTCTAAAGCTCCAATCAGTCCTCAGAAAATCTGTTATCAATTCAAAAGAAAAATTCCAGCATTAAAAAATTTAGTGACAGTCCACTTGACCTTAAACCGTGGAATTCAAAGATAACTTAAACAGCTTAATTTTGCAAATAACACATTATGTACCTGTCTAAAACTAGGTATCTCAAGAACATGAGCAGGAAATATTTCTGCAATGACTATGTTTCTATTTTAGCAAAGCACACAACACGCTTTACTACTCAACTAAACTGACAAGGGACTAACACTGAATTTTAAATATTATGCACTTACATGCTTTGAATCTAATGCAACTAGAGATGGGCAACAGACAGCAGAAGAGTAAATATTTATCAGTCATCTTGTTGTTTGTGGTTACTCAGTAAATCCCATAAATATAAAACTTAATTAGAAGAGTGACAGTAGGCTTCTGTGCCATTCCCCAGCAAAAGTGTCATTGCTGCTGACTTAGAATAAAAACTCTTGGATATACTGGTATAAAAGCATGAAAATTCAGGACTTTCTCAAGGACTGCAGGAGAATAGGAGTTTAATGAGTAAGGAAAGCACTAAATAAGAAAGGAAAGTGTAAAAAGAGATGAGAAAAGAAATGGGAAAAAAAAAGGAAAAAATAATCAGGGGACAGAGAAAAGAAACAGGAGAAGGAAAGCACAAATAGGAGGGAAAAAATATGAAATTAAAATGTGATATATCCCCATGCCCATAGTGGGGTCACATCCACATGCATGGTCTGGTCTTTCCCAGGATCTGTCATAATTTTAATTATCATATTTTCTGCTTCCTGCTGAACCCTACACATGACAGACAAAGCACACTGACTTCCTTTTACAGTCAGTGGAGCAAAAGCATTTCTAGGATAAAATTCATCTTCCCCTTGGGTAGATGTCTTAGTGGAGGGACATTTAAAAGGGTCTGTTCCCTCAGCTATCTACTAGAGAAGCCTGGGTAATCAGCTCAAATAAACCTATTGCAATGCCTGAAATGAAACAGTTCCCATCTTGGTTTGTCTGAAACAAGGTACCGGCAGTGAATGCGCAAATATGGGTTGCATATGATTTGTATTAAATAATACAAATTTATTTTTAATAAATAGCTAAAACTGAGGGCTCAAGTTCAAGTTGGTGCACAAACTAAGAGACGTCCACCATCTCTGCTAGAAATGCACTCATTAACTGTGCTACTTTTTCTACAACTCCTCCACGATATAGTGTTTTCTAAATATGCTCTTACATCTGAAGATAAGAGAACATTTGAAAGATTGATTTTAATTTCCACACAAGTCACTGTTCTAGAAACAATGTCTAAGAACAGAAATCTGACAACTGTATCACCACCTGCTTTCAAACTATTTCCAGAATATAAAGTTGAGTTGCTACATAAATTCCAAGTTAATGGAAGAGGAATACTCAAAGTATATTTTGAGCTAGCAACCCTTAAATTGAATTCTAAAGTGAGCAATCTGAGATGAAAATCAAGGCCAGCAATACAGGCAGCCAACACACCCCATCTGTCTCATCTATCTGTATCTATCCCTCCGCAATCACCCAACCCAGAACTATTTGAAAATGAAGGCCTAAGGCCATTGACCTTGGCAAGCAATGCAAAAGGATTTAGAGTGAACTCTTTACCCTAATTTCCTTATGAGTTTAGAGTCTAAATCTTTTTTAAGCTACTCCCAAGAGCTTGACAGCATGGCAATGATGACTGTGCATGTTTTAGAAACGTGTAAAATGAAGTTGAATAGAAATACCATTTTCAGTACACTGATCTTCCGTAAAATAAGGCACAATTTTTAACTCATATTAAAGGATTGCTCTCCAAAAAGCTTTAGATAAACATTTCCACATCCCACAGAAAACTGAATCTGCATCTTTGAAATGCTTCTTGAATACACAAAAACATGAGTAGCCCCTATAAACATGACAACAATTACCCTCAATTAGATGAAGAAATGCATGACGGTTAATTTAGATACTGCATTTTACTGCCAGAGTACTGGCAACCTTCCCAGATTTTTTTTTTGTTTTGTTTTTTCTTTAAATCTAATTTCTCTGAAATATTCTACAGTGGATACATTTCTTATATTATAAACAGGAGGTAAAATTCAGAAAAGGAAGGCTGCAGAACTGCCTTTTGTCTTTCCTCATTAGCAAGTAAAACACTTCTGCAAGGACATGGGGCCACTTGGATGTTTCAGGAATACAAGGAGGAGGCTTCTGCATATAAAAGGGATCCCTGGAGCAGCTGTTTCTCGATACAGCATGTTTCCCTTGGGTCTAACAAATTCCCAAAGGAAAACCTATTGGTATGAGCAGTTCTGTGACTTCAGACTCACTCTGCCCACAGAACAGTTGTATGCTGCACAGAGGCTGATGGCAGGACCATTCCTGATGGCTCAGTCATGGTGAGAAGGACCAAAAGACCCTTCTGCAAGAGAGTTCTCTTGCAAAAGACAAGATTGAGTCCAACTTCAGTTCCAAGCCTGTTTAGTTTCCCACATAACACCATTTCCAAGAGCTACATACATTTCAAAATTTTACAAGATGTGACACAGAAAAGGTAGTTTTAAACATCCACATCCCTGTAGAAATTCTCTTCTGTTTCAGTGTCCAATATTTCTCAAATAACTGCAAGAGCAGCCATGAGAAAGTGAGAAATAATGAAGTTGCTCCCTAAAAAACTCTATTTTTCTCTAAACATGAATACAAGGAGATCTTTCCAACAGTATTTGAACACTGCACTCATTAATTAAATCTCAACTCTGACAGTTTGCAGATAGATTTTTATTTAATGTGACTTTACATGAATTCAACCTTGGAGTGGGGGGAGATATCAAAGGAAGTTATGTCAAGTAATTATACAATCTGTTTCTCCAGAGAAATGTCCAGGCTAGACAGCTGGTACTGAAAGAGCAGATTAAATTTAGAACTGAAGGGCCGTGCAGTGAAGGTGAACTCACGGCTTTTAGTTCTCTGTCAACTAAAATCTGTACATTTTGTTAAAATAATATGTCTGTCCCTGAGGCAAAGTTCACTGCTACTCAAAAACAAAGATATTGAAAAGTGACTTTTGCCCCTGGAAAGCCTCTTTTTCCAATCCATAAGCAGCATATTAATGCCACAGGATGATCTAGAGATCTCTCTCTCGAGGTCATTCCCCTCTCCTCAGTGTGGTACTTCAAATATTTTTTTTTCTTCATTTACCTTAATTGTGGTACTATAGCCATGACACATTAATTCCAGAAATGAGCCAAGCCTTATAGAAAGAAATCAACTTTGAGGAGTCATGGGGGAGTTGAAATGCAGCCCAAGGTGATCTAATTGAGTACTTGAATTTAAAATTAAAATGAGTCAAAGACAAAGCAGATGCATAAACCTCACAATTTAAGATCTTCCTTATATGTAACACAGCTGCATCCTGAAATCAAACATAGAGTAAAAGACACAATCACTGCTGTAGCAATAAGTCATCCAGACATGACAGAAATAACAACTGACCTTCATGAGATGCTGATTTATCCATTTTGTGAATGTCTTCTTTTGTACTTTGTCACGCTCATCTAGAGGTAAAAAGGAAAAACAAATGTTTTAACAACTCTACAAATGATGCCAAAGATTTTTTATGAAGATATTTATAAAACTTTCAAATAAATTTTAAAAAGAGAATAGCCTGCAAAAGCTCCAAAATGTCTAATCAAAATAATAGCACAGAAATGTTTTTTTTCAGTACATCAAGGCATAATATGAAAAAGTTTCTTGATGCTCCAGGTGAGCTCCTCCAGGGCAACAGCCCCTCAGGTATTACAGTAGCCTACTAATAAAAATCTAACTGCCTAGAAGAAGTCAACCAGAACTCAAAATGTACTGAAAAGGTCATGGCAAACTTCTAAGAACTATAAATGCTACTCACAGTCTATGTAATCAAATTATTACTAACATATTAGGCAATAGAAAATTTGTTGCGGTATGAAAGCTGACTTTTTCAATCATTATGCTTTTCACCTGGAATAGCGCCCTTGTTCAAACCCACAAGGACTAGTTACAGCCTCAGTCAGGGAAAGGACTCTTAACCCTCTACAAAATAAACAGGGATGTCCACTAACCCAGATATGGGACCCAGCCACTGCCAGCAGTTTGCTCCCTGGCGTGGCAGTTAGCATCAATGATTGCTCACAAAACGCTGTGGAGAAATAGTAAAAGCAATAGACTCAGGGTAAGAAAGCACCCCACTTATGGGTAGGGAGCATATGCATGTATTCTGCCAAACCACAGTGGAAAAAATCTGACCACTACCCCAGCATAAGAGTTATCTCCAGCTACTTGAGCAGGGCCACAACCAGTACAACTGCTACAGAGCCTGGTCACTGTCCCAGAGGTCCCCAGAGCAGGAGTCACAGTGCATTAGGACTGCTACCACCTGTGCAAACCTAAAATAGCAAGAGCCCTTCAGCCCTGTATGACACAACTGCAGCTGTTTCATTGACTCAGGCTATTTGCAGTGTGGCTGAGAATGAGCAGTGAGCTCAGGTAGCAAAACAAGACCTCTATGTACCCACTGCCATCACTAAAAGACTGAACCATGTCCTGTATTTTACATCAAAAAATTCGGTTTTCAGGTTGGTCAAATGTAACAATTAATAAATTAAAATATATTCACAGAAGGTCTTTCAAGTCTCTGGTGTGATACTGAGGTCTTTCAAAACAGCAAGACATTATACAAGAGTCCATCCTGGGCCAAACCAAGCACCATATGGGGTTTCTAGCAGTAGTGAGAAATGAGTATTGGGGAACAGAAGCAAAAACAAAACAAGTAAAAACCTGTGAAGTCTTTGCATAGTCCTCTTATGTGACTCACAGGCTTTCTACATGCTCATTCATATCTTTGCATTTAATAGTCCTAGAGACATTTTTTTTCTGTTATTTTTTCCAATCCTTTTTAACACACCTATAACTTTTATAGCCACAGCTCACTGTGGCAATGATATCTTCAGGCAGTATGTGCAATGTACTTGTACATTCAGCTCTGTACGGAAGAGTTGCTGTTTCCTAAATGCTTTTTCCACACCACTCAAGATATTCCAAGCTTCTGGCTATTTCCCCCCCACACTTCACAGCTCTACAGTCTCTTATTCTACTTGGAGACGCAAATAAAGAGGAGAAAGAGAAACTAGAGACAAAAGCTGTACTACTGGAAAAAAGATCTGGCAGATTAAGATTATCTTTTGCTACACATACATTTCTCCATAGCCTTCATCTAGCAAGATACCATTTCTGTGGTAAGTTATTTATCATAAGGTGGAAGCTCTGATTCAGTAAATGTAGAGAACAGAAAATCTCAGAAGTAAAATAATTCCAGAAACACTTTCACTTTTAACTGTTTCATTATGAGCAGCTGTTTTAAAAAGAACACAAAGTTTCTCAACTGCAGAATTTCACAATGTGTACAACGTGTCTTTTTTACTAAGGTAACCCCACCTGTTTTGACCCAGTAAACGTAACTTTACATTTTGGGAAATGTTACTTTGATGACAGGTAAAAAAACCAAAAAGGTTGAAAAATCCACTTCCTTGTATCTTGTTAGAATACGAAGTCACTATTCATTTCAACTCTATTTTCAATTAAAATGCTAACATACATAAAAGAATTAATGCTTACTACCCTTGTTCCTTTATATAGACATATGTATTACACAAACACTCAAAAATTCTGTAACTGACAGACTCAAATGCATAAGGAGGAGGAAAGCTGACACCTGTCATGTTGTGAAAAACATCACTATTAAAGGGGGGGAAAAGTCACCAAAAGACCACAACCCACAACTGTGATTTTAAATCAAAAACCCAAATGCTCCCAGAAAAGCAAACACACACCAAGAGAAAAAAATACAGTGCCACAGTGTTCAGTGTGCTCGAGCTCAGAGCAGAACATACCAAATAATACTCCCCAGATGAAGAGGAAAGCAGGTAAATGACCACAAACACCAGCTAAGAAAGGAAACCCACAAAAAACCCCTTGAGAGAAGCTTCTCCCCAGAGAGCTCTGCCCTGTCCCACAGGCAGCCCTGCCAGCCCAGCTCTGGGCTGCATTACTGACCCATGCAGCACATGATTCCCACCAGCTCTGCATTCTGCTCCTTTTTATCTTCACCACACTCTCTCATTCTGCCCTTCAAAACTTCGGAGCTTCTTTTCTTTTCAGGGAAAGGAGAGCCAAGGAGTGACCAGGGCTTCTCCTGGCTGACACAGTAGCAACACCCCTTTTTTAAAAAAACAGGAGCAAACAGCCCATGTGCTGTTAGAGCAATCAAAACTGTGAGCCCTGCGGCTTTAACTCACAACAAGAAATAAATTAAGGATCTGTGTTTGAGGGGTTTTTGTGAACTTTTGGGTGCACTAGTAGATATTTGAGTACAAATGTTGAGCTTTCCAAGCAAGGAAGTCAGGTTTTTTCCCACTACCAGCAGTGAGCAGCAAGGAAAGAGTCACTCTGAACCCAGCAGCTAGATACTCACTAAGCCCAGGTAATTTAAGAATGCAGGTGAAGCAGGAGCTGCAGAAAGAAAGCACATATTGATAGATAATCTGATCTATAGAGTATCACAATAAACCCTCTGTGGTTAATTAATCAACTTAAGCTTGTCTGCTTTTACCTGTGGACATTATTCAGATATATCAGACAAAGTCTTTTACACTTTCTGTGCCTAGAAAGTAGCTCAGTAAAATGCTGCCAGTCTCTGAATAACCTGACAGCCCACTCTATGAACTTACAATATAACACAGAGGCATCTAAAGAGGTTTCAGATTAGAATATTTGGACTTTAAAAACAGTTGCTCCTACTAAAGTCTCCTTCTGTGCATTTTTGTCATTCCTCAATTCCAAGCACAAACTCAGGAGTCAGATCCTTCGAACACCAATGCTCCCTTCCACAAACCACTAAATATTACCTGGTTCTCACAGTGGCTGGAAATCAGGACAGCTTCTCTGAAAGTCAAGTTCACTAAAAGGATTACACCAAAGGCAACATATGGCATTGATGACTTTTCAGTGCTCTCCTGAGGAGAATCACAGACCTGCTTAGGTTGGAGAAGACCTTTAACAACAGCTAACAAACAACTGCCAAGTCCACCGCTAGACCATGTCCCTAAGTGCCACATCTAAAAGTCTTTTAAATACCTCCAGGGATGGTGATTCAGTTGCTTTCCCGGGCACCCTGGTCCAATGTTTGACAACCTTTCTGTGAAGAAATTCCTCCTAATGTCCAACCTCAACCTCCCCTGGAGGCCATTTCCTCATCCTGTCACTTGTTGCTTGGGAGAAGGGATTAATCCCACCTTGTTACAGCCTCCTTTCAGGCAGTTGTAGAGAGCAGTAAGATCCCCTCTGAGCCCTCTTTTCTCCTGGCTAAACACCCCCAGCTCCCTCAGCTGCTCCTCACAGGAGTTGTTCTCCAGATCCTTCACCAGCTCCATTGCCCTTCCCTGGACTCACTCCAGCCCCTGAATGTTTTTCTCATTGTGAGGGGCCCAGAACTGGACCCAGTACCCCTGGTGTGGCCTCAGCAGTGCTGAGTACAGAGGGACAATCACTGCCCTGGTCCTGCTGCCCACACTATTGCTCATACAAGTAAAGATGTATGAGCCTTCCTGGCCACCTGGGCACACACTGGCTCATGTTCAGCCACTGTAGATCAGCACTCCCAGGTCCTTTTCCATCAGGCAGCTTTCCAGCCACTCTGTCCCCAGCCTGTAGCACTGCATGGGGTCGTTGGGGCTCACATACAGAAGTCACTGAGTGCTCCTCTCTACCTCAAGACAAACTTGAAATCTTCTCTGAGCAACCACACCAGATGCCACCAGCTTGAATGAGCACAACAATGTGCCTGTCTCGACACTGATGTAAGGAAATGCAAAATGAGTGCAGGAATACAAGCTCCTTATTCTCCAGATGAGCTGCCAATTTTTATGCTGCTTTTTTCATTCTAATGGTGACAATATCAAAGTCTAGAGTTCCTACACCTAGTGATAGACTTTGAAAAAGAAATCTCCTTTTCTTAGGCAGCTTTTGGCATTGCTAAGTTATGTTTGCTTCTCTGCTGATACTGGTTTGCGTACATGAATGGCCAGACAGTCAACAGGTTTTTCTACATTTTCCCAGGTATTTGCAAAAGCCCTGATAGGTGGTTTTCCTGTATTTATATAGGAAAACTCATGTCATACTCATATAACTCACTTATAATTATACTCATACACAAATGCACTAGTTTTTCTATACATATTGTTGCTAATACATATTGTAATATTTAGTACTTTTTTTGAAAACTAATGTCTATAGCATAGAAGAAATGCTACTCCATTTAAGAAAGTTATTCAATAATGTATTTCATGTTGTTGTTGAAAATGGAGCACCAATTCATTCATTGTTTTTCAAGCTCTGAACACAAAATTCATTTCATGATGGGTTTTTCTCTGGTATTGCTAACATTGCTCCTGTAAGCTAGACCCTGGTATCTCCAACACCCTATTCAGAAAATAGAGCATAATTAACCTATGGTCTCTTGGGAAAGTAGTTGTTTTAGGGCATTACCCAAAATCACAAAATGTGTAAGAAATAGGGAACAAATCCAATTCTCCAGTCTGTGCTAAAATGCTTTACCTTGGAGGCTCCTGCTCATCCAAACTTGATCTTAACATCTAACAGGCCTTCGATGTCTATACCAATTATTCCTTCTTGCTCATTAATTAGGAACTGAGAGACATTCAACAAACCCGTCACCATCTGAAACAGTCTGCAGGAAGGTAAAATCTCAGTTCAAACAAGGCTAGTTTGAAAAGTTAAAACTATAGTTTTTTCCAAAGGGAAGGGTTGAATAACCTTAATAACTGATAATCATATTTCATATAACTAGTGAGTATTCTTAATTATAGCCTTACCTAGATCAATTTAGGAGCAAATAAAATAAAACCCCATTATGAAAGTGTACGAGTACTGACCAATGCTATGAACTGTCTGCTGTTGTGTCAAACTTACATTAAGACACACAGCATGTAAAATCTTACATACTTTAGCAATGCCCTTCCCATAATAAAAAAAAACACGTATATCCTTCTACTGTAAAAATATCAAACTATGGTAAGGTCCCATAGAAATAAAAAAATACTGAAAAAATAGACTCAGGTGCTAGGTGGTTTTGTATACTCAACCCCAGTACAGTAGTCAAGATAAATGAGTCTACTAGGGTGATAGTTGCAGCATCAAACCTCTGAAATACTTAACCACCTAAAGTGACAGATGAACTAGAATTACAATGTACACTTAGTATTTGTAATGAAAATTTAAGTTGTTGGCTAAAAGATTTTTAAGTTCTTGTTATCTTCACCTTCAAAACTCCTGGGTAAATATGACAGTTTTCTCATAGTAACCTCACGTGAGAATCCAGCTTCTTCTTAGGAATTTGTTTCTTTTAACAGACTATTTTGCCGCAGATAGTGCTTTATATTTTATATTTCAAAAGAATACTTCATGCATTTTAATATATAATGGTGCTATTTTTAAATCAGCTGTTGAGTACGAGACATCTGTCAAGCTTAAGAGCAACATTTTATATTTTACTCCCTCTGTATTTTTTTTAATTTGATCAGCTTCCTCTTGGATTTATTAAATCAGAACTCATAATATTTAATTTATGTCCCTGTTGGTATTCATGTGTCAGGACAGTTATGGGAATAATGTTAGCAGTTTGTAGGAACTTGTCTTGGTGTCAACATCAGATTTTTTTTTTTTTTTGGTTTTAGGATTGTATGGAGGCCTTGTCAGCCAAATACAGTAGATAACTAGAGACAGACTGGTAAGGTACACAGTTGAAATATCAAAGAAAGATAGTATGGATCAAGAGAGAGGCATGGTCCACATGTGAGAAGGAAGAATCCATACTATATGTATATATGTATAAAATTATACATATATTTAACAAGTCTAGATAGTGAAATCTGGATAAGAGATTTCAGATAAGATATAATGATGGGGTTTCATCTTGTTGGAAGAACTGAAAAAAAAAATCCCAAAAGGCAGCAAGGCAGACAAGCAGTACACAAAGCATCCTCACACATAGGATATAACCTACTATTTAAGAAATGCAAGCAAAACTGAATGATGTTAGGCATTTATAAGTAAGGTACAAACTCTTAAAAATGTATTGTTTAATTGAGGGTCACTTAAAAATAATGAAAACCTAAACCCCCCTCTTGAAGTTTTATTTTTTCAGGTGAAATTATTTCATTTCTCTTTCCCACTTTCTGCTTATTCCATCACTTCCACATTCATGACAAGCTTCAACTCCAATTCATCTGGCCTAGGGATGGGAAGTTTCAAATACCACTGATGTGGTCTACACATACACAAAGAGGCATGAAAGATGGTTCCACTGCATATGTACACATGCAGCTTTTCAGAGAAAAAAATGAGGCACAAGGAGCTACTCTCTCACTGTGCCACTCCCACATATCTGAAACTTGCAACTGATGCAGTGCCACAGGGGAAAGTTAGGATATGCAAGCCAAGTTTCCATCAGCAACCAGAAAAACCCAGGGGAAAATTCTCACATTCAAAATATTTTTTATTTATATTTAAGCCCTTGAAGAAAAACTTGCATTATGTGCTGGTGTTTCCATCACTGCTAGCAATATTTTTAACCACACACCACCAAAGGATGGGAAAAGTCCCACTGGATCCTTCCTTATTGTTACCAAGACATTCACTACCAGCTGCCCTCAGAAGGGGACACTGGTGAGGTGAAACAGGGCTTCCCTAATGTTTCTCACAGTCAATTGCCATCCTCACAAACAGAAAATTGTCAACTGGCATCACCTATCCTGTGTTTTTCCAGGAAATGTATCCCACTCAACAACTGCCCTCTGATGAGGTCAGCACTGATTTGGCAAAAGAGTGGCTCCTCTTCTGCATTCTCCTAATCAAATCAACTCTCAGAAAGCTTCACTTTATATATCATGTCACATCAGATATGCACACAGTTATGGAAAAATTTCAAATTTACATCTATCATTAGCTTTGCATTGTTAATTTAACTAGCAATGAAATACAAAGCTTCGTTTTTATTCTCCTAATTTTTCTGGTTGCTTCAGTAAGGATGTGAAGAATTTAAGTCTCTCTCCAGTTTAATTTCCTCTGAAAGCCAATCAAATCTCTTACACATTGGGATGGAAGGTCACATATAAAGCTGGTCTGATTACAAAGATGAATCAGAATAAAAAGTTTTGCCGACTTATTCTGAAATCTGATTCCCCTTCATGTTCTATTTTTATTAAACTGTTAACTATATGCACTAAGAGGTGAGGATGAACTAGAAATTACACAGTTTTCTTGGAATTTCAGTCAAACAAACTCACACTCATTGTGAAGTTAACAGCTAAATTTCACTAAGTAAAGCCCCCATTAGCTTTTATGTCATTAAGGTTCATCCTTCATTAAAGAAAAAATAATGTTTAGAAGCTCTGACCTATTTTTTCAAACAGAATATTTTTTATTTCTCTTTTGCAAAATAGTATTGGAAATTTTACTTGCTGCATCATTTCTAAGTATCCATTCAGCTGTAAAAATGCAAATGTTTTCCCAAAAATGCTTTTAAAGAAATGAGCAGTGTAATTTGTAGGTTGAATGGGAACTAAATTTGACAACAGACATAAATGCATCAAAGACTGGCAAGTCTTATAAAAGTTGGCAAAAAACACATAATAAAAACTACAAGGACTGAAAATAAACTGGGAAGCGTCAGCTTTTTTTTTTTTTGCATTATATTCAGTAATCACTTAAGTGGGCTTCCCAATGAAGTTGTCTTGAATGCCACAGCTGCAAACAGAATCCAAAGATATTGTCTTTTCATCTGTGCTTTACTTGATGCGTGTTTGTTCACCCAACTCCAGTGATCCATTTCAGCAGCTTCCCAGTCTTCCAAGCAAAGGAATGAAACAAAAGTGAAGATTAACTCATGGAGAGAAGACTTAAAATATTACAGAAGTTTAAATGCTGTGATCTAGAATGATACTTATCTTTGAAACTCTGCAATTCTTCACAATTAAGCATCAGGATAATCTGTTTGAGTAATATGTCTATCTATTAAAATCTGGAATTAATTGCTTTGATACATTAGTAGTATACTTGCAACTTCAAAGATTTATAAAACAAAAGAAGTCCTTAGTCACATATAAACTGTTCTATTTGCTCTTGTAAAAGGCTTTGCAAAATATAGTGCTCTGTCTGAAAGATATGTTGCTACCTTGCTGTGAAATCAAATTAAACATTTAGACTCTCATGCCCACAACAATCCATTAAATGATTAGATGGGCTTATCAGGTTCTCATATACAGACTCAACAATAAAATCATACCATTAGCTGCACCACCCCCTCCAGCTGCACACACACCAGTTCAAGCCAGTTGGGGTTTTTCTTACACAAAAGACATAATTCTACAATCAAAAAAGTAGACTGCAGTTCACTGAGTCTATATAAGATACTGATCTAGCAGAAAGAACTCCAAGAGTCAGCCAGGAGGAGGAGGCATCTCTGGAGCCCCAGGAGTACAAGCTGCCCACATGGCTTGGGTACATTTGCTTCCTGAACACATGGAAGACCTCAGAGTCCTGCTGACAGACTCGGGACATCCTTTAACAACCTCTTTTGAGTAACTGTAGTAAATGAGTTGTACCTGGGACCATGAATTCACACTCCAGGCCACAGACAGATTTTTCCGTTTATGAACAACTGCTGTGGCTAAACCCTTCCTGGTTTCCCAAGTAGTTTCTTCCCAAGTGTATCAGATCATGCGTGACAGTATGAATGTCAGAGAGGTTTGATTAACATTAATAGTCATACTCCAGACAGACAGAACTGACATCAAGTGATATTTGCAGAAACAAAAAGTCTGAAGGCACAACACAGAATAGTGTTTTATAGTCTGCTAAAAACAAAATAAGACTTTTCGATATTTTTGGAGGTCAAAGTTCAATCCTAAGTGCAGATGAATGAGCCATCACTGAACTTCCATAGATTCTGACAGAGCTATGACCACCTCCAAAATCAAAATCAAAACCACATGCAGACAAAATTACACAAAAAATCGAAACTATGAGAATAATTGGCTTGCCATTTAAGCTTGTGACATTCTGTAATACACCTCAACCCTACAAATGCAGATGAAAGTGAAACCACAATAGGCAGCAAATAAATGTTTTTGGTCCTGAAAACATTCAACAATTTGCTAATTGCACACCCATCTGGCTCCATAGGAAATTGCACTCGAATTTTCACTTTGACCATTTTCTGCCACTACTTTGCATCCCTGCTTGAAGCAGGATGAAGAATTCAGCTGTCCTACACCTGAAATACTGCATTAAAACTCTAGGCCTGCCTGGCTTTACCATCCCATGCAGAAGATAATATGTAAAACTTAAATTACTGGAACAAGAGCTTTACTTCTGGTATGATTTGCAGGAATGTAAATTAAGAATTTCCACAACTGTATGGAAGAAATATTGCTATATCTTAGCATGTGCACAGACATCAAAACCAAGAGGAACCCCGAGAGATGATTTCAAAATTCATACAATCTCAGTCAGCCCTTTGGCATGGTTAAGTAGCTACTTCAAAACTAATCAGAAGAGAGATATGAAATTAAGTTCAAAAAGCATTTCCTTAGTGTCTTCCAGTCCCAGCAAAAACCAAAAGATTTAGAATCATAAATGAAACAAGGGACCTAGCTGCTCAAAGTTGAAGCATGAGAATGAGCTGAAGAATGAGACAAGAAATCAACAAGAGATACAAGCAGATCACAGGAGATACACCATGAGATAATGAATCAATAGTGGTTACCTATTAGCCTGTTCCACTTAGGAAGGGAAAAAAAGAACTCAATGGAGCATCCAACTTTCTTATTTAGGCATTTAAAAACCATCATTAACCAATTCAGATTAACTGAAGCCACATAAGAAAACATTCTTGTCCTCTGGAGCACTGCAGAGCTCCATGTCTAGTTCTTTTGTGCCCAAAGAGTCACTCCTGGGTAAGTACTGCATTAGCACAATATCCTGTGAACAAAGCTCCCGAAGCTCAGTGACCTTTTACGGTATTTTCTTTTGTGCAGACCTCTCCCTTAAGCCCTATAGCAGGACACATGTTAAACTATTACAAAGAGCCCAATGAAGTAGAACTGCACAGATGGCGACTAGCAGTACTGGAAAACTATCATGAAAATAATCAGTTTCCACTTCGATTCAATTTTCAGTATTATTTGACTTCTTCCTTCTAAATGAGAGAGGAGGTCCATGTGAAAATGTCACATCCACCTACCAAGACACATCCAGCCCATATATAGTCCAACAAAAAACTCAGTAGATAATACCTTGTACTGCAAAATTTATTGTAGCACCCCTTGACTTGTGGCCGTATCACCCCATGTTAAATTACCTCTCCCACTAGAATTTAAACTAATTTTTTTTAAAAAGTTTGTGTGCTTGATATAAGGACTTTAACATCACAGTTGCCTACCTCAAGAACTGTTTAGGCCATTCAAAGATTTTGCCATTAGATAAGCACAGAATGGAGTGACAACTACAGACCTGGTGGAAGGAGGTGTGGCTAGCACATCCTGGGTAATGTATCCAGAAAATACTCCCACTGCGGCAAACCATGTGAAGAAGTAACTGCTCATACGCCTATCATCAGTCAAATGAAGATCATCCCAAGTGACAGGACAGATGGCAGCTGCAGCCACCAAACACCACTGAAGCCCCCTCACAATAGTCCTCTGTGTACACCTGAAACTTGGACTGTATTGCAAAACCATAGTGGCAGGAACTTGAGATAAGAAAGGTGGCATTATTGTCCAAGTGTTATCTCAGGCCTAGGGGGAGGTCAACAAGGCTGGGGAGAAGAATGTAGCACTGATAATGGCAAAATTTATGGGCCACAAGGAAAGCCAACCCAGCAACAGTGCTGAAGTCAGCTCAGACTGGGTAAAAGGTAATTCCAGCAGTGGGAAATCACAACCACCAACTCACAATCCACCAACTCAAAAGAAGAGAAAGACTGAGCAAGAGACTAATTAACACTAGCCAATAGAATAAGAGAAATGTGTAACCAATGAGCATTAACTCCTTTGTTTTCTAAAATGTATAAATAATGACAAAGTTTTAAATGACCTTGGGACCCCCACCAGCAGGAAGCCCAGGGTGAAGAAGGATCAAGGGATGGCACTGGATCCATGGGTGGTAGCTATCTTCTGCCTAATCTGTCTTGCTCTCATTCTCTCTCTCCCCACCCCCCCATTTTCTATTTCTATCTCTCTACCTCACATTTACTGTTAAATAAAATCAGTATTATTGACTTCAGCATGTGGTCTTGTTCGCACCTTACAGACAGCTCTCACTTATCAGATCATAACATTTGGTGGTTGTTTTTTTTTGTTGTTTGGGGGTTTTCATAAGTACTCAATGAAGTTCTGACACAAATGAAAAATGGTTTCTACACCACCACATGACAGCTTATGTATTTTGAAATGGTGAACCAAGTTTTAACAGAAATCCCACACTGGAAAGATGTGTCTAACTAAACAACAAAGGCTTATGAGACTAAAGCCTATTTCATCAATCCAGTGCAAACTCGGGTCACAGCAGCTTACTGTGTGTACTGCATCACTGCACTAAGAAAACTGCAGGCATTTTCCCCAAATCCCTAGAAGCAAGTGGAGATCTATGCTGATTTTGTGTATGTCTGTCCTTTGATCAAGCTCTTCTGCCCTTTTTTTATACTCTCCCTTGGAGATAAAGCAGTGGGATATGTTCCAAGAAATCCATGTAAAGGTCCTAAGAAAAGAAAAGAAGACCCAGAATAACATTCCCTTTGCAAACTCTTCAGCCAGCCTCTCAAGCCCTCTGCTTGCATGACTGTACCAACTACTGACTGCTGCAGAGCAGAACTGGAGGGAGAGCAGCAATGTTTCCATGTGACACACACAGCCTCTAAACAGCATGGTCCACAGGGCCATTGCCTCAGTATCAGCTAAGACTATGAAACTTTAATGTAACATACAAAGTACATGAATATACCCACTAACAGACTCAAGAGAGCTTGAAAAGAGGGGATATGAGCAGAGACCTGTGCTGCTAGGTTTGGCTAAATTATTAGGTCTTTCTCCTTCCTCTGATCTTCAAAATCTTCGATACGCTTGTATTAAGGAGAGTAATTTGGTTTGCATGTGATGTCAAAATAATGGGAACAAAAAATCAAAATCACTGATCATTTAAAAAAAAAATCTCACCAGCTGATGTTTACCCCAAGGATGTATATGATACTGCTCCTCATTCATCTCCACCACCACACTCACCCGTTGTTCTCCCTTCAGTTTTATGAACAATGAAAGATTCTCTTCCACAACAAAGAAATGTAAAAATAACAACTAGGATGTTCTCCATGTTGTAGGAAGACAAAGAATATACACATGGTTTGAAACAACTATCAGATTTCCAGAATATAAAGTATCCCACCCAATTCAATCTAAAGACTTGACCCAAAGAACACATTTTATTTTTAACACAAGTGTATAATAATTTGAAAATTTCGTTGACTGATTTTCTTGATTACCATACAAACCTAAAGTAAATACTTCCACTGAGTTGAACAGGTTTGAGCATATTGTTTCACTGGGAATACCTACAGTCTTAAACCATTTCATAAAAACTCATCATTTTTTTCATTCATGTAAAGAGAAGCCAATTGACTGAACTGTCATGCTGAGATGTGCAAAATGATCTTTAGTAGAAAAATAGGAAAATTATTAAATACTGACATATGACTGCTTTTCACATACAGGGTTGCTGTACTGAATATGGAGTTTCTGTACACCATACACAGCTGTACAACCATCTGGAAAAGCAATGGAAAGCAATTGGAAACAGCATGCTAGGGAGAAAAGACTGCCTGGGCAGGCACATGGCCCTGATCATCAAATTATCTTTCCCATCTTAAATTCTTATTCTAGATTTCAGATAGCATGCAAATTGCTGAGCATTTATCCAATTTCTGCATGACCTCATTTAAGGCAAACTTGCAATATATATTCACAGTCTGTTTCAAAATGTATTTCTGCCTTCAACTTTACAGAGAGCTGTGAAAGTTCTGTAGGATCACAAATTTTCTGTTCTTAATGAAACAAACAACCCACCTATGCTACTAAAAGAGGCAAACCACGTAATTTCTCTGTCTGGCTATGCTGCTATGATTAGGTTAGTGTGAGAGCTGTGAACTCAGAATAGAAAAAGGAATAATAGTTCTAATTAACTAGATACAAATTATCCTGAAATAATTACCACTCTGAAAGTGATTTTCACACATAAACAGCCAATTAAAATGGCATATTTTATTCAATTAACCATTTCCTTCCCATACTCATGGCCACCTTGATTAAGAAAATACAGTACCATTTGAATCACCCATTACGATAATACAAAATTTATCAGTCCTGAGGTAGTACTACAGGTTATTGAACAAGGGGTCAGTGGGGCTTCAGAATGATATGAGGGCAGGTACCTGTTTCTTCATTAAATTTACTATAACCACTAGAAGCACCTTCCCATCTAACTGCATCACCACGGCCAGGGATTTTACTCTGCAGTGCAAGGTGCCAAGGCAGCACTCAAGAAGCCAGGACACCTTTGCTCTTCTGATCCCCTGGAGTTTGGGACACCTAAACTCCCTCGTGGACCTCTGATAACTTCCTGTGAATAGCAGCTCCATGCTGTCTAATAGGTAAGAGAAGTGTGACCACAGATGGAGATTTTAAGGTTTCAAAGGAGATAAGAAGGTCAGTTCTGAGAATTCATTGCCATGCATAAACAGCAGCTGATAAAGAACAAACACAAGAACCACAGGCAAAGGGAGTTTTGAAAATTGTACTGTCTAAAGAACATGAAAATTTGAGGAATGAGAAATGATATGGCAGAGAGAGCTGTGAGTGGTACTGAAGATAAAGACAAGAAGCTAGTACATTAAATAATTCAAGAAGAGGATTCTAGGGCAGCAATATACAAAGATAATGATTTCAGTAAAAATGAATGTTGAAATGACTGGTTAAGCTTAGCATCTGGAGAGTTATGAAGATGGATCCTGTGGCAGTCAGCACAGGTCTCAGACCTAGCTGGAGGAAAGCTTATGCAGCATGCACAGAAAGAAGGGCAAGTTTCCAGAACCACTCCACAGTCTGAGAATAAGAGAAGAGCTCAAGAGAAGAGTCACATGTTTCAGCCTTAGAGGCTGGTAAGTACTCTCAACTGTGACACACACAGAGGAAAAAAAAAAAAAAAAAAAAGGTGACTGAACATGCAGACAGAAGCTTGTGGAACAGTACAACAAGGAGTTCTGAAACATCTTCACTACAGCAACAGATGTCACTAGGATGAATCAGACGACCCAGAAATCCTGAATGGGAGGTACCAGCAGCAAGCCATCACAATCTCAAAGGAGTAAGGAAAATAAGGACAAGGAGGACTCCATTCAAGGAAAAGCCACTGGAGCAACCACAGAGAGCAACAAAAGCAAGGTAAGAAGGGAAGTCCAGTTAGTTGTTTCAGTGTAGTCACTGAAGTCAAACAAGGTGAAGAAGGATTTAAGAAAGCAAAGTCAATACAAAGCTCTGAACATGCCAAAACATCTCCTAGAAATAAACAAAGTAGCCATACGTAAAATCATAGCAAAATGATGGATTTTACACATCTTTTATTTAAATATAGTATTTGCAATATTTAATTATTTACAGAAAAAGCTAAGAAAAAGTAGCAATTGTGCAATTGCTCTTACATTCTTTCATTTAAAGATGAAAGGATCACAGGATCTAAAAATTATAACCAGACTTGACTCATCATGAAATATAACCTTAAGAAGTCTAAAGTATGCCAAGATGGGGAACACAAGCCAACAGAAGAAGGATGACAGTAAGCAAGGCAGGCTGAGTGACACACCACCTGCCTGTCTCAGGCAGAGGGTTTGATTATCACCAGTGGAGTTGCCAGAACAAAATTTCACTCTCCATCCAAGTTAGGATATATTTTTAGTCTTTGAAGATATTACTAGACTATAAATGGATGTTGTTCTAATAGCGTTTTTTTAATAATTGTGATATAGAATTAACAGTGCTTTTATGCACAGAGATTTGACATCCTAAAAGCTGAAATCATATGCTAGGAGAGAATGATCATGAACCCCATGAACCTTGGTTAGCTGCCCCTGACAGTTGCCAGCCAAGCTCCAGGTCAAGGAGTGTTCCTGACACACAAGGCTGTGTTATAGAGCTCAGGAAAGGAGACCAGGTGACAGCAATGACCATGGAGGACAAAAGGGGCTCCCAGAAGAGCCCACAGCAGCCACCACGCAAAAGGAAATCGAATCATGTGTTCAGCCACAGGGGAGATCTGCCTTCTCACTTACACTGCTCTCATTCAAATAGGAAGGAACCACATAGCTACAACAGATGGAGGAACAAAGTTGCCCACTGTGGTAGAGCCAGAACCACCCTCCTGAAACCAAGAGCAAAGCTCCATGAAGGCTAACAGCACAAGGACTGGGTAATGCAGGCCTGGTTTCTCTCTTCTCTTGTACGTCACCAAGGTATTAAGGACAAATCAAAGTCTTGTCTTACATATGCAATGATGCATATAAGAAACACCCCAAACAAAGTTTGTCAGGCCAAAATAATTGTTTTGCCGCTGGCAAGCAAGGCTATGGCCAGTCCAGCCAGAGGGAAAGTGGCAGGGTGTAAAGGAGGTCAGTTTATGGCACCTGGTCACATAGGTCACTGAGCAGTAAGCTCCCATCTGAAGTGCTGTATTACCTACACTACTTTACTAAAAGTAAAGAGTGGCATCTCTAAGTGTCCCAGTCCTTTAAAAGGAGGAGCTTTTTTTTCTCCAATAGCTAAGAGTCCAAAGCTCTGCTTATAAGCCTGAAATAGTTACTGCCTGAAATAAAAGGATCAAATTAATTACTGTCTGAAATTACTGTAACAAAATAAGATACAAGTCTGCCTAGTCACAAGATGCTGACAAGATATGAAATACTTGATTTTACAGTAGTCTGGTAGCAGTGCAACTACAACTTGGGGTGAAGAGAAATTAATTCACAATTTTATGGGATTTTGTCAACAACCAGCTTGTTCTACACATCAGGATTCTTTTACCATTGCTGCAGTAAATCCAACCTCATGAAAACTGTCTCTTTCATGTAAAGTATAGCTACAAATAAACAGTAAACTTTATTAAATGATCCCCTTGAAAATAGGCAATATTTTCTGCTAGTAACAATGAAGAAGGTATGAATGAAACTTCTCTTCAGCAATGACACTCCATGAACCACAGACAGACAAAGTCTCAACACAGAGCTTCTGAAACTGTCCCCATACCAGAATGGCATTATATTTTTCCTATCTATAAATTACTATGAGGAATATCAATTTCTGTCAGTCTCACGAAAAAAAAATACTAGATCCAGAGTTGTGCAGACTGTAAATATGAAACAAGAAGTAACTGGGGCAGATGCTGTAACAGCAGTGCATGACTTAAAAACCAGTCAGCAGGACAAGATCATTCAAGCAAAAGAGCAGGACACTTGTGCTAGAAGCTATATTTTAAACACTGTATTTTTATGACTAGAGAAGTAAAGATTACTGAATATTAACAATCAAAAGGTAAAGAATGCAAAAAGCTGTCTAACAGGCAGGCCTGGCGCCACTGTCTTTGCAGAGGCAAACATTTTATAGACAAATGGCTTATAAGTTTGTACACCACCACAAAAATAAAGCAAAAAATACAATATTTATTAACATTACTAAGTTTAAAGCTGGATCAGAGACCAGTCTCCTAGGCAGATCAGTATTTCTTTGGACTAGTCACACAATGCTGAGAATGCCTCCAATACCTCTGAGGGATACATGCATGACATTTTTATGGAAGGAGAAGAGGATGATTAAGAAAAACAGGATTTTGCAAAGCATTACTTAGAATGGTAGTCATAGCAGAAGTTCTGGCTTCTGTGAAAATACGATTATTTATGAGGGAAAAAAATTCTTAGGATTGGCTTGGACAATGTTCCTAGGGAGGTTTAAAAAAAAGAACGCAAGTCTGTATTTAATTGTTTCCTTTATGTCTTCACTGGACTGGCTGAACCAAATCAGCAGGACACTGGATGTGTTTACAAGCATAATTATGTCCATGATTTTCAAGGATACTTTTCTTTTTTTTAAAGGTCATACAGCCTACAGCAGAGACATTCCTCATTTTCAAGGACTCTACAGTCGCTGTAGGTGTGGTGGCTCTTCTCTCCCCAAATGCCACACAGAACAGCTGCACAAAGCCCACCAACTAATAAGGGGCAAGAATGTCACCCTACATTAACATCTCCAGTTACAACACAATAGCAATTGTTGAAATAGTCACTACTAGGTAGCTTGCTGTGTTACAGACATATCATCTAGGTTTCCAGACTGATTTATGGTACACAAAAAAAAAAAAAAAATAAAAAACCCAACTGAACTGTAGGAAAAAGAATCAGAATAGTTAAAGAAAAAATAAATTCATGCTTAGAGTATTAAAAATAGCACAGATGAGTCATGGTTACCAACAATAAATGGAAGCTCATGCCCTGTCCAAAGTGGCTTGCTTAGACATCTTCAGAAAGAAACATGATAAATATACAAACACACCTGCTTTCAAAATAAATCACTTGAAAATAAAACACAAATCTGAAATTTAAAACAGAAACAAAGTGAGGATAAATGAAAAGTAGTAATATGCCTATTGGTCCTCAGCTCTACATATTTAGGAAACCATCAGTTCAACGGAGGAATGGAGGCATTAAACATTCTCACAGTATTTTGTGAGTACACTGGAAAACCTCTAACTTGCATTGAACACACCTAAATAAATAGGTGGTTAAAACTGAGTGGTTTAATATGAAACAATAAAGGCACCAAAGCTTTCATGTCACCTTCTGACAGCCATCAAGGATGTTGATGCCTGTAAGCACCACATAAGCAGGGTGCCAGGTGCTCTGATGGTGGACTTGGCTGCATCTGCCCCACTACTTCACTGGTCCTTGTGTCTGCAGTACAGCATGAACTGATTTCACTCTTCTGTCTTCACACAGCTAAGTGAGGTGATAGAAAGTTATAAGACAAAAGACAGGAAAAAAATAACATTTTATTCAATTTCTTTCCTAGTTTGTTGGTACTGTGGTAGTGACTGTTTCCCACAGTGCAAAGTACTCAAAAACTACAGGAACAGGCACCTACTACAGACTTTTTTTTTTCATCTTTAGGCCACACTGTTAAAAACTGTTTTAAACTAAAGCCTCCCCCTGAGAAAAGTTTAAAGGAAGTAAGTAAAAATAATCTTACAGCTCTGTCTGTACTTCTCCTTGTACCAATCAATCCAACAGGAATGAACGCAGAAAGCAAAGCAAGATGAAGCAACACAATGTCTGCCCAAGAGCATATAAACATCTGTAAAACTATAGTTTTGTTATGTAAATAATAAAATTTATTATATAATTAACATATATGTGTATATAATAAAAATAAAACTCCAGGTTGCCATGGTTGTTATGCAATGGGTTTATAGAAGAGAAATACAATTCCAGAATGAAATAGAAAATCCTCTTTTTTTCCAAAGAACCTCTCCTTCCAATACTAATTTTAGCATAGGATTTTATCACTCTAGTAACTACGGTGAAAGACCCATGAACAGGAAAAAAAAAAATCAACTGGTTTGGGAAGTAACCAAGACAAAAATCTGCAGCTCAGCCTTACACCCACCCTCATTCATACAGAAGGTTCCTACAAGGTCCATGCTGCCTCAGGGTCTTGTACAATTCTTCTGAACTAGCTCCTAGCACAAGCCTTGATTTCCATTCTGAGAGCCTTGCTGTAATGCTTTAAAATTTCCAAAATTTCTTTTTTTTTTTTTTTGTGATATACCCAATTCTTACAACTTCAGAATAAAAGGAATAAAAGGGAAAGAGGACAGACCAGTTACAGATGCAGTCAAGAAATACAGGAAATTTAAAAAGTATTTTAAACTAACTCGCGTAACCTGATGAACATCATCGCTTGTATTATTCCAGTTTCAACTGTACAGACAAACTAGACAACAGCACATTAAGATCAATGGAAATAAATACTCTTCTGGAGCCAGCCCCTCCACCCAAGGAACCCTGGAAGTGTGTGCAGAAAAGCACTTTAAATCCTGCAGTTAAATTTTAACAAGTATTATTAATATTTACCTAGTTTGTTTTAAAGACACACACAGATTTTTGGTCAGACCTATCTGTAAAGATTTGCTGAAATTTTTATGTGTATTTGCAGACTTCATACTATCAATTCCTATTCCAAGGCAAGGCTCTTGATTTGTAATTATAGCCTTTGAACTTAAAACTGAAGAAAAAAACATTAAACTAGTCCAGTACAGGACTAGGGCCTGCTCTTTCTACCAAAGTAAAATCTCTCTCCAAAGTCAGCTTTTTCCTTTCAAAGTTCTTGAAAATAATACTTCTCTTCTTTTGTTTTTTTGCCTTTTTCAACAGCTCTTGTTCTGTAAGTGTAATTGTAAACAGAAGTTACAGTTCTCTTGCACTTTTCTAGCCATGAAAACAGCCTTCATTTAGGGAAGGCTTCTGCCATTGCTCCCCCTGGTTCTCACCATCAGAGCATTAATTGGGTCTGTGCTGATACACAGGGTCTGCAGCACAGCTCGTCCAGAAGCCTGTCAAGTCCCATCTCCAGCTCAAGGCACAAAAGAGGAAAAGGTAACAGCCCTACTTGGGCCCAGGAGCGATGGGGTCAACAAATCAGGCAAGACAGTGAAAGGTTAAAGTCACTTTGTCTCACTGCAGCTGTAAGGCAGATCATACCTGGCAGCAGAAATTAAAACAAATGGTAATATGTTCTGGTTGAAGTAGTCCAAGAAGGAGAAATACTTTATCTTGGTGCCAGGAACAGACACAAGAAAGGGCAGGGACCAACTGAACAATCAAATACACCCTGAGCAAAGTGAAGAGAAATCTATCTAGGCGACTACTGCAGCATTTCTGTACGTGTCTTTGGCTGTCCAGCAATGCTGTGGCTGAACAGGCTCTCAAAGAAAAGAAATCTGCAGGAAAGGTTCTTGTTTGCATTCTTTTTAGCTTTCCTTCTGTCAGGGCATAGCTGGAGCCAGCAGCACCTGGGTGCAGGGGACTGGAAGCTGCAGGCTGGCCCTGTTGTCCAATGGCTGGGGCAGGACCTACCATGGGGCCTGGGCACAGGGGGGATTCCCAGGAGAGATGGGCTGGGACTCGCAGAGCTGGGGTGTCCTTGGGGCCCAGTCGTGTGTCACATCCTGATGGATGCACCCCAGTGAGCCACAGGGGAAAGGCTGAACAACTTCCATGTCATCTGAACAGTCTTAGCGTGCCATACAACCTCTTGTAAGAGGCATTTTAAAGTTACAAATGAAATATGTAATGGCATTCCACATGGTGTGTATATGAACTTGTGTATTTAATGCAAGCTATTTATCTTCTGCAATGATTAGTCCCTGTGATAAGTATCAACAGCGCTTACAGAAAAGAGACCATCTGATGTCAGAAAACACAGCAATTTTAATTTACAGAATTAAAATTTTACAAAGTATCTACTTTTCTTTCCATTCAAGAAAGATGTCATGGTCTAGAAACTGGATTTCCATAAGACTGATTTGTATCAACAGTCTGCCAAATCACTCTAGTTCTCTTCTTAAATTATCTTTTTCTCCATCTGTCTACACATTCCCATGCACTAGGTTTCCTTCATGCAGAGGACAGATGTATCCTCACCTCCCACTTACCGAAATGGCACTGTAATAGAAACATTTAAATATTAATAATGGGTGTGCCTTGCATCCACACAATTCCTTTGCCAAAGTTAAATCACCACTGGGATGGAGAGATTTGCATCACTATTCAACAAAAGTAAAACAACAACAAACCAGGCCAAGAATGATGAAAATAAATGGACTATCATGTTCCAGGCACAACTAAGCTTTTCCCCATGCTCTCCCATAAAAAGCATTAGAAAGATTCATACATTTTTAAAACTATTTTCTCCTTTGATAAGGTCAGCTCCTGCATCAGCACAGGCTCTTACCCTCCATGCCATAAGAAACACACTGAATACAGCTGTGTTCTTCCTCCTCTGCAGCAGCTCCGAGCAATAACTTCACATGCCACATGCAACACATTCATCATGTAGATGAATGCATGCTGTTGCTATTGCTTTTGAACTGTTTTCCCTAACTTGTTTAGCACTAAATTACTTGCCCAACACTAAGGGAAGATCTTTATGAGTCAACACTCTTGGGGAATGGTCTGAAATACGTAAGACTAAAGTGTACAAATTCTTGTAAACATTGCAGATTTAAAAGCTCAACAGAAAAATATTCTGGGTAGCAGCTGTCAATTCAACTATCTGAGCTTTAATAATTGAATGTTACTTCAGGGCACCTTAAGTGCTGATTTCAGCCACAGCCTATGAGCTGGTCATAAAGAATTTAGAAGTCTTACAGCATCCTCTTCTATTCTAGCAAGTAAACCAAATAACTCCTTTCAAGTGAAAAAACAAACCCATGATTTTTAACTCCCTCTCACTTGAGAGTTCCACCTCCTAATCTATTTCCTGAGGGAGGTACTCTTCATACTTTTAACTTAATCTTCTTCTACATCAAATGCTTAAAGGGGCACTGAGTCTATCCTAGAGTGCAGGTCATAAAACCTCACTCGGCCCCTTTTATTCAAAGGGTCTGCATAGTTAAAAGCCATCATTTCCTCATATAATTAAATATAATTTAATTATATATAATTACTATGTAATTAAATACTCATCATTTTTTCCAACACTGGCAGTTTTAGTTATTTTTTACAGAAGGTAAATGAAATAATTTTGTTCAAGTCATTAGAATAATACCTAGCACTGCAAGAACCTTTGGTCTTGTCACCAGCAATAAACACGCACTTGGTCAAGCCCTCCCTGTTCACCTAACCTCAACTGTAAATTGCACTATTATACAAATACCCCACAGATAAAAGGGCAATCCCTTTTTTTCCTATTCAAGTTGAAGTAGCAGTAGCTGCACTTTGCTTTGCCCCAGTAGCTCTTTTTAAGCCATCCCAACTCTCTCCAATCTGGAGGAAATATAGCTTTTGTATTTCCACATATGGTATATGTGAATAGTTCTGACTATTCACAACACTAAAAAAATCCCAAGTTTGTCTTAAAGAAGAATGGTTTCAATTCCATAAAGGCAGGTTTTTTCTGGGGGTTTGTTGGTATTTTCTGGGGGTTTTGTGTTTGTTTTGTTTTTAACAGCCTTGCTTCCATTGCTTTCAGCTTTTGAATCTTCAGAATTCATATTACCAAAATTTTCACTATTCAAGCCAAAAAATTTACCATTTGTAATATAAACTCAGATTCTTCTAAAATCATAAAAACCAGAAATGCAAGTTTTAGTAACAACAATCAGTGTTTTAAGGCACAAAAATAAGAGGACCAGTGATAACTTTCTCTAACTGTATTTTAGAGAAAGACATAGTAAGAAAAACCCAGCAAATGCTGATCTCAAATGATGAAATAAGGAAGTGTCAAATACCATATCTGTGCAACAAGTGCACTAGAAAGGTAAGATATTTATGAATCAATTCAGTACCAGAGTTGATCATTTTTACACTTAACTCACTAAACTTCAGTGGCATGAGAGTTTCCCAAATGTGCTGCACCATTGTGAATCATAAGCATTTCTTTAGTGACTTGACTAAATACTGAACAACTCATATAATCTCAGTTAATCATAATATGAACAATTAAATTCTTGTATACTTCTATCTTCTTAAAAGCTTACAGTCTGAACAAGAGATGTTACAATCAAAGAGAAACACTTTTGTTAACCTCAGTGAGACCAAGATGGAGATTTTATTTCCATAAATGTAACTGTCTGAGAGCTGTGATTCCACAGAGGAAAGTACCACCATCCTTGTAGCAACAGCTGTGCAGCCATGAAAACCAAACTACCCAGAGGCAAAACCCCACTCCCACAGCCATGGTATGATAAGCATCCTAAAATGGTCTGGCATTTTCAAAAGGGACACCAAACCCAAAGATACAGGCCTGATGACATAGAGGGAGCAGCCATGGGGGTTAACTCAAGAATCCAAATTCCCTGCATCTGACTTCAGTTGCATAAAACTTCTGGGAAAACAAAGGTTTAGCTTTAGCTTTCAGTTACAGCCACTGAAAACCCCAGATTGTGACATGCTTCACAACAAGAGTCATATTTAAGTGAAAAATAATAGCATCAATTTTTAGTGGTGCCCTTTTGAAGTAGCTAAAGAAACAGATTGATGACTAAGACAACAAAAAGCAGTGACAAGTATAAACCCATCGTGGGTTTCAATGCTATATTTAAATCATATTTTTATGTCAGTGGAATACTACAGACGAAAATTAAAATCTTTTGTACTGACAGCTGTGGAGCAAGAGGAGTTGTAGCTCCCCAATAGTAAAAGAGATTGAAGCTGGAAACTTGAGCAACTTTCAAGTCCTTCAGCTCCCACTTCTGTACATGCAAATTTGGTATCTCAGGAGACAAACAGCAAGGAGACAACCAAACACCTTCTGACAGTTTTCCTAGCACAGGTATCCATCTTCAGTGGCACCCTTTGGAGCTTTGCATTTCCAAAACAGAAAGACATCTTCCAAGCACAGGTATTTTCAGGAGTTCCTCTCCTTCTTTCTGTTACAATTTTGTGAATTATTTTTCACACTATGTGATTCCAGAGGTTCATTTTTTTCCATAAAAACCAACCATTATCTTTGTGTACCATTTGTATTTGTCTGAACAATCAGCTATACAGTTTTCATAAACATTTATCACAATGAAACAGCAGTAGTGAAAATGAGAACATTTATCTTAGCACTGCTCTTTTGAGGAGCAAATGCTCAGCTCCATTACAGGAAAATAGAATCAGAATTATGTAGGGAACCAACATGATCCCTTGAAAATTTGCTAGCTTTACTGAATATCCACACTTAAACACAAATTAGTATAATAAAGACAGGGAGAAGAGGCTTGGGAATGCACTCCTTATTTGTTAATTGCAAATAACAAATAATAATTTGTTATTTGCCTGTTAGGCAAAATGGAGGTGTACCAACTCAGCAGAAAGAAGAATGGCAAATGGAAGCAAGAGGACTGAAGATACAGAGCTGCCCAGTCTCTTAAGCAAAGCTTACAAACTTTCTGTAATAACTGAAACACACGAATAAGCAACAATTACATAGTAACCTACTTCAGATTAACTGCTAGGTCACATAGGTTTACCTTCTTGGATTAGCAGACAGGGAGAAGGTAACATCTGAAGAAGTGACTAATATTGACTGATGTCACATTATCACTGAACTCGCACTGGTACATTTTGGCACATAAACAGTTAACAGATGTATGGAGTTAAAATAAATGTAACAAAGTCATGTTTGGAACATGCTATATCGACCAAGGAGGAAAGAGGATTTAAAAGAAATATTGGGAAGTTTAATCTTCAATATTTAAAGCTTGGGTCCCAAAGCAAGTGAGATTGATCCCACAGCCTGATAAAAATGAAGCTAAACTTCAGTGTATATTGGTGTTTCAATATGATGTTTAAATCTTAGAAAAGGAGCCTTAAAACACTTTTGTGGAAAATTAACAACTTATTTCAATTTGACACACTCTCTATTACCAATCTTAGCACTGTTCACCTATTAAAAACATCAAACAATGAAATAGTGATTAACAAAAAAATCTTCCTTTAAGTTTTACTCCAAGGGCAATTGTACACAGTGTTATTTCAGTAGGGACTGAATTTGTAAAGAAAGTAAGTTAACATGACTTAAATTTATTTTTAAATAAACCCCTAAACCCTCTTGTAACCATTAAGTATTACCATCTAATAATAATATGTTATTACACTCCCTGTCTCTTATTTTCTAGCAACACGATACAAAAGCACTGCTCAATATCCTTAATGCAGAAAGCTGGGAGGTAGGGTTAATATTATTAGACTCTTCTAAGTTTTAGTACAGTGGAAACCTGGCATTGGTCTGATACTGTCCAGGATGATAGAAGAGATGCTGAAATAGCCAGAGAATGGGATTCATTCCACGTTCAGAAACCTGATCTGAGCCTCTTGAGCCATATGTGAGGTAGCAATGCCAGAATGTAATATGTGTCCTGACCAAGAAAAAGGATTCAGCATATAAATAAATCAGAGTGAATTTAAAATAACTAACTTCAACTTTTCCTTTCCAGGGACGAGAAATTGGAAAGTGCTGAGGGATTTTGTCTCATTACCTAACTACTTTTAAGAGGCATCTCATTACAGAGCTTCCAGAACCAGAACTGGCACTGGAAAGTACAGCTTTTTTATAGGAGTCAGACTGCTAGCCAAAAAAATCTTACAGCTATGCAGTATGGACAATGGGGATATGTTCTCCCAGGCAGGCTCCCTCAAACTTGAACACTCAGACCTTGAGGAGCACTCTTACAAAAAGCAAGATGGTGAAAGTAGGGACAGAATCTGAAAGTTTAAGCTTCTTCTCTTTTGGTTTTATTAGTATTCAAATTCTAATTCAAATAGCCTAAATGATCACCTTAGGTAAAGGATGCAACTGGTAGCAGCTGAGAACTGGAACTTCACTTAGCGGCAGAGTATCACAAAGAGCACCTGCAATAGCTTCAAGCAGACTTCCAAAAAAACAATATTTCTAATTATGCCTAAAATAAAAACACAAACAGGATACAACTGCAGGCCTCTATGATTACCCCAGATGAAGACTTCAGTTATCAAATAAGTAACTTTAGGAAAACACAGAAAATCAAAGGTTTGATACTTCGTCTGTTTTTTCACTTCACCCTCATCTGGAGGAGTCAGCTTGTATTGAAGAACAATGTCCTCCAAACAGCCAAGCTGACTGCTTAACTATCCCAAGAATTAAAAAATTCTCAAGCTAGAAAGAAACAGAAAGGATACAAAAGACCATTTCTTTACCACATCTGAACCACAAACTAGAAATAAAATACCTTTTATCCATAAATCTGTTGCCCTCTTTGAGAAACCACACACGCTTTTAGTTTGTTAATCCACTACACTTGTATGGTCAGAAAAAAAAAAAACCATCACCTGGTAAAAATTATTACCAATATAAAAAAGAACCTCTAATGACAACTAATGCTCATGCTCAGTACTACCTTAGCAGATTGCTGGTACAGTTTATTCAGAACTGTGCAAGCATATTTATTATGTGGCATTAATAAGTGGAGTCAATACACAGGTCAAACTATAAGCATGTAGTAGTGCCACAACACATTTTTCCTATTTACTGCAACTTCGAAATTGGCTCACAGTGCATTACTATTTTCACAGCAGGGTGCTTTTTCCTCCTTAATTTCCTGTTTAGAATGACTTATAAGAGTAACTTAACTCCTCGAGCCAATTTGGTCTCCCTGATTCCTTCAAATAAACTGGAGAAATCTGAAATAACAGTTAGTTCACCAGTCGTAAGATCATACTGCTCTTGCACCACTAGACCCTGAAAAAATCTTTGAAAATGTAAAGGTCTTAAAATTGTAAGATTTACAAGAGTAATTTTATAAGACTAAAATGAAAAAAGAAACAGCAAGCTTGCTTTGAACTTTTTGAAAGTACCTATCTGCAATGCAGTTTGTGTGGCTGCCACAAAGCTCTTAGCAAGGTCTTCATCCACAGTCCAACAGAACATGGGGAGCCAAGGCTCATCTGGGACTCATAGGTACCACAGTAATGGAGAACAGCAATTTAAAAAAAAAAATGAACTATGAAAAGACACAATCCACTGTAATCCTATGTAATCACCAGACTTTGAACAAAAAAGGATGACACAGAGATCCACCAGTGATAGTCAATCTTGGTTATTGTGCCTTGGCCCAGCATGCAAATCAGTTGCAGAGACACGGAACATTCCAGTCTCTGGATTGATGGCAACGGGCTGCAAACGATATCCCAGATGCAATGAGAGAGATTTTTGTATCACATCTAGTCATATTGAGTGTTTTTTCCAAAGGTCTGAGGTAGGGGAGTTCTTCTTGCCAGGAACCTCTGTTTGGCAGCCTCTTACTTTTCCAGCTCTCCTTTATCCAACAGTTAGGCCAAAATAAATTCATCACATTTACCTGCCAGTTTCTGCCTTCCAATTTTCCTAGACCTTTCAGTAACATATTGAAAATTCATTACTACTGACAGCATAATTGGAAATCAGAATGTCAGTGTCCTCTTTACCCAAGCATGCAGAGTCTCAATGAGCAGCAGGAAGTAGTGCCATTATGCACTGGCACAATAGCATGATGTCCAATATTTAACTGGTCAACTTCAAAAGTTACTACCTTGACTCAAAATTATAGAAAATGAAGTATATATCCATACTTCTTTTTTTTTCCCCCTCAAGCACAACTTGGTAAGGGTGGGGAACTGTTTAGAGAACCCTAAAAAAATTTTTTGCCATGGACATGAATGAAAACTGAATTCAATACTAATTAAATATTAAAGCATGTTTCTGTGAACAAAACCATGAGTCTTTTCCTCACTGAGGAAGAAAGTGGAAACAGTCATAGACAGGAAACAAGCATCTCACACAGCAAAAGTTATTTTACTCCAGTGTTGTCAAAGCAGCTACAAGGAGGGTCAAACTATGACCTCACTCTCAAATCTAGTGCAAACAATCACTTTTAATCACTCAAACCAGGCAAGAGGGCCACCGTGGTTACAAGAGGTAAAGATGCTTATTCCAGGACAAAAAGAAAGCACTAGGGGAAGACTGCAAGCCCTGTTGCCTCCATCTAAAAAATTTTCACAGTATTTTCCATTCTCTGGACTATTTCACCTTGAAAACATCTCTCTTTTTTTCCAATTCTGAAAAGCCAATTCTTTAGTCAATAATTACTTCCCAAGCATGAGTACTTTTCAAACTCTGGACTATCCAAAAATATTTTAGTTACTTCCAAACCATTTTAGGAAAGTGAATAAAAGGCCACAGTTTCTTATAAATAGTGTTAGCAGAATTACTGAGCATAATCCAGGATTATCGCAGTGAGATGAAATAGACTAAATAGGTCAGCACAGTACACTTCACCATATTCTTTATTTTTCACTATCTTTTCATATCATTTCATATCATTTTCACTGTCATTTCATATCATTTCACTTCACCATATTCTCTATCTTTCAAAAAATAGCCAACAAATATTTCTCAAAGTTTTCCCATTTCTTTTTCATGAGAAAATAATAAAATCATATTTTACTCCTTGGTGCCAGGTATCAGGCAAACCACCAGGGAAAAAATCCACAAGCAAAAAAGTGTTGAACAATTCTCCTTTTGTAATAAAATCCAGTTATTTACAAGGTCAGGTTTCAACTTCAAATAAGGAAAATCATAACAGACCTTTATAGGAGAGATTTTGGTCCAGTAATTTCTTTTTTCCCCCCAGTATAAAGCAATTGCATGGTAACGCTATTACTACAAAAATACGTGCATGACCTAGCAGCCTCAGAGAACTCACTACTAGAAAATGACACTCTATAGCTTGAACTTGAAATGATATGCATTTTTTTCACTTAGGTTCCTCATCTCTTTATTATCTCATTATTTGTATCTGCTTTCTTCTCAGTTTATGGCACTTGAAGATTTTTTAAAGATAATTTTAGGAAAGTCATATACAACTTCAGAGTGATATGACTAAGCTATTGGTCACCCATGAAACAAGAGTGAAAATATTTAAGTAAATTATAAAGTGCACACATTGTCTGAAGTCTTGTTTTATAGATGGAAAAGCATTTGAGACATTAATTTATGCACCTTGCCAAGGGACCCTATCTAACAAAATTTTCTTAGCAAAGGACATTAAAGGTCCTAGCAATTTTTTGTTCTAATGGATGTTTATTATAAGTAGTGAATTTAGCAAGCCACTTAACTTGCTGTATCACACATCTGTGGAAGGTCAGGTCTCGTTCCTGCGCCAATCAATCTCCAACCAAGTCTTCAAATTCCTGCTGCTTCATTAAATTAATCTGCAACAACACCTAATCTTTACCAACTCAATTTCATTTGTGACTATTAGGTTTTCCTAAATTGATCTTAGCTCTCAGATAAGTATAAACATAAACACATACATTGAAAGTGGGTTAAAAATATTATGGTAAATATTTGACTGACAGTGTTAGAAATTCTGTTAAAATAGAAGTGTCAAAAATAAGAAAGCAGTTCTAAATTGTAATTAGCAACTATGAGTGTTATAGAGAAGTTTGAACTTGCCTCAGCATTGGGCCACAAATCCTGAGGAACTTCAAGAAATAATTTTTGTCTGCTTGCCCTGTCCAATGCCAAGCCTCAACTCAAACCATGTAACCATTTTTATATTTGAAGATAAAATGCGTAATCTTTTAATCCAAAAGTATACATAAAGTCAGAATACCTACCAGATAAAAGTAAAATTTTTGTTGAGGTTTGATTCCTGTTTTTTTACAAAAATTGTCTTGCAACATCTAGATCAGTCAAAAAAAAAAAATCAAAGAATTATTTTTAAGGGGGAAAATATCAGTCATATGATTTCTGCAACCATATCCTACATTTTCGTATTTGACATCAAAATGGATAATGCTTTACTAACCAAAGGACAGGCCAGATCTTACCAGCAGTAACTCCTCTGCAAGTGTCATGACTTCAGAGCAATTCTACAGAAGGCAAAAATGCAAACTCATCAGCTTGCAGAAGTTAATCCTTAGCCACATTTTTATTCTGAGGGAATTGATCAAAAACATGGACCAGATAATGATGGCTTTCCAAACGTTTGTTAGCATTCTGAAAGAATATTTGGCACTTATAAGGTAGGCTGTAACATTCAGAATTGCCACTGGTACTTAAAATATAAAGCCTTTTAACCACATCAAATGCAAGCCTAAAAGTTCATACCTCCTCATGCAAAACAAAATGCAAGCAGGAATGTTTGTCAGCCTATAGAGAGATATCACCAAAGAGTAGTGGCAAAATTAACAATTCAAGGTGTTTTTCTACTTTTCTCCTATGCATATAAGCCACAATTATTATTATAACTATCACAAAAATTTTTAAAAGGGTCAGTATTCACAATCATAGGCAGATTTGTTTTTCAGGAAGGAAGCAGAAGCAAGGTTAGCGGAGAAATACGATCAGGTTTTCATGGCTGGAGTTTTACGTGCTGGAGACTTAAAGTTTCTTCATATTAGGTAATATCCACAGAATACTGTAATAAATACCTGATGCTGTTTGAACTGTGCTTAAATCTTAAATCAGCTTTGAATCTGCTTCCTGTGCTTAAAATTCACTATGATTACCTATTTCTACAGTCCTTCCCTAAGTTCACCATCCTAATGAAATAAACTTCGTAGACATCTGGCCTCACACATCCTAATTGAAGCACAATCATGCTCTCATATTAACTCAAAAATAGCATGTGAGATCACAAAAATAAGGTTTTGCTTTTCCACACCATTAACCAGTAGACTGATATCAAGTGTTGTTCAACAGCCATTTTAAGGCTGAATCCACTGGTTCTAAATAGAAAATAAACCCTAAAATTTGGGCACTTCATTGTCTGTTAGTGTATGGCTTTGCAAAAAACATAAAATAAAAATTTCTTGGTTTTCCTCTCTGCCAAAGTCTCCAAATTATTGCTGACCAATATTAGTCGGCATCATTCTTCAATTTTCAGTGGAGAAATTCTTGGATCATCTGCTGATGGGCCATCAGACAGTTTCACTGTTTCTTAGGCTATACCTATGCTGCAGAATATCCATGCTCTGCACAAGGCTGTAAGATTATTCAGACCAAGGACCTGATGTGAGTACACTACAGCTTTCTTACATCCTCATGCCCATGTTTTCTTTCCTTGGAAACCAGGATTCAGACTGAATGAAAATGTAAATGAAAAATTAGTGGTATGTGCTTTGGGCTCATCCCAATATTAAATCAGACATGGAGAGTCATGGAAAGCACTCTGTAGTTAACAGAAAGGGATATGTCCAAAAAAATGTGGTTCTAAGTTTAGGTCCCACACTCCTGATTTTAACAATTCAGTGAGGTGAACTGACCTTCACATTTCTGTCATAGCCCTCTGCATGCCCCTCAATACTGTCGTGACTGGCAAGGGGGGTGAGTTGTTTAGCTCTTTTTTCTTTCTTTGGGGTGGTTTTGTGGGTGGTTGGTTTGGGGTTTTTTTTAATACAACAGTGAGCATAAGAGTTAAGAAGTTCAAACACTTCATCCATTTACACAAGTAACAGACAAAGCTACAAACTCAGTGGATTTTTTGTCAACAAAATGTTACAAAAGTCACAGCCTTGATCACAAAAATTACAACACACAGCAGGGTCTTATTACAGTTAGTCTTACTGTTTAGAGTGATACGCCCTAACATTCTGCCAACACCATGTACAAGCAGTAGTGCAATTCTAAATATATAAGCGACTGAAATACATTGAAATATTAACTGCCATAAGGAAAAACAAAACTGCACTGGAATAGTTTCATATTTAGTCTTCTATAACAAGTATCACACAGTATTTTTAAAAGCTCATGTTTGAAATAACGCTTATGTAATTTATTATTATTTTTTAATGAGTAAGGGCCTTTAAAAATGCCTCTCAGCAGCACTTCTTGACATACCTTCCTCTGAAAATGATTCATGCAACCAGGCTAGTTACACTTTCTTACAAAGAAAACCCTGTATATTGTGGACTACTCTTACCACTAACAGATACAAACAAACAAAAATCATTTATTATTTGATAGAGCATGACCAGTTTTGGGTACGTCAGTCTTCAGCTATGCATCACAGCAATTCATCACCAAAAAATTTAAAGTCAAAAATCAGTTTAAACTGAAGCTCAAATACAATCTTGTGCACCCTAACTTCAAAATACTTCTCCAGAATAAATTTTACACAGGAAATCAACCATCATTCAGTGACTAGGCAAGGGGAGTGTGTTATTTAAAGCCATGAAATGCTCCTGAAATTTCCTCATCCATTATATAATCATAAAATCCTTTTAACATCTAGTAAAAATATATCAACTTTTAGAAGTATAAATATCTATTATCACAGTCCACACAGGGAAGAAGAGAGCAATTACTATTCTCCTTCCTTTCTGTAACAGCAGTCCATTACCTTTTTTTTATCCTTACAAGACTTGCAGTAACAGTACTATGACATTTATCAAGATCTTCAAGTGATGACTGAATTTAGATACTTTATTACAGCAGTGATCTATTCAGTGTGGGAGGGTGCCTTTTTATTTGAGGAATTTCTGCATTCCTTTTCACAGTTTTATTCCTCACATTAAAAGACCCCCATATTGCATGACTATTTACTTTCTCTTTTTAAAAAAATTTGGAAAAATAAAGAATTATGGTCAACTAATTCTTCCTACAAACTTCTATTAACTCTATGCAGTGATCATTTCATTTACGCAATGTAATTCTGACTTCAACACAGGAGAAAAGTGATGAAGACAACATTATTTTAGGAATTGTCTCCTTTCCACTAAAGACATGAGTTCTTCTAGAAGTGTCTGTAAATCACTTTATCATGAATATCATATCAACAATCAGTACTGGGTTGAATGAGGTCTTGTCTTCTGGGACTGGGTGGTCACACAGACTCACATGCTTTCAGTGTTTTGCTTTAGAAAGATATTTAATTGAGCAGTGAGCAAATTCCTCATATATAAGAAGGTTAGCCTAAGCCACAAAGTGCAGTGGCAGTATAAAAGAAACGACTGACTTTTGCAAAGTAAGCATTGCCTTTGATCTTATCTGCTACAAATTCAGTTACTCCACAGCACTCCTGAAGAGCCTGTTTTGTGTTGCTGGAAACAGGAGCAAGGTATCTATGTCAGCATTCCATACAGGAGGTGATCTCTGCATTTGGCTATCACAAGCATTTGATGCTATTTCAGATTACAGAAAAGTATTAAGGGAAAAAAAAGTAAACACTGATTAAAAAAACAAAGGAAAAAAATATGTAAAGCCTAATATATATTTCTTGAGATTAGCTCTTCCTAGTCTAATATCTAATTTCCTAGTCATATTTCCAGTACAGTTTTTTAAGTAGTTCTATTATTTTACTGTTCCTGTTACATACACCTCCACAAGCATAATGAATACACAACAGTAAAAATAAAGCTTTGCAGCACCGCATGATATTATGAGCTCAGATGTATGTATTCACCACAGCTTTTAGACATTTTTCTGCTCTTTTAAATGCATTCTAGTTGGCTGGAAAAGCAGTATTTTTATCTAATATTTTCATTTTCTGTTTACTTTACTACATCTTTACATTACTCAAACAGTACTGACAATTCCATCTAATTATGTGGTTCGGATACCTTGAAGAGAAGGAGTATAAAAACTTTCCCAAAGTCAATATAGCAGCCAGCAGCATCCCAAGCTGGAGAATCAGATGTTTCTGAAACTGTCCTGAATTCAAATGCCTCAGCCCAAAACCAGGGTGCCATCATAGTATACATTTTTTGATGTACTGATACAGAATATGCTCTTCGATCATCTTTCTTTTTTTTCCTTTGCTCTACCAAGAGTTATCTGAAGCTGAAATTAGTTTGAACTCTAATTATCAGCCCATGCATTAAAATCTTTTCTTCTAGGAGGCTGATGCTTACTATTCAGCTTGTCTAATCTGTCAGAGGGTACAATGCAAATGAGTGCAACTCATTAGCTGCTAACCCATCATCTTCATATCACAGTGAAAACAATGACTGGGAAGTAATTCAATTTCACTCTGCATCTCATGTATTCAGTGGCTGTTCTCCCGGAGCTAGGCTAACTTGCCAAAAGGTAATGAGAGCAATTTAAGTTTTCAGGAAAGATAAAACTGGGGAACAATGTATAGCCTGAGATAAGACAAATTAATTGTGGCCAAAGGAGGGAGTCTGAACATAAAGTTAGGTGTCTAGGGCAAAGTTAATGTAAAGAGAATCCTACAGCTTAACTAGACACATATGTTACAAAGTACTAAACCATACGTCTATTGCAAAGCAGTGGCACCAAACAAAAGTAAAATTAAGACGTGAAACAAGGGAAACATGCAGAGAACATTATTACACACATCTAAAATAAGAAAAAGAAATGTCAGCAACCAGGCCAAATGTATACCCCTCACAGTTCAAGCTACACTAAACACACACAAAACCAACCACTATGGCACAGGGAGAAAATGTGTGTGTTGACATTAAAGCTGTATATAATCACATCTTAAAACCACATCAAAAGCTGAAGCATCTCACCAGGAAAGTGGTGAACGTGGGTCAATGCTATAGAGAGCAAGGCCTGCACTTCAGGGGTACCCACGTTTCCTAGCACTCACTGGGATCCAAGGCACATTCCCATGTCATTTTGGAAAGGTCACAGTCCCTCACACTTGGTGGCTGAAAACATTTATGGGCTACCATGGCTTTCCAACAGCCTGTCAAAATTTTGTTGATGATGGGCAGTCATCTGCATGTCACATCCCATGTCTCTGCACAGCAGAGAGGCAGCTCCCGAGGACCAGTGACAAGCTAGGAGATTTATTACTTTATCACCTGGTTTTGGTTTTTTTTAGTTGCCAAATATTATTGGCCTTTAAAAAAAAAAAACCTATAAATGCCATTCTTATATTTTAGATTTTTTTTCTTTTTTGCTATGAAGCAAAAGAAAAATCCCTTTTCTATAAACTTATCAATTGAATATTTGGACTTTACATGGCCACTATGTTTTTTAAAATGACAATTTAAAGCTGCACAGCCACAGCACAGGTTTGGGTATACACAATGACAATTGAGTGCTCTCTGAAGGACTTCTGAAGAAGCCTTAAATCAGTTATTCTGCTTTAAGGATGTAAGCTATCTTTAGGGGAAAAAAAAAAGTCTATTATTCTCAACTTCAAAAAAACAGAATTAATGTCTTCAATATGAAAAAAGTATTTGAAAATCATCTTCCATTCAAATTGATTATATTTTTAGAAGTGATAAGTCTTACCTAAGAGAACTGTCATCTTTCACATTACGTGAACTCTTATTTGGAATACACACATGAGGAATAACCCACTCCATCAACATAACCAAGAAAATTACTTTTTCATTTTTCATAATCAATTCTGTCAAAGGCTACAAGATAGAACAGCATACAATTTATAACAATTTCACAATCTCCAAAATTTTTACTACAACACAGGTCTGATCATATGTAAGGCTTCAGTTCTAATTCTGTTGTAGATTGTTCATTATTCCCTTTTTGCCTCTAAACCAGCACCCACATTTCCACTGCACTTAAGTTAACTCCAGCATGGATTTGACCCATTTCCATGTTCAAGTAACTTTTCTATTACCAACAATATGAAAATCTTATTAAAAATATATACAAGTATTAGTGCATACTCCATGTCTGTTGGGCCTAAGAAGAAAGCAAGCATCTTTGGTTAACCTACACTTCATAAGCTTTGTTAGTTTCTCAGGAAAGTACCCAACTTCTCAAAGCTCAAATACAACTTTCTTGACCACTTAAGCATTGCTTGGAACATGCAGTGATATCACAAAACCTTAAATTCACACCATTTTTTTTGTTTCAATCCTTCCTGAAATGTCTTTGGCACAAGTTCATTTATCCTAGGCACTGAAATACTCCCTTGTAAAATACCCATTTTAAACACAAACTGAATGCATAACTGCAAAGCAACAACCTATAAAGAGGTCAGGAAAAGCACTGAAGTCTCTTATTAAAGCATACTTTCTCAAACAAATAAAAATCATAACAAATCAAATAACACTTATTAACTTGGAAATTTTCCCCATAGCTTGATATCCAGAATAAAAAGTCTTTGCTCTAAATCTGCACATACAATTTTTCCAATCTTACCACTATGAATACTCCTTAAAATAGGACATCAGAATTTAGATAGCTTAATTGAAGTGACTAGAAGGCAACTGTGACACTTATTATAGCCTAGTAATTATAAAAAACTAAAGTAGTAAAATTTTTAGGACACTTTTCAGACTAGATCCATACTAGCAAATGAAACACCAGCCAGGTGTTCATGGAGAGCAGAAGTAAATCCCTCCATTCTAGTAAGTTTTTGATGGCAATATCTCTAGATTGCTTTCAGCCCCTGCCAGCTGCCCACCTCCCAGACAATTCTCAGGCACAGTTCAGAGTGAGCACGGGTCATTCACCATTCCCAACAGAGCTTGGCTGTAGCCCAATATGGAGAAAAAAGAATTTCAGATGAATGAAGGCTCCTCTATGGCAGTGGGCATAAGTGTCACAGTATGGTCCTACTCATGCTAATTTACTGGCATTGATGTAACCCTAATAAAAGTTTTGCCTCAACTTTTTAATCCAGGTTTCAAAGTATTGCAGTGACTTCCTCGAACTCCTTACCTTTAATCCTTGCAAACATCAATCATGCTGACTGCTGCATTCTGGAAAAGGAAATGCCTCCCCAAGACAAGTGGGGTTCTGTGAGGCCAAGCAACAAAGGGACACAGAGCATATCAGATGTATCACAGTTACCCTGAGGCAAATGTCAGATGTGCCTAGAAGTACAGTGCTTGCTGAAAGAAGAGTTAGTTACATCCCATTTCACCACTGAGCATGAGCAGGCACATGAGGCAGCTACTACAGATTGGCTCATGCACTGTAATCTCTCATTTTATCTTGGTCTAGAGCAACTTGTCCTTTCACAGCACCACACAGCAATTACAGTCCTTTCAGATGCAGACAGGCAGTATTAAACCCGTGATGCTTGTGAGGCTGGGCATTTCTGAATGGCAGAAGTGATCATGTGCCCTGGTCTTACTTGATTACAGTGTACAAAACTCTCATAGCCTATTGCAAGGGAGTCGGTGTAACTCCCTCTGCACATGAGTGGCCAACACCATCCTTCTCCACAACAGACATGGAAGAGCCATTTCAGCTGCCTTGGACAAACAGCAGCTGAAACCCTGTTCCCCTGAACTGAACATCTGATCCAGCAGTTCAGCCCAAAGTGATTGCTTGGCTATTCAGAGTTTGCACTACCTTGCTGCTGCACTTACTCACTGGAAGTAACACATCTACCCTGGAAGTGGGTGGGAGAGGCAGCAACTGGTCCTGGAGTGAGCCCTGATGTTCAGCTGGAGGAAAAGGTTACCAGACAGCTGGCATCTTGGCAAGATGAACTAGGTTATACACTTTGTCTGTGAAGACACAGCTATGCCTTCTTAGCTTCCACATACCAAAACAAATAGAGGGAGAAACAGTCAGTAAAAGAAATCAGAATCTTGTGAACATGAAACCTGTATTTATTTCTTCTGTACTAAATGTGGTTCTAAAAAGGGAGGGTTTAGATGAAAATTCATCATTCAGAAATGAACCACAGGAATTTTTCATGGTCCTGGTGAAATGCTGTTGCCTGGAGACTCAGGTAGAAATTTGTCACTAAAGAGCTACCAAAAATAGCTCAAGTGATATTTCATTTGGCATGAGGTCATGAAGGCAACATTCGTGCAAGGGGAGATACATAAATTTCAAAATCACAGGATCCCAAGCTGACCTTGCAGCTTTTTGAGAGCTAGGAGAAGCTTTAGTATCACGACATAAGGACAAGATGCAGAAAAATTATCAGTGGCAAGCTGAAGTGTAACTAAAACAAAAAAAAAAAAGTTGCTTGTAATGAAACAAATAGTCAAGGACTGTCAGTAATGAGACTGTACAAGACGATGCAAGAATCTCTTCCATACTTCAACACATACTTCAATCTCATCTATCAGATGATCCCCTCCTCTAAACTAAAACATCCTGGGCTATACACAGCCAAGGAAGTATATTGGCAGCCACAGAGACAGAATAAGCACATCTCTTGTCCACTCGAACAACTCAAACTTTCCTTCCCAAGCAACACGGCACTGCAAAGAAATCTCTGCAAAGATACCTCGTTTAAGGAATATGTAACAATATCAGAAATAACCACTCTACAGGGAGAGAAACAAAACCTTGTATCAGGCAGGGAAGGAAGGAGTGATGTATCACGTGCAAATAGATTCAGCAGCAAGGCGTTTAAAAGCCTGTCTGAAGGAAAGCCACTGCTGAAGCAACAGCCACTGCTGCAGAGTGATCAGCCCTTAGGGTTGTCTTAAAGCTCCTGGGCACCTCTCAAAACACCTGGAGGCTCCAAATCAGCTTCTGCCCCCACTCAGATGTCATGGGTCTGGGCCCTGGGGGCAGCATGTCCACCAGCCTTGTTACCACACTGGGCACCCTATCCCTCAGAGAACAGCCTGTGCTCACTGCTCCCCAAGTTCCTCAGCTTCCATTTTCTTAGCCAGACAACAGCATAGGAGCTGCTATGGAGAAGGGAAATCTCGGTTATCCTCCAAATCTTCATCACTATTTTCATAAATACTGCTTAGGCTGCCTGAAACAGTCTGATTCTGCTGGAATTTTTATAGAGGTTCCTACCACAGATCACTGTGTGGATCCTCTCTTCTCAAGAGTGGAGGCCATTATCAGTGCCTTAAATGAAGACAGTTACATCCTCAAAAGGCTGTATCATAACCTCTCTTGATAGCTCTATATTTTATATGGGTTGTCACTGTGGAATAAATTAATCAGTGGAATTTCTTTGGTTCTGGATTTTTGTAAAAGTGTTACCATACTGTAGAGTACAGCTAAGTGTTTCCATCCTATCCTTTTAAATTTTTTATGGATATAAACAACAATAAACAAAAAGCAACCTTAGAGGCAAAGACCAGAACCTACACTTTTCTCTCCTGCACGCCAATCTATAACTTGCTTTCCTTTCAGTATCCTTTTTACTCCTACATATCTACCCAGTAACTCAGTTTTAAAAGAAAAACATTCTATTCCTACCCAAATAGCAAAAATACTCCTGTCATGCTGGTTGCAGATAATCAAAACTCTTCCTGCTCAGAAAGGCCTAAAATTACACCTAACTCTCAAACACTCAAATCACTGTTATTCTTATGCAAATTCATACAGAAGCAGCATTCAGTTTTGGATTAGGTTTCCCTGGTTAGTAAACCAGAGAAAACATTCAGGCAGTTTGCTATCTGACCTTTGGCACAGATGAATGCTAGGCAGAGGACAAGAGCATCACCTCTGGGAATGCAGCATTTCTGAGAAGACACATACATTAATACGCCTCATAAACTCAGATACCTAAGGAAGATGGCAGTGGTGGAAAGCAGTTAACCTGGACCACTGTATGAAACATCTTGACTTAGGATTTAGGACTGGATTTTGTCCTTTATCTTCTATATAGTTTTGCTAAATATGCCTGTACTGCTAGACATCACTGAGTTTGCATTAAGGCTTTACTACCTCTCAGACTTCATTTCGTGGCTGCACCAGACAAAGGAGCTTTCTGTACGCTGGGTGGCCTGAGGGGTGGGCATTAAATCAGCACAACAACACACCCCAGAGCATTTCTTACAAGAATCACAGTCTTTTCCAAACATTAATTAGGTTTCCAACTAGCAATACTTATGCATGAAGTGTGAGCCTCTCCTAGCTCCTAAGGGAGCTCTTCCCACCTCCTTAGTGTCTTGTTAAAGTCACTTTTTAGACTCTTTTAATTTGTGCAATGAACTTGTTCTATGGCTAGTCCTTCTCCATCACTGGGTTGTTAGGTTAAAGTAATTAAGCGCTGCTAATGATAATAATAAAAGCCATTATGTTCAAGCACACATTTGATCTTTCTGTCAAGTCATCACACAATGGCAGCACATTAAACAGGACAGGATATAACACAGCCTGCCAGAAAGGTACAGAAAGCCAGGTAGGTGTAAACCACACTCTAATAGGAAATGTTGCTATGCACATACCATGAGGCCAGGAAAGAGGACAAAATTACAAACTAAGAAATTATTTAGCATTGACAGCCAAATAGGTGAAGCAAAAGATGGACCTGCACAGAACTGTCACGGTGCTAGGGGTGGTAGGTGCTTCTCATGGAGGGGCAGCAGGGCAAGGTCTGGCAGCCAGGGACACCAGGGCAGCTCCAGGCACTGGGAGCCACCCTGGGCATGGGCTGAGGCTGAGGCAGGCCATGGGCCCACAGGTGGAATCCAGCAGTGCCAGGCTGGGGGGACTTGGAGACCAGCCCTGCTGTGGAATCACTGGAGGGTCATTCCCAGGGAGCTGACACTCCCAGGGTCCCAGATTGTGGGATACTGGGGGAGCCCAGCAGGGTGGACTGGGACGTTCAAGCCCATTACGGAAACCAAATAACAGCAACTGTGATACCAATTTAAACATAAAAATAGCTTCACCCTGATGTCAAAAGCCCAGTGTGTGAGATAAAATGCTCCACTTGCAGATAAAACTGTTGTCATACTAAAAATATCAGCAGCAACTGACACATGAAAATTCCTGTTTAGAAACTCACAGGAAGAAGCAGATCATGAAAGATCCCCCCCTTCACAAAGCAGCCGACAGTGTCCATCAGGAAACCTTCAGCATGGGCAAGACAATTACGAGAAGAGGCAGATATAAATATATAGTTACTGAAGTTAATAAAAATGCCGTTCATGCCTTCCAAATCAGAAAAAAATAATACTAATTTTAAAAGGTAAAATCTTGAAATCATGAGTCAGTCTTTGTTTTGATCAGTTGTCTCAAGATATAATTTAACAAGACACTTATCTGCATGATAACAGAATGTACTGTCAGTATTTTGGATAAGACTGGGGTTGACTAGCATTTAACAGTGAGGATTTCACTCCATATGCCTTGTTGTTCAAGTTTTAGAGAAATTTTAGATCAATATGTAGCTACCAAAGAGTAAAAAATCTTATTGCAGTTAAGATTTCAAATGTCAAAAATTATGTTGGATTTCAAAAATAACCAAGATTTATATTTATAAAAACAGAGTAAAGCATAACAGGTAAGTTACGCTTTATACAGAAACAGGAGAAATTGAAACCAAAGCTACATTGAACAAATACATATCTTAACAGGACAAAATGAGAAAACATTAGGTACTAAGGAAAGTTTTTGCTTTACAACACACATTTGCCCCCATTTTCTAAAATTTTCCCGTATGTTAGATGTACCACAAGTATTGTTAGATGATGGAGGGAAGTCATAAAGTAATTTTTAAAAAAGGAAAGAGATTGACCCCTTTTCACATGAATGTTAGGAAGTATAATTTACTCTGGTACCAGAAGGCTAGTAGACTAAATGTCCAGTGCCATCAAGTAGACAGGCACATGCTACAGGAAAACTTGCTGGCATAGCAAAATTCTTAGTCAGGTAGAAGCCTAACCAAACAATGGTGGGAAAAATCAGGATAAAAAAAAAGAAGCAGGAGACTTAGCAACTATCAAAAGTAAAGAAGAATGGTGATACAAAATCAGACTATAACATATATGTTCACAGAGATCAGAATCAGGGAGGTGGTGAGAATAGACAAGCCACTGCAAAGCCGAAGTATCTGAGTGAATTCTTTACCCAGAAAGGACCTAGAGTTTAAGACAACAATTTGTTTTTCCTTTCCCCACAGCCTCCTTTACAGAAAAATTACTAAGTTTCATCACAGGAAGACTAATTTAAAGAATAAATTATTTAGACAGGAAACCTAAACACAAGCAGCATACATAGCCATCTACTACGAACAAACTACAAATTCAGAATGGATTAAAGGTATCAGAGTAAAGAAAACCTGTTTACAAAAACCTACACTAAAATAGATCACTGTTATTCAGATAATTTGAAAGAAATAAATGAAAAAGCTTGAGAGATTACTGCTGTAGCTCTGATCAGTTCCGCCAAGAGTAACTGGAAAGCACAAATTAAAACAAACGAAACCAAACTTAAAATACTTAGAACAATACTTGTAATGGAAAATTGTGATGTAATGTGATGTAATGTGATGTAATGTTCCATAATGGAATGGAAAAGAGCTCCAAAATCCCTGAGCTCAAACTTAAAACTAACACTGCCAGGTCCATCACTAAACCATGTCCTCAAGTGCCACATGTGCCACTTCTTTTGAATTCCTTGAGGGATGGTGACTCTACCACTTCCCTGGGCAGCCAGTTCCCATCATTTCTATTGTGATAAACCAAATTCCTCCATAATTATTTGATTTCCTTTGAGTTAAAAACAAAACCAGCTATGTGTATGGCGGTATATATATATGTGTGCATGTGTGTGTGTGTGTGTGTACATGTAAATACAAAGAAATTTGACTTATATTTACAAAAGCTAACTAAAACCAACAAGGATATAGGGCACAATCCTTTTGTAGCCTGAAAAATTACTTACAGAATAATAGAGTATTGAATTTTGGCTGTCTTCCAACATGAGAAAATGCTGTGGTTTTCCAGAAGTCAACAATGCATTCTACATTTACTGAAGAGCTGGAGAAGGTAGCAAACAAAAACATTCAGTCTTGTCTGATGATACCAATGTGTTCAGACTGGGACAACTCCAAAGTGTTAAGACTCAGACTCACTTACTGAAACTAGGAGGCAAGATAGGAAATATGATTTAAACAAAACAAAAAACAAACACCAACAACCCAAAAACCTCAGGAAATTAAAAACAGAAAATAAGCATCTCTGAACTACCAAAACCATCAGTGGAAAACTGTCTGTTAACCACATGCAGATCAATAAATCTTATACTAGGTGTTTAAGAACTGCCTAAAGGAAAAAAAAAATCCAAGGCAATTCCTAAATTCTTAACAAAGACATACAACATAAAACAGTAATGCAACAAAAGTACTACATTCAATCACACTCACATCACAAAGTACATCAATAGTAGAAGCACTGAGGAATATGTACAGCCATTAAATACTTTAGTACCATAGCACAGAAAGAACTTGTAGAAGATGAGATTTTTAATCTTGAAATATAGATGTAAAAACATTTTAACTGAAAAAAATTATGAAAACACAAAAATGTTAATAAGACTCCCTTTTGCTTATTGCCACATAAAATCAAATTGCAAGCAAACTCCATTATTTCATCTAGCATCTAAGCCATTGGTCAACACTAACTGCTAGTCATCAAGACAAATACTGTGAGAATTTGTTTATTTACTCAGAAGAAATAAAAGCAAATAAATCAACCTAAAATTATTTATCAGTCGGGTCATTAAGCCAACACATGAAAAACAAATCTTTGGCATTTCAAATGCAGTTACGATACAGAAAATATCTTGGTGTATTTCATCATTAACTCGGTTGCACACACCAGGATGGGAGCTTTTGCTTTCACTGGCAGTGCAAAACCAGACTGACTCTCTCACCCTGAGCAGGTATCTCTGTGCAAGTCAGAGTCCTGAAGCCAGAAGCAAAAGAAACAGTCATTTCAGAAGTGATCAGCTATTGTCTGTTCCCTCTGTCTGCACTTTCCCTGACAGGGATTAAACTAGCCTTGAATTTCTCTCACAGTAGGACATGAGCACATCAGTGCATGACCTGATACTCAAGTTCCAGGCAGGCTTGATCCTGACTCTAGGAACTCAAGTTCATAGCAGGAACCAGCACATGGCCACATATCCTGAGAAATCTCATTCAACACACAGTTTTTACATTTCACTATGTTAAGGAAAAGCTCAAAGACGTCTCTACAGCTTCAGCTACAGTTCAGGGAGCAAAGCCCACACTGCTTCCTAGGACTAGGGCTGGTGCTCCAGAGTGCTTTCTGTGCCAGTGGCAGGCAGAAGGAGAATGGAATAGAGGACTTCTCTTTTTCCACCATGAGAGGGAAAGGACCAGCCTGATGAGGAAGTACAATTCAACTCCACAAGAAGCACCTCAAAGGAAACCCATCTTCTGCCTGCACTTTATAGGTGCAGGCCCACAAGAAATCCAACCTACAGCTAAAATTTAACTTAAAAGTAACGAAGGAAGGAAGAAAGGGGAACCAAGGGCAGAGTAACAGAATCACACTAGGTCTTCCAGATGCTAGGAACAAAGTCTTTTAAAAAAACAACAAAAGCTTCCCCTAACCTCCAATGAAGAAGATTCCCAAAAAAAAAAGCCAAATGATCAAAGATCAGAAATGAGTAGACTCAAATTGTATTAGATGAGGAAACGCAAACAGAAAAAAACAGTATCCAGCACAAATTATACAAAGATCCATCAACAATTTAGTCATACACCCAGACCTCCAACAGATGATTCACAATGTTGCCACTGAAATGGCTACAATAATCCAGGCACCAAATTCAAAGTACATTTCAAGCTTAGAATAAAGAATTGTTATTTAATCAAATCCTTACATTTGGTATTAAAATGCAAATTATTGCAGAGACACACAAGCTTGCATTCTCTTTAAATTCTCCTGAGTATTATGTGGTTCCCAAAGCAAAGAAATGCTTCAGTATAACAGTCAAAATATCAAGGCATAAACATGTATTGTTTCTAGGACACTAATATAATCCTTGTAAATTAGATTGTAACTGTTTGATGCTGCTCAGTCCTACCATACACCCACTTTAAACAGCATGTTGGATGGCTGGACTCAGTGTAATCCAAGATCTGAAGGAAATGTATATCCATGAGAAAGCAAAAATAAATGTACAGTTTAAGTAGAAACATACAAGGTCTAAAAGAACCAATGTGATTTCATTTATTACAATTTGCAACAGCAGAAAATGAGAATTTGGGTGGATATTCTCAGAGGTAGGATAGATCTGGCCTCACAAGAAGTTTATGGACTTCGTTAACAAGGGCTCTATTTTAAAATATTGAAACAAACATACAATACAAAAGAATCCTGTTGAGCATGGTAAAATTATAAGGTAATTTCATCAAGGGACCTAATCAACTTTGGCTTTCTTCCTGTGGCTCATCTGTGTCTGTTCTTCTCTACTTTAAAGAGATACTGAGCCAAAGGCTGCTTTAACTCCAGTGTAAACTAGAGGTAGATGAAATTTCCAGCAAAGTAAAATGAAAACCTACCCAAAAACAACAAATGCTTCTCAGCAATTGCTTTGTTAAAAATTAAAAGGGTAGAAAGCATAAAGCCTAACAAGTCTGCTCTACAAAGAAAATTTCAGTATGTTTGAAATGTATATTCTTTTTTATTCAGAAATCAACTTTCTTTCTAAAAATTACGATTAATTTGTCTCCAGAGAAGATTTCATATTTAAAACATTTCAAAAACAATTTTAAAAGCAGAACTAATCTGTAGTGCATGGTATTATGAGATGGTTTCCAACATCAGGTTGTGATCTCAATAATGAACATATAGTCAGTGGAGGAAAACTTCCAAGGCACAAACAGCAGGGAAGAGCCTAACTGCTATTAAAGGTCATTGGGGCTTGCAATCACATTGCTGTATGTTCTTTTGAAAATATCCTACTCTGGAACCATAACTACCTTAGCAATAATACTGTATTCCCAGAAGTTGTATATACAACTACACAGCAGTGGCTTCTTCAGACAAGTGCTCTAGTCATTTCCTAATTCCTAGGATGTAATTGAAACCCTTTATCTCAAAATTAAAAATTTATCTAAAGGCAAAGTAATTTAAAGCATTAAATATTTATAAACATCAATAGCTAAGTTCTTCCTGAGTCCCCCCAAAATTAACAGAAGTTTTGTTTGAATAAAAACCACAGCACTGAAAGTGCTATTTCTCTTTCAAAAAAGCTCTTTTGCTTGAACAGTTCAGGATGCTTTATCATTAATATTACTGCAAAATATCTATCTAAATGATTACACTCATTTTCTAATGCTCCTTCTACTGTGCCTAGGAGACTTATCACATGAGGAGCACACAGAGGGTAATCTGATCAGGCAGAAGCAGACTTTGACAGGATATCCATTTCAGTACCCAGCAAGAGACTTTCTGGGACTTCTCTGTTCACCCATAGTCTGCAAACTGCCCAAAACATGCCTCTGAAAGCTGTATATAGAGTCAGACTTTTACCCATTTTGTGAACTAAAACATACAAACATCTCTCTAATCCCAGTACAGAAGAGCTCTACTAATTTTAGATCCACGTGGTGCCAAGTGTCATAGCTGTCAGATAGCTGGATACCTGAACCTCAGGCCAAACTAATTTAGTTTTCCAACACAATTAGGTTATGAACCCCACTTAACTGCTGATTTGTATTTATATGCATTGCAGAACACGTCATTAAATACTGTAATTTCACATGTTAACAATGGAACTGAACAATGAAGATAGGTTTAAATGCAAACCAAGTTCAAAAGGGCCATGTGGCTATAATCAAGAGCAGATTTTGGCCTATGCCACTGGAAAGCCCATCAGAGACCTAATCCTCCTTGTCTTACAGAAATAGTTACACTAATTGTGTGATTGCGAGGCACAGAATTTAACCCTCAATACATTTGCCTAGAATCTTCACCCTTTCATGGATTTATTGGCAGCTATTGTCATCTTGTACAAAATCCAAGGAATTAATAGATTAAGACTCCACAGTAAAATGATGTACTTACCAGGTAAAATAAAATTAAATCTGGAACCACGCTGACTTGCTTTTAGTGCAGCTACAGGCAAATTGGAATACCCTACAGGAGGCCTGATTTTAGGAGGAAAAAGCCTTATGAAAGGATCAACTATTACTTGGGCCCCAGTCTTGGGAAGAGTCTTGCGTGGGTGGGTTTCCAAAGCCAGTCTTTCCCCACAAAAGCACCGAGTCTGCCTACACAGATCAACTTGTAAGATCTGGCTATTAACATGCCCTTCAGGATTTGACCAGCAGACTGAAGTGTCTTTGTAAGCATTGTTTCACCTGTTTGAAAGCTGGGCTGACTGGAAGCATTCAGTACATGAACATTTTCACCCACTACAGAAAAACAAGGCTTTGTTAAATTAAACGGCTTTAATGATGTTTTACAGGAAACATTTCAGGCATGCAGCAATAAGCTGTATTCATATTTGACATTTACAAAACGTTATTATTTTAAGCCTGAACTTATAAAATACTTGCACTTAAATTCGAGCATGTGAATAAGCCCATTTTTATTTTACAAAGCAGTTAATTCCAAGTACATGTTGAAATGGTGGAATAAATTCCTCAAATCAGGCATGTTTTACATAGTGTAGAGGAAAAATAATAAAGCATGATCTGGTTTTCAAGCAAAATACCACTAGAAATTAGCTGGGTTGATCACAGAAAACAATTGCTAACACCTCAACCAAGAATATAGATTAAGACAAAACAAACCTTTTAACCCATTAGTGACTGAAGTTTATTTTCCGTTTTTCCTCCCCTCATACTTCACCACCTCTTGGTTTCCATCCTAAAAAAAGAATTATGGAATATTCCTATGAGCTCTATTTAAAAGATGTTGCTGACTCAATGGGAATTGGGACGCAGCAGAAAAGCAGCGAAGCAGACCTTTCATGTCTGCTCCAATTCACATGCCAAATATATTTGAACCAATGGTCAAATACTGTCTGCCTTAGTCAGCCAAACAGGTACCTATTAAAATCATGGAGAAGCAGCCACAGTTTATGTATCCCATCAAACTCAGCTTCAGAAAATGCTACCCAAATCTCAAGGCCTTTACACAAACAAACCTAACCGAATTGCCCAACATTCAGATTCTTGTTATTTTACTCCAAGACCTCTTCGCTTTAGCTCAAGTGAGCATCTCATATAAGTCAAATCAGCAAGATCTGGTTCATATTTAAGATGAATGTACTCAAGGAAATACCCCTTCCACTTTAAATAAGGAAGAATGTTGAAACAGAGTAAAACTTCAGCTTTTACATTTTAGGTGGCCCAAGTTGGCCATTAACTTTGTCCAACTTCAGACAGCACAAAAACTATTATGTTTCCATCCCTAATCAAAGACTTTTTTTTTGGCTACAATTCTTCCCTCCCAGGAGGGTAACCTGCTGTAGGAAATGTGCTAGGAACATGGGAAACAAAAGGGTTGTCTTGCTGAAGATTGGCACAGTGGCAAAGAAAGGATTAGGTGACATGCAGCTGGATAATCCACATGTGCCCACTAGTCAGCCAAAATAACTTTCCCATTTGAAGAAGAAAGAAAAAAAAAAAAAAGTGATCAAGCTCAAGGCTAGATACTACCAGCACCTGAAAAGAGGTCAAAGAAAACCATCAGTAGTGGAAAACTACCTAATCAATTACTCACTTCAGGATTTCCTTCTGCATTCAAAATCAGAACCCTGAAGCAGAAGATCCAATTAGTTCACAGCTGAGAGCCCAGAAGAGCAAGTTTTCTGCTGACTGAAAATTCAGGTCCCCAACTTCAAAGCATAAATAAGGAAATTCAGAAATTCACATGTTCTTCAGCCAGAAGCATCTATCATGGCCCCTACTGTCTTTGCTCTATGAAGTCATCTCTGAAGAATATCTCTGGACTAAATCTGATACCTAACATATTCAGGAGCCTCCAAATTCCTAAAATGCAGCAGCAATTCATTTTCAGATGTATAAAAACCATTCTGTGCAAATGCTCCCTTCTTGAACTTAGCTCAAAGGAGCTGGACAACGGGCATCTATTGTTTCTATCTTAATTCAAAACCTGTACCCAATGTCAGAACAGCTTTACTTGACACTACCCTCAATCAATCATTAGAACAAATTACATTGTCTCTGAACCCTACACAGGCAACAAAATGCATCAGATGACCTGCTAGCTCTCGTCCATCTCCAGTGTCTTTGTTCTCAGAATACAGAACCAGGGCTGTTGGCTGTGCTTCAGCTGAATGTCTAGTATTACAGATCTTTTTAAAGCAAGAGAGCAATAACAACAATGAAACAGAATGTACCAAAGTTTAACAACCTGACCTGAGTTTTGCTGTCCCCCATCCCAGACTTATCCCTCCTTCCTGCAGACACAAGGGCTATGCAGTAAGCCCAAAAGACCCAAAGGAAGCACTTACCAGGCACCCATTCCAAACAAAATATTCATGTGACACCCTTCCTAGCACTAGCAACAATTTATTGTCCCTGAACTGCAAGACTGTCTTTTTCATGGGCAGTCATGTTAAGCTGAATTTCCTAATAGATCTGTTTCCTATAGATGTAGGTGTATAAATCTACAGCATTAAAAGCTCTGCATAGCCCAGATAACCCTATACCTTTCAAATTTTAAGGGCTTACATAGTTTAAGAATGTTGTTGAATAACTGTGATTTATTCAAAACTTAACTCCGTGAATTAGCTCTTTCCCAGATACTGCAAACACGCTGTCATTAACAGATGTACCCATATCAAAAATGATGTAGAAATGGACATAGTTACATAATTGTTAAAAATCTTTCAGAAAAGGGTTATTGCACCAGCTGTTCAAATGAGAGTTTACTACCTGAACTGAAAACTACATTAAAGAGTGGCCATTTCAGAGGGATGATATATCTATATATATATAAACTTGATTCTCATTTTATTACTTCAGATTTACAGCAAAGGAAATATAATAAACATACTGTATTTACAGCTTAAAATCATAATCTTCAGATATTTAATGCTCAAATAATAATGGCATGGAACAATGCATTTCTATGCCATATGACAGAGATGGCATTTAATGTTTTGAAAATTAAAATTACATGAAATACTATTGGACATTTTCTTATTTATCAAAAAGGCTATAGCTAACAATTTTATTACATTTTGTTCCCAGGCAACCGTGAAGTAACTTACATAGCACCAAGAATAATTTTTGAAGTTCTTTACAACCTCCAAGAGATGTCAAATACGGTTTTTGAGAAAAAGTTGAATCTTCAGTTATATTAACAAATATTTGTATGATTTCTCATATTACTATTCAGTCACAAACAAGATGTGAAATATGTACAATACTTCAGATAAACTATGCTAGATGTTTTATTGCCACTTTCATAATAAAGGGTTTGCCTTTGAATTCGTAGAGGTGTTACCAACAAAGAAGCAGATTTTTCCCCTGAATAAGTAGCTGGATTTAATCTAATTTGTAAAACATCTGAGATAATGTGACTTTTTTCCTCTATCAAAATGCTTTAGAAATACTGCCAAATAATTAGTAATCAAGGAAAAAAAAAATGACAGCCAGCAACTGAGCTGACCAGGGATCAGAAAACAACACTCTCTTCTCCCATAGCAAACAGCACTTCTGTGGTATGTCAGATTTAGCAAACAGTTGCCTAATTATTTACTGTCACAGCCAGAGACATGATCAGCAGACAGAATTTGGAGACACACAAATATCCTGCTTTCAACTTATAAAACAACAAGGTACTTGGTATTGCATGATTTTCGTCATCTGCAGCCTACCTTGGCAACAGAAAGAGAGGAAGACTAAAATTTCACTTTTCTATGTTTAAAAAGGGCAGCTTTTATCTTCCTGAGTCAAATTGCCTGAACATCTTAATGATGCGGCATCATACGATCCCAAGCCTTCCAAGACAGGCAATGAATTTTGTACAGCTGACTCTGCTAGTTACAGTACTCAACAGCTGGGACATAGATAATTTGGCACCCTGATAATGGCCTAGATGAGTAAGAAGCATTCTGCAGACTGTAAAAAGAAAAAAAAAAAATACAATAAAAAAGAACTATCAGCATTAAAATTAGAGATTGAAGCTCATTTTATAAAGCAAACATAGTTCATATTTGATTAAGAAATTTACTAAAGGAGGTGTTTACAAAACTGAGAAATCCAGAGAGATGGCACTCCCTCTTCAAAGCCTATATTGTAGCAATTCTTTTCTGATTAGGTCAGCTCCCATAGCAAATCATCAGAACAACAATCGGTGTAGTGAAGTCATACTACTGGGAATGGGAAATCACGACTGGCTTGAAAACACATTTTAGAAAGTAATGTGTTTTCCAGGCTTCCAATATATCTTAATTAAAACAAGTCCAAACCTTTACCTTTCCTCCAAATGGCTGAATAAAGTCTACCTTTATTTGCTGCTTTATTTAAAGCAGCAAAACACAGCATACCAATACACAAAATATGGCACTAGAAACTAAGACAACAGACATTGGACTCTTCCAAATAATTTCAGGGTTTGGGGGTCGCTGAAAACAGCATATGAATAGACTCTGTGTTACCCCCACAATAAGCTACACTCAAATACTTTCAGAGAGTGCTTTATTTCTTACAGAGATGTAAATTAGTTTTCAGAGTTTATTTAATTAAAATCCTATTGTTCCCCAACATACAAAAAACATACCTTCCAGCTCCTTTCCTGATTAAACTCCCATTGAAATAGGGGAAATTGGGCCTAATTGCTTTCCAAGGTTTTTAAGCAAGTAACTGGTATGAGAAGGAACCTTATTAAACCTAATTCTAGCAGGAAATAAAAGGTGATCCAAAGCAGAAAGGCAAGTTTTCTCATTGTTTATTTACAAAGTAAACAGTCTACTAGCTCCAAAATTTTGCAAAAATCAGATCAGCTGCATATAAATTGAGGACTTAAAAAAAGGAGAGACTGGAATGAAGATGTGCTTTTGAAGATGATGGCAATCATCAGATGGTAACTATTTCTCAACTAAAATGCACTAATCCGTTTCAGTACAGAAACGGTGCACATGCTCCACTGCTGCATTGACACAATGGGCAACAGACACAAAGGAGTCATTAGTCAATACTGTTAATGACACATGAAATTGCAAGTGACACCAGTATAAAGTACACTCAGACCCAACAAGTTCTCATAGTCAAAATAACCATCTGTTGAGGGTTTATTTTTTTAAAAATACTGCTACTAACAACACAGAATAAATAAAATCAATTATCAGTATCCTCAAATCAAGCTGTCTTAAACTATGCCACTCCCATTCCCATCAGTGGAAACCATTTAACAAAAATCTTCAGGACTGATTGAAGACATACCACTGAAAAACTTCAGATATGAAATCTAACATCTTATTCCCTAATATTACAAAACCACTCAGCACTGCAAATGTCAGCATATGCTGACATGCTGTATAAACTATTTCAGGGATGAAGGTTCAGTGTGAACAGTTAACTCCATCCCTTTCAAACTTGGATTAAAATCAGAGCTGTAACACTCTTGATAAGCTTCTTCAGATTTAGTACTAGCAAATGTACTGAAAAACAGCAATGAATCATCCAAACCATCCTTTCCATCCCTATGTGCTTAAGAAGTCAATGCAATTTACATTTCTAGCAAGATTAATTTAGCTGCGCATATCTTCATCATGATAAATGCCTTTTTCCTTTTCCTTCAGTATTCGATAAAAAAAAACCTCAGGTGCTACAGCAACTAAGCTAATTTTTTGCCCTAGACCAAAAAAAAAAAAAAATTAAATAAAGAGGTAAAAACAAACCGAAGGTTTAAATACGAATGCACATCGAGACATATATCTCTGTGTCCGCACTGCACTCGAAAAAGCGACTTTTAGACACACGAGAGCGCCTGTCACACACCGGTGAGGTGACACGGTATTTATATCTATCGCACAAGCCGCCCACGTCCGTTCTCCCCCAGACCGACCCACGCAGGGACGCGGGGACACCAACCTTCCCCACCTGGCCGCCAGCGCCTCCCGGGTCCGCAGTCGCCACACCCGGCGGGCCGAGCGGCGGGCAGGGTGCGGCGGCACGGCGCGGGGAGCGCTGCCCTACCTTTGTATCTCTCTAGGACATCCTCGTAGGCTTGCAGGTACTCCTGCTCCTCGGCGTAGAAATACGCGCCGGGGGAGAGGTAGCCAGCCATGGCCGGGAGCTAGCCCAGCCCTGCCCGCCTGTGCGGCTCCGGGCGCCCGGCAGCCTCGGGGGCGGCACAAGAAAAGCCCCGGCAGCAGCCGGCGGGGGGCGGGCAGGGGGAGGTGCTGCCGGCCCGGCCGAGGAAACGCCCCCGCTGCCGCTCGGGTTTCGGTAGCCGCCCCTCGGAGCGCGGAGGGGGCGGCACCAGCCCGGCGGCCGCCACCGCCTCCCCGCCGCAGACCCCGGCTCCAGCCCCATGGCCAAGGCACCGCCTGCGGGGCCGGCGAGCTCCGCCGCCGCCTCCGTCCGCCCCCGCCTCCCCCCGCGACCAGGAGGGTGGCGGCCGCCGGGGCGGGGACGCGACGCCTGCAGCACTGACGGGCCCGGTGGGGACACTGCACTCACGGGCAGGGACCGAGCGGGGAGGGACCCCAAGCCCGGGCGGGAACCCCCGCAGTTCCGGCGGAGGGGCGGGCTGGGCGCGGCCCCGCCGCAGGTGTCACGGCCGCTCCTACGTCCCCCCGCTGCCCCCCGGCCCTGACCCCGCCGCCGGGCCCGCTCCGGAGCGGTCCCTGCTCCCGGCCCGCCGGTGCCCCGTCCTGCGCGCCCTGCCCGCGGGGGGCGGCCGCAGCGAGATCCGCGGGCGGCCGCGCCGGCTCCGCAACCCCCCACTCGCGGCGGCATCCTGCGGCTGGTGGGAGCCCGGCTCCGCAGCGCTGTCCGCGCTAATAGCGCCGCTAGGATGGGTTAGCCTGGGAAATGGTGTCCCAGGAGGGACCCACGAAGGCGCATATATAACCGGGGTGGTTGGGAGAACAACGGCGGTGACCGGGGGAGCACTGAGGACCGCCGCATCTTTCTGGGATTCATTTACAGGCGTTTTCCAGCCTTCCCTAGGGTGATGCGGACCTCCGCCTTGTTTTCGACATCAATTGTCGCCGGGCCAGGGACCAGAGCTCGTCGGCGCCTCCGGCACACCGGGGCGGCTCCGTTCCGGTCTCCGACCACCCCGAGGGCAGCCCTGGCCCCGAGCGGACAAAGACCGGCGCCTGGTCCTCCGCCCCTCGCGGAGCATCATCGGCCGCCGCGGCCTCTCCGCCGCTGCGGGCGGTCCCGCGCCGCTTCCACCCAGGGCGGCCGGGGGCTGCCTCGGCCTTGTGGGCCGAGAAAAGCGGCCCCGCTGAACCGCCCCCGCCGCGCCTGCAGCCCCCGGCCGCTGATGCCTTTTCGCATGAAAGTTTAATGGGCGCACCTGCGCGTGTTTCGGCTCGCCTTCCACACGCATCAGTTCACCCGGCCGGAAAAGGCGGCCAAAGAGCTTAGTCACGGCCCGGCGGGGCCGCGCTCTGAAAGAGAAGGGACGGGGGTCCCTCCGTTCCCCGGCCGCCCCCCGCCCGGCCGCCCCCGACCGCGCCTTACCGGCGATGCGCAGCACGGCCCGCTCGGCGGGGTCCAGCACCGAGCCGCCCTGGATCTTCCGCTTGGACCGCTCGTGTTTGGGCAGGTTCCAGGGCAGCGTGTCCCCCGGCGCCGGCGACACCGTCCCCGACCTCTGGCTGAAGTCCTCCTCGTCGGAGAAATCGGCGGAGGACGACATGGAGCATCGGTAGGACGCGTTGCCGGAGCTCTGCACGGGGAGACAGACAGACAGACAGGGTGCGTGGGGAGCAGCTCGGGACGAGGGGCCGCAGGTGGCGCCGGCGAATACCCGCCCCGCGTGGCGTGGAAAAGCATCTCACGGGAAAAGGAAGATAGGGGAGAGGGCCGCCGCTCACCATTGCTATGAATTTAGAGGGGAAAGGGGTGCATGTGCGGAGTGCCGAGGGTGATCCTCCAAAAAACAGCCGGTCTTAGGCGGGAGTGCATTTGGAGGGATGTCGGGGTAAAGCCGTGGCCTGCGGCTGGGCAACCAGCTCGCGAATGAGCCTCCCACTTCCCCAACAATAAACCCAGCAGCAACAACAGCCGAAAAAAAAAGAAAAACCACACCAACCTTCCCGGCTACAGATCGATGGCGTTTGGCTCCCCCGCCAGGACAAGGGGAAGATTTGCCATCGCCGAGCTACTGGTAAATCCGCCCCTGGGACAGAGCCAGGCCCGCCGGGAGCCGAGGCGGGCTCTTTCTTACCGCCCCGGGCCTCCTCCTGCCCCGCGTTCCCGGGGGTGGCCCGGCGCGGCTGGCTAACGGGAACGGAAGGGAGGAGGGAAGGAAGGAATACGATTTCTCAAAGCAGCTCCTTTGGGCAGCCTTCGGTGACACTTTGCCCGGAGGCTTCGGCAAACAAACGACTGATCTCGGCCTATAGACTTTATCCGCTTTTAGGCTTCCCACCTACTCAAAAAAGAGCTCTTCCAGGAACGTAAATAAACACTGATGCAGTGCAGGGAGAGGATTGCTGCCGTATCTGGCTTCTCTGTTTATGGTAAAGTGGGTAACGGAGATGTGTGAACAGTAATAGTTCGGCACCATGTTGAAATTTAAGGTACATCATTAAACGCATGTTATCAGGACACAATGGACAGCAAGGTGCTATTCCTTTCACTCTGTATTTTCCGATAAAAGGGATTTGTGGTTTCTCCAAAGCACGAGACAAGAAAATGATGGGCTTGATTTGTCATTTCATGTGGGAGCTACTGTTACAGCCTTTCAAAAGTGCAACCTGATGCTCGTCCAATTATGTTAATTTTTAGGTGTGTGCTGTTGTCAACTTTTACAAGTGTAGTAGAATCATAGACTCACAGAATTGTTTGAGTTGGAAGGGACCTTTAAAGACCATCTAGTTCCAAGCCCCCTGCTGGGGGCAGGGACACCTTCCACTAGATCAGGTTGCGCAAAGTCCCATCCAGCCTGGCCTTGAGCATTTCCACAGCTTCTCTGGGCAACCTGTTCCAGTGCCTTACTGGAACTTCATAGCGAATGATTACTTCCTTATAGCTAATCTAAATCTACCCTCTTTCAGTTTAAAGCCAGCATATTTTGTTACACAGAAACAGCCCCATTCAGCCATTCTAGATTCTATATTTGATACTAAACCAGATAGTATTTTAGGCTTGTATTGTAGCCCTTTTCTTAATTTTATTTTTTTCTATAAAGGAGTTTAAAGGGTACTTTTACTTAAAGAAGTAATTTGTACAGTGATTGAGATCTGATAAAATGTATTGTTGCTGTCTGATTTTTTTACTATTTTTTTTACTGTTCAGTTGTCATAGGGAGTATTTTACCCACTTAAAACTCAGAATCTGCATAATCCAGAGAAACAACATGATGCACTCTTTGCTCTGCATTAAAGTAAAAATAATATACAGTTAATTAATCTGCTATAATAAGAGGAGATCACTTATTAGTGTTTTTTCCTTGTGACCCTCTTTTATCCCAATTCTCTTTTTTCCTTGTACAGTACTCCATGGTGAAGTTTGAAACGTGCGAGTTGAGGGGAAGGGAATGAATACATAAAACCAATTAACTGAATTCTTGCTCACTGTATTGGGATGTAGAGAGAGCAAAAGGTAAGTGCAGAAAAACAGAAACATGATATGTCTGATACCGGCTCAGATTGCCTTCATAATTAGTTTTAGTGTAGAGACTATTATTCTGCCAGTTTGTATAATAAGCTAAACCTGGATCTCATAAAGCAGAATGGTCACATATAGGTGTCTTCCTGATAGGATCTGGTAGTGTTCAGCTTGCTGCAGGGCACTTTGCCATACCAGCTGGGGCTACCAGCGCCCATCATGTGCTTAGTCAGGGATTAGGTTGCTTTGAGCCTGTCCTTAGCTCCAGATTTTGCTATAGAAGAGAAAGTGTTGCATTTAATCCCAGGTCTGAACATCTTGCTTAGGCCTGTATCCTCTTTTGGCTGATCAGCAACCCTCAGTATCTTTGGATCACATAGACCCACACAGACAGGTTCTTTCATCATTTTCACCTTCTGCATTTCTAGCTTATAATATGAAAGTTGGAAAGAGCCCAAACACAGTGTTGTAAGATGCTATAGAAATAGTTTGTTACTATTTATGTAGCAGCTTGAAATATGCAAGAACAAAGTACCAAAGCAATTGCTATTGAAGTTTTGGGGAAATATTTCTCAACTCTCAGATTTATATTTGAAAGTAAGCTATAAATTTTATCCAGTAGGATTTCCTTTTTTTTAAAAGAGGCCTTCATAGCCCATTATTATATTTCATAACATCTCCTACCTGTAGAAGCCAAAAGGACTGTTGAGTAGTCATTCATTGTGTACCATCAGTCTACTGAGATGTCAGTTTTAGGGAAAAGGAGTCTGCCTTTTAGTCAGCTCTGCTACAATACTGGAAGATAAGCTATATGAGAAGACTCCACTCATATTTTATGAGAATCAAATTGAACAGGCAGTGGTAGAGCAGTCTTTGGTATCTGTGTGTATTACAACTAGCTATCTGCTTTTAGGTTATCCTACCTTAATTAATACATGCAATAACCAAATGAATAATCAAAACCCACTTTAGCTTTTAACTCTTCAAGAACCATGTTGTTTCATTTTCAGAGCAATGTAGGAAGTTCAGAAAGGAATTTTTCATAACAGTAAAATCTGGACAACATTAAGAAATGTCAGCTAACTTAATTACAGTCTGCTTTCTTACTCAGCATGGAGATACTTCTGAGTAATGTGTACACTGAGATATTGAGCACCTAAGTATTTTTTACTTTGCTATTCCAAAGATGTTTATAATGAACTGAACGACTTTGCTTGAATAAATAAAGAGCTTTGATAAGAATTCTGTAATTGTTTCTCTTTTGCACAGGCACTGTTTGTGTACCACTCATCCCACTGAACTCTATGTTTCTAGCTTACTCATTTTCCGTGATGGAGTTGTAAGTCTCAAATAAGCATTCCATTATCAGAGCAACATATTAAGCAGTTTAAAAAACAGGGAATAATGCAGAACACCTGTGCTATTCTGAAAAAGATTCCTGGCCCGTTAGGACAACACGTAAAAAAAAAGGTTGTTATATTCTGTTAAAATCAAAATATGTAAGGCACTGCTGTTATTTCTGTATAAAGTACATCACTGTGTGCAACTGAAAAACAACAGTTAATAATACACAACGCTTTTTGAGGGGCTATGTGAGTGAAGTTTCTTTTATACCCCCCAAAATATTGATCATCCTTATTTAGCCTACTCTTGGGGACTAAGCAAGGGTCAGGGCTTGACTGCTCTTAGCTTGAAGGCCTGCAAGGTCACAGCGCAGTTGCTACAGCTGCTTATTCATTCTCTGCCCCCGATTATGCATTGCCGCTGCTCAGCAGCCGGGAGGCCTCTGCAGCCCCCGTGGCGGCTGCGCAGGAGCGGAGCGCCCGCAGCGCGGCTCCGCGCGGGGCGTCGGGGCGCGCAAGCCCCCGCGGGAGCTCAGCCCGGCAGCGGCGCATCCAGAGCCGGCAGTCCCGGGGCACGGTTCGCCGCCGGTGCCGCACGGGGGTGCACAGCGCACACGGTCGCGGGAGCGGCGCGGCAGAGAGCCGAGCCCCGTTTGCCGCTGCCGGCGAGCTTCCACGAAATCAGGGGATTATAGCAGCCGCCTGAGAGCCAGGCTTGCAACTGTGCTGTACAGCAAGCTGGTTTCCAGTAACGGGGATGATTTCAAAGAAGCGTTTAGTGTACTTCTTGTAAGAGGGATTCGGCCGAGTTCCAAGGCACGATTTCCCTTGAGGAGGGAAAGCAGTGCTGTTTGTCATAGGTGAGGCACTGCAGAAGATCAGGGAGAAACTGAGTGGAAGGTGGGGTAGCTGGCAAATGGTGTGGAGTATTGCACATCACCAGAGATCAGGTAATCCACCTGTAAATAGGAGCTGCAAGGGTCGGGAACAGCGGAGACACTGTCATTCCTGGGGGAGGAAGCATTAGCCGAGGTCAGGTTTTAAGTTCGGTCAGGCAAAGCAGCTGGGAAAAGCTGCCACAAGGCTGGTACCAAATTATCTTCATATTTTAAAAGATTCTCCAGCCCTATGACACATCAGAGATTGTGCTGGCTAGCTGAACTCTAATCAAATACCTTGTACTTTCACATTTTATCTTTAAGTAGATTGTCCGTTGCAGTAAGACATTTCATTCTGGTTTTTGGAAGCTATGGGAAGTAAAGGTCAACACTGACTGACATTTAATTTTCAGTTTAGTTATGAGTTATTTATATTTCACTTATACTAAATTATCTCAGAATTCCTGGAACATATTTTTTCTTTTATTATACTCATTGTGGGAAATGGATAAATATCAACAGAAATGAAGCACTGGAATAATGATTTTACTCAGTGTGTTTCAGTAAAATTCCTTCTAATTTAAAATAATTTAGAATATCAATTGAAAGTAAATGGCTATTTTTGTCCTTTCACATCCCAGACTGAATGGTATTAAAGTGGATCAACTTTTAAGGTAAAATAACTTAACAAATTTAAGACAAAATCTAGGGCAACTGAATGTTCCCATTAGTAAATCTTTACCACTTTAACCTGGTTAGATGGTAATGCAATGCAGAACACAAAACATCCAATGTATGCAATCAGGCTATGTAAGTCCCCTGGGATTGTGTGTTGTCAGAAATGATCAAAATTCAAAACACACACAAATGAAAGTACAAACAAGGACAGTGTAAAGCCAGTGATGATGAACTTAAAAAAAATCACCAATGGAGATGCAGATATAGGAAATTAATATTTTACTTTGCTTCTGTGCCACTCACTTAAGAGGACATCCATACTTCCAAGTACCTATGTTATCAGGAAATATGAAAATTACTACAGAGTTTCTGGGTTTGTATTTAATGTTATTAAAAAAATAAGCAGAAAGCAGGAAGGCAAATACACTAAATCTGAAACTCCTGATCATCCAGGGTCTGGCTCTATGTTAAACTGTCTTTGCAAACAGGTAGGATTTTCAAACATCAAGAAAGTATCTACTTGCTTTGTAGAGAGAACTTACATTCTTTCTTTCTAAAGGTAGAAGAAGATGGAAATAAGCATTCAGTGTTTATCACATACATTTTTGAGTCTGTGATTGTATTTACACAAGGAAATTCTGATGTTTTCTTGGGCTTTCCAAAGATTAGGTATTTTCTGGATGCTAGTAGGTCAATCCCTATCATACCCCCACTTTGAAAATTGCATTATAAATGCAATTTTTCTGGAAGAAATAGGTTATTTGAGGACATGAAATTCAAAATGGATAAAGGGTTAGCTCCACTTATGCACTTGGGTGTTGCAATACAGTTTTGTAACATCAAACTATGTTTCTTAGATAGCCATCTATTTACATATCTAAAAGTGACATGATGCAAAACTGAGCTTTTGGGAGAACCAAATGCTCAGAAAAACTGGCCACTCAGCATGATGAGGCATCTCATTCTTCAGGGACATAAGGCATACCCAAACCTTCTTCTGAAATTGAAGAGGTTTCATAACAGCAGAGAGCATGTTTCCTTTGAAATCTCAGAGAAGTGAAGTGTCTGTCTTTTCCTTATTATCAAAAGAAGCTTGAGACCTAGGCTCAGACCCTCATCTCCCAGCAGCCAGTCTGGAGACTATTCCTCAATGACCTCCTGGTTGAGGGAAAATGTTTCTAAAAAATAAAGTTTAAGATTTCTAGATGTTGAACGGGAAAAGAGGAAGAGGGAGCATAGCCACTCCACATTGGAGCACGCAGTGCTCTCTGAAGAGATGGAAGTGCCGGGCTCTGATCCCTGCTCTGTCAACTGCTTCTACATCTAAGTAGTAATTGGGTAAAATATTGAAGTAGTCCCTGAATGGGGCATGTGCAATGGAAACAACAGGAACCACTGTACAGCTCATGTATGAATTCTGCAGAACTACACCAAATTTCAAGCACTAGTATATTGGTCTGAAGTGATACCATCTTCTAGTAGCTAAAAAAAGAAATTAGTGAATATTACACTACAACAAGTAGAGTTTCTGCTTTCAGGAGCAGAAAGCTGGTAGATGCTTTCACATTTCACAGATGCTTTCTTGTTAAGTGTGAGATTGAGCTGAAGGATCAGATACTGTCAAAATAATCTTCACAGATCTCAGCAACATCCGCCAAGGAAGATGGCCATCATGAGAGAAAAACAAGTATGTTGCTGTGCAAGGAAAACCTGCTTATTACTTTTTCTTTTTCATATGAATATGTTGAAAAGCAAGGCATACTTCCTGCAGTGTAACCAAAACCTGCATGCAAGTGGGGCCAAACAATATTGTTTAATAACTGTGCCAAAGCCATTAGTTCTTTTGAAAAGCTTCTTAGTAAAACTGCTAACAAAAATGTGGATTCTTTCTGAATGTCATTTAAAAATTCATAATATCATCAACATGACAGCCATGATATGTTACATTTTAAATCCATTCCTTTATTCCTCATCTATTTCCACTACTTAGTTTTCCAATATGAGTTGCAGGAATTAATCTTGAAATAGCTTACCTACATTATAGGAGCCAACACAAAGGTATTGAATTGGTTTGCAATGGGGAAATAATATTTTGAGCTGTGAGTATCTGAGAAATTACAGCATGGGGAATACTTAACGTATTTTAGTTAAGTTTTATGCTAAAACCATCAGGAAAATATAAGTGCTCTTCTCTTATCATTATCTCATTTCAAAATTAATGTTTCCAGTATTAATACCTAAAATGTCAGGATTTCATGAAATCAAAATAGTGAATTATTTATGTATAAGAAATGTATGTAACTTAGATGACTTTTGAATATAACTGTTGCAAGAAAACTTCCTATTACATAAAAATATTTTTTGTGTTAATTTTTAATTGCACCTATTTTGTATTCATTCAGATGTGGCAGACCCAGATCCTCCTGGTCTGCCAGCCACAGAAGAGCATAACATGAAAAAATAACTAAGATTTGAGGAAGGCACACAGAGTTTTATTTGCCTACAACCCTACCAAAGCCAACCAAGTAATAGAGGAAGAACCTGGAATAAGAAATCATATAGCTTCAAATCCTTTTCTCAGCCTCCTAAACTTTTCATTGTAGACTGTATTATATTACATATTTATGTTTTAACAGTAAACTAAATAATTCTTGCTATAAAAGGTATATCAGGGTATGGAAGCACTCTGGAAAGCAAAGAGCAAAATTAAGTTCTAAGTAGCTTTTGAACCTGTGATGGGCATAGATGGTTTTCAAGAAAAAATAAAAAGAGGATAGAGAAGAATTTTTTTTAATGGCATAAAGAAAATCTAAAACAGTAGTACTGATATTCTGCTTTTAGTAATAACAGTTAACACTCCTGACTTATAAGTTTCCCTTCTTATATAAATAAACAAGTTTTCAAACTGTTTCAATTCCATGTTTTAGAACTAAATTTGAAGACTCGATCCAGCAATCATTTAACTATTTGAAAATACAGATCCTTATAACTACACACACCAGTTTTAATAATTAAATTATGACATTTTCTCTTATAAAATCCATTTTGAGTTTCTTTATCTTAAGTTTGCTGGAAAATATCCCCTTCCCAAGGTTTAATTTTCTTGAAAATTTTTAGTCAAAGCTGACTGAGAAGCCTGAGAGCAAGATTATGAAAACATCCAGTAGTTATTTGTAAACAGTAAAAAAATCCCAGTGATCTTTTTGAGAAGACTGTAAGCTTTAGGATGGATACTTCAAATATGAATATGCTTTAAGCTAGACATAAGTCTTTTGCCATCTTTGTTAAAAATCTGTCTACATTTGTCAGTGATAAGTCTTTGAGGTATAAATATCATCTGCTATCCCTGGCATCAGGGAGTATAAAGTAAAGCTTTTAAAGTTTTTGTTTGATCTCACTACTCTGACAGGAAAACTGCTGCAGAATCTCCTGCTGTCTTGATTACAAGTGATCTTCTAGTTGCCACCTCAAACTTATTCCTGATCTTTTGGGGGTTTTGTGCAACAACAATGTTCATTTCCTTAAATAACTGTTTTTGCTTCCCCAATGTATTCACAGCCTGCATTCTGTCTCCTCTCACCTTTTTTTGGTTTTGCTGAGCAGGTTAACTTCTTTTATCTCTCCTCACCCACTAGTAGTTCTTCTTTGTAAAGGTAAATAGTTTGATTTTACTATTCCTAGTGTTCAGGTAACTACCAATGTTACTTTACCAGACTTTTTTTAACAAGGTTCAGATTTCTCAAGTAAAATGTCTTCAGTGTATCATCTCTGAAAAATGCCTTCAGATTGGCACCCTCTAAACAAAGAGTCTCTCAGGGGTTTTAGATCTGCCAGAGCAATACCCCACCAGCACAGAATGACCAAGCAAATTTCACCCTCGCAGCTCTTACCTCCATGTTCGGGACACCTACCATCCCCACCAGGGAGCTGACCAGGATTCTTCCAGCTTGGAGATCCAGAGGAAAAACTAATCTTTGCATTTAATCTTTGCTCGCCATGGTTTCAGGTGGATGGCAGTGCGAACAAGAGGCACGGAGAGCAGGGGAAGGCAGGCACCAGACCTGAGAGGCAGGAGACTTTTGTTTCTGCTCTCCGTGACTGGCCCAGCCTGTGCAGCCAGCAAGAGGAAGGAGCCGTACGATGTGAGTGGGGAGAGGACAAACACCGGAACCGGCATGCTGCAGGAAGGGGCTGCAGAAATACACTGGGACTGACAGCCTGAGGGACAAACAGACGGCAGGGTCTGGGAGCTGCAGCTGAAAAGCATTCAGGGGCGCAGCAGACTCTGAGGATAAAGACTACAGGAGAAATGGAGCTGCAAGGTAACTCTTGGGATTAGTGACCATCAACGCTGGAGGAAGCAGACTGGGGGAGAGCTAAGGATCTGACCATGAAACTGGTACTGCCTCTGCAAGAGGCTTTAAACAAGGTAGTTTAATGAACAAGGGTATGAACTGTGTGTGAGAAGGTTTCAGAGAAGACGGACAAGAGCCAGGGAATGGAGTATGCAACTAGAGGCCACAGGGAGGCACAGAAATCAAAGAGACAGCTTGAACAAGTGCCTCGGAGAAATGAGGACTGACCGGGTGAACCTGGGAAGGGCTCTGACATGAAGAGGTGAAATAAGAACTGACAGAGCAAGAGAGAAGGGCCAGGGTCAGCAGAGAAGTGAGGACTGAACAGCAAGGGAGGAGTTAGCAGAGGCAGGTCAGGAGCAGGATGGAGGAGACATGGCAGAAACAGCCACTCTTGGGAAGAATGAGCACAGAAAAGCACATTCCCCTAAGGAGCCTGGAAGGAAAGGGAAATTTCACCCCAACTCCAGATATTAGCAAATATCTGAGTTCCTCTAGGAAAAAAAAATACCTCCTCTCCTCTGTCACTGATTCTTATGAGGAATAGAAATGCCATCAGTCTCTCCCTGAAATCCAACAGAATTTTCCATATTGTAGTCAAAGTGTCAAAACCTGCCAATGAGCTACACAGCAGAGTTTTTCCAGTTTGTTTTTAACAACAGTAGGAAATTAAACACAAAGTTCCTGTAAAAATACTTGCCTTAAGGCTGCAAAGTTAAGTGCTAAAATGATACTGAATCCCAGACTTAAGATTCACCATGCAGCCTTGGTTCAGCCTGTTTATTTGTATATTATGATGCAGTCATATTCATGCGATCATATATTATTACATCCTTAGTAATTTTCTTAATAAAAGTCTTGCTCTTATTTAGTGCAAATGATGTGTGATAGTCACTCCATAAACAGTTGTTCAGTATTTTGTTATTCTCAGTTCAATGGGCAGCCCTAGAACTTAACTTACTTCATGCTATCCAAATACAAGTGTGAAGAAGGAGCTATTATTTAATAGAGTGTTTTTTGGTGCTCATCCTTACATTAGTATCTGACTGCTTCACTCCCATTACACAGGATGCAAACTAAACCAGGAAGTCAATTTTTTACCTAGGTCAAATTGAGATGCCAGGGATCTGACTTTTAAGAGCTATTAAAATTACATATCAATAACATTCAGACTACAGCACACACAGAGTTCAGTGGTGAATGGCAGCTTAAGAACTTGTATAAACCCAGCTACATGCTTTGATTCAGGCATGTGGAAAATGGAAGATAAAAAAATGTTTTAAACAAGTTGTTCTGCTCTTCCACAGTAACCCTGTGCCCACCCTTCGGTATCCAAAGCAGCACTCACTCTTTTTAAAGAAATAAGAGATCCTCTGTCTTCCTGCAATCTCCTGTTTTATTCATTTATACACTTTACAACTTCTGCAGCAGAACTCCTACACACAAGAGTCATCCTAAGAGCACTGCCACCCTATGATGAATACAGAGTACATCCTGTGAAAAACCAGTACACCATCATGCAATTAAAGCCTGTACGACAACGCAGATGCATAATCCACTGAATTAAAACTGCACGTGTAACCTTAAATCTAGTGCTTGATAATATCTGAATACTTGCCTCTGCCAAACTATTCTTTTAACACCATACCCATGTGTAGTGTTATGTATAAATACAAGTGGATAAGGGAGTCCCTTGCTATATAAAGATGTACTTTTATGTGCCACAGTAGGATGTTACACAATACAACTCTGAAGAGTGACTCTTGTGGCAGTGAAGGAAAAGGAAACATCTGCATTTAGACTATAATTACTATGCATCTGTGAGGCAATTAGTGGTCATTTTAAGTTGTGCAAACAACACTATCAACAAGATCAGAGCTGATTAATTTTTTTAATCTGCTTTCAGCTACTGTACAGAATTCACCATTTATAATCACATACATAAAACATTTTTTTCTTACAGTTAAGACTGCTAGCACGTTTTAGTATCTTAGGTTTCTATTACTAGCTCTCCCAGAAGGACACTGGGATTTAAAAAAGAAAAATTCTGAACAGCTAAAAATTTAATTTCTCAGTGAGGCTAGGCTGCATACATGTAGTAAAATTTTATCAATGAGCACAAAACCCCTGCTAATACAAATTATGGCAAAATGATGGTGGCAAAAAAAAATTGACATTTTTCAAGCCAGAGTTTCACCACTCTATTTCTTCGATACAACACTCGAAGAATATTTTCTCTCATTCACTTCTAATTCAGTACCAAGTTAGCTTCAGCTCCAAGGACCAAGGGTGCACTTTGATCCTTTTTGAGCACTTTAGATCAAAGAGAGTTAGACTGGTTTAAGCTCTCATCCCATTTTCACTAAATAAGTTGGGAATGAATTTTTATTCCCCGGGAATGAAAATTGACTCAGACAAAATAAAAATGGTATGAAATCAGCTCATCTATCAAGACAAATCCTGCTATGTTAAAGGGCTTTGCCCACAGGTACAGGATGATTTGCAATGGTGTACAGAAAAATAACAGATCTGATTCAATTTTCAACCATGTAACTTTAAATTTAAGTAAATATATTCAAAGCAAGCATGATCTATCATCACAGGGGACAATTGATTCAAATTACCTTAACCCTCCAAATAAGAGCTAGCAATGAAGTCAGTTAAGGTGCTCTAAACACAGATTTGCACTATTACTGCTGTGCTTATTTCTTCTGTCTTTTTCCATTCATGTGTTATCAATTATTAGCACTATTGCAATTAACTTGTTTCTTTTGTACTATTCTTAATAGCTGTAGTAACTCATCTAGAGGAAAAAAAAATCACTTGAAAGACAAGAATAATTTTAAACCCCAGATCTAATTCTTAACAGATCACTGTTGTGTTTTAGGAAAAAATAGTTTTAAAATAGTAATGCAATCACCTAGAGAAACTCATGGCAATACACCTTTAAGAAATCCCTTCAAAAACCTAAACTGCCTAGGAGCTGGGCAAAAGGAGTGGAAGAAACAAGCAATTGCTATAACGCAATGGATGAGCTGCAGGGTGGAGAGGGAAAAGCAGCCAAGAGGAAATCAGGAGCAGGCAGCAAGGGAGGAGGTCACAGAAGCTGGAAGAACAGGGGGAAAATGAACTCTTCGGGCAAAACTGCTTATGAAGAATTTATCAGTGAGGAGTTACTTGCTATAAGAAAAGCAATAAAACACAGCAGTCCAAAAAAGAGATGTAAACAATCTCTTGGGAAAAAACCTAACTTTGAAGTCAACCTAATGGCCACTGAAAGCTTTCTCTTCATTTCAAACATGACTGGATTTAGCATTAATAGTCGTATTGGCAGAAATCCGATGCACCTAAAATAGGTTCCTTGAGATATTTTAAAAAAATGTTTAAGATGACCAGATGCTTAAATCTTGTTAAAAACTTATGAAACCATCACCTAATAAACTGTCAGGAGCTTCTCAAAATCCCCATCCTTATCTTTTAAGTCTTTTTCCTAGTTTCAGCTGTTATAGAGTTATTTTGATTCCTAGTAGCTGGTACAGTGCTGTGTTTGGGATTTGAGGTAAGAGTAATGTTGATAACACACTGATGATTTAGTCATTGCTGAGCATGGCTGACACTACATCAATGACTCTTCACCTTCTCATGCTGCCCTGCCAGCACAAGAGGCTGGGAGGTGACACAGCTGGGACAGCTGGCCCCAGCTGGTCAAGGGGATCTTCCATACCATATGGCATCATGCTAAGCAACAAAACTGGTGGGAGCTGACTGAGGCTGACAGCCTCCTGTTCAAGGACTGGCTGGGCATCAGCCAGCAGGTGCTGTGCCACTGCATTGGGCATCGCTTATTTTGTACATTGTTTTATAATTCTTATTCTTTTCCCTTCCTTTTCAATCTGATTAAACTTTCTTTCCACCTACAAGTTTTACCTTTTTATTATTCCCTCCCCCATCCTACTGGGGGAAGCAAGCAAACAGCTCTGTGGTGCTGTTTGTGTTTAGCTGCAGGCCAGGCTAAACCATAGCAGTCTTAAAAATGAAAAAATGCAGTTCTTATTTTCCTTTTATATGGATTCACATGTTCCCTGTTTTTGTCCATTATGGCTGTGCTCAGATTGTCCTGAGAGAGGACCCGTGCATGTGTGTGTGCACACGTGCATGCAGAATCTGACAGCTCACAGCTTCATCATACATTTGAGAATGTTAATATAATGTTAATAAAAATGCTGAAAGTGAAAGATGGCATGATAATGTTTTGCCAAGTTTGCTTCTAAATGCAATTCACAGGAGACATAATCCAGCATGAGCAGATGTTTCCAAAAGAAAGAAGATATGAATGCAATCTATAGATTAAATAGCTAATAATTGGAAATAACCAAGTCTTGTGCGGGGTGATGGACAATATTTGCATCTCATATACTTTAGGTCATTCAAATAGCATGTAAAGGACATGCTGATATTGGAAAATTGTAACATAGCATCAGAGTAAGAATAAATGGAAATTAATGAAATGGATATTATTTAATGAGACATATTAAAAACTCCTAAATGGGCCTGTAGAACAACTTTATCCATATAAAAAAAATATTCTCAAGTAAGGTGTCAGAAATGAGAGACTTCTGAGACTTCTATAAATTGTTTGGTATCAAGTTCTAAGGCTTAAATGCAGCATATAAGTAAAAACCAGGGTAGCTGAAAAGACCGTGAATAGTCTTATGCTTTTACATGCATTAAAAATTATCAAACTTTGCTTTCATGGTTTCTTCATTAGGGTATTCATAGTGCAAGTTTCACTTTAGCCATGGGATTAGTCTCAGTGGAGCCAAATGAAGCTGCTCACATCAGGTTTCTTTCACAAGACCTCCCAGATATCTGACCTCTCCCTGTTTTCCTTGTAGTGACTTGTGGAGATGTTGCACCCACCCCTATGGAGCTAAATTGCTTCACCAAAGGCCAGTCTTTAAATAATCAGAAACAGTTAAATTAGGAGACCTTGAGGAATACCTACAATCAGCAGTGCTTCTGAGATCATTATTTGTCATCAGTTTATTCTTTGTAGATTATTTCAGAAATACTTCTCTTTGTAAAAATATTCTGTAGCTAATCACCTCAGTATATGCCATTGCTACAGTTCTGGGGCAGAACAGATCATCTTTGGATGTCTAAAGTACAAGGTTTTTGAGTAGGAAGAGGGCTTTCACATCTGAAAGTGAAGAAAACAGGTTTATTTATCATCCTGTCTCTGTAGTCTCATCTACCACATCTTAGAGTGATCATGACAAATGAAGGTGCAAATTTTGGTACTACAACTCATGATTGTAAATAATCCTTGGTAGCTGCATGAGTCAGTAAATTTAGGAGCCCTTCAAATCATTTAACAATGGAGATGTCAAAAGATGCTGCTTTGACAGCATCTCTTTTCAATTATCTTCATAGACATACAAACATTGTTTGGCAGAACTGTACATCTAACTGACCCCACAGCTCAGGAGCCACATATGTTTACACAAACTCAAGGCCACCTATGAATAATTTGCAGCGTTTTATACTTTGCTTCAGAGCAGAAGCACTATTTAAAATATAGATAAGATTTTCAAAATGCTTGTAATAGAACCCTCAATTTAAAATCTGCCCTGGAGAAGTATTGCTAGGCAGCAGCACGCTCACAACAAGAGATTTTTGCACATATTTCCACACTTCCAGAAAATGTAACTATCTATACAGAATCAGGTACCCAGTTTGTAAAAGGAGCAATATGTAACACTCTCTTGACTTGCATGCAGTCACACCAGTCTAAAAACCACGGTTCTGTTTGTTCTCAAGAATACTCCATCATGTTCAAAAACTCAAAGTACATGTCAGTAATATGTATCTGTTCTCCATATGAAGCTGACGTAAAACTGCCACCTATAGAGAATGTCAGCACAAATAATACAGCCACTAATGAGAGGGTGACTTACAGGGCATGAGGTATAACAGGGGAAGCCTCAGCACTATGTTCATGTTTCACTACAGTAAGACAAATAAAAATGAAAATGGCTTATAAACTTTGTTTGGCAAGGATCAGTATTAACACAAAATATATTTAATGTCCCCATTAATGACCTGGAAGGTGTAAAAAACCAATAAAATTTTCAGAGAAAACTAATGTTCTATTTCTGCAAACATCTCCTCATGTAGATATATATTCAAGTGGAGTAATTATTGTCTTCAGCGGGATTACTCCCATCCAAACAATTACAACTAATTTAGTCCTGACAAGATCAGGAACAATACTGGAAGGATCTCAGATTGCTATGCAGGAAGTAAGAAATAATACAAGCAAATTCAGATAATTATAGCAGCAGCTAGGAAACTGCAAAACAAGATTTAGGCACAACAAAGCCAACCAAATACAAAATAGTCTAAATTAGCAAGAATAAGAAAGCCTGGCATCTAAATATCCACCAAAGCTTTTAATGAAATATCTGAAAAGTCTTTATGCATATATCTTAATATGACAAGAAAACAGGCTAACATATTTCAGGATATAAAATTTGCTTGAGCAAAGAAAAAGCTTTCCATAAGGTTCTTTTATAGTTACTTTGAAGATATCATTCTTGTCAGAAAAAAAGGGAACAAAAATGCATGATAGGGAAAAAAAACAAAAAGAAGAACTGTTTTCAAGGAGAAATTATGTCTCCTGGTTAGCAGATATCATACATGACTTTTTTCAAGTGATTACTCAGCAGAATATGGCCATAATGTAAACATCAACACAACAGATGATTTTTTTTAGAGTGGTTCAAGTGGGCAGAGCAAGGAATATCAGGGGGGGAAAGGGGAAAGAAATTATGCAGCTGAATAAGAGCATATCTGGCACTGAGTCATGTACACTGTACAAAGATGAAGGTCAAAAGTCTCTCAATTGAAGACGTTGAGACTAAGTGGGATGAAGATGCAATAAACTGCAGGATGGACATCCTGGTGACTGCCTGGAACTTCACAACACTGCAGTGATTTGTCATGGCAATGGCATAAACCTTACTCACCCTGTCACCATGGCATTAATAATACACTCAGAATAACTTACAATGTCCATGAGAAATTAAATTGGTGACTTATGTTTTCTGGATTGTAGTCTAGTAAAGATAATTTATTCTTTTTTTGGTAGAAATGTGTATTTATCAAGGCTGTAGAAGGAAAAGCTATTAAAAGAACTATAGAACTGTATAAAAGATACACTGCAAAAGCCATTTCAAGGAAGTGACATAATGGTGACAGCACTGAGAGTAGTTTTCTCTAAATCTGGGATTTATTATTGTTTTCGTGAAACCTAGGACACCCTAGGACAGAGTGGTAGATCTTAGCAGACACATGAAATTATACAAAAGTGAAGTTATATACTAACACTGCACTTTTTTTTTTTTTTTAATTTTTTTTTGCTGGTCCTTAAATCCCTGACATGTTACTGACTTTTGGAAAAAGCAGGTCTTTCTTAGTTTAAGTAATCCATTCTTCCAAGCTTGTTTTGCTGCTTACACCATTTCTACAGTTTCAGCTCTTTAATTCAGTGGCACTGATGCTCTTTTTCCAATGTTGGAAACCACTGGCAATTGGTTACAGGCTCAACAGAGACAGGCAGGCTTACCCTTGGCATAGGCCTACCGTGGAAAAAATATGAACAATCAAACAAAAAAGGGAATTAAAAAACCCTAAGAGGAGTGGTATGGAAAATAAGGGTTGATGATGGAAGAGGTGAAGGAAGGACAACAAAGTAAGGAAAGGACCAGAAGTGAATAATGAACAGAGGGAGCCTGGTGGGAGGCTGGAGACATAGTAAGAGTAACAGAGCTAGACAAAATAGTCTAGAAAGTAAGATAGGATGCAAGTGAAAGGGAGATGGTTGAGAAGAAAGTGACAGCAGATCCTTCAAGAAGAGTAGAAGACAAATCCATCAGATCAAATTAAACAACAAAAACTTGAGCAGTGTAAAATAAACCATAAACAGAAGCATGAGAGAACAGAGGAAAATGGGGAGTAGTGAAGTGAAAGCAGAGAAACAAATTCAGATAATAGGTAAAAATTCTGACAGTTGTTGGCACCTATGGCTTTCTTTGCAGAAGTTGCTTGTTCTCTCAGGCAATGTAATTTCATTAAGGAATACTTCCTCAAACCATCTTCAGAGTTCACTGATAATTCTTGGTGCTCAGTTAACACCAATCTAGGAAGGTTCAGTTAGGTTCTAGCAACTTCAAGATAATCTGGTTTAGGGTATGCTCAATAGTTATTTCTTTGACAATACTGACTTTATAGAGTTCAAGCCCCATAACACTGACACAGAAAAGTTGTTCAGAAAATGTGTCAAAGCAATAAGCTGTCATTAAAAAGAGAAATGCATTATGCCTGCAGGACAGAATAGGTCTTCATGTAAATTTACATTCAGAACTGTATGTCTCAACAAACTGTCATATTTCCATACTAAAAGTAGGTTATCAGTATTAAAAGAACTGTGTGTGAATCAAGCAGAGGAGCAAAGAATTATGAGATTTGATCTAAGTTTTGTTGAGCAGAAAGACTGTAAACCTTGTATAATGTAGAAGAGACCTCAAAATTTGATCTAGTAATGATATTTAATATAAATTCGGTTTAGTACATAGCATGTCTGTTAAATCTGAGTAAGGAATTTCAACAAAATGCAGATTTGCTATAAAAACCTGTTAAGTAATATCACTATAAAACTATCAAATTAAATATCTAATTTAATAATAGTCTATAGTCTAAATAATAAATTTTAAAAATCAAAATTCAAATAACCCTCTTCAGAATTGGGTTATCTTTCAGAATTATGCATCAACATTAAATACAACCTTACCAACTTTTGTCTGGATTTGCTGCTGAACATGAGAACTGGAAAGGTTTTTAAATTGGGGAAGAGAATATGAATAGCCCAAAAATTAGAATTATATCACATGCCTCTAAGTATAAGTGCTTTTATAACCTCAAGTGCTATTTACCCCTAAAGGTAGAATACTTACAGGTTTTCGAGTTGGGGTAACTTGAACAGAATGGTAAAATTCTGGTTGGACTCGGCTGCTTTTCTTGATTTTTCTTTTTCTTACAGAAGTTTCCTGCTCACTGAGATGGTGAGCTTCCACCAGAGGTTGTGTTTCCTCCAGGCGAGGTGTTACACGTCTTCTGGCATGGCGAGGACTTGACCTAAAGCCCTGTAACAGAAAAAGCAATCATCGTGTTTGGCATCTCCCAGAATGGAGCTGTGTAACAACAGCAAAATCACACAGGATCTTAACAACAACTCAAGGTACAGGCATGCTCACCTTAAATTAATATAATGTCCATATATACTGCATGTAACAATAAAGAGATGTTGCCAAGTGCTGTTAATACCACATTTGATTTATATCGCTCAATTATATGTATTATAGACACAGCCAATAGCAGTAACTCCTGTTGCTTTTCTTTATAAGCTCATGCTTTTAGTTATTTATAATGAAAAAGTTCTAATTTAAAATTTATAATTAAAATTTTCCAGGTTAATTCTTGGCCTCATGAGAAATGGTTTTAGGGAGCATGGGCTGAAAATGTGGACTTTTTTCCTGAGAATGGAAGTGAAGGAAAATTGATAGGTGGCAACAATTGTATCATCTCAGAAAATGGTCTGAGATTTCAGGTCGGGTACGGTTGGCCAAATTAATAAACTCAGGAAAAGCTACCCTTCAGAAATCCTTTTCAGAGGCTTTCTGGGAAAACCTCTGAGCATCATCCAGAATGGCTCACAGCCTTACAGAATTTCATTCCTTTAATGGCAACATGTATAATGCTATCCCTTTATTGCTACCTGCAGAGCTTTTACAATGAGCATTCTCTCATTTCCCCGAGTCCCCTCATGAGCATGCACAAGTCTGACAAGGGCCATTTGTACTGCATACAATGTTGGTTGATATTAAACTTGGCCAGGTTGTAAATATTCATTCACTTAGTCGTATCAGCTTTCAGAATAGATGAGCCAAATCTGTCCTTAGCGACAGTCTGCAGTTTAAGGACTATATTTCTTTTCAAAACTGAGAATAGAGGCAACAAAATTCCTAATTTTCTACTTTCTTTTTTCTTCTAGTAGAATACCTCTGCTGAAGTCCTTATTCAACAAAGCCAGCATTTTAGAATCAAACTTCTGCAAGGTTAGACTTCAGATAAAACTGCAGAAATCTATGCTGTGAATCTAAATATCCTGAATTCCTGCCAGCAGAAAACTAGTGGGAGCAGTACATTTCCATATAAATCTGCTGTTCTTTTTCTCCCCCCTTCCATAAGCTTTTGGGGTTTGTGACTTGTTTTGCCTTTTTTGTTGTTACTTTAATTAGGAAACCAGAACAGAAGAGTTATGCTAAAGTGCTGCTATGTTGGTAAATTGAAACAATCAGAAGTATGGCTCTGTGAAAACTGGATTTCCTCCACTAATGTTCATGAGACTGCAGGGGAAGACAACAACAGTTTGTCCTGGACACCCAGACGGACAGACAAACAGCTATCATCATTATCTAAAGGCGTTCCACATTAAGTAAAGATACTTAAATGGCCAAGAGACACAAACACACATTTACACACATGCTAGTAATTGCTATAGATATATACATTGCATGCAACAGATGATGTTAAAAGGTTGAAGTGGAAAGGTGAAGTAACTTCCAGAGAACAATCTTCTACACATGAACACTGGAGAGAAGGGACAGAAATAGAGCCCAAATCTACTTAGTCAGTCTGGGAGGTTCATGTATGCAGTGCATCAGGGTTGTGAAACACATATGATGCAAAGGTACAGGCAAAATTTCTTGAATCTTTTTTTTTATGATCCCTCCTACTCTGCTGAAGCAATGGAGTCATTCAGAGTTAAGGTAAGGACAGACCAAGACACCCCATATCTGAATGGAAGCAGGACCCTGCCCATATCAATCAAAGCAAGCAGTACAGTGGAAGCCACTGCAGCCAGCAGATCTGTTCAGATTTAGGAGGCTCTCCAGACATTTAAAGATGTAAATCTGAGACTGCCACACTGTTGCAGCAGGAAAGCTTATTGTCCCATTTTCTTTCTACACTGTGAAATAGCTAACAGATACTTACAATGTATCGTTCAACATGATACTAGGGACTATCCGGGATAAGAGGGGAAAATACCACTCAGGGAGCCTACTACAGTGGGGCTTACTGCTCGTGGAAATTTTCTTTTAGAAAAAAATGCTAGTGTGCATCAGGGATTATTCTACAGTAAGTGAAAATATTCCTTAAGAGACCAAAACAGCCAGCAAATCTACTCCAAGTTCTGAAATCAGAATAAATTTTGTAAATGTTAAATGCATTATGGCTTATTTACATGAGTGCCACTGGCCAAAGCCTTGTGATATACCCTGCACTGCTCCCTCGCCACACTCCCATCCCATTAGCTGGATAAAACTCTTCGGGAAAGTATGTTTATGTAACAGAAGAATTTGAGAGAAGCTAAGCAGCTCTAAAAGTGCTTAGAAACGCCTGCCAAATAGGGATTTAAGTATGTCGGTCTGTCGCACCAGGTGGCTTCACCTCAAAATATGTCTAGGTTTATTGATTATCATGTTTCAATGTGAAAAAGTTACCTGTAACTTCCAGAAAAATCTGTTTATAGACAATGTTTCACCTTGATATTTTCTGTATTTTTTCACTTTTGCTGTTTATTATGAGCAAGAAAATGGGATCTTTATCTCTTTAAGAGCTCATCTGCTTGTGTTTGCTGAGGCTCATTCTTCTCTTGAAGTCATAATCTGCCTGCAGTATCACAAATGGTTGCTGTGAGGGGGATTAAAATGTGATAAAGGCAGAGGATCATGATTTCAGGTAGAAAATTAATTCTGTATCTACAAAGATAATGTTACAAGGGCAGAGTCCTCAGACCAAATCCCAGAATGCTTACTCATTCCTGCAATGAGACTTTGCCAAAGCAAAGATGCAAATCTAGAAAATTTCAAAATTTGGTAATCAAAAATGAAGATGAGTTAAGAGTGATGTAACATATGGAAGCTGCTTCTCCTGTGCTCAGCGCAAAATTAGGGTGCCTGGTGATTCCTTCTAAACAGCAAAATTAACAGAAGCTTTTTGTGTCATCTGTGTTATTTATCCCTCAGTTTAGCCCAGAATTAAAAACATCATATTAATACAGCAATCAAAATAAATACCATGGAAATCACACAAATATTTGTCTGGCAGAGACAGCACTATTTTAGATGGCAGTGCTCATAGACAAGCAGGAAAGTGTTCCAAAATGCTCAGGGAAGCACAGTACACCACCTGAGGCCAAATCACTGAGGAAGTGCTGGAGTTAAAATCACATGGATATTTACAACAAGGTTGCTCTAACTCCATTAGGCAACTTGTAGTTTCCAGTATCATGTGAATGCTGTGTCACTGGGAAATGAAAACCTTTTCTTTTCATTTGCACTGCTCATTCCCAGAACCTACAGCCTGACTCATTTTTGTGCCTGTAAAATTCTGAAACAAGGCAAACCAAACAAAACTTCAAACATGTATTTTTCGAAAACCTGTCTTCCAAATACCAAAATATCTGTACAAAGATTTACACTTAAGTAATCTTCCTTAAAGAAAGAACTCACATGACTAGTTTCAGACATATCAGAGGAATTCACCAGGCAAACTGAACCTAGAATTATCTTGTCTGCAAAAGTATCCATGTGCATCCTTCCAGTTAGTCTGTTGGAATCCAGGAAGAATGATCTTCCTAATCCAAGCCTAAAGCAAACAGGAATGGAGAGATGTCTCTGGAGGCTGTTGCAGAGCCAAAGGCTAGCTCACCTTGTCTCAAGGGAGTTTTTCTGTATGAGGAAGCAGTCTGGGGAGATCAGCCTCTTTTAGCTGCCATTCACCTTTTTAAGTCTTCACTGAGTGTCGGGGTTTTTTGGTTTGGTTTTTTGTTGGTGGTGGTGGTTGGTTGGTTTTTTCTCTGGAATAGGGTGTGATAATAGTAAAAGAATTTATTCTGTCTATCTTTATATCCAAATTGATGATGAATGTTGCCAGCCTGGACCCTGCATGCCAGAGCACACTGTGTAAAATTACTTTCACGATAAGGTGTTCTGTAAAGTAATATCTTATCCAGCCAAGTTTTAACTTCACACCTCTGATTCAGTGACTAATTTCTTGTCTATAGAAACATGCGTGGGTTTTCTCTGACCAAAGTTCAGCAGACATCCCCTCCCTGGGTTGCCTTTTGAGCCACCAAAGCCAGCAGGCCAGATGAGCCACTCCCTCACAACACCTATTTCTCTCCATTGGCCATACCCAGAGCCCAAATTGACCACTTCACTCACAGATATCCATACTGTGAGTATCCAAGTTAAATAGGATGGCTCAGACCCCTGGTGACTAAGTTTTGGTCTGCCTTCAATACGGTATTCATCATTCCATATTTTATCATCAGACTTCCTTCTATTTTTCTCCTTCTACATGAAATTATTCTGGTCTCTTCCATCCCTTTTTTTTTTCCTGTGAGAGTTTCACATTTCCTCATTCACAGATATCACTCTTGATGGATCCCCATAATTCAGTACAGTACTTTTATAAATTTATATTATAGATATATATTACAGTAGCACATGTTTTTCTATTCTGTTTAAACATTTCCCTTCCCATCTTCTTTCCAATGAGGCTACACCTCTCAAAGTAGTCCTCACTGAACTGTTAAAAGTCATTCAAATAGCCCTTTCTGAAGATCATAACCTAAAAATTAAGGATGTGGCTAAAGACTTTTCTCTGTAATATACTCAGCCTTGCATTTCCAAACAATATTGTATTTGTTTGCCCCATTTCTTCAATATGGTCTGGTATTTGATAACCAAATACATTATAATCTGCTATCCTTGTGTTTTTGCTTATTCTCATTCTTAATCCATTCATCATAAAAAATGAAAAAAAATTTCCTAAAAAACTTGTCTCGCTTTTGCTTTTATTTACATTTTCAGATAACATTTTGAATAATGTATTGAACCTTTTTCTTTCACTGTCTTAGTTTTTCTGTATTTATTTTAATTCTTTGTCTGATACTTTAATACCACAAAATTAATATATCAGTGCTCCTTCATTGTGCATTATTGCTTTAGTGATATAAATCTGACTCCTTCATTCTTTCAATGTGAAATTGTATTAATTCACCAGATCCTTCTCTTCTCCATTCTTTCTACTTGCCCTACTGCCTTCATCATACATTCTCTCTATTTTTATGCTTGATAAGAAGCCATATTCAGTTTTCATTTTTTTCAGTGTATAAGTATTTTATGTAAAATATATTGGTTGTCAGAAGTCTGATCTTGGAACCCAACCTTTCCAGCCAGTATGGGTTTTTGGAGTCAGTCAGCATTAACATCAATAGAGGTAAAAGTGCATTATCTGATGTTCAGCTGAAGTCAACAGAAATCTTAGCATTAACTTCAGTGGGCACTGGACTGCAGCCCAGCTTACCTTCTGGCAGAACTTCAGTAAATCACAGAGAAAATGCTGGCTAGCGTTAGGCCACAATTCAGTGACAGCAGAACTCAAGTGTGTTTGCAAAGGTCTTTACACATATTTGAGTAATTCCTGTAGATTAAGGTGTGCTAGTGAATATCAAAGCCAAAAGAAGCTCAGAGAGGATATCCAGCTTTGTGTTCTTGCTTCTAAGGTTTCTGACAGTGGTTGTAAGTGCATGAGAATTGTCATCTGTTACAATTGTCAACTAATGGCCTCAAGAAATAGTCTTCAAATTGTCAGTTACCACCGCTTAAATCTTGGAAACTTTCATGTCTAGGCAACCCACAACGTCTTAGGGCCTGCAGACATTTGTATGTGTAGCACCAAACCCTTCTCAAGATGCTGGCATTCTCAGCTGCTCTACATATAGGCTGAAATACAATTAAGCCCTATAGCTGGAGGACCTACTTCAGCTAAAGTGGCAGGTTTAATTAAATAACTTTATTGTGTCAAATTCCCCTGCACATTGAAAGAGAAAAATTTGAGATTCTTTCCTCTTCCATAGAGATTTCCATCCCAAATATCATCAGTTTACAAAGAACCAAAGAAAACCCCACAACATTTATTTAACTGCCATTTCTGCAAGTTCCACCCGAAATCCAAGATTCAAGTTAAGTTCTCCAAGATATTTAAAGTAAAGTAAATTTTCTATCACAGGAAGATTTTTTACATGCACTGAGTGTATTGTTTCAGTCAGTGGGTGTATTGTTCCAGCCAAGGAAGATGCAATTGATTTTGATTCTATCAGAACTAAAAAAAATAGACTGCAACCTTTGCTTGTGTGTGGTTCTCTTGATTTTTTTTTTTAATCTTACAAAGGGTTACTCCTATAAAGATCTGAATCAGGATTTAAAACATAAAACATAATATTTTACATTCATTTTCTCATTCCACTCCCTCATTAGCAAGCTTTCACTGATGCTGCTTTGCATGCCTTATGTTTATTTTAGGAGATATTATTCTTATCTTCTAAAATCTAAACTCTAAGCAGTGCTGGAACCATTTCTCAGATATTGAAGACTGTGATTTGGCACATGTAATATTGCAAGATAAGTCCACACGTTCAAAGGCATTTAAAGCAATTGCTTTTTACATAACCTGAACAAGATTACTTTCCCAACTGACTTGATGAAATAAAAAATCAATAATCTGCTTTCCAGTTGCTAAGCAGGCCCCCCATGTAAATGCATAGGAACCCTTGTATTTAGGTATTTAGGAACCCCTAGGTTGGGGTGTGAATTTAGAACACAGTGTCTAATAACCCATGCTATATTGCACTGCTATTTAACATGACATGTTTAGTTTTTAATAAGGTCAGGATTCCTATCAAAGCACAGGTAGGTTTTAACATTAGGAAAATCTGATGATCTGCAAGTAAATAGCCAAATGGCACACCCAGCCAAGCCCCAAGACACCCTTTAAATACCCTTTCCTTTCTAAAGCTTTAAGCCACAGTCTGGCCTGTTCTCCAAGCAGCCCTATCATTCTCTGACAAGAAGGCTTGCAGCTCTCCACAACAGCTTTGTGATGGTTCGTCCCAGTTCCTTCTCTCTTACCTCAGGGCACTGCAAGCCTGCCTAGGAAGGGAACAATTATTTAAGAACAACAACAAAAAAAAATCAGTGTACCGCTTGTTCAGTGGTCTGCAAGGGGAGGTTTAATTTAAAATATACTAGGGCATTCCCCTAGCATGTCCCCTTTCCAGCCCTGCTTCCTCCGTTTCCCATCTCATCATGTCTCCTCATCTTGGGCAGTGTCCAGTATATGTCAAGGATCTGCCTGAAGGAATTAGCTTTAAATATTAAAAATACAGTAAGAAGGAATTAGCTTTAAATATTAAAAATACAGTAAGAAGCTGAATAAGAAATAACAGAGATTGCTAAACCATACCGGTGCTTCCAAACATCTAATACAATGAGATTAATTACTCTCTTCTGTTCACTGTGCTTGTTTGAAACACAAACTGATAAGAGAATTTATCCCACCAGAGCATGTGAAGATGTGTCTGTACTTTTTCAATTATAAAATAGATACATAACTGATGAGAGACTTAGCAGGAATATATTATAAAAAGATACCTAAGCTAGAATGCAGGTATCTATTAAGATAACTAGATTCAGATACCAACAGCATACCTGAACAAGCCTTTGCTTCCTGTTATCACCAGTAAAAAATTCAGTCAACACATTCAGTGAGGTTTGAAGAACCATTCAGCACATCCTGAAGCAGACATCAACACTAGGTCAGCTGAGTAGCTCTATAGACTGTAATCTGTAAATGCCTACAGTGAGCTTGTAGGGCTACATAAGGGGATGCTGTTTTTACAAATTCACTTTCCAAGTCCTACGTTCACATGAAGGAAGGTAGTGAAAGCAGATCAGAAAAGAATGATGGCTCAACTTGGTTTTATCGTTTTGTTCTTTTTAGAACAAGGAAGAAGGATAAATACAATATTTCAGCCTGCCATGATTATGCATTTTAATACAATTTGTGCTATCAATTTATATAATCACCAATTAAGCCTGTAGGATCTGTGTTTCACTTCCAGTCTGCTCTACTACCTACCCTACCATCCTGAAGCTGAGTGCGGTACTTGAACAGCCGAGTGGACAGGGGAGATAAGGACATTGGCACAACTTGCAAGAAATGTATCTCTGCCCAAACATCAAGCGCAGTTAGTTTCTGTAGCTGATACAGTGTTTTCACACTTCAGCCGCAACTCATGTTTCATTCCCACTGATGAGTCAGGAACAGCAGAGCTTTGACTCTCCTTGATGCGAGGCAGTAGGACACAAGGGAGCCCAGCAGGGGCTCCGACGCTTTGGGTACAAGTATCCGGACAAGTACCCCGGCTCCCTGCTGAACCAGGAGCACAAGGAATAAGCTCAAAACCAAGGCAGCTTTGCCAGCACTAGCCAAGATCAGCTGTCTCCACTGTGAGCCTGACATGCTAAAGCAGCTGTGCCACGCAGTGCTGAGTCCTTGACCCGGGAGGCTGGAGGAGCCCACGTGCCCACTCTCCAGAGCCTGAGACCCCTCCGGGCTGCAGAGCACGTGGAGCAGGGTGGGCAGCTGCAGCTCTGGCTGGTATCCTCTCGTGTCTGACATGGCCAGGCCCCAACAAGCCAGCTCAGCTGAATCAGATCCTACATGAAAACATCAAGGTGACTTCACCCTGTGCTCTGCACATTCTTCCGCAGCACATCAAATGTGCCTCTACTTAAAACAGTCTGGGAATGGAAGAGAGTGTGAGTGAGGTTTCCATGCCCAAGGAAAACACACATAACAGCCCTGGAGCAGCCACAACCCCAAGAGTCATACTACTCTGTTCCTGTGGTGCTTTCTTAGATTTAATACCCTCAGTCTAAAGAACTGTGCTGTTTCTGAAGGAACATCCTCAACCTGATCTCTTACCCTTATAATCTAACTACAGTAACTGAGAAATCAGTGCAGATGATTAAGCTTTTCTGAGCAGTGTGTGATCTATGGAGCCCTGCATGATCCTTTCTGTCTGTAAGAACAGTTTCTCCAGGAGATGTGGTAATACACGTGCTCACTGCAAATATGACCTCAGTTATTTTAATTCATAGTTTCAATCTGAGGTTTGTTTAGGGCAAAAGACAATGGCTAGAAGTTCCCATTCTGCACACATGTACAATGTGTCTGTTCACAGGTGGATGGCCACAAGCCATGCTCCCCCTGCATCCCCTTGAAACCAAGGCTCTGTTTGCATGTACTGGGATTGTGCACTTAAATGGCATGCAGCACAACTGAAGCGCAGTTCTGTTTCCAGAGATATTTCCAGACATTTCCAGAGATAACAGTAGATACTGAGAAACATGAATATCTAAATATTTACATCATAGCCATGATGTTGTTGGCATAACTGTATATTAATGGGAAACTAAAGAGTAAAAACAACTTTTATGAGGTAGTGTATCTTTATGCAATGGTTTTCCCTGTCTGGCTAGAGAACCATGAGGATGTGTTCATTTATAATGCAGGTCCCAAGACCATGCCTGAGCACTTATGTGGACCATAACACAATGTCAGTATTTTTTTTAGGTGATTGATGGAGCTCAGAGGTAATTCCCTCAGCATTTCAAAGCTCTGCAAACCATAAGAAGCCAGAGCAGATACAGACAACCAGAAGGCTATATAAATCCATCAGGCATTTCTACACTACATTGTAGTACAAAGTAAAAGTATCCAAGTTAACTTCTCTGCAGTTAGTTTAGCTCAGCACTGGAGCAATGTGGCTGTAGCAACCAGCCAATTGCCATATATTTCACATACACAATTGTGTATGGATACAATTGCCAAATAGGCTGTTCCTCAGCACAGACCAATGTTTGTGGGCTATCTAAAGGCAGCACTGCTGTGACTAAAGCTGACAGAGTGATGGACAGATGACATATCGTAAACCAAATCCCAGTGATACCTAGTTTGTCATGTGACAGCTCAGTCTGGCATACTCTGTCTGGGCCACATTATTGGATTTGTTATAAAAAAATGATAGAAGGATTTGTCCTTATACACTGTAACCTGTATTTATAGCTCTCCATTCATTCCTATACCTAAGTTCTCTCATACATAAAAGAAAACAATTTATTTTTTCTCTGATTTGAACCTGCTCTTTAACTCTTAGACAGCTAATGGAAAAATAGTTTAAACATCCTGAGGGAAAATCATGTCAAACACAAAGGTAAAATATCTTCAGGATGATTCAGCTCTGTAAAGACAATGAACCATCCTTTCAATAGGTGAATGAATGTATTTTTCTGGCTAGTCCTGCGCATTTGTGGTGCTCCTTGGATGCACTCCCTCCGATCAAACAGAAGACTCAAATTCAGCTTGGACAGTCTGCTCATTGCTCCTTTCACTGGAGCTGTACATATCTGGAGCAGTATATAAATAACTGCAATGCTCAGGATGAATTATGATGCAACTCTTCAAAGTCTATTCATTATTGTTTTGTAAGGTAACTAGAACTGTATTTTTAGGCAACTGTCTCACAATCAGCCTCAGAAGGGGCATGATTATGACAAAGGTACACTTAGGAATAAGTTCATGAAAAATTTTCTGGGCATCTGTGTTGACAAAGTAATATATACATTTTCCAGAAATTGTTGTACTATAGTTTTGCATCCATTTTACCATAATGGATGATTTAGAAAATCCATTTTCTCTTTAAAAATGTCATCAGTTTTGAATGAACTATTTCACTACCAGTTTAGTCACAACAATAGAATCACAAAATCACTAGGCTGGAAGACACCTTCAAGATCATCAAATCCAACCCATGCCCTAACACCTTAACTAAATCATGGCACCGAGTGCCACATCCAATCTTTTTTTAGACACATCCAAGGATGGTGACTCCATCACCTCCCCAGGTAGACCATTCCAGTATTTTATGAGTCTTTCCATAAAAAACCTTTTCCTAATATCCAACCTATATTTTCCTTGGCACAGCTTAAGACTGTGTCCTCTCATTCTGTCAGTTGCTGCCTGGAGAAAGAGACCAACCCCCCAGCTGGCTACAATCACCTTTCAGGAAGTTGTAAAGAGTGATAAGGTCACCTCTGAGTCTCCTTTTCTCCAGGCTAAACAACCCCAGTTCCCTCAGACAGGGATTCCTCACAGGGTGTGTGTTCCAAGCCCCTCACCAGCCTCGTTGTCTCCTCTGGATGCACTCAAGAGTCTCAATGTCCTTCCTGAACTGAGGGGCCCAGAGCTGGGCACAGCACTCAAAGTGTGGCCTCACCAGTGCTGAGTACAGGGGAAGAATGACCTCCCTGCTCCTGCTGGCCACAGTATTCCTGATACAGGCCAGGGTGCTGTTAGTCCTTTTGGTCACCAGGGCACACTGCTGGCTCATGTTCAGCTGCTGTCACCAGTACCCCCAGGTCCCTTTCTGCCTGGGCACTGTCCAGCCACACCGTCCCCAGCCTATAGCATTGCAGGGGGTTATTGTGGCTGAAATGCAGGAGTCAGCACTTGGACTTATTAAACTTCATTCTATTGGACTCTGCCCATCCATCCAACCATTCCAGGTCTCTGCAGAGCCCTCCGTCCTTCCAACAGATCAACACACGCTCCCAGCTTAGTGTTGTCTGCAAATTTACTAATGAAAGACTCAATACCCTCATCCATGTCATCAATAAAAATATTGAAATAGGCTGGATATATACAACCCTGTAGCAACTGTTCAGTGTACTAAAATGAAAATGTGGGGTCTGTAAAACTCAAACCATCAAGTGTTATTCCTTTGCTACAGACATGGTTAACACACACTGCCAGCCCTCCCAGAGGGTCTTTTCAAGAAGTGTCAGCTCCTATTTGTCTTACTGGTGTGTTTAGTCCCACCTGGATTACGTGAAGTCAGAATTTACAGTGGACTGTAACACTTGTACTGATTTGTTTCCTAGTAGTTTTAGACCTGTGGGTTTCAGTGGAAGCACTCACAGGGAATTTGCCCAAAATATGTGAGCCAAAATGAAATAAATACAGGTTACTTGTGACTACCCACTGACACTGATACCTTCAGTTGCTGAGGTTATAGTATCTCTAATATAAAAGGTAAGATAAAGGAAAACCATGAAGCTCAGAGAAAATTTCAGGCAAAATATTTATAAATCTGGTCATTTTTCTGCAATAATATGAAAACTGCTACTTTAGCAGTTTTAGCAGATAATTAGCACAATTATCCCTTCACAATCTCATAAAACCCATACCATTGGTATGGTCCTGAATGAGAACGTTCCTTTTCAACAGTTCTTACCACCAAATCAAAAGACATTAAGAATTATACCATTCAGATTAATTCCTTGCAGCCTAAGGGCTAGAAGCTTACTTCCCTTTTAATTGAAAGGTAAAAATCTCACATAATCAAATTACTCCAGAGGCTTCAACTATGAGGAAAACTAATTCAGAAAGAAATTTAAATCACAAGAAGTGGCAACACCAACACATGAAGCAATGCTTTTAAATTGAAAGGTACAGGAGAAGTTCAGATCTCTTTCTAAAGCATAAAATGATTAACATTGAAACGTATCAAGCCCAAGCCCACAAAGTACTCAGAGAAAATTCCTCTACTTCATGAAAAAAACCAACCTCTACAAAGAGCACAAGAAGAAGGATATTAGTGAATCATTGATATCCTTTACATTTTTTCAATAATAATTTTAATATTATTATTATTAATAATAATAAGAATAATAAAGGCCCAACAATGGATCACAGACCCTACTTTGGTAAAACTCGCACTGAGTTCTATTGTTATTTTGGTGTGGGTTTGGTTCAGCACAGACATTTCATTCTACAACTGATTCTCAAAATAAAGACAGACTAGTGCAAACAGCTACATCAAGGTCTGATGTGTCATGTAGCAATGAATATTTCTGTTGGAAATTTACTTGTTTCCTTTTTAAAGCAGTGGCATATCTAGGTCTTCCTGAGATTAGGATCATTAACTATTCGGGGTGTGATTCCTTTGTGAATTCATGGAATTTCTATAGTACCTAGGGAACAGAAGAATCTGAAAAAGCAGTTAAAGTCATAATGAACCGGAGGACTGCAAATAAAAAATATATTAAAAATTAGGCCTGACAAACTTCAGATGGTAGCAAGTGTTAGTGGGGAGGTGGAGACATCACTGTGTTATCTCAATAAACTCTCACATCTTCCTGGTTATTTTTTCCTGTTATTAAGCACCTCTAACAAAGACAGACTTTAACCTACTTTATATCCATAATGATTCATGCAAATTTACCTCCTTTTGAGGCAAGGGGTCATGTGTTTAAGTTCATTCTATGATAAGTAATATCTTCATAGACTTTTGATGTATAATAACGAGGCACGTTTTGTAGCGACATTAAAAATCAAGGCCCACAAAAATAAACTATTTGTAGATTCAATTCACCAGTGACATATAACATTCAAAACAGAAGGGCTGAAAAGGATCATAAACACATTTTTAAATTTTGTATCTACCCTGTCATAGTATGCAGTCTTATTTTTTATTGTGTGGTTCAGTATTAAAGGAAAAGGATTCAATAGTTCTCACTGTATATAGACAATGAAGGCATGCACCATGAGAGCTGTGGCTGTGGCAAAGAATCTCAACATAAATTTGCACACATCTATTTTTCCAAATATAAGGCTTTCCTGGCAGGCAGTCAATCATGCAGGAATTGCCAACGCTCGGTAGATAGGGCAATTATAATTCTCTGTGCACTGCTGCTAGACCACCTGCACATTCACATGTGATGGAAGTCAGATTTGAACCCAGCTCTCAGGAGATGAATGCCAACCCACTGCTATTTACTATCAGCCTACTTTTCATTATCTTTTATTATAATTAAGAAACACTATTTATAACTACACCTGACAAACAACTAAGCATGGTGGAAGCTAGCAAATGTACCTTGTGCTATAAAACTTGGAGCTGAGATATTACATTCATTTTGGGGGTGGGGGATTATGCAAAGCCTGTATTTTCGTGTATCGTGCTTTGCTTTTATCAACATTGTATTGCAGTTGGAAGTGCATAATATTTTGTGATGATATAGACAGAGAATGTCAAATTCTGCTTCAGATAATGTTTCCAATATTTTTATTGGAAGCACGCCTGTAGTTTTTTCATTAATGAATTCTATTAGATTCATTAAAATAACATTTTCTTGAAAAAATATTGAAAAATGAAAATTTAATGATGTCAAATGAGTCATCATTTCTCTATGAAAAGTCTCATCAGATAATGAAGGGGAAAACAGTCCTACGAATTACTTAAAAGGGCAGTTTAGACCACTAGCTGCAGTATTACTTCATCTAAACAAAATACAGAAAATTACAAAAGAATATAAATTATTATAGCATGTTTCTTAATGGAAGTTTCTAGGAAATATTTTAAATTCATCTACTTCTGACTGGATGATAAACAAATAACCACATGCTGAAGCAATAAAAATAAATTACTCTGCCAACTTCCCTCTGAAGTGTCACCATGCAGGATGGCACGTATTTCAAAACATTATGCTTCATCTCCATCCAGGACTGAATGAATTTTAGCTGGAAACCAAGCATTTCATACTGGATAAACTAAATAGTGAAAAAATATTTTGATTTCCAGAGGGACACATTTGTTTGTTCATTTTACTGAAGCATAGGTAACAACAACTCTGGCTTTTCACGGTTTAAAGATAGGGCACTCCCTATAGCATCTTCTTTTTGTGATTTGTGTACAAATTTCAAAATAGTTAAGAATTTAAAACTTATTGCAAATATGAACCATGATGTAAAAACGTATCCCATGCACACTTTTGAAAATATTAGTCATAACTGGATAATTTTCACACCCACAGCAGAGTAAGGAAAAATGCAAATAATTTAAAACAAAATATCACTTGAGTGCAAAACTGTCTCTCAAGGCTTTCAGAGTAATAGGCAATGGCATGAAGATATGCCTAAAATCAATAACAGGAAACCAGGCTAGAGAAATATCTAGATAGGAGCTCTACAGGGCAGCATGGAAACAAAGTGGGTACTAAAACAAATATTATTTTTCATATTTTCCCAGCAATTATGCTCCTCATTCAGAATCCCTAGGAAGTGACTGGGGTTTGTGTTATACTTTCAGCATTGGCATGTAAGAGTTTTGATTCCCCTGACCTCCGAATACAAAGTCACACACTGAGGTGCCTGCCAAGCAGGCTTGTAGTCTGGAGCCTTCTGGGATCTCCCACGGAACATCCAAGCCAAGCATGAAACTTCCCTGACAAGGAGCAGAGCACAGGTGAGGGCTGTGGGCAAAGCAAGTGAGCAGAGGCTCTGCGGTCACAAACCCGACCAGCTCTGCACACATTGACAGCGAGGTCAATAACGGGGCTCAGGGCTGCTTTTGGGCACAGGGAGGTCTGGCACGTACAGTAAGCGCAGCTTTTCTCCAAGTAACCAATTCCTTTGGGAATGACACAAATCGGCAGGCCGGTTAGGATAGCACAGATGAAGAGCTCATTTTGTGTTGGGAAGGAAAAAAACCAAACCAAGAAATGAAAGAGGACATTATGTCTTGCATGCAAAATGAAAAGTTGGCCGTGTGAATTCATTAACAAAAGACCACGACAATATGTACTCGGGTAAAGAGAACAACTTCTGACCTTGAAATTGCGTGCTAAATAAATTACCTCAGAGCGAAAGTGATGAGTTCTCATGACAGCATCTGGAAGGGAAGCAGAAAGAGACACAGGCTCCACCAGCTGCACCTCGCATTCCGCCCCGGCTAACGGGTTTACCCCGCCACTCGCCCTCTGGCGCACACTCCGGGACGGCTCCGGCCCTTCAGGCACAGCCGGCAGCTCCGCCCGGCATTTATATTTAATTCATCGGGAAGAAGTTCGGCATGAAGTTCTGCTGCGCTTTGACAGACCGGGGAGGGCTGGGGGCTTTCCCAGCCTCTCACCTCTCTCCCTCTAGCCGAGGTTTCACTGAGGGATGGGTGGAGACAAGGCTGCCGCAGTCCTGGGCTCGGCTTGAATTTTCTTTAAAGCCTTTGCCCGGCTAAACCGTGCCACGGCGGCCCTCCGCCGCCAGAAACCGGGAGATGGGCCGGGGACATCCCCCGCCGCCCTCAGGGACCGGCAGCGTCTCTTACCTCGGCTCCTTGAGCGACCTGAAAAGACGGATTTGATGGGATGCCTCCCTTTCTGGAGCCTGCGGTGCCAGCAGCAGAAGAATAAAATCGTGGCAATGGTCCCCAGCAGCAGCAGGAGCAAGAAGAGGGCGCACTGGATGCTGTAGGGTCTCAGCAGGACCAGGAAAGCCGCGGCAATCATGGCTCAAGCGCCCGGCTACCCCTGTGCGTGCGCGGGTCTGCGGCGAGCGGCGGGGGGCCGGGCAGCGCCGGGCAGCCTCCCCCCCCGGCAGCGGGGCGGGCATCGCCGCCGGCACCGCGCTGCTGGAGCCGGCAGCCGGGCGGGAGGGAGGCGGCGGCGCGGGGGAGGAGGAGGAGGAGAAGGAGGAGGAGCGGGATGAGATTCAGGCCGTGACTCAGCAGCCGCCGCCGCGGCGATGGTTGCGGTGGGGCTGCCCCTCCGTGCCCGCACGGCCGCCGGGAGCGGGGAGCGCGGCGGGCAGAGCCGGGGCGCCCGCGGGCATCGGCGGGCGGGGCGGGGCCGGGCGCCGCATGGCAGCCGGCGCGGGCACGGCGGGGCGGGGCGGCAGGAGGAGGAGGAGGAGGAGGAGGTGGAGGAGAAGGAAGAAGAAGAAGGTGCCGCCGGTGTCGGGAGGGAGGAAGGAACGCGGAGCGGTGCATCCCGCCGCCGAGGGGACTCGGCCGGTGACATCACCGCTGGAGCTGCCGAGAGAGTCTGAAAATGGCTGCTGCGAGGTACCGGGGGATCCCCCCGTGGGAAAAGAGGGGCTGTGACCGAGGGGCGCGGGGTGTCGGCAGCGGCGAGTGCCCGCGCAGGTCCCTGGGGTTAGGGGGTCTGTGGCGTACCCTGGACCCGAGGCGTCGGTCGAGGCCGGCTTCGGGGCGGGGGAAGACATTGGGAAATAATGAGATCCCTCCTGACAAGGTGACCAGGGCCCTCGTGCGGTGCTGCCCCGCGTCCCCGATGCCGGCATTCAGTCGGCAGCCGGGTGCGGGCGGGACGGGGCAGCGTGCGCGCTGCCCGGCCGTGCCCTACGCGGCAGCGCCGGGGCTGTGCGGAGCAGCGCCCGCAGGGACCCTCGCACTGCAGGAAACTGCAACGCGCTGCAGCCAATGTCAGCCCCGTGCCCTTCGCTCCCCGCCGGGCCGCAGCTGGTGCAGCATCAAAATCCTGCCATGTGCAGGTCGCTAATGCAGATGATAACAAGAGTTCACCTATGTCGCTGTTTCTGCCTCTGTAGTTGTTACTGTGATAGTCCAGCCTTCCAAAGACTGTTTCAGAGGTGAAAATGCAGTTCTAAAATTCCTCAGACATGCAGGAAAAAAAAAAAATCAATTGCTGAAGATATAGCCAGGTACCATTTTGCAATATTGCATTTACTCATGTTACTGGGGGAAAAGGTTCATTCAAGGCAAAACTCATGTACTGTTCATGCATCTTTGATGTGAGCACATAAATCTGAAGAACATTTCCAAAACTTTGTAGAAATACTTAAAATCTCTGTATAAATACTGGAGAAGCATTGAAATGTTACTGCTTTATATGACTGACATGAAGCTACAGAAAATGTGTAAATTTAAGTTAAACTAAAAAATATGCAAGCTGGAAAGACAGAGAGGGAAATGCATCTGTGGTAGCTTAAATAAGAACAGGAAAAATAATCTCTAGATTACTGAAATTAATTTATTACAGGGCTAATAATAATGTAACGCTTTACTGTACCTTTAAGGTTAAGGAAATCTGTTACCATTGAAAGATGCTCATGGTAGCGGGGGGGGGGTGGCTGTAAGTAAAAAAAGACAAAAAATTGGGGTTTAGATCTATAATAATTTATTCCAGGAATTTTTTATCATTTCATGCTATACACCAACAGAGTGAGCCAAAATAGTCTGTCCTATTACTTTGTAAAATGGAAAGTTGCTACATTGCAGCCATGGATTTGAAGCTTTCCCTCACTGCCTAGAAACTGCCAAATGCTGTAAGGTTGTGTTGCATCACGTGGTGCAATATTGAAATCTTTCCTAATACCGCAGTACACTGCAGTAGAATGGTTTTAATGCAGATTACCTCGAGATTATTCAAAAGGTCCACGTTACCTCACTGAAACATGAATCAAATTGGTGTGACCCTCCTGGCATCATGCTGCAGTGCCACGCTGCAGGAGATTGCGGGAGCAGGAAACTTTTTGACACCTTTAGCTCTGCATTGATTTATTGTTTCAGTGGGATGATAGAGCAAAAGTAGCGTGGCAGTGACTGCATGGTAAATCACAGAGAACTGAGGCGGAATGGTTCTTTTCACATCCTTCTCAGGTAACAATGCATAGAAATCATCTGACAGACAAATCTCTAGTGAAAGCTTTTTAGTTTAAGGTTTATAGCTTTTCCCTTCTAAGAGTTAGAGCTCACTGATGTCTTGAGGATAATGTTTTTCCAAAAGGATATAATAAATTTCATGACAGCTGCATAATTTTTTTTTTTCAAATGCAAAAGAGAGTACAGTTTAGTACAAGAAATGCTGACACACATGAATTTTCAGAGAACTGCTGCTCCAGGCTTTTGAGTCAACTGTCTCACATGTACACCAAATTGCTGCTCTGGCTTTCTTTATATTCATTACGGCTCTGTGCTTGTTAAATACTGCAGGGTATGGTAGCGTGGTTATAATATTATTTCCATGGTGAATAAAGTTTAAATTGCTGAAATTACTACACATTAAAAATAAGCAAATTATATGTGTGTAATTTTGTTTCCCCAAATAGTAATAAAGAGAATTTAAGAGAAGTTTTATATGTGTCACACTTTTGATCTAAGATTCTTTACAGAATGTTTTCTAGGGGACTTTTCCTAAATCTTAAGGATGATAAACAGAGAAGACAAAAGAAATGAAGAGAGAAGGTTAAAACAAAACCTCTCATCTGAGATTTGACCTCAGAAGGGAAATCCCAGAGGTGAAACCATTGCAGAGAAGAAGTAAAAGAAGGTAACGAAGTCTTGAGACGAACTGTGATCACAGGGAGGGGAATGGGAGGGGAGGTCAGGAGTTGTTGAGAAGTGGAATTAAGTGTTTTATAATCTTAGAAGCCAATTATTGATTCTGCAATAAGCAAGGGGTCCTGCTGCCATTTCAGAGTACACATGATGTGAATGCACTTTGGCAGAGATGTGAGCAAATGGGATGCAGGGTCCTCTGCAGATGCTTGTTTTGATGGGGACCACAGGCAAAGAGAGCAGTGACAAAGTCACTGGCATAGCTGAAGCTTTTGGCAGCAGTGCGGGAAGCAGCCTTTCACTTGAGCAATGCTGAGGGATGAGGTGATGATAATTACCTGGGCAGAGGGATCAAAAAGGAAAGTTCTGCTTCAGAGAACCCACAGAAAAGAGGTGACCAGCAAATGTTTAGAAGTGGAAGAGCACAGGATGATGTTTCTGTGGTTACAGTTACTCTTGAATGCAGTTCACTTATTTTCCCAAGTTGTGTGAGGTAGGGAAACATCATGGAAATTGTGTCAAACTCCTGCAGTTTAATGTAAGAGTTGAACAGGGAATGTGCTGTAGCTGCAGCAGCCCTCCTGCAGGGAGACAGGTGGTGTTGACCTCAAATATTCTTTCAGCAGGTCTCTCATGATAGCCTGTTCTGACTTAGTAGTCTTGCCCAGCAAGGCTGAAGGAGGAGATCCTTTCTTCCCTTACTCTTGTCCTGCTTGCAGAATTGCAGCAGTCTCTGGGCTAGTGCATATTCCTTGATAATTCAGGTGATATGCAGCCACATCTTTTAAAAGAACCTAAAAATTCTAGCTGAGTACCATAGGTTAGGCTGATAGGCAAAAAAAATTGCAAAAAGAAAATGTGATGGTGTGTAGAGTGAAGAAACCATGTCTGCAGAGGTCTGCTGGCCTCCCCAGGTGTGAGCCATGGGATTCAAGGGCACTCCACAGCTCTGTGAGGACACTTCTCTGCTCCTGCAGACTGAGGCCTTGTGGACCTCATTTTGCAGCTGTAAGACTTCCTATATCAGTGAGCTGAGGGAAAAAGGTCACATGCTGGATCTGGTGATGTGGATATAAGAATTGAGATGATGCACGAAATGATTCCTCAAGAGCAGCTGAGTGAGTGAAAGGGTAAGATCATCTCTTTTCACTGGTATGTAGGTATGTTTTAAGAACTGTGTTTGTACTAAGTAATTATAATTGAGTAAAATATTTTGCCTAAATGGCTACTTAACTGGTTAGAAGAGTTCTCTAATTATCTAATACTTTCTAACAAAATAATTGGATTTTTCCTCATCAAACAAGAACCAAAGTAAATGCAGTCAAAACCAAAGAGGCAAGCAAATAAAATACAGAAGACATCATAGAATCTGAGTGTTATCAACTTCTTTCGATGAAATAATTGACTTTCCACCTCAATATTCTACTCACAGATTACATGATGCCATCAGTGCTACACTAGCAGCTTAAACATACCATAGGAAACGTGAGTTTCTGGTTGATGATTAAACCTTATGAAACACTTTCTTCAGTTGAAAGAATAACATTTGCTGGCTTGATATAGGCAACCCATTTAAAAGAAATCAGTTATGTGAAATGATATGTTCTAAATTTAGCAGGCCTATTACAAATCTTCGCTCTGCAAAACTTGCTAAATTGTTCACTCCATACAGTGCTTCGTATGGTTAAAAGGCACACTAGCATTAGTTGATTCTCACGATATCGTTGGAATTAGGTAAATGAGTGTTATTATTTCAGATTCATTGAAAAGAAAAGGTGAAATATAAATTTAAAGGTTGTATGGTTTACCCAAGACCAAACTCTGTGATTCCAGTGCTACAGACTAAACCCTTCCATGGCTGGAACATTTTGCCTTCTGCAGGTGTCCTAGGTGACCATGTAAAACCAAATTCTTGTCAGCTTTATATATGTAGAGGTAATTGTCCCTGTTTTGTGGTTTCACCAGCTCAAACAACTTGCATATTTAAATTCCCTCTGCTTATTACACTGAATGTAAATCAAATGGAGAATGAGCCATACAGTTGTACACTCATGGCTCATAGTGTTGCTAGGAAAATGCTGGCAGGAATTCTGCGGGCATTAATTGACTTTGTAGACAGAGAGGCTGTTCTTGAGCCTAGATGGAAATGTACTGCTGAAGCTCCTATGGCACTGTTTTTTATTACAGCAGCAGTGTGCCCCTTTGTCCTTGGTTGAAATTTGCTCTGTATTCATTTTTAGCAGTGTTTAAAGTAGCAGTTGTCAATCTGTATGTGGCCTTGCATCTCAGAGGGAATTGCACTTCATTACTATTTTAACTATATAATTGAAAGTTGCTTAAGGATTGTTTCAGACTGATATACAACACTGGTCATTCCATTATTACATTACTTTATAAAGTTAGGTTGAGCAACATACAGTAAAAAGACATTTAATTTTACAGGAAGGGAAAAAATACTCTAGTATGTTTTGAGGTTTTTATCCTTGCAGGGAAGACATGTTGCTGTCGATTCTATTAAGTGTGTGCAGAATTACTCTTAGCTGAACTAATATTCCCTGGAGTAAGAGGACAATATATATGTCTCTTTATCTAGTTCATGACCTTTAATAGTAATGCAGATTTTTTTCTCCTCCTACCTACCAAAATGCTGCAAAACCAATTGCAAGAGCAATTGGGGAAGAGCTTTGGAGTAAAAGAGCAAGGACTTCGACTATTAATTAAGCATGACTTCTCACCTACGATCCCTCACCTATGACAGCCAGTAAAGACACAGAAGTAGCAATAGTAAAGATGCAGCTGAGTTATGAAATACTGACCAAATCAAGCCTGGAATTTTCTAGCTGCTATTTCACTTTTTTGCTTTTAAGAGTTGAAGGGAGAATGCCACCAACAGTAATGCTTTGGGGTAGAATGAAAGGTATATTTCCTACTACTTTATAAAAAAAGTACGATGCATCCTCTTATAACTTCTCATCAGATTATAGAGGGTTTGTTTGAATAAGTCCAATTTGAAAGTGCATTAAATGCAAATGGAAAGTATGTCTAACATTTTTTCAGCCTTTTAGGAAAAGGTTATTTGGCTGCTTGGACTATTGCATGGAGCAAGTGCACAATTATTGCACCTCAGCACAGATTTGCATGTAGTCAAACTTTCTCTAATGATCCCATAAACATCTTTAGACAAGATAAGTGATGCATTACTGTTCTTTAATATTTATAATTTGGGAGCTGTTAAAATGGATTGTGTTGGATTACCCAAACCAGGTCATACTGAGCACAGCCAAGTATTTGACTTTACAGAGCCATGTTGACTGTTTCTCCTTTCAGGCTACTTATTTCTTCAAAGTGTCTGGATATATTAACCTGCATAGAAAGAGCTTTCTTGGGATTATTCAACTCCTGTAGCATAGGTATTTCACCTAGTTCAAGAAATAAAGAGATTTATTTCTTGATTTGTATAATAATACATTTTGTTGTGCATGGCATTGATGAACAAGCAAATTGAAGTGAGTATTAGTTTTCCATCTGTCAGCTGTGAAATAGCTTTTTAATAAAGATACTAATCTGTCATGTAGATAGCTTCCTGCATCTTACTTGGCATCTTGTTACCTTAATGTGAATCCTTCCCTGATTAAATACAGATAAATAAAATACAGATAAATAAATGTACATGGTTTATAGGCATATGAGATATCTAGGCTCCTATTTAAACTCGGGTAAACCATCAAGGCTCAGAGGACAATGCATTTCCCTGAATCTGTGTTTAGTGTCATTTGAGGTGCCTGGAGTTAGTAACCACCACTGTAAACCCAGAAGAGGGTCCAAGCCCTGTGTGAAGTCTGTGCCCATCAGAAGAGGCAGCTGGAGGCCAGGCATAATAACATATGGTATCTAGGATTGCACCATGCATTTATTTTTAGGCCATTGAATTGAACCCTACAGCAGTTGAAAAAAAGCTGAATTGCTCTCCAGGAAGCTTTAACTGTGTTGAGTAGGGGCTTCACACTTATGACTGTTGGAGCTGCTCAAGGCTGAGACATCTCCAAAGGGATGACAGTTGTGATAAAAAAACCTGTGGGAGATTTGTACTTCTAGAGTAGCAGCTGAAGGCCAGGCAAATAACAGCAGTGCTAGACATCTGCTTTGAGAGCCAAATTGACCCCTGCATCTCCAGTGATTACAGCAATAACTTAAGATATGTGGTGCACCAGTGACACCTAAATGTAAGCATCTTAATCTAGAACTGAATCCTGTACTGAAAACCCAGGAATGATGCTAGCTTATCTTGAAGTCCATTAAAATGAATGCCATGTTTCATTGATAGTTGAATAAATTATTGTTTAGAAGAAAAGTTTAGTACTTCCAGACATAGTAAATATACTTCCTTAAAACTTCATTATTAGGCCTTTCCTGTCACTCAGTTTAACAAATAAAATAATCATTTGATGCAACAATAGATTTCTTCAAGCTTTTGATTTAAGCCACAGTCCTACAAAGAACTTTGGCATACTTAGATATTAATATTATTTTATAGAACTCCTAGGTTGCTAAAACATAGGAGGAGGGCATTATTGTGAAAAATAAGAATGGCTTAATGAATTCCTTGGGTCACTCAATAGATTTTAGAATGTGGTACAAGGTTTGCACCAAGTTCTCTGGGTAATCCTGTGAGTTGTAAATGCTGCTGAGGGTTTAGAGTCAAGGAGGCCATCTGGGTAAATAAGGCCAGAGCTGCTGCTTTACCATGAATAGCATCACTTCTTAGAAAAGTATCTCATGTTATTTCACAGTAAGTCACACCAGGATAGTGATCTGCAGTGAGGAAGTGACCTCTTGAATATCAGGAATAAAATCATAGATTTTTATCCTTCCTGTGGAAGACAAGTGGGATCATTTCTGTGCATTTATAGTCTTAAGAGTTGCAGTAGTGTTCTGATAGATGCTCCCCCGGATTCCCAGCTGAATTTGGAACACAGCGATACTGATGATTCTGGAAAACCTGTACTCTATATTTCTCAGCTGAGAGCAGCAGATTTGTGCTTTTGAATCATCTTTTCCCAGAAGTGACTTAGATATTGCACTGCTAGTCTTTTGAGCAGTAACACACTTTTGTATTCTGACAGCACCTAATTCCACTGAATTCATTAGTAAATCTTATACTGGTTTCAGGTAAGAAAGATTAGAACCTATAACAGGGCATATAACTTATTTAAATATGGCCATATAATTTTCCATTATACACTTGCTATCGGGAATTTTAAAGTTCAGAGCAGCCCAAGTTTTCCATCAACATTGTATTTAATATTCTGGCAAGTTCAATGTAAAATGTCACAGTCTGAGTAACACAAACCAAATCTGTCACTACCACTTATCATGCTGAATTGGAAATAAATAGGTTTTTATGAGGTAGATTAATTTTAAGACCAGTTAAGTTTGGGGGTTGGTTTGGGTTTTTTCCAAGGAAAATGGGGATAATTGAAGGCTGAATTCAGAGGGTAAATAATATAAAATGCTATTACATAATAAAATACTAGCTTTATTATGTATTTATTATTGCATTAAGGCTACAGACATTTGGCCTAGAACAAATCCCCTTGCATTCCACCTGGTCCTCAGAAGTCAGAGGGGTTGGGTACAGCTGGGCTTAGCTTCTGATTAGAACTGATTCAGCATTACCAGCCTGGCTGACTTCAGTAAGAACTTGCATGATCACAGACCTGCAAATAGTGCAGTTTATCATTTCAATACTGATAAAAAGTAGTTCAGTACAATAGATCTGAGTTCAATAAAATCTTTCACAGTCCAGATTCACAAAAAGTACAGTTTCCTGAAGTAACAGGAAAACAGGTTTAGATTGCTGGTGATAGAATTGCACTAACTACAGTGTATCACTACAGCAGGTGATAGTAACAGAGATCTATTCGTGATATATAGATAGAAATATAAAAATTTTCACAGGTCTTTACAGTGCACTGGAGGCACAAAGCTCACCTAGAGGCATCCCTTCAGGGGTGGAGGACAGTCCACCAACTGATCCCAAGTAAGCAGAGGCGTTATCCCCTCTTTTTTTTCTTTCTTTGCCCCAAATCCCCCCTTCCTATATGTTATAGGTGGGGTTTTGACAGTTGTGATCGTACATGTAGGTGTGGTTTTGTTTCTCTTCATTTGCATTCTTAGGATGTAAACGTTAATATGCAAATGGGGCTTAATGAGGGTCTTGGTTATTTTCAGTCAGAATTTATAGTTGACACAAAAGGTAGAATAAACACTTTGATCGTCCTCCACCTGCTGAAGTGGGAGTAATGGAGTCTGACCTTCACTAGAAGGTCTTTGAGTACATCCTTGTCTCCTTAAAGGACTACATTTATAACAAGAAATGCACAGTTATGCACGGTGGCTGGTAGAGAGGTGCAGGTTTTCTCTGGGGCTTCTCTGAGACTTCCACTTCACACAGGTATCATTCAGTCCTTACACCTTGCTCCAGCCAGGTATAAGATAAGCAGGGGCACATCTCATGTTTTCCTCAACCAGTCTCATCAGTTCTTCACCGACTTAAGGCAACTCTGTCACAAGCCTGACCATTTACATAAATATGGATCTGTGTTACATGGTTGTGGTACAGTTCCTTGATTTGCTGAAAGCAGTGTCAAAGCCCTGTTTTAAGCCAACAGTATCAGACTCGTCAAGTGGGTATGCAATCTCATGTTGTAAATTTGTAACACTTTGCACAGTGTTTACTGAAAGAAAAGAGAAGTAATGATCTCAGCATGCCATCTGCCAGTTCTCTGGCTGAATGGAACAGACCATGTCAGACAAAGGGTGAGATATGTCTTTAAGCGACCTTTGTAGATTTTTGGTGGCTTGGGGTTTCTTGTGTGATTTTGGTTTGGTTTGGTTTTTTCTGTCTTTTTCTGTTGCTTAGTAATAATATCACGATTACAAATTTATAGCATTTGTACAGTATGTGAGGTGTTAACATGTTTGTAAAAATTAAGAGTCCAATTAATGTTTCCTCTGCAGAACTTTAAAATTGTATGGCTCCTTCCTTTTTCTTTTTTCCCTTCTACAAATGACCTAAAATAGTGAAAAATCATAAATTTGCATTTCAGTATTACTCAAATCAATAGCATTTTCAAACGAAGCATATAGCAGAATCAAGTAACTTGTAAAGCATAACTTTAAAGTAACTTACATAGGTAAGTTACTTTATGTAATATTTATGTAAGTTACATTTATACAGTATTTACATTTATATAAGTTACATAAAGTAACTTACAAAAGTCATATAATTGTCTCTGTGGTTAGTAGCTGCACACAGTGTAATGCCTGTGAATGATAATGTTCCATCCAAATGAACCACTGAACAAAGCATTCAGTGGCAGAAATCTTGCTTGATGACTTGCAGAACAATGTTAGAAAGATTTAAAACTTTAACAGATTTCATATGCCATCCTTCCAGCTCTCAATAGCTTCTGCTGATCTACTGGAATCTATCCTACTATTCAAAATCCATTCAAAACCATAAAAAGCTAATACAAGATGGGTTGGACCAGGCCAGCTTCTGTAAGGAGACTCACCAACTGTAGTTACTGAGTAGTTGGTGGAGAGAAATAGGCTCTCCCAGACAGTAAGTCATCTGCTGTCTTTCCAACACATATCATAGGGTGAGATGAATCACCTCCCTTTCTGCAGTGACTGAGCCAAGTGTGGCTAGACAACCTCTCCCTTTTAAGGCAGTAAAAGTTTGCTAAGGTTAATCCCAGCCCTCAAGTTATTTTGTTTGTTTTCTGATGATGCATTATGTTTTGTCTTTGATCTGTTTCGGCAAATAGGATTTTAGAGGGAAGCATCTCCAGCAGTCCTGACTTGGACAAGTTTCACATTGATTACTGTGGGAGATCAGGGTGAGAAAACACTGCAGGACTTCTCTTCCAGAAAGTGAAGTGTTTCACTATTCCTCTCCCTTATTAGTGACATTTTGTTCTACCTTTCCATTCCCTTTAATCACTGGCTAGAGATGATGCCAGCAGACAGCTAGGCGTTATCCCCGGGGCCCATGGATTGTCACAATAAATTCTGTGAAACGACATAATTTGATTAATGTCTACTGCAGGAGCTGAAGACGTTGCTCTAGAACATAAAAATACTTACAATCAACTACTACTCTGTTGCTTTTATTTGAGGATGTAATGATTTCATCATTTTACCCATAATACAAGCAGTTGGGCTTATGCCCAGTAGAGCTGCAGCAGAGAAGAGTTGGCCTGGCCAGTTGCTGTTGCTGCCCCTCAAGTTCTTTCCTGCCTTGGTTCTTTATAAACAGCAGCAACGTTTCTTCTCTCAGCATGCTGAAAAATTATGGCAGCTGTTAAGGCCCTTAGTGAAATTGGTTTAGCTGTTAGTACATTCTCTGACCACAGGCAAGAATCTTTTCAGCTCAGAAGAACTTCATATATAATGTAGATAAATTGCTGAGTTCCACATCCTGCCATGACCATGGTAAAAATTGTCCTTAGCTTAAAGTGGCAGGATGTATTTTCATTGATTCAGGTGCTTGCCTGGTGTAAAGACTGTGTGAGATATTTTGTTGTCCATGTGCTTTACAGTGCCTACCAGTGGCACTAGCCTGCTCTCCTGAGCTCTGAACATCCAGAAGTCCATGTTTCCATTGACTCCATTAAGCTGTTTAAAAATGTAGACAAGTCAGATACCTTCCAAAAGCTGTTGGACTCGGTACTGATGTGCATGGTATTGGCACAGTGTGTACGTGACTAGCCCTAGTGCCGTGGGGAATCATCACTTGCCCTGCATGCTGTGAACAGCCTGTGTATTTGGGGTACCTCTGGAAATCCAGGGCTGGCTTGCTAATCCTGTAGAAGTTCAGACCACAAGAATGTCCCATGGCTCAGAGAATATTTGTCTCAATACAAAATGAGAGACAAAAGACAAACTGTTAGAGGACTGCAGGGAAACATTAAAAAAATATAGAAGTCAATCAATCAGTTGTTAGACTTAGCACACTGGCAGCTCTAACTTTGCTGCAGATCTGTTGCTCTTATGTGGGCTTTTAGGAGGGTAAAGAAGTAGCTCACAACGGCCAAGGGGGAAAATATCAAAGTACTTTGTGAATCAAAGAACTGGGTGGTAAAGATTGCTGTGCTAGGTTGATCAGTGGCAGAAATAACATCTTTGAGCCAGATGAGAAATGTTAAGCTGAGTGAAGTATTTACTCAAAAGCATTTTCAAAAAGGAAGACTACTGATGCCCAACTGATTGCATACTCCACCTGTTTCAAATCTGGTATTTTGTTGTTCAGACAAACATGAAGTTCCAGTTTGGACCTTACCTGTCCATAATGAGGTCAGTGCTGAAACTTTTTTCTTTTGGGTTCTGTTTTGTCTATATGTTAATTCATCTGAATGATCTCTGTCTGTGGTATGACAATCCATTCAGCATATGAGCAGTGGCAGAATGAGGTCTCTGGTCAGTCATGCTAGGCAGAGATATTCAAGTTGCTTCCTCTTCCAGAATTTGCATGGGACGGATGTTTCCTGATCTTTAAAGAAAAGTAATGTCAAATACAGTCTCCTTTCTCCAGTGAGGCAATACTTAACAATCCTACTACTATCACACTAAACACATTCTGCTTAAAAGCTTGATTTAGGACTCCTTTTAATGGTGATTTCTTACCTATACTGCTTGCCCTGTTGTGTCACTAAACATGTTGACAAGACTGCAGCTGTCTTTTGCAAATTAACAAGTTCACCCCTGTATGGAAAGCCAGCTCTGTTGAGGCATAGCACAGATATGTGGAATAGTGGCAAACTGGGCTTCTGCAAACAAACTGACATTACTTCATAGAGCAGTGCAGCCAGATATTCTCACTTTGACATAATAGCCCTATGTAATTCTTCTTTTCTAGATCTGAGTTACCTTTTTGACAGTCTCTTCATGAGGCACTAAATTTGCTTCTGACTGATTGAGGCCAAGGCAATCGCAAATCACACTGTCACATCTAGGAATTCATGAGTTTTCAGCTCTGTGAAAGTATTTCACCTTTTTGAATTGACCATATGTTTGCTGGAAAGAAGATTTAAGTTTGAAAATCAGATTTTCTTTGTATTGATTTAATAATTTTAAAGTAGAAAATATCTTCTCTGAGTATAATGGCAACACTTAAAAGAACTGGTTAGTTACATTTCCAGTAGAATGTGCACTTTCATGAAAGGCTATCAGCCTAATTATGAAAATGAAGCTCAAAGTATGAATTGTTCCCTTCTCCTGCTAGAGAAATTCAGTGCTTTAAAAACCCCAGAATGGTGCATTGCTTTAAAAGTATTGTTTTAGAAAGCAAATTATTTAACTGTATATTTGGGTTTGGGTTCTCCTCGTTGCTGTTATTCCTCATGAAGCAGCCCAGCTCTTTTCCAGTTCTTAGCCTGTCATTTCTTTTGTACATCAAGTTTTCCACTGCTAGGATGTGTCATACCTCACCCACTCAGTTGTCCTGAGTAGTTCTGGGTTGATTTCTGTGGCTGCAATTGTCTTCCTTCCCATGAAGTGATAACCATACATCCCACTTAATAGCATGTATAGCTAGCTACGAATATAATCTTTAATTCTATGGAAAGGTTATATCACACCTGTACCTTTTAGTCAGAGGCTGGACTAAAAATTTGAGACAAATGTAATAGTAGTAGAGATCTCAGACAGATTGAACATGGAAGTAATATGAGAGCCAGGACTCTGTGAGTTAAAGTTGTTTTTTGTGCATAGTTTTGGAGGCAAATGTCTGATATACAGGTGTTAAACAGACCATCTCCCATCTTTCAAGGGGGACACAATACACTGCTTGGCTAGTTTTCACTTTCTTAGGATATTTTCATACAAGGTAATTACCAACATCTAGCAAAAGGAGGGTTGGTTGGGGCTTTTTAAAGTATTCTTACAACATCCCTGTGGCATAACACAGTAGCTGCTATTTTTCCTATGATGTCTTTCAGGAGGTGTCTGTGTGACAAGAAAGCCACGTAATGATGAAAAAATTCACATTGTTTGATTTTGTAAATGATAATTCACTGCAAATTGGAGAGACTTCATGGATACAGGGCCTTCCCTGTGATGACACTGAGCTAGAAAGACTTCTGAAACCTAATGAGCACGTACTAGTAAACTGGCCTGTGGGAGAAAGAAAGACAGAAAAGCACCTGGTGAAAGTTGTGTATATGAGTGGTGAGTGCAGTTCCAGAATATTTGTCTGATATGAAATCTGTTTTTAAGGTATAGTTGCCTGATTGTCTGTGCTTTGGCCTTCTTCCTTTCCATCACTTCAGATGACCCCCAAGAGCTGGTGGAAATGATGCAAAAGATATTACGAGCAGATGAAATTACAAAAATACAAGTCCTTGGAAAAGGCAAGAGGAAGAGGATAGAAATGATATTCTCAGAAAGTGAGGACAGTGACCTAGAAAAAGAAAAGGTGAGTTTCAGTCTTTATGTGCCTTATATTGTTAGGTCCATGAAGGAATGAAATAAACTGTAACTACTGATTCTTCATGATACAACACACAAAATATGTATAGTAAAGGTAGGAATACAGGCAGCCAGTTACATGGTAACTGAGCACAATAACCTGTCAGAGTAATTACTTAGGCCAATCGATTTTGTCCTTTTCTGTGTCAAGAGATGAGTGTTATTCTAGGCTTTGATGCTCTGTAGCTCCGTTGCATTTTCCCTCGTAAGACAGAAAACTGACTAGTGCGCAAAAAAGGGATGGAACCACGTTTTCTGACATGTGCCTTGTGCTGAGATCTGCAGTGACAAAATATAGGGAAAGAAAACATAAAAGTTAACAAAGATACGAATACATTTTTGAAACTACTAACCAAGAATGTCAAGTGCACAGTGAATAAAAATTTATGGTATATTCTAAAATACTGTAATGAAAGGCTCTATAGGAATGCAAAGGCACTGTTACGCACTTTTTACAGGGGAAGATGATGAAACATAGAAAGAAATCACTGCAGGCATCTGCTCCTGCCAACATCCTGAGTCAACTTGAAACATCTTTAATTAACAAACAGGTAAATATCCATTTTCAGCAATTTTAATATATTAAGGAAAAGCAGTCTGAAAGGTGTTTTTGAGGGAGGCATAGGATTTTTGCCACAGTGAAGTTAACAGTTCTAAAAGATGTTGCTTTGGAAAGTTGGTGAACAGAGCACAGAGACAAAGGTACCTAACAGTTACATATTACACTGACCTGTCATTTTTAATTTCAGTAGGAATACTAATAGCTATGTTTGGTAACAGCTTTTATTAAAATGCACTTAGACTGTTTATACAAGAGAATTTTTTGATTTAGCCAGATACTTTAATGTTAGTTTTGATGCTTTTATTTTATGTTGTTGCTCTAAATATCACAGTTATTTGGGTTTTTTTTTTTCAGAGAGAACCATATTCAGGAAGCAACTTTCTATATAGTGAAAGTAGCAGTGATGATGAAGAGCCTTTATTTCAACTTTCCAAGGTAGAACTATGTGCCAAAATTAAAAGTCTCAAGAGGAAGCTGACAGATACCATGAGAGAAAACTGCCGCCTAAGGCAGTCCCTGGTGATGCTTCAAGGTAAAGTTGAGAGTATTTTGATAAAGAGGAAAGCCTGAAGGTCAGGAAAAGCTTGATTTATAAGAGGCCATTTGGATGGAAATTATGGATGCTCAAGAACCTGACATGATCAAGGCCTACCATTAGCATCAAAGTCTGTGATACATGGCAGCATTTAATTCCAGAAGCACTTACTGTCATACACAGAGGCCATGCAATCATAGAGTTAGAAATGAAAAAATCTGTCTAAATCCTGTCAGTTGTTCCCAAGAGAACATTTCTGTATGCTGTGTAACCATTGGCTAAGCTCAAATACTTCACTGACCGGTCCAGTTGACCTTATTTACTAGAAGTCTTTCTTGATCAATTGATATTTCATTTATTCTGAAATTACTTCATTTCTAATTACTTTGGTGATTCCTTATTACTCATAATCTTAGTTTCAGATGCACCAAATTTATTTCTTTCCCAGAGATTAAATATTTTGTTCCTCTGTAAATGAATCCTTCATCTCTTAGTGATCATCTCTGAAGTGCCTCTTACTTGTCCCTGTCCCTTACTGTAAGGTGGCCAAACCAAATCCAAAATTTCAAATCGTTAGTGAATGAATAGGGTTTTAAAGAGTATTTACTACTTCCCTTACCAGCTACACAATACCATACCTAGACAGTCTGGTATCTGTTTTTTTTTTATTGTCAGATGATTTTGCAACTGTTTATCATTTTCATTTCCCACCTGACTGCATTTCTCACGTTGTTTGTCTTGGTTTGAATCATTCATCTCCACCTTTTAAAATATTATTTGTAAACATTTTTCTTAGTGTCTGACAACTTTTCTCACACATAAAGGGAATTTACCTTGCATCCTGAGAAGTTATATTAGTCCTTTACAGTATTTTCTCTAATTTAGTGATTCTGTGTCTTGCTGATATGTCATCTCTTCCATCCTTTTTGCTCTGCATTGATTCTTCTTAATGGATGCAATAAAAGTTTATATTTGAAAAAATTACTTTGAGGAAAGGTTATTTAAGACATTCTCTATAGATTAAAAAAAATTAAAAGCCTCTGCAATCTGTGTAACTTCTTTGAAGGGAAAAAACAATTAGACATCACTTAGCCCATATTCAATAGCTTTATGGACTTGTAGAGATTTTGAGATTGTAAAAAGAAAAAAGGGAAATAGTCAGTTTTGTGCCATGATGGGCATAAACCAATAGCCTTGCACTGAACTGATCTATTCTAGAAACTGAGGCCAGATCTTCATGGGTGGGGACAGCAGAATGGCAGGAAAGCATTTGAGAGAGGAGGTAAAAAGTATTTTGAAATGTCTTTGCTGACTACTTTGAGTCCTTCGCATGATGACAGGAATCTAATTGCAAAAATACCCCTGCTTATGTAATTGGAGTCTGAAAGCTTCAATTACTATTTTACCCCTCACTTTTCATCTGATTTCAGTGTTGCCACAGGCAGTCACTCATTTTGAGGAACTGGTAGGGATGGCTGAAGCGCTGCTCAAAGGGGGAGTGACATCATCTGCGTCCAGTCTGCATCCACATGCTGTTTGGAAGGCCTCTCACAATCCATTAGCAGATTCCTATGCAGCTATGCATAGTAACTCCAGCTCACCAATAACTTTGAATGTGGAAGATGAGGAGCAACAAACTGAAAAACAGGTCAGTTAAAAGGCAATGTCAGGCATAAAACTTTATACAGTATAAAGTTTACTGCTATAGCATAATATAAAAAATAACCATCGGTAAAATAATTTGTCACATTGCATTGATAACATAAGTAATGAGCTCCTTTTGTGCAGAATGCTCTTTCCATGAGAAGCAATATCTTTTATTCAGCGTCCTGTACACTCTGAAATTCACTTTAATTTTGGCGACCTTGCATATCTGTGGCTAAGGGCAGAATGTGGACGCATGAAGATCCCGGCATAAGTTCCAGCCTAATTGTTTGGATGTCAAAGGGGAATGATAGTATTTCAAAGAAAATCTAAGAAGAATACCAGCAGTCTGTCCAAACTGTTAATTTGTAATTGGAGGCTGCTATATTTCTTCTCCTGTTCCAGACATTGGCCAGCAGGTAATACAGAAGTACTTAGTAAAGACATTTCCTTATTCTCTGCAATTAGAACATGATTGAGAAATCTAAGGCACAGAGCTGTACATGAAAAAAATTAAGGCACAACCAGCATCTGCATCCACAATTTACATAAACACTATGCATTGGGTCATGCTAGTCCATGCAAATAATTCTTGTGTGTTGTCATGGAGTGCTAAAATCCAAAAAAGTCTGTTAAGAATTATCTTGGTATGTTTTGACTGCATGTTGCAAACCACAAAATTTGACCTAACAGCTTCAAAGAAATAAAAAGACCTAATTTTCTGAGCAACCTCTTTGTAGGGGTAGCTCAAAATTGCCTATTAGGAGATTTCAAATTCTTAGGCTGTACCACTGCTGAGTGCAGAAGCCACTCTGAAAGCCCAGGACCAGATGTCACAGTTCTTAAGGCATGTCTGCTCACAGGCAGGAATATTTGCTTGGGAACAGAGCCATGCTACCAAGGCAGTACAGAAACCATTCCAGAACTGGACCACAGCCAGCCGGCACGGAGTGCAAGCAGAAGGATTTTGCTATATCTGAACGTGTCCTGTCTCCACTAGTGAGTAATAAAGATGGTCTGGTGAAGGGTTTGCTAGGATGCATGGGGTCTTTAGTATGCCCCACACTTCCTTCTGGAAAACAATCAAGCTGTGTGTATAGTCCCAAACACTGAGCAGTATGCAGGTGTGGTGTTATCTCAAGCACACCGTTTGCAGAGATTACTTTTGAAATTGTGGTTTAAAAATAGACAATGAAAAAGATATTTCAGTGGTAATACTATATAATATTTCTAGAAAACTGCAATAGTTATGCCTATGACCAATTTTGTTTTCCAGTTCAAGATCGAAAAGTGGCAGATTGCACTTTGTAACAAGAGCAAACCTCAAAAATTTATAAATGACTTGATGCAAGCACTTTATACACACGAATACATGGCTACACACAGCCTGACAGGTGCAAAGTCCTCCTCTTCAAAGGATAAAGCAGCAAAACCAGCTATGAATCAGAATGAAGTTCAGGAAATCATAGGTGATGACTTGTTGTTACTCAGTGTGGCTCTGACTTGACAGGGGGCTTTCTCGGAGGGAGGGGCTGTCATGCTTAACAGCTGGTCTGTTCAGGTGATAAGCTACTTCCTATTCCCTTCTTCAGCTACATGCTCTTTTAAACCATCTGTTAAAAATACTGCCAGGGAAATGCTAAGTATTAGTATTTCTATTGTGTGAATTATGTGGGTTTTAGACAGGTGACTGGTCAGGCACAGTGATATTGTAAATTTTTTTAGCCCTTGCAAGGTTAACCTGCAACAGTCAAACTTTGAGCATGATGATAACAGATAAGGGAAGGCAAAAAGAGGACACACTTGGATCAAATTTTAAATTATGTCTGCTGTGTTCTGAAGTTTAGTGAATGTTATGATTTCTGACATTTTGAATAGCACTAGAGGCAAAATGAGACTGTATAGAAGACAGAAACAGTGATCAGAGAAGCAAACAAAATTTGATTTATGCTGAGGCTTACAGCAAAAATATTTGGTGCATAGGACAGAAAATAATTTCAAATGGAAGTATCAGCTTTAAAGAAAACAGTATTTTGTGAGCATATGAAGCCAAATTTTAATCGGATTCACACCCATAACTAAACACTAGAACAATATAGCCTTAATTGCAATTTCCCATTGCCATTCCCCTGGACTTCTGCAGTTCTCTTAGTTCCCTTCTCAGCTTAGCTCCAGTTCCTGTACTTTAGTACAGTTTTGTGGAAGTTAGCCAGCAGTTTCAAAAGTTATCAGTTGCAACAACCTTTTTTCCTTAAGAACCTTGTTAGAAAAAAAGGGCCCAAGTCAAGAGAGATAAAAGGGAAGAGCGTGTAGGATGGTAAAAATATATTTAGAGGCCGTGAGATGAGACAGTTTCAGAACGACATTTGAGAAAAATGAAAAATATTTAATGGGTTGAGAAAAATGGTTGGACTCAATCATAATGGTCTTTTTCAACGCAAATGATTTTATGATTCTAAATTCTACTAGGGCCTAGCAAAACTGAAAAGGGAAGCAGATAAGACAATCAGGGCATGGAATACAGCATGTTGTGGAGAATTCAGTGACAAAGCTTATTAAAAATCAAATAAATTTGTTAGGGTAGAAGAGAATATTCTGGAATTTAAAAAGAAAAGTGTCAACATTATACAAGAGAAAAAGAAAAATTGGGAAGCTTGGGAGTTCTAGGACTGTAGAAAATGAATTAGTAGATCGGATTATTTAAGGAAGATGGAAACTGTAGGACTTCAAAATAAAATTAAATGAAAGGGCAGGAAATCAAGGCGAGGGAAGATCATGGAAAAGAAGGGAGCAGGAATCGCATTCCTCATGTTGAGTCCTCTTACTATTGCATTCAAAAAATGTAGCTAGGCAAAGCAGAAGAGAAATTTTTAGAAAAAGTGACATCACCTGCAAATGAAAATGAGGAAAAAAAAAGTAAGATTCAGAGTCATAAGGGCTGATGAGGATAGGGAAAGGACTCTGATCAAGAACAGAACATAAGGACAGAGGATTAGCAAGCACAAATCACTCACTACAGAAGCCCTTGTGGCGCTGGAGGTCCTTCTGAGTCTGCCAAGAGCAGGCACAGCAATGTGGAAGGCACAAAGAAAAACAGGAGCTCGCATGTATAAAACTATGAAGGAGTTTGTAAAGATAGTGAAGTAACTAGAGTGGAAGCCGAAGTAGCTGGAACTTTAAAAGATGCAAGAAATATATTTTATATCACACATCTCTTGTTTCCCTGATTTGGAGGCTCCATATATATATATATATCTCATCTCTTTATTTTGCAGGAATCACAAAACAGTTGTTTCCAAACACAGATGATGCTTTAATTAGGCGAATGATGGGACAAAAACTGAACAACTGCACCAAGAAGCCAATTTTAAGCAAAGATCTTAACTCAGGTGCTTTTCAGAAACATAGCTTTTGGTAAGTCAAATTAAAAAATGCCTGTGCTGTGTAATTCTGCATATTACTTCATAATAATAAAATCTAAAAGCAGTCTTAAAATTCAGATAACAATACATATTTACCTACTTGGTATATGCACTACCAAGCCAGTAAATATTTCCATAACCTTGTACAAAAAGTACATAATACAGACGCAGTCCAACTTAACATTACTGCACAAAAATAATTATTGGTTCCAGACAAAGCAGCACAAGACTATTAAATTACAGGAAGAGAAAACAGAAGTAAACACATGGAGTTGCTTTGCTTAATATGTCTATTTTAGATTTGGGATTATTTACCTTTCTTATTATTCTCTGGGTCACCAGAGACCAGTCAATTCCATTTTCATGTCACCTGTTGTACCCCCATTAACCCACAAGTGAATATAAGGAAAATCACACCTCTTTGGTACATATTTATAAGAGTACTGTAGGAGAGCTAAGCTGGCAATCCTTTACTGCCAAAAGAGTCTAAATTATTGAGTCAGAGGAATTATTAAATAACTTCTTGCCTATTATGGGCATTTTTGCCTTGTGAATGAAACTAATATAAAATTACCCAACTCATGGCTATGGTGGTGAAGTCAGCTATATGCACAGAACTGAATCCACACATACCAAACGTACATATCACAGAATGGTGGAGCTGGAAATGACCTCTGTAGGTTGGCTTGTCCAGCCCCTGCTGCTCCAAGCAGGGTCACCCAGACCAGGTGGCTCAGAGCCATGTACAGTTTGGTTGAGTATCTGCAAAGGCGGAGACTCCACCACCTCTCTGGGCACCCTGTGCCACTGCTCCACCACCCTCACAGTGTTTCCTGATGTTCAGATAGGACCTCCTGTGTTTCCATTTCTGCTCACTACCTCTGGTTCTGCCACTGGGCCCCACTGAGAAGAGCCTCCATCTACTTTACCCTCTTCCATCAGACATCAGCTCACATAGATAAGATCAGATTGAGCCTTCTTGAGGTTAAACAGGCCCAGCTGCCTCAGCCTCTCCTCAAGAACCCAATAAGAAATTGTCAAGGAACAGGACATGAGATTAAAATAGGGTGACAAGGAAAAGAGATTTGTCCTTACTTAGACTTTCTATACTGAAGTGACATTTTTCTTCTTCCTGGTTCACTTATCTCCCACATGTTTTTAAAATCCAAATTTGCAACTGTAAGACATTTCATAATAAAAAAAAAACCAACCCAACACAACAACAAAAAAAAACCCCAACCCCCCCCCCAAAAAAACCACCCCAAAACCAACAACAATGAATAAGAAGCACCCCAAGATATTTGACTATGTTATGATATAAATGTTTGAAAAGTAGTAATGCTTTACTTCTAAAATTCCTTTCTAAGCCATCTGATAGTACTCCATGGACCACCAATGGTCTGTGAATTATTACTTGAGAAATACTTACAGAATATCTGTTAGGGAAATCCACATACACAGGTTTTCCATCTGGAAACAATAAACAAATGCACCAGCCTGGCAAAAATAAAGTCTACTATGTTAATGTTTTTCTCTTAGAGATGAGAAGACTTCATAAATTAAAGGTCCTGTGTATTTGTAACATACACTATGCAATGATTCACTGCAGTATTTTTCCTTGTCCTTAACACAGGCACAAAAAATAACAGCACAAAAACACAGATTGTCTTCTCTGAAAGTATTAAAATCTTAAATATTTTAAATCTTTATCTTCATCAGATGGATCCATAAATTTTGCTAATTCCTGAGTCTTCTAATGTACACAGTGTTCCTGAAGCCTTGATAGGAAGACCTTGAGTATACTAAAACAATTCTGGGTTTTTATTTAATACTGCCCATAGACCTTCCAATTTAAACTCAATATTTTAAAAATGCCCTTTCAATATTTTAAAAATGCCCTTATGTCTGTTATTGATCACTGCTTATGTAAAATCCAGTCCAACATCCGTTGTAACCAATTCAGATATTGCCTGAATAGTGTCTTTTGAACTGATGCATTTATAATGGATTTTTTTACATCTGTTAAGTATTCCCCCACTGTCAAAGCAGTTAAGCACCATATAAGTAATTAAGACAACTTGGGGATTCCTTTAACTCAGATGACACACATTCTCCATCAGAAAAGTAAGACAATTTAAAAGTGCTCATAATCACACTGTTACTCCTTCAGTCCACCTTCCAGCAATGAAGAACAGAGAGGGGTAGAGAAAATTCTGTTGTGCAGGACCTTTAGTTACCACTTATCCACACAAGTTACTAACTTTAAAAGCTGGTGATGCTGCAGCTTTTATTTCCTCCCTTGCTGCTATTTCTTCCTTACCCACCTCCTCCACCTTTCTCCAGGGCAGAATTATGATTCAAGAGAAAAAATTTGGAGTCAAATCCAATGAGACAGACAAGTCTCCATCTCAGATCCATGAAGTTGAGGTGAAACAAGGAACAGGACAATATGACAGTGAAGAAAACTATTTAACTAGCTAATACACAAACTCTGCAGCTTGGAAACTAAGAACAGTACTAATTGCACATTTAATGTTAATATCTCAAACTTAGTTATAAATTGTCTCAACAGTGGTTCAACAGCTGCTCCTCAGGGCATCATCTCTTCAGCTGTTCCTCCTTGCACACAAGACCAGCAGGATGATGATTCACCAGCTGCTAATGCACAACTTCAGCAAAGTGACAGCTGTCTGACTCCTCCACCTCCCACCCCAGAAAGTCAGCAGGAGTGTCCCAAATCCACTTCTTCTAAGGCGGAGTCTCAACTTGCCAGCAGCTCACCAACGCCCTCTCCCAACCAGAGTTGTGGACAGGATCTCAGGAATTCAAAAAGGGAATAACAGAAGGTGTTTCACTCCAGCTAACATGCTCAACAGAGATTAAGAAGCAGTATAAAATAAAAAAAGAAATAGTATCTAAATTGTACTAGATATATGGTAGTGTTCAACAGTGGATAGAGATAGAAACCTGAGAACTTTTTTCTCAAACAAATCCCATAGTCTAGAAAAAAATGAAGGCATATTAATATCTTTGGATTTAAGATGTTATAAGATATATGCATGTTATGCGGTAATTAAAACTTTAAAAATACATGTAGAGTTCCCCTTAGTTAGAAAAAAACATTATTTAAAGTATTACCAAAAGAATATATATGAGGAACCATAATTCCCCTTGCTTTCACCTTGACAGCTGAGGGAAAACTGCCTAACAGATCAAAGAAAGCCATTGTATATTAATGCAAAAAAGATAATAGTGATATGAAGAGAAAATAGAAAGATCTCCTAGTGAAATGAAGGCATTGGCCAGCAGAGAAGTAGAAAGCACAGGGCCACATGAGCAGAGAGGAAGAAATAAAATAGCTGTTTAAGGCTGCTACTAACTTGGAAAACAAAAAAACTTTCTTAGGGCAATGAAACTACAACTTTCAAGATATCCACAGAGAAAAAGTGGTTATTTTTTAACCTCTCAAAGTAGGAAAGGCAATAGATGAAGCCATGTTCCTTTGTAGCTCAGGGAAGAGTCCTCCAGGAGAGCCTGGTTAGTTATGGAAGCCATTCTCTCTCAGGGATTCTGCTGCTGGTACTCTGTTGGTTTGGCAGCTCTTACTCTCCCTTCTTCCTTGACCATCAGGTCCATAGGATAAGGGTGCCTGGACACTTCAGCAGAAGCAACTAGTAAAGGGCAGAGTTGCCAGCTTCTACTCTGTGTTTTGATTTTGGTATGCTACCTGTCCACCCTTCTTAGAGAAAGGGTGGACAGGTAGAACATTCCTCATGGGACTAGCACCAGAAAAATCCCAGTATCTGGGCAGTTCCCCTTGAGATCTGACACCACTTCTTCCAGGAAGCAGCTGGCAGTCACACAAACCCTATAACAGCCTTCGGAGGAATGGTGGAAGGCACAGCTTCCCCAGGGCAGTGGTCACAGCAACAAGCCTGGCAGAGTTCAAGAAGTGTTTGGGCAGTGCTCTCAGGCACATGGTGACTCTTGGGGTGTCCTGTGCAGGGCCAGGAGTTGGACTCGATGATCCCGATGGGTCTTTTCCAACTCAGCATATTCTATGGTTCTATGTTTCTTTTCCTTGCTGACTGATTTCAGGTTTACAGTGTGCTGACATGGGAAGGAGAGAACACTTGGGACTATAGCTTTCCTGTTTGAGTGTACTTCTCCCAGAACTGAGAGTACTATTAGCTGAATCTATTTCAAACATGGCAAACAAGCAACTAACGAATCAGATTGGAAAAATGAAATAACATTAAGTTGAAGAAATCTAGCTTGATCTAAGGAGGATTTCAGGACATCTGAGTTACAGAAATGAATTGGAAATAGTATGAGGGTGAACACTGGAAAAAAAATCTGAAGATAAGGTTATCAGTCAAATACTGCTGAAGGGAAGTGCTGCAAATCTAACTGTTCTAGAGCAAGGCACTAATAGAATGCACTGTGGAGAAGGTTTTTGTGTGGGCTGAGGTACAAATTAAGTGATTTGCTATCCTTTTTCACCTCTCACCTAACAATTCCTTCTAGACAGGACGAGGATGAAAGCAGGTATGAAATATGTTAGTTCGATCTCATGCTACTAACTACCATCTATAAAATGTAACAGAAGGATGTTTGCTATTATGTAAATTTTGTATATGTAATTGTATGTACAGCATATATAATAATGTATATAGTTAATATTTTTGAAGTGACTTTCTATCAAATAAAATGAAACATTACTATGTCTTAATGCTGTTTTATTGTCCTCACTGTCTAATGGGCCCTTTCTTATATCAGCCTCTGTGATACACTGTAACACACAAAGTTGGAGTTTTTCTCTATTCATATTTTTGGGGTTTTTTTCTTTTTCTTTAATAACTGTTGTGAAGCCAGGTTCTGTAAAGCTTGTCATTTTACCTGGGGAAGGAGTTGGCCCACCTCACAAGGGCACTCTAACCTCAAAGCTGTCACAGCTGATATTGCACAGCTGTGCTGTTCTGCCCTTCGGGAGTGTCGAAGCCCTTGGGCAGGTAGACGGAACCAAAGGTGAGCAGCTGCTCTCCCAGTGGCTGGTGCAGAGCTGCAGATCCCACTGTACTTTGTGCTTTTCTAGTCTGCTGGCTTGGGAAGTTGTCAAAGGAAAGTCAGTGGGGCTGGCAGCTCACCACAAAAAGAATAGGAGGAATTTCATAGTAGGATGGAGGGCTTGCTCCCAGGCATGGGCCAGGGAGATAGGCAGGTATTCTGGACAAAAGGAACAACAAATGGAAAGAGATATTTAAATGTTTTAACAAAGGATAAAAAGTGAGCTAGCTGCAAAAAAGCCATTCCTTCCTGGTACTAAAGTATAGAAATAATGTTATCCCATTGGATGAAAGGAGATAAATAGCTGTTACATTAACATTAATATACCATTAACAAAAGGGCCATCTCTCTTGCAGTATGACCAGAAAGGTACAAAATAAAACTGGGTTTTTTTCAAAATTACCCTGACAAGCTCTGAGAACACAAAATTGAAGACTAGATAATCACAGATTAGAAACTTAGCCCTAGTAACTTTTTACTACAGGTCCTCATATTACCTATTCTCAAGAATCAAAAGTTACCAATTGCAAATGCAAGCTACAAACAGAATGGATGACTGCTATTAACGTTCTGTTAGCAAATTCAACTTACAAATGCAAAAAAGTTTAGGCATCAACAATGACTTTCCAAGTAGCAGTCAGGTTTCCATTATTTTAATAATGAAATAAAACTAGACAAATGAGTGTTGTTTATACACTCCAACAAGAGTGATTAAGTGGTACAATTGTTAATAAGTATATAACTAGTAGATACAACTAACAGCTCAGTATGTCAATCTTCTATCATAAAGCTGGTTTTATATTCATATGGAAAGAGGCTTAAAACTAACAGTAGTAACTCTATGTTTTCAAGAAAAATAAGTGCACTAATTAATCCTTACAGTACATGATATGATATTGCTGATAGTTGTTTATTCTCTTGCATAACACCAAAATTTAACATGCAACCTTGAATTCCTTCTCTCCTGTGTTTACAGGATTTGATAAGCACACACCAGTGAAGTGCTTTATGGGTATGCAAACAGCTTTTTTATACTGACATGCAACTCACAGGTGACATTTACACTGTTCAGCTTACTCAAAGCCAATGCATTGAGTAAAGATGATTCATACTGACTTTTACTTTGGGTGGCAAAAAGTAACTGTGTGAAAAACAGAGCAGTAGCAGATAAATAGCAAGAATCATGGGCATGGGGGTCTGAGTGATGTTTTCTCAATCCTGGCAGTGAGCGGGCACTGACAGGACAAGTCAATACTTGTTAGCAGAACCTGTGTTGGTGACAAGGGCTTGAGTTGTATGACCATGGGACCCTGCTTGCAAATCACATTCTGCTTGAAAGAGATGAGATCCACCTCACTAAGCAGGGTAAAGCTATTTTTACCAGTAGGATCACTGACCACATAAGCAGAGATTTAAACTAAGAATTAACTGAGAGAGTAACCAGGAGCTTTGTGGGGGATTGATGGACACAAAAAAAGCAAAGGGCATAAGGGGATGTGGCAGGAACAGAACACAAAATCAAGAAGCTGAAGCTTAGGAGAGGTCATCTTCAGCTTTTGCATGTACGCAAAGGAATGTCTATGAGACACCATAAAGGAGAAATCTCCCAGTTCCTTTCTAGATAGGAGCAGCCTCGTGTTTGCTAGCCCCGGTCCTAATGTGGGAGTTCAACCATTCAGTATTTGCTGGAAGGACAATACAGCAGGACATAAGCAATCCAGGAGGTTTCTAGAGTGCAGTGGTAACTTCTTTCAAGTCATAAAGGAGTCAACAAGGACCAATAATGAGCAATGCTTTGTTGGACCCGTACCCATGAAGGGATTCTGGGGAATATAAAGCTCAAGACAACCTTGGCCACAGTGACCATGAGATGGTGGAGCTTCGGATCCTGAGGGGAGGGTGAAGTATAAAAAGCAGGCTCACCACCCAGGAGAGTGAATTTTGGCAGCTTCAAAGATCTGCCTGGAAGAGCCCCATGGGATACAGCCCTGGAGGCAAGAGGGGCCCAAGGAAGCTGGTTAATATTTAAGGATCATTTCCTCCAAGCTCAGGAATAGTTCATCCCTGTGAATAGGAGGTTAGGCAAAAATACCACAAGGCCAGTGTAGATGAACAAGGAATTCCTGGTCAAACTCTAACACAAACAGGAAGCATACAAAGCATGGAAGCAAGGATGGCTTACCTCAGAGAAATACAGAAACATTGTTCAAGCACACAGTGATAAAGTTAGGAAAGCTAAAGCATGACTAGAATTTGATCTAGCTAGAAATGGCAAAGACAACAAGAACTGCTTCTGTAAGTGTATAGGCAACAAAAGGAAGACTAAGGAAAATGTAGGCCCATTGCTAAATGAGACAGACAACACAGTGACACAGTACATGCCTCAGTTGTCACTACCAAGACTAACCTTCAGGAATTCAGGTTCCAAAAATAAGGGGGAAAGGCTGGACCAAGGAAGATGCACCCTTGCTGGGAGAGTATCAAGCCAGGGAATACCTTAGCAAGCTGGGCATATGCATGCTAAGGCTATGGGCCCTGACAGTGTGCCCACTGGTACTGAGGGCACTGACAGATGTCATGGTGAGATCACTCCCAATTATCTTCCATGGATCATGGTGTCTGGGACTGGTGCCTAAGACTGGAGGAAAGCAAATGCCACCTCCATCTTCAAGAAGGGCAGGAAGGAGGAAGGCAGGAAGAACCACAGGCCAGTCAGCCTCATCCTGATCCCTGGGAAAGTAATAAAGCAGCTAATCTCCGTTAACTATTTCCAGGCTCTCAGTGACAAGAAAATCTTTGAGTTGTCAGTATGGCTTTAGCAAGGGGAAATCAGGTTGACTAGATTGACAACCTTCTATGATAAACTGATTGCCCTGGTAGAGGAGTGAAGCAACGACCATTGTGTATCTGGACTTCACCATTGCCCTTGGCACCGCCTCCCGTAAGATCTTCACAAAAAACCCTTGCAGATGCCTGGGCTGGATAACGCACCGTATGAGGCGGCTGAGCACGCCCAGCGCGGCTGAGACCGCGGCAGCGGCACCGCGGGCCGGGCCAGGCCGGAGAGGCGATTTTGCCGCCTTCCCTCCCCTCGGCTGCCAGCCCCAATAGCCGCCCTTCCTCCGCCTTCTCTTCTTCCTCCTCCCCCGGAAGCGGCGTGGGGTTTTCCCCCTCCGAGCCGGAACTCGATGCAGCCCAACTGAAGGCGGACGAGGGGCGGCCGGAAGAAGGAGAGAGCCCACAAAAAGGAGAGAGCCCGAGCGCCGGCCGGGGGGTCCCGCCATGGTGCTGCCGCGGTAGCGCCGGCACCTGCCATGGGGAACGCAAAGCGCAGCGGCGGCACCTCCCGATCCCGGCGAGCCGTGCCGCGCCCTCGCCCCCGGGCCGCAGAGGAAGCGGGGACACGGCGGGTCGGGGCGTTGCTGCCCGCGGGGCCCGGCGGCGGGTGAGCGGGGCCGGGGCGCTGCGCGGGCCGCGGGGCCGGCGGTTGCAGCGGTTGCGGGCGGGGCCCGGCGAGCCGCAGCACGGCCGGCCCGGCGTGCGGAGCCCGCAGAGCCGTGTGCCGCGGGGCCGTGCGCTAGGGGAACGTGAGTCAGCACCGCAGCCCCCGCCGTTGTTTTGGAGCGGGAAGCTCGGCCCTCTGCCGCGGTCCTAGAGCGGCCCGAAGCAGCTGCAGCTGCTAAAAACGCGCGGGCTCGCCCGCAGCTGTTACGGGCCGGCCGCGGCCCGTCGGTGGCTGAGCGCCGCTAGGCTGGAACTCGAGTCTCGGCTCTTGCTGGGGTTTCAGGCTCAGGCATGTCCTTGAGCTGCTACGCTGCAGCTATGGCTGCTGGAGGAGTGTACGTATTGGAATGCTTTGTAGATAAAACCGTGTTTTACATACTTGGAAAATTACATTAGCGTGATTCGAGTCAGAGTCGTTTATCACTTATTCTGGTGTCACTGATAATTAAGAGTGAATGAAAGAGACTTGTTGAATACAGATAGACTCCAAAACCAAAAAAGGGCTAAAATGGAAAATGCTGTATTAGTTAAACGAAACTGGAAAGTGAAACGAAAGTGAAATTATATAGTATGTTTTGTTTCTCTTAAGATAATGGAGAATCATAGCCCTGACAGCCTTCACAAGAGAGACTCACCAGCTTCTGAAAGTGAAGACGAGATTGAGTTCATTGGAGTAAGTAGACCTTGTACTGGAAATTCACTACTTATTGTAAAAAATACACTTTCACTGTCTAGTAAACAGGAGAGGGGTCTTCATTGACTCTGTTGATGATGATTATATTTTGATGTAAAGCATTGCTCTTGAATATAAAGATAATTTCATTTGTGAATATTTGTGGCAGATAACAACTCTATCTTGAGGGTTTATGTGCGCTTTCTTGGAAGGGTATGAGATGATGTCAGTTGGTCCTGTAGAGAAAATGTGGTCTTGAGCATCTGAGCAGGTGAGAGGGGTATTACAGTCATCAGTGAGGTATATGAGAAGGGACTGTAGATAACTTCCCTGGTAATTGTATGGCATAGCATTTTGCTTTATGAATAGTCCCTCTAACATTAGTGGAATAAATCACTGCTCATTCTGCAAATCAATGTTGAAATCACTGTACTCAATTGAGAAGAAGAAGGAAATAATAAGTTAGAGGCCTTAAACAATCCTCTCAAATTTTGAGGCACTCTTTTTTGTACAACACTTAGTCTAATGCTGACATACTTTATGTGAATGTAACTTCAAAATAATTGTATCTGTTGGATATCCAGGAGAAGCAGAATGTTTTTCTTGCTGCCTGTGTTCTGGCCTCAATCTGTTGTCAATGAAGTGGTGCTGGATGGCAGGATTACATAGAATCATAGAATTGTTTAGGTTGGAAAAGACCATTAAGATCATTGTGTCCAGCCATTAACCCAGCATTAAACCATGTCCCTAGGAGCCACATCTACACATCTAAAGATGTTTTTCTTGAAGGAACAAGTCATAATTCTAGGGTCAAATGATTCAATAATGGCAATATTTTTGTTGGCTGGTTTTTTGTAGATTTGTCTAGTTTTTGAACAATATGCTGAATAATTATTAGATTCCCCTCATTTTGTATGGTGTTTGATTAAAGCTGAGGTTCAACATACACACTTTCTCTGCAGGGGTATTTAGGTGCTCTAGGATGAAAGATAGGTGGTTTTTTGCAAAAATTATAAGTAGTTGGTTATCTCTGAGACGTCTCAATATTTTGGTTGATTTGGACAAAATTAATTAATGAGTTCAGAGTTTATTATATACACACAAGTATTTATGTGCATCTGCAGAGAAGGACTTGGGATTGCTGGTGGACGAACTGGCAATGTGTGCTTGCAGCCCAAAAATTCCAATGTGTCCTGGGCTGCACCAAAACCAACATGGCCAGCAGGGCAAGGGAGGGGATCCTGCCCCACTGCTCTGCTCTGGTAAGACCCCACCTGCAGTGCTGCATCCAGCTCTGGGGTCCTCAGCACAGGAAGGACATGGATCTGTTGGAATGAGTCCAGAGGAGGGTCACCAAGATGCTTACAGGGATGGAGCACCTCTCCTGTGAGGAAGGACTAAGAGAACTGGGATTGTTCAGCCTGGAAAAGAGAAGGCTTCATGGTCACCTAATTGCAGCCTTCCAGCACCTGGAGGGAGCCTACAGAAAAGATGGAGAAGGGGCTTTTAACCAGAGTGTGTAGTGAGAGGGCAAGGAGGAATGGCTTCAGGCTAAGAGTATGTTTAGGTTGGATATTAGGAAGAAATTCTTTTCTGTGAGGGTGGTGTGGCACTGGAACAGGTTGCCCAGGTAAGTTATGGATGCCCCCCATTCCTGGGAGTGTTCAGGGCCAGGCTGAAGGGAGCTCTGAGCAGCTTGGTCTAGTGGAAGATGTCCCTGCCCGTGACAGGGGGGTTGGGATGAGATGATCTCTCCAACCTAAACCATTCTGTGTGATCATGACTAAGTTTCATTTTCTTCGAACTGGGCAATGAACAAGGAAGTTAGTATAGCTTGGAATATGTAAGGATTGAAGGGCTGCTGGAGCACCAAGAACAGTAACTGAAAGTGAAAATCAACACTTCTGGCTACTTTTTTTTTTTTCCCCTTGGCTTTGCCTGTGGATAATAGGGATCCTTTGTGGTTCCAGTGACTACTGCTTCCAAAAGAGGCTTCTATATATAGGAAGATGACTCTGCTCAAATTTTGTGCAGGATTTATATCCTGGGGTGAGGAGCTTACTATTGTAATTGATGAATATGAGGGGAAAGGTGTGTGACCCTGGCCATCACCTAATATTATTAGTATGTCTTCAGATCTCATTTGCTCCTCTGAGTGAAGGTGACTTTGGACTTTGCAAAAGGATTTCTAGACTGCTTGGCTAGCTTTAGATCATCATTTCCATGTAATAATGTGTATGACTGGAAACTTACACTCTTCATACATGTTATGGATGGATGCCTCCTGATTATCTGCATGTCCTAAAGACCCAATGCACAAGATAGTACTGTGTAAATTGAATTAGAGAAGCTACTAAGTTCCCAACTAAGAAGTTGGGATACCTGTGCTCATTTTGATAGAAAACAAGTAACTGTAGGCCATGTTACCTGTGGTTTTTCTTCCTTTTTCTCTTTTTTTTTTCTTTCTTTCTTTCTTAACAGTCAGATGAGGGTTTGGTGTGGGTTTTTATTTCTTTGATCAGTTTTTCTGTGTGGTTTTGGTTTTTTTTTTTCTACTTCATTCACTTGTACTAGGGTGTTTGAATTCATGCTGTAGGACTATGCTTTTGCACCATCAAATAAGGACTTCTTGTCAATCTGCTGCTGCCAGAGATTTTCAGCTTTTATAGTCCAATTCACCCTCATTCAAGAAACTTAAAACTATTCTTCCATGATTTTCCTCCTTTTAATTCTTCATTAAAACATATTTTGTTAAATTTAAAACGTAATGATTTTAAATTTGCTTACTACCAGAGAAATATGATTCAATCTGCTGTGCATGCTGTTAGACCTGTGTTCTTAACATAGGATAGTCTTGCCCCCATTTTGCTTACTTGGGAAGGATAAGGCAAGAGTGAAGAAATTCACAATTGTAATGCCCTGTGAACAAATAGATAGATAATTCAAGTTTACACAGCTGGTGCCAAAAGCATTGGACTTAGAGGAGAGTTAGTTAATACAGCAAATCAAGTAATGCACTAAAACATGGTAGTTACCAATTAAAGATTTTGCTTCCTTTCCCTCTGTGGTGTTAAATGTTAGATATTCAGAATGAAGTATTTGTCTCTCAGGCTTTTAGTTGCATCACAGCAGGAACTGAATAAAATGGTAGTGGTGTTAGGAAGCAACTCTTATTTTTGCACCCATCCCAAGTCAGCCAGGGACTTGAATTTTTGTATTTTCTAAGTTATAAAGTCAAAACTTGTTAAGTGCATGTTTGTTCACAATGTTGGTCAGTTCTTAGTGGTCTTAAAAATTGGAAGTCTGCTGGGACAAAGATTTAGAGTACAAATAGTACAACTTGTGTAAGTTTTTTAAAATTAATTTTAATGTAAATTTGTTCTATGATAATATGTATGTTTACATTTGTATACACAATTATGCTCACATATTTATTTGTCAAAGATAAGTTTGTGGTCACATACATGAAAGCTAGATTCACGTTTTCTGTATGCTAGTGTGTGTATCATTATGCAGAAGTTTAATTGTGCTGTTTAAGTAAACTGGACATTTGGTCTGAAGGCACAAATAGCTAAAACAACAAACAAAACACCTTGCATGGTGTGTCAGTGGACATGGAGTCTGTTAGCTAGGCCAGATCACCTAAAGATCGAGTGAAATGAGGAAGAGCATGAGACACCACACTTTAGGGCTTTCAGAGAAAACTCTGGGATAAAAATGAGCTTCACAGAACTCCTTGAAGAGAAACTCTCCTTGGAGATGAATATGAGGCTTCATCTTTACCAGTCACCAGTTAAACAAATATGGTTGTATTAACAATTAAACTGGGTATTTTGCATAGCATAGTGAAGTTACAGTTCTGTTGATGCTTCCAGGCAAAGCTGTGAATAACAGCAGAGATGCCACAGCTACCTGGAGAATTAAAAACCTAGAAATTCTTCTGTTCACAGAAATAGCTGTGATTTTTATTTGTTGCTCAGTGGGATGGCTGTTGGTTTGTGAGAAGAGTGGCATTTGAAGATTGTTTAGGGAAGTAATTTAGAAAGTGGATCATGTTGGGGGTTTGGGGTTTTTTTTTAGGTTAGTTGTTTCTTTGTTTTGTTGTTGGTTGGTTGTTTTGGGGCGTGTTTGGTTTTTTGTTTGTTGGGTTTTTTTCTTTCAATGTGAAGGATCCGTTGCTATCTGTGAAGAAGGAGCAAATCTTAGTGCTAGTACATCTGAACACTTTTATGTCTTTCTGGGTGCCAAGTATGCCAGTGTAGTCAGCTAGAGAGGCCCCAGCTTTCAGCTGTTCATGGAGAGCTTGTCCATGTTGGTTTTTTGAAATTGTGCTCCTTGTGTGCCACGATTTAGTCCCCCACTCATCCAGTGAGGAGTTACAGCAGGTAGGATGAAGCTCTCTGAAACTCAGCTTCTTAACTCTCCTATAGTGATGGAATCCTCAGGTTTGGCACAGTCTTTGCATTACTATTATTTAGTTGAACCATCTGGAAAATAAAGCAATTAAAACTCTCATAACTTTCAGCTTGGGGCTTGCCTTGAGTGGAAGTAAACAGTACACAAAAATTGCATAGAAAAAGGCAGAGATTTTGGAAGGAAAAAGAACATTTCACGTGTGCAGAAAACATATAAACAAGTGTAATAATTAAATTTATTGTTTTGATCACTTGAACTTACAGGCTTGAAAGCAAATTACTCTGCATTTCAGCTCAATTTTGTACGTTTTGATTAGTTGTTGAGCCCTGAGAGTAAGTAAACACAAATAAGAAAAATGTCTGCCCTTGAAGAAGCTGTTAGAATCAGAGCTGAACATTTCAAAACACATTACTGAACTGATCGGATAGTCAGGTGGTTGGAGTGTGTCTTTGAACTCTTACTTGCTAACACCTGTTTAGTAAAGGTTTAATTTCTTGAAAGTGGTGCAGAGCCTGTCAGTTTCTACAGAAGCAAATCTGCAGAGGATTTTAAAAAATATTTCATTTAGAAAACCATGTTATCTTTATTTAATCATAAAGAGTTATTCTTTGGTGGTAATTGGAGGCTGGCAGCTTGATTCATAGAAGCTTTTGTCATCTGTCCAAGATTTCATCCCCCTTCTCCTGAGTGAGACAGAGGACTGTTCATGCCTGGCCAGCTGAACAGCTTTACTGCCTTGAAAGGTGGAAGAATGTAAAGAATGAGGTGCATTAAGAGCAGCAGAGAGGATTCCATGCTGCTTTTCTCTCTGCTACTCATTGTGAGGCAGTAGGTTTTCATAGCCTGCCCTACGTAGTTGATTGTCAATATCTTGAAGAAACTGCCATTAAATGGCAGAAATGGTACATTTTGTCTCTGAGGAAGACAATTTAATGCTTTTGCGTGTGCATTTTTAACACTTTTTTTCCAGGAAGGACCTTTAAGGCCTGTCCTTGAATGCATTGATCTTGTCAGCAGTGAGGATGAGGAGCCTAACAGCAGTTCTAATTTTCATGTGAGTATGTTGTAATGTATTTTAGGACATCTTGGTTGAATAAAATAATTCGTCTTCTGTATTCTTTTCTAGTTACTCTTCACAAGAGCCTTGATAGCTGTATTTTTAACAAGTACTAAATAACCAGTATTGAAATATTTTGATTCTTATACTTGCTGTTGAGTGAAAAGCAAGAATACCAGTGCATCACCTTTTCCAAAGCCATTTTTTTCCACCTTGAAATTACTTGATACTTCTGTCTTTCAGTCGTCGTAACAAGTGGGTGGAAATAAAATGTCACTTTACATGCAGCCTTGGAAGCCAAGGTATCCAGTTTCTAGCCTGAAAAAATATCTGGTCTGCTACCAAGCCTTTTCTTTCTAAAATAACTTTTTAGGAACAATTTATAGGTTGAATGACCTTGTTCCAGTGACAATCTGGTCTTAGCCTAATCCTTCCTAATCCATTCTAAGAATGTACAAGTCAGAAGCAGGCTCATAAGTTTATCTATCCCCCAAACTTATTCTGCCTGCTCTGCAAGGCCTTTGAAAGGGACATTGATAGACCCTGCTAGAGTTGGTTTTGGCAGCAGTGACTATCTTTTGACTTCTGTTGTCCTGTGTTGCAGCAGAGGATGTTTGTAATAAACCTGATTCTTAAGAAAAGGTGATCTTCTGTACATGCACAGGCTGACATTACAGGGATCATTACTAGAGCTGACTGTAAGAGGAAACTACAGTATATGGCCTATCCCTTAGGCTAGAAAAGCTCATGATGTGCCATTTTTGAGGATAATGGGCAGTGTTAGAGCAAGAATGATAGCAGTTTTCAGGTTTTTTAGATGGTTTGTATGCTGGCTTTAAAGTCAGGAGGGATTTTGTTTACTTAGAAGAACTTACTTAACTTTTCACTTGTTAAAGACTTCCAGGACACTCAGCACAATCATGCATGTTCCTCTACTGCATGGTGATGCTAATTATGTTGAATTGTCTTGAATATGTGGAAGGGAGGGTTGTTTTTGTTGGATTTTTAACAAAAGTTACAGATGCTGGTAAAAAGGAACAGAAAGCTACAAGGTAGCTTATGTTACTTAGGATAAGAGTATTTTTACTGAATTATGTCATGATACTTGGGCATCACTTTTCACTGTGTTAGTGTCTGTTACATAACAATCACCTAATAAGAGTTTAACTTTCCAATTGTAGAGAAATACTAAGAGAAAGGATCACATTGACTATCAGAAGGAACGAGTTGCATCAACCCTAGATCGTCTGGCACGCCATGTTGAAGTAGAGAAACAGCAAAAAGAGGAGAAAAACAAAGCCTTTAAGGTATTGGATGTGTTTTATTTTGGAAGAATTGCATAATAAAGCCACAAGTTTTGTTTTCACCACTAAGTAAATAAAAAAATTGGTGAGGCATATCTGGAATTAGCACCTAGACTTCTGCTTGTGGGGCATCATGTGAAACACAACATGGACTTTGTCTTTTTAGTGGCTTTTAGCTGATCAATTTTCTAGTTTTATTGCGGTTCCTAAGGGGGGAAAAATTAAATTAATGAAAACCAATGGCAAAAACTTGTTTTCTTGTTGGTATATATAGCAGAGGAACCTTAGTAGCAATTATTCTGATATTCTAATATTGCAGTTAATTGAAAAATAGCAGTTATCACAAACCACCAAAGCCTTACTATTTACCTGCTTTTGTCTGAGATTTTTGGGAAGCTGTTTGCTACTTTAAATCTGTATCGGCGTATTTCATAATGGGATAAGATTTTCATAAAGGGATAAGATTTTCAATGTTTAAAGCATAATTTTAAAGTTGAGTCCTATTAGTTGCACTTTACAGCCATTTGAAAAGAATGTACTTTTTACTTTTATTACAAACTTTTATTACGAAGGACTGCTCTCAGTGGGAGCTGGACATCTTGAGGGAATGGGATTACACGAGCTTCATGGAATGGAACAGGAACAAATGTAAATCCGGAGTTTGAAAAACGTGCTGACTTCCCAGCCTAATTTTCTTAACACTGTTAACAGCTTTTAAAATCACATAATTTTACTATAGTTACAGTCTGTGGTAGACTATGCAACTGTAGTACAATGGAGTAAAAGGCTAGATTAGATACAGTCCAAGGTAGCCTTGAAGTCTGGAGGCCTACATCCCCCTTCTGTCTCTTCCACTTTGAATTTGGCAATCTGTTTATGTCTGCACATGCAGTTTTTCAACTGTAAAGTGGAGTCAGAGATAACTGTAGCTTTTAAAGCAGCTTGAGAATGAAGGCTACAAGACCTTTTTGTTAAAGATAAATATTTTCCTCCTGCTTAGCTCTTCACTCTTCATCAGGTTATGCAAATTGCAGACTTAAATTTTTTTTTGTTCCTATTACATTCCATTTTTATTGTATTAAATAGAAGTCTGTCAAGTTGTAAGATTTTTTTTTCCCCTCACTTAGGTTTTTGTGGGTGTGGTTTTTAGGAACCCATATGTAAGTTTTGAGATACATAATCAATCTGTCTTCTTTTTCTTTTTTTTTTTTTTAAATATGATCACAACATTGTCGGGTATGTTTTTCCCCATAGGAGAAAGTTGATTCCCAATATGCTCATGGGTTGCAAGAATTAGAATTTATTCGGGAACACAGTGATACAGAAGCTGCAAGATTATGTGTGGACCAGTGGTTAAAAATGCCAGGTAAGAATAGAAAACTAAGTTTGTGTAATGGTTTCTAAGTCTTGCATTACAGAGTAGAACATGTGAAAATTATATTGAGCTTGCAGTATACCTTGGGCATAACCAAATCCTACAATATTGATTTTGCTAGAGCATATAATTAGGAAGTTCCTAAAGATTTATTTCCATGAAAGCTTTTCTTGTAATGCTTTGCTACTTAGAAAATGAAAGATACGAAGTCTAAAAACCAGTAAGGCAATGTTAATTTTTATAAGCAAAGTTGCTAGGAAGAAAAAATATTACTGTTGAACTGTGGCTTACAAAAGTGTAAATGTAACTTCACAATGTTTAATGAATTTAAAATACTGCCTCAAGGACCTAGAGGAAGGGTGTCAAACTGTGTGAAAAGTTACACTACTGGGAATTGAAGAGACAGTGAAAGAGCAGCCTTATTGTAGTAGGGTTGAAGGACAGTGAGTCAATTGTTAGTTTGCTTTTAAGAATCACTAAGTTTGATTCTGGAATGTTTTAGGGCTTGTGTGTTATTTGTTTTCTTAAGCCTCTGTAATTCAGCTTCTGGTTAAGTACTTTGTTTTTGAACACAGGTCTGAAACCAGGCTCTGTTAACGGTGGAAGAAGGGGTAATTATAAGAGGACAGGTCAGACTCAAGTCAACAGCAGTCCCAAATGTTGTCCTGTGATGCATTGCAACAGACAGTTTGATAATATACATCTTCTTCTAGGTCACCTTCAAAGGTAAGGAGATACATTGCAAGAGTTCAGTGCAAGGAGTAATAATAAAAGAATATGCTCTAATTTAGGACATCAGCATCAAGTTTGCTTTAAACTGCCTGTGCTGACAAAGCTCTATTTTGAGAGCCAATTAATATGTTACAATTTATATAGATGAGCTTCATGGGGGTTTTTTTGGTTGGTTTGGTTTAGCTTTTTAATTGGTGTGTGTGATTTTTTTCATTCAGAATTGATGTCTTCCTCTTGTTGAGCGTTTTTTAATATCTTGAGTTTTTTTGATAAGTAAGATTTCTGTACTCCAGTTTAGTTATATCGTCATCCCAACTTGAAATAAACCAAAAGGCTAACTTACACAAGTTGATGGTAAGATAAAAAGAAAAGCCCCTAATGCAGGGGAAGAGGAACAAAAGCTATAGGCTATCTGTGCATAGCTGATCTTGCTAGTCAGTATTCAGTGTGTCTGTGTTCAAATCCAGCAGATACTGCCTTTTAACTAGTGAATGTGTCCATAGGCAGGATGGTGAGAAGTTGAGGGGAGTGTCATATGAGGGGTTAACCCCCATAGGCAGCTCAGCCCCACACAGCTGCTCACTCACTCACCCTAGTGGGATGTAGGGTAAAAGTGAGAAAACTGGGCTGAGGTAAAAACAGTTTAATAAGCAAAGCAAAAGCTGTATGCACATGCAAAACGAAATAAGGAATCGACAGGCAGAGCTCTATCACACGTGATAGTTACTTGGACTGATGATGGTATTTGTCTTCCTCCTCCACTCAACTTTTTTTGCTGAGCATGTCTTATGCTGTGGGATGTCTGTTTGGCCATTTGAGGTCAGCTGTCCCAGCTGTGTCTCCCAACATTTTGCTGGTGGGACAATCTGAAAAACAGAGAAGACCTTGACACTGTGGAAGCATTGCTCAGCAATAACTAAAACTTCTCTGTGCTATCAGCACTGTTGTTCATAAATCCAAAACACAATAACCATACAAGCTGCTACAAAAAATGAACTCCATCCCAACCAGAACTAGTGCAGGGAGATAAGAAAAAAATAAATTGTAAAAATGTCTATGTAGAAAATTAAGGCTTTGTTAGTTCTCTTAAAAGCAGTATGATTTCTCTCCAGAGTAGCCATCTTTACATGTAAGCTGCAGGGAGAATCATCTCTGTACAGGACACTTGAACTGATACATTTCATGATAGGGAAAGCAAGGGATTTTTATAATTCAGGTTGGTTAGATAGGGGATTTTTGTTTGATAGTTTCAAAGGACAGAATTTTTCCCATTTAAAAAAAGTTATGACTATTTAGATGGGACTAGTTTGCCAATTATTTCTTCTTCTCCAGGTTTGATCATTCTCCCTGTGACCCAACAGTCACATTACATGGACCCCCACATAATGCTGTTGCCTGTGTGATATGCTGTGAAAGATTTCCAACCTCTCAGCAGTACAGTGATCATCTTTTATCTAAGGCAAGAACAGAAGCATGAATACTCGCCTGACTGAATGTAAAGGGTTTAAGACTTAAAATTATGCAAAATGATTTTTGATGGGGTTTTTTGTTTTGTTTTTTCTTGAACCCTCTTTCTCTCTCTTCTCTTTCACTCTTCAGTATATTTTTCTCTGATTCTGCTGTGTTTCAACACCTGGTGTAGCCTGACATTATTCCCCTTAGATGTGACCATTAGGTTGTACTTTTTGGTATTCTTTCAGGAGGACCATAGTTCTGTCTTGACTCTCTGGTCCATCTATTGGGTTTGTTGATAGGTATTTCCTTTTTTTTTTTTTTTTTTTTTTGCATTTCCAAAACTATGAAAAATAAAGGCAGGAAGTAAGTGACAGTGAAGAGAAGCAGCCGAAAGAAGATGGGGTTTTGTTAAAGCAGTCTGGTGTTGAATTGGATAATGGATAGCATTTTCAAAATTGGATGTTTTCATAACAATATTGTCACCTAGTCTCCAGAAGCTGCATTAAATTTGGGGAAGTTTTAGAATTTCTGAAAATCTGACTAAGTTTTGCATGTAGTAATGACTCTTGATACGTAGTCATACCTGACAAGCTGAAAGATTGCATCATAGTGTGTCCCTGTTCTTTTTCCATTTCTTCGAAGTTGTGTGCCTCTGATGTGTCCAGGGACTTTAGCAGGAGAAGCAGCCAAGGTGAGGGAAAGGCAGTGAGTGTCTCTTGCAGACAACGAGAAGATAGGAGTACTTTGATGTATATGGATGGGGAGATAATTCTAGTCAGAGCTCTTAGGATATAACGAAGATTCTTAGAGTGATGTAGAAAGAAGCAAGCAAAAATATCAGAAGCAGAACTAAAGGATTTTTGCCCTGAAGGCAGAGCTCTGAAGTTGCTGTAGAAGGCAAAGCAAGTGGAAGGAGTTCTACAAAAGTCACAGACCTTTCAGGATACTCTGAGGAGCAGCATTTTGGGGAGTTAGAGGTCAGAGAAGAAATGACCTGAGGTAAAACAGCTGCTTTATTGACAGAGAGAGCTTTTTCTGAAAGCCTAAGTAAAGGGAAAAGCTAAGAATTGCTCGAACCCATAGTCCCTGGGAAGGTGCTTGGTCCTAGTGGTGCAAGACAGGGATGGAGAAGTTGATGGTGTTGTAAGGGTGGATGAGTAGCTGGGTTTAACAGTGGTACTTAGGCCAGTTTCTTGTGTCTTGGGAGCTGAAGTGCAGAGGAGTAGGCTGTAGATAAATACAGATGTGATAGCTCAAAACCTAAAAGTGAAAATATTACCACAGAAATGAGAGAGGAATGGGAGGACATGAGAACTGGAACTGGTTTCTTGACTTAATTTTTTTCCTAAATAGATCATTTTCTCTTCCAGCTAAATGAAAATGATGGGCATAAAAAAGGTATTCCTCCACAGCATATTCAGTGTTTTGCATGCCCAAACTGCTTCCTCCTTTTCGCCAAAAGAGATGAGTGTTTGCAGCATATGTCACAGAAGAACCACTTCTTCCAGGTTTCTGAAATGAGTGGTACGTTGCTATTAAGTGTACTGCTTATAATTTTTTCTGATAATTCATCCTTAAGGCAGGAAGTGACTTACATTTTTCTGCTGTGTAAAAAAGCTTAAGTTTTGAAGTTTGTTATTATTCTTGTTTTTCTTTAAGATCTTGAATGTGATGCTTTGAAGTTCATATTTTTGTGTAGAAATGATTCCTCTATCACACTTGCTGTAATGAGATGCTGTTGAGTCTCTCACATGAGCGTCTCATCCTTCAGTGACTCGATGCAAGTGACTACTTTCCTGAATATGTTTACATTTAGCATGTTGGTAGAGACTTAGAGCAAAACACATAAATTTCTTTTTCAATTCCAGTCAGAGTGGCTGTTGAGTTCTTACTCTACTGTCTCCAATGTGCTTTGAGGCTATTTTTCTTGCCAGTGTCCTTTGCATTCCTGATGGCAAAGACTTGTGAAAATGTCTTCTCCATATAATTGCAAATTTAGAGTGCTTAGCTGGAATATTGCTGCCAGTCTGATGGCTTGCACAGACTGCATGGCTGCTGAAGGCTACTGGTTATATTGTGAGCTGGCAACATCCTGAACCATGCTTAATAAAGTCCAGAGGAAAGATCTGTCTGATCATGATGCTGCAAGCAGGGTTAATGCCCAACACAGCTGTACTAACTTTTTATTTTTGACATAAGCAATAGGCATGAAAGCATTTACTTCCGTGTTAGCTAAACTGCTAAGTGGCAGTAATTTAGACATTGTAACTCTGGACAAGCCTACACGGCCAAAAGGATTCATACAGTTATTTCTCATCTTCATGAGTGGATCTTCGACTTCTGCCATCCCCTAGAGTGGCTGCAGGAAATGTACAGAAAAGGCAGGCTTTGAGGGAATCCCCTGCAGGTGAAGTCAGTTCTGCTGCCTTCATGTAGTGAAGTGACAAATCAGCTGTATGGTTATACTTTCCCTTATGCATTGTCACTCTAATGTATTTTATTCTCAAATAGGTTATTTATTCTGAATGTGATGACTACAGATGCTTTTAAATTCAGGTCATAGGTTTTAAAAAAGATTACTGGTGAACTATTGCTTTGAAAGGATTAAAAGCACAAGTTAGTGTTTTCTTCTTTAGAGAGGGAGAGTGCTTAACTCAGAACAAAAAATTAAGTGCTCCATTTTTTACTTTGCATTAGTAAGGCTTTGTGATTAATAATTATCAGCATGGCCTGAGATCTGCCAGTAAAGTTAGCTGAAAGGCATAACCTCAAATTACTGCCTACTGATCATCACATTTTACTGAAACAGAAAAATCAAAGAGCATTTACCTACCTGAGGAGGTGCAGAACATGAACAATATATAATCCACAAACCATTTTCCATTCTCTTTTCAGTAGAATTTTCTTATTCTGCTGGTACCAGAAGTTACCTGTGGAGTATATACTCAGAACAACAGAAAATCCTGCATCAAAAAATTTAAGAATTGACATGGGAATTAACAGGATGGGAAAGAGAGAAAGAGATGGTCAGGGTATGTGGGAACTTGTTAAATAAATTACATGCTTTTAAAAAACTCTATGGCTTAAAACAAAATTTTATGTAGTAAGAGTAGATAGCTGGTAATAGGTGGAGGAGAAGATAAGAACCTTCCTAAGAGAGATATTGACCTAGCATTGTAGAAGGAGGAAAAGGGAAGTAAAGTCAGTCACCCAGTATGAAAAAGCAAGATGCAAGCAGATTCAGGTATAAGATAATTACAGAAGTTTAAAAAATTCAGGATTTAGTTACAGCTTCCATTGCAGTTACTGTAGCTTTGCTGACATTTGTTAACTTGCTTTCTGAACCCTGTAACAAGTGAGTAACAATAATAATGTCATCAGAGAGCTGAAATTCTATGGAAAAACCCTAATGTGTGGTTACACTTTCTGCCATTCCGTTTTATAGATGTAGTGAAGTCTGACCATCCACTACCTTTTCCATCCTTTGCAAAGAACCTCTTGATATCTCTGTGCAAAGAGGTCTCCTTCCAAGTGAAGTGTATGTCCTGCTTCAAGATACTGCGCTCACATATGGAATTAACGGCTCATTTCAGGTTTGTGAAAGGCACTTGTCCTTGTAATGTGAATATCCATAGATCAGTGACAGGTATGCAGACACGCTTTTAGTGGTACTAGTGGATTTAGGGCAGCTACGACCATCTAAATGTTGACTTCCTGAATAAACAAAACTCTGCCCCCTTAACTTTACGCCACACTGCAGAAAGCTGATCAGTGTCAGGATCCTTTTTGTATTTTCTGTAGCAGAACAACAAAAGCTGTTCTCTGTTCCACTATTTCTAAGTTGACAGTGTTTGATTTTGAAAATGTACAGTCAAAACCATAAGCATCAATCTACATGCTAGCTTTGGAAATTAGCACCTAATTCTCTTCAAAGTTCAGACACTAAATATACATTGCATGGTTTTGTTGGCAAGCTGGTAGGAGGGTTAAAGTACATGGAGGACGCTGTTTGCATGCACTTACTGCTGTAGCTATTTGGTAATATATCAAGTGCATCTGAAAGTTTAAAAATGTTTCAGGTGTGATATAACCTCTTTATGTATTTAATCCATTCTAGAACACGTTGCTATAATTCTGGGCCCATGGCAGTGTCAAAGAAAAGGATCTCCCAAGTTGCAGAGATATTTAAAATGAAAGGTCATTGTGAGGACTGTGACAAGCTGTTTGCTGATAAGGATCAGATGACCCAACACAAACAAACCACTCAACATAACATTAGAGTTTTTACTACACTGGAAGAGTCCATCTTGATGTTCTGCCATGTCAATGGAAAACATAAAAACCAGTCTCACTTGTGCTACATTGTGGAACGGTCAAGACCACTGCTTAAAAGACATTTGAGTCCAGATGAGTCCTCCAGCGAAATGGCATCTACTCCTTTGAAACGGAAGAGTAATTTAAAAGATAAAAGTGAAGATAAAGTCACAAACCAAAGTCAAGGTAGTGCTTGCAAAGTAAAAGCCTGGTTTTGTGAATGCCTTCAAAAGTTTTTTACAGAAGAGTCAGTAGAAAAGCACATTTTAGCAGCAAATAGGATCTGTCACAAGTGTGCTGTGTGTGGAAAGCTGGCTGAAAATTCAAGCATTATCCGCCTGCATATGAGTCGATTCCATGGAGGAGCACACTTGACTAATTTTCTTCTCTGGTGCAGAGCATGCTCTGTAGATCTTAGAGAAGAGGATATTATGGGACACATAACTGAATGTCATGGTGGACATAGTTACTACTATGAGCAAGAAGCTGTAGAAGATGAACCTATGCCATCTGCTTCTGATGCAGTGAGCATTTCTGCAGATGGAGATAAAGACTGCATTTCTGGCCCTATGGAACTCTCCCCTGAAAATGGCCCTGTTGTGGGGAAATGGCAGTGCCGCATTTGCGAGGAGATGTTTGAGTCTGAGGAGAGTGTTAAACAACATTGCATGTCCTTAGAAAGCCATGCATTTCACAGGTACTCGTGTGGCTTATGCAGAAATCACTTCCGGAAAGTGGGAACACTACAGCGCCACTTCCAAGAGCATCATAATCAGGAGATACAGACGAAATACTTCTGTGGCCTTTGTGGTAATCTCTTCTTCAACACAGAGGAAGAATTTCTAACCCATTACAAGGCACTTCATAGCACGGACTATACATTTGTGCCTGAGCAGATGGAACGATCAATAAAAAAAGAAGAGGACTTCCTCCCAGTCGAACAAGGAGACTGTTTGACCTGTGGTTGCCGGACAACTTACGTCTCCAAGATAAACAGGAGGAATGATTATGAGAATTGTCAGAAGGCCATGCTGCAGAAAGGACACTTATGGTTTCGATGCTGCTTGTGTTCTGTAACGGCACAGAATATTGCTGATTTGAACAGTCACCTCAAGAGTCACGCGTCAGTAAAACCCAAGGGAGAGATGTATGTTGTTAGATGTGCTGCATGCAACAAAAACTTTGATGATCTTCCAAGCGCACATCAGCACTATCACATGAAACACTGCTTCTTGCAGAAACCTAATCTATCAAGTCTTGCATCAGAATCAGAAGACACAGTATTCAAGTTTTCAGCAAGTGGGGCTTGTGCAGTCAGAAAACCTCACAGGCAACAATTTCAAGCATCTCCATCCAAAACTCAGGACAGACCACAGTTTTCTCCTCTGCAGGGCCCAGCAGAGGCAAAGAAAATAAAAAATGAGGACTTAGAACAGTCTGAAGAACTTAGTGAAAGTATGTAGAAAAATTCTTTCAACATTAATTGAAAGTATTGCTGTCCTTAACACACTCTGTTTCATTGTCAGTACATGTTATAACATTTGGTTATATCCAGTCTACAAATGAGCTCAGAATTTAATACTTGTTATTTCTCAAATACTGAATTCTTGGTACTTGAATTTCCAAAACTCAGACTCCACAATTAATTGTTATATGCCATGTTTATAAAGTCTTGGGAGAAAAACAAACAAAAAGGCAGATGTGAGAATCCTGAGACTGAAACATTTGCTTTTCAAATTAGTTTGGACATAATTCGGTGTTAAAAGGAAAAGGACCATCAAGGATACCCCAATTAGGGATCTAATGCCCTAGAAGTGTAAAAGTTATCTATCGTACACATCCAGAAGAAACTTACCTTCTTTACATATATAGATATTTATAAGCCTGTCAGTGCTTTCTGTGTGGACAGTGATGTTATATCACCATCATCTCAGCTTTCTTAGCTTGCCAAAAAGCAGTATCAGCTGAGAATTTGTGTTCCCAGTATGTATTGGTTTTTTCCCTTAAGCATGCAATTTTTTTGAAGTTCATGATCACTTCTTAGAATAAATTGAGAATGCTGAAGGTGTACCTTGTGTTCAGAAATTGGAAGTGTTTCTTGGTTACTAGTGGTTGTCAAAATGCTTTTGATTAAGTGGTTGACATTTATGTTAGAAGTGCAGCAAAAAATACATATCTAAACATTTTATGTGCTTTTATGCATGCAAGCAATTGAATGTCACAGAGACTTGCCACAGTCAGGGGTACACGGCTGGACATGAAATGAGTTACTAAAGTGTCTTGGTGTAGGACAACAGCTTTCTGTGCTTATCGCAAAACTATCCAGGTCTACATCATCATATAGCCAGATTCTACTCTTCTCTCTAATTTGTGCATTATTAAGTGCTAATTCAGTGGATTTTAAAATTATGCAGTCACCAAATAACATCATGTTTTGTAACTTTTCTTTTTGTGACTTTTTACTTACATATGTGACTACAAGAATTTTCAAAAGTAAGTTGGTTGACCAGAAAGTCACATGAATTTTAAATTTGTCCTTTTTATCCCACTGAAGATGGTGAACTTCCTGATCTTGACTATTTGAGTACCATGACTCACATTGTGTTGGTGGATCTGGACAACTGGGGAAGCCTTTTCACACAGCTGCCAGCTAACCTGAACCAAGGGACATTTATCTGGGGTTTTCAAGGTAAAAAATATTTGAAATAAATTAGAAGAGAAGATTAACAAGTCTACACATGTACTTGAGCAGAGGTTCCTTGAATCTGAGAAAAGGAGCAAGTAGGCACTAGTCTTCTGAAGTTGCAGTGTCACAGGCACCATGTAACAGAAATGTTCTTGAACTTTTCAAACTCCGTCTAAACCTCCACTGCTCTTACTATTCCTTGTAGGATAGTTCCAGAATTGCAGAACTGTTTAGGAGTCTTTCTGGTTCCCTCATGAACTTAAGCTGTATCATATTTTATTAATTATCAGGACAGCCATAATACTCAGAGGTTATATTAACTCCTAAGTCCTTCTCGTAAGGCTGGGATTTTTTTATTTTGGTTTTTTGGGGTTTTTTCTGTTTTTTATTTTTGGATTTTTAGTTCCAGAAGGCATGGTTTTGCACTCTCAGACTTTTAATTTTGTTCTGGCTCTCGCTTGTTCTGTAAAGGGTGGTCCTAGTCATCCTGTACAACAATAGGTGTGTGTCCCATCTTGAAGATACCAGTAATTGATGGAACTCACATTGTCATGGGTTTCACAGAGTGATAGAATGATTTGGGTTGAAAGGGACCTTAAAGACCATACCATTTTGCAAAGTCTGCCAGTAAGACCCCTTTAACTTGATACTTTTGCTTACCTGACTGTTTTTGAACCAACTGGTTGTCCACCTCATGCTTTTTCTACAGGTTTGCTCTGTATCTACCTTCACAATTATTTTGTCTGTGGTACATTGATTTCTTCAGTAAAGTGTAGATAAGGGATAGTTTCAAAATATTTATGGCCTGAAACACAGGCATCATCTTAACAGATTTGTAGGTCAAGTATGTTTTACACTTGGTAAACACTATTGCACTGCATTTCCTTGCTGAGTGTTTTTTATTGTCTCTTCCCATAAAAGATAATCAAGGATATTCTGAAAGCTGAGAGTTGTGATGCTGCTCAGGTTAGACAGAAAGGCCTGTTGATGCCTGGGTCACTTTTTTTTCCCCTCTTAGAAACAGATTTTCCAGTTAGCTGATGAAGGCAGAGCAAGTATAGGTGTTAATGTAAAGTGGTGGAGATACAAACAGTCATCTGTGATCCTGAACCTGTAATCTGGTATCTGCTTGTTAGGAGTTTTGGAGATGAATCCTGAATCCTCTGATCTCCCCTGTAAAAGCTGGTTATTCTCCTCTGAGTTTTGTGTTCTCCACCAGCATTATTTCTGTATCACTACCTGTATTGTCATTGCCTTTGGCCTTTCTGTAACAGCAGTCCTGTACACATGCAAGCCATAGAAAATACTGATTTTGAGGTTTTAGATCATAGAATGTTAAGGGATTGGAATGGACCTTAGAGATCATCTAGTCCCAACCCTCTCTGCCACGGGCAGGGACACCTCCCACTAGACCGGGTTGCTCAAGGCTTTATCCAGTCTGGCCTGTAACACTGCCAAGGGTTGAGGCATCCAAGACATCCCTGAGCAACCTGTTGTAGTGTCTAATCACCTTCACAGTAAAAACTTTCCTTCTAATATCTAACCTAAATTCCTTCTCTCTGTTTGTACCCATTACTCCTTGTCCAGTCCTCCCACAGTTCCCAACAAAGAGTCCCTCTCTGGCTTCCCTTAGGCCGCTTCAGATACTGGAAGGTTGCTGGGAGGTCTCCACACAACCTTCTCTCCTCCAGGCTGAACAGCTCCAACCTTCTCAGCCTGCCTTCATAGGGCTGGTGCTCTTATCAGCTGTCCTCTTATCAACTTCCTGACCCTTGCCTGGACTTGCTCCAACAGTTCCATGTCCTTCCTATGCTGGGGACGCCAGAACTGGACACAAGTAGTCCAGGTTGGGTCTCACAAGATAAAAGATATCTCACACTTTCCATATTATACCTAACGGTCCTACATTTCTATTCATCCAGGTTGCTTGGCTGCTTTATTTATGTACATTCTCTTTTCTGTATGGCAGAGCAACCTGTTGTTTGTTCTTACTATCGTTTGTAAGTCTTTTCCCAGCTTGAACATCTGGGCAGATTTCACTTTACCTGTGCGCTCTTTGAATTCTGTTGTGATTTGGGGATTGCTTGTAGTTTTTAATTGCTGAAGGCTTGTTTATATCTACAGTTATTCCATCTGCTTGGCCTTGGAAAAACATTTTTTTATGGATAAAAATAAGAAACTGTAAGGAATCTACGTCTGGCTACTCTGTTTATGTCTGGCTACTCTGGGTTTTATAAAAAATTATTTAGTAAAAAATTTCCCCACATGAATTCAGACACTGGCTTTCAGTCATACTTCATTCTATCTAATTTACTCAAAACTAATTTGTCTTTAGTTGACTTAAGCTTGTTTGCTATGACAAGGTCTTCTGTGCTGTTACTGTTTTCCAAGGTTAAAACATGGTTTTGATGCATAAAGAAAAAGTTGGTTGCACCTAGGGCTGTCTTAGCTGTATTGTCAGAAATTTCTATTCTGACTTATGAAAAAGAAATAATCGTAGTATAACCACAGTGTTACTAGTCTATCAGTAGGAACCCCTACTTCTCAGAATTTCCTTTAGGGGGTTTTTCCTCACAAAGTCCTGTGCCAGGGTTTAAAAGATGAACGGAACTTGCAGCTTTGGTCTTTAAAGATGTTTATTCAGTTTCTTATCTTAAGGTCTGCTAGCTGTGAAAAACACAGCTAGCAAGAACCTCAGACAGAGGATTCAAGGTGGTTTTTAAAGGTTTCTAACCCAATTAACTCTTAAAACATACTATATTTATAGTTTTGTGCCAATAATCACTACCTATTCTAGACATGCAATTTCTACATCACATCCTTTCTACCAGTGTCTCTGTGCCACCAATGGAGTCGAAGAAGAACATGAAACACCGCCCAAAATTCTCCATCTTGCTCTCATCTATCTCCATTCTAAAAACACAAAACTAGAAATTTTCACCCTGTGACAAGCTAAACTACTATTTATTTCAAATCTTTGTTGTTTTCAATTCATCTGTGAGTGTTGGAACTTTTTCCCATGGACTAAGGTCAAAGCCAATGCTTTCCTGGGGTCCCAGCCAGGGTCTCGGACCCCCCAGGGCAGTTCAAGGGGTTTTCCACGTGCCCTGGACTCCAACACCTACTAATACAATACTCTTACTCAAAGGTACCTTTGTGCTAGTTAAGACTCTGAGCCCAGAGATCTTCCAAACACAGGTGCCTGATGGCACAGCACAGCCCATGTCAGCACCACTCAATTCCTTACTTCCTAATGGGTTTGCTGCATGCAGGTTGCCTTGTGGGAATGGCCCCTGAAGCACATGAAATAAAAAACATGCGGAAGAGTTACGTGTGAATAAAATGGACCATAGTCATATTAAAGAAAAATGTACTAGTTTTAGTGTCAATTATATAGGTTTTGAGCCTGGGAACACTAAGGCTCCCAGGCACATCTGCATCTATTGTTGTAGGTACCCTCTCATAATAATGGTTTGTATAGTTACTTGAGGCATGCTATACTTGTTTGTTTAACCTGTGAAAATATAGCAACATTTTTTTCCTGCACTTCCCAAACAACATTTCTGAATTTTAAATTATTATTTTTATATATCTGCATTATTTCTATTATTCCTGTTTCTAGTATAGCTTTAGCTTTCCTTTGAGTTCCTCCATTGTATTGTCTGGACTCTGTATGTGTCTGTCTTCGGATACTCAGTTGTCTTTCGTCCATTTGTGGGGTAACAAACTAAGTAAATACAAGCCTGTCATTGTTTTCAGCTGCCCTGGTCAAATGCTTATGTTGTGCATTTATGCAGCCAAAAAACAGGGCTGGTGATTACAAGTCTTTCCCAAATAATGACTGAGAGCTGTCACAGCAGACAAGAACAACTTGCAAATAGCATTTTTTTCTTATGGACAGGTTCCACTAAATCATTTCTGTGTAGACTCTTAATAAATCTTTGCGATCATTTTTGATATCATCTTCTTGCAATTTCTTGCTCGAAAGGGGGGAACAGGAGAAATCTACTGAGGAATGCTTTTCTTTGTCAGACTGCAGGTGGACACATTGGCATAAATCATCCTCTGCAGCCTGTTTATTTGAGCACTGGTTTCCCATGTCCTCACATGAAGTGCCATCAATAACTGCTTTCATTTTCCATTCAAAATCCTTTCTTACATTCAGCCACTCTATGATCTAGCAGATAAAGCAACATTTTTTCCTCCATGTTGCAGACCCATTATTTCTTAGCCATTGGAATGTTACAAAATTAGTCACTCTGGTCAAATTGTCTTTCATTTTGCTTACCTTTTTATACTGTCATATGTATTCTTATGGTGCAAGCTCCTGGGGTTTTTCCTCTCTTCTTGAGGGACTTCTGCTTTTTCCCTTTCCCTTGCAACTCGTTTCAGTCTGGTACTGGTTTTGTCTGTAGCAGGCACTTCACTCAGCTCATCTTTATTACCCACCTATTTTCTCAGCCTGTAACTACATGCTTAGCATACTATTGAGAAAATTCCTGCACTTCTTCGCAGTTTTAGTTCATTTTACTCATCCTTGACTGCATCCATGGGTTTGTCAGGACTCTAGCATTTCTCTCAGCTGTTGCTCCAGTTCTTGGATCCTCTTTTTAATGAGTTCTGACAGGGCAGATATGGTGTATGTTGACTCTGTAACTCCTGTAGTACAGGTTTTCCTAAGAGAAGCATTTCTGTTACTTGTACTGTTTCCAGAGCTCTTTTGATTCTGCACATTAACCATAACTGTGCTTCAGACTGGAGAAAAACACATCTTTGTCTAAAAGCACATGATATCTAGAAGATAAGTTTTTCAGGAATTGAAGGAAAAAAATTGTACAAGATTGATAGAGTAGCATCAGGCTAGCTACCTTTTTTTTTTTTTTTTTTGCCTTCTATCTAAGGAACAAGAGGGCCAGGGGGATTTGGGTTATATGATTTTCTTAGCTTTCACATTGGTCAAAATAAATTGTCTTTTAAGTTTTATATTTGCTTTTGCCTTCTTGCATTCTTAATTCATAGAGGCACTTCTGCCCAAACCCATGATTTGTTTGTTTTTCATGTTAGTTTTTTATTATTATTATTATTCCTCTTCATTGTATAGGAGGATACAGCAACTGGAAGCCTCCAGTGCATTGCAAAATTTACAATTATCTGAAGAGGATTGGATGTTTCTTTCTTCATCCACGTTGCAGTACCAGAAGAGAAGCAGCAGACTTTGCTCTCTGTGTTCATGTAAGTCAGGGCACGCTTGCTTTATTGTGTCCTATACCCAGAGAAGGGTGGCAGATGGTATCTGCTATTGATGTTAAGAACTAATTGCAGATGACATTTTTTGATTCTTTCCGTGAGACTTTTGTGTCCCCTATAAGAATGATAAACTTGGACTGAGTGGAGCCAGGTGGTCGAGAAGTGACTTAAAAATTAACCCAAATAGGACAGCAGTCTGTTGTGGAGGGGAAGGGAGCTGGTTAGGGAATGAAGAATAAAAAATCTGCACTTCTTACAGTTTCTGTTAAATGTAACTCCTTCGTCTTTTTTCAAGTAGCCCAAATCTCAAGCCATCTTTACAATGGAGTTGAATAGGTGCTAGTTTCACAGACCCTGTGGAGCTGACAAAGAGCAGTGCCTTTATTCAGTAGACTTTGTGCTTTGGCAGGGTTAGGGATGTGCAGGTGAGGGACTGAAATCTGGGATGCCATGGGGACTCATGTTCCTAGTGTAGAATCATAGATTTAAGGTTGGAAAAGACCTTCTAGATAATCAAATCCAGCCATCAATCCAGCAGTACCGCTGTCATTAGGCCATGTCCTCAAGTGCCATATCCACATGAGTTTTGAACACTTCCAGGGATGGTGACTCCACTGCTCTGGGCAACCTATCCCAATGCTGGACAACCTTTTCAGTGAACATCTAAACCTCCCCTGGTGCAACTTGAGGCCATATAGTGCTTTATCAGTTAAATAAATTACTACCTATCTGACTGTATAAGCACATTTTTGCAACAGTGGTTTTATGTTTCATCATGCTTTTAATGTTAGTCTTAAAATGCTCTGCAGAGATGACTTGTTCCATGTGGAGACAGTTCTAAAAGGGGCTTTTTAGGAATTTGTTCCATACTCCATCTGTACTGTTCTGGTAGCCATCACCAGTATCTATTGTACATAGAGAGGAAATGAGCATCAGACTTTTGAAACAGTGCCTTTCACTGTGGGGTAATGTGGCTTGGAACATAAAGGAACAAATTACTGGAAAAAACTTTCCAATGAAGACCTATCTTGCACAAAGCTAGGAAAATGCCATGAGATAAAAACATGATCTCTGTTCAACACTTGTCATTTTTTTTCTATAGGCTGGTCGTCTGGATGAGCACCTGCCCAAGCAAATTCCTTTCACTGTTCTTTCTGGAGACAAAAGCTTCCTGGAACTGGAAAACCAATTTAAAATGACCCAGCGGTCAGCTCGCATCCTGAATCCTCACCACATTGAAGGAGACATGATGTGTGCCTTGCTAAACAGCATTTCAGATACCACAAAAGGTAGAAAGTAAACATTAAACACAATTTTTCCAGTAAACTGATAGTTCTTTCCAATAAAAAAATGGAACACTTATACTGGTAACATAAACTCTTGCTTGGTGCTTCTTGTATTGTAGTGGTATTTTAATGAATAATAGATCAGAAAATCATTATGCTTGGGCATGTTTTGAAAACAGACATTTTTAAGCATTTTTATTCAATATAAAAAACTCTGTAATCCCTGTATTCTTTATTATAGCAGGAGACAAAACTGGATAACTCCTTTCTAGATAAAGAGAAACTGTTTAAAGCACTCTTGTGTGCATAGTTAACCCTGCTAAAGCATCATTATTTCTCAAAATATTTCTGTCTATTTTAACTCTGACCTCCTAGCTAGTTCCTATCATTTAGTAATTGTCTTCACTGGCACATGACTCGCACATCCATTTGGAGAAAAAAATCTCAATGGAAGTCTTTAAGTTCTATAAAGTGCCAGATTCTAATGGCATGCTAAAATGATCACATTGGTTTTATATAGGATAATCGAAGAGGATTGAGCCAGCTCATTTTCATGCAAAGGGTACCAGAGCTGAGATGAGTTTTAATACTTACTAGCATTTTAAAGTATTTTGCTATTTTTCCTAGAAGACTTGACATTTCTCTGTAGATATTTTTGCTTTTTCTGGCTTCTTGTTGTGGTTTTGGAGGGTTGTAAATTCAGAGCATATTACAGAAAGCTGTTTCTGAATTAGCCCTAAACTGTTTTCTGAAAAATTACACCAGTAGTCTTGGTACAGGTTTGGAGAGCTATAACATGGTGCTGCTGTTCCACCAAGAAGATTAAAGTGGAGTGCTGTTTCTGAGTGATGAATTTGCATTGATTGATTAAAGGGAAAAAAACCCAGGATAATTAAATAGTTTTCTGAAAAGAAATTATATGTGGTGAGCTGGAATTGATTTAAGTTCTTTTGATACAGAAAAGATGCTCACAGAGTTTTTCTGGCCACTCCAGGCATTAGAAGTTTCTTAATTTAACATTTCTTTCAATGTCCTTTACTACATTAATATTTACTAATATGGTAACTGGCCCTACCTGGAGGCTGCAAACCTTAACTTGCTGGCTGGATGCTCATTGTGCGTTCTACTTAAGTTACACGTGTGGTCATTATAAAAAACAATCCATGAACAGAAAATTGATGGAATGACACATGAGTCCTTTGGCTGTTGGCATTCCTTAGCAAACTTGTAAGGAACAGAATGGTCCCCTTTTTTAATCAGTGTCAGCAAGGGGAGACCTAGAATGCAAGAGCTGCCTTTGTCTCCCTATCCTGTATTGAAACAGAATATTGGAAAATTCACGGTTGGTAATAGGTCTGTATTTGCTGCATCATGTGATGATGTTGTTACCAAGAGTTTATAAAAGTTTTTCTTTAAAAAGATAAAGCCACCACACAATACTCATACATTGTGTGGCTTACTATCTTCAGCCATCATTTACAAGTCTTCATGTGGCAAAACTAGTATTGGAGAGTTGAGATGGAAAGTCATGCAGTGTATCATAGGCTGGTATAACTTGCTGACCTGCTACAGAAAAGCAGCTGAGTATAAGGAAATGCAAACAAGAATTGCTTGCTTTGTGGCTTTCTCAAGCCTATGGCTATTATTCTGGAGAGAGAAGTAAGGGAGAACAGGACAGGGAATCACGTTGAAAAATATCGGACTCCTGTTGGTATTGGATGAGTTGCAAAATGAAAAAGCTCTTTCCCTAAATCACCTTCACAGAGCTATCATTAGCTTCTGAGCACCTAGATTGTGGTTGGATGTGGCAATCTGACAGGTGCATCTTGTGAACAGTTTTACCAGCACAACTGCTGTGGGAACTGTAGTACTGCATTCATTTTAAAATAAATAAATTAAAATAAAATTTTCTGCAGATGTTACTATAGGAAACCCTTAGCTGGAGGAGATGCTTGAACTTCCTTTGAGGTATGGAAAGAGTAGGCATTCTTACTTGCTCTCTGCTGCTGCTAAGCCTGAGCTCATAAATGAAGAAGGTTTTTGTTTTTATGCTGAAGCCACAACACATGACAAGAGTTTCATGCATGTTAACTGAGTGGTTTGGGAAGGGCAGAAGAGAAGAGTTTTCAATGTCTTCCTTCATAACAAAAAAATTGTAGTGTGCAGGAAAATTTCATTATTCCGTTGTCTATGTCTTGATGATATCCTGTGTGTTGAAAGTACACTTTTCACAAGTGCTGGACAGTGTTGAGGTCAAAGCTGGTGGTAGGTTGGGGTCATCATATCCATCTGGTCATTAATAGGAATGCCACAACTTTTTGGTTGACAAGTTATTTTTGTGCAAGTTGATGTCTTTAGCTTAACTGTATTTCTCCTGGTTATGAGATCCTTCAGTGACTGAGCTCTTATGTAAAACAGACTCTTTTAAATAATAAGAGCAAATTTTTTGGAAGTATTTCTTGTCCTTTCTTTTGAAGAGCTAATCTGTCTCACAAGCGTATCAAAATCAGTGATGTACTGAATGTAGTGTTGCCTGCCAAATAGCCACCATACCTCTTTCACTGACCCATAAAGTACATTTCACTGTGCTCAAATGAAGTTGCCAGCCTGTGTCTTCAATCTGCTACTCTTGCCTGAAGTGTTTAAATACTACCAAATGCAGCTTCTGTGAGAGCTTTTGTGTTTGGAAGAGCAGGATTTCAGTTCATTTAATGAATGCTCCTGAGCTTCCTAGCTCCCACCGTCCCTGAAAGCTTTTTTTTTTACATAGAGCCAATGAAAGAATTCAAGAGGACCGAAGAACAAATTTATAGAAGACATTGAGAATAGTTGCTTTACTTCTCCATAGTGAAGATTTTCATGGGTGAAAGTCCATGTGTGGTCTGGTTTGAGGTCCAGTGTGAATGCTACATCTCTCCCATCTCTACTTTTTCCAAACCTTTAGTTAACACAGATTGCAAATGACTAAAGTTAGTCACAGCCTCCAGCCCCCACTTCCTTGAATGTGAAACTGAATGTGAAGGGCATGAGCATCTGCAGAGTGATGCACCATGAATGAATTATAGTTTCTATAGTAATACATTCCTTTGTTATAGCAGCCACAGCTTATTGCAGTAGAGAGTGATAAAGTCACCCTTCAGTTGTAACCTTGTGTTTAGCTACAGCAGGAAGTGACTACTGGGTTTGGTATGTCCGTGGCATCTCTTGTATGTATATGCCCTAGGGAGAAAGCAATATACTGAGACTAAGATAATGAGCCTGAACAATAATTGTAGGCCAGTGGATGAGCTGGAAAGACTTCACCAATCAGATCATACAAAAAAAATTCTTGAGATTTAGCTTTGAATTTGAGAGGAGTCTAAGATGGTCACGGTCTGAGTGACCATCATTATATTTGCCACAGTTTCCAAGAAATGCAATTGGAGGAGAGTGGCAGCTTGAGAGCTTTTTTTTAATTTGTCCTACACTTGAATGAGCAACTGTAGGCAGAGATACCTAGAGTGAAGCTTGCTTTGCATGGAAGAAGAGAGGTCTTGTATGGTGGTAACCCTCAGCAGGAAGTAGCTGTACTTGCATTTACAGATATTACAGATTATATTACCTTAATAGGAAGAGAGATTAGAGCAGGAAGTATTGGCGAAAAGTATGTGGGAAGGGTCCTCCAGGGGTATATGGAAAAAGGAATAAAAGAAAAGATTCTAGAAGCCAAGGAAACAGTATTTTAAAGACAGCATGGCCACGCATACCAAATGTGATTGCTAACAAAGGTAAGGATGGGGTACTGATCTGAAGATTTTGGCTAAGTAATTCCTGGGATCCTGAATGAGATAACAAATGGTATCCATAAGGTAGCACTAAAATTCCAGACATCAGCTGTAAAAGGAGAAGGGTCACTCCTTGGAGAAATAGTGTTATGTGAATGTCGCTGTACATTGGAATGGGAAAGAGGCAGGTGAGATTGGGAGCTACTGAAAAGACTAAGAGAAGGAGTATTTTAGGAGAGAAGTGGAGGTGTGTTGTGTGGTAAGGGAGCAGGAGGAAGGCTGGGGAAGGGAATTTGAGTCTCTGGTGGTAAACCCAATGGAAATTATGAAAGGGTTGGTGGTAACTGAGGAGGCTGCAAAAGAAGATCAGATATAGTGAGGGCATGCCCTGAGCTGTGTGGACAGCTAATCCAAATTCAGGCTGTGGTGCTTTGATGCAGTGGATAGCGCTTATGTTCTATGAAAGTTACTGGTCTCTCCCCAGAACAGGTTTCTGAGAGACATGAAATGTCGAAAAACCGCTCTGAACTCTATATTCATCCAGAGTTTGCTTTCCTGTTTTCTCATTCAGGCAGGCATATGTCAGTATGTGAGGACAATAGTGAGCAATAGGATTTCTTTTGAAAGAACAGGTACAGTCAGAGGTTCTTAGCTGATGTGTATTGGCCGAAATGTACTAGAGAATAGTATAAGAGATCTGAAGATCTCTTGCTTTTGAAACTGGGCAGCTGCTTTTCCTCTGACACTAGAGGAGTTAGGAGCTGTAGCATGTGCTGAACATGCTACCATGAGGAACAGGATATGTCTGATTTCTCAAAATTAAACATTCTTCATTAGATGATGCTAGCAGTATCAGGAGTATATGCTGACAAGGTGTGGACTAGATGAGAAAACTGAGGTGGATTGAAAACTGGCTGAACAGCCAGACCTGGAATGTGGTGATCAGTGGCATGAAGTTCAGATGGGGGTCAGGAACTAGCTATGTCCCAGTACTAGGACTGATCCTATTTAATGTCTGTTAATGACTTAGATAATGGGGCAGAGTATACCTACAGCCAGTGTGTTGATGACACAAAATTGGGAGTGGCAGTTCGTACACCACAGGAACTGTGCTGCCATCCAGAGGAACTTTGACAGGGGAGAAGTGGGCTGACAGTGAATCTTGTGAAGTTTAATAAAGGGAAATGCAGAGTTCTGCATCTGGGAAGAAACAGCCACAAGCATCAATATATGCTGACCAGGAGTCAACCAGCTGGGAAACAGCTTTGTAGGGAAGGACCTGGTGGCCCTGGTGGGCACCAAGTTGACCATAAGCTAGCATGTGCTCAGGTGGCTAAGAGGTCCAGCAGTATCCTGGGCTGCATTAGGAAGATTATTGCCAACAGGTTGAGGAAAGTGATCCTTACACTTTATTCAGTAAGGTCATATCTAACAAGATGGGAGCTCCCCACTACACTGTCTTTTCAGTAATACTTAAAAGCCATCTGGACATAGTCCTGGGCAGTAGATGATTCTGATTGAACCGGGAGGCTGGACAGCATGACTTCCAGATGTCCCTTCTAATTTCCACCATTCTGGACATTGTCTGACCAGTCTGGTGGCCTTTTATGATGGACCAATTGCAATGGTTGACAAGGGAAGGCTTGTGATACCATCTGCCTGGACTTTTGTAAGGCCTTGACACCGTCCCACATGACATCCTTATCTCCAAGTTGGAGAGATGAGGATTTGATGAATGGACTTGTCAGTAGATAAGGAATTGGATGGACATAGCCAGAGAGCTGTGGTCATTGGCTCCATGTCAAAGTGGAGGCTGGTGACAAGTGTCTTGGGACTGGTGCTCTTCAGTCTCTTCATTAGTGACACAGACTGTGGAAGGGAAGGCACCCTCAGCAGGTTTGCAGATGACATGAAGCTGAGCAGTGCAATTGACACACCTAAAGGATGGGATGTCATCCAGGAGGGCCTGGACAAACTTGAGAAGTGGGCCTATGAGAACCTCATGAAGCTGAACAAGGCCAAGTGCAAGGTGTTGCACCTGGATCAGGGTAGTTCCAAACAGGAGTGCAGCCTGGGAGAAGAACTTCATGCAAACAGATCAGTGGAAAAGGGCTTGATGGTTCTCAGGGTTGGAAATCTGGACATGAGCCAACAGTGTGCAGTCACAGCCCAGAAGACCAGCTGCATCAAGGGGAGTCACCAGCAGATCAGGGGAGGGGATTCTGCCCCTCTGCTCTGTCCTCATGAGACCCCACCAGGAATGCTGTGTCCAGCTCTGGGGTCCTCAGCACAAGAAGGACATGGACCTGTTGGAACAGGTCCAGAGGAGGCCACAAAGGTGATCAGAGAGCTGGAAAGAAAGGCTTAGAGTGTTGTGGTTGTTCAGTCTGGAGAAGAGCCACATTGTAGCCTTCCAGTATTTCAAGGGGGCTTATAAAAAAGAGGGACTTTTTACATGGGCAGATAGTGACAAGGGGGGAATGGTTTTGTCCTAAAAGAAGGAAGATTTGGATTAGATGGTAGGAAGAAATTATTTACTCAGAGGGTAGTGAGACAATTGATCAGTTGCCTAGAAAAGCTGTGGATGCCCCATCCCTGGAAGTGATTTTATGTCATGTGTACTTATGCCAAGAATTGAGTTAGGGAGTGATTGCTTCAACTGTTCCACCTCTAACAGGTATAAAACTATTTAGAGCAGTCTGACATGTCTTCCAGGCTGGAGGATTAAAAGGATAGTTAATAAGGGAGAAGCCACTTCGGAAAAGCCTTTCCTTTGTGCTTTTCCCTCCCTTTCATTAGTAATTGTAGTGACTGCTTTTGGGGGAGGAGGGGGTGTGGATTTTGCTTTGCTTTGGAAAATTATGTAAAAATTAGTATCTCTTCTGCTCAGAACTAGTAGGCAGCTCCAAAAAGAATTCACAGTCAGTCTGTCAAGTGAGTGGAGAAATACCATTTTAACTCTCTATTTCTGGCATCTTTTTGGGCTGCTGATCACTGTTCAACATCAGCTGTTGGAATTTTTATTTCTGGAATTGGGAAAGTCAGCAAGGTTCTGCTCAAACAGGTTATGTGTCAGGTTTGAGAACAAATTTTGGAAAGCATACCTGACAATTTCAGTAGCTAAGTTGGATAATTCAAAATGCCAGAAGTCACACAGTCAGTAAATTAGATGGCCATATTGGAAAGTTCTTTGCTGGTTAATGTAATCAGAAGCACATTGATGTATTAATGATCACTTTAAGGGGAGTGCTTCTGTTGGTATGACTGTAGGAGACCTTGTTGTTTGCTAGTACTGTAAAACCTCATTACTGAGACCATCTCCCGAAATAGCAATAGCCTGTAGCAGGAGGAGAATGAATGCATAACGTGACTCATTGGCTTGGTTTTTAACCTTTAACTTTACTGTGCCTCTGTTTAATGGGGAAAAAAATCAACCAACAAAAAAACTAAACCAACCAAACCCCACACCACTTTAGGTACACAAATCCTTACTAGACACTTAAAAATAAAGCCACCCCTCTGGAGCTGAAAATCAGCCTTGTGAAGAGTGTTATTAAGAAAGGGAAGGGTTGTGGAGTTTTGGCTGGGCTGGGTTGTGATGAATTAACAGATTAAACCAAGTCTATCAACTTTCTACTTATGAGACTTGAACAGCCGCATCTGCTGAATTGCACTGCTCAGTTGAGTTTTGGCACTCCATTGTTCAAATTCAGTATTTGGGCAATAAAATACAGCTGCAGTCGTGTGTAGGCAGACACACGCTAAGGCACTTCTTCCCATAATTAAATCCTTGATACATTTTATAGAAAGCAAGTAATATATAGAAAGTGAGTCATTTTTTAATAACTGAATATTACAAAAAAAACCAAATGCAGTAGACACAGTAGCTTCTGCACCTATTATTTCTTGTTACTGCTTTAACGTAATAAAAAATTGAAGCAATCTGCCTCTAGATTATGGGAAGAAGGTAGCTGAAAAACAACTGTCTCTTGAGTTGCTGTCTTAAACTACCACTGGAATGTATTTTTAGCTTGATTTTTTTAGGTCATAATGAGTGTATTCTTCAAATCAGTTGGTGTTACGGTAAGAGAAATGCAAGAGAGGCTGTTACTGTCTTTATTAGAAGCAACGTGTAATTTTTTTCATTTGTACATTTAAGGTTCAGATAGTGAAGAGGATGAAGATATGAAAGAAACAGTGAAGTGGAGCTTAGAAGAAATAAACAAACAAGAAGGTCTGTCAATTTTTACTGTTCAAGAGCAATATTAATTATGGAAGATACAGAAACTAAACTTACAATCAGTTTTACAGCAAGTGACCACTTAGGAATACTCTCTAAGCTATGCTGGGCAGTCTTGAGTAGTGAAGAATGCTGAGTTATAAATTTAAAAAAATTCCTAACCTGAAAAGTATGCCAGCAGACTAAAAATCTATTTCATTGGACACCACGGGGTACCGATCAGTTAAAGACTTGACTGAGTTCACTTTGTACCAGTTTAATATGACTGTGTTGTCTCTGTGTTGTCTCAGAGCAGAACTATTGACTAAATAGTTGAGCTTCTGAATAAATAATTCAAGATTATTAGATATCATTTCACAATAAAGCACTCTGGTCTTCTGAAAGAGCTGTAGAGTTAGGCACAAGATTGAATCAGCATCACATCTGTCTGTTCACATCCTATCTTAAATTATTTGAAATTGTTTTCATCCTTTTTCTGTTCAGCTGACTGGTGGTGTTCAATGCAGTCATGCATTTTTGGTGACAGACCACAGTGTACTTTGAAAATAATTGATTGTTGAAAGACTTGATTCTGCTCCTCTACCTGATGGAAACAAAACAAACTAAAAAAACCAAACAAGTTGTACAAAGCTCAGTGATAAAAGTGATTACTGAATCTTATGTTCCCAGAATTTATTCAGTTGTAAGTTTACCAGCTGTTACTAAATACTCTTGCTAAATGTCCACATTGATCTCCAGCACTGAAAGTTTGGTGCATTCAGGCCCCCCCCAGTACTGGGATAGCAGTGGCATTTGCTGCATGCAGGAGGACCCACTTCTGATGCTGCAGCGCAGAGGCATCTGACCTTACGAAGCAGCCTGGCTTCAGATGAGTCATAGCTTGGACCTTATTCTGGATTTCTGCACAGGCTTAGTGGCTAAATAACAACATATTTTAATGCAAGCAGTTGTCTGCAAATGATTTTCTGTCTTTCTTTGTTTTTGTTTGTTTCTGTGACCATGTAATATTTTTTATTAAGCAACTCTCTCTTATCAATACCTCTGGATATTACAGGAAAGTCCAGATGTATGAGAGAGCAGTCAGTGATATGATCTCTGTTCCAAATCTCAGCCTTGCATAAAACAACCCAACAATTATTAAAGTTGTAAAATTCTATTTCCTTTTCCATAAGAACAGACAGATTTTTCTTTTTAATAGGATGTGCTCATGTCCTCCTAAAGCAGAAGATGACTAATTCATGAGTGACAGTGTGTCTGAAAGCTGCTTTAATTTTTCCAGCTGTATTAATGATAATAATATTTGCTGTATGTACAAACCTTGTTAAATTTATGGTATTTGATCACTAATTTGATCACAATCACCGAGCAATTGGTGCCCAAAACAACCTAAATGTAACGCAAAAACAGAGTTTCTTTTTTGAGTATTATGAAAATTGTTTGAGATTGTTAAGAAGTCAGATGAGTGCAGTGTGATTTTCCTCCCCACTGTCAAAACTGTTACAGCCCTGATCTAGACTATTCTTACTGCTGATAAAGAATTTTTATCTACTTGTCTGGCCTACCTAGTAAGAGTGACAACACTGGTGCCAAGTCAGAATGTAGGTATGGGCATATCTCTGGATAAGGAACTGGAATGAAAATACTGAAACCTCTCTGCTTGTTACATGTGTGTGGTTTTTGTTTTAATACTTCATTTATTTTTCTTGGTGCATACATATGGGTTCTAATCTTGCTATTAATTTGACCAGTAAATACATAGTTGTATTATGGTCTTAAACTAATCATTGGCCTGCTCTTGGTTAATACAGTGAAAAGTTGGAGAGGTGTTTTCCATATTTTGTAGTGTTGAAACAATAACAAAACAGAAGGAGAGAAAATATTTTCATCTTTCTTAGGGTTTTTTTGCAGTCTACTGACATTGCCCACAGAAGTAAGTTCATGCTTTATGTAGTAATATTAAGGTAGTTGTGTTTATGGCTAGCTATCGGTTGCAATTTGAGATTACAATCTTTTTTTGTTTATGCAGAACTGCAAGATGCAGAATTGCAAGATGCAGAACTGCAAGAAGCTATCAAAAGGAGCCTTGAGGAAATGTAAATGAGGATACTTCAGTACACTAACACCATGCCATCAGAACTGCTCACAAAAATGGAAGCTTGTTCATCTATTTACAAGGGTTCAGAAATGCCACTTGAAAAATGTCTGTAATTGTTAGATTTATAATCTGATGTCCTCTGTCATACTGATGAACAGCTGGAGTTTATTCATATTCACGGCGATGTTACCATATATAAAATATTATAAACAATATCATTTTATTGTTTGATAAAAATAAATTTTTAAGCCTTTTCATATTTGTTTCTAAGGGGTGATGACTAAGTCTTTCTAATTTAGCTGTTTAAAATTGTTGCCTAATTAGTAGGCTGGTCTTACTAGGTATTTTGGGGTTCCTGCTTGTTCAGGTTTTTTTTCTTAAATTGGTTCTTGTATTTAATTTTTTTGTCATAAAATGTCATTGTCTTTATTTACTTTTTCATGTGGTCTTTGCAACAGATAAAAATAGTAAACTCCAGTTATCTCAGATTTGCCTGGCTAATCTTGTTATAAAGAGAAGCTTAGATCCCAGGGTTGTTGAACATATGGCCTAACTCTTGCCTGTGGCTGGTCTTACTTCATAGGCCATAATTTTGTTTCTGTCCTGTTTGTTATAAATGTCAGAATCAGGACCACAGGCTGTACAGTTAGTTTGCCAGCTTTGTTTTTATAAATGTGTTTGTTTTTTTCAATAGTGGTAGAGTATTTGGATTTGATGGCTTAAAGTTTGACGACTTCATTGCCTCTCCCTTACCTGAGGCAGGAACAACATTTTAAGGGAACAGAATCTAAATAAACTTCTTAGTTTCTGTTTGGAATACATGTGAGAAGAGTTAAAACTGTAATATTTCTGTATACTATGGTCTTTGCTCTCTTCCATTCATGAAGAGGTGGCATTGGATAAATGAATGTAAATGTGCTAATTATTTTTGTACTGTCCTGATTTTAAGTGAAATTCTTTGTGTTTAAAATTATCTATGTTATCTTCCTCAGTTTTGTTTAAAAATACCTATGCAAACTGTCCAGCTTTACCAGCCTGTTATCCTTCAGTTAATGGTTGTTGTCAATCAGTAAGAAATCTCAATGTAATAAAATGTCAGCTTAATTCTTTTTTATGATTCACTCACCTTGCGAGTTTGCTTCTGCCTGCTGTATCCTTAAATACTCATTACGTAAGTAGATATTTTTTGTGGAGAATAAGATGTGGGGGAGGCTGAATTTTTCTTACTATTCCAAAGAGTCAGCATAACTATAGCTGTTCGACATCATGGTTAGAAAAGCTGGAAGACTGACACTGGTTTATTTCAAATCGCATCTCTGATATAATTTCTATCTGAAGCAAATAGAATTAATGAAGACTCTAGTGAGGCATCTCAGCGCTCATTAGCAATCATACAGCTTGAAGAAACTGTTCTAATGCCAGAAAATAGTTTAAACACTTGCACTGCATTTGAGTGTGACTCCCAAATGTTAAAGGGTGAACAAGACCTCTTAGTGGTTTTCCCTTGTGCCTGCTGCTGGTTTTCCTACTGCCAGTCTTGGATTAATTGTACTCCTGGTAAAATTCAGGTGTGTAGTTCACACTGCTGCTGAAAAAGCCCTATTCTGTGAGATTTTGAGTTGTCTTTAGCTACCGACTCAAGCTTCAATCAGTTCCAGAATTTTTCCCACCCAGTGCTTCTGTTAAAGGGTGGAATGAAACAGAAAACAATTTTCATCCTCAAAAGCATCTCCATCCAAGTTATAGAAGCTTTTGGGCAGGGTTTTTTCCATGTAGATCCCAAAGTTTCAAATTCCTTTTACATGAAAAGATGTTTCAGTCTGAGAAAGTTCTTTGGTTCAATGGTGTTTAAACCTGGGTAGATCATCTTCCCCAGAGTCTGCTGTGTTAGAATTTGATTATGTGCTTTATTTCTCACAACATTTTATTCTGTCATAAATGTAAAGTTTGCTTGTACTTCATGGGTCATGACTTAATTGGTTGCATTAAAAAAGTCCTGTGTGCACACATGTTCTGTATACTTGAAGCTCCATTTATTAAACACATTGTATTGGCCTTGTCATCTGCTTACCAAAACAAGTGGCAAATCCCAACTGTTGCTGCAACTAAATAGAGTTCTAGTTTCTCTTACTATTTTTATGATAAAAGTAGTCTGCAGAGCTAGCAACATCTTGAAATTTGGCCTCATTTTGAAGAAAATTTTGATCTCTTTGAGATTCTCTCAACTCAAATTTTTCTTTGTTGGACCCGTCGTTCTCACACTTTGTGAAATTTTCTACCATCACAGGCTTGTGATACTTCTGTTTCCAGAAGAACAGAGAAAATTGGATTCTTAAAACACTACATGTACAGACATGTGACTTGTTACTCACCAGCATCTTGTGGTTGAACACCTTCAACTGGAAAAGTTGTCTTGTAAACGTGTTTCAGAATTTAATGGTTTTGTCTGGTGAGTCTTGTTTAACTGGCTGAAATTTTTGAGGTTTGTCCTGCTGCGTTTACAAGCACAACCTGTCTGTTAAAAGGGGCTTGCCCAGTACGGTTGTACCAGAAGTGATTTGTCATGCCCTTTTTAAGAGCGTTTACTTTTGTGGTGATGTTTGAGTTCATCCTTTGTTAGCATAAAGTGATTCAGTAGTCCTTTTTTGTATTTATCTTTAATGAGGAAAAAGTCTAACCTCCACCTGACTACCATCAGCTGTTCATTTTAATGCTCTTAATTTCTGTATGGTGCATGAGTTAGGTTTTACAAAACTGAAACTGTGACAACTTGAGATTGGTATAAGGCTCTTAATTCTTTGGTGCTTTGTGTGCCACATTCTTATGAAACAAAATCCCTTCTTGGTTGTATTCAGAGACAAGGTGAGATGCCAAATAAGTCAGTGCAACTGCTATTACAGTCATTGGAGCACCTGAAGTGTTGTATCTGCCTGGTTGCTTCTGCTATTTAATAATATTTTTAAAAAGAGAGAGATATTAGCTGATTCTGAGATACTTGCCTTGTATGTGTTTTTTGGGTGGTGGGTTAATTTTCTTAGTTCTTCAAGGAATACACAATTGACCACCACTGTTCCTGTAGTGGTCATGGAATGCAAACCTTTATGAAATCTTTACCAAATATAGTGAAGTTTATAGAGGTATGAAGTTACGCCATCATCTTTCTTAAAAGGAAAGTGTTGTATCATCTGCTTGCAGTGTCCTGGCTGTGTTTACAGAGACTGCTGTAAATTGGAAGGAGGTGAGGAGTATGAATGATGAATTATTTCAAAATTAATTCAGAAAAATTGGCTGACATTAGCACAAAGATACTTTCTGGCAATTCTTTCCAGCTAAGCAGCTTTATGAAAGTCTGCATCTGCATTTTTCTTTGGTACTTCTAAACCCCTTCAAGTTCCCTGTAGAAATTCTTAATTCAAATGGTTTGGTGCTCAGTAGTAACAATCTGGGTCAAATAATATGGCCTGAGATGTTCTAAAAATGGATATAAACAACTCAGAAAATTTATGGCAAATGGCAAGAAAATGCCAAGTGTGTACTTGAACGGCAAAGCTCTGTGTGCATGGAAATTTAATGGAAAGTTCTCTTTGTAAATCTGTGCAAATTGGCTTTCGTTGACTGCTGTATCCTAATTTCTGGTAATCCTTCCCTTTGGTTTTTTGCTCAGAGCTCCACTGTCAATTGACCAAGCATCTGCAGCTGTACAGAATGCACCGGCTCATTTATCATCGACTTTGCTCCAGTGAGAATGAACTGCTGCATGCCCCAAAATGGTCATAGCAGCTCTCAGACTTCTAACAGGCCTGGGACCTCGGGGCTTGCCTACACAGTAAAATGACTGCAGCATGTAGAGGCAAACCCAGGGCTAGTTTTAATTAGCATTGGTAACAACAGCAGTAAAGACACAGCAGCACAGGTTCAGCAGGTGTGAAGTGAGGGGGCAGCCTACTGTGATAGCAGACAAGTATTTTGATTGAAAACATACCCTGAAAAGTCAGGTTGGCCCATCTTTATTGTTATTGTTTCGGTGTGCTGGGGAGACTGCAGGCTGGTTTTGGTTGGCTGGCCTGAGCCATGGATGCATCCTTCAGCTATGTCTGGGAACTGCTGTTTCCAGAATACCTGCGCCCAAGGAAGGTTCTTAACTACAGAATGGTTGGGGTTGGAAGAGACCTTAAAAATCCTCTAGTTCCAGCATGCTTGCTGTAGGACACCTCCCACTAGATTAGGTTGGTCAGAGCCCCCTTCCAACCCGGCCTTGAACGCTTCCAGCAACGCAGCATCCACAGCTTCTCTGGACAACCTGTTCCAGTGCCTCACCACCCTCAGAGAAAAGAATTTCTTTCTAGTATCTAACCTAAATTTTCCCTCTTTCAGCTTGAAAATATGAAGATCCTGTAGGTGAAGGCAGGAAAATAATCCTGCATGACATTTCTTGGGTGTGGACTTTCTCTTTGATCCTGTTCCATGACAGCTCATGTTTAAGTGTTAGGGTATGTGACAAGGCATATATCAGAGTTTGAAATAAGGCAAAGCTGGAACTAAGGTGCTATTTAGTAGTGTTACAATTTGCAGTGCTTTTGGTGTAGGTCATTTCCCTGGCTGTGGGACTTCTACAGATACATCAGATGTCTGAGACTTGGAAAAGTTGCTCTTTCTGCTGTCTCAAGGGACTTGGTGTGTGTGAATGAGACTTGTTCATTGCTCTGTTTTGCAATCAGCACCCATTTTTACAATGCTGTAGTTTAAACAAGAGACAGCCAATGTTTTCACTGCTGTGATGGGAATGTGGGAACAATAGGATACACACCCTCTCCTCATGTTTTTACTGGTGCCCATAGCTAGAGCAGAGCTGTGCAGTCCTTCACATAACCACAGATGTGGGGATGTGGGAGAAGACAGGGACATTAGCATGGCATCATCAGCAATCCTGATCATACTTCACCACTGATGGCAAGGAGGAGGGTGAAATATGTGCTTTATTTCAGGTGTGGGGGCCCTTCCTTCTCCCATTGCCTTGTGGCCCCAAATAACTCAATTCCTGCCTTTTGTGTCCCCAAAATTCCCCCAACTCAGCTATGAATCACTTTTCTTCCTGCAGGGATGGACTCCAATCTTTCTAGACCAACCAGTTACTATTTTGGAAAAGTGATGCCAATTTTCCTTTTACACACCTTGGCAAAAATAGAGGGGGTGGGGGCAATCTACTCTAGAGAGTAGGAAAGGCAGTTTTCAAGGTCCTTCCAAGTCTCTGAAAGGGAAAATATCCCAGTTTTCACAGGCAGTAATTTCAAGACTCGTCCTGGAACACCATTTTGGCTTTTAAACTTGTATTTTGTTTCCACAGTTTTGATATTCTTCCTTCTACTGTAAAGTGTCTTTTTGCTGCAAAGAGGGTGAGCCAAGTGTGATACATTCATCTACTTAGAGCTGTTCTGTGCCTCTGCTTCAGGGGCACAGGTAAACAGGGTAAACTACTGTTTACGTGTAGAGGAAAAGAATGTTCAGAGCTGTTCAGCTACTTTGATTTCTGCTTTTTAAACCCGATCTAATTGATGCCTAATAAATTGGCATGGGAAGAATAGAAGGATCCCAGGAAATAAATGGTAGCAAACTATGTGTCATGGCTACAAATGGTTTCTCTTTGGGGTGGGAAATGATATTTAATTATCTTCTATAGAGACTGTAGAGAGATGGATGGAACAATTGTTCAAATGAAGTTATTTCCATGAGCTCACAGGCAATGAGCCTTGCTTATCCAACCACGTAAAACAAAGAAAACTCAGGCAATTAATTTAACGAGAGTACTTGGGACATGATATCATTCTGAATGGACAAGCCTGAGAAAACAGCTATTTTGAATCACAGCAGGATAAGCATACAAAACAGTATCCCTGTGCAACAAAATCCCTCCTAGCTGGGTGCCAAAAATTGGCCTGTTAGAGCCATGGGGTATTTGCCCAAACCTCAACTTTTGGGATAAGCAAGTTCCTTTTTAAATACTCACAGTAGTGGCAAGTAAAACTTATGTGTGACTTGAATTGCTGGTGATTGTGAGAGACAAGGTGCCGTTTCATACATGCAAGTTAAATATGTTCTTGGGACAAGTCACTACTAAATGTAGATCCACTACCTTGGCTACCATGAAATAGATAAATCTTTTCTTTCTCGCATAGAAAGAAAACATAGAAAGAACATAAACAACTTTTCTTTCTAGTAAGCTTTCTTGTAGAATCTTAAAATAACAGCTGGTGAAACAGCTTTTCTGCAAGTAGTAGGGGGGGGTCTTATAGTTGGCAGGGGAAAGCTGCACTATGAGTAGCAGTATCTAAAGCACCTCTTTTTCTTAAGGAATTCTATTCAGGGTCTGCTTGCAGTAAGGGCTGTCTCTGGTTTAACTTTTCTCTCCTTTCAAGCTTCTGGATTTTTAAAGCCCTTTATTTTTTCTCCTCCTGTTTCTTGCACTTTCCACTGTTTTCAGTTTTGTAGTTTACTGTTTAATTAGCCTTAAATAAAAATAACAGTTGGGTGGTTGTGGGTTTCTAGTTTTCTTTAATGAAAGAGCCAACCAATGAACCAACCATACAGACTAGTTCTGGAACACACATTCTTGTACCAACAGCTCCCATCTCACACAAAGTTAATATAGATATTGAAAACATCATTATTCCTCCCATAGCTTCTGGTTGAACTACAGCCAGAGTTCATGCTGCTTTTGACTGGTCCAGGTTTTGTTGCCTTTGTCACAAAGGGGAGTGGAGACAGGAGCAGGGCAGCCCGGGGTCCCTCTGTGCCCCAGACGGTGACAGCGAGGAGCAGAGGCCCCACCCGGCTGCCGTGTGTTGGGGTGTGCGGTGGCAGGGCACCTGCGTGGGGCAGGTGCAGGTGACACTGCGGTGTCGGTCACAACAGGGAACACTCGACTGCTGTGGTCGCAGCCCCCATCCGTGAGCTCAGCCGGCCTCCGTCGCTGTATGCGGGGAGGGAGGCGTGCGGGGCAGAGACAAGAGATACGGGGAGCTCCTGGAGCAGGTAACTTAACCAAGGGTCTGGAGAATCTCTTTTACCAGGAATGCCTGAGGGAGATTGGGTCTGTTCAGCCTTGAGAAGGGGTGACTGAGAGGGGGCCTCATCAGTGTGATTACGTACCTAAAGAATGGGTGTCAAGAAGATGGACCAGCCTCCTCTCCATGGTGCCAAAGTGACAATGGGCAGAAACTGATGCACAGGAAGTTCCACCTGAATACGAAGAACTTTTTTACTGTCGAGGCGACCGAGCACTGGAACAGATTGCCCAGAGAGGTTGTGCAGTCTCCCTCACTGGAGAGGCGGCAGGGAGGTTGGACCAGATGACCCAGTGCGCTCCCTCCCAACCCGGCCCGTCCCGCGCCTCTGTTGCCCCCGGCCGAGGCGAGGCGGCCCCGCCGCGCTGCGTGAGGCGGCGCCCGCGGGCCCGGCGCGGGGGCGGGGTGGCCGCGGGGGCCGGCGGCGGGGCGGCTCCTTCTTTGGCCATGAGCGAGGTGCCGGCATTCGGCCGCCGCCGCCGCCTGCGGGACGCGGGGAGGGAGCGGCCGCAGCGAGGTTCCGCCGGCGGCAGCGGCGGGTGGGATGGCCCAGGCCAGGATCAGCGCCAAGGCCAGCGAGGGGGCGCAGCAGCAGCCGCAGCAGCAGCAGCAGTCGGGCGGGCAGCTCCGGGGCCGCTTCTACCGCTCCACCTCCATGGCCGACCGCTCCAGCCGCCTGCTCGAGAACCTGGACCAGCTGGAGCTCAGGTGGGGGCCGGGCGCAGGGACGGGGCCGCGGAGCCGCCTGGCCCCGAGCCCGTGGGCTCCGCACCGCGGGCCGGCGGCGGGGGGGAGGGGGCGAGGCTTCTTGAGGGGACCAAGGGGAAAAGGGTTCTCCGTCATGGGGGGCAAAGTTTAAAATTACGAGCTGCTGCTCTAATTAGGGTGAACTTGCGTGGAAAAGCACGAAAATAGGAATATGTATACGAATGTATGAAAGTAGACGTTTTTCAGAGAAAGCGCGAAGGGCTGCTTCGGATTTGCTCCCCTTCAGGGTGTGGGGAGCCTTGAGCGGACGGGGCTGTGCTCTGCCAGCTGTGGCACGGCGGGTCCGAGCCCGCGGTGCATCGTGTCTGTCGTGCCTCCCTGCCGCCCCTAGCCCGCATCTGCGGGCAGGTGTTTTATAAGAAGATGCAGGAAATCCGAGGATAAAACGTGGTGTCATTCGGGCTCTCGGAGACTCTGGCAAGCCTTTAAGCTGCAGTGCTGAATGCTGGCGTGTGAGGCTTCTTGTCTTCCAAATCTCCCTCTGCACTTACTGGTTCAGCTGTGGATGTTCTCGATGTGTTTGTGTCCACCTTCTCTCCGAGGTGTACTAAAACGTCTCCCTATAATGTGAACAGCATTGCATTCTGCAGCTGAGGTGTGGTTTTCTAAAGTTATTGTAAATGCTTTGTGAATTTCATCGTTGTGCCAAGACATGTCCTGACTTTTTCTGTTACTTGACGTTCCCTAAATAATACCATTAGACTTTTTTCCCAGTTTGGCCTCATGAGAGATGATACCTTGCCTTTAATCATCTTCCCTGTCTTCTCAGCTCTGCTAAATTACATAGTGTCCTTTCTGAGGTGGATGGATGTGCAGGATGCCACTGATTCACCTCCTCTGGTACTGTTTCAACACACCCTTTCCTTCATTACAGCTGCATATTGATCAGCGGCTTTCACAGAACCACCCAGAATGTTTCTAGGACTTTCCTGTAATTAAAAGAGCTCTGTGGGATGCAGGAGTTTTATTTCCCCTTTCTGCCTGCATTACTTTGCATTATTCAGGAGTGGACTCGATGTGCTGTTATATTAGCCTTTCACTTAGCTTGATTAAATCTCCTTGAAGTCCTTTGCAGACTTCTCTGAATTTGACTAAACAAAATCACTGTCTGCAAACAAGTCTCACTGCTTACATCCAGGTCTACGCGTATGATGAATATATAATCAAAAAATTAGCATGAGAATATGCAAAAATGTGTTTTAGATTTGCTGAGTGACTCTGAAACAAAGTAGACAGTTTGGTTAGCCAGCAATTAAACCCTCAATTAAACTTCCCAGTTTGCTGTGGTTCTTTCAGACAGCCATAATTCTAAATGTGGAATAGTCATGAGAAAAAAAAAGTCTAATTTGATAATTCACTCAAGTCTTACGTTTTTTTGTTGGTTTTTTTTTTTTTTATTCACAACTAATCAGAATGCTTCATTTCAAATTTATTTGAATGACAGGAGGAAAAACTTACAAACTTTCTCCTTCTCCAGCTGGTTTGATTTTGCTATAGACCCTCAAGATGTTGCTTGTAAATATAATAAGTGAAAATTTGTCAAACTGAACAGTCTTTAATTAAAACACTCAACAATCCTCAGTTCTCAAATTGCTTAAGGTCAGCTGAACTCTGAAGCAAGCCTCATGCCTCTGGAAATCACAGGATCACAGAATGGTTTGGGTTAGGAGGGACCTTAAAGGTCACCTAGTTCCAGCCCCCTGCCATGGGCAGGAGCACCTTTCAGTAGGCCAGGTAGGTCAAAGCCCTATCCAACCTGGCCTTTAACACCTCCAAGGACGGAGAGTCCACAACCTCTCTGGGCAACCTGTTCCAGTGCTTCACCATCTTTATAGTGAAGAATTTCTTCCTAATATCTAATCTAAGTCTACCCTCTTTAAGTTTAAAGCCATTGTAAAATGCTCCAGTTTGAACAGCCTTCCTTTTCCTCCCTTTCTTTCCACTGTGAGAGCTTATTTTCCAACAGTAATAGGGTATTTTTGTACCTCCCTAATAGGTGTTTGCAGAGGGGCTTTCTTCTGTATGGAAAGTGAGCAGGGAAGGGGAATTAATTTGGCTGCCAGGGAGCAAGTGCCTGAGGCAGAGGTGGTGAGGGGGACAGGTGGCACCTTTGCCCCTTGTAAGGGCTTGGACCTTCGTGTTGCTGTGACTGCCAAGATATCTCAGGAGCAGCTGGAAGCAAGACCAGAGGCTCTGTTTATGAGTCACTGCGTTCTGTTGGTTGTGTTGAGAACAGTTTTAGGTGTGATGATACATGAGGTAAGTCAGACTCTTGCTGGCTATTTTTTATCTTCATTTTTTGTACTTTTTATCTTATTCTTTGCATCAACCACATTCCCCCACCATTCATTTCAGTGTTCACAGGACTGCTCACCTGTGAGTGGACACTCAGCTGAAGGAGCTGAGGATGCCAGGGTGAAACCCCTGTTTTGTCTCCCTCCAGTGTGCCTGATTAGCTCCATTTCAGGAAAAAATTGCTCCATCTTCAGATGTTTCTCATTTCCCTTGAAAACTTATCTGAACCTCCAGCACGTGGGCTTTAACAGTGGGCTGTTTAAGTAGTTTAAAGGACAGAGTTATTGCAGCTGTCCTAAGAAAGCAGGTGTCAAGTTTCTCATCTGGAAACAAAAGCACAGCCTAGTCCACCTGTTTCTCGGGGGAATGCTCTGCTCATGTAAATGGTATGTAGCAAAGAAAGGTACTGCTCAGCTAATTGCTCAAACAGGGGAAATCAGAAGTAAGGAATGTCTTTTTCAGTGTTAGGTAATAGATGGAATATTTAGTTGATGTTCAAAGCAACAAATACACTCCAAGTAAAAATATGAATGGAGGTTTTCATCTCTTGAGGAAAAAAGACCATACTGCTGCATCAAAATAATTGATAACTGGGCATAAATATTGAGTATTTTGTGTTCTTTTTTCTTTGCCTTTTATTTTTTGGTTGTTTGTTTTTTTGAGATTTGGATTGTGTTTCCACCCCTTCCCACATAGTCACCTCTGTTAGAGGTTTAAATCTTCCAGCTTTTTTTTTAGGTCCCCCACACAAGGAAAGGAAAGATTTACAGAAACCTGTGAAGTTAAGAAACCATGCATTTTTTAGGAAAGAAGTTATGAGAATTGACTGCAAGGTGTGATCCTGACACATTATTTTCCTGAAGTTGATGTGACTTGTTTCCATTTTTTTTTTTTGCTGGTTTTCTTTTCTCCACTAGAGTATTCTGCTGAAACGACCCTGTCCCACTGTTGTGTGGCACTCTACATTGCAGTTTAAAAAATGGTAAAAATAATTCTGAAGAAGAAATTATTGCAAATAAAATAGTTTTTAAGATTTGGTTATATTACCTTTAGTAAATTAATGTCAATCGAAGCTCTAGTTGGTAAACTATGTTTTTATTTTTTTGCAGTATACAACATTTATTCTGACAATTTGGCTTTTAGGTCCTACCTCACATAGCAAGCTGGCCTTCGGAAGCAGTGATATTTTAGGCACTCTCTTTAGAACTGTACCAATTCAGGATACATCTCTGCAATGCAGCTTTTCCATATTCTTCTTAGGACCCAGGAAAGCCTGTGGAAATCACAGACTGATCTATCTACTGAAGGCAGAACTTTAGTTTTTAAGTCAGTACAATGATATACAGAATCTGATTTAAAAACACTATCAAAATTGAAATTTTGCACTTCAAAATTTTAATTTACGACTTTCCAGTGACCACAATGCATTTTTTAAATTGGGAAAATACTAGTTCTTTTATAAAGGCATGGCAAGGCATTTTTAAAATATTGCTAGACTTCCTAAATTATAAAGTATACATCTGAAGTATGAAATGACTCCACCTGCCTCATTGCTCTTACTAACCAGTCCAAAATAATAATTAAAAGTATTTGCTCTTGCCATGAATTTGCATTGCATTAACTTTTCCCACTCCTCCTCAGAACAAACATTAAAGGCAAGGCCTGAAGCCTGTGCTTTCACTGACTAAATTAGGCTAATATTTTGTAAAACAGAATCATTTCGTGAGCAGGCTGCATGTCAAGAGTGACTATATCCTGAAATGCTCCCGTTCTTCTGCTTTCCCCCTCTTTTCTCTTACTGCTGTTTTCCTGAAGTTACCTGCCTTCAGCCAGCCTGTGAGGAAGGAGCAGGAGCTCCGTTCCTTTCTCAGGAGATGCACTCTCATCTGCAGAGACAGCAATGAGCCACTGCTGTCTCAGGGTAGCGCCCAGAAACGTTGAAGAGTGTAAAGCACCTAAGAGACTTAACAATGTTTTGGTTTGTCTCCCCTTTTCTGGCCATGTTTCATAAACATTTCAGGCTAGATGGATGGATTCTCATGATGCAGCAAGACCTCCCGAGCTGTGCACTGCAAGCATCTCAAACCATCAGCCAGGTTCACATGATACTCCTGCTTTTCTGTGCAGCCTGTGAATGCACAGTTGATGGTTTTGGCACAAGCCTTTCAGCCAGTTCCAGCTTAGAAAGTCCTCTGCAAGCCCCTACTCTCAAGTCTCAGAGAAAAGCCAAGGGAGAGGGGATATTTCCCTCTTTTGTATCAGGTCTTCAGAGTGCTGCATTAGAGTTCTCCAGTGTTCTTTTCCGTATTATTCAGCTGAATACAAAAGCCCCCTCTTTAAAATTGTGGTGAGGAATAAGACATAAATTAAGAAACTGGACTCCGATTTCTCATGTGGCATTTTCACATTGCCCATGGTGAACTGAGTTAGTACTTTATACCAGGAGGGCAGGCTGTGGGCACAGAACCACACACCTTACCAAGACCCAGTAGTTACAGGGACAGCAGTTGGTGATAGACTTTCCCCTTGTCCTCACTGCATTACATGTGAGTTTCAGCAGAGTAATGGGACTGGAGTAGGGGTCTGGTTTCAGGAGGGACTGAGTTTCGTGCTTCCTTGGAAGCCCAGAAATAGGAACTGCTCCCTCCCATAGAAGCTTCCTCTGTGTGTGAATCACAGTGAGCATCGTTCCATGGAAAGCACCAGTGACAGTGGGAGCAGGCAGTCCAGCACCTGCCAGTGAGCAAGGCACATCACTTGTGTCAGGGGAAATCTTTTCACGTTAATGTAAGTGTGTGAGCTTTGTCCCACTCACAGGGTTTTCTCCTTTGCCAAAGGGGTTGTTTGGCACATTGCAGTTTTCTGGAGTTTGTTGCTTTGCAGGTGGATTATATGGGTTCTGCTGGCCTGGAGGTAGCACAGGGAGCCAGGGCCCCTTGCTGCCTCCATCTCTGCAGCTGCCACCCCTCAGTGCCGCGTGCCCTGATGGAGACTCGGTCGCTTTCTCTCCTAGTTCCTAGTTAGGCAGCTGATAATAATTGCCAGTTGGCTACAGGACTTCTGCTATGGGGCTGTATTACCATCAGGCTCTGCATATCCAGATTAAACCACAGAGTAGGATAAAACAGCACGGTCAATAAAATAGAAGATTCAAGTCTGATCAAATTGCTGTTCTTCTCATTTGCTCCTCCATTTGTTTGATTTTTTAAAATATTGAGTCTTGAAAAGTGAAGTTAAGATAGAGAAAGCCATGGAATCGGAGAGTCTCTCATGGGTAACTAAGAACTGACTGTACTTACTCTAAGCTGAAGCTTAAAGCAAATTCTTTGCAGCTATAGAGGTGAACAGCTATTCTATTATTTAAACATTTTGTTTGGTTCAAACATGTACAGGGTAGAGGCTTTCCGTGATGCAGCATCTGCTATGGAGCAAGAGAAAGAAATTCTGCTTGAAATGATCCACAATATACAGAACAGCCAGGATATGAGGCACATCAGTGAAGGTGAGAAGCTGCTTTCCTGTACCATCCAACTTACCCAAAGTCTAATCAGCCCATCTTTTAGGGAGCAGCTCAGTGTGAGCAGCTCTCTCTGCTGCTAGTAAAGGTGCAGCATTGGAACCAGCTGAGGTTGTTGAAGTGTCAACCTCACCCATTATCCTGATATCTCCACTTCTTGAGTGTAAATTCATGCTGTTCAGGTGGATGGACTACCATGAATATCACTACTGTGTATGTGAAAGTCTATATACTCAGTTTACTTACACATTTTCAAAAACAAGATGAACACTGCTCTGCTGGGGGAGAGACATTGATGATGACGATATAGTTGAAAATGATTTTGACTACTGGACAGGCATGAGTGTTAAAAAGTGTACAGCCTGCAAGAACCTGGTAATTAAGATCATTGTCATAGTTGTGTGATTCATGGCTTTAAATATATTCCCTAAACTTGATTATTAGGTGCTTTAAATTGCTGGTTTATTGGCTCTTCAAGAGCCTATGTATCAAGTGTGTTGTGTTCATATTTTTGAAAAGCAGCTGTACTTTCAGAAAACAGAAAAAGTTTTTTCATGGCCTCTTATTATGTCTAGTGTTCTCTTTATGGCCTTCTGGGATATTGTCTAAATCTCTCCCTCAGAATGGCACAGAAGTCCTTAATGAGCCAGTTCTGTTACTGAATGTTTCCTGGTAATATTGTATGTTTTGCTTTAAAGTGACACAGCAAGAATTGTGACAATAGTGGAAAAACATTGCTTACAATTTAGTAGAGTTTAATGCCTCATTTCAAATCAGCTTCTATGAAATGAGTATGACTCGGGCAAATGCAAAAAGCTCATTTCTGGCTTCTGGAAATCTTGTTGATTGTCACTTACTTAAAAAAAAGTTGTTTACTGCTAAGTTATAGCAGTTTGAGTGTCTCGATGATGCTATTTGCACAGGAAAGTATTTGCCTGTAACCAAGAATATTTTCTTGTTTTTGATGGAGGTGAGAGAGAAGAACTTAATTTGACTGCTAATCGCCTGATGGGCCGAACCCTCACTGTGGAGGTTTCCGTGGAAACCATCCGCAACGCGCAGCAGCAGGAATCCCTACTGCACGCCACCAAGATGATTGATGAGATTGTCAATAAACTCCTCGATGATTTGGAAGACGCCAAAATGCGCTTAATGTCGCTTTACGGTGCGTGCACGTCCGATGTGCCAGCAGGACCCATCGATCAGAAATTTCAGTCTGTGGTCATCGGATGTGCCATTGAGGATCAGAAGAAAATCAAAAGGCGCCTAGAGACTCTGCTTAGAAACTTGGAAAATTCTGAAAAGTCCATCACATTGTTGGAGCATCAGAAATCATCTGTTCGGCAGTCTTGCAACAGCAAACAGGATTAATGTATCCTCCTGGCTACTTCTGGCAAACCACAGGATGAGCAAGTGCCCATAAAAAGCACACAGAAGCCAAGAAAAGAATTCTCTGTACGAGCACACACGTATATACACATCCACACGCACCAAAGTATCTTTGATTGCAAGGTGCAAGCATTTAATGGGTTTTGGTAGCATTGGCATTTTCTTTTGGCAATAAGAAATGCTATCAGTTCTTCTGTAGAGTCGATACTGCTCTATTGCAAATTGTAATTGTGCTTCTGCTGAACTGACAGAAACTGAAAATCTAGCCTTTCCTCCATTCTCCTGGGTTTTTTTAAACTAAAGTTGTTTTGTCCTATGATGAGATTTCAGTTTTTTCTCTGCTGTATACGTAGTGTGTGAACCAGACTTTTGGGGACAAAAGACAAATCATGGCAATAAATCAAAACAATGAATAAATGGTTTATGGTATTTTCATAAACAACACAGTGTCTCTTTACCCTCTATTATTTTGCACTTTTTGAATATTTTGAATAAACCGATGACAGTGCTTTTCTAGAGATAGACAGCAATCTCCAATTGCTAACTGAGGAAGTGAAAAGCAACACATGTATCCCAGGGATCACCAGCCAGGCTAGAAATGACCTTAATCTCAAAATTCCCCCTCCCTATCAGTAAACCATTCTGCTTCCACAAGCTTATTGTAGCTTTGAGCTTGCTGTGTTTCTTTTTAAAAGATTATAGAAAGGGGAATTGTAAATCGGCTACTACTCCACTTTTGCATCATCTATGAAGCCACAGAGCAAAACATTTTGACTTCTCACCTGGCAAACACCATATTTGTGTCCTGTGTAGGATGGTACTTTGTACATCCAGCATTACTCGCCTCTTTCTGAGTGGTTTTTGGTTTGTTTTTTATCTTCTGCTCTCTCACTCACAGTAACTGCTGCACATTATCACTGAACTCTGTGGCTGTAGGTCAAAAGTCACAGATTTTAGGTGTGCTTGGAGTTTTTTGACCCCCTGTAGCCTGGCCAGTCTTGCAGTACTTCACCCAAGGGTGGCGGTGCCCTGAGGGGAGCAGGGGGCTCTGTGGCTCAGCCACCAGCGTGCTAAACTTGGCTCAGGCTAAAGCTGAGCTGAAGGGAGCCCGAAGCATCTGGGTAATGCCACCAACCACAGCTGCCTTGGTGGCAGTGCCTAGGGTGCTACAGTTGGAGTGTCACACCTGGATGCTCTGAAGGCACCAGCCCCCAGTGAAAGCCCTGCACATCAGGCTCCTGCATAACCAACAGTCAGGAGCCCCGTGGTTTTTAAATGCCTTCGATGAGCTCAGGTGTTCCACAGGAAAACTCAACCTCAGCTGCTATGAGGTCACTGTCACTGCATTTATTTTGCAGAAATGGCACTTCAGGTGGGCGCTTCAAATGCAGTCCAAGTTTCAGCTTTGAGATCATGAGAAGTTTCTAAGAATTGGTGACACTAATTATGTAATTCCACTTTAAAAAATCTTCCAGCTATTCCACAGTGTTAAAACCCTTTACAGTAATACACAGCCTGAGTTGTTTTCAGAACTCAGGCTGTGAAACACTTAAGTTGAACACAGCTTCTTGCTGCTTAGAATATTCCTTCAATATTTGGGGTTTTAAGGCCATTATAAAGTTACTCAGGTTTTTTTGTTTTCTTTCTTAGATTGTCTTTATTGTAGTGATACCTGAAAGAATTTTTATTTCTTATAGCACTTGTGCTATCACAGAATTGCAGAATAGGTGGGTTAGAAGGGACTGAAGAAGGTCATCTAGTTCAATGCCTCTGTAACGTACCTAAAACATTGCCAATTAATCCTTACCAGGGTGTTAAGCAAACACATTGATTTTCTGTGTTCAAAACTGCATACAAGAGGAAGCAGGAGCACGTTACTTCCAATACTTTTCAGATTCCTGGGTGAAGAGGCAGACACAGATACTGATTTGGGTTTTACTAAAATAAGAAACAATACCAAAACAATGGAAAACTCCCAACCAACAGTCACGAGTGACTATTTACCAGTTTATTTTCAGAAAATGTACCAAGCATCTTTGATATATTAGTAATACTTTAATGCCACTTCCAATGTCTACAGTCTTTGACTTAAACCTCGTCACTGCATTGGCCAGAGCAATCATGAAAAACAAAATGACCAGAAAGAGCAGAAAAGAATCTCTATTTTGTATTTCAATCACATGGTAAAGAAGTCAGAGGCAAGAGCTAAGAAACTACCACTTCTATTTGACTGCAGTGTCCACACTTGTTCCTTTGAGAGCTCTCATGTGCTGCCTTGGATCCCAGCTGCTGGCAATACACACAAGAATCTCAATCAGATTGAGGTTGCACAGCTTGTAGTTACAGCAATTTTTGAAATTTAATATACTGACAATTTAATATAACCACAAAAGTAAAGACTTCTATCAGACCAACAATAAGCAAACAAACGTTTTAAGTTGCATGATGCAACTAGTGTCACTTACAAGAGAACAGAAGAATTGATTTGTAGGGATTTTACAGAACAGCATACACAGTTTTAAACACTGATTCTTCTGCTTGAGGATTTATGGCATGTTGACTTTTTTTCTACAAATCTGTTACATTTACTTGAGCTCATGATGGTGATAAAACCAGTTATGTACATTTCCTCTTTCAGCCAGTTACATGTAAGCCATTAGTAACAATGCACCTTAATCCTCAAAATGAGAGTGGTGTTTCACCTGGTCCACAGTAATTTTTAATTTTTCTTTATCAACTTTAGTGAGTTTGGCAGAACCAACAAACTATTTATCAGTTTTACCTTCTAGAAACCTGAGAATGAGCCTAGTTCTGTACTAGGACTCACCTGGCTTTGAGATGACTCATACAGAACACTTCAACATGGAACATTAGCAGGTTTCTCTTACTCCATTATAGCACCTTTCATCTTAACTCTAAGCATTGCTGTGTTTTTCATTCTATAATTTTGATTACCTGCTTGGATGCTATATTTAACAGAATTGTTTTCTTCTCTCAATACTATTTGTGCATTAGAAAGAAGATCTGCACAACTTTTGCTTCCTACAAAAAAGATGGCAAGGTCATTTCGATGAACTCAAGCCTGCTGGACCATCCTTGCACTCTAATTTTGGTACAATTAGTGTTCAGGTAATGCAACTTCAACCAAATGTCTACGACTACACTTAGAAAAGCAGCAGGGGCTCAGGAAGTATCACTGGAATGGGAGCAGCATGCATGTTGGCTTGCTGCATGAACTCCCACAGAGGAGAAGGGCAGATCATTTGCCCTGTTAACACCTGGAGCTCTCAGCCTGAGGGGTGCATGAAAGCTTCAAGTGCAGGCTGAGTCTTGTGCATGTACCCCTCATAACTCCCCAGAGTGCTGCGTGTTCAGCTGCTCAATGCTCTTTAGATTATCCCACCTCTACAGAAATGATGCGAAGGAAAACTTCATGTCAGATGTGCTGCAGCTCAATAATGAAGCATAAAAATTAAACAGGAAATCAGACTGACAGTGTGATAATTCAGGCATTTTGTCTACAGAAGTGTCAAAGTTTCTTAAGTGTTGCCTTAAGAAACACTGAACATAAGAAAGCTTCAAAATTGTCTTAAGTGGAATATTTAAATTTTTTTTAAATTAACCACACACAAGCACAAAAATTAGTGTGATCAGTCATACAACTTAGAGATTTGCTGTTTCCAGTTGGAAATACATCCCTAGCATTACTGCTTTACATCTAACGATGCCCCACGTACTGGGAGAACACCCATTCACTGAATGGATACAACACAGAAGTGACAAAGCTGTAGTGTCAAACTCTTTAGTGAATCCCTACTTCACCAAGGCATTAACAATCACTAAGTTTCCTGCTAGTGGCAGCTTTATCAGCCAAGGGCAAAGAATTGTGGCAAGATCCAGATAATACAGCCAATGAGCTATTCAAGAGATATAAAAAGAATATACAGGAGTGCAATGAATTTTGTGTCTTGTGGCACGAGCGCCTCTTGCTCTCAATCCAGGGTACCACGAGCGTAACATAGCTACATCCTCCCCCACCATGCAGTCCCAGGGATGCAAAGAGAAGAGCATTTTTATTACCAGCCCTGCGCCTGTAGGTTTTGCTGACTAAAACATATGATACACTTTGACTTTAATGAGTACACTTCGAGTGGAGAATGAAGTAATGTTTGTAATAAAAGTTATTCATGAGGGACAACACAACATTTAGGCATGTCTCTTCTTCCAAAAGGCAAAAGTTGGTGCCACTGAAGAGTGATGTGAATACCTAAGGGTTCCTGCAATATGCTAGTCATCTGGTTTGCATCTACACACAAGCCCCAGTAGAATAAAAAATCAAAAGTTTCAAGCAGCATACATGCAGGGCACTTCCCAAAAAGATGCTAATTTGGGCAGTTTGCATCCCAGTCATACTGGAGAAAAGCACTACAAGGTTTCAAAAAAGAAAGATCCACTTTAGATTTAGGATGGGAGTAAAATGAAAACTCACTGTTACCCAATGCTTCAAGTAACTATTCCTACCTTTAAGTATATGCATTACATTTCAACATATCTTAAATTTGTCAAGTCTCCACCTATGAAAATTTCTGCTGAGTTGTTAAAAACAGTAGTTTATAGTGACATACTTTAAATACAAACGGGCTATATTAATTGTACAGTGTGTTACAGTGTAACATAAAATAGTACAAATTGTCATACATAATAAAGAGTTACTTTTCAGTGTGCTGCACAAAGTCAAACAAGGCAAAAAAGATGTTTCAGACACTTTGTGGTTTTGTTTGCTTTTCATGAAAAATGAATAAAACCCCATGAAACTTGCAGACAGACAATGAAATGTTAAAGTTTCCATATTAAAAGCAATTGTCAAAATTCTTCATGCATACACTCTACCCTAAGTTGTGAGGTGGCCTCATGATGTTCAGTCATCTTATCCCAAGTATCTTACTTCTTAAAGTGCTAAGACAGATAGGACTTGACTCAATTTATACATACAGTGATTAAATGCACTTGCTAAAAAATAGAGGCCTTTATCCAAGAGAAAATACAGAAAACATTACGGTGAAGAACACACGGTTTTGCTAAAATAGCAAAAGGGATGGAGTGCCCTCCTTCTTGCCAGCAACAGGAGATCTCTAATAGCTTGTCAAAGAAACTACGGTACTCGGTAGAAAGTCTAATACAGTAAACATAAAATACAGAGTTCAGAGATCTTTAGTGTTTGTGCATAACTTGCCACTCACTTCTCTCCCTGCAGACAGTGGGAATAAGAATACATTTCAGTTTTCATACTCATTGACTTAGAAACAAAGTCAGTCAAGCTTCCTACATGAATTCACATAGTGAAAAGTTCTCCCTTCAAAAATATATAGGATCACTCAACCAATTTTCATTCTCATACACCATTCACAAAACTATCAAAACTCTGATTTTTTTAAGCAGCATATTTTGCATTTGTCACTGGCAGACTTGTAGAAATCTTAGAAAGTTAAAATTATACCATACAAAAACATGTAAACAAAACGAATAGTTTTAAAAGGCATGCATGCTCTTGAAGAGGATTATAAAGTGTTCATTTTTGCTAAATAAAAGATATCTTGCTTAGCATTTTTAAAAGCACCTTAGTGATTTAGGAGCCTTAGCCCAAATAGCCTTAGAAGTTAGATTTGGGCTCCTAAACATCTAAATCAGTTCTGTGAAATTACCAAAGCACTTTGAAATTTTTTTGCCATGTCTCTCATCTTGCAGAATTGGATTTCCTTAACTTTAAATCTGAGACAACATTCAAGAATGTCTCCCTAATATAATCAGCTCAATCTTTTGGATCCCTGTAACTTAGTTGATGGTATCTATGAAAAAATTTCACGGAAGATAAATACTTTGTAACACTACTTTGAAAATTCCTTTTTCATAAGACAACACAGGATACGACAATCAAATTTGCACAAGAATATGATTATGTGTTCCTTCTGAATAGTTATTAGTGTTATTTGTTCAACCTGTTAAGACTGAGAAAAACAAACTTACAAAACATCTGTAGCATAGCATTAGGTAAAAAGGAGCATTTTTGGCACCATACATTTTTAAATCTAAGCTTTTAGGCCCAAAGTATAGCAAGTTAAACATACACAGTGGCAGCTTGGAAAGCCTCATCTGAAATGTAACATTTTTAAAGGACAATTAGAAGATGCTATTTGATGATCATTACCTGATCTCCAAGTAACATAGACATTGGAACCAAACCTAGATATTCATCCCAAATGTTTACATATATACCTTAGCACACACATACATAATGCAAGGATCTTGCACGCACAGGACTGCCAGAGTCCATATTAATATGGTCAGGCGTAAGATGAAGTAGTGTTTTTTTTTTGCTCTTCATTTATCTTGGTAGTGTTCTGACCAACCTATTCTAATATTTTCTTTGAAATTTAGTTGCAAGGTTGCTACATTACATTGGGCCATAGAGTTACAGACCGTACCTATATGTCTAAGTATTATCCTTACTTTAAATGTGCTTTGCAATTCAGTAATAGCTAGTTCATAGCTCTGTAAGTAATTCCTTGAAAAGGAAAAGCTCACCTAATCTGTACAAAGTGCACAAGGCAGCCACGGTTCTGTGTGTCGCCACCAGGCGTCTCAGGCCACACAACAAACCCACGGCATCAGCAAGTTCATCTAAATCAATCCACCCTCTGTCAAGGAGGCACAAGATTTGCTAAAGCACCGGTAAAAATACCTCTACAGCTGGCTTTATTCTGTATTCAATTGCACAACTTCATCCAATTCTCCGAGTTGATTTCCTCCAAAAGTGGTCTAAGGTATACTGCAGCTGCTAAAAGGACTTCTGTTTTTCTTGGTCCTCTGTTTGTTGGGTTTAAGGTTGATGACATCTCCACCATTAAGTGTGCTAGAATTTTGGTTAGAATGACTTCCACCAGCTGTATTAAAAACACCTACAGAATTCAGACAAGAGAAGTATTAATATTTGTTTACTGCTTGCAGCATAATACATAAACACTTTAGACGCAACACCTGCTAAGGCACAGTAGAGCACCTTAAATGTACACACTAGTTCTAAAATCTGTTTTGGGTCAATTTTGCAGCTAAATTTGAAGTAGAGGTGGTTGCAATTACTAGCCAGGCAGTATTTAAAGCTGGTATGCACCTGTGTAATTGAAGGGCAGCATATGCACTCATCTGTGTATGTATGTGTATGTTACTAGCTGCACAAATTTGTGGTTAGTTGAGTTACGTAATAGAAGAAAAACGTGACGATATAAAATTCAGAAACTTTGTTGATATAAAGGTACATAAAAGGCCTAAATAAAAAGGGAGTGCTTTAAGGAAAATAAATTACCTGACTCAGAAATTCTTTAAAGAAGAACTACAGAAGTTCAGTGTTTTCTTATAGAAGGCAACTTACGAACACCTGATTACATGCCAGATTCTTTCCCCATGAGTCTTGCAAGTCCACAACGAGATGAGCAACACTATGTAATACTAATTACATTAAAAAAAACAACAAGCATCCTTCTCAAATCCTTGCACAACCTTGTTAAAATGAATTTAGTAAAAGGGCACTTGCCAAACATTAGCTAGAAACTTTTGTACATCAGTTTGACCATCTTGTAACTTGAAAGTCACAAAGTTATTTTACAGAAAGAGGTATTATCCTAAGATAGGGAAGTAAGAATTCACCTTATATTAATTCCATAAAGAAACAGATGAAACCATAAGCTTTGATAGCACAAAATACTGTTTCTGGTTTTTTTTTTTTTATTATAGTATACATACCAATCTTGTTACTGCTTGTGTGTACTAGTTCTGAATCTTCTGCTGTTTGTTGCTTGAGCTTTTGAAGATATTTATCAGCCAAATACTTAAAAACTGAAAAGTTAAAAAGAAAAAAGGTACATCACAGAATGCTTTAAAATCATCATCATAATACTATTGTATCAAAATTCTGCATGGTGACAAAAGTGCATTTTGCACCCCAGGTTTAGCACGACCTGGTGAGTGATTCTGGGCAAGCCTGTGCACCTGGGCAGAATCCAAGTCATTCCAGTGTCTGCCCAGCTTTTACAGTTTGTAGTACTGAAGTCTTGCACAGAAATATCTCACTGCTCTTACAAAAAAAACTTGCACACACTCATTGTCAAATGCTTCAATTAATGCAACTTGTAGTAATTTAATTATATAAGAATATATTATATATATATATTTAGGAATTATATAGGAATATAAAATATATATAGTTATGTAGGAATTAATTATATGTATTTTTTGCAAGAAGCTTTAGGAAAATAGTAGTCATGTAAAGTCAGGCTATTAATAAAACTTGGCAACAACTTTTTTTCTAATTAACTAATGCTGCCCTCATTTCTGTTGTTGTATAAAAAGTTGACCTAGGAATCTGAAAAAATACACAACTAAAGCAGAATTTTCAGAACTTGGATGTGTTGTGATTATTTACATTTGTAATTCAACTCATTTAAAGATGATGCAAAAGAGTTTTACATTTTCTCTTGCAGATTTTCCCCATGGTGAATGATGTTAATAGAGAAGAAACAGGGAGCTTGCTATTAACCTTGGCTAATTAACCAAGAATATATCATTAGGGAGTATAGTTCATGATTATTCAAACCCAGCCCACAAAAGACAGAGACTCAAAATTTTAACACTACTCTTATGAAATTAAGTACATTAAAAATGGTACTTAGGAACTAATGAAATATCACCAGCAGACAAAACACTGCAAGAGATGCAATCTTTTAATCTACTTCATTTAAATATGACTAAAATATAAAATAATTGTTTCTATCAATTATTTATTAACTATTAACAATTAAAAAATAATCTGTTCAACAATTTGTATCTTGCAATAACTGAATTTCTATGTGTATTTGTTTTAAAAGCTCGTGCTTACTGACAGTCATTAGAACTAAGCAGCCTTAACACACTTGCAAACATTGCAGCTGTGTTTGTAGAAGAGAAAGATGTGCACAAAAAAATGGGCCTAACGCACTGATATCAGGTAATTTTAGCTGTGTTTAAGGCGTGCTGCTGCAGACTGTAAGGAGGGTTGCCACCGGCACGCAAGGATGTGCAGGTAGGTAGGAGCTGGCCGCAGGCCGGGGGATGCTCGGGCACGCCCTCCCCGCGGCACCTCCCACCTTCGCTCACGTTCAGGTCCTCCTTCACAGACGCTCGGTAGAACCTCACTTTCAGCTTCTTCGCCAGCGCTTCCGCCTCCTCACTGCACAACACGAGACAATTTTGTAAATCCTTATTTAGTACATTTGTCAGCGTCTATTCTTATCAACAAAACGCTTCGTTGTAAATTAAACATCGCGAAGTGGGTTAAAATCCAAGACACTCCAAAAACACCTAATGCTAAATTTCTTTACGATTATCTCCAACATAAAAAAAAAAAAATTACATGCAGTTTCTTTATGATGCAAAGGAATTCTTTCCAGTATTTACTGACTTCATTAAATAAAACTTCCCGAGGGTTCAAAGAAGGGTGTTGGTGAAACCAAAAGGAAGGAGGCTGTAATTAACAGCACTGTAACTGCAAACTCTGAACAAAAATTAATCCTTAAGTATATCTTAATGAAGCAGTATGCTATGCAATCAAATGAGTGCACAGATGAAATCAAGAATTACTTTTTTCTGTGAAGTGAAAAAGAACTTATGTTAAAGTTTCAGAAACTTATGAATGCTTCCCTAAGGAAAATCACATCATCAGAAAGATTATGTTACTGAGGCAGACAGTGTATTCTGAGAACCAAACCTAAGTGACATACCATGAATAAAGGAGGAGTTCAAATGCAATTTTGCTTTTCCTTTGAAAAATCCTCAGAATTCTTTGCAGAAGAAGTAGAAGCTGATTTATGCCATCAATGATAGCAAACAGACAACAAAGAAAGCCAGTGCAGGAAACAACAAAAAAGAAGAAATAATTTAAATCTCTCAGGAAGATGACAGAAATTAAAGAAGTGGAGAATGATCAACTTGATCATGCACTATTTTCTACACGAAATGCTGTGGTAAATAAAAGCATTTGTTAAGCTGATTTTATTACAAGAATGAAGTTGGTCACATACACAAGGGCAGAAGGAACTGACAATAAAATCTGTAAAGAAAAATACAGCAAGGAAGATTCAGCACCATGCAGTTTGAGAATATTACCATACATATTTCTATAGAGTTACAATGTTTTGATAAAAATTAATAATAAAAAACAAATTAAAGAAAGCAAAGAATATTAGCAAGCATTCACTAGCCAAACAGACAATGTGCCTTCAGTGGTACACAGCACAGTTTAAAAGTAACTGAATTTTAACAGGAGAGAAAATTTATTATTTTAATTTTCTGAGTTAAAAAGAAAAAAGGTGTGACTCATATTATGCCAGAACAAAACTTTTCATGTCATTCCTCTATTACTTTTGGCTTCAGGATGCAGCATGAAACAAACAGAAAGCTCCTAATTTAGCAGCACATCTGCCCAAGTATCTACACTCATGCAACAACACCCACCCCATGTGCTCCTAGGGCACATCTGGGTGCAGGACACAAGTGGGACAACCCAGATACTCTAAGTCTTCACCAGAAACTCACTCAGACTTCTTTTTTTAAAACTTGTGCATACAGGGGCACCTACTGATCTTTAAAAGTAGTACAATAGAACTCCTACTTCTTTATGCAAGAGTCATCAAGAAGATCAATCTTATTCTGCACAAGAACTGTGGGAATGTCTCCAACTTCGGTCACAACTTTTTCCTTCCAGGTAGGGATTGCTTTGAAGGACTCTCTGTCAGTTGTAGAAAACACAAGAACACAAGCCTGGGCTCCTAGAAATACACAAATAAATTACAAATACACACAAATTAGCCAATAAACAACAGAAACAATAAATTGTAATGTATTTAAAATATGAGGGATTTTTCAAGTTTTTCCCATAAACGTGCACTTTTACCACCAGCTTGTGTCAAACCACTGGTCATAGATTCCCTAGATGAAAATTCATTGCCATATTATTTTGATCATTACAGACATCTTCCTGATGACTATAGGTCTGTTACTTTTAAAGCTAATTCCAGCATGTTGAATGTATGCAGGGGAAAGGAACAGGAGGAGATCTGGAGAGGTTGGAAAAAGGGATGGGGAGGTTCATTATTGCTGTTTTACAGACAGATTAATGGAGGCCAGAAAGGAATTTTTTTTTCCTGTGTGCAGCATCTGTAAAGCACATTTCACTTTATTCTTTGTGGTACAGTAATATGGAATCTGAAAAGCAGAAAACTTTGAAAAGTTTTCAGATGAAGTTGTGATTATTTCAAGTAAATTTTCAGTAGCTTTTTGGAGAAAATAAGTGTGTTTCTAATTAATCCTATCAGATACTCTAATAATTCTATCAGAGCACTATGATAAATTACACAAAACCTTTTGTTATGGTTTTGTAAATAAACAATAAACTCCGTGGATACTGAGAAGGTACTTCCACAGCTGAAATATTAGTGTGTGGTCTTTTGACCACAGTAGCCAGTAGCCCTTTGCTATTCTTCAGAAACTGTTTTTCTTTCCACACTTCATTATTTATATGCCTTCAATATACTAGTTATTTAGTAACAGAGTATGAAAGGAATAGATAGCCAGTGTTTTTGAGTCTCTAGCATAATCTTGTGGTGAACATCTTAAATAAATATCATATAGCATGAAAAATTTTTGATCAGTATGAATTTTATCTCATTCACCAAGTATCCCCAATTCCCGTATTCTGTTTGTTTGTATCTCTCTGACACAAAGCACACAAGTTCTCTTATTAGGTTTGCTTTTATTTAGCTTTTTAAAAGCCAAATTCAGAGTCTATCTTGAAAAAGATTTCCTATGCTCTTTAACATTCTTCCACAGGCATATTCAGACTCTTTTGGTATGGTTTCATACAATACAGTAAGAACTGACCTAAAAACTTCAACTGAAGCTCTACCAGTAAAAACTTAGCAATGCAGCCTTCCATAATTTCCCTTATTATTTGTGTTATAAAACTGTTTGTTTTACCTACTGTCCACACTGTACTCTGAAGTATGCAATTATTCTGATGCAATTCCTTTGACATAGGTGTAAAATTCATTATTCTTTCCAAAGCAGGTTAGTTTGCATTTGCCTATTATCTCAAAAAGTAGCTTAATGGAGGTGAGAGCATTTATTAAAATATTCCCACCATCTGTAAACATCACTTTGTTCAGTTTTAAGACCAAGAAATCCTTGGTGAAGTTTCCAGACTAAGACACCTTCACTTCATCTTTCTCCTTCCACCCGTTCCTTCCGAGTGCTACCACAGGTAACTGTAAGTTTAGAGAGGAAAACCGTAGCACATGGTAGGTAAAGAGAATTTGTTTCAAAAGGGAATTATGTGACAGGCTTTAATAAAGAAGCAAAAACATACTTTCGAGGACCTTCAAGATTTTTACAACAAACAACAGTAAACAAAGTGTCATCAACAATGACAAATTCTATACACTCATGTCATTGTGTATTTCCAAACATCCACCAAAGTTTTTGATCGCTGGATCATAAGTATCAGACTTAACTAACCCAATAACTCTGTAAGATGCTTATTTAAGAAGGGAAGGAAAAAGTAGTTTTCCTCTCAGGTTCAATGCAAAACAGTATCAGCTGTGGTCTTTCTGAAGTATGCTTCAGTATGGTGCAGAAGACAGTACAGCAACAGAGTTCAACAGATGATATTGCAGGGTAGATTTTAATATACAAATTCTTTTCATCTTCAAGAAATCTGCTAAATACTCAGTATTTTTATTGAAAACATAAAAAATTTAAGAAGTTATCTATCTAAGAGTTCTAAGGAGAAAAAAAAAGGACAAACCCTAGAATTTAGCCACATAAACACGTTTTTTAATGCTGGCACTGACAATATTCAAGAGTCAGTAACATTAGTGTCTCAGTTATCCACTAACGGAATCATACACCACCTCTGTTGTACAACAGATTATGTACAACAGGCACCAGTAGCAAAGGCTCAGGATAGTGTCGAACAGGAGCATAACAGCTCAGGATGTTCTCAATGAATATTTTAAATTAAAGTTCTTTTGTAAGATGCTGTTCCATAAAGCTACTTTAAAGTACTGAAGAAAATGACATTGTATGTAATTGCTGCATTGATAATTCCTCTATATTTCAAAATGTTCCAACTACCTGCAGAATCACTGACATAATATTTATACCTAGAGCAGTTCAGAAAAAAATTTAGAGACTAGTGCTGCTTAATTCAAGTAAAGCACGAGCTTGTCAGCTGAATTGGTCTCAAAGATCCTCAGCAGACTATCCTATCCCCATAGACTCCATAACCACTTTTTTTTTCCTTTCATAATGGTACAAAGCCTTTGTAATAGAAAAAGTGTAAGGAAACTCCTTGCCATGAGGGGGCTCTCACAGGGCTTTATACCTGACCCTACTCATTTCACTCAGTACTGTGCCTCAGCTTTTCCAGGTTACAACAGAAAGCACAGATTCCCTATAAAATTGGTATCTTTAACAGGCTCAGCAGGATTTAATGTCTCCTTAACAGTATCTAAAAGAACTGTACCAGGGCAGTATTGCAGGCCTTCCATTGTATTTGTTACAGACAAAGGGGGTTAACAAATGCAAACTAAAGCAATCCTATGAAGGCTTGATTATGAAGAATGAACTACTTTGCAACAAAATGAGGATCCTGACAACTTGACTAATCAGCAACTGAGTAACACACTAGTGAGCAAGATGTCTGTTTTCCATCAAAAATCTAACAAGGATCTTCAAGATATACCAGTGGTAGCGGAAGGAAGAGGATATATGCATGAAGAAATTATCAAATACTGCCTTGAAAAACATTTGACTTCAATCACACAGAAACTGGTGAGAAGGTGCATGGTACAATACAAAAAAAGAAATTATTAAATAACATACAGTGCTTCCTTCAACTCTGAATTTAGGCTGCTGGACTCCTTGCCCTGTCTGATCGTGAGCATGCAACTACACTGGCTGCACACATTTGTCTGCACATAGAAAACCACACGACAAATCCACTGTCAGCTCAAATTCTCTTTCTCTGCAAGGCTGAATGAATTTGGTCCCTGGACACAAAACACTCAGAGACAGTCTTTGAAGCATTCATGTGTGAGCACTGAAGAACTGACAATATGCAACTTCCTATGGGAGTACACAAGCCCTAATGCAATGGTAGTGGGACAGTGACCTGTGGAAGAAGCAAACCTTAAATTAACAGCCAGCATTTATCTTACCTATCTTAGAGGTGTTCTCCCCTTATCAGCAATAATTAGCCATAAAATCCTGGCATTTCCAAAGTAAGCTTGACTTCTTGCTTCTATAATAGTGTGACTGCTGAGGGTGAACCAAAATTGCATTCCAGGCTTTTTTGATTTCCCTTGTCCTTCATGAGTCAAAGTCTAGTGTAGAGCAGTCCCTGTATCTGACACCTTGAACTATTTATTATATACCCATCATGCTGCTACAATGTGTACAGGCTGACTGTGCTCGACTTCAGAGCAAAGAACTTCTGTACAAAGAACTCCAAGGCAGAGATCTAATAGAACTGGGCATGAGTCATGACCAAGATTTCAAGACATTCATGCAAATTTTTTATTTTGTTTTTAAACCACCAGCTTGCTTGTGGTAAGTGAGGCCAGTAGGTGTACTTCTGAGTTCTTCTCATCACTTCATATTCTAGCCTATCAGTCCCAGTAATTAGGAGAAAAAGTCTTTGGCTTGAAACAACTGGGGAGAGCAAAGCACACAAGAGGACCAAGGGCCAGGACAGTGCAAAGGAAGCTCCAAGAGAATCAACTACTACCATATAAAATTCGTACGCTCAACTTGTCAGCTGTAAATTATCTATATCCACATGACAAAATAAGCTCTTTTCCTGAGAAAATCATAATCATCAATCACAGGCAACAACAAGTATTACCAAAACCCCCCACCTATTAGCAAATTGATTATGAAATATAAAAAGATCATAAGACTACAACACCCTAAAACAGCTTGGCATAATCATTATTTTATCTCTAAATGAGGTAATTTGATACCATAGCAGTATATTTTCCCCCCACCTCAGGTAAATAGTTTGCAAGAACTTAACAGTGCCAAGTCATTTTTATCTCTCCCATTAAAAAAAACCAAAGAGAAATATATACAGAACCATAGTTGAATTATAAGCAAAGAAAGCTTAAGTATGCAATTTGTAACTGGTTAAATAGGTAAGCTGCATTTACACAAATAACAGAGTTTATTTTACGAAGTAAGTAAGCTTTTCTTATTGCTCTTGTTTTAATGTATTCAAGGCAGACTTTACCAGCAAAAGAACTGCTCTGCCCTGTAAACTGTCTTTCTAGGATGACTGGTGGATCTTCCCCTGCTTTGATTAATTACTATGTGTCTCATCCACAGTTTTTGGAATATTTACAAATATGCGTCTCACAGAAGTAATGAAACACTTTTAGAGGGAAAATATACATTTTCATCTGATTGACTGAATGTCTACATTCCGTCCAGTTTCTGTGCAGATATTTGTCTCATTTCATTCAATGTTTTCTAAAGGGCACTACTGCATGAAGTGGACCTAATTAAGACAAGAAACTTGCACAAAGAGAAAAAATATTTAAGAATTGAGAAAGCTGAATTAAACATGCTTTGCACACACATGAAATAACTGAAATTCTTAATACAAAGATACGAAAATATTTTAGAGATGTGCAGACCAAGAAAACCCAACCGCTACCAAACAACAAACATGGTACTTTCACCTCTATAGTAGGCCTTAGTTATCGCATCAAATTCCTCTTGACCTGCAGTGTCCCATAACATGAGCCTGACATCTTCACCATTAACTCTGAAATAAACAAGACAGTTTTGTGATCAATACAGTAACAAATCAAAACAACTGACAAGGAAATACTTGTTTCTACACTATAAGAGTAATCCAAATCAAATTCAACTGGATTTAAACATAATGTAACATTATTAATATTCATTCACCTTCATAACATACTATGGCAATAGTCCCTCAACTACATTATATGCTCTTTACAGACAATTTGTATTACATTTTCCCTCTTTTTTCCTCTTCCATCTCTATATTTCCCTCTATCATGGAAAATAAGATAGACATCAAAACAAAACTTAGGTGCCCCAAGAATGGTGCTTTTGTCTTTTTAATCAGCTTGCAGAATTTATAGAATTTTCTCACTTCTCATTATCATATGATTTTCCACTTTACCAAACATAATTGGGTGTTATCTGTTTATACTGCATAAAGACTCTAACTAATTTTTTCACAGTCACTTTTTCTATGTTGGCTAATAAATTTGTGTAATTCTTTTCTCATAAGCTGTTTCACTTCTTCACAAGAAATCACAAAAAGAAATTAAAAATAATCAACAAGTGGTAGAATACAAAGCAAACTTGTAAAAGAGCCTGGTATGGCAGAGATTCCAGATTTTATTTATAATTTTAAATTCTGGATGGAGAATAAAGGATATAACTTTAGCCCACAGTGCAAGAGAGCACACAACTCCCTTTAGTGTGCTTCAGAAATTGCAGGCCTTGTTTTCCAAGTTTTCATAAATTTCAAGATTACAACAGAAAGAAGAAATAAGACAGAGAGGTAAAAATCAATAGTATGTCATCTCTTTAATACATACTGGATCTGTCTTTCCAGGAAATCTACACCAATAGTTTTCTTGTAGTCTTTTGTAAAAATCCCCTTGCAATATCGCTGAATCATACTGGACTTCCCAACAGCTCCATTTCCTACTACTACCACCTTGATGGCCACCTCCATATCTTCTTCCAACATCTTTGCGTCTCAGGTGACTCTCTGGTTTATTCAGGAAACTACTGATTCTGTCAACAAAGTAAATAGCTATTATGGTCATAAAAATGCTGTGAATAGAAAGCAAGAGGCAAGATGATCACAGAGATTAGGGTGCAATAGAGATAGTACAATTTATTTCTGTCTCTGTCACAGATTGCTTAAGTGACCTCAGCCAAGTTATTCAACTAGCTTTGGTTTGATACTTACTAATTGAAAATCAATAAAAATTGGAAGTAGAGAGTATTTTATTAGGCTTATTGCAAAGATATTTCACTGATGTTTTGGTGGCTTTTTTTCTTAATGAGAAAGAAATGGAGGCACTGAACTACAAAATCACAGAATCGTTAACTTTGGAAAAGACCTCAAAGATCAGCAAGTCCAATCATTAGCCCAACCCTGCCAAGTGCTAAACCATGTCCCTAAGTGCCACAAGCACACATCTTTTAAATACCTCCAGGGACAGTGATGCTGCACCACTGCCCCAGGCAGCCTGGTCCAATGCCTTTCAGTGAAGAATTTTTTCTAATATCCAACCTAGAACTCCCCTGGCAAATCTTGAGGCCATTTCCTTTTGTCCTATTGCTTGTTACTTGCAGATGAGACCAACCCCCACCTTGCTACAACCTACTTTCAGGCAGTTATAGAAAGCAGTAACATTTTCCCTGAGCCGTTCTTTCTCCAGGCTAAATGACCCCAGCTCCCTCAGCCATTTCTCATAGGACTTGTGTTCTAGACCCTTCACCTCATTGCCCTTGTCCAGACTCACTCCAGCTCCTCAATGTCTTTCCTGCAGTGAGGGGCCCAGAACTGCACACAGGATTTGAGGTGTGGCCTCACCTCAGTGCTGAGTACAGAGGGACAATCCCTGCCCTGGTCCTGCTGGCTGCACTACTGCTGATACAGGCCAGGATGCCACTGCCCTTCTGGGCCACCTGGGCACATGCTGGGTGTCATGTTCAGCTGTTGCCCAGCACTCCCAGGTCCTTTTTCACTGGGCCCCTTTCCAGCCACTCTGCCCCCAGTCTGTAGCTCTGCATGTGGTTGACTCTACTACTTGTGACCCAAGTGCAGGAGCTGGCACTTGGCCATGTTTCATCTCACACAATTGGCCTTGGACCATCAATCCAGCCTGTCCAGATGCCTCTGCAGAGCCTTCCCACCCTTCAGCAGACCAGCATTCCCACCCAAGTTGGTGTCACCTGCAAACTGACTGAGGGTGCATGTGATCGTTCTGTCAAGATCGTTGGTAAAGTTATTAAACAGGACTGGCACAAGCACTAAGCCCTGGGGAACACCACTAGCAAACAGCTGCCAGATGGATTTAAATCTACTCACCACTCTCTGGACCTCAAATGCATGCCTCCCCCAAACTCTTCTCTAGGGAGCCTGGTTTTATCCCTTTAGCCCTTCATATCTAGTCTAAAACTCCTTCAGTGAGTCCTACTAACTCTTGTAAAAGTAGCTTCCTCCTTCAAAACAGGTGTACCCCATTTATTGCCGGCAGGCATGGTTGTTGTGCAGACTGACCCACCATCAAAAAACCAAAATTCTGCCTGTAACACCCTTTCTTCCTATTCCATTCCCTGTGACTGGAAGGCCAGAAGGGAACACTGCTTGTGGTCCTGATCCCTTAAACAGCTGTTCCAAGGCTCTGAAGTCTCTCTTGACCGCCCTCAGACTTGCTACAACTTTACCACTGCCCAGCTGATAAAAGCTAAGCTTCCCCCACTTTTGCTGCGCCGGGATATCATCACAGTAACATTCCGCAGCTGCAGAGTGGCAAATTTCCTCCCAAGAATCTGATCACCCTCCGTTCGAACGAAGGGAAAATACTCTTTTTAAAGGCTCTGCCCATCACCACACTCACACCCGTGCTGGCAGAGCGCGGTACCCAACCCCTTCGCTCGGCTCGCTCAGGCAGATGATGTTTCTTGGCCGCATTAGCCCACACCCAGCTACCCTGAGTTCGGCGAGCCCCGTTAGCACCGCGAAGCCGGATGGCCATTTTGGGCGAGAACAGAGGCAGCCACACACAGGACTCCGCGCAGGGACCCATCCCACCGACACCTCCCGGCCCTGCCCGAGGGACCACGCCGAGGGCGGAGGCTCGGCCGCCCCGGCCCCTCCCGCGGCCCCGGCCCCGCTCCCGCCAGCCCGGGGCGCCCCGGCTCCGATCCCCGCCCGCCCGCCCGCGGCCCCTCTCACCAACCCCTGACGGAGCAGGCGGGCGGCGCTCCTTGGAGGGCACGGCGCTGGAGGGGCGCAGGGAAGAGCAGACGGAGGGAAGGCGAAAGGAAACCGCTCGCTGGGGCCGACCCAACCCGGACGCACATCCCGGCTCCCCCGCCCGGAAGCGCCGTCAGGACCGGGGGCGCCGCTCGGGGAGGCGCCTGCCCGCTGCCCCCGCCCCCGCGGCGGACCCCGCCGGGAGCGAGTGCCCGAGTCGGGCTTGAGGCGACGGAGAAGTTGCTCTTGAGGGGTTTTCGTCTGGGTTCCTGAAGAAAGATCTTTCTTTCCTTGTCTTTTCCTTGTACTTGAAAAGTCTGATCTTTGCTTGTCCGCGGGGTGCCGTCATCCCTGGTCCATTCCTCGGCATTCCTCACCTCATCCTCCGTAGAAAACAAAGCTGTGTGATCAGCCACGGGCTTTCTTCAGGCTACCACGGAAGGCAGCTGCCTCCCTGTGTGGAGCACCCTTTTTTTTAAACCAAGATGTGCCCATCACCCTGGTACGAGGTCTGCCAGCTCCCAGACTATATATTAAACAGGTTAAGTTTTGGCATAACTATAGACGTGAGAGTCTTAAAATCTGAAGATTTGACCTTTATTAACCCCTTTTTTTGGTTTGGGTTTTTTTTTTTTTTGTTTGGTTTTGTGGGGTTTTTTGGGGTTGGTTTTTGTTTTGTTGGGGTTTTTTTGGTTTGTTTTGGTTTGGTTTTTGTTTGGTTTTTGTTTGTTTGTTTGTTGTTTTGTTTTGTTTTTCCATACTGCAGAGCACATCTCTGGCTGGGGTGGCTGCGCTTAGTGCCCCCGGCCCTCCTGCTACTCAAAGATGGCCAAGTAACACTCAGACATTGCCAAGAGTGGGTTGATGAAATCTGCCTTCCTCAACAGAGAGCTCTCTATGCCTATCCTATGCTTCCCAAGGCAACAGCTTTGTTCTAGAGTCAATTAGTTATGCCTGTCCTAAAGAAATACTTTTTGGATTATAACATTGTGCAGTTACATCCCAAAGGAATAGTAAGATTTTATGCATGGGTTTTGTTTTGAAATGTATGTGTTCATTTTGTTAATGCTGACATGGGCTCAGAATCTGACTGATGCCAGGGCTTCTCTGTTCCAAAAGGTCTTGACTTTGAGAGCCCTCACATTAAGAGAAATTTGTTACCTGCCTAATACCAAAGTAATATATTGGAAGTGTGCCTTATTATACTTCCCTGTTTTCATCATGGGAGACATTGGGGGTGTGGCTGGGATTCATCTCACCTAATGCCTACATTTTAAACACTTGTATGGTATGGTTCACCTTCAGATGGGTGTCAAGTATCCCAGCTGGACTGCTCCTTCGACTCTCTCTGTTGACTGGAAAAGGGAGCCTGTGGCCACAGCTGTACAAGGTTGGAGAAAACACAGCCTGTCTTAAGTTCCCTAATGAAATAGGTGATGACCCTAAATAATTTTAGATTTTGATTTTTTTGTTCTTTAAGTTCTGTATATTGGGTAATGTTTTTGTGAAATGTAAGGCTAGAATATGTACTATGACCTGCCTGTCATGTTGGCAGTGGTCAGTTACTTCTTTGTAAAACAACAATTCAGTGAGGCGAAACCATTCCAGCATGACTTATGGGTGTATTGAAAACAATCCAGGCAACTATTCTTACAATGTCCAATAAAGGAAAGAGAAGAATGAAGGAACTGATATATTAATGAATTTCAAGGTTTTAGCCTATATATTATTTGATGACTTGTGATGCAACTAAATCTTTTTACCTCTTTTAAATTTGTTTAGATTGACATTCCAGTCACTGCATCTTACTACATCTTTTCACATAGACTGACTGGCACCTCTTCTTTGATATCTTTTCAATTTGCAGGTACCAGTATGCACATCATCTATGAAATTTCTCTTCAGCAAACTAAATATGCCAAACTCTGTAAAACACCTACCACAATGTTAACTTTTCAGCATCTAGATCCTTTTCTATGACACACCTGTGAACACTGAAGTATTTTGATGTTGTAAACAGAGACACCAAATTAGCAAGTGAATCTCAGTGTTACAGTATTAGATATACAGAGGTGAGGCAACTTCTTCCCTTACAGACCCCCAGAAGGTCATGCTAATCTCTCTTGCCAGAGTGCTTTATCAAAGTCTCCTATTCAGGCAGTTTTCTGTACATTCTCCTGTGATTACTTCCAAGGCATTTTTTAACATGAGGATGTAGCCTGTATATATTTTTCCCCAGATGCACCACAGTGCAGTTAGCTACAATGAAATTATTTTGTTTGACAAACAAGGCAAAGCAATGGATATGTACAGGAAACTACTGCCAACCTTTAATAAAGACATCTGTTAACAGCAAGCTTTACATGAGTATCATATATATCTGATTAATCAATAGAAATGCTAAGTATTCTGTCACAGAGAGTCATTGGGAGTCCCATTGCTGCTAAAGGTAGTTGATGAGAACTGTCTTAGTGATAAGAAGTCTTAGACAGTCATATTTTTTATTAGTAATTAATTCCTGTACTAATTTTTAATGGGATATATAGGCCTTCTGAAGTATTTTGGAGAACACAATGCTTGCTGTGGTCAAGCAAACTATTGGCTTATTTTTACTTTATTTTTGGGGAATATTGTTGATTAGAACATTGCATCTGAATTTCCAGAGTCTGGAGCAAACAGAACTAAGTTTCAAGTTCATGGTATTACATATATGTGCCAGAGCTCACCTAAAACCATATACGAGAGGCTATATCAGTTTTAGATATACTGAGAACTTACAGCTTGTCTGGAAGTCAGTGGAACTGAAGAATCTAAGTAACCTGGGAAACTTCACCTGTATATGTACTTACATGCACGCACATACTTTTATATATATGTGTGTGTGTGTGTATACCTTACAGTATGTGTGTTGGGGATGAGACCAAATGCAAAGAAAAATCTAAATGTAAAAACGTAAATATACTGGCAATGGGAAGCCCACTGATGCAGTGTAACAGTGTTGAGCTCTGCAGTGAATGAGTTACGAATGAGTGTTTGAGATCCCTTAAAAAATCTTTGGGAAGGGTATGAGCAAAAGTTAGATTTAATATTAAGTGACAAAATACGACAAATTTATTGGCAAGATTCATTCTACTTCTTACCAGACAGTTAAGGCACAACAAGGGAAAACAAGCGGCAACAAAACCAAACAAAATCCAGGCATTCAAAACAGAAATTTACCAAGAACTACCTAGGGGTGTGGGGTTGTATGTGTGTTTAGGTGCATGTGACAAAAGACACTGAGGCCAAGGATAAAAAGAAATACAGCCTAAAACCTTAACAGCACTCAAACTTAACAGTACTTTAATTTAACTTACACCTTAAGCCTAGCAATTTGACATTGGAAAACCACTTAATTATACCTAACTTAATTTATAACTTAACCTTTACAATTTAACAGAGGAATCACACTTAACAGCATTTAACCTAACTTATAACTTCAAAGTTATACTTAGCAACTCATCAGAACAACACTTAGCTTATAACTTGTGTTTAACAACTTAGCAAAAGAACACCACCTAGCATTTAAGTAAGTTTATAACTATAATTTAACATTACTTACAGGCCTAACTTACTTAGATATCCAAGGTACTTAAACAGCTAAGAAAGCAGTATTTTTCTCATATTTGCTCTAGCAAATGTGCAGGGGCATGCACACAGACAGGAACCATCAGTGCAAGCAAGGTACCTGTGAAAAATTCTCCTTAGAGGTCAGTGAAATTCTCACTTTGGATGCCTCTGCATCTCCCGATAGTGAAGGATTGAGCCTTGAGGAGCAAGGATATTGGCCCAGGACACATCATTTTTCGGTGATCCTCCAAGTGTAGCAAACCTGAGAGCTGTTCCCCCCAGAGGGAGATTGCTGGTTGCAGCCCGTGGCTCCTGGAGAGCTCAAAGGGTCTCACTTTGGACCACTGTTTATAGGGTCATAAGAGAGTGGCTTTAGTCATTAACCATGTTTCATCCAGTCACTGTTTGGGTCATCAAACCTTTCTTTGAAAGTGTGAGAACAGAAATTTCTTACGCCATTCAGGCAAGAAAAATATTTTCCAAGGCTGGTCAAAAGGAAAACAGGAGCTCATTAGACAACAGCAGTTCCTGGGAGTAAGGCAGTGTTTCTGATAAGCTGGGGAAAAGCTGAGTCCAGGTGCTATTTTCAGGGCCAAGGCCTAACAAGCATTTCTCAGATCACACTGCAGCCTGGAAAGGAGGAAGGGGGAATGTGCCACCACCATGGGGTTGTTGTGACCCAAGTGTAGGAGCTGGCACTTGGCCTTGTTTCATCTCACACAATTGGCCTTGGACCAGTGTTGGTCCAAGGTGTTGTTTTTTTCTCTCCTTCTTGTGTGTCCCTTTGCCACACGATCTCCCTTTTATTTAATTTCATTACAGATGAACAGTCACCTTCTGATTGGTCCCCAGGGCCTCTGCTAATTTTGTAATGCACAAAACCTGTCTCAAGCATTCCATGCATGTGATTGTTTTCAATCACAGTAAGACACACACTCAAACGGTGGATTTTCCACCAAGGTAGTTTTTTTACAGCATCCTCAGCAAACACACAAATTAGCAGGGTCTTTAGGGCTAATATTCTCTTGTTCTGATCTTGGGCAGGATGCCAGGTGTTTGGCACCATTCCCACAGTGTTCATATGTTGACTTAAAATTTTTATAGAAGTGTGTTTTTTTACTTCTATGCATTTTGTGAATAAAACTTTTGACAGCATTTCTGGGAAGACTTAAGCAGATAAAATAGAAATAAGGAAGGTGACAATCCTGTGAAATCAAAAATTCCAATTAACTGTTTCCTTAAAACTGTGAAATGTCTAATAGAGGGGGGGAAAAAGAAAATAGCAGCAGCAATCATTACTGTGGTGAAATTAGCTTGCTGTTCAACAGGGGGTCTAAGAGTATCAGAGGAAAGAAGACAAACACTTTCAGTGCTCTAGTCTTGAGAGCTTGTTATGAAAATACATACAGTTCATTAAGACAAAGCTACCCAGGCTGTGAAGTTTTTATTGCTGTCCAATGTCATCTGTAAGTGCTGTTCAGACTTTGTGCAGAACTGTATTTTAATCCTTATGTGAAATATGCTCTTTTGAAATTTAAGATCTTCCTAATGTTAAACCAGTGCCATTCAGGAAGCGGAATCACCAGAATGCAGTAAGCTATAGTTGAGATTGTACTCAGAGGCAATTATGGGTTTTCTAAAGATAGTAATTTGATTATTTTGTTCATAGATACGCTATTATTCAACATTTAGTTTCCCCCACATTTTTCAAGTTCTCTTTGGAGTCACTGAAGGTTTTATAGGAAATAAATGATTTGAGAAATACCTTGTGTGATTTTATCTATTTTGTGGTCCAATCTTGACAATCAGTGAGATGCACTTACCAGTGTAATAGTAGTTGAAACTTGCAGTGGCAGAAATCAGAAAAAGAAAACATATGCATGTGGATCCCTGTAGCTAGGCAGGTAATACATTTGTCTGGTTTCCATGTTTGTATTATTTGAGAAATTTTTCAGGCACTAGAATAATTTGTAATTCTCACATTAGTAAAAGTGGGAAAATAAGTTTCGTGTACAATGAGTCATGTCCAAACTATTGTTGAAGTAAGCTAATGTCTTATGTAAGACTGATATAACCTTATTTTAAACATACTCTATTAGATAGAAGGTGTAAATTTACTGTATTGACTGGTCAACATCTTTGTATCCTTATTTTTGGAAGCATTAGTTCTTCACATTGTAAGTCCTGCATTCCAATGGCTCTTTGTAGACATTTGCTGATGAAAGCATTTTAAATGTGGAACACCACATCATGGACATTTATCCCACACACTTTTGTAAGTATATTTACAGAAACTAACAGAATCTGTTCTATGAAAATGGAACCTTTCTTACATACTTCTTTACCCAAACATCAATAAAACTGTTTCAGTTTAAATGAAGATGGCAGAAAAAGATGCTCTCCAAGAATGAAGCCAGATATTTTGCATTAGAGCAATCAGAAAACTCTCAGGCATAATTGTCAAGAAAACTGTCACAAGGATAATAGGTGAATTTGCTTCGAAATCTATAGAATTTTCCTTTCATCCTCACAAAATTAAACTGAATAATTCTGCTGCAAACAAAACCTTGTATTTAAGTACAGACAAATATGTGCCAATTTTTTTACCTTACTGAGTAAAAAACAATGTTAAAATAAACTCTTGATATTTTTATATAAGGCTACAGTTCCTTCACTCCTTCCTTCTTCCTTTATTTTCCTTCACTCCCTCCTTCCTTCCCTCTCTCCACTTGTGGCTGCCAGTATAAAAGTACTTTCTGAGCTCTGCCTCAGCACTTTCTAGTGAAGATCTAATTTTCTCTGAAATTCCCTTACAGTTATTCATTAGAAGACTGGAATCTGGAGCTGGAGTGTGTTAATTCCTGTGAGAACAACAACTTTCAGTCACAATTAAACAGTTCTTCCCCCATGCTGTGTGGCCTGACCAAAGCATACCCCACATAGTCTTACTTCTGAGCCTCTCCTGTGAGGTGAGGATGAAGTGGCCTTGCTGGATTACATTGTCTTCTTGGAGCTACTGGAGCCAGGACTCAAACACCACAGGGAGGACTTGATGATACTTTGCTTGGAAAACTGAAGTGTGGATTTATTTGGGAAGCAGAGTAGAGGGAGAAGAGCTAGAGAACATACCTTGGCTGCATGGAGTTTAGTCAAATGCTTTGCCAGATAGTTGGGGTATGTATTTACTAAGCCTCCAACTAATTAAGGCAAATTTTTTGGGACTAAATGTGCAGACTGTAACAACTGACAAAATGCAAAAGTATGCAAAATTGTACTATAAAAATAACACACCTTATTTTCTGAGATTTTACTTAGCATTTTAATCAAGAATGGCTAAAATTTTCATATTCCCTGTGAACAAGTCAGATATTAATAGAAAAGTAATAATTTAGTAAAAGAATAATAAATATACAGTCCTGAGAGTAGTGATAAGTCTTTCCATGCCTACACAGACATTTTTATTTTTCTCAACATATGATGTACTATACCGTAAAATTCTATAGGCTTGTTTTAAAAAACTGCTGAAAACAGTAGCATTTGTGAGTTATTTGATTAAAGAAGTTGATTTGTACATCCCAGTAGCTGCTTACTCCAAAATGCTGTGGTTTTTATATTTGCCTTCTAGTAACTGTAGATTTCTTTGGAATTTTTGTGTTTGTTTTTATATAACATGATGAGCTTGGAGGGAAACTTATGTGCATTGAAGTTGATGTGTATGTTTAATAATAAATTAATTTTCATAAGGAAATAATTTGCTGTGCGAATGAATTAATTAAGACAACCTTTGGCCAAACCTTCTCTCTGCCCAAGTAATCTGAATTGTGTTTTTACCAATATACTGGGAGGACATACAGGAGGAATAAAAGTTAAGTCTGTCACAAGAGGAATGTGAACTAGATTTCAGTTTTCCAAATTATAACTCCAAGCACTGGGCAAGTAAGCATAAAGAACTGCCAAGATGCTGCCTCATGCTTTGTATGAAGTTGGAAGGTCACCAGATGATGACTGCTGGGGCGCATGGTGCTCCCTGTTCTTGTCTTACTGTCCTTGGGGGCAGACAGCTCATATAACATGATGACAAGAGTGAGCTGTGGTGTGAGAATTCAACTCCTCACCCTTTTCACCCTTGCACTATGTAAGTTTTTAGCACATTTTCTGTTTCTTTATCACCTGATTGGCTTTTGCCTTCTAACTGTATCACCATATTCTGTATAAGGTACCATGCCCATCACTCCCCCTTGGCTTCTAATTTGCCCTGGCTATGCTGCCCATGCAGCTGGCAAAGTTATAGCTATGCAGGGTAGATTGAGGACCATCAACATCCTATAGAATAGGGTGGATGGGTAGTTTGGCATCACAGACCTCATTTTTGAAATAATTTTACAGTCCTCCAAGGACACATGTTGCCTCAGAAGTGAAAGAAAAGATATACGGAGATAGGTAATTAGAATACAAGGTCGTGCCATTACGTGCCATTATCTTTTTTGGTCTACTACCTTCTTGGTACCATATTCAAAAAAACCCTCATAAACATGTTAAGAGAGCTAGATGTACTGTGTTCAGACCTTGTCCAGCTGCCATATGACTGGAATCCAAGGTTTCCCTGGTCTGGGGTTGAGTACTCAAAATTTGACCTTTGTATGAAAGACCTCTAATTTTAATCCTGCATAAATCATGACACTTTAAAATAGGGATTAGGTTTGGTGCCCAAAGCCATTAAAATAGAGCTATACAAGAGGAAATGTTTTAGGTTCACCTCTTGTAATTTGGGCTTGCCTGGTTCAACCATCACACTGTGACAGCTGCTGCCCATCTGGGCTGGGGACTGTTGCTCTCAGTGTAGCTCTGGATCATTTAATATATACAATTAAGCTAACACTAAAGTTTGTTTGTGACCTTGATTTTAGAAAAGTTTGGACAGAAAAAGATGAAAGATGGAGGCCCAAGAGAAACCTTCCGGCACACTCAGCCCCATGCAGCTGCTTCCTCATACCCTAGCACTGAGATGGGGGAGAGAATCAGAAGACTAAAAGTGAAAAAAACTCATGAGTTGAGATAAAGACAGTTTAACAGGGAAGGCAAAAGCCACACACATAAGCAAAGCAAAACACGGAATTCATTGATCACTTCCCATGTTCAGCCATCTCCAGGAAAGCACATATGATTCAGGAAGACAGATGCCATGACCCTGAATGTCCCCCCTTCCTCCTTCTTCCACTCCTTCTTCTTGCTCAGCAATAGCAAAAACATCCCTGTGTTATCAAGCCTGTGTTCAGCAGAAACCCAAACCACAACCCTGTATTAGATACCATGAAAAAATCTATCCCAGCCAAAACCAGGTCAGCACATTACTGTAAATCCCAGGAGAGCTCACCAGGTATTTTCCAAAATGCCTGTTGTAGTCTGCTATATAAATTAAAATTTCAAAGGAAAATAGGCATTGATAAAACTGATGTCAGCTAAAATGTGCCTGCAAATAGGAGGAAATTATGGCATAGCTGTCCCCTGCAAGGCACAGTAACCAGGCAGAGTACTGCAGCTTGCCTTGCACAAGAAGGTTGTCTATAGCTCCTGTCAGCAGAGTGATTGATTTTCCCTGCCAGTAGCTGTGTTGAAATTGATACGGCTCACACTTCACTTCTGAGCTGCACTGTGAATCTCTGAAGTCATGGTCTGCTTATTTAGCAGAAGTTCAGAAGCAGCAGTAACTAATATGTGGAAACCCACCAGTGACTGACTTTTAAAAATAATTTGGACTGAAGAGAGTAATCCTGCTCATGTATCAGTTGTGTTATGAACTGTATTTAGCCAAGCATATGGTTATTTTGCTAGATTAGAGGTAGGATTTCTTTATTTTGAAAATGAGAAGGTTTATACATGAGGATATTATCAGATCCAAATTCCAAGTCTATTCCTCTTAACAGTACTGTTCATTTGGGCATATACTGTGCTTCTTAACTGTTTTGAAGTCCACAGGAACACAAATTCTGCTATCAGAAAGTGAAAAGAATAGGGTCTTTGAGCCCAGGCTCTATTCTGAGACCCACCCTATCATACTCAACCCTTTCTTCTGACACAGCATCCATTACAAAAGGTGTCTGTCCCATGGGGGCCCAGCAATAAAATAAAAGCCTTGTATTTGTTCCCCCCTCCATTCCATACACTCTCACTCCCACAATGTCCTGAGACTTGATTTTCTTAAGGATTACTTTTCAAGCTTTCCTCTCATAGAAGGGCTAATGAAACTCATTGATTTCTAGTGGAAGCTAAGCAGGGACCCAGCACTGACACATATTCCTCCAAGTGTGGCCCCACCAGTGCTGAGTAGAGGGCAAAGATGACTGCCCCTACCTACGGCAGCGTTCCTGCATCCTAGCTCAGGATAACAGCAGTCACCTTTCTGCCACAGACTCATTGCTGGCTCATGCTGAACCTCACGTCCACCAGGACACTGAAGTCATTTTAGCCAAAGACGCTTCCCAGCTGGGTGGCCCCAGCAGGTACAGATGCTTCTTGTTACAGAATCACAGTATGATTTGTGTTGGAAGGGACCCACAGGGATCATTGAGCCCAACTCAAAAGTGAATGGCCCATATAGGTAGTGAACCCACAACCTTGGTGTTATTAGCACCATGTTCTCACCAACTGAGCTAATCTTAAGGGTCTGGTGCCTAGGGTTGTTCTTGCCCTGGTGCAAGACTTTGCAATTCTCTTTTTTGAACTTCATGAGGTTCATGTCATAAAAAACACTGAAATAAAATAAACTTTCTTTAAATAAGAAACAATTTAGATAATGAAATACTAGAGACAAAGGATGTAGTTGTATTTCTGTCTTCCTAGAACAGAGCACCTATGCCTAAGTCATTCCTGATAGACATTTGTCTTGGTCTTAATAAGACCAAGTAATGAAAACTTGGCCATTTCTCTCAGGAACTTCTTCACCCTGAGAAAGTTTTTCCTGATGTCTACCCTGAAATTTTCCTTGCAGTTATCATTGCTTTTCCTTCATGATGGTTTTTGAAAATCATCAGGCACCACCCTCCCCTACCAGTCTTCCATTTACTAAGGTAAATAACCCCACTTTATTATACATTTTTGATTTTGGATCTTTGATTGTACTTGTTGTTACTCTTCAATTTTTGTGTATTCCTGTTAAATGTGATGACCAGTTGCAAAACTGTATTTACGGCCTCCCTCACTTGTGGTCTGGGCTTTTGGTGATGATGGCTCCTACTGAAATTCCACACTCCAAACCCTCCCCTCCACAAAAGAAACTGAAATACCTTGACCTGAACAGCCATGCAAAAGACTAATTGTGCTTACCAACTTCATTTAACTTTAAACCTAGCAATGAAAAAGACAGAGACCTGGGGTTTGATTTGGAGTAGAAAATTTCAAGTTTTCTTCCTACATCTGAAATAATATGTCTCAGCTGTGGTGGTGCATCCCTCCTCCTCCCCAGGCTGCTCTGCAACCTTAGGAATTCTTGTTAGGCCTCCATCTTGATTAATGACTCTTGGGCAGTTAAGCTCCCCTTGAACCTATCAGAAACACTGTCTGTTCCCAGGAACATCTGTTGCCTTAGAAACTTCTGTTTTCTAACAGATAGCATTGGAACATTATTCTGTCTGAATCATAGCCCAAGTGGAACAATATTATTGTTACTGAGGAAAGTTCAGTAATTACCATCTTGGATAATTTGCAGTCAGGATGGAGATTGACAGATGATTACAGCCAAACCTTTGGTCACCCTATAAACTGTAGTCCTGAGTGAGGCTCTTTGAGTTTTCTGTGCTGCAGCATCTCCCTCTGAGTGGGATGCTTCTCAGAGCTTGCCAGCGCTGAAGTTTAAGATAATTGGAGGATCATGGCTGAAAGCTGATGATGGAGCCTTGACTAGTAATACCCATCCCAATTATTTTTATTATTTGAGGTATTTCACCAAACTTGAAGAGAATTTTTAACAGGTACCTTTGTACATAATTGTTGTGTGTGAATTGATGTAAATACCTTATAGCAAGTGTAGTGTGAGTGTTGCCATCTCTTGATTTGTAGTTAACCTACTTCTGTGATTATTGTAAATCCTATTTTATCATTCATTGTTAAGTTTGTCAGTTGTTAGGGGTTGTTAAACCCTTTAGATATAAGCTGTTGACCAAGTCTGAGGTGAAATTTGGACTCAACCACACCCAGGCTGCATCAGGAGTTTAGAAAGTAAGGGGTCAACTCTGAGCCTTGTGTCTCAGTGGGAGGATCTCCCTTACCACCTTGCCCTTTTGTGAACCTGGTTTCAATGCAAATTGATCCTAATACAATTTTCCTGAGTGTATTTCATATGTGTAGTAATCAATAGAGTGAAACTTGCCACCAAGTGTTAAGTCATGCTTATGCAAAGTTATAGTACACTAATTTTGCTAATACCTTTGATAGTGATTCTTTAGGTGACCTTAACCACTCATTTACATGAGGTAACTGTGATTTCAATCTGTGTCTACGTAATGCCATTCCTTTGCAATCCATCTGCAGAGAACTTTGTATGTACACTCTATAAAAGCAGGGGTGGGCATCCATTTTAAATCTGTCATTTTGACTATCTCTGTACTCAGCAGAAAGAGGGAGGACTCCTAGAGAGTGATTCATCTTGGAATAGTGTAAGTATCAAAAATACACTGGAGATCTTTTGCTCTCTGAGACCATCTCTGCAGTAAACAATGAGGTAGCCAAGTAAATTAGCTTAAATTAGACTTTGCCATAAGGTGGTTAAATTGGCTGAGTGAATGTAATTATCAACACTATTCTGTTGTGGAAATTCTTGTTACTAATGCAAAAAAAAAATAGTGCAAAAGATGACCTCATGAAATATTATCCTGCTGACTGCTTTGTCAGTGTAACTGAACAAAAATGCTTGTAAAAACAAAATAGACATGGCTGTGGGCTATCTACTCAATAAACTGTACACACATGTTGCAACTGGTGACCTATAGTGAATCTGCTGAAAATGCCAAGGGTCAAATAGCTGCAGTATAAGCAAATTGAGTGGTAGGAATTGGCTAGTTTTACAGAGATTAAAACAGCATGTTGAAAAAGATTTGCTTCAATCAGGTGTCTGCAACACAGACCCAAAAAAGTGCAGTTTCTCCCAGTTTACATAGTCATCACCAGTGTTTTATACGACGCATAATCCATGGATTTGGTTGTTCAATAAGGACTGAGGTTAAGAGTCCAGTAGGTTTCAGCAATAAGTGCACGTCAGTTGTTATGGGCCCTATTTGGAGTTGGATTGTTTGGGCATGTTGTCCATACCCCAAGATCTACACAAGCATGACATGTCCAGCTTACAGGTATTAAGCAAATGCTTTTTGACTCACAAAGTCAGCTTGGAGGTCAAGAGGACTTGACCTCTAAGGTTAAGGATATACTCACTGCTCCAGATATGGTACCCAAGATTGTTGTTGCTCAGCCAGGCATCAGTCACAATGGGGAGGGCAGGCTGTCCCACAGCTCCCTGCAGTGGATGCCCAGGGCTGCTGAGCTGCCACCTACCACCAGCTCCACTGGTGACATGACCAAGAAGCTCCTGAATGGTGTCTAGGCCAAGGAGCCTTCCTCTCTGTTTTAACTTATGATTATATACCTTCTTGTGCCAGTGTTTTCCCTCTTGAATCCTTGAGCTGCTAATAATCATGGCACACCATATCTAGAATATTTCTTTTCCTTGTCTCTGTATGGACTCACAGCTCATTTTCTGCAGTCTGAGCAGAGGCTGTGCAGCTGTGGTATCAGAGGATCCTTGGTGCAGACTGCTAAAGCCCTGGGGATAGGGGAAATATGCAGCAGAGTACAGAAAGAAAGAGACAGGCTTCACTAAACAGGACATACTTTATTGAGGTGATGGAAGAGAGTGAATTTGGAAAGGGCATAAGATGCCATTCTTCAGGGCATGAGCCAGCTAAACAGTAAATTTGGGAAGAATCTGTCCTTACACATCAGTTCTTCCCTGACTGCTTGCCTCGTGGGTTTTGTGGAAATTTCCTTTGCAGCATCTGGAACCAATCACTGTCCAAACCAGATCACATTAAGTAGGTGCTTGGGCTGCTCCTGCATTTGCAGCTCCTGCACTTTGTGCAGATGGAGATATCTGTGTGAAAAGACAACAACCCACCTGTGCTCTGCATTGCCCTGATGTTAGTGAGCAGACAGGGGTAGAAAGTGATTGTAAAAGATGGATCAATGGCTACTAATCCTTTTTGTCAGGTTGTTCAATATTTCATTTTTCAACATTACAGATGGAAAACAACCCCCTTTTTCTTCATTTGGAGAAGGATATCTATCTGTTCCCATATTTACCTCACATTCTTACATAACTGATGTCCTTGGTGATGAAACAATATGGGCACTTTAATCCAGTGTCCTAGTTATGGGGTAGTGCATGGTGGTCCTCTTGCTTGCTTTAGATTTATTTCTGTACCAAGGCTCTGTCTTGTGACTGGTTATCAGTCTCCTTAGCATTGCAGTAGTAATCTTTTATCTTTTCTATCTATTACGTTGACTTTGCCTTTAGAGCTTGTCTCTCGCATTTGGAAAATAGGCAAAACTGATTTCTCTCCTAAAACATCACATAGCTCAAACAGTTTTTGAAAGAAAACTGTCAAGAGGACATGTTTTCATTACTTAGAAAAAGGATTCAGTCATTAAATGCTTTCTTTCATGTGTGAATTTGTTGTAGCTAAAGCTGCCTTCAAGGTAAAATTACAGTAATGCAAAAATGTTGCTTATGAGAAGCCCAAATCGAATTAACCCTGGCTCACTTCCAGGGAACTCCCTTATTTCTCATATGGAGTTCAGAAGGAGAAATCAGAACCCTTTAATCCGCTTTTTTTTATGTGACTTCTCACTTTCCTCTTTGCCTCAAGATTGCCTACAATCAAAATATACTATTTATTATTTTCCTATTAATATAACAGTAATGAAGGAAATGCCTTCATCAAAATCAGGAAATACTTCTGCTATGAAACCTGGAGAATTCTAGGCTAAGACATGCAAGTGGTGTTAAGGACTAAAATTCCTGTGTACTTTTCTATTTTCTTGAGCACTGCCTTCAGATCAGCAGCATCTGCGCTATTCTGAGATAGCTGGGACATCTGGATATCTTGGATGAAACTGCTGGATGAAAGTTGTGGATGGGCAAATTAAGGAAAATAGGAGGACAAACTGTTCAGAAGTTCTATAGAACTGAATTCTGATAGTCATAATTCTTAAGGACCTAACAATAAACTACCTTCTCTAAGGAATAAAAGAAAACTGAGAAAGAAATATAATGACCAAAAAGTCTTATTTTTCATAAGAAACAGTGTGCTGTGATTTGTAAGATAGGCACCATGTTAGCTTACCAGCATTGTCCCCATTCCATGTGACATTTTATGGTGAAGACAGGCACTCGTTATTTGAGAGGCAAATGCCATCTGTGTAGGTGATCTCTGCTGGCTGCCTCTACAGGCTGTTGTGACTACAACAGCATCAGCAGAATTTTGTTTGAGTTGGCAGCTGGTAATGATAAATTTCAATTAATATAGATAGATAAACATCTTGGAGATGGTAAACATTCAACATGCCTTAAAATTGATAGCTGAAGTAAAAGAAAGAGACCTAGATGTATGTTCACCGAGGGGCAAGAGAGCTGAAACTGTCTGTCACTTTTGATAGCCACCACTTAAATAAGCAGTGTCCAGGCTGTGCTCACACTTACTGTTATCTTCAGGCAGTGAGGATGAAAAGGAGGAACTAGGAAACACAAATGGGGAAGAGGCTGTGTGTGAAATGGAGCAGAGGACTGTAGGCAAGCTAGGGGAAAGAAAAAATGGTGATCCATAAAAAGCCAAATTGTATGTGTTCTCCTAAATATAGAATACATACTGTACTTTTAATGGTATAGAGTTTAGGAATTATGCCAGGTCTGAGACACATCATGGAGATATTTATCCAGTGACCAGTTTCTGCGGACTGAGTGGGCCACTCTGTATTCCCATCTGGAACAAAGCTACTTAGAAATCCAGCTCTCCACACTCCAGCAGACATTGCTGACTTTACAGCTACACAGAGCTGGAATGAATAGTCTTGAAACATCTGTGTGGAGTAATGGGGACAGAGAGGAAAGGGTAACATGGCTTCTTATCTTTTCTCTTCTGTTTTTAGTTTATTTAAATTCCCAAGTCAATCTAAAACCCCCAAAATAGTGTTATAAATATAAATGCAACAAATACCAGACACTATGTTGTCAGGTTTGCTCTCTTGAAATTTTGGGCTACTTACCTACAATTATAATTGCAAGGAATAAGCCAAAAACTGATATAAGAAACTGGACAACCACATCAGATTTTAATATGAGCTGAAAGTGTTTTAGACATCATACTGCTGGCAAAATTTCAGCCTGAACGTGAGTGCTGCCTGAAAAAGTTCTTCCAGCTGACTGTCAAAGACTTTTTCTGTTTTAAATGAGACTCTTGGTGTTTGATAGATTCCACCTCCCCACCGTCCCCCCCGCCCCGCCCCCAAATTTCAATCCTGGCTTTTTTTGTGGCACCTGTAGTACTGTTGTTTTCATCCTGGCCTCTGTGTTGTGTGTAGTCCAAAATTGTAATAGCTTGTCTGTACTATTTCTTTTGGCTTAAGTATTCATTTTCAGGAATCATATGTAAAACATGAATAATGCTTAATTATATTTCAAAACTTTCAGGAATTATTAGAGTGCAAAGAAATTAAAATATGTAAATTATTCACAATTGGGGGTTTTCCTTCTGTCTTGGCAACAAAATTAGGTAATAAATATCCCCTGTAACACTGAGGTTCTTACTTTAATCTGTGAAGATCTTAGAAGTAACTCTTTAAAAAGTATGGCAAAAAAGTTAAAAATTAAATTTTTAAAGGCCTTAATTGTATAAGATCTGCTTTAAAATCAGTTTATAGTTTCACAGTATTCTCTAAGGACATTTAAGTGCCATTTTCCTGAAAATTATGTATTGTCCAATGGTTAGAACTTCAATGTTTGGAATGTTGATGAAGCAAGCCTCATAATACAGCCCAGTAATTAAAATAACACCAACCAGAAATTGATTTGTGTTTCTTAAGTTTCAACCATTGTAAATGTGTGCAATAAGAAATAGCAAAGCTTTGCCATCCTCCCAGGGTCAGGATGTAGGGTTTTTGCAATATTAGTCACAGAACTGATTGCATATCAAACTATTTTTGGTGCGTTTTGAGCTGTTGATGCTAATCTTTCAGACATGTTGGTTTGTGCATAGATAATGAATTGCTTCTCCCAGAGCATGGCTCTTGCACGCCACTGCAATACTAACAATGACAAGACGAAAGATCATTTGCTGCCTTTATACAAATGTTCTCAGCCAAAAATGTATCCAGTAGATTTAAAGTCTATTTCTTTTTTTTTTTTTTTTTTTAAAAAAAAAGCCAGTTTCAGATAGTTGAAGAAATCTGAGTAACTCAGCTCTAGTCAGACTTGAGTAGTAAGCACAGCTGGACTCTAGACACTGACTCACTCTCCAATTACCACTACCCAGATTTTTTTCCAACAGGCTCTTTTCTGACGATAAATCTTCCAGCTTCCCATGATATACTGCTGGGCTGAGATCATGTCAATGTAGACAGAAAAACTAAATCTATGTTTACATTCATAAGGAAGAAAATAAGGCAAGAAATTTGAAACAAACTAGCATCAGTAAAAGCAAAAGAACAACTGGAAAACATACAGACAACTTTGGAACGTCTTTGTACAGATTACAGTGGAAATATTCTGCTTCTGTTTATGGGCCTGCCCACTATAAGCCTTTTGTTGCAAGCAGGAGAGGAAAGCAATATATACTTAAGAAAGACTACCCTTACTTAAAAGCAACAGGACAAGAGATTTTTACTTTGTAGCATGTTACAACCAGACTATCGGGGATAAAAAACCAAACTTACATTTTGGTAAATATAAGAAAATAAACAGTGGTTTCTACCAACCCCAGTCTTGCTATTGTATGTGAATAAATAATTATTGACCTGAAGGACTGTTTGGAATGTCTTGCTGCAAATTTCAGATATATGTTCTATGTTCTTTTGACCACAGCATGTGAACATTACTATGTTTTGGCACAACCAGATCTCCCTTTTGCTTCAAGTTTACTCAGAAAATTTGGATTTGAGTTTAACTGAAAGATGCCAAGATCCACTCTTTCCTAGACCAGATATCTTAGACCAGTTTTAATTGTATGGGTCTATACAGTGGATGAATTCCGTGACCTGTTGTATACCAGAAGTTTAAATATACTTCCTTATGGCTATAAACCTGTTTTTAAAATTAAATCATAGAGCATATTCTACTTTTTCTAATTGTATGGTCAGTCTCCTGTAGACCATGAGTAAGCACCTTACAGTCAACCTGTCATCAGTAGAGCACAATTTAAAACAGACAGTTTTTATTGATGGAAAATGATCTGTTAATCACAAAAACAACATAGAAGTTGTACTGTTGAATTTGCAGAGCCAACTCATTTTGAAGTAGTTTTTACAGATATCCAAAGATACTAACCAACTGCCTTCTCAGTCCTGTGCAGCACGGAAAAGATAATATCCCAAAATAAAACTGTGGCTGACAAATAGGCTACTACAGAGTACCAACAACCAAACTAAATTGATACATAAATTTGGTTGGTCTAGCAAAATCTCAGCCAGGCATTTTTTTCAGTTTGTTTGAAGATCAAAAATGTCAGGAAGAATGAGTTCCTGATATTTTCTTTGGCTACTAGTGAAAACTCATCAATATTCAGGTGATTACCCTTGAACTTTGAAGAGTCTGTTATAGCAACCTTGAAAAAAGAGGTTAGTGAATCCAACTTTAGTCCACTGATGGGACAGAAACCTTATGAGGGAATGCAGATATTTTTATACCAGACTCATGAAAATGCTCAGTAAAAGTCACCAAATTAAAACATTATGAAGAAGGATAAATGCAGTGAGAAATTAAGCTAGTCTTTTGCCCCCAACACCAATAAATTGTAAGAGGAAATGAAATTATCTAAAATGTAATTACCCTCCCTCTTCTTTTTACACATGACATAACTGAATGTTCAGAAAAGCCCTTTGACTGATGTATTCCTTTGAATTTCAGTGCTGTCAGGAGACAGCATCAGGAAGGTGTCACTGTTGCCTACTTGGCCTATGCCTACATTTGGAGAGGCAGAATGTTGGGAGATGGGAGGTTTACTTCTCTTCCCTGACACTGTGAACTCCTTGGATGGCAAGGCTGAGGTGGAGCCATAATGAAGAACAAGGTCTAGATCACTTTGTCTGCAACTGCTGAAGGCGAGTGCCTGGAGATGCAAAATCAGCATGTTAGTAAGCATGATGCTGGTGAAATGAAGTGTGGGAAGAAATAGGATTGGCTGTGGGGCCATGTGGGAGGGCAAGAAGTGAACTGTGGTGGTGTGGTCCAGGACACCAGGCTGCTGGGGTTACTACTCTGACTACTGTTCTACTACTGCCTGCAAATGAGCGATGCCTGCATGTATTTGGAGCTGGGCGAGCTGGGCAGGCAGTAACCCAAGTGCTGCCTATGCAGAAGTCAGAGCAGGGAAAGGAAATATGGGGAAACACACACCCACACACACGGATGGGACCAGAGTAGAAATGTGCATCATGAGTTCCTGGGGCCCAGAAGCTGTCAGAGTGGACTGAGTTGTGCCAAGTGAAGTGGATTGGCAGATGAGGTGACTTAGGATCTAAGGATGGCACCATACTTCTGAAGACACCTGTCTGTCTCTCTCTCACTTTTTGAGACTGCCTGCTCTGTACTCCCCTCCTGCAGCTTGGACTTTCTCAGTGCCCTGTGTAGAGTTTGTAGGCTGCCGTGGATGTAAAAAGCAAAAACCAAGATGTCCACAGGCCTGTAGATAAATTAACACTTGTCTGTTCCCTGAGAATATCATCTGTTCACTTCTGCAAGGTGACGAGATTAGTTGGCGTTGGATGAGAAGGTGCAACACCATATGTACTCAACACTCAGTATATAATTACATAGATGCCATAATTTTTACCCATATTTAACTGTATACAGTTCACTGAGAGGGCAAAACTGCAGGCACTTAAGTGTGTAATACCATCCAGGTACCTATGTAAGTTATGGGCCCATAAAAATTAAATATGTATAAAGAGAATGTAGCCCCTATTAAAAGTATTTGTAACACTATCTGCTATATACTATCTGCTACTATATGTATAAATACCATCTAAAACATAAAGCATACCAGCTGGATTGATTTAGCTACATTGTGATCCACCCTTGCTGTTTAACTGTTACCAGATTTGTTAAAAAATTCTAGGTCTTCAATATATCTAATAGCATTGTGGATTTTTTTAAAGCAATACATTGTTAATAGCTGTGCAACTGATAAACTTGGTTTTCTAATTGGAAATTTAAACATATTAAACCCTTGTACTTAGTGTGGCTATATTGTAGGCAATTTTAATGGTTATTCAGAAGCTATTAGGATGAGTCTCAGCTTCTGAAATTTGTTATGCAAATATGACATGTTTTCAAAATAACAATGTGTGTACCAGATTTTTGCATATTCATGTAGGTGAGCTGAAGAAGAAAGATTGCCAAAATACTGGTGCCAATAGTTATTCTAGCTCTGTAGTCTGAAAATAAATCAACAGTTTTATCAGCAAGCCCTGAATTTGAAGGAGCATTCCAGTAGAAACTGATTTCCACAGTGCTGGTGGATGGGGTTGGGGTTTTCTATTCTGAGGATATAGTCTGCATCTGGTGAAACCAGTGCAGTTTTAGACAATACTTAATGGTGAGAGGAGCCTTAATTGGAACCTTTCCTAGTCAGTTTTACTTTCTCGGCTCAAGTTCCACAGAGTTCAGACAAAGGAAATTACACAGCATGACAAAAATAACACAAAAGCAAAAGACTATGAACTAAGACTAAATAATGTATTTAGTTTACAGCAGGACGGTGCTCAAGAATTGGCTGATATGTTTGTTAATCATCTTCATCTCATATGTCTTGCTTCGGCAACTTCCAGTTAATTGGAATTTTGCTTACACAGGGAATGTAAGTTATCTCTAGCTCCTTATGCTGGTATCTATTTCTAATGGGGAAGAGGACCTTGCATTACATGCAAGGAAAGCTTCATTCTGCTAATCTGCAAAAATACTAAAGTTTCCACTCCTGAATATCACTTATATTTGAAAGAAGACCACAAACCCCAAACCCAGAAAACAAGCAAGTAAAAAAGCCAAACAAACTTGAGGTAAACAAAGGGAAAACAATCAGCTATGTAAGCACCTAAATTTAGGCAGTCTAGATGTCCTTTGGAGGCCTGCAGGATACCTACCTCTTTCCAAGTATTCTCAGGAAAACTATGCCCTTTAAAAGAAGATCTTAAAAGGTAGGTGCAGGCTAAGTGGCTTGATTAGGCAGAATAAATCCCGCACTGGTGTTTATTTTGAGGGGTTTCACTTGTAGTGGTGGAAGTGCTCTGAGTAAGTCTAATATGAACATTTATTAGCAATTGGAACATGGCTGGCTGCTTACAATTAGGTTGGAATTTTGCAGACTGCTTTATAAAGTGGCTGAGTGTTTGAACACTCAGTATGTGTCAGGACTGAACAGGATATTTTTTCATCATCAAGTCATAGGCTCAGAACACGAAGTCTTCCTGGCCAAGTCTGTATTATACAATACCTGTAATCAAACACCAAAAAGGCTGAACAAAATCCTTCAAATGCCATGGGTTTCTTTTAATGGAGACAGAATAATATTTAAAAATGTTCAGACAATAAGAGATTTTCCTTGGAAAAATACTTTAAATGTCGAGGGTTTTTTTGTATTATTCTGAATCCTGAAAAATAATTCTTTATCTTATTAAAAAGGTAAAAATCCTAGGTATATAGGTATGTCTAGTTCTCATGTTGGATAGCAATACTCTTGGGGTTAATGAAATCTTTCAATTACCTACAGATTATTTGATAAGAAAGCATCCTATTCTTCTCTGTTATACAGGTAGGAATTTGATTATTCTCAGGAGAGTATTAGAAATACAGTAAATCTTAAATGTTATGTGTAACAAAAGCATTTTCTTACTGTAAATTACTTTAGTGGTAATAAAAATCCAAGAAAAGAAAATATCAGTATCCCTTCAAACAGACAGACTTTGAAAAACTTATTTGTGTGTTTCACAAGCTCACAATTTAAATATGATAGACATACTAGGAAGAAGAAGAAGATCCTTATGCAGCAGATTAAATTAAGTCTAGAAATGAATTCTACTTTTTTTTGGTCCTGATTATGGATAGTTCAAACTTTCCCCTGTCTGTTTGGAGATGATGGAGCAGTGGCTGAGCTCAAGCTGTATTTATGCTGACCAGCCAGGATGTTTGTGTTAATTGTGTTGCTGCTGCTCCACACACAATAAAGACTGATTCTGCTTTTCTTTTCCTTGGTAGAAATTTGAATCTTCCTCTTTTCTCTTTACTTAGGCTCTAATTCCTCAAATATGTGAGTGCATCTTATCTTTAATACTTCAACCCCTCTCTTTTACAGTGATTCAATGCTCAGAAGTTACCAGAGGAAGATTGACTAGAGGAAAAAAACAAGTCAACTCCCCCTCTCCCTCACGCTCCAGCATGGCAAGCAAAATTATTTCAAGTACATGGAGCATCTTGCAAGGAAATACAAGGATAACATCCTTTCAGAAAAAGCCTAGGGCAGGGACAGGGCAGATTTTGCCTCTATATGTATCATGAAAAATTATACAAAGGGATCAAAAATATGATATATAACAGAAGAAAGATGCAATGAACATTTTTGTAATAGCAGCCTAAACATATTGAAGAAGATGCATGCAGTGAGAGGCAGAGGTGAACGAGAGACCTACCTGTCAGGATAAATTTGAGAAGATTGTGAAGATGTATCTAGATTTTCTCTGCCTCTGCACTAGAGTCTTGGACAGGGGATTTGGGGAATAAATCTAGGATTCATAAGCCCTGTGTAAGTGGAATCAGAGAGATTTAGAGTGTCACAAGGGATGTGACCATTGTTACTCTCCACTAAAATAAATTAACATTGAAAGCATATTCCAGCTAAAACAGTGCTCTGAACCTCTCTTCACTGTGTGATTCATGCTTTACTCACTTCAGCCTGCAGGAATTTAAAGGCTAGCTCAGAACATTTACCCTGCTATTTATAGTAAGTACAGAGGTATCTGTGCATTGTAGCTAGAACTAAAATCCTGGTATAACCTGGATGTCAAACATTTACAGAAGTAATAAAAATCATGGAGAACTGCAAACCAGAAAAAGATAAATAGGAATTGGGCTAGGAATTACACATATAGACTACAAGAAAAGATTTCTGAAAAGGTCAGATCAGTAAAGAAATAGAGCTAGACAAGGGGAAAATATGTAAGTAAATATTTCAAACAAATGAAAGTTAAAAAAATATTCAAGAAGTACATTTTAAGAGGTGAAAACACCAAAACTCCAATATATTAATACAATATATTTGAAGACAGAATTACATGAGAATTCAATCAGGCTGATGATACATACAGTAAGACCGTCAATTAACAATAAGAGCTGAAAGGGAGCTGGAAGCAGGGAAGGGACATTTTGTTCTAATCACTGCCATCCATAGAGATCCAAACATCCCAGACATGAGGGATGAATGGGGTTTGAAAGACAGACTACATATCAGCATCACCATATTTACCTTTTTATTAGCAGATGTAGTTAAGCAAATAAAGAACAACTGGGCTCTGGCAGATTAGCATTAGGCACTTTGCTAGTTAATATAATAAAAGTGGGAGTAGCAACTGTGCAATGATACATATTTAATGCAAATAAGCATTTCGTGTGTGTCTGTGTATGTTTCTGTGTCTGTGTTGACACAGACAGGGAGCTGGAACAAGCATAAAAACAGAGTTAAAATGCAAAGAGTAAATTTATTGCGTTACCTTGCTAACTGGAAGATCCCAAGGCAACACCCTGGCAGAGACACAAAAGCAGGAAAACAGGCAGTTAGGCTCAGTTATCCAAGTGAAAGGCAGGCCTGCTGTTTGCACCAATTTATCAAGGGTCCATGCACTTGTAGTTTAGCAGCATACTGTGATCTCTGGGCTTTTTTTATGATCTCTGAGCTGTGACGCTCTCTCTCACAAAACCGGGGAACTTAAGCATGTCCCGTGAGAGTGCCTCCAAGTCTCTCAAACACCTACAGTATCTCTACACAGAAATGCTTCTCGAAGCAGCATAAACAGCAGTAGGCACAATATACAGGCCTCCTCTCACTGTTATTCTCTAGGCCTTGACATTGCCAGCTGCAAGGTCACTTGAGTGAATCTACCATCCTCATCCTCCTCATTGCCATTCTTCTGCTTTTAACCCTTTCCTCCCAACAGGGCATTAATTGAGTAGCACAACGGTTTGGGGTATGCCAAATTGGACTGTGTTTGCATGGGATGATGGGGACAGCTTGACAGCTGAGCATATGGATGTTGTTGTAAACATTTGTGAGGTGGGTTGTTGTAAAAATTTAATTATTTTTAAATTCTCTTTAAAAATCAGCCCCCAGTGGTACTGGTACTGTGGAAGTAGTGAAAATACAGTTAGAAAAAAGTAACCAAAACATAGTGAGAAATTATTACAATCTCTATGTTTCAATAGATGCATCAGTGAGGAAGTTTGAAATTTGAGGAGCGTTTACCCTAAGGTGAAAAATTTTCATTTGTCTATTTTCTTTTCCCAATAAAATGATTTTTGTGTGAAAGGGTAAAGTCTTGCGCTGTAATTTTTTTTAAGTGTAGTAATATAGTAATTAAATCTAGTAATATAGATCTTAATTTTGATTCTTAATTTCTGCTGAAGTAATCTTTTGTGTGACATTTTGCAATGCTGTTAGTGTCACCAGTTATAAAATAAAATAAAAAACCCCAACCAGACGGGGTAGCTCTTCACCTAATTACAGACAATTTGGGGATTAATACTCAGTAAGAAAGGAGGAAAAAAAACCCCTAGAAGTTAAACAAATGAAAGAAAACAACAGATGTAGACATAGCTGCTGACCTGTCAAAAATCAGCAGGATGTAGCTCAGTAGAATTAGTGATGGACAGCAAACTGCAAACTATGGTTTCCAAAGGTGTGGTGCTGCTTATGTGCCAAAACTTAAAACATGAGTAGAAATTAAATTTAATTATAATGAAAAGCATCTCTGTTTTCTGCTATGCTCCTCAGCATTATCATATTTCTCCCCCTCTGGTCCAGGCTGGGTACAGCACCCCAAGCAAATGTGGGAACTCTGATGGAAGTCTTGACCTGTTCTGGGCAGTGTGTTGCCAGTCCCTGTAAGATCTCTTGGGTATTGACACACTGGTCAAAGGCAAAAGCTCCACCTTCTTGCATATATTAGGAGGATTTTGGCAGATGCACTCCTTACTCCTAAGTAACTCAGGCTGCAGCTAAGTCGTGAAGGGAAGAAACTGTGTGGGATGACCAGTGGCTATTTGAAAAAAAAAGTTGCTTTAGGTTAAAGGTTTTTTTTATATATATAAAAGATATGAACTTGCTTCTGGTTAAATATTAAATATTACAAAAATATAAATACATAGAAATACATCAATAGCATATTTCCCCCTGGAAAATTACGGAGGAGTCCTGGAGAATGAAACTTGACTTTCTATCCTGCAAAAACATTCAGATATTGCTGTGGCCCTGATTTGGCCCAGACCAAAGAGGAGATGCCACAGTTTGAGAATTAGCACGAGCGTAGGAGTGTGCACTGTAGGCAATGTGGATTATCCCAGCTCAGCTGAGCTCAGCGCCACGTTTAATCTGTCAGTACAGAGGCAGGCTGCAGTTCCAGGCCGGCTCCCAGGGCAGTGTTTGTTACAGCTGCGGTCAGATCACTCGGGACTGCCCCAGGTGCTGCCCACGAACACGGGTCTGGTGCGTGTCCTGAGCCACGATCCCGTCCTTGCTCTGAGGAACATGCCAGCCTGAACTACTGATTTTCCTCACTTTGTTGGCACAAACTGTAAGCCACTTCTGATTTTCCACCCTTTTACGTTCCGAACTTCTTCCAAGATCATTAACCAACTTTTAGGGGAACATCAGTAAGTAAGTAGCATTTTGTGGCAGGGCATAAAACAACATAACCTCAGCTGTAGCAAAATGGCCAACACAGCGGCAAAAATAGTAAATCCTGCAGTTCTCTTGGAAAAGTGACAAAATTATAAAACTCTAGAAAAATGTAGAACATGCCGGTGCCAGAACCGGCCGTGGCAGGTGTGGACACCTGGCAGAACCGCCCCGCCCGTGCCGCGACCGCCATGCCGGATATGGGCACCCGCCTGTGCCGGGACCGCCATGCCGGCTGTGGGCACTGCCGGCCCCGTCCCATCCCGCCCCGCCCGTGTCGGGACCGCCATACCGGATGTGGGTACTGCCTGTGCCGGGACCACCATGTCGGGTGTGGGCACTACCAGCAGCCCCGCCCGTGCCGGGACAGCCATGCCGGCTGTGGGCACTGTCGGCCCCGCCCCATCCCGCCCCGCCCGTGCCGGGACAGCCATGCCGGGTGTGGGCACTGCCAGCAGCCCCGCTCGTGCCGGGACCGCCATACCGGATGTGGGTACTGCCTGTGCCGGGACCACCATGTCGGGTGTGGGCACTGCCAGCAGCCCCGCTCGTGCCGGGACCGCCATGCTGGGTGTGGGCACCGGCCAACATGGCCCCGCCCACATCACCGCAGCAGCCAATGGCCGCGCAGGAGGCGCGGCCCTGTGCGGAAGTGGGCGGGGCCGGCAGAGCGCGGGAAGCCGGGGCGCGAGGCCGGCGGGCTGAGGTTGGGGTCTCGCCGGGTCGCATCGGGCGGAGCGGCGGGAGCGGGGCTCGGGACGGGGCCCGGGGCAACCCTGGGGCGAGGGAGATGGAGTTCTCCAGCCGAGCGAGGCAGAAGCATGTGCGACTGGCTGGAGACCGGCGGGAGCAGTACCCTCACAGCCTGCAGTTTTACCTGGAGCCCCCCATAGAAAGCATCTCCCTGGTGGAGTTTGAGAGTTTTGCCGTCGACCGCCTGAAGCGTGAGTAGTGTCTCTCTCTCTCCTTCCCTTCCTCCCTTCCTCTCTGCCCCCTTCTCCCCTTTCCCTTCTCCTTTCTCCCGTCCCGTCTCTCCCCTCGATGCCTGGCATCCTTCCCGTCGCGGCTGTATGTATTTCTGGCAGGCCTGGATGCACTGTTCGCCTGACATAAACGGGAGCTGGGCTGGCTGCCCGTGCTGCCAGTGAGCTCCCGTTAAAGGAAAACGCGTTGCTTTGGGCGCTTCGGGGAGCTGAGACAGATTTCACAATGAGCGTTTATTGTAGGGATTTTGTAGTTTTGGTTTACACGGAGGGGTTTTATGAGCACGTTTCCCATTCTATAGATGTTGTGACATATTTGATGTCTCAGTACTGCATTTCAGGTCGTTGTGGCTGGCGGCCAGGGGTTCCCCTGAAGTCCTGAAAACTGCTGGATCCAAGTTTCCATTAGAGTTGAAACCGATGTTCTGAGACTGATCCATCAGAGTTAGCTGTCTCCCTTTCCTTGTTGACAGTATGGATCCCAGGACTGGGCCAGCTGATCAGGACTTACAGGCCACACTTCATCCTCCATATTTCTCACTTCTCCTCCTTATACCACTAAAAACAATTCCTGTGGCCTTACCCAGTTTATGCCTTTCCCAAGCTGTTATACATTTAGTTTGATTTCAGCATGTTGTCTCTAACATGGACCTTTTCTTTTTTTGCCCAGTGCTTAAAGTAGTTGAAAATCTCGGTGTGAGCTATGTAAGAGGTACTGAGGAATACAAAAGTAAGCTGGAGAATGAGCTCCGGAAACTGAAGTTTCCCTACAAAGTGAGTAGAGATCTAGCCACGGAACCCTCTTGCACTTTATTTTCTTTATACCATTCAAGAGTAATGAATAAAAGCAGAGGTGATGAAATGCTATTTCTAAAGCTGCAGTTCTGTCATTTTGTCAGATGTGTAGTTTTACTTTGAAGGTATATATTTATTTCTTTAGGGAACTCCCTTCCTCAATTGTCATTTATTGTCTAAAAGATGACTGTTAATACAGTGTTGAATAGCAGTGGTAAATTGACTGTGAATTTTTAACCTGGGAGAGATTACTTCTCCAAAGTAATAAGAATATGTTCTATAGGCTTTGGCTGAGGATGATTATGAGGCAAGAAGAAAAGATCATATCTCTCATTTCATACTACGCCTTGCCTACTGTCAGTCGTAAGTACTTTTTGGATTATATTGTACTCTTATTATTAATTTTAAATGTATATAGATACTGCAGTGCTTTATTATAGACATTACAGATGCTTTAGAGTTGCATGGCTACTAAAGAGAGAGGCTTAAAGAGCATTTTTTGCTAGAAATCTGATTTCAATTGTGATGAAAAGGGATATGTGGAATAAATTAATATCTGGATTTTGTAATAACTAAAAAATTTACGAACTTTGGCTTTTAAACACATACAATTGATTTGAGTCTCTTTATAGCTTTTTTTAAATGAAAGCCCATCTGTATTAACTGTTTGTCAGGCATTTGCAATGATTGATATCATAGTTTAACTTCTGAATATGCCAACTGTTGATAACTGACCAAAGACCTGACTATTTAAATAGGCTTTATGCTATTGTATAGAGAGCACTGTTTCTGACCAACTTAAAATACCATCTGAGTTTGAGGTTTCATCTGCTGCCTCTGTTTTTTGTCCATATTCATTGCTGTGGCTGGTTGCACTGCAGTTTTTTTGTTACATGAAATTTCAAGCGAAAATTTGGTCCTGTAAAGCGTGTTCTTTTTGTTTCCCTTATAGTTTTTGGATGAAATTAGAGGTTGTCAGTGCTTCGTGTCTGCAAGTAGTTTTGTCATTCATTTGTGTGAACTCTTTACTCCTTATCACTGCAGTCATTTTAGAATTAAAACTGGCAGATATGAAATGTGTCGAATTGTTAATTTGATTGCACATAAGGCTACAATACAGTTCATTTTAATTAAGTGACTGTGATAGAATGCATATTATGATACTGTTATAGCTGGTATGGCAGAAGTGCTGCTATGGATACAGATTTGTAAGCAAAAGCAGATAGGGAAAGTGAGTAGGAGGGATTGTGGTCTAAGCCAGGATATGGAGCTGGAATGGATGGGGCTTTTCTTAGAAATGACTTTGAATTCCTGCTTCAGAACATCTGATCAGAGTAGAAAGTAGCAAAGGCCTCAAAAGCCTGCCTCCAGATGGATGAAATAACATAACAGGCCCTGGGTGACTTTTAAACACCCTGAAGTCTTCCAGATCATTCATGTCCCATGCTGTTGTCCTTTCAAAAGACATCTGGGCTGTGCTGAAGACAGTTTGTCAATGTGTGTGATTAATGAGCCTGCTAGATCCATAATGCATGTACAATGAGGAACAGGTTGTGGATGTGGAGACCAATACCAGCCTTCACTGCAGTGACTCTGATAGTGTAGCTTGAAATCCTGAAAGAAGGAAGCAGATTGAATGACAGAATTGAAACTGAAATCCCTTCTGTATTTGACATGTTTAATTTGAATATGAATAACAAGTGTAATATTGCCTTCTTTCTAGTGCCCATGTTTGTTGTATTTTTATAAATTGCTTTAATCATACTAGTCCTGCTGATTTTCACAAGACAATATCTTGCTTTACCTGTATTGTAAGTTTACCAAAACCCTCAAAAAATAGTATCCCCAAGTAGTCTGGGGTCTAAAAGGCCCCTGAAAACATTGTGATTTGTATTAGTGGCATTTTGAATAATCTATTTGGCTTAATTCCAAAGCCAGAACTTTACTTTAAACATTTAGTGTTTAGATTGTTTAGACCATTACTTTTTTTTATGGGAGATGAGATGTTTTGAGGGTGTTGGTAGTTGATGAAAATTCTGCTCTTGTGGAAGGTGAGAATCTGACTGAAGTTCTTGCTTAGTAAATAAATTGGGGATACTGTTCAAGCCCTGTGTTTCAAGGAAGTGTCTTAAAAATTAGACTATAGGCAGGGCAGAAGTGGGCAGCTTGTTGAAGGTGAACTGCTGTGCAGAAATGAATACAAGCTATTTTGGGCCACAGAATAATCAGGAAGGAGCCTGGCTTTGTAATCTAGGGGGAAAGACGTCTTTAGAGGGAGGAGGGGTTTGGATAGAGCTCTGGGACTCCCTTTATATAACTTACAGGTGCCATTTTGTGTCCCCATTTATATGTACTTGCTACATTTTGATAAAGCATCTTTTAGTCAGTTTCTACTTGTACTTTGAAAATGTGGATTTAGTGCTTACTCATAACATGGAAAATAGCATACTAAAAACTATGAGGTGAGCCTGTACCCACTGTTCTCTATTCTCTCTTGAAAAGCAACTACTTTGGGATATTTCTGTCATCTACAACTGGCAAGTTCCCAAAAGATAAAATCGGGAGGCAAACAGAATATACTGTACTTCAAGTTTTTGTCATACTAGGTCAGAAAAATAAGCTTGGCACAAATCATTAGGTTGTAATTAATTGAAGAAAGTTGTTAGGGTAGGAGTGATTGAAAACCTGCATTTAAATAGACATAACTGATAACCAGATTGAATTCAGTGTGTACATATGTTTACATTTTCTTGTGATAGTGCTTTTTCAGTTTTTAGTTGGCCAACAGTGCCATCCAGGGGTAAAAGTTTATATCGATTTTTCTTTTCTAGTCTCTATCAGTCCTCACTTGTAAATTGTATTGTTTTGATTTGGTTTTAATGTGATCTGAAGTGACCAGCTCCACCATTCTGGTCAGTTAAATTTCTAAGGTAGTCATCATCTCTTGACTTTCCTTCTTCTGCCTTCTGAAATCTAAGACTTCAAAGGTTACTCTCTTATGATAGGGTATTTACAGTCTCATCCATACCCTTCTTTCACACCTCTTCTAATGTCACTTAGATCTGTCAAGACAAGGAAATAGAATAATCTTGTTTCATTTGCTTTAATGGCAGATGCAGATGTAAAGATAATTTTATTTGCATGTGGATGAGAGTGTGCATTTTTGCTTTTGTCTACTGCATCTCTTGTCACAGCAAATCAGTTATGAAGAACCTTGAAAGTCTCAGGAGCATAATTTTCACTTTACTTTCTTAAGAGGGAAGAAATAAATTTTAGCTCTGCTCTGACAGCAAAACTCTTTTATCCAGGAAACCTTCTAATATACTTTTATGCCTTTTTAAAGTGTTTTTTGCTTGATTTGTGTCTGTGTCACATAACAAGGACATAAATTCTATTTCAAACTTAGCAAGGCCTGTTCACTACTCCCTGACATTTTTTTCTATATGACAAATTAGACTTCTCTGCTAAAATTGCTGCCTCTTTATGTTGAATAGCATTTCCTTTTGTGTTTTATCTGTACCCATGTTACCCTTGCTGTCTAGTCTTTAACACTTAAACTCTGAGTAATCTGTTGGTGTTGGTTGCCTAGTAAGTAAAGCAGTGACCTGGCTTACGCTCAGAGTTTTCATAAAGCAGTGTTAAGTTGTTGGAACTCTTGTATTAATTGTGGAATGTGAGCTACTAATCTTAAATTCCAGATTTACAAGCATTTGCATGTCTTTCCTAAAGTACTTCTGTGTTCATGCTTCCTAACAAATATGCTGATTTTTCCTACCCCTCCTTGGGGCAAAGAGTATTTCTATTCCAACCCCAGCCCCTCAAGTGCTGTTCTCTATATGAAAGAGACTGTTTTTCAATATTGTTTTTACAGTTGGGAATCTATGAACTGGTTAATCTATTGAGTAATTTGCACTCCAGAAAGTTAAGTGGCAAAAACGGAGGAGATATTCTTAACATCTACACTTCAATGACCTGCAACTCTCTCAGCTTCAGCAGCAGCTTGGTTGGTTATCTAATGACAGTGACATTGCTTTTCAGTTAAGCTCGGGGTTTTGGTAACAAATATTGTTACTTAGTATGAGTTTGAGATGACTGTGTACAATTTTTTTCATCTGAATAATGAGTGTAAAATATGGTTTGGCTTTAGAAGTGATGTAAATAATGCCCTAATGATGATGATCTTAGGAAACTCAATTTAAAAGTAGTTGCTGGACATATATATTAGTGTGAAGTCACCTTGTCAGCTATTTTGTCAGCTGTAGGAAGAATCCACATGGGTGTGTGTGTGTAATAGATAAAGTAGTATTTTCTTATTGTGGTAACTCAAGTGGGTATGTGGAATTACAGCCCTTGATCTGCTTTCTTGAAGGAAAGGAACAACAGACTGGCTGGCCTCCAAAGCAATTCTATATAATTGTGTTTGTGGTTTGTTTGGGTTTTTTTTAATGTGTGTGTGTGGTCGTGTTGTTTTGTTTGGTTCCCCCCATAGGAAAACAAATGCACTGTAAATCAAGGAAAATGGAAAAAATTGGCAAATCCCAGGATTTAACTACAGTCCAACATGGCCACAGAGGAACTGCAACAGATCAGTCATTAAAGCATTAACTCCCATTTTAAGTTGCACTGATTATTATTACATCCCAAGCACTGAGACTGTCCACAGGATTATATTTTACAAAGCACCTTAACAACCTTTCTGTTTGGCTGTTTTAAGTAATAATTAATTTTCTTCAAGCCATATTTCAAGCAGAGGTTTTGACCACAAAACCACAAACAACTCTGTTGTGATTCACATGTTCCCTATGGGAAAAGATGCGCAAATATTATAAAGAGAACATATAAGACTGCAGTATTTCTGTGCTCTGTGAATTCCAATGGCAGTGGCCCACAGGGTAGCTCTCAGAGGCCAGTTTAAGAGAGTGCCCTGTGGTAGTGAGATACAGCATCATCTGCATTCTGTCCTTGCACAGGATGGCTCTTCTTACTGGCACTCTGGTACCTACTTGCTGTGGCTTTGAGTAATGTGCTGATGGCCTGGGAATCTGAGCACTAGGATGTGAAGAGTTCCATGAATACTTAGAGTACTTGGATTGGCTTCAGTGTTGTTTTATTTTTGTCTTCTGACTCCTGTCCCTGTGTTCCTGTTGGTTCTTCTACTTGTTCGCCTGCAGTTGCTAAACCCCTTTTTCTCTTTTGTTGAGAGTTAGATGTTCTCTGTGTGTTGCCCAACAAACTTCATTGCCATATATTTTCTTTTTGCCTGTTTCCAGGCCATTTGTTGCTTAGAATAGAGTGCACTATTGTCATGTTTTCTGAGATGCATGCATATTTCTTCAGCTGGAGATACACCTAAAGTGAGAAATAAAAGAGGTAGCCTTCAAAATATATTTGCCTCATCACATTAATTGTGATGTTAATTGTACAATGAAGAAATATTGTGCCGTGTTGTAGAAAAAACCTGTCCTTTAAATACTAAGGGAGAATGTTACCTACAATTGAATATTTTTATCCAAAACAAGTAAAAGGTATTGTCTCTCCACAAGTCTTTTTGATTGAATGTGCATTACTGAAGGTTTCCTTCCTTCACTTCCAGGCATCTCAGTGTGTGGGTTACATGCCAAAGTTAGCATCACTGTTGTGTTCACTAGGTTTGTGGTTTAGTTTTCAAGCAAAGAAATAATGTATGCTCAGAAAATGGGGTTTTTAAATTTTTTTTTTTTTTGCAGTGAGGATCTCAGGCGTTGGTTTCTTCAACAAGAAATGGATCTCTTCCGATACCGCTTCAATGAACTAAGTGGCAGTTTAATGCAGAAATTCCTGGAACACGTTAACTTATCATTTGAAGCTGTAAGTATGTTACTTTCTGTGTTTATGTTGCACATGTCTGCTGTTTTTTCAAATTTTCATTAAGATAGTTTTAGCAATTGTGTTTGAAGAATAGAAAGTACAGTTATGGTTTTAAAAAACCTAACCACAGAGAATTTCTAAACTTGGGGAATAGTGTGCATGAGGATTAAGTGATATAATTTTGTACTACAAGAGAAGCTCAGTCTGCTTCAGTCTACAAACAGAACTGACAAAATGTGTAATTACACAGGTAGGTTAACAAGGTTTACTAAAGCTGATAAGTATTTTTGAATCAATGGCTTGGGTTGGAAGGGGCCTTATATATCATCTAGTTCCAACTCCCTGCTGTGGGCAGGGACAGTTTTCAGTAGAAGAAGGTTGCTCAGAGTCCCATCCAACCTCACCTTGAACACTTCTAGAAATGGGACATCCATAACTCCTCTGGGCAGCCTATTCTAGAACATCACTGCCCTCACAGTAAAGAATTTTTTTCTAGTCTAAATTTACAGCTAATCTAAGCCTATTCTCCTTCAGTTTGACGCCATTTCCCGTTGTCCTGTCACCAAATGGCTCTTGCAAAAAGTGCCTCTCCATCTTGTAGGCTCCCTTCAGGTACAGGAGGCCATGATTAGGTCATCCCAAAGCCCTCTCTTTTACAGGCTGAACAATTCCAATTCTCCCAGCATTTCCTAATACAAGAGGTGTTCTATCCCTCTGATAGAATGTTTCAATGTTTCAGCATTCTTGGTGTCCCTCCTCTGGACCATTCCAACAGGTCCATGTCCTTCCTATGCTGAGGACCCCAGAGCTGGATGCAGCACTGCAGGTGGGGTCTCACCAGAGTGGAGCAGAGGGGCAGGATCACAGAACTGTTAGGGTTGGGAGGGACCTCTGGAGGTCATTTAGTCCAATCACCCTGCCAAGGCAGGGTCACCTAGAGCAGATTACACAGGAATGCATCCAGGTGAGTTTTGAATGTCTCCAGAGTGGGAGACTCCACAACCTCCCTGGGCAGCCTATTCCAGCCTCAGCATTAAGAAGTTCTTCCTCATGTTGAGTTGAAACTTCCTGTGTTTTAGTTTATGGCCATCAATCCCATCCCTCCTCTTGTTGACCACTCTGCTTTTGATGCAGCCTAGGATACAGTTGGATTTCTGGGCTATGAGTGCACAAGTCTGGTTCATGTCCAGCCTCTGATCCAGCAGCACCCCCAAGTCCTTCCCATCACGGCTGCTCTCAATCTGCTCATCCCCCAGCCTGGATTGATACCAGGGATTGCCCTGACCCAGATGCAGAACCTTGCACTTGTTAAACTGCATGAGATTCCCCTGGGCCACTTCTTGGGTTTGTCCATGTCCCTCTGGGTGCCATCCTGTCCTCCAGGTGTGTCACCAGCACTGCTCAGCTCGGTGTCATCTGCAGACTTGCTGAGGGTGCACTCGATCCCTTTGGCTCTGTCAATAATGAGATATTAAATAACACTGGTCCCAATATGGGCTCCTGAGGGACACCACTTGTCACCCATGTCCATCAGGACTCTGAGCCATTGACCACTACCTTTTGAATGTAGATATCCAGCCAGTTCCTTATCCATCTAATGGTTCTTCCATTGCATCCATTTCTCTCCAGTTTGGAGAGATGAATGTTGTGGGGGACTGTGTCAAAGCTTTACAGAAATACAGATAAATGTCGTCTGTAGCCCCTCCTGTATCTGCTGATGCAGTCACTCCATCATAGAAGGCCACTAGTTTGGTCAGGCAGGGCTTGCCTTTGGTGAAGCCATGCTGGCTGCCCCAAATCACCTTCCTGTGCCTCAGCACAGCTTCTAGGATGATCTGTTCCATGATCTTTCCAGGCACAGAGGTGAAGCTGACTGATTGGTAGTTCACAGGGTTTTCTCTAAGCTTTTTAAAGATGGGTACAATGTTTGCCTTTTTGTTTACGTCCTGGACTGCTGACTGCCATGACTTTTCAAATATTGTGGGGAGTGGCTTGTCAACAACGTCATCCTAGTCTCTTAGGACTCTGGACTGCATCTTATGGGGTCCCTAGTTTGTGTTCTTCAGATAAGAGCATAGTTTGTGTTCCTCAGATAAGGTCTTATCTGCCTTATTTGGCCATCTGGGCCAAATAACACTGATGTTAAAATTACCTTGCTTTCTTGGTGAATTATGTGATAGTTCACCCTAAGTGTTTCAGTAATAAGAAAAGCAACGTCTGTGTTTGATTCTTATGTGAATTGTATGTGCAGTCTGTTCTCATCACATTATTGACTTCAGTTGAAAAATAATTGTGGTCAAAATACGTTTTTATTCATAAACTTTGCTCTAGAACCTTGGCAATCTACTAGCTGCTTTTAAGATGTAGCTTCTTGCTGTAGAACCTGCAGCAATACAGTGACCTGGGGACTTTGTGCATTGTTCCATTTGTGAACACTGACATCTGGAAAACTGTATGGAAATGAAAAATAAGTGCATTCAATGAATGCTTATGATAGCTGTTGAGGATGTAGTTAAAATTGAACAATTCAAGTATGAAAATCCTGTATGGATTGCTCAAAAGTGTAGCTTTCTGTGTTATTGTCTCCATGGGGACATATGGTTACATGTTTGTGCATGCTAAAAACCATTTTGACTCTTCTTGTTTATGCATATTATATGAGTTACTGGAGCTGTAGGTATATAACCAAGACCATGATTTAGCTTAAATAACACAAAATTAGAGGCCGGCGTTAAATACAGTAGCTACAAATTGTGGTTAAGGATTTATTTACAATTTTAAGAGAAGTGATGTTCAATTAAATAAGTTTCATTGTAACTTAGGCTTTGCACATGCACATACCTGTAAATTATCCTAATTTTTTTAATAGACAATCTGATTTTCACCCATTAAGTATGTGCTATGGAGAATGCAGAATATAAGTTGTCCAAAATTCTGTAAATGCTCTTATTCCACAGTTGTTGTTTTCTTATTATAACTTAAATTCAAAACTTTTTCCCTTTTGGCTTTAAACTCATTCTGTTTCTTTTGATGAAAAAGCAAAATCTTTTTAGTCAAGCAACTGTTGGTGGTGTTTTAAGGATATTATAAAAGAGTTCCTGCTGTTATGTACTGTTTTGTTTGTCTGAGTGGATTAAAGGAAAATGTCTATTGCAGTGTCTGCATTAATGATTTTAACAGTATTTTGCACTGCAGCTATGAAATGTTTTGTTGGGAAACTCCAGCTGTGCCTGTAGCTCTCATTGTAAACTTGAGTGAATAAAAATTGGCGTGCATTCATCACTCCACTGAGAAAGCCTTTCTCTTAAAACACCGTTTGTTAGAATAACTTAAATATTCTAAGATAAGTGGCTGATGTACATTATATGTTGCTTGACTGAAATATCTGGCATCAGTGCATGTTGGTAAAATAGGAATGTGCAGTGTTAAGAGTAACAGAGGCTTTCCTGTGTCTTTGAGAGACTGTTGGAAATGCCATTCTCTGGTTCAACAGACCTTTCAGTGTGTTTGGTGTGTTTGTGGAGCTATATTTTTTTACTTATTCTCCAGCTTCATATTCTCTTGTCACAGTTTCAGCATTCAGGTTTGTAAGAATAAATTAATGTTTGCAGGTTGCTGGAAATAGCGAGGAGTATGGCTTGGTTCTGTGCTACTAAATATGCCTTCAATATGTCAAAATGATTAAGAAGGTATTACTTTCTTACTCCTGTTGAGGCAAAAAAGCATCATTTCATTGCAAGGCTACTTCCCTACTTCTGCATTCACCCCCTGCTTTCAATTCTCGTGAGAATTTAGGCAAAACTAATCCTTCGTTACACTATCATGTATAAAACATTTGAATATTACTAATGAATTCCATATGTATTTGAAACAGGTCCAAATGCTGTGGAGCTATGTAGAGGCCACTACAAAAGTAAGGCCACTGTAAAAGCAGTATTCTTTTTCTCAGTGTTGTATTTGTAAAAGGAAACACTTGCTTTAAAAATGAAATTAGGATGAACTATTCCCCTCATGCTTCCCTGTTAGAAGTTACAATATTTTCATGCCTTATCGTGCATAAAACAAGATGGAAATCAAACTTCGTGCTCTACCTTTTAGAAAGGAGATGGTCTTCAGAAAAAGGAAGTTCTGATGTCACAATCCATTTTCTAGATGGGTAAATGGATAAAAATTCTATTACAGAACTTTCAATTGCTTATGATGCACTAATAAACTCTTAGTTAAATTTCTTTAATGAGAAGAGAGGTGCCTTGCATTCTCTAGGTAATGGTTCTGGTTTCAGAACTGTAATCTGAGAAAGGCCAGTGCTGCTAAAGCTTGAACTAGATGTAGTCTGGCATAGCAATGTTAACATTTCTAAGAACCACTGTAAGAAGTGATTCTCAGTATTTATTTAAAGAACTGGTCAACATTTTTGTGGGGAGGAAGAATAAATGGATTGTCTAGTACAGTTTTGTCACCGTTGTTGTCATTTACAGCACCAACATAGTGGACCTCAAATTGAGAATTCAATAACTGTCACCTCTCACCTTTTCTTATTTGCTTACATGCATGAGAAAGTGATATGTACATATATATTTTGCAGGGGTTTTGCAGACTAATTTCTGAGATTTTGTAAATTGTGGATTGAGAATTACTGCTTTATAGAATCAAGAACTCTTCAATCCCACTAATGGATAATACTTAAGAAGTTGTTAAGATCTTTCTGTTCTTAAGATCTTTGAATACTTAATGAAAAAATCCTATTTAGCAAATTTTGGAAAGAATAAAATTGTTAACAACTAAAAGAAAAAATACCATATTTCCAAAGCTTTTTTTATATGATGGTCAGCTGTAGAGAGTTTGATATGATAGTAGTTCTCATCTCATGGTTAAAGAAATTCTTAATCAAAGAGCAAGAGCTTTCTGTAATTAAAAATAGAAATGGAATTTAAGGAAAACTAATGTTTTAATTTTCAATAGGATTTCTTATGCCAAGTGGCTGATGTATGTATTGCTGATGGAGCAAAATATGTGGCGCAGTGTTTAATAGAGTTAGTAAATGCCTGATTATAAAGAAGCCCTTCACTTGGAAAAGGAAGGCTGTAAACTTTGTGATACTCAAGCTGAACATCATGACTTCAGTATGATGAATATCTCTGAACATATGTAGGATTACTACAATTCAAAATTTTTACAATATTTATGAAAATAAGCCTCTCTACATTTAATATAAATCATGGAAATTTGAGGATTACGTAAGTTCTTCCTTGGAAAGTTTTTACAAAGCTGGCACTGGATTAAGTTAGTCCATCTTCAGTATTCTGTAAGAAGCCTCTGGGACCTGGATTTCTTGGGAAAAAAATGAAGCTTGATTTGAGTTTGTATTTGAGATACCTTTTTGAACTACTGACATGTAGATTGCATTTTAATCACTTGTGGGGGTAGCTTTGGCTTGTCTCTTCTCTAACAAGTGTGGAAGATGCCTGGGCTGGTGCTGCTCAGCTTAGTGAAACATTGCTTTGGTGCTCAAAATTTTACAGTACTCTGAAATATTATTGTTTATACCTACCAATTTATGCCAGCATGAGCAAGAGGTAGAGTGCATGATATTGAATAAAATGTTGAGAAAGGATGTGAGTAAAAGGAAAGAAAGAAAAAATCTGTGCTTGAAGAGTATTTTCCCCTGATACATTGATTCATTTTCTATCACAGTAGAAGGAGAATAATAGAATGGTTCTGAAAGTATTTCAGAATGGTTTTAGTCTGTTTTATACTTTAAATATTAAAAACAGGAAAGATCAAGGTGTTTAAGGGACAGTACTCCCATCATCCAGATAAATATGGAAGCTTTTTATTTATGGCGTGTAATTTCAGCACTCAAGGCATATTAAATAATCTATGTGCAAAGTCAGTCACGTAGGGAGCATCGGAAATCCTTAAGCAGAACTCAAGAGGAGTAAATGCTGACATTTAAGGTGACAGAGCCCATCAAAGAGAATATGCAAACACAGGTGTGCAGTTGAGATTTACATCAATTTAGGAGATTAAAGTATTAAGATCTTACTATAAATGAGTAATTACATCAGTGATGCCTGACAGTTTCTGGCAGTAAAAGGCACTAACAGATTTAAAGATATTTAAAGGGAAATTTATGAATATTTTACATATTATAGTCATTGAATAAAATATTTTAATCTCAAAGTAAGTTGTTCAGAATATGAAGGAATTATATAAAATAAATGGTTTTACAGGTAAGTGATACTTGGGGTTCAACCACAAAGCTGTTCTTGACATGGTTAGAAATATCTCCTTTGAAGCCCTCAATCTGAGTTTCAGCCTTTTGTCTGCTTTGCCTTGCATAATTTAAAGTCTCCAAGACCTGCCGCTTGTTCTTAGACATCAAATGGAAGATTTTTCCTTTTAGCATCTGCAGCTGTTGGTCTGTCATACATCTTGTGCTGATTTGGAACATCTAGTGAACTTCTGGGTCCATTCCTCTTGGTTCTTGTGAAAACTTGCCACAAAACCTGTTCACCTTAACCAGTCACAGTTTCTCTCCCTGGAGATGGTCTTAGGATCTCTTCTGTTCAGGTGGACACAATGTTCTGTGGTTACTTTCAAAGTGCTGTCTGTGTGTGTGGTGGTATTTTTTGGGAGGGTGGTTGTTTGTTTTACTGTTTTTGTTTTTTCCCCCAACACTTTCAACAGCATTTTGAAGATGACAGTAGTTCCATTTGCCTTGTCTGTGAAATTGTCACAGCTTTGCTTGCAAAGTTCCTTGCATCTGTATATTCAAGTCTCACAGTGGTGGTCATCATTCTGCTGCTCTATTTGCCTTTTAACTTTTTAAAATAATGTCAGACCTAACATATTTCTTCTTCTTCTATCCAATAGTTGAGAAAGTTTGGGGTTTTTTTCCTGTTACTTTGTTTGTTTTCCCCTTCTCTTTGTATTTGCCTTCTATCTGTCATTATACTTTCTTGTTTCTTCTTTAAGCCTTTCTTTGTGTGGTGTTTTGTCACTTCTGTGAGTGTCCTTTGCCATTTTTACAGCCTGCAGTTTTAGATCAGATTTTCTTTTCTGATGCCATTCTGTAGAGCTCTTGCAGTGCCCCCAGCCTCATGGCATTTTAGTATGTGATCTGCTTAGGAATTGAAATATTAAATTTTACGTGGATTGTGAAACTTGGCCTAAGACATCCTTCTATTTTGAGTTCAATTCTTCCATGCACTGCTTTTCCAATGGGTTTTGAGCCCAGGTTATAGAAGATTCAGTGGAACTGTTTGGAACTGTTTGGTCATTTGCATGTGGAAGTGTCTTTTGGTTACTTCAACGGTGTTTGACACACTATGACACCTGCTTTTTTCTGTGCCCCTGAGGTCTGTGCACTGTGATAAAGGCCATGAAATTGGCTTAACACAGCTGAGTTTTTTTGACACTCGTGGACTGCTGCTTGTCTTGGGTTTTTTTCCTAATTACTGCTGGATGCTTTGATTTGTTGCTGTACCTTTCCAGGAATTTACTTACATACTGCAATATGGAGTGGAGTAGAATGCAAAATCTAGTTCTGAATTTATTTTTTGGTGTTATTCTGGTCATCATTTTGACTGTTCTGGTTTCTTTATCTTCAGACTGTTAGTACCTCTTCGTTGCTTCCAGAAGAAATAAAAATTAATAGTCATTATCATGTCTTAATCTGTGTTTGTAAGGATGTTGTGTAATTTGATTTATATTTCCTGCAGTACTTCTATTCATTATATCTTTCTGTATTGTGTAAAAGAAATAAACTTCTAAGTGTAGTATATTTCATCTTGAATACATCTATGTTGCTGTTTTTACTCCACAGAGCATAAAAAAAATGCGTTTAAATTGAACTGTCTTACTTTTGAATTGCCTCTTGAAATTTAAAAAATATTATGACCTTTTAAATAACTACTTTAGATACCTTATCTTTTGGGTAACAGCCAGTTATTGCAGAATCAGATGTCCTGATTTTTAGATGCTGTTATAAAGCACATTATTTTAATAAATGCTTTGGATCATAGAAATGGGGAAGGAATGGTAGATGGGAATAGTCAGCTGGGGGAGCTAAAGGTCTTTAGTGCCTCTGCAGGCATTTGAGAGGAAGGAATAAGAACTGCAAAATAAAATGGAAAGAGCAAAATGCATTAGCAATGGAATTTTTCTCCACAGTAGCTCTTTGATGATGCAGCTGAAGAGCTTTTTTAGCTGCTTTAAGCAGTAGAAATTAAACTTCTTTAATTTCCATTTTTATGATCAGAGTGGTCCTGTGAGAGACTTTCTGATATCACTATTATGCTTTTCTCCAAAAACATTTATCTTGGTAGTGGGGCAGTTGTATAAATATTTGTAGTTCAGCTTCTTGAAAAAACGCTTTATGACTGCCTTTATTTGGTACAGAAGATCCTAAAGTCAGTTGTGGATTAATGAGAATGGGGTCTAGTTTGGGTCCCTGTTAAGGACAGATATGTTTGAAAGAATACTCAATATCATGTCTAGCCACTAAAGGCCTGTGACTATAATTATCCATTTTGGAACAGGTATTTAATCTAGAATGTTCTTCTGATAGGGTTTATGGCTTCTCATTTCAGGGGCATTAAGTAGTATTTCTTCCTTTCCCAAACAGGGTGGGGAAAAGTAGAAATGCCTGGAGTCTGTATTACTGTGTGGAAACTTATGCCAAGCTAAAGACAATAATTATGCAAGTAGGCTATGGTTTGCATTTGCTAAGGAAATGGTTCTGAATTGTATCTTACTTTTCCACTACTTAAATCTTAAACCTTGTGTTTGTCTCTTTGCTTGAAAACCAGTGATGCTTATCTCACAGCTGAGAGCAAAGGTCGTAAGTGATGCATGCCTAAGTGGGAAATGTGCCTTAATGTCTAAAATTTGTATTCTGTCATTTAACTCCATGCTTAGAGTCATAACAGAAACAAAATTGTATGTGGAAAGGTTTAGGAGTAGGACGGTTTTTTTAAGTGCTAGAGTTTCTTAAATAAGACTGTGAAACATGTACTATTAGTGCCTTAAAAAACATAGTGAGTTATCTAAAAGTAATTGGGTTGATTGCCAAGCAGCCAGGGTATTCTAGTGAGCTAACATTTTGAGGGATGGGTAGATGGGGTGAAGTTTGATTAAAATATTTAAGCTTAAAATGAGTGGTAATATTCTCTCACAGACTTTTAAAATAAACCTTGATTTTTAAATTTTTCTCCTTTTTTTTTTTTTTAATACACTGGCAGGGTGTATGGGGGGGCTCTTTATTTACTCTTCTCTAATGGATCCTTGAGCTGTAAGCATTACTTTGTTATTAGTTATGGAGAAAACTGGTGCATTTTGCTGCAGTAATTCTAGTTGCTTGTATTTATTTGCACATATGGTGTTGCTGATATTCTATGAAATTGCAGAATCGAGTAATAGATGTGATTAAAGAATATGTTTCTACTGGGGATGTCCTTTTTCACCTTCATAAACATAATGAACAACAGTTTGTAAATGATGCAAAATGCTAATTAAAAGTTTTAATTTGGCAATCATCTCAGTTTGATTAGAAGCAGATGCTGATTATCTGCAGAAATCTAAATGGACCTTTAGAAGGTCTTTCTTATTGCTTAAAATTGACTTGTGGAAGTAAAGTCTAACTACACCACAAAATGTGCTTATGCCCCTTTAGAGCACTGGGGCACTATGATTCTTACTAAATGGCTTTGTGTACTTCATCATTTGAGTTAAATAGGAACTTTACAGTCCACTCTAAGGCTGAATCCTTCTGTACTAGGTATTATATGTGTTCTTTTTGGATGAAGTACATTCTCTAACTGCTTTGAAAAGGTTATGTGCTTTGAGATAAAAGTTGCAGAAAAGGCTGCAGTAAAGATACAATGAATAAAAACCTTAATCTAGCTGAAAGTAGCTAGACAACATTTGGAATGCAGTCTGAATCCTGAGGCAGATGTTCTGCTGTAACTCTGGATTTCTAAAGTAAAATTGAAATGGAAGCTGTGCCAAAAATGTACTGGAAAATAGGATCTTGTACACCAGGCTCTTCAGCTTAAGTTAGAAGTGGAAAGGGGACCCATACTGCTTGTGTGATAATGTGCTCTAGCACTCAGTAGTTGACCAGGTCATACTTGACTGCCATTTATCTAAAGGCTTGGAAAAGGTGAAAAAAATAGCAAATCCTAACCTCATCCTTATAGATTTTCAGTCCTTAGCAGTTGGTAATTTTGGATTCTTGGAAGAAACTCTAGTATAGACAAGCAGAAAGGTGTCATCAAATGTCTCTGCATTTTTCTGTAAATATTTTAGACATTCTTTTGGGGAATGAGAAAAGAGAAAATTGGGAAATCAATAGTGTATTTTTAAAAATTATACCCAGATGTTGTACAAGAAGAAATTTGGTTTTGAATAATCAAGGTGTTAAGTTATTTTGTAGTGGTTGTAATGTTTGAAGAATGAATGTATTTTTTACATAGCAGTGAATGCAGTAGCTTTGGAGATGTTTATACTGTTCTTAATACAGCAGCATAAAAGCTAATAGGGTGGTTTCTGCAAGATGTAATTACTCTGCAAGTAGAATATACTAGCTGCTGTTTTGGACATAAGCTTCAGAAAATGGCCTGCCAACTTTGAAACACTCTTCCTGGCTAATCCTGTGATTGACTCTAGAGAAACATTTGTTAACAAGTTTCTTTAAAATTGCATCTGATGTTACTATCCTGATTTGTAAATGAAAGAAAACTTGGTGATGTATTTAGCTCTTCAGTCATGTGTGACTCTAAATGTGTTAGTGTTTCTGGGTAATTCTGTAATAATTGTTTGATTCATCTTTCCTTTCAATTGATATAGGGAAATGTGTGTCAGGAATGTAGGAGACTGAACCTGTATCACTGAGTTTCTCTGGGATTATGGTAACCATGAATTAGCTGTGTAGTGAGGCAGATCATAAAGTGTTCTTTCTGTGTCTACTCTTGACCCAAAAAAAAAAAAGCCCAAACAATGTCTCAATTGATGGATAAGAATAGATAATAATTCCAAGTGCTGCCCTTTATATTTTTAAGTATGCCAGCAAGCTGAACTTGAGCTAAAATATGAAGTTAGTACTTTAGAGGATAAAATTTTCTTCTTAATTAATTTGTGCTTGGCCAAAATGAAATTGATAATCATCAGGTTTGTGAATGACAGATTTATGAGCCTCTGGAATATTTTCTTTAAGGCTCTTCATCCTTTTAATTGGTAGGAGAGCTGGGAATGGTGTCCTTTGCTAATCAAGCTAGTATTCATTAACTGGCTGATTACACTTTAAATTTATGTTCTCAAATTTAATCTAGGTATCTAGGTTAATATTTTGGTATTCCAGTTTGTAGTGTGATGTCTGGCAATGGGGAAGATTGATTAGGAAATGATTATTTCTCCTTCATGCCTAGAGTTGCAATTTAGCAAGGTATAGATTGACACCACTTTTTTTTGGGAAGGGTGTTGTGCCACCTGAGTACCAGGTGCTCTGTGACTAAAAGCCAATTTTAGGAAGTTCACTTTCTAAGGATGCTAGTGGCATGTGCACATAAATACCTGAAGCTGAGTCTTGGAAAAGGAAAGGACTTGTGCTTGGAGTTCTTGTTCCTTACTGGGACACTTAGAAACAGTAAAACTAAATAGTTGCACATATATAGCAGTATAATGTGTGCATACATCTTTATATCTTCATTAAAACAGAGTAGAGATATTAAATTTATTTTGAAGTTTTCAGACTATCTCACTGACTGTGTTTGTTTAAGCAAGCCCTGCATATTAAATTATTCATATTTTAATCTAAATTTATGTGTCTTTGTGTTTCCAGGACAGTTCTGTAATTAAAAGTCAATGAATAAACTGCACATAGAAGGCAAGAAAACTAGAAATAATGCAACTTGCCCTGAGTACTTGCTCCTTTCCCTTCCTCTCTTTTTCTATCTTTATTTTTCCTAAGTCTCAGGAATTTACAATGAGTTTTATTGTTTCAAACTATGCTACCTGACCCACGTCACTGAAAAGGGAAGATCCTTTTCCTGGTGTTCGTTGCTTGTGCAAAGTCTGACATAGTGATAAGCAGCTTACCAAACTGGCTGCAAATGGGCAAGGCAAAACTAGTGAGCTGTTTTCTGTAAAGTGAGTTTAATCAGTTCTGTGTGGAAGGTCAGATGATCACCAGGTGAGACCCTCAGAAGTATTCTTTTTTCATATATATATATTTTGTGCAGCACAGTGTTTTATCTGGTGAAGGTCACCAAGTTCTGTCAGAAGTTAAGCAGCCTGTTTATCTTTCCAATCTTGGTTTAAATCCTAAAAGCTGTATTTAATTGTATCTAATTTTGTAATGATTATTGGAATGTGTTTTTGCAGGTGCTATTTTAGGATGAAATTATTAAATATACAAACTGTAGTACTCCTATTTAAATAATTAAAAACCCCCAAAAACAACAGTAAAAAAAAAGCTTTTCTAGCTTCTGTGAACCAAGAAAAATTGGGATACGTTTTTCATGATGCTCTGGATGCAGCGATGCAGGCATGGCCCAACTGAAAGCTTGAGTCTGACTTTAGACTATGAGTAGTGTATTTCTTTTCATTGCACCTTCAGTCAATTGGACTTGAAAATGCCAATGGAAGGTTATTTTTCATGTTCCAATCTTTAGGGAAGCCAATTTTATTTTTGAGTGCATTCTGGAGTCATCTTCCAGCTTTAGTTAGAGGCTATGATTATCCTTGTTTCATCTTCCTCTTTCTCTCTATTAGCTGAAAACATGATGGCAATGTGAATTTGGTGAAAAGGCAAGGAACAAAGAGTTTGTGGGGCTGCTGAATTTTTGCTTAACCTATGAGATACTTGAGCCTGTAAGAAGTAATTATTTAACAGCTTTATGTATATCATTTATGTATATAATAAATAGTGCTTTGCAATCATATTTGTGTTTGTTTAGAAAATACAATTTCTGATAAAACTGTATTTTTAGTCACACTGTCCACAGTCTTATCTAAATCTTTAGTCATGGCCCATTAACCTGTTTTTTGTGAGGGTTTGCCAGGATCACTTTTACCCCAACAATATTAAATTGTTTGCTAGTGACATGCAAGAAAATCTAAAATGACTGTCACTACATCTGTACAAAATTGATATGGTCAAATTACTAATAAAGAAGGATGTAGACAACTTAAGAAGTTTGGAATAAAACCCCCTTGAAATAAAGTGTAATACTGAAAAAAAAGTTTTTGTTGATGAAATCGAGCTAATTTGTTTTGGAAGAACAAATAAAGAAAGAATCCTTGCCTTTCCCTCTTCTTGTTCTCCTGACAATATTGATGGCCTGTCTGTAAAACAGTTTCTGGACTCCTTTAATAGCTCTCTGGAAAAAAACCTCCACTCTGTCCTTAGCTTGGTTTGATGGAGTTATTTTTAGTAAGATATCCTAGAAGAAATAACGGAATTGTAACCACCATTGCTATACAATGTGTTGTACTGTTTTTATTTGTTCACTGTATTTACACTGTCAGGGTTTGGAATGACATGGTGGACAGGTTCTCCTAAGGAAATTCTAAGAATGCGTAAAGCTGTTACATTTGAAAATGAAAGCCACTGTTTTGAAATTGAAATGAAAACTTAGGTCTCTGGTAGGTGAAAGGCAGGCTTGCAGGCTGATGCAGTGACTTAGATTTATACTTACTTAGACAAGAAATAGATCACCTGGAAGGAATAATGGAGTTTTGGTACCACTGTGTGAAATTTGTATATAGTTTCAGTGTGTCATGTTTGAAAATCAGGAATTTTTCCAAGTCTAAAAAGAATAAGATTGTTAATGAGAGTATTTTATAGAAAGTATTTTCTCATTTCATTTACAGAAACACATTTAATTGTTTTGATACAGCTACTTTGTTAAAGAAGAATGCCTTCTTTACAGGCTGCTGAGCTTTACACTTTTACATACAGAAATAGAATGCTGTTGTATTTCCTCTCTTTTCAAAGCTACATTCTTCTGCATTGCTGGCATCTTTATTATTATTTTTTAAAGCTGGTTTTCCTGAGAGAGTACTACAGATTACATCAGGATGCAGACAGGGTAACCATAAGCCTCAGCATTGCTGCATTGGCTATTTCATATGCATATATCAAATCACTGTTTTTCTCTAAGCTACTTCTCCAGGTTTGAAATTAAATGGCCCTTCCTATGACTTCCAAGAGAAGTGGGTTTTTTTAGTTTTCTTGGGTTTTTCAATTGAGAAGGAAAAAAGTTTTGTTTAAATGCCCATTTAACTGGATATCAGTGTTGGTCAACAAATTAGATATCATGCTCCATTCAGAGAATAAAGCTGCTTAAGCACATCCGTTCCCATGAAGAAGAAAGACATTGGATGACTTCATCTTGCATTTGGAGTCTGCGCATCTATTGCATGTGATGGCCTGGGCTTGGTTCCTGACCAGTCTCTAAAAACTACCTTGACTGCAACCTTGTAGTAGTGCTTACTGTAGGTATTGGAGCACACATCCAGTCTATTGAAAGCAGTGTCACACGTGTTATGTTTTGGTGACACTTCTACAGTGACACTTCTTTGGTCCATCTACGTTTTCAGAAGGTATTCTGCCTTCCTTAACATTTTAATTCCTTTCAGCCAGGGACTACTCCCATTATACTTTGTTAAAGGCAAGTTATACAAATATGTGCAGATTTGGGTGCCACAATGTAAGAAAGATATAAAGTTATTAGAGAGTGTCTAAAGAAGGGCCATGAGGATGGTGAAAGATCTGGAGTGGAAGCTGTATGAGGAGCGGCTGAGGTCACTTGGTCTGTCCTGCCTGGATGAGACTGAGGGGAAGTTGCAGTCTGCAACTTCCTCATGAGGAGAAGAGGAGGGGCAGGCACTGATCTCTTCTCTGTGATGACCAGTGACAGGACCCAAGGGAATGTCCTGAAGCTGTAACAGGAGGTTTAGGCTGGATATTAGAAAAAGTTTCACCCAGAGAGTTGTTGGACAATACAACAGGCACCCCAGGGAAGTGCTCACAGCAGCAAACCTGACAGAGTTCAGGAAGCATTGGACAATACTCTCAGGCACATGGGTGACTCTTGGGGTGTCCTGTGCAGAGCCAAGAGGTGGACTTCACAATCCTGATGGGCTCCTTCCATTAGAAATGGTAACATTGATTTTAAAATACTTCAAGCTGTTAAATTAGAGCGTTGCTACTTTACTTACTTGTTTCAAGAACTGCAAAAGCACTAACACTTAGAGGACAATAAAGATACCATTCTTCTCACTCCTTAGAAAAAGGAAGGTTAAATTCCTGAAGATAGGATTAGATATAGTTTTGTTAAATCTGTATTTAAAAATAAGCTGAAACTGTTCTTTTTGTTAAAATCTGATGAAGTTGTTTAAGTCCTTATTAACTGCCATTTATTCATCTTGCTTTGTTTTAATGCATATCTAGAGACAAGCAAAGATTGTCACAAGTTCTATTTTAGAGAAGTTGACTTTTAAAAAGTGTGTTTTACAGTTCTTGTTAATGTTTAAGATTATTGTAGTGGAAAATTTGCCCTTCTACTTCAGAGGGAAGGTTGCTTAACACTATTGACCACTAGTGTTTTGCTGGTTTCTGATTATTTATTAGTGATCACTTGCTGAATATGTAGCTCTTTTTCTCTTTTCAACTAAACTGATAATATTACAGGTTAGGTAATATTTTACCTCATGCTTATTAGATAAAAAAGCCATATCCTAAAGTATTTCAACAGTTTTAAAACAAATTCTTAATTTTAGATTAGTGAAGACCTGAAAAATGAATTGGCTGATGAGCTGAGTGTGTCAACCCCTGGCTTCAGTCTGACTAAAGTAAAAGAACAAATATTCTATAAGGTAAGTAAAAATTGCTGAGTCCCATAGATCTGCATTCATTCTCTCTCAGTTAAATGCAAAGTTACTAATTTTAAGTTTACCTAATAGTCACAGTAAATCCAAGTATCTAAAAGACTAATGAGAGTTCCTCTACTTCATGTGAATATAAGGGTGGAGGGAGGGACTGGGAAAATGAAGGAAGCTTCGAAATGCTAATAATGTCTTCTGTCCTCTTCTGCCATCCCTTACTTCTGCCACAAAAATGATCTTAAGTTTTAATGTTTCCCAAATGACTTAATTTACCTGGCTGTCAGATTGTTCAGGATGGAGACATTCTCAAACATCTATTGCTGAAATTAGATTTGGTCTGATTGTATTAGTCAGAAATTGGTTTTGCAAGAGAGTGAGGGGAGAGGAAAAAGTTTGTAACGTGGCTCACTGATTCTTTGGAGTAAAGTTGGTTGGGTTCCAGATCTGTTTGCAAAACCTTTTGTATGTAGCTTATGTGAATCAAATATTTCCAGATGCTGGAAACAGAAATCCATTTTCAAATATCAAATCAGTAAGTGATACAAAGCTACATAATTGGATCAATAATTGTAGGCATAAACTTTGAAATAGCTTATTTTGCCTAGTTGCATGACTTTCTGTAAGCAAGCGCTATTTTCCCACCAAAATAATGATTAGCTATTCCTAAGTCAACATTTAATTTCACACTCTTCGAGTTTTGTCTGGAAACAGTGTTAAAATACAGAAAATGACTTAAAGCTTTACTTGTTCATCTTGAATCTTAGGGCTTTGTTACTGTGTCATTTTGCTATTCCACAATGTGAATTTTTTCTTCTTTCTCAGGTTGGACTTGCAGATGCTGTGGATTTATTTAGAGCCAGAAGAGTATTTATTAAAGATGGTTTTGCCTTTGTGCCATTTAAGGAGATTGATGTGATTGTTTTGAATAACTATAGAACAAAATTGTCTAAAGCACTGGCGGTAAGTCAGATAAAGTCTGATTTTTACAACTCTTTTTGTATTGTTTGGTGACACTTGTGGACAATAGCCTTTTTGGGTTTTAAATTTATATGTTTCCATCCAGAGAATACCAGAAACCTTACTACAAGTTGTGGCAGCACTAAAAAACATTCATTGTGAGCTGAGTGTTCATTAATTTCAAATGATATTTAGCATATAATGTGCATTCTAAAGAAATTTTTGCTAGAGGATTTTAGAAACTGTTTCTCACAGAGATAGTAACATGCCCTTTCATTCAACATGATACCCCCATGCACACAACTGTTTTTTCTACTCCTATCTGTCTTTCCTCCCACAATATTTTGCAACAGTTTTTTTCTGGAACAAGTAAAATAGTTGTGGGTTTTTACTCTGTGTTCTGTTGATAAGAACTGAGATTAGCTCACTTGGTTAGAGCATGGTGCTCATAATGTCAAGGTCATGAGTTCAGTCTCTGTACAGGTCACCCACTTAGGAGCTGGGCTTGATGGTCCTTGTGGGTCCCTTTTAACACTGTTGAGTTCTGTGAACTCAAATGATGATAATCCAGAATATGTCAGGCAAAGGTGAAGTTTTTGTTGTATGAATATTTATCATATGTAGTTAGGACAACTGTGGTAAATACTGTATGTGAATATTCTTCTGTTAGTAATTCAGTGATCAGCTCAGGAATTGCTTGTTTTATGATATGAGACTCTCCATGGGGTTTAAAAGTGGGTGGTCATGTGTCATGCACAAATTTTTTAGTCCTAGAAAATGCAGCATTGAATAACATGAAGGCAGTTTGGATTGCTTTTCAGAATTGTTTTCAAAGCCTTGTATGACTATGCCAAGGTTGACCACAAACATTTAGGAAACTAAGAGTGGGAAGCAAAAATGCATTCCTTTTCAAATTAGAAAATTAGCATACTGCAATCTTATCAATTTTGAATATAACTCGAGTCTGTGGAATTATTTAATGTACAGTAAAAATTGTGATAGTCTTATGTGAATATTTTCATTAGAACTCTTTAACAGAACTGCATCTAGAGATGTCTGTATTTGAGTTGATGGATAATGTTTTTGCTGAAAGCTTACCAGCTTGTGTGGGATTTAAAAAGAAAGAACATATTCTACAGAAATGTGGCTAAATATGCAGGTTATCTGCATCTATTCAAAATACTTTTGAGAAGCTTTATGAACTTCTGAAATTTGCGTCTTGTGTGAATAGCTTATGAGAAGTGTGAAGAACAGTAAGAACTGCAATGAATAGGCCCTGACTTAGTCTGAGCAGAAATCTGAGAACACACTATCTTACATATTGTTAAATTCACCCAGATTGATTTCTTAAAGCCAGTAACTGCTTTATAGGAAAGAAATACTTGTTTATGTTATACTTTGTAGTCATGGTTTAGAAATTTGAACACCCATGACCTAGGAAACTATCTTCTGCAGAATTGCTGTATTTGAGGTTATTGTGGTGCTTCGGGTTCGCATTAGTCTTTTAATATATAAGCTTTGTTTATTAAGGCTCACCATGTTTTCTAGGTAAGGGATAAAAGATTAGTGATTTCTGTCCTATTCCAAAGCTCCTAATTGAACTTGGGGGGGGTGTTGATTACTAATTTAGTTTGAGAAATTGTATTTAGTAAACTTTTTCAGCTAACTTTTGCCAGCACAGTGCACTGCTGAGAGATGCTCGGGATATTATTATTTAGTCTTTGGAAATGAAGGCCAAAGTTCCTGCATGTTTCACAGAGGTCAGTCTAATGTTAACTTTGTTACACCAGAGGCTTAATTGAAGTGTGATGCTTGGTAGCTGGATACTTAGTGTAGTTTTCACTGGAACAAAACTATAAACATCAATTACATTTCAGTGAAACTGTAAGAATACACTTTTAAAGAAAGGATTGTGTATATATAAATCCAGAGGATTTCCTCAGCCATATCTGGAATGAAGAGGCAGAAGTTATGACACAAGAGCACAATTCAAGTATTGTTTGTGAAAAGAAATTGTTGAAATACTATTTGATCTAGGCCCAAGTTCTGCAAGTACAGCTGGTTTAGCTGTGCTTTTGTAGGACATGGATGCTTTTTTGTGTCTGTTGCAAAAGGAGAAATCAGCCAAGAGAAATGTGTTTCATTTCAGGCACTCTGGTGATATAGAGGTCTTCATGACTTTGCACAGAAGTTGGGCATCATGGCCAGACTTAATTAAGAAGTAATAAAGCCTTGAACATCATCGCCTGTTTTGTTATTTAATTTGTCTCTTAATGACTATATCTGATAACATTACCACTTTGGTAAGTGTTACTTGTGTGTTCTTTTGGGAGTATGTTTTAGTGGTTTTGCAGCATCTGGGCACTCACACTTTGTTCTCAGCACTTTCTTCTAGTGGAAAATTCTCATATTAGAATTTGAGAATTAAAGATGTAATGGTGTGATAATCTGAATTAGGCTTGACTGCTATTTCTAAAGAAGGAATTAGTAAAATTAGGTTTAAAAATTTTATCTTTTAGATATTTTGACTTCACTGGGTTAAAAATTGTCTGGATGGGCGGGTCCCAACTGTGGTGGTTGATGGGACCACATCCAGTTGGTATCTGGTCACTAGAGGTGTTCCCCAGGACTCAGTATTGGGCCTAGTCCTATTTAACATCTTTACTGGTGATCTAGATAAGGGAATTGAGTGCACTCTTTGTAAATTCATGAATGGCATCAAGTTGGGTTGGAGTGTGATCTGCTGGAATGCAGGAAGGCTCTGCAGATCTGGATCTGGGTAGGCTGGATAGATGGGTGGAGATGAGCAGTATGAGGTTCAACAAAGCCAAGTGCTGGATCCAGTATTTGGGTCACAACACCTCCAGGCAGTGCCACAGGCTGGGACAGAGTGGCTGGAAAGCTGCCCAGCAGAAAAGCCCTGGAGTTGCTTGTTGACAGCCAGCTGAACATGAGCCAGTGTGTGCCCAGGTGGCCACAGGAAGGCCAGTGGCATCCTGGCCTGTACCAGCAGTAGTGCAGCCAGCAGGACCAGGGCAGTGATTGTCCCCCTGTACTTGTCACTGTTGAGGCCACACCTCGAGTCCTGTGTGCAGTTCTAGGCCACTCAATTCATGAAAGACATTGAGGGGCTGGAGTGTGTCCAGAGAAAGGCAACAGGGCTGGTGAAGGGTCTGCAGCATAAGTCCTGTGAGGAGCAGCTGAGGGAGTTGGGGTTGTTTAACCTGAAGAAATGGAAGCTCAGGGGAAACCTTATTGTTCTCTACAACTGCCTGAAAGGAGGTTGTAGCAAGGTTGGTCTCTGCTTCCAGGCAATTTGTGGATAAGATGACATAGCCTCAAGCCTCAAGCCGCACCAGGGGAGGGTCAGGTTGGGTAGCTGAAGGAATTTCTTCACTGAAGGGGTGATTAGATATTGGAGTGGGCTACCTAGGGAGGTTGTGGAGTCACTGTCCCTGGAGGTGTTTAAGGAAAGACTGAACATTTCACTTGGTGCCATGGTCTGTTTGATGAGGTGGTGTTTGGTTATAGGTTAGACTTGATCACCTCACAGGTTTTTTGTAACGTAATTGATTCTGTGATTCTATGACTTTGAGCAATACTTCTGGTTTTGACAGTCTGCTGTATACTTCTAATGGACAAAATATCCTGGTTATAGATATTGGAGAGGTGGTTTTTCATGCATGTAGTTTCTTACAGCTCTCATTAGTGGTGCAATTTTTCAATGTTAAAGCACCATAGTTTACAAGTATGGGTTGTTTGTTCAGTATTGTTGATTATTTGTACTTGATCCATGTTTTGCTTCATGGAGCTTATTTGGTGCTACTCCAAGTAGTCACATGCACAGGTTTTTGGAAGCAGTTACGCCTACACAGGAGTGATATTATGATGAAGGCCTGCCCTGTCATTTCCAAGGTGCTCTGAAACTGTACACCTTATGGGAATGTGCTTGTGCTAAAGATGCTCTTCTTAGATCTCCAAAACACTGAATAATTTGGGTGGTTGTCCAACCATGTTACATTGCTCACTAGGTTGCAGATGTATGTACCCATCCTGCATGTTGGAGTGATTCTAGTTGGGGTCGTAAGGGAGGAATAGAATGAGAGTGAATTGATGTGTTGACACTGAGCTTTAAAGGAACAGGAAATAATTCATAGCACTGACTTTTAAAAAAAGTTTTATGTTGACACTGGTAGAAATTCAGTTCAGTCAGTTATGCTTTAATCACTTACTAGTCAAGCCCATGAAGCATTCAGATGTTCTCTTTCATCAATTAAAACCAAGTCTGACATCCCAGCTGTGGCTATTTCTTGAGGCTTTATAATAAGAGGAGTTGGTATTAGTCAGGCTTTTGTGGCAGTTCCAAGTACAACTGAAAATGTTAATTTTATGTGCCAAATCAATACTGCAAAGGTCTTCTTTATGTATTCTCTGACCCATTTGATAGTAAATAATTTCCTTGTGCCATTAGTGATGATTAAACTGTAGAAAGCTTAAACATTTTCTGTAACATGTGAGCTGTAATGTTAGCTCAACAATTGTTTTATAATGTAACACAATTTAAATTCATAGAAGTTTGCTTAATGTTTTATTCATGAGGGTTTCGCTGTGTTTACACTAACATACAAAATTATGCATCTCATATTTGAGGAAAGTAGTTTTAAATTTTGATTAAAAGAAAAAATCAGAAGATTCAGCTTAGTGTCATGGCTCAGACCCACAGACCTATATAAGAGCTGTATTGGACTCAGTACTGCACAAAAGAGGATTGCTCCAGAGAAATCTGAAGTGGGACAAAAGGGGGAGAGGATGGAAGAAGCAGCCGACACATGGATACAGGATGGAAGGAGGAACCCACACTGAAGCAGGTGGAGAGTTCCTGAAGGAACCACAGCCTGTGGAGAACCCATGCTTAAGCATTTTTGTTTTCCTGAAGGACTGCATCCCATGGGAGAAAGCCCATGCCAGAGCAGGGGGAATTGTGAGCAGGCAGGAGCTGTGGAGAGGAGCTGTTCTGGACTCATTACAGCTGCTGCCCCTGCTGCCCTGGATGGAAGGTGTGGGAATCTCCGGTGAAGGAGCACAGTGCAGCTGATGAGAGAGGGAAGCAAAGGTGTTGTCTTGTTTGTCTCTGCCCCTCACTGCCTGAGTCTAATTGACAGTAAATTACATTAATTTCCCTCACACTGAGTCTGTTTTGTATGCAGTGGTGATTGTTTATCAATCCCCCTGTCTTTATCAGCATCTGGGTGGGAATTTGGCCCTTAGGTTGGAGTGAGTTATCTATGGCTGTTCTTCTAATATTTTCTCATGAGGCTTGTAGTTCTGTTGAGGCTGGATACTGGAGGAAAGGAGGCTCAGCACTCTGGTTTCAGCTCACACAGCCATGTTAGCTTCTGTGTTTCCTGGGCTCTTTGTCTAAAATAGCTCCCTGATGAATTCCAGATGTGGGGATCCTAGATACTGAAAAACCTGACTCTGACTGGGATGCTTCCCAGTAGTGTTTGAATCAAATAGATTGAATCTTTATGTCATTTTACCTTAATGAACATTACATTCAGAAAATGCTTTGTCCTAAAGTCTTAGTGTTTTTTGAACAATATATTCTAAAGCCATAGGCTGATGCTTGAGAATGTGTAAATATTCCTGCTGTGTGAGGGCTTTTATGTTGTGTTGAAGAGTTTATCTTACAAAGACTTGTACTTATCTATGCTGGCATAACTGAGCCATAGATTTATCATACTTGCATTTAAATCCTGCCCCTTTTTTGTGCCTAGCAATTGAAGTAATAACTTGGCTGGTCTCTGAATTACTGCAAAAAAGTTGCTTTTGTGAAAACACTTTTCAGAACATCAAGTAAGATCTTACTGTTTGCAAATTAAAATATAACCTAGAAATAGCACTAATTGGTGCCATAAGAAATTGATTCCAATATTAATACATACAATCTTGATAAAGTATTTTTATTCCTAATTTATACCTGCACTTTTTCACTTTGAAATATTATCTTGTGTGATCTGACAAAATATGTACAAATAAAATTGGTGGGTGTTGAGGTTGCAAAAGGAAGACCTCACTGGTCTAATTTTGTATATTTTTTTTTGATTCCTTTCCTGATTTGGCATGTAATCTTTTTTTTAAACAGTTAGAAATGGGAATCAAATAAGTTGCATTGCTAATATTTGTAATGATTTGTCTTTTAAAATGAAATATTAGTCAAATAAATATGCTATTTTGGTTGACTTATGCTGTGGCTACAAACCTACATTCCTAATTCAGAAAAGTATCAGTATACATAGCACCATCTGTGAAATATTTTTTTTCTAAAACTCCTACGTTTTTAAGCACTGGAGCAGAAGGCTTTATGTGATGGCATTAATGTTGAGAAAGTATGATTGATGATGGTCTTGTCACCTGAAATTCATTTCAGGTGTTGTGTTCCCAGTGTTAACTTAAAGTAATTCACTGTAACATAAATGGATGTTTTTTTTAATATGCACATACAAGGTTAGTAAGGTAATAACTTAGGCAGTGTAAGGTAAAATGTGATTACAGTGACTTTGTCCTCTGAATCTCTCAGGTAAAGTTTGCAGTCAGAATTTTGCAGAGAAGCAGCTGGTCTTTGTTTCTGAGTATTACAAGGTCATTGTCTGAGGCACAGGTCAACTGAACAAAAAGGTGATATTTTGAGTGGGAGAAGTGATATTCAGGGAAATTATTTAGAGTGTGTGTGGGTCAAGAGAAGACTGAAGCTTGTATGTGGACTTGTTACTGGACTTTTCTTTGTGGATTTTTTTGGCCGTTGTCCATTGCTGTCTATTTTCTAAAATACATCCTTCAGTGCTTTATCTCGTCTACTAATTGAAGTACATTATGAGTACATTATGAAGTACATAGAGACTGCATAGATTGCTAGCATACTGTAATTATAAATAATGTTAGGAGGCTCAATGAAATTTGACTGTATTCAGTATTTTTTCTATTTCTTCTCTTGTCTTCTTGCATCTTTCGTACAGAGTATAAAAGTACAGAATTTGCAGCTTACACAATTGCTGTGGTCTCTACATAGTCCTATCTGGTTTGATTTGTATGAAAATGCTTCAATCTTCAAATCTACATCAATATTTCGTGATAGTCAAGGTAACAAAACAAGATTTGCAGTATTTAAAGCATGTAGAAGGCTTGCCTAACTAAGTAAGTTGTTCCCCAAATTTCAGAAAAAAAATGGAATTGAATGTATTACTTGCAAGTACAGTTTTATTTCTATGTTATGTGGTAGGTGTGATAACCTGAAAACTCGTCAGTTAATATGGCACCTGTTAAATGTCATTTATAAATATGCTGGTAACAGTAGTTTGTGAATGATGCACTTTAGTCAGTGAGAAAGAACTGTAATGACATATGGAGTTGGTGAGTAAACAAAAGTCTGTATCTCAGGATGACACTGTGCGAAATTTGCATTTTTTTCTGGTTATTTTCTTATGGTGGCCTGTGACCCACAGCCATTTGCTATGTGGTAGCTGTGGCAGTATCTATCTGAAGTTAATTTTATCCACTGTACTCTGGCTTAGCAAGTTTATGGAGCAGGCAAAAAGAAACGGGTTGAATCACTAAAAATGTGATGACTACATCTCCAATTACATATTTTTTTCACACATTTTGCAATAAAATATGGAGAATGGCTGTTCTCCTTAGTAAAATGTTATGATGTCCTGTCCCAAGGAATGTACATTGCACATGTGATATTAACATGTTCATTGCCATTCCTACTAATGATAAAGATCAGCTGACCTTTGGGGAAGGGCTAAACCTTAAATCCTTTTTTCAGTCAGAAGGAAAAATGGGAAATGAATGTCAGTAGATCAAAATCAGACATGAAATAAATTGAACACCTGGTAGTCATATTAGGTCTTGGCAGATTAACGTGTAGAATCTTTTTAGAGGTTGGAGCACTCCTTTAAGCTGTGAGTGTCAGAGTAAAGTATGCACAAGTTTTATCTCAGCAATACCTTTGGCAAGGTGTGTTTAAAAGAAATTCTACTGTAAAACTATTTTTAAGAAGCCCCACTAATTTTACTGATTACACAACTCAAGTGTTTTGAACTCTTTTAAGAAAAAAAGTAGCAATATGCTTTTTGAACTTACTGAATATTTATTTTTAAACTTCTAAATACAGATTTTACTGCAGTTTCCCAAAGGATATTTCATCTGTTAAAGTATTACTTCTTCAATTGATTGCTAATTTGCATACCTATGCTATAGAGGAAGTGGACTTTTTTTGTAGTTCTTGTAAATGAGATTGTCAGAATAACCTTTTCCTAGTAATAAGAAAGCAGGCTATGTTTCACAGGCAGTATATTTGAACAGAATTTTTACAATAAAATCACACCCTGGTGTCTTATGGACAGTCTTTACAGGCTATCACTAGAATTCTTGGAGTGCTGTCTTCCTGAAATATTAGAAATATGATTTAATTAGGCTGCTCATATGAGCTGGAGTAGTTAAACTTGGCTGTAGTAGCATTGGGCCTGTTGGTGAACCCTGCCCCCCTCCCTTCCCAGCTGTGGCTTCATTTTGCACCTCTGGTTTGGAAAGAAGCAGGCACCTACTTGGATAATGACTTGTCTCCAGGAAAGCATCAGGTGCCTCTGCATTGCCTGTGCTCTGCTGCCAGGCTCCTACTAGATGATCACTTTCCTTCCAGTGGCCATCGACTTACCTGTCCCAGGAGTGCACTGCTGTATCCCTGAATGCTTTGACTGCAGGGATGTTTTAAAGTAGAGTGATCAGTGTCTTACGATCAACTGATTCTGGATGGTCGGTTGCTTTGGGGTTTCTTTTGATTGGATTTCCCGTTGGATTATTCCATGGATCCCACGTGAGTTATGTATATTTGGTAGTGTCAACATACATAAATGTTTTGTATCATCTCACTGGTCTGATGAGATCTCATCCGTGTGAGGGAGGAGGCAGTAAAGTACTATAACATACTTACCTTGTTGTAAAAATGGATTCTGGAAGGTGATGATGTATTTGGAAGTCTCCAGTTCTATGTGAAATTTTGTAAAATCTTGCATGTGCTCTGTAGATTTTTGCAGGGACACTGAATTAGCTGTCCAGTGTCTGAGTTGTAGAAAGGCAGAAAATAAGGTGAAGTATCAGGGAAGAACAGGCCAATGAAGATACTCAGTTTCAATTTATGTAGCTTGTGAAAAATCTTTTTAGCTATAATTTTTTTCTGTATTTATGTAAACAAATCCCTTTTCCTGTAAATACTAGTATTTCTCTGTTTGTAAGGTTTGATGTTTAATTTAAATAATACGTATTCTTGAACAAATATCAGAAAGCAAAGGTCTTTCTATTACCGTCTGTCACAAGTTAAGCAAAATGACATGGTTTATTAATGACTGCAGCCTTTGTTATATGTACACATGAAAAAAAATGGATTGAATTTGGATGTACTGCTTAGAGCATTTTAAGTAACAGAAAAACCCATGAGTTTTCCCTGTTATTTTTTGTAATTACTTTGTAGATAGCAAAGTGAGATGAAGGTTGTTCTGTTACTGGATTTCTTAATCCCAAATATTATTTATGTTTCTTTTTACTCCATGCTTTTGATTTCTAGACAGTAAAAATAAAATGAAATGTGGAAATCCCAACACACTGCCCCCCACCCTCTCTCTTTAAAAATGAAGTGTAAATCAGGAGAATCTTCTTTGGGGATGGTGGAAATGTAGAATTAGTTTCTTTCAAAGTGAGTAGAATGCCACCAGTTGTCAAAGTGAATGAATAAAACTATTAATCACTTCTTACTCCAGATGACGGGCTTTTAAAGTAATTTTTGGAAGAATTGAGTCTTCCAGGCACTATTGTAGAATGCTAGGCATGTGACATCCCTTGTTGACAGAAAGCAAATACCTGTTTTCCTATAAAAGTTGATGATAGCTCATATTACATGAGCAAGTAAATAAAAGAAATGTAATAGAAAGACGCAAAAGAAAAAATAAGAGCTATGAATTAATTTAGGATATACTTAAATTTAAAATTGGTCTCTTATCTGTCACACACAATAGATTTTGCTGTGTTAGATATTTTAGTAAGTGTGATTTCAAAGGCAAATTACACTATTTCTTTTGAAATATGATTTTAAACTTTCTCTAGCTTGTTGCTACTGAACAAATGAAAGTCTTGGGGTGAATCTGCTTTTAAATTTGGTATGTTCTCTGATGTTGCTGTCTAATAAACAAAAGGCTTTGGAGAGCAGGCACCTTGATGCCTCTAGTTACCTTGTTTTTCCTCCCTCTCAGTGCTTTTATCGCTCATAGTACAACTAGCCAATTTTAGACTAACAGTTCTAAATAGCAAATCCAGTTGGACTTTGGATCTTAAGTTATTTCAGGAGGAATGAAGAGGGGAGTGTAGTGGATCATCCCATGATGTACTTTTGCCAAAATTTAGGCTAGTGAATAATCCTTGGCTTTCATTATTAGCGCCTTTTCTAGTGGAAAACTATTAGATACTTCTATTCATCTATATATTTTTCTTATGTCATAGGATAATGCTGTTAGAGCTTGCAATAAGAACAGAGATGATTGAACTAATAATTAGAGAGGCAATAATAAAAAATTCTTCCAAGCTGCATGTTTTTCAAACCAGCACCATGTTTAGATCTGTGACTTTGCGAATTTATAATGGTTCCAAGACAATGGGTAATTCTTATTAAATGAAGTCCACAGCCTAGTACTCGGCTTTTAAGGGAGTTGGATTTTTTCAGGCACACATGTGGGATACTTGAATTCAGCTGGTGCAAGGGGGAATACATTTTACGGGGCATGAGCATAAATCTGTGCTCTGCTGCTGAGAGATTAAGAAGTAGATGTGGAGTAGTGGAGAATGAAAGTTCCTGTCCTGCTCAGTGCAGGGTGCTCTGCCAGCACTGCTGGCAAATCTGTGCAGAAGCTGTGTGAGGGTCATTGTGAGCACTTCTTTCAGATGGACAACATTTCCCCAGGCATGAATGCTGTTACGAGCAGGAGAAGGATATGAGATACTTGAAAAAAAAGAAATCCATTTTATTTTCTTTCATAATGCCCTTTGCCATTGTGACAATGTCTAGAGGCCACAAGAACCTCTCAGGAAAAAAGCATCTTTTGTTTTTGTGTGTGTTCTTGGTCTTTTTTTTTTGTTTTGTTTTTAAGACCTGGTTCACCACAGAAGCATAATACTTTGTATAGCAAATGGTAACATACTCTCATCTGACAAGTGATGACTCTGAGCTCAGGATTAGTTCTGCAACTTTTTTCCTTACATTTTTTTTTCTGAATGTTGAGTAGCACTGTTGAAATCTAGGTCACATTCACCAAGATTTTCCCTGGCCACTGATGTGTGCTCCTCCTTCAACCACTTAAATAGCGTAGCAAAAGCAACCACAAAGGGATTATGTGATGCTGTTGCTTAAACTTTTAGTATAAGTGTTGCAGTTTGGATTGAGTGTAGTTCACATCTAAGCAAACAGTAAGCTCAGTGTGTGCCAGCAAAGTGCCCTGGCAGCAGAGGTCAACAGTACCTTGGGCTGTATTGATAGAAGTGTAGTAAATAGGTAGAGAAAACTACTTCCCCCTTTACTTTCCACTTAATAGACCACATCTAGAATATTATGTCTAGTTTGGGGACTTGCAGCACAGGAAAGATGTTTATAAACTGGGGCAAGTTTTGTAAAATTCTACCCTCTGTGTTTTCTGCCTGTCTTTACTGCCAAAGTTGAACGTACTCTTTACCAGATTTTTAGCTCTTTTCTGGAAGAGGTGTTCTGCAGTGAGTTGGCCATCATCATGTACCATTCCATCACAGGTACAAGACTTCTCAGTTGTGCTTGGTGCATTTCAGTTACAATTAGTCACCTAAATTTCTCCTGCAGCCAAGGAATATGGGTGGCACAACACAAGCCCAGGCAACACATGCAGTGTAGCACCGTCCAGGCTTGGTTTGCTCAGGTTTACTGCAAATGGAATCCTTAGCTGCTTGCATTTTACAGTGAGCAGTGAGCTGATTAGGATCACTCCAACCTTCCAACAGCTTTTCAGCCACCTAATTTAACCTGGACTAAAAAGTTGCAGCTTAGATACAGGGATCCGGTATCAAGTCTTGTCAAAGCCAAGGAAAATGGCATCTGCTATTCCTCACTCACAGATGTACTTGTTTTTGTGATAGAAAGCAACCATGTTAGATAAAAACAAATAAATTATAAGTGCATTTCAAGAATACTAACCTCTATGACTTTCCCAGGATCTAAAGTGAGACTGCCTGGCCTGTTGTTCCCCACTCAACCTTCTTGCTTTATGAGAAGATGGATGGAGGACTTGCCTTTAAGTCATCAGGAGCCTCTCCTGATTAAAGTAGCCTTCCAGCAATGGTGGAGAGTGGGTTCATAACTTCAGCTCTCAGTATCCTCAGGTACATCCTGTCAGGTTTCACAGACTTGCATGAGAGGACATTTCTTGGTAGATCTCTTACTGATTCCTTTTTGACTACTTGGTAGTTCTTTGCTTCCTTAAATAATCTTTATAAAGTGTAAATGTCTGGAAATTTGTCTGTAAAGATGAGCAAAAAAAGTGAAGGTTAGAATCACTCTCAAACTTGCATTCGTCTCTAATTTGTGGCGTTACTCTTAGAAGCTAAAATACCTAAGATCTAATTGATTTTTGTTCACTTTTGGAAATTTGGAAAGTCAATATGTAATACTCCTTTTTTTGTTTACTATGTCCTGTCACTTAGCAAACATAATTAAACTATGCACTTTTAATATTACATGGAAATGCTATAGCAATTATATTTCAGTGACTGCATAATTGAACTCAAAAGTTTCTTGTATTTGCAGAATTCAAAAGGCAAAGTGAGGGAATTTCAAAGTACTTTTGATATTCTGTCAGTTTTCAAGTTAGATTTTTTTGCCTCCTGAAGTCTTTATTCAGGTCTTTAAAGTGAGCTGTGTTGGGCTTGAATTTAAGGAAACTTTCAGAAAAGCAAGCTCAGGCAAAATACTAAACATACAATTCTTTGTATGAATTTTCTCTCTTATGTCATGTGGTCCAGCTGGACATTTTACCCAGCGAGTGTGGAGTTTGGAGTAGCTTTCTCAGTTTCATGTTTTGTGAGCTGACTCTCTCTAAGCTACGGTGGCAAGTTTAGTTGTGGTCAGCCCCCGGGTGATGTGGTGAGGTCTGGGAGCCTGCTGCTGAGTGCCTGCTGCTGTGCCTGGCAGAGCTTGGGCAGAGCTGCTGGAGCATTTTCCCTGCACGCCCTGGAGCTCTGCGGAGTGAGGCTGTGGCTGCTTCTCCCAGGCTGGGACGGCCTTCCTGAAGCTTCTGTGTATTTGTGATCTGTAGATCAATCTTCTACATCTCGTGCATTCAAAGTTTTCAGTGTCTTAGGTAATATTTTGTTTTGTCCATGATGTTAGGACTATACAAGTTAATCTTTCAGTCATTAGACTTCATTCCATAAGATTTAGCATCAATTAAACCAAGTATCTGACCATAAATGAGCAATTACATTTTTCTTGTTAATTATTGTTGAGACTGCTTATCATTGATTTCTATGGTCAGTTCCTTGTTCTTATTTTCTTTCCCTAGTGTTTTAGTTAATTTTCTTCCTGATGTCATTGTATTCTTTCTAAATGGACATATGTTCCTTTTTTAATAATCATCTATGTTAAAAGCTTTTTGTCATCTTTAAAAGATGAGTGGTTCGTTCTTTCTGAATATTTTCTACCAACTAGTGTTGATCCTGGAAAATAATGCTATCTGGATTTACCAGAAAAGCAGAAAGCGGTTACTAATTAACTGGTTAATCATTTGTTTTGAAAACTGCTTCTGTTTGCCTGTCTTTTCAGCTTTCTGAGGTCATTGCTTGAGCATTTTATCTCAAGTCCTCTATAACCTGAAATACTGCTGATGTATCATCATCAGTGGACAGCTGGCTGTAAAAGTCATCCTGTGTTTAGAGCTTTGTTTTTTACCTCGATGTGGTTCTACTCATCACACCTAACCTTATATGACCAATATTCTAGTTTAGGATCTCTGTATTTGATCTTTTCCTGCAAATATTGTGTATTGGATCTCTGTAGATACCATCTTACCAGCTGGATATTTAGAGCATTGTCCTGCATTCAGTATTGTAAGAAGAGCACAGCCTATTCCAGGTACTCTGGAGCCACAATGGAACAAGGGTTCAGTCACACATTTTTATTCTTGTCAGCACTGCTATGAAATTGTGTGTGGCAGCAGAGCACGCAATGGAGACACAAAGACCAGTTGTTGACAATGATGACCAGAAGGCTTTATTTACATTTTCCTCTGCCCCTTTTATAACATGTTTCGCTAAAAGGGCAGTGATTGGTCAAAGAAGGGCTGACTCTCTTCCCCTTTGGTAAACACCAGGTGAAGAAGAGTATTTTGGGAAAATTCTGAGAAGAGTCGAGGCTCACGTAAATATTTACAATAACAATGAGAGTGTGTTTTGAGACCGGGAAACTTGTTGATCGGTTTCCCATGGGAATCAGCGGGTTAGCAGCAGAATTCCCGAAGCTCAAAAATACTGAGCCCACAATTGTGTGTCAGGTTCCTTGTAGAAAAGACATATTCCAGATTTTAGCTATTATCTCAACATTATGTCTAAAACTTTTGAAGGAGAGGATGTAGCATCTTACAATCTTATTTCTCCCAGACTTGTGTTCTAGTTGAATTCCTTTCATTGTCAGATCTAGCTTATGTTGAGTTGTGTGTTCATAGGCTGCAATAAAAGTAAATAAACAAACCATGCTTCTTACTCTTTGTAGAGCCTCAGCCTTAAAAAATAGTTATGCTAGGTGGTAACAGTGCAGCTTACTGCAGAGATAGCCGAATTAGTGACATGTGGCTCTACTACCTTCCACATGTGTTATGCCAAGCTATGACTGAGAAGTAAGTCAAAGTAACAACAGAGTACCGTACTACCATGGTGATTTTATCCTTAGGACTTGTGGTGGTATCTCTAGTGAAAGCTGTGTGTGTTTAGCACATGTGGAGGCTAGTGCATACTGAAAATCATTCTACATATTATGGCTTTTCTGCATGTGAACTTAAATATAGTGCAAACATAGTCGAGATTTGCTTCTACTTCAGCTCTTGTCTACCTGATTTAAATAGCAATATAAATATAGGTTGTCTCACACATCAGGAACAAGCTGAAACCCTGCTACTGTCTATGTTCATATGGTAAACCAATGAAGAAATAGAGGCTTGAGTAAAAAGATATATCAGTTTGGAATGTTTCTGCAGTTGTCTGCTCTTGCAGCAAGATAAAGCAATAAAATAGTTTGAAAAAGATTTGACACATTTTCTGACATAATTTGTCTGTAAGCAGGGATTCCTATATAGCTCAGTTTTGCTGGTTTTTTCCTGTAACAACATTTCCTCCGGCAGTTTGCAATGGTCTTTCTCAAAATAATAAAAGTAGTAAGAGGCATAGTACTTCTGAGTAGTAGAGATCTGACTTTATAAATCCTAACCCTGTTATTGTTACCTTTGCAATAAAAATTCCTTTCTGTGTTTTCCTAGACTTGCAATTTTAAGCCTTGTTTGTGAAGTTTTTGTCAGAATACCAGTGCTGTGTACACTTGTATACTGTGTTAAATTAAAAATATGGTGTTGAATTAAATTAATCAACCCTTATGATCTGGTTATGCAGCATTAAAGTAGTAGGCCCTGCAAGTGTTTAGAAACAGGCATCTGTTTAAAAAAATAGATAGCTGAAGATACTTTAGGCACTTGTAAAGATTTTTTCATGCCTCTTGCTGAACACGGCGGCATGAAACTGCAGGTCTGTAATGAGAGAGGGCAGTGTCAGGTATCCTTACTTACTTATTTACTTTTCTTTTTAGAAAGATTTTATTTATCTGCAAGATGAAGTAAAAGATCTTTGGTATATGAAGTGATTCTAAACCAGCCTTAGAACTGCACTGTATGAGTTAAAACAGATATTCTAAGTTTTTCAAGCTAGTCCTAATAAATTAAATTTTTCTTACAAAAAAAGTTAATTGCTATTTGTTGGTGTATCTTACAGTGCATTTAAATGCTTGTAATGGCTAACTAATGGAGTTATATATATATATATATAAATATATATAATATTTTTATTCTTGTGTTTTGTTATTTAAAACTGGAATCAAAAGAATATGTAAATTTAAGAAAATAAAACAGACCTATCAGTTTACTCACTGAATTTAATGCATTTTTAATTAAAGTAGAAGATGCATGTCAATGCTGTGGTCGAACAGTCATTATGGAGAAGACATATTCAATTCGTGTTTGAATATTGAAGTTCTGTCATTCCTAAAACAAGATTTGCCTTATTAATGAACAGGGTGAATGATGAGAGTGGTTTATGTTTTTGTTGGCTTATTTTACCTTTTCAAGTTACCCAGCAGTCTCGAGTACTTTTTTCAAAAAAGGTGAGGATTTACTCAGTATTTGTTATATCAATTGAATCATTAAAAATTCTCAGGAACACATAAGGAAGATTAAATCCAAACAGACTATTTCAAACAACTTTTCCAACCTAGTTCATTCTGTGTTTCTGTGAACTTAAAGTTTATGGGGTTTTGATAGAGATTCCTGGGTTTTTTGGTGCATAATAGACTGTTATGTAAAGTTCTTTTTGTTTTGAGTGGAGGGATTTTGGTTTGGTTGGTTTTTTGGTGGGTGTGTTTGAGTGTACTTGGTTAACCATTAGGACTATGTAAAAATAGTTGCATTTTTATTGAAAACACGTGGGAATTGACAGAATTTTGTTTGTGAGTATTTGGTGATATGCAAAAATAAGGCATGCTATTTTAAACATCTTTGCTGTGTTTTGGTTCAGAAAGAACTTGATGTTTTTAGGATTTGAAATGTAATATTTGAGTTAAGTAATGATGTTTTATGAAGACTGTCTTGGTTTTTATTTTAAATTTTGTTGAGTCTAGACTTGACTGTTTAGCTTGTATAACTTGTGTTCTATCACCTGTTTCTATCCAGAAACCCTGATGGAATTCTGTGACTTTCCTTGCGTGTTGCTTTTGATCTCTCTGATCTCTTTTGGTCTCTTTGGTGCTTGTTTGGTGCAAGATTGGCATGTCTTACTATCCAGTTGTATTTCCATGGTGGTGATAGTCTTGAAAAATATTGATCTGGCTTGTGGTAGCTTGACACTGTTGAAAAGTGCTTTAGCAATTGTCAGCTCAAGAGCAGGCAGATGCTCCCATACAATATCAAAAAATTGTGACCCTTGTCTTTATCCAAGCTTTAGACTGTCTCAGGCAAACAAAATTACATGGTCCTTGTATACATTGACTTCTTCATCTGGAGTACTTTATAGATATGACATTCAGTGAAGAACAACTGAAGTGGCGGTGGATGTCAGAGAGAGAACTGAAGTGGCTGTTTCTGAGAATAAGAGGCATTTGGCCTTACTTGGCAGAAAACAACCTCTTGCTAGATGTTACAAACAAGATGGTCATCTTTAATGCTGCTTCACTGGTAGTAAGTTTTCTGTACTTTTTGTTTATATAGATTATTTCACTGAAGAATATCATAAAAGATAAATTGATTGGCTAATTAAAAACAAAAAATAAAATCGAAAAACTCGCATCACAATCAGTATGTCTTTTAGAGCAAATTATTAAGAACATTGCAATCTCTTAAAACACTGCACTCTGGTTTTTACTTACTCTCTGCATTTTCCTTTCACCCTATACCACTTGGTTGGGCTGGGTAATGAAATTGGGAATACAGGAGTGAAACTGAGTCTGGGAAGAGAAGGGTCACAGCAAGGTTGCATTTCGTTTTTTGTCTTTGTTTCCCACCACACAAATCTATTTTTATTGTCAATACATGAGCTTTTCCCCAGGTTGAGACTGTTTTGCCCATAATGGCAATTGATAAGTAATCCACTTGTAGATCCATTTCTCCCACCTTCCTGTTGAGGAGGGGAAGTATGGGAATGGCTGGGTGGGAGTTAGGCCCTTAGTCAGTATCTACCCACCAAATGGTTCTATGACCAGCTCTCACATTCTTTGAAGAGTTACATCAAATCTCCTGTTGTCACGCTGTGACTGGTACCATGGACTCTGAACAGGGCACTCCCAGCAAGGGCCAGGTCTTGGCTGGTGGCTTGGCTTCTACTCATAGTGGTTTCCTCTGGGGCTCAGCCTTTTGCAGTGTTAAATCTTCATGGGTGAGTCACCTCCTCCTATTTAGGGCTATAATTTTTTATTTATTTGTTGCATTCTGATTTAGGCACTTGGCATAAGCTGTCAGTAGCTTCCTTGGTGATGTTGTCCCTTTGACCTTTTCTATATCTAGAGCCCACCTGCTGTTACCTGAGGTGCTGTCATTGTTTCGCATTTTGGCCCAAATGTAAGAACGTAAAGCTCTTATGAGTTCATCCATTCTTCTTGGTTTTGTCCTGCCTGTACCTAAACCATTAGAATGAGGCAGATGTTGTTTTTCGGGCAAGCTTACACCAGTCATCTGTGCTTTCCTCATTTTACCAGTGTATGCTGGTATCATCTAAAGAGCTGGACAAATGTAGTCAGATTCTTATTTTCTGAGTGGCACCTCCAAGCACACTTGGACAATACACAGTTGTTTCTGTCACTTCTTGAAGGCATTAGGGACAGAAAGTTTGAATAAAGGAAAATAAAGGTGTTTTCTTGCACGTTTTCTTCTTTTTTGACTTAATGAATTGATCTTAAGGAAAATATATAATATTTTAGACAAATAATTTCCCATTTAACTTTGCTTTCTAGAACAATGTTGTATGTAGGCTGAGGAGTGACTGTGATTGCTCTGGCATTTTGTGGGAATTGTTTTCTGCTTTTTCCTAACCTCTTCCATTATCTCTTGAGCACAGATGAAAACAGTATGATTTTCCCAACCTTGGTAACCTTATTGTTCGAGATAATTTTTCTCCTGCTTGAGTATTCTGTACAGGCTTAGTCATGGTAAAGTCACAAGTTGTGTGAAAAGAAGCTCATTGTCTTATGCAAAATAGACAATGGGCTTTCACATGATTTTCAGTAACTATTAGAGAAAATGTTGCAAAAAGCAAAAATTAAAGAACTATGCAGGTTTGGAATCTGTGTTTTTATGCTCATAAGGATTATGTGATATGTTGAGTGCTGTAGGAAGTATGCTTAGTAGGACTTGTGAACACTGTTTCAAGAAATAAGAAAGCAGCTAATGGGTATATATAAAAAAATGTCAATCAGTTCACCTGGTCCCAGTTTAGTGAGGGCTTTGGAGCCATTTTGGTGTCCAAGGGTTATGCCAAACCAATCTGCAAAAATTGGTAAGTGATTTTTAAAATTGTTATTTGCTGTTGCTCTGTCGATAAACTACTCAGAACATGACTGATATGAAATGTATTTGGATCTAGTAATTTCTAAATTTTAATTGTGTATAGACGTTATTCTTTTTCTCCTATATTTAACAATGGCTTTGCTGAACTATGTAGAAAGTTGCTTTTTATGTACTCTTTCTCTACATGGGTTATTTTCTGTTACGAGACCGTGCTGCAAGTAATTGTGAGCAGCTTTAGAGATCCTTTAGGGCTTTATAATTACTCAGCAGCCATGGTGAAACAGATTTGATGCTAGCAGCAAGAGTTCCTTGGCTAATATAAATACTTGAACTACTGATTACAGCCTCTGATCCTCTGCCAGTAGTAATTACATCCTCTGTTTTTCTGCCCTGAGGGTGCTGAACTGCTTTAACTTAGGAGAAACCAAACTTCTGCAGTCTGTTGCCAGACACTTGGCCAATATTATTGTATATTTTCATGGCTCCCAATGGATCATAAACTGTGGTTTGAAGAATGTTAGAATGATACAAGAATACGAAGGATATTTGGTAATAGGTTTTGCTTAACAATATGTTGTTCTTGCTTCAGAAAATGGATACCAGGTATGTTCAAAGACTAATGTTTGGAGAGTACATTCTTCATTAAAACTTTTTAGTACTTCCTGTATTTGAAGGCATTACTGTAAAGTAGCTTTCTTTATCTTCTGAAATGCACTTGCAGTACCTGATTTAGTATTTATTTGGTTTTCCTTTGCGCATTCATCTGGCTTCAAACAACCTATGTTTCAATCCGATACTTTTGGTTGCTGGACTCCGTCATCTTTTTGGTGCCTGTTTCTGTGTGTGTGGAGTTCTTGAGGTGGCCAGCAGTGTCTGCACAGTGTGTGTGTATGAGGAGTACATGGTCAGCCTGGCTGGGGTCAGGGGCTGGCAGCAGCCTGGCTGCGAGGGGCTGGGAAGGAGAAAATCCCTGGCACTTGGATCCACCACCTTCAGCTTCACTTTAGCAGCTTGCTGCATGCACTTCTGCTCTGAAAGGCACTGAGCCACAGGCCTTCATAAGGCTCCAGCGGAGGTCCTACTTCCATAGTTAAGTTCTGAGGCAGCAATATTTATGTTTTGTAAACACATAGCTTTTTTGAAGGCTTAGTTTTCTGCTTCATGAAATTTACTCCTGGGGGAAGTGTTCTTATGTCTGAGTGTATTAGTTTATTCAGAAGTAAAATATTTGTAATAATTGTAAATGTAGATAATAAACATTTTAAAAAGATCAGAGCATTGCATGTTGTTGGAGTTGCTAGTAGTTTTCTTTGATACAAATGTCCTTTTCTGTTTTGTAAGGAAAATACTTAAACATTAACTCTTACTTATGTCTGGGAAGTGTCATTGCTGTTACTGGCAGTTGAGAGTTGAGATGAAGTAAAATGTTGGAAAATGATGATAAGCAGGCTCAGATTAATGCTAGGTTTTAGCTGTATGAAATTTGAGTACTTGTCATGTTTTTAGCTCTACTCACTAAAGATAAGAATGTAATCACTGGTACTTGAACATATGGGAAACTGGGGCTTAAAACTATCAAAGGCTGGCTATTAAACTATCAAAGATTTGATTTTGCTTCTTAATAAAAGATAGTCAATATTGTAAAATATGCACAATTGAGCAAAAGTGTTCCAAATACTTTTTACTTTTAGAAGATTGATATCTTTCTCACTTGTAGCAACAAAACAATTATTTTCTAGCAGTACTACATTGAAAGAATAAAACAGTTGAAATTCAAATGCTGCCTTCCAGGTTTTGAAAGCAAGAGGTTGGTGTCATGCAGATTGTTGTAATAAAATCTTTTCTATGTTGTTTGTTACTAAAGATCAGGTATGGAATTCCTAAGGATTATTTAAATTTATTTGAAATTGTATAGTAAATTTGTCAAGGGAAAAAAGTAAATATATGGAGATTTGAGAAGCTCATTAAACACAGAAAAATGTTTTGCAATAGTATCCTCTTTACTTAAATGTTAGTGTCTCTGTCTTATTGTTTAAGGACTGAATAAGAGCACAGCCTTGATAAGTGTCAACTTCAGTAAGCAATCCTGGTCCCTAAGACCAAGTGATTTGAAGATCTTTTGTTAATAATTTTTCCTTGATGGAAGTCTAAGAGTAAAATTATCTTGTTTCCAAAAAATCCCTTCATTTCATCCTCCTGAAAAAGGATTTGACAGTCTTGTTAGAATTTGTTAGGAAAATCATGAGTAATTCTTAAAATTTCCCTGCAATGCAGGTGAAAATGTGGATTTTGGAGGCTGCTTAGAGAATGGAAACTCTTGCATGCAAAACAGGAAGGTTTAGTAGTTCAGAAATATTTTGTACTGTATTATGGGCTGTATTATGTATTATGCATTTGGTTTTCAGCAGATTACCCAGAGTCTCCATCCTTGGACATAATCAAACCCTGCCTGGACAGTTCTGGTCAAACAGCTCTAGATGATCCTGCTTGATCTGAGGGGTTGGACCAGATGATCTTCAGAGGTGCACTCAAACCTCGGCCACATTGTGAATCACAGTTGTTGAAAACCAAATACACAATACAAAATACAGACAGTGTTTCTTGATGTTCAGATGGGATCTCCTGTGTTTCAGTTTGTTGTCCACATTTCATCTGGTCCTCTCACTGGTCACCCGTGGTGACACCCAGCGTGTCCTCTGTGCACGCTCCCTTGAGGTATTTATATGCATTGGTAGAATCCTCCAGAGCCTTCCTTCCTCCATGTTGAACAGTTCAACTCTCCCACTCTTTCCTCATAATGGATGCTCCAGTCCCTTCATCCTTGTGGCCCTGTGCTGGTCTCTCTCTGGTATGTCCATCTCTCTTGTAGAAGGGAGCCTAGAACTTGGACAGATAATTGATTCCCAGTAGTAAAATCCTTTTACTAATAAAACCTAAATCTCTCTTCTGAAGTTCTGTAATAAAACTGATTTACAGTAACTGATTTTTATGCAGTAGCAGACATTTATTTCCTGTAGTGCGTAGGGCTTTAGTAATAGGGTTTGCAAAGAAAAAATACATAACAGATTTTAACTGAAGGTTTTTATGAAGGCCTACATTGATGACTATGTAGTAGTAATGATGACTATGGAAAATGAGCTTTTAATCAAGTGTATTGGATGGGCGTATAGAGAGTTATTTCTTCTCTTTTTGACTATATAGTCTTCAGCATTGGTGAACTTTTGCTAGTGTGGTTATTCTTAAAGCAGTTTTGGAACACAGTGCTAGACTGATCAAGTTTGTGATGGGAAGCACATTGTGACAGTGAATTTGAGGGTCTTTAAATAATAATCTTTCATATGTTCTATCCAATTGCTTCTTTTGTGACATTGGCTAGTAGCTTCTACCAAGAACAGCTTTTATGAAGAGATTTTGGCTTTCTAAATTCTCTTTGCACGAATAAAGTGCAAGGGGTGGGGTGTGTGCATATGAAACTTTAAAATTTTAACATTAAGATCTTGGGGAAATCAGTGCTGTCTGAGTTACCTTCTCCCACTTCAGTAATGCTCCATGGATGCAAGTTAAAGCATCATTGTATAGTTGGACTGAGGAATACATTCCAGGTTACTTTGGAGTACTAGAATCACCATTTAGTCTGTGAACCTGGGAGAAGGACTGGAAAAACAACAAACTATTCATAAATAATGCTAGAAAAAAAAAATTGCATGCAGCCAAAGAATAGTAAGCAGTAATGAAGAAATGAAGAACTCTTTGCGAGAATCAGGAGTTCATAGCAAAATAAAAGAAACTATCTCATTTTCCATGCTTGCTGTGAAGGTGAGTGTTCCAGTATACTGTTTATTTGGTTTGAAAATTACTAGGTATCTGGAAGTTGATACAAAAAAAGGACTGAGGACTAAATTAAAAGTTAAGAAAGAAAGCTCTCTGTAAAAGCTGAGTCACTGGTGAAACCATTGATAAAATCACTGAAGAACCTTCACAACTATGGGAAGCAGTATTATTTAACAGAAGATTTGGATTTTGCTGACAAGGTAGCTTCTTAAATGTCTGCTTCAATCTACATATAATTAAAGCCTGAAGCATACTACACACTGTTGTAAGATTGAATCAATAACTTATTTTTGGGGAGAAAATATCTAATGAGCATCTTCATAACTGTCGACTTCAGCTTTATTTTAGTATGCAAAAATGTACAGGAGATGAGGTCATGTACATGCTGTCATCTTCACATGCAAGTGAAATGATTATATGCACAAGAAATAACACTGCAAAACCCAGCAACAGTTCGTTTAGAAATTAAACAAGGTTTAATGATTGAAAAATTTTACTTTAAAGACTAAATATGAGACTCCAATCCAGGTGTTATTTATACCTCAGTGTGAATATGAAAGCCTAGACGTATCCAAATGGAAAAAAGAACTCAACTGTTTTCAGAACCAAGTGCCTCAGGAAAACATTAATTATTATTCTAAGTGCATTTGGCAAATGCTGAGCTGGAATTAGTGGACTTTAGTTTCTTCAGAATTGTTAAAGTATTAGGTAAATATCTAGGACATGCTACAAGGACACTTTTCACAACTCTTAATTTGTTTCTTCTCTTATGGAAAATTTGTCCTTTGGCAGCTTGAATTAATGGGCAAAATGACAAAAAGACATTATATATGTAATACTTATAATTTAGAATATATATCTTACAACATAGTTTATATTTCATTATACTCATATATAGGTGTTAAATTTTTAGATAATAGTATCTAAGCAGTATTGATAACTACTGTGCCCTGCCTTTTAGAGTCCAAAAAGAAAATTACAGTGCTAGTAGTATAACTTCAATTCGTATGTTTGTTTGTTTTTAAAACAAGTTAGTTGCTACCTTTGATTTGCTTTCCTTAAACATAAAAGGCCCCTTTGTGTTCTGTGTGGTTTCCTTTTGGCTAGCTTGTGTTACTGTGAAGAGGTGTGAATGTGTGAGGAGTTGGTGGGGAGTTTTATGTAATTTAATAACAAAACAAGAGTAAACCCACAAAACCAAGTTCAGCCTTATATTGACAGAGGGATTTTTTTCCCGTGCTTTAGAAGTGTCAGAATTGTTACATTGGTACTAGAAGCCCAGTAATGCTAATCTGTATTATTTAATTCCTTTCTTCCATCAATTTGGTGGTACTAGATGGAAATAATCTAAACGCTTTATGTATCAAATTATATTGACCCATTAAAAAAAAGTTTGATAGTGTTGAAAGCACTTTTTGGATAGTTTTTTTTAATTTTGAAGAATTAGTTTTTCCTGTTATATAGGTTGTGTGTTGTGGAATAGATGTAACATTAATTGTTTGGTGTAGCTTTTATTGAGCATATTTCAGTGTAAGTTCTGCTGAAGAAGCCTTGGCAAAAATTACTTATTAATTTTGTACAGTGCTTGAGATTCGTAAGATGCTGTGAAAGGTTAAATCCCAACTTTTTTCAAAAGAAAATTGATCAGTGTTAAAATGTCAACTGTCTAGGTACAGCAGCATACTGGCATGCAAACACTGCTCTCTTATTCCAGGTTCCCCAGCTGTATAGCATTTGCATTGTGACATTTTGTAACAGCATTAGCACCAGAGCTGATGTTTCAAAATCAATCAGGTTTTGTTGGTATGAGACATCCTGCAGCTTAGTTGGATGTCAAAGGTGTTTCTCTGGAGCGTAATTAACTTGAATTCTTGGGTTCTGGCAATGTCTGCATCTCATGACTTCTTAGTGCAAATTAATACAAACCAGGTAATATAGTTCTGAAATGTCTTTAAAAAAATAAAGGCAAACCAAAGTAATATTAATATTTAGTTTAATATTAATACTTTAATTTAGTATTCTCAGAAGTACAAAAACTTTCTAGACATTGTGTCTGAAATTTAATCTAAAGGAAGTATTTTGTTTCCCGGTGCATTAAAATGCCTTGCTGGAGAATTCATATCCTTTAATACTACATTTTAGAGAATAGCCAGCTAAAATACAGATTTTGTTGAAAATGAAGTTGTTTTAAAGGTTTAGAACTTCTGTTCATCAACAGTGCTTCTAATCAGAGAGAAATGCATTAAGAAGTAATTTGCAACTATTACTGTTTCTGTTTAGGCTGAATTCTAGAATAAAATGTACATGAAAACTGGTTTTTGCTAGTGAAGGCAGATTGCATTGGGGAAGATTTTACATGAACGATTCATGTTTGAGATGTCATTGTATGGTAGAGTTTCCCTTTTCATGTAAAAACATGGCCTTATAGTTGGACTTTGTGTAAGTGGAACTGAGACTTAAAGGCCTGCTATTTATTGTAATCTTGCTGGATATTTGCACAATTCATGTTCAAGACTGAGCTGGATGGGACTCTGGTCTAATGGAAGGTGTCACTGCCTGTGACAGAGAGTTTGGAACTAGATGAACTTGAAAGCCCCTTCCAAACCATCCTATGATTCTATGTTGATCTTATAAATATGTAAAGAGTACTCTGAGATGTGTGTCATGTATCTTTACCAATATAGTGAATATAATGGCACAGTCTTTAAGTGAGTAGAGCTAAAATGTTTCTACAGCATTATTTTTAACCTGTTCTGTATCTTGAAATGGGAATGAGGAGAGGAAAGCTTCCCAAAGGCTTTTGTAGCATCTCCTGAAGATTGTTTTTTCTTTTGATTAAATGTATACTCCAGAAGGAAAGCTAATCTAGATAAACTAGGGTTAAGGAAAAAAATTCAGAATTAAGGTAAAAAATTTCACAGAAAGCATCTTACTGTCCTCTCTTGTTTCTCAGTTATTCCCAGTGAAGGGGGAAAGCTGGGATCTGTTATTCAGACTTTCAGATGTGGCATGGCTACAGTATTGTCAATAAAAAAAACCATGAATGGTTTGGTTATATAGAATTTCATATTCTGTTAGATGAGTTACATTTAGAAAACATCTTGAAATGCTGGCCAAACAGATCTTTGAATAAAGTTTGTCTAGTATTAATGAGTTAGTTGGAACAAGTGTAGTGTCCATTAATGTTAAATAGCTATCGCTGAAGGCAATCTCTGTTTCAAAAAGTTTAAGACCTGAATAGGTAAAGTAGTGTTGGATTAGTAGAGCAAAAAGTAATTTTATTTCATTCCACAAAAGATAATTTCTAATTGTGTACCATTCCTTTAGATGAGTTACTGCTCCTGATTACTACTATGATGTGATATTTTATTCATATCTTTGTTTCCATTTTTTATGGAAAGAAGCTTTTACCTTCTTTCCCTCTTGCACTTTGCTACTGTGCAGGCTCATGCTCAACTGAGTGATGCATTTAATGGGAACAAATAGACCATAGTGCATTTGTTGGGTGCAGATAGGTCAGGCAGTAAGATGGGCACAGGCTCTGCAGAGAGACATTGACAAATTAGAGGGCTGGGCAGTCACCAACTATATGAAGTTTAACAAGGGAAAGTGCCAGATTGTGCACCTGGGATGGGGCAACCCTGGTTGTGTGCATAAACTGGGGAATGAGAGGCTGGACAGCAGCACTGTGGAATGGGATTTGGGGGTCCTGGATGACAAAAAGTCACGTCTAAGTCAGCAGTGCCCTGGCAGCCAGGAGGGGCAAACATGTTCTGGGGGCATCAGGCCCAGCATGGCCAGCTGGGCAAGGGCGGGGATTGTCCTGCTCTGCTCTGCACTGGGGCAGCCACACCTCGAGTGCTGGGGGCAGTTTTGGGTGCCACAATATAAGAAAAATATTAAGCTGTTAGAGTCCAAAGGAGGTCACAAGGATGAAGGGCCTTGAGGGGAAGCTGTATGAGGAGCAGGTAAGATCACTTGATCTGTTCAGCCTGGAGGAGACTGAGGGGAGACCTCATTGCAGTCTTGAGCATCCTCATAAGGGGAAGTGGAGGGGCAGACACTGATCTCTTCAGTCTTGTGACCACTGACACAACTGGATTGAGGTTGAAAACAGTTTATTAAATAAAAAAGAAAACCAAAACAAAAAAAACCCACAAGCATTGCTTACCAGCAACAGACTGATGCCCAGCCAGGTCTTGAGCGATGGGAATTTTGGAAAAACTACCCCTCAGTCTTACTGCTGAACTTGAGGTGATAAGGTCACCATCTCAGTTTAGCTCAGAGGTGTCTGTACGTGCCTGTGTGCCCCCTCTTCTGATCATCCAGGCCTTGGGACTTGAATTATCTTAAGTCAGCAGTGTTTTATGTTCTCTGTAAATTAAACTGCTTCAACATGATTAGAGTATGGAGCTATGTGCTTTACTTGACAACATTTTGATGTCTTTCATGTATCTAAAATGTCAAGTGTCATGTTTTTGCTTTTTTTTTCCTCTGGTATGATGATCTTTATGTTGAGTATCATATAGAGGTGAAAGGAATTTGTCTAAATTTCATTTCAGACTGGTTGGGAAAAGTCTTCAGAATCTCAGTTGTGTAATGTGTAATAGGGATCATCTTTTAGAAAAATGCTGTTGAAGAAGCTCATAAAATTCTTAGCTGTTTAAAAACACTACCAGTTATTTACCATGACCTTTGTAAAAGCTGCTTTATTTACAATGTGATTCTGTTAATAAAAACATAAGGTTATAAGAAGAAACTTCATACTTGAAAATGTTACGGTTTTTTTATAATCCAGGCAAGTTGAAGGAAAATGTGCTCTTCCAGTTGAAGTTGTTCAGATAATTTGATGTGGTCTCCTCAACTAGCTATCCTTAGTGTTAGATAGAAAAGAGCAGTGTCATGAGGATCCCACATCTTCCTGAAAATAAACATTTGAAATAACTAGACAAAGTATTTGTTCTAAGATTTGAAAAGTGTTAGATCTTGTTTTTGCAACACTGTAGTCTATAGTGAACATTACCTTATCTAGGCAAAATAATAGAAGAAAATGGTGAGTCATTTTGCTCCTAAGATTTGCAGATTCAGAAAAATACTGGCCATGTGGATTCTCCTTTGACTTCAAGGGATTGGTTTTTTGCCCTTTAATGGTGGATCCTGAAACTTCCAAGCGTAGGCCACCCCTTCTATATTCTTTTATTGCAGCTACAAGAAAAATCTTGGTTAAAGATCACTAGGTCTTGGTTCTGCCTCAATTACTGCAAGTCTCCTAAATTAGTTTTAAACCAGTGTTTCTGTTAATTGATAGTGCTTACACAGAAGTGTAGTTTATTGTTTATACAACTTTGATAAAAATGTTGATACTTTTTCAGGTTTTGAATGTTAATTTTTCTTTTTTTTAATTGCTGCTTACATCATTTTCCAGTCTAACTTTCCTAAATGTCCTGTCTTAAATGCAATATTTCAAGTACTAGAGAAAAATACAGTATATCTGTTGTATGTATGTATACCTATGTATTTGAGTGTGGACACAAATACTGTTTTTTATATCTCTTAAGTTAATAATGGAGAAAGAAGCATATGGTATTTGATGTGTTTCAGTTTTTGTTCTCATGACTTTGGTTGGTGTTCAGAAGGCTTCTTTTCAGAAATAATTTCTGATTTTCTAGTTGTGTTTAAAACAAAATTAGAGGATTACTTTATACAGGATGTGAATATAGAAAAATACATACACTGACCTTTAAAACTCAGTGGTAGGAAAATGAGGGGTTTTTTTAATTAAAAGAAATTTCTGAATAAATGCAGATTTTACTGAAGTTTTAGTGTATCATATGTATCTCAATCTATTTCCATAAAACAAGGGAATGTAGATCATGGTGTAATTGCCAAGATAGCTGCCTTCTTTAAAAGGAGGATGAATGAGTTGCTGAGAGTGCCAGGTTAATGTTTTCTGCAGCAGTCAGATGGGATGAGTACCTTTGGGTTACCTGGGACTGAGAAGAGATGGATTGCTGCAGTCCAGGGCTCCCTCAGCAGCAGAAATGGCCCCTCCCTCCCTCCCTGCTGTCCCTGTGTTCAGTAGCTTCAACCTTCCCTTAGCAGACAGCTGCTTCAAACCTCCTCTCATTTACTTGGTGGATGGTGTTGCAAACTTGAGGTGCAAGTTTCAAATTTGATCCCATTCTGACTTCTGCCTAGCGGCAAAGGTTGTGAAATGGATGTTACGAATGGATGGTCTTTCAGGAATTACATATTTTTAATTAGTATGTATACTAATTAAATTAACTAATACTGCATGCTATTTTTGAGTTACCTGTAAAATACTTAGAACTTGATGCTTATGGTGTGAAATACCTTGAAATGTCTAATTTGTTCAAAGGTAGTTTTCAAAATACAGCCTAATTTGGCAGCCACAGAATCATGAAATGCACATTTATGTTCAATATTTTATGTTAGATATATGTCAGAATTATACAAAGTGCTATGTTTGTAGCTTTTATAGGTGAAGGTAGCCATCTTATATACAGATACCTAGCAAATTTAGTACATATATTTTTCCAGTTATTTTAGTTAATACACCAATTAAGTAATATTCTACAATAGTGTGATGTCTATTTGTTGATCTGTAGATTGCTAGGTTTATTTTTGCAGAAAAAGTTGGATGTTTTAACTAGTCATATGAATTAGAAGAAAAAAATACATATTTTAGAACAATCAAATTGCAAAACACGTTATGCCCATTTTAAAAAAAAGTGTATACAGAGGCATGTTTATATAAAAGTCACATAGTGCTTTGTACTATGTTTTTATGCAAATGTAAATTATATGTAATATGGCTTCATGGGTTATATTTTCATTGGTAGAAGGCTGTCTACGCACAATATGACTTCTAGTTCAAATGTGTTTGGGAAAACATATACCACTTTCAATTATGTCTTGCTAATTAATTCTAATAGCATTGTAATTCTAGAAAAATGATTTTTCACTATTAACTTGTAAATATTTCTGCTAGCTTCAGATTCTGGAAGGCCGTGCTTAGTTATTTTTAATGGGAGAAATTATGTCTTACCAAATGTTGTATAAAGTTGTAACAACGTGTTGTGACTCCTAACATAATTCCTACCTTGTGCTATCAATTTTTTTAAGCCGATATTTTATTAATTGTACTCTTTTTTTTTTCCAGCTGACAGCACGATCACTACCTTCCATACAGTCTGATGAGAGACTCCAACCTCTGCTTAATCATCTCAGGTAGTGAAAAGTGAAAACATGAATATATTCCCTCATATAGATTAAAGTAATTGTTTTGGTAGAATGCCTTTGGTAGAAAACCTGGTACAGATTTTTTACAGACCTCATCTGTATGATTGGCTTTGAAAAAAAACCACAAATAATTCTTCAACTTAACAAAAGCTTTATAAATGACATGGAACATAATTTATAGAACTAGTGTTGCTTCTAAGTAACAAAAAATAGTTGTGGCTTTTATAAAATTTTTTTTTAATAGCAAGTGCAAAGTTGTTAAGCTCCGTTATGAACAAAACAGATTCCAAATTACAGTGCTCAGAACATGGGCCTTCCTTGTTGCAAATATTCTATGCTCTCTGCTCTTTTTGGAAGATATTGCTGTCATTGATGAATGGAGTACTAATTTGTTCTTTTAATGGACCTATGTAGATTGTTGAAACTGTGAACCATTAGAGTGAATAGTTTGCCTCCCTCTTAGCTGGGTGTGTGTATAGATATATATATGTATATAAGCTTTCTACTTTATTTGTAAAAGAGGGTAAGCAAAGAACTCTGGTCTCTTTCGTATATATATCATTGCTTTTTACCACTTTATATGGGAGTCTTTTCTTACTGTGGTCATATGCAGGAGGACAAGGTCCATACAATTAAAGTGAGCTGGTTTAGAATCATGGAATAATTTAGCTTGAAGTGAACCTCTGGAGATGATATAATCTAGCTCATGCTCAATACAAATCTGGTTAGATCAGGTTGCTCAGGTGTTTACTTTTGTAGAATTTTTAATGTCTCTAAGGATAGAAATTTACTTAAATATTGGATGTCAGCAATGAAAGCTGGTTTTGAACACATACATCTTAGCATTAAGATAATTGAAATGATGTTGGATGAATTAGAAATGGAAGTGTTTAGGTTCCATCATGGCAGCACTGCACACGGAATTGGGATGCAGGTTTAGTTTGCTGGATCATTCTCCTTATTTTCTACGGTGCTCTACTGCTTGAGCTATCTGTTCCCAAACCCCGACATTTTATTTTGATTTTTAAAAGTCTCGTAATTTTTATTATATAGGAAGAGTTTTATGTTTCGTTGTTTTTAGTGTAAATCAGAATCGGAAAAATAGCTTTCATTGTATCTCTGCTTATTTACATATGATTGAACTTTGTTCAAGGGCAATTAATGAAAACAAGGATTGCAGTATTATTGTTACTGTTACATAGCTGGGGGTACTTCTGAATATCAATAACCTTCCATGATTTTATTACCCTACTTCTTACTGGGATTGTAGAAATACACCTCAGTGGTATACCTTTCTCAATTTGAAGATCAAGAGCAATTAAGTTAGCTTTTTATGAACTGTGCTTTCTAGGAGTAATTACTGAGAAATTGAAAATTTCTTTTGATGTATGCTCGGTTCTATGTAAGTGGAACACTCCTTCAGTATCACAATCAGTCCTGTCTGTGCTTTTTTCTTAAATACAGAAAAAGGAAAGGTTCCAAAAGAAGGTACTTAAACAGGGATACTATACACCACATTTATGCCAACTGGTATTTTTGGACATTCTTATGTTACCTTATGTTATCTATGTTATACAACTGGTAAATCACTTCCATTTTGCTTTTGTGAAAATGGAGGGACGGTTTCCAACCAAAAAGTTTTTTTACCAACCGAAAAAATGATATAAATACGTCCAAGTTGCCTGCTTGGAAGTTCCTTTAAAATGAACAAAATGTATCAGAAAACTTGCAACTTGAAAAACAACCTCTGGCAGTAAACAGACATGTGACCAAATAGGTAGTCTTAGTTATTTATTTCTGTGAGTCTGTGATTCATTTTGCTTCATCTTGCTCATGAGAAAAAAGAATGTTAGCTAGCTGTAGACTTCCCTTTACCTTCATTATCTGAATTTGTAGAACAGTATTTTATTTTTGGCATGCGTCAGTAGACCTCTGTGAGGGAAGCAAAAGCTTAGAAACGAGTGAAAGAGCATACAGTTGAAGGTTACAGAGCATTGTTTAGTTTTTACTGCCCCACACATGCTTTGGTGCCTATTCATAACTGCTTGTGATTTAAAAATTATCTAGTCCTCAGAAAAGATTATTTTACTGTGGATTATGCCTTCATAGATATTTTAACCCATGGTCATTATTTTTTTTAAAGGAAATAACACGTACTTTGTAATTGCATGGTTCTGGACTAAATATGTAATACTAAATATGTATTTTGTCTGTGATTTAGTAATCTTTATGCTATCCTGTTTCATTGGTGTTTTCTAGTACTATTTGTACTAGACCAAAAAAAGAGAACATTTTTAGTTAAAATATTAAAGTATTTGGTGCAAGATTGTGTTTAGGGTTTTCACATGCTCACAGTAGGCTACAAAGAGATTTTACTTGCTGAAACGTTAACAATTAATTAGAGATGAAACTTTAATATCTAAATATATGAAAAGAACACTTTTGCAACTCCTGCTTTGTATGGGGTTTATGGGCTTGTAACACTCTACTGTTTAAAATATTCACCAGGAGTAATTTCAGATGGACAAAACCCTTTGCATGTAATCCCATCACACTGCTCTAGGACTGGGCCTATGAATGAGTTGTAGGGAGAAGCTGAGTTGCCTTAGTTTAGTCCAGTGAAAAAGAAGCTTAGGAGAGATCAAATAGCCTACAACTGTTTGGAGGACAAACACTGTAGTACTGGAATTTTCAATGGCAGGAGAGGATTTAATAAATGACAGTGGTCACGTTTATCAGTTTGGGAGGTTTAGATTGAACAGGAAAAATGTCTGTGCTGGAATGATAGTGCAGCAGATTGCCCAGAGGCAGGTAATCTTAGTTCATGGAAATTTTTAGGATTCAGCGAGAAAAATCTATGGTTCATCTGACTAGTGTTGGCAGTAATCTCATTTTAAATGGGATATGGGAATAAATGGTCTTCTAACATCCTTTACAAACAACATGTAAGTGATTTTGTAAATTATGTCTTCAAATGATAATTCATAAGGGTGAAAGAGAAACCAAGTGTTTATCAAGACTGGATTTTTAAAACGGATAACACAATACTCATGCAGACATAGTCACCCTCCTTCTTACTTATGTTCATCTCACAAGCAAGAATGCACACTTTGAGAGGCTGGTATTATTCACTATCCTCAACATCTACAAAGTGCCCTTCACATCCTTACTAAATCTTATGATGCACAAACACATCTGTGAATAATAAAATATTTATCAGAACTGTCCTACAGCTGTTTATTTAAAAGACATAGGTTTCATTCATGGAAACATTGATGTAGTGGAGATTTTTTTCTTGGTCAACAGCTGTATGAAAGTATGTACTGATCTTTGGTTGCAAGATATGTTTAGAAAAAATCTGATAACTAAGATTTTGGATTTTAGAAAAAACAGATTCTAAGTGATGGAGTCAAGCTGAATGGAGAGAGGAATTTATATATGGAGGTAAAATAAAACTTTTTAAAGTGGAAAGTGAGGACATTGCTGCTTGCATTCCAGTAAATCACAAAAATACAGTAAGAGAAACTATAGCTATTTCTAGGTGATAACAAAGCTTGGTCAGAAAGTAATCTCAATAGCTATGTCATATAAAAGAAGGAATGAGTCCAAATAAGAACTAAAATTGAAAGCAAAAAATATGAGAGGAAATAATGGTTAGTTTGTGTTGTAATGTGTTTTCAGACTGGCATAAGTTTTGAAGGTAGTTTGTAGGGTTCAGCACTCCGGTTAGTGGTGTCAGGTATCAAGAAAATTTGACCTAGCAAAGGTCACACACTATTTTTTAATGTAACAAATTAATAACTTTTCCTGTTTGCTTACCCCAATAAGAATATTCAGCTTTTTCAGAATCTGTAAAGTAGAATTTCTTCCTTTCCCTCCTGACCCCTCTTAGCTTTGAATTTTCTGTCCTCACAATAGAGTTTTCTATCAAGTCCAGATACAATGGTCAGCAAGATTCAAAGAGCCTGTCCTGTTTTTAACAGTAACTTCTGAAGGCTTTCCTCATTCACTTGTAGGAAAACTTCTGTGTTTTCTCTTTGGATCTTCTCTCCCAGGGCAGTCCTTTCTATGGATTCTAGGAAAAAGTAGTTTTCTTTTACCTTACCAATTTTTTTTCAGTATTGATATGAATCTGATAAATGCTGTAGGGTACAAGCAGATGATCTAAAGTAATTATGGTAGAGCAGCTTATGAAGTCACCAACACTCGTTCTGGGATGTGATTGCTTCCTGCATGGTTTCCCTAACTGGTTGTTTTACAGACAAACCAAATCAAACAGAACCCACCAAAAAATGAAGTTGCCTAAGAAACAGCAGTTATCTGTTGTTTTGTGCTTCAGTTGTAATATTTTTGTGAGTGTAATTTCTGTTTTGTTCATAGTTTACTTAAATAAAGTGATACAGATCTGTTTCTACAAGGGAATTTAGATGCTTCTATAGTAAAAATAGTAATAATAAACACATGGTTTAAATACGTTAAATTATTTATCCCTTTTGTGTAATGGAAAAAAAAAACTATTAAGTACAGTAAGGTTGTCCAGTGTTCCAGTGCATCCCAGAAATAAGACTAAGGAACAAATAAATGTACATGTAATTAAACACAGTTTGTACTGTAGTAAAATCAAGTGTTAATTATATGCTTTTTTATATTTCACTGTATTGGAATGTCACAGGATAATGTGTAGCACTTGGTATTGTCCTTTAGCAAAATGCTTTTTTTCCTGGAGTTAAATTCTGCATACCTTCAAAGACTTAAGGTATGGCCCTTGTAAGTTAGTTACAAAATCTCTCTTGCACAAAGAAATTTTTTCTTACCCAGACTTTGCAACCTGCTTTTTGAACCGATCATCTGTATCCAAAGCTCCTGTTTACTTTATTGCCTGTAATACTGTCAGCTTTAGATTTCGGTTGGGTTCTGGGTTGTGCTGTAACAATTTCCCTGGGTCTGTTCTGCAGCCCTGCATATATCTTCATTCAAAAAGTCTCTAAAAGTTTTAAAGTAAAAGCTGGGCATTAGATGCTTGTGTTTAATTTGAAATTACTTGGGTGACAATGTTTGTGTGATTGTGTCTGCTGTAGTGTAGGGTTACCTGAACTTAGTTCAGCTTTCAGAAGTAGCTTCTTTGCAATATGAGTGAAGGATGAGACAGCTCATGTAAATAAATTTCTGTGCTATTTTAGTTAGGACTTAAACTGTATTGATATGTCAGTGATGCAAGAAAAGCCATCCCAAATTTACTGTTACTCCTTAGTTTTTGAGTTTTTACTTTTTCCTCCTGGTAGATAGCCATAGTTATGGAGGGGATTTAAATTTGGTTTTGTGGTACACAAATGGCAAAGTAGAAAGATTCTTTTTTACTGGAAGAAAGCAAAAGGTGTCCCTGGCTTTGCAAAGAGTAAGGAGAAGAATCCTCATCTCAGTTGCAGATACAGAAAGAACGTGACCATGAGTGGTCAGCGCAGAGGTGCGAATGGGTATTATTCTTGACTAACCTTATAGCTGGTAGTTTTGTCATAGAATACTCAATAGATGGGGTGGGGAAATCAGTGGATTTTGTTCATCTTTAGCAAGGTTTTTGACACCTCTAACACCCTCACTGACAACTGATGAAGTATGGGCTAAGTAAATGGACGATGAGGTGGACTAAAAACTCTTTAAGTGCACTGTTCAAAGGTGTGTGATCAGAGATGTTATGAACAGCTGGAGGCCAATCCCTAGTGAAGTACCTGGGGTCCTGTTTTCTTTAGCTTCTACTTTATTGCCTTGGGTGATGGAATTGAGTGTGTACTCAACAAGTCTCACATGATATAAAACTGGGGAGAATGGTTTGCTCCAGATGGGTGCTCTGCCTTTTTAGATGGACTTACTTGGGTGGGAGGAAGAAATGGGCTGCCATGAGCCCTGTGAAGTTCAACAAAGGAAAACAGCAAGGTTTGCAGTTGGGGAAGATGACCCCGTGGGATAGTATAAGTTGAGGGTTGAATAGCTGTGAATACAGAAGACGACCTTGGGGTCCTGCTGGGCAACAAGCTGTGAGCCCCCAGGGTACCTGTGCAGCAAAGAAAGCCAACATTGCTCTTGCATGGCATTGGGAAGGGCACTTGCAGCAGGTCAGGGGAGATGATCCTTCTGCTGTACCCAGCACTGGTCAGACCACATCTGCAGGGCTGTGTCCAATCCTGGGCTCCCCGGTCCATATGAGAAGAGACTGAGAGAACTGAGATTGTTTGGCCTGGAAGAGATAAATTTTAGACTTGTGTGTGTGCATTTTATCAGTGCATGTAAATAGGTATCTGATAAAGAGGAGTAAAGAAAGAGTGGGAGTCTTCTAAGTGGTATCCAGTGACAGGCTAGGAGGCAATGGGCAGAGACTGGTTCACAGGGAATTGTGCCTAAACATAAGAAAACACCTTGTTATTGACTGGGTGGTTAAACATTGGAACAGGTTGCTCAGAAGGTTGTGAGTCTCTGTCCTTGGATATGCTCAAAACCCAGCCTTATGAGATCCTAAGCAATTTGCTGTAACAAACACCATTTTGAGCAGGGGTTGGACTAGATGATCTTCAGTGGTCTCTCTGATCGAAATTCTATATGATCCCTCGCCTCTCCTTTCAGATAAAGGGAAAGAGGGTTTCTTTGCTATGTTTGTTCTAATGTTGGCTTTTTGAGTCCTAATTACTTGGTTTCTTGGTTTTGCCTGATATGAAATATTTGCAGCCTATAATTGATAGATTATTTTCTTTCTAAATTTGTAAACTTAAAAATATTTTGGTACTGCTTTAAATGACGCCATACTGTTTGCTTTCTTTTTCAGCCATTCTTATGTTGGCCCGGATTACAGCGTCCAAAAGAACACCGGAAAAATTTCTCTAGATCAAATTGATGCTGTAAGTTGTGTTTCTGGAGTTATATAGGATGTCAAAATATAACTTCTTAAATTCAAGTACTCTATGTACAAACTAAATATAAAGCCTTTATCTTCTTTTTATTTATATTTGCTTTGTAACTGTTGAATAAAATTGGGTTTAAGTTCAAAACATAGCAGAATTAGCTGAAAATGCATCTAATCAGGATTCAGACTCAGAGTGAGGTTGCAGTGAAATGCTTAATTTGCTGTTTAATTTTGTGTACTTTCACAAATACCTATCATAATTATAAGCAGAATTTAACAAAATTTTCTTATTTAACAACCTTGCAAACCATGATGTTTAGTTTATAATTACTGTGTTGCAGTATTAGTCTTTTCAATGCTGTTTTTTGACTTTTGACTTACAGGAGGGGTTTTGAAAACAAGGAAGTAAATAAAGTGGAAGTAAAATATGGGATGTAAAACACCATGCATAAATTGTATAGAGTTAATTAAAAACATATATTATAACTCCTTTATCTGAATTTTAGGAATCATGTGTTTTCAGTGTCCATCTTAACCATGATAGTGTTTCTCTGGCAGTGAATTAAAATCACCTTCCCTTCCCCAACTCCCCAAAACTCTGTCAAAGGTCATTTTGCCATTCCAGATGCTAAAACAAAGCAGAGTCAAGAAGTATTGTAATGCAAGTGTGGGTATATTTTTCCTTACAGCAATTAAACCTGTGTTATTTTGTAGCTGGAGACAGTCTGATACTACAACCTGTATTACTCTATCCTCTGGACAGAGTTCTTGAGATGGTTACTGAATTGGATAGTTTATGGACTCACTTGTGTTATGAATTCAGTCCCAAGGCTCTCTGTACATGCATATCTTTTCTTCCAGCCATTGGCATTTTCAAATGGAGCTAATTAATAATCACAATAAACATATATCCTACAAATTAAATGATCAGTATGCCTTAAACAGAAATTGTTCTCTTGCCAGCTCTCCGTGAAGTCATTTCCCCTGTGCATGCGGCAGTTGCACAGAGCGCTCCGTGACAGCCACCACCTCCGTCACGGAGGCCGCATGCAGTACGGACTCTTCCTAAAAGGCATTGGCCTAACTCTGGAACAGGCACTGGAATTCTGGAAGAAAGAATTTATCAGAGGAAAAGTGGATGCAGACAAGGTAATTCAGCAAATGAAAAGTATCTCAATATGTAGATGTGGGGATGTAATTAATGTGTACATTGTGCTACAGATATGAATAGGTGCTTTTTCAAGTAGAAAATTGGGCAAAAGGTACAGTATTTCAAAGGTGGGAGGTTTTCTTTATGCTCTCTTTGCTTATAATTTTAGTCATTTTGTTGGACATTGACCTGAACTATAGGTAAAAAAGGCAAACCATAAATAGGCTTTTATAAATGCAGACTAGAAAAACCTTACCAGTAAATCATTGGGGAACCAGTGTCCTTTATGAAATACAGGTACTATGCAACTAAATTAATTCACCAAGCAGGTAGGTGACCAAACTCAGTACTGTCTAAAAGACAAGGTTAGCCTTTTTTGTTGTTTAATAAAAAAAAAAAATATTAATTGGACAGCTCTGTGTGAAGTAGTCTTGCCTTAGCAAAGTTGAAGAATGAAAGAAGAAACTGGGGGCAGAAGACAGAAGAATATGTTCAAGGAAATAGTGAGAAAATACTATTAAGTGTGATGGGAGGTATTACTGACATATTAGTCATTGGCTTCACTCTTGCCAATATTTTTGAGAGGATTGTGGGTGAGGAAGATGTAATGTCTAATTTTTGGAGGATTGGGAACTGTTCCTTATCTTGAACAGCTCAGGTACAATGAAGCAGGCTTCCTCTCCCATCCTTCTCTGCCTGGCCTTTGGTATGTGTTAGAGCAGAGTTTGAGACCTTATCTCAGTTTTGTGTTGGGTGTGATACTTTGTATTTAATATTGTGAGATCCCAGTCTTCTGGAGTACCATTAAGTATTTTGGAGTGCTTGGTAGACAATTTTTTCGTTACCTTAGGTTCTCTGGGCCATGGCTATTTATACAAGATACAGGGCAAAAAATAAAGTGAGCTAAAATGAATTATGGTACATATGCCTCTTTCTAGACGCTGAAGCTAGATCAACTTGTCTGCAAATTTTTTGGGAAGGAGAAAGGGATTTAAAGGTATGATTTGAATGAGTATCTAAAACCTCTTGTTTATCTAGTTCCTTAAATGTGGTATGATTTAAAAGGAGGTAGTTTGTTAGAAAAATGTTCAAAATGCATGTTGTTGTAGAGACAGACACGACATATAGAGTGACACGGTAAAAGTTTTCAGAAGGCTCTCTTTATTATGGTGACATACTATCTTTTATTCAGTTTTTCAAACCTTGTGGGCAACCTTAATTAGTTAATAGCTTTCTTGCCAATTATTCTATTGGTTAGTTGAAGGTTTTCTACTTGTCCATCAAATCGATCTATTCTTGGATTGTTTACATATTTTCTTTACTGATTCTCTTGGGACAAATCCCTTGTTATTATAGGTGCATTTGTTTTTCACCCTCAGAATAGATTGTTGTGCTAAAAGAACTTCTCATTCTTATAATAGCTTCATATGGGAACTTGTAAATTGCTTGTTAGCTGCACTTAAAAGAAATGACAGGCCAGCTTTGGCCCCTTCCACAAATGCATTTTTTTACAAAGGTCTCAAGAACATCTCTGAAGAGTGGCAGTAAATTTTGCAGTGGAATGCCAATTAATTAATAGTTGTATTGGGTTTATGTGGCCAGGTTTTGGTAATGGATGGGGCTACAGGGTTCTGCTCTGTGCGAAGCTGCCAGAAGCTTCCCCCGTTGTCGGACAGAGCTAATGCCATGCACCTCTGGAATAACATATCCAAGAAAAGGGGGTAAAAATCCCCTTCACAATACCAGCTTCAGCCAGTGAGAGGAGAGTGAGAATATGTGAGAGCAACACAGCTCTGCAGACAGCACTAACGTCAGTGTGAAGGAAGGAGGAGGAAGTGCATCAGGTGCCAGAGCTGATATTCCCCTGCAGCCCATGGAGCAGCCCATTGTGGAGCAGCTGTGGCCCTGCAGCCCATGAAGGAGCAAGGCTGGAAAAGAGATCCACTTGGATCCCATGGAGGACCTCATGCCAGAGCAGAGGGATGCCTGAAGCATGCTGTGACCCAGTGGGAAGCCCATGCTGGAACAGGCTCCTGGCAGGACCTGTGGCCCCATGGAGAGGAGCACACACCGGAGCACATTTCCTGGCAGGATTTGTGACCCCATGGGGACTCACACTGGAGCAGGCTGTTTCTGAAGGACTGCACACCACGGAGGGACCATGCTGGAGCAGTTTGTGAAGAACTGCAGCCTGTGGGAAGATTCAACATTGGAGAAGTTCATGGAGAACTGTTTCCTGTGGGAGAGTCCCCACTTCGGAGCAGGGAAGAGTGTAAGGAGTCCTCCCCCTGAGAAGGAAGGACTGGCAGAAATGTGTGGTGTCTGCCATTTCCTGTCTGCGTGCACCACCTGTGGGAGGAGGTAGAGAAAATCAGAAGTCAAACCTGGAAGAGGGGAGGAATGAGGGGGAAGTGTTTTAAGATCTATTTTTATTTCTCATTTCCCCCCTCTGATTTGATTGGTAGTAAATTACTTTTTCCAAGTCGAGTCTGTTTTGCCTGTGACAGTAATGGATGAGTGTCCTCATCTTGTCCCATGAGTCATTCCTTGTATTTTCTCTCCTCTGTCCACCTGACGAGGAGAGTGCTAGAGAGACTTGGGTGGCAGCTGACATCCAGCCAGGGTCAACCCACAAAACTAACTGAATTCAGGAAAATCTAGAATTTTCACTTGCCATATCCTGTGCTTAAAAGAACTGAAAGAATAAAAACAAGCTATTAGAAACAATAACAGTGTAAAGACACACACTTGTTTTTTCTGTTTTCAAAAAGTACTGGGAGAACACCTCTGATTCTACCTGCTGGTGCTTTGACATGCACATGTATGAAGACATATATGTGCCTTGGATCCTGTTTTCAATCACAATGTTATGACTTTCTATTACACCATCTCTGTTGATAGGCCCTGGAAATAAATGAAGTTTTATGATCCTGTGTTTAGCTTCAAAAATTAGAATGCATACTGTGAATCAAACAAGGAGTTTGATTACTGCATTTTTCACAAGCAGGCTACTACTTCCATGTAGTTTTGATCTTTTTCAAGTTCTAGATAACCAGCTTCAGACTGGGGTAAAAAAGAAAACTAATTTTTCATGCCTCTAACTGAGGTTGGTGGCCTTTGATTTTTCACAGTGGTGTCAAGCAATGTTTAATGTCCTGAAAAAAGGAAGATTAATACAATTCTTATTGCTATTTTCTTCTTTTGACAATTTTATTTTCTGGCATTCGTGCTATTGTTCCTTTCCTGTGGAGTGGAGATAATTAATTATATTGTTTCATTTTACTGGAGCATTGTGAAGATATATGCATGATATTTTGTAAAGATTAAGGTTAATGATGTATTACCTACTGGCTCTTAAATTGCAAAGAGAGAGTGCTCAATTTGCTGGAAATGGTTATGATTTCAAAGTTGTTTGTTCATTTTTGTCTTTAATAGCTGCAACATCTATGCCAATTTTCAATCCTAAGGATTCTTGGCACACGACTTCAGTCTTCAGCAGGAAGGAGGTTACCATGAACACATTAGCAGCGAACTGGCTAAGCATCCAGGTCTCCAGGCTGAGCGTAGGCATATGGACAATTCGCACCAAAAAGAACTCCTCCTGGGCTCTGAATAACTGATTCAGGCATACCTCAGGGCTCATTGATAAAAACACTGTAGAAAAGCTTTTAAGAAATTACATTTTACTGTTAGAGAGGAATCTGTGAAGTATGAATGAAGTGTGAAACCATGTAGTCAATGGGAAAACACCTACAAAGAAAGTGCTGAAACTTGTAGAAATGCTCACTTGGTGGGGTGAGGGAGGGAGTGGCCATGTGTTGGCATGTTCACAACAGGGACAAATGCAGAATGCAAAATAAAACATTTTCTAATTTAGGCACTGCAATTAAAATTACTCTGCAAATTGCTAGGTTAGAAGCACCTAAATGGTAAATTGTTGTTTTTCAGATGAAAGGATCAACTGTCAAATAGGAATAGATGCATTACTTCTGAATGAATGGTTGTGCCAGTTGGCTTTATAACTTCAGTGTTATTTTAAGAGGTTTTTTTCCTATAAATTGTAATCTTACTCTAAACAGATATTAATTCTCATAGATTCTTTCACTGTTCTTGCTTAAAAAGTAACTCCTGACCCTGTCCAAAAAAAAAAAAAAAATCATGGGACAGGATGTAACTCCAGTGTAATTTAAAAATACACAAAGGTAATAAGTTGACAAGAAAAATTAAATAATTTGAGTACAGATGTAAAAATGCTTTCATAGTTGAAAATAAAGTCCTCTAACAGAGATCACTGTAGTGGAGATTGTTACTGTTTTCAGATATTTCTGTATGATTAACCTGTGAATGTGAAAAGGAGGAGTTGAAAGATAACGCAGTATTTCAAACAAAGGAAAGAGGAATGCAGAATCAGTTTCTTTAAGGTGTTAGTCAGTTACTTCTTTAGTTAATAGCCTGGATCTGAGATTTTAATACAGATGGAAGGCTTTAAGGCAGCCCCTCACTTTTTGCTTTCCATTGCTACATATACTAGTGATACATGTTCTTTTTCTTAGCAGTAATTGGTGCAAAATGCCCTCTTCTAGTACTCTGATTTTTTACCTCTTTGTGCAGAAGTAACAGTTGCTGGTTATACATTCCTGTGTTGAAAGGGAGTTCCTTTGGTACTACAGTTTGATATTGCACTAGTTATAATTATTGTTGCATATGCTACTGAAGCACACCTTAAAATTGTGCAAGAGTGTGGGGGTTTATTTATTCAATAAATCTCCAAAACTGTAGTATTACTATATTTACAAAATTATCCTTGCGACAGAGCAGCTTTCTTGTCTTTGTGACTTTTTATGGAAAATGAGACATGGCTCTTTAGCCCCTGGGTTCTAGGACTCTTTCTTCAGAGCTGTGGTGGCACTCAGGCTAGCAAAGCCTCTTATTCATCCTGAGTCTTCCAGATTAATTTACTGTAGTTTCTTAGGGCATGCTGTTTTCATCGCAGCTGATTGCAAATGGCAAGGAGCAGTTTGTTTTCTAATTGTCTGAGGTATGCCTCTTCATCCCTTCTTGCTAGTGAAGGTCCTAATGACAGATGTTTTGCTGGAAGAAGGAAAAAGAAAGTTCACTCAAGTTCAACCTTGTTCAGAGTCTGTAACTGGTAAAGAAGCAAACCCTTCACGGTGACGCTTTTGAGCTTCGGTTGATCATTGATCTATTCTACATGTTTCTTCTACACATGGTGATCATGTATGAAGCTGAGGACAGATAACGTGACAGCCAGATCCTGCATCAATAGGCAAAGAAATCTTTGAAAAAAGAGTCTCCTACTCTGTTAAAAAACAATAGAACATTGGGATGATGATACATACCAAATTATAGTTTCAGAGACTATTTTTCTGGCTCTTTGATTTCTTTTCCAAATGATCTTAGGAGGTTCTTGAGTGCAGGTTCAACAGTGAGCCTTTATCTTGATTGCAAAAAACTGGTGATGAATGTTTCTACCAAGGCCAGCCAGGAATTCCTTGAGGGGGAGCTTGGACTGGGGACCTCCTGAGGTCCTTTCCAGCCTGAATTACCCTGTGATTCTGCAGACGGCTGAATCCAGGTAGAAGCCCATATTTGTGAGAGGCAGCCACTAGAGGGAGACAAGATAGTATGGAATAAACAAATATAATGTATAGATGTAAATTAGAAGTGTTTATACTCGAATGCTTTGTAAGTCTATATAATTATATTATTTTAAAAGCCCTGTGTATTTAAGTGAAAGTAGAAGTAGGCACTTGGCAATCTTCAGATCAGTGCTTTTAAACACATCCACCTATCCCCAGTGCAATTTATAATGAATGATATGGTGGTTCTTTAAAACAACCTCCACCTGCTGAAATCCTCAGGAATATTTTCTCTATCAGTCAGTTAGTTACGTTTGGCTAATGCATAAATCAGAAAAGGATCTTTATTCTGTCACATTTTAATTATAATTCTCTAATTGAATGTTATCTGCTAATTTTTTTCTTGAATTATTTAAATTTTACAAATCTGCAGGCTAGAGTGACATTTTGGACAGCAAGCCACAATATTTAACATATAAGAGATAAAGATAAAATTGAAATCCCTTTATATGGATTAAAATCTCATTTTAAAAAAATTGTACATCAGTAGTACTGTAATGTAAATAGGTGGCCAGGCTTGAATTCTCCTGCGATGTATAAAGACTAAAATAGAACTTCAAGAATATGTTGTTTTCTCTTCTAGGATATATAAAACAAAATTGTAATAAAAGTGCAGCATACACCGGCAGTAATATTTTACTTCTCGAGTTCTGCAGTGGTGGACTATGCCATGGTAACAATGTGTTGATATAGTAAAGAATATTGTTGTTGCTTTCATTGGTTATCAGGGGTCTAGATATTCACATTATTGATTAAATTGTATTTTTGTGTTAAACTTACCATAAAATCACATTTTTTTCCTTCCACCAATGACAGTAAAAACTAGCTTCAGTAGAACCACTTACTATCTGTATTTGTCTTTGATTATTTGGAATTTATGATTTCATACTCTAGTTAAAGTGAAATAGAACAAGTGAATTTTAAAGATTTTCAATGACTTTTTAAATTATGTTTTGGCAAAATTACATTCCATTCATAACATTATTATATGTTGAATGGCAATACTTATGTGGTATAACTGTATGGTTCAAAATGTGTTTTGTATTCTACAAACTTAGCTCTTGAAATTTCTTTAATAAGGCTAAAAGTGATTTAATTGTCAGAAGAAACATGAAAATGCATTTTTCATTTGCATGACTCATTTTTATTCCCAAACTTACTGTTTAATTGGCATTAAACCTTTTCTTTCAATGCAAGTTCAAAGAAAAATACAGTGATGTGCAGCTGTTACGGGTCTCAAGACAGTAAGTAGATGGTCCAAGGCCTACATCCTAGGCATGTAGGATTGAAGTAAAAATTAATATTTAATTTGAATTTTAACTCCAAAGGCTAAAGAAAAGAGCTAGGTAAGGAAAAGAAAGCCAAGTCTATGAAATCAGAGTATTTGTGTGTAACTGTGAAGTGACTCAACCAAGATGTTGAGTTATATGTTGAGATGGTTGTTAGGAACTGAGCACCCTCTTAGACAGTCATACACTGAACATCAAGTTAAAAAGTTATTCATGTTAGTTTCCAGAAACCAGCTTAATATCAGTGAGTCAAACATCAGGAGATCTACTCCTTTCATATAACTTCCTTAGTGGGTTTTGTGCATACAAATTGAAGCCTGGAGGAGAACAGGTGTGTTGTTCAAATGGGACATAACTGTTTTTGAAGGTGATATTCACATGAAGACAGATGGCTGCTGAGATCGATTAGCTGCCTTGGTTCTGGCTGAAGAGAATAATCTGGAGTCCCTTTTGTATTTTAATAAGCAATATGCAGAAGAGATGTCTTGAGTGGATTTGTTTTATAGTAAAAATTTATACAATCAGGCATGAGAACTAAAAGCGTGACTTCAAGCTATAAATACTTGGATTGCTGGTGTTACATTTGAGTCAAACTGAATTGGTAGTATTCTTGTTGGTTGTAACTGGAAAAAGATTTTGTTTTATTTTCCTTTGGCTATGGTAGTTTGCTAATAAGCAGTGAGGAGTAAGACTAAAATAACTGTAAATCCTGAGGACTTATCTTGTGGGCAGCTATTTTTCTTCACCATTTGATTCCAGATGAATGATTGGAGCTGACCCTGACAACTAGGATTTTCTTGAAAAACCTCTGTCATCTGGCCATGGAGTTAAGAATCACAGAATCATAAAATTATAATATCCTTCTTTAGATGAATGAAAATAAGCTTCAGTTGCCATTAAATTTGGGTTGTTTTTGGCTTTGTGGCTATCACAGTATGTATGTTAAGTCTGTGCAAGATTCTTGCTGTCATGTTATTTGAATTTGTGTTTTATAGATGGGAAATTATCCTTTGTTTCCTTCATATTCTGTGTCTCCTGTGCACATTTGCTTATGCTTGCCAGCATTCTATTCCCTTCTCTTGTTGAGTGCTTCAGAATTTTGCAAGCTCACTGGAGTCCTGTTGGATTACTGACACACTGGTCTGCATGGTTTGGTTTTGTCCATTTGTTTTGTGTGCCTATTGACTACAGCAATAGGAAGGAGATTTGTAATGGATTCTGGAAATGAGAGGACTGAGAAAGCACACTCACAGGGGTTGCATTTGATTGTATTCCAAGAAGGAGGGTACTTAGGGACATGGGTTAGTGGTAGATTTGGCAGTGTTAAATTTATGGTTGGACTCAATCTTGAACGTCTTTTCTAACATAAATGAGTCTATGTTTTTGTGATCATACTTGAATAACTTCTTGAATCATTCTTGAATAACTTCCTGTTAAGTTCTGCCAAATCATAGGCAGGAGCTGGGACAAGATTCCTTACTTGCTGTATCAGAAGTAGACATGATTAGCAATGCCTATAAAAATATAACCGTGGCTAGAGAGAAGTCCTTGTTAGCGTTGTCAATGTTACTTGTGTTTGGTCTTGTGTACACAGTGATTCTGGAAAGACTGCAGAAAATTAACTCATCTAATCAGAGCTAGAGATAGCTGTATTTTCCTGTTTAATTAAGTATCGTGAGATCAAATCAAAATTGTTTAAAGTTGTTTGCATCAGATAATGATTTTTATTAGGACTTGGATATAAATAATAGTATGGAAATGCTGTCATTAAAACAACATGCCATGTTGCATTTGCGGATGTTGCTGCCTGATGTGATTTGTAGTACAAGTTTTACAAAGCAGTTGGTACCATTTCTTCTTTCCTGATGGATAAAAAATTCTGACTTCATTGCAAAGAGATGTACCAGTAACATCTACATTGTTCACAGTTCTCACACAAATATGTTTGTAAGTATTGCTGCTCTAACCTCTTTACTAAACAAAAAAGATACAGACTTGTTCTGTGGCTGTTTCTCTTATATTTTGTTTTACTTTTGGTTCCAAATTAGACAGGTAAATAAAGCACATTGTAATTCCAGTTGACACATAAGAAGCCAGACGATGAAAAATCAGATGTGGATATAAGATTACATTGTTCCACTTATTTTAGGAAAGTAAGATGAAAGTAATTTTTTCCCACCATTTCTGCCCATATGCTATATACGTAATCAACACCGAAAAGGTACTGTTAACTTACAGCTTTATGTAAACATAAATACATGTGCACACCCCTTCCAAGGGTAGATGCTGCACCAGTTTCTTTTGGCAGGGGAATAATCTGTAATTTCACTTGATACTGTTTTCTTTCAATTTGCATATAATTTGTTTTTTGACTGACACACTGGAAGTTCTGAGCACTAGAAGGAATAAAAACAAAGCAAAGCCTTTTTTACCTTTTACTTGTAAGACTTTATTTTACTTTAAATAATATTGCCTGACCTTTTAAACCCAAGGTGCTTGCAGGTTTATCAGTGAAGTTAAGGATTCTAAGCAGGAAATGTCTTTGGGACATAATTATGTTTTGATTGTGCCCTGTAGCTAATGTAGATACATATTAAACTCAGCCATATTTCTATGTGTTTCTCTCTGAAACTTTCCTTTCTCAAGCCCTAAATTAAAAATCAGCATTTCAGTATCTTTTATAGTTATCTAAGCTTAGGAATATTGACAAAAATCTGTTTCACTTTCATTTTATAACTGTTTTTCATAAGAGAGTATTTTTGTTACAGAAACTTCTAATTAAAAAAAACCTGTAGTTTTTGCATAATAGATCCAAAGTCTTAAAGCAGTATTTCTTAAATGAAATGGATCTTATTTTCACCATATTCTTGTTCCATAGGTGTTATTCCAATTGACCCCAACTGAAAATGAAATTGAGGTACTAGAAAACATTAGAGTATTAGACTGTAAAATACATGAAGGCTATAGTGTGCACATAAATATTTGAGGAATCACAGTAATAAGTGATGGTAAAAATATGTGCTCTTTCATTCCAAACTCAGTCCCTTTTTCAGTTTTCCCAATTGTTCTAGTTGAAACTGGAACTCTGCAGTCTTTGCTGTAACGCCGAACTTATGGTGGCATTTGCCTATGATTATGCACTTTAAAGTGCTTTAATTTGATCAGCATTTTTTTAACCTGTTGAAAATGTATGATTTTCTGTTTTCGTCTTCTGAATTACATTAAAAGGGAAAATTTGGGGCAGTCTTTCAGCCTGTGAAATGTCTTAGTGATAGAGAAGAGCTCTAGCTTTAATCTCTCTTCCAGGACATTAACAGTGCTAGCATAGTTTTAGTGATGTTTAACTGTGCTAGCTACCATAAAAAGAAATCATAGGATCATTTTTTGTAGTTGTTACATGTTAGACACAGAAATCTGTATTTAATCATCTAATGTATGAACTGGTTGGTGATATGGTTCTTGCAGTGAAGAGAATGAAAGCAATAATTATCTTTCCTGTACTAAAACTAATTTAGATCAGAATCTGCTCTCTTACGACTTATTTTAGTCTCAGCAACACACATTGCTGTAGATATTCCATGATGTAGTGTCGTGTTAGAACTGCATGTATAAAAATGAATGTTGAAGCCAGACCTTTAATTTTCTAAGATTCCTTTTGTAGTTTGGAATTACTTGTCAGTCCTTGCACTTCATTATCAGTGTAGATGGACTGTACTTGTCAGAAGAGGTTTCTGTTTTATTGGCCCTTGCAGCAGCAGCAAGAGTCATTCCATGACATTTTAAGAAAAGCAATAGATGGATTTGCCTATGTGGCTGATAAATTTCAAAGTTTAGGGATATTGAAGTATCTGAGTGTCACTAAATATAGAGCTTTTAGCAGACTCTTTTGAATACCTTCTTAACCATACAGCACTCTCTAACCATGCTGAAAAATGCCCGCTGCACATTGCTGCACGCAGCACTGACAATGTGTTTAAGCTCTTGGGCTATTTACCCTGAGTTCTGAGAGAGGGGTTAATGTTATTTGAGATGCAAATCTTTTCATCCCTATCTTTTTATTACCTTCCAGGACAAGCTGAATGACACAGCAGGTCTCTTCCAGTTTTGTTCCTCTGCTTTTTGAACAGAAAACTTTGATAGAAATTTCTGTTCATCTTCATACTCTTAATTGAAATAATGCTTTAAAATAATTTTATCAAACATTCAGATATCCTGTAATTGTGTAAACTATTTTCAAAAACAAGCCCCAGAATTCTGAATACTTTTGTTTGATAATGTCCATGTAATTGCTGTAATTATATAGCTATCACATTCAGTTTATATTCAGCTAGTAAATCATGGCTATATTTCATATTCAGTCATCCAGAAAAGCAGCATATTGTATCAAATGTGCACTCTGCTGATATATCACAGTAGGCACGATGTAAATAAAAATGTACTTTTGCTTTCAGAATTGATTTAACATTCTGCCTCATGTCTTTGAAAGCTGTTGAATCTCATGAATAAAGACGGAACAGCTCTTCATACATTATTTGTTCTATGTGCAATTTGTGTTTTGGAAATTTAATATATTGATTTTGGAAATGGAAATGACTATGATAGGGCTTAAGTATTTCAACATTATAGGTGTTACTAATTCTTGAAAGAAGGTTAGATTCTAATTTTATATGAAATGTACAATGCTATTTAGCTGTGAAACTGAATTCCACAGAATGTGGAACTTCTCCTTGCATCCCTTGTTAAGTCTACTTACAAAGAAGAAAAACAAAATGTCCTCAAATATGGTTTCTTTGTGGGTCTTGTGGGATTTTGGATTGTGTTGTTAGTTTGTTTTTTGTTTTCCTGTTTTTCTTTTGGTCACCTGCTGTACATGTAAAAGTGGAAACATGTAGTCTTACTGTTTAAATTCCAATTTTTATTTCATGTGGAGTTGAATTTGGGGCATGAGAACTGGGGCAATACTAGTGAATTCTAACAAACTTTATTTTTTAAAAAACAATTACAATAGTTAGGCTCCTTCTTGTACTTTGTTACCACAGTTATTTCCCTGTTTTTAGAAGTTTACAGCAGGCAGTGAAAATTAGATGTGTGTTACTTCTTCTAAGACAGTTCAGAGCAGTCTGGTAGTAGAGCTTCTGTATTCTTCTGTTCCCATTTTCCTCGCAGTCAAAAAAAAAAAGATAGGAAAATAGTCTTGTGTATTTTTGAAACAAGCTTTCTTTTGTCAAGTGCAGAGAGGCTCTTGTCATAATTGCAGTCTAGAGTTAAAATATATCTTGATAATACTGCACTTTGCATAAGATAGAATATAAAATTCTCTTTGTATGTAAGCAGTTCTTTATTATGACTGCAAGGGCTGATACCTGGTTTTCTGCGCTTCTGTTTGATCATTATCTTAAAATGTGATTTTGTCTTTTATTGTCTTGATAATAAATAAAAATATCTGGTTTTGCAGCAGAGTTTTTAGAGAGAGGGAAATGCCAGTGATCTTGAGCCAAACTATGCTATTAGGAGAGCTCCAATATCTGGTTTACTCTATGTTCAAAAGGTTTAACAAACATCAACAATCCATGTACTATTTTGTGGTTTGTTGCCCTGCTTTTGTCATTCTTTTATGACTGCCTCAAATAGTTAAGTGTATATGTTTATAGATTAGACATAAGGAATACTTATTGCCTGAGGAAGTTTCTTCATTACTCAGTCTCCTTGTAATTGTATTTTAAGAATTATTTGGTTTTTTTCCAATGATCAATTGATCTAGAAAATAAATCAATTTTTTTAAAATCTGCACTTATACTGAGGATTTGCTGACATCTTGAAACATGTGGTTGGGACTTAATATCCTTTTGTTCTGTCACTGATCCTTGTCCAAGAGGTTTAACCATATCTCAGTAAAAGGCAGGGGGTTTTGTCACAGTTGTATCAAATTTTGATAACTTTGTCACTTTGGTTGAAGAGATGTTTTTCAGTTTTTCAGTCACTCCTTTTGAGTGATGCTGCCATGTTTGAAAATCTGAGGCCTAGAGTAAAATTCAAATAAAATTATAAAACATCATATGAGAGCATTCTTGTTTAGGGAATTGATAGAGCTTGAACAAGCAGTAGGAAATTAGATTTTGGACTTTGTGTTCCTGGCCAGTCTTCATCCATCTTCTCTGAGAATCTGTAATACGCAGTGCTGTGGTATACATATGAGTATGGATTTCTCTCAGTTTTGATACAGACATACTGAATTTCTTTTCACCTTGATATACATTCTCTTTACACTTGGATTATAAACTGCCATTATGACCAACAGAAATCTAGCCTATATAGTCAATAGTGTCTAGAGAATGATTTATTTAAAGAGCCTCCAGGATAAATGGAATTGCTCCCCAGACTCCCCTGATTGCATTGACCACCATTGATGATAATGGGAGATGTCTGGATTTAGATGTTTGGGGTGGAATCTTATTTTTGCAGATGCAGTTAGTTACTATTCTACCTCTGTTGAAGTTTCTTAATTATCAAAATAAAAATAGAGAGAGGACCCCTGCCCGCCCCCCCCTTCCCCCCCCCCCCCAGTTACAACCCGCCCCTGCCCTGCCCCCAACAAGCCACAAGTGATACACAGTAAATTTACTCACCAGGTGCTGACCAGTGCCCCCCGGTCCCTAAGCAGTGACCAGCAGCACCCACACAACTTAGAGCAGTTTATGTACTGAGCCTGATTTCTGTGGTATGGGATATCCCTTAACTTCTGTCAGTTCTTCCTAGCTTCTGGTGCACCTCCTCACTGGCAGCGCATGGGAAACTGAGAAGTCATTGACTCAGAGTAAGCACTAATTATAAACAACCAAAACATCAATGTGTTAACATCATTCTCAAACTAAATCCAAAACATAGCACCATACCAGCTACTGGAAAGAAAATTAACTTTATCCCAACTGAAACCATTAGAACAATTTAGATACAGAAAGAAATATTGCAATGTTTTGAAGTAGCTAATAAAATCTTTGTGGGTGGCCAAACATGTGCCTAAGAAAAACTGAGTTGTTATAGAGACAGCTTTAAGATGTGTTGTGATGATAATTTGATGCACTGTCTTGAGGCAGAAGACAGCGTGCTGTGGTTTATGTTTTACTTTTCCTGGTTCAAAGTCTTGATGCATGTAAATGTGTGAAGAAATTGTGTACATGAATTGTGTATTTAGTTAAATTATACAAAGGCAAGCTTAGACTGCTGTAAATAAAAGCCTACGGTATCAGATTTATGCTAGTTCATCAGCCACACACTTTATGCTCATATGGGTAGTATACAAGGTGTTTGACTGATATAGAAAATTTCTGATTTGCTTGTAGTAGATGAAACCATCTCCAGGGCTAAGTGGTTCTTGCCTCATGTAGTTTGATAATCCTGGAACTGGAGGGGAAAAGGTTTTTTTATACCGCTATGAATTGATGTGTTGCTGACTGCTACACAATGTAGTCGTTTTCCAGCTCAGTTTTAGGTGATGTCTACCTTTGAGTTAGAAATTGGGCTACAGGATGGTAATTTAGGACAAATTTTTGTTGTTGGCAGATAGAGAAGCGTTTATTTGTGCTCCTAAATACAACTGTGCTTGCAAAAAGATAATCTTAAGTTGAGGTTATTTTAAGAATGAGCTTTTAAAAATAAAAGTTGCTTGGATAAAGATATGCCAACTAAGCAATGTCAACAGTAATGATTTAAGTGACTACCTAGGAAATGGATGAAAAAGAGAACCAATTATTTCAGCAGATACACGACTGTGTGTGATAAATTTATGAATTTGAAGCTGTTATCTATACAGACTCAACAATTTTAGACAGGAAATTACCCAATGGCTGTTTAAAAAAAAGTTGTTAAGCCATTACTTCTTTGAATTTTGCAGACTTGGAACTAATCAGGTGGACAGTCAAGAAGCTAGACAAAGTTAGTGCACAATTTTGCTTAGCTGATAGACTTTAAATAAATAAATAAATTTCCCAGTACTGTAAGGAGTAGGTGCATAAAACCTTACAAGAATATATGAAAGTAGTTTTAACTGAAGCTTGAAAGTTTTGCGGAAGTGTGAACCTGAGCATACTGGGCTTGCAAGACCTTTCAGCAAGTTATTTTCCATCCTAATAGGCATGCTGAATATCAGATTTGGTAACAAATTTTATGTGGCACCTAGTTCTATTTACAGATACTAATCTGCAAATAATGGCAAGTGATATAAGGAAAGTAACTGTCAGGGATGACATGATGCCTGTTGTTCAGTGACTGGAGTGGCTAGGAAATGTCATTTCTTGTAGCTCTCTTTTGAAAGTGTATTCTGTTGTATCAAACTGATAATTATGGGGCAGACATAACCCATGCTTTCCTGCTTTGTCTGTTGAAAATTTTCCTTCAAAGGAGAACATACACCTGTCAAATGGTCCTTTTGAGGAACATCCTCATCCCATATCTAAAGATCTTGTATGCATTTATGTGATCAGAACTTGTTGAAAAAAGCTTTTCCTGAACTCCCTATCTGGAGTATGGTAATCTGGTATTAGGCTATACCAGTTGCAAATTTATAGCTTTTAGATATTTTAACTTTTAGTATCTATATTCATCCTTTTTTATTTATACTATAATCTGTAACTTTTATATCTTCAAGTGTAGGCTACCTAGTACAGCACCTGCATCTTAACTAACAGTTATTAGGCAAATTAATCTGCCTTACCCTGATACTCATGTGAATGTACCACATAAAAGGAAAAGGTAAGTTCCTTGCTACAGTACACTTACCTATACCAAGTGAACTGTCTCCCAAGCCTCCTTGATTCTGGCTTTGGACTATTGGTTTTGTCCCACTTATCAGTACTAAGAGTTTTGTTTCTTATAGTGAGAAGTTGTCTAAGAAAGCCTCAGTGTCACCAGGATACCCAGTATCACTGTTAGCACATTCTATATTGTACAATGGACACGTCAGTTCATTACAACAGACACTGGTGCATAAAACCTAAGAACTATCCACCTGTCTGGTCTGAAGTACTCTGCTGATGACATCATGTGCATCCTACAGCCATGCCTAAAGGAAAGAGAAATCCCTAAAAAACTTTCTCTTTAGTGATCAAGTTAAAGCTTGGAGAGTTGACTTGCAGGTTTTTTAAAACAAAAATTCACTCTGCTGCCTTTGCCTAGACTTTCACATTCCAAGATCCAAGTGACAATTTTTGGTAGGGCTGCTTTTGCCTCAGCTTCTTGGCCTCAGTGTTAATCAGTTCATTGCTTAAATTAGACATATTTCTTGATCTCTTTCTCCCTTGCCAAAGCCATGGCCCATTCACCTCACAGATAAATTATAAATATGTTGCAGATTTTAGAAAGCTCAGAGAGCTAAAAGAGCTAAATAGAGGCAAAGTAAGTGAGGTAGTCCTGATGTGGCCCATACAGTTAAAAAGTTGCAGAGAATCCTTGCTGTCAAGTGTGACCAGCAGTTGGTCATCTCAACAGTGTAATGATGTTGCTTCAGTATTACTGTTTCATAGTAACTGTGACAGTTTCTGTTGATATTTGGTACAACTGTGGTGGGATGTGTAGAACATACCCAGCTTTTCTATAATAATTTTTTGGTTTTGTGTTTGTTTCATCTCAATGGAAACTGTCACACAGAGTACAAGGGGAATGTACTTGCTCCTGCAGCATCATGAGTGTTGAGCAAGTTCACATCAGGGTTCAATAAGACCCTCAAAAGTTCTTACAAAAATTACCAAAAAATTTTTGGTGATCTTTCAAATAACTTAATTTGAGCCTAACCTTCTACAGGTTGTTGCCATAATGCCCTTTTAATAGATTGCATTAGAATAGATAGTAATAGTAGTTTTGCAGGTTTTTAAGTTGTTTCTCTAAAATAGTTTATAACAAAGCAATTTATGAGCAATTAGAATGACCCTGCAAACACCTGCATGCATGATATGTGCTGTCTATAATTTATTTTGTTCAAGGAACTGAAATTGAACCACTTCAATTTGGATTGTTAGAATAAATAGGAAGGAAAAAATCCCTCTGCCTTCTTTTTTCTGCAGATTTCAAACATGTCTAATTTTACCTCAGTGCTTTTTCTAGCAAAACAGGTTGCTCCTCATGTTTTTTTTTTCCTTTATGCACATCCTAGAGTAATGGTATTAGGAAAGAATGAGGCTGACCATGGAGTTCATTCCCCAGTGTACAAAGAAGGCTGTTCTGCAGGATGCGTTTTCTGTAATGAAGTGCCCAATTCATGGTTTCTTCCCACTGAGGATGACCACACAGCCTGTCAGATATTGGCCCTGCTAAAATCTTGTTTCCTTGATCAATGATAAGAAAAGCTGAATCACAGGGATGAGAGAGCTGTCAGTGATGCGTGTAACTGCATATGTGCCAACTTGTGCCACGTAGCTGTGTTGGTCTCTGCCATCTGCCACTGCAAAAAGAGGGAACCAAACAGGATTGCAAGAAAGCAACAAGAAATTATCCAACCTGTCCCAAGGCTGCGTTGTGTTACAACGTAGCTGTTGTTTATATTTACTTCAAGAGCTGCTTCTCAGCATAAAGAAATGAGTTAGGTACTAAAAGTAATTTCTTTGGGCATTAAGGCAAGTGATGTGAAAAGTACAGCTCAAGATTTTAGTATACAGAACTGTTAAAGAGGGGTGTTAATTTTCTAGGAAACTATGCAGTACATCCTGAAGTATTCACAATTTGCTTTACCCTTGGAAAAAAAAATAGTCTAACTTAATTGCTTGCTCAAATATCATTTGTTAAGAACATGAAATCTACTTTAATTCATCTTTTGAAAAGGAGGAAAGATTCCAAAGCTTCTGGGTAGAATAGGTGGCTACAAGATCACAGATTCCATCTTCAGTTTAACAGGTCCATGCAAAGATTGGAATTTAAAATGCAGACATCTTTGTATTTGATCTTTTCTCATTTTCAGGAGTAACCAGACCATTTGCAGCTCCATCAGGAGCAGCAGCAGGACATGGCCAGCAGCTGCTGGTACCCTGTGAAGAGGTGGGGAGCTGTTCCCTGGCCCTTCAAGTGTGAGCACACACCCAGAGAATTCTTTCTAATGATGAGTTGCTGAGCCCAATTCTGTTGCTAGAAAAAGTAGTGTTCATTTGCTATTCAACCATCCCCTGCGCAAAAAGGTTGGCTAGATAGGAAGGAGTATTCCCACCTGCTTGATCCTGCCTTGTGGCTATGCTGGAAAACAAAACGGTGTTTTCTCTCTTTTCTTCCCCTTCCTGCTTTTTAAAAGGTCTTTTAAAGTAGAGTAAAGTCACTTTGTCAAATGCACAATATGGATTAATTAGTCAATGTTTGTTCAGAGATTTGGATGTCCTTAAGCCTTATTAGGGATGAGTGCTGAATTTTAGTCTTCTTCTTGCATTGACTTGATTTTGAGCAGCATCTTGATGAAGAAATTTCTTTTTTACTGTTTGAGTCAGGTGCAATTTAGGATTTTATTCTCAAAGTTTGTGTATATTTTTATACACATTTATCATGTATATTTGCATATTATAGAGCTTCAAGTAACTATATTTTCAAAATCATTGAAGTGTTTTATATGAAAAATAGATACATTTATGTTTCTATTTTGTTTTTGTCAACTTTAGGCCAGTCAAGAGATTTCATAGGTATATGAATATTCTGAAGTACTATTTGGCCATCCACAGGCCAAATAGGGAACTACTTTTATTGGTAGGAATGAGAATATCCTTGCAGTGGTAGTGTTAGTAGTGGTATGTTTGAATGATTTTTCTCCATATATTACATTGTCTTCTATTAGTAAAATAGCAGAGTAAAAATTAATTTAAAATGGGTTTTGAGAAGAAAACTTACATTCTTATAGGAATTGTCTATATTTAGATGAAGAATTTGAGATTAATGCTATAATTTTGAATTGAGCAAGAGAAGAGTTGTTCCTTTTATGTATTGTCATAGTTCTTTTTTGAGGGAAAGAGAGACTGATGCTTCATTGTTTTATGATATTTGTGGATTTTAGAACTTCAAGTATGTTATTTGAACAAATGTTCCTTGTTGTCTTAGAGCAGCTAATGCAATTTAATGGAATCTATATTAAGTAATGTGATCGCTCTACAGATTTTATGTCAAAAAAAACCAATTAGCAAAACTTATTAGCAAGTAAAAAATGGCATGAACTCCTGCAATTGAATGGTTTCCACTGGACTTACCTAAAATGATATACTGATAGCTTTATGTTCAGCTGTAAAGATAAATGTTTGATTACATCTGTATATTTTAGAAGATTTCATTTTTTTAGGAGGAGTTGGTAGTCTGTTGGTAGACAAAAGAGAAAACCTTTTTTACACAAGCAAAGTATACTTCATTTTAGAATCTGAAGAATTGAACTTCAGTGCTGAAACAAAGTATAGGTGTAGCATTATACTTTAAGACAATAAGAACATGAACCTGAGTTAAGAAATCTGTATTTCTATTTTTTTTTCTCTAATCATAAATTTATGGGCATTTGTAAAAGATTTTAAATTACCATGTTTTCTCCATTTACTAATATTGTGGGGTCCAAAATTTTGATCCTTATATCATCTTACCTTTAAAGCCATTACAGAACCAGCTGAAAAGACCTTAAATCAATGCAGTTAGACAGTTCTCTTGAGTTGTGCCTGTAAAGCATGCATATGTACAAATGCATGTCATGTAATATAAAACCCAAAGCTAGCAGTGAGCAACTAGGTTTTCATATTCCTCAGTTTGAGTATGTTTGGAAAATTTATTTTGTTATTCAAATTTTTATTTGCAGAGAAGATAGAATTACTTACACAATATGTAAGAATTTATTCTTCTGTTTTTATTCAGTTTGACAAAGGATATGCTTACAGCATTCGTCACAGCTATGGGAAAGAAGGAAAGAGGACTGATTATACCCCATACAGCTGCATGAAGATTATCATGACCAATCCACCAAGTCAAGGGGATTATCATGGTGAGTTCCTTAAGGGGAAAACCCCCAAGCATTTACAAACAGCAAAATCCCTTGGCTAGAGAAGTTATTCCCTCCTGAAGTCTCTTAAATTATGTATTTAATTTTCAGACTGTAGTGGTCTTGAACTGTTCTCTTTAGATCAGACTTGTTAACTGCTGGATTTATATACATTGTGTCATGCAGTTCAAGGAGGGTTTAAATGGGCAGATACTTTAAGAAATGACCAGTTAGAGGTGTTCTGAGATACAAATTCAATCATACAGGAAGTTTGAAATTTGCTAGGGTATTTTAAAATCTCCTACAGCTGTATGACTAAACATGGAAAACCTGCACTCGCTACACAGTTGTTATGCTAATATTAAGTCTTTCATTCAGTTGTGTCTCAAAACTCACTCTAGGACAAAAAAAATCCACTTTTACTGAGGTGGTGGAAATTCCCAAGTACTTATAAAATGATATTTTTACAATGGACTATGCTTTAAAGACCAGTTGTCTCTCATTACTTTTACTTTCTTGGATTTTTTCCACAGGTTTTAAATATACCAACACTGTCATTGTTGGAACTAACTTAAACTCTTTTCCTGTCAGTGAGTGAGAATTGTGGCCTGTTTATGGTGGGATATTTTATGTGACTCTTGAGCCTGTGGTGCCCTGATAACTCTGCAGTAGAGTAATTATTTAAAGAAAAAAAAATAAGCAATTGTACACATGGGTAATTAACTTTCCTATTAATAAGCTGTTAGACAATTAGGAGCAGCTTAGCTGGTCTCTTGAGTGCCTTACTGCACTAACTCCTGAGTAAACTGCCTTGTTTGTGAGCTTGCTTATTTTTTCCTGTCAGGGTGCCCATTCCGCCACAGTGATCCCGAGCTACTGAAGCAAAAGCTGCAGTCATACAAGATCTCTCCCAGTGGAATAACTCAGGTAAGGCTTGTTTTGCTTGACACTTTCATTAATAAGGCACTGCTTTTCAATTTTACTTTCTATTCATGTAGGAATGCCATACGCAATTTGTCAGTTTGTATTGTGAAGTATTTCTTCTTACAAAAGGTTTATACCAGAATTTGGGCTTTCTGGCTGCAGTGCTCCCACTGATGTGATGATTATTGTCACCACCTTTTATTGTTTAATATTATGAGTAGTTTTATTAACAGTAGTGGTTACAGTCCAGAATTTTTTTTATACCTTGTTTTACCTGTGAAAAGAAGTTCAAATGAATCTGGCAGTGGTTTAGAGAATTTATTTTTATTCTTGCAGTGACTTGTGGATGACTACTGTGTAGTCAGTACACAAATGTAATTCTTTTCTATAATAAACTTCTAAAACCCATACATTACCCATACTCATTATCTGTTGTGCTAACTTCCTCTGAACAACAAGAGCATATAAAACACCTAATGGAATTAAGCAGAAATTTTTATCAGCTTTTAAAGAATATAAACATAAATTGAAAACTATCTTATATAGCAGAAACAATGTAGCAATTGGAACTTCGAGATGTGTCCTGAAGAACTGTGACTCCCACTGCTTGCTCTAGCAAGAGCTTAAGGCCGTAAGAGGTTGTCATCATTTTCATGGAAAGAAGATGTACTAGTGAAATTTAAGCTGAGACCAAACACTTCTGTGTATTAACTGCCTGGAACCTGCTTTAGGTCCATAGGAAAAACCTGCTTTAAGTTGTTGTCTTTAGTTCATATGGAATGTCACCATTACTTGTCAGACATCAACAAACTGTTGTACTAGATGGAAGGGAATGTGAAAGTTCCACTTAAAGCAGTCTCCCTTGGAAGGATTAATTAAGATACAAATTAAAAGAGAATAGTTTTAAAGAGTTTATTGTTCATTATAGTAATTCTTGACAAATTCCTGAAATACTCGCACTTTTTCCTAGGAGTGTTTTTTCCTTTCTCCTTTTTTTCCCCTATTTTCTTCTGGTTCATATCAATAAGCATCTATATCTCTGACAGGCCCTAGAGATACTTTCCTTTAGCTTTTTTTCCTTATATATACATCAGGAATTGATGCTGGTCTGGGATTTTTATCCTGCTAATCATTGGAAAGATTGGTGAGGATTTACTGGCTTAGATGCCTTGCTGTCTGTGTGGGTAGGATTTAGCAGAGGTTATTTCTTCAATGAATTTGCACAGTAAGACAGTATCTTCATATTTAATGTAGTTCCTTATTTAATGTGAATTGTGATTTTATTTCTGTGTGTGTATGTGTTGAGGGGTTTTTGTTTGGTTTTTTTTTGTAAAGTAGAATTTGGATTCACTAGCTGTCTTGTATTTTCTTATCAAAAGTGACTAAGAAAGTGACTAAGATGTTGTTGTCTCCATCAACATCTTCTTTGCCCAGAAATGGATGTTATCCTGTCCATGACTTTTGTTTAAGTGCAATTAGGGTAAAAGGCTTTTCAGTGTCCACTCCTAGCATTAAACAAAAAAAATCCACAAAATGATACACCCTCTGTGCAAAACATAATAAAAATAAAATAATGTAAAATAAAATGTTGACTGTGTCTGGGTTCTCAGAAATTAATCTTTTACATCAGACATTCTTTGAGATATCCAGTAGCAGAAGAGGAAGAAAAGGGGAAAAAAAATAGTTGCCATCTGTCTCCAAGTTGTCATTATTGCTACCCCTCCTTTTTGTGCCATTTTCATGGTCCAATAATGTTTGAGTGACTAATAACAGTTTAGGATCCTTCAGTCCAGACAGTGGCTTTTAGGAGTCTTGTCTCATGTTGATGACAGTTGCTGAGTATCAGAAATTGTTTTCTCCCTTTAGCTCTGTGAGTAGATACTAGGGGTGGATGGTTTACCAATCTTTCAATGGTCTCATGTAACTACATTTCCAGTAGCTTGGTCTCAAGACTGGCTTTCACCCAAACCTTTTGACTAAGAATCAAACCCTTTGACTCTTAGACTTCTGTTAACTCCAGGTCCAATGAGACCTCCCTTAAAAACTGGTAGAACATTAAAAACCTGTTTTTAATGAATCATTCAGAGCTTGAGCTTTCAGCTGTGCATTTCAATAAATGGTATATTTTTTCTGGGGCTCAGGACCTCTTATGCTTGTTCCTTGCTCTGTTCCAAAATTCCAGGAATGATGCATGATTTTTCAATCATCTGTTTTGAATTTAGCTATGCAGTGCTGAATTGGTCCCCCACTGGGAATTTCATATTTTGTTTTACAGTATTCACATCTTCCCTCCGAACCCACAAACAAGGCTCTTCCTTGTCTTTGAAGCTTGTTCCTCATGGCTATTATGTGAGAGGGGGGCTATTATGAGCCCCCCCCACAATGGGGGCTGGTGTCTAGCCCCAATGGCTGTGATTTTACCCAAGATACTCAGATTTCTAGTTTTGTTCTCAGCCTTCTGCTTCTGGGGCTGTCCGTACTCCTGACATTTAAGGTTCCTTTCCTTTAAGGTTCATAAGATTTTCTGAGTTTTTCCAATGCAGATAAAGCATTTGACTGCTGTATGATAGGAACAAACCCCATCCTAGAGGGCTTTTTTGCAAGACTGGATGTAAAAAGGGAAAGCTGGACCTTGTGATGCTGGTACAGAGCAAATACTGCCAGACCTCACTTGAGTTCAGTAGTCAGTCTGAGCATTAGACTACTTTCATTGCATTAATTTTGTATTATTGTCAGTAATGAAAAAAACTGATCAAAACATTTGAATATGTGAATCTACTTGCTCTGAAATATTTGGGTCCAACCTGTTGTTCCAGTCTAGATTTTCTGAGGCTGTATCTTGTCTAGGATTGTATCTACTGAAGTAATCATCTCAAAGTAATGCAGCCGATGACTTAGAGGTCTTACTAAGTTATCACAGTGCTTAAAGCAGAGAGCTAATCCTGATGTTTATTCCAAGAACTGAATTATTTAACTTGTATTAATTTAATATTTTCCTTATGTTAGTCTATGTCTGTGATAGTAGCTTTTTTTTGTTTAGATTTTTTTTTCTTTCTTGGAGAGAGAAGCATTAGCTGAGCATCTAATGTATGAATGTGTAGGTGTATAGCATTTGAATTTATATTATATGATTTTTCATTTCTCTCTCTGGTATACTGCTAATTAGGTAAAATCTTAATGAAATCAGGTTTGATAATAGCTAATCAATTTGAAGAATGTGAAGTATATGTTAAGATATGTTTTTACATATGAGACATTGAATAAGTGCATGTAGTGACAGGACAAGGGGGAATGACTCCAAACTGAAAGAGAGGTAGGTTTAGATTAGATATAAAGAATAAATTCTTTACTGTGAGGGTGATGAGTCACTGGAACAGGTTGTCCAGAGAAATTGTAGATGTCCTATCCCTGGAAGTGTTCAAGACCAGGTTGGATGGGACACTGAGCAATATGGTCCAGTGAAAGTTGTCTCCATCCATGGCACGTGGTCTGAACTAGATGATCTTTAAGGTCCCTTCCAACTCAAATGACTTTATGATTCTGTGATAAATATATCTGCTGTGATGCTGTACTAAATGTACTGTAATGTGTTGGCTGCACATCTTACATATAGGGAGATAGAAATGATAGGCTTTGAATTAGCTATTTCAAAATATCTATTACTTGTTTCAGAAAGTTTTCATGGAGAAATTACCTTTTCCCCAAATCATGTCAATGACAATAGCAAAAGCAAAAAGTAGTAAAAATTTCTGGTTCTACAAACAGGAGAAACAGAGTCTAGACTAGTTATTTCTGCTTTTCTATTAGGAATAAAAACATTTCTTTAGGGGAAAATACTTATGTCAATGAACAGCACATAACTTCCGAAGAAGGCTTGTTCTTTCTAGTAGAATTTTTCTCTTAATTTAAAAATCTTTTTTTCCCCTATAACTGGGTTAAATTAATGGTAGGTTTTGATTAAGTCACTTACTGAACTTTGTGTAATATTCTTCAACAGATTTAGTGTTTTGGTGGGTTGGAGATTCCCATCCATGGAGATGGAAATAAATAAGCCAGTCTGTGCCTAGACCTCTGATGGCTATATGTTTCTATGAATGAAGAAATCCCATCAAAACACTGAACCAAAAACTGCCAAACCTGCAAAAAAACTCCACCCCAAGACCACCACAGTGAAAAAAACCCTGACACTCTCCCTGTTGATCTAATATTTAAAAAGTTTTAGGTTATTGCTCTCTGTAAAAATATTTTCCCTTGCAGCTAAAGAAACTTTCCAGGAAAAGTTAGAAATAAATCATACATAACTGAGTCCAAGTAGAAACATTTTCATGATAAGTTAATTCTGCAGTGTAAAAAAAACCCAAACCCAAACTCACTTTGAACAAGTTGAAAATAACAGTGGATAATTATAGAGCCCCAACTATCCATTCAACATCTTTACTTTGAGTGCTGAGGATCTGTAAAAGCAGGTGGCTGCATACATCTGCCAAACATCATCTCAGCCTCATTAGCAGTCAGTAGAGCAACATCAGAAAAGCAAGTTGCAGATGGCAGTGAAGAAAAAGGCACATAAGGACTACCAGGAAAAGTCCTTGAGTATGTACCTTTACTTACAAAATAAAGCAATGCAGTGTAAATGGCTTAATGTATGTAGAGGCAAAAGAATTGCTGCTGGGAGTTAAGGTTCGAGTGGAGGTCTGTTTCTGGGAAATACTAGGGCAAAACAGCTGCAAGCCTGCTTTCATTATGGACACGAATGTAGTAGAGAAGATAATACTTATTAGGGATGGTAAATCTGTTTTATTTTAATAGAGGATTGTTAGTTTCTTGCACACAGAGGACTCCTTTCTGGAGCTCCTTTCAGCTCTCCTAGCTGGCCTCCATTTTGTTGCAGTGTTTAACCTTTTTTGTTTCCTCTTAGCAACTTCTTCCCTGATAAAGCAAGTTAATCTATTAAACCTATTCTTCTTTAAATATGTTAAATGTGCCCATTATTCCCCCTCCCTTTCATATATGCAGAAGGGGAACCTGGTCCCCCATGATGTGGCCAGTTGAAACTTACATATACTAACTTTTTTAATCTCTTAGGGTTTATACTAAGAATTTGTCCATAGCTGAGTTTGTTTGCTCACTTAAGGTTCTGAGATTTAAAATGTATTTACACCTAAATTTAGAAAACTTTTAATTTATATCATTTTATTACATATAAGTTAAATTTTATTGCATGTAAATTTGATTAAATAAAGAATTTTGAGAAAACCTTTAAGTATTTATGAACTAGGCTGAATTAGCTAACTTATTAACTGAAAAATTCTGGTTGAACAGGTCTGAATGTTACAGAATATCGTGAATTTTTTTTAACTAACCAACAGACGAATAGGTCTTCTGATAATTATTCTGTATTAGGTGAAAAATACATTTAAAGAAAGTATATGCATATAACATGGTTAGCATTTTCTTTAAAATAGAGGTGCCTCTTTTTTATGGCATAGATTATATTGTAAGGAACAAACAAACAAGTGTAAGGCAATATGAAATTGAAGTGTTTAGAATAGATGAGTTTTTTCAATCCTTAACTACTAACTTTTTCAGTCAATTTCAAGGAGAGATGAGAAAAAATATATGTATGTACACAGACAGTGGCAGATTTCAGACTTCATTGCCTAGCTGGCCTTGGCCTTTCTGTTTTACAGAAGGTTTAACAGGAGGTGGCAAGAGGGATAGAAATGTAATCAGTTGGGCTATTACAGAGAAATAATGGGGCTAAGTACTTTGCTGGCAGTGTGTTGCTGTTTTTATCCATTCAGCAAATGTAATTTATTTATATATCTGTCAATAAATACAAGGCAGCATCCGATAATGAGTACAGCAGGGATTTAAGCTGTATATTGCTATGTTTGACACAAAGGTCAACCTTGGGAAATGGCTTGAAATTAACATTTCTTGAAAACTATTTTTCCTTCCACTGAGGCTATCTCTTAATTCCAGCAATTTTCTGTTTGATAAGCAGAGAGAGCATACATTTTGATTATATAAAGGAGGGAGGAGGTAATGAAACTTTAAAATATTTCAACCAGCATTGCATTCTGGTGATAAGAATGGGACTTCATGCAGCACAGAAGAGATTACCTGAAGTAGAATTGGAAAGCAAATTGTATTTACAAAAGATGGCATGATTTTCCTAATGCGTGTTCAAAACAGCCTATTCACTCACATATTCTGCTGAGCTTGACTAGAAATAGCTTCATTTCAAAAAGGACAAATCTGATTGAAGATAAAAGCGTTCCCCTCTCACAGATACTTGTCTAAAGGATTTGCATTAAATTTTCTTGATGGGAGCACAGTAGTATTTTACTGTGCATCTGCATGAACTGGTAATGTGGAAAATAAAAATACAAATCATGTCCTTGATTGCTTCATGCTTCAACCACTTGAATTGCTAGATTTATGTCTGCAATTATGGAAGAGATGTTGCAATATGATAGTTTGACAATAACTGTCACAATTATATTACCAAAATATAGATTCAACTTATTCTTGAAGTTAAGAATATTGAAATTACATTTTAAGGGTCGGGCATACCTTCCTGTGGTTTTATCTTGTTTTTAATGTAGCCAGGGCATTTTAAAATGTTGTCAGTTATTAGTAGCATTCACAGGTGTCGTGTGCTGTAGATGTCCATGAGCTGTTGTCCAAGGCTGTCATGGAATACCTTGCTGTTGAAAGTACCAGTAAGTTGAACATGTGCTACCTGTGAATCTGTCACGTTCCTCTCCCTCCGTGTAGGTGCTGGAGCTGGTGAAGGGCATGCATTACCAACTGGCCTGTCAGAAGTACTTCGAGCTGACACATGATGTGAGTAACTACTATTCTTTGTTCAGCTGTTATCACCCACTTTGTCTTGAGGAAGGCCTTGGAAATCATGAATGAGGCCCAGAGACTATTTTCAGTTTGCCCATCTATCATCAGTGGTTTTGCCTTGTTTGTTTTCAGTAATTTCAAATATTCTTTTGTAATTTTCTGCATTTATATATTGATGTTATTAATGCCCTCAACATTACAAGATACAGTAAAACATTATGCTGTCTTCCTGAAAAGGTCAATATTGCTGAATCTGACCTATTTCAAGTCATTTAGCTTTTTCAATATCCTGCTTATAATCAAATTTGTAGGCTTGAATGCATTGAGCAAGTTTGATGTGTTTAGATACACCTTAAAAAAGAAAGTATCTAAAACCTCTTAATTTTATCTCCCAGTATTTGCATGACTCCTTTTGTTAATTTTTATTTGGTATTTTTTCACATTTGTAGTCATGTGTGATTATTTTTTTTTTAAATCAAGATGAACATTCTCGGAGCTTTCCCATTTGCTTAATTGTAAGCAAAGTTATCTTAAAATTTTGTCCAAAAGTTTTTAAGATAACAAATGGCCATACTCCATCTCCTGTATGATTTCTTGGTCCAAAGAACCAGATTTTGCACTGTTCAAGATTTCCTTGTCATCCAAAAACTCCCAGTGAAGTACAGCTGTTTTTACAGCTTTGTTCTCTTCACAAACTGAAAAATGGAAACACGCCTTTCAAACAGCAGACTATGGAACAGCCTTACTAAGGATATGGGTGAGGATTGGATGACCCCCCCCGGAGGCATTTACCACTGACTTTCTTGTTCTTACCCATTTTCACAATTGATTTAAGTGGAACTGTGTCTTCACATATTTCCGGCAGTCATATGTATGAATGTGTAGCAAAGGTGTACCCTGAACCCGTGTCCAGTGTTTTGGCAGCTGTATTTTGAGAGGAATGCTTTGTCTTACAGTCTTAGAAAATTTGAGAGCAAGTCTAATAATGTGGAAGGAAATTGAAAATAATGTACAATTTTAAATTTAGGTAACACTCACTCTGTGTAAGCTCATGTCAGTAGAAATAATATTTTCCCAAGATGACTGTAGACCCCAAGATCAACATTCATCAAAAGATAAATCAGTACTGTGCATTTTAGGAAAGCTGTCTTTCCATTCTTCTACAGGAAATTCCAGAAAAGCATAATTTTTTATCAGTTTTGTGGTAAAATAAATATGTCTTTGCTGCTTGCACTCAAAATCATCTTTCTGCTTTGCTCTTGATATTATTTCAGCGAGAGAAAGCAACATACACGGATACTGTAGTTTAAATGGCACATGCTTATGATGACAATTTTTTTACAGAATTTGGCTGCTCAACTTTTACTGTTACTAGCTGGCTTGGACTGATTTTTCTATTCTACAGCTATATGCTTTATTAATTTTTAATATTTTTATGTAGGGTGGTAAAAAGATGTCTCTGACGCTGGTAACCTTTGTTTTCAATCAAATCTTTGCTTTCCTATCTATCACTAGCAGATTTTTTCAGTGAAGGAAATTTCAGAAGAAACAATTAACATAACTTTGCTTGTTTCTTTGAGCAGGCGAACAATCTTAAATAAAATTTTCATGGAAGTAATGGACTTGCTCACATGGAGAATTTTAACTTAAATTTTGTAAAAATTTTACCAAGAAAGTGTTTGATACGTGTTGGTGTTTCCTGCAATTCTTAAAAGTTTTGATGTATGTGGGTTAGGTTGACTGTGAATGACTTTGTAACAGAGACTTGTTCAAGATTTTATTTCTCGATGTTCAGAGGGTCAGCCTAAGTAGTCTAGTGCTTGGCACTAAGGCTGTGCTAATACATGCAGCTGGACTAGAGTGAGAATGTTTGCATACATTTTTGGGGGGTGGGTGATGGGGGTTGTGTCCTTGCACTTCAGTGCTACTGGTTCAAATAACATGGGATAACAAAAAGCTGATATTCTATGCATTCTGTGTAACCTGGGCTTACTAGCTTCAATGCAACACCTCTCCTGAACTTTGGTTTCACTTTTTCACAACCACAGAACAAAAGCAAACATCATTTGTGTGATCCAGTGCATGGACCTGGCAGGAACTAATATACATGTAGGCAATTTGTTAACTCTTCAGTAAGTGTGAGGAGGGAAAGCTGTAGCACCATGACTGCTCCATGTGGTTTTTCTCTGATATCAGCTGTAGCATTATCAGCTGTCATTTTAGAAGTTCTTCATTAAAACCCAAAGCTTTTATAGCTTCAAAATTACTATTTCAGGATTTGCAAAACAATATTTGCTATACCAGGGATACTCAAGTGGATTTTGTATGAGAGCCAGTGTGTGCAAAATGTGCTGAATCCAAAAAATAGTTTTGTGTTAGTATCACCTACTTAGATGGATTATACAGTTTTTTCTGAAGTGGCAGGTCTTTTTGCTTTGTTAAAAACGTAAAGTTTTAAAGCTTCTGCCTGTTAAAAACTTAAAGTTTTGCCTGCACAGAAAATATATTTTTCTTTGGGTATGGTGGATTCCAGATAGATTTACCAGTGTGAATTGGGAAAGCTGTTAGAGAAATCTACTTTCTCTATTCCTTGTAGTAAGTCTCAGCTAAATTACAACTAAGTTAATGAGGCTTTTAAAATTAATGTGCTTTGATCGATATTACTTAGAAACATTGTAGAATTTGCATAAAGTTTTATGAGCAGTTGAATGTAAAAAAAGACTTCCATTTTCATGAATTTCCAGCCAGAGCAGAATGTTTTTATTCAGAGAAATGCTTACTGAACCCTGTCGAAAATTACAGAGAACAGAATTCTTTCTATATCAAAAATGAAGATAATGAAAAAATCTTCCCCTTTCTCTTTTAAGGCTCTCACAAAAAGTTGATAGTTTGAATGGGTGGAATTCTTTCAATTAAGAGTTGTCTAAGCTTCATCGTATAAAAGTTTTATTTAAGTAGCATTCAAGTTTGAAAGGGAAAAAAATGGTACGTGGAATCATACAACAATTTTAACTAACAAGCCATAAATAGCTTTTAAAAACCCACAAATTAAAACCCCTGCAGACATGGTTGTAGGCTCTGTTCATACAATGAGCTGCTTCTACAGCTTATTCCAGACTGCTGGGGAGAGAAGAATTTAGAATAAAATTAAGAGTTACAAAGTGACTTTTAAAGTGGTCTGAAGAGAACTGAAATTTTAAGGTTAAAAAAACCAGAGCTCATTAAGAACTTCTAAAAGGAAAGCCAGTTTTTCACTCTATCACTTCTTTTTAAGCCTTTTCCGTGTAAAGCAGTAATTTAGTTCCCATGTAATGAAAATTGGAGCATGGATGAAAGTTGGCTGGATAAAACTTTAGATAAGACTAAAATCAAATTCAGTGATGACTTTGGATTAGGTTTTTTGGAGTTTTTTTTCATTATGCCTTTGAGTACCAAATTAAAGTGCTAGGACTGTAACTTACTTTTAAGATTTTTCAAGCAAGGTCACTGACTACAGTTGCTAATTCATGTCTGAATTAGATTTTGTTATCCATGTCACCATTTTCTAATGGAACTAAGCTAGGCAGTGGTAGTGCATTTAATCAGGGTTCCATTTAGAGCACACACTGATCCTCTGCTTTATGATTATTCACAAGCAGCTGAAATTTAAATTGGTAGGGTTTGGCATATTAAATTAGCCACAGTATGTCCTCAGGAGACTCTGTGTGTGTGCAGAGTTGCTTATGATACCTCAACTGGCCCCTCCCTTCTGGAAAAAAAGGAATATAGTGGGAGCAGAAATTTACAGGTATATGACTCCTAGTCTTCCATGGTGTGTTGTACCCCATGCTTGGTAAGTCTTCCAATGTATTTTAAGAGTAGTATTTTTTTAAAAATGTTCCTAGAATTCACATGAACTGACAGGCAGATGAAAGGTGCAGGTTGCCTTGAATAGGAGATGAAAGCACCTTTTAAAGTAAGCATTTCCAATTCTGGGCCTCCCCAAAAGAAATACAAAAGTTATAACTTTGGTTTGTGGTGAATACATCAGAATATCTTCCAGAGCTGAAAGAATGTACCTGCTAAGTAAAAAGTAGTAATACAAATATGCTGTGCCTTATGCTAGTTTTCCATATTCTTTTTGACTGGAGACTAAGTGTTCCGTGATACTGGTTGTGCATCTAGAGTCAGCATGCTGATGGTGGCACTGATGGAGCAAAGATAAGCTTGATCTGTGGGCCTTCTGCCTTAGCCCACTCCCTTGTAAATACTGCATTTGTGCCTTCTGGGGAAACCAGGAAAAGACATGAAGCTACCCTTTTCCATTTGCAGTTTCACACTGACACCTAAGATCTAGATTTATACTGTGCAGTTGCTAGAACTTCTAGTAGTATTTTCCACTTTCATTTGCACTCTAGACTTCTCTCACTCCCTCTTTTGGGTGGTGAAAGTCCATTTCAAGGTGCAGGTTCAATAGGCCTACATCTCTAAAGAGATGTCCTTTTACTTACGTGTTTTTAGATGTTTTGGGGTGTTATTTTCCTTTACTGTAGTAAGATAGTGTGAAATAATGTTTGAATATGCCAAAGTTATTTTATTTCTACAATGAAGAAAGAAAATTTCTGATGAAACTAGATTTGTTGTCATGTTAACATTTACTGAGACATTATTTACAAACCAATGCCTTTTTCTTCAATAAAATTGGAACATATTAAATTGTTAACTAACCTGTTCTTGAATATGAAAAAGATTTTTAGAAATAAGTGTAATAACTTGGTATTCCTTTCCTTTTATGTGCAGGTTGATGACATTGGGTTTTCTTTGAATCATCCTAACCAGTACTTTACAGAGAGTCAGAAGCTGTTAAGTGGTGGTAGAGAACTGAAGAAGGAATTCAATAACTCAGGAAACTTTCAACAAAAAAATAATAGTCAGGAAAGCATAAATTCAAGTTCTACTCCCACCTCTTCAAGTGCAAAAGCTGATACAGAACTGGAAGGACTCGAAGCATACTTCGCTGAAGACTAAGCAGCTGTGCTATTTGTATATTATTTGTGTTATTTTTTCTTTCTTTCATTCTTTCCCTTCTCTAGGATTTGTCTGTAAACTGAGGAATATGCACTTCACCACCGGGAAGACAGAAGCGTTTAGTGCTTTTAGTAGGCTGAAAAAACAAAAGATAAATATTGCATCCAGTATTTATTCTTACTGCTTTAGGAAGCTGTTTTATAGGATGGGAAACTTTCTTCACAATTATTAAGTAATTTTTGTCTGACTTACCTCTTTTGGTTTTCTTCAATAAGTTTAAATATTTTTATGCCCTTTTGTGATCACTTTTCTATGTATTATCTTAATAAAAAAATTCAAAGCAAAAGATTTTTGTATTTTCATTTTAGCTAAATTGTGATGGTAATTAAGTTGGAGTTCTTACAATCAAAATTACCCTCTGGAGGAGTCTGTCTGTCTCTTCTATAAGAGGAGCTGAGGGAAATCAGCTTCCTAATTTGTACCTTAACACTAAATTTAGAGAGCTGGTTTTGATACTTGGAAGACAACATAATTAGAGTTTAGACACCTGTATGTAAGAAAGTAGTAAAAAAAATTATATTCTACCAACTGACTCATCATGAAGAAGCTAAAAGCTTATTAGCATATATTTCTTTTAAAGTTTCTGCAATATCTGAGTGTGGTTGGAGCCTCCTGTGTCCTGCTAAGCTGAACAACCATTTGAATGAAGCTTTGGGTCACCTAAACTGCACCCATTCTCCCAAAGCCCAGGTTGCCCAACACACAGCCTGCTTTCAGTCCAGCAGAAACCATCGTGCGGTGCGTGGGAGCTCCAAGCAGAGCTGGAATTGTCTAGGATGCTGTTTGGGTACTCTCCCAGGGATTTAAAAGGGATTTCAATTTTATTTGACCTGCTGCTTAAGGAGTTTCAAGACAACATTATGCCCTCCCTGGAGAGTGACTGTGCTACCAGTGCAGCCTTTAACCACATAAACACAGTACTGTCATTGCTAGGGCCTTGCACCAACTCTGTGAGGCCTTGACATGAAGACTCACTGGCCTCCCTTTTTCTGAGCTTGCCTTGCCCCACCTGAAGCTTTGTTTTAGCTGTAACTTTGTCTCTCAAATGACAACCTGGCTTTGTATGGTTGTCTGCTGTGCTGCCTGTGTTTATTATGATTCTGATATAATTCTGTGGCTAATGGCTAGGAAGTTAAAAATAGTTATTTTGTATAGAATGAATTCGTCTATGATTTTAGGTGCCAGAGGCTCCATGGATATAAACAAATCATCCAAGTGCTAAGCATGGATCCTTATACAAGGATGGTTTCTGATGGTTAAGTTCCTGGCATCACCCCACCTCATGTGTGGAAGTCCATGGGTTGTAGTAGATAGTTAAAAAACCTTGGGGTTTGAAGTTTCTTTGGAAGTGGTAACTGTCCTCTGATTTAGCATTACTGAATACCTGAGTTGGAGTTGCCTACGTGGACATCATGGGTTCTTTCAACAGAAGTGAAACTCCTTCAGACATGCAATGAGAGTTATGGTCTTAAGTGAAACAGCTGGGTGAAGAATGAGGTCATCAAGGCAGTGCATGCAGGTGATCTAAGGGAAAATGTAATTTCTGGTTCAGTTGTAACTTGCTTATGTAGATATTAAACTTCCGGCTCTTCCTCTCTGAGCTTTGCTTGGGGCTTTGAAATCTATGTAAGTAATGGGCTGTTTGTATGTGCATTCTGTAGTGGATTGCTACATTAGAACAAACTGATTTTTAAATATTCAAGCATAAAATTTTTGAAAAATAAGTCTATGTTACAATGAAGAGAATAAACTGCACAAATCCTCTGAATGAAAAACCTTGAACAGAAGTGCAGGAAACAAGGGTATGGGGAAAAGCCTTTGTGCTTTTTTTGGCTTATTTCATTATTGTGGGTTTACATCACTTGATTAATAGTACTACAAATTGCCTTAAACTATATTTTCTTTCCTTTTATTAGTCAGGAGGACTATAATTAAGTAGATAAGAAAAATGTACAGATTATGGCATACAGTTGCAAGTAACTAACAAAAAATTGAAATTAATGCTTTTGTTGCTATTTGAAGAAAATGGCAATTAATTTTCATACTTTCACACATTTTGATGGTTTTGTGTTTCCTTCGTAAGCTGAATATTTTGGAAATGATGATGGGAAAATCCAAAAGAGAAATCCTTTTGATTTCAAAATCCAAAAGAGAAATCCTTTTGATTTCAGGAGACTCTGTGTGTGTGCAGAGTTGCTTATGATACCTCAACTGGCCCCTCCCTTCTGGAAAAAAAGGAATATAGTGGGAGCAGAAATTTACAGGTATATGACTCCTAGTCTTCCATGGTGTGTTGTACCCCATGCTTGGTAAGTCTTCCAATGTATTTTAAGAGTAGTATTTTTTTAAAAATGTTCCTAGAATTCACATGAACTGACAGGCAGATGAAAGGTGCAGGTTGCCTTGAATAGGAGATGAAAGCACCTTTTAAAGTAAGCATTTCTGAAATGGTGAACATTTCAGACAGTCTTAAGTCCTTGTAATTTATCCTGGTTATGGCTGGGATAGAGTAAATTTTCTTCCTGTAGCTGTTACAGTGCTGTGTTTTGGACTCAGTGTGAGAATAAGGTTGATGACACGTGGATTTTTAGATGTTGCTGAGCAGGGTGGACTCTGAGTCAAGGAATTCTCAGTGTTCCATGCTCTGCCGGTGAGCAGCTGCACAAGAAGCCAGGAGGAAGCACAGTTAGGACAGTTGACCAAAAGGGATATTCCATATTGCAGAATGTCATGGTCAGTGTATAAACTGAGGGGAGTTACTTGGGGGTCACCAATTGCTGCTCAGACAGGCTGAGCACCAATCAGTGTGTGGTGAACAGTTGTATTGTGCATCACTTCTTTCTCCTGGATTTTATTCCTCTCTGTACTTTTCGTTACTATTATTATTATTATTAATAATAATAATAATAATAATTTTTTTAAAATTTTTGTTTCAGTTATTAAACAGTTCTTATCTCAATCCATGAGGTGTTTTGTTTTGGTTTGGTTTTTTTGGTTTGATTTTCACCCCTTCCCCTCATCCCTCCCCAGGAGTTTTTGGTGTGTGTGAGTTTCCAGGTAAGCTTACTGATTGCAAGCAGTTAGAGATGCTTTCCTTGTTTTCCCCAAGTACATATCAGGAAAATCCAGTGAATTACAGATGGAAAGATGTATTCATATTTGAGTGGTTCTTTTGGGTGTATTTCACATAATGAAACTTCAGTTGTTATTTATTTTTTTTAGAGCATATATATTCTAAAATACCTATCTATTGAAGTCCTTTAAAAACCCACAGAAGGATCACTTTTTTCTGCTTGTACTCATGAAGTGTTCTTGGTAATGCTATTATCTCAACATCAAAACTTCTACCTGTGGTATCTAGTCAACAGAAAGAAAAATACTTTCGCCCCTTAACACACTTATTTGCTGAGATTTGTTTAAATCCCTCAAATGCTGAAGGATTTATGGTGTTTGAATTGGACAAAGGTTATGATCAATGAGTGTAATTCAATCCCACAAGGAACCTGAAGTGTTTATATAGGTAAATTGATTGAAAAACAGGTATAAAAATGGTTGAGATAATGTCAAGAGTGAATTATAGCTGTGAAATATTAGGAATAAATACCTAAATACTAACTTATTAACAGAGGAAGCACTGGAAGACTAGAAGTGGGTTAGAGTGGGTGAAAAGTAGATCACTAGCTGGAGACTTGAAAGTGATAGCAGCGGGTGTCAGTTGGGGGAGAGCAGGACTTGGTGATTAGGCTGCAAAAAAAGGAAGACGTATGAACTCTCAGTTTCCCTTAGAATAAAAATTACAACCACAATGAAAGCATCATGAGAAGCTGTTTCTAGCTGAAAGTTTTCAGCCAATTTGAGGATGTTTTGTCATATAATCATAAGCTTTAATTAAGATGGTTTATGAACATGGGATAATGAAAAAGACATCAGTATAGTGGAAGAAGATACGGCACGATGTTTATCTTTTTAGAAGAAAATTGCATTCTACTCAAGATCAGAGTTGTATCATGAGAGGTGTTATGCAAACAGAAAGTCTCTGCCATGTTCATGGCCAGACTCATAAAGTGAACTTCAGTAAAAATCAGTTTACATGAGAAGTGTCTTTGTTCAAACTGAACCAGTCTAATGGATGCGTGCATTGGATGAAATGTAATGGTCTCTGTTGTGCTGTTCAAAGTAGATGGCCTCGCTGGCCCTTTTGACCATTATAGTCTATGACATGGATTTATTTTCATCCTTAATACGAATTTACTCTTCTAAGCTGAAAGTGTCCTTGGTTCAGGCAGCTACTGTAGTGCTTTTGGGTGGGATATAGAGGCAATCTAAGAGAAATGGAAGAGTCAGAAATGTGCGATTCACACACTTGATGTTCACGTCTTTGAATTGTTGGTGGTTTGGCCAGGTACAGTTTTCAGAGAAATGGTTGACTGTAGAGGAATACCAGGAAACCTGCTGAATGACTTTGATTCTGATCTTTGGTATTGGAGCATAATTAAAAATATGCAAAGATCTTAACATACTGTAAGTAAAACCTGGTAATAATTGGAGTTACTATATGACTTTGAATGGAAGAAAAGGAGAATCCTTGTCAACTGTGGCTTAGAAAAGAGGTGAAGATTTTCTTCCATTGTCTCTCAGTTAAATCTGGAGGCACTGTTGAAGAGTGATTTTATCTACAGTGATCCAATTTTTCTCTCTATTATGCTATCCTAAGAAGTGGTTGTAAAACTTCCTTTTCCAGGACCTAGCACTAATAGAAATACAATTTTTTACAGGTGGGGAAACTTTTCACTTGGATTTAAAGTATTCACCTTATGGTTTTACTTCTCAGCTTCATCTCTACTTTGGTGCATCAGGAATTGCAACCACAAATATCTGAATCAACATACAAATAAGGAAAATAAAAAGAATTATTTAAATACATGTGTCACATCAGTTGTAGGGTGTGTAATCAGAGTTACAATGGTTGAATATATTGGTAGTTGAATATACTGGCAATTGCAAGCATATGTGAAAGAAGTGCACCACTACTTTCCCAGGTTATTTCTATTTGGTATGTTTAGAAATGAGCCTTAAAAAGTATATTTCTCCCTTTTGTACCATTCATTTAAAGAGTGTTATAATTTTGTTTTATAGAAGTTTCAAATGTATTATGCAGTGGAAAAATACACTGTATGTCCTTTTAAAATTCATCATTGATATTAATGGATTTTCTGTATCTTGCCTCTATGTTTTGGCTTAAGCTCTCTCTTATGAGCTATGTAAGGCCTTACCTTGAAACCTCAGGATTTTGTAGTTTTGGATTAAAGAATCTGACTTAATTCAATTTTTTTTCATATATCACCTAGGGAAAAAAGTCCCTACAGAATGAAAATTCTGAAGACATTCATAGGCCATATGAAATAAACTCTTCCCTTGGACCTTCTAAAGTTTCTATCTGGTGAAATGATAAGTAAAGAAATTAAGTAAATTTGCTTCTAAACAGGGAGGTGTAATTACACTGAGGAAGCCTTATATTTATGCCTCTTCTACAGGCAAAGCTTTTCTTTTGATTTCTGAATTGTTTTGGAGCATGTGTTAATGGGACTTCAATTATGAGGGGAAACCAAACCAACCTCACTATCCTTACCAGAAGTAAAATAGTAGAATATTCAGCCTGCTGAACTGCTTCCAACCTGAAGGCCAAAATTATCTGAAGCATAACCATCAAGCTGGAATATCTAAATTGGCTGTCAAACAAGTTTGATGGAATATTCACTCTTTTTAACTGCAATGTGTGCTCCCAGCATGTATCAAATTAGACAGCAGAGGAGAGCCACTTGTTTCCTGTAGGTAGCTGGAACCTATTTAAGCCAGTTCACCTGTGTGACACTTACTTAAGGTGCTTAAATGCTTATCTGGGAGGGAAAAATCATATTTCTGTGTATGCCATCCAGCTGTATAGCTGGTTCTGCTAAAGTGCTTTCTATAAATGGGTTTTATGTCTGAATAACAACAGCATGTACCGTGACAGACTTGTCATATTTTTGCAAGAGGTGTTCTTAGCACATGATTATTTCCTAACTTGATAAGTTCAATATTTATTAAATTGTCTACTGTGCGGATTTAGAGCACTAAACCCAGTTCTCTGCAGTAATGCCAGCCACCAGCACACTCAGTTTGCAGTTTAGATTCAGTTTCTTTAGGGTGGTTGGTAGCTGATCTTATTTTTCACCAAGTAGCAAACTCTAGACATGCTTTTTTCCTAAATAGAATTTAATGCTGTTTCAAAAATTTCACTTGCACTCTTCAGCTGTAGTGATTCTGTATTTTGCGGTAATCTTAATAAAAAAGAATTGTTAAAAAAAGTTTTAATTACATTTAAACTGAAGGAAAAAATGCTACATTTCTTAATTACAGTCTGTTACTGAAGCTTTTTTCAATTCAGTGGAGTTTATTGCCAGCAAAGAAGTTTGTTCCTAATAAGTTACTTTTTTTCCCCTTCATGTTAGTAGGCCTAAACCTGAGTCTTCCTGAGTGAGAGTGACTGCAATAATCATTTTCTCTAACAAAAATCACCTGAGGAGCTTTCCATAGCTTGAAACAATAAAATCTTAGAACAGAAAGGAAACTTGTGCTCCTGTGTACAGTATTGTTCTTCCAGTTGTCCTCTTCTTAATCATCATAACTATAGAAAACATTTCATTACTAAGAGCTGATGCTGTCCATGAATCTGGAAGAGTTGTCTGAATAAGGACATCTCAAGCTTTAGTAAGAACCACCAGCTGTTAAATTGACATTAGAAAGAAGTGGATAGACCCCTTTTACTGAGCAAGGTTTATCCTGCAATTGGTATTAACTTACGTCTCAACAGGGCTGAGGTTCCTAGTATCAGACTAAACTGCTCTTCATGATTTTTTTCATCTGAGGATGGAAATTTGGCTCTGACAGGCAAGTGGGCTGTACTGTGTGCATTGACCAGCTGCATAGAAAACTCAGATCTCACATGCTGAATTCATGTGAGAATTCATTCACAAGTTGAATGCTCAGTTTATAGCTGCATAAGAAGATAAGCAAGTTGGTTTGGACTCATGTTTTTTATACTGTGAACTAAAATGAAATGGTAGAAATATTATAGAAGTATTATCTTATTTCCTCTCTCTACCAGTAAGTTGAGGTTTCTGGCATTCCTTTAAAATCCAAGCATCCAAATATTTCAATTAAAATCAAACAAACAACACCAACACATGCTATTCCTGGGTACTTTAGAGGAGCCTTAATTTTTAGCAGTTGCTGAATGACTTTTGCTGAATGAGATTTGGGAATAAAAGTTGGCTCTTTTCTATGCTCTAAGTAAATAAATGCATTTGGTGTATCTAATGTATCATGGTGTTAATGTCTTCATGGTTCATTGTGGTGAAAGTCTTGCACGCAAATCCTTGAATGTTGCTTTACCTAAATCTACTCCCTGAAAGTGGGGTTTTTTTGGCTTGTGTGGATAATTAATTTATGGTGCTTCACTGAGCAGAATCAACAGCATGAATTAGCTGTATGACCAAATTGTTGTTGCAGAGGGTAAATTATTAAAGCCATGGGTTACTTTGTATGTTTGTTCTGCCAGGTGGAAGACTGAGCTCTAATAATTAAAGATATGCTTCTGAACTAGTCTCAGTGGGGTGTTTGTAAGTGACTGGTAAATTCCTAACTTTCCAGTGTAAAGAAAGCTTATGTTGGCCACCAGTCCTGCTTTGCTTATGATTCAGAACAGCACTGAAAGGAATCCAGCATGGTCCTTGGGGTCAGAAAAGGGAGGGATAAACGCATTAATATATTTGTTTTCTGTATGGATGAACTCATTGTGCAGTAAATGGGACGTGGGCTGTAGTCTCTGTGTGCCAACAGCCATCAGGTACTTAGAAAAACTGGAGGTCTTGTGGGTAACGTCTGAGGGACTTTATTTAATACTCATGGTTGTTAGAATACAAATACCTCAAAAAAATATACCCCAAACTATAGATTTTCACTTCTATGAATGCACAGAATCACACTATCCAAAGAATTGTGACATTAAACCTGCCTGCAAACCAAATAGTACAAAGTGATGATTTCAGGGCATAGTGTTCCATTATTACAGGAAAATGCTGCTGTTCCTATTCACTGTTACTAACAAGTGCCTGATTCAATGCTACAAGCATTTCCCTTTGGTAGGCAGGAGACCCTTTTTGTGCATGTGCTCTCTGAGCAGGTTTTCAGTTGAAAACACTCCCCTGATGGAGTTTTATTTTCAGATTTGCTCTTAGAAGTAGCTCTGGCTTAATGGAAACATTCAGGCAAACTTCATTTTGCCATTATCTCTTCTTGTGTGTTCTGAGTTCAACGAAATGGAAAGAGGGAAAATATGTATCACGAATGTCTGAAGATCCACCTGCTTCCTCCATCAGGTTGTGGGAACCTGGAAGTTGCTAAAATGCTAACGAGCCACCTGAGTTGCAGCTCTTTGGCCAATAGATGTAGTGTGAAAATTGCTTTTTCCAAAAGAACACCATTTCCATTTCTAATCTCCACCACAATTCTGAAGTGCTGTGTACTGTGTATTGCTGTCCTGTGACTTTGTGGCACAACAAAAATATGGAGTGTGACAAAACCAAGGCATCTTCCCCTGAAGGACAAACCCTGTCTGAATTCATTTACTCTGCTGCTGCTACAACACACTTTTCCCATGGAAGATGCATGCTGTAAGGGGCACATTGTGCAAAATACAAAGACGTGCAAATCAGATGGCAGCTTCCATTGCTACTCCTAAAAAATATAGCAAAAAGCATACTTCAAAATGATAAAGAAAAGGTTGGAAGGATATAATCATATTGTTACACCTATTAATTTCCAAAGGAGCTATTGTGGCAGGGTCTCACTGTTTATGGTATGATTGCACAGGAATATGGAATATTTTTTGTCCCCAACAGTTTACAGCTGAAATTATGAGATGATGTAATGAGTGAATGTAACAAATATGAGAGGCAGATGATTAAAATATGAAATGACAAGGACTGTGACCAGTGATATTTTTAGATTTATATGTTGTTGTATAAATTGAAGGTTTGAGGTGTGTTGTTAAAATAGATGTTAATTATGTCAATAGTCTCCGTTGGCCACTTGCCTATCCAGTATGAGCAATTGGGTACTGAGGAAGGATTTGAAATCAATGAATACAAAGTAAGAAAATACATTAAATCAAATTATATGCAAAGTAACCCTGAGATGAAGTCTGTGTCTCCCTTACTGTCTGTGTCCTCTTGCTGTCCACAAGCTTTTTTAGGATCTTTGACAATGCAGAAGCTCTTGTATGAACACAGGCTTTCACTTTCTGGCTCTTAATTCTGGATTATTCATGTGGCACTGCAATGACAACAAACGGCACAGGAATGTAGGAATGTGCCTGTTTCTCATGTATGTCTATGAGAAGGATGCTTTTGTGTCTGACAAGGCCTTTAGTCATCTGTTGCTATTCTCAGTGTTCAGAAAGTTTTACTTGTTTCTTTGCCTGGGACTTTTGGAGATAGAACAGTCCAGATCTTGTTTCTAGTGTTGTCCGAGTCTCTTTCATTCAGCTTTGTAATATTTTTGTCAGCTTATAAAAGACTTTTTTATTAGCCTGGTTTGTTTTCCAAAGCAACACTTCGACTACAGAAGCATTTTGACATGCAGCAGTCGTGCTCCCATGTCCAACATTAATGGCACATGCAGAAGGTTTGTAGATTTCTCCAAAAGGAATGTGGGTTTCTCTTGGCAGGGTTTTTAGCTGTGCCTTGTTCAAGGAAAGAAAGGTCCACAGTAACTGTAGGCAATTCTAATTTGATATGAGTTAAAATACATTGGCTTTGAGTGACACTCAAAGTGCACATCATGAGATGACAATTTGTCATTTCAGCCATGTTAGCTCTTAGGTGTCAGCTCATAATTATTTATAAAGAATATTTTAGTATACCGGGGTTTAGTGCACTCAGTTGCATTTATGAGTGATCACAAGGGTATCTAAAGGTTTGAGGTGGGTTTCTTTGCTTGTTTCAGTCAAAATAAAAATAAGTAAATATTATGCACACAAACTATTCGTGATGCTTTCTGTTTTTTCAGGCCTTTGGTTAGAAAGTAGCTCTGTAACTCAGGTGATGAGTACTGGAGCTACTTGCAATCTCTCAATCCCAGCTCTGATTCTCATAGCATAGAATGGCAATAACAAGCTTGATATAGGCTTATTGCCTATTCTGTATATTGTTTATTCTGATGGGCAAATTTTAAGTTTTCATTGCTACTGCTGCTGTTTTAAACTCCCTGAACATTTGAACTGAAAAGAATTTTTGCTACCTGATGAAGCTGAGTGAGTCCCATAACTTTCTAGTCCATACCTCATCCCTGGCAGCTGCAACTCATAGGATGCTTAGGAAAGGAAGGAAACAAGTGGGCAGTGATCCTTTTCTGTGTTGTCCATGAATTTTAAAGCAGTTTTTTGAAATAACTTACATTTTTTATCTTGCCATTCTTGTGTTTGCATGATGTGATTTTGTATTATATGAAAAAATGTTTCTTTTTTTCAACTTGGGTGCCAGATCATATGAGTATGTATGATGAAAAACAACAACTAAGTGTTGTTTTCACCTTCTCAAAATAGCAGGTTCTAGCTGTTATGGTTTTTGTAAACGGACGAGTTTTACTCGGGTGTTTGATATTCTTGCACACGGGTATTCTTCTGTGTCTCTCATATTTCTTCTTTGTGTGTCTTTTTTGCAAGTGGTTTATTTCTGCCCCGGACTTCAGGTTGTGTTTTCAGTCCCCGTGCTCCGGAGACTTGTCTGGTCACTGTTGCAGTGCAGCTGATGAGTCTCACTGCACACCCTGTGCACACAAGTTCACCTCTCATGTTGAACCTGCATGGACTCTTCTCTGTACCTGGTAATTTTGGCTGGGGGTAACCAAAGGTGGCTGGACATGACACAGAAAAAATTACTCTCCTGTATTTTCTTAGCTCCAGAAACATCACCTGTCTGGTAAGCAACTGTGTTTGAGACCTGCTTGAATATTTATTAGGATTATATAGATCAGTGATGTATCTGAGAGATCTAGTAGAAACAAGTAATTCTGTAACTAAGAGCTCACAACAGCACATATTTTTTCTAATTTAAAATCTCATATTGTCCTAATATTTACCAATAAAGAGAACAAACATGCCTTGTAACTAGAATATATATGTAGAAGGAGGTAGACAGATATAATAGGAAGGATTTTTCATGATATTGTTTTTCATAAAAAATCTGAGACATTTTAACCTTTTTTATGCTTCCTAATAAATGCTGAGGTTCATATAACTTCATTTTTATTAAGTATAGTCTAGACCAGTACATGGAGCCCTGAGTGCTTTTCAAACATTTCAAATAGCTTCTGCCTCAAGCATAAGTTTCAGCTGTAGTAAGAAATCTAGCTCTAAAAAGAAAGGCTCTATTTAAAATGTGTTCATTAAAAAAAAAAAAAAAGATAAAGGAGAGATGTGTTCTGTCTTCACTTTTGGCTTTCAGGGAAGGAATAAATATAGGGCATCTAGGCTTCTCTAAATTGTTAGATTTTTTTTTTTCTTCTTCCCAGAAAATTGGTTGTAGGTGTGACAAACACAATTTATCATCCCTCTGGACTGCATACAGGTACTTGATTGATTTCAGTGTTGTGAAAGCCAAAGCCAGCCCCATGTTTTATCATCGTACTCCTTTACGAGAGATCTTGAAGATTGGATGAAATACCCCAAATATAAACTATTTTTGTTATTACAGATTGACCAAAGAATAGGGCTGTGTATACTTTGTAAACACTTCCTCTTGTTCTGAGCATCGCTAGTCTCATATAAACACAGGTAGTTAAGGTTCATAAATGTCTTTTTATTTGAATGGTCTGTTTTGTATTCTAGTCTTGTGATTGTATAGCTGGAGTGAAACCCTGGGTTCAGCAAATTTCATACACTAGCTTATTTGCTGCAGCAAATGATTTTGGATTGATGCCATAAAACGGATCTTATATTTTAGTAATTATTTTATAATCATAACGAACTGTTAACAATTTGTAATATACAAAAATACTACCCAGCCAAAAGAATCAACAAAAATTTCTTGTGCTTGACAGATTTGGTTGACTAGGGAATAGGAGAACTCCTTTTCCTGTTAATTTAACTTTTTACATGCAACCTAATAATTAATGACAAAAGGCTTTTCAATACTTGAATATTCAAAATGTGTACCTTGATATTTTATTCATCTTTGACATGATGACAGAGCTGTCTTCCACACTCTAGATATATTCCACTAATGTGTTAGGCTTAAGATATGTGTCTGGAGTGAAATAATCAGCAAATTCTGTTTCCTGCTCTGCTCCTTCTAGTCCTAGTTTCTTATGGAAATAAAAAAAATATAAAATAAAAGAACTACCAGTCAAATACATTCAAGAAACTTCATGATGAGCACTTCAAATATGTTCAGAACAGTATTCTGGTCACTTAATTATTTTCTTCCAGAATTGCTTTAAAGTAGAGAATTTTTTTTCCCAGGTTTAAACAGTACTTTCAGGAAAAGAAGCTTGTTAAGAGAAATGGAGTCACATAAAGAAATTTATGAACCCTGAGTAGGGGCCCAGTTGTTTGGCTTTTACTTTTTGTTTCTGATTTGAAATGGATATGTGAAGTATTGTTTTGTGTTCCTCTACAGGTAGGTAAGTAAGCAAATGCTTTTGTTCCTCACAAAAGGCTGAAGAAGAAGATTCTGTTTCTGCAGTCACATTTGAACTTTTAGTTCCAAGGACCTAGCATCCAAGAGCCTAAAAGGTACCAACCAAAAAAGTCAGAAAGGCAATTTTTATTATTATTTTAATTTTTTTTCTTTTTTCCTTAAAGTATTACCTACACTGAAGGAATAGTGTTTCCATCATCCAGAAACCTCAGCCTTTGTGGGAAAGGGAACATTTCCTCTGCCTGCTGAACAGTATTGAGTCTAGGGAGCTACGTTGCCTCAGACTGGGGGTGCTCTTGTATTCAGAGTCAGTCATTTGCTTTTCCTTTTCAGAATAAGCATACATGCTTATAATCTCTCCTGATTTGGAGGTAGTCAATTTTCTATTTTCAGAACATGGTTTATTTGCTCTCCACTGCTGATCAACATACAAAATATCCTGTTCTCTGACAGATGTTCTGTCTCTTGCCTCATCTCTTGAATTTGAGTTGCAGGGAGAGGTGCTCATTTGGGAGCTGTTCCATAGTAATTTCTTTTTGTGAAATGATAGGCTAAGAAACTGTACTAATGAGGACTGCTCAGGAGGTCACACACCAATGGCAGCTGTCAAGATGCACTGTGAGCCACTGGTGGTGGCTGAATACAGCCAGAAATAAATACTTTGTCACCATGCACTGTGGGTGAAGCTTAGTAATTCTTTGATCTGGCATACATATTTCTTGTTGATGCACCACAAAATGGCATATCTTAGGCATAAATAGCAGTAAAAAGAGTCACTTAATATGATTTTTTATTTGCTTTACTCAAGATTTGAAAAATTAAATCACTATAGGGCCTGGAGGGAGAGAAGGGTTTTATATACCTGCATTACAAAAGGATACAGAATGGTTTTCAGAGACAGTAATGAAAAACTGCAGAGTCACATCTTCAGGATGTGCAAGCAGGTACAGTATATCCAGCTTGCATTAGGAAGGATTGTAAATAGGGACTAACTGGGCAATCCTGCCAGAAAGAGAAGGTTCACATGCCACCAGAGGTAGGTAGAATAGGGTTTTGCCTTGGTGAACTGGAAGATGATGGGAAGACCAGTAAATTATGACGAGAAAAACATAGTCTTGCCTGCTAACCAGAAACTGCCACATTTTAATGCCAGATGTGAGCCTAAAGCCAAATGTTTCCAGATTTACAAGTTGATTGCAAACCCCTCTCTCCATTTACAATGAAGTTTTGGCAGGACTGAGCTTGTATCTGGACTTTGCTCATGGTGTTCTCAGGGTGGTCTCCCTGGGAAATTGTGGGGAAGGGGACAAATACCCAATTTGCAGTTTAATGCTCTGGAAGGGTACAGCTGCAGTAACAGATTTTGCTGTTGACACTGTCTTTTTCTGCTCCATTAATCTCTTAATCTCTCTGTGATATGCCAGCAGTGGGCAGAGACACTTTTTTTATGGGGACACCATTGTATTTTGGGACAACAGTGAATTTATTCACTAATTTATTTTCCCTTCCAGATAAATGTATCAGATTCATGTTGGCTTAGCAGGCACAGCTCCACTGCTGCTCTTAGGGCTGAACCATTGAACTCCTTTCTTGCCACTCAGAAACCATGCTGCAGAGCCTGGGACTGTTTATGTTCAGTTTGAGATGTGGTCCTGAATTTCCCTGGTGATTTGTGGCATAATGTCTACCTGGCTCACCTGCAAGGTGGAGGGAACCATCCCTCCTTGCCCCAGTTCTGCCCCATTTTCATCAGCCTATACCACATATATTACATCTCCTCCTGTGTAATATATGGAGAAGACTGTCTCATCTGCCTGCAATGACAATGAGCAATGATGAAAATCCTCTTTTCAGTCACATGATATGTAAAGGTGTATTTTACCTGAACACAAGCCTTGGATTTTAATGGGAACAAATATTTCAGGTTGCCTCTTCTAGCATCCTGATGCTAAAAATTTTAGGTGTTTGGGACACTCCTAGTTGCTAGTTTTGTCATGTTCTGGATTTCCTGTTAATCCAGTGGTGCTAGATTTCCATCTGCCATTTGATACAACCTTCAAATCTTTGTGCTTCTAGTAGTGCACCTGGAACTGTTCCCACTCCTCTATCACAACATAACCTCTTCTTCAGCTGTCAAGGCTGTGTGTAAGGGCTGCAGCACAGCATACATAAGGTAGGAAATGAAATTTTCCTTCTGACTGCATGGATGGTGCAGGCTGCTCCTGCTTTGAGTTCACTCTTCTGTTCTGCTGTTTGCTATAATAGTCAGTTCAGACACAGCCACGAAAAATCTGCCATGAACAGCTCCATCCCACTCTTCAGAGTGTGAAAACCCCTATTTAAGTTATTTGCAGTGTTGTGGGTATCTAATTATTATGAATGTTCTGTTTATCCATGCCCGTGTTCCCTCCCAGTGCAGCTGGCATGGTTGTGTCTGAACTGACTATTACAGCAAACAGCAGAGCAGAAGACTGAACTCAAAGCAGGAGCAGCATCATCCATGCAGTCAGATGGAACTGGAAGTCTGCATCCCACTCTTTGCTCCCCAGAACAGGGAGGACATGGACCTGTTGGAGTGAGTCCAGAGGCCACCAAGGTGGGCTGGAGCACCCCTCCTATGAGGAAAGGTTAATCAGGTTTGTTCAGCCTGGGAAAGAGAAGGCTTTGCAGTGACCTACTTGTGGCCTTCTGTATCTGAAGGTAACCTACAGAAAAGATGGAGAGGCTTTTCAAAGGAAACAGAGTAACAGGACAATGGGTAACAGTTTCAAATTGGAACAGAGTTGTTCCGATTAGATATTAGAGAGAAATTCTTTACTGTGAGGGTGATGAGGCACTGGAACAGGTTGCCCAGAGAACTTGTGGATGCCCATGCCTGGAAATGTTCAAAGCCAGGTTGGATTAAACTCTAAGCAACCTGGTCCAGTGAAAGGTGTCCCAGTGCAGCGAGGGTGTTGGAACTAGAGGATCTTTTAGGACCCTTCTGACCCAGGTCATTCTATGGTTGCTTATGAACCTAAAATTGGTTTACCTTGCTTCCCCCTGCCCAATGAGCACTTGGCAAGTTTTAAGGTTTAATTTGGTTTGCATTTCTCTTTTGTGGCTCCTGAGCCCTGTAGATATGGCACCAGTTTGTCCCTTTTTCTGCAGTCCTGCTGGACATCTGTTCTGCTCAGTGGGACAATGGGAGGATTAAAATGGATTAAAGTTGGGTAAGCTGCTAATAAAAAATACAAGAAAGAAGAAAATTTCACATATAATTCATTAAAGGGTGGTGTGGCAAGGAGGGAAACACAGCTGTATTTTTGGATGAAAATCCTAACAGGTCTGTCAGGCAAGATGCAATCTCACATATCACTACAGTGACTGTAGTCCAGAAATTCCCCTAATTGCTTTGCTGAAATCCCTGCAAATCATTTTGTAGATTGCATTGAAATAGTTTCTTTCCCTACCAAAATGTCATTTTTGCTAATAATGGGCACTTTTAAACCGGAAATGAGTAATGTACAATCCACTTGACATTTTTGAAGCTGAGTTCACAGAGGCAGGATGTCTGCCAAGGAAAAGTGAGATTGTCACCTGCACTCCTCTGATAAATGTCGCGGGGTGTTTAGCAACCATGGATGGCAGGTCTTCGCAATGAACCCTTCCTTGTGGATTCAAATCAGTTTTGAAGTATTTGCACCAATGTTTGTCAAATTACAGATTCAAAATCATTGCCCAATGTCTTTGGGCAGGCTTTCCTTCTCCCTGTCAGGATTTGCTAACATCAAGCTAATTGCTTTCTCACCATTGGAATAGGGAGAATGATGTTTTCTTGCTGGTATTTTCACAGTTTCCTGGAGCAGGGCCTGCCCTGCGGAGTCTGAAGGGATCTGCTGCTCTCCAACCACCACCAAAGCTTTTCACAGAAGTCCTGTGGGAAGGAAACTCAGTCAGTAACGATTTTCCAAACATCCAAATATTTTTAAAGCATGTGTACTAAGCTATTTGGCATCTATTGAAAATATGCTACTTTATAAAATGTATTTCAGGAGACCAAACCATTTTTCACAATTTCTGGTAAATAATTAGAAAATTGCCTATGCCACTTAACTAGGCCACAAAATGTTTCAAATTTAATGAAATGGACAAGTAAAAGGCTCAGATAGTGGTTACAATAAAGAGATGGGCTGTTGAGCTTTACAATAACTGCAGCATCAACAAGACTCAAAATATAAATAATTAGTTGAATTTGCAGACACTTGGCTGAATTGCAAATTTAATATAATTTCATTGATTCTCTGCATAGCTAACCCACATTTATATTTATTTGAGAGGAGAAGGGAGAGAGAAAGCAGAGATGGGAAGCCTGTACCTTAAAGTTAATCAGATTGCTTTTGACTTAGATTCCTCTGGGAGTACTGAATAGGTTAATAGATATTGTACCCCAGTAATTACCATAGAAGAAGCATTGCACTATTAAAAATAATCAGTGCCTGCGATTTATTACTGATAATTTACCTTATGTATTCATATAAAATTGTCTGAACAATAGTAACTAACACATAATTATAGATATTTAAAAGCCCTTATAATGAACAATAGTTTAAATGTGAAATCAGACTTTACAATTTTTAAAATGAATACACATTTATTCTCATTGTAATTTATGATAATTCTGCTTGTAATCTCTTACTACACTGAAGTTTCTTTCCAATTTTCCAGCTGGTCCTAAGCTTATGAAACCCAAAGACTGAAGTTCTTCGTGCAAACTGTGTATGTCTCTGTTTATTATTATTATTATTATTATTATTATTATTGAAAAGTTTTGTATGTAGGGAAATTCTCTTCTGTTGAAATTGCAAGTTTTAGGCCACCTTTTAATGAGATGTCTGTTACAAAGGCTGCTCAGGTTCTGGCTTGGTGTTTGCTGCAGAAAGGCTGAGGGATCCTCTGATGGCACAGTCATTTGTGCTGCTCTTATGAGACCACAGGTCATGCCTTGTGATTGTGGTTATCACTCCCATTAGCCTGTTTAAAGACTTTATTCAGAGAACTTCAATTTCTAGCAATTGTGGGCCAAAAAACTTCCTTTCAAACAGAGTATAGGAGCTTGCTTCTGTAATCCCTTCTTGGACATCTTAAAATCACTCCACAGACCCCTTATGGGTTTGGAGGCTACAGACTGGGAGCCCATCATTTCATTTACACATACAATGTGGAGCATTGATTGCACACCATTGTGCCTGGGGAGCTGCTGGGAAAGCAGGCACCTCAAGGAATGATGGTTTACCACTGGATATTTTCAGCAATTAATCTTATCACTGTGCTTTTCTCCTGTCCCAAAGCTGTGCACAGTTGTTCCAGCTCATCCTTATGGCAGGCAAAACTCTATGGTGAAATATATAACATTTCATTTTGTTTTGTTTTCTTTTCTGGCCAGACTCATTTTCTTACATACCTGTTACTGGGTGCTTATGGGGCACCCAGTAACAGGTATGTAAGAACAGACAATTCTCATAAATAGATGTGTTTATTTTTTCATGGCACTGCAGCTGGGCAATTAGCACTGCTTGTTTCCTGGTTAACATTGAGGTCACAATTCTAACTTAAGGGACATTATAGCTTACTTGCTGATAACTATCTATCTATCTATCTATCTATCTATCTATCTATCTATCTATCTATCTCTACTGAAAAGGATTGCCACTTGAGGCCAAAGTGACAGACAAAATGGGTTTTTTCAATATATGAATTTGGTCACAATTACGTCTGGAAGTGAGCATAACAGATGTGAAACTTCTTAAATTTCAAAAGACAGCTTCTTTTACAGCCCTCTACGGATCACATTTGAGGTCATTAAATCATTAGCAGGCAGCAGGGAGATGGTAATTCTGCTTTTCTTCAACCTAATCATTTCACTGTGCAACCCCTTTTCTCCTCACGTTGCCACTTCTACTTGAGTTGATTACCAACATGATCTTTGGAAAAACCTACTGGTTATACAAGGAAAGATGAGCATCTGAGTAAAGCTGTTAAATCTATGTTTATAAATTTATCTCCCTGGACTTAATTATCACTATCCTGCTGCATGCTCTGATTCTACACTTGCTTATCTCTTGACTTCATTCTCTTGTTTGATAATACAGTTTCTCATAATCCACACAAGTCTTGCAATATACATCATTCACTTGCTGACATTTCACTTTGTTGTTGGTATTCATCCCAAGGTATCCCAAATGCCTGTCAATTAATCAGTCCTAAGTCTGCAGAGTGTTATTAGAGCCAGGGACTAAGCACCCAGCTTTCAAATGAGGCAGCATTTATCAATTTATGTGACTCTCACTATGAAAAAAGAGAAATTGTACTCTGTTATTGCCAGCAGCCTTTAGGATGAATAGACTACAAGGAAAACTCTGGACCAAATCCTTCTGGATCTACTGGAGATATCTTAAAACTTCAGTGAGTTTTGGCTCCTTCAAATTTTATCTCTTGTGATCTGCTGATTTTTCTCTGTTGTAATTTAAAAAAGGCTTGGAATCCTGAGTGGCCTTTAAATGCTCTTTTGAAAATTGTTATTTCCCTGAATTTTAAGAACAAGAACTGGCTGAAGCAACTGCAGAGATAATATGGGTTAGCTTTTATTCAGACTATGGAAGAAATTAAAAACTGAAAAACAGTTTTGGTAATCTTCTCCTCTACTTTTCCACGCACAATTTCATGCTTTCCATCTGTTCAACACACTGTAGGGATTTTATTAATGGAAACACACTGCTTCTTCAAGAAAGTGCAGGCTTCTGAAAACTAAGAGCAGTAATGACCATGGATGGAGTGTGAGCTGCAGGGCACAGCGTGACACCTGAGGCAGGGTTTTCCTTCTGCTGTTTGCTTCCACCAGGCTTGCCTGTGTCAAACACAAAGCCAAGAAAGCATTTCCCTCTCCTGTAAGAAATATCAGTGTATTCTGCTTCCCAGGCAGCTTCCCAGGCAGTGATTTATTTACTGGTCCCACTCTCCACTCATCCATTTGCTATTAAAGCCCCAAGCTCAGGAGAAATTACTGGCTATAACTGAACAAGGGTTTCCATGTGTAGCAAATATGGTTTTTTTAGTCATCTAAACATTGATGTTCTCTGTCCTTGTTCCTGAGCAGTGTCATAATCAGTGGTGAAATATTTACTTCCCCAGAATGTATTCCAACTGTGCTTAGTCCAAGGAGTCTTATTTATGGCTCTATGGAACATGCATTTCATGAAAGAAATGCCATGCTAGGTCTGTCTAAATGTGAGGTAGAGTTTAGGGGATATTGAGGGTTATATAAGCCCTTGGGTTTATGAGCCCAGGAGAGACTGTAAAACTTTTGCTGTACCAGTAGCTTGCCTTGTCTAAAGAGGTGGAGTGAGAGATGTGTGAACACTCTGATGAAGTTTCTTTATTGCTCTTTAGTGTATGCAGGGCCCACATACATGCTGCTGACATAACAAACAGGAGAAATATCTCCAGTTTTTCATTCATTTGTGTTTCAGTAAAATTCCTGGCAGATTCAGGGCTGCCTGGCCCGTTAGGAGTTGGGGCTGGCTCTGAGCTGCTCAGCAGTAGGAGCTGACATCAGCATTGTCATTCAGGGGAGGAATGGCGAGATTTTGGATTCAGGGAAGGCACAAGTGGCATGGGAGGGGAGGTCGAGGCTTTTAAGAGCTCCATTCTTGTGCTGCTGTTTGAGGGATAGGAATGGCCAGGTTTTAGGCCATCCACCTTCACATATACATGAGCACAGGCAGGTGACGAAATGGTCAGCTCTGTCTGCACTCAGGGCTGAATCTTCTTTCAGTGAAAGATTAGTTTAAATATAGGTGTTTCTAAGACAAATGTGAATTGCTATAATTTTCCTCCTTGTCTGATAGTCCAGAGCAAAACTTTTTTGTCAGAAATATAAGAAACTTCCAAATTTCTTTTTTTAAACTTATTTGTGAAATCTCTTTCTCAGAGGGAATGGTTTTTGAAGGAAAGTCCTGTTCTGAAAGAAGAAAAAAGGGGATTTAACTTACATCTTTCTAATTTGGGATACATATTTTGACTGGTATAGTAGTAATTTCTGAGAAATTTATGATCTCTAGTTCTTTTCCGAATCACTTTTCATCCAGGTGCATGAACAAAACCCATGCATGAGACCTTTGAAACCTTTTGCAAGACAAGAAAGTCATTCCATCCAGACTCATTTGGCCAGTCTACATGATGCCTTGAAGGTCTTTATGTGGTAAAATCTCTCATGAGCCTTCTTCAACCCTTGATTGTAGCAACACAGCAACACAGAATATTTACTCTTGATGGTATTTGATGAGTAGTGATACTCAATGAATACTTGAGCTGCTGTAGAGGTAGAAGGTCAGTGCAGATATCTGAGGCAAAGAAATGTCAGTCATGAAGTTGTCAGAGTGAGAGGAACTAGATGTATAATTAGCAGAGATGTAATCCAGATCTCTGAAAAATCTTAAGTTTCAAATTTGTGCCTAAGAACTTCTAATGGGCTTTGTACTTCCTCGATCTGGTTTTTAGGCAGGCCAGAAATACAGCCTGAAGGGAAGAGGCAGTGGGGTTACTATCAGCACTGCCAGCAGCTGCTGAGGACTGTGTGTGCTCCAGAAAGAGTTGAAGGCCACAGCTGGAACCAGACCTGAGAGTCAGGATCTGCACCTGCAGACACACATGCATGCAGCTTGTGCTGAGGCTGGCTGATCATGGAAGCAGCAGCTGTGCTGCACCGTGTGTCTGCTGAGCCCTGCAGCAGAGATACACACAGAGATTCTGCTTTTGTTACACTGCTTCTCAAACAGGCCAACTAATCTGATAAAAGCGTATCTGTACCTGCTATAGGGGTTAGTAGAGCTAAGCTTTGAGATATGAATTGTATTTACTTCTTTATTTAACATTCATAACCATCACAGCTGTTCCAGAAAAGCTTTGCAGGACAACCTGAACCTTGATAAAATGACCACTGCACTGCTAACCGTTGCACAGTGCAGTGCCATATTTTAGGCAAGACTCACTCTGTTTTTACTGGGATGTTCAGTGTAATGCAGTACCCCAATCTGTCAGTCAATAAAAGTGCTATTTCCTCCCCAGGATGTATGTGTTCTCACCTGTTACAACAATATTGAAATGATGCCAGTTGCATAGTGTTTGTAAACAGTGCCAGATTGGAACTGCATGCTCCGTTCTGTAGGATCATGTCTGTTGTGTGGTGTGGGCATCACTCAATTAATCAGCTCCCTTTGTTTTCCCTGGATTTCTCCTTGACATTTATTTTGGGGAAGGCAGATCCTGCAAGCAGCTTTATTTGTGGTTCAGGAAAAAGACACACTTTAATGCCCTCACACCATATTTGTCATCATTGCGCCTGCCTTGCAAAGGTAGCTGCAAATGTTGTGATGGATAGAGGATGACTTGACCAGTTTTGCTGTGGTTTCTGTAAGTGCTGTTCTTCATCTTTGGGCAAAGATGAAGAGACATAGTGTTATTTCTTGTGGCTGTGCCACACAACAGAGCTCTGATCTCTCCGCTCTTCACTGTCTGTGTAAATAACTATTGCCTTTTAAAAGAGGTTTTGACTGATCAGGTACTGAAGTTGCTGTGCTGTGGTGTTTGGTATATGGTTCAGAAGAGAACCTGCTTCTCACCCTTGCACCCCTCTGGGGGCAAAAGTACTGCAGCATCAGGCAGGGTCATTTATAGTGTAAATCCTCAAAATAATATAGTTGCAAATTAGATATACATGTCCAGGGAAGGAGACAGTAAGGATTTCACGTTAATAGAGAGCTTTGTCATTTAAACTGAAGGTAACAACTTTTTATATTAATGTGATTTTGAACTGTTTCCAGTGTATTATCATTAAAGAGACATACTGTTAGGAAAGAATGTAGTTGTGCTCCCTGAAGAGCGTTGTCATCTTATTTGTTATCCTACTTCATTTCTTAGTGCAGATTTATTCTGTGCCTATCTGCCTCATGCTCCTTTTAAACAAAGCTTCAAACAAATGAGTCCGGGGTAGACATAATTTTCCTCTTTATTGTCAGTGGCAATGTTTCCTTGGTGCCTGTGGCAATGAGGAGTTTCTCAGCCCCTTCTTTCCTCCTGTCTCTTTGGGAGCAGAACTCGTTACGGGATTGGAGCAGCAACCAGTGGTGGCAGCTGGCCATGGCTGGGCCCTGCTCTGGGGTGGTGGCACTGCAGATCCTATGCCATGCAGCTCCCTCCCTGATGGGTGTGCAGATACTGACAGAGCACAGGTATGGCCTTGATGACTCAGACTGTAATAATTCATTTAATCCCTTGCTATATAGTGGCACTAGGAACTGACTTTTTCTCCTGAATCAGATGAATGAACACAAAATGTGACTGTTCCCTACTGGCTGTGTGGTATTAAGAGCTGCAAAACCCCCAGAGATTAAATAACATTTCCAGAAATCAATCTCACTAGCTACTTACTAGGGTTTTCTTCCTCTTGATATGCAGTGAAGATATAAAAGTCTAAAACTGGAGTAAAAAAAAGTCAGAATATGAATATTCTATTTTCAGACACTGGATTCCATTACTTTTTTAGAAGAAGGAGGAAATAGTTATAAAATTACAATGGAGCAACTTTGACAGTAGGAAAATAACTGCTGTGCATTTTGTTTGTTTTTTACTATACTTGGTTAGAGAATGAATCTTCTCTTTTCACTCTAAGGCTTGGTCAGAGATTTTAGCAAAGATAGTTTGGGATCAGCTCAAATGCAGCAATGTCTGCTTGCAGCCACAAAATAGCTCCTAATCAAGAGACATAGCCATGGAAGGAAGTCTGATTTCCCTCAGGTAGCAGCTTTAGAAACTTACCTTTCAAGGTAAGTTTGATAATATAGGATGGTCTGTGGAGTAAATTAAATAAGATTATAGATTTGGATTAAAATAGCCCCCAATATTTATCTAACCTGCACCAGAACTGGGCACAGCCCCTTTCTTCCCAGAAGGTGGCTTCATAGCCAAGCCTTTGGTTATCTTTGTGCCCCAGTGTTCCAGGCAGATCAGGAATGATGGAGAACATCAAAGCCAAGCTTCCTCCCATCACTTTTGAAAGGCTACTCCTTACTCTTGTTCCCCATATGTTGCCTGATATGCTTGGTGACTGTTAAGAAGGAGTTTTTACTTCTCACTCACTCAACAAAAACAAAGAAACACCCCCCCCAATAAATAAAACCCAGGCTTGTCTAAAGAAAAGCAGCCAAATGTCAGTTTTCCTATGCAGAGAGTAACTGCTGCTGGTGAGCTGCTGGTGTGGTGGGTCTGTCTCCCCGTGCAGGGGCAGGCTCGTGGCTGCGTGCGGGCGCTGGGCGCAGCCAGGCGGGTTTGGTTTCCATCAGGTTCATCTGTTTCACGTGGGCAGGAACTCGTGCTCTCAACAGGGGCTTGTTGTGCTGAGACTGTCACTGTGAGTAATGGCTGCTGCTGTGATAACTCAATGTAACTATTGGATAGCGAATGACTTACTGAGGCTTTTTGTAGAACAACTGTACAGCACAAATTCAAGTTTTTATAAATGGGGACTGGTGCCTGTTGTGATAAATCAGATTACTTGTTTTGCCCTGTACTTCCAGCATATTCAATTTGCACCACAGTAAGACAAACTTATTGTGATTACAGACTTATTTTTGCTGTTGAAGGTGGCAATGGTGAAATGCCCATCTAATGATCTTGCTTTCAAGATGCTCCAAAATTTTTCCCAGCTGTTGCAGGAGAAGCCAACTGGCCAGCATGCTGCAGGGCACGGGCTGAACCCTGCTGTCTTCAGGAACCACGTACTCTCTGCTGCAGAAGGACTGCCAGGTCCTGTTATAGGTAAGGACTGAGTCTTGCCTTGCATGAGTTCATCCTTTGCATTATGTAAAGCAACAGATTGCACCGCTGATTCTGGAGCCTTCTCTCTGAGTGCCTTTTTTTGGCCTTTGGGACTCAAAAAGCAATGAAGAGAGACTTAAAATGAAGTGAATCCAAGCCCCTTGATCAGACCATTTCAGCAGCTCTAGACAAAATATTTTCTATTCACACCCACATAACCTTTCTGCAGTTAGCCTTATCAATTTTACTCTAGGTTGGCATCCCCCAGGGGTAAAGCACTGATTCTCCTCAGCTCCATCTCTGAGAACTCATGCAGTCAAGTGTTTTTGGTACCCAGTACAAAGTTTGAAGACTGCATGTAAAGTTCATTGATGTTTCTGAGACTTACTGCTGACTGTCTGATTCCCAGCCCTTTATTTGGCACAGGTAGCATGTGGTGAATGACAGCACAATAGACTGCAAACCAGCTTCCATATTTTAATCTGCTTTTTCTGCAAGGAGAGGGAATTTTTTCCCTGGCATTCCTCCACAGCTCTGCACAGCCTGAAATTAAATTGCTAGAGCACTGCCCTAAGAGATTTTAATTTACATTTCAACAGTCCAAGGTAGCATTTACTAAATCTCCTAGTTGGAGTAATCTTAAGGTTCTGATTAGTCACTAAAGTTTTTGATACTGGGGAGAAATAGGCATTCAACTGTGAGGATTAAGGTATAATTTTTTTTGCTGTGGAAGGGTATGAGCGCAGGAAGTCTGTCCTTCTGTTAGAAGGGTTTAAAAACTACAGTTTTTAGTTACTTCCACCTCAGCTGAGGAGTGACACAGGAGAAGCAGACTTGTCTAACTTAATGCTGCTCAGCCTGGGTGAAGAGGAGCATGCAGTTCCTCAGTCCCTCCTGTACCCCACTGTGTGTGATTTATTAATTTACTGGAGACAAAATAAAAGGGGCCAGAAAAGGTCAGGAAGTGTAGCTTGATGCATAGATAAAGCAGGTGTGTGCCTAGCAAATGAGGGATATGAGAATGACCTTGTTTCCAAATTCTGTCCCTGGCAGAGCCTGGAGAGCTGCTGCATTGACCCCTGGGCTGAAGGTGAGAGGGGCAGCCCTGGAACCCCTTTCTTTTCCTACAACTCCCTTATCCTCTGTCCCTGTGCTGAGACCACGTGAAGCTCTCCAAGGCTGCTCCTGGACTGGCCAAGTGCTTTCTATCCTGCCCTATCCCCAGCTACTCATCTGTTCTATAGGACTGGATTGCCTGTACAGCTGAGAGGCAGCTCGGCAGCTCCACACTTGATGGCTTGGACAACCTTAAACTGTGTGTTTTATTCTGATGTTATTGCAAAGAAAACACAGCAGCTGGTGGAAAATTCTGATATGTGTTATGACACGGGTGGCACAAGGCTTTCCACCCTGCCCTCTGCCTGGGCAGCTGCAAGAGGCAATGCTACAGTGAGGAAATGGCTCTGGCAGGCAAAGTGAAAACCAAATTACTGTACTGGGGAGGGAAATATGTTCCTGGCTTACTGATGCTTAAAAGAAGCCAGACTTCTGGCTTCCTCAAGTTATTCTTCTGTGTTGATCTTCTTCCCTTTCACAAGGAAATATTTCCCTCACTACCCACATCTCCCTGATGCAAAGAGGGGAATGGGGGGAGTTATGTTCCCTCCTGGTGGTGGCTTTTCCAACTTGTCTCTGTAGTATCCATGCCAAGGGAGAAGGAGATGTGCACGTGGCCCTGACAACACCTGATAAGGGTCCCCTAGGCTATAGGGCAGTGCTGTAGTGTATGGAGCTGCTGCACCTATTTTTAAGTCTCTTCCTTGGCCTGTGGCACATCTGTGATTTGCTCCTGTGGTGCAATGGATGTCTGACCCACTGCAATGCCAAAATCTAGAGGCACATTCTAAAAACCTGAAAAATAAGAGAGTGGACATCTGAATACAAAATTCTTTTAATTAAGTTAGTCTGAAGAATCATATTGCACAGCCATTCTGTGAAGCTGCTCTCTTTCTACCTTTGTTGCATTATTTTTTTCCTTTGGTATGAAAAATTTATTTCAGTGCTGGGGAAAAACAACCTCTCCAATGAAACAATGCTGAACAATGCTGATCTGACATCAAAATGACTTTTGATATGAGCAGTTGAAATACTAAAGGTTTTATTTCCAGAAACTGAAAGCACATATTAAGTGGAAGAACATTCACCTGATCATTAGCAGAGTCTCCTTAGGCAGAACAAAGAGGTAAGCTCCAAGCATCCATCTCATTAGAAGCTAAAAGGATCTGATTTTACCACTGAGCATGCTGTGTAAACATCTGAGCATACCTTTATCTCCCTTTATATTTTCTATGTTGCAATCTCTTTTGTCCTTCTTAAGATGTTTTCTGTGTCTTTTCTGGAAAATAAAAGCAATACCAGTCCCATTACCCAGACCCCCCTTCTGCATCACCCATGCTGTGAATCCCACAAGGTATTTCTCTATGTGTTGGAAAAATCAGCTGAGATGACAGATACAAGTACAGTATACTTACTTTAAACCTAAAACCCAAAGTCCCCAAACTTAAGCTGTTCCTTGACCACTATTCCTTGAGGGTCACCTTCCAGATTGCCCTGGGAGCAGCTACAGATGCCATAAGTGCTATATGACAGAGAAAGGAGCCAGGTACCAAGTGCAGATTACTGTAAAAAAGTGACTTGGTTGCTTAAAAAAAAAGAAAATTATACTAAATGAAGGTATAAGGCAGCCAGTGACCTCTGATACTGTGTATCTGACTGTCTTAATGCTTGACAAATGATTTAAGCTCAGTGGCTGGCTTTGGAGGAATGGAGCATGTACTCAGCCCAAGCATAAGCATTTTTTCCAGAATAACACAGAAGTTAATGTGCACAATAAAAACATCTGCTTTATTTAATGACCCATTTCATCATGTGATTCCTGTCTTTAGCTATGAAATACCAGCAGTTTTCAAGTAGGTTGGGAGTGTCCCAACACTGAGAAGGAAATAAATGAATGAGAGCTGTAAATTATTTCTGTCAGTTTTGGAGTTGTCCTCTTCTGATGGCCTGGCATTGTGGCCCCTGGGGAAACTTCTTCTCATGCCAAGCAGAAATCTCCTCCTTGCCCCTTTTCCTGCTCTCTACTGTTCAAAGACATTGTTTACAGGTAAAAATGCCAAAAATGTTTTGGAAGGGCTCTGCTGTTGGACTGCAGACTCAGCAAGGCAGCCCTGGAGATTCCCTCGTGCACTGCAGATGGGGGTGGGTCATCAGAGATGCTGCTCTAACACTTGCCACTCCTCTTTGCTTCATCCTGTGCCATGGAGAGTAAAAACAGATGAGTTCTGCTCTTACTGTCCAGAAACTAACCTGGTTAATAATAAACAGTGATTATAAATTATGCTACTTTATGGAATATACTGGAGCAGATGAGGTCAGTTGCCTACAATCACACATTCTCCTCATTTCTCTAGAAAAGTTGTATTAAAAGAATAAGCTACAGTAAAATACAATTATTCAGCAAGTGTTGCTAACTGGAAGATAACACAATGCAATTGTGCCTTTTGTATTTAAAGGTGAGAAGACTTCTCCACTTCATGTACTTCTCTAGCTTCTTCTTCATAGCTTGTTCCTTCAGACACTCCTTTATAGTCCCTTCTGGTATGGACTCAGTTCAGAATAGCCACAGAGGAATTCCCAGCAGGTATGTTCAAAGCTACATAAAAAGCAGAATATCTGCAAAGTTAGTTTTCAAACTGTAGTCTGCTTACGCATTCATTACAGCTCTACTGTGGGAAAAAATAGGAAAAAAAGGTTTTCAACAGACAATTGGAAGTAAAGGTCATGACACCATTGCTTCTCCTACCTCATCTGAGAGGGTTAATTCAGTCCAGATTATTTCTGTAATCCATTTCCTAGCACAGTTCTGTGAGTGGCTGTGCTGCCTGGATGGAGGAGGAGTAATGGAAAGAGGGGATGGCCTTTTCCTCACAGTGTCACCAGTGATGCTGGGTTGAGTGACCCAGGCACCAGTGGCTCTCCAGCCAGAGGCGACCTCTGTGGACCGTTTTGGCAGTGGGAAATGTCCTGCAGCTGATCCATGAAATGACTGCAAGTAGAAAAACACATACACCTCCCAGGGGAGTGTGTTGATGTGTGACATAAGACAAAGGTTGGCTAAAAACATAAAGTAACATCTAGCAGTGTTAAGCATAAACATTCTTTCCTGGTAAGTTTTTTTACAGTTTAACATTTTCTCTGGAAGTTTTTATGATGCCCTCTCTTTACGTCTTGATCAACTGAGCTCATTTTTTCCTCCATTATTTCATTTCTATCAAACAGGCAAATACATTTCCTGTATGCTTCTCATCCATGTAATATCCTCTTTTAATTTGCTTTTCAACATGCTGCAGTCCCCATGAAAGTCTCTTGTGACCATTGCATTGGACCAAAGTTCAGAGTTGGTTGCTTTCCATCAGAGGCTCCCATTGGCCTCTGTTCATATGCTCACTTGCTACATTAAGTAGATAAAAGCTTTTTTTCCTTGAGTCATTGTTTATCTGTGTCCCAGGTTCCCAGAGCGTGGTAATAAAGCTGTATTAGGTTACTTGTTTTTAAGTAGCAACATTCCCTGTTCTGCAATGACTGCAAGTGGAATAGACTCAAGATAAAGGAAAACAAAAACGCAAAACATTGTGGTGACACGACCTTGAAGGGAATCCCCTCTATCACAAATTCTCTCTGCCCCATGTGTATAAGTAGGGCTGCTAGGAACAGTAGAAATGTTGTGTTTATTTTCTGAGTTTTTCTCATAGTGCCCAAGGCAAGTAATTGCTAACTGTGATACCCAGAATTCATGTCTTAAAGGGCAGTTTATCTCTGGAGAGCTAATATATAAAAAAGTGGCAAATTCTTACAGAGCAGTTTCATTTCCTGTGTGTATACAGATTTGGATTTAATTTTGCCTACTGCAGATGAATTTCCTATTTTTTTCCCCTGCATATTTTCTTCTTTCTCTTGCCCTGGAGATCCACCTGGAGAGGACTGAAATAGATTTTTTTCTGACTTCCGCAACACAAAAGAATCATTAAGTAAGATCTGGATTGTGGTGCCAAGTTGCTCTCTCCTCTTACACTGTGGAAGAACACTAAAGGCACAGAGAAAGGATGTAGCCTGTGGAAACCTCAGTGATGGAGGCTGTGTATGACTCTGGATTAACTCAGATTAATTTTTAAGTTAGCATTAAAACTAACTGGGTTAGTGGAGTCAGAAATACCCATCTTCCCATTTGTGAAATGACAGTCTCATGTAAATCACAAAGACATGACAAACACATTGATGCTGCTCATGCTGAATTGGTCTGTGAAGCTGAATTGTTTTTGAAATAAGATTTTGTTAGAGACATATTGGGACCCCACCCTGAAGTGAATAAAACTTTCAGGCAGATTAAAACCACTTCTTAATGTGACACCATTTCCTCTGCAGCACGCAACGTTTTGTTGTAGAAGTTATGGTCAGTTTTAGATGTCTTTTAACTATGTTATGAATTACATACAAGAAAGAGGGCTATGGAGCAGCATGCTTCCCCTTTTTCATGGTCATAGGTCCATAGTTTCAGGGTAAGAGGCATGAAGGCAAGGACAGTGAGTATTTCTTTCTATACATTAGAACTTTTTATTGATAAGGTTTAATATCATCCATGCCAATATAATGCCATTGTTCCAGTGAGCAAAGAAGAGCCTCCATTGCTCTAGAGTCAGTCTTACTGGGAATGAAACAGTCAAGCATCACTATCTCCATAAAGTAGACTTTGATCTTCAAAATTTGGTGGTATGCAAGGTTCACTACAGAAAAAGGAATTCTTTGTCAAGTTTAGTGAGAAGTGAAAATAAATCTGCGTAAGTTTCTGGAGTTTTGGATTATTTTGGATTTTTGAACAGCACAATCTTACTAGAAAAATTTGTTAGTGTCTAAGTCACAAAGCAAGCAACTGGTTTGTGCTGCAGCATCAGAAATCAGGTATGCAAAATAGCAACAACTATGGGTTTTGTTAGCCAGGAGAGTGCATATTCAGGCATCTTTAAGGCTCCCTTAAAAATATAAAACATTGTTTAAACTCACATACAAAATCATATCAAGTCACAGGTATTGGAACTGAAAAATGGGAATTTGTAAACTTTTCTAGGGTTACCTGCAAGCTCTCAAAATACTTACGAGAAGAGCAAAACTCTTGTGGTTTTGACTGAGAAATTGATTTTTGAAAGTTATGAAAAAGGTTGCTGTTAGAAAACTGATTTTCTTGTAGTAGACTCACGTGCCTGGGGAAAACTCTTTCTCAGACCCTCAGACTATTCTGGCAATGAACATTTTCCACCCAGGGACGCAGGGCTCATGAATCCAGCTGAGCAGTTTTGGTTTTGCTCAGCTGCCAACTGCAGCCCAGGAAAGCTGTTCCTCCCTGGTTCTGTTCTAATCCATTCTGGACAAGCTGCAGAGAGGGGAGAGCAACTTACAGAGAAACTGCAGGCTGATCTTCTAGAAAACTGAAGTTTTAATAACTGAAAATGGAAACGAGAGAGGAGGGAAGGTGGGAGAAAATTCTGTGCATCTCTTGTCCATCAGGCTGGGATTTGGGGCTGCCCTGCCTCCCCCAGCAGGGCTGCAGGCACCACTTATCCTCCTGCCAGGTGGCATGGGATGGTTTTGTCTGTGTATTGATAGCTGTATTTCTAGCAGGACATGCTGAAATTCTCATAATTTCTTATGAAGAGAAAAACAGTTCATGGCTCAATTTTCTCTGCCCTGCCCATCCCAATTTAAATTTCTTAAACTTGTGTGCAAAACATCAGAGTCTCATGGAGATTTCCAGGCACAAGCTTTCTGAAGCAAAGAGAAAGCCTTTTGAAAACTGCGATCCTAATCCATTTTTCTTCAGCATAATGTCTACTTTAATAATGACTGTTCTCTCATCAATTTTCATCTGTGGAGAACTGAAGTAGTTAAATGTATATTGATGTCTATTAACTACTGACTGGTTACAAGTTGCCACTATAATTTGAGTAGAAATTTTTTTTTTTAAAGATTAAACTACATGGACTTGGCCTTGTTAAAAAGCAGTGGTAGCCTCTGTTCTGGCTGGTTTTGTCTATATGGGTATTGAACTCTCTGGTAGGACTTATATAGATAAGACGCACTTCAAATTTCCTTTCTCATTTGTGTTCAGGTAAATTGCACATAGTTAATGATGGCTGTTACTTTGATGCTTCAGAAGCTAAATGAGAAGCTAAAGTCTCAAATTTTCCATATCTATTTCAGGTGATTGAAATAGCAATGACAAAAATTGCCCTTTTCTGTGGACAGTGGTTACATCAAATAATTAACAGAATTTTTGCTACTTAGTTTATTGGATCATCTGAAAATGCTTTTTAGATATAGTGGCACAGAAATAATGGATATGACAGATGAAACCCCCCCTCCAAACATTAAATATCTATGTCTCAGACAAAACTGCAATGCTAAAGGACAATTCTGAGTTTGTGTCTCTGTTTCATGTCTGATTGCAAAGAATGCATAGGGGTGTTTTGTCAAGCGCTGCGTTGTGGGGTGATCTGAGACCTAAGAGGCTAAGGAATAAAGGAAAAACATAATGTAACTGCACTGGCAACATGAACAGTGGAACTAAGTGGACCCTCAGCAAGTTTGCCAACTGCACCAGCCTGTGTGGTGTGGCTGACAGGCTGGAGGGAAGGGAGGGACCTTGAGGTTTGAAACCAGAGGGACCTTGTCAGGTTTGAAATGTGGGTCTGGGCAAACCTCATGAAGTCCAACAAGGTCAAGTGCAAGGTCTTGTGCCTGGGCTGGGGCAATCCCAAGCACAAGTACAGGCTGGGAGGAGAATGGATTAAGAGGAGCTCTGAGGAGAAAGACTTGGGGGTACTGGTTAACAAGAAGCTGGACATGTCTCAACACTGTGTACTTGCAGCCCAGAAAGCCAATTGTGTCCTGGGCTGCTTCAAAAGCAGAGTGGCCAACAGGGTGCAGGGGTGACTCTGCTCTTCTACCCTGCTCTGGGGAGACCCCACCTGAAGTGCTGCATCCAGCTCTGGGGTTCCAAGCATAAGAAGGGTGTGGACTTGCTGGAATGAGTCCAGAGAACCACAAAGATGATAAAATGATTAGAGAACCTCTCCTATGGAGACAGGCTGAGTGAGTTGGAGTTGCTCTGTCTGGAGAAGAGAAGGCTCTGGGGAGACCTTATAGCAGCTTACCAGCACCTAAAGAGGGCTTTTTAAAAGGGCCTGTAGTGATACGGCAAAGGGGAACGGTTTCAAACTGAAACAGGACAGAGTTGGATTTGCTATTAGGAAAAAATTCTTTACTGTGAGGGTGGTGAGGACTGGAACAGGTTGCCCAGAGAAGCTGTGGATGTCCCATCCCTGGAAGTGTTGAAGGCCAAGTTGGATTGGGCTCTGAGAAACTTGGTCTAGTGGTTGGCACACCTGCCCTTGACTTGGGTTGGAACTAGCTGATCTTCAAGCTTCCTTCCAACCCAAACCATTCTATGATTTTATAATTTTTAGTTAAAATCTTTTATATACTCTGTGAAGCAACTGATTGTGATATAATGTATCTTAGTAAATGCTAAAAGACAGAGAGGTGTTGGTAGTATCCTGTATCAGCACTATATTTAGGGAGATAATCTGTGTTCAATAAAGATTATTGGTAGGTGCATATGTTCATATATTCATAATGACTTGCCTAAAGGTATTGTGAGGTGTGTTTTTCTATAATTAAGAAATCTACATGTCACTGCTTTTTGTAACAGCATATTCCAGCAGAAAGCACTTTTCTGCCTAGAATGAAACCCATCCCTAGGAGCTAACCACAGTTTCAAATAACAGAGGAGTTTCAGTATGTTACAGAGTCCTGCATATTGGCTAGCTGCTTCTCAATTAAAAGATTTATGATATATATAAACCAGATGAAAACTTGAACCACCAGCTGTAAACTATTAATGCAAGGGTGGCTGACTTGTGCAATCAGGTACGGTCAGTTGCTATGCGCCGTCGGGAGAGAATAGATTCCGTATCATTCAGATCAATGTGCTTCAGTACATTCTCTTAAAACGTCCCAATTTCCAGGCAGCCTGTAGACTCTAACCATTTCCTGAAGCAATTAACAAAGTATAAGGCAAAGCAAAACAGAGATGAAAACCAAAGTGAACTATTGACTGTAAAACATGGAGTAAATCTCGTGTCACTTCTCGCTTAGTCATAGCTAAGTGCTATTAATCATCTACTCTTTGTTGCATTGTCAGGTGAACAGCTGAGATTTTAGGTGATTTATATGCCTGTTGTTCATTTTGCAATGCAAATGCCTGGAAATGCATGTGCTCTGCTGCCAAATGTCAGCTGGGAAGAGGTAACCTGCAGCTTTTTGTGCTCTGGGAGTACCTTGAGCTCCTCTGGAGTCATCCCCACAGGAGGTATGACCTTTTTCTGATTTGTTCATAAACAACTGGCTGTGTAAGTACCCCCATACTGTTAGAATATCTCATCTTTCCAAATCCTGCACCATAACCCTTTGTACTGTAAATACTTCCAGTAATATATGCCCTAGCTCAGGGGTCATGAATCTGGTAGTATTGGCATTGGAACTTACAGACAGAGGACTTGGTTTTGAAAGAAGACAGGTATCTGCTAAAGAGAGGCAGGGCCTCTCTTGGGATGGATAATTCAAATCCCCTTCTCTCAAATTATTATAATTTAGAAAATAAAAACGGCTCTCAGGCAGAGATAGGGGGATAGGAATAACAGTTCTTTACTAATAGGTATAACAAGGCAAACAAACAACAACAACTACAGCATTAATAGTGAACAGAACCAGGGACCTTGACGGAGCTTGGTCCTACAAAACTCGGGGCAGTCTGGTCTCTGGGGACTCCAAAAAAAAAGGTGCCAAGCTGGAACAGTGGGGTATCCCGGGCTGGTGGATCGGATGAAATTCGGAGCTCCGTCGGTGGTCACTGGAGGGCAGGGATGTTTGGCAGGGAGGGCAGTGCGGGCCCGCGGTGCAGAGCAGCTCTAAAACAGCGCCGAGGCGGTGGGACAGGGCTGAGCCAGCTCCAGCAGGGCAGGAAAAGGAGAAATCAGGATCTTCTTGGGCACACAAGCAGATGATGGTAGCTCTCTTCAGGATCAGATCCCGGTGGTGCCAGTGAGAAGCTCACGCAGCAATGGCAGCCGAGTCCGCTCCCGACGCAGACCACACCAAAAGTGAAGCTGCCCCCCAGCCCTCGTCTTCCCCCTGCCCCCCTCGGGGGGGGGGGGAAACTCCTGGAGACAAAGGGTGTAGCCAAGTGCCAGTCTCCACCCAGCCTCCATGCTTTGTTCCACCGAGCACCGACAAACACCCAGCAATCAGTTGCCCTGGGAAAAAATTCTATAGGTGAAAAAAAACCAAAAAACAAAAACAAAAAAACCAAACCAAACAAGTCTAACCCCCAACAGGACTGAACACAAGCATTTTGAACAGGTAAATTTAAATGTGTTTATTTTGGAAGAAATAGATCTAAAAGAAGAGTAAAAGTAGTCTAAAAAGTAGACCATGACTCTTGTGTGGACAGACTGGATAATAGATAATGCTCTTGAAAAGGAAAAAAACATTTCAGTCCTTCCATTTTTCTTGCACAAGCACTGTTGGGCCACATTTTTCCCTCTCTTACTCTTCTAAGGGCAGCAAGTAATCTAAAAGATCATCTTTCTGTTTCAGAAGTATCTCTAGCACAGCTTAAAGCAAAACCTGGTTGGAAATGTAGATGTTTTATATATGTTTAGAAACTGCTGTTAATGTTGTTAGATGCTGAGTTCAGACTTTATGCAAGAAAAAGGAGCTTGGCCTTCATCCTGCCACAGGATAGGAAATCCCTGTAGCTGCTGGGTGCAAGCCTCACACTGCAACCATCTGGTGCCACAGAAATGGCTTTAAAGTTATTTATTTTCACCAAGAAGCTAAAAAGCTCTGTGACATTAAAAAAAAAAAAAGGAATTTTTTTTGCTGTCATTATTCTTTTGGTGTTTCCCCTTGAAGTACCTTTATGTCTTGAACTTCTCTAAAACTCAAGTCCTCTCTCAATATCTTTAATGTTCAGTCAGTCATTTCTGAGTGCCTCAGGGCAAAATTTGTGGATCAAAATGATGCCAGGAAATACCTATCTGTTTCTCACCATTTCCTAGCATTATGTTCTCTTCAAGCTTAGAATAATCTAGTGCTCCTCTAGAGACAGCAGTTTATGTAACTTTTTGCAGAAGGGAAATCTGCATGTGCCTCAGTTGTCTGGTTCAGTATAGCACTTTGCAATATGTTGTCTTTCAAGAGAAGGATAATACATTTTGGCAGTTACTGTAATGGGGGAAAGTTGAGCCACTGTTGGATAGAGCAATGTGTTTTCTGTTTTCCAGAGTAGTGTTGTCTTTTGTTATTATTTCCTTTTTGGTTTGCATGAAGTTATTTGCTAATGGCACTAAACTCCTTGTTCATTTTGGATGGGTACTTGACTAATTTGCTTTATCTAATAATAGATGTCATGCTATGAAATGGCCTCAAGCTGTGCCATGGGAGGGTTAGATATCAGGCAGAAATTATTAAAGGAAAAAGTTGTCAAGTATTGGAATAGGCTGCCCAGGGAAGTGGTGGAGTCACCATCCCTGGAAGTGTTCAAGAAATGACTAGACATGGCACTCAGTGCTATGATTTAGTGGAAAAGGTGGTGTTTGGTCAGAGATTGGGCTAAGTGATCTTTGAGGTCTTTTCCAACCTTAATAATTCTGAGATTCTATGAAATTTGAAATCTGCTGCTGTCTGGAACTGTGATGATGTCCAGAAGATAAGATGTGCTCTAAATATCACCTTTTTAATGTTCAAGTAGAAAAGATATTACCATTTAATTTTTGAAAAAAGCATATTCATATCCTAACATGCGGCCTGCAAATCTCCATGCTTTTATGAAGATTCTTGACAAATTTCAGCTTGGCCTTCTGGATTTTAATTTCTTTTCAAGCCACCAGTATATACAGACCTCTAAGTCTACTGTATTGAGGGTGTCAGTGACTTGAGAAGCGTAACTTCCTGGACATCTGCTGTAGAGTCCTCTATATCTTTCCAGATCTTTTTTCCCTTTCCCAAAGCTTTGTCAAACCTTTTTTGTTAACCTGTTGTAGTTTTCCTATGTTCTTAAATGTTTTATAAGCCCATTTAATCAGTCTGTTACACAGCAGTATAAAAGTCACTAGAATGATATGTTCTCCAATAGTCATAGCTTGGCTCAACACTAACAGGATAAACAGGTCCATAGATCTTTCTGCATCACCACCTATTTATTCTTCTCTCAGACCTGACTTATGGGATAGACTTAATTTATTTCCCTGTATCTGAGCAGCAATGCCATGTACCTCTGCTTGGCTAACAAGTTTGTGTGACTGCAGAACTCTTCAGTCATGCTTTGATTATGTTTATTGTCAGACTTTCCACTTCACATTACCTTTTCATACACATTGAAGGCAAATCCAGAGACCACTGAGGTAAATCTGAGGCTTTGCACTGACTTCAGTGAGCCTCATTTCTGTCTCCATGGGATCACCCCAACTTTTAGATGAAATATGTAAGTTGGACGTACCTTTGTCTGTTATCTGTTAAGTAACTTAATATTAAAATTTATTATTTAAAGCATGCCACTCTGACATCTGATGAATATGATGTCCAAACAACAGAACCTTTTATTAAGTTAGCTCTTGCTATTCAGTGTGACTGATTCTTGCCCTTCAGAAAAGCTCTCTTAAGCTTTAAAATGGTTTCTAATTCTCCACGCAGCTTCCTGCACTGTAGAAATATATTTTATGAAAGTATGCTTTCTTCACCATTGACTCCTGGGATTAAATGCAGTAACATTAACCCATCATTATGCATTTCAAAACCTGTCAAATTCATGTACCATCTGAAAGGAGACTTTCCCCAGTTCATATATATAGAAGGAGTTCATATTTGTTCTGTGAGTCATTTCTCACTTCTGAAATTCATTCTCTGCTATGTGCAAAGGTTGTGTTAGGTTTCTGCATGTGGTTTCAGATTTATGGCTGCAGAGGTATTGCTAATCACAGGAGACAAGTCTGAGATGGAAAAAGGAGTTAAGAATTGTTGGCAGTTCTCTGAGAAGCTACATTAAATCCTCAGATATTAATCATTTCAATGAAGAGAAAGAATATGAAGTGCTATGAGAAAAAGGTTAGCTAAAAACAAATTCCAAGTGTAATAAGAGAGGATGTGGAGATTTGGTTAAGTTACTGAGGATGAATTGTAAAAAATTAAATAGAAACAAAAGAAAAAAATCCAGAAAAATCAGGACATATGAAGATGAACAAAGCAAGACCATGCAGTATAAAAGACATATTATATAAGTACAACAACAGGGAAAAAGCCTATTCCACTCAGTGAAGAGGGAAAATTTTGGACAGATGAAAAATAAAATACGGAAATATTTAAATCTTTCTTAGCTCCATTTCTCAGATAATCACTTGACTAACTGCTATTTAGACAAGCAATAACTAGATGAAATCTCAGGTTAGACCAGTTGAAAGACAGATAGGAGAACACTTAAAGCAGTTTAAGAAATTATCTGGGATCATAACACCTGTGCCAGGATATTGTAAAAGCTGGCTGAATCAATCACAAGTCATTATTAACCTTTGAGTGCTTGTGGAGGGTAGATGAAATTCTGATGGAATGAGAACTTGGTACCTATTTTTGTCATATTAGGAATAAAAGGGATTTTTCTTTATTCTGGAAATGAGAAAAACAAGTCCCTCCAAATATTAATTTTTGTTCTCTCTGGATAGGACAAAAAGAAATGGGCTTTCAGTGTAGAAGGCAAGTTTGGATGAGGCAGTAAAACATTAGAAAAACCCAAACCTTAAATATTTCTAATGTTAAAGGGGTACATATTCATGAAAACAGGTTGCTTAGAGAGTTTTGAGGGCACAATCACGGTGCATTGTTAAGATTAGGTTAGGCAAGCATCTGCCAGGAGCAGTGTAGACACATTTGACCCTGTTTATAGGGAAGAAATGGATTATATTGTCTCTCAAGGATCCTTTCAGGTTAGATACCTGCTTTCTTATTATGTCATTATTCAAAATATCTGTTTTGAGTGTCCTAACCTCTCATTGTGCCCCCTCTCTTCTTGGTTTGCAACAGGCTTGTTTTGTGTGGCTGCTGTTATTTCTCCAAGTTATGATTCTTAAAGCAGAGACTCGGATTTTTCACAGTACTTGCTAATAAGGATTTTAATTTGTTGACACTTAGATGCCTGTTACAGACCTTTCTCTAATGATACTAAAAATAGAATCATTAGAAGGTTTTTGGTTTTGAATACAAAAAAGTCAAACTACTAAATAAAAAACTCAAACTGAAAACTTACTGCAAAATAATAGGGTTTTTTTTAGGGAGCTGGGGAAGTAAAGGGAGTTGTGGCAATGAGTATTTAGGAGTGGAGCTGATGCCTTATTCCCAAGAGGCCACTCCAGAGAAGAAGCTGCTTGGAGAATCTCAGGCAAAGCAATCAGGCTCCCACATCCACACACACGCCACGCAGCCAGCAGCAAGGAGAGGCAGAGGGCCCTTGGTCTGGAACGGCTCCAGCAGTTTATTTCCAGGTGGTGCTGAAGGGCTGTCCAGTGCCAAGAGGGGAGATTGTGGGGCAGTCCTGGCTTAAGTCAGGGTTACAACAGCCAATGAACTTGAGGCATGGGGGCCATGCAAAGGGCAGGTAAGGTCAAGGTCCTATAGGGATAGAGGGTCGGTCACCAGGGAGACACCAAGGGATGGGAGAATCTACAGGGTAGGGGGGACCCAGGGCAAAACATTGTACACAGAACACCATTGGGAGGTCCTGTCTCTCAGGCCAGGCAGGTGGCTGTAATTTATCCTGCCAGGGCAAACTCCCAGGTATTCTATCAAAAGGCTGCAGGGATTCTGCAGGGAGTATTCTAAATTTGCTTGATGCAGGATAGAAATTTAGAGAGTTTTACCCAGCATTATAAACTAGTGTTTTCTGTTTAGCTTCATTTACAATAGAAAAGTCCTAAAAATGGCCAGGGGGCAGAGCAATTCCAGCTTGAATTTCATTGATAAAAGTAGGACCAGCCTGACATTTTTTCAGTGCTGGATTTAATTCACTTTGAGTGAGTCTTACACAAACAATATTTAAAGGATTCATACCATGCAGTTCAGGCAATATATTTTGGCTAAGCCAAAAGTGTGAAAAAATAGTCACCATCCTTGGAAGTATTTAAAAGACGTGCAGATGTGGCACTTGGGAACATGGTTTAGTGGTGGGATAAACAGTGCTGGGTTAATGGCTGGACTCAGTCTTAAAGGTCTTCTCCCACTGAAGTGATTTTATGATGCTATGATTCTATATGTGAGGGCTTCTTTTTCTCCTTTGGTTTATCTTCTATCTCAGCAACACCTAACTAAAACCAAAAATTATGTCATAAAACATCCTTATATGCCTGGAAACTCAGCTGTAATTACACTGTTGTTATCATCCAAAAGATAAAAATTAAGTAAGGGTCTTTGTATAAGTTTGGTAGTGTCATTCTTTTATTTAGATGTTGAACCAACCTTCCTTCCTTCCTTCCTTCCTTCCTTCCTTCCTTCCTTCCTTCCTTCCTTCCTTCCTTCCTTCCTTCCTTCCTTCCTTCCTTCCTTCCTTCCTTCCTTCCTTCCTTCCTTCCTTCCTTCCTTCCTTCCTTCCTTCCTTCCTTCCTTCCTTCCTTCCTTCCTTCCTTCCTTCCTTCCTTCCTTCCTTCCTTCCTTCCTTCCTTCCTTCCTTCCTTCCTTCCTTCCTTCCTTCCTTCCTTCCTTCCTTCCTTCCTTCCTTCCTTCCTTCCTTCCTTCCTTCCTTCCTTCCTTCCTTCCTTCCTTCCTTCCTTCCTTCCTTCCTTCCTTCCTTCCTTCCTTCCTTCCTTCCTTCCTTCCTTCCTTCCTTCCTTCCTTCCTTCCTTCCTTCTCCTCACTGCAAGCATATTAAATATTACATGGGGATGATCAAAGCAGATTAAGTTTAGATACTGCATTTCCTTGCCAGCAATTTATAGCAAAGCAGATGTGTATGCAAATTACACCTATCTTAATTCCAGAGATCACTATCTCAGTCAATTACTTTAAAATAACTTATATCTTTGAAACATAAAATGTGATGAAGAAGCTTTAACGTTGGATAAAGGAGGTGTCAGTAACTACCCAACCAAGGGCAAGACTGAAACATATGGCCACATTTTCCCAGCTTTCATTGACCTCATGGGAGCTCTCAGTAAAAAAATCAGTGACAGGGTCTTCGATGTATAGAGTGAGAGCTATGTGAATGTGTGTTAGAGGTAGCAAGATGTGTCTTGTATTACTGATGATTTGCTTTTTTGGGTAAATATATTCTAAAGAGTATGAAAACCAATGTTTTCTCTACCTGAAAAAGGAAGCAGTGACATTTTCAATGCAAATGCATCCAGCCCCCCCACCCCTGCCCTCCATGTTTCTACGTGGAAAAGCACAAAGATTGAAGCACTGAAGTTCACATTTTTTCATATAATTGATATTGCCCTTGCTTTTGCTCACTTATGTAAATTTCATTGCAGAGCTGTCTGTGTAGAAGCCCCTTGTATTCTTGTGCCTTCCTCAAAAGTTAGTGCCAACCTCCATTACTCTCAAGACCAGTCTCTCCTAAAAAGACCTGTCAGAAAAGGCACTCAGCAGCTTTGACAAATAACTGTCAAGACTTTGATTTCACAGAGTGGAATAATTTGTGGTTTTAGCCTTTCATTCGGCAAGACCTATTACCTGAGTCCTTCTGTCTACAGTTGTTAAACGCATATTTTTAACCCACGATTCCTCAGGTGGCAGATGGTGTGGTTAAAATCATGCTGAGCACTAGCTACTTTCAGAGATCCCATAAATGCTTGCAGTCTTGCAGTAACTTTTGTCTCTTCTCCTTCCAGGACAGAGGAGGGCTGCAACTAGCAACATTGGAGAAGGGATTCTAGAGTATTCCCAGCAAAACACACCTTTTCACACAGTAGGCAGGAAGAATTCAGTAACCACAGGAGATTTTGCTGTGGGAGCAGCTGTATATGTTTAAGTATTTGTATAAACTCTCCTTGCATGTATACCTTGTATTCAGGTATACATGGTATAATGCAGATGCATCATGAACCTGACAGTTTCTTTCTCTTTTTCTGAATTCTTTTAAAGTCACTAGTTTCTATGTCCCTTAAATTTGGTGCCATCTTTTTCCTGTCCCATTCCTTTATTTGTTATCATAATTACAGCTGGTTCAAAAACAAAATATTTAATGTCTTTCCTTTCTGCCAGGCATTGAAAATATTGATTTAACACGTACCTTGTTGTGTTTCTTTTCTTGTTTAGGGTTTATTGGAAGGTGGACTGGTAGCTGATACATGCATTTTTTCTGTTCTTCATGTATGAGACCCTGGTAGGACACATAAACAACAGAACAAAAGAATGTTCTACAGAACAAAAGAATGTTGCCAAGATATATTCCACTTATATCTCTGAGTACAATAACCTTCCTCAAGCATTTCTATATATTGGCAAGATGCTCTGAGTAGGAAGCATTTCCCCCATAATTCCTTCATATCTTCTCTTTTCATTTCCTGGATTTTATTTGCAAACAGTTTGACAAGAATGTTCTCCCCATACCTGGAATATTATTGTTACACTGCTACTTTTAAATCCCACCAGGTTCTGATGAAAAAGATATATTTAGAAGCACAATCTGCTGTCCAAAGAAGGTCTTTTCACTGATATGCCATCAGCCACTGTTTCAACAATAGATAGAAAGGCTCCCAGGAAAAGGTTTTTTAATAGGAAAAATCCTATCCTGACGGAAAACACTTTTGAATACTAAAAATACAGTGCCCAGTGATTTACACATGACTTATCTCCCTTGAAGGGGATATGAGTAGAATTACTCCTCTGCAGCTAAGCAAAGCAGTAAAAAGAGCAGTTTCAGTTTGCTGTGCTATATATGCATCCTTTCAGTGTACCTGTACCTTTGCTGTTTATTTTTGACGTTTTTTCCCTCATTCTATTGTTTTCCAGTGAATTTATGCATGTACTCACATGTTGTCATAATGGCTTTGTCTGTTTTGTTCTCACATCATGCATGTTTGAAATGAGTTAAACATAAAAGGAAAGAGAAAACCTCAGTGGCAGGTTTTTCCTTCATGTTATTTCAGAAGAGTTCATTGCTATGCTAATGGGGAACACGTGGTACAGGGTAATTGCTAAAAAATATTCCTTGCAGACATCCATCATCTTTTATTGTTGAACACTCAATATTCTGCTCACAGTAAGGATGTAATTCATTCTGGGCAGTAATACACCAAGCTGAATGCCACACTAATTGTAACAAACCTTGACAGTATCTAGCCATGGAGGTGTATGAATAGAGACAAGTCCATAAACCACCGTGCTCTGGTGTGGGTGCTGGCAGCAACATGTGCTCAGCTGAGGAAGGTCAACTGTGAAGTGAATTTGTAAGAGACAGAGGGGTCCCAGAAACTCTGATTTTGTTCTAACAGGAATGATTTACTTAGACTGCGTATGGCATATATGTATAGAGTGAATAATGTGTGTATTAAGGATATGGATATAATATTGCTCTACAGAACTGGAAAATGTCCATCTTCTGGCCAGAAAGCAATCTTGTACTATCCGTGAAGCCAGATCATAGTTATTCCACATGGCTTTAAAATTTATGAGTAGAAGCAGAATGGTCCACAAAACTACTGACAACTAAGCTATGCAGACCTGGTTTTCCTTCCAAACATTTAGATGAAGATATTGAAAAAAAAAATTATAAAAAGACCTCTTGAAACTCCTTTTTAAAATGAAGGGGTAATATAATTCTGAACTACCTAAGGGTGTTTTGTGACTTGTTTAGTGCTTTCATTGCACAGTCAAGGTTCTCCTATAAAAGGCACTGCTATGCTCAACTGCTAAGAATTGCTGTTATTAATGAAGGATTATAATGGCTCTAAATTTAGAGTTATAGTTCAATATAGAGTTTAAGCTCTTTGCTGGGGTTACAGCCATGAGGGTCTGCACATAAGCAGTCCCTGTCAATTACTGACACTGACATATATAAGACGGTACCTGCTTGTGTCTCATTATTTTGATTTGAAGACACCATACCATAAACATTCAGAATGCTAAAACCCCAGGAGAAGATGAACATTCTGATAACATGAGCATAAAGCTGTCAAAGGCAGATAACCTTGAGTATGGCTCCAAGCAGGGCTTTTGCAAAACCACAAGCTGAACATGCCCTTTGAAAACTGTAACATATATTGTAGTCTAAATCTTAAACATACACATTCTAGCAAAAAAATTCCACCACCCTATGAAAATGTTAAAAATAGCACTTTCTATTGTGCTTTTGTATGCTATATATTTAGAATAGCCATCATTTGAAAAAGTGAAGGGTAACTTGTGTCAGCATTTATGACTAGAAATGTGGGGGCAGCATTAAGAGTTTTTGTTAGTTTGTAATGTCATGAAGTATTTATTAGGCCACTCATGTTCATTGCTTCTTTGGTCTTAACTCCAATGCACACAGTTTGGGATGCTGGTTTGTAGCAGGAAATTCCTTTAGGGTGTGGAGATGTGAGTGGGTCCTTGAGGAAGATGGGCAGCTGGCAGGCAGTGATGGTACAGTGCTCAGGATGGAACAGGACCAGCAGGAAGGGGACACAGGCACCATGGCTGCCACCATCGTGTCCAGCATGGTGGCCTTATTGCCCTCCTTGGTGAGGAGAAGGTTGTTCTCAGGGGAAGTCTGCCCGGGGGCTGTAATTCTGTAAGCAATACCTGCCCTGGAAGGGTCAGACAACCTCCTATTTAGCACAAGCTGAGGGATATCTCAGGGTTTCTTCCAGCTGTATTTTTTGCAGATCTACTCTAGAGCAGCTCATATGGATTTGGAAGACTAACCACATAAATCTTGAAAATGTGGTTAGTACTGACAGGGTGTCACCAGTGTTCTTCCAAATACTTTCAAGTCATACTTTCTGTTTAAGGTGGAACTAAAATGATGCTCCTATGTGTTTATGAGGAATACTTTGTTTGATGGGGGTTAATGCACTCAAAATGTAAAACATAGTGCAAGGATACTGCATACTGCTTCTCCTGGGAAAACAGTTAATGAATCCATGTTTAGTGGTTCAATACTTTTTATGTTGCTTCAAGCTCTTGTGCAAAGAGATATCTGCCCTCCCATCCTCTAATTTATCAGAGGAGAAGAAAAATTATTTGAAAAACACAAATAACACAGATACCTTTCCTTAGTAAAGTTTAGACATGCTGTTGACTCATTCATACCCTCAAAATAAGTATATGTATTTGAGAATCACTATTTTTCCCCAAAAGAAACATTTTTTGTTTTATTTTTGGAATTCACACTTTAACTTTTTCAATAAAATATAAATAAGCACTAGTGTAGCACATGCTCACAGCAAGAACAAAATGCTGTCACAAAAGTGATTTACCACATAGGAGCCTGCTGTTACCATTTCTTTGCTCTGTAGGCCCATGTTGCTAGAAAAAACCGTGAGTTAAGCCTAGCTCTTTGCTATCAGAAAATAGATGGTTGAATTATTTAACATATGAGAGACTGAAGTGATATGAATACAAAAGGCCAGCAAGTTTCTAGTCTCGAGAGACATTTGTAAATCCTGTCTTCATGAAAGTGATATACTGTTTATCTAGGTCAGGCTGCCAAATGTAATACATATTTATATATCTTCCATTCCAGGCTAAGCATCATGTCAAAAATGTCATCAGGAAGTATGAACAAACACATAGTGATAGTACCCATTAGCTTTGTGGTTACGCTCAGCTTTTCTCTCAAGGAAGTTCATTTTCCATATTTACTGATTGGTAACTGGTGGGTGATTTCTCCCTGCCCTTGTCTCCACCCATGAGTGTTTCATTCTGTTTTCTCTCCCCTGTCCAGCTGGGGAGGGGTGTGACAGAGTGGCTTTGCTGGGTACCTGGCATCCAGCCAGGGTCAACCCACCACAATATTTTATTAAAATCAATGTGTGTAAAGAGGGAAAATTGTGGGATTTTTTTTTCCCTGAGGTCAGGCCAGGAACAGTCAGAAACACTCTTGCCAAGAGATGGAGTGCCCTACTCCTTAAGGAAACTAGGCATGTGATTTTGTGCAGGTCTTTACAACCTTGTCTGTCTCTCTTCTCAGGCTACAATTTGATCATTCTCCAACCTGCTTTTTCTGCATAAGGGTGAAGATAGTAAACAGCTGTGAAATGGCTAAAAACTGTCCATTGTCTCTGTAGAGCAAACAAGGCACGCCAAGGGAATGACAACCCCCTGAAGTTTGGCTCAGAGGGCTTCAAGCCCTTCACACCAGGAGTGCCTTCACATGTAACAGCAGTGAAGCAGCTTCCTCTTCCCTTTCTTACCTTCATGATCCACAAGCACAGCCGACATCCTAAGGGTCACTGAGCTGCAAAATCACCTAGAAACAGGAAATGCTGAAAAGGAAGTAGAGAGTACTGTAAATAAAGAAAAAGTCAAATTCTTAGGTGAGGGAATGTTACTGCCCTGGAGGGACAGAGTCTCCTGGTCTCTGCCACAAAGCTCCTTATCATTTCTTGTCCATTGACTTTTCTCACATGGCCATTGGCTGGAAAGGTCTCATGTTTTAGTACTTGATTGAATACATTTAAGTTAAATGCTCAAAGCTGCTGAGCACCCAACGACTGCCACTGAAAGTATTAAAAAACATGCTTAGATAAGCATCCAGACTCTGGAAAACATGTAAGTTTGTAAATAAGGGATTTATCCAAGTGTTGACGTTTGCACCTTGGCTTCTTCTCACTCTGTAGTTATTAACTGTGTCATAGCAAATTTTCACAAAGTGATGCTGTCTATAAATCCTTAATTCTACTATTCATTAACTTTTAAATCCTTGACTTTGCAACCTGGCTGATTCTTCAGAAGAAATGTCTGTGTAGTCTTGGGTTTTTAGAAGGCAGACGAAAATAACAGAAATTTTCTCATGAGAAATTATCTGTTGACAGAATCAGAGCCTTCTATCACTGGGATCTTTGTCACTTCAGCAGCAGGATAACTGGTAGCAGTATCAGATTGTCATCACTTGTTTACCAGCAGTAAAGGAGAATGAAAAGTGCCCTTTCCAAGGTGCTTTATAAACCATGGCTGATACCAAGTTTGGGAAATTAAAACTATGCTCTGCATCTTGAAGAGAAAGATCCCTTGGTAGTTAGAGATCCTTCTTTGCTACACCTATCATGGTCTTTTCATCAGTCTTCTGAAGTCAGTCCTCTTTCCTAGCTGATCTCAGGCTTACTAGCTTCACCTGGATCTTTAGCCCAGGCTACTTGCCCTAACCTAGTCCTTCAATCTTGTCCTTATTGTCCCTGGTTTTACATTAGGTGGTAGTGTTCTCCTTGCTGCCGGCGTACCAGAGCTGGGAATGTTCAAGACCATGTCCTGAAATTTTGTTCTTGTGAAAAAAATTCAGTAAGGTTTTATAAGAAAAGCATGACACTGCTATCTCTGGATATTGTAATTCTACTGTGGAAGCAGTGTTTGTCCATTTCCACTGAGCTGCCTCTGTCTGTGTGGTCTCTATAAGGATGGGACAGCTGATACAGCAGCCAATATCTGTGAGAAACACAATATATTTGGGGGCTCATGTCCTAAATTTGTTTAAATATCAATCTGTTCATGTCTGCTAAGAAACAGAGCCAGTCTGCCCTGTCACTTGCTTTCCTGTGCATCCTAATCTGCTGCAGTACTGTGGGAAGAAAGCCAGTGCAGCGAAGGGAAACATTCATTGTCCTGTTTCAAAATAAGACAGGAAATCTCAAATTGTGCTAGGCCATCCCAAAAGAGTAACTCCTGAAATCTTTGCTTTAAATGTTTCTTGTGCTGTGCTGAAAAAAGCAGCTGCCAAACCATTTGCAGGCTTGGTGTTGAACAGTGAACTTAGGTTGGAAAGGGGAAAATCATTTAATAGTGACACTACATAATTTGTTGTTACTGAAGTCCATATTTATCCTATTAATAAAGAGTTTGACATTAACATTTTGTGTAAATGAGGATAATTTATTAAGTAAAAAAAAAGGAACTAAGGAAAACAGATTGCTCCAGAGGGCAAAGAAATATATCACTGCAAACATACATAATGAATGCAATTTATAAAGCACTTTTAATTAAAAGTTTTTAACCTGAATTATATCATTTGATTGTAAAAGTTGAGCATGTTTTATTAAGCCAAACTTCTCAGTTGATCTTTATACATCATTTAAGAGAAAATAACCATTAAGTTTATAGCTGTCTCTTTGTCATTAAGAAATTTTTTATTTATAACTTACCAAAGTGGTGTAAGCAAAACATTTAGGATCTGTGCTCTTGTTCACCAGAATTTCCTCTTAATTAATTTCCATCTGTCTAAGCCTTTTACCAATTATAGTTATGCTTCTTTATAGGACTGATGAATAATACTGATTCTTGCATACAGCTTTTTATAACAGACTTGATTAACTTTCCCTTTGCTTGGGAGCATGAATGCTTATTGTCCTTCAAATATATGCTATACATTATCATCTGCTTAAAGACACACATAAGAAGCACCTGCTGCAATGAGGAGTTGTCTCTGAATGATTGTTTGCTCTGAGCATATTAGTGAAGTAGGTTGTTTCAGCTCTGTCCCACAAAACCTCTGGTTTGCATAAGAACTTGCAGCACAGAACAAAGAAAAACTGCATTCCCAGCTTTTGAAAACATTGAACAATTTGAGAGGAAGTTGGGTACAAATGGTAAATACAAGTGCTTTCTAAATTATGGTTCTCATTGCGACCAACAAGTGCCCACCTGAGATGAAGCCATGGACAGCTCTGGGAATGATCTATGCCCTCATCCTTAATTTTAAGGTTCAGTATCAACAATGGAGGAAGTTCTGAAACTTGGAATAGGGGCTGGATGTCCAGTCGAGAAATCAACTTGTATTTTTTTCAGATATTAAGCCTTAACAGAATGTACAAAAAGTATTGTGCTTCAGCAAAAGCTGACCTGGCTTTTTTTTGGGTATGTGTGCTGTGTATCCACTTCCTTTGGTTCTTTCTAGCTAGTAAAACAGACTCATTCAGTTAATTTTTGGATAGAGATGGTTTATCTTGCATTTAATATGCTTGGGAAGTGGTGAGACACAGAATTTGTGGCTCGTCTCACTTACTAATATTCCCTCCTCCTGATTCCAAGAGAATTTAGATACTAAATTGTTCTCTGAGCAGCCTAGCTGTTGGAGGTGGATCTGTGAGACTTAGCTTTGAACATTCCTCTGGCCAGGTTTGATAGAATGTGACACAATAGCCTACAGCAGCTTTGCAGTGAGATTTACTCAGGTGACTTCTTCAAAAGCTGAAGAGCAGAGGGACCAAGTCCACACTTGGAGTGCCATTCTGTACTCCCTGCCCCCCCCCCCCCGCCCCCATTCACCTGTAACACTTCTCTTTTAGTGACTGAGCAGAATTTATCCTTCAAAAAACTTTCAAAATCACAAACAGACAAATCAACAGTTAGTTAAAATAAAGATCTTGTTTCCATGCAAGAAATAAAAAGGTCTTCGACCTCACTAATGCCTGCAAATAGCTCTTCTATTTATGTAAAGTGGAAGCTGTATTTGGCCACAAGAAAATGAAAGGAGCTATATAAACCAAGAATGGGAGAAGGCTCCTGAGAACCTTTCACTGAAGTTTGGGAGTGAGAAAATGAATTGTCTAACCTCCAAATTAGAAGCTGTCTGTGTAGATCCACAGTCTGCTGTTTACCTTTCATGAAATGCTGAAGTTTGTAGCTTCTTTCTGAGACATTAAAGTCAGGATTTCTCCCAAACCCATCTTTTTCAGTTTTAGTTAAAAATGATAAGGCTTATTTCCAATCTGTTTCAGGACCTTTATCTTCCCAATAGACATAAACAGGTTGCAATTTGCCAGTTGGTCCTCTTGATTACCAGCAGTTATGCTTGAGTAATCGCACAACTTGAAGAACTGGCATAAGAATAATGTAGTTTCATTTAGTATTGGAAATGTTTCTTCCTTTTTTCTTCCACGTGGTTTTTCAGAGTCAGGGAGCATTTTATGCTCACTGATTTCCCTCCTATATCATCATTTTGCACTGTCAAGTGTGCAAAGAAAGAGCTACAGAGCTGTTTGGTCCTTTTATAGTGCTGATAATCAACATGCTGCCCTTTGTGAGGCCGTCATGTTCAAGTACAGGATCCAACACCTTCTGAAGAAAGCTGCCAGCACTTGTCTTTGAATTGCTTTTCCTCTGCTCAAGACAAATGCTGACATCACCTTTCTGACTTTTGTAAGGAGAGCACAGTCTCAGCGGCAACTGCTGCGAGGAGCAAGTAAAGCATGAATATACTCAGACACTGCAAAGACTGCTTATACACATTTCAAATCTTCTTTCAGGCCATTCCACTGAAGTTTCAGAGTGCTTTGGTTTTCAAATGACAACATTTGCTGTGAGGAGTTTTGGGGGTTACTTCAACCTTGTGCTTACGTGTCAAAGATATGTGTCTTGGTGTGTCTATGTCTTATCTTTCTTCCTGCCATGGTGCCCTGCATTCATTCAAGGCATTGACTAGACCATGCTCCCAAACAGCAGGTATATATCCTGGTAACAAAAGACCATTACAGGAATTGGAAATATTATCATTAGTGCTTGGACATGATTTTGCTATCTTTCCCGCAAAGAGATGAATTTTTTTTCTCACCTTCTGTTTTATTTCTTAAATCTCTGGCGTTTTAAGCTGCCAGGAGGTGGTGCTGACGTACTCCTCTTGGTCAGGAGCCTGTGAGCTCCTGTGATGCCTCTGAGCACACAGGAGTGAGAGAGAGTTTGATTTTGGCAGATATGTACAAGATATTTGGTGACAGTATTTGGTTACAATTTTATGTCAGTTAAATTTCATGTCACTGAAGCTAGCTGCTAATATTGTGCTGCTGTATTGACTCTGCTGTGAGGAGGAGCTGGACTGCTTGTCTTCTGCTTCTAAAACACATTGTACCACCTTCCAGGTACCAAGTTCCTCATGTGCAGGGCACCAGTCTTAATATCTAGAAACTCCCTAAGAGAAGCATTAAAGATTGAGCAACCAATAGATATGAGCTGCAAGTGTGAGTAACTTATGTTGTAAATGCTACTGGTTCAGACTGATGAACCCAAGTTTGAATTGCAGTGCGTGGGAAAGATGGTGATGTTTCCTTGGTACCTCCCTGTGTTGGTGTGTTCCCACTGGACCTGGAAATTCTGTGCAACCCACTTCACTGGGTGAACCAGTGTTTCAAGTTGATAAAACCAGGGTCAGCATGATCTTTTACTCACCTACAATCATCCAAACAAACCTCTGTTACAGGCTTGACCTCCCAGAGTTAGAGCTCATTTTCTCTATGCCAGTCTCACATCTCCTTGGCCCTTGCTGGGCTGCTGCTTCAGGCCCAGCTAGTCTGTCACAGTTCCTTAGGTTGCTGCTGTGATTTCAGACAATATCTGCCTTACCTTGGACTTCTGTGTGATGATCAGGTTTTCGAAGCTCTGCTTGTTTGTGTTGTGTGCACTCAGCATGGCCCAGAACACCAGGCTCGTATCCCTGTGGCTCCCACCACCTCCTGCTTGCCTTACTACCCTGGACCTGGACTATTCTTGCAGCTCTCTGGTTGCTCTCCTCTTTTCTGCCCTTTGATGATTAACATAAATTTATAAAAATTCCCATCCACTTGTAGGTCTCATTCAACAGAGGCCTAGTCAGTAGCCTCTGCCAGTAATCACAGTGTTTGGCACAAGCAGAGGAGAAGTGACATTGAAGAGCCGGTGACTGTCTGGTGTGTCAGCTCTTTAGGTTCTCCTTAGATAGTCTTTGACTAGACCCAGCTTGCACTTCTTGGTGTATAGTTAACTTGTTTCTCCCTGTGGTTTTCCTTCTGTGTTTTCATTGTCTGACATACAATTCTTCATTTAAGTTTTCTTGTGAATCTTTTCCTATAGGCAGAACTCATCTTTTGACTGAAGGTCTGTTTCACAGTCCTGCTCTGAGGCTTCTTGTATGTATTCAAAATGGCATAATCTGTAACAAATGTACCATGTAAGTAAGTTAAGAATACACTGATCTCTTCTCCTGTCTGTGAGTGCTTGATAGGCAGAGATATTCAGCAAGCCAATGTCATAAAACTCCTGTGAGCACAAAAACTAAACCCCTACTGTTAAGCCACCATTATAAAAGACTTGACCTCATAAGGGCAGATAAATCTGCGTGTCACATAAATTCCCTCTCTGGACTTGAATGCTCAGATTCACTGCTTTTCAAGTACTTCAGAATTTCACATATGTGGTTTTTTTCTTTCACATAAAGGCCTTTCTCAGCACGGCATCATGACATTTACTCCCTCTCTCTGTTCCAAGTCTATACTAAAGTTAACTGTAAATTCAGCCTGGCAAGTAAGTTTAACTTGTAGAAGGATTCATACTCTTCAAGGAAGTTTATGTCATTTTCAGAGGTTTGGTTCACTTTCAAATGGCCTCATTTAAAATACTGGACTCTAAGGCAGTCTTGAGCAGTGAAACTCAAAACCTTTCCTGTTTCTGTGCAGATGGAAAGAAGCTGATGCTCTGATTATTTTCATTCAGAAATCTATGGAGAGATAAATGCAGCAGTGGAAATACCAAAGACCTGGCTGTACAACAATCTGTTTCAGTAAAGTTTTCTCTGTAAGAAGGAATTGCATCCAGAATCAAGTAAAATGTGAGCATTTGATTGCTAAATAGGAGAGGGACAAAATCACTATGACTGATAATCTGCTGAAATCTAGAAGAATTCACAGTACCCTCTGGGCTTCTACTTCAATGCAAAGAAATGCATTTGAGGGTTTGGGGTTTTCTGGCTGGTTTATTTTTTTTATTATTGTTTAGAAAGGTTTAATTTTTTAAAAACACTATTAGTTATCTTAACCTGCTAGTTATTCCCCTGCCCCTCCCCCAGCCCCATTTCTCCCATTGCAATAGAGATTTTCTTTTTTTTTTTTGGATGGGATTTGGTTAAGTAAGTGCAAATAGCTTCATTCCTTTTGTGTCTGACTCACTGATGAACTCAGATATCTCTAAACAATTATTTCAGGAGATATTTCGATTAAAACAGGCTTACTTTTTCTTGATCATCACCAGATCAAGTTTTCAAGTCATCTTGTCAGGTTGTCTCTAATCCTACCATGTAAGACTGCTGCAAACTACTCTTCTGTAGCTCAGCATCACCCCAAAAGAGGTGTTTCCAAGCAGCTTTCTCATTAAGAAATGGCAAAGCTTTCTATCTTTACCCTCTTGCTGGATTATGTTGTGACAGCCCTATGTCAAAAATATGCCTCAGATTCCTTAAGATCAGGCTTTATCTTGAAGTATGACAGGAGCATGGAACAGGATCTCTCCAGAATGAGTAATTTATGCCATGGTTTACTTTCTACTGAGAGACCAGGATAAATTAATCTAATTTACATTAGGAGAATATTTAGTTTTGATACCAGGAAAAGGTTTCTCTCTAAATGCAACATGCATAGTCATAGAGTGTCTTTTGTTGAGCTCATGCAAGCAAATTGGATGTGTGGGGATCCAGAGACAGGGGGCTGTGTGTGGTACAAGGAGGGATAGGGTAGATCGAAATTTTCAGCCTGGTGTCTGCTTCTGGCTTGCCCAAAAGTTCATTGATTAGGGGGCTAGGGTGACTCATTTTGGTGCAGTAGTGGTCTGTTCTTAGTGAAAGTCCTCCCAGCTTGCCCTTACCACATGGGTCCAGGACTGCTCTAGGGACAGCAGAAACCTGCTGGGTAGGTGCAGCTCATCCTGAGCTTTGATAAACTGAGCGTTCTGCACATGAGCCTCAGTCCTCACATGCCAGGAAGAGGTGTAGGAGATGCCAAACTCCCCTGTCCTCACAGAAGGACGTTAAATGTCTCACTGGGGCCTGTCCTATAGGACCCCTTGGGCACCTTCTGGTTCTACATTTCTATGATTACATTACATGAAAAGCCAGGAAAAAAAAATTAAAGCTCCATAAATATATCACCTATGACCCTGGAAATGGTAGTTTTGCAGAACTGCTTTCCTGCGTTTTTCATTCAAGGTGTATTGTGCTGTTCATTACAGTATGTCAGAGTGACAGTAGCATTATTCTCTTATTTACAGTTCTTCCTTTTTCTTCAGCAGTGAAAATGAAAAGGAAATCAATGCCATTAAAGAGAATAATGACAAACTCACCTCCTGCAAGGTCTGTGCTCTTATATTTTTTTCTGAATTCTCATTTCTGAATGTACTTGTACAAATGCGATGGAAGAATGGAGGAAAACTCCAGGAAAGCACCACTGCAAAAGAGAGAAATACTGTGGCAGGCCACTGGATCTGCAAAAGGCTGAAAACAATCCCATGTCCTGCATCCCCCTCCACACTCCTGGCCTTTACAAAAGTGTGCTATGTGATTAGAAATGTCAGGGAGGAAGAGCCAGAAAGATCAAATTAAGGGACACAAGAGACAATTGGAGCTAGTACAATTCAGTAGCAATCAAACAGCATTCAAACTTCAGTAACATCATTGAGTCTTTCAGTCAGTCTTTGCACCACACTGTGAAGCCTCAGAACAGAGCTGTTAAAAACCCACCAAGGAAGTTCTCCATCAGGCAGGAGCCTGTGGTCTCTCAAAATTTATTAAGTCAGAGCAGCACCTAACTCTGAACTGTGTCAGCAGGGCAGTATTTCATTGCCCTTTCTGTGGAATTCTGAGCTAAAACCCTTTCAAGAATTTCCAGATTGTGAACGGAGTTTGCAAGCACAACATCTGGAAACCACTTTGGCTTTCAGAAGCGAGAAGGCTGCAGCATGACTCTCTATTCTCTGCAAGAGCCCTGTTCCTCTGTGCTGCATTGCTCAGTGACTAACATTGACTTCTCAGTTTTTCCAGAGTGTGAATTTTACTGAGAAATGAAGCAACAGGGATAGAGGGCAATGTATTTATCCAGCATGATGCCTTTGCTCTAATGAGAGGGGCAGCCATACAGCATTTAGAGTTGCTGACTATAAAGGATGAAACAAATCTCATTTGCATACTACTCTCAGGGAGAGTTTCATTAGTGAGGTTCACCCTCGTTGTACTGTACCAGTCCCTACCTCTCAAGCAACCCCGCTGGGCTGATGGGAAGCAATTTAGATGGGCTCAAAAGCAGTTCAGTAAGATGAAAATTTTCAATGGATAATTACAAGGCAAATATTTCATAGCTCTGACTGTTTGCTAATTAACATACTTTGACAAGATCTGCCTGCAGCCAGAGTAGAGCCATTAAGGAGTAAGCTACCAAATTATGTAGTAAATACTGTGAGGTAACTTCATCCAAAGACAGGCTGCCTATGTGTGATATGGCTTGAAGGTGCTATATTTTGTCTGGATGAAAGGAATGCTGAGCTAAGCTGAAATGAAGGAAGGTGCAGTGGTAGCTGTGAGTGTGACCAGGACCTGAATGCCAATCAGCTGAGAACGTCAGGGCAGGGAGTGTTGGGTGTGGGCTGCAGTTTGACATTGAATATGGCAAAGAGCACCTACAGCAAATGATGGTACTGGCCCAGGAGCAGGGAGTGGTAGATTTTGACATAGTTCATGATGGTTACAGTAACAAAATTTCACAACCGGTTTGCGACCTGCTGCATTCACTCACAGAGTTAGGATATCTATGCTTGCCAAAGGAAAGAAGAGCATGTAAGGGGTGGTTCTATGCAAAGTTTTTGTGTCTGTATGAGACAGAGAGAGAAGAAAAAGGGTTTAGTTAGTTTCTTTTGCTGATTAAAAAAAAAAAAAATGCTGTTGGCCTCTCTATTGAAAGCACAGAGTCTGCAATTGTTGGTGCAATAATTTCATTACAGCATATTCACGTACCACTTGGTGATGCTCCTGATGTACAGAGGTTGCACACCTTGCAAGGGAATTGGTTGAGACTTTCCTAGTAAGCATTGCATCCTGTATCCTCAGCACATTTCATACATCCCTGCTGGTTTCCCCTGGGACAAAATATTTCTGTTTCAGCTGCATTACCCAAGAAATACACCTGCTCCTTTATGTAATCAGCACCATCTCTACAGAAGGGTAAATAGCTGCACATGTACCTGATGCAGCAGATGTTAAACATGTTTGCAAAATGGCAAGTAACGATTGAGAATTAGCTTTGCAAAATCCTCTATAAATGTTACAAAGAAATAAAATAGGTGACAAACACAATAGGTGATAAACAGCTTTATGCAGTTTTCTCCATTCATCTGCACTTGTTCTGCTTATAAGTAGTAGAGTCCTGGATAGTCTGCACATGTAGTATTGTGTATGTACTTACATGCCTTAAAACCCATTTGTCCTGAGCTCCTACACAAACACTCTTTGTTGGAGTGTATGTACACACGCATTAGAGAAATACATTCAGAAATATAGGGGTAGATTATTTGCTTTGTGTATGAGTGTGTGGTATGTAAGGTTGCAAAGAGGGAAGAAGAATCACTTGCATGGTACTGCTGCTTTTGAAATATTGCAACCTTCAAAACATTGCCAGATCTTCAATTTGGTGGAAGACTTTGTGATGGGAGCAAGATGGGAGCCACCAACATCTTAGTGGTATCTTGTCTCTACGGGAGGAGATGTCCCCTGGGTCACAGTATCTCAGCTCAGCAGTCACTGGAAGCTGGAGAAGAAAAGTATAACCTTGGCTTCTTCATAGCCTTGTAAACTTGTCTGGCATGCAAGTGTGAGATCATACTACAGTCTTATTCCCCCATCTCCCCACCACTAATGTTCTTCACGTGAGCAGTGCAGTGATGTGCTTAAGAGCCTTAGCTCTAATTTCACTGGAGACAAGATGTTACGTTCGCTTTTCATACAACAAGACATCTATATTACAGAGAATGTGAATCTATATCTATCTATATCATCTATGTCTAATTCTATACCATCTAAATCTATATACACACTGTGTGTAAAGTGATATGTACAGCATATATACATATGTGATCTTTTAGGTACACGCTTATGGATTCAGTGCATAACTGAATAATTTTGTAAAGACTGTGCATGTATAATTTTAAAACAAAAATCTATAAGTAATACAAAAATTATTTCTGTTCTATAGTATCTGATGTTGGTTTGTAATAATGGATGATTCCATAGGATTTTAGAGGTATGTGTATCGAGATACATCATGCAAAAATGCTTACCTTATAGCATGTGATTGAATGTATGATTATATGTGTGTATGACATCATTCTGTAATGCAGTGGTGTACATACACTTTTAGAGTAACCTCCCCAGACATCAGGCTAAGTTGTTCTTAGCAGCTGGAAGGTTGAAAGCTAAGGCACAGCATGTGCTGTTTATGCAACACTGCTACTATAGAAGAGAGACCTGATATTTAAAATCTGTAAAAAGATGCTTCAGCAGCTGTGCTACCAGCGAGTAAGAGTGGCATTCCCTTGCTGCTCCCTTCAGCCACAAAAGACCATAACTGAATAACATGTGAATCCTTCACTGCCTGAAGCATCCAGGCAGCAGACCCAGAGGTCCTTTCAAAGCAGGGCTTTACAGTCCATCCTAAGTCAGAGGAGATGTTGGTGCTCTTCTGCCTCACAAAGACAGGCAAAACCCAAAAATATTGTGCAAGGAATGATTCAGGAAGATCAACATAGCAGAGAAATAGGGACAAAAGAAGCTGCCTGTCTTGTTAGTATGTAGTAACAACAGTAATACAAAAATCAAGAAGACTTCACCTTTCTTTACCACGGGGTGTTACTGGCCATCTCACACATGATCCTACCTCAGACCTTTCAGAAAATAAGAGGGTTACCACTCTTTTCTGCCATCTCTGCCCTCAGACCTGTGTTTGTATGTGTCTTGTCAGGGGATAGCACTGGCCACTCAACTCCCTTGCATCTGATGAGGGGTGAGAAACCTCTTGGTCTAATAGATCTTATCTAATTATCAGATTATACTGTATTTTTCTTTGTCTTCTTTATAGCAAGTCAGTATTTATGGCCAAATCTACCAAAGCAGGAGCTCTGTCTAACCTGCTGGGAAGGTGAGAGTAGCATTACATTGCGTGTGTGTTGAAAATTGTGTGTGTTCCTAAATGATCTGCCTGGTTAGGCACTGCACTGATGTCAATAGGAAATGGATGAAAACCACTGCTTTTGTTTGGCTGCATTATGTATTGTACATATGTAAAAGGTTGCAAGTTGTAGAGTGCTGTGGAATCAGGCCATTCTTCTTTGTTTTTCAAAATATTTTCTGAGTTTGAAGTGTAAGCTGTGATGCTCTAACACTTGCATAAAATCTGCAAAGTATGGGTTTACAAGTTATTTGTGTTTCAGCATGACTTAAAATCTTTCCTTGACCAACTGGTTGAATAATTAGTACCATCCATTAGCTGAATTTAAATATGGGATGATCAATAAAACATGAAATTCTGTAAGTACCTTGTGCTCAGAGAGTGCAAGGACTCTTGCAGAGGAAGTACCTCTGATAAAAGGCAGTGTTCTTAAATGAGAGTTTTCTGATGAATTCCTCTCCTGGTCCCTCATTACCCTCCTAAGGACTGGAGGACTGGTGTGACTGCTGGATACAGGGCTCTTAAGCCTGTATGGTTATTTCTGTTTCAGTTTTGGTTATAACCTCTTGCGACACACTGAGATAGTGACATTCTGCTCTCCCTACCCAGAGCATGCTTATGAAAAGGAGGGGAGCTGAGTCAGACCGAGCACAGAGTGGTCCCATGTCCACTGACATGGCACAAAGCCTCCTGTAGGGTCTAGAGAGACCACAGTGCTCAGGGGCTCAGCCATATTGCTGTTGGAGAAATAACAATACATCAGGCCCAAAGAGAAACTTATTTTCCAGATGCTCATCTTAAAGCTGGCAGAAAACTGTTCTTTTCTGTTTTTCAAGGGAGGTTTTGTTGGGTATGACAGTGCTGTAACTGCTCCTAGTAGATAATAGATTTAGATGTGTGATAAGCTTTGTATTGCGTCAGTGTGCTTCAATCTTTGCAGGTGGGTTTTAAAGATGCACCTCGACTCATTTACTCCACTGGATGATCAAAGACCTAAGACTACACAAAGGATTTCTGAATGTTGATTCTTTGCTTTGTTAGATATTGCTCAAATAGATATTCGTCTCTGTCATAGATTTTCTTTGTTACTTTAATATTTGCATTGTGTATTGTTTTGAGTTTAGACTTTCAGGACTCTTCAAACGCAAAAGAAAATGGCATTTCTGCCTTATTAGTGATCCATCATGAATATGATTCTAATTCTTCAGTTAAAAATGTGGAATGAAATTGTTAATGAATTTACATTTTCACTGCTGCGCAGGCATACTTTATAAGCCAAAAATACTTCTGAAGCTCTCAGGTTGGAGTCTGACTTAGTAGCCCATTTCTGAGATTCACAAAGGTTCCAGTGAATACCAGCATTCTGCTATGATCATTTTTGTCTTCTCTGAATAGACAACAAACAGTCTTTTGTTTTACTGGGACAGAGCTGTGCTGTGCCACCCACTGGGACATAGCCTGCCCCTCATCTCTTTTCCTGACCTTATCTTTGCAGGGAGCTTGGCCACTTCCCTGCAGCAGGAGGGAAAAGACATCCAGAAAGGCTCCCTGCTCCTTCCCTCTCTCCATTAGCTGTGGGTACTGCTCACAGTACTGTTGGTCTGTCACACCAGCATTGAGATGTACCTGGTGGTAAAATGGCTGACTGCTAGGACTCTAGGACTAAAAATAAGGCAGACAGAATTTTCTTCAGCTCTCACCAGAGCACACAAGCTCTATCACCATATATTGGCTATTTAATATTTCCAGCCTCTCTGATTTGGAGAATGACTTTTCAAAGTCTTGCCTGAGTATCGTTAGCCCTGCTCCAGGTGAGGAAGAGTGCCTTCAGCTTTTTGGCAAGCCATCAGTTTAATTTGAAAAGCCCAAAAATTTATTGCAATGTCATTTCTTCAAAAGCCACACCCAGCCATTCTACTGGAAGGAGAGCATTTCCTCTGTTTTCCACAGGAACGGAAAGCAAATTTTTGAGGGTGACTTCGAAGAGCATTAATTCATTGTTTTCATTTTGTGTTTGGGATATTGTACAGGCCCATCCAAAACCAATTGCTCTTGGATTCCAATTTCTATTTTGTTCACCTACACATGTTTTATGGAAGTCACACGGTGCTACATGTACAACAAGAGGCCTGCATGACAGAAAATATGAAGCATCAGAAAGATTAATGTAATGGTATAATATGTACAAGACCCCGAGCATTTTGCATGTATATTGAACAGATGAGTTGGTCATTCTACAGTAGTTGACTCTAAAAGTCTATTTTTGCATAAATCACTTAGTTCAGCCTGACTTCTGCAGTGATGGGACATAACCGATATTTAAAAGTTTTATGGAACACTCACAGTCTGTGAAATTGAAGGAAGTTCTTTTGTTTAATTTTGTATTTCAATCAATTGCCAGGAGTATTAGAAATATACCAGTTTTCTCCTAAAAATTTTTTATAGATAGTATTAAATCAGTAAGTATATTAATGTATTATAGCAAAATATTTAGCACCATGACATTTTTCACTTCGTATCTGGAATTTATGGAATAAAAGCCAACAACATTGTGATAAATCCATCCACTTCCAGGAAGAATGATGGTAATATTTCATCAGCATCATACCTGAGTTGCAAGACTCTTCTTTCAGAACAGCATTAGATAACTGAGGCATTGGAACCTCTGGGTCTTGTGGCTGTGGCCCATCTGCCTTTTGTTTAAGAAATTGGTTGGTCAGGCTGGAAAAATCGGGGAAATATTTCTTGTTTCCATCATTTGGGAGCAAATGGGCAAGGGAGGAAGAATGGTAGAATCCCACTGCTCTTCCACAGGTCAACATGGGTGTCATAATTTAGCATGAATACACTACAACGGTGAACCTCTTTCTTCTGGAATCTAGGAAGGATCAACAGCCTCCTGAACCACTGTATTTATCCCTCAGTATTCATGCTGGTACAGCAGCACTTTGCTATTGACTGTGTCCTTGTGACAAAATGAAGGCATCAGTTGTTGCTGTACTAGGGATTGTGATTAATGCACTTACAATAGCTGTAGTTTTAATTAAAGCATTGGTTTCTTACCTCCTCTTGCATCTTAGTTTTGAAACAATTGCTCAACAACTTAATCTTGTTTTCCAGGCTTTTAGTAGTAGGAACTATAATGAGAAGTCCCTGCACAGCCACTCCTTTATCCCTTCAGCTGTTTATTTTTGAATATATGTCAAATACATCTTCCACACAATTTTCAAAGATGGTTAATGTTTTGGGATTGGAAAAGCAGGCAGAGAGCTGTGAGCCAGCCTGGCAGTGGCTTTAGCTATGTATTATGTAGTTTAATGTGTAGCAGGCTTGAACTGATGAGAGAGATGGAAAATATTCTCAAGGCCCATGTACTTTCATGGACATGAAAAAAAAAATGCTTAACCTTTTAGGAGAGCCTCATGTGCTGCAGTGGCTTGCCTCAGACCCCAGTGGCAGATGAAGGAGCTCTTGCTGTGTTTTGAGCCTGCTGGGTTTCCAATGGATGTGCACAAAGGCCTCTGATGATTCATTCTTATCCTCCTCTGTGATATCCCCAGACCTCTCTGGGTCCTCCTGATGTCCTGGTGACAAGCTGGCTTATCCTTAGCCCTCTGTGTAGGGATGAAAGAGGCAAGGCTGAGGACTCTAAGGAGGATTTGCTGTGCAATTGAAAGGGAACGATCTCAGACCTAACATCCTGCAAATGGATCTTGAAGGCACTGCATACCATTACTATAAATTATTGAACCAAAGTAGTAAAAACTACACTTAATGCATCGAGTAAAACAGAGTGAAAATAGCTGCTCTCCCCCTCACAGTCTCTCCTATTCCTGTCACAATCTAACATGGAGTTCCCACTGCAGACAAAATTATAGCAGAAGGCCTATTTAACTTAGACAGGGCTCTGTGTACACAAACATCGCAGCATGTGATGCAGGATGATTGGTTGTAACATGGATAGTTTTGTCTTTGGTTAAACCTTCATGCTGTCAGATGGTATTTCCCTGCTTTGAATGGTAATTGTCTTCTAATGTTAGGCAACTGCAATGCCAGTCTGATAGCTGTGTGATTTGGGACACTTGCTATGCTACTCACTGCTGCAATAAAGTAATTTTAATTTGGTAGATTCCTGAAAAGGCTTATTCTGTGTAAGTGACCTAGCCAGGCATGTGAGTAGCATGTGCTCCACCTTGCTTTCCTGATGAATCAATGCTAATTGAAAGAAGAAACAGAGGGTTTTAACAGAGGGTTTTCTATAAATCTACCCAGAAAAAATCACAACAGATCTCCTCTCAAAATTCATACAACAGGTACAGGGTCGATGTCAGACGGAGAGTTCAAAGAGACCTGAAGTGTTTGGACTGGTGACTCAGCTATGGGGAAAACCAGGTGATGACTGTAAATAGATAGGATGAACGACATGGAAGGCAGGAACATGAGCTGTAGGGCTATTGGCAGATCAATTGTATGGTAATTGTATGGGAATCACCTGACACTATCTGTCAGGTAAGTGCAGAAGATCATTCATAAGCCGTTGAAAGGGATTCAAGTAGTCTGTAAAGAAGCTTCCAAAAAGGACAAAAATGAATTGCATCAAGGAGCAGTTTCAGTACAATTACATGCAAATAATTGTACAGTTACATGTAAAACATTTTTCTGAAAATCTTTCCTCGTTCTTTGAATAAATGTTGAGGCTGTATAAACAGTGGAGTAGCTGTTTGGAATAATTTACCCCAGTGATTTTAGCATTCCTTCCAACAACCAGAAGAAAAATAGGAGGCCTGTTAGTTTTTAATTTTATAAGATCAAGCCACTAAGGACAAGGAAATGGCTGAAATAGATGGCAATGTTCAGGCTGTGCCCTTAGGTCCATGATACTCATAGCTGGCTTTGCAACAAGAGGGGAGTGTAACACACTGATGTTGCTGTTTCAGAATGATTTTTGGCAACGGAAAAGTGTTTAACTAAACTAATGAGAGAATTGGCTTGGTAGAGAATGGCAGTCATAACACATATCACAGGGGTCCTGTCTCATAAGATGGAGAATGGGACAGACATGTCTAATTATTGCCCAATTCTGTGGTCTAGAAACACCTTGCCAGTCACGTGCTCCAAGCAATGATCATGTACACTCTTCACTGTTTGAGTGGGTGATTTATCATGAAGAAGCCTGAATATTATCATGTAAGTGCATCTTCCTTCAGCTGCTGTCATTTGCACATTTTGTTGTTTACTGTGGTTGGAACTCAGTTAAAAAATGACAAACTTTGATAGACTGTGTCAATTGTTTTTTTCTTTTCTTGATAATACCCATTGTATTTTGCAGTACTCTGTAAAAAATGAAGGCTTTTTGCTTATAGTGAGAACCAGTCAGAAGAGAAACATGACACACAGAAAATGGATATTGTTTACGGATTTGATACTGTTGGCTCAAATGTCTGCATAGAGAGTTCCCTTTTGACTTTTGTCAGAATCACACTCACATCAAATGGCTTTTGTTTTCTACCTTGGGTAAAATATTCACCTCATGGACTTTGTCAAAACTTTTTGTCAGAGTCAGAAATATTTGTGATCCACCAGAGGCTCAGTAAATCCCAGAGAAGCTGGTGCCTTTTTGAATGCAAGGTCTTTTCAGCCTCTGTTTTCCAGGCTCTACTCTCTACTTTCTAATTTGGTAATTTCCTCCACACAATTCTGGTTTTTTTCTGCTGAGCCTGTGCCATGGGAATGAACTGGCTTTGCTCTCTGCACGAGTGGGCTGAAGTTTCCTTGGAAAGCATGGCTGGGAGTCACTGACACAACTGCAGCCTGTGGCCACAGCATCCCTGCAAAGTGCACGTTTCTGTTCTCACTTTACAGATGGCTAAATGAAAGCAGAGGAAGGAAGGGATTTGCCTAAGGCCACATAATAAATCAGTTGCTTCTGTTGGATTAGTTACAGCTCAGGACTTCCCTGCTGCCAACTGCCAACCCTGTATTCACTCACTCCACTGTTTCCAGTGCCACAGGGATTGTTTCTGCCCTACTAGTTTAGAGGACATGTAGATGGTCCTACTCAAGACATAAAATAATCCTGCTGCAAATTATTTTAAGAGACTTTGCTGCCCTTACCTTTGCAAGGTGGAAGATCTGGGGTAAATGGTTTCTGCTTGCGCTGATTCTTGACACTGTGAACTTTATGTCATTGCACATTTTAATGACATTTTTCTGGTAATGTGAAGGTTGACAAAAATGTGCTGGGCTAAGCCGTGGAAATCTGGATTTCTTTCCGTAGTTTTTATTCAGACCCAAAAAGTAACATTATATATATCTTGACACATAACCCAAAAGCTAGGGTGAAAGTAGGCCTGTCCATTGTGCAATGTGGGATAGTTAATCATCTCATGTAAACTTGCTGATAAAGACTGGCACAGAGCAGGACAATCATCCTGCACATGCTTTCTCCTGGAGATGTGCTTATTGCTTGGTCTTTGGTGTAAATAGTACAGCCAGCAGTGAGCATTTGGAGCACTCTCTCTCCAACAGTACAGCTGTGGTTTTGCTCAGCACCTGAGGGGGATGACAGGAAGGGGTTGATATAAGTACTTGAACTGGGAGCATTTCTGTGTTTAGACAAAACCAAAAGAAAATGTGACATGTGCATGGGTTGAAAAGAAACCCACCAGTTAAAATGTGAGCAGAGCTGCCTGTGACATGCACTGGAGTACCTAAAAAGAGCGTTTCAGGGAAAAGCCATAGAGGCAGCAGAGAATGCAGACATTCATGGCCAGCAGAGGAAGGAAAGGATTTGCTCCTGCAGGGTGCTGAGCACCTTTGATGCCCATTTGAGTTCAAAGGTAAAAGGGAATATTCTGCAGTTATATCTATGTAACATGTATCTTAAGTGCTCCTGAATTTTCCTTCTTATAGTTACTGCCATTTCATTGCAAGCAATGTAATGTGAGCAGATCCACTGTGCTTTTTTTCTTTGCAAGGCTAAATTGTTATAGCTTTCTGATCATTTGTTCTGACAAAGCTCATCCAGAAATGCACAGCAAAAAGGGTGACGTTTGATGCTGTCGCTTTTATTTCCTCACTAAATAATAAAAGAGAATTTTTCATCCCTGAAACACTTTTTCTGGCTGGCCCACTTAGCAATATCAACTCTATAATCTTTTTCTCCCTAAAAGTGATATAATTAAAATATTCAATGTCTTAAGTAGGATTCTCTTCATATTAACACCCTTTAAAAGGGCTCATCTTCAGGTCCATACAAATATCCATTATTGTTTGTGCACATGTAACACAACTGCTCAGGCTTCATGATAATTTTATATACAGGATATAAAGATGACATGTTCACCTATGTCCACAAAGAGTAAAATCTACTCTTCAGGCTCTTCTTCACCTCTGTTTCAGTCAGTGGGATGTGAGCACAGGGGTGGGATCAAGCCCTAGAACAGCCATGGGAGCAGCATGGTCACATGCAGAAATTTCACTTATGTTGTTCTCAGCTGGAATGGTGTGTGTCTCTCTGTGTTTGCAGATGAGTGGTTACCCTTCTACTGCCTGGTTGTTTGTGGCTTTTTTTCATAGCAGTGAGATAAATTAGAGTGCTGCATGAAAAGCATCACCCCCTCACACCTGTACAGACTTGTGACACTGTCAGGGTGGGTTTTGTTTGTCAGTGCAGTGCATGGAGGCAAACTCACACCATTTCTAGCAGATGCAATCTTGCTCTGCAGTCCTGCTTTATGCAGAAACAAAAAAGTCTTTATTTGTATTGGCTGCAATGTTATGAAATGTCTGAAAAAGAGCATGAACTAACCAAGCAGATGAAAACTCCATGTGGACAGTGTATAAAATGTGAACATTACAGATGTTCTCGTCTTGCAAGGTGATGTATGATTAGCTGCACAATAATGTAAGTTATTTATTCATAAGAGGATTGAAGGAGTGTTTCTTCCAGTGTGCACAGGCTTTTGATTTTGCATAGCTGAATTGGGACATATTGTTGGCTGCCACTGCTGTGACACTGTGCAAATCCTTAATCACAGCCACTTCAATGGAATAGGTTATCTGTAATCTGGAGACATAACTTCTTCAGCAGAAGATCTGCTGTCATTAAATATATGAGATCAGCTGACACAAATCCTTTTGGGTAAAATGTCTTCCACTGCATCAGCCTCAAGTGCATCATATGTAAGTGCAACTGTATACAGATTAAAAATAAAAAAAATATTTAAAAATATGCATATGCAGCTAAGAAATGTCATGTTTGGAAGTAGTGTAGTTCTGCTGTTATGTTAAAAGCCATTCAAATTTAGAACTTTACAGTAAAGAAAGTATTGATATAAATATTATATCAATTAGATATCTTTTTCTGTTATATATTATAATCTCTCTATTGCATAGGATAAATTTTAATGAAATTGTGCAAATTTGTTGTAGGCCAATTCAGTTTATACCTGAAGCATTATATTAGCAAAATACCTGCTTCAGTTAGGAATTTTTAGGGATCCCACTGTGTGGTTTTTACACTTTTTTTAAAAATAAGATTTCTTCAGAATTCTTTTTTGTTTGTTTATTTCTTTGGAAAAGTAGGAAACCAGGCCTCTTTCAAGCCCCAAACTGACCACGACTTTCTAAATATGATGCTAAGAACCAGTCCCATTACCAATTCTCTAGACAGAATTCATGTTGAGGGTTGAATGCAGGCAGCCCTCTGGCCATGCATGGAGCTGCTGACATGTTTAGATTAAGCCTTTTTTTTTCCTTCAGGGATGTAGCATTGTCTTTCACTTATATCCAGAAAATGATGTGTATTGCCATGGCAGCTCGCTGCTGGGCTACTGCTTTGGAATGATAAAGCAGGGAGGATGGAAAAGCAGCTGAACAAATGTGTTGCTCTTAGAGCCCAGAGCTCTCATCATAGGAGCATCACACATCTCTCTGTCATTATTATTATTATTATTAGCCCCAAAGAAGCCTGAGGTATATACCAATACACTTAGTGCTATACTTTCAGAGGCATCGATACCTTTTTGTCAGAGGCACTTCTCTGTCAATATAATTGTTCTCACGGTGGTGAACAAGCTGCAGTCAAACAACCTTGAATACTGGACAAACTGAAATAACAAAGCAAAAGAGAAAAATAATTTTCTTGTAGCTAGAAGGAAAAAAATTGTGTGTCTTAAAATTACACAGACAAAATAAAGTGAAAGGAATAGAACAGAATAGAATAGGATAGAATAAAATAGCTAAGTAAATATCACCAACATACTGTTCTAATATATATCTATATATCTATATAGATATATCCAGCTAAAAGGACATGCAGAAAAGTATCTAGACCCACAATTTTTTCTTTATAAGAAGCCTGATCTTTAACTACTCTGTGACAGGGAAGTCATTGGTTTCTTAAGTGCTGGAGATGCAACATCATCAGTTCTGTGAGCTGCTTAAGGGGCACAACTTTTCAGAATCTTTTCTGTGTGTCTGTGAAATAAACTGTGGCCTTTTCTTCTAAAACGCAGGGTCTGAGATGAGCAATATGGGTGAAGTAATGCCCAATGAGTACACTTCAAATGTATAGCAATACTATTTCTAATACCTGGAAGTGACAGTTTGGGGTTAGGGCAGGAGCTACTGAGGGGAAGGTAGTCTATGGTAGTGTTTAGGCAGTATCAGGCAGCTTGATACTCAGACACTGAGTTTTGAGAGCAGGGAATTGCACAGGCTCTGAAGAAATATATCAGGTGAGTCATCTATTGCCTGTTAACTTTTGTTTCTAGATTTTGTATGGTTAATACATAATATTACTTCCTATTCTGTTCACAGTTTCCATATATTAGATTGAATGTTGTGAAAACATAGGAAATCTGTATGTATAGCAGTTTTCTATTTGTAGGGTTTTTTGTTTGTTTGTTTTTCTTAGGTTCAGGGTTAGTTGTTTGGTTTTTGTTGATGTGTGTGACCTTCCGTGGAAAGAATTGCTTGAGAATGTTTTATAAGAATGCTTCTGTCTTAGTATTAAAGTAAAAATTATTATTGCTGGAAATTTCCTAACACTCAGTTTATTCCTTTCATGGAATTTTACACAGGCTCTGAGATATATAAATGAACCTTGAGAGTAGCAAGTGGAACAACTCAGTCTGTATTCCTGTGATCTCCCACTACTCGTACTGGGCTGTTTGCACTGGTGCAATAGGCATATCCAACTCACTGAACAGAGTTCCAAATATGTAGTCTTTGGGTACAAGCTCAAACTGCCTTACATGCCCAAAAATCATTCTAGACACCCTTTTCTGAAGAAGTAACCATTATTGAACTGCCACCTTTCTTCCAAATATGTCATGCAACCTGCAGCACTAAAACTTTCTCGTGTAGATGGTGTCATAGAAAGTATTATAAAAATCTTAAACCTGGGAATGTCTGGGTGTGGAAGCACTGAGGGAAAGTCAGGAGAAGGGCTGAGATTGGTGTCTTGATGATCAGCAAGACCTCAGTGCACATCTACCTTCAGCTTCCTGCCAGGACTGGGAGACAAAGGGTAGTGAGCAAACCCTAATGAGATGGGGATGGAGAAATGGACTGTTCCAAACAGATACAAAAAGTTTTACCTAAAGCTATGGTTACCAACATAAGAGGAGCACAGAAGATGGAAGAACGACTTGGCAGTTGGAGTTCTTTCTTCCCAATGTCACTGCAAGGATTCCTAGATACAGCATCTGCATATACATTATTGTCATGATGCTGGAAAAATGACTTATGCTCACACATATATTGCAGTAAATGTGCCGTGTACTTTTTCCTTAAATTTTGGATTGTATTCATAAAGAACTTTGGAGTTTCATAACATGTGTGGGTGGATCCTGTAGGAGGTGAACAGAGTACGTCTGGTTGCGGAAGATGATGTCAGTATAAAGATAGAAGGGGCAGAAAGAAACAGGTAGAGAAAAGGTGCAGGATCAGCCATGTCTGGCTGCCAAGGGGTGACACATAGTGGGGCTGGGTTGATGAGAGGCATGACCATGCAGGGAATTGCGGGCCCAGGGATGCTAGGGATACACCATTCTTATAGGGGAGGTAGCATTTCACTGAATCAAGGAGGGACCAGAGGACACATGCCAGAGGTGACTGAAAAAGATGAAATGGTCTGAACTGAATGAAATTCCAAGGCTTGGAGATGGAGAAGATCTGGCAACTTTTCAGAATCTTTTCTGTGTGTCTGTGAAATAAACTCCTTTGGTTTTGGATAGGAACATATAAGGACCCATATATGAACAGAGAAAGGCATAGTAGGTTTTCTGTTGTGAAGAAAAGCATGCAGAAAATTATAGACCACTGAAAGAATGATAATTTCTCTGGAGAAAAGATGGATGAATGGAGGGGGAATTCACATTTTAGTGTAGAAACTGGTTATAGGATTGGGTGTAATATGAAACAGTGATGCCTTATACAGATTGCATTGTAGAAATGTCAATCAGTTTCTGATTCACAAAGCTGAAACAGCACAGGACTTAAGGTCAATGCTAATGACTCCTTCCCAGCTCTGCCAGATAACCCTAAGGTTCAGCTGTATTGTGGGGGGCAGGAGTCACCTGCATGTTTGTGTCTGCATGTGGCTCCTCATTGATCTAAATTTGTAGTATACTGTGTGAACATCTCAAGCTTTTGGTCATGCAAAAGCATCGTGAAGCAGTTAACAGACTGGATCACATGGAGAAAAAGTCACTGCTGTATTGGCAGCTGTAATTTTCCTGAACAATGTTTTTAATAGTGAAATAGAAAGGTGACATTTTTCTTTGGATTTGAACACTGACTTGCAACTTAAAATGTGATGGTCAATTTTTTTTTATCTAAGAGTATCTGAAAATGTCTCAAAATCCAAGTTAGAGTAGGCTTAAATTTGCTCTATGAGGGTCTCCACACTTCTCTGAAATTTTTAAAGGATTTACAGGTTGCAAACACCTGACGTGGAACAACGCTGATGAAACCAGACAATGTGCCCAATTTTCCCCTGGCATTTGTATAAAGAATCTATGAGATTGGTAGATCTGCACACTTAAATTGTTATGACAGGAGATTTTATTTTTCAACAGTATGCCAGGAAGGATTGAAATAGAAACAGTCTGAGAAAACTTGCAAAGCTTTCTATATTCATTGTTTTTGATGGTCGAGATGCGTAACTTGAAAATAATGCATCTTGGATTTCTGCTACTTCCAGTTACTGCTGCCCTAAATTAGAATAATGGGAAGGACTGAATAACTAACAAAGATAATAAAATGTTATTTTCCAAATCTTTTGGTGGATATGACCAAGCTGAAAAGGAAAATCCAGTTAACTTACTTTATCCAAGGAAATCTGATAATTTCTGATTTTGTTTCTTTTCCAGTTACTTTATATGCAGCCACAGCACAAAAATACAGAAACATTCAATTTTGCCACTCTCTACTTTGGTTTGATTCTTTATAGTGGGGAAAAGCTTCTATTTAAAATGATGAACAGTTTTATTGCTTCTCTATTCTGGCCATTGAACAAATCCATGTAAGCACAGCTTCCTGCAGTTTTACATCATAGCAGCTCACAGACACCTGGGCCGTGCCTATACTAAATTAGATACTAAATGTGTTTAAGACAATTGAACCCTCTGTCACTAGAGACCAACTGGCTTGAAATGACCTTCTAAGCCTTGCTTCAAAACTCGCTTCATTTTGGCTGTGAGTCCTGACCTGCCTAGAAACACCTGTTCCTGCCTGTTCCCTTTGCACAGCACCTTTGCTCACTGGAGACAAACCCTGATTTCTTGAGCTTTGGCCAGGTCTTCAATAATTCCCTTTTCTTGACCTGTCTTGTGTTGTGAGTCCTGCACAGCTGACAGGCCTGGGCTCCAGCCACAGCATCTGCCTTCAGGTGGGGTAACCAGCCAGACAAGGGGACTGCAGACTGTCCCCTACAGCGTTGTGCAGTCCTGTACAGGCTCCTCCTCTGCTGGGCTGGATAGGTTGGGAAGGGTTTGCTACATCCATTATGTTTTGACTTTTGCTATTTAGGACACTGTGGGAGAGACAAGCTGGCGGAGGAACTGCCCAGCTCCCCAGATGGCTGGGCTGTGAACCATGTGTGATAAGCTGGTTTTGTGAATCTGAATGACTGATAAATCTTACTGGTAGGAAGAAATGTGTCCTTCCATAGCTACGGGCAAATTCCATTTCTGACTTGAAAGTCAGGAATCTGTTTCCAGTGAGACACTGTTTCTATTCCTAATCCAACTGTGCTTGGCACTGCGGTATATGAACAGCATGGAAATTTTACATAAGGTAAAATCTGACACAGCTTAATCTTACCTGGTCTGGACACAATACAAAGATAACTATATGGGTGGCTTGGGGATTTATTCTGTTGCTAATAACAAATAGACTGCTCGTGGTGTCTTAAAAAAAAAAAATTCAAGCTGTAATCTGTTTTTTGGAGCTATAATAATTTTTTTCAATTTATGCACCATTTGTTAATTAGCATTATTATTAGCGTATTGTACATATACACATACTTAAAAGCCATATTTTATTATACACACACATATACTAGTAATATTAGCATTATTATTATTGTATTAACATTATCCAAAAAGACTATGAACTTCTTGCATTATGGGAAGTCTTGGCATGTGGTAAGGTATTTGTTGAGCAAATTCCAGTACTGGGGAAAATTTTTCTGCATGTAGGAATCTTTTCATACAGTCCAGGGATTTTCAGTGTTTTGTGTAGAGTGGCTGCTTAGGACAGTATGATCCAGTCTGAAATTACTGCTAAATTGGATAATGTTTAACATCTTAGCTGGATATTGAGCTTGCATAAAATCTGAAGGATCACACTCCTACTTGGCTAAACTTGGTGATCAGTGATTAATGAATATTTTTAGCAATTCTAACTTGATTCTTTGTGCCTCAGGTCCCAACTGTTCAGTTAAAAGAGATTAGCATCCATCTCACAACAACTGCATTGTGGAGAGAAACTAATTAATGCTTCTAAAGTGTTCAAATGCAATGCATCTCAAAAGAAAAGTCTAGAAGGAAACAAACAATTTTGTGATCTGGACAAAACCTTTTTATATATATTTAATTAAAAAAGAAGAAAAAAATCTGAATCACAAGCTGAATAAGAAGGTTGAAACAAAATACTGAATAACAACTGCTGTAGTGAATGAAGTTGTGATCCCATGGAGAAAATGCAAACAGATAATGTAATTAAGGATTAGAAGAGGAGATCAAAGGAGACCATGCTGAAGGTTTTTAGATATGTGACAAGCTGATGCAAAGCCCTGTTCTTCACATTGGGATGAGAGTACAGGAAAAGCACACAAAAATGCAGTAAGGGAGAATAAGACAGGTATGGAAAACTTCCAGGTGGGGAAAATTTTCTAATGCAAACATGAGGAATATACAGATTTCCATTCTCCATGTTCTTTGCCAGCTTCTTTCCAGTTTGCACCTCATTTTTTCTCTCTTCTTGTTATGCTAAGATTTTGATTTCGATCTTGTCTAAGCTGAGCTTATCACCATATCTGTATACATCCTTTTTGCATTTGAAATCTACAAAGTTCCCATGGCTTAGTCATATCAATCTCTTGGCTGTACTTCTTTTCTTTTGTCTGTGGTAGAATTGTTTGTGTATTATCCATTAAGAGTTTCTTTGAGGAATTCAGTCACTTTAGCAGGTTTCCTCCTTGAAAGAGGAGATTAAATCTTGAAATTTTTTTCAATATGTTGAAATCTGTCTTCCTAAATACTGTTTTTTTAAAATTTACTCATTCTCCTTTCTTCTAAACAGGTCATTTCACTCTTGCTTTTTTTCCCCCCACATGCGCTTCCCCTTAGTATTGCAATAACTTCTCCCCTGCTGATTAGAAACTCCTGGTGGTTTTTTGTGCTATTTAATTACAAAACAATTGTCTGAAGAATAATCAAAATGTATATTTTCAAAAGTAGTTATCTGCTGGTTTGGCTCTGTGTGAAAAGCTCCACTGTTACAATGTCTGTGGTCTTTTCCCCTTTGAAACACACTTTCCAACAGGTCAGCTAGTTTTGTTGGTGATCTAGAGAGGTGAAATACACTCCTTGACATCTTCCCTGATGACAAGGTAATATCTACATTATATTAAGTAGTCCTGTGACATGAATTAACCCACAAAGTCTCTTATTTTAGTTAAATGATCTTTCAATCAGGCTTGAGCCCATAATTGACTATCTTTCAATTTTTGGTGCAAATATTTGTTTTCTTTCTTAGTGCAGGTACATTTTGTAATACTTTCATGTTATCAAGAATGACCTTTATATTACAAGGAAAGAAAAAATATTGATCTTTCTCCAATTTCTTCCAAGTAAAAGAGAATAAGAATTAAGAAAAAATAGGGAAAAATTGGGAGAATGAAAATGTGGCTGGCTGGGTGAAAAACGCAAGGGGAGTAAGAAAATAGGGTAATGGTTAGATCTGGACAATGAGAAGAACATACAGGAAATCACAGGAATGTATGTAATCTTCACCCAAATTATTATAAGGAAAACAGACTAAAACAGTGGCTCCATGATCTTTCATTTGAGCTTATGGTTTGAGGAAGTGCTCTGATATCTACAACATGAAATGAGCCTGATCACAACGCTCTGTTCTCTAGAGGGAAGTATCAAACACAACCACAGAAAGGTGGAAATAAGTAGACAACAGTACTTCTGATAAAGGCGGGGGATTTTAATGCCAGAGGCATATAAAACAGGTTAAGAAACAATGTTGTTGCCAGGAAACTAATCTCATTCCAGAATTGTTATTATAAGGATGACATTATGCCAGACAAGAAAGGTAATTACTGAAGCCCACTCAATGCCAGTGAGGTTATCTGGAGAACCATGTTCAGTGTTCTATACTGAACCTGAGAAAAGATGCAAACAAATTGGATAGCACCCAGAAAAAAACCATTGGTACCTCTGAGAAATTCTTGAAACCCAAGCAAAATGAAAAAAAAAGAAAGGTTGGAAGAACTGCAGCTGTTATTTTGAAAGTCTGAAAGACAAAGGAGGGACTGGTGTTGCCCTGATTTTCAAAAGCCTTCTGATATTTACATATTTGGAGTCAGAATTCCCACACTTTTCTCAAAACACTATGTGTTTTTCACATTCCTTCTTGGAGGAGGAGAAAATTGACAGACTGTTCAACTAGCCAATGTGATTTGGAGGAGATATGTTATCCTCCAATCCACTCTCATTTTAGAGAGTCTATAAATTGTAGAAACTGTAAATAAAGTTCTCCTTTTTTGCCTTGGGTGACTGAGCGTGTCCAGCGTGCTCCTTCCGTGTCCAGCGTGACAGACTGGAGAATTTTCTGAGCTTCTCAAGGCTTTTATAAAGTCACATGTGATCAACTATTCCACATAGTCAGTGGGAAAAAGAAAAAAAAAGCTATTTAGTTTGAAACAAAGATGGCTGGAAAGTTTATCATTGTCAAAATTCTGAAAATCCAGAAGAAGCTGCTTTAAGGATCTGACGGCATCACAGATTTTGAAGAAGAGCTGAAACAAATGCTAGGGATGGACTAGGAATACTTCAAGAGATCTCACCAGGCTTAGTCACTTTCCAGCCCTTCATTCTTACAATTTTTGACTGTGTCTGCTATCTTAGTTACAATCTGTAAGTTTAAATAATGATATGATGTCAAATAATTTGCCAAAGGGCCTCATTAAACCTAAAATTGCAAGACAGACCATCATAGCATTGGATAAGCTCTGTAGAGCCCCAATTCATTTTTGAGAAAAACAACTTCAGTCATCTCCAGCTGGATTATTCTTTTTTTGTTTTCATCCCAGGATGATTAGTTCTGTGAGCAGGGGTTGGAATCAGAATCATGTTCCCCATTTGCCCTCCAGAATCAGAAGTTCTCTTTCTTGCTCTCCATATTGTTTCCCAATTCTTTGCATTTTGTTGCAAATGAGACATGAAAAATGACTTCAGTTTTGTGTAGTTTTTTTAAAAAAAATTTTATAGAGGCACATGCAGCTTCTCTGGAAGGGGGAGGAGCAATGATCATTACCTCTTTAGACTGGCAACTGTCAGGGGGTGTCCCTTCTCTCTGCTTTTGAGAGGTATTCCAATTACGGAGCTGCAGCAAAAGGAAGGGAAGGCACCACTCCTTTTCTTCCATTGTTTGCCTGCTTTAATAGCCATTCTGCAGCAAAATGGAGGACAAAATTACTGGATACTTGTTAGATCAAGCCTCTTCTGGGCTTGGATTCAAGGATACTCACTTTGGAAGAAATTCCACCCCCGCAAAAGGTAGGCTTCAGTTAATAGCCTGTTCAGCCACAATGACAGAGTTTCTAAGCAGTAAAAGAAGTGGGCATCTGAGTGCAAGATTCTAGTCAGAAAATTTGACGGGTTTATGGCATTTCAGGCATACAAATGCTATTTTGGATGACAACCTTACTGATTTATTTTTCTTTTATTTTCTGTACTTTGCAGCAAAGACAGCATCTCCTGCCATGTTATGTGAAATGCCTGCTTACATCTGCAAGGCAAGGGCTGTTTGGATTTTTTTTTTTTTTCACATTTTGGTAGTAGCACACATACCCACATTTCTAGAATACAGTACTTACGTCACCCGGTGTCAAGTTGCATAAATATACTCTGCAGAGAAGGGAAGGTGACAGATACAAGCAGTCTTTTATTATTGAAGCATGAGACACTCATTCTATAGCCTTCAAAAATCTATCTTAAGGGTCTAGAAAGGATTCCCAGTTTTGCTTATATTTTCAAGGTTAGTGAGCTTTGCATGCTCATAAGCATTGCTTGCATGTGTGCAAAAAAAATCATTATTTTAATCCTGGAATGATTCAAGCTATTATTTATCTCACTACTACAAAATTCTTGGATTTGATTTTTATGAAGGAATGTTCATTATTCTGGTAGTGGAATTTATGAAAATTATTGTATTGTTTTGTTTGACAAGAAAATTCATTAATAGCATAAAGAAGTTTTCTGTTTCAAACTGAACAAGAGAATTCAATCCTAGATGAAAGATAGGCAAAATGAGATATCTGTGATCATTTTTCCTTATCTCTGAGAGCAGATTTTAGATCTCTGAATGTTAAAAAAAATGCATACTTCCTTCCAACAATACTTCCTAAATAAAAAGAATGGGAATGTAGATTTATATTACTAGGAAACAGCAGAAGTTTTCCATATTTAAAGAACAGCTTTCAGTTTCAAATCATAATAATAGCTACAGCAGAAGAAAGGGAAAATGCAAACATCTTGGAAAAGTAAGTAAATCTAATAAAATAGATAAGACTTTTTTGACTGTTTGAGTAGTGTATAAAGATTTAAATATTGCAGGTAAATATCTATTGACAGACAAAAGCCCAGCAAAACTGTGAGGCCCTGACTTACTATCACTAAACTGTGACCCAACATTCAGAATATCTGGTTCTGGAAATACAGTTACAGACAGAAATAACCTCTGCAGTTTCTAGCTGTGAAATAGTCCTAAAATAAATTCTTACAAGATTAGAAGGACTTCTCTGATATAGCACTTTTTTCAAATTAATACAATACTGTTGTTTCAGTTAGGGTATTGCATTATTTGCTTTGCTTCACTCCCTGAAACTTGTTTCTCTCCGAAGGAAAGCTGAGCAATGTGTTACATCAGTTATAACATGGCTTGCACCGTGGTCTGGTGTCTGGGATTTGTTTATCTCCTTGTTTTTCAGTACTTAACCTCATGACTCAAGAATCATTATGTGCCCAATTAGATTTGGTTTATATGCTCTGTGTGTTTTAACTGTGCAGAGTTGTTTCTTGAGAAAAATTACTTTCCTACAAAACTGGGATCATTTCACTTGGCACGGGCCACCCCGAGATTATTACCTTATCATGGGTCAAAAGAGAACAGATGTTGCTACTGAATATAGGGTCGGGAGGGACAGATATGGTTACGCATGGCAGTAATACCTTAGCTTCTTTAAAATTGTACCACATTCTTGAATGTTATTCAGGGACCTCTACAAGATAGAAAGATTCTAAATTATCTTGGCCTACCACCTTTATTAATTGGAACTACATTTTAATGGTTCTCATGAAATTCATAAAGCTAGTACCTCTAGTTTCTTTTGGCCAAAAAACTGTTGAGAAATCAGACTACAGAAAAGTGCCCTCTATATAAAGCAATTTATTTTTGCATCTTCTTGTTTGGGAAATGTGTTGCTAAGATGATAACACTTAAAAAAATTATCTTTTAAGAATCTGTAAATACAATTCTTGGGGTTTTCAAATTCTGCTCTTTCAATGAAGTATTGTGAAATAGTCATTACCTGACCATTATCCAGATTTTAGTGAGATAGTCATTACTTGAAATATAAATGTAACTTTTAACATTGTACATTTGTTTTGAAAGCTGCAGTTCATTATATTGTCTGAATTTATGTGTTTATTTAGATTTTTGAAACAGTAAGCATTCATTTGAACACAGAACTTTTGACATAATATAGAACTTGTCATAAGTGCAGAACTGAAAGTCAGTCCTGTTGAAAAATCATTCCTTTGAGCATTTTTACATTCTACTATGTAAAAAGTTCTGAAAAAAATAGGGTTATGCAATGTAATCTGGAGGCCATCAGAATCAGGCTATTTCAAGGTACAAAGAAAGTATGAATTTTAAAGGTGTGGAGCCTCTCCTAAGAATGGTCTGGATCCTCCTCCTTTACTTTCAGTCTTTAAATCTCCAGTCTGATTTCTCCTCCTATTTCCAAGTGAGTAAATGTGACCTTAGAGAATAGACAGTCTACTTGAGGAAGCCTACAGTTGCCAATTCATTTGAGTGCCTAATAATCTAGCCAAATGCTCTACCTCTAGGCTCCTCCACCATCACTGTTTTTTCTTTTGGCTGCTTGTAATTAAAAGAAAAACTGTGGATAGTGGTGTTTCAGGATTCTTTCCATGTAGTTGCAAGACTAAATATCTTTCCTTTGAGGGGAATGCTGTAAATGTAAAGACTGTCAGTACAGAAGTGAGTAGCCCGAAGAGCCTAAGAACAGACTCATTCCAGTCATAGGTAAACCAAAATTTGATTTCTTATCTGTAACAAGACATCCAGCAGGAAAAAAAAGAAACAAAACTAGTTGCAAGACACCTTCAGACTTTCTTTTTCCCCTCTGTGAAACTTAGATGAGAAATGTCAAGATTATATGTAACGAAATTCTCAGCTAAAAATATGATAATCTTTTTAATGCAACAAAGGCTAAGCACATTAAATGGTGTAATAATTTGTCATCCCAAGAGAATGTGTGTGAAAACTCATGGAAATGTGGTAATGGATTCTGATGCTGATGTATGAACCTTTTCCAAAATGTATAACTTTCTTGCCTCCATGCAAAGAAACTAGTGAGTATTACATGTTCAGGAAACAGATGTAATCCTTGTCTTAAATGTGTTTTTTAAAATCTGGCTAGCTGCTTTCTCTTTTTGTTTAACTGTCTTTGCATGTGCTGGGCAATGAAAATTGAAGGCATGACTCCTGAAGAGGAAGTGTTTTCCTCCACAGTAGGCCTCTTTGCATCCATTGTAATGTCATAAAACTAATCTGTACCTACAATTTGAAATAAGAAATACACGTGCCTTGTGTATGTAAGTGACTTTTCTCAATGAGGCAATAGTGAACCTCCAGGCTCTCTGCTGTTTTTTAAGGAAAAGTCACTAGAGAACTGGTGTTTTTCTTCTTTTTATTGTAGCCAAGTAGCAACTATGGAACATATATCCACTTCAGAAATACACCCATGAGTCCCAAATCCATGGTGAACCAGAACAGTGAAATTTCCCTATGAGAGAAATGTCCTAAAACAGGTGATGAGACAAAATTATAGCTAGACCATAAATCTAGAACTTGCCATAATGTGTCTTCAGTAAGAACTGCTGTTGCGGTGTGCAGTTTAAGCCTTGGCTTAAAGGCTTTCCTTTCCTTTTGCAATGGAAAGCTTACCAGCCTCTCTAGGTGGATCATTTCCTTCACAAAACAAAACAGCAATGAGCCATATCTTCAAAACGGAAAAAAAAATAGCACTAAACAGGCCAAGTTTTTGTGATAAATGCTTAATTGTGCAGATTTTTGAAAAATGTTTTACATTCTAACTGAATGCATAGAAAGATATTTCTTATTCTAAACAAATAAGCACTCTCAAATTTTAAGTATTTACAATCCCTAAAAACCAATTAGTAGTCAATAGAAATAAAACAACTAGTATGAAGAAAGGGTAAGTGGGAGGTTTAGCATCATTGTCATCGTACATGGCAATGTTGGCTTACAGTTCCTCAAGGACCATTTAGTCCTAGAAAGATTTTCACAATAGCAGAAGAGATATTATTAGTTACAAATTTATTTGAAACTTAGCTCAGCTGATGTAACTTATGTTCCCAAAATGACTTTTTTTTGGCTGTTGTTTTGTTTTCAATAAAAAAAATACCTATAGGGTCTCCTTGTCCAAAATTACTGTAGTGACAAAACAGATCTCTGAGTGTAAAAGCATATCTGCATCAACCCAAGCAAACAGGTGATATGTTCAGCATTGAATTTCTATTCTAGGCTGACACCACAGGAATGAGTTAATATATTCACACGGAAGTATAGACTGCTGCAAGTGTAGCAGACAATCCAAACCATGCATGCTTGGCCTGTGGGGTCCTTAGCAATGCTTGTTAAAGTCTACTGGAATGCAGAAATATAAAAAAATCTATTCATAACTATGCCCAAAAAGAGAAGGTGGCTTTGCATACTTTATTTCCTTTTATTTCTCATGTTGGAGATGAGGACAAAGTGAAAACAATATCCATAGAGTCACATATTTTAACCTTGAATTGGTGTCAGAAATGAATTCTGTTTTAATACATAATTCAGAGCATACCCATCTAGTCTCCTGCTATATGTTGTTGTGGGGATAGCTATTTTCTTATTTCATGTCACTTTTAAAGAGAAGGCTGTTGAGCCTGTTATCTTTGGCTGAATGTGTAAGTGGTTTTGGAACCATGAAGAAAGGAGTAGAAAAACAAACTCAGTGCCAGGGAAACTATTTAACTGGGGCCCCACCTTGTTATTTTAGCTTCCCATTCTTGCTCTTTGCTAACAGACTCCTTTATCCTTCTGCCTAGACTTGCTCGAACATCACTTCTTAGTGCCACTGATTTTCATCATTCAGCTAAGAGGTGGCTGGCAATTGCAGAATGTAGATAATTATGTCCTAGTCCCAGGAGTAGCTTTAAAAAAAGTGGAGATGTGGAAGTTTCTATTTTTCTTTCCTTTTTTTTTCTGCTGAAAACTTTCTAAACTAAGTATGTCCATCCCTAGAGGGAATATTTCTAAAAAAATGTAATATAGATAATTCATCAAGTTGAAATAGAATAGCATAATAAAACTAGGGGAAGAATATTCTGTAATAGAATGCAGGAAAAGCAGTGACATGGTGACATTATTCATATAGACAAGCACTAGTGAGATGGAAGTTTAAAAATCTGCCTCTTGCTGTAGGCATATTTTAGTTTGCTGTTCAGTACAGTTTTCCAGTGGTTTTGTTGTTGTTGCTGAAGAACAATAACAAAAATAGTCGTTAAGATCATGGGAAAAAAAGTAGTCTTGTTTTTTGTCCCCTCTGAGAGACTCATGTGCCTCACCTGGAACAGGATCAGTCTGGCTTTGTACCCAACAAGTTGTCTCTGCTGGACTGTGTTTTATTTTAGCAGTGGTGGGTTCCTGCAGAGGTGTCTGTGCATGTGTGTAGGCTGCAGTGACTTCAGAAAAAAAAATAGGTTTTTATTCCTTCAGGTGTCTAGGTTGGGACTTTTAGTTTGGCACTTGAAATCCTGACTGCTGTCCTCTCAGCCCCATTTTTTCTAGCAATTAGTTTTCAAGTTCCTTTATTGGGTTTTTGTCAATATACAGCCTAGTTTTTCTCCCAAAGGAGAGATTTTCCATTTTCTTTTGCCATTTTCATCCACTCCATGTGACAAATGTGATAGGATCCAGTGGGTGAAGTCTTGTCATCCTGTTTCCCTATCCCTTGCTCAACCTCCTATGTTTGCACAGCTGTAGATGCTTATGACAACCAGACAGCCCACCTCTTGCTCCATTCATCCTTGTTTATCTCCTGGATAAATGACGGCAGAAGACCTCTGATCCCTCTTATTGCATTTATTCCCCCTCTCATGTCCTCAGAATCATATTTGAAGACAGAATATTTAGACTGGGCATGCTTGCAAGTTTATATTTAAGCCATTTTAGAAACCACTGTGTTTGAATTTTCCTGCATCTGCTACCACTAGTATTCCTTAACCTTCTTTTAATGTCTCCATTTTGCTAAGAAAGTTGGAAGTTTTTCTCTTCCAAGTTTGAAGGGTTTCACCCCCTTGTCTATGCTATTTTTTTTTTTTTTTAATATTGAGAAGGAGGTAAAAGAGAACCAGAAAACAACACTTTAAAGTTTGAGTGCCCTCTCCACCCCTCCAAAGAATCAGAGAGCCCAGAGAGACAGCTGTGTTATTTCTGTGGAGATTTGTTTTCCATTTGATCAGGCTAAGATCAGTCAGGGTGAGCAAAAGGTGTTTGAGAAGTAACCCAAAATTTAAACTACGCTTTTATGTGAGCTTTTTTTTTTTTTTTTTTTTTTTTTTAAGGATTTATTTTCTTTAATATTATGAAGGACCAATAGTGCTGTCAACTATAGGATATTGGATCTTGTGGTGCAACGGGCCAAGTTTTATAGGATCAGGCAGGGCATGGTGAGGATTTTTCTGGTTGCATTTTATCTTCATAAATTCATAGCATCAGCTTTCTGTGCTTGGCTTGAGCAATGAGGGCTCACAGTTCCCACTGTATTCTTCCTGGCAGACGAACAGTCTACCCCTTCAGTATCCTTCTTCTGCTTCCCAACTCACAATTTCAGATGAAAGACAAGTTCCTGAAAAACTCCGTGATCTCTACTGGTCATCTTTTCTTTACTGGAATTCAACACCAATGATTCGTCAACCTTGGTTTTGTTCAGTTATGGAAAATTGGTTCCAGGTTCAATGTGATAACATTTCACTGCTTGGAAACAATACAAGTTTGACTGATACCATGTTAAAGGAACTTGCCCTGATACAGTAGACTGGCTTCTACTGGTTTTACTGATGATTTGAAAACCAGAAAAGTTCAAACATGATATGTATAGAATCCAGGCACAAAACTGTGTCAGTAGACTAGTGGCATACTGTGTGCTATAGCATGATGATATTCCTGTAGTGGGTTGACCCTAGCTGTATGCCAGGACTAGGGAGAGAAAATATAATGGAGAGTGCTGGGATAAGGATAGAGAGAGATCATTCACAAAATACCACCATGGGCAAAACAGACTAGAATCAGAGATATTAATTGAATGTATTACTAACAAAATCAGAGCCAGATAATGAGAAGTAAAAACAGATCTAAAAAAAATCTTCCCCCCTCCCTCCTTCCCAGCTCTGTCTTCTCCCCCAGTGGTGGAGGGAGACAGGGAATAGGGGTTACAACCCCAGTTCATCACAGGTTGTTTCCCCTGCTCCATTGTGGGGTGCCTCCTGTGGGAGACAGTCCTCCATGAACTTCTCCAACATGAGTCCATCCCACAAAGGACAGTTCTCCACAAACTGCTGCAGAATGGGTCACTCTTCCATGGGGTGAAATCCTTCAAGGACAGGCTGCTCCAGTATGGGCCTCACATGGAGTCACGAACCCTAGCAGGAAACCTGCTCCAGCATGGGCATCCCACAGGTTCACAGCCTCCTTTCAGGCAGCCTCCTGCTCCAGCATAGGTCTTCTCCAAGGGCTGCAGGTGGATCTCTGCATCCCCATGGCCCTCCATGGGCTGCAAGGGCACAGCTGCCTCACATGGGCTGCACCACGGGCTGCAGGGGAATCTCAGCTCTGGCACCTGGAGCACCTCCTGCCCCTCCTTCTGCACAGACCTTGGTGTGTATAGAGCTGTTCCTCGCACATGTTCTCACTCTGCTCTTCTCAGGCCACAATTACATCTATGCAATGACTTTTTTTCCTTCTTCTTAAATATCTTATCACAGAGGTGTTACCACCATTTCTGATTGGCCCAGCCTTGGCCAGCAGTCTTTCCAATTTGGAACAGCCTGGGATTGACTCTGCTGCACATGAAGGAAACCTCTGGCAGCTTCTCACAGAAGCCACCCCTGTGATCCCCCTGGTACCAAAACCAGGCCACACAAACCCAATACAATTCCTAATCTCAGCTCAGTCCATCTCTGTTATAAACAAAACACAAAAATAACAATTATGGAAGAAGAAAGGAAGAAAGTGCACCAGATGCTCATGGTGTGGTAAGAAGAGACTGGAATAACTTGATATTTTTCAGTTAGAATCTAGGGTTCTGGAAATATTTGATGTGCTGGTGAGGGAGGAGCATGTTCATCTTTTTACGTAGTTTGAGTTTACTGGATCCAATCAGCTTCATAACCTGAGGGATTTCTGCTTCCTGGTCCACAGGAGCCAAATCTGGTGGCCGTGGGGACTTGTTTGCCTTAGTTCCTGGAGGAAAGGAAGAAAAGCCTACTTGAACAGGCTCTGGACTGAGTGGACTACAAAGCTCCTGTTTTTCTTTTTACAGAACTTATGCCAATCCCAAACTTCTGGGTTTTCTGCCTTGTCAAGCAGGCTAGGAGCTAAGTGTTGTCACAGTAAGCACTGCTATTTCTGCCCTATGTGTTAGCTGAGAAAACTTTAGCCCAATGTCCATTATATTACACAGCTGTCCAGGAGCAGTCATTCCAACATTACCACCAGATTGACCGAACTCCTTGATGCTGGCAGTGCTCCCCTGGGACAAAGCTATTTTTGTGTTTTATGGAGTGTATCATAAGTCTTCCTTCTCCCTGTCTCCTCCCTCTACTTGTACCCAATGTGCTTTGCAGAAATGAACTTACAGGACTTCTAGATGTTTCTGCATACATGGAGCATCTTCCACAGAGTCTTGTTTCTGTAAAGGGAGCAGAAAGAGGTTAAAATTATGTTGTCTTAATCTATAACAGTAATCAAAAATTAATCACTATATCAATATATGGTCATAGAATTCTATGGGGAGATAGGTTGCAAATGCTGTCCTCTATTTATCATGTAGCCTCCTTTCTTTGAAATGAAGTAATCACTTTATATGGACTTACAAGGTTAGGGAATAGCCTAATGACGCTGTAAACTGGAAGCCATCCATGCCTGTAAAATATTATTCTTTTTTTTAGACATTTGCAAACATTAACAGGTAACCTCTCACAATGACCCTTTGAAATGCTTTCATCTGTGTTTGACAGAGTGGGAAATAGATAAAAAGTTATGAAAGGACAAGGAAGGGTCAGAGAGTGAAATTTGTTAAATCATGTACATCCCTGTTCTATCTTTCTAAGTAAATGACCTTCCCTCTGTCCTTCAAAGCAATCCATAGTAGTCTTACTTGTATCTTTAATGTTTCATTCAACATAGTATAAGACCATGAATAATGAAGTTTACACTACACAGGCAGGGTAGCTATTGATTTACACAAGGTATGTCTCATTTATTAATCTGTAAATACTATGTAAATATATGCATGACAAGAAATTAAATCAATGCCTGTCACTTCTCTTTTCAGTCTGCGTGCTTTCATGAGTATAAATTTGACATTAATATTAGTTTACAGGAATGTACTTGCTGAGAAAGCAGTGATTTACACTGGTGTGCAAATTGCTAATATGAGTGGAGAGTTTTTGAAAACAGTTTGTGTAACCTGGACCTGCAGTCCCATGAGTGTCAATTTATAGATGATTTTAGATCCATTGTTATATGGATTGTTGAAGTATAATAAGGGAAAGGGAAAACTTAGTTAATTCATAAAGTCTTGTGGATGGTCTCTATCTGAAAGGTAGAAGTACTAAACATTAGGGTTGAGTAGAAAACATGCTGAACAGAGAGCTTTGGCTGGAACTCAGACAATAAGAGAGTTTGTGACTTTTGGAAGAAGAGGCAGGAAACTCAGGAGGACTACAAGGTTGTCATGAGATTATGTGGGAAGAAAAATAGAAGGGTCAAAGCCCAACTAGAACTTAACCTGGCCACTGCTGTAAAAGACAATAAATAATGTCTTACCGATAAATAATAAATACATCAGCAACAGAAGGAGCACTCTGTCTTTGATTGAATGTAGGGGAAACTTAGTGACAAAGGATGAGAAAAAGGCTGGGTTACTTAATGCCTTCTTTGCCTTAGTCATTAATAGTAAGAGCTGGATACTAGGCCTCTGAGCTGGATGGGGATGGGGAGCAGAAGGAAGCCCCCATGATCCAAGTGGAAATGGTCAGTGACCTGCTACACCACCTAAACACACAGAAGTCTGTGGGGCTGGACTGCATCCACCTAAAGGTACTGAGGAAGCTGACAGAAGTTCTCAGCCACTTTCCATCATTTACCAGCAATCCTGGTTAACTGTGGAATTCCAAGTGACTGGAGGTTAGACAGTGTGACACCCATCCATAAGGTGGGTTGGAAGAAGCCTCCAAGGAACTACAGACCTGTAAGCCTGACCTTGGTGCTGGGGAAGGATCATTCTGAGTGCCATCACAGGGATCAGGGACAGCCAGCATGAGCTCATGAAAGACAGGTCCTTCTTTACCTACTTGATCTCCTTCTATGACAAGATGACCTTCTTAGTGCATGAGGGAAAGGCTATGGGTATTGCCTACCCAGACTTTAGCAAAGCCTTTAACCACTCCCAGAGCATTCTCCTGGGGGAGCTCATGGCCGCTCATAACTTGGATGGGTGCACTGTTGGTGATGGGAGGCAAATCTCTACAAAGAATTCTAGAAAAAAAATATTTGGGAGGTTCTTCTTTGCTCTTTGCTGGATAGCTTTGTGCATTTCACTGTTTTCAGAATACCTGATAATTTCTTGATATAGAGTGGGACACTGAGAATCAGTGGCCTCTGAGTAATAACTATTTTGGTGGTAATATTTATAGCTTTTACTTACTGATGTATTAGGGAAGAGACATTTTCAATATCTGAACATGTTGGAGTTTGAGCATAATCTGATACATATTTTTTGTGAGAAAACTAATGTCTTTTTTTTTAGATACTTGTATGTAATGGAATATCTGCTAAAGGGAGGCATTGGGTCGTGATAGGAACACCATGAACAAATTAAAAATACTTGTTCTTAAGAAATGTATGGTTTTATTTCTATAAGTTGAGGTTTTTTTCTTTCATTTTAAAATCAGGTTTTCACCTTAGCATCTTTAGATATCCTGAAACAAGAAAGATGAAAAATTATTGAACTGGAGATTGTGGTCTGAGCATTTTTTGCATTACTACGGGATGAAAATGGCATAGGAAAAACCCCCAAAATACATTTTTAGAGCACAGCTTTGAGGACTCCAGAGGTTCAGTTAAGCATTCAGCATGAACATCTGAAGGTTTGAATCTCAGACTTCCCTAATGCGATGACCTCATTTCTCTACAAATTGGTCTCTATACTCAGTTGGTTGTAGGTTAGTTAAAATCAACCTCCCTCTGATAAGCTGTACTTCAAAAATTCCTTTAGAAGTTTTCACACTGAATACATTTCCACCTGTCAGTTCACATGAACCTGTCCATATCTTCCAGGAACAAAAAAAGTCTGAACTAACTGTTGATGCAGTTTTATGACTCATTGAAGCCCCTAGCTATGTGAAACTGGCTTTAATTTCTAAAAATCAATAATATGTTTAAGCTGTGTGTGTCTCTGATAGTCTTACCCCAGTGAAGAAGCAAATTTACTCAGTGTAACAGGTGAAAATAGATTTTCATTCAGTTTTTGGCTGAAGTAGTGTTTCTGAATATAGCTCTGATAACAAAGCTCAGTTGTTGGGTTTAAGTGAAACCGTTGTGTAATACATTGCAGGCAGCTGAGCCTGCTGCAATGGAAGACAAAGCCCTTTTGGCAGGGTTTTCAAAATAAAAATTAAAACTTTCTGGAGGTGAATCACTTCCTGATGGGCTGATAATGCTATGAAATCTTTGTTTTAAATATTGCTGGTGATATATGGAGCACTTTGTATGCTGCAATCATTTGATGGTGTGTGATTCACAACACATTTTTCTTCCCACTGCAAGCCTTTTGAGTCAGTCAGAGAAAAGAAATAACAATCCATCCCTGGGTCTGTATTGTCCTGTTTAGACCACTTTGGAAAGCTACAAAATGTCCTGGATAATACAGCTTGAATGATAGGTTTTCATAGCTTTTATTCAGATATTGTGAGCTTCTTGTGCAAACCCAGTATAAAAAAATAAACATATCTATGTTAATGATATTCTACCATTCCTGCAATGAAAAATACAGCAAGAAACATATATATATATGTATATATATATAAATTTAGACATGTCACATTTCAGAAGTCTGTATTTACATTGTTCATTTCTCTGTAAAACATTGCAGCACATTTTTGGTGTACAGCACTTACTGGTTTCTTAAAAGTGTGAGAATTAACATCCCTGTGGGCTGCACTCATAGAATGATTTTACCCTTGGCTATCTCTGCAGTAGTTTTCAACCCTTGGTTAGACCTCCCTTAAACCATCCCTCTTGCTTTGATACCAAAAAGAGTTTCTCAATTTGCCACATTTTTCAGTATTTACTTTTTAGTCTGCCATAACTTTAGCACTTTTAATTGATTTACCACTGGTTCCTCATTACCAAAGAATGATAGTAGATCACACGAGTGCACTGTACAAGGGAATTGTGCCTCTCTGTAGAATCACCATTGGACATTGTGGAGGATCTCACAGTCTGTCTGCAATGTGTAAATTTGGTAATTAGAACAAAAATAAGTCTAATAGCAAAATCTTGTGATACAACATGAAAGCATCACTTTTCTGAGGTATTTTTTAGGATATGTTTTAATTCTTCAGGCTAAGTGAAATGAAGTAATTGAGGAAACAATGAAAAGTGAAGCTAAGCATTGTATTATTTTTTAAATGATGTTTGACTTTGTCTCATCTCCAGATGTCACAAAAAGCACAATGCTGCTATAGCAAGAGAGAACTAGTGTTTGCTATATGAGAAACAGTTTTGACTTGAGTCCTGTGAATATATGTTTGCAAGGAGTCACAGAAATTCAGAACCTGCTGGAAGACTCAGAATATAAAGCTGGTTTGGAGCAGAGTTAATTTCATTACTCCATTAATCTTGCTTCTGAGCTTGTTTAAAAGAAGCAGACTTGCAAATGACTTTGAGTTCTAAAGGAAGATAATTTTAATTTTATGAGGCACTTTTACTCAGAAGTAGGCGTTTTGCAGCTGAAAGCATATGGTGTCGGAATTCTCCCTGTCTGTCGTGAGGACTGGATGATGTCAGCACGCTCTCCTGCCTTCAAATGCTGTGGCACTTTGTAGATTTTCTGCCTATTAATAATGTATTTTCTTAGAGAAGAACTTGCTATAAGGACCAGACACTGTGAAAATCTTGTTACTGGATCCCAGTGAGGTTAATAACTACTCTGCAATACTCACCAACCTCTATCAGCCACTAATGCTCAAGAGCCTTAATAAAGATTAACCACCTTCTCGGGAGCCTCTGAAAGTGCACAATCAAGAGCTGTATATAATTTTGTGTACACAAAATACCAAATACTTTGTGTTTCAAAGATACTTCCTTTAGGATTCTAACATTTGTCTTGCAACAAACCAGCTAGAAAACAGAGCTGTGTCTCTTCAAAAGTTTCAGATTTCCTGAGGTTCAAAGGCTATTAAGGGTTTCAGCATCAGTTCCCCATCCCTTGCAATAAGTAGCAATTTTAGTCACAAATGTACTTCATGGAGGCTTCAGGTCTGATCATTCAATGACATTTTTTGCCTACTGGTTCAGTCGTATTTTTTTACAGTAGTTAAAACCAAAACCAAACAAAAATGTTCCTCACAATCATGACTTTGCAATAGTATCAGACCTTTCCTTTTCTACCGAAATAGGAAAATGTGGGTGGCTAGTAGAGGAGGTAGTGTAGCTTACTCAGATATAGGGTTGCAAAGCAAATTTATTCTTGCTCATATTCTTTGTAAAAGTTGTGTTGGGTAGTTTGTTCTGCAGGTCTGTACACTATTTTAGTCTCCCCTGGACTATGTGACATTTATATGATACAGTGGCAAGTTTCTGCTATTCAGTTCCTTCAAATAAAATCAGAGGACCAAGGTGCATTAAGTGCATCTGAATTAATAAAAACAATGTTTTATGGATACATTTAATTTGTCCATTGAGAATTTTTCAATTAAGAATTCCAAATGCTGTGATATCTGTAGTGTATCCAATTTAAACTTGTTCTTAAAGAGGAAAATTTGTTTACTTCTTCAACGGGTATTTAATAACGGTAAACTGATTATGGAGATATTTTCTCTCTTTTACAGTTAGCTAAATCTTGCCATTATTACTGCCTCTCAAAACAGTAACCAAAGCTTCTCTCTTAGATCCTGCCATTCATGAGATGAATTGATTTCACCAGTACCTTCAAAGTCTTAAAGTCAGTATGCATTTTTTCTAATCTCTTTTCTGTGCCAGTAAAACCTTTCATTTATACTTTTTTCTAGAAATGCTACAGTAAGAAAAATCACTGAGACGATGATTTAACTGGAAATACTACCTGCATGTGTAATATCCTGTTGAAAAAGCAACACCTATACATTTTCCTTGATTCTTAAGGAACACACATCTGTCTACTACAATGTCTGGTAGATGGTATATTGTGATTGTCATTAGTTATTTCAGTTGCTGATATCAGAATGACTCATGTAATTATCTGGAAGTACAGAGCAATTCAGTGCTTATACTTAACAGAGAGTATTGGAACACATGTCAAGTTTCAACAAAATTTGTGAATTCATCAGCTTCTTTTATGAATTAGAATCATACACCAAAGAATATCAGTGCCATTTTGTGGGTTTAATTCCTATTATTTAAACACGCTCTTATTTATTTTGTCTTGAAAACAACTCCAAAAGCTCTTCTTTGCTCCTTACATGAGGATTCAGCCACAATGAAAAGTCATCAGTGTTCTGGGAGAGAATAATTTTTTGTGCATTTTTCTCTGACTTTCATTCTCACTTTTTGTGCCTTCTGAAACCGAGGTCGAGTAACAGTCACCATAAACAGCATTCCAGTCGTTACTGCTCCTGGTAAAACATATAAGATTAATTTATAACCATTTACTACATATTTCTGTTTTTAGTGATTTTAATTCATCTTTACTCAAGTGAGATCTTTTATTCTGAGGAAAACTCTGTCAGAAGATGTTGACATACTTAAAGGGACCCATCACAACACCTTCAAACTGAAGCAGTTTGTTCAGTAATGCATTAGAGCACGCTGTAGCAAGGCAGGCAGTGGTTACAGTGGCTGCTAACCCCTCGGGTGTCTGTTTTATTAAGGAAGGTCAATGGTACTCAGTTAAATGAGATGTCAAAAGGTTAAGAGTACAAAATGGCAGGTCATGTCACCAGCTAGAAAGATGCTTTGCTGTCACCTTTGCTGTTTCCTGCACGTGCATATGCACCCAGTAGGTACCAAATAAGTACCCCATTAACAATTATAAATAAGAGATCAGTAAAAATCTTCAGCAATAACTCCTGCATATTTTTCAGTTCAGCTTTCCTAGGAATTCATGAAAAAACTTGTCTTAGAAAAATTAGTACCAAATTTTCCGCCTTCAGCACTAATTACAATTCTCTGTCAGTTCTCTCTCTCTCTCTGTCACCTGCCTTCTCTGCATTTTTACCTGACCAGAACCTACACTTGATTAAGAAAACCCGTGGTATCTTAGGTACCATTGTATGGCTGCTGATGGTAAGTGCTCCTGGTTTAATCATCATTGTTAACAATTTAGTTGCTTTGCTGGTCATTCCTTGGAGTTTGTGGTGAAGTTTTTAGTTGCCAAGAAAACAAAGTTTTGGTAAAGAAAACAATTATAATGAAAATATTGTCTTTAATTGGAAAGAAGTAAAACTATTTTGTAATTTTAATAGCAGAACTAATAGAAAAGGAGAAGTTATGTAATTACTGTCTCCCACTGTATTTCCACACAGGATTAAGTAGCCATGTTATGGTTCCACCATTGTGGAAAACAGATGACTAAGTAAAATAGATTATTTTCCTCTTACACTGATTTCAGCAGCACTGTTTACAAAAGACATTTTTAATCAACATGAGGAAGGGTGACAATCAAGCAAAAACATGTAGTGCCGTGAAACTATTAGGTCATGTTGCATCTTGAAGACAGAGATCCTCCATTCAAGGGAGACCGGATTTTAAATTCTTTTTGTTATTTATAGTGACTTTTTCCACAGTATGGTGTGTTTGAAAAAAAATTACTTGTTTAAAAAATCATGGGGAGTCGGTACACAACCTGGCATAAGTTACTCTTAATTAAATAAACAGAACCATGAGTAGGAGGAAAAGAAATTCAAAGAGGAGCAACTTAAAAAAGACATGAAATGAAATTTTAAGCAGCCAGATACTAGTGCAATTAAAATTACTGACCTGAAATTAACATTCTGCTAAGGGAAATATAGTAATTTAGGAGACCAGATAATTTTTGGTCATATTAACAATGTCACATGGTCACGAACCATTCCCTTATCTAATATAGTAACACTCTCACAATATGGAACACATTTGCCTTTTTAATTACTTAGCTGTTAAAAAAAAATTACACTTTTATTCCCAGTGGATAGTTAACAAATTGTGACTTTTGCTTTGCTTCATTAGAATTCGGTAAATGTGACCTTGACATACTTCCTGGAACTTCATCAAATGCACTTACAGCAGAGGAAGGAGTTAATGACTGTGAATTGCTGTGTGAATTCTCCAGCATTCCCCAGAACCTTGTAAGTGGCAGATAATTTTTTTCACTATCTCTTCCTGTTACTGTTGGCTTTTAACCTTCATGCTTCTGTTTTATATGGGGCAACTCCAGTTTGGGCACATTAAAGGGAAAGGTGTTATGGAAATAAGATAAGTACGTTTAAAAAACTCAATCCATATATACCTTCTGACAAAATAAACCAAACACAAAGAATTCTTCTCAAATTTCTGCCTGGACATGGTACTTAAGAACACAAATTGGCAAAATAGAATCCCAAATGGCTTAGGATAAGCTGGTTTATGAGTTCCACAGTTTACATAGCCACTTTCTATAGCAATCTGAATAGAAAAAAAAAGGAATGCCAGGCCCACCTATTTTAGAGCTATATATACCCAGAAAAAAATGAGCTAATGTAATTATCTCTTAAAAATGCTGCTTAAGAGGAAGCTTTTAATGCTGCATAAACCAAGGCTAGGAGATCTATGAGACCACCCTAACTGAATATGACTCTAGTGATTGTATGTGAATGTGCAGTGGTATGGACTTTCCAGATTAGTAAAAGAGCCTCTTTACTGCAACAGAAATTCAGGTTATCCTTTGACAGGACTGGAAAAGGTTCTCCTTCTCTTATGGCACAGAACCATGTCCCAGCTGCCACTCTCAGGCTCTCCTACTGGTATTTTCTGATACAGCATATAGGGTCGATGGAGTGAGATTCAAGCCCTCTTCACATTTGACATCCACAGCATATATGGATTTTGGGATGTGTCACAGGTTTGTCCGATCTGTCAGATCAAGGTATTTCTCCCAGGAGCATCCCTAGGTGTTATCTGATGCTGAGAGTTTTGCACTCTGCCTCATTTTTCCCCCCCTCTGGTTTGATTATCAGCAGCCACATTTTCAAAATGGAGGTTGCTCTATTTCTCTCTTCCAATGTTTTCTGCGGGGGCATGCACACCACCTACATGTTCCATGTGAAACTGAAAAGATTTAACAAAGGCACAGCTGACATTGAGACACATTGTACAGGCTTAATGAGGTGGTTCTTCTTTAAAGACTGTTCCAGAAGGGCAGCCATATTTTGCTACAGTGAGTTAAGATAAAACAAAATAAACAAATGCTTTGATTTCACCAAAAACTTGGTGTCTTGGGTTATGTAACGAAAAAGAAAATGTGTATTCTATTTCATCTGTTGAAAGCAGCTTAGGAGTTGTTTTTTCTTTATCTCTTGTAACTCCAGGGGGGAGGGGGGCAGATACCTTCTGATAATGGGCCAGCTGTTAAAACCAGATGGGGCAGTGTTTCTTATCTCTTTCACCACCTGTCCATCCTCCAGGGAGATAGCTTCTGCTAATGGGCCATTGAGGCTCACCAATGACATGACACATTGCATCATCCCATTGTGAGATGCTCCACCCAGAGGCAGGAGAGCCAACCGTTCCTACCTAGATAAAAACTGAGACTCAGGAACAGCAGGCATCCGGTTTTTCCACTGGATCCCTGGAGGAAGACGGGACCCATCTTGCCACCTCTGCATTTTCTACAGGATCATCTCTACTGCACAGAACCACATCTGTTACTCCAGGAGGATTTATTTGGACTGGTTCCAACACCCTGACCAACAGGGTGTCAGGTCATAGTGTAGAAATACATAATCACTGAGTGATTATATGCCAGGTGCTTTTATTGAAGAGAGCTCAGGAATCAAGGGTAGTAGAGACCCAAATCTGACTTCAATATTGGATTCGAAATGCACGTTTTATACTCTTTCTGTTACATAACTATGTATTAATTATTAAACCCATATTGTTCTATTGTAAACATTGACTTCATCCAAGTGTGAATCCTTGCAGTTTTCATCAGGCCCCCCAAACATCCTTTCTCATGATTCTTATTGCGATTACATTGATTCTCACGATTCTTATTACGGTTAAACAATAATCATATTCAATTACCAAATAATTATTACATTTAACAATCATATCATTTATCATATGATGACTATTCAGGTGCAGTTTCACATGATCTGGTAGAGACAAAGCTAACCCTTCGTTGCCAGGGCCTACCCAGTCCCAGTTCTCTTTCCCAGGTCCTACCCTTCTTTCCACCCCCCCTAAATCTATTCCCATGATTTTAGAAACATTTTATCCCTATGCTACTAAAATTTAACCTTGTCCTATCAGTATCCCTGACTCTGTCAGGGTTTTACCAGGATTTTTGTATGCTTGCTTGTTTTTTTGGTACTACTATATTTGTATTTTTTACTATCCCTAGTAAAGAACTCCTATTCCCGTATCATTGCCTGAAAGCCCCTAACTGCAAAATTATAATAATTTGGCGGGAAGGGGATTTACATTCTCTGTTCCAAGGGAAGCTCTAGCTTTCCCTGGCAGACAACTGTCTTTCAAAACCCAGACACTTGGCTTGTACTCTTGATTACTGTTGAAACCAATTGATGATGTGTAATAATTTCAGGATTCATCTGGAGGAACTTCTAACAAAGAGACAGTGGTGCCTTAAGTAGTCTTAACTCAGCTTGATGGGTAGTAAAAGACAACAGCTCCTAGTACAGGCATGTGATCAATTAATCTCTTTAGTCCATCAGTTCAGCTCAAGCAAACCCCACTTGTGTAAGTTCTGTTGGAGTTTGTGCTGGGCCATTATTCTCTGTACCTGTGAGCAGCTCTAATCCTGTTTTCCATTGGCTGCTTGTGGTCTCCTGTCCAACCAAAACTCCTCTGTATACTGCTTTTAGTTTTTCTCATTATGGCGGATGGAGTTACCCTCTTAACCAGGCTGTTTTAGTGGTCTGTAGCACCCCTGTTATTAGACTGTCTTGACCTTCCTTTACACACAGATTCATAACCCATTACATGCAGAAACTGCTTCTCAATGTCCTCATTTACTCCACAAAAATGCTTTCTCTTTCTGTAGCACACCATATCACCATCTTTTCCTCAGACTTATCCCAATGATTTTACCATTCCAATCATAAGAAATATTCTTTTTAAATTTTAGTGTTGCCAATTAAATAATATTTCCCTTATCCACAGGACTTTCCATTTCACTCTTCTTGTTACCCTGGCATTTGGTATTCAAGAGACCAAACAATTTCTTGTCTTTGAGTTTGGTGTCTTTATAGTTCTGCTGGCTGGTAAATAAATGACTTTATGTCCCTTTGCAGCCCTCTCCACATGTGTTAGCTGCGCTCCAGCTAGTCTCTAGCTAGGGCTTATACTGCTTACATATATGATGCAAGCTCTTCAAACAGGCCTACCATGCATGCTTTTTGCTATTCTGAAAGGAAAACAAAACTTAAAGAAGGCAAATCACAGCAACTGTCTTCCCAGTGGCAATTTTTACTGACTAGTTTAGAGCAATGCTTGGAGAGAAAAGCCAAAAATATCTTCTGCACCTCTACTGGTGTCCTATTGACCTGCACTAGGGACTCTGTGTATTTCTCATCATTACCACTCTTGTGCATTAACAAACAGATTCCCCAGATTAATTTTTAGTAAGTTTATTTAATCCAAATAAAACACCTCCAAATAATAATATTCATTTTGGGGTTTCAAAAATGTTCAGGCCTTCTGAAGTCTCATTTTCAAACTTTTCCTTGCAACAGAAAAAGCTAGAAATCTGTAGGGGTTTTGTTGGTGATGGTGGTGTTTTTTTTTTTTAATGAAAGTTGAGACATTAATTTCAGGAACTGGAGCTTGAAGAAAAATACTACTATCAGGAAATAAATAGCAACCATGGGGGAGCTGGGAACACTGTTATCTTGTATGCATCTTAGGAGTCTTGGCAATCAAATCCCAGCTTCTTGTTCAGAGAGGTTTGCTGGTTGACCAGAACAGATTTTCAGCCTCAGTGTAGCACCTGGTAGCTTGGTGAAACACATTCAGCTTGGTCAGTTCCTACCTGGGGCCGTCCAGAACCACGGATGTACTGAACAAAATCGCTAAATTTGGACATTTTCAAACTCTGAATAGCAGTTCTTAGTTCTGGATCTGAATTTCAGGCATGAAATTTGGATCAGAATTTTAGTTTGTATGTCCAAACTGGTTTAAGTCAATATGCTTGGTATAAACATCTAAACCTATGGGGAAGGGAAAGAGATATTTGAAATGCAAATGAAAATACTGTCATTCTAACTCTCCCTAATGAAAATTCAGACCCTGAAATAAAGCCACACAGTTTCAATGCTATTGAAGTGAGTTTCTTCATAGATCATTGACAGCGATTCCCCCTAGAAGGATGTTGGTTCAATGGCAAGAGAAAGTGACTGTCCAGCTTCTCCTTAACGTTCCTTGTCATGATAGCACAAATTTATTGTCTCCTCCTGGCTCTTTCCTTTTCTACTTTGTTTTAGGAAATTCTTCACTGAGACCAAGCAAAATGGGTTACCAGTGTTGAACTGATTCTGATCCCAACACACTGGCATGCATATTACTCGTGGAAATGTGAGAGCTGAGAAATACACTAAAGCAGATTTTCTCTGTTCAGTGATAGTGCAGATGAAGGAAACCAACATACAGAGTGTGGGAAGTAGGGTTTTTTTATTGTGCTGGGGACCTGTACCTATGACTTTGACAGTTGAGGGTGCTCAAAATGAGCCCCAAATCTTCTGCCCTCAGCAAGGTTTTATTGCTTTAGCTCTGATTGATGGGTTCAGGGAACTGGAGCCTAAAGATAAGTCTTTAATGGATCACTAAATTGAGACTGCCAAGCAAATTATTGCGTATAGGTTTTAGTAGAAGACAGCATATTTCAGGAGTGAAATTTTACGCTGGAGGGAAAACAAAACAACAGCATTTTCAGTAGTGGCTGAAATGGCTGGTTTGTTCAGAATGTTTGCTTGCTGCTGTCTCCTTTCTTTGTTCAGTCTTCACTTCACCATCTCTCCTTTCTGCCATATACATGTTAGTAAGGTCATTTTATTACCCTTCTTATATTATTTTTCACCTTTAAGATTTTGTTCCCATAGTTATGAACTCTAAAAAGAGTACAGATAAATTTCTTTTTGCAAGGAATATTCACAGATGTCGTATAAGGGTGTTACTCTTTATGTGTGTTTAGACACCTTTGTCAAGAAATAGCTTGGATACTGAAGTTGTGACCTCTTCTTTTGTCACTGTTATCTTCATAAACATTTAATGTGAAATATTCAAAGGCTTAATATAGCTTTTCTACACTGGGGTAACACTCACAAACCTAGTTTTTGCAGCACGCTCACAAATCATTTATCTGGACATGGTACCTATTTTTAAAACAATATTAATGCCCAATACCTATTTTTGTGTTGAGCATGTGTTGAATTGCTTTTGACAAGGATTGGAAGCAATTAAGTTTAACAACTGTAATAACATCTCAGGTATTGCTTGTCTATGAATTGTTGCTATTGCTGTATAATAACAAACCTGGAAACAGTACATATCTAAGGAACTCACAGTCATTAACCTCTATGTTAACATGTCTGTTTAAAGGTTCAAGGATGGTAGGTTATGTTTTGAACAATTGTGTGTGTGTGTGAATTAGATTGCTTCTTTGTCATTATATTTATGACCTAATTTGTATATCAAAGGTTTATTCAGTTTTGTGTGATTTATTCCTGATGTAAAATTTTCACCATAAGAAAACACACAGTTTCAGAGTTTAGAAATATATAATGGTGCCCTTTAATTGCAATACATAAGAGACAGTATTTTAAAATATTTAAATTAAAAATAAACTGCAAACCACAATTAAATATGGAGGTAAAAAACAAATTTATGGAGGGATTTGAATAAAACAAAAAGCCTGTTAAAAATGTGAAAATTTAAAAGACAACTTCTCCTCAAAAACATCAGGAAATCAGAAATCGGCATTTGGTAATAAAGCAAAAATGAGAATTTGTAAACTAATTTCAATTTTGCAATAACATATAAATGGCACATTATGTAATGAAGCACATGACAAATTTTGGTATAGATTTTGTCTTAAAAATGGACATGAAGCTGACTTTGATTAGCTAGAGAAAGAGGAATATCTTGCTTCTGCACTTGAAAATATATCATTTTTCTGTTTCTAATGGTAGTGTGAATTTGGATGAAAGAAAGAAAAGATTACACAGTCACATTTTATTAAGCCAACAGAATACTGAAAAGAATAACACACATTTTCAAGGGTTGTATAGTAGACTTCTGGGTACCTTAGGTGACTTTTAGTTTTATTTGGCTTGGGTAGGCGTTTTGTGATCATTACAAAGCCCTCGTAGCAATGAAAGTGCAGAGTGAAATAGTCTGAAATGAAAATCATTAGTTTGCTTGGGATATCTTAAAAGGATCACAGAGATACTGAGGTTTGCAATGTATTATCCTCCATATTATAAAATTTGTGCATAACAGAGGAGAAATAAGACCCATTTACAGACAGGAAAATGAATCAAAACTTATTAAATGAACAGTGATGGACAAATACATCCTATATACTGGTCATTTTGCTTCAGTATATTATGCTTTTATTATCAAATGTACTGGGTCATGTGTTGTCTTCTGTGCTAAACACCCAATACTATAACATGCTGTTTTAACTGGGGTAAGGATCTTAGAAAATAAATGTTTGGCTTAACTTTGCTGACAACATGGAATGGTACCAGACTTTGAAATCTCCATTCGATTAATTCTTCAATTATTTTTTTTCATGTTTGCTGGCTTCTAAAGTGGAATAAAAAAAAATTTTTAGTGCTAGGATTTCTGAATACAACCTCATGTTCCATAATGGCTCCTGAAGCATGGATAAAGAAATAAACTCCTCTTAGGCAGCCATAGAGAGGTGAAAAGATTGGTGGTCTCTCACCAACAGATGCATCTGACTATGGCAACACCGACTTACCCAGTCTAAGTTATCCCTAGCTTCAAATAGAGTATATATAGACAGATGGAAGAATAAAATTACATTAGAGTCAATACTGGAGGGTAAAAACTGGGAGTGCCAGAGAGGTACTTTTTTTTTGTGAAATCCTACTCTTTTGTTTTCTCCCAAACTGTTTTAACAATTCTGTCTTTATAGCTTTAACACTGTTAGTACAGGCAGTCTCATTCCTGGAATGGGCAAACAAGGTCTGTAAGTGCCTAATCAGCAGATAATTTATGTGTCCTTCAGAGGACACATAAACCTGAAATACAATAGTTGTTGGATGCACAGCCAGCTTCTTTAGATACCAGGTAAGAAAGTAGAACTGCTAATAATGCTTATCTAGAAAAGTACAAAGTAATACTGAATGCAAATAACCCAGATGGAAGACCCCTTGAAAGGAGATATCTTGGAATCTGCTCCACATCTGCTGTCCTACAAGGAAATTTAGGCTTATATAAAAACACTTAGCAAAGATAGAAGAGGGGATGCACAAGTGAAACCTCACAAAATACAAGAGGAGGGTAAAATGATGATAATCACAGATGCCTTTTTTCAAATACAGCTAACACAGATTTTTTTGGAAGGAGGTCACAGTCCCAAGGAGGTCACAGTCAAAGATAGTCAAAAGCAAGGAAATCTGTAAAGAGACAGGGAGCAAGCATGGCATAAGATGAACCACCTGACAAATCAGTGTTTGCATATAATATGGTAGCATATAATAAAAACAAAGAAAGCAAGAAAGCTGTGCATGCACCTTAGGGGAGGAGACATCCTCTGATGATAGGTGGTGAGTAGGTTGACAGTAGATAGACCAAAGTTCCTGAGTAGACACAGATGACATATTCTTCCAAATTTTACCCTGTCCTGACCAGATCAAAACAACCAGTTTTTAGTTCAGTGATTCCTTTGCTATTTGCCATTCATCATCACAAGAACAGGAAGAAGATGTTCAACATAACATGTATGAAACTCTTGAAATTCTGTTAGGACTGAAATTTATTACTCATTATGTTCATTATTTTTATCAGGAAATAAAAATAATGTAATGCAATATTGAAAAAAGCTTTGAAATAAATGCAGCTACAAGTCTAAAATTAAAGGCAGCAAGATGTGCTGTGATAAATCTTGTCTTAGTAGTTTGGACATGTGATTGATAAATATGATAGTAGGGGCAAGGCAAAACGTGTAGATGATGTGCCACTGTTCACCAGTACATCCAAATTTCTGTGGATCTCTGATAAGGCAACAGTGTGTAGCAAATTCCAACCTTCTGTTTCCTCAGAGGACTGAGTTCTTTATGAACTACATAAAAGAGACTTTGTGGCCATCTGGGATAAATTGCACAAGCATGCCTTTGATGATTTTAAAAAACAATTGAACACATCTTCAGCAGTGGCATTTTATACTGTTTTCCAGTTCCCCAGGCATGATGCCATTTCTGTTGCACTGAGAAGGCAAGAAGCTCAGAGCACAGTTTCAGGAAGCTGCAGATATTGATGACCAACATATCAATTTTGATGATGCATTCCTGGTTAATATATGGTCTTCCAAGAATTTCAGTGAAGCTTTGGAACATGTTATTATAAATATCTTAATCACATGTTGGAAAATGCTAGAAGACAAAAATCAGGCTGCCTTTATGATGTTAAAAACTTCCTCAAAAGTTCAAATATATGACTGGAAACCTGCTAGTTAGAAGTAAGTGTTCCTGGAATCTGCACATCTGTGCATGCCCCAAAAGGCGAATTTGAAGTGTGTGGCTACATGCAATCTAGTTTGTTACAGGAACAGTATTATATCTGGATAAACATTCTACACGAAAGAATCCTGTCCTCTTCACAGCAGCTGCAGATCTGTGCAGAACTGTGTATTTTAAAAGGCGTTCAATAGCTCAGGCCAGTCTCACACCAGCACATGGACCTCAGAATGACAAACCATTAGGGGCACACTCGTTTCACCTGGCACCATTATTCTGGACTGCCCTTAGGTTACTCAAAGTATCTGTGTCTCATCCACCCAGTCAGACTGCCACTAAGTGGCATTGAATATGGAGTATGCAGAAACTTTTCCAGTATGAGCTCAGGACTGAAAATGCCTAAAGACATCAGGCTGGAGGTGCAATCAGCTCTACATACTGCAAAACTGGGGGAGCAAAATGGATTGAGAAGGTCCAGCACAGTGCATCTCCAAAGAGAAAACCAAATTGCTCCAAACCATGTTTCTGTCAAATGCTTATGGCTTGTCTAGACAGTGCCTGCACAAAATTCAGCTATTTCTGTGCAGGGCTGGGCAGCATCTTCTTCCTCAGAATCCTGTTAGCACTGCAACCTGCATCAAGTGTTGAGTGTCTGGATCCACTCAGCTGAGGCAATATTCTGTATCCCAGTAAATACCTCTGTTGATTGACTTCTGTGTGTTTGCATACAAACAGGTTGTAAACAATCCAAAATTACAGCTGTTCTCCTGCCTTGCCTTTGACCAATAAAAAAATCTGGTCTCAAGGGCACCAGGAGACAATTGGTTAATAGAACAGAAATGGGCATTATGCTTGTGTCTGTGGTTGTTCATACTTTTTCACAGTGAGTTTCTTCAGTTTCTGTGCTGCATACTGGGCACACAGAGGCCCATGGATGATCTCAGCGTTGAAGAAGTTAGCTTTAGCTTGTTTGATCTGGTCTTTCCATCTGCGTAGGAGACAGCCTTTCCAATGACATAGTCCAACAGTAACAGGTTATTTTTATGCTGAGCCCTTTTTGAAAGACATTTGATAAGCTAAAACCCCACCACCTTTTATTCAGAGTTTAGTAATCAAAACTGAAAGGGCTTATGTACTCTGCCAAAAACCCCTCTACTTTATGAAATGTGCAAATACAGTTTAAAGAGAGCCAAACAGCTGAAGGCCAACTGTTTTTTTCCTCAGGAAAAATAATTACATAACTCCATATATATGTAAAAAAAGAGAGGATGCACACATAAAAGTGACAGGGATGATGTTTTTCAATCTGAGATTGTAACTGATTTAACAGAGTGAAATATTTATAGACTGTGTTACTTAATAGAGAAGAAGAAAATTTGTGTTATTGAGAAGTTTAGAAAAAAGGTGCCTGAAAATGTACCTAAGTTGGTACCTGATTTTGCGAGAGGAAGAATACTTGAATACATTGAATCACAAGACCTTCACACAAGTTATGAATGTGATTTTCTTTCATGTAAAGGTCACAAAAAATTTGCTGCATTTAGGAGTGAAAGTTTAAAAACCTAAACACACCCCTCTCCCCCCAAAAACTGTGTATAAAGTATCACAGACACTTTTGAGTGCTATCAAACATCCTTGTGTGGTTGGCAGTTTCAAATGTCAGATCTTTGCTAGTCCATCGTGTTTTGAAGCTGGGAAACTCTTGATCAGCTCTTGATCAACTCTTTCATTCAAATTCAAATGGAGAATGATTTAATTTTGGTAGTTTGAAAATAAACGAAAGCTGTCTTTAGATAAGACTGAATAAATGTTATCTTTGCAGTTAGTAGAATTACCTCTTGTTGCTCAACATATAGCCTGTCTTGGCTATGCAATGGCCTTTTATTCTATTCTCTTTTCATTATTAGTCTATTAGATCTTTTGCTTTTAATGCAATTAGCATGGCAGTTGATTTTGGGGATGAAGAAGAAGAAGAATCCAGGCAAGAAAAAAGTCAGGCAATATATTGATAAAGGAATAAATCTCAGTCTAGTTTGTTTGCTTTTTTGTTTACTTCATTAGAAAAGACTGCAGGTTAAAGCTAGGTGTGAATTATGATCTTCTCTCAGTAGATAGAAATTCTCCTTTGATGTCCAGTTGCTGATTTTTAGCAGAGTTGCCAGAGTCAAATATCTCTGTGCCTCCTGGCTAGAGGGCTTGCCCTAATGCTCATGTTAGCTGTCAGTAGGCAGAACTATTGAGATTATTTCCCTTTGGAGTAAATCCATTCTGCTTTTCTTTTCTATGGAAAAATGATGCTACTTGCCCTTGGAGTGGAGTTCATTTCTGAGCAGTTCTATCTTTAGCTGGATGAAATTCAGGTGTTGGTTAAGGCTCAGAAACCTAATACTCCCTATTGCCTGGACTCTCCACTGCTCTGCTGTTGATTTGTACTGTTACACTGGGTATAGGTGATTTTAGGAAGATCAGTTTAATACCTCTGGGAATCCTTTACTCGTGTAGCAGCGACTTTCTCTTGGGCCGTAAAAGCATCAAGATACAGCTGGCTGACTAGTTGCAGGTGATTTTAATATACTTTCACTATTTGCTCTAAAAAGAAGGGATTTTTTTTTTTCTTATGGGATGGTATTCTGATGATAATTCAGAGAAGGTGATAGTTATATTAAAAATGTAAACTATCCCTCTATTCTGCTTTTTTTATAAAACTTTAATTTTCTTTTGAAAATGACAGATGTCTTGGATACTTCTGGCCTTTAAAAGACTGCAGGTAGTTTCTGAGAATAAAGATTGTAGTTAGTTGTCTATATAAGGTTGAAACAGGCAATCCACATTAATCCCATGTTCCCAACGGGAAATTTAGGTCTCACTATCCAAAACAGTTGTATACTGTATGCACTAGTAAAGATCTTTTGTTCTTCTGCTGTTAGAAGTGGCTCTTGCCTAGAATACTCACTTCTAATGCTTTTTATTCCATATTTGAAAATGTTGCTGAGGTGTGTATGTGATGAAAGGTGACTATGTGAGTTCCTAGAAACCCCAAAGAATAAGTGCATATTGATGTTTCCTTTAGTGATTTTTTCAATTTGTTTTCCTCAATATACAGGACCTAAGGAGTGACACAGTTACAGTGATCACATGTCACTGTTCTAAATGCCTACAGATAGTACTCTCTGCCCTTGCAGCTGGAATTGCTGTCTAAAGAAGGATTTGAATAGATTTTGTCCTTTCAATACCACTTACAAAACTTTTGGTGTCAGAAAGCAATATCTTTTATTTCATTATTGTAAAAATTATTTTTTCTCCTTTTGCAACTAGAAGTTTTGAAACAAAAAGAAAAGGATGTATTTGGTTCTAATGAGATGAACATCAGTTCTTTTTCATCCTTAAGAAAAGGAAAAGGCTTCATACATCACTAGCTGAAAAACACTAGATGCACAGATGGAGACAGAGATGATTCTCTTTGATAGGATACACAGTCGGTATGAATGCAAGACAGAAGTTTGGGAAAGGAGGTTTAAATTTATTCATTATGAATATTTTGGTTACTTATTTGGGACTCTGGTGATAAATTTATAGTATGAATTAGAACCCTTTGAACTTGTTTAAAACTTGGGGACGTTGGCTTCTCATATAGACCTTTATGTTGGGATTTAATTCAAAACAAAACCTCCCAGCTGTCCACAAGCCTTCCAGCTGTCCAAACTCCTGCATGAAGATTCTAGTGTGGGATTCAGCTACCTTGTAACAGCAACTGTGCTACTCAATTGTGTGAGACTTGCTGCTTGGGCTTGAGCAGCCTCTCCAGGAAGAAAAGGTCCCTTGTGAGTCCTATGTTATGTCCTGTGGAAGTGTCTTGGATGTCCTGTGACATCTTGGACACACTGTGGTGTTGGTAGCTGGATCCTGCCAAGGATCCAGCCAAGGGAGGCTGGAGAGTCACTCACCTCATCCAAAAATGCTACCACCTATATTCATGGCTCTTTTCTAGATCTATATTATATAGGTTACCACTTAAATGCAGGTCTCTCCTGTAGATCTTGTATAATATTGCCAGTCTGTGCAGGTTTTGGACATGGAAGGAAGGATCTGTTTGCATAGACATCTATATTGATGCCTTTGTGTTCTGGTAAGCTCAGTATCTCTGTAGGCATTTTAGATTGTATTGGCTTTATCCATGGACCAAAGAAAGCTTGACCTCATATTCAGACTCATGCCTTGAAAAATCTGATCCCTTGGGAAGAAAGAGATAACATTCTTTAAAGTAGGTTTTTATACTTATCAAAATGTATTTCTGCATTCTGGAGATCATATATGCTTGTTTCTAACATTTCTTTTCAGAAAGGATATGTCAATTCACTGCATCTGGTTTGTTTCCCAGGACAATTCAGGCTGCATGGGCAGAATAATTGTGAAAGGTGAGCTACACAGTTTTACAAGAAACCAGCTTGGGACAAAATATTCCTATTGCCTTTGTTTTCTTTCCTGACTAAAAGGTTTTGCAGGTGCTTAACATATGAAAGCTGAAGCATTAGACTGGAGGCCCATTGAGCTTCAAGTTCTCTTTCTGGCAGAAATTAGTTAGCAAATTTTGATACTGCAAAGAAAGGAGAGGGAAAATATGCACCATATCTCAGTCAAGCATGGTTAGTAGACTTCTGTTTTGTTTCCCATTAATCAACAACAAATTGAAATTAAGGGGATTGTGAAAGACGGTGTAAAAGAGTAAAGCTTTATCATGGAAACAAAAAGCTTGATTTAGAACAGTTATCAGTGACTTTCTTGTATACTCCACCATATATCATGATCAGGTTTTATTTCTAATGCAGTTTTGTTTCCTTGCAGTTTGAGTCATCACTGAGAAGAAGCCATTGACTCGTCCTTGAAATCTTTAGAAGAAATATATTACTTGCTTTTGGTGAAATTATCAATGATTTAATTCTTGGAGGTGTTCTGTTGTACGGGTCGAAATTTTGTAAAAAGTGCTCACTGCACCCCTGGCAATCCATTTTGTAGAGGGTCCTTTGTAATTTTACTAGAGTTACTCTTTCCAAAATCCCTCAAACACTGTTAGACTGAAATATTTTGGTTTTGTGAAGAACCATGCCCTGTATATTATTACAGTCCTATATATCCTTATAGCTGTTAGCTATTACATTAGCTGATAATTATTTAACTGCAGTTTTCATAATCTATTATCAATGAATATTTTATTTTATGTGGTATTAGTTTACTAAATGAAACTGCTGTGAAGTTAATTACTGTGCAGGTTTTCTTAAGGTGAAAATGAGAGAAATTGCTTTTGCAGCAAAATTTGTCTATAGAATTTGTTGTGTCATTACAGGATAATGCCAACAACATAATCCCTCAAGAAAGCAAAGCAGTTCTTAGCCTTGTCTTGTTGTTAGGGTGACTGATTAAGCACTTGTAGAGCTGAATCCTGGCAGGGCAAAAATCTGCAGCTTTGTAATTTAGGCTGCACTCAATTGTAAAATGAATGGTACACTTCCATAGTCTTTGAAATATCAAACCTTTTTTTTAATGTTTGTATTTCGACCTACTCAGGTGCTAATGCTCATTTAAAAATATATTCTTTCACATATCCAGCCACTCCAGGCTGCAATGGCTTTCTACAGGCAAAATTCAATGGAGGAGGCTCTTTTGTTCTCTACTGCACTCCAGGGATTTCTGATGTTGGCAGCTGCTATGTTTTTGGAAACTTCAATGTGCTCATGATGCTTTCAAATGTCTTTTTGCTGAAAGCAATTTGAGTCCAATTTAAAACATATATTTCTGCCATTGCAATTGACATAGATTTTAATTTCAGACTGAAAGAACATTGATTTATCATTTGGCTTTTCATGGTGCTTTTATATAGGCTGTGTTCTGCCTGCCCTTCTAAGAGAAGGAGCACTTTGCAAGGCTTTGGGGAAGAATGATAGGTGACTTTGGTACTGAACTGGGCCCTACATGCTAAGAACCCCTGTCGGGACAACCTCAGCCCAGCATAGCCAGGAGATGGGCTCAGCTGCATCTGGACAGCGTAAAAGGGAAGGAAAGAATTTTTGGTCAAGGATGGCTTCCTGAGAGCTTTATTCAGATTCTCTGCAGACTATTCTCTGTTTCAATTCACAATACTCATCACAGCTGAAAAATTGCATAGTAGGAGGCCTTTAGCTGTCTGGGCAGAAGTGAAAGCTTTCTGTCTCCATAGGTAACCCTCCTTCTTTCATATTTTAGAAACGCAGAAATTGAACCATCTTTTAGATAATAATCCTTGATGATCAGTCTGCCCATTTTTCCATTAAATGATGAACAATACTGGGTAACCTCCATTCCTGTATATCCATTGCTTTTGGTATTCAGGCAAAATTGCTAGATTTTTCTCGGTTAAGAGATATACTCCGTTGATGGCATCCCAAACACTATTTCCATATTTCTCTTACATGAAAGTTTCTTTATTAATGACCACTTGAAAAAGACCACTTTTTAGTCTTAAAAGGTGATTTTTTATGAAGGAACTGTGTCCAGATTAATGCCTTCAGTTGACAGAAGAATTGCAATAGTATTGTACTTATTTATCATGTAACAGATCTTTATAGCAACAAAAAAGAAAACACGAAGTGGAAAAGATGATCGAGGAATTGTATGTTAAAGTTGCGAAAGGCAATTATTTAATGCTCCTGATGACACTTTTGGAAAATATGTGGGAGAATGTGGCTGGAGTCTTTCTGCCCAACTAAAAGCTTTGAGAGGCCATAGAGACCTTTGTCCAAATTTCTTTCCTTATTTTTCTGTTTCATGTTAAATTATGAAAAAGAACAAGTAGAATTACCCCAGGCCCTCCACTTGTGTTACTGTTGTCTGCTCAGCATGGGAAATTAGGCTTGAACTGTTCAAAATCTGGTCTATGTGAGGATATAATGGCAGAATTTGGCTGTACTTATTCAAAGTTCCTCTCAATCATGCAGCATGCACTCCCATTGGTTTGAAGTCGGAAAGCTAAAGTTGTTAAAAAATTATATGCAAGCTCAATCAGCTCCTCAATCTAGATTTTGAATAGCCAACAGACCAGCTTCCAGTGATTTCAGACAATTGCTTGGCTCATGCTGGAACAGAATCACTGATAAATGTTTCCAATTGTACCCTTCATTATGACTTTTCAATGCATCTTTAACTCCTTGGAACTGGAATTCACTGTCTGCATTTGATTGCAGCCCACTGTCCCGTGCTGAAAACCCCTGTTTCTTGGTATTAAGGCTCTCGGTATAATTAGAGACTATTCATGGCAGCCAGCAACACAGATCCTTTTCCAGATGTTGGAACTTTCACAGCATTGCTTGTAATTTTTTTTAAAGCAATTTGTTGCATCTCTCAAAAAACTCAGAGACAGTCTGTTACTGCTGCAGCCTTCACCTTATTATAGGCAACTTTTAAAGCCTTTGACTGAATTCTTAAATGGAAAATAATTAGGAAAGGTGGAGAAAATTCAGCCAAAAACATTTGATTATGGCTTTGTGCATCTCACTGCTTTGCTCTAACTAGAAAACATGAAGAGAAATAGTAGTGATGCATTAAGAAGGGAGAAATACCATTTTTCAAATATTAATAAAAATTTTGTAAAGCTTTCTCCAACTTAAAATAGGGATCCTTTCAGCAATTAGTCCCCATATCCTGCTAGGTCTGCCATGATATATTTTATCGTTTATGGAAAAAAGGTTCTGCAACAGACTGAACCATGGGTAACCTTAGATACTTCACCTAAGACCTCTCCATTTGTGTGATGCATAATTGGGATGATAAAAAGAGGATCACCACTCTGAAAGCTGACACAGGGCTGTTCCAGCTCCTGCAGGCCCAGGAAATAAAGTGTCTCAAATTGGTTTCAGGCATTTCTGTTCTGCTGCAAACTCAGCCTCTGACTGTGTGCCAAGTGTGTCATTGAGAATGGTCTTCCTGCACAGGGAAACCATTACAGTAGGGCACAATTTCCAAGTGCCACAGCTGTGCTGCAGGAACTGTTGTCTAGATGCGTGTCCTGCTTGGGGGGTTGAAAAGAACTTGGGGGGACTCTCTCTGGATGTCACCTCGATTTCATAAAGCACCAAATGCACACCAAATAGATTTTCCCGTGGTGTGACACACAGATTCCATCCACGGAGAGATTCCCAGAATTTGAAGGTACATATAATTTACTCTCATCCTATATTTTTTCTATTTTTTAAAACATCTCTTTTAATATCATATAATCGTAGAATACCACATTGGAAGGAATCTCTAGGATCATATGATCCAACCTTTTCTGGCATAAGCACAGTCTAGACATGACCCAGCACTTGTCCAGCCAAATCTTAAAAGTGTCCAATATTGGGGAATCTGACACTTCCCTGGCAAGATAATTCCAACAGATGCTGTTTTTATTGTGAAAAATATTCTTCCTGTGTCCAACTGGAATCATCCCATGAGTAAATTTTACCCATTGCCCCATCTCTTTTCCATGTGACTCCTTCTAAAAAGGCTTTTTATCCACTCTTTAAATACTGGAACATGGTGATAAGGCCTCCCTTTCTCTTCTCAATGTTGACCAAACCCAGTTCTCTCAGACTTTCCTCATATGGCAGCCTTCCCAGCCCTTGGATCATCTTTCTCTGGAATCTCTCCAGGCTGGAGACTTTTTCTGACAAATGAAAAAAAAAAAAAAAAAAGTACTGGCAGGATGAAAATCCCTTGTATTTGTGCAGACAAAATATATGAGCAACCCTTGAGATTCCTACATCAAAACTGATCACAAATTATTTCATAACCATCTCCTCGATGACTTAGCTTGACTCTCTTTTGTGATTGCAATGAGGCAGGTCCAGTATAATACAAAATTCTTTAACTAGTTGTCTCAGGGAAGACTCTTGTATGGGAGGAATGATATCACAAAATCAACCATCTGGGACAGATGACCCAGGTTTTATGGAAAATAGACTGATCTCATATCCTTCCAGATGCCAGGGGCTATCTGAAGTCTGATCAGCAAAACAAGCTGCTCAAACAGACTTTCTGCTCATGAGGCTCTGCCAGGAGTCTTACCAGTACTAAGTCAGCTCAATTTTCTCCATGTTTGGATTTCCATCAACAATTTTTTCTGCAAGGTGGTCTGCTGTTTAAGGCATGTCATTTAATCATTTCTGTGAGCACGCAGGATGAAATTACCTATGGGTTGTAGATGTAAGGATACTACTTGAGTGCTGGGCTTGGGTTTGCCAGGTGCTCATCTGGTGGCATTGATGTGGACTGATCACATCCTTAAGAGTCTAACTTTTGAGCTCTCATGAAGATGGTACTGAAGAGCAAATAAAACATTTTTCTTAGAAACATGTGGAGTGAGTCAGGACGACCATTGGCCATGCTGTTTAACTGTGAGGGAGAGTTCTTCTCCAAGATCTGAGAGTCAGCATATGGACTGCTACAAGAAGGCACAACTTAGTAGTCCCTGCAGAGAAGTTAATAGGATTTTGGCAGGTTACCAACATTTACAATATCACTTTACTTCTTTCTTACCATAAACTGAAGTTTCCTCACAACTTGATTTTGTTTTAGACGGTGTCTGCTAGTTGGCTATTGAAATAAGGGAGAAGTATAAGAGTTACAAAGCATTAACCTGTAGGTTTCTGATTTTCTTCGGGAAATACTGGAGCTTTCAGTGGGCTTTGCAGACAGTTTAGGCTGGCTAAGCACACTGTGGATGCACACAGATTCCAGAGCTTTGTGACTGAGTTGTAGTTAAGCCAGGAAAACAGCAGCCTTTGCAGCATTGCTCTTAATATTGAACTTTTAACCCCCTCTCTTGTCTTCAGTTTCTCAAATGGTGTTTATGGGGGGACTGGACACCTTATTTACCGCATATATTTTTCACTTCAACTTTTTCACTTTTACTTTTTTACATCAGATATTCCTTAGGGATATCTCTAGTAGAGGCTGTGGCTTCTTCCTAGATGTTTGCATCTTTCTTGGTGGTGGTACCTTGGTGTGTGCCAAGAAAATTATAATTTATATAACGTTCTGGAACTTTTCTGAAGGGTTTAATTTCCCTCCTCTTACCCCATATGGCCCAGTATAATGGAATAAAGCACTGTGCTTTTGCCACAAGAGGCCATCAGCTTGGCCAAGGGTGGACTGATGTACTAAATACACTGACACAGTTTGTATGTGAACATGAAAAGGGGTTGGACTAGATGATTTCCAAAGGTCCTTTCCAACACTGACAATTCTGTGGTTCTGTGGTATCAACCTTACAAAGGTGTCAGTAGATGCTGTGGCTCAGTTGTCTTTGACTCTTTGCCCTTCTTGAAATAGCAGTGCTGCCCTGACAGCCTATATAAACCAGTTTGAATTGTGTAGTGCTCCATGTGTATCCTTACTACAGGAGTATGCCCTCAAGGGATAGACCAAATCCTCTTTTGACTATAGGATGTCACTAAAAGACTAACATGATTCCTTCCTTAGCTCAAAATAGTATGGGGAGTGGGGTGTATTACTGTGCTGCCACACCCACTCCATCCAGTGGGGATTGGCACACATGGCATAGGATTGCTTCTTCAGAGAATGCACATCAGTATGAATTTCTGCCTATTTGTAAGAAAACATAATTGGAGATTATGTAAAGCTTAGTGTTTTAACTATTTATGTAGCTCAACAGACAGAGGGATGTAAACAGATTGTCACTCTAAAATTGCGACATTAAATTACTCCCTAAAGCAATCACTGTTGTTTTTGATTTTTTAAAATTCATACAACACATTGAAACAAGAGGGAAAAGCCAAATGCAGGATAAAACTGAAGCTATAAATCTGCTGAAGTTACCAGAGTTATTCTGAAGCTAATTATAACTGTATGCAAAGCAAATGAAGTGAGAACTGAATTAATGGAGACTACTACCTCCCACGAGCTAATGAGGCATGCTTTATACCAATAGCTCTTCAAATTGAAAAAATTAACCATGAGAAAGAAAGAAAGAAAGAAAGAGAGAGAAGAATTGAGGAAATTATTTAAGAATAAGTATAGAAGACCAGAAAAGCAGTAAGATCCCTGCTGTTCAATGTTCTCCCTTGACATGCTTTTCTAAGTATCTGGTTGGCTCTCAATTTTTTTTTTTTTGTCTATCTTCATAGGCATTTTTAGGGCCACTGGGCTAAAGAAAACAAGAAAACCCTGTTGATTTGGGACAATTTTTTCCCTGTCCTATTTGGACATTTTCCATGGCATTTAGTTTTAAAGCTTTGCGCCCAGTACTCTGAAGTAACAGGGGCAGTTGAGCTGGCTGAGGCTGCTTCTTTTCTTTCAAGTATGTGACAGGACTTTTCAGCCCTGATACAGAAAAAGCTTATCTTTTTTCCCTTCATGACTCATGGAAGGGAAATAAACTGGAATAATAATAATAATAATAATAATAATAAACTGGAATAGTTTGCCTTCTGATGAATTATCTTGGCTGTAAAACATCTTAGCCAGAAATAAACATCCTTCCCTGAACGCGTGGGAAAGGACAAGCAAAAATTCATGACTGACAGACACAGAACTTCTACAAAATATAAAAGCCCACCACAATTTTCATAAAATCAGAAATCTCTTAGACATCTAATCTCTTAGACAATCTCTTTCGTCTATGCGTGTGGGGAGGTGTCCTGGGAGTCGAGATGTTGGCCTTGAGTTACTTTTCTGGATGCTGAGTGAAAGGAGAATTCTGTACACCACTGTCATGCCTTGATAAGTTACATCGGCTCCTAATCTGTACTATTTCTTTGCTAAGTGTAATGCAGTTATCTTTATTACTGTGCACTGTCTTATGAACCTACTAGTAGTGTTTCTTTTGTTTATCCCGTGTTGTAAGAAGTCTGTTAAAATCTTATGTCTGTTTTCCTTGTGTCTATTCAATAAATAATTAATGTCATGACAGACTTGATTGGTAATTATAAAGAACTTGCAATTGAGAGACATTTGGGGTGCTGGCTGCCTCAGAGCTACTGCCAGAAATCTGAGTCTACAGCAGGGCCTGACTGAGCTCTTGTATCCATTCGTAACGAAGTATAACAAAAAATGATTGTTTTTGGCTTTTGTTCTGTGGTCCACTCCACCTGCTACCCATTAGGCTTTTATTTCTTCCTTTTTGTAATCTTCTATTTAATTTTATTTGTCTGTTGTACTCTTTTTCTTTCATAAATCAAAATCCCCATCTTCTTTTCTGTGTTGCTGTGCATCTACAGCCATATTTTTGCCTGGTGAAATGGGATATTTTTGCCACTCACTAGGAAAAAACCTAATAACAAAGTGTTTGGATCAATATCTTATCTGTTCAGAAGATCTGTAAATCTGTGCTTTGAAAGGGCTCTGTGTCCCATCTTTCACTGAGTAGCATATATATCTACTAGATTTTATTTACACAAGGAAATTTAATTTCAAAAGCAATCAGAGCTTTTACACAAGATTATTATGCAATCTTATTTAATAACACCAGCATCTAAATTCAGGACCTTTCCTTGAAGTATATACTATTAAAAGGCTCTTGAATAATCTGCAGGCAATATTGTTGCATTGCATTTTTTGCTAAATCAAACTGGACACTAAACGCAAATGACAAAGTAGAAAGGTAAACAGAATTGAAAAGAGATATATAATAGTAGCAAGGAGATGAAAAAAGTGGTCTTGACTACAAGCCACCACAACTCTCCATTTTCTTACTTTGAAAAAAAAAAAATATACATAAAATATGGTAGAATCTAATAATTAGATTACTAAAAGCATTTTTGCAACAGAAATTCATTTGACATCTCGCCACCAATGAAACAAATGTTAACAATTATAAGTTGCCAAAGAATCACTTTTTCTATTCATGTCCTTATATAACTGATCGAAATGAAGCAAAACTATTTCTGGAAATAATTTCATGTAGGAAAGAGGGTTCAAAGGAAAATGGCAAATCCTTCTCATGGGCCACAGCTGAACCAACTGTTTTTAAACAATTCCTAACAAACTTATATTTTATCTGTTTTTGAAAATGCTGAACTGAACAACCCACTACCCTCTAAAATTTCTGTTATGAAATGTCCCTACTGAAATGAAAAAATATATCAATGCTGGATTAGCTTTACTTTTAGAAAGTTTTCCCACAGTTTAACATGTTAATACTTGCTTAGGTAAAATGAGAAAGTGCTGGATCTTTTAGTGACAGATCTTTTCATAAAATACTAGTAACACCTGAATAGTTATTAAACATAACAGGTAGTTTCCCCTCCCCTCTGCTATACTGTGTTTGTTTGCTCATTTGTGCCCACTACAAGCTTCTTTTGTGTAGTACCTGAAGGTGTGAATCCCCAGAAATTCCGGAGAGAAAGCTGTTCATCATCCCCTTGCTGTGCCTTCCCAAGAAATCTGTCTTCTTCAGACAAATCACAGCTAATGTGAAAATCAGATTTTCTTCAGAAGCATCTTGTTTACAAACAAGAACAGTTCTTGGCTGGACATATTTACTTTGTAGCTGGTAAGAGGTCGAGTGGTTAAGTCAGTTCTTTTAAATGCAAATAAAGTTAAGCAGAGGATTTAATTTGATTTATTGGTCCTTACTTCCTAATTACCACATCTTCCAGCAAAAGACCAACAAAAGGGAGTTGCAAAGTCTTCATCTCTACATTGTAGAATTAATTACCAATGTAATGTCACTTCTCTAGTCCTATTGTTTTCTATTTTTAGAACTTAAAAATTATTTATGGCATTAAGGAATCAAGATCCACTTGAGACTGCTGTGTGAAAGTAGAACTGATTGTTTAAAAGGTGTGAAAATAGCAGTATTATTTACACGTGTTTGTGAGAGTGGTATTCTTGTAATTGAATCATGTCTTTGCAAGGTTCTCTATCACATTACTTCTGAATGCATGCACAGTGACATTAATTTCAGTATAATATGTGACTTACATGTGTTTATTTATTCCTTTTCATCCCTTCTGTCACACTTACTAAGCTTTTGTGATATATTAAAAAAAAGGTTAAGTCATCTTTCTGATGGGGCTTTTAAACAACAAATTTCCTTCTTCCAGCTGGCTCAACCTCTCAGGCTCAAAGATTTCTACGTTGCTAACCTTAACTTGGGGGAAAGCCTCGGCCCTATTGATAGAACCGAGAAAATCGCTTTTATTTGAAGACAATCTTACTGCAAGAAAAAGGCATGAGAATAGACAAGCAAATTTATTTAAGGGAAAGCATTATTTCTCCTCCACAGTAAGAACAGTTCTAGTTGCCCACTGTTTTAATGGAACCATAAAATAAAAGCGCAATCAGTTTTACCAATTTTTAAAATGAATCTCAAATACTACTACAGCTTTTTCAAAGGTGTGTCCTCTCATTCACAGGAGCAAAACAGTTAGTCTTTAATTGCCCAGGGAACAACTTTTGCATAATATCCAGAGGATGAAGGCAGTTCTTTACTTTTTACATTACTCATTGTAAAGATATCAAAATATATCTTTGATACATCTGAAGATACTCTTGAGATATCTAAAGATATTCCTTTATCACAACATACACATTATATAAGAAGACAAAGAGTATCACACTGTATTACATTTTCTTCTTGAATTTCTCCCTTACATTAAAACTTCTGTGAAAATGTTTCAATCACCTACATATAAATTCTAAATAAACATATTCATTAAGCTGTTGGTTCCATTTCCCCCACCTCTGCCATTTGCTTTAAATGCACTTTTTATTTTGAGATGATCCTTTGCTTCAAAGAAATATCTGATAAATAAGCCTGTAAAGATCTTTAACATTTAAAGATTTTTAACATAAGTGGCACATTTTTTATTTATAGACTTGACAATCTCATTTTCTCCTCAAACAGTTATATACATAATGTTCACCACTCCATTTAAGGAGAAATAGCTTGAAACGTATCTCTAAAAATACAAAAAATTTTTTCAATTTTACCATAGTAAATTCTCAAAAATCTTTTAGAAATAAGCAATTAATCTTGCATTTCCAAACCCAGGAAACTTCAGTTGAGTTAATGTTAGTGGATGGGTGTCCAGAAAAATGAAGAAAAAAAACCCCAAACATTCTTAAGACGGCTCATACCTTCTGCTGTCAGTCCAGTTCTAGATAAATCCCCTATTTTTTTTTTTAATGTTGTCACACAGATGTCTCTCTAAGTTTTACCTAGCTTGCTGGTAAACTTGTATGAAAAGAATAATACCACGTGTCTATTGCATGTGTCTGTTGCATGTATCTGTTGTGGTCTTGTCTTCTCTATGTTTTTATAATTTGGTCATCTCTTCAAAGGCATCCTTGGAAAGGATTCCCTAACCATAAACATATTGGAACAGGATTTTTGTAAATGTGTTTATGCCTTTTTATATGCTGTACCTAAGCCAGTTTTACTTTTTTTCCCCCCATGCAACAAAATTTAAAGTTTTTGAAGTGTGGCTTCTTATTTTAAATAGCCTTCTTTACTGTGTTGTTTAGCCATGCCAGCTTTCTTTTTTGTGATACTCCTACAAGCATTTTGGCAAATGATGCACATTTGTTTTGAATTTCTAATGTGTAATCTGCCAATGTTTTGCAGTTTTGGCTTTGTTGGTTTAGGTGTTTTTTTCTCTCTAGAAGTTTTTCTCACTTTTAATGTAATTATTTTTGAAATTAGGCAGTACTACAGTGTCTTTATTGCTTTTCTTATTTCTTCAATAGATAATTGATACTTATTCGTTCAGGTTTTTGAAAATAATTTTTAAATCAGGTCTGCAAAGTTGTCATTTTGGCTAACAAGCAGTCTTGATTTCACACTTGAAAGGTAATTTCTGTCCAGTCTATATTATAGTAGACGGAGTCTCATTACTTGGTTTGTCTCCTTAGCTTCTAATCACCTTCACCCTCTCTCAGTCACTACCACTGTCCTAGCTGAGCAATTGTGGTGGTGTGTTAAGCTTCGTTTTACAGATTTGATGTTATTTTTTACAGTTGTGTTTTGGAAGTCCAAAAGATGGTTTATTCCAGGTTCCCCCTTTTTCTTTACTCCCTGTTGGTTTATTCCTTCTAGAAAGTCCCTAACCCGGTTACCCTAGCAACCTTCCCCGTCTGTCAAATGTATCCTTTCCCCAGAGGCTGTCAGTCTCCCGGGAGGCCTCTCCTCATTCTGGAAAGCTCGGAGAGGTTCAGCTCCTGATTGGGACAGACTCTGGAAATCCCTTACTTCCCCTCAATGATTGGTTCTCTGTATGTCACTCCACTCCCAAACCCCTCCTCTTGTATCCTGCCATTGGTTTAATGTCTTGTACACGCCCATGAACCCCTGTCCCTCTTAAGCCCCTGCTCTCCCTGGGAGACAGGCTTTTTGGAGCTCTCCCTTCCCTGCTAATAAACTCCTCCTGTGACGCTCCAGAGAAGCCTCTTTCTCCTCCTTCGCCGCAGCCGCCTTCACATCGCTCGTGCAACAGCACAGCTTACGCACCGTGTGGGTTCTGCTGGTCCGTCCTGCGGAGCCCTACCGAGGCTGGGACGGTTTCCCGCCAGGGCTGCCGGGCCGAGCTGGGAAGCCGCTTCGTAGCGGACGAGGGAAACACGCCTCAAGCAATCTTGATACTATATTTTCCCTATTTTGTCCTTTAAGATCTAAGCCTATAAAGATTTTATGTTGCTTGTTATTCACCCATTTACCTGATTTGATGGCTATTTACAGATGAAACTAATCCAAACTGTGATAAAGCATTTTTAAAATAAACAGGCAGTGGAAAAGAAGTTAGTCAACCATCTCAAAGTCCCATCATTTTAGATGAAAGTCACTTTTGGTAAAAGCTAGAAGGCTTACAGGAGGCTGATACTGGAGTCTAATTGCTAATAGAAATTGTAGCTATAAATATCAGCACCATATGCAAATGATGGTAGTGTAAGACGTAATTCTGTATATTGATATTTACTGTTATCATATCTCTGAGTTTCTTCAAAGCTTCTCTAATAGAAAATTATCTAAATATTCTTAAAGATACCTCTGTTATGGAGAGATTCCGTAACTAAGCAGATGACAAAAATATCAGTGGGTAGAGTGCAGCAACAATCTGGAAATCAAATACAGCATGTAGGAGACTTAACAAAGATATGAGAATGGTAAGAAATAGATTTCATGTGCCTCAATTCTCTTTAGTCCAGAAGGGAAATAGGAATAAGACTTTGAATCAATCCTGTTGCTCTACTAACTGGAGAAACTGTTTCCCAGTTTCTAAAAAAATCCCCAGAAGCAAAGAAATGAAACACACCAAATTAGAGTAAAAGGGAGAAACTTGACCTAACTTAGAAGAAGAGCAAGCCAGGAAAAATTTAGTCCACCTCTGGGATGGCTGGAGAATTTTACAAGCAAGAGTATGCTTAAAATTGGGGGAAGTAAGAGGAAAACGGAAAGCTTGAGAATACCGTCAGCTCTTTCCAACAGATAACAGTAATATTGCCTGCTGTTTCCTGCCAGTGAAATTGAAGTGGTGTCTTGCTTTTAAATTTGGCAGTATTAGTGTATTGCTCTCAAGAAATTGAAGCTTTAATGGAAAATCCCAGTGTAAACCCCTGCTTTCCATTCCCTGTTTATTGGAAAGGAAAAGGGTTTGTCTAAGATATCTCCACTGGAGTTCTCTGATTTGTCATACAGCTCTTAATGGAGGATATTTAACTCACTTTTAAGTTCTGCTGTTATCTTCCTGTAACAAAACAGACAGACACAAAGAGAAATAGAAGAAGAGAAGCAATATAGGAAACATGGATTTGTTGACATTTGCAAGACTTAAAAGACTAATATTTCTGTCAGCAGTCCAGATCATGGATGGACAGTCAGCCAAAACATTTACTTTGGATGCAGACTGAATTTACCCATCTGGTATCATCTCATTAATCTTACCTCCAACCCTTTTTTCAGGTGACTGCCACTCAGCAGCATCTCATTTGGTGTGTCGGTTCTCTCTGGGGTCCTCAGTAGTTCAGTGGTGATGGCAAGATGCTTGCTGGGGTTCTGGTAGCACACAGGGCAGTTTGCTAGCAGTGTCCTCTTCAGCTCTTCCGCTTGTGGTGCTGTGTTAACTGGCATTTTCATTAATGGCTCCAGGTTACCAGAACCTGTTATGAACTTAGAATTGCTTACATGTATTTGTGTTTCACAGTCAACATATACTGACTAAACCTCAATCCCTACAGAATCTGTCCATTGGGCAAGTTTGCCAGTCCTTATGGGAAACAAAGGTCATCATCAACTTCATGGAGTAAGGCATTAGCCTGCTTTATAGGTGGGCTGAAAAGCCCATTGCAGTGGGTCTGCTGTGCTGAGTTTGTTAAAGGATATTACAAAAAATATACCAATTCATAAGAAAGTTGTTGTACTGCACTAAATAGTTAGTTCACTTTGTTATTGCACAAAGGTGATTTTTGCACACACATATAATTTAGTATATTTTGCTCAATGGATTGTCCCACACACACCCCTCTAGGTTTCGGTTTTGGTTGCCCCAGTTGGCTCCCTCGTCCCTCCCCCAGGTTGCCCCCATTGGTTGTGGTTCCTCCCCCTCTCCCCTCCTCTTTCCGAGGGCACAAAACTGATTGCCGTGAGGGAGGAACCTCTTTCTGCTTCCTGGTAAGGTTCTGGAAGGAGTGAAACTGGGACTGTACAAGAAGAAGGAAGAGCACCTCTTGTCTTTTGTCTTTGTTCACCTTATCTGGCCGTGTGCTCGGGGTCCAGAGCTAGCCTGGCTAGACCCCTTGAGAGCACAGGAACCACGACAGAAAGTTTTATTTTTTTCTACCTCAAAATTTGGCTCTAGAAAGCACAGGTATATTTAAGTATTCAAGCAATAGTTTCATACTTCTTTTACAAATGGACTAAGGGCTGTATGTTTATAATGAAACCCAGTTTCCACTAAAAGAATCACTTTTCATGAGTAAGTTTAACTTTTCCTATTCCAGTCCAGAAACACCAACTTGACTGGTCCTCTTAATTATAAGGATGAGCAATGTACCCCTGAAGCAAAAAGGAGTTACTGTATGACATTTGATGATATACCATATAATGTCTCAGAGGAGACTGTATGTCATTGTAACTCAGTGTTGCACATTTTCTGGTGCCTGTGCAATGTGAAGTGATGAAAATTTATTCTTCACTTTATCAGCAGAGGTAAAAATACTTTTGTTAAGTTAGAAGAGACAAAACATAAATAATTTAAGATCTAGCTTCTTAATACTTGCTTAATTTTAATGAAATTCAAAGATAAGCATATTTTTATTAAAATGCTAAACTCATGAAGCAACAATCTTCCAGCCAGATTCTAAGTCAAAACTGGCTATATTCAATTAGAATAAACATGTATTATATCACTTTTTATGTATACATTCAATATGGTTATTGGTAGAGGTAAAGTAAAACTCTGCAATAATCTCAGGGAGAGAAAATACAAATAATTAAATATCTGTCTTTCTAGAATAGGATTAGTTATTATGAAATTTGGAGATAGAACAACTTACTGAAAAAATAAAGGCTATTCATGGTATAAAATTTTTCTATTCTGCTTTATCAATCAAAATTCAACTTATTTGATATTTTCAGAAGCAAATACATCATTATTTGGTTTCTGATTGTACCAGTTGAAAAATCTTATCTCAGTTATCAAATACTAAAGGTTCTAATTTAAACACAAATATTTGAATCTAAATAACATTTTTTTCAATATTGTCAGAGCTCTTTTGCTGATCTCTGGCTTTTCCAAAGCAAGATTATATAACATATTCCTTACAGAGACATGTAATCAGGCAAGAGCTGTGGCAAGTGAACAAAAGCACCGGAATTTAATGAGTCTTACAAAAAGCAATGTTACAAAGTAACTTCTTCAGTCACTGAAGTAAAGCACTTCACTCTGGTAAAGCAGAGGAAAACAACAGACAGCCTCTACTTTGCAGTCAGGCCTCACACAATAGAAATTGCAGCCACTAGGATGGCCACAGTGGTTCAAAGCAAATACAGCAAATATAGCAAATCCTTCTACACAACTTTCATTTACTTTGGTTATCTAACAAACTCTAAACTGTGCATTACACAGGAAAAGCATTTTTCTTAACTTTGAGGGCCTCTGTATATACTCTAGCCCAGATGGCAAAGTGAGAAAGGTATCCACAACACGAGTTTAAACATGTTTCAGATGGAGAGTATCTGAAATCTTCTATCAACCTTCATAGGACTATTTCATAGCAGAGCAGACAATCCGTGAAGACTCTTCCAGTCTCCCAGAGGAGCCTAGAGGAGTTATAGCCTTGCTATTGCTCTACAGATTTCATGTTGGGATATCCACAATCCAGTAATGATTGTGGATTACAATCCAGTAATGAAGCAGTGAATGTTTCTGTCAAATAGATTCTAACAACAAAAACTACAATTGCTTTTCTCTAATTAATATTTTTCTTCACATGCTAAGATGTAAAAATATTGGAAATAAACTCTAAGATAATAATCATATAAAATATTTTCACTTATTAATTATCAACCCCCCCCAGCTGCCTAGTAGGAAAAGTTTTTCATGCTCTGAAAAGTATAGTTTCTAAATACAATTAATATTTTCAGAAATCCTGTCAAAATGGTAAGAGTTATGAAGCCTTACTTAATTTATAGGAACTTCATAGGGAAGTGTTACAGCTCAATCAATGCAGCAGTGTTCAGCTTAATTGGTCCCAGTGGCTGCATCTATAATATTAAGCTGTGAAGAGTTAGAGAGTATGACAGAGCACATGTACCAAGCTTTGCAGCATGCAGGCCCTGGCAGGGCTTTGGCCTTGGGTCAGCTCACACTCCTCCAGACAAAACCCCAAACCATGTCTGAGCTTTGGCATGGGCAAGGGAGCACTCTTGGCAGGCAGTTTGGAAAAGCTCCCATGTTCTTGTGGGTAAGTAAGTGTAGTTGTGTGGATGATACCATAAGGTATTATTCCATTAGAGACGCAAGGGATGAGTCCCTGCTGGGGATGTACAGCTTCTGGTGCCTAGCACAAAAGTTGTGGCTTCCTGCACTCTGGGGTTTTACTTCTGATGCTGCTTTCCTGGAGTCCCACCGTGATTGGTAGACCCAGGCCAACATTTCTAAATTCTTGTACTCGTCAGGCAGTAGGTCTCTCTCCCTGCCTCAGTTTCTTACTCATACATTGTGCACTATAGCCATTCCATAATCCCACACTAATTTATAACATCCAATGTAGGTTGGTTTCAGACTGAAATTACCTACTGAAGAAAAAAAAGGCTCGTGTAATTTGGTGTCGTTTTAGAAGCTGGAACTATACACAGGACACACAGTAGTAGATGGATCCTTCTTTCACTAAGATCTCAAAGCAATCACAGACAAGTGATTGTGTATATATATGAAATACACAAATGCTTTTGTGTATACACAAGTATTTGTGTATTTCCTTTCATAAGTTTATCAAGCTGACAACTAATATTAAATTGGTTTGTGTTCTCTCTGCTCCAAGAGGAAGACTGCCTCAGAACAGTCAGAAACCTGTCTGGTTCATTAAAATATTCAGATGCAAAGAGTGAATTTCACGTGGTTATTTGCTCACAGGCCTGCAGTATTTGTTAGCTCATATAGTTCCATGTTTCTCTCCTGGTATTTACTGCCTGCTTTAATTTTAAAGCCCATTTCCAAGGTCTTATATTTTGTTGCCTAAGCAGATTGAACTGTACATTCAAAGGAGAACTGTGCGAACAAAGGAGAAGAATTTCCTCAGTTAGTGGTTTAATTTTTTATTTTCTGTTTTAGATTTATTCACCACCAACTTGCCCCTCTTTGGACTTGCACAGTCTGCCTTTTGGCTTACTTTTGCTCCTTCTTGACCTATGTCCTTGGCTATTGTTATTATATTTGGGATGGCAGAAATAAGGATACAAAACTCCAGTCTTCTTCGGAGGGCATTATAGCTAAGGTTTATTAAAAGACACACTCTTTTATACAGTGTTTCGGTACAATTGAACGTGATTGGTCATTTAGAGCCTACACCTCTTTCTAAACATCTTTGTCATTGGAAAACCAACAGGTGTAGGGACAAGAGAACATCTGCAAGGACTGTTGTGGTTCCTCCTTACAATTTCTCAGGCCAGAGTGGGAAAGTTACGTACTTGGCTTTCCTACAGGCTCAAGCTGCTGCCTGAAGCCTAAAAATCTCTTTTTTGACCACAGTCAGTTCCCACACTTGGTGTATGCAGTTATGCTGTGGAAGCACCTGAAAGCTCAAAATGTGACTCAAAGGAAATTTCTAAGTTCTTCTGGTAAAAAGGATGATGCTGTTAACAAAGAATTATTTCTTGTCATTTGGTGTCCAGAACAATAAAATTTAGATCACTGCTTAGTTGAAATTCTAGAAAGGAATGGGTATAGTAATTCTAGAAAGGAATGGGTATAGTAAACCCAGATATTATACCTGGGTTTCAAGATATGATGTTGATAGCTTAAACAAATTTGTTGGTAGTTGTTTAAATTTATTTTATAATTTTTAGACCATAGGCAGTTGAATTGGCTTATCTGATTTTATCTTCTGGATTGTAGCCTAATTTCCCACAAACAGATTTCATTTCCTCCACTCAGTAATGCCCAGAAGAACTTGCTATTTGCTTTTGTTCCCCAACAAATTTTAAGACAGTGACAAGAAATCTGAAGATTTCTTGAGCAAAAAAACCAGAGGACCTTACATTTAGGGTTCATTAAAGGTTACATTATTTTTATAAGAAAATTTTAAGTTATCTCATAGCCCACCTTTTGGAAATGCAGTATACTATATGCAAAATAAAGGCAGCATAATTTCTTAACAATGGCCCCTCCATGTCAGTTAGTGAAGGCTTAAGATAACATCTCTTTAATAACAGAGATTGAACCCAGCAAAAATATGGTTGCAAATACAGCAAGAGACACAGTTAGTGACAGTAAGTGACCTTTCTTTCTTTAGTGTTAGGCAAAATGCTGCAGCTTACTCCCATGTTCGGTGTGCCTACATATACTCTGCAGAAGACTAGGAGGTTAGAGGTTGTTTCTTTATTTTGGAGCAAAAGAACTAAGAATGGCCTACTAAAAGTTCATGTGGCAAATTATGTTCTGGTTAGCCGACTACAAACAAGTTAGTTGTTAGCTGGTGCTCCTAATTAACAGCTAAAGGATAAGGGATGACAATAATTTTCCCTGTCTCATATATTCTGTCTTGCAAATAGGAAACCAACTTCCTTGCTCTTTCATGGTCGTTTAAAAAATCATATTTAGGGTACATCTACAAGGATTATTGAGCACAATCATCACAAACTTGTTTTGTTCATTTGCCAAATGAACAAAAAAGCAGAATATTAGCATGGTTCAATCAATAGAGGTGTAGCTTTAATTAGAAGTTAGTGCCATACTGAGTCAAAGACAATATACCCACACCTGGCATTGCATATTGCTGTCTATCTGAAATTTGTTTTTTGAGGTGCAGGCAGAACATGCTTGTGGTACTGTATGGACCCTACTTTCTCTGTAAAGTCCTTGGTCTTTGGACAGACTGTACTATTGCCTGCCAGTGAATATTGCTGGGAGGCTATTTCAGGCAGGTAACTGAAAAGAAACTGCTGTTGAAGCATGAATTAGTTACCAAAAATTAGTTACCAAAAATTATCATTATATAAATATATGTATACAAGGAAATTATAGAAAAATAATAGAAAACATAATTAGATGTTGAAACCATCCTTTTCACCACATGATTCTGGAAATCATCCATAATCTTGCCCCAAGACAGAGTGACTTTCAAAGATGCAGATGGAAACCATTTTTGAACATTTAGCAAAACTAGAATTTAAATATTGTTTAATGTGACAAATAGGTGAAAGTAAGTGACAGTTGTCCCTAAGTGCATAAAAAAAAAAGAGATGATAACATCTATCATCATGACTACTTTTTATGTACAGCTCTCAAAGAGTTTGCAAAAGGAGGTCATGAAAACTTCAAAGGTATTTGGAATTTATTAAAATGTGACAGAATGGAAGATTTGTCATATTTATATTCTACAAAGTAACTTCTGGAGTGCTGTAGAGGATAACACCCCTAAGACTTGCCAGTGAAAAAAGTATTACAGCAGACAATACTCACAAAATACAGTGGAGAAAAAGCATCTATTTTAATGTTGTTTTTCACAGCACTTTTTGTGGACATGTTTTTGTTTTTTTAATTTAACATAATATGCCTGTTCCTGTATTTATTTATCTACTAAGAGAGATTAAACTCATTTAAAAATATAAGCTAAAATAAATATTCTTTATAAATCAGGGTTAGATGCCAAAGAATATTGAATATGTATTTAATTGATTCTTGTATTCTGAAAAAAGATATATACTAGTGAATTGTGAGTTCAGGTTTTTTTCCCTCAGTGCTTGCTGATTGCATTAGATGTGGAGTCCCTTATCAGAAGTGACTAGAATGGGGGGGTTTCCTTCCTGTCAAAAATCTTGCTTTTTAAAAACTTTGTTCTGGCTCAAATAATTCCAAAACAATCCCATTGATCCCATTGATTCTTACTCAGGTAAATGATCAGTACTTATAGATGTGAGCTTCCCTGCCAAATATTTCCGCAAGCATCTTCTAAGGTGGGGTGTGCTCAGGATTGAGCTGCTTGGCATTAGTGTTCTGTAAATTCTGATCAAGGTTTCTAGGCTAACTAGAAGTAGAGAGATTACATGGGATTGTTTGTCACAAGACAGATATTGCAGTCTGACTACACATCCATGTCTTCCTGCAGACAAAAGAAAGAAAGAAAGAACTGTCATTTGTTCTAAGACAGGTATATAAGGTGCAGAAAATCAAATTCCACAGCTGTTCTTATTATGTTTGCTGGATAGACTAGTTCAGGCTCACATGCTCTTATTAATAAATGAATATAAGCAACATTACCCCTTTCCTCTTTTTTTTTTCCTTTAGTCTGTGCAATTGTCTTGGCCCTGGGGACCAGGCACATTCTCTGGCTTTGATCCATTTGTACTGTTGCACTTGCCCCAGTCACAGATTACATTGTATTAGGACTGGAGATCATACCCTAAACCAAGCATATCACCATGCCACAGGGGTGGATTTGATAAGCTGCCCTAGGGCAGTGAATCCTGAGGCCATTTGGATGAGATCCAGAGCAGATCCTCTTGGAATCTTTTGTTAGATTTGTTGGGGATTTGTTAAACTGGGAGTGTTTTTGAGTCAGAGCAGCTCCTACAGCTCTTGTACATACATACATACATACATACATACATACATACATACATACATACATACATAAAAAAACTAAAATAGTTTCATCACTTCTGAAGTTTTAAAGTATCTTCCAGATTTTCAGCTGTCTCATCAATTTCCCCCCACTACAGTATATAGGTAGAAGTGCCAAAAAAATCTCTACCCTTTTCAGCAGAAATCAGGGCAGAAACAAAGTACAGAATTTTAAGGCCATAGATTGTAATAAAAATTATTGAGAATAATGAGGATGCAAAAGTAAATGGAATTGTTAGCAATGGAATAATTGGTGCATACTTCGGCTTCTTACACACCAGCTTCTCCCTGTTTCTCGCAAATGTGCTTGACAGCCACCTAACTGTTAGTTTAGTGCAGTGAAAACCCATGCTACAAATACTAAACTGGTTCAAAGACCAAGATACGTACTTCTGAATTACAGCTGTGAGTTATTCTCCATCCTTTTACTCTAGTGATGGATGAACTAAGATATGTAAACATTCTGCTTCAGAACAGCATGAAAAACCTTGTGCATTTTTATAAGGGACTAAAGGTTATTTCAAACCTATCATCTGAGGGATGCTGTCAGTTTGTATTTACTACAGGGGTTTCTGCATTCTTAGCTGATTTTTTATGGTTGTCAAATAATTTGCTCTACATGCAAAGCTTTCCTACAGACACACGCACTAAAGACAAAACCAGTTTGAATCCTTGGTGATTATTTCCCCCTGTAGTTTTCTCACTATTTTTTTTAAAATTTTAATACAAGCCTTCTGATACTATCTTCTGATTGCAAAATTCCCATTCTTTTCTGCTTATGGAGCTTATAGGAATAAAACATACAGCCAAAGTCATCTCAGCTGGTTGCACTTCATTCTTCTTGGCCAGCTCAGATAAGTCCCATTATTGCATGAGGCAAGCTCTCCTCTGCTTCAAAGCAGGTCTCCTTGTGCTGATTCTCTGTGAAATCTCAGTATGCTTTTGTTTATTTATTTAGCTGGCATTAGTCATCATGTTGGGTGCATTCAAAACATGGAAAACATTCTGTGTTCCCTTCCTTCACATTCTTTACTATCACTCAGACTAGGAGTGAACTAACTCTGCAAGGATCAGCAATGGGTTGCAGGGCTGTTAAATATGTTACTAAATTTTAATGGAGACCAGCAGTCAGATCTTGCTTTGATGACCAGAAAGGATATCCTCCTCTTCATTGAAAGCATACAGAACTTAGGAATTTACAATATAGAGACTGCCTCACAAAACATCTACAAATAAGGGAAAACATATTTTCCCCCTAGTGCTGAAGCATTTTTAAGATCTTGGCTTTAGTGTCTCAGTCTTATGCAAACATAGCAGTCCATCTCCTGTTGTTCTGTGCACAGCTGAAGTTCTTGATCTTAAAAAAAGAAAAAAAAGCTGAGTTTTTTTCTTACATCTTACACTGAAAAATCATTAAAATATATTTTTAAACTTAAGCCAGCAAGTCCTGGATTTGTGACGCCAGAAAACATCTGAACAACTCATACCTTCACTACCCAGAAGTTCTTTGTTTGAAGATCCATAGGTTGTCATGGCTTTGATCATACTTAAACTGGCATTTTTGGAACTTTTGGAACTTTTAATTAAATTAAAAAATTATATTCACTAATATAAGATACATAATAACACTGAAGTAATGTTTGGAATACACATAAAGAATATCTTTTTATATTAAACTGTTTGATATACAATTTAGTAGCATGGGACACTCTACCCATACTGCAGTTGCCAGGGGAAAAATGTGAATATTGAAAAATAAGAACATAGAATATTAATATAAAAACTGCATTATGCATTAGTCAGTCTGCTATACAAAAGTGCTATTCATCAGATTGGACCTTTTAGATAAAATACTTGATGTAAAATAATTGAGCAAAAGAGAAAAAGACCAGAAATATAATTTGTCTTTGAGTTTCTCTGATAGTACATAGATAGCTACACAGTTTCTCAGCTGTGAGAGAAAACCCATTGAATTAATGAGAGCCAGGACAATGATCTCATCATTTTTTGGTAACAGTCATCTACTTAGAGTGTGTCCAGAATATGAACACATAGAGGAAAAAATGCAGAATTGTTTGCACCAAACCTTTTGTGTATATTTAAACAGGTGCTTAGCTCCTTTCCAAAGCAGAGAAGGAGTTAGATTTTTCTCTGTCAAATCTTATGATCCTTTGGTATTCATACCTGTCTTTTGACAGTTTTAGTGTTTAGGAGTTGATTGAATGTTTCAATTTCAATGTTTCTTATTAACTGGCAAATTTTACAGTCAAGATGGGACGAACGTACTTCTCTCTTCTGCCTGCTTTGAGAAAGTTAAGTGTAAATGCTTTGTTTAACAAGGATTCCAACTCAAGTGAAATTTCCAAGGGTCAAGCAAGGTAAATGTCCACAATAAATAAATCTTTCTGTAAGAACATAATTTTTCTGAGTTCCTTACTAATGTGGGGAAATGAAAAGTCACACTCTCAAACAGAATTTTACAGACAAGAATTTGCATTCTTAGACTTTATGCATTATCGGGTACCGTGCATATCTGACATTGCCTGGCCTAGCTTGCAAACAACTGCAGTCTCATTGAGATTGTTTCCCTTTAGAAATCTTTAGGGTTTTTTTGGGGGAGTGGGAGATTTTTGTTGGGTTTTTTTTTGGTTGCTTGGTTATTTTTTTGCAACTTCTGGTGCATTAGAATGTATGCCCAACCCTACTGCACTTGCAAAACATTTGTTTTTCATGGGTGTGAAAACGGCATTGAGATGGCCCCTGGCTGATGGGCCCTGGCTAACAGGCCCTGCTGTGCTGCTCCTCCATGGGGAGCCCCAGGGCTCCTGGCACCCGACTGAGGGAGTCTACATCTCATGCCATTCCCTTGGACAATGCTCCTCCTCCTGCAAAGCAACCTAGTTCTTCTCTGAGCCTGTAACCAAATCCTAAATGCTGTCTTAGGATCTTACAGAAGACAAGTTTACACCGTTTTTGGAATCTGAATTTTAGATCTAATCATTAGCTCTTAACATCTTCAAGGAGAAAAATAGATTACACTAGTGTTTGGTGTATCTGTAAATGGATTTCATACTTATCCACATTTGCATTTTTAATATTCTGACAATTTTATTTTTTTAATGAGCCATGTCAATAGTTAGTTTTGAATTTCTCTTTTTGCATAAAGGGCTAGAAATAATTTTCCATCTGCAAATTTGTATTTCTGGAGTAAACCCCCTAACTGGGTAGTCTGTGAGGTAGATAGCACTCAAGAAATTGTTCACCAATTTTTGCTTCAATGTAGCATGTAATTTTGCTGATTTTATTTAGGGATCATTTTTAACTTTGAGAAAGATGGTATTTGTATGTCATCTCTGTTCTTTAGTTATCTGTCTGGAATTAGTACTAAAAATCTCATTTCACATTTCTTAGTTTATTTAAAAAACCAAACTGCCATCTACCCAGTGATGAATGTTCATTGTTTGGGGGGCATAAAACATCACTCTGTGTTAGCTTCAAGGATGAACAGAGAGAACAGACTCAAAACATAGTGCTGCAGAGGTTAGAAGCTGTGAGACATCCACACTGACAGAAAATAGTAAGGAAGATTAGAAAAATTTCCTCCTTCGAGGAGGAAAAACATCCTCGAAGTCTTTGTCAAAAACATATATACCTTGTTCTCAAGTTTCATGTAGTATTCCTGTAAGAAACAGGACTAGATAGGGCAGAAGCCTCCTCAGAAAGAATGGTTGCTCTTTCTTACAGCAGCTGCTCAAGGAGAGAAGGTCGCAGGAATGGCTTGACATGAGAAAGAGATGTAATCAGGGAGGCACAGCAATGAGATGGGTGCTTGCAGTTAGTACAGACACTGACAGGCTACTGGAAAGAAAAGGAGGGGACAGAAAGGCTTCAGGAGTCATGGAGGGTGGAAAAAGTATCCCTTGGATCAGAGAAGACTGGGCCGATTTTGTTGCATCCCAGACACTCTGTGAGTTAGGTTCATGGGGCAAGCCTAAAGTATCCAAGAGCAGCATGGTACAAAATAAGAAGTTATTCATATTTTACCTGGTGCAATTCCTTAGAGTATTTTTCACTTAAGAGTGAACTATGCTCGTTTATATTCTAAAATATAACTCAGTCTTTTTTGAATTCACAACCTATTCTGGTCTTCCAGGATAGCGCTGTAAGAAAAAAGTCTATACAGCGTTGTCTCTCAAACCTGTGGGTTTCTTGCCCCCATCAGAGATAGGGATAGCTCAAGCCTTTCAGAAAGGGACACCCTGGACCACTTGGAGGAATATTGCTCTCAGCTTGGCAAAATACACATCACTTCCTTCAGGAGGACTCACAGATATCTGGTCTGCATTTCAGCATGTATTGGGTTTCTGTGGCAATTTTTTTAAGTGGAGGGGAGAGGGCTGCAAGTGTGACTTCTGTTAGAAGATTACAGAAGCTGACTGTGTTGGACAGAGCCAGTGCCAGTCGACTTCAAGATGGGCCAGCTGCTGGCCAAAGCTGAGACAAACTGTGCTGTTGGGAGCAACTCTGTGGTAACACATTTAAGAAAGTGGGGGGAAAAAAAAGGTTCACAGCAGCAGTTGTTAGAAAGAAGTGAGAATGTGTAAGAGGAACAAGTCTGGAAACACTAAGGTCAGTGAAGAGTGAGGGAAGAAGGTGCTCCAGGTGCTGGAGCAGAGATTCTGTCTCAGTCCCTAGTTGGACCTGTGGCCCTATGGAGACAGGAGCTCCCTATGCTGCAGGAGTGTTCCTGAAGCCTCTCTCTGATAGAAAGAGCTATGCTGAAACATTCCTGAAGAACTGCATCCTGTGGGAAGGTCTCACATTGGAGAAGTTCGTGAGAGACTGTCTTCCTCAGGAGACACCCCATGCTGGAGCATGAAAAGCACATGACGAGGAAAGAGCGTGAGGAGGAATGAGCAGCAGAAATAATGTGTAATGAACTGACTGAAATACCTGCTCACCATGCTGCTAAGCCACTCAGTGTGAGGAGGCAGAGAAATTGAGTGCAAAGTTGAACAGGGAAAGAAGGGAAAGGTGGGGGAAATTTGGAGGTTTTTTAGAATTTTTTAACTTGTTCTTATTTCTTGTTTTTGTACTCCATTATTGACAATAAATTAATTTCCAAAGTTGAGTTTGTTTTGCCTGTAATATTATTTCCCTGTCCTTACATTGACCCATGAGCTTTTTGTATTTTTTTCCCCCTTGCATTGTTAATGGAGGGGGAGTGATATAGCAGTTTGATGGGCACCTGGCAACTAGTTGAGGTCAGAGCTCTACACAGCATGAGAATGTCAATACCCTTATAATTCTCTTAAGAGAAAGGAAGAGAGCCATGAAGGCAGTGAAGCAGGCAGCAGCAAGGGGAGTAATGTGGAGAGCTTTATTAACTTACAAGATTATGTGTTTTTATATCAAGTTGCTATTCTAAAATGATTGAGGAAATTATGCTTAATGTAGATGGTTTTATACAACTTCCAGTTGGTACAGATGAGTGAGGAATCTCTCAGATTATTCAAAACAGAAAGTTTTAAAGTATTCTTTATGCTGAAGAAATCTGGGTTGTCAGAAAGCTGGCAAGTCAGTTAAATTTTAGAATGACACTTATGAACTCCTGTTGAAACCGTATTTGAAATTGAGTAGTCAGGAAAAAAAAGAGAATCAAAAAAGTGGTTGTTGTGAAAACTTCAACAATTGAAGTCCATCAGTTCCACTAAAAAGCCTGACTGCTAACAAATGTAACCTCAAATAGGATGTCAGACCAGGGCACTTAACAGAGTACAAGAAGGGGCTCAGTAGAGCAGTATAGAATGAGTTGTATTCTATTCAAGGTTGTGATGCTTAAAATGAAGCTCCTACTTCTGTAGAAAAATATTTTATTCAGTGGAGTCTAGTCAGTACTGGAATCCCTGAAACTGATCCTGTTGTCCACTGCAGGAACCTAAGAATTGTCCCTTTTTCCTACCTCAGTCTAAAATATCTTATGTAATTGCTATTGAGAATAGCTGCTCCCTCTCTCATGACCAGAAATATGATTTGCATAGTAAAATCCCAGCCTACGAACTGAAAATGTCTAGGATATCATTCTAGCTGAAATAGGCAGCAGACACTGATTTCCTGTATATCTCAAATTTGCCAACAGATTACTTGAATCTTTCTGATTTTTCATAATCATGCAGCTTCTGCATAGCAAAATATTTTAGCATGTGTATCTCTTTGTGCTTTGAATAAGGTAAAAAGGGCTTTTGTATTTTGCAGATTTTGAATTTTAATTCATTGCAGTTATATGTGCCCTATATATTTCCCAAAATTTTAATATTTATTTCATATAGAACCAGCTCAATTTATTCCAATTATAAAAGTCATTAAAAAAAGACTATGTGCATTAAAAATGTGAAGCAGATGGTAAAATATTAATTTTTTTATCATGAGATTTTCTTTTAAGGTTATCTAGTAAGATGTTCCCTATTATTTTGTAATGTACTCCTGAATCTCATTTGAATGGCTATTGTAAGATTATATTTTAAATGGAAATAGAAACTAGACACAAATGTCCATAACTGAGCCTGCCAAGCTGAGAAAGTAACAGTTCTCTTGCACAGTAGAAATAGAACAAACACTAATCTTGCACTTATGTGACCCCCATATATAATGAATCCCTCTAAATATTTAAATAAATTGGTCTGGAATAACCTGGACCTCTAAAATGAAAATGAGTTTCTTAATAATTTACTACTTTTGTTTATTTTTTCATGGGTTATACTTATTAGAAGAAATTTGAGCTGAGAAGAAGAATGAGAATTAAGTGATACTTAATTTGTTTTTGGCATAACTTTGTCTTCAGAATGAGCAACTAATTTTTGTGGAAAAAAGTGATTTCATTCTATATGCTAGACTGCTTCAGTTTACCATATGAAATACTGGTGAACTCAGTACACCTCTGTAGACTATTACAACTTTAAATTAGGTCTTAAAGACTTCATAGTACTTATTAATTAAAATAAGCCTAATAAGATCAGGCTGTTCCAGTATAACTTTATTTTAAGTATATTAGTTGGTTATCCACAGCTGACAAGGACAAATGAGTTCTCCTCAAGGCACTCTTTCATCTTCATTGATCCACGCTAAAAAGACTACTATAAGTTCTATTTAAATATGTTGTGGGCATAAAAACAAGAAGCAAGTATATGATAAGGAGATTAGATAAGAACTCTAGCCATTGCTTTGTTTAGACGTGTTTTTTTTAAGATGTGAACACTAGAAACAAACAAATACTAAAATTGCTCATGGCATATGTAATAAAATGTTTATGTTTTCCTCCACTAAAAGAGATTTTGTGTCACATGGCTCAGCACCTTGAAGTGTCAGTAGCCAGTTTAGAGATAGAGATAACAAGCAAAAACCATAAATTAAATTTGCTTCCATAAGTCTTGCAGGAACATGGAGAAACTTTAGGAATAATTGATAGTGGCAGGATGAGAGAGATAAAAAGAGATGAACTGGGAAGTATTTAATGACTCTTTGTGGTATTACATCTGTCACACTTTCTGTGCTACATTAAAGTTTCATTATTTTCATATTTCTTGTGTTCATATTTTCCCATCCTCTTCTTTCTGCTAAATTTACCAAGTAATACAATGTGGATAATAAAGAGCTATTGCTGAAAATGTCATTGAATCTGTTACTGGACTGGATAAAGTACCTCAGCCATGCATTCCCTTTCATAATGCATTTTCAATTAGTGGTTTTGGAATTCTATACAGAGTAGACTCACGCTTTTTTTTCTAAATAATCATGTATTTCTAAAAAGACACATCGAGACTTACAGTATGGAGCCATTAATAATAGTTCCATAATAATGAATCAATTTCATTTTGCCAAAGAAAATGATTGCACCAGTCTGTTTACTGAAAAAGTTTATTCATCCAAGGACTTGCCTTCTACAGTCCCTTAAAACAAATGCTTTACCTTTCCTCATCTGAAAGATAAGAGATATAGTTTGAGAGATTCAGGTTTCCCTTCTTTCAATCTTGTTTCCTCCATCTATGCTCTTTCACCTTTGCAGCCTACACACATAGCTCAGTGGTTTAGTTGTTTGGAAAAACCAAATACTTTTGCCTGAAGATGTTTTCCTAAGATTTCAAAGATTTTTAAGATGTCAGTGTTTCTCTTAGATTCTTGAGATTCTAATAGAATTCTGTTCATTAGCGAATACTCGTTTATGTTTTAAGCTTGAAAGCAAAATCTGATGTATTAGTAAGTAATACTCTGTGTAGATTATTGATCCATCAGGATTTGCTGTGAAACTGGAATGCATATTAGGTACATGGAGATAATAAATGGAATACTGTGCTTCAATGCCAACAGGATCTAAAGTAACACGGAATTCTTCACTCAACTAGGATAAGTAGAAGGTTGACTGAGATAATAGCACTGGAGGCAGAAATCCAGATTAGTGCTCTCCTGGTAATGCTTTTTTACTTTTTACACAACCAGACTAAAAAGGGCTCTTTTCTGGTTGATAATTATGCAGAATGATTTTTTTCAGTGACAGACTGCAGTTTGCGATGATCTCAAATATTTAATCTGGAGAGGCTCTGAAATGTTAAAATACACCCCATATTTAAGTGCCCTTTAGAATAGAGAATCGAAAGCAGCACCCAGAATTCAGAAGAGCTGTATGAGTCATATTCAGCCATAGGACCTGCACAGTTACCAAAACACACTTTATGACTTTTAGATTATAGCTTTCTCCTCGCTCCATTGTCCACAGAATACACAATTTCACTTTTATGCATTTTTTAATCATTATATCTCAACTCATTCCTCTGTCAATACAATAGTGTAATTCACTAAGAAAATAACTTACAATGCTCTATGATTTTAAATCCTCTCAGCCTGCGCTCACACAAGCACGAATAACAGACAAAGCTGTTTTGAGGATTGCAAGATTACATCCCCTGAAAAAGCTGCAAGCTTTCTAAATTACAACCTCAGGATCAGGAGAAAACAGGAGGAAGAAAAGCCCTTCTGCATGATGGGTAGCATTTTAGATTGCAATTTATGTGAAGTACATTAATTCAGTTAAAAGGTGCTGAAATACAGGGACTGCTTTTGCAGTTGTTTTTATAGATATAGTACAGAAGTGTTCCTGCATTATTATTTACAGACATAACTGTTGAAATGTTGTACCAGTATTAGCATCTTTGAAAACCGTGTTTAAAATTATGTTTTACTGAGAAAAAAATGTTTTTTCTGAGGTCTTTGCAATTTATAGGGGCTTAGTTATAGAAACTCTTCTGTTCAGCAGAGAAATATGTAACAAATTTGTCCTTAGAAATGTATCTTTTCTCTTGACATTTGATTTCTCTCCTATTTTACTTTTCTTTCCAACTGCCTTGTGTGACAAAAATTGAGGATACTGGCTCAAGAGAAACAGTTTTGTTGCAAATGTGATTCTATGCACTCCATATGGAGCTGTTTTGTATGCAGGGTAGGTAGAAGCACTGATTCTTCATACTCACACAGAGACATTATGTATAAAAGGTTTTCACACTGATTATTTATTTTTTTTCCCCTCAAAATTAACTGTCTGTATTTTTCTTACGCCTATTTCCATGGTTCATCCCAGATCAGACTGAAGATTAAAATTTCCTTCTCACCATGAGTCTAATAGTGCCTCTGATTTTCAGTGATTATAATTTCATTTCTCTCAGTAATCATTTTTTAGTTATTCAGCCTATTTTTAACAACTACAGATGGAAATAAAATGGATCTGTAGAAGAGACATTCATTAGCAAGTAAGTATTCAGGCACTGGAAAAGTCTGTCTGATTCACAAAGCAGAAATGGTATTTAGTATCCAAGTCCCTTCCTAGACAAAATTAGCAAAGACTGCAGTGAAGTTAAAGCCTGCTGGTTGCAAAATTGGAAATTGGTTTCCTGGGGCTCTCTGTAAACTCTTCATTACTTTACTCAATCATGGTTCATTAGTAAGTTAACAGACAGAAGACCAGCGCACATTGGGATATGTTTAGAGCCAGGACTTCCATCTTCTTGAATATCACTTGAAACTTGAATGTCACAGCAAATTAGATACTGTGTCAAACTGCATCTTCTTCTCAGCTGCAGTACATACAGTGCACAGATCATGGCCACTTAACCTCTTGAAACTGTCAGGTGTTTTTTATCACGCATTTCGTGGAGTACATGTGTTTAAATTCAAAGCAACTCTGATGGAACAAAAAACAGACCTCAAAAGGTGCCCAAAATACAAACAAGTTAAAAAACCCTTGTTAACAGTTTCATGTAAAATGGATTTATTGTCTCTTACTAACCAAAATCTAATTTGCTTGAAGAAAACATCCACAGGTGATATTATGCCAGTTAAACAGAAAGCTAAAAATAACTATTAGGTTTCCGGGAAATGTTCACATTTTAGTTACAATACAATTTTGAGTTACAGCTGAGTGCCAGTTGTCTAGAACCCCACCTAAATGCCTGAATCTCTATTTTCTGTTAATCACAATGACATTTTTCTATGACATTGCCTGATTTTTCAGAAAAATATTTACTCTAAATAATTCAAGTCAGTGAAATGAACTGTACAGAAATTTTTAAAGAATTTAAATGCTTCTGTGCAGCTGCTATTTGTATAATCTTTTAGTGCTATAATTTTCATGAGATATGATTAATTTTGAAAATAAAACATAGGGCAGGCATTATTTAAAGCAAATTGCTTAAAATTACCCATGGTGTTTAGAGTCACTTTAATACAATCTGTTTGTGGTTTGCAGGGTTAACGGGTATAACAAGCGGCACTCCTGATTTTGTACCGTTACATCACGTGCAGATAACTGCAGTGGCCAACATGACAGCCACCTTATGATGAGTTTATGACTTGGACTATTTGCTAACCAGAGGTACTAGACCCTGATTCCATATGCAATTAAGGAATAAATTCATTATGGTTTCCAAAACAGGAAGTGTAGCTGCCAGAAGTGCCCAGTTGGACGGATTTCATAGGAAGCCAGCCTATGGCAGGATTAGGTGTGTTTCCTTCTTGCTCTCTCAAATGTTAGTGCTGTTGCAGTCTTAGTACCTAAGTTAGGCACCTATTTTAGGTCATGATATGGCTACAAAACTATGTAAGCTGAATTTTTAATTAGGTCCTAGATAAGAGTGATGCAAAGTATCTGGCAGTGGCCAGAGATGGACTGAATACTTCTGAAGTCCCTTTGTGAGGATCTTCAGGGTTTTTTGACTTTTCTGGGCCTACTCAATGGGATTACTCTATTTGCTGTTTACAAGTGCTTTGTGTGTTCAGTGGGCCGCATAGCCTCTAGCTGGGTGTTCAGTTGGTTCTTTCTGTCTACTACTAAACAAGTCACTTTTGGGAGTCTGAGGATCATACTAGAACTACACATAGTATGAGTGCCATGGTAAACCCCAGAAACATTTGTGTCCCAGCCAGGACACACCACAGATCCTTTCCAGCCTGGGACTTGGATTCCCTTTGTGCAGGGATCAGAGAGAAAATTCATGGGTGCTTGGATGTCTCTCTGGGAGTGCACAAAAGGATGAAAGTAACATAAAACTCGAAGCTTGAAAGCCAATTTCTTCAGCTGGTCTGTGGCTTGCCTTTGCCTTGTCTTGGCAAACACTGTCATTATCACAAGAAGTGATCATGCTGTGGTTACATTGCCACTGTTTCATACATGGTGCTTAAGGGAAGAATAAAATATTCTCATGCCATCATCTGTATGATTTTCACATAATTAATTTGTCAGTGTACACATATGCTCCTATCTTTATGGGTTTCTGACATCTGTTTGATGGATTATAACCTAATTTACTCTAGAGACAGCTGACCTGCTGAGGGTTGGCCTTTTGTTATAAATGCTAACAAAAGAATTAATCCCTCTCTAATTTATTGCCAGGATTTCAGTTGTTCTGTCACAAAGAAATACATAACATCTAGAACCTAGAAAAATGGCACAAAATAAACCTTATTTAAAAGACAGGTTACCACAGCACAAGTAGGAATGCAGTGGTTAGTGACTCAGCTGAAAACTTGAAAATCCAAGGTCTGATGAATATTAATATTGTTTCAGGAGTATACACTTCAGGTAACATGCAGAATCAGATAACCCATACGAAGCCAGCATAAGGAACAAATGAGTGAGAGTCAGAGCAGATATTGTATCAGACAGTCATGCTGTGGGAAGCCACGTTGCTGAGAAGTCCCTGGCAGAAAAGCAACCACCAGTGAAGTTGTGAGATTCAAAGAAACAAATGGGAGACATGAGAAAAGGGATGAGATAAATTTCCTTTCGTAGCTCAGATATTTGGGCTGAATTTAAGTCTTTCTTTTACGGCTAATCTATGCATAATGTACCTGTAAACTTATTCTTACATAAGTTCCCTAATGAATTTTCTGTACAGGTCTTGCTTAGTGATTTTGGTTAATACTATTTTATCTAATGCAATTATCAAGCAGTATTTTGTAAAGTATTTGATGTGAGGATTATGAATGTACAGACACCAATAAGATTTTAAATAAATAGTTCTGAAAACTGCAGATTTGTCTTTTTCTTTCCCCTAGAAATGTGATTTTTCTGCCTGTTGCACTGATTTTACTGGACCAGTAGTGCACTATTATTAAAAAAATCATTCTCCTTTCGTTATGAATTAACCTTAATTAGAATGAAAGTTCAGATGCCAAGAAGTCTACATTCAAAGTTCATTTTTGTATTGGATTAGGTATAAAATCCCCATATTGGTTTCTCCTGAAGTAGTGTGTAAGCACTTCTTAATTCTTTAGGAATAACTTGTAAGGAAAATTAATACATGGTTATACTTAGAAGTTTGGATAGGGATCCAGGATCTGCATCACTCTCTGGAATATGAGTGACAACAACCTGAGAAGACTACAGGCATCCTCATTAAAAGCTGAGGATATTGCTTTGATTGGCAATGTAACATGTCTGTTTTCAGAGTCCCATGACGCCCTTCAAACGCTGTGGCTGTATCTCCACTTGCAAGTAATTTGGCTGAGCAGGAGCAGACCAAAGGTTGAAGCCATTGGTAAGAGGGCCACCACATTAGCTCTACCCTGAGGCTTTTATTTTTGATTGAATTCAGTCTAATCTTCTCAACTGGATGTCCTTACCATGGATGGATGTGGTTTAAAATTGCCAAAAAGGACAAACACTGTTTTGGACCATTATGTTTTCCACTCCCAGGAGGTGATGAAGCACATTTGTTATGTACCTAAAGTAGAGGCTTCCAAAACAAACCTTGTCTGTGAGCACCACACCTGCTCTGGGAAGTGAGCCGTTCAATGAGTTAAGTGTGGATGGTAAGTGATAAGTGCATGCTTCAATTCAAATCCTATAACTGCTCTAAATCAAATGCTAAAGGATCTGCAGCTTGAGGGGTACAATACGCTCTGATAGGCATGGATAACTCTGCTTTCTCTATCTGTTTCAATGTTTTACAAGCTGCAACTTATGAATATCAGAATTTTTCCTGGTAATCTGTAGAGTTTTCTACAGCATCTCCCAGGATTAAAAGTATTGGGAGTTTCCATGGTTCCTGCTTTTGAAAAACAGCATAATACTTCAAAGTTTCACTGACAGCATGTCAATAATTAGCATAGCACAGAGGAGAAATTACAGTACACTTAAATTTGCAACCTTTTGTGTCAGTATGAAAGTCAAACCAAACATGCAAAAATTGTTAGAAATCCTGTAGTCCTTAAAATAATATCCCTGATGCTCTGGCCTGAGGTCCTCCAGGCCAAGGTTCTCTACTACGCTAGCATAGATTAATCTGTGTACTAAAAGCATTGGATGCAGAGGAGACGTTCCGCTGACCAGTAATTACAATCACTGCACTATGGGGATGGTGTGTATGTTATTCCTGCAGGAAGTACTTCTGCAATAAAGCATAAAAATATTAAAGTTTGCTTGAGTAGGCGCTACCATCACTTGGAGAGCAATGATTTTGTAGGCCGGTCACATTTCACACATCAGAGCAGCAGCCTGGTCTTGGTAGTAGTTGAATTGTTTACTGAATCTGAAAGAACCCATTTACATAATGAAGTTTTACACTTTGAGTCCAGGTTTTAGAACTCAGTATCAGACTTATGGCCAATCATTTCTGAGGTTTTTATTTCACACTTCTCTTGCTTATGTTTTGAAGAAATGAACGATTAAAGTTCTAATGGGAAATTCCATTTCCATCCCTGTATTACTTAAAGCAATCAGTTTCTTTGCAGCTTGTTGCTTTTCCAAATTAGGATGCTGAATAAGAAAAATAAATCTTTTGTTATTAGGGAAATTAGTATTGGTAAAAATAGAGTAAATTTGTAGCTAAACTTGATGTGTGGAGTGTGAAAGGTAGAACAGCTCAATACAGGATGGATACTTCTATAATGCTAGCCATAAAATTATGTTCTGAGCTATGTAATTTTCTTTTCTATTGGAGACTGACTTACAATGACACCAAAAGTACAGTATTTTAAAAAAAGAAAAAAGAGAAAAATTTTCTTTAATCATGTTACACTTAACAGAAGTCATGCTAACCTGCAAACCCAAGATTGCTTATTACAATTATAGCTTTTCTTTTAACAGCTACCTAATATTTACATCTACAGAAGTATTTGAAGCCATAATTATCACAAGAGCATCATACTGGAAAACTATTATATGTTCATTAGATAACTCATTTTGAACAAGTTCACTTTATAGAAGGACCCTGACAGCTACTATACTAGTAGTCTTTGCCAAAAATTTCACAGAGTAACATTGCCAAACTAGAGATATCAGTAACACCTTTCCCAATGGAGCTCCTAAGCCACTATATGGGAGTGCATGACAACTTATTTTGTCAGCTTTGTTGTCTCTTATGTAGGAAGGGTTGCTCTTTTTTATAGAACATTTTGTATAAATTGCCTCAAAGATCCAAACTCAAATAAGAAATGGTGTCGTGCTGGGTGATGAGGACAGCAACATCACTGTTGTGATTGGAAGTGATTTTTCAGGAAATTATAGCTTGACAAACCAATTAGAAAGGGATACATCTACGTGAATACACAGGGGTTAAATATCAGAGGAACTGCCCTTTGCCTTCTGTCCAGAGGAGCAGGTAACCTCCAGCCCCAGCAGCTGCTCCAAGGAGCGGCCCAGGCCGGCTGGGCCCATCGCTCTCCCTGTGCGGGGCTGAACCCAGCCCTGGCTCGGTCCTGCCCTGGGCGGGGGAGGGGGAGACTGCAGCTTAACATCAGCTAACTTTAAAGCCTACCCCAAGCTGGCCGAGCCGAGGGAGATGTCCGCCAGGCCCCTGATAGCAGCTACGGGCCCAGCTGGGCCGGGCTCACCCTGATTATCACCAAGAGGTGGAGGGGAAGGCATCCATCAGCCTACCTTGTACTGAGATCGTGGCCGCTGTTTCTGAGCCTCCCCCATCAGCGTGGCTTTGAAATCCTAGCCCTGCTGCCCGGCACAGATCACACGACCATCGCAGGCCTGGGCAAAAGAAATTAACTCTTTCTTGGCACAAAATGAAACTTCCGGAGCTCTAACCCTTCCTTGAGAGAGAGGAAGAGGACAAAATGATTGAACTATAAGGAGATACAGCATGAAGTCAGTGAAGGGAGCGTGAAAAGGCTTTTGGGAGAAGGGATTGAGGAGTTTGCCATTTTAGGCTGGACTTCTCTTATAAAGCCATGGTAATGAACTCTATATGTAGATTATCCCATTAAATCATGGGGAAAATATGCATTTGGGGAGATGATGGTTTAGATTTGTGGATTTTGAGCAAAGGTATCTGTGATGGACTGAGTGAAGTAATTTTGATTCTTGTGATGCCGTGAGATGCTTGAACAGAGAGAGATGAGAAGCACTCTATGCCAGCGAAGAAGTGAGAAGACATCTCTGTTCCCTGAGATGAAGAATCCTTTGCCATTGGAGTTGTTCATATTTAAAAAGTGACACCCCAGTATGCATGAATCCATGACCCATAAGCAGCTTGGGAAACTGCTAATGGGAGGGGACTTCACAGAAGCAGGTTTCCCCAGGGCAGCTGTTTTTGTGACAAGAGAACTGTTCTAGGTTGTCAGTGGGGGAAATTCCATGGTAAACTAAGAGAGACTCCTCTCCCTAAAGAACTGATGATAGATTATTTTTAAATGGTGAAACTAAAAATCACAGGTTTTGTCTCTTTATGTTGTTTGTGGGAAAGTGAACAGTTTGTGGGTGAGGAAGAGTGTTTTGAAAGTTTCATTTTCTTCTTTTAATGTGTGTTAATAAATCTATCTTTGTACCTTTAAGTTGGGCCTGCCTGCCTGCCTTTTTCTCCTAGTCGTATCTCACAGCAGCAAAAACACTTAAACCACTACACTAAATTTGGCCAACAGAGATAGGTGAGGGTGAAACCACTACAGCCTACTTACCTGCTATTATACAGAGCAAGAAAATATTCTCAAGATAATATTTGCCAGTGTTCACATAGCTGTTGTCTCTCCATTAGTGTAAAGAAAAGAAAATCATACATTCCCTGCTATTTCACAGTTGTTTGTCTTGTATAGACAAGACTCTGTTTTCTTCACTTTGAATAGACAGAGTGCTGGCAGCCTGATGGACATGTTAGTCACTGCTGAAAGGGGACAATTCTTCTCTGATCTTCTACTTGGTCAGAGGCTCCCATTTCTTTCCTGGTAGCATTGCTGCAAATCATATCTCATGAGTGAGAAGTTTCATAAAACTCTTCAACTTTTTTGTCATATTAGTTAAGTGAAGACTCAGATTATTTTTGTTGCTGGGCGAAGAAATCAAGGAGACCATGGCTATAGGTAGAGACAGAGAAGGGCAAGAAAGACAACTTCCATAGTGGGAATCCTTAAATAATGACCTTTCCTTCAGCCTGAGGTTGTATTCTTCAGCTTGGCTGTGAAAGAGGAGCAGCCTGTGCTCAAAATTTAAAATCTGTTTGGTTTAAATCTCTGTGATTTGAAATGTCAGTGTCTTGGAAAACAGAAAGTGGGGCAGTATATTAATCAGAAATGTGACCCTGGCCTGGAGCTAGTTCACAGCACAGACAATTGTGTTTACATGCAGTTTTAGTTGTCATGCTAATCTGCATTTTATTAAAAATTGGTTACTTGTCATATGTGAGACATTTGCCCATAGTGTATCTTATAATAATGATGAAAGAAAATATTAGTAGCAATATTAGTTTTAATATTAGTTGCTTTCCATAGTTGAAGTAGTCTTTCAATGTCATTTGCTTTAGTTAGAACATTAAAGGGTAATACTAGATATAAGAGTTACCATATTAAAACCACTTCTAAGCCCTCCAAAAATCACTTTCATGTCTTAAGCAAGACAATATAATTTCAAACATACAGTAAACAATTTGGCTTTTGAGAATAAGTTAAAAATCAATTTGCTGAAAAGATTCCGTCTAAGGAAGGAGATATTTTCTATTCAATATTTTCAGAGGTGACATTTCATCTGCTGTTTCTTTAGGAGTGTGAAAGAATACTAAAATTCGAGAGACAAGTTTCAAAGGGAGGCTTTTTTTTCTTGTGTTGAAAGAATTTTGCTATTTGATAAAAGGAAACATGACATAAATATAAAGAAAAAAAAAAGAAGGAAAAATTCCTTTGCTTGAAAGAGAACATTTCTATGTGAAGTTTCCAGCCAAGCTTGGAAACGTAGGATGCAATTGGAAGCAAGGCATTATGCAATGGTAACTCATGAAGTTTAAATATATAGCTACTACAGTAAAACTTGCTTGTGTATTACTGCTCTGTGATGTTCTGTTTCCTAAGAGTATCTCAAAGTCAAATTCACTCTAAAGAGATCTTAAACCATCATCTCTGCTTATATAATTTTCTACTGAAGCTTTCTGCAATGCAGACCACTTCTCAGAGTCTTGCTTCTAAATGAACAGAGAAGTTAGTTGACAGAACACTGTATTTGCTCATATTTGAGAGGCAGGAATAAAACGTCATCCCTCTTGACACACCCAGTATAACTGCACACTGAATTTTTCTCTGATTCATATTAGCGTTATGTAAAATACTCATAAGGAAATCTGAAATTACTTGGAAATGAGCAGATTTCAATTATCAAGGTAAATCTGCTTCAGAAAGTGAAAGATCTAGCAGCATTAGTTTATGCATGGGGTTTTTTCCATGTAATCAGGCAAAACATGACATATGTTAATAACGGCTCAAATGGGTTTGATCAGAAACCTCAAAGAAAAACATACCAAAAGCTGTTCCATGCAAACTGAAATAAAAAGTCTTAATTTTTTCTTTGCCCTTGCACATTTTGATTTTCTGAATGTTTGTGTAGAGTTTTTGTATGATAAAAGTGTAGATATACAGTCAGATAATTCAAGAATTAAATTTTTAACTTACAAAGGCAAAAAATATCATTCCCTATGTGGAAGCACGTAAGTGGATTTGCAAGAGGAAATTCTTAAAAATTTCAGGTAGGATCTGGCCTTAAATATATTTATGACAGTAACACATGTAAATGTACATGCTCACAGCCAGAAATTAACATTATAGGAAAATTTGCTGGCTTCATTGGGTTTGTGGCTGCTCTGCTCTATGTTACAAATGGAAAAGTCTGAGACAAGTTGTGCTTAGTCATAACCAACACTACATAATAAAAATGTCAGATGTAGGAACTAAAATTTTCATGAATTAAATATCTGGTAGGAATCTGGGAAGGACTTAAGAGATACAGTAAATATATTTCTCTGACAGTTGCCAGCTCAGTGCTTCAGCATGCTTTGCATGAGAACAGCAGATGAAAACTGATAATGTGCAACTTGTGCCAGTCCTGAGAACTCTTTTCCATACCATGGCTGATGCTAATCTAGTGTTCTTTGGAGTTACATCCCAGACTGACATGACTTATTGAGCATAAACTCTGAAAGGATGAGCTGTAGACAGGTAATGATTGGAATAAAGAGGTTGCTAATTTTAATCAAGAGCCCTGGGAAGATACTCTGTAGAAGGATTTTAATGTGTCTGGGGAAGATGGGAGACATGGAAATTTGTTGTCTGCTTACCCAAGGACAGAACATTTTTGCTAAAGTTAATGGAGTTAATGTTAATGGAGTAATATATTTATGAAATATTTTTCACTTTTTCTATTATTTTCTGCCTTCATTTGCCCAAAGAACTAGGAAAAGTTAAAGAGTATAGAGTTAATAAAATTGCACCAGATACATTTTCATTCCAGGGCTGTGAGTAGTAAAAGATGGCCTAACCTTCCCTGGGGCCTTTCTCTATTTACAAAAAGGACAAATGGTAAAGACATATATCATGGCATTGTGCTTTGGGAACTATCCAGGTTAGTCTCTAAGTTCTGAGATGCATAAGGTAACAGAAATAATATACATTGTTGATTTGTAGTTTCTATAGCAATACAATTCCTTAAAGTGTCTTCTGAAATGTTCAAAGGTTTTGTTGAACAGGATTTAAAAGATCTTACTATTCTTTCACACAGGAATTGTCAGTGATATATTTTTACAGGGTATTTATCTGCTGGCGTTAAAAAGAGAGAATTTGTTTAGTATATTTTTGAAGCAACACTTAAGACAGATATTAAATAGAATATTGCTATGAATTTATGTTGAAGTCACATAAACCATTTGCTAAAATTGGTTTTGAACATGCAACTGCATTTTATATCTTGGAATATAAAAGATGATTGGAAGAATTAATATGGATGCCCATTTTTTCTATATATATTGTTCTCAAAATGCAAAATAATTCCATCCTTGTTAATGCCATGTTTTGTCCACACTTTGCAAAACAAAAGGTGCCTCTAATATACCAGGAAATACACATCACTTTTTCACATCATAGAGAAGACTGGTAGTGGAGATGATCTTTACCTTGATTTATCTCCTATTGATTAGCATGTCTAGATGTAAACATGCGTAGATGTTACAGCAGATGGAGGACTATTAAATAACATGCATATCCTGTTCAGTCTTGAGGTAATTGGAAAAAAGTAGGTCTTTATCAGAAGTGACAAATGCATTCATAAAAGAATAATCATGGAATAAATCCAGAACAATTTCACAACCATGGCTGGAAACATTCTCTCTCACTGCCGAGAAGTCAGAGATGCTTGCTAACAATCTGTACGCTGAATACCTTTGTATGAGCTCTTTTTCCTTCATGTGGGACATGTAGAAGCTCTTAATTTACAGCCGTTGTGTCAAAACTCATCAATGTCAGCCATGAAGTTCAATGAAGATTGGACTTGGTCTGTAATTTTAAGTAGTTCAGTGTTAATGTCTCTAGTTTTGGTCTGTTGATGTTCTCATTAATTCTAAGTAGAGAAGTCTACATTTTGTTTTGAATTAAGTCATGTTTGTTGTTTTCTCTGGGACAGTGTTAATTGGCAGTCTTGTCCATCTCACTCTGGGGATACCGCTCTATCGCAGTTCCTGTGCTCTCAGGGGGTCTAGCCAGGCTGGCTCTGGACCCCGAGCACACAGCCGGGTAAGCGAACAAAGACAAAAGACAAGAGGTGCTCTTCCTTCTTCTTGTACAGTCCCAGCTTTATTCCTCCCAGAACTTCTGCCAAGAAGTAGAAAGAGGACGGGCCCTGGTCTGCAAGGGCTTTTCTGCCCTCTCAAAAGGGGAGGGGAGAGGGGGAGGAACCACAACCAATGTGGGGCAGCCCGGGGGAGGGGAGAGGGGAGGAGCCAACGGGGACAACCAAACCTGAAACCTAGAGGGGTGCGTGTGACAAACCATGTGCAAGATGTACTGAACTATATGTGTATGCAAAAATCACATTTGTGCAATAACAAAATGAACTAACTATTTAGTGCAATACAACACTGCTCTGTAATATTCCCTTTTTTAATGACCTTTAGAAGTATTAATAAGATGTACTTTGGGACTGAGGTACAGTGTAAGTAGAAATTCGAAGTGGGTAGACCTATATGATAAAAGTACTAGTGATGGGAGAATAAGCCAAGAACTAGCTAGTCTAAGACATTTTTATGTACATAATGAGGCAGACAAACTATTGACTCTGAAAAGAAAATCTGAGACTCTTGTAGGTGAGAAACCATGTGAAAAACTTGCCTGTGAACACTGGTCATTGTGGTGTGGTGGTAGTGGAGTTTTTCAATAGAGAGATTGAAGGCAGTTCTTTCTTTTAAAGAAAAGTGATTTCTAGCACTAACAAGTTTCACAGCTCTCCCTGAAGTAGATCTTACATGCTGACTTCAAAGTAAAAATAAATTGTCGTTGGTGTCAGTGATAAACTCAATTAGAGTAGTAGCTTTGCTTTCTTGTGAGAATGCTCTTTACAAAATAGGGCTTTTAACTGTAGCAGAGTTACAAGCAGCAGCCTTCTGTCAATTACTGAGTCGTAGCAGCTGGGTTAAAATGAACCAGTTTTAAAATTTGGATCACTGTTCTGATATATGTCAGTAGCAAAGAAATGGAAAAGAGAAAGGGTTTCAAACATGATCTCTAAAATGTACAATGAAACCCTTTTACTCTGTCTCACCCATCAAATAACAAGAGACACTATAAACAAGAAGTGAGGAGTGCTGACTCAATTACTATTCTGTTAGAAAATCCTCCTCCAGAGTATAAAATACCTCACATCATAGTCACCCCAGTCAGGTTTTTTTATGCTAATCATAACCCAAGCTATGTCTGCCCTGATTCTTTGCTATTTTTAGACAGATAATTTTTTTTTAAACTGAGATCTAAAATTAAAATCCAACCAAAAAAGAAAAGCTGGAACTCTTTTTTTTTTTTTTTAAATACAGTCCTGTGCCCTGAAGTCGAAAAAATGGCAAAGTACCAATTAATTACTACCTTTGCTACAGAGAAGAGTAGATGTATAGAACTATCTGATGCTCAGGATTCAGAAGCTAGTGGCAATAGTTGGTTTTGCTATTCTCATTAGCAACTGAAAGAGAATGGCTTGACAACCAGAGAAAAATAAATTGGAGTTAAAGCCATTTTAAATGACATTTTCTCCACAGCTATAGTAGTACAAGATAGTGAATGCTCTCTAACTAGACAGATGGTGAGAATAAATTCTCCAATTCATTTCTGAATGGAGTTAGGAAGACAGCGAAATCCTGAACAATGCACAAAAAAAGAAGCTACACTGGATGGTGTTCACAGATAGATGGAGCATTGCTGCCAGTGGAATAAGGAATGACACTTTATCAGGAAAAGGCAACAGTATAACTTTCCCTCCATCCCACCTCCTTGGTCTCAGAAGAACAGACTTCCCTCTTTCACCAGGGAAAACTATAAAGCATTCAAATTCTCAAATTCTTTCTTCAGTGATGGTGAACAAATGAACATCAATATGCATGGTCAAACTATTCTGAAGCCAGAGCTGGTGGTCTGACACACCCAAGAAACAACTAGCAAAGAAGAAGGGATGAATGAAGAGAAATTACATAAACGTAACTTTTCCATATTTCATCCTGTTGATCACTGGGATAGTCATATATTTGGTATATTTTCCTGTTATTGAAACTGTAAAATAAAATGCAAAGTTTTTTCTCTGTAGTTTAGTGAGAATGTTTCATCCTCAGTAAGAATGCTTCAAGACATTTCATTAGTGAGTCAGGATCTTTGTTTTTCAGATCAGTGTCATTAAGCAGGGATTTTGATTAAAGCTCTCACCCTGAAAGGCAAAGTGGTTCCTTCTGTCTTACTGGTACAAAAATTACAGGACAGCTCTGGCCCAATGGATGCTATGGTAAGAGCTCTATTGTGTCCACAACTGAGGAAGAAGACAAAATGGCTGAAGACGGAAAAAAAAGATTCTTTTTTACTTCAGTCTGAGAATTTATGATGCTTGAGGTATAAAATTGTCCTGAGGTAAACAATTCCCTTTGGCAAAAAATAGGCATAAACTTCAGCTAACCAAATTCAAGATTGTCAACAACCCTCCCAGAGAGGCTCTGGTTTTGAGACAGTAATGTATGTTTGTTCATATTATCTGAGATTTGGACTGGTTTACATTTCTCATCAGAATCTTAGATGGGAAACTCCCAGTAACATCTGCTGGAGAAATAGCTATACCTAGTAATATAACATACTCAGTAAATAAAGAGAAGTATGTGCCCATGAAAATTATCAAGGAAAAAGCCATTCTTCTCAACATCAGTTCTTCTATGACGTGTAAAATAGACTCAGGGATTGATTTCCATTTAAGATATTCTCTACTGAGAATAACTGGAATTGTAGCACAGACATGGTGAAAGGGTACCTTTGGCAGGCAAAGAAAAACAGGGCAAAAAGATAGCACTGACAACAGGGAAGATGAAAGAGTAAAAGAAGCAAACGGCAGATTGGGAGAGTGGGTGGAGAGGAGAAAGATGGGAAAAGTTAAGTGCTCATTATGGGTACAAGTGTCTGAGAGATCTGTCTAGGGAGATAGAGCTGAGGGCTCAGGAACAGGAAGGAAATTAATTTCAACAAGAATAAAGAATTACTTAACGTCTTGGATAGAAATGGAAAATGAAAGAAAAAATATCAATATTATTTTGGTTTTACAATGGATAGCTATAAGATGTATCTTATAAAATAGATGGCATTTATACATAAAAAAATAAAAAGAGCTGGGGTGTGTTTGCATATAGAGAGATGTGGCTTAATGCATAGCCTTAGCCATGCAATGGGAGTGTCAGTCAAAAGACCACTCAATACCAATGTGTTTTTATAGCCCAGAGTGCCTTTTAAGTTCAGAGTCTCTTTTCAGTGAAGTTCCATGAATAACTGCCAAGGTTATTTGTCAAATAAAGGTGAGGTGAGTATTCATAGTGCATCTATGAGGCTTTTTCTTCAAAAAAGAACCCAAACATGAGAAAAACACACAGAAGACAAGATGCTGTTAAAAGTTCTGTTTTTTTTTCTTTTAGAACTAGACTGTAGTTTCTCCAATAAAGAAAATTATATGCTAATACATATTTTTTTCCTGCTTTTTGGCTAAGAGCAAGCTATTAGTTTAATATCTGATCTGTCCCCTTGTCAGTAAAAAGCATGCTGTTTTTGAAGGCAGATGTACTTAACAATCTAATAAGATTTTCTGGTTATTAGCTAAAATAATTGTTGCAAATAAATATTTCTATAAACCTACAACTATTTCATATAATGAAACATAATGAGCTTAGATTTAATGTTAGAAATATGAAGTTATTGACTGAGGTGAAATTTCTGTTAGGTTCCCTGTGAGTTTTCTGTTGATCTACCTTAGATTCACCCTTTGCTTCTGCTTTCAGGAAAGTAAGTAATGTGCTGATCTTATGTCTATAATTGTCTTACTTTGAGAGATTGCTTACAAGAATTCTTATCTCTATAATCTAAATCTAAAAATTATTTGTGGATTTTTAAAGTGTTAATTTTTTTTTTTTAATTCTGGTATCAATATGAATGCATGCTCTTCATTTATTTCCTAGAACAGCCCTTTATACTAGCTGTTTTATCTCAGTGGGGATTTGCCAGTAAAAGAGTTGGAATAAATAAAAAAATTAAGAATTAGTTTTGTTTCATAAAAAAACCATGAAACACCATATTCCAGGGAACTAGATGTCCCAGATGATCTAGAACTTCTAAACTCAGACCTGGTTGTTAGCATTCATAAGCTGTCACGCCTCAGCCACAGACGACTATGGCAACGTCCTCCTTCAAGATTTGACCCCACTGCACTCAGTGGGGCTCATGCAATCCTGAGTAGGATGAGCTGGGCTGGAAACCTTGTGGTCAGATAGGAAGAAAGTCCCAAGGGATGCTCTGGACTTCTGCAGACAGCAGCTCTAGTGGCACAGTGGCTGCTGTATTCACTAACCCCAAAGCTGTGGGACCTGCGTGGTTCCCTGTGCCCAGGTTCAGCCAGCAGCAAGGCTCAGTTCATTGCTATGGATAGTCATGCACATCTGAGTGTGCACAGACAACGGGTCAGCACAGATGGAAAGTAGAGACCTACCTACACCTACATGAATGTACAGCTGTTGTGTAAACATGAGCAGTGTGGGCTGCCCAGTGCTGCTCCTCTCCTCCAACTGATCAGGATTGAAGTCTATTGTGGTGTGTATATATATATACACATGCATATTTATACACACATGCACACTCCAACTGCTGACCTTAGCTACTCAATCAACCCAGCAGCTGGCCTTACATCCCTGGTCTTCCAGTTGTCTGCATCTGCCCATTTGAATGCCCTGAGCTTTGCAGCCTCACTCCTGTGGTTGGTACTCAGACCTCTACACACACATGCAGAGTCATGGTAAATTGTCCGGTAAATTGTCCCAGTTCTATGGGAGTAGAAGCAAGGGAGTTTCTTTTCCATTAGGATAAGGCCAAGTGAATAATGTTTTATATTGCTAGACAGACATAAGAAGTTTACAAGCCCCAGGTTTACTGCGAATAATTGCCTTGTGCTGTGAAATATACCAGAATATATACTTTTCCACTTTCCCAGAAAAGATATCCTGACAGTGTGTTGAAAAAGGTTTCTTCTAACATGGAAGAGGGCTAGAGGGCTGTGAAGCTGTGTATTCTGAAAAGCCAAAAAAAGATTTTAGACATGACCCTATTATTTAAGTATCAGTATCTGACATTCAACAATATTTTAGACAAGACATAGGTCCTTGTCTAAAATGGGCACACCAACTAAATTTCAGAGATTAGAAATCCCTATTCTACCAGTGAATTTGATCACATTTTAAAATGTGCTTGTGTATCTCTTGTTTGCTACTCTGGATCTTTCCTCTCACAAACACTGTGAAATAAACTCATCTTGAATTTACATACTGTCTCACAGAAAAATGTGAAGTGAATGCTAGTGAGAAAGCAATAAACTCAAAGCAGCAACTTGATTTTAGTAGTATGTTGTGTATTGGGATGTTTTATATGCCATCAGTGTACATGCCTACATATTCTTTGTCTCCCCATAAAAATGGATTTTACCCCAGCAAATAGGATTATGGCAGCATATAATTGCTAAGAAGGACATACCTTGTTTAGCTATAAACTGCCTTCTTACATAATTTCAGGAACAAAATGCAGAAATAGTATATACTCAGCAGGCCCATTTTATGTTTTCCTTCAGCAAATAGTTTACAAGCTGATAACATTTCACAGCTCTTTTTTTCCTTTCCTCATAAAGCAATTTTAGAGAATCTGCTATAGGTTAAGACTAAGGAACAGCAAATGACAAAATCAAGACCTCTTGAATGAAATGAATATTGCCACATTTCATTCAGACTAAAGTAGCAGGGTTTCTTCAGTTCAAATTGCAGTCATTAATGCTCCCAAGTTGACACAAATTTTATTTCAACCATCTACAAAGCCGATTAAATAGACACAGTGTAAAAAACAGAAACTCAGATTGGAGTATGTGTCTCCTCCTGACTCATTTTGCTGCAATAACAACATTTCATGTCATATTGTAGCTGAATATTAAAGCTTGATATCTTTTTACTGACAGAGACTTGCAAAATTTGACTAGTTTTACAGATGTAATTAATCAAACAAATGCCTTTGTTTTCATATTTTCCCATGGAGATGCTGAATTTATCTAGCTTTCACAAAAGTGGGATACTAATGTCATCAACCTGTAGGCTGTTTTAGTTTACTGCACCTTAAACAATTGTATTGGTCATTGCCTTTAAAAATTTGCAAAAGCAAGGTTGAGTTACAAGTGAGTATCATTACCATACACAAGGGATTTCATATAATTCTTTATAGCTTTTAAATCAATTAGATTAATTATAATAAACGGGTTTGTTGTGTCTTTTCCTTTTCCATCTCCCTTCTGTGTTTCCCTTTTCCCTCTTCTTCCCTGTTTTCTCCCCATCCATTTGGCTGATCTCCTCTCTTCTTTCTCTAGTCCTTACTCTCATTTATTCCTCCATTTTATTTTTATTCCTGAGTTTTCCTTCTTTCTCATCATTCCCTTTTTTATTTTTTTTCTTTTCCCTCTGTCTGTATTTCTAGCCTTGCTTTGATTGTGATTATTAAAGTTTTAGTGATTTTCTTTCAAAGAAATCTATTTGGATTTAAGTTAGCTGTATAGCACTGCTTCTTCCTTTCATTTTCCAATTGCTTTTTAATGCAACAAGAACATGTGGCTGGGGATGGAATTTACCCAAGGTTTTGGACCCCATTTTTGTGTGAGTTAGCTGTGCATGTAATAATATAACGTCTAGTGTTCACATGGCTGCTTATATAGTAAAAATTGTGTTGTGTTGTAGGAAAGAATAAAAAAATCCAGAGATTGATTATTTTATGATTTTGTATGTGTATATATCTTTGTGTGACAGACATAGATGACTGGCAATTTCCATTATAGGATCTGATATTCAGTTTCTTCTGGTTTTCCTTAATTTTATCTATTTAGACTGAATTTTGACTTGTTGGACATCACAAGTAAGACTTCTCCCTTGCCAGAATGACTGACTATACCATAAACTGCTATTTAAATTAACAAAATCTATTTTAAATTGCAGAAGATTAGTTTCACAGGGTTTATGTGTTGCTGGGAAGAAATTCATAGACTCATAGCATGGTTTGGGTTGTTACAGACCTTAAAGATCATCTAATTACAACCCCCTTGATGTGAGCAGGGAACCTTTCACTACATCATGTTGCTCAGAACCCCGTCCTACCTGATCTTGAAGATCTCCAAGGGATGGGGAGCCCACAACCTCTCTGGACAGTCTGTTCCTGTGCCTCACTACCCTTGCAGGAAGGAATTTCTCCCTAATATCTAATCTAAACCTACCTTCCTTCAGCTTAAGACCATTCTGCCTCATCCTACAGCTACATGTCCTTGTGAAAAGTCTCTTTAGCTTTCTCTTAAGTCCCTTCAGGTACTGGAAAGCTGCTTTAAGGTCTCCCCAGAGCCTTCTATTCTCTGGGCTGACCAGCCCCAATTCTCTCAGAGGATTGGTAGTGAGAAATGAAATCAGACCCAAGACCATTTTCTCCCAGGAAATGTTTTTCACAGAATGTAACTGAGCCACTCATTTGCCTTTGCAATTTTCAGCCTTTAACAGAGACAATCATTTCGGGTAGTGATATTGCCCTCACATAGTTTTTCCAACTATTTTCTTATTTTTGCTATTGTAGTAGAATTTCTTCATTAACCTTTTTCTTAACACATAGGAATCTGGCAGTATAGTCTCAATAACATTTGTTTCAGTCTTACATTATTGTGACATCTGGCTACATGTACCTTTTAAAGACTGCAGAGATATTGGAAATAGCTGTCAGTGAACTAGACTGCTTTGATAAGCAAATAGCAAGCAAACTCATTAGAAGAAAGTCACCCATAGAAGCAGAGAGCTCTACTTGCCCTTGCAGAATAAATACTGCAATGTAGCATAGCATTCACATTCCTTCCAGTACCTGAGCTAGTTCATTTAAAATGAGGTCAAGTTGTTCCAATATTACACTGCAATCTAGAGTGAGTACATATGTCTTTATCTATGTCAACATATAACACAGATTTTGCTGGCTGGACATTGTTTTTCAGGATGAATATCTGGACTTTTTAATCTTTTTAGTTGCTGAATTGCTCTTCTTCCACCTCTGCAGTCTAAACTGCTTCACAGAGAATATTGTTGACCCTCAGCAAACTTTCTAGGCAGGTTCCAGCTACTTGTTGCATTATTTAATCTAGTTTTGGCGGTAATTCTTCAGTCAATAGGTTTTGGCACACTCCACATTACAACATTTTTTGTCCAGGCTTTCATTTCAATAATAAATCTACATATAGGTTTTAGCCAGGTTGGAGCCTATGACTTGTTTACAGTTTTTTCTCTCCCACCTAATCATCAATGCTTATCTCACCTTCCTCTTTTATTTTTTCTTTTTCTGCTGCAGAAATCCACACTTTCTTTTGCTTTTTAACACTCAATTTAAAGAAAATGAATGTGCCAATTACTTGTTCTTATCTTCCTTGTGATACAATAGCAGTAAAAATAAACTATTATTGAAAGATTCAATACATTCAGTATTTTTGTTGTTTTAACCACCAGTTAAGCATTCAGTATTTTTGTTGTTTTAACCACCAGTTATTCTTTGCAAGGGAGTAGATTAGTTCATTAGTTTAATTTCTATACATAGTTTTTGGTTTAACTTATTATCCAAACAATGTCTATTAACTAATAGCTTTATTCCTTCCAGGAACAATTTATAGTTTAGCTTGAAAGTTTGGAGGGCTGAAGTCTACTATCTTGTATGAGAACATTTAGTAACTGCAAAGCTTTCAGGTCTGATATCTGACCACTTTAATTGTCACTGTAATTGATTTTACGTTTGTCTTGGCATTATGATTGCTTTGCAATTTGTTGATGATTAATGCCTGTCCCCTGGTTACCCTGCTTGTCTAGGCCTAAGACATAAACCAGGCTTGTTTTGACTCTGACTTCTCCTAAATAATGCCAAAAACTATTTAGCTCAAATTTATCATATGAGGAAAAAGGAGACTCAGCACAGTCATGTCATCCTCAGCCTCTCAGCTCAGCAGATGGAGAGTTACAATAGGCTTTGCAGCATGCCTGTTTTCTTTTTAAAACAGAGATGCATGGAGACTTAGCTTTCCCTGCTTCTGGGGTAGCCTACATAATTTATCTTGCATTTACCTTTGGCATGGCGTAAAAAAACCATTTTATGCACAAGCCACAGGCAAAAATTTGTGCCCTTATATATTTACCTAATATTTCTTTTCCTGCCTAAACTTGAGACGTTTAAGTTGACCTGACTCTAATTTTGAGTTTAAACTGAGATTTATCTGAGATGATGATTTAGTTTGGGTTTGGGGGTTTTTTGTATGGTTTGGTTGTTTGCTTGTTTGTATTTTTATTTTGGTTTTCGTGGTGTTTTTGTTTGGTTTTTTGGGTCTTTTTGCTTGTTTTGTTTGTTTGGTTTTATTTTAACTACAAGTAAAAAGATGAGCTTGTGTTTACAAAGCAATGAGGCTGCAGCAGATGAACGTACTCTCTTATCAGATTCTGGGTTTCAGATTGGTATCTCTGGGCCCTAAATGTAAGTTTTAGGGAGTTCTGAAGGGGGTGCTGTCTTTTTTTTCTTTCCAAGTCACTGAAATAGCCTATAATTTCCTTTGCATTAGGAAAAATTCCATGTTTCCTCCCAGGTTTCCCAGCTTTAAACTTTTCTTTCTTCCACTTCTTATTTCCATGTAGAAATTGAGAAAAATTTAATATCAGTATTCCTTGATGTGTGCCCTATTTTCCATCATAAATTCTAAGCTTAGAACTAGTTAATAATCTTCAGTGGCAACTTTTCAGCTGTAGTCATCAAAGAAGTGGCTGACCCCCAAAATGGACCATAATTCTGGAAGAATGACTGAAATATCTGCTCAAGCCAATCAAGGCATTTGTCATTTTGTTAAGATAGAAAGAGAAGAGATGCCAACCTTCTTTTGAAGAGGTTCTAAGATTTCTCCACATTGACATGCAGTTGGATTTATCATTTTGCAACTTGATTTGTTGAGTTCCTTCTCATCTCCATCTCTTTTCTCTGAACATGCTGCTAATGAAGGCAGGTGTGGTGCAAGTGAGCAGGTTTTCACCATTTGTTTTGTTACCTTGGCAACAAACCACACAGTGGAGCCTTGAAAAAAAAAAACCCTATGAGAGAGCCAAGGATTGTAAAACCAAGAAATTACAGAAAAAACCCCCAAATTCTTCTTATCCTGTTAAATCTATTGGTTTTATTTATACCGACAGAGACCCAAATGTAATGTCTAAAGCACCAACTAAATGCAAACCAGAACATAGATGGATTTTTATTTCTAAATTATTTTGAAAAACTGAAACAATTCTACTGCACAAATATTTGCATTCAGTATAAATAAATGTTGAGAGTTTAGCTATGGGAACTCTAGGAATAAGCCAAACCAACAAAGTTGCTGAAACTTTGCTGCTGTTTCTCGAATGTAGTTTCTTCCAAGTGTAAAGTCTTCCTCTAACCCTGTACCAAAACTGGAGACGCAGTTTGTAAACACAGACATGCTCAGGCTGATGTGAAGTTTTGTTCATACGCAGAAGTCTGTCTGCAGCAGAGAGAAGGTGCCACTGGAGCTGCCCTTTGGACTCAGGAATAAGGAACACCCAGTGGGTGCTGAACAGCCAGGACTGCCCAGCCAAGGCTGTAAGGGGCCTAGCAGTGTCTGACTGTCCTGGGGTGACTTTTCGACGCTTGCATCTCCAATTGTCTGTCCTGTTTATGCTGGATATTGGGTTCTGCACTTTTAAGACTGGTTCTGAGAGTGAAGGGGGGAAAGAAGAAGTGCGCAGTTTGTTTTCAGAGATGGTGTTCACTCCTCCGCATTCCTGCTCCTCAACTGTGTTTGTTTGAAGCACGGACAGAAAGTGGGACAGAGATCTTTTTTACTTTTAGTTAATTTTAGCTAGCTGTGGCAGAGAAGCTCCCTGGATTGTTTTTTTCCTTTTTCTTGGAAGCTCATGCCTATGGTCCACTGGGGCCTGGACCTTGGCATTTTCCAGTGCCAGAGGGACTGATAAGAGACTGGGCGAGCCAAGCTACGCCCACGGCAAGGATTTCTCTGTTTTGCCATCTCTCTTCAGAGCAGCAAGAGGTTTTATTGTTTCATGTTACTCATTCTTTGTGCCTGTGGGCACTTTGTTAAATAAATAATTTTTTCCACTTCTCTCTGAGGAGATTTTTCTCCCGGACTGGTTGGGGGAGGGGCCTTTTGGGTTTGCTTCCCAGAGAGACCCCATTTGGAGGTTTTCTCCCAAATTTGCCCTAAACCAGGACACTGGCAATGTCTGTTGACTTCAATTTCCTCCTTCCACAAGACAATGATTTGCCTGGGGACAGCCACAAGTAGGACCTGCACGGTGCAGGCTCCCACATTTCTCCCATGAGTGACCCAGAGCCCCTCCCCATGTCTCCCCATGTCTGTTTGGAAATTGTGTCCCACACCTCTGTTTTTTTCTACCTCAGACATTGCCTGCTCTCTGGATACTTTGACAGCTCTGTGCCTTCCTCCAACACAGAAAATCACTTGGGCTTTCCACTGCCATTTGAGCATCCTGCTCCTGTAATTGGCGGGGCAGGGAGCAGAGGAATTGTGTTGTTAATCAAATATGGCCAAGCAAATGTTGAAAAGTGAAGATAGGTAAATTGACCTATTTCTGTGTTGATCATTTCAAAACACACAGGAGCAACTCCAACAAAGTAATTGAGAAAAGCCAGTATAAAACATCTGAAAATGGTGAATCATGGTATTCAGTGATTTTAGGAAATGGTTATAAAGAGGAAAATCAAATTTCCCCTTATGAAATAAGAAAATCAATGCACTTTACAAAACCTGGAATTTTCTTTTAAACCTGCATTTAATGATGTTGAAATTTTTAATGTCAAATGTCGTATCTGTAAAAGTGGTAAATTTCAAGACTGTATTAAAAACTTAGGGGACATTTACTTTGGAAATGATGTATGACATGACCTTCAACTCTTCATAATTTAATAAGAATGCAAGGCTAACTAATTAGATTTCAAAATGACAGATAAGTGCTAATTATAATACCTTTTGAATAGACAATAGAAGGTTTTAAAACTAAATGTTTTAGACAGGTGGCGGGATTTTGCTACTACTAGCAGAAATACAGACAATGTTTGCTAAAAAAAAGTATTTTTCTCTTGATCCCACCCAGAAATCATTCTCAAGATTTCTTTCTTTCAAAAGAAGAAGATGCAGCTCAGTCTGAGTCCAAGACTCAGTTTTAAAAGATACTACAATGAGAAAAAAAAAAAAAAAATCTTCATGATTTCTCATTTCCCAGTCAAAATCTTGCCAAAAACTTTGGGTTTATATTGTTATTAAACTTAATAGAGTTAGATTCCAAATATGAGGTATCTGATTTTTCAAAGTAGTTTATTTTTCAGAACAAAACTTCCTTAAGAATGATTAGATTACTCTGCAGTTCATGTTTCTACAGATAAACTTACAAAGTCATCATTCAGCTATTCACTGTGCTGAGTTTCGTGGTTTTTATCATATAACAAGACCTTATGTTCAGAAATGTATTTGTTAAATTTGGATAAGTGTGCTTTTGGATTAAACTAAGCAAAAACATAAACTCAAAGAGAGACACTATTGAAAAAGATCCACCAAAAACCAAATCAAACAACCCAATTACAACCTCTTACATTTATGGAGGCAATTCAAGGAAGTAGAAAACTAATGAAAGATATGACATAACATTCTGTAATTCTACTCTTTTGTAAAATATTCTAGTATAGTATTGGTTTTGCATGGCAGGTTTTGGTATTGGGAGGATGCAGGAGTGGCTTCTCTGAGAAGCTGCCAGAAGCTTCCTCCATGTCTGAAAGAGTCAATCCCAGGCAGCTCCAAGAGGGACCCACTGATGGCCAAGGCTGAGCCCATCAGCGATGGTGGTGGGATAACATAGGAAGGGGGAAAAGCTACAGTGCATGAGATATTGCAACCAAAGGAGAGCAGGATGAGAGCATGTGAGAGGGACAGCTATGCAGACATCAAGGTCAGTGAAGAAGATGGGAAGGACATGCTCTGGGCACTGGAGCTGAGATTCCTCCGCAGGTCATGGAGATCCACAGGGATTCAGAGATTCACCTCCAGCCTAGAGAACCCCACACCAGAGTAGGTGGATGCCCAAAGAAAGCTGTGATCCCATGGGAGCAGGTGTCTGGAAAGACCTGTGTATCCATGGAGAGAGAGGAGCCCACACTGGAGCAGGTTTGCTGGCAGGACTTGTGAGTCCATGGGGACCACAATGGAGCAGACTGATCCTGAAGGACTGCACACCATGGAAGGGACCAGTTTGTGAAGAACTGCAGTCTGTGAGAAAGATTCCATGTTGGAGAAGTTTCTGGAGGAGTGTCTCCTATGGGAGGGATCCCACAATGAAATAAGTGAAGAGTGTGAGGAGTTCCCCTGAGAAGGAAGAAGTGGCAATATGTGATGAACTGACTGCAATGTTCATTCCCTGTCCCACTGGGCCATTTGTGTAAGGTAGAGAATTTGAGAGTGAATTTCAGAGCAAGAAGAAAGGAGAATTGGGGGAAAGGTGTTTTTAAGATTTGGAGTATTTTATTTTCTCACTACTCTACTCTGATTTGGTTATTAGTAAATTAAATTAATTTTTCCCTTAATCAATCCTGGTTTTTATGTGACAGTAACTGGTGAGGGATCTCACCCTGCTGTTATTTTGACCTACAAATGTTTATTTTCTCTCCCCTTGAGGAGGGGAGTGGCAGAACAGTTTTGCTGGGCACCTGGCATCCAGTCAGTGTCAACCCAACAGGGATAAACAGTTCTGAAATTTTTAGACTGTTTTGTCAAGTGAACAAAATATTATTCTATTGTCTTGGTTTACTACTCTGAAATCCTGTGATGATCAATAATGCTTGTCTAAGCTCTTTATGAACAGAAAAAAGTTATGTCAAAGAGCAGAGACCAACAATTTTAGGGGTTTTTGCTGTTTTTTTTAAGATGCTTTATTTGTTGCTGTTTTTGAGTTCTTGGGTTTCTTGAAAGAGCAATTTGTATTTACCTTTTATTTCGTCTTTCATTCTTCTACCAGGCAATTTTTGAATTTTCTTTCCTGTGCCCTGCTCCACACAGGAATTTATTGGACTGGACTGGATAGATATTTGCTACTCCACTACATTTTTAGTTTTAGCATAACCTCCAATGCACGTAAGAAGAGCAAAAAGGAAATAAATCAGAATGGAGTTTGGGAATTGGCAAGTGGTGGGTTTTCTACCACTTATTAGACTAACAGCCTGAGAGGAATTTGCTATCTTGCTTTTTCTGAAATTTGTTATTTTGCCATAGTGCTGAAACTAGACAAAAATGTATATGCAGGAAATGTCTATATAGGAAAAGTAGAGTAAGATAATATGCTAATACTCAACAGTGCACACAGGTTCCTTGATACATTTTTATACATTCTACAGTAACATAAACCCACAAACCCATAACCCACTAGTGTCATATCTGATTTTAGCTTTCTCTTTTAAACAAATTCAATTTGAAGAGATTACTGCTGCGGTGTGGTTTTATCTAATGATTTAAGTGTAGTTTTCCTTCTGTTTTGTAAAAGCTTATTTAACGGTTCATTCCATGTTTCCCCCTATTCCCTTCCCCACTTGGTATAGTCCCCGCCCCTGGAAATCCCCTTGAGTTGTTTACCCCGAGTCTGTGTATGTCAATCATACATTGCTCCCCTCCCAGACCTTGCCAGTCTCAGCGAGGCCTCTCCTCCTTCTAGAAAGCTCAGAGAGGCTCAGTCCCTGATTGGGGCAAGTCTGGGAAATCCCCCACCCCTCAGTTCTCATTTGGTATTGTATGTACCACGCCTTTTATGTTATTGGGCTTTCCTTGTGTGACCACTCCTTCTGTCTGTACCCTAAAACCCCCTACGCGGCAGCAGTTCTGGGCTTCGCTGGGCTGTGCCTGGGGGACCCCAATAAACGTCACCCCATGGCACCTCAGAGAAGATTCCTTCTCCTTCCTTCGCCATAGCCGCCCCTCTACCACCCGTGCAGCAATGCACTTACCCACCAGGTGGGTCCTGCCGGTCCTCCTGCAGACCCTACCGAGGCTGACACGGTTCCCTGCCAGGGCAGCCGGGACCAGCTGGGAGGCCGCTGGTTAGCGGGCAGGGGAACGCGTCAGATTACCATAGGTTTCTGTACATGTTTTCAGAGTTCTTGTTCCTATTGTATTTCTCTCCTATTGTGACCATGCAAACCTCTTTTCATTTATCTTCATATTTGCTACTATCCTTTTCCTTTTGTCCAAATCTATGCCATGAAGTATGCTGCCCTCTTCTTGCATCTTCTAATTTATTCCCATAATACCAAGTTTTTGCATGAAAAGGCCCTCTTTGGAAACCCTCAAGCCTATCTGAGAACTCATTGAGTATACATGCACTGTAAAAGAATTAACTTCCTTGTTTTGCCCCTAATTATCCCAATCTCATACATACTGTGTTCATTCCTGTACTCTCCTTTGGTGTGAATCATAGAATCACATTCTGAATTTGAAGGGACTCACAACGATCATTGAGTCCAACTTTTATTTAATGGCCTGTATGGGGATTGAACCCTCAACCTTGGTGTTATTAGCACCATGCTCTTATCAGCCAAGAGTATTTCTGGAGGCAGTTACCAGAACTGTGTCCTGTAGAGATGTTTTCTGACACAGAGACCCTAAACCCCCCACAGTCCTCTATCTGTAGCCTAATACTAGAAGAAGTCTGGTTTAGAGCCCTGAAATGCAAACCTCAGGGGATTTCAAATAATTTCATCTTCAAAAGCTCACAGAAAATACTTAAAAGCTTTGGGTGACTACCTCAGGAAAAGAGACTCAAGCCAGCTACTAGGCTCTGTGGAAGTGGTCAGTCTTGTGTTGGTGCATCCCCCCTGGCCTTCTTCCCCCCATCATCAGGCCTGATCTGAAAAGCTCCTTATAAGCCTTGGCAGGACTGTCTAAGCAGTGAAATGTTCCTAGGCCCTATCACGAGCCATGAACCTTGCCATTAAACTCTGTAAGACCACATTTTTGCAAATTCCTATTAATCCCTGCTTTTGCCAATACCTTTGACAGTGTTTGTTTAAGTGGCCAAAACACTCATTTGGTGACAAATCTCTGCAAAAAGGATCTGACACCTGGTCTGTACATGATTGACTCTGTACAAGTTGGTCAAAAATGCAGATAACATTCTAGAGCAAGTGTCTTTATCTGTGTAAATAAAGGCATTGCATCCAGCAGAAATTAATAATGAATATTTAGTGTGAACAAATAATGACTCATGCAAAGTTAATTACCCCCTCCCCCAATTTTTCACAAACTTTTTTGTGTGACTTGTCATTCTTCAGACCATTTCTTCATGTCATCATCGTCATACTATACACATCCTGTTCTTGTCACTCATTATTTAATTTTTCTCCATATTTTGCCATAAACTTCTGTCTACAGCACAATACCTAGTTACAATCAACTAAATTCTTCTTCATAGGTAAAATTTTGCAAAAAGGATGTGCTAATCTGTAAGCTTTACTAATACATATCTTAAATATCTCCTCTGAAGAAGATATTTAAACCAGGTTTTCAATTAAATATATATAACTTTATTACTGTCCCAAACAATTAGAAGTAAAAGGGAAAAAAAACCCCCATAAAAACAATCTCTAAAGTCATCCAGAGATGTTATAATTTTTTTTTAATTGAACTGTAAAAAAACCCAACACTCAGCATCTTTAAGGGACATTTCTGCAATAAATTCAAAATACTATATGTTTAGAGTCCCACTGGAAACATTCAAAAATAGTTAATCCTCATTTGTTCATACTGAAAAAAAATATCCTGGTGTTTGCACATAGGCTATTGCAAGAGTTTTATGCTTATGGGCCTAAAGTCACTTAGAAACTGAAGAAAAAAAGAAGCAAGATTTAAGATGAGTGAGCAAAATGAGATCACCATGGCAGAACAAATAACAAAACAATACCTCTGAAATTTGCGGGAAATGAACAGAAAATAACAAAATATTGGGAGAGTGATGAGCTAGATATGAAGGGAATGAACAAGCCTTAAGCCATCTTGAATACCAGCAGGGAAGCTTAGAACTAGAACTGCAGGTAGATGACTTCTGTAAAATATAATAAGTTGTGCAGAGAAATGAAAAAAACCCCAACCATTTATATCTGGTCTTCTCGGTTCATGATTTATTAGGTAAAATTATGTTATACTTAGTAACCTAAATTTCTAAATATAGAAACTATATCAAACTTAGAGAACCCCTCCAGCAGGGATTAGTGAGATGGGACAGCAACTCAGGGGATTACTGTATGCTTTTGTTCCAGTCTTACACTTCATCCAGATCTGCTGACAGCTGGTGCTGGAGATGTGGTAATAGGATGGATGGGCCTTTAAAAAGCACAGTATGCTGATTCTCATGCATTCAAGGGGGGCAATTTTATGAGAGTGTGCATTTCATTAGACTGCTCTGAAGGTTGCTTGCACTGGAATGGGTACTTGCCACTTGAGAGCGAGAGATGTATATAAACATAAAGGTGAGTTTTTACATCAGTATAAATGCATCAAGTGGAGAGGACAGTGGTGAGAGCATGGCTTTATAGCGCATTTAAACTACCAGCAATAGATTCTTTTTTCTGTTTGAAATCCAGATTTAGACAAATGGCAATTGTTTCTGCAAACAATATTTGAAACAGGAAACGTAACATGCAATGTGTCATGAACAACAGCTTTCACAGGTCACTAAGCCCACACGCCTCAGTTCCTGCCCTTGCATGTCAATTAAATCACCTGTGCTCTTTTGGGAGGTAGCATTTATCAACTCTGATGGGCATCTACAATCGCTAGAGAAGTGGTAGTAAACACTTACAGCAAGAATGATAATAAGAGGCTTTTGAAGGCTAACAAAAGCCAGTAACATGCAATTTACTCCAATCATACTGCTCTTGGCTTTTGATGTCCTCATGTCACAGCAGATCCTGCCTTTAGTCTCTACACATGTAGCTTTAGCAGCACTTCTCAGGTGAATATAAATTGAAAGGGTAGAAATGCAATACAGGCACAGGAAAGAGTATGTGATTTACAGGCTCTCAGAATCCCAGGAGTACTAAACTGTGGTTTTACATGAAGAAACAGTGCACAGGAGCAGCTAGGCCACCAAAAGGAGACCCAGATAAGAATTACAATATGGGTGATGTGTGAGCTGGCATGGGCAGGATGCTGGGACAACCACAAAACTGCAGATGAAATGCAAAGAGTAAACTCATTTTTTCCCCTCATCAACTGTGGGATGCCTGAATCAGGATGTGAACACAGGCACACAAGCAGGGATGCAGGCACCACTAGAGATCACCCAACCTGCTGGTTCCTCCTGTATATTGGGGATTCACACAGGTGTAATGTCCTACTGTAATTTGATCCTTCCCACAGCAGGGCAGGAACCTCAGGCATGTTTAATAGGGTACCTCTAGGTCTATCACAGGCCTATGTTATCCAAATGCAGTTGTTGTACTTGTCAATTATGTAAGACTAAACAACAGCATGATGTGTGTGTTCTTCTACCCCCCAGCTGCAAGTTACTTGAGTGTGTTTACAATCTTCCTTGTCAATCTTCTGTTATTTTCCCACAGGTGGGATCTTGTTTTACCTGCATGGTGAAGTGGCATTGTCAAAGCACTACAAAACAAGCAGGGGTTGAACTCTTATTGCCTGTGTCAGTGTAGGATCCAAAGTTACTCCACAAGTGAGGAGGCAGGCTGCGAACATCCTGGATATTCAGCCATTCCCAGGCTTCACCATGAATGCTGTCATCCAGAGGCAGTGGCATAATTTAGGGTTAAACACATATTTGAGGTTTAATATATCAAGATTTCCTTATAGCACCAATGCAATCTGTTTGCAGTAGTGACTGAAAATGATGAGAGTCAAAAGAATTGCTGTCCTGCAGAAATAGCAGTGTCATGTACCAGTTTGTAAAGATGCTTTACTAGTGTACACATGTAAATGTAAGATTTTTTTCTTCCTCCTACAGAGCAATATGTGACTATCTGTTGAAATAAAAGAAGATATTTTGGGTGAATTCAAGAACCAAACCACCAAAATTTCAATTTCAGGATAATGTAATATTCCATATTGAATTAAATAATAATAAACTAATAGTTTGCACATTATTTCAATTGGCATATTGTGTCAACTTCAAAAATCTCCTTCATAGTTTTGCTTAGTGTAAAAATATCAGTGTAAAAATATTCCTTTACCTAAAAAAAATAAAGGAAAAATAAAGTTTTGCCAATTATACAATTTTTTCCTCTCTGCTGCACCATATTGTGCTGGTACAGGGAGTCAGCAGCATTCTCAGTGGGAACACCATGTACTCTGGCTCAGTGTGTGTTTCTTTGGCTCATAAATCTAATCAATCCAGGTGACCTAACCTTTACCAATACAAGCATTCTTTCTCAGAAATAGGAGAACTAGTTTTAGTAAGAGAGGTTTCTGATTTTCACTGCATAGGTCTACAACAGAGCTGTGAGGATAAAATTTAGTCACTGAGGGCCTAATTTCTAAATTGGCTGCTTTGATTCTGTGATTTCTCTTTAAAAATATTATATATATTTCTAAGGACTTTGTATACACCTTTTTTGTTTTTGTTAGAAATATTTTACATATTTCAGTGTTTGCTTCTTTGGTCTGTGATATGCTGACAAATTTTTTTTTGCATTCTCCAGCCTATGTTTATTGAAGAAACAGTGATGTTTGGCAGCTATTGCAAAGTTAATGTTATATTTAAAAGTATCTAATTTTCAAAAAAATCATTTATTCAGATGACATTGACAAACTATTTAGATTAAGAAATTATTATTAGGGTACCTTCCAATCGTATTTATGAGTTGTTTATCCTTGACAAACTACCTTTAAGGGTGGATGTTAGTTTGCAATGATGTTTTGATTAGATTATTATATTGTCAACAATATAAACTTGAATGGCAAATTCGTTATTTTTATATTTTTAGTGGGTGCGAGAATTAATGCATATATCTTATTGCAGCTGAAGTGTCAGTCACTAGTCTCATGTTTAAAAACTTTCCTTTATGGATCGTTGAAGTGCTCTTAATTTGGGAAATAAGCAGTGTTTGCTTCTGCAGCTTTTCTCTGCCCTGCTGAAAGAGTCAGTGATATTAATGTTTTCTGTTAGGAAAGGACAAGTAGGAAATAGCACCCAAGATATGCAAATTATATTCATCATACCATGAAATTCATAATGCTGTCTCAAAGAGCTATAAGGAACTCTATTTTTTCAAAGATTATATATTAGATTGCTTAATAACCAAATTAAAAAACATCTCTAATAGTAGAGTTATTAATGAGAATGGCAAGTGGTGAACAGTCCTTAGCATGTTTTAAACTTTCAGATTAGGTTAAAAAACCTCTTGTAAAACTTTCTTAAAATATTTAAGCCAAGTTCCCCAGGTTGCTGAGCACCCTGGCAGGTGTAGCTTATAGAACTCAGCTGAGTCTTGTAGCTTTTCAGACCCTTTTCTTTCACCGATTTACAGAGGAATATCATCCATATTTTAAAAATGATTTAATCCATGATATTGTCCTGTAGAGGAATTCCCTCTGTCATGGTCATGACCTGAAAATAGAAGGGTGTAAGACCTTGCTGTGTGATCTGCCTCTGCTCTTTTTCTAAATAATGAATATTCACAAAACTAGTCTTATTCCTATTGACTAAGACAGCTTTCTGAACAGATGAAAATAGACTGATGGTAATATTCTAGTTTAATTTTTGAAGCTGCTGCTAGCTGGACTTCTAGTTTCCTTTTAGAGACAAATAATTACTGGAACAAATGTAGACACATAAGGTACTTCAGTATTGAGTGAAAGCAACAGCTCCTCTGGCATTACTGTATTGTGTGGTTGTATCTGTTGTTTCACATCACCATGTATAGGTTTGCTGAGGAGAGAAATGTCTGTGAGCCTCTTGCTCCTCACCATAAGCCTCCACCTCTGTCTCCCAAGATACTGGTAGCAGGGAGGAGTAACTGCAGGGGTCTTTTTTTTCTCTGCATCACCATGGAAACTCATGAAGAAACAATGACATTGAATTACAATTTCTTCTCTGCCCTGACTGCTGAGACAGCATAGAAATGTCCTACATAAACCTTCAAGTTTTGAGTGTGTTGGCCGGCTCTGGTGCTCACGTTGACATCCACCTTCTGGCAGTTAGAGCACTGATCCTTGTTTGTAGTGAAAGAGGACACTGTCTCCAGACCAAGCTGCTGTTTGGCCTACTTAGTGATCTAGATGACATTTAAATGCAGAGGGAGCACATAAGGAATGCAATTGTTCTGAGAATAACTCCAGGAAATCTTCTGCAGCTGATTTGCATTCAAGTGCTGGCAGGCAGAAGTTAAGGAGAAAACCATGAAGGTTTACACTTATGCCCAGAAAGTGTGACCATAACACAGTCATGCCACAGAATATTGAAACAGCATTGACAGTCAAGTGGCACTGTGGTAATCACCCTCTGTCCTAATTGTTCATAAAGCTGTCCAGTAGCCAAGCCACTATGCATCACTTTGCATTGATGTCAATTCACATTCACTGAAATTTTATTGTGGAAATTAGTGAAAAGTCTAATTTTGTTATATTTTTAGCCTCAGAACTTGAATACCAACTAGAATCAGTGATTCAAGGAAATCAAGCATGAATGCCTAATGTGTTTCAGAGTTCATTCACTTCTGAGTGAGGTAACTGAAGTTGTCTTTTCTAACATTGCATTAAACTCATGTGGGAGAAGGAGAAAAAACAGTGAAAATGGGTCCCCTTGAAGGGTCTGCTTTTTTATTAGTTTATATGAACCTGTTAAACTGGAACAGTATTTTTGCATTTTGAGCTCTACTTAATGGAAATATTGTTTGTGCTAAGACCCCTTGAAAAACATAAATCAAACACTATAGAAATGAAGCTTTACCCTAAGGAAATAGGGATCTAATAGGTTTTTGTTTTTTTTTTTTTAGGTTCTCAATAGTGGATTCCAAATAAATTTTTAAAAATATTGGGAAAATTATGCTTATTTTCTTTCTCATACTGCTGAAGTATCCCTGTTTCTTATTTTGTCCTTGTACAGCTCAGGATGAGTACTTCCAAACAATATCTTATCTGAAACTATACTTTTCCTCTAAAACTCTCTTTATAACTTGTCTGAATCTGTTAAAAGTCTTATTCTTCATGGTTTGTTTTCATTTCCCCTAGAAACTGACAGGGAGTTTCATATCTGTTATTGCCTGAATTAGTTAGGCAGCCTTGTAGACTGGCACAGCCGCTGTGCTTTGCCAGTCACTGAATATCACCTCTGCTCAAAAGCTTAAAGGATTGTACTTCTGATGCTTTGTTCACACTTGTCCTTCTAGCTATTTACAGCTCAGCAGTTCTTCTGTCTGCACCATCAACTCTCCTTTTCTGATTTACATCAATGTTCCTTCTGCCTCCTTTTTCTGCTGGCACCAGAGTGCTCTCCTCCCTTCTGCTTTGAAAGCTGTCCTGTCCTTCTGGCATTCCTGGACTGTTTGAATCTGTATGGTCAGCAGGGATTAGCACTTTGTGGAAATGTTCCTTCTATCCTGCTGGCTTTTCCTTAGCACTTGCTGTCAGTTAGTCTTTTTTTACTGATTGTACCATTGATTTGTCTATGCTTCCAAATAGCTTCATCTTATGCATGTCATTTATATAGGGCTTTTTTCCTTATTTTAATGAGCCTTTTATTTTCCAAAAATATTATTCTGCGTTTTTTAAAAATAATTTCTTTCATGCTTTGTACTGTCTCATTTTTGTGAAATGCTTCTTTCATGATTTGTTTATGTCTTCTAAGGACTGTTTGCAATTTGACTGTTACTTCCTCAAATATTGCTACTTATCTCTAAAGAGGTTTCTGTATAGAGATTTATCCTGTAAGGCACTGTTTGAACTGTATTAACAGCAGATGAAAAATTTGTTACATCCTTTTTTTTTGGTTGGAATTTCATATGAAATTCATATTTTTCCATATGCAGTACACAATCTTAGCTATATCAATGCCATCTAACACCTGTGTCACATATGTCACATCTGTGACTCTGCCTTGCCTGGATTTGGCTAGGTTGTCTGATGAGCTTTTCGTAATGAACAGTAATCTCACCATGGTTTTTTGGCTTTCCCAGTTATTATTTCTATGACTGGCTCTAATGTCACATTTTCATATTTTCACTCATCTTCACACTTAGATAGGCAACTTCCAGGTTTTGGAGGCAATCCTGGATCTCAAGGCATCTTGATTTTGAACATCTAAATAGGTAAGAGAGTGATCTGATTGAAATTCCAATGAGAAACATTTTGTGGGGGAGAGGAAGGCACTCGAGAGAGTTAAAATGGATGCAGTTTGAAAACAGAGATTATTTCTGACTGTAGTAGTCTTTTAGAAAACAGGAAGTGATGCGCTATGAGACAGGATAAAAAGTTGCTTTGGTGAAGAAAGACTGCACAAGTATATTCATAATTAGCAGTAAATGGAACAAAAAATGACCTCTTAAACATAGCCTTCTGTTTCTTCTCACCAGAGAAAACTGAGGGAGACAGTACAGGGGTTCCCAATACCTCTGAGGGTCCAGCCCTTGCAGAGAAATTGCTTAAAATAATTAGCAAGACTGCTCTTCAGGTGTGTTTTGTAAAAGCATAAGGTTTAATAAATGAAAAATAATAAACATTACAGAAATAAAAGAAAAACCAAGCACAGGTGTCTGAGAAGCCTCTGACACCCTGCTAAGACACCCTAAAAAGTCCTTGAGTTCCTTTGTTCCCTTTCTTTAGTATTCAATGGTTCAGGCAGGCCGTTTGGCCCCTGGCCCAATGAAATCAGCAACAGGCTTTGAGCTACACTTTCTAAACCAAATCAATGCCTCTGTGCTGGCACTGAGCCAGTCACAATGAGAAAGGCACAGAACTTTCTAGTTAAACTTCCTAAAACATCTAAAGGTAAACTGAAACTCTTTCCTTATACAGAAATGCCTACTCAGGGGTGGGGGATCCCTTACTACAGGACAGGTTTAACATGCTTCATGTCGGTATTTTAAAGCAAGAGAAGAATGCTGTAGTTGACAGAGACAAGGTCTTGTGGACATTTGTCATTTGTATGTGCAGGCTGCATGAAATGAGATGTGGGAGCATGTTCCAGAAAATGGAATAGCAGGACCAAAACTGAATTTGCCTCCTTTAATCAGGTTTTCAACCAGAGTCTTTCTCATTGTCAAGCCATTCTTCACATCCACAAGAGACATGCTGTGAACAGAGATGCCTCTTAGAAATACCCCTCTCACTTTAGTTGTCTTCACTTGCCGGTTGTCACTGTCTCCCTGTCCTGTTTCATGAAGGATTTCTTGCAGTTCCCTGACATCTGACTCTCCTTGAAGCTTACTGTAATCTATAAAAGACAAATTTGTTTGAAGGAGAAGGAAATGTTGAAAGCCAGCTGTGTTTTCAATGTTTCCCTTTTTCCCCCTTAATTCGATAAATGACCTTAATGTTTACCTTCTGTTTACAGAGCTTCACTTCCCTGTGTGCTATTGCTTCCACCTACCTAAGAGCATTTTGAAGTACAGTCAGTACCTACTTGCCAGTGTTATTGAGTATATTCAATTAAATACCAAGAGAGAATTTCAGCATTGACTCTTCTATGTTGCTGAAACATTACCACTGTTGTACTATTGAAAGTTCTATGGCCAGCTGTTATAGCAATGAAAGGATTTCTCAGGAAGAATTCTGTTTTCACAGAACCAAGAAGATAATATACTATGGTCTTGCAGTCATGAATGCTTATCATCAATACGAGCAAACTACAGTTATTATTTTTGTGGATAAAACTATGTATAAGAAGAGTTAGGGATATGCACAAAGTATGTAACATTCACCAGTGATTATGTTCAAAAATAAAAATGTACACAAGGTTCTTTAAATTAGGAAACATTTCCATGCAGAGTACTTCGTTCTCACCTAAAAGCAGAATGACAGCTTTAAAAAAAACCCCAAAGCTGTCTGGAAAATTAGCCTACAGTCTTTTAGCTTCAAGCTGCTGGGTTTTTTTTCTTTTAATCTGGGCAGCTATTTACTTCACAGCTGTTTCCAGAAGCATATACAAAGCTTCAAAAACTTAATGTTAAACTGATAAGAAACACCTCTGAAGAGAGAACTATATTTTGGAAGAAGTTGTTGTTTATCTGCATTACCCTCCTTGAAGCAGTCCAAAAAGTCATGCACATATGTAAGCAGAAGCAAGGACAGACAGACTAGTTTCATTATCTTTGTGTGCTCTACTTCAAAAAAGATTGTCTATTTTTAAAATTTGTTGGTTTTTTAGGGTACTGTGTTGATGGAGATTTATCTAGAAACCATTCTCAGAGTCATCCTCTGACGCTGCTTCTTGCATGCCTGTATTAACCTTTTGGGAAATATATTTTCTTCCCTGTCTCCATTCCTTTCCTGCTTCTCATGCTTTCCTATAAATCCACCTATAATAATTTAGATCATTATTTTTGAGTAAAGTAATATTATTTTAGGGAACAGATAGAAACTTCTCCTGAGGGCAATGATATTCCCATAGAATGCATTTATGCAAAGTCTTAATTTGCAGCCAAAATGATAAAACATTGTAAATATTCTGCTTTGAAATAATAATTTTAGTGTAGATTTTTCTAAGAGTAAATTGAATACACCATCAGCATTTGTCTCCCAGTTAGAGAAGGACTCCAGTGGATTGGGGAAGGGCATATATCATAGTACCTATCTGTGGAAAAGTAGATTCCAGAGAATTATACAGCAGGGACCCCAAATTCAATGCTAGAAGGTTATTGGAACAATTTATTAAGCAATCAATTTGAAGGTACCTGCAGAACAATAAGGTGATAAGAGACAGCCAATATGGATTTGCTAAGAGCGAATAACAACGAACCAGACTAATTTCCTTCTTTGACAGGATAAATGGTTTAGAGGACAAAAGGAGAAGCAGAAGATGTGATAATTCTTGACTTGAGTAAGGCTTTTGATGGTATCCCCTATTACACTTTCAGGGAAACATGATGAAATTGCACATGATAAAATTACAGAAAAGTTGTCACACAAGTGGTTGAAAAACTGTAGTGGGATAGTCGTTATCAATTGATGCCTGTCAAACTGGAAAGGTTTATCACATGCAATATGACAAAATCCTAATCTTAGTTCAGTGTGAGTCAATATCTTCACCGATATTTTAGAGTGCTGGAATAAAGAGAAATAATTTATTTTCAGCATTATGGAGGGCCTTACAAATGTCTTTAGAGGCATGAGTAGAAGTTAGCTGAGCTGAGTAGTATGAGTGATACCACCTCCTCCTCCAACTTTCCTCCACATCCTCTGCTATTCAGTGCCTTTGATGACAATGTATATTGAAATTGAAGTTCTTCACTTAGTAATATTTTCATTCTTTCACACTCTCTTTCTCAATAGTCTTCACTAGTTCTGTACATTTAAATCCATTCTAACCTCTATTTTAAAGGAAATCTGGAGCAAGCTCTTTTTCTCCTTTTCCAATGCTTTTCTTTACCTTTGGATTTGAGAGATGAATTGACATCAGCAAGATGAAATACAGCTGCAAAAGAAAAAAAAATTAAAGTGGAAATGGAATGAATGGAGATGATCCTTCTATGCAGGAGCTCCAGTCCTGTATGTTATGATGCAAACCAGTCAACAAACATAGCAGGTACTTTTCCCAGGAAGATCATATTCTAAAGTATTAATAAAAGTATCATATGCAGGCAGGTAATTATTTTGCAGTAGCAGTGAAAGACTCCTTATATACTAGATAAATAATTTGTGATAACTGTAGAACAGCTTTCTATTTTATGTATCATGTCAGAAATAAATCTTTCACAGCTATTGTTTCATGTACATTGACAACCAGTTACACTGTAGTCTCAGATAAAGTTCTGTGCCAGTTTTAAGCACCATATTTAGAGATGGATGTATGCAGGCTGGAAAGAGTTCAGAGAACTGCTAAATTTAAAAAATACGACCACCAAGGAAAGATGGAAAACCTTCAGTTTGGTGAATCTGTACAAAAGACCTTACAGAGAAGATATATGGGATCATGGGTAAAACACTTATGGAAAGACAGTGTCTCCACATCTTCTGAGTGCAGGAACAAGAAGTAATTTAATTTAATTAACAGTTATGAGAATTCACATCAGAATCTTTTCTTGAATAAAAACTATTACTCTCTTGAAAAACATGCATAGGAAATTTGGGAAGTCCAAAGAGCTGCATATCTTTGAGTATGCACAGTGTAAACCTGCACCAGCCAGAGTGATCAGGATGGACTCTTGACTTCAGTGAGTGAATAAAAATTTCTGTTTGGGTTACAGCCTGCCAAGGTAGTCTTTACTAAACATGAACTAGAACTAGGAACTCTAAGTGAGGAATGCTTAGATCTGCTAGAGGAAACGAAATAATTTTCAATTTTCTCTCAATTTCCCTCTGCCCACACCGGGACAGAGCTTTACTTTGGTCTTGTTCCCAGGCTAGAAACTTTCAGTAGATACCTGCTTAGCAACATGTTTTCTGTAGTCCCTTCTGGCTCTCCTGGAAAGTATCTCATTTGCTTCTCTTTCTAAGGCCTAGCTGTGGACTTTTAAATCAGATACTGTCTGGGGTGCCCCATGTCAAGCTCGTGCTGCAGCCTCCCTAATGCCTTTCAATCCCCATGCGCTCAGACAGTTCTCCTATCTCATCATACCCAATTTTTCACAGAAAGAACTTCCCTCCAGACACTCTCAGCTGACCTATTTTAATGTAATATAACACACAGTGAACTCTGAAGAACCAAATTGTTTTCAAATTATAACAACTGAATAGATAAGTAGCTGTAGGAAGGCTTTAGGTATAGTTGATTATGCCAGAAGTGAGATGGCGAATTCAAAGGTCTCTGCTAGACCTCCATTGCTGAGTGCTTCTGGCTGAAAGAGTTTAGCAAGCTGAGGCCCTCTGTCTGAAAGCAGAGCATATTTGTGTGCAGCTGTGATTCTCTTTTTGGGCTCACAGGCATGGTGCAACGTTACCAAAACTCTCAGACTGCAAAGTGAACTCTGCTCAGATAATGTTCAGGGCTAATGCATATTGATCGCACAGTTCACTTGGTATCTGTAACCATGGCCATAATTTCTATGTCAACTTGGTATGAAATCTCTGAGATTGTCTCTTATTTGCTCCTTGTTGGTATCAACAGGTGCTTTTAGCAAATAGGCAAGCTATTAGCTTTCTGATGTATTTTCTCTCATTCCCCCATTAAAAAAATCATTAGGAAGCCTTTTGGTGATCTGTGGCTTGCTGGTGAAGCCATCCCAGCTTCCAGGATTATATTGTATAAGCAATTAATGGTCTTGACAACATTTGGAAAATGAGGCTTCCTATGAAAGGTGGTTAGCTTAATGACAGCATTTAGTGTATAGATTGGATGAAAAAAATCAAACTCTGAGTTTAAATGGTTTGGCCAATGCTACATTAAAACTACATTTTAATATTGTTGTCTTTGTTTACACTAGGGTCTCAGGCTATTTGAATGAGTAAGGCAAAATTAAACTAGTGTAATTTCCTAAAGTAGATGAGGAATTTATACTTCTGTTTTTATTATGTGTTCTGCTTTTTCATGCACATACTAGGTAAGTCTATATTAAGCTATTAAAGCAAGAAGAGTGAGTAAAAGAGACATATTATGAGCACTTTGAGAGCATTATATGAGTGGGGCATTTAAAGAACAGGCATGGTTTAAAGGTTTAGAATATGAGCTCATTGCTAAGTGCCAGTTGCTGTGTAGAAACTCTTCATGTGTACATGCTCAGCCTTCAGTTACCAGGAGGCAACCCAAGTCATGGTAGGATGCTTTAGTTTTTTGAAATTTGGCATGTATATGGGAGCAGATACCACTGACTGCTCAATGTGAAATAATTTGCATAGCAAGTTGTGCAGGAAGCTTGCACAGATCTGCTGTGTCTATGAAGAAACTTGATAGCCTGGTCCAAATCTGTTGCAAAACAAAACAAATGAACAACAAGAATTTTTGTAAAACTACTCAGCAAAACTGCCCTGAGAATATAGAGCCTTATAATGGAATAAAAATGGCCTTTCTGACACCCTTTCAGAAATAGTACTAGTTCTCAGAAAGTCCTCTAAAGCCAGAACTTCTCTCTCGCTCTCATTTTATAAGTGCAAAGGCCATTTACTTATGTGACTCTTTGTGCCTACTGTTTTAGACATAGTAGTGTATGAATACCAAAGACTACATAGGTGGTGATGTTATCTAGAGGAAGACTGAGTTCCAAAGCCCTTAAGCAACCATGTCCAGGTTACTAACTAAATTATCTTTCAAAATTTTTATTGCCACCTGTTGAACACATTTTATTTCTTGTCTATTGAATTATTTGCTTCTAATTGTCTTTGTTCACTGCATCTTTTCTAGAACAGAGAAGAATATCCACATCATGGACTTGAGTTTATATCTGTAGCTCCTGGAGCTAAGGAGAATATTTGATTGTGCATCTGAGTATGCATTACTCACTTTGGAAACCAAGAAGTAACTCAATTATAGTTATGAGTGTCTATTCTTCAAATACCCTCCCAAAACTCATCTGCAGAATGGATTTGTCAATCCCCTGCTGCGATCTGCAGACAATCTGCAGGTCCTTTTCTTTTTTGCACTAATTGCTAAACATAACCTGTTAAAGTTATATCTAAGTGTTTGACTATGTTTTTATGAAGTATTTATGATGTTTAGCATTGAATAAGCTATGGTGAACACACTTTTAGCTGGTCTAGTCCTTTTAAAGAAAAAAAATTAAATTATTTCCCATAAATGTTGAATGTTTTTCACGAAAGAAAAATTGATTAACAAGTCTTGAACATTTTCTAGGTGAAATTTTCATTTTTGATTTGTATTAGACAATTGCATTTTTAACCTGACAGCAGGAAATTGGTTTGAAATCAATGTATTCATACTTTAGTTTACAGGTGTACAGTAGGCAGAATATTCATGTGTTGATAAATCTATCATTCATCAAAATCTAACAGAAATATAATGTTATCATTGATTTTTAAAAGAATAATCTTTTTAGGAGGTATCTACTGTAAGTGATTTGGATAAAGTGCACGAATTTATATTTTTCTCTCTACAGCAGCTTCCTTATAAGCATGAATGACTGAATTTTCCTTCATGGCCCCTACCTTATAGTGTAGGTCTGCTCATCTGTGAGACTGCCTGTCTGCCTACTTATCTTAACATTTATGTTGGGAGAAACATTTTTGTTGAAAATATGTATTTTGCAGACATTTTCCAAAGTTACCCTTTCTGTGTTCACAGCACTATGGAGATTTATGATGGTGGTGAGTGTTTCCTTATATCTGCTACAGCAGTCCCTTCCTGGAGTGTGAACTTTTGTACAACAGTGCTTTTGCCTAAAACAAAATAAACTTAGATGGGAGATTTCTGAAGTCCTGCAATTTCATTCTATGTCTTCATATCATCAAAAACGTATTCTGTAGCCTCTTTGGCTACCAAATTCAGCAAACCTGATTTCCTACTGGATATGGAGTGCTGATTTGCAGATGTCAAGTGAAAGTCCGAGTGTCTGTGGTGATTCCTGGAACAGAAACCTTAAGACAGACAGAAAAAATGCACCAAAAGGCATACAACTCTGCAACTGACAGTCTGAATCTTAGAAAATGTCTACTGTTTTAAAAAACACCTAAATAATGGATTGCTTCCTCTTACCTTTCACCTTCTGAAAATCTCCTTTAAAAGAATTTTTGTGTGTGTTTATATGAAAAATGTGTGTATACATTTTATATAATATAAAAGCAGTGGTACTTACAACAGACACTTGAAAGTCACCATTTCTTTTATAGTGCACGATTTCCACAGTGGCAGCTTGGAGTGACTATTGTGCAGCTCCAACTGTGTCCTTGAAGAGTAAAATTGTTGAATGTCTGGATGTCTGATAGCTTTATAATCATCCTTGCTGCTGAAATCTGTGCTTTTACATGACCTTGGTTGTTACTAACTATGATATGTTTTGTGTAAAAAATTATAATTGTGAGCAAATTATAAGGTTGTATTCCATCTCTCCTCAGAAAAGTGTAATAGTGATTGAAGATTTCCCCTGATTTTACAGAAACTGATATTGATTGCCTAGAATATGAAGGCACTTTCTTTATCCTTCCAGTTTCAGTGCATTTTTAGAAGAGAATCACACAACGTTTCCTTGACGGTTGTATTACCTGTCTATTACCTGTGTGTGGTATTAACTGTGTGTTGTAGACAGTATCTGTTTCTTCACCACTTTCTACTATAAGAAATCCTCTCTTTAGGGTATTTTCAAGTCATGACTAAATAAATGAAGTGACAAAATATTGTGCACACTTTGATATGTTTAACAGCTTCTCTGAAAAAAATTTAAAGGATTTCAATACTGAGATATTCAGAGTTCTGTCCAAAGACAGGTGGACAGAGAACATTCAGATTAGTTACTATTCATCCATGAACAAAGAGTACTTCTCGTTGTAGGCCATTTTGAAAGTATGGTATTTATAATAAGTAACTTAGAAATGCAATGCATTGTGTAGCCATTCTTTGGACCTTGCCTGGTATCCATTGAACTGCATCACTCAGTTCAATATTATACATCCCTCACTACATATTCATCAACCTTCTGAGTGATTTAATGTTTTATGCCTTTGGGTAAACTCCCAATTCTCTGTGCAACTTTTTGCCCTATAAGTTTAACTGAGATCAATGTTCTGAACATTATTATAATCCTCCCACTCGAGATAAAATTATTTGCAGGAAATATTTCAAATATCAAGCTATAACTCAAGATAGGTTAGAAGTGGGGGAGGATGAGCTGCAGAAAGGATTAAATCCATGTCAAATATGCAAGAACAGGCTGAAAAACAAGCACAAATCATAGCAGACAAAATCACAGCACACTACACACATAAATAAAACACCAAACACAATCTTAAGAAATACAACAGGGAGTTTAGTTGAGCTCAGAGTTAATATTTTTCCAATTAGATGCCAGATTTTAGCAAAACATTATTCTGACCTTTACCTTTTAATTAGATCATTTATACAGCACAGATTTCCAAAACCACCACATCTTACTGGTGGTGTTGTTTTTGGTTTGGTGGTGTTTTTTTTTTTTTTTTTTACAGTTTAGATCTACTGAGAGCCAAAAACAACTTAAAAAAAAAAGATATGAAGAACAGCTTTGAATCATCCTGGGAAAGAGGGAGATGAGCTGAGGATTGTTTTGGTTTTTTTTATTGAGGCTTCTCCGATTTGATAGCTTTAATTAGAATATCAAGTAAGGTCACCAGATGATGGATGTATCACTTCTTAGTTAAATTTCCATATTTATCCCATGTAACTACTTTATAGGTGTCTGTTTGGACTGATGTCTCAGAAATATGTCAGATCTTTGAGCATATTTGAATACACTGTCTGACCTAGGAGATTCTCTCCACTCCAAGGAGACTTCTCTAATATGCCCCCTGTCTGCATCATTTCTCCTTGTTCTGCTGCCGAGCTCAGTGTGCCATAAATAATTCAACCTTCCACACCTTACTACTAAGGAAAAGAGAAATTCAGAACATTTCTGAAAGTTTTGCTCCTTCTACCACTGTCACTTCTCAGGTTTCAAGCCTCTTTTAGCTGCTCACACCATGATTTTCTGCTGCAAATCCAAGGAAGTTTGTAAAACGCTCTCTCAATTTTGGTCTGCAGAGTCCCTCAGCAGCTGAGGATGTCATCAAAAGAGGGAAGGAGCTGGTTTCAGCCCACTGATGAGATGAATGAGGTAGCAGTGAGGTAGCAGTGAATCTTAACTCTTTGCCCTGAGTAGTGGTTACCATCAGGCACTGTCTGTGCAACACTGCCATGTTGCTACGTACTGGTCTTATACCAGTCCATTTTAATTCTTTTTTTTTTGTAACATGCAGATGATATGTAGAATACACAACTGGTGCTTCTAAACCCCTCATGTATTATGACCACTGGACAGCATCTTTTTGGTTCTCTTTCATTTGGATTAAGACTTTTTTTTTTTTTTCCAATAAAAATTTCAATGGTGGTGTGTTTCACAGGGACCTGTTTGCTGATCTGGGGTTTCAAGTTCTTCTGTCACTGAAACAATTTTGAGAACCATAGCTAGGGAATGAAGATGCCTGGACACAGAATAAGTTTTGCTGCAAAAAAGCAGAAATTGATAGGTTTTATCACTGAAAAAATAAATACATCAAAAATACATGACAACTGCTTGAAAATTGTTCAGAACTGCACAATTTTTTTATGTTATGTTTTCTCACAATTAAAACGCAAGCATGTATTGATTTGTGTGTATCTGTGTGAATATTTGTCCTCTCTTAGAAACACCTTCTTTAAACAGGTTCTTTAAGCAGGTTCCCACCATGTGAATAAGTGGCTGTCCTCTGTGTAAGACTGCAACTTCCCCAGTTCTTCCATTCAATTATTAACCTTGGTAAAGAGAACACGTTGATATAGTTAAGGTTAATGAGCCAATTATTTAAAAATACCAGTCATCAAAATGCTTTATGCTAGTTAACTATGTACATTCATTATATTCATCCCAGCCTTCTGTTTTATTGCTATTCTTATCAATGAGCCATTATCAATAAGGGTCCTAATTGCTCAAGAATCAAGATATCCCAGACCACCTAAAATATTTGGGTTATGAAGTAGCTCAAACTATGCATCCTTTTGCCATCCAACTACTTAATCGGCTAACTAATTGTGATCTCTTCAAGCAGAGAAGAAACAGAGATGTTGTAATAGGAAGATGCTTAGTTTCTCAGGTCTTGGGAGCAGTTTTTTGTCTTATGTGCCTCGGCTGCTATTGCCATGAGGTCTTCCCTCAGTCTCCCTCTTCAGTGCTCCTTCCTAACTCTTACATCTACATACAAATCCCTCCTGCCTCTTCTGCCTAAGCAAGCAGCCTTACGTGCCATGGCTAGTTTTCAGGGTGAGAAAGGTAAAGAGAGGTATTCCAGCCTTTTCCATTCCCTGGTTTTCACTCAGCTGTTAATTTTCATGACTTTTAGGAATCTCACATACTTTAAAATTCCTATGGCTCTGTCATCTTAACGTGAAAGGGACTGCACTTTGAAAGTTACTAACAGACCCAGAAACCAACAAAAGATGTATCTTTACACACGTACATATGCTCACACATACTAGGTCATACACAAATGTGAGTCCATAAGCCTCAAAAGAAAAGAAATGCCACTGGTTAAGTCTTTGGGTTATTGGGAAGCAAACATAACCTAGAAGACTATATTGTCTCTTTCCAAGTCTCAGATGTGAAAAGCCAATTAGTCTCTCTGCCCTTACATGATTCCAGCATGAAAGCAGAAGCCTAAAATGAGACGTAAATAATGCATAATAGACAGACATAATCAAGTAGAAAGTAATGACTAGAATGAGCAGGAGTTATCATACGGATGCTGTCTAGATGCTGGCTTTTGTCACTGAAATACGAAACACTTCAAAGGAGGCAGGAAGAAGGAATATGATGGTGGAGCTTGCATCAGTGCTGATGTATAAAGTGGATGTATCCTTGAATAGTCAGAAAATCCATTTTTTAGCAGAAGTGTTACTCAGACATATTGTGAGCTAAAGAGTACTGGTGTAGAGATAGGTGCCAATTTTTCAAACTCACGTTTACTACGGGCTTAAAAATTAATCACAAAACATGAAGTACAAAAATCTGCAGACACATGCTGACAGTCAAATGAAAATTGGTTTTAATGTATTAAATTCTATTAAATATCAGTACTTATATTAATACTTTTTTAAAACTACAAACCATACAGTTTGTTCAGTAAAGATTACTAGGTCTTGTTGTTAAGATTTTTTAAAAATGAAAGTGACCCCATGCATATGTTTTGAAATTTTCTAAATTGTGAAAGTATTAGTCCCAGATGACTCAAGCAACAAATAGAATAGCTAAAATAAAAATTCCTATTTATTCTATGTTTGTTTACTTCACAGAAATGAAAACACCAAAGTAGAACAAATTCAAAGGGACTTTCGTACAAATAGCTTTATTGATTGCCAAAAAGCAAATAAACTGGAGAGTAGAATTCCCTTCACCAAATGACAAATGCATTATAAATCTCAAAGACATTTTTCATCTTGAAAGACTGCAACGTAGCTCCTAGAAAATATCAGAGAATATTGATCAAAGTGTTTTATCCAGTAGCATGTTATTTAGCAACAAGTAAATTCTAATCTGCTATATTTTTAAAGCAAAATAAACAAAATCTTTATTGTGGTTGCAGTTATATTCCTTAGTTTTCCTATTTTTCTTGTGATTATAATTATTATTGTTTCATAGGGATTACTGCATTACTGTTTTGCAGTTTGGTTCCTTCAGATTTCAACCATTCATTATATTGTTAATTTTTCAGCTATAAAGTCCTATGGTATTATTACTCTGTAAATTGGTTACGTTGTTTAATATATTTATAATAAGAGTATTACTGAAGAAACAATTGGATTTTAATTAAAAAATTAACCCCCCACCTCCCCCAAAAAACCTAACACCCCAAGCAAACAAAAACACACTGAAGAATTTTTGGTTTGGTTTTGTGGGATTTTTCTTAACAATATTTACTCCAGCTGCTTTTCAAGGACAGCTTCCATATTTTTTAGGTCTCTTTCAAAGAGGAGCTCAATTATATGTCCAAGTCACCATTTGTAATGATTGAGTATCTGCACAGTCTAGTAATTTTCAAGCTTTCTTGATCTGTAATATCTTCTGTCTAGAGGCAAAGAATAGCTACGAATTGCCTTGACAGAAAATACAATTAGGGAAGGAATTTAAAAACAAAATTTAAATTTCTAAATATAAATATCATACTTCAAAATGCAGGCAAAATTTGTATTGCATTCAAAAAGCCTCAGCTTACAATAGCAGATTCATATGACCCCAATCATTGCACTGGCTATGGGCAGCAGGTATCTTACTCTGTCCCTCCAGTGGAGGCATTTACAGTTTTCAACTGAACAGATTTAAAATGAAATATTATACAGGGTTTCTTAAACCCGATTTTGAGAAAATATCAAAAGCAGACACAAGAGGTAAAAAAAAATCTCACTATAATTACCTTTTCCTTGCTGTGATTACTGTTTTAGTGCTTTTCACAGAAGAAATCAGGCCAGCCAGTCATGCTTTTTTTGGCCTCTAATGCTCCTCGAGAACCATACAGACATGAGAATGCATTTAATGGCTTCGTGTTTTTACTCCCTCTGTCTCATTGCATGAATCTCAGCTGCTTGTGGAACCATGCTTACCATGCATTGAAATGAAAATTCTTTGCCTTTGGCTCACATATTTATTTCTGCAGATGACAAATAGAACCAGTTCACAAGTTCCAGTCTGATGTATGTTTTAAGGCATTTAAAGTGCAGGTTTTTGATCCAATACAGTGTACAAGAGCATCGTCAGGGAAGCAGTTTTTTCACAGAAAGTCCTAATCTTTCAGCTGACAGTTGAAAGAAATGTATCGATAGAATGATTCACCTTTTAATGCACACCTTCAATTTCTCTTGTAGTAAGCAAGAAAAGGTGGAGTGTTCCACTTGAACACTGAGATTCCAAATGCAGCAATACATTTTACATGCAGCTAATAAGAATTTACTTATAATTGATATGGGGATAATTAGGAAATGCTATTGAATTTAAAACTGCTGAATGACAGAGAAAATAGAGATGTGCCCTAAAATGCTATAAGAAAATAGCCAGACTTGGCATTCATGCTAATTGCAGTCTATTCACTGAGTTATCTTCTTGAATATGCCATGATTTCAGTGAGATATGATAGGGGAAAACGTACTATGCCAGACAAATGAACACATTTAGAATCATATTCTACAAATCTGCCCTAATTCCTAGCTAGAAGGTGTGTATGTTTATTGCTTTATTATGAAAGCTGCACATCATAATCACATAATCACTGACCTGCTGTCTGGGGCTCAGGGAGAACAGTCTGTCTTTAGACTTGGTTACTGTGAATGGAGTGTGTTCCCATGTCCACCTAACAAGCAGATGTTGTTTTCTTGTCCTGCAAGGCTGACCAAAGTGTTACTACCCACATGGATTGTCAGTCTCAGTTTTGCAGCTCACTTTTTTGGTACAAAGTGTTATGGTTGCTACTTTAACCAACAGTTTGCCTTTCTATCTACTTAAGACGTGTCCAAACCTAGGTATGAATCTACATAAAGTAATTTTCAGTATGGATGAATTTCTCTAAACAAGAAGTAGTCCTTGCTTTTCCAGCTCAGGCTCATGTCATCTAAAATTCCTGTCACATGACACAGTGAAGGTGAGAGACAGACATGTTATATGTAGCCCTTATGTGTCGAGATCATGTCTTAAGCCAACCCTCCCCCCCCAATACTTATGCATCTACCAGTTTTACCCTTAGAGAAAGAATAGTGGCTTTGCAAGGTGACCTGATTAGAAGCTATTTCTTGGCTGTAGGTTTATGAAGAATTTTGGAATTTGAGCTAGGTTTTCAGTTTCCTGAAGTAGCAGAGAAGGTAAAAGTCACAGCAATTTCCTGCCAGCAACTTCCCAGTCACATCACATACAGACAAGCTATAACATGACAAGGTAGTGTTCTCTGCCTGTTAATGGCTGCTAAGAACATACCTGTGAAATGACCTTATATAGCTCTATTCACACAATTGTAAAACCTTTACAACAGATATTATGTAAAAAAAAAAACCAGGCTCTATCCCCTTAAAAAGTGGGTCATGGGCTGCCTAACTATCTAGTGCTGTTTTAGATGAGACAAGTTTAGGATATGCCTGTGCTCCAGGTGTTACTTTTAAAACTCACGAAGTTTCTTGTAGACCCTATGTCATGTCTCCAACCCCATGTCAGTGTTCTGGATGCTCTGTGGCCTCCTGCATCTAATCTTCTGTGTACACATTACCTTGGGCCACTAGTAATGAATGGGCACATGGAAAATCACTGGAAAAAGAAAGAAAGTCCTTTAGCAGTACGAATTTTACTCTTTCAGATATTCACAAGTATATGCTATGAGCTGTGCTCCTTTTCCCCTTACCCCATCACAGAGTGAATCGGTTCCCTGTGCCAGCTGGGAATGGCTTCCCAGCTAGTCCCAGTTGCCCTGGCTGGGAATCGTTTCAGCTCCAGTTAGGCAGTCGCAGCCTGACCCGCCACCACCCCCTGGTGGGTCAGGAGCTACATGAGCGCTGTTGCTGAGGCTTCAACGAAGGTAGGAAAAGGAGACTTCATGGCTGTGCTACAGGTTGGTTTTTCTTGTTCCTCTGCACCTGCTCGGCATGCTGACAGCCGATGAAGTGGCTAATGGGGACCGGGTAATTGATTATAAGGGACCAGGAAAAGGGGCGTACGCAAGAGGGAAAACCAATCGGGAGAAAGGGGATGGCACACAGACAACGAATAGAAAATGAGGGGTGGGGGATTTCCCAGCCTGTTCCAATCAGGGACTGACTTCTCTTGATCCTTCCAGAAAGAGGGGAGAGTCCTTCCCAAAGATTGACAGGCACAGCTGCTGCACAAACAAGTGCAGAGGGAAACCATTAGGGAGAAAGCATAGGGGGAACATGGACTAAACCATTACATAACAAATTAATATTAAAAATAAATAAAAAACAGAAAACGCGCTGCTACAATAGAGTCATAGCATCATAGAATGGTTTGAGTTGGAAGGGACCTTATAGACCACGTAGTTCAAATGCCTCAGTTCACAGGGACACCTTCCACTAGACCAGGTTGCTTAGAGCTCCATCCAGCCTGGTCTTGAACACTTCCAGGGATGGGGCATCCACAGCTTCTCTGGCCAACCTGTTTCAGTGCCCCACCATCCTCACAGTAAAGAATTTCTTCCTAATGTCTAATCTAAACTTGTTCTCTTTCAGATTGAAGCCATTCTTCCTTGTCCTATCACTACACGCTCTTATAAAAAGTCTCTCTCTATCTTTCTTGTAGGCCTCCTCTAGGCACTGGAAGGCCACGATTAGGTCAACCCTAAGCCTTCTCTTTTCCAGGTTGAACAAATCCTATTCTGTTAGTCTTTTATTATAGAAACACACTCCATTCCTTTTATTATCTTGGTGACCCTCCACTGGATTCTCTCCAAATAGTCAGTGAGTGTCCCTCCTGTGCTGGGAACCCCAGAGCTGGATGCAGCACTGCAGGTGGCATCTCATGAGACTGCAGTAGGGGGACAGAATCACGTTCCTTGACCACTGTCTTTCTCATTTCCAAAAATCCTGGGCTTTTATGACATTGGTGCAAAGCTTTTCACCTCATTTTTCCCAATTGTTTCTTACAAGATTTCAATTTTTGAAGAGTTGCTCATGAATCATATTTACATAAATGTCTTTGCTGAAATGAATGTCCAGTCTACCCTGAGCTCTCCCTTCAGTCCTCCCTTCTTCTCTCTTAGCATTGAACTAGCTTTATTTATATTTACATCATATTAACTGTTTTTTCTGTATACTAGTCTGTTACCTTTATTCTCTTTTGTCATATGTCTTATATTTTCTCACTGTTACACCTATCTCTTTAATTGAATCTGTTTTAGCATACCACATCAACCAACCTTTATTTCTCCTTTTTGCAGCTTGGTTTTTTCCTTAGCACATTGTCCTATTTTTCTTGTTTCTCCTTTTCTCCCCCCTGAGCACTTTTACAGTGTCCTTTGTCTGTCTTTTTCTGTCACATTATCCTGCTTCTGCTCTCTATTTTCTCTAGAGTGTCATTTTGGTATAAAATCTATTGCATGCTATTTATTCTCTACAATTTGGGGTGAATGGACCTGCCTGTATACAGGGACACATTTACACATAGAATCCTTCAATTACTTCCAAATTGTCACTGTAATTTCAAGAGTACACTATATTTATAGTGGTTGAATTCTCCAGTATTTAACGTACTATAAATCTTTCATTCTTGTTTATTTATACTCTGTCATAAAGAGGAAGTATTTGAATTTTCTGTTCCTCATGTGCATTCTTTCAATGCCCCAGGCCAGACTGCAGCCAGGTGAGGATGTGCAGGTGTGTAAATTAGGGGCAATTGAGTCCTTAATCATGGAGCTCCCAGAGTGCCTAGACAGGCGAGTGCTTGGCTAGTGCAGCCAGCAGCACCAACACATGGGAGGTGCAACTGGGGTCATCACTCTTCTCCACGAGGTAGCAAGCTGCAGCTGGCACCAGAAAAGGATATGCAGTGCAGGCTTTTCTATCCTAACCCTGCTTCAGTTGCCATTGCTTCCAAAGGGCAGGTTAGAAAGATCTTAAGCATCCCTCGAAGCCTTTGGTTGGTGCTGTGCTCTGCAGGGAGGGAGCCCCTGGGGTCTGGGAGTAGCATTTCTCAGGCATGACAGTGACTCAGAAAGGCACAAAACCTGCATGAATGGTGTAAAAAAAAAAGACAGTTACCTTGCTGTTGGTTGAATGGCCTTGAAATACAGAGAGAAAACTACATATTCTGATGCTGTAAGAAAAGTTAAATTTTGTTGCCCTGCTTCATTGCTGAAGATGTCTAAGATGAAACTGGTTGGTGCAAAGCCGAAGTTTCCTTGAAAATACATGAGATGAAAATATGTAGGAGTGAGGTGATAGAATGGGCACAGGGTTTACTGTATACACAAAAGGGCATAATTTAAAATTTTGCCATACCTTGAAAAGCTCATTGGAAAGAGACCTTAGGAAGTCACCTAATCAATTGCCTTACCCTAAGGTAACCTTTTTTTTTTTTTTCCATTTCTTGTTTTCTACGATCTGCTCAAGTTTTTGCTAAAGATCTCAAACAATGAAGATGCCACAGGCTCATGGTCATCTATTAGTGTTTCACTTCTGGCCATAAAATGTTTTATTAATGTCTTACCTCTATTATTGTTCTTTGTAACTTCAGGTATTTTCTTCTCGTATTAACTATGCATGTGGAGTAGAGATTAATTTCTTCCTTATAGCTGCAGCCTTTAGGGAATTGGAGACTATTTTTAGAACTCTTTTCTCAAACATTCCTACTTTATGCTAAACAACATCGGATTTAAGTTTTGTTTTGGGGTTTTTTGTTGTTGTTTTTTGATGGGGGGTTTTAGTTTTTATTTGGGTTTTTTTTTTTTAACAGATTGTTCTTTATGCATCTGATGCTCTGAAGTTTTTCTAATTGTTCTGTTTCCTAAAACTGAAATCATGCTCTTGCTGAACAGACCAGGAATTATACAGAAAAGAAAGTGTTTCCAAAGAACCAATAAGTTGTTCAGCAGGCTGTGGTTAGCTATTTCCATATGCTAGATTATTTTCTGGGCTATTTATCTACTCTGTAAAGACCATTTTGAACTGAACCCTAGCCTCCAAAATACACACATTTCCACCAGTCTCCTGTTAGTTTTAAAAACCCCCCAGTCTACTCTGTCATTTTTGGTCACAAATTGAATTGTTGAATAAGGCTGGATGCAAAGCTTTTTAAAGTTAGGATTACTTTAAGTATCTAAATTGTCACAGTAGTTTGTAAATAAATATTTGCATTCAGGATACTTTTTTTCTACTGCAACTGCTACGAAACTCTCCTTTGTACCAAGCAGTGACGGCGTTTATGGTGTAAAGTGACATGGGAGAAGTTTTAACGGAGAGAAGAAGGAAGTTAAAACAGGCAATAATTCAATCCAGTTTCATTTTATCTTTTTAAGTCTGTTGCTTTAGGGAAGTGGAAAGGAAGGCCTTATGGAGACTTGTGCATACTTAAAAGTCTGAATCAGATATGTACTAAAGGGGTACAGTTCAAAGGCTCATGTAAGAAGAGCAAACATATCACGTAAGCCTCTTAATAGATTTCAGCTCCTTTGTGTTTTGCTAGTCTTCTCACACACGTGTTTCTGTCTTATCAATACGTGTTTCTTAATGTACTTCTGTGTACCATTAGACTTATAAAAACTTCTACCTTTCACTTCTATCTTAGACCAATATTTTTTTGGGCTAAAAAATGTAGGTATTACAGACAGGTTTAGTTTGTAATAAGGCTATGAGCTGAGAAAAATGTGGCTATTTACAGCATCCAGAGACCAAAAGAATCAGTCTTTGAGCATATGTGACAGTCAAAGGTTTCTTTACCTCATTTACTGCACAATTAAATGTTATGTCCACATATATAGAGATGAGCCATGTAATCCCCACAAGATGTTTGCTCTAGGGTTCAGGGCCTCCATAAGACAGCTTTTAAGTAAGTGGAAAAAGCTCTGCTATCATTCATTACAGCATAGGACACAGGTCATCATGGGTTTGTGATCATAATACTGTCACTTTAACTATTCCAAAGACACGGTTCCATAAGAAACTGTTTCATAATATTAATAATGGGTAATTCATTACATCATAAAAAAGAACCCACCCAGTCCACAAAGAGTTAACAGATATGAGCAAGTTGAACACTATTTGACTAAAATTGAAGCTTTACTAATTAACTATGAATTTATTGCGTCAGTTGTTTATTTAAGGTCATCCAGAAATAATGGTAACATTTCAGTGGTCTAAATAATTTTGTTTCAGTCAAAAAAGTGAGCAATGAGTTGAATGTAAGCCCTCTAAATCAAGACTTTGATGAGGTTGAATTGCTTGTACATGTACAGCAGCACCAAGAACTGGGAGATCATAATCTTAAATCTGTCTGGAGGAAGAATGATTTGCAAGATGTTTTTGTTTGCTTGTTTTGGCAATTCCCAATTTAATCATCAGACTGCATACATTCTGAGCCTTTTCTGTCATAGCATGAAGATCTTTCTATGCAAATGTATTAAATCCATTATGTTTTCTGCCTTTACTACATGACTCTGCCCTTTTATCATAGTAAGGAGAATGACAATATTCATTAAGAATATATAAGACATTAAATGGTGGTGATAACCTATTGTGATAAACATCACATAAAGATCAGGAAATGACAGTCAATCCAGGCCTGAGGAAATCTTAAGGCTGCAGAGTGAACAAATTTCTCATGTCTTCCCTCCCTCAAACCATTTGTCTCTTCTCTTATCAGTGAAGACAATGACAGTAAGAACAGTACAAAAATAATCAATTCCTCTGGCATATTTAAAAGTGTGATTTCAAGGACCTTTTCAGAAAACTGTATTGCCCTATTTGGACCCTGAATATTACATTCATGTTCATGCTTTCAGTTTTTTTTTTTTAAGGACTGGGGACTTTACATATCTAAATACAAGCTCTATCAGTACATATCCAAAAAAGCTGAATCCAAAAATAATCCACCTCACTGTAATGATTGCTTAATGATTCACTATCTTAGCTTCTCTAGGTAAACATACCAAGCTTGTTTAAAAGTGGTTGTTGTAGGAAGTCTATAGATTTGTTGTCTGCAAGTCTTCATGTTTTCTTTGTAAAGTGCATTGGAAAGAGTTTTTGCTTGTTCATGGCTTCTTGCTTTGATAAGTGAATGTACTAAGATCAATCATCTGTATTGCCCTATACTATTCCCATAATGTCACTATCATGATGGCATCTCCTTTAGCTACAAATGCAGTTTTAATGCTGTTATCTAGTTTGTTAGACACAAGGCTTCAATAGGTATTTTTCAGGAAGGAAAACCATGTCCAGGCCTCCAGCAGAAGGAGGAAAATACACAGAACCTGACTGGCCTTGTGCCTCTTCTTGCTATTATAAGGTTAGTGCTTTCAGCTCTCTATTACCACAGAGCTTGTTTTGTACAGAAATCAACAAGCTCTCAGCTGAAGTTGAATATTGTGAGTGTTAACAAATGCAAATAATAATTGCGTATTTTTTTTCCAAAACAGGAACCCTTCCGTGATAATGTGACTATGTGTTAAATGGGCATAGATTGATAGGGCTGTAACCTATTCGTTATTATTATTATTGCCAAAGAACAATGCATGCTGCCTAACACATCACAGAACAAAAACTGTGCTATGTGGATAGCCTCTCCCTCCCAAATACAGCCACAGTATTACAACAGAATCAGCCCTTGTGTTAGGTGCTACATGAATACCTGAAAAACAATTGATTTTTTGCGTTTCTTGCACAAAACTGATGGCTCAGCTCATGCACAGAGTACATTATTCTAATATGCTCTTTGACAGTATTTCTGGTGGTAAAGTCTACAGACTTTAAAGGTGCAACTGAGGGATAATCTTCAATGCTTCAGGACACTGTCTAATTTAAATTTATTTCAGTTGATGAACTTTCCTTCTCAGTACATGTGAACCCTCAGTAGGAGTCAAAAAAGATAGCCCCTCTCTGCCCTTGAATATGAGAAAACCAGCTCATGTCATTTGCTGCAGTAATCGTTTTCTGTTCCAGAGCAAGTTATATACAAGCTGATGAAGAGAAAAGTAATTAAAGATTTTTATATATCTTGCGAGCAAATAATATAAAATAATTTTGGAATATACTTCAACAGAGGGATGTATATTCAATAAGTTTTGCTTGCAACAGATACAAATACTGATGCAATAGCACAGTTCACCTGCAAATGATAAGTGCTGCCAAAACCCCCACAACTATTTTTTAACAAGAAAACCAGTCCTAAATCAAAGTTTCTTTTTCCCAAATCTCTGTAATTGCAAGCAGATCCCTAACTGACAATTGAAAGGTATTTTCTCTTTAATGGGAAAAGAGGTTATGTTTTTCAAATAATATTTAATTTCCTTATCTAATTTCTTTAGCATAAACAAGCTGTGGCACACAAAAGCTTTTGCTGCCTAAAAACTCCTAACAATTTCTCTTTTACATCAAATTATAGTAGCTTTGAAAGGAAATAATGCATCTGCAGATGGTGCTGAATTGCATGAAATTAATTACTACTTGTGCAAGTTCTCAGTAATTAATTCCATTGAGGCCTGTAAAATCCATTGTGAACTGAATTACATGCTTTTTAGCCTTTCCTTTTATACCTGAAAGTTGCTGTATCATCTTTTAAGCCAAGTTTAAAAGTGATAAGGAAAATATATTAAGGTCATCCAAGAAAATGCATTCAATTTTCTTTGTCACACTCACAATGTAAAGAAATCAAACTGCTATGGATCATGTGTTAGTACAGTAACCAAACATTTCTAAATGCCTTCCTGGGAAGTAACTATCTGCTACTGATGTAGTGGACATTCAAAATTCCTGGGATCACTGTTCAGTACCCAGGCCCCTCATAGGTTTTAAAACAGTAAACACAAAGATTGTAGACCTCAGCACTTATGATGACTTGTACCAAGCTTTTCATGTTTTTTTAGAAGTTGGGATGAGAGAGGATGAACATATATCATCCATCATTAGAACATATATCCTTCACATCTGATGCTACAGGTAAGGCAGACACAACAGCCCATAGACTATGAATCCTGGCAGGGCCCAGATATAAGCCAAGTGCTTGACTGATCAAATCAGCAACAGACCTTACACAGATAGAGGAGATGTTAGAGAGATATAGAGAAATACCAAAGTGTTTTGGAACAAATGCAGGGGATCGAAAAGGATTTTAAAGGGTGAAAATTTTAGGATGGTAAGACTAACCTTGCTGTTAGACCTCAACCTGGTTTAGCAAGGAAGACAGACTGCATGCAGAAATTCTGACAGTGATGGACTTTGCACAGGAAGGGGGCTCTGAAATAGCAAAAAAGGGCTGGGAACTCACTGGTTAATTATGATCTGTCTCCCAGTCTAAAGAATTCTGACTAGTCCGGACTCAGTAAGGACACAGCTCGCAATGAATCCTGTGCTATATAAAACCCCTGAAGCCTAAGCCACCCTATTTCCAACTAGCCATTTATTGTTGAAACCCTGGAAACTTGGATTTCAAGGTTTTAGTATATAGTGGTGTATGTGGGGCAATATGGAGGATTTAAGGCGTTGTCTAAGTCCTGCTTCTTCACCTTCTTCTTCTTGGTTTTGGGTAGTTTTTTCTAATTGGGTGAAAAAGGTCCACATTGAGGACCTTGGGTGGTCAATTATTGGGTCAAAAGTATAAATAATATAGGTGTCAACTTGTTATTGGATAGTTTATGCTTAAAAAGACCTTGGAAAGAGTTAGAGGTACTCCATTTTCTACCTTGTTAGTTAGAGCTCACGACTTGTGAGACTGTACTTTAGATAAGAATTAATAAACACTGAGTCCAAACACAAAACCTGTGTCCTGTGTATTAATCCCGGCTCCAACACGAGAAAAGAAGGTAAGAAAGCAACAATTTAGTCTGGATTCAGTCCTGTGAAAAAACTTCTGCGTCATGTCAGACTTCTTGCTCTTGTGGGGTCTGTACAGGTAGGGATTATACCAGATTCTGCTGGTCTAATCTGACTTCACTGTTTGTGACAGCTGAGCTAGTTTGCCTGGGATATGCTGGGTGCAACTGCAAGAGGCTGTGCTTGAGCAGACATACATAGATGTATATTGTTTTTTGCACTAGTTTGAGCCAAAGAACTAGTTTGACCATTCAGACTTATGGAATTTTGAGTCTCACTAAAATAGAAGATGCTGGGAGCGTGATCTATTAATTTTCCCTAAGGCCCTGTTACAAACTGAGTAATAACATTTTCAGCACATTTGTTCTCTAATTGTTTGTTGTGTTATTTAACCAGGGAGATTCCTGCAAATAAGAACATTTCTGACTGCCATATGACTAGAGAATATAGTCTCATTGAAAAAGCATTAATCCAAAAAATTAACTTTATCAGTTTGAATTTAATTTTAGTTCTTTTCTCAAGGCTTAATACTTTTTTGCATTTTGTGAAAATTGAATAGAAAGATGGGGCTAGGTTTCCAGGTGGAAATTCTGGTACGCATTTTAGATGAGAAGTAATCTCATATGCTGTCTGATACATTGCACTTAAGAGTCTGACAAAGAAAATGAATAAAACTGTCAATCTCCAAAGTTGCTAACACACGTTGATACCTTATATCTGACCCTCCCTCAGAAGACTGAAGATGGACAGAAGCTCTGAGAAGGGAACAGTATTTTCTCTGCCTCAGGCGCTGAGGATATGTGACTTGTTGGCCTTTCTAATTTTTGCACAGCCATGGTATGTGTGCTCCTATAACCTTTCAGTCCAGACAGCAACTGGGTAAATGCCAAGGAAAGCATAGTCTGCTTTCTAATCAGCAAACTGGCTATGGCATGAACAAGGACAGTGAAAAACGGAAGGTTTTCTTCCTCCATAACCCCAATATGGTGGTTATAGTAACAGAGAGCATATTGATTCAAGTTCGGTATTTTTCTGTTTACCAGGTACAAGGCCCACAAAAATAATTTCATTTTCGATAGCAATTAAAGGATCATGATGTGATTGACAGAGATTTAGAACATCACAAAACTGTTTTAATAACCATCATGAAATACAGTTTGGATATTAGGATTTGCAGAGACTTCTAGCAGTGGATTTCATTTTTTTTACCATGTACTTGATAAATAAAATATTCTTGCTAAATGGGAAGCATCTGGTTTAATAGCTATTTATACTAGTGTCTGTATTGTTAAAGGCACCTATATGTGAGATAACAGGGATAAACAGGGATGCGGGGGTTGGGATTGCCTAAACACAAGTATTTAGTCCTATTTGAGACAGTCTGGTATATCTAGAATAATTATATAAGGCTGGTGTACATGGCAGTGGACAAAAGGGACAATTCCTCTCTGTTGGAGTTGTAGCTGGAGGCCAAGCATTCTTCCTCTCTCTCCCTCTCTCTCCACCCCCCCTTCTTTTTTTTGTGTGTGTGTGTTTCTTTTATGAGTGCTCTGTGAGTTTCCCTTGAGACCTCGGGCCTTGCCATGTAGCAAATACCAAATACCTAATTTAAAAACCTCCCACTCCTGTTTGAAGTATAGCTCCTGGTTTTGTGTACTAATATTGATGTTAGAGTTGCTTCATCTCTGTCTACCAGTAGGTACATAAACATTTGCAGCACACAGATTGCATACACTAGTGATGATGATGCTGGGACATAAATCTTGGTGTTAGCTTCTTAGTCTCCTTATAGGATGTGTCCTAAGGACATGTTTGAATAATGCTTTTAGAAAGGTCATTCTGTACCTTGATATACTTTCATTTTCCCCTCAAAAGATTTAATGGGTTAAATATAAATTGCTTAGTGGTTTGCTTATTTTAATTAATATCTCAAAATATTTGTGACAATACAAATATTTTTTCTAGCCTATAGCTTGGAATTGAAATTCCAAGCTATAGGCTATATATAGTGAATTCACACTTTTATCTTCTTGTTTGTCTCCAAGATGACCTTGAGCAAGTCACCTAAGCTTCCTGTACTTCGACTTCCCTACCCCCAAAATATTGACAGTCATATCTGTCTGGATGGTTAATTTGTTTTAATTAACAATTACCTTTGTTTATATTGGAAAAGTGCTTTGAGATTCATGGATGGAAACTAGGATATAAATACAAAGTATTTTCTTCTGCTAAGAATTCTATTTTACCAGAATGACAAAGATGCAAAAAGGGAGATGAATGCAGAAAAATGTCTGTATAACAGCTATTCTGGCCTCCTGGGAACAAGTTAACATTTTTTCCTGAGAGGACTGATCTGCTCATAGATTAGATAATCAAACACAGACACATTATACTGGCAAGGTGTTTTAAAGGAGAGCCTTGACTAAAAATAAAGATGCTCTTTGGCTATTCTGTAAACATCAGCATGACATGTGAAAGGCCTTGATAAAGCTGAGGATTAAAAAAGAGGCACTGAAAAAATGTGGGGATGGCTGTAATGAATCACATTTTGCTCTCAGTAACACTCATTTAAAGCCAGAAGAGGTACATATTAAATAAAAAGGCTTCACTGAGGAGAACCTTCACCTTGATTAAAAATGCATTTCCTAGATGAAATGTCTTTGGGTTTACACCCCATGACTTGAAAACAGAACATATATGTGTATATATATATATATATATGTAATCTCTTAAATGCTCTAGATTTTTTCTTAGGTATCATAGAATCATACAATTGCTGAAGTTAGATCATTGGGTCCAATGGGAACTTAGCACTTCCAAGTCTACCACTAAACCACGTTCTTAATCTACACATTTTTTAAATACCTCTGGGGTATTTAAACCACTTCCCTGAGTATCCTCTTCCAATGCTTGGCAACCTTCCAGAGAAGAAATGTTTCCTAATATCCAAACTAAACCTCCCCTAGCACAACTTGAGGCCTTTTTCTGTTGTCTTATTGTTTGTTAAATGAGAAAAGAGACCATGAAGATGGAAAGGGCACAGCTGTTTTTTTTTTTCAAACAGATGATATTTTTCTGAAAGTGAAATCTAGTCACTTAATGAATCTTCAAACAAAGCATTTTAAGAAATTCCCATAAAAACACATTCACATTTCCTAATTTCCCCTTTTCTGCACTGTTGCTAATTGACTTCCCTGTTGCTCATCCATGTGGTCACGGGAGATCCTGAGGACGTTGGCAGGGGCTGGAGTGTCCTGGAGTGAGCCCATGGACAGTGGGAGCCCTGGAGGTTCTTCCTTGATCTAAGGGAAGGGTTTGGGGCATGGGAGGGTTATGCCAATCCTGTAGGTCAACTCATTGTGTAAAAGTTGTATCTTAGATGGGTAATTGGTTTTTAGAAACACAAAAAGCCCTAATGTCTGAGAATGAGAGCAGTGGGATCCACCTGACAAAATGTGGTGAGTGCCTGTTTGCCAACAGAAGCGCAAAGAATTACTGAGACATGCTGGGACAGCTTGCTGCTGGATACCTGCAATGAACAGGTACAAGCTCTTCAGGAAATACTGTCAGGGAAGATAGAAGCAGGGGAGCTGGAGTGTTGCAGCCACAGGGCCTGTGAGGCCTCCCTGGCGGTCAGTGGCCTAAGATAAGAAAATGCTAAGTCAGAATGAATGGCCAAAAAGAAACCCCTTGCCGCCTTTGGACCTCTCTTATCTCTCTGTAAAACTATAGGTCACATTGTACCCCAACTCCCCCATTGGTCCACTTTTCAAAACCCCTCCACCCTATATAAACCCCGAATCTTGCCTTGTTCAGTCAGAAGAGCTGTCCCTGGACCCCTCCGAAGAGATTGCCAAAATAAAGGACACCATCTGAGGAAATTTCATACGGCTCTTCTCTTCTCTCTCGCTGTGTCTGCCAGGGCACTTAGCAAGCAAAAGCTGAATCTCACTGCGAGCTGAAATTCACTGCCATTAAGAGCTGAATTCACTGATAGCTGCTTGCTAAATTTGCCTGAGGCTGGATACCTCACCGAAGCATTGGGTTGAGTGGTTCCTAACAGTACCATTCTATCCGGGACTCCCACGGCCAGGATCGGACTATCCTGGAGGTTCCAAGCCTCCATACTGGAGGAGGTGCTCTCTGCATGAAATAGCAGCTCACTTATGGGGAGCTCTTGCATTGGACAGACAACAGGATGAGAGAGATCTCATGGGTCAAGACCAGAAGAGAAGTAAGTGATGGTGGTGGCATTGTGGAGGAGTCTGTGGTCAGAAACGTGATATTCTTGGTGGGTAAAATGTCTTGGTGAGACAAATCCTTCTTTAAATAACTCAGGTAAGTTTCTGGATTGCCATCAATGTCAGAGCTGTCTTTCAGGGGGTATCAGACAGGGTGGAGCAGTGGGCCACAAGAACCTCATACAACCAAAGTAAAGATGGAAAGCACTCACCTGAGAAGGAAGAACCTTCTGCAATGGTACAGGCTGGGTCTTCTTGGGGAGCAGCTCTGCTTAAAATGGTTGAGCTCTTGAACAGACACACACACCAGCAGTATACCCTGGCAGCAAAGATAGCCAACAGAGTCACAGCATACATTAAAAGAATCATGGCCAGTAGACAGAGGGAAGAGACTATCCTCCTCTTCTTGGCATTTGCTAAACCTTGTTCTACTCTGCACTGGTATGGCCACACCTTGAATACTGTGTGCAGTTTTGGTCACCACAATATAAGAACAACATTAAGCCCTTAGAGAGTGTCCAAAGAAGGCCATGAGGATGGTGAAGGGTCTGGAGGTGAAGCCGTATGAGGAGCCACTGAGATGACTTGGTTTGTTCAGCCTGGAGGAGATTGAGGGGAGACCTCACTGGGGTCTTGAACAACCTCATATGGAGAAGTGGAGGTACAGGTACTGATCTCTTCATTCTCATGACCAGTGAGCAGGATTCATGGAAATGGCAGGAAGCTGAGTCAGGTGAGGTTTTGACTGGGTATTAGGAAGAGGTTTTGCACCCAGAAAGTGGGCACTGGAACAAACTTCCCAGGGAAGTGATCACAGCACCAAGCCTGACAGAGTTCAAGACACATTTGGACAAAACTTTCAAGCACATGGTGGGGCTCTTGGGGTGTCCTATGCAGGGCCAGGAGTTGGACTTGATCCTCATGAGTCCCTTCCAACTCAGCATGTTCTGTGATTCTATAACACAGCATCCAATTTTAAGCCCTCAGTATGAGAAAGACCTTAACAATTAAGATGAGTTAGCTGAGGCTTCCAAAATGTTTGGGGGCTGAGCACCCTGTGAGAAAAGACTGAGAAAGCTGGGATTGCTCAACCTGGAGATGAGATGGCTTCGGGGGAACAAAAGAGCAGACCCTAGTCCTTACATGGAGGCTGTTGAGGCCACAGGCTCTCCACAGTGCTTCCTGGTGGGAGGATGAGAGGTAAAACTGTAAGTTGAAAGACAGGTTTAAATTATTTATAAGGAGAAGCTTTTTTCCCATGAGGATAGCCCAGCAGTGTAGCAAGTTGCCCAGTGATGTTACATAACCTCTTTCCTTGGTGATTTTCAAGACCAGACTAGGTAGATCCCTAAACAACCTGGTCTGATCCCATGTCTGGGCCTGTTTTGAGTGGAAGGTAAACTGTAGACCTATTCAGGTCCTTTCATACCTGAATTACTCTATAAGTCTATGAGAAATAGTGAGAATGCCTCTTTTTGAAGCTTAAATACTCATTCTAGAAAGGCTTAAAATGACTTCAATTAGTGCCAGGCAGGCATCATCTCCAGTGATTCCAGTAGCTAATTTCTGATTTCTAAGTAAGGCAGACACTGGTAAGTTTGAGGAATTTGGACTAAGGGTGCTTCCTTTAAAAAAAAAACCAACCAACTTAATTGTACCTATGGCAGCTCTCCTTTACTCATCTTTTCTAAGAAAAGAAGTGGCTGGTGAGAGAGAAATTGGCTTCCTGATCCTGTAGAACTCTTGAAATAGACAAAAAGAGATAAATCTTAATACCTCTCCCCAGCACTACATATTCATTGTACATCTACTCTCAATGAAGCATTCAGAAAAACTGATTACCTGTAAAGACTGGATTGTTTTTCTACTGGTTTTATATCACAGCATCACGTGCAAAAAGAAGACCCATTCACAAACATGAAGATCTGAAAAAATGCACTCCATAGATTTGCTGGTCTTTCTCCTACAGGCAAATCAAACCAGCCATTTACTAGGGAAAACAGTTTTCTTCTTTTCATCAATATTAACAGGAATGCTTTAAACAAGATCTGCCTCTTTTTGAGATCAATGTAAGGAAAATAAGACCAGCAGGAAAACTGGAAGATAGGACTGGGAAAACAGAATTTGTTTTCTAATTACTGTCATGCAATTACCTTAGATACATCTTATTCAGAGTCTAGGAAGTAACTGTTAGATTCAGAGGTCATCATAGGTGTTAAGGAATACATCATAGGTGTAAGGGTGTAAGGAATAGTTTTTGACCTACGAGCAAACAGGATACTGACACTTTAAAAAATATTGTCATATTGCTTAAATCTTTCAGTTTCTTGCCATTATCCATGGCTTAAATACACTTCAAAGTGGGGACATGGCATGGGAAAGCATGCATGTATGGGTTTGTGCTGGTTTTACAAGGAAGTGATTTTTCCAAGAAAGTTATAGCGAAACCAATCAGTGACTAGATTAGAATATTGACATCTGGTGTAGCCACTAGAAAGATGACACGCCTCTGTGAAAACAAAGGTTAAAAATCAGAGAAAATCAAAGAAGTTGTCTTTTTCATTCTGGCCTGGCAACGGGTTAAAATGGGGTCTGGCTCCCTCCTTGACACAGGGCACCAGGCTGGCTGGGCTCTGCCTGGGGCCAGGCCCCTTCCTGGGGAGCCTGCTGGGCCCAGGATCAGGGCCTGGTGCCTGCCGGGCAGGGGGAAGGGAGGAGAGCATACCCTGTCCTGGCTGGATCAGGCCCGAGCGGCTGCTAACTCTGTGCCGCTAAGCCGCCCCTCCATCACGGCCCCCGGGAGGCCTGGCAGGGCCGGGCCGAGCCCCTCCAAATGGCAGCCAGGAGAGGAAGCGGGAGAAAAGCCCCAGCTGTAGGCATGTTGCTGTGAGATCCTAGCCCTCCCAGTGTGCTCCAGCCACCGCTACCAAGAACCATCATGCCCTCAGCAGTCCTGGGAAAATGTTAACTCTTTCCTTGACAGATAAAACTTGCAAAACATTAAATCCTCTCTGAGTGAGAGAAAAGACAGAGTAAAAACATGCAGAGAGACAATATGAAGATATCAAAGTCAGTGAAGGAAGAGTTACCATCTCTTACCATCTCTACCATCTAAGATGGTAGATTCTCTTACCATCTTAGGTGGAATAGAATGAGAAGATGCCTTGGTTTTAGGTTGAAAATCTTTTGTGAGCTATGGTAATTGACTGTAATATGCTAGAATATCCCTTTAAGTCATGGAAATATGTATTGGGGAGATGATAAGAGTATTGAAATTAGATCTGAGCAAAGGTATTTGTGGTGGACTAAGTAAATATTGAAGTAGCTGTGATCTTATGATGAGAGAGAGAGATATGAGATGAAGATTTGCCCCTAGAAAGAGAAAAGATCTCTTCTCGGAGATGAAGAAAAACCTTTGCTTTTGGAACTATTCATCTTTAAAATGATACTCCATGAATATACAGGGCCCATATGCAGTTGTGGGAGGCTGTGTAATATGGGAGGGACTTCACAAATGCAGATTCCTGGGCAGCTGCTTTTGTGAGAATTAAAAAGCCACAAGAGAACTGTTCTTTCTTGTGGGGAAGTTACCATAGCAGACCAAAAGAGACTTCTCTCTCTAAATGATTTGATGAAAGACTGTTTTATAAGTGGTAAAGTGACCTAGAGTTCCAAGCTTTGTCTTTATATGTCTATATATGTTTTAAAGGTTTTGTTTTGTTTATTTTAAATCTTTTCTTTCTTTTAGTTTTGTTAATAAATCTGTCTTTATACCCTTTTAAATTTTGCGTCTGCTTTGCCTCTCTCCTAATCCTATCTCACAGCAGGAAAACGAGTAATTCTAGTAGGCTCTCAAATCATTACACATAATTTGGGAAATAGAAAAATCTGAAACCACTACAGGGTTTAAGCATGTCAAAGTTGTAGAGGATGGATTTTCTAGAAGATAGTATAAGGTTCCACATCAAAATGTAGGTAGGTATATGTCATGGCTGAACACAGAGGTGAATAAATACAGTTGCTGAGGGAAGATTCTGCTTTTTCTGCTTTGGGCAGGCAAAATAGGAGTAGTTTAACCATGCCCCCCTCCCCCCCCCCCCCCAAAAAAAAAAAAAAAGTAAAAAATCTTTGAGAGAGGTTGAAGGAAACATTCTGTTTTAAGACTATGACATGGCCCTAAGAAAAAGCACAAAAAGTAAGGTGAGTGCACAGAGTGAAGACCTTGGAATGTCAGGTTTATTTTTCTCTGGAAGCTGTCCTGTATCTAGGGACTTCGCATATTCTCTGTAAAAGCAGCAGCACATATCAAATAAATCAAAATGAATCAACCACTAACTTGCCTTGATGTGAGCAAGTTGACCAAAAAGGTTAATTAACATTATAAACTGGCCCATGGTTTTGGCAAAATGATTTAGATGTAGGAAGTCAGTGTTCCCTGTATTCAGGTGTGGGCAGGGACAGTTAAGCTCTATCCAGTCAGTGAATGGACTTGCTCCTGAAACCCCTGAAAACAGAACTTTGACTTTCTTAAATTGCCTTGAAGGTTAAAGCATTAGAGAAGATAAGTCACAAAACTTAAGTGCCTTGAAAGACTCTTAGCAACCTACCAAACTGTAACACAGGGAAGAATCTGGAGCAATTCACTTAGACAATAAACATCTGTATCTGCAACCATCTGTAAACCTTCAAAGTTTGTTGTCATGTTCTGGGACTACCCTATTAGTTTGTCTGAGATGTAACAAGGTTCTCGGTCATTTCTTTGCTGCACTTTATAGCTTCAAACCCTTAGTAAGAATGATCACTACTGAAATTGCATAAACATGCTGAAGACTATAGTATTAGTAGGCATGTCTGGCTCTAAATATTTTATGTGAAGAAAATTACCACCAGTAACTGACAGGGACTAAGACTGTAGTTACTAAGTTGTCTTTTATAATTATTGGATTACAGGTTTTGTTACCTGTAACGTAAAATACTTGGACAAGTAATGTAACAAACTCTAATAACAGCTGACCAGGAAAGTACCCAGCACCAGATATATTGTCATAATATAAAAACTGGAAGGAAGTGACGTTTTTTCTGTTGGTGTATACATAAACCTACTTCTAAAGTGTGAAAATAAGCTACTCATGTGCCCCATGATCCTATCAAGTTAATTTAATTATGTTGTTCTAATATAGGTTTATTAGGAATAGACCATGACATATTTGTGTTTGTGACCAAACCCCAACATAATAGAACTGCAACACTCCTCTCCAAGAAATCTGACTTGAAGATCCCTAAGCCCATTTTCTGCTAATACAAATCTCCATGATAATGCTGATAGGAAGTGATGCAGTTCAAGGGATCCTGGAAACAAACCAATAAATATGGCTTCTTTCAAGCATGGTACTTTCTGCTTCCTTTTTGAGTCACTTTTTGCATGTGTTGAATTTTCACAAATATGCAAAAGACAATCAGAATCTGATATGAATGAGTCAAAAAGAGTGTAGTTGTTTTGGACAAGAAAGGCTGAACAACTACTTTTTTCACTAACAGTGGTCTGCGCTACTCTGCAACAGTAGAAGTCAGGAAAGGATACACTCTTCCAAGAAAACATTTGTAGTGAAAGATGGAATCCACACTCTCTGTAAGGAATGGTTTTCTTTCTTTCCTACTATTCCTTCTTCAGCTTATCAAGGTTACTACCAAATCTGTGTGAGTTTACAACCCTATTCTTTCATTTAACCCAGCACCATCTATGTTAAATAAAAATATGTCAGAAGGTATAGAGAATTTCCTCTACTTGTTTTTGGTACTGAAGTTAGAGTGTCCAGATATCCCATTGATGCTTAGTCATTTCTCCTCAATATCCTCCTTAATTAACACTATTGCAGAACACTTGAGGCACAGGGTGAAATATTGAAAACCTTTAATGACTTTTTCTTCTTCTACACCTTCCTTATGGATTCATTCAGATCAGTAGGGCTGTAATTTTTAATAGTTGTACTTAGATGAAAAGCAGAATCAACTTTGTACTTCTCAGGGAGAAGATTAAGACAGGTCAGATTAACTACTACCTTGGTTAGTCTGGTTTACAGAGCGTAATGAGGGAGATGCCACAGAATTGGAGCCTCCTGTGATGGTTTCCTGAGCTAACAGCTGATTGGTTGGAGGAAGGATGAGAGATGTAATGATTTACACCAGCAAACACCCCTTAATAGATCATATTAACCAGGGGAGACATTTGTCCACCTTCTAGGCCATGTGTTCAGTCAATGCATGCTATTACACAGAAATAAAAGAAAATATGAAAGAGAGTGATGTGACAGATGGCTGCTTATGGCAGAGAATGGCTTGAATGTTCTGCCACAGGTTAAAGAAAATAAATATATGAAGTGACTTTACTAAATGAATACCATAAAATACTGCCAGCTTATATCATACCCTCAATAACCCCTTTAACCTTGTTTCTTTCTTTTCTTTCTGAAGTTGTTACATAGAACTACTTTGAACTTAAGAATTTTAGAAATGAGTGGTAAAATATTCCTTGCAAGATTTATGTTTAGAAATAGCTTTTTCTTTCACAAACACTAGTCTAAAATAGTCCTAGCTTTAACTTTACAAAGTGACTATTTTAGAATCCAGTTAGGTAGAGGAAAATTATTTCCATACCTAAATTCATTCTGTGAGTGTCATGGGAATTTCTGGAATATATTAAAGAGGAATGAGTTTTTGTGCAGCATTTTATAGTTGGATTTGCAAGATACAAATCTGTGTCCAAAAGTCCAGTGGTCTCTGTAGTGATTTTGCTTGTGCACTTGTTCTTGTACCTGTTTCAAGCGATTTGCTTTATTTACACTCACAATTGTTCTTCCTCAACTGATATAGCACATGTGAATAAAGGCCTGTTCTTGTGCTTCAGGAGAAATAGAAAAGATTAGAATATCAATCTTAAATGAGAAGGGGTAAAAATTGTGCGGAGGTTAAATTTACAATTACTGTGCATTTTTGGTATGCCCCTTTACCTTCTTTGGTGTTTTTCCTCTCCTGTCTCCAAATAGAATATATTTTTGTTTTTCTCATCTTTCCATGTAGATGATATCCAACAGATCATTTTCTAAAGAGAAGGAAATTTAAAAAAATACTTCTATTTGAAAAATGACGTGGTGGATCTCTGTTTATGTACTATAGTGGAATCACACATTTACTGTTGAGATTCTACTAGCATGTGTTTTTCTTCCATGTTTTACAAACATAAGACCAGAACCCATCCTAACTGCACTGTAAGTGGATTTATTTAGAATTCAGCCTTTCTGGCAATAACTGATATTCAGTTACTAAACTACCATGCCCTGTTGGATTAGTTATATCAGAGTGCTCATGTAATTAGCTTGATTAACCCACAGAAAACGTAAGCACTGTTGTAAGAATATGAAGCAGCAGTATGGTTATTCTGAATTCAGACAAGTCCACAGTCTTTTTTTCTAAATTAAAACATGATCAAGTTTCAATGAATCACTGACAGTGACTAAAAGTTTAAAATGGAAAAAGAATTATAGTACTGTATGGAACAACTGTACAACTCAGAGACCATATGCAAACTGTGACATTGACAGATGTGTTTCCCCAGTCTGTTTTAAGGGTAACTTAATTGGGAAAACAGAGATACAATGTTTATTTCCCTCATGGCTTGCCAGATTTCTATAATATAACATTTTAAAAATAAAATAACAATAATAATAATTGCAAAAATAATACCAAAAAGTAACTTGTTCTGTATTTGCTATTCTTAGATCCTGTTCTTAAGATTTGGAATGAAGTTTCTGGAGACATCATTTGTGTTTTTCTCAGCAGTTTGCTAATTTATGCTGTACACCCTCTGCTGGTTTTGTTCATCAGATTGACTACAAGCATGTCTGCCAGAAGTGTAGTCTGAGCATTATTTGCTTCTCGGCATAACCAGTGAACACCTTACCTGTTATGAAGCAGATTCAGATCTAAATACAGATTTTGTATCTCATCCAGTTATCTGAACTTAAAATCATTTAAATATGACCATTGGTCATTAAATACAACCAATGCAAAAAAAAACCCCAAATCCAGTGTTTACAGACTGTGTCTGAGGGTTCAAGGGCTTCTATAAAATGTTTTGCTTTCATAATTTGGTTCCTTTTCTCATGAAAGGAAAGGTTCCTTTCCTCATTGGCACAGTCATTTTAACTTTCAAAGGTGGGATATAACAGATGACGAAAAGGACAGATAAATTTTACTGTGTAATTCTAGCACTCAGTCATGTTTGAAGTTTCTCCTAATAATTAATTCATGTTTGGAACAGTATTCCCAATATGCTTTCATATTTCTTCTTGGGCCTATCACAATTGAGATTTGTTTTAAGGATGAAATTTGGAGATATTTCCTCTTAAATATGAGACAAGGTCTGCACACAGATCTTTGAAACAAAATTGCAGGAGCTGATGAGATAAAAGATGAAATCTACCACAACTGGAAGATGCTTTATGGAAGTGCATGCACTTCCAGAACCCTACCAAACTGTCCCCTAGCCTTCAGCCTGTTTCAGGAGGTAATAAAGTTAGCCTTACATGTTATTAAATTACTCACTAAAATTAACTAAAATTTGATTTTTTTTGTTGTTTATGTTATGCTGCTGATGTAGTTGTGATTGAGAGTTGAAGCATGTGAGTAAAGCAAGACCTGTCAGAAAGATCTTGTACTAGAGAAACAGGTGTAGCTGCAATAAACCAGACTTCCCTATGGTCTTCAAAATATGACTCATGGAACAAAACTTAATAGTTTTACTTTTCATAATAATTTTTTAAATTTCTAATGGATTGTGAGTACACGTAATGAACTCAATAGAAATTGTAATTTGTCAGCATTATGACAAATTTTATCACATTTTATCTAAGGTTAATTTTACAGTGTCCCGTAAGCAACAGCTTCTATGTCATGCTAGGGTTAATAAAATCCTCCTCTTCCTCCCTTTCCTCCCTCTTCTCCTCAAGTTCCCATCAGCACTTTCTCTCAAGCTGTCAAATTATTTAAGATAATCAAGCTAAGCTCAGACTAATTCAACTGTAAGGCTTCTGACTTTTTTAAACTGTGTGCTTTTAATTTGTCCTTTTTCCCCAACTATGCAAGCTTTCTTTTTTTTTCCTATCAGTAAAGCCAATATGTAGTGGTGTGTTTTAGTTCTTTTACTAAATGAGTATTAATATTGTTCAATGGTTCACTCCACGAACCCCCATTTCATCCTTCATTTGATTTGTACCCTTTCGGTTATATGCCAATCTTCTGCTCCCTACCCCCAGGACTTGTCCATCATATCGAGGCCTCTCCTTGGATCTAGAAAGTTCCAGGGGAGGCATCGTGTGATAGGCCATGACCTGAGGAGGCCCCTCCTTCCCCCTGGAGATTGGTTTCTGGAGGAATCCTTCATCCCCAGGGCCACTGTCAGCTCACTCCCAATTGGACCCTTCCCTTACCCTTCCCCCTGCTCCTCCCCCCAATAAGAGTTACTGTAATGGGGCATTCTGCACTCTGCTGAGGCAGATTCCCTGAGTTGAGGCTGCTCCCTCTGGGGGCTCCAATAAACTCCAGTGGTAACCCCTCAGCAGAATCCTTCTTCTTTTCCTCGCCATCATCACAACCTACCAACACCCAGGTGCTGTCCAGGACCCACTGGGTGGGCTCGCTTTGCCAGCATACCGGGCTGTACCAGAAGCTGGTCGCAGTGCCAGGGTTAGCTGAGGCAGGCTCAGGAGAGCACCCCTAAAGAAGGCACAGTGATACCAATACATTTCTCGAAAGCCTTGTCTGTGCTGAAAATTCAAGAAATAATTTCTGGTTTCTTTCCATACTTTACCAGCTACTTCTTGACCAAAAATTGCTTTCCTTTCAAAATGAAACAGTATGTGTCCTTTCAAGTTAAAACTCTGCATCCATTTCACTCCCACTCCACTCCTAATTTGTAATTTTCCTTTGCTTTTGTACGTTTGTATGATTGTTCTTTGAGAACAGGGCATTTTGTAAAAAAACCTCAAAACGGTATCTCAGTCTAGAGGTGAATTAATCTTTAGCAAGGCCACAGACTGTCCTAGGTTACAATGTAAAATTGTGCCCAAGGTTTGTATTCTATCCCCATGAGCCGTTGGAGCCAGGGTGGGGCAGTGTTTTCCTTATCTTCTGTTAACGAGCCTAACAATGCCTTGTCCATGACTCATAGATAACTTCCTCCGGGAGTTATCTCTGTTTAATGGGCCATCAAGGACCCACTGCATGACTCATAGAATGAGATCATCCCATTGTGAGATGCTCTGCCCAGGGGGAGGAGCCAAGCATTCCCACCTGGATAAATCCAGGGTTTGGGACAGCACAGGCAGCTTTTATCCACTGGACTCCCAGAGGAGACAAGAGCTACCAGACCTTTCTACAGGATCACTGCTTCGACAAGATCATCTCATCTGGACTGCCGCTACCACCCTAACAGGGTGTCAGGTTGTATTCTGACTCTGTCAATGGTTTTTTTTTACTATTACTTTTATTTTACTTTCTTTTATTTCTTTTCCTCTTATTAAATTGTGTTTCTGACTTAGAGTCTTTCACTGGTTTTGCTTTCAAACCAGCACACAGACACACCTTAATACTAACTTTCTCTAGCACAACACAAACTGTAAAATGATTTTTGAAAATTTTACCATTGTAATTAGTGTGTAGGAAGTGGGACAAATGAGAAAACCAGATTGTTTTGCTATGGTTTTGTTTAAACTCTTTGTTGTAATAACAGAAAACAACACTGAAAAGCACAAATACTTTAAAATAATTTATGATTAGTTGCTAATAAATCTGCTTTCAATTACCTTTACTACACTACTTAGTGTACACCACGGTTATTTTGGCAATTAATAGCAGATATATTCCTTTCTTACTGACAAGTCTGTTTTTAGAATTGTAAACAACTTCTTTATTCCTTCACAAAATGCAACATTTGCCTTTCAAATGAAAGTGTCACTTGGCCCATATGAAATATGACTGTTGGCCATGATGGAAACCTTTTAATTCATTGTAATTCACCTTTGAAAATAAATTATATTCCCAAGCTATTCACACAAAAAAGTTATGCTTTTAGATGATAATTCCATGGTAGGATTTAGAATATTTTTGATAGAGCAGAGTATCTTGGCTTGGATCTTGTGCCACTGAAGTCAACAGGGATTTCATTACTGTCTCAGTTTAGAGATAATTTTAGGAGAAAACCACTCTAGAATGAGAGTTTTCTCTAAAGAAAAGGGTTTCAGCAATCCCTTCCTGCCAAGAAATGAATACTAGTGGATGAAAGTGAAAAAACCCAAGCATTTATTGACAGAGTACCCACACAGCATGGGAAAAAATGAATAAATGCTAGGTATTGAATTGTCTGAGCCTTACCCCACACAGAGACAACACCTGCCCCTCCCCTAAAGGGGAACAGAAAAACAACCGTGTGACAGGGAGAAACAAAATGGCACTCGCTTTTGTCTCAGGGGAAGAAGTCCCAAAAGCTCCCACAGCATCTCGGGAAAAAAAGAGATAGGCTCCTAATGAATCTCTGATGTTGGTCTCCTCTATAGAGCAGATGAAGCTGGTGGATTTGGTGTCTTTTCTGTCTTTTGTGTCAGCTTTTCTGAGGTCTGGGGCTGAGAGGGAGCGGCCCCTCGGCTTCCCGCCAGTCCCCCGAGTGCTTTGTCTCCTGTCCATTCTCTGATCTTGGACTAAAACCAAACTGAATAGTTCACCAAAAAAAAGGCCACCAAAAGATTGCCGTCGCAGTCTCCAAGGACAGGAAAAGGAAAAAAAACCCAAACCACTTGCCTAAGCTAACAAAAAACCAAGCTAGATAAGCAACAAAGTAACGCGGTTGTCAAGGCATTACAGATTCCAGAGAGTGAGGCTTTAAAAAAACCCGAAAAAGAGCCCCAAGGCTCCACCCTGAAATGGGTGAAGATTAAAACTATAGCAACAATTTCTAGGCAGAGAGCAGATGATCAGAGAATTGAAAACCACATCAAGAAAACATTACACAGCTGCTACAAAGGAGAAAGGTATGGAGAAAGAAATGTTCTGCAAGTGCAATGTTCCCCTTGACATGCCTCTTGGTGTTCCGGAGTCCTCAGAGTCCTAGCCTTTGTAGGTTTCTTAAAGCTAACCCTAAGTGCAACCCTTACTCTAAATGGAGCAGGAAAAGCAGTCTTTTCCTTAAGCTGACATGGCCAGAACAAGGCTCATAACAAAACAAAAGATGTTGAGGGTACCATATTGGGACAAAGCCCTTATCACCTTGGCATGCCTTTTGTAGCTGCAGTGTGTTTGGAGCTCTAGTCTTTGTGGTCTTCTAAACCCTAACCCTAGGTGTAAGCCTAACCCTAGGTGGACCAGTAAAAAGCCTCATGAGGGTGAGGCTAGTGCCAAGCAGAAAGACATGGAGGGAGCCATGTTGTGGCAGTCCTGTGTTCCCCTTGGCATGCCTTTTATAGCTGCAGAGCTCCTGGGGCTCTGGGCTTTGTGGTTTTCTGAACTCTATCATTAACCTTAACTCTAGCTGGCACAGTAAAATCAGCCTTGGGCTGAGGCTGGGGCCAAGCAGAAAGGTGTGGAGCGGGGCATGTGGCAGTCCTGTGTTCCCCTTGGCATGCCTTTTGTAGCTGCAGAATGCTAGGAACTCTGGGCTTTGTGGTTTTCCAAACCCTAACCCTAGGCATATCCCTAACCTTAGGGGGAGCAGTAAATCAGCCTTGGGGTCAGACTGCTGCAAAGCAAAAAGTTGTGGAGGGAGCTGTGTTGTGGCAGTCCTGCTGTGCTCCCCTTGGCATGCCTTTTGTAACTGCAGTGTGCTTGGAGCTCTGGGCTTTGTGGTTTTCGGAACCCTAGCCCTAGGCATAAGCCTAATCGTAGGTGGGGCAGTAAAAAGAGCCTTTTGCTGAGGTTTATGTGCCAGTATACCTTTGGTGCCAATGAGAAAATTTTGGGGGACATAATGTTGGGGCAATGCCATTTTTCCCTAGTTACGTTTTTGTAGTTGTAGTGTGTGTGGAGTTCTAGGGTTTGTGTTATTTTGAACCCTAACCCTATGCTAAAGCCTCTCCCTGAACGGAGAAATTAAAGCTGCTTTTTTCTGAGGCTGAGGTGGCTTGCACATGGCTGGTTCCATGAAGAAGGTGTTCAAAGGGCCACGCTGGGGTGGGTAGTGCCATGTGCCCCTTGGCATTCATTTCGTAGCTTCAGTGTTCTTTGGAGCTCTAGACTTTTGGGGTTTTTTCAGTCCTAACCCTATGCATAACCGTAACCTTAAGAGAAGTAGTAAAAGCAGCCATTTTCTGAGGCTGATGTAGCCAGCACATTGCTGGTGCCAAGGAAGAAGCTATTGAGGGAATAAAGTTGTGGAAGTGCCATGATCCCTGTAGCCTTTTGGGTTGTTTTTTTTTTGTTTGTTTTTTGTTTTTTTGGGTTTTTTTTGGTAGTTTCAGTGTCCTTGGAGCTTTGATGTTTTTAGAAGCCTAACCCTAAAGATGAGCAGTAAAAGGAGCCTTTTGCTGAAACTGAGGAGGCAGTTTGTTTGTTTGTTTTTGTTTTTTAAAGAGTGTTGAAATGTTTGGAAGGATAGGACCATGTTTTATTTAACACTATCATGAAAGGTGGACTTGGAAACACTGAAATACTGAAATTTAATAAATATATTTAATTTTGTAACCTCTGCTACAGTTCAGCTTAACAAAGCAATTTTTTATGGTTTATAAACAAATTTAGGCATGGAATACTGTGGAATGAATGTTTCCTTTAACAAAAAATGCTTCCAACAATCCTTTTCTACCAATGAGGTGATAAGACCACTGAATGAAACTGAAAGAAACTCAACCATTTATTGACCAGAGTACCAATAATGCATGGGAAAAAATGGTGAACAAATGCTAGATCTTGAACTGTCAATCTCCTCTCCCTCTGCTTAGACACAGCCACACCGGAATAAAGAAACCCTAAATGCTAGGGAAGGAGAAAAATAAACCCACAACAGCCGCAATGTGGTGTGGAGGAGAAAAGAAATAGTGCTGGCTCTTGTCTCAGGGAAGGAAAAAACCAAAGGATTCTCACAGCAGCTCAGGCAAACACAGATGGGAACCTGGTGAATCTCTGATATTTGTCTCCTCTTCACAGCAGATGAAGCTGGTGTATTTAGTGTCCTTTTTTTCACTGGGCTGGCTTTTCTGAGGTCTGGAGCCTGAAGGGAGAAGCTCCTTGGCTCCCCACCGGTCCCTCACTTCTCACCTCAATAACTCTCTCATACCACGGACCAAACCAAACTGAAGAGTTCAGGAAAAAGCAAAAGCCACTGAAGGATTGCTGCTGCAATCTCCAAGGCCAGGGAAAGGGAAAAAAAAAAAACCCTTCTTGCCTAAGCTAACAAAAACTCAAGCTAGCTAAGCAGCAGGGTAATGCCATCACAGGGCACCCCTGACGCCTGAGAGGGAGGCTTTGAAAAAGCCCGAGCAACAGCCCCAAAGCTCCCCCTTCCCTGGACCCACTGAAAGCTACAGCAACCATTTCTGGGCATAAGGCAGATGATCAGGGAATAGAAACCCTGCCCAAGACAATTAGTGATTTTCAAGATGAGAGCATTGTTTTCTATGAGTAGATTACTTGCACCCTTTTCCTGTTAAGGAACGAACAGTTGGAATTGTTTTCCTTATCTCTCTTCAGGCCTGCTACCTAAATGAATATATCATATGTATTGTCATTTTATTCGTATTTTAAAGTCTGGTTCTTGAATGATGAGCTGTGGATCACTGGGTGAGCATTAGATATTAATCTTTCCTGAATTTTTGTAATATAGAAATCTCAGTGATGCTACTGGGTATTTTGCAGGTACCATCTGTCAGGAAGAATTATAAGGCAAAGGTTTCATTTTTTCCCTAATGCATCCTATGAAATAATTGGATGACAGTGAAGCTTCCAAAAGCAAGGCAATTAAACACTTACAGTAAACATTTTGCCAAGAAATGTACTGTGATGAAGCATAAGAAACAGTAAAGTTCAGTATCTGGAGATTCCCTAAAAGTTTTCAAAAAAGGCATTCACTCTCATAAAGTTATTTAAATAGTTAACAGGGTTCTGTTTTTCTTAAAATGAAACACTGTGGTCTCTCTCCTAATTACCTGAAACAGTAAATTACTCCCTCCTATTAAATGTCGATTTTATATAATATATATAAATATATTATATATAAAACCAGATAATTTTTAATTATCTGGTTTTGTTAACTACCAGTGTTTTGAAGTCAGAGGATAAAAATATCCAGTAGTACAATCACCTGGCTGATGATGCACAATAATGGTGACATTATGGGATTTGTCTTCATTGTTTTGTTAACACTGTTAGATAAATGGACTTGACAGTTTTAAATCGCAACCATTGAAGTTTCTTGAAAAATAAACCCAACTGATTACACTGTATTATTCCTGTAACTTGATCTAAAGATGATTTTGCTGAGCACATAAAATGTTAAGTAATAGAATGAGAAAGAGTCTGAAACATTTTGCTGGACAATAAACAATATAAAAAAAATTAATTCCACCATGGCTTTTTAACTTAAAGTGCTTCTTTCATGGTAATATAATATTCCATTAATAGCAATAGAGCAGATAGATAAATGGAATCTTTTCATGTTCCTCAAATAACAGTTCTTATCAAAATGCAGTCTGAGCTAGTGAAATATTTGCAATACAGAGAGGGTTCATACATACAAAAAAAAAATCTTAAATGAGAGTTTTTTTAATGCTGGGTAGGGAAATGCTAATTACAAAGTTTTAACTACCTAAAAAATCCTTCTTATTTTATTGCAGATTATACGTATTAAACCTAGAGCATAGTCTAAGACTTGTAGATGATAAACTTAGCAGTACCTACAAAAAGAAGGGAACAGAGAAAGTCTAAAGATACAGGAATGAGACTGGGATTCTTCTTCTTTCATTATATACTCCTGAAGGTCAGGATGGGAGAAAAGTATCCTATGGTTTTCAGTTAAGCTCTTGTTTTCCCTCTCCTATCCATAACACTTCAGCAATTTAATTTGTCATAGCAGGGCTCTAGAAGTGATCCTTGAAAATGTGGCATGATAGTTTGCTATACTGAACTTGTTTCAGCATATTTGAAAAAATATTTCCATCTTGCTCAGTTCCTAGAAGGGTCAATTTTAGTTCAGTGGATAATTTAGGGTTCACGGAGGAGCAGTTTGAAGATATGCATCTTTTGGTTATGCAAGAGATTATGTGTGCTTGTTGGACAAAATAAAATTAAGGCAGTAAACAATGGCACTAAATGTCTCAATTCTTGTGGCAGGACTAATTCTGTATGTTAAGTTATATTATTGCGCAACAGAAAGAAAAATATCTGTCAGTCACCAGGATTAAAGCTGGATGCTGAAAGAAGAATTTCTGCATAGAGAGAAATAACCAGTAAAGAAACTGAGATATATTCTGAGTAGATCAACTAATACGACCAGGCTACTTGGAAATGTCCTAGTGTATTGGTTTGGCATGGCCTGGTTTTAGGTAGCGGGGGGCGGGCCCAAAGATGGTTCCTGCAAGAAGCTGCTGGAAGCTTCCACCATCTTCAGCAGAGCCAATGGCTGATGGCTCTGAGGAGGGACATGCTGCTGGCCAAAACTGGGCCAATGAGAGAGGCTGGAAACGCCTCTGTGATGACATATTTAAGAAGAAAATGAAAATAAAAGTTTTGTTTCCAGTCAGAGAAGAGGAGGAGGTGAGAGTATGTGAGGAAACAACATGGAGACACCAAGGTTAGTGAAGGAGGAGGGGCAGGAGGTGCGCCTGGCAGGGGAGCCGAGATTCTTCTGCAGGCTGTGGTGAGACCATGGTGCAGCAGCTGTGCCCCTGCAGCCCATGGGGATCCACGGGGAATGCAGAGATCCACCCACAGCCCCTGGGGATCCACGGGGAATGCAGAGATCCTCCCACAGCCCATGGGGATCCACGGGGAATGCAGAGATCCTCCCACAGCCCATGGGAATCCACGAGGAATGCAGAGATCCACCCCCAGTCCGTCGGGGAGGTGCCCATGCTGGAGCAGGTGGATGCCTGGAGGAGGCTGTGATCCTGTGGGAGACCCAGAGGAGAGAGAGGCCCTGCTGCCAGGCTGGAGCAGCCTGTCCTTGGAGGACTGCAGCCCGTGGAAGAGTGACCCACACACAGCAGGTTCGGGAGGACTGTGTGCCTGTGGGGGGGGTTCACATTGCAGCAGGTGAGGCCCGGCTGCTGCTCGTGAGTGAACCCACGCCGGGCAGTTCATGGAGAGCTGTGTCCTGTGGTAGGGACCCGCGGCCTCACAGGGAAAGGACTTCTCTCCCTGAGCAGGGGAAGAAGATCTCAGTGATGAACTGACCAAACCCCCCATGCACTGTCTCCTTGTGCTGTCGGTAGGAAAGGGGGGGACAGGGGGAAGTGTTTTAAAGGCTTGTTTTACATCTCATTGTCTTCCTCTGATTCTGTTAGTAATAAATTTCACTTCATAACTAAAGTTGAGCCTGTTTTGCCCTTGAAATATTTCTCCCGGTCCTTATCTCACTAATGAAGCCTTTGTTAACTTTTTTCCTTTTCCCTCTGCCCAGCTGAGGCAGGAGAGGGTGAGCGAGTGACTCTAGTGGGGGCCTGGCGTTGGGCCAGTGTCAAACCATGACACCTAGTTTTCAGTGTTAATTTACAGCAACTTGAAAAAATAAGTTTTCAGTGACTTAAACTAATTATTTTTTAATGGTGAGATTGTGATTGCTATGATTGTTCAACCCTATAACATTAGCTTAATGAAATTTACTTTTTTCTTATTTTATAGAAATACTGTACTTTAAAACTCTATATCCATTGAAGTAACTCATCCTTGTACTTATATCTGATGTACAAATAAAAGCACAAACAGTAGATTTATATTAATGAGGATTTATCCTTTTAGCCATGAAAATAGAATCTCTTTGCACGGACTGAAAACTTATGACTACTAAGTAACTTAAATTGACAATGCCAGTATTTTCATTTTTTTTTCTACATGTAGAATTTGGCAACAGAAAGTAATATATCACAAGCTGAAATAGGGAAAAATTTAGTTAGACCACTTAAAAAAAAGACTTAAATACTTATTAGCTCTTTCACAAAAAAAAACGAAACCCAAAAAACCATACAAACAAAAAGCTCCAAACTACCAAAACTTCAAACCGAAACAAAAAAAAAAACCAACCCCACACAACTATTTCATTCAAAATAAATAAGAAGTTCTTAGGAATGAAGGTGGTATTCTGTACATTTTTTCCTATGGAGTTGTAAAAATGCACGCAGAAATAGAATCTGACAATTCTTCTGTTTAGAAAGTTTATAATGTCCATCTTCTTCCTTTGATAATACAGTGATCTGGATGTGAATCAACCCTGTTTTATCTTGCTGTGCCACAAACATATATATATTGTTGTTCCCATGTGCAGATACACTTCTGTTTGTTCTTCTACAAACTCTCTTTAGTCGTCTAATAATCTTACTCAGTTTTTTCAATTTTTATTGAAGTTTTGTTACTTGATTTTAGAAGGTTTTATAGAAATATCCTTAGAACCTGGGAAAATCCTTGGTCACCAGAAATCCAGAGGGACTAGAGGTGGGTCTTTATAAGAGCAGAGCCAGCCCTCTGAAACAGAATCCTGTAACTATTTTACAGGCTTCTGATTCTTTTCAGTCTCCATGGGCACTACCAGGCTTGTAAACAGTTCATAATCTCATTATAAAACAGGGTTAGCGGGACACCAGGAAGATCTGACAGTTAAATCAGAATTTCCAGTCACATACTGATGCACATGCATTGCTTTGCAGAGGAGGTTTCTTTGGTGCTGCAAAGCAAGTTCTCTGGCTGCCTTCTAGGACACTTTCCCTTGTTGAGTATGCAGGCAACATTTTCCTGGTCGTCAGAAGAATGAAGCAAACCCGATTAGATTTGTTCTCAGTCTGGGAGCAGGAAATTAACTTTGAAAATGATTTAAATGTCTTGCCTGGGGAGGAACTTTTGCCACTTAGAGTTCAATAGTTCAATTTGACAGAGATCTCTGCCAGATTTCTAATGTATAATAGGTAGGTGTAAGGGGTGAAAATGAAGTGGTGTTTTTTGATTTATATTACCTGAACTTTTATATTCAGTTTTCTAAGTGTTTTTTTTTTCTGCTATTATCAGAAAACCCCTGTTTTGAAGGGCAATTCTGGTAAAAAGGCTTATGGCTACATTAATGAGCAGTCAAGCATATTTGAAGGACACCTGACTGAAGACTTGATGCTCCACTGTTGTTTTGGGGCTTTTCCCTTCTGACAAGCTTTAGTCTGATGGTATGGACTGAATGCTTTCCCCCATGTTTCTGTATTTCCATCACAGACAGAAAGCATTCAGAACTGCTTCATTCATGTTCAGGCACCGAAATTTTTTGTTTAACTCCATTCACTATATTCCTATGCAACATGCCAGTTGTGATTAATAGGCAGTACTCAAAGAAAAAGAAAGTATAATCATAGAATCATAGAATTGGGTTGGGAGGGACCTTTACAGATCATCTAGTCCAACACTTATATACATTCAGGTTCTTCAGCTAGTCATGAACCTGATCTAGTCTTGCAGTGGGAAGTGCTTTGTTCTCTCAGTTCCCATCCTGCTGTCTGTCCTCGAGAGGTGTGGAAAGAGGTTGCTCTTGAGGCAAAAAATCTTACCACAGTCTTCTTGTTTGCCGTTTGTCAGTCTTGCTGATCTGATGGGCTGTACTTACTTTGACCTTTTTTGCTCTGACATGCCTAGAGAGGCACTTTTTGTTACTCTGCATCCCTTGCCAAGTTCAGCTCCATCCACATCTTGGCCTTCCTGGCCTCATCCCTACATAATCAGACAGCATTCCTATACTATTTCCAGAATAATTGTCCCTGCTTTCACTGTCTATGTATTTCCTTCTTGCCCTTTGATTTGACCAGCAAGTCTCAAATCAGCCATGCCAGTCTCTTGCCTTTCGTGTCTGATTTCTTAAAGCTGAGGATCCAGAGCTTTTGCACTCTATGGAAAGCACCACTGAAGATTTGCCAGCTCTGTTCTGCTCCCCTATCCTGAAGACAGTTTCTCATTAGTGCTTGTTCACCAGCTCCTTGAACATGTGGAAATTTGCTTTCCTAAAATTCAGGGTCTTGACTTTGCTCTTCACATGGCCTGTATCCCTCAGGACTGTGAACTCCACCACTGCAGGATCACTGTGGCCCAGGCTGCCTCCAGTCTTGTGAGTCCCAGTTAGCTCACTTACATTTGTGACTATCAGTCCTGTATTGCATCCCCTCTGGCGGGGGTGTCTATTAACTGACTTAGGAAGTTATCCTCCATGCTTTCCAGGAGTCTCCTGGATTGCCTAAAAGCTCATTGTGCAACTTTTCCAGCAGATGTCAGGGTGGTTAAAGCCCCCTGGGAAGACAAGAGCCTGTGAGCATGATGCCTCCTGTAGCTGCAGCAAGAAGGGTTCATCAATAGGGTCCCCTTGACAGAGATCAACCACAAGGTTCCCTTTGTTACTCCTGTCTCAAATTCTTACCCACAAGCTTTCAATCTGCTCAGAGCTATTCCTCAGGGAAAGCTCTCCACGGCATATCCATTTCTTGATGCAGAGGGCAACCTCTCCACCCTTCTTTCCTCCCCTGTGTCTTCTGAACAGTCTGTAGCTGTCGATAGCCACATTCCTGTTATGGAATTCACCAAGTTTCTGATGCCTTTCCCTTGGTCTTAAAAATTAAGAGCCAGACATGGATAAGGGATAAAGGTTTTTAGCCTGGTATTTAATAAGGATCCTTATGGTGCACCACTTCGCTGAGGTAGAATGTGCCAAAATGCACACACGATAGATCGTGTATACAATTTATAGACCTTACAAATCAGCATATCTAACAAAGATGCCCCAGTGAAAGGCTTGAATGAATAGCATGATATCCTCCTATCCTGAGGAATTCCCCCCTGGATGGGCCAAATCTCCAGTTTACAGGATGTATTCTAGAGAGGACCTTGGTTTCCTAAGATAGCATAGGGCTTTCTGGCCTCCAGCTGCAAGGCCTCTGGGATGTTTGGTCTCCTGGCCTAAGAGAATATGCGAAGGACTACGCTAAGTTATCAGACTTAACGAATTACAAGTATGCATGCTAAGAGTATGTTACGACCCGTTCAAAGTGAACTGAGTTCGTATTTCAGTTCTTAGATTACAAAGGAGGCTAAAAATGCTGTTTAACCAAAATTAGTATACTTTATTCGATATCAATATACCCACTAAAACTGATATGCTTTATTTAATGTACTCAGCAAAATGATATGCAATAACAAGAGAAAGAGACTGAGGAAAGAAAGCTATATAGATGAAAGCAAGAGAGAAAAGGAGAGATAGGAAAGATGAGATTATTACCACAGAGAGAGACGGAATCCTTGCAGCAATCCAATAGGTCCGCCTTCGCAATCCTCGTGGCTCCCGGCCAATAGATTGACGCCGCAGACCCGCGTGGAGCTGATAGATTCCGTTCCTGTGGGGAGGTCTTCAAGAGGGGTCTTCCTCTGAGGCTGTATATATAGTTCTTTTCAAGGCGACAGGCAATCAGCCAAAAGTGGGGGAGAAATATTGTGAGTCTGGGCCAAATGTACAAGGAGAGGGGGGAGAAGTCCCGTGATGGAGTCCAGGCCCCATGCACAGTGGGGGAGAAGCGGGGCAAGCTGGCCTCTTCGATGCAGGTGCGTTTGTTTCACCTGAGAGAAGGCAACGCTTGGTGGTTCCATTGTTTCGAACAGGATGCAAAATCCGGCTTCACACATTCCCAAGTAAACACCTGGGCGGATGTAGTTCCTGTTAACACCAAGAGTCTAAAACCCCCATTCTTCCCCCAAAGTCATCTTCCATGACAGACAAGCGTGAGACATTATAGAAGGGTCTTCGGGCCGACTTTCACAGAGTACTGAGGATACATTAAAGGAATATAAAATGTATATAAAAGAAAAGGCAAAAAATGATCTTGGCATCATTTCAGTAGTGGAAGCTAGGTCGTAGCTAGTATAAGAGCAGGTAATTGTGGGAGCTATGAAATTAGATAAAACTAGGTTCTTATGGCAAATGTCCTGATAGCTTTGGACAAGTTAAGCTTACATCCTCTACCTTCTGACATAGTGCTGTGATCCTCTGAAAGAAAAGCTGGGAGTGATAATATTTGGCATCACTATATTTGGAATCATTTAGGCTGTAAAAGACCTTTAAGATCATTGAGTCCAAACATCTGCCTCCTTGCATATCTTGAAACTCCTTGCAGATTCAAAGAAAGAATAATTTTACTTGAGGGTTTTGTTTCAGTTTTGTTGGGTTTTGGTTTGGGTTTTTGTTTGTTTTTTTTAAAACAAATTTATGTATTTTTTCTAGAATATGAAGATATGAGAATTCAAGGAATTGACTAAGGATGCATGCTGAAGTGAAGGAAATGAGTCTTCCACTTGTAGTGCAGCTTGCATGAAAACTCCAGAGAGAAATGAGAGGCAAGAAGCACAGCTTAGTATTCCTACTTTTAATGAAGATAGTTTCATACTTTTTTTGGAGCTGCCGCTTTTTGATGTCTAATTCTCTGGGTATGTTATGGAGGATTGTATCTAACAGTAAGTGGAATTTCACTAGACTCCTAACATCTGAGGCTGCAGTCTTCCATTGCAATACTCATAATCCATCATGAATGTAGCTGTGAATTCCAGAATGCATCAGATAATCCCTTAGTTCTCTGACAACGTGAATCATCGTCTTCAGTATTTATCTATCATTTGCTTAGTTCCACAATTCATTAGAGAAGTGTAGTCTCTCAGATATGTTCTCAGATCAAAATTAAAGGGAAAGTATATAGAACAAATTTACAGTCATACTGCACCCGTTATTTGTCTCAAATGCCAGTAACTTATAAATAAGTTAATCTGAGACTCTAAAGGCTTAAGTAGCAGAAATACCAGATGCAGCTATAATATGAAGGGTGAGATGGCAAGTTTAACAGCAACAGTAACAAGCCAAATACTGTTATGGTAAAGCACTGTGAAGTTCAGAGAGGACAGACAAACAGAGCACTTTCCACTAACAGCAGAAACAAGAGATGTTGAACCAAACACTTCTACATGGTGACAAGTGCTGATATAGCAGCAGTATGAGAGCTGTGAGGGAGAAAGCAGTCAGTAGACATGAGCTGCAGAGGTGTCCTGTAAGACAGGAGAGCAGGGTGATGACAGTGAAGGGTCTTTATCCACTTGTTGCAACAAAAATCAGAGTAAGGCATATCAAAATATCTGTGTACACAAAGGTGTTTTGAGGAAAGGAGGAAACATTACCTGAGCATTTGCTTCTCATTGGTTACACAATCTAGTCAGTAATATTTACTCTCATTTTACTCTCATTTAGTATTTTTTTTTCTCTGATTAAAGCAATCTACCTCGTAGTCCCACCCTAAGGGGTTCACAATAGCAGAGCTGCTTCTCAAGGGAGGATTAGCCAAGGGAGGAGTCAAGGGAGGGCAACCATGGCACAAGCAGAGAATGTGAAATTACTGACCAGAACAAAATCTAGTAAGACTGGTGTGGTAGTGGGAAAAGGTCCATCCATACTCCTAGATAAGGTGAGACAATGAGTCATGTTTAGAGTCCAGCCAGGAAAACCCAGGGACAAGTCTGGAAATCTGGATGTAGTGGAGGACTGAGAGCTGTCCAGAAGGCAGGGCCAGGGGCTGGCCTTGCTGCAGCATCTCTGGTGCAGGGACCGGCAGCCCCAGGCTGGGCTGAACTGTGGTCCTGGGCTGTAGACAGGGGGAGCGAAGGTGCTGGGGATCTGCACAGGGACAAAACGTAGTGGTAGCACTCTCAGGGTCCTGATACCTTGAATAAATATCACATTCCATTGACAATTGTTTAATTGTATCTAAGCTATTCTCAGTGCTTATTCTCTGAATGCTTCTAGCTGCAAAAATGATTACACTTTTTACTATGAATGGAGAAGAATCAATACCAAACATTTAATCAGAACTTTCTTGAGCTTTGAAGAAAGTTGCACATATATTTAAAAGCATTCCTCTTCGTGGTTAGACTATAAAATATTTCTAACGGTACTTCTATAATTGTATGGTTAGTAACATAGCTCCATTTTGAAATGGGGTTTAAAAGTGGAATAATCAGTTATAAAATCCAGCTGTTCTGCTAATGCACTGTTGTAATTTATGCACTATGTGCACCCCAAAAGGAGCTTAGACTGTATTCCTTTCCAGGGGCTGGATGCTGTGTCACGATAATTTCAGTGTGTGATTTTGAAAACCTTAATTCTACATTAGAAAAGCTCCTAAAACAGGAAAACAAAATAGATAGCAGTGGATGTCTAATAAAACCAGATAGTTTCATGTCCTAGGGTGACTTTATGATGCTTGTATACCCAATTGTCTGTTCTGTTTATGTTGGATATTGGGTTCTGCACCTTCAAGATTGATTTTGAAAGTGAAGAGGGGAGAAAGAAGTGCGCGATTTTCAGAAATGGCGTTCACTTCTCCACATTCTGCTCCTGGACTGTGCTCGTCTGCAGCACAGACAGTGGGACAGAGATCTCCTTTGCTTTTAGCTAGCTTTTAGCTAGATGAGGCAGAGAAGTTCCTTGGACTGGGTTTGTTTGTTTTTTTTTTTTTCTTGGGACTGTTTAAACCTGCTCTGGACTGAAAAACCAGAGGAGCACCGGGAGCTCATGCCTGCGGCCCACCGGGGCCTGGACCTTGGCATTTTCCAGCACCAAAGGGACTGATAAGAGACTGAGAGAGTCGAGCTACACCCATGGCAAAGACTTTATCAATTTTGCCATCTCTCTTCAGAGCGGCAAGAGGTTTTATTGTTTCATGTTATTCATTCTTTGTGCTTGTGGGCACTTTGTTAAATAAATAGATTTTTCCACTTTTCTCCAAGGAAATCTTTTCCCGAACCAGTTGGGGGAGGGGCCGCTTGAATTTGTTATTCTGGAGGGACCCCATTTGCAGGTTTCCTCCTAAATTTGTCCTAAACCAGGACAGTTCATCACCTTCCCCTTAGCTTGCCAAGTTCCCACTTGCCAGCTTCTGAGCTAGCATTCTGACAAGGAAGAGGAGGTACTGTGTGTGAGCTTGCTGAGATGCAGTACCAGTATTTAGAAAGGGGCAGGGAATGCTTTATCTGAACTTAATCTCTTTAAGCCTAGAAATAGTCCAGCTTCCTTTTCTTCAAGTGCTAGACACTAGGAATATCTATTTGAAGAGATAATTTCTTGTTTTATTAATGTCCCTTCAACAAAGTATATTTTCTGTGGATCGTTCTGGCTTTGTACAGCAGATTAATTTTAACATGTTTATGCTTCACTTTGCAAATATGAAATAAAGTAGTTTGTGTGATAGACAAGCCCCAACACTTCATATTTTCCAATTTGTTCAATGCATCCGATTTTAACAGAGGCATTTCACAGAATTTCTGGGTCACACAGAAGCAAAGTCACTTTTACCATTAAGAGGGATGAGACTGTAAGTTACACTTTCTTATTTAAAAATTTAACAACCAAGCAAAATATAGAAGGAGACAAGGTTTGGAGGAACAAAGCATATAAATTGTGATGTTTCCTTTTGGACGATTCATGGAGAATAATAAAATTCCTGTGTTCTGTTGCGTTTTTTATCCACAACCCTAGTGGCCTGGTGTCTAGGATAAGGCAGCACGGCGCACACAGGCTCGGTGTGTCGCTCGGACAATTGACTCGCTTACACCATTATGGCAGACGATCAAATGCGTTTATTAACGGTTACATGCAGTTTAAATACTCTTTGGTTCTCCCCCTTATCGGGGGTCTTACTACATTTCCTAAAAAGGAGATGAACAGCAAGGAGAGAAGGGGACTGGTCCCTGGGGATTGTTTATCTTTAAATTTCTGGTATGTGCCTTTCCCTCTCTCGTAACATTCCGAAGGTCTTCCGCAGCGCCTGTCCCTCTCCATTCCAGCCTACCCGTATCTCCCCCACATCTCCCCCCCCTCTATCACTAAAGAAATGAGGTAGATATATGTATATATATATATATAAGCACTAAATGAGGTAGAAGGTTAGTATTTAACTAAAGGGAGAAGGAGTTTGGAAACCTGAGTAAGTTTTTGCCAGGCAAGTTCGGAAAAGCTTGTGACTGGCAATGTTCCCTGATTAATTCACGGCATTTCATGCAGGCCTAGGAACAGAATGTTAGTCCGTTCTAGGCGAGCTCTAACAAATGAAACTATCTTGTTCAGCAGGCATGGTCCGAAAATAGCTGTCAAAAGTAGCATTGCCAATGGGCCTACTAAAGTGGAAATCAAAGTGGTTAACCACGGGGATTGGTTAAACCAGGATTCGAACCAGCCTTGCTGAGCCTCTCTATCTTTTTGTCTCTGAGCCAGTCTGTTTCGAAGTTCTGCCATCGAGTCTCTAACTACCCCGGTGTGATCTGCATAAAAACAGCATTCTTCCTTCAGGGCTGCACACAGGCCCCCTTGCTGCATGAACAGGAGGTCCAAGCCTTGCCTGTTCTGCAGAACCACTTCCGAGAGCGAAGAGACTGATTTCTCTAGGTATGAAATGGATTTCTCGATCCTCTGCAAGTCCTCATCAATGGTCATTTGCAGTTGAGACAGTCCTTGGTGCTGTGTTGCTAGGTCCGAGACACCAGTCGCCGTTCCAGCCGCTCCCAAACCAAGCAACATTGCGATGGTTATTCCTGTCAGTATCTCTCTTTTGTGAAGCCGGCTGGGTTCTTCGAAAAGGTTGTATACCTCTTCATCTGGGTGGTACAGGACCCTAGGAACAATCAGAACTTGGACACAGAAGTCGTTAGAATCATTGAACTTGGGAAGAAACACACAAGGACTTACTCCGGATCTCTGACAAACCCACATTGCTGATGCAGCTGGGACCACCCATTTGTTATTTTTTCTGTTGGGCTTTACAATTTTGGCACAAACATCCCCTTTTCGCTTAGCTAGGGCTGCATTTCCAAAACATCTGCCCCGACCTGAGACTTGGCTCAGGGTGATACCTCTGCGGGGTGTGTCCCATCTGCACTGATGAGGTGCATTGGCTGTGGAGTAAGTGAATGAGGTGTTCACAGCCACTCCTTCATAAAAAGGGGGTTGGACATCATAACAAAGCCAACAAGAGTTAGTTAGGTTAGGGTTAGATTCATTCAGGGATAGAAAAGTAGCATCTAACATACGAAGGATTGGGTCTGGGTCTGATTTGGCAAATCGGCCTATCTGGAAAGCTTTCTCATCACTGGTTGGGTTTTCTGTGACACTTGCGGGTAAGATTTTGGGGTTAGTTATGTTTTTCTCTATCTGTGTGCTTTTAATCACCTTGTTGGGTCCAACCGCTCGGGGTGCGGAAAGCTGGAACCTGGTAATTCGCACATTCACCCACTCTTTTGTCCCGTAGAGGACCACTGTCCATGTCTTACCCACTGTCCAACCAGGATGATTTGGCTGCAAGACTGTCATTTTATAGTACAAACATTTTTTAAATTTTGAGATTTTATAACTGTTTCGATGGGGGTTTGCCTGTACAGAAGGAGGTATTTTGCAACCTGCGGGTGCCCAGGTGAACTGCAGGAACTGGTCGGGCTCTGGTGGGTTCCACCCAAATCCTGATGGCCTGGCGTCTGTGACTATAGTTTCACAGCCCCAGTGCCCGCAGTATCCCCACCCAGGGTGATTACAATAACCTTTCCCTGGGTTCGAAGCTGGGCACCAGTAGGATATGTACACGGGTGTTGAGAAGGAATTTATCGTTGGTCGTCCTGGAAACAGATCGTTGGTGCGAAGCACGAAGGATGGAGTGTTTGGTGTGGTGATGGCTCTGAGCACCTTGTTGCTGGAAAGGTGTCTCATGACCCACCTGAACGGCTGATGTGGGTAGTAATCTGGGCTGGCTTGTCCTCTGGCAATGAGCCCCAAGAACAAGATCACACAGATGTGTCGTTGATGCTTGGGTCTCACCCGCTTGGGTTTCTCTGCTGCTGTCTGACGTTTTGGTGGCGTGTCTCGTTCCTCTGGAAGGGGCATGTATGCATTATGTGGCCGTCCCACCAGCATGTCCTGTAAACAGAAACTCACAGTTTTCATTAGTCTCATTCTGCTCACTGTGAAGATCAGGTTTAATTGATTTGAGAGGACACCACCTGGTTTTCCCGTCCTTTCTGACAGCTGCATACCCTCGCCCTGCAAGCATCAGTTTCCAGCCCCGTTCCCACTCACCCAGCTCATTCCTAATTGAAACTTGCGGGCCCTCTTCTATTATTTTGGAGGCCCAGTGTTTTTGAACAGGACTGTTTGTTTCATTTCCTCTAGGGAACTGATTCAATGCTATCAGAGCTGTTGCCAGTATACGTGTCTGCTCTCCTGAGGGGATGGAGTTGGTCAAACCTTCTGCTTTTGCCAACACCTCTATTTTGTTTTTCAGGGTCTGGTTTGCCCGCTCAACTATAGCTTGTCCGGTGCTGTTGTATGGTATGCCTTGTACTAATGTGATCCCCCATTTCGAGGTAAATTCCTGCACTGGTTTAGAAATGAAATTGGAACCATTGTCAGTTTTGATCTGTTTGGGAATGCCAAGCCACGCCATAGCTGTCAGCCAGTGCTGAATTGTGGCTTTGGAGTTAGCTTTGTGATGCTGTGTGGCTATGATCATTCCACTGAATGTGTCCACGGTCACTGCGAGCCATGCTCGGGGCTTCAGCAGTTGACACAGGGTGAAATCTGACTGCCAGATTTCTGAGGGCTTGAGACCTCTGGGGTTGACCCCACTGGTCCACAGGGGTGACTTCTGGCAGTGAGGGCATGTGGCTACTACATGTTTGGCATCTGCTGTGGTGATTCCGCATTTCTTTGCCAGTGCTTTGGGTCCAATGTGGAGGGATTCGTGCAACTGACGAGCTTCCTGCAGCGTCCAGACGCCTTTCGCTGCTGCGTCCGCCTTGTCATTGCCGATCTGGAAGTAACCTTTGACTGGGTTGTGACTGTTGATGTGAATGACAGATACTGTGCCCTTTCGTGAGGAAAGTGCTTCTTCGAGCATCAGGGCTGCTGTTGATGTTGACACACCTGGTCCTGCCATAGCCAGACAGAGCTTTGCCACGAATATAGAGTCTGTTACGATGTTCAGGTGTTCGTCTTGGAAGAGTCCACACGCCAGGACTACTGCTGTCGCTTCCAATTGCTGCACCGACAGTGTGGGGTCACATGCTTTGACACAATGCCATTTCTCTTCTGCCTGCCACACTGCTGTCGCGGTGGAAGTCGTGGAGGAAGCGTCTGTGAAAACTGTTGGTCCTGGCTGTGGTCTGCCCATGACCTTCGGTGGCAGGTCTATGTCGACTATGGTCAGCAGCTGAGTCCAAGGTGGTCTGGTGGAGTAGAAAATTTCTCCTCCGAATCCGATGAGAGCAAGGGCTAGGTGTTCTGAGATTGTGGTTGACTCTGTGGTTGGTTGCTTGCGAAAAGGAAGGTGAATTCTCGTTGGCTCAGTCCCTAGGTGTTTCAAGGCGAGCTTTCTGCCTTTCATGATGAGGTTAGAGATGCATTCTATTGCTGGGGAGAATGCACGAGCTGGTTTTCCAAGGACCACCCATTGGATTGGTCGGGCTTTTTCAGAAGGTCCTTGGGCCAGTGCTCCCACTCCCCCTTTTGGTGTGAAGTGTACATACAAGTCCAAGGGCATCGCTGGGTTCCATCTGGCAAGTGTACCAGTGGACATCTGTCCTTCGATGAAGTCGAGGGAGCTTGCTGCTTGCGGTGTCAGCTCCTTGGGTTCCCAGGGATGCTTTCCTTTCAGGAGGTCATGCAAAGGGTCCATGATCTCAGGAGGAATCAGGATGATGTTGCGAAGCCACTGCAGTGATCCTACCAGGCGTTGCATGTCATGAAGCGTCTTGATGTCTCGGTGGATTTTCACCTTGGGAGGTGTCACGTAAGAGTTTGTGATCCCCACTCCCAGGAAGGTGACGCAGGGTCCTTTCTTGATCTTTGCGCTTGCAATTTCAAAGCCGTTGGCCTGGAGAATCTCTGTGATCACGGATACCAGGTGATCCACTTGACTCGCTGACTGTGCTGAGACCAGGACGTCATCCATGTACTGTATGATGGTTGCAGTGGGATGAGAGTGTCGGACTGGCATCAGTGCTTTGTCCACGGTGATCTGGCAAATAGTTGGGCTGTCGACCATGCCTTGCGGTAAAACCTTCCACTGGAAACGCAGGCTGGGCCGCTTGCCATTTGGAAAAACCACGGAAAAAGCAAACCGTTCCCTGTCCTCAGGATGCAAAGGTATTGAAAAGAAACAGTCTTTAATGTCCAAAACTGCACATGGTTGTCCTTCAGGGATGGCTGAGTTCATAGGTAACAGTGTCTGAACTGGACCTATGGGTCTGATTGTTTTGTTCACTTCCCTCAGGTCGTGGACTAGGCGATACCCCTCTCCAGACCTTTTGGGAATTACAAACACAGGAGTGTTCCATGGGCTTGTGGAGGGTTCTATGTGACCCTTTTGCAGTTCCCGTTCAACCAGTTCCAGCAATGCTGCTACTCGAGGCTCTGAGAGGGGCCACTGCTCAACCCAGACAGGGTCTGACGATTTCCAAGTCAATTTGATCGGGAGCAATGGGTGTGCAGCAGTGGCCCTTATCATAAATTTGTGATTCTGACTCCAAGCAAGGCTAGAACATCCCTTCCTATCAAGGGTGGAGAGTTTTGCAAAATGTAGGGATAAATTGCGACAGTTTGTTCTGGTCCCTTTTTTGTGTGAAGTGTTATGGCTATTAGTTGGGTGCTTTTCCAAGCTCTGGATTGTCCCCCCACCCCGTTCACAGGAGGGACTTCCCTGGCTTGCCAATGCCTGGGCCAATTTGATTGAGGGATGATCGTGCAATCTGATCCTGTGTCTGCCAAAAACTGAGGCCCTAGAACATGAGGGTCTCGACTGCCATAGAGCTGACATTTTCCCCAAACCCTCATGGGCTCTTTCCCTACTTTCATGACCAGGGCCACCCAGGGGTTCCGCTCTGGGGCGCCCCCTGCTGACCCTGTGACACTTGCACAGTTTGTGGTGGTGAGGGTTGTGTAATTGTTACTGATGGTGCTGCACCGCTCTGCCACTGAATGGTTGGTGGGGATGTAATGCTGACTGGGTCCTGTATATATATGGGGTATGAAGGTCCCCCACTCCACTGGGTGTTGGGAAAAATGGGCCATCTCACGGTGGGAGGAAGCTGAATTTGGCCCGCCTGCCTCCTCCCCTTCCCGTTTCCCCGGGGCTTGGATCGGCATTCCCTGGCAAAGTGACCCTTTTTCCCACAGCTCCAGCAGGTTGGCCTCTGGCGCTGTTGGGTCGGGGGTGCTGCCACAGGCTGCTGTGCTGGCTGAGGACAGCTTTCTGCCAGATGACCTGTTTGGTCACACTTCATGCATGTTATTGTATTGGTTATGGTATGGATTGTTGCCTGCATGGGGATTAGTGTTTCTTCTCTGGCTACATGTTTGATCATGTCAGCCAGACTGGCTCCCACTGGCAGAGAACGCAAGATGTCCTTGGTGACAGTATTACACTGTTGTTTCAAACAATCTGTCACCACAGGTCCCTTTGCCGCCTCAGGCAGATTGGATGAGTCGATTGCAGCTTGCAAGCGATCGACGAACTCAGTAAATTTCTCACTCTCCCCCTGCTTGATGGTGGACCAAGGTGTAGTTTTATCTACCACCTTTGAAGCCGCCTTAATGGCTTCTCGTGCTGCCCTGGTTGTGGCTCTGACCTCCTCTGCTGTGAGGCGTGTTGCCTGATCCTGGGGTGTGGCTACATCATCATGTTTGCCCAGGAGCCTGGAGAGGGTAGAGCCATGCAGAGGCTGTCCCTGCCCTGAGGCTTGGGCTAGAGCAGCCGTGCACTGATCAGACCATTCTTGCTGAAATAAAATCAATCCTGCTCCATCAAAAAACATTCGAGTTATCTGTGATATATCAAAAGGCAACAAGTCATCATTACTGAAAAGACCATCTACCAATGTGGATACCACAGCTGAACCAATTCCCTTTTCTTGAATTGCTTTCACCACTGCTTGTATTTCTTTTGTATTTAAAGGTGTGTATGTCCTCCTTTGATTTTGTCTCGCCCCTGTCACCCTAACTGGAAAGGCATGGATGGCAGCAGCTGGTTTCCATTCAGCACAAGCTATCTTTATTTTTCCCCAATCTGTGAGTTTATGTTGTGTTTGTTCCCCTGTATTATAAAAAGCTTTGTTTGATTTGGGTAAAAAACCCATGAATTCTGTTGTCTCCGTTTCGGAATCCGAGCCGGTCTCTGAGCTATCTGTGAGACTATCCGAGGAGTCGTGGCTCCACTCTGAGTCGGAAGTAGACTGCTGGTACATTTCCGGCTGGCTGTGCCTTTTTCTTCGGCTCCGCCCTCGCTCTGCCTTTCGGGGGTGGCTTTGGGCGGACCCTCGGGTCCGTCCCCGTTCCGCCTCCCGGGTCCGGCCCCTCCCCCCTTCCTGGGGGTGGCGCCGCCACGCCTCCTGTGGGCAGTCCCGTTCCCACCCCCTGGGCTCGCCGCGCCCCCCCCACGGGGGGGTGTCTCCTCCGAAAAACGCCATTGAGGGGGGTTTCCGACCGCGCTCGCCCCCCCACTCGCTCTCCCGCGCGTGCGCAGTGCAGATCGGCTCGTCCGAGCTTCCCTGCCGCGCGTGCGCCTCTGCGGGGGTTTGCATTTCCGGTTTTCCCCTGTCTCGTGGCCAGGGGCCCCACCCCCGCTCCCGGTCGCCATGCTGGAGGTAGGGAGGGGGGGGGGGGCCGCGCCGCTCTCTCGGCGTTTCTCTCTGCGTTTCTCGCTTCCCACGCCAGCTTCTCCCACAGGGTTCGCGTCTCTCCCGCCTCCCGCCGCTCCGATTCGGCGGCAGGAGGAGTCGCGACCTCCTCCCCGGGCTCCGGAGAGCGGCCGCTCCCCCGCGGCGGCGGCGGCGGCTCCGGACTCGGCGGGCCGTTGTCGCCCCGCTCACACCGCGGCGGCGACTCCCGGTCCCCCAGCTCGCCGCCGCTGCTGGCACGCGGCGACAGCCCGGCGCCGTCGGGTACGGGCGGGTCCCGCGGAAAAAAGCGGCGGGGGGGTGGAGGGGGACCCGCGCCTCTCTCGGGAGGCTCTGGGGGGTTTTTTGGGTCCGGGGGTTCGCACGGCAGGGTCCGAGAGTCCCCCCCACAGCCTGGGAGGTCCGGGGGTGGGCTCCGGCGGGGGGAGCACCCGTCCCCTCCCCGCATGTCCCCACTGGCAGACTGGCCGTCCCCGGGGGATCCCGCGGCTCCCAACCCCCTTTCCCCTGGCTGTGTGCCGGCGAATAAACAGGTTTTAATTGCTACCCAGGTCTCTTGTTCTTCCCTTGCTTTTTTCAAGGCAGCTTCTAGATTTCCCCAAGCTTTGAGATTCTTTCCACTGCCGGTAACTTTTGCATCCTCTGCCAAAGCGGCAGTGTAACTCTCCCACCTTTCTACATTTAATATATCTATAGGCCTTTGAATCGTGCCCAAATTTATGAGCCTTGCTATAGCAAGATATAAATTTTTCTGTTCACAGCGTATTCCCCATTGTCTTTTTAAAAGTTTCACTACCTGCGCAAGGGTCTCCATGATCCCGCTGGTACTCCGGGGGCGTCCCCCCTTCGCAGTGGTTCGGATCCAGCCGCCACTGCCGCCGCCTCCTTTCCAGGCGTATTCCCGTTTCCCCTAGGTCCTTTTCCCGGGTTTTTCGGCACCAGAATGTTGCGTTTTTTATCCACAACCCTAGTGGCCTGGTGTCTAGGATAAGGCAGCACGGCGCACACAGGCTCGGTGTGTCGCTCGGACAATTGACTCGCTTACACCATTATGGCAGACGATCAAATGCGTTTATTAACGGTTACATGCAGTTTAAATACTCTTTGGTTCTCCCCCTTATCAGGGGTCTTACTACATTTCCTAAAAAGGAGATGAACAGCAAGGAGAGAAGGGGACTGGTCCCTGGGGATTGTTTATCTTTAAATTTCTGGTATGTGCCTTTCCCTCTCTCGTAACATTCCGAAGGTCTTCCGCAGCGCCTGTCCCTCTCCATTCCAGCCTACCCGTATCTCCCCCACAGTGTTCCCATCAAAAAGGAGGACAGACTTTTTTATCCCCTCCTGTATGTATGGGATATACTTAGAGTGCTATTGCACAGTCAGAAGATTTTCTTTGTGCTTGGAGGATAAAATTGCCCAAGCAAGCTTTTGTTCTAAAGGTGGAACTTTTACAAAATATACAGACTGAAAGGAGGGGAATGTAATTCAACATAAGGGAATAAACTAATTATGGCTGACTGGATCTTGAATATTTATGATGCAGCCAGTAGCAGCTCCCTTTGGGCCCCTTGTTTACCAAGTCTGTTGAATTTATATACCCTGACAAGACACATAGTTCCAAAAAGAGCTATGTGCATAACATCAGATATGGCTGGAATACTTACAGGCTGTAAGGCTTCATTCACCAAGGCTGTGTCTTAAAAAATACAAATTTGGTGTACCTTTACTGCTGAAAGTGTATACAATGGATATCTAAAAAGAATATGTAGGGAGCTGAAAAATGGGACCTAATATTTTGACAGAAGTGTTGACTTTTGCTCCCCTCTTTATGCCAGGTTTTTGCCTCAAAACCATTTCACTAAGCAAGGCACTAATCCCACCAGCCTGTCAAACCCCACATCACATTTCTGTCACTTTTCCTCATCACTGGAACATGATGCAGAAAGCAGCATTTTGTCTTTGAGGACCAGTACAAAAGCAGGACTTGCATCAGTGGCAGAATTGATGGCAGAAACAGACTGAAATGAGACTCTGCTTTGGTGTGGGATCAAGTATCGCACACCTTCAAACAGGATTTATGAACAATTGTCCAGCCGGGTGGCAAGTGAAATCTGTTTTTCCCACTCCCCTGCTATCTATACAGTAAATTGCCGACAAATCTTCCTGGGTGGCCTTTTAAAGTAGGGAGGACCAAGCAGGGAAAAAGTGTTTAAAAATAACCTTTGAGAAAGAATACCTTTGAAAAATGCAGTTGCACAACAGATTCAATTGATAGTGAAAAAAGCTTTTTCACCCAGAGCTTCTTCAAATACAGCCAGACTCTGAGCCAAGTGGAAGCCATAGGCATCTGAAATGGGAGCAGAATAATTTTTTTAAAAAATCATGGATGACCAGTGCTGATCCAAAATTCTGGGGTGAGGGCTGTATTTTGGAGGCATTGACTCATCACACATCCCATACCTCATCTTCATGGTGGCTCATGAGGATGTCCTAATTGCAAGCCATTTGATTGAGAGCTACGAGGAAGTGCATGGCATTCCATGCATGGCATTTCTGTGGTGCACATGTAATGAGCTAAAGAGAAAGGAAGTAGAGTTTCCTCTTGTCTTTCATCTTCTCAATCTGGCCCAGTGGATGAGTGGAGGTCCTTTGAAAGGTGGATGATCTGCTCTGGATCTGCAGAGTGAGCTTGTGATGGGCAGATCTAGCAACTGCTAACAGGCATAGGGCGGTGGCAAACAGCATCTCTGAGGGCAGAGTAAGAGTGAAGAGGGGCTCTGGGGAGTAATCAGCTGGCTGGTGGGCTTTGGGGTGGCACAGTATTGTGTCACTGCTGATCAGATGCTGCAGCACCATAGCTGTGTAGGATCCACAGAAAATATACTTAGTTGAAGGGACATTAATAAAACAAGAAATTATCTCTTCAAATAGATATTTCTAGTGTCTAGCACTTGAAGAAAAGGAAGCTGGACTGTTTCTGGGCTTAAAGATATTAAGTTCAGATAAAGCATTCCCTGCCCCTTTCAAATACTGCTACTGCATCTCAGCAAGCTCACGCACAGCACTTCCTCTTCCTTGTCAGAATGCTAGCTCAGAAGCTGCCAAGTTGGGAACATGGCAAGCTAAGGGGAAGGTGATGAACTGTCCTGGTTTAGGACAAATTTAGGAGGAAACCTGCAAATGGGGTCCCTCCAGAATAGCAAAGAACCAGGGACAGACTACACACAACACAGGTTTTTACTGTAGTAACAACCACACTCAATGATACTGCACTGTATTTGTAGATATGCCCTTGCAAATGTGACTTTTTCCAAAGAGCCTTCGGAAAGAGTGTTCTGTCATTCGAGATTTTTTTTATTTTTGCTGGAAATTACCAAAAGCCCTTCAACTGAAACAAATAACACTCTGTCTTTCATAGGTTTAAATGGGGGTGAATTAATGAGATTTTAAACTGATTTTATTTTAATGAGGACAAAGCTGTAAAATCTGACAAAAAATATCGCTTATGTTATCAGCATTGTAAAAGTAGCCTGCAAGTTCCTGTTCTTGGAAGAAAGTTTGTGAAATATATTCACAAAGCAGGAAATATTTTACCATCTCAGCCTGTTAAAAAGTCTGCCCATTCCTTCCTGGTTCATCAATGAACTGGACTACCTGATAGCCTAAGGCTCAGGCCCACTCAGCACATTAAAATCTCCTGTGAATGGTGGAGGGAAAAACGAGTAAAGAAAAGATGATGGACATTGCTAAAATTACTCCTTACTAGAGAAGAATGGGTGCTCAGCACAGGTATGTTGTGCAAACTTTTGCTGTTAGCATATTTCCCTTATGCTTTATTAATATCATGTATCACATTTAAAATCTGTCAAGCACACAATGTGAAACAGTTTACATTCAATATAAAATCAGACCAACAGATTTAGAGAAGCATGCTGGATGAGGAAATGACACTGGGCCTCTCTCTGTTAACTATGTGGAGTGCTACATGCTTCTCAGATCATCCTGACATTTCTGTGACAGCATTGACCTGCTACCTATGGCTGAGGATGTATCTAAAATAGTCATTAAATCTAACTCTTTACTGAAAAAAGAATGTAGATACTAATTTCCAGTAAAAAAAAAATTAAACTCTTACTTTTTTTTTTATTTTTTAAGAATATACATTCAAAGGAAAGAAAAAAATGTAAAGCAATGAAAAGCAGAATCATATTCATTGCTTATTGTATTTATCTCAACAGTGGTAAAGAGAAAAGAAATGCATGTCTTCCCAATGTGAGAAGCCGAAGTATCAAAGACAGGCGATTTCAGATTACTGATGTCGTACAATGTACCAACAGGGAAACCCTTCTGCATTTCACTGAAAGTGGAAGGAGGTTAGCACTTCTCATGAGTGGGTGTAGAATCCCCTAGCCATCCAGCACCAGTTTTTTTTCTCCCAAATTATATTTTCCTACATAGAAATAGAGTGCTGCAATCCAGTTCAAGTGTAAGGTATTGTAGGTGGTAAGGATCCTGTGGGCTCCAATTCAGAGACCTGTGTGGGCAGGACTGCTGCCTCCTGAAGCCTCAGTCCTCCTGGCTGATGGTCAGTAGTAGAGAGGCAGCACACTGACTTGCAGTATTAGCAGAAAGCTCAATTATTTTATGGAAATAGAATATAGTCCAGGGTTTCACTCAAGAAGTGTTGGACATTTCCAGGTTTAGAAGAGAAATCTTGTATTGTTTGTTTATACTGGTTGGTTTGTCAGCCTCAGTCTCCAAAATTTTCACTCTGTCACCAGTGCATAAAAATCACAAAACTATTTATTTATTCACACAATTCATTTCAAATACCGTCACATTTTGTCTATTGTGTTATAATAATAAATATGTTATTCTACTCAAGATTTTTCCCTTGCCTGAAAGAACAGTGACATTATATTTCACTGGCTATTCCAGCAGAAAATGTCAGGCAGAGCATGTGGAATTGTTATGCTTTCTGAAATATGTTAACAATAGCTGCATTCTGGATTTCATTCCACACACTACACAGGCAAGCTCTAGTATGCTTTTCAGAGAAAATAAGCAGACAATTGCTTTCTTCTGAACTACGAAGTATGAATACGGTGCTTATTTTTGCTCTCATTTTGCATCCCAGGAGTAAAAGAAAACTCTTCAATTCATTGCTGAAGTGTGCTAGATGTTTGTTTATTTTGATCAGATGAAAGGATGATATTTCAAAAGTATGTACCCATATATTCCAATTTTGTAGAGTTTCTGATGCTGAAAGGCTCTGTGTTGGCTTTGGGGATAAAGTAAATCATGTGCTTTTGGCTTGGCTGTTTATCATTCATGCAGTATCCCATTGTTAGAATTCCTTGAACCAACTAGTGTTTATAAATGCTTATTTAAGACTGATTTTCAGAGTCCTCAGTATAGCATAAGAATATGTTATGGTTGTGACTAATACATTAGTTCCTGAATCTTATTATGGGATGAATGTTTCAAATGTTTTTTTCTTTCATCTTCTTCAGCTGTGTCAGTAGTAATTTCCAGTTTATTTTCTAGGGGGTATTAGACAACCTACTGAGACAAGACACTGTGAAGTTAATTCTCATTCTAAATGCAATATATTTTGAAATCAATTTCAGTGTTTTCATATGGAGAAAAAGTAGAAATATAGCAATACGAGACACTTTTAAAATGTAAAACTTTGTGTAAAAATTTTAAAGCGCATCCTAATATTTAAACACAAAATATCTGTCTAAGAAACTAAATATCCCAAATATTAAGAAGGGCAAAACCAGCTGTGTAATGAGTGTAAGAAACTGTGGCAATATTTCAAGGTCAAGTGTGTTGCACTTTGCAAATCTATCATACCTCTTAAAAGTTGCACTTCTGCTTTGCCTGTTTTCCTCTCAGTCTGTGTTTATTGTGTCAAATAGCTCATGAATACTCAAGAAAAATGAGTTTGACAATTGTGAAGAAACCTATAGCAAGAAGGTGCCTTTTACCTGCTGTGGCACACTAACTAAATCATTGAACATACCATAGAATGGTTTGGGTTGGAAGAGACCTTAACAATAATCAAATTCCAACCCCCATACCATGGGCAGGGACACCTTCTGCTAGACCAGGTTGCCCAGAGCCCCATCCAACCTGGCCTTGAACACTTCCAGGGATGGGCCATTCACAACTTCTCTGAACAACCTGTTCCAGTGCCTCACCACACTCACAGTAAAGAGTTTCTTCTCAATATTTTTATGGATCAAGCTGGAGCTTCAGACAAGCCCTGCCTACAGGTAAGATTTTTGGCAGCAGCTTGAATCTAGGTGGCCCACACCTAAAATCATTCCAGCTTTCACGTTCTAAGCATGGCAGATCAGGACTAGTGTGAAATGAGTTATTTATTGAATAGACAGGAGATATCAGAGAAGAGGCTTTAAACAGAGTTACTTACTCCATGGTATAAAACACAAGAACAGTAGCAGATTACATAAAACAGTGCATTATCAAGGTACCTATGTTATAGCTGGGAAAAAAATAGTATAGATTAGGAGTCAATGTAACTTACCACTGAAATGATGATAGTGTACACAGAGTCCTTTACCTCAACCCTTGAGGTAACCACAAAACTGGTGTCCCAAGAGACCTCCCACATATCCAGGGAATGTGCAGAAGATCTCTGCTTTGTGAAAGTTTGATGTAGCTTTTATAGTTTGTAAAGTCAAGTGTGTGTCAGTCAGAAATCCCAGCTTATCTTTCCACATCTGCTTCCACAGCAAGATGTTTACTGTCAGCTAAAAACATCAATTCCATGGTGCTGAAATAACTCTCTACAAGACAAACTGTCTTGATTGAGTTCCTTCACCAAGGCTTATGTGAAGCTCGTGTGGAAGTGGCATGTCCTGAGTTACTTCATTAGCTAACAAGCAACAGAGAAGCTTTCCTGGGGCTGGGGGAGGGTGGGGGCTTGAGTTGCCCTGCTACATATATCTAATCTAAACCTACCTTTCAGTTTAAAGCCATCCCCCCTTGTTCTGTCACTAATGCCTTTGTAAAAAAATCCTTTTCCAGCTTTCTTATAGGCCGCTTCAAAAAACTGGAATCCTGCTATATGTCTCCTGGATCCTTCTCTTCTCCAAGCTGAACAGCCCCAGCTTAGCCTGTCTTCATTGGAGAGGTACTCCAGCTCTCTGATCATCTTTGTGGCCTCCTCTGGACCTGTTCCAACAGGTCCATGTCTTTCTTGTGCTGAGGACCCCAGAGCTGGACACAGCACTCCAGGTGGGATCTCATGAGTAGAGGGGCAGAATCACCTCTCTTTACCTTCTAGCTGCTCCTCTTTTGATGAAGTCCAGGATGCTTTTGGCTTTCTGGACTGTGAGTGCACATTGCTGGCTCATGTTTCACTTCTCGTCCACCAACACTCCCAAGTTCTCTTCCTCAAGGATGTTCTCAACCCATTTTCCAGCCAGCCCATACTTGTGCTTGGCATTGCCCCACCCCCTTGCAGCACCTGGCCTTGCTGAACTTCATGAGGTTCTCCCAGCCCCACCTCTCAAACCTGTCCAGGTCTCTCTGGATGTTTTCCCTTCCCTCCAGCACCTGTCAGCCACATCACACAGCTTGAGGTTGTCAGTGAACTGCTGAGGGTGCACTTGATCCCACTGTCCATACCACTGACAAAATGTCAAACAGAATCAGTACAAACCTCTGAGGGATGCCAGCCCTCACTGCTCTCCACCCAGACATTGAGTCATTGTCTACAACACCTTGAGTGCAACCATCCAACCAATTGTCTGTCCATCTGTTAAATCCATGTTTCTCCAGTTAGAGACAAAGGTGTTTGATACTGGGAAACAGTGTTAAATGCTTTGCATAAATTTAGATGAGCTTTAATTAAAATTAAAATATGCTCCATCCCCACCTTTTATAGTTTAAAACCCAAGCTCCTCATAGGTGCTTATTAGGAAGACACTTTTTTACTTAATGCACTTGTTTTCAGTTGAGGAAATACCATAACATGTACATGTCATTGCACAAGAGAATTATAACTTGGTATCATACAGGAGCTGCAGACAATAAATAACTTCATTCTCTCCTATTGTGTTACATTATCTGTTCAGACACAGAACAGATAGGGTTAGATTGGATAGCCTTACAAATCCTCTCCTCATCTGTTTGCTGTGTTAGTAACATTGCCTGAATTGTTTTTTGTTTTGTTGTTTAAACATCATGTTAGGAAGAGTGTATTTACTTCTCATTTGGTTACATGCTATTGCATACCTGAAAGAGTCAAGTCTTATGTAAAATCATTGGGAAATCTGAGAATATCACCAAAAAATCTTTCTGTTTCAATGAGAATGCTGTGCTATATATTTTAGTGAAAATTTCTGAAGCATGAACATGTTATTCAGACTGAATTTTCTCAAAATCTATGCTTACACAGAAGAGGCTGTAAATGAGATGTGGGGTTTTTTTGTCTAAAATATTTTAAAGATTTTTTTAAAGTCTCTGACCCCTGTACACCTTCTGTCATGATAACCGAAGTACACTCAACCAGCAACTAATAAGAATGCTAGGTAACCATCTGGCAAGAACATTTCTAGGTTTTGTGTCTATAAAATAGATCAAGAGTATCTTCAAAAACCAGTGTGGAAGGAAGACAAACAGAAGATTCACTGGTTCAAATTAGCTGAGTAGAGGGTGCAAGTGAGCCCTAAGACAGACCACACTGAGTTCAGTCCAAAGGTGAAGCTCTGTTAGTAGCAGAAGCATAAGGACAGCATCTAAATGATGGCAGACACAGAAGGATCTTTCTCTTAGTCCACTTGCTTCTGGCAAGATGGAGTGTCACTGCCTCACTAAAGGAATGCTTTATGGTTGTTGGGTAAAGTGGCTTTCTGATAGTCTCAGGGAAATTCTGTTCAATTCCTTCTCAGCACCAGAGCTACAATGATGCTTCAGCATCATGGCAAGTTCAACATTTACCCAGACCTGCAGCCTTAATTTTTACTGCCATCTGTGAGTAGTGGCCATAATCGAATAGAATTATTTGACTGATACCAAAGATGAGACAGGCTTTTTAGGCTAGTACTGTAATAGCCAAAGAAATTCTATGTGCAGCTCTCTTCCTCATTCTTCAGAACATAACTGAATTATGGATCTTTGAGGGGATATTTTAAGGGTTTTGTACAGTGTGTACTGTTAGCATTGAAGTGGCTTTAATGCAGAGAAAAGCTTGAAAGATTTTTCTGATTTTTTAAGTAAAACAAAATTCGGCAGCTCTTTGTGAAGATAATTACATGGAGAGGGTTTGTCTGAAGTATGTTTCAGAGAAATAAAATACTCCTCAGATAACACTTTATGATCTGCATTTTTTGGAACTTTTAGCTTCTCTGAGTGAGATGCTTTAATCAGAAATAGAATTATGTAAACTCAGTGCTTGAAAAATACCATTTTTAATACATAGAAAGAAATTATTCTGTTTAATGTTTAAGATCACAAAAAAATGTGAGCATTACTCAAAAAAATAGTCTTATGGACCTTCCTTTTCTTAAGATAATAAAAGTAAATTTGGCCAGATTTTACTGAGCATTGTTACAAAGTTTTGATGATCCATGGAACTTCAAAGGAGTAGAGAAACAACTGAAACCACTGATAACACCATTAGACATTTACTTGACTTGGGATAAGAAATAAGATGAAGTAAAATTAGGTCTTTCTTTTAATAATACCCAAGTGACAATGCTCAGGACATAACTAAGCTACACTAGAAAAGAGGATGCCTGTTAGAGCATGTGAATGCAAGAGTCCAAAAATTTCTCACAAGAAAAAATTACGATTTTACTTTTTAAGGCAAAAGTATTTATGTAACATTATCAAGAAAATTTGAACATTATTGCTTTTTACATAGTGAAAATGTGAACAAATGCTACAAACAAAAATTGTAGCCATGGTGTTTCATAAATTAAAGAAAAAAAAATATTTTTATTTCCCATAAGAAAACATCAGCCCTAAACATGTGCTGTTAATTACTCATTTCAGTTTTGGTCTGCTATAGTTAGAGCTTCTGCAGGTCCTGTTGTGCATCCTATTGCTGAGAAATTGAGATTTAATGAAAAATTGGTGCATATGAATGAAAAAATCCAGGCAGTTTTGGAGGCGGTAGATGCAATTTAATTTAATTTTTCTTCTTGTGACGTATTAAAAGCAATCTAAACCACCATAAGATTGTCTGGTTGTCATTCTGGACATTCAAATGATGAAGAGATTCAGTTGCAAGAAGTTTTGTGCTTAAAAGCAAATTATTCCATAAGATCAAAATGATATAGTGCCTGTCTCCACCCTTCTGCTGATCATGAATCTGGCTTGCTAGAGCTCCTTGATTAATAACTACTACAGTTTTAGATGTAATTTCAAAATACTGCTTTGATCATTCTAGATGATGAAAATAATTGGAATGTTGCTGAAGTGACTGATAATTCAGGCTAGGTTGGTCTTTTGTGTTGGTATCGCTGATCAGGATAAAATTTTTACTGGTGGCTGTTAGGACAACTCTCCTATTTAATACAGTATTTAGATATTTATAAAAAAGTATAAATCTCCTTAATATGAGATCTCCTTAATGTGGAGCAGACTTGGCAGCAGTTGAGATATAAAGGCAAGTGGACAGTAACCAGAAAGTGTCTGAGTAGTGTCTGTATCATACTAATGTTGACTGTACTCATCTCATTCATCCTCACACCACCACAGATCATTGCTGGGTAACGTGGGGCAGTTATTTCCAGGCTGGGGCACAAAGACCTGCCATTGGTAAACATTAGAGGGATCCAGTTATGTCATGGGTTTTCAAGCGTTGGAGATAACTGGACTGACATTAGTCCATTAAATTATACTGTTGTGCTAAACTCCCAAGAGAAACAGTAAGTAGTTAATTTCTTTTCAAGTATGATATTTAAGAAGATGGCATTTGTAAACACATATTTCATTATGCAGCCATTATATCTCCAAAAATGGCAGGCTTTGTCACTAAATCAGACTGAATTTAGTGTCTTTAGTGCTCAGGTATCAGGAATAATGTCCTTATTTCAGATCTTGTGATATTTGGGGTTCAGAAAAGAGGAACTGAAAATACTGAGTCACGTGTATACTAATTTTGCTAGCACCCTGTACAGACTATAGTGTTGGAATTTCAGAATTTAGTGGGTCAGAATTTTTAATTAAAAAATAGAGAGAAATTAGTATTATAAATGTGAGTCAGGTGTTTTTTTACTGGGCAGCTTGGAGCTTCTTAAGACACAAAGCATAAAAAAGCATAGAAGAATCCAATGTGAAAAACCCTCTTAAAGACCCAGACCCAAACCTTTCAATTTTCAAAGGAAATCTTAGGACATTTTTAGTGTTGACTAGAATATTTATAATATATAAATACTCAGTAAGAAATATGAAATAATATAAAAATATTTTAAAGAGACTGAACCCTAATTGCAGTCTTCCCTTATCTCCTGTTTGTTTGCCACTGTACAGGCATGACTGCATCGGGGTCACTTTTATGAGTCTGGGCTACTCTTCTTGGCAGAGCAGCACAGGCTACTTTTCCCAATATCTGTTTGGCTGACAGGAGAGTTCCATTCCTTTCCTGTGTTCCTAACTGGAGGGCTTGGGAAATCATCCCTGTGACTCCTTTTGGACAACCAGAAACCAGACCCAACATTCCCCTTCTATTTTCTGCCCAGATGAGTGGTAAGTAATGAAACTAGGTCTCATTGCAGGGAAAAAACAAATCTAATCCAGTCATGCCTGGATGATGGAACAAGCCAGAAGGTCTCCCAGGATTAGGAGTCAAGGATTAAAAAATAATTACAGCAAGTGACTCATGATGCAAGGTGTTCTCAGGAACTTTCTCAACTTCCTTTTAGGTATTGGCAAGAACATGTGGCACTCGGTAAGACTAGCAGAGCATAGCAAGTCTTTACAAAATCATATTCCTTAGCTAAAGCTTCTGGTACTTGAAATGGTAAAAGGGCAGCTATAGTTTAGCTCACAAAGCTGCTACATTTTAGTCAGAATGCAAAAAAATGTGGAGAGATTTAAAATAAGTAACAGGAATTCAACATTTGGAGACTGGATTATACTAGGCACATCAATCCTGCTTTTTATCGTTCAGCTCGTGTCTGAGTACTAAATATAAATAGGGATGCAAGGTAGTTTCTTGTTCACTGAATGGCTCAGGCCACTGTGCAGGTAATGGGAACAGTGTGGGATATAATTCTGGAATTGCTTCAGGGACTGGTGGCTGATGTGATAACAAAGAAACTCCCACCTTCCTAGCTACCTTTGGATATAAGTCTCTTTAACCCATGGAAAAACTTTGCATCTTAATGTAGTCATGCAGTCCTGTAAAGTATCAGAGTCTGGGCACATCCCACTGACCCTCACCCCTCACGTGCCTCCTCATGTGTTTGTCCTGTTGCAGACACCATGGACCTGCCCATGGACCCTGGGTCACATGCAGCCAGTCACCAGTGTTTGGGGCCCATGGACTGGATGTATTTTTAATATGTGGTCACAGCATGGCAGAAAGGTGCCATTTGCTGCATGTAGAGTCAAGAGCAGAGCTGTGGGTGCAAAGAAATGTTTCTAGCAAGTCCATTTATATCTCTGCTGCAGTTTAAAGCAGCAGGTATCCTACTGTCATATGAGAATATGTGTACAGTGTCATGCCATAGGACTGGATGCAACATTCTTTTCTGTGTTTGGAAAAAGAATCTCCTCAGCTTCAGTGATACCCATACAAATCTTCACACCATGTTTTTTAGCTAGGAGCCTCAGCTCCCAGCTCACTTGGATTCTAAAACCACACACTCACCCCCAAAGATTTCTGAGTCATGAAAAAAACCTGTACTGGCCAGACATGAGGCCCTGAGCACTGGCTTGCAATTAGCTGTAATGGGAAATTTTTGTTGTGGTACCTGGCAAAAGTGTGGGCCAAGTGAGCTAGCACCTGGCAATGTCAAGGCCCAGACCATGGGATAGGACAAGTTTGGGACCTACCATATTCTTAGAGATGTAGACACCCTTTCTACCAGGCCTGATGTTTCTGGCACAAAACATCATGGTACAATTCAGTTTGCTTTATAGAGAGTGAGTTAGCACTAGTCAGAGAGCTCAGCAACCTCTAAGCTGGAGATATCCTTCATACACAAGTAGTTCTCTACAGCAGGGGACTGTGGATGGTTAAGGAGGTTTTCAGCAGGCAGACAGATTTTGTTCCTTCCTATTTGTATGGATAATTTGTCTTAAGACCAGTAATGACAATAGTGTACTTGTTATCATATTCTTTCCTTCCCAAGAAAGCTATTTTTGGAAGGTAATGTGCAGCTCAGACTGATGGACCGTGCTGCCACAGTCTGGTTTCAGTCAAAGGATTTATCCTTTGTATTCCCACATCCTCTTGTCTTTTTCAATTCTACCTAACGAGAATTGTAGCTAAAGGCAGGAAGAAATCTGTCACGTACACAGCTCTCCCTCCAGCATGCCTTCCCCCTCTCTACATCTTGCTCTCTCTCCTTTAATTGGGCTAGAGAGAAAACATTTAGCAATTTCTCTCCCTCTTTCCCCTCATTAGGCTAACAATGACATATTCTGTTTCCAGAGTGTCTGTAGGAGCACAAGTATAGCAGCCACTGCTTATTGTTAACACTGGAGGAAGAAAAAGCTGGTGGCTTGATCCAGAATTTATGCAGATGCATGTAAATGAGAAGATATTTCCTTGGGATCAGATGTAATACAGAAGTGAAAAATCAGTGGGGAGATTTTCAGAATCTTGCCTGGTGGTGTTTTCAGCCTCCTATTATTTTATAACCTTGGTGTTTTGAGTGCTGATATTATCTTATAACCTTACTATTTCTAATGAAAGTACATTCTTCCTCAGGTACATCGATACAGACAAACCTTGGGCTTTTAACATAATTTTTTCAGTTAAGATTTATTTTGCCTGATTTCATCTATCACTTTTCTCGGTTTCTTTTCTCCCTTTTATCTATATCCTGACAAACCCATGTGCAATACATTCAACACTTTTTCCATACACATGAAACTAGAACTATTCTCTTTCTTTTTACCCAGCCTTCCTACTTTTTATTTACTTCCTTTGTTTATTGTCCTTCTTTCCCTCCTGCCTGCCTGCCTTTTTTCTTCACTTTGGAAAAAGGTAGTAATGAGCTCTAATAACATCTCTGTACTTTAGTTACTGTTGCTAATTGCAATCAAACTTATCACCCTGTTTTAACTTCTTTTTATTGCCATTTAAACCTTCTCAAGTCCTAGTCACATTACTGACCTATTTGTCTAAAGAGCTAAAAAAATTATAAACTGTTAATTAACCTACAAATAGTACAGGTTTCTGTACACCAAAGGAAAATTAGTTTTAATTGCAGATTTGGACAAGATATGCTGAGGTGTTGTATTTAATGCAACTGTATTTATAGCAGAGTGATTGATGTATAAATGAAAAATGGATATATTCAGTAGTCACTGCCTGCAAGTCATTGAATGGAATTATTAAGAAATAGAAGTTCCCATAAATTTGAATCCTGATATTTAATGTGTCTATTGACTTCCATCAGAAATGTTTAAATACTTTAGGACACTGATTAGTTAGCAAAGCCTCACACTATGTCTGAGAGTGAGACAAATAGGACCTTCATACAAAAGAATAAACTGAAGTACAGAGTAAAAGTGGCTACTAGAACTTCACAGAATCACAGTTGTATCTAAAATAAAACTAAAATTGAGAAAATCTTGAGTGAATCTGGAGCTCTATGTGGATCATGTGTAGCTTCTCCTTTTTGTTTGATCCCCTTCTGTCTTCTTCCACCCCAGGTCAAAGCTGACAGGCTTCTCTGCTGGCAGGCTTTGGTGTCCCTGAGGTGTGTCTAACTAACCCTCTGTGCAGAGGTATCACTTCCAGATAGATGCCACAGTAATGTGCATGCTCACAGAAATTTCAGGCAAATAGAGTGTCAGGACCTGACTGCGTTCTCAGGAAATATGTGCAAAACTAAGGATGGTTTAAGTGAAGGATGAGCTGAGCCCAGCATCCCAAGCCAGCAGAGTTTGCAAGGAAGTCTCTGTGCAGATTCAATCACTGGCCTCTCTGCTAAGACTGTCAACAAAGGTGCCAATTAGTGCCAGTTGTGATGATGATTTTTGTGATGCCAGCACCTGTCCACTATGAACTGGACTGTGACCACCCTCACATTTCCCATTAGATGCTGAGCAGCTGTCAGGTGGTAGGAGAGCTGAATGATTTATTAGCTTCTGTGCACATCAGTACGTCAGGCTGTATTGTCTCTAAAATGCCTTTCATGTAAAATTATTTTAATCTCTCTTTGATAATGTAACTGACTTGGTTCCTTTGATTTTAGTCTGTTTTCTAGCACATGGATTATTATTCATATAATACCAAGTAACATTGTGTGACAAAACAAATTCAAATGCAAGTATAACAAGAATCTGAGCTGCAGGCACAAAAATCACACTTGAAAAAATGTACTTACACAGCCTTTTAGTGGCAATAAATTCTGTAATTATAAACGTATCTGACTTAGGGTACAATGTCAGTTTGATAAACAGAGGCCTATACAGAGGAGTGTTTGCACTGGGCATGTACAGTTTTTAATGTATGCAGACTTGAATATGGTGCATCAGTTCAGTTTGGAGAACAAAAGCAGCTTTTTATACGCAGATGCAAACCAGGTATGCATGCGTACATATGCTGAGGTCCTGACCAGGACACCATTGCTCCTAGGGAACTTAGTGTCCCACGCAGCCTTGTCCCAAACAGGCACAGGCCTGCACTGTGCTGTGCAAACAAAATGGGCTGTGCACACAGCATGACCTCCAGTCTGTGCTGTGCTCTACATAACCTCTGCCTGCAGGACAAGCTTGGTTGGCAGACTGTAAGGAAGTAGCCTATGGGCAGCTGCCATTGGGTCACACCAACTCCTCGCCTTTATCTAAAGCAGCAGCAACAAATTCCCATGTGTGTATCCTTTTTTTTTCTTTTGACAGTGAAATGATTAATGGAGTTATTTTGTTTTAGGAAAACCTTACAGGAACTCAAAAGACTGAAATATTGGATAACCTTAACATGGACAGGATCTACACAGGATACTGAGCCTGCAAGTAGGCTCATTCAGTGGTGCATAAATTGGGCTTCCCAGCACCTGAAGAGATGTAAGATCATCTGTGCTAACCTTTGTTTCTTTAAAGTGTTATCTGCAATAAATGATACTTTAAATCATATTTCACAGGGTCTGAGTGTCCTTGTTTCTGGGATTACAATGAACCAGCAGCTCCTGGCACAAAATCCTATTTGTGGGAATGTGTGTGCTGCACATGGTCTGTTGTGCTTTGATGTGTCTCTTTTGTAATCTTGCTTCAATATGGCACCTTTCCATCAGCCTCATCTCTTTTTGTTCATTAATTTTGTTCTGCTATTTATTGAATATACTTCACAGAGGATTATATGATCCTTTTACTTTGAAACATTCTCATTGGTTCACAGGCACAACATTTTACACAAAACTCACATTCACCATCCTCACTGAAGTAAGACTTCATGGAAATGCCCCAAACCCACATTCCTTACTGGAGATAACTGATAAAAGAAAGTGTCTCTTTAGAGTTCAACTTCAAGCTTTTATATTGGTTCATAAAATGCACTTATTATTTTGGTAATTTTTCAAAAAAGAATGACTTTGATCACATAGTGAAAAAATTCCATTTTATGGAATAACCAAATAAGGCTGCACAATGTATTCAAGGTGTTCCCGATGTTAAATACTGTGTGATGCAGCAACAACATTTTGCATAACCATGAGAACTAAAAACCATGAAACAAAACCCAGTTCCTTCATCTGATACATTGGACTGACTCTCTGAGAAATCCTGGAGATATTTGTGGAACTACACATTGAGTCTCCCCTCAAAAGCCTGGGTTCTCTATTTGGTCATGCCCTAAACATTTTTTTAAAAATCTTTTAAAAATGGATACAACAGTATGTATTAATTTTTTTCATAGCATAAGTATATGGTCAGAGTTCTTAGTAACTCAAATTATAAAATTTCTAGATTTATACTGTGAATAATAATTAGGAACTGAAAAAATAGTTTTATTTATTATTTTCTGTATGCTGCGTATTGGATGGCTGATATGTTTGGTTAGGAAGCAGAAAAGAGCTATTTGTAGTCATTTCTGTTTCAAGGACCAATAGCTTAATAACAAGAAACTTGATAGAAACTTGTATCTAGTGGATTTTTTCTAGGCACATAGAAAACATTAATTTCCATAGGCACTTAGAAATGAACACCCATTAGGGATTTTTATCTGTAGTTTTGCAAATCCTTTGAAGTTTTGAAATAGACTGCACATTGCCAACGCATTGAAAAGTATCCTACTTTATAGTTGCAAAACAAAAGATGAAAAATACATTTACAATCTCCAGTGGAAAATAAAATCACCTAAAAAAAATAGAAAAACCCCCAACAAGTATAAATATACATACTTATACATACATACTTATACATTCACTCGAGATTCTAAAAACATATTTTGGATGTGGTCATTCTGTCTCTCTAGACCAAAGCAGAATGGCTTTTCTCAGCAAGAGGCTGCATGTAATGTTCCACAGAGAAGTTTTTTTCAAATGTATTCTCCGGATGGTGTGGAAAAAAAGGGGTTCGACATGATTTCTAATTGTGAGCTTGTGTAAACCCATGTAGGTCTATTTCAGCCAGTAATACCTGAAGACTTTTTTATCTTTGGAACAATATAAGATGCTTTCTTTAATAACTATTGATATATTTAAAATCTAACTTGTTACATTCCTATGTAATACCAGATTTATCATATCTCATGAGGGCTGCATATAAGTAACTAATACAGTGGCATGCTATATACCTATTTTTTTCATTTTTCAGCATAGCACTTGTTCAGTTGCCATAATAATGTTTAACATGAGGACCCTGATGGTGTATTTTCGTGTTAAAATACAACATCCAGTTCCAGAAGATTTTTTTTCTCCCCTTAGACCTACAAAGCAAAAGGAAGAGTCTTCATGCAGATAATGATTTAAGGTAGGAAATTCTGACAGCTCTTATATTAAAACAGCCTATTGGATATACTGCAAATTCCTTTGCCTTCAAAGAGTTCAATACCTTCAAAGACTCCAAAGCAGGACACATGCAATGTGTTGTGTGTTGGAATACATTATCTCTGTTCTTAAGTTATTAAAAGAGAAGCTGGAAAATCTGTATTTTCAGCAGTGCTGATGCAGAGCATTATTTGTTGTGGTTCAACACATTATGCGGTAAAACTTGGTCTACTGTGCACCTTCTGTTAACATATCTTCCCATGTTTAAGACTAGAAAATATTAATGGAAAATAGGTCATATAAGCAAGAAAGTTTGCTGTAAAGGAATTGAAACAAATAGCATGCATGCTGGCTCTCTGTTTGGCTTAGGTTTTTGAAATTTAGACCGAATCCACAGTCAGACCATTAAAGCAGAAAGGGATTTATTCTGTGTAGTTCCATCATCTTGTTACAATCTTTGTCACAGAAAAGGAAGCGAGAACCTTGTGCCATTTTCAGTCCTTGTTTAATATCTTCTTCACAGGAAAATGCTGCCAGGATATTAAACTCATCTGTTCTTTTGGATAATGAGGATGTAATGTACCATTCTGACCTTTCCAAATGCTGTGATTCAAATTACTGTTCATTAGATTTTTTTTCTTGATTAAAGTCTCACTAACCTGTAGAAACAGAATGAAATAAGATGAAGACATAGCATATCAAGCATGATCAAAACAAAACCACACATTTGTATAGCTCAAGGGCTATAACAGATACTAACACTTTGTTGTGCTATATGATTGCTGTGTTCATTCATTACAAAGAAGCCAAAATGGTGTTTGTTTAAATTTTTTATATGCTAATTTAGAGTTGCAAGCTGAAGAACTTTTATTTGGTTCAAAGTTTAATTATGAAAATAAGAAAGACCCTATTTCTGGTATCCTGTAGAAAAGCTTCAGAGATGAAGTCATAAGAGAACTGAATTATAATCCTCAAATGGAAATGTAATTAAATGATAAAATATATTTGACTGAGGGCCAGATTCTTTTAACCTTATTCATTTTTATTTAGATTCAGAAATAGATATTAAGGGCAGAAGAAATGATGCATTATTGTCTACCCTAACCTCCTGCATGGTCCCAAAATGTTATCTGTCAGCCTCTGTAGCTTCTGAATGAGATGTAGCATCTCTTTCTAAGAGACCCAGATGGCTCTAATGGTTGAAAGCTCTCATTGTTAATTTGGTGATGAGGGAACAGACTGGAATTCTTGGCTCCAGCTAATTATACATTCCTTCCTCCTAAATTAGAGGGCTCTTTACTGTCAGGAATACCTTTTGCCTGTAGGTATGTGAAGGCTGTAGTCAAGTTACTTCTCAGTCTTTTCTTGACTGAATTAATAGCTAAGAATTTATTCAGTATTTCAATACTGGTACATTTTCCTGTATTTTTTATTTTCTGTACCTCCTTTTGACTTTCCATACCTTTTGCATCAAACCATAAAGGTGCACGGTTTTCCAGTAAATTTGACAAATGTGAAAAAGTGCCAATTTCTGAACACTATTTACTTATTTACTCTTACAAAGATTACATTTGTCATCAAGTAGCATCCCAATCATAGTTCATATCCAACTTACATCTATGATGACACCGTGTTCTTCTCAAACCCATTATTTTTCTGAGTAACTCAGGATCAAAACATACTTAAACCAAAATGAATTATTAATCTAAACAAAAAATTAGACGCAAACTGTCCCTTTGTATACAATTAAAAATAAGTCAATACACTACTCCCTTGTATTCACAGTTTAATTCTTTTATCTGTAAGTGTCCATATCAATGGGACTTTAAACTGGAAGTTTAACACTTAACACTTAAGCTGGTTTCTGCTTTAAGAGTGAAGTGGTTTTGCCTATAGCTTAACCTCTGCTGAGGAGACCTGGCCAGCCTTGGGACTGATGCTACAGAATTACAGACACGCTCCATGGTGATGAAATAACTGCTAATGGTGGTCCTGAGAGAGAATAACTCAGCATTGGTGTGGATGTTATGAATGCCTCCTGAGGGACTGCACTACCTGTCAGACCAATTGCTTAGCTGTTGTTTACCTCTTCTGTCTGTGTGGATCAGTAAGCATTTTAAAAGCACTGGGTAAGAATCTCTTAGCATTTATAAAACCAAAAGACACAATAAAAAAAAATATATTGTTGTAACAAGGAAATTGCCCAGTCTAGGCAGAAAATTTCTTTTACGTGTTGTGTCTCATACTGACAAGTATTAAGAGATGAACATGGGGATGCAATGACAGGTACCAATTCACATGCTTCTCTGTCGGAAGAGCAGGTAAGTATCATCAAGAAGAGCAACAGCCTGAACTTCCATGTATAACACTCTTCCAAGGATACATTTTTTTCCTGAGCCTGAACATCAGTATTAAGGAAAAGTACATTTCCTTAGAAAAGAAGCTGATCTTCAGGAAGTAGTTGTAGCTGCAGGTTATATCAGTTGGTATCTGCTACAATGCTGGATCCCAGGAGATGGCAAGTCATCAGTCAGGAAGGGTTTATGATGAATAGATACTGTATTAACTATTTTCTCACTTTCAATTCATATAGACAGCTCAATATCAAAAGGAAGTAGCAAAGCCAAAGCAAGTAAATTAAGTATCCCTATGGATGCACATGTAGCTAGCCAGACAATGCACAAACACATAAAGTGACCGAAATGTGAATTTACAACCTTTTCTAGTGTCTACATATTTGAACTAACGGTGTGGCACATCAGCATCAGCTGTCCCATTCTGCCTGTGGTTGCCTTTGAAGACTTTCTCATTGGAGGCACCTAAGACTACATGTATGAACTAATTACCATAATCTAACTTCAAGTGACTACAGGAACCATGAGAACTTCCTGCTGAATCCTAAGATTCCTTGGAGGAAACATTTCTCCTTCTTCTTGATAAACTGCAATCCTTGGCATGCTTTCCTAGAAGGAACAGTAAATGGAAATAAGACTGGAACTTCACAGCACTGTGCATGGCTACTTTGTCTGTCTACGTGTGGTAATCTGAATCTGTTTAAGGATCATGAATGTTTTGTCTTGGGCTATTACAAAACCAGCCACCCATACAATGGAGCCATGAGGCTCTTCCTCTTCTCAGATTGAGATTGTTGTCACTCACTCTATTCAAAATTTTGCATGGAGAACTACGCAAATACATTTTATTGACAGCAAGACCAGGCACCTTCATTTTTCATCCCAATATTAAGCCTACATAAACTTTGGCATCATTGATTTTATGTTTTGTGTCCATGGGACTCTGAAACAGCCCAGAGAATAACAAATGAAGCAACATCATTTAAAATGAGGAGGAAGAAAGAGTGAAGTCTAATTGAACAAGCATATAAAATTGACATGTTATTTTGACAGCATTAACTAGTGACAGCATGATTTTCAGAACATTCTGTCTTTTACATTGAAAAATAAAATTTAGGTAGTAAACCTAGTTTTCTTGACAGGCCCTTGAAGAAAGAATAAGGATTCTATGTGACAGAAGATCTCATTGTGTTTATGAAATATTTTTGTGTCCCCAAATATTTTACCAGTAAGCCAAACCCATGATAACTAATTTAATTTTATCAATGGATTGTAACATTAAGGGTTTTCTTATATTTCCTTTTTTTTTTTCCCTCCTGGTTTCTTTTCTCCTTTTTAAAGTCTTGGGTTTTTTGAAAAGTCATACAATTTTATCAAATATTAGGTAGCTGAGTCTCTTCTCTTAAGAAATTGACTATATATGTATCCTATAGGAATCAGCTTTTCTGGTAGCTGGATAGATTTCCTAGTAGCAGGAAGATATTTACATATTCAATTTTTTTTTTTTTAAAGTTAGATGTCAAGCAGGTTTCTTAATACTCAATACTTCAAATCCCACTTCATGCTTGGTTGGAAAGACATTAGATCCTTGTATTTGCTTTTATTTCATGATAATTTCCTTTAGTTTTTGTAAGCAATGAAGCAGTCCTTAATCACTGACCCCTTTGTTAACCTTGCAGTGCTCAGGAAAGTGGCTTGCAGGTAACACCTTATGAATACAGGTCGTCAAATTGCACAACAATGATGAAGTAAACTTAGATACTTAAAATGCAAATGATTAAAAATTCCAAGGTACACTTGCAATTCTACAAAAATTATTTGCAATTTCTTCTTTTTTTAAAATCTGGCTTTTTATATATTCATGAATAAAAATACAAGCAACAACAATGACAAGGTAAGAACCCTGAAGAGATCCTACTAACGGTGGCTGTGATTGACCGTATTTTGCACTTTGTGAAATCAGGAAGAATTCTTTTTTCTGGGCACTGAATATTACATTCTGCAACAGAGATGAACCCAAGGTTTGAGATTCTCTGTGCCAGTATTGTGGCTGTCACAGACAGTCTCTCAGATCAGAAATCAAAGGTGTTTTTTTCACCAGCATTTGTGTCCTACTTGCCTGTCACAGTCCAGGATGGCATATGGGTATGTGCAGATATAGACATCCCCAACCAGAGCAGCATTCTCTGCTCTCTTACATTCATTTCATGGTTACAATTAAAGAGGTTCAGACCTTATTTTTAAGGCCTTGCTCAGGTGAGTAAGTAACTCAGGGTGACAAAATCTGGAAAGATATGAATTACATGATAGTAGAATACTAAAAGCAAGGGTGAAATGTGCTACTGTACAAACTATAACTACAAATGCATTGCACTATGTCAATTCTAGTGTCAAGGTGATTGCCATAACATAATATGACTTCATATTGTTTTCTAAGACCTTCCTGGCAATAGTAAGGATGCAGAAAAACTAGATTTCCCCTGAATATCAGTATATCAGTTATTTTGCATCATTAGCATTAAGTCATAACCACTGAAAACAGCTTTTCCTCCTGCTGAAGGTACAGAATAGATCCCCAACAGCTGAAATTTACACAGGTCATAATTAAACATGGCAAGAGCTACTTTCCTTTACCCCAGGATTAAAGGGATGTCTGGTAAAATCACATTCCTTAATAAAAAGGGCAACAGGTGAATATTGACAATAGGTTTCAGGGCCCATTTTTATACTGCCAAGTATTTTGGATTTCTTATGACAGAGTAGGAATGAAGGCAAAACCTTCATGTTTGCATGACAAGAAGTAATTATTTTGAAAATTTTGAAGTCATATGAAAATTCTAATGCACAGACCTAAAATTCAATATGCAGCCTTATTTGAAAGCCTTCACTTCTTCTTACAGAGTATAATGAAGTCTACTATGTCCAGAAATTAATTACATGAAAATACAACATGAAAGAACTTATTAAAACAGTTAAAATGGCACTTAAGGGTATTTTACTGTTTTTATTTTTTATTGTTTTGTAGCAGTTTCAAGGCATCACACTTTTTTATGTGGACAATTCCAGTCTTTCCTGAAATTTAGAATTTACTTCCCAGCCAAACAGATTTGTGAAATCCAAAAGAAAACAATGAGTGTACACTGAGTACTTGTCACAAGCGTGTGTAAATCTAGGCAGAATTTAGAGGAAATGTGACTGCTTCCCTGTCATCTTGCCAAAGGCAACAGCTGGTGAGTGCCTCAAGCTCCAAAAAGGGGTGCTGGTTCAGAGATATCACTGCCAGACCCAATGTGCAGTTACCAATCCACTACCTTTAGGAGCAGAGGCTGCAGGAAACCCTCTAAAAAGGTAGGCTGACCTGGAGCACTTAGATCTTCCACCTCCTGCTACAGACCTGGAGAAGATCCAGCAACTTCTGGACACCCTGGTATAAGGCTGGAAGCAGTGGCTGGACTGTGGCTTTGGAAGAGTAAGACTGAAATCCATGAAACCCCAGCTTAATCATGGCTTGTCCTACTGGGATCTATAAAGCCTAAAACCACAGCAAAAACCAGAAAAGACAGACATTTCAAGATCACTGCTTGTGCTCCTGGTGCTCATCACCAACACCTGCAAATTCATTCTCATTCTTCTCCAGCTTTTCAGTGCTTTTCAATAGCTGCGTATTTAATCTCTTCAAGAAAAGAAAAACCCCACTACCCAAAAAGAAATTAATTTGGAAAATAATCTCAAATTTCATTCCCTCAGAATTCCAGATAAAGCAGTTTTCTCATTATTATAGCTTTAGTTTGTACAATGGAATATTCTGTATGTATTCATTCTGTATTACATGTATATGCACTGTACATATGACAGACAGCAATTCCAGGTGTGTTTTCACTTAACAGTTATTGAACACAGTCCCTGGCACAGTGTGATGCTAAAACTGCCCGTGTATAAAACCAAATAGATTTCAATAATGGTACTCACAAGCTTATATTGTATATTTACTCAAGTTCCTCCTGTATCACATCAATATACTCTTTTAAATGGGTATAATAAATATACTTTTACTTATCTGATTCTTAAGAGTATCAAATCTCAGTTGCTTCATACTGCATCACACGTGTTGCATTGAACTGAAGGCTGGATTTCAAATCTTCTGAAGTCAGTGAGCATCACTGAGAGTCTGTGTTGGCTTGAATTTAATCACTCACTGTCCTTTGTTCTCACTATGCCAAAAAGTCACTGCATTTCCAGTCCTGAATAAAGAATGCTGGTCATGCACACAACACCGAAAGTGAAAAAATATGTACCAGGAGGTCAACAATAAAGAATAAGGCTTTCTATTTTTTGTTAATCCAAACATTTGTGTTTCTGATTTAGGGATTATGGTTCAGCAGATGCCAACTGTTTACATTTCAGGAAAGGTCCCTGTGGTATATATGAAGGACTTGTTCTGAAGTGAGTCCGCTTGATCTCTATAAATATTTGGAGGTAGTGTGCTACTTTAATGGAATTAATAAAAATCGTGGAGATTTTTATTGGTATACAGACTATACTCCACAGAACACCTTTGAACTGACTTGATGTAGCCCATTTATTAAACTGTCTGCTGCACTCTCATATTTAGCACAGCATCATTTTAGAGACAGATCTTAGCACCTATACACCGATGATGAGACCCACTGAAGTGAACAGGATTTCTCTCTGTAGTAAGAAATGACTTTTCTTTATATTTTACTTTCTTTGTCTGTCTGACATTGCAACTTCCTTACAGGTATCAACTCCTGGAGTTGTACACAATTAATCATAGTACTGGGAGAGAAAGGAGTATCTCAGAAATCACAATAGGCAATTCGTAAAGGCTGATGATTTAATGACATCTTTTATAGCTTATGGTAAGTCAACCTTTTGTGGTTTTAGTAAAAAGCTTAAATGAGTTCTCATGTTTGTTTCGCACAGTTATTACATTTATCACTCTTAACTTCCTTTGCTTGGATAGGGATTGTTCAAATATTTTAAATTATGTGCCTAAATATATTACTGTTTTTTGTTGCATTCCCCTTCACTGTCCTTTTGCCCTTGACAAAATCAGTCATGCTGTCCCTTTTTCTAGTTTTCACAGAAAACTAGTTGTGCCAACCAATTTCCATGTGATGGAAATACCTGCTCTTTTGTTGAAAGGACAAAAACATGCAGGATTCTGTATCTTCTGCATGCTTCTGAGGTATCTGTACCTCTGAAGCACATACATTGTATTCTTTAAGTGAATTATTTCCCACCATAATGTTAGGCTTACCTCATTCTTCCAGCTGAATCCACAGATACGGGGATAAGCTGAATGATTTTCAACAGGTCAAAATATTTACAAAATAAGTTGTTTTTACTCAAAAGTATATTTATGATAATGCTAAACATAATATGCTATTACAGAAAATATTTCTGGGACATAGGGCAAGTAGAAATTCTAAGAAAGAGGTCTGGAGTACAAGAACAGCAGATACATACAAAACATAGAGAACATAGATTACATTTTTGTATTTAATTCAGGATCTTTTTTCAGTGTTGTCATTATATGATGCATTAAAAGAGCCTGCCAAAGTCTCACAGTCCTTGCAACCTCTTTTGAGGTTCTCTGCAGAGATAATTCTTCCTGATTTCATAGACAAACTCTGAGTACCCAAATATTTAAAATATTTTCCATTCAACTACCAATTAAACAACCAGTCATTAAAAAAAAATCTTGCTCTCTATGTCAGTATTGTCATATCTTAAATATCTCTCTGGACCAGGGTCGATTGGGAGAAGTTAAAAAGCTGGATGAGATTATGATAAAAACAATAGGAATAATTGGAAAGCTGCAATAAAAGGCTAATATTGCACCACTTGGTATTCTTATAAAGATTGATGCTGAATATACTTTAATTAGAATATAAGAATATGACTCAAAGTGAGATGTCAAAATAGGAAGTGCACAAAAATATAAGTAGGATAGAACTAAAAAGACATCTCAGAGATTATGTTAAAATGGGCCACTCAGAAATATACCAATATGCAACATGCATTTTGACAAAATGCAGAAAGGTGAACTTCAGAACTATGGATACTAATTTATATTTCTTGATTTTAAATTCATTGGATTCATTGTGTCCATCCCAGAAAGAAACTACTGCTTCATGCATAACTGATGTCCAAAAAACAGTAAACAGTTGAGTGGGAAGGGCAATTAGAGTATTAGATTGATTTATAGCCCAATAGTCTGCTTTAATCTGCACCTAAAATACTTGAAAAATTCTAGTGGCTGAACTGTCAGTGCTCCCTGTAGATGACAATTTTATTATTAATTTATTTTAGAAACAAGCAAAAGCAGAACAGCGCAGAGAAAACCAACTTTTCTTAGAAATGCCAGATGAGCTTGAACAAATCACTATGCCTAATTCCTAGTAAGCATTGAACTGAAATGCTTCTAGTAGATGTCATAGATATGTGTTTATGTGCAATAGGAACAATCGTAATGCTGGTGAAAACATTACTCCCTAATCCCTCAATAAGAATGAACATAGCAAACCCCACTTTAGTCTTCTAGAGGAGCCCTAATGTTGAATTCTGTTCTGTACACCTAACACAGAGAAAAATTCTAGAGCAATGTGATATCTTATTAGAAAAATCAAGCTGTAAATTCTTCCCATTTGGGGCAAAAATGAGACATCAGATTCCTGAGACTGGGATGAACTTCCTCTGTTGGCTGTTACTCCTCCTGGGTAACCTCTCACTACATTTGTAACCTCAGCATAGATTTAGCACTTGTTATCCAACGGGCCATCTCTCTCTGGGGCCATACTGCAATCTGAAAGAGGTCCTCTGTTTATCAGTGTAAACGCTTATTCCACCAACCCCACATGCTAAAGTGGAAGGTGATTATATGGTGCAGTGCCAACATACACAGCCTTTATCTGTGCTCCATTTACTGAGAGATGAGGGTGCTTCATACTGATCATTTTAGTTTTTAACCTATATAAGAGTATTATTCCGACCTGAGTTATTTCTTATTTATATAAACTCTAATAAATTTGTGGCCTGTTTCAGTACTATGGAAAGCGATGCATACATTGCCAGCCTTTTCGTGACTATTGCTTAAAAGGAAACAAATAAGCCAAAAGCTGGATTCACTTTTAAGGCTTTACTTCATGTAAGTTTGCTGTTAAAGCTATAGAGAGTGCAAAATCTATTGCCCAAGCAAGGGAATTTCCTGTGCTAACATCCAGCTTTCTGCTCATGTCTGGGCAAAGGAGTTTTCAGGAGCTGCTCCAAGTCATCCCTTTAAATCTGTGTTGTCACCTGGTTTTGAAGCACCTTGTACTCCTTGGGTCTTTATGGATAATTTCTATGCAAGCGCTGTTATGCAAGCACAATATCCTTGGTTCCTTGCCTAAATTTCAGTTGTCCCTGCTTAGCAGCATCCAAGAAACATAGCTTTTTATTTTTCAGAGAAAAAAAGTATTCCACCTTGCTTTGTGTTTCCAACTTCCATCTTGAAATTCCAGCCCTTCTAACGTTCTTAGTGCATTTATCTAGTGACTAAGAGGATCCAGTACTGAGGAACTTCTGCCCTAACTGAAGTCTTTGAACTTGTAGTTATCTTTCTAAAGTCTTGACTGTAAATTCTATGTTCAAAAAGGTTTTATATCTTAAAATGACAAGTTTAGAAGTACATTAGAGGAGACATTGAGAGCATACAAATATAATTATGGAGATGAGTATTAAATACTACTTTACAGGAAGATGAAAGTGCATGGATTGAATTTCCATCTTGGATTAGGATTGTAACCAAAATTTATTTATACTGTATGCTGGTTCTGTCTTCTTATGTTTCTTCACAGTCCAATGAAGACTGGCATTTTTAGGTTGCAAAAACCTCTGTACAAATCTCATATCGACAGGAGCTATGATTTTCAGATAGGTAACAGAAAGGACAGGAAATAGCAGTTTTGTGGGAGAGAGGCATTTCCAAAGAGTGTCTGAAAGAAAAAATGGAGTTTACTGTTTCAGCAGTGGGAAATCTGCTCCTAAAAGAGGCCTTGAAGAAGAAGAAGTCCATTTCTTTAATGGAAAATTAAATGTCCATCATGCAATATGGAAGACTTTGGAACTGCAGGTGTTAAGTTATTGCCCAGTTTTAGACATTTTTGCTTAGGGAAGTTCAAACCAGACATTTTTATTCCAGTCAGGAGATACCCTGTACATTATCTGCATTATCAGAGAGACAGAAGGGAAACAAAAAAGGTGGCAACACTAATAGGATTGATAAATGTTAGGAAACCGAGAAGAACCATGATGTCAGAGGAAAGTCTCTTTCAGCAGACTGGAAAGTAAAAGGGAAAAGCTGGTAAAAATACCCAGCTTTGTCTGCAATCAGGAAAGGATGCACTTCTCATATGAGACACTCAAAAAATAGGTCCTACTTTCTCAAACAGCATGAGAAGTAGAATCATGATGTTACTTACTGGGATGAAAGAAGTGGTATAATTTTATCCAAAAGCTTGGATCATTCTGTGTAATTGACATCCCATGCAATTTATTAAATTCAAAGAAGGTTTACGGAGAATACATGGAAACACCTGGTCTTTCTTATCTCAGAGTGGGCTACAAAGAAATTAAATGCATTCTATGGAGAATTCTGTCTTGAATTTTCAGCCCTGCCAACTCATCACAGCTATCGCAACTCTCAGAGGATAATCTGGAAATGCACAGTGACTTCAGCCCTGTATACTTGTTTTGCTTAAATGCAGACAAGGATTCTATGGACACTGCCCATGCTTAGTCTGTCATCCCAAGAACTCCTGAGGAAAACTGATATTCTGCAATAATTTGTTGCTGCAGCATCTTACTCTGCTTAGGTTGTGTTGGCCATTCCTATAGCTTGTGCTCTCTCAGAGTACTTATGGAGGGTGCAGCATATTCCAGTTTCTCCACAACCATGTTCAAGTTCAGAAAAATATGTAAAAAAAAGGTTTTGTTCTTTTTTCTCCCCTTTTTCACGAGTTGAGTCTAAGGAACAATTTATTATTCTGGGTAACTTGTTGAAAGGTACAAATAGGTGCATGAAGTACTAACAGACTTCCCAACTTATTCCAAAAAAAAAGCAATCACCTAAACAATAGTTGGGGAAATATTCAGAGACATAATAACAACAACAACCACCACCAAAACAACAACAATAACAGGGATAACTGAGGAAGACTACGAAAGCTAGAAGGGGAGTGTACAAGGGGAAAAAAAATTATGGTCTGCAGAAACATCAATAGTAGTGATGAGGCATAAATCAAAATGTAGCTACTTGGTCTTTAGGCTGAGGTTACAGGATGACAATTAGAAAACTCTGTTTTCAATTTAAGTGGATTTGGCTGATTGGAAGTCACCAAGAGACAAAAATTTGGTGCTCAAGATGCCTTTTAAAATGAGATCAAATTTCAAGGAGAGCTGTGATTTGAAATGCAACATTTATTTCTGCCTTATAAGGCAGTGTTAGAAGAAGGTCGTTTCATATCTTCCTCAACAGCTTTTATATTAGCAAATGCTCATATACTCAAGTGCAAAATTACTGTGATAGAAAAAGCAAGCAGTTCTTTTAATTTGCTTTGCTGTTTGGAACATCCAGTGACCTGCAAAACATGGATAAAACCCATTGGTTTATTCACTCACTAGAAGGCTTTAGAAATATCTCCTCACTTTTACAGGAGTGATAACTGCCAGAGTTGTGAAATTTGGTGATTACTTCAGATGTTAGGAATAAACATGGGTACCACTGATGTGCCTTATATATGCTAACAAGAGGTACAAAATTATTGGATTGCATAATATTCACTTCTAACCTGGAGAAGACTTAGGATCTTGTTCTATGGAAATAACAGAATGAATGGAAATCATTTAATAGGATTAAACCCACTGTAGAGAGATGTGAAGCATAAAGCCATAGTTAATGACTCGTGATCTCTCTCCTTCCACCCCTGTCAATACAGTTTCTTTATTCCTCTTTGGTCTGTGTAACTCATGTATATTCCTCTCATCTAGCAATTCCTGACCTTGTTCAACTACTTAGTCTTTTCCTTAAAAACTCAGATGATGGTAAGATTACTTTTTTTAAACATCAATGAAATGTATTATACATGTGTGAATCAAATGAAAAATAATAATTCTGAAATGGTACCTCTATTGACTAAAAATATTTATGTAAATCCAATTTTCACATCTTTGTTCCAAACACTCCAAAAGAAGATGTGATGCTTAAACCAGGGTATTATTTTAGCATGCTTACTCCTTCACCTTATTATCTCTGATGTCTTAATATCTGCATTGTGGTTAAGTATCACAAAGCAAAATATGTACTGTTCTTTCCTCAGCTGAGCCACTTGCAGGATGTTTCAGTGTATCTAGATTGAGACAATACTTCCTTATACAAATCTAAATCTCTGGGACTTAACTCTTATTTCAGTGACAACACAAACTGTTTAAATGTTTCTCATACTAAAAAGATCTCAAATTCCATATTTCCATTATGATGAGATTCATACCAAACTCTTACTGAATAAATAACACATGCACTGTTATTGAATAAAAAGAATTGCATATCTAAATAGAAAGAACTGAAGTATTGTTTTAAAGACAATTGAATCTTGAGTATTGCTTTAAAGACAGTACTGCTTTATTGAATCATATTGTAGCTTAGGCAAAATATTGCAATATATTTAAAATCTAAGATTAGAATTAGCTTTTCTTTAGCTGATGAAACTCCAGAAAATACATTGATAGATATTTTGAAGGTTACTTTTTCTTACAGATCCTGAGATTTATAAAATAACCTAGATGAAAGCAAAATACAGATGTCAATTCAACCTGTGCTCAAAACTAGTGACTAAAGTCTGCATGCATAGTTAGGAGAGCTCTGTGGAGTTAATCTAGTAACACTGTGCTAAATCTTAGCTTTCTTCAAACTGGAACAAATCTTTAGATTATCAAATCACTATTAATTTCTTGGCACTAGTGCGATAAAGTTCTGATTTTAAACCTAGAAGAATTTGGTCCAATAGTGTTGCTGTGGATGAAAAATCACACTATTTTGTCAATATCCTCTGAGCATAACATTATTTGGTGTGATTACAAAGTAACTATTAAAACTTACATCAATAGACTTGGTGGTATCTTTAAAAAGCAGAGTTATTTTTCTGGCAATTCTCTTGCTTTCTTTGCTATTGTCCAAAAGACACAAATGGAGCTGGCAGTGTACCCTTGTGGCCCAGAAGGCTGATGGTTTCCTGGGGTACATCAGGAAGATCATTGCCAGCCAGTTGAGGGAGGTGATCCTGCCCCTCTACTCAGCCCTGGTGAGGTCACATCTGGAGTTTTGTGTCCAGTTCTGGGTTCTTCAGTACATTAGAGACATGGAGCTCCTGGAGTGGGTCCAGTGGAGGGGAACAAAGATGATTTAGGGATTGGAACATCTCTCTTACAAGGAAAGGCTGAGGGAGCTGGGCCTGTTCACCTCAAGAAGAGGCGAGTGAGAGGGGAACTCATCAATGTCTATCAGTATCTGAAGGGAGGGTGTCAAGGGGATGTTTCCAGGCTCTGCTCAGTGGTGCTGAGCAATAGGACAAGACAATGGACAGAAACTGATGCACAGGAAATTCCACCTGAATATGAGGAAGAATTTCTTTAATCTTTTAAATCTTTAAACTTTTTGCAGTGACAGAGCACTGGAACAGATTGCCCAGAGAGGTTGTGGAGTCTCTCTCACTGGAGATATTAAAGAATTGTCTGGACACAAGCCTGTGCAATGTGCTCTAGAATGGGCCTTCTTGAGAAGGCAAGTGGGATTAGGTGACTAACTGTGGTCTCTGTGATTCTGTGAAATTCCTTCTCTCTCACACCTGGGCATGTGGTTAAATCAAAGGACATCACAATTTCTAGAAAGGAAGATGGCAGTACAGTATCCTAATCCTTCTGTGAGAGAAGCTGGGATTTGCACTTCAGGAAACTTTCAACCCTGTAGAAATGGAGGTCCATGACAACAGTCTGGCATACAGTGGAAGTGGAAGTCTTCCAGTCACTCATATCCCACTCATTGTCTGGAGGTGATTTCCAAAGAAACTGCATTCAGTTTGCCTTGAAGTTTAAGAACAGTCAGAGAGAAGGAGGAATGAACAAGGCCACGTGCTGCCCAGATTAATGGTTGTCAGTCAGCTCTTGGACCTGTCAAATGTAACTATGCAAAGTCTTCTAAGAGCAGGAAGTGGATTTGATATCAAAGGCTACATACAGGCAGGCAGCTCTTAACTCAGGGCTTATGTAAGTGCATATATATAAGAACAGAAGCCTCTACTTAAACCAGCCAGTCAACAACTCTCTTTCTGAACTCTGGTGTGTCTCCAGAGATCCTTACTCAATTATTAATGCATCTCCTGCTAATTTCATCATGCAGAGTGTGAATTTGTCTTTCCACGATGAGCTCTAAGGAAGTTTGTAAGAAATATAGAACTTGTCAGCACATAAGAGTCAACACATTACTGCTGTGCTGCAGCCATTTATAACAAAACTAAAATGAGCACTCACTTGTTTGGCATTAATTTAATGTCCCACTTAGCTCCTATCAGACGTAAATAGCTGCTTCATCCATTTAAGCATTTCTGTTCGTGCACATAATGAAGTACTCTGTACCTGTCAAGTAAGCAGAATTCATAACTGAAATAAGAAATGGATGAGAAAATTCAATGTTTTTAATATTAAGCCTCTGCAGGGGTAGCATCAGACTTTTTTTATGGCTTCTGTGAGATTCACCTTTTATTCCACTGTTCAGAGACCATAAGAAGACATGACACATGCTAGCATGCCAAAAGTGTTTCTGAAAGGAATATCTGTTCAACTTATGGCACAATTAACAAAAGCTGTAGTTGTCGAACACATGCTATTACAAAATAAAATAAGTTAGCCAAACTCTCGGTATTTAAATATTTTTAATGTTATCTATTTTAGAAAAACAAAACCTAATTTTAAACAGCATTCTAGCTGTGATCATACTCTCTAGAGGAAATTTTTATGAGAATGAACAGAGGTAATGACTACTGTTAGTCACTGTCATTAGCATAAAACATTAGAAATGACAATATTTATAACAGGCTATGACATGACAGTTAAAATATGACTTTCTATCATTTGTGTATGCTTTGACTACAGCTGGTTGCTATTTTCTAAAGTTAAACTGATAGAAGTCTGGTAATGGTATATTTAATAGCATGTTCATCATCAGATCTAATTGTTTTCCACCACAGGGTATGAAGTTTTATGTCCTCTATCAACCCAAAACAAACAGCCCTACTGCTTAATGGCTCTTCAATTAATGTTTATGGTGCTACTTTTATAACCTAAGTTACAAGAAAAAAAATCCAGCAAAATCCCTCCAAGAAGCCATTTAAGAATTTAAGAAGCTTAATGGGATTTCAACCAATACCAAAAATTACTAAAACATGTATGAGGTCCCGCAGCTGAGGATGTGAAATAGAAAACACTAGAACAATATTAGAAAGACACTGGAAAATAGAAATAGAAAACACTGAAAATTTTTTCTAGCACGGTATTATAATTGCCTCTGGAGGGGAGAACAGACCTTCATGTAGGGGAAGTTGGTTGAGGGACCTGAGGTTGGCTGCCTTGCAATTGATGTTCACGCTGGGTTAAAACAGAGAGGACCTGTTCATCCCAAGTCATGCACAGCTCAGATTGCAAACTTATTCCCCTGAGAGTGATTTGCCCTCAGTAACCTAGATGCTAGCCTCGTACTCATAATTCTTTTCCCCATTTAGCAGAGCTCATGCTGATTAAAATGAAAGAACAGTTCAAAGACAGGTTTCTCTTTAACTGCCTTGGCGCATATTAATTTTTGTCTCTCCCTTTTGTACTAAGCCTCTAGAAAGCAATGTAAAACTACTGTAAATATGTTTTCACTGGAGAGCTGCCATTGTTCTAAATTATGAAAGCAAATGATTTCTGACTTGGGCTGTTAATTGTACATAGCAGTAATATATTAATTTTAAGCTTCCCATGATAGTTCAGACACCCTGATTTCTAGTTTTTAATGATGCATTATGAGCCTTTATTTCTCTGACACCCAGGCAATTAATCATTGACATTCCTCAGTCCCCCAAAGTAGCTGGACACCATTAGACAAGAAAGAATCAGACCTGAGGGGGGTCAAAATTTCTTTTCAGGAAATACTTGCTTTTTCGCACCATAAACTCTGCTTGACATTCATTGTAGCAAATATATTTTAATAGAATTGCTGTTATTCTGCCTCTCCTCCCAGTCTCCCAGGAGTTTTTTGTAGCTCAACACAATGTTCAGAAACAGGCAAAAAATGCTCTGTGAAGTTTAAAGGCTGTCAAGCCTTCTTGGCAAGTTCCCTCCAAGAGCACAGCTGAGAAATGACAAACCTATCACCTGACTGGCTGGTGTTTAAAGCTGACTGCTTTTGATTAGGAAGCAATGAACCTTCCCTTCTGGAGTTCATTCTGTGTTTTATAAGCACCTATTCACTGAAAATTATGCAGTTGAACTGATTTGAATTTGATTAGCGTAACGCTCCAGTTTTATTATTTGTAGTAAATACAGGCATCTCTTATGGTTTTACTGCACATTTAGGAGAATGTCAGGATAGTTAAAGACTTACTTTTACTACTCATGTATTATTGCTTGACATTTAAAACAAATCCAAGAATAATATATGCCTGTATTGCACTTGTTGTGCATTGCTCCATATGTACTCACACTCTACTTCCTCTCTGCTCCAGTGAGAAGAATAGGATGAAGGCAATCCTGCCTACTCAAGGACAAAGTACTGCGTCCCCAGCAGGTGAGTTGAGCCGGAAGTAACTGAAATGCAACAGCTAATGTCTTTAATGGAAAACTCCTGTATTAAATTGTATGCTGCAGAATATTCTATTCTATATTTCAACAGGCAGCACCAAGGAGCAGTGCTGCTACCAGCGGGGCTGGCAGTGAACACTCAATCGCTCTTCCAATGTCTGCCAACTTCAAGAGCTGCAATGTGAATGCTCTGGGAAGCTTGATACCTTTTATCTTCTGACAGCCTTTCAATTATATGTCCTTTCATATTATTACATAACTTCCAATGATCTGCACTGTGGGCCTCAGTAATAAAAACCCATTTCATGCCTGAAGAACACAACTTCTTTGGTAAGTCAGTATAGACCTAGATGAGGAGCAGTGCATTTGACCAGAAACAAACGCTGAGTGGAGTCAGATGGTCAGGTCAATAAAAGCTAAAAATAATATTTGACTTTGAGAGAAAAGAGAGTTCAGGACACAGCCTAAAGGCTAGATTCAGCCCTAGCTAAACAGTTATCTCTGTATCAGTGTATGAGGAGAGATTAGACATCCGAAGTTACATGCTGCAGAGAGGTTACAGATATACCTACAGAACTCACCAGTAAGGTCTGGGAATAACTGAGGGCTTTCATTATTACTAGTATGGTCCAGAGTGACTTATGTCTATTAGCTTCAGGCTGAGTATTCTCCAACATTTAATTCTACCTATCTTGAGAAAAATGCATATACTTACACAATTTACCTCCTCATTTACTTACCTGTTTTGTAGACCACCATTATAGTGGATGACTACAGCAACATATCCCAGTCACTAGGGACGCTCTTAGAAAAATTAAGGAGGCTCACTTCAGCTGTAATTCCAGCTAATCGTGAAACATTTGTGTGATATATGCATTTTCAGTACTTCTCAAGCTTTCATTCATACTAGATGGCTGTCTCAAAAATCTGTAACATATTAATTTCAACACTGTGTGTATAAAGATGCAAGACAAGAAGTACAAAAAAGCTGTTTTGGGTCAGGATATTTAAATCTTTTATGCCAGTGTTGACTCCTGGTTTTTGAGAACCCAAGGCTGAGACTAGTGAAACCTGCAGGCTTGTCAGTACTTCTGAAAATGAAGGCATGTCTTCAGTGCTCAAACACAGAGAGAAGTGTCTAATCTATCTTTTAAAAATGTTGAGAGTTATCAACAGAAGTGCCTTCTCCTAAGCAAATCCTATTTCTTTACTGAACAACCAATTTAAGAATAAAGCCATCAGAGGAAAAAATAGGCAAAATTTACAGAAGCACAGAAAATTCACTTCTGGGAAATTCCATAGGCCAATTTCCACAAGGTGAATGAGGTGCATGAGAAGCTCAAAGTGAAGCCTTGAATGGTCTGGTCACAGCAAAGCTCTTGTGCATTGGGCTGTGCTTCTCTATGCCCACTTTTCAACTTGCTTGACAACGGAGCATTGGGCACAGAACAGGTCTATCTCAAACTCCAAGGACAAGCATATTCCTCATGCCGTGTTCTCAGCTCTACAGAATTTAATTAATGAGATGACATGATATACACAATCTGTAGCTTTTAATGAAAGCAACTCCGACAACTGAAATTTAAAACTTTGTTCCTTAAATGTTTTTAATTTTGCAGAATCTCAGTTACCTGAAGGACATAGTCTACACTAGGCATTTAAGCACATTTTCTAAACACTAGAGGGAATTTAATCTCATTTGGGTTTTTTTGACATATACCTGCAAAGTGGTTAAATAGTCCCTTGGACCTGAATGAGTATATATGCATATATACATATATATACATAAATACACATATATATGCAGCTGAAAAACAAAAAAACCCAGAAAATGCAAGAAGTAATGGAATTAGATGAACCTTAGTATTTTGCTACGAAGTTTTGGCTTGCTCAGGATGGGGAAAAACCAGACTTCCCTTTGTTCCTCTACAGACTTTTGTTCATCTTCTAGAAATATAAGTAGAGTCTTCTAGCCTTCTGAAATATTTTATCACTTATTTAAAACTGCAGTTACTGAGTGAAAAGGAATTATTACTCTCAAGTTTCCAAGAATACTATGCCATTTTCTTTAGATAATCATGATCACCTACTTCCAAACTGGTAAGCCATTTTAGGAAATGTGGTATAATGGTAAGGAGTTTGGGCTCTAAGCAAAGGTATTTTGGTCCTGATGAACAGTATGCTGTGATGCAGAGATGCTGTGATGCAGTGCAGTTTCCCCCTTCTTTCATTTGTTATATGCAAAGAAAAAATAATAATAAATAAAAATTATTTCTAAGATCCTTTGATTACTGTTTACTGTGTTAACACACATAAATATAATCTAAGTAAACCCTTAAGAAAGCTGCATATTTTCACCCTTTTCTTTATCTCACTCACAGCCTACATAAAACTGGAGTGTGAATACTGTCACCTAGGGTTTATTTCCAGCTCTAGTTAGGAGAAAGAACCTTGAAACATCCACTGAGTTTTTTCTCAAGTCTAGAGTTGTGTTAGGTTTGAATAGCTTCTGGCCACATTCTTTTAGCTCTTTCTCTGCAGAGAAAAAAATCTATGTTGAAACCAGGGCATAGTTTAAATTTTTATCACCATTTGCAAGAGCAGAACCAAAAACAGTGTCGGCAGAAAAGTGCCACTCCTTTTTTAACTCACGGTGACAGGGTCCCATATGAGGACTTCATGCTGCTCCTTAGGGCAGACTTCAGGCATGTTTTCTGGTGTGCAGTCAGGAGAAACAAGGGAAGGACTGTGGCTGCACAAGGGTGTAAGAAGTTAAGATGTGTCCAGCAACAGGAGGAGTCCACATTAGCTACTGATGCTGCTTTTGTAAGCTGAAACCTTCTGGATGCACTAGCTACCAAACACAAGTGACAATGGTCTTTTGTTTCACATGCTCTTTGCTGAAGAAACAAGTTCATTTCTAATAACTAAATGCAATAATTGTACTTTTGTATGACATATGGATGTACATGAGCTTATTACAGAAAAATACAACTCAGTATTTAGCTTGAAGGATTTAGGAAATGTTAAATTTATAATTTTCAATATAATTATATTATGTTCTTTAGCATATAAAAGAGAACATAGCCTTTAACTACAGGACCTCTTACTACCCTTTTCTCCAAAAGACCTAACTCATTCTGGATATAAGATTGAATTAAACACTTGTATCTGTCTTAAACTCTAATGGTATGACCCTTCTTTGTTTTCTCTTTTTCATCCAAATGGTTGCTGCTGTTGTTTTATTTACTTTCTAACAGATTTTCATTGTGCATAGTTTGTAGCAACAATGCTACTGTAACTGAACCATATAAACCTCAGTAAGTGAATGTTCACAGCAGCTCAATAAAGATACCAATATTTTCAGAGATGAACAAGTGGAGAATAGAGCAAAAAACCCTCCAGAATCTGCAAAATGTGGTTTTCACATAATGTCTCAATGGATTAACTTATCCCAAGGGGAGACAATTTCTTCAAATATTTGGTATTTTTAAAAATGATTTCTATGTTCAACACACTGCACAAATATTTATTATTTATTAGTTTATTTATTATTGTGTTACTTCTGTGAGGAAGATGATTAAGTATTGCATTTGTTTATGACAGAAAAAGTGTAAGAATTTAGATACATAATCAAACTGTCCTGCTTCCAACTAACAAGCACCATAAGTATCTGTATAAACTCTTTTGCAATGGCAAACAAAATATGAATGAGTGTTTCCCAGACTGAGGTGACCTAATTATCTCACATTTGACATAAACTAAAACCATATAGAAAAATACTACAGCTCACCTGATAGACTGGAAGATCTGAGTGGTGACATATCCTAGAGAGGATGGTAATGGTAGGTCCAGAACTCAGGGCTGTGGAGAGTCCCAACCTGAGGCCCAGTCCTTCAGAAGCCAGTGATTTATTGCAAATGATGTTGAGAACTCTCAATTCCCTGAACACCATTCAAAAGGTACAGTACTTCCCTAAGGCTCCAAAAATCTGAAAATCAAGATAAAGTTGGGCAGACATATTCAATAAAGAACATAAAATTAGTTGTCACATTAATTTTTTTTGCTTAAATGACCTATGTAGCTTCACACAGCATCTCTGTGACACAGGATTATAGTGTGGATGACAGAAAACTCTTGGAAGACATTACCTTCTAGATTCTGCATGCTATGAGATAAAGCAGTTACAAAACAATCTAATTTGCTATACAGTTCTAACATTCTTGTTCCCTGCAAAGCACAGGTAGAATGGGAGTACATGTGACCACCTGCTTAGGGTCTCTAACGTGAACTACAGGGCAATAAAGAGGCAAAGGAACAAACTAAACACTGGTATTTCTAGATTTTGGGTTTTGTGTTTTTTACTTTCTGAATGTTTTAGTAAAGTTGCTATATAAAATTTTAGCTATCATTTTAGCCTAGATTTCTCATCTAAATTCCTAATTTTTATACTGCTACAAATTTATCATGTGCTGCCTCAATACCTTTTCCGTACCTGCAATCACCTACTTGACATGAAGGCTCATAGTCCATGCACAGTAGTATGAGTGTGCTTTTGGCAATGTAATAAAAAAGGAGGTTTGTGGGGGTGAATTTTATGAACACCAACACTCTTTATGCAGATATTACAGCAGAATAATTATATTCTTCCAGAATAAATTATTTCTGAGTGCTGGTATGGATGAGAATGGAAACTTGTAAGAACAAGTTGGGTTGGAATTGTGTTTCATTTCTTGATAATATTAACAAAATCAGGGCTATGAGAGATTAATTAAAATAAGTTCTCATTAAAATAAATGAATTGTGAGAGAATTTAAAGATTTAGGCTGGAGAGGGAGGCACTTTTTAAATACATTAGTTAGTCTCTTCAGGGAGACAAGCTTAGGAACTCTGAATTATTTTCTGTAAGCAAAGATTACTCCACCAAATGTGTAGGTACCCGAAGGTACCTGTAGCAGAAAAAGCAGGTATTTGAATCTAGGTGATGAATGTGCTCTGTATTTCCCCAAGTGTTACACCAAGGTAACTTCACATAGAAGAAAAAAATCCTGATCAGTGGAGTAGGGAAATATAGACATCTTTTTACAGCTTCTACCAAGTTTACTGAGTTGGCAAACAACAACTTTGAGGATGTCTCGTGATATTCTCCAAAACAAACAGATTTTCATAAAGAATCAGAAAATAATTTTTGGGTAACTCAGGGGAATTCTTTATATCCAAAGCAAGTTTTAAGATACAGGAAACCTCAGTTTGCAAATTGTGTAAACCTTTCCATAAACTTTGACACATTTTTCTTTGATGAAAACTATTAGGTGGTATAAACATCAGGCTTTCAAAGCAAATGGTTGAAGTAAGCCAAGCACTGTTAAGTTAGTTAGTTAACTCAGTTACAGGTCAGTGAAACCCAAATTCAGGTCTTGTCATGTGTAGCTCTGATGCAGTCAATGTCTGAGTTAAACTTGGTTGTTGGTTTTTTTGGGGGTTTTTTTCAATTGTGGGTTTTTTTTTTTTTTTTGTTTCAACCATTGAGTTCAAAATGGCTGAGTTCATTTTTTTTCTGCTTGATTTTATACATAAGAAGGGGCACTGAAAGAACAGCTATTCAGTATTTCTTTTATCCTCATTATTCAATATGATTTTGCTTTTTCAATTGTCTGAATTCTATTCAGAACTTTAATTTTTCTTGACAAAATTACAAACTTTGCAGTTTGCTTTCTGTGTCCTTTGTGATTATACTATGTGAATACCTAATAAGTGTAACGAATTGTTCATTACATTCCTGAGTTAAAATAAAACATTCAACACTGTTAAATTGCCTGGGAAACCCAAGGCTTGCAGCTAACCTTAAACAACACTTTACAGAGTCAGGCACAGCTGATGATGACACTTACAACTCTGATGAAAATCAGATCCGAAGAGTTTTTGTAAGATAACAGGACAACAAGAAACACAACATTAGCAGGATTTTACTTTCAGCAATTTGCCTACCATCACACAAAACTCTGCTGACAGAGATGTTGAAGGACAATATAATCCATTCCTCTATTTTAGCCAAACTCAGCTGTTTGCTATTAAACACCCTCCAAATCACTGGGAACGTCTGCCAGTGGTTGTGTGGCTAAGTGCCTATTTGATCACACAACCCTTTCACATTTCCACAGACATCAACTTGTACAACAGGCAAGACTGCAATCAAAAAGATGAGCACTGGGAAGATAAATCTGACATGGGATCATTCTGGTGTTGTCTAATTTGATAACACAGACAGAGCTTTTGGTTGTTCTACATATTTCTCCTGACCCCTTCACCATGCACCCCAAAAATATTTTTCTGGATCTGACAGAAAAATGATTTATTATTTTTATGAACTGTTTAGCAGTTTGACCAAAATCTTTGGGTTGAGCAGATACCATCTTGGAAAATTTAATTTGAAGTGGACACAGTTGCACGTACAGGTAGATAATATGGCCAGCTCTGCCAAAAGTATATTTACAAGAAAAATGACAGAAATCAAGGCATGGCAGATTATACTTTATAGTTTGTTCTGTATTTTATCTGTGAGAGCTATGAATGAGAATGATTCACTGAAGTAAGTCTAGATGAAGAACCTGGTATAAGGTGTTTTTTACTAAAAAACATTTCTAGACCCTTAAAGATATTCTTAGGGTTATTTTGGTTGCTATGTATTACAAAATCATGTGCCTTATTTTCATTAATTTAGCTAAGCAGACTCCAAAGTAGAAAAACCCAAACGAATGACTCTGAATCTAAAATTATCCCTAAATTGGTCTGAAATAGAACCTCTGTTATTTCTAGAACTGTCAGCACTATAAAGTTTAAGACTATGTAGGTTTTTAGGGTTCAGTCCAACTGTGCTCAGTGCTATGGGGAGGACATTGGATACTATCAGGTGTCTCAAGCCCTTATCAGTGTTTTAAGATGTCTTCCTCGCTCACCAAAGATTTAGAACATGAGAAACTTGTTATGGCAACAGGTGATGCAGCTACAGAAAAATAGGGTTATAAAGGAAATGGATGAAGAGAATAATAACAGGGTTCTTCAGTGTAAATCTGGCACTTGTAGGTAGGGTCCCTATACACATTCTGCTGTTGCCTGGTAAAGTCCAGCAGGCACCAAGTGATGACAGTACCACTGCACTGTGGGCAAGGGAGTTCAGTTCTCAAAACAAATCCCAGCTCAGAATGCATCCCATGTTTCATTTCCTGTTGCAGCTTCTTACACTCACCTGCTGGTTTGCTAATTGCACTTTATTACATCACTTTGACCTGCTGAGTGACCTTAGCCAAATCATGAAGCTTCGCTGGTTTTTAAACTCTCCATTATAAGGCAGAGATTAAAATACCTGCTGCCTTTAGTAAGCATTTTGAGTTCAGTGCAGCAATTTTCTCTTAAGCTATGTAGGTGCTATTTCAGCTTTTAAGGACTACACAGCATTATTGGGGTCCCCATAACTCTTTCAAAAGAGCACTAGGTTCCCTAAAGCACATATCCCACATGCCTTCATAGTCTAATGGGCAACCCATTTTTGCCTTAGATCTGCAAACAAGTTCAGTGATACAAAAGCTATTGTGCCTCCTTCAGAAATGTGATAGTTCTCATGAAAACAAAGTGGTGACTACCATGAATGGATGAACTTGTTTGCCAAGTTGAGATTTGAGCGAGCAACAGTACCAAGCAAGTACCTTCAACTAAATATTTTTCTTGCATGTGGGAGAATTGGTTATGATGACATGAAAAGTAAAATATTGATATGATACTGTATCTGAAGTATTCTTCTTGGATCAAAGTTATTTCACATTGCTGCTAAGCAGGACATAGGCTGGAATGACGCAATCCAGTCCTTAACAGTTAAGTGATCTGTTTGAATTTAATTAAATTATAAATCTGACTACAGATCACATTCTGAATTTCATATTTCCTTTTCAGTCCTTGATATCAGCATGCATTTTTAGTATATGAAACCTGACTAAGACCTGCAGGATTAAATTCTCCATCAGAAAGCTACTTTGCTTAACAGGAATTCAATGTAATACAACATTCCAGTCAGTTGTTTGTATCTTTACATCATGAATTCTAAAACAGATATTAAAAAGGCATTAAATACTCAAAATATACAGAATAATAAAAAGAACCCTATCAGTTTTACATACTCAGAGAATGACAAACTAAATGCCTATATTATTAGCAGCATTTCATTTGAATGGCAGTATCCTTGATTATCTTTTCAGCTAAAGTAGATATATGAAACATTATGTACCTCTGGGAAGAAGAGGAAAAAAGTGGAAAAAGAAAGGAAAAAGAAAGGAAAAAGAAAGAAGCTGCACTGGCAAGACCTTTTCACTGAATTTTGCCACTGGTTGTACAGGATTGTTATAAAGTTCAGGAAGAAATATAATGAATTATTAGCTGAGCAATGAATATGGAGTTCAAAGTGAATATAGTAAATCACGATACAAGATACCTGCAAACTTAGTTCTGTGTACTGTGCAGTAGTAAAGAAAGCAAGCCCACCCAGAATGCTGAGTCACAGATGAGCAGCTCAGCAGTTTGTACCTCTGACTTGTGGGTGGTAGCATGATGTGAAGGTCTTGTAATGCAAGGGCACCTAACAAAATACCCACTGCTTTCCTGTGAGTAAGGCATCCATCACCAGCTAATGCATCCAGCATGGCAACAACTGTGCCAAACAAGAGAGAAGCAGCTATTCTCACATTATAATAATGCTGTATAACAAGTAACTATACCTCCATTAAATCAATAAGGTACAGATAGCAGCAACAGAAATAAACAAGAAACAATGCTTTCATTATTAATTCTACTCTTATCAGGACACCGAAGCATTTCTATTTTCCACCTTGTACACCCAAATGTTGTGGAAAGATATTAGAAAGTTCGGATTGTTTCCATATAGCATCTTGAAAAATTCTTAGGGCCACATGCAGGATATAGATTATCAACTGCACATATTTCTCTTTCCTATTTTACTTTTTAATATGTGAATGATGTTCTATACCATTACAGCATGGATGTGATCTTCTGCTAATAAACCTTTCTTCTGATTTACATATTTGAAATACGTTTGCAATTGCATTTTCAACAAATCTTGCTATTCTCTGGTAAAGAATACTAGGCTTCAAAATTAATTCGATTATTTTAGGAAAGGAGGCATTTTTATCTTTCAATAACTACCCAACACAGCCTTTTAGAAGAACAAACCTTTTAAAACAATGACATGGTTTTAGTAGAGGTTTAGAAATCTGCATTTCTTATGCTTAAGTTGACAAAAATTGCTTCTCTTTGAGAATGAAGATTTTGTTCCAGATATGCAAGATTTAGAGATATATTTCAACATGTTCTGCCAAGATGTAATACTAATGACTTAGTCGACCAGAGACTAGGAAAGGACAGAAAATCTTTCCTGTACTTTCCTGCACCTGGCAGGTGCAGTTCATCTTCAGATTCCACGGTTTCAGAACATAAATACTGTATACAGGACGTCTCCACTAAAAGATACCAGCATTCTCATGACCAAAGCTCATAAATTGTCTAATAGCTATGTAGATCAGCAAATCTTTCAGTAGGATTCATTTTCCTTAATGTTTCAAATGAACGTTAGCATCTGACTGACAGGACCAGGAACAAAACCAATTGAAGAAAAAGGAAAGGCTTAATGATTTCAAAGCTTTCTGTCAGGTTCCAATGATAAACAGTAATGACTAGAAAAAATTAATTAGCTAACAACAGAGTGGATGATGGTGATCATCTCTGAAGCCATAACTGGTTTGAAAAAGTTACCTGTGTGCCTGTTCTATCTCAGCAGACCAGTACAGTAAAATTAATAACATGTGACACTTTTTCTGATAACTCTTGGGTTTTAATAACTGACAGAGGTCACGAAGTGCATCTAAGTTTTTGATGGAGGAGAAAAAGTTCAGAAGACATTAGCATTATTTTTCTGTTCAGTATTCAAGTATTTTTCAGTTTTTCCCGTGATTTTACTAGTTAATTTAGGTTCTTTTGGTACTTTGATCAGTATGTTGACAACAGAGGATGACATGAAATAATAAAAAATATGATTTTATTCTTTGGACATTAACTATAGCCAGCCTTTCCAATTATAGCCTTTCTTTTTGTGTAAAAACTTTGTAATCTCTTAGTGAAACGATTTTTTTTTAATCCTGCCTTGAAAAAAAATGCATCTACAAATGAACTCTGTCCTCCTGATCCCTAAAAATCCATAGATTCTGATACAGGGATAAATTGGTTCTTTGTCACATAGGATTCATTTATAACCTATTCTATGATTTTGACTGTATTAATATTTTTCCCAAACTGCTTTATCTTCTTGCAATATTGAGCCATTTATTGAAGTTCTACAACATCATAAAAGAATTCAGGTAATACTTATTTTAAAAAACCCTATTTTCTTCAACCATTTTGCTAGGAAGTTGTTGGCAAACAGATTGTTTAAGGAGATTATAATCCTGTTTAGATCTGGTATTTCTTTCACAAAAGAAATTACAGAAGACAACAGGAGAACAATTTTCTGTGAAACTATCTAGCTATTTAAGAAATTTAGTTTTTCAGTTGTCTTTTCACTTTACACAGTATTTTTCCATAAAGGAAAGGAAATTTACCAGTAATCTTTACAGAACATGAGGCATCTCTAAGAAGGTTGCATGAAGAACACTGATATCCAGTGCTGTCCCTGCTTAACCTTTATACAGTCTTGTTTCTGCATGTTAATGCAATACAATATGGAAAAAGTTCTAGGACTTCCTTTCCTCAATGCATCACAGGCTTCTTTCACTCACTATCAAAGACTTTTTCTCTCCATGTTTAGCTACTTTGATGATTCTCCTTTACCTTCTTTTAGAATTTTGTAGCTGCAATATTTGACTCTTGCGAAACTTTGGAGTTAGAAAGACAGTTCACAAAACAAGACTCCTACTGTCAAACATGAAGGAAATACATCACTAATGTCGACCAAATTGGTTTTTATTTGAACACAGTACATTGATTACTTGTTCTTGATTTTAACCTTCAGATAATAATCCTGGATGATATTTCATGAGGGCTGCCATAAATCCATATTATCATAATAAAATAATAAGCCTTTCAACTGAAGCACTCATATATGTCAATTATCCTGATCCTGATGGTAACTTGGTTGCTTTACTAAGTTCCTGACATGCAACTCAGTACCTCAGTTGTGGCTGTGGTTTGGCAGTTCCCTGGCAATAGAAAGACAAAGGCCCTTCCGTCCTGCCATGCTCATTCACAAGGTCTGCACATCCATTTCCTCAGAGCTACCACAGACACAGTGATGTGCTTCTCATGCCCTCACTCCCCATCACTAACATCAGTGTTAGGCACTTGGGAAGTCAGCACATGTCTAAATAAAATGGAGTAATTATGGCTGGGCTATGGAAGGGGCGTGGAGTAAGGGGATAGAGACCACTTGGCTTTATGGCTGTAGCTCTGTCCTTCTGGAGGTCGAGGACCTCCCTGAGCTACAAAAACATTGCCAATACCCTCTGTGGTGAGGTCAGATATACGGTGTTTCCTGAGGTTCTTCATTTATTCACATGAAGATTTAAGATCTTTGTTTAAACACTGTAAGATAAGGAAAGAGTTACATGGTGCTATTTTACTTTCTAATAAAAGTTGCTGCTCTAGAAATGCCTAATTTTTTCAGTTAGAATGGCTCTTGAACACATGCGAAAGGCTGCTAAACAAAATATAATTTGCTGATTTAACTACTAAAAAGTACTAAAAACTATTTAGCATTACTTTCTTCTAAAGATCAAACTGTTCCATATATGAGGTCAACCCAGACAAAGAAAATCTTAGAAATATTTCAATAGAAACTTTACATTTTTAACTTCTCTTTCCCAGTGTTTTCACTTATTTATTTTGATATTTCATATTGCTTTTCTCTTTGTATTACAAACAAAAATAATTGCAAGTGGATTAAGCCAAATAAAATGTTTAGTTGGTGACAAGTGTCTTGTAGTGATCTGTAACATGAGTGAAATTACTTCTGGTGGTGCACGTAAGTTTTTCAGGACCTCAGAATTGTGTTTGAACTGATGGTGGATGTGTGGAATATGTCACAGCTTTTCATGGAAGACCTGAAGACAGCTGTTAATTAGAATAACCAGACTCTCTTGTTACTCTCTCAAAAATTAATAAAGTGGATTATGTTTTTCCTAAGACATAACTTATTAACTGCAAGGCTTCTTCAGAAACAGTAGTGAAACATACTTTTAGTTAGCACTGAACAGCACATGCAGTCTTGGGTAATTTTTCATACTATTTTCCTGAAAATCAGTAGAAAAAATGTTTACATAAACAGTTGCTTGCTTGCACTGACTTAACCTACTTTTTCAAAATAATTCTTATGTAAGAATATTTCACAGTGCATCATTTTACTGCCATTTTCTGCCATTTTTTAAAATTTACACAAGTAATGGCTGCAAAGTAGACTTGGAGACAGGAATATTAAAGGACACTGCTCTGCTATAAAGCTGTATTTATTGAAGTCCATCCTCAAGGAGTTCACAGTAGTTACCCTCACATAAAAATGTGATGCACATGTGAGAAATTAATTTTATCTACTTTGCCCTGGATCTCACATCAGGTATGACCTGCTCACAGCTTTGTGTTATTAATCATTTCAGTAGGGCATATGAGCACTTCCTGGAATACTTCTATAGTATGATATATAATAATCTATAATCACAGTTATACCAGTGTGAAACTATTTATAGCAAAGGAAAGTGTTTTTCTTTTCTGTAGAGATATATACTGACTGAATCAAATCAGTGTAACAACATGCAAGGTGGGTAGATGGAAGATTGTCCTACAGTGGTGCACTCACACTGATTTGACTGTAATATGCAAACATTAATGCCATACTATATCACTTTGGTCTGTAGGGTGGTTGTAGCACATCAATAAAACCAATTTATAAAGATCACGAGGAAACTCTTTAAAGAGGAAAATGAAACTCCTTATATCTTGTTATACAACACAACTTGTGGTTTGTAAGTAACTGTTGAATACCATCATACCTGAAAAATATTACATCATCCAGACCACAGTCATGGGAAAAGATCCCAGAGTAATAAATGTGTCTAGGACTGTGTATTTGTGTAATCTTATCTAGTAAAGAATGATGACAAGAATTTGTACTTTTTGTACTGTGATTAGGTTCACAGTTCTGAGTCCATGGACAAAGTTGTAACTGAGCTGATTTTTTTTGTTTGTTTGTTTCCATCAATGACATTTGTCTTCAGTCAAAAATCTCACATATAAACGGAAGTCTATTTAAGGAGGTCATCCAAGATACACCTTTATGTTTAAATATATTTAACAGAGAAATATAAGTAATGCCTCCTTCCATGCCATTGCATAGTAATACCTAAATGTCCCTGCCATTCTAGAACATAAAAAAGAAATACCTACCAAGCATAAGAATAAATAAAAAACTTCCTATCTTTATACAGATACATTTTTCATAGGAAAAAATGTTAAATATTTTCAGAAGCAAAGACAAGCTAGCATTGCATTTTTCTTTGCTATGTGACTAGCCAAAATGTAGGCATGCTTTTAATAAACAGAAGCTCATGTTTCTAGCAAGAGCAGTTATAAAGTACACTATCTTAATATTTACCATTAAAAGGCTAGGTGACAAGACTTCTTTTATTGAAATGAAGAGTATCGTAACACATATGTAGATGTTTTGATTGCCATTATACCATAATCACTATGCTGATATGCAGAGAAACATTGCTGGAAAGACATTTATTTTAAAGCTGTAGCTGAATACGTTTTTGTGTGTTAGTTAAGAAAAAAGCAGAGATAAAACAGGAAACAGGAAAACCCCCTGAGATGCAGCAGAGCTTACCTGACCACTTCCCAGCAGATCTGCTGCTTAGCTGTCCAGTGCCTGTGAGACCCTGAAATAGTGAGACAGAATAAACTCAATATAACCATCACGTAGCCTACTAAATTCACTTTAACACTTCAAAGGACAAAACATACTCATCATAAACTATTCAAAAAGAGCTAGCATGCAACTCCAGCTGCAAGAGATTTTGTTCACAAACTGAACAGCAATCGGCCTGTACTTTAGTCGCATCAAAAAAGTAAACCAATCACATTGACAAAAAGCCACTGTAAACAAAAAGACTGTATTGAAAGGATTAACAGTTTTGGCATCCCTACCATCAAGTCTTCTGATCTTTTTTTTTTCTTCATCAAAATTTAGGTTATATATTTGTTGTTAGCAAGAGTTGCATTACTATTATTGTTAATTTTAGTTCTGTTTATTACCTTGAGGGTTATATATTGTAGAATAATTTTGTTGTCACTAGTTAATGTTAATTATTTGTTTTAATAGCCTATATACCTATTTGTTATCTTTTGGTAGGTTTACTTTTTTAACTATCAGTAACTTAATAACTGAGAATATTTTACATTACTGTTGCATACTCAAAATTACAGAGTTACTATTAGTGTTACCTGTTTAACGTTTAGTCATCCTTTGAGTCCTGCGACATATTTCCTTAATAATCATCAGCCATCAAGTCTGATAGTCTCAAAAGAAATATCAGCCCTCTAAACTGCCTTCAAGGGCGGTGATATTTAGCACTGAAAATTACAAATAAAGTTTTTGAAGTTGAGTACCAACAGCTGGGCAGTGACACTGATGATTTGTTTATCAAGACAAATTGTTATATACTACGAAAAATGCAGTCAACGCACTCTTCTGAGTGAAAACAAATAGGTGAATCTATGCAATGCTTACATGTTGAATGGGATATTTAATGTGCGGGGAAACTCAAAGGTTGAAGAACTAGCATTTAGACAGTCTAACAGTGGTAAGTGGTAATCTTACCTCTTTAAACTCCATTACATTCTCACGAGAGACATGCTAATACAAACAAGTCAATCAGAGTTTGTGTTTAGCAAGATCAAGCTTAAAGGATAGTTTAAAATCCATTTATTGTTCTAAAGCATTTTTTTCCATTAACAAGTTATACATTAGTGGATACTAACCATGATTCATGTAACAGTTTAGTTTGTTAACTTTTATATTATTTAACAACCAGAAGTTATTAATACAACTTTTAAAGTCTTACACAAAAAATCTTAAAACAGGCTTGGGTTCATTTTTGTATTTTTTATATAAAAAACAATTTAGGCATCTCTTGAAAAAGAAATAAAGCAGGCATTTAAAGCTAGAAAACAAGTAATTCCAAATTTAGTTTGTTACAAAAGGTTTCAGCTTTATTGACAAATTATGGCAAACATATTTGACAAAATTATGGTTTCCTATTTAGAGAAGCTTACACATGGAACTTTAAGTGATTTTTTTTAACAAATACAGGTTAAAACACTGAACAACTTCAGTTAGCTACATACATACAGTAGCTGCTTGTTTTCAACCCCATTAAAACAGCATTAAAAATTAAATTTACAAACTTAATATCGAGCATCTTAATCTAAACTAACATATATTTAAAAAGACAGGTTAAAACATCCTATCTACAGCTTGATTATTGTCTGGCTCGAAATAAAAAAAAAAAAAATCATATTACAGTCTTTCAGCAACCCTAAACAGAAACTCAGCCTTAACTAGTATGTAGAGAGACTCAAGAGCTGTAACAGTGTCATGCTTTTTAGTTACACACAGCAATGAATACAACCAACAGAACATCATCTTTTAATAGTTTATAGACAATGCTTGCCAAAGGTTTTTTGTCTGTTTTTTAAGTCCGTGTTATAAAATAATACTAATGCCAATGTCACGCCAATGTTATAGGAAATACAAGTAGTACATAGGATAATAATGAGCAGTAATCCCTAGGATAGAAAAGAAATGGACTATTACTTGTCTTGTTGCTGTTTATGTGGAGACCACAGGCTATTAATTGTCTTTGAGATGAGGTCACAGATGAGGAGGACCTTCAATATCTACCATAGGGGTGTTCCCTGTAACCCCCTCTGGCTGACCTTGGAGGTGGTGCCTTTAGGCTGGAACGGGTCGTGGCCCATTCTTCTTGTGCTAAAAACAAAAGAGAAAAACAAGTTTTGTAAATATCTAGAATTGAAAGAACAAAGGGACGCCACTGCTAATGGCTGTCAAAATTCTGGAGGGTTCTGGCTGAAGGCTTTGGAAAAACAAAATGGGGATGGTGTTATCATCCAGCTCTTTTATCCTCCCACAAAAAATCAAACAGAAAACTAACCTACTTCTCTACACAGGCAACCTGTCTATCCTAGGAAGTAAAAAAAACCCCTTTCTCCTTCACTTTCAGCAGAGAATGAATAACTACTGTGTTGGCGGTACAGTCAGCTCTGGAAAAATCACTGCATTAGTCTGCCAGTTCAGAATTTATTTGATGTTTTGAGTTTCTAGTATTTAAGTTAAAGCAGAAATTTGAACAGCATTTAATGCAGTTGGTATGGTAACAAGATGAGGAGTTGAATGATGAAAAGATAAGAAAGATATGTTTGATTTTTTACTTCCATTTGAGACTAAAAGAAAGAAAATAATGGAAGAAAAATGTGTAGAAGTGAAGCTACCACATTAAGCAAGAGTAGATTTTACTTTGCAGTATCTTTAGAACACTTTTTCAATTTTGGTGAATCAAATATGCTCAGGAAGAATAAGCTAAAAAATGTAAGTCTAGTTCAGCTTCTACAATGCTTCTACAAATCTTCTTCCTCCCTGACGTGATATTTCTGGAATTCAACCCTCCCAAAGGTGCCATCAGTAAACTCCCTACAGTCCTGCTCCAGCAGTTGAACCCAAAACTTCAATTATCTCCTAAGTCAGCCAGTGGGTCATCAAATGATTTCTGGTTTTGTCTTCCACTGACTTCAACTGATCATGCTAAGAGTGATTGAAATGGAAATGCACAAACCGCAGTGCATCATATCACGCCAGAGTGCAACATTGCCAGTATCTTGTTTTTGCTAATGACTGCTGACTTTTGTGGCCACTAAGAACATAAACAGCTGCCATGAGGCAAAAAATACTAAATAGTTAAATCAGGTCTCAAATATTCCTTTTGCAAAAATATGTGGCTATGAGAAATGAGAATATAAAACACAAAAACCCTGTTAAAATTCTGAAAGCTATTTCTTCTCTGCAAGATGTCTTCTCTGCAACAACACTTCATTATCTCATTGCCTTGAGGTATGAGAGGAATAGCAGCTGTAGAGCAAAAGTGAGTTCAGGCTAGCATGTGTGGAGAGGGCATCTCTGGAAAAGATTTGGTCGCAGTTATCTTGCTATGGAACAAGAAACACTCTTATTGTGATTTTTTGGTGCACTCCATTTATTTTCTTCCTCTTTGAGTTCTTCAGGATGTTCTCTTTTTGAACGTCAGGGTTTTTATGGTCACATGAAACCAAAGTTTACTGTGGAAAGCTACTGCCTAGAGGGTTGAAGAAGTGGCAGCCAATATGATATAGTTCTAAATCCTCAGGTCTCTCATTCCTACAGGGAATAAATTTCTGTATAGTAAATTTAAAAATCCTGCCTCTGGAGTATGTATCATTAGACCCTTTAAAAATGGCATTTTGCTGTAAATTTTTTCCAGCTTCAATTACCCTTTGCTGAAGTGTTACTACATTTGCAGAGAGGCCTTGGGGACAAGAAAGATTTATATGGAAAAGAGAAGCTTCATTTATATAAATGAAAATGACTGAAGTAGTAAAAATATTCAGTAAATGTACAATACAAAGACAAGCCAATTTCTTGTTCCTTTTTAGTCCCCTCACCGTTGTCCAGATTGAAGGTGAAATGTACAGTCTTTTTGGTAGTACTCATGCAGTAAAAAATGACTTTATATTACCAACTGGAGGAAACTGCTTTTCCTTGACTGCTCTTGAAGCAAATTGCTCCTGTGACTGTACCAGTTTCTGATAAGGAACAAAACCTGAATCATAATTTGTGGCACAAGCCTCTTACGCTCTTTTTCTCAGTAACATGGTGGACTTATTTGCTTGATTTCAAACTTTAACACCATTATTGAAATATGACATGATAGTTGACAGCTAATAGCTCCTGTCAATATTGCATGATAGACCCTACTGTATTACCAAGTGAATTCACAGCCAAAACAGATGTGGACATTTTGGGACTACAGCCTTCAACTGGGAAAACCCTGGTATCTACCAGTCATAAAGCAGTAAAGGAGGAATGGAGGAAGCAAGATGATAGGGAGCAGCACTATCAAGAGTCTCCGAACCACACTTAGCCAGTATATTACCAGATGCAGCCACACCAAAAAAGAAATCAGATTGCTAGTGTTTTTTCCTAGAGGAGTTTTTAATGAACAACAATATACATGCATGCTAGTAATTAAAGGTTCCTTGGCATGAAAGCTTCCTTGTCTTCCTTCATGTCTTCCTTCAAGAACTCCAAAGTAACACTTTTCTTTCAGCACCAAGGGAAGAAGGGAATCTCTATCTTTGGGAACAATCTTAAAAGGCTGGAGTCCTATAGACTACCTCAGCAGTCACACAGAGATTTTAGGTAGCTCGTTGGGTAGCAGAAGGGTTGAAAGTTTGATTACCAGGTTGAGTTTCACTGTGAGAACAGGAGAACAGTGAGCAAGCCTGGTCTTCTCTGAAATACTGTGCCAAAAGGGGAAGAGAGCCTGGACATACTTCACCTTAAGAAAGTGATGTATTCAATTTTAAGAAATATGTTAATGAAATGGAAACTGAAAGGCGTTTCAGGTGAAGATCAGGCAATAGATATAGCTTTGGAGAGAGAAAAGTAATTGGGAGAACTGCGAGAGACTGCCCAAGAGCTGAAGAATGGTGCAGTAGTTGTTGTGTTCTAATGCTGATTCCTTTTCCTTTTTTCTCATTCCTGTGAAGAGAAACCCTGTGGAGTTTGACCTTTCCCTTCTGTCAGTGACACTCAGATTTCCATCCAGTCTTTCTGCTCTAGCAGACCACACTCATTCCCTGTCCTTTTCACTTCTGACTGTCTCCAGTGCTATTAGGTGTCAAAGACTATGGTTAAAAGAAATCCACACAAGCATCTTAATAACTGAGGGCAGATGGTTCAGATTTTCATGAATTTGGTGTCATGGGCAACTTTGCCATTCTTAGTTAAGGAGAAATATTTTATATTTTGCTTTCAGAAACTAAAAGTATAAGTTATTACACCATGATGGAAACTTAAGATAGTTTATAGATGAGGAATCTGAGAGTGTTTGGGCTGAGGGATTGCTTTGGGTGTGATAGTGTCATAGCTACTTTTATAAGAAATGTGAAGACACGGGCACAGCCATTTTAATTACACTGTATATGTCTTTCAATCTGCTATATGCTCCTGTGAATTGATATTTGAAACTCACCTTTAGGTTTGGTTGAATTTGCATGTTAGTGTTTTTGCACCACTTTTTATGGTTTAGATGGACTCTTATTTACTTTACTGGGCTCATTGAGTTATAGAAATGATTCCAGTATTTATTACAGAAATAACTGATATGTTACTAGAGGCTGTCTTTAAAGATTATTTTTTGATCAACTGCTAGGAGACTCAATAGCTCTAATCTGTTTAAATACAGAATTTTACATGGGGTTTTTTTGGGTTGTGGTTTTTTTTTTTTTTTCTTTCTTACTGGAGAGTCAGAATGTAGAAAGGTCATATAATTTTTAACTGAGAAAATTCTTTGAATATGGGATCAAAACAGTAACATTTATAACACAGAGATGGGTACATATGAAGTTATTTCTGTCTTAGTATTTTACCTATGCATTATTGAAAGCATAGAAAAATTCAATGGTCTATCCATGTGGCTATCATCAAATACTAAATGTCTTTAAATAAAGATTCAAGAAAATCACATAATCAGATTTTTTTTAACTCTTCATTTAGCATTCTGCAACCTTAACATGGAATTTTCCAGAATTGAATAAAACTTTTTAAAATATGCAAAGAAGGAAAAACACAATATTTAAAGGACAGATCACAATAATGGACGAGTTAAAAATAAAAACATATATTAATGGCATGTAATTTACATAGGAATATATTATTTCCTTATTATTTTTTATTTATAGTCATTGCTCAGTCCTGGTACTAATCAAGACCTGATCACTTTCTCTTCCCAGTAACTTATTTAACATCTTAATATTGCCACTGGGCACAATTTTATTAATTCCTGGTCAATTATTTTGGACAGGTGGCCAGGAAAAGATTAGGAAGAGCTATTCTGATTAGATAGTTAAGATGTATATAACAGTAAGTAGTGTAATGATTTGATTTTTTTATTTGCCTTTTGGTGTTTTAGAAACAAAAGTTGATTTTGATTCAGAACCAAATTGTTTTCTTTCCTGTGAGAAAAAAAATTCTCTTTTACTACATACTCCATACTGTAGAGAGAGCACACTGCACAGGAATTTGGATTACTAGCTCTACTCCTTGTTTTCTCAGTGACCTTGGACAATTGTTCAATATTTTGCGGTATGGCTTCCTCACTGGAAGAATGACACAGGAATACCTCCCTCCCTGGGGTATTCTGAGGTGTAATTAATTGCCTGAGCAGTAAGAGAAAAGTGATATAGATGCGCTGAGAAGAGGACCCAATAGAAACCACACACAGCTTTAAAATGAGAGCTCTTAAAATTAGAATGCCTTTCTTTGGACAATTCAATTTGTGCTGCATTTCTAGTAATCCTCCAGAGAAAGAAGGATGGAGGCAAAATACTACTTGAAAATGGTTGGAAAATTTGTCCTGCACAAGCTAATGACTGAAGCTCAACTAACTTTGACAAAGCCAGTATTTCAGCCCAGAAATCCACACAGAAAAGGCAGCTGCACTTTTCTTGTGCCATAATTGGACAAGTATTTATTATTTTTGACAAAAATGCAAGAACAGATTTTGTTGTTTTTTTTCAAGGAGAACGTGCACTTTTTTTACTCTTCTGGTCTCTTTTTGCTTATGTGCAAAGCTTGCAAAATACATAGGATTTCCCAACTTGACATCTATGCATTTTACTATTTCGTGAGAAGAAGAGCTGAAGTGACTCTTTCAAATCACAAATGGCGCCTTTCTTATTTGAAATTTGGAGTTTTGAGAAAACAAGAAGTGTTTTCAAAACATAGGCTCAAACCAATTAAGCTAGCTTACACCATTCTAAGTACCCTTTATTTTACTAGACCTGCAGTATAAAATATATGCAGCTTAGAAACTAGAAATGAATGGAAAATCTTCTCCAAACTACTGCCCCTATGCTTGATAGCACCTTCTCTTCAGGATGGCCAACAATTTAAACTGCGTGGCTGCTCCAAATCTGCTTTAGGGTTGAGAGCTTCCCTGGCTTAAACTGGTATTGGAGGATCACAGAAATCCTCCAGCAGACAGCACTGGAACACACGAGAAGTGCATGTGCAGTCCTCTCTGCCAGCCCCCCACGCAGGTTAAGTACTGACAGCAAGATGTGCAGTAATGACCACTGGAGAAAAAGATTTCTTAGAAGGCTTCAGCCACTTTTGTAATCAACACCTGCCACAGACGGGGAAGGAGCAGCATCAGAGTACGTTGACAACTAGTCTGGGAACTGCAATGCCAGGAGGAATAAGACTCTTATCAGTGTTTTTGTGAGGTGAGTGTTAATGTTACAGTGTAGAAGGAGTTTTATTTTTCACTTATTTCAAGTGAAAATTAATTTTCTATTACTTTACAGTCATGCAACATGAATCATGCAGTGATATATCCCATCTGGAATTAAATAGATGCACATCAATATTACAGGACTTTTGCCTTAGATTCTCCAACTCTACAGTTTCCATGCTGCAAGACAGTGAAATTACCATTTGAAATACTACTAGGAAAGTTTTGCATGATTTACTTATTCTGTCATAGAAAATGATTTATAATTCAGAAGTAATGGAGGAAGCACAATCAGTTGCTATAAATTAAAACCAATCTTGTGCTACATGCAGAATTTTTTTCATTTCTGTAGCGTAACTGGAGTACAAAAGTTTTAGGATACACAGACAGTTAAAAGAATGTGATGAGTTTAAATATGGGGCTTTCTAAAGAATTATAGTCTAATTAAAACACTAATTTGACAAAACAACAGTAGCTCTACTATCATCCCCACATTAGTAATCACAGCTGAATTCAAAATGTGCTCCTTTCCCCACAAACTTTCAAAATCATGCTCTTATGAAAACCATAAATCTCCTGTGAGGGAATGAATGCCACTTGAGATACAGCTAAGATGATTCCTCCAGTAAAAGAATTGATAAAATTTTGCCAAAAATCAAGAAAATGCTTTTGTCAGTTCATTCTGTCCCACAGTAGGAATGCTGCTATCAGTAAGTATAGGAATGATTGAAACAGAAGATTAAAGGAGGACAATTTATTTGGTGTATCTTCTGTCCATATGCAGTAGAAATCTTCAATGCCTCCTGTTTCCAGTGGAATAAAAAATTGAGTGCTGTACAGGAAGACTCAGGAGCATTTCTGAGTTCCCAGGGCTGGGTGTTCATCTTCCTCATGCTCAGCAAGATAACAGATGCCTCAATCAGCCCAAAGTGAAGATGGTCATGCAGGAGCACGACACACTGCTCAGAATCATGGCACACGTAGCAAGGCTGTTAGCAGGGACAGCTTGGGGGGCTCAGGATGCAGGTGCTCTATCAATATTAGCACACAACGCGCACCAGTAGGGATGAACTTCAGAGGGAAACAGCTGACACTGAGGACCTGATATTCACAATACACCTTCTACGGGTTATTTTTCATTTCAGACTGGCCCTAGTTTGAGCCTCTAGAAGTGAAATCTCACAAACAGTTGGGACTGCATCTTTTACTTTAGTTTCAAACTAAAATTTATGTACTTCAAACCCATTCAGTGATGTGGAAAGAAGACCCATAAATGCAGATAATTGGTAAATCTGCTTCTAAAGAACATTCCTACTCCCATGCTAGTGTAGAAGCACCCAGCATGTGCTAAACAGCCAGCCCAGTGCTCTGTTGAGACACGACAAAGCATGCACCACAATGGTACAATCTGTGCCTTATTGCCTCTAAATGCCTAATTAATAATAGATAGATGGATTAGGAAAGATGGATTAGGAAGTGGTTGGAAAGTCACATCCAGAGGGAAGCGGTCAATGGGTGACAAGTGGTGTCCCTCAGGAGCCCATATTGGGACCAGTGTTATTTAATATCTCATTATTGACAGAGCCAAAGGGATCGAGTGCACCCTCAGCAAGTCTGCAGATGACACCGAGCTGAGCAGTGCTGGTGACACACCTGGAGGACAGGATGGCACCCAGAGGGACATGGACAAACCCAAGAAGTGGCCCAGGGGAATCTCATGCAGTTTAACAAGTGCAAGGTTCTGCATCTGGGTCAGGGCAATCCCTGGTATCAATCCAGGCTGGGGGATGAGCAGATTGAGAGCAGCCCTGATGGGAAGGACTTGGGGGTGCTGGTGGATCAGAGGCTGGACATGAACCAGACTTGTGCACTCATAGCCCAGAAATCCAACTGTATCCTAGGCTGCATCAAAAGCAGAGTGGCCAACAGCGTGAGGGAGGGGATCCTGCCCCTCTACTCTGCTCTGGTGAGACCCCACCTGCACTGCTGCATCGAGCTCTGGGGTCTCCAGCATGGGAAAGACATGGACCTGTTGCAGTGAGCCCAGAGGAGGCCACCAAGATCACTAGAGGTGTGGAGCACATCTCCTATGAGGAAAAGCTACAAGAATTGGAATTTTTCAGACTGGAAATGAGAAGGGTGAACTAATTCCAGCCTTTCAGTATCTGAAGGAAACTTACAGGAAAGATGGAGAGGGACTTTTTACAAGAGGATGTAATGACCGGAGAAGGGGAAATAGCTTCAAACAGAAAGACAGCAAGTTTAGATTAGATATTAGGAAGTCTTTACTGTGAGGGTGGTGAGGCAATTGGACAGAATGCCCAGAGAAGGTGTGATTGCCCTGTCTATGGCAGTGTCCAAGGCCAGGCTGGATGGAGCTCTGAGCAACCTGGTCCAGTGAAAGGTGTCTTCATGCATGGCAGATGGGTTGAAACCACATGATCTTTAGGGTCCCTTCAAGCCCAAAACATTCTATGATTTTATTATTCATTCCATGACAATTTTATGACCCAGACACCAAGGAAAGTTTTCTTTGGTATGTTGCCATAATATTTTCTAGGAGACACCAAATGTATACACTCTGATGATCTAAATGAAAAATTGGTGCATATTAGTAAGACTTTCAGAATTAGTGTTGGTAAAGACATTGTTTGTAATCACAAGCCATGTGAAGTCAAACACTGTAATGATGAGAATAAGACTTATGTCTCTTACATCTGCAAATCAGTCACTATGAATTATTTGAGCACTTGATTTCCCACATTTGAATATTTAAATGAGACTAGGCTAGAAAAAAAATAGGGCAAGAATAACAGGACCAATGATCTACAATACCAAGGTTATTAAAAATGAGGAAGGAGCTTGGACTAAACAGCTGGAAAAAAAACCTCGTATCTCTATCTGCAAGAGCAATTTCTATGAAGTGCTTTTCCAAAATTCACAATTATTTTCTCTGTATACATTATGACATGGCTTCATTTTACTTTGTCATTGCCATAGAGGGTTTATTTCCCACTAGGGTGGCAGTTCCTTGAATTTCTCCATGACATCAGCATGTTTATGTCTTTTAATGAAGTATGAGAATTCATGTCTCCTAAGGTAACATCTCTTCAATCAAGCTATTTATCAGAATTCTAGAGGTTTGAACCCTCCATATAAGCTTTCCTCTGCTAATTTCATCATTGTATACTTATATGTGTTCAGCAGAAACTATTATTGTTATTGTAGAAGAACTGTATTTACTTGATGATATACTTTTTAGGACAAACACAGAATGAAAAAATAAACAATATAATAAAAAAGTAGTGGAATACTGATGTACATTTTTAGTTGTTAGCTATAAAGGTCTATAAAGTATTTGTTTATGAAGTGCCATCTCTGTAGAGGATTACTTAGCAAACTAATTGTTATAACAGTTGCAAAGCTCTTATATAGAGCGACTGGCAGAGAATTACTTGTGAAATAGTTAAATCATTGTGACAGCATTTTACAAATTAAATGATATCTTACATTAAAAGGAATTACACCAAAGAGTTACACCCTCCAATTTTAATTAAAGATGGAATTATCCTAAAACCAAGTACCCAGTTCTTGACAAGTACCTAATGCTAAACTGGAGTAGAATATGCATCAAAAAACCATGGTCATTTGAGAAAATCTGAACAGCTGAAAATTTTTGGTGAAGACACAAAATATTTAAATAATGCCTCCTTAATGCAATGTCAGAACATGCAGTAAAAAGCCTTGCAAACGTCTCCTAAAAAACAGCAGTAATGTGACTGGAGCTCATTTATGTCTTCCCTCTTTTTGTAGGTGGCAAGCTACAGATTAACCTTCCTAACTCTTGCCTAAGGCCTTTCGCAGATGTTGTTATCCTAATTTAATTGTAATGGTTTAGGAGGTTATAGACTTCAACCTATCCTTTCACTCTCTATATAGGGTTTCTGCTTTTTTGGTAGTAGCAACAAGGAGTCTGAGCATACTAGTGTCTCAGATACTGCAGTTCACGACCTGACATAAAAACAATAATGGCCATAATTTTCAGGTAATACACAAGGCAGGATATGCACCAGGCTGTGAATTGTGGCATCTGACAAGAGGCACACTTCTCTACTGTGGCAGTCTCCCTTTGGAAGCAGGGCAGAGGCCTCTTGAACCTTTGGCAGCAGCAACTGGCAGAGCTCACTGCTGGAGCCTTCAGCCTTTGAGAGAGCTAAGACAGAAAGAGCCACTGATAAACAAAGTTTGGAATGCTTTGATCAGTACAAGGGCAAAAAGGGATTCAGATGAAAACACAGTGAAGCAGGTCAGATGTAATGAATACAGCTTCTTGGTTCTGCTTTGCCTGCAAGTCATATACTCTTCTCTGAGATCTCCCTAATGTGGCCTAACGCAACGCAGCACTTGAATCAAGAAAGCTGTTTCCTCTAAAAATAAACACCAGGGAAAAGGAGAAAGAAATGAGAACATGAATTGATTAAAAAGGGCTTTTTATTTGCAGTGGTCCTGTCCAGGGAAGATGGTTTTTTGGAGCTGGGCATGACATTACATATGTGCAGGAAAGATTCTTAGTTACCAAACTTTAGGTGTACGTTTTATCCTAATTGATTTGTAAGACAAATCATTAAATTCATGTCTTCATAGATATCTCTTCAGATGACAACAGTGCCAGAAGGATAGCCACAAAATTACTAACGTATAATAAGAGCGAAGAATGTAAACCTTTTGTTCATAAATTAATCCAATTTCATGCCTTCTCTTTTATAAAATAAGCATCAAGTTAATGTGACACTGTTACCTTAGTTTAGACTTATCTGCATGTATCAAAACCTTCAGTGACAGAAAATGTTTGTTGAGTGTGATTAGAGGTGAGGATGCTTTACATTTCTGAAAATTTATACAGTACTTTAAATGACTGATTTTTTATTTTTAAGCTGCCTTCTAAAGATATGTCTTTACAACTCACATGAAGAAGCCTATAAAGGCTACATCCCCAAGATTTTCAAGCATATGTCCCAAAATTACATTACTCAGCCTGGAACAGAGATCCTCAAAATTCTCTGGCAGTAACTGCATAATCCTGATCATATAAAAAATTTGTAGGAATCTCATAATTCCTGAGTTCTGTATTTCCATGTGCTCAGAGACTGCTGCAGGGAATGCTTTGAAGTGTCTCTACTTTGATCCTTCTGAGAGACTGGGTGACAAACACATCAAATCACAACAGAGCTTAAGTGTCTTACTTTGTGAGGGGGTTCTGTACTGCAAATTTTCATTCCTGGAACATCCCTTCGTTATGGAAAGCAGTGCAATTTTACATGCATCCCTGATCTTCCTATTGTCTTGGGAGATTCCTCGGCTGGATTTGGAGGGGATGAAATTCTTACAAACCTTCACGAAAGAAACTGAGCAAGAAGTTAAGGCAGTTAAGTTATGGATTTTACATCAGTGAATACTGTTTAGGAATCCATCTTGCCCAGCCTATGACAAGTGACTTAGGTTCTTTCCTTGTTTAGTACTTCCATCTAATCAAAGAAATGTGAACTTCCTGAGAATTAAATGGTGTTCAGGTGTGCTCTGCTCTGAAATACCCCTCAGACTTTTGGAACCATACTGTGAAAAATCCATAAACACATAAATCTTACGATCTTCTGAGGAAACAGTTTCCCCAGTCAGAATTCTCCACAAGTTTTTTTAAAAGAAGCAAAGAAGAACCCATGATATGTAAACCACCTACTACTTCTCAGCAGTACAGATAGCAAGAAAAGTCATAGCAGGCAGCTCTTATAGGAGTACTATTGTGCTCTATTCTTAAGAAGCTACAGAGAACTCTATTTTATACTTTAAAGATTGTAATCATTGAATCCACTTCATGAAAAATGAAAGAAAACCTTCTCAGGATTGAAAACTGTCCTCCCTAAAGGTAAGTTGGAAGCAAGAGAAAGTATGGAAGCATGGAAGAAAGTAAAAAAATGCCAAGCTAGTAAATTATTGATAATTCAGATATTGTTATTGGAAAGGGTAAGGGAGAAAAGACAAGTTGTTGCACAAAACACCTAAGAGTTGACAACAAGACTATATTCATGTACCATTTGCCTGTGGTCTTATTCAGAGTTTGGGAGAATTTGGAATTACAGAGGTGTGCCAGAAAGAATTGTAAAGGAGGAATATAGTCTTCTTACGGAAGGCAAAACAAGGTGTGAAGTTGAACTCAAATGAAAGAAAAACTATTAATTTCTACAGGATGGTAAAAAATGAAGGGGCAGCTGATTTAATACAGTAGGATGGATTCAGGAGACTTGCACTGAGTTACAAAACATCCTGAAAAGTAGAGAAATGGAAACAGAGAATTAGGGTAAAGTTAGGTGAGGATGAGAAGGGGTGATAAATCAGATAAAGAGAGAACATCAGTGTATGCAGCAAGAACTCAGAAGCTGAGGAAGTTAAGCATGTATTCTATAGCTCTATAGCTCTGTGTACTCAGATTACATCCTCAGATAAACAGTGGTGACTTAGGAATGACAGAAGTTCCTGCACAGATTTCCAAAGCATGAAACTGGCAAATTTACTAATCTCCTAAAGTACGTGAATGAAGAGTAGCATAAACAGTTATATATAAATCTATCTGCTTTCAGAAAGCAGCAAAATAGCAATTTGAAATATTATTCAACTTTAAGTTTAGTCCAGGCTATTGATAACACTCAGATCTTTGTATGCAAATACCAACTCAGAAAATAGTTCAAGTAAAAAACAAATTAAGTCCACAGTCATCAGCCGTATATTTTAAGTCTAGCAAAGGAAACCCAGGCATATTGGGTTTGTTTCAGCTGCTGAATGGAAACCAAAAAAAAAAGGAGCTTCATGCAGAGCATAAATTTAGTCATGATGCCACTCTGTGAACACTTTGTAAGCCTTAGCTAATTAGTCCATTCAAAATCCCTGCTGGGAAAACAAGTAATATTCTTCTAGTTTTACAAATGAGGGATTGGAAGGAAAGTGACACTCCTTTAAATGTCTTGCCGAAACACATGGAGATTCAGCATGGTGGAGTGTAATTAAAAGTTAAACAGTGAGTAATTCTTACTGCTGAGCTCAGACTATTCTTTTCTGCATTGCCCAAAAGCTTAGCAGTGCATTCAGGACAGCAGCGGGGACGGGATCTGTAGATGGGAGTAAGGATCTTCCACTACAGCTATTAAAAAATGTATGTGCAAAAAGGAAGCAAAACAAAGAGTAACTGAACCACTCACACTCATATGGATATGCTATTATTACTTGCCTAGCATTGAAAATGTGCTTGACTGCTCATTGAATCATCCAAATATATTGTGAGAACTGACTGTACAAAAAAATCAGTTATTTCTGATTATGCAATGCAATCATTTTGACAACGTCTCAGTAATGTTTATTTCTGTACCAATACAAAGGAAACTGCAAGTTTGCATTAGTGACATTTGCTTCACAGCTGCATGAATAAAATTATTTTTTCAAGCAGCAACCCTTATATAACCCCTTAGTATAACTTCCATTTGCAGCATAATTTCCAGCAGCTCTCATTTTCACAATGCTGTGGAAGTCACCATGTAGACTTAGGATACTTTAGAAGCAGTAAATCAGGCATAACATCTCTGCTGAATATTAGGGTCACTCTTTAAGCCAACAGTAGTCAGCTTATTTCAGTGAAAATCTCTGGGTGAGGTTCACTGTGCCACCTGATACAATGTACTGATAATTATTAATAGGAAAACATGGTCTTGGCTCTAGTTATTGAAATATATCACTAATAGCAAAGAACAGATTTAGAAAATGGTTTGTACTTATGGGAGCTGCACTTCTCTTCCTTTCATGCCCCCTGTACCCACGAAGTGGAACTGTTCCAGCTCAGACAGACTCGGTGGAGAAGTGCAAAGACTACAGCCCTCCCTCTACCCAGACTGCCTAGTGTGACATGAGATACTCCTTTATCTTGGTGCAGCAGGGGTTCCCATGGTGATACAGCACCCTCTCCTTCTTTCCACTTTGATTAAATCTGAATCTCAGAAACCTTCCTGGTTGAAATGATGCACATGACAGTAGCAGATGCATAGTATTGTTGGCACATCAAGCAGACTGAAATTTAACACTGTGAAAGATATTCAAGCACTAATATAAAGTTTTGTGTTGCTGTTAAACTGACCTGTGGCTCTGAGTAATTGGCTTTGTAATTTTGATTGAAATTCATCAGTCCAATTTTCTGGTCCTACATCAAAACTCACCCTAAAGTTAAGCAAATCTATTTTGTTTGGTCTTTGCAAAATGAGAGAAATAAAGAAAAGTTTATGGAAGTAATTTCTGAATTGCCAGTGACAGATATTTTCCTTTGATTTCACACATTTGCAGAAGATAGAAGAGACCTTACCGTAGCTGTCATAAGCCTCTTCACTTGTTCCGTGACCATAGTCATAATATTCAGGCACACTGAAACAGATTCAGACATGTCACTATTATCATGGGTAACCACTCAAAACAAAAACAGAGCTCACAAAATAAAAGGCATTTTAACACTTTGACATGATAGCATAGTCCAGTTAGTTTCAGGCATAGTGAATATTTAAAGATATGAAAGAAAATGTACCAGTGACAATAAAAGCTATCATGCAGTACATCACATTTCTTATCTACACAGGATAAAACAAATCTGATCCTAAATACATAAACCTGGAGATGTGACAAAGACTGAGAGAAATTCTACCTGCAAAAATGAGCTCTGAAAAAAGATCACTGTATCATTCACTGTTCTTAAACCAACAAAAGGGTTGTCATCCCCATTTCCCCGTAATTCCAAACATTTATGCATTACCAAAATCAGCATAGTTTGTTTTCACAAAGTTGACTGTATTGTATGGTGTGGAACCTGTAAACTACTTTACCAAAAACACTGAGAGGTTTCCAACTTTGATCCTGGAGAAGTAAGTTCCCACTGCCTGTAGAGAGAAATTTGATTCTCCACAGCTTTTTTCCTTATGAAGTTACCGGACCCCCATGGAAAGTTTTATATTGTGATCAATAAAACACAAATTGAAAGAAACAAGGGTCTAGGAGTGCGAAATCTCACTTAACAGGCTCAAGCTCACTTTTTCACCATTTTCAAAAATTATGTATTAACATTTTATCAAAATATTTCAGATAATAGTTACATCCTGATAGTCAGCTATTCCCACCTATTATGTGGAGTGGGCATCCAGAAAATTCAAACTCTGAGACATAATTAAATGGAAAGGGAATTATTCACATTTTTGCTTCCCTGCTACTATCATTTATAGTTTACACTGTTTTTTTGGTACCTGGTACCAAATTTCAAGATCAGGCTACTTCTATTCTTAGTTAACAGGTAAACAAACATACAATACAGTCTCTGCCCAGAAAAATCTGCAAACTCCATGAACTCCTCTACACTATATTTCTTCAATCTGCAGCGAACCAAACAGAAAATGTAGCACTTTCTCTGTTGATAGCTTTTAGCTGTTACTTCTGCTTCTTTTTCCCTGGACACTGTGTGAGACAGACTCTTGCAAAATGAACAGAAGCAGGCAAGCAGCTCAATATTGCTATAATTATAACACTATTGCTCAGGCCATTTTCCATATTGGATTATTGTTTTAAAAATATTAGTTTACACTTGAGAGAGAAGCTTAGTTGACAGTGGAGTGCAATTAGAAATATTTCAGAAGTGCAGCAGAGATAAACAAGCAATCTGTAACAATTATTTTCTTAACCCAATTTTAACTTTGTTCACAAACAGCCTGTAATCAGATTTTTAATTTCTTGAACTTAATAGCTATCCATAACTATTCTTGGAATAATTTCTGAGAATTTGAGAACACTGACTGCATGTATCTGATAACTGAGAGTCAAGCTGTTTTGACTTGGGTCATGTCATCTCCTGAATGGCTCTCATAGTTTTTGGCTACAAATATCCTTGGTTTTGTTTTGGTGGTGGTTTTTTTTTTTTTTTTTTTTTTTTTTTTTTAAAGTGAAAATGTAACTACAATTGTTGTGCATTAATTCAGTGATTTAGTCAGAAGTCATTCATGTGAGTGAATGAATTACAATGACACCAGTATCTCAGAGAGATTAAATTCATTTGCTAAAGCAGTTGCAGAAAATGGACATAAGAATAACATGAGTGAAATTAACACTTCAATGAAGACTTTTCCCTGTGCCAACTGAGCTCTATAGGACACAATCACTGTTCAAGACCTCCCAGATAACAGAAACCATCCAGTTGCTTGAAAATTAATTATCTAAATATACAAACCCTCCTATTGAAATGGTGCAAGAAACAAACAGGAAAAATACATCTTTTATTTGTAGAACACAATATTCATTCTGTACTACTTTGCAATTATTTTAGTAGCCAAGTAAATAAAATTACAGGATTATGTAAGGTGAAGTAAAGCACTGCAGCATCAGGGTTAAATCATTTACCTAGGCATAGCTACAAAGCTCATGGCTTAGATGTAAGAAATGACTGTTCAGAACAGACACATGACATACCACCCAGCCCTGGAAGATATGCATATGAAAAACTAATTTTAGAAGTTGCATTTTGGCATACTGCCTGCATTCCTGGGTAGAGGAGGGTGTTGGACTAGTGAGTGGTGTTAAAAGAAAAGAAACACAAGAACTCCTATCTTCTGGCAGCAGATAAGATGCTAACATTTCTTTCTGATATGTTTTTGCAAACCAAAGAAGCTGCCTCCAAATGGTACTTTTAAAAGGAGGCCAATCCGAAGCCCAGTAACTTATCAACAGCAGTCCTGCTTTCAGTGATCACTGATGAGGGCCTTGAGCTATTACCCATCAACATAACATCCAGCAGAACACAAGACTTGCAAGAGCAGATAAAAGATTCATTGCTACATTATTGGTGTTGTACGTTTTTATTTGAGAAAGAAACACAATCATAGAGATAATAAGGATGTGAGATAAAAATCCTTCAGTGAACATTCTGAATTGAAATACGCTATCAACAGAATACTAAGTTAATACACAAACAATCATAAGATAAGAAACAAACTGTACTACAACTATGAAAAGGAAGTAATTTGTTACATACCACATATTTGATGTCTGCGAACACAATACTTAACACATTCCTCCTGAAAACACGTAATTCATAGCACAATATGATTGTCATCTAAGTCCCCCAGCTTTATTTCCCTGAATATAACATCTTCTTCATAGATTTGAGCCAAAATGGCATTTCAAACTCCTTGCCAGCTCATATTGAAAAGTGTTCTGAAGAATAGGTAAGTGAATAAAACTTATTTCTTACTACGAAATACCAGACTTAAACTCATATTTTGTGGGCCAGACTGCTTATCCATTCATCTGCTTTATTTTAAACCCCTCTGAAAACTCACTATTATCTATTATATGCATTTAGTTGTAGACATTTTCCCTGTTTTATAGCAAAGTAAACAATGGGCAATATTTATAAAAAACGTGTGATAGATTATGGCTTTACAAACATGAGGTTCTTTTTTTTTTTTAATTACTGAACTACAGAGAGATGTAGTCCATTTGCATTATGGCCAACTGAGAAAGAAGCAATCAGCAAATGCATTCAGCATAAATAATACTTGTTTATATAATTTTATAGTTCTCAGACTGTTCCTGGAAAATATAGTGATCATGAGCTCTAGAAACCACTGACTCTCTTGGCAGTGCTAATTGGAAACAAAACACCATTATCTATCATTAGCATTCATTACTTGCAAGCAAGACGAAGTGTAATTTACTTAAAGTACATGCACCCACCTGAAAGCAGGATGCAACATATTTTATAAAGCAGACAGGATTAACTCATTACCAACTGCTCAGCTTTTACTTGCGCTATACTTTAACCAGATTTCTAAAACACAGAGGTCTGGATGTACTATGACTTACACTTAGTAACTTTCTACAGGTAGCACTCATGGAAGAATCAATATACACAGGGGTATGTTTCTCACAAACAGTTTAACTGGGTTTGTATATGAGAAACTCTGATGCAATTTTTCTCTATAAGAAATATTTACAACACCGATATATGACCCTGTCCTAATTACTATTCTGTGGTCAGGGACATTAATACATATACTGAAAATGTTCATAATCTTTACCTATTTATGCTTAATTTTTTTAACTTTTCATTTTGGTTAATATTTTTAAACATGTTCATTTTAAAGATTTGAAATCAAAGTTTCCATAAACTGTGATCTGTTCTCCTCACACTGAAACACTGGATCAGTTTCCCAAAAAATCCCAAAACCAAACCAGCACAAGATGCTTGTTTTTGAGAGATAAGGGTCCTTTAGTGCCTTCCAAACTGTATTATCTAGGGCTCCTATGATATGAAGAAGGCTCAAGTACAGAGACTGTATCTAAATGGCAACCTTTAAAGCCAACAAAGGCTTTTAACCTCTCGTTAACTGGGATGTTTTCAAACTGATAGTAGTGCAAAAAAATGAATTCCAGTTTGATTGTGTCAACACCCATGGGAAGCCACACAGCTTTTCGCTCAAAACCATGTAGAGAATAGCGCTTTAAAGTGGTTTAGGCTGAGAACCACAAACAAAAGTGTTAAGATTGAAGCCACAAAAGCCTGACTCTTGGTCAACAAGCTACCCAAGGGAAGCGTGATGTTCACCACTTAGAGGTCACTGGGGTTAGGTACAGAAAAACATGACATTAATGAATAGACTGCATTAGTCTTTGAGCAACCTCTTCCTGCACCTGCAGGAAGTTGCTGGCAAGAGACCCTGTGTTATCAACATCACCATCTGGCTCCCTGGCTGCTCTTACAGCTGCAGTAATACAAGGCAGCAGAACATTTCAAGAATTGAAGAACAGAAGTACTTCTTGTTCCCCTGTGCTCTTTGGTTGTGTGTGTTTTTTTGTTTTGTTTTTCCTTTCTCTCTTTTTGTTCTTTGGTTTTGTTTTTTGGTGAAGGATGCATCTAAGCTTTTACTGTCAAGTGTGGTTGCAGACACACAATGGGCTCTCTAAAGCCAAAGCAGAAAGGTTCAAGAAAGAGTTCATCTTCTTTAAACATTGCTAAGGAGTGAATCTGTCCTGAAGTGTGTTCTGTAGTCTATCCTAAAAGATCCTAAGAAACAGAAAGTCTTTGACTAAGATCTGTTAATTTAGATTAACAGTAGTAGATCATATCTTCATCAAATCTTAGTAGATCATATTTTCCTGTTAAAACATCTTTTTTCTTTCCTAATGGTACTTTTTTAATAGGTAGATTATATGTTAGTATAATATAAGAATATTTTATTGGGAAATGTTTGGGAAGGAGCTGGCCAATTGAGAGGCTTTTGATAAATCATTGGAATTACAACTTCGCCATTAGATAATAATTAGGCTTCTTTTCTGAAATACATGAATTGGTTCAAACTAGACCTTCAGCTGATGCCAGTGAAGTTCCACAGTTCAAACTCATAGTGAAATAGGCTAAAAACTTGTACATTAGCCTTTGAAGAAGTAAAAATAATTTGAGATTCTTCCATCTTTGTGTTGTAGTACTCAACAATGTGAAAGTGAACCAATATTGTGGTTTGGGATTGGACCTCTCTGAGGAGGGATTCCCAGCCTTTGACAGTTTGCAGTCAGCATTTATACACAGGTACAGATAAATGAACCTTTATCACTCCTTAGAGATATATCCCAGTCAGGATATATCTCTGAGGAGTCAGGCTAATGCCCAGAATAGCTCACAAGGATCCCTAGAAGTGGGATTTAATAGTTTAGAGGTGGGATTCCATATTTTAGACAAGTCTCTTTTTCACATCCTCAAATGTATCTTTTGAACTCTTGGTCTATATAAAATTATCTCCTTCTTTCCCTATATAATTTCTGTTCAGTAATCTTTGGTTTTTCCAGCTTCTAACATCAATAACTAGAACAATCAAATATTCAGTTCCTGTGCTAATAGGATCCAGTCTAATGTTACTGCAGTTGTTTTATGTAAGACTGTGTTTGTAAAGCTTCTCCCTCCTACATGAGGGAGGAAGGCAGCAGGATTTAACACACAGTTAGCCATGAAAGAAAAGCTGTTTACACAGAGCAGTATAATTCTGCCTGGAAGAGCAGTGAGCAAGATCCGTATTCACATGAATTACAATATATGAAACTTTTACAAAATAATATCTCATCGTGGAAATGTGTGAATAAAGAAACAATTCTTCTAGGAATCTGAAACTTACTGGAACATTTTTACTTTATAGAGCATTGTATCTATAGGGAAGATGACAAATCTTTTGAATATAGGAACTTACAGGATTCAGCCTTAAAACACAAATATAGTCCTTTACTCAATACTTCTTTAGAACTAATGGGATAAAATGGTGATCATTTTAGTGGATAAGGTCTCCCTTTTTCTGAAAGCTCAGTTTTGATTGTATCCAATATTTTTAACAGAGGAGAATATCTCCATTACCATACTCCTGGATTTATTTAATACTTTACAGCATGCTTGAAATTAAACTAGATTCAACTGTCTCCAGCATTTTTGTAGGCTTAATTTTATGTTACTGAAAATATGAATTTAAAAGTATTATAAACAATGAAGGCAGTAAAGTCATACAAGCCATACCATAGGATTGGAGAGCCAACATAATTGCAAGATGACTTTGGGTTCTGAACTTTTTGCAAAATATGAAGTAGAAACCAATCTGCCATTTAATTTCACATGGCAATTTCTATTTATCTATTCTACATTCCACTGTCATTTTCTTATAGATTTAGAATTGTGACTAACTATTTCAGAATATAATACCAAATGTCTGCAGACACAGTATTTGCAAAGAGAATGATGCAGCATTTTATGAATCCTAGACAGTTTTAGGAAAAACTTTTCTCTAGTTCAGAGTAGTGAAATTTGATTCCACTTTGCTCATCGAATCAAATAAATGAGAAGTGGCATTTGAAAACAGTTTCCGATGATGAATGCCATAAGTAGATTGCTGTGAAGATACATAAAATGTCATATTCTAGGCTTCCTGCCTTGATTGATTTCAACAGATTGGAAATAAAATACAGGGAAATCTTTATTTATGGACAGGCGGATATAAGCACATAGTCAAAATGAAATATGGCAAAATATAAATACAATGCACAGCACTTAAAAAGTGAAAGAGTGAGTAGTAGAGAAAAAAAAAATGAATATCTAAGTTTGCAAAGAATCAGTGTAACTATTCGACCTATTGCAGCCTGGACTATATTTCTGTGTCTATGTATTTTACTACATAGTAATATTTTATAGTGAGACAGAAGTGTGAAAACCTCTGATTTTATCACCAAAACATTTAACTATGTGACAATCTACTAATTCAATTAATGATTTTTGGAGGCTTGTTACCATTGTTTTTAAACTAAGGAGAAAATTCTTTCATTTAACTATGGATAGTTCGCAACTAATCTGCTGGAACTTTTCACAAAGCATCCAGTTGAAAACAGTGGGATTTCTGAATAGAGCTCACCAAGGAACATGTACACCCAGCTGAACCTTACACTGCTGTCTTTACAAATGTACTAGTCTGTTATTTCACTTGTACCACTGCTGTGAGAAACTCATCTTCAGAAACAGATGTACATACAGTACCTTGACATCTGGAGGTCAAGCAAGGATAACCAGGATGAACTGGAGCTCAGGCAATTATACCCTGTTGATGCAAGTAATTCTTGCAGATACAACTGGATAAAATACTCTTCCTAAATCATTTTGCAGCATGGCTTTACACTGATGTGATTGTACTGTGAGCCACATGAGTGACATGGACTGAACTGTGGTCCATGTTGTACTGCATACCAGATCAGAAATAAGTAAGTGATCCCTAAAGCTCTTGTACTAGCAGCCCACAATGCAGAAAAAAAGAAGGTATAAACACCAGCTTTGGAGTAGATAACATCAACTTTGCAACAGAAGTAATAACCAAGGAAAACAGTTTCTTTTCAAAGTTATTAACTTGTCATATATTGAACTTTAGTGGCTGAATATGCTCTTGAAACTTTCTGTGGGTATGAGTAATTAGAAGAACGTAGCAGCTATCAGAGGTTGAATGGATAGGTATTGCTACAAACAGATAGCTACTGGGATAAAACTACATTGATATAGTCATAGTATCTATTTTCCCTAGCAGCACAGTGGACACAGCATTTTTGTCCTTTTACTTCTGTTACTAGTATTGAGAAACAGATGCTGAATTGGAGTTTGCACATAACAGTGCAGCTTTAGGTATTATTGTACCTTTTGAATTAAACACAATTCAGTGAGGTGAATGTATCAGTCAACTTGAACTTCTCTGTTACTGCACCTTTTTTTCTTCTTCAGTCCTCTAAGATAATTCCATTTTAGCAATTATCTAATACAATGTTTGTCAGCCTTCAAATCTTGCAAGAACTTAGAATTTATTCCAGAAATATTGATGCCATCTTTCTTTATGTTAAAGCTTATATTCTGTACTATCATTAACATCTTAGAGGGGAAAATTGAAGATGACATGGCCTATAATATGCAATTCTGCATCAGAAACAGAAGTTGATTATTTGTTCAGCAGATGCAGGATGGGTTTGAAGTGTGAGTTTGACAGACCAAAAATAAGTTCTTAGGCCAAAATGATTGGCATACCAGCATGAAATGTCTGTCCAGAGGACTGCTGCCTAAAGCATTACATAAATTCTTCGCAAGATTAACTGTAAATATTTTGCCAAGAATTGCTTCAAGGTCCTAAAATTGGGTTACTGTTATTATTATTAGTGAGGCTGGGCGCAGGCAGGCATGAGAAATGCTTCTTACCTATGTGATCTTGCAGTCACAGCAAGGATGACAACATGCCATCACAAAGCCTGTACTGCTGTGGGATGGAATCTGTAACAGCAACGTTGTGAACTATTTTCATCTGTCTTTTATCACTGAATTATTTATTCTTCTTGTCAGTAAGTTATGGGTTTCCTGATATTTACAAGTCTATTTACAGCCTAAGGTGGGAGTTATAAGCTCTTCTTTCTTTAGACAGCACACACTTGGCAACTCATTTTTCTGCTGAACTATGTTTTTAACAAAAGCCAGACAGAAAAAAGGCAGAAAAAGCCAGGCAACCAGACATGAAAGCCATTGCCAATATACCATCTACCTGTTCACAAAAACCAGAATGGATTGATGGATGAGTGTTCATGCCAGGCATTGTGGAACAGGGAAATAATATCAAACTCAAAAATTTTAAGCTTCATCAGAAAATCAATGGCTTCCTTTGCTCTTCCTTGCTGGGCAGCATTGTTTACACCATGCATGGCTGCATAAATTGGGCACAAATGGATTAAAAAGAATATACCCTTCCTGGTTCATCCCATGACCGGCCAGCCAGTCCCAGGTTTCCTTGGTATCTCTTTTGGCTATGAGACATGGTATCTTTGAAATGAAACTGTTGGTGCTGGCAGAGACAAAAAGGCCAGGGGAGATGACTGCAGATGTGGCAGCTGAGCTGAAGATGGCTCTGTTGGCCATCATGATTCATCAGCAAATGATCCATTTCCACCAAATTATTCTGTTTGCCTTGGATGAGGAGTCTGGCCATACTTGGCATGTGGGGCAGTCTGATACCTAACAGCCTCTGAGTAACCAAAGAGGCTGATCTTCTACATCTCCTCACAAAATTCTGCATCCTTTTCTTCTGGTGATCTAGTGATCTCAGTCCATGAATCCTGGACAGTGGTGACAGTTCAACAGACTTAGAAGTTTCTGGTAAGAAAATCAAAAAGTGTATTACATTTTGAAAGCTAATAGGATTCTCCTACATTTTCTGTGTTACAGCTTAGTTGGAAATTAACACTTCTACCACGTTGTATATTATATCTGTATTTTTAAATAAAGTTGTCAGACTAGAGGTTTGGGAGGTAAATCTAGCTGGCAGAGAGATTTTAAGTGTCATCTGCCTTACTTTCAAAAACATAGAGAGTAGAGGATGAATTTAACAACTACTGGGTATTTCTAGGTGTGTCTGGACAGGCAGATATTCTTATCAACAAGATCCATCTTCACATTATATGGAAGGGAGGGGAAGAGAGAGGAAAACAAGGTTTCATTGAGAAATTCAAATTACAGTGCAATATTGCTCATGGGAAATATGCCAGATCTAGTGTCTTCTGCCCACTGATATGGTTGTTTCCTTGTTCTTTTTGGTACTGGACAAAGCATTCATTGTAATTACCTTAAAAACTGTATTTTGGACATCTGCATGAAAAGATTTCTAAAATGAGTAGGATTTCTAAATGTCCTCAGAAAATGTGTAGTCTTTCACAGAATCCTGGAAATAATGCTTACAGACTCAGTTGGGAAGGACAGACAGTTCATTTAAATCTGTCTTGGGGTTTCATCTTGTGTTCTGGGTTGTCAGTATGGGACAGGAGGGTAAAAGTGGCTTAACAAATATATCTTCTGCTGTTTAAAACAAGACATACCTCCATGCAATATACACTGTCATAACCCATAATTTTCTTGTTTCTAAAATAAGCCTCCCCAACTTAATAAGGTACAGGTGGTACTTACCATAGTGAGAGTCCTGCTTTTCTCTTTCTTCAAGTTGCTTCTTTGCTCCATTTCAAAGTGTGCTTGAGACACCTCTTAGCTCTTTCAGACATGCAGACTTACTGTGGGTTTCATTCCAGCCTGATTCTGAGACTCTGTCATGACCTTCCACAGGTGACCCCATCCCCCTAGTTTCAGCCTAAAAATCAGACTGCTGTCATGAAGGACAGAGCTTTCTGTTTGGAGAAGTTCATTAGAGAAGCCCATTAGAGAAGGACCTGTACCTAGTGTATTGTTGGACCTGCCACACCATCCCTGACTTTGAGTACAAAGTTTTAGGTAATTGTGCACTAAAGTACACCTGAATCTGAATGGTCTTGGGGATTGGTATTTGTGATGCTCCTTCTACTAAACCATTATCCTATGCTGTAGCACTGTGCATGTTGATACTGTGCTCATTTTCTCTGCTGTTGGCAGAGCTTAGTTTGCAAAATTCTAAATCAGACCTCTTGGACAACAAAGGACTACAGCCCCCTAAATAAGGTATATATGGGCAGAAAGACTCTGGCAAATGGGAAGTAGATACAGGGTATGGAAGACAAAGGCAGGGGTGGTGGTGCTGGTGGTAGTGGTGGTGGTGCTGGTGGTAGTGGTGCTGGTGGTGGGCTGCCCAAACTCTATCTTCACTCCATGCATGGGGTGAGCAGGGGAACAAGGCATGACTTACTATGAGCTCTGCTCCAAAGCACACTGAAGTCAGCCTGAGCTCAGACCATCCACCCTGTCTGTTCATGACCCTCCACCCAACATGTTCTTCTTTTTGAATCAATGAAGAGAATAAGGCTTAGTCAACATGCACAGCAAGACAGTCAGACAAAAGTATGTACCATCTTCTAAGAACTTCCACATTCATTCCGTAATAAGCCATTAAAAGCAATGGGAAACTCTGCCCTTAACATGAACAAAAGTCTTGGTACTCTGCATTAAGCCATTGACTACAATTTCTTCTCACCTCATGCTTTAGAATTTCAGTTAATCCCAGCAGAAGGAAGAAATGATAAGTTTCCGGCTGAGCACAGACATTGTTGGCAAGTTTTTGTTTATTTTTTTCCTTTAAATGGCACAGCAGATGAGATGAGTGAGTACTTTGGAGCAGTACTGATCTTGTTTGTTAGGTGTGCATGATATGTCTTATATGACTGGAGTATACTATTAAGCAAGATCTGAGACTTGGAGAAAATATTTTGAAATACACATCTAACCAAATATTTTGGGCATACTATTTCATTGTATTGCATTATTATTTTTTAATTTTTTGCTAAGTAAGCAGGCATTTCTATGGAGCTAAATGGCCAATAAGGTGCAGAAATAAAAATTGTGTATTTAATAGTCCATTTGTTCTTCAAATCTTTGAAATGAGAAGCATGTAGCTCTGAAAGTGCGCTCTCCGAAATAATGGGCTACTTGAGGCATTAAGTGCCACTTAACATGGGTAGTATGACCACATGTCTTGTCATATATTTCAAAAGTAAATGTTTTAGTTGCAGATTTTAAAAAGATTAGGTATCCTGGAGGTAGCTCAAATTATTAGAAAACATATCTGATGACCAAACTTAATAGCTGTTTAATTGACTAAATTATGTGACTATAAATTTTCTTCCTTGTATCAAATTATCACTACTAGTTCTAGCTGCATTATAATACACTCCTCATAAAGTTGATATATTTGTCATTTAGTTGCCTGAGACATCAGCTTGCAAAGAAATTACAGGTTAATTCAGATGATATAAAGCAATGTCAAGAGACAATGGCAAGAAATTTCCAACTAATTATTGTTTTTACATCAGAAGCAGTATCTCCTGTGACAAATCACTCTTGTAGCAAAAGATGAGCTGAATTTTTTTAAAAAACATTGATGTACATTTGATAACAATAATACCTACCTACACAATGACATGATGGGTGCAGCCAGTAATGTATAATTACTTGAAACTGTTAAAGTACACTTGTGATGGGGTTCACATCTAGGTGTGACAAATCCTTTTAAATATATTTCACAGAGTATAAAAATACTTATAAAGTATTTTTTATCCACTGAAATATCACTCACTACAGCAGTTCTGGAGCTGAACACAATTCTGACAGGCATTTACATCAGCAAAGCATTCAGTGAAAAAGATGGCTAAACAAAAAAGCAAGTTTAAGATCCTCTGGCCTTGGGAGTGTAGAACTCTATATGTATACATCACTTTCCTGCTCAGTGAGAACCACACTAACTCAGTTAAAATCTGTTTCTTTTCTTGTTAAAATTTCATTTGCCTTTCCACAACCTTACAGGTACTTTTAGCAATGCATAAGAGCACTTTCTGAATAACAGGCTGAAGGACCCTTTTATCCTTTAGCTTAAAAGTGAAAAAGATGCCATTCCATATTTAATAAACATGCAGCTACTGTCAAATTAATGGATGTGTGTGAGGTGTACGTATATTAAAAAGGGATAATTTTTGTTGCCTTATTGACACAAATCAATATAAGATGTGAATGTAGCCTTTTCTTACTATTCCACATGACAAGAACAAAAAAAAATTCCAAACTTAGTGATTCTGAGAGTTGCTTAGAAAATAAAAAATAACTGGTTGAAAACAGATAGTTTCAGCTTTACTTCTGGCATGTAACTCCCTTCTATAGTTTACCCTAATTGTGGATGGCAACAAGAAACAGGCTACCTTCACAAATATTTTTTTAATTTGTCTGCTTTTTCCAAAAACATTGTAAAAGTCGTAAGTATGAGATGCCTCTCACAACTTATCACCAGTAAAGGATAAAAAAAGGACACAAGTTCAGAATAACATCAAATATGAAAATGATGTAATTGCCTGTTAAAAAAAAAAAAAACACTTAATTTGCATCAATTTTAAAAGCATAGCTGCTTACAGTTTTGCTTCATCTGAATCTCTGTATATAAACTCTGACTGCCATTATTACTTTTTGATAGCTTTCTAAAGTACTCTGATATTTTGTAAAATTTAATGTGTAAATTAAACCAGGAAATTTACATGAAAAACTAAGTTAAAAAAGTGCACTTCGGAGAAATAATGCAAAAGCACAAATGCTTACCTTTGTGTTTGGGTGGCATAACTGTTATCATATGCCTCATAGCTTGGATCATCATATTCACCCCCATATCCATCATCGTATCCCTAAGGGAAAACAGAACACCACCGCTTAGAAGAGTGATAAATCAAAGCACATTATCAAGCTGCAAAAATAAATTGCATCAACACGTGCATGTCATGTTTGCCAATGATAATGTGAAACATGCATCTGACTGGAAAGAATTGTGAATCATGAGGAACAACCTGTACATTGCAAGACTAAAGAAATCAGTCACTCATTTAAGAACTCAGATTATTCACTGATAAACTGTGGTGCATTGTCCAAACCACAGTGCTTCCGTGGGATCTGTGCAGAATACTGATGAATGATAATAAAACCAACCATTTCTGAGCAGTTTGTTACATAAATAATTCCATAAATACCTACAGGTGAAATGAACAAATGGCAGGTCAAAGATTTTGACTGCTCTACACTATTAAGAATGATGTTGTAATAAAATCTTAATATTCAGTCTATTAAAAAAATGCAAAACAACAAAACAAAACATAGCAACCTGTGAAAACAGTATTTGTCAAGCAGGTAATGGCATATGACTTTTATAAATAATGCAGAGTAAGCCCCTTTACTTTCATTGAGCATCCTACTCTTTTTGAAGGCATGCTTTTCTGTGACAAATTAAGTAACACTTTAGTACAGGTTCCTCCCATCTAACTTAAGGTTCTCACTGAAGAGCTCAGAGAGATGCTCAGTTTGGGTAAGACAGAGAGACACAACTTCAGGAGGAGATTGAGCTCATCTAATGTCTGAATTTTCCACTGAGGGAGTCATGGGCAATTGTGATCCATTGTAACTGTCTCTGAACCAAAGAATGCTCAGAAACCACACAATAAATAAACAAAGATATAATCTGAGGGATTACTTTTGATATGCTCTTTTCATATGGCAGGACAACAGAGTAGATAAGAAATGCTGTATGGAAACTCTTTTTTTAAAAAAATTTCTCTATTATTTTTGGGAGCCAGTATTTGTAGTTAAATTGCAATGAGACATTTTGTTGTCAAAAAACCCCCTGCCGTTAAAGGAAATGGTAAAAGAAACAGGGGACTTAAAAAACTTTGACTTGATATTAATTACAGTGAAAGACATTTTTTCCCCCCACAAGCTATGCAAAATTTAGTCAGGCTGGGGGAGAAGGGACAGCATGAGGCAGCTCCAAAATAACAGCAGTCCAATAAACAATCACTCCAGCACACTATCATAACCACCCAAAGTACAGTCAGTTTGGTATTTCATTATTTCTGCTAATTAAACTTCCCAGCAGTATTGAACAAGACTCCACTAGCATTCCTAAATTCAAGAAAATATTCTATGGAGGAAGCATTCAGTTATGCTTCCTTAGGTCAAGCATATTCAATATGCCTGCTCCTCTGGGCTACCCAGCAGTGAGGGTAAGTGTGGATTCCAAGTGAGAGGTTTCATCCCTGTGGTGCTCTAAGTCCTGAAGGAAGGACAGGACTCTGAACAGTAACTTCACTGTGTCATCTGTAATAAGGTAAAGCCTTTCTGGGCATAAGGGAGTGTCCATTTTCAAACTGGGAATGGCGCATCCCAGAATCTGAAGTCCACACAAACCCCATCATCTTCCATTTTGGGTGGTAGTGCACTGTTTTGATTTGTCTGTATTAGTATGAACTCATAGCAAAAACTACGGCTAAAAACATATCCCTGCAGATGACAGTGATATATTTAACATTATGTAGCTAAATACACAATCTTGCTTCTGGGGACAGGATGAGAAAAACAACGTACCCCAGGAGACAGATGTTAGTCACATTGATCAGTATGCTACTGGGTGGGATCCCGCTACTGCAAAGATGAGGGTGATGGGAGTTCCTATATAAAGTCAAATAGCTAGAGGACAGACATTTCAGCCTGCTTACCCAGCCATCTGAGAGAACAGGAAAGACAACAATTACAAATTAGCTCTCTCTGTTTCTTGATGCCTGAGGAGGATCAACGTTCAGCATCAGCAGGGCAGAGAACACTTGTTAATATTTGACACCTCTGTGGGTTCATGCTACAGACTTTAACAGCCTCCCTCAAGGCTCAGAGCAGGTCGGTACAGTGCAAATGGTTCAAGGGCAATGGTTGGAAAACAATGTAAAAAAGCACAGCGTACCTTTAATAAGCAAAAGTATTCTCTGGATAATGTTCTTTTATTTGTGCTAATCTGTATGAAAATTATTTTCTAATCCTACAGGTGAAGTTTTTGTGTAAGTAACATACCAGCATTTACTGAAAGTTTAATACGATGTATTGTACCCAGACATCCACCACACCCTCAGATATCTGGAACTGAGTCCCAAAACAGCTCCTTCCACATCCTTGAAATGTCTTAAACTCAACGAGCAGTCTTGTCCTCTTTAACCTTCAGATCCCCAGAACCTGCAACTTTAATGTTTGTAAATACTTCTTGGACAGGCACTTTGAGAGTTGAAGCACCCAGTTCCCACCTAGACCCCGTTGAGATCAGAAGTTGTGAGTCTAAGGGTGTCCAAATTCACATTCTGCTCTGTGTGTGATGAGGATGGTGCTCCAAAAGCAGATCTATATAAATTCAGAGACCAGAACCCAGGATGCCCTCCCTAAATGCCGTATAATTTTTTGCTCAGCATTAGAGTCAGCACTTCATGCACTTCCTAGGCCTATCAGTGCTTCTATAAAAACCAACCAACCAACCAACCAACCAACCAACCAACCTTTTTCTGTGTAGAAGTCTTTTTGCCCCATAGTAACTGCCACCACCATTTAGAAGAAAAAGCCTACTGTAATGAAGTGAGAAATACGCAATGGGGAACTATTAGAAATATTCCAAGTCAAACTGATAGCCATTTCTAGGCTAGGTTTTTATGCCAGGCTACTTTCACCTCAGGTATTTCTTAATAAAACAACTTTCCAAAACATAAAAAACATGCCTAAACCTCTTTGTGTCAAAGGAAAGTACAGTGCATCTTCCAGTGATGAAGATTTGCTCTGGCCCTACAATGATACCTATTGGATGTGAGATAAAAGAACAGAAATACACGTTTGAAGCTGCAGTGGCACGAAGAATGTTTATTAACAATTATGGATGATTTTAAGGAGTTTTGGTATTTAGAGTTGAAAAATAATAACAAAAAAAGCTGATGAGTTAAGTAAAAGTTTTAAATAGAGCTCAATTTAAAAAAGACTGATTTGAAAATGAGCTTATTTAAGTATTTACCAGTCTCTCCCCATAAAACACTGGAAAAACTCTTGGGAGAATCTCAGAACAGCATCTGAAATTAGCATTTGTGACTCACTTCAGGAGGAAGTACTCCCTACTCTACTACTGATAATGAAAATTATTGTCAGCAGAAAAAGATGTCTAAAAGCAAAGAAGGGACATAACTGAAAAAAAGGCTTATATTCTACTACCCAAGAAAAAGTTAAGTACCAATTTTATTCAACACTCAAGAGACTATTTAGAAGATTTATTTAGATTTACTCAAATCCTCTTCTATTTTCAGATGCTGAAAAAGATATTAGAAATACAAACAAAATTTTAAGTATCGTTAGTTACAAGGGTATCATAATATAACACGTTCTGATCTCTTTAAACATGAATTTCCTTCTTAGTGTTAAGACCCTGTTTCAAACAATAACAGCCTGTACCCAAATGTACCAAGTTTAAATCACCTCTTTTCTGAATAGCCTTAGAAAATAGAATTTTCACAGCATGCTCTGAAAAATGGTAGGTTTCAACTCTGTAAAACCAAGAAGGAAAATAAATCTAATACTTCTAATGAAAACTGCCCTACTCACAATATTATATGTATGTCTTTATAATACATGATAAAATATATTGTAAGAGAGTTGAAACTGATTTGTTTTTTATAGAAGATAGTCCAACTCTTTCTAAAGTAGCAAACTGCAAAAGGGCTAGAATTATAAACGAAAAAAACCAAAACCACAAACAGTAAGTCAAAATAAAGTGAGTTATGCAACTCAGTATTTTAGTTGGCAAATGTGAACATGAAAAATACGTGCAGTCAGAGAACCAGAATAGCCTTTCTCATTAGCTGCATCCAGCAGTACACAAAACTTAGTCCTGTACCTCAGAGAAGGTGAAGGTATAAACATCCACCTCTAGTTGTAACTCTTAAAAGCAGTTAAGGGACCTTTGCACAGTTTTCAGTATTTTCTTCACCTTGCTTCTATGTTGCTGTCTGACTCTCTTTTCTGCTGTGACTGGGCCACATCTGTGCTTTCTCACATATCCACATCACCCTAGCTTGGAAAGCTAAAAGCTAGTGCACCACTAAGCTAGCAGGAGATACCCATAAGATTCACAGGGTAGAGATAAAATATTTTTAGAGGATAATTCACACTATTGACACATATTTGAAAACAAGTTGAATTGCTCTTTAAATGAGAACTTCCTTTCCACTTACTATAAAGGGAGCCCAGGATGGATGCGTTAGATTTAGATAACTGATGTTAACATAAGCAAGCTAGCTCACAATTTGAAGGAATTTATTGCTCATAGTGAGAGCAGTCCTAAAGGAAAGAACTTGGAGGTGCTGGTTGATGAGAAGCTCAACATGAGCTGGCAGTGTGTGCTTAGAGCCAGAAAGCTACGCATGTCTTGGGCTGCATCAAAAGCAGTGTGGCCAGCAGTGTGACAGAGGGGATTCTGGCCCACCCCTTCATCCCTGCAGTACCTCCTCTGGAGCTCTAGTTCTAGCATCCAATTCTAGGGCTCCCAACATAAGAAGGACATGGACCTGTTGGAGCGAGTCCAGAGGGGGGCCACCAAGATGATCAGAGGGCTGCAGCCCTTCTGCTATGAAGACAGGCTGAAAGAGCTGGGGTTTTTTACCCTGGAGAAGGGTCTGGGAAGACCTTAGAGAACCTTCCAATTCCTTAAAGGGGCCCCCCCAAAAGTTGGAGATGAACTTCTTACAAGGGTACGTGACAGGTCAAGGGAGAATGGCATATTAAGAAGTTGGTAAGGCTCGAGTTGCCCCAAAAAGTTGTGGATGCCTGAGCCCTGGAAATGTTCAAGGTCCTGTTGGATGGGGCTTTAAGCAACCTGATCTAGTGGGAGGAATCCCTGCCCATGACAGGGAGTTTGGAACTACATGATGTTTAAAGTCCCTTCCAACCCAAACCATTCTGTGATTCTAAGATGGGGGGTAGCTCTAAGTAGATGCAGAGGAACACATCTCAATCTATTAATTTTATATAATTTAGAAAAATAGCAATTTTATTCTACCAACTACAAAGAGAAGTAAAAATAGTAATTGCTTTATATTTGGATTGTTCAGTGTTGACAACCTTTAGTTAGATTAAATGAATGTCATTGAAGTACCTGGCAAGTTAGTCTGCTGCTGAGCAAGGGTCCTCAAAATTGTAATGCAGATTTAGAAACTGAAATTCTGACTGAATTATTCTGCAAGTACATATGTCTGTTTTTATAGCTGACCATGTATTCTTCAACTATACCTACAGTGTCAAAAATGAAAGCTAGATATATATCAGGTTTTGAAGATGCCTATATATATTATATATATAATCTATATATAGATAATATCATATATATAGATACACACACACACCTGCACTGGAAGCTTTAACATGCATTTTGAAGATGAACTAAAAAATAAGTAGAGTGGCACTATATCCATCAAAATTATAATTGGTAGTAATAATAAAAATAAAAAATAATTCTGAAATTAAAATGGGAATACCAATCAATTGAAGAATCAGAGCTCTGCGTTAGGGACTTCATAAATGCAATGTGTGAACATACTTACAGTGCTGAGACAACCCAGAGTAGATACCAAACTCGCTAGAGCAATGATGTTGTCCAACACACAGGACAAGATCCCTCTTCTTCACCCCAGCAATGGGAAACACCTTCATAAAGGAATGGTAAAACATAAAGAGAGGAAACAAATTACATATGCTCACAGAAATATAATTAAAGTTTCAGTATAACCACAGTCACGGAGATTTTACAAATCCGAAGCAGAGAACATTCATGTCTTCATATTTCAAAGATTTAAATACATCTCATGTGGAACAATTAGGGCAGTAAGAATGAGTGAAACTGAACAAGTTTATTAGCCAGATAAAGACAGGGCAAAGGACACAAAAGCAAACAGATATGCAGTGCCAAAACAGCCACAGTAAAACAGAATCTCAAATACTTCCAAAAAATTGCTGCGATTCTCCTAATGTAGGCTTAATTTCTTTCCTATCTTTTGGGTTTTTTCCAATTAAATGCAAATGAATGAACAACACTTAAAATACATTTTGGTATACTGAAAATCAGAACAGAATAAAAATGTAAACAAAAATCTATAGAAAAGAGACTTTTTTACTCCTTTCAAGAGTAAGAGTACAGCACAATCTGCTACTGCAATTATTATACTCCTGTGTTATCTGATTAACACCCTGCTTCAAATCCTTCTGTTTGCTTTCTTTATGCTCATGAAGCCAGATTAAAACTTCTAATCCATGTGTCAAAGCTCTGTACAATCAACTACTACTTCCATCCATTTAACTTCTTGCACTTTCCCCTAACTTTGCTGTCATTGACTCTGAAACCCTTTCCTCTCCCATTGACTTGTAATGCTTTTCATATTGCCTCTCCCTGTGGAACAGCATCCTAACCAGTGTGACAATCCTTTACTCAGTTCTCATTCCACAGGAATGTCTTGCAGAAATATCTTTCTCAGTAAAATGACCTAGTTCAGTAATAAGTAGCAAGCAGAGATGAAAAAGAATCCAACACTATCTTCTTTGTGCATCTTCAGTAAGATGCATTTTTGCATTTGTCTATGACTGAGATTCCTGAAGAAAGGCTTTTTAACTGGTATTTTTACTGATGACATCTACTGCTTTACATAGTACTTGAGTGATAATATATTGCAGTAGCAAGTTGCGCTGGTGACATTCTATCACATAAATGTCATTTAAATGAAAGATTTCTTTTTCCTGTGAACTGGAATGAAGAGAGCAAAAAGCAGACTTCAGCTGCCAAGGGAGGGTGGGTTGCAATACACCCACTATTGGTTTTAGTATCTTTATCATATCTAATATTCCTCTTTACAAAATTTCCAGCAAAGCAGATGGTGAACCTCTCGTGCATCCTGATGCTCCCATAGCTTTAAAGAGAGAGCAATAGATGGAGCTGGCTCTGTCCACGGAACAGTATGATTTAGTGAATCAGAGATACAGAAATACTTACAAGTATCTCCTAAAAAGTGACGACTCTTCTGCCCAATTTTACTAACTTATTGATGATTTAAAGCATCTCACTCTTCTTTGACTTGCTAGACACAATGTCTTATACGTAAAAAACTCTATATAATCTAGGAAATTATATTTCCAGGCCTTGAATGGCTGGGAATTCCAAGAAATTTTACTTTTTATTATTTTCCAACCCTTGAAAACTGGATAGTCCATCTCAGAGCTTTTAAATGCTCACGTAAATGCTGTGGTACGAGCAAGGAGCAGAAATGCTTTCACAGGTGCTTAACAGGACCTTAAACAACAATTAATTTTAAACCAGATTTCACTATGATGTATTATTAATGCTGGAAGTAGGTTATTTAAATACAACTTGGCCAAATGCAAGATACTGTGCTCTAGCAAATACATCCTCAAATTTTGTAAGCTGCCCATGTCTCCAAATTTACAGAATTCCCTAAAGAAAAGACTTGCAGGAATCATGATGATTAACAGTTATATAATTTTACTGCAGCATTGAAGAAAAAAAGCTTCTCAAAAGGAGCCTTATTTTTTTGTTAAGAAAAGAAAATACATAGGTTAAATCTTTGTGCACTCCTATTGTTTTTGATCCACTTTTATCCTCTATTTAAATATATTTAACCATTAAGGATTCCATGAATTAGTAATACATAACAGTTAACAAATCTTCAAGTGCTCAAAACCCAAGGCAAATAAAGATTTATTTATTAATCCTGAAGCTGGTCTAGATGAGTGTTCAGGCATTCTTAGTGTTGGAATTTTTATATCCTAATATTTGGAAGACATCATATGCCTGTTTCAAAAATTATAGCTCTTGCTTGTGATGGTCCCTTGACCATCCACATGAGAACCATTCACTACTCCCTTGGAGACTGGCTTAGTTCACAGTGATTCCCCTTTGGGAACGCCCCTTGAGAGATTTCCTTATAGCTCATTGCGAGCCAAAGTGCTTCAACCCATGTGCAGCCCCTAGGCTGTCTCAGTTCACAGGGACCCTCCTTTGGGAAGTCCCTTGGAGAGTTTTCCTTGTGGCTCAAGGTGAGAAAAAATACTTCAAGCCACAAGCCTTTGCAGGTCTATGTTAATGTTTCATACCCCATTGGTTATTCCCCTTGTTCCTGGTTTTTACCCCTCCTGATTGGTTCTTTTTGGATCCTTCCCCTGATTGGTCTCTCCCAATTCCTTTCCCCATTGGCCAAGTGAAACCAGCCCCTGGCCACCCTATATAATCCTGGCTATATAATCCCCCTCCCCCGGGACCATTTGGCTCTTTCCCCTCCAGGCCTAGTGGGATAAAGGAGCTCTCCTGGAGATGGGAAAGACCCTGTCTCACTGCTTTTACTCCTGTGTCATCCGGGGTGACAAATGAGGCTCTGCTGCTCAGGCAGCCTCACTAAGAGCCAATCACTCTGCACCTGAGAGTGCACCAAAGAGCAAATCACTCTACACCTAAGTGTGCACAAAGAGATAAACACTCCTTGCCTGAGAGCGCCTGTGCCTCTGTCGATCTATGTGTCTTTTTAAAGACGCTTCTAGCAAGGAAGGTCGTGGCACCTTTACCACTGGACCAGACCGTGACACTTGCTTAATCAAATTCCAAATTTGAGTTCATCACATATTTTCTGGAATCTAATTTTATAGAAAAGTATGTCTAAAAATAATTTTGGACAATGCATTTTAAATTGTCTTATGTTTGCGATTTATGCATTTTGCATAATTTTTGAGTCCATACATAAATATTTTAACTCTTCCATTCAGTTTTCTTACTTTATGAAAGACCATACAGAATTATTTAGGAGACATAAGAATGGTACCTCTTATTTATCATTGTTTCAAGCCATCCAGCTAAACATTATTTCACCAGTACCATGATAACCTTTGATTATATTTTTTAAGCTGTAACCTGAATAATGTGTTGCATATATATATATATACACATACACACATTTGAATTGTTTAAACTTTTCTTTGTACTCAGTTTAAGTGCTGATGCAATGAAATTTACTGTGAACAAAATAATTAGTGTTTAAAAGTTATGAAAATCAGTCACTAAAGAAAATAAATGTTGAGTTGGTATTAGTTGCAGAAGAGATGAACTCATTTTTTTTTTCTGCTTATGACAATGATTAAGCTTATTATACAAGGATGCTTGCACTGAATGCAGCAATGTTTGCCCTACTGCTAATCACATTTGAACAAAAATGTTCCTGAAAATTCTTCTTGATCCTGCGTACTGTAAAGGAATAAAATCCAAAGTACCTACTCACAGCATCTTCTTAACAGCAATATTTAATTTTCTAACAGATATTGTCCGATTGGGAAATACATTTTAGCAAGGATTAAAGGTACTGCAGGCTTTTATTCTTGGATTTAAAACATATGTAAGAAAAGTGAACTCAATTAGCACAATCTTGTAAGGAATTATTCATAAAGGCCAGGTATAATTAAAAGAAAACATGCAGAATGTAATGGGACTTCTCATTTGTGAATACAATAATGAGTAAAACAGTAAGGAGTAGTTAATACTCATTGAGATATTTAAAGGTAGTCTTTAAATTGTTATTCCCTAAAGTTTGAGCCTGCAATTAGAGAAACTGGAGATGGAAAAGAACGGATCATGTATTAGAAACTCTTGTCAAATGCGATTGCTCCTTTCAGCACATTTTTAGTGCTTTCTCTAATCAAATGCTAAATATTGCCAGGAGTTGGGATTCCACCATTTCTCTTGGGAGACTGTGTGACAGCCTAATAGATCTTTGTGTCAGACACCTCTACTAACTTTATCCGATATGACTAAATATATCCCACTGTACCAGTGAGATGCATTCCCACAACTCAGTATTTTCAGTGTCCTCCAATGCCTGTGTTATATTCTTTCATTTTCTTTTAAAAATTACTCAGATATAAAGATGCAAACTCAATGCAACCCTGACACAGAGATACACTGATCAGCAGACATTGCAGCAACCAGTGAGGACACCCAAATCTTCAAAAAAAATCTCAAATATATCCCTGCCTTCACAAATAGGATCCAGGAAATTGTTGTACTGCTTGTCTTTGTTGTGGATCAAAAATGTTAAATACTACTACTAGTATCCTAAAGTTAAAGCCTTCTAATGGAAGTTTCTATCAGTGGTGATAGGTGAGCTGCCTGAATTAAATCTTTAAAGTCTGATGGAATTTTACAGCATTCAAATCCACCCAGAAAGTCTGTACAGATCTCAGAATATGACTTTCGCAGCAACTCATACTACTTACTCTGTAAGCCTTTGTGCTGTGCACCAGATCAAATTTGCGTATATTTTTTAAGGTGATGGAAGTGATACAGATATAGATCATAGTTACAAAATCCCTATTAAACAAAGAATAAAAATCCTGTTACTGTGTATGGCATATTCCAAGGCTCTGGTGCAGCCTAGCTCTCATTCAAACAAGGATGTGTTGTGATCTCAGACTGGAGCAAGAAGAAAGACAAAGGAATTGTAATAGTTTCCCATATTAAATGCTACACTCTTTCTACCATGCACTTGTAATGACTTTGGCCTAGCTTAGTCTTTACCTGCCTATCATTCATGGTTGAAAACTCAGAAAACTGACTGGGTCTTTGATCCATTAACTGAGTTAAGTGTGTTAAAGGTACAGAAACAGGTAAAACTGACATACCGAAACCACAATGATAAGTCTATGCTAATTCTTTTAATGCTTGCCAAGGAATAAAAAAAAGAAGCAAAGGAAAAGGTAAAAAAGGCCAACAGCTCTGTTAATTCTGAGACTGTTCTTCTCAGGAGACTGATTCTGACCTTCTGACCTTCATCTGAGTGATTCTGCACCTTTCCTGGTGCAGGCTGTCAACAAATTAAGGACACAAAAGGATTAAAAATATTCATGGACTGCAAATGAGAACAGTACTGATTTTCATTTTTCATATACAGGTAGAAGTTCACATCTAATAATGCCTCTTCTACTCTAGGCACTGTAATGGAGACACAAAAAGCAAAGTTCAACAACCTTCTCAAGCATGCCTAGGGCTGGATTCCCAAAGCGTACAGATCAACGTGGGCCCTGACTGCTCCAGCTGTTGGGCAGTCTACTCATGGTGTCCAACCATGTAACTGAAAATGTAATTTCTGGTTCCTGTTTTAACAACTACATTAGATAAAGAGTAACAGGCAGACTACCTGCTAAAAGAAAAAAATTCTTTGAAGAGATTTTTCTCTGGCCTTAGATGTGGATGCACAATATAAACTACAGTGAACATTTGACTGACATACCTGAAATCTTGTGTTGCTGGTTTTTTGAATGAATAAATTTTACTATTATTCCTTAGATTTTCTCACTAAGATCAGAACCCTTTTAGCTCCATATTCAGAATTGAAAATAATTTGGTGCGATTTTAACTCTTTTGACTATTTGAATTTTAAAGCCTGCATATCAAGTCAATTCATATTACTCTTCCACTATTAATTGACATAGGGTTTTTTATTGTTTATTTTTATTGTTACAATTTTCAACTTTCTTTTTATTTCATTATATTTTTATATGGGGATACTTTCATTGTATGAAATATAGATTGTGATAAATCATAATCAATTCTGTTTCAGAAAGGGAAAGTAGGGAAGTTGCTATTTCCTTTTAAACATTGTTTCAGCACTTTACAAATTCATCTTTATCTTGTTTATGCTATGATAATACCTTGCCCTGGATAACAAAAATCTAGTTATGTCTCAGATATTCTTTCTTTTAAAGAGCGACAATGTTAACAGGAATTTTTAAATTGAATTCCTTGAAATTTATATCAGGTCTTTGCAAGCTGAAAAGGCCACTATGTCGGTTTTAGAAGTACTGAAGAAAAGACTGTTCATAGCTAAATAATAAAGAAGATATGTAGTAGTAGAAAAGGAGAAGCATATGGATACTTTTTACCATCAGTTCAGAGAAGATGCCAGCTAACTCTTAGACTCTGCTTGAATACTAAAAAAAATCAGCAGAAGGTTATTCCCACCTTCATAGAATGACTGAGGTTGGAAAAGTCCTCCCAAGATCACTGACTTCAACCTTTGACTAAACATCACAGTGTCAATTAAACCATAGCACTAAATGCCACATCCAGTCATTCCTTGAACACCACCTGAGATGGTGACTCCACTACTCCCCTGGGCAGTCCATTCCATGCTTGACAACCCTTTCAGTGAATAATTTCTTCCTAATGTCCAACCTGAATCTGTCCTAGCACAGCCTGAGGCCATTTCCTCTTGTCCTGTTGCTGGCTGCCTGGGAGGAGAAACCAGTGTGCACCTGGCTTCAGCCTCCTTCCTAGACAGCTGTAGAGAACAGCAATGTGTCTCCTGAGCTTCCTTTTCTCCTGGCTAAATGTCCCCAGCTCCCTCAGCTGCTCCTCACAGGACTTGTGCTCCAGACCCTTCACCATCTCCGTTGCCCTTCCCTAGACTTGCTCCAGCCCCTGAATGTCTTTCTAGCAGTGAGGGGCCCAGAACTGGACCCAGCACTCCAGGTGTGGCCTCAGCAGTGCTGAGTACAGTGGGACAATAATTTCCTTGATCTTGCTGGTCACATGATTCCTGATAGAAAGCAGGACACCATTGGCCTTCCAGGCTGCCTGGGCACAGGCTGTCTGCTGGCTCATGTCCAGCTGCTGCTGATCAGCACTGCTGGGCCCTTTTCACCAGGCACCTTTCCAGCCACTCCGCTCCCCAGCCTGTAGCTCTGAACAGGGTTGTTGTGACTGGAGAGTAAGGCCACTATTCCTCAATGTCAGTATCATCTCCTCATTGGCATTGTACTTGTTCTGTTAATTGTTCTGGAGAAAATAAAAACATTGATTTAGCTGTGATCGCAATAGTCAATGACTCAGGAATCCACATTAAAACAAAATCTTCATGATTCACAGATGTAGTGTCATTGCTTTATACAGTGCTTCATAACAATATTTAGTTAGGTTTTGAAACAGAACACCCGTGGGACAGAGGGTTGCGTTGGTTTTTCCCTCTAGCCAAGACTAGGGTCTAGTCCAGTGTTAAAATGTATGAATGATTACAAAAAACCATCTAAACATTATTTAAAATTTCAAAATTAATTTTCTTAAGGTCTTTCCACTTTTTCAGTTTAATAAGATATCTTTTGTGTAAGTTCATAAAACATAAAAGAAAATAAATACACAAAAATATACTTCTTGACTGTAGCAAATTGTACACTGAAAGGAATATGGTTTGAAAGGAAAGTGACTATCTTTGTCACTGGTGATCTTCTCTATTGAAGTGTTATCATAAGGAACATCCAAATCAGGCTCATGAAAATATTTGACACCGCTGAGTCCCATCATTGTGAATCCAAAGAACTCTGTTTGAGGCTGAAGTAGATCAGCAAAATCACAGCTGAAAATTCATTGACTTAAAATCTCTACCAGACTCTCTGTCTGTTAATGTATCTAAAAAGCAAAAGATGCTAACTTACCTATGATGTTGATTTTTCAAATGTATCTCTCTAGAAATATATAAAAATGAAACTCCTCCTGATTTCAGTATTTCTTTACATACCAGTAGCCAGTCAAGAACACAGACCTCAGTGAGATCTACTGAATACTGATTTGCCTATTTAGAATTAATGTTATAAGGAACTACGTCATTTGGGCTAGCAGTATTTATTCCCTTGGTAAAATGTTTGGAGATGTGTCAGTAAAAAGTGACTGGTAAACTCCTGAGCATCCCAGCTCAGGTTCTGGGCTTCCCAGAACCTGAGCTCAGATAGATAAAATGGAGGAAGGACACTTAGAGAACTTAATTACAAGCATCACTGAAAAAATACTAAATTATTAGTATGGAAATAAACATTAAGTGTTGCATCACTGGTAATTAAAAGCCAGCCTTCAGCTTTTAAATTGTAGCCATCTTGCCAACTGAAGAAGGCTGTATCTCAATTTTGACCTTGAGGTAGACTGACGGATATATTTGCAGTCACAGCACAGGAGTGAAAACCAGATCAGCTATAAAACCTGAAAATATCCCTTGTTGAAATTAAAAGCAACGTTCTTCTTGTTGATTTTATCATCTATAGTGTCTAAGGATCAATGGGGTTCCTGTATTTCAAGATGTGGCTTGGAGAAGCTGAATGTAATTTAAATTTAAGTCCATTTGGATAAGCAACACAATTTTCTTCTTTGAAAGAGGCCTTTCTCATCAGTGCCTGCTGGAGGTCAAAAGCACAGTTCAGTGGAGTTTTCTAGTTTAAGACTAACTGATTTTGGTGTCAGTGTGAAAGCTAGGTACCTCACATCTGACCATAGGGCAGACATTAAGAGCTCAGTTCAGCAGCTACACAGTTATCTCCTGTCATTTTAGACATATGAACACATCCCAGCTTTTGCCTCCTAGTCCCACAAGGCAGAGGTTTTTCCTGTGTCTTATATTACATCAAGGATTCTCTGTGGGTGTCTTGAAGGCATCAAGACCCCTACAGTGTCTTCAAATGACATTAGGACCTGTGTCCAGGCAGCCCAACTGAACCTGAATTGAGAGACTTGCTTGGAGATGAAGGGTGTAACAACATTACTGTTTTGAGCTGGGAGCTGCCTCAAAGCACTGATTCTACAAAACTGAGGCTAACAACCAATACGTCTGAACTCTCAAAGCATCTGAGACTTTGAGACAGATATTCCTAAAAATTTTCCTCAGGGCAGGCTTGTAGCTTAAACCTTGGCAGAACTGAACAGCTCAACAACTACATACCACTAACATCTATTCACTGTCCACTCAGCTTTCCATTTATCATGAGGGAAAGTCTTAAGCTAGTTGGCATGCCCCAAGAATACCTAATACATACATCCATGAGTGAGTCCAAAAGCACAGTTGATACCCGTTGTTTCTTTCTAATAGACCACAATACCACAATACTTGCATGGAGTACCAAAACTATCTGGTCTCTTCCATTTGCATTCTATAGGAAAGGTAGAGCTCCTCCTTACTCCTCAGTTTTCTAGTTGCAGAAGATTCAGGGCTGTAAATCATAATTATTCCCAATGGACTTCATAAATAGATACTTATACCTATTTCCTCAAAACTGAGCAAAATTCAAGCATGTTATATGAAGTTTCAATAACATTGATGTTAAACGAAGTATTTTAATATGGAAAAAATTAGAAATAATCTTTTAAGGTTCTTGAATTCTGTTCTCAAAGTATCTTTATATCTGAGATGCAAATCTTCGTATTTAGGTACATAATATCTCTGTAAAGTTTTTGTATCTTTATAGATCATCTCTAATTCTCTTTTGCAATAATAATTTCATAAAAAGAAACAGTATTTCATATTTTGCTTCTGCTTTAACTTTTAATGAGAAAGCTAATGCAAAAACCACTGTATATTTCTGTTTCCCAAATCATTCTCTGCTTTTTGTGGAAGCTAGCATTGATCACAGAAATGACAAGTAGGAAAGAAAAATATTTTTCTGCATGACTAATCTGTCTTCCAGATTGTTCAATCCCTGTGGTAAAAACCACTGATGTTTTGGTCTGTATATTTTTATAAGTTACAGTACATGAACAACAAGCTATCCACTGAGCTAAGAGCACTTCCTCCTTGAAACAGTGGGAAAACTCTCATGGACTTCAGTGGCATCAAAATTAAAAGAACAAATGTGGAATTTTTTTCAGTTTTTGGTCTTTTGGATCATTTTGGGAATGTAACTGTAGGTATTGATATAGAAAGTAAAAATCTCTTATACTTTGGTTGTCATTAGAAAAATAGTTGTTATAAGAAAAACTATCATATTAATAATTTAACTAATTATACTGATTCTGTTTACTGTATTAAAGAATTCAACTTTCAAGCAAACCTATGATATAACAAATTATCACTATCCCTGTTATACAGATGCAGAAAACTGAATTTAGAAGTGTTAATGTAATTGATATGCTCAAAATCAAAGTGAAAATCTGTGTCAGAACAATGAAAGAAACTCAGAGCTATTTGGATCACATCACCACTTGAGTAAGTGGTATGAGTCATTCCCTGCTCATATCAGCTTTAAAAGCAGACTAGATATTGATGCTATAGGAAAGGCTGTTTTATAAAACTTTTACAAACATCTTAACAAACATCTTCCCCAACTCAAACACTTTAAGATCCATGATTAGAAGTCCACCAAAACCAATGTCACTTTGGAACATGCAATTTATTGTTGCAAAAAGATGTGTTAAAATTGCACTGAAATACAACTCTGTGTTGGTGACCTTAAGGCTTCTGTTCACTACAGCCTACCCTTGTACAACTTTCTCATTATCTCATAACACTTGATAAAAGTTCAGACTTAAAGTTTTGAAGGGTTTTAAGCTGATCTGATTGACATAGTATTCTTTTGCTTTGTCAAAACATTTCCTTATCTGATATCACTAAGACACAAAAGGCATAATCTGCTCATCATTTCATTGTTCACATATTTGTGATAATGGCACCACAAAAATTTAATAAGATTGCAAGTTGACAAAAAAAGTTTGTATACTTAGTGATGCCCACCAGTGCGTCTGAGATCTCACAGACCATCTCAGTAATTATTTGAAGGAAAAAGTTTAACTTCTCTGTTTGTGAGAAAACTATGGTTGAACTAAGTATGTCTGGTATTTAAGAATAGGTGTATTTTTTTCATTTTTATCTCTTGTTTTTTAAAATTGCATCATCCAAGGGTAATGATAGTGAAGAGATCTCAACCAATACTCTCATCACGGTCACTCTTAATCTGTATTTTTAATTTTTTTTAAAAAAGGATTTTCTGTCCAATTTTTCTTTTAAATTTTCCTTTACAACTGAAACCTTTCTCTTGAAATTGAGATCCTTCTGTGAAGGTGTATGATTGAAAGCTGGTCTTTCTGAAGAACTGCTATGAGATAGGTATGCATAAAAGTTAGAAAAAGCTTCAATTTCTTTATTTCCAAAATTAATTTACTAGCTGCACTGACTAATAACTGTTTATCAATGTCTTAAAGCACAAGAAAAGCATCCATGAATTTGCATGTTTGAATTATCACAATGTCCAATTGTGAGATATTTCTGTAGTGCCTTAAAACTATCCTTATCTTCTTTCTTTAACTGCACCTTCTACATTTTATGCAAATCTGGTGTCCTCTTGTTTTCACGGATTAGGAAGTCTGATATCTAATGCAGTCAAATCATCTTGCATAACAAGATGAGATCATTTTATATTAGGCTTCAGTGTATGCTTCTTCCTTGTTCTAAAATGGTGCTTCTGTGAGCCACAAGAAATTTCTAACCACAAATTTTTTTTCTCTATCCAGGGTAGCTTGATTAGTTCCTTACTTGTACTGACAGTATATTTGTGCCTAACCTATGTGCAGGGGTTGAGGAAATGACCTGTGAAACAGTTGTAAAAAACTCAGATGCAATAGCAAAACTTATTCCTGGGGGGATAGTAGCCTCACTATCTCCTCCTGACAGGCATGCTCATTACCCTGGCATGGAAGGAAGCAGGCTGGTTACTGATTCAGTTCCAGTTCTGCATTTTCCCCTAGAGTTGGCTCAATGGAAGTCAGACAGCTGGCAATCTCAGCCAAGGAAAACTGCAGCACAGAAAACTGTAGCATTGCCTCAAGTCATTTGACTGTACTTGCTGCCTCTCAGTATTTTCTCTCTCCAAGTACACCCCACAAATTTCAGCTTCAGACAGGAGTGAAAAACAGACTGAATTCAAATGTGCAAATATAATTTATGATCATAATTCGTGAAACACACAGATACTGCAGTTTGTAAAGACAGCAAGTGAAAAAAAATACAAATAAACTTCTGTCAGGAGTGAGAAACATATTCTCTAGTATAAAATGCAAAGAATATCGGAATATTTCTGTGTGCGTATTACAGCCTCATTCCACTTCTGTGATGATTCTTTGTCTATCAAGACCCAGAAGTGACTGCCACTGCTACCAGATTATAAGCAGACAAGAAAGCATTTAATATGAAAAAGATTAATCTAGCAGAAAAGTTCTAAGCATAAAAACTTTCAAACTGGGTATGTTTGCACCTTGAATCCTGCGTTAAGCTCCTAGGCCCTCACTTCTTGAAATACGTGGAAGGGCTGGAGCATGTCAGAGAAGAGCAATGATGCTGGTGAAGATTTTGGAGCACAAGTGTTACGAGGAGTGGCTGAGGGAGCTTGGAGGTGTTTAGTCTGGAAAAGAGGAGGCTCAGCAGGGACTTTATTGCTCTGCCTGAAAAGAGGCTGTGGCAAGGTGGGGGTTGGTGTCTTCTCCAAGGTAACACATAACTGGACAGTAAGAAGTAGCCTCAATTTGTGTCAGTAGGAGTTTTGATTGGATATTAGGAGGAGTTTCTCCATAGTAAGGATTGCCAACCACTGGAACAGGCTGCTGACAGAAGTGGTTGAGTCCCCATGTAGATGTCGCACTTAGTGCTAGACTTGGCAGTGCTGGGTTAATGGTTGGACTTGAAGGTCTTATGGGTCTTTTCCAACGTAAATAATTCTGATGTAATCTGTGATCAACTAGAAGAGAGTCCAAATCATTTTGTTATGTGAGGAAGGGTGCATATTTGCATAAGAAAATGCAAGAGAATTACAGGCAGAGCTCTGTGTAGAAAGATGAAATTGCAGAGTATCTGGAAAGAAGGCAGGATGGCATCTGCTACTCTGCTACACATAGAATTTTGCCTTTCATTCAAGAAAAAAAATAGTTTTAGAAAATGTTTCAATTGTTTGATTAGAAAAGGTTATCTGAAGAGCATAAAGCTATTTTCCCTGGCTTACCTATTTCTGCTTTTTTCTTTTTCTTCAAATTGCCACAATTCACGCTAACATGTTCCTAAGCAAAAGGGAAAAGTACATGGTGGTGCACAGGAAACAGGTCCTTTTATCAGAATCTGTGGTTCTGGATGTACTAGTGAGGGCTTCTCTGCTCCTTTTGACTTTCTTGAAGCACAGCACTACAGTAAGTGCTGACACTAAAATTACATCAAAAGCAAAGTGACAGGAAAACAGCCCATTAGTATCTTTTTTATTGACCATATGTCAGCTTTTTTATCTATAACAAATGCTTTTTCTTTCCATTTAAAAATACAGACTAAAAAAAAAATCAATGTTTTCTCTAATTCTGTAAATGAGTCAAAACAAAAGTAGATGAACACTGTAAAGGAATTAGCAATACGAAGACAGCAGAATCAAGGAAATTGTAACAGCAGCATCTTTTTGACTGAGGGTTCTAAGATCTAAAGATTACAGCAAACGAGCTAAACTAAGTTTACTGAATGCAAAAATAGATTACTCAATAAACACACGCAAACAATGGCACTCCTGAAGGTAATCCTTCCATTCTTGTCTTCACACCACCTTCCATGTAGGCAAAGCTGCATGTTTCTGTTCAACAGTGCTGACTGTAACTCAGTCTTTCACTGAAATTTTACCTGTATAAAATATAGGTAACTAGGAGGACGAGATTATATAAAAAATGGCATGAAAATCTTAGTTATTCCAGTCATTCCTGTATCATTGGGTATACTCTAGACTAGTTTTATTAGGATTGTGCTTTGGGCAAAATTTCTCAAGCATATTTGACTACTAATTAACTTTTGTCGAGTATAAAATGTGTATTTAAGGGGGCTAAAATTAGGTCCTTATGAGCACAGGGGAAGTTAAAAGCTTCTGCTAAATCAAATTGGATTGGAGTTCTACTACAATGGTGGCAAGTATGTTTTTTAGATTAAGTAAATTTTTTATGACTGTAACTCATCTAGTATACTGAATCATTGCAAATTGATGGCATGCATCACAGTACAGGCATAAAACCAGCGCAACAGGAATCTCATACAAAGAAAACTAACTGCTTTCATACCATTTTTTGGTAGGTTTTTTCCCCCTTCCAAAAAGGAGACAAGTATGTCTTGTAGAAATATTGCCAAGGGAATAGAAAATGGAAATTTGTATTTTGCATAAAAATATAGTTAGGAAATTATTGAGTTTTAACTTTAGGATAAAAGCTTAGCTATCACACAGCAGCTAATCTATAATGTATAAACAAAACAGTTCACAAAATGCAAAAGTATATCACGAGGGAAACTTCTCTTAGAGCTACATGACTGAACTTAGTTAAGACATGCTGCATTCCCTCGGCACGCAGAACTCACACTGAGATCAACAGGAGCCAGCAGGAGCACCACAGCTGAGTCAAGATTTTTTGCGACCCAATTTAGGTTCTTCCAGCATTACTGTATTATGCAAATTAGATGTAAAGAAGAGTGTCGCTGTGTGATATTTGTACATGTATATGTATCTAGGGAAAAAATCTGTGGAATGAAAACTTCTAACTTCTGGAATGTAGGCACATATATAGGCTGACTTTTAATTAATTACACATTTTAATGCATTTAAGAATCATAAATTTTATGTAAAAGCTTAAATTAAAAAATGTGTTTGAATATGAATCTCTGCTGTACATTTATGGAACAGAAAGAGATTTAGGGGTTGAGGGCTTAGAAAAATGATAAGTTACTATGAGTAAGATAGAATGTGAATTGCAAGACAGCTGTCCCATAGCAGTTACATATGCTCCCCCTAAATTTAACACTTGTTTCTAGCTATCAGAAAATTACAAAAACCTGACTATTGAAAGGTTGGATCTTGAGATTATCTAGTCCAACAGATAGTTTCCAAGAACCAGGAATTCTGGTTTTGAATATTGCCAAGTATGGAGACCCCACAACCTCTCTAAGCAAGCTATTACACTGCTTGACCATCTCCACAGTGAAAGAAGTGTATTTTATTTAAGTGGAATTGCCTGTGTATCAGGGTGCACCTATAGCCTTTACTGGCCCTGACCTGCTCACCTGTAAGTTTCATCCACACTTCCTGCCCATGGGCCCAGGAGCCCTGTTTCAGCTTGGCCTTCTTTCCCTGCCTCAGCAACACCACTGGAGAGCCAGTCTCCGGTTGAGTGACAGCTGTGCTTGTTCAGGGCCATTGACCCTCCTGGCCTGGATCCCAACTGGTCAGCTGCCTTCCCAGCCTGACCTTAGGTCTGCACTGTCACCATGGACTTGCCTGACAGTCACTGAGCTGTGTCTGACACCGTTCATCCCCACCAGACTTGATCATGTTCTGTGAATTGACTCCATGGCTTGCCCTCAGACCTGTCTCTGCTACAAACTGACATGATGATTTGGAATCTTGACGGAACCTGGGCACCACTCTGAGTCTACCTTGCAGGGACACAGTGGGACTGGGCTCTGGGTGGCAGGGTCCTGCCCTCCTGGCCATGACACTGGCCTCAATTACTGGCCTCAGGACAGCCCTTGCTGTTCTTGACACTGTATTTCCACTGGCAGCCCGCACCATGTGCCTCTGGCAAAAATTTATGCCTTTTAACCTCCCTTTCTCAGGTATTTATAAAAATTGATAAAATCTCTCTAGGTCTTGTCTCCAGGCTGAAGAGTTCCCATCCACTTAGCCTCTCTTCATACGTATGTCAATGCGTCAGCACCTTAATCACCCTCACGGCGCTTTGCTGGACTCACTGCAGTACGTTCATTTCTCTTGCACTGCGGAGTCCAGAACTGGCCCGAGTATTCCAGGTGTGCCTGAGCAGTGCTGAGTAGAAGATCATCTTCCCTGACCTCTTGGCAGTGCTCTGCCTAATGCAGCCCAGGATGCCACTGGCGTTCTTTGCTGTGAGGGCTCATTGCTAGCTCATGGTCCACGTGGTATTCACCAAGATCCCCAGGCCCTTTTCCCTGAAAAAGTTGAGACAGTTGGCCCCAGCTTGTCCTAGTCTCATATGAAATGGGAGCCTGAATTGAAATGTCATTGCTGTCCTCTTCGGCAGCAAATTCTGATTTCAGCTAAGCCACTGTGGAATTCTCCATCAATGATTTGTGTTGTTGGGTCACATGAGGGTGGAAAACCTCCTACAGATTTACAAAATTCATGTACAGGCACTGTGAACTGGAGATAGGAGAATACAGCTGGAAGGGGAGGGGAGTCAGGTTTAAAAGTGGGACTTGACATTCAATTTGTAGAAATTTGCCTTTGTGCTCAAGTAACTGATTAGTTATTTGCATAAAAATGAATTAATGAATGTCCAGGTAAGTTGGAAGACCATCAGAAGATACAGCTGTAAGTAGTATATAACACACACATATTGTTTCTTTAGATATCTATGTCCTCAGATTTAATATATTTACTGTATTTACTATATGGCACGTTCAAATATCCAGTCCAGTTTGTGTAAAAGCTATAAATGTCAAACAGAAGACTGTCTGATGTACTAAAGGAATCTTTCTTGATAACAGTGTTGAATTAACTTTCTTGAGTTGGGATGCAAAGAACAAATTAAATTTCAATTCTGTCTTTAAAAAAAAACATTCTCACTTGATATCATTTCTACTGGAGTGCTCAGCTCAGTGGGCTGCCCATTCAAAGAGACTTTGGTCTCAATCAGCTAATTTTCTCCTTATTTTTTGCTTGAAAATGGAAATAATTATTTACTAGCTGATATTCAACCACCAATTAGTTTTAGCTTATATATATATTTGCTTTTCTTAAACATTTAATGTTTTTCACATGATATGCACACAGCTAGTAAGCTTCTCTAAGCACATACAGGCTTAAAAAGGAAAAACAAAAAAAACCCCAAAATGCAAACCAGAAGTATACTAAAGAGAAGACAATACCAAAGCTTCCTACAAAGCTTTTGTTAAAATATGCAATTCATAACTCAGAAAATTCCAAGCTGTCTTAAATTCAATCTCAGTAGTATTTAAGGTCTGAGATGTGCCTAGACTCAGTTTAATTACAGGAAAATTCCACTTCAGCAGTCAATTTCAGAAACACTATTGACCAAAGAAGAAGTGTAATCTTTCTTTTATGACATGAACCATTTACTAATAAATATAAAGCTATATAACAGGTAGCAAAGGAGTCATTACAAATATGTGACCACGAAGATATGGGCTCATTAAACGCAAGAGGGAGCAAAATACTGAAATAAAAAATACAGTCTGGTCATTTCCTCAGCCTCTAAATGGCATCCTTTTCTCATCCAGTGTGCTAGATCAATAAATAGAATCTTTTATTCAATTTATGATATATAGTTATTGTGCTGTGGTTATTTTCAAAATGTGTGCTTTTTTTCTTTTTTAAAGTTAAGTTCATGGTTGCAACCCTAAATATACTTCAGAAATTTATCTACCACGTTGTTACCTACGTACAGCTTGTTTTCTTATCAAACGGAGCCATTACTAGGTATTTCTAATCCTTACTTGGAACACTATAGCTTAATAATAGCATTTGTTTTCTGTTTAATATATACTACAAAAACCCTAAAAGAAGGTACTGAGTATTAACTGATGAAAGAAGGAATTAGATGGCTTCTGTGAAGTAATATTGCATCTAACAAACCTTGTATTTAAGACATGTTTGGAAGATAATAATCAGCATCGTTCCTGGAGAATTCTTATAACTTGTAGGTATTACTTGCTCAAGACCCTAGACCAACTCTGAAAAGTAAAAATGCAAACAACAATCCAAACTAACATATGTTCCACCATTGACCTGACTGAAATATCCTCTCCTTTCCCTTCAGCATAGTAGATACGCTTAGTAGAAAGGAGATGGCAATTTCTGGTTTATATAGTTAAGTCATAAAGAGTGAAGGAATTTCATCAATTGCAGTTGATAGTGGTGCCACTGATTTGGGAAAATTGGATGCACAGGCTAATTTCCTCATTAACTGACTCAGCCAAATCTAAGGCTCATGAGAGAAGATTGATCTAAATACCTCTTGAAGTGTAAATGAATTTTTGGTGAAGCTACTGACAATAACATACTGTTATAGTAAGGAATTCATCAGATTACATCACTGCTTTGTTGGATCAAGGCAGATAGAAATGCTACAATACTCAAAATATGCTGGAGTCTTAATTTGTCAAATATTTAGTAAAAATAATTCATAACCCTGTGTCTGATTAGCCTATGCAAGGAATGTATGGCAATGATATATTCATTTATCCAGCCAGCTCTGAATGAAAAATACAATTTACTGTATTTTCCTCATAGTCACAATTGCAAGAATTGTAGGACTGTGATAAGTAAAAATAGAGAAAAAAAAATCAGGATATTGTTCCACTACAGACCACTGGCCTGAAAAATTTTGAGAACATAGTAAGGAACATTTAGATTAAAATAAAGGGAAATAAATGCTATTATCAAGATTGAGGAAGGCTGCTGGAAAATACACAACCTTATGATTCGAAATTCAGAAGACATGATGAAATTAGGGCTGTAGTATTTGTGACAGTCATAGCTCTTTGTGTATCTTTGCAGCTTTTCTCTAGATCTTAGGAATGAAAACCCATTACCAGTCAATGCCAAACTGCGCAGTACACTTGAATAGATCAGGAACAGGTAATCCTACACAGACATGACTATTGTCAGGACAACAAACATAAGTTTTGCAATAGACTTCCTCAAAGACTGTCACTCAGTATCAAATTATGATGGAAACTGATGACAGAAAAAGGTTTGTTGTGAACAGCAATGCTGACCTTTTTTTGAGATTTCCCAGAAGAGGTGGCACCAAAGTCCTTATACCGGAGTACCCTATCAAAGCTCTTCAAGACCCGTTACAGAACGTTGTGGTTAACTGCTTGTTCATAATAACTAAACAAAGTGTGGAAAGAAAGGAGGAAATAGTAATGTCATTTTTTCTTGTAGGGTGGTTTTTCCTTTGTTTGGATTATAGATTCTTCTTCAAATCTTTTGATTTCATCACTGCTTTTTACCTGCTTGATAATTTTGACATTTACACAATGACAGTCATGATACAATGTTCTTTTGCACATAACATATATTCTAGATTTTCTTTCTTTATTTCTTATAAGCCTACAGGACTTATGAATTGAAAGATTTGGCAACACTTAGACTTCAGCATTAGGTCTAGTAATTTTTCTAGTATGTAAGGCAAATCCATTGGCCTGACTATTTTTTTTTGAATAATGATCAGGGGCAATATTCTATGTCTGCCATCCATCTCTAGCCCCTCAGGAAGCTATGACCCATCTCTCTAGGCTTTTCTAGGCTTTTCTAGGAGTACAACCTACCAGAATAATATCACAGATTAGGGGAGGAGGTCTGTCATACGCCTCCAAATACCTCATTTTAAAGATGCCATGAGTCATTTTTCTGATGGATTTGATGGTTTAATATCACTGCAGTTTTTTTTCTGCAAGAGTTTCAAAACTACTTTATGCCATATTTTTAAGTTATGACCACTTAAAAGAAAAAAGAAGCACAGTTAGTTTTCCTAGGCAAGGAAGGCATCTGAACTTTCAGAGGAAATTGTAAGCTACTTCTCACTCAGATGCCAATTCAGTTCCCTGATCTTAAATTTTCTTTCCAAGTCAGATTTCCTGAGAAAGGAAGAGCAACTGCCTCAGATCTCTCTCTGGTAAAGTCAGGAGATGACTCAGATACTGTATAGTACTTGCACAGTGGCAAAACAGGTTTTCTCACTGCTTTGAAAGCTGAGCTCTCTGTTTAGGAGTGTAAGTTCAGTAGATAGTGCCATGGATGCAGAACCTACACCCACTCTGAACTGCAGAAAGTCTTCTAATTAAGCAAAGGTTATTAGTTTATAGAATAGTTATTCATGGGTTTTTCTAAGAATTGGATTTTTTTTTTAAATCTCATATATGACCATATTAGCATAAATTCTCTCAAATACTGCACACCCTATGTAATTCTTCTGATTATCTCTGTGAACTCATCAACTTCCAGTGTGTGATACAGACATCTGAATATCCTCTTAGGGAATAGGGCTGGAGTTTGTACCTCCCAGCACGTCCTTTGATTCCATTCAACTTTCTTTCTTTTTCCATTTATCTTAGAGGTGTAGAAAGATGTGTTGCAGCTGAATGAAGCACAGACTATCCTCTGGATAGTCTCTCTGGACTACCTCTCTGGATACTCTGTGCCAAAATGGTAGGTAACAATAATGAAAGCAGAAGCTTCTAGAGGCAAACCTCACAAGGGAATCTTTCTATTGATTTCATCAACCAATGAACTGTCATGTACCTATAATGCAGAATTTTTGTGCACATTTCTATTAAAATCTGCATCCATTCCTTGTAAAATTTTAATTGTAGTTTCATTTCCCTGTCCAGGGCTTTTATGAGCATTTCCTAGTAGAAATACTTCTGTGATGTTTCGTATCACTGGAGTAATTTCTCAGGGAACATTTATTATATGTGAGCTATAGCAACTAGGCATTTATGAGGCTTGCATATGACTCAGAGCTTGGAAGTACAGTTTTGTCCTTGTTACATCCTAAGAAAAATCTATGAACTTGTAGCATTGCTTTCTCTAAATGTATGTTCTTGTATATTTTATGTACAGTATGAGTGAAATATTTAGACTAATACCAAAAATAGCGTAATGACATAAAATGCTGGCAGAATTCAGTTTTATAAAATGGAAGAGTTATCCATCAAGACACTGCTAATATTTTTAAAATTTCAGATAATTTAGAATAAATTCTTCAATCTGCTTTACTGAAGAATGGTGCTGGAATTTTTAAAAGGGAAAACCAACTCAGCTTATATTGCTATGCTCCAAAGAGGTCTTGTACATTTGTGGAGGTAAGAAATCAAAACCCACAAATATCTGATGAATGTTTTGCAATCCTTATGGGTAGGCAGCAGTAAAAGAGGTGTGATAAATCAATAGAACAAATTGTCAGGCTGGCAATATGGCTTGCACTGTGCTGCTTCTCATTAGATGCAGCAGCAATTGCAGAAAAGCTATTACAGCATTCAGCACTGTTAATGAGATGTACTACCACAATTAGTCTGCTGACAGTGTATACAGTCTGCAACTGGGTTACCCTAAAACATTTTCACATGTAAGACAATTTAGCGAAGACAAATTTCTGATAGCTACCAACCCTTGAAAACTTTCCTAAAATATTTGTTGTAGTCTGATATAAACATCACCTTTGAAATTTGGCTCTGCTTCAGATAAACCTGATCAGTATTAAGATCCAAAGCCAGTGTTTTATTGATATTTAAGCCAATGCATTTGATAAGGCCCTTGATTATCTCCCTGAAACTCAATGTCAAATTCAAGCGTTGACTGGGCAAAGTGCCAGTTTCTAAATATTTTTCTGAAAAACCACAATGGAGTTTGGCACATCACTGTTTAGACAGGTTTGAATTTCACAATAGTTCCTAGTTTGAACATTATAATCTATAACCTGGGTACAAATTATATTGGACAGAAAAAGGTTGATATTTCAGTTTTCTTTTTATATGGAATATGTTTAAGGAAATGTCAGGAAAATTAATTTAATAAAATTCGTATTGCTTATATTAGTATGCCTGCACTTTTAAAACATTTTGATTTAAAAATAGTTTCCTACTTGTTTCAAGTACTGTTTAGGAATGTTTGGACTCTGATCTCTAGGTGTGAGGGTAAAACCTGACACAGCTTTTTGTGGTATTTCTCCATGGAGACCTTCAGGTTTCTCTGTCCATATCTGAAGATTTACAGCAGATTTATGTTTTTCTTTTAAACACAGAAATCAATAATTTTTGAAATTTACATTGATTTCTTTTTCCATTCTGTTTTATTTCTTGATAGCCATTGCAGTAACATACCATGGTATACAACATTCTTATTTTCCTATTTTTGCTGAAAACATCTGGGCCCCAAGGGCTCATCCGGTCCTGACTCTCCCTGTTCAGCCCCTGGCCCAGCATTGCTGGGGCCCCTGCCCTTAGCAATGCTGCAGCAGAGCTTGACTCCAACTCCCCCTGCCCTGGGCCCTGCTGACCTGGGCTCACCTGTGGGACCATGTCTCAGCCTTGGGAGATGGGCAATGCCCATCAGGGCTGGGCTGCCCCGCTGTGCCCTGCCTTCCCTGCTGGGACAGACCCTGGCTCCCAGGCCACCCCAGGGGAGCATGTGCTGCTGCTGGCCCCTCCCCTGCTCCCTAGGAGAAAGTGTACTCTACTGTTCTACAGTTATTAAAAACATTCCACTCTCTTTCTTTCTCTGCAATTTTAGCTTTTAAAAACACAAGAATAACTCCATCTCCTTCATTCAGCTGTTCAACATGTTCATGCCTACTACATGGATGTCTATGTACCTTCCATTCTAACTGCACTGGCAGATAAAATGTATCAGCTCCATGGCAACCTTCCAGACAGATAAACCCTAACATCTACATCAGTGTTAATTTTCACAGGTGAGACTCTCGCATCATCTGCATCCTTTCCTTTCATCCCCTGAGCTCACCCAGTCTCACCTACAGATCAGCATCATTCCTCCTTGGCCAAGGGTCCCTGGCTCAGTTTCCAACTCTTCTTATGGAGACTGCTCCTACACCTCCCTGTTCTGTCTTCCATTACCAGCTACTGCTCCTTGTTTATGGGTGTATCAGAAGACCTGCCCAGATCACGCTTCTGTGCCCGTGTATCTCCACCACCTACTCCATCCTGCTGATCAGCTCCATCCTTGGCTGCCTTGGCAGCTGTTTTCTCACCACATCTTCCCACCTCTGCTCCTAAACAAAACCGCACCTATCCACACAGCTTTTTCCTTGAGTCACCCCTGCACTACACTTGGAACGCTGCAGAGCATTCTTCACTCCTTTTATTCAATCCAAACTGAAGAGTCTGAAAAATCAAATACTTCTTCTGAATGCAAGTTTTAATATGCTTTAGGAGAAAATGTAATACAAGGGAACACTATGACCCTTCCCCCAAAACCCAGCAAAACAAAACCCCACATATGCACCCACGCCGCATAAAAAGCCAATAAACTTGAGCTATTCCTGAGAAAAATCCAGCAAAGTCCTTCTACCCTGTTCTGTTGCCTCAACAGGAATTAAAAAGGGTTAAAATACCTGCCGACTTCCTTTGTTTCCTTAATTATAATTTTGATGTTAGAAGCAAGAGATTGCTGAACATGCATGAACAGCATGTAGGTCACAGGAATAGGAAATTATGATTTATCCGTGATACATTGCTGGTTTGCAAGATGTCTTGGAGGAATCTTTCAAACAGAAGGAAAGGACTCAGTAAAAAGCTTGATCCCTTTTGTGAACAAAGAAACTATACAGGGATGGCAAAGAAATACTGGGATTCCTTTAGATAAATAGTGAACATCACATGAAATAAATAAAATGGATTAATCTGCTTTTAATATATTTAGCTTGACTTTTTTTCCTCAGGCAGCTTATCTTCTCTCAGAAAAAAAGGCAGCTAGGGTCAATTACTAACTAGGGTCAAATATTACCTATAATTTGTAAGCAAAACAACCTAATTCAAGTCATGGTTTTGTACACAACGCTATGAAATCTCATTCTAACCTTTACATGGATTTATAACTCATTGGTGCATAATAAGTACAGCCTCCTCCTAATGAAGCTGAGTCTTTATATTTTTAACACTCATTTGGAAAACCAATTAACTCTGGCTCTATTGAACAACTAGAACAGGAAATAAATCAAATGTTAAAACATTGGTGAAGAGCCAGACTTTCTGTAATTAGAGTACTGATGTGCCCAAGGCTGACTATGTGGTGTGCAGCATTATAGATTGACAACTTCAACAGTCCAAAGCAATTAAAATTGTATGTTCCCCTTGCTACACATGCTAACATCTAGTAAAACCACTGTATGATATTTACCCTTCAAATCTGGGTTCAAGTTCTTTATGATTTATAAGAAGCATAATATTCCTTCTTAAATGTAGAAAACTAAAAAAGTTTTCAGGTTTTAAATTACATTTAATATGAATAATCTGCAGGAAAGGTACAGTCTTTTAGGTGGGAGACAGCATAAATTTCCTAGACAACATTAACAGGTTCACTGACCACATGCAATGTTTTCAAAGAAATTGGAATTTATGGTGGCAAGCCTTAAAATGTATTTTAAAATTACTTTCTTTGCTCTCCTGCATTACTTGAATGTACAAAGAAAAGGTTTATTAAATCTCAGGAATAAAAACCAGTTGTTCAGTATTTCTCCAAATGTTTAATACTACCTCTAAACTTTCATTATTTGGACTTTTCCTGCCTATAAAGAAAAGCAGTTGTGGGAATAAAGTAAAGCACATACTCTTCTCATGACTCTCTGTTCCCATTGACTGCCAGGGATTCTGATTTGGCTAAGTTGGTGGTCTGAGTTATTCACCTCTCCATGAAGCATAGACAAAAACAACCCCAAAACACTGACAGGTGTATATAATGATGGCTCTACATAAAATCTTTATACAATCCTTACTAACTTAAACATGAAGCAAAGTGTGTAACATATTTACTACATTCAATACACAGTTTCTTGGTATGCACATACATCATCTTGAATACCAGATACAAATCTTAGTTAAAGATAATACAGGTGTCAATAAATTCTTAGTAAAAAAACTGTATGACCTGCAAGTTGCGCTCTAGAGAAACATCTCACAGTGACAGTACAGTGCTTCCACAAACTATTTCAAGCATTGGAGTTAAAAACAGAGAAATAAATTTCATCAAGTGGCTGAAAAATTCCCTATAGATGAAATACCTTCTGAAATTCATGCTCAGGCTTGCAGTGACTACTATAATTAAATAAAAATGTGAGAAATCTGTGGGTCTATACACAGTATGTGAGTATCTGTTAGCAAGAAGCTCCCTCTCAAGGGCCGTTACCATGCTGGTGTACTTGGACCCTGAAGTGCTCAGAGAGCCTGGACAGGTTTCTGGGTTCCAAGCAGTTGTTGAGTTGCCAAGGGAAAGAATAAAATTCTCTGTCAGCCTTAGCAACAAACTGTGGAAATGGAGGACTAGTCCTTGCCCCTGAACTGGATTAAACACTTCTTCAAAAAGTGGTTGCAAGCACTTTTGATAAATTTATCAAGCTGGGGATGGTACCCTGTACCAGGAAGACAATAAACAGAACACTCAACAGTAAAGAAGTTCATTTAGAAGTGCATTTGATGCAATCTCAGTAGGTTTCAGAGCTCACTGCAAATGAAAATATAATTAAAGTTTTGAAAAAGAGTAAGACGAGTAAACATTACCCAAGTTTATGACAGAAAGACTAAACTCCAGTAGTAAAGACCTAGAGTAGATAAACTAAGATGTCCTTTCCACTGCTACAGTGAATTGGACAGGCATTCAGGTGCAGGCAACCAGAAGCACCAATTACACCTGACTCACATTCTCTTTAGTTTCTGTGTCATTATTGGTACGATATGCCCACCAAATCTTGTATTTGTTTATTTTTTATAGAGCTGGTATAATTCAGAGCAGCTTTGATAGTCTTAGCTTTGGTTACTTGAAAATGAATGAACAAGCTGCTTATATCCTCCCTTAGGGGATGAAGAAGCCAAATGGTCTCGGGACACTTGCTGGGAAAATTTCAGCTGGTAGTTCCTTTAGCACGTGAACAATCGAAGGCATCAAATTATTTTTAGAGCCTATTACAATGCTTGCATGGGTAAATATACAAATTTTCATTTCAAATATCTTGAAGGCACTGGTAGATATTTAAGATACAGCACAAAAAGGGAAAGACCTTTCAATACATTATTAAATCTACACTGTCTAACAGCTAGATGCCCCTCATAAGAATAAATCTCACTGAAGTTCCAAAAAAGAGACCCGCTCCTTCTGACCACAAATCACACACATGTATTCAAAGCTGAAAATACTTTATCAGTCATCAGTGACTAGAAGACAAAACCAGGCTTCAGAAGCTTTAAGCGCTGCAGATATCAATACTAGGATCTATTTATGAAAGGTAAGAAACTTGCCTAGCAGAATAAGATTTTATTTCTGAGAAGACTGGTCAAATATGGATAAATACGATAGCAGGTGAAACTAGAAGTATATGCAAAAAGCTTTTTTGAAGACATAAGGCATCTCAGATTTTTTTTCCATGTACTTTACTGAAACAATCAAGGAACCTAAGAAGCAAGACTTGATTTCACTTTTCACTGTCTGTAGCTGAACATTATATACATACATAAATGATACAGCTGTTCTATGTACAGCTGTTTTGCCTATGGGCAGCGGAGTTTTCTCCATGCTAAGTTATTATTGCACAGAGATGTAATATTTTTGGCATTTCATTTTAAGGAAATTTTGCTTTGCTAAGGACCATAGACATTTTTGGACAGTTTAGCTTATTTTGAACTCACTTTGTTCAGAAACCTTCCATAAGTTTTGAGTATCACTTCCTTTCTTAAATATTCAAAATCTCATTTTTCTGATAGCTCAGCCTCCAAAAAGATCAACTGTCTGCAAGTAAATAAAGAAAAAAGTAAATTGTAATAATTTTGCTAACATAACCACTGATGCAATACTGATGACTGATTATTTCACAGACCTTTTGTACCTGATATTCATACCTGTTTAGTATTTAATTAGTAAGTTCTGCTGTGGACTAAGCAAAGGTGTTATTTTTTTTAAGCAGCAACTATATAATCTGTGAGAATTTTATGTGCTTCATTCTTAAATTTAGGATAAATTTAACATTTATCCTTTCAACTGCATTTTTTCATTTATTGAAATAATAAAAACCCCTAAATATTCTGTCTCATTTTCATCCTTCAATGCAGTATCTGCTCTGAGAGAGCAAAAATGATTATAAGTTTTTTTATTATTTAGTAGCTCATCTATAGTAACAACTTGAATTATTGCCTGAACACTACTAGGCAAAAAGTTAAAACCTAACTTATTTTGTATGCCCTTGCACTCTCAATTTAAGGAGGAAATCATTAACACTATTTTTTTTTTTAGACTATGACTCATTGTAACTTCAGTTAAAATCTTTGTCCACTGAAAGACATTTCAGTTCCCCTACACTTATTTTTTTACTTCTTGTTCTTGGTTATCGAAATTCATTAGTTTTGATAAAGGCACAGAATATTTCCTCTTAGCTTTAGGTATGTGACTGGAATATTTAGTTTGAAAGCACTGTTTTACATACCTTGTACTCTTCACTGAGAAAAATGGAATTTTCACAGATAATTTGGCCCATGTAAGATCTGATTTGCTTTTCTGTGAAGTTGCTATGGAAACACATCTATTCATCTAAATATGGATTCAGAAGTGTTAAAAAAAAAAAGACTCACAAGAATAATTACCAAAAATCACTATCAAAATAGAAAGATGCAACAACAGTCACAGGACTTTATCCTTTGTCCAGTACTATTCAGTATTTTATTTAATTACTTGGGTGGAGTTATTAAATATACAATTGCATAGATGACTTCAAGATGGAATGGTAATGCAAATATATTGAAAATTCAAATTTATAACTTGAAAGTCATTTTGATATATTGGATATAATGTTTAAGATTTGTTGGCTAAAGCATACTTTTGGACTTCAGGTTTCTGTAATAATATCTGCTTAAGCAAACGATTATGTACATTATCTGGCATCTTAACTATTTAGGATTCACTCCTCTCAGGAACCTTTTCTCAGATTTACTATTTTTGCCTTTTCTCCTATTTTATTTCTATGCACTATTTTACTGCTGATTTCAAGAAAAGATGCAGAAAATGGCTGTAATGGCAGATGTAGCAATACCACCACAAATAATATGACTTAGAGGAAAAAGAGGAGGAAAAGGGGTAAGAAGTAGAAGCACCTGAGAAGTACTCTCATGAAAGATGCAATATTAAACATAATGCCCTTAAAAACAAAGATGAGAATTTTCCAATTAATATGAAAGTATACAGAGCAGAGGAAAGGACTGAAGCAGTGGGATGATATTGTTGAAGATGCTAGAATATTTATTAAAAGGATTAGCACAGGAAATCCAATTTTAACTTGTACCATATTTCTGAATGAATTAAACTCATGTAGCAAAATACATTATCCAGAACGTCTGATGCAAAAAATTATAAATTCAATTCACATTTAATATGCTAGCAGGGAAAGCTGATTTAAAATAAAGAATAACTTATGAATCAATGTTTTAAGTTGTTTTACCATTTTTCTTTGGTACGTGGGAAATGACTAGAACTTCTATTAGAGTTTGCACCTCTTTTCACAATGGAAGTACAAAACCCCATTAAAAAGAACCCCTTTCCCTCTTTTACCAAAAAAAATGTAGATACATTTGAAATTATAACTAAAATGTGTGAAAGATAGAGAAATCTCAGCTGAAGCAATTTCAACACATTTTTATAATGTGGTTTGATTTCACAAACAAAATGTCCATAAAACACTATAGAAGAAATGAAGCAAATAAAACTCAAAAGATGAGACAGGTAAAAAAGAAATCAAAGAAGGGGAAGTATAAAGAAGTATCAGTAGAAAAGAAAAGGAAAAAAGAACAAATGATTTCGTTAATAATTACTTCTATTCTTTCAGAACTTTAGATTCATACTTGAGATAACTGGAATAGCTCAAACCTTACAACATATAGTGCAACAGAACTTAGAGCATGACCTTCATCCTAACGAAGAGAATGACATTAAAAAGAAATATTTTTTTTCTTTAATATGAAACCAGAAGTTGAAAAATAGACAATATTTACTCTCCCTGAGGGCCATAAGGCAATAGGTCGATGGATCAAGGGAAATAAAGGAAGCCGCCTCACTTAGTGGTATTTTAAAGAGCTAATCAGGCACAGCACTTGCTCTCCTGAAGTAGATTGTAATTTCATCTGAACAGGAAGATCTAGAGCAAAAATTTGGGAAAAAAAAGCTTCCTTAAATTTTGTTTAATAGTGGTAGTGCACAGGACTCTGATTTATATTTCTAGATTATTCACCCTACCTAGCCCCCCAGTAAAACTACACTATGCTTGTTACAGTCACTGAGGAAAATCAACTCTTGAACTATGCTAAGTGGCTTAAAGCATAAGGGATGAATTGGGATAGCTGCACCCCTTTCCACCAGCACCTGAGGAGACCAGGGAGCCAGAATGACTGTGTGTCTGCAGGTAGAAGGGCCTCAGAGAGCTTGTTTAGGACCCCAGATATGATTGCAAGAGTGTGCTCGCAAGTTATTTATCTCTAATCATCCCAGAGCAGCATTAATGGTGTCAAGAGAGCTTCTATGAACAAAAAAAAAAGACACTGAAGGTAATTTTTAAATGTGCTTATTCATACAGAGCACAAAGGGTGTATTTGTACAGATGCATATTTGTACAGATTTTCAAGCATTTCCACTGAATTCCAGAGTGGTTTTATGATTTTATGTCATTTAAAATAATTAAGTGTATCAGATATTCACTGTGAGGTTTGTATCAAGAGCTAAATTTTTTTTCACAGAGTTAAGACAATGCCTATTTTTCAAAATAAATCACCTTTTCTTTACCACAGCATATAAAATACACTTAGAATTAATGAGTATCTTCGGTGTTTAAATTTAATTACCAAATTAGTGATCGTCCATTTTCTCAAGGCTGTAGCACCACAACCGTACACAATGCTGACATGATGTTCTGTAGAAGTGCCATTTACAATGACCCATTATTGAGCTATTTATTGATGAGTTATTTTAATGTCTTGTGAATATTCAGCTGTTATAATTTAAGTGGATTTTTTAAAAGCTAAATTCATTGCCATTTGGAAACAATAAACTAATGTTTTCAGTAATTTCATGGATGTGAAAAATTACTTATATTTTAAGAATATAGAACAGACTAGAACAACTTGTCAAACAACCTGTGGAATTTCTCCACAGTAGTTATTGGTCATCTATCCAAAATGTTTGGACCATCAACCAAACGTGGAGAAAGTGAAAATTAAATGGCATTAAGTGTCAAAATAAAGAATGACTTGGAAAACCCACCAACTGTTTTTGTTTTTTGTGATAAATTGGGTTTGCCTGGACAGGTTTTGGTAGCAGGCAAGGGCTGCAGGCAGGGGTGGCTTCTGTGAGAAGCTGCCATAAGCTTCCTCCATGTCTGACAGAGCCAATCCCAGCTGGCTTCAAAACAACCTTGTCACTGGACAAGGCAAACCATCTGTGACGAGGGGAGTAACTCCGGGATAACAGAGTTAGGAAGGGCAGAAAACCCAGGAACTGCAGTTAGAGAGACAGGAGCAAGACTGTGACAGAAAACTCTGCAGACTCCAAGGTCAGTGCAGAAGGAGGGGCAGGAGATGCTCCAGGTGTCAGAGCTGAGATTCCCCTGCAGCCCATGGAGGAGCCTATGCTGGAGCAGGAGGATGTGACCCAGTGGGAAGCCCATGCTGGAACAGGCTCCTGGCAGGACCTGTGGCCCCATGGAGAGGAGCACACACCGGAGCAGGTTTCCTGGCAGGATTTGTGACCCCATAGGGACTCACACTGGAGCAGGCTGTCTCTGAAGGACTGCACTCCACAGAGGGACCATGCTGGAGCAGTTTGTGAAGAACTGCCGCCCATGGGATGGATTAATGTTGGAAAACTTCATGGAGGGAACTCCTTGTCTCCCATAGGAGGGATGCCACACTGGAGCAGGGGAAGAGTGTGAAGAATCCTCCCCCTCAGGAGGAACCAACTGATGAACTGGTGTGATGAACTGACTACAACCCACATTCCCCATCCTTCTGAACAGGTTGGAGGGAAGAGGTTTGAGAATGAAGTTGAGCTTGGGAAGAAGGGAGGAGTGAAGGGAAGGTGTTTTAAGATTTGGGTTTATTTCTCATAGTCTTTGATTTGATTGGCAATAAATTAATTTTTCCCAAAGTCAGGCCTGTTCTGTCTGTGACACTAGCCAGTGAATGATCTCTCCCTGCCCTTATCCTGACCCTTTAGGCTTTCATTATTGTTCCCCTCCCCTGTCCAGAGGAGAGGAGTGATAGAGTACTGACAGAAAATACTGTATACTGAAATGCATTTGAAGAAATGAAAGCATTCCCACAGAACTGCACAAGACAAATTCAGCAGCCAGAAACTGTCACTGACAGGTAAGTCAGAGTTTGGAAGAAAATTACATTGGATGGTGTAGTCAACAATATATTAGCAACAATTCTGGTAGTCTGTGTTGCCTACTGAGAAACAGAATTAAGGTGAAAACCAGGAACCATTTCCTGAACAAAAAGGACAAATTCTCTAAAGTCATAGAGGGAAAAAAAAAAAAAAAGAGCTACCAGGGAGTTTCTTTGAAAATCTCAAATCCTCCAGGCTGTAAGATTTCTGCCTACATTGAGTGACACTTTCCTTGAGGACACATGTACTGGCAGTTTTCTCAATGCAGTACTCAGGTCATCCAAGGCACAGAAATCACTTATGCATCTGAGGAGCCTCAGCTCTCCCCTGCAGACAGCTTTGATAAACAAGATTAATGTCTTTTCACAACAAGAAAAAGTACCTTCAAACCCTGACTTTATAAAATAGTCTATCACTAATTAAAAAAGTGGGTTAGCAAGATAAGTAGCACATGGGTAGCAGAGTTAATAACAAAAATGCCCACATGGTGAAAGGAATTCCAGCCACTAAACAGACCTGATAGTTGGTAAATAGAATACCATTATATAGATAGTTGGTATATAGGATACCATTTGCATCATTACAAATGTAAAGCCTTGAAAATCATTAGCATGGCCACGCTGAGTTCAAGGGAGCGTTGGTGCTGTCATAAACACTACTAGAATTTCCTACTGGACTATCCTGAGAAAATTTACTTAATATTTAACACACAAACATAAGCTTTTAAAATGTTCTGAAAGCCTTAGATATTAATTCTGACCAATGAAAATGACAGCAACAATAGTAGATAGATGTCTAAAATTATCTGAAAGGTGGTAGTTGCATTGCAAGTAGTTCAATTGAGACGTTGTATTTCTGGGTATTAATATCTGGCTGTCAGCATTCAAATTGTGGCAATTTTATGAGTTAGCCATCTTTCAAATGCTGTTTATCTAAAATGCTCAAAGACATTGGATAAAAATAAATTTGCAGTCTAGAGGAGAAACTCTAAAATAAATAAAACATTTTCAGCTCTACATATTATAAATTTCATTATTAACTTCTATCTTGAGACTAAAGTATTACTCATATACAAACAAGACAATTCTTTAAATTCAAGAATATAAACTTACAAATGTAAGAAAAGTGGTAATTAAGTCTATAATTGACAAAATCAAATCTGTTATCATCACTTACTGTTGAATCTATTTAATGAGTTATAGTCACAATAAAAAACTACTGATTGGAAAACTATTTCCAGATGCACATAAATATATCAAATTCTTGAACATACACATAAACCAGCCCATTTATAAAACAAATAATTTTTTTCACATTAATGGGTGCAGAATCAACTGGAGGGTATACATTTCCAAGTCTTTACAAATTAATTTAAAAAATAAAAGTGGACAGAAGAGAATACACTATTAAGTTTGTAAAAAACCACAATTCCCTTGGATTTCAGTCACAAGTTTTCCTGCATGGCAAATGTAGAACAAAGATGTAATATGGATAACTTAGAGCATGCATACAACTGTGTCAAGTATATTCACTATCCTGAATCACAGAGGATTTTGGGGATATTTGTGCAGAATATTTCACAAATGGTCTTTTGTATTACACGTTAGGGTCAACGGGATATTTGCTTAAAAAAGGAAATTAAATAAGATTAAATACTATTACATTAACCTTGCTTGCTTTATAATGCCTTATTAAGTAGGGGTAAATAGGATTTATGCTAATCCCAAATTTATACCATTAATCCTGTTTTACAGTACATTTATTTCTGAACTTTTTTCTCTTACTACAGTCCTTTCAACATTTTCTGAATTTACAAGACTTTCATGTAATAAAATAGCAAGGGTGACTGCTTGGAATGAACATCTTGCCTGATCTATACAATTACAATTTGTATGGTCATTACATGACACAAGAATGAGTGATGAGCATTTGACAAAGACATGGCAATTTGTTAGCATTGCCTGCTGGCTTGAGTGACACTTTTATATTACCTCATTTTTTTTTTTTCCTGGAGTCTTTTCAAAGCTTTGGTTCCTGATTAAATTCTGGGACAGGCAGTTGCTAAAGCCCCTAAAATATATTTTAAAATAGCTTTGATAGTGTTGTGTCATTCACATATTCTGGCACCTTCTTTCTACATACTGATTATTCCACTCCTTACCTTGCACCCCTGCATTCACAAATCACCATCACTAATAATCACAGCAAGCAAAGGGCTGCCCATGTGCACAGCACATGGTCACTGGGTGAAGTAAAATCCAAATGAAAATTAAACTAAACACCAGCACAGACTTGTACAACATCAATCATTCTGGACTTTGGACAAAGCAGCTATTAATGACACATAAAGCTGCAACAAGGCAAAGTACAACACCAGCCATTTTGGCCTGAAATTCCGTTGTGTTTTAGAAATCCCCTTGATGTAATAAGCCTGCATTGCAGCTGCAATACATCCCAGATTTTGCTCTTCCTCAAGGAATGATCTGTGGAGACTGGGTACCATGTACGTATACATGCACATTTCCTCAGGTGTGTGGGTGTTGTTCTGAAAGTGTTACATAGTTATAGACTATGCAATGCAACATGTCCTTATTTTTATTGTAAGACAGGTAGCTTGCCTGTGGCTGCAGCTATAAAAGCAGCTGGATCAAGGTCAGTGATACCTCCAAGCTGCTCACACTGATGCAACCCTGCTCTTTTCCATGCAGTTCCCTTCACACTGGTGCACAAATGATTAAAAGCAAGCAGCACTTGACATTTCTGTGGCCATTTCTCTGAGCCCTTCCTGATGCTCCTTCTGCACAGTGGCCTTTGCATCTCAATATTAGCTTTTGATATGTTTTCAAGATGTATCTCAATTATAAATGTATCACAAAGTACCCAGTGGCATTGTGTCCTTCCTAAGATAGATAGGTTGAGATTTTAACTGAATGGAAAACCTTAGGGAAATCTAGGATTTGGACAGAAAAAGGTAATGCTGACAGTAACCTCTCATAATTCATTTGTGTCCCTTTTCATTCCTTTTCTTACAGTAATTTTGACTGTGTCATTTACTGCTGAAAATTTCCTATTTTGCTAAACCTAATACCTTACTAATGCTTTACTTCATGATTATATCCATAGATTTCAGAAGCAACATGCATGAAGTAACATTATGAGAACACTGTCAACTGGCTCATGCCTTTTCAGCATGAAGTAACCACTTAAAACCAAACGATTCAGGAAAAATGAAGCCTGTGTTCTTTTCTCATCTATTTTGTACAAGTATTGCTGTTTAATGTGTGAAATCATTTTTGGGTTTTCTTTCTGTTAACAAAATCTATAGGTATTTCTTTTTCTATGTCTATTAAAATGATAAATTACTGTGATTTCAGTCTGGATTTATTTTTGGCTTTAGCATAAAACAAAGGAGAATCGATTAAGAAGTTGATAATATTTTTTTCTTAATATTCTAAATATATTCAGCTTGAAATAAGTTCAGCAAATCAAGCTCCTATATGTGCAGACTTGCATGAAATGGTGCAGAGGAACACATTTTTTGTGTGCATTATATAGTAAGCTATATTGTATATGGTATTTTGTCATAATTGGAATTCCAATTCTGATTTATGTTAATTGTTTTCATCTCATGTGTAATTAAAAATTACAGTCCATTCTTTTTTAGTTTGTTTCTTATAAAAAATATACAACTCCAAAATAACTTTAGTTTAATCTCCTCATTGTGAAGCTAATGCTCAACTGCCTTTTGCACTGTAAAGAACACAACTGTTACAAGGAAAAGAACAAATGCTAAACTATATTTCCTGTTTAAAACAATTCTTACATACGAGCAATTAATTGAATACAAAACCCCATAAATACCTTCAGATTTAATAGCTATTCCTTTTAAAATATATTGTTCAGCACGTACCTTGTTTAGTGCTAACAATGCTCTCCCAAACATATAAGTTAGAGATATGCAGTAAACACACAAATACTGCAGATAGATACCATCTATGTCAGTAATGACAATGACAGAAGATATGGAGACCATGATAATGAGAAAGATCCCTTTAATGAAAGGAAATTTTTTGAAAGAGATTTCAATTTAAATAGGTTTAACATTCAGTAGAATCTTTATATTACCTCACAGCAATTTTTGGTATTTGTCCTGGAAATACATGGATTTTCTATTTTTATATTTGTAAAATCTTAGTAATTTGTCTTTATACCTGAGCCTTATTCAATACTTTTCTTCTTCTATCCTGTGATAGCTACCCAATTAGAAATAACCAACACAGTGTTAAAATGATAACCCACAGGTTAAAAAGAGCATATTGCCTTCAGCGATGATAAAATTTTACTGCAGCATTGACCCCTTCTGACTTCTGACAGTTTGCAATGAGTGTCTGGACTGCTCTCAGCTACATTCTTTGCTCTACTCCATCAGCATTTGAGGGTCCCCAAGGGCTTCTCAGAACTCAAGAGACAGCTGAAGGTGCCCCTCAGATGTAATCTTTGCAGAACATAAAAATGGATAGTCTGCTCCAGACTCCTCAGTACAGCAGAGCTTATTCCTCCTTGGAACTTTAAATCTGGAAATCTCAATTCAAAGACACTGATATTGTGCTACAAAATGGAGTTCGTTGTTACATATGGGAGAGAAAAGTAGTTCTGAATATACGAATATAGAAACTTTGACTCCTTGCCATATCAATATTAATTTCCAGCTGTCATTATTTGACCAGCACCTTTCTACATGGGTTCTTATTTTTGACATAGATAAGTATTGCAACTCTTGGTCTTGCAAAACAGACTAAATATAAAGCAGTGATTTAGTTTCATTACTGGCAGCATCTCAGTGTATATTTCCCAAGACTCTACTAAATCACACTGTACATTACCTCAGTTGACAACTTTGGGGTTGTATTTTATTAAAATGTTAAAATACCAGCAATTTCTCTTATAACTTAAAAACACTTATATGTATGCTCAAAAGTGGATTCTTTAGAAAATATGTTCTTTGTGGAGAAGAACATTTACCATTTTCTTTGCATCATTTTTCTGACAAAACATAGCTTTTAATAAAAAACAACAAAAAAGCCCAAGCAAAAATATCTGGAGACAATAGCTCCATTCACCTCCATGTGACAATACAGTCTGCTTGAGACTAATTGCAAAGCAGCATCTCTCAGCTGCTACTGTCTCCCAGCACTGAGGGTTGTTGTGCACAAGGCTGTAGCACATAAAAGTGTTCCCCTGCTTGAGAAGTGGCCACTTTGGACAATTAATAAAAGTACAAGAGGACTTAATTTACTTACACGCCTAATAAAACATCTGAAAGTACATACAGTCAATAAAGAGAGACAATGATTCTGAAGAAAGGTTCTAGGTATTTGTTCAAAGTAGTATCTGAGGAAGTACATCTGGATTAGTATTATGGAAAAATTATGCATTATAAAAAGTATTAGACAGTTTTTGCCTCTGAAAATAATTTTATGCAACCATCACAAACAGTCTCAATTCTCATTTCTGAATTTAGCTGTAATAAACCCATTCCTTCACTGGAACTGCTCCACATGTACAATATTGTGGGGCTATGAATCAGACTCCATATATTTAATTCATTGGCAAAGAATCTCCCATCCCTGCTCTCTGCTCTATCAGATTATGTCCAGTCAAGGCCAATGTTGCTTTCAGCAGCAGTAACTGGTAAGATAAGATCACCATAACCACTTGTTTTCACATATCTGTGAATTGTTACAGATGTCTTGTCTTCAAAGCACACCGGCTACAGTGAAATGTCAAAAGGCAGCAATTTCTCTTTTAAGGAGAAAATGTAACACCACAAAGTGGTCTCCACCAAAAAACGTATTTGGACTAAAAAACATGCATTGTATGCTTTTATAATCTCTCCCCACAGAAGTTCTTCTTCCATTATTTCATCCCTGCTTATTTTGGCATGAAGGCTCCAGGACTGTAAATGTTCTGGTAGGAGTATTTTTTTTGTTGTTATAAATAACTGTATTCCTAGTGTCATCACAAGGGATTTCTGCATTCCTTCAGTACTGAAACACAAAAACATTTATATCTATATTGATGGAAACTGGTCTTATACAAATATCCATGTACACAAACCAGATTTTTGCCAGAAAAGCAGAAGAATGGCTGTATGCTGAAAAAAAGGCTGCTTTCGCAAATAATGATAATCTCTAAATACCAGAGAGTGGAAGAAAGACAAGCTTTTGATCAAAAGATCTTGCAGAATCTTTGTATAAAATAACAAGTAGATCAGGATCTTCACCTCTTTCCAGTGTCCCTCACACAAGATTACAAATCCCTAGCCTTTTTTTTTTCCTTTTATAGCAACAGATCTGCTTTGACAGCTTCCAGCTGTGGTTTGAAGTTTTTGGAAAACACGACTCATTTTAAAATTCCTTAGGTTGAAGACATTAAGGATTACATTCACTTTGAAGTAGAAGTCTGCATAACTGCCTCTTTGGATACTCATCTAAAATTCAAATTCTCGAAACTGCCATGGTCACATCACATATCATCTAAGCCAGGAATATGTAAGTTTTCATAACTAAAATACATCAGATGCCCAAAAATCAGTTTCTTGTCTTAATGTTACCTTCCAAATATGATAAACTCCAAAACCAATCCACAAGGTAAATTCTTTGCCTACAGCAACCAAACCCAATGTGTGATTTCAGAGAATCGCAGTTCACTAACTCCCACTAATTTTTTCTTTAAAAATTCAAATTTTAGACTTACTATCCAAGATGTGGAATACAAAAATGTGATTCTTTCCTGCTTGGAAAGATTTTAACATCCCAGAGGTATAGAATGCCACTGGGATTCCATGTCCCACATGCAGCACCTTCCGAGTGCTCTGTATTCCCTGCTGCTGGCTCCAGGGGTGTGATGTGCTGCATCCTGGCTCTCCTGTGTGAGGTTGAGGTGCCCACATTAGGGCTACAGCCATTAAAATGAAGGAGAGTCTTGCTAGAGGGGAGTCGCTCCCAAGTGCTGAAGTGGTATATGATTTAAAAGGGGTTTCTTGTTTTAGCATGCTCATCTTTGTATGCTGTATAGAAACTTTAGTGCCTTCTTGAAATTTCATGGAGCGAACAATACCTTCCCTATTTAAAAATACTGGTCATTATCTATTAGAATATAAATTATCAATAATTAGCAGTAGAAGTAACAAGCCAAAATAATACCATTATATGTATGTAGACTCCACCTTATTTGAATGAGCTGATTATCACCACACTTACCCCACACTGATATAAAGAGATGTAAATTTGATCGGACCCTTAATTAGTCTGTCCTGTAAACAAATAGACATCTCAATGTAAAAAATGTTGTTAGGCATGTTATGACAAGAAAGACACAAGGCATCTCAGCTGCAGAACTTCTCCAGGAGATGTTAAACAGCAAAGAGAAACAAATTTTACTTATGACATAGAGAATTAAACACAGCCAAGTTACTAAAAGTAATGTAATTTGGAAGCAAAAACACAGCAAGATGCTGAGCACAAGCAATACGGGAAGTGAAGAATCATTGTGCAAGTTTCAGGAACTGTGTAAGTAGAAGCCTGATGGGTGTGGGGTCAAGGGATCAAAATGTTATTGCTTTGATACGATTATTTTTTTACAATATTTTATTAAAATGGCAGTAAATCAATTTATGGTTTGAAAGCTCTGAGGTCTTGCTCACTATTACTGTCTCTGCACTGAAGATTATTGGCATAGCGATATCACTCTGTGATGTTATTTGGTTATTTAGTACATGTATTTCTAGTACTTGAGGTTGGTACTATCTAGAAAGGGCTGGAAATACAGTATTTGGCTTCACAGCTTCCCACTGCAGATACAACCTCTCAGTTACACCATGAATCATTTAAAAGTGCTAGCACTGAATTGCAGGCTTACTACAGTAGCATTTATTAAAAAACATACTCATTTGAAGCAGTAATTGTTCTGCTACCAGAAGGGCACAACCCTTCATAACATCCCTTTAACAGTATTTTTATGAAGATAGAACTTTAATTTTTCCAGTAGCTACAAAGTGCAATGCATGAGTACCCTTCCTCATGTTTTTCATTATGTATCACTACCCAGAGGCAATCATTAGCTAATTTGCTGATTTACAGTCGCAGTTTACTAGCTTTAAACAATGCTTAGTCATTATGATTCCATTCTTAGTGCTATGAGAGGAAAATAACTGTCCTTTTACTCTAAGCTGCATAACAAAGCCCCTCAACCTATGTGCTTCTAGCTTCCCTCCCATCTAAAACTGTCTTCTTGGCTAGAATTAATCCTAAATAGTGTTTAGTCTGCTTCTTTCTCCTATACTGCAGAGAACTCTTATTTTGCCACCTATCACAATCCAAATGAGTTTATCACAGAAAGTAGCAGCTATTGCTTACTCAGTTTCCTAACGAAATCCATGTGGAAAAGTAAGTTGGTTACTGCTGGTTTTTCCTTGGTTGCCTGAGACATTTTTTTAGCATATTGTAAAATGCAAGCAAATGAAGTGTAGTATGTCTGTTTCATTGCCCTAATATGGACTGATAAGTGAGGAGATAAAATGCTCCTCTGCATGCTGGCAAAGGAGCACAGAAAGATGGTGGCAGGTGGGACAGCTCAGATACCCCCCTGCCCAGCTGCTCCCACGACAGGGAGGTGCATCCAGCTCCTGGAGGGTGGTGTGTCCCTGGAGGGGCTGCGGAGCAGTGTGTCTGTCTACGTGTGTGTGAAAGAGCTCTGAGCATCAGCAACTGGAGAGGGGCTGGGACCTCTGGTGGCAGGAAGGACGTCATCCTCTGGACAAAGCACTGGTGAAAATTAAAGCCTATTGTCTTCAGTGTCTTCCACATACTGTTTCTAGGAAGATCCAAGAATGAATGAGTGGTTAGGGATTGTCATAAAGTTTAAAACCTTCCTATTGATATGATTTAAAAATCTCTTAGACATAATTTAAAACTGGATGTAATACATTTTTCTCAAAAATATCTGAATGAACTGAAGTTCTGGAAACAGAGTAAACAACTTCTAAGAAAAATCTTCACAGCCTTCTGGTACAATTTGCAAACCTGTAGTTGGAATTGTTGTTTGTAATCTAAAAAAATGTAATAGGTATGTGTTATGAAGCTGTATCAGACAGCTAAATTTTACACTGCCATATTGCGTAAGATCAATCTCAGCCTACCTAACATGTTATAGTTACGTGTTTTTAGCATAAGCTGTGAAAAAAGAACAGATCAAATCTGCTAAGAAATGTAAGATGTTTAAAAGCCTCAGTCCTATAACAGCACTAGCTTGTCAATTAAACTGCAACTCATTTTCTAAGCGCTCTCAGCTAATTTAAACCACAGCAAGCCAGATCTAAACCACTGTGGGATGCCCCTACAGTCATGCACAGTCTTCTAATAAAACATGCACACATCCTTCTTTCCTTTGATTGCTTACGAGCAAGTAGTAGGTACTTGATAAAAAACTTGGGCTTATCCAGATACAGTGCATATGTTTTGAATAGGGAGGACTTTTGATTTCCCTTTCTCCACTTAAAAGGCCTTTGGTATATAAATTAGGAACTTAAGTTGAAAAATGAAGAACTAATCTAAAATGACTGGAATTGCAATTTAAACTATAGTCTGGATACCTTCCAGTTGTCTTAAGAGAAATTAAGGAAAGAATCCAAATGTTCTGGAGAAGGAAAAAAATCCCAACGTGTAAATTTGTCCTGTTGCTGATTAGATATGGTAATAAAGGAAATTACACCAGTAGAGCTGTAAGACATTCTTACTTAAATTAGCAATAATGAAATAAGGAAATAATAAATGTGACAGCATGCCTAGTTTCATTTTTGGATTTCAGTTCTGAAAAACAGCACCTTTCTCTGACAAAAACATAATCAAATTAATGATAACTTGTGTAATATTTCATCTAACACAGAGATGTATTTTGAGGCTTTTACATTTTGATGTTCATTGAAAAAAAACCAAAACAAAAACTCCTGACATTGACTTAGCCGTAGCTATTTGAAAATAAGCAACCTTTTTAAAGATGACATGATTTGATAATTTTCAGGAGAAAAAATGATAGTGTAAAAGCATTGCTTTGGTCACTGTTGTTACTAGCCAGGATTCTTCTCTGACTATCTGTACAAGACAACTCTCGCATTTTATGAAATGTGCCCCTGTGACCTTATTTGTTTCCTTTTTAGTGCCAGACTTTCTCAGGAATTACTCTGATATTACTGGTGTATGATTCAGTACCTGCATATGAGCCAAAGAATGTCAGCTTTTCTTTACCTACTAGTTTAAAGAATCACTTGTAATGTAGCCAATTTCTTGCAGAAGAAATGGACTGGGAACGTCTCACACCATTTATATGTGTTCCCTCCATTCTGCAAAAATTTGCTTTCATCCTTACACCTACAGAAAACGTTTTAAGAACCACCAATTCCTCAGTCTGCCTACTCCTGAAATTCTTTAAGGGTCAGAACATAATCCTCTTTTCTCTAGTAATAAAAATGTACTAAGTTTTTACTCTTTCAGATTAATATAGTGCTGATCTACAGGACAAACCAGCCTTTATCCCAGCTCACTCTAGCAGTTGTTACTTGCCACACATTTAACTGTGCTCAGTTAAACACATACTATACCACTATCAGAAATGTGCTGAATTGCTCAATATTATTTCAATGACTGAATATCTTCATGTATTTCCATACATATTTTGGAGTGTAAGTCACTGCCTTCCTGCAGGGAAAAAGGCAGAACTTTGTTGAGAAGGATTTTTTTTTTAAACTAGGTTATTTATTCCCTCCTATGCATATGATTAAGATAATATTCTGAAAGTAAATGTAAAGTCAGTAAAAAGTGTGAGGATGCCTGGATCCGACTCAGGAGCATATATTCAGATGAGGTTTAGTGCAATGCTGTTGCAACACTGCCACAGAGCTTCAGATAGCTCAAAAGCACAGGCAGAATATTCTCCTACCAGCTCAAAGGCTCCAGAATTTAAACACATGCAACCATATTCAAAGAGAATTTGAAAGTTCAGATAAAAAAATATTAGTATCAAAAGCAAGTGTTAAAACTGAGCCCAGCAGAATGGCGGGTAAATCCCCACTTATCTTTCTCTAGTGCTATTTTAGTATGCCACTCCTACTGCTGTTTGGTATACTTAACTGGGAAAAAAAAGGGAGATGTTAGTAGGAGTAAAGTGCTAGAATAAATGATGCTCCAAGAGCTAAATTGCACATAAAATAATAAAACTATTAATTGTTCAAAGCATTTCAAAGATTGCTTGCATGCCTCGGGATTTGGTAGGATAACTAGTATTAGAACAGTTTGGGAAGGAGAAAGAAGTTTACAACATTTCTTGTGTTATCCTGAATCTTACTAACATAGCTTTGTTTTATCCTTTAGATTCTTTCATTTGCATTTTTGTGTCTGCATTATATATGCAGAAATTGAAGAGTCCAGATAATAGTTGTGCCACTTAGATAAATAAAGATGTCATTAAATTCAGCAAGTTTCTGCAAGCTGCCTCCCACATTACAGTCATAAATTGATTTTGGATATTATTTTGAAGAACAAAACAAAACACATTTAACATCAAGCGGTTACTGTTCAAAGTGAAAGGATGACACGCTTGAAAGATGAGAATCAGACAGTGCACAGTAAGTTTTCAAAACTTTATAACAGACCAATAAATTCCACATGAATGGTCTGTGCATAATGAATACATTTAGGACATTAAGTACAAAGGCTAGGAATTATGGCCAATTCATGTGACAAGCATCAATGGATACTTTCCAAATCCCACCAGCCACCTTCACAAGTTTAAAACAAGTAAGCAAGCATGTTCATCCATCATACTTTCTTATACCAGAGAAATATATCTGAAGGTCAGCGTACATTATTATGCCAGTTTTAAGTATGTGGATAACACTATTTTTAATAAAGGTCAGCCTGGCCCAAAAATTCGTAGGATAGTGGCTACATATAGTACTACAGTTTGAGCCCAAGAGGAATCAAGTTTTTCAAGAAACTGGTATGTTTTGAGAACTAGATCTGACTACTCAAAATAGTCATGCCCAAATAGGTTTAAGTGAATGGATAGTCTAAACTGTTGCCTGGTGAAGTTAGAAAGTGAGCATCTCATTCCTATTAACATCATAGGTTATAATCTCACAAAAGACGGTATTCATAAAATTTGATAGAAGATAGGACTAATGAAAAAAAAAAAAAGGGCCTACTAAAATATTACAGAAAAATAATCCAAAATTTCTGAAGCTGAATGAACAATTATTTGCTAGTAACTAAAATGCTGTCCTCAGCCCAGAAGATATATCTCCAGAGGAAGAATTTCATGGTGCTTCTTAGAATAGAAATGTATATCACATGAAATGTGAAAGCCTGTTTGTTTAATTCTTAAATTTTGAGAAAAATAAAATTTGGGATTTTGCTGGTATTTACTGATGTGAAATAGATACAGAGAAAGATACCTCCAAATACATCATAGCTTCAATTTTTCAGGCAGGCAAGACCTAATCCAGCAAGGTGTTGGCTATTATTAGACTTCCTGCAATGCATCAGGTAGATTGAACCATTCAGCTTCACAAATTTCAGAAAAGCATTTTCAGAGACATAGTGGCATGTGTTATCTGTTATGAACAACTGACCAGTCTTGTTCACCCATGAGTATGTCTCACAACACAAGTACAGATGGCCAAGTTCTGCCCTGTGGTTAAGCTAAGGGGACAACTGTGGTTATCTAGACAGACACTGCACTCAAAGTGCTTCAGTAAAAACATCAGAAGGTTTCAAGCATCAGCCCCTTGTTATCTGAAAGTCTCATGCACCTTTTCTCTTTAGCAGTCCCATGGGGAGCTCCACACAGCTCCAGCTCCTTCTCCACAGTCTTCTCTCTTCTTTCTGCTGTTCCAGCTTTCTCCTTTCTGTCCCTATCACAGCTGCCTAAACCTGTTTGTCCTATGTACAGCGCCTTACCCTTTCTGTCCCTTGAACAACCCCCTGTCCTTTCCTCCTCACAGCACAGCCAGCAGACTCCAACCAACTCCAACTGAACTCCCTCTCAGCTAACTCACTCTTTATCACACCCACAGCTGAGAGGGCAAGGCTGTTCCCACTCTTGGATAATTAACACAGCTGCAATATATCAAGGGTAAGATTGCCTTTAGTACTATCTCTGTCTCCCCACTGTCTTCCCCACAGACAACCATGGGAGAAACTGCTAGACATTGCAGACAGTTGAAGCACAGTCAGTTCTGACCTGTCCCAGACTGACAAGGCAACAACAATGCAAGAAGACACCATCAAAAACCATGCAGAATGGAAGGGGAGAATCAGATACAATAATAAAATCCCCTTTCTTCAGGTATGATTCTCCAGCATGTGAAGTCCTTTGGTGCCCATTGAATTTTACTTGGAATTGAAAGGATTCAGGTATTTCCATGTCTACCATTCCTTATTTTGCTATACTCCCAACATCACCTCTCATACTCTCCTCCACTCTATTACTTTCATTCCCTTTTCTCCTCTTTATGAGTAATCCTTTTCTCTCAGCCGAAGCTAAGCAGGGTTTATTGCTTTGTTCTCATTCTCTCAGCCAGGATTTTAATCTCTCTCTGTTTCACTGAGGCATGTTATTCCACTGCTCCAAGTACTTCTCTTTCCTTAGACTGCATTCTTTTATTTCAACACCATCTTTACATTTTTCTTTGAAAATTCAATTTTGCTGTCCTTGCTTGCTTTCATCACCTGCTCTCTCTACCTTATTTTTATTGCTTTCTCACATCTCTTTTCCCTTTTTGCTGCAAGTTTCATTGAGATTCTTCTTTGTTTCTAAATCAGATTCAGTACACTTGTACCAATTAAAATCCAAAATAAAAAAGCTGGTCCACTGCCTACTCAAGATGTATTCTAGCAATTTCCTTTTAGACGCTAGAAAATTGTACAATCTGGAGGTTTATTTTATTCTTGCCAATTCTCTTTCAAAGCACTTTAATTATCAGTGAATGTATAATTTGCAGGGATGCAAAAACAGTCTAAGATAGTCTTGCAACTGTTCCCTTCCTGAAATATCTGTTTGCTACAGTTTTAGGAAACAGAATAATTCTCAGGATAAAGCAGTTCTGACTCGCAAGCTGGAAAGAGTATCACTCTCAGCATATGTCATTGCTTGCAAGATATAAATACTGCTCTTGTGAAACTAATCTGATGCACTGCATCTGTAAATTTTTTTCCATTTCATTACACTGCAGAAAAGTTTATGCAATCTAATGGGATTTGAAATAACTGCATGGTAAGTCTGTATGGAATACTAAGTGTTATGGGAGCAAGTGTTTCTCATATAAATGACCTTTGTAGTATAAATAAAGTACCTTTGCCAGTATTAGTATTATTGTTGGCCAAAATGACCAACAAACAACCCCTCTTTTTTTTCCCCTACTGTCAGAACCCAGGACATCCCTCTGGCTGCCCTGGGTGGTCCGAGACCCTGGCAAGGGGTCCAGAGACCCTGGCACGAAGTCAAAAATACTAGTGCCTTTGATTTTAGCCAATGGGAGCTGTTACCAACCTTGTGTGAAGAATTACAAACCACAAGAGTTTAATTAGGGTGATAATTAGCTTATTACCAGATGTTAATGTAGAATTTCGGGGTTCATAATGGAGGCTCAAGAAGGCAAGATGGAGGAATCTGGGTGTGGCCCTGTCCTTCTTCTTCTTGTCCTTCATCTTCTGCTGTGGTGGTGGCACTCTTGGATTGGTTTAGCATAGAAGTGCACTGTCCAACATAGATGATAGGTATTGGTATCTTACTGTAAACATAGATCAAGTAATACTTGGTATAGAAAGTTATGACCGCCCTCAGGGCGGGCAGTCGGCCACGACCAGCGAGCAGCGAGCACCCAAGCCGGGTGAGAACAAAATGTACCAGGTAACAAATAATAAACAACCTTGAGAGCCTGAGCTGACGCATCCCGACTTCTTCTGGCACAGGGCTTGGGAGGAGGACTTTTTAACAAACGTCTCGGAGGGCCATCAGCCCAGAAACAAGAACCAAGACCCTACAGTTTTCCTTTTAATAACACATTTAGTGGGCTGCTGGGGGATTGACTGAAATATGAGGACGCTTCAGTCTGGGGCAAACCCTGAAGATTCTGACATCCCAAATCTGAACTCTGATTCCTACGCTTTGTTGAAGATTTCATTCCCCAAGATCTACCCCCAAATTCTTAATCTGTTCTTTAAAATTTTAAGCACAATTTTCATTGCTCCCTTCCTTTAATTTGTTTTCTACTTGATTATGTAATTTAAGCTACAGACATGCCTTTGAAGTAAATTGAAATGGATCTGTTGTACAGATTTAAGATGACTTTTCCATTATGTTTTTACTGCTTAGTGAGTGTGAGTGTATATTTGTGTGTTTTCATACAGAAAAGGATGCAGTTTTGCATTTAACTGTGGTGCACCTGGGGAAAGGCTGTTTGTTGAATAACTCTGGTGTTGAGATTAACCTACATCAATCCTTGCATTTCAGTGCGAGAAGAAAAAATTGTACAGGAGCAGTCTGTTAAAATTAGAATCATTATTAACTCACAACACCTAGTTTTCCTTACTACTGACTTTCATGGTAATCAGCATTTCCAAAAGAAAAAACATTTTCTGTTCAATTTAGATTTAAGATGTTTGAAAGTTCAGAGGATGGCGAGTGTAATCTTTAATTCACCAAAATCACCATTTAAAATATGGGAATAAAGCAACTTTGTGCCTGGTGTTTGACAAACAGATTCCCTTAAGAGACTTTTTGTTAAAGTTAGTTCCTAAGAGATCTAAAAATCATGTACATGAGTTGGATTTGTTTGTTGCAAGATTTTTGGCTCTTGATTGTACCAAGCATCCTTTCAAAAAGAATTCCTTAAGGACTGGACCCTGATACATATCAACAGCAGTGAGCTTTCACCTACTCCTTCTGCTTCCAGACCGATGTCCACACTTTCTTAGAATGTACATGTCTTAGTCCAGGCTTTTTGATAACTTGATAAATAATGCATAATGCTAATTCTATGGGTTTAGGTAGGTAATTAAGAGAATGCAATATGAGAAGTAGTTGTGTTTTGGCTATTTTTCTCTTCGCTGTAGACTCCTTTAAAACCAATAGCTATTTTTAGAATTTCTTACGTATGTGCTGAAAAAGGCTCATCTGGCAAGATGAATGTGCTTTTTAATACCACATTCACTGTGACAGTGATGACACACTACCTACAAACTGCAGCTTGCAGACGTAAGTCAAGCATTCAGAAGAGACCTCTGCATCATATATCTTATATTCCAGTTCTCAAAACTTAGATCAAAGATACAAAAAATGAGATATGCTGAAAGAGGTACCATCTATAAATTGGAGCAGAATTCTTCTGGTTGACAAGAGAGGAGATGGAACAAAAATATGAAGACTAGAAAACATGGTATTGGAACGTGACTCCATTTTCTGTCTTGCCCTCATCAAGAAATGGCTTTTTAGTAAAGTCAGCAGTATCAAGAATAAATCCAGGTCCAGAAGATCAAAAGGTTCAGTATCCAGATTGTAGTGTGTTGCATGAATCAGCAATATCTATGGTGGATGGCTGCAAGAAAAGCAACCCTTGTATTTTTTTCTGTCAGAAATATATGGTGAAGGAAAGGCTGCACAGCAGCAGTAACACTGCAAACAAAATTACCAAGAGCATAGTTCTCAGTTTCTGGTTTGCCTTTTTTTTTTTATTTTGTCGATGTGTATTACAGATACAAATGGATCATTATCCGTATTGTGGCTGCTTGTCCCAAAAACGAAAATCTGTGCAGTTAATATAAACAAATTTTTAAAATAGTCAGACATTATGCTAACAACTTTAATGTGCAGAATATATGACTCAGAGAAAATGCAGGTGTGCAGGAAGCATCTCAATGATCAGACAATATTAGGACAACTTGCGAACAGTGGCATGAACATATTTTCATTGCATTCCCACCTATTTCATGGGCAACAACTTTCACTAAAAACCCATCTTTCTCAAAGTGCAAAGTTCAATAGAATTTGTTCTTCTGTAAGAACTTCTTGTGACTTGGTTAAAGACAATTACAAACATATCTGATACTTTCATACATCCTGTTTGTAGACATCAGTATACTCTGAATAGGTCTAGTTGAGAACTTCATGGTTTCTGAGCTTTCCCACCTATGTATTCACTATACATCTAAACAGGTCTGAAAACAGAATACGATGCCATAATGGGGCATATCTGCACCACTGGTTAGCAAAATCTGACTAGTGCCACGTGTAGTATCCAAGTCCTCATTCCTCTGCACTCATTAGATCTCTCTCTCTAGGGATAATGTTGAAGCTGCTGATTTGCTTATTCTAAATGCTGACTGGACTGAAAATTTTCAAAGACACTGATCAGAGGCTGGCTGAAATCTTGAATTATCAGAAAGAATGGAACTTTTCATGAGAAATTAAAGCTTTGCAGCTCCTAGCATCAACACACAATTAAGTCATGACTTTCATGCAGGGTCTGGTAATGCACTGTAAGCCACATGTTTACAGTTCCTGCTCCTGAGACAGAACCTCCTCAGAGACCAGCCATAGATGATGGAGTGAGCTTCAGTACAAAGATTTCACAACCCAATTTTCTTTCCCTCTTACTGCGGTCAAAACTTCCTGATTTCTTTAAACATACACAAGTTCTAACTCAGATACCGCTAGTTTAAATGATGATCATCCTTAACAGAACAAAGGACTTCTATCTAAAAGAATTAGGCTCATTTAATATGCTTACTTATGGTGCTCAGTCCCCATGCTGATGACATTAAGGATCAACATAACACTAGAGAAAATTCTTACACACAATGGAAACTCTTTCAGAGAACAATTTGCATTCATGTCTCATATTTGTACACTAGCTAAACAACTTTGGAATCTTAGATAAACACAAATAAATAAAATCATAGCACTTCATGACTGAAGATAGTTGGAACTCTCTAGTTTCCCATATCTTAGTAAAAAATATCGTGAACATTTTAACATCTCATTAAATAACTTAGTTACAACCTCCTACTCTTTTTCCAAGCTCTTTATAGGCCTTTTTCAGTTCCTATTTACTGTGAAAAGGATCTGGTACATTATTTCAGTGTAGATTAGTACCTACAGTATATTAAAATTTCTAGTTTAATAGTATTATTAGTCTTGCACCTAAAGCATGATGTTCCAAACCACAACACCTGTTATTATTTAGCAAAGAAATTACAGTCATGTTCTGACATGACCATCACTGTGAGACTGGCTCAGTTATCTCCAAGGGATGACTTTGTAGCTTTGAGAACTGACAGATTGTTATGTCCTGAAATTCATGCAGGGAATGGTATTGTGGCTGTAAATCACAAGGGCAACTCAGACAGTGGCAAGCACCCTTTGGAATAATCTTTGCATTCCTGTTTTGCTCAATAAGCCTCTTAGTTGAAAGATTACCCATGATGAGGTTTTTTTTCCCTAGGACTGGTAAAGGATAGCTCCTGTGTCTTTGACAGCTGCTTAATAAAATTTAAACAAGTCTTTTTGTTGGGCATTTATCTGTACTTGTACTCCTCCAAGGACTATAAAGGGCAAGCAACTCAAATCCAAAGTCAATTTGTCTTCTGTGGTTTGCTTTAGGCCTATTTAAATCTAAACTGCTAATCTAAAATCCCGGAAGCAACTGTATCAATTAAAATAAATAAATCAACTCATCACAGCTGGATTGTACTAACATTTCGGTAATTAGTACATTTTCTGCTTTGTCTGACAGAGATAGCCTGCCCCTGTTGACTGAGTCTACTCAAAAATCTTGTTGAAAGAGCACATTGCACGCAGCACAGTCCTGGGACAAGTCCTTTCCTGCTTGGCACACATTGAAATGTTACTTTGAAGCTTATAGCTTCTATTGCACCCTCAGCCTATGAGCAGTAAAAGAGATCCCCCCTTCTCTTGACTGCCAGCTACCAACCAGAGTACCATCAGTGACATCTTGGTGCTTCATCCCATTGTCATTCTAAATCCATTCTTGGAAGAAAATGTATCTGCCTCACAGTAACTCCTTACTGATTGTATCACGCTTGAAAATTGTTACTGCTACTCCCCTATGTTCTTAAGGCTTTTAAGCCCATTGTTGAGAAGAATAAGATGACATAGCGACATTCTTGGACATTTGCTGAGTGGCCCAACTAGGAGTATCTCAGGGTACCAAAGCCTGCTTCAGCCCACCCAGCAGTAATTTTCTTGGAAATAGCTGTTCTCACAGCTGTTCTCACTTTTCTTATTTTTTCAGAATAGCCACTTTGGATTAACAGTGATTCATTTAGAGATTTTTTGCCTTATTACATTGTTTACACTTCTGAACTCCACTCAGGAGATGTAATCAGACTTACATGACCACTTGCCAATATAAAATGTGACTATCCTTATCTCCAAGAGCCAAATAGATAGTACATATAGTCTTAAGCATTCCGACAGTTAAGCAATGACCCTGAGAATCCTGCTGGTTTTGTTAATTTAGTGTTCATTTAGTGTTCATTTAGTGTTCATTTTCTTTACCTTTATATTCTCTTCCTCTCAGTGGATGAAGTAGGCTACAGCAACATTTGCTCTCTTTTCAGAATTTTTTACAATGACTTTCAGAATTTATTTTCCTTAACAAGGAAACTATAAAGCAATCATAAAACTATAGGGTGCATCAGGCAGATGCCAAGAAATAAATAAGCATTAGGTTCTTAATGCTTTGAACTTAGAAACAAACTATATGCTTGAATTTTTCATTTTATCTTTCTAAGAAGGTCACCAAATCTCAGGACAGTTCAAGAATACAACCTACAGTAATGAAACTTACAGTGTAAAATTAACCAGCACTTTTAGAAGAGCTAAAGTGTTCTTCACAAAACAAATTATTACATCAGGAAGGCATCATTCTGAGACGATGGAAAATACACGAAAAATTCTTAAAGGCTATTTCCTCCCCAAAATAATATTCTAGTTTTATATCATAGCTACTCAACACCAAAGTCATACAAATTTGTACACTCATACTTAGTGTGGCAACACAGATACACAACTCTAAAGTAAATTATTCAATGAGATTATCCCCCAAATAGGGAAGAAAAAGCCTCATGTTACTGAAGCTGGAAAATTTAACAGCTTTCAGCTTTCATTAATTATTTCTGCTTTACAGAATATTAAACAGCTTCTCAGACTTTATTCAGTGACCTGTTTGCTTATCCTCAAATATTCTGATCAAGGATGGATGAGCTGGCATTTTCCAAACAGAGTGGAGCTTAGTTCTTTGTATGAATTCCCTTCCTCCAACACAAACAACAAATGACTATGTACTCTGTACACAACTACTAAGGGCTTGAGAAAAGAAAGCAGGGCCTTTAAAAGTCTTCTCTTTCAAAGCTGAATTTCACCTTAACATCCTCATTCAGCCAAGGACTATCAAAACAGTTCTGCCCCTCTGCCACACTGCAGTCTACCTACCTCCTAGAAAGGTCATAGACTTTGTCAAAACAGATAGGTAGGATTTTTTTTTAAGCCGAAATTATTTCCCCCCTCCCCTGTAAGTTTTCTACAAAATAAATAGCATGGAAAAAGTAACCTAAGTTATTTAGAATTTAAGTCCTCTGTTCAGAAGTAATTTAAGGACTTAGAAGTCTACTTTGTTTGCAAATTTTGTGTAATTTAGGATCTTAAATTTTTGGATCCTGGATAAACAAAGGAAACATATAGGAATCGATGATATCCAAGATACTTTCTTGAAAACAGGAAAACAGACAATTAAGTATGGTACCCACAGTGCTGTTTAGTACTCTCTAGCTGTCCTCTTGGAAAGGAAGCCAAAAGAGCACTGAATGACCCTTGATCCTCTTCACTAGGCTACTTAGGTGCCATTGTTTGGCTTGCAGTAAGGCAAGTGGTGCCCCCAGAACTGAGCCTGCTGTAATGGAGAGGAATGCACAATACTTCTGTAGGCACTCTGTAAGAGTTTGAGTCTTTTGAAAAGAATCTAGAAGACTAGAATAAAAGTAGTCCAATTTTTTTTTTTTTAATCCGGAATTTCACTCATCCAGGATGTGAGACACTGACTTGTAGTTTTTCCTCTACTTCATTCCTGATGTGCCCAACTCAAGTGGATACCTCTGGACTGCAATTTATTCTGCCCAAGGAAAGCACTCTCAGTCCCCTTCATACTGCACTGTGCATGGAAACAGAAGCAGTTCACATAATGAAAGGGTTGTCAAGCATTGCAACGGGCAGCTCAGGGAAGTGACAGAGTCAGTATCCCTGGAAGTGTTCAAGAAATGGCTGAGCACGGCACTTAGTGCTATGATTTCAGTGACCAGGTGGTGTTCAGTCAAAGACCGGATTTGATGATCTTGGAGGTGTTTTCCAACCTTAATGATTCTATGATTCTAAGCACTGATTCACTCATACAGTTCTTGGCTACAGCTACAAATGTAGCAACCTCACTTGTAAATATACATCACTACTATACACAATAAGACTATGCAGATACAAGACAGATCACTTGCGTGGAAGATTTTTTACCCCTTAGCAAATAACAATTGGAACCTATTGAAATGAATGAAACTCAATGAAAATTACCTTTCTTCCCCACTTGCACTATGCTTAGCACAAACAAGCCACTTTTGTTGCTTTTACAAAATGGCAACATGTAATAGGCACCTCAAGAGTAATAAGTTAGAAAAGCTCCGAATGGCTTTTTGGATTTATTTGTTTAGGGTGTTTGCAGGAAGGGTGGCCTTGCAAGAAAGTACAATGGCTGTTCAAGGAAAGTGAAAAATGACAGAAGTTTTGCTGCTTCTAATTTATTTGATAGATGCACTCAGGCTCCACAACTGCATTTCAGTGATTCTCTGGGTTTTTTTCTCTTTTTTATTTTTCTCATTCTCTGGGCTGCAGTGTCCACATGTAATTTGGCAAAATTTAACTAGCAATAAAACACAGATCCCTTCTGCATCTCCCTTACAGCCTGATTTACATAAACTTGATTTACCTGTATTATAATATTTTTTTTTATTTGCATATCATTTATGTAGGTGGTGCAGTTGTATCAAAATACTTGCAAATCCCAATTTCCGAAACTGTTTTTCATTTATAAACACTTATTTTTTATTGTTATTTATAGCTAAATAAAACTAAAAAAACCTGCTAAACTTTCACATATATGAACAATTTTGGCAAGAAAAGCAAACCAAACCAAACCAAGACTGATTCTGATTTTTTTTTTTTTTGCAAACAGGTAATACAAAGGGAATTATCTATTATTAAAATAAGACTTGTTTCGAAAGAAAGAAGCATGCATCTTAAAGCATGCATGTCAGTTAAATTGTGCAAGCAGTGTTTGTCCAAAAAGTAAAACGATTGATGGCGACTAGTTGCTAAAGTAGAAAGAAATACAGTTTGAATTCCAACGTATTTTCTTTTAAATACATTATTTTTTCAGAAAACCTCCCGCTGCAGCATGTGTGAGGATTGGTATACACATGCAAAGTCCTAATAAAGACAAGTTCATGGGCTACATGGCAAGGTAGAGATCAATCTTGAGTAAAATGGTGCCGCATCAGACTTGGACAATTTATTTTTACAATACACAAATATGCACTGTTCAAATGTATACTTGCTTGTTTTACAGTTTAGTTCTCAGAAAGATAATAAATAGTGTTTATAACGTGATTTATTTGAGATTTTCTGGGGAGAAAAAGAAGAATTGAGAAAAGGAACTGGGAAAAGTAGTGTGATTCTAATACATAGTAAAAGAAACTAAAATATGAAAATAAATATTAAAATACTTCAGTGTAGTACATTATTCTATATCTTTGGCCCAAATAAGATTCACTTTTGGTATATCTGGTTGTTTGATTTTTTTCTTTTCACTTCAGCTTTCTAAAAATTTGGATGTCAGAAGCTGCAAGGCTGAACAGTTAGAAACAATATTAAGGGCTGGAAAATCCAAATAAAAGATAACACAATGCAGAGTTTCTAACCTTTAGGCTTCTGTGTCCCCATTTAGACTTTAATAATTTGCATCTGACAGGCCCTGGGTGATCAAAAGTATCCATGTAAGTATATTATCCAAGGGTTTATTAATACCTTCATTACAGAACCTCATTAACTGGCCCAGAAAGAGTTGGAGGATAGTATGAACATCAAAGCTTCAACTCAAGCACCTTTTCAGGAACTTATACATAATATTATGTACTCCACTTGCTTAGATAGACTGATTTTAAGAAATATTTAAATGTGGTTTGATGTTATTGCACAAAGTAGTACAGGGTCATGCTTGAGTCCTTGTGTTCTTATGATCCTGCTATGTAAGAAGCATTTACTTATATAATTTCACTGAAAAAGCCCCACTGCACTCTATGATTTCAGATGTGGCATTCCACAGGATTTTACACCGTAACAAGAGCTACAAAACAACAGTAAGTATCTATGAGTAACAGCACTTACAGTGATCGTAAAAGCTATTAAAATGCAGGCAACCATAATTTCATAAGGAAAAACCAGGTCTGTATGGAGAAAGAACATTTTTCATCTCTAGTCTTTTACTTTATTGTCTTGGAGCTTTTATACTGCATCTCCCTCTTCTAGTGATTGTTGCTTTCACTAAGAGTCCTGTAGGTCAAACTCAAGGTACTGTGTTTCATAACAAAATCGATTTTCACAATGTTTTTGCTGCAGTTTAAAGAGGTACACTAAGTCTGCACATTTGATAAAATATACTTAATCAAACTGTTTTAACAATGAGCATATTTAAGAACTACATTGGTCTACCTTTATGACAGAGGTATTCCTATGAATATTCCAGTCACTTTTGTTTAGCAACTAATACCATCATTGCTAAAAAAAAAGAGAAGAGTGTCCTTCATCCAGTCCATCTGATTGCACAAGTAAAACTATTCTTTTAACTTACCCCTTTAGGACACTTGCTAGTATTTTCTTTCATCCTATATTTACACTTTTCCCCCAGTTTGTATTGTTAGGAAAGAAAATAAATGCTTTAATTTTGTCATTGATCCTTCAGACTGATTCCTTACACAGTTCCTCATGCACGTCGCTTCCTGTAGAGGAGCTCTCTACAGCATCAAGTTGTTATAAACAGATGCACTGGAAGAAATGGACCATATTTTTCTGTGATGTAGCTAAAGATAACACATATACACATATATATATATATATATATACACACACATCTGTATCAGAGTGTAAGCACATATCTCTATACTGACACAAAGATTTATTGGAAATACTAAGACAGGTGGAGAGTCAAACCTCCTTCTTCCAAAAGCAGTAGATAACAGGCCACTCATGTTATACTGGTGGGGAAGAAGCTGCAGGGGTTATCAGCAGATATCCTGAATTCTAGACACAGCTTTAGTCAGCTTTGTCTACAACAATATCCAGCCAGGGTATATATATACATTCCTAGATCTATGAAAATAAAAGCTCACATATATACTTGAGCCTTCCTTAAATACCCAGAAAGAACAGGCATATTGCTGGAGAGGTGCTTCTGTGCCAATCTGTGAGACAATTAATCCAGCACAAACTTTTTTCTTCCTATGTATAACTGAAATTCAGAGCTGCAAATGCAATAAAGACAATGAGGGACAAAAGATACAGGCATACATGGCTTCTGTTCAGACCTTTAATTTAGCAGTTACATTTCCTATTCTTCCATTTTCCTGAGTAAGCAATAAGTGTATGGATATAGGCAACTGGCTAAAAGGCCCATCAACCAGTAAATAAACTGAACTGTAGTCTGTAATACTGTATTTTATTTTAAGTGCAATTGCTAAATATGTATCTCTACAGTTTCATGCAGAAGTGTTTTTTGCAAGATGACAATATCACAAAAGCATCAAAGAGAAAAACAGATGAACTCTGATGAAAGCTCCGGCAACAGGAAGTGGTTTTTAAATACATGGCCCTAAAATTCCAGTAAAACTCAAATACTATTTTGGAACAAGCCATGTAAGTTTTCAATTTATATGAAACCGTTCCTAAACTGTGCACTTTACTACACTGATCAAACTCAAATTTTAGCTACAATGCAAATTCTTAATAAATAATGCACAAACTAGAAGTTCTCTGTCATCTGTACATGGAATCTATTGCTATAAAGAGCACTCTGTATACCTACTTTAATAAAAAGTCACTAATCTGAGTTCACTAAAGGCTAGACTGAAAAGCACAAGTACAACAGGTATGCTGGAGGCAATGTTGGTGTGATAATGTTAAGTGCCATGGCATCTTACTCTCCAGAGCCCTTCCTGAAAACAGAGCCCAAAGCTTCTGTAGTTGTCTGGCACAGCTGAAGTCTCTGCACTTACTGAGGGCAGATGTGTCTGTCTCCCTGGAAACTGATGAACCTTGAGGTCCAAAACTGTTTAGCTTTTTAGTACCTCAGTGGACTAAATCTGGTTAAGTAACTTTTGGAATTGAAAGAAAAAACCCAAGACTTCTTTCTAACTGAGCTGAATTCACACAGTTAACTGAACTCTCAATAATTCTAATTAAATTAGACTTTTCCCAAGTCTTAAAAAGCAATTCTTTAAGTTTGTATGAATTTGTTAAAAAAAAGCCCCCAAAACCAAATAACTATTTTTTGCTTTGCAGTCTGTTGAGAAAGGAAACATGGGTGGAGCTGCAGTCAACTGACAGTGTTTAGTCTACAAATGCCTGTAGAGTTTTTCAGTACCGATCTAGACTGTTCTCCATCAGATAAATAACCATCAGAGTGAGAAGCTGTGACTGAGCTAAGTGACAGTGAACATGCACTTTTGGTAATAGGCTCCTGAACAATCACATTGTTCAATGATCAAACGGTGCATTGCATGATGCAGATAAATATGCCTCTGTGGATAACACTGCATATATTTTTTATGTAGGATCTTATGAATACAACTGCATACACTATGAATATTTAAGGACCGTATGCAGGCTCGATCATCAATGGAGAGATGCCCTTCACTTAGATCTGTATAACAAATATAAATATTTATTACATTGTACTTGTAATAACATCATTTATAATACTAAAACATGTACAGCTGCATCAGCATTTTCTTTTATACTCTGTCTAGCATAGAAAATAATTTTCATTGAAAAGCTTGGTAACTAATGTCAAGGAGAGAATTATTTCTGCCAAGTTAGGACTGCATGAAGCGGGTAACATAAGAACTTATCTTCCACAAAAAAATATTTCTGTAACATTAATAAATAGATCTAAGAATTGTATGTATTTTATTAGTGAACTCTGCTGAATAACTATGATTATGACAATCAAATCAAAACAAATCAATTCAAATCAAGAAAATAATGTAATAAAGTCTGAATTAGACTGTATTATCAATATCTGAGAAATTAATAGCAGTGATGAGTCTGAAAGCAGTATTCACTATAGTACTGCACTGCTCTCAGGACAGTTCTTCTGGTTTCATGAGGCAAGTCTTATTTATTCAGTCTAAGATCTTTATGAATAAGATACAAACTTCAGTTTGCACAGGTAAGCAAAAATCTCTAGACCTGTAGGTTCCCAGACACTAAAGATTTAGTGCTGACTGTGGATTCTGTTCTTGGAAAAACTTTAAAAATTTGCCATTACTCTAACTCTGTATTTATGTTGCTGGACTTTTTCACGATAAATATATTTATACTTTTCATGGACAATATTATCCAAAATCTGAATAAATCCACTATAGCTTCATCAGACTGCCATTCACAGCATCCTTCTAAACCTCAGTAGGGTCTTCCAAATAATATAAACATTATCCTGTTTATCACTATTGTACTAAAAAGAGAATTCGATTTTTCAAGTCACAGCAGGTACAAGCTGAATATAGCTTAGCTCTTTTTCTAAGTGCCTTGGGCATAAGTAGCTAATCAATCATATTTAATCAATATGTTGTTCAGCCATGCAGATTCCCATGTCTATAATTCCAGCTTTATTCAAATGATCTTTAGTCTCACTACATTCTTCATTCATTTTTTTTTTCTCACCCAGGAAAGTCATAGAATAGACAAGTGCCACATCTTAAAACCTGGAAATACTAGTTTAGAAAAAAATCAAAAAACAAAAAACCAAAGTCATTTTTGTTATCTCTTATTATATCCAATATATTTCGCTATTTTAAGGTTTGAAACAACTTTAAAAGGTCTTCTTAGTTGTCCAGGCCTCACTCTCACTGACAATGTCCTACAGTGATTATAGGAATTGACTTGAAAAGTATCAGTTGCTCACTTAAATGTATTTATTAAATCAGTAACACAGGAGCAAACATGCCATGAATAGGAAGTTTAGATCTTTATATACAGTTTCCATCTACAGTCAGGAATGGCAGACAGAATGGATTTAAAGGCACTAAGAATTCCTATTTTAGTTATTATGCAAATCCTCCATATCTGCAATTTTGTGGACTGCAGTCACATGTACATGTTGATTATTCTTTTCAAAATCATAAAGTGTGACAAAAAAGCTACTTAATATCAGTCTTTTTATTGCCTAGATTGGCACTGAATAAGCATGATAATAGCTGCTTCAGTTTGTTTGAAAACTATTGAAAAATGTAAATAACCATTGATCTTAGAATAAACAGTCAAATGTGGCATTTTCTTTTCTATTAAATAATATGAAATGAGAGGAAGAACAGCATGACATTAAAAGCACAATCTATCTTATTGTGTGGTTCTTTTCCAGTAATTTTGTAAAAGCACTGCTCTCCACTTATTCCAGACAATAACAAGAATCTGCATTTGGCTGGTTTGATCAGTGAAATGAGAGGCGAGAGAGAATATTTGCATTTAAAATTGCTCTTTAATCTGTCTGTCCTAGACATAGTAGCTGTACCAGCTTCACAGTGTCTTGACAGAACAGCCTATTTCTTGCAAACAAATTACATATTTGTTTGTAAAGGCAAGAAGCTCATCTAAATATTCATATTATGATGAGTGGCTTTCTGTGAAAAAGTCCTCTTTTTTATCCAAGAGTGAAAATGCAAGTGGAGGTAAAATAAAAAAGCAAGTTTATTTTAGTCCCAAATGTATTCTGGTTTGGTAATTCTTTCCATCTGGTGTAAGGAACAAGTGATAAGTCACTTCAAAACTCACATCAGACCTCTTAGAAGGCTCACCAAAGCTTCTAAAAAAAATGTGAAGAAAAATATCTCTGGACAGTTCATTACTAGCTTCTGATTCAGAAAGAAAAAATACAGATCCAGAGTCCAATGCCATCCAAAACAGGATCAGAAAGCAACAGTAATTTTGGCTCAGACTTGGATTAAGCACCCTTCCAAAATTTAGCTTTAATCTTGAGTGGAAAAGTCTGGATGCTCAGATCAAAAATACACTGCACTGAACACTGCCTTTGCCCAGTCAAGTTGCCCCATCCCTACCAGTGTTGAAGGTCAGGTTGGATGGGATTTGAGTAACCAGGTGTAGAAAGGTGACCCTGCCCACAGCAGGGGGTTTGGAACTAGATGATCTTAAGGTGCCTTCCAACTCAAATTATTCTATGATTCTATTATTTATTGCCTCAATATCAGCAGACCTACTGAAGTACTTTTCACTTCTGTACAAATAATGAATCTCAGTATGTCATGCCTACTGCCTGTTTCACAAGTTGCCAACAAGACCTTAGCCTTTAGAGGACCCCCAGGTCCTTCTCCACAGAGCTGCTTTGCAGCAAGTCAGCCCCCAGCCTGTGCTGGTGCCTGGCATTATTCTTCCCCAGGTGCACAACCCTGCATTTGCCTCTGTTGAGTTTCAGACAGTTCTTCTCTACCCATCTCTCCAGATTGTCAAGGTCCCTCTGAAGGGCTGCACAGCCCTCTAGAGTATCAGCCAATTCTCCCAGCTTTGTCTCATCAGCAAACTTGCTGAGGAGTGCTCTACTCTTTCATTCAAGTCTCTGATAAATAGCTTAAACAATATTGGGCTCAGTATTGAACTTTGGCAGACACCACCAGTGACAGGCCTCCAACTAGACCCTGTGGCACTGATCACAACCCTCTGGGATCTGCCATTCGGCCAGTCCTCAATCCATCCCCCTGTCTAGCCATGTAACTGTTCTGTTGGGTTTGTGTGGCAACTTTTGGTAGCAGGGGGGCTACAGGGGCAGCTTCTGTGAGAAGCTGTCAGAAAACTTCCTTATGTTCGTCAGAGCCAATGACAGCTGGCTCCAGGACAGAACCACCACTGGCAAAGGCTGGGCCAACCAGAGTTGATAGTAACCTCTCTGTGATAACATATTTAGGAAAAAAAAAAAAAATAGAAGTTATTGCTCAGATGTAATTGTGGCCAGAGAAGAGCAGAGTGAGAACATGTGAGAGGAACAGCTCTATACACACCAAGGTCAGTGCAGAAGGAGAGACAGGAGGTGCTCCAGGTGCCAGAGCTGAGATTCCCCTGCAGCCTGTGGTGCAGCCCATGTGAGGCAGCTGTGCCCCTGCAGCCCATGGAGGGCCATGGGGGTGCAGAGATCCACCTGCAGCCTGGGGAGGAGACCCACACTGGAGCAGGTGGATGCCTGAGATGAGGCTGTGACCCAGTGAGAGGCCTGTGCTGGAGCAGGCTCCTGGCAGGAATTTGCAGACCTGTGGAGAGGGGAGCCCATGCTGGCGCAGGTGTAGAACTCCTTTCCCTGATCAGCAGCTGAAACAACTGTGATGAACTGACTGTAGTCCCCATTCCCTGTCTCCCTGTGCCTGGGGAAGAGGCAGAGCTGGGAAGGAGATGGGGGAGTTGGGAGGGGAAGTGTTTTTAAAGACTTCTTTTTTTTTCTCACTATCCTGCTCTGATTTTGTTGGTAATAAATTCAATTAACATCCACAAATTGAGTTTGTTTTGCCCTTGATAGTATTTGGTGAGTGATTTCTCTCCTGAATTTTACTTCAACTCATAAATCTTTCATTATATTTTCTCTCCCCTGTCCAGTTGTGGAGGGGAAGTGATAGAGAGGTTTCTGTGGGTGTGCGGCATCCAGCCAGTGCCAACCCACTATAACTACCTTGTCTCAACCCAAGTTTTATCACTTTACACTTCTGAATCTCTCCCCGATCTCACCAGGGAAGTGAGCACCTGTGTGAGGCTTAGTCGTTGGCTGCAGTTAAAACACACCAGCTCACAAACCCTGGACCACCCCTCTTGATCCCAGAGGCTGCATGGCAGCTGCCAGTTACACTCTCCATCCAAATTCACACCCAATGAACTGCTTTTAAAGTGAAGAAGGTAAAGCAAGTTTCAAAGGCAAGTAAAGAAAAAATGGCATGAGGTGAGTCACTCCTTCCTGCTCCAGCTGCCTTCTTTTCTGAAAGTTGTTCCAAATGTTTTTCCCTCTGGCTAGGCTTGACATTCAAAATGTTGCACATGAATATATTCACCACAATGATAGGACTTTACTTTTCCTGAGAAACCTTCAGAGATCTGCTTTTATGGATTCTCAGAAAGGCCATCAGGAAACCTCAAAATATTTATATATTGGATAATCCAAACTTTTAAATGCTTAGCCAAACCAATTTGAACAGTTAGATGCTTCAAGGTCAAACAGTCAATGCAATCTCTGATTAGTAGTGCTCAACAAATGGCTAAAGATTTTTTTTCTGGAAATGCTGTCTAAATTTTTTTTAAAATCTGCTGTAGCCATTTGATTCTATTTCTTGAATTCATTTTCAGATCAACATTCAATTTACTATATTTCATTAGAGCAAAGAAAAATACAGAATATGGATACTCACAATCAGTGACAATGCATTCATATGTACCACTAATCAAACCAATGGTGCTTGCAAATAGTAGGAAAAAAAGGTGTGAAATACTATAACCAAAAATGAAAAATATAAACTCACAAGGAAATTTTAATATACTTGTGGGTTGCTTAGAAGCAGGAAAAAAAAAAGTAATTGGATAAATTACTCATTATAAATTAGTTTTTCATCTGTAGGATTAAGGGGGAAAGAAGGACATTTGTTGCAGGTCGACAAATAGATCCACTTTCTTTTACTATCCATCCAGGTATCTGATTTATTTCATGGTTTATTTGGGAAGAAAAACTGTTTTGATTCCTTTATGCAAAAATAAGAATATTTTCCCTAAAACATAATTTGCAATATTATATGCAGATATGTAACTGAGAACTTTTCCTTCTAACAGCATGGCATCAGATTTCTAGTTATGATCTTAGCCCATAAGACACCAAAATTATTTAGACTGATCTTAGAAATTTTTATAAAATGACAAGAAATTTTCATTGTAATCTCATATATTCCTAGCTGTGGAATATAGGTGTTGAAAGGACACAGGAGACAGAAGATCTCAAAAACATGTGAATTTTGACTTATAAGGCAGCACGTTCTTTTGCTGCTACCTGTGAAGGGGAAAAAAACCCACAAACACACATGTTTGTTTTTATTGGACTAATGTATCACAAATTAAACTGATTCTTTTAATTGTGCATATGTTTTGTGCTCCTGAGAGTGTAGGCATTTCAAAAATATGGGCAACTGGTGGAACGCCTTCCTAACCTTGATAATCCAGCTGCATCAATTTCTCCTCCTGTTTTCCATATTTACCATCCAGAAAAAGTACAAGAAATCCTCCCTAAGAGATGTTTAATACTCTAGGACATTTACTAGTACTGTAAATGAAAAAAGAAACTACTTCAATTATAATCCTAATCTTTAATTACAAAGGTTCTGTATCTGCACATAAAGGAAGGTCTCAAACATTTTGACACAAACAGACAATATCTGTCACGGAAGCCTGTATTTTTTGAAATTCCATTTCTTCACAGGACTTTTAACTAATTCATTAATGGAAATTGTGTTGAGGTAAATAATACAGGAGGGACTTTTTTACCCCCTCCTTTTTTGCTGCTGTTGCTCAGTTGTGATTCTTAGAATTAACAGAATGTGCATCCCTGATTTGAAGTGGCTGTGATCTAGTCATTACGCTCCAAATACACATGGTTGAGTGAAGCTTCAACAACAAAGAATAATTTCTGTTTCATTTTCTTTTCTTCTGTTCTAGGAAGATTATTAATTGGATAAAAGTGCATCTTTCCCTGGTGGTAGGATTAGGGAATAGATCAGATGTTCATCTCACTCTTGGACTTGCCATGGCTGAAAAAATTCAGACATCATATTTGATAGCACTTTCTTCTCTATTTGGATATCTGTTGTTATGGTGATAGTTCCAGGAGGAAACTTTAATGAGGATGACTTGAAAGCTTTGATGTGTACAGCACAATTATTTTTAACACCTCATAAGAAAAGGTGACAGTCAGTTAGTACTGCTCCTGGCTAAAGATGCATCATTGTATCAGCTTTCATGAAAACTACCTGAATTTCTATTTGTTATGTATCTGTAACACAGTGTTGAATACAAATATGTAATAAAAAGGATTTGGAACAACAACACGCCTCTCTCCCCCCCCCCCCGCCCGCCGCATTTTCTCACAAAGGTTATGAGCTGTTATTCTTAGGAACTTGGTTACAGTAAAAACTGTAACTGTAACTGACTTCGAGTATATAATACAAATTTTAGAATATCGGTATAGCTCTTTTGTGACACCCCAAGAATCCAGCATGATCTCTCATTTCCAAAATTACGCTGTCAACAAAGCTACCAACCCCTATCACCCAGCACAGGCCTGCAGACACATTACATCACCCGGACTGTCATTCACCTGCAGGGGAAAAAAGCATTAGAGACACAGGAGCTTTCGGCCTGGACTATTCCATCTCGGAAGGACTCGATGTTCGTCACAGAGCTTGGCTCACACGTTGTGAAAAAAGGCATTTACTTACGTAGTCGTCGTAGGCCTCGTGTGCGGGCGGCGGGGGCGGTCTGTACCCCGGGACGGACGGGGCGCCCCGGGCTCGGGGGGTGGGAACGCCCCTGGCCACCGGCGGCACCGGGAGCGCGCCGCGCGTCACCGGCGCTCCTCGGGGCGCCTGGGCACCTCGCCCCGGCAGCGGGGGAGGAATGGCACCCCCACGGCCCCTGCGGGGAGCAGAAAGGAATGATCACTCCGGCGTGTACGAGGGAAGACATGCATGTGCTGCCCCATTTTAAAGGCTCTCACGTCTTTACTACTATTTAAAGCATAATATATCTCTGGGGTTTTGGCAGCTACAATGTCAAGCACTTTTAGGCAATATCTCGCACTTTTAGGCAATATCTCAGGCAGAACTCATATTATGGAAGGGCATTATTTTTAAACCATCCAGTGTCTTTTGCACCTGATCCTCTTGGTGCTTGTACTAATAAAAGTCTGAATCATTGCAATTCACAGGGTTGCAGAATTACTCCAAAGCAGTTTTAGAAGATGAAAAAAAAAGAGGAACCTCTTCTGTTGCTCTCAAACTATTTTACAAAAGCAGTCATCATTCTCATTTTCATGTTTATTGTTGGGTGGGAGAAATGGATTGGCGGAAGATATTGCAGGACAGGAGAAACTTGCAAGGCAAAGTAGAGGATAATATAAAGGGAGAGGAGTAACTTTTCTTCCTGTCCAATTTAGTTCAGCACAAAGGATTAGTAGGGTGGGATTCTAATTTCCCCCATTGCACAGAGAGAATAGAACATACAGACAAGCATGGAAAGAAGTTTAGCATCCTCCTGGCTATTTATGCTACATCTCCCTTGCTGTACGAATTAATAAGTCAGAAAAAACTGTTACTGTTTAAAAAGACTTGTATCTATACCAGATGATGAAATAGAAGGGGGATAAATCAGGGTAGCAGTCTGTGAGTTTTATTTCAGAGCAGTGTGCTCCTGGTTGTGCTGTCTTTTTTGGAAGACTATGAATGCCAGGTATATAGGTATATTTGTATATACACAGAGTACAGCTGTAATATGTATAAACAGTAATTATTTGGCAAATAAAGTTCCACCTAGACTATATGGCTTTCTCTGACTGCACTATTATTTTGACCAAACATTTTATGCTACTGACCATACTGCCTTAGTACTAGCATAAAAGTATTCTTTCTTAGAAATATCCTTTTCCTGTCTTCATAATCTGCTCTTATTAGTTGTCACCCACTGTACCCTGTGAACTGTAGATCAGCAAATCTGGAACAATACAGACTACACAGGTTATCAGAAGACAAATATTTTGATTTCCTGACCAGGATATGTATGTAATTGTCTTGTTTGTTTGTTTATTTAACTATGGGGTTTTTTTACTATTGCTTACACTTTGCAAAGCTATTAACATAATAGTTCAGGTTACCACACCTTGAAGGAGCTGCAGGTGGCACACGGATCCCTCTTCCTCGAATGCCCCGTCCACGTGATGAATCCTCAGAACCATTCAAATACGAAAGTTCTCTCAGCTGCTCCTGGCGAATTTCATCATTATAATCCTGAAATGCAAAAGGTGAAACTTTCTGAAACTTTGTATTTTGGCTGAGCTGGCAAAACACCCAAACTAGAAATTCCGTGGATGGTATTTCAGTGAATTGTTCTGCATTATCACTGGTATGCAGAAAAACTGTGCAAGTGGAAGTGGACAACTACCTGTAATATATGGACAGAAAAATGTATATGTCCATAGCAAAGGGTAGCGAAGGTGGTCATAAGAGCATGAACATGCAAAAAAAAAAACGTACGAAAGGCACAGAAGGCATAAACACAGAGAAATGTATCTGTATGCAAAATGCAAATGGACTTTCACATACAAAAGGTACTAATTTCAAGTGGCTTGTAATTAGACAAAAAAAAGGCATTTTATAAATGTTTTTTATTTTTGGCAAACTTCCCTGACTACCTTTATGCACTTAAACACAAATTCTACCTTATATTGCATATTAGCATGACTGGATGATTTAATTCAATACCAAGTAGCATCACTGAATGTAGCCCTCACTTATTTTGTATATCCCGAAAGGAGCTCTCTCTTTAGGAGTCAAGTAACAAAGCTATTGTTTACTATTAAAAAAAAATATTAAATGAAATAAAATAGGCCCATTCCAAGTCAACAGGGTATCGACTTCAGCACTGCAATTTCTGTTGGCTCAGTAAACAGAACACCAGATGAACTTCTTTTTCTTACTGATACAAAATAGAATCATAGACTCATAAAATAGTTTGGGTTGGAAAGGACCTTAAAGATCTATTTCCAAGCCTCTTGACATGGACACCGTGTTGACTTCCTCTTCATTGGAATGCATGACTGGGAGAGGTCATCTTTGAATATTAACTATATCTATTGGGCCCCTCTTCCTCCCAGGCCTCTATCCCACTGCAGTCCACCAAGCAGTTCCCTGAAGAGACCAAAGTCTGCTCTCCTCAATTCCAGGCCAGACCTTGCTGTGCACTCTCCTCCTGCCCCTAAGGCTCTTGAATTCCATGGTCACTGCAGCCCAGGCTAGCCTTGAGCTTCACCTTCCCCACCACCCTTGTTGGTGAGAACAAAGTCCATCATAGAGCATCTCCCCAATGGCCTCTCTAGTACATGGAGAAGGAAGTTATTCTCAATGTATTCCAGGAATGCGTTTGCCTTGCTGTGTTGCTGAGACTGAACTTCATTAATAATGTAGGTACATTTTGTATGAGGAAAATATGGGCTTTAAAAAAAAAAAAAAAAAAAAAAAAAGGACCTGCAAGGGACAGAAATTGGAATTTCTGTGTTGCTGCCAACAGATCTCATGGACATTGAAGTCCCCGAGGAAGACCAAGGCTTGTGAATGTGAAGCTGCTCTTTTCTGTCTGTAGAGTATCTCATCCACTATAATATACAATGGGTATGTTTACTTACTTTATGTTTGTCCAGATTCCTTTGTCAGAATTCCTTTGTTTTTAGCTTCCTTGCATTTTATCCAGCTTTTTACAGGCTGATCACTGTACTAAAAGTCCACTGCAGCAGCCAGTTCAACTGCAGCACAGCTGTGTGACAGCTAATTATTGTTTCAAAACAGAAAGGATTATTGCCTTTCAGCTCTTCTGTCCTTCCATCCTTCCACAGGTAACTGCCATTGACTGTAATGCAAGGACCTGAAAATGCATTACAAGTGACACCTTTTTTAGAAAGTTAAAGACCAAGTGAATGGTAAGCTGGAACTGAGGCCTTGCTCATTCCTTATCCTTCCCAAGGAGGCCCAGGAAATCTGTTTAAAGATATGATCCTGATCCTGCTGTGTTCTAAGAGTGGCTTGGTCACGATTTCCTTTCTAAATTTCTAGAGGGTGTAGCTGGAGAAAAGTCTATTAATGAAATTCAGAAAAGAACCCTATCTATACAATATAGTGTGTGATAATTGCAGCACAAGCATAATTAAAAATAAAATTATCTATTTTCTAGCAAATCCCTACTTTGCCTCTGAAATAGATAATGGCTTTCATTTCATGCCATCCCCAAATCTTTTTGGTCATTTTTTGTCCTTCTAACACTAATGGTTATAAGCCAAAGACATCTTCTAAATCAATGTGCTCTGCAAAATACATAGGGAAAAACACAATCGATGAGATCACATTTACAGAAATTGTTGGAACAGGTACCATCTACTGTGCACTCTTAATATTATCTGTTATTCATACTGGCTTTACAAGTATTAGGACTTCAGACTTGCTGATTGAGTTTACTCTCCAGATTCCACACTGGTGCTGAGACTGAACTTCATTAATAATGTAGGCACATTTTGTATGAGGAAAATATGGGCTAAAAAAAAGGACCTGCAAGGGACAGAAATTAGAATTTCTGAGTTGCTGCTTTAACCTCGCTCTTTTGGAATATTGCTGTATAAATGAATTCTACTAGAAATTGCCTCAAAAAAACTATTACTCCCTCAGGTAAAAATATAATTTAAAATCTTAGTATCGACAAAACAGAAAATCCATATCAAATTCATAATATTCAACAAGATCTGCAAAACTTCACCATTAGCAATGCCCTTAGTTTTAGCAGGCAATGCCCTTAGTTTTAGCAGGCAGGTAGGTTATTTGCTGCACATTCAGTTAAGAAACTCTATTTTGAAATGACAACATAAAGACAGCAAAGTACTCCCAAAGAAAGATACTGGGACAGGTTCTGAAAGAGAATAATTTCATTAAAAAATATAACCCTATACAGGTAATTTATCTTATGGGCTCCTTAAAAAGCATAGTAAGGATCATAATTTCTAAACCTTAAACCTGATATTTTCAGCAGAAATGTTCATTTTGCCTCTTCCATTAAACAGAAACGTAACACTGAATTAATCTTTCATAGCTGCTACAAGTATAGCTAGAGTCAGGGTATCTATCCTGATGAATATTTAATTGCATTTGAGTTCAGAGCCCAACACATGAACAAAATTATGCTGCTGATGTTTTGTATTTATCTAAGCCCAAGAAAGAGTACATGATGTTTCAAGACATACCTATACTGAATGAAGTACAAGGAAGTAGGTACATACTACAGTAGTATATTTTGTTTCAGGAAAAAACCCCAAAAAACAACTGCCTTTTTTGTTAAAATAAGCTCATGAAAAATGCCTTGTACTTCATAGCTTTTCTTATCACTTTCTAATAGTCTTATAGCTATTCTTACAGCTGATAATCTACATTAACCTATATATTCTGCTCTTGTTTATATCCCAAAAGACATTACTACCTATAAACAGCTTTTTCATTTAATGCTGATAAGGAGGCTGCAATCCACTTGTATCATGGTGGTGTGTGTTTACTAACTGTGAGCTAACCATCCACACCCACGTCTATTCCCCTAAATAGTCTTGACTTTAGAAATGGGAAGGATTTTCAACAACAGCAAAGTTGTAGCACCCAAGGCCCCATAAATTGCCATGTTTATGTAAATGTTAAAAAAACCAAATTACATGTTTACATAGAACATTCAGTAGTCCAGAAAACATCAACATGTTTACCCCGAATTACCACAATTATGTTTATTAATGAAGGTTTGATGTGATTAATTAGGTTGTTGCCTTGACTGTTGTAGGAACAAAGGAAACCCGTGTGTAGGTTTTCCAAAGGTAATCAGGGTCTGGCTGGTGGCAGGTCACCCCCAAGCCCTTCTGGATGCACTGATAGGAGGTGCAGCAAAGAGGGGAAAGCACATAAGCTGCTAGAGAACTCAGTAAACCATTCTGGTAAAAAAAGCGCAAAGTATGATGCAAGTTGCAAAACCTGATCTGAATTTACAAGAACATGTAGTGACAAAGGAAAAGAGTTAATAAAGAAAGGAATGGGTAAGGCATAGAAAGACCAAAAGGATTTGGGGAATATGTATCTATCATTATCATAACAAAGGCTCATAGAAGTCAAGGATAAATCAATCCCTTAAGGACTGTGATCTCCTGTCCTGATGCACTATGCCCATTTAAGTTCTATTATAATTCTATTAATAAATATCATTACTCTTATCTGTGACAGCTGAATTTCATTCTTACCACATAGTTAGGGGAAGAGTAATTTAGGTTACATTCAGGTTACCTTAAGAATTCAGAGTTATACATGTCAAATCTAAAATGATAATCACAATATTTCACACTGACACTTTTGAAGCATGAATAGGGCACACTCTTTCATTCCCACACATGTAATAACATCTGAAGAGCACCACATTCCCAGATATATGTTTGCCCATCCTGCCACACTCTCTTCCTGTGCTCAGGCAGCAGAAAGGGAACAAGAGATGGATTTGGACTCCTGCAGCATTTCTGCATCCTGCCCAGCTCCTCACGTCAGCAAAAGAATTCCAGGGCTCTGTGTACTTGCCCAGATTCACTGAAGCTAGACATTCTCCCCTAAATTCTGTTGGTGCTGCCTTGGGGCTATTTTCAGGCAGCTTAAATTCCAATTAGGCTAAAATTTCCATTGAGTGCATGCTTCAGAAAACTCACAGCCAGAAAATGGGACACAGAAGACACAGTGAATTTTAGGTGGAGCTAGGTGATGGGAATATAGCCCTTTTGTTTTGTTTGGTTTTAGATAAATTCTGATTTTGGACACTAAAAGAGACATTGTCCACATGGCCCCTTCTATATATGGGGAAGCACTAAAAAAATATGAAAATAACTGGTGATGAGGATTTCCTGGAGTCCTCGCTCCTTTGTGTTCTCTGTAGCTTTACAGTGGTAAACTGTACTATCTTCAGCTTCAGAGCATAGTGAGAACCACTTATTTGGACTCATGGGGTCAGGATCTACAGTTCAGGACACTGAAGAGGCTAAGAACCCTGGAATTCCCACTTCTCAGTTGAGTGCTTTAATATCAGGCTGTTAAAAAAAAGAATAGTACTGGCTGCTCAGTACTCAAAGTACTTGACAAACTAAATCCTGAGTTGACAAGAGATATTTGGCATTTCCTGTTACTTTTTTATATTTTAAAATCCTGCTCTAAGGCTCCAGTGCACTCAAATATAAACATACGGAACTACTTCCTGCACATATTGATAGCATTTATCAGTGTCAGGTTAGGAAACTTGGAACAATTGTGCCAGGTAGATTGGATAGCCCTCTCCATCACCTAAAATTTGGGTGAGACAGTGCCTGAGGTGGGCACGTAAATTAATTGCTACCCCTGGTATCAATCCAGGCTTGGGGAATGAAGAGATCAAGAGCAGCCCTGATGGGAAGGACCTGGGGGTCCTGGTGGATGAGAGACTGGCCTGGCAACACCAACTTGCCGCCCATAAACCAACCCTATGCTGGGCTGCACCAAAAGCAGCATGGCCAGCTGGGTGAGGGAAGGGATTCTGCCCCTCTGATCTGCTTTGGTCAGGCCCCACCTGCAGTGTTGCATCCAACTCTGGGGTCCTCAGCACAGGAAGGACAGGGACCTGTTGGAATGAGTGCAAGGACGGACACCAAGCTGATCAGAAGACTGGAGCACCTCTGTTAAGAGGAAAGGCTGAGAGCTGTAATTGTTCAGCCTGGTAAAAAGAAGGCTTTGGAGTGATCGAATTGTGTCATTCTAGTACCTGAGGGGAGCATATGAGAAAGATGGAGTAACTTCTTAAAAGGCCACAAAATCACAGGACTACTTTCAAACTGAAAGAGGAGGTTTAGATTAGATATTAGGAAAAAATTCCTTACTTTGAGGGTGGTGAGGCACTTGAACAGGTTGCCCGGAGATGTTGTGGATGACCCATCCCTGGCAGTGCTCAAGGCCATGTCAGGTGGGGCTCTGAACAACCTGGTCTAGTGGGAGGTGGTTGGAACTAGGTAATCATAAAGGTCCCTTCCAATCCAAGCCATTCTATGATTCTATGAACTGCATCCTTAAGCTTCATGCTTTGTCTTTCTAATACTAATTTGAAGTCTATTGCAAAACATGAGATTCATCTGTAGATGAGCCCATGCCCAAACAAGCAACCCCTACAAAATTCATCAGAACTGTGGGAACTGGCTCTAGCCCACCCTCCCTGGATGTCTGATGGGTATGGCACATGTTCTCAACAGTATATGGAGGAGCTCAAACCCCACAGCTGTTTTGATATTCCCATATAACATCCACACTCTCTGAGCCCATGTTTAATGTATATGCATGGGTTCCTGGTTACCTACAGTCAAAGCCATCTGTTAGGATGACTCTGCCCATTCACAGATTGTTCTGGTTATCACACCAGAGCATAGGTGCCAGGTAATGATGGGTTTAGATGGACAGCCTGCAGTGCACCACAAGCAACAAAGCTTCTGCCAAAATGACTCCAGTACTGCATTAGCAACACATGCCTCTTTGTTTTTGCCATTTGCCCATATATATTGGCACTCAAGTAAGACCATTTTGTATGCATGTAGTTCTCTGGCAGACCCCAATAAACACATAAAAATATAAATATAATCCATCTGAGCCCAAGGAAGAAATTACTTTCTCTAAGCAATCAGCAACTTAACCAGATCCATAGCCATAAACGTTATGCACTTTCATTTGCCCTGTATGCAGAAAGGTGCTGTCTTTACCTACTTACAGTCTGCCTGAAAAATAAACTTTAATTGTGTTGATCACCCTTAGAGATTGAAACACATAAAACAGACCATACATTTCTTTCAGTAGCAGTTTGAATGTGTTGCAGCCAATATGAGTTTCAGCTCCTAAATGCCTGTGGGCAGAAAGCAAGCAGACATAAGCTAGAGCCACGTACACTTGCCTTTGAGGTTAGTTGACAGCTGGGGGATTTGTCAGCTTGCCACAGAGAGCACTCACCCAAGCGTGGATGTCATTTTTCTCTTTGAGCATGCACAATTAAATCTGCCTGGCATCATCAGCATGGGGCACTGCTCTCTACAAGCAGTGTGGAAGGGAGGGGGGTGTTTGCTCCTCAGCATCTGAAGAGAAACTGCCAATCCCAGGGTGGAAATTGTACATAAGCAAAGTGCTAAGAAACTTTGACCCAGATATTTTAGTCTTTGACAGAACAGAGCAAAATAAGTCTCAGCTAATTGTAAAATCAATTTAAATTTTGTTTTTCATATTAAAGAGACCTTTCAACAGAAGATTATTGCAGTTTACATGGAAATGCTGTTAACCATACAAAATAATCACACTGAAGATGGGTGCATGGCTTTTGAAAAACTTGCAGAAGCCTGTATTAAATTTCAGCCAGTTACCCAAATTTGTTCCACCCCTCTTGCTCACAGGCCCCACACAAATGGATACTGTGGTCTGTAATTCATCCAAGTGACAGCTATGCTGCCACAGAAGTTGGTTAGCTGACAGCTCTCTATCTCTGAATTTAATTCTAAGTGAGCTCTGCCTGCCAGAAACTTGTGCTTATTTACAGCTGTTACTTGAAGGAGACTTATAAAGGAATTGGTAATATGAACAGAGGGCATAGAGCAGGCTACCGGAAGGGTGGTGTAGCCACCTAATCCTAAAGAAATAGTTATGGATCCCCCTGGATGTTTACACTGGCTTCTAGGAAGGAATGGATCTGATACAGCTGGTCTTCCTCCAGGACAACCCAGCTGCTTCAAAGGAGGCAGGGAGAGGAGTAGGACTGTCACTGTTTTCCCGCTGTTTGCTGGAGCTCTGCTGCTAGTGAGATCATTACATGCTCTTAAGGCTGGAGTAAGTGTATGCTATAATTTACTTTGAAGCCAACACAAGTAACAAGCACAGTACATATGCAACTTTTTTTATTCCAGCTATGCAAGGTGAGACCCAGATTGCCTCCTGCTAGCCCACTGCTGTAGGTTTGCAGCTCCCCAGTCAAGGATAACAGGGACTGTGACAGCAGCCAGCAAAATTCAGACGTGCTTTCTTTTTCTTGTTTAGCGTGCCTGTCTCATCCAGCCTGGCTATATCATGATCCCTCAGCCCCTTGTGGCAGAGTAAACAAAACATGCTGCTTGACCTGGGGAGACTAGAAAGGGCAACCAAGAAGGAGAAGTCTAGGCAAGAAAGTATCTTATTACAGGTCTGTGGAGTGCTCTTTCTTTTACAGCTTCTGAATAATTTCAGAACTTTAAAAAGTCCCATTAGGTGATAATCTGTACAGGTTGATAGCATATAATATATTAGAACTGAACTTGACAAGACTTGATAACTGAACTTGAGTCCTACACAGGAGCTAGTTTTTAAATCAACTTTAGTGGTTTTTTTACTTATTGCAGTACAGGATTGTGATAACATGGACTGTTCTTTGAGTAAGGACTGACTTGGCAAGCACCAAGGTCTGTTTTACAGATGCAGGGAATAAATTTCTTAATAATTCTGCTAGCATATTCTGAAATCTATTAATAACTATAAGTCAGGAGATAAAGAATATCTTAAATTTCAGTTACCATAGACTCAGCTGTAACATCCTGGGAGCAGAAGCCAGCAGATTCATTATAGTCAGCACTCTCTTGATAGAGGAGCATGGCCTGTGTGTTTGGTCCTCCATTTTTCTAGAAAACTGATTGCTCCAGACTAACCCAGGTTCTGGTCTAGATTCTGCTGCATGCAGGATCCTTTAGGAACCTTGAATATCTCTTTGATCATCCAATTTAGCCATAGTCTGTGTCTATGAAGGTTGTTTTTTTTTTTTTGGTAGGCTTAGAATAAACAAGACCACCAGGTCACTGATGACTGGAGCAGCACTGTCTCCATTCCTGATGGCACTGCACCAGAACCACAACTGCCTGGCACAGCTGCTTGGCAGAGAACAAATTGGTGGCAAAGCTGGACTGACAGCAAAGGAAAGGATGGAGACAGAAACTCCTTCTGGGAACCTCAGGCTGCCACAAGGGCTTGGCTTTGGAAGGCAACAGCAGTGCCTCGTCATTTTCCCTAGCCAGAGGTTGAGACAGAAAACACAGTATCTCTATTTCTCATGCACTCCTCCTACACAGCAATGTGGCTAACCCAAACTAAACAGCATAGCACATCCCATCCAGTGCCAAGACTTTTTTGCATAGTAAGGGGAAAAAAAAAAAAAGATACATGCTGGGAAGATGGTCTGTAATAGCATCATAAAAATACTAGAGCAATTTTCACTGCTGGAATCAAAGATATTTTCAATCTGCTTGGCTTGAACTGCTATAATCTAAATTAGTTTCATTGCTGATAGATTTATGAATAGCCAGTGTAACAGTACAGAGGACAATCACAAGAGAACAAGCAAGTATGCGAGGAGTCCCCCACTCCATACTAAATTCAATAAGCACGAGGAAAAGACAGTTAAAGGATGCTGCTATTGAATCCCAGGGTCACTGTCTGAACTGTCACAGAAACTAAAAATATAAAGATAATATACATTTAACTTTTTGAAGTTTATGCCTAACTTCATGTGAGAAAGAGTAGGAATATATAAATATATTTAAAAATAGAGAAAAGAAAAGAAACATATCAAACAAGAAAAGCTGAAATCATGACAATGGAAAACCAAAGCAAATGGCAAGCTCAAAAAATCAGCGACAAATATGTAGGTTTAAAATGGCTGATTTAATAATCCCATTAGAAAGGTATGCATCAGATGTCAAATGTTCTAAGTTTGGGTTTTTTTCAGAATGAGATTTGAAGCAAAAAGGAAGATTATTGAGGAAATTACAAGGAGTAACAAGAGGTAGAAAATAATTTACAAAGGAAAGATTAGACCATTACACTGTACCAAGTACAGATATACTCATTCCCAAGTGTCTCTCTGCTCTCATAAAAATACATGGTATATGAAAGATTAGGAATGAAACGTATATAACTAAGTAATTAATGCATCCAGATGTAGGTGAAAGTAGTCAGAGTTTCAGGCTAAACAATTTCATATATAGCATGATAAAAGTGTAATCAGATATATATTAGTTATTTAAGTTGAATATATTTTACTTTATTCTTGCGTAAACCCTTTAAATAAGTTTATCCATCAGGATATTTATAATGTCTCCTTTTTTTCTCTGTAGCATGTGTTGAAGAAGGTTTTGAGGTATTGTAACAGAATTACCACCTTTTTTTTTTTTCTTTTAACAGAGTATCATCTAATTCCTGCTTATTACCAGGTAGCAAAAAGCCATTTTGCTTCTTACATTTCCTCATGGCTGCTGTATCTAACCTATCCCAACCCAAGTGGCTGCACAAGAAGACCAACTTCAGATCAAATACAAACTCTACAGGTTCAAGGAGAAAAGTGAAATATGTTCCCTGCCTGAAGGACCCGCTCACTGAAAACATCTGAACAGAAACAACTGAAGATCAAGCCCAACTATTAATCCAAGAAGTGGCAGTAAAGCAGAGGAAAAGATGTAGGCTGTCATGTGGAATGCTGCCAGAAAACTTACAGGTAAAAAAGTCTATTTATAAACAACATCCAGAAGCAGAAAACCAGCTTCTAAACAGCTGCCTTTATAGCAAGATATTCCTTTTAGTATATGAGGGTCTGTATTACATCCCAGCTTCTGCATTCACTCAAGTGTTGCTACAAATACGTATTCCTGCATCAGGTAACCCTAATGATATTCACTGGGCACAGAAGCCAACTATATTCTCAGGAGGAAAAAGCCACAGGCATATTGAGAGATGTAAATGCCATAAAAAGAAGTCAGACTTAATGATCATATTTTCTACATAATACTAGATTTATTAGCATATAAGTTATTCAACTCCATTTCTGAGTCTCCAGTCTATTGGTGTATTTTCTTAAAAATTGCTTATTTTTTCTCAAAACATAACATGATGGAATTTATTCTAAACGTTTAAAGAGTGTCAAGATAATAATCTTAGCATTGAAGATTAAACTCCAGCTTCCTGATATCTGAACACATTTTCCGTAATAAAAAAAAAATAGTGTTCAATACTTTTCTATCATTTCCAAGAAATGTGATCAGTAATTATACATGGTACTGAAATGGAAAAGAGAGGAAGAAGGTAAAATGGGCTTGGAAAACACATGTTAGGTTCTTTGCATTACACATTATTTTACTCTTATAGGCATATTGAAGTATTTTAAAAGTGGCCCTGCCTAGCTCCTTCTTACTGCACTCCATACAGTTTTTCACTTGCAAGCATTTTAACATTTTTAATAATACTTATATTTTGAAATATTTCTAATATTCATATCACATATACATGTATTTACAATATTTAAATAATAGCATAAAAGAACATATATCATTGTCCTCCCTGCTTATTATGAATATGCATGACTGAAATGTATCAAAATGTCTAGGTCTCTTTGAAGCTACTAATCTTGACCTTTATCAAAGAAAAAGCCTTAATAAATTTAATTCTGTGCTATGAGTCAGGAATCTAAAAAAAGGAATTATTAAGTTACTTTCTTTTTTATTCTCAGAGATGATTTTTTTTTCTTTTTCTTATAGCAGAAAATGCACACGTGATGACTGGGTGAAAGGAAAGAAATCCTCACTGAACTTTTTCCAAGGCAGATGTTAATCAGTCTTTTATATTAGAACTATATTCTCCAGTCTTTCCTAAACAGCTAAAGCAAGAAGTTTCTGTAATTGTTTATTAAATCTGTATGAAAGCAAATATAGGTATTTAAAATACAGCATATATTGACGGCTGGTGATTAAGTCAATACTATTAATTAGTAATATCGGTAACATTATCCTGGCCACAGATTTCCTTTCCTAAAGTCTGAATTGGGATAGTGAAAATACAGTTGAGTAATTAGGAAATGAAACTTAAGGTCTCACCTTTTTATTTTTAACCTTAAAATACAAGGGCAGATTGAGAAGGTGTTACATGAGTAAGCACAACTCCTATGCTCTGAAGAACGTTGCTGAGCTCAGTGCCACCTTAAAGGGACTCACTAATTCCATCTGGAAAGTGGGTGCCAGCAGCTGTTAACCAAGTGCCACATAAGCTGAATTTTCCAAGCAGATTTCCCATTCAGCACAAATGTGGAATGTTTGTTCAGAGCCCATGTCTGAGTGCCACTGACTCCACCTGTGTTCAGGACTTTAGGGTAGTTACCTCACTCATACAAACCCCAAAAACACACCCAAACCAGGCACCCAGAACCTCGCTGTCTGATGACCTCAAGTCTCGCCCAATTTCACTGCAGAATCACAACTGGGGTTTGAAATCAACCCTATATCCTTGACTATGAAAAAAGATCCCACTGATTTCAGTGCTTTTCTGTGACTAAAAGCTGGGGTAGGTGACTAATTGTGGAGATACAGGGGTTTTAGTCATATACCTAAAAATGTAACTTCATTTACTTTTTATCTAAAAATAACAGGTAGCGCTCATAAGCCTCAGCTGTGGTATGAATACAAAAAATTTTACCTGAAGGATGATTCCTTACCAATACTCTATACTGCTAGAAAGTCTGTGGAGAGCTATCTTAAATCAAGATACATGTGAATATCTGTCACCTTATTTTGCATGTTTTCCATCCAAGAAATTATAGACTTACAGTGGAATTATGTGTCACTGAATACAAGTGATTGTGAACCCATTAGTTCCAAATTATTATTTAACCATAATTAACCCAGTTCTACATTATTGATTTTAGAAGCACGGTGGAAACCTGTGCTAGACATTTCTTCTGGTTTTCCATTCAATTCAAGTAAAATGTTCTAAATTTAAATAAATGTTTCAAGTTTAGGACAACTAAATACCTCATCTTTCAGTATAATAACTCACTTCATCATAGAAAATATGAGTGGACACCAAAGAAATAAAAATAACTGCATCACTTGTATTTTTGAAGAAAGAGTGCTATAAATGGAATGATATGAGACTAATTTTTTTTTGCAATTAAAATGATCAATTGTTTTAACTGAAATGTATTTAATTAAAACCAAAATATATTTAATTTAATTTAAAGTGTTTGCCGTGTGTTTCAATGGTTAATATGGATAAGCACTGGATATCAATGTCTCATTATGCATTTCTATTCAGCACAGCAAGCAAAGGCAAACACATATAACTTCAAGGTGCTGAGTATTCTCAGTTTCCTGTAGCTGCAACTAATCCTACTTTAGCAGCAAACATAGATTATTTTACTGAACTTAAGCTTTCCAGACCTGGGGTTTATGAGATTGAAGTCTCCAAATCAGCTTTCTGCTGGGCAGGTCTCAATAACCCACAGTTATTTACACTCTTTACTGCTTGGGCTAAGTGGTTTAGGTAAAAACCTCATGATTCTCTTGGATTCCTTAAACCTTCTATAAATAACTTGGGTTGAAAATTTATGTCTTAACCTGAAATTTTGATGTCCAGGCTTTCCTGCTATCATGCCAGAGCCTCACTAAGGCATGCTGAGAATTAAGATACCTGATATTGCTGTTAAAAAACCCAGAGTTTTTTCATCACTCAACTTGGTGATTTCAGGGAAATCACTGGTAAATTGTAACTGCTCCTAAGCCTGCCCCTGTAGGTCTGTTCACCAGCATATAAACCATTAGCTTTATTTTTCTATACACAATAACAGCAAGAAGACACATACCGGACACCTCTTCTTGCCTGTACTCTTTCATTTGGGCATCCTTTTCTTTATCTCTGCTAAAGGAAGAGAATTTTGAAAAAATGCTCTCTGGACAACCACCATCATCATGTTCATGCTAACTGCATGACTGTAAATTTATTTTTATTTTGAAATATTTGGAGACCTCTGTCCTTTGTCCCAGGATTCTTCAATCTCAAGAACCCAAAAAGCAAGCCAATCCCAATCCTATATTTCCTTCTGTACAAAGAAGAGGAGCAAAAGAAAAGCAAAATTTTAATTCATTTAATTTCAAGTGGTTCTGCTTTTTCTCTGGAGGTTCTGGACTCTGCTGTAATAAACTGCTGCCCTAGAATGTCTTTTATGCTGCTGAAGTGTAGTAAGAACTATGATCCATATCCTTATGATTTTGAAGCAAGAGTAAGCTGAGAGAGCTGTAAGAAGAACCTTTTTAAAATACTACAATACATATTACTGATCAACAAGTTAGTTTTCCTTTGTTACCAAGCACAGCCCAGAGTTTTTTCAATATTTGGAAACCTCCAAACAAGTCTTTCTTAATATAAGCCCAGCCTTACAAAGGCCACATTTCTCCAACAGCCTGAGAAGTGCATCAGGTCTTTGCATTTTAAGTGGAAATTTCACCTGACTGATAGCCTTCAGGTGGGGTTGATATCAGATTGGCAGAGATCAAGTGTCTGGGAGAATATCTGTAAATATATCAGTTCTTGTTGAACATTTGAGCATAAACCTAGATATAAAGGAATTAAAGATATACTTAGAAATCTATCCAGTATCTTTTCAAACACTGCCAGGTGCTCTGCACAAACCAGGAGTACTTCACATTTCTCCAGGTTTTGTTTTATTGGCAAAGCAATCTTACCTTCATCTCTAGAGCCAACAGCACCAACTTAAAATATCCAGAACAAGGCAAAAGGCTGTATGTGCTACAGAATGCAATGCAATCCACTATCAACTCAGTTTTATACAGTCAACATAGTAATGTGAAAATGTTGCCTTTCCCTGTATTTTTTTTAAACCAAAACATCTGATCAGAGCTCAGGGACTGGTGGAAGACTCAAGCATGACTAATTAGAGTATGTCTTCTGTATCCCATTGTGTCTCTTGGCATCATGTAATTTCAGAATTTTCTATTTCCCCAAACATCATTTACAGTTAGCAGAATTATAATTTTGTTTTCTGTTTTTGGAAAAAAATCACTTGTTTCTTTCTAATTAACTCCTACTAACACTTTTTTTTCTTTGCATCAGGGCCACATGTTTGAAGATTTGGAAAAGAGAATTTCCACATGTCACCAAGAAAACCCCCATAACCCAATTAAGACATCAGATTATCAAGCACTGATAAGTATTTTAAGTAGAAAATAATTTTTAGAAAGATGTGAGCAGGAGAACTTGTATTTTCAAGGGCCCAGGAGTGGGCCCAGGCATTGTGATCAGTGGCCCCAAGTTCAGCAGGAGGCGAGTCACTAGTGCTGTGTGCCAGGGGTCTGTGCTGGGTCCAGCACTGTTCAGCTCTATTCCTGAGTGGATGGTAGAACAGAGTACTCCCTCAACAAGTTCACAGCTGGCACAGAATGGGGAAGAGTGGCTGATACAACCACAAGAGTGGTTGTACCACCATTCAGAGAGATCCTGCTATGCTGAGAAATGGGCAAAGAGGAATCTCATTAATTTAGACAAGAAGAGCAAAGTCCTACACCTGGGGAGGAATGATGTAGGCCCCAGCACCTGCTGGAGGGTCAGTGTTCTGAAAGCAGTTTCCTGAAGCTTTGCAGAAAAGGACTTTGGAGTTCTGGTGAACAACAAGCTCATCAGGTATCAGCAATGTGCCCTTGGGCCAATGGCATCTTGGACTGCATTAGGAAGAGCACTGCCAGGAGGTCAAGGGAGGGGATTATTCCTGTCTGCTCAGCACTGGTGAGGCCACAACTGGCTGTGCCCAGTGTTAGACTTCCAAGCAGAAAGACATAGAGCTACTGGACTGAGTCCCTCATAGAATCACTGAGATGATGAAGGCACTGAGGCATCTTTCACATGAGATGAGACTATGAGAGCTGGGGCTGTTCAGCCTGGAGAGCAGAAGGCGTAGGGAGATCTCATCAATGTGTAAAAATATCTAAAAGGAGGGAATGAAGAAGAAGGAGCCAAACTCTACTCAGTAGTGCCCACTGATAGAACAAGAGGAAACAGCTACAAATTTAAATATATGAAATTCAATCTGATCATGCAAAATTTTTAATTTTTTTTTTTTTCGTTCTGTGAGGATTCTGAACAGTGGCACAGGTTGCACAGAGATATTGTGGAGTCTCCATCTCTGGAGTCAAAAGCTGTCTGGACACAGTCTTGGGTACCTGGAGGGGGTTGAACCAGACAACCTCTGGAGATCCCTTCCAGATTCAACTACATTCTTATTGTGTGAAAGGATGTCCTATGTTATAAATTATTTGATGGCTTAAGAGCAAGTTTCAGGTTCATACTAGGAATCCATACAAAATTCTGCTGCTAAATGACTCATTTCTTATGCTGAATTACACACTCCCAAAATGTGGGCTGAAGTAATTTTGAAAGAGTCTGTTTAGCTGTCATTACACTCTCTAACAAATGTAAATTAATTCGCATTCACAGAGACACACCTCCTTTAAGATGCAATTTAATCTTAATAGTAGTTCTCCTTCTTTTAGGTCTGAGATTTTCTTGCCATGCAAGTTTCAGATCATCACTTTAGAAAATGCCCGGCTAAGACTTGCTAGGGTTTATTGCCATGTTGTATTTTGTTGAGGCAGCCTGCATTTACAGCCATGTTTTGAAAGCACATGGTCATGCAGCCACAAATGACTGGAAACAAAAAAGACTTTTTGCACAGAGTTGTAAATCTGCTTGTTGCACATGCAATTGTGTGTGCCTGTACTTGTACACATCATGTATTCACAAACATAGATTTTGCAAGGACCTAGGGCTCATTGCTGTGAAAATGCATTTGGATTTTTCAACATGGTACATGTTTCCTTTTCCTGTTTCTAAACACAGTCATAAGTCAACAAAGTATTAAACTTTTTGATTCAGCTCAGAATGTGTTTCTAAACTACACCAATGAAAGAAAAACTCTGTAGGTTGTTTTTTATTATTATTTTCAGTTCAAATGGCAATTTCAAATGCAGAAATATTGATGAAATATTGATGACATACATAGAAGCATAGAGATTTTTTGAAAGTGGTACTTGGCATACACCACTGGCAGCCAAAGAAACATTTTCACAGACAAGCATGTCTGTCTGCAGTTCAAGGCAAAATTTTAATTGGGAACTTATTTTTATCTTTTCCTTTCTACATCTTTGAATGATATTGAGGCAGCTTCATGAACAATTCAGTTTCATGGCATACAAAATCTAAGAAAGCCTAAGTGAATTCATATTGAATACTTAATAAATGAATTCAAATTTAAAAACAAGCAATAAAAAAATTCAGCACTGGATTATGCAATTTGTTTCCTGGGAACAAAATCCTTGGATTTTTGTGTCATTCCCTAAATGAAATGTATTCTAACTGTAAATATTTCTACTATGTATATGTCTCTGTACTGCCAAATAGTTTGTGGTTTTATTAATGCAAAATAGGGTTGCTTCATAGCAACTAAGGGCTAAAATCTTCCTCTACAGGAAAATTTCAGGGTTTAAAACTAGAAAAGAAGAAATATGTGTGATGTTTTCTGTGTTAAGTTCAACAAATAGCTTTTATCTTAGCATAATGCCAATGATCTGAGCCTACAGGCTACTGTAACTAGGACAGGATGAGTGCCAGAATGTGATTTTCACACTAACCTATGAGAAAGATCATATTATTTTTTGTCTCCTAATGCCAGTGGTTTTGTTTCTCACAGTGGAAATCTGATACAACAGCCTAATTATCTGCAAAACCAGTATCTTCGGAGTTTATCATCTTTGGTTATTTCGCTCTGTGATTTGAATTTTTTGCTATTTAGCCCGGAGTGCTGATGGGGAAAATGCAGTATTTGCTCCAATGAAAACTATGGAATATAGTTGTCACTAGTGATATTACAAGCTACCTTCTAAAGCAGATGCTGGAAATAAATTTCCTTCATTAAGACAACAGAGTACTGCAACACTCAATACAACAGATGTGTAAGTTATGGAAAAATGCTCATCCATTTAAGACACTGATGTGATTACATAGATTTTTGAAGTAGAAATATGATCAACTAACATTATTAGTACTTCTTATTTTAACACAGGTACCAAGTCTGATACAAAATTACAGTTTGTATCCTCCACATTCATCTGGCACAGACCAAGAAGATGCAGTAATGAACCAGTTCACCAGTTCCTAATTTGAAATTAATTATAGGGTTGAGTACTAGTACAGTCCAGCTCTACAGAAATAAAGTTTTCATAATTACACATTTTTTGCTCAGGTATGCTCTTTCATTCTATACACAATCTACAGCTTTGGGAGGATTTATCAAGGTTAAAGTGTGAAAAGAAAACGGATCTCAAACACACTACCTTTCAAAAGGAAAATTTTGTTGCAATGGCTTCCATCTGGATCACATCCACAGATTTTTCTTTCTCTCATTATCCCACTAAAAAGAGAGTTTTTTAGTTGTGTGAACCATCCTGTAACAGACTGTTCTTAGTTTTTTTTCATTTCCTGGAATAAAAGATTAAGTTATGTATGATGGATAATATGGTAATTATTTTAGAACATACTGAATTTAACAATACGCATTTCTTATCAGACAAATTCAGCTTTTTCAGTGTCACTCAAGCCTGAATACAATAACATGATAATGATGTTTTGTGCTATTACCCTACATCACTTAATGTCCACTTAAGCTTTCAGATAATAAAATGCATAAGGAAGAGATTTTCATTCACTGTTTAGCATTTTCTGCCTATGATTATGTACACATGATTACACTGTTGCACTGATTGACACCAATTCAGCATGAGGATATTTTTGTAGCAATTATGTTTGGTTAAAGTATTCAATATTACATGTCATTCCTTTAGGCTGAGATTGCAGTGCTATGTAAAAGCTTGAAAACATCAAACAATAAGAACATATATATATGTGTATCTGTACATATACATACCCACATGCATGTATGATTGTGCATATGTAGAGAAAAATACCATACATGAAAAGACTTTCAGATGATTTGTCTGTTATTGTAGATACGCACTCTTTTAGAGAATTCGTCATCTGCATAATACATACAGGAAAATTGAAAAATATTAATCAATTTTCTATTATCTGTTTTTAAGAAAGAATTCTATGACTTAGGGATTAGCCTCTTTTTTAAAAGCCACTCAAAATATTTTGGTTTAGCTCTCTGCTGGTAAGATTATACTTACTTAAGCAATTTAAGCAAGTTTCTGCTATCATAGTACTCATATTCAGACATTAGTTATTTGAAGAACAGTATTAAAAGATCACTATTCTATATCAAATACAATTATTATATTATAATTTCTGTAATAGAGGAGGAATCTGAAAATAATAAGTTTTTGTGATATCATTGTAACTAAAAGTTATTTTATCATCTGTTGTGCACTTACACATAATGCTCACATTCTTCTTTGTGACTTTATTTTAGTCTTTATTTTCTCAATTTGGTTTTTTTTGAGTATTTTCCAGCAATACTAACTGGCACTGCTCTGCCCTGCAACAAGTGAATGGCTCCATGCATATTCTTATTTGTACTATGTAAAGTTGATGCTACAGTTGGAGTATATTTTCATTTATGCAAATCAAAACTAAGAAAATAACACAGAACTTATTGATTGACCCTTCTTTTACCAGTGTATTTTTGAAATTGTTTCCAGTTTTGTAGGTATTTTAAAATCTGACTAAACATGTAAACAAAGTAAACATTTAACTGAGTAACATGTGGATGTGCGATGTCTGTCTCTGAAAGTGTAAACATATTTGTCTTCAGAATAAGATATGCCAAAAAAATGAGAATATGGGAATGGTTTTGATATATGTCCTTTGGTAGTAATATTTACCCACATATGCAGGAATTTTCTTTAAGAAAGGCAGGGTAATAGTAGATAGACAAAAGTCTTTTAGAGACTGTCTAAGACTATCTTTAACTAAACTGGACAAAAGAATCTTGAGTAGATTGGAAACCTTAGGGCAGAAAATGTCCTCACATAAGGACAGATATGTAGTATTTGATCTATATAAATGTTTTTATTTTGCTTCTGGTTTTGATGTTTGCCTGGTTCTTTCCAGTATGATAGGCATATATAAAATAGATCAATTTGCCTTGTATTCAGTGGTACATGTCTGAGGCAGGTTTGGGTTTTGTTTGCTTGTTTCGTTTTTGTGGGGGGGGTTCTGTTTGTTTGGTTGGTTTTTTCATTCCTTTAGTACAGAAAAAATGGTGGTTTATTCAGTAACTATATAGGAAAAGTGTCAGCTATACTGTGCGCTAGCTATCTAACATGGCAAGATTGCTCGTTCATCCAGATCTCTTAAATCTATTAGCCTGAGAGGAAAGGTACATGAAAGCTTTCAAAGGCCAAATTACAGAAATTCAAATACAAACTACTGAACACTTCCATGTGATGTCTGTTGGGCACTGGCCATAAGTGCCCAAAAATGACCTTGGCAGAGAATGTTTTAGATGCGCGATCTAGCCTGGAGCAAATAAAAAGGCATTTATCACATCAGACTCTGCGTAAGTAATCCCTCTCATTCTTGGACTTCAGCTCCCACTCATTAAAGTTCAGGAAACTACCAGGAAGGTTTAATAATTACAGTTTCTGTTACTCAAACAGAACATTTGTTATAATGAAATAAAAAGCTATGTCTGCATTCATGGAAATGAATCAGCTGAAAAAATATGTTTGCTATAAAGGTTTCACAATTGTTTTAGGAAGGCTATGTGGCATACTACAGAACAAGAATAGGTATTAGTATGATGGTTGAGTTGCAACCCATTTATGTTCTACAGTATTGTAATGCTCTTCCTTTGCCTCCTTAAACACCTGAACAAGCACAGACACGTTTGAAGCCAGCCAAAACCACAGGTTTCTTGAGTTTTACTCCGAGGCTGATGGAATATTTATCACTCTACTAAACGCAGCAGTAGAAGTAGCTGCTTCTTAGGTATTCTATAGGAAGCAACACCGTATGAAAATATCTGTTAGGAAATTTCTGTTCAGTGATACAGAAAAGGTTGAAGATTGGTTTTCATTACAAATTACATATATTTTTCTAGCTAACAAGTCGGAACCCAGGACATCCCTCTGGCTGCCCTCGGTGATCCGAGACCCTGGCAAGGGGTCCAGAGACAAGCCACAAGAGTTTGATTAGAACAGTATTAATTTATCACCATGTAGATGTAGAATTTTAGGGGTTTAATGGGGGTTCAAGAAGGCAAGATGGAGGAATCTGGGCGTGTCCCTGTCCTTCTGCTTCTTCTTCTTGCCCTCCGTCTTCTGCTGGGGTGGTGGCACTTTTGGATTGGTTTAGCATAGAAGTGCACTGTCTAACATAGGTGATAGGTAATGGTATCTTACTATAAACATAGATCACGTAGTATAAAGAGTTAAGACTGCCCTGGTCAGGGGCAGTCGGCCACGACCAGCGAGCATCAAGCAGCCAAGCCGGGTGAGAACAAAATGTACCAGATAAGAAGCAATAAACAACCTTGAGAGCCTGAGCCGATGCATCTTGACTTCTTCTGGCACAGGGCTTGGGAGAAGGACTTTTAACAAACATTCTCAGGGGGCCATCAGCCCAAAGAAACAAGAACTGAGACTAACAGAAAAATCTGAGGAAAGTAAACCAGGGAAAGTGATATGGGACTTAAGCAAATTCTCCTAACAAAAATCAATCTGAATGCCTTTAACACAAGTTCGAAGAATAGCATATCAGAAGCTATTAAACATTCTTCTAGTAACCACGTGAGGTTGTGCCAGCTCCAGTTGTCACTGTCTAGCACATCAAAGAAATCCTGGAGTCATAGCGTCATAATAGAAAAGCAAATGTAACATTTCTAGTCTTTCCCCTGGAAAGTCAGAGCTCATAGAGCAATCTGATTGCTGCAAAGGCATGTCAATGAAGAAGGGTGTGTTGTCTGAGAAACTTCCTTCCCACCCCCATCAAAACATGTGTGTGAAATCCAGTTAAGAAAATCCAGAGGAAAAAAGCATTATGTCTTCCTTTAACTCAGGCATATTCTGTTCTGTTTCTGGCAAACTCTGAAACTGCTGCCTAAGTCTTGAATTTCTTCCCACTTCTACCTCCTGGACAAAAAAAAAAAAAAAAAATCCGTTCACTGTACTCAGGCCAGGAAAAATTTGCACTTATATGAACAGACAAAAGGAATTTAGCTTGGAGCTACTGGAGATTATTCAGTGGGGAAAGGAAAGACAAAAAAGATGGTGGGGATTATCTGGAGGGATAGAGAAGACTTATCAAAATCAGAAAGAGAGGATTCCAGTGTAATCTGCTCCTTGTATTAACAACATGTGCAATCACTTGTACTGGCAGTTTGTTTGCTCTGGTTTTTCACATTATCCAGGAGCTCTCTGTGTGAAGTTGTGGGTATGCATTTACAATGTAAGTAAGTAACCTTGCAATATCTCTGGTGACACTGTCCTCCAATCTCTGCTTCCCATTTATTATGTGGTAGAGGTCTGTGATAACTAGCACAAAGACCGTGGAAACAGTGTTTGTGCTCAGGTCTGCTCCTCCTACATGAATGTAGTATTAGAGGATGAATGCTGTAGTTTCCAACCTTCACAAAGGACTAGAATTCCTAAACACAAACTGCAGTTTATTGTGTACACACACAAGCAAAAAACCCCTGAAACAAATCATTAAATGAAAACAAGCAAATTTTTGTTCATTTTTGGTTTAAAATGGTTTTGCTAGTTAATTAACTTGAACCATGAAAAGAGTAAGTAACAATATTCTTTAATGAGTTTCTTCATTGATTATGTGCAGCAATAAATTCCTGCTTGTATATTTAATATCTGTTTACTTGAATTACTCTATTTAATACAAGTTTATTGGAGAGATTTTTAAATAAAGTTGCTGAGAAATTTAATATACTGAAAAAAGACTTTTGGTTAGACATGTCACTGTTTTGAAAAGCATTACAAACATTAGAAAGAATCACTGTACTCAGACGACAAACAAAATTATTATTATTAAACTTGTCACTAAACCTAGAGGCTGTCAATTATAACTGCTATTATCTGGCTCTCACTTCTTGTTTATATTACTAAAGGAGAAAGAGAGACAAAAGCACTGATGCTGGGGTGCTGCAGCTGCTGTGGTCAATGAGAAAGCACCACTGGCCTCCAAGAGGCAGAGGTTCCCAAACACCAGTTTGTTTCCCAGGACTTCTCAAATGCTTCCCTCACCCACTTCTGTGACAAAACATGGAAATCTACAAGTCTATTTTCTATTGAAAAAATGTGTTATTATGGCTGCTGATCTCTGACATACAAGGATTTTTTCCTGCTTCCCCACCTGCCTGGCGATGCTGCTGCCCTTCAGCATTTCTGACATCTTAAGAAACAGCCTATTCTTTAAACCCTCATCTCAGCACAAATTTGTGGAGACTTGCTGTTCTTTCCCTGTTCTGTAGAGCACATCAGTTCTGACAACGACAGGAGCTGGCATGACCCAGGCACGGAGCAACAAAGAAATAACTTGCTGATGTTGCTTGTGAAGTTGTGCGAGTCCCGATTCTTTGACTATTTAGAGGACACAAGTGCAGTCTCCTGTTTCTCTCCTAAAAGCTGAAAGAAAATGAGGCCAGTGATATCTTGCAGTTCTCAATCAGAAAACACCACTTAACACATTAAAGGGACTGGTGGAGGCAGGACAGTCCTAGAAGCTAGACTACAAGCATGGCAGAAGATTGGGATGGCAGACAAAATAATGGAGCTTCTGTCCATAATTCTGAGCCATCATATCATAGAATTCAAGCCAAAAGCAGGCATGAAAGCTCTGCAGCAAAATGGAGGAGGTAGCTGCAATCCAGTTCTGACAGCTCACCTCCTGCAGCCCCTGCAATCGCACTGACATGGTGGTGTCTGTGGCCATGACCAGCACTGGGGCTGTGAGCCCTGTGCAGCATAAAAGAGACACAGGGCTCTTCCTGAACTGCTGTGCATCTGTCTGTCCCATGCCCAGATGGAAAGGGTGTGAAGCCTGTAGCTTGGTGAAATTATCCTGCTATTTATGGCACCATATAGTGTAATTGCATGACATTCAACAGAGTTATTTAGGCTCTATAATAAGGGTAAACAAGACTGAAATCTGGCTATTTGTCTGAAGGTCAAAGAAAGGGTAGACATTTAAACTCTATGCTAATCAAACCCCCAAACTATTTAAAATATTAGATGAAAAGCATACATATATTTACATTCAACATGACTTATGATGTTAAAAAGCAGAAGAAAAAGCAGAGAGGGAAGAAACAGATGGTGTACCAAACATCACAAGCTAGCAAACAAGGAGACAAGAAGCAAAGTCACCACAAAATCAAGACCTGTCAAACAAGTACTGACTTTAGCAAAGGCAAACTTGTGCAGACTCCACAGGCATCTCAGTGCCACAGGGTACATTACTGAGACAAAGGCTTTGTCAGTTGTCACTGTGTCACAGTGACCCCAGCAGCACTTGTGTTGTCCCCAGCAGCTGCTCTTCGCCACTGCCACTGTCTGACCTGTCGGTCAGCAACAAGTCTGGCCATGGGTTTTGCAAGGACATAGCTGTGTGGGAATAACTTCCCCTTCTTTTTCCAGGCACCTCCTCATCCTGTGATCATTCCTTTCTCAATCTCATCTTTTTCATCTGTTTTATTTACATCTTCTGGTAATTTTAAATATCATTCAGCTTTCATGTTGTTTGCTAAAGGAAAGAATTAAACATCTCTACCTCATGGCATCTATAGTGGATATGGAAGAGCACCACTATCTGAGAGCAGTGAAGTTCCACATACACCACTGTTTGGGGTTTGGCATGGACAACCTTTGGTAATGGGGTGGCTGCAGGGGTGGCTTCAGCGAGAAGCTGCTGTAAGTTTCCTCCATGTCCATCAGAGCCAATCCCTGGCAGCTCCAAAGACAGATGTGCTGCTAGTCAAGGCTGGGAAAACTGGAAATGATGGTAATACCTCTGTGATAAGATATTTAAGAAGAAGGGAAAAGAAGTTATTGCTAAGATGTAATTGTGACCAGAGAAGAGTGGGGTGAGAACATGTGTGAGGAACAGTTCTGCAGATACCAAGGTCAGTTCAGAAGGAGGGGCAGGAGGTGCTCCAGGTGCCAGAGCTGAGATTCCCCTGCTGGAGCAGGCTCCCGGCAGGGACCTGTGGAGAGAGCAGCTCATGCTGGAGCAGGCTGTGTCTGAAAGACTGCACCCTGTGGAACAATGACCCACACTGGAGCAGTTTGTGGAGAACTGTCTCTTGTGGGATGGACTCATGTTGGAGAAGTTCATGGAGGACTGTCTCCTGTAGGAGGGCCTCACAATAGAGCAGGGAAAGACTCCTCTCCTTGATCAGCAGCAGAAACAACCTGTGATGAACTGACCATAACCCCCATTCCCAGTCTCCCTGCACTGCTGGGGGGAAGATGTCAAGCTGGGAAGGAAAGGGTGGGAGGAAGGTGTTTTTAAGGTCTTATTTTGCTTCTCATTATCCTGCTCTGATTTTGTCAATAATAAATTCAATTAATATCTGTAATTCGAGTCTCTTTTGCCTGTGATAGGGTTTGGTGAGTGAGCTCTCCCTGTCCTTACTTCAACTTATGAACCCTCTGTTATATTTTCTTTCCCCTGTGTAGCTGTGGAACAGAGTGGTAGAGAGGCTTGGGTGGGTGCCTGGCATCCAGCCACGGTCAACCAACCATGGAGGATGGTGCCATTCCACCACAAGACCTGGAGCTAGAAACATGGCATCCAGCTATTTCAGCATGGGTGAATCATCATTCTTGTAGGAAAGGACAAGTGAAAGGGAAAGCAAAATAATAAGGGTTCCCAAGGATATTTACTATTAAGAATCCTTCTAAAGACTCATTTTCCTAAAGCTTACTTTATTCCTCTATAAAGATTCATCCATTTTTGTCTCTTGGGAAAAAACAGTGGACACCATAAGGATAATAGGTTGTTTCTGCCCAGTACATCTTTTTCATCTTTACTGAAGAGTAGCCTTTTTTCCTCAAGATGATGGATAAATGACCTGCCAATAGTCAACTTGTTGCTAGGTCTATACTCTTAGTCTACAAGCATTTCAATAAGTCTATTATTTTTAGCATAGTTATCTGTCTTTTTTTCACAGGTATAACTTTTCTTTCCCTGCCTAAGTGGGTCACTTGTATCATCATCACCATCATCATTATCATCTGCTGTGCCTGTTTGATCTCATTTGTCCATGGGCACTGTTTCTTACAAAAGAATCTCTGCTGCACTTCAGCAGCAGAAGGTTATGATAATCTACCTATCTTTACACATATTGCAGCATATTCATAAATGAGGCAACATTGCAAGAGGCACTGCTTATTTTATCATCTCACACAATATACTATAGTCAATAGCAGTCCCTGTCCTCCTTGAAAACTAATAATGTAAGACTGACAACAGAATTGTATGTCATTACAAAGAAAGGAATTAAGCATAATATTGTTTCCTGCTCTTTCCTTTTTCGATGAAGCTTTCTGAGTTGTTACCACAGATTCTTTTCTCAGAATTTGAGAAGGCTGTGAAGTAGATATATTAAGCCGCATTATAGCAAAAAATCATTAGTTAACGCAGATCTTTCTCATACATTTATTAGTTGAAGCTTTTTCATTATCAGTTGAGGTCAACAGATTGAACAAGTGGATCATATTACCCACTTAGAAAGCTTTTCATATTTCAAGCTCTTGTACCTAATTTATCCTCAAACTCCCTATGAAATAGGGACAGTAATTAAGTATGATTATGCTACTTATCCTAATTAGGTAGCAAGTGGCATCAATGTTAAATATATTCCATAAGTTTATACAGTGAATCAAAACCAGAAATTCCAACCTGACCACAATGTTTGACTACAAGTTCCTGGGCATCTGGGAAGTTACCTAAAAGTTTATGGGGAGCTGATCTGGCTTTTCTTTATGAAGAACATATATGGAGATCAGAACTAAAAGAGATAAACCAGGATCATCATTAGCACCCCCTTAACATGCCAAAATTTACCAGTCAAGTGACACAGAACCCCTAGGGGACCATCCTACTCTTTCCTGCATCCAAACCATCCACTAAAAAGTTTAATCCTCCATAAACAAATTGCAAAAGATGGAGAAGCTTAAACATATGTAGCATAAGTACAAATGCAAAATGCTTTCTTTTATTCCTACTAATTATTACAGCAGCATTTTTTTTAGCATACTTATGAAACTAAATACTAAGAGGCTTGAAACAGAAAGAGGAATCCACTCACACAAGCACAGCTTAAGCATCACTTTCTGCACTGAACACTGGATCAAAGATATCATTATCATAATTGTAGAACAGCCAGAGAAGCTTTCAAAAAATGTGAGTAACACCATTAAGGGCAGGTACATTATTTATAAATTAATTTCCCCTGGCCCTGAAGAGAATAATCATAAAGGGCTCTTTTTTCTCTTCTTTATTCAGTTAAAATATTAGTTTACAAAGCACATAAAGTTTCAGTTGGGTCCAACAGAAATAGAAATCATTGCTTGCTCTCTTGGACTTTTACTCCCTCATTTCTATTATCCCATTAGTAGGTCTTAAAGCCAACCACTGTTTCCAGACTTGAGCTTTATAGGGAAACTCTTCCCTCTTCCACATCTCACTTTGCTGAATTCTAAGAGATTGTTGTCTGATTCACACATCAGTCACATGTACCACAAAGATGAACACAGACAATTTTCTTTCTCAAGAATAGGAAAAAGAGCGTATCTAACATGTCATTAAAGTGTAGAAATGAAAAAAATAAATTCATAAAAGAAATGGCCATCCTATTTTCTACAATTCTGTGTTTTCTTTTTAAACAAAGTTATGAGTTAGCCATTTGTTAAAGAAATGAACAATCAGGAAAAAAGTTTTGGGACATTTAAATCCAAATTTGTTACATCAGGTATTTCAAACAGTTCAAGAGAGATGAGTGACGAGTTAAAAGGTTAAGTTAAAAAGACAAATTTAAAGTATGGTTCTTATTTTTAATAGGAAATCCTAGACAAATAATTCCAGTTATGTTACTGTATGATACAATAAATGATGAAAAAAAATCAACTTTGATAGCATTATTAGCCTCACTTCTATGAAGACATCAACTTCCTCCATTAACCACTTACACCAGTTACAGGCCAAAGAAGCTGAGGATACACATTATTAAACAACAAAATACAAGCTAAGCATCTTCAAACTCAGTTCCTGAGAGTCTTTATTCCCTGTGTGGTTAGTCTAGTGATGAGAGATTTAAATTGCACATAACACAAACAGATCTGCTTTCTTTGGGGATAGTGAAAGAGGAGAAGGAGGAGAAGGAGAAGGGTTGAGTTTCTAATGGGTATCACCTGGTGATGGGATCTATCCACACACCAACCCTGGCTTTCCACTCTTCTCCTAGTACAGGGGGTTCAGTCCCCTGGGGTGAGATGGTGAGACTGCTGCCACTCAGCTCTTACTGCTGGGTGCCTGTGTCCCAGTATGCCAAGGAGGGTGTTTACCTTTGCTGCTTACTAGCTGTCTTTAATGAAATGTGGAAGAGAAGACAGGAGTGTGGTGTTAGGGCATTCAGAGAAATCACCTCCTCTGGTTTTGATACTAATATATCAATGGCCTTTTTTTCTAAGGTCTAAAACATGGACATTCCAATTTCTCTGTTGAGATCCCATTCATTATTTTCATCATCAGTCTTTATGACTGAAATGTTATCCATACTATTCTTCTCACATTAAAAACCTTTGTTCACAGTAAGACAATGTAAGCAAGAAGCTCCTGGTACTCAATCCTTTTCTGTTCCTACTTAATTTCTTTCAGAGGTCTCTAATACCTGTCAGAGGTAATTTTTAGCCTTACTTAAGAAGTACTTCTGAAGACAACATGTCATTAGCTTCAGAATGTTCTAATTAAACAGACAGGCTTGGAATTTCAGAAACATCTCCTGGGGCCAGTATGCTTCAGACTGCCCTATAGGGCAGAAATCCATCTGCAGCCCCTGGAGCAGGGAGAGTGTGTGAGGAATCCTCCCTCTAAGGAGGAAGGAACAGCAGAGACAACAGGTGAAGAACTGATCGTGACTCCCATTCCCCATCCCTCTCCTGCCATTGGGGGCAGGAGGAAGAGAATTCTGGTGTGAAGTTGAGCCCAAGAAGAAGGATGAGTGTGTTTTTAAAATTTGCTTTTTATTTCTCACTATCCTACTCAGATTTGACTGGTAATAAATTAAACTTATCTCCCCAAGTCAAACCTATTTCGCTCATGACAGTAACTGCTGAGTGATCTCTCCCTGTCCTTATCCCAAGCCAGGAGCCTTTTGTTGTATTTTCTCTTCCAGCTGATGGTCAAGCCTGCCAACACAATACTGTAGAGACTAAGGTAATGGATGAGGTGGACAATGGGTGGGGAAGAGTTTCTGTGGACAATAAAACTTTCATTCTCTTAACAAAAATATACAGTGAGAAACTGCTCCTCCATTTAAAGAATCAAAAGTGCTACAAAAATAAGTTTCACTTAAATAATTTTGAAAATGACAACTTTGTGCTTATGAGTATGTCTTCTGAATTTCTCTCTTCTCAACAAAGCTTGTTAATTTAGGCACAATCACTTCACTCAGACTCACCACTGGCCAATACCTGTACCAAGAAAATGTACAGATTATTCTAATTAAGTTACTCAATAATGCTAACAATTAGTCATTTAAATCACTGCTGTTTGATAGCTGACTGTAGTTTTTCTGATTAAACTGTAAAACGTAGGAGATTTATGGATAGAGCAACCACAGGCTAAGCAGGTTTGATATTGGTTAATAAAATCTGAAAATAATTAGAAAAAATATTCTTCATGCCCTACTTCTTTTGGCACAAAACTGCAGGAAAATTAGTCTGTGTAGATAGTGCCAAGCTGGATAGATTTGAATGCTACTTCCAAAATGAGGTATGGAGTTTATGACAACCATCTGCTGAGCTCTCTACCCAATCCTGCAAGTGAAATTTAAATATTGATCAAAACAATTTCTTTGCAATACTGGAAAATTTAACAGTAGATTTGTTACCTACACTTGACTGTATTACAGTCTGCCTTCTCTTTATAAATTGTAGATGATAAAACAAGACTTTTGTACACACAAGATCAAATCTGCCCTTTTCCTTTCAGTTTTCTAGAACATTGAAAGCCATAGACACCAAAATTGACAGGAAGGCAGAGTTAGCTCTAAAACTGTAACTACAATCCTGACCTTCTTCTGGTTTATCTGATCTTGAAAGCAACAAAATTTCATAAGTTTCCTTTTCTTCTTTTATTCCAAAGTTTTCTTGAGCACAAGTTCTTCTGGCAATAATTCACAGCCTATGAAGGCTTAAAGAGTACCAGCTCTTCTGCTTGATTTCTGAACTCCAGGGCTACTGCAGTGCTGTGAGATGCTCTGCATTATACATCACACATGCCCAGTACACGTTTACAGCATCAGGTGTCCCATACAATGTACCTGTTGCTGTTGCTGTCTTCAAACTACAAGAAGTGCAAATTACAGTAGAGGAAACGCCACAGCTGAATCCACAGCTTCCCTGCTGGAGCTTCTGCCCTGGGAGTCTGAGATCAGCTCGGTCAATGGAATTCAGAACCAATTTTCTAGATATGTATGTGAATCATCAATCCATATACTAGGAGATGAGCAGAACATTATAGAGGAGTGAAGGCACACACTGCTCTTTCTGTTGTGCTAGTACAACCTGCAGGTAAGAATCTAATATCCCCTAAGCTGAGGACTACTCTCTGAATATGTGTTTTAATCTCAGGATTAAATGTTTAACAACCTTTGCTAAAAGTTAGTTCTTATCCTTATCAATTAGAATTTATTGAAATTCCTTGAAAGAGAATTACTGTTCTTTGATATGCTTTCACAATTTTTTATATACTTATATTCAGTAATGAGGCCAGAGTGGAAGGGTCAACTGACCAAAATCCCTGGCTTTATCATCTTGTTAGAGCTTCTTTTTCTTTTCATTTGGGAAATATTTTCAGTTTTTCTAAGCTTGAAATACGGCAAGTAGAATAATGAAATACCTATCTGTGTTGCTGGACTACTATACAACTCTCACAGTTCTCTACTCGCAACTGGGGGTGAAGCTCTCCCAATGTGGAGCAACTACAGAATACAAGTATGAATTAATATTTGTCATTCTAAAATGATTTAAAAAAGAAGGTAGATTTCTTTTAATTTTGTCTAAGTGGTTTAATAACTACGAATATGGTCAATGAATTAAAATTTATTTAAGAATTGCCAGAGAATAGAGTGAAGTTACTCACTGACAAGAAAGAACTGCATATCCCTACAGCTCATCCTCACAATTACTTGACTCAGCACTCCCCAAGGGACTTCACAGCTGAGTGTTGTGACAATATTGTAAATAAAAAGTTTAGGATGACTTCCATATGTTCTCTGTTGTCTTAAATGCTAGATTTAGGAATTTTACATTATTCTTAAATTGCTAAAAAAATATTAATATCTGTTTAGAAAAGTACACAATAATGAAATAATTTCACCATATATACCCTGAATAAAGAAATGTAATACAACAATCCTCACCCCACCACTTCACACCACTCCAACCCAAGTAGCAGATGACAGTTCATTAAGCTAGCAAGAGTGAGGCTGAACAGGTGAAAGAAAATATTCTACTCAATAGGTAGAGAATTTCTGGAACTTTTCTTCATAGAAACACACAGAGGCACATAGCATCTGTAGATTAAAAATGGGATAAGGTCATAACCAATGGATATAATTTGGAGTTGATGTTAATAACTCTCTGCTGAAATCTGGACTGGCTTATTTCTTCAGAATGCTGACAAAAATTCAAAACAGTACTGCTTGTAACCAAGCATAGCAATTATTTTTAACTTCCTTTTCCTTTGCTACTTCAATGTAAGAGCATTTTCACAAGCTACAGACAAAAACAACACAGTAAATTTAATATCTGTAATTTTGATTTTATCATATACTATTTTTATAGTCCTTTTACAAGGCACACAGATTGTTTTCAGAAGAACAGTCAGCACTGGCCTGGGGATAGAGATTACCTGCATTACGCTTCCATCATTAAATCTCACAAAGTTATAACTGGCATGTTTGCACGCTGAGTGTTTTCCTATTGATGGTACTATTCAAAGAAAAAAATTCAGAGCAATTAAAATCAGGAGAAACTCCAGCTTTCTACCAGGCTTTTCTTCTTGAGCACTGGAACTGTCTATCAAGTCTGCAGTAGTTTCCATTTCAAGCATTATGCTTTATCCTTCAGAGGCTTTTCTACTACTTCTCTTGACTTTTTTGCAATGAGCTCAATAACTAGGAACACTGATGTGTTCTAATAGCCTATGTAGCAGTGAGAAGAAAGAAAAAGTTACAAAATACCGTATTTCTACACTTTTCCATATGAACAAAAGTAAAATTTGCATTTGCCTTTAAAACAAAAAGCAATTAACAAGTGAAATTTGGCATTGGGGTTTTTTTAGTGATAAATTAGGTGTTCACAGCTAAAATAAACATTTCCATTTTAAATTGCCTTGCACAGTTTGCTTGCAGAAACTATGTCCAAAAGGATATGGGTACCTGGCTAATTCTTGCCAGCTTAATTCCTGAATTTCTGGCTTTGCAATTTTGTCTTTTGGTATTTACACTATCAAGCATTGTCATCAATTTAACTATACAACACATTCAGTTAACAGAAAATTAAGTAAAACCTATTTTGCTTCATTTATCTTCAATATATATGTATATATATAAAGTAAATAGGAGCTGAACATTGATCCCTCACTTCTGAGGATGATACATGTCAAATCCATAATCCTTGACCAAAGTGTGCTCATTTCCAATTTGGATTTTGTGTGTTATTGAGGGTCTGAGGAACTGAAAAGCAAATCTTGAGAGGTAGCAAACCTGAAGAACAAATATGAATGAAAACACTATCTCAGCTTGACAAGAGTGGTAAGACTGTGGCTCAGCTGTTTTCAAATTATGTGGCAGTGCTGAAGGACTACTGTCGTGGTTTGACCTGCCCTAGGAAGTGAGAGAGTGTTGGTTCAGAGGCTGGCACCCTGTGAACCAATGAAAGGTCATTTCATCTCTGTGAACACACTCTTCAGGCTGTGAAGGGGGTAGAGTAGTTCTCTTTGTCTTCTGGCCTCCAGAGAGCACACAGGCCTCCCTCCTCCTCCTGGCTGTGGAGGGAGAGGGAAGGCCTCCCCTGGCCAAGGCCGAGGCTGCCATGTGGCCTGTGCCTGGGGGGGGTGAGCGCTTTATCAGACGATTCATCAGCTGTGGCTTCTGTAAGTGATAGGAGAAAGAGCCTGGGACTTGTGATGCCAGAAGAAGATAAGAAGAAGAAATGATGGAGTGGCTTTTGACCAGACTTTCCTTGTAGTGGCAATAGAGACTGCATTAATGCTCCTGTAACTTACGGAAACTGTGTTTACGGGGATGCAAGGTGAGCACTGTGTGGTGAAAATGCCAGTGCAGGAGTGAGTGAACAGAGGATTAAGACGGTGTGGTGGTGCCCTCAGAAGAGGCTTCTGTTCTCAAAACCCTTTGCCCCGAGGGAGAAATGGGGGGGACTTGTGTCCCAAAGGCATCCTTAAAAGAGAACCCTACAAGCAGTTTCTGGTCCATGGGTGGTGGTGAGAGCGCTGTCCGTGGAATGAAGGGCTTCTCAAATGCACATTTCCTCTGTATGGGGTGGGTAATTTGTGAAGAGTGTAGGCCACAAGAGACTTGTGTTTCTTGTGGGAGTTTCTATGGGGCACAAGGAAGACTCCTCTCCCTTAATATTTTAGCTGGGAGTTCCAGGTTTTGTCTCAGAAGGTTTTGGTAGGAATTTTGGCGGGGGGAGGAGAAGTGGTTTAGGAGGTTCTTTTGACTTTTGATTTTGTTTCTTCCTGTTCCTTTTTCCTATACAGTGTAAGTTAATAAAGTTTTCTTCCTATTTCTAAGTTGGAGCCTGCTCTGTTTTATTCCCAGTCTGTCTCATAGCATTATTTTAAAGAACTATATTCTCATGGGTGTGCTGGCATCAGGCCAGTGACTCAACCCATGACAGAGAATTCTAGAGAATTATTATTATTTTTAATATTGCCTCACTCAATACATCCCAAGCACATCTGACAGAAAAGTCACAGCATAAAAGACGGAAAAAGAAAACTTCATTGTGACAGAAAAATTTTTCACTTGGGAAACATTTTCAAGTTTTTTTATTCCCAGCTGGCTTGAGAATATTGTAAGTTATCAGAAACCTCTTATGATACTATCTATTGTTGATGTTTTTAATATCTCTCACAGTAAAAACCATGAAAGTAATCAAGCTACTGACATTTTCCTTCCACTTTCACTACAGCTTCTATTTGATTTAAAACGTAAATAGAGATAGCTAAGCCATCCAGAAATAATTAAAAAGGCTTTTCTTTTTTTTGTGAGTCTGCATACCTCTTGGTTGTTTTGGTTATCAGTTTTGCACCATAATGTCCCTTTTGTTGTATGCAATATTTTTAATATTTTAGAATTGATTAGCTTTCTCAGGGTTAGTGTGGGGATTATTCCTTGTATATGGGGTCTTGATACTGACTCCTCTCAGCTCGGTTATAGATGGATTGCCATAAAAGAAGATGCTGAAAAAGGTTAATTCAAAAAGTGGAATGATGAGAGTTACTGAAAGAAGTAGATTTCACTCAGACATCCATGAGAGCTCCTTCCACCAGGCAAAGCCTCTTGGTACCCACGACACACATCTGGGAATGAAAGTTGAGGGTGCTTTATCTGAGACTGTTTTGGAAACCTGGTTATTGTGAATGACATATGAATTACATATGTGATTGTCATGGCAGGTAAAAGAATTATAAAATAAAGGCCTCATAAAATCAGGCCTGCTCTATTAAATTAATAGCTAGCCTGTCATCTCTTCTAAGTGTGGTTAAGCAATTTGCAAGTTCCCATGTGAAAACAACCTTGGTATGAAAGGTTCGTTAACACAACAACCTATCCTTGGGTTGAAAAATAAGTGCATCTGTGTAAATAAGATCTGTTCCATGAGAACCCATAAAGAAAAAACGTAAACAACCTGAATCTTAGTATGTACACACAAATCACCTTCTGACCAATAAATTAAGTAGTAAGAAAACTACCAGCCAATGGGTGTTGCACACGAGCTCTGTGAAAACTTTGTAAAATAAGTTATGTGAATAAGGAATTGGCTTTTCCTGCATGAAAATAATGGAGTCTCAGTTAACTGATTACAATTTGTGATTATGAACAGCTACTATGAAAACCTCTATATCACAGAAAACTCTGTCTATGCATATTTATCCCATGCTGGCACATTTAGGTCATACCTCTGCCAAATGAGGGAGCAGGATTAATTCCTGCAATATAATTCAGAATAATAATTCAGAATTGAAGACCAAATTTGCTTGATTACAAGCCTGTGTTGAGTAAAGTAAGTGAGGGTAACAAGTCACAGAAGGCTCCATTTCATTTTGACAAGGAAGTGTAAGGGGGTTCAGGCAAATCATTTAAGATGTCACAAGGCTCAGAAAATGTCTTAGGCGCAGAACTGTATTCAGATACGTTATTCTTGATTTAGAACACATCTACAGAAGAACTTTGCTCTCTACCTGTAACTGATTCACTTCTATCTCCTTTCCTGTGTAGTCAAGATTTGAGATTCTTGGATGGAAATCATGATAACCTTATCAATTAGTAGACTCAGCTACATAACATTACAAAGGCAACTCTACTCACAGTATAATTAATAAAATGAACGAGCTATCTTAGGGTTTTAATTTCAAATGCTACCTCACCTCCCAACAACTTCTATCATCTTGTTTAATTTATGTGATGTGAAGTATCAGGGTCACACACGACTTGGAGGCAACTCAGTTTCATGTTTATTAGCAGGTCACAGACCCAGGGGCACAGACACAGAGAAATCGTCTGTCAACAAACTAAATCTTTCCTTGAAGCAAACAGCGAAGTGACTAAGTGCTGAATATAATCTGAATGGTTTTTGTGTGGCAGAGACCACACTTTTTCAGATATATTCTGTGCATAACTCTGTGTCCAAATAGATTAAAAAGTCTCCACATCTCAGCTCACGAGACTCCACAAACAACTTTTGAGGTCAAGAAGCAATGGCAGATTCCACCAATCAAAATACTAACTCATGGCTTCGTTACTGCTCAATGAAATCTTCAGCCCAAAACAGGACATACAAACACCTTTGTTGCCTTTCTATATAAGTAACACTTTCTTGGCAAGTCCTGCAGAAATTACTTATTTCAGTAGCTCAACTGACTTTTAAGTCTGCACCTTTTAGTACAAAACCCCAGATCTGGACATTCACTACCTGAGAATGCTACCCATAAATCATAATTTTTTGAAAACTATTTAAGTAACAGAATGAAAATGATCTTTTATTAATGAAGGCTGCACTAGTACACTTCACTTAATCAGGACATGGATAATTAGGAAATTTGGTTAATTAGGACTTTTCCTAGGAAGCTGAATTAAACCAAATGAGTTTTGACTGGCAAGGGACAATGGTTAATTGGGATGATAATTCCACTTAATTGGTATGCCTGCAGGCAGTTAAGTGGTCTGTGAGGCTCAGAGGCTAATAACAGCCTTTCTTTCCTCAAAAGACCTGTGCCCATCCAAAATCAATAAACCAAAATGGTTTTAATGCCCCCATGTACACATTAAGCATCACTCAAAAGTTCACTCTATTCAAGAGGTCATCATCGTAGAACTTTTAAGGAAATTGGATGTACTAAATTTGCTCCAAATATGTTTCAACTATGAGAAAGAAAAGACCTAAATTTTTTTCTTGGTGCTGAGATACTTTACTGTGGAAATTTCTCCACCATAAAAACCTCAATGGCACAGTCCCACACCCTTGGTCTCAGTTTTCTGTGCAGCACCCTTTCTCAGTGCACTGGCTGCTGTGTTTGGCATCCTTCCCAGCCACCAGTCCCTGTCCTACCCAGAACACTTCTGTATTGCAAGCCTGACTCAAGTGCCTTGACTATTTGGATCATAAGGCAGCAGAATTAATTTATTACCACTACACAATGATATTTGGGACAGATAAAATGCACAAAATGGAATGTTCATCTCCAAAAGTTAAAGTTTTGCTTTTCCTTGAGGAAAATAGTATTTTGAGGCTCCCTTAACCAAGAAATGAGTTCTCATATAACTTTAAGAAATCTTTACAATCCGTACTCCTTCAACTGATTTTTATTTTTTTTTGTATTTCAAAGTTTCTGACACATAGATGTTACAGCTGCATTAGCCTCATTTATTTAAGAAAGCAGGTGAAAAATAAATTTCTTATCATTTTCCCCAACTATATCAGAGCAGAATGCTTAATTTAAACTTATAAAAAAAAGATAAAGATGGCAAGTTAGATAGGCATTAATATAAATTCCAGCTTTTCCTGTAGCTTGGGAACTTACAATGGGAAGTCAGAGAGAAAAACAATAAAGAAAATCACCAAATATCTGATGCACTGCAATGTGCATGTATCACAATGAAGAAAGTAGTGCAATTATACAGAGTAAATGTTCAATATTAAATCAGTTAGACTCTAGTTAAACAGATAATCTTTAATTTGATTCACTAATAACCCAGTGCTGATACAAAATCTTACAATACTGACATCTGTACACATCCCTGTACATGAAGCGAGATACTATTTTTACAATATTCATTTAATTTGGACAATTCTGTACTGACCAGCCATGATCTACAAAGATGTTTCCTACATCTCATTGGAAACTGTAGACCTACAATGAGTCAGTGTACTAGTGTGCCACTGTCTGGCTCTGCCAGTTCAAGATCTAAGTATTTTTAAAAAGGATTCATATAGACTGTGATGGAGTTTGGGGGGACATGCATGTGGGGACAGATTTACATTTGCTTTCCCATAAAGTACCTAATTTCTTTGCAGGGAGGGAGGAAATAGGAATCTTTTCTGAACCCCAGGGACACAAACTTCATGAAAATGAAATGTCATCAGCAGCACTCTCAGGTATTTCCTGAGGATATAATCTCCAAATCAAGCTTTCTAACTGGAAAAGAGACTATTCAGTTGTTCAGTAATTTATATTTATGGCCTTACAATGTTTAAATTCAACTAGCAATTTTACAAAAGGAGAATATACTTAAGCAAACCCTATAAAAGTAACAAGAAAAATGAGTGCTTTCTATTAAAATAGATTTGCTTCATGGCAAAATTGAGCTCCATCTTTTCTAACTTAACCTTGAAGAAAATAAATTATTTCTCTGGTTTTAATTCAACAAGTAACTGAAATATTCAACAAATCCACTAAAATATCTGAGCCCTAAGATATCTAAAGCCTGGCAGATCTATCTGCAGATCTATTCTTCATAATGTTGACTGCTCTTCTGAGCATGGTTAGAGCTCTTCAAAGCATGATGAAATTATTGTAGAAGAGCCTTCACTTCTGGGCTGTTTATCAGTGCTGTGACATCTGCCCATGGACACACACCTTTATTTCTTATTCATACGCATAAAACCTGTATATACACAGCTCATGGCAAAGATCCAACAAAAAACAAAAGCAAGTCTTGTATTTCTCTGCAACATAATCCCATGGTCTCAGTCTGTTAACACTGTTACTGGAGGAACTTGTACCCAGTGGAACCCTGCACTTAACCAACTGTAACAAAAATTTTGGTATGATCCTAGGTAAAAATGTCAGTTAGTTATTTGCCTACTTCTCCAGTTTAGCTTACTTCCCACACACTGCAAGTATTACCAGGTGGCTTTAAACTGCATTATATTGCTTGGAATGGCCTAATTTTCTTACTATTTTCCCCAGACTCAACTAAGAAGTCAGAATCACTGTTGCAAAAATGTAGTCAGACTTCACTGAGAAGTGAAAGACCCCTACGGAAGGTCTGGGCAAGAATAAATATATACAAAAACACAACAAAGATGACCAATGAACTTCTAAAAAGACCTTGTAATCAAACTGTCATTCCCAAGAGCAGGAGTCCCAGCTGAATCAGTCCCAGCACTCTGACAAAGTCAGGCACACTAACACACAAGAGACTTAATTTCTTGTTCTCCAAAATCATTTAATATTGATATCTATGGAAAGAAATGAAAAATTCAATTTAGTATCTTTTTCTCTGAGTCATCTGATATTTTCTACTTGGCGTTTGATCTTTTGTGCCAACTGTGCTTATTCCCGACTCTTCACCACCCCTGCAGTTCTAACCCTCTCCCAATAAGCCCTGACTTCACTCAAGAAAGTATAACAACTACTATTTGTTGGTTTTTTAGCGTCTTGTTTTGTATGGAAATTCTACAGCTAGGGCCAGGTATTTCTCAACCAACATGCATGAAAAGATATTGTCATGCTGGTCTGTACAATATCTTTGCATTTATTGTGACATTTTATATAGTTCTTTTTAATAGCACTGGGCAAAAATTCAAGTGGGAAATCCCGCCCTAGCTGGCCTGTCAATCCCTGCAAAATTAAAGCTATTAATATTTTATCAAAAGTGTGAGCATGCTGTAATAATTATTCGTAATTTCTCTTTGAAATAAAGAATATGCACATAAATGTATTAATGGCAATGGAATTTACATGGCATTTACCAGTTATTGTATATGTCCCCCTAGAAAATGCTTTCATCACATATAAAATGAAAAATACATAAATGAACAATATATTTTTTCACACACTTTTGAATTAATTTTTCATAACTCAAATAATATAAACATTTATGGTACTCTTTATTTAAAAGCTACTTTTCCTGAAAATGTAAATTTCAGGAAAAATTCAAGGCATCTTAATTTCTCATAGATGCTGCAACCATGGATTGTATCTTTCCACTGCTATTCATAAGGTTTTGTTAATTCTGTTATTTTAAATTTAAAATATTTCTGTTTTGTTGATTAATTTTGTTAATTAATTTAATTTTCATTATTTCTTCCCCTTGGTTTTCTTTAACTTTCTCATTCTGCTATTTTTATTTTCTCCATTCTTTTCTCCTTTATATGTGGCCTTACCTACAGATGGAATAAACACCAGCTTAGACAAGCTAAGAGAGAAGTCACTGGTAGGATCTAGGAACTGGCATACTGTGTAAACGTATCCAGAAAAAAGGGCAGAAAAGATCATTTTCTAAGCACTGTCTCATGGGAGACAAGAGGAGATAGGAAGATGATCATTTACTGCAAGGACAATGCTCACAGGAGTAGAATCAGGTTCTCAAATAACAGGAATTAGAGCTTTATTCACGCAAATGACAGAATATTGGTGTGCACGTGCCACTGACCATTTCAACTGTGCAAGAAAACAAAATATTCCTTCTGATCTTACTAGGTAGGAAGAAAAATATGTATGATGAGACTGACTTTATCTTGGGGATATCTGACATGTAACTGCAAAAAAACCTATACTGTTGCTCAAAGAGATCAGGTTGTAGTTCTGTTGAAGAGCATCCTACAGGCTACCCTCATAACCCAAATGCCAAAGACATTAAAAAAAGGGCACTGGGCAATAGGATATTTAGGCTTAATGCCTCTTTCAGTACAAAAACATTGTAAAAATGACAGCAAGAAGGATGCACAAGTATTTTCTCTTAATGTGGGGGACTGATGATGAAAGCAAAACCCATCAGGTAAAATGAGAGTGATCAGTTCAATTAAGGGCAACTTGGTAATACAATATGATTACTCCTTTCAATTCTCCTCTATTCCATTCCATAAAAACAGGCCGGGGTATATTTCTAGATGAAATTGTAAAGATTGTTACAGAAAACAGTGAGACAGACATTTACCTCATGTTTTTTTTCTGTATTTGCACTGAAAATGAAGGGGTTTGTAGACAGGAAGATTTACCTCTCTAATAGAATGGGACATGAGACAATTTCCACAGTGTATTATCATTTCCAGATCAGGCACCTCACCTGAACTTTTTATCAGTTAATGGCTAGATTTAAACTCTATACTAAATCACCAGGGATTATAATGAATGATTTGCAAACTGGTATTGTGGTATAGTTACTTGGGGGGGTTTTTTTGAGGGATATAAAATTGCAGAGCAATGACCTCAGAAATCACTTTCTGGTTCAACAATATTAAATATTCTTACTAACTATTTGGACAATTATATCAAATCCTTTTTTTAATTTTTTTTTTAAATACTGCTTTTTAAACTAGTGGGTGGTTAAAATGTTAGTGCTAGATTACAGTCACAAATCTATGTGGCTCTTCTGACAACAGGGTCAGGATTCAAGAGTTGACAGAGCAGGAAAAGAAAAAAAAAGGTCTTGTGAAATGAGGCTTCGTAACAGTATTCTGTTTACCGAAGAATATGTTTGAGGAAACATCTGATTTCTTTGACTCTCTCTGGAGACCCAAAGGGAGAACCACTAGCTGGAAAGAGGAGAAGGTGCTTTTAAGTGGGAAAGACACAGAACTACTGACTAAATCCTGAATGCAGTTGTAAAAAACAACAGCTTGGAAAAGAGACAGTTTCCTTCCAGTGAGGATAACTAAAGCTAAGCAGGCAGATGATGAACTCCAGATCATCTGGAGCACTTGAAATGAGAATTGGTATCTTTCTGAAAAATATATTTAGTACAGTTTTTAGGAGAAATACTACTGCCTGAGTGGCCATGACTCAAAGGAGATAGTCAAACTTCCATTTTCAGAATCTGTGAATTTATGGAAGGTCTCTCTTGATTTTCTCTTTGCAAGTTCTGTGGATACAGAACTGCCTAGATTATTCCATCATGCTCTGTACATACCTAAATAAGATGTGTGTAAGTTGCTTAGAAGAGTCAAGAAGCTTTTCTGACTCCAGTACAATACTGGGTAGATGCAGTCTTTCCTACCCTTTTAACTACTTTCCCTAAATACTTGTGAGCCATAAGAAACCTGCTATCCTTAGAGACAGTACACCAGTTAGTTTATGCCAGTAGAGAAGAACCTTTCAGGTGCAATACATAATGCTTTATCCCTGTACACAGCATGAAAAACTCCAGGTTTAGTAACAAAAAGGGATTTTCCTCCCTTCCTGATTCTCAGCCTCTAATCAGACTGGCTGGAAATATTGATTTTTCCATACATAAAAGTGCTCAGCTGCTCATTCAGGTAGTTTTCCTCACCTGCTGTGGGTGCCAGGTAGTATCAGAGCAATTGTGCAGAGCAATTGGATAACCTACGAGCAGGATGCACAACTAAAACTGTGGTCTCAGTGTAAGGGTAGCTGGAAGAAATCTAACAGGCCAACATTATAGAATAACAGACCACACTGTATTATAGCAATATACTTCCTAGTAAGTACAGATATATGTATCATTATATGAAACTCAATACATACACATATATCATAATATACACAAAATCAACATAGATTCTCTATTCCTGCTGGTGTTAAACTACATCAAATCACTTCTAGCTCAGAACTTATTAAAGACATAAAGTACAAGTTGAGATTTAATTGATATACCATATAAATAGCCTTCAATTATGGCTGGATACAGTAATTTAAATAAAAACAGACTAGAGTTTGGCAGAAAATGAAATACATTCAAATTTTGTTTCCAATTTTAATACTAAGGATATGCCTCAGCTGTTAGTTTGAAATGTGACACAGAAGAAATTATTTTTTAAGTGATATTGCAGTACATGATTGCACTACAAAACATAACATGCTTTTGCAATCCAGCAGAAAGTATGACTTCTGACCATGCAAAAAGTTGAGCTCTGAGTGAAGATTGATTAACCAAATTAAAGAAGTCTTTAAACATACTGCAACATATTCACACTGTTTTGGAGACAGATGGAGATGGAAAAAACACATTTTGTGCAGATATGCAATAAGCGTATCAGGGACTCATACCGTTGTATGACATGAATCACTGGCTGTACCACACAATATGTAGTAGTTAAGCAGACTGTCACGATTCCCATTCCCAGCACAAACATTTTTTTCAGAGCTTTGTATCACCTGTCTTTAACTGCACCTGCCTTCAGTCTGGTATGCAAACTCCTACTCTGGATGCAGCTTATTTTAGAGACTCACATAAATCTATTCAGAGCTTTTCAAAGCAAAATACAAGTGCAGACCAGCCAATAGACAAGGCACAATCTGTTTTTCTGATGTGTTTATAGGCAGAAAAGAAATCTCAATCCAAACCAGAGCAAAATCTTTGTTTAATTTAGCATTGGTTTCTTTCACTGATTTTTAACTGATCAGTTTAAGGGTAATGACTGGGAAGAGATAACAGTTGTTTATCCTGTGATTTACCATGATGTTACACATGCAATTCCCTTTTTTGACACTGAGGGAATTTTCTTAGCCCTTTTGAAACAATAACTCTGGTTTCCCAAACCTGCTGTAACTACAGTTATTTTACAGCTCTTGGTAGCTTTTCTCTGCCAGTTTTAACTCAGTGGCCCATCTGTGTTTGGCACCTAAGAAAATCCTAAAGGCTAGGGACTCATGACTAGATTAAAACAACTAAGGAATATGTCCTTAGAAAAAGGTGTTATTTGTTTACTTCCCCAAAAGTAACAACGATGATGAAAATAATAATGAATTATGAATATGAATTTTCATATAATGAAAACAACAAACAGCTATCAAATCTTACTCTAAAAGTGACCTTTCTTTTTTTCCTCTGCAAAGTTCTCCCTGACCTTTTGAAGTTCATACTGGTTGGAAAAAACATCAGCTTTTGCCTGTGTTTTTCTGACAGTTGTTCCTCTGACAGCTCTTGGACAGTATACGTCTATTCATTGTGTCTAATCAGAATCTTAGAGTCCAGGTTTAACTACTGTTCAGTGTCTTATTTCTGCATTTTAACAGAGTTTATAGAAGTAAATCAAAGGAAACAATCAAAGGAAAATTCTGAAAAACAAGGAGTTCTCCACTGTTTTCAGTTCCTGCTTGCACTGATCTCCTCAGGCTTAACTCCAGGGTAAGCATTCATTATAAACAGAAACGTTTGAGTATGTATATCCAAGGTTACAATGTAAGTTGTGCCCAAAGTATGTATTCTATCCCCATCTTCATGAGCAGTTGAAACCAGGTGGGGCAGTGTTTCCCTTATCTTCTGTTAATGGGCTCAACAATGCCTTGCTGCATCAAGGACCCACTGCATGACTCATAGAATGAGGGCATCCCAGTGTGAGATGCCCTGCCCAGCAGGAGGAGCCAAACATTCCCACCTGGATATAATCCGGGGTTTGGGACAGCACAGGGAGCCTTTACCCACTGGACCCCCAGAGGACAAGAGCTACCAGATATTTCTACAGGATCACTGCTTTGACAAGACCATCTCATCTGGACTGCTACTACCACCCTAACAGGGTGTCAGGTTGTATTCTGACTCTGTCAGTAGTTTTTTGTACTATTGCTTTTATTTTATTTTACTTTCTTTTATTTCTTTTCTTTTCTTCTTATTAAATTGTGTTTCTGACTTGGAGTCTCTCACTGGTTTTGCTTTCAAACCAGCAAAATGTACCTCAATCAGAAATAGCCACAGATCCTGTTTGGTGTGTCTGCTTTCAAGAATTTCTCACTTCCTCCAATCTGGCTCTAAAAACTCTGATTTTTCAACAGTGCTGTAACTGAGTTGTTACTCATTGGGTCATTCACAAATTACACCAACATGGAAATAACACAGCAGCTGAGTCGGTATCCAACAGACACAAACCATGTTCTAGCACATCAAAAGGAGAGAGCTCAAATGTCTTTCTGTGTTTAGTAAGTAAGAAGTGAAAAAAGAAACTGCATGCATCAAAGAGTTTTCAAACAGCTGAGAGAAAATGCAAGCAAGGAGGTAGGTAGTAATTGTAGTGAAGTAGTTCAAATATGCAACATGAGTTATTTCTTCTTAAGCATGCTTTTATTGACTCCTGCATCTATCCTCAGCTGTCCCCTCTGAATGAGCTCCTGTCTCTACGAGCTAGTGGTATTCTGTGCCATCATTCCCAACTGTGTCCCATTTAAAGCCTTGAGACTGCTTCACTCCTCTTTCTGCATAATAACCTTCAGTCAGCTCTGAACAGACTCGATCACTAATCTCTAGAGTCATCATATGACTCTTCAGAAATATTAAGCTTTGTATAGACTTTCTTTCAAAAAAGACCCACGTACCTATGAGAATTTCCTTCTGTTTTAATCCAAGTCACAGTTTCCCTTTGCAGTCAATGACATAAGGGCAGCTCTGGAATGCCTCCTCTCCTTTTCCAGTTTCACATGGTTTATCTGAAAGTTTTATCTCTCACCTTGATGCTTCCAAAGTGAAGTGTGTAAACTTAGAAGGCAGGCAGGTTATAAAACGCATCATAATTATCAGCATTTTGTGTATGCTCGTGTAAGTGGGCTGATGGCTGGGAATTACTTTGGGATACCACTCTCACACAGAAGTCTCTTCATCTGCTAAACAGCTACAGATTTTGCTACAGGGTCTAAATACTGTACCATCTGTGTAGGTCTCACCCCAAAGAACCTGCTGCGTTGGGATTAAATAATCTACTATCAAGATGCAAATCTCCATCTTCAAAATTTGATACACAAAGCAGGTTTGACAAAGAAGTTTCACACATTAACTCATTAAGGAAATTGCTACAGATACATATATTTACAGAAACCTTCTTATTAAGAAGGTTTGAGACCTGTCACATCACACATATGGATAGATATTTAATGTCACTAACACAACTTTATCCACAAACTCCCACTGAACAGGAACTGGGATTTGTTGACTCATTTTTCATGACATAAAAAAATACCAAAGTATTGGTTAGATTATTTTCTCTATTTTTTTAATAGGCTGTAAACTTTCTCAGCTATTCAGTGAAGGACTCCTGGCAAGGCTGGTCATGGCACAATCACTGCACAGTCATTTGCTACTGCAAGTTTTTCTTTCACTGGACACAGTTTTATTCCACTGCTTGTCATTCCAACACAACTTTTGAATCACTGGTCCACTCCAGCTGTATCTGACAGATGTCCTGTAGTCCTAAAACAGTCAATTCTTCAATTTCATGGAAGTGCTCATCCACACTGTGAGGAAGATATTGTACACACCCCTCTTGAAGAGCAAATGCCCAGATAAGGTGAGCCAAAAAATCCCACCAAAAAAACAAAGTGGTGACTGTCTGGTATATATAAAAGCTTATATAAATGTTCCCCCTACCTGAACAACCAAAATCCAATCATGAAACACAAAGCATGAGAAACCAGCCATTAGAAAGCAGCACTGCTGCTCTTAGACCAGTGCACTATGACTCTTCTCTACATTCCTGATATTTTACCTAAAATTAACACTACTATACTAGCAACTACAAAGTATTCCATCATTTTGGTAAAATACAAGTATACCACACTATTTTTCCAGCTACACAACCAATATTTATGGAAACATTCTGCATCATTAATGACTGATAATGCTACCATCTCCAGGGATTAAAGTCTATAGATTTTTAAGATTTCTTTTATTTCTACTATGTTCCTTGAACTTATTTGTATTATCACTGCATTGCTGCCAAATATTTCCTTCACAACTATTCAATGAAATATGGAATTTTTGTTTTATAAACTTGATTGCCATTAATTTGTCTTTTGCATCTTTCCTATTTTTACACAATCATTGTTCCTAAATTTTTGCCATCCCTTCATTGCTCAAGTTGAACCAAAACCATATTAAACAAAAGTTGTGGGTTTTTTAATGTCAAAACCCATTTTCACTGTCAGCCAATCTTTCCTTCTCAGTTGATATTTAAATTTATTTTTCCTTTTAAAAATCTCATGCCAATGAAGATTTTTAAAAGGAAATTATTATTATATATGTTATATATATATATGTCATATTATTCCTTGCCATTAGGAGACTTAAAACCTTTCAAAACATCAGGATTATATACAAATATGTATCCTTTACTTACTAAACCCTCATGTTTGCACATGCTGAATATATATAGGCAACTCTTACTGTCTTGGAGAAGTACATTCTGCAGATGAATGTATTTTTATCCTTCATGCAGACGATTTCTAAACAAGTTTGTGTCATATGGCTTGGCGTACAGGCAATGAGACATCCATTTTCAAACATCTCCATCCATGGAGACCAAAATTCTCATCAGCCAGACCAAAAGTTGCCAAATGCTAAAACACAGAACCTTGTTGATTAGTAATTCTCTCTTGGTTACGGGAGAAAGAATATTAAAAATAGTTGGACTGTTATTATAATTTTCTGTTTTCTGAGGGAAGAATTTATTGAGTGATTAAAAAATCTGGTCTGCTCATCATATTTATAAATGTTATTAAAAATTTTGAATAGTGAAGTGATAGTATTTCAATTAAATTATTCAAAGCAATATAATCTAAAGGTTATTGTGGAGAATTGCTGAAAGGTCTCATTATACTCTATTACTAGAAATAAAACTGCCAGAAAAATATTGAGTGATGATAAATGCAAAGTAATGCTATGAAAATAATTAAACTGAAGTATTGATAAGCATCAAAATATTGAAAGTAAATAGCTCTTAATTATTTATTATCATCCAAGGAAGATGCCCTGGATTTTTTACAAATGCCATTAAAAAAACACCAAATCAGTGCAAGCAGGACAAATGGTAAACAGCACTAGAAAAAGCCCTGACACTGAACCACAAAACAACAGAAGATCCATTCCATTACTGGACTTCTTCTTGACTACCAAGATGAGCTGCTCTGTGACATCCTGGCCATCCCAGCCCAAGAGAAAAATGAAAGAGGTAAGCTAAGGAAGAGAGATAAAGATAGTCAGAAGTATGTAATGGAAAACCAGAGCTACCTCTGCTTCTGTGAAATAAGAGTTGGGGGCTAGAAAAGAAACAAATCCAGAACAACATAGGATTGACGATGGGTGTAAAATTATCCTCTGCTTCTAACCATGCATGAAAGATGAGGGCACTTACAAACTCTTAAGAAAATGCTTTAAAACTAATAAGAGGAAGTGGAATTTAGAGTTTTATTTTGGTTTCTATACTCAGTGCATAACTGAAGTGTCAAACTCACTGCAATCTTAAGTTTTTCTGAGGTCAAAAGTTAAACTAAGGTTTAAAAAAAAGCCTTTGATGAACTCAGGGCAGAGAAGTAAAAGCTACCATAGGGTATAAGGCAAGATGGTCTTGAATGCAGCCCTGAAAAGATTGATTTTTTGGCTGTTGGAATGTGAAAGAACACAACTGAGGTAAGATTATTCTGCATTTTTGCTTTTTCTTTCATGCTTTCCAGAGTGATCATAACTCAGCATCCTCAGAATTGACTACACTGACTTTTGCTACATTAAAAAAAATGTTTATTAATACCACCAAAACCTTTTTCCTTCATTTTTTAAAAAAATAAATAAAGAAAATCAAAACAACCCCCAACACACTGTAAGATCAGCAGTATGGTTTTCAATGTGAACAACAGCACAAATTTTTTATTTATTTAAGTTTACTTTCACAAATGAATTAAACCTTAAAAATCCCATTGTCACTTTGCTGATATATGTGAAACATGGAGATAAGTAACCTGCAAGTTAAAGCAACCTGGTTAAGCCAATAACCAATTCCTTGAAAGAGCCCAAATAAGTAACTCTTATTTCCTTGCTTTCAGTCTTTTTAAACCAGATATTGTCCTTTTCTTTCCTCATATTGATGTCTGGGGGAAAAGAATGTACTAATATATGTGATGGGAACATTTCACAACATCTTGCACATTTTTTTTTCATCATGGTTACAAAGTAATTCCTTACCTGAAAACCAATTATTTTAAATATACTTTCCATGCCTACTTTTATACAGAACCACATTTATTTTATTTTCAAACCATTAAGCTGCAGACTCTTCACTGGGTCAAACAAACAACCTTTTTGTTGAGTTGATTTAACAAATTTGACTCACACACAGAGCTTTAAATGAAATTCCACATGTGCAGGAGGGTCTGGTGGTCTTGCTAAGGTGAACAGTCTAATGAGCAATATCACAGCAAACTTCTTGCTACATATTACAGACCAGCAATTAAGAAACCAGAGGCAATACTGTGGTTTTCAAACTTTTCTGCATGAATTTTATCATCTGCAGAAAAAATTATCATAATTTTTTCTAATCTGCCACTGGTGAAAAACATGCCCTAGGAAAAGGAAGCAGCAAGACAAGCCTAAAATTTCTGCTGGATATAGACTCACCAAGAAAGTTGTAAGTATTTCTTTAAACTACGGCCACATCTCAATAGCATGCCCAGCTTAATGGTCAGTGTGAAATCCCTGCTCATGTTCGTGTCTCTGGTTGATCTGAAAGGGCTGGCTCTGACAGTAAGGCTGTGCCTCTTATATTGATTCCTTTGTGTGTCAGAAAGAAATCACCAAGGAATTGCTTTCACAGACTGAATAAGTCTTGGAATATCTAAAGAGGTCTTAATCCACTCAGAGTGGGAGTATCAACCCTTAAACCACACAAGATGTGGCAAAGTACTTATATTGCCTTGAAGCAGCTGGGAGCTAAGCCTTGGAAAAAGATATTGTTAGTCTAGCATGTCAACAGACAACCCACTCCTCATGACACAAATGTGAATACATTGGAGGAATTATGTGCTCTTTGTACTGCTATCCATTTTAAATTAACAGCAGAAAGAACCAGTAGTCTATACTGTATATCAATAACTATATTAAAAAATTCAGTCAGTTGAAAAATAATGGAGTTTAATTTTCAGTTGAAAAAAATGAAACATTTTCAGTGCCCATCTCCACCCCTAAACATTCACTTTGAAGGGAAGATTAAGGATTATTTTCACAAAGCTTAAAATAAGTGGTTTAAACAACTCAAGTGCTGCTCAATCAGCTAGTATTCATTATCAGGAAAAACTTCAGCATCTATGAAAAGTCAAGAACCACAGCCCACAAGTTGTGATGACTCTCTTGAGTACACTGATGTTTGAATGTATTCATTATAATTTGATTTGTTAAGCAATGTTTAGGGAAAAAAAGCTGTGAAGAGCTAGTGCTATGACATTTTAAGCCTTGACAGAATCTCTGAATTTTATTTCCTTGATTATCAAAACTTGTGTGTGAAATTGCCAGAGATGTTGCACACTGGGCAAAACAGAACCCAGCACAGATAAAACAGCTGCTAAAATTTTTCCTTAGAACAGTTTTAAAATAATTACTGTACTAATTATTTATTACTGCAAGTATTTTTGCAGAATGTGCAAGTGTAAATTATTTACTTTGACAGGCATAAAAGATGAATTTTAGAGATGCAGCTGTGCTGCTGCTCAGCGTCATATTTAGGGAAATATTTAGCCTGTTGAGGTTCTTTGAAAGAGGAAAAAGAGACTGGCATCCCCCCTACCCACACTATAGCTTATTTAGAAACAAACGTAAGATTACAAAACCATGGAGTATGAAATGGTATGTAAATAGAGATTTCATATTATACTGTAGCACAAAATAAATTCAGATGGCTAACAAAAAACGTGCAAAACAAATGTCATATAACTCAAACGGACAGAAAGTGACTAAAACTAAACAGAATTGTTCCTGTGTGCTGTATGCACACAGATTATCTGTAACTTTGGTCTGTACTAGATAAGAGTTCCTACATATACCATAAATGTATGTTCGAGGTAAAATAATTTCTTTTTTAATATTAGATGGAGAAAGACCTTCAAGCAACTAAACCCTACTTTAAGATGTTTTAATTGTTCCCACTGAAACAAACTGACATCAAAGTTTGTTTTCAATTTCCCATAGATTTCAATTTTTTCATTAATAGATCTGGTATAAATAACTTTCAGTATGAAATTAGTAAATTTCCGTTTCACTGAAAGGCTCTAAGGCACTAAGAAAGATCTTAGTGATTTTTCATCTTTAGCTGGATCAGTGAGAACAGATAATATTCTTAAATGATTGGTAAGCAAATTCTTGTAATCAGTGGTGTAGAGCAAGGTGAGGTAAAAGGATTGAAGTTAAACAGTCAGTAAGATATTTATGCACTTACAAGGAAGTCTGGAAGACATTGCAGCCTGAATTAAAAACACCATAAAACACTGCATTCACCTGTTGCCTCACCACAGTGATTTCTAGTAACAGAATCTGATCTGATCTGATAAACACCCTCAGAAAACTGTACAGGCAGACGATCACCAGTCATTGCCCATCAACTGGACTGCATTACACGACCATGTGTTTATTCCCAGCCCGTGAGTGGTGCCAATACGACTCAATTTAAAGCAGATACAAGTGGCTAGGATAATGTATGCAAATATGTTGGACAGCAGTTTTTAAAGTCGTAATTGGTTCAATTTCTGATCATCTGATGGCACAGTTGTAAACAATCTATTTAAAGTGGTCATGTCACCACAGCTGCAATCTGCCCTCTACATAATAGCTCCCTATTACAGAGCACTCATATGTAAAATGAATGATCAGTATCTTCTTCCCTCATTCTCCCAAGGGATGCTAACCATGTCAAATAAAATGCTTTGCTTAAAGGGATAAAAATGTGAATCAGAAAAAGATTTTCCATGTGTTAGAAGGCACAGAACTCCTAAAGGCAGTGTAGCTCCTTACTGCATGGAAATTAAGGGCTTGTTTGGAATATATAGTTGTATGTTTGGATATAAATCAAAATTATACCTTATTTAACACAAGTGATGTAGAATTTCATTGGTTATTAATAGTGCAAAAACTTGACTGCATTTAATAGCTATGAACCTTTACAAATCGGCAGATTTTAAAGGTTGAAAAGCTTCAAGGCTCTGCTCCCATCTCTCTCTTTAGTTTGTTGAACCTGTATCCCATTCTGAGGCACTGAGATCTAACCTCAGCCTTAGGTTCGTCACACAGAGCTAGGTCCCTGGCAGTTTAGGATTAGAAGTACTTGGCTGTCAGATACCCATGGATTTTATCACATCTGTGTTGGCCACAAAGGTGAATCTGCAAAACATGTCCTCCTCTTAGGCATCCCTACCATTTGTATTTCCAGTAATGTTAGCATCAATTCCAAAGGTGATTGCTAATGTAAAACCTTGACTTGGGGAGCATATTCTGATTTTCATTTTTACTAGGTGGACAGAAAAATAATGGAGCAGGCAGTTGTGTTTCAACACTCTGAGATTAATCCTATCTACTTAATCATGGGTCTTTTGATCTGTCATATTTCAATTATATGCAAATTTTCATACTAACTGAACATCAACCCCAAAATGGAGCACAATATCTAGGTAGTTAATTGGGTATGACACCCCACAAAGCCTTAATTTTGCATAAAACCTATCAAAGAACTAGCAAAGTCAATCACAGAATAAATCTTATCAACCAGTTAGCAATGTCCTGCTGGCAGCACCCACACAGACCTCAAGCCACTTGCAAAATGGAAGCTGCAGACAGCAAAGGAAGCAGCTTGGCTATGGAAGTGTGTCAGCTGCCAAGGGCTGCAGACACTGGGATTGAGTCATGCACTGAAATACCTGCTGGAAGGAGCCCAATGTACCAACTTGAGAATGAGCTGCAGCTTTGAAATGTGTTAACTTGTGGGACAGACAGTGGCTTGGATGCTGGCTTGGAGGTAAAATCTTCACTAGTAAAAATATGGATACCTATTACTGAATAAGGTTGAAAGTGCAAATGATGTAATCACATTTAAATCAAAAGTAGTTCTTCATGAAAACTTTGCTTCAGTTAATAAATGTTATTTTTTTTTCTCAGTCCTGTTCTACATTTATCTGCTTTTCTCTTATTATGTTTTCTGGGCATTTATCTTAAAATTCAGTCTCATTAAAACATCTGAATAAGGTATAAAAACATTATTCTATTTCACTGACACGATCAGTGTAATTTCTGAGGGCAATATTTCATGTAATATTCACAAAATACATAAGCAATGTGAAAACTCATTTGAATAGTTTATTACATCCTTGATTTGGTATAAATAAAACTCTTATATTCTACTGTTTTATCCTTGTCATGCAATCCAAATATTCATCACTGCAATAAATTAAGTCTTATAAACAACAAAACATCATAAAACAAATTCAAGAGATGCTGCAAATAGGGAAAAAAAAGGAAATTATCTAGTGCAATCTTTCTGAGTGCAAAACCCTTGAAACATGTTGCAACCAGTCAGTTAATAATTACTTTGTAAATCTGAATTGAAGCAGAGGGGATAAAACTAACAAGTCATAAAGTACAATTGTTACTTGTTTGGAGCGATTATGATTCCCTGGAGGGAAGAGGGGCACAAAAAGGCTGGTCAATGTTCAAGGATCACATCTGCCAAGCTCAGGAATGAGCATCACAATGTAGTCAGGCAAAAATGGCAGGAGGCTTATATGGATGAACAAGGAGCTCCTGGACAAACTCAAAAAGGAAGGCAACAGAGGGTGGATGCCAAAAACAGGTAGCCTGGGAGGAATACAGAAATTGTCCAAGCAGCCAGGGCTCATGTTAGGAAAGCTAAAGCCCTGATAGAATTAAAATTGGCCAGGGCGACAGGAAAAGTACATCAGTGATAAAGGGAAGACTAGGGAAAATTGGGCCCTCTCTGGAACAAAACAGGAGTCCTGGCTACCCAGGCCATGGAGAAGGCTGAGGTAATCAAGTCTTTGCCTTGGTCTTCACAGTCAAGTGCTCCAGCCACACCACCCAGGTTGCAGAAAGCAAAGGTGGAGACTGGGGGAATGAAGAATTTCCCACTATAGGAGAGGATCAGACTGGAGAACATCTAAGGAACATGAAGGTGCACAAGTCCACGGGACCTGACGAGATGCATTTGCTCATTCTGAGGAAACCAGCTGAGAAAGTGGCTAAGCCACTACCCATCATATTTGAGAAGTCATGTCAGTCCACTGAAGCTCCCACTGACTGGAAAAGGGGAAAAGTAATCCCCACTTTTAAAAAGAGAAATAAGGAAGACACAGGAAACTACAGCTCTTTCAGCCTCATCTCAGGTCAGAAAGGTGATGGAAACAAATCCTCCTGGAAGCTTTGAAAAGACACATGTAAAATGAGGAGGTGAACGGTGACAGATAACTCGGCTTCACTAAGGGCAAATCATGCTTGATAAATTTGGCGGCCTTCTCTGACAGGGTCTATTACTGCCACTGTCAACCATGTTCAAAATGTCATAACAAAGAACCTGTTTTTATATTTCCTCCAGTGTAGCTATTATACTTGTGCTGGAAAATACATATAATCCTTACAAACGAATAATGTGTCACACAAAATAGATGCTTGCGCAGATGCTGAATATTAAAACAAATTTTAATACTACTCCCAAAACACACTGATCTCTCTCCCTTATTCACTCAGGCTGAACAGAACACATGATGGATGTTAAAAATCCAGGTGCCATCATCATTGCACCATGCTAGAATGCAGGAGCTCTCTTCCAGAATGAAAAGGACATAAGAAGGTAACTTTAAACAGGAACCTCTTACAGAAACAAACTGAAGTTTTGCAAAGTCATGAACAACTGGAAATAGGGTTATCCAAATGACAAAGACTGGCAAATTTTGTAATTGGCCTTGTTATCATTTTAAGCTTTAACACGCCAGACTTTTCAGGAACATGTTACTTAATGATACATTTTCTTCCAGTGTAATGGCTTGGCAGACCTTCACCATTAGCTTGCAGCCAAAATGTCATTCCACGACATGCTGCCAGCATTACAATATTGACCTAATTTGTCTCTTGTATTTCATGTTCAACATAAAGTCAGAAACCATGAAAAAGAAAATGCTTTCTTGTCTCACAGCTATTTCAAAAAATTTTAAATGGTATTTTATTACCAGCGTTCCCAAACTGGAAGCATAAAGAGATCAGAAGGAAGAATCAGAAAGACAGATTTAACTTGTTTAAAATGTAGCTCATTTCTGGGCACTCGATGCCAACAAACTTTTTGATTGAAAGAAATATCCAGATGTTTATTTTTAACAATCTTAAGTTACTTAGTTTGTGTTCTTAAAAAAAAGTTTATTTGCTCTTAAAAATTTAACACTTAAATAGTTTACTTCAGTGTTTTACTTGTAACATATTCCCCTTTTCCCACATCAAGAAGCCCACACCAAGAAAGGTGCTGAAATTCTGCCATGCAAGTATTCGTGTGCCTTGCCTGAACATCTCTTATCTTGGCTTCCTATTACTCATAAAAAAAAGCACTCCTTGAATCCTTCCATTATTATCAAGACACCTGAACAGACACTTCATTTTTTCAATCAAAGGTAGAAACAAGCTCTCATCATATTCTTTTTAAGGGATAGACATTCTGAACATTTTTAGAGCACTAAGAACTCTCAGGACAGACCTCAGAAAACAACTCATAATTATAGTACTACTTCACTTAATATTTAGTATGCATATGCTTCAATTTGAAGACAAATTTACATATGAAAACAGTATGGAATGAATTTATAAATGTGGAAAAATTATTTTCAGAGAATTTGAGGAAAATCAATGGACATGAAGGTAAATATTTCAGAAAGTGATATATTCAGTATAAATCAACTGAAAAAGTTCACAGCTTTAGAGTACATTTCTGCACTCTCCTAGCTGATGGAAAATTGCTAAACTGTGGTCTGAGTCATAAGGTGAACAGAAATATCTTAGGAATGTTTTGTTCATGCTGTTTGCTCCACAAGAAATTAATTAACTTCATTAGCAAGATATTAAATTGTTACACATATTAAAATGTTTTTACAGACTTAAATACTCAAAAATCTTGAAAGTGTACTCTCATACAAATGCCTAATATCTGCAATCAGAAAACAAAAGTAATCTACCAGTTACTCCAGATAAGAAGAAGGGAAAGCAAAAAACATTGACAAATGGAAATAATAAAATACCTAGAAAATATATCAAGGGATCAACTGTGACACTTAATGGCCTGTTTGGCATCTCCCTGGGAAAAAAAATGAAAGCTGAAAGTTCAACAGAACATGGTGAAGGGGCTTTTTTTCTTAGTCTAAAGAAGGAACAAACTCAATGCAACAAAACCATAACCTATCACAGAAGAATGTTAAAAGTGACTTACAGGAACCAAGAATTTTTTTATTTCTTCCAAGGCATGACTCATACGAGAATACGCCTCCCCAGGTGGAGCAAACACTTCAATTAATACGTGGAGCTCGTCACTCAAGTGCGCATATTTGGCTTCTCCACTTTTCCTTAGTTCTTCCTCCTATGAAGAAAGGATGGATTTGGTTTTTAGAAATGGAAATCTACTAATTTTGCAATGATTTAGCATTCACAGATAACATGACAGAAGGACATACTATAAGCAGACTTCTAAATCCTTTGAGAAATAAAAGCGTAGTCCAAGCCACTTAAAGATTTAAAAAACAATGTTGAGTGTTTGAATGGTAAAACCAGCATAATTATCATCTAAACCAGATTTTAATCAGCACAGTGAAAAAATGCTAAATAGTCCAGAAGGAAGTACTGACATATTAAATCCATAACTCTCTGTCTGAATCTTAGCTCTTAACAAAACATAAACATAAACAAAAACAAAAAATCAAACATAAAATAAAGATGCATTTAACCATTTCAGAACACCATTGTTTAGTAAACTCTTTAGGTTCTTCAACAAATATCAGCAGCCTGTATCTTTTAGTATCACCAAAGAAAAATATGCCCTAGGACTTTTATTTGAGACACAGAATCACAGGATAGTTTGGGTGTGAAGGGACCTAAAGACTGTCTAGTTCCTGTGCCCCTGCTATGAACAGAGACACCTTCCACTAAATCAGGTTGCTCAGGGCCCCATCCAACCTGGCCTTAGACACTCCCAGGGATGGAGCATCTACAACTTCTCTGGTCAAACTGCTTCAGTGTCTCACCCACACTCATAGTGAAGAACCTTTTCCTAATGTTTAACCTAAAACCTACTCTCATTCAGTTTAAAGCCACTACCCCTTGTCCCCTCATTATGTGCCTTTCTACAAAGTCCCTCTCTGGCTTTCTTACCCTCTTTCTGTACCTGAAAGGTGCCCTAAATTTACCCTGAGCCTTCTCTTTTCCAGGCTGAGCAACCCAAATTCTCTTCATAGCAGAAGGGCTCCAGCACTGATCATCTTTCACGGCCCTTCTCTGGACTTGCTCTGACAGATCCATGTACTTCATATGCAGAGGGCCCCTGAGCTGCTCTCAGTACTCAGTGATGTCTGAGTTTCAGCCCCAATTCAGGGTACCTGTGCAACGCAGTGTACACCAGCTCAGATGGTGAATCTGGTGAATCACCTCACCTAGATACAGCTCAACCATCTTTGGGTCCCAATTTTCTAGCTATAAAATAAGGCTAATAATCCTCCTTCATGTTACAGTAAGGTTCTGAAACGTCCATCTGCTTTCTTACACAAAGCTTTGAGATAGTAAATGTAAATTGCAAAATACATTCCTAGTAGTTACTGCTCCATAAAAATCAAAGACATAGAATAGTGATCATGTTAATGGCACTGGCTATGACAACATAATGAAAAATCTATGTCATTACTACACAAGATAGCCATAAGTAATGCCAAAGAAATTATGAACTGAACTCTCAGTCTTCAAAAATATCTTGAGAAATGTAATTTAGAAGAAATTACATATATACAGAAAGCATTATCACAGAAAAAGAAGTAAACTAATTTGCTTGAAAATGTTGAAGAGGTTATAGCTTTTTATTATATACTAAAATAATAGTTTATTAACATTTAGCTAAGATACAAAACCTGTAACAACAGATTACAATTCTTACTGATTTAGCTTATTTAATTCTGCATTAACTTCACTTATTTTAGCCTTGACTAATTTACACCACTGCTTGCTACCAAAAAGATTTGCAAGATGCAATGCTCCTAACAATAAGTATTCACTTCTTTTTATCTGTGTTAGAAGATCCAGCCTCAAGGACTTTTTCATTTTCCAGAGAATACACATACACATCCTGTATCTCCAGAGCCCAAGGTCTGGCTCCATGCTAAGTCAACATCTTGCAGATTATGATAAAATAAGAACTCAACAAATTTGAACTATTATTTTATTTTTAAATTTGAAAATTGACAATTTGTTTGCAACTGAAGCTAAAAAATTAAGATAAGACATAACCATCTCAGTATTTTTATTTTTACAGTTTAATTATCTTTGGCATTTTACTTTATCACTAAAATCTCATTGAAATGTCCATAAGAACCACAGCATAATAGAAAGTCCATCATGAGATGTTACAGTACCTTTTGGTTTTCTGGAACAAAAAATCACACATTTGATTAATGCTCCTGGAAAAATTTGGTATGGAGTTTTCAGTAGAACTAATTTTTAATAGTTATAAAGACACAACTTAGTGATCAGTGGAAATTTCTTTCCTGTTGCTTTTTTAAGATTCTGAGGGGGAAAAAAACCCAACAAATGCCAGAAATGCCAAAAGTTATCTTTCAGAAAAAGACTCCTAATAAACTTAGAATTTAGATTTTTTCAGATGTAGAAAATGCAAAAGAACAATATTTGGCTCATTATTTTGATGAGGAATTTGTACAGCTGAGACATCAGCAACATATATTTTAATGTATATCTGCAATATGGTGCTTCGGTGGTAACAATGGTAATTATGTTTCTCCTTTAGTTCTGGAACAAACCCAGGATTTCTTACAGCACATCATTTTACAACGTGCCTCTTCAGTTCAGCACATGCTTTCTGTCACTACTTGGCGCTTATTTCTAAAGATGTTGGAAACCACAGGCTGAGGTTATGAGATACTACACATTTCTTTGTGAGGATACCTAATGAGGTTTCTTCTTGTGGAACACATGGGGTTAAAGACTGAATTTTCACATAGTATCTCTTCTCATCATAGGGTAAAATGTCACAATAATGCTCCTTTTATTGCAAGTGTATGTACAGAGACAAAGAAACTTAATTAAGGAAAACTATGGATGAGTAAGAATTCACAGAGCACATGAGCACTGTAGCAAGCTCTCCTTCCCAAAGCCAGTGAATATGACTATTTGGGGACTGCATGTAGCCTTACATTTATCATGTGTCACGTATCAGGCATCTAACAAGCAAACAACAGACATGACTCACACTGTTGGAGAGACACTCATTGGTATGGCACGTGATACCTACTGGCAGCTAATACAGCTTTCCAAGTGCAGTACAGATGAACAGGCCCTCCCAGGAGCAAATGAAGATGGACAACACCTTTGCAAATCTTCATTAGCAAGCAGCACATCCGAACTGCACAGAAAAAAGGTCAGTGCCGTGGGACCAATATCCACACTGCCTGTATTTAGGATGTAGTACAGCCGTGAGTTTTGCCTCCTGCTAATTGTACTCTGGTTGCTATAACTGAGTTCCCATTAGAAGCCAAAGAGCCTTTCTGGAGCCTAACCTTGATGTAGTTTCGTAGGAGAGGAGTCCAGTTAAAACCCTGTGAGCTCTGCTCACTTTAAATAATGGGAATTGGGAAAGATCAGGATGCTCTCCTCTAAACTGTTCTTCTGAGTCAAACAAAAACACTAATGAATAACACCCCATGTAGGACTGGTAAGGACTCAAATGGATTATGAGACTTTCCAGCACCTGGTACATTAAGACAGAATAAGTGAGATCATCATAAATCTATTTATTATGATGTTCTTGACAAGGCTATCTGGGTGCTAATGGCTTTGCAAGGCCCTATTGGCCTCTCATGCACCAGTGCAATTACTTGTGGACTTTGGCTGTTTCTCATATAACTCTGCCTTAATCACCTCTGAGGTTCAGGTATTGCCATGGTGCTGTCTGGAACTTTTGTAAGATACTCAGCTTTTTACGTTCTACAATTCCCTACATCATGTCCAGCAGTTTTCTAGACCCTGTTCAGCTTGCACAGCCTTAGCCAGTGTCCACCCAGCAGCCCAGTTGTTCCCTCACAGCCCAAGCACAGAAATGATAACTGCTTAAGCTTACTCATATAGACATGAAATGAATCACAGTGGAAGGTGATGTGCATTGAAAGCCTGATGGATTCACTGAATCAAAATGCAATTAAGTCTCAGGCACTGGATCTTCAGGTAGAAAAACAACAAACCTGGGACCTGATCAGTTCTGCTTTATAAAAGGAAAGGAATAGATTTCTTGGGTTTCTGGATTAGTGATTGCAATCGCTCACAGTACTGACTCTCAGGTTAATTGTATTGTTCTTTCTTAGTTCACAGAGAAAATGTTTTACTTCAGTGTGGGTTGGGCATAGTAGAGAAAACACGAATCACAGTCCAGAGACAACTGCCCCTTCATCCTGATCCTCTTTCATTCCATTCTGCATGTCAATTTCCTTGACTTCTCAAGAGTGACAGAACCCAGGTCCCCTTATATATTGTGCTTCAGGCTTCCTTCATTCCCTTCATTCTTTCTTCTTCCTCTCATCCTTAGAGTGTCTGTCACACAGTGCTGAAGTCCATCAACCTTCAATGTGATGCATTGCTCTATAATCCACTCCCTCATAAGGGTAACAGGTATTTTGAAATATCTACTGTGTTTTATAATTTTCAGTTGACTAAAGCAAGGAAAATGACTCAAACCTCTACAGCAGAAATATCAGGAGTACCAACCTCTGCAAAACTGAAGTACATGAGTGATAGGAACATAAAGGCCAAGAAAAATGATGAATTATCTCTGGATGTGAAAGGAATCTTAACATTTTAAAAGGATGTGTGTTGACAGAAAACTGCTTTCTGTCTGGAAGCCCAGCCAAAGCGCTTGAATAAAAATACTAGAATAAAGTTGAACGAAACAGAGTTTGCACAGAAAACAAAGTTACACAGTCCAGATTGGTGAGTCAAAAGTGTCCTCATAACACTGAAATAACAGGATATCAAAGAATAATAGAAAAGAAACTTGCAGGAGGAATTGTGTAGATCTCAGAGATAAATTTCATCAATACAATACAAAGAACATCCTATGATGAAACAAATACAGCTATGAAAAGAAACAATCGGTGCTTGAGGAACAACATGAGAATTGCAATGGATTTCATATCTTGCAAGAATTTACAAGAAAAGCATAGTGCAGAGACTAGACAAAGATGATAATCACAGAGCTGCTGCTGCACTATTCATAAGATCAATGTGAAATGCTACAGAAGAAAATTACTGAGCATGTAGTTTGACAAATGCAAACCTATTAATTTTTAATCTGGACATAAATGAAAAAAATCAAAATGTTGTCTGCCACACTGACTGTAGTAAAAGTTAACAGTGAACTAATTTCTTGGGAGTACTGGCTTCAGAGTTTAAAAACTTTCAAGTCGAATGTCCCATCAGTGGAGAAACATAAAAATAAAAAACAAAAGAGAAACAATCTGATAATGGATGAGGCATTGGAAAGAGATCGAGCAGAGTACAGAATGAAGCTAAAAGACCTTAGCTGTTCCTTGACTCTTGTTTTTAAACCAGTTATTCTCACTCCAGGAAAAAGAAAAAGATGGAGGTGCTGAGTACATGAAGAGAGCTCATATGGTAGTGCAAAGAGAGTGAGTGTACAACACCTGCAGTCAGCCACAGAAAACCCATTATGAAATGCATTAGAAAGAACATTGCCTACAGCAGAGGAAATTACTGGAGATACAGGTGACAATTATTTTTCTATACTTGATTCATCATTAAAATTTTCATTGTTACTTTGGTGAAATGGAGCAGAGAATTGTGTACATTCAGTACTGTCTTGGGCAAACAGGTCTTTCACTGCTTTATTTCCTGATGCTTTTCATAATGAAATGCAACAAAATCTTAATGGCTAGGAGGTACTAAACCATACCTAGATCATCTTTTTGTTTAGAGAGGTGAAAAGAAAAGACTAATCAGCAGAAGAATGTGATGATAAGACAACCACTACTGAAAGAACTCTAACACCTGACATGAAGGTTGAATGAAGAAAAAAATAGAATTTTTTTGGAGAAAAAGAAAAGTTTAGGAAAACGATTAACACACTAAAGTGGTATGTGCCAAACTGAGGCAACAGATGGTGACCACTGCGACCAACAACTAGTGATCTATGCTTAAATTCCCTGCCAGAAAACTAAGAGCAGCAATAGAGTTCACACCCCTAAAAATGTTTCTACATTTGCACAAATCTAAGCAGAAGCTAAAACAGCATAGCTAAGAACCACCTGGGAATTAGACAATTGCTCCCTGAATTAACCAAGCCGAAGTTGTTCATTGAATACAATCCATGAATTGCAAGTTTGCAAAACTTATGTAGGAAATGAAGGATCCTCAAGAAATGCACAATTACCATACCTAAAGATGCTTCATAGGATTATGTTCATCTTAAAACGTATGATCACAACTAGGGATCACTGCAATCCAACACCTTCAGATTCAGGAAAGAAGACTGCCATAATTAATGAGAGTAGAAAATATCATGCTTTTATTTACAAGAGGCTAATTAGCAATTTGTTGCAACCAAGTTACAATATAGTTCACTTGAATTCCAAACAAGATTTTTACACTTTTACTATGGGCAAAAACATATCTTAAAAGAGGTTTTTTCTTTTTTTCCCCCTTTAATCCAAGATTTATTAAAAGTTTAGTTCCATACTAACAATTGCAGCTCAAATTCTGTGCAGGCAAAAATGACACATAAACTATCTTTCTAGTGTCTGACTGTCCCTGGTTTTACGCTCACCCTTCCACTACCGTGAGGATCCTAAGGCTAATGGCTTCAGCATGGAGAGGACAACACTGATGTGAGTTGCAGTACCCTGAGTTCCTTGATGCAAGATATTGCATTGGGTTTGCATGGCCAAGTTTTGGTAGCAGTGGGGGGTACAGGGCTGGATTCTGTGAGAAAGTGCCGGAAGCTTCCTCAGTATCTGGCTGAGCCAATCCCAGATGGCTCCAAGACGGATGTGCTGCTGGCCCAGGTTGGGCCAATCAGAAATGGCGCTAACACCCTGTGGTAACATATTTAAGGAGAAGAAAGAAAAAGTTATGTCTCAGATGTAATTGTGGCCAGAGAAGAGCAGAGTGAGAATATGTGGGAGAACAGCTCTGCAGACACCAAGGTCAGTGCAGAAGGAGGGGGAGGGGGTGCTCCAGGTGCCAGAGCTGAGATTCCCCTGCAGCCCGTGGTGCAGCCCATGTGAGGCAGCTGTGCCCCTGCAGCCCATGGAGGGCCATGGGGATGCAGAGATCCACCTGCAGGCCACGGAGCAGACCCATGCTGGAGCAGGTGGATGCCTGAGATGAGGCTGTGACCCAGTGGGAGGCCCGTGCTGGAGCAGGCTCCTGGCAGGGACCTGGGGAGAGAGCAGCCCATGCTGGAGCAGGTTTCCTAGAAGGGCTTGTTTCTGTGTGGGTACCCATGGTGGATACTTGTCCTTGAAGGACTGCATCCCATGGAACAGTGACCCACATTGCAGCATTATGCATAGAAGTGTTGCCTGTGGGATTGACTGATGTTGGAAAAACTCATGGAAGACTGTCTCCTATGGGAGGGACACCACGCTGGATCAGGGGAAGGACTCCTCTTCCTGACCAGTGGCAGAAATAACCTTTAGTGAACTTTATGGACTGTAACCCCCATTCCCTGTTTCCTGCACCACTGGGGGAGAGGAGGTAGAGCTGGGAAGGAGGGAGAAGTGGGTAGAAAGGTAGTTTTAAGGTCTTATTTTGCTTCTCATTATCTTGCTCTGATTTTGTTAGTAAAAATTAGTATCTCTAATTCTAGCCTGTTTTGCCTTTCACAGTATTTGCTGAGATCTCTCTCTGTGCTTACCTCAACCCATGAATCCTTTTTAATACTATTTCTCTCCTCTTCAATTGTGGAGGGGATTGGTAGAGAGGCTTTTGTAGGTGCCTGGCATCCAGACAAAGCCAACCCACTACAGACAAATAAAACCAACAGCAATAATTTCTTCCTCCTCTCTCCAGGAAGCACAGGGGGCTATTTTTAGGATGGTAAACATGCTATATACATTGTTCTTTCTCCATTGTTTAGCAACTCCATTTCCCATCCAAATTTACTAGATATGGTAAGTTTTACACATGCTGTGTATGTTTTCTTTGCTCTCCTTGTTACTCATGAAGTGATTTTACCCAGATGCCAATGTTGTGTCACTTCAAGGACCTGCAGCTGACCTTGATGCCTAGTCCCCACTTACAGTCCCAGAGCCTTCCTTTCATCCCATCCCTTTGCTTTTAATGCCTCCACTTCCATCCCAACCCTGTACTCCCCTGTGCACCACTTTTATTCTATTAGAAGCACCCTCCACACAGAATAAATGATTTATTATTGTTACCATTAATTACAGATCTAGTACAAACCTAGGCAAAAAGGTAAAGCAGTGAAGGTAAAAGTCACTCAGCAATTAGACAAGGGCTGCTAGAAGTCAGCAAACTCAAAGGGAGCTAAGGACAGACCCTGAGCAGTCCAGACAATGGCTGGCAGGTCCCAGCCCTGTGCTACGGTTTTAGCACAAAGCCTGCAACCTGCAACAGGTGATGGCAACACCACATTTACTGGAACACAGGGCTACCAGTGTCAGTGGAAAGACAACATAAGGAACTAATTGCCTCTGATGACCAGTTCTGAAAAGCACTCTTGGGATGTAGAGATTTTTTTTAACTACATGTGTGTAATTTTAAACCTACTTATATAGCTGGATGAGGCCTTCTGCTTTCAATGCTCTTCTTAGTTCCACCAATCCTAGGTTATAGATGTGCCTGTCTCAGGGTATGAACAATTGCTTGGGCTCTGCCACAGTGTAAACTGTGATGGCTACAGCTACTGCTGAGGAGGAGTCTCTGCACAAAAGGATCAAAACTAATGAGCACAGACTGTATTCCCAAACTTCACCACCGCTTTAGGAAGGGCTCCTCGCTATGATATAGGGTTATGCTCAACTACACTCAGGCTGCTGACAGCCAATGCCAAATCACCACATTCAAAAGGATAAATAAAGTTATTTAGTGATTTGAAAAAATGAAGAGTAGAGAGATATAATAAAGGCTGATGACATTGTAAGAGCTTTAAGAGCTTATTGTGTCAAAAATAAAGCAACAAACCTTTGGCAGAAAAGAAACATCATTTCAAGAAAGCAGATATAATTTCCTTTACACTGGTTGGAGGAAAATATACCTTCTATTACTCTGCTGTCATTTTTACTTTCCAGAAATAATTTTAATGGTTCTCTTACATCAATCTAGCTCTATTTCATTATGTTTGGAGCCAATACTTTTATAAATTTTAATCTCTTTTTTTTAGAGAGAGAGATCATGAACAGTCACCTTAAAGTGACACAAATGATTTAGACACTAGAAAACTCTACTAATGTTTTAGGTAATTCAATAAGCAAGCTGATGACAAATTATCAGTCATCTTGAAAGGAAGGTTAACTGTATTCATGCTAAAAATTCCATAAACTGACAATAATTTATTTATCAAGAATTCTTATTAATCAGGAAACATTCATCTGTATATCTGTCCATTTTTATATCTTTTATATATAGCTCTAGTGAAAGCTTTGCTTAATAAAAACCAGTATTGGTTATTTAAAATGTACAAACAGGAAAATTTAAATTAAGTATCTGTATCACCTTTTTGTTCCTTTTTTGTCATTGTTTTATTATGATTATATTAGCCCTACAAGAACACATTTTTTTCTCCAAAGAATAAACATCATTTGTATCACAAGATTCACAAGAGATATTCTATTTTTAAGAATAGGGACTTGCATGAAAAGATATGTTTTGCAGTTCTCCAGGCTCTGAATGAATTACTTTGCTATGCACTCTTGAACTGAAATAAAAGTAAATTCCAGTTGTAGTCAAGTGCTTTAAAGACTGGTTTTAGTCACCTGAAGGAAATAGTAGAAAGAATATTTCTACCATGGAGAAAATTCTGGAGGGAAAAATCCATGTCTGAGCTATTTTATGCATAAGAACAAAAGACTTGTATTTTGAAACAATCCATCAGAAGAGGTCTAATGTGTACACTTAACTTTGACTATAAAGAAGCTTGAATCTTGTCCTTGGCAATTAATTTATTTATATTTAAACCAAATTTCATGATGAAGGCTCCAAGTACAAACTTGAAAGTAAATACTTGCTTAACCGCTCACTTGATGAAGGGTGCTTCCTTTATACAGGCCTAGAAAACAGATCCACTGATACATGTAGGTATTAATTACTTCAAAGCCTAATTGCTATTGTAGGTACCTACATAAAGAGGCCTCCAAGCCTTCTCCAACCTGTGTAACCTACTCTGCTTATAGCTGCAATAGAACTCAAACACCCAGGATTTAGGCATGATTTTGATCCTAAACACCAAATTGTGGCCATTTAATTTCCTGTCCAGTGGCTTCATATCCCTGAAATCTACAGATGCCAGAATTGTCCACAGTAATACTTCTCAGACTGAAGTGTCTGGGCAGCAGCACCACATGAAGGTGAAGGAGATCTGATAATTCTTTCAGGTTTAAGCTTCTCTGGGATTCATAAAGTAACAACAGACTAAGTAAGACAGATGTTCCCAATACACTCCTATTGAATACAAAAGCGGCGCTGCTGCCCTTTTCCTTAATGAGGCAGCAGTTGGAGAGCTCATCAAGTTATGCATTATGGAAGTCAGGAAATAGGTGTTCATTTTAGAGAAGTTGCTAGATGAATCCCACAAGAACCATTTCGTAACGTGTTCTGTTAAACTATTCATAAGTGATCCAGAAAGTGAGTTGAACAGTAATAAAAATTCTCAAGTGATAAAGACCACCTCTTTCTGTGTGCACAGACTCTAGATAATGTTATTTCAGGCGAAAGATCTTGAAGGCATGACATTCAGATCTAAAGAAAAAAAATTGCTCTGTGTTCAATATCAATTACTAGAGTATTTTCTAATAGGCAATTTTTAAGAAAGGAAGATAAATGAAACTCTGCAAAAGCTCTACTAGACCATTTTGGTGCCCCAATTTAAAATCGTTTCGAAACAAAACAGATAAAGAAGAATTATTATGAATATGGAAATATTTGCATAGGAGATGCTAAATACCAAAGTCTTGGCAATCTTGATGTTCCTGCAGTTCAGGATGTCCTTAATTAATTCTTGGAAAGCTTTTCAATTTTCACTAGTTCTCATGCTCTTACCCAAACCTTTCCGCCTGCAACTTTCAGGAGTTGCAGACTGAGCGCATTCTTATGTTTTCCTGTCTCATTTGGAACTGTGAATCCATGAATGTGGGGCATGATGTGTTGCATACACAGAGAAAAAAACCCCAACATGTAGATCTATTTTGTTCTATGACAGTTGCAGTTGCTTGCTGATGTATCTTTTATCACCTATTACACAGATGTGTATGCTTAAGGTGGTTGTGTGTCAAGTATGGAAGTCACTTCTGATGTTAAAGATCCTATTACTAATTAGCATTCAAAAGAACTCAAAACAGTATTACAGGTGCTTCATCCAGAAAGCAAGGCAACACTTCAGCCACTCTGATTGCTCATTATAATCAGAGCTGAAAGAGTGCAGAGGAGAGCGATTTACAGCCACTTTCAGCTGCAAAGTCAGGAACCATGCCTGCTGCAAGATGTGTGGAGAACTGCTGGCTGCCTTCACCTTCTCACCTCCTGCAGTGGCAGCCTCCTCCACTCCTTCCATGCATCAGGACTTTTTAAAGTTAACTTTTTAATGTTAACTTTTTAATGTTATGTCTCTGATGAACCCTTTTGAATCCAGCTGGGAAGCTCCTGCAAGTGCAAAGTTTAAAAGCTCAAACTGATGATCCCATTTAACTCCTCACTGCTTTTTCTAACAAGTCTCTACCATTGTAGATTCCATATTAATGTTTTACACCCTGAAATGCAATGGAACCTGTGATACAGGAAATATACTTCCCTAAGTACAGTGGATATAAGGGAAGTGACTTCTCCCTGATTGCCATATTGGCCCAGGCAGGGTAATGGGGATGGTTTGGCTTCCAGCAGTTTAAAGACCTGTCTGATAAACTGTATTATAAAGTTCATTTTCCTGGCTGATTGTCAATAATGATTTCCTTAAGGCTGTCCCTTGATTAACCACAACATTGCAAACAAAAGCAGTAAATGGATTTGAGCATCCTACCACAAATTAGAAGAGACCACTGTTTTCTTGTATCCCCTTGATCCTCATGCAGTGATGTGGAAACCACATCAGTGGAGGGAAGCCACAATGGCAGAGACAAACTGAACTCTGAGGAGTGGAAGAGGGAAAGGAAGTTCATAAATAATTGGCAAACACTGTATCTCTAATGGCATTTACACAGATGAAAATATTTCAATACCTGAGCTGACTTTAAAAATACATTATCTTCTGAAAAACTATTTCAAATTAAAGATAAATCAAATAACTGAAAAATTAGCCAGTGTGCCACTCTTCTTCACAAACACATCCTTTTTCTGAGCCAGAATTTTATTGTCTTGCAAATTATGCACTCCCTCTCCCATGTGACAGTCACACATGATTTTGCAAGTTTCACTTTTTCTTTTCTTGTAGAATTAGATTTTGCATAATGATAAAAAACCCAAACACACTTTTCAATGGTAAAATTACTTGTTCCTCTACTATCCAAAAAATCTAGTTATTCACACTATATTCATTTAGACAAATAAATATTAATGAGACTGCAAGTTCTTGGATGATTTCTCACAAAGGTGTCAGAAATAGTTGACAGATGAATATGTTGTAACAATATTACATATATTATAGAATCATAGAATGAATCATAGAATGGTTTGGGTTGGAGGGGTTCTTAAAGATCATGTAGTACCAACCACTCTGCCATGGGTAAGGACTCTTTCTATTAGACCAGGTTGCTCAGAGCTCCATCCAAACTGGCTTTGAACACTTCAGGGATGGGGCATCCACAGCTTCTTGGGGCAACCTGATCCAGTGCCACACCACCCTTGCAGTAAAGAATTTCTTCCTAATATCTAATCTAAACCTACTATCAGTTTGAATCCGTTCCCCCTTACCCTGTTACTCCATGCTCTTGTAAAAAAGTCCCTCTCCATCTTTCTCATAGGCTCCCTTCAGGTACTGGAAGGTCACAATTATATTAACCTTAAACTTCTTTTCTAGCCTGAACAATCCCAATTCTCTCAGCTCTTCTTCATGGGAGAGGTGCTTCATCCCTCTAAACAATTCAGTGGCCCTCCTCTGGACTTCCAACAGGTCCATGTCTTTCCCGGGCTGGGGAAATATGATTTTATGTCTGACAGATTTACTAACTGCAAATAAAATAGCTTGCAAATAGATTCTCGGTCATCTCAACTATGATGGGCATTTGCTCTGCAAAGACGAAGAACACATTTTCTAATCTTCTCATAATGGAAATCTGTAAGGATATTAGTCCATTATAAGCCGTAAATGAATCTGAGTAAAATACATGATTTTTTAATGACTAGAGATTATAGCTATTCTAATAGAAATTTACTGAAGACTCATTTTCATGGAATGTGCAGAGCACTCAGACCATGTACAATTCAGGTAACAGCAGCTCCTTGGCAGTGCAGTCTGGACCTGACCTGAACTTTGTATCATGAGAGAGTACTTTAAAAAGCCATCACTTGTAAAGGAAAAGTAAAGGAAGTCAAAATGAGTTCTCTTTGTTTATGTTGAGATAACTTGGCTGGGGTGATGATGGTAGCTTTTGGCTGGGGTAAGTTAGTCTATGACTCAGTGGAAACTTCAGTGTTCCTCACTGCAAATTTTTAGAATACATTGTTTACCTAAGAACAGATACATCCTCACCGAAAGGCAGACTGACTCCTTTGCAAGGTACATGCAAATTCCAGAATCACAAAGAAAGTAGCTTGAAGGATGGCAAGGGCTTTCTTCCAGGAAGTCCAATGTTCAGAATTTAATGCTGTTTTTCCTAGTGCCCCAAAGAAAACACCAGGTATGCACTCACTTCAGAGGACCTCACCCCAGGCTGAAGATGTCACCTCATGGTACTAAACTGGACATGTCAAGATGTCATTGACTAAGTGCAGCCAGGGCATTCCCTGTAAAAGCTCACAGCACCCTGCTCCAGATCCTCTACCCAGAATTCCCCATCTCCCATGAGCACTTGCACAGCATCCAAACCAGAATAGATTAACAAAACCCCAAACACACATACAATTGAAAGAGTAGAATAATTTTAGAATTCAGCTTAAAACAGATAATTGTACTCCCAAAAAGGTTAAGTACCTGCAGTCTTCAGAGTCAGCTAATTTTACTGCACTAAAAATTAATATTCATTTTACACTTAAATTTTATCATCCAAATCATCCCTGGCAATTTAAGGCACTCCTCCAACCCCCTTTATGTGCTCAGATTTATGCAAGAAGAAATAACCTTGTGCATAGGCTTTGATTGTTGCAAAATTCTCATTACATGGTAACCATATCTCAGATAATCAAAAAACATGCAGATTAAATCAATCAAATATAGTCAATTCTGACCAATGTCACCATGAGTTTACCACAAAATTTCCGTCTATTAAAAGCTTTTTCCCAGGAAATACTGTAACCTGCCTCTGGCTGAAAATGAAGCATTTTATTTGTTTTCCAGTTCTTTACTGCTTTAGCACCTGTGGTCTCCCTTGTTGCTCATTTTCAATACCAGTACAAATGAACGTAAAATAAAATTGAACAATAACCCTGTTTATGGCAGACTATCTCCACAGATTCGAGACAAAAGATGAGGATATTTTTATCACTGTATGAACATCCTCAAATGCTATGACTGATATTAAATGCTGAAAAAAATACATTTCTTGTTTTTTCTTCCGTTCCTTCTAAATTGGAAAAAGGGAAAAATAAAAATACTTCCTAAATAAAGAATACATGCATCACAGAAACTTAGCAAAGCTTCAGCTCCTAACAGACGTAGCTCATCATGCTAGGTTTTCCATCTAAATATTAGGGATTTTGAGTCAAAGTGTAAAAAATTACCAAAACCAAATTACTCAGGTTCTTAAAAAACATCATAATCTCCCTCCCAAGGCTGTGTTCAACCCTCGGTCTTTGTTGACGTGCTGGACCTGAGACAAAGGTCGCAGTTTGAGAAGATAGTTATAGGAAAACCGAATAATTATTTGTGTCCCATGAGTGGGGTTCGTTTACCCTGATTTAGGCATCCAGAAGTTAGATTTTTAAGCCACAACTAATCACATGGAAATCTCAATGGAAACAAACAGAGTGAGTAATCTGAAGCTGAGGCTGGTGTTCAAGATGACTTGGGAGTTTAGCTGAGTAAATCAGTTTATGGATCAAAGTATCTTTTTGGATCTGTCCAAGTCATATTAATAAAGAAGAAATCTAAATACAATTGGTAACTATGAAAATGGGGGAAAAAAGCATGTAGCATTGGTTGGATTCTTTAATAAAATTTCAGGATGAAGGAAAAAAATATGAAAAGCATGTCAGACAAATTTAAAGACTGCTAGCAGTGCTTTGGAAACTGACTGAAGGATTACAGACATCATTTTAACTACTCAAGAAAAGATAATATATCCAGCATGAATCTGAAACATTGAATTTGCTCTTCCAAACACACATTTAAGCATTATCTGTTTTCACTGGGCATGCTGAATGAAAATTGCAGTATTTTACAACTGACCTACATGTTGCACTGCTGATGACATGAAGAGCAAAGAAAGAGGTGGAAACCCAAGCAATCAGGCAAGCGTGGGCTGAGATGTTACTATTACCACCTTCATACCTTTTTTTTTTTGCAGCACAGTGTAATTCTTGTTTCACTCAGAAAGAATGATTGCAAAAGCAACACTGGCCAACAGATTCTGTATGATTTAAGAGAGATGATATACCTAATTATGAGAAACTCCATTTGTTCTATTTTCATTTTATGTAAGTTACTGAGGGGTTTGACAGTGATGGAGTTCCCCAGCAGAAAAGGCACATGGTGCTCAGGCTCCAGGGACCTGTGGGAATGCTGCTGCACCACAGCAGCTGATTAATTAACCCTCTCTCAGCTGTCATTTACCAATTACATCCTTTCACAATCAGTAAAACTGTCACGAAAAGACAGGTTCTGCTCCTCTGCAGTCTGAACAACGGCACTGTGGCCATTGTTTTATTACTGACTCCCCTAAGATGCATGGAGGAGCCTGGAGAAAACACTTGAGATGCCTCTGTGGTAAGCAGAGCATGACAAATTTCCATTAACAGTGCTCCTTGACCTCTGGCCATGATGGGGATTAGTACCCATTGACTCACTTACCTCCAGTCTTCTGCTGTCCCTCCTGTGGTGCTCCTTGCACCCTGTCCCAGGGGCTATAATGCCTCCTCCACTTCTCATGCGTTTCCTTGGCACATCCCTCCTTCATACTCACTGAGAGACCTCCACCCACCAGGGACTTATATGTAAAATGGCTAACAAGGAAGAAAAGATGCTTGCCTGTCTTTTTTTTTTTATCTCCCCAGTATCTCTCTGAATCCCATTCTGTCAATGGGTGTTTTCATGCTAGAAACGTTCAGTAGCAAAGAAATCCTCTTGTCAACCATCCCTTGCTGCTGCTGTTTTGGCGGACTGCATTCACCAGTGCCTGACTCTGCCAGGGTCACCTGGCCCTGCTGCCAGCATGCAGTGAGAGAGGCATGAGGGTAACAGCAACTCTCCCTGGGGCACAGGGTCCCCAAGAGTCCACTGCCCACAAAGCCTCTAATCCACTCAAATGTGGGTTTTCAGTCTTTCTGCCACAAATGAGATCACTCATCATGTTTGCCACAGAGACAGGAGATCTGATTCTTCTGTGTCTGTGGAAATGCAGATCAGCAACTGTAGCATGCTGTTGTGTGGGAAGAGAAATGCCACTTTCAGGAGTATATTAAATATAATAAATATAATCTGCATATAATGCAGCAATGACTCTGGACTGTCTAAAACATGTTTCAAACAGCTGGCAGAATTAAAGTCCAAAACCTTTTGGTTTTGTGCTTAGTTCTGTGCTTAGGAATTGCTCTTCTTTCATTCCAACAGTGAGAATATATTTGACCAAGTGCTATGCTAGCATATTCTATCACACAGAATGGTAGTCTCTGGACAATGAGTAGAAAGGAGAGGTTAACAAACTGAGGTCTGCCAAATTTCCTTTGCACAGAAAGCAGAAAAAGGTGTTTTTTCAAATTAGGCAAGTATTGATAAGAATGCAGAAATGCAGTGGTTTTACTTGTGAAGTTCAGAGTCCTTGTCCCTAGATCAGCACATGCAATTGAAATATTTGTACCTTTAAGGAGGTCCAGTGTACTTTCTTCTTATCTTATTGAAGCCTTATTGATAATACCAGTAAGGAAATATTTAAGAGGCTAAGAAGCTGTGATGATATCTATTTTCTGAAATTAAGGTAAAGCCAGCAAATATTATTGCTCTTTTTACACAATATTTTGCATGCTATTGCATAACATGTTTCTAGGGGGAAAAAAACCAAAAAAGGGACATAAGGCTGTGTTATAAACAGTCCCAGCAGGGTGGGAGGGAGAAGACAGGCTGCCTGCCAGACCCAGCCAGTCCAACACTCAGGTAGGGCTCCCTGAGATTGCCTGAGAGCCAAAGGAAGCCTTAGGCATATGTGTTGATGTGATTGGTTGCTTTAACTTTTATTTTAATTTGTGAACACAGGAATTAGGGGGATGCATTGCTAGAAGTACCATGCATTAATCTTAATTTTGAAGAATTTTCCTTTGCTTTGTAACAATCCCCTTGAAACGTACTAATAAGAAACACACTGTAAAAAACCTTAAAAATACAGTTTTGAGAACCTCTTACTTTCAGGCCAGAGCACAAAAGGTCAGCACACAAACATAGTCCAAGATTAAATAAATCATCACATTTACCAGCACATGAGGCCTGTGACTGCTGACTAGTTTTGTAATCAACCCATGCTGTATCCTTTTGTGCCTCCCACTGTTTCTATCACTTTTTGAATCTAAGCACAGCATGCAGGTGTTTTAATTTAGACTTTGAGTCTTCTGCTCTGAAAGATCATACCATTCTGGTTTCACATTTGAAAATCTGCATCCTCTAAGTTTGCAATACTTTTGGTCAACATGATTGACAAATGGTTTAAACACACCAGTCTCTTTGAGTGTCTCCAGTATAGCTCATTACAGTGCTCATCTAAATAGATGGGTTTTTTTTTCTTGCCTGTTTTCAGTAGACTGCTTTGTATTTTATTTCTCTGATTTCCATTCATTTACTTCTACCCAGACGGGTAGAACATATCTGCAAGCATAATCTTGGGGGAATCTTTTTATGCATTTCCCAAGTGTGTTCATAAAGGAACAGGTGACTTGGAAACAGAATGCTTCTGTTCCCTGCTCGCAGAATTTCAGCTTTCATTTTCAGGGAAAAAAGATTTAGAGGTCTAGAAGTAAAGGGTACATAAAAAGCAGTAACAAAGGCAGAAAATAATAGGTTTCTCTTCTTTGGTACCTTATTTATTTAGGTTTGTATAGGCAAACTGAAGGCCTTTAAGATCTTCATAGGTGATTTTCTGCACCTAGTGGATTAGGAAAGGGATGTGCCTGTGCTCTGTATAATGGAAAATGGTTGTTTTAGAGCACAGCACCAAATTTTCTCATATCTTTTTTTGGGTTTTGAGGAGATAGCTGCAGCTACTTCACTGTTGCCTGATAAGCTCTGGTTTCTGACAAATTAAAAATCATGAGACATTGATCAGGCACAGCCAGAAGGTTGTGCAGTGCTGTTTTGCTGAACATTCTCTGGTTTTCTGCAGGCTGCTTGGTGTCCACAGGAGCAGCCTGGCACAGCCTCTGAGGCAGCCTTGGGAGCGAGGCAGAGATCCAAGTGCTGACATACAGGTGCCACCAGTACCAGCAGTACTGCCAACCAAACTTGGTGGAACAGCTACAAGAGTTGGTCAACAAAACACAGTCTGTGCTGGAGCCAGGTTACATCTGCCAGTGCCTCCGTCTTTCACCAGTGGCTGTCAGATCTGCTGGTCATGCTGGACATCAAACATTTGGGCTACATGAAAAAACACGTCACTATCACATTGCCTAACGAGAGGTTAAAGCCAGCAGGCATACAAGACTCCTGAACTGTAAAATGAAACAATCCAGTGTGGTGTTTTTACCTGCAAGCCAGAAGATAATGTAGGACCCAGTACCCATTTGGCTACACCTAGAGGTCTCTTTGCCTCAAAAGAAAAACAGAGGCAAGAGACACAGGAGTCCACATGAAAGTATTCACAGGAGGAAACAAAGAAAAAGATCCTGTTTGGAGTTTGGATTTTTAAAGGAAAGCTTCTGGTTTTGAACAAGAAAACTGCCTGTTTGTTATTTCCTGCTATGTTCAAGTAAAAATGTGTGGCACATGTTTTCTGTTAACAAAGTGGAGAGATGCTATTTATTTCTTCCTCTACAAGATGCAGAAAGGGCATTACCCAACCACAGAGAATGAGTAGGAAGTTCTGGAAGTACTAGGAGAGTTCTCTTTGTTGGTGCAAAGCTAGACATCAAAAGATAAAAACAAGAAACAGCAATAGAATATTGAAAAAGAGTTACAGCCTGACTTCAAAATTATGATTTTAGAAAGTCTAAAAGACTTTAAGAACTATTTTCTGTTTGAATATGCTTTCCTGCCCTTTGTAGTCTAGCACATTCCACTGACTATGATGCCACAGATCTTCATAAATCTGTAAGTATGCTTGACAGCTATACCCATACATTTGTCTTTGTGCTTTTCATCTGAAAAAATCATGTTTTAAGCTCATGTGTCATTAGTTTTGTCATTACTTGAAAATGAAAGGCAAAGAAGGACACGAGCTATGTTGAATGCCAAAGGTCTCAAAGAGCTAACTGGGTTGCACCAGCTGGTTTCTAAAGGTACCTGAAATAACCAGGAACAGACAGAAACTTCTTAGAGTGACCAGAAGGCACAACTCATCCTCCCAGCAGTTAGCTTTTCACTGGGCTGAGGAGAACATGTTTAGATGGTGTCCTCAGTCTGGGATGAACTCACATACAGCTGAAAGCCAGGTGCTGCAGGGCTGCAACAAAGAAACACTAATTCTGTCTGCTGGAAGGTGGCTGCAGTATCTCAGGCTCAGCATAGAGCTGATGTCTTCCATTTTCAGTTCATTTCTACTAACTAAGCAGAGCTGGCATTCTGCTTATAGGAAAAAAAAGAAGAAAAAAATAAACCCCACAGCCACAATTACTCTTGCTGTCTCATATTCTGTCTCTCTCATGGCACAATTAGAACATCCCTTCTTTTAGAATGACACAAAATAAGTGGAAAAAGTCCTTTTCCTCCTTACTTTGCAAAGCTCCTCAAACATGTCTGTCTTCCAATTCATAGGTACATGACTCTTCTACAAAGCACAGCTTTAAAGTTATCTGCCAAAGTCAAATCACATCCATACTTGCCAAACCTCTCCTTTCATTCAGGGATGTATTGGTTCCTCCAAAGATAGTATAACTTCTAAATCTCAACTGGATAGAAGTATCAGCTGTGAAAACCCACCTCTCACATAAGACACTTGAATGTGCCCACTGTCACCTTCTGCTTGGCTTTAGGTACCATACAACAATCATTCCTACACTGAGAAGAGTAAAATACAGAACACTGGCTATCTTCACTTTCCTCTGGAGGCTTGTCCTACCTTCTCGGTTAATTATATAATTCCTGAATTAAAGGCACTCAATCCCCCCTGCTGTGACTGGATGACTACTTTTCAAAAAACCAACTATGATATGTTCCTCAAAATCACATGCTTTGAAAATGGACTTACACTGTCACTGCCATTTTAGGAGAGAGTGAGATTAAGGAGTGAAAGGAAAGTGGCTCCATTAGAACCATCCAGGCAATGGCTACTCTGTGACCGTGAAGTGAATATGAATTAGTAAAAACATCTGAGATTGTGAATAATAAAAGAGTTGCATTTCAGGTTCTACCACAGCTTGAAATGCTTTTATTTTGAAAATGCCAGTTGTGCTGCGGTTTAATTAAATGGGGAAAAACAGGAAAAAAAAAAGAAAAAATAAAGAAAAAAAAAAAGACTTGTAAATGAAAAGGATCTAAATACAAAGACAACAGAGAGAAATCAAAGGTCAGATGCAAAATGCACTGTATTCTCTGCATTATTCACCAGTATAGCAGCCCCAGGGCTCAGGATCACAGTGCTTAAGGTATTAATTTTTTCCTGGCCAGTCCCTGAAAGCATCTGCATACACTATTTCAGGACTAAAGGGACTTATGCAATGCTTTGCTAAGCTTACACAGATAAGAGGAGTACACTTTTTTTCTCAGCCAAATTCCTCTTTTCATAGGTATTGTATCTCTGAAAGCATATCTACAAAATTAACACAACACAACAGTAAAAGTGCATGTGGCCTCAGGAAATACAATGTAAAAAAAAAATACACAATATTTTACTAGATATATTGCATTACTAAATTTATAGCTTAGAAATACTGAAATTCCCACCAACATTATGCATTATTAAATATAACACTTCATATTTAATTCTGAATTTCTAACTATCTACTTCTGTGCTCCGTGTAAATTATACTGCATTGAAAAAAAGAACTTTTTTATTTAGATTATCTGTTGTAATTTTTCTGGCAGAAGCACTAAGTCATTTACTTATATCCTTGGAAAATGTTGTATGTGTAAATGTTGGTATAATTTGGCTTTATATTTCTAAGCCAAGTAATAAATGAAGTGAGGCTTTCATTGCAGTATTTATAATGCATTTTGCCTGTTGCAAAATGAGACATATTGATCAAAAATCTTTCACTGAAAACAGCTACTGCAGCCAATGCAGCATGAACGAGCTTAGGATTCATGCTGGAATAGGTACAAAGACAAATTACTGGGATGCTCAGAAGCACTGGGAGTATCTTTCAGGAGAGGCATTTAAAATACCTTCTGTTTTTTGCCTAGTAGATTTAGAGGGGACATAGCTTCATTATTAAAAAGAAAAAAAAAAGAAAGAGGAAGACAAATGAAACTGAAGGACTAAATTTCTAACTACCAGAGATTATTTTTGTCTGGAGAGAGCCTGCAGATGCTAGTAACAGGAGCAGAACTCATTGTAAGAGTTTAATCAGGTCATTAAAATGGCCATGTAATACGATTACAGACAAAGAAGGAGGAAGTCCCCCTCTGGAGCAGGGACGTGTGATCTTCTGACATAGAGTTGTTATGCTCAGTCCTAACATTATCCTTCTTTGGGTTAGCAATGCCTTACCAGAATGCTGGTAAATTAGTTGATTATTTTTACTGACATGTGAACTACTTAAATATGAAATGCTTTTGTTAGGACTAAAATAAAGGCCAAACACACTGATTTGTTTTCCACTTTTCAAAATATTTGTATTTTTATTTCTTCCTCTATTTTAGAAAAATAATAAATATATACATATATTTATGTATGTATATATAATTGCTTTTTACTGTGCAATTTCCCATCAATTTGAAGTAAAGAGCAAAATAGATGGTAGTGCAGCAATAACATTAAGGCACAGGGTAAAATGGAGAATGAGAAACTCTAATAAACCTTCTAATTGAAGCATACAATTTTAAATTTAATGTTGGTATCAGAATCAAATTATCTCTAAGTACTTTGTCAAAGTATACTTAAAATGCATACACAGATACAACCATGTAATTAATTTGCACTGTTCAGTACAGGACCACCAAGTGCCTGCCCAGGTTTCCTAGGTCACCTTTTCCTCCACCTCTAACTGAATCCTTTCTGCTTGTGAGCTTCCCTGGGCCAGCTTTGCCATGAATCCAAATGAGATGCCTGCTGTTGCCTGTGCAGAATAACATCCTGGCTGTTCCAAAATAAAGCCGACGTCACTGCCAGGGACTGACAGTGCTCAGCTCATGGCCAGTGTGTGCCTGAGCTGCACATCCCACCCTACACGGGCGCAGGGTGCTTCACTCTGTTCGCCCCTGTCAGTGACCAGAGGTGGGCTGTGATTTAAAGCACACCATTTGGCATGAAGTGTGCAGCCTGTTCTCATATCTGACTCTCAATAAATCTGTAAAGCCAAAGCGCTGATCATAAAATGGGCATAATAGACATTTCAAGAGATTATGCACATGGTCATTAGTGCTTTGCTGAATTGCGATTTTGCACCAATTATTTTGCTACTGAATTTTCCAAATGTCCATTGTGACTTTCTATGTTCCTCATTAGGCATAGCTGACAGCTTTCTGGCATTAAAAATTGATTCTTTCAATTAGAAGATCACAGTAAGTATTGTATTATCAAGATGAACAATAATACTCCTATTTTATATAGCATGCCATATATATATATATATGTATATGCCCTTTTTTGGAAAGACAAGTGTCTAAGAACACAGGAGCCTACCTTGAAGATGTAAACCCTCTCCCTCTGAATTATTATAGTTTTGAAATTAAGGGGCTTTCAGGCAAAGATATGGGAATAGGAATAACTGTCCTTTACTAGGAAAATTAAAATAAAAATTTTGTAGTACAAAAAAATCAAACAAAAAAGAAAACACTGACAGAGTCAGAATACAACCTGACACCCTTTTGGTCGGGGTGTTGGTAGCAGTCCAATTAAATGGTGGCTGCAGTCCTCCTGGAGTGATAGATGTGGTTCTGTTGAAGCAATGATCCTTTAGAAGGGTGTAGTTTTCTCTGAAGGTCCAGAGGTGGTGAGATGGGTCTGGTCTTGCTCTGGGAATCCAGTGGAAGCAGGCTGCCCTGGTGTTCTGAATCTCAGATTTTTATCCAGGTAGGAACGCTTGGCTCCTTCCACTGGGTGGAGCATCTCACAATGGGATGATGTAATTTTATTGGTCATGCAGTGAGCATTAATGGCCCATTAACAGAAGATATGCCCCAGAGAGAGGACAGGTTGTGAAAGAGATAAAGAACACTGCCCCAACCTGGTTTTAACAGACAGTAATAGAATACATACTTTTGCTTACATCTTGCATTGCAACCTAAGACAATATGACATAAAAATGAGTTAAAATAACTATTGAGGCCACTTTTGTAACCAGCAAATGTACTGGAAGTCGTTGTCCTTTATAACTGTTAAGACCAAAAAAACTGGCAGGACTATGGATTTACAGTATGTCAGCCAACTAAAAGCAGAGTGTTTGCTTCTTTTGCAGAATGAAGCAGTGCTGTTAATGATTAGGCAACATGTTGAATACAGTTTTCTACTTTCAACATGAAACAAAATAATGAAAAATAACCAGATTTTCAAGTGCATTCTATTAGGATATGACAATGTTATGTAGGATATGAGTCACATTATATGTTTTATAATTTAATTGTGTTTTTGCTTACATTAAATACTCAGAAAATAAAAAGAATGAAAAGTAGGATGTGGTTTGCACAATTTTAGTTTTGTTGATTCAGAGGCATTACATATGACATAAATACACGTTATAGTATGCCTTTCATCTTAGCTTAGCTTTGTACAGACTGACTCAAAAAACTAGACTACCTACAGGGTGAAAACTCAGCTTTAAAACTGAGGCTATGCTTTAAGAAATAAGTAATCCAACCACCTAATTTTGCTACTTCTTTTATTTAACATTTTTTCAATCAACAGGCCAAGAAAACTGGCACTGGCTGCCAGCATATGAAACTGGCAGGAACAAAAAGACTCAAGTGCCTCTAAGTTTCATTTTGATTTCCATGAAGATATTAGAAAAAATATGGCACGAATTCTAAAATGCTGTATTTGAACTGAATATACTTTTTCCTAATTTTATTTTGCTTATTTAATCACATTAAGCTGTCAAAGTAACTCTGCTTACACAAAGTGCCTTTCCTAAGCTGATAGTGAAATATCTTTCATTAACAGTATAATTTTGTACTACATGAAAAAAAGAATCCCATTATGTTTATACATGGATGTGGTTTATTTCCCCCATGTTCTTGTCTGTTCTAATGAATTTTATGTGGAAAAAAAGTGTTATTTTCTTGCTTGCTTGACTCCATTGCATTTCATTCATTACAGAAATGAATATGCTAAAAATTGTTGGGTTGTAGGGTTGTTGTCTGGTTGGTTGCTTGTTCTCCTATAATTTTCCAGACTTTGAGCATAGGACAAAGACCTGAGAGCATGTGTACTCTAAGCTCAGCTGTGACAGGAACTCCTCTGAGGGTCCTGCCCCTGTCATGCAATGAGGGGTGATGGGTTTTGTCAACTTGAACACAGCATACCCCATAAGCTGCTTCAGTAATAGAAAAGCCCTGAGGAGCTCTGTCTCAGAGGGTACTTCTGAGAGCCAGTCTCCTTCCCTAGTTTCCTTCCCTAAGGTTCCATTCCAACAAAGAATTGCTTTGATGCTATCCTCCACAAACAGGAAACCATAAATAAATCCAGGTTTGCTTCATTTGAGCATCATCCTGGTGAATAATCTGCCCAAGAAAAGGAGAGGGACCCTCCCACTGGAGCCACACAGTCCAGGGCTAAGACAGTTCTCCATCTCCTGACTGAGAATGTATGACCTGATGAGTTTGCTATTGTTGTTTTTCCTCAGTGGTTCTCATCAGCTTTCCAATCCCAAAGGGATAATACTAAACAATGTCGCAGGAAAATAAGGGCTCTGGAGGGTAATTTTGTATCTTTATATTACAGAAACAAATTTTTAAATGCTTAATTAATATCAAAGCTAAATGTTTTCTCTTCACTTGCCATTTTAAGGTTTTCTTCTTTACAAATACTCTTCTGGTCTACCTATCTGGTTTTGTAAAATTGCAGGAGCTAGTACTAAAAACTGTACAGCTTTGAAAGAAATAATTTAGATCCAAAGAATTCAAGTTTGCAGTACTGCCAGGAGGTATAACTGACCATTTCCATTTCACTGTTTTTAACAAAGGTGTTTTTCAACTTGGAACAGAGAGGCAATAATTCTGTAAATTCTGTAACTTGCTATTAAGCCAGTAGATTGCAAAATATCCAAGAAAATAATACATTTTTATAGAGAATGACACTTCTAAGAAATATCTATGCTGTGCCTTGGAATATAGGTATTGAACTCAATTTGAGCCATGGAAAAAAAGTCAGTACGACACTATAACTGAAACCTCAGCAAAATTCATCCTAACCAAACCACATTTTTAATAATAATGTGTAGAAGACTGGGAGGAAAAAAAAGACAGGGAAACATTTTTAACTAGAATACTTAATGTAGCTATTAATTACATGTAATAGTAAACAACTTAGTAGGGAAAGCAGCTTTAATACTTCCTCTTAATTTTGAAAATTAAGTTTTCAGTTAGAGGCAATACTAATATAAATGCAAGGACAATTTAATTCATAACCCACATAAAAATTGTTTAAATCCTAAGTCAGCATCCCACAAAATTCCTTGAACAAATAATATGATCTCAATACTATGGTACATAGTGCTACAATAAAGTTCATTGCTATGCATCACTGTAAACCTCCAGCATACACCAACAATATAACCTGAGTAACAAAAACAATCAAGGCCCTTTTCACTTGAAAGTAATGCAAAAAAACCCCAAAACAAAACAAAAAAACCCACCACAAACAAACAAACAAAAAACAAACAAACAAACCCCCAAAAAACAACACCAAACCAAAAAACCCCACAACAAAACTAGGAAAGAAAAATAGCAATGTGAATGGGAACACCCATGATCCAACCTTTTCTATTCCGATGACAGCTCAGAGATCCCATTTGGATTAAATGCATTGGGTGCTGCCCTAAGAATGGCCTCAGTAATGTGGACTCTAATGAATGTTTACAACTTTAAATGGACAAATATCCCTTTTAAGTTCACAGGATGACTTAATAAAAAATATAAAATCACCTCCAACAAAAAGAATGAAATAGGGAAACATTCCCTGGAAATTTTGCTACTGAGTTTTAAAAATCCTTCAGTAACCACAATAAAGAAGAAAAACAAAATAGGCCATAGGGCTCACAAAGGGCAAAAATTTAATCCTGCCCACTTCCATCTTTGTGTCCCCAGCTGTCTGTCAAGGGGATTACTTTCTCTCAAATATCACTAGTTTTCTATATTTGGTGTAAAAATTCATCATATTGGAACAAAGCATGCAGGTGACAATAATGTGTGGAAGATTAATAGAGATGACAGGCTGCCATCCTTAGGGGAAAGAAAACTGCTGTTGCACAGTCTGTCTTTTGTTGAAAACTAATGGGAAAATTTTCTGCTTGTATGTGGAGAAATAAAGCATAGGTACTCCTTAAAAGCACACACAGCCTCAGAAAATGCTGTGTAACACATAATACTTCCACATTCATCTTCAAACAAAAGCAACATGAATTGGAGCACTGCTCTAGATGAGATTGCCTCCACCTCCATCTCAGCAGAGCTTTCAGATTTGGCTGGGGATGGTCTGAGGACTGCCTGTGAGGGAAAGCCAGCAAGAAGAGTGGCCAACAGCACACCAAGAAAGTGACAGAAACACAGAGTGAAAGGGCAACATCTCTCATGTCAGAGTTATTTTCTATGTAGTGATGCATTGAAGAGGGGCTAGAGTACTGAGAGCTTTCCAAAAGCCCTCGTTTAGTCTTTACATCATGTGCATTAAGATGTTGCATGCTTGCTTCTTTTAAAAAGCCTTTCCTTTTAAATATTTGCATTTGGTAATGAATACACGTGAGTTTCTCCATACCAGTGCATAACCTAGGTAATGCTGGGTACTTAGTCTGGCTAAGGGACCCTTTTCTTCCAGAGGTGAATAGGAGAAAAGGTTATAATTGACAGCTTATTTGAAGAGTAAAGCCAGCTTGTAGAACTGCTGAATGCAGCCAAACCTCTGCATTGAAAATTAATGAAATAGAGCAATCCTAAATACATCAGTTATTGATCTTGTAACAATTAGTCATGCATTCAATTATTACTTCTTCCTGGACCTTCTGAGCTCACAGGGAGGGGAGCATTGCTCAGGGCCAGGCACAGGACCCAGCACAGCCCACAGAGCCAGCCAACTCCAAGTCTGGCAACAAAGGCATTGCCTGCTCTGAGGAGGCAGAAGGAGCACTGTGCAGTGCAGGGGATAGACAACTGCCCACTCAAACAACCCCGTGTATTAGCTTTACTTTTGCATTAAACCACAGAGTCGTCTGGGGAGAAAAACTGGAAGATGCGTTAGGAAAAAATGCATCAGTATTATCCACAGCAGTGATCATCTATGGACTTAAATGGCAGTCCACAGACCATCTCTATCCTTCATCCTCCATTCTTCCTCTCATCTGAATACAACCAAACTATTTTGGGGCCATGGAAGCACTACTGTGGGGACCTAACCCACCTTCTGTGTCCCACAGTGCCACAAAATCCTCCCTATGAAATGGATGTGAAAGGAAGCGGGCTCCCATGCAACTCCTCATCTCTCCTCTCTTTTTGCTTTTTACCTTAAATCTCAGAGAACAGGTGGACTATGGAAATAAATTGCTTAGACAAAGGAACTCCAAGATGATAGTGAGGGGAATTATTAACACCTCATAGGACAACTTGGTGAAGTGCAGACTTCGCTGGTGTAGGTCTGGATCTAGTCCAAATTGGATGCAAAGCCACAATGTCAAAACTGGACTATGTAGAAACACACCAGAAAAAATGTCACAGTGTGCTAGGTGGGCTTACAGACTCTGGGCCCTGTCATCTGAGACCAAAATTCATGATGCCATTTTCCAGAGGATAAATGCCATTACATTTTTGTTGAGAAGTTCTTCCTCCTTTTGAGAAGTGAATGGATCCATACTTGGTATGTTCTGAAATTATTATACCTCTTTTTCTTAAAGCTAAACCCCAATTGCCTTCTAAGTACTTAGGAAAGTCCAATATGTTAACTGCTGAGAAGGTCATACCAATTTAAATACCTATAGAATAAAGAACCGCTGCTTAAATGACTAACCTTTCTTAAGTGATTTCTTAAATTGCCTAAAAGTTATCTGGTCACTAGAAGTACAAGGAAATAGGAAACAACATACGAAGTTGTACAAGCAAGAATTAATTAATGCAGCAATTTCCAATATAAGTTCCTGGATTCACCAAGAGCAGGATCAACAAAGGAAAAGCCTCCTTTAGACACCGAAGGGCTTAACACCTTTCAGTTTTCTATGATCGTTATGAAAAACTGAAAATATTACTAGTCTTGTCTGAAGTAACCTTATTTTACTTTTTTGAAGTGCCTTATTGCTTATATTAAGTTGCATAGATGAATTTGTTAACATGGCAGAAATGGCACAGATTCTGGTTTGAAAGATGTCTAATTTATGGGTATGAAGCAGAGCTATGTAAATAATACGCAATGAGGATTTAATTTTCTGAATATTGACCTTTGCTTTTTTTCTTCCAAAGTACCTAGCAGCAAATTCTTTGCTGTCAATGCCTTTTACGTGGGATCAGCCAGTGAGCTGAATTTCCCCTGTGTTTATTGACCAGAATGTTATTTGACTTTCTTGAGTGGATGAGCATTTTAGGCACAAGGAATCAGCAAAAGTGGACTACCAAGGGTATTTCTGGATGTGATTCTAAAGTTTTCTAGCAAATTTGATCGTTCAAATACTGAGGCTGCTCTTGGAAAACGGATGAATAAAGAAGACCTATTAACTTACCCTGTGCCTGCTCACCCAGTACTGGTGTGGGCTGGAGTAGAGTTAATTTTCTTCACAGTATTAGGTATTTTGGCAATGTTCAGGACCATGCTGGAAACAGCGCTGGCAATACCAAGATGGTTTTGCTATTGCTGAGCAGTGAGCCAAGGTCTTTTCTGCTCCTCACCCAACCACACCAGCGAGGAGGCTCGAGGTCCCTGGGAGTTGGGAGGGACACAACCCAAGTGGGAAAGCTCATCCCAACTGACCCAAGAGACATTCCATACCATATGGCATCACGCTCCACATATAAAGCTGGAGGAAGAAGAAAAAAGGGAGGGACATTTAAAATGATAATGTTCGTCTTCATAAAATGGTGTTACTTGGAAGAGACCTTAAAGACTACCTAATTCCAAGTCCCTTGCCAAGGAGGAGACACTTCCCAGTAGACCAGGTTGCTCAAAGCCCCATCCAACTTAGCCTTGAATACTTCCAGGGATGAGGAGTCCATGACTTCTCTGGGCAACCCATTTCATTGTCTTACCACCCTCCCAGTAAAGAATTTCTTCCTAACATCCAAGCTAAACCTACTCTCAGTTTAAAGCTGTTGCTCCATGTCCTATCACTACATGCCCTCCAAGTCCCTCTTCAGCTTTCTTCAAAGGTAATCCTTACATATGATGGGAGCCCTGCTCTTCTGCGGAAGGCTGAGCACCTGGAAAGTGCCCATGGGAAGTGGTAAATTAATTCCTTAGTTTGTTTTGCTTGAATGTGTGGCTTTTGCTTTACCTATTAAACTGTCTTCATCTCGACCCATGGGTTTTCTCATTTTTACCCTTCCAATTCTGTCCCCCCATCCCATCAGTCAGGGAGTGAGTGGCTGGGTGGTGCTGAGCTGCCAGCTGGGGTTAAATCACAACAATAAACAAATATCCAGCCTATCTTTCCCCAGCACCCTGCCTTGTACCCAGGTGCTCTAAAACCATGTGCTCTCATGAAGACATCAAAACTCCAAGTTCCCCTTGACACTGCTGGAGTGCTATCAGCTTTCTGGAAATTATGTGCACATGGTCCTTGGTCATTAGTTCTTCTCTGTTTAAGTTCTAATTAGATACTTTTAAAAGGCAAACCCCTCTTTTAAAATTACAGAAGCATTTTTATAGTACTCATTCCTAGGTTCATGACCCCCTATTTCTCATATCCCACATATTTTTTTTTATCTTAATGAATTCAAATCTGACTTGAACATGTAACGTGAAGCATTACAGAAAATGCAAGGGAAATAACAAAATAGGCACAGCATTGCAATGGGCAGGTCAATGAGCCTGTTGGATGACTTGTGGGACAGAAGGGGATGATGTTGATCTGGCAGATCTACATTAGAAGAAAATCAGTGAGCAAGATGCAAAACAAAGAACAGGATCTTCTGACCTAAGCATGTCTGTTGTTGGAGAGGGCATTTCTCCAAAGTTATCCCTTTATTACAAGACATTTCAAACTTCCAGAAAAGAGGGTGCAGAGAATAGGCCTTAGTCTTTCCTATGACCTTACACCATGGTTGCATAGATGTGGCACATAAGACCACTTCCAATATAAATATTGGATTTCATGGCACGCAAGTTTTCCCCAGACAAATACATCTCAGTATACACAAACAGGCATAAAAAAAATCTCTTTCACCACCTCCGTGTTAAAGGGAATGGCAAAAATCAGTAAAGACGATTACTCAGATGAATACCACAACTTACTTAAAAAATGTTTTTATCCCTACCACTCAGACTCGAAAGACAGTAGAATATCTCATGCATGCTTGAGGAGGAGAACTGTTCAAAACTAAAGCAAGCAGAAAAATGTTTAATTCACAAGAATGGTTTATCAGTCACGCTCCCAAGCAAGTGTCATGAATATTTTCCCAACTACAGGCACTGAGGATATTGTTAGTGCTTTATAATTGTTCTGTGTAGGCAAAAAATAAATGAATTAAGCATTCTGAAATTGAAGTTTCTCAAATGACTGTGTGGCCAGGAACCAGTAAGTGCCTTCTGTCTATTGAGAAACAGAAACTCAGAATATGGAAGAGCTACTCTGTGGGACAGGCCCAGGTGAGAAGACACCTCTGACAGGGCTTTGATGTTTATTTGTATATACTGGTTTTGTGGGATGGTGCCTCATATCTACTGAATTACATCACTTTAAGCCATCTTCTGCCACTTCACCTTTCCAGGATTTCCAGAATTTCCCAGTGGGATTTTATGGCACTGCCAACTGGTCAGGCAAGAGCAGGCAACAGCAGGCAACTGTTGGACTGACTTTTCCTTCCTCACCAAAAAGTGCCATTCTGTACCTCTTTTCTTAAGCAATAAATTATGGGAGGAAAATCTGGCTTCTCATGTGGAATATTATGCTTTAAAAGGCAATTTCCTCAATGAAAGTACAAACTCTGTGAGCTATGCAGAGCCATGTCTCCTTGCACGTGCTTTGGAAGACGACCCCCTGGGGCCGTGGACAGGACAGGCAGCAGAGCAATGACACAGCAGCTGCTGCCAGCTCCCAGTGGGTTTTGGTAATGTGAACAGTGTGTGCATGTGAAAAAACACTGAGCTGTGCTTCCTAACACTGACCATGTTATCCACAGCACCCTTTCATAGGGTTTGTTCTGGAAATCAAGACTGACAGCTTGCAAGAACTTGGCACCGTGCCTCCTCTTCTGAACCCCAGGCTGCCAAAGCCCAGCGATTAGAGAAGAAAAAAGGGCTTTCAAGCACAACAAGAAAGGATGCAGCAAGTAAGACAGCTGCTGTGTACATGGTAGCAATGCTGGCGGCCTGAAATGAATACTGCTGAATAGCTGGCAAAATGTCTAGAAGACTGAGTTCAGTCTAGCAGCAAAACTGGGGATTGAAAACACTGAGAAACTGCAAAACCAGATATTAAAACAACTCTGTTTAAACTTCCTGACATGATGAAACTGGCATTCAGGGTATATGTCAGAGGTACTAGAAGGATTTAGGAATTTCTGAACATTATATGAAACAAAGGGATGTCCAGGTAAGCGTAACTGGGAGACAGTAAGAAGAAAAAACAAAACCTAGCCAGAAGAAATTAAAAAGAATATAAGAAAATAGCAGTAGTCACAGAAGTACATTAATCCCCTCAATTTTGATAAAATACTTGCTCCACAACCCTAGCCATATGCCAAAAACCGTATTACAGACAAGACAGGCAATTATCCAAGCAGTACAAGGCTTAGAACATGGAACATGCCAGGACACGCTGGTGGGTATGAGAAGTTTACAAACGTAAAAGGTGGGAGGAAAATGTGTGGGATGTGATGGTCAAAGTTCCCAGTACAGGGCACATGAGATACCCTCATGCACCTTAAATGGCACTAGACACTCATGTTTAAGCAAATCAACACTCAACACTTATCAGAGAATAATTCAGCTTGCCTTAAGACAGATGTCTGTATTTGGTCACATGAAGAGATAACTGTACTCTAATGACAGTGTTCATTAAATCTCCACCCATTCCAACAAGGCTTTATGCACTTTGTTTCCATATAGCCAACTACATTTATGCATCTGAATCAGGAGCTATATTTATGCACAGCAGGAATTTAGATAAGATGGCCAAAACTTTGTTTGGTCAGTGGCAGTGAAGAAGATGGACTGCAAAAGTGAAAGCAGAGCAGTACCCTGATAAAAAACCAAAAACATTTCCAAGGCTTGCATGACCTTGGCAGGTAGAAGGTTATTTATTTTTTCCCAAATTACACATTATTCAACCTCTAGTAGATAGAATTCTTTTTCTTGGATTAAATCCACATACACTTACTAGCTTCATTAGATTTTTCTAGAAGTCTGTGTTTTCTGATGTACCATGAGAGAAATAACACTATGTCCATATTAATTAAATTATTACTTTTTACTGTAGCTAAACACATTGCTCATGATACTTAAATTTTCCTAAAAGTTTATAACGGAAAAAAGATATTATTAAAAATATTATTATTTTCAATTTTCAGAAACATTTTTAGTTTGAGTTCACATAAAAATTCAAAAGAAACTTATATACTGTTCTGTAGAATATTTTATACTGGATTGCAACCTATATATTCTCTAAAAAAATATCACTTTATATTTCAATGTTCTTTTTATATTATGTTGCAAAAGTACTTGGTGATGTCATTTCTACAAAATCTATTTGACAAGCCAATCCTACCCATGCAAAAAACTAAACTGAAATGCAGCATTTAGTATTTAAGGGCTGTGATCATCTAAACTAATAGCCTGCCAGAAACATGCATTTATGAAATGCCTGAAAAGAATGCTGGAACCACTTTTGAAATTATATTCATATTCAAAGGATTTTGGAACAACAGAAAAATTAAGGTCAGTAAGGCAATTAAAAATGGAGATATAATAACATTTTTAATTGTAGAAGATGGTCAAAAGTTCAAAAAATATATAATAAGCTAATGATATATAATTATGTAATAACTGTAATATGAGATTTATTATGTTCTTTTGCACATGATCATAATCAATGAGAGCCAAGTAGCCTATTTTTTTAAAAATAAAAATTGAGAAAACTATAAACAGTAATCTAGTACTTAGGAACTGTTATTTTTACTTAGGAACTACAATTCTTACTCATCTTGGCAACATTGATCTTAATGTCTGATTAAGATAAGAAAAAAGTTACCTTTCTTTTTTACAGAACCCTTGGCTTTCTCAGGCTCAGTAAAAAAGTTCTCTGCAATGAAAACAAAAATTAATCCCACTCAGACCTATTGAGATCTTGACATATGAATACATTAAAATACATTGATATATGAATACATCAAAAACTATGGTACAGGAAAAAAGAGTGGGAAGATCTGGAAATAATAATAATCTAAGTAAATAAGAATCACGTGCAAAACTGGCAACTATGCTACTGATTTTTTTCAGACATAAAATCTGAGACAATAGAGATTTCCTACACTGGTATCTATTTGAGCAGCAAAAGCAGAATGCAGTAAATGACATTTGAAATTTTCTTCTACTGAACCCCTTCCAAAGTTACTGAAGAAGCTATCTGACCCTATCAGGACTTTATTTAAACATGGATTCAAACTGAAAGTCAAGTTTTACGGTCTCACTATTCATTAAGATAGACATAAATATTCAGGCTGCGTGTTGCACACCCAGATATCTTTACGCCTTCCCAAATTAAATCTGCATTCTTATCATAGAATAGTAGAATGGTTTGAGTTGGAAGGGACTTTCAAGATCTTCTAGCTCTAAAGTGGTCTGTTATTAAGCAGGGACATCTTCTATTAGACCAGACTGCTCAAAGCCCAAAGCCCCATTCAGTTTGGCCTTGAACACCTCCAGGGATGGGACACACAGAACTTCTCTGCACAACCTGTTCCAGTGCCTCACCACCCTCACTATAAAAAATGTCTTCCTAAACCCCAGTCTAAACCTACCCTTTTTCAGTTCAAATACACTGTCCCTTGTACAGTCACTACAGGCTCAGGTAAAAAGGATTTCTGTATCAGATTTGTAAGCCCCCTTTATATTTAGAAAAAAACACAATCAGATCTCCTCAGAGCCTTCTCCAGGCTGAGCAGCCACTGCTCTCTCAGCCTGTCTCCTTAGGAGAGGTGATCCAGCTCTCCTACCTGGTCTGGAGCCATTCTAACATGTCCATGGGTTTTGTATGCTGGGAAGCCCCGAGCTGGACACAGTACCCCTGGTGGGGCTGATGAGAGCAGAGTCAGGGGCAGAATCCCCTCCATTGCCCTGCTGGCCATGCTGCTTTTGATGCAGCCCAGGATGTGGCTGGTTTTCCGCACTGCAAGTGCACACTGCCGGCTCATGTCCAAGTTTTCATCCAACTATTTCACTATACTCCACAGTGATACATTATCACTACTGGGCTTAAGAAGCAGCTTTAGGTCATTCTTATGAAAATGTAGTGTTGCACACACTGAAGTAGCATTCCCACCACCCAATTTCAGGCATGGATCTTAGCTAGCTATACAAGAACACTGATCACTCCTGGGCTAGCCAGCAGAGTCCAAAACCCTCGCCTGAAGGACAACAGAACGCAGCACTGAGTTCACCTGTGGTGATGTGAATAGCAGTGCATGAAAAAGGTGAGCTTTTCCCTGCTTTTGTGTCTGACTTTACTGAAACTTCAGAGACATGCATGTTGTTTGCAGAATTTAGCATATCCATGTCAGGCCCACAGCAGGACTGTGCGGGTACAAAAAGAACTACTCTGTCTAAAGGGTTAGACATTGTCCAGATTAAATAGCATAATACTTCTGAACTGAGAATAAAGTAATAAACAAGACAGAAATAAAATTCTACCTTAAAAGAAAATCCCAACAACTAAAAAGACCAACAAAACCCAAACACATGTAAAAAACTACAAGAAGCTCAAAGTTCCAACTAATGACTACAGCAACTCAGTCACCAAAGACATCTAAAAAAAGTATAAAAGAATAAGCAATATAGAATTATCCCTTTATGTGTAGTCTCAACATTTTTCATTTTAACCCCTGAGATGCCAAAAGACAACAGAATAATTGCTAACATTTCCAATCACTCAGATGTACTCATATTAGTCAAGAAGCACGTGCATGTTCCTAATGACAGTCAACTGTGGCCAATCCAACAAAATGAAGAATGACTTTTCTATTAATTAAAAGGAGCGCATACATCACAAATCACAGAAATAAAGGAACAAACTATCATAAATATGCCACGGTGTATGGAAGAAATCCCAGTTTTTCATGCCCCATAATATTTGAGCCTTAATGCAATGCTGCTTCCTTTAAGTCTATAAACCCTTTTCTTTTACTTACAGAAAATGAAAGAAATACATCAAACTCAAGATAGGAAAACTCATTAGATTGGTATCATCTGTCATAGCTTTTTTGCAATTATTATCTAAAAAGATTCTTAGATTTCCTTTCTGGTATCTGGAATCTCTTCTAGTATTTGCCTAAAATACTCCTCCCAAACTTTCACCCCGTACATAAAATATATTCCAAAGACACAAAAGAGTTGTGCTTTTTTGGTTTTTTTCTTTGTAATGACATTTCTTCATACAATGCAGCAAGAAATCTTTGCACAAATATCTTTGCAAAATTTAATTAGGCATGCTGAATGGAGACACATAACATATGCTTCTGTGCTAGCCAGTATATTATGAAGAGTTATTTGATACTGTATTTCATGGTATACAGTGATAACTTATGTGTGAGAGAAACAAATTCTCTCCTCAATCACACTAGCTTTTTCAATTATCCAAGAATATAATTTGCTCCTCTTTCTCCTCTCAATTTTATAAACCACTGAATTTCCAGAGCCAGGAAATGACACTAGATGAATTAATAATTCATTGTAGTACAACATCTCCTAGATTTCACTGCTGAACTACATTCTACAAATAGTATAAAACAAAATGTGAAAAATTGCCCTTACTACTATATAATAAGACCAAAATTTATAGTTGTGACATGGAGAAGCCCAGTTTAGAAACAGAAGTCCATACAACAAATGGACATCATAGACCAACATGGTCTATGATCTATCATAAGCCCTTTCTCACTGAAGCCCATGTGAAAAAAGTAATTTAAGTTTACACAGCAGACTTCTTTGCTTTGTTTTTGTGCTACACATGTAAAATCTTTTCATCTGTTTTTGATTATAGACTATTTCCTTCATTAACAGATTGCCAGAATACATTTGAAGTGTATTTCGGTACATGTATTAAGCCAGAATTCCATGTAGTCCTAATGCTGAAAAACATCTTTTTTGCTACACTTGAAGTACTTCTGGAATCTTTTATAAATTATTCTAGCAATCCATAGTACTGATATACTTCAGTAAAATGAATGTACCATCTTCATTTAACAGTGAACTTGCATTAAAATTATTTTATCTGACTATGTATCTATAGATCTTAATGCATATTGTATATTTTGTACACTAAGCAGAAAAGTAATAAATCGTAAAACCTAAAGAAAAAATACATAGCAGTTACTGTATGTGAACTTCATTAAAAAACTCCACATTTTGTAAGTTCAGTCACTGATATTTTTTTTTAAGAATATATAATAGTAATGTTTCCCTTACAAACTTCAGAATAAGAAGCAGTGATAGCTGTCTGTATCATGAAAGGAGAAAGCAAATCTGCAGATTCACTATGTTGCTCTGCTGATGAAAAAGACAAGGTGGCAGAAAACAGACAAAACCAAAGACAGCCATTTCAAATACAGGTACTGCAAAACATGGGGACTCATATCACAGTCATGGACTCACAGAATGGTTTGGTTTGGAAGGGACCTTAAAGATCATCTAGTTCCTACGCCCCTGCCATGGGCAGGGATATCCACCACTAGATCAAATTGCTCAGAGCCTCATCCAAAGGGCCTTGAACCCTTCCAGGGATGGGTCATCCACAACATCCTTGGGCAACCTGCTCATGTCTCACCACCCTCACAATAAAGAATTTTTTCTTAAAATCTAATCTAAACCTGCCCTCCTTCAGCTTAAAGCCATCACCCCTTGTTCTGTCACCATGGGCTCTTGTAAGTGAATGTTCTCTCTCCATCTTTGTTGCAGGCTCCCTCCAGCTACTGGAAAGCAGCAATTAGGTGCTCTTCACAAATTATCCAGGGTCTGGATCATGAAGGGGCAAAAAAAAATAAAAAGGTCAAGGTTTAATATCCCATATTATTTACCATGCACTTTTCAGCATCATGATTGAGCCTTCTATTTAAAAGTAGTTAAAGAAAAAGCTTCCTATATCTAACTGGGTGATGATTTCAAGAGATTCATTTCTGTAAAGCATGTTTTAGCAATTTCAGCTAAATCTTCAAAAGAACAAACTAAAATATTAATTTTGTTTGCAACAGTTGACACCCAGGGTTCGACCTTGAAATAGTAAAACAGAATTAATAATTTATTGTCAAACTATTCAAGAGTACACATTTGCTACATCAATTTAAAGAAATGTGAAACATTAATTTTGGACTTACATATGTACCTTTGGATCAAGCCTCTTAAGAGCTAGAGACTCAATATAACCAGTGATACACTAGAGTTGAGAGAGTTATATAGATGGCTAATTATATTTTTAATTAAGGAAGTAAGACTTGCTGGACATTCCCTATATCCCCTCATTCTGTAAAGCGACCCCTGGAGAAAGATTAACATAACATAAAGAAAACATTATTCTTCCTTCTCTCTCATGACAGATAAAAATCATTTGGTAACAGACTTTTTTAACATAAGAAAACCTGCAGCTGGACAGAAAAATGGAGAAGCTTTTATTTATTTTTCCTCTTCACTTCATAAAAATGACTCAAGTGAATTCTTTAGAGTTTACAGACACCCCCTAAACCATTCATCTGTTGGAGCACCAAAGAACAAACACACAGTGCAGCCATTGACTTTCACAGTAGGCCTTTTAAGCTCAGGAAGGGAAGACTTGCCAGTAACGTCAAATTCAGCAAAGCATTTGCACATTCATACACTAAAAAATCCCAGTTGTGTTCCTATGTCTTCTAAACACAGCTTATGAGATCAGGGTCCAATAAGTGCTAGGGTTACTTCTAAAGACTTGGTTTCAAAGAAATTTCTCAGAGACTGTGAAAGGAAGAAGATGACAGGAGGCAAGGATTAAGGTAAGACTTTGTGTTGATTTTAATCACTAACTGCTACCACTCTCATCTCCTCCACAAATTCTGCAAAAATTAAAATGCATTCTATTTTGTATTATAAATGGACTTGATTGGATTCAAACCAATGGAATACAGATTATTGTTATTGTATCAGTAAAAAGATAGACAAAAGAGCTTGAAAGCCTTGAGCACATCCACAGATGTCCTTAGGTATGGCATATATTCTGTAGGGATAACAGCTCATTCATCTGAACTCAAAAAACTCCAAATTTAGTGCATTAACGTGCACTAAATTCAGTACATATTAATTTGTAATACTGCATTTGTAGGATTTGTAATTGTCAACAAATTATTTCTCTGTAGACATATCTAAATTAGATGGACAAGAGCTGTTATCCTTTACTGTAGGGAAAGTAAGAATCTGAGAAATAAAGCCAAAACCACAGTTTCCTTTAGTGGGAACTAAAGGAAAACTTTATAGTCCTGGAGACTCTAAGTGCCAGCTCCAAATTGGATTGAGTTCATGTTCACCTCCAATCAAAATAACAGAAACTACAAAAATTAGGAAAAAAGTAAATATCACTTGCAATGCTAGTATCATACCTTCTGATTTTGCTGCATATTCAAAACATAATTGTGAGAGCTGCACATATGCCTTACTTTAGCTATGTTTGATAAACCAGAAACATACCTCACACTCAAGCATACTTGGAAAGAAGCTTGTCAGATAATACTTCCATCAGAGAAATTTTTTTTCAGAGATTAAAGGAGGATGGGGTGCTTTTTCTTGCAATAAATGGCTATAAACTCAAATCTGTACAGGTTTCCTTAAAGCTGTTATTGAGAAGCCACAAATTATTGTGGATTGCATAACAACTGTACTGTGATGAAGTTATATCTCTAAAGTTATATTGTTGTTGGGTAGATAAATGAAAAACAGGAATGCTACATTACAACAGTAATCAATCTGAAAAATGATCCAGAGACTAATCAATGCCTCAGAATAAGAGAACATTAATCCCTGATGGAGATATTACAAAGTAAATAATATCTAACTTAGCTATCTAAATTCCACTCACCATCTTCTTCTATTATGTTTCTTGTGGAATTGAATTTCAGGGGACTCCAAAGAGTTGCTGCTGCAAGTTTGATTTTTTTTTTCATTATTCTATTTAATTGTGTGCACTGTAATTTAATTTACTGTAATGCTGCCTCTATTGTGGCAATGCAAAATTCCTTGTAAGAGTAGCCCATTAAAGTATATTAAAAGTATTTATCATGCTCCTCAAGAGTACAGATAACATTATGCATGGAAAAACTGGGATTTAATGTAATTGCTACAAATAATTGAAAGCAGTTCTTTCTGCGTTTATATATATGTAAAAAAGGAAGAACAATAATCATAAAACTAAACTCAGCAAGATCAAAACTGGTCTTTATGAAGCTGCATGTAGATAAATAAAATATCTTGGAATATAAGTCATTGTTCTGAAGAAGTATAGATGGGAAAAAACATGCGTGTGAAAACATATTCAGTCCCCTGAATTGCTGTAAGCACTTAATTCACTTTAATTTCTTTGCCTCTCTTTTTTTACCTTCCCACCTCTCACATATGAATGTGCTGCTTTGTTTCTTCCCCGTGTTTATGTTTTTTTAAGAAAATTTATTGCCTGTTCCACAGGCAGGGACATTAGTGCCAGGACTCACCCTGACAATGCCATTCAGGATTGCAAATGCCATGTGCAGGAGAAGGGGATTTCCCAGTTGGGTGCATGGTCACGCAACCAAACCTCTGGGGAGAGGCGAGGCACGGGAATGCCCCCGCAGACAGTGTCAGCAATGGGACACTGTCAACAAGCACCAACTGCTTCTCTGACCAATGAAATACAAGTGAGCTGAAATCAAGAAGAGTTTGACACAGGTCTGGATGTGAAACTCCGACTTCTGGGTGTCAAATTGGCACCATTGCAGACAGAGGGGAGATTGCAGCTGAGTCACTTGGCAGCTTGTTTCTAATGCATAATACATGTGTACATAGCTTTGTTTATTTTGCTGGGATATTTAGAAAACCTTACAATATTCCACAAACAAAAAATTTAAACTGCTTTCAGGTAAAAAAACTACTAAACATTTACAAGTTGACAAAACAGAAAACATGTTAACTTTTTTTTTGCTAAGGGCTATTTTTACCCTTCCCACATTGCTCTCTTGCCACTTCTTTGCCTCGCTGTCTTTAAAGTTTCATGGCCTTCCATTACCTTCAACTCAGAAAAAATAAAGCTGAAGCACTACCTCAATGTTTTGCCCTTTGGAAGTAGGGGCAAAACAAATACCTAATTTTGTGGAAAGAAAAGAATGTGTCCCATCTTTTTAAACCCAGCAGTGTAAGTCTTACAAATGTCCTGTCAGAGGTACAAAATATGTAAGTCTGTTTTAACATTACATTCAAGGGAGGCAATAAAGACTTTTAATATCACCACTTTGTTACATCAGTAATAAAGCAGCATCTGCTTGAAGTCTGATGTGATTCTTCTGTGAGGACAATGCAATTTTCTTAACTATCAGCTTCAGAGCATGAAATATTTAACACAGAGCTAAAATGCCCTCTTGGCTATTCTGTTTTGAAAATGTCATCACTAATTACATGGAAGCATCATATCACTCCATGAATTGTGCTAGTAGGAAATATTTGCATTGCTATATCTCGTTGAATCCCTACAACCACTCTAACATCTCATTCTTTAGACTGAAGCTAAAAATCAACGGAGAACTATATGGAGATGACATTTGAATTTCATTTGCTCGCTCAGCTAAATAATAAGAGTAATTTATTCCTTGCATTGGTCATTGGCAAAACTGCCACTGGCTTCAGCAGTACAAGAAATGCATTTCTGGGATTCTGAAAGTGTTTGAGGAGATCTTATGAACCTCCTTAAGCATCAAAGGAGAATATTCCAACAATTTTTAAAATTTTATTTATTTTACAAACATTTAAAGTACTCAAATGAGTGTCCCACTTTCCTGGTTGTTTTAACCTGTCTTGGGATGTAATCAAACTGTGAACTTTAATTTTTTATCAGTAATTAATACAGGTCTAAGGTAGGAAGATATGATAATCTCAATTTTTACGTCAATTTAAATTTTCAAATTTAGAATAAAACCTTGTGTTCCAATAATCCATGTGTATGAAGAAATGTAAGTCTTTTTTTATTTCATACCAAACAAATTCATTAAAACAAGAATATCAAAAAGATCAGAGACTTCAGTTTGGTTTCTTTGAATAAGCCCACAAATTTGCACAAATTGTTTGGCATTTATGGCGTTTTTCAGGAAATCACAGACAAGTAAGTTACAGAATCAATGAGGCAGACTGTTTCCACTATTTACAGACTGAAGTTTATAGTCCAAAAGTTGTCTCTGAGAGACAAAAAGGACATTAAGGTTTTTTTCATTTGTTCAATTTAGGATTTTTATCTCCTGGGAAATATTTACTGAGCAAAATGCTACCAGAGCAATCTTCACCAAGGTCTTCTTTGTTACCGTTGCCTCAGGGAGACACTGGATAATAAGTGGTCAGGAGATAAATGGGATGCTCCCATGACCCAGCAATTCCTGATGGCTAATTCTTGACTGATGATAGTCCAGATCTTGAACCCTGAAAACAAACTCCAATACTGAGGAATGACATCTACTTTGTGCAATATCCTGAGTCCCTTTTCAGAAACTGACACTGTGTACATGTGAGTATCTAATTCTATGAAAATAAGCTGCAGTAAATTGGGCTCTAGCTATAATATTAGAATGCTGTAAAAGTCTGCCGACAAAAACTCACAAGTACTCACAACTCACTTTTTCACAAAAGTGCAACTAAAAAATTTTCAGCTGCCATGAGGGCAGGAATAGGTTGCTTATTGAGAAACATAAATGACTTCTCCAACGAGACAAAAAAAGTCCTGTTCACATAATCCTACAGCGCCCAGGCAGAAAATGCAGAGAACTGGAACCTGACTGGAGAAGTCAACAGAATGCCCCAGTGTCCAATCTTCAGACCCAGATTCTGAAGTATAGGTCAGAGCTTACAGGCAGCACAAACTACATCTCTAGAGAAAAGATTTTTCTAGAACCTGAGAGACTCAAACAAGGTGGAACTCACTGTTGCAGAGACAAGGAGCCACACTGCCTCATGTATGGGCAAGAAGCAGTAATTTGATGGGTTCTGATACAGCCATCTTTTTCCAACAGAGATATCTTGTTCCAAACACAAGGATGGTTTGGTACCCATGCTTTGTCTTTACATGCTGCATGAAACTCAGCAGAAAAAAAAAATGTGGTACATCATCCCCATTTAGGACATATCTGGAGGCTTACTCAAGTAAGACTTGAGAAAACAGCGGGTTTTGTATCAAAGTGAAAGGAGCACTGTTGACTAATTTGGTGATATTTGCAAAGTAGTTTTACTTGAGCTATACTCCTCCTAAAACGTAAGTGATGTCAACTCATTTAACATGCAAGTCCTACCAATGCGTAGAAACATTTAGGAAATGAGTTACAAATCGATCTTGAGACTTTGGAAGTGACTGTGCATCTTATGGGGATAAAAGAGTTGAACATTAAATAGCATGAGAATTTAAAATGGTTAAGAGACAGACATCCCTAGTCACTGTGTAGGAAAAAACCAGAAGGAACTGGCTAACATAGAGAGACTTAGTGCTCTCGACCATGAATTGGAGCAATACATCACACATACATCTTTCTTTCTCTCTCCACATATACATACAGATAACAAAGCTTTCAAAAAGCTTACTTTAAGCCTAACTCCTCTAAGCAAGGTCAGAGTGGTTACCCACCCAGTCAAAAAAAGCAGACTCGTTCTTAATCCAAAAGGAATTGGGCAAAAGGCTCTTTTCTCTGCAGCAAGATGGACGATGTACATAAGTCCATTCTAAAATTCAGAGAGGGATGTTGGAGAAACATTGTAAATCTCTGATATAAATATAACAAACCATCTTTGTAAGGAAAAATCCATACTGCAAAGAAACATACTTAAGAGAAACAGAAACAAATGGATTTCCAAGATTTTATAGCACAAACTGAAAAAGCCAGGGACTACTCTACTGCAGATCATTTAAAACTGCATAAATTGAAGGGAAAGAGGCAATTGCTCTTTCTAGCCAGGTTCCAAACCCAAAGTTACTGGGAGATGCCTGTTAACACAGGAGAGATTTCTGATGTATATGGAGCTATCTATCACAAGGCATCTCCTGGATTAGGTATGCAGATAGGATCATTTGAATATCAGGAAGGGAAGAATTTATCCCAGGGGGGCCAGTTAACTCTTCTGGCTCAATGGCCTTATATTTTTGAGTTTTATTCCACTTCAGCCAGCAAGCCAGACAAATAGGTAACTAATGGAACCTGCAAAAACTGTTAAACAGAAGATGCTCCTGTCTGCCAGGGATGTGGTGCTACAAATGACCTTGGGAAAGACAACAGTCCTATTGTCTTTCCCAAGATAATTTGTAACATGACATGCCTGGCAGACAGGCAAGAGGCATAAAAACCAAAATATGCAGGGATAAGACAAGAAAATAAGAGGTTTATGACTTCTGATCTAGAAAGACTCTCACTGAATAAACATTTTCTTTTTGTGCCACAGGGAGGTTAAATGACTGAAAGCACTCAGTTTACTGTGATATCAGAAGATACAAATTTAGTTAAAGGATGTGGCTGAGAAGCAGAAAAGACAACTTGATTTTTCTAGGTTTTGCACTTTGGGTAACATGGAGTTTTCTGAAAAAAAAGGGAAGGATCAGCCTTCTGGAAACAAGCTGATTTGCACAGATCTGAGGAGCTGGTGAAACATAAGAGGGGGCAGATAACACATGGACACTAGACACCTAAGAGAAGCAATGGAAAAAATGCTTTTTCATTAATGTCTCATCCACTGACTTCTCACTAATTGATTCTATAGGCAACTGCAAAAAATGATGGAAAAACAGTTTCAAGAAAAAGAAAGCAGTAAGTCAAAGGAATGAAAAGTATGTCCTGAGAAGGTGGTGCATGAAAGCTTCCAAAGACTGACAAGCCCTGGTGATTACTGGTGCTGGTGAACGAGCACACGTTTGTGTCCGTGTGAGTCAGGAACTCAGCCTGTACCCAAGATGACTGCTCTATGCAGATGAAGACTATAGGGTCACAAATGCCTCTGATGAAATAAAGGGTCCTCTTATATACTTTCTGAACACCTACCATTGACCTACTAGTAATGCCCTCGATTTTCTGAGTATATAGTTAGAGTTGTCTTCCTGAATGTTGCTCTAACCAGGTAACTGTGAGACTGCAATTCAGATGTGTGACTCAATAAGGTGAACAGCTTGTGAGAATAATTATCTGCCTTTAGTAAAAACTTAAACAATTTCAATATTTAATAGAATCAGTATAAGTTTTTAGAGTAAAAGCTATTCTAAGAAATATTGGTTCTGATCTGTATCTACTGCCCCCCTATCAGAGAGAAAAGGATTTTACAACTCACTAAGGGTGATACACAGAGGTATTTTCCAAGAAACTGGCATGGTTGAGCAGCTGGAAGTTGCTAGAATACAAGTAACACTGGAGGAAACAGTGATAAAGATGATCTTTTCTTTTAATCTGTGCTTGCCCACAGATTAATGTTTTCTCTGTATAAAGAGAAAGTATTTTATTTAGAATATTTTTTTCAAGTAAAAACCTAGCTTTAGAGTGCGAAAGCCTTCGGCACATTTTGTCATGCTCACTTAAAGAAAAACGAAGAGAATGCAGATTACAGTAGGATTTAAAGAGTTAACATCCTTTTGCAAATGGTTTTTGAAGATTTCCGTTTTAAAAGATGAGGTGGTCTGCTTTTTCACCTCTTGAAGGCAAGCTGAGGGCCCACTCCTTCTCTTGGTCATAAACCTGTTTGTGGGGTGAAATGGCTGTAAGATGTAAGGTACCTTTTCTGCAGAGATAAAAATACAAAGTCCTTACAACTTTTAAACACAGAAAAGGAAAACCTAACAGAAAAAGACAAAATGGGTAAGTACCAATGCATGATTTAAAACCACTATTGATGCTCCTAGCTGTGAGCTAGTTTTCTAAATTAAATGCCACACATTGCTCTATCTTTCCCTTAGAGATTTTCCAGCTGAAGATGATAAAGGAGCACCTCAAGGAAACAGAAATACCTTGCCTAAAAAATTAACATTTCAGAGAATTTGCATAAAGTCCAAATCAAAATTCCCAGCAGGTTGAAAGTAAATATAAAGGTTATCTTTTAAAAAACTAAAAAGGAGTTTTTATAGGAATTTCCAAATTTCTATCTCCAACTGTAAGAGCTGAAACTCCTTGCAACACACTGAGCTAAACTACCATTGCCGTAAGCCAGAGCAAGAAACCTTACGGGCATAGGTGGAGTGGCACCAGTGTAAAATCTCATAAAACAGACTAGGTGATTTTTAGTTGGTTTTGTTTTTTTAAACTTTTAAAGTCTTTTGTAACTTCTTATTCTTGTTGAGAATGCTGCCACTCACTTGGGAAAATATTTTATATGTACCTATACTGCAGGATCTTAAACGTTTTGACAGGCAGTGACATTCAAAAGCTTTTAAAACTCCGTACACTAAAGATAACACCTTTGATCTCACGTTTCAGTGAAGCAATAGCATTGGGAAAGAATATAATGCAATGCTTGGACCACAACATCCTACAGGCAAAACCTGCAACTTTTTTTTCTTCCCGTTTGGGCTGAGCATTAATTTACAACTTTTTTTAAAAAAACAATGAAGTCAAGAGAATCTTATCAGAGAACTAAGTTTCCACTATTAGGACACTATGCCCATGGTAGTCATGACCTAATGAAAAAAAACATTGTGCTTCAAAACAAAAAGCTATTGGGCATTATTCACATTACATATAAACCTAATCCTGTAAGATATTGAAACATTTATTTAAAGGTTGCAGGACTGACCTCACAGCAATTGGAATCCACAGGGAAGAGACCAACGTGCACCATAACTATCCCATATTTTCAAAATATTTTTTAAGGCACTCACATAACACAGTTGTTTAAAACCACCCTAAAGCAAACATGCTAATAATTCCATCTCAGTAGTTTCTCAGTGTGCTGATTTCAGATCTTTTTAGTTGCAAACAAGTTCTTAATGCTTGGTGTTTCTTATAAAGAAAAGGTAATGAAACAAATTCTGTTTAACAGGAAAAGCTGTTGTCCAGTGACAGTGGACCTTCTTTGGAAAGCACTCAACCCACAGATTAATGAAAGACACGTAGTTCGACTGCAACTACCTCCTCTTTCCTTAAGAACTAGTTTTAACAAAAACTGAAACATGACGAAGGCAGCAGTTAAAGGTGCTCAGTAGCTGGTAAAACACTTAGTCACAGACAAGTAGTTTATGTGGTTTTTCAAATCTGCAGTTCAAGTTTGTTCTCTGATTTTCCATGCTTTACAGAAGGCAAAATAAATCTGTAATAACAATCCTTTCCATAGCCAGGACAAAAGACAGAAGTAAGTAGAAGTTGAAGCGATGAGAGAAATGGATAATAAACAGATAGTGTGCAAAATAGGAAATGGTGTTGACAGGGTTTCTCTAGGTAAGAAAGTTTTACATTGGAATGGCAATTATACATCAGTATGCAGAAGATTTAACACAAACACTGTGACTTATGTTTTCCTTCATGTGTGTCTGACAGCTCACATGCTACTGTAAAAATCAATGCTTTAGCTTTTTTAAATCTAATATATAACCTTTTAACCAGGACATTAATTTCAAAATCCTGCTCTGTGTAAGTAAAATGTGTTTCAAAAATATGTTTCAAGCAAAGACAATGTGACCTCCTGTAGTTTAAGTAACTTATCTGTCTTCTAAATGTCTTACAGGTGATGAACAATGAGTTTTCAGGAAAAGTTTTGCAGCTTAAAAATCTATTTTTCATTTTTTTTAACAAAATGAAAAGTAACCAAAAATCTTGCTTTGTCTAACACTTAATATATTATTAAAGCAAAATCAAAACATTCTATTGTTCTTATTCTGCTCTTAGAAACTTTAACTTAGAAACTTTAGGTTACTTTTAAAATAAAAATGTTCTTAAAAAATAACTACTGATGCTGTTATACTCGGGCATCTCTTCAGTAATTTCTAACACAACTTTCTGTGACATAAATTAGCTCTGTGGTATTTTGTGTACAATTGGAGCTGTTCATAATACACATTTTAGGTAAGTAGCAATGCCTTTTCAAATTATTCTATCCTGTTCCCACACTGTAGGCACATCAGATACTCAAAAATCTCAAGTCACTTTTAACAAGTGTTCCCTGTTGCTCTGGAAGGAAGCAGACTAAGATCTTTAGTCTCTAAAATTTACCCACAGCTTTCTTTAAAGAAGATAAGGAAATTCTGAAGAAGAGACATACTCTGTTGATTTCATCCGCTTCCCAGACACGGAAACTGCCCCTATGTATTACCAAAATTACACTGTTGAGCCAAGAACTTCCCTGTTGTTATTTTGGCACTAAAAAACCTCAAATCAGCAGATAATTTCTTTTGAAGATTTAAGTATCTAGGGGCCTAGGGCATAATGTATTGAGAACTTTTCAGCAGAAATTCTGTTTCTCTGTTGCAACTCAGTATCCAGCTGCACCAGACTGGAAGGGAAAAGCACATGTGCCTGCAGTCTGTCTAGGAACTGCTATGGCTCACGGCATAATATAGACAGCTTTAAGGAAATTCTAGTTTCTCGAGAGAAATTACATAGATTTTTCTTGAATACTCCTGCAAAACAAAGATCTATCAGCCAATATGCATAAACTGATTTCTTTTATGGTTCAAAAAAGCCTCCAGACTTTGGTAATTTGTATTTAAATCAGTGAAAAAGTACTGCATAAATGATACTAGTGCACTTGTTCTTTGACAAGAAAACTGTTTTAACCAGAGCAAGCTGTATTTTCCTTAGGAATGTAGCAATGCACACCATTATTTATGCTCACAGTCAAACGCATTTTCTTTATATTTTACCAGTATCTCAACCTAGAATAGCGTCTCTGAAATGCTAATTGTAACTATTACCCATCCCATGATCATTCTCACACTCTTTTGCTAGGAACTGGCAACAGTGATGTACATGGATCAGAAAATTCCTCTCTCTCACTGTAATTGCACAGGGATTTTGTTTTCTTTTGAGTCAGTAATGTCTAAATTGGATTAAGATAAATTGCTTATGAGCCTTTCTCTACAGAAATTGCTTTCATGAGTGCTATTTTTAATGCCAGTTTACCCTAGAACTTCATTTTTTTACACCAGCCTTATGAGTTTCCATGAAGCTTATACTCAATTTCAGATTATTCTTAAGAATTAAAAACCTTTTGAAGAGGAAAAGAAAATACCCTGAATTTTGCTGACACACTCATGAGTGAATGTAGTACCTGTCATGCTGGCACTGTTCATTATGATCAGACGAAAATCAGATTATATGATCAGAAGTGACCAATCTCAAAATCAGAAGCTCTAGTCTGTCTATTAATGTCTGGGCAATTGATGCTCTCAGCAATAATAATCTGAGTGGGTGGCTGAGAATGGAGTGAGTGGGCATCAGATGTAGCACTGATGCAAATTACAGCTACCTAGCAGCACATACATTCTCTCATCCAGGAAAATATTTATGATTACAGAAGTTAGACATAAGTAATTAAAATACTTTACCTGACAATACCTGGAAATAAAATCAGTAGTGTACTCAACATTTATTATCTTACAATCATAAGGAAAGTGTCAGTAAATGTCTGACTAAAATGTCATAAGGAAAACTCTGAAAAATTAAATACAATCTGTGTGCCTAATTTGTCTGGTTTGTGGGTTTATTTTTTTAATATTGCAATTGCAGACTTCATAATGTCTATATGATTGCTGATACACATTACCAAGACCAAATAATGCCAACAAAAAAATCCTGATTGGTTGTTGCGGTGTGTTTTATATTTTATGTTTTACTATTAATGTTCATGGATTTGCTGTTTTATTCTATATAAGTTTTATAATGGTTTCTTCCAAGTTCCCCCTATGTTCTTCCCCAGTTAGTACATCTCCCACCCTGGAAATCCCCTACCTTTGTTCTTCCCAGATACTGTTATGTGTCAATCATCAGTTGCTCCCCTCCTAGAGCCTGCCAGTCTCAGGAGGCCTCTCCCCTCTTTCCAGACAGTTTGGAGAGACTCGGCCCTGGATTGAAGCAGGTCTGGGAAATCCCCCACCCCTTAAATTTGATTTGCTTTCTGTACGCCTTCCCCTTTACCCTAATTGGTCCCCTGACGCGAAGCCACTCCCTTTCCCCTTCCCTTTTAACCCGCTGCACAGCTCTGTCAGCGGGCCTTTGGTCTGGGCTGCTGCAGAGCGACAATAAACTGCTCTCTGTTGCACCCTCACTGAAGCCTCCCTCTCTCTCTCGCCATCACTTCGCTCACCAGCGCTCCATCGCCAGACGGCCTTACCCACCGGGGGGAAGCTGCCGGGCCGCCTGCGGCTTCCTAACCGAGGCTGGGACGGTTCCCTGCCAGGGCTGCCGGGTCAGCTGGGAAGCCGTGCCCCAGCAGTTCAGGGAACACGCCTCAATTGGTCTTTTCTTTATTTCAGCACATTATTGCTTTCAATATTATTTCAGCACATAATTTTAGCTACTGAGATTAATGACAGAGGTGACATAAAGGAAAGAAGAATAATGCACAACATTACTAGAGGCTATACATAGTTAAAATACAGTGAAATTAGCAGTCATTATTTCTGTGTTGACCACAATACTGGTGTTCTACAGACTCTAAAAGAAGACATCACAATGCAATCAGTACTTGTTCTTTGGGTCAAATATATGTGAAGGCTTCCTTAATGTCCTAGTTTTAGTTGGGATAGGATTAATTCTCTTCCTAGTAAATGGTACCATGCTGTGTTTGGGATTTAGTATGAGAATAATATTGATAACACACAAATGTTTGGGTTGTTGTTAAGTAGTGCTTCCCCCAAGCCAAGGACTTCTGAGTGTCTCATGCTCAGCCAGTGAGGAGCTGCACAAGAAGCCAGGAGGGAGCACAGCCAGGACAGCTGACCCAAACTGGCCAAAGGGATATTCCACACCACAGAACATCATGTTCAGTACATAAAATGGGCAGGGAACTTGTTGAGGAGTAACACTTACCTGCAAGTAAGTAGGGGCATTAACCAGGCTGTGATTCCAAACGTCTTTTTTTTTTTTTTCTTTATCTATAGTGCATTTTTACACACACTTATGCAAAATGTCCACTTTGTTATCTTTTCCTAGAACTACACCCTGGTTAAATATTCAACATTAAAAAAACAACCCCATCTCTAAAGAAACAGAAAACAAAAGAGAAAACTCATTTATGTACACCAATATTAAAGCAGCAATATATACAAGCTGTACTTTCAAAGGAGAAAGAGACTTCTCTCAGAACAAATTAACTTTAAACTGGTTTCTCTTTTAGGCGAATTATTGAAATAATAGTGGTACTATAGTGACTGTGAAAGTCTAAGCAAGGTTGGCATAGCAATAAAAAAATATATTTAAGCACATGATGTAACTTGAAAAAAATAAACTAGCCTTGGAGTCAAGAGTCTATTATAGGCCTTTTAATTGAGTCATTAATAAACAGGCAATCTAAGTGTAACACCTAAAACAACGTATGTTTCAACACTAATTGCAACCAGAATCCAGACACAGTACCTTAGCTTTATCCCTCATGGATCCTTTTCCCAGGATGGACATTTTTGCACCTGTTTCTTCTTGTAACCTCTTTAAAGAGTTTCCTCTTGGTCCAAGCAATTTCCCAACAAAATTGAACTAGAATGAAAATAAGAGAACTCTTTTAGACCCACAGGTACTTTTCCAAAAACATAATAAATAAACATGATGATTAAACAAGAAAATTCTGCTTTCCTTTAAAAGAAATACTCCTACTTAGCTTTGAGCCTAATTGACAGAGATAAAAGACTGGAGAAGCAAGATAGTCATCCCTGTAGTGTGAAAGACAGTCAAAGGATTCATGGTTTATTTCAGACCTGGGAGGCTTTTCTGTAGGACTAACAGGCCAGTGCTAGGTTTAGTGAATTGTTAAACAAGATATTTGCTCGTGAGACAGTACTGGTGAAACTCAGAGAACGTCTAGGTTCTTTCCCAAGTTAGCCAGTTCTACTAGCAAGTAACATATCCTGCAAGCTGGAGCTTTAGATAGATTCTTAGGATTTGATGCTTCACATATTGACTTGAAAATAAGTGCTGTTTTGTGTATCAGCTTCAAATACCTGTTTTGCCAGCACCAGAACAAAAGACAATCAACAGATTGTGGTAGATACAATAGATTCAAGGGCCTTTTCCAAAATGAACAAAGCTTTGTCTGCCACATTGCTAATATTCCTAAACACTGTACACTTCATGTGTATGAAGAGGAGAGATGTCTACAGCAAAATCGTAAGAAGAACAATAAATAAATGAGCTGTTAATATCATGTCAACACAAAGTAGCAAAAAGGGGGGAGAGTATTCTGTAATTTGTTTATTCTATAATCAATAGTCTCTTCAATTTATTATTTTTTATTATTTCCAACATCTTTTAAAAGTGCTATGGTATGTGGTCTTCAGAAGCTGATGGCACATCATCAGCATTTGCTTAAGATGTTTTGGAATTATGCTCAATTCTGAACAGACAGTATTCTGGTCTAGCTTTCAACAAAGAATAAGCTCCACCAAAGCAAAAGGGGTGTCACTGTGTCAACACTTCCTTGGTTTTATTTCAGAGAAAAAGAACATGACAATGAGAAGTATCAATCAAGAAAATGTTGCTGTCAAAAATACACATAAAAGTCTATAAAGATGTTTTAATATACTTTGTTCTGCTCTACCTTCTATTTTAGAACTGAAAAAAATGAGGAAATATTCTTGTTTTCACTTTAACCAGCAAGAATATAACAACACAAATGCGTCAGCCATGTTAGTAACACCCAAACTCTGAATCATGCCAGATGCTCCAAATCCCAAGCTAGCTTTTAGTCCAGTGTCTTAATTAAAAATATTTTTAACTTCCTTCAAATACTATCTAAGAAAATAGTATATAATCACAGGAAAAATAAATATGAATGGTAAAATCTACTGCCACCTAAACCAAAAGAATTGATGTCCGCAAGATAATATGCCTGTGGGGGAAGTAGTAAGGGATAACATTTGCAGGAAAATTTAGCATGATTTGAAGCTCCAAAACCAGATTTTTCAAGCTTGTGTGTTTTTACTGTTTTCTAACTCTACCTGTTGATTTAATAGTTATCAACTCTTCAAAATAGGTTAGGATTTTGAATCATCGTCCCAATCAATATATCAACAATCCTGCGTCTTCAAACTGTTGCTCTGCCTTTTCCAAGGAAAACTTGGCTTAGAAGAAGTCATTGGCTTCAAATTGATTATTCAATTTTGTATGAAAATAGAAGAAGCAATGAGGAAGAAATGGCAAGAACTGAACTTTCATACTAGATTGTAGACTTAATCTATTGATAGAAATAAGATTTCAAAAATCACACATTTATATAGCCATGTATATAAAGGTTTATTAGGCATGGCTGAGCAAACAGCAGAGTTTTTGTTTCTCTGCAGGGACCCCCTTACATGTGGAAGGGAGAGTGTCACAAGTTACACCACCAAATCTTTTGTGACACTTACACATCAGCAATCAGACAAGAACTACGTCCTGCTGTATCCTTTCAGTGTTTCTTAGTATTAAGAAAAGCTACTCCTCAAAAGGTGAAAGAACTGTAATGTAAATTAACTTCGGAGAAAACTACAAGAAGCTCAACCAAAGCTTGATTATATTTGTTCTCTGAATGGAATAAAACTATTAAAATACACTCTGTGAAGATTTATGTTGACCATTTATATTTAAGCACTTCATAAACTGTATAATCATTACCTTGACATATTGCTGCAAAGGAGCAGTATGGCCAGCATAGACCATGTTACGCACTAAGTGGATTTTAATCACTTCACAGGAAATAAGTGGCTGGGGATTTTAATTCTATCGATTATGCAGCAGACAGACACTCACATTTCATCCACTATCTACAAAACATATATCAGGAAGGAAGCAGTTATTTACAATTAAAAAACTGAATTGCTCTTAGTTTGGTTTTCTTTAAAGTTGCAGAAAAGCCACAGCACTATATCTGGCATCCTCCTGTTGTGCTCAGTCTTCCCAGCATGTCTGGGGCCACTGGATATCTTCAGTACAATCTATAATCCCCAAACTCCCCAAGGTCTGAAAGTACTGGTAGAGTAACTTTGACTCAATTACTTGTGAAAAATTATACACTTGATGTTCACATATAGGTAAAAGCAGCATATAAGAAAGAGGATGTTCCAGTGAACAGCACAAAATGTAGGAAATCTAAAACACAACTTGATTTCTCTTGGTTTTTTTAAATGAAGATATATGCTGGCCAACACCGATTTTAATACTGGAAATTTTAGGCTCCAGTTAAAGCCACATGCATGCACATGCAACCTGAGCACAGAGACAGTGAAGGAAAATGAGGAAACTCAGGCAGCTGGACTGCATATAATGGTGAGCCTTGGCCACAAACACACATTTCTGGTACAGCAGCTGTAACTGCAGATCTTATTCTGCAATCTCAGATCCAATCCAATTCTGCCATGTGTACAAATTTTCTGCAAAGAATAGTAGCTCTAAGTATCTGGGATAATATCTGGTCATATTAGGAGAGGATAGCTGAGAAATGCTGACAGATAGAAGAGAGAGTATGAACAGAAAGCTTTCACTGCTGGGAAGCAAACAAACTTCCACCTGAAAAATGTTGTTGTGTTACTAGATGTTTTTATAACTGGCTTAACTTTTCAATCATGTTTATGAACATAAGCTAGGCTTTCTATTTGCCTGCAGAAACCCTTCCTGGTTTATGGCAGAGATTTTGTATATTATTTTCTTGGATTTTTTTATAATTTGTCTGGGGGAGATGATGCATGTCTTCAGGGGAAAATGATCAGGTGAAAGCAGGAGATGCTTTACTTATAATCAAATGCACACGATGTTTCGTGTATCAACAGCTGTGCAATAAACCTTCTCCTCTGCAAAATAAAACCTGACAGAGAATACAGCTCAATAGATCTTTCCTTTATCTACAGCCAGTATCTCCAAGAGCTTCCCTAACCAATATATACACACAGTTTCAGCAGATTTATCTGCATCCTGATTATTTTCAGACTTCATCCCACACAAGCAATCAGACAGTAAGGTGCCCAAAGCCAAAGCTCTGGCTCCTCCGTTTTCAACAAAGTTTTTGTTTAAACTACCTCAGGACAATGTACCACAGGTATATCAAATCTAAGGTATAGTTTACAGCATCAGCATTCAAGCCTCAAGCTAAGTACAATGACTGGTAGAAAATGCATGTTTACACTTAGAAGAATATTTGTTTCCCTGTTGGATGCAGCCTGAATACATTTCTACTAGAACTGTAAAACTCCTTACTTTATAAAATCTAATTTAATAGGGTTTTACAACCAGAATCAAGGAATATGCTTTCCATTCAAAAAACACATTTGTGTCAGTGACTGTTTCTGTTTTATACACAGATCAGTGTTCAGAGCAGTAACAAAAGCTAGATAAATAACGAATAGGATAAGACAAATGTTTCCAGCTGTAAGATAATGCAGAACAAAGCCCTGAACTGGGAGAAGAAATTAATTTCTTCTAGAAGCAGCAAAACAGAAATAGCCCTGGCTTGACAACATGAAACAGGTTTATTATTTCTCAGTGCTTTGCTCACCATTGCTATCAGCTCCTTTGTGGAGAGACAAAGTGTCATTACATTTTCAGAGCTACTTATCCTCACAAAATCCTGTCCTTATTCATGGAGAGCAGGACGAGGGTAAGGAGTGGGGAATAATCTTTCTAAATTCAGTCCTGTTCTAAAGAAAAGAGGAGAAAACAAAGAGTCATGCCTGAATAAAACCTTACTGATTGAGACTTGCCTATAATTAAGGTCCTATTCTGATAGTTCATTTAATTTAGAACAGCATTTATTTTAAAAGTATCCACGTTTTGATATGCACAAAGGACTTCATGTTGCAGCAGTACTGGACTATTATGAAGGCAACTTTTTTTTTTTCCTCAACATTTTTAAAGCATTGTATTACAGTGCTGGTAGTAACATACTTTAACGTTTGGTCAGGCATTTGGACTGAGCCATTGTCTTATCCTACTGGATTCCTCAGCAGATTCTGCAGAGTCCTGGCTTGTCTCCCTCTATATGTAGCTGCTTACCCCATTTAATATCTAGTACTTCTTGGCTTTAGCAAAATTAATTCATTGTTCCAGATAAGCATGAAACATTATTTTTTTACTACAGCAATGTGACGTGAAGCTTGCTGTCTCGGAAAAGAACTTCCAAGACATCTGTTTGGTAGGACTGAACTTCACAGGGCTCTACTTCAGCAGGGTATGTCAGGAGACAGCAGAAGCAGAGAATGAATGTACCCTGGAGATCTATTCCAAAGAATGTGTGCTACCACTCTCTTATAGCCTTGTGACACAGAAATGTCTCTGCAGTGGTCCCAGAACTAAAGGAGAAAAGGAAAAAGCTGCCCTTTCCTACAGAGCTCACTGGGTCTCATCTCTGTGTTAGGCTTTGAACAATAACCCAATGCTAGGCTGTGCACAGAAAAATTAAATGCTCAAAGGCAAAATATAGCGTCTTGAAAACTCTAGGCCAAATTAATTTCATGTCTAAATCAGTGGAATTGCTTCAAGAATAAATTATATCTGATTAACAAAGTTAGAATTATTAAAGTTACTGTGACTAGATTTACCTAAGGAATAAATGGGATTTTATTACACCTTTTTTTTATCTTCAGAAGTGCTGGGAACTCGTATTTATGGTGTGCTTGAAGAAGATGCTGTAATACTTGTCTGGCTATTTACTAGCTCATTGCAAGCATCTAAATCTACAATGAAAATATATTTTTGGCATAACTCCATGAAACAGATGGTCAGCAACTCCAGACAAAAATCTTCTAGATATAAGTCTACACTGAGATAGGAAAAATATCCCCTCACTTTTCAATTTTTGCAGTTTTCTGTCAGAATTCTGGTAACAAGTTGCAGCATTCAAATAAAGCAATTTAAATGAGCCTTAAAATGAAAATAAATTTTTTGATAAAAAGAAAAATTCGGTGTCTGATATACTCTTATTCTCTTAATCTTTCTTAAGTCAGGAAAATTTAAATGGCTCTTTCTCTAATACATGCATTAGGGGTGTCATTTATTAAATCTGCCAATCTGTAAAACACCCAAGCATTTTATTTTATGTGATTCTGTTCTTAAGTCTAAGGTGAAGTAATTGAGGAAAAGCCAAGGAACAAATTAAATCCTCAATTAAAATGTTGTTAATTGCAAAGGTTTTATTATTTAGTTGCAGAGGTATCCAGAGACTCATTGTACCAGGCACTGCATAGCCATGCAGGAAGAGATGATCTTGACCCTGAAGAGCTGTCAAGAATATTTAGAAAACCCAAACCAGACCTTACTGAACGTATGTAGCAACTGTCGCTTATTTGGATTGTGAGGAAGTGACTGCTGAAACTACTGCTATTAAAATCATCAGGCTGAGATATCAAAGAGGGTATTGCTACTCAAAGGAAGTGCAGCAGCACCAGCTTCTGCAGACAGAAAGACACCACCAGAGCCTGCTTTTGCAACTTCAAATGAGAAAGAGGATCCTAATGTTCAAGGCAAAGCTGGATGGGGTTCTCAGAACCTGGTCTGGCAGAAGATGCCCCTGCCCACAGCCAGGGTGATTGGAACTGCATACTGCAGAGTATGCTGAGCTAAATGTGACTTTCCCTTGTACTGGATTTGTATTTTATTGAATGAAGGGCAAGAGGATTCTTAAGGACACAAAGCGGCCTGGCTTTTAACATTCACTCTAGCCAAGCTTGAAGTAGTCAACTTTTACTATTTACAGGAAAATAAAATACAAAGTAATAAGAAATTATTGGAATTGTGTGTCTAAGACTGGCTTACTTGCAAGACATTATCTAAAATGGTATTTATACAAATGCCAACAATTCAGGCTGCAGAAGTGCACCACTGAGCTTTTTCCAAAGTGCACAAATAAGTTTATACTGAGCATACTCACAGGTATGGAAATAGGTACCAAGACTACAACACTTAAAAGCACAATCAACATTTGGCTAATTGAGCTTATTACTCCCACAGATACACAATTTACTGGTCACAGTAATAAACACCATCTGCTCTTTGCTAACTGGCAGCAACCTAACAACTTTTTTCTAACTTGAACGGTTTATAAGTAAAACGAATTTCTAAAGAAGTAGGAATACAATGGGACTTCCATGCACATCATCTTACTCTTACTGAGTTAAATATTATTTCATATTATGTAAAAGATTTCTCTATGTCAGATGATATATTTGCCAAGATAAGCTCTAAGACAACAAGAAACAGGGTAAGTTAGGGTTGAATACCCAACCATAAAAATAATGCATCTTTCCTATGTATGTTAGTGGACTACTCAAATATAGCATAAAACACAAATTTCTGATCAGTCAAGGAAATTATAACAATAGTTTATTTGGACCCAGTGTGTAATGGACTGATTTAACATACATGCATACAGTATCTAATTTTATAGTAGACACCATTGTATTAAACCACAAATGGCTTATGCTAATCTAATTAAAAACTCTGTTAGTCAACTTGATTTTGCCTTTTGCTATTGCAAGTAATTATACTTACAGCAGCATTTAAGTATCAATTTACATATACTGAGCACTATGCAGCCAATTTTATTGTTGAGTCACATCCATAATCAAAGCAAAGCATTACTTTAAAGTGATTGACACATGGAAACTCACATAGCTCTGTGGAAATTAGGCCTGTGAAAGCACTCCAAAATATTTTATGAAACTCTGGTTCTTTCACCTTCCCCTGCTGCATTTTCTATACTGCCTTTTTTTTTGTTGTTCTTTATTACTAAGGGCAAATTCAAGAAAATAATTTTTTTCCTCCTTCTGTCTCATTATCTTCTACTTCTACTATACTCAGAGAAGAAAACCAAGCATCCTTCAAGATTTTTTAGTAAGGTGTTGGCTGATCTGAGACGGTAATGCAAAGAAATATTTGAAGAGAAGGAAAGCATTCCAGAATAACATTGACAAGAAGGAAACAGTTGATACTCAGTTAATTCAAGTTGAATTATGTTGAATGCTGTTGAATTCTGTTCCCAAAGAGCTCAGAGAAGACATCAGAGAGATGTCTTATTTTATTTCAACTATAACTTAGGTGAAAATCATACAAATTTAAGAGAACAGATATCGTGCTCTATTTGTCGGTTCAGTCAGATGTGACAGGACAGAATACAAACTGGGACAATGCAGGATAAATACCCTTAAGTAAGTTGCCACTGTTCATGAGCTGACTTTCAAAAGCCACCTCCTGTAGCAATCTGTTAGAAGAGCAGACTGCACACTAACTGAATAGACTCTTTTTCTTTTTTTTTTTTCTCTCACAGTGATGAGCTTATGGAAAGAAAATAGCCAGAATCTGGCAGAGAGCTTTCCATTGGTTTACATAGGTAGTATACTGGGCTCAGAAAGAGCATGTCCATTCTTCAAACTGGAAATGCCCCAACTTGCATTTTAACATGCAGACCAGAGAATCTACAGAGCCTCCTCCTCCATAGTACACATGGCTAATTGCAATAGTAGTAACCAATGCAGCTGATATCTGATTTTACATTTAACTCTACTGATTGCAAACCCAAATTAAAAATATAGAGAGAGTAATCACTCTAGTTTGATAGCAATGCAACAGATTTCTTAACCGCAAAGAATCAATCATTGTGCTAAATAGGTATACAACAAATACGACTTTTTCCCCCCATTATTAGTATTTGATTGTTGGAGTGGGTCCAGAGGGGGGATGAGAGAGCTGGGGTTGTTCAGCCTAGAGAAGAGAGGGCCCTGGGGAGACCTTAAAGCAGCCTTCCAACTCCTGAAGGGACCCTACAAGAGAGATGGAGAGGGACTATTTAAACAGGAATAGTGTGACAGGACAAGGCAGAATGGCGTTAAACTGAAAGAGGGTAGATTAAGATCAGATATAAGGAAGAAATTCTTCACTGTGAGAGTGGTGATGCACTGGAACAGGTTGCCCAGAGGAATCCTTGGCAGTGCTCGAGGCCAGGTTGGATGGGGCTCTGAGCAACCCCTTCAAGTGAAAGATGTTCCTGCCTGGTTGGCGAGTTGGAACTCTCAACAACCCAGACTATTCTATGATTCCATGACTCTGTGATTTGTAAATGTTCATAATTTGCCAAGGCGATAGCTCATAACACTCAGTAATTGTAATTCAGAATATCTACTCATTCTTTTAAAAATTAGAAATTACAGAGTTTTATAGCATTTGTGCATCAAAAGAATCCAAAAACCTGAGACTCATTTGTAATACTCTGCTGATGGCATTCCCTTGCAAGCAACATAACTGTGCTTCAAACTTCATCAATGTAACTCAGGAAAAAGTACTTTCAGGACAACACCTTGAAAGACCGAGACATACAGTATGTGACAAATGAGACGGCAAGCAAGAGCTGGAGGGCCTGAGTGGCTTTGAATAATGCAGGCTGTAATACCCAACAGTCTTGCCATTGCCATACAAAAACTCCTGCGTGAACAAAACTGTGATTTGGATGCCCCTACATGATAAAATATTAAATGATCTGCTGTTTTTTTTACTTGCACCTTTCTTCCTATTCTCGCATCCTAGGCTAAGATCTGACTCACACTTAAAAGAATATTATAGAAGTAATATTGAATTCTCCTCTAACACAAGAAATAAAAATGCCTCAGGTATATTTAATAATGACCTGGTTTTAACTTAATATTTATTCCATCATTATTATCTTGCTTTAGCACATCTACAACCTTCAAGAAGGATGAACATGTTTGCAAAATACATATTAAAGAGAGCCACCAATATGAAGGCAGTGAATATTTTCGATTCACCTTGTCAAGACAATATGTCCCAAGCTCCAGCTGGTCAAGGGAGCTGGGAGTGTTCTCCTGGAAGGGTTAAAGTGACACAGTTAGCCATACCCAAATAATAGACTTGGTCTCTAGTAAGATGATTCAGGCTTTGAAACTCACAGTGGCACGTGACCAAGTTGTATGACTGGTGTCTCTGAGATGAATTTCAAGCACATCAGTCTCATTTCCACACCCTTCTCTGCCCGGAGCTGCTGTTCATCTCCAGTTTAACTGCCTCATTCATTCAGTAACTGTGTGAACTTTGGAATCTCACACATTTACATTTACAAAAGCCATGAATTCCAGGTCTGGCGCTCGGTGTCTAGGTCCTGCAATGAACAGAAGAACAACTTCTAGTCCTCTTGGGAACCTGCATCTTCCAGTACTCTTTCATGTTCCTCCAGGACATCACTGCATTCAAATGTTACAAATGAGGGAATGTTTTGATTTTCAACCCTTAGCATTTACACTCCCTGTCTCTCTGCAAATGCAATATCCACTGAAATGAACTTAAACAATGACAGAAAATATGTGACAAAACCATGTGAAACAATAAGGAAAATTAACTTCCAACAGACACTGCAGGGAAATATAAGTGCAAGTTTATGTGGAACATTATATTTTGTGTAAATCTCAAAAGTGCTTTGAAGCTTTTTATTTGATAAAGACCATATAAGTCTCAAACATTTAGGTTATAGTAAAGTAGAGGAAGCAAACTGATACATTCTTAAAACTAAAAGCTAAGGATTTTTTCCACATGTAATTTACTGGCAATGTTTTCCACAAATTTATTTAGAAAACAATTTTATTGCCCTTAAAACTAAATACACCTGTAAATAACATTGCACCAAAATAAGAGCAAACCAGTGCACGTCAATCTGCAGCAACAATGAAATCAATGGACAACCACTCACTCATGTAATCTTCTCCACTTAAAACACTATACAATGATGCTGACAACCGAGCAAATGCATCCTCACATTAATAGAACTATCTTCAAAATCACAAAGTGGTATATATACTTACATCACTAGACTAATATGAGAAACTGCTTTGTAAGATTATTTATTTCAAAATCAGTTCATAACATCAAATTTTATGTAAAGCATTTAAATTCATAGAGATTTGCCTCAGATGACAACTTGCATCCTTGCCACGTCTCTTCTTATGGCATGTGGCATTCTGCATTTTTTGTGATTACAACAGAAAGTGGACATTTCTGAGTGTATTGAAAAAGTCTGATTTCCAGACTAAGGTTTGTCAAATGCATGTAGATGTAGAGTATGGGCCTTGCATGTTTGGTTATTCTTAGGCCTGTACATCACCCACTTAGAATAATGAAATCAGCTGTCTCATTAATCTTTAGCAAATATGAAAGAAATTAACTCCATGCTTGCTAATAAACATGGATGCCCAAATCCTAACAGGGCTTTCAGTTGATGAATTCCAGTGTCACAGCAGTCAAGCCTAGTGAGCCTAGAACTTCACTATTCTCTTGGAAATATCACAGAATATTTATAACCACGACATGGACAGAGACCTGTACTGGTGGCTCTGAGGAGAATGTGCACCCTGCAGACCCCATACGTCTGTGCACACTCCAGAGACACCCTACTGCTGCATCAATTTGGAGTCCTTACATTGAAAAAAGAAACAGCCAAGGGATGCAGGACAGAACTTCCAGAGATGAAATGTAGGTCATTTGGGCACTGAAAGCTGCGACCTGCACAGCAGCAGCCTTTGCCACGTTCTCATTATGGCACGTGCAGACTCAGAGAGAAGGGGATGCTCTCAGACAAAGCTACAATCACAGGCTGAAACAGCAGTGTCAGGAGGAAGAACTGAGAGACACCTAGAACTGAGGCCCCCTCCAGGATAGGAAGGGTCTGTACAAACAGAAAAGACCTCCTTTGAATTACAAGGGATCCAGCTGTGGATACACCTAAAAATCAGAGATGAGATATGCAGGATATGGAATAATACTTAACTTAATTATTAAATTCAAGAAAAAGATCTTGTTAAAATCCAACATTGTATTCAAATAAGGAAAACAAAAACAACCATAAACTATGAGCCTAAAAAAACAAAAGTCAAATCTACACAAAGCAAGCAAGAGAAAACTTTGAGGAAAAACTTGAAGAAAGTATAAAAAAGAAAATAAAATACAATTCAGAGATTTGGAAGCCAGACAGAAAGCTGGTAGGGCTAACAGATGTTCAGGCTATAAAAGGAGGATTCAAGAAAGATGAGGTCAGAACACAAAAATAAAATACTTTTTCTCCATCTGGGTTCATAATGAAGGAAACTGTGACAGGTGGTTGGGAGGAAGGCAGTGCAATAAAAATTTTCTAAGAATTTCAAATTAAATTATTACAAATCAGAATAAATAATGTATTTAGGGAACAATAAAATAAATACATTAGACAAGTAAAAAGCTGAGAGATGGCTATTTTAAAGGGAAATAATTAGTCAGGCATCTATGAGTGTCCTCTAAAGAACAAACTAACCTGGACAAGAAAGTAAACTGATAACCAATGTGGGAAATCAAGGCACAGAAAATTATCAAAATCTTGTGTATGCAGGCTCAAATACAGTAAAGAATACATGGTTCAACCTGAGGCCTTGGAAAAGGCTTCCAAATTTAGAGACCATAAGCAAGAATATGGGTTTGTAGCTTAGACAGAGACATATTAAGCTAGGTAGTGGAAAGTTTAAGAGTTTAAAGTTAAGATACAGAAGTAGTTATAAAAGTAATAAGAAGTTTTAAGGTGTAGTTCTGTAGGATTGTGTGTCACTGTATGACTGGATTAAAAGGTCTGCATTGCAGCAGGATGTGTGATACAGTTTACTTAGCCATTAGTGTGAAAGTTAAAACAATCTGCGTGGCAGTAGATCATTGGCTAACAAACCTTTAAAACCCCTTGCAACCTGTGATCTTGTGACTACTGGCCACGGACACCTGGCGTATGTGGTGAAGACATTCTCACCCTTCATGAGACTGAAGTAATAAATAATACTTTAAACATCTCTCAGTGGCCTCGTCACTCTGAAAATCTTGACACCTGATTTCCAAAAGACCAGGCTGACATGGTGTTAGAAGGAAGGGCCTCTTGTGGAAACAGAAAATGTGTTTAAACACTGGTGAAAATCTATAGTAAACCGTCAGTATTCACACTGGAAGGAATTAATTAGTTGAGTCTTTTAGAGATCCAGTAGGAGACTGAAGCCAGGGAAAGCAATGAAGAGTGAGCAGACAGACTTTACTGATGATGCTAAGCTAAATCAAGGTTCTGAAGGCTGGATTGGCTATAAAAAACTACATCTTATGATACTTGGTGATAAAATTGCAGCTGAAATTTCATACAAATAAATGAAAAATATATTAAAACACATTCCACCTTTATAAACAAAATGATGTGCTGATTCTAAGTCCTTGGAAATTTTATCAGGAAAAATAGGAGCTTGGGAAACAGGACACCCTTGCAAGCAGCAGTCTCAGAACCCGCATAGGAAAGCATTCTGCACAGGAATCCTCCTCATCTGAGTTTTAAGAAGGATTGACCAGAAGATTCACCAGAAGAAACTACCCTGAGCTCAGGAGAGCCTTGTTGCAATTCGGGGTAATATTCTGGAGATGTATCTCTGCATATTTGACTCAATCCATTTTGGTTTTAGTCAGAGATTCCAGTGCTGGTCACTGCTGGAAGAGCGGAACCACAGCATTAGTGATGCAGTATCGCGGTTCCTGTGCCCTCAGAGGGTCTGGTCAGCCTAGCTCTTGGACCCTGAGTGCACAGCCTGATAAGGTGAACGAAGATAAAAGACAAGAGGCGCTCTTCTTACTTCTAGTACGGTGCCATTTTACTCCTTCCAGAACCTGGCCAGGAAGCAAAAGAGAGGCTGCCTCCCTCCTGGCAATCAGTTTTGTGCCCTCAGAAACGGGGAGGAGTGAGGGGGAGGAACCACAACCAATGGGGGCAACCTGGGGGAGGGGCGAGGGGAGGAGCCAACGGGGGAAACCAAAACCAAAACCCAGAGGGGTGTGTGGGACAAACCAGTGCAAACTATAGTAAGTTACGTGTGTACAAAAACCCCTGTGCAATAACAAAACGAACTATTTAGTGCAATACAACAATGCAGGAAATGGATTATAATATCATTTGCAATATTTTGCAAGTTTTAAGTAGTCAGAGATGGTCAAGCAAGTATTACCATCTTTTTATAGATCACATGCTATGTTCATCCAGTGTACTGTCCCCAAAATGTTACTATGCAAAAAGTGTTAGAAAAAACAAAACACATGAGAATTTTGTTCATACTGTATTTTACTGCAAAATTAATTATATTTTTATGCTAATTTTATTTTGAGATACAATATAATACTCTCAAACTTTAGGCATACATACACAATTCTTGTATTTTAGTTTGAACATAATTGACTGAAATTTATTAAAAATATATTTTTTGAAGTACACTTTGATGCAAATATTAAGCTCTAAAGATGCAGTTTTGACAGTGCTCTAGAGTCATGTGTAGAGATTCTGTTCAGATGCATGAAAAGCAATTGAATAAATTATATTTTTCATTTAAATAAATTATCATCCCTGAAAAATTAACTACAATCCATCTATGGTGGCATGTTTTCCTCTGCTATTCAGGAAGATATGTCAATGCGTCTTTTTTATTTCATCCAGACAGAATATGACAACTAAATTACTTCCTTGAGTTTCCTCAGACTGCAACTTATAACAATAGGCTGAAGGCCTTATCCTACTCCTCTGTTTGTCCAAGAATTTTCATATTTTTGGGACTAAGAAATGGATGCAATGTAATTAATAAGGATGTCACAGAATTATTGCTCAACACTGGTACTTATACAACTCACACTTGGTCTGCTTCAGATGGAAAAAAACAAGGAGAGTGAAGAATGGGGTTCTCTGTTTTTTCCTACTGATTTACTAAAAGCATAGTGATTAATGATCTGATGTATACTTTATAAGAATTAATCTAAAAAAGGTCTCTTGCAACCCTGATTTTAAAAGATAGCACTTTATAGCCTTTCAGTGTAGATTCAGACTCAGTAGCTAAATTGAAAGTTATATAATTGTGAAATAGCTTTTTCAAGTATTAACATTAATAAAAAATTCCTCTTTTACTTTGTTACTGAAAAACATCAAATTTATTTACAATATAACAGAATTCACCAGGACAGACTGAATAAGTGAAAATGTGTTTATAGAAGTAGAGATCAAGGTTTATCTGTAAAATATATGTTTTTAAAATATTTATTCTAAATTTATTTATTCTATTAATTCTTTATAGAGTTTTGAGGCACTTATAGACCATGGGCATGAGGTAGTTGGCAAACTCCTGAATAATTGTTTTTGAGAGGTGGTTATAAAACTATGAAGAACTATCTATTATTACCACTAAAGCAAACAAGTTGATTCAGATAAAATAAGAAGACATGGAGAAGATAAGAAATTAGTCAAAAAGAAAGTGAGTCAGAGATGTTCACAGCACAGGATTTATGGAAAGTCTTCAGAAAACATGGCAAAATATTCTTTTACTATCACAATTGCTGTTAATTTGCACAGTCTGAGTCTACTGCATACTTTGGCAAAAAAAATGTATGTCATTACATAAAATTAATGAAACATTCAGTGTACTCAGTTTCTCCTGATTTTCATATAAATGGTTTCAAAATGCTTTTGTAAACTGCTAAATGACAACTTTCACAGCTAATCAATATTTTTTGTTTTATACTAAAAGAGATTTTTAAAATACTATTTAGTATACAGTAGATCCATATGTATACAAATAAGTTCTTGTAACTTAAATTAACTCCATCAAAGATTCTTTACTGTAACCTCTCATTTTTTTATAAGCAGAGCACAGTCCCCATTGACCTGAAAACTAGAAGTAATCAATGTGCCAATGTCTCCAAGCAAAATTTAGTAAAGCATCTCTGAAAACAAATCAAGGTCTAAGCAGAAACAGTAATTTGAAGGGAACTATAAATACCTTCCCATTCTATACAAAATGGTTCCTTATAACTGAGATTTCTCTGTACTACTGGAAAATACAAGCCAGGGAAAAAAAATTGATTAGAAAGATAGTTGGCATGTTTCCCTTCAAAGTATTTTCTTTCTTAGCTCTTTGTCTTAGCCTGTATCACTAGCAGTTCAAATACATTTCGTTAATTACTATGAATCCTTTCTTGTTTGGAGTGACTGTACACATCTAATCAGATCAGTTTCCTTTCAGGTGACATGGTATTTTTCAATCCCATTATCCTGTTAAAAAAAAAAAAAGCCCACTACCCATTTGAAGTATTAAGATAGAACACTATTTAGGACAAACTTCAGAAATAAAGACTCTGCTCTAGCCTTGCCAAACAATTGATTTCTGTTTAAATCCTTTTATTTTATTTTGGCACAATCAAATTAGCTCATATAGATATATACAAGAAGTTATAAATTGCCAGGACTTTGTGATATATATTATACTGGGGAGCAATGTCCCATAGGAAATAGTGCATGAACCATAAACCAGATACTTTAGTCAGCATAAAACTTTAGGCTGACTAAAATATACATTATACATATGCAACACAGGACTGTTCTCCATGTTTCAAATACTCATGTTGATGTGTTACAGCTCATTTAATTCAAAATAATTGCAATGCAATGACCATACTGTTATTTGGATTACATGTCTGCACAGATTTCAAGAAACCATTTCCGTTTCTCTACTCTGGCACAAGTGGGCAGAGAAATTGCTCTTGGTTCCATGGTCAAGCAGTTCTTGCTTCTGCTTGGACTTTGGAAATTATTAAACAGCCAAGCAGAGAAGGTTGCACAGGCTGCCTGTCTGCATGAATATAGTGTCAGGAGACAAACCCAGTGCTATTGCTAGGCACTGGTAATGCCAGCATCGTTACAGCTGTTCAGGCAAGGCCTTGGGCCAAGTCAACGAGTCCTTTCAAACAATCTCCAAGCAGTCCCTGGGAATTAACTGGGACAGGAGTGATTTCCAAGATGCATTTTTAACGAAGTCATCTTTTTACAGAGACAGGAGATGCAATGCTAAGGACGTGGCTAGACCGTACCAGCAGGCTACAGAGCCGTAGTAGAGCCGTAGTAGAGCCGTAGTAGAGCCGGCAGGCACTGGCGCTGCTGGACTTGCCACATCTGCTCTGGTTACAGCTCAAATTCAAGAGCAAAATATTTATTGTCTCTGCTGTCCTAAAGTTTCATCTTGATTAGATTAATGTTGTAAGACTCTGAAAAACTTGTGACATGTTTGCATTCAAACAGAATTTCCTATAAACAGTCATTCAGTGTTTCAGGTATTACACATAAATATTAATCAGTTAAAACTCTTTCTCTGTAAGGCTGAGATAAGACTATTGATTACTATTATAATGCGAAAAGAGAGAGGGCATTAATTTCTTAGCCTTAAGTGCTTTTTGAAAATGCTAAGAAAAGATAATTTTCCAAACAAATGTAATTAGAGGGTTTTGATGGAAGAAGAATAAAATATGGCCTTCCCCTGTCTACCTAGCTAAGCCAACCACCATGTTACTGGTAGCAGCAGATTGAAAAAGCAATTTGGAGTGCATCACCAAATCCAAGGAGTTTTGCACACCCCATTTTACAAATACTTGGTAATGAAGTACACTATCTTATTAAAACCAAAGATTATGTGAAATGAAAAACATGCAATTCAGTACAAAACACAAATAGAGGCAAAGACAAAGAATTCTATGGATCAAATGAATGCCAATGAATGAATTTTGGGATAAAAATGAAGCAATATTTCACAACATCTGAATGATGCATATTTAACTTATAAATATCAGAATAAATCTGCTAGAAATATTTAGATTATTTGCGAAAACTGTGTAGGAGTATATTTTGTCTTCCTGTATGTGCTGGAAGCCATGGGATGAAAAATTAAGTTTCTTGTCATGGACTATACCCAGGACAAAAGTTAAGGAAGATAATGTTAAGAAATGGACTGTCCCATGCCAATATTGAGTCTCTCACTAGAGATTTTGTGTTCTCCAAATCACTTAGGCAAGGAAAAAAGCTTTACTTTGGTCTGGACTTCCAAAGGAACACAGAGAAATTTTAGCTGCATCACATTACCTGTGAGAAATACTATAATCCCACACTAGGCAACCATGGAAAGACATAAATGGCACAGGGAAGTACCACAGCACTGAAAGAAACAGCAGCTGCAGAGCAAACTGCCAACAGGCTGCAGGTGGAAGGCTGAGCCCGGCACCCCTAAAGATGTTGAATCTAGTGAGCCTGGCACTGATACAAGCCGTCACTGCACACAGTGCTACTCAAATATACACCTGGGACAGCCATTCTGGGGATACCCCACAGCTCAGGATCACGTGTTGCGTCACATCTTCTCTGTGTTTAAAAAGGCAAAGATAATCTAGCATAAACAACTGCTAGATGTGCCATGGAAGAAGGTGCTAGTTAAAAGACTGAGGCTTTGTTTACAGTGCTATTAAAAATTTATTTAATACAAATTATAAAGTGGAGTAGTTAAATTGCATTTAGTTCCTGTTTGGACACATTTACTCAAAATTGATGTGTTCCTCATTTGAATTAACTTCTGAACCAAATAAATGTAGAACTAATTGGGACAACAAAATTCATTGCACTTAATTGTCCTAAGAATCCCTGAGCAAACATGCTCCTTTAATGCCAAGTATAGAAATCTAAATCTTATACCCTTTTTTTTTTTTTTAAACACAGAGACACTGAACACTTTATAAACCCTTACTGACACTGAAATCAAGGCTGTCTATTGAGCAGGGGGGGTTATTCTGCAGTACTGAATGACAAATTAACTGTTATTTCAAAGACAAAATATCACCTTTCCACCAGAGCTAAATGGGGAATTTTTCAGCCAGATGGTGTACATTTTGTGGAGTTACACTGTGCAACAGAAAATATTTGGGAAAAAATTAATTACAGCACTCACTGCTGTATCAACTGCAAGGTTAGCCAGATTCCTTAACATTTTTTCATATTCACCTTATTAACCTCTCCCAAATTCAGAAGCATCAAATATTTTGTTTAAATAAATACTTCTTACTTCAGTGAAACAACATAATTATTGAAATGAAAACACTTTAACATAAGGCAAGCATGCTGTGAGGATGTCAAGCAACGTTAATGGAACTTTTAGGAAGAAAAAACTATTTGCAGTAAATGAGAAAGCAGAGAAGTACTGCTACGATACCTTAAGCTTATAAAATACATCATCTCTCTTTCAAGCAGCTCATATCTTATAAAAACCTTATTACCTGTATTGCATTCCTTAAAGCGAATACAAACTATTGTGAATGTTTGCTTTCTTTTCTAACAGGGGTCTCATGACACTTAGGGAAAAATGTTAAACTGGAAGTAAAATCTTCCCCCATGAAAACAGAAACAAAACTTGTCAATATGCCATAATGAAGGCTACCATGAAAATGTTTTTAAAAAGCCAATTATCTATGAAGTCTTTTACTTGTTGCTTATTAACCACATTGTACACCATTTTGGGAAATTTAGGTTTTGTTTCAATTCTAATACTTTCTAAAAAGTTATCAAAGTAATTTTAAAATTGAACTATTCAAAATAAGTAATTTCTGCTTTATAAAAAATTCCTTATTTTTTTCTTCTGAGTAAAGCAAAAAAAAAAAGTGAAACAATTATTAAATTATGAAGTGGTTTATAATCTATTGCTCAGATATTTTAAGAAGGTTCATGATTTAAAAAATTATTTGAATTTTTATTTTCTTTTGTTTAGGTTTACAGTTTTTATTATTTGACATTATTTATGAGTTTATTAATTTAAATTACGTCTGAGATATTTCCTTAACATACCTTCTTTTTCTCCAAGAAACACGTTTCAACCTGTACTTGTTAGAAGCTGTCACAACTCAAATACTACAACAAATGTATTTCAAATACGTTTTTGTTTCATTTTCTCAGACAATAATAATGTATTGCTATGAATGATGTAATATGTTTTCAATGCAATTACAAAACTAATTGGAAAGATTTTCCAATATTTTTAAAAAATAATCTAAGTAGTCTCCAAAACAAGGGGAGTACTTTTTAGCAGTTAGAAAGTACATCATGATACCGAATTGGGAGGTGCAGTTGACTCTCCTAAGGGATAAGAGTCTTTCAGAGGGGTCTAAATAGATTGGAGCACTGGGATATGATTAATGGCATGAAATTTAACAAGCCAAAACGTTGGCTTCTGCACTTGGAACTAAGTAATGCTGGTCACAGGTGAAAACTAGGAGAGGAGTAGCTGGAGAGAAGCACTGCTGTAAGAGATTTGTGGGTGCTGGTCAGCAGCAGGCTCAGCATCAGTCAGCAGTGTGAGCCTGGGCAGGCAGGAGGGCAAACCCATTCTGGGGCGCATCAAACACAGCATCAGCAGCCAGTCAGGAAAGGTGACCATCCTGTTGTACTCCACATTGGTGCAGTGTCACCTCGAGAACTGTGTGCAGTTCTGGGCCTCAATTCATGAAAGATGTGAAGGTCCTTGAATGTGTCCAGAGGAGGGCAACAAAGCTGGTGGCAGGGATGTCTTAAAAGGAGTGACTGACTGAAGACTTTGGGATTGTCAAGCCTGGAGGAAAGGAGGCTGAAGAGTGACCTCATTGCTCTGTATAGCTTCCAGAGGAGATAAAGTAGAGAGGGAGGTGCTGAGCTCTTCTCCCTGGTATCCAGTAACAGGACCCATGGGAATGACTCAAAGCTGTGCCACAGGAAGTTTAGACTAGACATCAGGTAGCATTTCTTTATGCCCCTTAGAGGGGGGTCAGACAATGGATCAGTGCAGGAGCTTGATGCCCCCCAAGCATCAGATTCTTCTTCTGAAAACTGTCCAGAACAGCTGGACATGCTGTTCAGTAATGCTAATTAATTAAACCTTTCCTTCTTTGTATGAAGAAATATTTTCAATAACTTTTTGAGCATTGCTGACAAGCATGTTTAACCAGACACCAGATGATATAAAAGCAAGTAATTTGTGAAGGAACTATTTGATTGAAAGCCAATGATTATCACAGAATCAGTTAGATTGGAAATGACCTCCACAATCACTAAGTCCAACCTTTGACCAAACACTACCATGCCAAACTGACCATAGCACTAAGTGCCACATCCAATCATTTCTTGAAGACTTCCAAGGATACTGACTCCATCATTTTTCTGGACAGAAAGTTCCAATGCTTAAGAACCCTTTCTGTGAAAAAATTCTTCCTGTTGTCCAACCTGAACTTCCCCTGGCACAGCTTGAGGACGTTTCCTTTTGTCTTGTCATTGGTTGCTTGGGGAAGAAGCTGACCCTCACCTGTGAGGGGCCCAGAGCAAGACAAAGTACCTAAAGTGCAGCCTCACCAGTGTCAAGTGTGGTTGTCGAGACAGACACTGCACTCAAAGTGCTTCAGTAAAAACATCAGAAGGCTTCAAGCATCAGCCCCTTGTTATCTGAAAGTCTCTTGCACCTTTTCTCTTTAGCAGTCCCATGGGGCACCTCCACACAGCCCTGGCTCCTCCTCCAAAGACAGAAGACTCCAAGAGTCTTCTCTCTTCCTTCTGCTGTTCCAGCTCTCTCCTTTCTGTCCCTATCACAGCTGCCTAAACCTGTTTGTCCGATGTACAGTGCCTTACCCTTTCTGTCCCTTGCATGACCTCCTATCCATTCCTCCTCACAGCACAGCCAGCAGACTCCAACCAACTCCAACTGAACTCCCTCCCAGCTAACTCACCCTTTATCACACCCATAGCTGAGAGGGCAAGGCTGTTCCCACTCTTGGATAATTAACACAGCTGCAATATATCAAGGGTAAGATTGCTTTTAGTACTTTCTCTGTCTCCCCACAGTCAAGTACAGAGGAAAAATTATTTTAATACAGCAATACAAGATAAAGTGCCATCATATAAATGTACATAAAACAGACATTCAGTTGTTCATGGCTATTAAAATGAATTCATATTCAAGATCTTTCATAAGAGATCTTGAAATCAAGAGGACTTCTCTAATAAGAGAGATCCTTTTAATAGAACAGTAGCTGTTTATGTGCTGTATTTGCCAACATTCATTTCCTCCTTCAGCCCAGTGCTACACTAAAACCTCTGCTACCTCCAAGAACCAGACAGTTGCTACTAATCAGTTCCTGGGGTGCTGCCACTAAATGGTCTTGCTTGATTTACACAGCTAAATTTGGTTCCTTCTACACCTGCTCCCCCACTGCCTCAGTGGCCTTAGGGAAACTGTCACTGCTGAAATCCATCACACATTGCAAACCCATCATGGGGTAGAAGACGACTGAGCAGTAACCTCTGCCTATCCTCCAACTAAGCCCTCAGCAACTAGAGTCCTGGCACAATGAGAATCTGATTACTACTATTACTTCTAATAATTCTACAAATTAAATATGTGTTCTAAAGCATTTTGAATTGTATTTCCATAGTATTTCCCGGGAAAGGGATGCTCAGGAACATTACACACAAATTTGTATATAGAGCTTGAGCTAAGAATTTGTTCAGATACTGAGCACTACATGGGGTCTTCCTTGGTGCCACTTACAGTCCAAAGGTGCTGCCTGCCAAAAGCATCAGTTTTATGCTTTTTCTGTGAATTTACATTTAAGGCTATGACCTACTTCCAAAAACTGCAATATCATCTGAATCATGTCAAAACTGCATTTCTACAGTTACAAGAAGGATGCTGAGAAGGCCAAGGGCAAGGTTTGATGCTTCACCAGCCTGATCTCTCTGGGGCGCAAGGCACGCACATAGAGGGCTGTTCTGTAGCCTGGAAGACTTCTACCCTGTATAGGATATTCTGTACATTCTCCTACTTCCCTGCCATTTGCTACTTACGAGCAACAGTACCATCAACAAAGAGAGACAGTGATCATCAACGTTTAGAATGGAAACTGCAAAACAACTCAACAACAGGTTCCTAGTCCAGTATACTCTTACAAATTGACTCACAAGAAAATTACAATTCTCTGATGTAACAACGTGCATATAAGACCACACAGACATATAACATGCATATAACACAACACATAACACCACACAGAGATAACAACTGTAGAAATTAACCTGATTTTTAAACATGCTGCTTTAAATATGGGACCTAATGATACGTAAATACTGGAAAAACTATGAATAAGTGCTGAATTTTCACGTAGCACAAGAGTCACAGGAAATAATTTCATAAACTTTAAAGGCATTAATTTCATTTTTTAATCTGAAGAAGTGTTTTCCTTTTTCATGTAAAATGACACTAGATGACAAAGACTTGTCACAGAAGGCATTTAATCTGATGTAAACTGATCAATTTTATGGAATTTGCACAGAACACAAGCCCAAGAAATCTTTCAATATTTGCTGAACTGAAAACTACTAGAAGTTAAATTTTAGTGAAAAACTGTCCTGTTGCCAAGTCAAAAACAAGTCCGGAAACATTTGACAATTTAACAGTATGGCCAGTTTGGTTCAAGTGCCTGCCAATATTGTCTAGCACTTACTCACATAACAGACTAGCTCTGGCTGAAGAGACAATTCTTACAGTTGGGGCTTAAATGAGTCTTTTAAGTTATTCCATAGTCCACTGGCATAACCTCGTGCTCAAACATGCTCATATCCCAAGCTCCTTTATCCCAAGAGAACTAGACAGTTGGTAGTAAAATTTAGGAGAAAAAATGAATCTTTTAGAAATCAAAGAACATCAGACTTCTCTTTGGTATGGGTTCAGCAGCTTTTTCCTCATTGTATCAAAAACCACCCAGGCAAAATTCATGCATCTGTTTTCAAGCTGCATTTGTTTGACATGTTCACAAAGAGATTAACATAAGGTCTGAAATACTTCATAACCTGATATTAACTGCTCTTAGTAAGTAGTAAAGTAATAAATATCAAAAATAAATATTTAAAATAATAAATATTAAATGCTGGCATAGTATGCATTAAAAACATATTTTTCAGATTTTGAATAATGACTGTCAATTATTGTGCCTATTAGGAACTTAGCATTTCTTTATATCTAAAAAAACTCACCACCCCTTCTTCTGACCAACCTATATACTAATCTTAATATGTGGGTAATGGATCTCCTGTTCCACAACACAAATCTTGGTTAAAAAATAAAACACAACTTCCAGAACACCTTACAAGAAGTCATGGAATCTAACAACTCCACAAAGAACACTTTTTCAAAAACTATACATTAGATATTTACTGCTTGATAGACATGCTTTTAATGTATAACTAATTTAGCATGAAGCTGTTAGTATATCTTCAGCCAATACAAATATCAAGATTTGGAGAGAAAAATACACGTGCACTGTAATTAATTGAAAGCAATCAATGGAAGGAAGGAAGGTAGTCGGGCAGGTCTTCATTTTAATGATTTTTTAACAAAGATTTGGGTTTTCCAAACTGGTTTAGGGTTTTTTCCCAAATAGAGTAAAAAATAGCTGTCTCTGCCAATTAGGCAATATGACTGATGGATAGTCACTCATACGTAGTCCTAGAAATGATCACCATCTGTGCAAAACCCCTCACATTAGTAACTGGAACAATCTCTGAACAAAATAAATATTTTAAGAAAACCTTCTCAAACTGATCTGCTGATTGCCATGAAATAATTCTACTCTGATTCATTAATAATTGCATGGAATGTCTCGGTATCTATAAAGAATACTTGTAACATATTCACCTGCCATTTGAGACTCTCCTATGACCAACCAGGTAGGTGTGTGCAGAGTGCCTCACAGTTCAGCTGAAAAAAAAAAAAATCTAGATTTCATTAAAGAAAACATAGTGATAAGTGAATGACTGCTAAAACTGTGGCTGATTAGGAGTGTAATATATAGTAATTTTTTGCTAGCTGGACAAAATTGTGCTTTATTTACTTAAACTTGTTAATAATTGTGAATTTTGCAAAAGTTACATTTACAAGAAACAATCTTAGAGGCTAGTAAGCAAGATGTAGTCATCAGAACTAAGTACTTGTTTTTCTGAAAATGCCCAAAATGTTTTAAAAATGCTCATAAATTTCTTTTTTCTAGGAATCGGAAATAAGCAAAAAGGAAAAGAGTCTGTAGTAATGAAAACAAAAAAAAAGCCACCCTCAACTGGCCTGTTGAATTGAACTTCAAAGGTGTCATTCTGATGGGAAAAAGCCTTTGCTATGCTGTCATTATGGTGATGTTCAAACAAAGTGCTGATTGCATGCCTCTGCATTAGTAGTATCGCCATACGCTCACTGTGTGTGTAAGCATCATTATGGCTAAGAGGAAAACCTATTTCCATCAGCTGGAAAACAAATTACTGATACAGAAGGTCACTACTAAGTATAACAGGAGTATTTTTATGTTGCTGAACTTCTGTAGAGAAACCAACATGATCCAGTGGACAAGTCTCAGCTACATTGTGAGTTAGTAATTGACAAGAAACTATATTAAAAACTTCACAACATCTGAGAATTTATTCTAAAAATCATTTTTTAAACATACAATACAAAAATATAAAATGAGTATCTCAAACTTGCCAGTTCAATGCTATTTATTCTATTCTAAAACTGCTTTAATATTAGGTAGAATCACAGACCTCTCTGTGGTAAGGTAGAGACAGAAGAGCAGACACTGTTGCATCGTTATTCTATCCAAGTAACATGAAAATCAGTTTTAATAGGTCTTCCAAAGAAGTCTAATTATGAACATGTAGGGATCACCTCTACTATTTCTTTACAAGCAATCTACTTGCCATATCTTTCCCTCAATCAACTGCACAGGGTTACCTACAGAGCTGGCAGCAGGTAGAAAAAAATTGACAAGATGAAGAATGAATTTTCTAAAAGGGAATTTACATACCCATAGCTCATACATCATCACAGCTTACTCAGGCTTTAATGACTCCTCTGAACTGACAAGATGAGGATGCTCACACTCTGTGGGACTCATCAGAAGCAGCAAAATGCTTCAGTGACCACAATTCAACTGAAAATTGCGTAAGTGGTTATCTTGCCTTAAAGACAAATGACGGGTTTAGCTTAGTTTCTCCCCATTTTAACACCCACTGAAAAAAACCCTATTAAGAAGGCATTGAAGGTATGAGGAATTAAAATTTTAAAAAAGAGAAAAATAGTATTTGTGGAAAAGAGTTCTAAAGTTTATACAGAGGAACTAAATATTACACGGAACTAAATATTATGTAGAATCTAATAAATATTTAATAGTTAAACTAAATAATATGTAGTCCTGCTGCTGCATTTATCCTGCAATAACGGGAGATCACTGTACAAGATGGAAATTTCTGTGCTATGACGTAATGTGACAGACTACTTGTCAACAATTTTTTCTAGACTCAAAATGGAATGAGGACAGTTCATTCTTGCTGTATCAGTTGAACATGTAAAGTGCTGAAAATTGTATCTTTACTTCTCCAAAATGAAAGTATGTTTCATTTGCTATAATCAGAAAGAGAATAGAAAGTATGCTTTTAAAAAGTCAAGCTGTAAGAGATTCCTAAAAATATATTAAGAAAAAAAGATATTACTTTCAAGGTTAGTAACTACTCAGTGGATCAGTCTGCTTGGGAGAAAATTATCTTAGCATGGCTTAAAAAGCAGGACTCACAAGCTGTGAGACCAAGAGTCATGAAACTATCCAGAGGACAGGAAATTCCTGCTACTGGTTTCTACCCACTAAGTATAATATTTCTTTAGCAACACATTTCTTTGATCTGCCCTACTTAGAAAGGCAGCAACTTTTAAATTACCAAATCTTTATGGGGCACTGAAATGGACAAGCAATTTTTGGCTGACCTCAGTTCCAGAGGGCATATAGACTAAACCCATTCAGATGCTTCTTGAACACCCATCACTGCAAATTGCAGGTGCAGTTGAGAAGTGACATATGGCCTCTTAATATTTCCACAAATATGCTGCTACTGCAACAATAAATCTTTAAAAGACATTGCTAACTCTGTATGAGATCTTAGACATATTGATGTTTATAAATCTGCAAGATTTGATTGAAAGAAATATACCACTGCTCTAATCTCCAATCCACAAATTACTTTCCATTGAAGCAATGTAGTGATTTCTTTTTCCAGAACTATAAAAACCTATGAATAATAAATCACATAAAAATCTTGGACAGAAATATTAACACTTTTTTTTGCCTTCTTTCTTATGCATAAAGAAACAATATCAAATGTTTTTCCTATTACCTTAGAGAGTAATATTTATCTGCCAAAGAACATTCTTTTAATCATTATGGACTTAAAAAGGGAAAGAAACTAAGGAGAGAAAGATGGGGAAAATCCAGGCTGATTAAAAAATGGAGAAGTGGACAGAGTGAACAGCTCAACATCATATTCCCCCCACTCTGCCCACTTTCGTATGTTGTTACCTTTTGTTAATACTAAATAGATTCAGTTTTTATCCACATTTCCGTAAACAAACTGGTCTAATGATGTTGCAAAAGTCATCTACTACAGTTTGAGGTCTATCCTGCAATGACGACATGGATGTCTGGTACGTTCCTCCTATGAATGTGTAACTCACTTGGACAATAAATGTTGAGATGCAAGAAAAAAAAAATCCCTCTGAGCCTAGGATGAAGAGATGCTAGTATATCATTCTGCAATATGAAAACATTTTTGTAACAACTTAAAACCTGAAGTGCATTAGGGAGAATGATATACAGAAAACACGCAGTCATTGCAAATACTGTACTATATAAGATAAATTTAAATATATTAGTCAATAAAGTAAAGAAATAATAAAATTGAATACCTATTGTGAAAAGGAAAACCAGCATAACACACAGACTTTTCAGCATTTTGATTCTTTTGATTAGTTATCTATTTAACAATAAAGCAACAGTCATTCCCACAAAAAAAAAAATAGAACTTACAGAGAAAATCAAGGAAGTCAATACCTTCTTGTATATTTTTGAAACAGATTTAACAACTGTACTCTTACGTAAGTATAGGCTGTTTGCATTTCATAATGCTTTTCACAGTTGGGTTTTTTAAAAATAATTTTCCACTAATAATCCTGAAGAAACATATTCAAATAATTATATTAATTATTTGCATGGTTAAGTGCATGTAAGGGTTTTTTTTCCCATCTCATTTATTAATTTTCTGTGCTTTAAGTGGACAAATGTCAGTAACACATATACTAATGACACAGAACCTCTTCTAATGACTCTGTGAAGTCAGCAGAGTTTTAGGCAGCCTGTTAGCACTGACATACTTAGTGGAGACACTCAGTTATAGCCTAAAAGCAACACACATATTGGAGCAAGTTATCCTCAGGATATCCACATGCTTGGCTGGAAGAATTACTATGTCTTCATGTGCTTTCAGACACAGCAGGAATAAGCCAAGAAAAAAGTAGGGTCTCTCAGAGAGAAAAAAAGCTATTTCTGGACATGTAAGAATTCAAGTCCAAGGTGAGCTGTACGGGATACAACCCTAATAGTCATGGCTTTTGTCTGCAGGACCTAAGGCAACACTACCCTATGTGCAGTTTGAGTAGAAACATTCCAAAAAACAACTGCACAAGGGTTATGTTTACCAAGTGATTTTAGTGTCTTTTTAAAATTAAAAGAGGAAAGTTATGTCAAAAAGACATACTAACAAGTAAAACTTTTATTTCTGATTTGTGCTGTTTACATTGCATATGAGTGGAGGCAGGCTTTTTAATAATTCAGTGGTGAAAAGCCTCCATGTGAAGAGATGGATGATGGATGTCAGGAACTAATAGGAAGGGAAGAATATCTCTGTTCTCTGCATCTCTGAGGGGTCTGAGATTGGGAAACCTGTGACAGACAGAGTTTTGGAGGTCAGTAAATTGTTGCATTGACAGTACTCCCGAGAAGGACAAATACAGTTCCTTAACAGAGGATGCATAAAATACTACAGTGAACAACACTGGAGCAGAGTCAGAAGACAAGATAAATGTTGTAAGACTATCAGTTATGTACAAATGCAGCTATATCCATGGACTACTGAATTCTTTAATTGTAATTTACCATATGTAGCTAAATTCCCCAAATCATCCACAGATGCTGCAATATTAGCTCCTATACATAAGAATCTCTGAAATATCCATTTCTTCTTCTGGTTACAATACATTATTAAGGCCTTAAAATAAAAAAAAAAATCGATATTTTTTCATCTCCATAAAGATAAAAGTGTACCTGAAAAGAATGAAGGTGTCCATATGTAGGCCATGCATAGAAATGCTACATATATTTAGTTAAGACAGAATACCACATATAGTAGTATAGAATAGAGTATTACATATAGAAAACTACAATACTACAAGAATCCATATCATCTGCTGTTAGGAAAATATAAAAGAAGGGCAAGGTACCATAAAGAGACAAACTGGTCTATCTGAAATAGACAGATGGGAAGACAAGAGCGTGTGAAGGATAACTAACTAAAGGATGGACAAAACAAACACATAACCAGTCGGGTATCTGCTGTATTATGAATACAGAAAGTAAAAGGGCAACACCTGTTAGGCAGTCTGGTATCTATAAAGTTTATAACTAGCATGAAGCCAAGAGAAAAACTGTGCCCTTGAAATTACTGGGACTGCATCTGGTGATGACTTGGCACTTCACATGCAAGGCGCTGCTTAAGACTGTGCATTTCACATTTGCAATTTGCTATGGATAGGTATAGGCAGATGTCTAGTAATATTTTTAAATATATCTGAAAAAGCAGTGGATGAACTTTCTTTAAACTGAGAGAAACCTGTGTGTAGATCACTTCACACACGTATAAACCCATCAGACACTTACCTATAGTGTCCTAACAGCTTGGAAAACAAATCATCTATGGCAGCTACTTTCCAGCAAGAGCATCATGAAAAAGCCTTCAGAACTGCACAAACGGATGCTAAGCAAGAATATAGAAAGGTGTGCAAAGGGAGAGAGAGACCTTCAGTAGTTAATTATCAGCTACTTTATTGCTGAGGGGGACAATTGCTGCTTTGGTTTGTGAGTCCTGTAACTCAGGACAGCTGATGAAAATTTAATTCATTATGTATTACTCATCATATATTATTTGTAATTTCAGCTCGCACTGAATTCTAGTTTATGGCCTCAAAAATTGCTTTCATAGTTTATGTCTTACTGGGCAAATAACTGGCATTAGCAGTGGCCAGTGGTAGGTGAAGATGTCATGCTATCCCTACGCAGATGCAGAGCTGTGACTTGCCTGCTCATGAGTACCACAAGGCAGTCACCTGTGCCTTTTCCCCCTGACAAAATCCATTCAGGTCTGCTGCTTACAGATGCCTGCACATGGAGGCAGTCATGGGCTTGAGGGAGAAAAGGGGTGATTTTCAATTTCCAGTTCTAGATTTCCCTAACTAGTGATTTGAAAATATGTGGGGATTTTTCACAGTCACACAGAAATGAGAAGGATGTGTAGATCACTGAGTCTGAACGCACACTTGTACTATACAGTAGTTCACAAAGTCTCTCTTTGTGAAACCCACAAAAAGGCACAAAACAGTCAACAATGACCTATGATAGACTTAAGTCCTAGAACAAAAGACCAAGAGCCAGAAACCATAGTACGTGCAAGGGAAAGAAGAAAACAGCAGCTCTTAGAAAAATACAACCATTGGAAATATCTTCCAAAATATTTTCAAAGGATTATGGAAATGATGCTGCCAGCCCTGCTATGTCATTTTAGCTCTCCATTTTGTACTAAATCTGTTTTCAGCTCTAATAGCTGAAGTCTGTCACGTTGTCATACATATTGATAACTCCTATCTTACAGTGTATATTGATATCAACCTAGAGTTGGCAAGACTACTTCTATAGCACATAGGGCTTGTATACTATTATTTGAAAATAATGAAAAGGAAAACCAGCAAATACTCTTTGATACTGGAACACCTTGTTATCCATTAAGCCATTTTATGGAATGTGGTTTTCAAGAATGTCCTGTTACCTAAGAAAGAAAGAGACACAGATATACTTCAAGACTTTCAAGACAGAGCAGAAATGTGGAGTAGCAGTAAAGCATTACTAAGAGGATACATCAACAAGAGGTGGGAAGCTTTAAAAAAGAATCTAACATCTGTAAGACTTGAGGATGCACGGCTTTGTTAAACACTTGAAGCTTCCTCTTCCAGTGTTCTCTATTACTTCAAACTTCATCAAAGGAGCCCTGTCCGTGATCCTCTGACTTTGAGTAGACTGTACAGCCTAGTAAGATGAAAATTCTAATTTTTCAATATTTGTTATAATGTTATTTCTAATACCTACAAAAAAGCTTCATCCCTTAACATAATGCATTGAATGTCAAAGGAAAATGATGGAAGACGTGTGAAAAGGGGAGAAGAAAAGAAAACTGCCTTACACTTATGTACACTATGTCCTGGGGTAGCAGAAAGACTAGAAGGTAATTTATGCAATAAACTCATCATGATGAGTAAGTATTTGAATCTTTCTTTTCCTTGAAGACACTAATGGCATAGGTAAAATATTCAGGACTCCCCAAAAGCTAGGTATAATATGTACAAAATGAGGTTGGACAGAGCGTAAAAACTGGAGGTACTAAACAATTATTACGAATCAACTGAAATAATCAAATCACTTCACTTGCATATCAGAATAGATGTCTGGTAGTCATGAATTCTGCTTGCTTCAAGGGGAATACGAGCCAGGTGGTATTTGAAAGCCTACCCATAAGTAAAGATTTGTTTCCCACAAAATTATCTGGTATAGATCTAAAATGAGTATTTCAATATCCATAGTCTTGTGCTCCCAGCTAAGTGACAATAGATCACTGTGTACTCCGGTTATACATGCCAACATGCTGTGTCAACTCCAGGGAATAAATATTGTGAGACTGAACAGTTGTACATTTATACTATTAAAGATTATTTCAAAGTACTATTTCTGTATCCTTGTTGGAGAGTGCTTGAATACTTTCTCTAGATTGCATGAGCACATCGGATGTTGGATATCATCTATGTATAGTTAGTTTAGTTGCTGTCAGGCCATGGAATTAAGTATTATTCACGTACACATTCCTACATGCATATTGCTCAATTATAGATGAAGAAATTACATTCCCTACATGCACTCACTATCATTTGTAAAATAGTAATATGAAAGTTAGAAGCCAAAATTTAAGCTTCCACAGAAGTTAACAGTATTTTTTACTTTTTTTTTTGTATAATTACAATGCATTTCCTCAAAACATTAACAAGAGACAACTTACTCTCCAACAAGAATGATAAATACAATGTATGTGACTCTATCACCTCATGATTATGAGAGTCTTTTTTATTCATGAAGTCAGATGTCAGACTCAGTTGAAAAATGTGTATCATCTTATATGTATTTATTCCAAAGTCTACTAAAATTGCTTTCCACTGCTACAGATGGATACAATAACAACCACTTTTCACTGTTTTTTGAATTAACACATGATGTATGTCAAATGATGACCTTAAACTTCCTGAGTTGAAAATTTCATTTAAAACTTGACAAATACACTGGGTGCAAGAATAACACAGTAATAACAATTCACATGAAATCTACTACCTCTTCTAACCACACTCCTCAAAAAAAAAAAAAAATCCTTAAAGCTTCAAAACAGCCACTGGCCTTCTGCTGCCTGGAAAGAAAAACTGTACAATTCTTCTTTGTTTTCTCATCATCTTTTAACTTTTTTAATGTTCTTTTAATTGAAGACCAGTATACTATTTTCCTTTATGACTTACTGCAAAGTTAGTTGGTAAAAAATACTGGAAGTACTGTTATTTCTATTCTTCTGTAAATTTCAGAGAATATTCTCCCTGTCACCCAGCAAAAATTTAGGATGTGCCCATGATCAGTTCCCCACCAAAACAGAGTAACTCATTTCCCCTCTAAGTTATATAACAGTAATAAATGAGTTTTACAAAAACATTACAATTAAAAATTGCCTAAAAATTAAGGTGAGCAGTTAATAGGTGTATCACAGTATCTTCTGGGTCCTGTACATGCTGGTTTTCATTAGAGGCCATTGTACTGGCTGACAAACCACCACTTCAACTCAGCTCATTTCTTAAATAATTAACAGACTACAGTGGCTGCGAAATCAAGAAACTTGAAGAGAATGTGAAGAGAAGTTATACATTAGTGAATCAATGTCTGTATATTTTCCCCATTCAAGCCCTGAATGAAGTATTTGATATTTCTGACACATTTCTTATATACAGGTATAGCACCAGACTGAAATAACCTGTGTTTTGTCCTGATTTTCCTAGTTAAAAAAGTATGAAGGCAGTTATTCAGAAAATGAGAAACAGGGTACTTACTGAAGAAAAAACAATTACTTATAATTTACTCATTCATGTTAGAGACTCTATTTTTCAACAGATTTCAGGTTGCTTTAGTTAGTAGAATAAGGCCTTGATGCTGCCATTATTTCTTTCAGGCAGAAATTAACTGTTGAAGAGAATGTGTTCACAAAAAGCTTGAAGAGTAACTTACAGCAGACTCTACAGTATCCTTTTTTTTCCGCACTTTCCCTGCTCTAAGTGAAGTCTTTATTCTAGAAAAAAAGGATCTATTTTTATGCATCTGAATAATGCTCCCAGTGTCTTCAGTGAAAGAATACAGATCACATAAAAATCTAAAATATATGCAAATCTTTGCAATGCCATAATCAAATTCCAAATATGCCATTAATCTCAAGTTATATACTTGAGAACTATTAATTTTTAATGTCACTTCAGACTAGTACCTGTTTCCACAGAGATCTCATTTAAATAAAAAAACCACATTCCCAACACCCAACAAACTTTGTTGTGGTTAATGTCCTCGGTGACTCATTTGTTCACTTCCTAACATAAGTGCAGTCTTCATATACAAATAGCACTATATAGCAGGTAACAGTAGTTACAGCATTTCTTTTCCTTAAACATCATATATTTTAAACACAGAATAAATGAGAAAAATGATAAATGAGAAAAAAGTTCCTGCAGGCTACTTATCCAAATGAGAAAAAAGTTCCTGCAGGCTACTTATCCAAATATAAGTAATAATATGAACCATTAAAGACGTAATGACTCCCTGTAAAAAAAAAAAAAAAAAGCAGTGATGACTGCAAGACACCTGGCAATAGAACCTCTAATTTAAGGGAAAAACTTCCTCAAAGTACTTCAAAACTGCCCAGTCTTGTTCTCCTATAAAAACAGTAGTCTGGTTTGGGGATGTTACATCCAAGATTTAAGTATCATGAACGTAGTGTGTACTGGATGTGTCTATCATAGCTGCAAAAACACAGTTCAAGAGCATCATTTAAAGAAAGGGGAGAGGGAGAGAGGTAGAAAAAAACTACATTTTGCATTGCTATATCTATTTAATCACACTGATAAAACCCACTACCCACTACTTCACAGTTAGTGAAGAAGAAGCAATTAAACCTCAAAGTAACTTCTAGAAATATCTTTTTTTTCAGTTTACACACACAAACACTACCTTTACAGCAGCATACACTGAGAGCAGTCAAACTAGCACACTGGGGAAAAAACCCTCAAACAGTTTGAAACTGAAGCTTGACCCTTAGGAGCACTGAAGCCACTACTGCCAAAATACTAAATAATTCTTCAAATAAAAACTGAAGTTAACCATGAAAGCCAGAAAAGACTAAGCATAAGTGCTGCTGGTGTAATAACATAGTAACTTGAGTTTAAGATAACCCCTACAACTCTCTTTAGTCTGTTCCAAGCCTTGGTTGTAGCAGTCATAATATGGCTCAGATGCCTTTCTAAGTGCATTAAGTAGCTTGTTCTACACCCCATCAGTACATCCCTATCATGCTTTACCAAGAAATTACCGTGTTAAAAATCCTGATTTTCATTTTCTTTCTGTTATAGGAAGAAGCCATATATATGCCTTTTGGAAGGCTATAAGACAGGGGAGCTGATAGTGATCCTTTCTAAAACGTAAGGACACAGATTACAATAAAAACTTAGGGGCATATTTCCACTGGAAAAAAAATTATCTTTTTATAAAAGTCTAATGTTACAAACAGTCTAGTGTGATTTTTTGTTTGTTTTTGTACAGGATAGTACTACACATTAATAAACTAGTTTCCTTATGATGATCTATTTGGCAGCTTGTGCAATCTTTGCATACTGTCCCTGTGCAACAGAAATCTTTCCCATGCTGCTGATGGTAAAATTAGCCATGTTTTGTCAGTTGCTATGTCATGTGAATTGCTCTTCTTAAAAGGTCCTCCTACGTGTGTGCACGTGTGCAATCTTTACGCAACTAACATTTGGTTTCGAGTATCTCTTATTCCATAGTGACCTTCTTTAATTCTTTAATTCTATACAGAAATTTGAAAGAAAAGTGGACATGTGAGGCTCTGCTTTCAGAAAATGTACAAATGCGAGGGAATAAAACCCCTGGTTCCACGGTGTAAGAAGATACGTAGGTAAAGAGAGCTAGCATCTTCAAACAAACACTGTCAGAAACAGCTGAGCTGGAGAGGCTTTTCCAATGTCTTTTTCATTGTTTCTGATCAGGTTCTATATTTAGGTGGTAGTCCCTAGAGTGTAATAACTAGCTTTTCTTAGGTGTTTCCTTCCATTTCACTAACTTTACAGTAGAAGTTGTCAGCTTACTAATAAAAAGAAAGACAAAACGGTGCTTTTAGGGAACTTATTTTACATGCGAACATTTAGGATAAAATTATTTACCTTGGAAAAGCCTTTTTTTCTAATTCTTTAAGGAAGCTTCTGGTCTTAGAAAGATGAGGGAACATTTTAAAACCAATCTACAAGCAACATTAAGTGCTCTCAGTTTAAAAAAATGGTCTTTTACTGAGTGCATCCCTCTAAAATTGTACACCTTACAGTCTGCTCACATGTGGGTTTTGTGGGAATGCAGGGGACATAGTTGAGTGGGAATCCTTTCTCAGAGAATCCCTTCTCTCATTTTCCATCCCTCTCTGACTGGAATGAAGGGACTTGTCGCACTGTTGTTCCAGCAGTACCTTTAGCCAATCATGACAAGCACGAAAGGGCAATGCATTCACAGAATTTTTTATAGTTTCCAAAGTGCTTCAATGTTTGATCACATTCTTCAGTGAAAAATAAAAAGTCAAACTCTTTCCTCGGAAGTTATTTTTGAGTCTCCTTCCCCAGAACATAGCTATCAATGTTTCTGGTATCAGTTAATTCATCTCTTATGATACCATTTGCAATAGAAAGCTCAAATGAATAGATGCCTCCTGTCATTAGCATTCATTTTCTTGTCTGACTAAAAAGGTTTTGAGATTACAGCATTCCTAATACCTCAAAAATGCAAATAAATGATATATTATTTAAAAATATTCTTGTTTCTTCATGGCAATGAATATCTGCTATTAAAAGTGATTTGTGGCAGTTTTCTCTTGACAGCTCTTACATGAAAGCAATCACGTCTGCTATATAAATAGCTCTTTATAATGGTATCACTTTTATTAATTCCTTTATCTGTGTTGAATGCCACCTTTTGATAGCGGTGGGAAAAAAAGGGGTTTTTTCCCCTTTTATTAATTTCTTAGGTTCAAATACTGGGTTTCTGTATAATCTAAAACCCTAGTAACAGGGTTACTAAAACTAGGTTTTTGATCCTAGACAGAACTAAGAGTATTTCCACGCCTATGAGAACTTCTTGGTATACCTAAATCACTTCTAAATTCACTACTTGCGTACATACAACAAATATATCTAAGAGCACTGAAGTTACTCAACCCACTCAGAAATCTGAGTCTTCAGTCGGCAATCCCTTGTTGAACTCAGAGCTATTGCAACTAGATTACTAGAGATTTAAAAAATGAAAACCTGCTAAAAACCCCGGCAAGCCAGTTTAAAGATACGATGTTTTAATGGGCTGCAGCCAAGTATAATTTGAATGCCCTCTATCTGTACAGCCTCTCCAGGCATCCTGCTCCTTAGCTTCACTGTTCCCATGCTGATAAAGTTTCTCCTTTTATCCAGCCTGAACATTTCTTGTTCCAAGCTGCACCTGCTCTCCCTCTTATTCCCCAAGATGCACCATAGTGAAGTGTCTCCTCAACACCTTCCCTGCAGACAGCAGGGAAGCAGCTTTAGGTCCTCTGGAGACAACTCTTCCTCTTGGCTTATTCAGTCCAGCTCCCTCAGCCTCTCCACACAGAACACATGCTCCACCACTAGTGATCCTGATTTGACTGTGTCTTCCTTATATTTGGAAAACTAAAATTAGACACAGAAACGTAGGCAAACATTTTCTACTGGCAGCAGATGAACACATTGATTGCCCCATCGTCATTCCTTTTCCAGCTTACATATCCCTGATCTTGAATGTGAAGAAAACCTCTGCAGTTTTATCCTAGAGCAGTCTGAGTCAACTTTGGGACTAAGAGGACAAATTCAGCACTGTGGGCCACTAAATGCACCTGGCTCTGCTCCTGCAGACACAACTGACTCCATGCACTTGGTCTGTGAGCTTCAGCCTGAGCCTAACAAAACATATCCTTGCAGAGATATGCCGTGTTCTGCTCCTAGGGAAAAAACCCAGAATTTTCTCTCTTCATTGAAGGAATAATCATGAGAGGATTTGTAGAGATTCCCTTCTCCTTGTATGTCATCCTTCCGGTATATCCATGATACAACACTTTTTCTGTACTCATCATCCTATTCTTTTCTTCTGAAAAAGAATCCTTACTTAAAAAAAAAAAAAAAAAAAAAAAAAGGCAATGGAAAATATCTGAAAACTTGAAAGGCTTGGGGGTATTTTTCCACTTTCCCCCCGTCATCTCTTCCCTCTAATGATATTCCAAACAACACGATGCTAAGTTCTCTGAAAGTCATCTCTGCCTTTTCATGCTCGTATCATTTCTGCAATATCAAAAAATGTGACAAATGCAATTATACCTGAAAGAAATAAACCATCTCTTCTTGCAGAGGCTGAAAGAATAATAAAACATGATTTGTACTAGCACTAAGCTAATTACTGTGACACCACTCCTACACTACAGTTCTGTTAGTGTCAGTGCTTACTCATTCCAGGGTTTATAATTATGCTCTATGTTAGCTAGCTACTCTTACAGGAGTGCACAACACAGTTGTTAATGGCTTCATTAGCGACACTTTCCTAAAAATGGCCTAAATTTTAAATTACTTTTAAATTTTGTAACTCCCCTGTCTGCTACAGGGGGTAAATCAAAAGCAACTTGTAACTAAAGCAAGACAATTCAGTAAGACAAAACCCATCCAAAATGTGATTTATATGCTTGGACTTAAAAGTGCTTATTTTTACAAAATTTGGAGACAATAGTTGCTGTATATAATAACCACCTTCACTGTCTTCCCACCCAGACATGATATTAGGGTTTTCTGGAAAATTGAGGTTTCCATTAAAGAAATATTTAAATACTATCGTGAGTAACAAGAGAGTTTCATAAACAGCAAATGTGAGGTGATATTTTGGCAATAAAGCCACCAAACATCAGTGTTTTAAATTTCATATATGAACACATTTATCTAGAAAAATATGCTGTGATGTCTGGTATCTGTTAAAGTACTTGGATACCTTTGAAATCTGCACATAACCTGCCCACTAAAGTATGTTGATTATTTTAGGCAACATGACAAATTTCCTGGACATGCTCCACTGAGAATGCAGACTCCTGGGTCTGCAAATTACCAAAACAAAAAAGCACCGTCTTGCATCATGCTGGGACACGACATAAAACATGGTTTTAATTATTTTACACTTTCTTATTTATATATAAAGTTACACATTTACAGTATCTGGTACATATGTGAGTACCTGAAATAAAGTTTTACAGCTTACACACTGTAAAAGTTATTTCTTTTGAAGTCTACTTTCACTCAATCATAATAAGCATTTAAAGCAAAGTGATAAGGAGCAGCCTAAGGCTATACAATCTGAAACAATATTCCCAGTATATAAGAAAAAAAAAACCAAAAAAACCCAAAAAACCACCAAGAATTCATTGCTGGTAAGAGAAGTAATAAATTGTTCTCTTTCAGAAAAAAAAGGGCTTTTTCTGGCTTTCTGCAACTCATCAGTTTTTTTCCTCAATAAATGACAGAGAAATAACTTATTCAAAAAACTAACACTAGATTTCTTTAACTTCTGAGAAACACGTTCATTCTTATTATCATTATTGAACAATTCTCTATAGCCTGTATAATTTTTCTTTTAATATTGCATTAAGCATTGCTTCAGTGCATTTTCCTTGGGTAAAAATAACCAGATGAAGAAGATCTAAGTCTCTCTTGCTGAGTTGACATAGACAATAAACAGTTTCTCTCATCTGTAGATGGTCTATCAGCTTGGAAACCAGCTATTAGTGAGCAAATGGTGTGCAGTTATGCTGTGTATGCCATGATGTACATTTCTGGTAGTAGAAAAAGTCATAGGTGACAGTATTTACCTTTGCTACCAACTCCTTACCGAAGTAGCAGGATTATGATCTCAGAAGGTAGATGGAAACATATTTTTGCTATAGTTGTCACCGGTTCTAAATTCATTGTGTTGGAACAAAACTGTGACTTCATATCTAGGAAAAGTGACAGAAATTTTCTCCTTCTTGTCTTCTTTTAAGAATATATGAGTGACAGAACTATGAATTGGTACATTTTTTGAAATGAAAGAGGGATGGCATGGTTCCCTCCCAGTTTGTAGTGTTTTTCTTGTGACTCACAATCCCAAACCACGGATATGTAACAGTTAAAAATGCCCACAGATAACCTGTGGTAACCACAGATAAATTGATGGTTCTACTGTTAATAGAAAATCTAAATCTATCAAGTGAACATGCTTGCAATTGATTCTTTGTGCTCCTGAAAATGTTTATATACTGATCCTACTACAAAGCTTTGTAGGCTGAAAATTGAAGGTATATTTTTAAAAAGGTTTAATAAAACACGCACACACATATGTATGTATTCTACTAAAAACATGAAAGATATATTTATGAAACAGATTTCTTCACTATTAGAGCATATCCTTTGCCATTTGCATTATGTGAAAGTGTCACCTCTTTATTTTGTTTGCTCAATGTGAGTAAAAAAACAAAACAGGAAAGAAGGTGGTTGAGGTCAAACACACTCTATCTAGGCTAAATAGCTGCAACTCAGCAAGTAAGAGCATTTTCAGCATAAATTTCTTTCATTACCATACTTCTATATATAGTAACATTTTAAAGTTTTCTGATGATATGTGGGAAGCTTGAGAAACAGGGAGAAATCCATCAAAATCTATGATGTTGCAAAGGAGTTATAAAACCATTCAAAGGACAGTCCTGAAGAGGAGGAAAACCTTGTCACTGAGCTAACTGGTCCAGAAAATTCACATTCACTCTGCTTGGTGCACACAGGCTCTGGAGAAGGCTGATTTTATTTCCTTGTTGCTGTAATTGGCCTTCTCCTATGTGAGGAGACATACATGACCCATGGGGCCATGTAATTTCCAATCCTTTCATAGGGAATTAAGGCAAGGTTATAATCTACCTTGTGCAGTCTTTTTCCCTAGTAACTATTGACCTCAAAGCTTGACTTTAACTCAATTTGAAAGAGGAGGCTATCTCAAAGACAAGTAAGATCTTTGAAGTTTGGAGAACACATAGAGTTGGATAGAAGAACATGTTCAAACTGAGGCAAAGGCTGTGCCTTATGCTTATGCCATAAGAGATCTGAAAATATATAGAAGACAAGATTTTTGTCATTATACCCATCAGCAAAACATCTGGTCAGAGCTCACAGCTAAGCAAAAGACACAGATGTGCTCAAAAAGTCTCCTTAGCTCTGAAGTTGAAGGAACTGCTTGTGTACTTAGGAACCTCCAAAACTGAACTGTTCTATGATGAGCTGTATCACCTCCTGCTCAGTCATTAGGTCTAGTGAAAAAGGATCAAGGCAGAGTATTATCTCTTGTGTTAATATTTTATACACAACTTTCATAAATTAGGTGAGAGTTATTATAAATTACATTAATGACTACTTTGAAGTGACCTTGCAACACTACTTTAACTGAGGAAAAATCCTAAAGAACCACAAAACAGATTTCATCTTCAGCTTCAAGAGGTAAAAACATACTTCAGAAGTGTCTGTGTAAGACAAAACAATTTACTTTCAAGAACTGATTAGCCCACATAGATTCTGCAGATACAAAACGTCCTAGTTTAGACTAGAATAATGGAGGCATATGAAAAAATGACCAGCAACTACCTATTGCAGTAATTTTGAAGAATCCGATGTGCATTTTTTCCTCTAATATATAGAATCTTTTTTCTTCCTTTTGAAAGGAAGTAAATATTTATTTTAATAGCAACTTTAACAAGCTTCCAAAACATTCTTTAAACCCCACTACTTTGCTTAAAATTATCAGTTTACTATTCTTTCATTCTCTGCTAACACGAGAAGACTGTAACGTAAAAAAAAATAACATGACATTTATACTGCATTGTATTTCCTTATTAAAAACATTACTATCATTGTTGTTATTAAAAATATGTATATTAAACAGTACCACAGCTAAAATACACAAAATCTCATATCCTATATGATAGCAGCATTTTAAATGGAAAAGATGTATTCAATATGGCTGACTGGAATTAATTTTCTTCATAACAGACAGTGAGGTGCTGTGTTTGGGATCTGTGCCAGAAGAAGTGTTGATAGCACAACAATGTTCTACTTATTGCTTGCAGACATTAAGAGTTTTTTAAACTTGAATTTTTAAGGACAGAGAAAAGCCTAGACATGTAATAGAACCAACCTGCCATAAAGTCTTTTCTTCTACTGCCCTGCAATTTTTAAGATGTTGATGCTATAAATGCTAACTAATGTAACTGGCAACTGATCCTTTTAAAAGCTAGAAGGAAAAAAAGTAGCAACAAGTCACCCAAACCTGATCACAAATAGGTGAGCTTTTTGATCAGTACACATTGCTGGCTTAGTTCTGCTCCTGCTAAAGTCGAGGGTACTGTGAAAAATCTCACTCTAGCCAATAGTTTGCTTTACAAAGGGTGTCTCCATCTTAGTTTTGGCCCTTGAGTGCTCTACAATACGAAATGGTAAATTTTAACTACTCCAAAAGTCTGCCTTGAAATAGGAAGGCAATACCGCATTCCACTATAACAACTGAGTAAATCCCAGTAAATCACTAAGCACCAATTAAGTGTCCCTGCTTGTAATTTCAAGAATGAGTTTAAAGAAGAAAACAGTAAAGAATGAAGGCTGAACTATGTATTTTCATGTATAAATAAAGGGAAGATACCCTGTGAAAAATCTTTCACCATCATGCAATCAAAAAGGCAAGAAAGAAGTCCTAATGTTGGGAAATTTTTTTTTGGTACTACTTGTTTTTAACTATATTAATGCTATTTTAATTATATTGCTAAAGACTTATACAGCCATGGATAGTTAAATGAAATAGAAAGGCAAATCTCTAAATTCTATCTGGAATACACTTCATTCTCTGCAGTCAGAAGCAATTTTATGAAACAATTTTTAAAGAGGCCCATACAGAGCAGCATTTCTCAGCATGATAAAGAAGATTGTTAATGCTATGGGAGTTGATTTCAACAGCAGTGTAATGAAAACAAAAAAAGCATTAAAGAAAATGGGGACACAAATTATTTTTATATATTAAAAGGTATTTCCTGTAACCATTCAAGAGCTCTGCAAGATTGGTGTCAGCTCCAGAAGCATTAGACTCAGGGTCCATTTCCTGAACTTAGCTGGAAAAGGTATGTAGAGAGATGGATGAAAGATCAGGTCCTAATTAAGTCAGGGGAAAACAAAAAAATCTGTGGGATATTTTTTCATGTATTTTACTGAACGTACAGCTAAATTATTTGTCTGGGTTTTCCAAATGCCTGTTGTCATTAAATGGAACAGAAGATTCATATCTATTTTGGGTCTTGAGTACAATCAGAAATACCGAAAAACTGCAATGAATAGCAGAATTGCACCACTTGCAAGAAAATTTTGGAGAAGTAGAATGAGATTCTGAGGCTTGAGAGCTTTTGCCTCTTCTCTCAGCTTAAGTACAGGAAGATTACTTTTCCAACTTTTCTCTCTTCAGGTGTTCACATATTTGATTTCACTTTCCATAATTAGTTTGGTATTTCATACAGAAGTGATTGAAAGAAAATATCTTGGTTACAGCTATTTATTTGAAGCAAAAAAGTCAACAATACTGAAAAACTATAATTTGAATTTTGAAATATTTCTGGTAGTCTATTAGAAATATAATTAATGATCAAAATGGAAACTCTGCATTAATAGAGAATTTGGTAAGAAGCAGAAATGAGATATTAGGAAACTCAAAAGATCCTTCTTCTAATATCTTAATAGGGCCTGGTCTTTCACCAATGAATAATATTTATTCAAGTATCTTTTCATTAGATTTTTATGAACCTTAAGTACTAAAACACTTTACATAAATTTTCTGGAATAGTTTTCTGTATATCAGTGACTCCAGAAATTGAAATTTAATGAAAAAATTAAACACTAATAAATTCCAGGTTAAACACAGTACCTCAAGAAGTTTTTGCCCCTATTATTCTTAGTGTTGTGTAGATCAGAGATTCTGAGTGACAATTACACTTGAATATGAAAATTGATTTGGACTCAATTAAAAAGGAATGTTGAAACTTCCCCACACATTTATAAAGTAAAAAACATTTATTTTGTTCCAAATATGCATGTTCAGTTATTTCATTAAGACCAGGTAGGGACAGAAATCTTTCAAGATATATGAGAAAGCATTCTTTATTTATACAACTATTTGCAGGATCAATTTCAGTATAATACGCTTCATGTAAATTAATAATTTTCTGCCTTCCAATGTTCAGGCTTCTCTTTAAAGAACTCAGCTGAAATACAAAACCAGTGAAATCTTTAGATTTAGTTTGGCACTAGTATAAATTGCAGTGTCTTGCCAAGTATAAAGCTTTTATTACACAGGAGAAAAAAAATACTGTCAGGGCAAGAAGTGTTGGAATTTTTTTAGTCTCCTGAAATGTCTACAGGATTAGTGACAGATCAAATGTTCCTTCTGTCTTATGCAACAAGGTATTGATTTCATTAAAACAAAATAAATCACAGAGAGAAGTCATCACTACACATTCAGCTCACTAACAGCCCAGGTTCTACTTCCCTTAGAAATTTTCTATTTTCTTGTCATTCCATTTAATGGACATACTAGTGTAGGTTATTCTTCCTATCTTACTTAAAAGCTAACTAAACACACAAATCACCAGCAGATGATTAATATAACAACAGTTGCTTTGAAAGCACAACAGCAACCATCAGGTTTGAGAGAAACAAAACACAAAAGAATGAGAATGCTAAATAAAAATCATATTACTTGTCTGAGTTAGATATTAAAGACAGAATAAGAACAGAAAAGTTCACCCTTCACAATGAATTCTTTAGCACTGCTGAGTTTGTCTAAGTTATTTGCTTGAAGTTATGAGTTTATGAAGTATAAAACAACAGACTAATAATACTTGGCACTTAATCTTTAAAATAGTAACAGATGCTGTGCTGGTTTTGGGTGGGGTAGAGATCACTTTCTTTGAAGTCTGGGGCTGTGTTTTGGATTTGTGCTGAAAACAATGTTGATAAAATACAGATGGTTTTGATATTGCTGAGCAGCATTTACAGCATCAAGGCTTTTCTGCTCCTCATCCCACCTGACCTGCAAGGAGGCTGGGGGTTCTCAAGGAGTTGGGAGGAGACACAGCTGACCCCAGATACCAACGGGATATCCCAAATCATACAGTGTCATGCTCAGCATATAAAGGTGGGAGAAGAAGGAGACATTCAGAGTGATAGCATTTGCCTTCCCACGTCATTACCATTAAACATGGGGCTCTTCTCTCTACAGATGGCTGGACCTACCTATCCATGGGAAGCAGTGAAGACATTCCTGATTTTGCTTCACTTCCATGCACAACTTTTGCTTTAGCTATTAAAGTCTCTTGTCTCAATCCACCGTCACTATTCCCTCTCTCTCCCATCCCACTGGTGTGTCGGAGTGGGTGACTGTCTCCATGGGGCTTGGTTGCTGGCTGAGGTCAAACCAAGAGAGATGCACTGCAATATTTAAGACTTTTATACACATATGGTTTATTTTTCACTTGTCAGCTATTTCATATATACCTATTTCATATATCCACTCACAGAAAGCAGAACAAATTGACAAACAGAGCCATTCCTTAATGGCTGAAACCCAGCTAAGCTGAAGCCAGGGATAATGGGGGCAGAATTTCACCAAAGTCAGCAACATTTTAACTTACAATGTATACTGGACAAGTTTCCAAACAAAAACTTCCTATTTTATGTGCTACATAAAGCTAAGGCTTTAAACAAGCTCTTAAACTCTGCAAAGGAACAAATTTGCAAAGCCCAGTTTAGATGGTCCTTAAACAAGTTATCAACGACAGAAAACAACAGAAGCCAAACTACAGGTAAGCAAATGGCAAAAATCTGCATTGGCATGCAAATGACAAAGTTTCCCACCAAGCATCTAAACTCACTTTTGTTTTCCAGCAACAAGATTTCAGATTTTCATTTCTTTTTTTTTTTTTAATAACCGACTCTTTTCCCATATCTGATGCACTTGAAATGCATTCACACTGATCTGTGCTTAAGTCTTTTTAAACAAACCTTGAGGTATTTTCATGGAAGTCTTAGTTGGAATTCACGTATCATGAAAGTAAAAAAAAAAAAAAAAAAGGCATTATAGGACAGAAAGAAGGATCAACAAAGACATTGCATCACTGTCTCATGAGAAATTTTGACTACATTAAAAATATTCGCTGCATAGTGGAGTGTGTGTAAAAAGGATGCTGCTTTTACCTGGGCTGCTGGTATTTAAGACAATTAATCTCAGAAAAGATCATTGCTGAAGTCTTAACTAACACCCTGTCTCTATTTTAGATCCCTGTTTTAGTGTTGAGGAAAGTGGCCTGTGTCTTTACCAGAGCTGGTAACATAAGACAGCTGTTGCTAATCACAGCCTTTCATATTCTTCTCCTGTTGTCTGCACCAGACTGTGAACACTTGAGTAGAGGCAATTTCATAATACTTATTCTGCAACTTCAAGAGCTATTTAGCCACTAGAAGCCTTTTGTGTTAACTTTTGCTCAAGCCTTAAAATGCTGCTGCTGACACTACAGCTGTCATTGAAGCTTAGCCTACAGACCATTAAAAATTTTTAGGCCAAGGGTTCCCCTGGAGCAATTTGTATTTTTACACGAAGTTAAAGTAAGTGCAAATGTCGTCCAGGAGCTGCCCTCATTCCTAAACAGAGAACCTGTAAACTGTTGTTTTAGATGGATTTTAACTGGGCAGAATTATTTTCCACAATTTTATACACTTGGACGCTTTCTGCAGATTTACTGAACCCGACTTACCCAGCACTGCCCAAAAAAGCTTATCAGTAAACAATGAATGAATGATTTAAAAGAATGTTCTTTCAAATATAAATGACTCTTAAGTGAAATCATATGGTAATTATCTTAACTGTTTATAAATACAAGTCTGATCAACTGCTCTAATTAACATATTCTACCAAATATATAAAACTAATCCTCTTTTAATTATTTTCTACCTTTTTCATTATTTATAAATCAAGCTGAAGCAACCATTGTGTACTGATTTGACTAATGTATACAATTGTCAAGAAAAGATAAGACACTAGATCACAACAGTTTGACAAACAATCAGCACTTTGATACAAAGTGCAAATGCAATCCTTGAAAGATGGTTCCTAGAGACAGTATCAGGAAACCTGCAGTTCTGGGAATAGTTCCATGCCAAGCACAGAATATTGCTAGCAAATCAACTACAAAAGCCTTGCAAGAGATTATTCTGCATTACTGAATAAGTATTTAATCTCCATCAAACTGATTTCCTTTGCTCCACCACTCAAAAGCTGTAAAAAATGCCTTACATCTTTTACTATTCATTAATATGACATGTTCATTAAAGTAAATGAAGCTAATTTAATCATATTCAGGTGCTATATTGGATAGATGATAGTATTTTGTCTTTTAAATAGTTTGTCTTTTATTACACTATCTTCATCAAACAGTATTCTGAATAATTATCACACTGCTGCTATGAAGTTACAGCACTATTACATCCTGACTAAGAACTTGAGTCACCTACAGCATTTACACAAAATACCACAAATCAAGGCAAAGCACCTCAGGCTATGCAGCAAGGAAGTAATTCCTTATAGCACTGTATGTGTTTCTAAGGTCTTTACCATTTGGATTATTACATTATCTCAGTTTTATATTCACTAGTCAGGAGGTAAATGTCAGCTGGAATCATTGAATCTCAAATTTTTTATACCTTTCATTTTGTTTGATGAGCTTTTTACCAATTGTAATTTATTGCTCTGATGAAAATATAAAGCAAAAAGCTCAGAGTGTAATCAAGGCTAATGGTGAACCAAATACCACGTGATAATAAATCAAGGAAAAAATACTCTGGAGACAAATAGAGATGTTTATCATTTCAGTATGAATACTATTAAAATAACTGTTAACTGTACAAGAAAACCATACAAACACCCAAGTTCAAAAAAAATCAATATTCTCTTATTAAAAAAAAAAAAAACAAACCCAAAACTTCCAACAAGCAGCTAAATTTTGCAATAAATAAAATCCTTTTTCTGCATTAGAGTATGTAACAATGAGAACTAATAAAAAAGTCTGAGATGCTAAAACATTTGATATTTATAAACAGCAATGAACATTCTCAGTCACAGCCTGCAGTAATCCGATACTTGATGTTTTAAAACTTATTCGCCAGAGAAAAGCCCCCAGCTCTTCCATGAGAAAGCTTTTCGGAGGTACTGGAACATTTTTTTCTTTGGCAACTGGTATTTTATTTTATAAAAGTATGATATATGTGAACAAAAAAACAACTGAGAAAAAACCTCAGCAGTTTGCTCCAGGACAAACCCACCTGAAATTGAAAAAATCTCATTTACTTTAATTGCTTTTCTGAAAGGCTCTGCGACAGAAGCTAAAACATGTAATAACTAACAGATACATTTAAATAGGAGCTTAATTTTTTTACTTTTACTATCACAAAGCCTGTATATTATGAGTCAATAAAAATGGTTACACTTATAACTTTTTCATCATTGTATTAATAAATATTAAACAAGTGCTAGACTAGATTTACAGTACCTTTGGATATTGTTTGACAGGGATCAGAACTCTCTCTGACAGCTTTATGTTTTTGTTGCTGATAACATCAAGATATTTCTTTTCTTCATCTTCCTTCTTGCCTTCCGAACCCTGAAATTTTTCCATTTCTGAAAAATATTACGAAACAGAACAATCAGTGACATGATATTTGTCATCCTTGGGAAGATTAAACTTACACATTCCTATCCTGACTGCACTGAACTCCTGTGCTGTTTGCACTCACATGACAGGGACCGCTATCTTTAAGAGACCCTGGACTCTCAGCAGTGCTGAGAGGCAGAGGTGACAGTCCACAAGCCACACTCCACAACTAATTCTTCCCCAGCTGAAAGGGAAGCCAAATGATCTCAGCAGGAGCAGGAATGGATGAGGCTTACAATTTCAACTATCAATCTTTTAAAGGGAATAACACGATCACAGCTTGATGCTTTTTGTAAATGTGACCTGCCAGAACTAAGCTGGATTCTAACCACAATGACTAACTTTCAGTATAAATACTAAAAAACTGAAGAAACTTCTTGTTGTTACTGAGTTTCCATTCAAATACTTCTGAATTAAAGGTTATACAAAAAAAAGATAAGAAATAAAGTTAACTCTTGCTCAAAAAAATTCTTCAATTAAGAAATGCGGTAAAAAATTGTGAGATATATATATGTAAATGCTAATTTGTAGAACACACTAGAATTTACAAAAAAAAAAACAAAACCAAAAATATATTCAGCTAGAATAGTTTTGAATCCTTTATTCCCTAAAGCTCTATAACTAATGGATAACACTAAATTATTGAATTCATGATCCAGCAAAGAACACCTTATATAATGCCTGAGAGCTCCCTGACAGCACAGGTACTATTGGAAAAACTGCTTTTGCAGCCGTGACACTGTTGACAGTACAGAAAACATTCATGTACAAGTTTCTTTGACTTCCAACAAGCATAAAGAAAAAATGCGTTGAAAAGAACAGCCCATGTCATGATTTGTTAATAAAAGTTTATGCTGCTTTTATGAGATCAAATAATTTATTTAAAGCCTGTACCAGCGAGAGTTCTCTAATGTTACAGTCATAAGTTCTTTTAAAACATCTCAGAGAACACACCTAAAAGACCTCAGATGGGATATACATTCAACAATTTAGGATTAAAAAGTTATTTCCAATCACTAAAAGCATCAGAAGAATATTTCATTATCATAAAATACATTAATACATGTAAAAAATGTAGTCTGTTGCATTCAGTGGAAGATTAATCTGGAAAGCAGCAAGCATCAATTTAAGTAAGTAAACACTCATTTTGGGCAGATTTAATAGATAAAACAGTTCTTTGAAAATAGATCCAATGCAATTACACAAAGGGTTGTGCTATGGGAGCACAGAGGGGAGAGACAAAGCTGCATAAAGAAGAAGTGTTACAAGCACAGTAAGTACTAAATGAAATTAAGGATTTTCCCAAATGTATTGCAAACACAGTGCTAAAATAGATAATTCTAAAAGGCAGGTGGGGAAAGTCAATCTACATGTACACACATATTTCACTAGAACCATGGAAGTTTAAGCTGGAGAAGATCTTTAGGTGATCAAGTCCAGCTGTTAATTGTGCTCTGCCAAATTCACCACTAAACCACATCCCTAAGTGCCACATCTACACGTCTTTTAAATACTTCCAGGGACAGTCATTTCACCACCTCCCTGATGCTTGATAACTGTTTTTGTGAAAACATGGTTCCTGCTGTCCAACCTGAACCTCCCCTGACACAGCCTGAGGCTATGTCTTCTCATCCTGTCGTTACTTGCCTGGGAGAAGAAACCAACCCTCATTTGACTACAACCTCCTTTCAGGTAGTTGAAGAGAGCAATGAAGTCCCTCCTGAGCCTCCTTGTCTCCACGATAAATAACCACAACTCCCTCAGCTGCTCCTGGTCAGATCTGTGCACCAGACGCTTCCCCAGCTCTGTTGCCGTTCTCTGGACACATTCCAGCACCTCAATGTCTTTGTGAGGGGCCCAGAAATGGACACAGCACTCAAGATGCAGCCTCACCAGTCTTGAATACAGGGGAAAAATCCCTGTCCTGGTGCTGCCAGCCACACAGTTGCTGATTCAGGCCAGGATGCCATTGCCTTTATAAACAACTAAACTGTTTCTCCTGGAAAGCTGCTTAAAAATACTTAAAAGTCTGTATGGTCAGTAGGGATGGGTACTAAAGGTCAGGACAAAATGCTCCCCTTCAAATTCATCTACCAGGCCTTGCAACCAATCCCAGTCCTGCTTTGTTTTTGACTGAGACTACACGGAAGTTTTGGAATGAAAGTGGCATCTCCGCCGAAGTAAATGAAAGACTACTCCAGCCGGGCTTATCAGACTTCTGTGAGCAAGAGTTTGTTGATCTTCTAAGACTGAGACAAGCTGTGGCACTTTAATTGGCTTCACTCCATGACACGGGCTGAGCTCTAAACCCAGAAGAGCCAGTCCCAGCTTATTATGGAAGGCAGAAGAAACAGCAGTGGGGAGTCAAGTTTCCTCCAAGGAATGAAAGGCAACAGAGAGCCCATTTCAGGTGAGGTCCAGCAGCACTAAAGGTCAAACACAGAGAGAGAAGCAAATGAGAAGGGATTGTGATGAGAGCCAGACTGTAGGCCCAGAACTACAGCAGAAGGCAGCAGGGATACTGGGGATATCAAGTCTCTGCCAGGGAGCAGTGCAACTAGCCCACGACCACAGCCAGACAGCTTTTGAGTATCATCTCCAAGGAGGGAGAGTCCACAAGCACCCTGACAGTGCTTGGTCACTCTCACAGTAAAAAAAAAAGGCTCTCCATTATTCAGAGGAAGTTCTGGGTTCTGGGCACCCCTGAAAAGAGCCTGGCTCTGTCTTCTTCGTACCTTCCCTTCTGTTGTTAGTATAAATTGGAAAAGATCCCCTATGGAGCCTTCTCCAGATTAAACAGTCTAGAGGCAGCACTCTTAAGCCCTTTCCTTGTTGGAGAGATGCTCAAGACCCTTCATCATCCTCGTGAACCCTTACTTGACACTCTCCAGTATGTCCATCTCCACTTATGCTGGGTAGCCACACACTGGACAGACTGCTCCAGTGGAGGGAGTATCACCTCTTTTGACATGCACAGTTGACTAGGGAGTAAAAAATGCCTTGAGACGGTTTATTTCTAAAACAGAACATAGGGCTGGATATGGTCAGTGAAAACTGTGAATTTATATGAAAAATTTGGCATTAGGATTTTGCTTGACAGCGGAGCAGTCATGTGAGATGAGCCATCTTGGAAGATTTCATTCCTTGGGGCTGGAGTTTGTGTCTTCTGGGTGTGGTTTCTGAAAGCCCCATGATGTCACCAGGGAGTCATTGTGACACGCGTGACAGCAAGCCCTTTGGATGCTTGGGGAAGCCCTGAAAGGCCACAGTGTCTGGCCTCCTCCATTGGGGACAGACATCTGCAGGTGGGGGGAAAAAGGACCCCCATCCAATTGTGTGCTTCCTGGGGGCACAGAGAAGATTTGCTGGACAAGGATACTTGACAGGGCCTGAGGTGCTGGTCCCAATCTGCCATGCACTCAGGCTCTGGCTGCACTTGTTGAGAGACCAGGAATCCCTTTCCCAGCTTCCTAGCTCCTGCCTGCACATATCAGAGAGGTCAGTTACCATCCTGCCTCAAGAGCTAGAACATGCCAAGACATGCCCAGTGTCATTCATCTGCCCCAGGATGGTCCCTGGCATTGGTGGCAGCCCAAGTGCTGTCCTGAGGCAGAGTGGGAAGTTCTCTAATGCTTGACTTCAGCAGCTTTGCTGCTGGCTGCAGACTGTGTCCCCAGCACCAGGGAACACTTCAACTTACCTCTTTGGTTTGCAGGGCAAAATGGCCTCAGAGAAAGACTTGGCAGAAGCCTCTTCCCCTGCTGCCAGCATCAACCAGGTGTCCCGGGCTGACCGTCGAGGTGCTTCTGAGAACCTAAGGTGCCCAATCTGCCGGGCTGCCACTAATGACCGAGCTTCTGTGAGCTGGCGTCGGCACCCTTTCTGTTTTTACTGCATGGTGGAGTGGTTCCACAAAAGAGTGGAGGGCCTGTCACCTTTCCCACATACATTGCACATGGTGGGAGACAGTAACTCTGAGGCGCACTTCATCAGCGAGTCCATCAGCTCTGCCAGCCACACTCAAGGAGAGCGAGCTGGGTCTCGCTCTGCAGAGAGATGCCAGCATCATTCCTCAGGACGCCAGTGCCGCAAGCCTCACAGCAGAAGCTGTGGTGGCAGCCGCGGTGGCAGGCGTGGGGGCAGCCGTGGCAGGGCCCAAGAGAAGAGCCGAAGCAGGTATCCAAGGAGGCATCACGATGGCCGCACCAGGGTCCAGCAAGCCCAGGGATACAACCACTCAAGCAGCAGGAGACGGCGGCAGAGCAGGGCTCAGACCACTGGTCGTGACAGAGGCCGAGCTCCAAGGACCACACGGCGCGTCAGTGCCCTCTCAAGGAGGCGTAAGCGCCGTCAGCAAGAATACCAGGTTTCTTTTATAGAACCAAGGGCAATAAGGAGCCGATCCCGGCAGAGGTCGCGCAGCTCTGCCAGCCAAACATTGAGGGAGTATCTAAGGAAGATGGAACGCGATGAGGGACGAGCTCTAAGGCATGACTGCTACATCCGTGCCTCTTCAAGGAGGAGCAGGCGCCAACAGCAAAGGCGCCGGGTTTCTTACAGAGAATCGCAGGTGACAAGGAGCCGAACCCCAGGGAGATTCCGTAGCACACTGCCCCTGAACGAGAATCCAAGGAGGATGGAATGCTATGAGAGACAGTCTTTAAAGACAGAACAGGGCGTCCATCCCTCCCCAAGGAGGAGTGAGCACCTTCAGCAAGGACACCAAGTTTCTTTCATTGAACCACGGGTGACAAGGAGCCAATCCCAGGCAAGTTCCCACAGCACACAGCAGCAAACACTGCAGGAGAATCTAAGGAGGATGGAACGTGACGACGGACAAGCTCTAACACTCGAACAGGACATCCCAACCTCCTCGGGATGCAGTGAGTGCCATCAGCAGGGGCGCCAGATTTCTTTCACTGAACCATAGGTGGCAAAGAACTGATCCCCGTGGAGGTCCCGCAGCCATGCTGGGCACAAGCCTGGTAGCACACCCTACCAACAAGGGAACTACTGTATGCCCTGTTACCAGTGTCAGGAATGATACTGCTTTAGACAAAAACAAGCCCTACTAACAACTGCAAAAAATAAAGTCAAATCCAATGCTCAAGCCTGGGGCCAAGGACTTATTCTCCATCACAAAATGCATCTGAAAATCTAAAGACACTCTTGCAGGACCTTTTCAGGTTAGGAGGGTAATTGGCATGAAATTTCAATGCTACTTTTGTCATTCTGTTCTATGGTATCCACTTGTGTATAAAATGGGGTACTGAACATTTTATATGGGGGTGCCTTTTCTCCCTATATTGGGTTTCCACAGTGTGATCAAATTTTCTTGTTTTTGCCCTGGTACCAAAGACAATAATAACTTATTAGGAAATCTTTTGTCCTTCCACACCTGTTATCTTCTGCTTTACCCCAAATATCCCCCAGAGTAACTTCTGTTACCACTCTTCTCACAAGGTTGCAGTAGAGAGTGACATTAACTTACAATTACTCTGTCTCAAAGGCATTGCCTATAATGCCAATCCAAATCTAATGCCTTGTAGAAAGCCTCTGAAAAGCTTTTCCTCCTCCTTCTTCTTTAAAGACTTTAAAAATAACCCCCAAAGTCTTCACAGAGAAATTTGCCCCCATGGTAGGCCCTGCACAAAGCCTCAGGTTTAATGCCTGGAGTGGCAGTACAGGCTACAGGCTCTTCAGACCATGGCCAAAGACCACCAAAGTCATCAAAAAAATGTGTTGTGCCAAGAACTGTTACTTTCAAGTAAGACTGGAGCAAAAAGAGGAGTCTTCTCAAAAGACAGAGACAATACTTTAATTACTGGAGCAAGACAAACTGTATTCAATTTTTGTATTTAACTAGTCAGCCTCTACTGTGTACACCCCTCGTGTCACTCTACGACTAGTACCAGCTCAGAAAAGAAGCATTAAGACAGTCTCATGAAGGAATCCGGCCAGGATCAACTTGCTGGCTCACAGCACTGACATACAGCTAGTTGCTTTAGCGTTAAATTTTGACTTGCCAACTGCAAAAACTATGGTCACCTGCAACACACGCTACAGTAACAGAACCAATGCCATTAGTGAGATGTTGCACTCATTGCAACCTCATGCTTGTGTTTAGCTTGTTAGTTTTCTGTGCAGTCACTGATAAATCCCCCAAAAGAAAAGAAGTGGCTGCTACATGGACAATTGACTTCTGGGAGGCAAACCTGGCTCTTCATGAACATATGGAATCATTCAACCCTTCCCATGTCATGAAGTCTGGAGGGGCTTTCTGAGCTTGAGTGTGTTTTGAGTCACAGAACCACAGAATAGTGGAGGCAGGAAAGGACCTGCAGAGGCCATCTAGTCCAACCTCTCCTGCTCAAGCAGAGTCACTAAGAGATGGTGGTCCAGGACCATAGACACACAGCTTTTAAGTACGTACCTGCACATTTCAAAAAGGTAAGTCACCATCCTGAGAGCTGGAACATGTTAACACATTCCATTGTCACTCATCTGCACCAGGATGGTCCCTGGCACTGGTGGTAGCCTAAGCGCTGTCTCAAGACCGAGCAGGCAGTTCTTTAATGCTTGACTTTGGTAGCTTTGCTGCTGGCTGCAGACTGTGGTAGTAGTGCAGGGGAACATGTGCTGCTGCTACAGAAAGCTATAGGCAGTATAGAATTTTGTAACCAGCTGTATTAAGTCTGCATGGCCTGGTTTTAGAAGTGGAGGGAGCTAGGTGGTTCCTGTGAGAAGCTGCCAGAAGCTTCCTCAGTGTCTGGCAGAGCCAATTCCTGGTGGCTCCAAAGATAAACATGCCACTGGCCAAGGTTGGGCCAATTATAAAAGGTGGTAATGCCTCTGTGATAACATGTTTAAGAAGAAACAAAACAAAAATGGTAGAGCAGTTGTAATTGCAGCCAGAGAAGAGCAGAGTGAGAACATGTGAAAAGAAAAACTATGCAGACACCAAGGTCAGTGAAGAAGGAGGGAGAAGAAATGCTCCAGGCACCATAGCCAAGATTCCTCTGCAGCTTGTGGTAAATGTCATGGTGAAGCAGGCTGTCCCCCTGCAGCCTATGATGATCCATGGGGATGCAGAGATCCACCTGTAGCCCATGGCGGAGCCCCACACCAGAGCAGGTGGATACCTGAGAGGAGGCTGTGATCATGTGAAAGACCCAAAGTGAGAGGGACCCATGCCAGAGTAGCCTGTCCTTGAAGGACTGCACCTCGTGGAAGAGTGACCCATGCAGCAGCAGTTTGAAGGGGTCTGTTGCCTGCGGGATGGATTCACATTGCAGCAGTTCACAGGGAGCTGCTTCTTGTGAGATGGACTCATGATGGAGAAGTTCAGGGAGAACTGTCTCCCATGGGAGGGATCCATGGTGCAGCAGGGGAAGGATTCCTGTCCCTGAGCAGCCGGCAAAGCTATGGGTGATGAACTGAACACAATTCCTATTCCCTGTCTCCTTGTGCCACTGGGTTCGGAGATAGAGCTAGAAAGCAGGGGTGCAGGGTGGGAGGAAGGAGTTTTTAGGGTTTTATTTTACTTCTTATTATCCTGCTCTGATTTTGTTAGTAATAAATTCACTTTATATCGCGAAGGTGAGCCTGTTTTGCCTTCGATGGTAATTGATGGGTGTTTTCTCCCAGTCCTTATCTCAACCCATGAACCCTTCATTAAATTTTCTCTCCTCTATCCAGCTGCAGAGTGAGTGGCTTTCTTAGGTACCTGGCATCCAGCCAGAGTCAAGCAACTACACAACTGGAAACAGAATGTCCATAATCAACAGCATTTCTCCATAGAGCACAAACACAAGAATCTCAATGGTCCTTTTTCTGCACCATTGATCTTAGGTTAAAAGTGAAAATAAAACATTTCAAGAAGACACTTCATATATTTTCCACTAATTTTTGCTCTGAGCTAACCAAATTCAACCAGGGAGACACAGAGCTATCCAACTACCTCCTCCAGTATCAATCTTCAAACATGCCTCCGTTTTGCCTTTTACTATTAACACAGTAATCTTGCACTTGCTTCTGTATAATGCACATCTCTCATCCCTCTTAATTGGAAGAAAACATGCATATTTCAGTCATGTAAAAAGAGGCTCCCACTAGAGAAGTATCAGAGACAAAAAGACATTTCTACCTATATCTTTTTAGAGACATTTTTCCCTATGGAAATTTATCTTGAGCTATCTCCAGACTTTGAGCTGTAAAATTTTGGAAATACTGTCAGCCTGTTTATGTGGATATTTTTTTTTTTGAGGGGAGTAGCTTCCTTTTCCTTCCTAGATTTATAAAATGGAAAGCTAAGTTAGTAGCTCTTTTTCAGTATTCTCTGCTTTACTCTTACAGTGCCAATAAAATGATGTTAATTACATTTCTCTTCAAAGTCCTTGACACCTATTACAAAACCTCTCTAATGAATATATTTTTTCTATTAAAATTAGGCATCTCAGAGTAAAAACATCCTTTTGCTACACTTAAGAGTCACGTCAAAACTCTTCAAAAAATAATGTTCTTCTTGTCAGCCAGTCCAACCCACCAAAAAAATTAAATCTACACAACCCTTTCTGCTGTCAATATTTGCCTCCCACTTAAAAGAATTCTCCAGCCTATCTGGCTTTTCTTGCCTTTGCATCTGCAGTACAGGCACTGGTTCAATCAAGAATCATGGGCTGCTGTTAACAACGTCAAGCCCTCTGAAACAATCACATGTTTCTATTAATGGGCATGATTTCCAGAATGGGAGTATCACCAACTTCTTGCATGCATGTACTATTATGTATATCAAGCTTATCTAGTACTCAAAGAAGTACTTTTTCTGCAGGTTAGTGAAAGAATGTTTGAACTGTAGGAGGAAGAATGAGACAATGCCAGTTAAAAATAACAATCACAAAATCACTGACAGCTCTGATTTAGAGAGAGCATTTTTAATTTAAGTTTCATTAAAAAATTACAGTGTTAACAAAAAATCCCAGCATATTTTTAGAAACAGAAAATACTGAAAAAATACATGAAGGCTCATTTTCTGTCCAAAGCATTACAATTTAATTGAAAGCAGGGCTATTGGATTTTGAGTCAGAAAAAAAACCCCCAATGGCTCAGTAGTTGAACAAATTAAAATTATGTTAATTCACAAGAAGGGAACATCCTAAGAGTTTTCCAGTAACAAAAATGACATCCAAACCCCTAAGAATTAGTAATTTAAAAGTAAAAACATTGATTGTCTAACAGTAATTGAGAGGGGTTAAAAGGACAGTACAATCAGCCATGAGCACTGAAAAAATAGCTACTGGCTCACTATATTCACCCAGAAACACATTCATATATTGTATTAACAACATTGCTTTACTTCATGTACACATTAAGTCACACAGCTAGTTGGGATGATTCAAGGAGGATAAGGGAATAATTCTTATTACACTGGACACAAGTAAGACAATACCTCTGCCAGTGATGAATTTAATACCTTTTAGATAATTATCATCTGTTTATGTCTGTTTTAGACAAATACAAACTGAAGCTTTGTAACTGTATTAACTCAAGCTGAATCACTTCTGCTCTCAAGCAAGAAAAGTGGCTAGTAAAATAATGTTCAGAAAGAATTCTGAAAGACAAGTCAAAAAGGAATGACAGAGACATGCAAAATCAGGCATAGTATGAGAAGGAACAAAAATGAGTATTTAGTGTTTCTCAAGCAGGGAAAGCATCTATTTGTCATGTTACAGATTGAAAAAAAATACTTTTATGTATAGGATGTAATTATACAGGGGAACTACTGAAAGCATCCGGATTGATAAAATCCTGTCTTTTACAGATTCTTCCCTTATGATTAGATTCTTTCCCATAAGGCACTGAAGCTCTTTTCAATTTGGGCACGCCTGAAAATACAGCGTCCATTAAAAGTTAAATTCATAATGCAGGGTTTTTTTATCATTGGACTTTATGGCCATTATAATCTATCAGGTTGCCTATTGTACAGAGAAAATGTAGGAAAGTGACTACATCCTTTAGTAGGTACTCATTAGACTGTATGTATGTGTAACACAGGGGCCAGACTTGCCCTCTCTTCCCCAAAACAGGAAAGACATTGACAAAGTGGAGCAAGGTCAATGGAGGCCACTCATGGTGGTCAGAGCTGGAGCACTTGCCCTGTGAGGAGAGGCTGAGAGAACTGGTTCTGTTTATCATGGTTAAGAGACAGCTCTAAGGGATCCAACAGCAATGCTGATGTTCCCACAGACACGCTCTTCACAGCTGTGTGAAACAGGGATGACAGAACACAGGAAAAGGTGAAAACAGGATGGTTTGGCCTGAGTATAAGAAAAAGTTCTCTCAACACAGTCTAGCAGTGCTGCCCAGATATACCATCTCCTGCACTGGAGGATTTCACAATCCACCTGGGCAAATCCCTGAATAACCTGGTCTGAACCCTTGGCTGGCCCTGCTTTGAGAAAGAGTCTGCACTAGAGACCTCCAGAGGCCCCTTGACATATGAACTGTCCTAAGATCCTATAAATGCAATAAATTTCAGTCTTATCCTTGTCTGTCAAATTTCTAGAACTTATCCAAAAGATTTCAGTGTTATTGCAGAAAAAGTTAAAAGATGTACTAATATAGGTAGATAAGTAATTAAAGAGCTAAAGAACTTCATATTTCTAATTAAATGAAAACCAAAGATAATTAACAAGAAAACAAAGGAGAAAATTCAAGTGTGAAAAAACTTAGATCTCTATCCCCTCTCTATACTGACTAACATACTAACTAATTTTTACTGCCTGGTTACTACTTTGGCCCTACCTATTGTGTAATCAGCAGCTTGCAAAGGTATGCCACAGGGTAGTTTCATGTCCAAATTATACTACTGGTAGAAAAATAATTACCTAATGTATCCATCTACTGACCTGTGCCTGGATCAGTATAGATTAAAAAAGCTATAAAGAGGATACCAGTAGTGTCAAATAACTAGAAAAGTCCTAAAATGGAAATACTAGAGTTTTTACTAAATTTATGAACAACACCTGGTCAGATGCACACCTTTCCATGGAGAGTTTTAAGTCTGATTGCCAAGTAGTTCCGCAAGACAGCGGCCAACATAATCCTAGTTCAGTTGCTGAATACACTCCCACTATCATTGTTACACTATCCCATGCAATTCTAGATATATAGAAACTGCAATCACAAAAACCCACCTATTTATGATGAAATTTGCTGCAGGAAATTGATGGAGTCTTGCTCGCCTAGGTAAAAATAACCACCAGCAATCTAAAGGTCAGCATCAGGAAGTGCAGTATAAAGAAAAGATCTGCGATGCATTTTGAATGTGATGACTTAATAAATAAAGTTGCTGATGACATTTAAAGAGTGAGTACAATGTTAGCTTCAAGATATAGGGTTTTTTATTTGTTTGGGAAAAAAAAGGACTATTTTTAGGATTATAGAAGGACTATTAAAGGAACTGAACAATTACAACATTGATTAAATATATTTTTTATCAAATTGTTAAAAAGAGAACAAGCCACTGGGTAAGATTTTAAAGACTTAAGTTCTTCCAAAAGTGTCTTTGAAATCACACATACATTTGGGGAGTTAACCTGCACAGACTGTGTTGGAAGTTTGTTGTTGGCAGCAGTATTGCTTTAACTATGGTGTGCAGTTCACTAAATAGCTGTTCCCAGTACAGTTCTCCCTTCTTACCTCTCACCTTCAGAACAGCTTAGACAATATTATGAATATGTCACCAGTTGGATGAAAGGCAAACCTGAAAGTTGTTGGAATATTTTTAATTTAATTCTGGTTTTCTTTTATCTGAGAATGAGACTACTCATAAAAAGAAGAAATAGAGAGCATGAAGATTTACTCAGACAAGTAAAAAATAAAACAAAAACAAACAAAAACATTACAAGTGTATTTATTTGTGAATATATCTCTAGGTGTCCTTGAATTTAACACCCTAGAAAACTGTGTTGCTATGACATGTAAGAAAAGGAAAGTAGCTTTTTGCCAAAGATTTTTGTAGTTTCTACTGTGTCAAAGTCCATTCAACAAAACAGGAGAACACTGAAGTGTTCTCACAGATTAATCTGAAGAGAAAACATCGGTGCTGTGCTACATATTGTGTGGTGTGGAACAGGTACATAGGGGTGAAAGATGAATCAATCAATGAAATCACAGGTAAGTCCACCAGTGACATATTCATTACCTATCCCTGACCATCTGAAAGCTGCTGGTATTCTTGACTGGGTTGTTCTACCCAGCTGGAGTAACCAGCCAAAAGGAAGCTTTTCTGTCTCTTCAAAGTTTCTGGGAAGTTTCTTTTACTCTCTTCAGTCCTAGAACTCATTAATGATAATAATGTCTGCTATTCTGTTCTCAGAACAAGAGAGGGATATATGAACCAGCAGGCATTTTTTTCCTTTCTGCTCTTATTTAGCCTTTTTCAGATCCTTCTTACTGTGAGGTACAACCAGTGCCGCACGACTGAGATGGGACTTGGAGTTGTTTATTGTTCTCACTGTTCAGTTTTATATACTGTTGCAGCCCCAAGCACCCAAGCAGCCACAGCCCTAAGCAATCACATCTTTAAGCAAGAATTTCCTGCTAGTTGCAGAATCAGCCTATTGTTTGCATTACTTAGCAGCCTTACAAAACCACAGTTTCAAAACCCTTGATATCCACATATGCTGTACTTTCCCAGTTCTTCTCACATCTATAGTTGCTTATCCCACAGCCTATATCCCACCAAGGCCAAGATATCATTAAGCTCCACTGTGCTGTCTGTTCTGTCCCCCATTTTTTCTCCCACAGAACAGCTGCAGAATTAAGACTGATGTCTAGAAGTTCACAGTATTGAAAACTATGAAAAGATGCTATATACTGAAGTTAAGAACCAGTATGAAATTTTGCCTGAAGTTTAGGCTTCTCACTGACCTCTCCTGGTTTTCCAGTTAGCAATACCACTAATGAGCTGATAATCTCTGCTCAGACAGTTATCAAAGTATTTGAAAGGAGTCTACAAATCATCAATTTTGTAGTTTTCATTTATGCTGTGACTTCAGATCTCGGGCTCAGAATGTCATCTGTATCTGAAAGACTGACAGGAAAACTGAAGTTCAGAAGAAATGATGATGAAACCCCATGTAAACGCAAGGAATTTGCAGCTTAGAGGTAGGAGAGATTTTAGAGTTTCAGAGTATGATCTTTGCTTCCTAGTGTGCTCTGTCAGCAAAGAATAGCTCTGACTGCTATACAGACAGGAAAATACTGAGTGTATTCATACACGTAAAACAAATACGTATAAATAAAAACCTCAAACTTTTTATTCATAGCTGGTAAAAAAGCACAAAAGAAGGGAATAAAACATTCAGTGCTGATAAGAACGATTATGCCCACTTGCCTACAATGACATTCTCTTAAACATCCACTGTTTCATCGAAGACTTCGTTTACAGAAAAGCTGCATCCAGGTGCTCATTAAGATTACGTAGCCAACATACATATTAAGCCAAATGTCAAGTTTAATGATGTTCAGAGATTTACTGTATGTTATCAGGATTTCCTAGTTTATCCAAAGATCACACCATATCCTATCACAATGGAAGATGACTCATCTGCTTCAGTTGCAATACATTTTAATTTATCGTACTTGAGACTGAGAGCAACAGTTACAAAGAAGAACTTTTTTACAAACTGATATTTAAATTGAAGGACTAAACTAGTGATATCTGAACAGCAGAAAGGTATGTAAGCCTTCACTCACAAACCCATTGGAAAGCACATCTGTGCTTTAAGCCTCCACTAGGAAGTCTTTACAAACAGGTCCTTGCTCCAGAGAATCAGTAGCACACACTAAAAAGATGATCAACCTTCCTGTACCGCCTCTTCAGGATAAATTGTCAGCAATATCTAAAAATGTATGGCTCATGCAGCAACCTGAATTAACACATTTTTAAATGTGCAGTGAAAACAAAAGAAGCTGAAATGAAGAAAATGTGTAAAATTAAAGATATTTTAATAATCTGAGGAGGTTTTATTGCCGAGCCTCCAGTGGATTTTTCCACATTTGATTTTTCAATGAATTTGACAGAACACACTCATGCCCACACCACACTCAGGAGGTTTTTCTCACCCATACTGCACTTCAGGCCATGTCTAAGTACTAGTTGCTCACCAGACTGGCCGATCTGGCGACATGACAGGGACATGTGAACAAGGTACCAATGCTTGGGCCTGTTCCATCTAATGAAACAGCTGTAACATAAGGATACAGAAACAAGTCCAGTAACCATGTCAGAAGTAGGAACAAGCTACATACTGGTTTTTGTTAAGTGACCCTGAGTGTTCTTGGCTATGATTTATTTATGCAAAAAAGAGCTTTGTCCACTGAGGCAAGATTAGGGACATTCTTACAACTCCATACAAACCAAGTACCTGCAAACTATTCAACAAAAAGCAGGAAACCTGAGTCCTGCCTGGAAATATGAACTCTATGGCAACCAAGGAAATTTCAAGTGAATTTGTATTCATAAGGAAAAAACACGTTAAAATCAGGTAATATGATGTCATTACTCTGAGTTATTTGACACAAGGAATTAAAACTCACGCTAGAGTGGTATCACAAGTGATACTCTGGCAAACAAGATGTATGTTTTTCATAGATTTGTCACATTGCCTTAAGGGTACTTGTTTTCCTTTTCCAGGCCGCAACACTAAATTAAAACATACTCACATCAAGGAGACTTGTTTCATTTCCTGCAAATATCCTTCAATTCCTCCAACAACATTTCTAGAAATCAATTTTAAAAGGTGAAGAAGACATTTTTGAACCAGTCTGCAACCCACTTCATCAAAGCCTGTTATCTTGTCAAGGGGGAAAAAAGGGGCCCAGGATAATGTTTTCAAATAATATGAGTACAGTGTATGCTCCTGACATACATCTAAAAATCAGTGATGAGAAGCGTCCCTTTTTTCTCCACCAGATCTTTTGCTTCTTACTCAATTGAAAAAAAAAAAAAAAAAAAGAAAAAAGAAGTATCACAGATGGGATCACTAACAAATACCAGTTATATGAAACTGAATCCAAGAAAGCAGGAGTGCTGCCAGCAAACAAGCAACATGAGAAGCTCCCAATAAGAGTGAAGCCTGCTTGTCATGAATCTACACAGCTGCTTGTTACAGTCCAGGAGTAAGTCTGAGTCCTTGCTGGGCCCTTATATATCCCTATACAAGTGGATATCCATAAATGATATCTAGGCATTATATTCCTAACTCCAGGTGGCTAGAGGACACCACAGTGGCCTAAATGACCAAGTATCATTTTTTTCACCCTGTCAAAAAGATGCATTTCTTTTTCTTAATGCGAAAGTCCAGTAGTTATAACAGCAATGTATCATAAAACCAAAGGTATTCTCAGCTCACACAGCTGGCTTCTCATCATTAGAAGTTAAAGCAATGGCACCCACATTCAAGGCAGTTCCTAGTCTAGGGGATAGAAAAACTGGCATAAAAGTCTGTGACAGACTCAAGAGTTCACTCCTCAAGTCCAGTGCACCTCACTGTATTATCCGTGGGGAAAAGACTAGGATCAGTTCTCTGGGAGACAGCAGTTTTTCCAGGAACCAGAATTTCCAGAAGACTAAGGAATATTATGACTCTTTTCCAAACATCTGACTTCAGACATCGCTTTTACCTTGTCACTACCACAAAACGATAAGAAGACAGTAACTAATGAATTTCTACTTCCTATAAATTTGAAATTAGCTGACATGGTTAGAAAATACTGGGAGGGAAAGAGCCTGGCAGACAAATAGCCCATTTAATTTTACAAACTAATTTTATTTCCTTGGAAAATTTTTCTTAAAATTACCATAAAAGTCATCTCAGTACTCATTTTGCCTATGATTTGTAAACACCTAATACCTGAAAAATGCGGAAGCAGAGATTACATGATTGAGAGGGAATATAATAAAATTATTTTTGACATAGGAGCCTATAGCTGCCACTATGCAGGCTCTTCATTACCCTTCTCCTTACTAGCATATCTATCACTAAACTGTTTAGGGAATAATGTACTGCAGACCAGTAAAGCACTATGAATCCAACAAATACTTGTACAGAGCAGGATAAAGAACTACAATACAATTCTTAAAATTAACTGGAGCACCAGTCTTACAAGTAGCATCTGAGGTACCTGGGGTTTTTCAGCCTGGAGAAAAGGAGAATCAGGGAAGACTACATTTATTATCTCTACTACCACCTGAAAGGAGGGCGTACAAGGGCGTGTGTCCATCTTTTTTCCCATGTAACAACAGATAGGACAAGAGGATGTTGTGCCAGGGGTGGTTTAGATTCACTATGAGAAAAAATGTCTTCACTGAAAGGGTGGTGAAGCACTGGAACAGGCTGCCCAGGGAAGTGGTGAAGTCACCATCCCTGAAGTGTTCAAAAAACACGTAGTTTTTGGTACTTAGGGACATGGTGTAGCAGCAGACTTTGCAGTGCTGGTTAACAGACAATCTTAGAATCACAGAATAACTGAAGCTAGGAAGGCCTCCATGATTTTAACTTAACAGAGACATTAAATTTCATCTAATAAGTACCCTTCTGCTTGTTTTGTTCACCAGTTTGAATGTTGGTTAATCTTGTTACCTGAAAAGTCATACAAATTTGGTGTATGCCCTGCTTTTGTTTAGGAGCAATTTGTTCCTTCCAGAAAGGTAGGCCTTGATTCCAAGTGTGAAAAAGAGCAACTGCCTTACTTAGACTCAACAAGCAAATGAACGTGCCCATTATACTCTTACGTATCCGGGAACACCTTTTACTTCTTTCCTGTCTCCCACTTTATATGTCACCTTCACAACTTACCTCACTGTTCATTATGGGGCATACAAAAATCTTCTCCTAAGGAGCTCTTTTTTCCCAGCTCTGGTGTAATAGTAGCGAGATCTCTAAGACCGGCACATTAGAGAACTGTCCTGCTTCACAACAAGCATCCTAATCACATCCAGATGAAAAGTCCTTATGCTGCTGCAGATTAGGTATCACAAATTATTTAAAAAAACAGGTAAAAATACAATTCACAATGAAAACGTTAAAAAGAAATTTCTCAGTTTGTCTGAATTTTATGTCTCAGACTAACAAGCCTTTTCATCTGGTTACATGTCTCTTGCCAACCATCTCAGCAGCTGGTAAAAAAAAAAAATCTGTCAATTTGTGCCTAAGGGTGTACAGGGCAAAGAAAGAACTTGGACAAACCCACACTAATTCAAGCACGCTGAAGGGTTTGTCAGCTGCCTTGATTAGCACAGGAAACAGCCTCTCAAGTTCAGAAAATGCCACAGGCTCATTCTCAAAGAAGAAAATTTCCTGGAGTACACCGTGTTGCAAGACAATCTGTTCCACTGCAAAACAACCCAACACAAGAACTGCAACTTGATGCTGAGCTAATAAGGAATTTGGTATTTTTGTGGAAGTGCTTATTTTAAAGAAATTTAACCATTTCATAAAAAAATACTCCATCAGGTCTTGCTATCTATAATGCTGTGGTGTTTTTAATGCTGGGCTTTTTCAAGACTGATAAAAATCCTATAGCTTCCTCTGTTTTAGGATGGATGCCATCAATAGCAAGAGCTGATGGCACTCGCATATTCATCATTTCAATTTTGTGGAGTAACAAAAAGACAGATTTTTGTTTCAGTCAGAAAATATTACAGCATTCTTAGTACTGGAGAGAATTATAGAATGTCAAAGGTTGGAAGGGACCTTAGAGATCATGTTGTTCCAACACCCCTGCCATAGGTAGGGACACCGTCCACGAGACTAGGTTGCTCAGAGCCCCATCCAGCCTGGCCTTGCACATTTCCAGGGACGGAGCATCCACAGCTTCTCTGGGTAATCTGGGACAATGCCTTACCACCCTCACCCTCAGTAAAGAATTTCTTCCTAATACATTATTTAAACCTACTCTCTTTCAGTGTGAAGACATTGCCCTTTGTCCTGTCACTACATGCTCTTGTAAGAGAGTGTTATAAATGACAATTCTCCAATATTCCGTTTTCGAGGTTTATCGGAAAATGGCAAAATGAAAGTGAAATGAGACAGAGCCCACAATCAAAAAGGCAGTTCTGACCCCAGGATCTCAGAGCTGGGTGAACCCAGAAACACAGTCTCGCCTGACCACTGTTTCCCCCGTGGTTCACACCAGAGCCTTCCCAAAGCTGTATTTTATACAGTTTTTCTGCCCTGAGGCAGTCCAGTCCTTTGTCCAACTCAGTCTTGGAAATGCAAACAGGATTTCCTTTATTTCTGTGGGTGTGTTGGAATGAATTCCGAGATGTGCATATAGTTTTGATTAAATCTTGACTGGAATAAAGGTGTGTTGAAATAGGTTTTGGAGCGAGTGTCCAGTTCTGATTGAATTTTCTTGGTTGAAACTCAGGCCTGGGCATCCCTGATGGCTGATCCTGATGTTATCTGGGCCTGATGGTGAGTCGTTTTCACTGATGGTTTGGTCCCTGGTCCACCCTCTATTGTCATCATTGTGCTGTCCTTAGTGCTTTGGTTCTTGAGAATGGCACTTCTCCTATCCACCCAACAGTGAATAATTTTGCTGGGGGGGGGGGGGGGGGGGGGTGTAATACTGAGGAATACATCTAACTTAGTTTTAAACTTACACTTAAGGCTGCTGAAAAACATGATTTAACATGACTTATTTATAACAAGAGGTAAAATTGTTGATAATCACTGGGGCATGTCAGCCTACACAGATTCATGGCTATCCATCAGTGAATATTAATGTCCATTTTAAAACTCTTTAAAAGCATGCTTCAAGAAAAGGACATAGGTCTTTTCATACATCTACAAAAACAGCAAGTGTGAGCAATTTCAAAAGAAAAGTAACTAAATAATTAAAACACAAGGCAAACAAAAAAGAGGGAAAGAATAGACAAGAAACAGAAATTTTTCTCTGCACTTTTTATTTTGTTCTGGTTTTTTTCCGAAACCTACAATGGATTATCCTCTTTTCTTGTCTCAAAAGCACTTTCCTAAATTCCAGAAATCAAAATTAAGTATCGTGACTGCTTCCAAAATATTGTACAAGACATGGCATTGGACACTATAGATAGAGCTTTTTTTCCATTATAAAGTATTTTCTAGAAAAGGAGTAAGCCAGAATAAAGATAGAAGGCAAGGCATCTAGAAATGTGGAGAGAAAAGATGTCAAGAAATATCAAAAAAATGGTATTTGTGCAATGAACAGACACCTACTACACTCTCCAGTACTACAATTAAAAGAAAGAAGAGGCTCAGTCTTACTATGTTTATTATACTTATTACAGTATTTATTCAGTTTGCATTGCCAGGTTTGGGTGGCAGGGAGCCTACAGGGGTGGCTTCTGTGAGAAGCTGCCAGAAGCTTCCTCCATGGCCAGCAGAGCCAATCCCAGCCAATCTAACAAACATTACCAGCTTTCATTTCAGTGCCAGTTTATACACTGTTTTTTCAACTAAACCTTCAATATTAAGCATCAGGAAAGAGACAAATTTTAAAGAAACATTCTTATTTGTAAGAGTTGTTTTCTAATATGACACTGACAAACCATTGCAGTTTACAGGTTACTTTCATGGAGGACAATCACATGAGAAGAGTAAAGCTATTTCTCCTTGAGGATCTGCAAGAAGAGTGATGAGGGTTGGCTCAGCAGGCAGATCTTAGCTGAGAGACCTCAGTAACAAATGCCGAATGACTGGATGGGTGGCAGAACGGAGAAAATGCTATGAAGAGATCTGAAGAAAGAAACATAACCTGCTGGTTTGTTGGAGGTTAGGTTTGTTTCTTGTTTGTTTGGTTTGGTTTTTTTTTTACTTAGGGAATTTTTTCCTGGGAGTTGCTGGGCAACTAACTACTTGTAAGGCACTTATAAGGACTCAGGTAAGACAAAAGGATAGAGCGGTAAGACCTGGCTACACTTTTTCTTTTGTCTCCAGGAGTTTCTCTCAGAGGGGGAAGGTGACGCAAAGTTTTTGGGGCAAGAAAAAGACAGGGCTGGGGGCAGCATCGATCTCTTGCTCTCAGCATTGGAGAGAAGATACTCAGGCTGCTGCTTGCTGCGGGAAGAGTTTCACTGGCACCACCGGGTCGGATCCTGAAGAAAGCTACCATCATCTGCTCATGTGCCCAGGAATCCTGAGCTCTCCTCTTGCTGCCCTGCTGGAGCTGGCCCAGCCCTGTCCCACCGCCGCTGCTTTCTCGGCGCTGCTTTGACGCTTTTCTGCTACGCTGTGGCCCCGCACTGCCCCTCCCTGCTCTTCCAGTGACCACCGACAGAGCTCCGGATTTTATCCAATCCACCAGCACGGGATCCCTCACTGTTCCAGCTTGGTGCTTTTACAGACTCCCAAGAGATCAGACTGCCCTGGGCTTTGTGAAACAAAGCCCCATCAAGGTCCCTGGTTCTGTTCACTAATAATGTGGTAATTGTTGTTATTTGTTTTGCCTTGTTACACCTATTAGTAAAGACCTGTTACTCCTATCCCCATATCTCTGCCTGAAAGCTGTTTTAATTTTCTAAATTATAATAATTTGAGGGGAGGGGATTTGAATTAGCCACTCCAAGAGAGGCCCTGCCCCTCTTTAGCAGACACTTGTCTTCTTTCAAAACCAAGACATGGTTGTAGGAAGAAAAGATAAAAATCACAGGTCAGTCTCTAAGAAAGGACAATCAGAAGTGTTTTGAAGGGATACAAATGGGGCAGATTTAAGCTGACATCCTAAGAGAAGGTTGTAGAAGCAAGAAGACAGGCATATATACACTAGATAAATAGACTGATCTTTCACTGCTCATTTGTATGGCTGTTGCAAACAAAAGGAAAGAGACCCTGATACCCCTGGGTGTGGTTATCACCCTGAATTGTCTTGTATTTGGCACTGCAGGCAATGTGCTACTCCCTAGAGAGAACCTGAGATCAAACTCACCCTTAAATATTCATCACTGCATTTCCCACTACAAGCAAGTGCTATTCCTAATTTTACTAAATTTCTCATGTATATTAATTGTCATAAATACACTTTTTCATAGCAGAATGTTAATAAATACATTCTAATAATAAAATCACTGGTTTTCTTTATAGTTCAGGAACATTTTAGAATGCTTTAGTCCTTCACCTGCTAGCAGATATATATCTTCAAGAAGGACAAATAGACATGATGAAGAAATCATTCTTTTTCTTTTTTTTTTCCAGAGCTGCCTTGTTCTGTGTGAAAAGCTAGTAGGGTAGGTACAACTCTACAGTCTTAATGATGAATCAGCTCTAAAACTATTTTATACAATATAAAGTATTGTGGGCACAGTACCAGTGAAATTCTGAAGCACATCACACCACTCCTTATGCTATTGGGACAGTTTCTACTGTATGTTCAGGATTTTTTCTACATGCAAAAAGGTTGTCAAGCACAATGGAATTTTCTTTTTCATAAACAGAAGTATTATTTAACAAAGCATCCAATCTTCTGACGTACTTCTACCAGGCAGTCAAATCTTTCACCTAGGGTGGCCTTAAATAATGTCAGTAATTTTGTATAAGGATTGTTGAGCAGCATAAGTAAACTCAGCTGCTCATTTTGCATGAATTCATACTGAACTGAAGGAGGATATATGAGTACTATCAGTTCCAGCTAAATTAATTTTGAATTCAAGATTCAACTGGAAAATAAATTAATGGGGTAATGATTACCATTGTTTTGTTTAGAGACATATTTATTTGTAGTAATTGTGTTAGAATTGTAATTGCAAAGAAGCAAGCTGAAGGAAGCCTTGGTAAACATATTAATAGTCTACTCTTGCTATTAGCTAGGTGAGATGTGTAAATAAATTAAAAAACCAATAATATAAACCTTATAGCTGTCAGCTATAGTGTAGCAAATGTTATGAATTATTCTGCACTGTTGTGTTCAGCATAGTCCATAATTGATTAAGTCATGGGTAATGCAGAAGAAAGAAAAGGACCTCACAGTAGATATTAGTCCCTTAATTGGAGGAAGAGTCTGCAGTGGCAGGAGGCATAAAATGAACTAGGCTTAATGGCAATTACTTCTCAAGAGAGCCAAAACAATCATGGCACAAAAACTGGCTGTCAACCTACACAGAAATATCTTCTCTATTTTGGTTATTTTTCCTTCTAATTCAAATATGCTGCTTTTTTTTTTTTCATTGTATGCAATGGTATTGAATGAATAAATGACACAAAAATTTAAAGATCTGGGGTTGCCTTAGGAATGGTCTTGAATAAAGTATTTCTTCTGAATCTTCAAAAGATCAGCACAATGCTTATGGAGATTATTATATTCTTGTTTTACTCCTGTTATTCCTACCATAAAAGCAGCACTGCTGAATAGTGCACTGGATTCTCACTCTGCAAAGCTTTCTGCTTGCTCTCCATGGATACATCCCAAGTTTCACCACGGGTCTGAATCCACCACATTGGATTCTGATTACTCTCTGTTACTACCCTCAAAACATGCTCACTTCACCTAACTGGCTCCACATATATCACTTAAATCCTGCTAAGGATCATGATGCCTGATTTTCTACTCTACTGAATACCAGATGCTCTAAAAAAAGATAAGAGGTATTGCATGCTCAGTGCTACCTCATTTTCAGCAAAAACCATGACAACCCCATAGAAGGCTGACATTTGGCAGCCATCTGTATATTATATTATATACTTCCAGAAGTCCTTAAGAAAAATCTAAATGATTCCAAATATTCCAATGTTTTCTATACAGTCTGCAATTACACTTACACAGACAGATAGATCACTCTATCTTAACACCAGTGTCACTGAAAATAGCCAAGGCAGCTGGAATGCCAATACAAAATGTGAAGATACGGCATAGAAATGAAGAATGGCAAGATATGTTACTTAACAGAATGATCCTACTAATAGATCTGTCATCTAATTATAACCTTCTGTTATAAAGTACCCTCCCTTAACCTATACTTTTACTTAAAAAAAAAACCTCACAGTATTCAGAGAAGTATTTGTCAAATGAGACATTCACTGTCCATAACTTGGCTTCGTGGAAAACCTGATATAGAGATATTTTGATTACAAGAGCTACATTTTAACATACCATTTCATCTCCAGAGAGTCAGGGACTATTTGACAGATTCTATAAACTGCAATTTCAGGCAGTATAATTATCATGCTTTTACTAGACTATGACAACTGAACTCACATCACAACACAGGTATAAATAAGTCTAGGAACAGTCCAATCCTCAAAGAAGAGTCCCATGACTAAGGATTGTACCAGTCCTTGTGTACCAACACAAGGGTAAGCTGAAAGAGCGAATTTTAGCAGCAGTTTCAGGCACAGACTGTGCTTAGAAGACAATTTCTCAGAGTGTCTAGGATCTTAGCAGATACATAAAGGTAACTAAATTTATTTTGAAAGGGGTATGTATACAATCAATATTTCATACAATGACATTATTCTCCAAACAAAAAAAATGAAAAACCAGAACAATTATAACACCAGCACAAAGCACTATCAAAATACCAGCACAAAGTGATGAGTAAGCAGGTTAAAGTCCTCTACATCTTTGTACACAAATCTAACAAGCATCTCTTGGTATCGTAAGCATAATAATAGCAGCCATAAATAAAGTAACCATCTGGGCAATCTACAGCTCTGGTCACACAAATAGTTTTCCAATTCTCATGATCACAAACTATAATATAACTACTGTATGTTTTCTCTTTCCCAATGACAGTAGGTCTACACCTCACTGAAAAAGCATTTACTTATGTTTATTGTGATAAGGTTAAAATAAATTTCACTGCAATTTTTATGTACTCCTCAACAACTAATTTGTCTTGATTAACTGATGATGAAATCTTTATACTGTAATTTTATAAATACACCTTATAAACATCAATATGGCATTTTTCATAATGAATATAGGCATTGTTAAATACATGAATGTATTTTAACATCTTTTCCTTGTCCAGTGCAATTCAATGCTGAACTATGTTAGATTACTAAAACTTCAACATGTTTATTATCCTTGGAAAAATTATGAATCTGATCATCTCAGGCATATATAACATCATGGGAGTCACAGAAATATGTTATCTCACTGATTTTAAATCAGTTCTTCAGGTTTTATATCTAAATCTTCATATCTACTGCTGAAGTTTACAATCAAAATGGCCTTCATTTGTTTGAGCATATTTTTAATTGACAGCAGGTGTTCTGAAGAAACACACAAAAAAAATACAGGACCTTAATGTAAATGTCAAAGTAAAATGAATAGAGTAACTGGTGGGGGTCATTTACTAACAAGGAGAAAATACATTGGAAGAATTAAATGCGGGCACATCCAACTTCAAAGACAAAAAGACATCAAAACACAATGACAGAGAGAGGAAAATCCTAGGACTTTTCAGTGAATTAAAGACAATGGAGATGACAGCCATATGGTCATTATCAACAAACACCAGCACTCAAACATGTTCAGAGGAACAGTGCTAAAGCCAGACTTAGATGTAATCCTTTCAACCCAAATTATAGAAATTCACTATTGAGGTTCTCCATCTTTAACAACAACATGAAAAACCAACACAATTAATGAATAAAGCATCTACCACCTCAAATTGAAGCCACTTTTGAAGACATAGGTTTTCACATTACTCATTACATGCTTTTCAGGGCACAGTTGCAAGGCAACTTGCTGCAAAAACCAGGAGGCAGACGAGGCAGCAGAATGTCACGTGAGAGAGGACAGCAACTGAGTACAGCACAGATGAGGAGGAGAAAGCCCTGAAAGGGGAATATAGCCAATGGGTTGGCAACCTGCAGCATGCCTCCCTGCCACTTCTCTACAGCATTCATCTTCCAGCTTCAACTGACACATGCTTTCAAGCTCCCTTCCCATTCCTATAGAATGGAGTGTAGAACATAACAGGCTGTTAACAGGCTGTTCCAGTTGGAAGGGACCTACAATGCTCACCTCATCCAAGTCTGACCACTTCAGGTGTGACCAAAAGCTAAGACATTAAGGACAATTTCCTAATGCCTCCCACTGACAGGTTTGGGGCACCGACTCCCACTGTAGGAAGCCTGTTTCAGAGTCTGATCACCCTTCTGGGTGAAGAAATGCTTCCTCATCTCTGGTCTGAGCCTCCCCTGGCACAGCTTTGAACCATTCCCACAAGTCCTATCACTGGATACCTGAAGTAATTCTACTCAAGTTGTCCCACTCTCTTCTGACTTGTACAAGCTCCTCCCATAGTATTTCACTCTTCCAACTTGTTTGACACTAAAAAGACTACTGAGGAGTAAAAAGCAGTGGCAGGCTGTGAAAAAGTCACAAGCATATGACGGATATGATGAAAGATTTCGAAGTGATGTTTTAGTGGTTGTAATGGAGTTACTTCCCAAGCTCATTTACACTCAGAGCAATCATAGCAATAGTATGAAATACTGTATGATAGTTGCTAATAGCTCATGAAAGAGTGTGTATTTAATTATTAAACTAAATTCTAATACATAATTTGTAGATTTATATATCTAGAAAATAAGTACCTAATTTAATAACTGCTCTAATTATTTTCACTGCTTAAGAAGAGTAAAGTATCTCTGAAATACCACTATTAAGGTGGACATACAGGAGACAGGCACAAAGTCATTTGCAAGGCAACAAACATTTTTTGACCTCTAATTTATAATACTAAATAGTCTCATTTTGTTATGATCATCTGGACAATGAAAAGCCCATGCTGTTTTTATTCAGCATATTCTTTCCTCTTCCTGATGCGTTACACTCACATAGATGCACACAACCACATCTCTGGTGAACCACCTCCTCTTGAGATTCTCAGCAGTTAAAAAGCATCTGAGCTATCACTGACCAAGAACAGTCCTCCACTAAATTTTCTAGGATGCTGTCAAGTTCATTTTTATATACGCCACAATCGAATTTCATCATGCTGCAATTAATTTGGAATTAATTTAAAATTACTTAAAATTTACAGAAGAAAGATCATATATATCACAAAGTATCAATTTATTTCATGGACATAAAATTCTCCCAAGACTGCCCCTAATCCACATAATTTTTGACTGATGTTTGCAATACAGCATTTTCATCAACAAATATTCAAATGAAAATACAGATGCCCAACCATCTTTTTAATGTGTTCACAGTCATAGAGGACAACACAAACAGACTGCACATACACATTAACCCACATAGAGCTGGAAAAAACAACCACTAAGCTGACCGGTACACAGGTAGTTTGCAGAATTTGTTAACTGAATTGCTCTTCAAGCTGCCCTGAGGGGGCTGAACACAAGGAATCAAACGTGCAGAGCTAAGAAGGAATAACCAAATGAAATGACCGAAGCTTAAACTACAGGAAGGTATTTGCAAAAATGCCACCACTGGAGTGGTGTAAGTATTTCCCCAAAATAGCAGTGGCACAGAGTAACCAGGGAAACACGTTGTGCAGTTTCCATCACTGGTATTTTCAATATCCAGTCTTATAACAATATACCCAATTCAGTTAAAGGCATGGCAATATAGAGCACGTGACTTTTCAAAGAGCCTTATTTTTCTGTAATTCAACATATTATTAATATTTTATGCTGCTGAGGTATATCTATTTAGCCAAAGTTTGCATTGGGCTTGCTTTAATATAATACATTGCATGTATCTTTACTGGACTGGAAGTAAGTTAATGTTGTTTTACAGATCTTTGATAAATCAACACATTCATAAAATATAGACTTGAGAAATATCAACCTGAAACATTAATGCATGTGAAGATAGAAGCCAGCTAGCTGTTCCACAGGGGACAAAATGCAGAACTTGGTAGAAATTTGGAACATCTAAGAAGTCAGTAAAAACCTGAACAATAAAACAGTATCTTTGGGTGCCCATTCAGAGAGGCAAAGTAACTCCTAACAACTTAATAAGGCTTAAGAGGCACCCAAACTTTCTGAAGCAACACACTGCATGAGGGAACTGAGCCTCTCACATCCCCAGCTCCTGAGCCATGTCACAGGTTCTCCTCCAGGAATTCACTGAGGCGGTCCTCTGCTGAATTGCCTCCAGTGCTTTCCCTGTAATGCTATAAGTATCCGGGAAGCTAATTAGCATTTCCTTAAAAATCACGAACACATATTTGCAACATACAAAAATACTTTCCCAGGAAAAATAATTAAAATATCGTGAAACGAGTACCATTCCTCCCTGAGTGGCAGAGTATGAAACACAGGAAAAAAAAGCAATCAAGAACCAAAAGTATTTCTCACTGTGCACATTAATAAATGCAATTTAAAGTGTTCATGAAAACTTAAAAAAGGCAAATGAATTTGAGTATAAACAACTAACAGCAATACAGTTATGAAAGGTTTAGAAGTTAGTTTTTTCTCACAAAAATCTAAAAGTAGTATATATTTTTAATGTATTTTCTGAGGCTCTTATTATTTTGCACCTAATCAGTGAAGAAGTGTAGTAAGAGCTATTCAGCACTCTTTGGCTGTGTTAGATAAAATTGTGAGGTAGCCTTTTTAAACGTTTTAGGCTCCAATAATGCTATTGCCAAACCTAGAACAGGGTCCTGCTGTTGGCACTGCAGGATTTAGCAGCTTTACTAATTACTCTACCGCTATGAATGCAAAATTGTCACAAAGTAATGCCCAGAAGTCCTCATGGCTTATGATATCCACCCTAGCAGTGTTTATCCTCTGAAGACATTACAGCATTAATTTTCCTATTTTTAGTTGTGGTCAAAGGTCTATAGATTTCAAAGCTAAGACTGAAATGTGTGCGGATTAACTCTTCATTGTTGCTGAAGTCTAGAAAAGCAAAATCATAGCGTACACAGTAAAAGCAATTGCTGTTCTACTAATTAATAATCACAACTACAGCATGAGATACAGAATTATGAAATAGGGTCCACTTCCTTAAATGCAGTCTGCCTTATTTTGTCTAAGCTTTTGTTAAGTAGGTCTGCAAATGACTGTCCTAGAATAGGTATCTTATGTCTCCTCTCTAGTTGGTGGAAGAAGCAGCACATGTAGCAGAGTATGTGCAAAGATGGGCAGTCCATACAGGTGAGACAACCCTCTTCTTCTATTCATTCTATTCTTGCTGCACAGAACAAGACAGAATCTGATCCACTGAATTTCCATGCCCACTGCTCCCTGCTGAGCACCCAAGAAACTAATGCTAAATATACCACAGGATAGAATTCCAGGGTATGACAGCAGTGGTAATTATCTTTAATGTAATTTTTCTAAACATTTATGGATGAGTGCATTAACATTGACAGAAAGCTTTCAGACTTAGGAGGGAAGGGCCCCAGGTTGGAGTCAGGCAGTGCTACGAGGAGAGCTAAACTTGGTTGCCATTTGGGACTTGGGAGGCTTTTAGGCAGACAACCTCATTCATTGAGTAGCTCCCTCTTCAATCTGAAGGGATACACATCTACAAAGTCTGAGTAGAGGCTACTTTAGAAGAGGAAATGATGTTTCTTAGCATCTTCTGAAGAAGTCACTGCATGGCATTATACAATTTCCCTCTAAATGAAAGAAGAATACACAAAGAGTATGGCATGAAATGCATTTTGGGGAAGAGCCAAGATGCTGAATCCTTTCCAAAAATCCTGAAAATTGGTATTTTTTTTTTCTTCTTCAAAAGCTTTTTTAATAAAAAATGGCAACACTGTAATGAATGTATAAAGAAAAACAAAGAGATCAGTAAAGAGAGAAAAAGACTAGAGATCTTTCTTGGGTAGAACTATGAAATCATGCCATCACACAGAGCTATATTTGAAATTATTAAGCTAGATCCCCTATATATTAAGACATCCAGCTACCTCAAACTCACGCCACTGAATGTCAAAATAATAAAAAACAACCATCTCTTGTTCTAATAGATCTTGTAAGTCTAATAGATCTAATAGATCTCTAAGGAGATCTATTGTATTACAAGAACTATACTTTTACTAGAATTATTGTATTACTGGAACTACAGACTATACATAAGTAATTTTGAAGTTTTATTAAAGGTAGCTCTAATTTAAACATGTCCTCTGGCAATAGTCAATCTGAAATAAACCCCCAAAACAACACAGACCTTGTAGGCACTACTTTTAAACACCTCTGAGACTGTGCAAGTCAGCCAGAGCTACAAGGAAATTTCTATTAAAACTGCAAAATATTCAAGTAAGTGATAAAGAATTTCTTTTGAAATTGTTCTGACTCACACTTGACCACAAAAAAATGCTCCAAATAACTTCCAAATCTACTCTTAGTTTCCTGTATATTTATTTTACATTAAGTGTTCAAGGAATGTTAAATGATAGCTCTATCATATACTATCCATGCTTAGCTCATACATAAACATTCTGCTGTCTCATTCGGAATGGACTTCTATGTTACTCTGTTTACACAAGTCCTCTGCACAATTAGTCAGTGTTACCTGCACTAAATAAAGCAGCAGAGACCAAACAACATGACCAACATATGCACAAACAAAGTGCTGGACCAGCACATCACTGCTCTCTACATGGTAACAGCAGGGTTTAATGATGGATACTACGGCTGTAACTGAAGTCCGGATAAACAGCATCCTCGCCCCGATGAGAAAGCTAATCATGGAGTATTTTTTGTCTTTTTGCAATGTGATAGTTTACAACAATATGCATTGACATTAAGACAGAAAATATAAAGCAGTCACAACAACAAAAAAAATTACCGCCCCCCCAAAAAAAACCTCCATGCTGCAGTTCTAACACAGGTTGACTTCTCAGTTCCCAACTTTAAATGCTTGTCAAAAGACTACAATACTTATCACTAATTGATATCTCTACTAATTACCTAAAATATGTTAAACCAGATTGTTTTGCCTGGGTTACAGATTAATGTCATCCCTGAGGGATTCATACCTTCTCAGCCAGAAGGAAAGCAAGAAGTTGTAGCTCTTTTGGCACTAAGTAATTACCCAAAACTGCAGCTAGCTGAACAACAGGTTGATTGAAAGAAACAAGATTACTACATCGATAAAATCTGGTATTTGTTATTAAAAATATTAAATCTCTGGGAAGAAAAAAAATGGAGAGCTCATCTCTTCATACTAATTAACAGGGACAACTACCTTCTACATTAAGTAATCAAAAAATAAATTAATAGACTGTCTATTATATTTCTATAATCTGAAATGCACATTTAGTATCCTTCCACCACAGGAATGAATAATGAACCAGGATTCCCTGTGATCCCCAGTCACCTTGAATCTTTCACGCACCTTCATCTTACCAGACTAAGTTTCACATCTGTCACAACTTAGGGACAAATATCACCTTTTAGGTTCTTTTTCGTGACTGACTGCAATTATTGAAATTCATGAACTTAAATACATACAGAGCCTCAGACCAATAAGGCCTATGTATCAAACTCTTCAACCAACCAGATCAATAGAAATATTTAAGTAAACTAATGTAATTTTTCAAAAATGCATTCCATAATGAAGAAATACCTGTTAAAGATTTGGGAAAGAAAGTAAATCTCATAACAGTTTAATAGGACTACTGGCCTGAGAATGCAGCTGATTTCAATGTGTAAGTTCAGTGAATTGAGAAGATGATGACTCAGAGGGCCAGACTCTGTTTACATTACGTGGTGCTATTCATGTTATACTACTTTTAGCTTCAGTAACTGATTTGAGGCCAAATATTCTTGTTATAAAGATAAATGTGTTGGAAATACCAGTACTGTTTCTTTCAGTACAAGACAGCAGCAATTATGTAATATCAAGATGATTCCAGTTTGACTACTCAGGAAGCAATCTTTTTCCCTAGAAAAATCTACAGTTACTGTAATTTCTTTAATTCAACTATTAATTCTTAAGGATCCATCAACAAGCTACCAGTATTTCTCGTAAGCTATAATGCTTATGAAATAGAAGACAGATATGCAATTTCTCTAACCTTGTGACAAGCTCATGTCCTTCCCATTCTATCCCATAAAACTGAAAAATGACATCTTTCTTTTAATCAATCTTTAGAATGATAAACATTCACAATTTGTTGCAAATAGGATGCCTGCATTTTGTTTGAAAATCAAATTGGCTCTGAGGCATTTCCTCTTGGCACTAGTAGGGTTTATGAGATTCAAATAATATAAAGCAGTCTTGTACAACATATTGAAGTCAAATCTGAGCATTGTCTCAGTGTGTATCACTGATATTAAGAAGTCTAAACAAAAAACATGGTAGATTTAGTTAGTTGGAAAGACTGAATTACATATATTCATACACACTCATTGAACATGTCAACAACAAGCAATAGGTCCCAGCAGTATGTACAATCTACCTTTAGACAACCTGAGTTAACAGAAGCAGACACTGAGAAAACCTTTACCTGAAGAGTCAGTGACTGTCTTGATATTTTAGAAAAACTCAAGGATGCTTTTCCTTATGGATTGTATTTGAATAAACTTCTTCATCCAATTATAAAGCAATTTTCACTTCTGTCATGACCACTGTTATATTTTCCAAGTAAACAGCCTTTTATGTACTGGAATATACACCATTTGTATTATCTTTCCTGCTAACAAAATTTTGTAATGACAAACTCATGTAAAGTCTTCCCCATGTTACTAAGTTTACCAAAATCAGAAGCAAAGAATGGTTAAGGCTTGAGAATATATTGAGATAAAAGCCTGCCTTAAGGCTTCCTGGTCTTAAAATGCTGCTGGAGATTGGGCCAGCTGGGCAAAGAGGTCTCCTGGGGCGGCAGACAGCTCCCAGGGAGGGGGCATCCCACCCTGGAAGAGATGCCTGCAGGATATATCCAGCCCAAAGACAAGGAACACTCATTTTTGGAAAGCTGAAAAAAAAGCACTGGTATCTGTTCAAATGAGGAGATGAAATCCTAAAGAAGCTACAAAGTTTCCTTGTAATTTTGAATTTTTCAAGGTCAAAGATTGTAAACCTATACTTTTCTAGTGGAACCTGCTTTAGACAAATCTGTTGGCCAGCTGTGAAACTAAGTGGACTCAACTGCACCTAGACTTCCCAGAGAAATTTAAGAAGTACAATTGTTTCACTGAATCGTCATGACTCAACAGATGGGACCACGACCTGATTATACAAACCATTGTAATAGATCACAGAGTTCTTCTTTAAACATTGCATTGACAATATTTAGATATTGTATTAGCAATAAATTTAACACAATAATCCACACGATCACTGTGTCCCACTTGTCATACACTGCTGAGCACCTTCTCTCAACTATTCTGCCACATTAAAACTGGTGCAGAGAGCAGGGTAATCCCTTCAGGCATATCAAGCAGCAGCCTGGCCATTCCCTCTGGAATGAAATGCGTGCATTCAAACAAACTGGAAATGGACGTCTCAAAGAACTTCTACAAGCCAGCAACTGCAAACCCATGCAGAAGGGGAGGGATCGGGCCCAACAAGATGGTATTGGAAAGATAAAATAGCACTGTAAGGGAATGCAAGGGATCAGTGAAAGATGGAAAAGGAAAGGATGTAATATGTAAAGTGCTTGTAGCATGTCTGTCTGCTGCCCAAGGTAAGTGCTAGGAACTTCACAAAGAAAAAGGCCAAGATAGAAATTTCGCAAAATATGACTGTAGCAGTCAATAGTCAATTCAAGGACAGAATAAGGAAGTTAGAAGGAAAAACAGAAGCTACAATAGCACAATCAGCCTGAGGACATGAAAAGAATCAGAACAGGAGGAACAGAAAACTAGTCAGACCTATAAGCCAAAAAAAAGACCACCAAAATTATGGGTGATGGGAGTATATCATACACATTAGAAATCCATCTCATATACACCTGGGAAGCTTGCAAAACTACAAGAAAAACAGAGCAGAAATCAGGGGAGCACTGAGGCAGAATACACCTGCTGAGTAAGCCTGAGAGGGGGATAGAATCCCACTGTCCCCAGAGGACTACTCTGGTCCAAGAGTATTTCTAACTGGACTAGAGGGTAAAAAATCAATAATGTATTTAGAACTGCATACCAGGAAGGAGGAACAGATCCATGAGTTTGAGGGAAGCCTAATCCTTTAGCGGCAAAAGGCCCGAATGAAATTACAGAAACTGTTACTAAAGCAGCTTCTGTGCAACTAATGGACCAATGTGGCCCAGAGAACTTTCCACAGCCCTGATGAGAAACCTGGGATATCTCAGGTCCTTGACAAGAGGGGCCCATCTGTCTTCAAATAAAGGAGGAGCAAATAGCAAGCTCTTGCCTATGATCTTGCTCAAGCTGCCTCTAGATGTCACCTGGGGAGAATCTGAATGCAGCCTGTACACACAGGTTAGGGAAGAGGGACAGCAAGTGTTTTAATGACTAGAAATGCTAAAGCTGTCCAGGCCATGAGACTGGCAACACCAGCCCTTACTCCAGCTGGATCCAGGCTCCCTACCAGAAGACCTGTGTTCAAGATCAAAATCATTTGTAGAGAGAATGATGAGCACTAGGCATTCCTGAGACTTAATGCACAACAAAGTAAGAACTTGTGGTGCCTGAATGGTAGATTCAGCACAAAAGGCCCCACCTGGGGTGCAGCTGCCCAACCCTCAGCATCGCTATTCACCACTGCAAAAGGAACTGTCAAAGGTAAAAAACCCAAGACAGTGACTGGAACAGGTTCCCCATGTGACATAAGTTACAAACAGAACAGAACTCAGCACAGAGAAAAACCAGCCATGTTATCTACTTACCTCTAAGGCCCCAAAGACAGAGCCCTCCTCTCCTGATTTACCCAGGAGCTAAGACAGCTCTCACATTAGACAAATGCCTTAGGCCTGACCCATAATTGCAGAAATGTAACAAGAGTGGATATAGGAAATAATCCTATTTAAATATCATGGTGTTAAAACTATGAGCCTGTTTCCAGGGAAAAGCAGCCCATAACAGTGGACCTTGCAAATACAGGCCCGGTACCCATGATATTAACATACCAATGAGGATGCAGGACTTGGGAGGCCCTGGATTCTTCAGATCAATGAGTCACAGTAGCTCTAGGTGGGTTTATCCCACCCACTGCCCTGACAGTATCACTTAAACTTTCCATAAACACAGTAACACAGCTGATCATTGCTGTAGGGATGGACAAGCTGCCCTGCCAACACACTGAGTCTATACCAGCCTGTTACTCTGACTGTTTAGGAAAACAACTCTTCTGTTTACCTAAGATATCATTTTAAGCTTAAGGATCCCCTCAGCTCCTAGGCTGCCAGCCCTTGGAATCGTAAGACATGCCAGCCTGGATAGAGCCAAATGTGTATTTCTTAAAGGGAACTGCAGACATGGCTACTTAATTAATTTGAAGCTGTTTATCCTGGGAATTTTATCTTTTCCACTGTTTTCCTTCCTGCTAGTTTCTCACTTAATACTTACTGGCTATCAGACATGTCAATATCAAACAGGAACTCAAGTCACATCTGCTACTTGTTATAAAAGAACAATCCGCACTCTTGTATATTCACATACAGTATTAGCAGGATCATGTTTGAAACAAAGCTTCACATGTTATTCATTATTCTCAATTATATTAATACAGAATTTACCATACAGATTTTAAAGCATATTTTACATGAAATGAAGCTTAAAAATTTTGGTAACTCCAATTAGGAGTCTCAGATGTACGATAAACTTCAAAAGTAAATTGCACTATATAAATATTTTATATACTTATAAATATAGTATTATATTATTGACTGGTACAATTCTGGAATAAAAAACCCATCAACATTCCACCCTTGCTCTGAGTTCATACAATTTGTTTGCAAAGACTTCACTGAACTGGAATAACCACAAGATATTTGACTGATTCCACTGATCCTCTTTATATTCCTATATATTTTTTTTATTATAACTCTGAGAAAATTACACTATAGTGCCCACTCTGCCCTTCCTTCAGTTGCTGGATCTTAAGCCTCTAGCACAATCTGAGATACCAAAGGACATCTCATCTGTCCTGGAGCTGCCAGTGCAGCAGCAAACAAACCTACAGATTTCCAAGTCTTACTTGCAATCCTTTCACAGATGTCTTAGGCCTGAGTGAAGCTCAGCTTCAGATTAAGATACCTAAATTTTGATGTCTACTGAAAATGAAAGGATTTGATTCAGTTACCAAAATATAGTGATTTACTACTACCCAAGATGTGGGACAGTCCATCTAGTCTCCAGCTACCACTCTGGAAGAGGACCAGTCTCCCACAGGCCCTGTGTCATACCTGTACCTGATTTGATGATGTCTCTGATACCATGGGACATCAAAAATGGCACTGCATCATATTCAGATAATTGAACCAATCCCACCTTAGATATCTTTCCAACGGAGATAATGAAGCCAGGAAAATAGCCCAGCCCACTGAAGTGGACATTCAGCTAAATTTCTCCCCATTCCACAGATGACATTAACTATACCCCTATCATCCATAAAGAAAGCATAGAGCTTGTTTTGCATGTTAACAGAGGTGTCTTACTAAAGAACTAACTGCCTCACACAGAGCAAGAACAGTGTCATCTCAAACAAGTGGGAGGCAGAATGTGAATGTGTCAATGTGTCATCCTTTGTTTGCAGATTGTCCCCGCAAATTACATCTGAAAGTGTTATACTGGGAAGGTATAAACACGCCTTGTGACATATAAAATTGAATGGTTTGCCAGTTCAAATCTGAGAGAACAATGATAAAGGAGTACAGCTACCCCAGCTAGAGACAGGCAGTGCCTGGACAGCCCATACTGTGTAGGTGGACACTGACTGGCAAATAATTCAGCAGAAAATAACCATTTTAAGTGTTCTATAATGGAGGAGTTTATAGCAATTGCATCTAGTGGCATGGCTCACTGTTATATGAAAACATTGGGCTGTTAGTTACCTCTGAGTTGTCAATTATTAAAAACATTTTAACAATTAGAGTTTCTTCCCAACTTGTTTTAATCGTTTATTGATTCATAAAATATCACCTCTTTGGTGGTATATATCTATCTGAGAAGGAAGACATCTTTCTGGCGTTACTATTTAAGCCTGATTTCTGCTCAGAGTTTCAAAATTATCTTATCTAGAAAGTCCTCATAATCAAGCTGAAGCTTTTGATTAGTAACATTTACTTTGGGATATTAATATCCACAGACAAATTCCCACTCAGTTTCCTAACATTTCAATTAATCTTCAAATATATTCCAGGGCAGCTCTTCTAAGCATTTTTCTGTAAAGCAGCAGTGTATCCCTGAGAGTATGATGATTTCAGTTCATTTTTCATTCTCAAAAAACATTAGAGAATGATATCTTCTTTGTATATGAGATAACTTTGGATGGCACCTCAGCTCCAGTCCTTAGATGGGAACCATTAAATTCAGAAATTCCTTATCTCCTTCTGGGATTAGAAACTCTGGCTATATTCAACATTAAGATGAACTCTTCCCTGTTAAGTCTATTTCCTTCCAGTGCTCTGAATTATGTTTCATATGCCAAGAGAAAACAGTTTTAATAAAGTCTTCACAGTCTTTGTAATAGGAGAGGCAAAAACATACATTTCCCTGTTCAGCTTACTGAGAAAAGAACCTTGCTTTACCTTTGCGCTACAAAGAAATACCACACCATCTTCTTCTAACGAAAAACATTTCTCTAGCAGCAGAGTGTTCTCCAGGCCAACTTAACGCCTCAGAATAACTGCATTACCATTCCTTGGTATCCTAAATACTCAAAATTCATTAAATTTTAATAGGATTGTGGTAGCACAGAACGTGACATATCTTCCTGCACCACTTTTACTTTTCTAGAAAGAGAGAAGCCAACCATTCCAGACACAAGCAACAGATACAGGGGACAGTCAGAATTCAAGCAGATTGGGAAATAACCGAGCCAGCCAACTGTCACACAGAACATTTAGACAGGTGGGAAATACCTCTTCATGTATTTTTAAATCATCAATCATGATGCAGTGCACTGTATTTTTTTTCTAGTCCATTATCTTGACTTAAAATTTATTATCACAGGTCCGTTTTAATATACTCAAAGACAGATTGGCTGATCTACGCAAGACTTATAAAATATGCTTGCCCTTAATTTTAATCAATACTTAATTTTAGCAATGCACTGCAAGTGAAATATAATTTTCTCTCCATCCCTTCCCCTAGAAACTGGCAAGTTTATAGTGGCTACAGGAAAGAAACCCAAAAGTATTTACTGTTCAAAATTAAACTTTGTAAAAATCTCTTTTCTCATAATAATAAAAAGTTGCTCATTAACTAAAGAATCAACACTCCTTGGTAAAATTTATTTCAATTTAACTTTTTTTTTGTCTTCTCAGAGAAACAGAGATTTTCCAGAGCTTTTACAGCAGCCTGTTTAAATTATTTGACCATTTTCAGGACTTGATGTTCTATGTTTCAGGTACTAGTATAAAGAAGATTTTACTCAAAGCTTCAGTTCTCAGTCTACTCAGCGTACACCAGCAATTCACTTCAAATCAGAAAATCTCCTTGGAGTATGACTTTGTATCCAAAGTGACTACAGCAATTGATAACTACAGAGAGAAGGATGTATGGACACCACATCCATCTGTAGCCAGGATAAAACCACCGGAGCAGCTGCTGACCTCTCACAGCACTTTTCTGGTTTTTTTCCTGACATACAGCACAGTTATGAGAAGTGCATACCTCCCACTAAGCATCCTGGGACTGGTTTGGATACAGTTGTCAGTATTCTAGTCATTTCGGACAGATACAAATTAAGTACTCATGCCATGTTTAGTCTTCCAGATGCTATACAAATCTGGACATAAATAATATTACCAAGCCATAGACAATATCCAGCATTATACAATTAGAGCTGTAGAAACACCACCTCAGAAAGGGTGTATTTTTTCTGAATTTGTTGTTTAAAACTATTTTAAAACTGTAAGTAACAAACTTCATCATGTAAACAAAAGTGAGTAACATTTTTCAGAAACCGTAAAATACTATAAGATACCAAACACTGCGTTCCATTTGACTCTTTATAGATCACCTGATCAAACCAAAAATGGATAGAAGGTATGTTCAGAACTTAACAGTAACCCACTTTCAATGCATAAGTGACCTTAGCTCACTATAGTCATAAATAATATGTATGGACAACTCTGTGGCTATTAGCAGCATTATGTTTTAGAAAGATTAGCAGAATTTTCTGAAAAGCAAAGCTTTCCTATCACCATTACCCATTACTCATTAAAAACATCCAGAACAAGGCACAGATGCCTCCTGCCTAAGGAAATTATAATCTAAAATATTGCAAAAGTAAAACCACATTTGAGAGTGTGCATGCAAAGGAAGAAGGGAGAAAATTAGGAAACTGGGAGAGAGATCGTACGTGCTTTGCTTTTTAAACCACTCTTTTGAATTGCAGAAGTTCTGAATCATTTATTAAATAACACAGAATAACGGAGTTTTTAAGGGGGAAGCCACAAACATGACAGCTTAGGGAAGTAGGGTGGAAAGAATCACCTGAAATGCACTTTGGAGCAAAGCAGAAAAATGTCATGACTGTAGTATGAAAATTGTTTTGTTGGGAATGGAGAGGGAAACCTAGGGATGAGTATGACGAACATAGTATCATGATATGGAGCTGTGGAAACCTGATACCAGAAGAAAACAAATAAAAAGGGACTGGACATTATCAACATCTTAATATACACCAACTAAGTAATTACAATAGGGTCAACAATCTTCCTCTGGCCTCAAGACCAACTGTCACATACAACTCACATCTGTTTGTCTATGGCAAAAATGTCAAGGTTTTGCTCAACTGTGAACCATGCCCAGGCTCTCTCTGGGAGAATTGCAGTTGGACTGCCCCAAAATCATATCAGAAAATATCCCACAAACTTAACAATATCAGCAAAAGTGCCAGTCCTTGTGCTTTAGTACTATCCCATTTCGTTACCCACTATGGATACAGCTTTTGTGTAATAAAGGAAGAAAGGGTAGAGGATTAAAGAACACACATTCTTTGACTCCCTTACCACTTTTCCACATCCTACACACAGGCTCCCTAGCAGAGGACCATTCCAGTTCTCTTTCAAGTGATGAGTTTGTAGATCCTTCCATCTAAGCCTCATGCCTCTGCCAGTACAAGAGGCAAACCTGATCCAGTGCACAGTGGTGGCCATTAAGTGTTACATCTTCAGCCTGTTCCACAAAATCACAAAAGTAGACTCAAACAATGAGAATTCAGTCAGGCATTAGATCTTGTGTTAATATTTATGTACAAGTACAGGAAAATAACCCTGTCTCTATGTTCCTCTTCAGTATCAATGAGAGACTTCTGAATTACAAAATAATCGGGACCATTTCACAACTCACAATGACAATGCAAACATGGATATAACAGAGTAAGCTTCCAGGTGTGTTCCAGCACCTGACTGCTCCCAGTGAAATGACCAACTGAACCTCATGCTTCTCAGAAATTAAGATACACTGAAAGAACAGCAGTTTGGAAGGCACTACTCAACCTTCTAAACAGACGCAGTCTGACCTTACATTGATCATTACCTTGCTTAGTCCTTTCCAGCTGAGAGAAGGAACCGTATCATTTTTCCAATCGGAAAGCATTTTTTTCACTGATCTTATAATCTTACATAAAAACATATAAAGCATTCTGCAGTGGAGAGAGCTTGATTTATTTGTTGCTAGGTATGCAGTACTTACAGAAAATGAAAGTCAAACCTTAGTTTTTTATTCAATGCCCTGTAGAGTTAATTACTTCCACAGGTGACTATAGTACATAATTATTTTATTTTATGGGGTTTTAATGCACTCCTGAATTTTACAACTGTCTGGTTGTTTTTTGGTGGTTTTTTGTTTGTTTTTTTTTTTTTGAAAGGGTAAAAAGATACTAGCAATTAATTTTCCAGAATACCTCAGCAAAGCCTGTCTTCAGCCACTGGAATAACCTCCTAGGGACATGGTAAATCCCCACCACTGGATGTTTTCAGTGCATGATTGGTCACAGTGCTAGGTAATCTCATACAGGCTCCCTTTCCCACAGAAAGTTAAACCAGATAATCTCTCAAGGTGTCTTCCAACTTGGGCTGCTCTATAACTCTCTCATCCGCCTTTAGAATAAATTAAAGTTGCTTTTTCGTAAATCATTGCAAGTCAGTCATGATGGAGTTAACTGCATTTTGTCTTTTCCTGGGTCTTTAAAGTAAAAGGACTAAACACACCAATTGCTTCCCATAAAATTAACATATTTTCATTTCTCATCCTTGCCAAGTAAAATATACTGACAACATTATAATTATTTTCTGTTAGCAGTTAGTTACATAAACACAGTTGACCGTATAGTACTTCATCCTGCCCTAAATACCACATTAAAGGATAGGGTCCTGTCCAAAAAGCTTTACCCATTAAGCTAGTTATCCAAATCTAGGTGCATCTTACTGTATCATATTTATAATCTGGAATTTCATACATATCTGGACAGTTCTACCTAATCAGAAATTATACATATAAGCAGCTTGCTTTTCATCACAATCAACAGTGTTATTCTGGTCATACTGCTATTTCAAAAACAAAATACTTCTCCAGTTGTTTTCAGCACAATCAGTTTTTAAATCATACCTAAGTTATGCTACTTCCTCTGTCACTATTAATTTTCTTTGCAGCCTAGTTTGAAGAATCTTATCAAAGGCTTTGTGAAAATCCTAGAACATTATGTCTGACAGGTAACCTTTATGTACTTTACCTACTTTTTTTTCAAAGAACTCCAACAGACTAAAAAAGAACACTCTTCTTTAGAGAAATTCTGATACTTTCCCCCCATCACACTACACGAACATGCTACTCAATCTTTAATTATAATCTTCACCTTTACCAAAATTCTCAAGAAAACCCCTAGACTGTAACTCACTATCTCATGCCTTCTCCCATAAGGACAGTATCACAGTACTGACACTACAGTCTTCTTTAACAATTACTGGTTGGAAATGCAGTGTGCTCTACCAGTTTTCCATTTTCATAAGTGGTTTGATTCAGAGTATTTAAAATGTGCATAATGCTTTAAATATACATAATACTTCATAGATACACAGTGACAGGTCAAGTCTGTCCTGTGAAATTTATAACCTACTAAATAAGGCTATTTAGAGTAACGTTGTCCAGATCTAATTAATTTCTGCTTTATTTCATATGGGTATTTCTTCAGAGAGAAATAATAATTGATTGTCAGATGTTTTATGAAATAATAATTTTAATTCTGTTTAGAGAAACACAAAGTGAAAGTGAAACAAGTCATATGCAACTAGAAAGCTGTATTATACATGTATGTATATGTGTATAACTAGATAGCGTGCATATATATATATACACACACACACATATATAGTTATACCATCAATACAAGCTTCCATAAAATGGAAGACTGATAATTACTTTCTGAAAGATTAGGGAATTAATTAAAACAAAAAGGAGAGCATATATACTAGTAGCCAATCTTGCACTACTATGTTGCAAATGAGATCATCCGCATCAAATACACTCTCAAAGCCGTTTGTTCAATACAATATCATGGCTGTTTTCACACGTGCAATTCAAATACCAGGCTTAAAAGTGCCATTGATACCTTCTTAGAAAACATGAAGCTCATGATCAGACCTTATTTTCACAAGTGCTGGATGAGCTAAGGAATACGTTGTACTTAGAGGTAGCATTCCAGCATTTTTTTGGTTGCTTGCTTGCTTTTTTGCTTCACTGGCACCTCTCCAGCCTATTGACATAAAAGAAAGTGGCTTGGAGCAGAGACAAAATGCTTCTGCAGGTCCTGGCAGATTAGGAAATAGTGGCCTTCTCTAGCAGTCATTCTTTGAAATGCTAGCTGGGGGAAAATGAGCTGAAGCAGCACAGAAGAGAAACAAGCCAGCAGTTTTACCTCCAAGCAAACTAATATATGAGTTACTCCTGGAGAGGAACTGTTTTGGAGCAAAACGCTACAATATCTGCATAGTTATGCCAAGATGCCACTGCTCTCTGGAAGCAGACTCTACATTTTTTGCTGGTCACTGACTGCTGAATTACACTAGCCCAGTTTATACCATCTGCTGTGCTACCTTTATGCAGAACTGATTTGCTGTGTGGTTTTTGGGAGCTGTTTGGCTGACTACTGTTTCTCAATTTTTTGCATTTCTTTGTATCCTCACGCTATTTCCAGAAAAAAAATGGGAGAAAATTAAAATAAAAAATTGGCTTGCTTAAGAAACATTTAGTGTAGGAAAACCAGCAATAGTTGACCATGTGGAGAACACACACAGACAGACACCAACTGTTCAAGCAGTGTAGAACCGAATGTCTGCATGAGTTGGTAAAGTTCTGGCGACAGAGTTACGAATCAGAAGGGAAACCTTCTCTGGCTTTGAAAAGCAAGTGGAAAAGATAGAAGTATTACCTGTTTTATCTATTTGGGTTATTTTCATAACACTAATTTTCATGAGTCATCACTACTCTCAAAATCTTCAAACAAATATGTTTGTAGAATATAGTAGTTGTGTTTGGGTAGAAAAATAATTTAAAATCTATAATTCGCCTATGTTGGACCAATACTATAGTTTTTCTTCTCCTTTATACTGGAATTTGGTGTTTTAAAATACATGAATGATGATACCTTGAAGAATATAATTATCAAAACCGACTAATTCACAGGTATATTTTTGTCCTTACAAAGCCAATTTAGATTTACAAACAATGTGTTTCATAAATGGTGTTATTCACTGTTTTTTACCATAAACCAAGTCACACTTTTCAATTAAGCTGGAATTAAAGGAAACACTATTAAGTACATTTTTGACTAGCACAAAGTGAGATTAAAGATAATAACTGATAACATCAAAAAAACTAGAGCTAATGAGTTTATTTTCTTGCAGTCTTTGTTAAAAAAAAAATCATTAATAGAGCAAGGCAGTCTTAAAATAGGAAAGATCTTGGAATAGTTTTAGGTTAAATACTACTTACATCAGACAGTTTTTAGTTCTCAGACTGGTTGAACGTAATAGAATTTATACTAATTTCACAGATGTAAGACATGGCGCAAAGCTCAAGCAAACAATCCTGACTAAAATAGTACTTGCTTCACATAAAGCAAATCACTTGCTGCGGCATGGTCCAGGAACTGTGTATCAGCTGGGATTCTGGTTAGAATAAACATCCTTGTACTTCTTCATCTGTCAGAAGGGCCTCTGCAGTCGGGGCCAAAGAGATTCCAGCTGCTTTGTGGCAGCTAGCAACAAAGCAAGAGGAAAGGTGAGAAGAGGAAGGTAAAGAAACAGTGTCAGAAATCTCTGGGGAAGAAGAAGGATGAGGAGACATCACTGCAACTTGGAAAACTGGCTGAGCTAATACTAGTAATACTAGCAAGTATATTTGAAAAATCAAGATTTTTGAAAGTTTCAAAAGACTGAAAATGCTAAAATACTACTAAGATTCAACAGAAGAAAAGGAAATAATAACAAATTTAAACAAAATTATAAATTATTGGTAGAAATTATTAAAGTATCTCTGAACATTAGAAAGATACCAAATAATTGCTAACTCAGACTTACTACAAGTCATGGCATATCTGCTTTTGCAACAAACAAATTTCTAAAGACCCCTGCAAATACTTCAGCTTTTTAAATCAAGTATAGTCTAGGTGAACAATGCTCATTCCTATTGAACATAAAAATCTTTCTTGTACCAGTACTGTAGAAGGGTTATGGTATGTCATGCTTTCAATGGGATGTCTGGGAAGATGTTACCAAAATACATTCCTTCTATTAAAACTGCAGATAATCTTTTCTACTGAAAAAACCCAAGGAGCAGTTTAACAAAACTGACCTTAAAACAATGCATCAAAAATGAGACAAATTCCCTAAGAAGAGCTAGGAATTAACTTTAATTAAGGCATAAGAGTTTGTCAATAATATACCCATATTTTAGGAAGAAACTTGCACGCACATCCAGAATTTTTAGGCAGCCCATCAAGCTTCAGTACCACCCTTAAATTTGAAAGAGGACTGTACAATAGGAAAATAAAATTTAAAGATTCATATTTTCAAATTCTATACTTTTTTCTTAATTCCTTATAATTTAACCTCAGAATTGTAACTTTCCACTGTTTTGGTGGACTTAGAGATTATTTAATCAGAATCTTTCAGCGTGAAGATCAAACAGAGCTTCACTAGTACAGTTTTTAAAACATGAAACTGACATTTGACTTATTCAAAATGCAATTATCTTTTAGACTACCAAGAATCTACCAGCTTAATAAAAGCTCAGGTTAAGGAGCCCATATTTATTAGTGTCATTGAGATAATTGCATTTGACTTTCTTTGCTGGCTGTAAGAACTTTCAGTCACAATTTTATTATCTGACCTAAATGTATAAGTGATAAGCAAAACATGATTTGGCAAGTGGCAGTTTAAACACTTCCTGCAGCCCATCATGCCTTTAGAGACATGATATATTTTTAAAATAGAACTCTAGAGATGAAATGCTGGTCTGCTTCCTGGAAGGAAGAACTCCAGGGTAAAGAAGTCAAGATACTGTCAGGGAAAAAATAAAGAGAAACTGAATATAAAGAGTCATATGCCAAACAGAACAGGCACACATTTGGCAAATACAATTAATGCAACTCCAACCTGCATTAGTTTTAATAAAAAACTATTCTTCAGGCTGCTGCACTAGGTTAATATTTAGCATAGCTGAACCTGGAGACAGAGTTCTGGTGTCAAATGAACAGAACTGAACAACACTGATTGTGGGCCAAATATTTCGGAGCCTGAGAATTGCTAGCTCTTCCCAAGGGAAACTTTTCAACAGTTTGTCCTCTTCCCAAAACATCTTTCTGTAAATAACTACTTTTCTCACAACATTTTTAAGTAAACAATATTCTTTTTCCCATAACAAACCTCTCTTCAGGTGTTGTGTACTATTTCTGTAGTTTAATGAATTTGAGAGGTGTCAAGCACTATGCACCAATAACGCGGTTTTTAGCACAGCATGCTATAAAAAAGTGGGATGGATTGTAAATAAAGCCTTAATTTTCTCTTCTGTCTTCTGAGAATTACTGGAGTCAACTACCCTTATTTAGTGCCCTACAACAACAACTGATCTCATTTTAAGTGGAAAATCATGTGCTAGAGGATAGCAGAGATCCCAGAAAGCAGGCATCCACAACATGTAGTTAGCAAACTGAGGCACTCACTTCTGAAGTATGGTTTATTATTTAAACAGCATCAAACAGCTGCAGCCACTCAGTGTTTGGGTTCTTGGTAAAGCTTACAGCATTCCCTTTCTGCATCCATCCACCTGTATGAGAGTCCTAACTGGCATATGTTGGAGGCAACAATGCTTTATTTGGTCTGAAGACTTGCAGTAGTCCACAAGTAAGGAACACTCTTTTTAGAGAGCACACAGTGGTGCACAGGTCTCTTGGAATTTAATCCCCAAGATGCTATCCCAAAACAGCATTACAATTTATGTCATCTCATTTCATTCACTTTGCTTTTGTGATGCTTACAAAGTCCTAAACTCAGCTGCCCAACATTTCTATATACTCTTGTTAAAACGACACAACTTCACAGTACCACAATAGCAGAATTTTATTAGTAGGCATTCCATTTTAATCTGCTTATTCTTTGAGCACATATGTTGTCTGTAAATCTTCCATACTTCCGTATTATTCCAAAAGGTTAATGATTTGCTTGTGTTTTGCTTACTGCTTGTCTTGGGTTACAAGACACTGCTTATTCTTGATTCCACAACAACAGTGAATCAATGTAATATTGTATGTAGCCTTGCTCCCAAGGTAAGAGAGAGCAGTATACCCTACCTCAACCATGGTAACCAGACAGCCTTGATATGTGATAGAAACACACTGATAAAAACTTCTTTCTACTTAAACAAAAAAGCAAGTCACTCACAGGTTCCATTTCAAGGTAAGACCACATACTGTATAAAAAAAAAGAGATCTACAAAAAAATATGGTCACAACCAACAAAGCTACTGAAGATTAGAAGAAATTACAATGCAGAAAATCAAGTGCTAACAAAATAACACATTTCAAAGGAGGCTGCTAGCTGAATCCAGACCACGGGACTGAAATGGATGAGCTGTGCTGGGTTGACCACCAATGCTGCTCTATTGCTGCCCTCCTCAGCTGGAAAGGGGAGAAAAAATGCAGCAAACAGCTCCTAGGTTGAGTTAAGGGAAGAAAGGGAGCTATTTATTGACACCACCAAAAGAGACTTGACTTGGGGAAATTAACTGAATTTATTACCAATTAAATCAGAGAAGGGTAATGAGAATAAAAACAAACCTTAAAATCATCTTCCCCCTCCTACCCCTCCCTTCCTCGCAGTCTTAACTTTTGTTGAGGAATCCATTCAGTGCCGGTATCTCAGTGAGCAGCTGCAGTGGAAGCCGTGGGTTGAGCTCTGGGAGCCCAAAGCAAAAGGACAGGAATCACTGACGTTTTGCAAAACAAAGGGATTGGAGACCTGTGGCCTGGCCAGTGGACCAGACACTCAGAGACATGGCAGGAGCCAAGGGTTCCAGACTTCCCTGTGCTTAAACTGTGTGGGGATAAAACCCAAGAGGGTCCTTTGTTCAAGGTTCTTCTTCAGAGGCATGAGCCAGAGCTGCTATTTTATTTAGTTATTGCACCAAGATTAAATTATTTTAAGGATTGGTTCATCTGAGACTCTGCTGTGGGAAGCCTGGGTCTGAGCCAGCTCAGAAGTCTGGTGTGACTGTGCGAGTGTGGGGGTGTAGCTGTGAAGGCACCTTGGTCCCGGCTCAGGTGTGCGAGTGTGACTGACAGAGTGGCTTCTGTCAGTGGCTCCTGGAGGGACGGGCAGGGACATTTTTTTAAAACTGTATTCCTGATTCTCTCCCTTGTTGCCCCATCATGGTGCCAGGCATTGAGGCTAGTTCATCACACATTGACTCTGCCACTTCTTTCTCTTCAGGGGAAGGACTCCTCTCACACTTCCCCTATTCCAGCATGGGATTCCCTCCCATGAGAGACAGTCCTCCATGTGTGGGTACACGAAAAATGGAATATAATCAGAAAGGGGAAGAAGCAGCTTGCTATTTAAGAAACAAAGAAATGCCTAGAAGAAAATGACAGTGTTGTTGTAAGAGGTACATTAAGAAAACTGGATTATTTTGCAAAACAAAGAACGGTGCAGTCTAGACCCTGTGGTGAGGGCAGGAAGACCTTCCTATCCAGGCCAGGATGAATGGGTTATTGGTTGGTACACTTGCAGAGAAAATCAAGAAGAACTTCTAAATGCATTAACTGAAAGAAAGGATGGAGAAATCATAGGTTCAATACTTAACTGGAAAGGACTAAAGGTTACCAAAGCAAACAAAGCTATTAGAGACACACTGGAAAGCGCACTCATGGATATCTCCACAGGGAAGATATCAACTGAACTGAAACTTTAAATGATCAGATAATATGAACAGTGACACTTGGGTAGAAGGCATCTCCCGGACAGAATCCAAGGCTCAAAGACGGCATTTACGGGCAACTGTGCTTTGCAGCGATCAGTTTCCTGACAAACAACAAATGGTAAAAACATTAATATGTACTACCACTATATACTGACACAGCATCTCACACCTACCTCCTATAGCTTGTAATCCAAGTGAGACAATGGCATGACATGACATAGGACAATTCCCAAAAGGGAAAGCAAAAGAATTATGAAAAAGAACACTAAAAAGGAAGTAAATATTAAGAACTTCCAGATGCAAGATCCTGACTATAGGGTGCAAAAGACTGAGTGACTTATTATACACATGTACATAAAGTAAGTAGCAGCAGACACAATGACTTTACCCCCCACTCCCATCCACTATGTAGCTTAAGCAACAGGCTCCCATATATACAGTTCTTGGCAAGAAAGCACTAGAGGGCTTTTGTACCCAACCAGGACCACTGAGTGAGAAACCATGGAATAGACTGCACCCAGAAATGATGGTCAGTGGGTATGGGATATTCAACCACTTCAAATGAAGCAATACCAACAACCAAAGAAATTATGTATTTCAGCCTCTAAAGAAAACTTCTTTTCTTTACTAGCAGTAATTACTCCTCAAGCACATCTTCCCAGATTTTCTCAAGAAGGCATGTGCTGCATCATCCCTCAGTCTGATGTTCATGCAATTTACTAACACCACAGGGTTACTTCAAAAGTACCACTGTCCTAGGGTGAAATAATAGACTTCAATATGAGTTATACCTCAATTCAGGCACATGAGAACAATCTCAAAAGTTAACTTTGAACATCAATATCCATGTTTTCTAATGACTGATTACTTGTAAAGTTGTAGTAAACAGCTGAAAGATATCCATTTAGCAATGAACACAAATGGACATCAAAGACTCGAGTTTTTTCCCCTGCAGTTGTCAGGTATTTTTCTTAAAGTGATAATAATGTTATGATAGCTGAGATTAGCTGGCACCTGAAAACTCTCTTTCAAAGGTCTCCAATAAATTGTTACTGTAAAATGGTACTATTTTTCTTTCAGAATAACTTACAGTAAGATCATTATCTCAGCATTACTGAGACTTGCCTCTGGACCAAACATCCCTTCCCAGTCCATGTACCTCAGGCTATAAGCATGTAAATCATGAGAGATGGGGAAGTTACAGAATTCAGAGGTCACAAGCTTATGGCCTTTATACTACTCAGCATTCAAATGAGGGACTAAATTCCTGAGGGCCTTTTGTCAGACAGATGAAAAAGCACCCTATAGACTACTATAGGCAATAGAGATGTCTCACAGGTTATGAGACAGTTTTACCTTAATTCACTCACTTATCCAGAGGAAAGAGATAGATAGTGAGTTGCTATCTGGACTGAAAGCTCCTAGGACAAACACAGGGCCACACTGAAATTTGTAGTGATTGAAAATATACCCTCCAATACTGAATTAATGAACAAAGATGGTGTTAAAAAAGTATCCAAAACTTCGTGTCTTGGCAAGTGATCAGCTCAAAAACACTTTAGTCTTTCAAAATCTACAATCACTTTGATATCAATAGCAGCATCATGCACAAAGTGAAGCTGAAGACAGAAGCAGTACAATACAGATACTCTCAGCAGATTCAGAGTTAAGAAAAACTTGCTTTTACTAACCAGTATTGTGTTATGTAGCAAAACTTTTAAAGTTATAAGCTATAATAGAAGAATTTTCAAATGTAGGGATAGGATAACACTATAAATACTACTTTTGTTAAGCTTTAGGAGAGGTTTTGATGTTCTCCTCTGTCTCTACCTGTTGGCAGAAATCCCAGAAGCCACCTGTGCAATAGAATTAGGAGCCAAGAATGTATTTTTGGAGTCCACTGAAAAAATGTGTCATTTTCAATCAATGAAAAATAAATCAATGAAAAATAAAAAACTTGCCCCAAATCCCTAATTCACTTCCTCTCATTCAAACATCCATGAAACATTTATGTTTGAGCTCAGGAAAGCAACATAATACTCTAAAAGCAAAAAATCACAATATGCAAGTACAGTTCAATTTATTTTCCCTGGCAAATTGTATAGTGGACGAGCAAAGTATGATATGCCACTTAAAAAGTACAGCTTAAATTTACCCGTTGCAATTCTTATTTTAAAAAGAACAAACACTTCTATTAAATACTGCAAAGTTAAAAATGAAAAACAGTTCAAGCATCCAAATTCCAGTAGAAAACTAGCTTTAGCATAGCTGGAAATCACTCTTAATGGGGTGACTGAAATTAAGCATTTTGCTCTGCATCGCCCTTTTTCTTTAAAAATACAGTACTGTATAATTCTATTCCCAGAGCATGTTCAGCCTGAACAGAATCCCCTCACAAAGCTGCTGGTTATGAAAAGAGCTCCTTGGAACAGTAATAAAGCATTTATCAGGCATATAACTTTGGCATCTAAACTTCATTTTTGCCACAGTCTTTCTTCATGCATAAACCCCACATACGCAGCCAAAATGTCCCATCAAAACCTTCTTCCTTACGTCACTGAAGACACCTAAAAAGTTTGACTTAACACACACTTAATAACAAGGTTTTCACTGATTTTCCTCCTCAGGAGTTTTAGTGGAATGTTTTAGAAAAGGTTAATTTTTTCTGTATTAATTTTACCAGAAAGCTTCAGATTTTCTTATCTGTGCCTTCTGTTCTGAGCTAAGCAACATCTGAACTCATTATTTTTATTTAACATTTATTATCTTCTTAAATAGTGTCATACTTAATTCCACCACTACTAGACTCTGATAGAACTAAACACTTTCTATGGTGCAGGAAGACTATCAAACAATTTTGAAGTGCGTTCCTTGCCATAAAATGTCAGTGAAGTCATAGTGCCCAAAACCCATCTCCAGAAGTTTCTGACACTTTTAATACGTTTTATTTAACCCAAGCAAAGGAAAGAAAACATGAAGCTACTAAAACTAAAATTCAGTTATATTTTTCTATGCTGTTTAAATGAAGATTGACAGTGTAGAGCAATATGAACAATATCTAAGGATGAAGAGAGAAACTGGAATTCAAATCTAGGGAAAGATGCTCAGGGGAAAAAAAAACCAAACCTGTTTGAAGGCTCAGAGAAATTTCAGAGAAACAGCCTAAATTTGACACATGAATAAATCCATCCACTTCGGATTGTAGCTGGAAGAAGGTGCTGTATAAAGAAGCCAAACCTCACATTGGAGGAGTCTGGAAGTTAAATAAAAAGATCATGGAACTCAAATATTGCAGCAAACAACCCAAGGAACAATACACCCATTAGTATATCCCAGGAAGATCCACTTTTACAGGGCTGAAGACAATAACATTTAGATAAACTACACAAATCCCCAGTGATTTGGAACATTTCTTAAAAGAATCAGAGAGCTGAGTTAAAACTCAAAAAACAAATGCAGGATGTTCAAATGCAGGGGGAAGATTAACACAATAAACTGAACGGAGAGCACTGTAAGAAAAAGGTAACAACTAAGTTGTGTGTCCCATAAGACAAATAAAAAGATACCAAAGTGCCTTGGGATAGTGAACAGTATAACAAAATCCCATCCCATCCCCTCCCACCTAGCATCTAAAGCAACCACCAGTGACTACTGTCTAAGTTACACAACAAGCAACTCTAAATACGGAGTAAAAAGAAAAAAAATTAAGTAAAACAACCTCCATTTTTGAAGCATTCTGGAATAAACATGACAAAAAGGGTCACATGGCATCTTGGAGAGTACTGAAACTGCCCACCTGCAGCAGCTGAAAAATACAGCTTCTGTATTTTAGGTGTAATGAAAATGAGGTGTCACCATATGTTAATAGGATTCAATAAAAGTGACACAAATATCAAAGTAGGTGTTCTCAGCTGAGGTACAAGTGACCAGAAATCAGTATGGAAAGATCTGGTAGTCACAATTCCTCAGAATTTGAGGAAAAACAGAGTTGAGCAAAATCCATAAAATATGTGGTTTCACATAAAACCGTAACTCCTATTGCCAGTGTTACTAAGGAGAAGAAAGGTTATCTAAAGATGGCTGGCAGAATAAATTTTCACCCTCTAAGGTAAAATGTTAAGGCCAAGCACTTGATGGACTCTGAGAAAAAAATCCTTGGTAGGAAAAAAGATCTGTCCCAGTTCCTAAGATTGGAATTTGTAAAAAAAAATATGCTAAAAGGTATGACTGGGACTGCAGATTATGAAAATTTATCAAACTAATATCTGTATTGAGCAAACCACTAAGGCTTGTAGCCCAAGTCAAAAATAAAATCAAACAGAAGGAAAACACTCATCACTGTGATAAGAAAAATCATGTCTCTAGAATGCTCTGGGCAAAATTTTTATTAGGTTGGTTGGGAAGGTGGGAAAGGGGTAAGAGAAATCAAACTATAAAGCTATACTTTGTGGTTGGTTTTTTTTTTCCTAGATGAGTGTTCTCTCTCTTTCCTAAAATAATCTATTGAGAAGATGCTCAATATGTATAACACCATCTTGCGTATCAATTTTATTAGTTTATTAATCTGCTGTACATAAGATGTTCTGTAGTAGTCCACAGGTTTTTTGATATACATGGAAGTATGGCTCAATATGGATTTCAAATAGTCAGTATCCCCAAGTTTAAAAAAGTGAAAAAATAATATTAAGATAAAAGTATGCCTTAAAACTGTTCTGGAGTTTGATTCTGATCCAATTTTAGAGAATAATACAAATCATGAACAAAATGTTAATGAAAATTCACACTGCCAGAAACTAATGCAGGAAACTATCCCCCAGGATATTAACTTATATAAGGGAAGTGACCAAATTTATTTTTTAAAAAGTGACCAAACACCAAAATCTGACTGGAAATGCCAGATGTACTCAGTATTTCATTTAAGTCAAACTGGTGAAGTCTATCCTTAAGCCTCAACTCTGGTCTTCACCCAGCTGTATGCTGGGTCAAGCCTACAACACGGCAATGCTTCTCTACATGAAGAACACTGGTTTTCTAGAAAAACTGAAGTACGGTAGAGGGAAGAGAATAGCACTATACTGCAAGAAGTGGGCTGCCCTGTACAAGCAGGGGAAATCAGGCTATGGTGCTCACTCTGGACTACACCTGCCTTTCAAATAAGATGCAAGCAGCACATATCTACAGGACAATGCAAATAACTGGAAGACAAACATTTCACCTCGAATTTCAGTTAGGTCATACATTTCGTGCCTCTGACAGCTACAATACAGTCTGCTGCAGGGGTAATAACCGTATCATATCTTGTATGGCACTGTATCTTTTCCTAATTTGCACTTCACTTTTTCATTTTAAACCAGTGTACGGACCTGAATTACTCTTTACTGAGTAATATCACAAGTGCTTAAAGCTGCTCAGAAAAGCCTTCCAATAAATAAACTGTAATATAGCCTTCCAGTGTCTTACAGAATTTATATATATACACATATTTAAATCACTTCTTTATTAGGATGAGATACTTAATTCAAACTTAAATGACCCAATTCGAGTCATTCCAATTGTTGTCTTTCACCATGAAAGCCAGTAAGACGCAAAATCCAACATTATAGCAAAACAATTTTACCTCAGAAATGTTAGTCAAAACTACTCTTTAAACCCACTACTTCATGCAGTCTGTTTTTATCCTTTCCAAACATTTTGTTTCAGTTTATGGATATCACAGCAGTGAGTTTGCAAAACACAGGACAGTTGGCTGCAAATTGGTGCTCACATTGCTGTGAGTGCTGCTGCTCTTTAATCTCCTGCAGACTCCACAACTGAACACTTTCTCAATATAATCCTGGCACATCTGAACCATCTTCTGTGCAATTCCATAAGGCTGAATAAAGTGTCCACCATAATCATCTCATCTTTGACCTGAGAACTTAGTGAGCTGTAGCTGATATAAATAGAAGTCCAAGTTTAGAGCTCCTAACCCTACTACACTCCTTTCCAAAGTTTGAAGACTATTATGAGAAGAAAGAAGGGAACTCCATATCTAAAATTTCAATATCTTCAGTCTTACAATCCTACCTTTTAAAATAAAAAGCTTAAGTAAACTAATAACTGGCTAATCACAGTTCCAAAAGGATTGTAAATATTACTGTCGTGGAAGATCTCAGTTGCTGTTTAGTACAAAACTGGGAGAATCACTGTAACATAGATTGTTGTGTTTATTTACTGGATAATTGAACACATATACACAGCTGGCAAACACCTACAGAGTCCTTCTGAACACATGAAATACCATAGTATCAAAACTATGTAATTCTTAACAGAATCTTTTCAGAAAGAACTGAATTTCATTTTATTTTTTCTTATATAAACTAACAGCATTTTTAAATGCTTATTATACTACTTTTACCTACCCATTTTAACTGAATAAAACTTAACTAAAAGCTTCCAGAAGTCCTCACTTAATGTTCAACATTTTGTGCTTTCACAAGTTGCTTAGAACTAAAGTGAATATTTTTCACCTTTTAAATTTGTATTTTCTTCACTTATTTCATTTTCTTCTTCATATCCATGTCTTTATCGCTACTTCCTTTTCCACTTGCCCTACAATCTTCCCACTATTTTGTCCTCCTTTTTATATCTTTCCTCCATTTTCACTTCCCTTTTCCCCATTCTTCCTTCTAACTCCTTTATCACCATTAAAAAAACCCAAACCAACCTTTAAATAAAGGCTGTGAGAAGGGAGAGAGATGAAATTTCAAGAATCAGAAAGTTGCAGGCAAAAACTCATAGCAGCCTCTAATTATTTTCTATTTGTCTCCAAATCAGGACATCTTAAGTGTTTGGATGGATGCAGAAACACATCGAGTTCCTGCTTTGTGTCAAAACCAAGCTGCTCCATTTCTACTCCATGTTGAAAATGTCTCCTACTTCCACCACAAGAAGTACTTGGATAGCTTACAGTACAAACACTCCTTTAAAGAGACATTATATAAAAATATTTCTAGCAAAAACTTAGTCCTCTCTTCCCCCTTGCATCTGACATATCATTCCAGATTATTCATACACTTTGGAGAAGCAAGAGACTTTTCATGCTGAAGAGATGGTTTGCGTGTTCTAACAAGCTGGTACTGCATGAACATCTTTTTGTCATGCACAACTCAACATAAATGTCTGTTTATCCAGCTTACCTCACACTTTAGTCTTCAGAAAAATAAGAGTAACAAAACAGGTAACATGAACACCTGTTTCCCCGCATTCACTGCTGACCTCTGATCCCTTTGACACTGATGAGTAAAACTCTTCTTTACAGACTTATTCACAACCTGATCTGTTGGTGTTTACACCAAACCATTTGTAGCAAGTAAAGAACAAACCAACCACTCCTGTAACAGCAGCAACAGCATCTGGACAACCCCTAACAAATCAAATAGAATCAGGGCATTCTGCAATATTGTATTTACAAAGACAGAATGATCTTTCTAAATAGGAGTGTAGGATCAGGAAAAGGAGTCCATGCAATGTAAGAACTGGATGTGGTTGATTACCCACCAATGGCTTTTGAGCATAGTAATAAGTTGATATAATTCATTTATTTACATGTATCTGCAAGTACGAGGAGGATGTTATTTCAGTTTTTACAATGGGCTAAATCCTACTATTTTGCATACAAGTATTAGTGAAATGATTGCAAATCTGTACCTGTGCAAAAGTTAAAGCTATTAACTTTAATAGCTTTAACTATTAAAAGTTAAAGCTACAGCCCTATGGAGACACCAGGATAATAAGCATCATTTACCAAAACTAATTCTCCATTTTCTTGTTGAACAGCTATCTGAAGACAGGAAGGAGAAAAGTCTCCTGGAATTTATTTCATCAGTCCTTAATTTGCCCTTCAAACAACAAAATAAGAGACAGTAAGTCACTTAAATTTGGTGCTGCTCCTTTCAGGAGAACTGGAGAAAATCAGTTTAAGTTAAAATGGGAACTCAGGGAACCAGCTCCAGAGCTGCAGCAAATCAGTGTAGTCCTACGTACTTAGGAAGAACAACGTCTCACTCTTTCCTCAGCTAGAGCTCATACACTGACCTCAGAGCAACGCCTGACAACACCAAAATGTTCTTTCCACAATCTCAAAAAAGACAAAATGCAACAAACAAGTTTGCTTAGAAATATTTAGAAAAATCAGCAATATGAGCCTACACAGAGACAAAAATTTACACTGTGAGAGGTTAGTTAACTCAATTTTTCAATACCAAAAAGCCATTTTAAAACATACACACACAGTCCCTGATTTGATGGCAAGTTCTCTAACTTGAAGTATTTAAAGAGAGCTTTGAAACATATACTTAAATCCCAGGGAATATTAAACTAGGAGATTTGTTTTCTTTCTCCATTGCTCAAATCTTTTAGGAAAACTGTTTTTCCTTGATTTGCAGTGCTGCTCTTTGGAAGTTGACTGATTATGAGCCAGGGGCTGTGATCCCTATTTTGCTTTTACTGAAGATGCACCTGCCTTTACCAGTAAGCAAAGCTAAAATGTTTCTACTATAAAACAAACAGACATTTTTTTCCTGATCCAAAGCAGAGCAAAAAGGAGGAATGCAGATTTTGATAAATCTTTTACAGACTAGCACATAGTATTATTTTTTCTAATAGTTACATTGATTGCCAGAATTTTATGAATCAAAAGCTTTTGACTTTTTTAACATCTGTCAGTATAAACCTTACAACATGAGATAGATGCTAGAATGATGAGCACTTCAGCAGGTGCAGAGAAATTCTAAAACAGCAGTGACCTACCCTGTGTCTTTCAGCCTTTGCACCATGCTAACCCAAGAACAATAAACAGGAATACCCAGTGCAAGCAGAGCATTTGAAGTTTAAGATGTCTTTGGTTATATCATATGCAGCCATATATGGCCATCAAAACTTTGTACCATCTTAATTAGGTGTGGATAGTATTCAATATTGCCATATTCGCATTATTAGAAGTTTCGTTTGATAATTCTTTCAGTATTCAAACTAAAAAATTCCCTTTCAACAGCAAAAGTTGTGAAATCAGGAACAGGTATTATTTCAGGGGGGTTTTATTTTGGGGGGGGGCAGAGTTGGAGGTTTCTAATCTGCTGAAAGTCTTAAGTAATTCTTCTAGATTTTATTAGTTTTTAGAATAAGGAAATAACTGTACTCATTTCCAGCAGGATTTTAATTAAAATATGACAGGATTTACAGAGGACTGTGATAACCAGGATTATTTTTGCCTGCAAATTTTAAAAAGAATAATTTTGTTCTAAAATTAATAAGAATACTACACATTTCTTATGAAGCTATTTTCAACTTCAAGATCTCAAAGATTAGAATGAAATTCAGCATCAGTCTACATCTTACAGATGGGAGTTTTAAAACTTATTCACTGAAGGTATCTAGTACAAGCCAAAACTCCAGGTACTAGTCACATCAGATCGTTACATGAGTATTAAGGTTTTCCATTTTTCTGGTCAGACTGCACAATCTTATTTTTTTTATTCAGCCAAAGATTAAACTGCAGCATCAGTAAAGTTCTATACTTTACACACTTGATTTTAAAAACAGTCTGCTTCCTTGCTTATTCCGATATAGTGCACTGATATCCATCCAAAGACTGAAAAATGCAAGGTGAAGAAAAGATGAATGTACACCTTTGTCACAATGCTTAGCAGGATACACCTGCAAAACAGATTTTTTTTCCCTATCGCATGCTTTCTTAACACCTCAAATCCCTGAAGAAAACACTCTTCTTATTCTTTATTCTCAAAATATTTAAAAGAAAATTGCATATTCTAAGGTCAGCAGTGACAACACCGAATTTTTCTCCACATTCAGCAGTTTGTTGGAGAAAAGAGATTTAATCGAAGCAGTTAAAACCAGTTTATTTTTGAAAAGGTACTCTAACCCTGAACTGAGGCACCAGGTGACTGCAGTGAACCTGCCAATCCAGAAAACAACTATTTTATATAAGCAGCATGTGTAGCGTACAGTACAGCTACAAGGCACAGAAAGGTGTAACATATTTCCATTTTAATAAAACTCGCAGAGGAACTACCAAACAGCAGCTACATTTATGCCTTCTAAAGTAAGGCCCAAGACATCTCAAACTCTGAGCTTGAAACCTGAGTCCCTGTGTCACGGAGGAACTGTTTCACTCTCATGGCACTGCTTTGGTGGATTGAGCAGATGTTCAGCCTTTATGGGAAGACTCATGCACAGGTCACTGCTGATCATATCAGATTTTATAGACCACTAAATAGCCCAGCATGCTCCAGCAAATCTCGTTGTCAGTATATATTGTCTGCATATTGCCTAAATGAGAAAAGTACACATCCAATGAAGAAGAGTTTGATGTATCTGTTGGACCTGACTTCGACTTTCCCAGAAGGTGCCAGGATATGAATCTCTATTTGGCATGTGGAGCCCAATCATGCCACCTCCTGGCTGGGAACGGCTACTCTATTCTACACATTACACAGGTGTTCAGTGCTTAGGAAGTAAACAGTTGACTGGAATTTTCTACTCAGTTATCCAGGTACTCTGCCTTCTCTTGGTACTAACTACAAATATTAACAGTTTGCCAAATTCTTGAATTTCAAAATGCTTACTTAGAGGTAAAGAGGAAGAGAGATGGACAGCAATTGCACCCTGAATGTATTCACCAAGGAGGCTAAATATGACACAAATTTACTAAAAGAACTCCCAAGACAAGTAAAAAATATTCTTCCCCTTCATGGAAAACATTCACATTGCCAAAAAACCAGCATTTTGTTGATGAGACTCTGGGCATCCAGATAAACCTCAGCATATGCCTTTGACCTTCCCTTAAACAGTTGGTACTAAATTCTGCTATTTGCACTGAATTGCACCTTTTGCAGCTCCACCGATTCAAACAGCATTACTTAAAGAGAAAAGCACCTTTTATTTTAAACCAGGGTATCAGAATCTAACCTTCAATTACTGCACTTATATTGTTGCCTCTTTGCAAAACTATTTACTGCGTTTCAAAGTACATGTTTTCTAAGACCACAGATCAAATGGTCCTAAGCTTCTTCAGATGTCTGAAAGAATTTTATTATTTTAGGTTTTTAAAATCACATCTATAATTTCTTTTTTCTCTCCTCTGAAGCAAGCCTGCCTTTTATGACTAAAAAGCTGGGGTCAATAGAAACATTTGCTTTGTTATATTCAAACATTTTATTATATTTTGTTTTCCATAAATCTGGTTTTTACTTGGGATTCATCTGCGTTCATCTGCATCATTTGCTTTCTGCAAGGTAAAAGCATGTCCTATTGGCTATACCAGTCAATAGATCATATTTGTGTTACAAGGACTGCCTGATAGCCCACTAATGGCAAGAGAAAAATAAATTCCCATTAACTTTAGTCAGCTTTGAACCAAGTCTATAATGCCTAGCACATCACTACTTTATAGAAATCTTAAGTATCTTGTATTCATCTAGAGTTTGCACTTTTTATTGAAAAGGCTCCAAATGATCAATACAAATCTAGTTTCTAATGAAACCAAGGTACCTAAAATACACGCTCTGAATATTAGCATGTTTCCTGAGTCAATCTACTGGGAATTTACAGTGCATTTCTTGAGACAGCAAAGCAAACAATGATTAATACCAACTATTTTGTGAATACAGATTTCTTCTCACCTGATGTAAACATCAGGAATAAAAGAAACAATAAGCAGAATACTGACCACTCACAGATTAATATTAATGTATGAATTCACATTAACATTTTACATTAATCTTATTTTAGTCCAAAGGTTTATTGATACAAGTGAACTCATAAATTTGGAAGCATATTTTCACAAGTAGTTTTCAATGAAAAAATTTATAAAAATTAAAAAGTATCAGAGGCTTGGTTTTAGCAGGTCATAGGCTTGACCAACAGCCCTTCACATCTGGGGCTAAGGATATGATTGTCATATTCTGTATTTCCAAGACAAAGAATTTTCATTTAACAACCTTATTATTTTCCCAGGTTTTTAACAGAAACACACACTCATGAACTAAAGTTGCATTCCTATATGAAAAGAAAATCAACCTCCAATAGTCCAAAGAAACCCCAAATCCACATATGAAAATGTATTACTTGAAATCCTGAATATAAGACAGAATAAACTTGCATTATGTCAACAGTTTTCTACTAGCTAGAACTACGACTGTGGGCTTGTATGAAAGACCCTACTAATGCTCACTAAGTGCAAAGGCTAATCTTTTGCATAATGATGTCCCATCCCACAAGAAGCCTGTATGGGGATGATAGCTGAGCTATATGAATCTAATTTACACAACTTGGAGGTTTGATGAACTCTGCTATGCCACATGGAATGATCTAGGGACTTAACTCAAGATTAAAGTTAAAGGCCTGATTCTCATTGCCTTCAGAATGCCAGCTGAAATTCTGAGGTCAATTGCACTGTCATTATAGAGAGAGAAATTAGCTACCTCATTACCCTAGTAATGCTGATATTTCCATGGGGAGAGATGCTCTTACTTTGGCCAGCTCTTTCCAATAGGTCTTTTTCCTTTATGTTTATATTACAAAATACAAAGCTGGCTTTAAAAATACACTGCACAAGACAGTCCAAAGCTGCACATATATAAATAAACACATACACATAGATTTTGCTTGACCCCAAAAAGTACATAGACAATTAGCTGACACTTTAGCCTATTAAATGGATTACTGATATAAAACCAGTTTTGAACTACCAAACAGTTCCAGCTGGTTGTATCTTTCTATGTCATCCACACCTTCACAGCTAAAGTGACACATTTATTTTTATATTCATAATCACAGACATCTCACACAAAGCAATAAATATTTACAAACATGCAAAAGTAACACACATAAGGAGCTGGTACCTTGTATGGTAGGGAGCAGCACTAGAACAGAGATGCTCTCAGTTCTCCCTGGAGCTCTTGAATGTGCTTCAGTATAAGCACAAGCTGGGTACAAAAGGTTCTGGTCAAGAATATGCTCTTCACTTTTGAAATTTTTTATCTAACCAAGCATTAACTGAATTCATACATTTATCAGGACATCTGCTGACTAAATGCAGAACAATCTTACCTGAGGAAAATAGCTACTGGTAACCAGTATACAATAAATAGTTTAAAACTATACATGAAGCAGGGCCACTCTTCCAGCTCTAATAACAGCCTAGTACACAAAATAGTTCACTTGATATGGAAAAGCCCTTTCCAATAGATGGAGATTAGCTTATTCTTTACAGTTCAACTACCTATTACAAATTAAATGTATTTAATTTTCATTACTGAATGGATTATATTCCCAGAATAAGTATGTTCAATGCATTTTGCAAAAGTTTGAAAAAACTTAGGCTGAGGCAAATATCACCAGCCACTCACAAGTTCTTCCAGTAGATAACTTATCAATGACTTTTCCATTTCTAATAGTGCAACAGTCATGCAGGATCTACTTCTACATGGAACAGGTTATAACCCATGGGGAAATCAAGTATCTTCTGATTAAGGCACTCAATTAGCCATTTAGAGACCAGGTTCATTTTCAGAATCCACAAGAGATTTCCTCAGTGATTTTTAAAGAAATTGGGTTTTGTCTCCACACCTTGTATTAAAATAGCACCGGTACCTTTTCCCTCACCTTTCTTTATGTTGTTTGGTTAGTATCAAATACTCTGCCAAAGGAAATGTCCCTTTTCTGGGGATTTCACCAGACCCAGGTAAGGACTAAAGTAGGCGACTTCTAGTCATCCCTTAATGGTGAGGGATAAACAGCTACTGATTCAAGTACACATCTGACACAGGTCAACCTGAAGGACACAGACCTACATATGGAAAACATAAGTAATTTCTTGGTTTTAATATTGGTTAAGTACACCAAAACACACAAACAAAAAAACATGCCACAGAATCAAACAAACAAACAAAAAATTATTGGGGAAAAATGGGCAGTTTTCTCTTTATGGGTAAATCCACTGCAGCAAATCAGAAGCTCTTTTCTGGAAAACTTATCACTTGTGTGACCTTCTGTGGTTTCTCACAGCAACACAGCTGTTCTCGACCTCAGGTTTTAGCAGCCAACATGAAACAACACAGCACTTTCAAGTCAGAGTGAATGCTTGAGGCTCTAAGCTCCAAAGCAAATCTACACTTACGCATTTTATACAAAATGTACTGGCAATCAAAAATGCTTAGGACACCATAAAAAGAACACCTGGCTGGCATCATTATGGATGTAGCTGATTGCACATTACATTCTAAGGAACAGAAATCCAGAGTCTGGAAACAAACATCATGGATATAACCTAGAAATTATTCACTACTACAGAGATCCTTCCACCAGGATCCCATTTTCTTCTGGCACCCAAAAAAAAAAATTCTGCCCATTCTATAAATTTCCTTTCTATTTATACCCAGCAGCAACCAGTGCATTAATTTTAATTTTCCTAAGTAGTAACATTCTTACCTTGGTTAAGTGTTTTAACAGTCATCATATGTTAGACTCTAAAACAAATCTCTAGAAAGCTTGACAGATGGTGTTTTGAAGGATAATGCCAGGTACCTGGTGTGAATCTGACATTAGCATTCTCTCAGACAACTCACCTTCATCTTTTAAAAAATCCAGTGAAATAATCATAGTCCTACTTACGCTAAGAAGGAATAAGAAAACCGTTTATTTATTCAATCTCACAGTAGCTCAAAATGCAATTTCTGCATTTTGAAGAATGAACTCGATGCCTAGAAAAACTAATTTTATTTTCCTTTTCTTTACTTTTCTTTACCTACTTTCAGTTTTGTCCTTTGTGCCTTTTCCTCCTTCCCCAGACATACGCTCACTCTCAGTGGATACTTCCCCCCTCTGGGAAAAGATCAAACTGCAAGGTTCAAAAAATATATTCCTCTAAGAAATAAGGAGTTTGTTTATGGTATGATTATTAGAAAAATAACTGTGAAAAGCAGCATGGCTGCCTCTTTAGCAGCAAGGCAGTTATGACAAAAGAGTACTAAATGGGTCTGTGTTCATACTGAAATTCAGTATGAATTTCAAAGCTTTCAAACAGAAGCACTCCAACAAAACCTGGACTCAATATCTTCATTCACAATCAATATAACATACATTAAGGAAAGACAATATAAAAACTGCTGACAGAGGAAAAACACTTAGTGCTTAGCATGGTAAATCTGATTTAGTGATGAGTTTCTTTAAGTCATAAACAGAACTTGGGAAATTATTTGCCAACTCTGAATGTGAGTTTATTTGAATGTGTGACTCTCAAGGGCCTGACCATACATTTCTTTGCTTTAGTTTCATTTAAGAGCTTGATAAGTTGTCTTGATTTATGCATCATTCTTTAGTACTTCTTTTCAACATTAGGTTCTAAGTTTAACAGGGTCTTTTAAAAATATTATTAAAAATCTAAGAAGAAAAACATGTATAAGAGAAACATAATGGATTACACTTCGGCAAAAGTTGAAACTCCGTACCACGAGGTCTTCACTCAACTCCTATATTGAGCAGTTATTAAAAGAGAGACTAAACGATAAACTTTCTAAAGAACCTCTGAGGTCCAACTAAACCTCCACTCCAGCTAAAGCAAGGAAAGCAGGGCGAATTACACTGAGTAACAAAATGTTATAACCAGTGTATTCTGATCCCCGCACAAAAAAGAGGAAATCATCATGTCCTGGATGAAATTGTCATGAAATTGATAAGCCATATCCAATCAATGTCTGACATCGCGCACTCGCCTAAAACACCGCCGCATTAACGGCATAATAGTATTGCCATATAAACCTTATTACTTCAGCGTGGAAAACAAGATATAACGAGAGTAATGAGACGCCAGCATCTGTCTTTGTGTAAGTGAGCTCGGGAACCGGGAGCGCTTCCCGCAGAGGCGAACCAGCCGCGGCAGAGCCGGCGCACAGCGAGCGAGCGCGGGCGGCGGGGAGCGGGGCACTCGCTGCAGCCACCGGGGGCTGCCGTGGGACGGGTCCCTCGGCGCGGCTCCGGACGCCCGCGCCCCCGAACCGCCGCCTCCACGAGCCCAAGCGCGGCCGGGTCCCGCCGCGGGCCGCTCCGCCGCCCGCCCGCCCAAAGACCCGATTTCGCTCCGTGTCAACCTGCCGGGGCCGCCGAGCGCCGACCCGGAGGAGCGCCCCGGCCGGGGGAGCGCGGAGCGGAGCCTCACCGTCTTCCAGGAGGCGCATCGCGTGAACAAAGCAGGGATCCAGGCTGTCCTTCTCGGCCATCAGCTCGGGCAGGTACTTGTCCTGCTCCATCGCCGCGGGCACGCCGGGCGGGCTGCGCGGGATGCCGGGCTCGCCGCTCCGCGCCCTCGACCGCCCGCTCGCCGGTGGCCGCGCCGGGGCCGCCCCGCAGGTGCCGCCGCCCCTCCCGCGGCGGGCGCTGCCCCGGCCCCGCCTCCGCCTTCCCCTCGCGCCGCGCGGGGGCGGGCACGTGCGCGGGTCGCCGCGCGCCGCTGCTCGCGCACCTTCGCCCCCGCGCCTCCTCCTCCCGCCACTGAGCGACTCTCGGCCACCCGCAACCTTAAGTAGGGAGGCGGAGCCAGCCGGGCCGCGCCCCCGCCGCTCCCATTGGTGGCTACGCCCCGCCCGGGGGGGACACTCGCCGCGCCATTGGCTGTCGCCAGGCGGGGCCCGCGGGCGGCGGGGCTGGAGCGGGGGGCGTGCGTGAAGGTGTGTGTGTCTGTCTGTCTCCGTGCGTCTGTCTCTGTGTGTCTGTGTCGCGGTTTGGGTATTCCCTAATTTACTGCTCCCACTAAGACCACGCTGCCTCTCGCTCCCGGCACCCTTTTTCTCCTCTGTGGCGCGCTAGAGAGGAAAATTGGAGGAATCGAAGGTAAAGGTCAGGGTTGGGATCAGACCAATTTACTGGAAACAGCAATGAGATAAGAAAATGAACACTAACGATATTAATAACAAAAGTGTTTGAGAGAAACAAGTGATTCTCATGCAAAATGCTCAGAATCAGGGTTACTCCTCCGCTCCCACTCCGCTCTTACTGGACCTTCCCTAAGGAAGAGACTCCCTTCCCCCATAACCCCAGCGCCGGCAATGACCTGAGGTGATAGCAGAACAACCTCTGGGTCCTGGCCATGCCCCCTCGTGGCTACGGCAAAAATTAACTCTGTCCAGGCAGGAACCGGGGCAGTCTGTGTGTCTGTCACTGTGTCTGTCTGTGTGTCTGTCTGTGTGCAGCTGTGTGACGCCGGTGTCGCTGCGTGGGCCGCCCTGCCCGTGCCCCCCGGGTATCTCCTGGCAGCCGGCGCGTTGCGGCCGCGGCCCGGCACGTGTGGCCGTGGCCGTGTCCCTACGCGTGGCCGTGGCCGTGTCCCTTACGCGTGGCCGCGGCTCTCTGCCCGCCGTGACTCCGCGCCGCCTGCGCGGTGCCCGCCCCGCCTGCCCGCATTGCTCGCCGGGCGCTGTCCGCGGTGCCGAAGCCGAGAGGCGGCGGCGTTGCCGGGCTCTCCGGGGCCGCTCTCTTCCTTCCCGCCCCGGCTCCTCCCGCAGCCCGCGCCACCTCCCCCGAGCTCCGCCGCGCTCCCCGGGCTCCTCGGCCCTCCGGGGTCCGCGGAGACGCCTCGCTAAAGCGGTGCCGCATCGGCGGCGGGGCCGTGCTGGAGCCGCCAGACAGCTTCTCCCCTGAGGATGTGATCGGAGCATTAGCCACCGGGCACCGCTGGTGACAGACCGCGCCGAAAAGGTCTGCCTGTGCCTGCTGCGCACAGCTGTGGAGGGCGCAGCTGGGGCCTGCAGGTCCTGTGGGAAAAGGGCGATCTCTGTCGAGGACTGCCGTGCTGCAGATCCCACGGCCCCTCCTGACAGAATTAGAGCTGTTATGCAATTAAAGTGTCTTCAGCTGGGGTAAATAAAATTGATTTTAATTAGAGTTTAGCTTTAAGTATACATTTACTTTAGGTTATATTTATTCAGAATTTTCCCCCAACAGACCATACAGTAAAGTGTTTTGATTTTGAAAGTAAACAAAAGATGCTCAATTCATCTCAACTTATTAAAACTCCATTTTCGGGACCTCAAGAACAAGCAATCTTATGGCACCATACACCATTTTGTCACATTCTTTATTAGTATGTACCACTAACACTATTAACTTAGTATTTATTCTAATTAAATAGACAGCTTTTACAATAATACATTTGTGAATGGCCTAGTACTGTTCATTTCAAGATTTTTTGTTGTTGTTGTGATGTTTAGATTTTTTGTTTGTTTGTTTGTGGTTTTGTGCTGGTTTGGGGGAGTTGGCAGAAGAAGGAAGAACGAAGGAAGATCAAAGCAAAATCTTTATAATGGCATTCACAAGGTTTTGAATGTGTCACACAGACATTACATAAAAATTTGGTCTGCGATGTTTTCAAAATCCTAAAATACATACAGGCAACATTTACACAATTTCCACTCAGCATGCAGATAATTGAGGGACTGCGTGTGTTTACACATGCAGAGAATGTTGGTGACCGATGCCTTATTATTCTGCAGTATTTCCAGTAGTGGGGGATAAAATACCTGAGAACCAATCTCCCTTCTGAGAAAGAACAGGAGCAGGAAAATAGTTGATTTCAGCAAACTTACAAAACACTGAAGAAGCAGAGAAGATTGATAGCAGAATTGAAAGGTCTAAAAGTCAATCAGCTTTTACTACGAATTGTGTGTGAGGATAAAGGGAAGGCTTAAGTCCTTCTTTAAAAAAACAAACAAATAAAACAAAGAAAAGCACAGAACTGAGATAGTTTATTAATAATTTACCCTGATTCAAATTACCGCATGAATAGTTCTCCTTTCCTGTTTAACAGCATAGGAAGAAATGGCAGTGTTTGCAACACAGCTCAGGTCTGTCTTGCTCAAGAGATCACCTGTGTCATCAGATTGTATTTCTGCACCTCGTTTTTCAGAATAATTCAGGCTGGTGCTCCTCAGTTTAGAAAGAGAGAAGACCAATGATAGGTGTGTTCTCTTAAGGCAACTTCAAGATGAGTGTAAACCATCCCCTCAGAAGTAATCCTGGTCTGGTAGCTTTTAAAACATACCATATGGTCATATATGTGGAAAATGAATTTGGGGGGTTTTCCATCTGGGGTGTTACATGAATAATGTTACTTTAGTCTGTTTAATTGTACTTAACCTACTTAGATCACAGGATGCTTTGATTTAAACACCTGTAAGTTTATTTAACAGTGGGAAGTGCTAAATTCATTAAACTCTTTTTTTTTTCTGGTCAAAGGAGTAGACAGCAGGTTTCATTGCACACCTTTTTACCGCAAACTAAGCAGAAACAAGTTCCCCGTAAGTTCATTTTTGAAAACTTATAAAGAGAAATTGACTTTCAGTGATACTTAGGTTGCAAAGCCATTGAGATACCTTTCTGAATTTTACCTTATACCTCATTAATTTAAAAAAGGCATTAAAATCTGTCAGACAGGAAATATAGACCTCTAATGACATCAAACATGACTTCATTGCTAGTTGGAGATCAAATTTTTCACAGCTACTAAAAACCAAAGACACATTTTACAACACTTTAGTTTGAAGTGTCAAGCCAAATTGAAGTTTATCTGTACTGTATTTTATTGCTGAGTCTGATAATGAAATGGATCACAGCATACCAGATTGCAGTTTACTCAAAGACAGAGCAGGTAATAATCATGTATTTTTGCCAGTGCCATCCAAATACATTGTATTATCATGCAGAACTGAAATCAAAAGGCAGTGGATGCAAACCATTGAAGAAAAACACCAAACTTTGCACATGCTTATTCAAAAATTATTAAATCTTTTGAGAATATGCAGTAGAATGAATGGTCAGTGTGAGCACAATTACAATGAATTACCCTTCTGACACCTCACAATCAAGTTGATACAATAATTTAAATGAATAGTTAACTATGTGTGTGTAAGTATACGTAGGACCTCATACATCAAAAAATCAGAATAGTCAAGAGTTTTCTATTTCAGAAATTCAATTTGCTTTCCATTTTCATTACTGGTTCATTTGCTTTAGGTATAGGAAAGAGTTATCTGGTTCCTGAACTAACTGCAGATGAGCATTAAAATAAAAAAGGGACTTTCTTCTATAATCTAAGTAACCCTCTCCTTCTCTGAAAGTAGAATTATAATTGATGATATAAGTAATAAAGAAGCAGCAGTACATGTGCAGAAAAGAGGGAACGGCCGCACCTCCCCTACAGTACTTTATTTAATTCCTTCTTTGAATACAGTCTGTACCCAGGCTCCATCTGATCTCTGCATGCTGTCCTGTGGATACCAGTTCTTGTACCTTGTGGTTTCATGGTTTCATTATGGGGCAACTGAACATGCATGAAGGTTGTTTCCATCAACACTAACAACACTTAGGTGATGTACTGGGCTTTGGCCAGTGGTGGGTCCAGGTGGGAGTGGCTACACACCCTCCTTGTAGAGGCCAGCCCTGAAGACTCCCGCACTGCCAACAGCTTGCCATATAATCCAGAAGGGAAGTGTACGTCACCAAGTGCACAAGCCACTGTAGATCACCTTCAGACTACCCTAGGCACAGCAAAAGATCCAGCTATATATTGTCCAACATACATATGGTTGATCTCTGTGGTAAGTCCCTGATTTCAGCAGGGTTTTGGTCTCTTCACTCATACAACTGAATAAACACTGATTTTCTTAAATGGAGACAATTCTTACAGATTAATTATTAGTCTATACAAATCAAGTAAGCCTCATTTAAAAAATATATCAGTACTTATTTCCTTTCAAGTGAGCCTGTGACCGTAGGTGAGTTCAGTGTGAGTTCCGGGTATAAAACAAATTCTGCCTTATGCTAAAATTGGGTTTATGACACCCACATTACAAGTTCTTAGTTCATCATAACACGTCAAATAAAATTATGTATGTTACAGCTCTAGTTCATATTAGCATTCTTGCGATGCTGTAAAGAATAACAGAAAATATAAGTCAGGGTAAATGCCATGGAAGGTAGCATAGCTTCAGTGAAAGGTTTCCTTCATCATTAATTTGGGATAATTTTAAGCAATATAATAAAGTATAAAATAGCAGCTGAACACAGAAAAACGCTTACATAGAAACAAGCAGCAAAGAATAAAATGCAGTCTGGAATGTCTGTTGTCTTCTTTCTTCCTTTCTCCTTCCTGTCTCCTTTCTTCCTGTGATACTAACAAAACGACAGAGAAATTGTGACTCTATAACACAACTATAATTTTCTCCTCTCCACATGTAGGTAAACACCAGACCTTATATTTTGCTTGCTTATGTTTAAAGTTCTACCTCTGCTGTTCATTCTGACCTTTATATTACAGCTTATCCATTGAACGTAGCTCAAACACTTGACAAAAATCTTCTCCGTGATCACAGCACAGTCTCCATTCACCTGGTCTCTCTAACCTTACTGCAATCAATAAGCCTGAATTTATCTTTCAACATCATCTCCAAGATTTAGAGCTGTTCCTTTTTTCATAAAACTTCTGTTTACATGGCTTTCTGATTTCCTTTTCACTTGATACAAAATAATTCCTTTTGTACCTTTCTTTTACTTTTTCCCTTTTTGCGTATTTTCCACTGCCCTTTCCCAGATTCAAGTCTCCCTTTAATACAAATTTCTCCCTTGAAGGATAACAAGAAGAAGGAGCAGACCTAATGGACAAACTGCAGTACAAAGAAGGTGATATGTGGTTTAGAATAGCAGAATTACAGTTTCCAGACTCCTAGGGCTGCTCTTTGAGTTAATCCTTCAGTTTATAGTTATGTGCAATTATTCAACACAGCAAATTAGAGAAGTTGATAGTCTCACAGAGCTTTAGGCATGTAAAAATCGCATGTCTGAGTCTAGTCCAGTCACTACAGACACCCTTTACAGTCAGGAGGTTGAAACAGGCTCTTGAAGCTGTTTATTCATCTGACCTGCAAGTACCTATCTTTGGTTGAAATGAGTCATCCTATGCAAAACCTGATTTCACTCCACTGGATATAAAGTCAGTAACTAGATTAAATGTAAGCATCTATCTTTTACATTACAACATTAATACAAATGAATTCAAACAGATTTCAGTAGTGTATGACAATACAGTCCTGAGGAGTTTCTCATTATATAACAGATGAAGGAACAGAAAAATAAGTCTTCTAAAAAGTGCAGGCGATTTGCATGACAAAATGTATTCTACTTCAGGCATACAGCAGCAGAAAGAGAAATCATGCTCAAAAAAACCTGGTAGAATTTATTTGAGAAAAAACAAGAGATGAGAGATGCATACATATAGTTTATTTAAAATGTAAGTAAATGTACAAATGCACAAAGAAAATACTGTATCCAAATGAGAATAAAATTGTTTAGAGGATGCAAAGGATATAAGCTAGAAATAAGGAGATTATATTACACATAGGAAAATGTATATTGAATATAACAAGCTACTTTTACCCTTTCATTTAGCAAGTGTACTTCCATGAGAATTAGGAAAGCAAAGAAAGGGAAGCTTGTAGGTAGGATTAAAAGCTGGTAATACATATAGTTCTGCTTTTCTGTGGATTTGTTTTGCTTTGTTTTGGGGAGGGGGATTTCTTTGGTTGGTTGGTTGGTTGGTTTTGGGGTTGGTGGTTTTTTTGCAGGGTTTGTTGGGGGTTTTGTTTCAGTGCATTCATAGATTTTTAGCCAGTTTTGGTTTAAGTTCTTTTCAGAGAATATTTATCTGTAACTGATTAATTAGCAGCTGGATTTGGTTAACTTTGCTTCCTTAAGAAGGATACAATGGAGACAACTCTCTGATCTCAATTATTTTATTGATCAGATACACAAAGCCCAAATCCAGACGATGAGATAAAATTTTGAGTTATTAATCCATTGGTCTGTTGCAATTTTGCAAAACCTGAAATGAGGCAAATTCAGCAAATTATTTAATATAAGCCTATTTATACATTTACAATGCATAACTCTAGAGAATTTAGCCTGTTCCCACTTACTCATCAGAAGTGTAGAAGTATAAATGGGAAATTCCAGACTAATCACTCACAGATGGTATTTCTCTGGCAATCTTAAAATGCAATATATAAAACTAGAGGACATCCAAAACATCAAAGAAGAAACAAAGAAACAAACTGAACAAAGAAGAAAATTCTCCACTAAACAAGTTTCAAGATACTTGACCATATTAAAAGGTCACAAAGAGCTCAACTAACTCTCCAAACCTTAGTCAAACATTATGACAATTTTGTTCAAAATGAAATGTGACATGGGGAAAGGTATGACCCACACAGCATCTTTATAATTTTATACTCTTTTAAGCATTGTTATATAATTGTATATTAAAAAATGAATTTGAGGTGTATAATACTAGCAACCTTACAGTTTAAGAAAAATTCTACATGCTAAATATAGTCTTAGAAGTTATTACCCTCAAGGACCTTTGAAGAGAGAAACTTTGAAATATTTAAAGAACCTAAATATCTCAATTTTCTTTATACAAAACTATTTTAGGCAGAACATTTCATTAGGAACCTTAAGAAGCCCCTATGTATCTAATTTAGGATTAAATACAGTTGTTGTCCCCAGTATGGAACAAAACAAACAAACAAAAAAAAGAAAAATATTTTCTTTCAACAATGTGTATTCTAGTTCAGCAGATGAAGTGATCATCTCATTCATAAAGATTTTAAAGAAGTCATAGAATCAATACTTCACATATGTTTCAGTCTTACTGGATCATAGCACAAACATTTTCTTGAAAAATTGCTGAATGATGAAAAAGATGTTTATAAGAAAAAAAAATTTGAAAATCACATTAGAAAATTATTAGCTGTAAATCTTGGCACAATGTTTTAAATTATTTCATAATTTATTTGATCAAAACTGAACATATCTGAATGTAATATTTTAATGCATAATAAGAGACAGATTTCAAGTTCAGAAGAATAAAGAACAGTAACAGCTTTTAGTTATTTTTTCTCAAAGACGTCCATGAAAGGGCTTTCAAACTAATAGTTTTTCATTTAGATAAGAGTTCTTTGACTCCTGAAATATCTGTAGTCCACAATGAGCATTCGCATCCATAAGATCTAGAAAAACCAATATGAACCCAAATTGTAAAACTGTCAGATCATGAGGAGTTTCAAAACTTTCAAAACTTACCCTTTCTCCTTGCTTCTTAATGTTAGCAAAGGCATTTAATGCTCCGAGCAGTTTATTTTTTGGAGAATTTGCCAGAATTTGGTTGAACTTCTCACAGGTCTCTTAGAGATGTGCATAATAAGTGCAGGAGGTAAGGAAAATCAAAAGATAGGAAATTTTAAAAGCAGACAAACATTTAGCAAGTTTGTGCGGAGAAAAAATGTTTCCAGTGCCTGACCAGCTCCAGTAAGAGTAAATAAAGTAATAAGAATGAAAATGTTAGAAGCTCAGCAAATGTTGTCAAATCTGCTTATAGTGATGGAGTTCGTTTGCCTTTTGTGCCAGAGCAAATGGATTTGCTTTATTTCAGGAGCTGGGCTGTGCAAAGCTCAGTTCACCCATGGAGCAAATGGATGATGATTCATTCTTTTCCTAAACAGAGTATTACATTCAGTCTCATCTTGCAGTTATTTAATTTTCCAAATAAGTCATTCCAAAGCTCTAGGATCTAACTCCATGATTATATAATTTCTTTCAGAGCAGATGAAATTAAAGGATAGATTATACCACGGTTACCTATGTTTAAGCACTGTCCCAGTTCAGTCAGTATCATATTCATTTTATTTAATGACTGAACAGCAATGTAGCCTCTTGATCATTTTATCGGATTTTGTTCTATTATTTTAAACCTTGACATCTCAAGGGTGAGTCAACCTTACAGATTTACCAAAAAAACCAAAAAGGAAAATTTACTATGCATTTCTATATATTTAGTGCACCGTACACAGATGGGAAATCAGAAGCTGTTAAAATAAAAACTTGTGAGAAACTTCACACAATAATGCTTCCCAAATTACATAAATGTCAGCTACCTAAGAGTTCCTCAAATATAATTACATTATTTTTTTATTTTTAAAATACATAGCCTGATATATTTGAAGAGATTTATTTAAAAATATTTTAAATGAATTATGCAAAACTATATTCCCTAAGAAGGGAAAAAAACCCACATTATTTGTGCAGATGTAATTGTGGCCAGAGAAAAGCAGGGTGAGAAGATGTGAGAGGAACAACTCTGCAGACACAAAGAGAAGGAGGGGTAAAAGTGCTCCAGGCACTGGAGCTGATTGCCCTGCAGCCCGTGGTGCAGACCATGGTGAGGCAGCTGTGCCCCTGCAGCCCATGGAGGGCCATGGAGGAACAAAGAGCCTCCTGCAGTCCAGGGAGGAACTCCCGCTGGAGTGGGCAAATGCCTGAAGGAAGGCTGTGACATTATGGGAAGCCCACTCTGGAACAGGCTCCTGGTGGGACTTGTGGCCCCAAGGAGAGAGGAGCCCACACTGGAGGTTTGCTGGCAGGACTTGTGACTTCATGGGGACCTGCAGTGGAGCAGTTTGTGGCAAACTGTAGCTCACAGGAAGGACTCATGTCCTCATGTGGAGAACTGTCCCCCGTGGGAAGGACACCACTATGGAGCAGGGGAAGAACTCCTCTCCCTAAGAAGGAGGTAGTGGAAGGAACATTGTGATGAGCTAACCATAATCTCCCATTCCCTGTCTGCCTGCACTGCTCAAGGACAGGAATTAGAGAATGAGGAATAAAGTTAAGCCCAGGAAGGAGGGAGAGGTGGGGGGGAAGGTGTTTTTAAGATTTGTTTTACTTCTTGATTATCTTGTTCTGATTTCAGTTGGTAATAAATTCAACTGATTTCCATACACAAGCTCTGGTTTGGCTGTGACATAACTGATGAGTGATATCTCCCTGCCATTATCCCAAATTATGAACTTTTTGTTATATTTTCTCTCCCCTGTCCAGCTGAGGAGAGGAGTGATGGAGTGGCTTTGGTGGGCAGCTGGCATTCAGCTAGAATCAACAGTCTTCTAACTCTTTGCAGAATTAAAGAGTCCCACTTTGCTCTTTTTTTTTTTTTTTGGTCTTTATATGTGTGTATATATATATATAAATTAAATAACTGGATTTCTTATGTTTAGTGTCTACACTGCTGCCTGTCTTCTGCTAACCAAATTGGTTTTTTATTCTCTTGTATTAATCTATATCCTGAGAAACCTATAAGAATCATGTGTGCAGCTGAGAAGGACTGCCGAATGTTAAATGCATAATGGCAAAATAAATTTACATCTTCTTTTAAGCTCATTTCTGCTTATATATTTTTCTATCATAAACAATTTCTACATTTAAATACAAGAGAAATATTTGAAGACAGGTGTAAGGAAGGGACAAAATGAGGTTTCTTAACAAACTAGAAACACAGGTAGGTACATCAGAATAAGCTTAAATGTTTATAAGACATTTAAAGCTGTGCTGAATAATGTACTGGCTCTTTCTCTTCAAGAGAGGGCAAATGTCTTACCAAACTAGCCAATTGCTCTCTGTAAGACACAGAGAACTTAATCTCTCTTAGTTGATAATATGGTTTTCTCAAGTCACTAAAGCATTGGATGGAAAAAATAATCAATCCATATTCTTCTATACTGAGGTTACGTGTTTCTGCTGAACATAGATTTGGATATGTTACCATAAAAATCCTAGTCTCTAATGGCTGAAATCAACCCCTAGTTTAGCAGAAAAACTGCCCATATTCCCATAAACTAGGGCATTGGAAAAAAAAAATCTGTACATTTTGCCAGCTGCCCTTGTTTCTGGTTTACACATTTCCTGGTTTAAGCAGAGAGATTGCCCTGGTTTAAAAGTTGGAATTAGGCAACTCCAAGAAAGAGCAGATACCTACTATAGAATTTCTGCATTGACTCACTTATCTTTCATTCTCCCAAGGTGCATGGCTTTGGACATATGAATCTGATGGCTGCATCTGATTAGATAGAGAGAAAATCTTTTGATAGAAACAGGAAAAGTTATCTGCATTTCTTATTTAGGACTGTAGGCTATGTTCTGATTAGAAGCCATATTATATTTTTATAAATCAGATTTTATTTACTTTAGGAAGAAGTTTCCGATTGTTTACATGTTGGAGATTTCCCCCCCAACTTATGCATACTAAGAGCATGCTTAAAAAGACACACTACTTCCTCCCTACCCAAGAGACTGTGTTGCAATCATCAAATTGTCGTCCTTTCTTAGGCACCTTAGAAGAAATTTCTCACTTGGAAATAGTGGATTTTTTCATATCCTCTTAACCTCATCAGGTTCCTGTTCCTTTGAATTGATTTTGTCTGATTGTCTTCTGACCTTTCACAAGAAATTTATTCTGGTTTGACACGAAGGGGAAGGATAAGTAGCAATTGGAACTATCAATTACCCAACACTGACTTCATCTATTCACCAAAGTTCTTTGCAATTTTTCAGCACTCCTACGGGATCTTTTCAATATTTGCAGGAATTCAGTTTGATCACTTGATGGTGGGCAAAGCCTTTTTTTTTACATCAGTAACTTGGTAGATGATAGATTTAACATATGCTGTTATCAGGTTTGCTTTAAAAAAGCCTCTATAAAAATGAAGGAAGATAGCCTCAGAATGGGGTGAGAGGAGAAGATCTGGAATTCCTGTGAGCTGTCCACTGTGGCTCACTATGAATTCTTCATCAGTACCGGTGTTTTACTGTGTGCCTTTACCTGCTAAAGACTGCTCAGGGACTAGAAATTCATCTTTGATAGAAGGAATAAATAATTCCAGGGTAGGAGGAGTAGAAAATAGACATTACTCAGAATTTCTGTATACATACTGGGAAAAGGAAAAATAAGTAATGGCCCGGAAAACAACAGGTATCTTCTTGGTTCTGTGTCTCTCCTTTGACTGCTTGACAGTTTTTCCTTATGGTCTACGCTTTGCTTTAGGCTTAAGAAGAAATTGTTTTAATCTAAGAAGCAGCTAGTCTGACTATGCTATTCTTTTTACTTCCTCAGATACTATTAGTTTAGTGAATTACTATGTGAAGTCAATGCCCAACTAAAAAGGAATTCAATAACTGTATTTATACCAAGATAATTTATTGCAGCATCAGATAAAAACAATCCAATTAAAAAGTAAAAAGGAATTATCTGGTACCTTAGGAGTCAAAACAGAGAAACACAAATTTGTAGGTAAAAAGATGCCAAAAATGGAAAAAGACCAGGTCTATGCCAAAAAATTATGCTCCTCAGAAACTAAAGCAGTCCCTACTTCACAGCTGTTCTATAGGCATTCATGTCTGGTCTACGTTTAAAAAAAAAAAAAAAAAGAAAAAAAAAAAGCGAAAGAAGCGTATTGCTTTCCTGATGAAGCTCTACCTTGGGTTCTGTTACCTTAATTTTTTTCAGTGGGTCTCCTGGGAACACTGCATATGTTACCAAGACGTAAGCATGTACAGGGTTCCTCATGTGTTCCTTGTATGCTTACAGACATCACTGACTGTGGCTTTGAAGCCTAGCAATGACTCCCCTGGGTCTGTCTTTCCAAAATTATTTTTCTTTATTCTTCCACTGGGTGCTGCAGGCCACAATTATTCATATCCTATTTAGCACATTTGTATTCAAATAGTTCTGTAAGACCTTTCCATCTGCCAATGCTTGCAGTAGCAGTGAGAGCTATCCCTAAACTTGGCAGATACTCTTCTATTCAAGAGGGAGAAACTAAGCACATACGAGCTATCAGTGACCTCAACATGATTTCAGAGCCCCCAGTTTCCAAAAGTAAACTGTATGTTCCAAGAATACTCCTGATGTAAGTATCTGTGTAGAAAACATCAGAGTTGCGTTGCAAATCTGCCACCACAGCTACTGACAGCTGATGGTACGGCCGATGCTGCAGTTCAGTTGAGAAGAATGACTCATTTCTGCACAAGCACGGGTCCTTTGAACTGAAGATTTTCAACCCCCATGGCCAGGGTTAGCCCCTCGCACAGCTCTGTGACAGTCTATTTCCTCATTGAAATTCTGGAGTCACGGCTGATCACACATTCAAGATTATAACAGTCTACCCTGCAGAGTGGAACTGCTTCACTTGGAAGACTTTTTGTTAGCTCCTGTCAGAGAGCCAGCATTAACATGTCCTAAGATCCTTTTCAAGGCAAAAGCAAGCTTTTTCTGAAGAATATTATGTTGCTGGAGGTGAATGAAAGTCTAGGAGACAACCATACTTCACTCACTAAAACATGATTAAGGAGTTGAACTTACTGTTTTACTTAATCTTAGGCAGTGAGGCATTTTTAAGCACCTGAACTCAAAACCAAGACAGTAGCTAGACTGGGATATTTTGGCAAGGGATATTGCCAAAACGTTGATTCTTTAAATTGCTGATAAAGATGTCTCAAACACCTGTTAAGAACAAAATAAGCTTTAAGTCTGTGAGGACTAGGAGAGAAGTAAAGGATGCAATGGCTATCTCACAAAAAAGGCAACCCTACTGCTGGCTAAAGAGGATGAATCTTTAAAACAACTGATATTCATGCCTAAAATACAGAGTTTTATGGGGTTTAAAACTTTTAGGGTGTTTCACACCTACACTTCCATTTGGCCCATACAGCTTGGTGTCCCTGGCCTAGAAAATATCATTCAGTAGATGCATACCTTGATTTTGATCTAATACAGATGCAGGTATTAAAGCAAGAGTGAGAGAAGTTTGTATTTCTGATTGTTTATTTTGTAAACTGAAGTCATTATTTTTTCACATAAATGTGACAGGAGGGCTGGCCTGATTTTGAGGATCTAAACAAGTTCTCCCAGAGCCCTGCCTTTCTACCACGTGGAAAATACCCTAAGGGCATTGGAAAATTTAATAATAAACTTTAGTGATATCTACTAGTATAATTAAGCAGAAGCTCACCAGATTAGTTTGAGCAATATCACACGATCCAACTCATTATAAAATGTATTAATTTGGTTAGACTTGTAAGAAGTAACAAAAAAAGACTCCTGGAATGAATAAACTTACTAAATGAATTTAGAATGTGTGACAAATTAAGGAGATTACTGCAGGGTCTCACAAGTCTATACAAAACTAAGTTAAAATTAATGATAAACAAAAATGTGCTCCCTTTGTGGTTTACTTCCACCCAGCTGCATCCAGCTGTGAAAGGGCTATCAGACAAAACACTAATTAGCAGTCAGTCCAAGACAGTTTCAGAAAGTGATCTCTTGGCTTCCAGTATCTTTTGAAACAGTCAGAGTTTCAGGAAAGTTCCTGGAACTGCATAGTCCTGTTGCTGCCTAGGGGCAGGAGCCAGTCAGGAGGTGTGCAGGCTTGCTCTGCAATATGTGAAGGATAGAACAGCTCAGAATGGCACCCACATGGACTGAGTGAGACATTGACAAGGCTGTTTCTTATCCTTTGTCTCCTTACAGTCTTCAGCAACTGGCTCCCATGCCACACGAAAGACTCTCTAAAGCCTTGATATATTTTTTGTAAATTTTGTGGATTCGTAAATTTTTTGTAAATTCATTTAGTGAGTTTATTCATTCCAGGAGTCTTTTCTCATTACTTCTTACAAATCTAACCAAATTAATACATTTTATAATGAGTTGGATCATATGATATTGCTCAAACTAATCTGATGAGCTTCTACTTAATTGTAATATTAAATATCACCAAAGTTTATTATTAATTTTTCCTTCAAAATTTATCAAATTATTAAATTTTCCTTGAAAAGCATTCCTTTCTATGGAATGCGTGTGGTGGTGGCAGCAGTTACATCTATGTAGCCTCTCTGATGTGGAATATAGGATCCACCATGTTTTCTGTATATTTACTGATTATTAGGAAAATCAACCAAACACTAGACTTGCCATGATCTCTTCTTTGTCTTTTACAATAAGGTTTCCTTAGAATCCCTTCTGCTGAATGTCTTTCACTGTTTGCAGCTGTTGCATGTCTACCAGAAAAAAGACCAGGCCTGTAACTTGTAGCCTTATGATTCAGGCACTTTCTAAAGAAGACAATGCACGTCCACCTCTCACATGAGCAAATGTTTAACCCCTGATACAGAGACTATTATTAAAGGATTACAACTCAAGTATCTTCTTTCAAGTGAATGCCCTAAACTGCCAAAGTAGAGCCTAATTTTCCTTTAGTCCAGGAAATACTAATGATACTGGATTATTCAGGAATTTTTTTAAAAGCTTTTCTTTATAAGGGTTTACTGTCCAATGCCAATGCAAAGTCAAGATGTTCTTCAAATAAAGATGGACTGGTTTTGTGTCTTAGCTGAATAACGGGCACCATTATCATGTCCTCCAATTGTCTTTTAAAAAGATTTGATGTCTGTGATCAATTTCAGGTGCCAAGCACCAGGAAAATATTTTTGAAATTATTACTTCTGTTTATTTCAGGCCTGTAAGTGCACCTCAGAAGGGAACAAGATTTAAAGTATAACCTACAGATGTTAATATTGTTTAGCTTTCCAATCATCATATTAGGTCACTTGGTTCCACTAATGAAGTCCTTACTCATGGATTGCACAAAAAAATCTAGATATACTGATGAGACCTAAAGACTCTGCTGTCAAAATACAAATTAGATAATATAGAAAATAGCTTTTGTGAAGTAGATTGTGTTTTAACATTGTGGTATTCATTTAGACATAAACTATATCTCTCAAAGCCAGCAACCTGACTTAAAGCTATTAAATGCTACATTCCTTAGTGGAGAGTTAAGCACCTCTGGAAGAAGCTTCATCTCATTTATCTATTTATCTGCATTGACTGCAAAGTGAGCTTCAGTTTATTGTAACAGTTTTAGGCAACAAATATTCATATACTACCATAAGCTAGATGGATTCCACCCTCCCTGTCTAACCTCAGTAAGACTGTGTAGATCACAGGAAGAACTTTTCAGGTTACTGTAAGCTACAATTTAGGTAGTTTTAGAAAGAACTGAGGTTGACCATTGGTGAATTAACCTAAAGCCATTTTAAAAATTTGTCTGTCCTGAATATATTTTAACCTGGAAACTTGGCACACCTTCCTCTACAAATCTCAAAACCAGAGGATTCAACCTATGGAACTAAAAAAGCTCTGAATACTAGTAGATCTAGTAGCTCAAGGAGGATTATTCTGTGGTCCTATTCTTAAAATTCACAACTCTTTTATCATTCACTTTTCTATTCCTTTGAGTTTGAGAGAGAGATCACTTAAGACATTCCAGTGATATTGATCCTGTATCCACTTTAAGTCTTTTATACCTGGAGTTTTGCCAAGCAAAATAGCGTGTTTCAGTCATCTCAAAGCCAATATCAACCCTTTTATTGTAAAAGTAGGCAGTTAAAAAAAAAAAAAAGTTTTCCTTCTGTTTCTTGGCCTTTCATAATATTGTTCTAAAGTTGTATGCTGAGGCTGGACTAATCCTTAAAAACATTGTTACACCGGTAGAGTAAACAAGAGTTTAGATGGGTTATGAGTACTATGTTTCACTTGAGAAGAAAAAAAATTAGAGCTTTTACCCTACTTGGCTGTCTCAAGCATCTACTCATTAGTTTGTTTTGCTCACTGGGTGTCCAGCAGATCATTGCTGGTCTGGGACAGTTGAGCAGTTTGGCCAGTTTGTGTTGGGCTGCTGCTTGCATTTTTTCACTTACGCTTTTTTTTTTTTTTTTCCTGGACCCCTTCTTTTTGGGAATCCTTAGTTTTCGACAACAGCTTTTCTTTATGGAATATTCACTTTTTTAGGGGAGTTTCTTTATGGAGTTTCCACTTTTTGGGGTTTTTTTTCCCATTTCATTAATCTGTGTGCAGAAGAAAAATATATGGTCAGACTCCTGATCGGTGGTTTTATGTCTCTTTATTAACTGGGGTATTTAGGATGTGAAACTTATGTCTTGTCCAGATATTGTCAAAATTTATGGGCAGCATGTACCATTTGCAGCTACCAGGTGGGCTTCTAAAAGCTAAAATAAACAACAAAATGAAATGTATATAACCATTTTAAAAATCTAGTAGACATAGTAGATAATGCACCCAAAAGTTCTTTATAAAAAGTTAGTGCATTCTTGCATATTTAAGGTAGTTTATTTTCAAGTGTTTTGGAAATAGAAATATTTCTCATTGCTTTTACATGTGATTTTACAATACTTTGAATATATAATATCACAAAATCTTGGTGCAAATAATAGTGCTATCCTAAAGGGAATAGAAAGAAATTAAAATTGTTTAGTCTTCCAGTTCCAAGACAGCCTACAGAACAGATACTTAGAGCTCATTTTAGCATATGCATAGTTATCTTCTGTTTTGGATAATTTAGAAACACTTTCCATTATGAAATATTATTGGACCCCTTTTGGGGGGTAGCTTGTTTGTCTTCATTATTTGTAGAAAATCTGACAGGGAAAAAATTCTGATGCCAGGAAAACACCAATGTTTGATGCCAGGAAATTTTCTTCAGATTTGACTGGGCAATAAACTATGGAGAATTGCTATTTTCCTGTTGGGGCTTCCATTATTGCTTTTTGACTGGCAGCACACCAAAGCCACAGAGAATCTAAGCACTGAACCCTGCACTTCCTGCAGCCGCAATGACATCCACTGCAGTAAGAAGTACTGGGGGTGTAACCTCAACCCTTTGTTTTCCAGGGCGAAGATAGTGTGGTGGTTTAATTCCATCAAGAAATTAAACTCCAAATAATTCACTACCTTTGTCCACGCCCCTTGCAGTAAGAAACAGACAAAGGCAGAGAATATGAGTTGAGATAACAATTTACTGAAAGCAAACGGCAATGGAATAAGAAATTCACAGGAGCAGCACCAGTACTAATAACAGAAGTATATAAAAAAGAGAAGGTGCTTAACACACAGGGTAAGGTGTTCGCCACCTCAACTTAGTTCAATGTGGCCCCTGGGCCAAAGACAAGATGGCAGCCTTTCCCACATGGTTCCACATGTTCTCCACTGCTTTCCCCAGACAAAGACAAGATTTCAGGAGTTCCCCGCATCCACTTCTCCTGTCTCTGAGCCTGAGACAACAAAAAGCAATGATGGACAAATCCCCAAAAAGCCAGATCATCTTCACTTCGCTATATGTTTTTTTCCTGATCCCTACACACTGCTGGTTAAATTCCATGCTGCACTGACGCTTCAGACAGCTCTGCCCCAGTCCACCTGTCTCTGATCAGCTCCTTTTGGCTTGGGTTAGACTTGGCTCAGGTTTGCCTCTGATGCTCTGTTCTCTGCAGCTGCTTTCCACACCAGCACCACTTCTCAGCATTGTGTCTTGGAGCCTTGTTCACCACTTTGTTGGAACCACATCTCCAAGCCACATCTTGCAGGAGTGGGAGGTGGATAAGCAGTGACAGAGGATGGGGTCCACAGGGCTGATCCCCCTAACCTCCCTGATGGAGAGACTGAGACAAAATGCTGTACTTCTGGGGGTATGTTCCTTTTCCTTCTCTGAAATCACACCCCCAGCAATGGTGTCAGTGGTATAGAATAGCAACCTAGCTATACCAAAACAGCACTAAGCTCTGCCCCCTCTCTGCAACCAGGACAGGTGATTATCAGATAAATAGACATGGGTGATTACAGAGATCTGGGAGGAATATCTAGAATGTCCTGCTCGAAGCCTCTTCAGTCCTGAAGATTAGTAGGGACATGAGGCAGACTTAGACAAATAAAAATGTAATAGACAGGAAAACATTACAGGTCATTTCACTGGACAACTGACATAAATGAACATGGATCTTTCTTGGCATTTCATAAAGCATTTTATATTCCACTAAATTTCCCAAACATGAAATTGAAATTGTACTTATGATTATGCATTGTTTCTCAAAGAAAATGCAGTATCTGTTGGTGCCGTGATTTACAAAAGAGATACGCTCTTTTCCACGACCCTTTTCTAGTGGCTGACATACCAGAGGCCAATCTTTCCCACTACTTGTTAGCACAACAAATCCTATACCTTCAGTCATAGTGATCAAGGTCAGTGGCAAGTGTCAAATCTGAACTGATGTTGCATATGAAAGACAGGGGGCTTAGTACAGTTACACACAATAAAATCTGTCATGTTTACTAGTTCTTACTTATCTGTATTAACATGAGCTTCTGAGATTGAATAAAGCCATTTATTAATTCAAAAATTTGTAAAGTATCTATGGATAAAGCACATTTTCTCCTGAAATGACATAGGCATGTTTCTTAAATTTTTTTGTAGCATTATTTCTTTTCTCTATACTGTTTCATTGAGGTAGCTGCAATAAGGGCAAACACAGGAGAGTGATTAGCAGTAGCAGACTTGACAGGAAATGAAGCATCTGCCTCAGTGGGGAATGGACAGTGGCCTCTGCTTTACTGCAGTTGCTGCAGTCCCACTGAGGTCAACATATGTGAGCTTACAAATACTCAGACAGTTTACATTTATTACATTTGTCCCAAATATGCTGTGACATGAAAGAATTTCTGCATTTTATATTGTTCCACTAATTTTTACTTGCAAGATACAGAGGTCTACTTCATGCTGACCTTTTACAAACTGAGGACTAACTATGCAGCAACTGGACAAACTAGTAGAATTGTATGATTTCACTGTATGATTTCACTGATTGGTATTTTGAAATGATCCATTACAGAGATCGAAATTATTTCCACTATTTACCTACCCGCTTTTTAATAAGAACAAACTGTACAAAATGGTTACTGCAAATATCAATAATTTACTTTTCCAAAAAAGAGTTGCAAACATACAACAAGCAGATTTTATGAACCAGTTTTCATAGACTGTTTTGAAGAATGGTTTGAATATTTTAAGAGATATTCTGATATTCTGAAAATTTTTAATATTTATAGTCATCTTTTCTTTTACAGAGTCCAATAGTTTAGGATGGCTAAAGCATGAATTTCAGAAACTCAGATGGTTTTGATTTAGGATATCTAATTAAAGGGAATCCACCTATTATGTTAATAGTGTGAATTACTAAATTTCAGTGTACTTTTAGTCAGCTGGAATCAACACTTATGCTTTTTGTCTCTAAGTAATATCATTTATCCATGTAATGCATGCAAAAAAATCAGAGGAGAACAGTAGGTGCAAATCCTCCTAACTCAAGCTGGTGAGTTGATATACCACTTGATAGGCAAACCTGAAACCTTACAAAAAGGGTTCATCTAAAGCTGTATTGGGAAGATGGTATTGTGCTGAGTTGTACTGTTTGATTAAAGCCACTTCTTCAGGAAGATATTTAAATTGAATTTTTAATTTAAAAAAAATAGAAAAAATGTGAGTGGGTGTGTGTATGAGTGATCAAATTAGAAGATAACAAAATAGAAGGAATAGAAGGAATAGAAGGAATTTCCCATTTTGATTGGAATAACAAAAAGAGTGATGAAAATGCATACTATAGGTGTTACAATTGCCTTCTATATTTAATACTACTTATGTCTCTTATCTCCTATTCTGAAATATTTGAATTGTAGAGTAATTTAATACTCTCCTACATGCAAATGAATGCACAAGGCTTTGTTAGAATGAAAGGGCTGACTAGGCTGTGGGCGTGACAGGAAGAACAGAGTGTCTAAAAATGATCATGTTAAAACTGCCCTAGGGGAAAGCAGCTTGAACTCATTTTAAGCATCAGGGAAGACTGGGATGAAAAGATCAAATCCTCTTCAGTGTCAAGACAGTGCATGCTCTGTCACATTGTAATTTCAAATGTGAATTTTGGAATGCCAAGTAGTTGAAGTAGTTTAGTTTCTTGTCTCAAGTATGTGTGTACTGAGACAGGAATTGAAGGGATATTAACTGTTAAACATTTAGACTTATTAGCATGTCTTGGAAATACTTCTGATATCATACAAAAGGCCTATACGGTGATGCTGAACCACTGAAAACTGTACCTGAGAAAGAGAAACCCATCTTTAACTGCACTGCACCCTGTAAATGTGAATATTTTTATTAATATTTAGTATAGGAAACACTAACGTTTTCAAAGCATGTGTGGTGTGGCACGTCAGAAACTATATACTTGAGGATTTAAAAAGACAGTTTTGATCTGGCTGATAACACATGCAAAGATGTCTTTGTTGACATTTATATATATTTGACATGCAGAACTGCAACTGCACTTGCACTTGTGTATACATAAGAGAAGCCTCATACAGATCTGAATGCTATATATTCCTAGACATTTATAAAGATATATTTTGGCTTGACTTTCATTGTTAAGTGTGAAAATAGTACTGCAACACACTACCCATCAATGATTGATTCCACGCCTTTAGGAATGAACCTTTTTCTTCTTGGATTTCTGTTATGATGAGTCACTGTTTTGATGAAAACCTCAGCCAAAAAATTCAAACACTTTCACCTAAAAGCCAAAGAAGTTGAGAACATCTTACAAAGCAGTAAACCGACACAGCTTTTACTGGCTGTAATTAGGATACTGAAAACCTTGGAGGACTGTAAGCTGGAGAAAACAGACCAGACGATTCTATTGTAATATGTGTTACCCACTTTTTATCTTTAGAAATATCTCATTATAAGCTCAGCTTGAAGCACAAGCTCTAACACAATACTATCGCTACTTTTACAGTTGTGGCTTATATTAACTATAATGGATTCTTATAAGTCTTCACTTAACTTTTGTTTAACAAAGATCTTTTTCTTTAAAAGTTCACCAGAATTAGAAGTCAATAGTTATGCTGCAGGGGATGCACCATTTACTCTGCACATAAATGCAGTGTGTGCATATATATACACAAATATGTATGTATATAATGTACATATTCACCCTCAACAATTTTGCTGACTACAACAAGCTGTGTGGTGCAATCATAACTCTGGTCCTGCAGATGGCTCAGGGTAATCCCAAGCACAAGTAGAGGCTGGAAGGAGAATGGATTGAGAGCAGCCCTGCCGAGAAGGACTTGGCAGCTTTTGTGGAAAAAAAGCTCAGTATGACTTGGCAACATGCTCTTGCAGACTGGAAAGTCAGCTGTCTCCTGGACTACATCACAAGAAGTGTGACCAGCAGGTTGGGGGTGGTGATTCTGCTCCTCTAATCTGCTCTTGTGAGACCCCAACTGGAATGCTGCATCCAATTCTGGGGTCCAAGCACAAGACATTTGTGGTGGACCTGTTGGATTGAGTCCAGAGAAGGCCACTAAGTTGATCACAGAGCTAGACCATCTTTCCTATGAAGAAAGTTTGAGAGGACTAGGGCTATTTAGCCTGGAGAAAAGACTCTGGGAATAATTTACAGCAGATCCCTTGATGTGGGCAGGGTGAGGGGAGATCTGGGGGCAGGAGTGCTGTCCATGGTCAGAGCTCCCATGGAGACTTGACATGGCAATGAAACAACATTCCTACCACCCCAGCCAGGAGCAGAGCAGCTGAGGGCACCCGGGCAGTACCAGCCTCAGGCACCTCCCCGGGTATGGACATAGGCAAGAACAGGGAGAGGCCAGGACATGGGCCCATAGATGTTCCTGAAGCATCAGGACTCATGCCTGGGCTTGATCCAGCAGGACCCGTGACCAGGCAGAGCCAGGCTGTGGGAACTGGAGCCTGGCTCTGCTGTGGCATCACTGGGGCAGGGGCTGCTGGACCTGAGGGGCTGATGTGGGGACCTTTGATGGGGGAGGATGAGGTGAGGCCTGAGGGCAGCATTGCTGTCCATAATGGTCAGAGCTGGTGATGCCCTTGTGGATCCAGGGTACTGCTACAGAAGAAGCAGCAATTCACTATAGGATTTATTCCTGAAAATTCTTATATCTTCCTTTCTGGGATTGCACATACCTCACCAATAACTGCTGAGATGTAGGCCTGCAATTTCCAGAAATGAAATACATATTGATCTGAAAAAGCAGTGAAAACACTCTCATTTGTTTGACTTGGCAGAGACTGATCAGCATAAATGTCCTGAGTCACTGCTTACCTATGCTGAATATCACCTCTGTCTGCTTAAAAAGCTTGATAGCATCATAACTATTTTATGAAAAGTTAAACATTGCATTTGGAAATCTATAGGTTGCTAGCACCCTGTGCTGCCAGGTGACTGTTCATCCTATTAGGCTGTGGGAAATGTTTGGGGCCAAGCAGCAGCCTCTCGCAGCAGGACAGGGGTGCAGGGATTGGGGCCATCCTTGCTGCTAGTTAGGATGGGGTCAGTGTCCAGGTGCACATGGTGATCAACCAGCCAGCTGCCCTCTGCTCCTAAGATGGCCTTGCTGCTTCAATTTTCTAGAAGTGATGTAGCTACACAGTCTATCTCCTTTACTCTAAACTATCATCTCTTTTTCCCTTCATACAAATGTGAACCACCAGCTATTTACCATTTTCAAGTGTTAATGAAGTTAAAATTGAGAAACTGTAGGAGTTTTTGTTATGATTAAATAGCATTGGTGTGATACTTTCTTTACCTGTTTGAGGACAAGAGGAAGGCTCTGTGTGAAACTTCGGTGGTGCTGTTGTTAAAGTGCTCCTGAAGTTCTCCAGGAACATGACTGTATGACAAGAAGGGAGGGGTATCGTTTATTCGCATGAATTTCCCTTTTCATTTGCAAAAACATGTACCTGCTGCACATACCAGATCACTGAGTCTGAACTTTAAAGACTTAATAGTGGCTTGTCAAGTGAACTGTTTAATATTAGAATTTTTAAATTATCCATTTATTTTGGTTTGAATATGCACTTGCACTGGCCATGACAGAGAGCAATGCAGAATTTTTTAACTATTGAAAAGATACCTTTTAATTTATAAAGTTAAAATAAATAGTGGTACATACAGGCAGATTCTTTTGCTTTCCAAGTTGCTTAAATCTGTGCTTTAGAGACAAATAGTTTTATTAGTTAAGCTATAGTGTAAAATAACTCAATTAATCAGTTGAGCTAAATTAGGAAAGACATATGTAATAGTGTTTGAAGTTTCACTATGCACGGTGCTTTCAAATGAGGTATTCTGAACACTAATCACAAATGTGTACAAAATGGAATAATCACATTAAGGAATCAGAATACCATGGCTTGGTATTTTCTTATTTAAATGCATGATGAATGTCAGACGGAGTAAAATACATTGCAGCTGCTTGATAAATAATTTTACCTTCCTTAGCAGTTATTATGCACAGGAATACAAGAATGAACACAAATCAATAGTTCTGTTGTATCCTTTGAATAACCAAGATGGATAAGAACATGGTGACAGTCTGTCTAGGCAACAAAAGACATGTCTTCAGTGAGTAACAGGATACATACAATGTTTTCCTCTGTGGGTTTAATCAAGTACATTTCTTTATTGAGTTTGGTAATGTTATATATATTTTTGACAAATTTTTTCAACATGCTGTTAGATTTTCTATTACTATTACATCATTCAAAAAACTGAAGGCATTTATTTTATTATTATCTTAAATTGTTGACTCATTTTCTTCTATGTATGTCCTTGTCTTCTGACAACCTTTCTTTTCCATGAATACCAGGATTGATTTTTTTCATAGCACATATTCAAAAGAGGAAAATAGAAATATCTCCAAGAATTTTAAGTTTTAAACAGTGGACATTTTTAGTTTAAATCTTGCAACAATAAAATCAAGTAATATTCAGCCTCTTAATGTGCTGATGTGAGGTGGTAATTGTGATGTTCTGAGAGTATAGACACCTGTCAGTTCCAATGCTTTCTGCCCTTTTTGGAGCCTCAAACATGAGAGTCAGTCCAGTGTCTTAACTGTTTAGAAATATTCAGTTGCACAGATAAAAGCCAAGGAAACAATTTTCTTCAGGGCAGTTTTGGAAGGTGTATCATAGCCCAAGCTGAAGCTGATTTCTTGCTTTACCAGAAGGGGAATCAGGAGGTAGGTAGGGAGGTGGGAAATGGGTTTGCTCCCAAAAATGACTTTGCTGTAGTCCATAAAATTTGGCTTGCTCAGTTTAGGCCTTGTGTGGGCCATGGCGTGCTGCATTTTGAGATAGACACAGTTTACTTGAAGAATCTAGAGAGCATTGTGATGCTGCTGCTGATGAAACAAAGGGAGTGGAATTCTGAAGATCTAGGAAACAGGGCTGGGGGAGGGAGTAACTTCTCAGCCTAATTTGTGGAGAACAGTAATAGCGCTAATAGAACTAGTTTTCATTACAAAACATTCAGTTTCAAATTGAGAAAAGAAGCTGAATTTGGGCTGCAGATAGGCTCTGTGAGGAAAGGCCAGACCTGGGCAGGACATGGTTAGTTCCAGCTGTCACAGGGCATGGCTGAGCCCACGGTGAGGTGGTGGCATCTCAGGGAAATGTATTTAAGATATTAAAACTGAGAGGTGGGGGAATAACAAAGTCAGGGAAGAGGGTGCACCAGGCACCCTCCCTAGAGCACAGATTCCCCTGCAGGCTGGGAAAGAGCTCTCACTGGAGCAGTTGGGTATCTCTGAAGGGGCTTGTGGGAATCCCACAATTTAGCAGGTGTAAAGTGGAAGGAGGGCGTGGCAAGAGAGAAACCACAATGCACTGACCATAATGCCCATCCCCTCTGCTGCTTGATGGGGTGAGGTTTGTATAGGAGTCTGAAGTGAAGGACTGAAATAAGGCCTTGGAAAAGGGTGAGGAAAGGTGTTGTTATAATTTTTATCTTTTTTTCCTTTTTTCTCACTACGTAAATCTATTTTAACTGGCAATAAAATGAATTACTTTTGCTGAAGTCAAGTCTGTGTTGCCCCCAAGAGTAATTGATATGTGATTTCCCTGTCTTACCTCAACCCATGACCTTTCACATCCAATTTTCTCCCTTCCCCCTGGTGAGTCAGTGAGCAAGTGGGTAGGCACTCTACTGTTATGCAAGGCCAGCCCATCACAAGACAGGTAAACAAACTTTCTATAATGCAGGAGTGAAAATAGTAAACGGGAATGCCCAAGGAGGCTTTGGCAAGGGGTTATCTAAGATGTCTGAAAGAAGATTAAACCAACATCAACCAGAATAAGCTAGGTAGCTTAATCGGCCCAGAATTCTGTATCTTACTTTGCTGTGATCTGGTAGTGAAATATTCAGAATTTATATACATAAATTTCTTTTCAGATTTTTTTTTGAGCAAGGAAGAGTTTTTTTTTCTTATGGAGTATATTAAAGATCACTTCAGAAAAAACAGTTAATGTAAAAAGCAGCAGTTCCATAAAATGTGGTGAAGGTTCAACTGAAATCAGTCACATCCAACTACAGTATAGAAATGTATGGAAACTCTATTCTTTTACAATCATCTGATTTCTTTAAATACCAAGAGGCTGCACACCAAATAAACAAAAACCTTAAATCTGTTTCAGCAGATGTCCTGTTAGCTTGTAATTTTATTCTTCCTACATAGTTTTGGAAAGTTAAGCCAAAAAAGTGGAAGGATACTGGAATAGTGATAGGAATATAAAATCCAAGTGGAAGAAAATTACCCAAAAAAAGCCTGGCCTGTTCAATTTGACATGACAGCTGAAAGAGCTTGCTAAGCTGATCACTCTTAATAAATAACATGTGGTTAAACATAAGATCAAAAAATGAGTCATAAAAAGTAAAATATAGCTTTAGCCTAGGAAATAGACAACAGTAGCTCACGAATATTAATGATACATCCATTTGTGCTGAAGATGAGAAGAAAAGTTTTAAATGTTAGAAGAGTGACAATGTCCAAATAATTCATTGTAGCTTGCAACAATGTGGCCTGTGCTCATAAGACTTAAATTTGATTTACTTTGCTTAGATATTTAGAATAATTTACAATCAAAACATCAGTAGATACAAAGCATCTATCTCTGCAATAGTAATCAGAGATATTGAAAATCATAGATTTTTTTAAAAATATGCAGATTTGGAAGATTGATAAATTGCGTAGAAGCACAGGAAGTTATGTTTCATAGATTCTGAAGAAAGACACTGTGTCTGTTTTGTTGTCTACTGAGATGTTATGATCCATTACAAAAGAGAAACTTTGCCCATTAAGATGAAATATACCTACAGCATTTCTTCCAATTATTACTTCAATATAAATATTTATAAAGCTGGACATTTTCCTGCATGAATTAGATGTAAATCATCAGATCATAGCTTAGCTGAATAACAGATATTTAGATAAGGGGTTTTTTTAATAAAGCAAGTGGATTTTTAAACAAAATTTTTAATGATCATTCCTTATTTTGTGTTTTGTTAGCTGTTCATAGTTGAATGGCAAATATGTAAAATACAACAGAAGATAAAAATAATGTAATAACTTTGGGTGAATAAATCTCAGAAAGAATCTTTTTCTTTAATTGGAAAAATAATAAATCTACTTGAGCCCAAAGGAAGATTTCAGAAGAACTTTACTGTCTTTCATCTACACATAATTACGAGTTTATTGATAATGGACTGATTCCAGAAGAACTGTCAGTTCATCAATTAACCACAACACAATCTAAACTTGTTAAATTTGAGTAATACAAATTTATTTGCATAGTTTAATCAAATGATAATCTTTCCAAATTAGTAGCTTTTCAAATATGGTAGCTGAAATGAAGATGATCTAATATTTCATTCCAACCATGGAGGAAGTCTTTAAAAAGTCATATACAAGTCTTTCTTGGTTTGGACAGACAGGTATCTACCAGGGAAAGCTAGAGCTTCCTTTGGAACAGAGAATGTAGACCCAGTCCCTTCCAAATTAGTATAATTTTGCAATTAAGGGGCTTTCAGGCAAAGATATGGGAATAGGAATAACAGTTCTTTACTGGGAATATATATAAAAAAATACAAATGTAGCAGTACAGAAAAACAAGCAGGCAAACAAACAAAAATACTAGAAAAACCCTGACAGTCAGGGATATGACCTGACACCCTGTTGGTCAGGGTGTTGGAAGCAGTCCAAATAAATCCTCCTGGACTAACAGATGTGGTTTTGTGGAGTAGAGATGATCCTGTAGAAAGGCTCCAGCTGTGGCATGATGGGTCTGGTCTTCCTCTGGGAATCCAGTGGAAGAACCAGATCTCTGCTGTTCCTGAGTCTCAGTTTCTATCCAGGTAGGAACGGTTGGCTCCCCCACCTCCGGGTGGAGCATCTCACAATGGGATGATGTAATGTGTCATGTCATTGGTGAGCCTTAATGGCCCATTATGAGAAGATACCCCCTAGAGGATGAAGGGATGGTGAAGGAGATAAGAAACACTGCCCCACCTGGTTTTAACAGCTGGGTCATTATCAGAAGGCATCCGCCCCGCCCCGCCCCCCCCCCCCCCCCCCCCGCCCCGCCTTGAGTTACAAAAGATAAAGTAAAAAACATCTCCCCAACTGGTTTCAACAGATGAAATAGAATTCACTTTTTTTTTAATTACATAACCCAAGACAAAGTAATTTCTTAGATTTAAAAGGAAAAATAAAATCCATTAATTCAGAATAATTATGTGGCTATTTTTTCTGACTCAGAAGAGACAGTAACAAATACCAGAAATGCTTTTAGCAGTATTTGCCAATCACACTTCATCTCTGTCCTTTGGGACAATTCATTTTTACAAACCATGGTCCTTTTTGAAATGTGTTATCACAGCATAGAGCTAAAGAAATGACAATGCAGACCTACCAGGTGTAGTGGGTTGATGCTGGCTGGATGCCAGACACCTACCAAAGCCTCTCTATCACCCCCCTCTGCATCTGGACAGCGGAGAGAAAATATAACAAAGAGTTCATGAGCTGAGATAAGGACAGAGAGAGATCACTCACCAAATACCATCATGGGCGAAACTGATTTGAATTAGAGATATTGAGTTTATGACTAACAAAGTCAGATCAGGATAAAGAGAAGTAAAATAAACTTTAACAGCGTCTTCCCCACCCCTCCCTCCTTCCCAGCTCTATCTCCTTCCCGCTGCAGTGCAGGGACACAGGGAATGGGGGTTATGGTTGGTTCATCACAGGTTGTTTCTGCTGCTGATCAGGGAGAGGAGTCTTTCCCTTGCTCCAGTGTGAGGCCCTCTGACAGGAGATAGCTCTCCATGAACTTCTCCAACATGAGTCCATCCCACAGTCAACAGTCCTCCCCAGATTGCTTCAATATGGGTCACTCTTACATAGGGTGCAGTCCTTCAGGGACAGGCTGCTCTAGTGGGGGATCTCTCTCCATGGGTCTCCCACAGGGTCACAGCCTTCTCTCAGGCACCCACCTGCTCCAGCGTGGGGGTCCTTCAAGGGCTGTGGGTGGATCTCTGCATCCCTGTGATCATCACAGGCTGCAGGGATGCCTCACCATGGTCTGCACGACCAGGGGATGCAGGGGGAATCTCAGCCCCAGTAACTGAAGTACATCTTCCCCCCTCTTTCTCTCCAGACCTTGGTGCCTGCATAGTTGTTCTCCTCACATGTTCTCACTCTGCTCTTCTCTGGCCACAATTAAAGCTGCACAACACCTTTTTCCCCCCCTTCTTAAATATATTATCACAGAGGAACTACCATCATTTCTAATTGGCCAGCCTTGGCCAGTGGCCTGTCTGGTTTGGGAGCAGCCAGGGATTATCTTTGCTGGACATGAAGGAGAGTTCTGGCAGCTTCTTACAGATGCCAACCCTGCAGCCCTCTCGCTGACAAAGCTTGGCCAAGCAAACCCAATACACCAGTATAGATGAATCTGTTACATGGATGTCACAGTTTATGGTAAGGTATGCTACCTCTGAATTTCTCCTTTGCCATGGTAAGCTAGCCTATGCATGCTGTCTCCATGCATGTTTACTACATGTCTCCAAACATCCATGTCTGCTTAAAATACAGACTCTTCATTCAGGTTTGAAGCTTAATTCTATCAGGCTTTGCCACAGTATAAGAAAGATATAAAGCTATTAGAGAGCATCCAAAAAAGGGCAACAAAGATGGTGAAGGGCCTTGAAGAGAAGCCATATGAGGAGTGGCTGAGGTCACTTGAACAGTTCAGCCTGAAGGAGACTGAGGGAACCTCATTGCAGTTACAACCTCTTCATGAAGGGAATAGCAGGGGCAGACACTGATTTCTTCTCTGTGGTGTCCATTGACAGGACCTGAGGGAGGTTTTATTTTGGATATCAGGAAAAGGTTCTTCACTCAGAGGGTGGCTGGGCATTGGAACAGGCTCCCCAGGGAAGCAGTCACAGCACTAGCCTCACAGAGTACAAGAAGTATTTGGATGATACTTTCAGGCACATGGTGTGATTCTTGTGGTGTCCTGTGTATGGCTTGGACTTGATGATCTTTGTGGGTCATTTCCAATTTAGCATATTCTATGAGTCTACGATTAAATGCAAGAGTTCAAGGAGATAGTAAATATAGAATCATAACCACAAAGGATTAAAAACTTGTGCTGTAGCATTTCTTAAATCTATGGCTAAAAAGAGTTGTATTGTACAGCTGAGAAATATGGAGTTACTTTATTCAAACTCCTGTGATCTACAGTTGTGCAGGAGAACTGAAAGACCGAACAGATGATGAAAACCTACTTAAAACAACTGCACAAGTTAAATACAAAGACTGTTTTAGAAAAATCCCCCATGCATTTCCTATTGGAATCATGATCCTCCAAAAATGTATATACCATCAATATGCCGTTCCAGTTTTGTATCCATATCAAATTCTTGGTTAGAGATAATAGCTGTTGCAGGTCATTGAGAATAACTGCAAAGTAAAGTTCTCTGTGTATGAGAAGTCACACTGTTTGAAACGAAGAAATTAACTTTTGAGGTAAATTATCTTAGATTATCTTACAAGTAAGCAGATGTTCATGTTATGTTTCATGGACTATACACTGCAGGGTGTGGAAACAAAATCAATCACAATCACTGCTGAAGACAGAGATATCTTTGTCCTGTGTTAAGCAATCATGTGTTTTAACTGATGCATGAAGAAGTGCAGGCATAAGCTGTGTGTTCATGACATTCATGAAACAAAATGCTTTCTTGTTGTCAAGGTAGGTCTAATACTGGCTAGTTTTCTGCCTTTTCTGCATGTAACATTGCTATTTCTAAGCAAGAAAAAGCTGAAGGTTAGAAACTGATGAGAAGGGAACGCTGTTATTATTGTGTTTTCTATGAATCATGGAAGATTTCATGAGCTCTCTCAGAAAACTGCAGAAATACAGTCATCACCTGCCTGTCTTTTAAAGTCAGTTTGTCAGTGAACTCTGGGCGAAATGGAGTGAAACTGACTTCAGCAAGTTTCTGCCTTGTGAAGTCTTCCTGTTTCAACAAGGAGTATGGAGATGATCTCTACAATGTGGATGGTTGCAGATTTGTATCTTGTGTCACAGACATTCAGTAGGAGACTGGATTGACAGAATCTAAAGGATCTCACTCAAAGGAGCATCTGTAAGAAAATTCGGATGAATTACTTCTTGCTACATAGTTTTCCACTTGCAAGGAGATCTTAGAGCCCTACATAACATTTAATCAAGGGAAGATAATGAGATCTTGGTTAATGGTGCACTTACACAATGAATATATATTTTGATTCCTAATAAAACCTCTTATCAACAGATATGCAAAGCTTGAGTGCCATGACACAAAACACATGGGAGGTCTTATCATTAAGAACATAATTCATATTACTATGTTACTAGTGTAGTTTAGCAAAGGTCCTAATTTCTGAGCAAAATCTACCTAAATTATTTTTAAAAGTCAGAATTAGAATTTTTTTACCTAATGTGGTAGCATGCTTAAATATCAAATTCTTGATTCACTGATTACCTATGGGAAAGAAAAGGTGCTGTAGGGGAAAATACTGACCAGCATTGTTTCAGCAGAAAAGGGGAAGGTCCATAATAAATGTCTCTCTGTAGGCCCCTTGAAAATTAAAATTTGAATAATGAATTTTAAGATTAAAAGGTATCAGTATGACCACTTTTTTTTTTTTTTGTGAGATTTACGTGCTTGTGTCTTACATTTTTCCACTCAAGATTTTCAAAGATAATAGCCTTCTATCTATTTATTATTTACAGAATTACAGTTTTAGCTTATGATAACATAGTGTTTCACTGTGCAAGAGATAGTGGAATGAAATGGGGAGGGGGGAGAACAAATTACTGAGAGATGGCTAATGCTGTACTTTGCCATTTTCCTCCCATTTAGTTTGAGAGGTCAAGACATCTCTGTGAGCCTAAGCAAAGGAATATAAACTTACATTGTAATCTTCCTTTAATGCAGAAAATCCTACAGACCCTTAAGTATGCACCAACACATTTCCTGAAAACATCAAGCTAAGGGAAGAATATGGGTAGGGATTAGGGTTTTCTCTATTGGAAAGTGAGGGAATAAAAGGAGTTGAAGTATCATGTCAAACCTGTAGAGGTTGAGCCAAAGTTTAGTTGCTATTGAATTGACATCTAATGACAAATCCATGAAGTACTATTTGCCATTAGTAAGGCAGATTTGTTGCAGGAGAAGTAGATATTGCACACAAAAAGAGAATGGTTTTAAAGTAAAGAGAAATTTTATCTCCCAACTTTTAGCTTCTTGAAAAGCTTCAAAGCATTCTGATACAACCAACAAAATCTTTATTATGTGGAAAAATTTGATCTCCTGATTTTGAAATTCTGTTATGATATTTGTAAAGGTTTAGAAGCTATTTATTAAAGGTCACTTTCTGTGGTAAGCAGGTTTGTTGGATTTCCAGGAAAAATACTGGAAATGAGTAGCTCTCTGGAAATGCAAAACAAAATTTCTCAGTAAAATTCAGGTACATGTTTATTACATTCCAAGAGATCATATCATTCTGTAAAATAAAGTGATTGACACATACATCAAAATTCAGCAGTACTTGCAACTTAATGGGTATTTTCTAATAAATGACTATTTCACATGTGTAGTGTAAGAATAAGTCTCTGTGACATCTTGTAGAACTAAAACAAGTACAAATGTTTAAATACATCCATTGCATCTCAAATTCACAACTGAAAATCATAGTAAGATATTTTAAAGGGCAGTGTGGAAAGTGGGTATTTGTAGCACATTTCTAGTTTTTTGGCAAATAAGACAATAACCACAAAGAAATTTTAACTATCTCTTAACGAGATCCACATTTGCCATTGAAAAAAGTCTGTGTTTTTCAGTTAATATCCCAAACTGTAGATAAAAGGATGATTTCTTGGAGGCCTCAAAGAATATTCTAAGGTGGACTAAAGAGTCTCTTTGGTCTCAACAGCTCAAGTGGAATGAGTGGAAGTCCTATTTCTCCTATGTATTGTCTTTTTCATGGCAAGATGTATATGTTAATTTGGAAATTCTCCAGTAGGCCACATTTGTGGTCTTTTTCTTCCTATCTCTTATTTGAATCAATTCCTTAATAACTTTAGGGTTTTCTGTTTGATTTTTTCTCTAGCCTATTTTTCTTAGTATACTTTTTTTGGTAATTAAATTGAAAAATCAATAGATGGAAAATATGATTTCTGGTTAGTATAGCTGCTAACAGATAATTTATTTTAAGGTATTCAGATGTGTGTGATATGACTTACCTTCACTACTTTACAGTTTAAAGATCCCAGTCAAACCTAATAATACTCAATGTTAATCTCTCTGAATAAAATCCAAGAAAAGGAATTTAAATGGCATTTAAATGAAAAGGCTTTCTTTTCCCATAAATACAAAATGCTTGCTGCTTTGATTTAATATGCATTTCAGGTTTTGAATATAAAGTTTGAATTGAATGACAACTGAGTTCTGCTTCTGCACAGCTCAGCACCTAAAGCCATTTATGATTTAGAAAAGATCTCTGCTCTGCTTAGTAGGTTTTCTCAGGCAGGCACTACTTAACACGAGTCAAAGGATCAGACTTTGAACACCATGGCAACATCCCAATTTTTTAAAATTTACTAATTTAGGGGCAAACACACATCCAGAGTAGACTCAGCCTTATGAAAACATTCAACCTCTGTCTGCTACTTCTTAGCTTGAAAGAACCTATACACTATTTTCTTGCAAAGAAAGGCGTTCACTGCTGCTGAGATTTGGCTGATGTGTAGCAAGGAATTCAAGATGGAGAGAAAGTGAAAGGACGAATGGCTAAAGTCTGTTCACACAGGTCATGCCTGGGAGATACGACTCTAGGTCACATATTTTCCTAAGAAGTTTTCAGTAAAATACAGACTCTGTATTGGAAACACAGACAAGTGATTTCCCAGGCAATACGTCCATTACACTATAAACTGGTGTTCTCATTTCTGTTCTCACACTAGGCACTGATAAGGAAATTTACTCTGTTGACACTATTTGGAAACATCTGTTTTTTCTGTAGGTCACATAAAACACCAACACTCCTATTCCTTGTTCCTGTTTTTCCTATTCCATGCATGAGGTCAGTGACAGTAAGAAGAATGCTACAGGCAATGTAATTAATTGCATTGAAATGTCTAGCAGACAAGCATCCACACCCACATATAGAATTTGAATTTTGAGCTGGGAAATGTATTAATTTTCCCAAGAAATGCAAGAAACCATCAAGCAAATCTCTGGCAACAAAATCATTCTCAAAGTTGATCTTACACTTTCTTCTTAGAAGAGTTCCAGACTGGGAGTTTAAGAGATTAGGCCATCAGGCTGCTGATTGCCTTTGAGCCCTATGGTTTGCATTACTGATTCCATGGAGTTCTGACAGAATCATATTTCATAAACTTAACAATTAAAGAATAGTGTGGTTATTAGAACACACTATATATATAAACTATCTATGGAAAAGATATGGAAAACAGGAATTGTAGACTCATGTTCGAACATTTCTAGAACTAAATTAATCATTTTCTTAGTAATGATAACCATTGCAGTGTGTTTTGGGTTGCATTGCAAGATGTAACCAAAAGCATGTATTCTATTCTCAATCTGTTGAAACCGGTTGAAGAGGTGTTTTTCTTTATCTCATAACTCTGGGAAGGGTAGAGGGTCGGTGTCTTTTTGTTAATGGGCCAGCTGTTAAAACCAAGTGGAGCAATGTTCTTTATCTCTTCCACCACCCATCCTCCCTCCAGGGGGATATCTGCTGTTAATGGGCCATTAAGGCTCACCACTTGACTGCTAAAATTACATCATCCCATTGTGAGATGCTCCACCCAGTGGGAGGAGCCAAGTATTCCTACCTGGATAAAACCTGCAATTCAGAACACGAAGGTAGCCTGTTTTCCACTGGATTCCCAGAGGAGGACTGGACCCATTTAGCCACCACTGGACCCCTCTACAGGATTATTTCTACTCCAATAGAATCACATCTGTCACTCCAGGAGGATTTATTTGGACTTTCCAACACCCTGACCAACAGGGTGTCAGGTCAGTGTTTCTAGGATTTTTCTTGTTTGCCTATTCCTTTGGGGTTTTTTGTACTACTACATTCGTATTTTTAATATTCTGAGTAAAGAACTGCTATTCCTATTCCCTTATCTTTGCCTGAAGGCCCTTAATTGCAAAATTATAATAACCCGGAGGGAGGGGGGTTGCATTCTCCATTCCAAGGGCAGCTCTAGCTTTCCCTGGCAGACACCTGTCTTTCCAAACCAAGAAAAAGTGGCTGCTTATTGTACCAAACCTTAGGCATCATTGAATGAAATTTCACTAAATACTTTGGAGGCACCAAGACCCAGAGTTTATGAATCTCAGTTGGCCTTAGAAGGCAGATACAGAGAAAAATGTTTGTCCTTGGCATGCAAGGAATGGAGTTTTAAATATCTGAGCAAATTTAATGAAAAATTCAGACATTAAGGACATTTAAATATTATGTTGGATTTAACCCCGGGTGCTTAAGTGATACATACATCCCACAGGGGATTCAACTTTTATTGACTGTATTATGAGTGGCAGATTCTAAAGAAGATAAAACAAATTCTTTCTAACTTAAAGATTCCAATGTTTTAGAAGATATACATGAATGCATAATTATTAAATATTTGCTTGGCTGGGCTCCATCTACATTTATAGTGTTTAGATACCATTCTGTATATGAAAGAGTGGTATTCATGATGTAGTGAATGTAGTGATGGGAATAATTTCAAATCAGAAACTTGTTGACTATGCTGTCAGTTAAACTGTCAATGTGTATTGTTAAATATAACATTATAACTTTTATTTTCTATAATACCTGCTAATATTATTTCATGCTTCCCAATGGAAGACACTAAAATAGCTCATAATATCTGTCAAGGTAAAATACTGAATGGTAGAAAACCTATCTTGTGTAGAATTATTCTGCCCAGCACTTATTTGCTAATTAGTTTATTAATTTGGACTTTGCTTTATTTAATCCTGACTCCTCATCTTTAGAGGGTAACTGTGCACTAAAATGAATCAATTTCAGCTGCTTTACTTATGTTCCTTGGAAGAGCTTGAAATCTCTGCATAAATGGTCTTATACTGAATACATCACCTTGCTGGTATTTGTATGCGTGAAAGAAAAATCTTTCAAACATATTAAATTTATGCCAAAGAAATGCAAGTAAAATTTTATTGTAATCAGTAAAACTCAGAACTTGAAGGGATATTTTCATAATTTTACTATCTAGAAAATGTATAGGATGCACCTGAGTACTGATCATTTAATTTTTACATTAAATTTACATTTACAGAACATTATATTCTCATGCATTCAACTGAATGCCTTATAGTTTTTCAAAAATATTATTCTTAGAAATAATCATTTGATACAAAAGTGTGAACACTGATATGTTACTATGGTTTTGACTTTTACAAATCAATATGAATATACTGCGACTCAAGTAGGAGTATAGATAGTAGTCATACTATACTCTCAGCTGGATCACAAAATCAAGATTATTCTGCTCCTTGCAAGAATAATTTCACACAGTGAACTGGCTGCTTTGAGTTTGTTTTTGAATCAAAGACTGACCATCTTCTCCCAAGCTTTTGACACAATGCAGGAAACCTCATCACATGAAACTCTTGACATTAGTTGTGAACAGAACAGAAAAGGAAAGAAGTTCTATTATTTCAATAAGAAATAAAAATAATAAATCTTGGTTTTACTACTAAACAATGCATATAAAAATTTGGATTTTGAAAGATTTTTTTAAAAATAAGTGAGATTTGACAGAACAAATTTTTACTGCTACTCAGTGACAGACGTCCAACATAAAAATATGTGGGGTTTCAGGGACTTTTTTTTTTTTTAGATAAATAGGTTAATAGTTATATCAGATATCTTAATTGACATACAAGAGAGGTGTCTGTGATACTGCATATTTTTGATGGATCTGTGGCAAGAGGTTGGTGTTTGAATCCCTCTAAGATAAATAGCACATTTTAAATTCATTTCCAGCACTGACATTTTGAGACACAGCTGCAAACAAATTCCAGTTTCAGCTGGAGTCAGTGACAAAACTCCCACTGACAGGGTTTCATCTTTCACATGTATCTGTCTGGGCTAACCTTAGTTGCATAAAGTGGTAACAGCAACCAAGTGGAAGCCTGTTTTCAGCAACATTTTCTGAATATTCTAATTTGCAATTTTATCAATTCTAGTAAATATATGAGAAATATAAAGAGGAGTCCAGCATAAAATTGTATGTCCCATCCCAGTCTAGTTGGAACTTCAACATGCTCCTGAGTAGTCACTTGAATGATGAATTACCTCACAACACCTTTTGATTCACTGTGGAAGAACGAGTGGTAATACTGCAGAATCTAGCAGAGATGTAACAGGCTGGTGACATCAATTTGCAGTATCTGGACTGCAAAAGCAGGCTTATTCTCCCTCTAGATCAAGGCAACGATGAAAATCGCACAAACATGGAAATAGCTGTGGAAAATAGCAAATGGAAAAAATGAAAGATATATCATGTTCAACAGATGTTTTTCTTGATATTAGGGAAAGACAAAGGGTAGAAGGTTTGGCCTGGTCAATCTGAAGGTGATCTGAAGGAAAAAAAATTAATAAATATAAACAAACAAATAAATAAAATATCTGCTTCAGCTATAAATAGCTCTATGTGCAATTGTACTCTTTGCAGGCTACAGGATGTTGTTTATGAGCCACTGCTATTATCATATTAGAGACAAAAAGATCAGAAAAGTTTCAATAAGAAAGACAGCTGCTGCCCTAAAGAGATTCAGCCCTTTGGACATCAGTGAATAAAGAGCAGCCATCTACAATAAACAACCTAGTAAACAAGGCACTTACGTAAGAATTGTAGAAAAATCACTGAACCAGTAGAATAAGGAGAGAAATATCAGAAGATACACCATAAAGAAAGAACTGAAAATTATTATTTTATGGATAACTTTACGCTGACAATTTGGGGTGTGCCTTATATTTCTCAAATGCCCTGATCTAATAATTTATTCTACAAAATACTACTTTTCACCTATGAATTGCTGAGAACAAATTAGTTTTTCTCCAGAAGCATTCTTTGTAGCTGATCTCGACAATTATTAATCAGGAGAGGAAAAAAAGCATAACTGCTGCTTTAATTTATCACCTTTTTTCAAATATCAGCTCATTAAATATTGCCTTATTTTTTTTCCTCTTGTAAATTCTCTATATTTTGTGGACATTTTCCTTGTATAATTATATTTACGGAAGAATGCAGTGTCCTCTGGATAGTTTTGCCAGAAGTGCAATGAAAATTCCTAAGTATTTTTTTCCAGATTGGGATGTTTCTGAATTCATACTATGTAAGAGAAGGCTTCCATAAACTTTTTTTTTCTCCAAAATTTTTAATCTACTTGTTGAAAAATGGGGAGCAAAGAATGCAAGCCATGATAAATTTTACTATTTTCTTTTTCTTTGGTCTCAGTAATTCCCTAGGATGGTGACAGTTATATAAAAATCAAAAGTTATGGAGTTTTAGAGATTTATAAGAAAATTTATTACTTTAATATTGCACTCTTGGACTTTATCTGGAAGCTAAAATTTGACTGCTGTAAATGGTTGATTTTAAAAGATTCATAATCAATTTTAACTCTTTTGATAATATTGTGTTATGTTTTGACAACCAAACAGGAAAACCTCAGCATGAGCAACTCCTGTTTTTATTGAAATCAACAGAGAGAAACCATAAATAATTGTCTGTGTCCTGCTGGTAATACCAATTAGCTAGCATCATACAGACACTACTGAAAACAAGCACAGGCTATTGTATAAGAGATTCAGAGGTTTGAGCTACACACAAAATATACAATTTTGAATGTACCAATGACATAAATTTTTTCTTACAGACTCTTCAGGGTCAGCAAAATTTATAATGCTCAAAGGACATTCTATTAAGACTACTTTGTATTTTTTATTTCTCTGTGCTCAATAGCAACAGTAGACAATATCCAGCATGCATTTCAAAAACAGTCATTATGACATCAAGGCTTAAATACAGTGGTAAATTCTGAGATACTCTGGCATGTGCATCCAGGAAGTGAAATTTCATCTGGAACCACAGTTTAATATTCACACATCACACAAACCACAGAGAGCATCTCAAACTGCTACTGAACTATGAAATGAAAGGGAAAATGGCAAGCATCCTGGAAGATATTCTCCACACTTTTACATGTTTACTGCCTTTTGTTCTATAAGAAAAGTGAAAGATGGTCTAAATATCAAGCCATCAGCTCAGTGCTTAGGAAACCTGGCTGTTTTCCTCCTCCATTTTCAGATGGTAAGTAAATCCCTGTCTTTGCAGCTGCAAGGATTAGAACTGTAAGGTACTATTCAAGACCTTAGAGTCCAGACTGTACAGAACTGCAGTGCCCAAAAAAAGGAGAGGAAATTCAAGGAAAACTTGGTGGAACTCCTAAGAACATGACAGGGGAGGAAAAAATAACCAGGAAAAAAACTCTGATATATGGTGATAACAACTTACCTTCATATTCTTAATCAGAATCACTGCCAGAGGCAGTATGTCTGAGCAAAATGAACATAAATGCTGTGAATTTCTAAGACAGAAGATCTATTGTTTAATTTCTAATAAGTCAACCTCTGCTTTTTTTCTCTGCAAATCAATGTTTTATCACTTCCAGGATTTTGCTGGCAATAGATATTCTGTTACTCTGGTCAGGCTACAAATCTTGGGATTCATTCCATACACTTCTTTCTAAGCGTTGTCCTACATATATAATAGAATGTGCTGTGCATTGACAGCTCTCTTGATGCTATATTCCACTCAAATAATCTCTGAAAACTCATTTCTACTTGATGCTTTATATCCAGAAAATAGCCAGCAAAAATCTGCAATGATTGGAGGTAGCAATCCACAGAGCCCACACACAGGCTCTGACCTACCACTGCTGCAGTCTTCAGGTGGGTTTCATTTCCTGGATGTTCGGTCTCTTTTACACGGTGAGTTCTCCAGGCCAGGACACGTTCAATTTGTAACTTGTGGTCACCAGGAGAAAATCAAAAGAGGAACAGCCATCCTATGACTGGAAATTAGTGTCAGTGTTCTGTTAAAAAACAGATTAGCCTGTAGCCAGGCAAGTTACAAGTAGTGGCTGTGCCTCTGTTCTTTGGTTTTTAAATAAAGCTGGGAACAATCTTTCCCCTCTCATCTTTCCCCTTCGCTTGCACTTCTAGGGACAAGAACCACTTCTTCTGTGTTCCTCAAAATCACTTGTCAGAATCTTGTTGATATTATGTTTGGGACTTCTGCAATGCATTATTTCATAAACAATCAACAAAAATTTCTACAACAGTTCTCTTCCTGAGTAGTCAATTATTTAACAGTTTTTATCTTCAGTTTTAGACTAAAGCCTCTTCCTGTTCTTCACTCTCCTCTTCCTTTTGCTCTACTGGTTTAATTTTTAACTAGTATTTTAAACTGGGAAAGGCTTGTATATATATTGTATATATATTTAATTTTATGTATTTGCAAAGGATCAGTGGAACTAGTACATTTGAGTGATCAAGTAAAGGTTCAGCTTCTTGTCATAGACTGAAGGCAAACAAGTAATGTAGTAAGGCTGAAAAAACTTCATGGAACTCCCAAGAACTTAAAAGAAGGGGGAAAAATCACCAGGACAAAAACATGCTACTTGATGACAGCAACTTACCTTCATATTCTTGATCAGAATCAATTGCTTAATTATTCCCAAGCCAGTAATGGTGTTTCAAGCATCTAAATATTTCCAGGTAATAGACATAGGAGCACAATTTCTCTGGGGCTGGCAGTTCATTCAGAATTGGCTTTTTCTCCTTGTTGATATTTTCTCTGAGCATATCTGGCCACACTTCACTACATTTGCATATTAGTGAAGTGTGTGGCAATGGAATTACAAGGCAGAGAGCCATAATCGTCCCTGCTCTGGTGTGGGCTCAGGAACAGCACACAGATCTTCTCCCCTCTGGGGTTTGCTTCTCACCACAATTTAAAAGATTTGGGATGCCTTGCTGTTGCCAGCAGCTGCTCTGCCTTCTGGCACCTTTCTGTGCTTTGTTCCCAAGGCATCCCTGTGGCTGTACCCACCAAGCAGGCAGCAGGGTCATCAAGCTGCTCTCCTGGCTCTTGCTGGAAGTGGTTAGCTCAGGGGAGGAGAGACATATCTACCAACAAGCTAATGAAAAGGTGACACTAGAAAAGCCTCCTGATGTTGAGAATAATAAAGACAGAAAATATATTTGTGAACAGTCAAGTTCTTTGTGAAGGTGACTCAGTGGTTACCTTCAAATAAATCATGCAGTGAAGTCATTTCTACAGAAGGAGATAAACTGTCTTGTTTCTGTTTGCTTAGTTTGACAGACTTTGTAAAAAATACTTTATTCCAGAATGCAGGGCTGCTTAACATATTTACAAAACAAAAGAAGAAAAATGTCAAAGAGGAATATTTCAACTATTTTTGTTGATTTTATTTTTCTTATTTAGTTTCTGAAACTACAAAGTATTTATTCATGAGGTTAAAATTAAATATTACACGTGTGGTTAAACACCATCCTGAACTAAGTCTTGGCTCTTCTCTTTTCCAGGAAGACTTGCCTAAACTGGTGTTTATAACTGTAAGCAAATTCATAGCTTTCTGTAGCTGTTATCATTAGTGTGAAATGTAATTGTGAATCTATCATATTTACTCAAGCTCTATTGCCTTATTTTTTTAAACAAAAAGCAGTGGTGATTCTATTTAGTGACTTGGAGTCTGAGTTCTGTCCTCCACTATACTGATGCAGTATCATGAAATAGTAGAATAATTAAGTCTATCTACACTGTGTCCAAGGCTCAGCACAGCTTATTATCAGAGAATATTCTGAGTTGGAAGGCTCATTGGATCATTGAATCCAACTCTTAAGTGAGCAGTCCATACCAGGATCAAACCCACAGCCTTGGCATTATTAGGACCATGCTTCAACCAGCTGAGCCAATCTCAGTGCAGTTTACCAGCTTGGCCAGCAATCACACACCTTTCTCTTTGGAGTCTGTGGAGGTGCAGCCCAGAAGTGCATGGCAGACAGAGGAAGCAGCAGTGTGTGCCCTGTGTCAGACCTGACACGTGGCAGGGCTGTAGCAGCCGCTGGTTCCTGATGCAGTTCTCAGTTGGGACTCGCCCTTGTGGTGTCAGGGCCAGGAACACACCCGGACTCAAAGTCCCTAGACTGAAGCCAGCAGAAGTTTGTACATGTGCCCTGATGAAGTCAATCCTTCACTGCAGGCTGGACAGGTGTTGATAGACAGGAGGGATGTAAGGAGGACCTAGACTAATTGCCATTCAGTAAAGAAACTCTCATCATGTCCCATCACTGTAAATCCTAGAGAGAAGAGGAAATTCATGGCTGAGGCAGCAAACATTTCATTGACTGGGTTACACTAGTGTATTCAACCCTATATTTTAGTTGAATTCAACATTATGACTCTTTAAATAAATTCTCCCATTGTTTTTTCCAATCTTCACAGGTTATATTGCAAAGATTATTTCAACTGTATTTCTGTGTTAATTACTGTTACCAAAAAAGCCATTTGTGGCTTATCTATCTTTGAATTAGGCTTTTTCTATTATTATTATGTTCGTCTACAGATTAAAAAAATTCTTTTTCACTCTGGTCCTGAACATTTTGCTGGAATTCAGTGGGCCTATGCATGAGGAAAGTGTTTACAGGAACAAACATCTTTTCCGTAAAAGCTGGCTCTGTTTTTAATGGCATGGAATGAAAATGAAATCATAATTAAGAAAATGCTGCAGAATGTAGAACGTAATGATGAGTCATTTTCTTAGTTTTAGTTGCAAGAATAGACTAACTGTAAAATAATTTGTGCATTCAGAAAGAAATTCTTCCTTTGTTTACTTCTCTTTTTTTGTACTGTATTAGAAATATTAGTGTACTTTAATCTTGTCTTTATCCTTCTTGAACAAAATGGCTTTTATACATATTACCTTTTGTCTTCACACTTTAATGCTTGTAGGTGCTAAATGGTTACTGAATTCTTATTGCTGACTTCCCATTTAGTGTTTCCTTTATTATTGGTCCTTAGTTTTTGTTTAATATTTCCTGATTAGTAATTTGATTACATATTTACGTATTTTTTATCTTCACAAAATCAAATTTTGTGCTATGTGAGGGTGCCTGTGCAAGAAAATATACTGAATTTTACTTTTACTTTTCAGAAAAATAATGCATTATGACCCAGAAAATACTGCTGAGAACTCAAGCCCTTCCCATCCTCTGCAGTCAACAGAACCAACACTTCTCTCTGTGATTACTGTGTCACAAAGAGAGATTTAACTGACAGTGCTGTGGGGGCCTTGATTTCCCCAGATCTTCTAAAAACAGCATTAAAACCAATATTATTGTAGCAATGAACTGTTTGACCTCTAATGTAATTTCTTGACCACACAACTCTAAAACCTAGTAATACAAACTTAAAAAAAAAAAAGTAAGTCTCTTGGGGGCTTTTTGCTGAAGTAGTTACTGGGCATTCTGGAATAACTATTCAACAGGTATGTATACCCATAAAAGCTGAAGTAAATTAATCAGGAACATGAGGGTACATCTCACACTCATCTTACTTGATGAGTGTAAACAACTTCATCATTTGTTGTACATTTTGGGTCTCAGAAAATGACTCTTCTTTTTTTTCCCTAGAAAACATAAGTAACTTTTTCTTCAAAAATATTTTTTCTACCATTGATTTTAGTTTTGATTTTATTTTTTGTTTTGTTTTTCTAGTCACAGCTCAGCATCACATTCAGGCACAGCTCAGCACCACATTCAGGACTGCATCATTCTAAGCCTAGTGAAAACACCGAACGGAGATGAGCTTTGCCTCACAGATCAGAAATTACAAATTTGAAAGTATGAAATAATGTACAGAGACAGACAGAGAACTAAAATCTGAGGAAACTAAGAAGCTTTAGAACTTTACATAGTGGTAATGTACCCAGCTATAGAGAAAATTCTTCCAAAATGCTGTTACAAGAGAACATGCTTTTCCATTCCATTTATTATTCCAAAAAGAGAGGTTTAAGGGACTTTTAAAAGAAAGCAGGAAAGTTTTATAGTAAGTATTGTTAGGGAGTTCATTTTAAACACTGGGGAAGAAGGAAGGAAGATATTTTGAAAAAGAATTGTTTGAAAAATGAGATGGGTGAAAGACTCAGGGACAGGGCTGACATCTTCATGGTGAATGTGAAATGATAGATAGGAGAGCAGAGATCATGGAAGACCCTGAAAATGAAAAAGCCTATTATGTTTTACATTATAAAACAGAAAGAATGAGTGAAGCAATACACTGTAAGAAGTGATATGGTCAAAATGAAGACTAACAATAGTCTTTGCATCACTGTTCTGAATAGATATGAAAAGTACTAGGCTTTTGGGAAATCAGAGAGACTTGAAGTATCTAAAGTTTTTGCTTAGTGACTGAATCTTCCAGAATTGTTCAGTGCAATATACAACAGGATATCTAAGGAGGTTGTCTTTTAAAAAATGATCCTTCTATTACAGTCCCAGAAGCTCTACTTAGAACAGAAAAGAAGGTAACAGGCATGAGTAGGGGTAAAGAGAAAAATCTGTTTTATCTGTTCTCATCTCTGAGAATTGCTAAGAAACATATCAAATAAAATCTTGGCATGCAGCGAGGTGTTCAGAATAGAACCAATTTTGAGAATTATCCACATATAGGTGCTAACTCAATACAAGTGCTAACAAATACAGCTTTGGCCCTAAAGTGTTGTATGCAGACTTGCTTGCAAATCATAATGAAATTCTCAACACAATTTTCCTTATCCTTGGTTCTTCTTTCTTGATCTTCAGGTGCACCTGAAGTGAAATTCATCTGTGTGTAAAATGATAGATAATTTAAGCCACTTTGGGTATTAAGAGAGGAGTCTACAGAGTGCTTGGAGTTTCAGCTAGTCTAGATTAAAAGGAAAAAAACCACCCCTTTTTCTTTATTCTGAACAGACTACCCCTTCTGGTATTTTGCCAAATGCAACAGATGCATTTCTTACGTTATTCAAAGGGATATACATAGGGTCTTAAATGCATACAGACAAGATCTTATCACTCTTTTCCATTGAAGTAAAAACCTCGTAAAGTTTTAAACAATTATTTCATTGGTGCAATGATTTCAAGTGTATAATAAATAACTTGTGAGAAGACCTCTGCTTGCCTAGTCCTAGTTTTTCGTGTCACTACCCCTTCACATTCTGGACTCTGCATTTCCTATAAAAACATATTATAGAGGTCAAAGTTAACCCCAGTTCTAGCAGCAGACACAGCATAATAAGGTAAACACACCACTTTCCTCTGAGTAGAAGTTTAGCACAAGCATGGAAAAGTTTGATTTATCTGAACACTGGTTGTCTTGCAAGAGATCAGATTGACACTTAAAACTACAGCTGAGTAAAACTGTGTATTGTGGTTTCAGGAAGTCTTCCAATAGCAAAATATTTTTCATGATTTACGGACGATCAAATTTTGCCAGCTCCCAGAAGAAACTGGGAAACTGGGAAACTGTGACATTGAGCACCTGTTGGCAACCACATAGGCTTTTCAAAGGTTAAAAACTCTGCTCTGTGGATGAACGTCTACCTTGCTTCATAAAAACTATTTTTTGATAGCCTGACAGTATCTTACGTTAAGAAGTTTTTCTAGCCAATCTAAGCCAGGAACACTTGACTTCAGACATTACAGTGTGCCACAACAGAGCACGAGCCAGTGTATCAACAAGGGTGCTGGGTCCCTTGGAGCTCCAATCCTTCCAGAGAAAATGGATGTTTTGCCCAGACAAAGATGTCTTTGATTGCACAGGTGTTCATGCAGCTGTAGAAAGTTTCCTCTCTCTATGCCATATCAGGGTCATAGATTCCCTCTGGTCCTTCCTTAGGACATAGAGCATTTCTATTTATTTCACTTTCCCTTATTCACCACAATCACTGATGATTGTATTCTGCATTAAAATATGAAATCACTTAAAGTACAAATTTCCTGAAAGGACAAATCAATAATATGATATCAGTCAATGAGCTGGCATGCACTTGCATGAAAGAGGAATTTGATGTACTGGTTATACATCCTGAGCCAAACTGTTCTCATAGGTTTGCATGGAGTAATTCCACATTAGTGATTAGGTAAATCATTATTAATCCATGTGTTTGCAATACTTGATATTTGGGGATTTTCAGACATTTTTTAGTTGGTCTTTGAGTTTACCATGTAAGAGAAGTATAAAAGGGGAAAAAAAATAAGGTTGATAAAAAACTTAGCGATATTAGAAATTCCTGGAACACAGTGACATTTAAAAGCGTTATTAAATATTGAACACTTTAAAAACATATCCTTCATTAACTTTAAGCAGTTTGACACTTTAAGATGGCCAATTTAAGATGGAAGGTGTGAAATGGAAAAGAATTTAATACCAACCAAAGGAGGAAGGCAAAAGAAACCCTGCCCATCTCTGTTTACCATTGAAGTGTTTTTTCACATTCATTCCACTCTCCTTTTCCCCTGAGTGATCAGAAAGAGCATGTGTGTGTGTCAAATCATCCTGGTTTCAGTTTTCTTTGCCTGTTCTTTTCCTCTGTCCATTTTGCTGGTCGTCATAGTTACAGTGACCTCTGTTGTCCTCGTCTTTCAGGGCCTTGCAAGGATTTTTTAAGCTTTCTCTTGTAACAGCATTTTGCAATGCCAGCTTTTCTAATTCTTTAACTGTTACTTCATTTCGTAATCTACTTATTTTTCCCACCAGTCTTCTCCTTTTCTGCGCTGTGTCCTGATACTCAGAGCAGGCTGGAAGTGCTCAGTTTTCACCTTCATCCCAGTATCAGTTTCTTTCTGATAAGACTTCTCACCTTATATCTTTCCCTTCTAAACCTTTGAGTATTATTATACTTTGGCCTTGTCTTTGGCTAGTTTTAAAGTGATGTTATTATATCTCTTTTAGAGTAAGTTAAACTAGGCAGTCAGGAGTGTAGTAGCTCAAGCAGATTTTGCCTGCTTTATTTTTTTTTTTTTTTTTGAATTTAAGTTCCTTCCTCTGACTTCTGGTTATGAAAGAGTCTGACCAAGACAGGTTTTGCTGTACTAGACAGGGCCAAGGTCAACCTTAAAACCACAGAAACATGAGATGGCCCTTGGCTTCTGCTCAACACTTAATAGGCTATAGCAGAGGGGCTCCTATCATCTCTCCCAGTCAGGCTACTATTCCTACAACTGCTGCTGTAAAGTTGTGGATGCTCCATTGCTGGAAGTGTTCCAGGCTAAGTTGGTTGGGGCTTTGAGCAGCCCAGTCTGGTGGAGAATGTCCCTGCCCATGGCATGTGGGTTGGAACTAGAAGATCTTTAAAGTCCCTTTCAATGCACAACATTCTATGGTTCCATGATTCTATGATTCCATGAATCTATGATTTTGTGATTCTATGTTATGTCAGGGATGAGTGGGTCTTTTACTGGATTCAAGGCTTATCCCAGGGAAGGAAAGTAGATCCCTTTTGGCACAGAATAATGTGACTCCTTCTTGGACTCGTTCTGTTTGGCAGATTTGGCCAAAACTTTGAGTAAGGACTGAGATTTCTATGATGATTTTCATATTAGCACTCAAACAAGTTTCAGAAACAAGTTTTGTCTGTATCATCTGTTAGTCTCAATTCAGAAACTGACTACAGGCCTGAGGCACTCACATTATAGTTTCATCAGTAATGCTATGGACAGCTTAAATAAGAAAATAGGTACTTAACAGTGGTTACTTGGTAACCCTTTAAATCACAATGTTGTACATAATGTAACTGTCAATCCTCTAAATGATTCTCGAATTGTAAACTACATGCTAAGAAGTTATATGCGTCTTTTTCATAGATACATAGTATCAGATTTGAACTAGCTTATACACGTAGACATTTTAAACCTTTTCAGGTATTTACTTAGGACCAAACTCTACTTACATTTTTTTTAATGTATATATGATAAATATATATTAAAAGTATATCTGAAACTGGAATACTGATGGTAAGTGTACACAACTGCAACTTCAATGGATACTTGCAGCACTCTAGTGGCCATTCTTCATAAATGCAACACCAAAATCTGGAAACTGAGGGGAAAAAACCACACCCTAGCAACAAAAATTAAAGGGCAACAGTTAGGCATGAAAGTTCTGAAAATGAGCAATAACATACTGTGTGCACCTAATTAAATTTATTCAAGCAAACCTGTTTTAATTTAACAACATCCTTGCTTTGCATTAGAAATGTAAAGAAAATAGCTTGGAGTGGAACACAATATAGTTTGTGGTCATTCTATCTTTTGATGTACTAGCTCATGGTTCAAGGAAACTTAATTATTGGGAGCTTTACATAACTCACTTTTCCTTCATCCCACTGAATGTAGGAGAGAAATAATAGGCACAGTGCATCTGCATTAGTCAATAGAAATGTGATGAGAAGAATATATAATATACAGCTCTGATCAACAGAGTTACTGCATGTAAATGTGCTACTGCTTAGTTGTAAGCAAGATGCTACTGTGCTAACATAAAGTAAAATGTGTGTGACAGGAAGGGATTTGTCTTAATGACTTCCGAGACCCTCTCCAATTTTAATTTCTAAATCCAGCTTTAGATGCAGAATTTGTGTTCAAATTTGTGTATATATTCAAATATTTATTTGCTTCCTTTATTTCCCTTTTCTCTTTCTCCTAGAAACTTTGGACTATATAAAATACACTCTAATCAAGGCTTGAAAAATGCTAAGAAAAAGGCATTTTCCCTTCGGCAAATGTCACCATGTCTGCAAAGGTCAGGCTTTTATTTAAAAACATAGTTTTGCCCCTTCCAGTAGTGAGGATAATTGTCCAAATGTGAATTAAGTGGCAAGTAAATTGTCTGCCTAAGAGCTCAGACACTTCCCCAGCCTCTGTGGCTATTTGAACGCGTCAGCTTTTGCTGCTGTTCTTGCAAACCCTCCAGTCATTCCTGAAAACCGACAGGTCATTTCCACTCCTGGGAGTCCCTGAGCATTGTGCACACAGACGAAGAAGCATTTCCTCCTGGGAGAAGCACACAAACATTGCTGCCTGCCAGGCAAGCACACTCTAGCAAAGAGCTTGTGTCACTATGCTGGCAGCAGCCAAGAGGAGAGGGAAAAACAGAGAGGGATTTCTTCAACTTTTTAGCAGTTAGAGGAAAGGCTGATGGTCCTCACTTGCCAGAAAAGCATTTTAGGATCATAGGAACTCCAAGAAGTCAGATTTCTTACATTCTTTAACACATAGATGTTTTACTTGTATTAATTTTCTCACCACCCTTTTTCCAGAGCATGAGAAAAGCTCAGAGAAGACTGTTGGTGCAAGAGCCTTCCAGCATGTTTTGTTGAGATCCCTCTTTGAGATCAACAACAAAGAAAAATGTTTCTATCATTTAAAATTACATAACAAATATGAAAGAAGTAAAAAATATAACTCTGGAAAACATAAATTCCTTGTTTGATGGCCTGTCATTTTGTTGAAGAAAATGATAGTACCTACCAAGGAAAAAATCCAGTGGAGAGGTAAATAGTTTATATTTTATTTATATGTTCTTGCTATTTTGTCTTTGAAAATTCCCCAAAGTATAAGCCTTCTCTGTGGTGGCAGGAAGTGCAATACCAGCTGTATCCATACCAACATTTTATCCCTATGTAGGAGGAAGGCATGTTTCTGAAATGCACCTTTTCTTGTGCACTGTATCTTGTTTCATACATTTTGGCTCTGTTCATTTAGGGGTAGTAATCTTTTGGGCTGCAATTTCTACAACAAGACAAGAATCTAGATTTTTCACCTTGTACTGGAATACTGGAATTCAATCCCACACAATAACCCAATGCAAATACAACAGTATCTATCTATATAGGTAATCATGGTCAAAGTACAGTCTTGTTACCAGAAAATTTTTCCCCCCATGTAACAAAGGTTACTTTTATAAACTGATCCACAGGATAGATTTAAGTTTCCATTTGCATCCACAAATCTGCCATGTGTGACATGGCTTGCTAAGTGTATTATCAGAACTACAGCATAGCTCATTTCCCTGGATGCTTCTGCAATTTCCATACCTTTTTCCTGAGGGCTGCAGAAGGTGCCAGTGAGTGCAGAGGGTGACAAGCCAAGCTACTGCCTCCACTTGTCCCACCCTGTCTGCACCTGGCTCATGCTTGACCACCCTTGGATCATGAAATGATCAAGGGCACTGAGCAGAGACCCTTCTTTGCAGGGCAAGCTTAAAGACAGCATCACCCAGGGAGCCTCTGATTCTGATACTTACTCTCAGAATAACACCTCAGACTATTGTATACTGAATCAGGAGAAAACAATATGCTTGCATGACTTTTTATTTTTTGGCTTTAATCTATTAAAGATTATAAATAGATCTGATTTTAAGAGAAAAATATTCTGCTAAAATTCAACTCCCTAAATAGCAAAACTATCAGACCAAAGTAAACCCACAATACCATTCTACAGCAGGCTGCAGCCTTAAAGTTTCCTTTGATACTACAAAACCTAGACTACAAATTGCTGACCAAGCTTACTTCTTTAAAAGAAACCTTGTATATATAAAATAAAATTTGACTTGTGGTTCAGTGCTGAAGAAATTGTTATTGATGGTTTTCTGTTTAATTTATATCATTTAATTAAGCAAAGTACATACTATTTTAGTTACTTCAGTTCCCAGTTCAGATATAAAGTTGAGTGCAATGAGTCATTTTCCTTACAGCTTGTTTTCAATGCAGAGATGGAGGCTGACATTTGCTGCAGAGCTGACTGAGAAGTTCTGTAGACAGCTTCAGAAATTTAGCTACTGTGTTGGCAAGGTCAATGGTTAGTGCTGACGCTGGTCAATGGTCCTCAAAGTTCCTAATTCCTAGGTGATTGAAATGTTAACTAGCTCTTGTCAAAAGGGAAAAGAAAAAAACAGTCTGGAACATGATCTACTGCATCTGTCAACCTAACATCTTGGTCACTTTGAGTTTGGCACCTACATGAAATTGTTCATTGTTTCATCAAAGATTTCATCAATCATTTTAATGGGGGCATTCAAACAGAAATTAAGTTTTTGAGATGCCTGCTTAAATGCTCTCTTAGTTGCTGATGTTAACATGGATGTTCCTATATTAAGTATTGGTCTTAGCCATAAAAGTGGAATAGATATGCAATGGGATATTTTCACAGAAGAAAGAAGTGATCGATTTCATGAATGAATATAGTACAAGATAATTGTTTTTGTAAAATGTTCATTAATAATGACTTAAAAATTAATGATAATCAAGCATCAAGAGGGGCTTTTCAGGATACTAGCTTTGTTATAGTTGGAATGAATATAATTAAAATTGAAGCTGGAAAGCACATATGTCCTATACAATCCTAAGCTACCTCTACTGAAGGGAAATAAACACTTCTAGCATTACATTAATTTCATAGTAAAATTATTTTTTTACCATGCTATTTTACAGGACAAAAATATCTGAACATTATTTGATAATTAGCAGGAGTTTTATTTATTTAATTGGGTTATTTATCTCTAGATAATTGATTGTCTTTTTACTTTGAATGCAACAGATGTAATTAGACTTCAAGTATGCCTCCTGATTGTTGGAAATGGTTCATTTATATCCAGTTGTGGATTTGGGGGATCTGATACATCTTACTGAATATCAGCATTTACAGTGAGATCCTCTATATCTGAGCCAGTCATCTGCAGCATGCTTAAACCTAATTAGACAAATGAGTACTTTTTGAGTGTAATTCATCTCATACTAAAGCAGTCAATTGAGAACAGATCAAGATGACTGTCACCCTAAAAGAGCTGACTTCACTGCTATATTAAGAGTCAAGGGTGAATGCCTCACACACACACACACACACAGAGACACACACACACACACACATTTATAAAGCTTGACGAATAAATCTATCCAGTGTGAAAATGGTATTCTGAGTAATGTACATGTGATGTTAACCAATAGATTATGTTACATTAAATAAATCATCAAGTGCACAGCAACAGAAATAGTTCAGAAATAACAGTATAAATTAGTTGACTTGGAAATTTAAAATAAGAAAAATTTCTCATTTGTATTTATGAAAGAATTCCAAAATCTCTTAATTAGCTTATTTTAGTAATGTAAAAGGCTATGGCTAAATGTCTGTTAGGATTTGGTTTTCATGTAATATTTATTGGAAAGAGTGCTTATCAACTGTGGGTTCTGTCCAAATATGCAATATTTTCTGTGATAACATTCAAACCCTTTATTGAGCTATATAGAGAAGGATGAACTGAGCTTAAAAATGTATTTGATTAGCCTGTCTTTTGCTATATGTAGTACCTTGAGAATACATAGTCCCAAAGATGATAGATTTCTAGGTTGTGTAAAATAATGTATCTTATCCATATAATTAAGAAATTACCCAGACAGTGATGTTTTAATCTTCCTGTTGAAGGGTCTATATTACATAGCAATCTAAAAAAATGCATTTTCTTCAGCAAAGCTTTCTTCATGCCAGGTCAGACATAACACCATAGTCTGTGTCACCACACTCAGGTTATGAGAGTTGACATGCAGAGAGACAAAAAAGGGTCTTTGTGAAGCTTTGACAGTTTTATCTCCTTGTCACAAACATAAAACTCATAATATTGATTTATTTGTTTTTCTGCTAAATACCGCTAACTCATTTTGCATATATAGTATACTTTCTTTTATATATGAATAAAATATTGGAATATCTCCAAATAACTTTCTTGTCAGAGTGAAGAGGCTGTTTATGAAGGATGCAACATTTTTTACAGTTAGAGTGCTCTTTGTCCCTCTTTTACAGAGGATGTAGACCTGCATTCTAAAAAAAATCATCTTGCTTTTCTGAGCTGATACTTTCAAGCCTATATGTATCATATTGGAATGATCTCTACTGAAAGCATACAGGCTTTGAACTCCATGATATATTACTAAGGTGTGTATCCTACATGTGAAGATAAAAGATTAATTTTTCACAAACACTGTGGCAATATATACGGATTTGTGATAGAAGGATGAAAGCCAAGATTTTTAAAGTTACATCCTTAGTGCAGACAGTTTTTAAAAGTTTGTGGCACTGTGAATACCCAAACCGTGTAGTGGTAATTCCCCAGGTAATCTCTGCGTAGTAGAGGCAGTCGACTGATTTAAGATACTGAGCATTATTCCATTCAAGATTCCGTGAATTATGTATACATATATTTTTTAAACAATTTGTATGCGGGTGTCTGTGCAACAAGAACCCAGAACAAACTGAGTAATCTGTGCCATTGCAAAGTGCAAACAGGGTGGATAATGAAAAGGTTATAGGATAATTCAGGCTACAGGGACCTCACCAGGTTTCCACTACAAGCCCTTCAAGCAGGGCTCTTGAAGCACTGTGCTCAGGCTGGGTTGCTCAGGGTTTTATCCAGGTTTCCAAACTGGATAAAGGATTCAGGCTGCAGAGCAGCTCCACTTCTGGACTGCTCTCATGGAAATGTTTCAGTTATATCTGTAATAATGCACATCTTCAGTCGGTGGAGGCAGTATCAGTCCATCAGGCTGCAGGATGAGCTTTATCACAGCATCCATTTTACAACAGTTATATCCAGCTGGTTTTTTTTCTGGTCGGTCATTTTATATTTCAAACATACATTGGGATTTGTGGAACACAATAATTTTGTGGGTTGGGAATATAAGTTAAATACAGGTCCAGACAGGCTTAGCAAGATTTAGAATCCACACTATCACAGATGCATCTGTTTCAGGTTTCAGCTGCAATTAACAAGCTTTATTTCATCGCTAAAGTCTTTTCAGCAGCCCATCAGTGTGGAGCAGATTTCTTTAACAGTTTTGGAATGCAAAAAAATACCATTTGACATCTGCAAACCTCAGAAACTAGGTAGTTGAAATTTTCCTTGGGAAGATGACACTTAGACAGTTTTGTACAGGTAGTTTTTTAATAAATTTAAGAACATACAAACCTCTTCAGAAATAAAGATATCATTCCTTTCTTTTCCTCGAGAACTTGAAGAATTAAGCATATGTAGTCTTGCAATGGATGAAGCACAATTTCAGAGACTTAGAACACCCAGATTTATTAGTAAGTGAAATGCCTTCTCATAGCCATTGTTTATTGAGTCTGTGTTAACTTTTCTTGGAACTCGGGGGCTGTAAATGTGAGCTTTTAAGAAAAAAAATTCTACTTTATTGAAACAAAATATTATTAAAATCTCTCACCACTCTGATCAGAAGTGAAAAAGAAAAAATAAAGAACCCTCAAACTCAGCAGTTTTCTATTTTTCAATAAAAAGCTGGAAGAGAATCTCCTATTTCTAAATAGGGGTGTGATATTTTTTAGTTCAAAATCTTCTGCAAGATGCTTTTAAACCTATTGATTACAGTAAGCTGATCCAAAGAAAAAATGGATATCTTATATAGAATGGAGCAAGTCACAAGAAGAGACTGAAAGAAAATCCTCCTATGACATTCAATAGTGCTATAATCAGATAATCAATGTAGAACATATTGCGCTGACCATACTAGGGGATTTGAAACTCAATCACTGCTTTCAAGGACTTTATTTTAAATCTTGAGGCATTTATCTCTTTTATATTCACTAACATTTAACCTTTACCCCTAAGAACCCCTTCACAGAAAGATACTTTCTCATCAATGATATGAATGCCAGAAATTTACTATCCAGTTGAGGTTATTTTGTTGAAAATACCTCCATGAGATCTAATCTTAATATTGCCAGGAAATTTCACTCAGTTTCCCACAACTAGACAAACCCTTCCACTAATCACCAAATTTATTTTTCCTACTTTTAAACTACATTCTTATAACAGGGAAATTTTTAATTAATGATCAGTGAATTTAAAAATTTTATAGTTATATACACTTGTAAAACTAAATCCATTACATGGTTTTCATATTTTAATTTCTTTCTAAATTTTTTTTTTTTTCACTTTGTACTGGGAACATCATCAAAAGACTTTTCTATTACACTTGAAACACAGTATACTGCTGTAGGGGTTTTTTTGTGGCCAGCTTTTGGCATTGGGAGGGTGTGGGGGAGATGTGGGGGAGATGTGGATTGGAGAGGGACAGGCGCTCCGGAAGAATGTCGGGTTGTTACGGGAAAGGACAAAGCACATTCCAACCCCCGAGATAAGCTACCTCAAGGACACAAGTCCCCCCTCGCACAGACATACCAGTACTTTTCCATTCCCCCCAGGAAGTGTAGTAAGACCCCTCTGACGTAGGGAAGGACCAGATAGTATTTAAACTGCATGTTTTAGATAATAAACGCTTTTAACGATCCACCATGTTGGTGTCAGTTGTGTTATTAGCCCGAGCTCCACACTAGCATGTGGTAGCCGTGTCGTCTAATCTAAACCAGGCCACCACGGTTGTGGCAGAAAAAGCAACAACAGGAGGGTCACCAGGATGTCTTCTGTGAGAAGCTGCCAGAAGCTTCCCCCATGCCCAACAGAGCCAATGTCAGCTAGCTCCAAGATTAACCCTCCCACTGGCCATGGATGAGCCGAGCAGTGAGAGTGGGGAACCTCTGGGATAACACAGGCAAGAGGAAAAGTTACAGTGCAAAAGCAATTGCAGCCAACGAGGAGAGGGGTGAGAATATGTGGGAGGAACAACTCTGCAGGTTACCAAGGTGAGTGAAGCAGCAGGGAGACAAGGTGCTCCAGGTGCCAGAGCTGAGATTCCCCTGCAGCCCATGGTGCAGCCCATGGTGATGCAGCTGTGCCCCTGCAGCCCATGGAGGTCTGGGGTGTTGCAGGTGGGTGCCCAAAGCAGCCTGTGACCCCATGAGAAGCCTGCACTGGAACAGGCTCCTGGCAGGACTTGTGGCCCCATGGAAAGAGGAGCCCACTCTGGAGCAGGTTTGCTGGCAGGATTTGTGACCCCATAGGGATCCATGCTGGAGCAGGCTGCTCCTGAAAGACTGCACACCATGGAAGAGACACTGCTGGAGCAGTTCACAAAGAATTGCAGCTTGTGGGAAGGACACACTTTGGAGAAGTTCATGGAAGATTGTCTCTCATGGGAGGGACTCCACTCTGGAGCAGAGGAAGAGTGTGAGGAGTCCTTTCCCTGAGGAGGAAGGAGTGGCAAAGACAACAGGTGATGAAATGACCACAGTTCATCCTCCTGTGCTACTGCACTGGGAGGTGGTAGAAATTATGGACTGCACTTGAGGCTGCGAACAAGGGATAGGAAGGGAAGGTGTTTATAAGATTTGGTTTTATTTTTCATTATTGTTCTCCCATTGATTGTTCATAAACGAAAATGATTTCCTCAAGTCAAGCTTGTTTTGCCCATGACAGTAACTAGTGAGTGATCCCTCCCTGCTCTGATCTCAATCCATGAGCCTTGTGTTACATTTTCTCTTTCCTGTCCAGCTAAGGAGGATAGAGCAGCTTTGGTGGGCACCCAGCACCCAGCCCCCAGCCAGTGTCAACCCACCACAACTACTTTTTTCTCCCAAGATGTCACAAATTATCTACTTTGAAAATAAATTTTCTTTACTGTTGTTCAATTGTTCATTGTTCACTGTCATAAGGTCTATCATACAAAAAATGGATGGTTTTAGAGTATATGATATAAAAGCCACTATGAAAAATAAACTACACTGAATTGCATTAATGCATGTGGAGATTCTCACTGCACTGCTACATAAAGAGCAAAGCAATTTGAATCAGAGACATAAACAACAAAATGAATAAATTTTCTAGGCATATTAAATTTGAAATTTAATTTAAAAGAATAAATAAATATCCTTATTTTTCTTCTAGAGCCTATATTGCTCAGATTTTTATTTGAAAGGGGCTGTTAAAAATTTAAATATCCACCCAATTAGAATTTCAGAAGCACCTGGCTATTAAATTCCTAATTGGATTCTATGAGATTTTGTAAATCCTACTACAGATTTGTCTGCATCTTGAAGTGTCTGAATATGTTTAGAAACCTCGACTAAACTACTGCTTGCATTCATCACAGAATAGAAAAGATAAAAGCATTAAGTCTAAGTTTCTAATTAAAGTGTCAGAATGAGATATAACCAAGATATCATAAACTCTAGTAGCAAAGAATGCTCTTCTACCTAAACACCATTGTACCAAGTGTGGTTTTTCCACTGGAGCCACAAATGTGGCTCTTTGTGTGAATAAGAGTGGTTAAGTTAAAGTACCTGCTGCCATCTTACTGCTGCTAATAGGCAGATTTCTGAGTGACTTGTGGGGTGCCCAAGTTTTTCTGTGATTCTGACAGAGTTTGTGATTGCTTGCTTCCCTGTAAACAAAAATTTGAGGGCATAACAAAAGACTCCTTTGGTGCTATTTACAGAACAAAATATGTTTCCTGATACCAGCTAATGGATCTGTAGAAATGATGACATACCTGCAGAGTGGGGGCGCAATATATAAAAGAAACTCTGTACATTATCACTATTGGCTTCTTGCTACTGCCATATGAATTTTCTGAGCAGTCAACTGCTAGCTTTATGAAATGTTAGAAGGATGATAAAATGACTAAAAGGTATAAATGTGAATTAAGAGGAAGAATAATTCATTATTTGAAGTTGGCTTTATAAATATTGAATATTATATTATCCCTTCTTAAAGTAATTAAAATTTTATGTAAATTTGCTGGATATTTTAATGTAGTTCCATGCTTTTTAAAGTGTGAATTGTTTGTGCAGTTTCAGTGCCAATCTGGAAAAGATTATATTTGCTTTCTTGAAAAATTTCAGGACATATTAGCCAAAATTCTCTTCAATGTTAAAATTATGAGAATGATAAATTATGTCAATAATATTAGAACTACTCATTCTACAGTATTTTGCAAGTATTTATGTAAATCTTGGCCAATCTAAGTGTCCATGGCTTTACTAGACTTCACATCATTTGTTTAATAACTTAAGTACCGATGGCTTAGCTTAAATTTTGTGCATCTTTGTGCACTGGCAACACATTTCCTCAGGACAAAGTCACATCATATATTCTCTCCCTACACAAAAATTTTAATAGCCACAGCAGTAATCACAGAATTAGTTTGTAAACTGCAAGTTCATCATAACCTGTCAGACCTGCAGTCATTCACTTCATTTGAAGTTCACTGAAAAATTATTATGGTGAAAATTAGATTTACCTAAAGAAAAGAGTGAGAAAATCACCAAATGGTTTAAATGGAAGTACATTCTGCCTATTACGAATCTGTTTCTCTCCTCTTGAGAATGCCTAGAGGTCTGATGTGCTCTTTATCACCAAAGTCTTGAGAAGTGATATCTCTGAAAGATGTGGGACAGCTCTGCCACAGCCGTGAGCCTGATACTGGAATTATTTGATGTGACCTGTGAGCTGGCTAGTACTAGATTAGCTCCACACAGTTCTGCCTGGTGGCTACACTACCCACAAATATCCAAGAATACCAAAATTGTATGATTGACTGCAGCTGGTAAACAGTTTATGGGATTTCACAGTGTCTGTCAATTCCATTCTAGATAGCTGGTCTGAAGATAACATCTACACAAATGTCTGGTCTATTTTGAATCATAAGATTGAAAAGATCCCATGCCAACAAGTTCCATCTGTCAAATTTATATTTATTGGACCATGAAATTTGTCTAACATCTTGAGCTTTTTGCAGAGTCTCTCTTCTCATGTTGAAATCAATCAGATTATTACTGACAAGACAAGCTGCTTCTACTGAAAAATTGACAGGGTTTAAGTAGCCTATTAAAATTAAAAGAATGTCCACTTATGAAGTAAATATCACTACTTGCACAATTACTATATAACATATGTGAAATATAGAAACATTCTTATCTTTTTTATGTGTTCTTGCAAATCCCCTTTCCTGAAGGTTATTCATGTGCAGAGTACATGTGACTGACTGGATCAGGATCTAATATCAAACAGTTAATACAGGGAAAAAGCCATAGTTTTATCCACTTTACTATATTGCTGCATAAACTGGAATAATTTTACAAAATTCCTGCAAAAATACAGAGTATTGCTTTTGGTATATATATACCTTTCCCTTGTGACAACACAGAGATATGATTGGAAAATTTTATTACATTTTATCTGGATCATTAAGGATCAAAGAAAAAACAATAGCTTTAAGTTTCTTTATATTTTTTTCCGAAATTGCAACCTATGTGAAATAAAATAATATATTTCATTATTTGAAACTCCCTTCCAAAAAAAAAAAAAGGGAATGAGACACTATAAGTTGATACAATTCTAAAGGAATTCTAAATTTTAAATGAAGCCAAAATTTTCAAATTCAGAACCTTATTTAGATGTCCTCTGGAGCTTTTTCTCATTCATATTATATTAACTGAGAAGAAGAGGCTACAACAGTATCCTTCTGAATATGTAAATTATACTGTATTAATAAGCTTCAGCAGCTATATATTCTAGATTTAGCTGATAGAACTCAGCTCAGGCAATAAGACCGAATCAGATCTTAGCAATTTACATTTTTATAGTTCTTGCTAAAGCAATTCAGAATTGACTTTTACTGCCAAGAGAGGGCATAAAATAGTATCTAAAAATGAACTTAGTACACTTCGTGTACAACTTGCTTTTAAACATGAGTCTATCTTAAAAAAAAATTTAAAACATAGAATATAAAATAGCCACAATGGAAAAACAAACAGACAAATAAAAAAATCCCCTCTGCTCAACTGAGGATGAAGATCAGAAAAAGTTGCAACATTGCTGAGATGAAATCCTGTGATGACTATAAGAGAAAAATCAGCAACAGATACCTGATAGAGAACGAAAACCACAATGGACAAAGGAACAAAATCTGCAGAAATGTTCTTATTTAAAATGAGTGTAGGATAATTGCTTTTCACGCAGTAGCAGCGTTTCGCCTCTTAGTGTCAGATTTTCTAGCACAGAGTGGAAGAATGAAAATATTTGTATTCCTAATGGGTGACATATCTTTTTAGCATATTTTTACATGGCAAAGGCTTTTAAAGCCCTCTCTTGGAAAGCAAGGTCAGACGACACTAGTTACACAGGTTTCTTTATTTTGACAGTTGCATTTCCATCAACTGCAATGATTTCTAAGATGAAAACTTTAGATCAATATTGCAAATTGTGTAAAGGTGTTCAAGGCCAGGCAGGATGGAGCTTTGAGCAACAGGGTCTGGTGGAAGGTATCCCTATCCATTACAAGGGGGTTGGAAGTAGATGATCCATAAGGTCCCTTCCAATCCAAACCATTCAATGATTCTATGATTAAAACTAAATAAATTCTCACTGCTCCATATTGCTTTGGTACACGTGGAGTACAGGGCAGCCAACAGCTGCTGGCATTCATATACACCCAACAAGGAACTGTAAGTAGTCTATAACAGACATAAAATTTACAGGCCAAAGTCTAGCCTTCCCCATCCAGTGTGCTTATCCTATATGAGGATAGACTATAAATGGCTTTTTTTTGTTTTTTTAATTTCAGTCTCTTGAAAAATAGTATTAGGTCTATGCATGACTATAATCTGTCAGCTGCAGGGTATCTTTGGGATAGGATACATTTCCAAAAAGAGAAATCTCTCATGTGAATAAGTGGCATGAAAAAAAGTTTTTTAATTTTCAAAAAAAAAAGCTGGCCAAGTGATGTACAGAAGGACAATATTCTCAAATTGTCTTCTGCAGAAAACAACTCAGCCACTTCCTACAAAAGAAAGAATTGGAAAGAAAGCTATCACCAATCATAGCTTAAAGATCATAAATCAAGCTTTATCCTCACATAAGAGCATGGAAGTCTCACTGAAGCCCTGTGGATTATAAAAATAGAATTGTAAGAAGACAGACATAGGAACACTTGCTCATCATGAACAATGATGTTGATTTTTGTGCTAGGAAGGGGTTTCTTCCTCTGTCCTTACAGACATCTAGAAAATCCAGGGTCATACATGCCAGTGATGACAGTTCTTCAGCCCAGGCACTTAACACATCCTTCTAATTGGTAGAAAATTTGCAAATTCTAATGCTTATTTAGTTTGTGGTTTTTTTAAGCAAAATCCTATCATGCCAGGTGTCTGTGTGCACAGGTGCATGCACAGAACACAGCAGAGGCTTATAGCTACAGTATCTTACCAGGTAAGAAGAGAGCAAGTTTATTCTTAAGACTACATTAACAAGATGAGAATACTTGTTTTTTATACATGAGAAAATATGAAATAAATAGCCAAAAGGTTAAAGGCCATAAGCCTGTTAATATCACCTGTGTGGCCTTCATTCTGCTGAGATTCTCTTGACATATTTCTACCCCTCCAAGCAAGAGAACAGTTAGCAATATTTGCCACTGAGGGCTACTGTGAAGGTGTACAAGAGTTCTGTAACTAGTTTACTGAAAATTCTTTCTTTCGCAGAAGATCTATTTTCAACTTCTATTTTTCAATGTTTATGTCAACTTCACCACAGAAAGGAGAGTTCAAGCACATGGTTATAGTGATGTCAGTCAAACCACAAGGGAAATCTCAAAGCAGCTGGGATTTCAGGATTTTCCGACATTTTCCTTACTTTCACGATTTCACCCTCTGACCCAGCTGTCACACACACATCTGTGTGTTTGTGTGACAAATAGATTTTAGCCTATAAACTTTATGTCTGCTATAAACCCTGTACAGGGTGCTTTTTGCAGCAGCACCTATGGCACCAAGGTGCTGCAGTGCCAGGCTTGGTGCTAGCAAGTGCTCTGTCTGTGCTTAATAACACTCAGAGAGGCTGTACAAAGGAAAAAAGATAAATTTATAGGCTGAACAATCCCAGTTTTGCCCAAGATTTGTCATAAACCAAGTTTCCTATTTCTCCACTCATTTTCACTCTTCTTTTCTGGATTTTTTGTTATATACCCACATCTCTTTTTAAATTTCATGCCCCAAAGCAGACAGATATTTCTGGCTGTGATCAAAGTAAAGGCTTGTGATGTAAATTTAAAAAAAAAAAAAAAAAAAAAAAAAAAGAAAAAAGATACAATATTATTAGCTTGTCTTGAATTGAAATCTACATGTACTAAAATAATGTAAATATTTTGTGACATTATGACATTATGCTGACATAGCTAAGCACAAAGTATGGGCATTTTACTGAAGAGTGTGAGAAATTTGAACACTAACCCATCAAAGAGAGATCTGTGCAGTTTACATAACAGGTATTGGAAAATGTTTATGCAGTGACCCAAGCAGTGAATTTTGCAAGACAATAAATAGAAATAAAAGGAGCAGACTCTACGAATAAGCCTGGAGACCAAGAACCGCCAGATACACAGCCTGCCTCTGCTAAATATGCAGCATCAGCACCCTGGTGATGTACATTTGCAGGTCACATGTGATACAGGTGTTAAGGATTAACATTTATATAGTAGAGATGAGTAGCAATAACATAAATTAACTTACTGTTAATAATAGTTAATATTACTACTAATAATTTAATAAATGAAATAAACTGTTAGTACTGTTAATGAACTGTCAGTTTAGTAAAGTTTGGTTTTAAAGTTGTTTTCAATTTGTCAGACTTCTGAACAATGCAGTCAAAGCAATCTCAAATTCCCTGATACTTTTTTATATATGCTCATTTGCAGTATACCTAAGGCCTTATCAGCAGCATGAAGAGTTTGTTTCACACATCCTACGATTTATATATAAATGCAATGAGGATTGCTTCCTTTGCAGCGTGAACTACTTAAGAACCTGTTGGGACCCATCATGAATGTGCATAATTAACTATTTCTGTTTAGATGCGCTATCCTGAATTTACTTTCCTGAATTTCAATCAGTTCTTGCAAGATAATTTCAGATAATTAATTTCAAGATGCCATTAACTTGATAATTCTGCAACAAGTATACTGATCCTTCCAAAATTAGTCTAAATTTTTTTAAACATTATTTTAATAAATATTGTAGAAGAAATCCTTAACAAAGGTCAAACCACTTAATTTAGACTAATTTGCATGGGAAAGTGTACAAGATAAGAAAAAGTTTCAGAAGACTGTGTACATCGCTTTGCTGCAAGTTTAGATCAACTGTAGATAAAGGTTAATGTTTTTATTGATTTAGCATCCTAGCAGCAGAATACTCTGCTTTTACATGTTTTTAGAATACAGGTTCCAGTGTAGCTATAGGTATATCTGATCCTCAAGAACTCAAAACTTATATCCTAATATATTTGCAGAGAAGCACTTACTCTAAAGTCCATGGTTATTCTTCTGGATATTTTGAGTGACGTACTGCGAATACACTTTATGTTAGTATTGCAGGTATGGCCCTCTTGTACCAGCCACCTCAGGAGTCTGTTATACCACAACCTTATCCAATAAATGTACATTCCTACCATTACAACAGTCAAATAATATATTCCATTTTCTCATTCATTGTTGTACATGTGCAAATTTTTCCTGTTATTAAGGGACAAAGTACTGTAGTGAAAATATTAACGCAGGAACAAAGAGCAATGTTAAATATATTCATATAGCACCACCAGCTAAAAAGTGCCATGGCCCTAGGAGATCAGAACAAAGCAGATATTTGACTTTAATCCTTTCAGGCATTTGCATTGTGCCATCCTACTTTGTAAAATTTTGCATGTTCACTATTTTTTTCTGTCATATCTTGGGAAATGCACCAGTTCACACTGGTGTGCAAGCATACAGCTTTGATTTGGAGGTTTTAAATTTTGAGGCAGTTTGGCTGCGCTTCTTATTGTTTATATTTGGTTGTTCACTTCAGTGATGTGGCAGAGGAATTTACAGCATTATGTTTAATATTTGGCACAAGTATTACAAAACTTCTGCTGAAAAAATGAGCCTAGTGATGGCATAAAGGACTTGGCTTTCCTGCACTTTGCTGGAAACCTAACACTTAAGAATTGAAAAATTGGTGTTTAAAGAGCTAGGAACACACACTCAGTGTATATGTTGCATGCAGTGCATCATTTGTCATGGTCAGACTCTCATAGTTAATACATGAGTGATGTTCTGCAAATACATTTTGCCTTTCAATGTAATTTCTGTGAAAGCAAAAAAAAAAAATCTGTCTTACTGCTTGCTCCTAGTTCTTTGACAGGATAGTATCATGGGTTTAGTGCTTCTGTGCCAATTTAAAAAGTAGTTTTTCACTTAGCAATTGAAATGTAAAGTAATGATCCTATTATTTAATGAGGATAGTCAGGCACAGAAAAAGGTGGAGCATGTGCTGTATTCACCTACCAGCCTCGGTGTCATTATTGCTATTAAATACTCATATTATTTTTCAGAATAACCACCGCATGAGACCAGAGCTCCAAAATATAATATCGTGTCAGAGATAGCTGTGACTTTCACATCTGTCAGTTAAAAGAGCTGTTTTAATAAAACACAGTGTCTCAGAAGAAGTGTATGGCTTACTTTTCAGTCCCTTAGTGACAACAGAACTAATAGAATCTACCCAAATATGTCTGAAATCTCAGCATCAATTTAGTGTGAAGTATGGCAAAAATTCTTCTTATTTGTTGCCTGAAAAGGAGCAACGCTTGCACAAATTTATATGGGTAGAAAAAAAGTGATAAACTATTTGGAAGGTTCATTTAGCCTTTTCTTCCTATGCTTGCAAAAGGAAAAGAAATTTAGGGAGTGCTATCATCTACGAAAAAAAAATCTGGATGCTTCCAAAACTCCTCTGTTTCTGATGTAAGAACACTGTGCAAATTCTATTCATTCATTATATTCATTTGCATATCAAAAAAATGGCTGGATAGAAGCCCATACCTTTTAAACAAGACATAAATTTAAAAAATTATTTTGGAAATCTGACAATTTTAATTGAATGATTGATTTTTAAAAATCTTAGGAGACATGCACAATATCCATTGTAACCAGAAATGTAATTATCTTGTACATACCAATTAAATTGTAGCTGAAAAATGTAACAACATGAAATATATTTATTAAATATGCATTTCAAAATTTGAAAACCAAACTCAAAATATTACATAGCCATACCATAGGTCAGATCTGTTGCAAAATCTTTCTTTTTTGTGAAATTTAAAAATTTGATTACTTCCCTTAGCAATAAACTAAGATTTAGGATTGTTTGTCTTCCCTGTATTTTCTTTTGACTGTGCAGGAGTTGCTTAAACCCATTAATAATAATAATAATAGTAATAAGCATATAAGTAATGTTAATTCCACATCAAGCAGAAGGAAAGCAAACTGCAACTCTGTAATTATCTTTTTTTCTGTTTTTTGTTTGTTTGTTTTTTGGTTTTTGTTTTTTTTTGTTGTTGTTGTTTTGTTTTTTTCCAGAGAACATCTAGTACTCTGTTTATTCAATGTGTGATTGAAGTTTCTTGGGCTATCTCTTAGGGGTCCATGAAAGATGACTAAGAAAGAAAAGTGCGATATGAGAGGTATGCAGAGAATAAATTGTTCATCCTTTAATCAAAGAAGCAAGAAACTTGCTGTTCTAGGTAAGTGGGAAGAAAGCAGGACATGAGGTCACAAACCTCCAGGCAGGTTGCAGAGTCAGACAGTCATTCTGGTTGCAGGGGAAAACAAAAACTTCACATGACGACAGAAAGATTGGAAAAAAAATCACAAAAGAACAGATCAGCAGAAACCAGAAATATTCAGAACATCTGTGCCCTGTATCATCCTTCCATCCTACAGTTGTTCAGGAGAAGAGGCTTGCACTATTTGCCAGAGTTTTGATGAATCAGTCACTGGCACTGATTTCAGATCAGAAGGTAAAGTTCACATGCATGCATCAAAATCAAATGTTTTATAAAATGTGCAAGATAGACTTGAAAAACTGGTTTTATGCAATATAATAGATTTTATTTTTGTACATAATTATCACCAGTAGTTGGATGAAACTGCAGAGTACAAATTAGTTTTATCCTGGTGAGAGCTGATCAGACTTTTTTTCTGCACCACCATGAAGCTAGTCAAAATTTTTAAATTTCACTGAGCTGCTAATTTCCTCTGATGCTTAAAACAAGCCAAAATTGACATTAACAACATTAAAAATCCATAATGGTTAAGCTGAGGAGTTACTAAGTGCACTACTTAGTGCTTTCTGATTAACCAGGTAAGAAAAGTTTTTTTGTCAAAAGCCATTTTTCTTCATCTGAATTGAAAGGTATTACCCTTGTAATGAATGATTATTATTTTAATGAAAGATCAATGAGGGACAAGTACTGTCCTTCAGAGAAAGAAACAGCAGCAGAAATTGGTGTTTTACATTTAATCAATTGCAACTGTGCAACTGCTTTTGTCATTCTCTTAAGGTCTTTTCAATACAAGTCAGAGACCATGTTTGCAAGCTTCACTTAGATGATATAAGGCATGCTGATCTTAGACTTTAGCATGGCTGCCCTTAAAAAGCAGCAGGTTGAAATATGGATATGTAAAAGAAAAGAATTTTGCAAGGTCTGCATTTTGTTTCCTTGCTCTAATAACACCCTGGTTCCCATAGAATTACCTATAGCTAAGGTTCCATATTTCAGAAGGCTGCACCTTGGAGTATTATCTTTAACAGAAACAATTTTTGATGTCAAGACTTTGGTTTTCATACATATATGCTTTATGATACATTTACTAGATCTTCTTAATAACTGCAAGTACAATTTATGATTGATTTGTTATTTCTGTTGGATTATGATTACACCAGTTACTGCATGTCAGAGAATTTCTGTTTGCTCATTGAATCAGTTGTTTGAGCTGCATTAGCTGAAAGAAGCTGGAGTGCAAAACATCTGATGCTTTTGACTTAACTCCTTGCTTTCAGATGGACTTAGTCTTTAACTATCCTTCACACAGCTGTCAAATTCTAGGCAAGGAGATTTACAGCCTTAGAAATACATTTGCTCAACCATGCATTGTCGAGCTGACAAGTAACTTAGGATTCCTTTTTTTCCTAAATTCAATTTTAGATGTTTACTATATGATGATATAAACCTCTTTTATTCTGTTTCACGCAAGTAAATACTTTTGCTGGCCTAGCTTAGAATCCCACTGGCACATATTTTGCTGAGTTATTGTTATTCATGTTCCATTATTCCCAAATTACACATCACAAGATTATGGTCAAATTTAGCCTTAAAAGCAGATGAGCACAAATTGCAAGATTTTGTGACAAGAGTCCTCATTAGTATTGGTTGAATTGAAAGCCAATAGTTTGTTGTTTATGGGCTATTCTGCTTCCATGGGGGAATTAGTAAATTGATAAATAAATTACCATTTGGTGGCTTCAAATTCACTCCAGAATTGTCTGCCTCCTCCTCCCAAGCTGCACAGGAGGATGAGGAGTGGCGGTCGAGGTCAGTTCACCACATATTGTCTCTGCTGCTCCTTCTTTCTCAGGGGGAGGTCTCCTCACACTTCCCCTGTTCCGTTGTGGGGTCCCTTCCATGGGAGACGGTCCTCCATGAACCTCTATGCAAGCCCTTTCTCCTATGTTAGCCCTTCCTATAGGCTGTGGTTCCTCATGAATTGCTCCTGTAGGTCCCTTCCACAGGGTGCAGTCCTTCAGGGACAGACTACTCCAGTGTGGGTCCACCACAGGATCACAAGTCCTGACACTGTGGGCTCCCCACTCTATGAGGCCACAGGTCCTGCCAAGAGCCTGGTTTGGCAAGGGCTTAGCATGGCATTGCAGACTCCATTGGGCAACCCTCTGCTCTGGCATGGGGTCCTCCACAGGCTGTAAGTGGATCTCTGGTCTACCGTGGACCTCCATGAGCTGCAGGAGCACAGCTGTCTCACCATGGTCTGTCTACATCAAGGGCTGAAAAGGAATCTCTGCCACAGATCCCAGACCACCTTCTGCCCCTCCTTCACTGATCTGCAGAGTTGTTGCTCTCACATATTCTCATTCATCTCATCTTTGGCTGCAATTTGCTGCTGTGCTGTGAAGGTGCTACCACTACCACTGATGGGCTCAGCCTTGGCCAGCGGTGGGTCGCTTGGAGCCATCTGGCATTAACTCTATCACACACTGGGGAAGCTTCAGACAGCTTCTCACAGAAGGCACTCCTGTAGCCCCCATCCCCAATGCCAAAATCTGTCCATAAAAAACCAATTCACAAATGAAAACAATGACAGGCACATTCTGTCTTCTTTGTGTGGGATCAGTTAACTTAAAGCTTCTGCATGACAAACTCCTTATCCTGTTCAATTTAAGATGGCTGGAGAAGGTTCAGAATAAAATCTAGATCTGTGTTTTATCATTTAACATATATTGTACTTTTATTTGTATCTTTCATCATAAAAAAGGGCAGGGAAGAGAAAAATGGTAAAAGGATTATGCGAGTGTGATTATTATAAGGAAATGAATCTGGGTTTCCTCACTGACTCACAATTTCTCTGACTTATCATTTCAGTGGATTAACTACTCAAATCAAATTGAATGATAAACTCAGTCTAATATAAACTGAAGGACACACTATTTTTGAATTTTTCTGCATTTCAATCTTTTACAGATCTTTGTCCCAAAATATACCTACTTCATTTTCCTTGTTTATGAGAATGTGAACAAGGCTGTGGAAACTATAAATAACAGTAACAACTGTTGGTAGATGAAGTGTCTCGATCAATCTTGCAAACAACTCCAATGTCAAATTTCTTGAAAGAATTAGACTACAGTCTAAACACAGGCTTCAGTGTCTGTGAATCTAGAATTTGAAAACACAGATAAGTGATTGCTATGATTGTCTACAAATGTCTGTCATGTTATTTTCTCATACACCAGTGTAGTTAATGTTGGCCTATGATTTAAAATCCATGCAACCTTTGAGTCAAATAAAAACTTTAAATCCTTCTCATGAACACAAAACTTCCACCATATGTATTTTTAAAAGGACACATTGAATATAAAATTACTACAGCTTAAAATACTGTAAAAGATGAGTAGTACATATGGATACTGACTTATACATACCACTTTCAACAGCTAAGTGCACTTCAATATCATCAGAAGTCACATCAGAATGCTATTTCAAGCACTGTTTTCCTCCCTAGCAGAACATCTCACTTCAAGGTACAGCTTAGGAAATGTTTTTTTATTTAAGATCCAGCAAGCCCTGTGATGACCTAGTTCTGACAGGTTACCTGAGTTACTGAACTGACCTTTTGACAAAGACAGAAAATGAGATGCACAAGCTAAGGTCAGTGTTCTTATGTTCCACACACTGTTTAAAAGGTCTCATAAGACTCACTTGAATATGTCTTGGACATAGTACAACTGAAAAATAAACAGATCAAGGAAGGAACAGAAACAAAAATTAAATACTCTACTTGTGGTTTCTTGAGGAGGAGTACCACTTCACTGAGTTACAAGCAGCCACTACTCTGCAGCTTCACTCAGCTTCAGCCAGGCCATGGAACAATACAGTATCAGAATAGGGGAAGGATGTTTACATAATATGCTACTGGACATGTATATGAATATTACTCTTTTGGTTTTTTCAATCAATCCTGCTTCCTTACTCTTGATTTTTTTCAGATACACTTCTAGAAACTAGTAAAGGTTTCTTGCTAGTATGACTTATTTGCTCAAAGTTTAGACAATTTCTCAGAAGCTGTTTTGTTGCTTTGTAGCAGAAGAAAATGGATTTATTGAAGAAAATATTTTTATTAGGCAGATAAGTGACAGAATTTTGTAAGTTGTAAATTCCATAAGTTATCTCTTGGAATCCAGAAAGCTCAAGGCCCACAGAAGCAGTTGGGTTGAAATAGTGATGGTTTTTAATGGAATAGGGTTGATTTTCTTCACAACAGCTTGTATGAGGCTGTATTTTCGATCTGTGCTAGAAACAATGTTGATAATTCAGGCTGTGAGTGCACAAGTAGTTGGGAGGGGGCACAGCTGGGACAGCTGACCCCAAATAACAAAGAGATATCCCAGACCATATGGCATCACACTCAGTATATAAAGGGGAGGCAGGAAGGAGGAAGAAGGGGATATTTGGAGTCATGACATTTGTCTTCCCAAGTCGCCATTGTGTATGATGGGCCTGTGTTCTCCTAGGAATGGCTGAGTACCTGCCTGCCCATGGGAAGTGGTGGATGAATTCCTTAGTTTGCTTTGCTCTATTCACATGCATGGCTTTTGCTTTATCAGTTGAACTGTTAAACTTTACCTTCAGCCATGAGCTTTCCCACTTTGGTCCTTCTAAATCTGTCTCCCATCCTAATGTAGAGAGAATGAGGTTGTGTGGTGCTGAGTTGCTGGCTGGGCTTAAATCATGACAAATAGATATCAACAAAAATACTCATACAGTCCTTTTTTTACATGTTTACGTTGTCCACATGGTTTACATTATTTGTTTTCATTGTCTATATTGAAAAATAAAGTTTTTCAATGTTCAGCAAGAACTGAAATAAGAGGAAATATATCATAATTGCAATGATTTAATAAATAATTTCTACTACACCCTAGGTCATGGGCTTTTTAAAATTTTAATTTCAGTTTTTTAACTTCTGTGTTTTCCCTCAAAAGAAGAGTTAAAAAGTAAGCAGTTAAGTAAAACAAATTGTCTAATCATATCTTGGTTTGGCATCAGAAAAAAGATGCTTTAACTTCCTTCACTGTACATATAAGCTTCACAATTTTCACATAAACTCAATTACTGTTAGGTGGTGCAACCAGGACCATTGGGCCATGAGAAAACTGAGATTTAGATATTGGAGAAAGCCCAATGGGCTGAATGATATTCCAGGACAGGGGGCACTGCCCTTGATATCAATTGAATAAAGTCCTCTTAAGGTTTGCCTCTAGGTGGGCACACAAGAAGACACATTGCCAGTACCAAGCCATTACTTTTATATGGCATTCATGGGTGCATCCACAAACTTGTTGAAGATGTTGCCTGTTGTAGGCCTCTTAAGGGAAAGTCCAGTCATGTACTTATGGTTTCATTCACGTGTGTCTGTTTCATATAAGCAACCATATCAGTGGGCTTGTAATGTGAGCCAGCCAAATGACCAAGCTTGCCTCTGGCCTGTGAACGGAGTTGCCTCACTGTGAAGTCCAAAAAAGCCAGCAGCCAAATTAGTATAATCTGGTTATTCCACTGAGAACAAAGGTGGAGACAAGTGCCACGATCCTTTCCTCTTTTGCATTCTCTTTCTCACCATCTTCAGTCCCCAAAAGATCAGAATCTTGACAAAAGGTGAAGCCATTTAGTAGCAAACACATGGGATTACTACAAAATACATTATGTATGACCATTAAGAGGGTTTTCAGTTTTGTATTGCCAGTTCACTTTTTGTTGGCACTGTCCTGCTGGGAGTTAAGCATACCATTAAAATATCAACAAATCATGATCAATAGCCTTGTAACATGTAATAATGGAGATGAAGATGAGATGCATCACTCTGCAGATCATGCATACAGCAGCTCAAATATTATCACCCGATACATCATCATCAGTAACTACAGGTATGAAAGCTGCATTTCCTTTAGTTGGATAGGTCCTCTGCTGTAAATTATTAAATAAATAAAACCAAGAAATTTCAGAACGCAAACGATCAAAACATGCAGGAATAATTCTGTTTGTTAGATATGTCTCTTTTGAATGCTTTTTGAATGACTGGTTTCATGCAAGTAGAGAGGATAAATCTTCTTTAGGAATTTTGTCTACTTGTCACTAAACTGCTGTTATTAGAACAGAAGACCTGACCAGGGGACCCCATGTATTCTTATCTTTGTGAACTGAATATTCACAAACTGTACTGGGCAACAGGCTCTGGGCAGCACTCCTTGAGCAAGGGGGTTGGACAGGGTGATCTCCAGAAGCACTTTCCAACCTCAGACATTCTGAGAAAGTCCAGCGTCTTTCCATCCGTGCAGCCTCTTGGCTGCAGAGGTATTCCTTCACACAAGTGTAAGGTTATTTTGTCAAGTGCTTTCTAAGAGCAGATATTCTTTTGTATACCCTCTTTACAGCTCTTCACTCTCTAGGAACAAATTGCTTTTCTTCTGTTGTGCTCACAGAGAAAGAAAATCCCTCTTTTGATTCTGCTTGAGCCATTTCACACTGTCTTGTCAATTGGACAAATTGCCCTGACTTTCTTTCTTTCTCCCCTTCATGTCAGTCCTCAAGGTCTTTGAGATCCTTTTCTCTTACCGAAGTAGTATGGCAGACATTGTCAGTATTGCAACAGCCGCTGAACTCTCTTTTCGTTTCCCTAGCATGTTCAGCAATTCATACCTATTACAGGAAAGGGAGTCTTCCATTTCCACTGCTGGCAGCATTAATTTAAAAAAAAAGGTTCCAGAAAACATTTGGTTGTCTCCTTGTACTTTTTTTCTCCTTGCAACTCTGGTTAAACTTTTGTTCCATTTAATTGTTTTGACTCAATTTTATGTATTTTTAAGCCTAGCTGCACTCTTGGTACAAGGCAGATACTATTATAAAGAGAAGATGAGAAGGATGTCAATAAAAATGTCAGATTCCTGCTGTCCTCATGGGACAGCAGTTTTTGTCCACATGCCCCATGGGATGGATCTTGGCTGCAGACACTACTGCTGAGAAGGTAAAGTACAGTATGAGGTACTGTGCTGCAGCAATGCCAAGCTCAGGGTGGTGATCAAAGGCACATACACTGCAGAGGCACTGGCAATAGACACAACTCACAAGCTGCCCACAGAGCCAAGTGAAATGTTTGACAGAGAGGAGTAGATGTGCCAAATTCTTGGTCTGGTTTTTAAAGGGAAAATTGAAATCACATTTCCATAAACTTGAGATATAAATCAAAAAAGGGACTTTACTGTGTATTGGAGAAATTATTTCTGCCCAGAATTCTTTTGGCTAAGAATTGGAGATGATTCTTGAAATTGTGCTGTTTGGAAGGGGCCTGAAGGAAAATAAAATAAATAAAATAAAATAAAATAAAATAAAATAAAATAAAATAAAATAAAATAAAATAAAATTTGTATTTATTTTTTCTTGTTTAAATTTGTTTGTCTTCCCTTAATTTTCAGGTGCTAGCTTTAAATTGAATCTTAAAAATACCCCAAATACAACTAAAAAGGGGAAACAAGAAAAAAAAAGAAAATTGAAATCCACCGGGTCATTGCAACAAAAGCAGAGGCCATCTTTGCATTAACTGTAGGACTAAAAGTAAGGATTTCTGTCCCTGCATTTGATTTACTATGTAGTACTAGGCAGGGTATTTAATTGTGTTTTAGTTTCCCCACCTTTGAGGTAAGTCTTCTTGTGAGGGATAATATATTTCTCCATCACTTTGAGATCTTTGGATATAACAGGCTATTGAACTGAAGTAGGTCTTTATGGGACATCACACAAAATTAAAATGCAACACTGACAGTCATACCCTTTGGGCTGTGTGTTTTATTTTTTAGTGTCTAAACAAGTCAGTTTACATATTTATTGTAAGAGTGTTACCTTCTACATCTTGGATTTTAAACTTGATCACAAAGGAGAAGGAGCATTTGAGGAAAAAAACTTAGGTAGAAATTTAATTTAGGGAAATACATCTTAGTATTGAAAATAATATGTCTTTCTGTGGGTCTTTGCTCAGTGATGTAAAATATTATGTAAGATGTGGCTCAGAAAACTTTGCAACTCAAAAAATACAATCCCTTCTGTCACTCAGCACTAACAGTGGGTGAATTAATATCAGTCAATGCCTAACTGGGCTCAGAACATCATGTGCATGAACTGTTGCCACTTGCTGGTGGAAACAAGGCCAAGAGTTTAAGCCAGGGAAAAGCCTCTTGGCTACCTCTCAATTCCATCCACTGACAGCTACTGTTTTTGTGTTACAAACATAGATATTTGCCAAAGTAGAGACTGTTGGTGTTGCATAGAACCTTTAAATAACAAGGAGCAGCAAGACCTTTCAAAGCCACTGGGTAAGCAGCAACAGCTGTTACCAGCTCCAAACTGCCACTAAGTCAGGACTATCTTGCAGCCTCAAAGGGACAAGAAGTAGTCAAAAATTATTGCCTTAGCAATTTTCTGCTAGGGATCATGTTGCCATAAATTTGCCATCAAGACAGTGATATTTCCCAGCCACCTAGAACTGCCGGTTTGTGGCATGCTGGAGGGGACAGGGTGGGCCATCCTGACTAGACTGGGTATCTCAGGGTCTGTCTCAAGCCTAAGCCCCAGCAGAACAAGGAAACCTGAGCTCCTCAGTGCACATGAGGGCCTTAACAATGCAGCTTCAGAGTCATCAAAACATTGACTGCTGCTTCATTTTGAAAAACCTGGAGAATGAGATGGGGCTGATCTGCACCTCTGCTATTTGGTTGTGTGGTGACAAAGGACCTGGAGCAGGAGCCCCTGTTGTGAGGACTTCATGTGATCAAGGGGTATGAACTGTACAGCAGACTTCCCCGAGAGTCCTACAACTGCAAGATTTTTGTGGGATTCCTTTCACTTCCATATATAGGTTGAATGAGAGATAAAAGAGAAAAAATTACATCTTGCAGGCTGAGACTTTTCCCTGGCTTCAGAGAAAATCACAAGTTTTAGCTCTTGATCACAACATTTAGTGCTTCATCTATTCCAGTACCATACACTCTGTATCCTATACTTGTGCAAAGTGCAAAATTATAAAACCAGTAAAAGTCACACAGTCACTATTTTAGCCTACCAGTCAACCACACATTTTGAAATGCCTTGAAGAGAGGATTAAGACCTTTAAATCCTGAGTGGAGAAAATTACCTGCTCAGAGCATTTTATAAATCTCTGAAACCCAAGAAAATGAAAAGAAAGGATTTAAAACATTTTTTTCTCTATGTATTTAGCTGGCAAGGCTGGCAAATTAGGGTTATGTTTAGTTGAAGTCCAACCTCTAAATCAGTAAAAATTCTCTCTTCTGGAGACATTGTTCAAAGGTACTCTGTATTTAAGAAGCAGAATATGCATTTGGGCTTATGGTTGGCAAGTGAAGCTGTGTGAATGTGCCTTAAAAAGAGTATTCCCAATGATGGCTGTGTCTGGGCCCAGGATCCGTGTTCCAACCTTTGTATCTGAAACAGACCCAGTCATCCCACCATGAACCATAACCTAAATTCTTTTCATAGCTTGACTACTAAGCCCACCTTGAATTTTCTCATGTTTTCACCTTTCATTTAGTGCAATGAACCAGAGATATTTGCTAAAGGAATCTAAGATCTTTCTCAGCAGCCCTACAAAATCCTGTCTGGCAGGAGAGATCAATGAAAACAGTCTAAGCTCTTTGTGTGAACTGATATACTTTCCACCTCATTTCAAGCAATTTCTAAATATTGCAGAAGGCTGCTGATGAAAACAGAAAAGAAGGAATATGCAGCATCACCTGAAACGTTGAATAAATCTCTACATGTCATCAAACAGATAAACTTGTTCATTTTAAAAAAGTATCTTGGTAGTGAACACTGAGATGAATCTGCATTTAGGCAATTTATTAAAATTTAATTAATTATCTAAAATGCACTCTTAGGTACTACTTTATAATTTTCCATCTACAGAGTTGAAAACTCAATTAGTTCTGCAAAAAAAAAGGTGGATTATTTAATAATACACACTTTTATATTTACATATTGACCTAATTTTTATATAAATAATCAGGCAAGAATATTAATAACAACAATCAATTGTAGATTTGTTCTTTAAAGACTAAAAGGTGCTGGCAATACTCCCAATACTAAGGTAGCTCTTTAGGGACTGAGAGAAACTGAGAAGTGCAGAGCCAATGCAGCGATTTCCATGCCAGGGCAGTGTTATTCCCCACAGTACAGGCACCAATTAGTTCCAGATTTCTTTCCTAAATGATTTGGTTTCTGTGTTTTCTTTGGGAAACTTGCACAGCTGGTAATGTAAGAGAAGACCTCACATACCTTATTTTGAAGTTCCTTTTCCAATTTTACTACGCAGCTTTTTACACAGTCCTGTTATCTATTGGTACCACTGAAATAGCATTGGCCCCACTGTATACTCTTTCATCACCTTCAGCCAAAAATTATACTTTTAAATAAATGGGCTTTTGTGCCCTAACCTAGGTCGCCTTGCATGTGGTTTCAGTCTCTGTGTTTTGGGACATGAGCAATTTCTATATATACAAGGTTTAAAAGTAAGTGTATAGTGAGGTATTTGCTAAATTAAAGATTTCGTAATTTTTATAAAGCTACAGAATTGCTGTTAGGTAGGAACTGACAAACATTTTCATTTATTATGTTCTCTGACCCTTCTTATTACTTTTCTCTAAAGTTCTCTCCCATGATAACAAATTTATATATATAAATATATATAAAATATAAAAATATAATTATATAAAAGTGCAGCTTAGTTTGAATTGAAGAAAGATATCTAAGTTTGATTTCATTAAAACTGAATGAAAAGGTGTTCTTCCTCCATGCTGACAGGAAGCTTAAATGCACCTTGCAAAAATTTAAAGAGAGGTAACTAAGGATTTTGAAAAAAGCCTTGAACTGACTATTTTTTTTTTAAATAAAAAGGCTGAAATGTCATTGACTTTTTTTTTCTGTATTACATTGCTATACTCCTACTTTTTACTTTGTGTTATGTTCTGCTTTTTCCATTCCAGTGATTGTAATTAGTTTTTTTTGTTGGTTTGGTTAGGTTCCTTTTCTACTGCAATAATTGGTATGTTCCTTAAATTAGTCTCTTTTAAATAATAAAATTTGACTTTTTTGACATCTCTTCCTAATACAAGCTTTGAGACTTTTTTGCCTTCCTGCATGGAGTCGTGTTTTCTTTCCACATATAGCTTCAAATTATTGTCATCTTTATTTCTTTTTGTTCTAAAAAAAGTCTGTTGGCTATGTGCTAACATGCTCTTGCATGCTCCTCCTCTCTTTTCTTCTGAATTTACACTTATATGTCTAGATTTATTTTAATTTTAAGTCACTCTTATTTTATCTCTTTCTGAAACATGTTCTGCTGAACTAACTCTGTTTGCATTGGTAGGACTGCTTCTTTTCTGACCTTGCTAGACTTGCCTGATTTAAGTTACTTCTCTGCTACAAATAGTGTAGGAATTGGAAGATAGGCTGAGTTTTTTACAGGGTAAATAATGAAAAATCATTATTATATAAGGAAAATGAAGATTTGTTTTGTCTTTAGAAAGTATTAGTGAAAAAAAAACCCAAACCAAATTGGATGGCATTGGTAATTGTCAAATACTTCCACTGTTTGCCACAAATCCCTAAGCAGTCCATGAATGCCTAATATTTACAAGCACAAAATTCTCATAGAACAGCAGTGTTATTTTAGATTTTTCCCTTCTGCTGTAATAAGCTAATTTTAATCAAATTAATGTACTCTGTAACTTGAATAGTGCTGATGCATTACAAATGAAGAACAGTGGCAGAACAGTGGTTTGCAACATTAGCATGCCTGGATGTTGAGCACCGTGTTCTCTCACCTATTCACAACTTTGTAACTAGAGATTTATTTTGATCCTCTTGTGTCCTTTACAAAACCATGACTGTAGAGTAAGTTATGATCTTGAAAAAACACCAGTAGTTATGGATTGCTGCTCAACTTGTCAAAACAACTGAAGGCAAATGAAGCCTAACAATGGTGAAATATTGGCCTGCTTCTTCACATTACAAGCCTATATATAACCACAGATGAAAACTGGAAATGGTAACTGAATGTCAGAGTTTCGTGCTGTTGTACAAAGTTCAGAGATGGTGTCTCCAACAGGGGCTTCAATATCTTTAGCAGGACAGGGCCTTGATTAATGCCTTGTCAAGATACTCTGTACTTTTCAACTATCATTGAATCAGGAGAAGAGATCTGAACACAGCTTTCTGTGTCTGAAACTTAAATGCCTAAAGTTGTTTAGCCATCACTTAACCAAGATGTGTTGGGTTAGCATGGAAGGTAAAAACCAGTTAGTGATTGACTTTGAAATCAACAACCAGATTAGCCAATTAAATATAGGTATACACCACTGGGTCACACACAGCCTAAATTCAGGAGGACCTTGGGAAGCCGGACCTTTTCCTCCCTGCCTTGGAAGAGGTAAGCTGGCCCTGGCTCCGGGCCAGGCGTTTCCCAGGAAGGTGCTGGGACTGGTGACTCCCAGGCCGGGGGAGGGGGGCAGAAAATGGCCCCTTCCTGGCCCGGATCGGGTCTCCAGCAGCTGTAAAACACCCTGCAGCTCCCCCAGCTACCAGTGAGGGAGAGGAGAGGCTGGAGCCTCTGATAGCAGCACTGAGCTGGGCCCCCCTAGATGAGACAGAGGGGTGGAGGGGGAAGGCATCCATCAGCCTACATCACTACTGAGATCCTGGCTGCCATTTCTGGGCCTTCCCCACCGCCATGGCTTTGAGATTTTTGCTGCTGCCGCCCGGCAGAGACCAGGTGACCACCGCAGGCCTGGGCAAAAGTTAACTCTTTCCTGCCAGCAGATGGAACTTCCACAGCACTGGCCCTTCCCAGAGAGAGAAGGACTCTGATTGAACTATAAGGAGACACAGCACAGTCAGTGAAGAGAGAGTGAAAAGACTATTAGGAAAAAGGAGGAGGAGTAGCCTAATTTGGCTGGACTTCTGTTAAGGCCATGGAGACTGGACTAAAATATTCCTTCAAATCATGGGAAAGATATACATTTTGGGAGATGATTGTCAGATTTGTGTGTGGATCTGAGCAAAGGTGTTTGTGATGGACCAAGTGATATTAATCCTATAAGATATCTGAATAGAGATAGAAATGAGAAGTCCTCTGTGCCAGTGAGGAAGTGAGAAGATATCTCTGTTCCTTGAGATGAAGAATCCTTTGTTCTTTGGAGTTATTCATCTTTAAAAGATGACACCCTAATATGCAAAATCTAAGACCCATGACCCATAAGCAGCTTGGGAAACTGCTAATGGGAGGGGTTGCAGAAGCAGGTTTCCCTGGGTGGCTGTTTTTGTGGCTGTTAAAACTCACAAGAGACCTGTTCCAAGTTATCAGTGGGATCCATGACTCTAAGAGAGACTCCTCTCCTAAAGAATTGATGAAAGACTATTTCCAAATGGTGAAACTGACTGAAAATCACAGATTGTCTCTTCACGTTGTTGGTTAGAAACAGAACAGTTTGTGAGGGAAAGATGAGCATTTTGAGGGTTTCTTTTCTTTTTTTTTTTTTCTTTTTTTTCCTTTTTCTCCTTTTAGTGTGCGTTAATAAAATCTGTTTACCTTAAGTTGGGCCTGTTTTGCCTTCTTCTCATAGTCCTATCTCACAGAGGGAAAAGAAAGCAGATACTCAAACCACTACACTAAATTGGGCCAACAGAAACAGAGACAGGCAAAAGTGAAACCACTATACAAGACCTGCTTCAAGTTTGCTCTTTTATCGGTTCAGTTCTGCTGCTACTACTTTATTCTTCAATTCCTTTGGATTCACAAATTTATAGATGTTGCTTCACCTTTTATCATATCTGGACTATACTTAAAAATATTCTTAGAATATGAATTCTGCAGAGCTTGATAGTAACTTACAATCACATAATAAAGCATTGTTTAGTATAAATTTGTAGCATTATCTCCTCTCTGATGAATTCTGGATAAAAGACATTTCCCCAGGTATATACCAATGGTTATTTGTGGCTAATATCTCAGTAAAAATAAGATAAAAGTAATAATAAAATAATTACTGTACTGGAATTCAAACTTTACTGTGCTGGAATTCAAACTTATCCTTACCTGATATGTTTAAGATGTGAAAAATATTTCTTGTGGGCATTGAGGGCTCTCAAAATTCCTTGAAACTGATGTCTCACACTTGGAGTCAGTCCAAGTTAAATTCTCCAGCACTTCTCACAGCTGTGACTCTGTCTGTGAATGTCAAGCAGATCTTTTACATATTCTGTATTTTTTGTTCCATAAGAGCATTTCACACCTTAATGAAAATAGCATGCCAATTAACAAGCTAGTATCAGTTGTATTTGCATTTTCTTAATTAAGCCTCAAAAAAATAAAAAGGAATGTGAGCTCTGCTAAGATTATGTTTTGACAGCACTGTCTATCCTGATCTACTAGATGAAGATAATATATTCCAGATGACTGAAACAGAAACAAGTTAACAAGTTCTTCAAATATATTAAAGAAGTTTATTTCTCCACTGTTCTATAGCTTACCACCTTGCATCTTTTATCTTGCAGACAGATTTCAGAGGGGGATACAAACATTTAAAATCTTTACAGGTTAAAGATGTCTATGAGAAAATAGCTGAAGTGAGAAGGTGTTTGGATGGAAAGAACAGCTGCTTTTTGGACTCAAAGACCACAATGGGGCTGAAACCTTATCAAAGGTCAGTCCCACCAGCTACAGAAATAGTATCCCATGCTACAATGAGTCTTAGATCATTTCACACCTGTCTGTGTAGCTCATATACAAAAAGCAATAATGAATATTGATTCAGTGAAACATTTGGGAGTAGTGCCTACACTCTTGGAAAATATGTAAAGTTGAACTCTATTAGAAAAAAAATCATGCTCTTTGAATGCTCCATGGTGTAAAAATATAGTTTCCAGAACACAGAATGCCTCTTGAAACCACCATGGCATTCCTCCATGGAAGTACTTTTGTTGCACAGGGTACATCCTCAACTTAGAAAAGAGGATAAAGGAAAAGGAAGATGATATTTTCTCCCTTCATATCAATGAAGAATCAGAAAACCAGACAAAAATTGGAGTTGCAGCTGTTCTGCAAATAGTGCAGAGCCATAACCCTCTTATATGGTAGAGGATGCTGTCATCAGCAGTTGCACAGACTCAAAGCATCATCTTTTTTGCTACTGCAAGCCAGCTGTAGACACCAAAGATACAGATTTCCAACAGTTTGAAATGCCAAATCAAGAAAATTTCTAAGAGGAAGTGATTATGTAAACAAGTGGTTGTTTACTTTTTCAGTGTTGATTCTGGTAGTTAGGAATTTAATCCTGCTCTGAATGACTGCACTGCAATCCAACAGAAATGCAACCAGTCACAGCAAAGAGCAGCACTACACAATCTTGGGTTAAAGTTGCAGTGTTCAGCCACAGGACACAAACTTTATTGTCCATGATGATGTAATGTAATGTCCTGAACATTCAGAAGGTATTTTCCACTGATTTCAGGAGAGTCAGGATTTTAGCCAAGAGTTGTAGCTTCACACAAAGCAATTGTCTCTCTTTAAAGGTACAGCATGTCTCAAAGAAAGTGACATTAGTTCACAGAAAAAACACTGAAAGGTTTTTTTTGAGGTTGCCTAATAAAATTTCCACCTGAAACAGGCCCAATTAAATCACGTGACCCAGGGTCTTGTCCATTAAAACATGGAATGTTTCCAAAGGTGGGACCTTCCTAATCAGTCTGGACAACCTATTTCTGAGCTTATGTATCCTCATAGAAAAAAAAAAAATTCAAGTTGTCAGATCAAAATTTTCAGCCTCCAGAAGCTATCCTCACCAGCAGCAGCAGCCCACCAGAGGTGCCCACAAGTAGATACAGCTTCTGGAATATGTCCCTTGGTGTTCAAGCCTGGAAACCACTGTGACAACTGCTGGTTAGTTTTCTGGAATATCAACCTTCAAATGACTCAGTTAATAATGAGGAATAGGAAATTAAGGTTGATATTCATGATGCTGGAAAATTCTTTCATGTTGTCATAGTATTTTTTTATCATCTATGATAATGTTAAAGCAAAAATTTTGCGACTCAATGGAAAAGAAACAACAACCGCTTTTGAAAACTACTACTTTTTTTTCTCCCTCATTTTATTATAGTCATGATTTCTGAGAGATTCGGATGATTTTATAAAGTTAAAAATATTTAAATATTGAGAGCAAATTATCAGTGTTTCTATGTGCCTTCCAGAACAGAAATTCAAGAGCATGAATGCACTCCCTGCATAAAGAAATTTTTTTATCATTCATATTGTTCAGCTGATGCCTTATATATGACATCTGGGGAAAGTCCATTCTGTCTGACACTGGTTGGACCAAATGTCTCTTGAAATCATTTGGTAATGATATACACATAGAAGTATGATTGTATTTAAAGATAAAATCTTGGAGACAAGGAAGACTATTCAAAAAGCCTTTTAAGGATTTCCTAAGCCAGGAATATTTTTAAGTGCTCATTAAAAGGCCAAAAAGGACAATTTTGTGCTACAATTTAATTTGCTGCAGAACAGCTCTGAAAACAGAGCTATTTATCTGTTTTGGTGTGGCATAGTGCTGAACTAAAAATCACTGCTGAGAACTGGAGTTCTTTAGCTGAATCACCATTCTCCACTAATGCGTACAAACTGTCTGCAACAATGCCTGCTCCCAGCCAGCCAGCTCAGTTTGTGAAAAGTGTGAGCTAGATTTTCTGTGAAACAATGCAAGCAGATCATAAGCAACTTTTCCTTTTTTATGCCACATTGAGATTTGTGGGATTGTGATTGGGAAAAGTAGAGCTGAAGGCTGGCAGGCCAATATGTGTCTCTATCACAAAATTATAGAACGAGCAAGCACTTTGCAGAGTTTGCTAATTCCTTTGGTAGTGTTTCATTTTTTTAAATAAATGAGAACTGTACCTGGCCCACTACTGAAACATTAATAGCATTTAAAGGGTGAAAAAAACCCCCATCACAGTCCTAAATCACTATATAGAAAGTTTCTTGTTAAGGGTCTCTAAATATGGGGAGAGATCAAGAACATCTTATTTGCCCACTGAGGCCACACATCTCCTGTTTGCTTGAATGCACAGATTGTTTGCCGTGTGCCCAAGACACACAATAGAAACCTGTGCCATTACAGCTCATTAGTGAATTGAACAAGGAAGTCAATATTGCAATTTGCCCATCCTTTAGTGAATTATTCTCATACAATTACAGTACTACCTCCCACGGTTTTGACCCCATCATAACCCTTGCTGGGAAAACACTGACACTGGAATTTTAAAAAGCTTTTGCCAGCATATGATTTAGTTGTAAGATGAGGAAGTTTTATATTCTAGTGCTACAAAACCTGACTTCCAGATTGTGTGAACTGTATTGCTGTCTAATTTGCAGTTCCTGCATGGATGAAAGCACTTGGCCTTCAGTCTCAGATCTCCCAGTCTACCTGTAAGTGCACACAGAGAAGAGCAATGTACACCCTGGAGCATCTTTTTGCTGTAGTTCATGATTAGGTGGAAATCAAGTAACATCTGACAGCCTATTTTTCATCATTCTTTTGACAGATTGGGGAAACATCTACCTTAGTGGTGGAGCCTTCAGAATAATTCAGTTCCTCTTGAGTGAATTCTCTGTTTTTCAGTAACTCTGGACAAAACCATAATAAAATTTCAAGGACTCAATGTACAAAAACCATATTAACAATAGAATGGTATATAACATTGGTATAACTTGATGACATCAACAGAGTAGCAAGAATCAATGACAATGGGGCTCACTGTTGATTGCACAGAAGGTACTGACTTGCAAAGCACAAAAATTTACTGTTAGTGCTTAGAAAGTGCTTGGAGGCTATTCAATAATTTGAAGAAAATAAACTTCATGAATAAATTTAAAGTGCTGTAAAGATCTTAACATAAATTTACAACCATTGATTAAGACATCATTCTTCTTGAAGTCAACTTACTGGTAATTTATGCATAATGTATGTCAAAATGTAAATTTACATTTAGAAAGACTGAATGTTTTGTAACAATCAAATAAATAGACTCTCCATATGGCTAAGAATCTATGGAAAAAATTAAAAACCCTTTTTATTTTCTATATATGTGTCTACTCTGATTAAGGATGAAAACTGATAGTATGAGAGGAAAAGAAGAAAGAAAGTGTACCTGTGAAAAATCAAAAAGATAAATCTCAAAGCTTGAAACAGATTTTTTTCTTCCTATGCATCTAATTCTGGACAAAATGAATTGGCATTTAATTCCTTTTTTTCTTTTTTGTATTTAATAGTAATTACTCTTGAGATACTTTTATGTTATCTTTGTAACCTCAGAGATGTGCACAGCATGAACAACAGGCATGAACTGTGTAGAATTTTTCTGTGTTTCTCTATTCACATTGTTGGGCTCCTCATGAACTCTGAATCTAGACAAGTCTAAATTTACAAGAACTAAATTTTTCCGTCTCCTTTTCCTCTGATTTCACTTTAAAAGAGTGGAGATTGTACCTGTATTCTTGAGAATGTAATGCTGATGATAAAATTATCATTTTAAAATGGATTCCCCAAAAATGGTCTTTTGCATCATATGCATCCTAATAGAGACCAGATAGAAATATCCATTATACTGCCAAATTGCACAAGTATATTGAATCTGAATAATAATAATAATAAAAAAATCTTCATAATTTTTGAGATAGCTCCAATACAGAGAGAACAAATCAACTGCTGCTGAAAGCAGGTCTATGTCTGCCTGATTTGGTTAAGATTAAAAATGAACTTTTTCTCTTTAAAAAATTAAAGTTTTCATGGCCAAACTTAAAATCTGAGCCCAACTTAGTTCTCCTATTTATACAAGATGACAGCTGTCAGTGATGTTTATGAGCAGGAAACATACTTTGCAAAATATTTTTTGTCTTACTTGAAGAATTTCCCCTTAACCAAAATTCTCAAGACTGTGAAATGATGGGAAAAATTATAAATTACATTTGACAGCAAGGGCATAAAGAAGGCATATAATCATGTAGTATGCTATTTTTAAAAATATATATATTCCATAATAAGCATCTGAACTTTAATCACTCAGTTGTGTGGCCCCCAAATTCAAAAATCTATGTTTGTGTTAACCATGTGTAGTTAAAAATGAAAAGTTATCATTTTTCTGACCTGTGTTGGGCAGGTTGCAACTATATGGCAATATGCTGTGATATATTTACCCACATAAACCAAGAGGTAGCGCAATACAAATTGGTGCTGTACAATTGTTCTCTAAGGACAGGCACAATCACTACAGCAATAAGCAATAATGATGACTAGCAGAACATTGTATTAACCTGTTGCATTTTACCTTTTTTTTGCTGAGTCATGGTAACCTTGGTACAGAGAACAACATAACCACACGTTCTTTCTTTTTAAACTGCTCTAGGAAGATAAATATGTGAAAAAAGACCAAAGCAAAAGAAACAAAAGGAAAATAATTGCATGGTATTAACGAATAAAATGCCAATTCTCTGACAGGAAAACATCCCTCTGCTGAAAAGGAATGCGTTGGGGTTCAATAACACAAAGGAACGCTTTTATACTTGGACAATAAACATCTGTCTGATTTCCCTTAGCTTTGACCACTGCCAAGTGTTTCTGAAACTAAGTGCTCAATAAACTGTTCTTCTGAGCTACTTGGGCAATGACAAAACAATAACTTCATGACAGTGTAAGTTTTTCTTGTCAGTTTTGAGAGCAAGCAGCATCAACAAGAGAGGAAAGAAATGGTCTTGTTTCTGCTGCAAGATTTGTTATCTAGAGTAACAAAAGGATTTAATTCTAGTAACAAAAGGATTAATTATTAATTATCATCCATGTTTGGATGAATACACACGTGCTGATGTGGTCAAATAGATGCAGAGGGTTGCTGTGCTCTCACTCTCAGGAAATGCTTAGGACACTAAACTGGCTCCTTGTCTCTCCTGATGTTCTGCCCTATGTCTGTTCCATCAGTCTGGAAGCAAAGGTGTGCATCACTGGTCTGAGAGGGCTGCTGCAGAATGTTGCCTGCCAAGCACTTTGATCCTTTACATTTCCCTTTTTATATTCCAATACAAATTTGAAAATAGTGAAAAAAAAAAAGACGATGCGGCTTGATGCTCTTTAATACTGGGATTTAGGAATGAGCTGATCCATCAAGAATATTAATATATTTCTTATTTCTTTATAGCTCATGGCCATCAAGAACCAGAACTGTCAGCATGCTACTATGCATGATCAGTCTGTGGGGGAAGAGATGAACTGTGGTCTTTACTGCATTAGCCTGTTTTTTATTCAGTATGGTGTTCCTTCAGGCTTCCTTCCTTGTTTGCTTTTGTTTGATATTGCTTTGTATACAAAATCAGTAAGAGTTTATTTTCATATGCATTCATCACTGATTTTATTGTCTGTAGATATCATAGACAGAGGACAGTCAAGCTTAAACATGTTTAAAATATTTATTAAAGTTTTATGACCAGTCATGCTCTTGGTGTTCTTATGAAAGAATCCTATATTCATATAATTAGCTGTATGGCTCAAGTAACACTTAGAACAGTTATTCCTGTATAATATTTAATGGCGATGTTTTCTAGCATTTATGTCAAGATCCTGTGTTGTCCTAGAGTTGTGTTAACTAGTGAGCACATTTCTACATAAACCTACACACACAGGCACAAACTGAAGCTAACACAATATAAAGAAATGTAACTCTTTTGACTTCCTCCTAAACCATACAGTTGTTTGAATGGAGAAAAATAAGTAATATTGCTGAAAAGTTTTATTCTGGGTACTGCAATGTTGAATATGAAGGATCCTGTGCTAAAATTGGCAAACAATCAAGACTTTAGGCTTCTACGAAAAAAAATGTACCAAAATGAAGGCAGCAATACATTTCCAGACAACAGGTAGTTTGCCATCTGAATCACTCTTGAAGAATGTGGTTACACACTCTGTTTTCCTGGGTAGAAAAGCTGGCTCAATAAATTTCTCTCTTTCATGACAGTGAGTGATCCAGACCTGATTTTCATCCTCTACCATACCAAAGCACACTCTTCACCCACCCTCGATGAGTAAACTGCAGAATATTGATGGCAACAAGAACCTTTTCTTACACTGTAGGCAAATCTCCTACAGTGTAGGCAAGTAAAATGTATTGTCAAACTACAAACTTATTTTCAGATTGATCATGCAAATAAGATTTGGTGTGGCTGTGTGATACAAACCACATATCTAGTCTGATTCACCTGCCTAAAGCTATAAAAGAGTAAAAGAGCAACAGGACAGGGTTACCAGGGACTGCAGTTGTATCTACAAAGAAAACACATTATTTCCCTGTAGTTCTTACATTTCCAGTTCTGAGGAGCTAGCCTGAAATCATGTGAGTGCTTTTGATTCTGGTTTTGACAAGACAGTCAATCCAGTGTTAAGTTTGCAAGGGCCAAACTTTGTATCCATATATGCAAAGGTCAGCCAGGTGCAATTTCATTGAAAAAAATCACAGATTAACCCTTTATTGTCATATATTTCTGCTGTGAATGGTCTGCTAAGTGAGTGGTATGGCCACTGTAAGTGGTTCAGGTGGGATCCAGCTCACCCCTCCTCCCAGTCTTCTCTCTCTTCTCTTTTTAATCAGATAAGGCCATTCAAAGAAGTTACCCATTTAATCAAATCTTAAATGCAATTTACAGTGAGATTCACACACAATGACTGTTACTCCAATGACAGCCTAGGCAGAAACCTCAGGTGTAGACATCTATATTATAGGTGTCTTCTCCACTGCAGCCTACTCACACTGGAAATTTTGTGATATGAATGGCAACATTCTCATTTACAATTCCTCTTTAACAGTCCCAGGATGATTTAGTTAAAGAATTACAGTTTTGGTCCAGAACTTTAAAATGGTAACTTGTTTGCCGGGCCAAACCAGGATTTTTTTTTTTTTAGTAGGTCTTTTTGAGTTTGAAATAAAATAATTTTTAAAAGAAGCCTCACTATGTTTTTCATATTTGAAAAATGAGTTTTGTGAAGCCATTATGACATTTCATAATTTTTTTTTCTAAGCATAGGACCAATTTGATAAATACTTTCTACTCTTCTGAAACAGCATTTTTGGAAAAATCAGCCATTCTGCTGATAAAAACTAAACTAGAACTCCAGAAACAAACAGGCTGTCCTCCCTCTGTCATCTCTTGATGAAAAATGCTTCTCTAATTCCATCACAACTCATGCAATAATAATATACTTATAGAAAAATATGTTTCCCTTGGCTTTATGGTCTTACATAAATAACCTAAATAATTTTGGTGCATATGTCTAGATACAGTTACTAAACAGGCAGTTATTTAATTGAAAGTTTGGGAAGTATTTGATTTCGAAATGTTAATGGATAATTAAAGTACATTATTCTTTTTCTCTGGATTATTTAAGTTTGTAGGTATCTCTTTATAGATTTCTTTAGCATTTGTCAGGTGTTTCTATTGCTCGCTTCCAGACACACTAAGAATAAAAAAAAAATCTTATAGTTTAATTTTTTATTACTTTCATTAAAGCAATCTAGTGATAACTATATCAAGTCTCATATTTTGGACAGCTTTGATGTCACATTTAAATATATCTGGAAAGAAAATCATTAAGATCAAAGCACTGAGCTAATCAATTTTCATTACATACAGGGAGAATTGAACAGACAGCAATAGTCAGTAGCATTACTTTGCCAAACCACATCGAAATTAACAGCACACAAAAACTCTTCCCACCAGATCTTCATCCAAATACATCCATGGTGAAAACTCTGTACAAATTATTCCTTCCTGTAATGAAGAGAAGCTTCTAAAGGCAGTACCTGAAACTCCAGTAGTTTAGAAAGTCTTTCATCTCAGCCAGTTTTGGGGTTAGCTCAGCAGACACAACTCCTGTGACATCCAGACAAAGGCCACCTCTCCTGGTTGCCCATTTGTACTCTGTGGCTCAGGCTGCCTCCAGCCCCTGAAAGTGAAGAGGGGAATCACTCCATTTTACAGGCTCCAATCTAAGCTTGCAGTAGGTGGTAAACTATGGCAGCTGCGGTAGACATGGACTAAAAATTTAACTGCGCAGTCTGGATATCAACTGATAAGGAAAAACCCAGGATTGAGTGGACACTTGAGAAGTATGCTTTGGAACAGCTACTGTTTTTCTTTTTCTCCCTCAATCTCTTCTGAGATTTGAAAATCTGCATGAGATGACAAATCACAACCTCCAAAGCCCACAGAGCTCAGAAACTAGACCTGAGTATACCAAAAAGTTTTACTCTACCTGAGGAGGCCTAAGGATCTTGTTGCACATTGTGGGTTACCTCACTTAACTTGTGTCACCTGTAAAACTGTAGCTTTCCTTCCTAAAAAAATGTAATCAAAATTGTCCTAGAAAATACTGGTTTGAGGTCCATAACTGCTATGTTTTTAAGGCCATAAGTATACCACTATTTATTTGCTTGTTGGATTTTTTCTTTCCTCTTTGCATTAAAAAAAAGAAGGGCAAATTAATAAATAAGACTGATGGAACTGTTATCTGGGAGTCTTATTTATGTGGAATTTCTCACATCCGCACTTTTACTATGATAATTCATGTCCATATTGGTATATTCAAATGAATGTCTAATAGTGAAAGCATGTGCCAATTTGTGTACATGATATCACAGAGCTACAGAACCAAGGTAGATACTGGCATGAACAGCAGGAGAGCTTCAGAGTTCCTTAGTGTCGTGCAAACCTCCACGTGTTTCTAAACTAAATAGCTCATTTCTGACCATTTTGATGTGACCAATAAAATTTCATGAAATATCTTTACAAAAGAGTAAGAATTTTAGTTTGAGATTTTCTTTCTAAGACTGTAAAAGCACATCAAAATAGCAGCTTGTATTTATTTATGTGCAAGAATAAAAGTCAGTGTATCTTTGCTCACAGTGACAGTTTCCACAGAAGAAGTCATATTTATATGGGAGAGAAATGAAGACTGTTAGAATGGAAGAAAGCTAAAGGACACAATCATGTTGTCAGTACCTGTGTCTCCCTTCAAATGGGAGTCCTTTTACAGGACTATCCTGTATAAAGCTGAACACAGGAATAATCACAGAAGTTAATGGAGTTCCCAAATGAGGAGCTTCCTTCTCAGCAGTGTTGAGAAAATGTGTCTATAATTTCCCCATCTCTTCTGACAGGCTTGCTTCAGTGAACCCAATGTGAAAAGAAGTAGCTAGCTCAGATCATTTCAGCAACATGGGTAATCCCTTCCCACAGAATCACACAATGGGTAAGGCTAGAAGGGAACACAGGGTGATCAGTTCCAACCTCCCTGCCCAAGCAGGGACACCCTAGAACACATGGCACAGGACTGTGTTCTGATGATTCCTGAAGAGCTCAGGTGAGGGAAACTCCACAACCTCTCTGGGCAATCTGTTCCAGTTCTCAGTCACCAGCACACTAAAAATTTATTCTTCATATTCATGTGGAACTTCCTGTGCTTCAGTTTCTGCCTTTTGCCTCTTGTCCTATCGTTTGGCACCACTAAGAAGGGCCTGGCACATCTCCTTGACATCCATCCTTTAGATACTCATAACACATTGATGAGTTCCCCTCTCAGTCATGTCTTCTCAAGGCTCAACAGGCCCAGCTAGCTCAGTCTTTTCTCACAAGAGAGATGCTCCTGTCCCTCAATCATCTTTCTAGCCTCTTCTGGACCTGCTCCAAGACCACCATGTCTCTCTCATCATGAGTAGCCCAGAACTGGACATAGCACTCCAGATGTGGCCTTACCAGGGCTGAGTAGAGGGGCAGGGTCATGTCCCTCGACCTTCTGGCAATGATCTTCCTAATGCACCCCAGGATACCACTGGCTTTCTTTGTCCCCAGGGCACATTGCTGCTTCATGGACAACTTGCTGTCCAGGAACACCCCCAGGTCCTTCCCTGCAGAGCTGCTTTCCATCAGTTTGGTCCCCAGCCCCCACCCCCTTTTGAAGGCTCCCCGTTTGAAAGCACTGCAATCACACAATCTAAAGTGCCAATCTGATATAACCTCCGCTCACTCTATAATGTTTGTAAAGCATGATGACAGGTTAATTTTATATCAGCAGACCTCATGCTAGACCAGGCATTGCTGCTTTATTCCAGATCAGTAATTGTTTATCCTCCCAGCAGATGTAAAAGCATAAAGCTGAAATAAATGCCATGACACACATTCTGGTTCACTCAGCAAATATATGATGAAGGGGATCGGACGTGTCCTGCTGCAATCTGGCAACGCACAGGTCTGATACTGATGATCACAGACTTGTGGTCTTTGAGTCATCAGGGCTTGTGTTCCTGGCCCCACAGCAAAAGCTGGAGAAATGTGATTCTGTGGAAGAAAATCATCCAGGTGTTGAAGCTTAAAGACTCTCATTTGAAACTTGTTTGTATCTAAGAAGCACATGGACTTACGGCACAATAGGAATTGCTGAATAATGCTGCAAGTTTCAAAGTAAGGGTGCTTTATCATGGGTTTAAAAGATCTGGCCCTTCCTGATGCAAATACTCACTCATTGGATTACTCAGAAACAGACTGGGGAGTGCAGAGAAATCCTCTGCTGTGCCAATACGGTGTTCAAACGTTGAGAAATATTTTAAAGTATTGACAGAGGTTGTCCTCTGCTTTCCCTCCTGTGTGATCATCTCTCTCATTATACGAAAACCTTGGCAAGGTTTTTATCCAAGTTAGAAAATAAGTTCTAAAAACAACTACGAGGGAATTTGGGAAATCAGATTCTGAGATGGAGTCTAGCTATAGAGCTGAGTTGCAACAAAAAAAAAGAGTTTCTAAATATTCAAAAATATTCTTCAAGGGAAACTGCAGGATACATATGCTCATCTCAAAACTATGATGGAGTGGGACATGGTGATACCCTTCTAATCAACCTCATTAGTTCTCCTCCCACTCTGCCACCTTTCAGAAGAGTACCTGTGTAGACAGAAAAAAATGGCTTCTCATTCTTTTGTGGAATATTTCAAGGCCATCAACATTTTCTACTGAAGATCACGAACATATTGTAATAGTATTGTTTTTGGACACCATCAAAATTTATGAAAGCTTAGTTGTATCTGACTGTCTCATCCTACTCCTTTGGCAAGTATTTAGAATTTGCCATTACAACAGCTATATTATTGGTGCCTCCAGCAGGGCAATGGGAATTTATTCATTTGTATGCTTTGGATATGGTTTCAAGGTCTAATTTTTGATATTTGATATTTTCATTATGCCAGTGAGTCAAAATTATTTTTAAGATTCATCCTGCTTTTTATTTTCTTCTGAAAATCATCTGTCAGCAATGATTTATATAATGGATTTTTGAAACTGTCAAGGTTGAATATCAGTGTCAAATGTCCAATCTTGTAGTTTCCAAAATGATCTCTTCTGACTTTTTCTACTGCATAACTATTATCTGATAATTTTTTTTACATGGATAAATAAAACCACTTTGCTAAAATGTGCTCTTTTACTTATAGATACATTTTCTCTTATTTGGTATTTTATAAAAAAGCTTCACCATTTTTACCCTCTCAGATACATTTTTAAGTTATCAGATGTCCTAAAATTCTATATATTTTATTATAAAATACATACAGTGTTCAGCATCTCAAATAACAAGCAGTTCAAATAACACATCAAATTGCTTTTTTATTCACTGAAAATAATAGTTGAATATTTGCCTATTCATATACATGAAGAAATAAGTTACCATTTTGATTTTAGCAGCATGATAGATTAGAAATCTTCTCCATCTTGAAATGCTAAATACCAATGAGATTACTTGGCACTTTTTTCCCTTTTCTTTTTGCTCTGTGGTAGATTTTGTGCATAACTTTTTTAAAGCTTGACAGATGTTTGCAATATTTTAAAATAAAATTCTGTTTCTAAGCTTCTAAATAAATAAAAAAACCCACAAAAAATTTCTTAAGGCTTGTACCCACTGTGATTGAGAGTGCCATTGATTTTTCACTGATTATAGACTGCAGGGAAATTTGGAAAATAAGAATTATTCAGTTATTGATATGATGGTGTATTAATGCTTAGACGAACATTTCAGGAATAATTAAGGATTGGCCATAAAGCAATTTTAACTGCCAATTCCTGCTCTTTCAGACTGCTATGCATAGCTGCAACCTGTTCACATGAAAACACCTCCAGGTCCATTTCTTCTATTCTTTAATATCAAATATAGGGTTATATCTCATTTTATGTTTATGTTTCACCTGAGTAGCTTAACATTTTAGCAAACATCAACTTCCTCAACAAAAACTCATAGCACATACATTCTTATCAGACATACACCAGATGTAACATCTGATCTTACACTATTTATGCTCAGTGTTTTCAAAAAGGAGACTGATTAGGGCAGCAGTCAAAAAGGAAATGTCTAAAGTTGCATGCTTGACTCTTTCTTTTCAGCTGATCTTCCCTACACCTGAACATGGAGACGCACGGATTTGATGCATGGACTATTCAGTGGATAAGAAATTGGCCTGATAGATGCAGCCAGGGCATTGTGGCCAATGGATCAGTGTCTAGGTGCAGGCAGGTCCTTGTGGATGAAAAGCTGGATGTGAGCCAACAGTGTGCGCTTGCAGCCCAGAAAGCCAACTGTATCCTGGGCTACATCAAAAGGAGTTTGGCCTGCAGGGCGAGGGAGAGGATTTTTGCCCCTTCTCTGCCCTCGTGAGACCCCGCCATGAGTGCTGTGTCCAGCTCTGGGCTACTCAGTACAAGAAAGGCATGGATCTGTGAAGTGGGTCCAGAGGAAGCCAAAAAGATGACCAGACATCTGGAGCACCTCTCCTACAGAGACAGGCTGAGAGAGCTGGGGTTGTTCAGCCTGGAGAAGGATTCAGAGACCTTATAGCAGCCTTCCAGTACCTTAAGCGGGCTTATAAAAAGGAGGGAGAGGGAATTTTTATACATGCAGAGAGTGACAGGACAAGGGGCAATGGTTCCAAACTGAAAGGGGCAGATTGAGATTAGATGTTGGGAAGAAATTCTTTACTCTTTTGGTGCTGAGACATCTCAACACCTCAGAGAAGTTGTGAATGCCCCATCCCTTGAAGTGTTCAAGGCCAGGTTGGATGAGGCCTTGAGGATCCTGATCTAGTGAATGGCATCTCTGCCCAGGGCAAGGAGGTTGGAGTTAGACAATCTTTAGGGCCCCTTCTAACAGAAACATTTTTATGTTTTTATGATTCTAAATAAAATACCATAATATCTGAATTATAATTTTCAAATACTTTTAAAATTCTTTCAGATTGATATAAAACAAGATGTGTTTGATAAAAAGAATATTTTTGCAAGCAGGATATTTCATCTGTGCAATTTGTATGAGTTGCTTCCCCAAATATTTTGAAAAATCTTTCCCAAAAGGACTTCTCCAACCTTTTGGATAACTGTTATGTTCTGCTTCTTGTCTTTTCCAGAAAGTAGAAATAGAAAAAGCCTAGGATGACCTATTTTGTTCCAAACATATTTGCTTCCCATAGACATATATACTGCTTATAGAAATAAGATGAGAGCATGATGCACATACATGACACAAAATCATACAGGCCCTTTACAGCCACATGATCAGCTGCTTAACCTGATGGGGAACTACACCACAAAATGAAAGATTAATTTTCTGACTATATCACAGAATCACAGAATATGCTGTATTGGAAGGGACTCACAGGGTTATTCTGTCCAACTCCTGGTGCTGCAGAGCACCATCCCAAAGAGTCACGCTGTGTCCAAAAGCATTGTCCAAATGCTTCTTGAACTTTGTCAGGTTTGGTGCTGTGACTATTTCCTCAGGGAGCCTGTTCCAGTGCCCAACCACCCTCTGGTGGAGAGACAACCTCTCTCCGATATCCAACCCAAACCTCCCCTGGCACAAATTCAGGCCATTCCCTCAAGTCCTGTCACTGGTCACCACAGACAATAGATCAGTGTCAGCCCCTCCTCTTCCCCTCATGAGGAAGTTGTAACTGCAGTGAGGTCTCCCCTCAGTCTTCTCCTCTCCAGGCTGAACAGATCAAGTGCCCTCAGCCACTTCTCATATGGCTTCCACTTGAGGTGCTTTCACCATCTTTGTTGCCCTCCTTTGGACACTGTAATAGTTTAGTATCTTTTGTATGTTGTGGTGACCAAAACTGCACACAATGTTCAAGGTGAGACTGCATCATATCAGTGAGCTAGTCCAAACCATCCAGTATAACAAAAAGAGCTGGGAACACATGATCAGAGGAGAGGAAAGAATGTCACATCTTTGACAGCTGTAGAGAAATTATCTCACAGAATTTTTATGTACAAATCAACCAAGGCAAGTGCAAGGACACAGACCTCTTGCCTTTGATTATATCATGTGTGCTTCATCAAAATGGCTAAAATTGAATTCCTGAGATGTATGGAAACAGAGGGACGGAGTGTATTTCTCTCAGTAAAGGGGGATTTGTATTCTATTTATAGTGTCAGTCACTTCTATTCAGTGAAGGACAGAAAACAATTTCTAACAGAATAGAAAGTTTTTTAAATAGTTACTCCAGTGGTTCCTGGATCAAAGATGCATGATGAATTATCAGATAACTCCCCCTGACCATTTTTTCACAGAATTTGGCTTAAGAAAATTGTTTGATAAGAGCTTGATGGCACTTTGATCAAGAGTCTATTGTTAAATTGTTAAATTGATTGTTAAATCATTGACTAGATCTTAGCTGTGGAAGGTAAGAGCTTGCACACTAATCAACTTGAAATAGAAAGAAATTGGTTTTTTTGGAAAGATGAAAACCCATATGCTAATGCAGAAATTATTAAATTATGATTTGCCTCTGAAAAATTTTATAGTAGATGTAACTCTATGGAGTCTCAGGATTTTTATATTAATGGAATCCATAGTACATTAGAAAATCCACACGTAAAAAACTGTTTTTTTCTTTTGTTATTGTTTCTAATTCATCCTTTCATAATCAGGATGGATTCTTTGTATCTTCTCTATGATTCTTAGCAATATAGTAAGAAAAGGCCAAATTCTGCTGTCAGAGACATGGCTACAACTTTAAACCTCAATCAAGCTGTAACCGACATCTTAGGTTATAAAGTGATACTCTACTGTGAAAAGTGACATAAAGCTACACTGACACAACAAGAATAAATTGATGCCATTCTTCCAAAGTGTTTATGGATGCATCACTTCTTTTCACAGAATAGTTTATTCTTTTCTAGTTTTTGGATAGTTGGAGTAGGGAGGAGGGACTCAAGTCCCCTCTCTAATCTAACGTGGACCATTGCATGTAAGGGAGAGCTGAGGATTTCCTGCTTTAATGACTAGTGCTTGAGCTGCTGCTCAACAATGCCAAGTAGTCAAGAGAACAGGTACACTTCTGCTTTACAACCTCCAAAGCCAAGAAGATGATGATACAAAGTTTTGCAAACATTTGGATCTGCACAAAAGAAGAAATTCAGGCATGTTTGCTATCTGAAACTAACTGATGTAAGAAGAAAGATAATGGTATCAATAAGTGAATGGATATGAAGCTAATCAGATAGAGGAAAATGATTGATGGATTAAAAATGTGACAGCTTTGCAAAATCGCATCTCAGTATGTGGGATTTTATGTTAGGAAGAATGAGGAAAAAACGGTTCTGAAAAAAATTCAGTGCAGAGGCAATTGAGGAATCCTAATCTATTTTTCAAAGAACATTCTTCTTTTTGCATATGATTGTTTATCTTCTTTCTTTCTGCTTCATTTTGCAAGTATGAATAAATAACTGCAAAAATGTGGAAGCATCTAAAAAAAATTACAGAACTATAAGTATTTGCAACTGGTTTATATTTCTAGTTGGATTTTTTTGTGGTTTTTCCTCTTTGCTATTTTTTTTCTTGTTATTTACACAGCCCTTTCCCATACACACATCCAGATCTAGATATTTGTCTGTGCTTAAAGAGATTAAATAAAGATAGGATTATCTGACTCCAGGCAAAATGTAAATTGTTTACAAATCTGGTTACTGAGTGACAGCGAACAGAATTGGATTTATATTTTTTTAAAAATCACAGGAGAGAAGGCAATTTCTCAAAGCACTGATACTGATTCTGTGAACCATGTGCTGATTCTAACCTGCATACAGAACTGTTGAAATGACCTGCTAATGTAGAACAAGGACAGTGTATGGCCTTGAATAAACTGCTGACAATAAACTGTGGTTGTACAAATGCCAATTGTACAATTACAATTACAATTGTAATCTGCCTAGGTGTCCAATGTTCTTGGGCACCTAAGCAGATTAAAACATCTTGTTTTGACAGTTACATTGTGGTCATTATTGAATTTCTTTATCAGCAGGGCTCATTTTTGTACCACGATTGACTACAGATTTTCTAGTTAGGTTGGTAGATTTAACTGGGAGTTTTAAAATAAAGATAGCAACCATCTTACATTTCAGAGGCAGAAGAAATTTGATCACTTACATAATTTAATAGATAGGCTCATCTCATCCTGTAATTCTCTCTTTCTCTGTGGTTACTTTGAACACCGTTATTCAGAATTCTGCTAAAATGAATCTCAGCTACCCTGTGGATCATTGAATCACTGTTTGAACCAAGAAGATGTTCTGTCTTTGAAAGAAAGCTCAAATTATCACTCAGATATGAGAACATGTCAACACATTCATATTTTAGCTTTAATGATACCAATTCTATAGGATACAGATTACATAAGAGTCCCATGGATTACCAGATAACCATTAACAGAATTCTGTAATTATTCTGCACCTGATAAAATCACCAAATGAAACATCAAGAGTTTTTGACAAATGAACATCAAGTCTTGAATTACCAGGCCCATTTTTAGTTGCAACCTCTTCACTTCATTGCAAAACTGTTTTACCTGCACTTACTGCCTTAAAGCAAATACAACACTAGTTCTGTGTTGTCAAAAACAAAAGACTGAATTATTGATCAGAAAACTGAAAATAGTGTGTCGCATTTATAGAAATACTTTTTCAAGACAAAACAGCAATTGGGCCTCTAGATGATATAAATGAAAGTTGATACAAAGTTCGCCATTGTGCCTGATTTTTAAGAGATGAGTTGTAAAAAGTGGCCACAGTTCTCAGACTGTAACTGTTATTATTCCTGTGCTACCCTCCAAGTTACAAACCCCAGCAGAGCAAGAGGAAGCAGTGTCTTCCATTTTTAAGGACACCATTTAAGGATTTTTCTTGGCTTCTATAACAAAAGTGGGGCTCAACGAGCAAACTAATAGCACAGCGTGCCAATAACACTGCTGCCTTCAAAAACATACTATTTTTAATATTTTCTTTGACCATAGGAGGCAGAAAAAATGTTCAATGATACATCTGCTCCCACATGCTACATTCCAAAGTGTGAGTTGAGACAAAACGTTCAACACATTATCTTCTTCCCATCTTGTTACATGCCTCGTTGACTACTCTGGGAAACTGCGGGGAAGGGGCGGCGGGGAGTGGTGCATCCTGTTTTGGTGGGTGGTTTTTTTTTTTGTTTGTTTGTTTTTTTTTTTTTTTGGTTTGGTTTGGTTTGGGTTTTGTTTGTTTGTTTGGTTTTGGTTTTGTTTTTATTGCTTGTTTTTGAGGTTTTTTTTTTTTAATGACCTATTAGAAAATTATATTTCTGTGCTGGTAATAAATACAGCTTTTGGTAATCTGAACTTTCCTCCTCCTGTTCTCAGGTGCTAGCTTCCAAATCACAAAACACATTCAGTTAGAGTGTTCCCCTCTCAGCAAAGTTTCCCTGTGCATTCTAGAGTTTTCTTACATTCTGCAGTAATTCAAATCGGAATACTTTTTCTTCTGGTCATAGTACATTTAGTACTGTTTCACCTCTAAAAAAAAAAAAAAACAGAAGAAATTTTTCATTGCTAATTTGTTTTCAGTAATGATTCTTAGGTCACTGTTTTGTGTGGGGTTTGTAATGAGTTTTGCTGATGCATCAATGATGCAGAACTTGTAGTTTTGTTTTAGAGTGCTGTTTCTGAGTTGTCTCCAGAATCCCCCATTCCTCTGGAGATCTCAGTTTCCTCAGCTATGAATGAAACAGGAATACACCAATCCTGCAAAGTAATCACAAATTAATTCTTGCCTTTGCCACATAGTAGTTGGTCTACTTGCTGCAAACTTTAGATGGCTATCTCCTATCACAAGGATCTTAAAGATTCTGCTTAGCCACAAAGGCCCAGTTTTCAAGTACTTTTAAATATGTGACAACCAACATGTTCTCAAGCATGAAAAATACTTGAGAAGCTAAATGTAGTGTAAAAGAGACAGTTAGAAGATGAAGTAATTAAATTTAAATGTCTTAAGGAACTGTTGATCAACATTACCAGAGTTTTCAACTGCCAGATCAACAGTGGGGAAAATTATTGAAAATGCACATCTGAACCTGCAGCTCCCTGTATGAATTTCCCTTTTATATCTTACTGCTCTCATTATAAACTGCAGTAAAGGCTGAAATGCATCTATTTTGAATCCATACAGGGATCAATGATACGGTAGTATTCTATGGTGTGCAGCAGAGACTAAATTTTGTAGGTGCTGAGTAGATTATTTACTAATAATATAATATAATGTGTACAGTTTATTGTGTAATAATACAATTTGTTATTGTATTATAACACAATATCCAACAACAGAATAATGTTTTAAACGTGCATCTAAGTCGATAATATAAATATGTAAATAGCACCAGGCTTGATTTACCAAATGTTTTAGAGAAGAAATGTAGGATAGTGTCTTTAAATTATAAAAAACTGAGACATTTTAATTTACTGGTAAATCTCCCAAGTTTTAAATTTCTGTAGAATTGGAGTAAAATATTAAAAGCTTAAAGAGAAATGCCAAGTAGAGGGACTTGTTAGTGGAGACTGAGCCCTGGAATGCTCACTCTCAGACAAAGATAACAGTAGTGAATCTGTTTTGAATTGCTCAGGCTGCAGGAATAAATGCCAAGGGAAAGATAAGATAATTTTTTTTGAAACAAAGGTACAGCAAGTGTAAGACTTTAAGACCAGCATGATAAGCACAAGAACTAAATGAGGATCATGAAGTGAAAGATTTAAAGAAGTGTGGGATGTAAAGAAAAGAAGAAATTACTATCACATTAAAACACCCAAACCAATCCTCAGATTCAGTATGGCCTTTCAATAAAAATGAAAATGATTTCTGAAAAACCACAGGGAAAGAACTTCAACTGAAAATTTAAAAGCATTGAGAATAAAATCATAAGCACTGGCTAGAGCTGATTAAAGAACCAAAAGAAAAAAAGAGTCAAGAGTCATTATAAAGGAATTATTAAAACTGAAATACTTTATAAAAACAAAGGCTTGTATACAAGAAATAGAAATAGGAAAGTGTCCAAAAATAAACACTGTAAACAGTTTTCAATGGAATATAATATTTAATAGTAGGAAAAAAACCCTGTCACTCTGCCTACATTTTGAAGTTTCCAATCTGAATTTATCTTTAATTTCTGTATGATGACAATGTGCATATGTTGATATATTCAGGAACCCAGTTACCTGTGTGTTATAGGTGTCTATTTCATTTTACTGTTCTTCATCAAACTGTTATCTTTGTATTATCAGTAGGTTTTCCATAATATTCCTGTTGGCTCTGTGTGTGTATAGCCAATACAATTGATACTACCAAAACAGATTTCTCATTGGCTTAGTCTGCCACTTGAAAAAAGATATCCATCGTATACCAATTTTCTTTCTTCTTTTAATAGTCTTGTGTGAAAGACTGTTAAAACTACTGTTGCTGTGATTTTCACCTTCTCTGATTTTTCACTGTGTATGTATCTTTAGGATAGTTCATGTCCAAACTGTACTAAGGTTACCCTTGTTGTGGTAGAAACACCACAGAATTTTATTTTCCTTTCATTTCTGTTCAAGAGAATGGGGGAAACATTTCACTTGCATTTCTGTGAGGTTCTTTTCACCTACCATATACTGGACAGGGACAGGAATCACTTTAAATGTTTAAGTGACTTTGAGGTATGTGTACACTGCAAAGTATTTTATAAAACAAAAAATTAAATTCTTCCACAATGCTTCCTCGAAATCACCAGAACTGTGGTGTGCTAATTGAATTTTGTGTACTATTTTGAGAAATTTCATGGATGCATAAATGCTTCATACAGCTCTACCGAAATATATACCATAAGGGACATAATAAATTTTCTTACAGAAAATAAATACCTGTATTTACCTTAAAATGTTAGGAAAATGAAGTTTCTGTAATGTGTGATTGTACTAAACTCCTTCCTTATACCATGAAAAATATAATCTGAGGCAGGGGTGTGAGCTTTCCCTTTCACATGAGTTGAAACTAATTATAACAGACGTTAAGCCATACTGCCAGGCAGACAAATTAGGGATGTCTTTCTTTCTCTTCCCACGGTTTTCTTAATTTTTTTCTGCTTTCTGAGGACTGAACACTGCTTCCAGCTAGTGGCAATAAAATCAGTCTTTATGTTAAAAGATTTTTTATGTTATCAAGTGCACTTGGACAGGAAACAAGAGCTCTTGTCTCTTCCATTCTCCAAGGCTTTTCAAACTTTTCTCTTTATAATGAGCCCATGTCTGCTTTTTGGTGTACTCTGCCTTCATTATTACCAGAGATGCCCAGATTTACTCATGTCAAAAGCTTCCTCTAAGAATGTTATAGGTCACAAATCTCCTTCAACCATTTCCATCTTGTACAGGTGTATGTTTTCTTCTCTGCCTTCTCTTTAATCAGTTACTGAGAAAGCATTGTGCCAAAGTGTTTTGCTTTTTAACAGGACCTTTACTACCACTGCTATTTTTACAGTGCTTCTTTATGAGTGTCTGGTCTCTACCAAGTCTTGGTCTGTGCTACTGGTAAGTGACCATTCCTTGTCCTGCAGTGATGGCAACAAAAATCCAGCTCCCTTCTAAGAGGAGCCTGATCTGTGTACAGACCCTCAAGGCTTTGGAAGGAACTATCCCTTGTCCCCTCAGTCACAAAACAGATTATTGAGAGGGTTAACATGCTTTCTCTACTGCTTTGAAAATTAGTATAACTCATCTTGTGACAAACTTCTGAGGTTCAGCAAAGCTCCTCTAAGGGCAATTTAAACTTTACTGAAGTCGAAGGGATAATGGTGGCGAGCAGTAGAATAAACTCAAAATAGGTTTATGAGAAGAAAAATGAATGAAAACAAGCATGAATAATTCCGCAGAGTGGATGTGAGTGTCACACATAAAAACAAAAGAAAATCCTGAAGTACAGGACTCAAAGCAAGATCTGATTCCTGAGCTGTAACAGAACTGAATAAGAAGCACTTGAAATTTTGTGGTGAGAGTAGATGCATGAGTTAGTAGCAAAATAACTACACATATATAGAATGAAGTTAAACCTAAAGTCTCGTTTTCCTTTAGAAACTCTTTCTGTGAAAATAAATCCTAAAACCCAGGATATAGAATAATGAATAAAAGATTTAAATTTGCAGAGTCACACGTTTAAACATAATTTAAGAGTATTCTTCAATGGAATTTAAATGAATGTTCATGAGGAAAATTAAGTAACCCTTCCCTTCTTTTATATTATAAACTAAATTTATGAACAGTATCTGAGAAACATAAAACCAAATACTTAATTTCAGTTTAACACATATATTTTGTGCAATGAAAGCAAATAGATCTGTCTCTGTACTAATAACACAGAAAAACTGGAAGCGAATATCTCTTTCTTTTAACATGAAGACAGTATAGAAGCCGTACAGTTTACTGGTATTTTCAAAGTTGGAGCAATATCATTACTTTCTTCTTCAATAGAGTCCATTGAGTCCACCTTCAATGGAAGGTGAAGAAGATCTTCAACTTTCTTTTACAGGAAGATTAGAGCAACAGCTCTGCCATTAATGTCGTGGTGAGCCTTAGCAAATGTGGTAACCAAGCAAGTAAAAAGATGCTGCTTATTTTGTCCATTCACACACACCCTGAAGTCATCAAGGATTCTGTGAATAGAACTGTGGGGTTCTGCTCATAGGCATGTCTCAGAGACCTCCAAACCACATTACATCAGTCATCACCTGCATTCTGCTAGACCACTGTGATCCTCTGGCCACTATTTTCAGCCTTGACATACAACATTTGATCTTATGGGTATGTTCTTGAGCCAGACCCTACTTCTCAAAAGATCAAAGTCTATGTATACCTTTGAATACTCAGATATTCAACTAACCTTAAAAATAATTTCAGTGGCCATAAGTAAATATGTGAATGATTTTCTGAACAACACTGTGGTGGTCACTAGCAAAATCAATCCTCAAATAAAGAAAGAACTAAAACCACTGGAATGTATTCTTAAATGTACTGGTAAAAACTTCCTCAGAAAATAACAAGTGAAAATCTACCTATGCTAAAAACCAGTATTAAAAGTCACATCAAGATCTCATTTACTTGTTTCTGTAAAGAACCCTTAAGGATAGTCTTTGAAATTCAATATAGCTGTCTTTATATAATATTTTTTCCAATATATTTTATAGTCTTGATAAATCAATAAAAGTACTTAAGTGATTTTCAAAATGCAAATATATATAATGAAACTAGAACAAGAAGAGAAATAAAAGTTTGAAAATACTGAAAATTATGTCCCTGTAAACACAGTGAAAAATAAAAGTAAGCAAAGAAACTCTGGACTACCTATGATCTTTTGAAAGATATGCATAATTAAGTTATTCCACGCATCTCATTTCGCACTTGACTGTATTTGTGTGAAACCTGTAAAGAGCTGGAGGGCAGAGCCACCTGTGAGATATAGACCTGAGAGTGTAGTGAAGCTTGGGTGGCTTTTGTCCTGCTTATAGAAATCCTTTTCTTTACCTCTTGATAAAGCTGGCCAGTTCTGCAGACTATTGTGTGAGGCCACTGATCACCACCTGCCCATCGTTCACAAGCCTTTGATATCCGTGTTTCTTAAGAAAGAACGGAAAAGACCAGCCTCTGGGAAGCCTGCAATCCAAGAGCTGCAATTTGCTGGAGACTTACAAAGGCCATTTCCAGTACCTGGTGTGTGTTCCAAAGGGGACAGGCAGAACCTCTCCCTGGTTTAGGGGCAGAAGGGGCCTCCCATTCCACAATATAGGAATGAAGATAGGTGCCTGTGTAATGCATTCATACAGCTATCTTAAATACATGCCATAACAAAATAGACCTGATTTTCTTTCGTTTTTCACATTTCTATTTTTGCCACTGTAATTTTACTTGAGTTAAAAGGTTTCTGCAGAGAAATTTAGAGAGTGTTGTAAGTGGATGGCATCCTGAAGAGTAAGCCAATTACTGCTCACAATTCCAAAGGCGCCAACTGCTCCTTGACTGATTCACATATGCTTCCAAATGAAGTCAGTAAGAACTTTATCTCTTCAAGGGGAATAAACCATGCAAAAACAATAGAATTTGAGAAATAGAAGTGCATATATTTATTTAGTGAATGTATTTTTTTGCTTTCAAAGAATCAAACAATATAATTTCACTTTTTACAAGGAAAGATAAAACAGAAAAAAAAGCTTTCTATCCGCTCTGTGTACACTTTCATAGCACCTTACATCTGTAGAACTGTGTATAATCCCATGTAATGAAAGCGAAGGGCAGCGTTTTGACTCTGCAGTGTTGTGTTTTCAAAGACCCATTCTGGAGGGCTTGCTTTACTTCAGCCAATTTAGTCACACTGTGCACAGAGCATGAGACAGTCAGCTGAGGAATGATAATAATTCCTTTCCCCCACAGGAGCCCAGAATATACTGCCAATAAGTAGCAGCTCCCAGAAAGACAGCATCCAAAGGAGGACAGCTGAGTCCAGATTCCTTCCCATTGAAAGCACTCAGAACTGATAGATGGTGCGAGATGGCAATATTTTCAACCCCAGCTTTCGCTGTCATGCAAAGATATTTTTGTGTTTCTCTTTTTTGTCTCTTTTGCTCCACATTTAATTACCTGCTAATTATGCCTTTTTTTTTTTTTTTTTCCTGATGGATTTTCTTCTGGTTTTAAATGATTGAAAACCATGTAGCTGTAAAAGACCTGGAATAACACATCGGCACAATATTCCATGGGCAGATGGTATGCTAGCCTGACCTTGTTTATCACTGGACCCCATCCTGTGACAAGGTTTTATTGTAATGACTGCAGCAGTCCCGGGCATTCCACATATCACATTCCTCCCTTCTTATTCAGATTACACAGCTGTCAGGTCAGAGTGGCATTTCTAATTGCTGCCTTAATATTGTAGTACCTAGTTCTGCTGGAGGCCTTAAAAATTTTAAAATATAGATTTCAATCTATGAATTGAGAGAATTTTTTTGGAAAAAAACCCCACATTCTAATGAATGATACCACAACATTGATATAGACTTTGAAAACAGCAAAACTTTAAATAAAAGGAAAATGTTAAAATTTTTTACTCCTTTCAGGTTTATAAAGATTTTGTGTAAACTAGCTGTGTATTTGGTTTTTATTCAAAAGGTATTTGTATTTTATTGTGTCAGAAATTTCAAGCCAACTAGATCTGCAGCATTTATAAATACATCTTTTTTATAAATTAAAAATAGAAAAGTACCTTTTATAGCACTTTTATGTTCTGATATTCTTTTTTCCACTGAAAGAATTAAGTAGAGGTATTATTTACTATATATAATATTTTTTTCCTGTTCAAACATCTTCAACTCAAACTATGCATACATTTTAAATTAAAATGACATATATCTTAATGTTTCTTCCTCTTATATTTCTATTAGCTTCTTAAAGTTTCAGCCTTCTCCAAAATTCTACCAAAGAAGTAGGAGTTCCAACAGAAAGTAAATTAATTTCATAAAATAACAATAAAACTTAGGGAAAAGAACATTTATCCTTCCTTCTACAAAAACTTCCTCTTCAGTTTGGCTAGTCCAGATGCTGCCCTTTAAAAAGAGGGAAGGCTGAAGCTCAAAAGCTGGCAGCTCTTTCCACATGGTAAGGTCAGCAGAAATTTCAGCAGACTATACTCTTTATTTTGGCAGTGCTTTGTGTGCAGACATGGTCTCAGCTGAAGTCAACACATCTGCACTTTAAAAGCACAGTGACATTTTTCATCCAATCACTAGTCTGTGTAAGTGAGAGATTTTAAGCTTTGTGTCAATCCATAGTACTTTGTTTTGGCTTCAGAGTACAGATCCAACTCCCTAGAAATTGTGGTACATGAAGATTCCCTCATCAACTTTCAGGCTAGAAATAATGTCTAGAATATATTTATTTGGTTATAAAGGATGAGTCACAAAAGAGAACTCAAAAGATGACCCTAACAGACACTATGTTGGACGAGTTTTTTCAGAAATGTTTCCTACCTAATATTTGTATCAAACGCGTATACTCAAAAATTATATATGCAGAGCAGAGACCTCTGAATTAACACAGTAAGGTGACAGGATGTATAAATGCTTTTTTTACAAGATATGAGATTTTTGGGCTCCATTCTTCAGGTTCTTGTCTTCAGCAGACACTCATACTTCTGCAGACCAGCAAACCCTGCAGTTCCAAGCCCCTTCTTCAGTCCTATGGCCCTGGTCACACTGTGACTATCCATATTCTCTCCTCATAAGAAGGCACAGCAGAAAGCTGCACAAACAGAACTCCTCACTTTCATCTTCAGAACTGAAGTATGACAAGCTATTATCTGTTTATGCACTGCTACTTCTATTTTAGTTGCTTAGTTCCTCCTATCCTAGCATCCTGCTTTCATTTGTACTTATTTTGCTAATCTTTAGCTGCTTAGGCTGAATTTCCTGTGCTGGATATGTGTCTCAAAATGGAAAGTTCTAGGAAAAGAGATTTAACAGTTTCTACACTGGGATTAGTAAAATTATTCAGCAATAATTTTACTTAAGACCCTATAATTCTTTCAGATTTTTCATGAGAAATTTGGATTCTGACCCTGCTATCTTGTAATCTAATTCTTTAAGTGAAAATCACAATAACTTTATGGGCAAAAATTATTTTCTCTGTAAAGAATGACATTCTTTACATAACTTATCTAGACTCAATTGAGAACAGTTGTTAAATTACCCAGTGATTACATCCCTACTGAAGGTAGTTTGTGTCAAAAGGCACCTGTCTACATCTGGACTGTACATGTGTTATCCCACAGAAAAGACGTGCAGAATTTTACTGGACATATTGCTTGTAGGCATTAGCTTGTGATTTATATGTTTTTAATACAATGTTTAATTATGTGATCTATAGGGTGTTTTTTAAGGAGGAGTGGGGCCTGGGCAGTATCTCAAATCCATACTATATTGCTCTTGGGGTTTACTAGGATTGTGCAGCAAACAAAGCTGCTCAGTGGGGAAACATTTCCTCAGTAGCAGACATTGATTATGCAAGATACAAAGTTTTGCAAGACAATAAAACAAACTTGGAAAATTCTATCTCATATCTGCTTCAGACTTCCTACCTGATGAACAAACTCTCCCCCAAACCGAATGTTTCATAGCTGGCCATCAACAGTTCCTCATACATGGTTGCAGAACAGGTGACCATTTGTACATGCAGGTAGCGTCAGGGAGAAAACTGATCTTAAGGTCTCAACTGGTCAGCCCTGAGTGGTAAAAACCCCTAATCACTTTACCCCCAACCCTGTTTTGCATCTAACACTGTTTCAAGAAAAAGGGTGAATTCTTAATTGAGCTGGGTGAAAACTGCCCCAGAGAATATTAATTACAAAGTATGAATATAATCGTTTGCAAGAAAAGGCCAATTCCATAAAAACTCTAAACAGGATATAGGTTGCCCTGCCCTGCATACATTTATGGAGAATTTTTTCTAAAATTTCAAACAATAAATTTGGGGAACTTGAACATAAACTAATTAAAAAAATACTGGAGCACGATCATATCTTATTGTGGTATAGAAAAAAAAATCTCTAACTACATTTGCTGTAATCTAATTTTATATATAGGTTATTTGAAAATAAAATAAATTACTAAAGTTCAATTTTTCTCCCATGATCCGTGCACTTCTTTACTGGATCTGATTTTTAAACTATTGCATCTCAAATGGCAAGAATGTTCCTTGTCCCAACAGACTGTGCATTGGTCAACAGGCCCAGAAATATGCCACCTGCTTGAGACAGCTGAAGAAAGCAGGGTGTCAGAAACCACTCACACAGACTAATCTTCCACAGGTGTTCATGCAGGGCTGAACCAGCAGTCTGTTCAGGTCCCAGAGCAACAGGTAATGCAGGTTTCAGTAACTGCATCCATCTTTCATTTCCATATAAGAAAGCAAAAGATTTCTACTGGCCTTGCTGCAGGTATGATGCAACTCCAGCATGGGATCTGCAAACAAAACACATAAATTCTTATACCACATGGCTTTCACTGTTTTTTCCTACCTGAAATGATTTGTAATAACAAATTACTCTCCTTAACCAACTCTTTGATTCAGAATAAGGTACACTGAAATTGAGTCTTTTGTTGAAAGAAGTTTTGTTTCTAAAAACTTGTTCAGCACTTGTTAAATAATTAGAATTAGAATACTTGTCATTAGAATATATTCAACTCAAACATTACCATGCTGTGAAGGAATCTGCCTACAAGTCTTCCCAGTACATTTATACTTCCAGTTTACGTTTTTTGTTGAAAAAATAAGTTAAATTAAAGATTTTGTTTATTTAAATTATGTTAAGTCACATAGTAATTTGGGTTAGAACTATGCAAAAATAGCTTTTAAAAGAAAGTAATGCAAAAAATATTGACCTTGCTCAATCAGTCTTTATTATGAAAGATAAAGTCGGTATCTTTACCATGTCTATGTCTCAAAAAAAGAAAAAAATCCACCACAGCTGTAATTTTTAGAAAGGTTTTGGTCACCAGAGATACATGTTTGGTTTATATTTATGTTTTTATATTTACATATATACATGTGATATCCATGTAGTCTAGAATACTCTTTTTTTAAATTGTGAGGTTTATCCTTCACATGGATATATCTGTGCTTGGACTGTACTGAGAAAATTTTAAGGGAATATCTGCATCTCCATTTTTCTCCAGTGGTGTGAATGAATATTACAATAGTTCAGTGGTGTGAGGAAGGTGGCAGTTCCCTAACTATACACCTAATAGTATTTATGATTAAGCTAGTTCTGTTAAACAGTTCAGTCTGTCATAGAAAACAGATCATCATTCTGAAGAGGTTATAATGAAGTATTTTATTAAACTGAACAGTAAAAAATTTGGATTATTCATCACACTGAACACCCAAAATGTGGATTATTTAGACACAACAGCAAGCTCTTATACATTTTGATGAAGCCATATCTTAAAAAGACAAATTTATTTTTTTGATTTTTATTTTTATTTTTATAAAGAGGTATTATATAGATTTACCAATTGCCGCAGCATGTGTTCCAACTATATTGTGCAGTAAATAAACACATGATTGAGAATCCTACAATAAACTACTTATACTTCCTTTTAGATGCAGCTATTGGAATAGAGGATATGTTTTTAAGATAACCTACCTGTGGGACTGCAAACTGAATTTTCTTTAACAATATGTCTTTAAAATGCTCTGTTACAATATACTTGTATATTGTTCTAGCCAGCATGGATTTAGAGGACAGAAATGTGTGATTGTATGAACTCATATCCTACCTATAACACAAAACCTTGTTATTTGAGTGTATAATCTACTAAAAACCAGACTAGCATTTTGCTAATCTAAAAAAAAATTTGTCAGTCATAAGTCTTTACAGAGGAACTCAAATATTCAGAGGAACTTGAGTTCATTAACTGGGAGAAGTCATGACTTGCTTTTTATACAGCGGCTCAAAATATTTCACTTGAACAGTTCTTTAGGAGGAAATTCTTTACTGTGAGGGCGCTGTGACACTGGATCAGGTTGCCCAGAGAAGCTGAGGATGCTCCATGCCTGAAAGTGTTCAAGGCCAGCTTGGATGCAGTCCTCTACAGGCTGTGTGGATATCTGCACCACCATGGCCTTCACCACGGCCTGCAGGGGAAGATTTGCTCCTGTGTTTGGAGCACCTCCTGCCCCTCCTGCTCCACTGACCTTGGTGTCCACACCAAGGCTTTTCACAGCTCAGCCACTCCCTGTGGTGGCTGGTTGGATCCAGCTGGAACCGGCTGTGTCTGGCTGGGGCAGCCTTGGCCTCCCCTCACAGAGCCCCAGCAGCATCTGCTGCTGAGCCCTTAGAGCCCACCCTCAATACAAAACCCAACAAACAACTTGTGTTGTTTGGGAGGAGCCTAAGAAATAACAATTCAAACATCTCAACTTACTTTTTCTCAGTAGAGTCCCAGTAGTTTATTTCAATCCCAATGTCTCTTGAACTAGACTGATTTGCTGTGGCTTTTTATTCAAATAAAACAACACTCATGGTTTTACTACACTATTTTGCCATTACTTACTAGAGCTTCAGGGTCTGAGAAAATTATGGTTCCTCCTAAGAACTGTAGCCTTGGTTACAAGTCAACCGATCATTTCTTATTATATGCTGTTTGTTTTCATTTTATTCAGCCTAAACTCAGACTGTCCTCAGAGAAGACTATCTTTTTCTGTTTACTGTCCTGGGAAAAAAAAAATAGGTGCCATTAGCATGAGTCCCTTTAGCAACCCTTTTGGCTAAAACTGAAGTTGCTTGAAAGCAATCTCCATTTGTATGTATTCCTAAAACATTTTTACTGACTCATACGGATCAGAGGTTTACTTTGGGCTGTGAATGTAAGTAACATAGCCCTGAAGATGAGCCACTGACCCCCTCTCGGATCCTGGGCTTGATAGCCTTCCGAGATTGCGGATGTTTCTTTTCTTCCCAGCCCTGTGCCAGAAGAAGGAGTCAGGATGCGTCCATTTAGGTTTCTCAAGGTTGTTTATTTCTTCTTATCTAGTACATTTTGTTCTCACTCGGCTTGGGTGCTAGCTACACCGCTGCCCAAGGCTGTCTGCCCTGCTCATGGGCGGTCGTAATCTTTAATACTATGTACTACGTGCTAGTTGTTTTTACTATTATCCCAATACCTATCACTTTATTAAACAGTGTACTTTCACCCTAAACCAATCCAAAAGTGCCACCATCACAGCAGAAGATGGAGGGCAAGAAGAAGATGCAGAAGGACAGGGACACACCCAGATCCCTCCATCTTGCCTCCTTGAACCTCCATTAGACCCCTAAATTCTATATCTACACCCGGTGATAAAATAATACTATTCTAATCGGACTCTTGTGGTTGGTCTCTGGACCCTTGCCAGGGTCTCGGATCACCCAGGGCACCCAGAGAGATGTCCTGGGTTCCGACAACCCCCCACACTCAGATATGAATTCTTTCTCTTCCCACAGCACTTTGGTTCCAGCTTGAGATTGTGCCCAGGTTGTGAGCATAGGGCATGAAGAGGGTCACCACTGCCTGTTTGAGGCTCAAGAAAAGCAATGAATTTATTGAAATAGGTTAGAAAATCTTCGCTGTGCTACTGGTATACACAAGTTTGCAGCAGTGAGACAATAGTCATACTGCTGATTTCTCAATTTCTTCAGCCCCTTATAGCAGTTGTCAATCTTTAAAGGCTCTTCACTTTAATACAAGATGTTGTGAATATGTTGAGATCAGGAGGGTAAGGAAAAAATAATCTACACTTTCCTTTTTTTTAAATTCAGATACCTTCTGTGGAAGTTAGCTAGCTCATGTAATTCCTATTCTTCTACTGAATTCTTAAGACAGGCATCATCAACTCAAAGTATCTTCTTTTCGCTTCCCTCTGCTGTATGCTACTCAGCAGTTGTCTCAACAATGACTAATTCAGAGGTTTGGGAATCAGGTAAGACAGAAAACAAAATGGTGTTGTCTTCCCAAGTGCACAGTTCCAAGATCATTTTTGAAGGGAAATATGAGGAAAAAGCTTTCTATTGATTTCATTCAGAGCCACAATTTTACATTCTTTGTTTCCAGTCAGATTTTTAATATGATTGCCTTATACTATTTTGAAAATAACATGTATGAAAATAGCATGAAAATTTTGAAAATAGCACTTACAATGGTCATCAGAATGGTTAAGGGTTGTTTTTTTCTTAAGCCACTGTTTTGATGAATTTATAAAAGGAAACTTATTACTTGCTTGGATGACCTTTTTTGAGGCATATTTTCAATGCCAAGGTTATTTCTTCTCCGTCACTAAGAAAAGGTTTGATAAAATTAAATGTTTCTGGTTTAGAGCTGTCAGGATGGGAAAAAGGGCAGTTTCATGCTTTGGAAGAAATGTTGAGATGCTTATTTACACTGAGTACTGTGAAATGACTTAATTTTATCTTCAAATGTGTCACTCACAGAAGAGAAATTACATTTTAAAAGAAAGTTGTTTAAGGAAAAAGAACTTTTTGCTTGAAAAGAGCTTAAAGAGCAAGGTGGAACGGGTCCCTCAGTTTCTAAAAGAAACCATATATGATTTATTGACATTAAATGCATGCACATATATAGTCCTAAAAATAAATTTATTATCTATTGGTTTGTTGCCAATTGCCCTGTTGTATAACTTTACAGCTACTCAATACATAGAAGGCAGAGCTATTAGGAAAAAACAAATATATTGGAGGTTATCTTAATTTTTCTTCTTGTAACAACTTGGCTTTTGTTGCATATAACTATGCTATGCCTAAAACATTCACATTGAAACTCCCTGACCCATCCCCAGAACATAACCTTGCTCCTGTCCTAAACAGTGACAATTATGATAATTTAATTATGTCGTATATCTTATTAAGACTGTTACAAGAAGTTATTAAAGCTATCAATTGCAACAGATACTTCTGTTCTAGCATTTCCTAATTTCTGAGTTTTCTACTTTGTAGTTCTATCATTCTTTTACCAATCTGCTACAATGTTTTGTGCTTAGTCTGACTAGACATTAGAATTGCAAAGCCGCTATAAATTTTCTTTAGATTGGTTTTTGCATAGCAGTTTTTTAGTTCATAGATGTCCCTGGTGTATACAAAACCTGAAAATGTGGCCTGGAATCATGTGGTTACTTCAGCTAAAATTTCTTATATTAGAAGAATGTGATAAAAATAACAGTAAGATTAGAAATAGTTTGGATAATATAGTTTTAACTTTGCATTACTTATACACGCACCAAGCATCTCATCTTTTCCTGTTTGAAGATCCTAATTCCACTTCCTATGACCAACCTACATCATACTTTTTTCAAGCTTCCTATTTTTAATGGAATAATATCTTAATCCTGCTTGAATTCTTCAGTTTTTTCTCTCTCTAAAATTCCTTTCCAAATATGCATTTTCCAATCTCTGCCCCACTGACATATCTTTCTATCTGAACTTACTTTCAAGTGACAGAAACATGTAACTAAAATTCCACACCATTAGTCAAAGGAAAATTTGCCATTGTTTTCAATGACTACATTGGATTAATCTGTAATGCATGCAAAGGAAAAATAAGCAACTGTATGAGACTTTTGGAAACCTTCTTTCATCTTGCATAATGTCAACTATCTCCAAACCAAGCCAAGTCTCATTTACCTAGATAAGACTAGCACAGTTCTAGCACTAATTATATAATGGATTTCAAGTCTCAGAGAAGCAGTGTTGCTTAATTCTGCCAGTAAAGTATTTTATCCATCTGCTAAACATTTTATAAAGATATGAAATGACTGTTCCATATGTACTACATGTTCCTTACAAATGTATAATTCCACATTTAGATGCAAAACTTCACTGAGAGAAAAACAAATTAAGACTTTGGTTTTGATCACTTGGATTTTCCTACTGAAATGATTTTGATAAGAGTGAATTGCTTTTCTCTGGTGGAAGTATAATTTTCTGCAGTATACTTTGACTTGGAAATAGTGAAAAAGCCAAGAGACTAAAAAAGGAATAATTTTAGTCTACCCAAGGACCATATTCAGCCAAGCAGCTAATCACATGCTAACAGTAAAAAAATAAAAATAATCAGCAGACGTGTAAAGTTTGGTATACTCAGAAACACTCTGGTGAACAAGGGGCACAGTGTTATTTTAGCCTATGTTCATTTATACAGAGTTTATTATGGTCAAAGAGAATGTTCTATGATGGGAGTTATTAGTGCATGGCTGTTGCAATAGAAAGTTGGCAATGGACTTAGGCCTGCAATAATAGCCATGAAATATGCAGTTAGGCTCCAGTTTTGAACTGCATTCAAATAAAGCAATTCCTGGTGGAGAAAATTGCAAGTAATTTTTTTGGTATCTATCTGTCAAAGGTACTGTTGCACTATTCACAAAAAGATAATCACTTCTATGTAAATGACAGTATCCACATTGTGATAACTAATTTTCCTATTTATTTCTTTTTTATGCAAAAAATACATAAGATATTCTAAAAGCTGTATTTAGTTTCTTATATTCTATGTGACCATTATCTGTGTTTTAAAATTGCCTCAAAGTTTTGTTGTATCAAAAAATTTTTGATGATGTAATTCAATTAAAACTCACTACAACAAGCTTTTTAAGAGGAATAAACCTAATACCAGGTTTAGGTACCTCTTGAATTCTACAGAATTTTCTGTAAGAGACCCTCTGTTGTGGAAGTCTTTTATTGGTATGATTATCACCTTATTTTCCTTGGAAAACTCATGTTTTATTCTTATAAAGAATTTGTTAATCCTGTGAAACTCTCATTAAAGCAAACAAACCAATAGTGTTTAAGAAATATTGAATAGATTCTTAAAAAGTCACAAGGAAACCCAAGTCTGTTGCTGACAGAGAGGTTCAACATTTTTCTCTTTAACTGAGCCTAAAGGCAGTCAACTCAGGTTCTCTAGTTAATATGAAACCTTCTGATACTGTAGAAATGTTTGAATGCCTAAGAAGACTACTAAACCAGTTTTGATTTACTGCACTGACATTAGCAGTGTCATTTTGATGTAAGGCGAAACCCAATCAACTTCAGTCACAGGCAAGTAAAATAAACCAGAAAATGTACCACATAAGCACCAGCATGAAAGTGTTGATGTATTAAACAATAGTTTTTCAGTTAGTATCCTTGGGCTTTAACTCAGCTTTTGGAAGAGGAAGAAGGCTGGACTGAAATCATAGAAATCCTTATCGACTATGGCCAATTGTTGTGTCAGTTTAATAACTGCTTATATTACTACTTTAGGCAGTTTGCTTAAATGGGATGTTCAGGAACCACTAGATCTTTCTGTATTTCATCAAACAAATTCTTTTTAAATAAAAATGAATAAAATTCTTTTTAAATAAAAATGAATTTTATGAATAAAATTGCTGATCCTCTTTCCTTCCTTTTCCTGAGTAAAATATGCATGTATTTTTAGGTGCCCAGTCTTTCAGAGGCTCTCAACCTGAGACAGGAGGAAGCTGAGTATCAAAGCCACAAGCTCTATAATTAATTTATATTCTACTAATAACAGAAGTATAAAACAAGTTAAGGTAAGCAGGGAATATTTATACCACACAGTATTTTGGGACCTCATGTAACACCGTGGATTCTGTGTATAGCCACAACACAAAGCAGGATGCAAACTCCTGCTGGTGCCCGTTAGTGGCCTAGGTTGCTAACTTCAGCTGTGTAATCTTGCACCTTCAAAGCAGCAAGCAATCTTAACTGTAAGTACTACAGCCACTGCCACAAGTAGTGTTTTGAAGGTATTAGAATAACTAGTGTTGCAAATATCAGAATCATCTCCTGATGTCTAGCTCACCAAATTTTACACACAAGTCATTAGTGGGGGCTGGGGCTTTTAAAATCTTTATTATTACTTCTCTTAGAATTTGGTTTTCTGTGACATTTTTAATATATAACAATCTAGTGTGAACATTCTAGTTTGACTTTTCAAATGTCCTTTATATATATATATATATATATATATATATATATATATATATATATATTTAACAGTTCTTCTGAAAGACTACCATGACAATAGTTCAACAATGAGGTTAGCCAGGCATGGAAAGAAGGTCTTCAAAAGATAAGAGAATCATTTTGGATTTTTCACGGAAGATCTATGTAATCAGATGAAACAGAAAAGGAAGAAAAAGAAAATTCCTGATCTTAGAACTTGGTACTAGAGTACCAGGGAAATATTTGTCATTATAATTCACATGTTAGAGTAATGGAATCTGCTGCAGCCACATATAAAGCAGACCTGAGAAATAAGAGGCTAAGATTTCAGCATTCTCTCATGCTGTTTTATTGCATGGTATTACCTATTACCTATGTATATAACATAAAAATTTACTGGTTTTACTAGCCTAACAGGTAGTATAGGTGTTCTGGTTATATATGTACCAAAATGTGTATTTTAGCATGTCATAGAAGCTATAGCAAATGGCATTTTAAATAGAGATATCTAGGAATCACAAATGCCTTTAGAATTATATTTTCAATGTCGAAATAGGTGGAAGTTCAATGAAGCCTATAGAATTTGCAGGTCCTAGAAGATAATGCTGAGCATTGTGGAAATTGTAATGGCTTCTTAAATAAAATTCTATTAAACGCTCCTAGTCATCTTAGTTTTGAGATTTATTTAATAGTATGCCTCTGAAGTTATCTGCATTTTTTGGTGACCTTTAATCTTTCTAGAGTGCTTCTGCATCTACTGTCAAAGACATTTTTTTACACATTCCCCATGGTGCTGGATCACTGCTGCAGGTACTTCCTCCTCACACTGCTTAGTAATGGCAGTTTTAAAAATGTTTATTTTTGTGTGGGTGGTAGTGAAATCTGTGATTGAAGGTTTCTTTTTAACAGATGTTCCCTTACTTTATAGCAATGATAATAAAGATTTGAGGCTCTCCAATGTCATCTAAATACTCTGGAATTCAGTTTAAAGCTTTTTTGTTGGAACTATAATACTTACTAACTTCAATCAACAAACAATAATAAAAAAATCCTACCAAATGCTAAATTTCCAATAGGGCAGCTCCTGCTTTCATGGATTAGGCTATAAGGGTCATCTTTTTGCAAATGCATTTGAGTAGGAGCTGGTGCCTGCTAATGAAAAGTTCCAGGTCTTGTTTCTAAAAACAGGGAAAAGATTTTGAAGGCCTGGATTTTGGTCACTTTGATAGACTTTGTACAGTCCATATTGGAGGTATCGTGTCTATGTTTGTTACTGGAAAATAGTTAAAGTCTTACTTATCAAACCCGTCCATTTGAGGTATGTAAGAACCAGAAGCCAGAACATACTACAAAGGGAAAACTGAGCCACAAACAAGATCTAGTCACATCATCATGATACCAGACCAAACAAAGGAATAGACTCAGGAGGATCTTGGTGGAGCTTTAGTGAGTTCCTACTTGACATGATATTGTGGAAAAAGTTGTTGAACTATTCTAGGACAGCATAATAGAAGAACATATTATCCCCTGTACTCAGCACTGCTGAGGCCACACCTCAAGTCTTGTATCCAGTTCTGGGCCCCTCAATTCAGGAAGGACATTTTGGTGTTTGAGTGAGTCCAGAGAAGTGCAATGAAGCTGGTGAAGGGTCTGGAGCTTCTCCTGTGAGGAGCAGCTGAGGGAGCTCAGGGGATAATAAGGCTCAGGGGAAACTGTGTTGCTCTCTACAACTGCCTGAAAGGAGATTGTAGCCAGGTGGGGTTCAGTGTCTTCTCCCAGGAAACCAGTGACAGGACAAGAGGACTTAGTATTGAGCTGTGTCAGGGAGGTTTATGTTAGACATCAGAAAGAAATTCTTCATACAAATGGTGAGTAGATATTGGAACAGTCTGCCCAGGGAGGTGGAGGCATTACCTTTAGTGCCATGGCCTAGTTGACATGGCATAGTTCAGTCATAGGTTGGACTCAATGATCTCAGAGGTGGTCTTTCCCAACCTAGTTGATTCTGTGTTTCTGCGATACAGGATGCATCAGCCTCAGCTTTAGTGTGTCATCTGTGTTGGAGTACACACAGCCTGAGGCTGCTCAGAGCCACAGTTCATACTAGCTTGAACAAGTTTGTTACTGGGAAAAAATAAAAGCAGAAGAGAGAGGAAGTAAGAATGCAGGCACTGAGGAAACTCAGGCTGTACTTTGAAAAAGAGTACAGATGAAATATTCAGACTAATCTGTGTCTGTATTGGAATGATGTTTAATGATACCTGAGCTTGTCATATTTTGGCCACCAGAAGAACAACTCTACTCTAGCAAAGCTAGAGTAAATCCTTTGTGATAAAATTAGAAGCCAGTCATAAAGTAGAACCATAAAAGCAAGATGAATACTGAGCATTCAATGCAGTTGACATCAGATATATTACATTTTTAGTTGTTTCTTACGCATTACTTGATGCACTTTTTGGTTATAAGTGTCAAGGACCAAACCAGTACCATCCTTGAAGTCATTCAAAAGGAGAGCCCCAGCCTGGGTTGCTTTTTCCTCCAGTTCTTCTGAAGATAATTGCATGTCCCTGAGCATAAACATTTTTTCTAGAAATATTTACCAGGAATGTTCCTTTCTCTTTCTCCCCTAAATTATTTGACCCCTATTTTCCTGAGATTTTGGTTACTTGAATAATGAAAACAAAATATTGTTTAAACTTCTTAAGGAGGGTTTGTCTTTTGACATTCAAAGGTTCTTGGACATGTTCATTTTTTATGCTAGGTTTGTCTTCCTACTTTCAGGCTCTATTGAATTACCATATATTTTTCTTCCCAGACAGCGTGATTTGCATTTATTATCCTTAAAATAAAATATCATTAAAAATAACCTGCATAGCTTTGTGATAGTCTTATAATACCTGTTCTCCTTTTAATGAAGATTGGGGAGGACCACTGATGACTGACATGGTATTTGGAGTGGTTCCTTTTAAACTCTTTTCCAAGGTAACGTCCCCAATCACCTCTTGTCAGATTCAAAGGTTCAAGCTGCCACAGCAAGGTGTATGGTGACTGACAGGCAAAATAATTTCTGAAAGAAACCAGAGATCCATTAGGGAATATGGAAGAAATTTTCTCTATGGATTAACCTCACAAACCCATTGGAGCTGTTGCTGTGATAAATTCTCCTGCATCATTTAACAAGAAAGGACTACAATTTAGGCTAAAATGAGCCTGAGACTGCAGCAGGACACAATAGCATAGAAGCATAACAAATGTGTCTTTGCAGCTTTCCCTGTTTACATGTGACTGAGAAAAGGTAAATTTCTGAGAGGTGCTCAAAATGTCTGCATTTCATGTAGCCACAGGGTGTGATTTTATTTTTTTTTCTCTTTGAAAGTCGAGAAATGTCTCTCAAAGCATCCTTGTATAATGGCTATAGACCTGAAATGTGAAAATGCCATCATTTTCACATTTGGTTTAAGTGCTGTTATTCACTTTTTACAGGGTATCCCTAATAGCTGAATTCAGCTGAACTACAAATAATGGAGTTATACACATTCCCTTCTACTCACTTTGCCCAATGACTGCAAGCAGACAACAATTTCACTTAATATGAGACAGTTGCCCTTTGACAGGCAATTGAGTGTGATAAGCTCAGTTGCTGTAGCAGCTTTCACCTGTCTCATATTTTTTAGTATAATAGATTAACAAGGACCCTATTTTTACATCGTGAACTGCTGTTCATCTAAATACCACAGAGAGGTAGTTTATCTGTTTAAATACAGGTGATTTCAGGTATAATATCACAGCAGAATTTTGCCAATTTTTCCTGAAAATTTTAATAGATTGAATTCTGGAGCAATCCAAAATAGCAGCAAGACAGTAAAGAAACAATGACACATGCATTCTAATGAAAAGGTAAGTAGTATTAATACTGAAACTGCTTTTCTACTGTTGCTTGCACCTAGTCTGCAGGCAATCTGCATTCCTTGTTCCCATTCTCCCTCATCTCTCTGAATCATTTTATTAATAACATTTCCTGCAGCAGTTTTACATCTTTGTGTTTTCTCCTCCCCACACAGGCAGAGAGATCTTTTAGAAATAGTTATTTTTGAATATTCCACAAATGCTAAAACCAGCAGATAAATGGAGAAGATTGACATAAGACCTCATGAAAACTCACTGAAAAAAGCCAGGAAAAAAATACGTTTTGGGGGGCAGATCTTCATTTGGGATTTGGTATTTTCTTTGCAGAAGTAACATCACGCCTTTCTAGCCTCTTCCTTACACATTATCCTTCTCCTTGTGAAGTTGTTCTCTTTTTTCCTCCCCATTTATCCTAGGTATCTCTTAATACTTTTTTAAAAAAGTTACTATTAGTAGCTACTAAAAAGTTACTACTTACTCCTATGTGAAAGCTATTGATTTTTATTTTTTAGAAGGATGTCCCTAAATGGGAAGCACTGAAATGTGAATTTAGTGATCTCAAAACCCATATGACATATTAGAGAGTACCATATTTATTATATTGCAGACCTTTGAAACCAGAAGACTGCTTTTGATTTACTTGGAGGATGATTTCCTAGGCTTATTATTGCTTCTTTCTCTTGGTTTTATTATTCATCCAGTATTTCTAATCAGTATAAGTGTCACCAGATTTTCTTCCCATGTTACCTGGTATTTCTTCCTTTCAGTCTTCCTCTTCATCCTTACCTCTTGTTCTCCATCCATAATAGCATCCCCTCATTCTTCACAAGGTCATTTTCTCTCTTCTAAATTATTGTCCCATTTTTGTGGCTGTTTTGGCATTCTAGGCACTTGTTTTCTGAGAAGCTTGATTTTTGAAGACATTGATTCAGCTCGGGTAGCATTTGGAGGTCCTAACAATTACTTTATACCTTTAATTCAAGAGAGACTCGAGGCTTGAACTTACGAAGACTAAAAATCTGATACTCAGCAGAGTATCTTATTGGGCGTCTGCTAGAGTGAGCTTTGGAAGAAGCTCTGCCAGTGATTTGCCTCCAGCAGGACTTTTTGTCACTAACAAAAATACTTCAAGCCTTCCATTTCAGCCAGATGTTAATCTACCTCCCTGTACAATTATCTGGCCCACACTTCTCAGTTTGTCTACTTTGTAAAATCTAAGTTACTTACTCTGTCATGTAAAATGCCACCATTAGGATTTTGGATTTCAGAGTTTGCATCATATAAGGAACAAATTATACATATAAAGATACATAAAAATACATATAAAGAGATGATACATATAAAGGAAGATGATACATATAAAGGATGATACACCTAAATTTTTCTGCGTTTCCTCACTTGATACATATTTCATTTGATACATATACATTTTGTCTTAAGCTATGATTTATACAGAAGTGGCAACAAAGGTAGGATAGGCATGATGTGGCAGTCTGAGCAATCAGGGTGTGATGGAAGTTTTTGACCTTCAGAACACAGATGGAAGGAGATGCAAAGTGCCTGTGTGACAAGCAAAAGCAACTGGGAAGCATATACATAGGCAGGAAGCAATGTTTTTCATAACACAAAAAATAAACAGCACTTTTAAACATTTAAAGATATGTATTAAATAAAAAAAAAATCAGCTAAACTATGTCAATAGCTGTAGTGGCATATACATTTCTTAATTTTCAGAAGGTTTTCAGTATCCAAGAACAAAATGTCTGTAATTTAAAAGGAATCTAATGATCTTGGTTCGATGCTAAAATGCAAATATGTTTCTGCAACTGATTTTTGGTTTTAACATATCATTTATTACTAGGTTTGAATAAAGTGGTTGCTGTGTGGCCCACATGATTCTCTGACCCCTTGATTAACTGACGATGACGAAGTATTACACTTAAAAAACCCAATCACATATGAACTTAAAATTATCTATTTTCTGTTGGTTTACTCTCACAATTTATATCTAGCTGCAAGGAGAATAAGCTGTTTTACTTCTCCATAAACAAATTTCAGTAGAAGTTTAGATCTTCAGTTATAAATGCTGTCAAATATTTTGAAAGCAAATAGTGAACTTGTCAGTTAAGCACACCATGGAATCCTTTGTACTGCCAGTAATGTACTTGACTATATGAATAATAGATGTAACTAAAGTATTTAATATGCAGAAAAATTGTCACAAATTCAGATTATTACAGCTGGAAGTTTTATAGACATTTGCCTTATATAACTAAATAATGACAATATCCAAATTTGGCTCTTCATTGGAAGCATAGCAAAGTTTAAAAATGCTATGGGTGTCACAGTTAATGAAGGCACAAAGCATTCATGTGATAAAGGTCCACCCTTCTCTGTATGGAATTCTCAGGAATTATTCTATTTTCTCTTTGTGAATTTAGAGGCTTAGCCTGTGCCAAGGATTAGAGTTTCTAAGGAACTAAAACTGATCAAACGTATAATGGAGGTCTGATATCAGCTAAATGAAAATAATATACTAGAAGAACTCAGTGATGTGTTTGATTAAATTGGTTGCATTAAGGACACACTTCACATTTGTTTAAACCCTGAGGTAACCCCATTTATTACTCTGGCTGAGAAAACTGTTGTTATTGGGAGAATGTGTTCAGCAGAAACTGTAAAGCAAGCTGAATTTATAAGTTATTAAGTCAGTTAGTGAACCACCTGGCTGGCTGCAATCAAAGGTGGCTGGGTAGAAAAGAGGAAGAGATTGTCTGAGAGTATGCCAAGAAATAAATGAAATTTGGTAATGACTCAATGAGAACATATTCATATACTCACTGTGGAAGAAAAGTAAAACACTGGCAATAAAACCTCAATCTTCTAAATGCATACATTTCTGCCAATCTGTAATTCCAGAAGAAAAAATAACTTTCACATAATATGTCCCTTAATAAATTCTCCTCCCTGTAGTTACCCTGATTCCAGCAGGATTGTTTCATAAGCACCTGCAAGAAGATGGAAAGAAACAGAAGCCAGACACAAAGCCAGGCTTGAACAGCTGAAGAGGGAAGGCACATCAGCCCAAGAACACAATCCCAAAGAGCCTTGCCCAGCTCATATCAGTTTTTTGAGAACTTAAGTTTGCAGTGACAAATTTTGAGAGGTTTTCAATGATACATTGTTTCATCTGTTAGTACCAATCAGTGGTATACCATATTTTGGGTGCAGGGACAGAAACCGTGGCACAATCATGTAACCATTTGCCTGTAGAATTATTTCTTTGCTTTTTTCTTCACTGCAGCCACATTCCCCAGATCACTGTCCTTCTGGCGTGTAGATCACATATCAAAAGACTATTCATAGTTTGCTGTGTTCATACTGGGATAGCAAAAGAGGACTGAGGTGCTGATACCTCTTTTCCTACACTTAAAAAGAAAAGCATGTCTTTTACATACATTTGAAGTTAGCTTTTCAAGGTAGTGTGATTACAGTAACCCTGAGAATGATAACCTTAGGACTTCACTGAAAAAAAGCAAACCCAAACAAAAGGCAGACAGGAGAGCACCGTGTTCGGGAGTGCCTCTGACACAGCATCACCAACCAGGCTAGAGAGGGATTGTCCTGCTCTGCTCTGCACTAGGATGGTATCACCCTGAGTGCTGGGGGCAGTTTTGGTCACTGGTGAAGGCTCTGGAGGAGGAGCCTCAGCCTTATGAGGAGTGGCTGAGGTCACTTGGTTTTTTCAGAAGAGGAGGCTGAGGGGAGACCTCACTGTGGCCTTCAACATCCTCATGAGGGGAAGTGGAGGGGCAGGTACCGATTTCTTCACTCTCAGCACCAGTGATAGCACTCTCAGCACTTGAGGAAATGGAATGAAGCTGAGTCAAGGGAGGTTTAGGCTGGATATTAGAAAAAGATTTTTCACCCAGAGGGTGGTTGGGCACAGGAACAGGCTCCCCAGGAAAGTGATCACGGCATCTGAGCACGGCCAGGAGTTCAACTCAGTAATCCTGATGGGTCCCTTCCAGCTCAACATACTCTATGAAACAAAACCCTGAAGCCCATAAAACCAAAACCAACCAAATAACCAACCAACCAAAACAAATAAACAAATAACAACCCAAAAAGACCCCCAAAACAAAAAGACCTCAAAACCCTACATCATCAAGTAATTTTGATTTTGGTCTCCAGCAGGCTCACAGGAAGTTTTTTAAAAATTGCACTACACTTGATACATCAGTGCAGGCTAAACATTTTTCATAGGTGAAGCAGTACTGCAATCAACCTATGATAAAAATCAACTTGAGAGAAATAGTTTTCTAAAGTCTCTTCTGTAACATGAGAGAGATCTTGTTTGAAAATTTTTGGGTGATTTCAGGGCACTAAAACAATCAAAGAGTGTTTATGTGGTAAGGAATATGAGGAAAAATATTTTAAAGGTGCTTCTGCTTGTGTTTAGCTCATTGCAGGACAGAAGGTGTGATCTGTGAACAGTTTGGGTGAAATTCTCTGCAGCACTCTGGGTTAGAGCTGGAGTCAGTTCCCTTTCCATCTATGTGGCACAAGGAGAAGTTCTAGAAATCCCAGGCTTCAATACATTTGCCTCTATGGCACTAAAGTCAGTAAACAAAATTATTTTTTTAGATGTGAGTCAGAACCTAAGACAGTCCTAAACTTTCTGTGTAGAATTACCCAGTGTTCCCCTAGGCAGTGTACTCTTGTTCACCAGCTGTAGGTATAGAAGTACAGAGCTGCATGATTTTCAGTGGCTTTTAATCCATTGGTTGGCACTTTGTGAACTCCTTTAAGACATCTGTATTCCCCATGGTAGGGTATGTTCAGCGTGGCCCATAGGAAATGGGCAGTCACTGATACAAGTGTTCATGTGTACTTAGGTTACCTGAGATGCACTGAAGATAAGAATAGGACTGTGTGTGGTTTGGTGCAGTACAGAGGGAGGGCAGCTATAGTTATCAACAATGCTGTGCCTTGTAGAAACACTCCGCTGACACCGGCAACAATAAAGCTGTGTTAGCATAACCCCTGTGTTAACACACTCAAGTAATAAATCATATGAGAAATAGATTAGGCCAGAAAAAAAACCCCAAACCAAAAATACAAGTATCATGTTCTGACACTGGCCAAATGCCAGGCACTCATGACAGCCACTCACTCGCCCTCCCCTGCTACAGCTGAGCAGAGGAGAGAAATAAAAAAATAAACAAAAGGTTCATGAATTGCGATAAGGACTGAGAGGAATCACTCCAAGGGCAGAAAACAGGCTTGCCTTAGAGGTACAAAGTGAATTACTAACAAAGCTAGAGAAGGATAATGAGAAGTAAAATAAGGCCTAAAAAACATTTTTTCTCCCTAATCCTTCCCTCCTCCTCACTGACAGTACAGGAAGACAGGGTATGGGGGTTTTCATCAGTTCATCACTCAAGATTTTCTTCCCCTGCTCAGGGAGAGGAGCCCTTTCCCTGTGAGGCCGCGGGTCCCTCCCACAGGACACAGCTCTCCATGAACTGCCCGGCGTGGGTTCACTCACGAGCAGCAGCCGGGCCTCACCTGCTGCAATGTGAACCCCCCCCACAGGCACAGCAGTCCTCCCGAAACCTGCTGTGTGTGGGTCACTCTTCCACGGGCTGCACTCCTCCAAGGACAGGCTGCTCCAGCCTGGCAGCAGGGCCTCTCTCTCCTCCGGGTCTCCCTCAGGATCACAGCCTCCTGCAGGCATCCAGCCGCTTCAGCATGGGCACCTCCCCGACGGACTGGGGGTGGATCTCTGCATTCCCCGTGGATCCCCATGGGCTGTGGGAGGATCTCTGCATTCCCCATGGATTCCCAGGGGCTGTGGGAGGATCTCTGCATTCCCCGTGGATTCCCAGGGGTTGTGGGAGGATCTCTGCATTCCCCGTGGATTCCCATGGGCTGTGGGAGGATCTCTGCATTCCCCATGGATCCCCATGGGCTGCAGGGACACAGCTGCTGCACCATGGTCTCACCACAGCCTGCAGAGGAATCTCAGCTCCAGTGCCTGGAGCACCTCCTGCCCCTCCTTCACTGGCCTTGGTGTCTCCGTGTTCCTTCCCTCACATGTTCTCACCTCCTCCTCTTCTCTGACTAGGAAAAAGGCTGTGTCCCACTTTGTTTTGATTTTCTTCTTAAGTATGTTACCATAGAGGTGTTACCAGCCTCTCACATTGGCCCAGCTTTGGCCAGCGGCATGTCCATCCTCAGAGCCATCAGGGATTAGCTCTGCTGGGTATGGTGGAAGCTTCCAGCAGCTTCCTACAGGAGCCATATCTGTGACCCACGTCCCCCCCAAACAAAAACCAGGCCATATAAAATCAATACAAACAAGTTAGGAATTTTGTATCAGCTCCAGAGTCTTAAGATATTAAAGCATTACAATTTTATTCCACTGTCCTTTTGCAGTCACTGCAAGAACTTTCCACTTAATTCTGAAATCTCTGAGATCCTTGAGAACTGGAGCCTAATCCAGATCATTTCAACTCAAGTTGAACTAAATTTTCAGGAACGTAACTTGCCTTAGGATCAAAAGTTTGCTGCTAAATGAGGAAGGAAAGATTTTCATGGGACAGATTTCAGGCAGAATTTCTTTAATAATTATGAACATATGTCTCAAGGGAAGACAGCTATATAAATGCTTTGGTTTGTGTTAAGGGCTTGGTAGCTCCAACTTTTTTGACACTGCCTCCTCCTATCTTATTGTCAGAGGTTATTTCCATATATGTTTTGCCAGTTTAAAGTTTGCTTTAAGCTGTTTATGCCAGTATGTTCCTAGTCAGTCAGCCATATACATGTCCAAAATGCACAGTTGACCCTGGCTATTACTATGCTATAACTGGCTGTGACAGGTACCATACCTGAAGTTCAAAAATCTGAATAAAAGAATAATTTTATTTTAAATATGCATGGTTTCTAAAAGCTAGAATATATCTCAAAATAATCCATTAAAGCCCATTAAAATTAAAAAGTGTTTAATGTAACATTCCAAAGCTATAGGAAGTAGTTATTACTCGACTAATATGGTAGTGCAGAAACATAATTAGCCTGAAAACTTTTGTTTGCAAAAATTTTGCTCAGTATTTAGTCAAAAAAGTAATGTAAAATGTGAAAAGGTAAAATATCTAAAAAAGTTTTTCTCCTGGTCATCACAGAAGTTTCAGAGCTACAACCCTGCTTAAAACACATTAGTCCAGACTGCAGAAACCACACGTACCTGGCAACACATGATGAAAGGCAGTTGAATTACAATTCAACTAAACTACACAGTAGCTTTATTAACATGGCTGAGACTGATACCAGGCAGAATGTGCAATCCAGTTTGTTGTTCAGTCTGGACGTCAGGACACCTGCTTTCATTCCTTTCTTGAGACTTTTTTATGCTTTAAGGAAAATATTTTGAGCTGCAGTTGGAGATCGGAACGAGTACCATCACCATTCATGATCTACAAGAAATGTCAGGACTATATTTCTGATTTTGCTCATCTCCACCTCTTTGGACACTGGACAGGATCTGACTTGACAATGCATGAACTAAACTCTTTTCCTCTTCACCTAGGAAACCCAAATAATTTTGTGTTTTGTGAATAGCTCAACCTGCTCTTGAACTCTTTCTTTTACTAAAATCCCCATGAATTATTTTCTTAATTTACATGAATCTTCTGCATTTACCACATTATAATAAGAAAATATGGCATATTTCATGGGTGATTGAAGGAAATGAGAAGAATTTGAACATGAAAAACCTGAGGAAAAATACATACTGTAAACTCTAATATTACATGGGGAATTACGGCTCAATAATTTAACTATATGTTTATTTATATAACTATATGTTTATTTATTTGTTTATTTATATAAAAACACTCATCTACTTAAATATCAGCCCACCTTTGCTGAATGGCAAACCCATTCAATAAAAGCAAAAAAAGTCAATAAAGGGTTACAAACAAACAAAAACAAACAAACAAAACAAACCAAAATCCCCACAAACAAACAAACAACCCCCCCCAAAAAAACCCAAGGAAAAAATATACCAGAACACACATAATAATGACTCAGCCAATTCAAACCAATTATATCTGGAAAGAGTTTATGCAAAGTTCTCCTAAATTATGTTTTCTATGACAATTTACACATTAAAATTTTTTGCCTTCTACTATTCAGGCTATTGCCTTTACAAAAGATTCTCCTCATAAGATAATTAAGAAGGGTCAAAGATTTACTTTCATTTCTGTATGTTTGTAAATAAAATTTACCTCATGCAGAGACTAAGAATTTGGCTAGAAAACTGGAAGCTTCAGACTGCTTGAATAATTAAAAAGAGAGAATTATACTATAAATTGTTTCCCAGCTTGTGTTAGTTTCTTGAAACAAAGAGAAGAAAACAAACATAAAGTAATAATTTGTGGGGTGGAGGAGAATATTTATTTATCTGTGTGCTCTTGAGCTACAGAACAAAAGCTAGTTCATTTTAATCAAAAGACAATTCTGTTCTATTGCCAAAATCTTGATAGGGCCTTCACTGCTGTGACTGCTTCACACATGTGGCATGAATTTGCCTTCACAGTCACACATAAACAAAAGTGTGATTCCAAATCCATGTTCTTATCAGCTATAAAGTTTGTTACTCACTTTATCAGGGATATGAGGAAGGTGTATGAATTTGCCTCACTAGTGTTCCAAATCATAGGTTTTTTTAAAACAAAGCATGATCAAATCTTGTAAAATTAGTATTATATACAAGGAAAGCAGTCTTTAATTAAAAAGAATACGAATGAAATTTTTTTCTGTTGATCAGAAGGGCATTATAAAAGGTAATATTGAAGAAGGTGCACAACTTCTGAAACCTTAGATGCTACACAGATCAGTAAGATAATATTTGTTTCATTCATGTTTGGGATGTTTGTTACACTCGTGTTTGTTTCTTCAGTATTCTTGTAAAGATAAGCAAAGCTTTTTCTCTCCTTAAAGTAAAGATATTGAACAATTGTTAAGCTAGCTGTTTCTTTAATCAGTATTTCAATTAATTCATGTCTGGACATCATTGCTTTCTTCATCAGACCTTCAAAGCTCAAGGTCCAAAGCATCTAAGATACATCTTCGAACTCTAGTATTATAGGATATCAGGTTCTGGTATCTTTAGCAGAGCAAAAATTAGTAAGAGTTGGCTCAGGTGCTATACATAAGTTGTTACTGTGATTGAAGAAAAATAATGCAAATTGAATAATTTTCATTCAGGAGACTTAAAAGTTTATTATGTCTGGTGCTTTATTCCACTTGCTCCTACCCATCTGCAGGTTTGATTACTTAACTGTTTCATCTAAATCTGTATTTTTATGGTGAATATTTTTTCTATAGATTTGATTTCAGAACTAAGGTAATTCCCTGTGTCTAAGAAAAAAACTCACTTCCATAAGAAAAAGGTATAGAAACAATCATTGTGAACAATATGTGAATATTTGTGAATTTTGTGCTTATCAGGGGCTTGAGGTTTTTTGAGACATTTACTGTGTACTTAAATATATGACTGCAACACATTTTATCAAAGTCAGCTTCTTTTGTGTGCAATAAATCAAGTGCATAAATCAAGTTAGTATGAGCTGCTAGATACCGGAAAAAAAAAAATCCTGGCAATGCAGTATTCAACACTGGCTGCCAAACTGCCCAATATCCTGAATTTAGTGTACACTGAGTTCAACTCCACTTGGGCAAACTGGTGAGTGGGATCCAAGCTTATTTGCTAGCATATCTATATATATCATAAGCACCTTCTTTGCAGCCAGTAGCCTGTAGATTCCAGAAACATGGGGAGAAGGTAGCCTTACTAAATGTGCAAAAGCAGTCATACTTACTTGCCAAAATTCCACTATTACTCCTTTTTCACACAATACAGGGTGAAGAGTAGCTGATTCTAGGGTACAAACCAAGAACTAGAGGGATCACCAAGCCCTCAGAAATCACCCTGTCCAACTTCTGCAGTGAGACAGGATTCACTTGCCTGAGATATCCCAAGAAAAGACAATATAATTTGTTTTCAAAATTTCCAGTGAGAAGTTCAGTGCCCTTTTCAGTGATGCCATATAGTATAGCACCAAATCATTCAAATAATTCCATTTCTGTCTACATAAAATTTACTTCCCTTCATGTAAAAGAATACGTTGACACTCATTTATCATGATCCAGAGAAGTCTACTTTTTTTTTCTGTCTCTTCATTAGCGTTTTTCTGAAAATATTTTCTCATTGGTTTAAGAATACTTCAAGGCACTTGAAGGACATGGATTTATCCATAACTCCTAACTCCTAAAGATGTCTTTTTTATTCATTTAGATTTTGATTTTTTTTAATCAGTCCAGAGATACTTTCTCTGTTCTTGAAGAAATTTTAAAGATAAACTTTGATAATTCAAGGAATGCTTTGATTAGTTTATCAGATGCATTAATCAAGCTCTCTAAACCTGCATGCCTCTCTGTTATCTCAATATTCTGTACTTGGACCTAAATTTCTACTCAATTTTTAAAGTAACAGTGAATCTGTTCAAAGTTCACCTTTCCTAGAAAAATTAAAAAGAAAAGAATGTTCTCCTTCGTATCATTCACTATTTCCTTTGTTATGCATCTTTCCTTGTGTTCCTTACTGAGTTCTTGTATATTCTCATGATTCTTAAAGTTTTCCTTATGATGTTTATGTGTCTCTTTAATTGAAGCTCATTGTTTTCAATTTTTTCCTGACTACTTGTACTATTCCTTTATGTGAACTTTAATTATGTTGTGTATATGTGTTATACAACCAGATTTTCCTTATACTCATTTTATATGGGTGACATCTGCACTGTTATTTCCAAAATAGTAATTATTTACACATTGCTGTAGAGTGATCAGGAAAGTAGAATATTCTAACTATCTCTGCTCTTGTAATATGTCAACAATTCTCAGTTTTGTTTTTTCATTTTATTTTTTATAAGCAAATGAACCCCTAAACTATATTTCTAATTAGAGTATAACAGCTCAGAAGTGAATAACTTCTAGGTTCTAAATAGAATTTTGCTTTACTCCAATAATTTCAATCAAAAAGACAAAATGATAGTTTCCAACTATAGTTTTAGAGAAAGGAAAAATGCTAGAAAGCTTAAGGAAGAGCTCTGTTCTTTTTACAGGAGAACACAACTGCTGAGATAGTAAAAATGGTTTACTTTTAAAACTGATGAGTTTTTATAAAGATCAGGAATGGTTATAGGAATTGCTAAAATATTCTGAGTTATCTGCTAGAGCAAAATATTAGTAATAAGGACTTTCAATTTATTTGGGAAACAGAACAGAAGACAATTACTAAAACCAGGAAAAGAGCCTCCAAATAAATCTAGAAAGTCACTTTAATAACAGACTATAATATTATAAAACACCTAGAGAAAAGGCTCAGCAGTTATGACATTAAAATTAATATATTAGCATAAGTTTTACACAAGTATTAGATTCGGAGTGATGGATTCTAAGATATGGTAAAAACTCAAGAATAAAATTAGAGACCTGAAACTGGCAATTAGGGTCACATTTTACTCTTGGATTTAAATGCATGACTCAAAAGTAAAATGAAACAAAATATCTCTCTTTGTATTTAAATGGAAGTTATATCTGATATTGCAGCATAGAATAATGGCAGTGTGAAAGAAAAGAGGAACAAATGACAATTCCCCTCTTCTCTTCTTCACTTGTCTCTTCACAGTCATTTCAGCATGAAGGAATTAATGTGTATTCACAGTCATCCCTAAAGTACTGAGATCAAAGGAGGTTATTTAGAAGTGAGATTATACTACTGCAAGGTTTTAAAGTTTCCAAACAAGAACAGAGTTCAATTCTTAAGTCTTTTTAACTTTAGAGATTTTGTTGATTGGGCTTTTCTTTAAGTAAAAATACAAATTAACAGAGAATAGGTACAAATATTGTCCACTTAAATTGTGTGGCAGTGCCTTTGCAGCTATTTTCACAAATAGTGAAAGGTCTGCAGGTTAATTGTTTTCCACAACATCATCGTAACAACAGTTCTGCCCTACAGCTGCCGATGTAACCTCTACATCTGCCTTCCCACTCTTCTGGTATCTCAAGGGGAATTTTGCTGAGCACTTTGGATATGAACATTCAAAACTGGGTTTGGAGAATGATGATGAGTATGACTATAACTTTAGGATTACTTATAAATATACTTTATTTATAATCTTAGTTAATTCAAACTTTTGTAACAGTATTGCGTCAGCACAGGACAACCTCCATCTCAAACTGCTTAAAGGGGAATAAAGTAAGTTCTGGAATCATCTGAAAAGTTTGACACCTGTTGGACAAGTCCATTTATTGTCCTTAAACAAGCTTAGTAGAGCAAATGACTGGGCAGTAGAGGGAAATTGAAGAGGCTACAAACATAGCACCAATATCGAACTAATTTGTGAATGGACATGGAAGATAATGTTAAGTAATTGTGTTTTGTTGAGAGTCCTTTTTAGCTAGGATACTGTAGTAAAAAGTTACTTGTGTGAAGGGTTATAACACAAACTAGGTGGTGTTGTGGTGAGTTTAAATTAAAAAAAAAAGCTTATTTCCCACTGATAGCACTCTTTAAAAAAATCAACCAGCAATAAGAAAAGCTTTGAAATCTCAATTTTTCTTGCGATCTTTTCTTATTTCTCAGCTCCCTCATAAAAGATCTGAAGACAAATTACACCTTCTCCTACAGTTAGAGAACACCATTTTCTTCTACTATTGGCCTCAGCATGTCCTAAGCTACAGTCCTGTTTCTGCTGTGTAACTGAATGGCTTCATAAATTACAATTTAGGTACAATTCTACTGATGATTACAGGTACTACAGGTACCAGAAGAAATAGGACTTAACTAAATCCTTTCTGAATGTGAGTTACCAGTAGTAAAAAAGCAGGGGTAGGTAAAAAAAAGTTTTTTGTACTTTTTTTTTTCCTTAGCAAAGGTAGACATTTCTTTTAATACAAACCTGAAGATACGAGTAAGAAGAATAAAATCGCCTTCCATATCACATATATAAATGGGATAATTGGATAAACCTGCATGCTATATTTTTTTAGAAACATAGTTATTTTCCATTTAATAATACATGTATTTTTTTAATGTATATTCCTCCTTCTTTCTTAAAAGGATACAGAGCATCTAATTTATTAGGAGATGGAGCATTTTGTTTCATTTTTAAAAAAGTTAATTAATAACTATTCTGTTGAACTATCTTGTTAAAAGCAAATTGTTCCAAGTCTAATATTTTAATTACAAACAAACGTTTCAGTGTATATCCTGAGAGATTACTTCCATTGCTTAGCTGTTTTTGTTTTTGGCAAAAAATGTCAGAACACAAATGACAGTCTGCTGAAAACAGACTTTAATTCTGAAATTGTAATAAGGGAGGCCTGGGCTTTTGTTTCACTGACTTCCATTCTAACACATCAGTGTTAGAATGGAAACATTTCTATTTTGATAATGAGCACATGCTTGCTGATAAGATCAGCAAGTCACAGTTTTATTCTGTCAGCATAGTGAGAGGTCTAGATATGTAATTTTCCTTGTTTTCCTGACTTTAAGCCAAGACAGATATTTGCAGCAATTTCAATAGCCATGCAGCAGAAAAGGAGGAAAAGGGTAAAAGCCACAGTAGGGAAACAATCCATTTCCTCAGCTGGAACTGAGGAGATATAGTGCCTTGGTAATCCAGCTAAACATTTTCTAGACTGAATCTGGCCATTGTCCAGAAACCTACAACTAGATTTATGGAAGTAGAATTCAGTTTGAGACTAACATAGGAGCTGGATTGAGTTGAGGGTTAAGATACATAAATTTTTGCTAGGTGCTTACATTCCATTAGATTCAATAAAGATTGGGGTCATGGTTTGGTTGAATATATGGGTGTGCTCAGGGCAATTTGAGATTATATGAAATATTCATGATAGCCAGACACAGGTAGCAGAAATGAGGATCTTTCTGGAGCAGTGGTCAGATACCCTAATGTAGGAATAATGAAGTGGCCTTGAACAGCACCAGATGTTGAGGTTTAGGCAAGAGAATCTCAGCCCCAGTCTGCACAGCAAAGGGAGGCACAGCCATTCCTTCCTTTATCTCTTCCTCTCTTGAACTTTTCCTTTCTCCCCCTCACCTTCTTCCCTTTCTGTGTCAGAGGAGACAAGTGGTTTCAGATGTGGAAGTATGCAGTCCTTGTTGAATGTCACTTGTGTTCTCTGAATGAGGCAAAGGTGACAAAAATCAGTTAGGTTAGTCTGTGACCCATGGAGGAGTCGTGCAATATCCTATCATCCAACATTTGTCTGCAGTATGCGTTTTTTGCAAGACAACTACCTGAATTATGTAGATTGATTGACTGGCTGCTGAATACCCACCCAACTCCTCTATAACTCCCCTTTTCAAAAGGATAGCGGAAGAAAACAAGCTAGGAAAGCTCCCTTACCAGTTACTGTCACAATCAAAATAGCCTTGACTTTAAGGGAAAATTAATTAAATGTATGGTCAATTAAAAAAATTAAAGTGGAGTGGGATGGTGAGAAACAAAGAAAAATCTCCTCCAAACCCCTTCCTCCCATTCTCCTTCCCAGGCTTAGCATCATTCCTCCATTCTCAGCTCATCTTCAGGATTCATTACTGCATCATTTTTAGTCCTGTCACAATTAATTACTTTAGCTGGCAATTTGAAAGATTCTCAATATGTCATTGAGAGAAGCAAACACTGTAAGCAGTTTAAATGTTCTGGGCTCTTGAGTGCCTAAGAGTGATTGCACAGACAAACGTAAATAGTTCTTGAATAGTGAAATTTCAGCAGTCAAGGAAGAGAATAAAAATTATATTTTCTCTCACATAGTAGTCCGTATTCCAAAGTTATGGCATTCCCTGTAGAATGAAATATATTTCTGTGTCTTTAGAGCCTGCATTGATCTGGGATTCTTCAAGTGAGTGTTAGTAATTCAACCAAAGTCTTGGCCACTGCAGCTATCCTTTGTGTTTCAGTTTTGAAAGACAGTTGTCTGCCAGGGAAAGATAGAGCTTCCCTTGGAATGGAGAATGTAAATCCCCTTCCCTCCAAATTATTATAATTTTGCAGTTAGGGGCTTTCAGGCAAAGATATGGGAATAGGGGTAACAGTTCTTTACTAGGAATATTAAAAAATACAAATGTAGTAGTACAAAAAAACCAAGCAAGCAAGCAAACAACAGTCCTGGTAAAAACCCTGACAGGGTCAGGGATATGACCTGACACCCTGTTGGTTAGGGTGTTGGAAGCAGTCCAAATAAATCCTCCTGGACTAACAGATGTAGTTCTGTGCAGTAGAGATGCTCCTGTAGAAAGGGTCCAGCTGTGGCAAGATGGGTCTGGTGGTCTGGTCTTCCTCTGGGGTCCAGTGGAAAAACCAGATCTCTGCTGTTCCGGAGTCTCAGGTTTTATCCAGGTAGGAATGGCTGACTCCCCCCCACACTGGGTGGAGCGTCTCACAATGGGATGATGTAATGTGTCATGTCATTGGTGAGCCTTAATGGCCCATTAGCAGAAGATATCCCCCGGAGGATGGACGGATGGTAAAGGAGATAAGAAACACTGCCCCACCTGGTTTGAACAGCTGAGTCATTATCAGAAGGCATCCACCCCCCTCCCCCTGGAGTTACAAGAGATAAAGAAAAAAAAAAAAAATTCTTCAACGGCTTTCAACAGATAAAATAGAATACACATTTTTTTTGGTTACATAACCCAAGACACTTTGGGTGTCTGATTAACTTGCAGATACACAGAACTGTCTACCAGTTTGCAAAAAAAGAACAGTATTTGATTTCCTTTGTCTAAAATTTTTTTCACAGAGTGCTTTTGGGCAAAAAGTATAATTTCCTCTCTTCATCTCTTAAAATCTTTTTGCTCAAGCTACCCTCCTTCTGGGTGTTTTTGCACTGTGTGTGGAACACATGAAGATAATAATCTTTTCCAGGGGAAGACAAAGAGGTCAACAGATCCTCAATTAAACATTATAATCTTAAAAACCCATAAAGGCTTTGTTTTTCTCAAATCTTTTTTGTGCCCATCTGATGGTGCATCGCAGCCAGAAGATTGCATCTACTCCTCCTCATTATTCCTCATCTGAGGTCATAATCTTGTTTTTTGATATGATAATTTGATAATTATTTTCACAGCAACAAATTCTGATGTCAAAGGCACATCATGATTTAGGTTAGAGAAAGAGTACCAGAAACAGTTGAATTTGCAAAAATTGAAAGAGAGAACTTACTTACACGTAAATACCTCACTAATAAAAATTTATAAACAAAAGGTTTCTACCTTAACATAACATGGGATGTGCTGCTCCAAACTACCTTACAGCATCAACGAGCTTTTCAGGTTACACACTAATCAAAAGTGTTCAATTTTTGTAAGTAAATATTTGTAGAAATTTAAATTCTCTTGAAAATTAATGTATTTCTAATAACATTAATTAAAACCTTCCATAAATGCTGTTAAAAATAAAAGTATAGTTACATATAATAAAAATAATGAGAGTAATTTATACACTGGTGGTCATAGAAATTTTTAATCTTTTACACTTACACTGTACACACATTTTCAAATATGAGAAACACTTTGGTATGTATCCCTATGGAACTCTCTAAGACCATACCATACCATACCATACCATACCATACCATACCATACCATACCATACCATACCATACCATACCATACCATACATTTATAGCACATTCTCACTACAGTAGCTACAGGTTTCAGGTGACTTTTCCAGGTGCAATCCTTGAGAACATAGAACTCTTTCTCAATAAGTGGTTCTGAAATACCACAGAATTAGGTGTTTTTACATCATATGCAACAAGAAAAATATACTCATTTAAAACACTAGAAAATATAGTCATGGTTGTGTTTGTCTTGGATACCAAATAATATTGGAATTTACAGGAATGAAAAAGCTGGTTAGAGTGTTGCAGCTACTGTTTTAAAGGAGTAGCAACCAAGTTCATATTGTAATCTGACACAAAAGCTCTGCTTAATCAATGACCAATTGAAGCACAGTTGCTTATCAAACTGGAATAATAAATGATATGGTGGGTTTATATTCCGTGCCCAAGAAGTGATTCAGGAGGCAATTCTTTGCTTATCAAAACACACACCACATTATACAAAATATTGATTGACTCTCTGAACTAAATTAAGGAATGGCTGAATCAATCAGAATAATATACAAGTTACTGCCTTTCTAGTAAAGAAGGCATGCTGAGTATCAAAATACAAACAAACTTATGCCATCTAATAGTGTGGGGTGAGGTGAGTGTGTGTCACGAGGCAGAACATCTGGGATAGTATATTTGCTATTTCCACAGTCATCAGAGGCTCTTTGTATCACTTGCCATGATCAACACTTGCTGAGGGGCCCCCCTCAGCAGGGGACATCTCAGGACATCTCAGGATATCCCTTCAATTCTCCTTCCTGCATTCAGGACTTCCAAAGTGGCTGCTACTGTGCCAAGAAGAGCTGCATCACTCTGTTAAGCTGCAGCATATAATCTCTCTCTTTGAATTACTCTGTCACTCTGCACATGAGTACAGAGCAGATTCCAGGGAAAATATGTACCCAGGCAGGAGCCCATCTTGAAAGTAACCATCAGTCCCTGACCCAAGCTGGAAAAGCCAGGAATGCCAGCTCAGCGAGGGAGTGTCAGGATATGTATGTATTGGTGTAGTGAGTTCCACATTTAATGAAAATTCTTGCATTTTGTGAACTATTGAGTGAGGGGGAAATGTAATAATAATGAATTGCAAGCACTTATTCAACCGACAATGGCAGCTTAGTTTCAATTATTTATAACACTTCATAATGTGCTAATAAATGTTCTTTAGTAGCATGTCTTGAAAACCTAATGAAGTCTTAGTAAAATAAAACCTCATTAAAGCATTCAGCTATTAATTCTGTGTTGACAAAAGGAAAACATAATCTGTTTTTATGAGCAATGTGTTTCTCATATCTCTTCTATGGTATTTGTCTGTTTCAATTTTTTATCAGTATTGTTTCTGACTTTTCTGAATTTTAAGTGTATTATATTCCCTTACTCCAAAGGAAATTTACATCTTCTTTTTTGCTGTGCCTATCAAAATCTCTTGATCTGAAGATGAAAAAGAAGAATTTATAGTACCTTGAAATTAACTTTTCCTGTCCCTTCTTTATGCCTGCTATGTCTGGCAGTTCCACTACACTTTTCTTGAACTTACCAATGAAAGAAAAAATTAGCATAGACACAAATAGTTACACATAGGAGTGTGGAGTTAGAATTAAATTTGTACAGGGTTCACAAATCTAATTTCATATTTGATTTAAAATTTATAATGTCAAATGCATTTCAAATGCATTGTGCAAGCAATCCTTCAGTTTGAATGTTCAAGTCAGTATTTATGCTGGGCTGCCCTGCCTCAGGGCACTGTCTTAATTTTCTTCCTATTTGCTGGGTGTCTGGATATAATATTGGAAAAAATGTATAATCAATTCTTAAGAAAAAGAAGCTCTTTAGGGTGCCACCCTAAAAAACTTTAATGCAAACAGGGAGCAGCTAAATTCAGCAAACAGTGAGGATTAAACAGAGAGTGTTCTGCTTCCCTTTAGCATACCTCAGATCCCTTTTTCCATCAAGATCCATGGGTAATTACCTATATCTATTTTTTGCAGGACAAGGTCAGACATAATTTAATTCTTTAGAGCAAACAAACAACTGAGGCAAGAGGTAAGATGATACCTTGACTTTCATGATGCTGAAGGTCTGTTCACAGTGAACTATGGTAATACTTTATGAGTTGGCTATACTAGTCATCAGTTTGTAGGAAATACTATCTGACCTTATGAAGTCCTGTAAGAAGAACAGTGAGCACCTTCCACCATATAAGACCATTTAGTCAACCACTTTTTCTCTCATATGTGCATAAAAGTATTCTCTATCAATACCACTGAATGGTTATGCTGTTAGTGGAACACCAAAAACTGAAAAATCACATTCTATTGAGAATGCCTACTCTACAACCAATACAAGAGGCTGCACAGAAAGATAAATAGACTACATAGACTCCTCAGGACCTGTAGGACCATCTTCTTCCTTTGAACTGTGAAAATGCACTTCAGCCGAATCTCATGCCCATTACCTATTCTATCTGCTAATTGTGCACATTTCTTATCACTCTGCCATCAATTAAGAATAAAAGCAATAAGGTTCTTCTGCCTCTTTGTCTGAGTTCTACAGGCTAGTCTCAAGTCTTACAGTAGGAAAATGAGATGTAGTTTAAAGCCTTGATATAACACAGAAACATGCTTAAAATTCTTTTTGTAGAGATAAAGCTTTTTTTGTGTGTAAAAGCTACCTTGTGTGCTCTATTGATAATCATGTTACTCATATCCTACCCACAACAATTGAAGTTTTTGCCCACTTGAGAAATTGCAATAAAACTATAGATTCTATATGCTTCAAAATAATGTATAATCAGTCAATGTAATATTCTTAAATTATTTAATAAATGCACAAAGATAGATCAGACATTTGATGATACTGAAAACTCAGCAGTGGGTAAAATTGATTGAATGCACTTTGAGCATGAATAAAAGAGTTTATGATTTATTGACACTTTGTAGATTAATCTGAGGCCTCATTAAGCAATGAAGCAGAATAGTAAACCTAATTTGAAGGAATGTTAAAAATGGTCCTACAGCAAGGAAAGAGAATTAGATCCCACTTTTTGATGTTAGCTATCTTTGGCAACTTTCAATGTTCTTGAAAGGTAACACCTGTAAGCAATGGGGGGAAACCCAGCATTCTTTGTGTCAGATTTTCTAATAATTCTATTATTTTCAACTACAAAGAAAGCATTGAAAAAAGATTTTTAAATAAAGAAATAAAAATAGTAATGATGTAGAATAATGTGCTATTAATTTTTAAAAAATAATTATAAATTCATCTAATTATGGTCAAATTTAGTATCTCAGATTTACCAGTCCAGTTTTCCTTGCTATGTGATTGCTTTGCATTTTGTTAAATAATTTGTGTTCGACATGTAACACTGATCTCTTGATATTTGCTATCTAGATCTGAATTTTGTAATTCAAGGATTTGTTTCTTTCACACTAAATCACAGGTTTATTTTGCTTTCAGTGGACAGTAAAGAGAATGAAGATTATTTTTCTGCTGTATTCACAAAAGTTGCTTTAGAGGACACAGACAAATCTTTTGTCACTTTCCACTGAATTTTAGATTTTAGCTTGTTTACTCAGTTTGTACTGGTCCAATAGAAAAATATGTAAGACAAATCCCTTCTAACTAGTAATTTGAATATCAGGATCCTAAGGGCAGTCATGCAATAATAGTTGTTTAAAATGTTCATGATAAATAAACCTTTTATTTTCTCATAATGTTGTTGCAGGGACAAGTGCTGAAACCTTTTTACTGTGCTGATAGTTAAAAACAGTCTTCACTATGTATGCATATATATTTATGATCTACAAGAACATAATATACAAAATAATACCAAGAATAACACCCATAAAATACAGAGTGGGAGTTTTCTACCTAGGCTGATATATTCAGAATGCCTGAAGGGACAGAACATGACTCCCAAAACTCCAGGCAAGAAAACAGTAACTCCCCATATTTCCTTACTTTATTTTATACAGAATATTAAAGAGGCTTGCAGGAGCCCTCACCCTGGAAAGAAATATTGTACAAAACCTTAGATTATATTTCCTTCTACTAGGTCATCTTGACAAACAACAATTTTCCTTGAGAATTTGGCACTTTTCATTTGCATTAACAAGTGATATAAAGCAATATAATCTTTCAGTTTCTCTCACTGGAAATGTTGAACTCAAATTTTGATTGGAAAAAAAAGACAATCACCATCTACTTCTAGATGATTCAACAAAATGATATAATGTACAGCTTTATATGTGAATGTTGTCTGTGAGGGAAGAATAAAGTAAGTTTGCAAAGACAGCAGTAAAAGGTGGCAGGTTATGAAGGTGATGTTTAAACACAAGAAATTCAGAAGTTCTGAAAAATTTTTGTTTTACTCAGAAAAGTTAGGAGGGATTCAGGCAAGAGGAAGAAAAAAGCAGAAATCTTTAAAGATACCCCTTTAAGAAGTTGGAAAATCAATTAAACACAAAGAGGCTAATCCGAGTGAGAGACTGTTACAAATGAATTATTTGCTACTTTACTTGAAAAGACAAGAGAGGAGAAGATCAAAAAAGACAAAGAAAATAAATATGGAAAAGATGAGTAAGCAAAGCTGTGGAGTGAAGAGTGAATCAGAGCAAGTTAGTGGTAATGGCTATACTCAGGTATAGGACAAGGTGCCCTGCTTCTACTGGATTGCATATCACTGCAATCCTCAAATTCTAAACCTGGCCTCTGGAAAAAGGTATTTCATTTGGTTTGTCAATCAAATATTTATTGCTTATTTCTGTGTAGATATCTTGAGTTTAGGGAATGGATGATAAAGGAGGACTTACTTCAGTTTTTATTTTTTTTCTCAACTCCTTAACATAACATAACTAACATCAAAGGGAGTGTAGTGGTAAAATTATTAATATACAAGATATGAGACAAATGTTTAAGTTTATCCTAACTAAAATCATCACTCTTTTTGACTAAAAGCTGTCAGTGACCATTTCTTAGCTAAGGTGACAATGGGTGTGCCACCCCTACAGGCTTCACCAAGAGCCATCTCCTCATATTGTCATATTATTTACTGGTTTATTCCTTCTTAGAATAGAGGCAGTAAACCAGCTGCTTAAGAAGTCCATCTCAGGCATGGATACCTGACTTTTTTAATTGTAATGATTTTTTTTTCCCACTCTTTATTTTCGTTTTTTTCTGAAACACTTCATAGTCTGGGTCTCTGCAATCACTTGGAAGAGAAAAGGAAAGCAGAGGGGAAAGGGTAGCCAGAGTATTCTCTCACTATGCTCATAGATAATACTAAAGTTTCTGTCTGACCTGTTCTGAATTCAGTAAGGGAGGGTGTCCCTCAGGGAGCTGTACTGAGGTGAGTACTGTTTACTGTCTCCATCAAAGACACAGCCAGTGGGATCAAGTGCACCCTCAGCAAATTTGCAGATGACACCAAGCTGAGTGGTATGCTTGACACATCTGAAGAACAGGATGCCATTCACAGGGACCTAGACAAGTTCAAGAAGTGGGGCCATGGCAACCTCAAGTGGTTCAATAATGCCAAGAGCAAGGTGCATCACCTGGGTTGGGGAAAACCTCATTACCAATATAGACTGAGGAATAAGGGACTTAAAGCAGTGCTATGGAGGAGGACCTTAGGGTGGGGGTGCTGGTGGAAGAAAAGCTGGACATGAGCTAGCTATGTACACTGGCAACCCAAAAAGTCAACCATATCCTGGGTTCCATAACAAGAAGTATGGACAGCAGGTCCAGGGAGGAGATTTTTCCCCTCTACTCCACTCTCATACGATCCCACACAGAGTACTGTGACCAGCTCTGAGGTTCTCAGCAGAAGAACGACATGGATCTGTAAGAACAGTCTCACCTGTGAAGAACACAGAGAGAGTTGGGGTGGTATAACATGGAGAAATCTCCATGGAGACCTTCTTTCGGCCTTTCAATACTTCAAGCAGGCTTAAAAGAAAGATGGAGATAGACTTTTTGGTATGGCCTGTAGTGATAGGATAAAGGGTAATGGTTTTAAACCCTTAGAAGGGTGTAGACTTAGACAAGATAAAGGCAAGACAGATTTTACAATTAGAGTGGTGAACACTGAACAGATGGCCCAGATAGCTGGTAGATACCCCATCCCTGGAAACAGTACAGGTCAAGCTGGACAGAGCTCTGAACTACTTGATCCAGCTGAAGGTGCCCCTGCTTATTGCAGAAGGGTTGGAAGGAAAGATCCTTTCCAACCAAAACTATTCTACATTTCTATGGAAATGTACTTGTGTTATGATGCACTGGAGTCCCCATATCTTCCAACAACAGGAGTCATCTTGTTCAGCTTCAATGTTTGCATCCAAAAGCTGTTATTGGAAAGTCTCGAAGAAAAAATGAGCAACTTTCCTCCCATTTGCCTGAGGCTATTTTAGTTAGTATATCTAGATATACTTAATATGATACCATATGTGGGCCTGATATTTCTGGGTCTGAGAGATTTTAGCCTGCTAGCAGCTGCTAACTTTTCCCAAGGGAAAATTTCTCAAGAAAGCTTCTTTTCAAAACAATCTTTGCAAACAACTATTCTTTCTCAAAACAATCTTTCTCCAAGTAGTGTTTTGCAGTTTCTCTAGTTCAACCAATGGGATTAGAGAGGTGTCATTCCTATTCACCAGTCATGTTAAATCTGTATCGAAACATCTTATAAAAAGGTAGTAAGAATTAGACAATAAAGCTTTTTCTATACTCTTTGCCATCTGAAATATTTGGAGTCTTTCATGTTTCTTTTGTGTCCTACAACAACAACCAAAAATTAAGAGGAATAGGCATCTCAAAAGTTCCTAAAATGAAAATAAATAATTTGATATTAAACTAATACTAAATCATTTCAACTTTACTTTTCTAAGGGAACTTCTATGGGACTAAAATGGCAACATGGCATCATTGAATTGTCAGTACAAGTAAGAGATTTCCACTGAATTATTATTTTTTAGGTGATCCTGGACACATTGTCTTGCAATCAGCAACTTTAAGTCTATATTAACCCTAGTCAGATAACTTCTGCCACAAACAGAGGCAGTATTAACACTCAAAGTGACAGACCATTGTGATACAAAGATAATTTGGACTTCTAGATCATAATAATGTTGAAAGGAATTCTAATCATCATGAAACATAATGAAATGAAGTAATAATGAAAAGAATTCAGAAGAATATTCTGTACAACACTAATCCCTCTAGAGTCAGATTTCAGTGTCCTATCAGTGTCCTTTTAAATGCCTGATCCTTTTGGGGTAGAATTAATTAAATCTCTGATCCCTGAGGTGACCTCAGGGAAAAGGGATGATTCATTCACTTTTACCATAAAAACCTAATATAAGCTAGAGAAGTTTATAATCCAGTGGAGAAAATCCATATGCATATGTTTTAATGATTCAAGAAAAACCAATGCACTATTCATGTTTACCTTGGATGGGCAGCCAAACCCTAGTCTAGATGATATTTAAAGCTCTGAATACCTTTTTTAGCAGAAATTATTGGAAACACCTAAATGAAACAGATTCTAGGAGAAAATGCTGGCATGAAGAAAATGATACTTACACATATGAATACTGAACCAAGAAGATCAGAAATATACCAATTTTTAACATATATTCTGTATAAAATTTTATTACACACCAGCACTGCCTCAAGGTGGCAGAAAAGGTGAACAGAGATTACTGAGTGAAATCTACTCTCCTGTGATTCTTTCCAAGTTTATTGGTTAGTTCTTTTAAGGGTACATATAGAGACCTATTAATACATTCTGTTTCCTTCCTGATTTGCACCCTTAGGCAGAGGATATCTCAGCAATAAACCAGGTAATTGTTTTGCATTAATTGTGAAAACCAGTTGTTAGCTGTAATTTCAGTAACATCCTCAAGTATCATGTATGTAGATGCAAACTGCAAACAAATAACCATCTTATTTCATACTTCTTTATTCTTTATTTTTGTCTCATGGTTACATGGAAGATTTTTACTAACATCATAAATATATAATATACATAATGTTGGGGAAATAATTTTTCCTTCTTTTAATGTTTTATTTGTAGGCTTTAACAAGTTTATAGATACCAGCCCCCAGTGTTATGATACAGTTTTAATTTAGAGGCAGATGACCATTATTGCACTGTAATTCTTTCTTGCAGATTTATGGAATCATAAACCTGATGATGCTTTAGGGATGCTTTTAAAAGGAAGCACTAGGAATAACAAGGGAAATGTTGGGAAGAAAAGTGTTGCTGGATACTGTAGAAGCTTCTTCTGTTTTGACGGAAGAATCAGAATGCCTATGCCAGGGAATGATAATCCTGGGATATAGCATATTTTGGGAAATATTACTATAAGTGTTGCCAATATTTCCTGCTAACTTACCCCTAATATGGCATACATGCTTCTTGTCATTCCATGCCTCCCTCTCCTGTTAGCAAAGTTTTGTGCCAAGAGTTTTCTGTTGTGCAATGACTTTCTAATACATTGGAAAGCATCTTTAGGTTCACCGTCAGTGTCTCATAAATTTGTCTCGCAATAAAATGCACAAGAATGTGACTAAGACATTGTTTATTTTTATTTGGGGCCTGTCTTAGTAGGTTTTGTATGCTTATTATGCCAGATAATATAGAATTCTTTCTGGACTCAATTGTCTATTTAGACATTATATTGCCCATGTATGTACTTTTGTGTTTAAACAGAACTCTAGGAAGTTTATATCTTGTTTTCCCCCAAAGTCAACAGCATGTAAAAGGATTAGAAATGGAACATAAAATTGGACCTATGGCAATAAAAATTTTGGTTTGATTTTGAGAGTGGTTATATTTACATCAATAATAAAATTATAAATTATAAAGTTATAAATTTGTTTCCACTTTTATGGTATTGTTCCATCATCATCTGTATTCTTATCTGACTACCTAGGATGTATAGAAAAGACATCAGTCATTAACTCTAAAAAAGAAAGTATTTCCAGGCAGACTTTCTGAATTTAGAAATAAGATAAAAGCTTTATGACTCAAAGAAACAATCAAACGGTGAGGGTTTTTTAAATTTTGTTTTGGTTTTGTTTTTGTTTTTGCCACAAGCATCATATTTACTCAAAGGATTATAACAATAAAAGCAAATATCTCTTACAGGAAGCTAGGACAAAAGCTGTCAGAGAACTGGGTAGTAAATAGCCCTGAAATTGTTTTCTCTTCTTCATTTCAAAAGCTTAAGGCAAAGAATGTTTGACCTTTTACAAATGGAATTGTTTCCTGCAGGTCATAGTGCTATATTGTGTACTGCTGGTCATGTGTAACTTGATGCAATCATTGTAAATGGTGAAACTATGGCTGCTGGCACAGAGTCCTGCATAAAGAAGATTTCTAAATCAGTGACATTTGCTTGTTTCAATCCTCCAAAGTTGGAATATGTCTTTCTCCATTCAGCTGTATTCCAGAGTTTTTTGACAGGCATTGCAAATTAAATAGTATGATTGTTCTACATGACCCAAAAAGTGTAAAGGGGTCAAGGAGAGAAATGTGAAACGCAAGTGAAAAAGCTGCTCTTAAACCTGTGGTATCTATACTCCATTAGTTTTCACCTTGACATATTAATGAAATATGAATGATATTTCTATTCAATCTTATATTACAACTTATGAATATTTTAATGAATGTCATATAACCTGTAGGCTAAATTTTGCTCCTATTGTGAACAATGGAAATTTTTACTATTACTCGCAATATTCTAAGACTTGACTCCACTTTACAGTTAATTTGTCTCCTGCCTTTTGTTAAAAATTCTTGTTTGGATACTGGTTTCTTTCCACATAGCTAGTGGATAACTAGTGGTAGATAACTAATTCATTAATGCCAGTTTCACTTTCTTTTTTTATCTTCTCATGCTTTCTTAAATTTCATTTTTGCTGTGACCACTATAGAAGTCAAACAACCAGGTTGTGCAACAGTGGAGAGTATCTGAGCATACATATATGTGTACCCCTACCACTATTGGGAATTATAGACTTATGAAGTATCTAATAAATTCTGTCAGGCAGCCCTTCTTTCAACTTTTTGTCTGTTTTAACCATACTTTTGTTACTCTTACTCTAGACTTGCAGTGGAAACTCACAGGAGTGAGATACCATGTGTTACATGATCCTAACCCTTAAACTGCAGCACAAGTGCTATCATAATAAGCTCCACAGTGGTAAAAATAACACCTTAGCAAAAGGCATATGGTAAACCCAGGAATATTTTAGCACACTATGGAAGATGGTTAATTAAGTCCATAGAAATGTGTTAGAAATATATGAGAACTGATAAATTTCAATTTTCTGTCATAATAGTTTAATTATTAATTAATTATTCTGAGAAGTGTTTGTAAACCAGAATGAGAGTTTCTCTGGTCTCTTGTTGACAGTGATTCAGGATTCACAAGCTATGTGTCTAAGTCCTCTGAAAGACCCTATCGGATAGTTTTGCTTAGAGCACTAATTTCACCACTAAAGACAAAACTCATTATGCCCTTCACTGAAAAAATGCAGTTGGAAGAGATTTTCTGTTTAAGAACTGCTACTTAAGTAGCAACATAGTGATTAGAGCACTTAAAAAAAGCGGAAGACAAATTTGGCTGTCTACAATCAGTACCAAAAGTAAAATAAAAAAAAGGACACTGTTCCGTTGGTTTGCCTACTGTGTTGTGGCAGTTTATGAATGCAAATTTGCAAGCAGATTTCCTGCTGGAGTAAACAAAATAGTTCCTTCTAATAAGAAATTCCGTTACGGCTGAGAGAATGGTTTGAATTTTGGTCCATTCTCTATTTGTTGACAGCATAGCCCTTGACAGCAAAACTAAAAGTCCCAAATCTATTATGCAAACGGGCTCCCTGATGTCCATTGAAAGTCAGGAAATAACATGTGTCTCATGACCAAAATATAGCCCTGACAGTCATCATGTTATAAGTATGCACAGAGGTATATAGAGACCATCAGTCTCATATATATAGGGCAAAAAAGAAGCAATACTGGTTTCAGGATGATGTTGCTCCATCTATGGGTACAGTCCACCTCATGCCTTCACATTCTTGGCAGCAGCAGTGTCATGTCTGCCTTCCTCATCAACACAGCCATGAGATCCACGTGCATGTCAATGTATGGCAATCCCAGACTCATTTAGTGCCAAGATGCCCATGGGGAATCTAAATGTCATGACTGGTCACACAAAGTCTGTGACTGCTGCTGAGGATGGCTGAAGGATTTATAAAAAGACTTTGTCTTTTTGCAGGCAAGAAAGTCACTGTAACTGAACCCATGACACACACTGGCCGGGATTGGCTGGTTTGTATGAGTCATATGTTGGAAAACTTAAGAAAGTAATGCATAACTTCTTGGCAATTTTGGGTGTTCTCATCAACTCTTCACACATCCAGAAGATTTGAACCTGCTTCAGGATGGCTAACTTTGTCATCTGGCTAACATGAACATCTGGCTAACTCCAGATGGTTCATCTCAAAAGAATGAGGATAACACTATAATGGGGCCCAGGTACTGTCATGGTTTCCCAGTCACATTCATGAGAAGAGCAGCAGAAGTGGAGCAGGAACAGAAGCACTGGAATTGGCAGCATAAATAACAGGCTGTACATTTTTAAAAAGGTTAAGCAGAATTTTCCAGCATGTATTGGGTATGTTAACAGTGCTAACAGCTTCACATGTTATCCATTAGGAAGACTGACATGTAGCCCTTCTTTAGGTCATTTATGTTGAAATATCCTTTAATGTTTACAGAAGAACTCTGAAAGAAAGATATTTATTGACAAGTTCACATAGTAGATACTGAAGACTAATCCTCACTAAAACACTCAATAAACTAATCAAGCAACTGAAAGTCAGATGGGGAAATGCTGATCTCCTTTGCATCTTGCTGACTTCTGTGGTTTTTCAGATTAGTTTTTTATACTATATCTTGTAAGTATTTTTCCTCTTGCAACTTGTTTTATCACAATCTCAACATGTTATTTCCCACTTTTCTTTTCTTACGGGGTTTTATCATGCCAACTTCTTACCCAAACATCCTGATCTGAATTAAACCTTAAATCAGGAACAGCAGAAACTCATGGTTGAGGGTCATCTGGTGAACATGATTTATGCTAGAAAAGCCCCTGACCATACATATACAAAGTTCACTGGAAAATTGTTCCAACCGTCATGAAGTATGGATGAGACCGGTATGATCTGGTAAATGCTCATCTTTGGCCATTTGCACCTACTTCAATTTTCACCCAGGTATCAAGACAATACAGATGAAATTGTTTAGTCAAGATATGCCTTAACTTACAGAACCTCAATGCCACTCATCTTTCCCTCACATTGGAAGATACCCTAAAAGCATTGCACACTTAACATACTCCGTTGTTCACAGCGCTGAAGTAGCTTCAGCTCTATGAAGAATCATTCATGAAGTCTGGCATTTATCTTTTAAATGCTCCCATGCTTGGTGTGATAATAGGTGTTTATATGGTAAGGAAACATCCCTGCCTGTCCCTCCGGGAGCCACTCTGTCAGTCACATTTGCACACCTGAGCCAGGACTGAGGTACCTTCACAGCTACACCCCCACACTCACACAGTCACACCAGACTTCTGAGCTTCCCACAGCAGTCTCCGATGGACTGTTCTTGGTGCAATAACTAAATAAAATAGCAGCTCTGGCTGGTGCCTCTGAGGAAGAACCCCAAACAAAGGACCCCCTTGGGCTTCCACACAGTCTAAGCACAGGAAAGTCTGGAACCCTTGGCTCCTGCCATGTCTCTGAGTGTCCGGTCCTCTGGCCAGGCCACAGGTCTCCAGGCCCTTTGTTTTGCAAAAGGTCAGCAATTCCCGGCCTTTTGCTTTGGGCTTGGGCTCCCAGAGCTCAGCCTGCATCTCCCACTGCAGCTGCTCACTGAGATACCAGCACTGAATGGATTCCTCAACATATATAAACATGTAAAAAATCCTCTTATTGTGTGTCTCATTGGTGAACACAGATGTTCTCTTGTGAAACTGTAAAACCAGTCACAGTTGGTAGATCAGGTTAAGACCAAGCCAGGTTGTGGTTCAGGTTTGGGGTTTTTTTACTATTTCTTCTGAGGAAGGTATTAGTTTGAACATTTTAATTTAACTGCGAGGTAGGTTGACAATTTGGTTAAATTAGGTACTTGAAGCCAGTTTATAACACAATATTTTATATGTGTTAGAGATTTATTTTCAATATTAAAATATTTATTTGGGATCTTATTTATTTTCTTTCAATAGAATGCATCCTGATTCAAATATACTCTCTCTATTCCTACAAAATTTGTCTTAGGATATATTGGTACTGCTATGGTCCAAATTCAAATCAATAAAAGCTTGCTGAGAAATGGATGTGAATAATGGTGTGAATTATCTTCTATACCAAAATTTAAAGAAAAGTCTGAAACAGTTTACATCCTCTGTGGCTGCATTTGGTCTAGGTATCTCAAATCTGAAAAATAAAAGAGGTAAAAATGAGTATAATTTACACAAAATGTATACAGAAACCTTAGCCTGTCAATGGCTTGGCAGAGAAGTTTGTGAGTTTTAACCCCTATTAAAAAATAAATTTTAAAAATTTATCAATTGCTTCTTCAAACTTTATCATTTCTTTCTGCTAATAAATTGCAGAGATCCTGCCTTGAAAAATAAAAATAACATTAATAATTCATTCAACATTTAAAAAAATGCTTTCTTGTACTATTTTAGATTAACCTTTAGAGAAAATTTAGTATTGTTTAAAAATGTGTCTTCTGAAGAAATACCATCAACTTAAGAATCAAATTTGAAAAGCTCTAACTTATTGTGCAACATCTGCTGCCATCAAAAGCATCAATATTGCTATATATATTTTCTGGCACATCATTAAAATATCCATGTCACTACAGAGATATGATTCAGTTCACTTCTTCTAACTTTAAAATGAAAATAAATCCTTCTCAGAGGAATTTCAATGTAAGTTTTTACAAAAAATGCAGAATACATTTTCTTTACATCAAGAATGAAAGAATAATTTTTCAAGTTACTATGTACAAACTTCCTCCTCTCTGTAGCATTTGAAAACTCCAACTAAACACCCCCAAAGACAGTCAGTAAGATTAGGCAAAAAATGATTGGAATAGCCTCTAAGTACTTTTCCTGAATGAATTCTGTAGTCACTCACTTTGTTATTTTCTTTGATATGCATTTGATTTCTATTCCCAAAAGTCATTTAAAAAAAAAAAAAAAGAAGAAGAAAAAGAAAAAAGAATGCTTTTTGTAGCAACATATTGGCCTAGGAATTGAGTTTGCAAATTATATGTAAACATTAGGAAATACTTGTTAGCTGCATTGGAGCTTCTTCTAGGATAAGCACTAAGATATACTGTATTTGATATTACTCAAGAGGGTGCAGGTAATCTGCATAGATTTGCTACTGCCTCTCAAAACAACATGAAGAAACAAATTCAACTTCAAATTCAAAAAAGGTAATCAGCTCCCTAGGTGAACTTCTGACTTAAATTTACTTATAATTTGGCTTTTCCTCCCTCCTTTTGGAATACTTTCAATAAGATATGAAGGGAAAAAAGGGATTTCATCATTCAAATAGATTCCACATTGTTAGACTTCAACATTTCTCTGTAGCTTTTAGAATCCATAATAGGAATGGTGACCTGTTATGCTCAAGTCACCTGAGATCTGTGAAGGATTTTGGTATGCATTAGGCAGCATTAAGTGGCAGAAAGTGTGCCTCTGTTATCTGAGGACTATACAGCCCTGTTCCACAATGGAGTGGGCTGTGGGTAGCTGCTGTCTTTAATGTGTGAAGCTTCTCCTGGGCTTTCTACCCCACTTTTCATCTTAGACATGGAACATTGTCCTGTGGAGTTTGACAGCACAGATATTCACGTATTGGTATAATAACTCTCACTTGTACTACATGAAGCTGAATATCTGGCACATGAAGGCTCCTTCACTGCTGGTCTTTTGTTCATTAAATTGCTAAAAAATCTCATAGCACCCTGCTTAACATTTCCCCTGCTTTGGATTTACTGTATTTAATGTTTGTTTAAAGTGATAGGGTACATATTTTCTGGGGTTTTTTTCCTTTTCTCTAGTCAGACAATAGATCCTGGTGACTTTGGTTCAGTTGAGCTATTGTTTCTATAACACCTAAATTAGACAAGCAAACAGGTAGGGAGGAAAGCTAAAATTGTGGGAAATATTTTCAAAGACAACAAGTAAGGCTACATGCATCGCTTATGCTTTAATTAAAAGGGCATTTTGAAGTAACCATTTTGTATCTTGGCTTTACTACAGCTACCTTCTCTGACTCCCTGTATGCCTCCTTAGAACACCAGGGCCTCCATTTTACACCACCTGTGCAATGGCTCTTGACAGCACAACCTCCTTTCTTCTTCTGACCCGCTGCTCTGCCTCCAAGGACATGTCTTTTCCCTCGTGATATTCTGTTGCTGGCTATGGAATCCAAGCAGCATGATAAGATTGTGAGGTAGCAATCCTAAGTCTAGGACATGGAATTGTACAGGAGAGAAGATGGGATCCTGGTGGTCTACTTGGCCCATTAAAGCTTGTTTAAAGTTACCACTTCTATATTTAAATTAAAAGAAAATAAACAGTGAGACTAGGGAAAATATCTCCTCTTAAGCAGATTTGAGGATCACCACAGAAATCCAAACTGATTTTGCCAATATCTCTGTTGGTGTTATATGACTAGGTTACTGTAGAGAATTTTCCCATCAGGGTATTTTCTTATGCAAAACTGCGTACTGGGTTTGGAGAAGTTTCATGCAGAGATCCTGTAATCTATGAGAAGAGTTTCCCTTTAGATCTACTATATGGACATCCAGAGTTCATAAGTTATTTGCTGGATTCATAAAGTGTATCCTGAAGAGAAGATATACTGATCTTGTTGCCTAAGTCATGCAGTTGCTTGTATTTACCATTCTCCTCCATTTGTGACAACAAGAGGTCGAATAAGAGCTGTAAGGTTTGTGATGGGAATAAAGGAATATGTCTTAAGTTCTGACTCCTAGGCTTGACAGATTTGTATACTGACAAACATCCACAGAGTATGACAGTTCTCACCAACCTTCAGGAAGAATATGGTTATAAGTTTATTTTTGTTGCTGTTGAACTATGCTTGGCCTAAAGTTCCAAATTTTTTTGTTTGGTATCTAAAATGCAGGTACCTGGAGCTATAATATATTCTAATAAATTATTTCCATTAATAATTAGAACCTTTTCTCCTATCTAGAAAAGGTATAAATGCTTGTCTGGTTGAGCTTTTTATTCTTTCAGCTGAATCAGAGATTCAAATATTTAGTGACATGATTCAAATATGTGTCAAGGGGTCTTTAAGACTGTAAACTTTGGAATGGAGCATATAATCCTTATTTGGAAGATTCAGCAGTACTTATTCTTTGTATCAGTGTATAATTATCACTTAGGATTTGAATGCTGAGGGGAAAAAAAAAAAACAACAACCAAGCAAAGGCACATAATACTTTAGGTATAGTCTTATGAGAAAGGTAAAGATGGGTTTTTTTGTTGTTAGCAAATGCTTATGTATCTCATGGGTTTTGAGAGTTGTCTCTGGTACATATTTTCTCTTCAAGAGAGAAATCTGCATTTAAAATTTGACCAGCTGCTAAACTGTCTGCTTCTTCAAAGCCTGATGCACCCTTTGGTTCCTGTCAGTGCAGAAAGATGGCCACAGAGCCACATCTTTTCAAGTTGTTTTCCAAGGTGTGCATGAGGTTTAAAACATGTCTTGTGAGTCTCTTCACAAAGGTGTTAAAATCTGTATTAAAAAATCTGGTTTCAATAATCTCCTCCGCTATGCAGAGAAAAGTTATGTGATATATTTCAATTTTCAACAGTTTTTTACTATGGTATCCAATTCCTTCTAGCCCCTGGTTATTACTCTTTCCGAACAATTTTAGTCTATCTTATCACTGATTCTTTTAATGTCTAGTACCACTTAAGCAGGAAACAGCTAAGTTATAAGTATTATTGAGTAAGTCACAAACACACTCTAAACTTAGTCTCCAAAAAATATTAGGAACAGCTTTAAAGGAACATGATCAAGGTTAAGCAGCTCACATCTTGACAGTCCAGATCTGAAAAGAAATGTTCTGTTTTATTAGGGAGTATTTTAAAAGCATAAAATACCACTTGGAGAGGAAGAAGGGTCAACCTTGCAATGTCCCTGTAATGCTTCTCAGGTAGTTTACATTAATGACCCATGTCTAACAAATTTCTCAATAATCCTGATAAGAACCTTAGTTAACTTTCTGTTTCATTTTATAGTTTTCAGTTAAGCACCATTTCATTGGGTAAGATTATATCCTTGTACATGAAAAGTAGCTCTGCCAGTGCTTCATAAAAGCAGTATCTTCATCTCATTTCGTGTAATGGAAGGAGGTCTTCTTTGGTAATTAGATGCAGCACAAAATGGACTGATCAAATTGAGTTCTGGGTATTGGTCAGATATCCTGAAGAAAATGCTGGGAAACAAGAGGATTAGTTTTTCCAGATAATGTGTGACAAAGGACAAGATTTTCCTGTACCTTCTATTTTTACAGATTTTCAATTCCATCTGTATTCATAGTAGAACTTTTAATGAAACTTATTTTTTATTGAAAAAGAACTGTTTATACTTTTTAAGTAATACAAAATATAATTAAGTAATTTAAAAGCAAATTCCTATAGCTCAGAGCTCTCTGTAAAGTACTCTGAAATTTTTAAAATAAATTCAAGTGACAAATAAAAATGCTCACTGTTGAAATGTATAGATAAAAATAGAGGTATTAAAAAAGGAAAAAGAATGAGGCATTAAATACTACAATGACACAGGTGGTTTTTTTATTAAATGCTCTTGGTATTTGCAGGGAATTCATCTGAGTTTACTTAGACATCTGCAAGTTATTTGTCTAGACTTAAAAAGTCAACCTAGATCACTGTCATCTTCAGCATATAGTGACCTTCAGAACCACACAAGGAAAATATGTACCTTTAGAGGGCAAAACACTTCTGCTAGGATTAGAGTACAAGACTGGTTGAATTAATTAGAATGATCTTTACTTCCATTAACTGTATGGATATCTGTACAGTCGCCAATTTGGATTTAGACAACTAAAATTTAGATGTTTTTATCCTTATGTTCTGAAACTGTATTGTAAAGAGTGTTTTCCATCCATATTATAATTTATTATGTAAGAGTGATGCAGAAGTGAAGCCATCCAGTCCTCATTCATTCATTCTGCTCTAATCTACTTAGTTCTGCACCTACTTGAAAGTGCTCTAATAAAACAAATAATTCTGGAATCTACAACCAGTTTTGAGGTTTCAGGCTAAGATTTCAGGTTCTTGTGATGACTGAACTGCTCAAATTTCCTGCACAAGTTCAGCCACTGAAGTAATCCCAGAGCCCTGATATTTATATTTATTCTTATGCAGGTTCAGTCATTGAGACTAACAGAGCTTTCATTCTGTCATTTAAAGGACAAATACAAATGAACCAGCTATAAAAATTGTGTCTCTACCTTTTGCAAAATCCATATAGTCCTAGTGGCAAATACTTTAGGGTAAACTGTGTGGTGGAAAAGTCAAAGTAATCCGTGCTTTGAGAATTTACACTCATTAGAAAGAAAATACCATGAAAAATTTGTGAGAAAGATGAATACAGAGAAACTATCAATGTGCTCTTCTTATCTCTTTCTCTCATTACTGTTTTTATCTTGATTGGCACAACAGACCAAGAATACCCTGCAAAGTCGTAGGTTGCTGAAATAGATTTTTTATAATGTAAGAAAATTAAATATGTCTTGATTCTAACTAGGAAGAAGAAAAGGAAAAAGAAAAAGGCAAATTCAATGCCATGCTGTTCTTAGATGCAGCCCTAAGTGTTACTTACAGGATGTATGCTCTAGTTTGAAAGCCTTGACTGGTGCTGGATTACAAAAGGTGGTATAATAAACTTCATTTCCCACATATATGATTAATTGCTTTTTCTCTCTGAGCAAAGCCCTTATTTCTCTAGTCCCAGGCAAACTAGATGGAATGCATAGGGGACAGTATATGAATTCTACTGCTTTCTCCCCGCCCCAAAGTGAGGAGAAAGCATATTTGTCTTTCATTTTCAAAGAAAATTTTTATTGCTAAGGAAAATACCCACTAAAGACATGTACTCTTAAATTAGATTTCTGGCTCTTCCTCTTAAATCTTAAAACAAAAAAAATAGTGTTTGTAAGCATGTCTTTATATATCAGGGTGATAGATCTATTATTTCAGAGTTCCTTAGACATTAAAAAGCAAATATAGAAAAATACATGCAAAAATTTGAAACAGAATCTGGTAATCTCTGGGACTTGTTCCCAAAACTGACCTAATTTTCATAAGCTTTCTAAAGAAAGCATCCAGATCTCAGGTGAAACCATGCATTTCTGCAAAAACCAAGGGATAAAAAGTAAATTGTTGAAGTTCTGGAATTTCCCTTCCCTTCCCTTCCCTTCCCTTCCCTTCCCTTCCCTTCCCTTCCCTTCCCTTCCCTTCCCTTCCCTTCCCTTCCCTTCCCTTCCCTTCCCTTCCCTTCCCTTCCCTTCCCTTCCCTTCCCTTCCCTTCCCTTCCCTTCCCTTCCCTTCCCTTCCCTTCCCTTCCCTTCCCTTCCCTTCCCTTCCCTTCCCTTCCCTTCCCTTCCCTTCCCTTCCCTTCCCTTCCCTTCCCTTCCCTTCCCTTCCCTTCCCTTCCCTTCCCTTCCCTTCCCTTCCCTTCCCTTCCCTTCCCTTCCCTTCCCTTCCCTTCCCTTCCCTTCCCTTCCCTTCCCTTCCCTTCCCTTCCCTTCCCTCCCCTCCCCTCCCCTCCCCTCCCCTCCCCCCCCCTTCCCTCCCCTTCCCTCCCCCTCCCTCCCCTTCCCTCCCCTTCCCTCCCCTCCCCTCCCCTCCCTCTGTGGTTTCATTTTCAGATTGGGAAAGCAGAAATTGCTTATAAAGGCAATAGATGACGGATATGCACCATGATGGTTTCTTATTCACTTATTTCTGGATGATTTTTGCATGTGAAAAAGAATCCTAGAATCAGAATAAATGTATGGCTGAGGCTGGCCAGGACTAGTCTCTTAATCATCCATCCTTTTATGCCAAGCTGCTATCCAGCTGGTCAGCTCCCAGCATATACTGCTACATGGGGTTGTTCCTTCAGAGGTTCAGGCCTTTACGCTTGACCTTGTTGAACTTCATGACACTCTTGTGGAACCATTTCTCCAGACCGTGGGGGTCCCTTGGGATGGGAGCCTGACCCTCTGGTGCATCAGTTACAACTGGTGTTAGGTGTTATCTGTAACCTTGCAGAGGGTACACTCCACCCCATAAGCCAGATCCATAATGAAAGTGTTAAGGGGGATTGAACCCAGGGCTCAGCTAGGGGGTGGCCAGTCACACAGTTTTGAGTCATCCTGTACTTCACTCACCTAACTCATATTTCATCAGCTTCTCCAGTAGGATCTTATGGAATACTCTTTTGGAAATTTTACTGAAGTCTAACTGTCCTTTCTTTTGCTTAACATTTCCTCTCTGTTAACATGTACCAAACAAAATTAATTTTATGGCCTGGGTTGGATTGACAAGCAAGGCCAAGGAAAAGCAGTTCTGGTTGAAGACATAGATTTGATAGTACATTAGACTCTTTGAAAATTATGATTATAAAGACAACAAAAGATAAAGATCTATGTTTGCCGGGTAGCAGAAATTTTGTCCTAGACCTCATATTTCATGGGTGAATCCTAAATACACTTAGATGTGATATAAGTGCTACTTATCCTCAGAAATAGTGTTTGCTCAAGTATGAGCAGAAGTGGAACTGTAGTTGTACAGGCAATATGACAGATGAGATGTGTCTTGAACTGTGATCCCAAATCCTACTGCAGTTAATTATCTGCTGTTGAAGCTCTGAGTCTCAGCAGACAGAAATTAGCTATTTTATTACTGAGCCAGTGGATGTCGAGGGCTACCCCAGAGCCACTTCAAAGACCAGAGAGGGAAAGTACTGTACTCTATGTAACACAGGACAAACCAGCACAAATCTGCTATGGTAAGTAAAAAAGTCAACAGACTTTTTTGCTAATGTATAGGTCCCCATATATCAATTATTTTGTGTAAATTTCAAGATAATCTATTGTTTATACAATTTAAAGCTCTTTCTTTTTCTTAAAATAAGTATGCGTAAAATTTACTGAGATTTGTGCAATGCTTTTTTGCTAAACAGCAATGCAAAATTCCTTGTCTATATTTGTCAACATATTCCATATTGTTAATTTAACTGAAAACTTAGGCTTGACCTAAAAGAATTTTACTTTATTAAACTGTGTGGAGTTCTAACTTTTCTATCAGTTCTACTGTGAAATACATGTGATAACAGTTTTAAGTTAACCATTTCTTAAATATGTATTCTGGAAATATTAATCTCTACTGAAGACTGAAGCAATCTATTTAAAAAATCTCAGCTTATTAAAATGCTTCTCTTGCCTTTATCTTTTTCTAGCCAGTGCTAAGTAAGCTGTGATTTTCCAGGAAATGATAGAATGTACACATATCATTAGGTCTAGATACCAGATAAAAACCACTATTTTTTTATTTTTACTCTTGAATCTATACTGAATCTCTATGTATAAATTTCCTTCTTGAGACAATGAGATTTAAGGATGTTTCTTCTGAAACAAAGACACAGATATTGGTTTATTTGTATTTTGTGTACTTCCTTTTCATGTAGTTGTTTTAAATGCAGAAGTACAAGATAAGAAATATGGATAATCTGACTGACATAATAAAAGCCACCAAGCTTTTGTTCTCAGATTTCTTCAATAGGATTGTGCTTCTAGAAGTACTGGTAGTGTACCCAAAGATTCTTTTTCTTGTTAATAGCATCTTTGGGGAACATTAATCTCTTAATAATTGAGAAACACTAGCTAAGATGTTAGCTTTAAATGACACATTAGTAGCTGTCATTTAAATTGATAGGTAAAGCTCTAATTGAGAGTAATGCCAGAAGGTAACTACTCTGTTGTTAAATTTTTACTGCTTTATTAAATTACTGACCTGATGCAACTCTGCACCTGGCTGAGGTGTATTACCACAGTATATTGGAGTCTTTTTACCATATAAGGCCAAAAATTGTGATTTTATTCCTTTCTAGCATAAAAGCTTCATATTCTGTTTTGTTTTGTTGTCAGATTTTGGATGGCTAAATAGATGGATATTCTTTCTTTCAGTCTGCCTAGCTATCTGTCATCATGTCTGAACAATTTTTTTATGACCTTCAATGTAAGACTCTCAATTGCTTAGACCTCATAAAGAATCAATAACCATTCCTTACAAACAGAGGCAAATAGATAATATTCTATAAGACAGTCCTGCCATATTGCGACACAATACTTGGTGCTTTAAAAACTCTTTCAGTATTGCTTTGTTTTGCAGAAACAAGTAGATAGATTTGAACTATTTGAAAGAACTCTTATACTCTCCTAAATGTTATGCAAAATGGAATAAAAGACACTTAGACATTAAATACTGCATTAAAAGTTACCAGTCTGGAGCAGCTCATCATGTTTGCCCTTTTCTCTGTCTGTGGACATAGCAAAATTTTGAAACCCGCTATTTGTGCTGTTATGTTTGTAGAGACATTTATAGGGAGCATTCTGTCAAAATTTAGTATTTGACCACTGTGAGTGCTGACATTTTTATGCTTCCACTAAAACACTCAGTATGATTTCAGACCGGCAATTTATAAACAGAAGCAGTGGTTCCCTCTATCCCAACAGGACACCAAGATGCTGAGAAGAGACACAATTCAGGGTCTATGTCCTGTGCTACTTTTGTGGAAAAACATTTAAACAGTAGGATGGGTTAGTGTGCTCTTAGCTATTCCTAATGATTTAGTGAATATTCTGGGGAGAGTGTGATAATGTTCCTTTGTCAATCTGCTGCACAGGGATGTTGGTCTCTGTTCAAATTTTCTATTTAGTTTAATGTTCTCAGCATGCTAACTCACACTTTGGAGTTCTGGGCAATGTCTAGAACATATTAAAAACACATCTACATATTTTAAAGAAAGATATTGTATCTACAGTTCTTTTAATATGAAATGAACCTTGACAGTTTGCATTTTATGTCTGACAGCCTGGTTAATCACAAGGCCTACTAGCTGCTCTAAAATTAACCAAAGTAATGCAAAGGGAATATGTTAGATTAAAGTGAAAGAATTGTTGGTTTAGCTGTCATTAATGTGTAGAATTATTTTCTGTTACATAATTTATACATGGACTCTAATGCCTTACATCTTGGATCTGCAAAACTATTAGTAACTTGGATACAAGTTGCTGCATTTCTCTATTTTGAATGTTTCTCTCAGCTTTCCAAAATCATTTTGGCAAAGGTACACATACACTGTGTTAACACAGGTCAGGTCTTGTGACTTCAAGACATGACAGAAGCTTGCATCTATTACTAGCTGTACGCTCACCATTTTCTCCTGCATGCTACTTCCATAATAGGCAGACGTGGAGGAAACCTATCTCGCACAATTTAATGGAACATGACAGTAGCAGTTAAGCCTGCATAGGAATAATTATCTCCACCCAGCATCACACTCAAGTCCCTCCTTTGCATTGCAGCTCAGCTGACAGCCATTCTGTTCCCTTGCAGCACTACAGGTCTACCTTGGCCAAGCCATCTACTCAGTTGAAGCCATTTGGCAGCATTCCACTTTTTATTTCAGGTCAGCATCGTACTGCATAGCATTCTGATTTAAAGATGAAACAGCTGCAAACGGGAACCATAAGGACCAAAAGGTTATCAGGAGGGCTGCCTGAGGAAAAAAAATCATATTAACAGGGATTTGCCCTCAAGTGAGGCTTTTTTTATTTAAGTTCTATTTCCATTGATAAAAGACCTATTGCTCTCCAGCATTTTCAATAATCATATGAAATAATGAAAAATATGAAATAACTTCTACTAAACATAAAAGAGTGGCATAAAAATTGAGAAATTATAAATAATATTGGAAAAGGAGCTGTTACACAGAGTGATATGGATCATTTAGTAGCTGATTAAGATTTTTTTAACATAGCCATATATTCAATAAAAGATCTAGTAAAAACAATTCATAGGATATATAGACTGTGACCAAATAACTCAGCATGTGCTCTCAACATAAAGCTTTGTGAAAAATAAAAGATAGTTACAATAATTTCAAATAAAAATACAATACTTGGGTTCAAGAATAGAGAGTAGTTTTACTGCTACATATGAGTGCAGCTAACATGAGGGCAGTACACACATAGTCAAATGCATCCATTCTTAAAATGATGCTAAAAGCCAGAACACATAACTCAAAAAGAGAATCAATTTTATGTTAGAAAATTTGGAAAAAAAGCATATACTTTTAAAACTCTGTTTGGGTGTTTGAGGAGAACTGGAGAAGGAGGTGAGTAGATTAGGGAGTGCATGTACCTTTTCAAGGAGGAAAAGTCAAGTTCTGAAATATTAGCATTCTGTGAGAAAAAGGCATAACAAGAACAAAATTCCAGCAGCTGAAGCCAAAAAAATTGCATTTGAAATTGCGAAACATGCTTTGAATAATAAGCATGCAAAGCTACTCATAAAAAATACCAAAATAAATAGTGAATTCTCCATCTCTTTTCTTCAAATCAAATATTTGCGTTTCTATAAAAAATGTTTTGATCAAATTCAGCTCACAAGAGTGAAGTGTAACTAGACATTAATCTTTCTGGCTCTAAAAAGTATCAATATGAATCTGTGATAATTATGTAAGTAATAATGATGACACACATGATGTTGAATATCATGGACAGGCTTATAGGAAAGGGAGTAGGATCACAAAGGAGATGGAACTGCTGTTTGTCTCTAGTTGCTGACATAGCTAAAAATCTCAGCATAAAATGCAAGAAAGTATGAAGTACAACAACACCATTTTCTGACAGTGTCATACTAACGTTCTGCTTATGCAAAAGGGGCATCTGTAACAATATGTGGACTTCCCTCATATTAAATGGTACCTAGGCAGGAAGGCTTTGTTGCATCTACTAAGATTTGGCTGATCCTTTTATTTATCAATGGTGGTTAGTAAATGTTAGTCAAGCCTGACCCATCTAAAGGTCATCAGCAAGGAGAGGTCCTCAGATTATCATACTTCTTTCTGTTCAAATACAGTACAGATGACACTGCAGACTGTTGGAAAACTTTCACTGAATACATTGCTCTTTATGTCCTATTCTGCATGTGGAATACATAATTAGAAAGAGTTTGGATGAATAAGAAGCTGATAAATCTCACATAGATTTAGGTAGTAGGTCCTCCTAATGTGTCTGAATCAGGATCATGAGAGATTTTAGTTAGGGATAATTACGAAACAAAAGAGGTATAGGAATTTTTCCTATATCTCTCTAAGGGTCCAGCCTTTGCAAAGAGGGGCTTAAAATAAATAGCAAGACTGCTTTTCTGGTGTGTTTTGTAAAATCAAAAGGTTTAATAAATGAAAAATAATAAACATTACAGAAATAAAAGTCGAGCACAGGTGACAAGGTTGAGAAGTCTCTGCCACCTTGCTAAGACACCCTAAAAAGCTCTCTTGTTCCTTTATAACTTGATGGTTCAGGTGGGCTGTTTGGCCCTTGGCCCAATGAAATCAGCACTAGGCTTTGAGGTACACTTCTAAAGCCCAATCACTGCTTCTGTGCTGGCACTGAGCCAATTGCTGTCAAGCTAGCAAAGAACTTTCTGGGTTCTTCACCTTATAAGAATTACAAGGGGTGAGTCCCAAACCTTTCCCTATATGGAAACACTTACTCGGGTGTGGGGTGCATTACTACAAAGAGGTGCCATATGTCTGATTACATTAAAAGAACAGTCTAGAGCAAGATAAGAAAAGTTACCATCCTAAAAATCCTTCTGTTCAGTTTCTATCTAAGGCATAAGCTGGGCAAGTGCCCTGCTGTTTGACCTGAAACAACTGATGCCTGTAGTACTACTGATTTACTGTCCCATACAAATATCTTAATAATGTGCTTTTTGCCTAGATTTGATTTTAAAAACCATGAAATCAATGCTTCCACCTAAGTCCCATAATGAAATAAAAATGCCCTTGATATGCATAGCTCACATCAGGGCATTCCACGATGTTCCACCAACTCTTTTGGAAAACACAGTTGACAATGCTGGTGATGGCTATGTGTTCCGTCCTGGTCCTGCTTACATGATTTAAATTTGCAGAAAAGCATGTAAATACTATGGCATCTGTGAAAAAGATGTCAGATTCTTCTAACTATTTTTACTCAACAGTTCTGTATATTGATCACTGGCTAATAAAAAATGACACTCAAATCCTGGAGCAAATACATGAATGCAGAATCCCCCTTTCCAGACTAGTTGTACCAAAAACAGGGGTAGAGGGGATATTCCTCTCACTTGGCTTTTTTTCAGTCCTTTGACTCATGAATTTGTTGTTCTCTGCTCCTCAGTGGTATAACTTGAACAGGAAAGATGAAAACTAACTAATCTAGTATTTAGGGTTTGTTCTTGAGAGATTTGAAGTGCTTGATTACCCTTAAGAGGAAGAAATGGCAGAGTCTTCTTTTGTGGTACCCTTCTATGGGCAATTTATGAAAGATGTGTGACCTACCCAACAGCTACATTTTAAAAGAAAATATATTCAACTAAAAGAAAATGGAAAATACACCCCTCTCCCCCATATCTTGCACTAAATGCAAGAAGAAATTGAAGGAAAAAATATGTTTTCACATCTCTTTCCAAATTCTCTGGTGTATTTTTTCACACTGGCATGTTTTTTTCAAAATATAACGCGTTCAGTGAGAATGAAATCCAAGCATCACAAGAAGAACTGATCTGTCATGATATAGAACCAGAACATGGTGTGACAAACTAATTATAGTCCATACTCTTCCGGCAAGAGGAAGCTTAACCAGCTAATAAGTGACAAGTATACTGTGGCTTTACACTGTCCTAATTTCTTTCTGTTTCTTAAGATTCTTATGAAGAACATGATCTTCCATAGGATATTCCTTACTATGCTCTGTTATTACTGAAGTTTTGGCAGTGATGCAGGTTTTTACTGAGTTATGCATATATGCTGTAAGCCCATCACTTAGAATAAATCTAGTTTTTTCTTCTTCCTAGTACAGGTTGCATCTAAGTTTACTTAATTATCAATATTTTGTAATAAACAATGCCTTTCTTTGAAGTCATAATAAAGAAGTATCATGGTACCTCTCCATAGCTACATTATTATTGTTGAGATTATTTGTCATTAGCTTCTTGGAGCTGAGGAATCCTCATCTGTGCTTATTTTATTTGCCGTTTTCAAGGCTTGTGTTACTGGAAAATAGTTTCAAGGCAGAATGTTTAACATGACAAAGCTATAAATTATGTAAATTTCCTTCCTGATTATCTTCTTCACTGACCACATGGGTGCCCACCTCTTGGTTCTCTGTTCTGTGATGAGAAATGAAAGAAATGTACAAGAACCATGCATCACATTGAACACCACTAATGGGAGAATGAGTAGTCCAAAGAACTACCAGCAAAACTCCGCCGCAATGCCATCTAGATTTGTTGCCTAAAATTCGATGCCCTGAAGATTTAGCTGCACTATTCTGAAGCAAAATATTAACATTCACTAAAATGTAAAGGAAAAATGTAATAATAGAAAATTAATGACTACAGGAAACAGCTTAATCATGAAATGTGCATTTTGGAGAAAAGTGGGACACATACAGCCATGCTTGAAGAATATCATAAAGGTCTCAAACCATTACGAAACTGGTTCAATGCAAAACCCCTTTGATGACTGCACTTGAGTTTTCAGACTTCCATGCAACTAATTTATTGTGTTTCTGTTTTTCGTCTGTCCCATGAGAAAAAATTAAATATACAAGTAAAACCATAAGGCACATGAAGCAATATCAGCAATTTCAAGAGGTTCTGTTTATTGCATTACCAGATTTTTTACTCATGAACTTTGTTCTAATCATATTAGTATCAAAGTTTATTATTTTTACTGATGATAACATTATTAATGTAATTACTGATGATCAATGATTAATTATGGAGTTCCAGCATTAATAAAATAATGCTATTTTTTATGGTATCATTTTTAAAATGCATTATGACTAGACTTTTCTTATAATACATATATGAATAATATTCATTCTGAGGCTTTATTTTTCTATTTCAGAACAATTTTATACAAGAAATCCTTTAAATTTTTTAAACTCAAAAACGTTATGATTTTAGGAGGCATAAGAAGTGAGGTAGACTATAGACTATTCTTTTCTTATCCTTATATAATGTTATTTAGATTAAATTCAGAACTATGAATTGGCCAAAAAGGATGTGGGAAAGCTGAAAGTTTTATATCAGTAAGCCATTACTAAGAGAATAATTAGGTGGAGAAAAAACAGATATATAGGACTACAGAGAAGAACATAAACTACGTGTAAGGTGAACCTTAAATCGTGAATCAGAAATACAGTATTTCCAAAATGCATATTTTTGCTTTGAGTCTTGGAAGATAAATGAGATGCATCTGCTACAGCTGGAGTGAACATTTTAGTTTTAATTTGAATAACTTTATGGCTATAAAGTAAATAATTACTTCAAATACATACATGCATATATCTCTCTATATACAGGTATATATGTCATGTATACATTGCAATAGATTTCAAAACCAATGTTAATATCTAGAAGATCATACCACTCACAGAGGAGGCTTTTCATGGAAAGACATTTCATGATACTGTTTAGACACAAGCTGGTGCAGTTGGACGTGTTCCTCATTCACAATTCCTAGCAAATGGACTTTTAATTAGGCAAATTCTGCAACACCTGTGACCTGGACAAGCCTCAGCACCTTTTGTAATGTTGCCATGTAGACCACAAAAAATGATTTGTCATCAAAATCCAGTCATTCCCTCAGGAAGTCTCTGATTTATTTAGACTTATATGAAAACTAAAAATGAGCTCACAGCCTTATGTGCCCTTGACAAAATAAATCCTGAGGATACAAATATGAAATAACCCCACGATAAATTGCTGTCTTTTGAACATTTTCCTACATGATTAGTAAAATTACAGGTCAGTTCCTTCCATTGCAAATATTGTGAAAGGTAAATATTTCACCAGTAATGCCAGCTGGCAGTGTAATACACTAAGAATATAATAGTTTTAACCCATAGTTCTGCAGTGCTATTTCAATAATTTTCTACATCTCAAAGCCCCCTCCCTGTTTTCTCTATAGGGCTACTGTTCTCAGCAGAACCGGAGTAGAGAATGGATAAGTTCAAATCTGACATCATAAATGATATTTGCATTAAATCACTGTCCTGTTCATCTGTAAGACAATGATGTTTCTGGATTTCATAACAATATTTGCCTCAAGATTATTTTCCTCCTCAGAGAGGCATGATGCCTGTGATAAACATGCATTGCAACAGTCTGTGGTGCTGCTTTGTCCTTGAAAGTGGCAAAAATGCATGCAAACATATGATGTGAAGGGCAGATGCTGTCAAACCGTGACTGAAGAGGCTGTGGAGCTGTATGACAATTACCCACCTTGTGACTGGGAGTCCATACACCAACCCAGAGTGCAGCAAAAACAGAATTAGAACTCTCTTGGCTACTTGTCAGGCTGGTTGACATTACCTCCACGTCTTATAATTTGCTCTGAATATTAAGAAAACAAAACATGAATTAACATTTTTATTGCTCTTGATGGTTACAGACATTAAGGTGTATATTTCTATCTCACATGGTTAAGAATCGGAAACAGAATACTTTTTTGTTGCTCTAACTTTAGTGAATTTTAGATAATCTGACAAAAAATTGTCTTTGCGCTGCTGATGTTTCTCTATCCAGAAGCACAGTCTACTTACGCCTTTACTTCTGAACACAACAAATTAATCTCTCTTCTCAAAAGATTAAGGAGAAGTCTGTAAGTTAAGCCTTGTGAAAGCAACTTAAAAACAAGAGACAAGTGAAATAACCTAATAAAGCATAAATTGATAGGGAAAAAAGACTATTTTTCCCTGGAACCAGGACTATCAACAGAAAAAGGAAACTTTAATGACCTGTGTTCAAACACAAATGGAGGTTGCCAGTGATGGAAGAACAAACACGTTTTTGTATATATTTTTCACCATGGGGTAGTAATATTGACTCAAGCTGAGGAAAAAGACACTATAAATATATATGAAAGACCCCATTTAAAAGAAATTCTAGAATCCTGTCATGATGATGCAGTACATTACAATTTGATTCTTCTTTCCTGTCTCTTCTGTTGTAATTAATTCAGACACCAAAGTTAGAAACTTCCAGCTCCTGCCTCAGCATGAATCTTACCTGGGTCAAAAAAATAAAGTGATTCACTGGGACATGCCTACAATGAAGCACATGATAGACAGGCCTGCTCCAGCTTCAAGTTAGTGCAGAGGCAATGTCACTGCAGCAGTGTGGCAAATTGAACCTTCCAGACTTGCACATGCAATGCCTGTATTGATTCTAATACTTGAACTCACTCACTTAAGGCTAGATTGGGTGTCACTGCACAGCACTAGGGTGCCAGCTCCTTAGCCCTGACCTTGTGAAGATGGTCACTGTTTTGCCCACAAAGGAGACAGGTCCTCTCTGGACTGTCCAGAGCTTTGCTTGGCACAAAGCCATAGGGCAGGTGGTGCTCCAGCTTGGCAACCTCAGTAATGGGATTGTACTGACCACAGAGCACCCAGTGAATTCTTCAGCAAAACAACAAATGAAAAAATGAAAACTAAAGTAATTTTTTAAGGGCAAATGTCGAGATAGCACTAGTGGTGCAACAGGGAGCTGGTAAACAATTTTTTGCGAAGTAAAGAAATGTTTTGCCTGATCACTGAATTCCTACAGCAAAAGTGTACATTCTACAGTAAGAAAGAAAAAAAAATTCTTATATTTCACAGAACTGGGACCATGAGACTGCCTCTAGGTTTTTGACAGAATTTGCCATTAATCATATTTTAATGAAACATTGTTGTGGTATAAATCTGAATCATTAAGTCACCCACAGTTTGGTTAACTGAGTGTTCAATACCACTGTGTAACTGCTGTGTCTGAAAATGATTCAAAAAAGTCAGATAATACTTTCATAATGAAAAAGAGAAAAATTATTCTCTCTGATTTTTCTGGATTTTTATTGGTATTTTTAAAATATATTCCCTCAATATCCTCCAAAAGTTTTGAATATGTTAAATGTATTTATAACTTTTAAAAGTTACTGGTGTAGTCATATTGTAAATATAACTTGTATCTGTGCAGGCAATCTGTAAAACAGGCTCATATTTTAAAGTGTTATGTACTTGGGTTGACTGCTGAAGATTTTTAAGTATTCCACAATGGTGAAATGGTATTTCCAGCATGGATTTTGATCCAAAGCATCCCCCAGGAGGTACAAATCAATATAAGGCTCTAGATTTTCTGGGTCTGTAGTGTGAAGCAACAGGTAAGGAAAAAAAGTCATTCTTAGATAAATAGAAAGAGGATTAGAAAAGTGGAAGTACAGACCTATTTTTGATTCTCTATGACATTAGTGAGACCTCTACTGTGTTCTGTTTTATGAACTCATTTTAAAGCAGCATTGATATATTAGAAATGGCTTTAAAAAGAGCTACAAGAGCGATAGAAGTTCTAGGGAAAAAACGCTATTTCAGTGGGATACCTACCCAGTTCAGTCCCTTTAGCTTAAAGAAGTGAAGGTTAAGAGGTGAACCTGATCATGATCTATAAATGCAGATACTTCCAACACTAGAGGGAAATTTAATCTATCAAAGACATTAGAGACCTAGAGCCTGAACACAGAGCATAGGTCAATTGAGACTAGAAATGAAAGAAGCATTTTTATAGTGAATCATCACTAACCAACTGAATAAGTTACCTTGATGCTTCATAAGTATTCAAAAAAGATTAGATGTCTTTCTGAAATATATGTCTTAGCTGAAACAAAAAACATGAGGCTTGATATGCCATTCAGGAAAATCAGGTGTGTTAAACATGTCCTATGGTCACCCAAGTGTAAATTCATCTAAATTGTGAACTAGTATTTTATACAATTATTGTCCTGATGACTGACTTGGTTGCAAACCAGTTTCAAGATGAGACTTTGTAGAACTTATTTGATTTTTCATTCCTGAAAGTGCACAAAATATTTATACAACCTTCCTAGTAGACTTTGTTTTGTAGTGTATTTCCAAACTTAGGCATTTTTACAAGACATCACTGTCACCCATTTTTAGATAGTCTGCATTTATTTGTCTTAGGGACTGAGACAAAAGGAAGATTGAGGACCATTATGTCTTATTTTTTGACTAAAAATTACAGGAGATGTGGAAAAACTCTTTAAAAATGCCATTTACCATACTGATAGTATGTTGGTTATCACAGTTTTGTCCTTTTCTGCAGGTTCACACTAGGTTTTATTTTATTTTATTTTATTTTATTTTATTTTATTTTATTTTATTTTAATCTTTTATACTTACTGTGATGCCATAGAAGTTCTAGCTAGACACTCTTGTTTTGAGCTATACTGCCTTGCACCAGGCAACTTGAAAAGAAAGGCTCTACTCCAATGCGTATTTATTATGAGACAGTAAAATTTTTCTGCATAAAAAACTCGTCTCCCAGTATAATCAGGAGAAAGCTACTCACTTGAGTAGCATTAGAATAGGATGTCTTCCATGGCTGTTTTGATAAGATAGAGGAAAAGGCTGCCTTTTGTTTCAAGTTTCAATGATGTGTTTCAAGATCTATCTGACATCTCTCTTTTACCTGTCTTCCTTTTTACTTTACTGATTTTGATCTCACTGATTCTATCCTGCAATTTTCTGTTCAGATCCTGCTCTCTCTGATTTCCCTTATATGTATACTATTCATATGAAGTTCAACAAGGGGAAGTGCTGGATTCTGCACCTGGGAAGGGGCAACCCTGGGTGCCCAGACAGACTGGGAAATGCGATGCTGTGAAGTGCCGTGGAAAAGAACCTGGAGGTCCTGGCTGATGGAAAGCTGAACATAAGTCAGCAGTGCCCTGGCAGCCAGAAGGACCAATGGGGGCATCAGGCCCAGCATCACCAGCTGGGCAAGAGAGGGGATTGTCCTGCTCTGCTCTGCACTGGGGCAGCCTCACCTTGAGCACCGGGGGCAGTTCTGAGCACTGTAATATAAGTAATATGTAAAGCTTTTAGAGAAACTCCAAAGGAGGGCAACAAAGATGGTGAAGGGCTCTCGAGGGGAACCTGTATGAGGAGTGGCTGAGGTCACTTGGTCTGTTCAACCTAGAGAAGAGGAAATTGAGGGGACACTTCAATGTAGTCACAACTTCCTTGTGAGGGGAAGAGGAGGGGCACTGATCTCTACTCTGTGGTGACCAGTGACAGGACCCAAGGGAATGGCCTGAAACTGTGTCAGAGGAGGTTTAGGTTGGATATCAGGGAAAGGTTCTTCACCCAGAGGGTGGCTGGGCACTGGAACAGGCTCCCCAGGGAAGTGGTCACAGCACCAAGCCTGATAGAGCTCAAAAATGTTTGGACAATGCTCTCAGGCACATGGTGGGACTCTTTAGCATGGTCCTGTGTATGGCTGAGAGTTGGACTTGATGACCCTTGTCGATCCCTTCCAGTTCAGCATATTCTTATTCTATTATTCTTTTTTCCATATTTCCTCTTCCGTTTTTCTTTTGCCTTGTCTTCTGTCTTACTGCTAGTTTCCTGGTTCTTTGCTTCATAGTTCAGTCTTTAAACCTTTAAAAATTACTCTAGAATTTCACACTACTATGAATTTTTTACATAATACGTCATCAATGCGTGAAATTAATACCAGTGAAATTCTCATGATATAGCTGAAGTTGTTCCTACATACAGCAACAAGAACGCCAGCTTAGTATTTTTAATATCATATATACTTACACCCTGGAGGATAACAAAGCATGGAGGCAACCCTTCCAGAACACAGGAGAAAAAAATGCAGGTTGTGTGATGAAGTGATTTTCTTTAATAAACAAGATAAATACATATGCCTCTTGAGTTCATTCTTACTAGTACAAACATGAGCACTACAGAAAAAAAAAAAGTGATTTTCTTATGCTTCTTTATTTTGATTCCCCCAGGCTATTATTTCAACACATTGTTTTTAGGAGGAGGAAATGTATTTTTAATATGAATTATGGATAAATCTGAAATGTGTGGATTATGCTGACAAGCATATTTATTTAAATTTTAGAGAAACACAAGACAAAAGATTCAATTTTTCTAATGTAATGTGTCACAAAGTTGAGGGGATGCTGAATTTTGGAATGAGATATTCAAGATCTTTAAACAGAAACGTAAAGAAAGCTGCTCTACTAGTATAATATATTATTAGCACCCTACCCCCAAAAAAAAAAAAAGAAAAAAAAAAAGAAAAGAAAAGAGAAGAGAAAAAATAAACCAAAAAAACCCAGAGAGACACTTTTCTGTGTGCATCAGTTAGGGGGAAAAGAACACCTAGAACTTTTTTTTTTTTTTGGTAGAACACCATCTATACCTGTGTCACTATGGAAATAATGTGGATTCATACTGTTACTATTAAAAGCAATGTTTCAGAAAAGTTATTGATAACACTTTGTGCCTCACAGTTCCAGGAAGTCTGAGCCTACTGGTCAAAATGCAGTCCTCCAGTTTACACAGACTCCTGTGGAATGTTAAATGCCTTCAGCAGCAGGAACAACTTAATCAGGTCTTCTCCAAAAACTGCTTTATTTTTCTCCCTATAGAACTATCTCGTGTAAAAGTTGTTGGTCCAGGGACTTGGGTATTTCAAAGCTTTTGTCGTACCCCACAGAACCATTCCTTGTGCTTCCACAACCTTTAAACTCATTGTCAAAAAATATTCTGCAAATAATTCATAAAGTTAAAAAAAAAAGCTAGGTTTTATGTAGAGTACCATTTGTTTCTCAGAGAAAGTGGGAACAGAGTGATGCTACAGTCCATTAGGCTAACACACACACACAAACTAGAGGTTGCAAAAACAAATAAATTAACAAAAATCATCAGCAATCTGAAAAATAAGCACATAACAGGTGTCAACATTAATTCTAGACACTATGTTTCCAACACCTTTCTCTCCACACCAATAGCATAGCTGTAGGTTTTCTGTCCCTCCCTATCAGAGTTTGATTTCTGATTTCCGACTTTCAGTATCAGAAGTGAATCTTGATGCTAAAATCAGTGAATTGTGCAGGTTGTGCATGTACTTTTCCATCAGTAGTTTTCCTTGTTTTGGGCTTTCAGAAAAACAGTTGTTCAATCTAAAGCAATAGTTTTCAAGATGTAGTTTCTGGACCTAGGAGAGGACCAGGATTTTCTGCAGATGTTTAGGAGATGTACAAATAATAAAAGACAGCAAATAGTAAAGCATAGGGAGTTAGAAAACATAGTAGCATTTTTGTTTCTGAATTTGATGTGTTTTCTCACTGCATGCAAGACTTACCCCTTGAAGCATCAATAATATCTAGCTTGTATATCATGAAGGCACACAGTGTCTCAGACAAGAGAGACTTGTGGACAAATAGTGCTTTTAAAACATATGCACACATGTATACATATAAAATATAACTCAAATCTAAAAGATGCCACAACAACCTCTATTCTTTGTTAATTTCTATGTCAGTAAAATTTCTCTTCTTTTTTGACTTCAAGTTTTTGTTCCTCTATATTACATAATTAAAGAATCCCAGTAAATATGTTGGAAAATTAAGATACTGACATTTTTCAAATAGACTACTTGGACTTCGTAATTCATTTTTGATGGAAGGATATAGAATTCTAATTCTAAGAGTTTAAAAAAAATTAAATAGGAAGTTAACGTAAAATTGTATTATGATGCTGTACTAGATGGGCTTTTTGATACAAGAAAGGCGAGAAAAGATTAAAAATTTCTGTGGCTCAAAGATCCAGACCTTGGATACATTAATTATAAAGGAATTCTGCAAAATGTAGAGCACTCTTCTAATAATTTTAGGGAAGTTTCCCATGTTTGATCAGTTTCAGAATAGAGAGTTGCAGAGTTCCACAGCTCTGCAAAAAATAATTTCTATAGAAATAACAGTTGAAAACAGATGTGAGAGAATACCAACATTCACTGGAAGGCCTTTAATCACGCTGGGTACAATTAAAAGCCTTCTTGAGATGACAGGAAGGGATCTGTGAAGTAAGACCTGGAGTAAGAAACAGGCTGCCAAACATAAATCACTCAAGTTTTTCATCAGCCATCAAGTTTTTATAAACTAAAATGCATCTGACACTGCTTGTGTTTGTAGCAAAAGCCATTCTCTCTTCACAGTTTGTTATCTTCAGTCTCTCAGTATTGTTAATAATTACCTGACACTACACATCTGACAGCCACATGATAGTTACTCTAGTTTCCCAGTGAAGGACAGAAATAGGCACCTATGAGGTATGGTTAGTTTTATACTAACAAGAATGGAATCAAAATAATGGGAAGATGTGATGGCAGTTCTTCAGTGGCAAAGGAAGTCCTAGGAAGAGGCTGCCACGATTTCCAAAGAAACCTGGTGCTCTGAGGGAGTTCTGCATTTCTCACCCTTTGCTCCCACACTATTCCCAGTAAAAGCTGCTCTCTGCAGGCTGAAGGTGCACTTAGTTCAGCACTCACACTGATGAGGATCCTCTTTGGCAGAACTGTGGAGAGGAGAACCTGAAGCAACGAGAAAACTGGAGGACAAGACCCCTCCCTGAGCATGTGTCTCTGCACATAAAACATAAGCACCTTTTTCCTTGATATCATATAAATTCTGAAGTATTCTGCAGTAACATCAGCCAAAGCCAACATCCTGTCTTCTCAAAGCCTCAGTCTGCCTGACTCAGTCTTGTTGTGCCTGGGGGTCTCTCCACAACCTCCAGCAGTGAGGCATAGATTTGTTAATTTCATATTGGATGTTCTGGAAGCAGACATTGGGTAACTGAACTAGCTTCACTCAAAACTGATTGCTGCAGATTGCTGCAGATGAGGTTTTTAGAAAAATAACACAAATACCTTCTGATATTAGCAGATTAATTGTGACAAAGAAATACATTCCCAGAAGTCCAGGGTTGCCCTTTCTAATGTTACACTTGTGATGATCTGGAGATCTTGACTTAATTTGGTTCTATTTGAAACATTCATTAGGAAAAACCAGATTCCACAGACTCGATCATATGTTGATTTAATGCTTTCAGAGTATTGCCACTTTGGATGATGTAAGTCTCATTAACATTACCAAGACCACATCAAAGAAAGTCAGAAAATCCTGTGGAAGGACATCCCTGCAAGATTTACTCTTGTCATGATGGCTACAACCTTGGCAAAAATTTGACAGAACCACAATGAACCTAAACTTTTCTGAGGGCTGAGGGCAAGCATGCAATTCCTATGAATGGAAGAGCTGTCCTATAGTACAATCTATGCTTGTAATGATTGTGTATTACTTATGCAATTTTGGCATTAAACCATTAGTATTTGATTATTATTTGATCAGTGAAGAGGAGGAACAATAAAAACAGTAAAAAACCTTTTTATTTCCTTCTAAATACTGACTACAAAATATAAAAGAATATTTATGCCTTTCTTGCCTTTTTTTTTTCTTTTTCTTTTTTCTCTCATAGGGTATGGCTAGCACTAACCACAGGACTGCGTGGAAGGAGGAAAAGAGGAGGAAAAGAGGAAAGGATTAAATGAGAAGAAATGTTCTTAATGAAAGGATGAGGCTGGAGCAATAAACTAGAGGTTAGGGGATTTTTAGTCTTAACCAGGTAAGTAATATCTTCCCTCCATTGCTTCCTACTCTGCATATGAGAAGCTTCTCTTGCACAGTCTCACTAATTTCCAAATAAAAATGCATTACAGGAACCATGCTGTAGTTATTCTTTTTAGAGCTTCACCAGCATGGGAGAGAACATGATGATAAAAGTTATTGTTGCCTCTATCAGAGTTGCCAGGCCCCGCAGTGGAAAGTGTAACCTTTTACCGGGAGCAGAGGGATTCGGAGAAACAGGCTGGTCCTCCGGAGCAGGAACAGAGTCAGGAGCAGGGCAAGTCTAGCGTGGCTTTTAGCAGAAAGCTTTGACAAACAGCAGAGACGAAACCTGGATCTGTAATGGCTTCCAAAAAGCTTTTATTCCAGCTTGAAGAGGTCTTGTGTCCATGGGAAGCGCAGTTACAGAACAGAGCACATGGCAAGCATGCTGATTTTACCTGGGGAGGGGGAAGGGCAAGGGCAGACACCCAGCCAATAGCCTGGGTGAGGGGAGTGACTCAGGATGGACAGGAATTCCAGGGGTCAAATCCCTTTTGGGGAGGGGAGTGGCTTTTCCCAAGATATCCAATTTCCTGGGTGGCTCTGCCTTGCATTTTGCAAGGTCTCGGGGACCCCGTGTCTGTGTGGAGCCCGGGAAGGAGAAGGGGGGGGAGGGGATGAACTACGGAAAGTACAAAGCACAATGTTACAATGATAACATAGAAATAGTTTTGTTAGGCTCTGAAGGGCTAATGGGAAACAAAGAGAAAACAGTGATCCCAGCTCTCAAGCCATATCTAGTAATTTATATTTTATTTCATTCTTTGCTTAAAAAAAATCAGAAACTCCCCAGTAATTAAGGAAGCTAAATAATATTTTAAAAATGCATAGAAAAACAATAAAGCAAAGTTTGTAGAACATTAATGGGGCATGATTATCTACTAGCTCTTCTAGTAGGACTTAAAAAAAAAGAGAAAAGATTATTATTGCTTAATCACACAGTCAAAATAAAGTAACAAGAGAATATTTACCACATGCTTTCATATATTGTGATAAATATAAAATGTATATTAACAGATTTTTATATATACATACAAGTGAATGTCTGTACACACATCCATATATAGAACACCCAAATTGGAAGGGACCTTTAAAGTTAATTTGATATGTTTGCATAAAAAATTTAATAATAAAAACCTAAAACTTTTAAAAGTAAAAATATTTCCCTATCAAAAAAAACATACACATGTGCTCCAAAGAGCCTACATTTCACTAAAATTAATTGGTTAAAGAAATTAGGTTCATTACAAGCTTTAAAATTCTAATATTTCCAAGGTTTCTGTGAAAGGTGAGAAACACTGCAGCATATACTGAACTACATTATGGTGCTAGGAAAAAGACCGAGAAAACTTAGAAATGGAGTGGCAAGCACCAAATGGCCTAAGATGCAATGAGTGGCAGCAAAAAGGCCCAAAACTTGCCCAAATTCCTCCAATTCCCATCCTGAAATCAGGGCAGAAATGCTCATCCAGAGGGAGGAGAAACATTTGAAGAAATGAGATGTCAAAAAAAAAAAAATTTTTTTCCGAACCAAAGTGAAACCCATTCAAGGGCATGGGATGAGAGGAAGTGCTGGGAATTGCACCAAAGCTTGCCCAATGAATGCTCATTGAAATCGCAAGGTTTCGTTCCCTTTCCCGAAAGGAAAGTCTTCCTTGAAATCTTGAAAACAGAGAACCGAGTGGAACAGACGCTCGGGAAAGGAGATATGAGCAAAACCAGAGCCATGGAAAAAACTGAGCAAATTTGGAAATGGAGTGGTTAGCCCCAGATGGTCTGAGATGAAATGAGGGGCAGTGATAAAAGCCAAAAACTTGAAATCAGGGCAGAAATGATAATCAAGAGTGGGGAGAAGCATTTGAAGAAATGAGATGTCAAAAAAATGCAAAAATTTCCAAACCCAAATGAAACCCATCAAAGTTCATGGGACGACAGAAAGTGCAGGGAATTGTATGCTCTTGTATAGACAGAAAAAGTGAGTTTCTTTGAGACAACTATTGTAGTTTTCTTGCATTTAAATGGCTTGCTGTAGAAGAAGCTGAGCATTCCTTAATGTTGCATCCTTGGAAAGATCTCGTCTGTATAAGGGAAAACTTCTAATGTCTTGCAAATTCAGTGGTGGAAGGGTTGGATACCAAAATGATATAAGAAAAGATTATGTTGTGACATTTTTAATGGAGAATGTTCAATAAAATACTTTCGTTCTCTGGCAGTAGTTTTGTTGTACAGGTTTTTTTTTTTTCTGAAATCATTTTGTAAAATACTGTACCAAGTTTTCAGAAACCTGTGAGACAGATTTGCAAAATTTCATAAATTACTCTTTAAATTCTAAATGTGACATTCAATTGTTCTTCAACTGTACAGCAGTACCGAACCATCTGGGCAGGAGAAGTCTAGCACAAAACACTACTGCTGTCTCCACTCCAAGGCGGGCAAAGATGGAGCCACCAGTGTTATGCCAAGGCATTGGCTACATCTTTTATCTCCTAATAGAGGTCCATTTGCCATTTCCATGACAACAAATGGTGAGAAAATTCCCTGAAGGAACCTAAGGAGCAAGTAACAAAAATAGGCAACAGGCAGCTTCATTCCAATTCAAACTGCATAGAATTTTTGCCTAAAGTTTTATTTATATGCACCCATTTATATTGCTTAGCTAGGGCATTTGTTTTGCAGCTTCCAGCAGCACTCTCCAGCCATAAGTACTCCATAAATTGCAAATGTTCCACATGACATGTGGTTGTCAACTTGCAGGAGAGATGATGTCCAGTCTACTTTCTTACTAAGAAGACCGGCAGCAGTGTTCTGATAGACAAGATCATGTCTTTGCCACTGAAAACAAGATTTTCAAGTCTCTTGTAAGCAGCAAGTTTTAAAAATAAGTTTGAAAAATATCTATAGTACTTGCAACTTTCTTCTTCAGGTTAGTTTGCCTTTCAAATTAAAATAGGACTCATACCTTCAATTTTTTCAAGTGTCTGGAAATTCATTTGGAACAGATTGTTAAGACACTCAGATATATCTGGTCCACAATGTTAGAAAACTGAAGAGTCAGTAAACCCTTGATATCGTCTTTCTTCTTCCCATAATATGCCCTCTAAGGAAAAAATCCTCATATCTTTAGGAAAAATACAAACTCCTTCAACCTAAAAAATGGGCACATAGAATTGCTAAAGTTTAATTCAAACAAGAAACAAGATTACATAAGGAGAGTGAAATACTAGAAGTAGAATAATCAAAATTCTTAATATATTTTAGTATATTTAATTCACCATGAATGTGGATGAACAGATGCACGGATAATCAGGGAGTTTAACTGTTAGTATATAAATCTTGATTTTCCAAATGTGGTGGGTTCATTAATAAAAATATTAATTACCATTATTTGCTTGTTCTGTGTTTCTCGCATCCTCTTTTTTGAATATTTTGACCTTATTGACATTGAATATTTCAAAGCCTCAGCTCTTAGAAATTCACATCTTCCCCTTTTTCCTTAAATTCTTCTCAATATCTAATTTTGGTTATTTTTAATTGGTTTTGAAATAATCTCTATAAACAGCACTTCTATGACAGTAATTGACACAATGTGCAAACAGTTAAAAAAAATGTATAGATGCTGTTATAGTGGAAGGAATAAAGTATTAGGCCAAACAAGCTTTCAAGTTTCATATATTTGTTACTTTGATAAATAACCTAAAAGAGATTTATTTGAATGTAGGGTACATGGCAAAGCTACAGTAATCACAGATACTGAAAAAAAAAGTCAATTTTTTTTCTCTTCTGTGATTTTGACTTTTTTATCTCCTGTGTCTTATGGCTAAAATGATAGTTTACATCAAAACCCATCAGTAACAAAAGTCCATCTAGTTTTGGACAACAGCTGTAATACAGAGTTATTAATTCATGTACTTACAGTACCTGGATCTCAACAGAGTCGCATTACAGCTACATATCTCAGACCTAGACACCTTTCTCTTACCATTCTTCAGATGTTTCTCCCCACTCTTTGAGACACTTTTGACACGTGGTTGTTTTCCATAGCTATACCATCTATAGTCTATCTCTATATAGACACGTAGATGGGTATAGATACACGTAATATAAAAGATCCTCAAATAAAATACACCACTCTCCCATCACTCATGCTCTTTAAAAGAACTGTTAATCATATTCTTTGTTCACCAGAGACATATTCATAGGTATTGTGGTGGTACAAGTGATGGATGAAGTAAAGAAGAGGAATGGATTAGGAAGAATGCCAGAACCAAGTCCTTAATTGTGATACAAAAATTTGCCCTGGTAATTTATCCACACATGATTCTTCCTGTGCTTTTCTCCATCTCTGACTGAAAAGGAAGGGAATGGAAAATATTTCAGCCCATACCAGTGCAGGCAGAGGACAATCTTTACTTTGCTAGCTTTTAAAAGCATTGATAGATATACATGTCAGTTGTTGCCAGATGAAATATAACATTTTAATGTATACTCTATTTATCAAATATCTTTCTATTAAAATTTTTGAGGGGCAGCTGTGATTTCTCTAAGTAGTATTTTTTTCTCTGAATAGGAAATCAACTTGAAAATGAATAGGGAGCTTTGCTAGCTAGAATATTGACATGATAAGACCATTTCACTGTCAAAGAACTATCATTTATGGTATTAAACATCAGTAATTTTACTAAAATGGTGATGTAATGTGAGCTAAGAGCATTTGACAGATTTCAGGGGAAAAAAGAGCAGTAAATGTCTGTTTATGAAATTGAATTGCCCTTAAAAATAAATTGATTCTTCAGTGTTCGTAGTTTTTAATCGGCAGGCAGAATAATTGATAGTTTTATTGCTCAAGCCAATTATCATATATGTACCTATCCATATATTACCAAGATATTCCTAACTCTTCAGTGCCTGCACTTAATAATCCAGAGCCACAATTAGCTAATGATAAAACCAGCTCTCTCATAAATTGCTTTCCAGTGTGCAATGACACATAAGAAATTTTTTAAAATATATCTGCAGCAATATGCAACTGCAAGGCCATGTTTACATCAGTGCTGTTTTAGATGATTGAATTAATTCAAAACAGAAGAAAAAACTGGCTATGTCGGCAGAATAATGTTATTACTCTTGACTCCCCGCTAGCATCTTCCTCTGTTTGATCCTGTCCTCAAAAACCTGTAATCATCAAGTTTCAGGCAGCATTCTCTTTAATGTGAAAATTGAAATAGGCTCAGAAGATTACTTTGGAACTCAGGTACCACAGGATTGTGCCTGGCAGTGGGATGTGACACAATTCAGAGACAGGCAGCTGTAGTGCTGCTTAAATTGTGGACATATGGAATGGGATCAAAACGGTCCAGCAGACATGGTGGGAGTGCTGCCAGGAGGATCTTTCAGGAGAGTGTTTCATTGTCACCTTCACTTCGTGGAGATAAAAGCTTAGCAGGGAGCAAGTGAATAGTTCTGGTGCTGATTACAGAAGGCAAGGAGAGTTCCTGGAGAGAGGCTGTAAAAATAGTACGTTGAAAGTCCTAAGTGACACTGCTAATTTGGAGGCTTTAATCCTATGTCTAGATTTCATTACTGATGACAACTCTGTAAGTAAAGCATTTCTGTAAGGACCTATGTCTGAATGTTGGAAACTCAATTACCCATTGTGTGAATGTGGGTTGATTTAGTGGCCTTCCACTAAAAGGCAGTGGCCCTGGGTTTCTTTTTAACATCATGAAGGTAGCACTTCTCTGTGGATGTTCACATGCTAAAAAAATATACTCAAAGTGTTTTAAAAACTGTGTTTCAAGGCTAAATTTAGTTGTTCTTATCTGAAAAGTTCTGTTGAGGCACTGTCCAAAACCACTGTTTCTTTTAAATTAAAGAATTCAGATGTGTATGTATTCAATATCTAAGTAAAATGATGCTTTGGTAATCAGTTATTTATTTCACTGAGCTAAGATTTCAAGCATAACCTGTTCTCTGTTATTGTATCTTATTGCATTGGATAAAAAACTCCGTGGTGATTTTAAGAGTTCATATTTTCCTGTCTTTAACTATGACTAAACAGATAATGGCACTTGAATTGGCATTCATATGATCAAAGTGCATAAATATTTGAAGACAAATACATAAATGAGGAATTATGGTTTCATTTTTGGCTGTGCTTCAGAGAAGATAATTCCACATTTCAAGACACTGAACACTCAAGTAATGTCAAATGTAAATATTATTAAGGTGAAACATCTAATAAGTGAACAATGCATATGACATTGAGAACAGAAATTGAAATGGACTGTACACTTTCCTCTTACTCTATGTTTATGGTATACTATTATTCTGACTGGTTACATACTATAGAAATGTTGACTTACTTTAATGTTTCTCTTGACATAAAAAATTTTTCTGGAAAACTGTTTATCAGGGAAGATTGAGAGCAGCCATGATACTAAGACTTCCATTTTATCATTTCTGTATTTGCAGAAAAAAGTAGAGCAGGCACAAATGAAAGTATCATATAGAATTCTATTGGCTACCATTGTATGCACAGAAAATAGGAGATTAACAAGATAGATGTAGAAAGACTTCTAACTGTTTTCTTTAAAAACACAAAATGATTATATGTCTGTAGGCTAAAAGTTTATGGGGAATATTTTCCTTCCTCATTTGGAGCATGAGTTTTAGACTGGTTTATATAAAATGCAGATTAACTAAAATCATGACAAACCATTTAACAGTGAAGAAATTTTAAACTTTTAATATGATGCATGAGATTTAAGAGAAAATGGACTCTTAAACCAAATCACCTGTTGGGCAGCTGTTATTCTAATGCATGTAGCATCTCTAAAAATCACGAAGAAGTGCATCAGTTTATTAGCAGTGCTGCACTTGTTCCTTGATGCCATCTTTTATAGTTGGGCTTATTAGTCTTCAAGATTAAAAAATTCTTACTCTTCTTGAACAGAAACGGAGAACTTTAGTTTGATATTTCTCCATCTAGATGGAGCATAAGAAAATCTAAGTGTTCCTAGGTTTGCCAGGGCATTGACATCTAAATCATACCATCCTCTGCAGATCAAAATCATTCTATATTCTGAGCAGAGACTATGTCCCAATTCCAGGTTCCAATACCACCCCCCCCCAAAAAACCCCCAAACCAAACCAAAAACCAAAACCAAAACAAAAAAACCCAAAACAAAACAAAACAAAACAAAACAATTTCAGGAAATACACTTTTTTATCAGCAGTTAGAATACACACCTAATCACCTTTTCAAGAAAGGTATGGTTGAATTAGAAAGGTTGTAATGAAGTCCTATGAGAATAAGCAAAGTCCCTGAACACTTCTTTTACAATCTTTCATAGTTGATAAAAGTCTGATGTTTTGTAATTCAGCAGTTTTTGTCCGTCCTTCAATGTACTTTGAATAAAATTAGCTAGTATATAAATAACTTACTGCAAGGTTATTTTATATAACAAAGTCCTCCTTAATACTCGCAAGTATGGCGTTTCTCTGCCCCGTGGACCACTTTATCAGTGATCCCTTGCCTTGCCCGGCTTCTGGCAGCAGTCGGTAGAGCCACTGGACAGTTCTGCAGCAATACCCACGCGGTGGGCTTTCTGGCTGGCTAGCACTGGATGTAAATTAGTGGCTAATGGCGGAGGAAAGGAAGGCTCTCTTCTGAGGTTTCACAGATGTTTATTCCTCATAGGTGGTGTGTGAGAGAGAGAAAGCCCCGCCCACGCCCCCCTTAAGTAGACAGGCACCAGGGGGCGTGTACATAAACTTTCCACCAATAGGGGGATAGAAAGGGAGGAGTTGGGGGGTAGATTGACACACAAAAGGGCCAATCTCTGGAGAGGAGGGGGGGAGGGGATTCCCAGAACCTGTTCCAATCAGAAGCCAGGTCTCCCCGAGATTTCCAGAAGGGGGAGAGGCTTTCCCTGGATGACTGGCAGGCTCCGGGGGGGAGGGGACAAACCACTGCGAATGCAGCTATAAACAGAGGGGTTTAGAAAAGACCTTTTTCCCAACATAAATAACATAAACCCAAAACTTGTGAGCACAGCTCATGCACCGCTACACACAAGGTATCAAAATAGCATCACCATTTTTAGGTCACTTGTCATATAGAGGGACAATTTAAGCAGGTGCTTAAGTTTAAGCATACGACTGCTCTTTGGTGCACTGGAACCTTGACGAACTTCTTTACATTTTAGTAATTAAGTCATGTGAATTGCCTGTCTTTCAACTGATAGATAAGCACCAGAAACTGAGACAGTTAAGATCTTTTAGATGGCTTAGTACTTTAAATGGAATGAAATAGGAACAAACATGAAGGAATTTGGGTAATATTGGTCTTACAAGTATTAAATCTGTATGTTTTATTTCCCCCTATCGAAGGAAAATTAGGTTTTATGTAAGTCACAATGTTTTACTTGACTCTTCACTCTTCTAATCTCTTTCCACATCATTCTTTTAATGAGATAGTGTTCCATATAAATATCTCATTACATGTTCAAAACAGTGGCTACTGGTAAAAGTTACTTTAAATGTCAACAAAATGCTGTTACTGTTGTGTGCAATGAATATGCCACATCAGTGTGGAAAAACACAAGATAAACAGTTTGTAAAATATTGTTTCCAGGGCACATCACCATGTATAATGCATAATTCTAAAACAAGAAAGGTGATTTTTGTTCTATTGCTTTTTCATTAACTTCAAAGGTGTCCTGAATTACTGAGCAAAGGTATAGATGTCCACAAAGTAGAAGATAAAGGACTCTCCTGTTTGATGTTATTATGAAAATTTCACTGTCTTGGTGTGGGAAAAGAAAGTTTATACAATTCAGTGTATTTAGTAACTAAGCAAATCAATAAAATACAGCATATTAACTATTACATTTATCCTTAAAAAACAAATATGCGACTCAGAGTGTATTTGTCTGCCAGCAATATTTGTTTATGAAAGCTTTCTATTGTTCTTTTTTTACTACCTGCTTTTGAGCATACTTCAGTGCACTTCAATCTTCAGTATTTCTCCCAGTGCAGAGTATTTGCTCTTCCTCTTCCCTGGCAGCCTCCTGCCCTCACTGCTGCACTTCACCCTAAGGGCAGTGCTGGCTTGACAGAGGGCACAGAAGTTGGGACTTCTGTTCATTATTCCTATCTTCAGTGCTCATATCTGCTTCACCTTTGGTATGTTCTTTTCACTCTGTTGCTTTTTTTTTTTTTTTTTTTTTCCCAACTCAGGTTTCTCCAGAGTTACTTTGTTTTGCTTTGTGTTAATCCCTGATACCAGTAAGATTTTTCCAGCACAGCACTGGTGCATTAAGAACTAACTGAGCCATCACTGTTCACATCTCTTTTTTCTCTTTCATTTTAGTTTGTCTGTTCCAGTGAATGTTTCCTCACCCTCTGTTCTTTTGTCAAAATCTTTATCATTTCTGATTCTCAATTTATCCATCTTTTCCCACTTACCTCTTTTTGTACTTAATAGTGCTCCTTTTCTTGCTCACAGAAAGCTCTTCAATGAGTGTCTTGTATTCATAAGAGTCTGAAAGACACTCAGGTTCACTTCTTTTTCAAATGAAAGCTAGTATACTTTCCTGTTTCTCTTTCTGAGTTTTTTTAAGCTGCTTGTTCTCATTATTGAATATATTATCAAACTGTAGATAGCAGTGTAGAACCTGACAGTATTGATATATTTTGCTTACAGGTAAAGCAGACTTTTCAGGATGTGATGGTGTGTCAAGAAGGTCAGTAACAGAATTTCTAAAATAAAGAAAATTTCAAATTATTGAATCTTCCATAGTGGTAAAATAAATTAATTAAAAATCCATTAGGAAATGCAGTAGGATTTAAAATATATTCGAGGTTTATTTTTCTCTGGCTGAATTCCGTGTCTCAAAGTCCAAAAAGAAATCATTGATTAGTGGAGTCCTTCAAGGGTTTGTACTGGAACTAATACTATTTAATATGTTCATCAATGACATGGACAGAGGAATGAATGCACTCTCAACAAGTATGAAGATGACACGAAACTGAGTTGTGTCTTTGATTTGCTTGAGAGACAGGATACCATCTGGAGGGACCTTGTCAGGCTAGAGAGTTAGGCTCATGGCAATCTCATGAGGTTTAATGAGACCAAGTGCAAGGTGCTGCACCTGGGTCAGGACAACTTCTGCTATCAATCCAGGCAGGAGGATGAACAGATCCAGAGCAGCCCTTCCCAGAAGGACTTGGAGGTGCTGGTGCGTGAGAAGTTGGACACGACCTGTTAATGTCAACTTGCAGCCCAGAAAGCCAAACTCATCCTGGGCTGCATCCAAAGCAATGTGGGCAGCAGAGTGTGGGAGGGAATTCTGCACCTCTGCTCTGCCCTTGTGAGATCCCAGCTGGGGCATTGCATCCACCTCGGAGATCCTCAAACACAAGAACACCTGGACCTGTCAGAGCAGGAGGAGACATGGGCCACAAATTGATTAGAGGGCCAGAACTGCTCTTCCACCATGAAAGGCTGAGAGTTTGGGTTGTACAGCCCAGAGAATGGAAGGCTCTGGGGAGACATTTTTTTAGGCTTTCAGTACAAAAAGAAGGCTTATAAGAAAGATGGAGACTTTTTACCAAGGCAGGAAAAGGACCAACAGTTTTTGGCTGAAGGAGAGTAGGTTTAGATTGGACATGAGGAAGGCATTTTTATGATTGTCGTGGTTTGATCCACCCTAGGAAGTGAGAGAGTGCTGAGTCAGAGATTAGTACCCTGTTGAACCAATGAAAGGTCATTTCATGTCTGTGAACACAGATTTTCAGGATGGAAAGTGGGAGGGGTAGTCCTCTTTGCCTTCTGGCCTTCAGAGAGTGAACAGGCTCCTCAGGCTCCCTCCTCCTCCTGGCTGTGGAGGGGCAGGGGAGGCCTCCCCTGGCCAAGGCTGAGGCTGCCATGCAGCCTGCCTGGGTGAGCCTGGACAGCAGTTTTTTGCCTGCTTGCTGTCACAGCTGTTTGTGGGCCTCGCTGTTGCTGTATCTGGGCCAGCACAGCTGCCTGTGAGCTTTAGCCTTGACTGAGCCCGTCCTTCAGACTGGAGGAAAAAAAAGAGAACAGAACTGTGTAGCTCACCAGGCCAACTGAGAATGGAGGGGTGGAAGATTTATCACCTGGGACGTCTTGGGTGCCGAGCCGCCCTCCTCCCCAGAGAGTTCAACCAGCACTGCTTTAAATCTGAGATCAAGAACTGTTCATCGGCTGCGGCTTCTGTAAGTGATGGGAGAGACAGCGTGGGACTCGTGATGCCAGCAGAAGATAAGAAGAAGATGTGATGGAGTGGCTTTTGGCTGGACTTTCCTTGTAGTGGCCATAGAGACTGAACTAATGCTCTTGTAACGTATGGAAACTGAGTTTAGGGGGATGCAAGGTGGGCACTGTGTAGTGAAAATGCCAGTGCCAGAGTGAGTGAACAGAGGAGGATTAAGAGGGTATGGTGGTGCCCTCAGAAGAGGCTTCTGTTCTCAGAACCCTTTGCCCCGAGGGAGAAATGGGGGGGACTTGTGTCCCGGAGGCATCCTGAAAAAGAGAACCCTACAAGCAGTTTCTGGTCCATGGGTGGTGGTGAGAGCACCGTCCATGGAAGGAGGACTTCTCAGTAGCTCAGTTCCTCTGTGTGGTGTGGGCCATCTGAGAAGAGTATAGGCCACAAGAGACTGTGTTTCTTGTGGGAGTTTCTATGGGGCAAAAGGAAGACTTCTTTCTCTTAGTAACTTAGCTGGGAGTTCCAGGTTTTGTCTCAGAATGTTTTGGTGGGAATTATGGTAGGGGGAGGAGGAGTGGTTTAGAAGGTTCTTTTCACTCTAGATTTTGTCTTTTTTCTTTTTTTCCCATATAGTGTAAGTTAATAAAGTTATTCTTTCTATTTCTAAGTTGCAGCCTGCTCTGCTCTATTCCCAGTCCCACTCACAGCATCAGTTTAAAGAGCTATATTCTCATGGGTGCACTGGCATTGGGCTAATGACTGAAACCCATGACAACAATGAGTGGTGAGGTACAGGAACAGGCTGCACAGAGAAGCTGTGGATGCCTCATCCTTGAAAGCATACAAGACCAGGTTGGGTGGGGCCTAGAGTAATCTGGTTTAGTAAAAGATGTTCCTGTCTGTTGCAGAGGGGATGGGCTGGATGGTCCTTGAGGGTCCCTTCTAACCTAAATCTTTCTATGATTTTCATTCTGATATTTCTTGATTCCTTTAAGGGATTTTCAAAAATAATTCTGAAATATGTTGTAAATTCATTCAGATAGTTGCAATTCAAATGCACTACTTAGAGCTTCCACTGCTTTCTGTGTTTATTCAGAGGGTAAAAATATGGCCCAGTTATAAAAACTGTAGGTTTTTATAAACAAGTCTAACCAACAGTATAATCTGTGTTCCGTTAACAGCCAGGCCTTCCACTAAGATGCACATTATCATAGCTAGGATGAGGACTACATTTTCAGTGAATAATATGTTTGATCATAAAGAATTTGGATCTTAAAATTTTTCATGTGTCAATACACATTTCTGCAGATTGGCTTTTTATTTTAAACCCTTTACTGAAGTCTGCCTGCTAGCATACAAATACACTTCAGCTGGTGAGATATTCACAAAATATTCACTTTGATGAACACTGTAATTAGTTTTGGCCAAATGTGCTATCCTTTGTAAAAACAGCGTGTCTTAAGAAAGATTATGGACTATGATCTTAGGTTCTTCATTATGTGGGCAGACTCCTCATCAGTGCTGAAAGTTTGTGTGCTTTGGTCTGTTCTCATGAAACCATAGTAAGCTGCTAACTGCAGCATTGTGCTGGGAGATTCAAGTCCTAGCATGACTACTATCTTGCTTCTTAACATTTAACAACTCACATCACTCACATCATCAGTGTTTCCCTTCTTTCTCTTTCTTCCATATTTCTTTTCAATTTGCAGTTTTATTTTAATCCATGATTTTAAACTAGAGGCAAACTGTAAATATTGCTTAGTTTAACGGGTGTCTCTTTGCATCTTTTTTTTGTCAACAGATCTCCCTCTAATCTCATGCAGCTCTTGACTCATAACAATTCTATCACTTTTATTCACTTTAGACTTCAAAATAATTTCTAATATAATGGCCATATTTTATTCCTTTTCATCCTTCAGCCCAAGCATCATTACATACGCTGTGTACATTTTATTATTAAAAAAAGGCAGTTAACAGTAAAGCCCAAGTGGCTTGTATAAGACTTACTGTAACTTCTTATTCTTATATGTGGTTATAATTTTTGGAAATGAAAGCACAATTCAAGATGTTAGTTATGTAAAATGAATAGGGAAAATGACTGAAAAGAGAGAAAACAATCTTATTGCATGAGAAAAGATTTTTTGTGTATATATATACAGAGATATACATAAACATATATTAAAAAATTGTGTTTTGTGGATAAAAACTATCCAACATATTTCTCAGTTCAGCTAGAGTCCTCTTTTTTTTACAGTGTTGGGGTGGTATTTAAAATAGAGTTTTGTAGGGGATTTTTGTTTGTTTCTTTGGTTGGATTTTTTTGTAGTTTATATTTTTTATCCACTTTAGATGGAGTGAGTCCATTGAAAAGATATTGAGTTTTGAAGTTTTCCAATTACAATGACATTTTGACCCCAACAAAATCATAAAATTATAGAACAATTCAGGTTGGAACATACCTCATGAAGTCTTTCATCCAAACTCTTCCTCACAGCAGGGTCAAAAAAGAATAGAAACCAAATTGTTCAGGGCTTTGTCCAGTCAGGCCTTGAAAATCTCCAAGAGCAGAGGCTGCAAAATGATCAGGGAAACTTGCTCTAGTATTTAATCATGGTAATAATTCTGTCCTTATGTCAGAATGTCCCCTTTGAATTTTTGATCATTGCCTCTCAACCTCCTGACATGCCCAACTGTGAATAGTCTGTCTGCATCTGCTTTCCATCTTCTCCAGAGGCAGTGGGGATCTCCTTAAATGCCCTGGAAGCTGCCCCTTTTTCAGGCAGGAGTGGAAGACATCTTGAATGACATTGCAGAGTTACATTTTTCTTCTCAGGATAAATTTCACATCAAGAATTTTCTCCTTCTTTAGAAATAGGAGTTTTGAATTTTTCTGTACTTTATGTAAAATCTTTCATACTTTCACAGGATTTATAAATTCATTTAATCCACTTACTGCCTAGCAGGTCTGGAAACATCAATTCTTCAGTAACTTGCTTGGCTTCAGCACCGTAATTTGCAGGCAGTGTCTTTAATATGGGTTCTTGTGCTTGATTTTACTTTATCTGAATTTGTTAACTTCTAGTCTGTGAGTCTGAGCATTTCTAAACAGGTCTTTGGCAAGGTGTGGGGATATTGAATTTATGTGAAAAAAATCTGGTTATTTGATGTGTTCAGTGGTCATATGTATTGTTAGCAACTCTGTTTACCAAAATAACATTTACCCTAGACTTTGATTTAAAATAGAAGAAATTTATTATCAGACACTAATCAGAATTACCTTAACCCATAAAGATTTTTTTTTCTTAAAATAAAACCTAGGGTTGAATGCAAGCTCATCATCATTGGAGAGAGATTATTCTTTATTCCTTTATTAGGTTTGCCCCTTAGCCATGGAAGTGTTCCCAGCACAGGTCACATAATTTTAGTATAGACTTGTGGTGCAGGGTTGTTAGAGAAGGGAGGAGGAATTATGAGATCACCCTGGTTGCTGAGCAGTGTTCCAGTTTCTGTTAGGTAGAGAGAAGTGGTAGTACTGTGCAGTAGCTCTGTATGTGTGTATATGCAAGAGGTGCAAAGAATGAGAGCTCAATGGGTACTAAGTTTGCAGCAACCTTTCCTTCTCCCTTCTTCTCAGCAAGTTTATGGCTGGGGAAAGAAAGTAACACCCCAGTACTGCCTAACTATGATCCTTTGCAATAGGACTTACTCTTGAAGATCTTTGTACTCAAAATTTTGAAACACAGTTTGGTTTTTTTTCCTTAAAATTCACAAAGTATGGGAATACATCAAGTAAGTATTAAAATGGTAAGGACAAAGTCTCTCAGAAACTGGGCAGTACAGGGAGTGAAGTGTGTCTAGAGCTGCAATCAAATAACCCCTTTTAATAAAAATTTGTCTGCTGGGAAGAATCAGAGAATCTCCTCCAAAATATGAATCAGTGATGAGTGATATTTGCTGATGATATGGTTCTGTATAACTTTATACATTTTTCTTAGTGTAGGTCATCATAGCAGTGCCCAAAGAATCATTATCTTGGTAATTTTTAAATCTTGAATGATTATATTGTATAGCTTGATGGTATATTTATAAAAAGCTATGCTATTTTTAATCTTAAAGACAACACTCATCTGTCTGTCTCTCTCTATCTTTTTTGTTTGCAATAAATTTTAGACACTTTATCAAAAGTATATTTTATTTATGCATGTATATATGCTTTATTCAGGATGTATGAGGAGTGTTCTAATGCATTTCAGAAGGCATTTTTTTATATCCTATTTCTGAAAGGAAAAAATTAATAATGTAGAAATGTTTAAAAGCTGTTTAAAATTCTAGACATTTTTCCTTTGAAATCTGAGCTTCCTGCCCTGTCTTTATTGTATATTAAATTCTGAAGTCTAGGAAAACATGAGAAATGCAGTGAAGTTTCTTTTTCAGTCATTGCCTAAACTTCCAGGACAATCTTGGGCCTTGGATTAGAAATTGACCTCAACCCAGCCAGAAAATTAGATTAAAGCAGAACTTCAAATCAGATGCCTCAACTAAGTATTATACATGCAATCTATGTATACGTGCAAAATATAATGTCTTTGAAAACTTTTGAATACAATGACAGAATATAGACAAAAGCTAGGATTTTAGAAGACACTTAGGTACTTTGGTACTCATTGCTGTGGAGCCTTGGGGACCAGCACAAAATATGGCACGCAACAAAGGTGAGAGTCGTAATTGCAAGTTATATGTCTTAATTTTAGCTGTCCAGTACCAGATTAATTACCCTCGATTACTTTTATGGTCATGACGAAGAGAGCTTAATACCATCATATCCTAGGTATAACTAGGAACATGCACTTTGTTTAGAAATTTGAGGGATGCAGGAAAACTATGTTTTTTACAATCTCCCCACTTCCATCGGATGAGAAGATAATACAAGGTTGACTAAAACTGCTGAAAGAACTGTGAAAGAGGCTGATGAAAATTTTCAAAACCAGACCTAAGATGATCAGCATGTGGATGGTGGGTGCACAAAAATAAACAAAGAAAGAAACAAACAAAAAACTCAACCCCCAGAAAAGGGAGAAAAAAAGCAGCACCGTCTGGAAAATGTGCTACCAGCTTTTGAATAATCCTCTGAAGAGGTGTCCTTGTTCAAAAAGCTGATATTCTGAAATACTTAGTTGCCAGCCATGCAATTTTGGAGCTTTTGTCTTTCTTCAGTACTTGCAGTTACCTGTGCAACAGAAGATACTAACAGTATGAAAGTGAAAAGTGCAGTAAGAACTGGTAGTCACAGGGAATGATCGTGAGTTCCTATGACAACTGAGGACTGTCTGGAGGCTGCAAAAGAATCCCATCTTAAATATACGCTACTTAAAATGATCAAAGAGGATATTTTCCTTTTATTCTTGAATTTTCATTCAGAATTAGTTGCCTGCTTAGTACCAAGCTGAATAATAACATTCAGTACCATGACAAAGGCTGTGGTTGCAGCTTGAGAAGGTTTTGTGAATAATGCAAAATTTATATTCCACAAAAATGATAAATAAAACTACCATAGGGAGAAAATTCTTTGTGTTTATTCATTTATTTTAGCTTCCTTTATTTTTAAAAATGATAGCTTATAAATAGTTCACTGTACAGACCATAGGTTAGGCTGATAATTTTCATGTGTTTGTCATGGGGAAAATAATAAATTTCACGCTTTGTCACAGATTAATAGGAAAATCATATTAATACTATGTAGAAAATTCATATAATTTCAGAGTCATGCCTAGAAGAAAAACAGAATTAAGTAAGAGCTTCCATAGGAAAAGAATGGCAATACAATGTTAAGACATCTTGGAATTTCTCTATAGGGAAAGAGAACCCCACAATATACAGGCTTTGTCCCTGTTGTATGTATATACTGAAAAGGAAGGACATTAAATCTTCACATGCTTTCTGTGTGATTTATATCTGCTAAATACCCAGCTTTCATCTAAGGTAATTACCCTAGGTTCTTCTTATAGTGAGAAATAGGCATTTTCTGAAGGTATTTTTCACTGAGACTCAAATTTAAAGTTGAGATTAAGTGCCTTCTGCATTTTTCTGGAATGATCTGCACGGGTAAGGTCAGTCTCACATTCTGTGTGGGCCTGTGGTGTGAGGGGTAGTTCTATTCTTTTTCATACAAGACATTAGAAAGTGTTGAGTAAAGCAGTGGAGAAGAACAAGAACAAACCATGAGGAATTGGTCTTTTCTAGATGCTGGAACAAAGAATTAGTGCTTGTCTGTATGTAGGTACCTTAAAAATTGTAAATGAATCAAAAGGTTAACTATGATGTAAACTCCATAAAAGAACATAGTATTTTCTGTTGTAAAGACTTATGGAAGAGATGTCAATGCAGCAAAAAATGAATTCTGTATGACTGAAAAATACTTCAGTATTTCCTAAATTTTTAAGATGAGTATTATGCATCACACATAATTTCTTTGTAAAGACCTCTCATTTTCTTATTGGAATTCATCAGTATATCATAATAGCTTTTGAGTTTTTAGTCACTTTGAAGTAATACATGGTCCAGCAAGTATTTTATCTCTATTTCTTCCTACTATATCTCTGTAACATTAACTATTTTACTCTCTTGATTTCAGCATTGCCTCTCTGGGGGTACTATTGTGCTATGCTCCATCAGTTGAAGCAATAATCATATAATCAGTAATTATATCTGCTCTGGAAGTATCACCAAGTGCCTCATAACCCTCTGTCTACAATATTTCACTGACACATTTAATCTCAAATGTTAATCTAGAAAACTGATAATGTCCTCCTGGAGATTTAGTGGTACCTAAAAAGAGATGTACCTATCTAATTTTACCTGCCAGACCCCCTGCTTCTTATCTGAAATTGTAACAAGTTGCTTGATTTTTAATTGACATTGCAAATCTTCTGGTGTCAGTCCTGAGCAGTGGTAATAGCCATGGTGCCATTTAACCTTCTGGTGTTCAACATACTGAGCCTTTCTTTTTTTTTCTTTGCCTTTTTCTGAGCCAATAGAAGTGCTGATGCATTCTAGCGATATCAACTTACCCTCTTTTTTACTGGCTAAGGACAAACTTTTGATACTTCCAAACACTTCAAACATACTTTAATCCATAGCTTGTTACTCTAACTTTACTGTTGATTATAGTGAAACTACTCATGCAGCCTAACAACTGCATTTTAGGTATTCCAAGTGCAACAGAATTTATCTTACTGCAAATACATATACTTAATACAACATTTATTTCTATGCAAATATGCTCAGATTCTCCAATTCCTTGAAATACATCATGGTACACTATGACAATATCTTCTCTGGATGCTAAATTTATTGTTAAATGTCCTCACCTATATACTCAGCATGTTATGGATAGTCATTCAGTTATGAAAAGTTATCATTTCCCTTTGCTTTTTTGGCTGTCACTTCCAGCTTCACCACTTCTTTTGATTAAGTGGGGTATATCCTCTGCTGGTAGTGGATGAAATTTCAGTATTTGTTTTACCTTGCAAAAATTTAGCTTTTGTCATTTCAGAATCTGGGTTCTTTTAATACAGAAGACTGTTGTGCTATTCTCACTGCTGGCTTCCAGGTCATATTTGTCAGAACATCTGTCAAGAGAATTATTTTTATTTTCTCCTTCAGTCCTCCTGGTTGCCCCAGCATGAGTGATATGCCAACTCAGGACACAGAATAAACTGCAACTATTTAATAGTGTAGAGACTTCATGGAATTTAATACGGCAACTCTCTGCATTCCTCTCTTTATTAAGAATTTAACCTTTGCTGTCCTCCTACTTCTAATGACGCTTTTCTGACATCATTGCATATGCTATGAGTCTTCTAATATCAGTAAATTCTGTACTTCTGTTCACACAGAGTTAAGATTGCTTAGGTATATATGTTGCTTATATATCACATGCTTTCAAATTCATCAGATAAATCAGTACCTCTTTGTAAATGGGATTAGGTACTATTTATTGAGAACAGAAGTAACTGTGAGGGGAAAGAACATTTTTTAAAAGGAATTTCAAATTTTAATCCCAGAATGGAAATATTACTTAATAGCAGCAAGGGATTCTCCCTTTGGGCCTTAATTAGAAGGAAGCAATACTTGAAGCTTTAAAATTAAAAAGGAACAGCTATTGATGGTAACAGACAACAGGCACACATAAACAGATTTGGTAAAATAAACAGATTTGGTAAAACAGAATTTTTTTTCCTAAGCTGTTTTAGAAGTCGTTAAAATACTTGCTCAATAAGTTTCCAAACAAGCCTCTTTCTGATGATACTTGGTAAAACAAACAGAAAATATGGTCATTTTGGAACTTTTACTACCCCAAAAAGATGTACACAGTCTTTCTGCAAAAACTGACCAGCATTCATAGATGATCCTCCACAAAAAAGTAATTAAAAAAAGAAAGCTGTATTACAGCAGCACTCTCACCACTCTCACTTATTTAATAATGAAAATATTTATGACTTTAGGGTGATGACAAATACATAATCCAAGAGGCTAAATTCAAAAAAGAAGATTCATGCTACTAAGTGATTTTACATAGATGACGAGACGTAATAAAGCTGGAAAAAGAGGACTGACAAACCATTACATGAACAAAGATGTAAATAGATTAACCCCACAAACACAGAATTCTTAGGGAATAGTTTCATTTTTTCAAGGACTAGCTAACAACTTATATCATGTAGAAGGCTATTTTCATTGTACCAGGGTTTTGCAAAGTCAGGATGATGGAGAACAAGATAAAAGTCCATTGCTGTGATGAAGGAGACATGTAGGATGAAAAAAAAGGTAGTGTCTTTTGAAAGTGCTCTCAAATTATCTATAGTTTCCTTCACCCCAGTCATGCTAAGGAGAAAAACTCAAGAAAATCCTTATATCTCCGGCATGGTGCTCTTCTTGTGTTTATCCTCAAAGAACACAGAAGTTTTGGAAACTATTGATGTCAGCAATCAGCCCTGGTTAGTAATACGGCTCTGGCTGTGCTTTGAAGATTCATGGGAAACCTTGGATCGGCTGAGGCACTGGCAACTTTAAAACACTCTCACCTTTAGCTTTGCTGCTTCTTCCCTTCTGTGCAGAGCTCTGTGGTTTGTCAGTCATTCAAAAGGTCTCTGAAAATCTTGCAGCAAAAATAGTTGCCAGAGAGCAACTTTCTCTGCTTAAAAAAAAAAAAAAAAAGAAAAAAAAAAAAAGAAAAAAAAAGAAAAAAAAAGCCAGAGCCAGAAGCTGGACCTTTCATGAAAAAATGCTAAGGATAGTTACACTTTTTTTTGGGGTGGCTGACACTGTAAGGATTGGGAGTTATGAGTGGTTGGGATGTAGGGGAAAATGCTAGGAAGGTCCACAACCAACATACAAGTGTAGATAATTCTAGTGAGGCTACAAAAATGAGGCAGTTTATGCTTTTATTGGTAAATCATAATTCTGCAATAGAGTTGGGGGTTTTACTGATTTTGTTTTGTCTGGCATTTTTTAAGAGAATGAACTTTTTCTCACATATCCTGTATCTAATAGACAAGAGGAGCAACTATTATCTGAGGTGGCAAAAACCAGCAGTGTGCTTTATATATTTAGCTCAGCAGAAGTTTCTCATTTGGTCTCACTGTAACCAAACCCAAGCAATCCAATATCCTTTTTTCTCATGTGTCTGATACTTCTTGTTTGTATTTATAAGATGCAGCCTTTCAATACTTAAAGGGAACCTGTATGAAAGATGGGGAAGAACTTTTTAGAAGAGCCTGTTGCAATAGGACGAGGATAGATTTAGATTAGACAGAAGGAAGAAGTTTTTTTAAAATGGAGGTAAAATACTAGAACAGGTTTCCAATAGATGTGGTAGAAAAGCTTCCAGGTCAGGCTGGATGGTGTTCTGAGCAATCTAATTTAGTTGAAGATGTCCCTGTTCATTGTAGAAGCAATTGACCAGACCCAATCCACAGGGAAGTGTGTTGCCCCCCGAGGCCTAGGTAAGAGACATCACCAAGAAATTTCCCAGCCTGTTATGGCCCATTGACTTTTACTAGGTACTGGTTTCCCACAGGGTTACCAACAAAGACCCAATAAGAACACTGCAAGCAAACAAGAGGGATTTCAGTACCTTGAGAAAATAGGTCAAGGCATCTGGAGAACATGCTGTGTTCTCTTCTATCCTAAGGGTCTTGGATAGGTCAGAAGAATTACACCTTATCATTACCATTAGCAGTGCCATTAACGGTGACATTAGTGACATATAAATGTTCTTCCTGCAAACTTTCATTGGGGTAACTTTCATTGGGCTAATTTTCATTTGGGTAAATTTTTAATGGATTCAGCTTTCAGTTATTAATATGTTTGAAGCCTGTACATGCCTGTGGAGTTAAGTTGCTGTCTATTTCATGTGTTCACAGATTTGGCAGGAAAAAATGAAGCTGTATTTGTAAGTTCTGGGATAGCTTTGGGTGCTGATGACTCAGCCATTTTCTGAATATCCCAATTCCCTTTGGCCTTTGTTGTCCAGCTTTTTTTTTTTTTTTTTTTTTAATTCCAACAGGATGAATTATTGTCTCAAAGATTTCTGCCAAATTCTTGTCTAAGATTTTATGTGCAGAGTAAGATGGAACAGGAGGCATGGCAGGAGTTTGCAAGAATAAATTTTGTACTTTTTTCCAGAACAGCTGGCAACAGCCTTAATTGATAGCAGTTGTTCCGCTTCTGGGAGGGGATAGAGAACAAGTAAATTCTTACAGGTTCTAAAAGAGATACATGAAATCTCTAATGCATGCAAAAATTCATGGAAAGTCAGTTGGGAAAGGCACCTTTTTTGTGCAATAATTTATTTATTTTTAATACTGTTCCAAGCTTTTGCTTGATAGGAAAAGGATTAACTCTGTTTTATTCCAGATTGAGATGTGCAGATTTCCCAGTGGTTTGAATACATCATCAGTTGCATGAAATTGACATAACTTAGATACAGTGTACAATATGTACTTTTACTGACAGCAATATAACATCCATTGTTTCAGTCTAAGAAAAGGAATGTTATTTGATTTTTGTTATCAAAATTGTTTAGTAACTCAAACAATTATTTTTCAAAGCCTCTTAAAAAGAAAAAAACAATTGTAAAATATCAAAATGGGTATGACAGATGACATCACAAGTACTATATGCATCATTTCCTTTTCCAAATGGATAATACCACAAGTTAAGAAAGGAAATCTTTCCCAAATATCGCATATATGATTTTATGGAGCCCATATGGAGGGTTATGAAGTTAACTTTTGTTAACTCTTACTTATATGTAATGCTAAAGTCTGTCTCCAATTTGGGAACACCTTTACCCTGAAATACCAGTAGCAGATAGAATGTCGTTTGGTGTAGGTATGGGTGACAATAAGGTTTGAAATATTGCTGCTTGCCATTCAAATTTGTAATTGCCAGGGAGGAGGTCCTGTGATTACTTGATTTCACAGAAAGGAAGCAAGAAAAATAAGTTTGACAGCCAGTATGAGCAAGCATTCAGAAGTTTTAATGTTAATTTTGTTTTCATAAGCTGGTCAGTTTATTACACAAATGTTTGATCTAGATTTTGAACCAGCTCAGTATCTGAGATTTGCAGTCCAATGTTAAAATGCAGTCATAGTTTTTCTGGGAGATTTCATGGGGTATGTATAATACAAATGAAGCAGAATGAATCTGTGAAATACATGTTTCAAGACTGTTGATTATTAAACTATATTAAAAACTGTGTTATTAAAGAGTTAGTTGCTAATGATTCTTGTACAATGTCAACACGAGTATAACATAGATAAAAGAATTAGCATTTGAATTCTCTCTAATAGATTTCATGAAGTTTCACCAATAAAACCATCAGATGCTAGCACTGACCTCTGGGCATATGTGCAGTGAAAATATGGATGACTTCTATATCAGTAGGTGCAGAATTCAAGGACTAGTTGAAAGTTAACAATCCTTCATCAAACTTGGATTGCATATATATGGTTTGCATGGGTTCTTCTCACTTATTTTGATGAAAGTAAAAACTTTATTCAATGCACTAAATACTTGAGCCACTAAGTCAGGGGGAGAAATTCTTTTCTGGATGGGATACTGGTGGTTCAATTGCATAGTGGACTCAAATGACTGTGTCACAGAGGATGAGTAGTGATGCTTAAAAGGACTTCAGAGTTCCAAGAGGGATGTAAAGATTTTAATGGGACTATGTAAGAAATTGATAGGATTCACCAGGGGTCAGAAAATACTTTCATTTACTGAGTTAAAAAATGTTTTGGTTTATTAATCATAGTAACATGAAAGTAGCTGCATATCTCCCTATGTTATTCTAAGAAATATCTAGAGTAGACAATCAGTATTTAACTTTGTCTGAAAAATTCTTACATTAATAATAGCTGCTATAATGCCTGTGCCTATTTATTTATGAGGCATGAGACAATTGGTGTTCTCAGTTTGTCAGTTATTCAGATGACTCTTTCATAGATAATATCTGCTGGCTTTCATAGTTTATTTTCAGGTTGATAACTTTATAGTTTTTCTCAGAATGCTACCCAGTACACAAACATATTTTCTTTACATTCAGCTTAAACTTAAGAAAATGTTTGATTTATTAATTAATAATTGCTTGTTTACACTCTCTCTCTGTCTCTGAAAAATTGAATTCCTTGGGAAAAGCAGTATAAGCAGCCTTTCTTTAAAGGGAAATGCCAAAGTGGGACTTTAGGGAGAAAAGTGAAGGGGTAAAAAGAGAGGAAAAATAAAGTAGAGAAAGTCAGAAAGAGAATAAGCTGGTTGAAGCCTTGTATTGGTTTCCATGGCAAGTATTTTGTTGTTTGGTTCTGGGGAGGTGAGGGCAGGGCAGGCTGGGCTACAGGAGTGTGTTCTGTGTGATGCCAGAAACTCCCCCCGATGGTTCTGCCACTGGCCAAGGGTGGATCCATAAGTTTATATTATCTCCAGAGAAGATGGTAGAAAAATATGTATAAAACCCCCTCCACCTCTAAGTATAACAACTTGCTACAGAAAAAAAATTGCTCTCTACAATCTACAGAACTAGATTTCTGTATTACTTTCCTAGCTGCTGCTTTTTCTAAAGCTTAGGTCAAAGTGTACTTAGGAGTACTGATATATACGTTCTTGTTACCCACATAGTATTTAATTCACTGCACTATTATGCTTCCTTCTCCTAAGCTTGCTTATTGTACTTTCATTTAAATCATATTTTCACTTAAATTTCCCATTTAATCTTTAAATAGCCAGCTGTGATTTCCCCTCTGGTCACACTGGGAATGGCAAAAATTGGATCAATCCAATATTTTCTATTCTTATTCATTTCTATACTTCAGGAAACAGGACAATATTTTATAATCATATGTATTTATTTAAATTTTGTTTATTCACCACTTTTTAAGAAATAGCTGAGTAAATTAAATCAGGGTAAAGTTTATACGTACAAAAATTCAAGGGAAATGTTTGCACAGTAAGTCTCTGCTCAGGGTCAAAAGTTTGGACACTTCATAAATTCTGCTCTCCACTCAGTCCAGCAATTAAACCACAGAGGCAGGACTTGAAAGTGAAAAACAATAGCCAATTAACAGAGATAACTGTACCGTAGAAAAGGAACAAGAGAAATACAAATAAAGGAAAATGAAACTGCAGGGTGTTTGGAGGTTTATGAAAGTAAAATGAGGAAATCTCACATCAAAATTTAATATTCAGAAAAATAAAACATAAACAAATGAAAATCCTGTTTACCTTGAGGAAGAAGAAGAGGAAACAAAAATAATCTATGACATAAAGAAATTTTAGTGGTCGCTAGTGGTTTGCATAAGCAGACCAAGGAAAATATCTAATTAAATCCATCCTCTGTTGGCATAAAAGAGAAGCTGCTGCATATAATTTTTCCAACTCTAGAAATTACGAAAGTTTGATCCTTAAAGCCAAAGTAAACATTTTTTAAAAACTAAGACAAAATAAGGGCACTTACATATAAATATTTTCTTTCAGGTTTTCTTTAATCTGCTCAGTCACAAAAGACAAATAAGGCAGACTTATAACAACTTAGAATACTATAAGTATCTGCTATATTTTGGGAAATGCAGCCCTCTTCACTGTTCATAAATAAGGCTAGCATTTTCACACATGCTTACCGAGACTCCTCATCTATCACCTGATCTTGTGTGATCTCCACAAGAATTTGAATAAAGAGGAGAACAGTGGAGAAATACAAATTCATGCTTTCTAAAGGAGTTAGATTTCATTTCTCTGTTTTTTTATGAAAAGATTCTAGAGATAAATGGAATTGTTTTTAAGGTTTCCCAGAATCACTGAACCAAAGAATGGTTGAGCTTAGAATGGTGGTGGTAGGAATGGTACTGGTTAGCTTCTCCGGAGATCATCTCTTCCAACCCTTCTACACAATCAGGGCCATCTGGAACCAGTTGCCCAGGATTTTGACCAAATGGGTTTTGAATATCTCCAAGGATGGAGACTCCACAACCTCCCTGGGCAACCTGGGCAGCCTGTGCCAGTGCCCTGCCACCCTCACAGTGAAATAGTGTTTTCTGACAGAAGTAGTGTTCAGACAGAACTTCCTGTGTTTCAGTCTGTGTCCATTGTCTCTGGTCTTGTGGCTGATCATCACTGAAAAGAGCCTGGCTCTGTACTTTGGATATTTACATACATTGATAAAGTCATTCCACATCTTCTATTTTCTACATTGAACAATTCCAGATCTCTCAGACTTTCCTCATATGAGAGGTGCTCTTGTCCCTTAATCATCCTGATACCCCCTCAATGAATGCTCTCCAGAACGTCCATGTCTCTTTTGTACAGGAAGCCCAGTACTGGGCACAGCTCCCCAGGTGTGGCCCCACCAGTGCTAAGTAAAGGGGAAGCAACACTTGACTCACCTAGTGGAAATTTTTTCTGTCTAATGCAGCTGAGGATACTATTTGCCTTCTTTCCAGCAAGGGTGAATCGTTGACTTATGTTCAACCTGGAGTTCGCCTGGACCCCCAGGCTCTTTTCTGACAAGCTGCTTCAAAACTGGTTGATCCTCACGGGATTGCTCCTCCTGAGGTTCAGGGTGTTGCACTTTCCCCTGTTGAACATCATGAGGTTACTGCTGGCCTTTTTCTCCAGTTTTTCAAGGTCCCTCTGGATGGCAGGTTGACCCTCTGGTGAGTCATTCACTCCTACTGCTTTGGTGTCATTCTCAAACTAGCTGAGGGTACACTGCTGAGGTTTGCTTGAAAAGCTGGCAAAGAAAATATTAGATACTCAGCTGTAGGAAAGTGGAGCACACATGTTGTCTAGAACAGAGTTGAAGAGGATAGGATTAACCACCACCTCTTAATCTGCCCTGGAGGCAAGCTGCTTGTGATGTCCCGTGTGGCGCACTGTTAGAAAGGGAAGAATTAATGACCTTTTCTGACATTGTTTGTCAGGGTTTTAATCCAAGTAGTTAGAACAGTATTACTATGGTAGTTATTTAGAAATTTTAGATTAGCAGTATGTTTAGAAGATGGCTGTCCATCACATCCATATTTTGAGTTCCTAACTGCACATTCTGTCCATAATTGAGATCTTTCTTTAGCTTTAAAACAACTAGTGGACCATGACACTGCTTGATTAAAAATTGAAAGTTTCTTAATGTGTTTGTAACAACAGTTATGTTATTCAAAGCTGATCTCCAAGTTCCAAAGACACAGCACTCTTGCTAAGAGAGATTGGCTTTTGAGAGGGTTTTTCAGGACTAAGATGATTCCCAAATGCCACCATCAACAGTGAAAACTGTGAAATCTTCCACTTTCAAGTTCCAGTATCTCTGTGAAATGAAAATGATGAGAGCCAATTGATTATTTCTGTCTATCTGCCATAGAAATATAAAAAAGTTTCCAATAATAAAACAAGATTTTATTTTTCCTCAACTTTTATTGCCTGGAACTGAACAATAAATAGAAATGCCAGAAAGTATCTTTGCTATTTATATTGTTCATAAAGTATCAAATCAGTTATGATAGATAAACTGCTAAGGTTCAATAAATAAATGAATTAGTACCTTAGAGGCATACTTCCTATTGTATCAGCTGATCCTGGAGAAGTGGTGTACCTGCTATCAGCAATCTCTCTAAAAGAGTATTTGTGTCTTGTCAGCATTCTTCTTTTCTTGCACTGAAAATCTTTCACCAAAGGGAACAGAAAATGGGCTACACTGAGATATTGATATACCTTCAAAACTCTGCTTGCTGAAGTCTTTACGACTATGAGCCTTGTATCTTAATTTCCCAAACAAAAAGACCTCTGTAACTACACTGTCCATTTTTCTGTCTCTTTTCACTTACTTGTCTTCCTTTTAATAAAATGAGTCACCTAACCAGGTTACACCGAATTTCACTGAAGTCTCACAAATTCACATGATTTTTGTGATGATCACTGGTGGGATAAAGGTGTGTGTGACAGAGGACTGGGAAAGGGAAAGGAAGAAGGAGACTGAACTGGGATTCCTACTGAGTGAAAAGCTGAGCTGAGTGGACAAGGCTGGAAATGGAACTAACTAGGAGATATCATAGGATTACATAGGGACATGAGAGAATGTTAACACAAAATTGAAGGAAAGAATTTCTCTGTGTGACATACCAGCCAAATCAGTCTAGTCTACACAAGTATCATTATTTGAGGCTTCCTGTTAAAAATAGTTCTTTAAGAGGAGACAGAATACATAATATTCTGTGTATGAATATGGTGTAATTATTACATTGTGTCTATGTGATGAAGTCGGAAAACACGAATTAAAGTGCTGTCCTTTAGAAGAAGAAAGCTGTGAAATTACTGTGTACCATAATTGGAAATTCCAATTTCAAATGTAAAAACCACTTCTCTCAATTTATACTTAGAAAACACTTTAAGTGTTGGTTATTACTTTCTTTTCCATTTGATTAAGTTCCAAACAAATTGCTTTTGCCCATTTGGACTTGCCCATATTTTGTACTCTTTACGGGGCTGATATACACTAGCAACTACAGCTGAAAAGTCAAATTCAAATACAGCTACTGTTTCTTCAAGGAGATATTTCAGATATCATTTAAACATTTAAAATATCAAAGTGACAGCTTAAGTCCTTGTTGGGGGTTAAGTTTCTTTTCTTTTTCACCTATAGAATTTTTTCCCAAGAGTTGCTTGGCAGCTAATTGCTGGGTACTTATCAGTGCTCAGCTGAAACAAAAAAGATAGACCCTGGCATTTTGCTACACCCTTTGTCTCTGCGAGTTTCTCTTGAGGAGGGGAGAAAGACGGGGCAGGAGAGCAGCTTCACTTTTTAGTGTGGTCTGCATCGGGAGAAGAGGGGGCTGCCGTTGCTGCGTGGGTTTCTCACTGGCACCACCGGGATCTGATCCTGAAGAGAGCTACTATCATCTGCTCGTGTGCCCAGGAAAATCCTGATTTCTCCTTTGCTGCCCTGCTGGAGCTGTCTCAGCCCTGTCCCACTGCCTCGGCGCTGTTTTAGAGCTGCTCTGCACCGCGGGCCCGCACTGCTCTCCCTGCCAAACATCCCTGCCTTCCAGTGACCACCGACAGAGCTCCGAATTTCATCCGATCCACCAGCCCGGGATACCCCACCGTTCCAGCTTGGTACTTTTTTTTTAGAGTCCCCAGAGACCAGACTGCCCCGGATTTTGTAAGACCAAGCTCCGTCAAAGTCCCTGGTTCTGTTTTCGCTATTAATTGCTGTTGTTGTTGTTGTTTGTTTGCCTTGTTATACCTGTTAGTAAAGAACTGTTATTCCTATCCCCATATCTCTGCCTGAGAGCCATTTTAATTTTTTTTCTAAATTATAATAATTTGAAAGAAGAGAATTTGAATTATCCATCCCAAGAAAGGCTCTGCCTCTCTTTAGCAGATACCTGTCTTCTTTCAAAACCAACACAGATCTTAAGGAGTGTGTATAACTCAAATGACATAGCAAAAGTGTCAATATTAAAGTGAATACTAAATAAAAGTCAAGTAAAAAATCAGATCATTTAAAATGCAAGCACATTTTATAAATATGAAAGATAGAAATAAAAACAGTGGAAGTGCTTCATAACTAACCTTCACATGTTTATAACAAAGTTTCAAGAATCCATATGTTTCAAGGATAATGTAGGACCACATATCCATATCTCAGTGATTTATAACAGTAGTTGAAATACCTACCAACATAAATACCTTCTAAATCTCTAGTTAAAGTCTTTAACCATCTTTTAAATTATACCATTTTTGCATGCTTTCTTTAAATGTCCAAGGACTTGTTTATTGAAACTAGATTAATGAATGTGTTCACTCTTATGATGTTTTGAACAAAAATAGGGCAAGACTATGCACAGATATGCTCCTTATTGGGATGTTTTCTTTTGGTTTTCTTTTCTAATGGGAGTAGGGATGCAGCTCAGGACCAGAAAACTGGACCAAGAACAGACAAACACTGCCTTGGATAAGGAGGTGAAAATGCTGACATAACATTACAGGTAACTCTCTTTGTTTCCTCACCTCAGGCTAGATTTTGATGAAGCAAAGGGCAGGGTTCTGTCTTTTGGGTACTCTCAGATGCATTACATTGAATTAAGCCTCAAGGCTATTCTATCTAAAAACTAGAATTAAGACTTCAATAGAGCTCAGTCAGTCTTGTAAAGAGCTATGTGTCAGGCACACAGGAAATGGACTTGATACTTCTTAAAATTGCATTGGCACAAAAGCTGTTGGACATTTATTGGCATTCTCTGCTCTTAGTACTTTTTATAGAGAGGTCTGATACAACATCTTCACTAATTTTTAGCAGATACAAGGACATGTATTTGTTATTACCCTGACAGATATCTGTCTTTAGGATGTGGAGGCCCTGCTGTGTTTTCTGATTTTTCAAGCTTCAATTGAAGAAAACTTCAATTATGATATTTTCCAAATATTTGATAATTTCTTCAATGTATCAGGCATAGATTTAATAATTAGTAAATATATGTAGTTTCTGTTGAAGCAGAAATTAAGAGTCTGTAATCAGTTCTCCAGGTGTTATGATCTGCTCTTGAGACTCCACAAGCAGAGAAGTCTTCCTCAGATATGGCCAACTAAATTTAGTAAGAATGTGCTAAACTAGAAATTCAGTCAAAAGCAGTCAGAACAGCAGCTGTTGTGCCATTTCCAGTAACAATCTGCATAATTTTCAGCTATTTCATTCCATAAGCCAGTTGTAATGGGACATGAGCATTATCACGATGGAAAGCTATTCTACCAGAGTTAAGCTGCAGTGATGCTTTCCCTTATGCAAAGTGATGCATTTCTTGAAACATAAACCTTCCTGGGAAAAGCAGCTCTTGCTGCTACGTGCATTAATCATTCAATTAAGAGATCTGTCTTTAGCCTGTGTACAGCCTTCCTAATTGACTCCCCATTTTTGGCGCATTTATTTCTCACAGGGTGGGTACACAATGGATGTCTCAGGGACTTTTGACTTGCTTTGCCTTCCAGTCTGTACATCTGAAGCTTATCATATCTATACTGCAAAACCAAGTTGGATTCAAGGCCAATCCCACCAAGAGCAGTACAGAGCATATTTATAGAGAAATCAGTCTGGCTGATGACCATACCATCATGCATACCCAGAGAAGGGGTTTTGGGCCTCCTGCTGTGACAGGCAGGTGGAAAGATACTGAGGAGAGAGTTACTTTCCTTGTTCAGAGCAGTCTACACATTGTCCCCCTGTCTCTCCTGTGCATATCCTTTCTGGGGAATATATCTCTTTTGTGTTACTCTGTAGTGGAAGGAGCCATGCAGATGAGAGACTCACAGTGCCAGTTATTGTCTTGGGCAAAAGCAAATCAGGGGAAATGCTGACTGTCAGGCTGCTTTGCTGCATAATTTAACCCTTTACCCAAACCTTAAATCAGTTTTGTGGAGATGTCCCCCATCAGTATCCACAACGATTTTTTGCACTGGCTCCTGATTGATCAGGGATGGTTTATTCACATTAGATGTAAGGACAGCCCCTCAGAAAGGCCATTGATTAAAAAGACACATGAACCAGCTTGTAGAGCTTCCAAATTATTTTAACATCTATCTATTTATTTATTTACTTATTTATTTTTGTTCTCTTTTTATTTTAATTGAACTCTCTCAAAGGGAATTGGTACATGGAAAAATATAAGTGCCTTTTAACAGAGACTGGGATTTTAAGTTAAGTAGCTGTTGCAGATGTTGAAATATAGATTGTATAGGCTAAATGTAGGCAACCAGGAAGTGTTATGTGCCATGATGTTTCCTTATGCTGACTGAAGAGGGAAGCATCCATGTTGAAATGTCAACAGCAGATTTATTTCCAGAGAACTTCAAATCAGGCAGGTTCTGGATCACAGGTTTGTTCTCAAGTTTCCATCTAAGGGTTGCCAAGGTAATGCCAACAAAAAGTGTTCTTCCCAGAGTCACGTCAAGTATGAGCATAATCTATTCCAATATGGATTTGAGACTATCATATCCCTATTTGTAGCAAAAATCAAGGGAGAAATATTTAAAGTACTGATCACTTAATTTATAAATTTCCATAAATTGTTTAAATATTCATACATCCAAAACTCTGGGTGCACATGAAAAATGTTAATAGAAAACCCAGGAACATAATGAAATCCTATAATACATGTCTCCGAGCTACTTTGTCAGAGGAAACCTCTGCATTCCAAAAGCTTTATTGTTCTCCAGAGTTATCTGATTTTTTTTCCTTCTTTTTCTTTGACCTAAATTTAATGGAGAACGTTAGGAAATGTACTTAGGTTTTTGAATATACTATGTAGCTTTTAATAGAGGAAAAAGTGAGAGAAATGAGAGACGAGATGGAAAAGAGAAGGGGAAAGATGATGAGGGAAAGTGAAGGTAGAGGAGCAGAAAAGAGAAACAGAAAAGAAAAAAGATGAACAAAAATAAAAAAAAAAGAAAAAGGAAAATAATAAATAATATGAAAAGAAAAAATAATAGGAAAGAAAAAAGGAAAAGAAGAAAATACCAAATACATGTGCTAGTTAGCATACGTAACAGAACAAAAATGTACATTCTAAAATATGTTGTTATTTGCATAGAGTTTTATGATCCATTAGACAAGAGAAGTCTTCAATCAAGAAATTTGAAAAACAGTTTACCATTTCAAGCCACCTCAAAAGAAAATTCATCTGACTTGATGAGACAGATCAGGACCACCGTGGTGATTTAATGGAGCAATCAGCAATGTGTCAAATCTGACTGATGTGTCCCTTCAGAATCCTGACAGGTGATTTGATCCCCACCAGCACAGAAAAATCTTCCCCAGAAGACTCTCTTGCTGACACAAGCTGTGGAAAGATTTTTCTAGTCAACTGTTTCTTATTTTGCCCTTGAATTGAGGTGATTTTTTTTTTGTCCAATCCTTTGCTTTGACTTGATCTGAATAGCATTGTCTTGACCTAAAGATATTATTTATGACAGAACATAGCTCTTACCTTTCAAAATGTCAGACATCTTGTCAAGTGATAAAAGTTATTCCTTTGATAAAGTTAAAATAGGAAAGTAATAAATATAATTTGTGTAGAATTCCAGTTCTAATAGCTATAAATGTATATTAAACCCATGAAATTCCCACTAGAAGTCCAGAAGAATAGTTACCTTTTTTCATTACTTTAAATGAGTTACTGTAGAATGACTGCAGAGAAGGCAGAGGGTAAGCAACAGACATAAAACAAATAGGGGCTCGTTTTATTTCAAAATGGCTAAAAAAATAATTTTAGGTTAAGTGATCATTTTGTTTTATAAAGTATGAATATTTGAAATCTTTATTTAAAAAATTACTAAAAATATGGTTTTAGCTTGTGTAAGGGGAAAACTACATTGAGTTGCCTTGGTGCTTTCAAATTTGTTTACTTAAAAGATCTCTGTCTGCCCTGCTTTACAGCTAATTCATCGCCTTACACACAGAAATCCATTTTTAAAATAAGGCTGTATACATTGTAATTTGACGTTCCAAGCTGTAGATAGAGTCCTGCATATATTAGCAGATGCCATAATTGCAAAGGCCAGAGACATTGAAGGCATTATAAATAATTTACTGTATCAATTAATACTCAACATTATATAATTAGGAAGTTAGCATACCCTGTTTATGTAATGCTGGCTGCATCATTAAAAAGGATAAATAAGCTGAATGTGAACAAACACTGCCAACATAACAAAGGAGGTGGCTGAGTTTCTCCCCCCTGCCAAGGCAGCTTGGTGAAGGTTTGCTGTAATGAAGATGTGTACACAGAGGCAGATTTCAGGAATGCAGAGGCAAAGCGGTGGTGGCAGCAGCAATCTCTCTCCCAGTGCTACGCCCCAAACCTGGGGCTCTGGGGCAGAGGACAGGTAGCACGTTGCTGGTGTTGCTGTTGAGCCATCCTCTCCTGTGGCTTTCCAGCATCATGATTTACCATTCTGAAAGGCCATTTTGGGAACAGTCTGAAAAGAGTAACAGAATCCAGTGACTCCAAAGAAGAAGATATCTTTTGCCCCTTGGTCTTTCTGTGTGGCTGGTGCGCACCCAGCTATTGGTAGTGCAGCATTTTCAGGTGCAACCAACAGTCAGGATCATCAATACATTAACAAGTGAAGGATATGAGTAGGTAGGTAGATTTGCAACAGAAGTTAAAAAGTGAATCAGTTTAATATAAAAATTATATTTATATAAATTTAATGTCCACATAAGATCTGCAAGTAATTTCCATTAAGCATTTCCATGAGCTTGATGGGAGAATTGAGAAGGCATAATTCCTTCTATGAAAGCTTGGGTCTACATGATGATGTTTATTTTTCTTTATGAAGTATTAAAAAGCCTGTTTAAACTCTGAGCAGTTGAATAAGGTAATTATTTGCAATGCATTAGCAGTAATATGAAATTTCATATAAAGTATGCATGTTCTGAATCAAGATTGTGTAGGGTCATTTCTTTTTAATGATGTCAGTTCATAATTAAAATCGACACAAGTGGGTTATTTTTGGAAGATAGGAGCTAGTCTTTAAATGTACCTGTTACAGATCTTGTGTCCAATTCCAGTCTGACTGCTTTATTAAAATGTATTTGGTGTGCTACCCTAAAAAAATCAATTTTAACACCTTTTTGCAAACAATTTCCTTTCGGTTAGAATGATTTTCCTTTGTAATTATAAAATCATCGGTATAAGGAGATACAATTGGAGTTTGAAAAGTATAGTTTATTTTTTAATAACATTTAATGAATAATTTGAAAATTATATTAATCTAATTAAAATAAATTTGAATTTATGATTGTTTCATTTTAATTTTTATTTAATCCACTTATTAGATGTTCATTGCAGGAATACCTATACATGTTCTACAGGCTGAACTTGTCTTTAAATAGCCTAAATAGAATCAAATGTCTGATTATTTATTCTTATTATCTCCCAGATTATGTGTGCATTAATGTGGTAAGTTAGATGCCTACAGTGTAATTTGGTTTCTATTAAAATGGAAGACACAATTCCTAGTGATGTAGGGAGGTCAATACTTTGTCCATGGAAATGCACAGCATAATTAGCTAAGAAGGTCTTTGAGAAGAAATGCTGCTTTCATCTTCTTCTGACCAGAAAGGTAAGGATGACCCCTGCCCCTCATTAGCTTCCCTAGAGGCTGAGGGTGATCTGCATTTTTTCAGCAGCTTACAGGTCCCACGTGATAGCCCCAGTCCAAGAGCTTATTAAAGGTACACATATGGCTCTTTTTGGCTCTGTGGACATGGGATCAGATATGTTCTATTAGCCTTGAAAGTCAAAAACAAATTTAGCTTTTGAAGGCATTGAAAATTGTTCTTTGATGATCAATAGATGATGTTTGATGAGATTCATCTGATATAGTTTTATCCATCTATAAGTTTAGTGTCTAGTCCAAATTTTCAGGCAGGTTTTTTTAAGCTTGACTGCTGTATCTACCTTACAAAAAAAAAAAAAAAAAAAAAAAAAAGCCTGTAGGTTTTCCCTTTTATATACTGAGTGAAAGAAAAGAAGAAAAGTTTAAATTAATGGTTAGATTATATGACTGTTATGGTTTAGCTCCAGCTGGCAACTAAGCTCCACACAGCTGCTTGCTAACTCTCCTAACCCTCTGTGAGATGAGGAAGAGATTTGGAAGGGTAAAAATGAGAAAACTCATGAGTTGAGATAAGAAGAGTATAATAATTGAAATGAAATAATTTAAGAAAACAATATTAAGTGATGACAAGGAAAATAACAAAGACAGAGAAACAAAACCCAAGAGAGAAATGATGAGATTAAGATAATCATTCAACTGCCAGCAAACCAATGCAAAGCCAGTCCTCAAGCAGCAGCTTCCTCTCCAACCTTTCCTCTAATTTTATTGCCATATTGTTTGGTCTATCCCTTTGGTCAGTTGGGATTAGCTGTCCTGACTGAGTCCCCTCCCAACTCCTTGTGCACTACCAGCCTTCTCACTGGTGGGATGGGGTGAGGAGTAGGAAATGTAGTAGGCCTTAACCCTATATAAACACTGCTCAGTAATAACTAAAACATCACTGCATTATCCAGACTGCTTCCAGCACAGATACAAATCACAGCCTCATGCCAGCCACTATGAAAAAAATGCTCCAGCCAAAACCAGTGAATTAATTAATTTTAGATGGGCTTGATTTTAGGGCTTGATTAAAAGAAACAAATTTACTGTGAAGGTAACTGAAATATCCAAAATATTTATCAGTTCAGGTGCTGTCAGTTTTCCTATGAGCAGCTTCAGACATCCTGTGGGCTGCAGAAAACTACTTTGTAGACATTGGTGTATGCCAGCTGGCTGGATCTGCTGCTGATATTTGGAAGTTCTATTCAGGATGTTGAACAGAGTCCAACCTCTTTAAAAAAAAAAATCCTCTCAGCTGTAATTCCACAAAGACTTACATCTTTCAGGGAAGTTGGGAAGTTTTTGATTATGAAACTGATGTAGAAATATGCTTACCTCCAAACTGGCTATTCTGGCCATGCAAATAGACACTCTAGACTACAGAAACACTTCCAGTGCCAATCTGAGACAAACCATGAAATGATTCTGGTGTAGATTAAGGAAATAATACGACATGATTTCTGGACAGTTTTAGGTTCATATGCTTCAAGGTGCTGCATGTTCATCCCAGATCCTACAAAAATCATCTTTAAACTTGAGAAAGTCAAGCCTATATCCCTAATTTATTTTTCTTTTAGGGAAAATAGGGTTCAATTTTTATTCAAGTTCTGTTGGTAATGAAAACTGGATATTCCATCATAAAATTAACAGCCTTACTACGTGTGGCTTGAAACTGTCATTAAACAGCCTTTTTGTTTTATTACTGCACATCAAAATAATGTCTTTGCCTTGGCAAATCTGTCTTTCTGAGTAAAAAAAATTGATTAGGAAAAGAGATTTATTTACAACTCTGATAACTAATTTTCTATGGAATTGGCAGCAAGACTGTGTAGCATAAAAATCTTTGTGGTAAAATAGCCTGAATACTCCTAGTTCTCTTTTGTCAAAATTATAATCCTGATTAATGATTATGAGATATGAAATTATTTCAGTTCAGCAACCTATAAATAGGAATTACCTGTATCTTATATATAAGTTGAACAGAATTTTTTTAAAGTGCCAGAAAATGACATTAGCATAATATTTAAACAAAAGTCTAGGTGAAAAGATAGCATTTTCTTGCTTAAATTAATTTATTCATTATTTTGATACTGAGGGCACTTACCTAAAACCAAAAGATTCTTGTTCAAACTTTTAACAAATTTTTTGTAGCATTTCTGTGAGATTTACTTGAGGTGCGTGAAATGCTCTGGTACCCACATCTGATAGGATTATATAAAAAAAGGCAATAGCTGACAAGGTGGCTTTTCATATTCACATCCATATAACCAGTTCACACAGAGAAAAAAATAGTTTCTCTATTTGCCAATTAGACATAATTAGCAATCTCAGGTAGTAAAATAAGCACAAACCCCCTCCAATTTCTACTATCTAAACAATGTAGTCTTTCAAGTTTCTGTCAAGAAATAGCTTCAGAGATCAATTTATCATATGAGTTAACAAGATACAAGGAGACACTTCTTCCTTCAAGGTTATCATATGCCATATGCCTTGCTCTATAGGTTTGCCAAAAGTCACTTAATGCCATATGTCATGAGCCATTTGTTTCTCAAATAGTACCTCAGCCACTGCAGACGTTGTCTGATATAAATAATCAGAAAATCTAATGTTTGTACTTTGCTATGATTTTCTGTAAAGTATCATGAGAGATTTGTGCATGATAAATCTTAATATTGATTCTTCAAAAGACAATTTTCAGTGCCATACACAGTTCCACCTCCTATAGCTCTCAGAAGAGGGGGTAGGTTTGTCTGCACAGGCAGGTGAATACCAACCCAAATAAGTGACTCCAGCTTTCCCTAACAAAAATATAAAAATTTCTGAAGGCTGAGAAAATCTCTCAAACAGCTTTTAAAAAATGGTGTTTAATCACAAAATGCTTACCAGAGTAGTGAATTGCTGGGAGAAGCAGAAGGCAAGGAACATCCTTCATCTGTATTTCTTTCTTTCCTACAGCTGTTAGACAGCTGCCTTGTAAAGCAGATTCCTAAAAATTCAGAAAAAAAGATTTGTCTTGTGCCACTGCATAAGATTCATGATGCTTTAAGCTGGACCTTAATTTAGGGTAGGAGTAGTGCAGCAGGCCACACACCACATTAAGCTGTTCTACTGAACTATTTAAGTTAGGGATTTGTGGAAGTAGCAAGCATATTTAAAGAAATATATTATTAGATATTTTTAAAAATCCTAAAACTTTGCCTGTAAAGAAAAAATTGAGTATATTTTATTACAAGGTAGGTGTCTTGGTTTTGAAAGACAGTTGTCTGCCAGAGAAAGATAGAGCTTCCCTTGGAACAGAGAATGTAAATCCCCTTCCCTCCAAATTATTATAATTCTGCAATTAGGGGGTTTCAGACAAAGATATGGGAATAGGAGTAACAGTTCTTCACTAGGAATATTAAAAAATACAAATGTAGTAGTACAAAAAACAAGCAAGCAAACAAACAAAAATCCTGAAAAACCCTGACAGAGTCAGGGATACAACCTGACACCCTGTTGGTCAGGGTGTTTGAAGCAGTCCAAATAAATTCTCCTGGACTAACAGATGTGATTCTGTGGAGTAGAGATGCTCCTGTTGAAAGTCTAGTGGTGGCAAGATAAGTCCAGTCTTCCTCCAGGGATCCAGGGGAAAAACCAGATACCTGGAGTTCTTGAGTCTCAGTTTTTATCTAGGTAGGAATGGTTGGCTCCCTCCCACTGGCTGGAGAATCTCACAATGGGATGATGCAACGTGTCATGTCATTGGTGAGCCTTAATGGCTCATTATCAGAAGATATCCCCCAGAGGATGGACGGATGGTGAAGGAGATAAGAAACACTGCCCCACCTGGTTTGAACAGCTGGCCCATTATCAGAAGGCATCTGCCCCCCTCCCCCCTGGAGTTACAAGGGATAAAGAAGAAAACTTCTCCCTAACTGCTTTCAAGAGATGAAATAGAATACACATTTTTTTGGTTACATAACCCAAGACAGTGGGTTTTTACATTCTTGTTACTAATTTCGTATTTTATTAACCTGCATAATTTTACTTTATATCTGTCTTTTAGCCTAAATATTTCTTAAAATAACATTCAAAGGAAATCTTGTTTTCAAACCTTGGAAAAGATGTATAACTGAAGAGACATACAACTCTTGCTGTTGCCAGTGATACAGTCATCAGAGCTCAACAGAGATCTCCACTTATGTTTCCTTTATACTTTGGTTTAAGCTGACCTTTTACAGTCTTTGAATTTGAAAAGAGAGCATCCTTTGCTGGATGATGTATGGATTAATTACTTAAGGTTTGTTTAACTCCTTGAAGATAAAGAATTCTCTTTAGATACTAAGCATTACCTTCCTGTAGGAAAATAAGTTAAATGCTGGCTAAATGGCAGTGCTGGGGTAACATAGCTGTTTGGCTTGGAGTCACAAAATCACTCTTCCCATTCAAGGCCTCACAGCATCCATAGAATTTTCTCTCCAGAGTGTGAAAGTGGCAGGTGTTTGGGGGAACCTAAGCTCTGGAAAGGCTGAGACACCTGGCAAAAACACAGCAAGTCAGATACTGATTACATGCACAGGCAGGAAAGCAATTAGCGTGTCAGAAGAAACTGTCATCAGTTGTGATATCATTTTAATGTATTCTCATGTTCTATTCTCTATGTCCTATGCTTTCTGTGCAACCAGATGAATGGGCACCTTCTTTTCGTCTTCCACTACATACAAAGGAGCTGCAGTAAAAATGTTGCTATTTTCAGGCTATTATCCTTTTTCAGCTTAAGCTGAACACCAAATATTTACTGCTTTACACCCCAGAGAAAATACTATGATGAGAGTTGCAGACTGCTAACTCTTAGCCTCTGTAATGAATGCATGAGCAGCATTTTGCTTTTTATTAATTAAGGACAATATTCAGTTCTATATCAAAAAATCAATTCAGATACCCTTAGGTGTGGAAGGCACCATTGTTATAGTCATATAGTAATGGAATTTGGTTACCCAAGTCTTGGATATGTATTTAATTTGGATTTTGAATTCCCTGACTGCATTGACTATATTTTCACTGACTGTAACAGGAATCAAAAGATCTAGTGAAGTTGTAGACACTTGCAAATAAATGTGTAACAACCTCTTTTCATAAGGGCAAAAAAATCAATTCTATAAATGCTTAAAATGCTTAAAAATGCTTAAAAGTTCCAAAACCTTACATAACCAAGCTGTAAGTGGCACTGAGTTTTTGAGATAACATTGTGTGAAGCATGGTTGATTTCATTAGAAATAGAACCAGTGGAAGACTTAATGGGAAAACCACAAAGTGATTTCACCCAGAATAAATTCAAATCCATTCTGTACAAGTCCTAATATGGGGACACATGATGTCTTGTGACTTTCTAAATAAGGACAATAGTTCTTGTAATGTTGAGTTTTGTTTTGTTTTGTTTTTCTAATGGCCTTCAAGTGACAAAAATAAGCAGTTAAAGCATTTTGTGTTTTCTTCTAGGAAGACTGACTCTAAAAATGACAAATGAAACATGCTACCCTGACAGGGTTTTCTATAACAATCATAGATGGCAACAAGTCTTGAAACCATTAAAGAGAGGGGGAAAAAATTAAAATCCAAAAATCAATATTTTCAATACTACGTCTAGTTGTACAAAATCACCATAAGTCTTCTATGAAATCAGACCTGCCAAACTTCAGGAAATGCTGCTCTGCCTTATAACGTATCTTGTTCTATACAAAGAAGAAATAAATGGACCTATACAAGGACACATCAATGGAAAATTTACCATCTTTTAAAGCAGAGAGGTCTGAAGTCTGCATGAAAACCCCTTCGCACATCTTGGAAATCTCTAAGTTACTAAAGTTGTTCAAAGATCAAAATAATTTGTTTAATTGAAAGTAACAGGATCTATACTGCACAGCACAAGATGCTTTGGATACCACATGCCAGCAGACTGCTGATTATCAGACTATTTCTGTAGCAAAAAAATCATCAGTGTTCCAATCATAAGCAGGTGATTATCTGTGTTTTAAATATGCTAATGGGGCTCCCGGCAGCTTTTTGACCAGCATGACTGTCTCAAGAAACTTATGGACACACTCAAGTTGTGGTAATCAGTAAAATGATTTCTAGACTAAATCTCTAAGTTTTGGTGGGCTTTTGTTATTGCCGCTGGGGTTTTTTTTGGGTTTTTTTTTCTTGATTTTTTTTTCCTGGGATCTGTGTAAAAGGACAATTACATAAAAAATAAATCTGTGAGGTCTGACATTGAGTTTTCCAGGAAATTTTTTCATTATCTTTATTTTTGAACCTTTTTTTGCCACTGAAAAGAAGGAATTCTTATTAAAAAGTTGAGTGAAAATGTTTAACTAAACAGAATTCAAAACACAAGACTACAATGTGAATATATTTACATTTTTAAAACGAAACATAAGGCAAAGAATAAAAAGAATTTTGAGGCTACAGGGAGAATTTCAAAGAATAAAAACGTATAAAATAAATTTTCTGGCTTAAATAAAGTTAAATATATTCTTTATGGGCCCCAAAGAAAGAATCCTTTGAAAATTTGCAAGCAGATCATACTAGAAATTGTTTATATTTTATAAAGCTAAAAAAGAAACCCTAAACAGCTGCAGAAATTAAGTATGGATCCCTGCTGCTTTACAGCATTAGTAAAGATTTGACGAAGGAAATGCAGCTCACTTGGAATTGTTTCCAAATGATTGGAAACTCTTATCGCTGAAATCTCTTTAGATAAGCACAACTGTACACAAAAAAGTGTTTGTAACATGTCTCTAGACCTATCTCTGAAGACAAAAAGATAGGCTTATTTCTTCCTCCTGGTGAAAAAATGAGTGTAGGGGGTGCAGAATAGTGCTATTTGGCTGTTGCCTGCAACCAAGTAATGTTTTAGGAGCTAAGCATGAACGCTACAACATCAGATGGGAAATTCTTGAAAAGCAGTGACTCAGAGATACATTAAGAATTTTTGTGCACAAATTTAGTTCTTGGATGCCCACAGTGAAAATATCTGATACAACTAGAGTGGTGATCTTGAGCACATACCCAGATCCCTTAGCTCACCAGTAACTGTAATGAGATTGTATTTAGTGTCAATTCTTTGGAGCTAACAACAGAGCCAAAAGGAGAGTCAAACACTGATAATTCATGTGATGGAAAACACAGCTTATGATTTTTGGTTACGAGTGTTATCCATTCAGTTTAAAGGGAAAAGCTGTGAGGACAGAGATATTTGACTGACGTCAGGTGGCCGGGGGGCTCCGGCTAGCTTTCACCCCAGCCACGCTGGTCAGGAGAGGCCATTCCCAGGCTGCAAGCAGTCCAAGTAACAGTGGAGAGCAGAGCTGCTTTCTGCTCTCTTGGTCCTGGGTATCCTTGATGTCTAAGTCTCGAAGCAATGGTCAGAGAAGGCTCTCGCTTACAGAGGTCTTTATTCTTCCAGGTGTTACAGGAGAGAGAGAGCGAGCGGGATCCTGTGCTTAAAATTTAACCTGGGGGGGGCAGAAGGGTGGGGCAGGTAGGTGACTGGCCCCAGGGTAACACAGGGCAGGATCAGGAAAGGGGACAAAGGGATGGGGGAGGGGAAAATCTGGGGTAAACCAGACACCAGGCACTGGGGTGACGTGGGGTAACAGGAGCAAACCATAACTTATCAAGCTTCTCAAAAATGAACCCCCACATTTGACAAAAAGAAAAGAGACTCAACGTGAAGAGACTGAACAGAAGGAAGAAGCAGAGAGATGTTTTAGTAAAGTAACATCATGACATCCCATCAATAGGTCAAGTTTCGTTCCATTTGACCTATCATGTCTGTCTGCTCATGAGTTGCATCCAGAAGCTTATGACCGGAAGGTAAAAAGGATCACTTCATTTGAGGCCCTAATTTATAGAAATATAGAAACAAAACCAACTTTTGCAGCACTGAAAGTCTTGGGTTTTGGTTGAGTATTTTGAGGGTTTGTTTGTTTGTTTGTTTTGTTGTTGTTTGTTGGGTTTGTTTGTGGGTTTTGGGGGTTTTGGGTTTTTCTTTGGAGGTGGGGGATTTTTTTTTGCTGGTTCAGGCATGTCTTCCTTATCCTCAAACCTACATAGTCTGAGAATGTTTAATTCCCAGTTTCTCTCATTCCTTCAGATCTCCATGGGTTTGGGATGTTTCTGTAAGAATCAACAATTTTTTATTTTATTTTATCATTGAGCCTTTTTTTGGGCCATTACACTGACAGCAGGAATTGAGCAGATGTCAAATTATAACTGGATTTTTTTTGCTGACTATTTCTAAAATTACTTATTTGAATGACCAAACTTGATTCTTTTGGTTACAAGTCTTTCGCAGCCACTGACAAAATGGTGCCATAACAATCAAATGAACATGGGCAGAACAAAGTGACAAAGATAGAACAGCTTTTTCACCTCTTCCCACCCTGCAGTTTGCTGCAGATAATGCTAGTGACAACAACAGGTGTCAGAAGTGGAACTGCACTGGTTTGTACTTTTTTGCCAGGTCTTTTAAACTGAAACAGCTTTGACATTTCTGATGCAAATTTCAGACCAAATGTTCCTGAATGTGATAATAGTAGTTTTGCTCTTGGCAGTCCTTTTTCACACAGGTCTAAGAAGCCTGGAAACCTCATTGAAGTATGATACTGGGACAGTATTCAAATATGAGTATCTTATCGAAGCAATGGTCTGCCTTCATCTGTTAAAAAAAAAAGAAAAAAACTGAATAGGGGTTTCACAAGAATGAAGTATTACTGTTTTGTCTTCTATTCAAACTTGAACATTGTGCTGTCTGGGTTTTCCAGTAATTTATGTAAAGACAAATACAAGAAGACTGATTTTCTGAAATAAAATTTGGGGGGTTGTTTTCTAACAGCCTGTTTTCCTAAATACTTCCTTGGGGAAAAAAAAAAAGGAAACCAGAGTAAATTTCTGTGTGGGAGTTCAAAATGTTTTGCTCAACACTTACTACAAGTCTGTGCCAAGATGATTTTCAAAGCAAAAAGTCTAAGACTGTGCTGGTTTTGGAAAGTGATGCAGCTGGGAGCTGACCCAAATTGACCAAAGGGATTTTCCATACCATATGACATCATGCTCAGTATATAAATGGGGGAAGAATAAGGAAATGGGGGATAGTCAGAGTTATGGTGCTTATCTTCCCACAAAACCATGACACATGATGGAGCTCTGCCCTCTTGAGGATGGCTGAGAACCTGCCTGCCCATGGGCAGTGATGAATTAACTCCTTGTGTTGCTTTGCTTGTGTGCGTGACTTTTGCTTTACCTATAAAATATCTTTATCTCAACCCATGAGTTTTCTAATTTTTGCCTTCACATTCTCTCCCTTATCCCCCTGGTGGGGGAGTAAGAGGGCTGCTGCATGAGGCTGAGTTGCTGGCTGGGGTTAAACCACAATTAAGACAATGTGGGCAATGTGAGTTAGGTTTTCTTCTTTTCTTGCATTTAAGTTTGTCATTTACAGCCCATGAACATACATGAGGAAGTTCACAGGTTGGAGAATTCACAGGAAGTTCACAGGTATGTGTTGACTGTTCTTGGTTACATCTTCGTGATTTTTTTTGAAAACAAAGAGATGGAATTGCTAATTTACTTTTTAAAGGCAAGGTAGGACTTACAAAAAAGTTGTATTTTCAGTGCGTCCTAAGTATCTTAAATAGCTAAATTTTGCTTTGACTGTGGTAATGCTGTGGTGATTATTCTTAGACTCAATGAAACACTAAATTTCAACTGTAAAACATGCATATGAAATGTTGCTAGTCTGAGCACTTAAAATATAATTAATTTTACAGAACCCTACCTCAGAACAGCCTTAAATATGACAACTTACATTTCGTTATAAAGTCTAACCCTGCATCACGGAAGTACTTTATACATCCTTATTTGTCTATTCCTTTTCAGTATTTTCAGATTTATTTCCTTTCTATATTTAGCTTGTCTCATACATACTGTTTTCAGTCAGATGTCAACATTTTAGAATTAGTGCAAATAATTCATGCAGATTTGGAGAAGATTAGACTAGCAAAAGTCGAGTCCAGGGATCCTTGACAAATGTCAAAAGTAACAATAACATGCAAACCATGGAATATAATTGTTCTTAATATTTTCATAATCTGAAGTCACTACAAAGGCTTTCATCATATTTGTAACAAAGCACAATAGCAGATGGACTGTTTGCAACTGTTTGCATAGCTGCAGAACTGTAATCCTTTTTAATACAACAAAGCTTTGCTGACTTTCTTTGGTGAGGGTAAGTACATGTAGCTCAGATATACAAAGCTGTTTAGGACTGTAGCCTTTTATTTTGGTCTCTGTTTCCCACCAACTGCTAGAGGAACTAGACACCTAAAGGTATCAGAGGACCTGTGCCTGAAGTCTTTGACAGGTGATTTCAAAAGGTTTCTAGTAATTTGTCATACTTCAGAGGTTCACTAAATTACTCTTAGAAAGATTCTGAATAAAACTAGGAGATAAAGAAAGAAGTATTTCTTTAACATGAAGCTCCTCTTTGCAATCTGCAGCTGGCTTGGATCAACATAGTTGTGTTTAATCCTTCCTGAAGCCTTGTGCAAGATTCCAGCCATGTTATCCCACTACACAATAAAAGGTTCCAGCCTGCCTCCCTTAACTCCAGACTACAGGGAAGAATGCACAGCCTTTTGTATACTCTGTCCTTCAAGATTTCTGTATCACCATCAAAAATTTGTGTCCCTGAGGTCTTGCTCTCATATGAACTGAGAATACATTTGCTTTGAATGTACTCTGAAAACTGTGAACTGAGTGTACTTGAGAGGGTGCAGAATGTCATTATTTTGTTCTTCAGCACAGTTAATACCTTCGCCACAAAAATGACTAGTATTCAGTCTTTCACTAAACCTGAAAAGGGAAAGCTTCCCATTTAGATTTAAAGCTCTATTTCCTCTGCACTTAACTGTTCTAATTTATTGCTATCCTAAGTTTCTCCAGTACAGAAGAAGAAACAGCTATAATTATCATCAAGACTAAACAGGACTGTTTAGTTCTTTTAACTGAGAATCTGTTGTACTGAAATGACAGCAACTTTTTTACAATGTGATGATAGCATTACAACTGAAAAAAAACCCCAAACAAATAACCCTGATGCCATAGATCATATTCAGTATCAGTAAGATATAATTTTATTTCTTGTCTTAATTAAGCTTGATTCTGCAAGTGGAGTTCCTCACTATGGAACATGAAGTTTTTGTCAAGAAATAGTATTTGAATGATGGAAGATTTCACACTGGCGAAGCTTACTACTGCTAGCAGAAAAAGAGAAATATCAATAATAACAGCTTATTTTTCTTTTAAAAAAATTCCTTCATCATTATGCTTTAAAAGTACCATCTTTTACAGAAGAAGCACATATACTCTGCCCCATTTTCCATCAAAAATTGGAGTTTTCTTTGTCCTGTCCTGTTCGTTGTTGTTCATGTTTTTCTGACATTAATAAAACTTGTCTCTGGTTTTGGTATTTGTTGGTCAGCATGTGACCATATAGATTTTGCTAGCAAGGTGGATATCTCACGGTACTACAGGGATCTGCTCCTTATCTGTCCATTACTTTTAAAGTGGACAGAAAACATGTCTGCTTATCCTGAAAATCCAAGGTAATAAAGGTTCTCAAAACTTCTCAGAGCTTGCAGCCCTCTTACCCACTGCAGATAATTGGATTTGACCCAGATTCTGGTCTTCAGCATGATGATTGATGCTCCATTGTCTGCATCTCATCATACTCTCATGACCCGTGCATCCAAAATTTATTTGACCTTCAGCATGCTTTCTGTTGCCAAGTCGTACAGCCTGGGAGCATCTAGGTTTCTGCTGACGAAGATATTTACCGAGATATTTACTGCAGATTTCTGTTCTTGTGTATAAGTGGTGCCACCTACAGTACATGGTCAGAGAGCCATCCTTCCTCCTGGCCACTCTACTGCCTTCCAAGAAATCCTGTGACAACCTTGAAAAATTACTGTGACATGAATTCTTTCTCACACAGGGCACTTAAAAACCTGGGCATCCCAGAGAAACTGGAATTTTTTGTTTCTAGGTTCCCAGTGTGGAAAACTGGCTGAATGAAAAACCTCCTGGAAGAGATTAGTGAGGCATGTTAATCATACTCAGGAAGTGTCTGTATCAGCCCATTGACCGTAGAGAGAATGCAAATAAATTTTTAACCTAACCACAGCTATTAGAGTACTGTAATTACAGAAGATAACTTTCATCCTTACTTAGATATCACACTTTTCTTACTATTTTCTGTTGCCTTTATTGTGTAACTGAACCTAAAAATTTGTGGGAGCAGAATCTCACTGTATTGGGTCTGGCTGAGAAGGAGTTCATTTCTCCCACAGCAGCCCTCCCAGGGCAGTGCTCTGCATTGGTGGCTGGAAAGGTGTTGGTAACACGCCGGTGTTTTGGGCACTGCTGAGCAGTCCTGGCACAGCGTCAGCACTGTCAGCACATCATTCCACCACCTTCACTAGGCTGGGGGTGGGCAAGATCTTGGCAGGGAACAGGACTAGGACAGCTGACCCAAACCGACCAAAGGGTTATGCCATACCATGTGACAGCTGCTCAGATATAAAAGATAAAGAAAGGAAGAGGAAGGGGGGTGTGGGGGGAATTTTTTATTTATTTACAGTATTTGCCTTCCAAAGCAACTGTAACACACTCTGAAGCCCTGCTTCTTGGGGTGTAGCTGGACATCACTTGCTGATGAGAAGTTGGTGCTAAAATTTTGGGGTTTCTTCTTTGCTTGTGCATGTGCAACCTTTTACTTTATTAAACGGCCTGAGCTCAACCTTCAAGTTGTTTCCTGTTTTATTTTCTCTTCTCTATCCAGCTGAGAAGGCAGAGTCATAGAGCTTCCTAGTGGGTTCCTGATGTCCAGACAAGGCCAATCCACAGCAGCAACCACAGGAGGTCTGCTGTGCAACTAGTTTAACATTATCAGTGACCTGGATGGGGCAATTCATTCATTTAAATAATTCAGAGGGATCTAGACACGTTGAAACAATGGGTCTAGGTTTAGCTTACATCATTCAGTGAAGGCAAATGCAAAATCCTGCATGTGAGGAGGAGGAGATCCTAGTTAGAATCCATGCTGGGGCTGAACAGCTGGGGACCAACTCTGTAGGAAAGGCCCTGGAGGACCTGGTAGGGAGCAAGCTGAACTGTGAACAGTGTTTGTGAAGGTGTACTAACAAGATCATGGTCAGTTGAGTGAAGGAAGGGATTATTCACAGTTTTGGGTCCCCCAGCATGGGAAAGACACTGATAAACTGGAGCTGGTTTAGCAGAAGCCACAAAGAGCTCAGTGCCTGGAACAGCTGCCCTGTGAAGAAAGACTGACAGAGCCTGGCTTACTCAGCCTGGTGAAAGTTCGACTTCAGAGGGATTTAACAGCAGCCCAGCCAGTTCTACAGGATTATAAAGAAAACAGGTCTAGACTGCTCTTGGTGCATATGGAAGGCTGAGAGACAGCAGGCATAACTTTAAATCAGAGAGATTTAAGCTAGTCACAGAGAAAAGACTTTTCCCCGTGAGGAAAGCACAATAGAGGAGCAGGCTACAACACAGTGGTTATTGAGTTTCCATTCTTGGAGATTTTCAAGACCCAACTGCAAGACACTCTAACCAAATTAGCCTAACTCCTTAGCTGACACTGCTTTGAGAGGAGGTTGGACAGGAAACCTCCTGAGGTCTCTTCACACATGAATTATCAATGATCTCACAAACTGGCCATAATGAGCCTTTAATGAAAGCATGTCTACCAGGGCATGTTATCTTCTATCACATGGAAAAAGATGAAACAAACATGACATTGATGCATGCATCTCCTCTGCTGAAACAACATTTAGGTGATGCCTTTATCGATTGTTACAATAGCAATCCATTTTAACTGTGGATAAGGGAGATGTTTGTTTGTTGAACAATACCTTTCACAGGACACACATAAATATTCTGCATGTTCAGAGCTCCCTACTTCCTCTTCAAATGTGTTTCTAAACCCTGAAAAATGAGAAGATTTGCTCCAGAAAGATGAGAAGAATGCAAAAAGCAGTGTCTAAACAAAGAGAATCACACTGTGCTTGCCTTAGGAAGCTGCCAGTATATGAACAATGAAACAGAAAAATAGTTCTGCTCATACTGAACACTGTGATAAACTAAGGCAATAGCAGAGAAAATGGAGGAACTTTAAACTGAAGCATCCTGAAGATTTGTTTCAGTCAGGACTACAGTGTTCTATATGATTTCTAAAGCTAATGTTCAACACTAGTCACCTTAAACACATGTTTAGGTGAACTTGAATTCAGAAGACCCCAATGATATTGAATGAGAGGATTATGGTTCACAGTCATTTGAACAAAAGCTGGAATTTTATTATGGTGATAGTAATTGGCATATTTTTATGGATTCATTTTTTAATTTGGCATCCACTCAGACTTCATTGCTCATGCTACAGTAGTAGTATGATGGATTACAGTGTTTTTTCCATTATTATTAAACTTAATTATTTTTGCCCATGTACCCAAGATGTGAACAACCGTCAAGAGTTCTAATCTAATAATACAGACTGTTTGGAAAATATGTGCTGTCAATTAAAGGCATTTGTAATAGAAATGATAAAAGAGTCATTAGTGAGAAGTAGTTTGCCTCCCTATGTACTGACTTCAGTTAATCAAAGGTGCTTTGAAATTGAAATCATCAATTAACTTTGCTTGGTTTTGTACTGATCAAGCACTTTCAGAGTTGCTGGAAATCTGTGAAATTAAGTTATTCTGCAAATGAAATCAAAATTAATGTGGATTTTTTCAAATATGTTTTATTATTTCCTCCCAACAATGTACTATATATTTATTTCTTCCAACGTTAAAGTGGAAGAAACAGGCAAGATTAAGCTGTGAAATTACTTGCAGCACTCCACTTTTAAAGGCACCTCATTTATATTTTACAGAGTCATGCAATAGATAATGAAATACATCTCTCCAATGTATACAGTATTTTCTTATTTTCCTGTAATATTTTGAGTGGTACTCTGATTCTTAAAACAATTTTAAAATTAAGAATGTAATAGATTTATTGAGAAACAGAAAAACTATATGATCAAATCCCTGACATGATTGTTCTACAAATGAATCTTTCTGACAAAGCTGTGTGTCTTTTCAGTTCTGCAGCATGAATTTGACACAGGGAAAGAGCGATGCAGGCCAGTAGAAAGCTTCCCTCTTTCTGCAATAGTTCCAGACCAGAATTTCTAGTGGTTGAAAACAGCAATTTTCCTTGCTGAATGCTTTTACTAAATTTTGACAAAATTATTTTTCTTTATTTTTAAGAAAAGGCTTTCTTCTGAAAATGTGTTGATTTTATTTTTTCTGCCACCAGAGGACTATGAGCTTATACTTTAAATTTCATGGGTGTAGAGGCCCAGAGACGTTGGATTTAGTCAAAGGGTGAATTGTGGTGGTGCATACCCCTGCCCCCAGGGCCACATTTTGATCTAAGAAATGCTCATTAGATCTCAACAGTGACAAAAAAAGCATCTGGAGTAAGCCCCTCTTGTGATTATCAAAAACATTGTTTCCAGGATCCAATAAGTGTCTAATGAGCATACATTATTGTCATTTTTTCTAATGAACAGCCTTGGAAACCTATTTCTCTTTTCTGAATAGCAAGCCAAATGGAATAGTATATTTACTACTGAACCTTCAAAGAAAGCCTTGAGTGGTGATCAAGATAGAAAATTTCTCTAACTAAAGCTCTCCCTCTTGCAACCCTACAACAGCAGTTCTGAGTGAGACCCTCTGAGCTCTTGAATCCCAGAAGATAAGGGGATAGTGTGTATGTCTCAAACACCAATAACCAGATGGCTGTAGACACAAACAAGTACTGTTAGAAATAACAGACAAGAATTGCAGGTAATAACCAGGGACTGTTGGAATTAACATGCTATGAGAAGCAATATTTGGCTGGAGAAAGGAGGCCAGGTGGAGGTAGGGCAGCACTTTTCTATGATGAACCTCAATACAGTGCGATGCAGGAATGAGGCCAAGAAGTGGGAATGGGTTATAGTTTGTGGGATTAAGACCACCAAAGGTCCCCAAAGCCAAAATTTCCAGAAAGGCCTGAAAGAACAGAATGTGCATGATAACTAATTTAGATAGAAAATTACAAGCTTGTCTTTGCGGTGGAGAATCCTGTACATATAAAGATACCCTCCCAAGCCTGGGTGATGCCCCTCAAGATATCTCATCAATTGAACCAATGCAGCTGGATTGATGCTTATCAGCTGGATCAATGCTGGAAACAGGACTGGTGATGTATTTTTCTCTCTCTTTTCCTCTTTTTTTAACCTTTTTCTTTCTCCCTTTCTTTAATGCATGTCTCTAATTTCTCTCTTCATTTCAGCCCACCCTTTTATGCAAAACTCACTGCTGTGTGCTTAGATAGTAAGTCAGGAACTAACATCCCAATTTCTATGCCAAGTTTGCAATTCACTAATAAAACCTTCTGAGCATTTGAGGATCCTCCGTTGTTCCTCTTATGAATCTTAGGTGTTTCCCTCCCCATAAGGATGGGTGGTCACAATGGGTTCATATGTTTAAAGCTTTATAATAACCTTGCCTTCTTTATAATTTCAGTCTGAGAGGGGATTTTTTTTTTTGCTGCAAATTGTTTAGTAAACAAAATTCCTCAATACTCCTCAGTTACTGAAGGATAAGCAGCTAAATTACAACACCTAGTCCAGCTTTTAGTTAAAAAAAAGTGAAACATTTTTACAGAACAGTTATAAATATTGCTAGCTGGAGTAAAGCAAAGTTTAGTTATGCATAAATTCATTCTAAATTGAAAATGACAAAGAGAAAAACAGTCAGAAAATTGATCCCAGGGATACAATCATACATCTCTTACCCAGTAAGGAGTTTTCCTCGGTTTACAATGCACAACTTAAACTACAAAGGTCTTCATGTAAGACCTATTACATAGAAAATACCAAAAGGCTTTGCCTTATCCTGACAGTAATAGGAGTTGAAAGGGCTCAGCAGTATGACAGGGAAAATGTGAACCTTTTATTTTTCAGAAAGTCAATCATGTTCTGCAAGGTCACAGGCTGACAGTAAAGATTTTTAAAAGCTTTCAGCAAAAGGGATGAACAAAATGCTTTTCAAAATTTGTGTTCATTTCAAATGTCATAGCTATAACATAATAGTAATTGAAATAATTTGCTGTATTTCTACCATGTTGATAACAGTGTAGCACAAAGGAACAATGACAAATGCATTCTATAAATAGCCATGCACTCGCTGTAAGTATGTCTATGCTCTCCACAATGAATGACAATAATGTTCTGTGTGGGTAAATAAACCAAAAATTGTACACAACCCTGGAGTCTTTGGGAATGAATGGTTGATCCTGATAGATTTGAAATGACTTGTTAGTCACTTCAATAATTTTTTAAAATTTTATATAATATTGTATTTTTGCTACAGAAACCCATAAAATGGTTTTTAAAAGCTACTGCAAATCTATTATAATCTTATTATAAGTACCATTAAGTACTTATAAAAATTTCTGTATTCCTTTCTACATTCCTTACTACTTGTCTGCCTTTCTTCTAAACTCTGCAAAATTTCTTCATAAAATTACGTGATGTAGTTTTCATTATAAAAGCATGTGATATGACTAACCATATTTGCACATGTATGTTTAGCACAGCTTGACTACAGTCTTAATTGGAAAGGGCATGTTACTGAAAGTCAGAGTAATCTTAGCTCTGATATTATGATCCACTTTACATTTTTCAGAATAAGCCTATCATTAAGGTGACATATCAGTTCTCATTATGTCAGTATGTCAGATTATACAACATAAGTGATTTTGATATGTCAAACCTGGTAGGACTTAGAAAGGATGGACTTGCTACTACAGTATAAAAGTTTCAGTATTTCTCTTCCACCACAAGTATGTCCTGTTGTATCAAAACCAAATATAAACCAATGCAATTATTGCTCGCCATCATGTCTAGGCCCTTGTCAGTTTCCAATATTTTCTCTGCACAGTGGAATTCTTCCTTGGTGGATCTCTTCTGTGCCTTGCACAAGGAGAGCTAGAAACTTTGGATCATAAGTCCCCAGCTCTAGCATTTTTGTGCTTCTGTGTGTCCCCCTATTCTGCACCCTGAAGAAACATCCTCCAACAGTTTTTTCTGAAGTTTAATTAAAATAAGCATCCTCTAATAGTTTTTTTCCGAAAACATTTTAAAGCACCTGGGATTTGGGTCTTGTTTTTGGGTTTGTTTGGGCTCTTTTTTTTTTTTTCCCTTGGGCACAATCTATTTCACAGAAGGCTAAGATGCTACAGCAGCCAGTAGAGCTTGAAATCCTAAGGAATGGGGAGTCTAATACACCTCTTCTTTTGAGGCACACTTCCCTGCAGGCTGCCTTCTTCCTATCACTACTGTGTCTCCAGCTACCAAATGGTAGCCCTTTAAATCTCATTAGGACAAGTTGCTGAAAGTATTTTAATGGTTCAGATTATTTGCATCAATAGCTAAATGCAAGTGGGAGACTGTAGACAAGACATGCTAAAAATCAAAGAAAGAAAACCAAAATAACCAATAAGGATCATGTCACATTTTACAGAGGTGTTTTGGTTTATATTTTAATTGTTTCATCCATGATTGCAAAATGTGCAAAAGACCAAATGCTAAATATAAATAATGATTCGACCATGTAGAACCAAACACCGAATGCCAGAGCTTAAGGGGACTTCAAATTTCCAGGACATGGGAAGTTCTTAACAATAGAAGGAAACTGTGAATGCACTGATATTATAAGACAGTGAGAAACTTGGTTCAGTCCAAGTAACTTGACAGAAAGAAGACAAAAAGAAAGCAGGATAGATTTAGAAGCAAATATTTTAGGGTAGCATAACCTGAATTAACTGCAGTTAACAACTAACTTGAAGATGAAATGTTTTGGAGAGATTCATGGACTCCATTCTAGTCATGCTTTGTTCCTCAATTTCACAAGTAGTATAGGTGAAAGTATAAAAAGGCTGACAGCAAAATCTGAAATACAAAAAAAATTTATGTTTAAAAGTTATTTTGACAAAATAAAAACTACTTCAGCAGTATACAAGTTCTAGAAAAGTCTTTCCTGTGAAGGGTTATGGCCTTTCTATCTATTGAAAGTATTAAAGACAATTTCAAGTGTAAATTTTATCATGACTAATGAATACCTAAGTGTGAAGATTTTATGCTAGAAAAGGTTTTTCAGTTTAGGAAAAAAGAGACATTTTTAAGAGCCAAAATCTGGAGTCCAAATTAAGATATATTTAGAGAAGACAAAAGGCTCTTGCTTTATAAAAGAAGAATTAAGTAAGTATATAAGAAAAAAATTTGGTAGTGTTCTACCATGTTCCAAACCATCATTTGAAAACTTTAAATAAATATCTATTTTATTCCTTTAAAATGTGCCATAATACAAGTTTCACCAGTACCACAGGAATCACTGAATTCTGCAGCCTGGGTTACGCAGCATCTTACACTGGGTGATTGACATGGTCCTTGAAAATCTACAGCCTTTATACTGTTTTAAAGGTCCTAACCTGTGCTGCAAGTAGTTAGTGCAGTTAGTTAGAACCACTTGTAAAGAACATTGAAAGTTCATAAACTGCTTGTTAAGCAGAATAATTCTCTGCACCTGATGCAAGCTTATTTCCTTTTGCTCCTGCTCCATCTGCCAGAAAATCCTTTCCCCAGGCACATCTTTTCACAGGAATTTCTTTTTCCACCCTCTTACCTACTTGTTGGGTTAGCAATCTCTTCTTCTGGCCTGTGTTGTGTCCCAGTTCAGCTTATCCCTCTCTGCCTCTAGACCTGCTTGTTGTCATCTAGTGCCAGACCAGTAGAAAGGTATTTGAGCCCAGAACTGCTTCCTGCTTCTCAGGAGCTTACACAATTGCACTTTCCATAACATTTGCAATGCCAATATTATGCTAAGCTCTGCCTGAAGGACTATGTCTCATTTCTCTGACATTGTAAATACATTTGGGTAAATTGGTGAAGGTTAATTATTTTTGTGGAAATTTTACATTTAAAAATATCTGCAAAGATAATGACAGGTCCAGCCCAGAAAAAAAACATTAGCATCCCTTTCAAAAGACACTGAAGTTCTTGGCTAGCCTTTAGTAAATGGCTCTAAATCAATCAAAGCAAAATTTTGCACATCAGTAACACCATAAGCATCCTGCATTTGCATGTTGGCATCTGCTTTGGTGGTAGGAAGACTCTTCACGCCATGATAGTATGAAAATTTTTGCTATTACAGCTTCAAAACTTTGCAAAAGATGATTTCAAAAAGTTTCTGAAATTTGGTTTTAAAAAGAAATAAGGGAAATTTCTTTTTAAAAATCTGGAACAATATTGAATTGTCCTTTAAGAATTACAGATTGTTTAAAAAATGACATCTCCATTTACCTCTGCAGAACACTAGTCCTAGGGGGATGGAAAAAATCTCACATCGAAAAAGTGAACCTTTTTTATTATATAAAAATATAATTTAAAAAAATCCTGGTATTTACTTAATACTTCTTGGATCTAATACTGAAAGGAGATAAAATATTTATTCCAATAAATAAACACCCTGCAATCTCTACGCTATAAAATCAATTCAACAATTTTTAAGGAATTAAATTATATCTTCACCTTAGTAGTGTCTTCAAATTTTCAATTTACTTATTTCTGAAATGGCCATAAATACAACATTTATCAGGTCTTTTCTGACAACCAAGTGAAAATAACTTTTTGTCTACTGACAAATGAGGTAATTAAAAGCCTTTGGAAAAGGGTTTTCATTAGCATAGAATACTTCAGATACAGTATGAAAACAAAGCAGATGAGAAACAGTATTTTTTTTGATCAAATATAAAGAAAAAGATATTAAAAGAGTTTTATGATCTGCAATGAAGAAAATCTGACTCTAGTTTATTGTCCATTTTCCTTTTCTTAATAAATTGACTTTTTTTACCCTTATGCATGACTTAAGTTCCCTAGGAAAAACAAAATATAAATTAATACTATAGTAGTTTAACAAGGATATTTGCTTTGTAAAACAACAAACTACGTGGGTGTGAAAAAAAAATCAGGATAACAGTAATCAGCACAGTATCTGAAATATTTTCATTGATTTAGTTTCACTTGGTCATCAGTCGGTAGAATTATTTCATGCTCACATACACTGTCATTGTTTGCACACTCAGAGGGCGTGTTTACCCTACTCATCAACCTTGAGGCTCAGCAGAGTGAATTGTGTCATTGAACAGAAGTGGATATTTTTTAAGGTGATATTTTTTAATCTCTAAGGGAGATCTTCCTTTTAGCTGTACAGCACCTGCCAGAATCTTCAGTAACTCTGCTCAGCGAAGGATGAGCCTTACATTCATGGTTTAACCTAAACCATATTTTTAAAGAAAAATGAAACTTAGTGAGTAAGGGTATGATGAAAGATGACATTTTTGAAAGGGAGGCTTTTCCTATTTCACACATCCCTGCTACATTGCTAGTCAGATTTTTCAGAAACTGTATCCAAACCCACAAGTTTTAATGCCTCTGTACTGACATTCTCTTAGTTCATGGCATTCGAGTTGAGAGTTCAGATTGTCCTTGCTTTTCTTTGGTGGAAACCTCACCTCTTGGAGATCAGCACGCCTGCTGACTCCTGTGCAGATTAAGCCTAGATGCACACCGAAGAAAACTGGAGTTCCCACTTTACTTAATGCTATTGGGTGTCTTCCACATCAAAAGCAGATTTTGAGGAAGATTGAGCCTTTCAGCAGAGTGGGCTCAAGTTGCTGCCATGAGATAAACTGTCAAATGAGCTAACAGCCACTTCCACTCCTTTTTATTTGCAATTTGAATAGTGTAATGCTAAAAGCATACTCCAGAATTTAACAGGCCTTCATATATAATACATGAGCACAATCATTCAGAGCCAAGTTAATGGTTTTCCAGTGCATAGAATAGTCCTTGAAAAGACATTTTAGGAGGAATGAAATGAAGTGTACTGACTGCAAACATCCTTAACCAAAAAATAAAAAACCCAAAGAAAAAAGAACATTGAATAAACAAATTATTTTTTATTAATTATTTTGATTTTTAATGAAATATTTAATTATTTATATTTAAATTGAAGTAATTTCTTTTGAATCCATGAAATCCTGTACCTGTAAGTCATTTTCAAACTCAGATTCATGAAAAAAATAACCATAGGTAAACTGAAAATGGAAACTGGATTACAACACTCCAGGACTTTTATTCCAGGTTATAATGGTTTTGATTTTGATATTTATTGTAATTAAAACCAAAAGCCAACATTATTCTCTTTTCAATTTTGGACTTTGTATTGAACCAAATTAAGTCTGTTGCATTACCAGGTGTGTAATAGGTGTCATCAGAGGTATATAGCATGTGCAAGAAGCTAACTTTGTAAATTAGATAATCTTGGAACGCTTTTTGCTAGAAGTGTCACAGATTAGCAAAAAACCATAATAATCAACACATCATTGCTACATACTGTATTACAAGAGGATGCTTATGAAAGCTAGACACAATTAAATACAAAATTGAGGAGGAAAAACTATCATAAATGAAATATCAAAACCAATAAGGGAATTGCAAGGAGGTATTTTAAATACATAGGAAGCAAATTATCTGTAAAATTTGATAATTCAGGTAATTAAAGGGAACAAAGATGAAGTTTGACAGATATTTATATTAATATTAGTAAGTGCTACAATAAGGTCTTTGCTTTCAGAATGGGAGCTTATTATGTGAACAACACACTAGAAGTTTGAATATAATTTACCAGAGGGAAGAATTATTCTCCTAGCACAGACAAGTAGCTCAACTCAGTTGGTTGAATTTAAAGCAGAAGTGCTGTTAAATCCTGAAGTCCAACTGAAATTTTTTTTTTTTTTGCAGTAGTATACTTGAGTCCGAAGCCCATGACATGGAGCAAGGAACTGAAATTTTAGGTACTTTGCTTGACTGATACTCAGGGAAGCAACACCTTGATATATATATATATCACATTCCATGGGACTGTATGAAGCAACAAGCTAGACTTCCCCTGCACTGTGTTGCTTCTGAAACCATTCCTCAAAAAGAAAAACTAACCATACTAGTTCACATTACCTTAGCTTAAAAGTAATGTTGATAGTTGTTTCTGCAAATTGGAGACATCACCAGTACTTCTGCCTATAAAGAAACCTGTAAAACATCAAAATCGAAAAGAATCTGGAAATATTTCTTTTCACTGTGGTTGCTTTTTAGAGATGTTTTGGTGTCACCTTTTAGCAGTAAAATGTCATACTACACAGCTGATAGAAAATGGGTTACAAAAATTAGTACAGTACATACCTTTCCAGAATTCCACAGAAATAGATAAGGTCAGATGTTTCAACAGAATTAAGGTCTCACTTAGCCCATTAAAGTCTAGAATTTTTTAATGCTTTATACTTTGTTATTTGTTCTTATTGGGGTCTGTTCAAAGCAAAACTCCTTTAACAATCCTGTATACAACCCTGCTTTACCAGCATCCAGGAATGGAAAGAAAGGTTTTATCAGGATTAGCAATATGCACTGTAAGTAAATGCTAACAGCAGAAGAAAAAAATTGGTACAATTGTTACGAAACTTATTAGGCTTACAATTTGGATAAGTTTTCTGAGCACTTACACTGTTTAACACCTTTCATGAAAAAGAAACAATAAAAAAGAGACATTGGATACCCATTGGTCTAGAAGTCATATATTTAAACTCTCTAAATCCTGAGCCTGAAGTTTACCCCACATGGAGGTTAATCATATATCAATGTTCAAGTACTACAAGTAGGATTGCAAAGAAAAAAATACAGACAAGGGCTTTAACAGTCAAAAGTGACTTTAAACATTTTTGACCTCTCTATATCTCTTTATTTTTGCTTTTCTAAACATGGAACTCATCTTGCTACTATAGGCAAATCTACTATCTGCAGTTTGACTTAGATGTCACAATTTTGAAAAATTCTGTTTTATCATTACATGTTAAAAAGAGAAAATAGAATTTGAAGCAATGATTTTAAAACAAAGGATTATAACATAACACAACTCTACTGTCTCCTCAGAATATAAAATTTTATTATTAGAAGGAAGCATCTTCCTTTCTCCCTTTGAAAAATTTGGCTTGAAATCATAAAGTTTCGTTTTCTTCAAGAACTGCCTGGTTAATACTCAGAGACCCTCCAAAACTTTTCTTGGTTTAGTCTGATCTTAGCAAAACTGCTTACAGTTGGGCAGCAATCTTGTTGCCCATGTTTTCCCATAATTGTGGGCATTGTAGACTCTAGAATCTGAGTGTTTATTAAACAGTATGGCAGATGCACCAAACACAGCAAGTGCCTTTAGAAGGAACACAGTGTGTAACCCTCTCTTGGCAGCTACTCAAAGACTCCCTCAAAAGTCTTCTTTCACTCCTACCCACGACATCTTATTATCTCATACTGAGAAAACATTTGCATTTTCAACCAGAAGTTTTTTTTTATTGTCCCTTAGATGTCTCCAGCTTGACAACGATGTTCTTCACTCTGAAGTTTTTCTGGACTGTTCAGTCAGAAAACACTGCTACCCTTTTTCCTGCTGTATTGGGTTTGCCTGGCCAAGCTTTGGTGGCTGTGGGGCTACAGGGATGGCTTCCCTGAGAAGCTGCCAGAGCTTTTCTAATGTCTGACAGAGCCAATGTCACCTGCCTCTGAGGTGGACCTGCCATTGGCCAAGGCCAAGAAAATCAGCAGTTGTGGTAACATTAACACCCCTGGGACAACGTATTTCAGAAGGGGGAAACTTGAGGGGGGAAAAAACAGCCAGAGAGAGGAGTGAGAATATGTGAGAAGAACAGCTCTTCAGACACCAAGGTCAGTGCAGAAGGAGGGGCAGGAGGTGCTCCAGGTGCCAGAGCTGAGATTCCCCTGCAGCCTGTGGTGCAGCCCATGGTGAAGCAGCTGTGCCCCTGCAGCCCATGGGGGGCCATGGGGATGCAGAGATCCACCTGCAGCCTGGGGAGCACCCTACTCCAGAGCAGGTGGATGCCCAAAGGAGGCTATGACCCTGAGGAAAGCCTGTGCTGGAGCAGGCTCCTGGCAGGACCTGAAGATCCATGGAGACAGAGGAGCCCACTCTGGACCAGGTTTGCTGGCAGTGTTTGTGACCCCATGGGCACCCATGCTGGAGTAGCCTGTTCATGAAAGACTGAACCCCATGTAAGGAAGCACTCAGGAGCAGTCCATGAGGAACTTCACCCTGTGGGAAGGACACACTTTGAAGAAGATCATGGAGGACTTTCTTCTATTGAAGGGATCCCATTCTGGAAGAGGGAGTGTGAGAAGTCCTTCCCTGAGGAGGAAGGAGTTAGCAGAAACAATGTGTGATGGGCTGATTACATCCCCATTCCTCATCTCTCTGTGTTGCCAAGGGAAGGAGGCAGAGAATGCAGAAGTGAAGTTGAACCCAGGAAGAAGGAGCAGTAGAGAGGATGGTGGTTTTTTGATTTGTGTTTTATTTTCTCTTATAATAATTTTAATTAAACAAATAATAAATTGGTAATAATATATAGAAATTTCCTGAAATGGAGCCTGTTTTTCCCGTGACAGTAACTGGTGAGTGATCTCTCTCTGTCTTCATCTTGACCCAGAAAATTTTAGTTGTAATTTCTCTCTCCTGTCCTTGTGGAGAGGGAAGTGATGGAATGGCTTGGTGGGCACCTGCCATCCACCCAGGGTCAACCCACAACACATCTCTGATCTAGAGAAATCATTGGGTTACTCTGTCCTCCCTTACCTAATGAAATTGTCAAAGGAATTATTTGACTATTTTTCCATTTTTTTTTCCTTATTAGATTTTTTGGCTGCCTAAAAACTGCAGCAACTCTCTGCAACAGAGGTTTTATCAAGTCCCTGCTAGTTACCTACCTTCTCCACAGTTCTGTAAATTCCAGACACCTTATTTTGCCCATTTTTTAATGTTCCAGTTCCAGCATGCTACTTCAATTTAGGCATTCTATTCCACCACAGTCACCCTGCCTTCAGTGGTTTTTGTCTATTGTTTATGGCTGTGGTAGTGACAAAACAGATGTAAGAAACAAAGTCGTGGCGAACTACCAGGTCTCCAGGCTCAGTGTGTGAGAGACAGAAACGTTATGGTTAACGACTTAAACATTGTTATGAAGCACCTTTTGCCCATTAGGGCAAAACTGTATAAAGTTGCAGCCACTGAAGCCCACCCCTTCCTGAATATGCCTCCTGACTGGAACTTTGGACTGTAAGTTAAGCCAATTTTTTAAGGTCTAGAGAGAAACAAACAAGGCTGAGGAACAAGAATGTATCTACCAGGAAAGCCAAACCCATCAGCCGTCCTGAAAATCAGCTCTGGCTGGGTTTGTGGTGGGGGAGGCCATAGCCCACAGGCTGCTCTGCTGAGGCCAGGTTTGCTCACATCCCCCCAGGCAAAGGGGGAGCAGGAGAGTTTGGGGTGTGTGGTGTAACCTCCGGTCAGAGGGAGGGAACACCCATCCTCTCTTACACAAACTGGCTCAGTTGTAAAACCTCCCCCCCCGGGAGGGCCACACACACAGGACATTCATATGAGAGGCAGCTGAGAAGTCTCATAAACCCCCAAAGTGCCCCCTCCCCCAGACTGATTCCTGAGGCCTTGCACCAGCCCTGCACGTGACACAAAGTGATGCAATGGATCCAGAGTCTGCTGCAAGAGACAGTGTCAAACTTGTCTTGTCCCATACAGGGGAGGCACCTGGGCACTCCCACCTGGTCCAAATGTGTATTAATTCATTAAACTCTATTTTGAGGGACCTCATCACTACGAAGACCAGAAGAACACCAACGGGAGGTTGTTGGGACCATGGACTGGTAATATTTTCTACTTAATCTGTCTGTTACTCTCTTTCTCTCCTCCCACCTTTCCCCATTTCTCTCTCTCTCTGCCTCACATTTAATGTCAAATAAAATCCACACTATTGACTTTGGCATACGGTCTCCTTTGCACCTTAATTTTGGCAGAGGAAGCTCTCTAACAATTTTAATAACCAGACTGTAACACAGTAATATGATTTATGCCCACAGTGTGTCTGTACTACTTTAAGACAGTCTAAAAGACGCCAAGGTAAGCCATCTACAACAACAGGCCTACTAGTAACAAGCCCATGTATGATATTTTCCTTGGGTCTGCCTCTCCCAATTAACGTCTTTCAACTGTGTCAGGAATATAGACAGATTTTTTAAAAAACCCTTTCATTGTACTTTTCAGACAAAATAATTAATCTTTGGGACAGGCTTAGGGGTTTTGACAGCTTTTTTCTACTATATTTTACATTATATTGTAGTGATATTAAGTAGTTTAAAACTTCATCTTTCAGTTTCATGCTAAGAGATAACTCAGGATACAGGTCCTTCTTACTCTGTTCCAACCTGGCAATAAATTCTAAGAAACCAGATTTCTGATCCATCTCAAGCATGTTGCTGGTTAAAAATTATGTATTTGTATTCCAAAACCTTCAAACTTGTACTATTTTTGTTGTTATTGCCCTCTCAAGTGATGAAGGATATTATCATTCAATGCTGGCAACAGCACTTTGCCAAAGCACTGTCCTGAACCATCAGAGAAAATTATAAGTGAGGAAGATGGCAGTCTGTCTTAGCTACTGCTGTGAGACACTAGGAGCATCATTTGTTACATGGCCTTATGATCCTCAACTCAAAAAAGAAGTTATTTTATTTTTTTCCTAGCATCCTTTTGAGTGGGACACAAGAGGAAATACTTTTGCAGCAAAGTGCTACAGCTGAATTACTTCCAAAATTATTCCAATTCCAAGACTTGATAATCCCAAAGAAATACCTACATAAATAAATGTGGTTCATTTCAATTGTTTTGTTAAAGTACAAGTTTAAGAATGCGAGTTCTGCAATTTCCAGACAATTGCAATCTTGGGGCTTTTTTAATATATCCCTGATAAGGATTTTGGGGTTTCTTTTATTAGGGACTGTTGTGAATTTAAATGTAGAGTTAATTTAATCTGACAATAGTACAATCTCTTCAGCCTTGTAAAACTGATAGCTTTCTGTGAAGGTATAACTTAAAGGACTAAAAAGTGATTATATTAATTCCCTGTGCCTGAAGCAACCTTTCTAAATTAAAGCTCTCATTTGAGTAAATCTCAAACTATTTTGAAAAATGACTCAAACTGTTTGCTGTGGAGAAATACAATGCTTTTAAAAACTAAGGTAATAACATTTGATTAGTTTCTTTAGAATTAATGTGAAAAAACTCCACTATGATTTATAACAAGAATCTGAAAGAGGCCATCTAAGGAAACCATCGCCACCAGCTGGTCCAGGAGACAAAGGTAGCAGCCTTTCTCTGAGAATGAGGCAAGGACTTTTTTAAGAAAATCAGTCTAGAGTATAACTCACCTTCTATTCAAGGTGCATATTTTGCTGATCCTTTCCCCTGGTTTGAGATAATTTTCAGTGTGACACCAGTGACACCGAAGTCAATGCCTGCTGGAGATGGCCCCTACAAGGAGCAGGGTGACTACTGAGGAGGCAGCCTGGCTGCTGACAGACCTCAGCCAAAGACAGGTTCACCTCCAGGAGGGTCTGCCTGCAGAAGAAGATCAGCTGAAGCCTTGTGCAAAGATTTCATTACTTACCCTACTGACAGAAATTAGATCCTAACCCACATCTCCTCTGGGATTTCCCCAGCTGAAAGTGAAGGAGCCAGGATGAATATAAGAGAAGCAGAGACCAAGGTGCTGGGCAACCACTCATGCTCCCAAAGCTGCCTTAGGCCACATGTCTGGCACCCCAAATCTATCAGGACAACTTTGGAATCAAAAATTATTAATTAAGTCAGAATCTTCAGCCTTAGACTGGAGAAGAGGGTACTAATTGAGGAGAATCTGACAGAATCTGCTCTTCCATTGGTAAAATTTATAAGGCAGGAAATTTCTTAAAACTAATTTAATTTGCCCTCCCTCTGTCAGAACCGTGATTAGTACAAGAGATAGAGTGATTAGGATCCCTGCAGAAGAAAAGAATATTATTAAGTCAAAAGATAGTTATGACACAAATTAAAAGCATAAATGAGACATGAACATGCTTTCTATTAACATGTGCTATAGCACATTAATATGTTGTTTTGTATTTGTTTCTTAATGATTTCTAACTTCACAAGACATTTCAGTAGCAACCACATGCAAGATATAGTCTGAGAGTAGTGTACTGGCACCTCTGGAGAAGAATCAACCTTCTGATACGCTGTCTGTGACTTTAAATATACACCAATGAGGATTATTTTTTTTTGTTGACTGACATATGATAATCAAAACCAATCAGAAAACTTTTACCTTTCCTATTTTTTCCTTTTTTTTTTTTTTTCTGTTGAATAAAGGATTTATTCCCCTACTATGAATGCAAAATCTCTCTTGAGGGGTTGGAATTGTCCAAAACTAATGGCTGAAGCGGGGCTTTAAATCCTGTTTAGTGATGCAGAATGAGTTAGAAAATGTCCACTAAAGCTTGATAGGACACAGAAATTAATGTTAGTCATTCCTCTAATTAATATCTCTGTTAATTCATTGTGTTTGGTACACAACATATCCATGCTTTTACCTAGAGAGATATGTGGATTTTGTTAAAAACATTAACTCCATGAGCTCATCAGAAAATAGGGTCTCACTAGTATCACTGGTCACTTAACAAGGGCAAATCCCTCCTTATGTAAGAAACCAACATTCCATATGCCTTCAAAACCTGTTACTCACACAACTTTTCAGAGTCAAACACGACAGTTCACCTTTTCATTTTAAATTTTCCTTTGTGTACATCTCACTTAGGGAGAATTAATGGGAATATTTGTCTGCTATCTTGAAATATAGTACCAATAGCACAAAGACATAAGCAGAATACTGTAGTAGTTTTGCATCATCTAAAGCAGAAGTTGACTCTATAACCCAGATTATTTTCCTGTAATAGATTTGTGAATTCCAGACTGCATCAGTTCTGAACATAGTAAAAATATGTTTGCTGCATTACTAACATTGTTATGTACAGGATGATGCCTACTAAGACAGGAGGGTGCCAAGGCATATCTGATCTCTTCTGGTTCAGCAGAATGGCATAAATCATTCACAGGATTGAGAAGGAACAATAGAATATCTCACATCACAAATTGAAAAATTGTAGGATAATGCAGATATTTATGCTCATGATTAACTGATTTAAACCATACAACTCCAGCAATTGTGTTTTTTGCAATAACATAGTCACATTTTATCAGGAAATGTGGACAAGGCTGCTCTGCAGCAGTTTAGAGCACTGGTTATTGTAGCCTATTAATATTTTCTGCAAGTTCAATAAGCTTTAAAAGTACAACCCTATTTTAAGGAATCTCAGAATGAGCTGTATGTACTCACTACTAAGAAATTAAAGTCTGGCAGCAGCAATTCAAAATTGAATTAACCCTCCCTGCCTCAAGGTATGAGATCAAAATAGCTGAAACTGGAGTATAGTATCTCTGGAGTAGATAACAAGAAGTTTTGCACTACGAAAAAAACTCTTGAAGGAAGATGAGGGAAGAGAGGTTAGAAGGAATCCAAGATCATTTTGAGACTGAGGATGGTGGAGTTTGGGGAAGCAGTAAGGCTGGGGGAGCCACATGAGTTTCCAAGATGCAGCTAATGGGAAACTGGGAACACAGTCACATAAAAGCGCCCTGCCTTAAGTGTTGGATTATTTCCTCCAATGGCAACACCACTTTCAAGTTTTTTTCTTCCAGCCAGTCTCAAAGCATAAACCCAGATGTCTCCCATTGCTTTTGCATTGGCTATATCATTACAACCATTGGCATTTTGCCCAGATGTGGTCTTTGGCTGTCTAGGAGCCTTCTACCTGTTAGCAGATCCTCTTGCATCCATTCCCTTGCACCTCTGCACCTTCTTTATCTCATCTTTATCTCCTTTGTTTTTGTGCTGGGTTAAGCTTGGTTGGCTGTCAGATACTCACCCAGCTGCTTCCTCACTCCTCCTCAACAGAACAAAGGGAAAATATAAGATGAAAAAGCCTGTGGGTCAAGGTAAAGACAGGGAGATCACCTACCAATTACTGTCAAGGGAAAAGCAGACTCAGCTGAGGGAAATTAGTGCAGCTTATTGCCAGAGAAGACCAAAGTAGGATAGTAAGAAACAGAAAACCTCCTTTACTTTACCCCTTGCTACCTCCCAGGCTCAACTTCACTCCTTCATTCCTGACTTTTCTACTTTCTACCTGCCCCATGACTGACAGGATGGGTGGGGAATGGGACTTTATGGTCAGTTCATATCAGCCTTCCCTGGGTAAATCTGACAGTTATTCTTATGATTTCTTTTCAGAGAGATTGAAAAGTGAGTATTCTTAAAATACATTTCTGGAAAACGGATGGAGTTATGCTGTTCTTTTGTGTATTTTCAGAAATGTTCTGGAGAGTGTTACTTTTGTCCTGGCAAGTAAAATGAAAATTAACAAATGGCAATTTTTCTGTATTTTCTTATCGTTTATATTTCAGGTTCATTATATTTATTTAATATATTCTTTACACTTTAGTTTAATGTGCATTCATAGTAAAACAGATGTTCTCCTAAGTGTCTGAAACACTCCAGAAGAAACCGCCTTTTTGCACTACAGAATAAATTATAATTGCCAAAAACTAGGGAATGAACTTTATGATTATTCAGCAGACAGCATGAGTATATGTCTGGTTAATTTATGATCTTGAATCCAGGAGAAATATTTCAAGAAATTGTTTCACTTTCCTAGGAAAAACTTCTGCAGCATGCTGTTTTATAGTTTAAATGCTATTATTTTGTGTTGCACAATGATTGATGGAAGTGATATAGAGACATTTATGTCTTGGTAGATTAGACTTGCAGAAAGCCACAAAAAGTACTTTTCTTCCTGTAGCTGGAACGTGAGAAAAACCTGAAACATCCAAACAGTAGAAATCTACTTATGGCATTTCTAGACTGATTAACCTCTGTTTGTTTTTCTGCTTATTCCAGAAGGTTCATAAAACATAATTTCATTACTTTGCCTAGAGTTTTCTATTTGTTTATGTGAGAACGTGGGCAAATGTTCTATTGAGCTACTTTTTTATGAGTTCTATTTCACAAGAAACTCAATATCTTCTTTCCAATAGCAAACAAAAATTGGGTTTGATATTATATTTACCACCAAAATAGCTGCAGCTAATTTAGTTATAGTTAATGGAGTTCATTAATCCTGTATAAATTCTTAAGCTTCCTAAGTGTACTACACTAAATAGTGTGCATTTTAAAATATTCAGTTGACAAATTTCAGTAAAATTGAGCATTTACACTTCAGCCTACTTTACATCAACTGTAGTTTATGGTTCAAGCCTAAATTCTGAATATATAGAATATATATATATTAAGAATAAATAGAAAAAAATTGAAAGCAGTGACATTGTTTGTATGTTTCGTAAAATAAGCTATGCTCTAATTGGTCTCTATTTCTGTTAGTTGGAATTTTCTCTTACATGACTTTTCATTCTTTCATAAATTCATCTCAAATATGGTGTCCTGGTTTAGGGAAAATTTGGGAGGAAACCTCCAAATGAGGTCTCTCTAGAAAGCAAATTCAAGTGGCCCCTCCCCCAACTGGTTTGGGAAAAGATTTCATTGGAGAAAAATGGAAAAAACTGTTTATTTAACAAGAAAACTGTTCACAAGCATAAAAAATGAATAATATTAAACAATAAAACCTCTTGCTGTTCTGAAGAGATGGCAAATTCAGAAAGTCCTTGTCATGGGGTGTAGCTCGGCTCACTCAGTCTCTTATCAGTCCCTGCGGTGCCAGAATGCAGCATCCCAGGCTCTGGTGGGCCACAGGCGTGAGCTCTGGTGTTTTTCTGAGTTTTCACTCCAGAACAGGCTGACCATTTCCAAGAATAAGAAAAAAACGCAGTGCAGGGAACTTCTCTGCCTCAGCCAGCAAAAAAACCTAACTAAAAGCAAAGGAGAGCTCTCTCCCGCTGTCTGTCTGAGCTGCAGACAACACAGTCCAGGAGCAGGAATGCGGAGGAGTGAGTGCCCTTTCTGAAAATAAACTCCACACTTCTTTTGTCCCCCCTTTGCTCTCAGAACTAGTCCTAAAGGTGCAGAACTTAATATCCAGCATAAACAGGACAGATGACCTAGGGGATACAAGCATCATAAATTCACCCTAAGACATGGAGATACATAAGGTACTTTTAAATAATCTTAACCTGATAAATCATTTGCTGAGAAAGACAGGTAGATGTTTTCTTCAAGCAATCAGGATGGGGAGGGATTTAAATGTTTCATGTAATGTACAAAGTTCAGCATTTAAAACCACACCCATGATAGCACCTTGCATTAATACCTCCTTGTTACAGAACTTTTCATGGAAGAAAGAGCAAAGCACAGACTTTGTTGAAGGATTCATCTCACATTAAATTTGGTCTATGCAATCCATATATCTTTACAGTCTATACAGCAGTGCCTTTTAACTGAAGAATTATCTGTCATACTCCATAATGAGCTGCACTTTCACAAGTATATTGTATAGATTTTTGCAACAGCACCTCATTGGTTTTGTAATCCTTTTTGCTTAAGAGCAGTCATCCATTTATGAAATGTTCAATACTTTGGAAAACAGAAAGGTTATAAGGCATTCAAGTTTCTTTTGTGGTCCTTCAAACTGAAGAGTCTGAAAAGTTTCTACAGCTTACTGCTTTTGGTTTACTTTCTACAGATGTTTTCCTATTGTACACTGACAGGTACAATAAAAATACTTCTGCTGTGGGTCTTAGACCTAAAAATAAAGCTGTGATCTAATATCATTTTTTGAGTGTTGTTCCCCCCCCCCACCACTTCCCCTGAATATCCTTAGTTTCAGCTTCCACATTAGAAGAGGTAAGCCACTCATATCATATTGGTCAATGGTAAACAAAAACTTGGCTTAGATTGGCTTAGATTTGGTGGAGTTTGTGGGAGTTCTGCTATACCAACTCTGCAGACAGGAGAAAAGATTATTTTATATTAGCAATAAGCCCTGACATCAGACTGATTCCCACTTTTGATGCTATGTCCACAAAATATCTTTAAAGAGTTTTTTTCAGCTGCTGCCTAATTTTGCAGGTTCTTTATCCACAAAAACACTGATGTTTTGACATTGCTGAAGTTCTGCTTCTATTTACCTTAGAAATTTCTTCTATTTTGACATCACTCACAGAGCTAGATATATCCTGTATTAAGCTCTTTTTGGCCATGCTCGCCATTGAACACAATCCACAGGATCTTGGAGCATTGTCCTGATCCTGTCCTATCCATGAATTGAGACTGCAGGACTCACTGCTTCTTCTCAAACTTGACCAAATTCCAGCAGTTTAAGCTTCATTTCCATGTGATTTCATCTTAAATTGACTCAAATTTCATCTTACTTCCATGTAAATTTCATCTTAAATTGACTCAAATTCACATGCAAACTGAGTCCTGCAGTATTTTGACAAGCTAAACATACAAATGCAATCAGGAAAGTAAACCCTAGCAAAATAAATCAAATACATGTTATTACAGTTATTTCTTATACAGATGAAAGTGGTATGTGAATTTAAATGACTGCATTTCTAAAAGTACTATTTCCTGTTAATCTCAGGACCTCCCTCCATTGCAGAACTGCAGTCACCACTTAGGGATAAGCAGAAAGAAGTCATACCTTCATCATATCATTTTGGAAGACAGGAAGTTACAAAAGTTAATAAAAATTATTACGATTCCACCAATCTAGTAGACATAGTGGATATTTTCTTAGTTGTGACTCTCTTGTTCCGGGCAATGTGATGCTCTGAAGACAGGTCCTGCTCATTGCCTGACTCTTCTATTGCTTCCAGCCTCTGAATTCCCTCTATTTCCATGCTCACACAGAAGACACATAAGGTATTGTGAATTATCTCGTGTTAAAAACTTGGTGATTTCACACATGCATTTGCTTCCAGGGTCTTAACCACAAGTTAAGGCAATCTTGCAGAACACACTGAGACCAAAGACAATTGAGAATATATATCCTTATACCATTTTCTTACTAAAATTTTGCAGAAGATATTGAGACCATGGAAGTAAGTAAAATCATAACAGAAACAGCTGAAAAAAATCTGACATTTTGGGTAATTTTTTTTCTTTCTAGGTTTAGATTGCTGTAGTACATGCGTGCAAACTCAATGTTCTTCAAAATTGTCCTAGTTTAGCAACTGTGTAATCTGGCATAAAAGTTGTGGGATGATGACTCTGCCTTCTTAAAGTCAGATGAGGAATAACAGCATTTTTTTTCTTAAAAGTTTTTGAGATCCTTCAGAAACTTCTGAGGAAGAAGCTCTGGGAAGGGAACTTAACATCTTCATCTAAGATGAGAAGCTGGAATTAAAAATTTTTATTAGCCTTGTTCTCACAGTTCCTCCTCAGGTCTAGCAATAAGTAGAAACCTAAGTTGTTTTTGGTTTTGTTTTTAATTTAAAAGCTCAATTGTTGAGCCTTTTCTGTAATCTGTCAGATATAGTTTGCATTTTGTTATATATGGTCCAAGGCTATGTGTTTCAAGCTCTGGGATATGCTTCCTCATTCTGTTCAATAGAATCTGTTTCACATTTTCTTAATGAGTTAAAGAATAGCAGTGCCAGAAAAGCTACATAGGTATCATGATACCAATTAACATATTTATACAGGAAGAAACGTCAAATAAATGTGGACTAAATACAGCAATAATTTTTATAACAGGAACTGAAGCCTGTCTCCTCCACTCTATCAAAACAGCTTAAATGTCAAATTACAACAATAGTACACTTACTTGGTCTACTTTTGAGACTTCTGCAAAACATTCTAGGTGTTATTTTCTTACAAAAATGAGACAGGTTTGGTTCCCAACTGAAATTTGAGTATTAACTTCCTTTGTGTATCAAGGCATGTGTTTGTCCCACAGGAAGAGATGAGCCAAATCTGGTTCATCTGGCCAGGAGAATTATTCCTGCAGGTTGAAGATTCATGGGAAATAATTTATACTTCTGATCCTTATGATGCTAAAAAATATCATCTGTATTATATAAAATAAGCATAGAATGATTCAGCTTTTTCACCACAGCCTAGCTAAGGCCTTGAAAGAAATGATTCCTTGGTTCATCTTAATGGGAAACAAATTTGAAATCATAATTAAAATGTGTGTGCCCTCACTGCCAGCTATTCAAATAATGATTAAAGAGCATAAAAATAAAAACAGAGATCACATAATGATAATGTGATTTTATCATGAATGCATTTTGGCGTCATATGTAGCTGGCCTTGGATTATGAGTGGTTTGAGAGAGCACAATCACTTATTTTTCAAGCTTTCTAAGGCATAAATTTTACTTCCAGAACTGTCTGATTTCTACTCCTAGTTGTCTGTATTTAAATGAAAAGGAAGGAAAAATATCATTGGAAGTAGCACTCTTATAGAGTGCTTTAATTTAGAGGCAATTTGTGTAATAAATTTCACTGTCTATAAGAACCCATGCTATATTTAGACTGTGAGCAGTTTGCATTTCACATACAGCTAATGTACTCTCCTTCCAAGATGTAACTTCTTGTAACTTTTTTGTTATGTTAAGTGTATAAAGATAAACATTTTGATATACAGAAAAATTTTTGAAAAAATTATCTGTGCTATGATATTTTATAATGGTTTCATCTGTAGATAATATATATGCACATATGTTTCAATTATATACTTTCACTATACATTTTCTATTTCTGAAGCAGTAAAGTATTTTATAGAAAAATGTATTCCAAGCAACAGAATTCAGTCATCTACCCAGCTATCTATAGTGATGCAAGATCAAGTATGTTTAGCACAGTCCTTACACATCTGTTAATGTCTTCCTATTATCCAACAGGTTTAAAAAAATTGAAAGTGGATTCCATTTTTCAAAAACGATGAAGTAAACTTAAACACACACATAAGAAACAAAGACAATTTTTGCAATCATCTTGCATTTTTGACTATTTTTAATTTTTATATAGTGATTTTTTTAAAGCAAATGTTATTACAAAATAATTTGATAAATTCCTGTGTTATCATCTTAAAAATTAGCTAATATTTCAAGCTTACTTTGAAGTTAGATTACTTACCTTAGTAACTTCTTACTCACTTGTTACAACACTGGGAACAGCAGGCACTAACATTCCATTTAAGCCTTCAGGTGCTGGCTACAGAGACAGGCTTTTCTAACCCATTCTAATAGACCCTCAGCAAGTTTGCCAACTGCACCAGCCTGTGTGGTGTGGCTGACAGGCTGGAGGGAAGGGAGGACATCCAGAGGGACCTTGTCATGTTTGAGATATGGGTCTGGGCAAACCTCATGAAGTCCAACAAGGTCAAGTGCAAGGTCTTGTGCCTGGGCTGGGGCAATCCCAAGCACAAGTACAGGCTGGCATGGTGCTCTTCCATGTCAGAAAGTCAACCATGCAGCCTGGGCTGCATCACAAAAAGTCTGGTCAGCAGGTCGAAAAAGGTGATTCTGCCCCTCTACTCTGCTCTTTTGAGACCCCACTGAAGTATTCTTCTGTTCCAGATTTTTCATAACAATCACTTATCTCAAAATAATGTATTTTTTCTTCTGAAAGTTTTAAGCTATTTTGAAATAAAATTTTGAGCTATTTGAAATTGAAGAAGTTCTATTTGGTTACAAAAACCTTCTAATCATGTGATTAAATTATTTTAAATTAGTTTATTCTAGTTAGCCTTTTAATTTTATTTTATTCCTTAGACTCCAATATACTGAGAATTGAGACTGTGTATCCATATTATCTATACTTGTGCTTAAAAGGGACACAGACTTCATGAAGACAGGTCTGAAAATAAATTATGATCACTTAGCATAAGCTACATTCACCTAAATTACAGCCCATTTTCCTTCATAATTGATTCAACTTCTTATCAACACCTATAGCAAAAGGCAGTCCAGATGACCCCTTAGTACTTCTCAGTGTCATGAGAAAATCTCATGAGATCAGAGCAAAGTGTATGCACAGCTGCAGTACACAATCTTTTGGGCTCAGGGCAGAATGCAAACATCTTCGGGATGTCCTCATGTCTTGGGTTAGGTAACCAAAAAAATGTGTATTCTATTTCATCTGTTGAAAGCCGTTGAGATGTTTTTTCTTTATCTCTTGTAACTCCAGGGGGAGGGGGGCAGATGCCTCCTGATAATGACCCAGCTGTTAAAACCAGGTGGGGCAGTGTTTCTTATCTCTTTCACGACCTGTCCATCTTCCGGGGGATATCTTCTGATAATGGGCCGTTAAGGCTCACCAAGGATATGACACATTGCATCATCCCATTGTGAGATGCTCCACACTGGGTGGAGCATCTAGACCGTTTTATCTAGACCGTTCCTGTCTAGATAAAAACAGACTCAGGAACACCAAGCTCCTGCATCTGGGGACCTGGCCTTTCCACTCTGGACCCCAGAGGATGACTGGACAACTGGACCCATCTTGCCGCAGCTGGGCCCTTTCTACAGGGCCATCTCTACTCCACAGAACCACATCTGTCAGTCCAGGAGAATTTATTTGGACTGCTTCCAACACCCTGACCAACAGGATGTCAGGTCGTATCCCTGACCCTGTCAGGGTTTCACCAGGACTTTTTGTTTGCTTGCTTGTTTGTTCTTTGTACTTCTACATCTATATTCTTTTTTTTTTATATATATTCCTAGTAAAGACCTGTTACTCCTATTCCCATATATTTGCCTGAAAACCCCTAATTGCAAAATTATAATAATTTGGAAGGAAGGGGATTTACATTCTCCATTCCAAGGGAAGCTCTATCTTTCTCTGGCAGACAACTGTCTTTCAAAACCAAGACACCTCAGCATTTGTGGTTACCAAGACTCCTGGCAGAATGTTGCTTACGAGAATTGACACAGAAGAGAAAACAGCAATAATTTATTATTTCAGGAAAGCTGCTTCTACTATAAATATGTCTAGGAATTCTTGCTTACACCTCAGACTCAAACTGATATTTAATTAGCTACTATAAAGCAAAAATATCAATATCTGCAATTTTAGAAGAGAAATTAGTTGTTAGGCAGGTGGTCCTTTTGTTTGTTCAAAATTCAGCCTCTCTGCCTATCATTTTCTCTCTACAAGAACTCAGAAAAAGACCTTTTAAGAAGCTAAATTACAATGATTTTTCAAGTGACAAAGCATTGTAATGCGAGTTGAATTACCAGTAATACAATTTCTGGCAATGTTTAATAATTTCAAAGATGTTTTCATCACAAATGTTTTGAACACTCTGATGCAATGGCTTGGAAATATAAAGACCAGTTCTATGTGACAGTTTTCAGGAAAATGCTTGATGAAAAATATTACTTATATTAATCTTAAATAGCTTATAGACTCTGAACATCTAGGAAAGATCTTTACACTCTTCAGCATAAATTGAAGTTATGCATAATGTCTGGATGGCAAGAAAACAGACGACCTGTAATAGTTCAATCAAAATTGCATAAAGTCTAATGATGCTCTTGAAATACAATATGGTTCTCCTAATGGCTGTTCCACCCTGGTGTGAATTTTGGATAGATTAGCTTTCTGACTGGAAACAACTGAATTATTGAAACTAAATGTCAGAATTTAAATTTTTATTTAGTAAACAATCCACAGTCAGCTACAAGGCTATGGAACACCTGTATTCACAGCCCATCAATTCACTTTAGCTATCACTTACTGTGTCAGAAATTTAGGTGACAAAGTACTTACTCTCATTTCAGTTGAGACTCTCAGAGGCTTTGAGATTTCTTAATCCTTAGAAAGCTCCTTCTGCTTATATGAGATAAAGTAATGATCCCTCAAGACTATCAACTTTGCCTCTTTGTCCATCTCTGTAAGAAGATGGATAGTCATTTCATACATTTCCCTCCGATGGAAAACTCTTGACACTATTTCTACAAGGTCCATTTAAACTGTCTTAGCCAGAGAACAAAGATTTTTGTTCTGGCAACAAATTTGAATGAAATTTACAACAAGATTAATCTTTTTAGCTAACACATGAAGCAGGAATATAAAGTTATCCCTCCACCTTTGGTGACTTGACAGTAATGTTTGGCAGTAACAGCAGGATTTTTACTTTAGGATCAGCTGATTTGACAATTTAATTCTGAAGTTTAGACAATTTCATGGCAGAGTAAAGGCAGGATGGAGCAAGTTTGAATGTTTTCAATTCACTTCTCCCATTAACACAAGCTTGTGTCATCTCACCATCACTGCTTAGTATATATCTTGTCATCCTGTTCTAAGTTGATTCCTACATCCTTCAGGTGTCCAGATGAGATTCAGAGCTTGATGGAGAGCTAAATGCCACTGTCATGAGCAACAAGACTGTCTGATCTGACTGCTGACAACTACACCCTGAGTGCTCATCCCCATTGAAACGTGGTGGCAAAGTAAAACTCCACAACTAGTGATAGTTGTTAGAGCAGTATGTATTTAATCGGTACCGAGATGCGTGGGGGATAATTCCTCCAAAGACACGCAACCCACCCGACGGTGTTTCCCTCTATTATTCCCCAGGGTCTTACATATGCATAATCCGCCTCATACATATTCATTCCCTGGCCCCGCCCGTCCTCGCCTCGTATGGTAATTAACTCCACGCCCATCTGGGCATGCTCAGTTTGTTGTGGTGGTCTTCTGGGGTCTTTGGGGGATGAAGGAGCGGAGTCATCCTCAGTGAACTCTTCACCTTTATCTCTCCTGCGCAGCTTCTGGCTCTCTTTGGCATTGTTTCAAGGAAATATTCAGTTTATGCTAGCTAAGGGTCTGTGTCCTCCATCTTTGTCTGCATTCTTGGCCTTGTTGTCTCGGGATGCTTGCAATTTTCCCTTTACTATCACCAAGAAGTCCTAGATGCTTGTAATCATGCAAAAGGTTAACAGACACAGCGTTCAGTACCCACCAATGCTTTTAAAATGGATTTAGTATATTCCAAGGCAATATTTGAAATATATCCTAATACCTAGAGACCTAAAGGATTATCTAAAATTCTCACACCTATGTATCACCCATAACCTGTGCAAATAACAGTGAATTTAATTTCCTCTGTATGCTTACCTTTTGGAATGATTAATGATCTTAGAAACAATGCTTTTCCAGGTAAGCTATCAGCCATTAGTTATGACTAAAGAAAGCACATGCTTCCAGCTGTAGAGAAATTTTGTCCCCAGAATACCTCAGTAGTGGGAACAGACAAAATTTTCAGGAAACCACAGATGCCCAGGGAAGTCTTCAGAAAATAAAAGAGATGTCTTTTTGACAAGGAGAGTAGAAATTTTGCAGACAAATTAAAATGTGAAAGGTGTCTGCCAGGGAGCAACAAGAGCAGAAATTATGAGTATGTAGCTCTGTTATGACCACAACCTTAATTATTCAAGCTCTTCAGAGTGGAGCATTACCTAAAATAGTGTGGCCAAGACCTCCATATAAGTAATGGTAATAAGTATAGTGAGGATGAAAAATTAGTTAAAAGAACAGATAGCAGCCTTAAAAATGCAGATGGGTTTTAATATGTATGCATATTGCACATCATGGCAATCACTGACCACCAAGGTTAACAGTCCCACTCACATAGTTCAGCCATAAATAAAATATCCATATATTTTCCTAAGTAAAAGGTAAAGAAAAAAAGCCTAAAACACCCAGGGATGTTATTCTTATAAGGCATTAATTATTTTTAAGATACAAACGATTGTGTTTCTAAAATCAATAGAATGAAATTTGTATAACACAAATAGAGGTTGTATCTCAGATGAAAATATTTTCACTCTCAGATCTACCAGACTGTGGATCCATGTATTAACACTGATCCTGCTTCAAGGAAGAAGAGAGAATTCCCATCTCTTTGGCTGCTTCTTGTGCATGATAAAATCAGATGGAAAAAGCCTTTAGAGAAAATGCACTTGAGTTTTCAGCTCACTTTCCTTGTTATAATCTCTTTGTACACCCTTTTTCTGCTCTTAAGAGTGACTTTTTCAAGGAGAAAAATAGTTTTACTGTTGCAAAAACACTTCCTAGAAAAAGAGGTGAAGGCAGATAAATGCAACTTGAAAGACATTTGGCAAATGCATTTCTGTTTCTTATATTAGCCTGACATTAAAAGGATAATGGAATATTTCCAAAGTGTCACTGAACCTCTCTTCTTGATATATAACTCTGAACAAGTTGGCAGATAATGCAGACTTAGGACCTTCCAAAATAACTTCTTACGTGAATACCCTGAACAAAATAGACATCTATGCCTATCAAATATTGCAGACATTCAGCCAGACATATTTGGGAATTAAACTTTTCTAAATTCTAAGTAAAAAAAAAATGTTTAGAACAGAATGATAAAATGTTTAATTAAAGATAATTTTCTTACTTAAAAAAAGAGAAAAACATTGAAAATGGTCTTAAGCAGTCATACATTTGTTTGGAAATGTAAATATGAAACCTTTCTGTTCTAAAATAACCAATAGTTGAGGATTTTGTTTGTTTGATCTTTCTCTAAGACTATTTGCATTTCATTGTTTCTCACAAGTGTAAGTAGCAATAAGGGTTTCAATCTGAGGTTGAAATTAAAATATTTTTTACTAAATGCTACATATGGTATTGTAATTAGCAGGGCTAAATGAAATATTGCATATAAGGCAAATTAAATCCTATGCTATGAAAATCAGTGACAATTTAACCACTAATTTCAATACTGCTAATATTTTTTCTATTAAACATACATTCATATGCAATCAGAAAGCCAAGGATTTGTAATCATATGTTAATAAGTGCATACTAAAAGTTACGTGGAATATAATTGAATAAGAAATAGCACATTGTATGTATGGCCAAGGCTTTTTGTATTAAGTTAAATCATTAATATATATGTGAAAAACAGCTTGGATTTATCTGCTAAGAAAAATCAATATGTATAATTGCAAAAACCACTTAATAGTATCCACTAAAATAGAAGCAAAAATTGTTCTTAGTAGTTTACAATGTAGTTAAGAGATATTGATAAAAATATTCATATTGTCTATAATTTTTTATGATGAAAATGCACTGATTGTAAAGTACTTTGGCAATTCTTTGTTTTAAACAGCCCATCTCCCAATCATTCTCATAGATACCAGAGATAATAGTTTAAAATAGGAGCCTCAAAAGTTTTAGAAGCTCACTGGAGCTTTTTTACTGACTGAGTTCACAGCTCTAAAAAGTAAATGAGAAATCTCTTCAGACCATTTCTCTGTAAAGTTCTGAGAAAAGAATTTTCAGTTCCGTTTTCCAGAGTGTGATGTTTTCTCTACTGATGTTCAAAGTAATCTCTGGATTAGATATAAATAAAAGGCACAAAACATTTAGCTGTGCAAAGAGATCAAAAGATTAGATAAGACGAGATGACTATGAAGAAACTGAGGTTAAAAGAACTGAAAGTAAGTGGTCAGTCAGTGAACTCTGAGTTCTGTAAAGCGATCAGCTAATATCAATAAAGTTAGACTTCTACATGGACCTGTAATCACAGTGCTCTTACCTAATGCTCCCCCTTTTTTGGGGAATGATGTGCATCATTAATGTGTGACAGAAAAATTATGGGGCTGGGATTCCCTCACCTTTGCCCTTCAGAGTAATTGAAACTCTCTCCCTGCATCAAGGATACCTAAGTATCCTCTCGAAATTTAGGCTGAGAAAAATTCAGAACAGCCAAAGACAAGTCAAGTCACTTTTTCAGTGTAAGTTCAGGGTTCATTGAAGCCTTTACAGACTGAATGCCACTCTCTGGAGTTTCTCAGAAAAAGCAATCTCTTTTAAACCTTGACAGGCCCAGTTTACATGAGTAACATGCTTTCATATTTTATCCAGTGCAGGGTCAAGGCACCATTGCAGACACTTTGTGAATGTTACATGGGGTTGTTGGTTGGAGACAGAGATGACAGAAACTCACTGAGTGTCCTCAGAAAACAGCAGTGAATTTATTATGGCTGCCCTTTTACAGGGGGTTTGAAGTTTGTGGGTTTAAATAGCTGATTGGTTGGGATCTCTCTCCACCCAGATCTCTGGCCAGTGGTGGTTTTGCATCTAGGCTTGAACAGGGTTGGCTGAGGATCCCTTTTTGAGCTGAAATTTATTCTGTTGTTGTTCACCCAGGGACTTGTTCTACATTTTTTCTAGAACAAGCCATGTTAGCTGAATTGGATTTGTTATGGCCAGATTTATCTTGTCCAGCTACAGACCAGCTGTACTGTGACATGTGAACACAGAAGAAAAACCCAATTTAACCAGAAATATACCCACAGACCAGGGAGTATATGCTCTAACACACAATGAGAGGCCCACTGATGGACATATTACAGGTAAACCAGCAGATAGTAGTGCTTCTATCATGCCAGTAAGCTGAACACTGAGTTTCTCACTGCACAACTAATCTACTAATCTTTCCAAAATTCAGATGGAAAGAAAGAGAATTTACTTACTCATTGTTTTCTGATCTGTAGAAAACTTAGTTTTGCCTAGATCTTCAGACGCCTATGGGAATAAAAGCTGAGTACTTGATTTACTTTGAGGACTTAAACATATTCCTGTTGCTTCCAGCTGTTTTCTATATCTCGAGACTCCCTTCTATTAGTCTTATCTTGTTTTAAGTACCTCTTATGGTCTAAAGTCACTGCAGCCCTTGTTTTCACAAACCCCTTTACAATAGTCTACAATCTCCCCAAACGCAATTGTGTTCCACATTACATTTACCTGGAAGATAGAGACCCTGTAGAGCTCTCTACAGCTGCATCTCTTTCTTCTAACTTACAAACAAGGCAATTACCAGCAGAAGATACTGCCTTGTTTCTTAAGAAAGCTAGAAATGAAAGGAAGAGTGCTTAAGTCTGCAAGTCACTATCCTCTCACTTAAACAACTAGAGCAAACAAGTTTAATATTCTTACTTGTGTAACCTTGCCATCACAAGTTGATTATGTAGGCTCTTAGCCTGTTCAAAATTAAACCAGTAAAAATGCTTCTGTAAAATTGTCACTCAAACTCAGACACATTATTTGCTCTGAAACTCTATTTATTATGGAATACCTGTGTACTATTGATATTCTTGTCTCTAAATAGTATGATTATCCAATAGTTAACATTTATTTGCCAGAATTGTAATGGAAAACTGGATTTTCTCCTTCTCTTAGAATACTCTTAAGTGAGTTTGAGCTGGCATACAGAGGACTGATATTTTGTAATTTATAACAGATAAATTCTCTGGGATGTCATAAAGAAAATGTAATTGAAGATATCCCCTAGCTATATTGCTTTACCTTGTGTTATTGACATGCTTGCAGCCTATTCAATGTTCTTTCATCTAACAGTGTTAATTTTAAAAGCAAATTGAATCTTTTTAAAATTCTGTTTGAGTAGCCAATTAGATGCAGAAATTTTGCTTACAGCTTCTGTAAGAATCTCTATAAGGTGTCCCTATGTTAATACCTTCCCACATTGATTGCATAATGCAATATGACATTTTGTGTTAATAGGCTTTTATTAAGCTGGATTCAGAGGTTGCATCTCTTGGAGATTAAAGAAGTTGTATAATACAGTTTTCTCAGTTTGTTGGTGTTAGAAAGAAAATGGTGATCTAGATGTGAAAAAGAATGGCTTTCACTCATTTCTCAGCAGGCAGTTATTTTTCATAATTTTTAACTGTTGTCAGACCCAAAGAAAACATGTGTTTCAATAAGATCCAAGGCCTATCTTTAGTCGCTATTTCAGTAGTCAATGGAAGTTTTCATTCCACTGATGACAAATCTATGCTTTCTTCTATTCATTAAAAGCCAGCTATAAAATTAACTCGCATATCAACTGCAGTATTTAACATAACATGCATTTAGAAATTCATTAAACACTGTTCAAATCAACTTTCTAATCCATGTTTCCGATGTATAACTGTTCTAAACTATATCCAGTGGATTTCTATTGGCTTCAACATAAGAGTCTTAGCTATGGTACACAGATAAAAGGCTTCATTTCCCTTGGCAGCTGCACTGGACATCTAAGGCCAAAGTGTTCTATGCAGAGTAGCAGGAAAAGACTAACAGACCATACAGTCCATTACCACTGAAGGGCAATTCATTGGCCCTGTTCAATGCCTGAGAAGATTTGGGTACATCCAAGTATCTGGCATGATGAAACTTTACCTCCAAAATCCTAATTATAAGAAACCTTAAGAGAATGGAAGGAAATAGGAAAATACGTACCTTTCCTACTCTTCTTCTGATTTTTCTCTGGGATGATAAGGTAGAATTGATGATGTATTGGAAAACTTGTTCTCTTCTCTCACTAAAATATTCATCTAAAGGAATGAGTTTTTTATATAGGATGTTTTTAGTGGAACAAGCTAAAGATTTGGGGAAATGTATTCTGGGAGATACTAAAGGGGGTCTTTCAAAACTAGACTGCTTTAGTTTCTTGATAATGGACATGTCAGTAGGAAAAAAAAGATTGAAATTTCTATTTCTAGAAGTCAGGTGTTGATCCCTCTGCCTTCCTGCCCCATCCAGTATATTTAAAACTTTTTAAGCCAAAACTGTTGTTAATAGCTCAGTTGTGTCTGTTTTCATAAAAACTAGCATCAGAGAATTACATGATAATTTATGAGTCATGAAGAAATGTAGTAATTACAAGATAGTAATAAAGTTTGTGAAGTTTAACAATTCATCAAAGTTAACTATCAATATCAACCATTGCTACCACCTGTGTCAACATAAGGCACTTCTGCTGTTTTCTTTGAAGTAAGGCAAGATCTGTGTGGAGGAATAATACATATTCAGGCAATAGACTGTCTGATGTTGCTGAGGAAAAAGCAGAAAATTTGGCTGAAGCACAAACCCTTATTCAGGCATGAGAAAAATGGACGTATTTCCAGACTATATACAGGCTGAAAACATTGAGTCCAACATTGCCTGGCTGTTATTTGAGAGAATATTAGCTGAGGGATAGTTGATAAGGTGGTCATTTATGAAAAAGAAAAATTATGGTAAATTATTGCTTGTGGAACTAGAAGGGGCTAACCTGGAAGGCAGGGAAAACTATAGCATGTCATAAAGCCATTGGGTTTTGCATCCAGTACTGTGTAGCTAATCTTAGATACTCAGCACTGTTTCCTCTCCCTGAATCACTTTACTCCTTTGCCTAAGGAACTTCAGTGTTTTATTTCCATAAGAACTTATTTCCTTAGACTTTCATGTCCCCCACTGCCTTGTTTAAGTAGGATGCAGTTATTTTTATTCTGTTTTACTAGCTAAAACTATGTTCCTGCACAGACAGATGCCATGGTGGGGCTGTCCTAAACCAGTGGTGTCCTTTTTCATACTCTATACATACTGAATGTGCTACTTAATTTTACTTAATGTAAAATATAAATGCAATTCACGTACCTGTGTGTAGTTTACAGTGATGATTTCTGTCATTCAAGTAGTGCCATGTTTCTGTATCAGCAAAGATATTCTCAGGGACTTACCAATTTACATGTTTAAGGTAAGCTGTTTAGGTATTAGCCTGGGAAGGAGGAAGATATCCTTGCCTGTCAAGAACAGCTCAGAAAGCTTAGGAATGAAAATGTTATGCCCACATGCTGAGATAAGTAGGGGCAGATTTTGACTGAATAAACATAGTCACATTCATACTTAGTCCAGCTACTTGAATCCTCTAAGCATAGGTCCAAACTTCTCCTTCAACATATTCCTCAGCATGCTCACACCCATGCCCCAGGGCACAGTTTTATTTGGGCTGAGTTTACCTACATCCACACCAACAATGTGGATGCAGTACAGCAGAAATGGTGTTGTAAACCAAAATGGTGTTACCACACAACCATAATGTGTGTATTTTAGGTAGACTCTTTCTGAAAATATTTTTGCCCTATTGATTGAAGGCCTGTTGGCTGGAATGCATTAGGTGTGCTGTCAACATGGCTCAGTTCATTTCAAAGAAGTGAAATTTGTGTCCTCTGATATTGGTGTAAAGCAATGCATGATCTATAAGAATGATTGGAGATTTATATCTCAAGTGTAATTATGACCTTACCTGGAACAGTAAGAGAGGTAAAAATTTTATGTAAATATTCCACTCTAGCTAACTGGACTTGGAACAGTAAACAGGTGATAATGAAGAGAAAATTGAATTTATGGTGATACTGAAGGTGACACTCTGCCATTTGACAGTAATTTTAGTGATTTGGGAGTCATTTGTTTCCTAACTAATGAGGAACTATAAGAATCATGATATATGTACCTCTTTTTGCTTTCAAGTAGTGGCCCAATTAGGAAATTTCATTTTTTTTATATAGCAAACTTATTTTAAATCATTCACCCTCCTTAATTTTGAAATTAAATTAACTTAATTTCTAAATTAATTTTGAAAGTATTGTATCTTAAATCCAGTGGAAATAAACAGTAAAACTAGAAGTTATTTATTTGTGAAAGGACTTTAAAACTGTGATTGCTAGATCTAACAAAATTCTCTTGTGGTGTTTGTCACACTACCACAATTAAGGTAAGTAGAGACCCAAATGCAGGATGTCCCTAGGTGAGAGAATATACTGTGAGAAGATCCCTGTAAAGAGGAGAAGGGGTAGAAAGGGGGAAGACGTTTCTAAGTCTGAAGAAAAGGGAAGTGGTTCTTAACCCACTGCAAGTGGGGGTTGACACGTATATGGACATTGCCATGTGTATAAGGAAAAAGTATGGGCAATATGGAAAGACAGGGACACTAAGGGTAGAGGCAGCTGAAGGATAGCTAAGGACTGCAAGCAAATTTCTTGCTGTACTTGTGGCACTGAAAGAGTAGTGGGCATTTATCTCAGCTTGTCTCTGCTAGTGGATTAAGGAATGGCTATGGTCAGGAAATACAGTTGGCCTGAACACCAGATTTCACAGCTGGGATAATGTGGTTAAAGACCACTTCTATATTTGTTTCTGCTCAGTACTGAGTATGGAGCTTAGGCTATCTGAATTTGCTTTCATTTGTTTAGCAGTGACATCAATGATGGGTACATTAGTTCTTTCAGCCTCCAAACAAAAATTCAGGCTACTGTGACATCATGAAATGTCTCTGCCAAAAGGCAGTGGCTACCAGCCCACAATTTCTGTCCAGTGCCAACTGGTCTAGCTCTTACCCCTGCTGCAACCATATGTGTGACATACTCCCAAGATATAGTCTGGATGTGTTTCTCTCTGATGGTAGCAGACTCAGTCATTCTGTCTGTAATATAAAATTTTGGAACCTGAGTTCACTATAGAAGAGCTTTCAATGTAGAGAATAAAAATTCTTTTGCATACAAGATCCAATCTATATCCATCTGCTTGATTGACTTAGAGATGTTCTTATTCATATCATCACATTTTCATTAGAGAAAAAAACAAACAAACAAACTAAAACAAAAATCTCCCCAGTATGTTTGCCATGTATTTCAATGGCTATTATTACCTTTCTTGTGCTTTTTGTGTGCATCCCTGGGAATCAAGGGCAACATTAGAATGGAAAACAGCTAACAAACTGCTACATGGTGACAGAATTGAAAAAAAAATTGTTGTTCAGATAAATCAATACTAAATAATTATATTTTGAAAGCTAAAATAACTTTAAAAATATATATAAAAACTACGAACCCAAGCCAAAGCAAAACAGCTCTTCAAACATGTCTGAGAAGTTTTTTGTAAAAGTGCAAGTTGCTTGTTTTAATGATTCAAGGGGAAGATTTCATTAACAAAATGTACATTTAATTATCAATATTTCAAATGGTATGATGCTCAAGATACAAAACTATTAAAACTCATTAGTAGGGTACAGCTGTTTTATGTATTTTTAAACTGTAGCCTAAATTGATTGTGCCTTTTTGTATATAAACCAGCTGTCCGTTCCTTATTAAGGCATCTGTCAGTTCTTCATAGAAAAAGATAATAAAAATGAGTACAGAAGAGCTTTTAACTCAAAACCTTGCAAAAACATTACTTTAAAGGAATATAAAACAAGACAAGAAAACGTAAATTAGATAACTGTAAAAACGGGAAACACGCAATCTGCATTAAATTTCATCTGGTTTAAGGCAACTAATTTGATGAGCTTTCAGATGACTCATTAATCTCAGTATGTATTGTTTTACTAATAAAAATATTTTTTCTACCTTTGTGTCATAACAATAAGGATGACACTGTGAAAATACTAACCCCTCACTCTCCAGCAGGAACTTAAATTAAAATATTAATTAATATTTAATTATAATGTGTTACTTCAGTCTTGGTATTAGCCCTGAAAACAAGGCCTTGAAGCTCTCAATCTTAATTAAAAAGATAAGTGGTATTTTATTAGAACAATGTTTCCCCCAGATTTCAAGTTAAGAACAAGAATCTGGTTTTGGTTCTCCCAGTAATCAAAACTAATTGCAAATATGCAAGTATAGTTCAATTAATTCATGCTTCTGGTTCATGGAACCGCAAGCAGGAGACAAGGCTTTAGTTTTTATGCAAGATGATAATTGTAATCTCATTAAAATCTCTCTGCTCTCCCTTTACTGAGGAGGAGAAATGATTGTGGTGTGACTCAATTTAGATTTGAAAACTAAGTGTAAGATTCCAAACACTTGTTTGCAGAACTATCATTTTGTGCTAATTCTTTTCCTGTTAAGTGATGGATGTCTGCTGAATAATTTAACACTTTAATAAGAAATATTTTTGTGAGCCTCAGGTCCATTCTGCTCTGGAACAATGCCAAGGTACTATACATGGGGTCAGGGACCTCACAGCCCAATCATGCTTTGACTCTATAAAGTTCACTGCTGCTTTCTCCATCACCCAAAACCTCTTATTCTCTTGAGGAATACTCAAGATGAAGCTGCGTGAAGGAATGGCCACATGAGCAGTTCCTAGAAGACCTGAGCTCCTCTGCTGTGGAAGACACCTGCTGGGGCCATCACCCCATGCCAGGCCTGACCCACACCCATGAATGTGCTGACACGTCCCAGCTGGGTCTTGGTGCTGCTCTGATCCAAAGCAAAATGCTAATACACACACCTGCCCCTCCCTCTGGATTAGGGAAAATGAAGACCTGCAATGAGAATGTGGGACTGTAGTCACAACTCTAGTGGTACTTCAAAGACCTGTTCTGCATTTACACACACCTCAGCTCCTCCTCATAGTCTCTTGGAGAGAAAGATCTTTTTCTCTTTTGGAGAAAAAAAAGGTGTAAATTGTGTTGCTCAATCCATTTCAGAACTGTGCTGAACAAATCCAAACTTAATGCATTGTACACAAGAGAATGAGTCCAATGAAAACTACATTTTGTGAGTAGCATTGAAAGAATAAGGAGCTATAAAAAGCATAATAGGTCTTTCTCATGTATCATTTCTGCAATCATATTTACCTAAATGTCTTTTAATTGAAAAAAAAAAAAAAAAAGAAAAGCATGTATTCTAAAGATGAAATGAAAAATGCTCATACTGTACTAATAATACACATTGAGAAAATTACCAGCAAAGGCTGATAGCTACTGTCTGTGGATTGCTGGAAAGTAAAGAGAAATGCACTGTTATACCCCTAGGAGCTGAGAAAGAAGAAGAAAGAAAAAGACTATTTCTGTTTTGTTTGTGTTGACAGATTCATTAATTATTTGAACTGAATGCTCACATTTTGATTGAAGTTTGTATTGAGCAGGAATTTTAATTTTCCTATATTGGCTTTTCTGATTAATAAAAAGTTGTTAAGAGAGAATTCATTGTGTTCTTTCATTTCACATCTTTGGTAAGGTTTACTGAGTTCTGATATCTACATTATAAGAAAATGAATAGAAAAGTTAAAACAAATCAATACCACATTTATCTTTCCTCTTTCCATTTCCTTAGAGCTGAAATTTTGCTATTGTTCCTTGAAAACATGTTGCAATTCCATTCCCAGTTAATCCTCTGAAACAACTGTATATGCAATTAAAATCATACTCTTACAATTAATTGATTATGTATTTTCATTACCACTTTTTCACATATAATTAACAAAAAAGAATACAATTTTTACATGATGGATTTACAAGGCTGAAAAAACCAGGAAGCATAAAATCAGCCAGGTTCAAGTATTATATTCTTCACTAACTTTGGTTCATATTTTCAGATATGAAGATCTGCAATGAGAATGTGAGACTGTAGTCACAACAACTCTAGTGGTACTTCAAAGTTTGCCATATAGCAAACTTAAAGTTATACCTTTTAAGGAGAAGTAGGGAGAAGAGCAACCATCCAAATCATTTATCATGCAGCATTCATCATTTAGGGACCCCGGGGATTTCTTTAGCGGGGAAAGGGGGCTAATTTAAAATATTAATAAGTAAAATGGCATTTTTTAATTTCAAGATTGAAAGAAAACATTGAATGGTTAATTATCTATAGGGTTTAGGTTAAATTTGCTTTGAGGTTTTATGAGTCTTATTATTTTCTAATGGGACTCTAAAATTCAATGAGACTTGAATTTTTTCAGTCCTACTCTGTCTGCAGCTGGGAAACACAAGTCAATATCAATGAGATGACAGCTCCACTGGGAAAGAGGCAATAGTCTCCTTTCTTATACTAGAATGCTACTCCAGGGCTAATAATACTTTAAAATGCATTTTAAAAATACATTTTGATTTAGTATCTAAGATTTTAATCCAACAACTTTTATTCTCTGCATAATTGATTAAATGCCTGCTCAAATCAATGGTCAATTTAAGCTTGAAACAAGCCAGGACCTGGCTCTTCAACATATGGATCTGATATTCCTCTTCCTTACCCTTTGGTAAATTGAGACTTATTCTTACCAGTTGCTTCCTGTGAGCAAGCAGTAGATCAAATGTGGCTAATAAGTAAACCAACTGTATTGTAAGATATATATACTTCAACCTGAAGCTTGAAAAAAAATTAAATCTGAATGCTAATCTATTATATATTAACATTTTGAAAGACTGTTTCCCTGATGAGGTGGCTCAAATAAATTGTCCTAATATAGTACAATGCAAAACTTCTGTAAACTTCACATTGAAAAGAAGTATGATCTTATATGCTATTCTATCAAGCAAGATTAAGAGATCAAGAGAGATTAAAGGGCATTGAAGTTCACTTAAGATGCTCCTGGACAGTTAATGCCATTGCCTCGAGAGTTTTTTCATTACACGAACTGTCATATATAATGTGTGATGGACCTAAGATCTGCGGATATTTTCCCTTTCCAAATCTGAGCCTGAATTCAAAGGCTGAACAGAATTTTTCTCTACGTCTTCCTTTCTTTCTTACTGTACTGGGTCCCGACTAGAGAAAGGCTGCAGAGGTGCAGTATCCCTTAAAATCATTTGTATTTATTATGTAGTGTTTGTATTGTGACAGTGGCAGCTCAGTATCTGGCTTTTCCTTGGTGACCTCCCTCCTCTCTGAGCGATGCCATGCAGGAGTGAGGCGCCTTCCCTCCCAGCAAGAGCCTTGTGCTTTGTGTGGTACAGTGCTGGGCCACTCACGGTATGCACGCTGTCTGCCCACAGCATAGGGCAGAGGCAAGACTGAAAAAAGGCTGGAAATTTGTAAAAAGCTGATGGCAACAGACCCCACTATCTCTGGTGCAGGACACTGTGCCTGCATTGCACCAGTCCTCAGGCATGTCACACAGAGCTGTGTCCTCGTTGTGCTCGGATCATCAGTCACAGAGTAATTCAGGTGCAGTCTGCTCTTGGGCAAAACAAAAGCAAGGCCAGGAGACTTTCAATTGTGTGACATCCTTCAGAGCAGAAACTGCAACCCTATTGGTAAGATACCATGCTTCTACCACGGTGTATTGGAAAACTTAGTCTGAGGAGAGGAGAAAAAATTTTTTCTACTGTGTAGTATGTCAGGAATTGAAGTAGGTAAACAGATAACTCAGGTACCATGTCTCTTGGTTCCTCCAATCCCTGACCCAGGGCATAAAGGTTAACAATTCTTTGGGACAAAAGGTCACTAATCTCCTGAGAGCCTAGGGAAAGAAGCAGAGATAAAGTCCAGTGAAGGACAGATTATCTGGAATGCCAAGGGTGAGTGTATTTTTAATATTACCATGTTACTGTCTTTTATAATAAGAATCTTTTATTTTTATGACTCCTTCTCTGGCAGGGGAAAAATAACAAGCCAATTATCTAATTGTTTAATAACAGAAATTTGCCCTGTTTTATGGTTATATTCATCTGCTAGGACTGCTTTGATTGATGAAATATATTTTAGACTGTAACACAAAAATATTAATTTAGACTGTGTCTTTTTTTGTGTGTCTCATCAGATCATCTTTCATTACTTTCTGGAACAATAAAGCTTTGACATATTTTCTAAGTGAAATCCTTATTAGGGAAGACAAAAGTTCATTTCAGTAAATTGTCTGTTGGCTGATGGTGCAAATTTTAGAACTGAACAAATAATGCACATTTTCATATTTTTTCTTAATATCTAGTTTATTTCTTATAATAGAGGCACCATGCATTTTACCCTGAAGAAAAACCTAATGAGCAATTAAACACCCATCCTTGTTTGGTGTTGAATACTTTGTCTCTTTTGACTGAATTAAACAGTTGTGTTTTAGCACTCAAACTCACAATATTTTGTTGTTGCTATTATAAAAACATGCTTCAGTTACTTTTATTGATCTGCTAACAAATAAATCTGGACTTTTATTGAAACAGAAACTTCCATTTTTTTTTTTATAATATGCTATGCATAGGTAACAAAACAATTTTAAACAATGTCAGAGGATTTAAGAATTGAAAAAAAATCATATAGATACCCAAGAAAGACTCAAAGCTCTAAATTCCTCCTAGGGAGCAATTCAAAATGTTTCTAATTTAGCCAGATTAATTTTAATTCCATTTGACCTTGTAAATTATTTCTCAGTTGCATTCCTATAAGTAGTTTTGCTGAGGTGGGAGACCACATCAGTTAAGTAGAGGACTGTGCAAAAAAAAAAAAAAAAAAGGGTTAATGTCATGCAAAGGTCTGGAAACTCCACAAAATCATACAAATCATCACTTTTTACAGGGTTTCGTTATTCTAAAACATGTGGTAAATGTAAAAAAGAAGCAAATTATATATTGCCTAAAAAATATTTTCGATCCTATTTTTAATTTTTCTCAAATGAAATATAATGGACAAGGATTTGTTTATGTAATGTCCTTTTAAAAAAAATTAGTGTGTCTATTTCTTCAGTTTAAAAGGATTGAGGAAAATTTTACCTGAATGTGAATTATGAAGTTAAATATTTTTCATTTACTACATTTCAGCTACAAAGGAAAAAAGCTACAAAAAAAGAAACAAAACTCTTAAAAATGATAATGTTCTTTCAATGCAAATTCATCCTAAGAAAATATCAGCTGCAATTCTTCTATTGTTCTCTGGGTTTTTGATACCAGAATCAACTATTGCAAATAGAGAATTAGAATGGAAATAGCATAGTGAAGTATTTGGTCATGTGTAGTTCTTGTCTCTATTATATAGCATATTTTTTTTCTCCTTTAACAGGAGATCAGCAATGTTTGTAAGAACCTCCCTGTGTTTCCCAGAGATCATTGCATATGCTAATATTAATTTGTCCCTTTTCAAATGTTATTGGTAGCACAATGCACAGCTGATCATTCTAATAAATGTTTTGCCTGGTTTTTTCCAGGTGTTTGTTGTAGTCTTGATATTTGGGAAATACATATTTCACTTGTTTTCTCTTGTAAAGTATTACTCTCATTTGTTTCTTTTATTTTTCCAAGTGTTTTTATGAGAAACATTGTCCATCACACCTTTTTAAAGCCATGTTTATGCCACTCAGAATACTAACTAGGAATTTGCATTGCCAGAAAATCTTCTGATATAGTGGCTTTTTCACAGAATTTGTCAGTCCATCGACACCAAAGTGTTCTGTGAGAAAGAGACAGCACCAGAAGTGGTTTGAGGAGCTTTCTACTCTGCCAGGAAGGGTTTTGGCTGGTTCACCATCCAGCTGCTGCCTAATGTGATGCTGAGAAACCCTGATCTGCTGGAAATCAGTTCCTCAGTGTCCTGACTGATCTGCCAACCAGGATCCTGGGATCCCAAGGACCCCAGTCTCAGATTCTGTCTATATTTGACAGGTGGATCTTTATGGAGCTGGGACTTGAAAATCAGGAAATTAAAGCTGTCTTCCTTAAGTAAGAGGGACAAAAGGAACTGGAAAAGCAATTCTCTGCATTTGCAGTAATTCAGCTGCATGAGAAACTTGGCAGGTATTCTGCCATATGCTGTGTGATACTGTTCATGGAGAAAGCTCCAAATGTCCAGTTTCCCATTGCAATCTAATTTTGATATTTTTTGTTTTTACAGTTTGTTACTGGATACTTAAAAATTTCTATAGCACATCAAATAAGTTCATTGCTAAAAATACAGTCACACTATTTTTGATATTTTTGGGGAAGTCTGATATTTGTGTCATTTTTTCATCCTTTCAAATTACTTATGAATTTCTTCTCTTACCATCTCATTAGAAGCAGTCAGATTTTTGTTCTCAAAATATATGAAGTTGTACTGTAACATTTCCTTTCTTTCATACTCTCATTTTTAAAGAATTGCTATGTCTTTTGTCTATTTATATACTTATTTTACAGTTCTGAGAAGTCACTTCATCCTTTCTGGGCTCTTTGCATGTTTCACAACAGTCTCCAGATTCTGGGGGTAGTCAATGAATTAACCATGTTGTTTTCATATTTAGGAGAATTTCTCTTTGTTGGTGATGGAAAGGTGATCTTCAGCTTACTCATCACTTTTTTTCCTTTTGCAGAAATCTTTGCTCTTTTCTTCCCTGGGCAGCTCTGTGCTTATGCTCCATAATTTTTTTTTTTATCTCAAGCATTTCACTGCTCTGTGATCAAGAGATTAGTGCATAAAACACAAATATCTAGTTTTTAGGCTTATCAGTAATACATTATGTAAAATGGAGATTAGACAACTGCCTCCGAGTATCTGTGCTTTGTAGTAGAAGGTGGAAGCCTAAAAGACGAAATTGACCTTAGAGACAGCTGTGTGTATATAAAACAATCTGACCCTCTGACTCTTCGAAGCTTGAATCTTTTGATGCCAAAAAATCAGACCAGCTCCAGAGAAAGAAGGGAAGTTGGCAAGGAATTGGAGAAAGAAAATTTAAGATTTAGAGATGAATTAAAGACATGCCTTTGAACTGAAAACAAAGTATTTGCATCTGTTTCGTAATATTTAAAATAGACTCTGTTAGAGAATGCTTACAGGATTTATAGAATGGATAGATTGTTTTTACTGCTCTTTTATAGCCAAACCAAAAAGTACCAATGTACATGTTTACAAATCCAGGAGAGCAGGACTTATTTTCAGTATTTTAGAGAGTGGAGAAAACTCATATAGCATGAACAAATGAAACTCTGAAAGGCCTTTTGTTTATTTTCGTTTATGGAAATATGGAAATATTCTTCTTTTTTACCTTTTTATAAGGAGCAGACTATAAAACATACTTTTATAGGAACTTTCTCTCCCTATTAAAAGAGATGTTCTCTGCTGCTGCTTCTTGTAATTTTGCAGCAGGGAAGGGAGGGTGTTAGGAGGAATGGGTAAAAAGCAGAACAATGGCAATGCAGAATATAAAACACTGAAGTGACCTTGAAGCTGGGAATAATTCTTGCTAAGCTTGTGTGAACAGAAGCCAGTGATCTTCTAGCTTGGACTCAGTTACCTTGGTTAGAAAGCTAATGGAAACAAATTTACTCCTTGAGTTCTAGCCATGAGTTGTGGCCATTCCCACTCCCTGTGTGTTGACTCATATATTTGGAGGAGTTGACAGGATATGGGAGCAACCATGCCATGGCTGGTGAAGAAGCTGGGGTCTCGGGAAGCTCTGTGTCAGAGAACACTTGCTTCTCTGGAGGTTTGCTCTCACATACATTCTTTGCCTGTGAGACAGCATAAGATCAGCAAATAAACAGCTGTCAGAGATATAGCTTTGCTCTGGCAATTGACAAATCAGTTCCTCTGATTTGTGGGTTTCTTCCCACTGTTGCCGGCACTGCTTTCCTTTATCAGAGGAACAGCCACAATAAATGAGTATTACTCCTTTAAAATTTTGAATATATAGTTACAGCAACTAAACATCTGGCCTGGCATGTTCTGCTTACCTACTAAGGTAAGTACAGTCTCATGTTTTGCAAGAACTTGTCCTGCCTTTAAAACTGTGTCCTTTCTTCATGTCAGGACAAGAACTCTTCTTTCTCTTCTTCATCCCCAGGCTCTGACCACCTACAAGTCCTGGACAGCACATATAACATCAAATACACCTCTTTGCAGTATGAACTACACAGTCTCTAAGTGGTCTGTAACCTTCAACCCATGCTGAAGTATCATTACGTTATGGTTACCCATTTGGAATTACATATTTGCATGAACTGCAAGCTGGTCTTCCAGAAGCTATATTGCTATACATAGAAATACTCTCACTAAATATGTTTTCAGAATAATTCTGCCTGGTTTCCTTATCTTTTACCTCACTTTTTCCTTTCTATCTCACTAGATTGTAGAGGTTTTGTCACCTTAAAAATTTGCTGGCAACTGCAGTTAAAACAACAGATCAATAATATTTTTTAGGGTAAAAGCATAGTGATGTTAATACATAAATTTATTTCTGGATAGGTCCTTTCAATCACTATTACCACCAAGAACTACAACGCTGTTCTCCTATTTGATGCAATCAAATACAGATAATGGTGACCTCTGCTTTGTCTTTGCTCCTAAATACTGGGTTCAAGTGCTGCAGGGCTGAAAGGAGCTGTGTAAGCCAGAACAGTGGCTGGGGGTAGTGTTCTGGTGTGGTGAATGAGAACCACTACATAAGTAAATGACAGAAATGAGATAATAATACTGGGATCAAGTCACATTGTCTAACACAGGAGCTTCATGTAAGATCCAAGACATGCCTAGAAGCTGGTGTAGGTTCAACAGACACTGGCTTTTTCACTACAGTGTGATGAAATATTCCTGGACTAAAGGGCTGCAAAGACATTTCCCAGACAGGTTCACGTTGCACTTCTCAAACATGTAGCACAGAGTACCAGAACAGCAGCTAAATTCTGTGTCCAGTAATGTGATTGTAAGAATTTACCCAGGATTTATGACCCTTAAGATCTTACAGGCAAGTCTCTGTCAGCTTATAAATCTACCTGTGGCAGAGAGACTGTAAGTCCCAAATAGCATGTCTACAGTGTGCTTGTGTTGCCCCTCAAAGTAATTATTCTGCAGGGATGAGAAAGAAAAGATTCCCTGACTGCAGCTTCCCTGCAATGGCAGAGGCCTTGGCTAGCACACGTGAAGCAGCACAGCAAAAGATGAGATTTGTATTTATTACAAGGTTTGCACAGACTCATGTCTCCCTGGAACAAGAAAGTCTTTACTTTCTTTCCTAGCTTGTCTTTAATGGAGAAGATCTATCATTCTTTACTCATGCTGAAATTCAAGTCAGCTCTTTGTTGCACCGGTAGGTACTGAAGATAATGATAACTAATAATCATGAGTGAATTCACTTTATTCTTGAAATTGGAGGGGCAATTTATATGTCTGTGATTGTCCATTGTAGCCTTTAAAATCCCAGTAAAAATAAAATAAAGCTATTATCGCCAATAACAATGATGCTAAATCAAACAGAAATTTTTATTATTTTTTCAGGTTCGCATTAACAAAGGGATGATTAAAATTTTACAGTACCTAGAGTTTAGAACAACTGACTTACCTGTAATAACAAGACTTTATAATCCTTTGAATTTTAAACATAAGCATATAAAAATATAATACTTCCTGCTTTACCAAGCTAGGCAGTCCAGAACAATACTTATATGCTTTAGGAGCAAAATGTTTTTTGAAGCCACATCTTCCAGGCTCTAGATCAGAGTTATATTCAGTTATTCCAGGGTTTGACCCTCAGCTGCATTTCCCTTATGCAGTGTCCCAAACAGTATCTCAGCATGAGGTGGAGGGAGCATTACAAAAATTTTTGGTCCATGATGAGCAGGAAGCAAAACAACCAGTCTCGTAACATAAGTCAAGTCATTGAGTCTTGCTCCTGACACAGCTACATCCAAGGTGGTTCTACAGCGTGCCAAGTGAAAAGGGATAAAGGGAAATATTGTCTGTCCCTGGGGTTCAGGAGAAATGTTAGCATGTGTTAGATTTTATGTTGTGATTCTCTTTGTTGATTATTAGTCTTATTTGCAAAGATTCTTGCTTTATAAAACTGAGAATTAAATTAAAGTTTTGTAAAATATTGTGCTGCAAGAAAGGTAAACAAACAATACTTTCACCTATAAATCCTTTCAATAGAGGTATAAAACTATAGCAAGAACTCAGCATGGAAAAACCAGCACTGCACAGAATTCCTCCTTGCTTACTACCATCTAGCCTCCAACGCTGAGAATTAAAGGGAATAACATTTAAAAGTTAATAGCCATTCTGATAACTGTGACATCAAGGACTTAAGCAGTATGTTGAAAAGCATATGAACAACTTCAGTGATTCTGATAGAACTGCAGGCTTTTCAACAAACTTACATTTAGCATATTGATCTCAACATTTACGTTACTCTGCTGTGTCATTACGTGGAGCGCTCCAAACGGGAATTCAACAATACCCTTATGGACAGTCTGAAGCCTCCTTGCTCTCAGACCTCCTCTTTCCATTTTCTGTCTCATGGTTTGAGTGCCAGAAGGCAACATCAGCATATACTAGCCCTATGCCATGTCTGGTTATGGCTTCCCTTTCAAAGCCTAGGCATTTGCTTCTGCACTACAAAATGCCAGGAGGTGAGATTCTGCCTGGCAAAGTCCAGAGCAGTGTGCTGAGATTAACAGGATATTTAATCTAGACCTGTATGTTTTGCTCTATCACTAAGCAGAGCTAGCACTACCTCAGCTTGAGGGAGTATTTTGTTGCCGGATTTAGTGAAGAGAGGGTTTCAATCCCAACCCACTGTGTTCCCCCAGTTTATAATGGTCCCAGTGCTTTGAAAGGGCTCAAATTATGCTTTCAATCACTATTCAGGAGAATAATGTAGCGCCACATGTAACAATGGATTGGGATAGTAAGGACTGACTTCCAGTTACTTCTCCTAGACCTGACCATCTATACCAAAATTCCTTCAAAAGATGTAGACATTCCTAAGTAGAAATAAATGGCTAAAGTCAAGAACAAACACACATCTTAAATATATAATTCTACTAGACACCATCAACTGCTTTACCACCTTGGTATAATCAAAACTAATAGACCCTGCTCATAACTTTTCTTCCTCCCTTGTGGGAAGAGTGGGAGAGATGAGATGTAAGGAGGGAAGAAGGATGAGACCTTCATCCTTCAGCAAAGCAATCTGATCAGGTCAGCTGCTCAGGCTGATGCCTTGGGAAGACTGAGCTGGAACAGAGACTAGACAGAACTAGAGAATAAAGTAGATATTTATTGAAAAGCCTTTAAGGGAATACCCTGGGCAGCACAAGAGCCTGACCAGGGCTACACCCAAGGTGGATTTAAAATGGTCACAGAATAGGTGGCCTGTCATGAGGTCTTACACTTTTATAAGTTTTGGTCTATTTGCATATTGGGGTTTAATTGTCCAATTACAGCTTTGGGTTGTGAAGTATCATCCTTCTTGTTTTCCCTCTTCAGTTCACCATTATTTATGCTTTTGGGCCTGAAACTTGTACTTGTTGTCCTTGGTCTTCATTAGGCAGCACAGAATCTGAAAAACATGAAAGCTAAAACTTAAGGCATCAAGGCAACTGCAGACCCAGAAATAATTGAAATAATTTCTCTATTCTAGAGAAAGCTCTAAGGAAATTGAAATTGCCTTTAAATATGTCCTTCTGTAATGCAAACTATTTTATCCACCTTTTTATTTAAGACTATCAATATATATATACACACTATATATATATGTATATGTGTATATATACATGTCTCAATAAATAATGTCATTTACCTCAATGCCCATGAAAACTTTATTGGCATTGTCATGACCTTAGAAATACTTTACAGAAATCTTTGATATCAAAACAGTCATGACTCATAGATTTGGTAAATGTTAAAATATGCTGACTGTCTCTGACCAACTAATTTCTTCAGCTATTCTAAACACCTTCTAGTCCAGCAACTTACTTAGTTGCCTTGCCCCATAATTGTTTAAAAAAAAAAGCATTGTTCTTTACCGAAGACAATAAATTTCTAGTTTTATCTCTATTAAGCCAAAGATTCAAAGACTAATGAGGATGGGAGGGTTTGGTTTGTGGTTGATTTTTTTTTTTAGAAAAGCTGAAATGTGGAAATAACATTATTAAGGGCATTGATCATTAGAAAAATTGTAACAAGTGCATTCTAGTTTTAGCTGTGTTCTGTAAATACTCAGCTTCCTCACAGACCAATTTGTCAATTATTGTAAATTTATAAAGATCCATTTAAACCATTTTATGTTCCCTAAGGATTTGTTCCAAAAAATGTATCTGAGAACTAGTGCAATTCTAATACATGGACTGTCATCAGCATAAAGATTTGTGGAAAGTATTTTGTCATGATGCTTTTAAAAGTTTTTTTTTTTTATCTTAAGAAAGACAACTTACACTCAAAGTCTTCAAATTAAACAACTACTCTTATTTAAATTAATCTAACAAATAAAAATAAAGTGCTATTTACAAGTACAAGAGAATGAACAAAATTGAAGAAATATCTGCTAATTGGTTTTGTGAATTAAAAGACTGTTCTTTGTATCTGAAGGAGAAGCAGAAAATTGCAAACATTGATTTCAGAATAGAAGCTATTCCTTTATTGTCTGGTGAGTGCCCAGCAGAGAACAACAAATCTCAGTCACAACAGTCTCTTGATATTCACGTCAAAAGCAGCCCAACCCTCCCCCCTCAACCTAATCAGAAGACAGACTTCTTTGCTGTGCCTGTATTTTTTCCAGTTTTGAGACTTCCTCTATGTTTGCTCAATTCTGAAAAAAAAATTAATAATAATAATAATAATAATAATAATAATAATAATAATAATAGTAATAGTAATAATAGTAGTAGTAACAACGTTGTGGTAAATAAGTTCAAACCACCCACAATTCAATATATACATTGTTGAAAGTCTAGAAACTATAAAAGCTAGTCTATAAAACTGTCAAAGTATTCTGGAGAATGTAATCAATCAGGATGTTGATTAGTCTTCCCTTTGCAATAATTTTCTTCAGGTAAAGAACTCTGGAACTTAATGATCTCTTTAAACCATAATTTTGTACCCAGTTAATGTCTGTTAACTTCAATAGTGGTGCTTGATCATGGGGATCAGCCTGTGTTCACTTGATTAGCTGTTTAGAGCTGCATGATGTTGGCAAAAGTCAAAATTATCTATCATATTAGAATAATCTAGAACAGAAATAGTGCTTCTGAAGCTGAGTTGCTCTGATTTAGAATGGCATAGTCTTCTCTGTGCAGGGCTGTGACCACTAAGCAAGTTTTCCCAGACCAGAAAATATTGAAAGTACACATTAAGCACTTATTACCTGATCATTCACAAAGAGAAACTCACGGAACCCTAGAATACTTTAGGTTGGAAAGAGCTTCTGGTACTGAACCCATTGCTCAAAACAAACTTCAAAGGTACATCAGGTTGCCAAGGGCTCTGAATATATTCAGTCAAGTGCTGAATATATTCCAGGGTAAAAGTTTCACAGACTCTCTGAGCAACCTCGTTCACTGTGAAAAGTGCTCTTCTGAAATGAAATCAGAATTTCCCTTGCTGCAGCAATCTATTCTCGGTCCCTTTCCAGGAAGAGTCTGCCATCTCTAAAATTGTTATGTATTTGCAGACAGCAATTAGTTTCCCCCTCAGTCTGTTCTTAAGTTGCACAAACCAAACTCTTTCAGTCTCTTCTTTCATTCTGGACACCAGTCCTACAGTCACTATGGTTGTCCCTCTTCAGGTTTTCTAAGCTTTTCTTGCACCAGGAATACCACAGCATGCAGTAAACATCGTAAGATAAAATTCTTTACCTATAAAATTATGAGAAATTAAACATTCCAGCCATTGCACTAGCTCAAATAATTGCCTGTGAAAGTAAGTACCCTTAAAACAGCATTCAATCAGGTCATTTCCAGAGTTCATCATAGAATCATCGTATAGCTCAGTTTGGAAAGGACCTCAAAGATCATCTGGCCCACCCTTATATGGGAAAGGGAGTCTAGATAATATTATCCAGCACCTTGTCCACTCACTTCTTGAGTTCAGAGTCTCACCTCTGCTAACCCTTGAAAATAGAACTAGATCAGGAGAAAACTGGCCTTTCACACTCAGGAGCAGCTGCCAGTTTTCATGAGAAATCACTAACAAGGATGCGAACTGTCACAGGCTATGACCTGGTGTCACTGATGAATTTAGCAGCTATGCAGCACAGAAGTGTTAAAACTTCTTACATTTTCAGTGTTCTTACATTTCCAGCATTGAAACTCTATATGCAGTAGAGATCCTAATCTTTTAAATAAATCCTTGAGGATTCACAGAAAAATAGTGAAACACATCACCTGACAGCTTTACCAGACAAAGGGTAATGTGATCTCTTAGCAGCCTCCCAACATTGTCTCACTTGAGCTTCCTCTTAGGGTGTTCTGAAGTATATGTGAAATGCAGAAAAGTGAAGTGCAGGAAATTAATTTAGGTACATAGTTAGCAGGTAGTTGTAAGTTACCATGATTTTAAAGAAACAATATTAATTGAAAAATCATCAGCTTTCTGCTTTCAACTTCCATAAGGAGGTTCATAATCATCCCTTCTCCTTTCCACGTCCACAGATGATAGATAAGTATGTTTTAATTTTAACCTTGGCAGACAACTTGCAGAAATGTGATTTGATTGAACTCTGCTGTGACTGAAGAATTCTTTTGAAGACCCAGCACCTTACTGAGAATATTGAACTCAAGTGAATAAATAAAACACGAACATCAATAAGAATGAGGAAACTCAAATAAAATAAGATGTTATAAGATGACCACAGGGTATTTAAATGTGTAGCACAGACTTTACAGCGAAAGAAAAAAGGGAATATAATTAATTTATAACTGCAGAAGCTGTAGATTATTCCAGGAGGCAGAAGAAAAATTAGTCGCCTGTTTTAAAAAATTTTTGTGGCCATGACAACAGATAGGATAAAATGGTGCTGTGCTACAACTGTCATCCTGATTTGCATGACAGGAGGATCTACTGCAATATTTTGTAATGTATATCCTACAGAATTACATTTGACTGTACATGAAGAGGCAAATTGAAAGGCAACATTATTTGTTACACTACTCAATGTAGCTGGAAAAAAATGACCTTGCTTTCAAGTCCATGAAATCATCTTCAGACTTTTTAAGGAAGTCGTGTCCCACCATGCTTGCATTTGGAAATACAAGGGATTCAGCCATTTTGACTATGCTTCTGGGTTAGAATAAGTCATATTTTGGGTAGGACTTCTGCCCCTGCCCATGTGAAGCACAGGGTTTACTTTCCTCCTTATCTCATTGGTTTTGTCATATGCAACATGAGTTTCTGTTGCTCTTTACAGGATAAATCTGTGCAAATGACACAAACTTTTACAGCTAGATCTATGCTTCTGTTTCCTTCAGAAATCAGCATTTCAGAAATAACTTCTGTTTCATTTTCCAGTGTACAAATTTTTATTTACAGTGTATTGATAACAACCATAAAATATGAACCAGAAATATTAAGAACCTTCCACACATCAATAAATTATGGCCACAGTCCCTCTGGATGAATGACAAAAGCTATTTTCTGTGCCTCACAGGGAATACATGGAGAAAGAAGTACATGATTAACCACAACTGACTAATATTTTTTCTCTTTTGGTAATCCGATCTATTCTGAAATACACAGCAATGATCATCACTGATATTTTGTCATTGTCATCATGGCTAAGGTTTGTTGTTTTTTTTTTTCAAATACATCTAGTCAGTCCAATAAATGCAAAAATATTTACGGCTGTCTGCCCCATTCCTGCAATGAACAATGCCTGATGGCACTGACATTTTGATGTAAGATTTTGGAGTCTTCCTTCATAGTTAATTATGATGAAACCTCCAGTGAAAACTCCTAAAAGAGCCAGTAGATAGAAAGGTTGCAATCAAGACAATAAAACAATGACTTACAAAGGATACCGAACACCCTACTTATATTATAAACACCTTTAGTAACAGAGTAACAGCTTTAGGACCAGATTTAACACACATGCTAGACAGGAGTTTTGATCTTGAACAATCAGATGTTCTAAGAGAAAAAAATATTGAAGTTAAATGCACCTCTAATCATCCATATAAAATATTTTAACACTTTATCATAATACAGCTGCAAATATTGTCTGAAATGTCAATTTTCATCTGCCTACAAGACATACTCATCTGTGAGCTACAGAGACCTTTTGGCTGCATTTCACACAGCACTTGTTTCAATGTACATAAAGTTTCTGAAAATTGCCTTGAGATAGTTGACCGAAGTTAGAGAATTGTTTTGACACGAAAGTGTTGCTAAAACACTATGACAAGCCAGTGATATGCCAGAAACTGGAAGCACATCTGAATTGCATAGCACAGCACTTGGCTAGGGATCAGCTTGGGGGCAAACCTTTGTAGTCTGACTGAAGTGCTGTCAATCCTCAATGTGCTCTGAACTTAAACCAAGGACCAGGCAAGCCTGAAGTGCAACGAGACAGATGAAGGAGGACTTTCATGTTGATAAATTTAACACCAAGGTAAATTTTCCAAGATAGGATTCCCCCCTGCTCTAATGCTTGGACATGAACAGCACTTATCTCCAGAGGGAATTTAGAATCATGCGCAACACAGTCACTTGAACCTCCTCAGATTTAACAATACAGTAAGTCCAAGTATCCAAATTACGTGTAAATTCAGATAGCTGGAATGCTTGCCAAAGTTCCTTTCCTTTTCATTTCTGGTCACAGTAAGAAAGAGCAAGTAATGCTCTAATATTGTTTGTTGGGGTTGGGGAGAAGGTTTACAAAGCAAACAATTTCTTTCCATCTTTCTCACCAGCTACATTCCCCATCCCCCCCTTAATTCCCAAGTTTTATTTATCCATACTCATGCTTTATGGAAAAAACAATTGCATTGATTCTCCTTTTGGCCTTTGTAGGAAAAACTGGGTCCGTATTTTTACACTAGGGTAAAGCCCCATGGCAAACAAAAGTGAACCTGATAAGGTTAACCTCAGTTACTATTAACTGAGACTTTACAAAAGACATTGCAGAAGCTTTTTGCTTTCAGTTTTTTGCAAACAAACCCTAACAACCCTCTTGAGACTAAAACCTGCCTAATACTGATCTTTTTAGTCAGCTCATCCTCTAACAACAAATGAACATTATCTTGGCATTCTACGCATTGTTCTAGTTATTCTCAGTTATTGCTATTATCACCTGTTTTACAGTATCATGCTGAGCACAGATTCAATTTATAAAGCACCTGAACATACTATCAGTATTGAAGAAGCATACTAAACTTGCGACTTGCTAAGTAGACTACAGGAAAAGATGATACAGACCTGAGCTGTAACTCAAAAATTAAGTCTCTTGAAAAAATTTTGATAGGTTGTAATGCAGCTGTAGGGTCTTACCCAGAATAGAATCTACTATAGCAATCACAGTGAACACAGAGAACAAGAAAGTACATTCTGATTGTGTTCAGAGACTAGATTTTTTTATTCAATACATTTATTCATTCCTGGAAAATATTTACTTTTTCATTTCATTTCATGAAGACTGCCACAGGAAACATGAATGATCTTTAGCCTTAAGAAGGTTAATGTAAATACATACATCCCCTGCCCATGGAATTTCAGTGTTTCCCTCCATAATGTTTGATATTTAATAGAAAAGGTGTGGTATTTAATCAAATTTGTACTGAAAATGTTAAACTCTTACTAATCAAATTTTCATGAATTAACAAAATTCTAAGCAAACTTCACTGAAGCAATTCAATTCAATTTAATCCTAATGTGGATATCCAATAGAACTTCTTTACCTTCTTTGGCTTGCATAGATTTGGTATTAAAAAAAAAAAACCAAACCATTACGGAGTATACATGTACTTTTACTATTTTGTAAAGGCTTATATGATGAGGACTTGAAAGAATTACAGAGGTCTGCTACCCTCATGTCCATCATTGTTTCTATTAAGGAATCTGAAGGGCAGCAGGTGGACAAAGGGGTTTTCAAGAGTACTTGAGTGGTATACAAAGTACACTTGAGTGTATTTTCTTTAGTTAAAAAGGTAATTTAGCAATACAAGAGGGTTGTTTTATGGTGTTGAGTGCTGAGTGTATTTGTAATCTCTAGAAAAAAATTGTATCAGCCAAGGCCATTGTAATTCTTTTTTCTTAATGCAACTCCGAAAACCTTATAGCTGCTATCTGACTCATGGGAGACTATTACCTATTAGTTAGGCTACTCAGTTTCTAATAGTAAATAATCATTAATAAAGAAAAAAGAAAAGAAAGAAAAAACCCCTAGTGTATAAACAAGTAATAAAAATTGCTGCTCCATAGATAGCATTTTCAGGTTTGTCACTGAAGTCCTTTTTTACAGACACCACCATTTTCAGATTAAGTATACCTTACTCTGGGCACAGTCCTTTAAATAACTCCAAAATCAATTAACCTTTTATTTTTCCTTTTCCTTGTATTTTTCTGATTTTTTTCTGGGTCTGTGCTATGAAGTGAGGAAGGAAAATGTAAGGTATACTAACGTAAGGCAGCAGTGAAGTGGAACAATTATAACCAAACTATCTTGGGAATATTCTTTCCATATGTCCAGATGAAGCATTGCTGTAGAGTGTCAACAAACAGCTCACAGGTTCAGTCTGAGCTACTCCATTAAACAGAGTTTAAAAGGAATATGAAACATTGTTTTCTTATTTAATATTCCCAATAAACTGACTCTTTCTTGTCTTGGAGTCACTCATAGTTCACTTAGAAACAGAGGAATGCTGAGAATACCTGATAGATCAAAACCCAGGCTGCCTCCCAACTTGATCTGTTTACAGTAAGCTGAACTATGCTGGAAAGTCAAAATCAGAGCAGATAGACTTGGAAATTTCCTTTTTGCAGAATAAAATTTACCTGAGCAGGAAAATAGGTCTAACTGTTGGTACTGTTTATGCTTTTATAGAAGCAGTATTTTTTCTACTTAGTTGTTGGGAGTTTTTTAAACAGGCTTACATCATAGATCTTATTTCAGCAAAAAAAAAAAAAATCCATTTACCGCAACATCATGTTCAAATCTGATATACAGAAAAGACCTACATTTCTGTGATAGATCATTGTTTCATATGTTTCATATGGATTCACTTCATAGTCTAAGTGCAGTAAGAAGACAGCTTTTGGAAAATACATTGATTTTACAAACTGTGAAAACATAGAAACAATAATTCAGGATTCTTTTTGGTGTCAACAGGATTCCTTGACACTTCAACAAATCTATTCTGCCTTCTGCTGAACCCTGCATTTTGCTCTGACTTGCTAAATGAAAGCCTTTTCCTCAGTGACCAAAATGACCACTTTGTAGAGTACATGAGTGATGGTTTTTAATTTTTCTCTGTTACTTTGATTACCATTTTATACTTATGGAAGCATAAATAAGTGTGCCACTTACATCAGGAACATTCACAGTAGATAGCATTTACTAAATTCAGCAGAGGTTTTTGACCTTGGAAGCAAGTACTGCACTTCATAAGATAGCACATGGGAAACGATTTCAAAAGAAAACATATTTCCAGCTCTTCAAGAGAGAAAAGTAATCTATTTAAAAGCTGATTTTGTTTTGGTTTTTGGTTTTTTTGTTTTGTTCTTCTACACAAATCAAAAATACACATGTATCAAAAATATGTGTGCAATAAAGAAAGGTGTAGGACTTATGACTTTGCTTTCCTACCTTTGTTAAACCCTGCCATTGTTAAAGACTATTATTAAACGTATCCAATTGCAAACATAAAGTGTTGTTATTTTTTTTATTAGGGTTATAAAATTTTATAGGTTAAATGGAAGATAAAAGTGTCTTGGAGACTCCAACACATTTTCTTGGGAGCAGTCAAAAAGAGCCCAGTTATACACCAGAAAGTAAGAGCCAGCATACTCCTTCAGTTGCACATGCAGTTCCAGAATTGAATATACTGCTTGTGTTGCTTAAGACTTCCTGACTGTTTTGCCATACATGGAAAGAATGTGGTATGGAAAATGAAGGTGTGTTTTAACATATTTGACTGAATTCTATGTCAAGTACTATCATCAGAGAGTTATATCTTGCTGTTAGTTTTGATGAAGACAGATTTTGGATCATTATACTGAGAATTATTTCTTTTGGTATCTCACTTGCACACCTGACAGGGAAGTAAAAAACATTAAGGCTCAAAATTTCAAAGCTATTTGGGGTCTGTGGCCTACTGAAATGGGTAGAAAATTTCTTAACTAATGTCTTGGAAATTGCACCAAGGTTTTGCTCATTTTTGAGTCATGTACCAAAGGTAGAAAGACTAATATTGGCAAAATAGAAACAGAGGTGTTGTGTTTTTTGTCCACAAACTCTAGTGGCCTGGTATCAAGGATAGACAGCACGGCTACCACGTGTTCCTTGTGACGTCGGGCTATTAACACACAGACACTAATTTGGTGGATGGTTAAAAAAGCGTTTATTTTCTGGAACAGGCAGCTTAAATACTATCTGGGTCTTTCTTACGTCAGAGGGTCTTGCTACACTTCCTGGGGGGAACGGAAAGGTACTGGTATGTCCTTGAAGGGGGCTTGTGTCCTTGAGGTAGATCTTATCTGATGGCTGGAATGTTTCTGAGGCCCTCTCGTAACAACCCGATATCTTCCGAGCGCCTTTCCCTGTCCAGCCAGTCTCTCCCTGTCCAGCCAGTCTCCCCCACATCTCCCCCCCCTCTATTACTAAAGAAATGAGGTAGATATATGTATATATATATATAGGCACTAAATGAGGTAGAAGGTTAGTATCTAACTAAAGGGAGAAGGAGTTTGGAAACTTGAGTAAATTTTTGCCAGGCAAGTTTGAAAAAGCTTGTGACGGGCAATGTTCCCTGATTAATTCACGGCATTTCATGCAGGCCTAGGAACAGAATGTTAGTCCGTTCTAGGCGAGTTTTAACAAATGAAACTATTTTGTTCAGCAGGCATGGTCTGAAAATAGCTGTTAAAAGTAGCATTGCTAATGGGCCTACTAAAGTGGAAATCAAAGTGGTTAACCACGGGGATTGGTTAAACTAGGATTCGAACCAGCCTTGCTGAGCCTCTCTATCTTTTTGTCTCTGAGCCAGTCTGTTTCGAAGTTCTGCCATCGAGTCTTTAACTACTCTTGTATGGTCTGCATAAAAACAGCATTCTTCTTTCAGGGCTGCACACAGGCCTCCTTGCTGCATGAACAGGAGGTCCAAGCCTCGCCTGTTCTGCAGAACTACTTCTGAGAGTGAAGAGACTGACTTCTCTAGGTAGGAAATGGATTTCTCGATCTTCTGCAAGTCCTCATCAATGGTCATTTGCAGTTGAGACAGTCTTCGGTGCTGTGTTGCTAGGGCTGAGACACCTGTTGCCGTTCCAGCCGCTCCCAAACTAAGCAACATGGCTATGGTTATTCCTGTCAGTATCTCTCTTTTGTGAAGCCGGCTGGGTTCTTCGAAGAGGTTGTATACCTCTTCATCTGAGTGGTACAGGACCCTAGGAACAATCAGAACTTGGACACAGAAGTCGTTAGAATCATTGAACTTAGGAAGAAACACACAAGGACTTACTCCGGATCTCTGACAGACCTACATGGCTGATGCAGCTGGGACAACCCACTTATTATTTTTTCTGTTGGGCTTTACAATTTTGGAGCAAACATTCCCTTTTCGCTTAGCTAGGGCTGCATTTCTAAAACATCTGCCCCGACCTGAGACTTGGCTCAGGGTGATACCTCTACGGGGTGTGTCCCATCTGCACTGATGAGGTGCATTGGCTGTGGAGTAAGTGAATGAGGTGTTTACAGCAACTCCTTCATAAAAAGGGGGTTGGACATCATAACAAAGCTAACAAGAGTTAGTTAGGTTAGGGTTAGATTCATTCAGGGATAGATAAGTGGCATCTAACATACGAAGAATTGGGTCAGGGTCTGACTTGACAAATCGGCCTATCTGGAGAGCTTTCTCATCACTGGCTGGGTCTTTTGTGACACTCGTGGGTAAGATTTTGGGGTAAGTTATGTTTTTCTCTGTCTGTGTGCTTTTAATCACTTTGTTGGGTCCAACTGCTCGGGGTGCTGATGGCTGGAGCCTGGTAATTCGCACATTCACCCACTCTTTTGTCCCGTAGAGGACCACTGTCCATGTCTTACCCACTGTCTAACCAGGATGATTTGGCTGCAAGACTGTCATTTTATAGTACAAACATTTTTTAAATTTGGGGATTTTATAACTGTTTCGATGGGGGTTTGCCTGTACAGAAGGAGGTGGTTTGCAACCTGTGGGTGCCCAGGTGAACTGCAGGAACTGGTCGGGCTGTGGTGGGTCCCACCCAGGCCCTGATGGCCTGGCATCTGTGACTATAGTTTCACAGCCTCAGTACCCACAGTATCCTTACCTAGGGTAATTACAATAACTTTTCCCTGGGTTTGAAGCTGGGCACTAGTAGGATATGTACACGGGTGTTGAGAAGGAATTTATCGTTGGTCGTCCTGGAAACAGATCGTTGGTGCGAAGCACGAAGGATGGAGTGTTTGGTGTGGTGATGGCTCTAAGCACCTTATCATTTGTAAGGTGTCTCAAGACCCACCTGAATGGCTGATGTGGGTAGTAGTTCGGGCTGGCTTGTCCTCTGGCGACAAACCCCAACAACAAAATCACACAGATATGTTGTCGATGCTTAGATCTCACTCGCGTGGGTTTCTCTGCTGCTGTCTGGCGTTTTGGTGGTGTGTCTCGTTCCTCTGGAAGGGGCATGTATGCATTACGTGGCCGCCCCACCAGCATGTCCTGTAAACAGAAACTCACAGTTTTCATTAGTCTCATCTTGCTCACTGTGAAGATCAGGTTTAATTGATTTGAGAGGACACCACTTGGTTTTCCCGTCTTTTCTGACAGCTGCATACCCTCGCCCTGCAAGCATCAGTTTCTAGCCCCGTTCCCACTCACCCAGCTCATTCCTAATTGCAACCTGTGGGCCTTCCTCTATCATTTTGGAGGCCCAGTGTTTTTGAACAGGACTGTTTGTTTCATTTCTTCTAGGGAACTGATTCAATGCTATCAAAGCTGTTGCCAGTATACGTGTCTGCTCTCCTGAGGGGATAGAATTGGTGAAGCCTTCTGCTTTTGCCAACACCTCTATTTTGTTTTTCAGGGTCTGATTTGCCTGCTCAACTATAGCTTGTCCGGAACTGTTATATGGAATGCCTTGTACTAGTGTGATCCCCCATTTGGAGGTAAATTCTTGCACTGGTTTAGAAATGAAATTGGAACCATTGTCAGTTTTGATCTGTTTGGGAATGCCAAGCTACGCCATAGCTGTCAGCCAGTGCTGAATTGTGGCTTTGGAGTTAGCTTTGTGATGCTGTGTGGCTATGATCATTCCACTGAATGTGTCCACGGTCACTGCGAGCTATGCTCGGGGTTTCAGCAGTTGACACAAGGTGAAATCTGACTGCCAGATTTCTGAGGGTTTGAGACCTCTGGGGTTGACCCCACTGGTCCACAGGGGTGACTTCTGGCAGTGAGGGCATGTGGCCACTACATGTTTGGCATCTGCTGTGGTGATTCCGCATTTCTTTGCCAGTGCTTTGGGTCCAATGTGGAGGGATTCGTGCAGCTGACGAGCTTCTTGCAGCGTCCAAACGCCTTTCGCTGCTGCGTCCGCCTTGTCATTGCCGATCTGGAAGTAACCTTTGACTGGGTTGTGACTGTTGATGTGAATGACAGATACTGTGCTCTTTCGTGAAGAAAGTGCTTCTTCGAGCATCAGGGCTGCTGTTGATGTTGACACACTTGGTCCTGCCATAGCCAGACAGAGCTTTGCCACGAATATAGAGTCTGTTACGATGTTCAGGTGCTCGTCTTGGAAGAGTCTACACGCCAGGACTACTGCTGTCGCTTCCAATTGCTGCACTGACAGTGTGGGGTCGCATGCTTTGACACAATGCTATTTCTCTTCTGCCTGCCACACTGCTGTCGCGGTGGAAGTCGTGGAGGAAGCGTCTGTGAAAACTGTTGGCCCTGGTTGTGGTCTGTCTATGACCTTCGGTGGCATGTCTATGTCGACTATGGTCAGCAGCTGAGTCTAAGGTGGTCTGGTGGAGTAGGAGATTTCTCCTCCGAATCTGATGAGAGCAAGGGCTAGGTGTTCTGAGATCGTAGTTGAGTCTGTGGTTGATTGCTTGCGGAAAGGAAGGTGGATTCTCATTGGCTCAGTCCCTAGGTGTTTCAAGGCGAGCTTTCTGCCTTTCATGATGAGGTTAGAGATGCATTCTATTGCTGGGGAGAATGCACGAGCTGGTCTTCCAAGGACCACCCATTGGATTGGTCGGGCTTTTTCAGAAGGTCCTTGGGCTAGCGCTCCTACTCCCTCTTTTGGTGTGAAATGTACATACAAGTCTAAGGGCATCACTGGATTCTATCTGGCAAGTGTGCCAGTGGACATCTGTCGTTCGATGAAGTCTAGGGAGCTCGCTGCTTGCGGTGTCAGCTCCTTGGGTTTCCAGGGATGCTTTCTTTTCAGGAGGTCATGCAAAGGGTCTATGATCTCAGAAGGAATCAGGATGATGTTGCGAAGCTACTGCAGTGATCTTACCAGGCGTTGCATGTCATGAAGCGTCTTGATGTCTCGGTGAATTTTCACCTTGGGAGGTGTCACGTAGGAGTTTGTGATCCCTACTCCCAGGAAGGTGACGCAGGGTCCTTTCTTGATCTTTGCGCTTGCAATTTCGAAGCCGTTGGCCTGGAGAATCTCTGTGATCACGGATACTAGGTGATCTACTTGACTCGCTGACTGTGCTGAGACTAAGATGTCGTCTATGTACTGTATGATGGTTGCAGTAGGATAGGAGTGTCGGACTGGCGTCAGCGCTTTGTCTACGGTGATCTGGCAAATAGTTGGGCTGTCGACTATGCCTTGCGGGAGAACTTTCTACTGGAAACGCAGGCTGGGCTGTTTGCTATTTGGAAAAACTACGGAGAAAGCAAACCGTTCCTTGTCCTCAGGATGCAAAGGTATTGAAAAGAAACAGTCTTTAATGTCCAAAACTGCACATGGCTGTCTTTCAGGGATGGCTGAGTTCATAGGTAACAGTGTCTGAACTGGACCTATGGGTCTGATTGTTTTGTTCACTTCTTTCAGGTCGTGGACTAAGCGATAAGCCTCTCTAGACTTTTTGGGAATTACAAACACAGGAGTGTTCTATGGGCTTGTGGAGGGTTCTATGTGACTCTTTTGCAGTTCTCGTTCAACTAGTTCCAGCAATGCTGCTACTCGAGGCTCTGAGAGGGGCCACTGCTTAACTCAGATTGGATCTGAAGATTTCTAAGTCAATTTGATCGGGAGCAGCGGGTGCACAGCAGTGGCCCTTATCATAAATTTGTGATTCTGACTCCAAGCAGAGCTAGAACATCTTTTCTTATCAAGGGTGGAGAGTTTTGCAAAATGTAGGGATAAATTGCGACAGTTTGTTCTGGTCCTTTTTTTGTGTGAAGTGTTATGGCTACTAGTTGGGTGCTTTTCCAAGCTCTGGATTGTCCCCCCACCCCGTTCACAGGAGGGACTTCCCTGGCTTGCCAATGCCTGGGCTAATTTGATTGAGGGATGATCGTACAATCTGATCTTGTGTCTGCCAAAAACTGAAGCCCTAGAACATGAGGGTCTCGACTGCCATAGAGCTGGCATTTTCCCTAAACCCTCATGGGCTCTTTCTCTACTTTCATGACCAGGGCCACCCAGGGGTTCCGCTCTGGGGCGCCCCCTGCTGACCCTGTGACACTTGCACAGTTTGTGGTGGTGGGGGTTGTGTAATTGTTGCTGCACCATTCTGCCACTGAATGGTTGGTGGGGATGCAATGCTGGCTGGGTCTTGTATATATATGGGGTATGAAGGCCCCCCACCCCACTGGGTGTTGGGAAAAATGGGCCATCTCACAGTGGGAGGAAGCTGAATCTGGCCCACACGCCCCCTCCCCTTTCCGTTTCCCCGGGGCTTGGATCGGCATTCCCTGGCAAAGTGACTCTTTTTCCCACAGCTCCAGCAGGTTGGTCTCTGGCGCTGTTGGGTTGGGGGTGCTGCCACGGGCTGCTGTGCTGGCTGAGGACAGCTTTCTGCCAGATGACCTGTTTGGCTACACTTCATGCAAGCTATTGCATTGGTTATGGTATGGATGGTTGCCTGCATTGGGATTAGTTGTTCTTCTTTGGCTACATGCTTGATCATGTCAGCTAGACTGGCTCTCACTGGCAGAGAACGCAGGATGTCTTTGGTGATAGTATTGCACTGTTGTTTTAAACAGTCTGTCACCACAGGTCCCTTTGCTGCCTCAGGCAGAGTAGATGAATCGATTGCAGCTTGCAAGCGATCTACAAAAGTCGTGAACTTCTCACTCTCCCCCTGCTTGATGGTGGACCAAGGCGTGGCATGATCTACCACCCTTGAAGCTAATTTAATAGCTTCTCGAGCCGCCCTAGTCGTGGCTCTGACCTCCTCTGCTGTGAGGCGTGTTGCCTGATCCTGTGGTGTTGCCACATCATCATGTTTGCCTAGGAGCTTGGAGAGGGTAGAGCCATGCAGGGACTGTCCCTGCCTTGAGGCTTGGGCTAACGCAGCTGTGCATTGATCAGACTATTCTTGCTGAAATAGAATCAACCCTGCTCCATCAAAAAACATGCGAGTTATCTGTGAAATATCAAAAGGCAACAAATCATCATTGCTGAAAAGCCCATCTATTAACGTGGATACTACAGCTGAACCCATCTCCTTTTCTTGAATTGCTTTCACCACTGCTTGTATTTCTTTTGTATTTAAAGGTGTGTATGTCCTTCTCTGATTTTGTCTCGCCCCTGTCACCCTAACTGGAAATGCATGGATGGCTGCCGCTGGTTTCCATTCAGCACAAGCTATCTTTATTTTGCCCCAATCTGTGAGTTTATGTTGTGTTTGTTCCCCTGTATTATAAAAAGCTTTGTTTGATTTGGGTAAAAAACCCATGAACTCTGTTGTCTCTGTTTCTGATTCTGCGGACTCGGAGCTCTCAGTGGGACTTTCTGTGGAGCTGTGGTCCCACTCAGTGTCGGAAGCCGACTGCCGGTACACTTCCGGCTGGCTGTGCCTTTTTGTTCGGCTCCGCCCTCGCTCCGCCTTCCGGGAGTGGCTTTGGGCGGACCCTCGGGTCCGTCCCCGTTCCGCCTCCCGGGTGCGGCCCCTCCCCCCTTCCCGGGGGTGGCGCCGCCACGCCTCCTGTGGGCAGTCCCGTTCCCACCCCCTGGGCTCGCCGCGCCCCCCCCACGGGGGGGTGTTTCCTCCGAAAAACGCCATTGGGGGGGGTTTCCGGCCGCGGTCGCCCCCCCACTCGCTCTCCCGCGCGTGCGCAGAGCAAGTCGGCTCCGCCGAGCCCTCTCGCTACGCACGCGCGCTGGCGGGGACTCGCATTTCTGGCTCTCCACGCGGCTTTTCGCCCCACCCCCGTTCACATTCGCGACCGCCATCTTGGAGGTATGGGGGGGGGGGGGGCCACGCCGCGTCCTCAGCGTCTCTCTCTGCCTCCCTTGCCTGCTGTGCTACCTTTTCCCAAACAGATTTCGCGCGCTCTCCGTCCCCCCGCGCTGTTTCGGCGATCGGGCGACCCGCGGTCGCCTCCGCCGGCTCGGAAAAGCGGGCGGAGCCCCGCCCGCGCGGCTGCTCTCCCGGAACCGGCGAGTCAGCGCTCCGCGCGCGCCGCGGCTGCGCCCCCGATCCCGGCAATCTGCCGTTGCCCCGCCCGGTCCACAGCGGCGGCGGACCCCGATCCCCCGGCTCTGGAGAGCGGCAGATGCCCCGCGGCGGCGGCGGCTCTGGGCTCGGCGGGCTGGTGCCGCCCCGCGGCGGCAATTCCCAGCCTCCCTTCTCCCCGCCGCCGCTGGCTCGCGGCGACAGCCCGGCGCCGCCGGGTACAGGCGGGTCCCGCGGTAAAAAGCGGCGGGGGGGTGGAGGGGGACCCGCGCCTCTCTCGGGGGGCTCCGGGGGGTTCCCTGGGCCTGGGGGTTCCCGCAGCAGGGTCCGAGGCTCCCCCCCACGGTCTGGAAGGTCTGGGGATGGGCTCCGGTGGGGGGGCCACCCGTTCTTTCCCCCCGTGCTCCCGCCACCAGACAAGCCGCCCCCGGAGGACCCCGCGGTTCCCCGATCCCTCTCCCCCGGCTGTGTAACAGCAAATAAACAGGTTTTAATTGCTACCCAGGTCTCTTGCTGTTCTCTTGCTTTTTTCAACGCTGTTTCTACATTGCCCCACGCTTTCAGGTTTTTTCCACTGCCGGTAACTTTTGCGTCCTCTGCTAGAGCTACCGTGTAAGTTTCCCACTTTTCTACATTTAAAATATCTATAGGCCTTTGAATCGTGCCCAAATCTATAAGCCTTGCTATAGCAAGATATAAATTTTTTTCCTCACACCGTATACCCCATTGCCTTTTTAAAATCTTAACAACCTGCGCGAGAATCTCCATCTTCTCGCTGGTCCTGGAGGCGTCCCTCCATCTCTCGTGGTGGATCGGGCCCGCCGTTCCCCACCGCCGTCTCCTTTCCAGGCGAAATCCCGTTTCCCTAGGTCCTTTTCCCGGGTTTCGGCACCAGATGTTGTGTTTTTCGTCCACAAACTCTAGTGGCCTGGTATCAAGGATAGACAGCACGGCTACCACGTGTTCCTTGTGGCGTCGGGCTATTAACACACAGACACTAATTTGGTGGATGGTTAAAAAAGCGTTTTATTTTCTGGAACAAGCAGCTTAAATACTATCTGGGTCTTTCTTACGTCAGAGGGTCTTGCTACACTTCCTGGGGGGAACGGAAAGGTACTGGTATGTCCTTGAAGGGGGCTTGTGTCCTTGAAGTAGATCTTATCTGATGGCTGGAATGTTTCTGAGGCCCTCTCGTAACAACCCGATATCTTCCGAGCGCCTTTCCCTGTCCAGCCAGTCTCTCCCTGTCCAGCCAGTCTCCCCCACACAGAGGAAACCAGTAAAACTCTTTTATAAATTTTATCACCAGAAGGCAGAGCAGCTGTTACTATGTAATAGCTCTGCCTTTAAATGTTTTATCATGCTTTTCTTTATGTGGTAGGATATTTACTGTTCGCAGATTGGATACCACCATTAAATGAATTTGAGCACATCAAATGTCACTGCAATGTATAAATGTGCAACAAAATACAACAACGATTTTCAGATGCTGTGAAGATGAACTTTAAATTGTAATCATTCTATTTTCCTATTCTACAGTTTTACCTTCTGCTTTCTAATTCTGTATTTCTTTGTTTCTGTAACTAATGTATAAAAGAGATTCAGACTCAATGCACAAAATAATACATAATAATCCTTTTCCTTCACACTTGTGTGTTCTACTTTTTCCTTTTTCCCCTTGTATAACCTCAATATATTTTTAATACATGTCCTATATATCTAATTTGGAAGACTTCTGAGAAAATTCTGGGTTTTAGGTTGGTTAACTGGATTGAATTCTATTTCCCTAAACCAGTTGTACAGGTAGACTGTGTAAGTATAACTGCATCACATTAAAAAAAAAATAATCCAACTACAGTTGTCTAACAAATTCAGTGGTTTACATTGGACTTAATGTATATCAATTCATGAACTGGGAACTACAATATATGAAGTTCACCAATATCTTCAATGAAAAAGCCAATTGTCTATTAATTCCTCACTCCAATTTAGTTGTAAGCCATGTTCTACTCCATGTTCCACTCCAGTTGTTAACATTTCAAATTGTTATGGCAAATAGAAGAAAAAACTATGGAAATGTGTCACAGAGTTAAGGATTTTGAACTGAAAATATTCAATTTTTTGACATGCTTTTAAGCAGTGTTACAGAAAAATGAGGAAGGCTAATTGTGAATTTTAATTTTGAGAACTATTTTATGGAAAACCATCTAGTCTAACTAATTCAATTTGATTTAATATTATTATTCAGTGTGCTGGGGAAAAAAAACTACTGTAAATGGTTTACAGTCTGATTTGTGTTAAGCAGTGTGACTTGCTAACAAATTACATTTCATTTTTAAAAATGAATACGACAGCGTGTCATTAGAGCATGCTTTCAGTACTTTATGGAAACTAGAGTGACTAACCAGGTCTCAAAAATCATTGCTTCATGTAAAATTATCAAAGAATTTCCCAGTAGGAAAAAAATATAGTCTTCCAAAAGAATCCTCCTTGCTCCAGCATTTTTCAACATTTTCCATTTGATAGTGCAGTATCTCTTCCTCAAAGACTGACTGCCTTTCAGATCTGAGCCGGCTGGCACAAGGGAGAACTTTGAGAAAATTGTCTTTTTCCAGGAGCATGCAGACCCATGGAAGAGTATCAGTATCAGTCCTCAGCTCCTCCTGCTACTCCTTGCACCACACTGCAAAATTTAAGCTGCATAAATGTCTCATATTTTCTTCCTCTTCTCCCTCCACCATCCTTTCTTCCTTGAATTGTGTCTTTCTTTGCTCTCTATACTGGGAAGAAGCACACAAATGAAAAGTAACTCCAAATTTTGGACAAAACTGTTTTGAGAAGTCTGCTGTCATTATTATTTAATATTCTAAAGAATATTTCTCTTGAGTTAATTCTGAAGTCTCTGGCCAAAGATAGAAAGAGGTTCCTCAGTCTCTCTGCCAATTTTTCTGTAAAAATAATCTTTCCCAAAAGAGATATTTTAGCTTGGTAAACAGTATTACATTGTCTGAGTCTTTCCTCTTTCTGGTCAATAATCTTTGCAGGAGTCCTTTGGTATATGTTAGGCTTCTGAAACTTAGGATGACACTGAGGAGAGATTTAGCTACTTAACAGTCTTCTGAGGCTCTGGGACTACAGCCTGGTAGTGCAATACAACCACTTTTCTGCATTCCAATGCATTGTACAGTGACTGACCTCTCTTCTTAGTATTGCTGCCAATTAAGTGCGTCTCTCAATTTCCAAGGCAGAATGGCAAAGGTATAAAATGGACTTCAGCACATTTGTACCTGGTCCAGTATGCATTGCCAGTTTGTCCATATAGTGAGGATTTATTTGAGCACAAGCCAGCACACATAAGTATCATCTTTCTCTTAACAAATAGATGTAGAAGAGAAGATTTGAAGATTTTTACTTAAGTATTTACAAACTAAAAAGTAGGTATAATATATGTATTATTGACTGAAACACATAATATTTCCTAAGGAGAAAAAATATGATGGCAAATCCACCCACCCAAATAACAAAATTTACATCATCAACAAAAGACAAAACAATTTATTTTAAATAATACATATTAAAAAATTAATCAGTTATATACTGTACCATTTATCATAGAAATCTAAAAATAGTGTGTCTTAAAAAAATCCTGTGATTTGAAAAGAAGTTAATACCTTTGAGTATTAATTTGTTATCCTAAGAGTATTGATTTTTTATAAGAATGTGATCTAGAACAAAAGTTCATTTCTTACATTTACTTCCTGGATACAATACTGAAGAGACATCCACCCCTTCAAATGAACCCTTAGCTATTATTTATTACTGATGAAGGAAAGCACAAAAACATACATCCAATAGCTACAGTAAGGAGAAAAAAAAGACAGCCACAGAAACCATTATCTGGATGCTCACACTGCTGATGAGATTTTAGTCTAAACCATACATATTTGCAGTTAGGGTACACAAAATGTATCCATGATCAAACCTGCACAGATTGACTCTGCACGTACGCACAACTTCATTCAAGTCAGTTAATTTCTTCATGAATGCAAGTATCCAATCAAATAAAATACTGTCCCTAATTTTTGAGTGAAGCCCTATCTAGACAGAAAAAAGGTTGAAACACAGGCTACAGCCACAATAGCAATTCATGCTCTTCACAGCCATGTGGGCACAAACCAATGCCTTTCAATGACCAAAGGAAGAGGTTCTAGAAAGAAAAATGGGGAAAACAGCTCACAGCTAGAAGTGTCAGTCACTCCACATGACACAATGATGACGGTAAACCCTTCAAGTGGCATTACAGGATGTGATATTACAACATCTAAAAAAATTTAAAAATATAAAAAATTATGTCTTTAATCTTACTTTCTTTGTAAAAAGTTAAAAAATTGATTCTTCCCTGCAGCTGCCTTCTAGATCTGTTTCCTCTGCTTTAGCAATTTTCTCTACATCTTCTGTAAATAACATTTATTTTGAATTCAAGCCATTCTATGATTTATGATTTTATGATTCTATACACCTTTGCAAGAGATACTTTCTGAAATACAATTAATTTGTATTGTATTTTAATTTACTAAAATGATAGTGACACCTGTTAAAACCAAAAATAAAAAATGCCATGTAGCTCATAAAACCCACAATCCTCTGATTTCCTCATATAGACTAAAATTTTGCTATGATTCTGATACGTGCTTTTCTTACTGCTGTTATTGCTGCCAGTACAACATTACTAATCATTCACCAATAGATTCTGTAGCATATGACAAGAACAAAAGAAATGTAAAATTTACTTTTTCATTAGCAATACTTTTGCACAATTATTTCCCACAACAATAAGAAAAAAAATCAAAGAAACAGTATTTTGGTGGTTATTTGAGAAAGGACTTAGCTCCTTTATAGAATTTCACTGATTTTATTCCTTCATCTAGTCAATGGAAAAATACACATTATTGGATTCTGTTGCATCTAGTCTGTTCTCTGACAAAACATAGGCTAGAGAAACCCTTGAATTAATTCTTGTTTTAGCTTTAGCATATTGTTTAATAAAATATCCAGTATAGATTTATGAATATTCTCCAGAGATGGAGAATCCATTAGCTGGATGCTTACTACAGACAATTACTTTCCCTTTTTGCTAGTTCTCTCCTAATAGATTTCTATTCACAGGAAATTATTTATCGATTATGCTTGGGTCACCCCCACAGACCTGTCTTTTATTAGACAAACTGTTTGAGCAATGTATTTCAGTGATAGCCATGTGTTTCCATCCCTTCATCATTCTCAAGGTTCTTCCCTGAACCTGCTCCAATTTCAACATCCTTCCTGCACTGTAGGTACCACAGTATTACAGCAGAAATCACGGAAATCTCAATATGAAATACACTCACTTGACATTTCCTCACAATGCTTCTTCCTTTGTATCCAAAAGGGGTTTTGCCTCAAGCTTGTTAAGTAGCTCAAATCCATTCTTCAGTCTACCTGACAAATAAAATAAAGGGTAAACTAGCCAAGAGCCTATTCTTCTGGGCCCATTCTCCGTATGAAGCACATGTCAAGGTAGATATTTCTACCTGCCTTGTAGAAGAGTAAGACACATTTAGAAACCCTATTATTTGTTTTCAGCCAACTTGTAAATAATTGGAAGGAGCTTTTTTTCAGTATAACACATTTCTTTGTTCTCCTGTTAATCAGTGTTTATTTCACTATCCTACTAATGCTAACTAATCAAACACCAGCTCAACTCAGACTCAATGTCATGTCAACACAATTTTCAATTAGCACGGTAATATTTTCCTTCCCTTTTGAATACTGTGACAAATTTGTTTTTCTTTTATTTTTGTGGAACTTTTCTAGAAGTTTTGAAAGTCAGTTACTAAGTTCCAAGGGGTTCCTTTTGGGGGATATAAAGCTTCCAGTAGTGGTATCTTTTAATTTTTTATTTCTCCCATTAATTCAAATTTGGAGATTATTCTCCAAATCACATCAACTCTCTTTTAAAAGGGCTAAACCAACAGCACCTGCTGGGTGGGTGGGTATAGACCATTAAAACAGGTGAATCAGATGTATTAGCTTTCAGAAGGAAGACATAGATTTACAATGTGGATAGTAGCTTAAACCAGACTGAGCTCCTCTTCAAGTTTTCATGCTCTTACTCAGGCTGTGAAAAATGATACAAGAAGTGTATGATAAAAATGATACAAGAGTAGAAAATGAGTGAGTTTACAGCCTTTTTATGTATGTTCTACTTTTTGCTAATAGCAATGGATTCCCATCATTTGAAGGATCAGTTAAACAAGACAGTCATCTGTGGTGAAATTAAGTGAGACTTAATTTCCAATATTTCCTATGTCAGTCATTTCAAGATTTCTATTATCAAGATACCTTACACACACATCATTTTAACAATCTTAAAATTATATACACTCTCAAGTCTTGTGGTCCATTCTAGAGGTTGGAACTCAACCTTGGTACAAATTCTGCTATCAGAGCCTGAGAGATAATTCCCAGCAACCATATATATGGACAAAGCTCTGAAACATTAAGATTCACATAAAAATTCCAGCCTCTGTCACTGTCATAGGCTTGTCCATCCCATTTAATATTTCACATCAAAGCCTGAAGAATGTTTTGACGAGAAAGAGACCAAGAGAGCTAAATGAGGTTGTTTGTGTGCTTTCTTGCAAAGGCCAGTCTTCTGTCTCAAATATCTGCCTAATAGCATTATATCTAATCACACAGAATATAATATTAGACAGAAATGTTTACTGAGTCAGGAGTGGAGCTCATCTTGCATTCCTTGGCCAGTGGTGTGTTGCTGCATCAGGAATAAGTGTGGCTCTTTTACCCCAAGGGGTCTGTTTGCAGTATGTGCCTTGAGTCAGAAGGCTGGAGCTTTATTTCTCCTTGGAAATAAAAGCAGTTCTTTACCTACCAGTGACTGCTTTATCAATTGAACTATTGTATAGAAGAGAGGGAATGGGACATCTTGGCCTCCTATAAAAATGAATCTCTTGAACTGAGTTATTTTACTTGCACATAACAAAACCTTATGAGGTTTTTTTAGACCACTGTAAATTTTAGGCACCCATGCCACTGTTGGTTGAACTGCCCTGCAGAAGGTGGTACTCGTTAAAAAGCTCCTACTTTATTTGTTAAAGTTTCTTTTGTGGAAAAAGTTTTGTGACTTCTCTTGGAAGAAATTTTAACAAAAAGAATTTCATATTAGTGGTAAAATAGAATTTTTAATTAAATATTCTACCCTGATCAGGTAGCAATATAATCTTTCTATGTTTAGACATTTCTGGACATTGCAAAAACATAACCTTTTCTGAATCTAATTACATCTACAAAGCTGGTAACTGAACCTAAGTCTTGAGTGCATTTGTCATTATTATAGATATTAAAAATCATCTAATACTTTCAAAGATTTTTTTAAGACCACTAAAAGTTGTCCAGATCTTTTTACATTTGCTTTTAATAATCTTAAGGATTTTTATAGCTATTCCATTTCCTGTATAATTTCTCCAGACTCACTCAATTCTATTTGGCAGTTGTGGAAGAATTTGCTTCTGCTAGGGACAATTTCTAGCTGTGTATGTATCCATCAAATTATATCTTTATATATATATATATATATACACACACACACACATGTATGTATACGTATGCGTATGTGTATGTGTATGCATATGTATATTGCAGATCAAAATTGAACTGGATAATTGCCATCCACAGTCTCCCAGAAGAGCCAGATGCAGGATAGCTGCCAGTGCTTTGTATTAAACAGATGTTTTTAATGTTTCACTTCACTTCCAGAATCAGGAGGTATAGGATGAAAAACGAGGGAAGTAACAGACAAAACAAGCCTAGTCAGATAAGTCTCAAAAGCCTGACTGGACTACAAAAGGTTTTGTTTACAGATATTGCTGTTCTCTCTCAGCTACCAACAAGTTTTGTGGACCCAGTGGAGAAAGTGTGTTTCCTCGCTCTCCAGTGAGATCTCCATGTGACACAGAGATCCAGCACAGTCCGCACTCATGCCATGGTCTCATCTAGTAGAAATTCTTGCCATTGGTCCAGATCTGTTACCTGCAGTGGAAATATGCAGAGGTTTGTATTGTTCACATGGAGACATATCCAACAAGGCTGGTGAGGGGCTTGGAACACAAGCCCTCCAAGGGATGACTGTGGAAGCTGGGGTTGTTTAGCCTGGAGAAAAGGAGACTCAGAGGTGATCTTATCACTCTCTACAGCTGCCTGAAAGGTGGCTGTAGTCAGGTGGAGGCTGATCTCTTTCTCCAGGCAGCAACTGACAGAGCAAGAGGACAGAGTCTTAAGCTGCACCAAAGGAAATATAGGTTGGATATTAGGAAAAAGTTTTTCATGGAAAGAGTGATGAAGTACTGGAATTGTCTGCCCAAGGAGGTGGTGGAGTCACCATCCCTGGATATGTTTAAAAAAAGATTGGATGTGACACTCAGTGCCATGGTTTAGTTGAGGTGTTAGGGCACGGGTTGGACTCAATGATCTCAAAGGTCTCTCTTCCAACCTAGTGATTTGGTGAATTTTGTGAATTCTGTGAACCCACTCCAATGGACTCTGCCACAGGGCACAGCTGAGCTCCCTAGGTAAGGTAAGGCCACCTCAAACCTATGCTAAAGCATTTATAAGAGCTAGAAAAACACCTCCTGGCAGAGAGGAGTGAGGTTAAAAAGTGTGAGAGTAGAGGGAAGGGAGGAGGTGCTCCAGGTATTTGTGCAGAGATTCCCCTGCAGCCTGTGAAGAGGACCCAGGCCACACCAGCATTTCATGGCCTACAGCCTGCGTGAAGGATCCATGCCAGAGCAGGGGCAAAGTGTGAGGAGGAAGGAGCAGCAAAGAGGAGCTGTTGTGGTCTGCCCACAGCCCCTATTCCTCATTCCCCATGGTACTTGTCATGGAGACATAGAAGAGTCAGAAGTGAGGGAGCAAACTTCCTTCTGGAAAAGGGGGTGGGGGGAACAGAGAAGATTTATTTTTTGTCTTTGTTTCTCTATATCTGTATATTTTTTGCTTGCAAGTAAATTAAGCTAATTTTCCCCAAGTCAAGCTTGTTTTGCCCATTTTTTTGTAACGTGTAAGTTATCTCCCTGTCTTTCTCAGCCCATGAGCTTTTTCATCTTACTATCTTTTCATCTTATATTCCTGTCCTTCTGAGGAGGGAATGGACCGAGTGGCTGGGTAATCATCTGGCCCTATTACTAAAGGAATCTGTCCCTATTACTAAATGAAGCTTAAGGATATGTATCAGTTGGAAAGATGAAGAAAATGATTAATTGTTATCTACCTACTCAGTGAGCTAAGATTCAGTAGTGAGAAATTACCATGCAAACAAAGAGATTAAGATTGTGATTTTGAGCAAATACAGAAGGAAATATTAAAATTGTGCAAGCAGTCATCATTCTTGCTCATAATTTTTTTTAAATAAAGGTGGTTTTAGCATACTTTTCAGGGTATCTTATAGTCATCTTGCTTTCCTACTATATGTATACTTTGTACATATGTATTTATATATCTCTTTACTAAGATATCTGTTCATAATTCTGTTATTCTTAAATATTTATGTGTTATTTACATCCTTAATTTACTACTATGCCAGAACAAATGTATTAGAGGATTTTTGCACTAAATTCTCTGCTTCTGTAATGGAACAAATGCTTCTTTGACAGCATAATTATTAAAAGAGAGCTCTAGCTGTTTACAACATTTCAGATATTTGGAATGTAAATGCATGTCCTGCAGACAGCTAATGAGATTGTCAAATGTAATTTAACATGTCTTTGATTCTCAGAGATAACTTTACCATGTTGCTGCTATGTCTGTATATTGGAGCAGAATTTATCTCTTTGAAAGTGATCAGCTAAGTATGACTCTGAGCCATCAAGATATACTTGCAGTAAGAATGCTTTAGGAATTCAGGCCTAGCACTTCAGAGGTTATTCTTCTAATCTCATTCTTTGCCAAAAGGAGTCTTTCTGCAGTAATTAATTTTAGCACTTTGACCAATCAGTTCTGAAGTGACTGTCACTCTAGGCACTTCTCCTCCCAGCTACACTGGGTACCTTGCAGCTAGTCATCATTATCTCTTTCACCAGACTGTCATTTAGCTCCAAGTTCCTATTTTTTTCTCACACTCTGGATCTGGGTGGGTGTTGTGTTGTTTTTTTTTTTTTTTTTAAACTAGACTAGAATAAAACTTATTCCTAAGAGCACAGGGGCTGATTTACCTCATTTTCTCTAGTACATCCTCAGTACAACAGGACAGGCAATGCTTTCCTTTAGCTGTAAAAGAATGGAAGAATCAAAGTCACTGTCAGTAGAAGTCACCATTTCTCAAAATCAAGATGTAGTTAGCATTATGTTTTTACAGCAGATTCAGGGTCAGCTATTTGCAGCAGCATACTGTATAGTATCAGAATTTAAATGAATGCACTGCATGAGTATGCATGCAATCACAAGGTTATCAGGGAGGTGTAAAACCGCTTTTGACACTAAGAAAATGCCTTTTCCAGGTATGTCAAGAGACGCCTTTAGGCAGTCTTGGGGTTCACACACAAAGCTCTCAGTTCTTTACTAATCTATGCAAAAGCATAAGAGTACTAAATTCAGTGATTCTATTTTAAAACCTGTGTCTCTCTGATATTACACATTTTTGTTCCCTGCATTTCAGCCTGTGAAAAGTTAGCTACCTCTGCCATAAGAAGCATTTTCTCCCAAGTTTGTCAGAAGAAAAACAGTAGAACCTAATCAGAAAAATGGTCATTTATAGGACTTCTTTTTTTCTGCTAAATGAAGATTTGAGAATTATAATTTATTCTCCACTTATCTGAATAATAGTAATATCTTGAATAATTATTTTATGGTATGTTCTAAATCTGTAGAATGGTGCAACAGATTTTTATGAGCAAATATATATATAAATTAAAAGAGTGATAAGAACTGACTACTATAATTGTGATGTGAGAAGCCACTTGAAGCTAAAATGCAGTTCACGAACAATAACGTCTTGCAACCTATCATTCAGTATTTGTCATATATGATTCATTCCCCTAATAGAAAGCTTAATTTTCCCAATGAGACCTGACAGTTTTCTTGAACTAGTTTCACAGATGATATATCTGCTGTGAGTATAGATTGATGTGTCTCAGGTGGCATTACAGATACCATTTTCTGTTGATCTCAGAAAGAAAGATAGAAGCAAGATCAAAACTTTATGAAATGTTCATAGATTTTTTTGGCAGAAAATGAAAGAAATTTCAAACTGACCTTTGATATGAAAAGAGGCAACAATTCAGAGCACCTAGCCTAGTAAACAACCTGACACTTTTGCAATAATACATACACTGTGTAGATTGAAAGATTGCTTGATGTTTAAATTGATCGTCTGACAATAATACGTCAAGATATTGTTCATGAGAATGCAGTTCATTCTGTCCAAGGGTTTTACCAAGAATATTTCAGAAATTTAAGATTAAAATTCATAGTGGGTAGATGCGTGAATATCAGTATACCATTGGGCTATTGCACATGCAAATAAATGATCTCCATTTAGAGATCAGATGTGAATTGCTAAAGCAAATAAGAATTTTTAAAATAGGAGAAGAACATAATCATGTTATTATTAAAGAGAATATTTAAAGAAAATTATTTCATTTCTCTCATGTTGAATACGCTTGCTACATATGTTAATAGGGCTTTTTCCTCTCACAAAATATAAAACAAGGACGTATTACAATGCAAGAAATGTAGGATATAGATGAAGGAAAAAAAGAAAATATCAACATGTAATCACTAATGCTTTAACAGGTCTAGTTCTTTGCTGAATTTTGTTTGCACTCAGAATCTACCATTTGGGCATCTAAATAAGCTATCTGAAAAATTCCCTTGAATGAGATATTTTAAAATTTATTTCCTTGCAAACACGGAAAATATTACCAATCTATAAGATGAAATATAATATAGATATTATGCAGACGTAAATCATCAGACTTTCATATGCAAAATTTAAGTTAAAAACTCCAGTTCTATACAATTATACTAATTCAGCTGAATAAGTTCCATTGTAGTGCTGAGGTTGAAGGTATTCAAAATATTTTAATTACAGATGATCTATGGTTTACAAATACAGAAAAAAATGCTCATTCCTAAAGGAAAAAAGCAATGCTTGGCTTCCCCTGTAGAGCAAGCTGCTCTGGACATTAGCACTCTTCAGAAACAAGATAAATTCATAACAACAAAATATTATATAATGATCACCTTGTCTGTGCATGACCTGTAAGCTGAAATGGTAGTTTACCTCAATGAATACTTTAGCTGCAGAGTGTCTTGTGTAAAAATGTGCTTTGGCATTCTACCAGATTTTTTTTCTGCATTCAGCATGAAAGCCACATTCTAAATCAGACATTGTCAAATAGCAGAAGGGTTAGATAAGAGCAATAACAATTACTAAAACCTCACAAACTACAACCTGTAGAGCAGGACTGTTTGGTCTGTTAAAAAAATGGATGAAGGGAGACAGAACTGTCTACAGTTGTACAAGGTGATATAATGAAGTGAACTAGGATCAATTATCTCTCCAGTTAACATGTAAAGATAAAAATAGGAATAGACTTAATTTATAGAAGGGGCAACTGGAGTAAATAAAACTTTTGATCAAGTATGGCAACTGAAAATAATTTCCAGGAAAAAGTGCAGTTTCACCATCCCACAGATTTGAGGTCTGGGTAAGTTGTTATTCTTTTCAGGTTTGTTTAGCAATACCTAACTAATCCTATCATGTTGCATTCCCTATCAGGGAGTAAAAGAGTGGTTCTGCAATCCAAACAAATTTGCGATTGCTGAATTGTAAACTACATTATTGCTGAAACAATCCTTGTATATTAATATCATCTCTGTTTTATGACATCTGATAACTTTGTGACTGAATGTGTAAAGGTAGTCATTAATTTTACTGATATACATACAAATTGCAACCTTTTCTCTTCTGGAACAGATGCACCTTATTTGACTTCCTATAGCTTAAAAATACTTATATGTATCTCTGATATGCCAGGTTTTTATAGCTGCCAGCAGGACAGCTATAAAAATGTATAAATTTGGCTAGCTTTTCAAAGAGATTTGACCTCTTTACCTTAGTATTCATACATTTCTAAAGGGTGCTCAGGATACATTAATTACTTTATTCACCTGAGATTTATGTACTTTAGATAAAGCCTTTAATTTCCTGTGAGAAAACAGAAGCAAAATCAATAACTATTTCTAGTTCGTGTGCTTACCTGGAAAGAACCATTACTTAATAAACAGAAAAGATAGCCCAGCACTTTGTCCTGTGGTAAAACGATAAGTCTGTGTCATATATCTTTCTGAGACTATTACATCTTTGGATAAAACTAATGTAAATTCACTTCTAGGACAGCAAAGGTAAAGTTTGAGACCAAACAGACTGAGCATTGTTAGAGTTATACATGCATAAAAGATTTTGCTGTTCTCTTTTCATTTAGCTATACAACATTTTAAGCTAGTTGCCAAAAATTTCTATGAATTTAAGTTTGTATCCATAGGTATGGTCTCATTGTTTTCTGGATGTTGTTAAGAGTATTCTGATTTGCTATGCTTTGTCTAAGCACAAGCTTAATACCAAATGAAAATTAAAAAATATAATAAATATTACACTGTTTTAAACTTTCTGAGTTTATTTCACAAAAATCTATTGGTCATTTTTCTTTTATGTTGGATATTTTTTCTGTTTATAACTTTTCTATTAATGACAAACTTAAGATGATTAATTTTAAATGTGATTGTCTATACTTATCCTTTTAAATATTTTCTAATAGATAATAAAGAGCATTAAGCCTTCTGAATATGATCCCTATTTTTCTATCAAATAATCTACTAGAATTTGGTAGAGACCAAAGATGATTAAAATTCTTATTTTTTTCTTTTGTTTTTGCCAAATATCATACTAGAAACTATTGTTGGATTTTTTTAAAGCTGTTGGAATCAGAGATTCACAAGTTTTAATGGTGCAGATTACAGAAATGTCCATTTGAGCTTATGGCGTGAAACACAACCATAAGGTTGTGAAAGGTTCAGCCACTATGTAAGGATTTCCCTTGAAAACTAATTTTAATGTCTGGAATTCTCTTTAATTTTGTGTGGAGCAGTTTGAATTATAAATGTTACACTAACACTGATACTGGTTTGGTATTGTATATTCTGGATTGTCCATGCCATGTTCCAGATACATATGTTTGTTACATTACTTTTTGTCACTTTATTGTATAGTGAGCTCCAGGGCTATGGCTTAATTAGTATGACAAAGCCACTAATGTTTTTGTGTGTCAGTGAGGTGTATTACAATTTTTGTGGCTTAGTAAAATGAGTGACAAGTGTGTATGAGGGTACACCAGCTGTAAAACAGAAAGAACAAATAAAAACATAGATTAAAGGAAATCCTTAGAAGCCTTTGGAAAGATTGTTTCTACTAGTGACACTTGAAAGAGATGATTTAATGTATGAAACAAAAAGAATGATCAATGACTGGATCCCATTTCTTACAAGAATGCATACTACCTGACATGGCACTAGCTTGGTTTTGATTAAACAGAAATACTGTTTGAAGTCAAGACCTGCCTTAATGAGAACTCCAAAAACCAAATACTAAAATACTAAACTAATAGCTCTAAAATACTTGTGTCATAAATAAAGAAAAAAAAGACAGTAAATAGTACAAGAAAGCAATGTGTTAGCCTGTCTAGAGTCTCTCATGCAGTAAAAGCTTGACTTTTTTTTAACTATTCTCATCAGGTGTTAAACTTCTAAGAACATTGTTTTTGAAAAATTTATATTAAAAGATATTTTTAATATTAATTGATTTCACTGTACATAGCTCTGTAAAGGTTCAGCTAATGTAACTCTCGTTTTCTTTATACTTTTAGCTGTCATTATAATGGCAGTTTTTACTGTAAGTAACAGAGTACCCCATACAGTCATTTGTACTTCTAAAGTTTGTCAAGCTTGTTTTATAAATGACAGCCTCAGCTCAGAAGTGCTATTAAGTCAGGATGTGTTTAGCTCACTGAAACCTCTAATTCTGAGTTTAATCAGACTTTGCAGCAAAGGCTGATTGGCCACATGACTCCCAGAGCTCTCTTAAAATATATGTATGTAGGATGTTACAGTAGGAAAATAGAGTAGTACAGTATTTGTGAGATAAGCTGTACATTAACGAAATAACAAAGATTTTTTTCTATTCACTCTCAGCAGCTGTTTGGTGAAAGCTAGAACATAAATCCATCCAGTAGTGTTTCTGTGCAAGATACAAACATAACAATGGAGACTAATTTACTCAAGCATGCAGGTAGATGAGTCCTTGCTACTTCATCTGTGCAAGATGATGAATAAACTACAGAAACTTAGCAAAATATGCGCATGGTGTAATGGGATATACCTGTATTAAATAATCAAATAAGTTACGTTCTTATTTCAAAATGAAAATTCACCTAGAAATGTAAATTCAGTCCCTTCTTCACTGGCTATTTATTTGTGAATTCAGCTGATAAACTCTCCATTTAAAAGTAATAATTTCTCATTTAGTTTAGTCCCACCAACCTGTACGTTTTTTGAATTTTTTCTAACAAGATGACATATTTGTCCAGGGTATTGAATTGTTGAAAAGCATGTGAGGTCAGTGTACTTTGTTTGTAGAATGCTTTGTTAGTGTTCATTTTAAAAGTTACGGAAAACTGACATAACAGAACATGAATTTTGGTCTAATAATATTAACTATTTTTTTTTCAGTCTAATATTTATTTATTAGGCAAAGTATGCTGATCCATCATCCCTGCAAACAGAAAATAAAAAACAAAGAGGAAAATGGTAAAGTGACATGTAACTCAAATGTAATCTTTCAACCACCCAGTTTCTGAAATAGAAGGAGTTGCTAGACAGCTGGGTAGGAAACAAAAATTGTACATTTTTAGTTGAAAATATTTAACACTTTTTGTAAAAAGAAGAAAAAAACCCCAAAACACCTTAGGAAAGACTAGTGAACCATACTGACAAATCCTTCCCTAGACTAGAGCTTTCACTGGTTGTCTATTTTAAATATGTCTTTTATAAACTCTCTGTCCAACTCCTCTACCTGTTGGACAGTGTGGTGTATTTATTTACTTCTTTTGTGTAACAATTTCCATGGTATGGCACTATGTTAGAGTGAGGGATAAAAATGTCAAGAACTCTATGAATTTTTCTTCAAACCTACAATTCCCACTGTGTTTCACACAACAGAAACTTTGCCTGAAAGCTCAAAAGTTTTATGGGTTCCAAGGACAAAGTTTTACTGTTAGATTAACACTGAATCTAATTAACATCAGTTAAATCTGCTGCAGCTGTACAGAGATTGCCTCCTAATGTGCTGAGCAGCTCAGTAATGTCACATAAATTTCCTCCTGATCTATGCCAAAGTAGTCAATATGCAGCAAGAGATATTCCTAATCTCGGGGGTGTGGGGGAAGTCTGAGCACTTTTAAGAAATGCTATGGCCAAACCAAGAAAACTACAAACTGGTAAAACTTCTCCCTTTCAGGTGAGATGCATTCCAAGCAATGTGTAGGTTATTTGAGGTGTTTACAGTTCAGCAGTAAGTATGCTGCCCACCTGGCAACACTTCGTTTCAGAGGAAATTTGTTATTCATATTCTTCTTCCTAATCTGTCTTGATTACTGCCTGGAGTGCTCAGCTGATATTTATAAAAAGGGAAATAGTCACACATCCCACTGCAATTAAAGGAACCAGTGAAAGGAAAGCTGTGTACCTCCAAGGACCATAGCACTGGCCTGGAGCCTGTGGCTCTGTGGTCACCTTCCCCTTCAGCACAGAGCAGGAGGCTACAGATTGTGAGGTGGAAACAGCAATGCCTACTTCTCCTTGGAGTCTGAGATCCTGTCAAGGACAGGCTACATGGCCAGGCAGGACTATCACTTTAAAAGGAAAGGGAGACATTTAAGGGTCCCATACAACCCAAAACGATCTGTGATTCTCTGACAGTTTATATTTAATTGTGTCAGAAGGTCTGTTGAAAATATCCCTCGAGCCCGGCTGGAAAGTGGCTTCCAGCTGTTCCCGGCTAGCCTGGCTCGGGATACTTCCAAACTCCGTTGGTGGCAGCAGGCGGACCGGCCACCACCCCCCCGGTGGGTCAGAGCTGCACGAGAGATGTCGGTGAGGCTTGACGAAGGTAGGAAGCGAGGGGGCTACTTTGTGGCTAGATGGTTTTTATTGTCACCTGCCTTTCGCAGGGGAGCCACACTTCTCTCTGAGCCTCTCTCGAGAGTGTCCCCGCCCGAGGCGTGGCCACAGCTTATATGGGGTTGGGAGAAGGGAGTGGACACAAGAGGGAAAGCCAATAAGGGAAATATGGATGTCACACAGACAGCGAATGGGAAACGAGGGGTGGGGGTTCCCCAGCTTGCTCCAATCTGGGACCGAGTGTCTCTGAACATTCTGGAAGAAGAGGAGAGGCATCCCAGAGAGTGACAGGCTGTGGAGAACAAAGGCAGGGGGAAACCAAATGGGGAGAAATACAGGGGGGAACTTGGGAGAAACCATTACAGAACAAATTAATATTAACAATAAATAAAAGGATAGAAAACACGCCGCTACAGCCTGTGAAGGTGTGGCTCTTTGTCTGATGTTAGTGGAGAATTGAGATTATTTCTCATGCTTTCTCCTCTGTAAAGCTGCCCTGGAATTGTAGGGCACATAAACTAACTGCCTACAGATCCTTTCCTAGCTACTTACAGATTCTTTTAATAAACTGCTGAAGTAATTCTGTTTAATAAAATGTATTAAGCAGAGGGTAGAAGACTGAGACTATGTTTTTGTATGCCTAGGAGAAAAAAACAGCATGAACCTTTTGCTCATAGATTTCATTGTGGGAAACCATCAATGTTTGAAACACAAGATCTTCTACCCCAGGTCCCCTCTGGACACTTAAGATCCATCACTGGAAAGTTTCTTGCCAGAATGACAGATTTATAATTCAAGGAGTAGTAGCCTTCCCTTAGGGCAAAGGTGGCAAAACCTAACTAGACTAGATGCCAATGCACCCGTTCAAGTGTATATGAATCCCTCGGATTCTGCAGAGAAATAAAAAAAGGTCTGCTAGTCTGCTTCTCACTGTGGAAAAAGGAGCACTTAATATTTAATGCTGTCAAAATGATTTATAGTGAAATTTGGTTCATTTCTATCTGGGAAACACAAATTATTGCCAGGAAATGTCTACCATGTTAATGAGGAAAATTAATATCTCATTAGGGTTATTCAATGCAAAAGGAAAATAGTAATTATACCAATTTTGTGAACTTTGTTTGGTAGCTATAATAGTAAATGGTAGGTAGAAGAAAAGAGAAAAAGAAAAACCCAAGAGACGGTACAACATGACAGAGTGATATGTACAAAGGGAGGAAAAAATAATACATCTACAGTGAAGTAACTGGTCTGACACACATGTGATCAGCCTAATTATTTTCATTTTAAATTTTACTTTAAATAGTGATAGTTGTTACAAAGTTTAAAAGCTGAAAACTTGTCAGAAGGTCATGTAAAGCACCATCACTGATGGCAAAGAAGTTTCTATGTATGTGTCGGAGCATGCATGCGTTCCAAAAATGGAACTTGTTAAATTTATCAGATTAGAAAACTTTAAAATCAAAGAGTTTAAGAGAGAAATTAGGGGAAAAGAAAAAAAAAAAGGAAAATGAAGGACTCTGAGAGACTTGTCTCTAATATGACTGCAGATTTTTCATGTTAATCAACACACAGCCTGGAACATTTTATTTTTGAGACCAAATTTCTTGCTTTGTCAGATCACTGAAGGACCAATGACTAAACCTAGTCAAACCTTTGTTTGCATCATTACAGTCTAGTCTCAACAAATCAAACAAATGCAACAAAAACATCCTTGCAAATTTAGATGCGAGAATGACACATTTAAAAAAATAAAAATATTTCTATTAAGAGAGTAAACCTGAAGAAAGGAGGCTTGTTAGTTGATCCATACTTACTTAGGTCTATGAGGCCAACATCCCACCTGACTGCTACAAAACACTAAGGCATGTTCTTGCTAAATCCAAAGCCAGAGTCCAAAGACTAAAAGGTGTAAGCTGTACATGCAAAGTAAGCATAACAACAAAAACCAGAAGACTCTGTAGTCATTGTGATACACATTTTATTTTCTGCTGTGTGTTAGCATGGGTTCTTCACTCATCTGGAAAACACAATTTGGTTTATCTCCCTGTTTGGAGATCTAATTGTAAAAAAATAACTATTTCCTTCAGTCTGAATACAGCCAAAAGTTAGGTCATTCTATGTAGTTTTAGAATCTATTTGCCTTAATATACTGTATACTCTTTCTTTCTTTCTCATATGTGACAGAAAAAGCTGCAAACTTGAGTTACATCCTTGCTTTTTGTGTGTGAATACTGTAAATAACTGTATGTGAGAAAACAAAGGTTAGAGAAATATTTTAATAAACAGGGCTATTGCAGAAGCATTTTTCCTCAGGAAAGTGATTAAAGTACAAAGAAATCTGGTTTATTTTGATATTTTTATGGCAAAGACACTTAAATATAGTTGATATGAAGTTCATAACATTATCCTTTAGAAACAAACAAGAAGAACAAACCCCCAAAAAGCAATGGCACAAAAAGGGTGGGGAAAAAACTCCCAGGGAGTATCAATCATGTTATAAGAATGTTTCCTATTTTGAAACCAGCAACCTGGTCAACAGAGCTGTGGAGAAGTTACTCATCTCATACAAAACAAATTACATTTGTATTTATTTAATAAAACATTAGATCAAAACATTGCATGCAATTGGAATGGTCTGGGATCTCACTCTCAGTGTAACTAGGGATGCTAAGGCTGTTGAACTAGATGTACAAACAATAAAAAAGAAAGTCTTGCCTCAAAGAAGTTAAATCTACATTTTAAAAAATAGGAAAACAAGCTGATGGAGTGTAGTGGTGCGTGAGCTGTGCTCACAAGTTTTGGGTTTATATAATTAATGTTATTTATGTTGGGAAAATGGTCTATTCCAAACCCCCCTGTTTATAGCTGCATTTGCAGTTTGGTTTACCCCTTCCTGAAGGTGCTGTTTCCCCTGGAAACCCTCCTGTCCATCCAAGTTTGTCCCCTCCCCCGGAGCCTGCCAGTCATCCAGGAAAGCCTCTCCCCCTTCTGGAAATCTCGGGGAGACTCGGCTTCTGATTGGAACAGGTTCTGGAAATCCCCTTCCCCCACCTCTCCAGGGATTGGCCCTTTTGTGTGTCAATCTACCCCCCAACTCCTCCCTTTGTATCCCCCTATTGGTGGAAAGTTTATGTACACGCCCCTTGGTACCTGTCCTCTTAAGCGGCGGACCGGGCGGGGCCTCTCTCTCTCTCTCGCTCACCATCCATGAGGTGAGGACAGGTAAATAAAATCTTCTCCTGTTACACCTCAGAAGAGAGCCTTCCTTTTCATCCTTCGCCATAGCTGCAAACTACATCTAGTGCTTGCCTGCCAAAAGCCCACTGAGTGGGTTTCTGCAGATCTGTCCAGCGGGCCCTACCGACAGCTGCGCACGCTCCAGGCCAGGGGCCGGGCAAGGCTGGGGTTCACTGATCAGTGACCCACGGAGCGTGACCGCAATGGAGCACGAAAATACAGATTTAATGATGCAAAGAAGAGACTGCTTCATGATTTAACATGTGTGAAATAGAACCCACTCACCAGGGATGAGGAGTAACTTCTTGATACTGATTGCATGCATAACTACTGCCCAACATAAACATACACAGAAGAGCACACAACAAACTGTCCATAAACTGTCCATAATTTTCCATAATTGGGCAATAAGGCTCTCCACTGTCATACCAACAAAGCATCTAAGCAGAACTGACAAAGGTGAACCCAAAAGAAAGATTTTTATGTGGGTTAGACAAAAAGAAGAAATATATCTAATGAGCAGTGTCTTTCTCTGTTTGAAGTAAATGCAAATACTCTTAATGACATAACTTGGAGGTTCAGGAAGGGAGGCTAAGGGTAAGCACAAATGAGCACTGGAGTTTATATGAACTGCAGTACTAAGTCTGTAATTTTGTGAGAGGTTTGCTGGGGGCAGAACAATTGGCTGTTTCCCATTGTCCCACACAGTGAACTGCTTGCAAACATCAGTTTACTGAGTAAAAAATAGGACAACCTGATCCATGGTGTTGCCTCTAAATATGAAATCACAGATATTCCTCTTTAAAAGATACAGAAAGGGAACTATTTCTATAGAGTGTCTCAGGATTTTCTATTGAGGAGATAAGCTTTGAAAGCATGGAAATCATGGCAGGCCCAGTTAGATGCCGGGCAAACACCTTCCAGTCCTCTTACCACAAATGTGTCAGGGGCTGCATCATACTGTAAGCTGATAATGCTTAGGGAAGCAAGGAAGTGAATTTTTTAATCCCACTATAAAAGCTTAAATTCTGTTTCGAGACTCTATTTTTTTAATCTTGACTTCTTGTAGTCATTTCTTCATTACACACTTTTGTACGAGTTATTTTACTGTGATTTAATTCACTATTGCTAATACATCAAGTAAATTTTCTTTTAAGAATGTTTTCTTTCACTGAGCTGCCCTGAAATAGGGCTCCTCTGATGTCCAATCAAGTATGCACAGTGTTCATTTCTATCATAAAATACATGAGATCTTTAATTTCAGCTTTGATGCATGACTGTAGAAGTGCTAAGATTTAACAGCCTTGAGGTGATGTTGAGTTCATTATAGGAAGCTGGCAGCACTTCTTCTGCCAGATAAAAGAAATTTAATTACTGTCATCTACAGGAGACAGTTGTGTTGACTTGAATGCTCTGATTTCTTTTAATATCTAGCTATTTATAATTTCTGTGCTGTGCATTTTCCATGAATGGTTCTGGTACTTCAGACAAGGCTTTCAGCAGGAAATCATCATAACAAGAATATCTTCCTTTTATTTTCTTATCAGAAGAACAAACATAAATCTGATGGTTTAAAGGTTTTTGAAGCCTAATGGCAGAATTTCAAAGGTCTTCCTATTTATTTGAGATTTTTCAGCCGAATTTCTGAAGTGTTCCCTCTTTCCTGACATTTGGCTGATGTAGAAGAAAATCACCAGCTATATAAAATGTTGTTTATTCTATATATAAAACGTAGCATTTTTCATCACTCATCAGAGTGAGGTTGCATCATAAATGGGTTGCAAAATTTTGAGGTGACATAGTCAATAAATTTTTAAGCAGATTTTTCTTGGTTATGTCTAAGAAGAATACTGTAGTCTATTCATTTCTCTCGAGGAAAGAGGAAAATGTATGTATACAAGGTCTGGCTGGCCTTGAGCACATATTTTTAACTACTGAGTCTCAGGAATAAACCCAGTTATTGAAAACTCAGCCAAAGAATGTCTCCAAGTGCTGGTATTGAGAAAGAAGAACTGTATCATAATTTTCTTGCAAGCCACAGGGTAGGGAAAAAGAACTTAAGCACTCATTTGGGGATGCATGTATATATTTGCTTTATGTAGCATCTTTGGGGATCTTAAAGCATTCTTTGGCCTCAATTCAGCACAGGCTGCACATGTTTTGAATAGAAATGGATGTAAGCAGCTCCTTGGTTTTAAATATGCTGCTTTTCTGAAATGGGCCTTTCTGAGCATAATGTGAGTATTGATCAGACTAAAGTTATCTCTAATTCCTAGATTAAATTTCTACCTCTAGCAATATAGGTGCAGTTTTAACAAAATCATTTACTCTGCAATGGGAATGGCATGTGTACCACCAGTCTTCCAAACCTGTTGGTAGCTCTATGCCTGATCTGGGTTGAAAGTTTGAAGGAAGTGAACTTGGAGGATGGTACACAGGAATGTTTGAAAGACTGCTGTTTTGGGATATGTCTTGAACTTTTGAAAAGGCTTTGATGTGATGTAATTGCCTGAAATGTATTAGCATTTGATCCATGCCAGGGCATTTGGAGATAGAATGAAACTAGACAGTAATATGAAATGGAGAAGCAGATGTTAGATGAAAACGTAAATAACTGTAAGAAGAGCAGATATCACAAAAGAACAAATATCCTGGAGTTAGTGATGAAAGAAAAGAATGCAAAATGTGAACCAAGAGGGTTGCTAAATGTAATAAACCTATGGATGGAGAAACAAATTCACTTTTGCAGTGGATTGAAGTCCAGCAAAAAAGTAAGATATCTAGTCTAAGGGCTTGGATAAGGTCAGAAAGACTAGAATGGAGAATAGAATGGAACGGAATGGAATGGAACGGAACAGAACGGAATGGAACGGAACGGAACGGAACGGAATAGAATAGAATAGAATAGAATAGAATAGAATAGAATAGAATAGAATAGAATAGAATATTAATGTTGAAATGGGTCTGCAATTGAGTCCAACTGCCTGACCACTCCGTGGATGACCAGAAGTTAAAATTGTCCACATGCCTCTTAAACAGTAACAGGCTTGAGGCATTGACTGCCTCTTGTAAGACAATCCTGTTGATATAGAAATAATTCCTAACATCTAGTCTAAACCCCCTGAGTGCATCTTTGAACCGTTCCCATGAATCCTGACACTAGATACCTGGGAGAAGAGTTGAGCACCACCCTCTCCACATCCCCTCCCTAGGAAGCCATAGAGAACACTGAGGTCAGACCTTAGCCTACTTTTCTCCAAACCAGAAAAATATCTAGACAAAATGGTCTAGGGCCATTCAGCTTGGAAACAAACAAACAGGAGGCAATATTGTAAAGGTATATACTATCATTAAGTTAATGGATAAATTACTAGGGAAATATTTTCACTAACCATAACTCAAGACTTAAAGGAGGGAGAGTAGATTTACAATATAAAAAAAATTGTTTTTTTATACAATGTGCCTTTACTATGAAATTCAATGCTACAAGATGTTAGTGATGAAAGGATAAAATTAATTTGTCAATTGCTATTTAAAAAAAGTGTGTAGATGCAACCTCTGACTCCAGAATCCCTAGACTTGGAGATCAGCAGACAGAAATCAGAGGCTGGCCCTGTGCTTTAATTTTCCCCCATCAATATGTCAAGTATCTGTTGTATAAGACAAGATATTGGAATAACTCTTTTGTAATCAGATGCAAATTTTCAAGATCCTGAAAAAAAAATCTACGGTGGCTGAAAACTGAGGAAGTGTTTGATGTTAGTGTGAATCAGAACAGTCTAAAAGTAAAACTATAATCATTATTAGGAAAGCCAGACAGGAAATACAGGTAGAACATCTCAAAAAGGGAAAATTAATTATGTGCACCATTCAAATGAAAGGAATACAAAGCAGAGGATTTCCATCATGCTGTACGTCCCATTACATTTCTGTTCAGTTCCAAGTACATTACATTCTGTCCTTTTGTCACTTGTTACATCTTTATCTGTAATTGTTTTTCAGTTTCAGTTAATTTGTAGGGATTTTCTCTGTCTGATGGTTCCTTTACTTCACACTCTGTCTCTTCCACATTGTTTTAACCTTCCATCTCTGTTTCTTTCCTCTCCTCATTTAAATAATCCATCAAACAATGGTATTACACGTGACAGCATTTTTTAAGTTTGATCTGAAATATTTTTATCTGATTTTATCTTGTGTAGATGCAGTCACATTTGCACTGTTATTTGACTAACTTGTTTCCTGACAATTATGAGAGATATATTATTCTTATTTTGCTGCGTTTGGACTTTTTTTTCAAGTCCACCATTTACTTTTTGAAATAATTAGGGAAAAAATGTTCTAAGTACATAGATTACTATGCATTAAAAAAAATTCTTTATATTTTAACTTAGAACAGATTTTTCAAAACTATAATTTTGTACCCACAAATTCTTATAATGGTGGTTTAATTTAACTGGGTACCTACCCTATAAGTGTATTCCAGAGAAGTAAATCTAGACTACTCTTTTTTCTGTAGAAATGGGTTTTGACAGCTCCTTTTGGGGAGGAGTAGGAAAGAAAAGAAAGTAGTGAAAGGTGTGAGTAGTTTTGCTCAAACTATTCCCCAAGGTAAAATAGAAACAACTTAACTTGCATGAAAAAGCTCAGAGTAAGCCTCTGAAACTCAAAATGATTGATAAATTTTAGATGTATTTGTCTTAGGAAAGGAGGGAGAATACATTTGTGAATTACTGCAATGAAGTTAATTTTTTTGGTGTTTGTTCCAAAGACTCTAGAATATGCACTGTGCACTGCTGAAATCTCATACCTAGTTAAAGAGTAAGATTAGACCAAAGACTTCTTTTACTCCTCATTTAGGTGGACACTCAAGTTTCATTCATCAATTTCATAAATAGTAATAACAAAGAGAGAGCCTTAGGGTCTCTAAGCCATGAGATAATAACCAAAGAGACTGTGACTGCACAAAACTAAAAATCAGAGTGTAATTTAGCATGAGGATTAGACCCAAGATATGTAGGGTGATTCCAAATTTTCAAAGTGTGCAAACTTTCCATGGAATAGATTTAGCCTGGTTTAGTGATTGCACATTCCTTAGCTGGGGAACAGAATGCTAACTTCTTGTAATTACAAACTTAGTATCTACTTTGATTCAAAAAATCTTTTGGTTCTGTGTAACTCAATGCTTGCATTTGCAGTTGTAACAGCTGGATGCCCTAAGGAGGTGATATTGCACTTGATTTTTTAATATGCTGTAGCTGACACAGAGGATTAACCTTTTATCTATTTTTTTATTTGAAAAAAAAATGATCGTGCAGTAGAGTGACAAATTCCTACCAAGAAGTACTTTCCCAATATTTAAGCAACAAACCCCATTATCAGCCAGGCACATAAAACTGATCCTGGATCTTGGTATCTCAGCAGAGAGCAGATGTAACGATAAAATGACAAAGGCAGGCTTGAATTGTGCAAACCTTTAGAAAGAGGAATGTTCAGGACATCTGGATCTATAACATCTGTGAACCTACTCAGGATTGCTACAGAAGTAAGAATTCCCAAATTCAGGAGAATTCAAAGTAAATTATTTTCATATTGCATTGTTGAGAAGCATGTGGGAAATCTAAGGCATCACTTACAAATACTTTCCATATGTTGATATAAAAAAAATATTATCTTACCCAGTCGCATAAGTCTGTCTTAGAATACTGTAAGCAAATACTACTAGTTAACTGTAAACTGACCTATCATCATGTTTAATTTTTTTTTTCCTGAATGAGCAAACCTCAATCCTTAGACAGAAATCAATCCAGGTCTATCAGAGTATTTTGGATGATCTTGTGTCCAAAGAGTGCTATAGCAGAGAAGTCAACAGGAAATGACACAAATAATAAAGAAAGAGGATTGACACTGCTATTTCAATATCTTAATGACAGATGAGGAAGAACTCCTAACAAGGAAATACTCCAGGATGCAGCTGATAAAGACTATTCTACCAAGGAGGCTCTGCAGCTCAATAGTAAAGTTGATAAGGTAAAGAGGCTGAAGATTTGTCATGAATCTATGGAAACCCTTGGAAAGAAGCATTCCAAGAAGGACTCCAAGAACTCCATCTTTTCCAGAGACAGAATTAGATTATTTAATATGTCAAAATTTATCAATTAAGAGAAAATATGCATATATAAATATATATATATATATGTTCATATCCTATAAATTTTGAGCTGAATAATTTTTTTTTTTCTGAAGATGACAGTTTTTATCCCTTTAATCAGACCCAGAAGAAAAGAGATGTGGGTATTTAATCAATACCCAGAAGAAAAGAGATGTGGGTGCCAAATCATGTTACTCCTGTTAATTTGTCTGAAAGTATCACTACACCTTTGAGAAAGGAACAATTTGGCCTTGGGCTGTTGTGTTTGAACTGAATCTGAGTGGTGCAAAGAGTTCAGGAGAACCTTATAGCTCATGCTCACCCCATAATTATGGTACTGCTTCCTGCTCTTTTCCAGACCAGAACAGTAGTTTTGATTTTTTTGTTAGATGTGATGTAATTCTTGGATTACTTTTGGGAGTCTTGAACTATTTGTATTTGTTCTGAGCATGAGAAGAGAGCATCTCTAGTTCTAGTTATTTTGGGGGGGGGTTGCAGTAGAAGCTTAGAAAGTAAATGTGGTGTGAAATACTGGACAAAAACCTGAAATATATTAATAAACTTTATTCAGAATGGTCAGTAGAGTTCAAAAAGTGATGTCTTAGAGTAACAACTATGAATTTTTTCCATAATTTATAAAACTGGTCCAGGTCTCTGAAAAATCCCTTGAGTTTAAAATAATTTTTTGTACTGAATAGGTTTGCATATTACTAGTTATAAAACTAGAAACCATATTATCAACCATGAAACTATATAATTAGTTTCTTTATGGACCTGCAGTTTTTGCTAGATAAAATAAAAACTGTCACCAAATGCAGATGCCATTACGAATATGACAGGTCATTTATGGAAAAAAGGTTGTGTAGAATAACATTTGATAATTTGTTGGAAACATTAGCATATAGATGGCTATGGAATGTGTGAAATATTATCAGAGGAATTCTAATCTAAATTGCTGCAATGTCCAAATAGGATTTAGTGTTTTGTTACTCTAATGCTCATAGCAATTCAGACTTAAACAATTTATAGACATAGCATTCAGCTGTGAATAGAACCATGCATTCTTTCTCCTTGTAAAAATATTGAAAGCTGCTGAGTTGAGAGCATAGATTATTGTTATTATACAAAGATATGTGATCAAACATTCAAAAAAGACTAATAACCCTGAGGAGAAATTATTATTTTTTGCTCCTACCTTTGTATAGCAGAGGAAACTTTTTTTCTAATCATATTTTCTAATCATGTTTGACTAAAACTAGTCGGAGTGCTTTTACAGTTCCTGCATCCAGAAGATTAGGTAAATATCTCCTGAAAAGGAAGAGTTTTTCTGTAACAATGCACCATTAGGGATTATATTAGATAGAAAAAAACCCAAGCCCTACTTATCTGCAGAGCTCCTGTCTGTGAGGGGGACAGAAAAAAACAACAGATGATTTACAAATGTTAATGGTATGGTTTTAGGTTTTAGGTTTTAGGCTACCCTGACCTAGGGATAAAAGTGATTTATTGAAATGGAGACCAGAAATTTCCCAAGCCTGAAATTCAAGATTACTCACAATCAAATAAAGTAAAGGATAGGTAAAAAGTTGGAATTCTCTTCCTGATGCTCAGGGAACCCACTACTTATCATCCTTCCTCTCCTCCACTGCTTGCATGGGCTGTGCAGTTCTTCTTAACTTTGAAATCTGTGCTAGGAGTCTTTTGTCAGGTCAGAGATAACACCTAATTTTTCACAAACATGCTTGTCATTCTTTCTAAGAACTTCCACAAGGGCATTTGTAACAAAACCAACAATCTTATCAGCTGCACATGTATATAATAATTTAATATCTTTGTTTTGAAACTCAATATGGGAATATAAATATAAATATAAATTCCTTTGCCCAAATGCAAATGTCTTTCACTAAAAAGTAAACTTGAAAAATCCCACAGTACATGGAATCTATAAAAATTATCAACTTCACTTTTGCCGATTAAATAGGTTGCTCTATCTCCTCTAAGTTTATGATTTCTAATTGGAATTTCTCTTGATGACTTTGTTTGGGTTCTGTACATTATTATTCAATACTAATATGCTTGTACTTCTTGAGTTTTAAGGACTTTTTTATTCTTTCCAATGTCTGCAAAGATATAGGCAATATAATTTTCTGCAGTTAAACACATCTTAAAAGAGCTGCAGACTAAATATGAGGAAAGCAGATTCCTTACAGTTTATTTAAAAGAAACCCCTCTTTAATCATGCCTCTTAGTAATGGGAAATAAGGATTAATTCCTCAGTAAATGAAGCAATTTTACATATTTTTGTATGTAAGTGGGTCAGAAAACACATGTAACTTCTATGATAGGCAGGGTCTAGTTCAGAGCTGATTTGGAGGGAAAATTAAGTTTTTAATTATGAATGTAATTTACTGTGACAAAATGTAATATCATCTGATTTTTTTCTAGATTAAAAATTAATAAAACAGTGAAAGCTTTTTCTATAACTTATTTAGGATAAGAAAATTATTTTATGGAAGAAAGAGTGAAGAAGGATACACTCTTGTTCGATTTCTTTGTTTAGATTTTTGTTTTTAAGAAGGTAGTTAATTATTGAATTTAATCTTGCAAAAGAAAAAAATATCACAATCAAACTTTGAGGCATGCATCTCAATTGCAATTGGTATTTGTGTTCCTGGAAAAACACCTATGTACATTACAGCTGGAAGAGCTTTCAGTTCATTAAAAATCAAAAATGATTTAAGGACACTTCTATAACTAATTAGGACCCCAAAATTGCTCATTCTGAATATACTAGGCCACATTACCTGTTCTAAATGCATAAATCTATCTTTTTGACTGCAATTTATTAATATCTCAAACCAAGCAACACCATGTGGTTTTGGAAAAGCAAGAATCTTCTTTAGAAGTTCTGTTGTCTTTCCTGCTGCAGCTGTAATGTCTTAAACTGTGCCCTTCTCTACCAGGTAACCTAAAGGAACACAAGATGATAAAGCTGCTATTAATTTGAATGGTATTGCCTGCTCTCCAAATTCCAGACATCTCATGATGAATCTGTATTATATGGGGAATAGGTGAAAAAGATAGCTAGATATATGGAATTGTGAAGATGAACCAAGACACTTGCATGTTCTGTCCTCAAAGCAAGCATAAAACTATAAAATGAAACCACTTCATTCCTCTCTGAATAGGTCAACTAATTGCACTGTTAAAATGAGTGTTGAGTGACTTCTCTTTCAAATTTTCCAATGAAAGAATAACACAGAGTCATTTGACTTGATTATCTGCTGCATTAATTGATGTTTTGAGGATTTGAATGTGTTGATTTATTGATTCAATTTAAATAGTGACTTTGATTATCACAATTATGGGCATCACCCTCTGCCACTTTAATTAATTCTCTAAAACTGGAGTGTGTCAAATTGAGAATGTGTTTGTTTCATTTTAGTAGAAGGATGAACAAGCAAATATAATAACCATAAAAACCATGAGTTTGCATTTCCTCCATCAAATTGACAAATGGGTCATGTACTCAAGGGCAAAGACAACATTAATGTTCTTGCAAGCTTCTTAATTCACTTTCTAAATTAATATTAAGTCACTCATATTTTGACTTGGCCAATAGAAATGTGAGTGGAATATGTTTCTTTAAAGATGAGATTATGTATATGAAATATTAGCTGTTCAGATATTTTATGATGTGTTTTACTATTTTAAAGGAGCCTGGTTTTGGATAAAAGTATTTCAAAAATAAAATTATTATTTTAATAAATTTTCTTTTTTCTGATCAACAGAAACTAAAATGAAGTTATCTTTGGGTAAAAACTCAGAAATCTCTCTAAAACTTGCAGAAATATTGGCACCAGATTTGAAAAGTACCATTTTGATAACTTGAGTTTCTCTCAGAAAATAATGCACTGTACTAAGTGATGTAATGAGTCTCAGGAAACAGAAGCTGGACTTTCAGGCCCACTCAAGAGAGTATTTTAATCTATTAATATTGCTCTTCTACTTTGGCCTCATTCTTATTAACAAGGATGTTACATCCCCATTGCATCTTCACAGAGCATGGCCCTGATCCTCAGGGAAGAGTTTAAGTTCACTCCAATATTATTGCCAGTAATGAAAGAATCTTTCCAACTAGGATATCACAACTGTGAGTAATCTCCTGGCTTTAGGTGCCAGAGGTGAGCTGGGGAGGATCTACTCTGTGTCCTTCCCCTGTTGCTTTTCTGAGTCATGAAGCTCATGTGAGAATAGGAAACCAAGACCTCAGAGTTCCTGTTGGATTTGCATCCTGATCTCATGCAAGAGCACACTAAGCACAACTTAGCAGACTTCTTTATCTTTTTTCATTTACTCAAATATTCATTTAAAACCAAGCTGCAACAGATAAAATAGTACATCCTATTTCAAAACATCTCTTCAACAGTGCTCTTCAACATCACCATTAACAACCTGGATGCAGGACTGCAAGAGATACTAAGCAAGGTCACAGACAATACAAAACTGGGAGAAGCTGTTGACTCCCTTAAGGACAGAGAGGCCCCACAAAGAGACCTATACAAATTGGAGGACTGGGGAAACATCAACCATATGAAATTCAACAAGGGAAATTGCTGGGTTCTGCACCTGTGTTGGGGCAACCCTGGATATACGGACAGACTGAGGAATGAGGTGCTGGAAAGCAGTGCCACAGAGAGGGATCTGGGGGTCCTGGTCAATGGCAAGTTGAACATGAGTGAGCAGTGCCCTGGCAGCCAGGGGGGCCAACCCTGTCCTGGGGGCATCAGGCCCAGCATTGCCAGCCAAGCAAAGGAGAGGACTGTCCTGCTCTGCTCTGCACTGGGGCAGCCTCAGCTTGAGCAGTTCTGAGTGAGCTCACCTGTGTGCAGTTTTGGTTGACACAATATAAGACAGATGTTAAGCTACTAGAGAGTGCCCAAAGGAGATCATGAGGATGGTGAGGGGGCTGGAGGGGAAGCTATATGAGGAGTGGCCGAGGTCACTTGGTCTGTTCAGCCTGCAGAAGAGACAGAGGGGTACCCTCACTGCAGTTACTACTTTCTTGTGAGGGGAAGAGGGGCGGCAGGCACTGATCTCTTCTCAGTGGTGGCCAGTAACAGGACCTGAGGGAATGGCCTGAGGTTGTGGACATTTGGGTTGGAGATCACAAAAAAGTTCTTCACCCAGAGGGCACTGGAACAGACTCCCCAGGGAAGTGGCCACAGCACCAAGACTGACAGAGTTCAAGAAGTACTTGGACAGTGCTCTCAGGTGCATGGTGTGACTCTTTGGGATGGTGCTCTGTAGGGCTGAGTTGGACTCAATGATCCTTGTGGATCCCTTCTGAGTCAGCATGTTCTGTGATTCTGTGACACGCTACCAAAGAGCAGTTTGTGGTGACCACCTCCCACTGCTCTTCCCACCTTGCAAGGGGTTGTGAAGAAACACCTGAGGATGTATTTCAGCTGCAAATGAGGATGTATTTCAGCTGCCAGGGTTAATTTCTAACAAGCACCTCAAGATTTATTACTTGCCAAAGTACAACAAAAAGCACTGCTTTTTTTTAAAGAACCCTGATATTTTGCCTAGTTCTAAATAGTAAACACTGCATCATTATAGCATCATTACACTGTAGTTTTGTTTACAATTTTTGGCTGGATTTCAGACTGAAGACAAAAGAAAACATTGTTTCTGAAGACATTATTGAGGTTATTTAGCTATTCCTCTTCTCTGTGGTGACCAGTGACAGGACACGAGGGAATGCTGTGAAGTTGTGTCAAGGGAGGTTTAGGCTGGACGTTAGAAAAAGATTTTTCACCCAGAGGGTAATTTGGCACTGGAATAGGCTCCCCAAGGAAGTGGTCACAGCACCAGCCTGACAGAGCTCAAGAAATGTTTGGACAATACTCCCAGGCACATGGTGTGATTCTTGAGGATAGTGCTGTGCAGGGCTGAGAGTTAGACTCAGTGATTCTTGTGGATCCCTTCCAGCTCAGCATGTTCTGTGATTCTCCTTTCTTTCTGTTCATTTATATTACTGTATTATGCTGTGCTAAAGCACAAATTAACTCACAGAAAACTTCCAGGTTCTCATGATTATTAATCTCTGCTTTTCAAAGAGCTGACTGAGTTACTGTTGTGTAAACCCGGAACATTATTCATGAGGCTCTGGCTGAAATGGCATTTCTTTCAGTTTTCAACAAGATCAACTATATCCTTAATGAACAGGAGCAAATGGGAAATAAATCCAACAGAGGATTTTGATATTGAATTTGAAAATACTACAGTCTATATCAATCTTGGCAAGAAAATTGCATAAAAAGAGAGAAATAGCATTTGAATTAAGCATGTTGAAAAGAAAGAAGGAAATGCGTCCTGGTTGCATGAGAACATTTGGAATATTGCAGTGCTCATCTTTGCTGTACAAACCTCACAAATATCACTATGTACACCATTCCTACTTTATAGCATATCACATCAGATTAATGTAACAGATTATTATGACTGCAAAAAGCTTTAAATTTCCATGAAGCCTTACTTTTTATCCTCAAATTAAATCTCATTGATTTTTTTCATTTTCCCTTGAATCCTTTAGTATATTTAGAACATTATGCGACAAATCTGAGATAAAAAAATGAAAACAAAATTATTTCCTTCATTTTAAAGGGTATACTTTTTCATTACATTCTATTACGCCAGTCTTTTCTGGTAGATGGTGAAATTCATGACATAGTATGAAAATCTGCTTTTTTTTCTCAAATTCCTTTTCACAGTAAAAGTGAATCTGCCTCCACAATGACCATTTTTCGAGCAGATGCACTAGATTTATTCACTGCTGTTCATACTCACCAGTAAAAAGACAGTGGGTTTGCAGCCAGGCTGTGAGGGTCTTTGGTGTTCAGTGCTACCCTCAGAGTTAAATCCTTGCCACTGAGGTAAGATGTTCATAGGAAAGTTGGGAAGGGACCGGATGTCCCTGCAGGGCTGCAGCAGAGGCTTCTGCTCCCCTCACTTTGGCAGGTAGGGGCTCCTTCTGGAGACCTGTAGCTTCCATAGTCTCTGCACTGGCTTAATTGTATTTTTCTGTGTCTCCATGAGAACTTTGCCACTAAGCATCTAATCTTTCCTCAGAAACAGGGAAAACTTGACCTGATCCTTGAATGCCTTTTTTACCATACTTATAGTCAGCAGCAGCTGGCTCTTCTACACTCCTCCCAAAACCACCTCAATCACTTCTTTCTGTTAATCATCTTTTCTCTGTACTACAGCAATCACAGCCCCTTTCTGTCACTGTGTATTTTTTTCAAGGCCTATTTACTTGAAACGTCTTGCCACCCAAGCATAAAATCAGAAATGGATACAAAGAAGATGGGAAAGTCCTGAGGAAACAATGCAATTCTTACAAGGAAGAAAAGACACTTATGTCAAAAACAGCCACTAACCTGAGTGGTTAATTTGAAGATTGCAATAATAAAATCTGTGCATGAGGGAGATCATACCTGCAAGATTCTGCATGCTGGTTTGTCTGAGAGTGTGTTGCTAAAACTATATTCCCATCCCTCTGTAGATGGAAATTTATTTTAAAACTAAATAAGGGTTTCATAATTTTGAAGAGATGAAAGATGCTGAAAAAACTAAAACACTTAGAAAGCACTTCAGTCAGTTGTTGCTGAATCTGCACCTTTCATAGAAAGATAAATTTGGGGCCAAAAACTTCATTCTGGTGGCAGTTACTCTGGCCATGGACATGACCACACAAGATATTCTTGCATGTCACTCAGATTTGTCATCTAGAGCACAATAATCACTCATATCTGATTTGCCAAACCACCAACATCTGGATTGTGGTTTGTTCTCAGAGCTGTGCAGTGAATTTATATAAAACAAATAATTAAATAGATGTGAACTAAAACCAGGAGACAACATAGATGCAGAGCCGTCACCTACTAGATTCACTCTGTGGTGTTCACAACTTCCTAAGAGGTTTGTTTTTTAATGGTCTTTGCTTCCATGCTTAGGTAGAGTAAGTGAGTAAGACATTCTTAAGAAGAGAAAGTAAGAGAAAACTTCTGTATTGGGGGATTTTAGTTCCAGCTAATTTGCGTAATATTGCTACATCATTTGTACCCAATTCAGTGACAAGCTCATAAAGGGACTTTATTACACTCTGTGCCTGCAACCAATTAAGGGGAAAAGAGCCTTTGTTCAGCTAATCATCTGAGTGTTATCAAAATGATCCTTCTGGGCCCCATTTAAAAGTCTAAATACCTCTGGCAGTTGAAGTGTAGTGCATGTAAATAATTGAAATTATAAATATCTCTAAACAAATGAAATTGCTAGTGATTGGTAGCTTGCCAATAAACTCTTGCTTGGTGAATTCACTGAGTTGAGAACAACAAAAGAGATATAATTGGACAGCGTATGGCAAAGTTATGTTTAAAGTTTCCAAGTATTGTTTTGTTTACTGACTTCTTTTTAAATGGTGTGCTATGGAAACAGAGGGTACATAATTCTGCTTGTGGTAGAAGACAGATGTTCCAGGCACCAAGAAAATAAAGGACTATTCTTCAGGTGTCTGACTTTACGTTTTTCTTTGCATTTTTATGCCCCAAAAGTAATACCTCAAGTGTTGAATCTAAGACTTTCAGTAATTTACGGCAAGTAATTTTACGTTCTTTAAGAGATCACAACTCCTGTTTAAAATCATCCAAGGAACTTAATGAATTAAACATTTTGCAGCTGTAGACTCTCAATTTTTGTTTATTTGTACTATAAGTAGTAATAATATCTTTATATGCAGTAATACTTGATGTACAAATATGTCTGTTTATTTATTCATCAGAAATAGCCAGAGCTGAATTAAAATCAAATAGGCAAGGAAAGTACTTTGCACAACATTTATGAGATTGTCATTTGGTCTGAAGTGATAGTTTACAGGTTCAAACATTTTTTTCTGTGCACCATTTGGAAACATCTGTGGATTTTGGTATTCAAAGATGTGAAAATTCACTTAAAATGCTTTACATTTCATGTGCTTGAGCCATATCTTAAATAATTAATTTCTTTTTAAATTTGAATGGAATTTTTTTCAAATTTTTTTCTGTGAAATTTAAATAAGCACACTATTAATGTCAGAGAATAAAGAAAACCTGACCATATTTACCTATCACTTCCATTTTGTCGGTCTTTGATTAGAAATAGTGCTTGCATCTAAGCAATAAGATTTACAACATTATATCAAATCATGGTTGCCTACAAATGACTGTACTGGATGAGAAGAATGACCTACCATTATCCTATCCCCAGCTGTAGCACTGAACACGAGTCTAGGGAAAGGAAAGACAGAGCATATTTTTGGTATCTCTCACTCAGCCTTTGCCTGTTTTTGTTGGGGTTTTTTTTCCTGTTTTATGCTGAGAGGGGTTCCTGAAACTGATGCTGGATTGTCATTTAGTTCTCCCAAATCTGATCTCTCTTCCAAGAACATTTAAAGAATCCTGTGAATCCATGTCCTCAAAATCCTCTGGAAAGAATTTCCATGGGAACAATACTCTCTACAATGCCCTGGCTCTTCTACTGACAGAGGTAATGAACAGCTTCTAAGCCTCTCTGTGTCTCCCATAATTCTACTGATCTCACTCATATCCCCTCTACAGCAGCTCTGTCTGGGCCACAGCAGACTCAGTAAGTGAGTCCTGACTCACACAGAAACTGTTTCCTACTTTTGATCATTCCCATCAGCTTTCTCTGAATCTTTTAATTTGTCTTTTTTTAGGATGAGGGGATCAAAATGGCACACAATTGGCAGGATGGAGGGATGGGGGAATAAATAAATGATTTTATTCCCATGACATGAATGATTGAGGTTTTTTCAGAAACTACTGGACAGAACCTCAAATGCCCACACCACAAGTGCTAACAGCACATTTCTACTAATGAATTATCTTATTTGACTAACATTTCAATAAGTCCTTTGTAATTTTTCATAAACTGACCTGTTCTCATTAGGCAGAATAATTGGAAATTACCAGTATAATTTTCTTCTCCCCCTTTACACCCTGTTTTATAGATCATTAGAATGCAACATTTCCCTAGACTTCCTCTACCCAATGTGATATGACAGTTTAGGATGGAGCATGTCCCCCAGACCAGTACTTTTCCAAGACACTTCCTGGCAAAATAATCTTCCACCACTATTTGCTGTCTCTTCTCCTAGTTATTGTTATTTGTTTCCAGATGAAGTCAGCACATGACAAGGAAATATATTTAGCAGACTGACTGAGAGGAATCTTCATCCTGGGCTGTAGTGGTGAATGGCTTTCCAATTGCAAATTCTTGCAAATTTTGATATATAATGTATTTGATAGATTACAGTCACTTTAACAAGTCTGGGAATATTAGAAAAAATTAACAAAATCAAATAAAAGTCAGCCTTTAAAATTTCAGTACAATGATTGTGATTTCTGTTATTGTGGAAATGATAATACATCTTTTAATACTTGGACCAATATTGGTGCCATCAGTTGAGAGAAAGTGATATTTCTTGAAAACCTCTAAAAGAGTATGTGCTGAAAGAGCTCTTATTCGCCACTATTAACTGTCTGTCCTAAATTAGACTGGCCAATATTCATATTTATTTCTTTGCTTCACAGGATTCTTCAGACAGCTGATTAGATTATTTTTCTTGTCTCTTTTGGTGTCAGTATGACCAGATGTTATTCTTTCTGTTTGCTTATTTTTTGCTGCTTTTATTAAATGAATTTTTTTCTGTCCTGTCTGTTGGTTTTGACAGACATTAGTGTTGGGGAAGATGAAACAGGAAAGCCTTATAAATATGACTGCTTATTTTTAGAGAATATGAAACATATAAGTGAAATAGAGTTGAAGGCAAATTTCGATATCTAAGATGCCAAGCTTTAGTTACTGAACAACTGGAAAACAATGGTATGGTCAACTGAAAGTAATCCCCCCTTGATGAAACAATACCCTTCTCTTTACCAAAAGTCTAAGGGTCAAACCAGACCCTCCTAGCTCAGCAGGAGGGGTCCAAAGAGCAGTTTTTAGGGTTTGAAATGTAACACTGTATGGTAATGTAATGATTCTTATAGGCTGTATGTAAATGCTATAGGATTTTTATCTTGTACTAGATTTGTTGGTGTAAATTATTCAGTATAGAAGAAGATTTAACATATTTTAATGGGAACTTCACTCTCTCTCTCTCCTCTCTTGCTCCTCTTCTTCTTCGCTCTCTCTTTTCACTCTTCAGACCTGCTCTGAGCTGCAGCTGGCAGCTCATAGCAGGGCCCTTTCACCCACGCCCTATGCAATAAACTGCATGCTCCAAAACCAGGCTTGACTGCAGAGATCTCTTGTCTCAGTTCATCCGGACCGACCCTTGTTCCCACACATTGCCATCAGTGTAAGAGCCAAATTCAGGTTTTTGGTTTTTTTTTTTTTTAAATGGAGACTATCATAGTTTTTTAGATCTCTGTGTATGATAGAGTTAAGTAAAACTTAAAAAATACAATTAGAATAGAAACATTGGGAAAAAAATCTGAGGTAAAGAGGTCTATAAATGTAGCCTTTCAAAGGAACTTTGCAGTTCTTCTGACTTTGGTTCTGCTACTGTTCTTACTGTTGTTGCAATGTTATGATGCATTTTAGCTAATGAATTTTTTTTTACTCTGTAAATATATAATATTCAAATTATCAGGAATATGGTAAGGAAAGAGCCCCCTGTTAAAAAACAAAACTGGGGAAATAGTTCCTCCTTGATATTTTGATACAGGAGGAGGACACTAGCTTTATCTGTCATGAAATAATAACTCCAGAGGTCATATCAGATGTGACAGAATATAAAAGAATCAGTGTGACTTATTCGTCTCATTCCTTCAGAAGCTGAACAAATCCATAGGTCAAGATTTTCAAAGCAGGGTTACAGAGGTTAGTTCTGATACATATATATATATATAGGTATGCTGAATAAAGGTCTTAGACCCTGTGTCCTAACTCCAAGATCCCACAGAGTTACTGAACTGAGGCAGAGGTTCCAAGCAGACCACATGCAGAAGTGAAGTCTCACTGACCTGCTTTTCAGAAGATTATTGGTTCAGAAGTTCCCAGTGAAACTAACAGGGCCTGCTGAAAGCTTGGCACTTCTGGCAGTACCACTTTCTGTAAGTCCAGCAACAAGTCAGGACTTACGTGAAAGACCTGATAACACATTCCCTATATGCAAAGAAAGGATGTGGGAATTGCTGATTGCACTTTAAACATCTTTACAGATGTTTCAGAATTATTTGTCCATACAGCATATAATTTTCATTTAGTGTGTTAACTCTTAAAACTACATTCCTCTCTTCATTTTTGCAAAAGAGTATTTTCATTCTCCTAATCTAAATTGAACCATGTGATGCAGCAAAGTACATTTCCTCAATGATAACTCCAGACTTACATAATTTTCTCACATCCTGAAGTCTAATGTGAAGGATACAGCATGAAGCACATAGATGGGAAAGCAAAATTAAGATAAAAATGTCATTAATTTACTTCACTTCTGGGGAAAATGTAATTGCTAGGCTTGAAGCTAATTTGAATATTATTTGGGAAACTGGATGACTGTGTGCAGAGCTCTGTAGGAGATGACAAATATACTTGTAACTCTCTTCCTGTTGAAAAAGGTAAAGGGAGTTGGCCTTAAAGTGAAAGGCATCTGGCATTCATTTACATTTACATGGTTCTCCACCTGACCATGTCAACAATAATTGTTTTTTTCCCTGGAAGAAATACCTACTTTCATTTAAGTTTCATAGGAAAAAGGAGTTTTAATAATGATGTTCAAGACAAAAAATAACAGGAATTTAAGTAGGAAAGGGACAGAAAGCTTCAAGAGGCAGGGTTCAGTACTGGATTCAGAGCCAGTACTGACCTACTTGTTTGGACCATAAATCCTTATTAAGCTGTCATAACTACAGTCTCAAAAAGTAATCAAAACTGATCTTGTATGTACATCTCAGTGGAAAATGGAAGTAGTTTCTCCATATTAAACAAGTAAGGAACTTACTTGTTAAAATGACCTTCCCAAGGTCACACAGGGAATAAGGAATTTCTCATGGCTCTCCTGCTTTTCTCTCTACTGTTTAGGCTAAAGTCTATTTGGATTAGGAGCTGAGAGGTTTTTTTCAAATTATACATATGGCCTAACCAAATGTGACCTTAGTGCATGTCTGTACTATGTACACTTCTGCTTTGTGTAAAAAAAGGTGAAATCCTAAATAATGTAATTCATCAGAAAATGAGAGCTAAAAAAGTACTGTAGAGGAAAACTAGAAGTCTTGATTTAATTTTAAATGTTTCTCCTTTTAATTACTCAAGAGAAAAATCAATTTAGACCATTCCACACTTCATTTGCTTTGGAGCATGTAATTTTAAATGCTTGGCTTTGTACTTTGTCTCACTTTTTTATTACTTCTACTGAAAAGTATAGAACATAGGTTAGAAAAAATATGAAAATTACTTAAACTTACTTTGCATTGTTTGAAATTTTTTCATGGAAAGAAAAAAGGAACAAATGTGAAGTCTATTTTTCTCTTTAGTTACAGGTTTCCCAGGCTTTATAGTAGGAAAACTGAAGGAAAAGGAAATTTGAAAATACTAGGAATAAAATTATCCATTTATTGTTAGTAATATATTTTTTCAGAATTCCTCCATCAGTTATGAAACGCTGTAGTCTGTTGTTGGGACTCCCCTCACAGTCTGCTGCTTCAGAGGGCAGTTCAATGAACTTATTTGGGGACACACAACAACAGCATTTTGGTGTCAGCTTAGAAAGAGTGACAACCCTCCCAGATGTCCCCACTTTTGCTGATGTCCACTCCTCGTGACTGCTAGAACCCTCAAAGGACTCAGGCTAATCAGTGTAAGGAATAAAACACATTACTGAGAATGGAAAACTGACAGATTAAAGTTCAATGATTGCCATTGACAGCCAATCTAACAAAAAATACAGATAAGCTCTAATTACCGAGGAGTTAGATCAGGTAATCATTTATGGTGCACAGAGTTAGGTTCTTATTCAATAGGTGTCCCCATTAGGCTGGGAGAGATGGCTGAAGCAAGGTAGAAGTCAGATTCAAGCCATCAACTAATCCCGGAAGATATGATGGAGTTTTCCTTAACTTTTCCCTATTCCTAGATTACTTTTATACTATTTCTTTACACATAGGTGGAACCTGAGTGACTCTGGTCTTACATACTTTTGTTACTGATTGTTGTAAAACTCTCTCACTTTGATCATAAGATATAGTCAAGAAAATATGGAATGCACACTCAGGGAGGAGTGGTTGTACCTTGCAAGTGGGTAACATTGGGATGGAGTTGTGTGTTAGTATTTAAAGTTAGATGAAAATGAACCAAGTTCAACAGAGAGGAGCAATTTCACCACAGCTGCTGGCTCAGCAGCAGGATGTCCTATCTCCCCGGGCTGATGGGTACTTTGTGGTTTTATTGCCTACATGGAATCCACTCCTCTCTACTCTCCATCCCATCCCTCACAGCAGGTGCTTAAAGTTGCTGGCTGTGCCATGTGGGGAATGATGGTGGAATAGACTTTGTGCACACCAACTGTATTTCATCCAGCAACTGCATTTCACTGTATGTGTATGTTTCACTGTATATTTCACTGTATCTGCACTGTTATAACTTCTGTTAGAAAGTGAGTTTAACTGCCCACTTTTCTTTAATTTTACCCCCAGTCATCTTCCCACAACATGAGACCATCAAAATATTAGATATGGTACAGATACATGGAAATAGAGTTCTTCCTCTCAGAGCACAATCCTAACATTCTCCTTCATCTTAGCCTAGCAAACATGTTGAATACTTGTTTCCCAAGGTATATCTGTATACAGAAAGTAATTCATTTCTCTGTAGAAACAAGTAAAATATTCTGCCAAAATGACCTATGAAAAGAAAGCCAGGAGAAAAAATATCAAAACAAGAAGTGGTCCTAGATTTCAAACACCTTTGAATTCCAAAATAGTCCAATGAACATAATGTAAAAACACACACCATCTGCAAAATTCATATTTCCTACAGACTGATTGATGTAGAGAGTGGATAGTTGGTTCCAGACTATGTGTGAATGGGTGGCAGATTTTGTTCTCTACAATATATTTAACAAAACCCACACTGACATTATATAGCATTATCATGTCAGCACATGACATTAAGAATAAAGATTAAAAAACATTTAAGGCATTTAACTAACTTAATTCCAGCAAATGACCTTTGCTGGCATTACTTAAATGCTGTTTTGCAGTGAAAACAAAAAATTAGGTTCAATTGTTCACAGCCTGTCAGCATTTTAAATTATTTCAGGACCAAATCTGATTTTTCAGAAAACTGGCACTTTTCCCAATGGCCTAGATAGGGAGCTCTTGAACAACCTCAGGCAGTGAAGGAGCTAAAGGAGATAGTGACAATGTTTTGGGAACACCTTTACCAAGAAGGTTTTTCTCCACAGGCTGACTGATCTGCTGTCCTCTAGCTAAGCTGAAACTTCAACATGCTGCTACATTTTTTTGACAGAGACCTAACTATATCTCCAGTTTTTCTTTCAATTATTTTTGGTCTAATACTACCACTTGACATTTCCAGGTGTTTGTCTTGAACTATGTAAAAACAGCAGAGTGAAACTTCTGAGCTCCTTCTCCTCTAGTATCCTACCAGGAAAGAACAGTTATTTCCAAGTCCTTACATGGAATATCCCACTTAGCATAACTACTTTTGTTTTCTTATATTTGCATATTTTGAACAAGAAACCACCACGAATAAATACCAATCCAATTCCTCCTGGCATCTTCCTGCTCCTTTCACTTCTGGCCAATCAAACTTGAAAGAGTCCTTTTAGTAATTCATACATCTTCATTCTCTTCTCCGAAAAACTTAAAATGCATTTTTAAGCTTTAACTCCTATACAAGTACCTTTCAGACTTACATTAGAATTTCTGTGCCTTAAATCTCATTGACAACCAATATTTTTCTAGACTTGAATATTTTTGTCTACAAGGATCAACCAACTTGACTCACACAGCATCAACTTGCATTTCTAATACCTTCACAGGTCATTACACATCCTATTTAATCCCTAATGACAATGATTTATGTGCATGATCTTCTTTTTCATTACCCTTGTCCATCTCCATAAACAGTTCTGTCTTGCTAGAGAACTGTCCGCTTCAGTAAAATTTTCCCATATAAAACTAAAGAGAATTTAATTTAATTTAATTCATACTATTTAAAAAAAAAAGGATTTGGACATGCAGAAAGATGTAACTTTTCCAGTGAAAATTAAACACAATCAAGGCATCTCCCTATTAGTCTTTTGCTAGGTGCAAAACCGGTTTTCAGCTAAAACAACACTAGAAGCATGGAAGGTCTAACACCTCATCGTAACTTTAGAGGGGTTTTTCAGGTTTGTTTCTCAATTTTCTTTAAAATTTAAATTAGAAATTAGAGTTTGTTAATTTTAAAAAAGATCATTTCAATAAGAGCCCTCATTTTTAGTTTAAATGAGAACCCTGCTCTATGGATGTGTATCAGCAGAACAGAAGTCCCTTTGTGCTGACAGCAATTAGATGAAAATGCAGAGGGCTGGTTACTGATGTTTGTATGCTTTAGGTTTGTTAAATGTTGCACAGCAGCTCGGCATTAATAGCTGTGCTGCCTGGTAGCTTTGTCTTTGTTAAGTTCAAGTTAATGTTAAATGTAGTGATTTTTCAACTCCATGGCAATTTGAAGTGTAAGCTAGTACCAGGACATGCATCCTCTTTTGAAATCTGTATGGGATCTCTCTCTACCTGCTGTGCCTAATTTCAAAGCCCAACGCTATCATTAGGAAAAGAAAGTTGTTTTCTCTTTTGTCTGTGTACTCCACATCAATATCGACAAAAACCTCTCATGACTCTTGCTATAAATTTATCCTGTGTAGCCCCGACTGACCTTCAGATCCCAAAAAGTTTTATTTTTTTCAAAGTTCAAACCCTTTCTTTATGACAGATCAAATAGCCTGGAACACATTTCGACCTATTATAATTCCATTGAAAAAATTTCATTTCCATAAAGAATGAATTTTTTTACAGAGAAGTGCATTTTTAGCAGTTACTACAGCCCTGCTCACTGCAGTATTGTCCAGGGTGAAATCTGCTTTTATCCACTGGCTGAAAAGAAAGAAAAGAAGGAAAAGGAGAAAAGTGTGGAGAGTGGTTTCAGTGGGGAAGAGGAAAACCCCTGCTTGATGCCCTAGGAAATCCCTTTCTAAGTACAGTATGCAAGAGGCTTACTCACACCTTCCCTCAGTTCAAGCATGCAAATCGTTGCTAGAAGGTTGCCCATTCTTTGTGTTACCATAGGTTGATTTTTGGTGCAGGGATTTTAACATTCCTAATCGTTCTCCCCTACTGGACCCTTCCCTCAGACCCCACCTTAACTCCTCCCCACACTGGGAGGCATAAATACCCCTATCTGACCCCAGACCCCACCTTTGACCTCTTGCTATTTACCCCTTGTTACTGCCTTTTTACAGTTCGCTCCAAATACAGTGTACTCCTCATTGTTTGCTATTTTTGCATTACTAAAATTCCATTTCTGGACAACTGGATCAAGGCTGCCTCTCTATCAAGTCGCCATTGGGACAGAGTCCCAAGGAAACTCAAAGGGGTTTGATTGTCCGGGCTTGGACCCCTGGGAGTTTCAGGAAAGTAATTCCAGGCCTCACCTGGTGGTTGCTGCATAGGCAAAAGTATTTTATTTGAGACTTCTTCAGGTGGCTGACTCGGAAGATTTTCTGGGGCATCTTAGCTGTATACAGCCTGCACTAAGTTATATCCTGGAATCCATCTTGCTCTTCAGTTTATTTTCTGCAATTTATAATTTCAAATTTTAGTGCAAACATCTGTTTATAATACCTGTTCCTACAAGAAATGTTTTTTATATCCTTTTCCTAATACATCCTTTCTTTAGACTTCTTATTGTAGAGGCTGTTACTTGGTACAGATGTTCATCAGTTTTTGTTAGTAGAGACAAAAATAAAGGGCTTTTTGGCCAATCCCTACCTGTGTTTGATAATCAGGATACTTAGGTACATTTCTGTATTTCAGCTCTAAATTGGGATATTTTCAGTCTTAAATACTGGGTTTGGGCTTTACCTGTTACTAGGAGAAAGGTATTTTTATGATAAAATATTATCAAGTAGTGGTTTTGCACAACATTTTTTTAGACTATATTGTTATCAGATACTAAATATGCTGGTAGGCAACAGCAGAGTAGAAAGGGGCTGAACAGAAAAGAGAACAGAATCCCAGCACATGCACAGCAGTTTCTGCAGTTCCACTTCATGGGACATCAGCTGCTTTTGTAATGCTAGAAAGCAGTGACTTTATCAGTGTTTCCCTAATACCTCCTGTGAATGTGGCATTCCTGTGAGAACAGAGAAAATACAGCCTGCAAGGAACTCTTAAAAAACCTTACAGTGTCTGCTTGAAAAGAAAGAACATTTTTGTCTGATTCCAGAATGTTTCTGAGCAGATCTAATTTTTTGTTATTGCTACTGTTGTGGCTATTGTTACTAATTGTTTAGGGTTTATTAATCATTTATTATTATTGTTATTCCACACAAAAATTATGGCTGAAAATATGTCATATTTAAGAACTACATCTGTTATAAAGACTCTGTTAAAATAAAACCCTGGAGTTGCTTCAAATGCCTATGTAGTGAGTTTCAGGGGTTACAATCAGACAAATACCATTAACTTCATTGGTCTGCGTCTTCCACCTTACTGTGCAGGTCTGATTAGACAGGATTTCAGTGTGAAATTTCTTTGGAACTGGAATACTGGAGTCATGCTGACTTTCTGTGCAAAGTCAAAATGGCACCAGAGATTACTAGACATATCCATTCACATATCAATGGATCCATGCAATATCTGCTCTTGTATTTGCTTTGAGAATGTCACAGTAGCACAGGTAATGCAGTTAGGTGCTTGGCTTTGGTAAGTTGCACCTGCTTTTATGGCCCTAGAACATAATGGCCATTTTATTTCTTGTAATACATTTTCAGTTGCTGGAAAAGTGCTTGCTGTTTGCATTGGGGTCCTTCTATGGCAGCCCACTATGTCTCTACAGGAATATAGGGCCACTCTTTATTTACTGGTGCTAATGGGACCATATGACTTTTACTGTCAGTTGCAAAATGAGGCCACTGCCGGATGTGTGAAACAAAATTGCATTTTATACTCAAATGCTTTTTCTCAGTGAACTCAAAGGAAGCCTGTGAAGACAAATGTTCTGGCTAGTAATGACAATCTACCTTTTTAAATTAAAATAGAACATGTGTTTTATAAAGGAGCTAGGGAAAATAAATTATAAAATGTGCTAAGTGCTGTAGCTAAATTAAAACTCTTTTTTTCCATGTGAAGCACTTTGATTTATTTTCCTAGACTACAAGGACTTTTTCACTGCCTTCTGCTATCAGCTAAGAAAAAGGAGCTTTTTATTTTCACAGTGGCACTCCAAGCTTTGTCAGATCTCTGGAATGAGTAATCCAGATGTTAAAGGACACAGCAGGACTCAATGGGGATTTGGAAAAGACTGGCAAGTAGATAAGGTCATAGCTTAAAGAGCAAGGATGAGTCTAAGTTTGAGAAGACTTACAAGTTCCTATAACTAGAAGAAACTTTGTCAGCCCCTGGATAACTTTTGAATGAATCCTTTATCCAGGGGAAACACTCAGATATGGTGCAACTGCTGGAAGTAAATGTCTCATGGAAATCCTGCTAAAATTTCCTTTTCTTTAGATAACTAATAAATAATCAGCTTTTCCTTAGTGTAGTTTTCCCCAACTCAGACAATTTTACTGTGTCAATCAAACCTTTTTTAATCACATATCAGCCCTCCACAAAATTCTGAGAAGTATTAATTATGGTTTATTAAAATGTAAAATGTAAATTAGAGTCAAAATACCAATCAGAAGGATCATATGCATGATTTTTAACACACCTTGCACAAAACACTTTTAAATTTAGCAATTTAGCAATTACTTAAATTTAGCTGATTTTTCAGACTGAATTAATAACAAAGATCCCTCTTCCAATATGATTCATCAATATATTTTAAAATTAGGAGACTCTCAATGAAATCATATAGCCTTTTTTAAGAGACTCTCAACGAAATCATATAGCCTTTTGTCTTTCCATTTTTTTCCTCCAGTTCTTCAAACGTATACATTCTTTCAGAAGTTTTTATATTTCTTGAAAACTGTACAGGAAAAAACATGCATAGTTGCCTGATTTCCATTTTGCACAAGCATATGCAGCATGTGTTTCATCTCTCCAACACATTCAAATGTGGGAGTTATAGCAATGGATAATAGGGAAATGTAATTTAAAATGCAGAGGAAAAAAGTGTCGTGTCCAACTGGTAGGAAATTTAGACATGCAGAACATTAAACCTCTGTTCTTCATTTTTATTTTATACCTACCTCCAAAACACACAAACAGATTAGCAGTTTATCTCCTTGCTGTTTCTCAGACCAGCTGAGTGTTCCTTCAAGACCGAGTCTATGTTTTTTTCTAGTTTACCTTGCATCTTAATATTTTTTCATAGGAGGATCATGTCTATTAATTGCGTCTTGGACCCAGCATTCATAAAACACACAGCAGAGGCAAGTCCAAATGCACAGAAAGTTAATTATATATCAAGTTACAGACTCAAGTCTAGACACACAAGGGAAGAATATCCAGACCTCACCTCGTAAATGAAAAAATTTGTAAACCACCTATATAAAAATATGTGTTCTCTATGTGTGTGTGCGTGATACTTATACATGATACCTTTATATGGTGTCATATAACTTGTCAAATGATTATGAATTATGAGCCAATTAGCCCATGCAGGGAAGTGAACATCAGTATTTTTCCCCACAATGAGAACTGCTGATGTATTTGTTTTTTCAAAATTTTTCAAAAAAAAAAAGAATTTTTTAAAGTAGCTAAGAAACGTAGAACTTATAAACAGCCATGTATATCATAAATAAATGTATCTGTTGTTGGATATACATGTGACTAAAATACTCTCCCTCCTCATCAGGACAGGGTGAGAAAGTGAGGTGAAAAAGGTCCTTGAGCATGTAAGGTCAGGGAGGTCATTAACCAGTGCCCCTACTACCAACACCTGGACAACTACACCAAATACAGGATGGGAGCATGGAGCAGTGTGTGTGAAGGGACAGCCAAACCCCTCTGAGAGAGCCTTTCCCTCAAACTGATCATGCTATGGACAAACTCCAGGACAACCACAAATCACAGTGAACAGTAACTTATATATCTGTCTCTATATAATTAGAGACAGGTTATTGAAACTGTCTGAAAAGCAGTGCAACAGAAATGGAAACTTCTATAAGGTGTTGATAGAGGCCCTGGAACAGAAAAACTCTGAGGGCACTGCCATCCCCCCAGGACATGCCCATCCCTGGGCTGGGCTCTGCAGGGCTCTGTGGAGTGCAGGAGCACCTGTACCTGGCAGTGAACCACAATGAGAAGGAGTACCCCTTCTCAGCAGGCACACAAGGACACCTGGGTCACCTGTCCCTGGCACCACTCAGGGGCCCTGCAGCTGCACAGAGGGGAGGGAGGTTGCCTGTGCTGCCAAAGGATGCAAGAGTGCATGGAAGTATAGGGTGGCATTACCTACAGAAGGAAGTTCAGAAATGGGCCGTTTTAATGTTTTTCAAGCATCTGGGACTGTGGTTTATCTGTTGTGTCATCAGTATTGATCCTGAATGTATAGTTCATTGATTGCCAGTTCACTGACAGCCAGTTAAGTCTGTCATAAATAAATCAATAAATCTTTAATCCTTATTTGATTTAAACCACATGAGGTAAGCAGTTTTTCTCCCATGACACATGTGATCCATCTCTACACTGATTCAGAGGCCTGAGACCCACAGAGGAGGATGCAGAACCATGCTTGTGTCCATAAATAAATAAAAGTTCTTAGTTGAAATGATCCAGCAGTGGCGAGGTTAAATATAGTGGAATATGGAGGATATTGTGCTCTAGAAAGCAGAAGTTATAACTCCATTTCTAGGGAGAGCAATTTGAGAAAATTATACAGTATGTTTTGCAAACAGCAAGACTCCATATGTTTAATAGTTACTATTTTTTCAGTTTATTGAAATACCACAATCTCCATCTTCTATTCCCTGTTGATTTACAAAGGAGCTTAAAGGTTTGTGACTGTTCTGGCTTCTGCAAGCACAGAAAGGGTTTCTCTTACTAGTTTTGAATGTCAGTTTTTGTTGCTGAGTGTGATTTCAAACTGGCAAGTTTGGTTATTCAATGCTACATGGAAATGCAATGGTAACCACCATATAAAGCAGACAGGTTCAGTTGTAGAGAGGGTATTTACAGCAAAATCTTCAGCTTTCCTAGGAAAAACAGAATCAGAGTTTGTTTGACTCTGTTTGACTCTGCAACAGAGCAGAGTTAGCCCAACAGAGACATTAGTGAGAAGAAAAATCTGAACCATATTTCTCACTCAGAAATCAAATGTTTATGAAGAATTGTCGAATATTTATCAGATAGAAGAATTAAAAATAATTAAATTTTAGAAAATACTAAAAAGGATCAAAATTCACATGGGAAACTTCTGCCCCGAATCATCCCTAATATAACAAACTTTCATGTGAACTAAGTTTCCCACTGCTTCTAGAATACAGAAACAAATTGACATCCCAGGTACTAAATAAAGATTGTTGGGATATTCAATAGTTATTGAATAAATAGACCTTGTCTCTTAAAACATCTTTCATAATTTTAGTCTTTAATAAATGCAAAATAAACATTCAAACTTGAGGGGCTTTTTAAGCAGTAACATCCAACATTTCTACTAAGTAATTAATAAGAATACTTGCTTTTATTTTGGACACAGTCTGGTTTTGACAGTCATTCATAGGGAAAAAAGTATCTGTAATTTTTTTCTTACCAATTTAGTTCTGTGGCGCTTCAGCCCTAGATAAAAGACTTATTCATTGCATAATGTGCTGAAAAATCTCAGTTATAAACATTATCCTTCCTTATAATCTAAAATACTATAATTATTACTTAATATTAAGGCAAGATAAAAAGGCTTTATATTCTGCTTAGATGTGAAAAAAGTTGGGTGTTTCATTATACTTGGATTTGTAAAACCAAACAATTGGAAAATGCACAACTGGACAAAATTCTCTTGTTAAAGGGGCTTCTGGAAGCAATTGTAGTACTTCTGGCTAAGGGCTGAGGTAAATAACAAGTTGCATTGGATTTTGACATCTGGATTCTACATAGTACCTCCTGCAGAGTGAGAATTATGGAATTGCTGATGTATTCATACACATGAGAGATATTCATTGCTTTGCCCCTCCATCTGAGATTTTTATTCTGATTAAAATAGAAAAAAAAAGGCAAAAAGATAAAATTAAATTTCAAGGCCAAATTTATTGTTATTCTTTATAGGCATGACAACTGCTGATGAATCTGGATATAGCTGCCACTGATAGAAAGCTGAATAAATTGCCATTGTCACTATGTGCAATATTATCTGTGGCATGTCTGCAGGCTCTCTGGTAAATTCAGAACCAAAATGGTGTAAACTAATTCAGCACCTTTGTAGCAACAAAAAGGCGAAAATAAAATGTCAAAATAAAAATGAAGTACTATGCCTAAAAAACTGGTCCCTTTAAGACCATTGGCTGCTCTGCAGAAAGCTTGAGAAAGTTTAAGCCAACTTAATCTCACCTTACTCTTGGCCACAAGTTCCCAGTCTTTTCCTTGTGTCAGTACAAGCTTTTATGCAATCAGGCATGTGGCTACATCCTACTTGCCCTACTGAAAGAAATATTTTTCTGCATTAGCTTTAGCAGAATGAACTGTCTGAGCTGGCTGACTGGAAAGCCAATGTGAGTCATGCTGGCAGAAGTGCACAGCAGAAACACACCATGGAGAGCAGGCTGAGAAAAGTCCACTCTGAAATCCCAGCCAAGCAGATCAACTGGAACCAAGACTGCTTTTTAAATTGGCTCTGCTCTGAGCTATGTAGACTATTTCATCATCCATGTCACACAGCTCCTGTGATACTGTGATAAATAATATGAACAAGTAGAATAAATGTATTATCCTCAGTCATTATCTGCATAAGAACTGAACAGTATGTACAGTATAAAAATAGGTCTGGGAAGACAGAGGAGTTGTTTGTGTTGTAAAAACAGTTGTTTTGAAAAGAGTTGTTGATGAGTATGCTAAAACAGCTGAAATTAGAACAGACCTTTTTAAGAAAGGAGGCTTAACAACAGGCTGAAATGTTGTATTTTTGGTTTTTTTAGTGTCACTAACACATGCATCTGCTTCTGAAGGAGCACAGGGTGGACAGACCTCTCCTTAACTGTCTCATTCAGTTCCTTGCCATTGCAGACACATATGCTGCACAGTTGCTTTAAGTGTTCATCAAGATCAAATATTTCAAGAACTTTGTTACATTTCTTATCTCCGGTACTTCTATGAGGAGAGTTTGAACCCAGATTTCAGTGATAACTAAAAGTAGACAAAACAACTGAATATCTTCACAGAGTTCTCAAGTATTATTTATAAATACCAGAAAAAGAAACCTCATTTCCTCTTCCAAATCACAGTCAAGTCTCTCATGCTGACATTCTTCCCTAAAGGTTCTGTAGTTAAAAATGTTTCTTCTGTATTTCTGTTTGTTAAGCAAGCTACATTTCTTTCATAATTTTTTTTAGTTCTTCCAGTATCTCAATTTCAGTGATTTTTTTAAAAAATCAGACTGGAATTTATGAAATATGTAATGTTCATAACACATACTGATGATCCCATCAAATCAGAATGTGGCATCAGGATATTAGCTGGATATTCAATAAAGGTTTTTCAAATGAGAGTTTTAGAAGCATTTTCAGAAGATTTTCAAAGAAGTATTTTCTTATTTTTCTCAGGTACAAATCTGTACATCAATATCAGAAAAATAAAGAATTGTGCAAATGCCTTTTCTTGAAGCCAGCAGGAGTTATGGCTTAATCAAAATTGATTATCATTTTGATTAGCCTTTCACTGAATGTATTTCCGTATCAACAGAAATAGTAGTATAAAATACTATATAATTAGATCTATTTTGCAATTTAATAAATCATAGAATCAATTATTTAAATCAAACATATCAATTTCTTCTCCAAAACATTTAAACTGCTTGAAAGGCCTGTAGAGAAATGGTTACAAAAAATGAAAAGGAAACTATATTCATATATACTATACATAACCATATGCATGCAAAATGCTTCAAGTTGTTCATATAGCTGACGTTGAGCTCTACAAAAGTCAACAAAATTCACTCCTCCCTAGAATTACCAATGGAGCAAAATAAAAGAAAAATACATAATGAAAAAACCCTTCCAAAAATATAGCTATTAACCTGATTTTAATACAACAGAAATTATTTTAAAATCACATTTTACTTTAATATGTTGTAAGTATATGCTATATACTGCTACATTGTTATGCAATGCTTCTTGTTATTCACTGAAGTGTGCATCTGGAAACTGATGTTCCAGAATTACTCAGGAATAGAAAGTATAAAATATACACATTGAAAGAGAAATAGTCTTGTCAGAAGAAAAAGTGGAAATTAATCTTCCTGAATCCTACATCTCTCTCTTCTATTTGCACTCAAGCCAGCCACTAAAGTGAGCTCTTTTAAGACTTTTAGTTCATAATTTATAGCAACAGCTATTGTTGGCTCACAGGAAATGTGAAAACAAAAAAATACTTTCATGGCATTTTAAAATAATAAGTTGTGTGCACTTTCCTGTTATGCACAAGCCAAGGGAGGATTTTCAGCAAGTTCTGCAGTCCTGAGCCAACTTTGTTGCCCCATTTTTGGGAGCGAAGCATTGCACCTTTGGAAGATGTCGTTTCCAAAACACTTTCTCTTTGTCTTAATAAATGCGGACAGTTCATTAACTGGCCATTTTATGACAATGATATTCCAACACTTGAAAAGCATAACTCATAGCACAGATTGCCCTCAGCCTACCCTTTGTATCATTTAAATTCCTCACCCTTGCTTCACCCAGGCACAACAGAATGCCAAGCTGTATAAGTTCCTTTGTTTGAATTAAAAAAGTGAAATGAATCTTGACAGAACAAATAAAACTTGTTATGTCTATGAAGTGTACATTTCAGCCACCTTAAAAAAACTAAGACCTTCAAAAGTTGCAATGCATCTTTCATTTGTGTGAGAGAAACATTACACACACCTCATGGGTGAAACACTGCATATTTGTAGTGATTCATTAAGACATACTCAGGCATTCTGGAATGACAGGACTAACTGGACTATTTTTAACCCAAGCACATAAGAAAAAATAGAGGTGAAAGACACTGAGAATAAACTCCAATAATTTTAACTGGGAATTCAAAACCTATACTACAGTGGTGTTATGAGCACCATGACTTTAACTAGTGAAGTGCTAACAGCAACTCACATACTGCAGGGCTACTTGGATACCTCTGCTGGGTTTTGTTTTAAAGAAAAAAAAAGATTGAATTCTATATTACGTTTTGGCAGTTTGCTTCCTGTTCTAGACATTTGAAAGTAAATATAGATCTTTAAATTTGTGTTTATCAGCATGTGAAGTATTAAGAAAAATCGAAAAAAGATGTGGTGAAGGACAAAAACTTATTTTGCTTTTTTTCTACACAATAACTTTTTCACTTTCTGAAAAAGCTGAGATATTTATTTTTCATGAACTACCACAGAAAAGACACACATAAGCAAACCCAAGTGCTCTTTAATGAAGATTAATCAGTTTTATGATGCTGCAAATTGTTATCAATATTAAGAATAAGTTTCTGGACAAAGACTAATGAAGAAAAGTGCCCTGGAGTGCCTTTTCTACCTGAAAATTTGAATATTTGGAAAACAGGGTGATTTTGAGCATTATTGTCTTGTTAACGTCTTGTCTGACATTTTTCCAGCAACACTCAGTAGAGGATAATGGAATAGGACATGTATAATCTAAAAAGAAACACACTTTTTATTTGAATTGCCATTATTGATCCAAATATCAGGTCTCCAGTCTGAATACATTTGGCTTCTTAAGGAAAGCTATGGTATCTTACATGTGTACTGGATAATTCAGTAGTGAACAAGTGCTAAATAGAGTTTGCTGGAGCTGAAATAATACTGACAGTTTTTACATATTGGTTTCAGCAATTGAGTGTAACAGCATTATTCTCATCACATAGATAAGACATAAAATATACAGGTAGATTAGACTATCAGGATTAATCTATCCAAATGAAGCTGTTTACAGTACGAATGTCTGAATTTGAGCTAGACCCTGTGAGATCTCTTTACTGTGAATGGAGAGAAAATAAGCACGCTAGAGTACAACTCATTTAATGCTGAACCTAAAGTCAGCACATCCAGAACAGGTCAGATGCATGAAAATCAAGGACTAGGAATCAGGACAACTATGTTAGAAGTAGACACATACTTTGTACATTTAACATAAAATGAGATTATTGATACAGGAAGGATCTTCACACAGGAAGGACCAAGACTGACAGAGTCCAGCCACATGCCTCAGTTTCAGTGAATTTAATGTCAAGTAGAATTAGTTCAATGGAGAAAGGAAATTACATAAAACATCTTAGTCTGAATTCTAGGAGTTACTGATTCCCATACAGTCGGGTTTTTTAAGAGAATTTGAAATTAATTTCAACCTAAAGGAAAATAGCACCAAGCAGGAGAAGAAACATAGAGGTGAAAAAATATTACTCAGCTTGAGAAAACACCTTGACAAAATAAAATACGTTATATGTCAAATTAATACTCTTTCCATTGCTGCTTTCTTCCACAGTACACAAGAATGTCCTCTGAGTCACACAATTTAGTAAACTGTTATTATACTAATCCCCAAATCAGAAAACAAGAAAAATATGAAAAAATGTCTGAAGGCATATTGGAATGTTTATGAAAGAAAATAGAAGACAGTCAAATTTCCAGTGTGTCCACATAATAGTAAGCCTGACAGGACATAGGACCTACTTTTCTTATTTAGAGCTAATGATTAAAGTCTTTTATGTCTGGCTAGACGTGGAGAAATTGGGACCAGAAGAAAGAGTTCATATGTTCAACAGTCTCACTGAGGATAGATAGCATCAGGTTCTGGGCTAAGTCTGTGAAAAAGATGGATGAAAATGATACAAATAAATACTGAACTCATTCACTAACAAGAGCATCTCCTCTTCAGCCACCAAGGAAGGGAATGGCTGTCTTTGATCTTGGCAGTAGCAGTTCAGTCTGCAGTTAGTATGTTCATGAAATACTGAGAACCAAAACACATATAAGTACACGTTGGCTCCTAGAAGGGTATATTACGTCAGTAAATTAACATGGGAAATTAACCTTGCTCCTCTCACATGAGAAATAGATGTGTTAGCAGACTATATGATGTAAATTTCCTCTGGCAGAGACCCTGCATCCCTGTTCGTGTCTGTGTGTGTGTGTGTGTGTGTGTGTGTGTGTGTGTGTGTGTTTGTACACATGGGTTTTTTGAGAGAAGGATTTTGCTAAAAAAGCTGTAAAGGGAATTTATGCTGGCAAATCCTCAGGAGGAATAGGGGGAAAAATATTTATAAATAACTAACATTAGTTCCTTTCCTGTGCTGGGGTTTGTGGGTGTACTTTAGTGAATAAAGACACTGATGGTGTGGTACATAAAGTCTCTGGATTGAAGGCATAATGTGATATCACCAGGAACAGAAACATGTTTGAGATTCAATTTTCTGACACATTCATTAGTGTGATTCTTGCAAAAACTTCAGTATGAAAACACTGACCTGAGAATAAAAACTTTATTTGGTTTTTTGTCATTATCTTGCTCTGTCTCCAAGTTAACCGCATGCAAGGAGTGAGACTGTACTTGAAAACACCTGGAAAACATCTGGGTTTTTAAGGAACAACACCATTAAGCTCTCTCCTTTTATTGGCAATAGACCACACCTCTATTGCATAGCAGTCAAATATAGTTTTTCTTTTATGATCACCAAAAATAGTGTACAATGTGCAGAACCTACCACGGAAAGTATGAAGTGCTAATTCCCCTTTTTCACTGAAGAGATTGGAAAGAGATGGAAATCCATCCTAATTTAGAATCTGCTTTTGTCATCCTCAACATTTTGCACTCCATGTGCTGTAACTCTTGCTTTAAAGCATGTCAAGTTTGTTTACAGAAGCATCATCCCTGGAGCAAGGAAGATAACCAAAGTAACCTGGTCAAAAGACAAGGAAGAAAAAACTTCAAATACAGGATGATGGGATTCTGCAGAGGGAACTTGGATTCCTTAATCACTAATAATTCCTTAATCATTCCTTAATCAGTATTGTTTCTCAGGGGAAAGCTTCTCATCTATCCCTTTTTTCCCCCATCTTCTTACCCACAGATAAAAGGTGTAGCCCCCTTGCCTTTACATGGCTACCATTTCCATCCTTTCCCACTCAGGCATTTGAATGCAGGTTTTCTGTAAAAGACATGCAATAAACTCAAAGGAGGGGAAAAAAACCCTGATAAATATAGCTAAACAGGACTATTCCATTTTCCCAAACATTCTACTGGTTATTTTCCCTCAAACCTCTTTTTGTTCTGTCCCTAGATCCTCTCATGGCCTTGTTGAAAGCTTTCTAATTTGGACCCAAAGCGGAGGCCAGCTGACTGCAGGCAGGGCCTCACCCCAATCTGCCTCCTGCAGCCTCAGCCCTCTCTGAGAGAGATTGATTACTTAATTGTAATTATATTGTGCCAGCGTTTGCCTTTGCAAGTGTAGAACTTCTGGGGAAACACTTTTCGAATATAAGAGACAAGAACAGTTTCAAAATAGAGCAGTTTAATCCATTCTTTTTAATTCAATAAAATGTAATGGCAAATGTTATTTTAAAAAAAACCAACTTCTTAAGATGGTATAAAAAAATCAATGAAAATCTATTTCCCTAGCTCTGGTTGCATCATTGGAGAAGCTACACTTTTTGGATTCCATATCTATGGGGCTTTACTCATTTGATCCCAATTCAATCTTATACTGTTCTTCCCTAAGGAAGAGAAGAAAACTGACAAGGGAAAACAAAACAAAAACAAACAGAAAACCAACCAACAAACAAACCTGAAACATGAAGCCCTACAAAATCCCAGAATCTAATGTTTAGTTTCACGTTTTTGAAAAATACTTGCTTACTGATGAGGCAATAAGTTCTAAAAATGAGAGACATTAAATTTCAAAAAGTATGTTTTTCAATGGTTAAATTACCTCTTTTTCTAGTTATTTTTTCAGGTAAGGCAAAAAAATATGTATGATGTAAGACGTGAAGCTGTAATACCCCTATTAGTATGAAGAAAGGTAGCATATATAAGCTGTACCCTACAAACAAAAACATTTAAAAGGGTAAAAGAAGGAAAATACCACTTTTTATTTCACTGCCCCCAACATGTCATTCAACACATGATCTAAAATGAGCTTTCACACAGAGAAACCTACTGAGGTCTGTAAATATGTTTGTTTACATTTTCAGAGCAGTGCAGGGGAGCACCAGACCTCCTGGCAAAAGCCACAGGCGTGCCATGCCAAGCCTTGCACCGACACTCGAAGTCTCCTAGCTCTATCTAGTGGATGAAAAGGAGGTTCTGCTTGCAGTGCAAAAGCTGCTTAGTGCTTTTGCTGTATATTTGAATGCTACACAAACACCTTCTCTTTTCACTTTTAGTATAGCTATGCCATCTATAAATTGATTCATGGAATAGCAAAACTGGCTGTATTATTTTATAATACTTCTGTTTTACTCCTCTTGCACAAAAACCTTGAGGTGGGGTTATAGAGAGAAATAATATTTTATTAGGCAACTGATATTGGACAAAAACAAAAGTCATACAGGTTCTTCTCTGGAGTTAAACAAGAAATTTTATGTTTTGTACCAAACTAGATCTTCACCAAAAAGTGTTATTTTCCTCCTTTTCCCCCCTCTTTTTTCTTGCATTATGAGTTTATGGTTATGAATACCTTGTTTACAAAGATACTGCTTGTCTCCTCTATAGAGTCTTGCATAAAAATCATAATAACTATAGCACCAATATAATAAATAATATTTTAAACTTCTCTTAAGGCAACTAATTATGGCATTTTTGTCTTAATTTTTGTACATTATATCAATTAAGGCAAAATGAAAGACAATAGGAAACAAAAATGTTCACACAACTATTAGCTAATAACAGTGTTCTCCCTTGAAACTTAGCTGTAAATCCAGCCCAGGCTTCCACCTACTCCTTCCTGCAAAACCTTGTGCAAGGAGGAAGACCTGCATGGGGATTGCCAAGTTGGGAATACGGCACAGCCCTTGCCATGGACTCAATGGATGCCCAAAGGCCTGGCATGAGGTGAGGAAGAAAAACTTTTAAGGGGATCCCCTAAAACCACAAAGTAAAAATCACCTTTTATTAAATTTGAGGCTGGGGTTGAAACTAATTGTCTGGTTCCTGCACAAAAACAAGAGGAGTTCAGTGAGATTCCATGGGAGGTCCCCTCTATACGTCACTGAGCAAGTATGCTCACTCATTTCTTAACAAGATATTTGCCAGACTGAAGGGTGTGAAGCTCAATTACATTTCTTTGTTATCATCACACATTGCACAAATTTATGTGTATTTAGGGTCTCCCAAACCAACTGATGAGATGTCTGCCACATGAGCTGGTTTTTAAGGCCTACAGGAAATTTATGCTCATGCTGAATGTTGCTGCCAACTTGCTTACTGGAATGAGAAATAATTCTTTCTCTTCCAAGAACTCTTGTTTAACTCTGAACAATGTTTGGCTTTTCCTTCTGATCAGTAAATCCCTCTATATTTGAAACTTTCTTCACCACCAGAGAATTGATCTGTTGAAAAAATTTAACTAACTTCCCTTAACTTTTGCACAGAAACTCTTTCATTCTAGAAGTTTGTTTGAAGGGCCATCAACTTGATGTATTGTGATTTCAGCACAGGACCAGCGTTGTAAAAGTCTCAGAACCGTAACAGCAATAAGAATTACACAAATCTAAATAAATCAAGACAATACCAGGAAAGCTAAAGAGAAGTGAAAGGAAATGAAAGATCATTGGCTTAGCTAGTTGAAAAATATGTATTGTAAGCAGAAACCATCCTAAGTTAAACACACCTTAAGGCAATGTAACACATTACATAGCCACCTTCACTCCAACCAACTAGAATGCATTGGCAAAATTTTCTCTCCCCTGTATAATTGTGTTTACATTAAGATTTACAAGAAATACAGAAAACTGTACAGCTAAGTGTTGTGACTTTTTTAGTTGATACAGTAAATTTTTTAGATGAACTGGCACAGGTTTATAAAAATAGACAATTTTTATTTATTGAGAATATATGTCATTATTTTTAACACAGAAGTACTTCTTACAAACATACTCCTCCTCCTCCCTGACAACTTGCAGCTTACTAGCTGCATAACACAAAAAGATTCTAGCATGGACCTACCTGTAAATCAATACTTTTAAAAGAATTTCCCTATCATTTTTCAAAGTGTAGACACTTTGAAAAGTCTTCTAGTAGAGATAATGTTTCCTGTAAAGCAAATTTCACCTTAATGTCCTTAATTAGCTTTAGCAGACCTTCGTTTAGACCGAAGATCTGGAGAGTCCCATGGAAGCACAGATTTTAATTGAGTTAATCTATTTTGAAACAGTAGACATACACATCATAGTTTTCATAACATGTAATTTTACCTACAATCAGTCTGAATAATTGCTGAAGATCAGAGAGCAAGCAACTGGCAGAGATGAGAAGAGACAGTCTTGTTTAGTGCTTAGCTGTACAACACTCAAGTCTTATCATTAATTACTGTTTTTGCCTGAAGCTGAAGAGAATGTCAGAGGAACTCTGGTGAGAGCATAGCACTGTCTTGGGAGGAGGGGATGCTCAGAAAAGAATGTACTACAGTTAAGATATTATTATGTTGGGGCTGGGAACATTTCTGCGTTTTTTTTGGTACAAGACTGAAATCATATCAATTCCAAGATATTGTGATACTTTTAATAAATACTAATATTTATCTGTCCCATTAATATTGTACATGCATTCAGATCTTGTTAATTTAATTTGTTTCCTAAACCAAAATTATATACCCATTTACACAGTTGATATTACATAAACAGTTAGCTAAATTAAAAGCTGGAATGAAAATAGGAATATTATCACCATTTTACAATTCAATGATTTCACAGTCAGAACTCTACAACACGAGGAAGGATTGTACAACTGGACACATTAATGTACTTTGATGAAAATTTTCAAAATTCCTAAGAATTTTTTGTCCTTTGGTGAGGTTTTGCAGAAAAACTGAAAAGTCTAAATATAGGTATATAAGAGTAATTTATTCTACACAGACTGCCACTTAACTGAATTGTAACTACACCATGAGAACCCTTTGAAAATGAGGAATGAACCCATCCAATTATTTCTCCTTGATTAGGTAAAAGAAAAAAAGTGTAGGAGCCTCTACAAATCCTGAGTCCTTTTGTTGACAGCCTGAAGTAGCTGTGCACAATGCATAGATACTGATCAGGCATTTATCTGATATACTGAAACACTGCTCTGTAATAGTTTGTATCAGCCTCCCAAATTGAGGTTCAAGCTATGATGTGACCATATAGACTCATTTTGTTTGCACATTTTGAAAATACTCACTAGAAAACTCCCAGGGTGGTGAAACGCTTCTGGTCCTCAGATGAAGCATTTTCAACATTTATTTATTGGACCTTTATATGACTATTCATTTTATTGCTGAAGTGATATAATTTCACCCCCACCTTTTTAAATTGTATAAATAGCTGCCATAGATTGTAACCCATATATTCCTGCCTCCAAGTGCTGTCTCTATTGCACCTTGCCTGTAAGGATTCACTAATTACTAGAGACCATGGGCTTCATTCTGAAATTGTTTGTGACTGCAAACCTCTCCTCTTGCTTGCCTCCAGACACACAAACTGCAAATACAGTAAAAAATAACTGCATTTCTTAAAACACTCCCTTACATCTCTTACCATCACACTGCTTCCAGTAGTAATTCCTGATTTGTAGACTGCTGCTGCAGGCAGTCCCACAACACGAGTAATGAGTCATGCAGAGCAGTACAAAGAGCCCAGGCAAACAGGGGAAATCACTTACACGTTCAGGAGTGCTGCAGCCAGTGAGGCAATATGTAGAATTTAGACAGTGGCAATATATCTAGGGCATGGCTGAAGATATAAGCCCTTCCTCTTTCACCTAGTCAGAGCACAGCCGGGGAAGATAGAATTCATGACTGGAGCCTGGGCCATCCCAAGAGGGCAGTAACAACAAATCAGCAAGAACAGCCTGCCAAAGGGAGACCAGGCAAGCGGTCCCTGTCTAAAATTTGGTAAATGAAGGGAATGAGCCACATGGTAGGGACTGAATCCCTTGCATTGAACAGGAAACAGCAGTAAGAAAGGGGGAAAAGGAAAGAAACTCTCTTTTTAAGGCTCAGTATACATGTGGAAATTGTATTGTATTGGCACACTTCTGAGTTGCAATATACATGGGAAAACTAGCATACCTGATTCCACCCTCTCTCTGAGACAGATGGTTATGCTACTGAAGGAACAGCTGTCAGTGTGCCTCAGGCACAGATGTGATCTTCAGGATATGTCTAAACTGTTAATTGAAAGAGATCTTCTGGCCACCGGGACTTAGGCCACACCCTGTGTTGCCCTTTTCCAGGATGAATGCTGATCATAGACTGGTTTGGGAGGGAATTGACCTTCAAAGGTCATCTAGTCCAACCCCCCTCAATGAACAATGACACCTTCAGCTAGATTGGGTTGCTCAGAGCCTTGTCCAACATGACTTTGAATTTTTCTAGGAACAGGACATCTACAGCTTCTCATGGCAACCTGTTCCAATGTTGCACCACCTTCATTGTAAAAAATTTCTTCATTATGCCTAATCCAAACTGACCCATCTTCAGTTCTAAACCATTTCCATTACAATGATGCACACTAGCTTCCTGTCATACTGCTTCACCTCAGTTTGTGTGAAGGGATGGAATCCTGGGCATCCACTGCAAGTAAGGATCTAAAGCATGTTATACTCTTTTCCCATTCTGGATTGTTGGGGAACAAAGACTCTTGTCCTGTTAATTCTTGTAAACACAAATGTATAAATGTGTCATGAGTTCTATTCACTTACCTCTTAATGGGAAAAATGTAATCTACTCTGCTAGCAAGCACAAAAATCACTCTTCATCACACCTCTGACTTCAGTGTGTCAGTAACACTTTCTTAGGCTATAGATGGTATTTGTTCAGTGCTGATTTTGAAGACCCCAGACTTCCCCTCAAGAGTGCAACAGCATAAAAGACTGCATATGCCAAAGTATGTCCTTTCTGAGAGCCAGCACTTGCATTAGACTACTCTGATTGTATATCTTCAGCTTGCTGTGTAAAAGAAAACAACTAAGTAGACGCACTGAGGAACAAATTAAGGGCTAAACTGTTGAGGTAAATTCTGCTGTCACCATGGCATTAATACAGGGAAGCTCTACTCATGTTGGTGGACTTAAACTGATATAAAATAAGGGTAAGTAAAACAACAGGCAAGACTCCACATACTAAAGAATCTTCTTAGCCCTTGGGATAGTATTATGCAAAATTAAGGCATTCAAGAGAGGATTTTGAAAGAAAAGGCTCTGAAAAAATATTGCCCTTGCATTATTACAGTGTAAGGTCTGATATGCAAAGAGCTGAGACTGCAGCCTACTATGTCAGGAATCAGGTTCAAAATGTCAGATGAACTAGAATAAATCTTCTTAAAGTTAATAATTCCTTTCATTGTTATTATTTACTCATCAAAATGATGTACTGACTTTTAAAAAGCAGGCTGTGTGGGATTTTTTTTCCCTTCTATCTTTAAAAATGTAAAATCTTACAAGGCAACAGACAAGAGTTCAAACAAGTTAGAAGATAACAAAGACCAGAATGCTGTGATTATTTGCACTAATATAAATAAGATTCCATGTATCTCACTGGAGGTGGGATTTGTTTTCCCACCTTATATTGTAAGAATATTACTTTTTTTCTTAATCATAGTGTCAGTTCAAACTGGTTTTAGAATTAAATACACATAGATGGTGTCTATACTATGACAGGTGAAAGAAATGTGGTTTTCTCAAAACAAAGCAACGTTTGTGTCAGTTGGAACTAAAAGATGTCTCTTTCTGCATGCTGTAGAGAGGAATGGCTATGCAGTAACTCAGCAAAAATCCTGAACAAAGATAAAAAATATCAGTTATTATGCACTTAGTTATTATGCACAGCTCTTAACAATAGAAATGACACACAAAATCAATGGAGAGAGGATATTTAAAAACCTTTTAATTTTATATAATCTGTAACAGAATAATTAGTTATAATTGTGATAATTAATAGCACCGATTTTGATTGGTATTAGAGAATATATAAATATTAAAAAGTTCTATTCTTGCATTGGAGAAAAAAAGCATGTTTAAGATACAGCAATCCACAGACAGAAGACTAAGAAAATACCTTCTATTTTTCTTCTTTCCAATACCAGGATGCAGTAAAACAGAAGGAAACTAATGAGAATAAATATAGTCATGAAATTTTCCCCTTTCTTATTAGGTGGATATTACATTTTTTCTTTATTTAGATGACTTAGTACTATGCTGCTTAATTATCCATTTCTTCATGTTCCCATCTCCACTTGTAACACTGTTGCAGGAAAAAAAATATTTTTATGGCTCTGTTCCAAACAATCTCACTTGAGTAATTCAGTTTAAAAAAAAAAAAAAAGCTATCAGCAGTACTTTAAGTTTTGCAAGTCAACAAGAAACACTGCAGAGTCAAACCTGAGACTAATTTTTCTTCCATTACTCAAGAATTGTTAAAATAAAAGCCTCTTCCATGTTCATGACTCTTAGAAGTATATTTGTAGCCACCAGAAAACTAAGCTGGATACAAGTGTGAATTCCATCAGATATGTGAGTCAGCTCCCCCAGACACTGAAATCTGGTCAGTAAAAACAGCAAATTACCCGACTCTATTTCCATTGGATCTCTTACCTAAGAAAAAAGTTGCATTGGATCTTTTGGGAAACATTTCGTTGCTTCAGGATGTGTGTGCCATATTCTGAAATTTGCTGGACTGACCTGGTGGCAGTTTGTACAGAACTGCTGGGATAGTCACCTACTGGATGAGACAAAATTAAGATGGTGCCAATATTTGACTGTCAACTTGGATGTGTGCTGTTTGGAGTTTCCTGGTCAAATTTAGATTTGATTATCTACATATTTTTTGCCCTTTAAAAAGTATGTGATGCGACAGAAGCAAGCTATATAGACTTTTCTTCCTTTTTTTTTTTTTTCTCTGAGTTTGTGGGCATTTTTCCTGTGTATGGCTCTATAAGAGGAATCTGTCCAACCCCACTTTTAAAACAAATTATGATGTGTGAAGAAACTGTACTGTGCTGCATCCAGTGGCGCAAGAGAGGATGAGCAGGCACATCCATTAGGCACACACAAAAATAACACACCTCATACAGGCTCCTGGAACAGTCCTGAGAGGGGCCCAGGAGGAGTGTCCCTTCCTCTGTGTTCCCACATGCCACAGGGCTCTCTGCTCCTCTGGGGTTGTAGAGATCAGCTCATGGTGAACTGATGAATCCTGGATAGTCCTAGGAGGACCCAGTGCAAGGTATTATTTGTATTCCCCTCCATGTACTATTACTTCTCTGTGCTTCTATGTACACAGAAGAGCCTTTCTGACATAAAATACAGATGCTGGTGCTCACACAAACTACTTTTGTATCTAGTCTTTGATCATCTTCAGGAAGTGCCACACTGAGAGTGTGTGGAAAGACAGAAAATGTTAGAAGAATTTGTCTTGGGGACCATCTTTGACAAAGCTAGTATTTCAATAGCTCTTTCAATGTCATTTCCATAAGTTCATGATTTTGTGAAGCAATGGGTTTCCAACTCACACAGTGCACAGAGAAGCACATCCTCTGTTATCAGAGAAGAACAATAGTTGACCCCTGTCTTTTTCCAAGATTTGTAGTTAAAAATAGCAGGTAAAATGCAAGGAAGATAATGTGTGATTAACCAACTTGTTCCAACAAAACAGATTTTGTTTTGCAAGCTGTCGTTTGTGAAGATGCATAATACAGTACATAAATGGAGAGTGCATCTCATGCAACCATTATGAGCTGCATGGTTGGTTCTGACAAGATCAATGGAAATATCTGTCCCCCTGCTATCAGTTTAACAGGTAGTAGTAACATCCATTTCTGTTCATCAAAGCAGCAAGGTGGGTAGTGCAGACTTTTCATGTATTTTCCTCTGAGCAAGTAACCCAGATCCACAAAAGTGATCCACTGACACTTTGTGGCATCTCAAGAATTAATGAAAATGACACCAGATGACATTGGCATTTCCCTTGTCATTCCACACAGCCCCTTCTGAAATCAGCACTGAGCATTTGATTTTAATGGTACAACAAGCAAAATGACAGCACAGAAATGTTGCTGGCATCAAAAATTCTTGCCATGACAAAGGCTACACAGGGGCTCCCAGAAATGGCCTGTATACTTTCTGGATTTTAGAAATACATTGATCCCTTTTATTCCTTCAAAAGAAAACCTGTGTAGATGATGAAGCCTTTTGCCTGAAGCAGCCATATTAGCTCTGTTTTCTTTTGCTTTTCCACAATTAGCATCAGCTTTTCTTTCTCATTCTTCTGGTTTTATTGATGCCTGTACATCTGCATGAATGTTCCCTTTCCCCTTTCATCTCTCAGCACACCAAAATTAGAGTGTAAATAGCTCTGTATGCATATCCTTAAGAGCACTGCCCTAAGTTTTCGGTGAAAATATTAGAAAATATTGGTCACAAGAAAATGTGACTGATCTGAAGGTATTCATCAAAACAAAACTAAAGTTTTAAAGTGATGTTTTGCAGAGTTTCCTGTGAATGTTGTTTTCCCAGTGTCTAATGAAGACTGCATGGAATGATAAAGTATCTCCAAAGGAGAACTGAAAATTACTTTCCACTATTTATTTTATAAATGCATATGATGTTAAGGCAACCTACAGAGCCCAGGGATTAGTTCATCCTCACTGTCAAGCAAGGTCGGCAGGTCAGCAGTGGTGGAGCAATGTGCAGAATACCTGTGCTAAAAAGGCCACCTCACTGCCCTTTGATGTTTAAAATTGTTTTGTTAGTATGTCCCTGTGTGTTGCAAAGCTACCACATTTCTAAGCAGAATTGTGAGCATCCTAAAGGAAGCACAAATTCAAAGCAATAATAGGTGGCCACGTTCCATGTACACCCTCAAAGTCAAACAGATTTACCATTTTCCTTAACTCTACCTGTCAATGACAGATACCCCCATATCACTACAGCAGCAATAATAATGGCCCAAATACAGCAAGGGGCTTGCTAGGCCTTGCTATAACTTAGTAATTTATTGTATTTTACATGGGAGCTTAAAGGTGAACCTTGTCATGAATCTCCATGATTTAGCACATATTACAGAGCTGCTTAGTGTGTAATTCCATTGTAAATTTATATTGATTTGCTGTACAATATATAGAATCTTATGGTGTAGCTTCCTTGAGAGGTTCTTCTTGCTCACCTGTATCATGCACTGTGACTGTGGCTCCAGTGTGAAACACTCTGATTTACAGGGGGCACAGATAATTTCACTGTGCAACTCTGCTGTAACCCTCTAATGGCGTGCTCACTGAGTCCTGCTGGAGGATAGGCTGGACTTTAACAACCCACTGATGCTACCACGTGGCAAAGCATCTGCAGCCAATGAAATATTTAAAGAACAGCTTTCAGAACACAGAATCTGTATTAAAGCACATTTGCTTCTAATCCAAACACTAATAAAGCGTCACAAAACATGACTTGTTCACATTTTCCACAAAAATCCTAGTATCACCAACACTACACATCAATTATTCCCGTTTCCAAAAACTCCAAGACTTTTAGCTTATACAGTGTTTTCACCTAGGTTTTTCTTAAGCCAAACAAATGTTCAAGTAACAGTTTGTGGTAGGTTGACTGCGGTCAGCAACTAAGCACCTCCACAGCCACTCCCTCACCCACCCTCCCACCAGGATGGTGGAGAGAAATGGGCAAGCAAACACAAGAAGAAGTTGCAAGTAAAGACAATTTAACATGTGAAAGAACAAGGATAAAATAATCCCCAAGTGACATAAAGACAGTCACTCACCACCTCCCACAAGCAGATCAGTGGGCAGCCAATCTCCAAGCCACGGCTGCTTTGAAAAGGCTCCTCCTGGATTTATTGCTAAGTATGTTATATTGTATATGATATCACTTGTGTCAGTTTGGGCCAGCTGTTGCAGCTCTGTCTCCTCCCAATCTCTTGTTGACTCCAGACTACTTGCTGGCAATGCAAAGTGAGAAACAGAGAAAATCTTGATGCTGTGTAAACCCTGCTCAGCAGCAGCTAAAACACTAATGTGTTACCAACACTGTTTTACCCACAAATCCAAAACACAGCACCATGTGGACTCCTTTGAAGGAAATCTACTCCATCCCAACCAGACCTAGTACACTGTTGTACAATATCTGAGAAAGCAGATTTCAGTAACATTGTCCTAAACCCTAATTCTGAGAATTTAGGCCAATAAAGTGCCTAAAATTCTCTGGAGTGAATTTGAGCCCAATGGCTTTGAATTCAATTCAATTCTACAGAAAGCCATGTAGAGTGTGTATAGAAGCACAAAACACTGTTAGTATTAGCTGCAACTCTGTAAGTGGTGACAGCAAAACAAGAAACCCAAAATGAAACAAAACAAGAAACCCAAAATGAAACAACAACAAAAGAGAAAAAACTAAGGACATAGCATTACCAGGATGGAACATCATAGTCAGTGTGAGATGGTAGAAGGCTCTATTTCTGGATGTTGTTATGATGACAGCTTAGTGTCAGCAAAGAACTCAAAAAGTGCTCCGAAATTACAGATTAAATTGAACAATTGTTATTGTGTACCTTCAATCAAAGAAAAATTGCTCTGTAGTTGCAAACTCATCCAAGTGATTTCTCACCTTCAACCAGTTATTCTTCATCCAGCAGCTGGTCTTTTTTTCTCAGGTGATGAATTAGACTTTGCACAAAGCACTCTCACCTGCTCAGTCCTCTTCACATCTTCCTCCTATTGCTCAAGACTAACACGTTTAGTGGAGTTGTTTGCAAGTAGTTCCTCTCCTCTTTACTTCCTTTACTGCCATACCCTGAAACTGCATTGGTATGCTTTCCACAGATGATGTATTCAAATGTGTTAAAACAGCAGAGTTGCAGAGCAGCTAAATTAATGCTCTGCAACAACCTTGCAGGATCAATTTTTATTTCAAGCATTTGAAGGATTTTGGACATAATTGAGCTCTTTAGTTAAAAAGAACCAAACAAACTAAACCAAAAAATCGTGAAGGTGTTGCAAAGAAAGTGTTGGAGGAAAAGGATTGCTAAGACTTGAATACTGCAATTTTGTGAAGAAATTCAATGTTGAAAAATTTGAGTTGTGGTAGCAGACTTGCAGAGCAAAGCCAAATAGGGATATGTACTCAGAACCACTGAAAAAATGGTCATCCCACATGCTGACAGTTATCTAGAATGTGTATCTAAATTTCAATAATTCAAATTCTGGGTAACGTTATGGTTCTGCTCAGAAATAGAAAGGTGGTTGGAATAGGTATATTTTGGGTGTTCATTCACTATGCTTTTATGATTTTCCTCCAGCAGATGGGAAAAAATGACACAACAGCATAGGTAAAAAGGAAGTCCCTATAAGCAAGCAGACCTCACAAAGTATTTAAGGTGGAAACATGAATAGAAATTCCAGTAGTGGCCTACATAAAATTACAAAAATGGAATACTGCCATTAAATTATTTGTACTTTTGTTGCAATGTTATTAAAGATGATACACCTAAAGATGATATACACACACATGAATATAGATACAAGCCTTTTACTAGACTAAGATTTAAATGCTGTTATCAAGAATGAAAACAATATTTGGTATCTGTGATCCTTTACTGAAAAGGCCATGCAAATTCAACAGATAATTAAACTTAGCTAAACCAGTGAAAAAGATATGCAATAGCTTTCAGCTGTCACACTATTTTTCTTAAAAAATATTGGAAATACATATATAAAATATATGGGTGTATTTTAATAGGTGATTTCCAGCACTGCATGACAGCTTGAGAGCCCAGAGGAACACTGCACAGTGCACTGCTGCCCCCTGGCTGGAGCCTGAAAGAATAAAATTTGAATATTCGCTTAAATATATGGCATCCTCACCTTGACGTGCTGTAGACATGTTAGCTAACAAATTCAATTCTCTTTTCATATGTCATGAAACCTGAAGCCTAGATTTGAAGAATGGCATTTCCAAATTGAAAATAAGCTACTGTATGAAGGGGTGTGTAGCTTTTTTATTTTTCTACATCACTAAAGAGATCAAGTCATGGTATGTACCAGAGGTATGAGGTACCTTCATTTTTCATTGCATACATTCAACATAAAATTTACCTGAGCAATGATGTTATAGTGTTTCACTACATTTTGACTGTGTTCCTAGTGCTCCATTATATGATATGTCTAACTGTAGCTGTACATCAGCTAGTCTGTATCTTCTGGTATGTTTTCTTCTGCATACACTAATGGATAGATTTCTCCCGTTAAAAGTAATGTGATTTGACTAATTTTTTATCTCCTAAAATAGTCTAGCAGTCTGTTCAATGATCACACAGCAACATGGGACCCAGCAAACAATGAGAATGAGTTATCCTATTATATCTCTAAGCACTATGAAGGTACCATGCATCAGGATCTACCATCTTAGTACAGCATAAATTGCACTTCAGAGTCCCTTATCAAAATAGTGCCACTTTCCATGGACATCGACCTGCTTCCAGTTTCATTCTCTTTAACACTCTGACATATTCCAGACTGTCTAATCTAAATCTTCCTTGATTGAAAACCTGCTGCTATGTTCTACCTGCAACAGATAGGAAGAAAAGATAATACTCTGCTCCTTAGCTACATCTTTTACATGCCTGAAAAACATTAGTAAAACCTATAATCTGTCTCCACTAAGCTACACACAACAATTCAGTTGTCCCTAGTAAATAGGTCCTACCTAGATGTGTTCACTCACTTTGGTCCCCAGGATTTTCTCCAATAAATCTGCATGTTTTCAAAGGGTTTCACCTTAATATCAAATCCTGAGAAGAATTTAATTGAGCAAAATGATCAGGTTTTTGTTCTTGCGAGCTATAACCTTCTTAATATTCCCTGATTTGCCTCTTTTATGCAATTGCTGAGCTGGTGAGATGAACAAAACCCAGACTCCTCTCTGAACAAGCACAAACGGAGGCTTTTCACATCCTTGTCTCAGTGTAGTATCCTGCATTTACTCTTATTCGAGTACATTTTTTTTTTCCTGGAAGCCCCACCCTGGAAATGTTCAAGTCCAGGTTGAATGGGACTCCAAGAACACCTGTTCTAGTGGAAAATGTCCCTGTCCATGGTAAGGGGTTTGGAACTAGATGACTATTAAGATTCCTTTTAACTCAAACCATTCTATGGTTCTATGATTTTATGACCCTGGAAAATCATCAGGAACTTATGCAAAATTACAAATGCCTCCTTTTTTAAACACTGCACATATTTATATTATCTAACTAATAATGCTCTAAACATTGACCTCAGACCTGTAGAAGAGTGAAGAGTATTTTCAGGCAACAAGTGAAGATGAAATGTTAATGATACAACAGTCAATAATAATTAATTTCAGCTGAGCAAAGTGAAGTAATTGACGTTTTCTTGTTGTCTTTCTAAAGAATATGCATGAAAATTTAGTTGGGGATACATGCAACTTTAAAATTCATAACTGCTCATGTTGAAATAAATGTTTTTATGCTTTCCCACAGAGTTGGAGTAACTTTATTTGTATTATATAGAATATATTTAGGAAAAGGTGTTAAACAATGTTGACCAAAATTTGGGATTCATTAGCTTCAGGCTCCATCTGTGAACTTCCTAGTTAAAAAAAAAAAACCAAACAACAAACATTCATTTGTCAGAAACATGATATGTTTCCATTTAATCATGCAGTCAATGTCTTTTCAGAGTATGAGTCATTGAGGACTACTTAGAAAATACCTGTAGATTTATTTTATTGGTGTACCTTATCTTACTATAACTGTTTATAACTTGTAGAACATCAGTTCTAGACACCTGAGGTTTTTTGGTTTATAAATTATGGCTTTCTGTCAATCTCGTCAGGTAGTTGGACTTACATAGCAAGAGATTTAGGTATGATATTATTTTGCCAATGTTGTGATAAGAAAAGATGTGGATAATATATGTAGTATATATAATAAACTTCATGTTTATTAAATTCACTTATAGAAGTCCATTATATATTATCTTTTTAAAAGTGAATGTATACACTGGCAGATAATTATAAATCCAAGACAAATGAAAAAATGTCTTATAAACCCACACCAACAAATACTATTAATCTGTGTGACTGCTGGGACTAAATATTAAGTATGGTAAGTAAGTTCTCTGAGCAAGGGAATAATTTTTATGTGTGTCTTCTGCCAAGAGCTTGTGAAAATGATAAGTATACAGAAAGGAAGACATATTTCCAGAGCCCCTGGAGAAGCGCTTGGGCAGCAAAAGAGAAGAATTTTTTTCAGAATGGGAAGTTCTGCTTAAATGCAAGGCTAGAGCTGGCCAATGCAAATTAGCCTGTAGCAAAGAAAAATAGTCCCCTATATGCCCAAAAATAGGGCATTCAAAAATGTATCATGTGAACAAGAGAGAGAATCAAATCCACCTGCCAATCAGACTGAGACAAGAGAATTAATCAAATTTCTTTAAATTATTTATTTTGTCTTGCTACCTGAGTATAAAACGAGTTCTTTGGAATCACACAACAAGCTTTAGCATACCAGGTGCTACATTTCAAGTACAATACTTTGTTGGGGAAGAAGGCAAGTAGCACGTTCCTGTTCACACCTTCCTAATCCTGCGAGTTGACAGAGGAATTGACTGATTCTTGTTTTTACTCCATTGATGACCAAACTCTTTCACTCACAAATTCTTATACATAGATCAAAATATTGTGACAAGATAAAGAACACCAGAAATCACTGTTAATGCAGAGGTGGTATAGGAAACAAATGTTTTCTTTAATGATAAAGGATGACAGCAGCAACAAAACCAAAGAGCAAACCTAAACCCCAACTCCTGCTATTCCTAAAAAAATATTTTTCTTTACACCAGCTGCCATTTCTAATTTTAGGATTGGTTCTTTTGTCTTTCTATTTTAACCATGATTTTTCAGCCCCTGAATTTCCATCTTCACTCTTTCTTCCTTGTTTCAACCTACTCTTTCTGCTCCTCTCCTCTCAGTAATTTTCTGCATGCTTGATAAAATCAAGTTTCCCAATAAAGTACAGTTTAAGCTCTAAATTCTCTGGCTTTTTTGCCCCTTTTTTCCTCATTTGATATTTAAATCTGAATTAACCCATTAACCATCAAAACAGATATAAAACCAGATCATTTTATATTGCACAGTGGCTTGACCCTGCTGCCTTTCTATGAATTATTCCCTCTTCAAGTCACCATTTGATTTCTTTTAGTATCTTTATTAACTATAATTCTTGAAAACTCCATTCAGCAGCAGAATTCATGATGTTCATTATATAATGATGATCATTATATAATCTGTCCTTTTTTATTTATGTCCATTAAGATACTGATTCCTGCCTCTCAGGTTCTACAGCCTCAGTACTTTGCCCCTCTCTCTACAATGTTCATTGTTCTAGCTTATGCTTTAAATCAAACTCATATTCTTCTGGTTTAGAAACCCATCGGTTACTGAATAGGCTGGAACAAATCCCATAACCATGCTGAACATGAAATTCCTCACCTTCCCCAGTTCTAAACCCCACTCCTCATCACTGTCGCCATCACTACCACTTTCCTGCATATATACAGTCCTGTTACAGTTGGGTAGCTGCTGTTCTCCATTTCACCTTCTCTTCTTCTGACCAGCAGGTCTGCCCAAAACACTCCACCTGTTGTTTTTTTTTAAGCCTTTTAATTTCATTTCATTAATATATCAGCTTTGTGCTGCCATGAATGTACATGGACAATTAAGTGTAATTACCATGTACTATATAAAGGAGTGGGGAAAATCCCAAAGCATTAAAACATTTTAAAATATGTGAACTAATTTCAAGAATCTTATCCATTCACAGTATGCATTTACACAGCACAACTACAGAAGAGTGTTCCTTCTAAATAAAATATCCCAGGCATTTATTCCTTTCACTATCCATTTCTTCTGTTTCTAACTCATAATGTTTCATGGCAACAAAGTATCGGATAAAAGTTTCACCTAATGCTTCCTTGATGCACGAATCTTCCTCAAGGGCAACCAGAGCATCTTCTAGTTTCAGAGGGATTGACGAGTACTTCAGATCACCAGTGTGATTTTCTTCTTCGAGCATGTCATCATAGCTGAGTCCTCTCTTTATTCCATCTAGACCTGCAGCAATAGTAGCAGCAAGGACCAGGTACGGGTTTGCTGCAGCAGAACTTAATTTATTCTCTATGTAAGTGCCTTTTCCTCCATGACACTTGACATTAAAGGCACAGCTGTTATCATTGTATGCCCATCTTGCATTTACAGTCTCTTTTGATTCTTTACTGTATTTAGAATAAGGCTTGCGGCAATTGGTGGTGGGAGCCATCAAGCAGCTAATAGCTGCCGTGTGTGCCAAGAGACCTGACAACCAATTTTTTCCAAGCTCTGAGAGCTCCTCAATTCCATAACCAGCAGAAAACAAATTCTTCTGGCCATTCAGATCCCACAGGCTGTGTGATAGAGCCCCTGAATTGTAGAACCCTGATTCTGAGAAAAAGCTAGCCACGTAGTTATACTTCTTAGCCACCTCTTTAAGGCCTGTTCGAAACGTGAAGGCACTGTCAGCTGCATCTAGGCCAAATGCTGGATGAAAAGTGATCTCCATTTGCCCAGGCCCAGTGGAAGAAGAAAAGCTTTCAATGTTGGCACCAGCATAATACATTCCTTCAATGAGCTCCTGAATGAAAGTCTGGTCATGGTTATTTAGTATTGTGGCTGCAGGAAAGGATATTGTCTTTGAATTTACAACCTCAGTAATGCCATAAATACAAAATTCATAAGTGAATGCAGAGTGCAAAGAAAAGCCATTGTCCTGGAGCTGGCTCAGCTGTTTCTTGGCTATGTGCCTTGGGGAGGTCATTAGTGGGGTGCCCAGCACGGTGAAGGAATCACATATCACTCTTGCAGTCTGCTCAGTCCAGGGAAGTATTCGAAATGTTGATAAATCAGGGTTCAGAATTATGTCACAATTGAAATTGGTTGCATTTATGTAATCTAATTCATTATCTTTAGGATTCAGCGTCAGTTCAAGGTAACTTCTGGGCATGGCGATACCATGAATTGCTTTCTCCTAAACACAGAGCAGAATTGCATATTACCAAACCAGAAAAGAGTTCAATGGTATTTTTTATGTATATAAAAGATGTAAAATTCAGATTCTCAGGTAGAACAATGATATTTTTGTAAAAGAACACTAAAATGCAGTGATCACTGACGTGAAGGGTAAGAATCAGTTACTGTGTCTTTATAAAGCAGAACAACTTTCTGCAAGATTGGTATGAAAACTATGACATCAATGATCATTTTTTAAATTTCCATACAGGACAAAAAAATTCTTCAAGACTTTTCTTGCATGGTGTTTATATAATTATGGGTATCACCAGTTAGGTGCATACTTTGCAAGTCAGACTTTTATCTAAAGTTAGTCTGTTTAGCTTCCATACCCTCTGACCATTTTTTTTACATGGACCCAAGTGACCACACAAGACTCATATCAATACAATTCAGTCTGTTACTTCTCTTTAAATACTGTTTTTCAGATGCAGCATTTAACAGAAGAATCTCACTTTCCAGACTTCAAAAGTTTGGGGTAATTTGCAGGTAAGCACTTCTAGGTGAGAAAATTTCGTAATTATGCTTTCTTCTCCATTTGAACAGAGAGCTTCAACTGATGAAAATTAAAGGCAGGTAAGACCCTGTCAAGCTGTTCATGGGTATAGGGTCTTAAAAGGCCAACAACATTTTCTGGTTGGGCATTCACTCCAACAAGACCCCAAAGAAGGATTATCTACTTTCAATCAAGCACCTTTACAACTTACTTTATGATCAAACATTTTTCTGATGAAAGCTGCAATTAGGCCAAGTTCTATCAAGTGGAATTTGGCTCATGTTTACATCTTACCTTTATTCTTCTAAGGGAAAAAAATGCCATTTGTGTGAGCAGAGGAGACAGAAAAAAACCCAGAAAGAGGCAAGCTCAGAGCTGAAAATAGCCAATTTTTCATATCCAGATGGAAACTGCATATGGTAGCTTCTCTTAATATAACTGAATGAATGAATGGATGAACAAATGGATGAATGTATGAGTGAATGAATGAATGAATGAAATCTGTCTTCTTTTAAGCAGGTGACAGTCATCAGTATCAATGTGTGACACTCATAACCAAAACTGCACACTCTGGTGAACTCTGCTCCAAGATGTCTAAGCTGTCCATTTGGCACTGAAAAAGGTGTCAAAGGTGACTACCCCATAGTAGTATCTCTCCCTCCTTGAGTGCTGTTACCTAATATATCCTGCTTCCTAATTTGATTTTTATTTCCTGAATCATTACTATGGCAAATATTGCTGTTAAATCATCATGCAGCTCAGTGATATTGTCCTATCTTATTGATAATTAGGAAATTTATCATAACTAAAATGATTTCCTTATTTCCTTTAAGCAATTTTATTTCTTTCAGTGCTTACTCCTTTCTTTTTTGTCACGTAGAGACATTCACTAAACTAAAATTTTTATAATATGTTGAATATGAAAAGATATTTCTGAGGGGAGAGATTATTAGAACTTCAAAGAACTGAAATTATTATCCTTATCTAATTAGATTACTATTTGGAGGAAAAGAGGAATAAATGATTGCAATGATGAAAGAAGTCTAGATCCTTTGGGAACATGAGCAAGGGGAGGGAACAGATAATTTGTTCTAAGCTCAAGTTGCTGCCTGCAATATGAAAAAAATATAATTTAGGGATGGGGGCATGAAAACACCTAAAAGTACTACTAGAAACCAAAAAACTTACTTGAAAAAATCGAGAAGGAACATTCTTTGATCTTGACACACCATGGAGGTCTACTGATTCAAATCTGACAAACTGCACGTTGTCTTTGGCCATCTGCTGCTTAATAAATTCAATATGAGAGAACAGGTAAAGAAGAGTTGGGTTTCCGAGGCCGTTTACATCAGGGTCTCTGTTGAATGCTAGAAGTGAAGAGGAATGTTCATGTCAAACAAAACAATGAATGCTGGAATAAGACTGTTCTAAAAAGTGCAATAGTAGGAAATTGTGGCATGGGGTATAAAAACAGAAATGAGAAAAAGATACGGATCATGAAAGAGTTTTGCAAATAAACACACATATTTTTCCCTGACATCCTGTGTAAAATTCCTTATTTTTTGGAATGGTCTGTAATTTAAACTTTTTTCAAGTTAATAAGAGAATACATGGTAAAACCAGGAATTTATGAGGTTTGTTGAGTATTTTTAGGAGCAAAAGCAATAAGATATCTATTTCCCACTGAAAAGTGACAAAATACAGGTGCTGTTTCTTCAATGACTTTGTCATTGAAGTGCGCTGATAGCAAAACAAAATAAAAAGGGCACTTGTCTTCTACTAAACCTTTCTTGAGGCCTATAGAGGAGAATCACAGCCTTCTCCAGCACAGGCAGTGACTTTTAAGGGAAGTTTATGCATTTATATATTTTCTGTTATGGAGTCATCTAATCAACTCTATTGCAGAAGCTGTAGGGCTCTATAAACTTCTTGGACATGAAGGCAATAACACCTGAATATAACTTCTATAATGGAGCAGAGAAATGGTCACATAACTTCCTTTCACCAACCTCAATCTCTCAGCCTACTTTTCTTTTGAGTATCTATGTAATGGTTTTATTCAAGTTAAACTACATAAGGTGTTAACTTCTACTTAGTACAATAAACTAAAACAACCAAGAGTAAAACTTTATATAAACAGGTAAAAAATTGGAGAAGATGTATTTCTTTTCACATTTCTGGGAAAAAAGTCCCCCATTCTTCCTGAGGATGTGCACAGACTAATTTTTGCAGATGTTTCAAATCCACAGTGGAAGATCACCGACAGCAACCATTCAGCATCAGCCTTCAAGTGGAAGTTTAAAGCTTCATGCTAAGGCACTCTGAACTTTGATGGGAGCAATCCTAATCTCTCCAGTAGCAAATTACCCATACTAGAGCAGATCTTCTCTAGCAGCAGTCAGCAGGCACAAACACAGCTTTTTGACCTCTCCTTTGGGGCAAGTAGGACTGCCAGTTGCAAGACTGTAAGAGGGCTGCCAGATTATTTCCTAAGAAGGCCACAAATTCATCTGTAATCATAGACTTCTCAGAATCTTTGAGTATTACTGGAGCACTCTCCAGCTTAGATGGCAAGGACGATACTTTAGGTCAGTCAAATAAGAGGAAGTTAAGTAACAACAGTGCTACATGAGAACTGGAAGCTAAAAGCACAGAACAAAATTTAGGTAAATAGGAGAACAGAGTAAAAATTGAATAGAAAGAAAATAATTTTGTCACATTCACTCCTCCTCATGACATCTTTCTCTCTGGTCTGTCTCAACTCTAAGTTCTTTATAAAACTAGTTTTTCTTTTCCTAATGTCTTCTATAAACACTGGAGCAATATGCCCTTTAAGAGGTGAGTATTAAACAAGGAAGTCCTGTTTAAATGTTTTGTGGCACTCACTCTGTTACAGATGCTGCCAAAACACAAGAGCGAGTGGGGAAGACTGGCCTTGTCTTGCCTGTGCCACCAAGTAAGTTATTTGAATACCATTTCAGTCATCCTGTAATGTTGTTTTACAACATATAGGTTTACCGGTATTTATGAGATTTGACTTTTTTATGAACATGACTGTTATTCAGAAGTTTATTAACAGGTATAAACTGTGGCTGTTCTATAGATTAACAGAACTTTAAAAGATTCTAAAAATCTTCCTAAAGTTTATATCAAGAGAATGGACAGAAATCTGAGGCTTTTACCTTTAAATCAGTGCCTGATTTACATGCTTAGTTTCCTTTGCAAAGATGGTAAATATTTCCTGTCAACCTCCTGTCACACCGAGATTTTTAAGTCTTTGTATTGTTCAAAATAAGGCTTGGCTGACAAACCTTGACATTAGTTAATTTTTGATATAAATTTTGCAAGTGTTTCTTAAAATGCCCTGAAATGTTGTCTGTTAAATTTTCATCTACTGAACAAATATTTTTCAGGTAAAAATATATAAATCATGAAAAAAACCCCAGCTTTGATTCTGATCTAATTAATTCTTTAAAACAATATTCCTGAGATATACAGATTATATAAATCAGTATCAAAGAAAAACACAAATATTATGTGCATTCATATTATTGATGCATAAATTAATTTTAAAAATACAGCTACAAATATACTTAATTTTAACATCTGCCAGTGGCAGGTGATTTTCCAAATTTTATATGTATGTTGTCTTCGAGCTAAAGTTATTTGAATAAATATATAATTCTATTATGTGAACAAACATTAACAGAAAATTAATAAATATAAAATGTTTCTAAAGAACACTAAGAAAGCAAAAATTAACAACTAAAGAGGAAAGAATTTGTCTTTTCCTGTTGGACTTTTAAATTATGAGACTAAATTCTATATATTGCTCTAGTATTAGGCTAGAATTAATCTATATAGCAGTGTAGACACCCTGCTAGTCAAAAGACACTTATTCGTCTACAAGAGCCTTTTTCCAAAATCTTTTAGAATCAACAGAAACAGTCATGCAGCCTTCACATACATTTTAAAGTTCATATTTTATATCATTTGCAGATTAACTTTCTCATTGAAATAATGTTTCTGTAAATTGTAAGACAGATAAAAATGCCACCTCTGACTGACTTTGGAAATATGAGAGGGGATTTGTTTCTTAAGTAATAATTAGTGAATAACTGCTAACTGCTCACTTTTCTACTGCATAGGACACAAAATGTATTTTCTTGGTAGCCCCTAAATAAATCACTGTCAAACTAGATCTGTGATGCCAATAATTATTAAAGTTTGGAAAGGTTTAGTAGGGAATGGAGTACTCTGTCTTTACTCAGTTCATATAGTCATTATCCAGAGCATTAGTTACTAGAGGTAAAGTAGATAATAAATATTTTATAGGCATAGGTGATTTAGAATCACAGTCTAAAAGTTTTACATTCTTCTAAGGGAGGATTCTGTGTAACTTTTTCTCTAGGTTTCTGAGTGTCTAGAAGTAAGGGCATCTTCCTTTTCATTTCAGCAAATCTCCTCAAAGAAACATGTAAGTTCAATGAGATGGTCAGATTTTTGTTCAGGTTTTCATTTGAAAAGTCAAATAAAAATCCAGACTGGCCATCTTTCTTTAGGCAGATTATTAAATATCTACATCAGTTTGGCAGGACACAGAAAAGAACCTAATGTTTGTTTGTCTATGGTTCTATCTGCATTTCCCATTTGAGTAACCATCGAGAAACACTTGGTAATAGTCATGTTTCTACAGTAATTAGTACAAAATGTCTACAAATACAAACTATCTTCACATATTTAGAACATATTAATTGCACAAAACTAAAAATACTAACAATAATAATTAAAATTAACTTATTTATAGCAGAAGAGTGGTGCCATTCTTAGATTATTAATAATATTTAAATCATCTAGATTGCTAAGAGCAGCTAGGGTAAATAGTTGACATCAGCTTTCCCTTCTCAGCAACAGAAAAGTGCCAAAACAGAAGAAAGTGCATGTTCCAGATCAATCTCTCATTTTCAACTTGTTCAAGGCACTCTTTCCCGTGGTCCCTTATTAAACCACACCTCAACTAAATTAAACAGTTTTTCAGTTCTAGAAGAGGTTACTATGTTAGAAATCTAACATAGGGTGCTCTGAAGATCTATTTTGAATCCTTTTACAAGAACAGATACCTTGTGTTGATGGTATTTACTAGCAATGAGTTTCACAGAGTAATCACACAACTACACTCTTCTAAATCCTGTGGAAATTCCTGTCAGAACCAGTTTAAACATGTTTGTTCTTCCTTACAATACTCTGGTTTGTATATTTAAGAACAGCCAGTTTACTTGTTTTGCACAGCATGTTATTTACTGTTCTCACTTTTGCCTTCAAACATTAACCACCTTTATTTCTCAAACCTTATATGACAGTTTTTCCTACATTTGATATCATTTGTATTGCTACTTTTCTATTCACATCTGTTTTTTTGACATGGTAAATAGACATCAGTTGCATTTGAATGCTCTATTGATGTGAATTGTGATCAGAAGCATCTTCAGTAGAAAAAATACGCAATTTCCATTTCTTTCTGACCTAAAAAGAGTTTCACCAAAACTGTTTACTGATTTGATTTCTGCAGTAAAGTACACAAAAAGTAGTTTCCTACCTCGTATTTTAACTCACCTATAAGACTCATAAGAAGGGAATGAGTATGTAAGAATACTAGAAACTCCCAAAGGATGGGAGACAGTAAAAATATTTTCCTGATCTCTTTGACAGTGAAACTTTCAATTCGCTTTTTCCCATTCATTTCTTTGTCTCATGAGGGTCTGCTTTCTTTTTTAAACTTAATTGCAAAGCAGACTTTTTACTGGCATCACCATGGAGAAGCTCAGCTTCTTCTTGAGTTCTATAGCTAATTTAGAGACTGACATACAGCTTCAATCAGCCATGAATTATTCTTTCCAAAGTGTATGACAACAACATGACACAGCTTCTCAGAGAAGATACATCTTCAAGAGTTAAATTCAAAGTACATTTTTATCTGTCAATAAATGAAAGATAAAATAAATAACCTGTATTTTTTTACATTCCAGGATATTTTATAAAAATGGCTCCTCTGTAGTGAATGAGAAAATCACCACAGTTCTGTACAAAATTTAGAGGACTTGAAACCAAAATGTGCAGGTGTCTGAAAGAAATTTAATTTGTGTAATACCCAATGGAATTACCTAACTGATAATCCTAAACAAGATGAAACTACACTGGCCTATCTTTCTTCAAAATCAAACAGCAAATTTGGATTTAAGGAAGGAATCACTGAACAAAATTGAGTGAATCAAGGCTTACACTGTTGCAAACTGGGAAATCCCTTCTGGTCTAAAAATATTTGTCCTAATTTAAAAAAAAATCAAGAGAATCATAGATTAGTTTTTGTTGAAAGAAACCTTAGAGATCATCTAGTTCCAGTACCTATGCCATGAGCAAGGACACCTTCCACTAGACCAGGTTGTTCAAATCTCCATCCAACCTGACCTTGAGCATTTCCAGAATGAGAGAGAGCACTACACTTAATAGGAAGCAAGGTTAATTAGGGAAGAGACTTTGTACAGTATTGAAGGTAAGGACTAAACTTCTCATGAATATGTTGTAGAAGGAAAGGCAGCTGGCAGACATAACAAGCAGAGAATGCAGTTCCCTTATATTAGGTCCAATCTTTAACTATTACTGTAAAGAAAAATAAGCATTTCCAGTGGGTGGGAAGAATTACTGTCTGGATACACCTCTTTCTCACACAAAGTCATACAATGACTAGCTTGTGACAAATACCAGAGACAGATGAATCTCAGCTGAAAGAGGACAAAATAGATCAGAAAGACTGGATGCAAGTCGTGTCCAAGCATTTTTCTTTTATATAGATCAAGAGGAAAAATGGGGAATCACACAGAGTCACAGAGGAGGAAGATTTCAGCTATTAGTATGGAAGATAAAGGACTAAAGAGTTTTTGGTTGCTTTGGTTTGTTCTTAGAGTTCGTTAGGTAAAAAAAAAAAAAAAAAAGGTGAGCTGTATATCTTTATTTGAAAAGAAAAGGAGAGAAAAGGACATTTTTTTTTTTTTTCAACAGAAAATAAGGGCAACCAAGAAGGTTTAGAAAGGAGCTGAGCTTCAGCTCTGTTATGCTCCAACTCAGTTCAAAACATAGAAAAAGAGAGAAAAATGTTGTTGATCCACAGATAAGGCATGAAGAAAGAAAATGGAGGAAGAGTATGTCTTTGGCTCATTGCCTTAGGAGAGCTGCAAGAATGGCACAGACTGTGTAAAATACAAAGCAGAAAAGGGTACCAAGAGAAAAAGACAGTCCTAAATCCCAAAGTAAGACATTGTTGTGCTGCAGGAATCACAGCAGAGGCAGTGACTATGAAGTGACCACTTATATCCTCTGATTGTCCACTTACAGCTCTCAAAGAGTCTCCATTTTTATTTCCTTGTGACTGACTAGATTTACTGAGCAGAATCAGTGGGGGCAGACATGTCTCCTCCAGGTGAGAACAGAGGACAGTGAAACCACATGGGAGGTTGAAATTTGGTTCAGAGTGTGAGCAAATTTTTATATGTCAATGGAGATAAAAGCCTAGGCTATTTCTTTGCTGAAGGATAAATAATTCTATCCCTAAATATTAGGTAGCATCATTTGTTAGTGCCTCATTATTAAAAGTAAGAGCTTTGAACAAGTCAAGAGTAAGAACATGAGGTTAATATTGTAGAAGAAGACGAGATTTCTTGTAGGATGAAATCCTACAAGATGAAATCCACTTTTAAGTATGAAATACAGCCTGCTAGTGTCCTCTTGATATGTTTTTCTTTAAAAAGCCAGGTTAACAAAGGAACCTACTATTTGGGGTCAGCACATCATTCTTGAAGCATTCAGACTTTTTTGTGCGCTTGAAATTTCAACAGTCACTAGGTAGCCACTGGTGCCTGCAGCCATAGCTGAAATGTATTTTCTTTCCTCAGAAAGTTTCCTCTCTCTCAAACAGTTCCCAAGCTGGTCATATTTACATGGCCATATATTTGATATATACTCAAGAATATGAGTCCTGTTGAGAGGACCTGCTTCTGGAGCTGTTCTGGATGTCCAGCTCTGCAGTCTGCATTGAGTAGATTTTAAAACACTTTTTATCCTGGCTACAGACCAAGACATGCAAAACAAATTTGAAGGCTCAGGTGACAGACTTATTCCAGAACTTTGCTCACCTACAGCTACTGGGGAGTAGTTTCCTAAGGTCCAGAAGAGTGATTCCTCCTCATCCTGTGTGATGTCACCAGGCTCAGCTGGTCCTTCTGCCCACATGAAAGGCGTGTGGCTGCTGAGGCCACCTGCAGTCCCTGGCTCTGGGAGCCCACATCCCCCAGTGTCAGAGGGGATGATACACCAAGACTGTGGGGTATTATGATCCTTGGGTGCTTCACATTGCTTGAATAAGGTTGTTTCCTTTGGCCTCCTCTCTGGCTGTTGTAGTATTAATATTCTAGCTTAGTAGCATGCAGAGCAGCAGGTGGTAAGATTTCAGTTCAGAGAGGTCAATATACACCTACCTTATGTGCTAGATACACCATACATACAGCACATGCATGAATTCATCCTCTGTGTATGTGCATACTATGAATGGTTATTTAACACTACATACATTCTTTACTGTTATTCTTATTCTGTACTGTTTGTAATCATCCCTCTTTGTCTCCCAAAAATGCAGGGATTGAACAGGCTTAAGAAGCACCTGGTAATTGATGACTACATACCAACTTGCAGAAATGCACATCATTATCAGATATAGACACTTTGGCAAATAAAATTCCTAAATTCAGGCTAGTGCTGTCAGTATATTCACCTAATTAGCTGCATGTGTTAGGTTTCTATCTTTCCATGGAGAAGTGCTTTAGATCGAGTTTTAGCTTTAGCTTCAGCTCCAGTTTCTCTGACATTGTTCAAGTAACATTTTTCTTACTAACCCAAATATCTGACATGTCTTCTCCTTTTCTATCATTTTTTCCCATGCCCAAGCACCTCTTTTATAAAAGATCTGACAAGAAATGGACAAAATGCATATGTAGAAATATTTCCACACTGTCCAATCAGAATTTTGGAAAAAAATATGGATTTATCATTTTAGAGAGATGATAGCCATGTAACTAACATGACGGTATATAAATCCTCCCATGTACTCTGAATCACTGATGCTCAGCTACATGTTTTAACCTTGCTGTTGCTGATCTCTAGAGATTGTCCCTTAACTGTGTACTTTTATAACAAAGTATATTCCTGTTTTGGCCATATCTCAACACTGAGTGGATCTGAAATATAACCTCTTGTAATTTTCCCAAACATTTTGGATGAAGTTCTCTGATTTGAGCAAGTTCAAATATTTGAAATCTTGCAAATTATTGGAAAATGTATTTCAGATCTACTCAGTGTCATGATATCTTTAGATCCAAGACTTCAAAGACTTTGGTAACTGAAATATTTAACATAATATTTTAGTCAAAAAAATGAAAATATTTAGGACTTGATCTTATCAATCAATAAATTACCACAGGCAACCATAAAATACTGTTTATGCAAAGGCTCATTAAACAGTGCAGAATTTTATCTAAAACTTTCTTTTCTTCAGCTCAGTTACTAAATATATTCAATGAAAATTAAGTTTTGAACATATACAGTTCTTATTAGGTAGAAACTATTTCCATGCATTCCATTTACTAGTTGAAATGTACAGTGAGCCCTACAACTTGTTCAGTCAAAGCCAAATGGAATCCAAACCTCATGAGATTCCAAAATGTTTGCTATTGAATACTTTTCTGATGAGACATAACAGTTTTCTCCCAGCTCCCCTCATAGTTAGTTCTTATCTGTAGGTCTCTGTCATTGCTACCAACAGTCATAACAGGGCACGATTAATCCCAGGTACCTTTAGGCATCTCAGACAAATGACCTAAACTAATCATCACAGGACTTCTTTCCCACTGAGTGGAAATATACACTCACCTTCAGAGGTTAATTTTTTATCCACCCCTAAAACCTCTTTGAAAACAAAATGCCTGTCTTTACTGACTAGGTAATAAGCCTTGGATTAGCTACTTCACGTTGAGTGGTTACAACTGGTTTGAAATCTCCCTGTGGAATCTACAATTAATCTCATCAGTTCCCTCTACCTTGTAAGTGATGCTATGACTAAGAATAATTAGTCCTATGTTTTAAAATGCACTTGCTGTTTTTCAGACAATGAGAACACAGTACTGTTAAAATTTTGATAATGAATTTTGCTAGCCATTATCAATGTGAAAAACAATGTAGTCTGGAAAGGGAACAACATCAAGCATAGGCTGAGCACTAATCCTCTAACCTTTTTATTCTAATAGACATGAATAGAGAGTGGTTCAAGTGTGAAGAATCTTTTCAAAGCTTTGTATTTCTCATGCAGTGCCTTGAGTAAACACGCATACCGTTCATGGATATCTTTTTCAGACTTGTTCAAACTGGGTAATACAAAATGTCTACCAAGAAATCCTGCAGCAGCTAATAATCGACATGTTCAAATTGTCTGTTTTCAGAGTATCTAAAGCAGGGTTTCTATCCATTTGTCAGGAGACTTGAAAAAAGTAGGATAAATCAATGTTATTGTAAACATTTAATTGCTATTATTATATTTTGTTACATAGTTAATGATGGATAAATATTTTATCAATTAAGAGATTCATGTATCTTGTATCAGTCAGATAAGTCAAAAGGAAAGATATCTGTCCTGGAAAGCTGATAATGTGATCTCGGACTGATGCTCATGGAAATGTATTAATCCCATATTCATACAACTGACAAACTGATGTTTTTGTGCTTCCTGGAAACAGAACAACAAACTGCTCAAGCCCATTACATTATCATAGCTAATAATAGTTTCCAGTTTGTTGATCCAGCTAGCCCAGAAGCTTTTACAAAGAAATCACACCCTATTAGTAGCAATTAATTGTCTCTATAAACACTTCCAAAATGGACTTATTGAACAGCATGAAAATAAGTGCAAGTTCTCTCTGCCTCATTTGCTTTTCTTCCCCTATAATTTATAAGAGATGTTTTTGCATTCCAATCCTCTCACAAGACAAATAATTGAAAACATCATCCCTACATAGGAGAAAATTCTATTGCTGGAAATGCTTTTTAAAAAAAGGAAATTTTAAGAAACACAGATGCAACCAGAGCTTTGCAGTATTTAGCAGAATTTTGGGAAATGCTGCCTGCACTCAGTTTAAATGAGGAAATATTTCTGTTTTAGTGAAAAAGACATGACCATTTGTGCATGAAAATTTTTGGCAGGCAGTTGGGCTTATAAATGCCTTGCTTTAAAAAAAAAAAGCAGCATAGATACAGAGCACAATATCCAATCCATCCTGTTCACACAGAAACCACAGGTGTCAGCTCTCTCATGCACTAGCTCTGACTTAAATTTGCAGCTTAGCAAAACACCACAAAACAACAGGAGCATTTTCTTTAAGAGGAGAGCAGGTGATGGTTAAGTATCCTTACCGTCGAGGCCTGTGGAGGAGTCAAACTGAAGCTCAGGAGCTGTGCTTTCTGCAGGTGTAGGAGCTGCTGGCAGTCCCAGAACAAGGTGATCCACATTGCTGCCCACTGGTTGCTGCTGATCAGAGCCGGCAGAGCTGACGACCAGGACAGTTTTGCTCTGCTGCCCCATTCCCTCCTTGTGGAAGCTGAGATACTTTTGCTTTTCCTCTCCAAAATGGGGACTGAAAGTCTCAAAAGGCTGGCCCTGCTTGTCAGCTGCTTTCTCCCAGGGTTTCATATTTTTCTGAGCAAAAGTGCCACCTGCCTTGCCACAGAAATTGGGCCCATGAGAAAGCAGATGACCTTCACTCAGCAGGTTTTTCAACTCCTGTAGACTTCGTTTAGAAATGCCAGGTGCCCCCTTGAAGGACTCAGCAGTATGGCTCCCTGGAATGGATGCAGCACTTCCCAGAGAGCCCATCTTTGTCACATGAAAGTTGACAACTTTTTCTTCCATTCCACCCCATTCTTCTGGCTTACCCCTTGCCTGCTCACTGTCCTTCTCCCTCTGCACTTCCTCCTTGCAGCCACCTTTCTCTGCAGCTGTTGCAGGCTGCACACTTGTGGGTAGCTTCATGTGAGCTGCTGTATCTGTTTCCTCATGCATTTTTCCTAATATTCTTTTCCCAGTATCAGCATATTCTTGAGTTTCTTGTATTTCTCCACATCTGTCTTCTTTACCATCGCTGCCAGAATTGGAACTGTTGTGACCTCCTCTGTCCATTTGTACCGGAGGAAAGGCAGTGGGGTTTTGAAGAGACTGCTCTGATGGCAGTTCTGAGCAACCAGTGGTTCCTTTAAGGGGACAAGGATCTGGGATTTTTGAGGTGTGGGACAGCTCCATCTTCTCATTTTCTAAAGGAGGAACATACTTTGTAGGACCTTTGATTCCCTTTTTCTTTCTGAAACCACATATATTGTTGCCATCAACTTCATCATTGTCACTTTCAGATGTATTCTGTAACCAGCAATAAAATATACAACCAAACAACATGCATGAATGACACAGAACATGGCAATGGAGTACTACCACCTGCTGCATTTACTTTGTAGTACTTCCACTACTTCTTGATGATGGGAGTCTCTGTGAACACTTACTTTGATCATTAAAATATTTCACAGAATTCTTTTTCTTTTGTTTTAGAACAAATTCGGAGAAAACATCTTTATAATACTCCTCTTAGGCAGATTTAGTAGATTATAATATAGAATATAGTATATTGCATTACGTCATTTGCCAAACATATGTCCATTAAAGTTGAAAAAAATATACTTGAGTACTTACAATTAAATATATTCCTGGTCATATTAAAAGTATTTGTATTTATGAGGAAATTTTTTGCCTTGAAACACAGAACACTGGCAATTCTTATGGGCATGAGGATTATGAGCATGAGGATAACCTGAAAATAAGCAGCTTTTAAATTAATTTCAGGACCTAATTTGGACAAATAACTCAACTTTCAGAAGTTGAGTTCAAAAGGAAAAGCTCATACTTGGATGTTTAAACAGAAAAGAACCCAATGTTTACTTTTATATATGGCACTGATATAGTTTATATTGTAGTGGTGGGAGCAGATTTTAAAATGTAAACTTGTGAAAAAAGTGCAAAAAGGAGCTACAAAAAAATAATGTGTTTGCATTATGCCCAAATATTTCAAGTGTCTGGATCACCATCTCTCCTAAGTATCCTGATCCTACCTCAAGAGTAATTAATTTGATGGTGACAGGGAAAGGGACAGGAAATCAAAACCAGACACTTTCAAATTTAAAAATAGCTGAGATTTCAAGATTGTGAGTGATTAGTTATCAAGATAAAGATTGAATTCTTCATCTCACAATGTCTTGAAAAAGACTCCCTAACTTAGTTTAACCAAAATCACTGCATAGCCACTCACAAACTGTTATGTTACTAATGAATACCTACTCAATACTTAAATACATGTATTTAAGAGATATGAACACTCCTTGGTTTGCTTGGGTTGGGCTGGAATTAGCACCTGTAAAAACACTGGGAAATCAAGGGAGACCCTCTGAATGAGACCATTCTTTACCTTTTCCACAAAGGAATAATCTGCACTCTCTCCAAATTCTGAATTTCCAGAAGAAGGAATCTGCACAAAAGCAAAGTGAATGCCAGTCTGGGTAAGGCAAAAGTGATTTCTGTTGGCAGACAAAAACACGTAGAAGGAAAGGCAGCGGCATCCAATGTGCATATGGAATGAAGCAGCTACATGGCCTACATTAAGTTCATTACCAACTCCCCTTTTTCTGCATTATTTCTCCCTTTTTACACTATTTTCTCACCGTGCTATTTTCCATCATTTTGTAGTCAAAAGAGGTTAACCGCTTCTCTGCTAATGAAGACCTCACAGGAATGTCTCCTCCCTCGCTCCCGCCTGCCCCAAATTTCCATGACAGGCTGCATGTGCAGCTCCTTTGGAGCTCCCTGGGACACTGCTGCTGGCAGGGCAGGCAGCTGGCCAGCAGCTCTGTGGGGAGGATAAACCCGTAACTCTCACACTCATACCCCGACAGAGACACGCCCGTGATGCCCACTTGCAATCAAACACAGCCACCAGTGCATTCACAACAGAAGTCCTTTCCTACCCCAGTTTTAGCACTCCATGTTTAATGAACCCATTTCTTCATCCAAGGGCTTTGGTTTATTCCCATAGCACACCCTATAATACTCCATAAAGTAATTCTGGGTGTTTGCTGATACCCCTACACATTCACCCGTGCAGAATCGGCCTAATTCTTACAGCTCTGTACCATTATGGAATAGAAATGTAATAAAATAACTGTTGAAAATCAAAGTGGACAGAAACCAGATTATAATTCAGAATTATAATTTTAATACCTTCCTTAGTAATACAAAAAGGGAATGAAGCTGGGGTAGAAACAGTAGGGGTGGAGGAACCAGGGTCTGCCAAATGGAAAAACACAAGTCTTAAAATAAAAAATTCATGATATTAAATTTCTAAACATATAACATTATTTTTTGAGAGAAAGTAGAGAAGACTTCCAGCTATGAAAACTATAGTCATAAAAAACCCTATATTATCATTAATTTATGAAAAATATTTGCTTTAATATCTTTTGTGACAGAGGCTGCCATCATCAAAATGTCTTGATTTACAATTTATGGGGTTTTCAGAATTCTTTTGTTTCCTTTTAGTACCTCAAAAGCAGTAATATAATCATAACACTGTATGCATTTCTGCTTTATAATGTATGCTGATAGCTATTGAAAATTTTAAAATTAGACTAAATTTTTGCTTGTTATCCATATTGTAGATGTCTGAAAATTGTTCAGCAAAACAACTGAAGGAAAGTTGAGCTCATCCTTTTTCGTAATGCCTGTACTGAAGTCAGACAAAGGTTTGTTCATATGTCAAAAACGAAATGTCAGAAAGCTGCTTATTCATATAACTAGCCATTCTAAAGGATTTCATGAACACAAGGTACCATTCCCACATTATAATCCTTACCAAAATAAATTCCTTCTGAATAGACATGAGCAGGATAAGGATTGATCACTTCCAAGTTTGTAAATGGAAATATTCTTTTGCAACAGACCTCTAATAACTGATGTGTCTATAGTAGTTTTCAAAGGATTTATTTTCCATGAAGGACTAGGCTAGGGTACTGCAGTTTCATTTTAGACCCAAAAGAAATACTGTACCCATTACTCTTAAACAAAACCAGTGATCATTTTTACTTTAAAATAAACAAAACTCTTACAATTATACAGAGAACAACCTGTGCATTACTTTGGGTCCTCAGCAAAAGGCACATTGTGATTTTTGGTAGGGAAATGACTCTTAATTTCTAAATAAACTCGGACATCATGACAATTTTAGAAAATTTAATTTTTCATTTACATTTCATTTCATTTCACTTCATTTCATTCACAGTATTTTCTGCACTGACATAAACATTTCTGTATTTGTTGCAAGGTACCGCTACAGCATCTCTTCATAATAAAGACAGTCTCATGCATGAGATATAACACAGACCTAGAGTTACTTGTCTAGTAGTTTATGTGGTGTCTACCATCAGAAAAGGCTTAGTAGATGGGTACAAAGAGGAGACCACCCAGGAATAAGACTTATGAATTACCTGTTTAAATTTTTATTTCTTGAAAGGATTTTTTTTCAACAGAAGACAGGGATGGTTAAGTGAAGTAGAGCCTTGAAAGAGATATAGTGCAAGTGAGCTGGCTACAAATCATTACTTAATTTAATTGAACCATGCGTCATGCTGTGCTGAAAGGAAAGCAAAACAGTCATGGCATTAATACAGTAAGAATTCTGACTATTTTAATTTCCTTCCTGAATGTTCCTACATTTTTTGTTAGTCTGCATCAACAGCACTAGAAAATAGGCTACTTTAAAGTTCTTTTACCCAATATTTGTTTCAGAATCAATTAATTTTTGTTTGCTGATTTTCAAATATTTGCTTGCACCTTAAGTCAGAGGTCTTGGTAGTTTTGAATTTTGCTTCTCTGTCTTAGCAAGTGAATGCTTGGGCAGAGATTCAAATATTCCTGACAGAAGAATCAGCTCCAAAATACAAACAGTGTGGGCCACATAACACAACAGATCTGAGATTTAGGGTTTTCTTTCTAAAGTTTTATCTGATGTTATTTTTCATTGATATTTATTGCTACTTCCCCAAGTTCTGATTTCTGTTAGGTCTAGCTGTGCCAGTGCTGCAATTTGTGCTGATACATTGATCCCCTCTGCACTGGAGTTTGCACCAGGTAAGGCTTCAGGTAGAGGTGGACCAGTGCAAGTCCTACAAGTGGCAGGAAGAGTTGGTTGGACCACACTTCATTTCCCTTTTTGGATAATCTCAACTCATAAATAACAGCTTTACTCATCTTCACTGTGTGCCTGCTGTGTCACTCTGAGTACACAAGAGTCTGGATGTCTCTGACTATCAACAGGTAAGGGCTACACTTAAGCTTTACTGCAGCATGTTAGGGCACCGTGCAGGTAGGAAGAGGAGAGAAGAGAGGGCAGTAACAGCAGGCAAATATTTCAGCATCGTGCAGATGAAATTGCTTGCTCTACTTAACCAAATTAAGTGCCACTTCTGGCATGCAAGCAGGATTCTACACTTGAGGGACATTTTATATCTTGTGGTAACACAGAAAATATAAGTCTAAAGCAATTTTTCTTAATCAGTTTGTGTTCATTTCTGGGCTTTGTACAGCTCTGAAGTGGAGCATTAACTATATCATGAAATACAGCACTGCCAAAAGGCAGTTCATCTGTAAACCTGCCAAGCTGAGAGCACTGGAAATGTAAAGTGTTGCCTTTGGGAGGAATAACAAATACTGAGGCTTGTGGTGTGTGAAACAGGTGAAAATCTAGGGCAATTCTTGAACTTTTGCCTTAAAATGATATTATAGGTGACTGAAAATATATCTGTAGTGTTCTATGTGGCAAATTCAGATGCTGCAGAGGGAACCTTCCATTTTTCTCCTACTTTTTGTTTGTGTCATGACTTCAGGCAAGACTGTAAACACTACTGTATTTTTTGAACCTCTCTCAAAGACATATTAACAAAAAGAAACATGTAAATCAGAAAAAGACACTCTCAGTAAAGCATTTGAAAGGGGGAAAAAGAGAGAAACAAAGTTAGTTTAAAAGGAGTTCTGAGTAACCGTAGATGAATAGCAGCAGAAGGGTTTCTGTCAAAGGAAAAGGTGAAAGAGGCAAGGTGCAAGTCTAGCAGGAGCTTTAGTATACCTCATCAACAAACTAACTCAATGTTTCTGCTATTGACTATCTAAAAAAGTGATGCAAGCATTCAACAAAATACAATAGGGGCTAAGTCACATTCTCATTTTTTATTTCATATCATTAACTGATTGTTAAGGGGTCAAATTTTGATGATCTTTTTTAGTTGATGCTATAGATTTTTCAAGAATGAAAAATTATTTTTGCAAAGAACATCTAAGTGTCAAAATCTGGTAAACCTAAGAAGGAGAAAAACATGGGGAAACTAAAACAAAAGTCAAAAATACATATAGGGCTTGGTTAGATTAATTTTTTATTTATGAAAAGTTAATTTTTTCACTTAGCTTTGATTTTTAAAGTTTTTTATCATATAAAACACTGTTGAAACACTGAAATTAAATGTTTCTAGTCTAAAAAATGTAAAAATGTTGTTCAGGTCATGCTGACATGGGTCATTATTCACATTGTTTGAACTTTTTCCCAGTTCTAATTCAAAAGTCAGTTTTGCAGAGTTTTCAAATACTGTCATTTCAAATGCTGAAGAACTTTGTATGTCCTACTCTGCCTGTTACCAGGGTACCCTGCACAGCACTCACAGGTTGGTACATCAAGTTTATTTAATCTTTTTGTGTAGTAATGAATTTCAACTACTTGAAGCCAAGTCAGCAGGAGGTGCTGCTTAAGACCTCATACAAGAGTACCCATTGAGCAAGTACTTCTGTGTCCAAGTGCTTTCCCTGCCCCTTTCCCTGGCAGGCAGAAAGCATTGCCCTGCTGCTTCCCCAGCAACCAGGCAGCAAAGGAGCAGAGGATGCAAGAACAAATTACTTACTACTGGGAATTAATGAAGCTTCACTGAAGTCACTGGAGCTACAAAGATTTGAACCAGGACAGAATCTGGCCGTGGAGTTGTACCAAAGGCAATACAGATATTTCCAGGGAGAATCTCCAAGCACAAAGAGGGGTTTTGGCTCTTGGGTGCAGTGCTAAAACAAGGCATTGGATGATAAACACTGGTAGATTGTAAGCAAGAAACATGAGGAACACATACTTTGTCAAGATATTGTTGTGACTAATTTCTCCCTCAGTGACCTTGTTTGATAAAGTTGCTCTTTGAGAGTGATTTACAGCTATAAAAACCTCATTGTGAAGGATGTGAAAGTTGCATAAATGTTAGGTATATCTCATTATTTTGCAGTTGGAGAAGTTGAAGCACAAACTTGCCATAGGTCAAGGGAGATGTCTGGCAATGTGAAGAGCAGAAAAAGTCTCCCTCCTCCTTTGAAACTTTTAAATATTCTCAAGATTATTAATAGCCTTCATGTGAAAATGAATGGACTGAGATTAGTTCACAATATTGTGCTACTTATTTTCACATCTAACATCTCCCTTTGTCTGTTACATCCATTCAAAGCCTTCATACTACATATGCAATTACCAGACAAGTCTCTCAAGGTCCTTGATTATCTTGCTGCTCCAACAACAGAGTTGTCCTTGTAACAAGAGTATTTGCAAGTACTTTCCCTTGACTATGCTACCTGCCCTGTGTTAAAAAAAAATCCCTAAATAAGGCAGAGTCTCAAAACTAATAAGCTGATCCTTCCTTAACAGTGATTTGGGACCACAGAAGTATAAATTCAGGACCAGAATCTGATTTAAAATGTGCTTATATAGAAACTAAGCATTTCTATTTGGGTCAGTAGCCTGACTCAAGAGTGTCACTTTCTGATCCAGGCCGGATTCTGATCCACAGATTGTAGTGCTTTTATTTACATTAATTAAGTCAAAGCAAATATGTTTCCCCAATATTAATAGAACCAGATAAAAGACATCTATTTCTGTTATTTTTGATAAAGCTGTAAATGAAACAAAAAGGAAGTCAAAATCTCTTAGATTTGCTTCCTAAATTAAATGGAGTGCTTTCAGCTTAAACAAGAATCCTTTCTTTGACCTCCATTTCCTTCAGAATCAGACTGTGCTCAACATACATGCATGAAGAGCTTTGCACATAATTCACAAAGATCAGCACACTCACTTGAAATCTTGAGGTAGATGGAAGAAGTATTTTATATCAGTATATCTGCTCAGAAATCATTCACAATCAGTCTCTTACCTGCTGAGTTAGATCTTCCTTTTTGTTCATGTCCACTTCATTCTAGTTCAGGTCACCATTAGAAATGGCCTACTAAAAATCTAGTAGAAAGATATCCCATATTTATAGGCTCAGACACAATGTAGGTTAGTTCAAACAGAATTGCTGTAAAGTTCTTTTCCCAGAAGGCCACGCAGATGATGAACCATGAAGAGCAACCCCAACGAGTCATGCCCAAGAGCACTTCTCTCTGGAACAGCGCAGAAGTAGTAAACTGACAAACACACATTATTAGCTGCCTGCCTGGAAAAAAAGACAACTGAGCATAAAACTGGTTTGCTCAACTTTTCTCCCCACAAAAGGCCTTTGTCCTGTAACAAGCCATTTCTGTTCTGGAACAGAAGCTATTGTTAGGCTCCTTAGAGGTAAAACCTCTGCTGGGCATTATAACAGCAGTATGTTTTTGAAGCACATGAACAGGGATTTGAAAGGCACAGAACACTGCAAGAACCACACGCAGCACCAGCCAGTTATTCTGGCTTGCATGTGGTAAATTAATAGTGATGCATCTGGTTGCATTAGAGTGGGATAGAGGTCTTTTTTTGCATCAGATAACTAACAACATTTCAAAGATTAGATAGCTAAGCTTGTCCTTTTTTTAATTCATTTTTCAAGTTTAATACGTACTCAAAGGACTTTTTTTAACTGACATTTCATTCATTCAATTCCTTTGGATGACATAAAGTTAAAGGATGGACATATTGTTGTGCTTACAGCAACTCTACCTGAAAACCCATCTCTCAATAAATTCAAGTAAACATGATGTTCAGATTGGCATTTAATTATGTGAAAACTCATGTTTGGCATTCTTTCAATACTCAAAAAAAAAAAAAAAAAAGTTTGTTAAAATTACCCCAAAATAATGACTATGCATTAGGAGCTATAATTCACAAAAATCTTGACCATCACCAGTCCAATGTATAAATATAAGTGCCCAAGCCCCAAACTGGGATTCTGAAAATCCTTCCTTTTCTTGTAGGTCAGAGATCCTACATTTGTGACTCCATCTATTCAATTTCTGTAACTGCCCCATTCTGAACTGTCCTGCTTTTCACAGACCAGACCAGGCAACAACTGGAAGTTCACTAGTATTCAAGAAATAGGCTTGGTATTTAAGTCTTGACATTTTGTCACCCAGACATTAAAAAAATCAACACCCAGACCATTCAATAGGACCAGGCTCCTACAAGACAGATAGCATAGAAGTCAGCATTTTGCTTTCAGAATAGTTCTTTCAAAAATGTTTGCCTCAGACTGCCACCATACAACAGCAAGCACAATTACACAGTTTTGAATGAAAGCAAGGACAACCTCAGCTCTTTATCTAAAAAAGGCACACTTCAGGTTTAAAATGTCATTTGTCAGAGCAAGAAAAATATTCTTCACAACAACAGTGGTCAAACACTGGCACAGGTTACCCAGACAGGTTGTGGGATATCCATCTTTGGAAGTATTAAGAATTTGATTATAAAATGCCTGGAGTAAACTGAGACAAGTTCAGAGTTGGCTCTGATTTAAGTGGCAGATCAAGCCTGATAACTACTAGAGATGCTATCCAGAATAAAATATTATATGATTGTACATCTGATTAATTTATATGTATTTTTAATTAACTTCATTACATTCTTGCAAGTACAAAACATCTCTGGCACGCTTCACGTTCTGTTCTACTCTGTTCTGCTAAACAGATCATAAAGACAAGAAAGAGCAACCTCTGCTTTAAACAGTGTAGTTGAAGCACCAATCTTGCCAACATCATTAGCAGGAAACACTCTTTTCATTAATTCTGGAAGAATCAACTATTTCCATCTAAGGTATTTATTAGGTCTTCTTAAAAAAGTGTTGTTTGGTTTTGCTTTGTGGATAGTGTGACAAAGGGGAGGGAGGGGGTTCTCTGACAAGATGCCACTGGTTTCAGAAAAACTGTGCTGACTGGGGAATCTGAGAATCATATCCAGAAATGGATGGAAGATCATTTCAGATCTACCACAACACACAGATTACTGCAAAGAGCATTGTTTGGTCAGTAACACTCATCATCTTGCCACATTTGGGAAATAAGATAAGTCATGACAAATCTACTGTATCTCATGAGAAAAATCCAGGGGTTTGTTATAAATAAGATAATAATTCATGGTTTTTTTAGCAGCCTTGAATGTATGTATCAAAGTTAAATGTATTCCTCAGTGTACCCCCTCCCCTCCCTCCCCCATGCAGCAATCTGTTCATGGGTGGGGAGAAATACCATCCTCCAAGCAGACATTAATGATGGCACAATGATAACAACGGAGGGTGGACCAACAAACCCGGAGACCAGGACAACGACGATAACGACCCAGTCATCATGCCCAGATAAGCATCATGCCTGAACATCAGGGACATCCACACATCCTGGAACCCATTTCAACACACCTACCTAAATAAAGAAAACTCCATCTGCATTTCCAAAAACTGGACTGAACAATGGACTGCCTCAGGGCACAAAAACAGTATAAAATACAGCTCTGGAAAGGCACTGGCGTGAACCGTGGGGGGACATTGGTCAGGTGAGGCTGTGTTCCAGGTTCACCCAGTTTTGACCCCGGGCTCAGACCTGTCCTTTTGATTGTGGACTCTGTCTCATTTTGCTCTTCATTTTGCCATTTTTCCAATAAACCCTTCAAATGGAATATTGGAGAACTGTCATTTATAACAGGTTTATAAACACATTCAGAAGGGCAGTTTTTGTAACTAAGCTTTTGTGAAAACCTGCTTTCAAATGGATACGGGAGTATTCTTTCTAAAACAAACCTCTCTACTTGTCTCAGCTTACTCAGAAAAAAAAGAAAACCCACCAAACTCTAGAGGAAGGCATCCTAAGAGGGAGAAGTGCTCTGACAATAGAGAGAAGGGAAGATAAAATTAATGAAATCATGTTTATTTTACATTTATCATTGAATTCTGCATGAGAGACATTATAAGTGGTGAATTCCAAATTCCTGAAAACCCAGTTTAGCACTGGCCACAATAATAAAGGGCCAAAAAGTATGGAGTAATGTTTACTACTTGATCAGGAACACAGCTGTGAGAAACAGCCATACCATGCTCATCCACCCCTTGTTTCCTGGCAGATAGATGAGATGGGTTGGAGCAGACCTGCCTCTTAGGCTTGTCCTAAAATGCTTGTCCCATCTTTCATCCCCTCCTCCTTTTCTACTTCATTAGAGAGGAACCTTTTCCAGTCCTAAAACCCTTCAGGTAGGTGTAGCAAAGTTCATCTTCCTTGCTGAGAGGCCTTGAGATGATTTCAATTTGGCATTAGCATAAAAGTGCTAAAAATGTTCTTTTTCCAGGTATACTGACTAAAAACAGTTTTCAACATCATTATAAGTACAGCAAATTCCTCAAGGGCGTGTACAGTGCAGACTAATATTTTCATAGCTATATCACAGGAAAGGGAGCCTGAGAAGAACAGCTAATAAAGGTATTTTCTGGAGGAGAAACAAAGACTTATGCAAAATAATCCCTTTATTTTACAATGTAGAAGTGATACCATGAGTTTGTGTAATTATTTAATTTGAATATGCAGGGCTTCAACCACAATTTATCAAATAACAATATAAAAGTCTAGACACTTCAGAAATATAACACAGAACAAACAGCACAAAAGTGGTTACTTAATACTTTAACTACAGATACTTTGTATGCACGGTCTGTGGTGAATAAGTGCTAATGAGAAAGTGCAAACTGCTCATTATCCCATTAGTAGCTCTTCAGCAGATATAAAAGGAGAACCAGCTTCTCTGGTGACAGCTACTGTGGCAAACAACTGCCAGCTCAGGGGAATGATCTGCTGGTAAGTTGATGGGAACCTTCAGATAGACTTCACTGTCATCGTGGCTTAAAATTACTTCTGATTCCAGCAACTTACAAAATGGTGGTTTTTTCACATATTTTCCAAAAAAAAGGTAAAATTATCACTACTTGTACTCTCCTCCCATTTAATTTGGGTCTCTAAGGGGGAAAATTTTTATATACTCAGAATTAACATCATTTTAAGCAGCAAAGAACAAGATTTTGGAGCATCCTCAAATGCAGGTTACATTCATTTGCTAAAAAATGTTTTCTCACGTTTCAGAAGCCTTCAGAATAAAAGGCCTTTCAAAGCTGCTTAGCATCCTTATAACATGTGGAGATTTCCAAACTAGTGCCAGCTGACTAGTTCCAGCTACCATCCATACCATGCAGTACTGTAGGGATACACAGGTTACAATGTGTTTTGCCAGACCTATCACAGGAATTTTTTATAACGAAGACTCTTGAGCTCTCCAGTTCCAAGGCTGGCAATTACATGGCTGACAAAAACAGGTGTTCACTAAGTCTCTCCCACACCATCATAAAATTACAAAATTCTGTACTAATACCCAAAGGCTGGTATTACAAAGCCAAATGAGAAATTCAAACATTGAAATCCCTTCAAGAAAATCTAACCTATATATCCTGTTGGTGTTCCTTCACCAACAGGATATATTTCTTCTTTTACCTATGCCTTGCCACCGTTACTAAACAACACTGTAGCTTCTATTCACAGGGTCTTTTCTTTTTTTTTTCACAACTGATACAGTATTCAGCATCAAGATTTACAAAATATTTCAGCTAATTAAATTCCATATTGCCATCTAGTAAAACAGATTACTAGAGCTTAGATTTGCACTGATCCATCTCAATTACTGTAGCTATTTTTCTCCTAGGTCCCCTTTTAAATTTTCCTCATGGTTTTCTCTTCCTGCATTCTCAAAAGGTAGGCACAAATGGTGCTGACATTAAATTGGAACCAAAATAAGACCATGACTAGAACAAGAATTCCTGTGCCCCAAGTTCTACCCAATACATCTTCCTTCTCCCCCTTCACCTTTATGGTGGCAATATGCATTCACTTTCCTGGCAGTCATGCTTTGCCACTGTGAAGCTGCTGGACTGGGTGAGCAGCCACAGAGCCATGCAGTAGTTAGAAAATTGTATCCTCTTTCCTACGCCTCTTCCAGCACAGTACTATATGGGAAGGCTGCCTTGCAGCGTAGCCCTACTCAGAGCTCATCACCCCATGCGGAAGCATGACCTGGGATGAGGTCTGGAGAGATGCTCAAGAAAGCAGGGCACATGGCACTCCTTCCAGTCAGCCTTGTGGCTGCACCTGGCCCAGCAATTAATGTGGATTACAGTAAATCCAGGTAGTGCTTGACATTCTAATCCTGCAAAATGCATCATGTGAGCATTAGTACAATTTTTCCAGTTTTAGAGCTACCCCTATAATTCTGTCTCACTATGACATGCTCCCTGAGGTGAACCACAAGAAGGTGCACAGCAGAAACTGCATAACAGAAGCCCTGACACCATCTGTCGCAGCTGAGATTTTCCACCTTAATATACCACGCAAATTCCTGGCAGATGTAAGAGACCTTGACACTTCAACGCAGCAGTGTCACTGGCTGAGGTTCTGTAATTACAGATCTTTACACTCTGTGCAAAGTCTTCATGATTTAATCTGGAACCACACTAGTTTGTGAGGCCGTGAATCCATGCTGGAGGAAGCTTAGACGGTTACTGTTAGTTCTCAGTAAGCACTGTGACCAGTGAATCAACATTTGACTCTTGTTGCCTCTTGTTACTTGCCACCACCCTCCACAGATTTCTTTTCCAATACACTCGGTATTCAAGACCCTTTTGACACTATGCCTACCACCCCATTTTAGCAGAAGGTTGGAGAAAATTCATAGCATCTTATGGCCTTTGTTCACATGTCTTGCAGACCCTCCAAGTAAACACAGCAAGATGTCCATCACGCCTCAATCACTTCAGTTTTTTCAAGACTACCCCTACTTGCTGGAAAAAGAGGAGAAAAATGTCACTTAATAGACTTGGCTTTTTACTTAGACTTAAGAAGGGAGTTCAGATGTGCCTCCACAAAGCTACCAAATTGTCTCACTTTAAAGCAGATGGCCAGCTTCCATTAAAATGCATTAAAATGCAGTGAGAGGTGCTCCATGGCAAGGCATGGACTTAGGCATGGATATCCAGTGTCTCTAGGTGGTGGTTCAAAAATCAGTGGAAATAAGTAAGAATGTTTACTGTCTCTTAAGGGGGAAAAAACTAAAAACAAACCCTTCATGTATTCTTAAACACATTTCTGCTAAATGTTTTCGCTTTGATGTATTTCAACCCTTTGTAATAGTGTCCCAGCTGGCTGTAGTCCTGTTTCCATGTGGTTAACTTGCCATCACAGTTGAAAATCTCATTAGAAAGAAAAACTAAAAGGAGAAACATCCCTCAAGTACAACAGGATCGGACTGAACCAACCTCTCTGCAGTGTGCAAACATAGCATGCATGGTAGCATAGCATGTCAAGTACTGTTCCAGAGGAACTATCAATGGTTTCTTAGAACACAACTAAGCAAATCACTGAAAGTACTGAGTGAAAATGGTGGCATTTAGTATGCACTCTGAGTATACTAACAATACTCAATGCTAGTCATTCCCCAATCTTAAATTTTCTAATTATATGTCCATAAAGTACATATTTATATGTATGAGATAAATAATGATAAAATATTAGTATCTGCTACTTTAATTTTATTTATTAATTGGCAAAATCAAAACAATCAAACAAAAAAAGTTGCATACTTGCCCACATAATATATCGGCTTGTAAAAAACTCTTTATATCCACTAACTTTAGGGTCTTTCTCAGGTAACATCTGGAATCTTATAACAAGTCTAGAGGAAATTAGCGTTGTCTTTGCAATAACTTTTAGCACTCTATAACTGAAGAGGAATTCTGCAGTGGGTGTTATGCTTACTTTAAACTTACATACTTCTGATGATTAAAACTTGACACAAGCTTTATTAGCCTAATCACCTGGATATTTTAATGTGTTTGTGCTATTGCACCATAGCTCCAGTAGTCTCTATTTTTATTTCCTCAGTAAATCTGTCTGCTCTGAAAGTAAATTCTCCTTTATGTTGTCTGCATGCATAGAACATTCTGGTTTCCTTGTCTCCATATTCCTTTTCTCCTTAGTATATGTCTTAGTTTTGAAAGACAGTTGTCTGCCAGGGAGAGCTAGAGCTTCCCTTGGAATGGAGAATGTCACCCCCCTCCCCTCCAAATTATTATAATTTTGGAATTAGGGGCTTTCAGGCAAAGATATGGGAATAGGAGTAACAGTTCTTTAATAGGAATAAAACAACAACAACAACAACAACAAAAACCCAAAATACAAATGCAGTAGTACAAAGACAAGCAAGCAAGCAAAACAGAAGTCCTGGAAAAAATCCTGACAGAATCAGGGATACGACCTGACACCCTGTTGGTAAGGGTGTTGGAAGCAGTCCAAATAAATCCTTGATGAGGTTTTGTGGGGTACAGATAATGGAGTAGGAAAAGTCCATTGGTGAGATGGGTCTGGTCTTCCTCTGGTAGAAAAAACCAGATCTCTGCTGTTCCTGAGTCTCAGTCTTTATCTAGGTAGGAACGGTTGGCTCCCCCTCACACTGGGTGGAGCATCTCACAATAGGATGATGTAATGTGTCATGTCATTGGTGAGCCTTAATGGCCCATTAGCAGAAGATATCTCCCTGGAGGATGGACGGGTGGTGAAGGAGATAAGAAACACTGCCCCACCTGGTTTTAACAGCTGGCCCATTATCAGAAGGCAATCAGAAGAAATATCTGCTTTTACAACAGATGAAAATAGAATACAAATCTCTTGGCTACCCAACCCAAGACAGTAGATTACTTATGATCACACATAGAGCATTCTTCATGCTCTTCTTTCATTCAAAAAAGTATAGCTATCTAGGGTACAATAGATTTGGTTTGAAATCAACTTCTGCCTGAATGGATATAGATATGTAATTCTGCCCCCTTTACTGATGCCCTTAATAATCATGTTCAAATGCTTAGTGATTCAAAGCTGTATCAAGCGAGGTTCAAACCCAAAAGTAGGAAGCATTTCTTTGCCAAGATGGAATCAAGCACTGAACGGGCTTCCTAGAGAGGTGGTCCATGTCCCTAGACTGTCAGTGTTTAAGAAGTATTTGGGCAATGGCCTTGATAATATGCTGCAGCTTTTGGTCAGTCTTGAAGTAGTCAGGCAGTTGGACTAGTTGGATTGTACATCGCTTCCAGTTAGAACCATTCTGTTCTGTTCTATTCTATTCTACTCTATTCTATTCTATTCTATTCTATTCTATTCTATTCTAACAGCTGCAGTTGCTAAATGAATAGATGACAAAAGTGCTTAGTCCTCCTTGTTAAAATTGTTCTGCTTGATGTAAACTGATTAAAAAAATCATTGGGTCAGATAAAGAGAAGAAGTATAAGCTTAAATCTCTATCACTAAAGTGAAAGATTCTTCCACACAGAGGGAGAAACAGGTTTAATCTCTGACTTGGTAAAAATTATATGCTATATGTTGAGATTGTTTTCTTATCTACCTTTTCTGCCTGTCAGGTTTTGAATTCTCTTGGCATAGAATAGATGCAGTGGGGTAAAGTTAAGAACCTCTGCTTTCATTTAAAATATATATTTCTATCATGTTTTCAAGGAAGCCTTGAAAGCAAGCTAGTGTGAGAGGAAACAGGATAAAGAAGTACTAAATTCCTAATCTTTCAATCCTTGCTGGTAATTTAACAGCATCAAAAAAAGTAGCTGCCATGTTCTCTAGCTACATTAGGTGGCACCATACTCACAGATTTATTGTTTATGTAAAAAAGCTTAAAATCATTAATTCTGAAATTATGGTAATTACTTCGAGTATAAAATACCTTGGTAAATTTGATGGTTGAATTGCAACTAATAGGAACATCTGACATTATTTAGACAAGAAAGAGTACTCAGTTTTCATGTAAAAGAAATCTCCATTGCTGAAGAAAAGGTGCAAGGAACAGCTAGCAGGAAAGCAGGAATTTTGATGGATTTACCCATAAACCTTGCTCTGTAATAGGCTTATTAAGAAGCCCGCAATTCACTCTTCCTCTCTAAACAGGTTCTGTTTCCAGAAAAATAATAGCTAAACCCCCCTTATGATTCAACTCATTTAACTGGGTTATGATGGTTTGCCAGGACCTTTTTATTCTTCACTTATGAGTGGAGGAATTTCTAAAACATTTGGGAATTGCCAATTCCACTTTGCAACATTCATCACCATTTTCTAGCATGGTTCTCCTTGTGTTAAAATGAAGTTAGACCTTTTAGAAAGGGAATGAAGGAGAGGGTAAGTGGTGAGAGCAACCAAAATCAAATTCAATTAAGATCAGCCTCTTCTCAAATGATCTCTTTGTCAGGCAAGGCATGGACTTAGGTATGGATATCCAGTGTCTCTAGGTGGTGGTTCAAAGTAAGAATGTTTCTTAACAAAAAAAAATTTAAAACAAACCCTTCATGTATTCTTAAACACATTTCTGCTAAACGTTTTTCTTTGATCTATTTCAACCCTTTGTAACAATGTCCCAGCTGGCTGTAGTCCTGTTTCCATGTCGTTAACTTGCCATCACAGTTGAAAATCTCATTAGAAAGAAATTCTTTAAAAACTCATGACACTGGGGCTCCCAGTCTTGAGGGGAATTCTTGTAAGATCTCAGCTTTAAACCTCAATGTTTAGTTTTACCAAATTTGGAAAATTACATACAGTCCATCAGATAGGTGGGTGTGAACTGCCTAAATATTTTAGGATCTCAAAAGAGAAGTGGCTTTCTGTTTTATTGTTCCATCTCCAGGTTAGCATACTACGAACTCATTAAATCAGTTTAAGTAACTTCTTTGTCATGGCCTGAGTATCTAGAATCAAATTTATAAAGGCAAATAGATGCTATTTGAAATTTTCATCCATGTGCATTATTGATGTTATTGCTGATGATCCTCTGATACCAAATTTCACCACAGTGTGAACTCATGCCATTTACCAAGGTTCACAGAGACAGGTGACCCAAACAGCCTGTGATGAATATCCCTCCACTCTGTTTATGTCAACAAAAAAACAATGACAATTTAAAGTTATGACTTTGGGTAGATGATTTAGGTAAAAAGAATGTTAAAGTATGGAAAGCCCTACATACCTAGCCATGGAATTATTATTAAATCTATCACAGTACTTCAGTATTAAGTAAGACTGCACTGATTACAAGACAGACGCACTCTATTTTCTAGTGCATATTGCTGCTTCAGAGCTGAATTAAGGATGACTGATCTATTTATTAAAAACAAAACCTGGAACTTGTCTCAAATAACAGTGATAAAAGTTAGAAAATATTGCAAAGTCATTGAGTATGCATTTTCTATTGCTCTAAAAAAATACATTGGTGTCACTGTTAAAGTGTTTTCAAAGATGTGCAGGAAAATTTTGCTGAAAAATACTTTTAGACAGCAAGGGTTACCAGGTCACTCTAAAGTGCCTGAGTTCCTACTGTAAAGTCGTTTACAGAGCAGATAGAATGGGGTTTTCAGTCGATTGGAGAATGGTAACATGTAGCTGAATAACGCATGGCATTTATACGAGTAATCCAGATATGTTTTTAATAGAGCAAACCACAGTAGTCCTGGAAAACAGATTTACTCCCACAAACCTGTGTATTTCTTACACTCTTAATAGGGTAATAATACAGTCCATACCTAAAAGGCAGAGGAAAAAATCAGAGGCTTGTTCCACAGGTCATTTTACTGGGACTGCATCTGCAGCTGTAAAAAAGAGGCTTGTCTATGAAAACCCAACCATGTCAGTTATAAGCAGTCAATACATACAGCAGCACATACTGCAGTACAGAATATAGTGAGTGTTCCTTCTTGCTGCAATTTTGCACATTTACTTTAGCCAAGAAATAGAAGTGGATTTCACAAATACCATTTATCACTTGTAGTGCTTCAAGCAAACATCCTTGAGGCTGAGCCGCTGAATGAAATACTCATTACCTACTGGAGGTAGGAACTGGACAATCAAAGCTGAGTGTGCTACCCCTGATGCCTTCTAATACACACATTTAGTGTTTCTGCCCTAACCATTGAAAGACCACTGGGTCAAGGCTGTACAAATAGATTTATATATTGTCATTACTGTTCTTTAATCTTTTAAATAATGATGATTTAAACTGTAACAGGTGTTCCAACAATAGTATGGATACTTCTGTGTGTACAACAGATGAATGGATTGAAGGCACACCCAAATCAGTTTGGGAGGCCCTCTAGTAGTGCACTCGTGGCCCATCATTCTTCCTTACCCATAGTGGACTGTGTTTTGTATGTGTTCATGTGCCAGGTGGCATTCAGGGCTCAGAACAAGTCAGGGACCTCTTCTAATTAATGGTTTGAATATGTCAAACCCATTTTGGAAGGCACAAGCTATTACACATAAGAGCATGAGTCAAGCAGTTCCAATCAGCCTGAGGATTCAAGACTTTGGCCATAGTTATGTTCTGATTTACATTTAGTCCAACAGTGCAGTGTAGGTGAAGATAGTATAACATATAGGAGACTATCAAATGGGGCTTTAGTATGGCCCTTTGAGAAGAATTTGGTTGCTAGATCATTTCCTGCAACTCTGATAAGAGCAGTGAGGGACTTGCCCCTTTGTGTCATCTCTGTAAGCTTTTTGTAATAAGCTAAACAAAATTGACATAGATTGTTAAATAAAGACATAGTGTAGACGTAATTTCTGACTGATTTTCCTTGCTGCCTTATCAAGCCACACCTAACATGTCTTCTCCAAGCAGATTACTTGCAGTGCCATAGGCAAGTTTTTTTTTCCCATATGCAGTCCAATGGTTCAAATTTCCACTCATAAGTAACTCCCTTTACCCTGTAGATATTTCTAATGATGAATGAATACTTTTTGTAGATAATTTCATTTTCAACAAGTTCCTGACCTTCCAAATATAATCCAGAGAGGTAATGAGGAAAGACTCCCTATCTGCTTAGATGAGGAGGTGCCAAATCCCCACTTCTCTGCTACTGATTCAGTGTAATTTAGAAGACAATGTTTCTTCCAGTAATCCATACAGCAGGTTGATCTAGTCAAGCATAAGAACTCTAGATGTAGGAGTCTCAGGCAAAAGTCATTACAAAAACAGTAAAGAGGAGCCTGACCTGCATTGCAGTGAAGACTTGAAGGCAAACTGCATGGACAGAAGCGCTCTGCAATTCTTTCTTTTTCTCAGATAAGCTCTATGTTAGTTTCCCTTTCTAGGCACAGAAAGCTAGTATAGGGTTAAAAGTTCCAAGACATGGAAAGATTTTCTGAGTTCCCCCAAAGACAGTGACAGAAGCATATTTACTCTGTGAGAAAAGTACACATGATACAGCTGATCAGCCAGGGGTAAAGCAAGAGCTTAAAGTAACATTGAAGTTTGCAAAGTTTTTGCAGTGGATATCTAAAAAGCTTAAAGCTACAGCTTTCTCACAACTTCCCTGAACCTGTATGAATTGGAATTGACATAGTCATTACAACTTGGAAAAAAATTGGGTGGATTTTCACAGGCAAGCAGGAAGGAAGGTGTTGCAGTAATGAGTGACATAGGGACCCAGGCAGGTGCAAAAAACCCTGACCTTTTTAAGCAGTTAGCCGGTTATAAGTTTATATAGTTTTAAGGCACAACAAGCCCAAGTCAACCAACCACCATACACCACAATGTGGACATGCAGCAGTCATGCAGGACGTCTCTCACATCTCTCTACCCCCTATTCCAGCTGAGTCACTCTCCCACAGTTCCCTTTTACTTAGCCTAAGTAACATGCTGGAGCCATGTTACAAGGCCTTCCTTTTATAAAGCCTTACCTATCAGTAACAATTCCCCCTTCTTTGTTTATGTGTTGCACAGCTAAAACTGTCTGAGCCAGTAGAGCCATTATCTTATTAAGGCTACTATTGATCATTTGTTGCACATAAAATAAATGGCATACATATAATCATTAAGAACATACCAAGGATAACTATGCTATACATTACTAAGTGTTTAAGCCGTGTCTTGAAGCCAAGGTTGTTGAGCCATGAAGACACCCCCCACCAATCACCTTCATTGTGTTGCAGTAGCAGTTTAGTGAGCTGCTTAAGATTACCGGTACTCTTATGAATGGACTTTGAATGGTCATTTAAGTTCATGCAGCACATGCCGTCAAAATCTTCGTGCCCATGGCCTTGAGCCAGCAGCAAGAAATCAATGGCTGCCTTGTTTTGCAGTGATGCATGTTGCACCAATTTAATGTCAATTAGCATTGCTGAAAGAGCAGCACTAGTGGCGTTAGCTTCCTTTGCAAGCCAGCAGCCGAGCTTGTGTAAAGAAGCCAAAGTGTGAGCAGTACCAATTGCTGTATTAAGGTGCCAGAGATGCGTTCTGCAGTGTTCCGGAAAGTTCCCATCGGATCACACTTCTCTCTGAGAACCTGTGTGCTGCACCTAACCTAAGGCTGTGCTGCAACTATTAGAGCAGTCTGATTTGGATGAAACAAAGTTAGTTGGCCAATGGTGCAAGGTCCGCCAACAGCTTTGCCTGGTATACCTTTCCAGACACGCTCCCTCCATATTAAGAACAAGTCTGAGAGGCGAGCAATATCGCTGATGACGAATGTCAGTCAACTTTTCGAGGTTCGATTGCACCACAAGGAAGCGTTGCTGAAAAAACCTTTAGGAGAGACACCAAAGTTAACACTGTTCATACGAATGTCAAATGTATCATCAATGTAAAGGCATAGCGAGGCGCACAAAGTCCCTAGCCTATCTAGTCTTGCGGCTGCAAGAGCAAAGCTGGAAAGTCATGCATTCTTCTCAGATCTTTGTACCATGTCTCATCCCATACTGCAGTCTTTCGCCAGGTGTCCCAGCACCACCATCTAGGCTGCAATATACCTGGGGTTGTGCAGTTTTGCTGTGTGCTTTCATTGTACAACTTATCAAAATGCTTCTTGCCAATGGGCACCTGTAACAAGAACATGCAAAAGGGATCACTAGGGGTTGCCATAGAGATGCACATAGTATCAGTGTGCATAGCATTTGCAAGGGTGATCCATACATTTGCACCATCCAGTGTAGGGGGTAAGACACAGTGCTTTCGTCAATCAGGATGATGCAACAAATGGTTGCACAAGCAGTGAAGGAATTCATTTCATATGGTGACCTGTGGGGACACAAGCATAACCCCTTCCCAATGTTAACAAATATAAAGGTCCTGCCCACTGCCCTGTTAATGGGTCCTTTACCATCACTGGAGGCCTGGGACGAGCCTTTGTATCAAAACAATATTGCCTTTTGCATGCTGTTTGGCCAGCTTCATCCCGATTCAGGAAATTGAGAATTAGGGTTTTGCTAACCTATCATGTGGGCACTCCAGGAAGGCTTATTTTTGATATGAGAGCTATATCTCTGCCAAACTTAAAATATCTGCAGGGTAGTGCTGGAAAACTTTACAGAATAGACCTCAAAGTATTAACATGAGCAAAATGGCACTTTTTTCCTAGGCTCATTTATCGAAGGAGCTGAATTATTTGGCTGAAATATTCTGGAATTCAGCCAGAGGCACAGGAAAGACATGAAACATTTTGGCTTAAACTTGTTGTTTCAGAAAGGTATAAAGAATTAAAATCAGTATTGTATAATGGAAATGGAAGTTGTTTTCAGTAGTGTCTTCAGTGCTGCATAGCAAGGGGTGCTGCTCACACCAAATGTAACAGAAACACAGAGTTCTCACCCTGCTGCTTCTCTTGCCATTATTGCAGCAGGCAAAATGATCTTTCAGTAGAAATACGAGACTACTGTAAAAGGTCATTAATGACCCATTCTATATAATCATTTATGCTCCACTTAGCATTCAATTTTAGTTAGTAGCTCAAGAAGCAACCAGGAAATAAACATCATCTGAGGGCATTCCTAATATTATTCTCTAGGACATCTCTGAAGTAGACCACAATCCTCCCAACAGCCCGAGAGACAAGAAAAGATTTGAGAAGTAAGAGGTGTATATCAATCTTTCCTGTATGCCAGCTGAAGCTAGCAAGATGAAACTAGCAAGATGTACATGCCACTATGACTCAGCAACAAACCTGTAATTTCCTCAGGCTTTGGGCATTCGACATTAGAATGACTCATTGTCCATATGGAGAGTTGAGGAGTCATTTGTACGACTGCACCAGAGCATCTTTAAAAGATCTTAGGGAAATAACTGTAGTTACAAGGTGTTCTTTTTCTGATAAATTTTCTTAGTTATTTTAGTAACCTCTCTGTGATTGTTTCAACTGTGAAATACAGCTGCTGGTTGTAGCTCCACAACTCTTACAAAACAGTATTAGAAGTTCTTATGGCAGCATCTTTCCACCAAATCTTTTGATATTTGGCAATATTAAAACAACTAACACACAAATATATTAATGTAGGCATCATCACTGAATTGTGGAGAAAGGGAGCTGAGCTCTATGCTGCAGGCCTGGGCATTTTACATGCCTAGGAATGAGAAGCAGATCCCACTGCACCCAAAGAACAGCCTGCCTTCAGCACCAGAGCAGCGCCGTGCTTCCTGGCACAACCACACAGCAGGCTTGAGGATCTCCCAGCTCCAGTGAGCAGTTGAAATTAAAAATATGTGCTTAAATGAGCAAATCTCTCTACCCATGCTTTGAAAGGAGGCCACAGCTATCCATCCTCAATCAAGAAGTGCCACACAGTGCACAAACTTAGTCCGTAGAGGAACCACTCTTTGTTAGTCTTTCTTCTTCATCAGGGCATCTAAGCATTAACACCTGGACTAATATTCCCACAAAAAATAGCAGACCTTTGTTGTCCAAAGGTCACCAACATCAAGCTGTGACAACAGTGATGTGAAAAACAGGAGGGTTCAAATCTGATGGAGGTTCTTAAACTGTCACATAACAAAAGATTTCAGTCACTTTTTCAAACCAATAAAGTAACTAACTACAAAACTAAAATATGAATATGATATCACTTAGGTTGCAAGTTCCTTTGCTGTCATTTACTATTTCAGCCATATAACTATGGAATTGCATCTGGTGACCATCCATTGGGGAATGCAAGCTGAAGAACTGAGGTCTGATGCTGGAAGATAGGAAACATCAGATAGATTATTTCCTGGAAACCTTTATTCTGTTCCTTGTGTAATTGTGTTTCAATACAGTCTTTAATTAAGTAATCATATCCTTCCCTTTTTTTTTTTTCCTCTAATATTTGATGCAGAAAATTAATTCCCATAGTAGTTAGATTAAGGTCGCAGAGGCAACTCTTGGTTGTGGTGATCCCTAGCTTCTGTGCAGCTTGATCTTTCATCCTCAATTATATTTTTCACAGATTTGGTTTTTATTACATGTGAGGTTTTTATGAACAGATAACATCAAAGTTAGGTGATTTTTGAGTGTTTTTAACCACAGGTGGCTAGCAGAGACACTTTTTGCTTTTTGTACATCCCAGGCTTGAACAACACCACACAGTGACATGAGAAGAGGTTCAATGGTTGATTGGTCTGCTTCCAGACTAAAGCTGTTTCTTACTAAACACTTAAATGTGATAATTTTTCATATGGGATGTTGCATTTGCACTGAAAATTATGGAAAAAATGAGATACAAGCAGCTGAGCTGCAGTTCCCACAAGACATGGAAGTAACATTCAACATAAAATCCCCACAGTTTAAAACATAAAAGTTTGAGGTTGAAAATTGATGAGGTGAAGCTCACACCTGAAGCATTCAGTATTTCACTGAAAAGCCAATATGTTCTTCAAGGGAGCAAAATCAATCCTCCTCCTAATTCTGCTTCCAAGTGAAGCATTCACTTTTCCAGCCTGCATTATGTGAAAATGTTACAAGGCAATGGCAGGACAGCAGAGAACAAATGAAACAAAATTCTCTTATCAGTGTACTTTAACTTCCATATGAATTTTAAGAGGAGAAACTGTTTGTAGTTTTCCTTACTTAGCCTGTATCAGCTCCTTTCTTTACAGTTATAATGAAGTTTTAGAGGTGGGATGACATCCCTGAAGAATACTGTGTTTCTATCCCTGTCAGTCCATGTCTCCAAGTATTGGAAATACAACCTTTTTTTCTTTTTTTTCTTGGCAAAGCAAGAAAATTTGATATTTGCTGTTTATGTTTAATGCCTGCTAAAAAGCATCTTTTCCAACACATCACTGATAAAAATACCTGTAAGCTTTTTTGCATTGGCCCAAGGAAGTTAAGTCATTCTGCTCTAGTCTATGGATAATACAGTCCAGATCTCAGGTTTGCACTTCATAGAACTGCATGACTCAGCTGCCATGGCTAATTCTATTTTTGTGTGTCCATACCTTCAGCCTGTGCTTCTGGGTTTGCTGCAGTGTGTGTTTGGCTGCATTCAGGCAGATGTTCTTCATTTTGGCCTCTCTTTTCAGTCTCATAACTAAGCCTAAAATGAGAACAAAAGAAACCAAATACTCCAGCACTGTGATGAAAAACAAAGCCTTCTTAGGTGTCATTAACCATGTAGGTATTTAATCAATCAAGGAGATTCAATGCTACCATATGGGAACATGTGAAATATTTGAGACATACAAAGTTTTATTATTTATTATACAAACTTTTGGCTGATGGACTTCTGTATGAAATTCTTTTACAAATATTTAGGAAATCTGATTTTTCAATGTACAGCCCTGAGACTTTGTTATGGCTCGCACCAGATATCCAGTGCCTGGAGCTAATAAATAGTTGCAAAATTTGAAAGGCAATACTATAGATTCTTATAGAAGTCTTCCTTTCCAAAAGCTACTGAAATGCCTTTTTCTCCACTAAAATCAGATGTTTTATCAGAAGTGGTTTGATATAGATTCCCTATAGTATCTCATTGCTCTATTAGTTTATAGGACAGGGAACCTACTGCACACAAGAGGCTCCTCTAAATAGTCTGTTCAAAAAATGGTAATTAATAATTGCTTTTGCTTGTCTTTATCAAATCCACTACTGTGCACTGAGTATGACTCTTTCAGACAAGCTCTGTAGCTTTGTGGAAATATTTCTTAGGAAAAACATTTTCTCTTTATGGTGTAATTACAGGGTTATTTTGTTTTTATTATGGCTCTCATTTTTTACTATTATGAAAATAAACATATGCATGAAAGCAGGATTTTTATTATTTGAGAATTAATCAAAATGCCACCAGTATTTTTCATTAATGTAATAATTTTTATGTTTGAAGAGCAACAAAACACCTGTTATCTACGATAATACTATACCAGAAATTAATTCTTTTCCCATGAACATCATAAAGGTATATGTGATATTGCAGTAGAATGTCATGAAAAATATTATTGTAACCTATCATGCTTATGATAATTTTATATGGCAAATAACTGCATGCCAGGAGGTGAACTTCAACTCTTTCTAATAAATCTGAGGAAAAATCAGCAGAGCAGAAAAACCTACTGACCTTTGCTGCCTTCAGATAATTGTTGTTTCCTGCAGTCCTGCTTTGGAGTTTTAATGTCATGTGTAAGTGAATCTAGGGCTCAGGAGTGGAATCCTGTTTGCAGAAGATACCAAAGGGAAAAAAAAATATTTTACTAACGTACTTGTCCTCATTTTTTTGCACAAGTTGTTTCAGCCACTGCAAAACAGCCATAAAGAAAGAAGTTTTAGAAATTAATTATCTATGCGAATAAATCATATTGTAAGATTTTAGTGAACAAAACAACATTATGAAAATGCCTCCATCTTTTTTGTGCCTAATGAAGCTTCAAACAGTTCTTGATTTACAGAGGCATAGCACTGTAATCAAAGTTACTGTCCCTTTAATCTTCACTTTCTCATAATCCAGGCCTTGAATCCAGTCTTCTAATTTTCTAGTACAGTCTCCTTTTCATACAGACTGACTGCTGTCAAGGATCTAAAGGAAAATACAGACCACATCATGTAGCCTCATTATGATGTTTCCTATCCCTCAATACAGGCATAACTTAATCACCTTTAAAAAGCCACAGTTATTTCTTCTTGAAATCCCCATGAAAAATGGACCATACATCACAAAATACTGCTTCATTTACATTGACAGTACATCCTTTTACTTATAAAGCAAACATTTCATCATTCACACTCTTTCCCCTTTCTCTACTAAAGCAGGAGTTCCATGTAAAGAATTTCCACATGATTTAAAGTATATTTTGGACTTTTCAAATAATTCCTCAAAAGCTTGCCAAACTCCATGTCCCCAAGCCAAGTTTCAGGGGTATCAAAGAGGATCTTCTAGTTAGTTCTTTCTTCCCCATGGGAATTCATAGAAGCACTTTGCTTCTGTGTGCTTGAAAAACTAAAATGACTAAAATAATTTTTAAAAAACCCACAACTTCCTCTTGTACTGGCCCTCTAAAATTCACCTGCCTAACAATTTTGCCTGTCAATTTTGAAGACAGAAGATAAAATTAGTGCAGAAAAACAGTTCTTTTTTTTATGGAAATACCCCTCTCCTCCCCTTCCACCTGCCCTCCAAATATCTTTACTTCTATAGGAAGGTAAAAATTTTGGAGCACTGAAATATCTGTTTCTGAATGTTTTTATTGTCATTTAAATTAATCCTCTTGGCCTACCTCTGGCCAATGTTCCCTCTTTAGAAAATCTGCTGCTGCTGGTGGTTTGCAAGTTTGCAGGTCACAGCCAAGCCTAATTTGCCTACCAAGTTTGCAGGTCACAGCCAAGCCACCAAGTGGTGCTTTCCAGCTGATTAAGCTGTGGGACACTTCCCAGTGAGCAGGTCTGAAAGCACGTGCTGACCCTATCTAAATCTTTGGCCAGATAAAACCTGGGAACACCTCAGTTCCCCCCAGCCTCCACCTGAAGGCAACCTGAGCACCAGGTCCAGAATGTGACCCCTCTCCACACCAGCAACACCCCAGCCTGTGCTGTGGGTCCTCACAGGAAATGCTTCTTCCCTCTTGACCAGACATAGCTGAAGCCTGTGCACACATATGAAGGAGGAATTTTGTTTAAACAGCTTTTTATTACAAATGTAAGTTCTGCAAAATCTGGAAGTTCAATTGATAAATTGATAAATAAATTGATCAATTGATAGATTGATAAATTATTTTTTATTGAAAAACACTGAAACATGACAATTGCCTTTATCATGAACATAAAGGTTTGCCTCACAATGAATTCTGACCATATCTTCAGGAGTCTTGTGATCTAGAAGCTGTTCTTCTCCTTTGTCTCCTAGGAAGCTTTCTGGACAAATGACATTTCCCATGATTTACTGGAAACATCCTTTACTGTAGTGAAGAATGGCATTTCCTTATAAGAACACAGATTTCATCTGATGAGGGTTTAGTTCTATTCCTTTCTTCCCCCCTTATTAAACCATATTTCTGAGGTGGAGGACTGGGACATCCAGGTCTGAAATTCATTCACTTTAGAAGACTTTAGAAGAAGACTTTAGAAAGTCTTCAGGCACTGTTGGGACTTCAGGACACATGAGATCGATGTACCTTCCTTACAGTAAATTCACAGCATCAGTTGAGCACCCTGTCATCTTTAGAGCATCCAAAGTTGTGCCTTACCTAAAGACTGGCTATAAAGTAGAAAGCATACAACGCATTTTCTATGACTTTGGATTTCAGCACACCACGCATTGGGAAGTCCTGGATCCATCAGCCCAGGCACCTACCTGGAAGTCCTGGATTACTTACAGATAATGGACACACAATTCACTTCCTTCAAAGAATCCAGGACCCAGGAGCCAAAGAAAGCCAGCAGAATATTTTGGCCTTAGGTTGAGGTCCAGAGATTAAGAATGATGGGCAGAGACAACTTACTGGTTTTACTGCTTAGGAGGATTAACACAGAGAATCTTAAAATCTGTTAAAATGTATTAAATCTGAGCAAGCTGGATATATGGGCTGAGGCCAGTGGTATGAGGTTCAATAAGACCAAGTGGCAGGTCCTACACTTTGGCTAGAACAACCTCAGGCAGCACTACAGACAGGGGACAAAATGGCTGGAAAGGGGCCCAGTGGGGAAGGACCTGGGAGTGCTGGTCAGCAGCAGCTGAACACGACACCCAGCGTGTGCCCAGGTGGCCAAGAAGGGCAGTGGCATCCTGGCCTGTATGAGCAGTAGTGCAGCCAGCAGGACCAGGGCAGGGATTGTCCCTCTGTACTCAGCACTGAGGTGAGGCCACACCTCAAATCCTGTGTGCATTTCTGGGCCCCTCACTGCAAGAAAGACATTGGAGTGAGTCCAGAGAAGGGCAATAGAGCTTCTATGGTGAAGCACCTAAAGACTGAGCCCTATAAGGAGCAGCTGAAGGAGCTGGGAATGTTTAACCTGAAGAAGAGGAGGCTCAGGGGTGACCATATAGCTCTCTACCACTCCCTGAAAGGAGATTGTAGCCAGGTAGGGTTTGGCCTCTTCTCTCAGGCAGCCAGTGATAGGATAAGAAGAAATGGCCTCAAGTTCCAACAGGGAAGGTTCAGACTGGACATCAGGAAGAATTGTTTCACAGAAGATGTTAAACAATGGAATGGGCTGCCCAGGGAGGTGGTGGAGTCACCATCCCTGGAGCTGTTCAAAAAACGACTGGACATGGTACTTAGTGCCACAGCCTAGCTGACAAGGTGATGTTCAGTCAAAGATTGGACACCATTGATCTTGGAGGTCTTTTCCAACTTAATTCTGTGAAATCACAGAATTTCTAGGTTGGAAGAGACCTTCAGGATCATCGAGTCCAACCCATGCCCTAACACCTCAACTAAACCATGGCACCAAGTGCCACATCCAGTCTTTTTTTAAACATATCCAGGGATGGTGACTCCACCACCTCCCTGGGCAGCCCATTCCAGAACTTTATCACTCTTTCCATAAAAAACTTTTTCCTAATATCCAACCTATGTTTTCCTTGGCACAGCTTAGACTGTGTCCTCTCGTTCTGTCAGTTGCTGCCTGGAGAGAGCAATCAACCCCCACCTGACTAGAAACACCTTTCAGGAAGCTGTAGAGAGCTCCTTTCACTCTTTAATCAAACTACTGTTAGTTCAGTAATATCCACGTATCTTCTTAATGGATGACTCGCATCTATGCCTAGAATTTCCACATATTTCAGTCTGACTCACTGTTGGAATTGTTCTGTCTCACAGTTTCTGCAACTACACTGTTAGTCTTTGCTTACTCATATTAATAGCTTTGCCATGGCTTCACGTCTCCCCCCTTCCACCTTTCCAGCATCTGTGAGCAAAACCCAATGTTTTCTGTCTGAGCCAGACTGGAAGACTTATTGCCTCCTCCATGAAAGAGGAATCTTTTCTCCTCAGAAAAGCCAGTCGCAGTTTTATCACTACTTGCTGCTGAGCGTACACTACAGCTGATCTAAAAAAGCCTTGGAAGGTGCTTGAGAATTAGAGCTGCTGGCAAGGCAAAGAAGTGGCAGTCACTCCCCGCCGCCTCCAAGAATTCACATTCTGCAAGGGGGATTTTCCTCTCATTTAAGCCTGAAAACATTTCTGAGAGGAACAGTTTGTCCTCAAGTTGGCATAATGTTGCATTAAACATTTGCCACTTACTGTTCTGCAAGCTGTTAAGCTTCCTGTGAAAGCAGTAAGATACCACAGAAGCACTCTTTTGTAAACAGAGTCCTACATCATTTTATTAAAGTACTGTGGCAATACTTATCTGGGAACAAAACAAGGGGAAGTTGCATCACTATGTGGGCTGCAAATGAGGCTAGGGGAATTATTAACCTAAATTAACAGAGAAAAGCAAATTATATTCAGCCAGGAAGTATTTTACAAGGAAGAAGATGTAGTAAGGAAAGATACAAGTTAAATGATAAGTATAAGACATAGGATATACAGATTAAAAGAAAGGAAGGGTATAATTTGAGCCTAGTCCTGAGTTGTAATTAAAATGCAAAATAAAAAGAATACTCTGAAAAAGGCATAGAAATACCGGAGAAATGCACTTATTACAAAGATTCTGGAGAACATTCCAAGTGAGCAAGAAGTCCCTTCTGTTCTAACTGTACAAGGACACCAGCATCATACTTGGCAACACTGGCCCCTTGCTTTGCTAAGGCCATTGCTATCCTTACTCAATAAACTGTAGAGCTTATTAGGAGTCTTGAATTATAACCCTAATTGCTATGTGCTTCACAAGCCCCCTACTGCTAACAAGCCAATTACAACACAAGAATTGACAGATAAACATAGATGAACATCATTCAGTGAATCCATGTGGTACTTTCTAGCCTAGCATCTCCATAAAAAGGGAAAATACCTTGAAACTTTCTTATTCCCCATGACAGACATTGGGTGCGAAACATCTGCATCCTCACCACTACCATCTGCACTCTAAATGCATTTCTTGCAGGTTTCTGTCTTTCTGAGTGGATCTCAGTAAATGTAGCAAAATGAGAATCCCGTACTTGTTTGTATCTTTGGAAATGTGATCAGGCTGAAACTGCTCAAGAGGTGGCAAACAAACAATGTAATAAACTATAAAAAGTTATAAACTGTAAAAGCACTGCACTACTTTACAGAAGACTAAACATGCCCAGAACTTTTTCATACTGAAACTAGATAGACCAAAATATTCAGAATGTCAGCACTAGTGAGGACTCTTTGTCTCCAAAGCATTGCAGATTGCTTTCAAACTGCCTAGAGGAAATGGTGTCTGCTCTGTACTAGCTCCCAAGTAGTGCTCAAGAACTGCTGGGAGGAGTCTGAGCTGATCCAGCCCAAACCAGGGACAAGGTTAATGACCTGGCAGTACAGATGACTGAGTTTATTACTCTGGAAGATTTAGAGTAAGAGACACCTCCCATGGCACTAACCTCAAGGAAGTCATGAGCAAGAATTAATCAGAAAACAATGGTGCTTTCAGGGATTTACTGCAAAAGCACATTAATTAGACTGCACCCCTGAATGTACCAGAGGCCAAAAACAGATCAATACTCCAGAAAGCAACCTCCTAATGGAGCTCTTGTTCAGCAGAACACTGCTTGGAAGGGCAAACTCAGGACTGTAAGCTCAGAAAAGTTTTTCTTTTGTCTGTTTCTACAGCAAGGCAGTTGAGTGCTGCAGCAGGGGAGGCTGAGGAGGAGGACAAGGGCATCCCTATTTACAGACAAGACTGCACCAGAAGTGCCTGACTTACATAAGCAATTTGTTCTCTTGTTTGTGTAAGCAATCCAGCTAGACCACAAATACCATCCTGAGTGCTCAGGTGAAAAGTACTTGCAAGTCATTGTTCTGAGAAAATGCTCTGAAAAGCAGAGCCCAAGGCTGTGACATCAATTGCAGACCTCTGTATACCATGACTGGATGCTGGTGAGTCATGGCATGCATAAACCAGCAGCATTTGAGAAGACCTTTATAACCAGGTCCAGTAAAATTTATTTTTCTAAATTTGCAATTAACTCAGCTTAAATTGACATAATTAGGAGAATCTGAGTCATAGCCTTTTTATAAGTGTATTTTTAAATCTCATTTATAAGATAAATGCATCTTCTGTTTCTGAAATGACATAAATATTACTTTTTTTTTTTTTTTTTTTTTTTTTTTTTTTTTTTTTTTTTTTAATGAAGCTATGCTTCATTTCACCCAGTAAAGGAGCCAAACCCTAGTTTATTAGTACTTGGTCTATGTCTGGCTGAGAAATGAATCAATACCCTTAAATCCTGCCCTAAATGAACTTTTGTGCTAAGTTGTGTCTTACAGCACAGCTGAGGATTTACATCAACACACTGACTCAGATCCTGCCTGGAGCCACAACTGGATTTTTGTTGCTCTTAGAGAGACCAAAGTCTTTCTTTGGCACTCTCCCTCTTTCCTTTTTTTCATATAAAGCCACCAAGCCTAATTGTAATCTGGACTGCAGAGCAAATTCTCCTATGCCAAGGGAGCCGGCCTGGAGTGGCAGCTGGATGGGGCTGCACCGAGCAGGAGCAGCGGCAGGAGCAGGTACTGGCTCAGCAGCGTAAGGAGGTGTCGCTAGGCAACGAAGGTAACCATGGATACCTGCATCCCCGGCGGCCCGCGGGCTTCTGAGATTAGTCATTCATCTGGAAAAACACTTTAAAAAAATAAATAATAATTAATGTGTTACAATGCAACACTGTCTCTGCATAAATGTTGTTGTAATGACGAGATTCAGTTTAATAGAACTTACTTTACTGGGACCTGGCGTTTGCTCCACCTGAAGACTCTGAGAACTCTAGGTCATAGAATCATGGAATCACAGAATAGTTTGGGTTGGACAAGGATCATATAGTTCCATGTCCCTTGCCACAGGCAAGGACAACTTCCACTGGACCAGGTTACTGAAAGCCCCATCCAGCCTGGCTTTGAACGCTTCCAGTGATGGGGCATGGTCACTCACTTTCAAACATTTTGAGCTGCAGCATTAGTGACAGAACCAGATCTCTGGCCAAGGGTCACATGTTTTTAAACCCTTCACTAGAGAAATACCCTGAAGCTTAAAATGCTACAAGAAAAGCAGTAGAGTTCCTTTACATATAAATTACCCCGTGAGATTGACTGTCCCTTCCCCAGCAGTCTGGCATTGGTGTTTGGTTGGAAGTATGATTGCTTGCTGATTAATATCAAAGTTGCCAGTAATCATGTGCCTACAACTAGTGCTCTCCCACCTTTCACATGTTGGAGGTTTCCAATTAGCAAAGGCACTCAGAAAGAGCAGCATCCTGGAGGCCACAGCAGCAGGACAAAGAGCAGCCAAGGTCACCAAGCACCTTCCTTTCAGCTCTTGCAGGAATGTGATTGTGTAAATACACGCGCATGATTTTAGCAAAGCCAGAAAACCTCCAAAATCCTTTGTAGTCTGTGGCCACTGCACCCTGAGCAAAATTCCTTCCCAGTTCCAAGCCTGGGAACCCATTCAACCCTATGCTTATGTGCCTCATTGCACACATCCCCTGCAATACTGGTATTACTAGTCTCTTTCCTACCACTTCTTTCCCCTAATGCTGAATACTTGAGTCAATAAAATCAACCTGTAGTTAGCATTGGCATTTACAGGAGCGTGGATTTGTCCTTGCAGAAGTAATGTACTTAAAGTGATTAGCTCAGTCATTCCTGATAGGGTCTTGTAAACAAATTATTGATTCCTGGGTGTTTGAGGGATGCTGATTAGTCTTAGAGTTTACAACAACAACTAGTCTTACTTCATCAGAAGAAATTGTAAAAAACATAGCAAGGAGATCAGCTGCTTAATAAAAAGTAATCTTTCTTATCATCTGTGATATGCTGGCTATTTATAATATGAATGCAAAGGAATAAGCAAACCAAACAATGATAACACACATGCTATACATATTACCTATCTTGCCTTAATTAAAGTAGTTTACTTTGTTTACTATTGGAATGAGGCAGGCCCTGTGACTTACTTTAATCTGCTTATTCAACTTCTTTATTAAAATCATGCTTTTCAGCTGTGATCACTAAGCCAAATAATACACAGTGTGAGCAAAAAAGCTTATGAAAATCTGTATAAACTATTTTGATCAGTCTTAACCAAAAGTTGAATTTGGCTTCAAACAATGAACCTTTTTTTCTGTGAAGCCTTTTAGGAAATCCCACTGCAAAAATTCACAAGCTTAAATGGTAGCTACTGAGGATACCATTTGTTTGCTGGAAATATTTAGAAAATTTGATTTACTGTGTATTTACTGTGTAGAAAAACAGAGCAAGGAGAAAAAAATTTCTTGATTCAGTTGTATATTTGAAATACTGACACAGTCATAAACTACACTTTGGTCAATCTTATGATTCAGCTTCAGTGATGCTGATGTCCTTGGACTAAAGTAACTCCATAGTTTAATAGATTTTGCTTCATGAAGCCTAAATGTATATGCACATCTATACAGTGTCCTTGCACTCTCACACATACTTGCACAGTTAGCAGAGATTCTGATTTCGCAATCAGGAAAAGGCTTTTCCTCAATCAGAGTTGTGAAGGAGTTGAAGCCCCAGCAACGGGGGCTTTCATTGTAAATCATGCATCATGGAGAGCGAAAAGTTTCAGACTAGAAAATATTTTCAGACTAGAAAATATTTTATATTAAGGTAACAGCCATCTAAAAACTACCCAGAGAAAGACTATAACAAGACACACTATAACAGATACTTGTTATCAAAACCTATTTGATTTAGTTGCTGGACTACAAATCGCATCACAAATTTATTTTCACATGACTTCCCAGACTTTCTGCTTTAGACTGGTTCAGAAATGCCTTTGCTTTTCTCATAGTGTTACTGAATTTCTGCTCCCCAAGTCAGTCAAAAGCAGAGTCACATAACACTGTAAAAAATGAATGAATAAATTATTTAATAAGTAAAAAAATTCTATTCCTGAACATTGATGCAGACAAAGCCTGTTTTCCTTATAAGTCTGTGCCTTGAACTTGTTTGACTTTGGCCAGACAAGGCACAGGAAACACTGCTTTTCAGAAACTGTGCTGCCCAAATTAAGTTTTTCATTCCAGGCTTCAGGTTCCTTTTTCATGCACATTCTAATAGAGTATACATTCCTTTTGCAGACTTTAATTAACAGACTTTATCTCCTCTAACTGTTAATTTATTTACATAAATCTTAGCGCTTAGTTATTTTTGAAATGTTTAGTTTGTCAGAGTGGTAGAAATCAGACAGAACTTTCCAGTTATTAGGCAGGATTCAAAAAAATCACCATATATGCAGAATTACCTCAGCACATGCAATTGTACAAAGCCCATTTATTTATGACAAACAAAAACCCAAACCTAAAAAAAAAAAAATTATACTTGTGGGTTCCAAGATTTTTTTTGTTTTTATTATAATCTGGCTTTGACTTCTTTGTGCCGTTACCACCTGGGAAGGTTTTGAAGGCTGATTCTAGGTTCAGATTCCCCAGTGACAGCTATTAATCTCTTCATATCTCAACTATCTCTTAAAGGATGGAAAGCTTCTTTCTCACATCTTCTCTTCATTATTATCTGTTCACAGAAGTGTTGGAGTTGGTTCTGAATGCTAAGAAGGAGCATCTCTTAGCTTGCTAATGAGGACAAACACAATATCAATACAACTGTGACTAGCTTTAGAAGAATTTCCTGAGGTCATAAAACTGGTTCTTTACACAAAAAGGTGCTGAATATTCCCACAGGGGAAAAGATTGCTTCTGTGTTTCTTGTACTTCTCTGCAATATTTATTTTTGAACACAGTGTTGGAAAAAACAGTTCATACAATGTGACCAAGCAAGTGCTTTTACTTTTCAAACTGCATTAAATGGATCCTATTTCACCCCTATTGAGCTTGTGGCTGAGCACAAAATAGATTTCTCCCCAAGAGAATGCCTGTAATTGTCTGTTTTTCTTAATAATTTATTTCACTACTTAATGTCCTTCAATTTAATAGGCCAGTATCTGTAATAAACTTCATTAATAACATCTGTTTTCACAACATTTTCCCCATGGGCTTCAATAAAGTCCAACACTATGGCACACACTTTGTGAAATACAACAGTCATGGACAAATTCAAGCACACTAGTCAGGGTGGCCAAAATTGATCCCACCCACCTATCATCTAGATTTTGGGCTGAATGTGCCTGGACCAGAAGTGACCTCTCGTGCTACTGAGATTCTCTCACCTCCAAGGAATATTACAGCTGCTGGACACAAATAGGACCCTCAGACCTTGTGTATACCAAGTTTGTCCACATTTGGTGCCTTACAGTGTGCAGCAGCCTGAGAGGGCAAATACAAGGGCACATATGTCTGCAGCAGTGTTTTCCTAGTTCCTCATCTGACCACTGCAATACCCAGTTAAGGGACATGGGATAAAAAGCACAAACAGTATTGGGAATACACATTTCCTCATTTTACATGAGTTTTTGTCTTCCTTCCATTAATTTTTTGCAGTCTTTGGCATACTTATCCAACTTCATCTGCACTGTTGGTTATCTGGCAGCCTGCTGCTTCCCCAGACTCTGAGACAAGGAAGGTGTGGTTTCTTCATCTCCCAGAACAAAGGTGATGGCCAAGGTCTTGCATTTCTTGGACAAGTGCTTTAATTCCCTAGCTGTCAAACAAAGGCAGGTATTTCTTCAAATGCAGCTCAAGGCTGGGAAATTCCAAGGTGTTATACCTGCCTGCAATGAGTCCCCCCATGACAAATTTTCAGCCACAGGACAAAGTGTAGTATAGATGACCAGGCTATGCCTAGTGTCCATCTTGCTGAAAATAGTTTTTAGATCTTAGGAAAACTTTAACTTTTCTTCAGAGATAAAAAGCAACTCTGGCTCACATAACAAACACGATGGAAAATTGCCAGAGGTTGCCTCCTCAGTGATGGGCCAGCTGCAGTGGCAAAGTGAAAACCTCCCATCTAAGATATTTAGTAACAGTATTATGTGGTAACAAATCAAGAGTGGTTTTTTCTGTCCTCTGTAAAATAGTCTAAAACACCAATCCAATTCTCAAATAGACTACAAGGAAAAAAAAACCTTAGAAAATATTTGTTTGCTCTCTTGATTGATTAGAATTTTGTAGTTTATTTTTTGAGGCTTTTTTTGTGTAGGTTGATCGTGGCAGGAAGTTGAATGGCATCTTGTAGGAGTGCCATCTGACTTAGCTCTGGTGAGATATTTTCTTTCTATTTGAAATGCCAAACAAACCCAAAAAGTAATTCAAATATAGGCCTTTATGAGAATTAGCTGCATAAGGGTCAGCTAACATTCTGAAATTCTTTTTGTCTGTGTAATTCACTTTCAACTTCTATAGTCACTAAAAATAATACTACTGCATCATCACAGATATTACCTGCCCATGATAATATGGGCATGCCGTCTTTGACATCTGTAGGACTGCAAACTAAATCGCTGTATAACTTCTATCAACATGAAGTGTTAATGTAACTTAACTGAAGGAAGAATTTTTAAGAAATCATGGAATCTTGTAATAATAGAGTCATTAAAGTTGGAAAAGACCACCAAGGTAATTGAGTCCAACCTTTGGCCAAACACCACCTTTTCAATAGTATTAAGTGCCTTGCCCAGGTATTTCTTGAACACCCCACAGGATGGTGTCCACCTCCCTTGGCAGCCTGTTCCAACATTTGTGGTCACCTTTGCACTAGTTTGAAAGCAAACGACTGGGAGATCCCAAGTCAGAAATACAATTTAATAGGAAAATTAAAATAAATGCAATAATACAGAAACACTGACAGAGTCAGAACACAACCTGACACCCTGTTGGTCAGAGTGTTGGTAGCAGTCCAGTTAAATGGTGGCTGCAGTCCTGGAGTGATAGATGTGGTTCTGTTGAAGCAGTGATCCTGTAGAAGGGTTTGAGCTTCCTCTAAAGGTCCAGTGGTGTTTATGGACCTCTTGTCCTCTTGGAACTCAGTAGATAAGGCTGATTGTGGTGTTCTAAATCTCAGATTATATCCAGGTAGGAATGCTTGGCTCCTGCCCCCAGGTGGAACATCTCACAATGGGATGATGTAATTTTATGTCATGCAGTGAGACTCAATGGCCCATTAACAGAAGATATCCCCTGGAGGGAGGATGGGTCATGGAAAAGATAAAGAACACTGCCCCACCTGGTTTTAACAGCTGGCCCATTAACAGAAGATATCCCCCGGAGTTATCAGTGATGAGTCATGAAGGAGATAAGGAACACTGCCTCACCCGGTTTTAACAACTTATGAAGATTGTGATAGAATACATACTTTTGGGTACATCTTACATTGTAATCTAAGACAACTCTCAATGAAGAAATTCCTCCTGATGGCCAACCTGAATTCCCCTGGCAAAACTTGGGTGCATTTTCTATTGTCCTGTCATTGGCTGCCTGGGAGAAAAGGCTGACCCCCACCTGGCTACATCCTCCTTTCAGGGAGTTGTAGAGAACAGAAAGGTCTCCCCTGAGCCTCCTCTCCTCCAGGCTAAACAACCCCAGTTGCCTCAGCTGCTTCTCATAGGACTTGTGCTCCTTTGCTTTTCTCTGGGCTCTCTTCAGCCCCTCAATGTCTTTCTTGCAGTGAGAGGCCCAGAACCAGGCACAGCGCTTGAGGTGTGACCTCACTAGTGCTGGCGCCAAGAACAGAAGGACAATCTCTTCTCTGGACCTGCTGGCCACTCTATTACTGATACAGGCCAGGATTCCATTGGCCTTTTTGGCCACCTGGGCGCACACTGGATCATGTTCAGCTGCTGCTGACCAGCATATCCAGGGCTTTTCTACTGGGCAGATTTCCAGGCTGTGTCTCCAGCCTGTAGTGCTGCCTGGGGTTGTTTTGACACAAGTGCAGGACGCAGTACTTGGTCTTATTGTACCTTATACTGTTTGTCTTGGTACATCAACCCAATCTATCCAAATCCTACTGCAGGTGATAAATCAGATTAAATTTTCATTGTTGAAATGTATGGGAGATTTCTGTCCTGATATTTTATTCTTTATAAACATGAGTAGAACATGATAAAGACAAGCAAATATTCTAGTTTTGTATGTAAAAGCATCTGATATGTATTTATACATATCAAATATTCATATACGCATAAGGAAAAAGGAGGTAAAAATATTCACTCCCCATCTAGCCATCTTAAATTAGGAGTCAGATTCATGCATTTCACCAGAGATGTAATGTTGAGAAATCTGGAGGATGAGCAATTGGCAGTTAAAATTTACTTAAATCAAATTGCAAGATAACTGTTGTTTAATATTCTACTTTGATGTAGCTTATTTTCTCCTTGACACATCTGTTAAGCTGTAAATTCAGAAAGAACTGTTCTTAGTGAGAGTCTGAAAGCACAGATTACTCATCACTACCTAATTTGCTAGAGATCACAGGAAAGTACATTTCTATTCCACTATATTGCAGCACATCTGAAACATACATATTGTAGTTTAGGTCACAAAGTACATGACAGTGAAAAGGTAGCATTACAAATCTAAAAAATTAGACAGCAGTGATCTTTTGTTCAATGGTTGAAAACATTGGCAGTCCCAGGCTGGTCATCTGTCTGTCTGTCAGTCTGTAGGAGGCTGTTGGTGAAACCTGTGAGCAATCCCCAGTTTACTTCAGGCAAAGGTATTTGGACTTGTATCATCTTTGTCATGGGCTGTCTTGTCAGTGTTGTCTGAAAGTAGATTAGAAATTGAACGCACAAGTGTTTTGGCAGCCAAGTCATGGAAAACTAGCACGTGTGGGGCCATTAATGGCTTCAGCTGAGACAGGTTCAGAAGAGACATTTTTCCACAGCCTGATTGTTGCCTCTTGTGTAATTTATGTTCCTCATCCAAAGAGTCTGAGTTATCTGCAGGCAAAAGATTTGTATTGGAATTTGTTTTGAGTACCTTTCCAGTAAAAAGGAAAAGTTTTTTTCTTTTTACTTTTTGTTTTCTTTTGCCAATAAAAAAATTTTTTCTTTTTTTTTTTTCCCTAAACAATCCTCTCCCGTTCTTGTAAGTTTTCTAAATACTTTTTCTTGGTTTGTTAAAGCAAATGGGACCACATGTGGTCATATTCACAGGCTGTGACAGTACATGGTACAAGGAACTTCCTTTCCAGGAATTAAATGGTGGTGCAAAGTCGTAATATCACTTTCTAAGTCTCCTGCACACACATGACCCCATCAGGCATGATGCACACCAGGGTTTAAGGCAGAACAAAGCAGCCAGAGTTATTGATGCAGAAACAGATTAGAGAAAATCAAAACAGTACTGAAGAAACACCACTGTTTCTGGTGATCAAAGAAATTACTTTAGAGAAGCTTTCCTCATCATCCAGACCTGAATAATGCTCTGCTTATAAATGTTTCTGCCATAGCCACATCCCTGGACAGCATACACTAAGTTCTGCAGAACACTACCTGACTCATTTTATTACACTTTTTATTACTTTTTTTCCTTTCAGATGGAAATATCTTTTTTTTCATCTAATGTTTCAACATGACAATTAGATTATGCAAAGCAAAGAATTAGTCAATAAAAAGTGGCATTTAAACATTCTGTGAATAAAATATGCCCACTCTTTTTTTTTTAACTATCAAAAGACCATAATCTCTGCAAGGTTGCTTGTTTCTTTTCTTCTTCCTTTTTTTTTTTTTTCTCAATTCCACCAAAAACTTCTCCTTGAAATTACCAGTTCCAGCTACTAACTGATATGAAATCTGTGGTCAGGTGCATTGAGACACAGCCAACACAGAGAGGTGAGCTGGGAGCCCAGGGTGGCCCCAGCACAGCCCCATAGGAGCAGGGTTCCTCAAAAGCCACAGACACAGTGTGAGATATACCAGACTCAGGAGCCACCCAGGAGCAAAGAAGACAGGCTCAGACAGGCACCTGAGGGATCCATCCAGGACACCAGGCACCTACAGCACAGGTCTAAGGTCCATCCAGGAGACAGGCACACTTACTGCATAGCTCAGGCTCAGGAGAAATAAAGGGCAGGGGTGGCTGGGGAAAAGGGTGAGGATCCCAGGGAAGGCTCATCAGAGCCATTGAAGTCAATTCATGCTTTCAGGGCCCTGACATGTCTCACCATGAAGCAGCAGCAACACTTGCTACAAATCTGTTGCAGCTTTCCTACAAGTAAAAAAAAAAAAAATTCAGTCCCAGGGCAGTACCAGTACCAGTGTTATCAAAAACATCTTACAAGTTTGACAGTAGAAAGTTTTATCTGATATTACATTTTGTCTATCTTGAAAACCTGCTAAATGACTATTCTACAGTACTAGTTATATATATATCAACACTCGACATAATTTCTTTTCTTGCCATGTATTAAATTATTATTATCTATCCCTAATAGATGTTTCAGTTAAGGTCTATGCTGCTGGTGCTGTGCAAGTATAATATACAAAGCCATTTTTTACTTCAGCAGATGTTCTTCAAACATAGCACAAGGCACTCTAATAAATACAGTATATTAAATACAGTAAGTTGTGGGGAAAAATGGAAAAGTAAAGACAAGGGAAGTCAAATCGTATGTTAACAAAAGGCAGCAAAATGAACCTGCATCATTTTGGTTTAATTCTTCAGTTAAGAATCATACCTAGTTGTCAGAAACCACCTTTGAATATTTATCTTCAGTGATATTTCTGGAACACTGTTTCAGCTCAGTGTAAAATTCAACTTGCATAATTATTGTTTTATTTCTTTTCCATCAAACATTTTCTAGTAATAAGAATTCCTGGCACTGCATTTAAAACAAAAATATTTTCTTGATTGCCCTAGGATCTGACCTGGCATTAGTCAATGTCCCCACTGCTGACTGGCTAAGGTAGTGTCTTGCAATAATGGAAAATGTATACAGGTCTGCAATTTCTGAAGAAAAGCAGCCAAGGTATGTGAGTTTTACAGGAGATACTCTGTTCTTCTGAGATGAACTGGGAACACAGGTATCTCTGAGATACTCTCAAATTCTACAAGTCTGTGAACTGGGGAGAGGATATATATACTAGTCACAAACCTTTAACATTTACAGAAGATAAACATAAGTGTCCTGCTTAAGTATCTGATCACCACAGTAAATATCTGGTCCACTGGATACCCTTAATTTGTATATAGCCTATAGAAAAAGGTACAAGTAGAGAAAACGGAATCACACCCAACTCCAACGTATGCTAAAAAGAAGTTTTCTAAAGTTGGCTAAAAGGAACCGCTTTTTTTTTTTTTTTTTTAAAAGGCAGGCTGGTCTCTTGTTTGGAGATTTGATTTCTTTCTTAAACCAGCAGTTAAGTTCATCTATCCTCAGAGATCATAAGCTAAGACTTACCCATGGATGGCTTGTTTTTAAAGCCACATTTTAAAAACTAGGCAGTGAGGCTTATATTTAAAACAAATGAAAACTGAGGACACAAATCTACCCTTTATATTTTATGCATGAACATCAATTTGATACCACATTTCTTTTAGCAAGGTGGAGGTGCAACCTCAGCACTCTCCACTACTTGAGAAAATTTAAGCCCACAAAATTTTGGATTGTACCTTAGGCACCAAACAATGGACTAATAACTTGATAAAAAGGCTATTTGCCATCATTTTTGCTCTAGTTGTCATTGTACACAGAAGAACATAGTCATTTGGCCACAAAACACAAATGCATGAGGAAATATGACAAAGCAGGCATAAACACTCTTTTGGGCAAACAAGAGAGCAACCAGAGCTCTGATACTTTTCCAGAGGTGTTTTACGTATAATACCTATGATGCTCTAATATTAACATTCGTGACAAAAGCACTTCAAAATTCAGGTCACTCTTCTCCCAGAGCACAATCTAATTATTACTCTATGGGGTCAAGATCTCTATTGTCTTCAGTCTTCACAGCCCAGTGAAATGATCTGCTTTCATTCTCCAAATGCTTTATTTCCAAAAAAGGCATGACCAGAATAATTTGTTGCTCATACCACTGTCCACAGTGGACTGCAAGCAGACTGCAGCAGAACAGATAGAAATTATCCTTTCCTGGGATTTGCACATCTTTCAGACATAGTATAGTATCAGCCCTACAATAACTTAAAAGATAACAATTATTATAAAAATATGAATAAAATAATTAATAATGATAAATTCCCTGAAATTCGAAATGGAAAAATTCTGACTATTTTTGTTGGGACCTTTACTTACTTTCTGTTCTTGTGCTCCTTTGTCTTTGTCTTATTCCCACAAATCATCCACAGGCTAAGTGGGTCTGATCTATCCATAGCATCTGTACCTGACTGAAGAGGAGGGAGCTCACAGCATGGCTTCTCACAGCAGGAGGAAAATTCCAGGCAAATTAAGGCTTTTGGACCCTTAATACCTTAGGCTCTGTTATAGTTACTTTTGGCAGGAGGAGGATAAAGAGTAGTTTAAATCTCAGGATTTACTGGTCCCAGAAATAAATATAATGAGGTCAAAGGCATAGCTCTACAGAGTCCAGGCCAGTCTGACAGTCATGGATGTCAGATGATATTTAAGAAACCAAGTATCTCTAAAGTCAGCTTGTATACTCCAAAAATATCAGTAACAACTACAAGGGCAAAAGTTTTTCAGTTATAGATTCAAACTGTTGTGGACTGAACTGCTGAGTTGCTTGTGCATGTAATTGGGTTAGAAAATATTCCACTGTAAAAACTTCTGGAATTCTGGATGCTTTTCTGAGAGAACAATATATGTGAATACTTACAGGTCTCCAAATTTTTTTCCTGGTGTGATTTAAGCATGCTGCTTTTGCACAGTGAAGTCAAGGTACACTTGGTACCTATTTCCTGCAGTTAAGACCAAATACATGCACATTTTTGCGACATCTCTGCTTGTCTGTTATCCCATGATCCCAAATGGGTTACTTTTATCAATGTGCACCAGTATCTGTACCCCATAAGGTAAAGAACAATAAAAGTGCTCAAGAGAGGCCTACAGGAGAAAAAAGTATCTCTGTTGGGTAAACACAGTACCTTGTGGAGCCAAGAATATAAAATACAGAAACTGTAGTTCTGGTTCCAAGGAAATGGGAAGAGATTAATCAGAATCTCAATCAGCCTAGCTTCCCAGAAATTTGAAGAGCCCTTTTTAAGGGTAGCTTCCTATGAAGCTGATCAATCTTAGGAAACTTCTGCTAATGATTGTAGCGGCACGTTTTCTGTTTTTTACTTATTGTTAATAACTATTTGTTCTGTAATGGTTTAATCCAAGCTCCCCCTGTACTTCTCCCCATCTGGTACAATCTCCAACCTGGGAAATTCCCTGCTTTTGTTCCCCTCTGTTGCAATCTGTTGTCAATCATCTGTTGCTCTCCTCCCAGGCCTGCCCCCCTCCAGGAGGCCTCTCCCCCTCCTTCCAGAGGCTTCGGAGAGACTCCGTCCCGGACTGGAGCAGGCTGGGAGTCCCCCACCCCTCATCTTCCAGTGGTTGTCTGTGTGCCATCCCCATTCCCTGACTGGCTTTCCTTCTTGTGTCCACCCCTCATTCCAGTCCCTTATAATCACTGACCCCGCCCCCAGCTCGCTCTCTCGCCCTCTCTCTTCTCTCTCTTTCTCCTCGGCCTTGTGGCTGCCTGCACCGTGGGGTGCATGTGACAATAAACTCCATCTTACCACGAAGTCTCTTTTGAATCCTTCGTCGAAGCCTCACCCACAGCTCTCGTGTAGCTCTGACCCACCGGGGGGTGGTGGCCAGTCTGCCTGCTACTGCCTAACCGAGTCTGGAATCATTCCTAGCCAGAGCCAGCTGGGACTAGCTGGAAAACCATCTCCAGCAGGCACAGGAATCATTTCAAGTGATCAAGACATATTAGTTGCAGTGATGCACATACTGACATTTATCTCTGGTTACAGTGATAGCCAAGTCCTCTAAACTGGTAGTTACTGTAAACTTCTAGACACTTCCTATCTGAATCATGATTTTAAAAAATACATTTCCCATCTTTCATCCTCCCATGTTAATCACCTACAGGGTTGCTTAGCCCTCTGAACCACAGATGGGCAATGAGCTGAACACATTGCTTGGAGATACTCAAAAAACAGCTTTCTGCTACTTCCTTGAGCTTTTCTTAAATGATCTGGTTAAGAAATAAAAAATGTTAAGAAACGATCAAAGCTGAAAGTAGAATATCAAGAACTATTATGAAACCAGTAAAGCATCAAATGGAAACAAGGTACTGTGATCCTACCCCAAAGAGTCACAGTAAAATCAGAAAATAAGTATAATTGGAGATCTGGAATTAAATAAACTAAGATTTATGGGGAAAAAAGTGGGAGAAATGGAGAGAATTATGAAAGAACAAAAATTATGAAATTAGAGAGACGTATACAGAAACTGTTAAAGGCACAGAGAGGGTGAATAGGGAATAACTGCTGATTGTTTCCCATTATACAAAGACAAGGTAGAACACAATGAAATTAGCAGGCAACTGGTTCAGAACAAAAGGACTTTTTTTTCATGTGACACACAACAAAACCGTAATAATCATTGCTATAGGATGTTGTGGATGTCAGAAATATAAATAGGCTCAAAAAGCGATTAGACAAAATTAATGGATGTATTAATGCAAGATCTCTGTTCTGAAAGTCCCAAAGCCTCAGATTGGTGAAACTTATAACCATGGGAAAAAATAATTATGTCCTTGTCTTTCTCAAAATATCTACTAGTAGCCACTGTCAGAGACAGATCAGTAAGCTAGACAGATCTAATGGAGTTATTCTTATACCTCAACACAAGAATTCAGCTCTTTTTTTGTTGGAAGTAGGAGCTTTACTCATATTCTAAAATGAGCATTTTTTTAAAAAAAAAGTCATGGTTAGACTTTCTATTAGTGGCTGAATAGTGATAGGATTGTGGTTGCAAGCTAGTGATGAAATTACTGGTATGATGTTTTGTATAAGGTTGGCGCTGGCAATCTTGTGTGCAAGATCCTAGGATGAGGTTCTGTAAATCCTCAGTAATTTAACAGAAGAATAATTTTACAAAAATTACTGAAACTATTCCCTGCACCTAACCTGTTTTCAGGATTGGGGCCTTTGTCTAATTTTAAGTAGTGTAGGGAATGAAAATTTCAGATAATTTCTCCTTTTCATGAAAGAGCTCCATCTAGACTATAGCAAGTGACAAGACAGGTATTAGTGGAGGGAATATGAATGGCGCCCATGTCAGTAGACTTCAGCACTTTCAGTGAGCAGGCTGAACTGGAGTTTTGCCTGTTCTTTTCGTATGTGTTTTCCTAATAGATAAGAAGGCATTGTGTTGTTGAATAGTCAAGGGAAGGTGATAGGGTAGGCAGGAAAAGGAAAAAGAAGAGATTCTTTCACACCTTTATTATTAATGCTTAGTTTATAGGATGCCTCCTAAGCATAGTGAAGGATTCAGAAATGATTGAAAACCAATCATAGAACCACAGAATCACAAATTATGAGGTAGAAGAGACCTACAAGGATCATTGAATTCAACTCCTGGCCCTGCAGAGCACCATCCCCAAGAATCACACCATGTGCCCTGAGAGCACTGTCCAAACGCTTCTTTAACTCTGTCAGGCTGGCGCTGTGACCACTTCCCAGGAGAGCCTGCTCCAGTGCCCAGCCACCCTCTGGGTGAAAAACCTTTTTTCTAGTATCTGACTTAAATCTTTCCTGATACAACTTCAGGCAATTCCCTTGGGTCCTGTCAGTGATCACCACCTTTGGATGCTCTCTAATAGTTTAACATCTTTCTTATATTGCAGCAACCAAAACTGCACAGAGCACTCAAGGTGAGGCCACATAACTAGTTCAGAAAAGACAGTACTATTGAGACCTCTTGCTAATAATAAACAATTTATTTTTTCCAAGCTGTGTAACTTTTTTTTTTTCTGCATTTTCATTAAGTGTGCTTCCTCCTTGGCTATAGTGAGAAATTTAAATATGGTAATGATTATTTTGTGGAATATAATTGTTTTTCATCAATTTTGTTAAATAGTCTTGCTTGGAAGACAGGCAGATTGCAGGACATGTGGATTCTGAGGTGTATTGTGCTTTTCAGAAACCATCACTAGCTGTTCACATAACACAGATGATAATCCAGATACAGACACAGAAGGGATTTTAGATGGATGAAGTTTAGGTGCTTTCAACACTGACAAATCCATACCTACAAGGTTCCATGAGAACAGAACAAATAAGGCTGTTTAATAATAGTTTAGCAAGGTTGGTAATGATTGCTAGATATATTGGGAAGAGACAATCTCTTGATACTTGTTAAATTCCAGATAGTCTGAGATGTGACTGAGATTCTTTCTGCCAGTTTGTGCTTACTGCACAGCACCATTGTAATTCAGGCACCAGATAGCTGTAGGTTTGTCAACAACATCATATCTTTACTTATTGCTGAAATGGAGCTACGAAATCTGAGGTCCAGAAGAACAGGCAGCAGTGGGAGGATGGCAGGAACTGTTTGCACAGACATCTCATGGGCATTAGATTTCATGGTGATCAGCATCTAAAAGACAGCAGCAAGCAGCTAATTGTCTATAAATGACTGTGTTTACCAGTTCAGTAGGGCAAATTCTAACCTAATGATACTTAAATTCAATAGCCTGGTACACAACTAGACAGACTACAAATGAAATCTTTTAAAATTACAGCTTTCTCACAAAATAGGCAAACAAATAAATGAGAGAAAATAATGTTTTCATTTGTAGTGTTTGCACATTGATAGATTTCTGAGGTTTAGATTGACTCAAATGCCACTTAACACTTCTCCACTCAAAGAAATGGATTGATTTAGCTGAAATCTTGTAAGAGGTTTTCACTCCAGCTATCCATTTCTGCCCTCTCAGGAGACAACTGCTTACTTTGCACAAAGTTGCAAGACCAGCATACAACTAAATGTTTTGAACATATTTTCTTAACTCAGTTGTTTTTCTATTTTTGCTTTTACTTGTTACTTAGAACTGAAGTGCATCTGCAAAAGGGGTTAATTCTGTTATGCAAATTTTTGGTAGGCTGATACAGCTACAAAATGGGAAATAACATGTTTCAATCCTATTTCTTATTCTCTCTAAGGATATGAACACGTCACTTTCTAGCATACTTCTGTCTTGAACCTTCCCCTTTGGTCTGAAATAAGCTTGTTTTATATTTCAGTTTTATATTTCTATCCTGCTGTGTCTTCTATGCCTTTAGAGGCACACAAATAAACCATTTACTCTTGTAAATATCATGGAAGTGTTTCTGCTTGTACTTTGGCTATGCTTTATTGTCTTTGCCATATAATGAGTGCTTATTCAAACTATTTGCAACCACATTTCCCAGTCCCTAAGTAAGGTAACCATCCTGTCTCCCAGTTTTTTCCTGTTAGGTTTTCAACACTGAGTTTTTCGCAATCACAACCTGTTGGAAATATCAGAGCTTATTAGACATGAAATACTTCACTGGCAAAGCAGGTCTACACCAAACATTTTGATAAACTGCTAATAAATGCATTCTGATAAATGTAACCTTACATCCTGAGTAGATTGTAAATACAGTCAGATACAGCTGCACATCCATGTCTTTCAGATGCTGATACCTCACCTGAAACATCTTCCTCTAAACAAATTCTTTGCCTAGGGACTACTGGATCAGGCAAACCACAACAGTTCCCTGAGACCTGAATAGCACAAGCTCTGAGATGCAGGGCCAGTCTGATGGAATTACAAACTTATGCCAGTGCCTTTTATTTGCATCCCTGTGAGATATTAAAGCTGTATTCAGGCTAGTGACTCAGTGCTCTTAAATCTGACACCTGAGTGCAGAGGAGGATTAAATGGAAGTTTGAAGCTGTTACTGACTTTAGCTGTTTGCCTTACACTTTCCTTGAAGGACCACCATGGACACCTCATGATGTCAGGAAAGAAAGGGCATTTTAAAGGTTTGCAGCAAACCAAATCAAATCTTCCAGATTATATGAAAATGCCTTCGTCCTTTCTGGGGATGGTGACCTTGTTTCTGGATTTTTTAATGGCTTTTCTGAAGAGCACACAACCATCCCCTAATGTGTAAGGCTATTTGCTGCAGGTGAAACCAAAGAAAATTAACTTCAGTGTCCACAGAGAGCGCTACAGCTAGCGCAGGTGGGCAGTACTGTTGTTTCTCCCCCATGAGTATGCAGGGGTATCAGACTGTACATGCTTTAGCTTCTAACTTTTTTCCATTTTATGGGCATACAACTGGGCTCTGATGTTCTGCAAACAGGGATATCTTGTGAGTTGGACTTAAAATCCATTGTGCCTCAAGATATAATTATGAAGCTATCACTATGAAGTCCTGCCCAGAATCCTACCCCAGGTTCCATTTCATCTCTGGAACTGTGGCCTGTCTGTACACAGACCATATATATTGCATGTATCAATGTCCCTGTCACATTACAGCCACTCAATGACTGATTTCACAGACTGAACACAGTCTTTCCTTCATGTACAAGCACGGCACTTGTTCAAACAAATCAGCACCCTCTTCCACTTGATCTATCCTATAATCTCTGCAAATATTTCTCCCCAAGCAGAATCAATTAATATCCAGGGAATAATAACCCCCTCCTTGCAGAAGGACATCTAGCAGAAGGAAACATTTTATCAATCATAGTAATGCATGGTATGCACACTTTGCAAAACTTTGCTTTTCCAGTGACACCATATTCCACATGGTACTATTTCTTGCCTGGGTCCTTGCCTGTCCTTGCAGTATCATGTTTTGATACACTATTAGACAAATGAATCTAGTCTTCTCTCGGCATAAGCAAATGGGTGTTTTCATATTCTTACCAGGCCACTTGCCTCCCTTGCTGTGCTAGGGTTCACCATGGCCTTAGGTACTCCAGGATACCAAGGAGAAGGACACTCCTGAGCTCACAGCAGAGCATGGCAGGAAACAAAACCAATTCTCCAATACCTAACAGAGGCTCAGGTAAAAAAATTCTAGCAGTCACTCTTTCTTCCTTAGCATGTGGTACATGGGAATGTCACTGTCTTCATTTAAAACTTCTGCATCAATTCACAGTCATTACAGCATAACTAACACTCATTTTTCTCTTTAAAAACTCAGAAATTGAGTGGAATGAGACTGGGACCAACACAGGTGGTAATGAAGTTAGCATGCCTTAGCCAGTCAGTAGGTCTGGGCTGCACAATTTCCACACTCTAAGTGTCCCACTGAGCTCAGAAGTGATTCAGAGGCTGAGCACATGTGGGAAATCCAGGTACAGAAAATCCTCAAAATCTTGTGCGTGCAGGCCCAAACACAAAAATGAATACAGGGTTTGACCTGAGACCTTAGGAAACGCTTCTAAATTTATAGACCATAAGCAAGAATGTGCGTTTGTAGTTTAGATAGAAACATATTAAGCTAGGTAGTGGAAAGTTTTAAGGTTTTAAAGTTTGGATATAGAAGTAGTTACAGAAATAGTAAAAGGTTTTAAAGCTGTAGCAAATAGTTTCATGTGTCATTATATGGTTAAGACAGCCTGCACTGCGGCAAGAACGTGTAAGACAAATTAATTAGCTATTGATGTGAAAGTGGAAACAATCTGTGTGGCAGTAGTTTATTGGCTAATAAACCTTTAAAATCCCTTATAACCTGTGATCTTGTGACCACTGGCCACGGACACCTGACCTCTAACTTACACGGTGAAGACGTTCTCCACCCTTCATGAGACTGAGGCAATAAATAATGCTTTAAACATCTCTCGGTGGTCTCATCTCTCTTGTGCAAGCCCAACACAGGCACACATCAGTACCTACCTGCAAAAGTCCTTCCAGTGCAGTGTTTATGCTCTCACTCCAGCCCAGGTGGGAAGTCAGATAGAAGCGGTTGCTACATCTGGTAGACTCAGCTTCCAGGGCAGCTGCCTCCTGGGGCAGCAGCTGAGCTCTGAAGCAAAAAGCATGTAAAAGTGCTGGATATCACAGATCTGTGGAAAGTGAATAGAAGGTTAGTGTGTTGGTTTAGACTGGGACAGAGACACAAGACAAGAATGATCACATGAAATACACAAGATAAACTAGCACAAAATCATAATATAGGATTTTTCCAGTGCAAGCAGTGACCATTCATGACCTGACCTTGCAAGCACATATTGAATTGGCCCTAATCTGCTCTACCAGATAATCTGGCTTTGCACAATAAAGTATAACTGCTCTTATCATTAAACTTCATATCTACGTCTAAAATCAAATAAACCCTATGTTCTCAAACCTATAAGTTTTATAAATTAATATTCAAATTCCACCAGATAGAAAACACAGATTGCCTTGTGTTAATAGAACACAAGACTAATTTTTGTTATCATTTCCTGAAAAGTATCATCCAAGAAAGCGCTTTTGCTTTTATATCTATTTTAATACACCAGCTTGAGAGCTTTTTCCCTGAATAACAAACTGTGTGTTGACTAACAAACTGTGTTGCCCAGAGAGGTGGGCAACACAGCATTCAGAGCCCCATCTAATCTACTCTTGAATACCTCCCCATCCCTGGAAGCGTTCAAGGGCAGACTGGGTGAGGCTGTGAGCAACCTGACCTAGTTGAAAATGTCCCCTCAGAGAGGTCGGACTAGATGGCCTTGAAAAGTCCCTTCAAACTCAAGCTATTCTATGGTTCCATAAGAAACAATACTGCAAGAACTAAAAGAATGTCTTGTGTTGATGGCAAAGAACAAAACTGACAGCAACCAAGCTGAGAATGGCTGAGGAAAGTGGTTTTGCCAAGATCAGAAGGTCTGTGGTCTGATAACAGAAGAATGGCAATAAAGATAAAACCACGTTGTTTATATCATTCCTGTTATTCTAAAAGCAAGGCAGACTAAGCTTAAAGATACATCAAATGGGGAAACATACAACAGGCAGCCCATTGTCTAAGAATTATGAAAAGAGAAATCAAATTCTGAATCAGAAGAAACATCCTGAAAAAATGTTTGATTTTGAAATGGTATTGAGCAGCAGTCCAAAAACTCATTTGTTATCACCAGTTAGTAACAAAGCAAGAGAAGTAGTGAGGAATCAACAACCATATCCTTTCCCATTAACATAAACCACAGATGAGCCTTGCCAGACAGCTTAGACAAACATGTTTGTGCTTCGATGTGGGTATGAATGAGTGAAAATCTAGTGTTGACTGGTATCAGGGGTCTTTAAATAATTTTCTCCAAGTTCTCATAAGTAGTTTTCTCCATCAATTTCCTAAAAAGCTGAGGAGAAAAAGGATGACACACTATGACATGAAACACCTAAATTTAACTATTACAGTTATCTAAGCTTGGAACTGTTTTATTTGCTAGTAAAGTCATAGCCCTAATGTCTGCTCTGAGGTGAACTAAATTGCTCTTTCAACTCCAACTGTGTTGATTAGATTTTCATTGATGATACTGGGGCCAGAGGCATGTCTATATGCATCTAAATATGAAAAGTCCAGATTGCAGGATGTTAATATCTAGCCCAGTACCACTATCTTGCATACATCTTGTTCTAGATGTCATTTTTCTTTGCGTCTCTAGATCACAATTTAGCAATGCTTTCTCATTAATGTCCCTCTATTCTACAGTGTAGACAACATTTTTAATGTGATCAATTGGTATTTTTTATTACTTTGTCCAAGCAACAGCATTAAATATTCTTGATTTATGCTAAAATTATGTATTCCTTGAATTAATTTCATTTTGTACAGTAGAATTTTTTCACACTTTTAAAAATTGAAAAATTCATAACTGCTCTAGCTGTTTGGTAGTATTTATGCTTAGTGCAAGAGGGTTAATGTAGCCTGGGTTAATACTTCCTAAAAGATTAACAATGTACAGATTATGTAATGTGAAATTCAGTATATCTGGAGCAATTATTTGCTGTTTAGCTCACATAAATTTTCCGTTTTTCAGAGATAACATGCCATGGAAAAATGTTCAGGTATTTCCATTGAAACAAATCAGATTGCATTTTATTTTTTATAGTGAGAGTAAACTCTTATTCTTGGAAATCCTGACAACAATGATATCTGAAATCTTTTGTTTAGTGACATAGCAACATTCATATCTAATGATAAAGTAAATTCATCTGCATTTGGTTGGTGATAGTTTCAGTGCTGAATTAAATACTCCCATTTTCAAAAGAATATGATTAAATCTTTTTTTTCCTGCTATTCTTGCTTGTAAACTCACTATGACTATACAGTTGTGAGAGATCAAGAAATCAAGATGTTGGGGTTTTATTAACCAGTTTTTGTGTACCTGTGCTGTACTTTAACTTATATTTCTATGTTTCTTTGTATATGGTGTTTATTGTACAGTGCAAAATCTCATATAATTCAGTATGTAGACAAATTTTAACAAGTCTTGTTGTTTGCAAAATGTTGCCTTTTAAATCTTATTTAAGATTTATCATCTTAAACAACAGTTGATTTTAGAACGAAGCCAAAATCACAGAAATGGTTCAGGTCAGAAGGGAGTACAGTGGATCATCTGGTCCAGCTTCCCTGTTCAAGAAGGGTCATCCTAGAGCACATGGCACAGAATCGCATCCAACTAGACTCTGTGCCACTGATTACAACCCTCAAGGACCTGCCATTCAGCCAGTTCTCAAGTTCTGATTATTCTTGTTTGTGTTACACACAAGGACCCTCCAAAATTCCATTTTGATTGTATTTATGTTTGCCTTGATCTGAGTCACTTCAGAGAGCTTCGGGAAGAGCTATTTATCTATCTATAAAGCTATACTTTGCTCCCTGACAGTGGCTGTGGTATGAAGCCAAGGAAAGAATGCTGCACTGGCAGTGCAAGAGGAATGGGAATGCTTCCTCCTGAAGAGGCATCCCTTTAACTGGAGCTGGAACCCGTGGAGTTTTCCAAAATGCTTGGCATCCTTCCATGCACACACCTTTGAAAAAGCTCAATATGGATGGAGCTCTGAGCAACCTAATCTGGTTAAAGATGTCTCTGCTCACTGAAGAAGGGTTGGAACTAGGTGACTTTTCAAGGTCCCTTATAACCCCAAGCATTCTATGATTCTATGCCTTCTTTGCTGATTATAATGCTATAGTCTTTCTTCACAATTTTAGTAAAGTTTTATTTCTTTCCCTTTACAGCCAAGCAGCAGATGCCTAAGTACAAGAGAAATGCATTCTAGAGGTGATACAAAGAGTTCCCCATGTCCACATATATCCTGACCATGGTATAACGCACACAAGAAGTCCCATAATTATTTTTTCGTGTCTGTCAGGAGAAGTATGATGTAAAAAACATCTATGGAAAATGAGAGATGAGTGGCAGAACATGAAACTCTTTTCATTCTTGATTGCAGTAACAGATTTGGCTTACCTTGCTGCCATTTAATTTTGCCAAAAATGCCAAAAGTCATTATGTAAATTATCCTCAAGAAGTATTGTCTTTAGCCTAAAGTTTGAAGTTATTTTTTCTGTTTTGTTACATCAGTATCTATTAATGTTTAATAGCTACCTACTGTGATTTTTTTAAATAGATGATTTTTTTTAAAAAGTGTAGCTTTTTATCCTTCATAAACTGATTTTACTAGTTTGTTCCATTTTGCCAAGCTCAAAGTCTTACTTTCCAAGTTGAAAAGTAAGAAAAAATTTGAAAAATTTTCAAATTGAAAAATATAAAATATACTTAAAATATAAAATATACTTAAACTGAAATCTAAGCCTAACTTCCTTTTAACCCAGTTTGAAACTGCTCTGTTGTCTTTTAACAAATAAATAATTATTTGATAACCTGAAACTGTTCCAATTTGTCTTTTTCTCTCCTAACCCTAACCCATATTCTGTTGATTAAGGTGCTCTCACAAAAAAGGGGAAGACTGCTCCAGATCCTGATATACTAGGATGAAAAGTTAATTTTTTTTGCCTCCTATGAAAGGTGTGAAAAAAACCCAATACTGCTTTTTTTTGAGGGAATTTATATATCCACTACCACATACTGTAAAAGTCTTTGTATCATTCATTGGAAATAGTATGAAAGCATCCTCTAAACTGGTCCCCTAAGAAAAGCATCCTCTAAATTGGTCCCTTAAGAAAAGACAGCTGAAAGGATGCCTGGTTTGGCAATCCTGCAGGAGATAGTTTTCAGTATAGGTCCCAAAGCAATGCAGTGTTATCCAGTGCAAGGAGGCAGAAGCAGGTCAGTGGCAGAATTCACAGTACATGAATTGCGGGATTATGTCTCTGCAAAATTGAAGAAGTCACCTCTACCTGAGTGAAAGAATTTTACATTAAGCATCTTTTGGTATTAAACATTAGAGCATCAAATAATGGAGAGAACCAATATCTGCCCACCTTGCAGGAACTATGGGGAAAATCCACACCTTAAAAATTGCAAGGCTCTGAGTCCAACACATAAACAGTTGTTCGCCTCACTGTCTAGGGTAACACACTGTGTTCAGGACCTATGAGAAAATGCTAAGTCTAAACAGATGGACAATGCAAAATAAGGAGGTGGGGAACTTACAGATGGCACAAAAATATTCTGAGGAATGAAGCCAACATTTTCAAGTGTAAATTCTCAGAAACCATGTACACATTAAAAGAAGCACCTTCTTTGAAGGAAGCTGCTCAGAAATGTTAACTCCACCAATGTAGACTGCCCCTAGTTATTTATTTCAGGTTTAATTTTAGTTTTAGGACTTAAGTGAGCTTTCAAGCTTGAAAAAGTTTGTCTGTTGCTCACTTTATTGCTCCTAACTAGGAGTAAGGTAGGTCAAGCAAGTCATGCCATGACTATGAGTCAGTCATACAGCCTGACTCCCAGGTATCAAAATTTTCATTATCTAAAGAAGAATTAGAGTATCCAGCACTTGTTACTCATGGGCATTAACTGACCATTTTGGACAAAAATTTGTTCCAGGAAAACAGCAAACATGACAGTCTGTATTGATATAGAAAAGACTTTACTGCAAGATTTTCTTTCTCTTCTTTTAGTTTTCTTATTTTGCTCTATTTAGTTTATCTTTTTCATTTTTCTCATTTAACCTCCTCCTGCAATTGTATTCCCAAATAAGCCTCCTGTTTCTCTAATCCTCACTCAGTAACCCCTACAATAGCGTAAATAAGGCTTTGGAATCAGTGTACTGAAATTCTTCTGTGATTGACAAGTTAATGGATGAAGTGCATTCAGATTTCTGAAGGTGGTATTTCCTATCTCTGACTGACAGAATGAGTTCAGAACAGATGATTTTAACTTCCTCTCATCTTTTTTTCTTCTTTAAACCTAGCACAGATCTTTATTTTTACTCAATGCCTTACTGGACTAAAATTTCTCATTTCTCTTCTTTTCCTCTTCGTGTTCTCTTTCCCAGTGATGTCTTCACAACCTTATATTTTAGTTTTCCTTTTTTTTTTCCCCCTCTAAGAAAAATATCAATTTAACTTCCACTATTTCTTTTTATTCATATTTAAGAAACAAAGCACTCTGATGGTGCAAGGAAGGACTTCTTAAAGTTGAATACAGTCATACAATTTTAAAAATTGATGACAAAGAATCATACAGTATTTCACTTAGTTTATGTAGTTTGTAAAACAATGTTATGCACTTCAGAATATGTATCAAAACGTGGTTATATGTATACAATGAATAGACATATACTTATATGGAAGGATGGGCGGGTATGCATATCTGCAGATACCTATTATCATTTCAAAAACAAGACTACAAATATAAAATGGAAATCTGCCATAAAAACACATAAAGGCCCCAAATGACTGAACTTTTACTTTCCAAAAAGCAAGTGGTTTATGACTAATTTCTGCATTTATTCCAATAAAATAGAGTGTGTATTAATTTCTACCTGTAAATTAATGCCTTTGAGTCTTCTTTTTCTGTGCAAGCCATATGGCAATGCATTACCTCTTTTTGAAAAGAAGACAAAGGTATGAATGTCGAGAAGGTGTCAATATTTTACCAAATTCAGAACAGTTTTGCTATTGCTGAGGGTAAATTCCATATACTTTCAGTAGAACTTGTCCTGCAGGGTTATGGATTCAGTCCCAGTATTTCCAGTGTCTCACCATGACAGATAGAGGATATTGCAGTCGTAAATAAAGCCATCTAATTAAACCCATGATATTTCTTAGAGCATATTTGAAGGGCACCTGATTTTCTATGCCAAAGCATTATGAACATATAATCCTTGAAATAAATTCACAAAGTAAATTTGGAAACAGACAATCATTTTTTTTTGTGGAAAGAAAATTTTTCCAAATGTTGTATCCTCCATTTTAAAGCCTTTGAAAGCACATTTAGAATAACTACATGTCAGACAGTTATTTAAAGGAGAATGAGAATTCAGCAGTGTTTAATTCAGAAAGGAACCAGAATACCACTGAGTTTGGAAATCCAGAGAAGAAAGCCCCTCTTCCCAACCAAGTTTTGCCTCATTCATGATTACTACACAGCAGCAGTAGTCCTTCTCCTGGGCAGTAAAAGAGATTTTTATGGAAGAGTTGGTTGAACTGGCATTTTCACCTTACCCTAACTTATGATGAAGAAAGAATTGTTTATTTAAAACTACTCATGTAGTAGTTTGAAAAACTTCCTGTGTTGTTTTTCTCAATCCTCTGTGGGTCTTGGGCAAGCAAATTGGAGGATGGCTTTAGAAAATGACAGTATAGCACAGACAGAATATGTCTTCTCTTGATGGAAGAATCCCAAGAGGAACAGCAGAGCTTACATTTGACAGATACTGGTTATTAAACACACTTCAGGGAGTGTAACAGAAGTGGATTTGCCAGCCGTGCCTCAGTTAATAAAGATGAACTGCAGTAGCTACCGTACTTAGAAACCCTACTGGAAAGTTAATTATTGAGATGATATGGGAAACCCCATTTGCCAATAGCTTCTGAGATCACTTTAATTTTCATGCAGAGTGAAAAGAAAAAAAAAAGTAGATTTTTTTTCCCAATGAAATTCTGTTGAAACAACCCTTTAAATTTCAAGAACTCAAGTGTGATCACTAATAATAGAGAGCCCTGCCAGAGTTTCATTATACTATTAAATTCTGCTGAAGATTTCTGAAAATGTACACATCTGAGAAATATTTCAGCCATAGTAAATTGGATATTTCAACCTGAGAAATATTTCAGCCATAGTAAATTGGATATTTCAACATCTTTCCATTTTAATGAAAATAGTTCTTGTCATAATGTAGAAAAATAACATGAATTCTACCGATCCTCTCTTGCAACAGTGCAATCAACTTAGTAACATGAATCCTATTTTGCAACTTCTCTAAGAAATTGGTCAAAAGGAATAGGAAACTTGCAACGGAGAACAAAGAGACTTTGTAATCCTCATTCTTAATGGATTAATTCAGACGTCTTGTTTTCAGTAATCATAAATTTTTTTAACTTGACATTATTTTTATTATTTGCTATCACCTTTTCACAGATGTTCTTTTGCAGAAATGAAAATATTGTGGACTTGTAATGATGTAATTTGAGGTAGAATGAAGCCCTTAGAATTACAGGGAGGGTAGGTGGCTGAGATAACCATAGCCAACACTTTCCAGCAGAAGTTGGATCACATAATTTTAACTTGCCCAACACCAGTTGTTTAGGATGACAGTTTCCATACTGGAAATCTGGCTGAGTCTGAAAACTTTTAGAAAAAATTAGCAACAATACTTTGGTTATTTGCAAGAAGGAAATAAGAAAATCCACATTGGTTTCTACATAATAATAATAATAAAAAAAAAAATCTGAGGCCTTCTCTTGTGGTTGCCAAGACAGACACTGCACTCAAAGTGTTTAAGTAAAAACATCAGAAGGTTTCAAGCATCAGCCCCTTGTTATCTAAGTCTTGTACCTTTTCTCTTTAGCAGTCCCATGGGGCAGCTCCACACAGCCCCAGCTCTTTCTCCACAGTTTTCTCTCTTCTTTCTGCTGTTCCAGCTTTCTCCTTTCTGTCCCTATCATGGCTGCCTAACCCTGTTTGTCTTACATACAGTGTCTTATCCTTTCTGTCCCTTGCATGACCTCCTATCCATTCCTCCTCACAGCACAGCCAGCAGACTCCAACCAGCTCCAACTGAACTCCCTCCCAGCTAACTCACTCTTTATCACACCCATAGCTGGGAGGACAAGGCTGTTCCCACTCTTGGATAATTAACACAGCTGCAATATATCAAGGGTAAGATTGCCTTTAGTACTATCTCTCTTTTTCTCCCCACAATCTGTCTCCCCACATTTTCTTGCCAGTATTTTAGCACCATCTCACTCTTCCAGTCTTCCCCTCTTCCTTACTTTATGCCATCATTTTAAACTTGAGCAAGGTATGGACATTTAAAGGCTGAACCTCATTGTCCCTATGTCCCTATACCATCCTAAATGGCCACATTATAAACTTTAAAGTGCCACTGACACATACCCAGAGAGACCTGTGAAAGAGAAGTCAAAATACTTAGAAATTCCATACTCACTGGACACATTTAAGCTATACAAGGCTTGTAGTGATGAGTAACCTGTTCCTGCAACATATTCCCAAAGTGAATGATTTAACACACACACACACATATTCAGATTTTTTTTCATTTTCCTGGCTCTCTCAGCAGTTTTGCCTGGGACAAGAAGTGAAAGCTGCAACCATATAACCTGGTTTTTTAAGTATTAAGCACTCACACTGTAACAGTTGTTAGAGGAACCTCTGCTCTAGACATATGGCTTACTAAAAATACTACCTTATTTGAAAAATGAGGCCCCAGTCTTCTTGGTTAGATACATGAAATTAATGGATCCCTGTGACCTTAACCTCTCCGTACTTCAGCTTCCTTCAAATCAGATAAGGATAAAATATTCCATTGTTTCACATGGTATAAAGTAATAAATCAATGAACTTTGTGGTGCTTCCAGATGCAAGTGATACATCTCACAGAAAAACCTGTGAGAAAGGCAATGATTCAGAAAAGAATTTCAATAGTATGCACTGTCAGCTGTAATGAATTAGGTAATATTTTAAATATGTGCTTCTGTGTCATAATACATAAGCACTGGGATGTCAAATAAAGACTGTAGATGCATTTTTCGTTTTGGCACTTACAAACTTTTTAGTGCTTGGTTTCTCAACCAAGTGCATATGCCTGTAGTCTTTAAAACAGTGGATTTTGTTTCTGCAACACTATAAGCCTGTAGTTAATGTCAAATTCTACAGACTCTGGATAGAAAAGGACTTATTTATGAGTGGCAGAATTGTTTTTCCTTGTAATTGTTATTACTCCCTGCTAAGAGTATTTTGCATTTACAGTTTTTCTCACTGGATGGCCTGCCCTGCATGTTTGCAACTCCTGCATGAGCTAAAGAGACACTGACGAGATAATATCCCTTACTGTTCTGCAACCTAATCTTTCAGTTGCTGACCATCAAGAAAAATAAATTATCAATACACTAATGGAGAAAGGATTCACTCTTACTACAGGCTATGAAATCACATAAATGAACAGCAGGACAGATAAAAATTTATCATTTCTTGCCCTTTCACCTATAAAGGACATTTTTACTGCCAAGTTTGTTTTAGCATCACTTGACTTTGAAGGTTAGAAATTTTTACCTGTGCTACATGTCCTCAGACTTTACAGCATTTTTAACTGTTGCCAGCTAAAATCAGCCATATAAATATGTCCTTGATGTTAAATCTAGATATGTAAATGGCGTTAGCAAGAATGTGAATGGGAGTAGCAGGAATATATTTTCAACTTTGTTTCATCAATGGCTTACTTGTATAAGGGTGGCTCTCAATTAATAAAGCAATAGATTAACCTGATAAGAAAGTGCCATATTTACAAAAACAGTGTCCAAGGGAAGTCACAGCTTGATGCTTCAACTAGAATTGGAATACTCTAGAAACTGCAGAATTCAATATCTTAGAGTTGATAGAAAACTATATATTAACTTCAATAAAAGAGCTAATGCAAACACAGAAAAACACCAAAAGTAAGAGATGCTGTGGCAAATTTTGCACATCACAGAAGAAGACTTGAACTGTTGTTTTATTTGTATGCTGTTCAAGCAGGCAGATTTGTGGAAACATCCTTTTAAAAAGTGCATAGCCAAAAAGACTGAGTCTGGACATAATGACAGCAAGTAGGTCACCAAGAAAACAGCAACACAACAAAAATAAAACAGAAATAATCCTGCAGAGGAAACCTACACACAGAAAACCTCCAACAAACAAACAAACAAAATAAAAAAACCCACTCAGGGATCTAGCTGAAACAATCATTTAAATCCTAATGAAAAAAAAAACCAACCCACGTTAGACAAAATAATTTCTCTAAGAGAGGTCAGTATAAATCCAGATCAACAAAGATTAAAACAGAAAACGGGAGAAGTTCATCATAGCAAATCACTTTTACAAAGCACAAGTCCTTTATCTCAGTGTTAAATTAGAGACAAACTAAAAGCATACAGAGAAAATCATATAAAAGAATAACTGCAACCTTTGGTGTAATATATGAAAGTTAAGCCTGGAATGCTATCCATATTTTAGTACACATAAAGATGAAAAAACATGAAGAGAAGATAAAACTTTTAATGAGTCCTGTATGTTAGAAATATCCCAAAATTCCAGACAGAAACAGAGTCCTGTGTACAAAGAAACTATTCTAAGCAGTACAGTATGAGCAAGATACAGACTGAACTTGTTTTATTCACTGGAACTTTTCCAAGACAAAAATGATGGGTTTTTTTAAAATACATTTACTTTCCTGTTGCAAATTTATCCATAATGAAGGTCACACAAATTATGGGTGTTAAGATCACATACAAATACATTTGTAGTAGGCATTAATTAGACATAGTAACCTTTTAGGGAACAAAAAAACCCACCACAATAAAAGAACAGCTTTTAAACATTCTAGACTATTATAGCCTAAACTTGCAAGTTAAAATTCATTTGACTGTGCACTGCATTGTGCTTCCCATGTTATATCAATAATGGCAATGTCTAAACTTTCCTACAAAATGCATAGAGGCCAATTGCATTACAGTTAGAAGACAGTTTGTGTCACACATTTCAAACATAAAAACAAAAATATTCTATTTTGTCTTCTTCTAAATGTTTCATCAGAATTCCCAAAAGACAAAAGGAATTTTAAAAATATACTGAAAGATAACAGGACCATGCCATCAGCATTGTTCTCTATAAATACCAACCAGCCAGATGTGCTGTTGCAGATCTGACTTGATCACATTTCTAATCTGACTGTACTTTTCTAAACTTTGCTCCAGAGATAAAAATGGTTTCATTTTTGTCAGAATATTATCCAAGAACTGTTCTTCCTTTACATTTTTCTATTTGATATCTAAATAAGATAATGATCATGATTCCATCAAGCAAGGGTAAAAATGTTTCCAACTCTAAATAGCTGCCATCTTATTACTTCAATTAATGAGAAGGTCCCTTAATATTGTACAGAATTAACAGAAGGCATGTAAGTGAGAATGAATGTAAACATACCTGGACCAACACAGCTCATGGCGTAACAAATACTTGTATGATGTACCTCTAACACAAACTTCAGAAACAGACTCCCTAAGAGGTTTCTGCCCCATCCTTGTCCTTTTTTAATAATAATTTTCTATTTACATCCTACTGACTGAAATACCAAGGTCCTGTCTCAGTAAGCTCTGACCTCAAGGGAAAACCTTCACTGAACAAAGTTTCCCTTGAGTCTTCGAAATTAATTTAGGGGCATAGCATGGATAATCTACTCTTTCAGTTACTCAGTGATTTATTAAAATTATGCTGGTCTTAAAATATATCAGTATTTTCTTCTCCCTCAGCATACAAATGATTCAGCCTTATCTAGGGACATGGAGACCTTACTTAGGAGTAAGGAAGAGGAATATAACACATATACAAGCACTGGTATGTGAAAGATAACTTTAGGTTAACTTGGGCAAGAAGTTCACAGGCTGTCAGTACTTCACTTGAGTGTCCCAAAGGCCAGTACTAAGACTTTAATTTGATTATGGACATTGGGTTGAAAGAGCAGTTATAGTTGGATTCTAGGCTTTTCCAGCCACTTACCAAGGTTTAGCAGGTCTTCACTACAGATTGCTCACCTACACTAGCATTTAAGCAGGTAAAGAATATAAATACATGCAAAAAATTGCTGATCTATTAGAATACTCTCTGCATTTGTAGCTTTAGAATGTTAAATAAGTGACTTGATTTCCTTCTACTAAAGAAGAAAGAAGGTTAGTTTCAACGCTGCATTTTTACACACATAAACAGTTGTTTCTTCTAGTACAATCTCAGGGCTTAAAAAAATTCTCAAGAAGGAAGTTTGCTAACTTTCTAATTAATCTAGCCTATTCCACTTTTAATGAAATATTAGCAATATTAACAAATAAAAAATTTCTTTAAATACGTATTGGAGCAAACCCAGCTTTCTGTGAATATCAATATTTGTTAATTTGTATAGTTTACTTGCAATTAGCAGATAGCAACCTCATTGGGTTATTTTGTAATTATATGTAAGTACAAGTTTGCTTAATCCTCATGGATATCAAAAAGGAAGTTTATCCCCTTTTTTTAAACTTCATGTTTTTATGTTACTCTTCCACTATTTCTCCTAACAGCACAGCTGAATTGAGTATCTCCCTTTGCCTTTCTCATCTCAGATCTCCAAATCATTGGACAGTGACAAAGGTGATCGTAAATTATTAACAGAGAGTTGTCTGTACTTATTTTACAAGTGCTGCATAAGTTGCATTATTCTTAAATGGCATTTTGCAGAAATTGAGAAGCTATAATTTTCTTATCTATATTTTCCTAGTCATAACCATGGAAGAGTTAAAAACAGTAATAACTCTGGTGCTGACTCACTCCTCATTGCCTCTGAAGACACTTGTGTTAAATAAGTATGAACAGTGGGTTTAAAAGGTATTTTAACCATGAGCTGAGCAGTAATGCATTGATTTTAATTCCGTATCAAAAAGTTTGCAAATCAAAACTGCAAACACCTTTTTCCATAATTTTAAAAAGGGAATAAAACAGGTTGTAATGTTATTTTGTTGCTATGTTCAAATGAGAGAAAAGTATCTTGCTGAATGCGAAACGTTTTCACTGAATCAAAAAACTTTTTCTGTAGAAAACACAAAATTATATCTTTTAAATACTGTTTTGTAACATCTTTTTAGCAAAAGTAGGTTGCAGTTGTCTGTTCTAGTGAAGAATCTAATAGTTTGGTAGGAGCCCAAACTAATGCTAAGTTAATCTGCTTCTGTCAACTATTTCTACAGCATTTTATCCCAGTGCATCCAACACATATGAAAAAAAGCTTTTATTATTTTTGCTTTTTCTTTCAAGTCAGTATTTGCCAGGAAATAAGTCCAGCCCAAATTGCTCCAAGCCAAACACCACAGCTCTTAGTAGCAAATGGGATAGAGAACATTTTTCCAGAATTTTTTTCTATATAGTTTTGGAATGGTATCTCCCCTTGCAAAGAGCAAATAATACTGGAAATTTTAGGTTCTCCACTCCTTTGTGCAGTGTCTTTTTTAACATACAACAAAATAAAGGAGAAACAGAAAAATAATTTTTGAGATGGTCATTTGCAAGCACATGCAATACCAGTGCAAGTTTTTTGGAAGACCTGTTTTTTTCCCTTAATGCATCTAACCATCTCACCCATGTCCCTCCCCTCTTAAAATAAATCAGTATTGTAACAACCACCCTCTAGCTCTCTCTGGTAAATGGCCTATCAACTAATTTCATAGAGTTAAAATTTGAGGCCAAAAAGCTTTACTCCTCCTGGTAAGAAAAAAAAAAAAAAGCACAGCTTGACAGCTTTTCAACATAACTTTGTTTATTTTTACATGTAAGAAGACATAAATTACATGAAACTGAGCCTGTGTCTGTGAGACTTCAGTCCCCAAAATACCAGCAGCATTACAATCATAGAAACAGGAGTCTGTAGAGGCCATCCCAATTTAGCTTAAGTATTGCTCTCCTGATACTGTCATCCCATAAACACAAAGCTCTTCCTATTCTCAGCTCTCACTTGCAGTGTATAAATAGCTGTGGTGCTTTGTGCAAAAACAGGTTGCAAACAACGTGAAAAGAACCAGCAGTTGGAAACAACCTACCTTTTTCTTGGGTTCTAATTGCTGTTTTTACTGCTGCAATGACCAGAGTCAAAGCACTTCAGTGTCCTGTGTGCTTTAGAAATGAACTATGCCCTTTTCCTCCTCTTCAGGATTTTGCATCAATAAATTGGTGTCCATTAATGGTAGGTTGATCATAGAGCAGTGGAAATTAAATTTCCTTATTTTTTCTCCATACTACCACTCCTTCATGATTCTTCAGGCAACATTTCTGACTGGCACAAAGACAGGAAGTGAATGTTTGGTGGGATGAGGGCAAAGGAGTACAGCAATTAGAAGGTACCCAATGGCCCCAGTGGCAGCAGGAGTACAAAGAGGACCTACCAGTTACAGGCACTGGCACACAGCCCATATCGTCTGGGCTGCCTGAGGAAAGGTGTTACCAATTGGACTTTGTCTGGCCAAGACCTGTGGGACAAAGGGCAATTTGTATAGGAAGCAATGATATTAAAAATCCCAATAGAAAAATGCTGGACTTCTGCCAATCAGTGTATTCAGAGCTTTGGGAACTTTTAGAGTGGAAAGTTTCCCCTTGCAAGGGAACTGCCCTACACATGTACTCCTTTGCTTTTATTTTTTCACAGAAATGCTATTAACCTCAGAAAAATCCAGTAAGCCTATAGTCAGACTGTTCTTTCCCCAGAAGTTCAACAGAGTGTCTACCAGGTCTGCTCTTAAGACAGAACAGCATCCCTTTTTCCAATAGTTTGCTCCTGTGCCCTCCCTGTCCCTGATATTTTCAAGTGGACACCCTTAGCCTTAAATCTCATTGCATCCTCTATTAGAAGAAGATCTGAAAAGAGACCCAAAAGAAGTATTCAAACAGTTGTCCCCTGAAGTAGCTTTCAAAACTGAGGGTTTGGCAACCACATGACATATATAGCACACACCAGCATGTAAGTGACTTAGAATGACAGCACAACGTGATACTCTGCTGCCCAGACAATAAAAAATCCAAGGATAGTGACATGTCTGAAATCCATCCTGTCCAGAAATGCTGTGTGTCATGCCAAACAACATGCCAGACAGGCATTCCTGCCCCTTCATGATCCACAGTCATCAATCCTCGCTTGAGAGTAGGCTGGACCCATATTTATTCCTTTCCTTCTACACTGCAATGACATGGCTCCTGCATAACTGCCTTGATGTTAATACTCTGTTAAAGGAGGGAATGTCTAAGGTTTAATATTTGCCTTCAGTCTCAAATAAATATTTTCTATTTTCTACAGAATTTCCTAATTGATATGCTAACTGTAGGTGGTAAACAAGGTTCCAGAAAGAATATCTAAATATTAAAAAGGAGGAATAGAGGTAATTAGGAATTTACAAATAAGTCAGCCAATTGCAATTCTCAGAAAAAATATTGCAATAAACAAGCAAACAATATGAATGCCTTTAAGCGACAGCCTAGACGTTTTTTAGAGAATCTCTGGCTTTAATCCAATTTAATCTCCCCCTAAACCAGGCAAAGAGCATACATATTAATTTACAAAAATTTTTTTGATACTTCCAAATCACTTTATTAAAACAAATCACATAAAAATATCTTGATGAAACTAAAGGAAAATGGGTGCAAAATCACTTAGGAAACCATTTCAACTATTTTCTTTTAAATTAAAATTAATAGTTCATTGTCCAAAGGGAAAGATGATTGAGTATAGAACCACAGAAATTTTCTTTATACCAGATTCTACTCAATAATGTGAATGAGTAAATTATCAAGTAAAAGAGTAATTTATTAAAGTTGTACTTTATATTAGGCTTTGGAGAGCATACAAGCAGACTGAAAGGCAGAATCTGAATTTGGATGCTTGAATAAATTGGAGGATAGATCAAGAGAAAAAAAAAGAAAAAGAAGCAGACAAATGCAAAGTATTATTCTGCTTAGAGTTTACTAAAAGTGAAACTGCAAGGTAACTTGGCAAAATTTCCTTAAAAAAAGAACCTGCAAGTCACTGGGGTTCATAAACCGAAGTCAATCAACACTGTCTTACCATTGTGAAAAAATAAATCATACTGAGATACATAAACAACAGTATCGCAGATACTATATTAGTAATATTTAACTAAATTAGTAAATACATTTTAAAACATCAGTTTTAGCCTTTATAAGTTAGGGGAATATTTACTGAAAACCAAAGCACTTACGCTGCATGCCTCTGTTTTTAACCAGATGACTAACTGGTATCAACAGGAAGCTGAGCATTAGCAAAATCTTCCTTTACACTCTTTAGTTCAGAAGGAAAACTTTGACAAAAAGTAAATAAAAACAATTTTTTAACTAATAGTAGTCAATTTAGACTTTTTAAAAATTGTACTTCCAATTTACAAAGGCTTTAATACAAAGATCAGAAATTACCACATACTTTGTCCAGTGAGCAGATAAACTGTTTTCTTACATAAACTTAATTTTGGATTTTAGGACTTCCCTCCCTAATTACAGGGAGATATCAGATTTTGATAATCAACAAACATAATTTATTACAGGCATCAAAATGTGTGGAAAATGGTGCTTCCTAAGGTCTGTATTTCATGTTAAAAGGCCTGACAAATGTAAACTTTTTGTCCAAAATCATACCTGAATTCTTTCATTTCAACACTGTGTATGGTTGAAGACATATTTTTAAAAGCATATTTAAGGACTGAGATATTGAATCTTTTAGATAAGCAGATGAAGAAAAAGATTCAATCTGGCCGAGTGCCCCCAACAGAAGGCAGTAAACAGAATCTAAATTCCTTTTTGTTTCACACCAACTAACATTATGTCTATAGTTCAAGTCAAGTAAATTCACAGCCAGCACAGAGCTTCATTAACCCTACAGTTGAGGGGTTTGTCCCTTCTAAATTGATATTCATTCAACTGTTAGCCTTTTAGTGTTCAGTCTTATGCCAGATTTCTTAAAATATGTTTGAAATATATTAGACCTCCTTGCCTTTTAAAATCCAGATATTAGAAATAAATTACTAGTTATTAATGCACTTTCCTGGAATGTATGAGATTTCTGTTTAAATCATTATCCATAAACAAACTGATGTAACTTCTTACTCAGGATAAGAAGGTCGGCTACTAGAATTCAGAACAGAATTTGTGATGAGGCAGTTGGTGTATTGGACCACTGATTATACTGCTCCATTACGATTATAAAACATAAGTAATCAGTGAGTCAAAGACCAAAAGAGTAGGAAGGCAGGCAATTCACTAACATGTGTGTTTCAGCAAAGGTTTTTACATGTTGTTGGAGAGGCTCTAGTCACTCGTTATGTACTGAAGACAAGGCACAGTCTGATAATTAAGGGAGTCTTCTGACAGATGAAGACTCAAACCCCAGAAATGGATGAGAGGATTAAATTTAAAGTCTTGCACTCCTACGAAGTGCACTGACCTTGCAGTATTAGGCCAATACAGGGACATAGTTGTATTTGGAAACCATGTGAGGCCCTTTGTTTTTTGGTTTTTTTTTCCTTTCCTTAGAAGTACATAAATCATTTTATGTCAAATTAACCTTTTAATGCTGCAAAAATAAAATGAAATTATGGTGGATTCTGTTCTTTATGGTTTCTAAATCTTCTCAAGGAAAGGATAACAAAATAAATTAACCTATTACATAGGACAACTCAAAACATCAGTCAGTGTATGGGAACATATACTGCTCAGAACAGACCTGGACACAGAGCACAGTTTTAAACACCAATGGGGTACTTTTTTTGGATAGGTGACATGTTAGAGCCATCGGTAAGGAGAGTCCATGCCACTTTAGACTGTTAAGATTCAGGTTACCTCATGTGACCTGTTTGAAATATAGGTGCTTATTCTTAATTGCTCATTCATTTTCTACAGTTGTGATAAATACTGCTGAAAAGCAACTTACTCCATCTTTAAGACTTATGTCAGAACAGGATTTATCAGCCTACAGAAGGACTTCTCTTGCACTTGGAATTATAGAAAAAACCTAGACCAGTCTCACATTTGACACCTAACTCATGGTGGCAAAAGGAAGCTGGATGTCTCCTACTATGGTAGGTTTCTACATGAGGTGCAACCCAACATTAATCTGTTTTTCCATTTGAAGGGAAATTATTTTGATCTAGCTTTAGTTAAATGTCTGAATTTGTGTAAATACCAATTCATAAGATATGCAAGATAAAGAAGATAAAGAAGATAAAACAATATTGCTGGTACCTATAATGCCAGCAGACAAAAAGCAGAAGTAAGGGTTACCAAACACAAAGAAAGGGAAAATCCTTAAAAATACAGAACTTGTATTGCAAATAGAGAAACAGTACACAAAGGCATTTAAGATAATTCATAACTGTATCAGTGAAGAATGCATGCTGCTTTAGTTTCTAGACAATGAATGGATTTGAGTGAAGCAGTGTGTGAACAAGAAAACTGTAAGCAGGGACCTTTATGATCCTCTTTTATTCATGACTACGATGGATAAATAAATAATTTTTAAAAAATTGTTAAAGCAGTGTTATTCTCATAGTGTTAGGCTGAAAAGTGTTTATCAACTGACAAGAGCAGTCATTTACTTTGCTGATAAATTTTTTCAACTGCAGGCTGTATTGATATCTCCTCCCTTTTTGCAAATCTATTCAGTATTTTTAGAAATATTTTCTTAGAAACCATAGTATTTTTTAAAAATGTCTTTCTCTTTAAAAAATAATAATTTTGTGGTTATATTCAAGAATTTTACCCTCCTGTCTGCCTGTTTTTTCCTCCTTTTGGCTGCAGCCTGGCTAAAGAAAGTCAGCTTTATCCTCTAAGAGTTGGCCAAGCTAATTTAAGTTTTATTCCTCTCTATGGTTTTTCTCTGCTGTATTTCAGTGAGACATGCTGACTCCTACTGATTCCATTTTAGTCTTCTATTCCTTCTCATTCCTGTTTTGAACAGGAATCTGTAACATGTAATTAAGGGTGTGAATTCCTTTATGCTGGAACTGTCTAAAGCTGAGCATCCCCAAGCGACTATTCCCTTGGAAAACATGACATGCTCTAAAATAATATAGATAATTTTGAAAAGTAATCTTTTAAACTAAAGGGCAACTTCCAAAGGCAAAATATACTTTTTGCTTAACTGTTTGATCAGAGATGAAGTCACAGTTAGTTGTTTCCAAAATTAGTATCATATGTTAGATTGTGCCTGAACAAAGCAGAGTAAAATCTGACTAAACACTTCAGGCTATTTACTGAAAGAAGACTAAACAAGATATTGTTCTTCCCTATATAAGGATAGTGAAGTTACATAGAAATTGGGAAATAGCATAGGAAAAAAGCCCCAAAATATGAGCAGAGGAAAAGTATTTATGATCAATTTCAATCATAATGGTACCTTAAGAAAAAAAAAAAAAAAAGGTCAAGATTCCTGCATTACCTTGCAATGTATTTTATTCAAATTAGAGAGAAATGTAGAGAAATGTAGAGAAATGTAAGAGAAATGCTTATCTTGTACAAGCAGTGCTTGGTTCTGAAAGCTTCTGCTCAAGTTGAGGCTTACTGGATCACTAACAGGATGAGAGCTGCTTTATGAGCCTTACAACAAAGACAGCAAAGCATCCACTGAGCAACATAATGAGCTTGTTTCCAGAGGTTGTCTCCAAAGTTTGTGGTGTTAATCCTTAGGAACAGTGTCTGTAAAGCTCATTGCCTAGACATTTGAAAATGTCTCCAGACTGCTTCTTGTCTTGCTTGCTTGAAAATAATTAAGTAAAATTAGATCTTGAAATGTATATTGGAATTTTATTGTGTTTTCTACAATGGAGTTTATTTAAAAACTGGTATTTCTAATAAAATTACAAGCTACAAGAACGATTTCAGTAAATTTTGGAGTCTGGTTTATTTTAAAAGTATATTTTATGTAGTGAAAATGTGATAGTCTGCTTCTAAGCATCTTTAGCTATCCTAAAGTACTGCAGAAAAAATATCATCCATTTTACATTACTCTTGTCTGCATCCTAAGAATTTTCTTCTAATAACTAGGAGGCCTCTGCATCGAATTTCTTTTGATATATAGAAATCTTTCCATATCTGAGAGAGAATGCGTAGAAAATAGTGGCTCTACTGGCAGCTTGAAGAGCCTCTTCACTTTTTTCTATCATTGCAAATATTGTTAATCTGAAATACTTGTTAAGGCCTATTTAGTAAGACTAAGCACTTAGCTACTGTCTATATCTGTTACTATATCTGTCTACTCCTTTTCCCTCCATTCCAAAGGTCAGCATCAAGGACACCAGCTTCACTACATACAATTATCCACAGTGGGGTGCCTCACAGGACAGAGTATTTTCACATCTACTCAGGCAACCTTGAAACAAACTATCACTGATTATCTACAATTCCACAAACCAAGTACATCCTGAACACACAACGGTGCACTCGCTTACTTCCAATGGTTATGATGATATCCCAGTTTACATACTGCCTTTCTGAGTGGTGTGTCTCTAGGAACAAATCAATCAGATTACTTTTCCTTTATGGCTCTAAGGACAGTGGTCATTGTAGCTTGCCACCACATATATCTGAGGTACCTCTGGCCCCTATAGCTCTGAGTATTCCCCACTTGCATCATAGACACATTACACATGCTGCCCCAATTCTAACTCTTTATATTATGATGCAGACAACCATGCAATATTTCGTATCTTTTGAACAGTACCAGCACGTGAAAAGAAATTACCACCATAATATTTTCATGACAACTTGGGTGGCCATAGAAACTGCTGGAATTGTTACTCTATCCCCAAGTATACACTGGAGTCTCAGGCAGGAATTGTGAATTCCACAATGGGAACATTTTAACAGAGATAGGGAATAGTTGCAGAGGCTCCAGAATTTTGCATCTAAACAGATGTAGAAACAAACGTGTCCCACTTTTCTTGGTGGGGAGATGCTAGCTCTCATTATTAAAAAAAATTATCATGTGGCATCAGAAATATGTTGAAGTAATAGTTTCAGAGAACCGGATTGTTGCTGAAATGCATATGCCTACAGCTGGTAGTTCTGAAAGTACATATGAGTATGTGCACTGCAGCAATATTAGACAGCAATATACAGTCTATGGCAGGCTCAAGAATACTATTTCGAAAAATTTAAAAATGTGCGTGGCACCACTAGAGGTACAAAAGAGGCAGTTCTGCATAAAGAAATTTGCTCAAGCAAACTACAGTGTATTCAGTTATATTTTCAGTAGTGTACAGCTCCCTACCAGTAGTTTGGTATGTATTATTTTGACCAACACTCTGCTGACCAAAGTAATATTCTGACTGTGCAAGCCCTGGGAAAAAAAAAAAACCAACATAATCACACACATAGCAAAGGCTGGTGCAGAGTTCATCTGGCAGATAGGAAGCAAAATAGCCTAAGACCTGGAGTACCAGAATGTCATTTATGTCACAAAAAGTACATGTTTATTGATAGCCTGACACAGTGTCTGACACTGCTCTAAGACAAAACAAAAGCCTTTTTTCTATGACAAAGACTTAGCATATTTTTGATCTGCTGAACCAGTATACTCAACCAATAGGCAAAAGAAATTAGGGATCCAAAAGAATTCCAGCACTAGATCACAGAGGCTGACAGTTCTCAGATTCTTTCTTGTTTAAATCCAAACACAAAAGCCATTACATTTTTTTAGGACATTAGGAGAATTTTTTCCTAATAGAATCTTTTCCTTACAGCTTACAGCTTCCATCTTGATTTTAAACACATGTAATTTTCTTCATTTAGATTAATACTAGTTAATCTCTCTTGTTTGTGAGCTTTAGGTCATAAGATTACATATATTTTGGTTTCCAAGTGATTGTTTTTCCTGTTAAATTGAACACAGGTATATCTCTTTTCTAATACAATTATAATACTGTACAAAAGAGAAATGTTCACTAATCAAAGAAACAACAAAAGAACATGTATAGATACCAAGAAAATATAATTTATATTTTCTATGACATGTTCTAAATTTTCTTCTTGTATAATAATTTTGCCATTTAATGGTATAAGGTCATATTTGAGTGTGGAACAGAATTGCAATAGAGCTTCCATTACCAACTTTGGCTTCTATTTTTCAATTTTTAATAAAATGAAAGGCGATGATTTTTAACAATAAGGGGATTCCAACAGTAAATGACAAGTTAAACTTTGAGTCTAGTGACAGTACAGCATATCAGCTGACAAAAGAATATAGTGAATTATACAGGTTGATGTGCAAAATTTTCCTGTCTCAATAAATTGCTATTTTCCTGCACAAAACAACAACAACAAAACCCACAGAATAATCAGTGAGCATTCCTCCCTAGCAACACAGGGGAAAAAATCAGGAGCGGTGTGAAGAGGATGCAGAACAGGCAGTAAGTGACTGATAGCTGCAGTAATCTGAACAGACTGAGCAAAGAGATTACAGTTTATTTCTGGTTGCAGCACTAATAATGCAAGGCAATAAAATATGCGGTTTACATTTTAGAAACAAAAACATATATGAATTTTCACACTTACCCAAAGAAACTTTTCAAAAAGGAAAAATTATGAGTCCTTGTAATTGCTGTATTGCTCTTGTAACTGCCATTAACATATTTGGTATTACTATTAAGAGTATCAGTTTAGTAGTTTTCATGGGTAGCATTGTTGAAAAACTGTAGCACAAAAAAAAATGAAGTATATTTAACAGCAGCTCTATAGGATCCTTACACCAAAGTTTCCTAAAAAGTAATAGTAAATATGGAAAGCACTATTAGCACCCAAGGCCCTGTTTGTCATCCCTGTGGCAGGGCAACGATTTGCCTCTAACATACTTGAGAAAATATTCCCAGGCTGTCAGCTCGAACAGCTTCCCAAGATAAATGCTGTAATATATCCAGAATGTTAAACCATGGGACTGTTTGAAAAAGGGTTTGGAGAAAACCTAATTAAATTAAATCAAATCAAAAATGTACAGTTTTCCTAGTGTATAGGCTTTATTTACTTCAGTAGGAATAAACTAGCAAATATGTTGTAAAAGAGCCTAACAACAGAAAACTTACTTGTAAGCAATATTGTGCAAATATTTTCTGAAATTATTCATCTTTATAATTACTCCTGTAATACTTCAATACCATCTACTCAGACTATATGTTGCCTAAGGGCCAATTATGAATGTTAAACTTAACATGTGAATATTACAGCATGTGCCTATAAAAGATCATTATTTCTTCAGTCATGAAAAATCCTTCTTTAAACCACATCTTCACAGTTTTAATACAAACTGGGCATTATGGAGACAATTCTTTTATTAAACAGACAGAACAATATGAGAAACTCAACAATTTTTTCCAGAAAACAATTGAAAAAGGGCTTCATATTGGTTGCATTTCTGAAGTCTCAGTAGTAGAATTCTAATCCCTCTGACCAGTCCAGGGCCAGTGCATATAATCAGGGTTCCAAAACGAAACTAAAATAACCATCTCTTCAGAAAAATACAGAAACCAGTTTCGGAGCTGAAAATGGAAAATAATTGCCATTATCACAAAAGCATATAGACAAGGTCTAGCTCAAGATCATGACACCAGAAACCTTTGGCATACCACACCTTGGATATAAAGTGCTCGTTTACATGAATGGTAAAAAGGTCTGTGTTAAATCCTCACAATGAATTCAGAGTATTTTTTAATAAATATGCATGGCCAAGGATGCTAAACAAATATGAAGAATCCACTGCAAAGTCTTTCAGTTTTGAAAGTGTGCTAGAGCATCACAAATAGATTTCTTATAGTAAAAATCCTGTATCCCTCTTCTAGCACATCAGCACAGAAATTTCCATAGCAGAAGGGTTCCCCTCTCACACAGTCTGTCCCCCTAATCTTGCAGCAGAAGAGTGTTCCTAAGGTGCTATTTGCCAACATTAGAGGGCTCCATGTGTGCTCTCACCATGCCGGCCCAGGCGGTAGAAACAGAACTGCATCCTGACTGTGCTATTGGCTGAAACTTGGGATGTAGGAGAGAAATTAACTGATGTTTAACAATCATTAGACTTTTTAGAGAACAGAAGAAAAGAAAGAAGCTTGATAAAAGATTTTGACTGAAGACATCCATCAAAAAATAAAGAAACATACTAGAGGGGAGAATGAATGAGGCCAAGCTGCAGAAATGAAGCTGACATAGTAAGAACTAACAACAGCAAGAAACTCAGTAATTTAAGAGTTTTTATACACACAACAAAATTATAATCAGTGGAAAATTAAAAAGAAGCACTCAGTTAAATTATTAATGTTATTAAATTTTAGAAATATTAAAAGCAGAATTTCCAGTTAAGACACAATATAAGAAATTCTACAGTTCCACTGAGATAAAAATACCATAAAGAGTTTGAACTAACTAAAAAAACCTGAAGTAAAGCATTTTTTGCTACAAGTCTTATTTTCCTGCTAAATTCACACTTCAAGATGTAAAAATCTGCATTTTACAGTTCATGATCTCTCGTACAGCATATAAAATTTCACCCAGTAATTCCTGTATGGAAGCCAGTAACTTGTATCTTCAGTAACATTAGGCCAAGTGAATTTGTCATACATTTACAAACCTTACTCTTCAAATTAAGAAACTTTTAGAGGCCCGCATTTTCACCTTGTGAGATATCACTGCATCTACTTTTTGAGTTAAAGAGGAAAAACCCTTTATATGTCTCACTGTTTCCAGTCTTTGAACATTTTCTGCAGATCTGCATTCTCAAAAATATATCACTTTCTCTTCTATGACATGGCTGTGGACTTACCACTCTCAAACTCAAACTGACACTGCCCTGCAGTCCCTTCCACTCCATTATCCCATTCACCGGAAGATCACAGAACCCAAGCGACCCTACGGCATTAAACCTAACCTGAAGAGGGAGGCAAAAATGGGCTAAGAGGTGGAGCAGTAAGTATAAACAAAGGAGTAGGTAACAGGGCACAAGAAAAAGGCCATGCACAGGCTCCAAATGAATTGGCTGGGGTTTTACATATATCAGAGAATCAGGTAAAGTGCGTGGTCAACAGATCTGCACATGATAATTCAATAGTTAGTACTGATGCTATTAAAAAAAAATCCCTCTACACCTCACAATTTTACATTAGATATCTAAGGATCACAGAATGATAATTTTTATTGTTACCAAAGCACTGCCCTGGGAGTTCATACTGACTTGTGCATTATAATCCCTATGCTCCTTTAGGAGTAACAAAAGTATTCTTGAAAACTTATACATCTTGCTTGTGTTCCTTGCTCTAGGTGTATGACTTTGCAAGTGTCGGCACCAAAGTACGTTTTTGAGTGAATACAAGTTACTGAACAGCCTAGATTACTCTAAAGAGCTATGCTGAATTTGTTGCTATTTGCTATTCATCAGTCTTTGCATCAGTCACACTTGTTTTTTAGACTGATCTTTGATTACACTCCTTTGATAAAACTGTTTGAAAACATGAACATTTAGTGTTATAGCTATGCAGTTACTTTTAAGCCAATCTTGTAATCTTACCAAAGCATTAAGTCAGCTTTCTTGGCAATAGCTGTTTTCCCTAGAACTACATTGATTTGCATTAATTACGTTCTTTTCCTTTAATTATTTTTTGTTTTAATCTGCTTAGTCATGTACGAGTTTTCTATTAGATGACAGTCTGACCCAGTGATAGTCAACTCCACGTTTTTACACATTGGCATGACAGGCATTAGCACAGCCTTCAGAAACCTCTACACAAAAGGCCACAGTAAATATCAGCAGATCAAAGATCTAGCCAGTAGAACCTTAAGTGTATACATTAATTCTATACATACAGACTAGTAATAGACATGACATCAAGACCTATATAAAATCCCCAATCCCACTAAAATTTAAAATAGGATTAGTCCATATAGACACAATGAAACTTAACAAATTCATATTCTCACATTTCTTTCCAGTATAGAACAGTTTGTGAGGTTTTGCCCTATATGTTACAGAAGATCCAGACAAATATTAGGAACAACTGACTGATGTTTAGAGGGACTAAAGAAGTTAAGTGTCTGCAAAAGATAACAATATTAATAACCAGTACTTTTATTTAGTCCTTGAGTAATATTTATATAAGTTGTTATATAAAGATACATATTTAAAATGTAAGAATAACATTTTAAAGTTTAACTTTCATGAATCCCATAGAAGTAGCATTCTCAAAAAAGAACATATAGAGTAGCAATAAATTAAAACCACTTCAAAGTGATATGTGGTCTTGGTGTGACTGCATGTTGAAAACTACTTCCTGTTCTGGTCCCTCAGACTAAAAAAATAATATAATGGAACGTTTATAAGTACAGAAAGGTTGAAAAAGATGATCAGAGCTAAAAAACTTTTCCCTAATTATATTATGATTCCCCTTCTTTAGAAAAATGGCTAGCAAAGCATATAAAATATTTACACTTTCACATAAAGAGTGTCAACTGGGACTTTTTTCACTATTTTCACTATTTGTAGGAGAAAAGAAAGCAATCATAAGGTATAACTCAGCATTTGGATTTCTGAAACTTTGGTATTCTCTAAACTTACTGTTTTACTGCACAATTGCCAATTAAAACTTTCAAAAACTCTTGAGAGTAGTCAACTAAGCAAGGACATTCAGTCCATGCCCGCATTTTGTTTTTCATTCCCACTGCTTCAAAAATGTATTCAAGCTTTTTCCTTATATAGCCTCTTATCATAAAAGTTGTATTAATCTTCCTAATACCACAAGATGGTGATGATCACATCTTTGCTTCTCATACTGGTATTATCAGTCTCTTCTGATTATACCCCACAGATTTCTCTTTCCAAGCATTAATTTCTTTCTTATATTTAAAGTTCCTTAGGAGTCTCATCTCTTTCTGTTTCCTCAACCCACTTTGTTTCATCAGTTCACTAACTGGCACCTTGTAACTATTCACTTGTGTTCCTCCCCTACATATACCTGTGATTCTGCCCTATATTATATGAAATAGGAGACTATTGTAGTCTCCAGGTATCTCTTGCCACCTGAGATCATAAAATACAGGAACTGCATAGTAAGTGACAGCTAGCATGACATAATGAATCACAATTAGGGGGACCAAATAGGGTCAATCTAATAAAAATTATTATTATTACATTGTTAAAATGATCCTGGCATTCTTTATTCAAAAATAAAGAATCCTTTTAGACCAGAAGTTTTCAGAGCTAAATCCTTTCTTCTTTAGGTATATCATTTCAGAGAAACTGCCACTTATTTTCAGTGTAAACTACTGTGCAAAAGCACTGAAGGAATGTTGCAGCGAAAAGTAATTTGATTTTAAAATCCTGATCAGTTTATCGTGAAATGAAGCAGTAAACAAACCCTTGCATTGCTGCAGGAAAAAAACCCCAGAAACAAAACCCAAACGGCATGGATTAAAGCAGGTAAAAAGCTGTTTGATCACAGAACTCTGTGATTCAGAGCAAATTCCTCAAACTTTACCAATGATAGAAGTTATATTGCCTTTATTTCTTAATTCCCGAAACCTTCCTATCATTGCAACCACCAAAAAGTAAATATTACAAGCAGCCATTAACCTTGGAGTCATCTTATTTTATAGCATTCTGAGCATGTTTTCAAGAAGTTTTATATGGAGAAGTGGAAACAGCTGGGAGTCGAGCAGACACATGCTCTAAGTCAGTAAATACATAACACAATGTAAATAAATACAGCCCAGATCTATTTATAGCCGAGAGAAGCTAAGTACTTTATCCTACCAGAGGCCTGGCTCCTGATTAGAAATTAGCTTATGGCCTCCTGAAGCAAGGTGAAGTGAAAGATAGTATAGACATGTTCTGAATAGCACATCTCTCACATGTCAGACACCATAAAAACCTCCTCTGGACAAACCACAGCTTATGCAGGTTCTATAAAGCCGGGACATTTGGGCAAAATCACAAACCAGCCAGGCCTTTGTACAGGACAATACTACTTGAGGAGACTCAGATTGGGGCTGGTTATTTTTTATATCAAAACCAACTTCTCTAAGGTCTTGTAATCTGTATAGCAGTAATAAATTATCATGCAGAAGAAAAACGTAACTAGTTAAATACAACCAGAACAGTTTCAGATGAACTCAAGCTAAAAATAGACTGTTATTTCATAAAGCTGGCGGTGACCCACACTGAGGTGTTTCCCCGGTTGCCGGTGTCCAGCAGGGAATGCCGGCCATGCCGCTGTCCCGGAGGCGCAGCAGCGATACCATCGGTGCTTCCCACCGCCGGCTGCGCCTCCTCGTCTGCCTTTGGGAAACCCTGCGCCCTGGGAGACGCTTTCCCAGGAGCGAGAGGGAGCACAAGGCTGAGCGAGCCCTGCTGTTCCTCACATCGCTTCTGGCCTACTGGGCTGAGCTCCCATCTGCAACACTAGAGTCACGGTTTTCATCTCGACTTAAATGACACAGGGTAATCCGCGGGCAGAACGCTCCAAGAGCTTCCTGTCGGCATTAAACTCGCCGGAGCGGTTTTGCAGCCCGCGGGCGAAGGGGCCGACGGATTAAACCCACGCGGGGCCAGCGCTGCGCCACCCCGCATCCTACGACCCACGCGGGAGCGGCTCTCCCGCCTCGCCCCGCCGCGTCGGGCACAGGGCTGCGGAGCGCCAGCCGGCCGCCCCGCACCGGCGGCGCAGGGAAGAGTCTGGAACTCTCCGTCCCAGGGGAGCCGGGGCTCGCGCCAGGCGCTTCCCGGCGAAGCCGCCGGCAGCGGCGCGAGAGGGCGGGGCGCGCGCGGGGTGTCCCGGCGCGGCCCCGAGGGGCGCTCCCCGCGCCGGCCCCATTCACCAACCGGTTCCCGCCGGCCGCCTCCGCCTCTCGCGCCCGCCCCGCCCCGCCCCCGCCCCGCCCCGCGCGGCCCCGCGCACGCCCCAGACGCGCCGATGGCGCCGGTGATTGGGTGGAACTGATGCTCGTCAGTGACGTATCGGGGGGCGGGGCCGGGCACGCTCGTGCGGGAGGCGGCGCCGAGTGTCGCTCCTGGTGCAGCCGCGTCCGCCCGGCGCCGCCCGCAGAGCCGCCCGCCCGCCGCAGCCGCTGTATGGTCCTTCCCCGCGCCGCCGCCGAACCCCCGCCGGCAGCTCCGCGGCCTCCAGCGCCTCCTCCTCTTCCTCCTCCTAGTTCTGCTCCTCCTGCCCCCGGCGGTGGCGCCCGCACCCCGGCTGTATGATCAGGCTACAGTCTTCAATGAGTAACCATATTCCTGTGAGTGCCATCCGCCCGCGCCCCCGGCCCTGACCCCTCGCCCCCGGCTACTGCGCCTCTACTCCCCCTCTCCCTCATCTCCTCCATGTTGTCTCTTTGTTCTGTCGTCCAGGCCGCGCCGGCTGCGGGCGGCTTCTCGAAGCGCCGGGCTGCGGCTTCTGCCGGGCGGGCCGCTGGGGAGCCGAACCCGCCCGGCTGCGGCACGGCTCGGCCTCTCTCCCCGCCGGCGCCCCTCTCCTACCCCCGCCTGCTGGCGCCCCTCTTCGCTCCTCCACTCAAAGAGGAGGTAGCGATCTCTCCGTGGCTCCTGGGCGGCCCGGCCTGGGCACAAAGCGGCTTTGTGAGCTCGACTGCCACTTGCCCCGCCCGCCGGCCCGGCCTTCTTCCCGCCGGAGTCCGCCGGGCCAGGCTGGGCCGCCCGCCGGGAAGGGCAGCGCCGCCGTAGCTCCGCGCCCTGGGCCGTGCCGGGAGCCCCCTGCCGGGGGGAAGCTGAGCCGGGCGGCGGCTCCGGGGGACAAGATGGCTCCGAGTCTGGAGCCTGATCGAGGCGTGATGCGAACTCGTGACCGCCGCAGTCGGGGCGACGGCCCGCGGGGCGCTGTCACGGCCGGGACAGTGTCTCCGCACCGGGGAGAAATTGGGACAGACAGGCCGGGAGCGCGGCACCCCGCGGCTGCGGGGCGGCCGTAGCCCGAGGCTGTCCGGACAAGCCGGGGCTTGCCCGTGGGCGGCTGGCTGCCAGGCTGGTTGCCAGGCTTGTTGCCAGGCTTGGCTGCCGCGGCCGGCGCTCGCTCCCCGCCGCGGCCCCACGTGCGCGCCTGCGGCCGGGGCGAAGGCGGCCGGGCGGCTGCTTTGTCTCCGCCGTACTCGGGCGGGGAGTCAGTGCCGACTGCGAGCGAGGACGTGAGTCCTTTCCAAAATGAGCTCTATGCAGTAGAGGTGGGGTATGCCCGAACTCGGGTGTGCAGCCGGCATTGTTCGGCAGGAAAAGTCTGCAGACGAGTCATTAAGTACATGCTGAAGCGGATGTTTCTGTAACAATCTGCCTCAAGCCTCAAAAGCTCACGAATACAGTCAAATACATTAGTTTTGACCGAAACTGCTTTCAAGACCTTGCCATCTATCTTTTCAAGGAAGACATTTCCTTCTGAGGTGGATCACATTTCAGCTTTGCAAGGTTTCCCTTGCCGGTTTTTGGTTTGTTTTCCTTTTTTAACTCACCTAGTAATCTCAATGCCTGTAACATCTGCGACTACAGAGCACAATGTGTATTCAAGCAGAAAAAAATCAAACAATGCACGGCTTGCTGGTGGTAGTATGCCCTCTAAAAGCAGGGAAGCAAGAAAGACAAAGAATTAACAACATCAAGTAGTCTAGGACAATAGGAGCAGGATTGTTTGCTCACTGGTAGCCAGCTGTGCACATAGCAAGTATTATGAGCTGACAATTGTACAGTTTTGGTGGCATGAAGGTCCTGTAATCTGGTGTTTTCTTATTTCTGCTGGAGACAACTTTCCAATATGTCTACCTGCATCTGCTGAGTCTTTAGAAAGCAGTGACTCAGAAGTATGAACCTTGTCTCTTTGTAATCTCATAAACTGCCAAATCAAGAAACCTGAAGATTACACGTAAATGTCAGCTCTTATTATTCCAATGATGGATCAGTGAAGGGTTTTGAAATTATCTTACAGAAACAGAGTTGTTTCAGGGGGAAAGTGTGGAAGAGGTAATACAGAAATTGTACAGCTGTGAGAGGAAAAAAGAGAATGAGAAGTAAAAATGCATGACACATTACAAGAGCCAAGGCAACAGGATTTCATACTAAATGTGTCAGTAAGACAGTAAATAATTAGAAATTAGCCTTATCTAATAACTTCTATAAAGTGAAACTTTCCTGTTCTGGCAAAATACACACCATATAAGAATGCCAGGTCTGTCCCAGTGTGTAGGCTGACTTATTTTAAACATTAACCAGAAGACCCAGATAAGGGTATTACTGAACCATAAACAACAGATTGTCACCTTCTTCAGAAAATTAAAACTCACTCTACTGGATCAATACAAGAAACATTTCTGTGTTAAATGGAAGTCCTTACCACTTTCTTCTCAGTTGCAACTTTTTGTTAGGTATTCATGGCTTAATTAAACTCGGTGAAATACATGCAGACATTTTTTCCTGTATGTGCTATATTTCTGATGTTATTGCTTAAAACATAATGGAATAATTTTTTGATAGTCTGACGGGATTTATGTAGTTTGCTATTGAAGTGAGAGTGTTAGGTAATTTGGAGATTCCTTGCTTGTAGAAACTCAGGAGGAAGTGCTGGACAAGGGGATGTATTGGTTTCTGTTATGTCTAATTTTTTCCAATATCTGTTAAGGCTTCTTTGCATGTTGTTTTTGTGGTCCAAAGCAGAAGAACTTAGAACTAAATCATATGGTCTTGGTGTCATCATCTCTTAAAGTTGCATTGACTTGTTATACAGGAAGTTTTGAGATAATTTTTTCTTCCCCCTTCACTGCATACTTGAACCACAAGAATATCCTTCCGGCATAGAGCATGTCACAACAAATTTATGATAAACCTTTGGATTCTCCCTTCCCATTGGTGAGATATGAATGTATTTTCATAGGCAATGAATTGCTTTTCATGGTTCAGAATGGACAGACAAAATGTCTGGCATTTATGTGCCCAGTAGATAGGAGGTACATCTTGTCAAGAGTACCTTCATGAAGGTGTGCCTCTACCTTGCTTCACAGTTTGTACCTCTTACCCTCCCACTCTTCCCTGTCTGCTTTGACAGTTGCTACTGAGGCCTTGAATAATAAGAGAAGTTGGAGGTATTTTTCATTCAGTATCTTTTTGTTGGGTAGTAAGTTAGAACAATGAACTTCCTTGCAGGTGTTCTCAAATTGTCGTGAAACTTAGTTTATTTTCGTTTTCTAGTTTCTGTGAAACCATCTACTGTGGTTTCAGTAGATGAGTGCGTGCTAGGTCTTGACTTAAAGAATGTGAGACCACATAGTTGGTTCTGGGTATGAATGTTTTCGATCTATAAGCAGGTGGATTAAGCAAACATGAACCATCTTGCACATCTTCTGAAGGTAAAGTGCCATATAAATGTATTTACAAGTGCTTTTGTTTGCATGCTTTTCAAGATGCTACTGAGTTGTGAACCAGACCATTAACACCATGGGATAACCTTGCACGTCTCTGCTTTCCCCATATCAATAATAAGCTAATAGATTACTTTTGTTAACCATTTTTGTCAGACATGAGTGATTGTTTCAAACCCCAAATAAACAGCCTGTTAGTGTGCTTGTCAGTGATGACAGGTACTTTAGCTTTCTGTCCTGGAGAAGGGCATGAATTAAAGCCTTCCTTTTCAGGATGCCTTCCTCCTGCTTAAACAGACTATTCTCTAACTTCTAGCTTGAATTGTAGTAGAAAATACAATCATAATTAATGTAGCTATAATGGGGAGATTACTTTCTCTCAATAGGTGGTCCTGGCATATTAACCCTAGTTTTGTTTTCCAAGTTTATTTTGGTGGTCTAAATGTTGGGCTTTCTGTTAGGATGGAAGCTACTACTTTATCCAAATGCTACTTTTTCCAAAATCCCTTCAGTGTTATATTTCCTCAAGGAAAATTTATATGTAAATTGAATATGCTGGGGTACTCAACTCGATGGTACAAACAATGAGTTGAGGTTACTCTGTTAAAGAATGTTCTGCCTTTATGCTGTGTGTTTGAATTTCACTTAGGCAACTTATTGCTTTCATGCACTGTCTTGACTGTTTTGATAGCTTACCTACCAAAACTGTATGAGACAATATAGTAATTTTAAAGCTGTATTTCCAGGCCTTTGGAAAGCTCATGACATCGTTTGAGTTCCCTCAAAGCCTGAGGTCATCATAGTTACTACAACAGTATTTTCATAGCTGATTTCTCATCTTCCGGGTCTTTTTGCTGAAGGTGGATGAAGCCTTGTGCCCTGGCTTAACTGCATAACAGAAACAGCATGCCCATGTACTTCTCATCTTTAATTTTTATTTGACTCTCAGAACAGAACAAAACTAGGTTGGCAAAGCTGTCTTGGGATAGTACAGTGTGTTGCTGCCTAAAAGAGTTGATCTGCCTGTGAAACTTTCCTGCTAGTATTCCTAAGAAGTGATGGCATTCACATCAAAGGAAAATGTGAGCTTTGGTCCTCCGTAGTGTGGCAGCAGTAGTTGCCAAGGCAAACAGTGAGGCTTAAGTACATGCTTGGTTAGGTCCTTAGATGTGTGAATTACTAAGGTGCTGATGTGTCTAATACTGACTGTTAAGTCAGTAATTAACAAAATTAATTCCTTTGTAAGGGTTAATAACACATGGAACTCAAATGTAACATTGCATAATCTACTTGCTTCTGCTTTGTATAAGAATTTGAACTGTGCACCCAGTTTCTAAAATGTCATTAGCAATCTGCATTAAAAAGAAGGATTTTTTACTTAACTAATTGCTGCCTAACGCTTTTCCATGTTTACTGGTTTGTCTGGTATCTTGAGTACTTCTACTTCCAGACTAAGGGCAGCCTGCCTAGAAGACTGGATGAAACCTGATTACTTCTTTCTTCCTACCTGCCCTAGTATGGTGACATGTTAAATGTTCTTTTTTCCCCAAAATCTCCATTTTGCCAGCTGAAAGGTTTTCACCCTAATGACTCCATTCTTTGTCCTCAAGCTTACTTGCATGCATTTGTGTTTCTGACAGCCTTCACTCCCTCATCCTTTAACAGGGCAAGGCCCTGCCTTTGATTCTTCTTAGCAGTCTTAAGAAGAGATTGATATGAGATCTGCCAGTGCAGTGCAAAAAAAGCAGCACAAGACCTTGTGCAGATATATCTGCTTAAAGCTGTCCTGTCCCTTTTTGCTGTTCTGCTTCTTAAACTGATTGAAAGTGACTTTAAATAAGTTACCTTCAGTTCTTTTTTTCAGTTGCTATTTTAGCTGTTCCCTAGATCTGGTCCTGGAGGCTTTTAAATGCACACCTGCCACCTAGCTAGGGCATGGATGGTGAGTCAGATGATGATTCTTGGAGTTCTTCTGAGTCTGAATTCTTCTGGTTCCGGTTACTCTTTTGATTTTTGACTTAAGAGGATCCTTCTTACTCCTTTTCCATGCCTATTATATTTAGAGTTCTTGCTCTCTCTCAAGTTGTTAAAGGTAAATACTGAAGTAGCTTTTCTTACAAGTAGCTGGCAAACTTAATCCTACAGTCTGCATCACTACCAGGTGATGGTAGTATCTCTGGAGTCGCAGCCAAGTCGATGTGAAATTGTCACCATAGTTTCTTTCTGTAAACTTCATTCTCCTGTTTGTTAGCAGGTTGGGGTTTTATTGTGTGTTTGTTTTGTTTGTTTTTTACAAGTCATGCCTGTGACTTAACATGCACATTAAAACTTGTCAAGAAGCTGTCTGAAAACATGAAAATAGGTTGACTGATCAACAGAAACAATTTTTTCTGCTAAATATTTGTAGGATTGATTATGTTTCTCTCTAATGTCTAAGTATATTTAGTGGACATGTGGTTCAACTTGTACCTCTCTTTTGGAAAACAGAACTCTCCTCTTGTTTGCTCCTGTTCCCTAGACAGGTGTAAGCAGTAATACTGGTAGAGTAGCTGGGCACAAAACTTAATGCATCTGCTGTAAGGGTTTTACGGTGCGTAAAAGCAAGTATGTGTGGTTCATTTGCAACATCTGCAAATAAATACACAACTTGCAGCAGTTCATTTGCTATCTTAGTTCCTGGTTGCTTCTTGCAGTAATTATATATATAAATTTACCATAGCTACCAAGCAGCATACCACTGGACAGGAATGGCCTGTTCAATAAACTTGCCTATGTGTTTTTAGCTAGACCATTACTGCTTTCTCTGTATATTAGTGAAGTCATGATGTAAAAAGACCTCAAGCATGTGAAGATTGCCATTGGTCTTCAGCCTTTAGTGTGTGAAATATTCCTTAGTTAGAAATCTGTGTGCCTCAAAAGCCTCTGTTCAAAAGTTCACATTGTATTGTTAGGCTGCAAAGTCTGCATTTGCTTTCAAAGCCTCCTATTTGAGTCAGGTGGATTTATATGCATATTTTTCTGTAGCTTTAGGCACTGTAAATTTAGTAGATGTTGTGATGTCTCTCAATTAAAAATGGAATAGGCATTTGTATGGGTATCCTGAAGAACTATTCTCTTTATAAATACTGGGGTTCTTAAAACTTGTTGCTGTGTTTAGCACATCTGAAATTGATATTTTAATACATTACAGGATTTGGTGTTGCAAAAACCCTACATAGAAACTTTGTAATAAGTATTTATTTTCTAGTAATCCATGACAAGAAAGGTAACAGGATTCTTACACAAACCTAATTCTTGTGAAACTGCTTAGTTGCTGTGTTTTTATTTTTTCATTTTATAAAGCATGATGTCTTATAACCTTGTTTCACCTGTACTCATTATGCTTTTTTTCCCCTCTCTTTACAGCAGTTCTGTGGTGTTCTTGGTCACACATTTATGGAGTTTCTGAAGGGCAGTGGAGACTACTGCCAGGCACAGCACGACCTCTATGCAGACAAGTGAACTGTAGAAACCCATTACTACTCCACCAAGAAGCCCCCCTAAGAGTGGTTGACCAGGATAAGAAGTGTTGAATTGAAATTGGCAGAGCATTTAACAACGGAATTCAGACCTGGATGGGGTAAACCTCAGTGCACTGCCTTTCTTTTGCCTCAGTATTACTGGATTGAAGAATTGCTGCTTCTTGTTAGGAGGTTCATTTCATTTCCCATTGCTCCCAGCCTCATACTTCCAAGCACTGAGAATTTCACGTGGAGTATAGTGAAGTAGACTTCAGTTTTTCTACATCACTTCTGTATTAGAATTTTTTTTTTATCCTTTCATAATCTTGTTGCATGTTTAACTAAATCAATATGGCCCGAATGAACCGCCCAGCTCCTGTGGAAATCACCTACAAGAACATGAGATTCCTGATCACACATAATCCAACCAATGCAACCTTAAACAAATTTATAGAGGTAAGGCTGGTACAGAATTCTTTCTGATGTATTTTTTTAATCCCTGGACAGCATACTATATTTATAATCTCCTTTACTAGCTGAGAACTGCTGCAAAAGCCTATGAGGAGGTACTGAGACTGTATATTGATTTTTGTTTTCAAGTACTGGTGCTGTGCTTTGAAGATCTGCAGACATATACTTCGGCCTTCACAAATGTGATTCTGAGAGTGAAATAATAATTATACTGTCTAGTACATGGTACATTAAGTACATTGTTTAGGTCTGAAAACAAGTATTATCTAGCAGAGTTATGTGTAGAACAATACTAACATCTCTTACTGGTAGGAGCTCACATTCAGAATGGGCTGAAGTGGTATAATATTTCATTGCACTTCCTGCATAGTGATACATATTGTGGGTCAGAATCTTAGGAACTCATAACAGGATTGCAATATGCTTTCACTGCCTAGCTTCCTTCACTATTAGAAGATCATGGTTTTAGTGTAGCTTAAGAGGATCCTCTGTGTCATAACATCTACTTGAGTGAAATTTGTGGCAATAGGCTTACTCTGCACCCAGAGCTGCTGAAGCTACTTTTAAGTGCTTTGGTACATGCTACTGGCTAGAGCCAGTGGCTTGGCATATATTGCTAGTTCTGAATTTATAATTTAAACCACACATTTAGCATGTTGGAACTAAAAAGTGCATGGTTGTTATAAAGTGTGTGTGTATGCTAGTAAGTTCCTTGCAGAGCTACTTTTTGGGAAGGTCCAAATTTGCTAAGTCCCTCCTTAGCAAGATTTTAGGTGTAGTACAGCTTAATTCTGCATTTGGTACAGGGTTATTTACAAGAAACAGAGTGAGATAAAATTTGCTTGCGTTTACACTCTCACAAGTAGATTCAGGTATGCTTAGGTTATGCTTCAGTCCTTACCATGACAATTGCAGTGTGAATAATACTAGTTGCAGGGAGAATGAAGAAGGATTGCTTTTTTTTTAATGTAGGGTAATAGCAAAATGGAAAGCTAAATTTTGTCATGAGAAAACAGGAATAATTTACTGTCCTGTGCTTGTAACTCTTAAGAGTAAGTGGTCTAAGAAACCTGTTTTAAGCGGGGGGGAGGGGGAAATTCGAACTTTGCTCAGAATACTTTCAGTGAAGTATGTAGCTTTGCAAACCAGGAAGCTTCCTGTTCCTTTAAAATGAATGATCTTTTGGACTACTTGATAATTCAATATTTATCGGGATCTGATTTTAAAAGAAAAAAGTCTGATCCAACATAACAAAACTTAGTCTGCGTATAAGACCATGTTTGCAGTAAAGCCTAAAGTATCTGGCATTAGCATGCAAGTTTTTAGTCATTTCAGCTTTTTGTGTCTGCAGGATGGCAAGCATTTGCATGAGTTTTGCTACTGAAAATTTTGGAATGAGTTACTAAGTTAGCTTATTCACAAAATTAAATGGTAAGTGAAGCTAATTTACTCTTACAGCATTTTTTTTTCACTCCCTAGGAGCTTAAGAAATACGGTGTTACCACAGTGGTAAGAGTGTGTGAAGCTACTTATGACACTGCTCCGGTGGAAAAAGAAGGCATTCAGGTTTTGGTAAGTAGTGTAGAAGCAGAGTTCAAAATGTATTTCACTCTTCTCTCTACCCCCTTTACCCAAAAGAAGATTATTTGACACCACCTTATTAATTTTATGAGTGTATTCCAGCAACTGAATACACTCAAAAAGGAAAAAGATGTGGAGACATCTTTTCTTATTAGGAAAAAAAGTTCAGTTTTGAGCTAAATCATGTGATCAATGAAAACTGATTGAGAGGAATGTATGTGTAATATTATATGCAATAGTTAGACTATTAGAAAATTGTAGGTTTGGGTGGTTTCTTCAGCTGTTAGCTCTTTGTCCGTTGTGTCCCCTCCTTTTTTTGCCTATGCATACAGCATACAAGAATTCTGTCTTTTTGTGTTTGTCATCCTTTGTTTGTGTTCTAGGACTGGCCCTTTGATGACGGTGCTCCACCATCCAACCAGATTGTTGATGATTGGCTAAACCTCCTTAAAGTTAAATTTCGTGAAGAACCTGGTTGTTGTATTGCTGTTCACTGTGTTGCTGGTCTTGGAAGGTGGGTGAAGTTTTAAAGATTTGTTGAACAGTCATCCCTGGTCAGACTTGTAAAGATCTAGTGCAAAAGTTTATAAGAAGCAAATGTGAAATAGTCATGTATCCAGTATTGGAATGACGTCACGCTTAAAAGTAGTTAAGATAGCAGGAAACTGTTGTATGTATTTATTAAAGATGTTAAGGTCAAGAGATGATGGTTTGGTCACAGCTCTCACAAAGTCTACAGAATTAAGTTAACAAGTATATTCCTGTACTGAATATATTGATGAGTGCCCCACTGAGATTTTTTTTGTCTTTTTTTTTTTTCTTAATGGATTTGGGTTTTTGTGACTTGCCTGCTTTCTCTCCATCTCCATTCCAGCAGTATTGCCATTCTCCTTGAACCAAGGGCATTATAACTGTTAACTGGAAACAAGTGGGTGGTTCTGGAACATCAAGACCAGCTTTCATCTACCACCTGTCTGGGGGATGAAAAGTGTTTTCCAAAGTCCCAAAGCTGTTTGTCTCATTTCTAAAAGCGACATGAATGTTTTTAGGGATAATGCTAAATATTCTCCTCTTAGTCCTGTTCCTTCTGTCTGCTGCCACTATCTTGAATATTCAAGTTCCTACAGTTGTGAGAAAATAATAGTTCTTCTGCTGTTCTGCACTACCTGGGAACTAGATTTGCTCAAAAAGTTGCTATAGTTTAGCCATGGATTTCAGCATTGTCCAATAAAGAGCTGAGGTTTCTGCTCTTATCCATAAGCCTGGCTTATCCACTGTGTTATGGCTTCATATATAACAAAGTTCACTGTAGTGATGAATGTTACCAAAACAAGTCCTCTACTGCTTAGAATGATACTGGTTGGTTTTTCCTCAAAACGGGACAGTTAATTTGTTGAAAAGATGGTCCTAGCTTTCTGTCACATAAGTTTTCTTTTAAATCCCTGAACATAAGGAACCTACTTCAAGTTACTTCTACATGCACAAGTCTCTTGCTAGTGTGTGGCATGAGGTTTTGTCTTGTGGTTTTTTGGGAGTTTTTTTGAGTCATAAATTTCTAATGTATTTGATTTAAGTCAGGCTTTTGTAACTGAAAATTGATTCTGTCAGAGGAGGAACACCATGGCAAACAAGGAAATCCTCAGGGGAGCACAGCAACCTGTGGATTGCATCTGTTCCCAAAACTTGTGACACTAGTTCTAGGATTTGTCAATTCTTACTGAAGTCGACCCCTCTTCTGACTTCAGGTTTGCCATCCTGACTGCTTCTAATGGTGATTCATTTTGGAGAATAAAAACCCATACACAACTCTTCCTCAGAATCAATTGAAATGAAACAAATGGTTAAAGATTACTTTCATTTTTTTTCTGTTGTCCTCTCCTGTACTTAAAGTCAGATGAATGAAGCTAAGGTTGACCAGAGTGAATTTGAACCCCTATTTATTGAGAATGGCTAACTCAAAACCAGGTGATACTATGTTTCAGTGAATGGAGATATGCCTTCTGCTTTTTCTGCTTTCCCAGCGAAGAAATATAATACGCAAAAAACAAAGTAAATTGTTTTTCTGAATATACTGTGACAAAATCTAAACTGAATTTGGTTTTTTTTGAACCAGAGCTCCAGTCTTAGTTGCTCTTGCACTGATAGAATGTGGAATGAAGTATGAAGATGCAGTGCAGTTCATAAGACAGTAAGTGTGACGCTAATATGTATCTGTTCCTAAGATTTAGTATGTTGATACATCCTTGGGCACTGAAGGAAATTCTAAATGTTATTCTTGTCTTTGCTTTTTTTTTTGGTACGGTATTTAATTTAGTACATCTGAAATTGTACTGCATACAGTCAGTGTTGTAGGACTTGGACCTGTGGAATGGGTGTTTTTCTGTTGAAACCAGAAATGTACATAATTACTTGAGGAGGTTTAAAAAAACCGAAAACAACCATTAACAACCACCCAGTTAGATTTGCAGAGTTCTCTTTATTTATTTTACATATGAAAGGCAGAATACCTTTGTCTTTTTTGGTGGTCTACTGAAGGCAAATATTTCCTTGAATTTTTTAATCAATGTATGTAAATTGGATGAGAACAGTTTTAGTCTCAGTGTTTTAATTTCTGAGGTTTCAGCTATAGTTAAAAGAAACTACATCCATTATAAACAATGACTAAATACTTCTTGCATAATTGCCAGGCCTTTGAAGGATTAAATTCAGCTTGTACTGGTTGTATATGAAATGAAGAATAGGAAGCCAGGTACATTCTCCAAACAGCCAACATATATCTTTTTTTCACATACATAGGGTTTGAGAAAACAAAGCAAGCTCGATTTCTGTTCAGCATCTTATTATGGGGACTTTAAATGTTTATATACTTTCTTATTATTGTTGTATTCTTCATAATTATTTTAAGAGAATGACTTAAGCTCTCAAGAAGACTATCTTGCACCTGCTCTGTAGCTTCCTTTTGAAGTTTATTCTAAAGATCTTACTGTAAAATCTCTGGCTTTTGCTTATCATAGACTAGAACACTGTCTAAAATGTCTAAATCATGCTCATGTCTTTGAGCATGTGGTCCAGTGAGGTATTTGTGAAAGGAAGCTACCACCCTCTTTCCTGGCAGTTAACTTCCAATTATCCCTGCTTTGGTTACAGCCTTGACTTAAAGGTGGCTTTTTTAAGTGACTTAAAAATATTTTTCTCTGGTTGGTGATATTATTTCACTGGGCAGTAGATTAATGTTCTGTTTCAAATCGTTTTTCTGTCTAGGAAGCGGCGTGGAGCTTTCAACAGCAAGCAACTTCTGTACTTGGAGAAATACCGCCCCAAGATGCGTCTGCGCTTTAAAGACTCCAATGGTCACCGAAATAATTGTTGTATTCAGTAAAGCTCACAGCCTATAGTACTTCTTTGGGAATAAAGGACGGAAATTAGAACTAAGCAGACTGCATGCCAAAGACATCAGTCTGGTATTTTTTAGTAGTAAAGGAAGCTTCCTTAGGAGTATTTATTAGGCTAAAGGCTCAGTAGAAATGCAACTTCTATGTTTAGATATATATCTGTCTATTTGGAGACCCAGTAAATGTTCTTGCTGTACCCTGTTTCTGAGCTGTCTCCTTGTTCATTAATTATCAGATCAAATATCCTTTAATCATGCCATTGAGTCTTACTGACCTAGTTTCAACTACTAAAAATTGGGGTACTAAAATAAATCAATCTGTAGAGAGATTAGGTGCCAAAATACCCAGCATATCAGCTACATGTTTTTCCTTAAAATGAGCATAGTTCTGATGATGTGAGAACTACCAGCTTATCTGGACCTTACTATCTTTTTTTTCTACAGTCATTTCGATATTGAAGAATATGGCCTCTAAAGTAGTCTTGCCTGCTCACTGTATGTTTTGTCTCCCACAATCGCACTAGAATTATCAGGATTTGCACAGTCTGTCTTTTTAATACTATGAATTACAGCAACTTTTTACCCCTGCATCTGTACTTTTCTGTTACCTGAACCTCTCCATATTACAAGTCATTACTCTGGTTATTCATGTAGAAGATCTTTTAAATTGTACAGAAGCACACAAGTCTTTAATGTCTCCAGACAAAAAGCCTTACAGTAAAATTAATGTTGGCACTTCACGTGCAACTTAACAGAGGGCCTGAAAAGGTTGGGAGGGGCTATTTAATATTTCTAGTAAAATGTTGCCTTTGTCTTGTGCAGGAAGTATAGAATATGCCCTTTACTTTAGTAAATATTTTTTTAAAACGTAGAAATGCTTTGTTATTGTAGCTAAAAATTCTTAATCAGAAAATTTCTGAAAAATCTTGTAGTTTTCTTTTACTGTACCTATTGAGAGTTGTTTACCAACTATTGCTTTGTTGAAAGTGTGATCCTTTTCTTTTCTTTTTCTTTTTCCTCCTTGAGTTTCTGCTATGACTTGGGCAGACCTCTGTAATATTTTGTATGCCTTTAAAGCTGCGTAACTTAATATTTGGATACTTGATAATTTGTTTTATTATGTAATTGATAAAATGGTGATGTGTATTAATGTTAGTTCAACCATATATTTATACTGTCTTGGGAATGTGTGGTTATAGTTCTGTGGGAGAAATACTTTTGCCAGTGTTCACCAGCTTGTAAAATCTAGTGCGAGAGCTTAAAACATCTAAATAAATACTGAAATGCACTTACGAAGTTTGCTGAAATGCTCATCACTTTCACTTATTTTTGTGTACTTTGTCAGCCATCTTGAGGTGCCTAAATTCAGAGTCTAGTCAGGCATCTGTTTTCTTCCTTTTTTTTTTAAATCTGGGCCTGAATGTCCCCTTTGCTGTAATGTTTGCTGTTTGTTTTACTCATAAATAAATGTGGACAAAAATTAATGGTAGAAAGTACAGTATTTTTTCATGTAGCTTACTTGTGACTTGCTGTCCCCAGTACTAAAACAGGTTACTTAGTGTTCTTGAAGCTGTTTTTGCAGTAGAGCAGAAGAAGATATGCATCAGTAAAGCTTGGAGAACACTTGAATCCAGTACTATTAGAATTGAGGTAAAAATAGTATGATAGAGTGCTTCATTGTCAAGACTGAAGCTATGTACAGACAAGATGTCCCAAAAATTGTGTGAGCAAAGATGTGTTACGTGAGTTTCCAGAGTGGTGGCTAAACCTCCTGACAAGAACTGGAAGGTGCTCTTAGTAGCCAGCTGAGGTGATTGATGCTCATATCTGCTTTGGTTAATACATCTCTTCCTTCCTAAACAGTGAGGTGGGATCATAGTATCAGTGAATGAGATTTCTAAAGGACTGCTTTTGGAGAAGTTACAGCTTCATTATAAAGAGCACTGTATGATTTAAAAATGCCTAAAATAATATAGCACAATCTTTACAGTAGTAAACTTAGGACCATTCCTTTGGAAGCTAAACATGGTTTAAAAGGTATTTTGTTTAATGGAATACAGCTTCATTTGACTGAAGAAAGGAGATGTTATGGAATGGCATCCAAAGTCATCAGTGTTTCTGTTCTGAAGATGGATTAGATTATAGGAACAACGGGAAAGACAAAATCTTCACAAATTCTGTAACTCACCGTTACGTTCGGCTGATTGACGTAAAAATTGGTTTAACACAGATTATTTTCAAAAGTTAAAAATCCTGATTTGGTCACCCATGAAATTAGGAGAGGTCTGTAAAACAACTACAAGTAAAATGCCTGGAATTTCTTCAAATTATTAATGCAATTTCTGTACATGGATCAGATTTTGTTCTGTCTTTACAGAATTCTTCTTGGGTAAGGAGGGTTGTGTTTCTGTTAAGAGCTCTAACACATTAGTGATGGAAGCTTGGTTCACTGAACTCTAAACTTGAGACTGGGCTTGACTTCAGTTGATTTCAGTTAACAGGAAAAACTCGCATGAGCGTGTGCGTTGAAAGCAGAGTCAACTTCTGAACTCTTTCCCATGTCTACACATGACTAAGGAACAGAAAATCTTTTCCTCTTTTGTAACAATTCTGGTAGTTTTCAACAATACTTAAATTGTGAAGATTGGATAGCAGATGGAACTACATAAAACAAGTTGAATGAAATTCCTATGTATATTTACAAATTCAAGTGAAGAAATAAACAATTACTGTATCTTAAGGCTAAAGCCTGGCATGGAAGACAGGCTTTAATGTAACATTTGTTCTGGATGCTTAGAATGAAAGTGTAAGTGCTTTGCCCCCTCAAGAGGTATGTTGTAGTACATTTCTGTCATCTGCTACACTGATTTGTGCTGTGGACTTAATGGTTTATGTAATGTGGCTTGTAAATGGTGGTAATATTTACAGGATTCCTTAGCATGTAGCAGAAATGTTCTTGGGAAATGGGGTGAGAGTTTGCAAACAGTGCAGCAGAAAACTGATGAATTCCCTATATTCTGTCATGTGGTGCCTTAAAAATTCAGAGGAAAAGTCTAACAAGGTACTTTGTTACTGATTATCCGAATTAGGTATAAAGTTGGATGTGATTTTCTTGAATCTGATTCTTAAAAGTGCTGAGCAGTTTCAACTTAAGTCTATAAATACAGCACTTAAATATATATGAAATTATGTAGAACTCTGTTTCTGAACAGTCCTGAACCACTTCAGACTGTACTCAAAACTAATTAATACTTTTTATCTCTCTGTTGAGTTCTCGGTGTATAAAAATCCATTTCAGTCCTTACATTAGTGAGGTGGTTCTGGAGATAAGCGGTAATTTCCGAAGTTATCAGACCCATCTGTGTTACTGCAGAAGAAACAATGAGAAAATGTGTAATTTGGTATTGAGGATGAATCCAAGGTTAGACTTAGCAGTAAGAAAAGTAGTAAAGAACTATTCATTTATGTGAGCATTGTTTATCCTTACAAATGAGATGGGGAAAAAATCTTCTGTAATTAAATAAATGTATTTGGGAGGGCCAGACTGAGGGTTCATAGATGACCTTACCTTAATTGTTTTTAAGCTTCTGAGTGCTTGACTACAGCATTAATAACACCGTTTTTAAAAAATATGTGCAACATGATTTAAATAATTACTGAGAGATAGTACTCAAAACAGTGTCTTAGATTTGCTGGGATTTTGCTGTGTCATTATTAAGCAAGTATTTTCTTAAATCCTAGTGCGAGTCGGTATTGGGAAAGTTATCAAACCAGAGATATGTTGTTCCAAGAAGATTACTATTATCTTCTTGTATGTATTTGTGTAATCCCACTGTAAAAAAAACAAAAACCAGTTAACAAGTTGAATTCAGTCTTAAAACCTGGCTGAAATTTGGTGGAGTTTATTAATAGTTGGGAGGGACTTAACTGAAGAAATACAGATTACTTAGTGAAAGGAATTTTCCACTTAGGCATATGTCTCAGATCTTCTATGCTAAGAGATACCTAAAATAGGTTAGACGAAGAGTTCTCTAAAGATGAGAGCTTATTCTGTAAAGGCAGCATGGGATGGAAAATTCAGTTTGCAGTATTACTATCTACAGGCAGATTAAATAAATTTCACCTAACTTTTTAAAGTGCAGTAGTTCAAAGTGTCAGGTAAAGTATTTCTCTCCACACACCCTGCTCTTAATGTGTAATAACCATTAACAATTACTACATGATTTTTTATTATTGATATGGGTTTATGCTACACGTAACCACAGCAAGCAACATTATTTTTGTCTTGATGGTTGCTTTCATGACTGCTGTTAATTTTGATACATCCTGTCCTAATGCATTGATAATTACCTCAATAACAACACAAGTTCCTTATCGGTGGAAAGCCTCTTTGTGAGGTAATAGTGTTTAAGAATGGTCTGACAAGAAACGATAGGGACAATGCCAGAAGATCAAGCTGCGTGCTTCAATTTCTGATTCAAATAAGAACTCTTAGAAGTGTAGCTGAAGAAAATCAGATAGCAGTGTTTAGATACATAGGAATGCTCAAGACTCATATATTACAAGACATTCAGTCTCAATACTACATGTAATCTGTGTCTGTAACAAAACCTAAATGTGTGGAATGGGAATTTTCTAGTGGGCTGGAGTCAATCTCACTTTATTGGTGGAGTAACAGCAGTAGTCATTCTTATCCTTCTTATAAATTTGCATTGTTTTATTATCAAGTTTCACTGATGCTTGTTCTGGAGAAGGCAGAACTTGAATTACATTTGGACTTCAGAGGAGCGGGGGTGGCAGGTGATGAAGTCTTCTTCCCCATTCATAGGAGCATAGTTATGATAGCATCTGAACAGGACAGTGCTGCTCAGCATTGTCATGCACTTCCAGAGCGTCAGTAGGAAGCTACAAATACCTTAGTTTGCCTTCTTCAGTACCCCAGTAAATCTGTGTCTTTAGGTAGGGCATGCAAACCCTGAACTTGTGTTTAAAATTTCAATTCAACTCTATGACAACTTTCAGTTCATCATAGTAAAAGCATATAAAGACAAGAGGGACATAGCAGATGTGCAAAACTATGGAGTTCCATCTTACTGCAAGTACACTCATCCCTTTACACTTGATATACAAGGTTTTCCATAGTAACACATGCCCTGTTTATCCCAGAGATGGGCTACCCTACTCTCCTCTCCATGGTTTTATACAGCAGGATTCTTAGCCTGGCATTTAACTGGGAGTTCCTTGTAGGATGCTATGGAGGATGGGTACCTGGCAGGAGCTATATATCCCTGATGCTCTCAGATGCTACCTCAGGCCACCCTACATGGAGTGTTTCTGCACTATGTCTTTATTCGGACAGAATTTTGCTAATGGGCAGACTTTTTTCTAGGCAGATGCTGGCTGTTTCCCATTTTAATCTAATCAGTGAGACAATTTTATAATATCCAATCACTTTGTGTTGTTAAGGTTATCCTTCTGATGGAGAGCATGCAAACTTCCCCATGTTTGTGTTAAATCACAACCTTTTTTACTTCCCCCATTCTCAGACTTAATTAAGTTGACTGATATTGAGCTAGCTCTTTGCTGCATAAGATTTATTTCATACATTGAGAGTCTTTACCTCCCAAGTTCCTGACTTTGTTATTTTGTTCCTCTTTTCCCTGTCCAGAAACTCTTGGTCATTTCTATTTCACTTGTCTACTTCTCATCAAAACTCCCTTCTGGACTTCCTTAATTGCTACCTGGTTTTCTTCACTGGAAAAAATTTAAGTACTGTTCAACAGCACTTGATGTTTACATTCCTCAACTGTCTTTCAGCACTACCAGAGTATTTATGCTATTTTGAAGTTGGGTCTCAGTAAGTTCTATTACATGGCAAGCCCTTTGCCTTGGAAGAGGTGCTGAGCCAAGTCCAGGAAGGGAATTTGAGAGAATTATCATATATTAATGGGTTAAAGCGTTAGGATATTTTTGAAGGAAATCCCCTAATTGTGCAATTTAGAATATAGAGTAATTTAGACTGGACAAAACATTAGAAGGTGATCTAGTCCAAACACATGCTCAAAGCAGGGATAACTTCACAATTAAATCAGGTTATTTAGGAGTCTATCTAGTCAAGTTTTTAGTATGTTCAAGGACAGAGATAACAGCTCCTTCCCAATATCTGCCCCTCAGCTGTAAACTCTTCCCTTGGGAGCTATTCAAAATCTTCCCAGATGCAATTTCCCTGTTTCTCACATTTTTTCACTGTGACCTCCAAGACACTCTTCCTCTCTACATTCATTAGGTAACTGAGGCAGAGAACATTTCCCTCCTCAGTCCCATCACAAGGGTGAAGAAGCACAATACACTCTGTGCTCCAAACTTCCACCAGGGTTCATTCCAGTTTGTCAATATTTTCACTGTACTGGGGAACTGGACACAGACTACCATATGATTGACTTCACAGAAGATAAAAATTAAGGTAAATAGTACTGGAGTGAAATCTCAGGTATTCATTGAATTTGTAACCAGCAGCAGTTCCGTAGACAATTATCCAAATTAGTTTGGGATATAAGTCTCAAAGTCATATTTTGTGCTGGCTACCAAAGTTTATTTTCCTCTAGCATTCAATATAACTCAATATAACTGCAACTCTGTCTTATTTTCTGGGATAAAACGAATTTTTTATAGTCTTGAATCCGTGTAATCTATCGGGTAATTCTTAATAGCTTGTAACTTCTACACCTTTCACCTGTCTACAAAAATCTATCCTTAGTCATAAAATCAATGGCTAAACAACCTTTGTCTTCAGAACCTTGCCTTTGTCCACCCAGCTGTATGGTTAATTTTAAAAGCCTCAGTCTCTTTCATCTGTGGAACTGAATGTTTTTCTGCTGCTTTCTAGAGCAGGACATGTAAGTTCTGTTTGATCCAACAACCGGCAGCTGTCAATGAGCCTTTTTCCAGGGAAAGAGGATGATCATGTCATAAATTTGGTGAAAAGTGGGTAAGAGGGCACATGTTACTGTTTCTACACTAACTACAAGCAAGGAAAGGTGGGAAATTAAAGGAAAAATAGTGCAAAATTAGATATTCTTAATCAAAATACGTGGGTTTCCATTATAGGACTAGATAATTTTAGATTACTGGCTGTTACTGTTCTGCATTTGAAAAAGTAAATTCTTATTACACAAGAAACAGAAAAGATGTGAAGAACTAAGTTTTAAATTCTACTAAAGATATAATTCACAATAACTTAAAATAGACTTCAAACGAGCTAACTATGGAGCCTCCTGAACTAGTGATATTGGCAAATCCCAGGTATTGTGAGCAGAGTGTCTGCTGTTCATCCTGGGAAAAATCATGGCAAGTGTGGTATGAAAAGCAGTTATCTAACTATCAAGGGGTGCCAATGTATTGAGTATTTCTGACTCTTTCAGAAAATAGTCACCAGAAAAAAATGAGCTTGTTCAATATTGTAAATTCAGCAGGTAAATGCAACTGGTGCTGTAGTACGTACACTTCAATTTATTTCAGAAGTCTAACTCTGCTTTGTATGACATTTTAAGTCACACAATTTACAAAATAAATGCAGCACTTGGGTTTTAAAATCATTTAAATCAAGTATCTTGACAGATAAAAGAAAAATGTTCCTGTAAGACATTGTTTGAATAGTTAATAGCCTACTGCTGTAACATATCTCAGCTTTTTGACAGTAGCAAATACTGTCCTACAGCAGGGGAGAAAACCTGTTTGTCCACCACCATACCCAATACATTCTTTATCCAGATAAGCATATGGAGCAATCTAACTCCTTTGCAGATTCTGACAGCCAAGGAACTAGTAATTAATACTCAAAAGCTGGCCATGTGTAAGACCAGTGTGATCATAATCTGACTGCATATAGCATATTTTCAAAAATTCCATTTAGAACAAAAACCATGGAAAGACTATAAGGAATATAATTCATGAATCTCTTGGGAAGAGTTGTGGCTAAATAGAGACTTGGAACTATAAAGCAGCCTTCTGCTGCTTTTTCTTGTTTTCAGGGCACTAGGAGACTGAAAATAAATAGGTTGCTTTCCAACGGAAACAACTTTCAAGATCTGGACTACTACCAAGTAGCTCATGTGTAAAGGGATGACATGATAAAAATATTGCTACAAAAGATAGCAGATGGTGCTGTTGTAATTGTGTACACGTGGTGTGTCACTGTATAGAATGGCCTCTGTAATACCTTTGAAACTTGCTATTGGGGTGCTCTTTTTTTATGCTAAACTGCAACACAGGTGCTACAGATGATCAAGTTCATTACATAAAGGGAGTGGCACAGTATGGCCACGGCAAAAGAAAAGTGTACATACTCTGTTAAACTGAGACGGGTCATTGGAGTTATGTGACTTTTGACAGTGTAAAGGGAAAACTGAATAGAGCAATGAACAGTGACCAGATGACCATCAATGCTTTGCCTGCTGCTTGTGTCAAAAGAAATGAAATCAAATGGGCTGAATGCTAGAAAATTTTGTGCAATGCAAATTGTGTTTAACTGAATTTTGCTTTAGAAAGGAATTTCATTTATTTGTATAGTATCAACAATATTTTAGAGGGTTACCACCCTGTTGAAAGTTCCATGCCTAAAAAGCCTTTGAAGAAATTAGTGCAACCAGCCCAGTAGCTCAGTTCTGTGCCATCATAAGAATCCAGTTTTTTTTTTAAAGATGCTTGCTTTGGAAAGGAGAGAGACTTTCTGAAACTGGGAAAGTACAGCAAGGAAACTGGAGAAAACCAACTTGTGGTAACGTACGTAACTGTAACTTTGGACGGGCAGGGAGAAAAAAAAAAAAGCTGAATAGGTTAAAAACTGCTCCCCTTCAAAACTGTTTTGTTGCAAATACCTTGTGTAGTGCCTGTAAATATTGCTTTGTTACCAGGCCGTCAGTTTAATGCTTGCTTTCTTAGTGTGATCGTAGCAAGAGAAGCATTTAATGTATTTCAGCCTTCATGGCACCACAGAAAGCCCTAGAGAGTAAGATTCAAAACAGAACTGAAAAAAAAGGAAACTAAAGGAAACACAATCAATTTTTTGTCCTTACATCATGTTTGTATTTCATTACAAAATAGTAGGAATATGTAAAGGCAGCATTAATATAGTAATACATAAGATAATTCTAAATTTGATTTTCAGAAATACTAAAAATCAGTTTCTCTTTTGGAGGTGTTGAAACTTGGTATATGCAAGGATCAGGTATGCACTGCACTTTGTGCCAACCATCAGAACTGAAAGCAGAGTAACGAATGCTGCGTTCAGCTAATGCTGTAACACGAATTAGGAAAGACAGTCCTCTTTGACAGAGAGGACTGAAGACAGTCTTCACATAATGCTCTTTGATAGCATTATGAGAAGACCAAATTACTCCAGATTCTGATGTCCCGACAAACGCACACCGTCACAGCCTCTTAGGTGTCGACTGGTGTGAATGTGCGCCACAAGTCTTGCAGTGCACATGCCGAAACAATTATCAGGGAAAGAGAAGGCGAAAACACGCCTGCACCAACAGGCAGCATGAGGCATGTCTGCCCAGGACCGACCAACTACGGACACTTTTCTGTCCACCATGAAGGAACCGAAGATACGGCCACATCGAGAGCTGCAGGAACCTGCCCGGGGCCGCCAGCGCGCAGGACAGACTAACAAGCGGGTTGTGTAATACGGGCTGCACCGAGGAGGGGGGTGGCAGCTACTCTCCGAAGACAAAAGGCCACATCATTACACACCCACCAGTCTCACAATGTGTCTTCAGCCAAAGTCTTACGGGAAAAACCCGCGGAGCCTCCCGGCCGCCCTCCATCCATCCACCCTCCCGTGGGCCCAGCCAGGGCCGTCAGGCGCACGGCCGGGCCCGCGGTTGCCACCGGGCGCCTCTCGGTGTTGCGGCCCCCGACTCCAGGGAGACTGCCCAGGGCATCCCCTGCTCAGCCACGAGCGCTGCCGGCTCCGGAGCCTCACCGGCGGAGCTCAGTCCTGGCCCGGCCCGGGCTCCCGCGGCTCTGCCCCGCCCCGCGCCCTCGGCCCCTCCCGCCCGGCGCCTGCGCAGCGCGCGCGCCCCCGCCCGCCCCATCCCTTCCCCCCAACAGCGCCGTCACGTGAGCGGCCGGGCCCGGCGCGCCGGACGCCGCGGGGGCGCGCACCGGCGGGGCAGCGGGCACGCGGCCGCCACCGGGCCGGGCCGAGCCGGGCGCGACCACCTGGGCGGGGGCAGCCCGCGCACGCGCCCCCGCGGAGCTGCACGCGCCGCCCTCCCTCCCTTTGGCGCGGCCGCCGCGTCCGTTCCCCCGCGGCCGCGGGGCAGCGCTGGGCGGCGGAGCGGGTGAGTTATTGCGGGCTGCGGCAGCGACCGGGGCAGGCAGGGAGGGCAGGAGCGGGGGTGGAGGGCACCGCTGCGCTGCGCGGCCTCCCCTCGCTTTCTCCGGGTCGGGCAGGGCTGGGCCGGGCCTGCGGCGGCAGAGCCGCGGCCTGTGCTGGCCAGGCCCGGCCGGGTGGCGAGGGGCGGCCCGGCGGGACGCGGCTGCTTCCACCGCGGGGCCGCGGCACGGGCTGTGCCCGGAGGCAGCGCCGCCGCTGGCTCTTGTGCGCAGGCGACCTGCGGTCCGGCCGCGGGCCCCGGGGACGCTCCCCGGGGGTGCTCCCCGGCTGCGGCCCCGCGGCCCTGGCGCGGTTGTTGCGGAGGCCGCGACCCACGGGCCCCGGGCCGGCCGGGCCCGAGCTCGTCGCTCGGCTACCTGACATGGCGCTCTGGCCCCGGCCTTGCTCCCTGCGGCGGCAGCTCCCGCCCCGTGTCCGTGCGGGACCCTGCCGCAGGCTCCTTGCTCGGAGTCATGTTGCTGCTGAGAGCTCTCTCACACGGCCTTCTCTGCCCTGCAGTTGTTACGTTTTGATCTTTCTACCTTGTCTCCGCTCACCCCTTGAGCCGCCGATGCCCTGTTGTCCCATACAAACTAGAGAAACAGTTACCAGTGTAGACCCTGCTGTTCTTGCTCTTGATCTGACCTGTTACGGGCCTCCTCCCATCTCTTAAACTTAGCATCACCAACAATTTCTGTGTTCAATTCCTGTGTATAGTACCCACTGTAGGATGTGCGGGAGAAAATGTGGTCATCAGCAGTGCTGTGGGATTCAGTGGTGGTATTTCCAGATCCTAACCTGGGATGAGGTGCTGTTTCTGGGACTGCGTTTATTGCTTGCTACTGGAATGCAAATAATAACTCTCAGACTTTAGAAGAGCTGTCGTTCATGTGATTGGGAGCGTTCATTCTGTGCGGTGTGCACAAGGGAGACCTGTTACAGCCGTGCGGGAAGTGTTTGGATGAGGAGCACTCTGCGGCATAGTTGAAGTTAGTAAAAATAGCCTATAGAGTGAAGCATAAAAACCAGTAAGAAAAGACAGGAATGAGGGGTGGCAGGGGCTATACCGTGCCAATTGTAGTTGGGTGCCTTTTACATAGTAGTTAATTCATTATGTAATTTTTATACATTTGCTTTTATCAAAATGAATGCTAGTGGCACTAAAAAGTGGAAATGTTTTTGGATTAAATGTAAGGATGGTAAATGTGTGGCATCTCTTTAACACCAGTGATTCATGATTTGTTTTGCTTAATAAATTAATCTGTTACAGTTTGGGACACAATGTAAGGGAGCCCTTGAAAACGTGGGTTTTTATATTTCTTGGAATAATTCTACTGGTGTTACACTTAGTGCATATCCAGCAATGAAACTCTTCTTTTTTCTGTAACAAGTAGATTCTGCTTTAAATTTTTATAGTTGGCTTCAAAGATTATGCATATAAATATGGAGTTCTGAACCTACTTTTTTTTCAGCTACTGTTGCCTGTTACTCGGTCATTCAGTGCATTTTACATTTGCAAACTGAAAGGGCACCTAACTACAAACCATATTGGGTAGATTTAATTCAAGACAGTTAGCTGAGCTAATTCAACACTGTGGTAAGGTGCTTAAAGGAAAACAGAAACTCTGAAAATTCTTAGTACTGTATTTCTGCAACCTCTCTCTTAAAAAGAGGCTTGCCTCTACCACTTTTGTCGTGCTAAGAGTTGAGCTGATAGATTTTTTTAGGGTTTTTTTTCCATTAATTTTTCCTGGTCAACCTGAGTATTGTTAAATCCAAGCTTTAAGGGGAGCACCATATTATATTAGAAACTTTTTTTTTTATGGTAAGAGCATATTTTTGAAAGGTAATACTTTAAAGTAGCAATGATAAAGTTCACTGAATTGGGATATGAGAGTTCATTTTATAGAAGCAGAAAGTGAAAAATACAGACAACTTGTCAATATAACTACATGGTGGATGGCATATTTCTATTAAAAGCTTCACAAAGGTTAGCCATTAAGTTTTAACTATTGCTAATAAAAATCCCAACAAACAAGCCCTAATTCTAATAGGTGTTTCCAGGTTGTGAGAGAGACACAAATTCAAAAGGTATTACAAATGAAAATGTTCTCTTGGGTGACTGACAAATAATCAGTGTAACCTATTACACAGTTTAACATTTTATACTATTTCCAGATAAAAATACTTGAAACAAGTTTTGAGAAACCTGAGGGTGGAAGAGTTCAAGAGAGTAGCAGTAGTGATCCTCATCTTTTTCTTTTCAGGGAACTGTCTCTTGGTAGTGAGCTTTATTGAGCAAATTCCCAAGGTATATACAGCAATGGAGACATTAATAAAATTATGCATTATTTGATTTTTGATTATGTCTAATTTTTGTGGTATTCAGGAGTATTCATTGGTGGGGCAGTCTGGCAAATAAAAACAGAGTACTAAATGTTTCACAGTGTAAAAACTTTGCATTTTATATTTACATACTTCACATTTCACACTGTGAGGATGTTTTTTGACATAACACGAATTTTAGTGTAGCACTGTGTGCCTCTTTGAGATTTGTGACTTTGAGCTATAAAGTGAGGGTGAGAGAGGGTTTTTTTTTTTTGAGGAGAGGTTATACTGTTCAAAACATAACTGTTATGATGATTTTCAATGATACAATTTGATATTGTATGATTAAGAAAAAGTTTCTGTATTCTTTCCACATTTCTTTGTCTTCTAATTAAATCCTTTGTTTGAAGTTTGCTTTTCCTTTCTCTTCATTGAGGTACACACTGATGTACAGTTATGGCTGGTGAATGAGTTTTGAATAGGGAAAGTTTAGCAAAGCAAGTATCTTGAGCTGTCTGCTCTCTTAAATACCATGATAGCAAGTAGTAAGATATCTACTCTGTCATTGAGGAGAGCAGCACATAACTTTAGATTCTAGATAGATTTTGGGTGGTGATTATTATTTATTGTGCCTGTTGAGATTTTAGTAACAAGGGGTTTGTGTCAGTTGGTGTCTGAAGACTTCAGCGTCAGGTAAACACAAAAACAATATAGAAGAGCTTCTTAACAATGAAATTATTTACATTTCTTGTTTTTTGGTCTTTAGCAGGGCTTTGTTTTGATGCCACTAAAATCTAGATATTAAATTTTAAATAAGGGATTAAATTAATAAATAATAAGTAGGGGATTTACATAAGGGAACAGGTGGCCTATGGATACCTAATGGATTGATGTTTCAGTGTATAAGTTTGTCAGCGAGTGTACCTGGCCCTCCTTTACAACAATACTGATGAGTCAAATAAACCTATTTGCATACAATATTCCTGTTAGGCAGGCTTTTGCCAGTGTCCTGGTTTTTGGGAGATAAGTGAATGAAGAATTTGATGATGCTTGAAGACTAAAACTCAGTAAACTGTATTCTGTAGAAGTGTTGTATCTCCCTTTTTTTGAGAAAGGATGCTGACATCTTCTTTTAATGGTTGCAGACATTTTTGTGGCTAGATGGCCATTCGTATGCTCATAAATCACATTGCTTGTTCCATCAAAAATATTTTGTGAGTTAATTCTTGAGGACTGCCCCAGATAATGGGATTTGAGCCAGTATAAACCAGAGTAGAGAGGGCATTGTGAGAGTTGTAAACTCACCAAAAAGTCAAGTCATACTTGTTACTGACACTGCCTCTGATGCACTGTCTGATATTGATTCTCTCTTTATTCCCACGATGTGTTCGGACTGTGAATGCTGTTGGGTAAAATCTCTTGCTGTGGAAGATGTGAGTCTCTGTTCTGGCTTTTGGTGCAGAAATATCCATGAACATAATGCATGCAGCTTCTAGTGCTTAAAGCATGGCAACAGGGCAACTTAGCATTAATTTTCAATTAGGTACTTGCGAGCTTAAATTTCAAAGTCTGTGTAGGACGAAGGAGGAAGATGGTAAAAAAACGTGCATCAGGGCTTTGAAGTGGCTGTTTGGGAGGTAGGTTTTGAGTGTCAAGGTATCTGTGAGCCCATGGGATGGTCTGACATCACAGCTCCAGTGGACAAAAGTAGACATTTCATACCTTGAGTGGCCCTTTTGGGTACAGTAGTTGCCACGCAGCGTGAGCAAGGGATTTTTTTTTTAAGCTGTTTGTGTTATTACCTAATTGCATGCCAGTTAAAGTTCAGTTCCCCTCTTATGATGAAAAGTTATTGTCAATTATTGTTACTTACTGATTCTTCTGTAACAGCGCTGAGTCAGCTTTTCCCATTTGTTTTGACATCTAAAGTGATAGTCAACCAAATAACTTGTTTCTTTCGTTTTCTCTCCCACCAGAATTTACTACTTGAAGAAATAAATATAATATGGATCTTTTTAATGGAGTCTGTTACAGTTGTTATGACTAGTGCTTGCTGTTGGTCATTTGGTGCGCATAAGCACAAGGTCCAGAGACCAGGTCTTGTATTTTAAACGTTGCAATGTCTCCCACATAGTCTAGTCGGTAACTAGATGTACAAAAGCTTTTAAAAGCACTAGACAGATTCAGCGAATTGGAAGCGACAGACACTATTCAGAAAGGTACTTCAGTGAAATGGAAGGAATTGTAGCAGTTTCAGACTCACTTATTCACGCAGGTCAATAAAGATAGGCTATTCAACATCTAGGATTTTGAATATCCCAAATAAACAGTGTGAACTTGGTTTTTTTTTTTTCCTTTGCTAGGTTCCCTTAGGTTTTTGCCCCTCCTTGTTCCAAATTCAGACAATTCTTTTTGGTAAAACTTCTCTGTAGAAATGTTTTATTTTTTTGAAGTCCAGCTGCTGAGAACTTTCATAAACTGGATTTATTTTTAAATTGACAATTATTAAACATACAGAAGCTTCTGTTTTGTATTACTAACTTTAAAATATAAACTAAAATATGAAAGTCAAGTTTAAAAGGTAAACTGATATATTAAATACACCCCCTTGCCAGAGAGGGAAGGAAAGAGAGTAATTACAGTGAAACCTAACATTTGCTTAGTAAAATAAATTATGTGGGAATACTATAAAGAATAAACAAAATTAATGTAGAGGAAAATAAAGAAAAAATAAAATATCAAAACAAATGTATCTAACATATATCCAAATATGTAGTTGAAAAATGAAACACTTTCACATGCAGATGGTTAAGGGAGACTTAATTTAAAATGCAGTCAAGAGTATGCTTGGACTGTCCATCAGCTAAAAAAACCACAGAATGCTTGGTGGTGAATACAAATTGTGATAGCCCTGCCTGGGGTGGATTTTAGATAGGATTGTAGAAACATGTGGATGCAGTTGGAGATCTCCACTAAATTATTTTTCTCTGTTGTGATTAAGATAATATAACAGGAACTGAAGTAATTCTTTGCCTCTTTCATAGACAAACTAAGCAATGAAAAAGCTTAAAGATGTAAAACATTTGTCCAGTTTCTAGTCTTCCTAAGATTAGTTTGGAAGGATATGCTTGTTTGAGATCTCAGTTTCTTTTCTTAGCAGTCTGGCTATTTACCTTTTAATTTTAAAAAGTCATGTAGAACTGTTAAAGATGTAATAAAAATATGGTAAATGGGGAGAAGATAAAAATCTGCTGTGGCAGATCCCACAGTGTGTTTAATTCATACCAGATTCATTGGGATTTGAGGCAATATTATGGCATACCTGGCTTAATAAACTAATTCAACAATGGAAGTGATTTTTTTTTTTTTTAACTGAAAGCCTCAGACTAAAAGGAAGGAATGTTGAGAGCATGAAGAAATTTTATGGCAAACATAATGTGGGGGGAAGTTCTGGAAGTTGTATTTGACTGTAGCGCTTTATAACGGGGTTGTTTATAGTGTTGGCTCACTTAATGACAGATAGTGATTGGTGAGTTACTTTGTTGCAGTGTTACTTCTGGAATTGTTGCTTCTGTTTTTGTAGTGGAGAGGCTGATAAAAACAGTTTTCAAAAGTGTAAAAGAAATATATTTAGTAAACTGAGAATGCTCTCTGTACTTGAAGCTTTTCTTGATGGTGAGCTCTTCTTTTATCCAGACTCCTCCTGTGTGTTGCTGTGCTGTAACAGTCTCAGTACATGCCCTGATGCTCCAGGAACCAGTGGGTGGGAGAAGTTTCTCTGGGCCTGGCTGGAACTTTCTCCTTTTCCTCGTTTATGAGCACTCCTCACTGGTTCTTCGTGCATAATTCTTTTCATATTATGCTGCTTCTGATTAGCTCCCCAGTGGGAAAGCGCTTGTGAATTACTGCGCGATGGGAGTACGCTTGGTATGTGCGCATCTGCTGGGAGCCTTGCCGAGGCACTGGCCACTAGGGTTCAAGTGGAGGACACAGCTGTGTTCCAGTGGAGTAATGCATTCTTCCTTTGTGGGGTTAGGATTATCTTTGGAAATAAGTGAGCATGAAAATCTTAACTGTGATTTTACTTGTACCTCTGGCTATTTTTCCTGATGTTCAGTGTTTCAAATGCAAAATGGACTGTTCAGAATTCATACACTTAAGGCATTGTGCAGGGGAAGATTTTTTTTCTTGCAGCAACTCTTTCTAACAGCTGTCTAGCTAAAGAAGTTTATCTTTCATCCTCAGTCCCACAGATTCTACACTACTTATGATAGTTAATCTCATAATGTTAGAAATAAATAGCTTGGTAGTGTACAAATTATGAATAGAATTAGAGAGTGGGTTTTTGAACTAGGTAAAGCAAAATTTTGATTTGATATGTTTTGCTGGCATAAACTTCCCATTTTAAAAGTGGTAGAACAAATTCTTTTAGATTCTGTGGTAGTAGTATTTTTATGCAACCCCCCTGACTTTTTGATGCAAAATTTGGGTAGAACTTATACTTGTTCATAGGCTCATGCTCCAGAAATAAAGCTTTCGGTAAAATTCCTCTTGAATTTTCTCTGCTACCTACTTAGGTCTCATTGAAGGTGTCTGGCCACTGCATGTATGCTTTGACAGTTACTTCTCAGTCCTTTTAGTGTTCTGAATGGCTGCATGGTAGTCTTACAAAACTGTAGGTAATATTTTTCTTCATCACATCACTGAAAACACAGGTTAATTTCTGTCAGGAGGGATTTTTGTAACAAGAGTGAATATTCTTTGCAATCTTTGCTTCTTAACTTTGCTTTTTATGAAGTGGTCATCACTTCTTTGGGAACAACAATATTTGAGTAACAAATAAATAAATGTTCTCCTATCCAGAAAAGAGCTTGGGATATGTTATTGTGTCTTCAAAGCCTCTGCCACTTTTTAATATTGGATGCAAACGGTTTCTTGCATTCTCACAACATTTAGGTGTTCTATTGCAGTGTCACTGACACTTTTTAATGTCAGAGTTCACCATAATTTTATCCTGTGGCTGTTACTCTTGTGCTCATGTAATGCTAATATGAAAAAACCTGTCATTACAGGAAGATGCTTTTTAAGTACTGTATTGGGGCATTTTTCTCACTTGGAGTCATTGCATCTCTTGTAGTTTATCCTCTGTAGTGTCAGATTGTTGTAACTACTTGGTATAATAATAAAAACAGATTATACAGTGCAGCACAGTATTTACTACATTAGTTTGCTTCTTCATTTGTTGCCAGATTTGGAATTTCAGAAACAATGTTGGCTGCTATAGGTGCTGGTTGGTGTGGTGTATATGTAGATGCACTGTATTGCTTGATAAAAGCTGTCCATGTTTTTTGATGGGGGAGTTTTGAAATTATGACTTGCTGCTGAAGGCTATTAGCACTTTACTAAATGCACATAACTTGGCCAAACTTCCCTTCTTTCTGACTGCTTGGTCAGTAGGACCTTGTGTATTAGACTGCTTTGTTGTGGTTAGTGTGTAGAAATTGGAAAGATACCATGCTCTGCAGAGCCACCGTGCCATTGCACCTGACCATTGCTTTCTTCTGAGCTGCCCTATGGGAGAAGGAAAAAAGACTGGCATGTTTGAAAATAAAACCCCCCAAATCCAACAAAACCCCACAAATAAACGAACAAAAAAAACCCCTAAGAAACCTCACCCAAACAAAATGAAACATAGTTCATGTTAAACCTGTAGTTTTTGTAAATTTGTGAAATAAAATAAATGGCCTAAATAGGGTTGAAATTGTATCAGAGCCCTTACATATATCTGGCTACGATATTCCCAACTGATTGCTAAAATAGAAATGTTCCAACAATGTGTCTAAGGAAGCATACTTAATGTTCTATTAGGCATGAGTAAGTACTGGATTTATTTAGTGGCAGGTTGCTGGAATAGCCATCTAGAAAGTAATTCAAGCACTGCAAACTTGAATTCTCATTTGTCATTTTCCTTTAGTTAATGTATTCATTCTAAAAAAAAAAAGTCTCATGAGAGGAGGACAATGAAAGAAGGAGCAGAAAAGTATTTGTGTCCTTTTGCTGTTTCCAAAAGCTTTAACAGCTTTGTGTGCCAAAATCTAGCCTTTCAGCCATTGCTGTATGCCAAATTAAGCCAGGCAGTACTGTACTGCTCCATTTTCCTTATCTATCTGATCATATTTATTATAGTTATCTTTCTCCACTTTGAGTATATGCTAAAGCAAAACTTCCAAAGAAGTGTTTTGCTGACTTTTTTCTATTCTGTTGTTTAGTTTTACATACTTACTAGTTAAGTCTCTGCTTCAGTAGTTGCACTTCTGTTGCATTGCAAGGAAGATATAGAAAATAAAGAATTCCTTATAAAATGCAGTTGCCATCTTTGTGTACAACTCCTTAGGTAGACTTCTGGAAATTCACCTAAACTTCTTCAAAATTGAAGTTTCAAAAAGCTCCTCCTTTTCATGCCAGCTCAGAATTCTCATGTACTTGATTGAGATCAGATTTTCGTATAAAATTTCTGTAATTTTATTGACTGTTGATCGGTGAAATATAATAGCAATATTATAATAGCAAAATTGCTGTTTAAAAATACTAACTTGCTATGAAGTACTTGGGAGTTGCTCTTTGAACAGAAGTATAGTTCTTCTCAGTAGTACTTATTAGTAGTATGGCAGGTTCTGGAATATTCTCCGCTCCATTGATGTTAGTGGAAGCTGAACTCACATTTTTATATTTAAAACAAAGAAAGAGTCATGCTCCCAGTGCTGCTGTCTCCAGGTTCACTTGTTCTTGATATCCTCCACCTGTGGTGTCCTACCCCCTTGGGTTGGTTAAGGTTTAAACAAGTTTTAGAAAGGAGTTGTTTAGTTACCTTGGCTATACACACTCTGTAGAAGCGTCAGCACTCAGATGCTGATAGAGGAGATTAGCATGGAATTTCTTTTAAAAATAATTAGGGAATTGCTTTTTAGTTATGCAGTGGGCAATACTAAGCCATAAGCAGTTTTTAATTTATTTTTTATAATTCTGAAATATCTTAAGCATTCTTCATAAAACACAACAGCCAAAAAATTTGCTGGTGTCTTAGGTGTTTTACAATTTGTAGCTTATTTTCTTATGGTATTTTTCTTGTCTTTCTATAGGGCTGAAAGACACACAGGAGTCTTCATGGATATAGTTGATACATTTAACCATTTAATTCCTACTGAACACTTAGATGATGCCCTATTTCTAGAATCCAACCTGGAGAATGAAGTCTGTGAGGATTTTAGTACCAGTCAAAATGTCTTAGAGGATTCGCTGAAGAACATGCTCAGCGATAAGGATCCTATGCTAGGATCTGCAAGTGCCCAGTTCTGTTTGCCTGTATTGGATAGCAATGACCCCAATTTCCAGATGCCTTGTTCTACAGGTAAATCTTACAATTTTTTAAGATTACAATTTAAAATACAGTTTCACTCTAGTAACAACCCTTTTTCATAACGTAGAAATAATAAGTTGGGATTTCTGTCGCCTTGCTGCCCTTTTTCAATGCACTTCATACATGCTTGGCATGTAAACTATGTGCAGGTCTTTTTAATTTTGTAGTGCAACAATAGAGGAAAGCTCCTTATGTGGATCAGAAATAGCCTAGGCTTGCTTTGTCTGTTAATTACTCTTAATGAAAGTCAAGATTTGTTTAGTGTAGGTACTGTACCTGATCACTGAAGTCACTGGTTGGCTTAAAACAGTACCATATTTCTGGATTAGCAGTAGGAGCAGGAGAGTTCTACAAATTACTGCTCTGACGTCAGGGTTATTGTTAGTGCTAGGCCTTCTGGTATTGGGCTGATTCTAAGTGTTTTGCTTTGGTTGGCTTCAAGACCCTAGAATGATAATAAAATTCTTTTTTTACTGTTTGAAATACCTGATTTGGAAACAACTTAGAAAAAAGTTTTAAATAAAAATAATCTCAGAATTTATTGAAAAATTTTAAAGGATTAAAGAAAGGGATGATCTAATCCCTACAATTATTAGTATTTATGTAGAGTTGCAATAATTACACTGAATTTGTTGCAAGAGACAAAAGTATACTCTATTCTTAGTAGTGTTCTTTATTTGACTGGAAGTCTTAAATAGTTTTTTAAGCTTCATTACTGAGAAGTGTTGTAATTATTGCAGTTACATGATTATATCAATGTTGAATTTTTTTTTAGTAAGTTTTATGAACTGTTTCTGAAAATCTTTATAATTTCCTTATATATTTTACTGTTACTAACAGACTAAATTTTCACCTTCACTTAATTAAATGATATTACATCATGGAAAACTGTAAATCAAAGATTATATTGATTAAAGCAATGAAAAAGTGAGCTGTCAAGCCAAAACAAGATATTTGGCATTTTTTCCTACTTCAGAAGAACATTTTTGAGGCCATCTTTAATGCTTTTGTTTACTCTTGCAATAGTAAGTTACTTTTTCTGTAATCTGCCAAACAAAAATCATACCCCTCTTAATATGCATAAGATTTTATAACATACTCAACTAAACCAAATTCCATCTCACTTGCAAATTGTTCTGTTATACTACATCCTGTGCATCCTCCAGTAAACCTGTACTGCATTTAAAATTTTTAATTAACTCATAGGGTACAGCTGGATATTTTGGAAAGTACAGAGGAACTTTCAGGTGCTTCCTGGCATGTATTTCTCCTGAAAGTGATCAGTAATGCAATAATTAATACTATTAATACTTAAATAATCACAATTAATTTTAAAGTTCTTAAAAATAAGTGAGCTAATGGACTTACTTAGGGGCTACTGTTTACTTAGGGGCTACTATTTCAGCTGTCAGAAGACTAAGGGATTCAAAGCTGATTTGATTTATGCTGAGTTTATGAATTTAATGTTTTGTTTTTAAATCTGAATGCACCAATAGAGCCACATTTCAGTAAAGAAATTAAAATGTGTAATTTGGAATTAATGTAGGTGTCCGAAAGAATATGAGATGTTCTTGTTGTTGCTTGTTCTTTGTAGGTCTTGATAAGAACTTTCCTTTTTCTGACATGGTAGGACTGCAGTATGTGCTTACAGTTTTTTAGTTAAGAATAATGAGTATCAGTTTGAAGTACAGTTTCTTTGCTTGTCTTTTTTCCTTGAAAGGTCATATAGTTACGATTGATTTGTCTGACATGTTGATGACCTAACACTGCTAATGTAGTGTGCTGGTAAGAAAGTGGTTATTCAAGATGGTAGTACCCTTCATATGAATAAAGCCATGAAAAAGCTATTTTTCTCAGTTTAGGTGGAAGCTCATCTGTACACCAACTTCAATTTGTCTAAAAAGTAAAAAAGCATAATTCTCCTGACAAAACTTGCTTCAATATATTCTGTATTTTGCATAACCCGTGCCTAGACTATTAAGCAGTTTAAGAAAAGGAGCAAAGTGCTCATGGAAATTATTTCACAGGACCAGCAAGGGACAGATTTATCATATTTGATGCTTCTTAAATAACTGGAATGTATTCTGTTTTATAGAACTTTAAAGTGGTGCAGATTTCATGCTTCATCTTATTTGATTGCTCTGAACAAGCTGAAGAGATAAAGGTAGAAATAGTTAAACTGCGGACAGGTGTTGCCGCTAAAATGGTAATCAGGTCTTCTAGATAAAACGGAGGGGCAGAAGGCATGGCTCACTAAGTGTTCTTTGAAAGCAGATTTGAGCTGAGTTCAGGAATAGAAAACGTGTGCACAAACAAGATACTACCTTCATATGCCTTCAACCCAGCCGTGTAAGTGTGAAATTTCTTATGTGAACATGACTGTATGAGAAGGGCTTGATTCAGGCCTATTTCTTACCCACATTCTTATTTTCTCAGGATTGTGACATTTTCTCTGCATTTTTTTGGAGATCGTGTGTTTTTGTTTTCAGAACCCCCTTCTGTCTTGCTCTTAAGTTGGTTTTGAGTGTGGGTTTGTTTCCTGCTCTTTTCCTCACTGCTGCATGGGTATCAGTTTTTGTTGGGAGTTTTTTGCTGGCCTGATCCAAAGTTGTTACTCGTGAACATGTTTTGCTGAGCTTTAGGGTTTATATTGTGTGTCATTCATCAAGATCTAAGCTTTTTGTTACTAAGCTTCTTTTATGATGAGTTACCTGTTACCTGACTGTATGTGATGGATACTGGTAACAATTGATTCTATGTCCTGTAGACAGTTCAAGTGCATGCCTGTAAGAAACACACGGAGGCATCCATCCAGAAAACACAGGTTTTGTAAGTGAATTATAACTAAATCTCTTGGGGAGAGTAATAGCATAGAATCCTAGAATGATGTGGTTTGCAAGGGACTTCTAAAGGTTATCTAGTCGAGCCCCTCTACAATGGACACATTCAGCTAGATTAGGTTGCTCAGAGCCCTGTTCAACCTGACCTTGAAGGTTTTCAGGGACAGGGCATCTACTGCCTCTCCGGGCAGCCTTTCCCAGTGTTTCATGACCCTCATCATAAATAAGTTCTTCCTTACATCCAATCTGAAGCTACTCTCTTTTAATTTAAAACCATTACCTGTGTCCTGTTGCTACAGGCCATACTAAAAAGTTCGTTCACATTTTTCTTATAAACCCCTTTTAAGTATTAAAAGGCTGCAATGAGGTGTCCACCTATGCTCCAGGCCAAACAACCCCAACTCTCCCAGCCTTTTTTCAAAGGACAGGTGCTCCGGCCCTCCAGTCATTTTTGTGGCCTCCCCTAGACTTGCTTCACCAGGTCCATGCCTTTCTTGTACCGAGCGTCTCAGTCAGCAGTGCTGGTATATGACAAATAGAAGGACTATCACAATGTTTGTTGCCTATCTATTGATAGGCAGAACTGTATCAGTACCAATGAAGCAGTTTCATGGTTATCTCTTGGCCTGAATCCAGATTGTGCTGGATTTAGATAGTTTCTTTAGTTAGATGATACTGTTGGTCAGATAAAGATGAGCAGAGACCAAAGACAGAACAGACCAAACTTGTTGAGCTTGTTCTATAATTGCCACTGAGTAACAGAATGGGGTTATCTTTTTAGCTTTGATTGAATAATTACATATTTAGAGAAGAGAACAAGATTCTTTGTCGGTGATCCTGGTCATGGCTTTGAGCAGAAGTAGACATAACTCTTCATGACTCTCATACCTCTCACAAGCTGGATGGGGTAGAGGTCAAATTATGCAGAAATCCTTTTAGAATATGTTTGTGAAGGGTTACTGCTGAACTATAAAGATGTAGTTAGATTGCTATGGAGCTAGACTGAGGAGAATGCTGGTCTTCCAGCACAGTTAAGAAGTTGTTACCTCTGTGAATCAAGGTCCAAACTATCCACATCTTATTTGCTGCAGCTCGTAGGAGCTTAGCAGTTATGGAGGGCTCTTCTTGTCCTGAAGTAGGTATAGAGCAGAAAAACCTCGTGTCAATAGTAGAAGTTAATATAACTGCTCTCCTTGCCAGTTAAAGGACAGAATTTGACAAAATGAAACTTTAGAGAAATAAATGAAATCCAAATTCTTGAAGCAATCAGAAGTGTCCCAAGTCATGTTTTAGGTGCCTCTCTGCTTCTTTTCGTACGTTTGATGAGGTGGCTGTTCTTACAAGCTGTGCATGGCCAATGTGGAAAATTATATTGTGTAGAACTGCTTTTGGCCATCTTAAATGTTGGGAGTGGTGTGAGTAGGTGTGGAAGTATGCTTTTGGGGTTGTGCTGATTTTTTTTACCTTTTTGAGCAATTCATTGATAAGAAGTGGAAACTCTGAAGTTTAGAATATGACACAACCCTTTTAAGAGCAACACACTTATTTCAACTTTGAATGGTACCCTAGTGAGAGATTTTCTGTTTTGTTCTGTTCTTACTGGAAGACATACTGGAAGCTTATCCACCTGTGAACATAGCAGGTGATACTGGTTGCATGCCAGTGAGCTAAATAACTTAGCATTTATACTAAACTGGTAATTCTTAGCTGTCACAAACTGTGTAGCTTTTCAGGATGTAATTTACTGGGGTAGTTTGATTTGTGATATTTTTGATACAGGGAATGAAATTTTAATTGCATATCATCTGGAGGCATTTCTAGATTTCATATTAAAATCAAGCTTTTAACTAATTTAGTTTATGGATATATTTATTGAATCAGGTACTTGCCATAAATGATGAAGAAGATTGATGCTGTAAAAATGTACAAAATGTGTTAGGGACATCTTTTTAATTGCCCTTCTTTTCCTGTCCCTCTGGATGGCTGCTGGGAAAGTGTTTCTCTCAAGTGCAGTCTGCTTTTTCTAGTTTTAGCCTGTGTTTTCATGAATATTGTTAAAAGCAACATTACCACTGCTAAAATCATGATCACCTACTGAATCTTTGAAGCCAAACCAGTTTTTCTGACTACAAATACTCTTTTCTTTAGCTGGTGTGATCTCTGGCTGTGTTGGGCATTTCAGACTCTTTTCACAAAAGCCAAATGTATATGGGTTTTTCCTCCTACATTTGAAGTAATTTTGAATGTAACTTTGAGATTCCAAAATTTGGTCTACAGTTGTTTCTCTCAGTTTTCTTAGCTCTTTATGCCTTCCTTCTTCCAAGCTGTCCATATGAACAGCTACACATACATATGACCAAGGTAGTAACTTTATAAAATTTAAATTTACTGTATTAGTATTGAGAATCTGGAGAATATTTATTTTGCACCTTTTCCTGTTTGTAGGTGGCAAACTACCTGTATTCCCCATCCTAAGTCCTTCTGAAGTATTTAGTTATTTATACCTTTGGATCAGTTTCATGGGTGGAGAGAGGTTGGATCTGTACTAAGATTTGCAAAGTAATTTAGATCAGCTCTCTGAGATGTAAATAGATGATTACATTAATAGATGATTATTCTTAATAAAATTAATTTACATTGAAGTGCTTGGTTTGGTGCAGTATTTTTACTTTGTTGAAATTTGTGTTTTTCTGCTCCTTATTTCCAGTGTAACAGGCTTGTGTCACTAAAGAACCACAATTCAGTAGGCTTGTGATGTAGCTCCATCTTTTTAATAAAATGGGTATGCAGTCCTGTCAAGATACGTGCTGTATTAAGTTTATTAATCCTAGTTAAATTTGTATGTCTTTATTCTAAAGACTGTAAAATTACTTCTTTACAACACAGACTTTAATGGAAAATGGGAGCAAATGTTTAGTTAATATTTCATGTTACTTACTGTGATTCTTTTCTTGCACTGGGCAGTCAGCCCAAGGTACTTGCAGGCAAATTCTCAGTTCAGTGGCTTACAGGCAAACTTTTGTAAAATAGTTTGATGTTTCCTTATGTAAGTTATGTCATCAGTCACTATTTTCTCTTGAAAATATATCTTATTTTAACAGAAAGTATTTTTAATCTTGTTTCTTGAACATATGCATCACAAATGTCAATAGGAAAATGATTCTTCATAGATAGTATACTATCCTCATTTACGATCTTGAGACTTACTGACAAAATATTGCTATCTCTATGTTTCACTGGAGTTTATTAGCCCTTCTGAAGGCTTACCTAGATGTGTTAGTTACTGCTTTAGACTGAACCTGTTCTTTTCATTGAAGCGTAATGTTACATCTTTATGTTGTTATTCCCATATAACATAGAAATTTTAAAATATTCAAATGTTCAGATTATTTCCATATAATCTGTGGTGCTTATATGGAATCTGCTGTGAATTTGCACATTCCTGCCATTAATGTGATTCAGCTAGACATAGCATTTTACAGCAGTGCAAAGCAGGAACAACAGTGATGTTCTGTTTGGTGTGGTTACCTAAGCAAAAGAAATCCAGGGCTAATATCTACAGAAAATAAATTTATTTCTGCACTTGATATTTACCTTGGTCAATGTGTCAAAAAACTGAGTATTTCAGTCTTAGTTGTGGCTGAAAATAATCGAGGAAAGTCTTATGTGAGTAGAAATAAAGATTTATAAACTTCATCGTTTTTGATGATGTATTTAGGAGTGTTTTCTCCTCCTTACCTCCTCTTTCACCAGAAGGTAAGGCTTGTTTTCTTCAGTTTTACATTGCCAAAGAATTAAAAAATGGTCATGCGTTTGTTTTAGCATAGAAAAAAAACATTGCTTTCATTTTGCAAGTAGACTGTTTTTACTGTATGTTGTTCTATTATGGTATAACATATATAAAAGTGAGTCAGTAGTACAGCCCAGCACTTAGATAATTCAGATACAGTGGAGAAACTCAAAATAGTAAGGTGAAGGTCAGTGGTGCCTTTTCCAGTATAAATATGTTGAATGTGACTTGTGCTTTTCTTGTTTGCAATCTGTTCAGTTGTACACTGGTGTACAACTCTTCCTATTCAGATAAGTTTTTTATTTATTTATTCCTTTTTTATATTTTCCTATTTTATTTTTCTAATTTCTATACTTATTGCTGAGATAATCTTTAGATATGTTACTAAGATAATCACTTTTTGTTCTTGCTGATTTTGCTTTTGTTGGTTTACCTTTCCTAGGGTTGTTTATTTACCTCTACTTCTCCTTCATAATTTACTTTCCTAGTCTTCTTTGTACCTATTGCTGTTTTCTGTCACTTCTTCTCTTCCCAGCAGGGTCTGTGTGGAATGCTCCTCATCAGGGGCCTCATGAGGCTGTCTTTACTAGCTGATTTGTAGCTCAGCTGGTTTGAAATTAGCGAGATTCTGTGCTTCAGTTTCTCTGTAAAATTAAAGCTACAGCACAGGGTCTTGTAAGTATGGAAATACTTTGATTTTAATATTTCAAACTGTCTGTTAATAATGGACTGAATGTGTCTCTTTTGTTATTAATAAAGGAGGGTGTATAAATTCCTTAACTTGAGCAAGAACATTGTAAAGCCCAAGACTAATGTCAGCCCTTTAATAGGCTCCAGAATTGTTCCAGAAGCTGTCCTAGTAGTTTTTATTTTTCATGTTGTCTTCAATTGCTTAGTGGTTTAGTTCTACACAGAAGGAACAGAAATGGATGTGAAAGGAGTCTCTTGTCACAGTCTGTTCCCAAAAGCCAGTTTCATGTTTTGCAGGAGCACTGTGAAAACACAAATTCCAAAGTGCAGAGCTGCTGGGAGGATATAATCTCTGAGAACATGAGATTGGGCAGCTGGAGTTAGGGTGAGGGTCCATCTCATTCAGGTTTCCATCTTAGACAATAGCCTGTATTAGGTATTTACCAGGAAAATAGGGAGTTACAATGTAATTGTTTGTGTTCAGTATGTAGCTTATAGCAAATAAGTGATTAAGGGACGCTCTTGAGTGGAGTAAGACCAACTTTATCAGCCTCATGCACCTTGTGTGTGATATCTGTATGCTTGTAAACACACACAGATGTAAAGGTGGCTCTGTGGATTGGAGAGTGGAAGGGGACAGTAATTTCCACACTTTTCCTTGTAACTGATGTGTACAATGCAGTAACTAAAAATTATGATTAGAATAAAATGAATGGCCATAAATTATTAGCTTAAGAAACCCTAGCTTTCAGCTCCTGACAGCCATCTGATTACAGAGGTTTAGAATGCTGATTGCCTGGTGCCATGATCAGCCTTCCTTAAGAGGCTGATAAAAAACTTTCTAATATTTGAACTTTTAACATGCTCCTTGGTTACTTTAGTTTTTTAATTCTTTGTGGCAGGTGATTGTAGATTGATAGACTTGGTTCTCATCAGTCTTTGGCTTCAGTGGTGTTTACAGCTTCCAATTTTTGTTATTTTAAAAGTATGTCTATTATTGTAGCGCCTTCACAAGGACACTGGTTTTTTAAGTTCCAGTAATATCAGACATGAGAAGGACCAGGAGTTGACAGATTTTCTGAGCTGGTCTAAAAATTCTAGCAATTTCTAATTTATCTTCTTGCTTTTCTGGCCTTCGTGATCAATGTGTTAGTTTATGTAATTTTTAAGTAAGCCATTTTTAGAAATATTTAGATCTCTTAAATGTGTCGTGTGAGTTTATCTTAAAAATGCTTCAAGGTTGGTGTCATTAATAGTGAAAAACAGTCATACTTGATTGTTTGGAGTCTCTATTATATTTTTTAGACCTTCCTATGTTTTTTGCCAAATCACTTGGGTCTTTGGCTTGATCTCACAAATTTTGCATCCCATGGGGACCAGGATTCATTAGTCACACATAGGATCTTTAAATAGGAGAGGCTACCACTGCAAGAACCAAACTTAGAGCAAGTGAGGATAATGGCTGGTGTAGTGACCTGACTGCCTCTTAGGAAACCTGTTTTCGGGAGCAACCTCTGGGATCGCTGGAGTGGAGTTTAGGAGTTCACCAAAGACAATGTTCAATGTCTCTCCTGGGAGTTAAAGTGCTTGCTGAACTTAAAGCTCTTCCAAAATGGCATTACAGATGCAGATATGAGATATGGGTGGGGCTGAGAGTTTTCAAATGGTATTGTGTGAGAAAAACTGTGATTTTTACACTCTGCACTTCTGGATCAGCTCTTTCTGCTGTTTATCTTTCTTCACTTTTTCTTAGGTGGGAAGGGACAGTGAGGGGCAGCTGATCTTCTGAGACTGGGGACCTTCCTGTGGCAAAAAACCCAAATAAAAATGTGATTCCACAAAAAAGCTGTGAGGTCTAGCTACAGAAGTTTTAAGCTGTGGGTGATAGCTTCTTTTACACTGAAACTGCCTCACATGGGAATTTTCTGTCCTTCATTTCTTCATTTTTTTCCTCTTTTGTTTGATTTTATTTTTTAATTCCCTTCTCTTGTTTTGCTCAGCATTATAGCTGCAAAACTTTTTGATAATTTTAAGTTTTAGGCTCTTGTTTTTTTGTTTTTTCCAGTTATTGGTCTTGATGATACTATGGATGAAGAAGGCGTTAAAGAGAGTGGTAATGACACCATTGATGACGATGAGCTTGCTTTACCTAATAGGAATTTGAGAAGCCGTGCTGAAGAAGCATCAGTCACGTCACCGAGGAAATCACCACGTTTAATGGCACAAGGTGATCATAGACTGTGTTTGCACATTTGAAGTTAATCAATCTTTAATCCCACCCCCAACATTTATGAATTTAACTTGGTTGTGTGAATTCCAATATAGAAGCTTCCTTTTTCATACACTGCAGCTAGAAGCTGGCATCCATAGAGTATGAGTCAATTAGAATTCCTCTTTAATAAATATTTAGTGTCTTCCTTATGGCTTATGGTCATTAAACTAAGTTTTGAGATTTTTGTTCCTTTTGGCTACATAAAATTAATAATGTGGTTCTTCACCCACAAAAGCATGATGGAGTTGCAAAACAACATTGGAGTATTTGGTTAGCATGTCTCTATTTCCAACTGAAGTTTTGATTCTGTTTTTATTTGCTTACTCTCTTTTTGTTTTAAATTGGGTTATAATAATTGCAGTCAGAAAGTCTAATCAAAATATCTCAAGATACTTAATATTTTATTAAAATATTTAAATTCTTTGTGTTAACTAATTTATTATAGTTATGGATTTTCTAACTTGTTGAACCAGAGTTATTTACTGCTCTGCTTTTTTCCCCTATAGAGCAGGTTGAGTTAAAAAGATAAATTTACTTAATACGGAGATCAGAATTTACATAAGAGCCTGTGGTACAAAGCTGGTGATTATGCTGTTTAGAAAGGCACTGGAATGGTTGTTTAGAAAATATAAAAGTTGTCATCAGGTGAGAATATGGCTAGATCTCAGATTTGTAGACTGTTCTCTAAAAGATTTTTTAACTTTGAGTTATATTTCTAATCACAATATAGCTTGTGCAATTTTTGTTTGAGGTAGAAGAGGCTGAGAGGTAGAAAAATAGAGTTAGTTTTGAGAAAAATAGAGACTAGAAAAATAGTTAGTTTTGCCTTTCTATCATCACTTGTGTTGTGTAGGTACTACTTAGAAATTCCATAGCCTTTAGAATAGTGGGATTTTACATCCAAACTATGTTAGTGTAAAATTGAAATGCAAGTAATTAGGTTTTGGGGAAGTTTTTAAGTTTAGTAAACAACTAAGTTTTAAGTTCTTTTTTATCCAGTAATCTAAATTGGGGTAAGTTACTTTTATTCTAGGTACATCTTGTATTTGCAAAAAGAAGGAAGCAGAATTGCTGAGAGACTTTCTTTTTCCCTTCCTAGAACCAGTTCGGAGTCTGCGGCAGAGCACGCTAGCCAAGCGTTCGAATGTTGCTCCTCCTCTTAATACCAAGAAATCGTCTGTAAAAAGTGGATCTGCTCCAAAAAATGGACAGAAACAAGAGAGAAGTCCAGTTAAAGAGACTGATGTTGCTGCACACTTGAAAACGGAGCAGCCTAAGGAGGTTAGGCGTAGTACAAGACGGTCAGGACAGGTGGAAGGAACAGCAGTAACAGCATCCCAAAGTAATACAAAATGTCTGCCTAATCCTGAAGATGTGAAAGAAATAAAGTCTGAAGCCCCTGAGCAGGCAAAAGTTGAAGAAACATCCCAAGAATTAAGTTGTGCTAATTTAGCAGAACCCTGTTCTCCTCCTGAGGAAACAAAGGAAATAGTAGAGGTTGAAATGAAGACTGACTCTGGGAGTGCTGAGTCAGTTTGTTCAGTATCTGCAGATACTGAAATTATTCCAATTAAAAGTGAAACAAGTGATGTGATTGATTCCATGGACTTGGAAAATTCTTCAGAAGAAAAGACTGATAGTAAAGCAGAGGAATCAGAGAAGAAAGCAGAAGAACATAATCAGATTGAAGTAACTGGAAAAGATAATGATTCATCTAGTGTTTGCATGAATACAGATGACTTTTGTGAGACCTTTTCAAATTTATCCAGCTCTGTGAAAGAGGGGATTGATTGCAGTTCAGGTTCCCACAGTGTGGAAGTTCTTGATGAAAATACATCATCAGTAAAGGAATGTGTAACAGAAGCTGGAGGTGGTGACAAGGGAATGGAGAAAACTGAAACTCCATCTGAGAAACTATTTGACAGTACAGACTGTGATAATAAAGACTTGAAAAGTAAAGAGTTTACTTCTGCTGACCCAGGAAATAGCATTTTAGAAAGCACTGTTGTTGACCAATCAAGCCAAAATGTACAGCAGCAGATCAGCAGTACTAAATTAGAAGGCTCAGAGGCATCAAAATTTCAGGAAGATGAGAAACAAATTGAAACAAGATGTGAAAAGAACATTAGGCCCCGGCACAGTAAATCTGTAGTACAGAATAAACAAAATCTGACTGCAGGTACTAGGCAGAAATCAGGTACAGTGCAACAAGAAATGACACGGTCAAGAACGAGAGCTGGTGTTGCTGTTTCGGGCCTTCATAGTCCCTCTTCAGCAAGCCTGAAGCGAAATGCAGATGAGCAGGAAAGTCATCAGCACTCAAATAACCCCGTTAAAATTAGGAAGAAACAATCTGATCTGGGTTTGAAAGCAAAGAGTAGTGTTTCAGGGGTGACTGTTAAAAAACAGACCAACACAAAGCTGAAGAAAATACCCCGAGTCCAGGCTTCTGTGCAAGCCCAGAAGTCATCAGTTCAAAAAGCAAGTGAGAAATCTCCTACTCATCAAAGCTGCTCTAAAGATACCCACCACTCAGTGCCATTGTCAGGCCATGTTGCACATCCTGGTCAGAAGCAAGCCAGCAAACACCAACTTGCAACTGGGCTAAAAGCAAATAGCTCCACAAAGGAAGAGGCGGAAAGTAAAGATCTCTCTGTTGTTGAACATCTGAAGGAGGATGATAAGGAAAAAAAGTCAAAAAGAAATGATAAGAATCTCCAACCTCGCCAGAGAAGAAGTAGCAAAAGTCTTTCACTTGATGAACCTCCCTTGTTCATTCCAGATAACATTTCAACTGTTAAAAGGGAAGGCTTGGAACATACCTCTGCTAGTGAAAGCAAACATATTTGGGTGCCCAGCAAGCAGTGTGGCTTTTGCAAAAAGCCACATGGCAACAGGTGTGTGTGCCAGTGTGTCTTAGGAATTTATTACTGGTCTTGGAAGATAATTTTTTTCCGTCCACCAAATGTTTCACACTGCTCGTGCCAAAACAAAGCCCTAGTCTTGCAGTACAAGTCTGTATGTCATACAGTCAGTTAATTTCCATTGCACTCATATACTTTTTTTGGTCATTTAAACAGAGCATTAGAAACTAGTTTGGCCCAAAAGTTTGAATAGAAATGTTTTATTATATGAGTACATATTTTGATGAATGTATAATTCTTCTGTGCTGTTTAATTATGCATTTTAAACTTGACTTTTTTTCATAGAAAAGAAGTAAGATATCTTGTCATTTCCTTCTTTCCAGAGGCCTCTTAAGTGAAAGGATCACCATCAACCAAAAAAATCAAATAGTTGTTTGCTTGTGATTTTACCTGGTACAGGTCTAATTCTAATAGTAGAGATACAGAGACTTTTTTCACTTTGTGTGATCATTGCAGTAAGGTTTCATGTAACAGTAATTAAATAGTTGGCAGGGAGGAGAGAAAGAAGAACATGGAAAAACCCACAACACTTACATCTGGGCATATCTGAAATTGCCTTTAAACTTAATAATGAGGTTGCATCTGAAGTTAATAATATCCCTCTGTGGCAAAACTTACTCTACACAGTAAGTGAGCTGAAAAAGACCATTGGGTTTCAGTAATGATCTGTCAGTCCAAGAATAAGTATTCCTTTATTACACTTACTGTGTTTTAATACTGAAGTATTTTTTGTTGCTGTTCTATCGGGTAGCCTACTTTTTGTTTTTTTAGTGTCACATTGAAGATATTTGTGATTAGCTTATGTGAGAGAAAGTTTTAATAGTAATTTTTACTGACTGTGCTTTAGAACTCCATACATCTGGGTGAAACATGGAACAATTACCTTTGACACCTGAGGGGTTTTTTTGGCATTTGTTTGTATCTAAGAAGCTCTTCTGAGCTTTATTGACTCATTGTATCATATTTGAAAAACAAATACATGAAAATTCATTTACTGTATAGCTATAGTAACTGCATCATTGTGGCCTACTGAAAGAATTAATAAGAGGTTTGCTCTGCCTGGTTGCTGAGGATTACCTGGTTGAAGGGGTGCTCAAATTTAGTTCCATGTGGTTTTATTTTTTTAAAAAAATTTTTCTTTTTAAGACACTTATCATTTGTGTCTTTGTAAAAGTGTTTAATTTTAAGCATGTTGCATTTCCTTAGTTTTTGTCATCTTAGGCATTACCAGGACAGTAGAACTGTATGAGTAGCCTGTATTTCAGTAAATTACATCCCAAAAGGCTGCTTTCTGCATACAAAAATGCTTCTGTTGAAATTTTTAAAGCAAAATATGATATTTGGAATTTAAACTAGTTGATAGCTGTTAAAAATGCAGCTTTGACTTGAACTTGTGCTATATTCTTTCTGTTTCTGCTAATATTTTAAGCATTCTGTGGGTTTTTTTTAATGTCAGAGTTCAGAAAGTCTTGATTTTTTTTATTACTAAATGGATCTAATCAGTGTGGGAAGATGTGACAGTGACTGTTAAATCTAGTTATTTTAGTTTATAAAGTCAAAGTAGCATTACAAAAGATGCAGGGGTACACAGCAATATAGGATGAAGTTCAACAAACCCAATTTTACATTGCCAGTTCTTACTGCTGCCAGAAGAATAATATAGTGTATGAATCACCAGCTGAGGTTGGATTGAGACAGCTCATGAGTTGCCACAGATGGTAATTACGGGTATCATCAGTTTTGTAATGTCAATCTTCAATGTTTTAGGATTTTTGTTGGAATTGTCTGTGTCTTGCAACATTGCAAAACTCTTGATACAATCAGTGCTTTCAGCAGAAGTTAATCAGATTTGTGAAATGTATAGAAAGATTCTTAGCACAAACACAGAGTTTTTGTATAGAGAATGTGACTGAGACACAGTATTGGAATAAGGAAGGTTATAGTATTGAGCTTCATGTCTAATAACAGAAGATTTAAGACTGTCAGTGCCTGACTTTTTATCGTAGTCTAAGTAATAACGTTTTAATTTGTTCAGATTACTTTGTAGTTTTGTGCTACAAGTAGCTTAAACCTTGCAGATTCACTTGCTATCATTAGGATACAAGAGGAAACAAAACTTGTGTCTCCAGTGCCTTGGCATTTTGTCCTAATTTAATTATTAGTGCAAGAAAAATAAAACACCTATAGTACAGGACGAAAGAGAAGAAGTGTAAGATGATGAATTTGAATTCTGTCCCTTGGAAACCAGTCAAAACTATCAACATTTACTGTAATGAAAACAGGATTTTAATTGGCTGTTTGAACTACTTTTCAAGGAATTTTTGTTTCCCTTTTAAAATCACCTAGCTGGTCACTCTTACCCTTTTTTCTCTGTTCATTGTATAACAGAAAATGAGAAAGTGTAAGACACAAATACTGTCAAATGACTGTATGTTCAAGAAATGTCAAAGGCAGAGCTAAGATCTGAAACAATATTTGTGTTTCTATCTTGTTCTATGGTTATTTCAATTTTGGAAATTTTATTCAATGCTGTGGTACAACTTGCTTGTAGGAAAAGAAGTTAAACTGAGGTTGCAGCCCCGAACTGGGAAATAATTTGCCAAGAGCTTTGTAGGATGTCATGTTAAAGTAACATATTTAAAATTCAGGATGCAGAGTAGTAGTCACTTGAACCTTTGTGCATTCCCTGTAATAAATGTTGTTGTTAATGTAATACCAAGCTTGGAAAATTGATTCAGGTTGAACATAATATGTGGAAATCGTGGCATCAGCTTTCTTTGTGTACAGAATTCCCAAAGGGTGATTGATGCTTACATAGGCCTTACACAGGCCCAGAGTAATTTTACTCTGCCTGCTGGAACAACAGTAGAAGGATTGTATTTCAATGTTGTTTTATTTCAGGTCAGCATGTGGCAAATGGAGTAAATCTATATCTTTAGGAATACATACAGTAATTTTCTGGCCACATGCAAAGTTGAAGTATGTGTACCTTGTACTGCAGATACAGTGAGTTTGTCTGGGAAAGGAGGAATTCTGTTTCATAAATGTGAGATTTGCATGATCAAAAAAGCTTACAAGTTATAACATTTTGCTTTGTAAGAGACAATGCTTGCTTGCTTTCTGTTGATCATCATTGTTTGGCTGAGCTTTGAACAATGACTTCATGCTTTCTTTTGCATTTGTCCTTAAGTTTATAAGCTGTAATCATCATAGCTTTTATATATATATATATTGTCATTACTCAGAGAGTAGGTTGTCAGTGATCCGATCAGGACATTCTCAGCTTGTTTGCTTGATGTATTGTGATATATCTTTGCTACATAACTAAAAAGAATTGCTCTTTCATATGGAAACTAAGCCTTGTATTTCTGCACAAGTCAGATGACAATTTACTTTTTGTAATTTTCAGCACACCTCAAAGGGTATTTTTTCAGTGCAAGGCTTGAATTGTTGTTACTCATAGTACTATTTTCAACATGTTTGATGTTGCCAGCCTCTTCCCATATTGCTGTCAGATGTTTTCTAATCATCTAATAACATAAATCATATGCAAAAATTTTCATTTATCTGTAGATGAAAAGTATGTATCTGTATGGATATGCATATCACATTGAAAAACATTGGACTTAAGTTACTACTCAAATTCCTAATGAATCCAAGTGATACTGAACATACCAAGCTTTGTCACAAACAATAGTTACTTTTCCAGAATACAGATTAAAGGTTGTTAAAGATAGTTGAATTTCAAAAATAATGTGTAATTTCTTGGCATAGTGCTAAATTAAGATGGTAGCTCTGCAGACATTGAGAAATCTGCTTATGTAAGGTTTCTCTGGTTTTTACTTTAGATGTTCAATTTCTTTGCAGGCTGAAGGGCTGAACTGGTTCCTTGTTTTTACAAATAGACAAAATGTAACAGACATTTTTCAGATTGTCTCCCTTGTCTGTAGTCTGTCTTCTTTAACAAGAGGTTTGGTCAATTTTGGATGAATAATTCATAGTAGACAACTTGAGATACTCTGTTTCTAAGGAAATGTTCTAGAAAGCATTATCACAGAGCAAGTTTGTAGTTTGTAACTTTAGTTTGGTGATTTCCTCTGAATTTCAACAGTTCCAAGTAAGATTTTTTTAAAATAGGCTGTGGGAGTTTGAGAATTCTCTTCTGTTGTTTTGTGGTTGGGTGTGGTGGTTTTTTTGTTTTTGTTTTTTTGCTTTGTTTTGTTGTTGCTTGGACTTTGATAATCCAGTTTGAGTGGTCAGACACAAACTGACCTCAGACGTCACAACAAAATTAAATGGTACAGTAGATTTTACTTAGGATATTCCTTTCCCCCCACATTTCAACTATGTTTTAATATGGGGGAAAAGTTAGTATTGTTGTAAAAGGTAATTAACTGGAAAGTGCTGAAGTTGATTTAGCAAAGGTACAGTATTCCTGATCTCTTGCTTACACATAATTCCTAAAAAGTTCCTTTGGAACTGTAGTACAGAAAAGTACTTTGGCTGGTGGATGCAAACTGCAAACCATTTTTACCTGTAGTAAAGATTATTAGGAGACTTATATTTTAAAGATAGTGCTAAATGTCAGTAAATTATAGTGGATCCAGGTTATCATACAATTGGCACAGCCAATGCAAAAGAGAGTGGTTGAGAAATGAGCTTAAGACTCCAAACTTATATCCATCCTTGAATTACACATATTTTTTTAGGGTGGTGATACCTGGCATCAGTGGATAGTATACAACAGACACTCTGTTGTGAGAACATTCTTCACATGGAATAGTAATTAGAATAATGATGGTGTCTGAGTTCTAGTAAACGTTCATTAGATAGTATGAATATGTTAAATAGCAGATTATGTAAGGTGTCATCAGTTTACAGTAATGGATGATGCTTTTATATTTTCTGCCTCTGTTACTGCTTTCTTCCTCTGCAAAAAGCCTTGCAACATTAAAAGCTATTGTACTTTTCCACCCACAGCTGTAGAAAAACTGAATGACAGTATAAACAAACCAAGATTGTAATGTGTAATTAGTGAATGGAAGGACTCCACTGTGATTTTTATTTATGGTTACATAATTGTATTTGTAGATTTTATACAGATTATGTTAGTATGCTGCAGTATTGGCAGGATTATTATTAAGACCCATGGCATTAAGGAATCAAGCAAATGGATACCATAAGTTGTCTGAAATAGTTTTGTAAAAGATAAGCACAAATATAAAGTGCTTATAAATGCAGTTTATAAAGCATGATGCTTATCCTGCCACATACAACGTATGTAGAATCCACTGGTAATGGAGCTTCTCTTAATAATTATATATATGTGTATGTACATATGTGCATATGTATATCCATAATTTTTAGTGCAGATTTGTAATTAATATTAGGAAATGTACTCATTTTTTTTCAGGATCTTGGGGAAGCTTAGTGGTTTTGGCTTTGCTGTTAGGCATGTTTCATGAATTCATCTTTAATTCAAAAAGCATAGGGTTGTTTGTCTTCCTGCTGCTTCCTTTTTGGAGAGGTTCCTGTCTTAGGAATAGCAAAGAAAATTATGCCTTTAAGAAAGAGAAGAAACATATGACATAAAACATGGATTATTGAAATTTAGTACTTAGGCAATAAGTTTGCAGTGTCTTTTTCGTATGCTGCAAATTCCTTATAAAGAGATCTGCTGATAGTGATTGAGATAGGTTTATGGGTTTTTTCTAGAAGATCAGAACTTGAAAATTCATGTCACTTGTGTTAGACTTTCCACTTGTGTCAAAAAGGAAATAAGTGGAATGCTCATGTCTCTGTGTGCTTACAAGGCAGTGTAGATTTTTTTTTGGACAGACCATATTTCATTTGAGCTTTGTATCAAGCCACACTGATGTGGAACATACACTCTGCTAAAGCTGTCATGCCATGAATATCTTGTCCCTGCTTTAACATTGGCTGGAGTGTAGCATCAGTGCAGCAGAGAAACAGTTGAAATGTTAATGCAAGTTTACAACAGATCTGTAGAAGATTGGTGAACAGTGCCATTAAGGGAAAAAGCACAAATGCTTTAAATACTTCATGCTTTGAATTCTTTAGAAAGTGAACAGTGGGTTTACTCCTCTTGGGTGAGTTTGGGGCTAGGGTTATTGGAAATAGTTTGGTTGGGGTTTTTTGTTTGTCTGGGGTTTTTTTTGGTTAAGTTCTGAGTCCTGTTGTATTTTTCCCAATTGCTATGTACTACTAACATCAAGGATTAAAGAGAAGCAATTGTTTTGAAACTAAATGATATTCTGTGGCAATGCAGCTTACATTATTAATTAATCTTAAAATGCTGATTACTGTCCCACTCTGAATAACTCTTGACAGCTCCTGATTTTTATTTTGTTTTACTCAAGTATAGCTTTACAATGAAAAGCTGTTTTATGAGTAAGGTGGTTTCTGCCCATTTTACAGTAATGATTTTCTCTGGAAACTTTCTGTTGTTTACATAATTTGAATATATGAAGGTAATTTTAAAACATGGCCCATATATTTAGAAAATGAATTGTCCAAGCCTGAGTTTTTCATCTAACAAATGAATTAAATTTACTGCAAATAAGACACCAAAAAAAATCTTCCGATCATAACAGAGATTGTGGCAGGTTTGCATTAATTATTCTGTCTCTTTTTGTTTTGTCTATTACTTTCTGATTTTAAGGTGTCTCTTTTCATGCTGATATGTGGACTACCAAGGAAATTCTTTAAAGGAATGAAACAGTAGCATACTCTATGCAAAAGTCCCAGTGAGCTCTAGTACTGCCTGCTGTCACCTGTCAGTTTTTTAAAATTTTTTTCTTCCAAAAAAAATTTTATAGCAAAGTCCAATGAAAACAAGTCTTTCACTGAATGTGGCACGATTTAGTATTTTAAAATGTATTTTTCTTTCTCTTTCAGCTTTACATCTTCCAATCCAGCCTTACAACATGGGTAAAAGTCCTGCACTTCAAATTTGAAGCAATCTGCAGTCAGAAACTTTGATGTTTTACTAGTCCAAGATACCAGAACCGCTTCAGTCAAAAATAACAACTGCAAAAGGACAACCTTGAGCCTTCAAACCAGGCTTCAGTTTTTCTTGACTCCCCTATTTAGTTTGAACATTGCCCATAATTGCTACAAATCATAGTTGTTTTGTGTGCAGATGAGAGAAGCAGAGATGTAAAAGTGGCCTTATGGTAAAAAGGATTATCTGCATTAGTAATACCAAAATCAGTATGTTCTCTCCCAGCCTCAAAAGTTCCAGTCTTGCATTTGAGTAGTGTGGGGAAAAAAACCCAATTCATAGAAATAGTGAATTTTTTTAGGCAGCCAGCACCAGTATTTTTATTACCATTTTGTATAACTAGGTTTAAACAAAACGATTGTAAACAATACATTCTGTTTTACAGAACAGGCATCATGGACATTTCCTGAATCTTTCTGTAGTCCTGGTTTCTGAATCCTGAATTTTGAAGTTTTGTTGTGTGTGTTAACATACAGTGTAACTGAAACCTTGTTGGGAAGACTGGAATGAAGCCCAGTGAATCTTCCATCTTCAGTAGTTTGCTTGAATGACATCTCTTTCTCAGTGTGTAGTCTTAGTGAAGAATGATCATTTCTGAGCTGAATTTATTGTAGGTTTTTTTTACTTTAAATATTTTTATTATTTATTTGATAGATCTGAAAATAAAGATTTAAGACTGGATACCTATCCTGGTGCCTTACTTACACAACATCTCTATTACCCCCCTTAATATGTGTGAACTAAGCTGAAAAATACCATGTGCTGTCAATTTAAAGTTGAAGGTGTGCAGCATCTTGTGTATTTTAGTTTAACCTCTTCAGGAACTATCCATTTTCTAAATATGAATCAAAAGTTTGTTTTGGTTACTAAATGCTGCAATCCATCTTCCTCATATAACAAATTAGTCTCCAATGCCTGATTTTACAAACTGAGGAAAAAAATACATTTTTTTAATAAAAATTCAATTAATTGCAGTTGTGGCTTCATGATGGTGTATTCTTGGTTTCCTTTTATTTTTGAACAACAGCCATTAATTCCTTAGGGCACCAAAACACTCTTTAAGCACGATGCTTTGGCTGTGTGGTTTGACTTTATTTCAGTTTTTGAAGAAAATCTTACATGGGGAATTTTTGTAACCAGTTTTTGGTGTTGCTAGAGCTTTACTAGTATTTTGTTGGAGTGGTGCAAGATGTGTTCTATGTAAAGCACCTGCTGTGGACCCTTGCAGTTATGAAATAGGCACTCACCTTATATTTCCTGCCCTTGCATATTTGGCTCTAGACTCTCAGAAAGGAGCAGTGAGCTTTGTGTAGCAGTCCTGTCACTTCTTTCTTGTTTTTCTGTTGTGTATGAAATACCATAACAAATGCTGTGGTATTACTCTGCTGAGACCATCAGAAGTAATTATGCCCTAGCATTACCTTTCTTGGTCTTGCAATTTGCTGGAACATGAATCTGAAAAGATTGAGATATGGATGAAACATGAAAGAACCTCTGCATTCCTAATTAAAATTATGAAGTAGATGGGCAGATATTGTTTGCTAGTGACAAGTAATACTATTAATGTACTTGCAGCTCGGAAAAAGAAAATTCAAAATGAGAAAATATTTTTCTTCCCAAACTAGTTTAAAAACCAGTTTCTTCAAATCTAACGAACGTCATCTTAGACTTATTCTCGATCTGATGGACCTCTAAAGGTTCTTAAACTTCTCTTGCATCAAAATAATATTTTCTTCAGCAGAATGTAATCCTGACATATTTTGAGTAGGGAGGGACAGAACATAAAGACTGTTTTTTCTTCTGTTCTCTTGTTTCAAATGTCTACTGTTAATAAGAGTTTTCATCTCTTTGAGGTAACAGTAGTTTTTAATACAATACCTGCATCAAGCCACCTGGAACATTCATTTACAGTTCTGGAGAATGAAAGTTGCTTTAAACACATCCTGTAATGTTTATATGGTTCTGCCAAGTAGGTAAGTCAGCATATAGCAGATCCTAGCTTGAGTGAGGGCATACATAAGTTAGGAATCATTTGGCTTAGAATCACCTTAGGAAGATATCTGTAAGGTATTAGGTGAAAGAAATAGGGTTTGCAACTCAGTGTATTTAGCTCTTTAATATATTGCTGAAACAACCAGGTTTTCATGAATTACTTTTTATGTCAGATGTGTCTTCTATGAAATACAAAACCTAGGAATTCAGTAAATAATATTTTAGTATTAACAAAGAACTTCTTTCTTGAATACACTTGGAGTCTTTCTGGGTTTTCTTTATCCAGACTATGTGTTAAAGTACATATTTTGAATATAGTTTATGTAAGTATAAAACAAAATGAAAAGAAAAAAGAAATAAAAATTGAACAAAACCATCTCAACAAACAAAAACACACACAAAAAAACAACAAAGCAAACAACCCTCATTTCCCCTGCCCCATCAAAAATATGAACGGGGAAATAGAATGTAAGTGGATATTGCAAGAGATCTTCCTACATTATTTGAAAACCAGGTTCATTATTTGTAAAAAATAATTCCTACAATGTAAGTCTCCTGGAAGTAGTTGGTTTTTAGCCAACTTGGAAATTCTACATCATTCCCAAATACTTATATTGGAAATTGTACCTATCAGTGCAGTTAGGTATTCGTGATACCTGATGAAGTTTTCAAAATGCTTCCACAAAATAGTCAGAAATTATGCTTTTATTTTAGACCAGGTGATCTTTGCAATGCTTTGAAAATACTATATCTAAAGTTGATTTTGCCTTTAAAATAATTCAGTTAAGTGACTTGTGAGTTGAAGGGTGTCCTTTAAAGAATAGTCATTTTGATGTTTGAAACATTCTTTAAATAACTGTTATCTCTGAATAAAATAGCTGGGTAGCACAAAAGTGTGTGCTTTATTTAAAAGAAAACAGTCACTACAAGCTGGACTCGTGGTTTTGGAAGCCAAGCTCCTGGCCCCATGTTCACCAGTAAAGAGAATGAAAAGCAACTTTCTAGAAATAATTTTGTAATAATGGAATGGAATGTAAAATACCGACTAATTTAGAATAGATTGATATGTGCATTGTGTCTGAAAACATTTAAAGGCCTCATACTACTGTGTAGGATTGTAGCTGCTGATGTGTTTGTGATGAATGATGACAATTGTAAGAAAGCAAGGATAGTATCTTGGAGAAGATTTTCAAGTCTTTTCAAACAAGATTGCTCTTTCTGAGAGTTGCTGGGTTTTTTGTTTTGTTATTTAACATTCATAAGAACATTGATAGTAGTCTGAAAAGAAGCTTGGTAGGGTTTGGGAGCAAGTTACACAAACACAGTGAGGTTTTGATAGTCTCTTGGGCTACTGTAAAAAGCAAAAAGGCAAAAAAAAACCTCTCAGAAAGATGATACCATGTTGTAAGGCTGGAGATGGATGTAAAGCACCAAAGAAAATCGCTTACTAGGTAAGAACAAATGATTGAGATGCACAAATCAATCGAATTATGATATATCCTGCTGAAGGTGCTGTATCTTCTTCCATAGTTATCTTTCACAGTTTTCACTGACTTATATCTTACTTTGTTTTCAGGTTTATGGTAGGTTGTGGTAGATGTGATGATTGGTTTCATGGTGATTGTGTTGGACTGAGCCTTTCTCAAGCACAGCAGATGGGTGAAGAAGATAAAGAGTATGTGTGTGTGAAATGCTGTGCTGAAGAAGACAAAAAATTGGAGTATCCTGATCAAAATGTACCAGATACTCAAGTGAAACTTGAGCATAAAGAAGAAAAGGCAACTGAGTGTGAAAAACTGGGTGTGTCAAAGCAAACACCTACTTGTAATCTAAATACAACGACTGAAAAAACAAAGCAAATGGAGGACACTGGAAAGCACAAAGTCAAAATCTTCAGACGGGTGAGTCTTAATGTTGTAAGTTCTCTTAATTACAGGGGTTAGAAGGTTTCTGCTTGTCCCATTGCTAATTAATAGACCATGTTTCAGACATATTTGTGAATATAATTTAAATTATTTGCAAAGTTACCTCATTTTCTAACTGGCTTGACTCTTTCAAGAGGGGTATTGCTAAACTCTTCTTATATTGAGTAGGGGTATGTACATGTCATGCATATAGAATATCCCGAGTTGGAAGGATCACTTAAAGATCATTGAAGTCCTGCTCCTGTATGTGTATATAAACCTATACATACAGGTTTACAGAGAAACAGTGAAGAACCTAGTGCATTTTTCTTTCAGATTTTTAAATGTATTACACAACATCTGTCAATTTGCTGTGTGTTATAAGCTGCAGGTAACAATATGAAACAACATGACAACAGTATTTTAGTTTTGTTTTTATTTCAGATTGTATGTAGAAAAAAATGCCTAGTGCTTTGATTGGGGCTTTTCTGCTTTTTATGTCCAATTTTACTAACCAAAGGATAATTTACAAAGGTTATTGAGACAATTCTTCAGTCTGTTAGTATATAATGTTGTATTCATGATAACATAATCATCAGTAATCCTGTCTTATATCTGAGTTGCAGTATTGAAATTCTAGAATGTAGGCTGTTCTTTTTAATTTTAGTTTACATATGCTTTCTAAACATCAGTGACTTTTGTGGCTGAAATGGGTTATGGGATGTTCATAGGTATCCCTGACTTTCTAAATTTACTGCAAACTTAGTGATTGTCAACACAGAGCTTAAATGCAAATTGTCTGTGCTGTATCTTGAGCTAATATTTAAAGGAGATTGTTAAGCAGTGCTTGGCATTTGGGATATTGTTCAGTAATTCTTCAGAAAATTATATGGTGGCACATACATCCAGAGTTTACATTGTACAGTGTAAAAACGAAAAAATGGGGAAAATATGTTGATTCTGTAGCATGCTAATATGTGTAAATGTTTCTTTCAGGAATCTGGGGATGGGAAGAATTTGCCGGAGTCCAGAGACTCAGATACTAAAAAAGGGCAGCATGTTCCTACTCGGAAAGGATCACAAACTGCTGCAATTCCTCGGCGGTCCCCTGAAGATAAAAATGAAAAAATAAGTAAAGAATCCCCTAGTACAGTGGAAAGGTCCACAAAATCAGGTACCAAGGTTTAGGGATGTCCTCCATGCTTCTAGGAAGCATTTTTCTTCTAAGATCATTGTAGTGTGAAGTTGTTGAAATCTCAACAGCAAAGCTAGTGAGATTTTGTGTGAGAACTGTGTCTTTTCACTCTGAAACTCAAGCTTTGAATTTTTGTCTAAAAAGATATAATTTAGCTCTTCTGGTCTTTTGCCGATGCTGATGCATTCTAGAAATCTTAATCAGTCTTCAGTTTGTTCCTTTTTTTCTGACTATGAAATGAAAAAATGAATATTATTAATTTCCCATTGCATTCCTAATTAGAAGGGTGCTGCTCAAAATTAGTGATGTTCACCTGCTGATACAAATGAGCTTTCAGTTGACTCTCTGAAAATTAGTAATTTTTCTTTAATGATTTTGGTTTGATTAGACTTATCCATTATTTGCATTATTTATGACACAAACCGTATAATGACCTTGAGTGTTACGTGAATCAGAAGATGAGATTATTATAATTGAAATAATTTTGATCGTAACAGATGCAGAAATGCTAAGTGTAATGTAAAATGGTATTTTAAAGTAAAGCTTTATGAAGTATGTGCTTCATAGTATATTATTTCGCAGTTCATTCATTGAAAAATGAATCTGTGCTGCTACAAAAATTCAGAGTCAGAACTCCTATTTAAGATCAAGCTAGTGAGCACTGGTCATCTTGATTCGGTGTAGAAGAAAATACTGCAAATCAAGAGGCAAACCCCCTATTTCTGCTAAGGAAGTTTTTATTCTGGATTAATCTAAGTAACATAAAATCCAAACCAAAGAAGAAAAGAACTCCAACCATCCATCCTGGGGGGATCCACTCCTTGAGGATCAATTCTTAGCAGTTTAAAAATAAAATTTCATGAAAGTAGTTCCATCAGCAGCAAAAGTTAATAAGTTAACCTGCTTGACTATTTTACACTTTTTAACTGTGCGTTTTGATAGGTGTGCATGAGAAACAAGAAACTAAGAAAAAGAAAAATGAGAAAGGATCCATTAATGCAACACACCTGCCAGCTGTGCCAGCTTCCAAGCCTTCTGCTGATCAGATAAGACAAAGTGTTAAGCAGTCTCTTAAGGAAATTCTTATGAAAAGGTAAAGCTATATTAAGAAATGAAATAGTTAATTTGTATTTATAAGTATTTTCCTTTGGAAGGTGGAGGAAATACTGTTAATTATTTGGATGCAATTTGTAATTTTTGCCATTGTGTTCTGTTACAGATTGACAGACTCCAGTTTAAAGATTCCTGAGGAGAGAGCAGCCAAAGTTGCCACAAGGATTGAAAGAGAGCTGTTTTCTTTTTTTCGAGACACTGATGCGAAGTATAAGAACAAATACAGAAGTTTAATGTTCAATCTGAAAGATCCTAAAAATAATGTATGTGTGATTTGTCTGTTGTCCTTTGCAGAAATCCTTGATTTGCTGTAGATTAAATACCAGTCTTCAGTATAGAAACATTATCAATCCTCCTGCAGTTTAACCTGTTGGGGTTTTTTTTAGGTTTCCTTGGGGTTTTTGATGTTGCTTGTTCTTTCGGCACTCAGTATCCTCTGTGTTCTTCCTCATCATTAATTCTGCAACTCCTTGCTCCCAGTGGAGCAAAAACTCCTTTTTTTTGTTTGGTTTCAAATTGTAGCAGATGTAGCCTGCCTAGTTTGTATTTCTCTTTACCACTGGTGTATTATTTAGATATTCCTGTCCCTCTCATAATTCTTTGCTGTTTACTACTTCTGTCCAGGATCTCCTCACTGTGCTTTTTCACACCCTGGTTTCTCAAGCTTGGTCTTCACTCTCTATTCTGCTTTCTATGAGCCCATTATTTAGCATCATACCTCCTCAGCTTCTGTCTTTTGTCCTTTATCAGTTATTCTGATCAAGTCGCTTTGTTAATAGTATTTTACCATTACAGTTGGCCAACTATAAATTACAAGAACTTCTGTCTTATCTAACAGTTAGCTTCTGTTTCCTCTTTGCTCATACTGCTAGTCTTTTTTTTTTACCTTAGGACTTCATTTAGTCAAGAAGCATAGATACCCTCTGATAGTTTCTTCTCTTTGTTATGTAATGCAGAGGATTTGCACTTTTAAAAACATAAACAGTAAACTGAGTTACTGCTGCAGTGGACATAAACTCTTTCTCCTTTGAAACAGCAGTTTGATCATTGGAGTATATGTAGATACATTGTTATATAGAATAAATGGAGCTCTGGAATTAAGCGTTTTATGTTATAAAAACTAGTACTGCTTTGTGCTGTGGAGATAATTGCAAACCCACATACTATATTTAGCTGTACAGAGCATGTTGTATGTTACTTCTCTGATCTATTTCTTGCTGCAAGCTATTTTTGTCTAGATACCAATAGTTACTTTTCTTCTTTCTTCTAGATATTATTTAAGAAAGTACTGAAAGGAGAGGTTACTCCAGATCATCTAATAAAAATGAGCCCAGAAGAACTGGCTTCCAAAGAACTGGCTGCTTGGAGACAGAGAGAAAACAGACATGTGAGATTTGTCAACTTATGTTGTTTATTTGACAGCCTAAGCATGTGTAACTTCTGTTTGCAGGTTAAGTGTATGCAGAAAGAGCAGAATGGATGTTGCAACCAAGCAGGAGGATCTCTATAATTTAATACTCAAAATCCAAAGATGTTTTTAGGGCAGAAGTGAAAGGAGAGTAGTCAGTTTCTGAGGGGAGGAAACCACGCACTTTCCTTTGCCTTGCAACTTTGTTGCTGCTTGCTTTTTCTTCTTTCTGTCTCAAGAGTAAAGGCTTCTTTGTCCTTATTTTCCACAAGATTTTAAAGCTGTTACTGCAGCTTTATAAACAGCAGGTTCTTAAAGAGGGAGAGAGATCTATTTGGACAAACAAAACCAGAGCAAACTGGTGTTGTTTCTAACTTCCTGCTGAAGTGTTACCCTCAGTCCCCGAGAAGCATTGCAGTGTCCCCATGGAGCAGCCTCTCCGTCCACCCGGGCTAGCCAGACACTGCAGACCTGCGGGGGACACTCGTCTGAATCCGGGGAACCAAAGGAGCAGCTAAGGGATTTCTCCCTTGTCACAGGAGAGACTGTAGTGACACGGGCAGAGGAAGGAGTCAGGCTCAATTGGAGGGCAAAGTCCAAGACTTTACTCCATCCCCACAGGGACTCTAAGCCTTAGGGGTGCAGCTCCAAGAAAGCCTGAGAAACAGAGGCTGCAGCTACTTAAGTACAGGGGTGGTACAGAGGGAGGGGGGAAGACAAGGTGGGAGTGGAACAGGGTTGGAGGGACATTTAGGGGAGCAAATGAGGGTGCCTGGGGAGGGATCTCCTCTGTCCCTGCCCTATCACTCGAGGCCCCTCTCTGAGCTTTCTAGAAGCTGGGAGGAGCAGCCGGGTGACAGACAAGCCCCAGAGGAGGGGGGCTAGGGAGAACACAGGAAGATTGACAACTTGGAACAAATCATTATCAGGAAAAACAGAGGGGAGACAGAGGAACAAACCATCAAACAGAATACAACAAGGAGCAAACCCAGTAACACAATACAACAAAGAAGTAAATCCAGAGCTGAAAACCTGATCTGCCAGTCAGAAAAGCAGCCTAAAGGGACAACAAACAAAAAAATCAAGCAGCAAAAAAACCCCAAGAAAGTGTAGGAAGTTTACTAGATTAGTTTCAGCATGACTTCTTGAAACAGAAGGTCACTCTATATACTATGCTGACAGTTTAGAAGGAGAAATAGGAATAAGAGGACCTGTATTTTTACAGAAAATTCTTTTTTGGTATACATTGCTCCCTTTGTTGGGCATTTAGACTGACAATGACTGCAGCTGCTTGGAAGTGGTCATTAAAAATTTTTTTAGTTTACAAAATCTGGATTTATGTTGACAGGATCTTTGGTATTTATATTCCACATGATAGAACCTAAAAGCATGATGTTTGGGGTAGTGTAAATTCATCTGTGTGCTCAGAATGAATGTTTGGTAATAATTAATTTAGTGGAGTGGGATGCTGTTTTAGAGACTGCAATGTGCTTTGCAAAAGTAATTATTCCTGTGTAATTTTTTAGTAATTTTTTCCTTGTCATTGCACATTGTGGCTAGACCTGTTTATGAGTCATGATAACCTTTTGCTACTTTCTGTGGAAAAACACTTATAGATTATCTTGTTTCAAGGGCCTATAAAGAGTGAGAAGTTTGTTTATTCTGTACCTATCCAAAGCCCATCTTTTGTAGTGGAACTATTTTACATTTATTTTTATAAACACCAATGAAATTCTGAAAACAGACGATGCAAAATAATACTCCACTGCTATGAGAAATATCTTCTAAAAACCTGTATGCTGCTCAAAAAATTGCTGAAGGATCCTAACTATTTCAGAGAAATGCTTCAAAATTTCTAGACACTTGTAAAATAAATAGCAATGTATCAGTTGACTGTGTTTTTCATGTTACTATTTAAGGCATTGAGACTGCTACTTAATTATTTATTTTTTTATTTCCCTGGGATGTTCAAAAGTATGTTGGTATTTTTCAGACAGATAAAGCAATCATGTTTGATGTAAGAATCCTTGTTTCCTTAATAAATCAGGCTTGAGATATTTGGCACAGCCAACATAACCCCTTCTTGGTGTAAGAAATGGAATTGTGTTTTAAGAGGCAATATTAGAAATAATGGTTTATATTTTATTTCGTTGCAAGAAAGCAAATCAGCAGTGCTATTGGAATTAGCATATCCATTGCTTTTAAAAATACCTTTAAATTTTTTTTGAGGTGAAGCATTAGGCTTGTGTACTCAAAAACAAGCTGTTGAAAAATGATACAAATTTGCATTTATATCCTACATTGTCCCTATTATTATGGGAAAAGAATGATGTATTTTTTTCTTTGGCATTTGGGAAGTCAGAATTACTGGTATTTTAATTTAGTATTGAAGGTTTGCTTTATAACTTATTTAAATGTATGCCTGGTAAGTACTTGCTGCTATGCTGTAGGAGAAGTTAGGCTGCTTGCATGTTGACTTTATGAAATTACTTAACACTTGCAAAATAAAAATGTGTTACTTTTCTTCCGAGAGGGTTTCCTAATTGCAATACAGTTATCTCTTACAGTTCTGGGTTTCCAAATTTTACTGTATATGAATAATTACACATAACTTCTTGTTTTCACAGACAATTGAAATGATTGAGAAAGAGCAGAGGGAGGTTGAAAGAAGACCTATCACAAAAATTACTCACAAAGGAGAAATAGAAATTGAAAGTGAGACCCCAATGAAAGAACAAGAGGAAGTAATGGAAATTCAGGTAGAAAAGAAAGCATGGCACTACAGTGTATTTAGTTCATAGGCAATATGGTTGTGAAGCGTTTTGTTTATGATTTTGTTTTTCAGGTCTATAATTATCTGTTAGGTCTGGTTTGAGTTTAATTTTTCTTTTATCTGTACTGACTTCTTGGCCTGGTGATTTCGTTTGTTTTTTCTGTGTTGCCTCTGTGACAGCGTGAGAAATTCTGGTAGTAGTAAGAAATAGAAAGTAGAAATTAGAAAATATATAAATAGTACCTGAAGATATTTGAGAATACCAATTAGTTATTGTAATGAATTTAAAGATTTTGTGATGCAATTTTGGGCTATGCAGCTGAAGGAAGCGCTTTGTGTCTGAAGGGAGCAAAACACCATAAAACTTTTAAGCAATATTAGGAATGTTAACAGAAGCTTTAAAAAAGCCTAACTGAAATGTGTTTGACTTTTCTTAGGAACCTAACGCGAAGTTGTTTGAAAAGTCAGAAGAAGCCGAAAAGGATAAAGAAATAAATGAATCTGCATCTCCAGACACCACAAGTCAACATAAAAATCATCTCTTCGATCTAAACTGCAAAATCTGCATAGGTAATTTGGGAAAGCACAGGAAAATAAATAGATTGCATTTCTATAATTCTCAATCATAAATCTCAATATACCTCAAGAATTTAAATAAATATGGGTTTTTACTTAGTTGGCTGATGAAGTTGTGAAAGAAATGTTCATAAAAGAGACTTAAAAGGATAGTCTGTTGGCATAAACTTGTCTTCCTTTACACTATGGTGGATGTACATACTACTGTTGATTCCTCATTTCTTTATCCTATGCCATTGCAGTGGCAAATTTATGTTTAGAACTGTATAAACTTATACAATGTATTAATTTATACAGCGCATAAATATGTGTAAAATATGTATCCTATCCCACTTCAATGGCAATATGTAGTATTTTTGGTGTGTCTTCCTTGTGTTCAGAGGGAGTCCTATTTTTGTTTCTTTAATAAAAAGTGAAACCCATTGCGCTTCCTTTTCTGCAGGCCGGATGGCACCACCTACTGATGATCTGTCTGGGAAGAAGGTGAAAGTGTCTGTTGGGGTTGCACGGAAGCAGTCAGACAACGAAGCAGAGAGCATTGCCGACGCGCTCTCCTCCACGTCAAGTATTTTAGCTTCGGAATTACTGGAAGATGATAAGCAAGACTCATCAAAGTCGTTCACACCTCTCCCAAAGTAATATAAGCTGTAGAAACAGTATTTTTAAGTGAAAGACTTTATTAATCTTGTTCAGCTATTTTGTCTAAACCTACTTTTTTGATGGCATTTCATTAATCCATTTGAGTACTTGAAGTCGTACATGTTTTTAGGATGGAGTTCTCTGCTGGAGTAAATGATGTTCATTTATATACATAATACTACATATATTGTTGTGATTTCAAACTTCTAATTAGCGCATAGTTTACTTTTCCCAAAAAGCCAATGTTTTCTGGTGCAGCAAGGTTTAAAAAGAGTTTATGTTACAAAAAGTCAGTATATAAATTTCATATTGACTTTTGCTGTTAAGGCATGTAGTAAGTATAATGCTGCATTTAAATGAGTGAGTCTTTGTATATGTGTATATATAAATTCAGGGAATTTGAGATTCCTCTAAACAGAGCATTTACACTGATGAATCAGAGTAGTTTCAAATTCCAAAGTAGTGCTTTTCTAGAAATGGCAGGTAGCAGCTGCTTGTTGAAGGTTTTACTGTATTTGTTGTTGCTCTCTTCATTTGCTTCCACTCTCTGCTACTCACTAGAAAGGAAATTGCAGTTTATGACACTATTTCTTTCTGTTTTGAGGGAGGCTTTTCTAGAAAAACATCAACTCTCAATTACTTAGAGTTGACCAGAGTTCCTGCTGAAATTTTGCCTTTATCAGGACAGTGAGATCTTTTATCAAGGATAGTGAACTTTGGTTTTTGAATAGCTTACAGCAGGTTCAAGGTAATTTCCAGTGTAGACAGAAATAAACATAGGTTACAGTGTTACTATAACAGCACAACATCTGGTACTACTGGGCAGTTTAAAACTGCTAATAGCATGGCTAGAATATTTTGATAGCAACATGTTGGGAAATGTTGAAATATGTTTTCATTTGTTGAAATGAAATCTTTCTTCATAAGGAAATTCTCAGGTTGGGAAACACTCTCTTATGAAATTATTTAAGTCATCCCATTAATTTTTTCAGCTGCTTTGTAGACAAAACTGAGGATTTTTTTTGAAAGGAGGAAAACCAGTTTTGTACAGGTAAAATTGTGAGGAAGTACTCACAGAAGGTGTGGAAATGATGCTTAGGTGAGAAGACGTGAGGAGCCAACTTGTAAGACAAGGAGAGAGTGTGACACAGGCATTCAGGCGGTGGAGAGACAGTGGTGGCACAGAATATAGGAGTGGAAAGCAGTATAGGCCAGCAGGAAGTGTGTTGTAATCTTTTACCTGTGGCAGGGGAACATCTTTCTGGCTCTGCAGCACCTGTATGCATTTGTGTCCTCTTCAGTAGTAGCATTTGATAATTCTCAGACTAAACAGCTTCTCTGTTTTTAAAAAATACTGACTGGTGAACTAATGTGATGCTTATCTGACTTTCCTTCCTGTACCATAGAGCTACTCCACTGGAAGATGAGAAACAGTTCTCTGCCTGTCTTTTTTTCTTGACCCTCCAGTATGCTTAACTGAAAAAGAAAATTCTTGATAAAACTACATTTCTGTGATAAAGAAAAATTATGATTTACACTGTCTTGCATGATTTATAATTTTGTAAACCAAGTGGGTTTTTGTTTGTCCTTTTTTTAGGTCAGAAACACCTGGTACTGTGGAATGTGAAAGTCTGTTTCTGGCACGCCTGAATTTCATCTGGAAGGGCTTTATCAATATGCCTTCAGTAGCAAAATTTGTTATTAAGGCTTACCCAGTTTCTGGCTCCTTTGAGTATTTAACAGAGGTATTTTTATTTATTGAAAAGAATGAACAATTCATTTATTAGTTTTATCAACTTATTTACCTTGTAGGCTGATATTAGTGTAATGATGGAAGACAGTGATGCGTGATCATTATATTGAATAAAATACTTGTGGGAGGACATAGGTTAAGGTCTATATTTGTAAGTCAAGCATTATTCATTACATGAACCTCTGGTTCATCTTCCCATCTATAACAGAAACCTGTGTAATGGAGTTTGGGGGGTTTTTTGCCTGTCTGGCAATTCTGGTCCTAGCATTGCATTGTGACTAAATTGTCAAGAAAAAAAGTTTATGTAACATTCTCTTCTGTGTCTGAGAGACAGGAAAAGCATGCAACTGCTTATAATAATTGTCTTCATGTCACAAAATAAAGATCAGAGAGCTTACAAGGCTCAATTTTCTTTCTTGACAGCTACATAGGAAGCATCAGCTTTCTAAGAAAAAGAACTTAGGTCTTCCATTAATAGGAATGTCTTTACTTTGATGTAGATCTTCAGGGAAGTGCAGGCCATGCAGTAATCCATAATACTAAAGGATTCTTATATGAGTATGATACGCTTTTCAAAACTCTTCTGCTTTATTTCAAAAAAATTAGTTTTCTGAAAGTGTGTTTATTTTGCTTGAGAACAGTGAACTCAGTAGTATCCAAGAAGAATTTACATCTGTGTATACATGCACATGTAGGTTATGTTTTCCCCTCATGATGAAGATTTTGAAAGTTTATAATAAGCATAGTGGAGCTCTCATTATGGTGTGATCTGATGTATAGCTTGAGTGTTCCCAGAGCACAGTACAGTTATGTTTGTAGTTAATGTTACCAGAAGGGATAATTTTGGCAAGGTATAGATGAATATTATTGAATGGCAATTAATTTAGTACATATTGTTAACTTCACATCTTAAATGTCCAAAGTTTAATTTTTTTCTACTGTTGTAACTTCTACTAATATTTTTAAATTACAGTTTAAGAAGTAAAAGAAATAAGTATGTTTTGAATTCATGAAACAGTACTGGATGAAGTACATACCACAAGATTTATTTGGATTCACATTTCTGTTGTCCTTTCTCATAGGATTTGCCTGATAGTATTCAAGTAGGTGGCAGGATATCTCCCCACACTGTCTGGGATTATGTAGAAAAAATCAAAGCTTCAGGGACCAAGGTAAGAATTTTACGTAGTAAAGACTTGCTGTTTAATACGCATCTTAGTCATCCTAAGGATGCTTGATTTTTTTTCTCTCTGAAACATTTGCAAAATATGTGAACTTTAGGAATAACTCATGGTGATGTTGAATGGGATAGGTGGCATTTACCTTCTTCCTGCCTAACCTTAAATTGTCATCTGCTGTTTGAGAATACCTGTCTTCCTTTGACCAGTAACTTGTCAGGAATGTTGGGATACCATTTCACCTCTCAAGTGTTACCCTTTCATTTTCAGTAGTGTTACATTGCGCAAAGCAATCTCAGTGGCTCTTTGCTGGACTTGTCCCACTGTGTCCCAGTTGTCCTTGTGCTGAGGAGCCCAAAACTTGAAAGTCTTTTCCAGGTGGTGTCTCACAAGTGCTGGATAGAAAGAAATAGCCATTTCCCTTGGTGTGCTGACTGCTTTGATTTTGACATCCAGATTTCAGTTGGTCTTCTTGGTATGGACGCATCACCGAGTCATACTGGGCTTGTCCGTCAGGATCCCTGCATCATTTTATGCCAAGTGGTTTTCTAGCCAGTCAGTCCCCCACCCAGTCCTGGTGCATGGGGTTACTCCAGCTCAAAGTGCAAGTTTTTACATTTTGCCTTTGCTGACATCGACAAAGGTCAGCCTGTTATTTCAATAGCCTGCTGAGGTCCGTCTGAATGGCCACCAGCGCTTCAGCATATGCACCACTACCCCTGCTTAGGTGTCATCTCAGTTTTGCAGAGGATCTTCTGTCCAATCTTCCAGGCTGTTCTTTAAGCCGTTAAAAAGCATTAGTTCCAGCATCAACTCCTGAGCTGAGCTTTGGGCATAATTCTGGCATTTTAGTACTGGTCTTTCCAGTAGGATTAATGGATATCTTGGTGTCTTGGACACAACAAACTACAAAATGCAGCTTTCTAGTGATGTTAAGGGTAGGGAGTGGAATAATTAATTGGAAGCTGGCAAGCTTCCCTTAAACTTGTTTTTTAGCTGGCTGTTAAAATATTGGCTCTTTTTTCATGCATTTCAATAATTTTTTTTCATACTAGAGGCTTTCTATTTGTTTTATCTAGTTCTGAATTATTTTTGGCTGTTTCTGCTATTCTGTCTCTTCTGTTCTCTGCCATTTTGGCGTAGCTTTTTCTCCTTAGCACCATTCTTTTAAATAAACAGCAGTCAGTAAAATAAGTAACATTTCTCAGAAAAATATTCTTAACCATCTTTTTCCCTCTCTTCTTGTAAACAGGAGATCTGCGTGGTTCGCTTTACCCCAGTAACTGAAGAGGACCAGATCTCCTATGCATTGTTGTTCGCCTATTTCAGCAGTAGAAAACGTTACGGTGTAGCGGCCAATAATATGAAGCAAGTGAAAGATTTGTACCTCATCCCTTTAGGTTCCTCAGATAAAGTCCCTCATCACCTTGTGCCTTTTGATGGGCCTGGTAAGTACAGCTTGGAATTTGGAATTTTATTATCATAATGCTACTTTTTAGAAGTTGGCAACAGAAATATAAGCGGAAATAAAATTTAAAAATACTCTTTTATTCAAATATGTAACGAATTTTCCATAACGTTATTATATTAGTTTCCTTGAAAAGACATTAATTTCCCCTTGCTAGATTATTCTGATACTTCAAAGATTAAAAGATTGGTGTGTATAAGCTTGTCTGCTGCCTTCTGTCTCTAACACAGGTGGCTTTATAGGTTTCAATGTCAGTAAATTGAGTCATACAAGTGGACTATGGTAGAAGGCATGATTTCCAAATTGATACTCTAAATTTAAAATAATAGTTTCCATTACTTGAAATGTATTAATCTTTTTCCTAAAGTATTCCAAAGTTCCTTACAAAAAATTCATTGAAAGTTTAAACCATAGATGGGCAAGGAAGGAAAGGTCCTGAAATGGCTCTCAGTTGTTCTCACACCTGAGTTACCTTGCACCAATTTATCTTGGTTATAAATATTTGTGGATAATCTTTCTTTTTGAGATAGGCAAGGCCAAAATAAAGAGAGAATGAGCTACAACTCATTTTTTGCAGTTATACAGAACAAAATAGATAGTGAAGAGATGGGTAATAGTATGTCTTGAGACTCAGTGCCTTTCCTGGAATGAAGGAAACATTTCTGAAATTTGCTCTGGGTAAATCTTTGTAGAAGTATGTCTAACACAAATTGATGAGGAGACTTTTTGTTTGCAAGTGTTCTGTTTACTTTTTTTTTTCCCTAATAAACTTTGCTACCACAGTTACTGTGTTGTAGCTGTGTTAGACTAACATGATGTTTAACTTCTGTGTTGTTTCTGATGAGATTAGATGTCCAATATAACTGTCTCATATTTGGAATTTATAGTATACTTGAAGCAATTTTAATTTGCAGTGCTTGAAGTCATAATTTTAATACTGGAAATACTTATTTTTATTATTTTAAGTATTGTTAATGTTTAACATGAGACAAGCAGAACAATTTCAAATATCATAAGATTAATACTTTTGCTAGTACATTGTAAGTATATGGGGGTTATTTTTGTTAAAATTACTGCCTTAACCAAAATAAAGAGATGATAAATTGCTGTTGAAATTTTGTACAGGGATTGAAATACATCGACCAAATTTATTACTGGGCTTGATAATCCGCCAGAAAATGAAGAGGCAGATTTCTGCTGTTTCAAGTGTTACCAGTAGTTTTGCAGATGAAGCTGCTGAAAGTACCTTGAGTAGCTTGCCACCAGAGAAGAAAAGCAAGCCAAGCAAACCTGAAGTCTCTCATCATGATTTGGCACTAGAAGAAGAAGAGGAAAATAATTTTTTTAATTCCTTCACAACTGTGCTACACAAGCAGAGAAATAAACCATCTAATACAGATGATGCTCCAGCAGCTATTGAACCGTTGGTGGAAAGTACCAAACATGAACCGCCAAAGCCTCTCAGGTTTCTTCCTGGAGTCCTGGTTGGATGGGAAAATCAACCTTCTACTCTGGAGCTAGCAAATAAGCCGTTACCAGTGGATGATATTCTTCAAAGCCTGTTGGGTACGACAGGGCAGGTATATGAGCACAGCAAGTCAGAAGCAGGTCCTACTGAAGACATACCACTATTAAATGAACAGGCAAACTTGAAAGAAGAAACCATGGATGTTGCTGATGTAACTGCTGAAGTTAATGAAGCAAAGACTGGTTTGGACGGTCCTCAAGAATCTACTAATGCTGCTGTAACTGTGGATGCAGCAGCTGTAGGGACCTCAAGTTCTGCAAGAAGTGCTAGTTCTTTGATAGGGCTGAGTCTTAAGGGAAAACCTCCAGATGTCTCTACAGAAGCATTTTTAGCAAATTTGTCTGCTCAGTCACAGAATAAGGAAACCGAAGAAAGTAAAGAAAATGACCCAAAGCGACAGTTACTGGACAAGGATAGTGTTGCACAGGAAGTTAGAAGGAGCACAACTTCCAGCTTTTCTTCCTCATCAAATTCAGGGAAAAAACCCAATGAGAACAATGTTAATGTAGGCTCTGCTGAAGGTACTACTGCCAATACCTCTAAATCACCACCATTTATTAATCTTAAAAGAGACCCACGACAGGCAGCTGGACGAAGCCAGCAGGCTAATATTTCAGAAAGCAAGGATGGAGATGTTAGCAGAAATGAAGACCGACAAAATGCTTCAGGGAATGATCAAGGAGAACAAGAGAATAAGCAACATTCTGGAGAAGGAGGCTTAAACCTGTATCAAAGTGAGGCACAAACCAATGAGACACAGTTCAGTTCAGCTGCAGCTAAGGCAGATAACACAGTTACGTCACAAGCAGATGATACCAAACACTCACAGGAAGATGCATTGATGCAAAACATTGAAACAGTGAACTCATTTAGAAGAGGACCAGCCGTAACTTCATCTCATTTTGAAACTGAAAACTCTGCTCGTTCTGAATTTATTTCCAAAGTCCCAAACCCTATTGCAAGTGGCAGCTTCTCATCTGTTGGATCTCCGCAGCAGAATTTTCAGCATTCTAAATCTAATCCACCTGGATTTCAGTTTCAGACTCCTGGACCTCATAACTTCCCTCCACAAAACAACCCTATGTTTGGATTTCCTCCTCATTTACCACCTCCGCTTCTTCCTCCTCCTGGCTTTGGATTTCCTCAAAATCCAATGATGCCATGGCCACCAGTAGCTCATTTATCAGGTCAGCCACCACAGTATGCTGGACCCATTGCACAAGGGCTACCAGTGGCTCACAAACAATCAAGATTTTTGGGACCAGAAAATTTTTTTCACAGTAAAGACAGTAGGAGACCAGAAAGACACCACAGCGATCCTTGGGGCAGAGAAGAGCAGCATTTGGAGAGAGGATTCAGTAGAGGAAAAAATGATCGACAAAGACTTTACAGTGAAACCCATCACCAAAAAAAAGACAGACATGAAAAAGAGTGGAGCAGTGAAAAATACTGGGAGCAAGATTCTGAAAGGAACAGGCGCAGAGACAGAAACCAAGAAAAAGAGAGAGAGCGGAAGAGTAGAGAGGAAGGACAGAGAGACAAAGAAAGAGTGCGATCTCCACACAGTGATAGAGCTGCTGATGGAAAAAGCCCCAGAGACACTAGAAATCCAGAAAAAAAACCAGAGAAGCCTAAAAGTGATGAACAGGCTCATGAAAAAGATAAGGAGAGGGAGAAAAGCAAAGACAAGCATAGAGAACGAGAAAGTGAAAAGAACAGAGAGAGACATAGGGACCACAGTGACAGAACTAAAAGCAAAAGGTAAAAAGATGCAGGCAGTCTTTTAAAATCCTATTTAAATAAACTATTAGAGTAATGTTGTAAAACTTTGTATGACAAAAAAAAAAAAAGAGAGCCTGCTAGGATTGTGCCATTGTTTTTTATTCTGTGTTGGTGTTTTGCAGAAACAAGTCTGTGTTTTGGTACCACTCAATGTACCAATACTCATCCTTTTTTTCATTATACCAACTATCACTAGAAGTAGGAGTTTAATATTTTTAAAAAAATTACATTGCTGAATATTCAAAATTTTAAAGATTTCTTTTATTAATATGCAATAAAGGCTTAGGAATTTTCTTAGCTGAGGAAGTTGGCTTTAGTCAAGTCTGCAATATAGTTGCTGCCTTTGGTAATTTGTGCTCTCTTCTGTTTTAAGATGCTCTGATAATTTTAAGGTGGTTTTCATACAATAACCTTGTTTTTCAATTGCACTGTTTTTAAAGACTGCAGCAAAGCCTCAGAATCCACATGTTACAACAAAATGTAATATGCTCAGTGGTGTGAAGAGTTTGGGGTTTTTTTTTAAATTATTCAGTAGTACAATAAAAAACTCGAGTATATTTCGTTATATTATATTTCAAGTTTTTCCTAAGCATCTGAAGCAGTTTGTGACCAGAAATCAGAAGGCTGAGCTGTTCGAATGTTACTGCTTTAAACTGCACTTGTTTTAATAAGAAAGCATTTCTAACCTAAATTCTTGAAAATAATTTGTAGTAGTAAATTCATTTCTCCCACCATTTTCCATGCTTCAAAAACTTGAATACCTAAGCTTGTACATTACTTTGTGTTTTGCTATCCTTTTTACTGTAAAATGTAAATATTTTAAGGGATATTTTGATTCTAAAACGATAAAACTTTCTCACATACTGTGTGTGTTTGATTTCATAGCTGTGAAACTGTAGGCTAAATGAATATAGAAGGCTGAGTCACAGAATGCCACATTTGTTGTACACTTCATAGCTCGGTTTGGTTTGAGTTTTGGAAAATGAAGAGGGGAGAGAAGGGCAGAAGTGTTTGTACTCTTGGGACTTCTGGTAACTTGGTATTTTGTGGACTACCATCCACCAGTGCCAAACAACATGCAAATGTGAAAACAAAATCACCTACTCTTATTAAAATACACTGGGCATCTTGTTGAGTCGGTCAGAAACAACAAAAATATTCCACCGTATAAAGAAAAACTGAGGTTTATTGTTCTGGTTTTCAGTGTTTTGTTTTTCCACTTTAGGTACACAACCTTACTATGCTGCTGACAGAGTATTTTGCACTTTGCTGTAGAAAAGCCTCTTCTTTCCAGAAAAGTCTTCCTGGTTTAACAACATCCTAATTGTTATTTTTAATGATTAATATATTTTAAGGTAAATTTTAACTTGTATACCTTGCAAGTAGCTTCATGGTCAAATTGGCTAAAATTAAAAATCTTGCATTGAATAAAGGAAGTAGTAGACTTTTATTAAGTGATGTTTCTTAGGCTCATTGTTGAGAAGACTAATTAAAAAAATCCTCAGTAACTAAAAGCGATATTCCAACATCTTTAAAATAAAATCAGTCTTTTCCAAATTAATTCCATGCTCTGCATAGCAGTAGTGCTGTTAAATATATCTGGTAGTATTATATATGTGTTTTGTTGTTTAAATATTTACACCAAGTTCTGTAGGCACAGAAATGCACAAAAGCATTGTTCTCATTTTTGGAGTAAGTTTTAAATTGACAGCTCTGCATATGAAGATTTTATTTTGATCCAGTGAAAAGTAGTCTACTCCAAGGTCTCTGGTGATCTGCCTCTCACGTGTGCATCCATCTCTGCTCTGAAAATAAATTGGAAGCAGTGAAAATTGCAACTGCCTGTATGGAAGGGATCGGAATGCTTTCTGCCATAACTACCAGAAATAATTTGTTTAAAAGAATATGTAAACATCTTTCAAGTTTGCTGAGTGCTTTGCCACCTGCCTTGTGTATGTAAAACCTGAAGAGAGCCACAGTAAAACAGCTATTGAAGGAGAGTTTTGTTAAGTGTTTAAATTAACCAACAGCAAAAGTCTCCAGGATTTTTTCCTAGGATGCGAGTTAGTGTAATGAGAATAAATCCTGCTACTACAGGAATAAAAGATTTTACTTCTCCATTGCCTTCAGTCACTCTCCTTCCAACATTTGTGTTAGCTGGAAGCCCTCTGATTACTTGTTCCTTGTTTTACACTGAATCGCTGCTCAGATTACAAAAGGGAGTGTGGATTGCTGAGGAACTGGCAGTATACCAGAAGCCCCAGAGAGAACAGGATAAATCTTAAATGTGCTCCCTTCTCCAGCATCACATGGCCATAAAAGGTACTACTTAGAGAAACTGGAAGAGAAGAATCTGGGGACAGCTCAAATGCCAGGTGGGCTTCATGAGCTGCCTGTTGGGAAGAGTTGCAGAAGCTCTGTTGCATCAGGCTGATCAGTTGAGGGCTCAGATCAGCTGAAGAAGATAGAATGAACCTCACAAAGATATTTGCAGATGCTTAATAAAACATCTTGTGGTAGCCCCCATGCATTTTAGTTATCTTTAAGTCACCCGTAACTGACTTGACAGTGTTTCATTGCTACACGCTAAATATGGTGATGTGGAAGCAAATGTGTGTCACCTAGTTTCAGGTGCTTATGGCCTTTGCTCCATAACACACACCTCATCCTCACTTCCCTCTCTACCCCAAAATAGTTACTTGTTTTTGACAGGTACATGCTGAAGACTTGCATTCAGAGAATTTCCATGCAAGGAGGTGATGGTTTGTTATGTGCTTTTGGGCAATAGTAAAGAGAAAAAGGAAAAGATAGGAATTAATCACTATTATTTTTATTTAATAGTTTTACTTATATAGTAAGCCAGCAGTCAAATGAGAAATGTAGATGCCATCATACGTTATTGGTGTAAGCACATTAAAATAGAATTCAAATTTTTTTATTGTTTCCTAGAGCAAAATTTAAACACATCTTTATGAGAAGGAATTGATTTTTTTTTTGTGTTTATGTATAAACAGCTCTATTTACTTTTGAGATTATCAATTGATGAAAAATATATTTGCAGAAATTTGGTTTACTATGACCAAAACCTCTGTTCTTGTAAAATTTTGAAATGTCGTTTAGGGGCATATAAGCCAGGAAGGTAAAGTGGAACAGTTCTTGGACTTTTTCAGGTCTTAAGAAATAAAGTTACTTGTAGGCAGACTGCCATATTCCAGTTATAAATCATTAAAGCCAAAAGTTTTCATGTAGTCAAATAGGGGAGACCTCTGCTGGAGAAAACCAGGAGGCCTGTTTTCTCTCTCTAAAATAGATTTTTTGCTCTTAAAATCCTTCTTTAAGTGTAATATTTTAGCAGACTTAAGAGAGGTTTGAATTCTACCCTCTTACATATATACATACAGGATGGACACAGACTCAGAAGGGAGGGAGAACAGCTTCATTACCTAATCAGAGTCTTTGTGGGCATAACAGGTAATTATAGCTGTTACATTTTTAAAAATTCTCATTACACTAAGTGTGTTTTTTGCCTCAAACACACCTTTTACTCTCCCACCAATTTCAGTTTTTAGACTTGACCTCAATATTATAAAAGAAACGTTCTAATAAAATTCAAGAGTTGGAGAAACAGGTAACAATTGTCGTCATAAAGCAACAAACAACACTTGAATGATGGTTGGCTTTATAAGCTAATCACTACCTCTTCGTTTACAAAACTATTTCCAGCACAATAAAGAAAAGAAAACCTGCAGACTTTCCCATTATCTTAAAGTAAATGCTAAAGAGTACACATAAATAATTCTAGGAGGAAAACAATTGATTGTATTTTATATGTATATGCTATTAATACTCCACATAGATTTGTCCATTATTACCTCTTAAGTGATTTCCTATGTTGGTTGCTGAGTCATACACTGCCAGCTAACAGTATAAACAGGAGAAAAAGGAATTTTATCCTTTTTAAAAGAGTCTTGGACAGTTTTTTCAATTAATTTCCAGAATTTCCATCATGAATGTTGTATCCTTCTGCTTTCATTAGCTGAATCTTTTTAGAATCTTGGAAGAGCACAACATCTTTAATTTTACCAAAGAATTCCTTCTGAAAAAGCCCTGTAGTGACTATATTGACTTTCCTGCCAATTTCAAATCCACCAAAGTAACAAATGCCACCGTAGTTTAAAGCAGTGTATTTCCTTTGTGGGTCAATATCTTCAAAAAGGATTAGTTCCTCATCAAGATAAACCTTAATACAAGTTTGGTTTTGAACTACAGTAATGAAATGCCATCTTCCATCAGAACAGGTGAAGTATTTGCTATGCATTAGAGGAACAGAGATTCTTTCTCCAAGATTAATCACAACTTTTAAACTTCCATTGGTAAGACCAATGGCAAGGAAGTCATTATCTTCATCTTCACTTTTTCCCATCCATGCTATTAAGCCTTCAGTTTGATTGGTAGTAAAATTTAAAGAAAGGCGGCTGTACTGGAGGTCTCTTTTTCCATAAAAAGGATCTGTGTATTTAATGTAAGAGTTACCAACAAACCTTGCTATATAAAATTTGATTTTGTTATTGCAGTACTTACCTGTCCAACCTAGTGTACATGCACAGGTATATGAAAATGAAGCAGGCTGAGGAATACAGAGCGCGTGAGACCCACACATGTTTTGTGAACAGTAAATAGATTGTTCACATGTGGTCCCTGTCCACTCTCTTGGGCAAGAACAAGAAAAGCCTACGTTTTCAACTTGACATGTTCCGTTATTTTTGCACACAGTGTAACCACAATCTGTTCCATCACAGTCACCAATGTTGGCTCCACCTTTGGGGTCAGTCACGGTAAGATTCAGTTCCCTGTTGTTTATAACAATTTCTCGAATACAACCAGTGAAACCCGTGGGTTCATTTTCTATTGCAGTTGGATTAACAAGGTTTAACGAGGATACCCCTCCAACAAAAAAATCTGTGTGTGTGTCTAGTGCGTTCATTCCAGGACTAGCGTTTCGAGTAACGTTGATACCATCCAGGTCCAGGTAGCCTTCATTACCAACTCTTCCTGCATTGAGTGAGTGCCATGTATTTCCATTTGCATGGACCTTCTGAAGGGTCTGTAGGATGATTGTTCTGTCTCCAAGGTTGTAGCGTAACTGTGTAAATCCATTTACTAATGATATACATAGAAAGTCACCTGTAAAAAAAAAATATAAAATCATTTTAATTTTTAGAGGGGTGCGCTGAAGAACAACATGTTAATGATTCTGATGGTTTCATGCCTTCATTTTCTTGTTCCATCATTATATCTAAAACACAAAGGGAAGTGTTTCCTGATGAGCTGCTCCTAGCTTTTTTTTTTTTTTTGTTATTGGAAACTGAGCTCATGTTTGCCTCAAAGTGAAAAAGCCCAACCTTCTGAGAAGCTCTGCTTTTGTGCAGAGGCTAGATAACTGTGGTAGGAGGAGACAGGATCACTTTGGCATCCAGGAAATGTGATTCGGTGTTCCCATGGAAAATACTAACATTTTGGCCAAGTTACAAAGGCAGGAATACTCTCAACTTCAGTAAGTTGAATAAAAGCTTGATGGATTTGTCAGTTTAGTGGACAGTTTTGTCTGCACCATACATACTCTGCTTTCCCTGAAGGCTCCTTTTCACAACAGGAATGTTTCAGGTTTAATAATCTGACAGCTGTAGGAACAGATATGCTTTTTATTGCATTGTTCTTCTTGAGACCTTCATGACAGGAAGTATTAGAAGGGAGTTCTCTCTTGTACTATCAGTGTTTGTGGCCTCATGGACAGTGTAAAAGGAGAGAGAGTGCCACTTCAAACTGTACTTTGAAGCATGAAGAAGGAAAGCTGGGAAAGTTTAGGAAGTGGGAGCTGGAGAAGTTTGTAAGAGCAGCAATAGAGCCTAATAGGGGTAGGTGACAGGGAAGCAGAAGAGGATGACAGATAAATCTGCAAATTAAAGTTCTCAAATTTTGTGAGGTTTGCCTGTGCAATTTGACTTTTATATCTTAATTTTGGAAAAAATAGGCATCAGGTTTTATCAATTAAACTGGTAAATATGTTTGTTAAATTTAAATGCGAGCTTTCCTAACAGTTTCCTTAAAGATTCAACATTCCTAAGGGTGGGCCTGTCAGTAGAATGATGAAGTTTGTTTTCATGTGTGTTTAATTTTTAAGCATTTCTAATCCTTGAATTATATTACTTGTAGTGAAATTGAATGGCTTAATTTACTGGAGGTTTATGAAATTTGCTAAAATTATACCTCCCTATTCAAGAGATGTTCAGGTTGCCATTTAGGCAGGATGGAGAGGTTTCAGTTGTATTGGCGGCTGTAGAGCATGTACTTCATGCCTCACCTTCCCTGCTAGATACCCATGGAAATAACAAGAAAAAAGCTCTTCCTTCTTCCAACACTGGTGATGGCAGAGCACTTCCTTTTAGCTTGCTACTTCCAGTTGAGATTATTTGGTTTACTTCCCTGTATTTAGTGTTCTTTTTGATGACCTTGCTTGTTTCCTTTTTTTCAAAAAATTAGTATCATTTCCTTCACTTGGGATTTCTCCTACTTACTGTGCTTGATTTTCCAGTGCATAGTTTGAATGCACTCGTTTTGTTTCAGCAACGTACATAACCTGCTTGTCTATTTCTTATATCAGGCCCTCAATCCTAGGGTAAGAAAGGAGCATGAGGAAAAGTTTCTGAACTAGCACTTTGGCAGCCTTCAATCCCCTGTCCTACCTGGAGGACTTGCAGGCTTGCATAAGAACACAAATTTTGCTGTCTAGGAAGGAGGAAAACATCTGGTCAGGGTTGCTGTTGCATCTGACCTGTAATAAAGACCTGGAGAAACTGGCAGTTTTCCAAGACTTCCTGGCCTGCAGAGGAAGGTTTTGGTGGCTTTGTGCATTTGATAATAATGTTTTGGAATCTTATTTAGTATTATCACAAGAATGAATCTCTGTTACTGAACCTACTGTCTACAGAGTAAAGAAGTTATTGCTGAGTACTCTGTTCTGGCACAAATTTGAAGGCTCACTTCAAATTTGAGTAACTTCTTCTGCTACTTTTGAACAAAAAAATTACACTTTCCAATTTCACCTCACCTTGAGGCTCTCGGGGTACTTTCTTACTCCTCTGATTAGACCCTCTCTTTTCACAGATGACTTGCTATTGTAGTTGTTGGCAAGAACAACAGAGTGTTGAGTTAAATTTTAGGATCTAAAGGTTGATCCTAAGGTGCAGTCAGTATTTCTCCATTAAGTTTATTATATCATAGGTATACTAGGGATGCCTGGCTGAAAACATCTTAGAACTGTCATATACAGTGCTGTGTGTTCACTGTCCAAGAAACTTCCTCTTTAAGTGAAGTGTTGTATCACCAGTTTAAGCAAATGGCATTCTTGCCACTGATTTTCTTTTCTCAGCAGTCTCTGTATAGGAGACCATGAAGCAGGGTGGTTTTTCACTATTTCAGTTTGATCGCTGCTCAGACCTGTCTCATTTAACCTGTGGCCAGAGACCTTTCTGAGGAAGTTTACTTTTGTTAAGCGTGAAGGAGATGACATCCTTAGTTTTTCCAGCACTAGACAGTATAGCTGGTCCCTGCTTTCTTGAAAATATGATCTATGCACAGGACACACAACTTTGCTTCTGGCTTTTTAGATTAGCATCTCATCTAATACAGGCTATTCATCTCCATCAGTGGTGTCACAAAAAAAGCAGAGAGACTCCTGAGACAGGCACTCACAGTTGTTCTTTTGTTGTGCATGCAAGTCTTTGTCCAACCTATTGCATTCAAGGGCCTTGTAAGTGTAGCATGTCAAGACCCTGGGCATTGAACAAAATTATTAACAACATTCAGTTCTGTTCTGATGCACCTTCCTGCCCCTGTCATATTCCCCGTTTTTCAGTAAAACAGTGATTTTTTTAATATGCTAAATGCTAAAAGATTTTTATCTTCTCAAGGGAAGGGAATTTTGTAGCAGGTATTGCCTTAAGGAAGGATCTGTTTTGGAGATAAAACAGCACTTCTAACTGCAAATCCTAGTTCAGGATTTTCACCAAGTGACTGAAGGTCAAAATTTCTCTGCCTCAGAGCAGATGATCTCTTCCATATTAGAAGCCAAAACTCCAAAGCAGGGGTGAATTTTTATTTGTAACTTTATTTTCATGTTCTTATGTGTACAGGCCTCACCTGCTCCCATATCAGATGTCAGGATTCCCAGAGGGCTAGTCAGCCCTGTGTCTTGAGCAGTCAGTTCCTAAAACTGGGAGATAATGCAAAGTCTCCTAAAAGTACATCCAACTGCTACTGTGAGATCTGGATTATCTATAATAGTATCTTCTTATATGACTTCTTATGATGAATTCTGATTGCAATTTTTCAGCTTGCTACGCCTATGAATTTGTATGTAAGTCTCTTCAACAAATTGGTTACAATCTCAGTCAAATTTTAAATTCTTCCAAATGGTGACAATGCCCTTTCATGTTCAGTCTTTATCTGGACATGCAGATGTGTCTGTATACCCCCGTTCTAAGAGGGCATCTTGCTCAAGCAGTATTAACTCTCCATATTTCTGTGTTACCATAGGAAACTCATGTACATCAAAATTTGTCAAAACTTGGTACAGTTGGAAATGCATTCTAGGAAAATTGCACTCTCTTTGGAGATGTCCTATTCAAGACAGAAGCATCACCAGAGTAAAAAATGTGATAATATTCAATTTAAACAGCTGTGTTGGGCAAAGATCTCTGCATTTACTGCCCACATACCAAATATGCCTAATACAGATGTATTTCCTAGGAAGGCTGAACACAGTGTCAGAGTCTCAGGCTGACAGCTGGAACAGCATCCTGGATGATCTTTTAACATTTCTGTTTCAAGGTCTCTTCCCCACAGTGACTTTACCCTTGTGCTCTGGTATGTGTGTGTAAGGCAAGGCTTTCTTACCTGTTACAAGAGTACCTGAGGTCTTTCCTACACTTCATTGCAAATTAGGAAGGATTTCCCACTAGTTTGAATGGACAAAGAACTTCCACAACATACTTTTAAGTGACTTTTGTAGTAGTGGATGCAATCTTGTAGTCAGTGGTGGTCATTTTTTTGCTGCTGTTTCCGTAGTCCCAGTGATACAGAGATGCAAGTGTCTCTGAAGGCTCCCTGTGTGCTCAAAACTCACTGATTAGTTCCTGGAACTACTGAAGATCTAGACTCATTTAAGCCATGTGTTGCTTGTCCTTTGTCTCATCCTGTGTTACTGAGCAGGAGCCTCTATGCTAAGCTGAGGACAGAGGCTTTGATGAGCTCAATGCTTCAGCAGCTTCTTGCAGCTTAAGTGTCCCAGGAGCCTTACACTGTGGTTTCCTGGTTACTGAACATCTACAGTCTTGGTTCCTATAGTTGTTTTGGAGCCCTGAGACAGAGCCTCTGGATGCATATTTGCAGTCTGTGTCTTGAAGGGTTGGTTTTACTTCATGCTCTGTCCTCTATCTCAAGCCCAGAGTGCCAGCTTCTATCACTGTGATATTGAGTAGCATTTCCTCCACTCTCCTTCCACCATTGTTTTTCAGAAGTTGTTATTGATCATTGGCACCATCTTGGTGGCAGAGCAAACCTTTGATCTTTTTGTCCTCATAAGCAGTAACATTCATGGGAATCATTCACAGTTAATGAAACCTCTTACTCTAGGTTCTGCTATGTGCTCATCTTCACTCCAAACTGACCTTGCTAAGTGCCTGTGAATGAAGTGCCTGTGTCTTGAACAGTATTTCTTCCTTACAATGGCTTGATGCATCCTGTAACCATCACAGCTCCAAGAGGTATCTGCTTACTGCACCTTCCTGCCTTGCTGAGCTGAGCATTGCTTTCAGTCTTTTTTTTCATCATTCTGTTCTTCACAGTTTTCCTCTCATCCTGCTCTCCTGTATGATTTTCCATGGACCTGAAACACATCCTCTTATACTGTCACCCCTTACATATTCTTCTAGGAGCAGAACTTTTCTTCTCTAGAAGGGGTTGAAATAGCCCAGTTGGCCTCCAGCTGAATGGCTACAATCTGTGGCCAAGGAAGGTGTTGCATGTTGGTGTTCACCTGAGAGGAAACCTAACTGACCAGCAATTGTCCTTCACATGCCTCCTGAGCATTTCCACTAGCCAGAATAAGGCCCAAGACCAAGGAGAGAATACAGGGAAGAAAAGGAAGGGCTATTAAGGGGTAAAATGAGACAATGAAGAACAGAGAAAAGATAAGCTTTATTCCCACCCTCTGCAACTTCTGCTGTTAATTGCTAGCTGGCGATAAGTCAACATGGTTGAAACTGCCTTCCTTTAAGTTTGTTAGTTCTGTCTTTGCCTTTGTCTGAGTGTGTGCATGCAGTTAGGCACCAGCTTGCTGACAAGGTAAAGGAGCTTGTTGCAGCTGTTGTAGCTTGATCTTTACCTAGGGGTGACCATGGCCAGTACCCCTAATGTGCACCTAAAGGGGCTACACATGGATATGCTTTCATGGATTATTATAATTTATTCTGCTCCATGTGTGGAGTTCCATGTCACAACTCATGCAAGACTGAAAACTGGTGTCAAGTCAAGCCTGTACATTTCTCAAACCATGTAAAAAATCAGTGTGCCAATAGGTAGAGTCCAGCTTCAGTTTGGAGCACCATACCATAGCAGGAAGGGCATAGCTGGGATCCAGAGAAACCTTGCAGACAGTGATGCCCATGCATCTACAAGGGGTGGGCACTTATCTATTTGTCGATTAGACTATTCAGCCTCACCTTTCCAAAATGTGTTTCTTCTTTGTGAAGAAACTTACTGTGCTTCCTTTGGTCACCACTGTCAGCCTGGCACATTTTTGGCAGCTGGAAGGAGCCACCTTCCTTGAGCAGCCTCAATTTGCCAAATGTTTTTGGTTTGCTTGCCAGTGTCAAAGGGGTAACAATAATGCTTCATATGCAATAGATTTCAAGATAGGGACATGTTCTGTCACACAGCTGGCTGGCAGTTCTGCTTCCTACACTGCTGATTTAGTCCATACAAATGATTCCAAAACTAGTAACAAAGCAGAAATTATGTCCCTGTCAGCTAATGAAATATGGCTGCAAAGAGAAAAGACTTAACCACTCAAGCTCAAGTAAGTGGATGATCAGTTTCTTTCTGATTAGGAGAATAATACTCCTGCCTTTTAGGTATTTAGAAGTTCTGAATATTTCCAGAAGATTTTAGTCCAATTCCATGATTCAGTTTTCATCATAAGAAATGTTTTAGAAAATCATTCAGACATTGTGCGCCTGTACTTCCATTCTCTTATTTTCATGTTATAGATTTATAAACTGAACTGCCTTAAATATCAGGAGTTAAAGTTTTTAGGTTTTTCAGACCAGGCAGGTAACATAATCAGGCCAAAGAGAGGTGGAAAACTGCTGTTGCAAATGTTGAGTGTTAAATTTAACATGAGTCAGCCCATACTGTTTATTGACCTGACTTCATTCTTACTCACCTAGCATTACTGTTCATTCTCATCTTTTGAGGAGAAAACCTTTCCATCACCCTGGCCTGAACTCTGGAATAATGCAGGCAGTCTATGGCATATTCCACTTCTGCTAACAAATGTAAAGCTTCAGTAATGCTATGACTCAACAAAAAAAGCAAGGCTCCTTTTAAACTGTTACCTAGAGTGCTAAAGCCTCCAAGTATATAGAGTGGTTGCTGTGTAAATGGACACATTATAAACATTGTTCAAGCACTTTGTGGGCATCCAGCAAGTCCTGTCTGAATTAAAAGGTGTGTTTAATCATCAGGAGTCTCATGCTTTCATTGGTGAAAACAGGATACACTGCCCTTGAGAAAATGTGAAGTGAGCTGGCCTTCTACAGTGTGCTGGACGCCACATGAGTTCCATCTTGTTTGCAGAGACCTTGCCCAGAAGCAGTGCATAGAACAAGTAATCAAAGACAGGAAGAAGGTCCCCTTGTCATTCTATTTTCAAGTGTCTGAAGTCAACTCACTTGTTGGGCTGGGTTTTATCCTCAACTTATTATTAATATTGCTAGCCACATAAATTTTGTTGAACTTTGGAAATTACTTTCTTAGGGCCTGCAGGAATCGGTAGTACCATCCCTAAAGTCATGATGCACATTCAGAAATCGTTGGCAAACCAACAAAATGGATGACTGGCAATTACAGATTACACTAATTGATTCACAGGATGTTTTCCATTTTATGCCAGTTTGTGAGGTGTGTACTGCATATGTGTACTGCAGAAGTGATATTTTTAGAGGAACAGAAGCTGGAACCAGCAGATCAACTTCAAAGTAAGGAGACTTGCCCTTTCTAAAAAGTTCCCATCATGTTCTTTGGAAAGGACAAAGCTGGAAGAAAATGTTTCAACAGAAGTCTCATGTTTTTTTCTTCACCTGCTAAAGACGTGATTTTATTTTTAATGATGGGAGAATTATTTTGTGGGACATGTCCCTGAAGGAAAAGTCCTAGTGTAGTGTTTATGTGGGTGACAAACCAAGCTGATACATAACTCTGCTACTCAGTATCATTGCTAAATTAGCTGCATAGTCAGCTCATTTCTTTTAAAAAAACCAGCACTGCCTAGAGAGGAAAAAAAAAATCTAATTATTTCCTATTGAAAAGGAATTTAGAAACAAAATCCTGTGATTTCATCAATTAATTTATTAAATCTTACATAACTGTCTAGAAGAAGCAGCTTTATTTGAAGTGCTTTCTAAACTAATCCTCAACAGAAAGCTCTATCTCATCTGCTGGCTGCTAAGAATACTTCTAAGTCTTTTCTCAATCTAATTCTGGCCTGGATTTGACAGGATTATATGAAGGCAAAAATAAAAAGCCAGGTGATTAGCTTTTCCTGAATCTTTCAAAACTTGAGGACAGTGAAAGTAAGAAATTTGTAAATAAATCCCTCTGTATAAAAGGAATTTTATTTTGAAATGGAATTGCTATGATTCTAGAAAGTGATTGAAAGAAAGCATTCTTTCCTGTGCAAACTAAACACTCAGGAATGGCAAGAGAATGAGGGCATGCTCAGACTACACCACTCCTGACCCAAGTTAAACATACTTAGCACTCTCTTTGATGCTTCCAAAGAGGTATTTAATTTCATTGTATGCTAGCTGCTTCCATGACCTCTGGCTATTCTTTTTGAAAGAGATCCTTTTTTCTCCTGTTTTTCATGGCCCATGTAATGCTTTAGTTTAAGCAGGAGAGACAATTCACCAAGAATCTCAGAATTTGTCCTGTAAGTGATAGAATTATAGAAGATTCATTGTTAGAAGACAGAGCTCTTGGCTAATGTATTTTTATTACAGATGTTCCATATATTTTTCTTTGAAGCCTCTTCTCTGTATGTGGTTGCAATTAGAATAAGGCAAACAGGAGGTGTCAGCAATGTATGATAATCAACCTGAAACATCTGTGTACACAGTAAGGTGCTGGTACATTTGGCATATGTGTGTTTATGTGAATTTGTGGCTGCATATGTTTATTGAAATATCTTAAAGCTTTAGACTTTGAACAAAGGAATGTAAAAATACATGATCAATAATTTTTTTTGTCATATGAAGCATCATTTTTGCATAACCTATTGTTCAATACAAGTGAAAAAGTTGCTCTAAGATGATGTTATGGATGACACATAATGCTTCTATTTAAAAATCTGCAATCACCATTTAAATGCAATTGAGTACGTTAATAAAGTAATTACAAAAAATGTACACCTTAAAGACTAAATTTTAGAATGTACTTACACTATCAAAGTATGTTTTCTTGACATGGAGCTTTAGGAATGTTAACTTAGTAAAGTTTGAAATACTTCTATAAATATTTTATTTAGATTTATTTGTCACTCTGCATATCTGGGAAATGGAGAACTTGCATGTTTTACATGCTGCACCAGCACACTTTTCAGCATTATATAATAAAAAGCTGCACTTCTGAGAAGCCTCATTCACTCTGTTCACTTTCACTAAAATTGTTTGATCAGTTTTTATATTGCTTTGGTTTTGGTCATTTAAAACACTGGCCCAGCTCCCCAAAGTAAGAATCTTAGTGTAGCTTCTAAGAAGCTGGCTGTGGTCACTTTCAGGGGGAAGTGCTTTCCTGAACCATTAAATAAGTTCATTAAGTACTTGGTTACTTTGGACTATCTAAAATTTTGGGTTTGCATGGTTTTTTCTTATGAACTTCATTTTTCACAGTTCAAATCAACTGTACAATACAGTTCTGGTGTCCCCAGTGAAAGAAAGACATGGAATTATTTGAGCTACTCCAGAGGAAGGCCATAATGTTGATAAGAGAACTGGAGAACCTCTCCTACAAAGACAGGCTGAGGAAGTTAGGGCTGTTCAGCCTGGAGAAGAGAAGGCTGTGTGGGGACCTTACAGCAACCTTCCAGTATCTGGAGGGGGCTACGAGGAAGCCAGAGAGGGCCTTTGTCAGGAACTACAGCACAATGAGTAATGGGTACAAACTGAAAGAAAGGAAATTTAGGTTAGATGTTAGGAAGACATATTTTACTGTGAGGATGATGAGACACTGGAACAAGTTGCCCAGGGAGGCTGTGAATGCCCCTTGCCTGGCAGTGTTCAAGGCCAGGTTGGATAAGACCTTGAGCAACGTGGTCTAGTGCAAAGTGTCCTTGCCTGTGGCAGGCGACATGGGACTAGATGATGTTTAAGGTCCCTTCCAATCCTCTAATGTTCTGTGATCTGTGATAAACCCCAGCCACCATGGGCAGTGAGTTACAGAGACTGAATGCCTGAATCACCCCAATGTACTCCCTTTCTTTTTCACAAAAGTACCTGTCTGTATGATAGCAGCAAGCTGGAATCCCCTTACCTGACTGAGTACCCAAATGCTGAGCAGTGTAGAACAGGATACCATCTGGAGAGAGAGGCTGGAACTGCAGTTTAATATGGGTCTTATGCCGGATATAAAAGGGTGCAAATGACATCCATGATGATTCATTATTTCTGAAGGATGCATCACTAATGGAAATATCTGAAAAATACAAGAGGAAGTGTCTTCTGAAAGATATTTTGAGAGGACTGAATTATTATGGAACCAGTTCTTTTGTATAGTACTTAAATGCAAGTACATAATGGAAGTACATAATATTTCCAATTCTCCCCTTTTCACAGAATAAAAATAAACTAGATACAAGATAAAACTTAGATAATAACAAATCAATGCCATTGTCTTCTGGGTGCCTTATTTTCCTCAACAATCAAGGCTGCAGTTCTAATGCAAAATAAATGTGATCTTGTTAGCATTCATTTTCAAATAAATATAAGTGTAAATTTCACATTGTTTAAAAATTGAAATGCAAAATACTGTTGCAGGAGTCAAAATAAACATTTATTTTCTCGCCATACAGATGATAATCCTAGTGGAGGATTTGTAATGAGATGCTTTGTGTGTCATAAGAATGTACCTTTTAAGTGGGAAGTGTTCATTAGTTGATGCTGAAATTTGTTTTTAGGATAATCATACCGAGATTTTTGATAATTCAAATTGTCCTATCTTATAGTGAAAAAGGACCCTCACACAATTACAGTTAGGATACAATGTACACTTTTGAGCTATACACAAGCATTCTGTCTTTCCTCTTCTCTCAGCTGAACAATCAGTGGTTGATTGTTCATATACCACTACAAAATCAGGCTGGTTCAACTGCCTTCAGCCAAGTGAAAAATTATTATACTTTTCTATAATGTTTATGTGACTGAAACAATTTCCCGTTTTTCCCACTGTAACAACATTGGATATTTGAGATAATAATTATTATAGAATCAAAGAATGACAGAATGGGTTGGCTTGGAAGCGACCTTAAAGATAATCTAGGTCCAGCTCCCCTGTTATGGCCAGGGACATCTTCCACTAGATCAGCTTGCTCAGGGCTCCATCCAACCTGGTCTTGGGCACTTTCAGAGATGGGGCATCCACAATTTCTCTGGGCAACCTGTTCCAGCATCTCACCAGTCTCAAAGATTTTTTTCCTAATAGCTAATCTGAACCTACTCTCTTTCAGAATGAAGCCATTCCTCCTTGTCCTGTAACTACATTCTCTGGTAAATAATCTCTCTAATCATGTTAGTTATTATCTAATTCATGATCATGTAGTTATTAGTTTACTGTATTTGTGGGTTATCTAGAATAAATCAAGCTACTTAGATGTGCAGGGTGTATTTAGACCTGCGTGTAATAAACAGTTTTTACTATTTAGTTAAACAGCAGTATTAAATGCCTGAGTTTTAAGTGTTCCCCTCTCACTCCTGCATTTCTCAGCTGAAGCTGTGCTGTTTCCCTTCTAAGGGACCAACATCTTTCCTCATTTTGATGCTCCCAATTTCACTGTTTTATAGTAACTTGCTCTCAGTCAAATACACCTTCAGTATGTCCTTGAAGTGCATTCTGTGATACCTTTTGCTATCTTTCCATGCTCAAGTTTTCTGCACAGCATCTGCTGGTGAACCCACTCACCACCCAGCTGCACCTTGTACTGGCTATCACAGATGGGTCTCAGTTATTAGGCTGGAATACAGCCAGCATGCTGCAAGCTCTTGTGATTTGTCTATTTGTTGCACCACCTCCCTCAGAATAGGGTTCAAGGTGTTCCTGGTGAGCGGTGTCCAGCAGGCAGATGCATCACTATAGAGGATCCAGATCTCTCACCTGTTATCAGCATAACCTGAACCTGAGGATGCCTCTTGAAGGGGCAGTAACTGCACAGCTGACCTTTTTATTAACTCCCCCTGGTAGATTACAGATAGTATTTCTGGGGAAGGTACATGGGGTTGATGGCACAAAATCTCAGTAAGTCTAAAAGTAAGTTTTAATCACTGAAATATCAATTATAATGGATTTATTAAATGCTTGAATGATCAGAATCAGGCTTTTGATGAGCTATTGTTCAATCTATGTATATATTCTCCAACCACTCCCATCCTATGTATCATAATAGCTGTTATGCATCCTATTAAAGCTAAGTAGCATCTGTAGTAATATTATATTACATAATGTCAAAAGTATGAAGTTCCTGGCATCTATATTTAAAGGTTCACAGAAATAAAAGTATTTAGAATAGCAATAACCCTGGATGATAAATAGTAATAAAACTTGCTAAACAGATTTGGTGCTGTACTTTTCATCACTAAAACTTAGAAACACTATCAGGTACAAAAGACAGAGTAATGCTTATTATTCCATATGATTTTTTTTTTTTCAGTAGGTAAGACAAGGCTCTCCATTAGTAGTTAAAGATAAAACCCCTATACTGACATCTTCATATTTAAAAAAACAATCAGTAATAATAATCCATTTTGCACATAGACATTTTTCTTCATGCATGATTTGTAAGTCAGTTTCTTCTTAGCAGATTTTTGCTCAGTGAGACTTAAATGATGAGGAACTGTGCCACAGTGGTCAATCTTACATGAAAATATGCTCCTACTTAAAAGGTTGCCTTAGGCAAAGTGTATAATGAGGTATCTGAAAGTCTCTATGGCAGATTCAGTTTCACTTTACCAATGTAGTTAATTCTTTGCTGCTTATGGAGGAAGCCTGGACAATGACTAGTGTGAGAGCAAAATCAGCAGGATTGAAATGCTACATTGCTTGTCATTGGGAGGGATATGAAAGGAAGATTGCTATGATAAAAAGCCTTGAAGCATAGAAAGAGAACAAGGATAAAAGGTGATTTTATAGTCAGAGGAAGAATTAAATCCATGGTTTCATATTACAGAAAGAGTATTAAAAAATAAGACCCACGGCTTCAGCAACAGATGTTAGAATTCTTCAGTAAGAAGGTATTATCCTGATTTATAGATATCAAATACAATACTCTATTTAATAGACTTCATCCCGGAACTTCAAAGATGCAAATGTTTTATTTTCATTATCTTTAAAAAGTAGGCTTAGTCCCAAAAAATGTATCTTACAAGTGTCAGAAAGTAACATATTTTGCCACAATGCAGCAGGAGTAACTATAGGAAATACTAGAATGACTTATAATTTTCTTGCAAATGATCTGTAGATCCTGCAAGTACTGATTATATGCATGGAAAAAATCTCACTTGACAGGTGCATGGAACTCAAATGTGCACCCATATCCCAAAACAGAATGCATTCACTCTACCACAGTGCACAGAGGTGAGCAGTATGAAATCTCATTTTGCAAAATTGCTTCTATAGACAGACAAACTTTTAAGGTGAAGAATATGACAATTTAAGCTTTTCAATTTTCTTTTATGGTGGGCATATACAAAACTAACACATCAGAGGCTGAGGTACTCTAATGCTGTTTTCTAGGCAGCAAACTTTATTTTTCACCTAAGATAAGAAAATAAGAAGTTCAACTAAACTTGCAGAAGACAACACCTGTGCTTACATATGCTTACTCCTGAGAAACTCTTTGATGAAACAAATGAGGTAAATGGATGTCTTTGCTGATCGTGTAAGCTAAATTGGTAGGACCTTTGCTGTGTAACTACTGCATTACTCACTAGAACGCTCAGCATCGTGGGATGCATTGTAACTACAACAGGCATTTAAACAAATACTTCTCTATATGATTAATGGCTCCATTTTCTACCCTAAATACCAGTATCTGATGATGCTACACAGAATCACAGCATGGCTGGAAGTGACCACAGTGGATCACCTGGTCCAACCTCCCTGCTCAGGCAGGTTCATTCCAGAGTCCATGGCACAGGATTATGTCCAGACAGTTCTTGAGCATCTCCAGTGACGGAGACTCTGCAGCCTCTCTGGGCAATCTGTTCCAGCTTCCAACAAGACGGGGAAAGGAAAATATGAGTCACAGCTCAAAGGAATGAGGACCTAATAACAAAAGACATAGAAAAAGCCAGGTCTGGCTCATTTTTTCACTTGGTAAAACCTGATCAAGCCTCCCCACACCTGATAGCTGAGCTAGGGCAAGTGAAACATCAGTTCCACAGTGATGAGGCAGGTGTTAATGTCCAGCCAGCAAATCAGTCAGTGAGTCAGGGTCCATATCAAGTGGATCTTGATGCTTCTACAGTGTAGTTCAGCACAGGATCATGGGGAATTTTAAGGCTGCTCCTGAAGCAATGCAGGAGTAAAATCCTGCTGGGGCTCCTCAGCAAAGCTGTCTTTGAGACCAGACACCAGCCCCATCCCTATGGGCTGAGAGATGCTCTCAAAGCTTTAAACTCATAATAGGAACTTATATATTGAACTCACATTTAGACACTTAAATCTAGGTGCTTTGCCTTTAAAACCAGTTCCCACCATTAACTACCTTACTACCTTACTACCTAATTAATTAACTATGAACACCTTCAGGAAGTAAGGTGTCAAGCACATTTCCAGCATATCATTCATGCTCATAGAGAAAATCTAAGTAATTTCAGAGTCATCCTTCTAAGTGCTAGTTAGCTGGCTGGATCTTGTTCTTACTCAGTTGGGGGACTGGAGGGAATGGTAAGTAGATGATTGAATATTTATTGGGACATCACATCCCATGGTGACAGGGCTGACTTGGTGTGGAGGGTATTATCATCGCCTTCATTTTATTATACATGACTTCCGCTTGGGTTTATATATGATGTATTTGAGTAGGTAACTCATTTTTTTCTACTGGGCATTTTAAATTATACAAATATATTGCAAATGCATGTTCCCTTGTGCCTGCCATGAATATTAAGTTTACTAGACTGTTAACGATAAACCTGAAAGCTTAGATTGCTTTTCAGATAAAATTTAGACAACACATTTTATCCTTCTGTGACATGAATGCTGTGGCTACTATTTAAAGATTTTCTCATGTTGCCACGAGTTTTCAAAATTGTCACTGGAAACCAAGCTTGATGGGATTTGCATTGCTTAAATACTAAAAAACAATTGTGACAATAGTCACTCTGCCTCAATATCAAATTGTCCTTGTGGTTAAACATAGAAACAAAAGTTTCCAAATGATGACTATGAAATAGACAGTGCAAGTCTAACTGCACTATCAGGTGCAGTCAACCCAACATATGTGTACATGTATGTGTGTTTGACTGTGTGTGTAAGGTGTCTTGTCATGTAAAGAGCTAAATTATACTGTGAATTAATTTATCTTACAATACCAGTCAAAATATGTCAAGTAACATTCTATACTATGTAGAAAGTAAAAAAAAAAATTATAGTAAAAATTATCTCAAAGTCAAGGGTTTTTATTTCTGTCAGTTTATCAGGTATTTTCAAAAATTTGCTATACATTTATATCAGGATAATGGAATTTGACACCAAAATAGTACCAAGGAAATTGACTTGATCTGAATAAACATGGCCTAAGGAAGTTGCTTGCCCTTTGTTCATCAGGGAAATGGCTTTATTACTTGACAAATATCTCATTAAACCAAGGATGGAACAATGAAGCTCTTTATATTTTCTTTCAGTTCTTCAGGAGTTGTACATTGACAGGCAGTATATTGAATTCAGAGACTAATATACAATTGAAGAAATCTATTTATTAACTTGTTTCTTTGTGAAAAAGGCAGTAGCATTCCATTATCACTTCTTGAAGTCAAGAAAAATTATCGTAATAGATTTTATGAACGTATGTGGCACAAACTATTCCTGCTAAATAGAACTGCTGAATAATTTAAAATTCATAGAAACACTGTGATGAAAACCCTGTTTATTTTCACCACTGGCAAGTGTTCTCCAATAGTGCCATCTATAGAGTCTTCCAAATATTACATTGCTTTCCCCTTAAATGAGAACTTTATCAGACTCTGTTATCTCACAATTAACTAATCTGAAATTATGGGTCTTCTTCACTCCTCTACAAAATTATCTGGGAAATAAATATGCTCAGTACCTATAGAAATTCTATCTTATGTGTAAATATATCAATGTGTAATGGAATGTCAGAGGAACTTCTTCAACTTAAATTTTATTTTTGTTCAAGTTTTTACATAGCCTTTGGTGATACTGTTTATTACCAGATTAGAGACTTGATTTAATCCATTAAGATAAACGACAAGAAAAAAAATAAAAGGTAAGCCATAAATATTTAGATGCTAAAAGAGTGCTTCAGGGAGACATTGTATATAGATGCTGTGTTAATTTTTTCTCTAAACCTCCACTGTTGGCCACTGCTGGAGACAGGATTACTGGCCTCACACAGGCACACAGTTCTTCTGAGATGAATAAACTGCTAAGATAGAATTAGTGGAGATTAGAATATAATTGCAGACTGTAATTATGGATCATGTCTGTAATTTTAATGTTCACATGCCTTAGTAATTAGTATTTATGAAAAAAAATATTGTGTTTACATATGTAACAATGTGCTGTATAATCAGACTACCTGCCGAAAAACTGTTTTACACTGATCCTTCTTTCTCAGGAGGAATCATCCTTGACATTTGATCTTGGCCACTGTTTCTCACAGTAATAATCACAGTGAAACCGACAGGTCTACTATACTTGCAGGGGAACTGAAAAAAGCAGCTCCTTAGAGACTTCTCCCTCTTCAGAAACCCTTTGAGAGATCTAATTACAAAGGTATTCATTGTCACAAACGGAATAAGCTGGAATATGGTGTGCAAAGCCATGCAGGAGATTCCTCAGGCAAATTACTGGAAACTCTTGTTGGTTTTGAATATTGTGTGTTATTGAAATAACTAAATTATTATGCTGCTGCAGGCTGAAGATTCACTTCTTAATCAGAAGAAAAGTTGGAATTGTCTGGTGCTGCAGTTGCAAACTTTAAGTCAAATGACCAAAAGGTTTTATTAACATCATGTTTTGGTGTCATGGAAAACATAACTACTTTAAAAAAGCCCTAGATAAACTACTTCCTCATATTCCTAATGCTTGTGGTTATGGGAGTGCTAACTAAGAATTAATGCTGGGTCTGATCATGGCAATGTTTGGTTGCCATTTATTCACGTCAGGAGCTGGGCTGGCTTTGCTGTGTTACTGTCACAGCTGTGACCTTTTCAAACCAGTGGAACAGCATGATTTGCTGCTTCATGTGTCACAAACAGTCTTGGAAGTGGTTTGAGCCCAAATGGCAATGTTAACACCAAGTAAAAAAGACTCCTCCATAAATCTTCCATTTCCTTCCCATTTCATTACAACCACTTTTGTTTCTGGAAGTATAAATTAATAATATTTTTGTTTGTTTACATCAATGTTACCTTTCAAAACCCAACACTCTTGTTTTATGAGTGTTAACGGGTTTGGACAACACAGTGCACCCAAGAAGTAGAGTTTTCAGTTCTTGAAAAAGTGTATTACTCTGCCTTGCGTGACAAAGCTTTATTTCTTGGCCCCATTCTGATCTAATTTACAACCCTGTCCTTCTTTCTTAGTGCTTATTATGGATGTTTGCCTTCCCAAAACTGGTCTTAAATTTCACAGGCATCTTCCTATTTGTCAGTCATCAGGGTGCTGTCTACCTGCTGAACCTCTTGATCTTTCTCTGAGAAAAGCAAGTCCTGGTACTTTCTTTGTCAGGTTGAAATATACAATGAAATATTTGCTCTCAGCATTTCAGACTACAAAATAACTCTGCACTACTTCCTGAATATGAACTGATGTGCACAGCCTATAGAAAAGGCAGAGTACTTCAAACTGCTACCCTCTCTTTGTTAAGATGCTTGATTTCTTCTATTTCCTCTGAAACACATGAAATAACACATGAAATAACACACATCTTTCTGCAAACTCCTGAGAATATTGCACAATTTACATATTGGCAATGGTCATTGTGAGATAATTGAGTAAGCCCTGTGAGTCTCAGGCCATAAGTGCTATGAAAACTATGTTCTTTAAATGATCTTTCTCTTCCTGTGTTTAGTCTTGTCCTAACAGTCTTCCAACCATTGAACACTTGCTAGTGAAGCTCTGACATCTAAAGCTTAACCATAATGTACCCTATCTCTGTGCTGGCAGTTATTGCATCCTTGGTGGCTTGAGTTGATGCTCTGAGCAGGACCATCACAGTTAAGAACAGCATTTTAGTGAAAACATTTTTAGTGTTTTCCAAACAAGTTAGTGCTTGTTTATTGGCAATTTATGCTTGAGTACTCTTAATAATTGTGTTCAGAGCACTCTTGTTTATTATTGTGGTTTTACCCCTATTGCTCCATTTGTTCACTTCACCTGACCTGTTCCTGTGCAATCCTTACTGTTGTACTGTCTTTACCAGTTGCTAATATCTGGTAAAGCCCTGTTTGTTGTTACCCTTTGTTATTCTACTTTGCACTTTTTTGCCTCATAAATCTCTTCTGTCTTCTTCTCATAGTTTTTTCCTTCTTTCTGGTACATTCATTAGTCCTCATCCTTTAATTACCCTTTGTTTTCTCCCAGTCCCTTGGGCTGTTCATTGCTCCCTGTCTCTTTTTCTTTTGGCTCCAATAACCACCATTAATCCAGAGATGAGATATTCCATCTTGATAAGCAGCTGTTTTTTAGCAATTTGCCATCCACTAAAAGTGCAAACCGCTCTTTGAAAAATCTCATGATAATTCATTATTCTGCCACAGAGTAAGGTGAAATACAGGGCACAGAGTTTGGTCAGGATCCATAGTACCTATTCATAAAAGGAAAGCTTTTAAAGAAAACAGAGAGGAACCCTCTAATGTGTTTACCAGGTGAAAAATTACTACAAGAAAGACAATCTGTAAGGAATAAAATTTTCTCTTGCGCCAATGTAAGTTTTGTACTGATAATGTGACCATCATAAGAAGACCCAAATGTATGCTGGAACCAGAACACAGGAATGTTTACCTGATGAATTACCTGCTTTGTGCATAGCACATGTCCTGATGATCAGTCTCCTGAATCCAGATGGCATTACTTTTGAAAACCTCACTTGAAATGAGAATTCAAAATTGAAAAGTTCATATAAAGAGCCTTGAACAGCTGTTGCAGCAGAGGCAATAAAGCAAGCACATTCTTACATGGAATAAAGAATACAACAGTAACTTTCCAGAAGCTATATTCTTTTTCATTTGAGCCTACCACTTCCATGTGTAATGGGATTTAAAAACTATCCATCTATAGGGTGAGGACTGCAAATCAGGTCAAATGCAGTTCAGCTTGTCAGTTTTGTGCTTCAGACTCGCACAACAAAGGAGGCTGGACCTTGACAGGCAGTTTGGAAAGACAGCTATTTAACAGTAACTGAAGTTCTCCAAAAGTTGTACAGAAAGCTTCTCAACAGGAAAACATATTCTTGTACAAAATTAACATGAATCTCGAGCTGTGGAATAGAAAGTGTGGACTGTACGACACCTCCTTTCACAGAGGCACTTTGGGCACTTGCAGGAAAATCTCTGAGCTTGTAGCATCTCTGTATCCACATTGTTGAATATTCATTTGCACAATCTCTCAGAGAAGAGAACAGATAAAGGATTCCTTTACATGAGGGTAAGAAATGCAAGACCTGCAAACTGAGGATGTATTTTGAGGGTGACATGTTGAAAGAAAGCCAGGGAGAATAATCACTGGTGGATTTTTACAGTGAGTTTAAAGTTTGCATCTTTTGCCATGGTTTTCGGTGCATCCCTACCCAACAGGCTGTGAAGTCAACAGGAACCTCTCCATTAGGATCAGTGGAAATTGGATAAAGTCCCTGATGTTTCCCTCTCCTGTACCACTACTGTGATCTCAAGTGTATTTCCCATCATACTTCATTATGGTGAGCTTGGGAATTGAACTAAGCACTAAAACATTGCTCTGCAATCCTTCCTGTCCCCTCAGTGTCTGACAAATCATGCTGGTGAATTTGGTTGAATGATTTGAAAAAATGGAAGGAAAAAATGGCATTAAAAATAATCAGAGTAAGGAAACAATATCTAACAATTCATTGCTTCAAATAACTTTTTCCAAAGGAGCTACAGAGCATCACTTTCTTAAATCTATTTTGTGCTTTGTGTCTCTATGTCACATTTAATTGATATATTGCAAAGTCCTGTGGTTTTACATTACATAACTGTGTGTACAATGTGCTGTGCATTTGACATACCTTGTTCACAGTAGGTACCAGTTGTTCCAAGAGGACAGTGACATGTGTAGCCATTAGGCAGTGGCACACAGGTACTGCCTTGCTGACACAGATGTGGAGGATCATGCTCAGGTTCACACACTGAAACAGTTTCTGTGCAGAATGCACCTTTCCATCCAGTGAGACACTTGCAACTACAGAGGGTAAGTGAAAGGAAAGAATTTCTTATCAAAAGAAATCAACATGTCAGTAGCAATCTAATCAAGATTTTCAAGTTTGTATACCTACATTTAATAACCTGATCCAAAACGGTTAACAGAGAAGGGTAATAACCAAGTTCCTCATTTAACTTTTTTTGGTATGTTCATCTTATTATAAAAGAAAAATGTACATAATAATAAATATTTTATTTTGAATATTAACATTACAATATTAGCATCTCAAAAAAAAAACCCAAAAGGCTTGTTTTGCTTGTTTTGCTCTACAAATGACTACAAAAGGCCCTGGCTTCATAAACTAAAGGCCCTGGCTTCATAAACTAGGGGGAGTTAAAGTGGGCATTAAAAGGGAAAGGTAAGCAGCAAAAAACAGTCATAAAAATAAGACCAGCAGAAGGGAATTGCTAGCAGTTACAAATTTAAACTACTAACAGGAGTCTGTCAACAATTGCCTTTCACTTAGTTATTGTTAATTTTCTAAATTCTTATAACTGGCATATCAGATGCAGGTTTGTTGAAGCATTTGATGGAGAAGAGGATAGTGGATATGGCCATGAAAGAGGTGGCAATCTGGGTTTCATATATCTGTGATTGTAAATATATACCAAAAGAATGAATTTTCTAAACTGACTGAATCATTGAACTTGTTATTGCCTGCTACACTTTATGCCTTTCTTTCATCCAGGCTGGAGAAACAACCCAAAGAAGTCATACTAACTTATACATTTAAAATTAGTATGAATTCCATAGAAATTGTTAAATACAGAATAGACTTGGCATTGATATTTAAAACACCCTCCTTACTAAAGAGTTAAATTTAAAAATATTAGATCTATTCGTATTCTAGAATTTTGTATCACTTTATAATTAAAAAATTATTCCCCTGAATAAAAACACTGATGGATTTTTCCCTGGAAGTTTTCCTTCTCAAGGCTAAGAATGAAAACTCATATAGTTTGACTGGGTTTTGATTGGTCCATGTTTGTTATGTTTTTTGTTTTGTGCAAACCCTTGAATTTTTCTTTGCACTGACTGAGCTGCATATCCTCCATTAATCAGCCTACTGTTTCTGCCTAAAACGTAATGAGGAGCCTATGAAACTACTGTTTCACCAAACCTTCAGATCAGACAACATGTAAACAGAGCACAGCCAACAAACTCTTCAGAGTGATAAATAGCCATTTGGAATGAAGGGGAAAAGAGGACAGGACCTTGCAAAAGCAGAAGCACCTCAATTCATCAAAGTCAGCATCAGAATGATTTCTGTCTCAGCTATAAATGTTATGCTTTGATGCATGAAAGCTACTAAGAAGGGGAAGTGATTTAACTCCCTAAGTGCAAACAGCAGTTCCCCTTCTTTGTGCAGTGAGGGAGGCTGCTGTAGCTGCTGCTGCTGCTCTTGGGCATCATACATGAGGGTTCTTCCCCTTTCCCTGGCTTGTGTCTGTGTAAGTCTGTTTAAAATTCCTTTAATTCTTGTATTTTATGACCTAACAGAAATCAGATTTTAAATTAATTGAAAATTATTTGCACAGAGCTGAACATGTTTGCTGGCTTACAGTGGCAATAGTCTATCAACAAATGAAGCCTATTTAACATGCCTAAGCAAGTTGGACTGCTGTTAAGAAGTTTAGATCCAAAGTTTCCTAATCTTTACAGAGATGAAGGAAGAGGCAGTGTTTCAAATATTTTCCATCATGTGGCCTGCCACGCTGGTCTAGTTTTCTTTATGTCTTTCTGATTTTGGTTGCTTGTTTTTCCAGGCCAGAAGAGCTCAATAGCTTGCACTAGTGACTTGACTCTCAAGGATTTAAAGACCATTTAGAATCACAGAATACCTCAAGTTGGAAGGGACTCATAGGGATCTTTGAGTCTAACTCCCTGCTCCTTGCAGAACTACCTAAAAGTAAATTGTATGACTAAGAGCATCATGCAGATGCTTCCTGTATTTCTTTAGATCTAAGAGGTGAGATTTATTCTGAGATCAAGACAGTTAATTTTATGTTACATCAGGTGCCCAGGTGACTTCCAGTTGCCCTAGAGGTATATGAGAGAGGCAGCTGTTGGCCAGGGAGACAAGTTTCTGACAGAGACCTGACAGAATGCTCAGGTTTAGGCAATGGGATCCTCGAGTAACTGCCTGAGCTCATCTACTAATCAATCAGTGGTGATCCAGCACAAACAGTTATAAGAACTGGAGCACTATCCATCCCACAAACCAAAACCAAAACGACCCTAATGATAAAGCCCTGCATCCAGTTGCCTCAACACAGACTAATGATATTAGCCTTCTGATCCATGGTGTGTCTGAGAGATGTGTGAGCCAGCAAACAGGACAGAAGAGCTGCAGAAGACTTGTGCTCCTCTGGAGTACTCTTCTTCTGTGCTCCTATGAAGACCAGAAAAGTATCCCAGGACCTGTGCCATTAGAATGCCAGTGTTTAGACAACTGGAAAGACCTGGACCTCCATTGACTCTAATAGGATCCTACACATTCAGCTCACCTGGAGACACATTAAGTTTATGAGTCTTAGCAGACAATGTCACTGCAAGATACTTTCCTATTTTCAGGCTTTTTGAAGAACATGGATTAAATTAATTCTTCTATACTTGAGATACCAGTATCTCAAGAGCAACTGCCAAAATGTCTTTTTTTACAATTTTCTATAGCATATTTTTAGGTGGGAAAGGATAGAAAGTCTTTCAAATAAAACTTTTATAATGAGTCTGAAAAAAAAATGTATAATCTTGAATCACATGGTTTTGCAAAGGAATCCTAATGAGATGCACTTCAGAGTAAATATAGGGCAAAGTCAGCCAGGAAGCAAAAGAAACTCACTTTAAATTCTGGAAATTCAAATACCACTTCAAGGTCTGAAATATTTGTATTTAGGAAGCTCAAGGATGGTTTCATTTAATGGCTTTTTCTTTTTTGCTTCTTGTAAAATGCTTAAAAGTGTCATGTAGTATTCATAATTTATTCAGATTCAAAGTTGCTCACCAAAGCCAAAATTAGTCCTCAAACAAATAACACAGTTTCTACATAAGCAAGGATGATAAGTGTATGTCACTGTTGGTTATGAACCAAACCCCAAAATTTTTTATCAAAATTCAGGCAACATTAAAAAAGTAATGAAAAGTAATCTTACACATAAAATATGTAAAAGGTGTGTCTGTGTGGTACTTCAAAAATCCTGATCAAACTAGAAGTTTTTCTTGAACTTTATAGGGAAATAACTAAATATCCTAAAGGACTTGTGAAGAATTGGAAAGATTACTTAGATCCAAAATTAAACAAAAACGATTCTTTCATTACATACAGAAAATATGTTATTTAAAATGTTGTTCTCAGTGCTAACAAATATGGAATTTCCCATACTTATGCAAATGTGATGTCAAATCAAACAAGTAACCTTATAGCAGAAAAGGAAGTGTTCAGATCTGCACATTCTGACACTTGATTTTAGGATTCTGTGTGTAAGATAGGCATATACTCAATGGAAATCAGAAGCTTAATTAATTTATCAAATTGGTTAGACCAAGTGAGATTAGTCAGGTGTTTAGTGACATCTGAAACTCCCAAGGGTATCTTGTCTGACCTCCAAACACTTCTCCAGGAGGAACTGAAACACTTCTCAACATCATATAAGTAACTCGGATAATGCAGGACATCTCAAATTCATATTGGCATGTATTGGCCCCATCAGGCTGCCCAATCCACTGGAGATTTCTGGATACATTTCTTGAATTTGTTTTGTGGTGGAAAGATGCTAAGCCAGGAAGGAAATTTCTAAATAAGAGTGGGTTTAAATTCACACAATGGAAAACTAGAACATTAACAAAAACCAGTCTATCTTCAGGCTAGAAGGTAAAGATGAAGCCTGAAGAAAACAAGACTGGAAGAGAATCAGCTTTATTTAAAAAAAAAAAAAAGAACCATGGAATGCTGCAAAAGTGTCCTATTAAGTAAGGCAAATTAGATGAAAAATTTTAGATAGCAAATTCACCCTCCAAAAGAGAAACTTCTATTGTTTTAAACAATGACTATTAAACAGCTAAACATCTTTTCCTTACAGAGTATGAAAGTTTGTCCTTGTGTTACATATTGATTCTGTCCTTGCACTGCAAATTTATTTTAGTTGAATCTGGCCTAATAATGAGACTACAGAAGCTCCTTTTATGGGCCACCCCACACATATGGAGTATGATTTAATTTCTGAAATCTGAGTGGCTGTTGCTCTTTGGAAGCTATAGAGTACTGAGAAATCCACATGAGGCTTGGAGATATGACAGAAAACTTAATCAAGTCCCCAACTCTTCTGAAGCAGCAGCTGATGGCCAAACATCTACCCAGGGGTGTCTAAAGTGACACTACTTGCTCACACTTAGCAGACTGAATCTTCTCCATTTTGTCTGATGTTCTGTTCAAACAGCACACAAGATAAACTTTTTTCTTACTTCACCACAAGAAGTAGCCATAACACCTCACAGAAAATCTTGTTATATGTATTTTTCTATTTTCTCTGATTTTGTGTCATAAATAAAATAACAGGGGATATTATTGTCCCTTGAAAATTATATTCTTCATTTTATTATTCAAGTACTTCCCCTTTGCTTGGTTAAAACACAGCAGTTGTGCTCTGTTTCTGGCCAGAATATAAAGATTAATGCTGCATATTTCTGTTTCTATTTAAATCAAAGCATTATCCCTATAGCAACTGAATCTACAGCTTAACAGCACTGCACACTTTCTGGCAGGGTGCTGAAAGCAAGATATAAAAATAGCTCAAAACAGCAACCAAAACCTCTGGAAAGATCTCATTTCAGCAGAGAAAATATTTGAACACAAATCCAGTTCCCTCAAGGACTCTGCTCTTCTAAGGAGCTCAGATGATTTGAAAATAGAAAAGAAGTTCCCTCTGAGACAATATATTGAGACAGTATTGACAGCTACTGTACTTTGACAGAAATTATATGTAAGCTACATCCATGCCTCTTTGGCAATGCTTCACTTATTCTGTGAGAGGAAAAAGTGACCACTACTGGAACATGCAAGCACATATACCTAGCGTGTGAAGACCTAGCTGTCCTGAAATATGGAGACAGCAATAGAATTTAGTAGTAGGTCACTATAAATTAAATGCAAATAAACCTCAGAAAAACCAAATTATGCCCCCCTTCCCCCCCATTCCCCCAGTTACCCCTAAAGTAATCTGGAATACAAATTGTAATGATGAAAAAGAACTTTGCCTATAATACCAAGCTCACTATGTTTTCCTGTCATCAGCTGCCATTCTAGCCTGCCACCTGCTTTCCAAATGTGCTGCTGGTGGTGGTTCACCTTACAGATATGAAGGTTACTTAGTACAGCTGAGAAATTTGCTGAAGCAAGGATTAACGTGGGTGGATGGGAGTGGGATGTTTTAGTGCACATTTATGATATTTTGTTTTACAATTTTGGTTTTTTATCACCTCTAATATGCTCATAAGGGGCATAGATCTTTCTTGTTCCTGAGAAAGATCAAATATCAAGGATTTAATGGCTCTGTGAGGATCCTGCAAAGTGCAACAGTTGTGACATGCAGCAGTTCAAAAATCAGAATGCAAATTATGTTTTTTAAAGCATTTTATTCATTACTGTATTTAAGAGAATATAAATACACTCATAAGGGGAATGGGGAGCAATCTGTGTGCTAATCTTGAGGTCAATTTTCCAAATAACAGTACAATTTAGTAGCTTTAAAAGCTGGTTTTGTGTACCAGTTTTCTTAAAGGTGATGTGTTGCAAAATTTCTTAGTGGGCACATCCCACTTTGGAATTGGGCCTGAGCTATTCTGGGTAAGGCCTCAGATTTGGGCCTGAGCAAGGCCTCAGATTTGGGCCTTGTTAGTAGTGAGCAAGCTTGTGGCGCAGTTAGAAATTTTATTAAGGTGTGCTTGGATTTAATTAATGTAGTTTTAGTAATTGCACCGTGGTGACCTTAAAGTTAAGATTGCTTACATTCCTTTTTAATCTAGTACCAATTAGAAAACACCTGTTCACATAAACTATCTGAGACTGTATATAAATCACCATTTTGAAGCACTAAAAGGGAGAATACATGATATGACCAAATTGGTTGGACCTGTATTGCTCTGTCAGCCTCCCATGGAAATGCCCTGGCTTCAGTGATGATTTGTGTCCCAGGCAGCAAAACCAATTACCATATAATTCTCTCTCCAATACAGAGTCAGTAGATAGTTTTTAGTTTGACAGATATGCAAATGTTTTTCTTTGTAGCACACGGAAGGACAGGTTTTTGTTGTTTTAAGAAGCGTCAATACAGAGGCTCCACAGTGCAAATCCTCTTTTCTCATTTGAATCTGTCTTGCTGCCTGCAATGTTTTCAGCCAGTATCTTAACAAGTTTTAAATCAGCACTTTTCTCTTTTTAAAAAAATTATGCAAATATATGGAAATAAATGAACACATGTGAAAGCACATAAGGGGAAGCAAGCATAATTAATCTTGGCAGATACTTTTAAAATAAAAAAATGCTCGTCAGCAAAGGTTTTACAGCTGCGTGGCAAAGTGTTTGAAAACAAAATTTATTACAATGAAAGTGTTGACACTCAACAGCAATTTGGAACTGCAAATGTACTTCCTCCTTCTGTGCATACAGCCTGGGCACTCAGCTCCACCTACTCCAAGAGACAAGGCATGAAAGACCAGAGACTCATCTTTTGGGCAACCTCTCATGCCTACCCCCTCTCATCCCATAGATCAGCCAGGTGAGCAGCTTAGAGATGAACTGACAGACTTCAAACAATGTTTGGAGCTCCAACATATTTAAACCAGCTCAGAACTTTCTAATGTTGGGAAGTCAGTGGTTTACTCCACAAGGGGTTTTTTAATGGAAAATAATAATTCCCAGAAAAGAGAAGTCACCTATTTTTGCCCTATCAGCCACATTTGGACATTAACACAGTCAAGCTCTCCTCTTTACTACTTCTTCTCTGCTATCCCAGCTACTCAGTTTTAAAAAAAGACCACACATCTAATTCTTCCCATGCATTTCCTAGTAAGTCTGGATGCCAGTGACTTCAGTGGAGCAGAACCAGCCCATGGAATTTCTTAAAAAATTCCCCAGAAATGGTCCTAACATAATTTCAATATTTTAATATTAATGTGTTTGTCTAACTAAATGAACTCTCATCAGCTTTCCTTCTTTTTCTCTTTCTTTCTTTCTTATAGCCTCATTCTGTTATGAACACAGTAAGTTACCATAGTTATTAGTCTAGAGACAGTCTATGCTGTGTCTAATATATATATACATATGTATACTTACTAAACAGTAGAGCCAGTTTCTATGCACTTGCCACCATTTCTGCATTTTATTAAACTGCATGGGGAATCTTTACATTGTCCAACACTGCGACCAGAATTGGGGTGTCCTTCTGGAGTTCCTGGTGATTTAAACCCTTGATTAAGGCTGGTGCGAACTTGAACTTCAAAAATGCAGCCTCAAAAGTAGAAAGAAATAAAGAAAGAGATTAAGTTTAAAACAGATAATGAAAGTCAAAACAAACCAAAACCAGAACAGCATCAACCCTCAGTGAGTCGGTTCCTCCAGAATATCTTCAGTGAATGTGCAACCATACCATCTACAGGAGATAAAGGCAGACCAGCTACTTTCTGTTCAGGCAAATTAAAGTCAGTGACTAGGTGCAATTTTGTGTTTACACACTCCTGCTCTTCCAGGAATGTGTCTATATCAGATAAAACCAGTCACAAATCCCCCCAAAAATATAAAACACCAGAAAACCAACCAATGCCCCAAAACCTAAGGAAAAAAGAGAGGAACAGACAGCAAGAAATCTGCTCAATATAAAATATAATAGAATCCAGATGGCATCAAATAATATAATGCAAGCATAGAATGTGGACTTGAATTTCCAGAGGCTGAAAAGGACCCCTTCAGGTAATGACTCAAATTCTTCCCTTCTCAAGTGAATGCTTCAGTCCTTGGTACATGCAGATCATGTCACACATGACATTTTAAGGTCATTGTAGATTACTCCTTCAGGCCCTTAATCTCAGAAAATAATTTTAAAAATTAACATATACTAGTAAGATAAACACTTCTGGGCTTGTTACATGGTCCTGTGGCCAAGTGACCTGACATGGTCACAATTTTATTATCAAACTTTTATTATTTTCCAGAACAGTACAGCTGCATGCAGACTACCACTGGGAAATGATCCAGAGATTATTCTAAGTCCCTAAACACACCGAAGAATTGTTTAAGGAAACAATAATTGTCACAGACTAAATATTTGTCAGGGAATATTGTAATAATTTATTTGTAAAGATGATTGAGTGCCAGTGCCTGGATATATGCTCTGATTTTCTTTTAATTTCATAATACATTGGTATCCCAAGTGAAAGGAGGAGCTATAACTTCAGAGTGAAGCAGTAGTGTTCACTACTTGCTACTTCCCAGCAGCTCCTGCTTAGCCTGTGAGCTTTCAGGGGACTGCCCCTTTGGAGAGCCTTTGCTCTTCCTGGTGGTGTCACAGGATGGTCAGCCTTATGGGTCAGGCTGAAGTCACCATTATCTGTGGATCCATGTGCTTATTTTTATACTGTAAAACTGAAGATGATGCCATATAATATTTTTTTTTTTTTGGATCAAACACTAAGTGGCCTTTGAAAATATACCCCAGCATCAAAGTGATGTATAGTCACATTTAAAGGTAGGCTTAAACATTTTTGAAATGTCATTCGGATCTATACATAAATACATATACAATTTCAAACTAAAAATCAGGTTTTAAACCACATTAGTTAAACTAGTACATAAATGTATTTGAAAATGCTCAGGCCTTTCTAAACCTGATTTATAACATTTAGTTGAGACATAGTGAATTCCCACAGTGCCTGAAATCACAAGAAGAGTTGGTATTCAGCAGTGCATACCAGAGGCTCTCTGCTTAATATTAGAAGCAGGGAAAGGATATGATATGAAGATTGCAAGTAATCATGACATTGATTTTAAAAGCATCACTTAATATGAGTTTTTGCATGATTTACTGAAATAACAAAATAAGGCGGCTTGCATCTGAAAGACCCAATGAATGTACAATGTGATTTTTTTTATAGTTACTTTTTTTGCGAACAAAATATAAGTAATATCTACAATAAGATAACTATTTTAGCCACAGTTTCATGATGTTATTGAAAGTAGCTTTCTTAGGCTAGTTCCATATTTCTCACATTTTGTAGCTCTGTCTATATTGACACATAACAATTCATAATACTCATAATAAATAATTTTAAAATAATCTAGTTTGATGATTATTTGCAATCTTTGTATTATTGCTTCTTTGCTTTTTACAGGGTTGTTTTTTTTCAGCCTCCTTATGCTTGGTAAATCCTAACTAATGTTTCATCTCTTTATCATTAGCAGATAAAGCATGTTCTGTTCTCCTGGGTCTTGCTGGAGTGCTAAGAAAAAGCAGCCCAGAGCTCTGCGTAAACAACGGAAAGCACAGCGAGTCCCCAAGGACTTCAAGGTCATCATGGAAAATAAACTGGCCTTTGTGTTGATGACTAGTTTAAGTGTACCAACCACAGTTTAACTGTACCATCTAGGTTAGGAACAGTTCTTGAGCACTGGGAAACAAAGCATGTAATAGGTACAAGTGTGTTTTCTAAGTTCAACTGAATCTTTCATTTAATGAGGCAGAGCAGCAATTTGAGCCTGTTGTCACAAGCACTATACAACCTTCTGCAGAGGGATCAGCTGATGAATGTGCCTTCTTTCTGACCTGAATTTCCTTTGCTCTGCTGGTTCTGGGCCCCTTTTCATGAGAGACTGCCAACTATTCTGAATAATGGAGAGGTTTCTTGACACGGCCAAGTTTGCAAGAGGAACTCGAAGTTCCCGACTTTGTGAGTTAAACTTGGCATGATTCTGAATGTCAGAGTTTTATGCAAGTAAACTGAAATCAGACACCAAAACTGTACACTCACAGATGGTATACTACTTTTTTCTTTGCAATCTTTTGAATTGTGACTCCTTGGACCACACCTAGTCTTTTCTATTATTGACCTTTTTTACCATCAATTTATTTTATAGCTTTCACCCCAGACAAGCAAAGTTCATAAACCCCTGAAGAGGTTATTGAGGGATTATCATAAAATATATGACTTCACTGCTCAGCTTTACTTTTACTTTATTTTTTCTGGTATATCCTTATCACACAAAGATTTTTTTTCCCCATAATTCCTTGCTAGGATCCCTTACCCACTTGTAAGCGCTTGGTGCTAATTTGACTAAAAAGTACACAAAGCAGGCATTTTCAAGATGTACTAAAACTGCAGCAAGAGAACTGACAGAAAGACATACATTGATAAAATGTTTTCTATCTGAATGCAGTACTGAATTCACAGATTTCTTAAATCCTACTCATCCTTAAATGCTTTGCTTTTCCCCTGTTTTTCTTTGCTGTTTGTGAGTAGTGGGGTGTTGGTCTAAAAGATGGCCCCAACCGTGACTACTCAGGACTTCTTGAAGCTGTGACCCAAACACCCAGAGGGCCTGTATGAATCATACAGCACTGACTAAAAACTAGTTCAGAACTCACTTTCCTTCTGTGACATTGGTGGTGCAGGACCATAAAGATAAGTAGTCTTAACCCTGGCAGGCTTGTAATGTATTATGAACTTAAGCTTTGACTGAAACTGTAGTTGTTCAGAACTCAACTGGGTTCTGAGTTTTCTCTATTTTTAAAATGTGACTGCAGTACCTGCAATTTTATTTACTTTGCCAAATCATTTATCTGAAGAGATGTCTCTTTCAGCAAGGGAGAGGTTCTTCAAAGTTCAGCTTTGTGGTAAGAGCTTCTTTAGCCTATTTACTCCTCCTGTTAATAGTATTTGCTGCCAAACAACAGATTATTTCTATAGCCATGCTTCATCCTGCTTAGGAGCAGGACCACAGGAACAATTGTTTGCTCCTCTTTTTCTGCTCCTTGCTTGGTTCTAGATGCAAGCCCTGGCTCTCCATTAATTGCATTGATGGCTAGAAACTGTACCCTGCAGTCATGGTGGTACAGAGCATGAAACATTAGAACGCTCCTTCTTTTGTCCCTGACACCAGATTTCTCTCTGCCTCTTTCAGAGATGGAAGGGCTGGAAATTCAGCTGGAACTTCCAGCTTTTTCCAAATTATTCGCTGTCTCATTTTGTGTAGGTGAATCATGGTGCTGAGTTGTGCAGACCTTTGAATGAGTTAGTTGGTTTTATACCCCCATTTCAGATTGTCCATAAATGTCTAGGCTGAATCTCTTTGGCCACAAGACTTTCAGCTACCTAAACTTCACATTTGACTTTTTAGAGCATCTGCAGTGTGCTCAGAAAATTCTCAAGGTCCCTTAATTACACTGTTATAGGAAACGAATAAAAGCTGAACACTTAAGTTAACCATCTCATTTACAAAAAGGTCCTTTAAGCCCCCAAGGAACCTGAAATTCAGATGAAGTGCAAAGAGCCTCAAAGTCCACATGAACTTGGGTTGCTTCATCTGAGCTCTACCTTTACCAGTTTCTTCAGCTTCTCATAGGGAATGAATGAAATTTTGCAAATTGCTTACAGTACCATCAAACATCCTTCAGCCTTTCAAATGAATCTCTAGGTGCTGATTCACACATTTCCTAAACTAAAAATTCCACAAATTTTAATTATTAAATGACAATTTATTAAAAACATTTGTTTTCAGTTTCCTCCTCCTCTGTGGAAATTACTTGAACAAGTAATAAAGCCGTGCAGGTCAGAGAGAAAATGGTCTGAAATCGTAGTTGTACAGAGAAAGAATCCTAAATTATTGCACACTGACACTGGGGCCATTTAGTCTGCAGCAGTAAGGCTGGTCTCTATGTTTCTTCATCTAGTAGTGATTTCTTACAAAAGGAGAGGTACACTCTGGTATTAGAAGCAAAATGGTTTTAATAAATCATGTCTTTAAAAGGAGCCAACAGCAGAGTTCCAAAAGTCTGAGTGGTTTAATCAACTATGTCCTAGATAAATTTATCTTGGCTGTCACTTCCAGAGTTTCTGTGAGATCCTTACAGCTGCAGATTGGCTGAAGTAAAATAGTTCAAAATTTTCTTCTCTGTTAGTGATATTGCAGTTCCCACTCTGGAAAAAAAAAATCTATGGAAGTTCTTTTCTGATCCTGAGACCTGAAACTGAGGAGATTTCTGAGCTACAAGAACAAATGAGATGCTGACTACGTAAGAAAGCATTGGAGGAAATTTGCCATAGGAAAGTGTAGACTCCTTGAAAGTCACTATTCTCTGGAATAGAGACAAGCTGCTACTGGGAACAGGAGCATGGAATGAATTAGCAGATATAATAGACTTAATACTGTAAATGATAGGGACAAAGAGAAAACTGTTTATGTGCTATGTTTCCCAAAATTTTGCAGTACTACTTCTTTTTAAAGAACATGAAAAATCAATAAATAGTATGGTAACTAACAGTACATGAACTTTGTGGTTTTTTAAAGATTATTCATACTGAACTTGTATAAATCTGATCATTACAATACAATTGAAACATGAGGAACCTAGAAAACTCAAAATATTTGTGGTTAAAGTAAAGCACCAGAGATTCCTGTTAACAGACATTAACATTAGCATATCTATACAAAAGCCAAAAGTACTTCACAGATATTGACCCTGTTAAAATAGTTGCATAGACATTGTTTTATTATATGCCAATTTGCAAGCTGCTAAGGTATAACTATACAGTCCATACTTCCTGAAAAGACAGAGACAGATGAGATGTTAATTCATATGACATTCTGAGTGAGAAGTTGACTATACAATATGAAATTGAATTTGAGGAAATTTCAGTGTAAGAACAAAAAGTGAGGTAACGGCTGGAAATAATGCAGTTACACGGTCTTAACGGAAATGCAGTGTTTTAGTGTATAAAAGTAAGTTTTATTGCTATGCTTGCCTTTCTCAATTTCATAATTGAGAACTCAAACTCTGTTTTACTATTGCAAAAATGTTTTATTTTAATTTGAAAGGCTTTCCAGTGCTTAAAATGAATTGAAATTTTACCTTGCAAATATCAAGAACATTGTTTCTTTGGAAGTAAAGAACAAAACTAAAGTGTTATCAAGAAGTCTTTTGCTTCATTGCTGATATGGTAGGAGTTGAAAAGAGATTAATAAAGCTTCAATATCAGTTTTGGGGTAAAAATTATTATCTACTTGATAAATATTTGCAAAAGGAATTAACTAAGTCCTGTCTCAAGACCTAGGATCATAATGCCAGGAAAAAAAAAATCAGATTTCTTTCAGAAAGAAGTTTTCAGTGTGAAAGCTATTACCCAAACTAGCACTGCCAGTCACAGGGGGAGAAGAATCTAAACTACTTCAGAGAAAGGCAGTCCTTTTGAAGTGATGATGTAGAACAGGGACACATAAGAAGAGATTACATGGAAAACATTAAAACGGCAAACTTCCATTTTAGCAGAAACAAAAAATAATAAAATTATTTAGCTAAGTCTCTTTTTGCATCATGTTCCATAGCGGAATAATGAAAAAGCCACAGGAAATTCAGCCAAGGATATTCTAGTTTCCTGATAAGACAGAGATTGTTTCAGTTGCCTGTGAAAGAATGATATACAATCTGATGTATGTATTAAAAGGAAGTGAAAATGGTGTCACCTTTACCTTGAAAGCCATTCTTAAATCTGGGTCCCTTTGGTAGGAGTTCTGGAGTATACTCACGATAGCCTCCTAAATAAAACTGACTGAAGACATTGAGTCCAACCAGCCTCCCAGGAGAAGTGACAGTTTTATTCTTCTGATCATCCACCTTTCAATGAAACATTAATACTTGTTACAACAAAAGGATTTGCCTTTATTTAGGAACTCCTAGTGAAGAGAATCCCCCCAGTACAAAAAACCCCTACAAATTAGATTTTCCATATAAAATGTGAAAAAACACAGAGAGCACTTTCATCTAAAAGTTAGCCTTCTAAAGGAATTATTTTTTTACCTTCAGCCAGCCTTTCTGGAGATTTCTGCCGAGATGGATGACATGAACACTGAGTGTCAGATCAAGTGGTTTGCTAATGATTGTTGCTGTGCCAGAACCTAGATTGTAGTTATAAACCACTCGCCCATTACGGAGGCCTAACTCCAGGAAATCATCTCCATTCAGACCTGAAAAGACCAAATAAAGGATAACTACTTAATCCAGGATTTAGTGAACACCAGTGTGTAAAACATACTCCAAATCCACTGAGAAATTAGCAGTTTAGAAAAATTTTAGCCAGGAAGCTTATGAATTTACTATATATTTCTAATATTCTCTGTTTAACTTGTAAGACTATTTCCAGTATTCTTGTGGATTTAAAATAGAAACTACAGAGATTGTAAACATTTATAGGATTTTTGACAAAAGACTTTTTCACACTACAGTTAAGTGAGTGATATCCACAAAACCTGTCAATCCTGGTGGATTTAGCAGTCATTGCTGTTCCTTCCCCCGGAACATAAATAAATTTTTAACTTCCTCTAAAATAAGAAGAAAAAAACTAAAAGCCAAAAAAGGTCAAAATTTCAAGTTGCATGTGAGAACAGGCCCTGACTTAATCACTTAATCCTATTCCAGGATGCTTTCAGCTTTCCTTATAGGTACTTCAAGAGCCTCAAAACTAGAGAGCATTTGCTACCTGAGGCAAGAGGAGTAACAGGGACATGGCTCTGAAGAAGCTCTAGCAGCTTCTTGCTGAAGCTCCTTCATCTGCCCTTAACTCAACAGCACCTGGAGACTTTATTGCACCTGCCCCTGATTAAGGCAGTTCTAGGATGTTCATTGATTAATTTCCCTAGTCAGCCAACTGCTTGAATTCTTTAAGGTCTCTTAACTTTCAGGTTAGAACTGATTTGCCAGTTTGCAGTAAAAAATTTAATTTCTTTACATTTAGGCCTGAATGCTGTAAGTGTTGTTTTTAGTGCTTTTAGTAACTATAGTGTAAAATCTCATTTCAAAGATTTGAAGTCTGACATAAAGCCCATGAATAAGAGTTAAATTCATGGACCTATTCCTGGTCATCCAAATAAACACATTTTTACACTGGCATCTTTAAAGAGCATTCAATCTCTCTTCTGATGCAGGCAAGAGAGGAACCACCACTGTTTAGAGAAAACCTGATCAGCTTGTTTCCTTTTATCAACCCCAACTTTTCTTTGTGCATGCTAAAAGAACCAGGATACAAACAATGGTGAAAGTGAAGAATGTTCTCACTTATGCCTTAGGATGTCCTGAATTGAAATTCAAAGCCATCCATTTCTTTTTACAGCTCTCCTGTGAATTCAAGCAATTCAGTGCTCAATTTCTTGCCCATACACTGTACTTTATTTGATATTTTGTTCTGTTTTCATAAGGCTGTCTTGTTTTGGATTTATTTCAGGGAAGGTCTCTTCCTATTTGTTCCTCCTGTGTCACATGGTGGCCGTCTTTCAAATGTGTGTTTTGATGCCCCTGTCTCAAATGCATGGGAAATTTTCTTCATTTGCAAAAGATAAAGTAGGCTTTTCCCCAGGAAACAATGCTACTTATATTATGGTCCCACTGAAGCTCTACACACAATTGCTTCACAGCCAAAACTGCCATATTCCCCTTATCTCATATTCTGGAAATGAATCTGTGGTATACTGTGCTTTTTCTGTACAGAAGTTTGGTTTTTCCACTATTGTGATGCAATAGGAATCTATAGAAAAAGAAAAATAAATCCTTATTCCAAAGAATACAAATCCACTGCCTCTGTAGAAAGTGTGCAGCTACATTCAGTTGTATAGAACACAAACACTATTCATTTTTTATTACAATGATTTATTCATGATTTATTCATAACTGCATGAAATCCCATTGCTTTCAGTTATGCTGGCACATTACCAGTGAAGGACTTCCAAACTGAAAATAACAATTCTTTTAAAAAACCTCTACTAAAGTTTCTATTTTCAGCAGTGTCTACAATGTAATTATATCATTTGACTGGCAAGACTAGGGGAAGCACATTAAAGACAAACTGTTATTTAAAAGGGTTTCTGATTTTTAAAAATGCTTTTTCAGAATTAAAGTATATTAAAGACGTGCAACAGTTTTAGCACTCTACAAAATTGACTTGATAGTGAAGATAATAATAGAATCATAGATTGTTGAAAGGTTGGAAGGGACCCTAAAGATTATCTAGTCCCAACACCCACTGCCATAGGCAGGGATACCATTGACTAGATCAAGTTGCTCAAGGTCTTACCCAACCTGGCCTTGAACTCTGTCAGAATAAAAAAATTGTTAGTAGTCTGCATAAATGAGACAGCTTTTAAATTTAACTATGTATTGGGACAGAATTTCATAGTGACTCTCAAGAGGTTAGCTATGAAATTGATGCCCATGATTTGGGCAGAGACAACGCTGGAGGGGAATCAGGAAGGGTACTGCAAGAGAATGTTAACTACAAGAAATGGGATGAAATGGAGAAACAGGGAAATGCAAATTAAGTATTAAAAAATACTTCCTTACTAGAAGATCACTGTGAAAACCCTCATGCTTCTCCTGTTGAGAGGACTATTGTTTAACAGTCAATAAATTGTTAAAACAAGAGCATCTTTGTGAAATAAGTGACATTCACTTGTTAAGAAACTGCTTTCTGGTAGTTAAAATGTGGGGTGCTCATTCTCCCCAGCCATTTAAACTAAGGAGAAAGTCATAAATTATCAACAGCATTTTACCATCCCCTCATTGTTCTGTGTTTGGTGAGTCCTGCCCTTGGCAGGTGCGCTGCTGCCCACCCATTGTTCAACATGGGGATGCAGAAATGCCTGACTGCTGTACTGCAGTGTTCACACACACACAAATGATATGCAGAGTACTAAAAAGACAGATTTCTGCCTGACAACGGCATAATAAGCCCAGAATGCTAGTATTCTCATTAATAAAAATGACTCCAGTAAGGCTTCTTTTTAAAACTCAGTTCAGCCAAGTATGATTCCAAGACCTACATTCCACAGTGATTTCTGACACTACAGGGTACACCCTGCAGGCAGGCCGTTTGGAGACAAATTTTAGTGCAATGTATCTTTTACAGTTAAGCAATTTTTTTTTGTGTTCTCTTTGATTATTGTAACTGAAAAAGAATTAGATTATTTCATACCACTGGCGTTCTACATTTCATATTTGCATTTTCTCCATCTCCAAGAATAAAGACAGTGAATTAATTGGTATAATTTTTGTTTGGTTACATTTCCTACAATTAGAAATGTTTCAAACAGGTGTTTGAAATTCTGTTCCCAAGGCTGCAGAAACATGAATGTGGTGGTTCATTCTTGTAGTTGAGAAGAATGTTCTAATGATTTCTTTGGGCTCATATTACAACAGAGCTCCTTATAAAAATTTAATGATACAGACACTGGCTTTTGAATGCTGTTTTCTGAATGATTAGATGGAAATGGTTTACGTAATTTCAGGTCTGTGCACCATTTCTGCTCATCTACCCCAAAAAAGAAAGACAATATTTCATCTATCCACAGAAATTAATAATTAGTGAATGAAAGGAAAAGCTGCCTGGGAGTGAATGGTGACTGTCAGAGGAATAAAATGTAGCATGATGAGAGCTCTACCTGGATGAACTTAAAATGTGAATGTAGTTAGGAGGATTAACCAGGTTTGACCATGTCTTTTGCTGAAGTTTGGGAAAAAACTTAGCAAATTCTATTTCCACACATATAGAAGCAGAGCTAAGTTTTGAGTTTAAATCCATTCAGAGTGGTTAATACCAATTTGTGTTAGGCTAATTGAAGTAATCAATCCAATAAATTAAGTGCCAAAATCTCATGGCACACTAAAGTGCAGTTGATCAGCTGAGCTGACTAGCTAAATTTGACAGGATCTTTGCAAATGAAAAGTAGAAGACTTAATGGTATCATAGACAGATAAACTGCTGAGCTGTTCTACGCTAACAAGTTTTATTTTGCATTTCAATACAATAACAGTCTGACTCCTGGAAGTCTGCCACAGGAAGAAAGGGGAAGAAACCTCATATGGTACAGGAATTTAAGTAAAGAAATTTAACAGAAAGGAAGACCTAAGAAAATATCAAGTGTATTAACATAACAAATGAGGGATCCCCTGTATCCTACTGCTGTGATATACTGCAATTGTTTTGTTAGATATATATGTAACTACACAATGCCTCCCCAAAATTGATTTTTAATAATTCATTTTGGGAGCTCAGTGTCTTAAAACAGCAAATAATAATTTCTCTCCTCCTTCATCCTTCTGAAGCATTAATTTTCTGATACTGTTCAACATAAGTGTAGGGTTCCTGTAGGTCAAGGGTCATGTCTGCAAAACTCATGTGATGATTCAGATATGGTAAAACATCTACTATAGTCTCTACTACTATACTCTATTAACTCTCTCTAATCTACTCTTTTGTCATACCTAAATCAGTCTCCTGTTGTGATGGGTTTAGACCTAAGACACATCACCCAACCTCCCTCCTAGGCTTCAACAATCCCATAGGACAGTTCCAAACCCAAATGTTAGCTCATGCTCAATTGCAGAAATGATTAAGATTAAAATAAGTTACTTGCTTCTTATGAAGGATCTATGATCTATGACTGCTTTATGTCTGCATCAAATGGTATAAAATTTTTCTCAACTTTCATTAGTATTACGGCTTCTGTTTGGAGTAATGCTGAGATGGACAGAACACAAGTACTATTACCCATGCCACGCTGATGCCATGCAGCCTGCCACAGAGGGATGCTATGGAGAGATACCTAAAGTATTAAAATCTTAGTACAAATACTCTAAATAGATGTACATAACCAGCTTCTCAGCTGTGTTAATCAGACCAAGCTGAGTGCTTTGCTACACAGATTGTAGCTCAACTTACTCATAGCTAGCTGGGGTTGGTTAACTTGCATTGCGAGATCTCAGGGTTAAGGGTCTCCTATTTTATGTAAATAACACAAAGTGTTATTTAATGATCAATAATGAAATTTATGTTAACAACTGAAAAAAGGGAACCTTGACTTTCTGGTTTCCATTTATTGTATTCAGAAATATACTACTTCAGATTAACTGTTGATTTCAACTACTGGAAGCAATTACATTCCTCCTTAATAAAAAGAAACATTTATACAACCTGATTGATTACTCTGTCTTTACAAAACAGTTTTGAAGAGATTGTTTTTCCCACTAATGGCATTGTATCTTAAAAAGAAGCAAGAAAAATCTGTGCATATTTTTATCCTACTTGTTCAATAAGTATTTGAAAGCTTGTAAGGATAAGCGATACAAATAAAGCTTACCTTGGCCCTTCTGTCCAGTGAAAAAAATCAGGTTATCTTGTAAAGCTGAGTGGTGGTTTGCCAACTGAAATTTCAAGCGAAATTCATAGTAGAAGGTGATATTTGGGATTGTAGAATAAGCTAGGAATGAGGTATAGCCAAAGACATCTGTGCCACTGAAACTTGGTTGAGTAATATTAATAGCTGGATTAAAAAAGAGTAAATTCAATGTTAGAGCAAAATGTCCAACACATGTGTTTACAAGTTCTATTTCCTAGTCTGGTTTAGAACTTAAAAGCTTATAAATAAAACTAATAATTTGATACGTTGTAATATTTTACACACAGGCAGATATAGTTTGGTTTTCCTCTGAGAAAAAATATATTTATTTTTCAGCTTTAAATAGGCTGATTTAAGAAAATGAATTATTGGCAACTACTGCCATCTCCTGGATTCTAGGTAACATTGCTACAAATAAAAGTATTCGGCAATATTTACTCAAGACTCAGACAAACAAAAGAAAATACAGAAAAAAATTTTCCTGTTAAAAGAATTGCCATCTCTGACAGGATTTGAGTGAAAGTGAGTACAAGGATATGCTGAAAAGGCCATTGAAAAATAATTCTTCACAGATAGAGGAAATAAGAAAAAGAAGCATTATAACATTATGACTTTGCAGCACAGTGAATAGGACCTACATGAAGTACAAATAAAATCAAGTCTATACATGTCTGTACAGAAAACAGAGCGCTGGTGTTAAGTGCTACATGGCCCCTAGGGCTGGCACCCAGTAGCCAGACTGCTGTAGTCACTTCCTGGAGCTGATGCTCAGAGATCACATAATGCTTGTATGGACAATATGGCTCAGTAAAAACAGGAGAAAGAGGAATGACAGCTTTATCCTGAAAGACTGGTATGGGACTAGATTTGAAAGATTCGAGCAGTTACCTCCAACCAACCTGTGCACCAGATGTGACCGGATACAGCTTTAGGAATGAAGGCAGTATGAGGGATTGGAGGAGGAAGGAATACAAAGCTGCAGCATGCACAAAGCAGATGGGAAACACTAGTAAAGATTTATAATACTCCCCAGGTAAATCTATATTGGCCTAAGTACATCTAAGCACCTCAATGCTTACAGGGTGGGAGAAACAATAACTCCTAATTCTAAAAATGTCATCACTACCTCTGGAGTGTGGAATCTGTTTCTAAATTTGCAGCCTGGGAAACCTGCCATATTGGCACTGATCTGGCAGACATCGCCTTCATACCTGCATCTGAGAAAAGGTGCAGACACAGGAATAGCAAAACTTTTCTAGCACAGACTTGGAGTTTGCAGCAGTACTGAGTGTACTGTCCCATTTATTGAGTGCTACTCCACACATGTGACACATTATGCCTTGCTCTTGATCTTAAATGGGAGCCAGAAAATTTCCATATGAAACAATGGTTTTGTCCTAATCAGAAGGACACTGGAAATGAGTCTGGCTGAACACAACCTCAAGCCTCAGACCTCTGTGAGTCATGGTCTACATTGGAGGCAAATCTCAACTCCCCTATATTTAAATCTGATGTTAGTTTCAATCCACCCATATTCCCTTAGATTACTTGCGCACGACTGAAGGTGTCTCAAATTCTGTATTCTTGCTAACTCAGGAAAATATGACACACAGACAGCTCCTTTAATGCAAAGTATTCTTCCTTTTCTTTTCTTTATTTTTTCTCCCTTTTTTTTGTGTCTTCATATTTATTTAATAAACCACAAAATATTTAAGAGACAAGAAGATTTTAAAACAAAGGAATCCTTTGTGTTTATTGTCTTTTCATGCTTTGATTTATAATGGGAAAAACAAATTCCCCCATGTACCTTTACAGAGCCAGGTAACTTGGTTTACTGACAGAGATCACTGAAGAATCTATTCCTGACAAGTTATTCCCAACAGGGAACAACTCTTTATCCCCAGGATGAGATATGCCACTGTCTCAGCTGTTTCCTTGGAGCATTCTAACTGGGGAGTTGTTTTCTTGCCTTTCTACTTGCTCCTTCCAGTATTACATATAAAGCTGGATTAAAGATTGACAAAGGACCTCCAATGCAAGAAAGGCACAGACCTGTTGGAACAAGTCCAGAGGAGGCCACTGAGTTGGTCACAGGGCTGGAACCCCTCCCCTATGAAGATGTGGGAGAGTCTTAGAGAGATAGGGCTGTTCAGCCTGGAGAAGAGGTGGCTCTGGGGAGACCTTGTAGCAGCCTTCCAGTACCTAAAGAGGACTTACAGGAAAGCTGAAGAATGACTTTTCACAAGGGCCTGTAGGGATAGGACAGGGAAGAATGGCCTTAAGATGAAGGAGGGTAGTTTAAATTAGATATTAGGAGGAAACTTTTTATTGTGAAGGTGATGAGGCTCTGCAACCAGAGAGGTTGTGGATTCCTCAGGTTGGATGGGGGTCTGAGCAACCTGGTCTAGTGGAAGGTGTCCCTGGCAGGGGGTTGGAACAGAATGACCATTAAGGTCTTTTCCAAGCCAAAGCATAAAATAATTCTATGATTCTATAATCCGTGACACAGATGTCTACGTAGCAGCTGACTACCTAATGTTGCATTTTACATTAGTAGAAATCCCAAGCAAATTTAAGATACAATTTCATATAAAACACCTTCCTTACACAGGACAGGTGAAGAGTATTCTAAAATGCTTATTTCATCCCACCAAGTAAAAAGGTAGCTTTGGGTTGTAAGTCAGAGTAAAGTATTTCAGACTTCCAAAGATAGGTGGGCTGAAGTCTTTCTGCTCTGTATCCTAAACCTCTTCTCATTCTGCATGTTCTTTGTCTCTAGTCTTCATTGCTATAAGCTAAATGGTTGTGAAATTCTGAACTCATTCTCTGTGAAATCAAGGAAGCTTTTTTTTTTTCTGATTTTAAAGACTAGTAACCCTAGGACACTTGGAAACTAAATAATTTGCACAAAATTGAGCACAGTTTGGAGAGTATGGAAGAACAGAATATGGATCTCTGAACTCCAGGTCAGAACACAATCACTAAACATTCTTTGCTCCTGGATGTCTGAGCACAGCCATTCTGAAAGCATCTGACAAGAACCAATTTTCCTGTGTAATGTCCATCTTTGACTACTTGAGCATCTCCTCTCAGTTCTTTATGATCTTTTTAATCCCTTTTGTTGGGACGATGAAGCACATTCCATAACAGATCAGCATTATAGGGACTAAAGATATTCTTGCCTTCCTTAGGTTCCATAGGTGGTAATGGACAGCACCATCCAATAGGTTTGGGGATCAACAATAGTAACACAAATCAGTGAAATAATAACCCAAGTAAAAATAACAGTAAATCCAGTACATCACTAACAGTGGGCTAAACTTAATATCTGGGCAAAGACTTACATAATGTTAGCTCATCAGGAGGCCAGCAGGAAGCAGGGCACATTGCTCCAGAGGAGCAATTCAGACCCACAAACAGATGTGGAAATTCCAAATTCTCTGGTTGGACTCTCTCTATTTACTGTTGGTTTGCAAAGGCACTATCCACATTTGTTAACCAGCTGCCATATTCCAGGCCTGTTCCTCTCTGTGCTGGTTCCTCCCTGTGCATACACAGTGCTTGGATCCAAAGTGAAGTGGTGCATGAGCACCATACAGAGCTACATCTCCATCAGGCATGTAGTCCTGAAGAGGAATAATACTTTTTAAGGCAATAGGAGTCCCATGGGCACTTTTAATGGAAACCATTACAAACTATTTTGGTTTACTTATTCACAGTTTTCCCCACTGTACTGAAGACGTTTCTCACACCTAGTAGAAGTCAGATGCAGTATCTAATAAACCACCCTATTCTTAGCAGGCAGGCACATGAAGTAAGAGTTTGCAAACAGTCCTCCCTATGTTGGTCTCTGGAGAGTAAAATGTTATTTAGAAATGTTAATTAGCACTGAGTCAAAAGCTTATATTTCTGGCTAGCCCAATCTATCTAGCTTGATAGGTATTCCATATTTTATCTGTCTCTGAACTGCCACTTATAGATTTTATACCACATTTTTCGTCATGTTTCTTCTCTATTCCAAGAATTGTTTGTCAAGAGATCTTTATCCAATTGCATAAAAAAGGGAAAGGCCATCAGTAAATGTGCATCAGTGTTTGAGATTCATTTCATGCCATGACCTTAATTAGTTTGATTTTAATGCAGACTAGGTTGCCATACTTGCATATATTTTTAACTTAAAAATTGAAAAGGAAAGTAATAACCCTGTATGAAAAATACAGTGATTGGCAAAATCATATGAGGCAAAACAACTCCACCTTTTCTTTTTTTACTCTCTACCTTTTCATTATAAAACTATTGAGCCAAGACTGCTGAAAACTGTATAATCTTTTCCTTGAAACACAGTTCTTTTAACAATATTTTAATATGTTTGAGGCTGGTTGAATTAGCAGAGGGTACAGCTAACCTCACTTGGTTATTTTTCTTTTCCAGTCTCTACATCATCCAGACTGATTTCTACTCTTGCTCTTGCAGTGCACAGTCTGAAGTGGTAAAGAACAGAGATGTGTTCCAACATCTTTGATTACGAGCCTTGCTCACACACTCCAAATTAACATTGTGACTAAAATACACATTGCTCTGACAGAATGCTTTATCAACTTTTTGTCCTTGATCTTGTCCTGTGTCTCTCTGTCAGTTCTATGTCATTCATCATTCTGCTTTGCTGCATTCCCAGTATTGAACAAGTAATAACACATGATATGTCCCATTGACTCACAAACAAATAATGACAAATTATCCCATTATACAAATGTATCAATATGGTTGACTACTTACTTCCCTAACATTGTATATCTCATCGGAGCTGAGCACAAAAAATGAGAGTTAAAAAAATCAGCTGTGGTTTGAAAAAATCTTAACAAAGTGAAGAGAATAAAGTGACAAAGAGAATAATGGTTTCCTTATCTTTGACTTTTCTGTTATGAGTTAAAATTAATGTTCCTTCAGCATTGACTGGCCATACATCTTGGACAACAGCTTTAAAATACATTGCAAAAACCAGGACACATTAAAGGGAAAGAAAGAGTTGAAGACTTCAGGCTACAGAACTGCAACCAGATTATACACTTTTTTTATATTAACACTGACTAACTGTGAATAGTTACCAGCTCAGCATCTGGCTCCAAGATCAGCAGCCATATACAGTGTGGGATGAATAGTATAGAGTTTTCCTGCTCATATTTCATAGAATCACAGAATTACAGAATCATCAAGGTTTGAAGAGGCCTTCACAGTCACCCAGTCAAGCCAAAAATCTGGCACCACCATAATCACCATATCCCCAAGTAACACATCCAGATGCCTCTCAGATGCTTCCAGAGATGGTGAGCCCACCACCTTCCTGGACAGTGTATTCCAATGCCTAACCACTCTTTCAATGATATTTTTCGGGTAACATCTAATCTAATCTGAATCTTCCATGGTGAAATTTGTGGCCATTTCCTCTTGTTCTGCTCCTTGAGACACAGCAGAAGAGACTGACGCCCACCTCACTACAGTCTCCTTTCAGGTAATTGCAGAGAGCAATGAGGTTCCCTCTGAGTCTTCTCCAGACTGAACAACCACAGCTCCCTCAGCTGCTCCTCATAGGACCTGTTTCCCAAACCCTTCAGCAGCTTCATTGTCCTTCTCTGGACATGCCCTAGACCCTCACTGTCTTCTTTGGTAAGAGGCCCAGAACTGTACACAGCACTTGAGGTGTGGCCTCACCAGTGCCAAGTACAGGGGGACAATTCCTGCCCTGGGCTTGCTGGCCACACTGATACAGGCCAGGATGCCACTGGTCTTCTTGGCCACCTGGGCACACACTGGCTCATGTTCATCTGCTGCTGACCAGCAACCTCAAATTCCTTTCATTTGAGCAGCTCTCAAGCCAATCTTCCCTAAGTGATAGGACTGTTGCAAAGACAAGTTATTTGCAAAGACAATATTGAAAAATGAATGGAAATTACTACCAAGTATTGTACTTCACAGGCTTCCAAGCTGTGGTGGGTTGACCCTTGCTGGACACCAAGTGCCCACCAAAGCAGCTATGTCACTCCCCTCCTCAGAATGGACAGAGAAAATAGAATGGAATTACATGGCTTACAATAAGGACAGGGAAAGATCACTCACCAGTGTAGCAGGGCATCTCACCCCCTCTGAAACTTACCTATTGTTACTCAACCTGTCAGATAACTCAAGCAGGACAAGCTGTCTTGTAGTGAGTTATTTTGGCAACATGGGGTTAACCCTGGTCTGGCATCTCCCAGCTGCCAATAAATATATTAATGTTGAGGTGAGATTTGGGAAGATAAACCAGATTTCTGACTCACAGGCCCCTTAATTTACAAATATATAAGTCACACCAAACTTTCACAAAGCAGAAATCTTCTATACATTTTCCTGGAAATGTGTGCAGGCTCTCCCATGAGCAGAGATGCTTCACCCTTACTCCCCAGGGATTAAGTGATGGAATCTGTGCACATTATTTTCATTTAAGTGGTTACATTCAACTCCTAATCAATACTATTACTTTTGTTAGCTTTAATATAGCTATATACCTTGATATAGTGCACTGTTTTGTTATGCTGCAATCTACTAGTAGTTCTTTAATTTTATACTATGCAGTAAGTAATTCTGATTAAGGTCTTTTATCTCTTGTCTGTGAAATAAACAATTTATTTTAATAAATAGATCTGTTTTGTCATCATTGGAACCCATGGGCCAGAATAATTCCTTGAATTTAAGCTTCTGTTGAATTCTGAGGCTAAGATAAGGTTTGTCTGCGCTCATCCCATGATAACCAGTTACTGTCACCAACAAAACAGGCTTTCTGGAGGAAAAACTGTCAATCAAATGAGAGTAGGGTAATGAGAAATAAAACCAGTTCCTAAAATATTTGCCCTCTCCCTTCCTTTCTTCTTGGGCTCAACTTCACTTCTGAATTCTCTACCTCCTCCCCCACGACTGGCACAGGGTGATGGGGCATAGGGGTTGTGGATGAAGCCTCTGCCACTTCCTCTTCCTGAGTGAAAGAACTATTCGCACTCTTCCCCCATTCCAGTGTGGGGTCCCTCCCATGGGAGACAGTCCTCCATGGACTTCTCCTACATGAATCCTTTCCACAGGCTACAGTTCTTCACAGCATGGGTTTCCCACAGGGTCACAAGTCCTGCCATCAAACTGCTCCAGTGTGGGCTCTTCTCTTCATGGGTCCACAGGTCCTGCTAGACCCTGCTATGGCTCAGGCTTCCCATGGGGTCACAGCCTGGGATCCTCCATGGCCTGCTGGTGGATAACTTCTCCATTTTGGGCCTCCACAGGCTGGAGGCGGACAGCTGCCTCACCATGGTCTTAACCATGGGCTGCAGGGTAACCTTGCCATGCAAACCCACTTTTCTTGCTGGAAACTCTGGGAAGTCCAAGGAGGAAAAGATAAGGAGTGCTAGAGCTGCAGGGTGGTGCAGTGCCAGCTGAGGGTTCAAGGTGGTAGTAAATACTCCTGATGTCTGGAATTCTGTTGTATCAGGAGTTAGTGATCCACTTAATGGGTCATTCAGGTGTATGACTTTCCTTCCCCACCTCCAGGACTTATGGATTCCTTTAACCTGTCTTGTGGCATCAATAATCATGGAGTCATCAGAGTTATACTTTGGGAACTGAAATTTGAAATAATAAAAGTGATTTCCCTGCTCAGAGATGAAAATATGATTCTCAAAAACTGCTAGTACAGCAGTGACATTAATAGTGTGTGTGTGTCTATATGTGTTTTTCACAATTTTTATGACATTCCTCACATTGGAGGGGTGGGGGAAATAAAGGCCCAGTGAAAACAAAATGATCCAGAAAATAAATTCTCTTGAACAGTAAGAAGAGCAACCCTGATCAGCATTCCCTGAGGTCTTTTATCACTGACCAGGAACCTTGCAATGCAGATTTTTTTTAGCTGAGGAAATTCCCTTTGGGCATCTGCTGTCACCGAAGTGCACAACTCAGTCTGCAGACCCAAACAACTCTGAAGGTGACATTGTGTGCCAAACATAGCTGCACAGAAACAATTTGCTTGCAGGCTGATTTTCACTCTACAGAACTTGAAGCAAGTGACTATTCCCACTTCAACACTTTGAAATTAATTTTATACATAGGGGAATACATCCCACAAAAAACCTGCTGGAATTCTTTAGACTGTGAAACATTACTATAAGTGTTGCTCAGAAATGTTTCAAGGAAGAACCTTACAGATTGCTGTGAATGTGTGCTGTGAATGACCCTTTTCAGGGTGTGTTTGCTAAATACAGTGTCACAGACCTAGTACTCTCCTTCATGTTGTCACATATGTGAAACTAAACCACTAAGGTTGGGTCTAAAAATGCTGCAAATGACACAATTACTCATTTTAGCAATGCACATGCCTTTGAAATCCTTCTCCCTTTAAATTTGCATTTGTACTTACAATGTGCTTGCTCTTGACTCTTGGCTTAACAAAAGGCTTCATGTTATGACCAACAGCTTCTCAGAAGAGCCTTGTTTCTTGTGTAACATATAATTACCAACAACACCAGGTGAACATTTCCAGTCCTGGTGAATGGACCATTCCTCCTTCAGTTGCATTTAGGAGGTCAATACAATTCTGCAGTACAATGATACACTGATATTTAAGATTTCTGCATCTTGATATATCAAATTTTTTTACACTTAGATATTTCAAACATACCGATCTTATATTTTACAGACTGTATCACTCTCCTGTACAAACCAGAAAATGCCTCCATTCTGTGCTTAGATAGAAGTGTAAACAAAAATAGAAAATAAAAAGAAATAAAGGCTGACTACAGAGATGGTAGCAAACAACTCTAATCAACTCTGTGATACTAAACACTGGGGGACATTTATAGTCTGCAAAGAATAAAATGCAAGCAACTTTTTACTAATTTAAATGTGAAAGGAAATTTATCAGACTAAGGGCTTGAATGCTGGCTGCTTTCACACAAATCTACTGAAAAGCCAGAGCTCAATAGCTGGATTCAGTTTAAATGATGTAGATCCCTTTATCTGCAGCTTAAAAAAAGTGAAGCCACTTGGGGAAATTAATCAATCTGCCCATGTAGACATAGTCTCTTTTCCAAAGTGTTGTGCATTGATGGTGTTCTCCTCCCTTCCCCTCTGCCTCACCCCCCAGCCAAGTAGGAAGTCATGGAGGCATTTAACTCTGCAAATCAACAGTAAAGCCCCACCCCTATCCCAGGAGCCACCAGCCCATCACAGGTGCAGCTCCACAACCCCAGAGGGGCACAGAGCACAAAAGCAGGCAGGATCCAAACCAAGGAGTCAGAGGAAGGAACACCTTGCCCAGATGTCTCCCAGGGCTGTCAGGATACCTTCAGCCCTGGTGTCAAGGTGTGACACACCCCATGATGAGTCAACCATGGATCAGAGGATGTAACTGCCATGGGGTATGGGACACGTTATGGGATGTAGCTGAAGAGCATTTTGGAATAGCACAGGACTTATGGGTGTCTAAAAGAAGAAATTAGGTGATTTAGGGAGGAGAAAGTGTGGAAAACAGAGGGATACAGAGAGAGTCACATGAATAGATCAGAATGCTTGTCTGGTTGTGTCCTCCACCTGATCAACATGGTCTATACTCTCTTCTGTTTTATACTATCATCTTCCCTCGCCTTGGCCCATTGTGCCATAGCTGTGTAGGTTCTTGAGACACATTTCAATGTATAGTGATCAACTTGCAGTCAAAATAATGTGGTCATCTAGTGATAAAAGCAAGAAAAATGTATAATAGGAGATAATGCATCTTGTTATGTATATTTGGAAAAATGGACATGCTTTTGGAAGCTTTTATTGATGTCTGAAACAAGCATAGCATAACAAATAAACTCAGAGCCATTGTTACCAGCCTGCTTAGACTGCAGAATGCTCCATCTGATTCAGAAATGTAAGAAAAGTCCTTGTTAGTCCCAGACCTTGTCTATTTTTCCATATTTATATGTTTGTTTAACAGAAGTTATCTGTCCTTACATTTTTACCTCATTTCTCATATTTACAATAGTCCTATAATTTTCTTCACTTTTTGAATGTCATGCATTTCACATAAAATGATATATTTTTAACTTGTCATGTCAAGCAGTTTGTTTGTTTTTTTTTTTTAAATTTAATAGTGACAATGGTTTTATTATTACTTTTCCTTACATACATTGCTGTTGTTCTTAGTATGACTTCCAACCCTTAACAGATGGCAGCTGGAGCTCTGATATGGGGAAGATCTGTATCTGTGGGCTCATTTATGGCTCTGTCCACATCTTTATTTATCCTTACTTTGTCTTTTGCGAATAATCTCTAGCAGTAGGAGTAGCAACGCTGGCATGAAATTGCAATTGTATTTGATACATCAGTTGTATTCATTTTATCAAGTAATCACTGTGACATCTCACTTGTTCCATGCTGATGAAGACCAACTATTATTTGATAAACATTTTGATAGACAGCTTTTCTTCAGTGTTTCAGACACAAGGTAGCAAGCACTGGCTTATAATCTGAATGGTAGAGACAATATTATTGTGTATCTTAAACAAAAGATGATTAATTTAAAATGTGTGCTTCTATGCCTTAATTTTTATGGACCATTTCTTTCTATTAAATTTATTGTCTGGGACACAAATTTTGTCATAGTAAACAATTAAGTTTGCTTTCTGCTTCTAAAATAATTTAAATTGTTCTACCATTTTAATTAGACAATCTGTCATTATCTTCAAATAACCCCCAAAAATATGGCTTTGATGCTGCTAGGGCTATCCATAAAGATACATCCAGCCTCCACTCATTGTGGCTCTGTTTCTCCCTTCTTTGTTTTAGAAAATGTGATAAAGGGGCCTCTTGCAACTCATTTTAAGACTTCTGTCTGTGCTCAGTTTATTTATGTTTTTCTAAATTGTTAAGATACAGTTCAATAAAATAATTTTTCTTATTTCAAGAATAGTTTCTTATGTTGTCAGCTGATTATCTTAGATTTATATTCTGTCCTGTAAAGCTGAGTGTTCTTTCCCATTTTGCTTGCTTATAGTGATGATCCAGACAATTTTCCCTTTCCATTCATTAAAATGTGTGGAAAGGGAAAAGCATCTTTCTGTGCTTTCAAATACTCTAGTTTTGTAGCTCGATCAAACTAATGAATTTCTGTACTTTCTCTCAATTTAGGTTCTCAATTTTTATGTAGTCTCCCAATTTAGAGTCAGTTAAATACAAAGAGTTGCAGAAGAGCCTCATTGAACAACTGCAGGGAAAAAAAAATCAGATAATATTCAGTGTTGACAGATGTAAATTGGAGTTTATTACAGAAACAGTCCTAGCCTTCAATACAGAATCATAGGCTCTGACCTCACCATCAGCTTTCAAAGAAGGAGGTGTTGGAAATTTTAATAAGCACTTTCATGAATATATCAGTGTACTCATAAAAGAAAACAGAATGGAAGAATTGGTTAAGTAAGGGCAGAGAGTAAAACAGAAAAATGTCAAACACCACTGCATAAAGCAGTGGCATTATCACACCTTGAATATAGTACCTTTAATCAGCTCTGGAGCCTCATTTTAAAGAGGCTGCAGTGGAATTGAGAAGTAACAAAGAAATGCAGCTTGGATAGCTAGAGGTGCAGCAAATGAAGTCCCAGTGTATTGCTACTGTAAACTAGGAAAGGTTACCAAGAAATTATCATACATGTTTCAAATACTCACCTCTTCTATTTGCTATCAAGTATCATGGTTAGATGAAAACAGATAAAACATAAATGTTCATCTATTGAAAATTTTGGAAATAAAAATTTTAAATAAGACTTAAATATATATATATGATATGACAAAAAACAACCTGATCATTGTTTAATATTTATTTGAAAAGGCACTTCATGTGCATCACTAAATAAGCTCAGAACCAGTGATTATTTTCTATATATAAGCTTTTCAATAATTACTTCTTGCTTCATTCACTGTTAGGGGAAAGAATATCCTGGATGTTCACATACAGGAATTTCTGACCTAGAACAATCAATATAATCAGTGGTCAAGGAATAAAAGTCCTTCCTTTGACAATGTTAGTCAAAGTGACCTATTTTATTTGCTTTATTATTTTCACTTCATCCTGTCTCCTGTTTCACAGCAAAGCATGCCACCTAGTATTTCCCATCTTCTCTGAGTAAACCCTCAGCTTCTTTAATCCCTCTGTCTACCTTTCTCTGGCTGGAACCTTTATGAAGCAACACATGGGAAGGATGATCAGCTTAGCCATTTTTTGCCTGTGATTGAACTTTGGGCTGTGTTTTTAGGTGGAGAGGTGGTGACTTTCAGTGTTTAACCTTCAAAACATTTGACATGTTTCTTACCAGAGCTTCTATGAATGACAGAAACTATGACCAATGCATGAAGAAAATGTTTCTTACCATCACTGCAGAGGATTCCAGACCTTCCGTAGGGACACAAGCAAACAGCATCTCGCCGGGACTTTGGAAAACACGTAGCACCGTGTCCACATGGATTTTCATCACAAGTTGCAAACTGGCAGAGTTTTCCAGTGTAGAGTTTAGGGCATTCACAATACCAATTTTCTTCATCACTGACAAATTTAAATTAAAGCAAGCAAACAAAAAAGTGTCAGTACCAAAATGCACTCAAAGCAAGCACTTAGACTTACACTTAGAGAAAAGCTGTGGCATCTGACTTATGGTTGTAATAGATCTCTTTGTTTTTGCTAGTGTTCCTGGCATTAGACATGCCAGAATGCCTTATTGCTGACTTGAGATGACAGTTTCTTTTGGGTTTAATTTGATATTTGAATTTTTCTTTCTTTTGCTGGTGAGATATGTGACTTTTCTAATGTCTCACTAGTTATTTGTGCTGCTGCTTTCATAGCATAGTCAAAATAACTGCTACAGGAAAATAGGTCTTCTATTATGTCTGGAAAAATGAAAGTATGTGAGAACAAAAAATGAAAGTTACTAGTTTATTTTGCAAATGGAAACATCATTTGTATATTCAGGTACTACACAGAGCTTGTATGTATACAGTAAGATGCAAAAAATCCTGAAATATGAACACTTGCAGTAGTGATTATATTGAACTTGAAACAGATTAAACAAGTAATATCTCTGCTATCATATAACTTACGTTCCCAGTCACAGAAAGAATATTAGAATAGGCAAGGATAAAAAAAATTTGTAATCAGTCTTGAGGGTTGACAAAACTCATGTTTAGAAATGTACATATTCTGATTGTATCAACTTTTTTATAGTATTTAAAGATAGCACAATGACAGATATAGTAGGAAAACCAAAAACAGAGAGGAAAACAAAAGAGTGCAGGATGTTACCATCTATCACTTATTATAAATATAATTTTACAAAAGGTCTTATTTGATTTTTTCCTTATATTATGGCTAAAAATAGATGACAGCTAGATAGGTCAGTTCACGTGATTGCTCAGTATTCATGTACATCCTCAGTATTGAACAGAAACATGTCTGCCTTTTACTTGAAAAGGTCACATGTGCCCGTGGGTATGAATGCAGAAGACATGGTGCATGTTGTATCAAATCACACTCATTGTGGTTTTCCAATAATAGCATAATCATTAGGATGAGCACTGATAAAATTTCAAATACATGTGATTTCTAAAAATTCATTATCTGCTTATAATATCCATGCAATCAGGTGAAAGAAAATAATCTGGAGCTGAAAGACTTCCTGTATTTTTTAAAAGAGGGAAATAAGTAAGTCTTGTGACAGTCCTTGCTCATAGCAGTTGATTAGTGTGTTCCTAAACTGACCACCCACAGAGCAGGGGAGTGAGGATCTCAGCTTGAGAGTCTACCAGAATGAATCTCATGAATAATGCCTCCAGACACCTTTGCAAAAGAAAATTGCTATCAGCTGCAATAATAAATTTCTGTGTGTAGCCTATTCTATTTATAGATCTGCTGCAGACAGAAGGAGAGGAATCTAAATGAGCTACTGGATTGCTTTCATTTGTGCAGCATTGAGAATCCTGCTTTCAGAGGTTTTAATATCAACATTACACAGTTCAGCTAATTAAAAAAGCATTAATAAACTGAATTATTCCTGGAAATCTACAATTGTTGGTGATGATTTTTAGTTATCAAATGTATTTGTTTGTATATAGAAGAAAAGGCAGATCATTGCTGCTGACTGCCATAAGACACAGATTTTAAGTCTTCACCTTTAAAGAAAAAAAATTCATACATTCTTTCAATGACCTGTATATGCCAACATTGGCCATTTCTTTTTATGGTCTTACTTTTGCTATTGTGGAGAAGATTAAAAATAGCAGGTTTCATAACAAATTGTGAGTAATTTGTGGTTAACAAAATGAGCAATGTTATGACATTTCAGTATTGGTGCTGTAACATTCTAATAGCAAAGAAGAGGGATTCCTGATAAGGCCAAGAAAACAGATTTTAAAACGTTCTACCAAATAGTATAAAGCTTGAAAATATAACAGCTAACCACAGAGAAAGAAAATGATCACATCCATTTCATAAGAATTAGTATACAAAGCCCCAAATAACTTACTCTCTTTCAAAGCACGCTGTAACTGTACTAGGTTAAGAGAAGGATAAAATTTCCCATATTCTATTGAATTAATCTCAGATGCAAGAAACACATAATACTCGAATAACCACGAACTTCTCCCAGGTGGATTTCACAATTTCATGATGGCCTGCTACCCTTTATAAATGCAAAAGCAAATGAAAGGGGGCGGAAAATCAGAACAGTAATATCTTTTGCCTATGCTGTTCACCTGTGAATGAGTCAAGAAAAACTTATTGGATAATTACATACGTGAGCTGAAGAAAGTTAAAAACAAGGAAAATACTAGAATTTTGAAACTGAAGAACCAGAAACAAATTTGGAGTGTTTTGCTGAAACATGTTATATGACCATATTAGTGTTTGAGTTCAGATCCAGAGCATCCTTTGCAGAAAATCTCCTGGCTGTCCCCTGTTGAAATGCCTTGTTCCACATTGTGTCTCTAGAGCACATAAACTGAATTTCTTTCTTATGAACTTGCACCATAAGATTGCCTCACATCTCAGGTTGCTTCAGCTGTATGGACTTGGCATTCAGACCCAGACCAGGTCTAGTGTGAGTCAAAGCTTCTTGAAACATGAATAATGGGGATGTTGAGTCCTCAGCACTAATTGATTTGACCTGCAAATCTATGTCTATTGAATTACATTATCTACTGATATGGATGCAGATTTATAAGCCATCAAAAGAAAATCATGCAGCCATGATGTATGTTACAATCAAAAAACCCTCCAGATTTTACACCAGAGCACTGACAAACTCCAGGAGTTAATAGAGAAAAAAAACCAAAACAAAACCCCTAACTATTCAGAATCATATGAAGGAAGAAGGACACAAAGAGTGAGAGAAAATACAGAAATGGTGGAGTAAAGAAGTGAAAGAGACAAGGAGAGTATTTGTAGAGCACCACCAGCTCATGTCTCCAGGCTTATGATACAGAGAAAAAAGGTGCAGGGAAAATGAACTATTCCCTGACATTCTTATAATCCTCTGAAATGGTAAGGGACATATTTTGTATTACCATGTTAGAATGGTAATTTCCCATGTTAAAATATTCCTTTGATCTTTGGTTTAGATACTGGATTGGAAAGAAAGTCACTGAGAAATATTTGCATGATATGACATGGTATAGGTAATTCAGTAATACAATTTCTCTCCTTGAATCAATGTTACATCAGTGACCTGATTTAATGAAATCAAAGTTTTCTATAAGATTGGCAGCTTTGGGATGCCAACACAAATTGTGGTAACTTATTTATTTTAAATATTGCTCAATACAGAGGAGACTGGATTGTAATACCTTAGTAATCCAGTCACACCTGTATTTAACCAGCTGTTAAACACCTGCTTTTGACTTAAATCAATTCTGTTTTAGAAAGAAAAGATTATAATCTCACTTTACAATGTGTCACAGACATCATCCGTACTCTATTGACACAGTGTTGTGTTTGCCCAGAGTATAATTTTCTATATTCTTGTGCTTTTTCCATCTCTAAAGTAGGAGTACAATGAAAGCACTGTACATGCCCTTTCTGTAGTTTTATGCAAGAGGGCTTCCCTTGAAGGAAGCACACTCAATACCCTTTAATCATGATCTTCAAGGTCCCTTACAACACAAAGCATTCTATGATTCTATGATTCCACGGTTGTACTGTGTGTCACAATGGGTTCAATATTTAATGACATAGGTTCTTTTAGTGCCCTCATTATCTTATCTGTAATGAAGTTATGGAAGTTGGAGGGAACAGCTCCTTCAGTCAATAAGTAGTAGATGTAAATAATTTATTTTCAAGTTGTTACTATTATGTTTTCCTTGCGCTCTTTTGTTTTAAAATACTGGAAAATGAAAGGCCTATCATACTTTTTTAGCTTAAGCTTTAAGTTGAATTATGCTTCATGCAAAAATTCATTTAATTGGTTTCCAGAATATACCAGCAAAGGCAATTACAATCTTCCTTTGAAAGCTTTGTGTAATAGACAAATCCACAGAAACTCAGTGGAGCCAGAAGGATAACCTTATCTCATCAATAATCTTAAAAATATCAAAGGACAATATATAAAGGAGGTGTTTCTTCCTTGTGCACAGCAGGCATTTTTTGTCATATAATGTATCTGCCAATCTTTCCTTCTATTATACAGCTCCCAAAATCAATTCAGCTTTCATGCTGCTTTAGTACTTTTCACTCAGGTTTCCTCAATTACGGTATCTTGTGTAGCTCTGTATGCTTTTGTTATCTTTACTATTTTGAATTATTTTTTCCCCTGTCTGGAAGCATTATTCTGCAAGTTCTGTCAGTTCATTTTAATTTGCTTTTCTTTTGACTGAAAGCATTTGTGTATTGGGTTTGTGTGGCCAGGCTTTGGTAGTGGCAGGGACCTACAGGGGTGGCTTTTGTGGGAAGCTGCCAGAAGCTTCCCCCATGTCCAATAGAGCCACAGCCAGGTGGGCTGTGAGATGGACCTGCCACTGGCCAAGTCCATCAGCAATGATTGCAAAATCTCTGGGATAATGTAGTTAAGAAGTAGAAAAGAAAGCCCTGGCAGCAGCCCATGCTGGAGCAGGATCCTGGAAGGACCATGGAGACAGGAGCCATGCTGAAGCAGGTTTGTTAGTAGGACTTGTGTCCCTGTGCCTTGGAACACACACTGGAGCAGCTCCTAAAGCAATGCAGCCCATGGGCCTTCCCACATTGCAGAAGTACATGAAGAACTGTTTCCTGAAGGAGGAACCCCACACTGGAGCAGGAGAAGAGTGAGGAGCCCTCCCACTCTTCAGTGGGAGGGCAGCAGAGCAGAGACTTGTGACGAAATGACTGCAACCCACATTCCCCACTCCCCTGTGCCACTGTGGGGGTGGAGGTAGAGAATTTGGGAATTAAGTTGAGGCCAGAAAGAAGGAAGGGGTGAAGGGAAGGTGATTTAAGATTTGGTTTTATTTCTTTTTACCCTACTCTGATTCAATTGGTGATATTTTTTTTTTTTTTTCCTAGAGTTAAGCCTATTTTACCCATGACAGCCTGACCTATGAGCCTTTCATTATCTTCTCTCACTTGTTCAGCTGAGGAGGATAGAGCAGCTCTGGTGGGCACCTGGTGCACAGCCAGGCTCAACACACCAAAATTTTCTAAACTGCTTTTCTTTATATAGAGGCTCTCTTTAAACCAAGAACAAATCACTCATGAATTAAGTTGGTTTAGAAAACTCATAGGGAAAATGTTTTGCACCTTGCTTGCCTCTTGTTAATGTAGGAGAAAAAGACCATTGTGTATCAGTGCATTTCCACACCCAAACAAATGTTTCCAAATAAGGAAAAGGGATTCCTTTTCACCCTGGCTGTTAAGGAGAACCACCAGAACTTTCTGTGTTTCTGCCACCATGGCTGGCTCAGTGCCAGGATAGGCGCACCTATTGGGTTTTGGAAATGTTTCTCAAAACCTGTAGCTGGTTCTATTGGCAGTTTGCCAAAAGAACCCTCCTTGATTGTTGTGCAGCTAAGAAAGAGCACAGAGGTGCTCAAGTGCATTTTTGGGTGTCTTAGCCAGTGCTAAAGGTTTCTCTGCACCGTGCCCAACTTTTGTTTTGTTTCTGTATTGTTTGTTATTTTCTCTTTTATTAAAACCTTTGCTTTTCAAAACACTCCCAATGAGCCCTCTCACAAATATTATTGAGCCACTCTGGGAGGTTGCAGGCCAACCCCCAGGACTTGATACATCTTCATGGGGCTCATTACACTCTGGCCTTGTCTAAGATTGTATCACCATTATGTACAAACTGATTCAACTCTAGCAGAAAATTAATTTGTAGGACCCAAATAAAGCTTTATTCATCCCAGTAAGACAGCAATGACCATCTGCTCTACCTTATCATTATGCATATGAGTTTCCTTGAGCAAGAATACACTGTTTCAACAATACCTAAACCGTGGAAAGTTTCCTGGAGTGTGATTTAGCTGTGATTTGGGAACGACAGAATTTGATTTATGGAAATAAGAAGGAAAAGGAACTCTTGCTTATTGGCAGATTATCTATTTCAGACCTTCAAAAATGCCATTATTTTCAGGGGTTCAGGAGGGTTTTAATTGATTTTGCAATATACTAATTGAACTTACTAACAGTACTAACTTTATAGGAACATGAAGCCTACTCTTGGGTCTTTTATAAGCACTCTTTAGACTTCATTTTCCACTCACTTAGTCAACATGCAGGATTCCATAACCATCCCATGAAGGATACATATCCATTAAAATGTATGATGCATAAAAAGTTCTGCCCGGTAACGTGTCAGTTATGACCATTCCTGTCAAAAGAGGATGCACAACTGTGGTATCAAGCACTTCTAGGTGCATAATACTAATGACAGATAGCTAAGGATCCCTCAGAAAAAGTACAGCAAGTAATGGTTGGTAAAAACAATCTCTCTGGGCAGAAATCCATTCCCTGACCACATCTAGAAAGAGAAATAATGATCTGTCAGGCTGGATCCAGTGCAAGGGCTGTAATTAGCTCTGACATTACTCCTTTCCCCTATCTCGGTCTTTTCAGTTAAATCTACATTTTGTCCTTCCTCGTGTTGTATGCGAAAAATAGTCAATAGATGTTGACATAGGCTAAATGTATTTATAAAAACGATTTTTTTTAAAGTTGAAAGGCTATGACTTTGATAATAAAAAATTAGGACTATGTGAAACATGTCCAGGTAAGTATACAAATATTTTCAGCAGCATAAGGTTGAAGGCAGATCTCCACATCTTTCTGAAATCATATGCAGCCTAAATTCTGTTTGTCCTTCAAAACTTTATGACAGGAAATTTCCAATTGCTCCCAGCAGTCCCTAGGGCTCCAAACAGCTTTTGCTTCAATATCCCTACTATTTGCAGTAGGACTTGGAAGTACCATACCCAAAGCTACAACATTGAACATTAGATGCAATAGAACATTAGATGGTGTCTATGCCATACTACTTGTTGCAGTGCTTTCATTAATCTTGTATACTATTGTATACTATTACTAATTTCTATTAGAAATTTAAAGCAATTTTTAAGCAAAAAAGAATTTGACTACTTCAATTTTAGATGAATTTATAGGTCGCAGAACTACATGACAGTATTTTCCAAGATTTCAGCTTCATTACAGAACAGCTGCAGTTTGCTAGAGTAATCATGAGGAGACAGGAACAAAATTGCAGGGCAAAATCTTTAATAGTTTGTAAACCAGCAGTATTTCCTTTAAATGCACAACATAATAACTTTGAACTATAATGGCTATATTCTAAATCCAGAACTGTCTACCTTGGAAAGAGGAAAAAATATAATGCAAATCTAGGTGGTCATTATACTTTTCTGTCTTTATCACTTTCATACTAATTTCTTTTTGTGTTTCTAAAAGAGGTTTTATTTATGTTTTTATTATTTTGAGCTTCCATAGATGCAAACTATCCCATTCTGAATTCAATTTACAGAAAGAAGCTTCCATAACCAATTCTTGATGGCATTGTCACTAGTTTTACCAATTTGCAACTCTAATAATTGATCAGTGGCTCAGCACCACTTTAATGTCTATTTAGCACCCATTATCTTTTCTATTTTAAAAACATTCTGAATCACAGGGCTTGATCATCAGTGCTTTCTTTTAAGCCTGGTCTATGTACAAGGCTGGAAGACACAAATCTCTTAAGAGCTCACATCACAGGGTAAGTTAAGCTTTGAACTTGGGCATTATCACCTTTCTATGGTGATTTTCCCAGTTCAGCTAATTTCTTATACCTCCTGATAATACAAATGTAGAGCCTTCTCTTCAATCCTAGGTACCTTTTCATGTCCTAGTTTCAACTCAGTCTCTGAGTTCTAGCTCAACAAAACTGGGATAATTTTACCATATGCACATAACATAGTGTAAATTAATAGATAAGAATTTATGTCTATAAGCATATAGAATATATTCTTATCTATTAATTATATTTTTATCTATTATATCTATTAAAATTAATAAAGGCTCTATGAAAAGTTGCCAACATGGCAAGTGACCTGGTAAACCACAGCTGTTTTGAGCTGACAAAACCTTTACCATTTACTTTGGATATTCCTTTTTCTAACTATCTTAAAAATACCACAAGAGAGAAATTCTGAAGGAATTAACTTCATGGGGTAAAACCTGAATAGAATCTTTCTTTGATGGTTCATCTTTCCATATTGAATCTTCAACTTGTTATTCTCAGTGATTGCCAAAAGAACCTTTATACGTTGCTTGTTTATTTCTTAATGAAAACACAAAACTGGGTGCACAGGCATGTGCTCTGCTTTTTCTCTGAACAGCTAACAGAGCCACAAGGTGGGTCAAGAGCCACAGCTTAGAGAGAGTAAGTGCCCATGGATAATGCTTTTCCATGGAAGGGAAAGATGAGTCATACTTACACAACAATATTTTAGACTTAATGAGAAAGTTGTATCTCTGCACGTTGCCTGTAAATCTTGTACATAGTTTCTAATATTTAAATTGTATTACTTGTCTACCCATGGGCCTTGGGAGCTTTTTGTTTTTTTTTTTCTAATTCTTCAAGTTAAGAAAGGAGAAGATAATATTCCTCCACACAAATCATGTTTCAAAGCAGTAAGCATTTGCAGACTAACATCTGTGTTTGAACAGTGGCCGGTGAAATGTAACCTCTTGTTTCATCTGACTATGCATCACAGAAAATATGATTCTATAATAACATATACTAATTTATATTAAAAAAGGTACTTTTACCATGTCACGGTAGGTAACATATTAAAAATGAATCACTCATCTAATCAGTAAAAATAGCATCACAGAACCCTGCCTGGACTTTTACATATTTTTGAAAGAATATTTGAGTGTTAACTAAAAGTCATTTGTCAACAGAAAATATTTTTTCAACCTCCTTTTTCAACCTCAAATGAAATTAATTACTATCTATACAGCATATCAGACTGTAGCCTCTCAAACATCAAATCCTAGGAATGTTGTAGGCTGAGTTAATTTCTATTAACATCTGTATCTAGACCATTTATATTATATTACTATTATTATTATTATAATTATATTATATTATATTATATTATGAAGCTTGAGGTAACCTATGAAAGACAAGCAATTGCATTTGCCATATATTTTACAGATTTATTGCTTTAAAAAGGTAGTAGATTAGCCAAAATTCCTTGGTCAGTGCAAACTAGATAATATAAGTTTACTTACCAATGACCAAGGTGACTTCTTTGCCTCAGAAGGTAATTCAAATCTCTGTGCGTTTTCAATTTGTAGTTTGACTGTCCAGAGCTTTAGCTCTAATGCACATAAGCCCTAGAGATTTAAATAAGACTCTGGGAATTTCCCAAATAGCTTTTTGCAGCCTTCAGACTAGCACATCATCACTTACACGATGTGACTGGATTGGTAGGTCATGTTTGAAGAACAATGATTTTCAGGAATCACCTCACATATAGTCACCATACATAAAGTCTAGAGTTAAATCTTATCTCAGCCCAACAGTGGTGTTTCATCACTTGAGAGGTATTTAATTACACTGTAAGCATGGAATGTGTGATGCTGAAATCCAGAGAAGGAAAAAAAAAATCTATGCATCCTAATCTATGCACTCTGTGTTTCTTAAAACAAGACTAGTATAAACTGGCCTCCATCAGGCACTACAACCTGTGCTGAGTGTCGTATAAAGACTTCCCATGAAAACAAAGTAGAATTTTTCTTTAGTTCCAAAAAACCCCATCTCTTAAAGCTTCTGGATGTCTATCCCCTGTCTGTCTCTCTTATTTCTTTGAGATTCACTGTCTTCCCCATGTAGTTCAGATATTTTCTTCTGCTGTTGCAAATAAAAGAGGAAAAGAAAGCCTCAACACTGTTTTCTTGTTCATCCTTTTTCTGGAGTACCACCAGCTCTCAGAAGGAGCAAGAAATTCCTGCGTCATAAGATTATTTTATATTTTAACTGAAGTGTAGGAGGTTAAGAAAAACCTCATAGATTCCATTTGTCCACGGCTCTAACAAAATTTCTACAATTAATTCAATCCAAGCTCTTTCTTTAAATGACATCAAAGGTAGGTCACAAAAACTGGAAACAAAAAGCAGCTAGAAAAGTAAGTGTGTCTGAAGGACCAAACCTTGACCGCTCTGTCACAGTTTCCTCCTACTAAATGAAAGGTAATGTATAGGAGAGTGCACAAAGCTTTTACAAATAGTAATTGCTTAAGCTTGCACAGCTAATTGAACATGAAAAGGACAAAAGAAGTACTGAGTACTAGAACTACTGAAAATATTGTCTGAAGTGAAAAGTTAACAATCACTGTGTGCTTTCAATTTTGTTACAATATGCTCTTTATCAATAGCTTGAGTTCTTCTGTCTTGTAGGTTGACATTTTGCTTTGATTGCTGCCTCAGCTCTGAATTTCACACATTCCTCAATGATAGCTATGACTTATGAAGGACATAAAATGCCCTAAAAACCGTAAAATCAAATACTATAAAACTGAGAGTTGGCATTTTTCAAATGTGCAAGAATGGAGCTGTTACAGTTGCCCCATTGCTGAGAATTAGCACAGTTGGTGACACACCCAGAGAATCTGTTCCAAAGTGCAACAGAAGAAGCCTGATTTATAGCTGATCTTTATAAATGGTACAAAAGGCCATTTGTGTATCATTTTCTCAAATAGACCTATCTTTACGTGCTATGAGATTAGTCTCTCTCTAGCGTGTACTCAAGAGGTCAGATGAGTCATGTCATCTGACTTATTTTCAGCAAAAGCTAAATCATTATCTTGAGAAAGTAGAATACAGGAGAATATACAATAAAGGGAAACAGTTGCAGCATGACATAATTAGCAGTACTGTTATTTGCTTTCAGATTCCCTTCAGAGAAATAACTCAGTTTCTCTTGATATCATAATGCTGACCCATTCCTTTACATTTATGTAAACAGGAAGTTATTCTGTCAGTCTGGCTCTATTGGCTATCTAACCTTGTAATTTTTGGGGAATGAAAATAAGTAGTTCTTTTAAATAAGACACTTGAACTTATAAATTAATAATTAAAATTACCTAAATTAAGATTACAAAATCATATGTAACAATCTGCATTTAATCAATAGTGGATTTTAGAGTACTTTTGTCAATAAAGCAGACAAAAGATTTCATGCTATTTTGTGGATATAGATTATCTAGGACTAAGATTTAGCAAGACAGTGCCTGTGACAATATTAACTTTTGAAGGTAAATGAGTTTCTTTACACCTTTTGAACACTTTTTATATTCCAGTGTGCATCGGCAGGATGTCTGTCCATGTAAAATGAAAATACTGGAGCAATTGTTAGTAACAATGTGATATTACACTGTCTCATTCTAATGTTTGAATATTTTACAGATACTGCTCTTTGCTGCTGGGTGGAGTGAGTGGTGCTTCAACCTCTAATACCTGCTTGTACTCTTCTGACAAAAACATTTCTGATTCAGTAGCAAGGATGGGGATTTGAAAAGTGTATCCATATTTTTCCACAATGTTTTGATGTGTCTGTGTCTATATAGCAGAATGAAGAGATCATGGAAGTGGAATTAGACATATTTGACTTTATTCTAACTAGCACTGCTATCACTACCACCTTCAGTGAGCACATGATGGGATGTTTCATTCTGACTGTTAATTTCTCAAGGACAATAGTGTTTTTTTTCAGTTTACTATCATGTATTGCTATTATTACTCATTCTATCTTCATGAAAACTACCTTAGTTGTGCCTTTTCTGCAACCAATATATTTTTATTTTGCTTTATGGAGATGTCTGCTATGTATCCATAGAAACAAGCACAGAATGAACTGTGATACCTTGTGGCCATGTTTGTTTTGGAGCTACCACATAAAGGAAGTAAGAATGCCTTATTAAAAAAAAAGGAGAAAGAAAAAAAAGAAGACGGCGATCTAATGCGGCAAGAGGAAAGAGTGCATTTTAACCCTTCCTGTTTACTTCCTTTAGTCAATTTCTAACAAATATGTCACAAAGTTATATTGGCTGCAATATTAATGAAGGAATTTCTTCCTTCCGTTCCTTCCTTTTCATTGATATCAATGCTCCTATAAGTGAAATACACATTAGAGTTAGTAAGGGCAACTAACACCTCAGTTAGGCTGTGAAAGAAACAATCTGCTTGTGGTTGAAGAATGATTTAGTAATTAGAGTAGATGCTTGGTGTTTTCCCAGGCTTTCAAGTTCACTTGACCAGATTATGACAGTACTACTGAAAACAGGTGATCTTGAAAATCACAGCTTTTCACACACTGTAACACAAATAGGCATAATTAAAATCAGAAATTTATTTTCAATTCTCAGTTGAAAGTAGGTGAACTGGAATTCCATTCTCTACTTCTGGACTGCTTTGCTTTAATATTAGAGATTTATTGACAAAAAGTAACCCTGGAGTACCAACTAAACCTCAGGTCTCCCAGTTTCTGCTATATGCCTCTTCAATTTTGCTGTTATACCAGTTTTTCTGGTTATACTGATTATTCCTGGTTCAGAACAACAGACTCTTTCATGCTTCCACTGCTGACTTCAACACTCCTAATTTCTAAAGAGAAGGTAAAAAAAGCTCCCAGAAAGCCTCCAAGACACTTGGGTACTTAAAGGTTAACCTAAAACAGGGCCTGCAGTCCAAATGTTAATTCAGACCTGTACCATAAATTTCCCTAGAATCCTGAGAACTTGATAGAATCTCAGGTTATGTAGCATTTTTATTTTACAAGGGTAAAATTTAAAAATACAAGTGTCATCTCTGCTATGCAAATGAATTACACAACTCAAAAATAAAAATATATTTTTTTAAACAGATTCCATTTTCTGATGTGAGGAGGCTTTCTACAGCCTTTTAAAGACATTCCGAACTGGAAGGTAGTTCCCTGGAGTCAAAGTCCTACCATGTCTGAATAACTTTCACATCAAAGAATGTTTCTCTTGAAACTCCCACCTATAACTGAGTTTCCAACATAATAGTTTAACCTGTGGAAGGGTCAGACCACGTCAGACCACGGTGTGTATGTTCAGCTTGTCTGAACCAGATGACTGGTTTCATGAGGATCATAATCTTTAGCACAATGGCAGATGCTTTAATGCAGACAGTGATCTCTATGAAACCACTTAGGAACTACAGAAGCTGGTAAAACAGCTGAAGTTTTTGATGCATATGCTTCTTCTCCTTGCAGAAAAAAAGTAAAAAAAATTCGTGCTTTACTCAAGGTCATGTAGTTCTGAAAAGTTAATATTAAAAAATATACTGTTGTGTGACAAATCAGGATGTGATACAAATAAAATGACTCCAAAATCAAAACAAGAAATATTAGATTTGACTGCAGAGCTGATAATTACATTTTTTTGTGTATTGGATATTGAAGAACAGGGTGCTATAAGGGGGCAAATCTTACTGATGCACAGCTACCATTGAACTGTATACTCTGCCATATATAGCTTCTGTACTAAACTGATGGGCACTCAGTGATAGAAAAGCAGTAAATCAAATACCATCAACAAAAACAAATATAGTTTTTAATTTTCTTTCTATTAAAATGTTTTAAATTAAATGTGTAAAATCCTAACTTTATTAACATAGAATATTTTACATGTGATCAATATAGTAGTGGAATATCATAACCACTGATATAAATAGGTCAGTTTGACATTTTATCATCTGTGACATGAGGTCTTTAAGAGATCTTTCACTAGAACTGATATAAACCATAGCTGATTATTAACACTTACTAGTGTTTATTTTTTCTGCTGAACTCTTTCAAACATAAGACCAACACTGGAGTTAACTAGTGTATTCTATTATATGATGAGCAAATTCTTTTAAAATCTAACTTTCCTATTGTGTCTATGCTATGGTTTCTTTTAAAAAGTGTTAAAGAGATGAGTAACTGAACCATTTTAAAATATGTTAATATTCATAATATTTTAATTTGTCAAACTGCAGTAAAAATTATCTCACAGTGATGTTTGTGGGATGGGGATATCTGGCAGAGGTTTCTGCTAATGCAGCCGAACAGAATATTTCCATTGGGATTGAATCTGCATGATAATTGTGGAGAAAGCAGAGTAAGAACAGTTTGTGTTGCAGTTGTTGGCTTGAGTCCTCCAAGATTTTACAGCGCACAAAATCATTTCTGGCAGAAATTCCTGTAACTCATATGGCTACCCTTAAGTGTATTTTCTGTGTGTAATATAATTCTATGTCTTCTAGTATTATCTAAAGCAGTGTTTGTGCCAAGGTATCATTTATGTGTTTCCTGTGTTCCAGCATTTTCTGTTAGACTGGAAATTGCAGTACTGGAGGAATGGAGTGATTCATTACCCTTGTGTTTCTACGGTAGGATTTTCTGCTGCTGTAATTGTTCAGCTCCACAGGTGGTAGCTATGGCAGCATCACTTGTGCAGAAAGAAAACCATGCAGCTTCAGATGTTTTAAGGAAGGTTAAGTTTTTATTGTTAAAAGCAGTGCTATACAGCACACTACCTATATATGGCATTAATTAACTGTTACTATTAAAGACTAGCTCATGCACAGTGGAATTGTCTGTAAAAATGTTAAAACCAGAAAAAAAATAGATATGGAGTGATTTTACTAAGCAAAGAATGCTTGAAGATGTATGAATAGAAGTTATAAGAGAAAGATACATAAAAAATGGTTGACATGGCTTTAAAAAGTATGTAATATATGCAACAGCAAGAAAGATATTGGTATATTTGTCCACTATATCTAAGGGTCACCTTTATCTCCGAAATGGTGCAGCTATGTCCCAAACAGACAAGCTAATCTGTTTTAAACAGGAGTCCATAAATCTCAAATTTTAGGGATGACAGGAAAACCATATTTTATGAAGCTCCTTTAGCACTCCATTTGTTATTTATCAAATATCTTTTTGTATACATAGCTAAGCCAGTGTGAGTCAGTAAGATGCAAAGAGCACTAGAACCACGAATTCATCTGTGAATCACGAGTGTAAATCACACAGGATCACAAAAGGCACATTAATCACTCCCTCCTCCTACGTCACCACCTGCCAGGGGATGGCCACTAGTGTGCACTCTCTCATTCTTAAAGAGTTGCAGGCATTGCCTAAAATAGTATTATGTCCTATTTTATGAAGGTTAAGTGTCCTGGAGAAAAGGCATCATCCTCTTACTACCCAAGCTATTAAAAAGCTTCATCCCTCATTCATCATAATTTCAACGAATACTTTGCTCTGTAGTCTCTGTGCACTCCTTCCTACCAGGAAATGCAGCTGTCTAAAGACAAGAGTGTAACTTCAGCACATTCTTACCACCTGTCATAGTACAACAGCAGAGCTTTGCGAATGTGCTCCAGAGACCCTGTGAGAAAGCCCCCAAACACAATTTATTGCAGCCAATCTTATGACAAGAAAAAAAATCCCCTCCCACTGTCCCAGAAGAAATTAACTCAATGTTCACAGAGGCTCACAGGATGCACAGGTGTGCTCTGACCTATCAATGAAAACCAGTGATCTCCCACAAGAGTTGTGGCTGATGAGGCAGTATGACATATGCTTTGCTTTATAAGATACGAAAAAGAACTGGTGATCTATCAGAGTCCTTTTTGACATGTCTTATCAACTCACCAGAGAAACTCAGAACCCTTCCTTCAGGCAGGCAAAGCTATACTCCCTTCTAGCTTACATGATATGCATTCTTGAAATGGAATATTTTTGCTTCAAAGAACTGACCTGTGGCCAAGCACAGTGACACCAGGCTATGCCTTCTCCCCTGAAACAGTACAGGGTAGCAGAAGCAGATACCATTTTTTTCTTTTACTACACTGGTAATGTTTCCAATTTTGCACTATTATGAGGAGCAAAGGTTAAAAAGGTGAAAAGAGGTGTAACAGATCTGAGTATCATTATTCCAGCTAGCTGTATTGGAAAGAGTTAATTTTCTGCAAAGCAGAAGGCATGGTGCTGTATTGTGGATTTGGGACTGAAACAGTGTTAAGGTGTCAATGTTTATCTACTGCAAGCAGTGCTTACACAGCAAAAGGTTTTATGTTTTCTCACTCTGAGCAGGCCAGGAGTGGTCAAGAAGTTGGGAAGGGACTCAGTCAGGACAGCTGACCTGAACTGGCCAAAGGGATATCCATCCCATGATCAAAGGGACTGTGCTTAGCAGTGAACCTAGGAGCTCATCTTTCTAAAGGAACTGTTGCTTGGAAACTGGCTTGGGCATTGGTCTGCTGGGGGTAAATTATTGCTTTTGCATCATTTCATTTCTTCCTTTGATTCTCTTCATTTATTAAACTGTCTTTATTTCAACACACCAGTTTTCTTGTTTTTGTCTTTCAATTTACCCCCATCCTTCTGGAGGTGAGTAAGTGAGTAAGTGAGTAACAGGGCTGAGGGTTACCTGCTGCCAGGATGAATCAACTCCACTGAGTAAGGGACAAATTCAAAATGTGTCTGGGAGCTGCTGTGTCAGGAATGGCAACGCAGAAGTGTCAGGAATGGTACTCTGCAGAAGTTTGCATTTGGCTAGCTACTCAAGGACAAATGATCTGGCCCAAAGACTGGAAAATCTGGACTTTGCAAGGGACATTAACTTCCAGCAATTCTGTGTTTTGATAACAACAGACATTTGTCAGAGTAAGTTCACTAGCAGGTCAAGATTTGTGTGACAACCAGGCTGCAAGACATTTAATCAAGAAACACAGAGTAGAAATGCTGCATATCCCTAAAGGCTTTCATACTCAACTTTGAATCTGCTCCTGCTGGTCCACAACAGACTCCTTGCCCAGGTTCTGTGGTGGCAAATGCAGAAAACCCGCTCCCTGGGAATCTGTACAAATCCCAGGAGCTGTGAGCATGTCCTTGGAAGTGACACTGAGGGGGCCTGAGCAGCCTTCCTGGGCTGGAAATATGTGGTTTTGTTTTTCCTGTTGTAGTCCTTGAAGTCCAGGAACAAAAAGTACCACAAGGGAGGCAGGCTGCATGTTATAAAGGTATACCATTATCCTGTCTCTGACAGTGGACATCTCACAAGAAAGGATAGTTTTAATGCAACATTAAGTGACATTCATCATCTCATGACCTGCAGCAAAGGACATCTTGAGACAGATGTGTTTCACAGTCCTTAACAGATTTTTTTTTTCCTATGTGAACGTCTGACCCCTTTATAAACCTATGTCAATTTTGAACATCTACATTGTGTTGTATTATTCCACTGCTTATGCATGAAATATTTCTTATCATCTACCTCTGCTCTCTTTGAATTTTTATGTCCTTTTTTTACATAATGTATGCAAGTTTTTCCATTAGAGGACAAATAATTAATGTCTGTTTGTTTTCTTATGTCTCTCCTGATGTTGTAGACATATCACTCTTCAAACATCCCTTTTCCACACCAGAAAACTTCAAAGAATTCTGGAAAAATTCTATTATGTCCATCATCCTTCTCTCTTCTTTTCCGTTAAGCTTATCACTAGTCTTTTTGAGAATAAAATGACAAAATTAATGAGAAGTAATGGAGCCTTACCAATTAATATTTATGCATCAAGACTTTTTCCCCCCTTACCAAGGATTTACTCTTTACTTTCATAATTTTTACTGAGCACAGAGCTGGTGGATTTCATTGATTATTGAGAAATTGTTTCAGAGAATATTAGAACCTATAAAATTCCAGAACCTTTCCTGGACGGTATCTGCTGGTTGAGAGCCCACCCTTCCATTTGGACAGTTAAGATCCTCCCCTCTTTCACTGTGTTTTACTCCTCAGTATGATTCAATTTTTAATAATTTTCCATACACATTTATTAATCATATTTATTATCCCCAATGCAGAACCTAGACAAGAACGACCTCTTGGCACTTCAGGATCCTGCAGGAATCTTTGAATTGGTGAAATTTATTGGCAATGGTACCTATGGGCAACAGTTTTTCTTCCAGTCAGAGAAGAGGAGGAAATGAGAATATGTGAGGGAAAACAACATGGCAGCACCACGGTCAGTGGGAAAAGAAGGGGAGGAGGTGCTCCAGGCTTTGGAGCAGTGATTCCTCTGCAGGCCGTGGTGAGGACCATGGAGAAACAAACTGTCCCCCTGTAATCCATGAGGTCTGTGGGAGATGCAGAGATCCACTCACAGCCCATGAGAAAAGTGCTCGTGCCAGAGCGGTTGGATGCCAAGGAAAACTGTGATCCAGTGGGAGACCTGAATAGACAGAGAGGGCCCCTGCTTCCAGAGATAGAGAAAAAGAGCTCTTACTTCCAAACCAGAGAAGCCTATCCATAAAATATTGCACTCTGTGGAAGAGTCACCCACACCACAGCAGTTTTGAGAAGATTGTTTTCCCATGGGATGGTCCCCATGGCATAACAGAGAAAAACTTCTCTCCCTGATAGAAGGGAAGATCTTGAGTGATGAACTGACCAAAAACCCCATGCCCTGTTTCCCTGTGCTGTCAGTGGGAAGGAGGGAGGGGCTGGGGGAAAAAGGTGTTTTACAGGCTTATTTTACTTCTCATTATTCTCCTTGGACTCTGTTAATAAAAAAACATACTTTATATATTTACATTTGAAACTATTTTTCCCTTAGAATGTTCTTCTTCCAATCTTTATCTCAATTCATGAGCCCTTCATTAATTTTCTTCCTTCTCCTCTGCCCAGCTATAGCAGAAGTGGGTGAGCAAACAACTTTCATGATTGACTGGTGTTTGGCCAGTGTCAAACTCCAACAGCCATGGGTCAGCCTTTAGAGGTAAAGGATTGGAAAATATCATCAAAATGTTAGAGTGGACCTTGAGCAGGGCCAAGACCCAAAGTGCAGCAGAAAATATAGTAGGGATGGCCTACTTACCATGAACTTTAGGAAAGATAGCAAACCTCTGTATCTAGTGAACCACGTCCTAATTCTTTCACATAAGTGGAATAAGGGTGGGTTGGTTTTTTTTTAAGTACTTCAAGTTTTCAAATAGGAAGGAGAACAAGTAAGCAATATTAATGCCCAGGCACATGCTTATGCTGGGTTAAATGATATCCCTGTTATAATGTAGCTGTAATTTTGTAAGGACTTAAGGAGCACAGTTGCTTGTCTCAAACACTGTTAAACCCCAGAAGGACTTTGCCATGAGATAAGTGCAGAATAGAGCAATAGGATAGTGCTAACTTCAGGCCTGGCAGAAGCAAGGTCTGGTTAGCACATCCTGGGTAATGCATCCAGACAAAAATTCCCACTGTGGCAAGCTGTGCAACTTCTTGTAGGCCTATTACCAGTCAAAAAAAGATGACCCCAAGTTATGGGACAGATGGCATCTGTGACCACTAGTGACAGCCTAAGCCCCTTGAATATGCCTCTCTGGATACCTGGAACTTGGACTGTAAGTTAAGACAACCACAATGGAAACTTGAGATAAGATAAAGGTACTATTGTCTGGGTACTATTTCAGACCTAGGGAGAGACTAACAAGGTTGGGGAAGAAGAATTTATTGCTGGTAATGGACACAAGGAATGTAGAATTTAGAGGGCATAAGGAAATTCAACTCAGGAATTGTGCTGAATCATCTCTAATTGGTTACATGATATTTCCAGTGAGGGGAGATCATAACTACCAACTCATGTCCCAGTGAACAATAATAAATTAAATCAAGTTAAGAAAAGGCCACTTTCTGTATAGTAAAAGCAGTGAAATTCAAGTCTTGCTTATTATGCCATACCCTGCCTGTTTTACAAAGCTGCTAAGTATAATCTAAGATGCTTTGAAGTAAACTGTGAATAAAATAATATTGTCTGTTTCTGATTGTGTTTCCATTCAAGGCAGATTAAAGTAACTTATCTCAAAGAGCTGTTGTGCAGAGATGATGAGGTTACAAACATACCCTAACTGTAAAGGGCCATTGGCCATTTCTGGAATGTTAAGGAAGACATTGTTATCAGTTAAGCTTGAAAATGATGATAAGAATACATGACATTCACCTGGAATTTTGTATGTGTACATTTCCATCTATCATGTCATTTTTTCCTAGAAATCAGCTAATAAAGCTGCCATGGCAGACAAAATTGATAATATCTAACACAGAATTTTTGCTGTCTAGTCTCAAAGTGTCAGTAGCAATACATCCACTGTTAAAAATTTTCTATAAGCAGAAGAGTCTCTGTTCTGATGATTGTGATATGTGTCATTTCTTATGGTGGGCAGTTGTCAATGAAAATTACTTTTTAAAACTGCTAAGAAAGCAAAGAATGAAAACTACCCAAAATCAGATGACTGCTGGTCATCTGCCTTTTGATTAAATGCTTCTGAGGCTCATTAATGTTCACTTTCTGATAAGTCTTGCTGTATTGATGCAGAAGGTAAAGTAGGATTAGAATGTACTACAAGCCGTATGGGAAAAATACTTGCTCTTGCCCAGATTTTTAGACCTCTGGCAAATCTCTTAGATGTTTTCACAAAAGAGAATACTTAAGACAGAAATAGCTTCACTACAACATGCCACCTGCAGAGCAACCTGATGAGATCCCTCTGCTATCACTGCCAACTTGAGTTAAGAAAACACCATATGAAAATTTTTGGTAGTAAAGGAATTCAAGTTAGAGGCTAAACACAACTTTGAAACTGAATAATTTTTCACCTAAGGGAAGACAGGGTTTTTCTCAATGTTAAGGCTCTTCATCTGTGAAACTAGTATAATTTTGTTTTTCTGGGTGTATTAAGAAGATCAGCATGAAGCACTGTGGAACTATGATCCAGATGATCCCTTTATTGCATATTTAAAAAAAATTCCATTTTAACAACTTTTGTTTGCTCACAGACCATCCAACACTGGTGATTTGGTGGAATGAACAAATATTTCTTCTTCCATTTAGCAACATTTACTTCTTGACCTCAGTTTCAGAATCTTAGTGTACTGGCTGGAGAGAAACACTATTTTACTGTCTTTCAACAGGGAAAGATTTCGGTTTGGAATGAAAAGCTGAAAATAGCTGAATGTAAAATTACCCTTTTTATTCTGAATTAAGAAAATTACTATGATTACTTTTGTATTTGTGTTTGAAGCCAGGCTTTCAGAAGCAAAACCACTAATATTGTAGCATTCCTAAAGTTTTGTAAGGGAAACTAATTAAAGGTATTTTCATGCAAATGGATGTGTGACTTCCTTTCATTAGCTTGCTGAAAATGGCCTTAATGCCAGCCAAACTAGCCAAACACTACTAGTGTGGTAATGGCTTCAGAACATTCTCTACAAGCCTGCCTGAGTTCTAAGTATGTTCCCACATTCCTAGAAAACTTTTCCTTAAACTGTATTCCCTTCATTGAAGTTCATACACAAGCTTTTCTAGCTTTGATGTGTCTACTTTTTTCACCACAATGAACTCTTGTTTCAGAAGAAATATTTTTTTCCCCTAAAAGAATAGGAACTGGAGTTATTATGAGCAATTAAAAAAAATAATCTTATATAGAACAAGATAGTCCTGCTTACAAAAAAATCAAATGAAACTCCCCAGTAGTCTGGGACTTTTAACTTCAAGCCACTGCTGATATCTAGGTCAGATCAGAAAGGACAAAGAGGACAATAAGTTGTCGACAGGTATCACTACTACAAGCAGACATGTAAGCTTATCAAAAAATCCAAGCAGATGAACATAAGGCTATACATGATGATATACTGGATGTAACATCTTAGGAAAAAAATCTCTTCCACTGCTTTTTGAATAGCTGTCAGTAATTTAATAAAAAAAAACCAAACCAAAACCCACAAGGCTAGTTGTTTGAAAAATGCCATAAATCCTGAATGCAGATGATAGCAAAACCTCTATAAAAAAAACTTGCAAATAAAGATTGACACCCAGCCAGTGGAATAAAAATGGTTGTACCCTGAAAGGATACCAGAGTTCATCTTTCAAGAGTCTTACTTAGGGAAATTCAAAGTAAAAATGCTACTGGAAGAAATTGGTTTAACAAGTCTGTTTTCAGAGTCTCAAAACTGACATAAAATTAGATGTGAAAGACTGTAAAGTCAACTAAAATCATTGCAGTTTGTATGGAAATGTCAGACTTCTATCTACTTCACTCCAGTTTTTCTGTTGAGTCCACATGAAGACTATTGGTACCATGCCCAATTAATTCCTTCTGGGAAAACTGTGAGATGGTATGTCCTAAAATCTGCCTTGTAACACCCTCTTAAAATAGTGAAATAGTGTATTTATGCCTTCATTTTCTTTCCTTTTTTCTAGTTTTAGAAAACCCCACAGCTCTTTCTCACTGAATCTGAAGTGATGTGTCCATGAAAGTGTGTTAACATTACAGGTTAATAATCACTCAGACAGTGCCTTGTGAAACCATTGAGGATTGGGTCCTGTTATGAGAGGAATTTAACACAGAGAAAGATTCAGATTGGGCAATATAATGTCTAAACAGATAAATCCATGGTAATGGATTTATTTGAGCAGTTGCTCAATTATAGGGATCTCAGTAACTTAAACAGGAAGCCTGAAAATGTCATAGCTTGGTAGCTTTTACAGTTCATGTGCTTCTTTCTCTGTCGGCTGGAAAGATGCAGGAATTCATATCTCACTGCTGGCCCATTCCTCAAATCTGTGTGTAAGCAGGAGTGACATACCTCATCCACACATTCCTTAATACAGTTCATACTGCTGAGCATTTTTTTGCATCGCTTTAACATCCCAAAAGGATTTATGCCTCTAGACCATGACCTGCAACATTAATTTCTGATGCCTGAATGCTTGAAAAGTTAAACAAGTCTGGTAATTTCACTGTAGATACAAATGTGGAATGAACGAATTTAGCATCTGAAAGTCTGCCCAGCATGTTACAACTGCTTTGTGCTTTTGCAATTTGTTATTAGAGTGTAACTGACTGCTTCTGACTTTGATATCCACAGCAGTAGGCCAAAGTACAAGGGAGCACAATTGAGAACCTTCATCAGTCATGTTTCAGGATCGGGTTATGACAATTTACAATGTGTATGATTCTGGCAATTGTCTGTAATGTAAACTCCGTGGTCATCTAAATAAAATAATACTCTTATGCTAATATGATAAGGCAAAACTACTGTAGAGAATTTATTACATATACTATGATGCCCTTGGTTTGGCATTATCTTGATGTACTTTGCTGCAGTAAGGCTCTGTACATTTGCAGTAATATACTGCAATTTTATACAGTTACATAAAAGCTTTATTGAAATAATACTGCACAGCTTTTTATGTAATTCCAAAAATAGCAGAGGCATAATGTAACACCAAAATCATGGGCTATTTAATAATGCATGAGATGTTAAAATTATGCCACTTTTGTATTTTAAATTGTCAGTTTTTTCTTCATCTTATTGTATCAGATATTCTCTTCTACACTGTGCTACCTCACCCTTCTTCTTTAATCTTAATGCAAAGAGGTATCATTTTGCAGCACACCAGTGTTATGTTTTTCCTACTAATCTGTAATGCATTATAAGAAACTGTTAAAGAATAAAGGACTTCCTGTTGCCCCACTTCTCAAATTTCTTTGCTTCATTTGCAAACATCCAGGAAACCTGGAGTAACCACCATGTTTACCTTACTGAATGCTATTATAAAATCAAGGGAAAGATTTAGGGCTGGTGCTAATCTCGTACATAGTTTTATTGTCCTTTGGACACCCTTAGATGTCAAAAGCTGTGTTTGTAGACGTTCAAGACTATCTGCAAGTCTAGGAGTCTGTTTTTCAGTCAGAATAAAGGTATTGCTGACATCAGTGTTCACAGTTTACCAGGAAGGAATACCCTTTCCTCTTAAGTCCTGGAGCAGTAAGGCATCGTCTTAATAGTAAAATATATTTCTGTCACAAGGGAACTCTGAAGCAGTGAAATCTTTTGCTTAGCAATATCAAGCAAACAAGATTAAAATAAATTTTCTTCATTCTATTTTCTTTTGCCCCTCACTTGTTACTTTTTTGAAATATTCACAGGCATTTGTGACTAAGCCATACAGTTGTGACTAAGCCATCTCCAGAATGATTCTTTTTCTAAGTATGAAAAAGGCACCTTTGTGAAACCCTTTATTGGAGTACCAGACATTATCAAATGTTTAAAGTTATTCGACTGCCACTAAACCAAAATAATACACTTAACAAAAGTAGCTGTCAGATTCAGATTCCTTAAAAAATAGAGGAACTGATATTGTACCAGAAGCAGATTTTATTGTTCAAAGATGAGAGAGTTGGAGAATGGTTGAGGTTGGAAGGAACCTTCAGAGGTCAGCCAGTCAAACTCATCTGCTCAGGGTCACTACAGCCATTTCCCCAGGATTGTGTCCAGAAGGCTTTTGTGTAATGTCCAGGGATGGAGGCTCTAAACCTCCCTGGGCAATGTGTATCAGGAGTACCTTAGCTAATAATGTGATGCAATACAAATTATAATTTCAGAGTAAATTTTATTGCTCATTTCTCTCCTTATTAAGATAGCTATAAGGGAAAATCAAGAACACTGGCAACCTGACAGACAATCACTTTAATTTCAAGAAAGATTTTAGATATTAATAATTACAGCAGTCAGTCAAATGGAAGTTGCTTACACAGGTGAAATAACATTAGATCAGCCCAAATGGACAGTGAAGGATACTCCCTGCATTTTAAGCATTTTCAATGCTGAAAATGCTTACTTGTCAGTTGGCTAACTGGCATTCATAATCAAATTTTCAGACTTGTTGTGACTTGCAAACAAATGCCAAGCAAGATATTTTTTTCAGAATCTTGAACACCCAGCTGTTGAACTGAATGCTTGTAATTTTATGTTCCATTTTCCCAGTATTTTTTGTTTATAAAATAGTTTGTTACATTATTTTATATGCTACAGGATGATTTAAAGAATATTCGTAAATATATACTTAACACCTGAAAGATTGCAGGAATCACAGATTAATCTAAGCTGCAAAGAACTGAAATGGTGCAGGGTCTAACTAAAAAAGAACTAAAAAATGCCCAGGAGATTATTCAGCACATAGAAAGAGCTATGTTACACAGGGAAAAAGTCTATACAGTAAGAAAAAAAATACATGCTATTTTTTCTCCATGTTCAATGATAAATCTCAACACTTTGAAAGATGTGTCCCCTTTTACAATATTTCCAGTTTAGCTTGGCTATAGGCTGTAAAATGCACTAGATGGCAGCAAAAAGTAAGCGAACAAATCCATAGTGTAAAGGTACACAGAGGCATGGTACAGACAGCCTGAATAATTCCAATGCAGAATGCAGGTGAAAGAAATTCCTTCATTCTTTTGCTTATGCTTTCCATTAAGTAGTGCAATATCTAAGCCAGTTTTCCATTGCACTATTTATTAATCTATGTCAAAACTGAGATGTTCACAATTGCCTTTCAGAGGGGATGAAATGCAGAGTCAATAAATAGCTCAGTGCAAAAGAAGGTGGGTAACAAACTCAGTGGTGTTCATTGTTGCACAAATGACTGTGTCATCTCAACACTTTGGGTCAAATATTTCAGTTAAAATGGTATTCCATATTTAAATATAAAAAATGGTGAGTCTGTGTTCCAATGTAAGATTTTCTTTTTCAAATTGTAATGTTGTCTCCTCTTCGATATATGTGAGTTTCTATAATTAGGATTTCAAAATGCAGTCATGCAGAAGATTCTCAGAAGACTTATGGACTGAGCAGTACAATTTGATTAAAAGTGGGTCTCTTCCCCCAAAAAACCTGTTGTATTCCTCTGGGGAATGGTTTTCCCCCTCAGAGACCCCCTGTAGTCTGTCATGTAATTTAACCCTTTCTCCCTATCTTTCCTACTCCTGACCCTATTGGCTCAGGGCCAATTTCTTCCCTCAGCCAAAAACTAGATGAAGCCCTGCTTCTTCCATGTTTTCTCTCTCTCCTGGAACACCCTTGGGAATAAAGCCTTGGACTGAAGCTAGGGGTGAGAACCACTTTTTTGAAATCTTTTATCCTGTCCCCTGAAACGTATTTCCCTAAAGCTCCTAAAGAACTGAGCTAGCAGAACCCGGGGAGCAGGCGGAGGGAGAATATTTCAAAAATCCAAGCAAAAAAACCCGACATAAAGCTGTACCACCTAAAACTTGTCTAAAATGGTTGCCAGAAGATCGAGTATAATACAGAGGACATCTATAATGACATTACACTCTGAAAAACATTTTGAAGCTGTTGTATTGTACTTGCCATGGTTCCCTTTAAGGCTAATTGCATACACTTAACTGCTTGCTTGCTTATAGAAGAAATGCAAAAAGTTACAACTATTTAAAAAGAATAATATAATTGCTATTTCACAAGAGGGAATGCCTTAAAAATGTTTCTCTACTAAAGGAAGCAGGAAACCTGCAAACATAATAAAGGTTAAGAAGGAAGCAATACTAATGCAAGTGCATAAAGCAGAGAACTTGCTGTTTATACAGATTTTTATATTTTTATCTCTTCATATCTTCCCTTCCATCATGGTACTACAGACAATGAACCATTTTCAGTAGCTCAGAGTTTACACCCCAGCTTGCTCTCCTGAATACTCTTCTTCCACAGGGATTGCTTTGTTTAGGAGTGGAGGAATAGGGAAAAGGAAAACAGAACAGAAGGCTCTGTTTAAAGATCATGACAGTGACTTATTAAATTTCAGCTTCTTCATTATATACTGTAACAGGCATTAAATAATCAATTGAGTAATTCAGGATCAGGGATGACAAATCTTTGTTGCAAATTTGTGTTATTTAGCAAATTCATCATGTGTAAAAACATAACAACTATGTTGAAATGTTCTCTTTTGGTCACCACATAATATCTGAATTAACCTGTAGACTGTTTAAATGCAGAGCCTGATTATTATTCTGTCAAAAAGTAACAACACCATAATAAAAAATCAGTCCAAGTGTGCGTATAAATTAATAATCTTATCAAATGTGATCTTACACATAATCTTTAATACTAAAGAACATAAGTTTGAAACTTCCATTAGGCTAATGAGGGTAGATTTTCTTATCTAAAGAGGAATTTAACCTGTATTTATTTATTGTAGCATTTTTCATCAACATGTTCCAACTCTTAATACTGTGATTATCCATTTTTGTTTTCAGAAAGGTTGATAAAACTTTCCTACAATATAAACCAAACTATTCTAATCTGAACAGAATCAGATGGCTTCTGGCACCTCTGTTTCTATGGACATGGATATAGACCTATGTTCTCTGTTCCTTCTCTGAAGTTTCTATACCTTGTGCCATGAACAGCGCTTGCTCTTCTCTATTGCCCCTTCCCTCTATTTTCCCAGAAGTTTCTTGCTGATGCAATTTTTGCTGAACTCAACAAGTTGAAGGGATATTTCTGTTGAAATAAGTATACACACAAATCCACATCCATGGTTTTTGTAAATGGCTTCTAATTAAGATCCATTTTCATGAATTTTGTGCAGTACAAATTGGCATTATTTAATTTTTTCTTTCTGAAAATCTAGTTTTACAATGAGGGCTGAAATCTATAAAAGATTTTACAGAGAAATCCATGTGAAATTTTTCTATTTTGAAATGGTTGTTATATCTATCTGAATGAAGTTTGGAGAGATTTTCTGCCAAAGGCTGCTATGAATTCAGAATCACTAAACACAGTGGATGATGGTAAAGAAATTATTTGTGGACTTTGAAAAGAGAAAAATATTTCCTTCAGCTGATGCTCAAAGGAAGAGAATCACAGCCAGTTACAAAAGAAAAAAAAAGCTTTTAATACTACCTCTAAAGAGAAGTAACTCTTCAAACACAGTCAAGAGGAAAGATTTCAGCAAGTTCTATCTAGCTAAGAGGTTTTGCTGTATTTGGAAAAAATGCTCCAATACAACAAATGAGACTTCTCAAAGGTTCCATTTTAACTCCTTTAATTAATATATTTAATTTACAAAAAAACCCAACAAAACCCAACAAAAACCCCAACTGAATAAATAAACAAATAATTCATTTTTAAGAACTCAAGGTAAGGATACGTATTTTGTCATAAATTGTATTCTGACTGTATTCTGTATAATAAAGTGATTGAGTGCCTTACTAATGTGTGAACCTCATCACAAGTTAAGTTATGGAACACCAAAGCACAATTCCTGAAGACAATAAACCAAATTGAAAAATATTCTTAAAGGATCCATTTCTCTACCACTGAAGGATGGCTTTTTTTTAGGAAGGAAAACAATAATGGCTGAATGAGAAAACATTTGGGCAGGAAATGATAACTTATTTGGATGTCCAAGCAGAACTGCAACAATCTCTCTTGTTTTTCAGACAGTAGGCTACTCATGTAAATCTGCTGTATGTGTTTTTGAATTTAGCAAATTTATAGCAAATGTCTAAAAGTTTAGCAACTAAGGCAACTAAGACTCATGCCCAAACTTTCATTTGAAAGAAAATTGCCATGTCCCTTAGCATCGGACAAAGATATTTAACCAGAAGTGATTTAAGGAGTGTTTTTTGCTGAATCAGCAATGATGATTCTTTGCCACCTGGGTCTTCTGAAGAGTTTTCATATTTGAGCACTAAACCAGCATCACATAGCTTCAGAGCTTTGACAGTTTCCCTGCAAAACACAATATGCCCACAGAATAGCTGCACCTCTCATACTATCCTATAACCTTTCTTTCTAAAAGGCAATTGTTTTTCTGTTCCTCTGCTTCCCCTTTTAGGTCATGTGAAACTTGTTTAGATCCTTTACTGATACAGTATTACAAACCACGTCTGCTCAGGTAAACACACTTATAAATGCAGATTTAAAAATGCAATGTCAATTTTTTTTCCACATATTTCAGAGGCTTCCTTGGAAAGAAAATATATAGACCTGAATTGAAGAAAATTTATTTTTCTAATATAAAAAATAAATTGTAAGGAAGCTGTTAGGAATGATTTTATAATCATCCTTGAGGCAGAAACCATTTAGAGCAAAACTGGTAGCGTGAAGGCTTCATAAAAACTCAAGAACATTAAGAACATTTATGATTGTTGCAGCAGAAGTCCAATTTGCATTGAGTTAAAGCATGATGGAATTACCAAGTGTCCACATAAGTTGAGCAGGTCAGAACAAGATCATATCTTTAGGTATGTCAGATGTAATGTGTACTAATGTATTATTTAAAGGATTTTAATGAAAACTGAATCAGATGAAGTGAAGTGTTTCTAATCTGATTTTCACTGTATCAAGCTCAGCCTTACTCTGAGATAATAAAGCCAATGAAAAATAAAGAAAAATAAATAAGCAATGATCAGCAGAGTGTAAAAAACTTCAATCTGCAGGACCAAGAGTCAAGCAATAACTTTCTGTTATTAGTTGATTCCCAGCTTGCCAACACACTTACACTTTCAAGACAAATTAGCCATTGATAAAAAACGGCCACTTTTCTCCACCAAGAACTGTCAAGAATTACAACCTCTAGTTAGGATTTCTCAAGTGGAATACACATTATTAGTTTCTTCTCACCATCAAATACTGCCTCAAAACTGGCACTTCTCATCTGTAATTAACAAGCAGAACACCAGGTAAAATGCCACAACTATCAGTGGTGCAAGTAATGATGTGAAATTGTTTCCACAGGCTTCAGATCCTCTGAGAGGAATAAAAAGGCTCCAGATATAACCCATTCCAGACCATTTCAAACTCTAATCCTGCTTCTCTCCTACAACACAATCCTCTGGGGCACTGGAAGATCGTGAATTAATAACATTGATTTCTTTTTGCAGTAGCCAGTTGATTCAGAAAACAGCATCAATCAAAATCCTTTTTTTCTATGGTCTGTTAGTAGTTCCACAGACATTTCAAGCAAATTTCTGTGAAGAAAAAATAGCCTCAAGAATGCAACTACATTATGCAGGGACTAATAAACTGGTATCTACAAAATAAAAATGTGTTTGCAACCTGGGGTTAACATTTGGCTACTTTCAGCCAAGATAAAGGAATATTTTGACTTTACTTGACCTAGTGACTTCACAGATTGAGCAGTCTAGAAAGATTTTGCTAGAACTGATCACTGACCTTGACCTTAATATATACTGATGGCATCATTCCTTGCAACATTTTATTTACCAGTTCTAAATTTTGAAACCTTTCTTGCTGTAGTCAGTAAAGACAAGGTAAGAGTGAATAGTAAGGTACCTCCAACTCTTAATGCCTTGTCTAGTCTTAGGAAGTATATTCAGAATGTTTCTTAATTATGAAGGAAACAAAATCTCTCGATTTCCCAAGGGCTTCAATTTATATTTTACACTAATTAATCATAATTTGTCTTAGACCTTTTCTTCTTATCTGTTATGCTGCCTTGTCATACTTCAGCATCTTCTCTCATCAGCCCCAGAGAAACTGATTCAACCTTCATGTTTTAGCACTACACTCTTTTAAATGTTGCAGCAGGTAACATGACTTCCAATTATTTTTATGCAAATACATATGACAACAACTCACGTCTATCTTACCTCTCACTAATTAGATTCTAAGTTTTTGAAAGCATTTTCAGCTTTTTAAATTTTGTAACATGCATGAAAAAGTATTATTCCTGTAACATTGCTCTTCTTCAAGCACTGTAGCTCGGTCTTTCTAATAGTTTCCAGATAATTCCTCCTTGACATATTTCTGCTATATGATATGTCTTTCCCTCTGGGCTTTTTAAAGAAAAATATTCTCCACAAGAAGCTTAGGAAGACATTTACTGCGTAGCTGCAACTGCCAAAAAATTACTATTCTTGTCATATTGCTGCTTCTACAGAAAGGGTATGGCACTACTTTCTGTAAACTCAGATGTGCCAGTTAAAACTTGAATGTCCAACTTCATTTTTACTTTATTATTTTTTTTCTGTTTTATTGTCTTTGTGTTCCAAGCTAAAGTTCGATCTTGTTCTACTTATTTATAGATGCATACTATATGCAGTGCCATGAATCCTTGATGACTATGTAAAAGAAAATCTCATTAATGTTTCAAAACAATGGTGGATATTATTTTACATTATATCTGTTTCCAAGAATACTTAGAATATTCTTGGCACAGAAAAGACGAGGAGGTCATCCAAAGTTGCCAAGATGGCTTTGCTAAGGGCAAAGAGAGCCTGATCAATTGGGTGGTCTTCTATGGCAGAGTGATAGCAACAGTTGACAAGGGAAGACTGACAGATGCCATCTGTTCAGACTTCTGTAAGGTCTTTGAGATGATCCTTATCTCACAATTGGAGAGACGTGGATTTGATGCATGGACTGTTTAATAGGCAGGAACTAGATAGACACAACCAGAGTCTGTGGATGACCTGGATGACCACAGCCGGAGTTGTGGTCAATGGCTCTGTGTCAAGGTGGAGACTGGTGAAGGGCAGTGTCTCTGAGGGCTCTGTCCTGGGACCAGTGCTCTTCAGTGTCTTCATCAGTGACACAGACAGTGAGAACTGGGAACCTCATGAAGTTCAACAAGGCCAAGTGCAAGGTGCTGCAGCTGGGTCAGGGTAATTCCTGACCTGAGTGCAGCCTGGGAGAAGAACTGCATGTGAACAGATCAGTGGAGAAGGACTTGATGGTTCTCAGGGTTGGAAATCTGGACATGAGCCAACAGCGTGCAGCCACATCCCAGAAGGTCAACTGCATCCTGGGCTGCATCAAAAGAGGAGTCACCAGCAGATCAGAGGAGGGGATTCTCCTCCTCCCCTCTGCCCGCAAGATAACTACATTCAGTTCTGGGGTCCTCAACACAAGAAAGACATGACCTGTTAGAGTGGATCACAAAGATGTCCAGATGAGAATACTCCCCCAAGGAAGACAGGCTGAGAGAGTTGAGATTGTTCAGCTTGGAGAAGAAACAGTTTTGGGGAGATCTCACTGTGGCCTTCCTATACATTAAGGGGGCCTAAGAAAAGGAGGGAGAGGGTCTTTTTATATGGGTAAATAGTGACAAGGACAAGGGGAAATGGTTTTAAATTGAAAGAGGACAGGTTTTGATTAGATATTAGAAAGAAATTCTTTACTCAGAGGATAGTGAAGCACTAAAACAGCTTGCCCAAAAAGGCTGTGGTTATCCCATCCCTGGAAGTGTTTAAGGCCAGGTTGGATCGGGCCCTGAGAAATCTGGTCTAGTGAATAGCGTTCCCACCCATGCCAGTGGGGTTGGACTTAGATGATCTTTAAGGTCCCTTCCAACAATAACTGTTGTATGATCTTTTGATTTCCAGGCTATACATTTCCATTTGCACACAGAATTTCAACAGCTAAGAGCCCAGTTTCAGAAATCTATTTTCTGAAATATGCCATCTTATCTGTGTGCCTTGGAAAGTCACTGTACATGTGCACTTGAATCAAAACCACCTGAAAATAAGTCACACCTCCTATGTAATAAGTAGCTTGGGTTCTGATAATTGAGAAAGGAAAAAAAGCACAGAAAGATTGTCAGTATGTACTAATGAAAACCAAAATTAATTACCCAACCTTTTAATGATTTCATAAATTAAATCTATTCCACTAAGATGTAAATATTAAAGATGTTCAGGAATGTAGAAATAAATTCTTCCAGGTCCTGAGAAATTATACGGAAGTGTCCAGTTTTGTTGCCATTATCAAGTACTAAAAATTAACTGCAAAATACAAAATCCATGAAGGTAAATTTAGATTTTGCTTAACAAAACAGTAACAAAACAGTTTAGCAATGAAGATAGAACAATAACTCTGTAGTATGTTAAGAAATTGTGAGGAATTCATCGGGCCACTGATTTACCCAAAACTTAGCAATAGCAACTCAGCATGACCAGTTAGCATGTTTAAGGAGAAGAGCAGAAATATCTCAGAATATTTCAAAATATACAAAGACAGCAGAAAAAAGGACTTCAACCTAATTAAGAAAAAAATTATTCACTTCAGTTATACACTGACCTCTGAAATCCAGTACTCTCCTATACTTAAGAGATGGAACACTCATTAATTTTAATTTATGAGCCAAAAGAGTGAGCAGCTATCAAACACAAGCCTGTTAGTGTGGTTCTGGCACTCATTCTCCAGCACAGAATGAAAAACTTTCTTAGAACATATTGTGCAAGAACACATTGTGTAAATGGGCAAATAAGAACAGGATGCAGCTGGGAAAAACGGCCATATGGAGGTAAGGTACCAGTTTTCTGGGACATGCGTCCTTGTTTGGGCTCCTGAAGAAAAGCACAGTGCAGCTGAAGCACAGGAATGAGGTCAAAAAGTGGGCAAGACAGGTCAGTGGGGGACGAAACCATGGAAAACCTCTGAAGCTCTCTGATCCATTTCCAGGAAGGTGTAGAAGAATGTGTGCATGATAATTCAGTTGCATGGAATGTGAGAAACATATCCTCAGGGAGGGGGAAACTTATCTATAAAAAGGCCTGGTGGCAGCCCCTGGACAGATTCTTGGCCAGATTGATGCTGGACCCAGGACAAGTGATATCCTTTACTCTGTCTCTGTCTTCCCCCTTTTAAAAAAAATTTCTTTGTTTCTATTGCTACTAGAAGATAAGGAACTAACTTATTCCAATTTCCATGACTTGTATAATTTACTAATAAAACTTTGTAAGGTTTTTTTTTGACCCTCTGGCATTTGTTGCTCCTTTTCAGCCATGGGCATTCATGAATCTTGGGTACTCCCTTCCTCTCAGAAGTAGAACACCACAGACATGTAGATTAAAACAGTATTTAATTTCATATCTACTACTCTCTGTCTTTCACATTATATGAAACAATACCAGCCCATACTCATATGACACCCTTCTCCACATTTTACATGAAAATAATTAAAAGTTATTGTCAGAAAGCAGGAAAATCAGCAAGGCAGATGCAATATTTCTTAGCAGATGCAAAACCTCAGCTTTTAAATGCAGTGCTGAATTTTATTTACTGAAGCCTGAAGGAAGAATGAAATGTGATGCATCATCAGAAGGTTAAACCCTTGGCTATACCAACTGCCTTGAGAGAGTAGTGACACTATGTCTCAGGAAAGACAGAGGTACGTTAGTGAGTTTCACTGACTGTAAGTATTACCAGTCAATACCTTCTTGCTGCAAATGTGTCAGAAAACACAAATTATATTGGAACAGTTAAAAGAACTGAAGGCATTTTACAGGATATGCTACAGCTAAACCAAGAATAATAATAATAAAAACCCTATTGAAAAACTCCACTAAATCTAGCAAAAAAGCCCAGCTACAAGGGACAGTAAATGACTTTCCTACTTCTCTAATCTCTGGTCTTCATGAACTTCATTATCAGTCAAATTGGCCTGGAGTCTCAACCCCTCAGTGTCAGTACCATCCCCTATTGGAGGCAACACCACCTCAGGACCAACTGTAGCACAGAATGGGTAACCATGGTTCGGTTGCTTCTCTTCACAGCTCAGTACCTTAATACAAATCCACCTGGCTCACACTAAAATGCCAAACTGGGTGATGAGATATTCCTTCATCCAACACAGAAATGGAACAGACAGCTTGAACAGGCACTGCCAGCACTATCTGTCAGAGCTTTGAATGAGTTCATCTAGAGCTGGAAATTTATACCAGACAAGGGCAAGTTTATGTGACACCTTTCTTTTTGAACTCTATGTGTGTATCTAATTGGGAAAACAAATATGACAGATACCTTAAATAGCCAAATAATGCTTATGCAAGTGTATTTGGCTTCAGTTTGTCTTAAAAATGTTAAATTATCATTTTCTGCATGCTTTCTGCAGCTATAAATAGATAATTTGATATGTCAGACTGTGTTTCTCTGGTCCTTGTGGTAGTTTATTGCACTCGTTACACTATATGTGATGCTACAGAATTATTTTTTAAAAATCTCCTTCAAAGTTATTTTTAAACCATGGACTCTGATGATCAAATTTGTTCATGAAACTTGATCCTGTACACGCTCATTTTAATGCCCATAAACAATTTTTGCAGCTCCTCTTTTGATTGTTAAGTACAATTTTTTTTTTAGTAGTTATCCAATCAGCAAGACAGTACTTCAAAACTGAATCAAATATTACCAAGATGTCTTGTTTCCAATATTTTGTATGATGCATATGACTTGCTAAGGCATTGATTCCCTCACTACACCATCAAAAAGGGTGGGAATTCTCTTTTTTGAGTGGTTTGAAAGTAACACAGCTAGATCAAGCCAATAATTCACCTATGTTGGACAGTCAAATAGACAGAAAAGCATTTCCAGAGAAGGACTTAGAATCATAGGATGACCTGGGTTGGACCTTGAAGAACTTCTAGTTCCAACCCTCCTGCCATGGGCCAAGACCTTTTGCTAGCCTAGGTTGCTCAGAGCTCCATCCAGCCTTGAATACTTCCAGGGGACTTGCAGCTGTGGGACATCCACAAGTTCCTCTGTTTCAGGGCCTCATCACTTTCACAGTAAAGAATTTTTTCTTAATATCTAATGTAAACATACTCTACTGAGGATTAAGGCCATGCCCCCTTGTCCTGTCACTGCATGCTCAGCATCCACATCTCCACAGGAGGGTCTGCACGTGGCAGACACACTTTTCAGTGTTTGCAAAATCCACACTGCCGATGAGGTGTGTGCATGCCCTGTGTGTGGGTGTGTATAAATGAGTTATTGAAAGTTTCTTGGAAACTTTTTGGTGTTAACATTCTGCAGTGTCTGATATTGTGGTTTATTAGTGGGATTGCTGATACTGATCCTGAATTCTTAGTTCACTTATTGTCACTCTTCATTAATAAATCAATAATTTTACACCATTAATAAAACAATAAATACTTTTATCCCAATTTAAACCTCATCAATTAAACAGCTTTCCTTTGTGAAAAATACCTGAAAAAATTTAAAGATAAAGAACTGCCAGTATAGCCTGCATCTAGCTTCTTCTACTACATAATTCTGAACATGCACAGATTGTTGGCTTATGCATTTAGGAAGATCCGTAAGTCAAAATGAAAATACCAGCTATTTTACACACCACTTGGATCTAGAAAGTGGTCGAAAGCAAGCAATCTGAATTACTGTCTGAGGCAACTCAAAGTTTGTCTAAATTCAGAAAATAGGTGGAGACAGAAAAAATTGCAAATGTTGACACTGAATAATTATTAATGTTGTACTGTGGCAAATTTGTTTCCAGCTGAGTCAAACACAGATGAAAGCATTTAATGGGAGAAAATCTTTGAAGCATTCAGGTGTCTAAAACCAGATGCAAAAGTTCACAGTGATGTTCTCTGTAGAATAAAGGAGAGCCCTCCCTATTTCAGAGACTCTGACTTATCAGACATAACTAACTGGTTATTATGTAAGGTTTGTGTTCTCTGAAAACAATCAAGCCACATTCTTAATTTTTTCCTTGAAAAAGAACTGTAGTCGAACCAGAGAGAATCAGGCAAACATACTGCTATTTGCCAGTAGCTATGGTGACTGCTAGTAGGAAAAAACCCTCACTGTGACTTCTGTAGGACAAAATTGAGCCAAACAAAACCATTTAATTTGCCAATATATATTTCTTTACCCAGGTAGGCAGAGTGGGAAGGAAATTAGCTTCCTAATTTCTAAATTCCTAATGATTTAATTGGAAAATTGTTCTAGGAAGAGTGTTGTAACACTTCAGGAATGTTATCATTATATCATCTCCCTGTACTAAAGATCACTGTAATAGTTGAAAGCTTTGTAAAACCTCCTTCCAGAAAGCAGGAAGATAGTGAGGAGGGAAAATGTTAATTCATGAAAAAATTAGGGTTATTGATACACTATCATTATAAATAATTGAATCAAGTAAGTCTCCTCTCTGTAACATATCCTTGAGGTGCTGGATTCTTGTACGTATTGATGTGGCTCTGGGACATAATATTGATTTACTCATCAGTATTAAATTATTAAGTCAGATTGGGAAAACAAGCCAATTTTATACTCCTCTGTGTGTTCATTCTTAAATAGGGAGACCTGAGAATGTTTATTTACAATTGCTCTCTTTGCACTGCACTTACTCAGAAGCCATTTTAAGCTGGAGCACAAAAAAACTGGATTGCTTCATCATGAGCTAGTATGTATTCAGGTAACAGTGGGCTCTAAGGAGCACATCAAAGCATTGTACTTCAGCTACATTAAATACAGGTTAATGCCTAAAATTTTGAAAGACAAATGTGACAGAAGTGACTTTATATTAGTTTATTAGTTTATTATTATTACAGCCTATCCCTGCTGTTATCCGTCAGCCCTGCGTGGATCCCTTAGCCACTCTGTAGTAAGGGTTGCAATGTCATCTCATGATGAAAAGACTTTTTTTTTCCAAAGCATGAATTCTCAGACTTCTCAGCAACACATATATTTAACTGTGGCTGCCATCACTAGAGGTAGAACAGGTTTTGCCCTATTTTTTATTCCAGAAGTGGGAGGCAAGTGGATTTCTCTTTTTGCTGGTTTCACTTTATGTTGACATCCACTGGTACGACACATGTACCAGTAGCAGCAAACTAGTGACACCACAGCAATTTCTGTCCTACAGAGAATTAATCTAGCAGTCAAATCATACTTATTGCTCTGTTTTCCTTCTTCTGTTATATCACCCTGTCTCTCACCTTCTAGCTGGCTATACTTTTCTGAAAGGAATAATTAAAGTCAGAAAAATTTTTAATCAACGGGACTGCAGTGGTTTTGGTGGTATCCCCTCTACCCCAACTCTTTACCTTCTATCCATAGAAATCACTTTAAAAGTTCAAGACATTTTTATGCATGATTCTGAGTTCAGGTTCTTCATTGATTTCTGAGGATGATCAAGCCAAGTATGGCAATGCAACAAGCACCTTAAGAACTTTTACTAGGTTCTAATTGAGACACTGTTTCTTAGATTTCCCTCCTGCTGCTTTCTGTTCCGTTCTATAATGCAGATCAATACAATCCTAAGTTATTCTGGGTGAACAAAAATTGTTGAATGTATCCAGCTGTGGGGCTTGATTAGATTTTTATTTCAGTGGTATAAATCAGAGTAACTCCACATAAGGCAAGGAAATCTCAGTACTCTCAAATAGTGTAATCTCAGACGTAAAACCAGAATCAAATTCCATTTTTCTGCTTTTTCTGCTGGCAGTGTTACATCCCAATCCTGCATTAGAAGATTAAACTCCTTTACATGTAAACACTGAATTGTACAATTACTAATTATTAACTAATGGAGTATTTAGATGGAGAGGAATATGCTCTTAACATCTGCTGTCAAGAAAGATAATTGGAGATGCTGTCTGAAAGAATATCAGCCTCTGTGACTCAGATATCAGTGCATAATTCCTATTACAAGAAAGCTAAGTTTTCTCAAGAAATGCTGATTACAGGCATAAGTTAGCTCAAATAAAAGGCAGGCTGGAGGATGAAGCATGACTGGAATATGTTGATTTTATTTTTTTAATAACATAATGTGTTCCTGCAGTTTATTCTTATGCCCGTTCTGCTTTCAAAAATGTAAGCCAGGTGTCAAGCTTAATTTAAATATTACAAATGCAGGATAAAAACATCTGTTTTCTGCATGGCAAATGAAAATAAAGTAGCAGTGTCATGCAGGCTCTTGCCTATTTGCTTACACTCTCACTATGAAAAGATACTTCCATGAACACATCATTTCTCCTAAAGTACATAATTTGCTAAATCTCACTGGGACTATCTACATAAGAAATCCTTTATGGTATTGAAGTAGCCTGATCAGTCCATACAGAGAAGTTTTCTTCACTGTTGCATATAAAGTGAAATGAAATCAGGAGAGCACAGGGAAAAGACCCTCAGATACCGCAGTAGTAGTGAAAAAAGAGAATGTACTTGAATGGAAACAAACAATAATTTCCCATCCTTCCCATGCACACAGAGTTTGTCATGCTTGTTTACTAGGTTAAGCAGAACAAAACAATGTTTAGATGGAAACAACCCTGTATTTTCCTTATTGAAAAAAATACTGCAATAAAGCTCAGAACAAAAAGTGTTGGAGCAGTCACAGAAAATGGCGCACCACTGCTGGGCATTATTATCCCTGCTCTCCTGAGGTCTTAATCTAGTGTGCTTTTTTTTTTTTGTTTTTCTTTTTAACAACTGGAGATATATAAATGCAAAGGGAGGAGGGATGGAAGTTATAGGGGACAGCATTCTAAGCATCTTAAAATATTTGCAACAAACAAATCACAGTGACTAAATATACCCCAAGAGAGTACAGTCTTTCTCTTTTTTTTTTTTTTTTCTGGAAAATCTCAGAGCATTTCAAATTTTAACTGACACAAGATTTGTCAGAAGCTGAGTTTTTTTCTCCTCTCTATGAAATTTATTTCTGCAAGCTACCGCCGGTAAGAGGACGCTTTTATGAGAAGCAAAGTGCTTGAATATACTATTGGGGGATTTACTTTCTCTGTACCCCTAGTTTTATTTAAACGTCATAAAGAGCTGGCAAAACCCAATTACTACTAGCTCTGCAGAGTCCTCCTTCAGCTCAGTTCTGTGATCTACTGCTTTTTGTCCAGAGAGGTTTTAGTGCCGCGTCCATTTCTCCGGCGGGGAGCCAGCGGCGCTCCAGCTGTAGGTGGCAGCAGCCCACAGCTCTTCTTTCTCACAGCCTGGTGGAAGCCTAAACCAGCCCAGAGACACACAGCAGTGTTTTACTCAGGAGGCAGCAGAACAAAATATGGATAATAAGGATTTTTCACAGTCAAGGATTGCAGGATTTTCCTGGCAAAGAAAAGCAGTTTCTGAAGCACCCATTTACTTAAGATTTTGTTTGTTGGTTTGTTTGTTGGGGTTTTCTTGTTGTGTGTGGTTTTTTTTTTTTTTTGAGAAAAGTGTTATTTTGCATACACAAGCTCTTAGACAGTGTACTATTGCATAATCAAATGTCTCCAGAGCATAAAGATGAGATTTGACACAAAAACAACGTTTCTCATTTTTTATTCAATTTTATTTTTGTATGTTGGAGCATTCTGTGGTGAGTGGCCTTGGGATACTCTGTTTTTTTGGATTTGTTGCTCAGGCTGCAGTGCTCTGGTCTAAGGAAAGCTAATTGCAGATGTACCTGGCTTTGCAGTGTAACTTGATAGAATACATATGCAATCAGTGTCAAGGATCTGAGAAATACATGTATATTGCTCAAGTTACTAAAAACACATTATCAAGGCTAGCTTACAGAAAATGCTTGTCAATTTAAACATCCAGGAATAAGGAACTGTTCAATTCATACTAAAAAAAGCCCACCCAAAAATATGGGCAAAAACATATTGATAAACAAAATCAATATATATGCATGTATACCAATTTGCCTATGAATACATCTTATATTTTCTCCTATGTACACATCATAAAGATATAATAATACCCAACTGGTTTTGCTCCTACTCAAATATTTATCCATAAAAAATTGATCCAAACTGAGGTTTTACTATCTTAGTAGGCAGACAAAATAACAAAATGATATGTTCATTTCAATTAACATTTTTTAATATATTCTGCATCTAGCAAGATTAGATCCTAACCACAAATGCCATCTTATTCACATTAAATCACAACATTTTACCATCAAAGTACTGAACAAACATCCTCTAATTTTAAAACTAACTGTTATACCTCCACATCTGCTCTTAAATCATCACCCTGGCTTTAAAAAACCTGATTGAACACAAACAAGCAACTGTCCATAAATAAACTGTCCAGATACTGAATCTTGCTCCATCTCAGTATTGACTCTTGCCTTGCAGTAGCTTCTATGTAAGACATGCTCTCCTATAGATGGAATTCACTCATCCTTGCTCTTAAGTGAAACACAGCAGGACCCAGAGAGCATTTGCTAATGCTGAAAACTGATGTTAGAATTCAGCCTTGAATTTTGAGCTGGCATAACTACCACCTTATAAATCTGGATGCTGAGTCTCAACATTTGTAAAGCTAATAAAATAAACTCCTGATTGCTTTGTCCTTTTTGTTGCAGTTTAAGCATACATACTAAAGTTACATTTTAATGTTAAAAATGTTTGTCCAGTCAAAAAATTTTAACACCTAACAATTAAACAAGTATTTGTGAAACAGTTTGTCTACCTCATTCTTTAAAGCAGGGAAATAATAAGGATACTCAAAGACTGCAGCAGTATTTTAAATATGAGTGGATACTTTTAACTTACTGTGAAACCAAATGCATGCTTATATATTGTGTACTTGCTCTATCATCCCTGAAACAGTGACAAAGCAATGAGCTGTTTACTGTGTCCTGTGTCCCTCTTCAACTGTGCTTCCATGGTTTAAGTGAATCTTAAGTAGGTAAATTTCACCCTGGGGAAGATGAGAGTATAAGAATTGTACTGACAGAATCAGAAACCTAGAAAAGGCATCAGGAAATGGTTTGTAACACTTTTTTTGTGTATTCTCCAAGCTGGGGAGTGGTGGCATTTAGACCTGCTGCCCAATTTAGAGGTTTGGTATTATTCATCAGGGAGGTGGGGTGTTTTGGGTGGGGTTTTTTTTTGTGGTGTGTTTTTTTTTTTTTTTAATAGGAGAATAGGGTTGTATTATGCATGACCTGAGGGGGAAAAAGCATTCATGAAATTGTCAGTTCTAATTGTATCATAATGTATCATAAAATATGGAGTAAAAATACCTCATGCTCTGTGTACCTGAAGGAGCAGAATGGGAGGACTCCAACCATTTGGCAAATTTTCACTTTAATTTCTCCATGAAATCTACTTGAGAAAAAGCTAGAAAAGTTTAAAAACGGTAATCACTTTTACAATACACAATTTATTTGTTAATGGTTCTTAACTGCAAATGATTTTCAGTTCAATTTACCCTAGGTTTTTCTAAACAGTTTGTTCTCTCCACTACATTAGTATTTTTTTCCAGGTAGTGACTCTGATCCCTGTTACAATATCCTGCATACTAATGAATGCAAAGAAAAAAAATCTGGTTTGCATAAAATGATAACATGATGAAAATGAGCTTAGCATGAATTTTGGGATTTAAATCAATCTCTGAATATTTTGGTAAGCTATGATGTCCATAATTAATCCCTAAAGGTATCCAGGAAAGTGCTTAAATCTGGGTTAATGAACTTCCATGCTTAGTTTCCAACCTAGAAATATAATGCACTATTTCCAGAAGTGGTTTACGGAATAGAAAAATGGATGAATTATTGGGCAAATCTGACAGCTGAGATACAATCATGCTATACTAACAGATTATGTTCTACTGGAAAAAAGAATAATTATTGGCTATTATCCAGGCTACAGATAGTAGACTTCATGTTCTATGTTAAGACTTGTGCTAAAAATGCTAACCATTTGTAACTCAAACCCCCTTGCTGTGAAGAACATGTTTAGGTTGAACATCTCTGTTATTAATGATATATCATTCTCTAGCATATTTCTGTGTATTTTCCTTTGTCTTTTCCAAACCCCATGATATGAATAATCCAGAAGAAAAAAAAATTAAATTAAAGCTGTGAATAGGAGCCAGCAGTGTGCCCAGGTGGCCAAGAAGGCCAATGGTATCCTGGTCTTGATTAGCAACAGTGTGGCCAGCAGGAGCAGGACAGGGATTGTCCCCCTGTACTTGGCACTGATGAGGCTGCACCCTGAGTGATGTGTTCACTTCTGGGCCCCTCCCTCAAAACAAGAAGAAGGACATTAAGGTGCCTGGAGTGTGTCCAGAGAAGGACAACTGAGGGGTGAAGAGTTGGTCTAGAGAGTAAATCATAGGAAGAGCAGCTTTGGCAGCTGGGGTTGCCTATCCTGGAGAAACGGAGTCTCAGGGAGACCTTATTGCTCCCTACAACTCCCTGAAAGGAGGCTGTAGTCAGGTGGGAGTCAGCCTCTCACAGGTAGCAATTGACAGGACAAGAAAAGATGGCCTTAAGCTATGTCAGGAGAGGTTCAAGTTGGACATCAGGAAGAATTTCTTCACTAAAAGGGTGGCCAAGCACTGGAACAGATACCCCAGTGAAGTGGTAGAGTCACCATCCCTGGCAGAGTTCAGGAAATAACTGGAGATGGCACTTAGTTCTATGATCTAGTTGACAAGTTGGAAATTGCTCGCAGGTTGGACTAGTTGATGTTGGAGGTCTTTTCCAACCTTAATGATTCTATGATTATAATTGCTAAGATTGTCACTGAGAAATAGAAAAAAGTAGAAAAAAGTATTTTATTTAGAGGACAGCACACACACATCTTGTACAACTGCTGTTCATTTATATTTCTTAATAGAATTCTGGACTCCCAATGTAGTCTTTTTGGGATTTTACCTATTTTCTCAGTGTCTTTGTCTTTGCAATTGGGGTGAGATACGAAACTATCACCAACAATATACTGTAAAACCCGAAAGTATAATGAAGACAGGATGATTTTGGAGAAAGGAACAATACATACAGCACAGCTATAGTCAAGAGATAATTTGTTTGAGTGCATAGTATCCACAAGTGTTTGTATCTGTGTTTTCACACAGATATTTATCTCACACTTCTCAAGTTCATCATGATTACAGCAAAGCTCATGATATGGTGACTAAATAATGAAACTTCACATCCTATTAGTAGCTTCAAAGGCTGTTTGGAAATAGAAAAGTGATGTCATGACCAGAGCTTCTGAAACTGAAGGCTTACACATCCCTCTGCAATCTTGAGAAAACTTGCTGGGGAACGTAAGTAACAGTGATCTAAGTGATCAGTGATAATAGTGATCTAAGTTGATGACTAGTGCTGAACCAGGACAGGCGTGACTCATCCCCACTTAGTTGACATGAGTGTTCCTGAGTGTTCCTCCCAGCAAAGTGAGCCTTGCTGCCAAGATCCTCCTCAATCCCCAGCGGCTGGTTGTACTTGGGCAGCTGCTTGGATGGTCATGGGCCACCAGTTTTGATCTGATCAGTGCAGAGACCCACTACTAGATCAGTAATGAAGGTGTCTTCTGTCTCTCCAGAGCAATGACTCACCATCACACCCCAGCAACTGGACTGGGCCAGCTTGCAGTGGAGCCCTTATGACTGGCAGTTTCAATAACTCTTTAAAACAAAACTCTTTAAAACAAAATTTCTGGCTCTGAGTTACTGGTTTTCTGTCTGGGATTTTCACCTTGAGGGATTCCTGAGGTACTCGCTCCTCCTGGAGTTTTTTAGAACTTGATCACATTTCTATTGCAATTTATTCAACCTATTCATGAGTGTGAAAACCTGCTAGCACATATGTGTTCTTTTATGTACACATAAAGTATCCATTAAAGTACTCTACGTGTTAACATATTGAAGTGTTCTAGGTACAGACTTGGGTAGGATGTCCAAAAACTCATATGACATCATATATATGAAATATATATCCCATCTTATCATCATGATAATGACATCAGCTTTCAAGGTGCAGAGGTTTAGTGATTTGTATTGTTCCACAACTAGTCTACAACAATGCTAGATGTCTCTGCTAATTATGAAGGAAATTAATTACCTTATTCTGACCTCTTCTACTGTGAATTAACCTGAGAGAGGTCCTGGTAAAGGACAAAAGGATTTCTGTGGTTCTAGGGTCTTTTTACCTTCATATTTCCATTGATATAGATTTCATAAAACTGGTCTTCAAAAGCTATTTTTTTCATACATATTTTTTTCCCAAGACAGTCTTTCCTGAAGAGGGATGTACTAATTTTCTAGCAGGACACCAGGTAATTCTTAAATCTCTGGATGCTTTGAGAATAAAATAACATATTGATCTTCTATGTTCCCCTTCACTTCAGAGTAATACACAACTTCAGTAAGTCTTCCCTAGTAAAAAAAATAAAAATGGTCCCTTCTTCACAACATGCAAGAATAATATACAATCTGATATAACTGGAGCCAGTTGTGAGGAGGACTATATAAGCACTTCAGGTATTGGCCCATTCCAATAGGCAGTGAGAAAAAAGTGAGGTACTAGTGAGGTTATCTTTGCCTTTGAATAGTCAGCTGGACACTTATGGATCTTTTGGCAGAATGTCTCCTCTATTTCTGTCTTTCTGCTTCCTAAAATCTGTCTTTTAGCTAGGTTTGGCTACTTAAAAGACACCTAATTTAAATTCGTTATATGCATACACATGGAGCATGAAATTCTCATGACTATCGTGGTACCACTATTTGTATTTGTCTTTTCAGATGATCACAAATTTGGCTGGTTTTATTAAATCAAAAAACCCCACGATTTCCCTTTAAAAAATTCCTATTTTTTATATTTCTTAAGGGCAAACTTAAATAAGTGCTTTCTGAGAAAGAAATAAAGTACAAACCCAAATCTGGTGTCATGATAACCTTCTATATCAAGATGATACTTTATATCCAGGCTTCTCAAATTCTGTTTGAATACTAAGCATGTTCCTCGAAGCTAACAAGATACCAAAGGCAAAGAAAGTTTCTCTAAAGCATAATCAAAACCTTTTCTGTTATGTGACCTCTGGTAAGCTTCATTGTTTTCTTTCAATGACAGGCTCCCAAACAAGGTTTCAGGACAATGAAGTCTTAACCCATTCAACCTTCATCAACCACACTAGTGGTACTCTGTTTTGTATTTTTCAATACTTGAAGTGTAGACATCTATAACTAGTAAGTACGTGTGTATGTTAGGTCAGCAGCAAATGAAGAAGTGTTCTGATGTATTACAGATTATCTGGTGGTACAGATTATTCACAGATTATCTGGCGGTTTGACCGCTTCTCTGGCCAGTGTATTCCAATATATAAACTTTTTAGTTAATTTTTCCCCTTAATATCCAATCTAAATCTCCTCTGCTGCAACCTGAGGCCATTTCCTCTAGTTCTGTCACTTATTACTTGGGAGAAGAGGGAAATACTCACCTTGTTGCGACCTACTTTCAGGTTGTTTTAGAGAGCAAAAAGGTCCCCACTGAACTAATTTTCTCCAGGCTGGACAGCTCCACCTTCACTGCCCTTCTCTGGACACACTCCAGCACCTCAGAGTCTTTCTTATAATGAGGGCTTAAAACTGAACAGAGGATTCGAGGTGTGGCCTCTCCAGTGCTGAGTACAGAGGGACAATCCCTGCCCTGCTCCTGCTGGCAGCACTACTGCTGATACAGGCCAGGATGCCACTGGCCTTCCTGGCCATCTGGGCACATGCTGTGTGTGTTGTTCAGCTGCTGTTGTCCAGCACGCCCAGGTCCTTCCCCACTGGGCCCCTTTTCAGCCACTCTGCCCCCAGCCTGTAGCTCTGCATGGGGTTGTTGTGACCCAAGTTCTGGCCCTGACTCTTAGTGTTATTGAACCTCACATAATTGGCCTTGGCCCATGGATCCAGCCTGTCCAGGTGCCTCCACACAAACTTCCTGACTTCAGCAGATCAACACTTCCACCCAGCTTGGAACTGTCTGTGAATTTATTGAGGGTGCACGTGATCACCTCATCCAGATCATCAATACAGATATTAAACAGGACTCAGCCCAACTATGAGTCTTGGGGAACCTCACTTGTGACTGGCTGACAACTGGGTGTAACTCTTCACCACCACTCCCTGAGCTTGGGTCCTCAGAAAAACTTATATTGAAAGGATTATCTATGTCGAATTTTGGAAAACCATTAGTACAATGAATATGACACACTAGTAATTTTTCATACATATACTACATGATACACCTTAGAGCAAACAGTCTGAGCTCTACTATTTGTCACCATCCATAGTGAAATGAAATTCTTGCGAAGAATCTGCACACTACTTCTCCAGTTGGAGAAATTTATATGAATAGTATTTTGAGTATTTCTACTTATGCTTAAACATCTCACTTGCCTTGGAAAAAGTATTCAATTAATTTTACTGCTGTATTTTAAAGTTTCAAACAAGATACCCCTTCTGGAATTAAAGATATCAGAAATTCTGACAAGGCTGTAATTTGCAGAAATAATGCTACATAGTATTTCTAGGCATTCAGTCAAAAACATTCTGAGATGACTGGTATAATAATGGCATTTACTGGTATTTCAATATCCACACTAAAATTTTAGCAATGGTAGCTTCTTTCATTTAAGTAAAATTCAATAGAGATTATGTATAATATGATGTGTAAAAAATTTTGTGCATAGCTTGCACATTATCTAAAGAGTCAGAAATTTGAAACCCTATTTATTCTGGATTCTTGATTTTCTTACATGAACTGTTTTCAGTGTGCCACTTATCACACTAACCAAATACTAAATCTGTGGATCTGAGAACATAAAAAATTGATTTCCCCACAAACATTTTTAATAGATTCACCACAATACTGCCTAAAGTAGAAGCAGAATTCTTAATGGTTGAATATCACTTTTTCTAACTTGCTTTTTTTGATTATTTTTTCAATTGCCAGAATTTATTATTACAACAATATTTCTAAGATAAAATTATGTTCTGAAACAAGCAAATTCTGAAGAGAGTACCTCATTTGAATCACTAGTAAAGAAGTTCCATATTTTAAAAATGCTTATTTAAAAAGAACAACAGTTCAATACTAGCATATCCAATAAAATTTATGATTTTATATTTTGCTATGTCCCCATACATTATCATAAAATTTCCTGAGGTCTTACAGATGTTTTGTTTAAATTCTGAAACATCATCACTTAATGTTGTCAGCTTAATGGAACATGGTTTGATCTCAAATCTCTCCTCCATACAACTATAATCTAAGGAATATAATGCCCAAGAAATCAAATATGATAAAATGGGAGTCTATTTCTGATGCCAAGTGAGACACACTTTGTTCAATTAGTTCAGTCTTATTTCATATCAGAAACAGATATCCTAACAAAACCATAGATTAGAGCAATTTATTGTCTAATCTTCAAGGACTAGAAGGCATTAAATTTTAGTTTTCTGTTCTGATTTAAGGAAAACTAATGTAGGAGAAATGCAGATTTTATTCAGAAAAAAGTTGTGCAGAGTTTTTATATGGGACTTAAGCCAAATGAATTCCTTCTACCAGAAAGGTCATTCTAGGCAAATGAATTCTCTATCTGTTAATACTTAGTGCTAGGAAAAGCGGAGATTAAATTTTCTCTTTTGCTTATTTGACCTTCTTGTGGGAATATGATGCAACAAACACACGTCCAACAGGGTTTTTAGCCATTATGGAACCATCTTTCATCCTTCTCAAGTATGATTTTTTCTTAATAAGAATGGCATTAAGTTTTCCAAAGATCATGAGGAACTAAAAAGGATGAACAGTCTTTCTTCCAGAAAAAGAAAACAGCTTGGAAATAAATTTAAATTAATTCTTTTCTTCTCCAAAATCAAATTTGAAGTAAGCAATAGAAAAACAACAGATTCCCAAATGTGAATCTCTTTCATAAGTACCAACCTCCCACTATAATATCTAATCTCAATAAAAGAACAGGACCCCAAAAAATCAAGTCCCCAAAGAATTCTTCCCAAATAATGGTGTATCTAAGCATGAGTCATCATCATCATAATCATCACCATAAATCATCATCATCATCACAACAACATCAGTTTCTGGAGTTGTAAAATGTGAGCATCTTGTATTGAGAGAACTGCCTAAAAAGCACCCCTTTAAAAGGAAGGAGGTTATCTTCATACAAATCAGCACTGCATAAGTGCATTTGTTGTAAGTTCTGAAAAGGTGTGAGAATAAACAACTCCCATCTGGAAATTTTCTTCATTTGAAAATTAGCTAAGATGAAATTTAAACTCTTTGGTCTATCTTTCTGCAAAACCTGAATACAGTGGAACTTAAAATATTAGTTCTAAACTAAATATGGATGTTATTGATGTTAACTAGGATTCAGATTTGTAAAAGAACCAATGAACTGATGTTCTAGATAATATGTTGGTCTGAGTCCCTTAGTCTACAAAAAACATTTATAAAAAGTTTCTTGATATATGATCAATTCTGTTGTTTCTGACTAGCTGGTACCTTTCTTACCCAGAAACACCTACATCTAAAGCAGTGAGAGAAAATCCACAAGCAATTCTAAAAATCTGGCCTCCAATACTCTTGCTAGTTTTGGAGAAATGCTTCAGTGTTCCTTAGTTTGAAAATGGACACTTACTCATTCTAGGGTAACCACTCTATCTTTAGGTCAAGAAACACACAAACTAGATTTTGCAAGCTGGAAGCAGACTGCAGCTCTGGGCTAAAAATGAGAGAAAAGAATTAATAAAGGCATACAAGCCTATCTTTAGATTAATACCTTCAGCTGAAACCTGCCATAACTCGCACTTTGGGCTTATGGGCACAAGCAAACATAAATGCATTTTTGGCATATGGCTGGAAAAGGATCACCAAGAGTAGCCTTTGAAATGAAAAAAAACCAGATGTCAAAAATGTTGAAAAGAACATTTTAGTGTTTCCAAGGTCTACAGTTTAAGCTCTTTTTTTTTTCTCCTAAAAATTCACATTCATAATTACTCTTTCTACTGTTTAATTAATATTCAGGATATATACTAAAAGGACACCACAAAATTTGTTTATTCACTTCATCTGGTCTCCTCAGCATCTACATCATAAGACAGTCTATCACTTAACCAAGTTCAACCATAAAATTACCTCGGACTTACAAGTTCACCTAACCCTGAACTTATTCTCTACTTTTTTTTTTTCCTAGAAGAGATTCAAAATGTTATCAGATGAACTTCGGAAAACAGTTTGGACAGAAATTTTCATTTAGTGATCTATTCTTAAAGGCTTAAGGGGAATTGCATGATTTCCCAGAATGCAGTAAACAGAATGCAAAATTTCTGAATTAAAATATGTATTTTTCTATTTATAGCTAAAAAGCTACTATTCAAATGAGACCTACATGTCTAAGAAGGTATTTTTTACATTGTCAGGAGAAGAAAATTGAAAACTAAAATTTCTTGTATATTTTTGTTGATCACAGCATACATGGCAGTCAAATTTGAAGACAAGTGTCTCTCTATTGAAATTTATTGCTAATTGAGTTTGATTTTTCAGTCTTGGTTAATTGATTAACATTAATGGACCCATCTGCTGCATCAATACATGGGGAATAACAACAGTAAGAATAATCACCATGAGAATAGTTTGAGACACTGTAAACATGATTGTTTGTGGGAGCAATTAACTTTGAGATTGTACTCTACACTATAAAAGCTAAGCTTGTGTATGTTTACATTTTTTCAGTCTTTATACAATTTAAAAGAAATGCATTAATCAGCTGCTACTAGTGTAGTGGCTGACATAATTGTCAAATCATCGGTGAGGTAATTTTGTGAGTTTATTTCCCCCACACAGATGTGTCTTCTTAATTAACATTAAGCTTGGTTTGCAACATCTGGCTCATATGATCAGGGGGCCACACAGAATATTAAGTGCTTCCAAGGTTAATCTTTCCACGTCCATTTCAAACACATACAATGAATTCCTCAGAGCTATGTGGCATCAAACTCTTAAATTTACTGAATAGTTGTCATTTTTCCCCTCTAAAATTATCCAGTCTCTGGAATTCTACGTTAGTATAAATTTAAAGTGCAGTAAAAGAGCTAGGGAATTTGAAAAGGTTCTTTTTAAAGGAGTAGAGCATTTACATAGAACACTTGTTTTGGTTTTAATCTAATACATAATGACTATGTAAAGACTTAAAAATTTAGATTTCTTCTTTTCTACTATATTTAAATACTCTTGAAACCAATGGTTTTGTTCTATTGGGCAGGGTTTGGCTGGGACAGAGTTAATATTGTTCACAAGTAGCTGGCTGGTGTGGGGCTGTGTTTCACATTTGTGCTGAACACTGGGTTGATAACACAGTCAAGGCTTTTCTGCTCCTCATCCCACCACACCAGTGCAGAGGCTGGGGCAACACAAGGAGTTGAAATGAGGCACAGCCAGGACAGCTGACCCCAACTGACGCAAGTGTTATCCCAGACCACCCAGTGGCATGCAGGGGGTAGGAAAGAGGAAGTGAGGCACATTTCAAGTTACAACTCTGCCTTCCCTAGTCACCATTACACATGCTGAAGCGCTGTTTTTCCATCACCATTGCCCTGCCTAGTCAGCTTAGGGCTGTATCTGGCCCTTGTTCCCCTTTCTGAGCTTGATCCTGACCCCCTGCCAGTGGGCTGATGTCGCAGTCCTGCCTCAGCATTTCACTACACCCAGGGGATATCCCCAGTATCCAAGGGTTGGGTCTGTCCTGGTGCCCTGCCTGGTGCCAAACCCTGCCCTGATAAGCCCCAGGGGAGCACCTGATATAACCAATGACCAGAACACAGGGTCAGCTGCATCCTGAAGTCTTGTGTCTGAAAACTATGTACATTCTAATCCTTGTCTTCTTTTATGAAAATTACAAAGATTTTTTTCCTTTCAAATAAATTTCTTTTGCATAATCATTGTAATTAATAGTCTGAAGACTACAGTAGTATTTTTGTACTCTGGTGATGAGAAAAGGCAATTAACTTTCTTTTAACAACAACTGTAAAAAATGTTTCTTAAAAAACACACCTGTCTATACTCAGCAATATGCATTGATAAACTCCAGTCCTCCTTAAAAAACATGGTAGAGATATTTGCTATGTAATACTTCATGGCCTTTCCGAAGCAAACCCAGTAATTAGTTGCCAAGCACCTGAAGAGTAAAATGCAGTGAAAAATTAATTGTTTTTTTGCCACTAAGCAGTGTAATTGAAACACCTGGCAAAAATCCTGCTATAACATCAGATAGTGCCCTCATCACTCGTGTGAATCCCATTAGGTCTCATGGATATATGTCCAGTTGATTTAAAAGTTCCCTAATCTGATTTTTGTCTGCCAAGTGTAAATATTCCTTTCTTCAGACTTTCTCCTACAGGAGAGAATAGGATTCCTGGAGCCCAGTTATCAATAAAGACTAAGGCAAAGAAGGCACTTCAGTCTTTCCTGAAACCTTTGCCACCAGAATTTTTCCCCATTCAGCAGCAAGCCTACATTTTCCTAGGTCCTCCTTTTGCTGCTAGTATCCTTGTATAAGCTTTTGGTTTTGCCTTGCATGTCCCTGCCAGATTAATTTCCAGATGGGATTAGGCTTGTTCTGTATCTAAGTAGCGGAATTTTTTGTCTGTACTCTGCCCAGACCACGTGGCCATGCTTCCATCTCTTGTATACCTCCTTTTAATGTCTGAGTTTTGTCAGAAGCATGTTAGCAATCTATTCGGGCTTTCTGACAGTTGATTTCCTGCTTATTGGGATGAGTCATTCTTGGGTTTGGAGGAGGTGATCCCTGAAAATCTGTTGTCTGTTGTAGAAAATCATGAAAACCCTGCTACTGCACAGCCACTGATCCCTGGTTTTCACATGCCCAGTCTTCCATGATGCCTCTGGACAGAAGTGACCTATTTCAAAACAAAAGAATTTCTGAAAAGGGCCCAGGCCAGCAGTTGGAAAGCAGAAAGGCAGGAAACAAATCCAATCCTCATGAATTATTCCGGACACAAATTCAAATGAAACAGTATTCCATAATGGCAGTTGACAGGCCAAGCAGTAGAATGGCAGAGATACAGTAGAAACCAACAGAGAAAAACCAGATTCGTTACTCCAAAGTACACGCTCAGTTTCATCAGACTGCTAGGCAAATTGTGTGTTTTCATAAAAATGCCTTGCTTTCATTTGTCCTCTAGTCAAACAAGACTTGGAGATCAAAGACCTGTTTGGTATTCTTTGTGTGTTCATTTCAATCAAGAGAGACAGAGAAGAACCTCAAAAATTTGTTCAAGATCTCCTCAATCAAAGAAACACAGAGTGGACCAGAACATCAAAAGAACTTCAGACTGTTCTATTCAGCATTTGCCTTGAAGTAAAGTACAATTTTATAAAAATTTGGCAGCTACTTCACAAATTCTATAATTTCTAAACAGAAATGTGTTTCTAAATGCTGAGTTCCTTAGCTAACAATCAAGTTGCTATGTGCTCCTACTGAACCATCATTCAACTGAACCATCATTCTCTGTTCTTTAACTCATGTCTCTTTTAGAGTCCATTTCTTCTTTCAGCATGTTGCACCTTAACTTTCAAAGCTTCTTTGACAATACCTTTTCACATATGCTGAAGGTGAACAAGAAAGTAACTTGTTAGTGTTTTCATAGCAATGACGATGAACATTTGCACCAAGGAACACAACATGAAGATGTGTGAGGATACACGACTAAGATATGAAGCTGTTAGGCAAAAGAATGACATCTTATGTGCATTCTCCCCAAACTGTCTATACAAAGTTTCAGATTTAGTCTCATAGCTGTACTGATCTGGTTAGTTGCAAAGGAATTCTGGCTTCAACAAAATATATATCCTGTGTGGTCAATGTCATTATATTTTTATCACATTTCATGCAATCAAATAAAATATAACATCTCTCTGGCTGGCATTAAGTGGTCGCATTTTCTATTTGAAATTATCCGGACAAGAGATTGATGATTATTTCATTACAGAGAAAATAATAGTAATTTTTTATCAAAAATGAATGATAAAACAGGTAAAGAAATACCTCTTACCTAGTGCAGGTCCCACCATTGTGACATGGATGATAATCACATATTGGAACATTGCAGTTCTCAACATTCCTTCCTTCTAGAGCCTCATCTATGATGAACAACTCTTTGTGGTTAACTTGAAAATCCCTAATGCATCCTTTATAGCCATATATCTGCCCAGCACATCGATGAACCTCCTCATGAACAGGAACCTTTCCAAGGAAGATTGATCCAAAGGTGACCTGCATAAACAAAAAGAGACGCGTAAGAAAAAAATGTGATTTGTGATGTTATTGTAAAAAATGAATAATAGATACTGATAAAGGAAATAATAATTACTTGAAGATGTCCAAAAACTGATAATTTCCAAAGCAATTCTTTCTAAAAATGTTATTCTCTATTTTTTTAAAATAATTCTTATAAAGAAGGTGGTTTATGAAAGTATGAAAGTGTGCTTTCATACTTTCAAACATGTAAGACAACATACATCCCATGAAACACAAATTGGAATTCTCAGCCTTAACCACAGTGAACATGGTAAGTTTTTACATAGGTGCCCTCATCCTATACGATGGTTTGTCCGTTCATGACTGAACACAGGAGAAGCTGTAGACTTGAAGACATTTCCTTTAGGATCTGGGACCTACAGGACCCCAAGATAAGGGTAATACAGAAAAAAAATTAGGTTTTTTTATAAATGCCAGAAAACAGACTGCTATACTGAAGCCCAAGGGGGAAAAATAAAGGAAATTTTCAAATTTTCAAAAGCCTAGAACATCCTTATAAATGTGCAAGGAAACAACCACAACTTTTTCACACAGGATCTGACCAAATCATATTAGTGTTCACTGTGGTAATTCCTCTGTTGCTTGACCTAGGATTCAAGCCCTTAATCATCACATATAAAGAATCTGTGACTCATTTAACACTCTGAATTCCACTCAAGCTAATTCCTGACACTCTGGAATTCTGACATGGGACTTCATCATTCCTAAGTTCATTTGCTAAGTGCCTGCCAATTCTTAGGAACTGAAGGAAAAAAAATCATAGTTGTATCACACAGTGATGCATCTATTTGTACAATACCATTAGTCCAGAAACAGGGTGACACCTAACCCGTTCAAGTCAAGCAGGAATAAACCAATGGAGTCAGAAGTATATCACAGCATACATAAAACATGTGAGGGGGTAATTTATAGTGAAGAGGCCCTTCACTATCATATTCAGACACCTGTAAAGAAGTAGAAACAGGAGGAAAACATCCCACTGATTTATGTGGAATTCACACATCCATATGATTTTTTCTTTACTGTTTCCAGTACTGCTTTTGTCAGTCCTGGAGATATGTTGTTGACAATTTCAATTGAAATTTGGAGATACAATGAATGAGAATACTGCCAGATATTATTGTACTTAGTGCCTTTCATTCTGAAGGGAAAAGGAAAACACCTACTTCTTTTAAGAGCTTGGATAAAATGAAATCAGATTTTTAGTATCAAAGGAATTCAAAGGCATTGGCTCTGCACTTGCTGAATTCATTTCAGATCACTTGACTTTATTCCCTTTCAAACAAATCAATGAAACACTGCAGTGATAGACAAGATTTGTAAGTAGTGTTTGTAGACATTTTCTCTCTGCTTGTGAATCTCTTTCAAGAATTAAGAAAAGCATTGGACTACATTATAAAGTGTCTGTGATTATGAACAATATTTTTAACACTCTGCTTGCAACACAGTCTCCTTTATTATTTGGCTTATTTTACAAAAGCAGTAACCTTGGGGACAGATCCAGTGTATCACAAAACAACTTCAGTAGGCGTTGCTCGGTTTCTAGCATCACTGGATTTTATTGTAATGTATTCGATGTTCAAGCTCATGTTACTACACCTTTCTGTAAAGGTCCTGTTCTGAATTTAATTGACTTAACCAGAATATATTTTAAGGAGGCACAAAGAAACAATTCATGTAAGCCTCTTTAATGACATAAAAGGCTTAATATAGTGTTATATCAATTATTTATGTAATACTCACGTTTAAATTTTCAAATAATAATTTGAAAATATCCTTCTTCATTTTGAGCCTGAGTGGTAAAAAGGATTATATTGGGCAATAATGGGAAGATATTCATTAGTCCTCTTAGAGATAAGAAATGTCTTTTTTTCTTTCTTTGATTGTGTACTTTGTAAATAGAGGTTCTGGGAGATTAGGAGCAGATCTGTAAAGTGTAAGAGTTAGTCATGAGGATTTGACATTTATACTACATACCATGCAAGGGAAGTAATTCTGTTACAAATCAGCAGTGCATACTGGGAGATGCACTTCAAGACTAGCATCTCTACAGATAACTGGTCTGTCTTCTGATGGACAAACTTATAAAGCAAGCTGTCAATCACAGTTTAAATTTTTGTCTAAAAACATTTTAAATGTTTCATGCAGAAATAATCTTGCGATGAGAGAATGCATAAAAAGACAGACAATAAAATGAAAACAAAGAATAACTGAAAAGATCAAGATTTGGGAAAGCTGGCCTTCTGTCCATTCGGAATGAGTCTTCTGATACCAGTTTCAAAATATCTGGAGATAGATATTTTTACAGTACTATTCAGAAGCAAAGTCCTAGCAAAAATACTGACAACCAGATTATATCACTGGTGATTCATAACTGTCCTCCACTAGACAGTGTGGCTTGCAACTAAAAAGTAACTAGAATTACTGCTTAATAATATCTGAATTTTTTCTAATAACCCCTTGGCCTTAGGTAAATGATGCTGTTAATATACATTTTTTAAACTCTCATAGCATCCATGTTCTTTTAATGGGCTTTTTGCTGCAGGAGTATAAGCTTCAGAGTGAAATAAACTAAGAAATTAATGGATATGTTGTGGTTGTTCAGGGTGAAAAGACCTATTAGAAAGAAACTAAGTAAATATAATGATACCTGAAGAGGAATTACATTTCCTCCTTTAGAAGAAGTTAGAGTATACCTATTCCCCTTCAAAAATAACTGTAGTGCATATGCTGATGAAATGTTCAAAGCAAAGAGCTACTTTTTGATGTTTTTCAGACTCACCTGAGATACTCGATGTGAGAAAGAAAGTTTGTGCTGTACAGTAGGGTTTCCATCTGCAGCCACTTCAATCATGCAGTAACCTTCAGGACTGCCCACAGGCAACACGTAGCTGTAAGGAAACAGAAGATCCCACTGCTGTTTATTCTGTTGGTCACGGAGTATTCAAACCTCACACGGCAAAGTTAAGGTGAAAGAGGTGTTCATACTTCCATAAAGGATGAAAATATTTGGACACTACTAATTCCAGTTCCATGGCTATTGAATTACCCAGGAGAAAAAAGACGTGAGTTTCATCTACTAATGTCCCTCTTCTGTTTGCTTTCTTACTATTCTTGACCAGTGTTTGAAATATATACAGCCCATGTGAAGAAGAAAAAAATCTTTAAATATTTAAGTTGGTATTGATAGATTTTAAGTGTTAACTGTGGTTGACATACAGTCTCCCTAGTATAGAAGATTGTTGGAGAAGTGACATCAATGTTGAATGATGCTGAACAGCCTGGGTTGAAATTTCCTTTTCCTGACCTTCAGAGGGAACAGAAATGGAACAAGAAATGAAAGGCTGCATACCTCTGAGCAGAAAAATTACACTGCGATGCAGTTATCACTACTTGTAAGGTGTGTTAGTGCAAACTCTGGTATTGAGCCTCAGAGATAAAGAAGAATGTAAGGTTAAGAGAATTTGTGAAGTAAATACTAGCAAATGTTCAATAAAGCACTGAGAATTCTTCAATTTCTTTCTGTGATGAGATCTGATAAAATGCTATTAATATTATCAGCAATAAAAATTCAAATAAAAAGTGATGATTTTCAAAACCACTGGTTTTATATTTAGAAAAAGAATTTACATAAACATTATCTTAACAAATGCAGAATAGGACAATAGTAGTTGACAGATTCTTAAAAACTGACTTCTTCTATTTCTGTAGAAATGCTTACCAATTCAATTTTCATGTGCTGTAAAAGAGAATGTGATTGGGAAACATGTTAAGGTTTACTGACTACATGTGCTCTGCACAGGAAACTCTGCTCAGTCAAGTCACCATAATTAGGTTTCTGGGGTAAGGCTTCTAACAACAATGTTACATTTTAATGTAATTCACAAATGTTACACAACTGACTTTAAAAATGTTTCTGGAAAAAAATAATGTATTTATATGGACTGCCAAATTTTCCATTTCTTTTAGCTGGATAAATGGTAAAGGACAATAATAGGAATTTCATAAATTGTTTTTTGTAGAGATAGATGAATTGTTATGTTAAGCCATACACATATGAAAGAGTTAAAATATTTTAAAGCCCGCTACAATCTGTACACTAGAAGCATACATTATTAATCATAGAAGATACTTCTATGGCAATAGAAGTAATTGGCAACGACAAATTTACTCTTGGAGAAAACACATCAAGATATACCATAGTCTCAATTGGTACCTTTTTATATATCACCACCTGGTTGGTTGTATGCAGCTGCCATGGCATGATTTATTCCAGGTTATGCCTTGAGCTTTGTGTCTCTGCTCCTGTGTCTAAAGTCTTATTATTTCATCCTCCTGTCTGTAGATTCATTGTGAAATTTAGAGTATCAGTTTTCACCTCTGAAGTTGCTGGGATCCTTGCATTGACATAAATGGATATAGTATTGGGGCTTTAATGAATATTTATAAATTCACTGCAGTGCACTGATTTCTGAGTGAGCAGCACAAAACCAGTTTATTAACTCATCTTATAGCCAGTACATCCACATTAGCAGCTGATGCTCACATATTAATAAATCCCACCTTTCCAATGGTTATATCACTGCTGGTTCACAGCTAAATCCATCAATACTAATTCATTGACTTTTCACTGTACTCCACTGCATGGGGCTGAAATGTGCTAAGTTATTTCTACCTTGTAAGTATGCAACACTTTTTTATTTTTGATTCTTTCTTTAAAAGTCTGAGATATTTGAATGGCATTTTCTATTATCATCTTCTGAAATGTGATCTAGACCCCTAGACTATTCAAGTGAGTTTGAAAAGTGTTCATTTTAATTTCTAATTTGGGCTTAAAAAGAGTTGTTTTGTTAAGGTATTTTGAACTGCATTCTTTCTTGAAAAGTCTAAAGTTAGCATAATATTTTGATTTCAAATATAGGGAGCCAGAAGCAGTCCCTGCTGTTTTGAAGACCATCTGATTTGCAAAATTTCATTATAAATTATGAATTCAGCAAACAGAAGTTTCTCCTTAATAAGCAATGGGTATATTGACAGATAGTCGGTGATCTCCTTTTTATTGAAATAAGGACAATTTTGGAGAAAATACTTCCATTATTGTGTTTTCCAACCAATTCTTGAAATGTAAAATATTCTTTGAATCGGATTTATTATTCCTACTCATATTTCAGCTGCTGGGAATTATCTCAGTAAATCAGAGTGTAGAAAGATGACTTTCTCAGATAATAGAAAATCAGCTCATTTAAGATTCTCTCTTGGGGGAAATATACTCATAGCTTTTCCTTGATGCTTTCTACTCTGAGTGGATACTGTAGTAGAGACTTAACATACTCATAGCAAAGCCTACCCTCTGCCCCTGCCTTGTCGCTGCTTTTCAGAAAGATTTCTGAAGTCTGCATGTTTCTTTTGCTAAATAACCTCTTATACAATGGTCCAGCCCACAAAGAACAAAAGTTTAAGTGAAGTAGTAAAATTAATTAAGAAGGACGCTCATCTAATGAAATACAAAAGAACAATGAGGTCTGTGTCAGTGTGACCGTCTTCAAGCAACTAGCCATCAATTCAGCACTGTAAACTTCAATTGCAAATGCCTGGTGTACACACGTTCTTATTGTTTTGTACACATAATTTCTATTGTTTTGATCCTTTACTAGAGGAAAAAAGTGGAAGATTAAACATAGATGCAACTAAAATAACCCTTAAAGACTGCTTGATACTGACAAGTTCTTTACTTTAGATATCTTTATTTAGACAAGCCCAAGTATCATAAATTCATTTAGATACTAACACAGTCATCGCTACTCAGGCATATGGGGTAATCCGTTCTACCTTTAAATAAATATGTGAGAAAAAAAAAAAAGAAAAAGAAAATCCAAATAAAATGCCTCAGTATCCATAAACAGCAGCTTACTATGCATTGATTTTGATCATTATATCTTAGCTGCACAAAGCACATGGAGGTGTTTTGCTTTTTTTTTTAATATGCAACAATGAAATCTCAAAGAGCAGAATAGATTTGTTTGATGTCAGCCAATAGATTAGTGACTGAGTCATGAGAATAAAACCACAGGCTATAGGCAGAAACCTACTGTCCTGTATTCTGGAGAGCATGTTAGGAATGCAGTCCATGCTACCACTCTTTTCTTCAGCATTTACTTCTTTCTCAGTAGAGATTTCCAATGAATTAATATTTGAAATTTCTCTCTGTCTCATCATAGGATGGAACAAACTGTCATTTAAAATGTGAACAAAATGGATATTTTTCATGCTTACATTACCACAAAATTAGGACTGTTTGAATTTGCTAGATTACTTAAATATGCCTACAATAGCTTTTAGAAAGAGACAGAGCATGAAAAATTACAGTCCAAAAGACAGATTTCTTAGGAAATTCTAAACATATGAAAAAATGGCAATCAAACCATAAATGATGTTTCAGTCTTTATTATAGCATTTAAACCCAGAAAGTGCTACAACATGGGCACATGCAAAATATAATCATATTAGTTTTTTAAAAAATGATGGAAAAAAAGAAGGCACTTGAAATATTCTGTCACAGACATTACCTGAACTAAAATACCATTCATGTTGCTCTATAACCTGGTTAAAGTTTTCTTATAATTATGTTTAAATCTGTCTTAATCTTGCAATTGAATAAATGCAGTTGTATTATTTCACGCACCTCACAGAAGATTGAAATCCATTATCTGCATTAGAAAAGAGAAAATGAAACTGATGATTTATTCTCTTGACATTTTTTCTTTATTTTTCTAATTAACCTCATATTATGAGATACTGACCTCACATTAAGAACACCTGAGATGAAAGTGGCTAATTACTGACATCTTTAAATTTTGAAGTATTTTTAGTTCAGTGGGGCTTTTTCACTCGTTTAGATGCCGAAGGCATTTCAGTACATCTGCCTCCCATCTCAGTGGCATATTCCGGCTGCATTTAAAGCCAGCATATTTTTCCCTCCAGAGACAGTGACAGGAGAGAATGCAGTATGATTCCTATTGCAGGATAATTTTGTCAGGCACCAGAATTGTGATTCATGCACATCACACTCATAATGATATAAAAAGGATTCACAGGGAAGTAAAGAATTGGGTGTGCGAGGAGTAGTTAGGGGAAATGTGTATATGTGGAGGACATATGGGCAAGGTTATGCACAGTAATCTAAGCAGATCTGGAGCCATGTGAAGCCCGACTTGCTCCTGGAGATGCTAAGATATAGGCCTGATGAATTCAAATATTTATTTCCACAAATCTAAAATGAGAATGTGTTTAGCCTTCTTATTTTCTCTTGGCTTAGAATATCATGATTTTTTTTTCATAGTTGCTGTGGATTTTATATAAAATTAAGAACAAGAATTACAAAGGATTTATTTTTTTTTACAAAAAACCTCATGGACCTCAACAGGTGTAAAACAGTAGTTATACATTGTGTCATTACTAGCTGCATGTTGATTAATTATGTGCATGAACACTGGATTTCTAACAAAGTGCAATGTGTACCTCACACACCAATAACACAATTGTAGATATTAAGTATTGGATTAATTTAGGTCTGGAACTGATAGTCAAAGAACTCCTCTTAAGCTAGCTAAGATTGTGGCACCTCTAAATCAAATGTTACCTGGTATTATCTTGCTCAACTAAGTGTTTTAGCTTAAATTATCCTAGACTACTTCTCCAGCTGAAAATAAAATCACTTTTTTTCCTGTCAAGCTAGTCACCAGGTGGCACTAAAGGAGCACAGTAGAAAGCATGAACGCAAAATCCCTACTAATGTCTCTTCTAATAATTGGAAAAACTGACTTAAGCTCTAATTGATAGCATGATTGCTTCAGCTTCCAGTTGTATCAAGGGAAACATAGTAAAGTATCTTAAACTGATTATGTATTTGACAATATGGATGAGAATAAGTCCAGAGACTTATTCTTGTCCATACTGAGGCTGGAACTTCTGGAAGACTTTTAACTGTTTTAATGCATTACAACTACATAATGTAATCACGTAAAAATGGTGCATTCATGGTTATGTAAACATACTTAAGAAAATTTAGTTTATAGCAATTATATTTCCTATATAATACTGAAGGTGCAGCCATATTTCTAACAGATTAAGGAAAGGTAACAAAATTAAAGTGTCATCTCAACAGGCATAAATAACCCCAGACATTATATATAAAGAGAACTTTTTTTTTTTTTTTTTAATCCAAGCTAAATAATCATGGTAAGACTGTTTCTGAACAAAGACTTCACACTGCTAGCAGACTAGGGTTTCTGGTCTTCTGAAAAATTATTAGAAACTATTACACCATTATCCATTTTATAATGCCACAAGTGGAGAACTACATTTAGAACTACTTGCTATTTTTCTCCATACAATCTGAAAAATGCTAGCCCAGTTTAACAGTTCAACGTAGGAAAAAAATCCCCACAAAAATCCCTTTACTAAAAAAGTATTGATATTAAAGATATAAAATAAAAGTGTCATGCAAAGCACTGACATAGTGGCTTCATTTACACCCTTGATTAACCAGAGCAGTTGTCAAGGGAACACCTAACCAACTGTCAAGTAATACAGGAGATTTTTCAAGAACGGTGATTTTACTTTTCATTGAGCATATTCAATTCACAAGTGCGAAAATCTGCATTGTGCCTTGCAGTTTTAATAATCTCTTCATACTTTTCCAAAATTCTTGCACTTACTACCTTTTTTCCTTTAAAAATATATTTCTAAAAATTCCATTGCTTTAAAAACCATACCTTTACTTCCCTAAAATTACCTTCAGCATACTTCTTCTATGGAAATGTCGGCATGTCTCTTTATCATCTTCTGTTTCAGTAAGGTCAAATTTTGGTATTTCTTACCAACTTCAATTGCAACCCTCAGAAGTGGCAATTATAAAAATGAATGCTGCATTTTATGTCTGACATTTTATTTGAAATCAATGAAACATATTTCATAACCTCCAGCAATTCAACATCAATTCTCAGGTTTTCTAGTTGCTGTAAACTGACCAAGTAGTAGAAGTGTACAGAGAGGGAAAGAGAAAAGGAAACCAAGGAGAAGAGTAGATAAAAATGGAAGATGAAAATTTCAAATTACTTTGACTCCTAAAGTTTCTTTCATGAGTCCCTTGATGGCCCTTTCTCTAGAGAAAAATAAAACAAACTACACACAAAAAGAGGTGTGTGAAGTCTGGGAATCCATTAGGGAATGATAAACTCCCAGCTGACCCTGAACTTGTTTGATATTTGCTGCTCCAGCTGTACGTATATAAATCTCTGGGTGCTGATGGGACTCATCCCAGGCTACTGAAAGATGTGGCCAGTGTCATCACAGGACCTCCCTTCATTATTTTTCAATGATCTTGGGAGTCTGGAGAAGTCCCAAATGACTGGAAGATGGCAAATATTGTTCTAGTTTTCAAGAAGGGAAAGAAGGAAGACCCTGTTAATTACAGGCTTGTCAGTCGCATTTCAGTGCCTGATAAAATATGGAGAAGCTTATTCTGGGAATTACTGTAAAACATCTGAAATACTATACCCTTGTTGGCCACAGAAAGCATGGCTTCATGAGGGGAAGGTTTTGCTTAGCCAACTTAATCTCCTTTTATCACTAGGTCAGCCATCTAGTTCACCAAGAAAATAGTGTAGATGTGGTGCAGTTGGATTATAGCAAAGTTTTCTGTACTATTTCCCAGAGTATCCTCCTGGATAAAATGTACAGAGCACAGAGAAGTCCATAACACATTGGCTGAGCAGTTGGCTCAGAGAGGTGGAGGTATTAAATGGGGTTGCGTCAGGCTGGCAGCCAGTTGCCACTGGGGTCCTCAGGGCTTCATTTTAGGCTCAGTGTTCTTCAACATTTTTATAAAAGATCTGGACACAGAAATTAAATGTACGTTAGAGTGAATTTGCTGATGACACTAAACTAGGAGGAGCTGTGAACTCTTTCAGGGGCAGAGAAGCCTTACAGACAGATCTGGATAGACCAGAAAGCTGGGCAAGCACCAACCTTTTGAAATTTAACAAGAGCAAGTGCCAGAGTCTGCACCTGGAATGGGTAGTTGTGGTTATACATACAAACTGGGGGATGAGAGGCTGGAAAACCACACTGTACAGGAGAAATCTGAGGATTTGAGTTCATGGCAAGTTGAATACAAGCCACCAGTGTACCCTGGCAGCCAAAGGGGATGACTTGGGGTGCATTAGGCACAGCACCAAGAGCAAGCTGAGGGAAGTGATTGTCTGCACTGTAGTGGAGCAGACCCATCTCAAATATTGCATGCAGTTTTGGAGGTGTCAGTAAAAGAAGGGCATAAAGTCCACTATTACTGTGTGCCCAAAGGAGACTGACTAAGATGGTGAAAGACTTAAAAGGAATGTCCGAGGTAACTTTATTTGTTCATCTCAGAGAACAAAAAGCTGAGCAGTGACCTAATTCTCCAGGAGAGCAGTGAAAGGAGAGATCCTGATCTCTCTCTGGTGACCAGCCATAGGACATGAGGAAATGGAATACGCTGAGCTGCATCAAAGGAAGTTCAGATTGAACAGTAGGAAAAATTACTTCACTGAGGGTGGTCAGTCACTGGAACAGGTTCCCCAGGAAAGTGCTCATGGCACCAAAGTGTCAGAGTTCAAGGAGAATCTGGAAGATGCTCTTAATTGTGTGGTTTAATTTTAAGCAGTTTTGTAAGGAGCCGGGAGCTAGAATCAATAATCCTTAGGGGCACCCTTTCAACTTGAGAGTCAAACAATACCTTTTTATTATAGAATGATAGATTGAATTGGGTTGGAAATTACCTTAAAGATCATCTAAATCCAACCTCACTGCCATGGTCCTTCCAGTAGACCAGGTTGCTCAAAAGCCCATTCAACCTGGCATTGGACACTCCTACAGATGGGACATCAATGAATTGTCTGGGCATCCTCTTCCAGTGCCTCACCACTCTCATAGTGAAGAATTTTTACTTTGTATCTACCTGCCCTCTTTCAGTTCAAAGCCATTCCCCCTTGTCCTGTCACTACATGTGCTTATAAAAAGATCCTCTTTTCTCTTTTTGGTATGGGGGTACTAGTAGACTTGAAGAAAATAAGGAAAACAAATATGCTTTACCTTGCCAAATACTATCTACTTTGCACAGAAGATGCAATTTCTTTGCTTAATGTTGGTACACAGGTTTTTTTCATACATTATGCAGAATCTAAAAAAAAATCCCAAACCCCAATGTTTCTGTGTAAGCATACTAGTAGCTGAAAATGGTAATACCTACATAAGGTGAAACAGATACTGTTTATTATTTTTAGGTTCTACTTAGCTCGGTTTACGCTTCATTTACTCCAGCTCTGCTAGTCCAACAGTCAAGTTTATGATCCTTTAGCAGACTGGCTAATGGGACTCTTTCTAATGCATATATTGCCAAGCATACTACAGGCAGCATACACCCAAGGATCATTTATTTCAATGGAATGCTTTTCTTCAACATACATATTTTATGAATCATGACTTTAAAGATATGTGTTCACAGACTGAATCTTTAAAGGAAAGTATAAATTCTGCTTTTAATCATATCTTTGAAATTCCATTGACTTCATAAGGACTTCACTGGTGTAAACACAATACATCACTGTGCTGTGACAATCAGCTGATAGACTCCATTTCACACATGCAAGAATGGGAATAACACAAAGATACTGGAATAATTAGTGCTAACACTTAAGCAGAGTGTTGAAGTTACAACAAAATTGAATTTTTATCATAATCATTATCATAGTCATTATTGTTGTTCATGATCATGACAGTATTGGAAGAATGGATTGTTACAAAATTCATCCTTGCAGTACACATCAAGTCCTACAAAAACCTAATGTTCTAATCTGAGTTTCAGGACAACAAGTTTGTACATAGAAAAATACAGAATATATATTTTACTTGTTTTTATGTCTGTTGGATCAAAAGGCTTCATAGCATATTTTGTGGTCTTTTTTGTCTGTTAGATGAATTTATTGAGATTTCACTGCTAATAAATACCTTGTATTTCTAAACCCAGTAATCCACCTACAAGACTAAATACAGTTGCTTTCTCCTGTATCTGGCTGCATTACCTCAGGTTCATGTACCAACCAGGTATTTACTGCACCTAAACAAGGCTGTTTAATTTTCATTATGGGTACCTTTACCTTCTCTTAGAGTCTACATTATATCAAAGAGAAAGTCTACTACTCTTCTATTCTTTGGCACTCCAGAGAAAAACACTCCTTGGGGAAGGTGCTTGTGGTCTTTAGCACAGCTCATTGTTACCCTGTAATGTGGCTTGTCTATTTCACTGATTTTTAATATAGAGGTAATTGCATTCAAGCAATTTTATTAAAAATCATATAATGTCAGAAAAGAAAGTTGGCCTTCCTCTTTCAGTAAAAAGCCTCCAGCTAAAACTTATGCAACAACTAATACAAAATATGTAAGACATGAAAATTGAACTATAATCTTAACTGAAAGAATATGCTGGTGTGAAAAGAGTAAACCTCTTTTTATGAAGAGTCATTAGATAATAAGTTTTGGCCAGTTCTTCCCTTAAATGGAGATGAAATAATTTCAGCAAACAAAATGGCAATGCTGACCTATTACCTCAAAACTCATATGCCTTTCTCTCTAAGAAACAGGAAAAAATTGTCTAGGGATAATAGCTGATCCTAGGGAATTAATTTAGAAAAAGCCAAAATAGTCATCAAGTGCAATGATGAAATATTACACTGATGAAGACTGGAAGAAGTTGGAAGACTTCTGCTAAACAATAAATAAAATTTGATTGCATGGAACATATGAACTCTAACTTTAAAAGAGTACCCTAAAAAAGTACCAACTCAGAGGTCTTTTAGTCTCAAGTGAAACATAACTCTCTGACCACTGTCAAGCATTTCCTTCTCTTTAAGTACAAGATCACTTGAGGTAGAATGATGTGAACACACTGAGGAGTCTTGGATGGTGTTTCTATTTAAGAAAACATTAATATCAGTAGAAGTGGAGTATAACTCCTTATAAGAAATATTCAGTATTACCTCCTGGTGAGCAAATTAACACTGTTGGAAGTCTGGAAAAATGTGAAAAGAGCTCTCGGTAAAACTTCAAATTTCAAAACCTGTCTACATTGTTGCTTTGGTATCACATCTTAAAACTATTTTTATGCCATTTATCTACCTACCTGGTAACTGACTCTCATGTATATGAATAGATTGTGAAAATAAAGAGAAACATGAGAACAGTCTATGTACATATAGAAGCAATGGTCTCATGTGAAGTGGCTATGAGACACAAGGGTTGAAGAAAATATATGTATACCCATACTTCTGACAACAACCAATGTATAAATTTTTTTCTTATGCATGCACAACTTATGTATGCATAAGTTGTGCTTCTTAGAATGGTTAAACCAAAACAAAGAGAAGAATAAAGGAAAATAATATATCCAAACCACCAAATTTTAGGGGGCTAATTTCTCCTCAAGACATTAAGAAAAAAGGTAAAATCAAACAAATGCTGAGGGTTCAATTATCCTAATACCTTATCAAGAAAACGACACAAAAAACCACTGAAAAAGTGCTTGAAGAGAGACATAGTAGACAGTCTTCATATCATATGTCCACTTCCCCTGGGAAGGCTATCATTCCCAGCAGCAGAGGGAGTCTTCTGGAGCTAGCAACAGCTTGGTGTTGCACTAGAGCACAGGAATTAATTATTATGTTTAACCATCTTCAGATACAGTCTTCCATTTATTTTCTTACATAAGTCTGATCCTATGAATAAAAATTAGGGAGCCATTTGACATATGAATAAAGCTCTGTCAATGGAGGGCTGTACAGATAATTGCAATACTACAATGATCTCCTGTTGAGGATCTTTTCTTACCTATTACAGACAGAAGAAATACAATGATCAGTAACATATATTACTTCTACCAGGCAGCACTAATTAATTTTCTTTTGCATACTCTGGTGGTCTAAAATGAACTGTTACCTCCCCTCTACATGGGAAAACTAGGAGAAAAATAGGTTAAGCAATGTGGTTAATGGGAAAGTGACTCTTCAATTTGAACACCAAGAGAAGGAACAATTTATATACTAGTACAGGAAATCCTGGGTAGACTGGAGAATAAAGACCTTCTATTGCCAACTAGTGCAAACCCTGAGATTGTGGCTGGCATATTTGTTAATACTCAGGACCAAGAGACATCCTGCTGTATTTCAGTTTTACATATATAAGTATCAATTAAAAAAAAAAAAAAGTATTTTGCTTCCAGACTCTTTAAAGCTCATGTCTTCTAATCCTATTTATTTTAAGCCTTTGGACCTTGGAACTACTATCACATTTCTCTAATTATGACTTAGGGAAACTTTATGTGCCAGCTTCTCATAGTGATATTCAAACAGCCTGCTCTTGGTCCCTTCTGGTGACATTCTCAGAAACATCCCAGTAGGAAAAAAGAAGGCAGAAAATTAATCTCTTATAATTCAACAACAACTGTTGAAACAACTATTTCCTCTACTCAACTCTTCTATAATGGTCTATGAATGCCTAATTCAGTTGAATTACATTAAGATCAGCTGAAAATATGTCAAGACAATGTGAGTCAGGGCATACATAGCTAAAGGTAGCTTTTTAAAACAAGATATTTAATTCTCCACTATATTGCTAAAGAATTGAAGGCACAAACATGTTATTGCCAAAGAAAAGTTTTCCATTTATGACAAGAATTATCACTTATATATTATTTGTGTTAATCTTTACTTATGCTGTCACAAACAAAGGGCCATGGAGAACTGCAGATAAGGGTAATGCACCATTTGTAACCCAGATAAAACTGGAAATGAATAAATGATCTTATGAAGCCGTAACACCAGTTAAAAACCAGAGTTATTTCTGCACCTCCAATCCTCACCAACCTTTTGTCTCTCCTTTTGACACCATCAGTAAGAAAGAAGGTAAAGCCTTATTATCATGATCCCTTCAAGCCCTCTTCAGTACCGGTAAGAATAACTGATTTTTGGAGAAATGAGAGGCATCACTGCCAAAAGTGCTGGGCATGTTACAAATCTTTCACAAAGCATGAAAAACTCACCTAAAGTCAATAATACAAGGCAGTAACATTAAATATCACTCCCACTTACCAGAATTAAGATTTATTGATTTGTGAAGCCTAATGGCCACACAATGTAATCAGTCCATTGTATTTTTTAAAAAAATTATTTTTGACAGATACTTATTGCTTTGAACACACAAAGGAACAGAACAGAGAAGATTTCTGATTTCAGAATAAATGCATAAATACAGAATTGCACCGAACTTGAAGCTTACTGTTGTCATCTAAACTGATTAAAGTTCTCTACTCATCTTTATATGGACCAGACTCATTAAATGTTTTGTTGCAGTCTGCTTTTGGTAACACATGTACTGTGTTTTCTGCCATCAGAATGAATGTATGAGTTTTAGAACTGCTCTGTCAAAGAAATTAGGATTCTTATAATAATTCCATGTATATTTTGTATTTGAACCTATCTAAATCAAAGCATCCAACATGAACAGCTAAGAACATTTTGCTAAGCTATAACCAACTATTTTTAAACAAAAAAGAGACTTCTTTATGGTAGTATGTTTATACACATTTTGGCTGCAATCTTAAACATACATGAAGGTACAGGATATGATGCTTATTGCCTATTTGAATATCAAAATGAAAAATATAGGTTATAATGTCATTTGGATGGGCTTCAGCAGAAACTACCTAAATATTTAGATGTATATTTCTTATTGCATAACAAATTTCTCTCTTATTTTTTGTTCACTTTGTTTAGTGATATATTTGAGCTAAAGTGTATTATTTGGAAAATAAATACTGCACAAGATTTGTGAATATTAACTGCAAAAAAGAAAATCAAGGTAAATATAATAAATTTAGTTTTTATGTGTAAATGTGTATTCACAGGGCATCTTTTAAGAAGATTTTTGTTTTTTTTAAAACAAGATAGATTACTTACATCAGATGGTAGAAACAAAAAGCATGAGGTACTCACAGAAAGAAAAACAATCTTGTATGATGTGAAATGTACCACATTTCTTCATAGATAGTCAAAATCTTACATAGGCCTTTTAACAAGGTTAAATTTTATGAATGTAGGTCATTAAGGAAATTGTAGAAGTGTTAACAAGCATCACAATGCCTGTTGCTGTGTATGTAAAATCTGGTTTTGCTTACAGATGAGGTTCTTTATTTCTTGATTTTGATGTTCAATTTGCCATTGTATATTATAAATGCAATTATAGACATATTGAATTTGAAATATTAGAAATTATTTCACTACAAAACTACTCTGTGATTAACTACTTCATTTCAGAGAGATGCTTGGTATTATTAACCATGTAGATACTTTAGGTCAAGATTCAAGCACTGAAAAATGTATCAAATGATCTGAATTAACATTTCTAACTGACAAAAATTAATTTCAGGTTAAGCTGTCTCTAATTAGGAACAAATTAAATAATGCACACCCGGGGTTTACCAGTTACCAGTTGTATTCTCTTCTTTATAGTGTAAGCCCTAATGAAAAGCATTTTAAATCAGTATTTGCAGAGTGGGAATCCCTGCAGACTGGGAGAGTTAGTGTTCATTATCCTGAAAGGTAAGGAAATCCATAGTGTGTGATCCAGGCCTGTCTCATACACTGTCCTGCTCCCTTACCAGCTTATACTTAATGTTGCAATTCACCACCTGAGAGTGTCTGGCAGCCTCTGCAGTCAACAGTACAAACAAACAAATTGCTGACATGGCCTGAATGAGCCTGAAGGACAGACAATTTTTAGGTACTCCAACACCTAAGTGTCATAACAGGATGTTAAGAGGAGACACTCTTCTATTGTGGCCCACCATAAAGCCAAAGTATACACTGATTTTTACATTTGACACAGAATCACTGAATGGACTGGGTTAGAACGGGCCACTGGAGGTCATCTGTTCCAACCTCCCTGCTGAAGCAGGGTCCCCTAGAACATGTTTCTTGTGTTTGCATCTGGATAGCTTTTGAGTATCTCCATAGAAGGAGACAATGCCCATAGTCTCCCTGGGCACTCTGTTCCAGTGCTCAGCGATCCTCAGAGCAGAGAAGCTCTTCCCCGTGTCAGGCGGAACTTCCTGTCTTCCAGGTTCCGGCCATTGCCCCTTGGATGTCTTCTGTACGTTTGTATTAATGATTATAGCTAGTCCCTTGGCAGCATTGCCTTACCAAAGGTTATTTTATGGGGTTTGTTTGTTTGGGTTTTTTTACTGCAATAGATAAAAGAATATTGGACTGTAGAAAAACGGATGGTGACAGGATCACATCATGGATGTCTTTTAGTTCAGAGGATTCAATACTGACCTGTAGTTCAGTTCCATCAAATAGGTTGTAAAACAAGAAGTCCTGCTTTAGAATGAAATAAAATCAAAAGAATTGTCTTTCATTTCAAGTCACAATTTCAAGCTTCAAACAACAAAATACCAAGAATAATCCAAGCTTATTAAAAAATGATCAAATTAAATATATAAACTTATCCCAGCCTATATATCATATACTTGCAAGGTTTGGAGAAGAAAGCTGCCCTTCAAATTTAAATAGAAAAGGAAAAATGGAATAATTTAAGATAATTTTTTATAGCAAAGACATCTCTAGTGTGGTCAGAAGAGCATTCATGGGCGTATACTTCAGACATGCCTCTAAAGCAAACCCTAGGAGGTTTTACAGGAAGATTCTTTTCCTCTGAAGGATCCTGTGAAAAACTTCTTTATTTCCCTGTCTCACACTGAGCACTAAGGGATGCTATGGGTAACTGACTGCCAGACAGACAATGTAATGCTGACCAAAAAAGTTTTCTACCCACTTAGCTGATCTGGATGTAAGGATATTAGGAGAGACTTGAAAGGAATGTTCTATCTCAATGGCAGTGTATTTTAGGAAAAAGCTTTACCTGTCTAATATAAATTATTTTTAGAAATTTTTTTAGTCTTCATCTATACACTGCCAAACTTTGTGATTAATAATGAATTTTATAATAAAAAGAGCTCTGTAAATCTTGTATCACAGGGAAAAAGCTGAAGGAGATGAACAGACTTGCCCAAGATGTCCGAAGAATGCCAAATACATCAGGTAACGAGTACAAGTTCTGTGATTGTCATGATTTTATTGATCTTATATGGAGTTAGTAGAAATTAGGATGAATCAATTTAAACAGAAATTGCTTTTAAAGAACATACCCATTGCACTTATTAAATTGCAGCAGTCAAATATTTGCCTGTTTTCAGTCAATATTAAGTGCTTTGCTTAATGATGAACCTGGAAAACTTTGCCTGCTATGCATCTGCCTCTCATTTGTGTGCCAGAGAAAGAGAGCTGGCAGGAAGATAGGGTGAGTAGGATTAGGTCAGCTAATTCTACCGCTGTTTTCATTAAAAAACTATTGCACTGTGTTTTTCAAATGAAAAACAAACAAACAAAAACAAACCCCGAAAAAAACTCTAACCAAGCCAAAAAACCCCAACCAAACCAAACAAGCAAGCAAACAAAATCCCCAGCCAAAATAGGCTACTGGTTGGTCAGGAAAGAAAAAAAATATCCCATGCACCTGTGCCTGACATATAAAGGGCAGGACACCTGCTGATGATTCAACTATAATGTATGCTGCACATAATTAGATAAACAGAATAAATTGTGTGGGAAACCAGTTATGGAAAATCTAACTCACAAGTATTTATTTTTTTTCTTTTCCCTGTCTTCATTTTATCATTCTTTCTTATTCAGAAGGGGTCAAGGGAGCAAAGGGAGTTCTGTGTTTGTCTTCTATTTTCACTGCTGAACCTTGATGCAAGTTTGGGCAAGTAGGGAAGAAACAGCTCTTATTTGGCTTGAATCAGATAGAAACTCTACACTGATATAAAAAGAGAGCATGATTATTTCTAGAGGGAAAACTGAAAAGGAAAGAGGAAAAAGCTTATTAAGCAAAGTTTTTAAATCTTCATCTTTGATCAACTGGATATTTTGGAATCTGCTATCCATGATAATGATTTAAGGCATATTATTTTTATAGGAGAAGTTCATAGAAAACCATCCTCAGATATCTGGGATTAAAATGAGCAGGGATACTCTCAGCTACTGACATGTAAAATATTTCGACAACTTAATATGCAGTTTGGAAGAATAAAATATCTGAATTTTTGTCTACTTTTTGTTTAAAGGTATGCAATGAGATTTTATAAGCACAGAATATGTACATAAAGTTTTCCTTGTTATTAGGCAATGTGATTTATTTCAACATCTGAAGATGCAGCAATACTATGCTGTGAAAGTTGAAGGTCACAAAATGTTAGTTCATGTTTAGTTCAAGAACTTGTGTAAGGTGAGATGAGATATATACTAACTTCTTGCAGCTCATCTTGAATTTAAACTGAACAATTCTGTGATGCTTCATTTCCTACTCAATGTAGCTGTAAATGTTTTGGCCCTTTGGTTGTCTGTACTCAGTACTCAACCTTTGGTGTACTTAACTGTCTTCCTGCTCACAACTGAGAAAAACGGCAGCAGATTTTGAGTAGTTTAAAAAGAAATAGTACAAAAGGAAAAAAACCCACAAAATATCATAGCAAGGATTCTAAGTGAGAACAAAAATACATGTTCAGCATTTAATTACTACTATGATACTATATGACCAAAGAGATAAAAGCTGCCAACCTTTCAGAAAACATGATCAGCTGTAATAAAAATTGTATGGAGAAATCACTTAACTACTTTAAATCACAAAGCAATGATATGAACTGTTTTGTCATTAGGTATTTAGGTATTAGGACAATTAGGTATTGTCAGAATACCTAATTCTGACAATGCTGGATACATTTAATAATGTTTGTCTTCTACACATTAACTCTTCAGGGTAAGAATGAGAGGACTTCCCAAGATCTAGACCTCTTTTTGGATCCAGCTTCCTACTTGCTTGAGTGGTAAAATATTTAATATTTAATTCACTGTTAATAAGGGACAGTTTTAGTCAATATGAAACTGCTGCTACCAAAACAAATGGCGCTCAATTGAAGAAACAGTTTAGAGAGTGTAACTAGTGATCTGGCCTGACTAAAAACAAAATTATAAAAACCCCCAAAAGGTAATTTTTTAGTCAGATCAGCAGAATTTCCACAGCAGTTCACAACTAATCAAACCAAGTTAATCACTCTTCTGTTTAATTGCCTGCTTAGTAAGAATGACTTCCTGAAAAAAGAGGGCTTTAATAAGAGATAATTCCAAAAGCTGTAAGATGCTGACCAGTGTAAAACTCACAACAAAATAAAACATCACAGGTGCATATTGTCTGAAAATACATTATGTGAAATGTAATGTATGTAATAATAGGGGGCCATTTGTTATTCAACATGAATGAATGTTCTTGTGTTGGAAGGTGTGAATACTTAAATGCCATAGGATTACTTTTTAGCATTCTGAGACTATTTGCAATTTTTATTTGAGACAAAGAAAATGGTCATGCTGAGAGCATTTCTTCATTATTAAATAGAGAATTTCACAATTAATAAATATGAGGGTTTTGTTCTGGAAAAACAGAAAAGAAAGAAGCAAACAAAACCCCACAAAATAACCCCAAAACCTTTCTGGCTCAAATTTGAAGGTTAAAGTGTTTGAAAGGAAACAGATAAAATTACATGGGCTTTAGAAAGCCCATTCATAGCCCTTGGAGTGGAGAATGAATACTTAAAAAGACCATCAATACCACATCACCCTCCATGAATCACCAAACTGAGTTCTAAAATTGAAAAACATGGATGTGTATTTGACATAGGCTGCTGTCCAGATTTTTGTCTGCATCAAGCAATCAACAAACTCCACTCTCATGTTACCTTGAGCTTTTTTTTTCTCACATATCCCCACCTTAAATTTCCAGTAAAACTGCTTGTGTGCCTGCTTCTCCACATAAGAATTAAAGAAATGTCATTTAAAAAGAGGTAAGATAAAAGTGCTGGATTCACTACCTTCATGAAATACATTAAAGACTCTTGGGAGATTACAGGGTTGAGTATTTGATTGAAATAAATCCATTAAAACAAAGTGATGTGTTCTTCTCTTCTGTTGAAAGTGAAGGAAAAATTCAATCTTAATAATCAATGCCTTCCTCTTAGTCTGGTTGAGGATGAGTACTCTTCAGCCAAGGAAAGGAATGGTCAGAATATACCTTGGCTTCTGTCAGGCGCAGACTGGTGTTTAGTTTTGTGTTTTTCACAACATTTGCTGTTAAGCAAAACTTATACCTGCCCCAGAAGGCAGGCAAGCATAATCCTGTTATTTTCCAGATGGATGAACAAAAGAGGTTGCAGAAGATTGTTTCTGACAGTGTTGGGAACAAAACCCAGGGGCCAAACCACATGTCAGATTTACATAAAATGTATTCAAATCAAGAGAAAATGTATTTTCTGAAGGTGTTTTGAATGGCTGCTGAGTAATTTAGTAGCAACACAGCATGCTACACTGTAGCTCTCACATTCACATCTTTCATTACTATTGGTCTGGAAGGTTCTGGCAGCTCTGACAAGACAATGTAAACCGTAGGGGGGATAAAACAATTTCTGTGACAACGAATAGATCCCTAGTTCCTGGTGCTCTCACTAAAACCTCTCAATGCAGTAGGAAGTCACATCCACTGTCGCTGCAATCAGCAAAGCAGTACTGCAAATTGCATTGAAGCTGCAGAAGAAAAACCACAGAGACACGTATCCCAAGGCACAGACATGAATTGGTGCCATAAAAACACCATTTCCCCAAACAGGGAAATGTACAGCAAACATGTGATACTGCACTTGAGCAAAGCCTGAAGAAAAGGTAGTCTGCAACCAGAAGAATAATTTTTTTTTAATATACTCCAAACCTCCAACAGTTACATGTCTATTTAATAGTGTTCATTTGAAGTGGAAGTTCAAAAGCAGATTTGGCATTATATAATGTTTTGCTATTTTATAGCAGAGCACAGGGTTTCCATAGACACAGAGAACCTGTTTACAAACTGTTGAAACAATTACTTTATCTGGAAATACTCCCTAATGCAGCAGATATATTTCACACCTCTGGAAAGGCCACAGCACCAGCAGTGTGAGACAATAATTACTTTTCTATGTTCACTGCATGCTAACACTTACCATGTGACTACAAGAATTCTCCAGTATACTCATATTTACATTGTGCTGAACAACAGAATACAGCCTTATCCAACACAAGACAGCACTACTTATAATTTAAATGAACATAAGAGGTCCCATATCTGTTAAAAAATTTTGCCCACACAACTACACATGGAAGGAATGCAGGAAGATCATGTTCAGTATTGCTTCACTGTTCCTTTCGCTGTAGGTTGACCTCAGTCAGCTGCCAGTTGCTCACCCAGCTGCTCTCTCTCACTCCCCACTTAACATAGCAGCAAGTGTGGGGAAGCACGGTGACAAAATTCCTGAGCCAAGATAAAGACAGGGAGATCACTTACCAATTATCATCACAGGACTGAGATGGGTAAAATTTATTTAATTTATTGGCAATTAAATAGATTTGGATGGTAAGAAACAAAGAGAAAAATTAACCCCCTGCTCCCTAACCCCCTTTTTTTCAGGCTCAACTTTGTTCCATTCCCAACTTCTGTATTTCCCCCACACAAGCAGTGCAGAAGGAGGATGGGGAATACAGCTCAGTCTATATAAGAGCTCCTCTCTGCTGCTCCTTGCCTCTCACACCTTCCCCCTAATCCAGTGTGGGATCTCTGTGGGTCATAGTTCTTTCATGAAATATCCACAAGCTGCAGCCCTCACTGCCTGTGCCTGGGCACCTACACTCTGTACATCTCCTTTCTGTAACCTTTGTAGCACTTTGCTAAAATATTAGGTAATCAAGTAATGGTCACAAAATGACAAAGCATCTTTGGATGAAGCTGATCACAGATGTAACAGCAGCATTGCTAACGCCATAGAAAATTGTCCTAGGTTACAATGTAAAATTGTGCCCACGGTTTGTATTCTATCCCCATGAGCCGTTGGAGCCAAGGTGGGGCAGTGTTCTCCTTATCTTCTTTAATGAGCCTAACAATGCCTTGCCACATGACTCATAGATAACTCCCTCCGGGAGTTATCTCTGTTTAATGGGCCATCAAGGACCCACTGCATGACTCATAGAATGAGATCAGCCCATTGGGAGATGCTCCACCCAGGGGGAGGAGCCAAGCATTCCCACCTGGATAAATCCAGGGTTTGGGACAGCGCAGGCAGCTTTTATCCACTGGACTCCCAGAGGAGACAAGAGCTACCAGACCTTTCTACAGGATCACTGCTTCGACAAGATCATCTCATCTGGACTGCCACTGCCACCCTAACTAACAGGGTGTCAGGTTGTATTCTGACTCTGTCAGTGGTTTTTTGTACTATTATTTTACTTTCTTTTATTTCTTTTCTTTTCCTCTTATTAAATTGTGTTTCTGACTTGGAGTCTTTCACTGGTTTTGCTTTCAAACCAGCACAAAAATAGATCAACAAAGCTAAAGAGCATGGGACAGAAGGCACGTGGTACACAATGGTGAGCAAGCAGAGAAGAAAGTTTCCCAGGCACTTCACAGTCTAAGAAAAAGCCAGGTTAATGTGTGCTTCAAAGAACAAGCTAATGATAGTGACAACCAAAGTGGTGAAGAGATAAATAAAACAACTTCTCCCACCTGAATTAATTATATAAAAATATAATTTCCTCACAGAATCGATGTACTTCTGTTAAAGGAAGAGAAATACCTTCCTTCCTATAATGTGTTCCACAAATGAGTTTCTTGCAGACTCTCAGAAAGAGGTAGAGTTTTTTCTCTCTCTCTCAGAAAAATGAAGTTGACATCTCTCTCTTTTTTCCTCTCTCTCTTTCACTACTATCAAGCAGGACTATTTAATAAATGTATGTGTGATTTTTGCTGAATATTCTCTTTAATCAAGTGACTCAATTTGCAGCACCAAATTTTCTTACTGCTGGTATGCAGAACTAGACCTAAATGGGCTAGTCTTTAAACATCTGTCTGATGTTCTGTTTTATTCTTTCTTCTCTGCATATGTGAAAACTATATATTAAACATCTGCCTAAAACATATTTAGAAAATAAGAATTTAGAAAAAAAAATATTATAACAATTAAAATAAATAATAACCATCTCTGGTTCTTCTTCCCCTCAGCCCCCATGAGAAAGGTTATCCAATGAACTGTATGAAACAAAGATCCCCAGTACATCTGAGGTTCTGTTAAAATTTCTGGTCACAGAGATGAACAGAGTATAGCACAAAATACAGATTATGCACCAGAAGCTCAATGTCACATTTAAAAAATTCTTTGCCTCAGAACTTTTAGTCTTTTGAACATTTTTTGAAGACAGGTAAATACTACACCCGCTGACATGAAGGAAAAAAGGAGTTGTGCTAATTAACAAGCTTGTTGCACTGCATTCCCACAACCAAGTGGATGTTTTCATATTAGGAAGTTTTCCCCAGGACTTTTAAGGGAGAAGAACCAGAATCTTCTATGCTTCTCCCACTGTAATTGGCCTAGTGCCAGGACAAAAGCACCTATTGGGTCTTTGAAATGTATTTCAAAACCTGTAGTTCTTTCTATTGGGCAGCTTGCCAAAAGACCCTCCTAAATCGTTAAGTACTTAAGAAAGAGCACAGAGTCACTCGGTGCTTTTTGGTGTGTCTCTGCAAGTGTGAGGGGCTTCCCTGAACTGTGCTTGGCTTTTGTTCTTTTGTATAGTTTTTTATTTTCTCTTTAATTAAAACCTTTTGCTTTTTCAAAACACACCTGATCAGCTGTCTCACTAATTATTTTTACACCGTTTCTGAAGGTCGCTGGTCAACCCTCAGAACTTGATACACCTTCGTGGGTTTCATAACATGCTGGCCTCACGCAGAATTGTATCACAAACTAAGTTTAACCAAACTTTTTGAAAGCATTTTGCAAATTTGCTGCTGAGCTAGGAGCTGGTCACCTAGACGAACTGCTCTCTTCCCAGCAAACAAGAGAAAATTCAGCTTAATCCCACAGCAGTCTGGACTGCAAGACTTTGTTGCCTGTTTTGTTGTTTATGGAGCCCTACCTTCTGACTCTGTGGTTACTGGTGCTCATGAGATGAATCAAAGAGAGCCAAATTGGCTTGTTGAGAGATAGATACATTTTCTTGCCCATCCTTCTACCACTGCTTTTCTGGATGTTCATACAAAGGAAGGCTGCCTGACTACTGTTTTTTTATTTTCTACTGATTTTCAATACCTACAGAGCAAATTGGACTTCCTGTTGCTCTCAGCTAAAACAAACCTGAAGAGAATTGCCAATTGTTACAAGCACACTGAACCAGTTTTATTTCTGTATTGATCTTTCACATACAGAACAACTGGTTTGAGGAAGAGTATTAAAAAACTGCTTCTTCACAGTTTTTATTTTGTTGTTTAGCTCTTCAGAACTCTCAAATACAACAGTGTAAACTACCATCTTACTTTGGAAGAAGGTAACACGGCACCTTAATAAGATATTCAGCTCTGCACTCTAATGCTATAATTCCATGTGCTGTGCCAAACCAACAGAAAATAAATTGTTGTCTGAAAAGTCCTCTGTAAAAATCATTGGGTGACCAGACACAAATGATGAATTTTAGAGAATTTTATATACATTAGAAATAAATAAATATTGAAATGATAAAAATATTGAACAATGTATCAGACTATCTTGAATTTTATTATTTTATTATTCCTTCTGTAATCCAGTGACTCCTTTTTTCCTTCGTGTCAGTGATATCTCCATTGTTTCATGCATAATGCCTAATGTCCCTTCAGCAGTATTGAAATCTCTTTGTGTTAGCATATATGTGGAATAACTGTATTCCTTCCAAGCAGGTCAGAAGGGCCATGCATTCCACTTCCTCCCTGGAACAGTAGGAGTAGCCAAATATTTTGAAATCTTTGCTGTTTCACCCAGCCTGACCCAGACACAAGAAGATGGAAAAGTGAATCATATGAGATCACTGTCTCTGTAGAGAAACCGCAGCAGGTAAGGAATCACACCAACAGTACCAGGAATAGAATGCTTATTCAGCACACAGGAAAAACAAGACTATGTACAAGTCTGCGCCATTAAAGCAGTGTCTCCTTTAATACAGAAAGGGAGGGTTCTAAAGCCCTTAACAAATTTAGGAAATTTAGGTTAAATGCAGTTTAGAATTTCCATGATGTAATAAAAAAATCTCTTACATATACTTTACCTGCAACACTGTTGAAAGGCAAATAATATAATTTTCAAAGCAGATGTATCCAGAAAATAGAAACTGGGTTATATAGATTATTAGAACTTTATTCTTCCTATTTTTCTTGCAGAATCCCAGAGATTCTTGAATATTGAAGTTTAAGATTATAACACATAGCCAAATCTAAAAGTAAAAGATAAAGAAACTTGCATTCATTATGCTTTATAATGTATACTTTAATTCTGGTGAATTGACAACTCACTGTCTTTAGAAGACCTGATAAATTATGGCATAGAGATTCAACAAAATCTCATAGAGAAATAACTGCTGTTACCAGCATCACTCACTAAGAAAGTAATAAATAATTACTGTAATCATCAACAACACATCGAAACAGTTTCTTTAATGTGATTAATAATCTTATAAATTCCTTTGGAAAATGAAATTTTCTGGTTATTTGAAAATACACTAGCTATTATTTTGTTGTGTTTGATAAGAGGGTCTGCCAAACAGGAAGGTTTTAGAATTTTCTGAATTATACAATACTTTAGTCATGCTTTTGAAGGTTATAGCGTGAAAACCTAAAAATCTATTCACATATCTAATTACCAACGAACTTGTAATACACTTAACAATGAAATACTAAACATACATTGGAGATTACCATGGTCATTAAATTTCTGATCCTGTTTAAAGATGCTAGAATTGATATGACAAGGTTTTTAAGCATTCCTCATTAGTCCTTTTCATTTTACCACTTCTGCAGGAAAAAATACAAAGTAAATTTACTGTCTTGAATCTCTTGGTTCTAGTAGACTTCTTTAAAATCCATAACTGGAATCAATGGAATTCAGAGTATGATTATGAGGAGTATTTCTGAAGTTACCCTGAGTTGACTTACCCTGGGAAAAAATGGACATAATAAAAACATTGCTCCAAACTGATAACATCAACCTTGATTATTATCTTCAAGTGGTCCTCTACATTAGAGAGGGAGAACGGTGGAAAAACAACAAAATATTTGGGCAGAAATGCACCTTAACCGCAGGAAATATTGAAAAAACCCCTTTCCATTCTACCACTAGACTATATAGGCACTTTCACTGGGACAGACAGTATAAAAAATATGAAGTTGGACTCATGTCAAAATGATGACTGATAAGAGAGAATTTTCTTCAGAACTATGAAACTTTTTTACTCACCGTCATAAAACATTTTTTTGTATTTCTTGCAATTTAATGGAAAGTTAAATCTTCAAGTCTTTGTGGTGAATGATTGATTATTCTGCATAGCTGTGAGCCAGTTATGCCTATCAGCACCTTTTAGGATGAATTAATTCATCCTACAATGGTAAACACAATCCAAAATAAAACACCGTGAAAGTAAGTGCATTTTTTTTATGTTGCTTGATTTTGATTTATTATGCTAAGTTGGACAGACTAATAAATACAAATACCCTTTAGCAACATTGGTAATTCAAATGAAATATGTTACACTCTTAAAACAGATAATATGGCTAAAAATAATAGACATCCTTTTTCCTGTAGGAAATATAGTAATCTGTAGCATCTCTTATTCTATCAGTTAAAAAGTTTAAATTCTGGTGGATATCTTAAGGAATAGAGATTAAATGATGCTCTCTTATTTTTTCTCAGGACATTGAAGGGAGTTTACTATGTAAATTTCAAGTTCATGATTGGAGCATCTTTTTGAGCTAAAGTCAGCATTTGCTCCCAGACAGAATTGATTTAACAGAATACCTGATTTGGCATAAAATTTAAATACATAAGATTACCAACAAAATTCAATTTTTCAAAATTCCATGTTCAACAGGAGATTGGAAGGTGTGTCATGCTAACAGGACTTTCCAAATAATACTTTCCAGTATTATTTTCAATGATATTAGAGATATTTACAAAATATATTTTTTTTATCATTAAGACTTACAACAAAAGAGTCTTGAATTTTAGGTAGGTTTGAAGCTTCAGTAATTGTAACAGAAAAAAAAGGTTATCAATGGAATAAAAGATTTTGAGAAACACATAAAGAGTTTTGAAAACAAATTTTTCTATTTTTTCAGGATGTTCACCATTTAACACTGACCACTCAGGGAGGTAATCTAAAGACAAACTGTCAGTTTTTAGCCGAGTGTCAAAAAGGCCTAGTGAGCAATAAATGTCTGAGTACTGCATTAATTTTAAATTTTTGCCATAAATCCATGTACTTATACAGACAAACTCCTTTAGATTAATACCTTACTTGAAAGTAGGTGATGTTAGATGGAGTAAATATGACTCATCAGAATTTTTCTTAAATCATGTTAATAATCAACGACCTCATATTTTTTCAAAGCTTTGTCTTTGAAATATGGTAAATATAAATTGCTTTCCTTTGTTGCTTCTATGGTTCCAGTTAGGGCATAGCACTCCACCTATGACTCAGAGTCCAGTTCAGTATGGAGCTCTGGATGCCTGATGCTACTCTGTATTACTGAACTGCTAATACAGTTCACATTCTAAAATTTTTTTAGATATGAACAGCTTTGAAAGAGACTGAAGAGAATCTCTAGCAAGAGAACCTCAAACCTTCTTTAATGCACGGATTTTGGTCAGTAGTTTTAGCTTTTGGAATACACGTCCTTTTAGGAACTCAAATGACATTTAATGTAACTCTGTAATTTGTCCCTAAGAAAACACAGCAGATATCACTTATTTTGTGATACAGCCTTTTCATCTGACATAAATGTATAATGAAACACTATGAATTATAAGATGAAAATATTATGACACCATATACTGTGAACTGATCTATGGTGAGCCACTTTGCAATAAATGATCTAAAACCAGTTAATGATTTTTTTTTGTGTACCTCATTACAGAGAGAGTATGAGACACAAAGCCAAATCCTCGACTTATTATAAACATGATTTGCAACAGCCATAGCGTTAATGTGTTATCAACCTTACTCTCATACTGAATGCAAAACACAGCACTATACTAGATATTGAGAAGAAAACCCTACCCCAGCTGAAACCAGGACATCCGGCTTGAGCAGGAATGTTGGAAGGACCTCCAGAGGTCCTTTCCAGCCTAAAGAATCACTTGATTCTGTCCTTCTGTGTTCTTTGGTCATTCCTGTAAGGTCAGTTAATGTAAGAAAATCTAGTGAAAACCCAGAGCATGAAGGGTACAGGAATTCAAACATCTGTTCTTCAAGTCAGTAGCTAATGAGCTTGAACAGCCATAGCAGTTGGTTTGTTGGCTTTGACAGATCACTGATGAAATATTGCATACTGCTGATGAATGAAGGCAAAAAAAAATGTTTCAGAAAGTGGCTTATGTTTCCAAACACACTGAATGTTCTGTTCATATACAAAAGCTGAAATTGAAACATACACAAAAGATAATCTTTTCTATCTTCTTTATGAGAATCTATTTTCTTATTTGCATTATCCCAGATAACGTGTCACATGGAATGATTTAACTAGCTGACTCCAATGTTCCAAATTTTTGTTTTAAATTTTAATTGCATACACAAGAATTTGTATTCATTAGCTTGATTTCATGCATCTCTTATGGGACTATTTTTAAGACTGAATAGATGTAGCGATTACTTGTGTAAAACTGTAACAGCTCAATTAATGAAACTGGGATTAAGGCTTTCAGGGAACCATCACTACATAGGTGTGCAGGGCGAAAGCATTCCTACCTTATAGTGGCAAATGTGATGATTTCATGAAATTTTCAATTGCTATAGAAAATGAAGCAAACAGGAATGCATACAGTTGTATATATGTCCTTCTGAAAGTAATCACAAATTTTATTCAAAATTTATTAGATATGATTAACATCCTACAGCATTTTCAGTTCTATGCAACAAAACATAGGGTATAATTCATCTATGTGCTGACTTAAAATTCAAAATTAAGATATAGAATACATAAAATATTCCTTTTTAAAACCACATCTAAATGTGTTTTCCTTAACTTCATAAATTAATTAATTTCATAAATTCATATAATAAAATAAAAATTCTTAAATCTGTCCCAGACTGCTTTCACTATTAAGCTTCATATAATTTTGAAAAAGTGAGGTGTGATGACAGTGATATTGCATGTAGTTATCTCAAGTCCTTTACCAAATCACTTTTCCATTTCTCATTCTTCATATAATTGATTATGTTGGAACTCAGTATTTCACGTTTGAAACCTAGGCTACACTATGTACTTGCTGAGATACAAAACCTGCTGCTCAGATGTTTCCAAATAATAAAAAAAAATTTCCTGTATTTCTAGGTAACAGGTAATGTTGGAAGCAATAGCAAGACATCAGATAATGGGGTTTTTTTTTTGTTTGCTTACTGATTTAATGTAATTTTAAGTAATACTTTCACACTCTACAGGATAATCAACACCTGTAAATAATAATAAAATTATGCACTAATATGAAAACCTATATATCTCTGAAATAATGAAATAGGTAAACACCATGACTAAAAATGAGCCAACATATTTTATGGATAGTGATTTACATATTATTTTTTAGAAACACATTTTCAGAATGCACATGCAAGAAAAAAACTTTGTAGAATAGTTCAAGCAATTATTTTCTTTTTCTGTGGAAAGGGAAAAAGTGTAGGTAAAATCATGGACACTCATAATATAATCATGTAACTAGTAATTAATACATTATATCTTGCCAAAGTTTCCACGTGGAAGTACAAAAACATGCTGAGGACTTCCACAGTTCAGAATGTGCCATCTGCTTTTGAAGCTGGAAGACCAAATTATAAAATTCAGCAGCTTCTGTACCTTCATGGTCTAGGTGAGAGTTGGCCAAATTAACTGGATAATGTATTTAATAAACAAACTCTTTTAAGGAGAGCTAGAGGTGCCCTTCTCAGCCATGAGTAAATGCTCACATCCATACTACTGATTAAAGTGTGACAGAAAACTGGAAACAACTGCTTTCAATATGTTCACTTGGAAGAGACATGAAATGTAAATGTACATAATACCATGATATAGCTCTGTGGAGATGGGCACTATGTTCACTAAATTCCAGAAAAAAATTCTGAAAGTTCTGCAGGTAAATAGATGGAAGAGTTATGCTATCACATACAGGGAAGATTTTAATTAATGCTTGCTTGGAATCTCCCAAACAGAAAAGGACCCATGGTATCACATCACGGTGCAGAACTGACAAAAATATAATTTAGAGACAAAAATCTAAGATGCCTAAAAATTATCAATACTCATATTCTAAAAGCAACAATCCACCTTATTATCTTGAAATATGAAAATCCTGATGACCTGATTAGCTCAATCTCTTTCTTGTTAAATTTACCTTCCTTCAACCACTGAATTGAAGAAACATAATTTGCCCCCATGACAGTCATATCACTTTAACCACAAAGTAGAGCAAATTTTACATCAGGTAAATGCATTTCAGAACCCACTCATAGAATGAAATGTCTTTGAATTAATGTTCTTTGAATAACTGTAAAGAACAAATCCATAAAACCAATCCAAACTACATTTCAAGTATGTGCTCAAAGCTTTAACTGAAAAAACCAATACAACCTCAATTATGAAATCACAAAAAAATTATACTCAAATGAATGCACATTTTCAAACCAGTAATCAAATCTTCCTAAAATAAACAGAAGTAGAAACAACGAGTGAAACTGCATTGAACCAGGTTTCTATTTTCTTTAGGCAAGGCAAAAAAAGTAAGCAATCAAAGCTTTATTGACTTTCTTCTATAAAGCTGCTGTTTCACAAGGATCATAAAGACAATGACTGAACATTTAAAACTCATTTAATCTTCATCAGTTTTGAGAAAATGGCCATATCTAAGAAAACTAATCATACAGTTAAAAAAAAAAAGCAATAGCTCTAAACTATGGGAATGTATTAGTTTCCTGCATATGTGGATTAAAAAGAATAAATTCGAAAAGGAGAAAATCTGCTTCTATAGATGTTATAGGATGTGTTAATTGTGGTGTTTAACCACTGAAGTCATAGCTGCTTCCAAAACTGGAATAACTGTCAAATGTGATCTTCCAAACTAATGCAAAGTCAAATGTAACAAATGTATTGTTCCTCTGTTGGAAAGCCTTGAAACAGTAACAAAAATTTGTCATTTATTCTCCTCTTTGAATCTTTTCTTGCATTATAAGGAAGAAAAACCGCACACATTAATTTTGCAGGTAAAGAGTACAGATAGAATTATCTACTCCAACAGCCTCTGAGAACACAAATCAACAGTTTTGTCATAGGTTCATATTTTATATCTTATGATACAAGATCTTGGGAGGCTACAACTGCCTTGTCAAGTTTGCTTTTTCCTTTGACAGAGGTTAAGGATGATTGCTGAAGGATTACAATTTTATTGCTGCTTGGTGAAGGATATACTGCTCTCTCTACATTTTAGAAGGACTCACAAGAATAATCACAAGTCATTTTGAAGGCCAAGCCCATAAACTCAAATTCATGTAAATCCCTGCTAGTCACAGTCTACAATCACACCTTGCAAGTTATTTAATATGCCACTGTTTCAAAGATAGAAGCATAAAATCCCAGTAAACAAAGGAAATGTGTAAATTGCACTGACATTATTTTTAGTGTAACAACAAAGAGAATGAGGCCATAAATACAGAGATGTTAATTTTAAGATAGAAAAAGAAGGAAATGTATGTTTTGGTGTAAACTTGAATACCTAGAATCAATTTTTTAACTGCCGTTTAGCTGCATTTATTGCTAAGATATTATTAGAGTTTGAATTCAGTACAGTGTTTTAATGGCTTAAATGTATGAAGGAAAAACAATGCTACCACAGCTGCTGCAGTGCAGACAATTATCTGACCAATGTCTCATACAAGAGAAGTCTCTGGGATTAAAAAACAGACTTAGAATAGTTGATTAGTATTGAGCTGTATAACTCTATCAGGCATTTTCTGAGGGAAAAAACCTATTTATCTGCTAGATCAAAAGGAGAGGAAGTGACATAATTTTCTTCTTAAATTTTATATGTTTTTACAATCTTTATAAAAATCCTATAATAAATACACTGTCAGCTAATAAGATTTGAATGTATGCTATGTGACTTTGCTCCATTAATACTAATTAATTAATAATTAATAAGCATAAAAGGAAAGAATCTCTGTTTTAAATGTAGACAAAGAGTAATGTAGAGACCTGTGGCTGAGAAGAAATAGAAGACAGAAACAAAACAGTTTCTTAAATGGCAGCTCCTGTTAGTCTTCCATATATTGAAAAGAGGATTTATATTCTAACAAGTTTGTTACTAAAAGAAGTGGTAAAGCTTATGGATTAAGCTTTACCAAAAAACCACTAAACATTCTCGTCTCCCCATATCAATCTACTCTATGTACTGAGATCAACAAATCTCTGTCATTTAAGAATTTATCAACATTTACATCACAGAGAAACAGCTCAGAAGAAAAACACAAAAAATATTCAGATTTTGCTTTGATTTTCCTTTTTTTGTAGTAAAAGGCAATTTTGAGAAGTCTAGTATGCATGTTTCATGGTAACTTTTGCAGCAGTCTCCTTCACATACCATCCTATAACAGCAAAAATAGTCCTAGCTAAGGCTTCCTTTAATTTAATAATTTGTACATTACATTCCCTAACATCACAAATGTTTACAGTTCAAGTGCAGCAATTATCTCTAATACCTAAATTATGTAAAAAAGTAAAATATTATCTTAATCACAGTAATTTGATATTTTATATGGCTGTCAGAATTATTTCTAAACATTCCTGAAGTAAAGATTGAATATTTTATCATTATTTAACCTTACTAATATAAATATAACAACCCCCCCATATTTTTTCTGTTTTACTTCTTACCTAGCTTGCACATATGAAATTTCATGACTGGAAAAGAGTTAATTCTTTACCAAAGCATGATACCAATACCCATCTCAAAATGACAAATGAACCATTCTGAAAACTATTTTTTGTACAAGATGAAAATTGACAGTAGTGATTAACCACTTACATAACGTTGATAGTACAGTGGCAAATGTACATATGACAACTTTTAGAATCAGTTGTTTGGATTAGCCTTTTAAAACCACCAAGCCCACCCTCTGATGTGAGATGTTGTTACCATGCCCATTTTTAATTTTTTATCTCAAAAAATAGATTAGTCCTATACTTAGCACTAAAATGTGATGACAAATCTAATTTATTCAATGTGTTAATTAATAAGGATAAAATATGAGACCCCCATTTGTAACCTCCAAAATTATGCTTAAACTTTTTCAGTTCTCAAACTGACTTAATGTATATCTGTAAATGTATCTGGACTTTGAATGATTCATAAGTTCTTCAAAGGACTGAAGTAATCTGTGTGAACTAAAATGTATTTTTCATCAATGGAGACTACCTTATGAAAAAGTTTTCCAAATTTGCCTTCCAACTTGACTTGTCTTCTTATCATCCAAAAAAAAAAGTGAAATCACATTTTATTGCTCAGTATAGATGACTACAACTCTTTTAGTGCAGCCCAGTGGTAAACTCTTACCTTATTGTGATAGGGACGAGTACACCCTTGCTGACAGATTGGTTCAGGGATACAGTCAGAATGTTCTGAGAGTTTCCACAGCCTAATCGAACTGTTGGTCTTCCCTCCACAAGATACAAGTGAAGAAACTGCTCTCCAAAATTTCTTTCACCAGCTTTGAAAACAAAAATAGAGACAGTCACACTTCTAAAAGTGTAGGACCCCACAGAACAATTTCACACTACTGGAACACCATCATCAGACATGATGCCTATGTGACGTTGGGGTCTCTTCTGTCCATACACAGGACTCATCTTGACTGACTGAGAAAAAAAATCAGACTCTGTAAATCTCTGTATTTAGCTGATAACAGTTAAAAGTAAAAGAAAATAACTAAAAGACAAAATTTACTTAATACCACTGCAGTTACATTAATCTTACAAAGATTTTTATACTAATTGAACTTTTCTCTATATCCAGTAGTATCAACAAAGGTGACAATAAAAAACCACCACATTCATTCAGCTTCTCAAATAAATTATAAAAAACAAACATCCCTTATAATAATTTAAAGATTATGAAAAATTCACCTTTCTCAATTAATGACAGATTTCAGACTTGAAGAAAAAAAAATTATTTACAAAACATCAAGCATACTGTTACTTGCACTCTTAAAAATATGAATAAAAATATGCTTAAGTTCACTACCACTAAATAGTATATTATACATTGTAAAAATTACAACAAAGTATATTTAAGTGATGGATGATACATGGCTCTTCAAAAAAAAGGACTGACACTTACAGTTTCAAATGATATTGGGAGAATTTGCCCTTTGAATATGACTGTATTTACTTTTCATAAAAGGTAAGACAGTTCCTCTTTACAATTTTTATTCTCCTTTAAGACAAATAGTTAAAATGTTAATCTGTTTTTTCACGGTATTTTACTATATTTAACTGAAGTAAAATGACTAACCAGGTCACAAAACTGAATTTACTGCATGTATTGTTTGACATACTACTGCCTCTGAGTAGGAGGCCCTGGATGCTGGCCTGGGATACGTAGAAATCTTACACTGGCATTTGGGGGACCCTCAACTGTGGAGTGCCTGGGTTTAGGTGCGTGAGTCTTGAGTGACTCTGTCCAAGAACCATGAGTAGGAGTCCCCTGGAGTGGCTTAGAAGGGCTGGGATCTGGGCTGGATTCCAGCTACTGGGTAGGAGCCTGGAAGTGCTGGGCAGGAGCTCACAGGGCTGGACCTGCTGGAGGGGGCCACAGTTCAGAACATCCTTTAGTATTTTTATTCAGAGAGGCAAAAAGAATGAGGGCATACTTGGGACTTACAAAACATACTAATTTATAAAAACAAAATTATCAACATTGATTTGGAGGACAAAACAAAAAGCAAACAATGATCTTTTAGGAGATGGAGAGAGACAGTGCTTGCAACTGCCTGTTCATTTGACCATTTCCTTTTGTATAGTTCCTAGCAGAAGCAGTTCACAATGTAAACTCCCTCCTTGAGAGCAGCTTTCTAGTCAACATTGCATTTCTTCAATCTGTTACAAATCCTGATGACCTACTGAAGTCTTTTATGCTTAGACATATTTTGTATTCTGAATACCTAATTAACTCCAAAGCTATTTTAATTTGACTGGATTTCATGCCTTTGGCTTTTACAATTTCCTTCTACAATAGTCTGATAATTCTCTTTCAAAATATATTGCACTATTGCACTGCTTTTTAACCCTCGCATAACTGATGTATGCACATATTGTATTATTTGTTTCCTTATCTTCTCCCCTCCCTGCACATGCTATTCTTGGAATTTCCAATTTCTACCAGCAAATAGATCTGTAAGTCACATTGATTCAGAGAGAATGAAGTGGATGTATATGTGTATAACCTGTCTCGAGAAAGTGAGGTTACAGATGAACAGCTTGTTTCCCTTTTTCCAGTGACTCTGTCTGTCTATTCATATTGCCCACTAGTAAAAACTTGGAAGAAGGTCCTCATTATTACCAGCAAAGTAAAAAATCTGGGACAGCTCTCCCAAAGGCAGCATTACTTTTTGAAACTTCCGTTGAGTGTTGCTACTTGAACTTCATCTAGGGAGCACTTTTAAGTCACACTTACAGGTGACTAACAGCATTCTTCACATTATTTGCTAGGTGGTATGAAATCCTTTGAAAGGACAATCCTTTAAATCTTTCTACAGTGAACATGAGGAAGCAGAGAATTTTGTTCTGGCTATGTGACAGAGCATATGCTACCTAGTATATATGATGGAAGTTACCTTCATAGGAAAAGCTCAAGTCATAAGCAGGACAGACAGGTTCTGGGAAGAGACAGAGATCAGGAAGTATCTGAATTAAAAATCTTGTTGGATATTAGGAGTAAATTATCTTGACCTTAGTAGAGATTATGTGAGGGGTTCAGGCTAAAGAATCCAGATCTCAGCAGTCATCCTTTCACAGAAAACTGCTAGCTGGAAGGTTATTTTTGTACATCAGTGTGACAACAAACAAGTGGCCACTGGGCTTAAATGATTGCCTATCTAAAAGACAGATTTGAAGTCCCATTAAAATATGGGATAAGCTTTATTAAGAAAGAAAATCTATTTTGACACAGAGGAAGGATACTGTGAAATGTTCTGCTTGAAAATGCCAGCTGAAACAGACAAAGAGACTACAACTGAAATGCCTGAAATGCCCCTATTTAGTTTCATAAGGATAAGAGGAATATAGGAAGATTTGGGGAACAGAGTTTCTGAGAGCACAGGAAATAATTTATGAGCACAACTTATGAAAAGGGAGCTGTTATCCTTAAGGAATGCTATAAACATGGGCTGTGATATCTGAAATCCAATTGCCAGAAGTTATAGGCTACCATATATAGTAGAAGCTAAACAATCTACCCTTGAAAGGATTGTGAGCAGCGTTATGCTGACTCTGTTAAAAGCGAAAATGGTGAAGTAAAACTTTACAACTGTATCAGGTTTTTATGATCACTAGCAATTTATTTTGTTTTGTGGCTAAATATCACAATTTGCTTTGACATGTTGATGAAATTTAATCATGCAAACAAATAAAATAATTAAGGAATAGAAGTTTTATGAATGCATTCTGTAGTCAACAAATAAATCTTCTGAAATGATGGCTAATCTTTATTGGTACAAATGTAATTGTCACATTCTATCAACAATTTAAACATAAAGTAACTGTAAAAATTCCAGACAGTTTTAGTCCATTTATTGTTAGCATTCAGATGTTTCTTGAATACATACTGAAATAATTTGGAAAAACATCATTATTAAGAGTGTAAATACATTTTTCTTTGTATTAAGACAAACGTACATCATAGTATAGTAATACTATATAGTACGCATAGCAATTTTCTGTAAATCAAACATAGGCTTCTATGATATCCTATCTCTTTCCCCATTTTTTCGACAGACAATCTGTTTTTGGAAGCATCTAAAAGTCCTTAGTACTTGTTAATTTAAACCAATCATTGATAAAATTCTTACTAATAAAGGCATCAAATAAGAAAATTATTTTTAACAACAGTATGGTATGATTTACTAAAGTGACATGCCTAGCATATATAGCAATTCTCATATTTTGCCTATTGGTTAGCCTATAAGCAAGCTTATTTGCTGTATTCTCTATATTTATTTAATTTTTAATATATATTTGTATATTTATAATTGCACTAACTGCTAAAAGGTATTAAAATAATGCATTGATAGTTTAAGTGTTCTGTTCTCTTTATTTTAAGGAACGTGACATGGAAAGGTGAAGAAGGCACAGATCTTTTTTGTTCTTCACTGGCTAATGTACTAGGTAAAGACAGATGCAAGTTTTAATCCTTTTATATTACCCTTATGATTTTGACTTAAATAGTCTTCTTATGCATACTTTCTGATTCAAATTCATTTGTGCATCAGTAGCATCTTGTCTGAGATTTTTCCCTGTAATTAAATGTTTACTAATTGTCTGCCAGAAAAACAGATGTACCTCACCACCACCTGGTAAAAACAGGTGTGTTTGTAAAATGTGTAATCTGAAGGTGGATTAATTTAAAAAAAAAATCAAAATGTGTAACAATTTTCTAGTAAAGTACATCTGAAAGAAGCAGATCACTGCAATGTTCTATTTAAAAAATTATTTTGACAAACAGAAAAGGTTTTTGCTTTATGAATTTGTGAAGCTTATTGTAACCATAATTATGAAACCATTGCTAATGTACATAAATTAACAGAATCTTAAAATGTTGGGAAAATTAACCCTTAGAAGTGTGTGATTCTTGTACCTAGTGAGTGAAATAGCCTCAAGTTGGCTTTCTGCTGATGGTTCATTCCTCAGATGTTTGATGGTAAAACAGCTTCAAAAAAGGAGCAGTAAAGGCAGGAGTTACGTTACTATTATAAATGGAAGAGCTGACAACAGCAGCTTCTCTTTTGTAGTCGATAGAAGTGAAAATGAAAGAGCAGGGAGAAGAAAATGGGGATGAAGGAAATACAGAGGAAGTATATGAGGAAACTCACAAAGGATATTTATCTGACAGAAGAGCTTCATGCCTACATACAGAAATAATTTCAAAATTAACAATTATCTGTATAGGCACATGGAGTTAATTCATAAAACACTGGAGAGATTTTTATTTACAAATTTATATTTTATTTTACATTCATGTAAAACTAAATAAGAATTTTGATCTGAACCATCGTAACAAACATATGTAACATTTGGAAAGGAATTTAATTATCAGGGAGACACAGAACAAAAAAAGAAAGAGTAAAAACAAGGAAAAGAAATTTGTGCTGTAGAAAGAGGGGCAGAGATTGTTAACGTAGAAATGTAGAACAAAGATCTATCTAATGTTAAACACAGTATCAGAATTCTACAAGATGTACAGTCATCCATTACTTTCTGTGTCTATGTTCCACAGCCAAGCAGAGATCCAAGTTTTGCTTATTTACTTATTTATTTAGCCTAACAGAAATATAAGCTTAATAGAAACTCTAGTGGTCATTACAAGAGCGGAATATTGCAAATCAGTTAAAATTCCATTTTAGGGATAACAAAGGGAATGAGAATGCAAGTGTGACATGCTACTAAGAACCTATGAAGAAAGGTGAGTTTTCACTGTGTGAAAATATACAATAATTATCCCAAGATCCTGGAGCTACCCCAGCTCAATTTTAGAGTGACAACTGAACTCATACCACTAATCCTAACCCACACTTCTTCCTCCTTTTTGGGTGCAAGAAGGGACAAGAAGTGAACTGTGACACAGTCCATGGAAGTGGCAGATATGGGTGACTGGAAAGAAACACACTGCATGGTTCTCCATTAATGCTATTCTATCTTTCCAGAAAGCAGAGACACATATATTCTAAAGCATGTGAAGTTCTCAAACACTGCTGAAACAAAATCTCTGCAAATAACTGAAAAATACCATATTAACAATTTTCCATAGATGGTATAAACTAATAGCTGAACAGGTTATATTAGGTTTTAATATCTAATTAGGTTAGATGCAGGATGAGTACATTATCTAGAAAAAAAAAAATATAGAGTCATATGAATTGGTCATCTAGTTAACCCCTTGCAATGAGCAGGGACATCTTTGACCAGATCAGGTTGCTCAGAATCTTCTCAAACCTGACTTGCATGATTCCAGGGATGAGGAAACTACCACCTCTCTGGGCAAAATATTCTGGGACCTTGCTCCCCTCATAGAAAAAATTTCCTCTTTATATCTAGTCTACATTTACATTCTTTTAGTTTAAGGACATTACCCCATGTCCTATTGCAACAGGCCCTGCTAAAATGGTCAGCACCATATTTCTTGTTAGCACTCTTTTAACACTTAAGGACTGGAATGTGGTGTCTCCAGAACCTTCTCCAGGCGGAACAAACTCAATTCCTTTAGCTTCAGAAAACACCAGTTCCTCCTGAGTATAGCAGGGAAATTTTATTTTTTAAATTTTTTTGTTGTTTGTTTGTCTGTTTGCTTGTAGTTCTTTGAGATTTTTGTTCACAGAGATGCTTACTCAGGGCTTACGTGTAGATAGCAAGATTTATTTTAACTTTGGCTGGAGCCAAATTACTTTGCAGTGATGAAGCAAACAAAATCACTAAATGCCAAATATGTTCAAAGTACTTCCAGTAACCTTCCTTGGATTCCTCTTCAAGGGCAAATAACACCTCTTGAAATTGAAATAACTAACAAGTATATAAAAATTTCAATATAAAGAACTGCCACATCACCACTTATCCATGATTCTTGGCAAATTTTGCAGTACTGTAGAGCTTAGGTAGCTGCAAAAACAGCCCAGATATAACATACAAGGATTTGAGATACTATTTTGAAAAGCAATAAACATTAATTTTCAATTTGGGGCCAAAGTGTTGCACATCTAAAAAAAAAATCTAGTACAGATAATAATAAAAAGCATAATTAAATAATGCCACAAAGCTTGTATTTCTTTTAACCCTGGTTTATAAATATGTACATAGTTCAGGCGAATTCTCATATACTACTACCAGTTTAATATAAATGCAACAAAATTTAATCAGAATTATTTATGCTGTATCAATAAAATTTCTTTGTGTAGAGAAACCCTAGGAAGCTGCAGTGAACTGAAGATGCTCCTAGGTATTTTGTCTTTGGGGAGCAAATCTATCAAATAATCATATTCTTCTAGGTCTTCTTGGGTTGGGGAAGAAATCACCTCACTTTCCATGTTTTCCATTTGCAAGAAATTGCAAGATAAAATATATAATGAAATACACAACTGGCAGAGAAGTCTATTTTTTCTTGCTGACTAGTGAAAAGTGTATCTCTGCCTCAGAAGTTTATGCCATATATTGAGGAATGAAATATGCAGACAAGAAGCAACTTTTTTATGTAGTATTAACAGGCATACATCCAAGTCTGCAAGTATACTCTCTGGGATATACAAAAGATTTCTCTGAAGTGTGAAATCACAGTAAGTACTTCAAAATATGGCAAAATTGCAGAACTTAAGATAGTTCTATAAATCAAGAATTTGGAACCAAGATCACAATTATAAAAAGCAAGACTCAATCCAACTCTGGAGAAGTTGTTTCTCTACAATAAGTTGTTCAAAACTTCTTCAACATTTGTATTTTACAGCTGTAAAACTTACAACTAAAGTCACATGCTTACTATGTTCTTTCTTGTCAGGAAGCTGTGTTTTCTCTTGTAAGTTATGTTTTGCTCAATGAGTCATGAATTAAAGAACTTTCCAGAGCAACACAAGGAACAATGGTTCAAATTTTATAATGAAGCATGCATTAGAATACCAAAAGGCTTCTACTGCATTTTAATGACTCATTTTGCTGTTGAAGAGGAAATGCCAGCTGATGTACACTAAAGTTAATAAGGACCTGAAGGAGCTAAAACTGATACTTAGTTTCAAGTATCTTTGGTACTCACTGTAAAGAATTGTGCCATTTAGAGCAGTTGTTTTCACTGTCAAGTACAGAGTCGTCAGATTGCTTGTTTCCTGCCCAGATGGAGTCCTGGTATAAGATACAGATGTCAGAGAAGGTAGCTCCAAGTAAGAATTTCCAGTGAAGGATGGAAAAAACAGTGCTATGTCTGAAATGAACGACAAAAAGCCAATTTTATTAATTTATTACAAAATAAAGTAATAAAATGCAAGCACATTTCAAAAGATCTATTTTTGTATACTTGTGAATATCATCATAAAATATATTATTTGCTGAGCATGCATATAAATTTATTTAATTCCAAACATTCAAATCAAAGATGCAGAAGATGAAAAATTTTTAGCATCTGCCTATTACCAGAAGTGAAAATACCATTATAGGAGTGATTACTGCTAGAAGATGCAAGTAAAAAGGCTGTCATAAATTTTCATCTTTACAGATGTGTCAGTGCAGAACTTTTGTCCTATGACATCTCTGTGAAGAACTTTTCATTTTTATTTCTAGACAGGAAACCCACTTTTTCTTCATTTTCAGGATACTCAGATTTTTGGGGTTTGAAATTAGTGTGGATGCCATTGGACAGTATATGCATTTTTCCACTACACTTCTCTGGAAATGAATAATTGTTAAGAGAAAATTTTTAAGTGTGAAAGCTTAACATTTACAATGTTTATGGTGTTCATTACTTTAGTCATTACAGTTTTAGGGGTGTTTTTACCCTGTAGACATGATAATAGTATCATGAATGCAAGAAAAAATAAACTAAAGCTGATTGAGGTTAGGCAGAATGTCTTCCCAATGCCTTAAGAATCCTATTTGGGCAAAACATCTTGACAATTTCCCAGATTGATCACCAGGGATATAAATAAGGAACAAGCATCAAGAAAAATATTTTGAGTTCAGGTAATATTTTTGCAAGGAAATTTTTAGTTTAATGAACTAAAACTATACAATTGATCTGTGAGTAATAATTACACACAGGCATGACTAGTACTTTTTTTTTTTTTAATATTTATTCACTTTATTATTTTTTTTTAATTTGTTTGTGAATCTGACCACTGTTTATCCTCTGCTGTTTTTATTGGATTTAAGAAAAAAAGAAAAAAGTAAAGGCCTAGCTAAACAAGCACATGTGGAATACTACCACATGGTAGTAATTAAAAAACCCACACCCTGACAGCAAAAGAAAGGCAGGATGGAAAGCAATGACTAGTTATGTTTCTAAATCATAGGTCTGGAAAAGTCAGGATTGTTGGAGGAAGAGGAAAAAGCTACAGCATGAAAAATGGTCAGGGGCACTGGAAATCAGAAGCAGACCTACATGATTATGAGAGTGGTTTTTGCCTAATTAAATTCATACTTTCAAGAGAAACAGTAGTAAGTGATCTAGCAGTGTAGTGGAGGGTCACTAACAGGATTAAGGGCTGGGTTCTCTTTCACATGAGGAAAGGCTGAGAGACCCAGGACTCCTACGGCTGAAGAAGAAAAAAGATCAGGTGAGTCTTATCATTATCTGTAAATACATGGGGATGGAGAAGCAGCGCACTTGATAGGCAATGACTACAAATCAGACCCCGAGAAATTACACCTGAACACATGGAAACTTTTTCACTGTGAGGATGGTCAAACATTGGCATGGGTTACCCAGAGAAGTTTGTCAGGTCCCAATTCTTGGAGATTTTCAAAACCTAGCTGGGCATGGTTGTGAGAAACTTGTTCTAGGTGAGTCTGCGCTGCTTGAGCAGGAGGTTGGACTTGATGGTCTCAAGGTGATGGTCCCTTCTAACCTCAAAAAATTGGTGATTCTTTTATCCTTCACAGGGAGGTTCTGTGCACTCAACCTTAATTATTATTCTTCAAATGCAGTGCCTTTAGAAACCTCAGCGTAGTTCAGTGCTCTCAATATAGCGGTACACTGAGCAACAAAACTATTAAAATGTCTTTTATTAGGTAGTTTAAAAAATACAACTAGTCAACTTGGAAAGTAACTGTCCACAATTTATATTCTAAGTTTAAATTAATCTGTGAAGTTTCTTTCAGCAAGGTGAAGGGAAGGGAGAGAAGAATGAGGAGGGGAAGGGAGCATGGTATATCTGGGCAATCTTGAAAGGAAAGACAATCTCAGCAGTCCTTCAGGAAGGATAGCTCCCTTCAGAGGAGAGCTCTTCCTTAAAGATTTAAAACTTTCCAGGGAGTCCAGCACCTAGCATCCAGAAGTCTTTGCATTGATTTATAGGCAAAACTACTGAGAAAAGATGCTATTTCAACAGTCGTGCCTACATCTGCAGTGTTGTTCCCAAAGCAGCCTAGGCTCCCATCACCAGTGCTGTGAAGTCCTCTCAGAAATCAGCTGAAGAGACACAGCAAATGGAGCAACTGCATCAGAAACAAATGCATACCTGGCAAAAAAAGCCACCCAGAAATGCCAAGATGCAGAGCACATCCTCTTCCCTATGGTGTGCAGGCTATTAGCCTGCTGATCCTTAACAGTCATTTTCTGCTCTAAAGCTGTACAACAGCTGCAATGTATTTCAAGTCTACAACATCAGCAAAGAGGTCACTGAGAGCACAGGGATTAGTCTTCTGCTTGGATGAAGGGCCTAAATGGGACAAAAGTGATTGAGTCTGTGTATTAAGAGCCTGAAATCTATGCCTGTGATAAAGTACACAGATAGAATACTATGGGCAAAGCTGCCAGTCTGGACTAAATTTTTCCACTTTCCTCATTCTACTAAACTCCTTATTAGCAGAAAATAAAGTCCCATGCAGCACTGACCATAACTGCACACTGGTAGGATCCATGAATCAGATCCAAAGAAGGGTATCTACTGACCTACAATGAGATAATTTTCTACCACATTATGAGTGTATTGTAGTACTGCTTCCTAGCAATATTTACAGATCTTCATATTTTAAGGTGGTTGCTGGCAAAAAATAATTTAGTATTTAATTCATTTCACAGGACAGGTTGACAAGAAAAAGTAGTTACTTAATTCCACCTTGGGTCCACTATCTGACACTGTCACCTCTGCCCATGATCACAAGGGATTCTTCTCCAGTGGGGCGGTGGTCTCCAAAGTGAGTGGAGTGCATGCAACCTAAGGGGTTCTCAAAACAATTAACTAGTATACAGGGAGAAATATAAACTTTCTCACTTTTTAAGGGTAAAAAAGATTACAAATAATTCAGGGGAAAAAATTTGTAACAGAGACCACAGAATTGGGTCTGAATTACCTGACAAACATATATTGCTAAGAATTATACTTGAACAATTTAACTGAAGACTCAAATTTTCTACTGAAATAAATAGCTTATTATTTATTAAATAAATAGGATATCATTTATGAAAATTTTCACAATAACACATAGTACAACAAGAAGAAGTTGAGAAACATCAACAAGTTTCTATTACATCCCTACCTGGCTTTGTCTTAGTCAGAAAATAAAAAGGAGTAAGGGGAGGAATATAGTTTTCCACTGCCAGTAAAATGGAATCAATCTGTTTCCACTCCTACCTCTAATTTTCCCTTTGCATTCTTTGTTTATTATGACAAGTTTGGCTTTGCACTGAATTTTATTAAATTCTGTTGAATTCTTTTCAAAATATATTTTTCAGTTCTGATAACATGAAGACTCATCAACTGCACCAACCACCACTAAATAAATTCAAATGAGAACCAAGAAATATTTTTAACATTACAAAATATTAGAAAGAGAAGAAAAGCATTCATCTTATCGTAGGAAAATCAGACCAAACATCTGAGTAAGCTTGTCTACAATCTACAGGGTAGATAACTTCACTCAATGTCCCTGGTCCTCTTTAGAAATGAAAGTAAATGGGTAATCCTGGATGTGATTATCCTCACACAATCATGACCTAAACCTGCCTATTTCTCTCTATTTGCTGTAAAAGGACTTGAGGGTCAATATTTTAGCTGTAAACATGTACGCCAGCAATATCTGGAGGTAGATGAACAATTCTCATTTTTGTTGCTTATGCATCAGAGATAGACAGCCTGCAGAAGGATTTTCTTTAGGCAAAACCAAATTAGTACAGTAGTTCTGAGTTGAAATGTTAGAGATGTGAACTGAACAGCATGTCAGAATATTTAACCAGGGGCTTAAACTCTGAATTTGCTGTTTGTATCTTTCAATTACAATGGTAAACATCCTCTGGAACCTATGGACAGATTCTGTGCTTATTCTTCTTTTCCATCACTCAGATAATGTAATAGAAGCACAGGTGATAAAAATTTTTACGAGCAGTGCAGCAAACCTTTTCCATATTATCAAGAATGGAGGTGTTCCCAGCAGGCAGAAAGTCAGTTAAGAAGCAATATCAAGGGTCTGATGAATACATGATCTGTTCTATCCAACTCATGCTCACAGAATTTAACCACCTTAGAGTAATGCATTCTTCTATCTCATGTTCACGGTGTGAAGAAAATCAAAGTGAAATAAATATGATTTCAGAAAATTCCTAGGGATTATGTCTGGTACATTTGAAATCTGACTTGGGTGTTTCATAAAGCATCACACACACCTACAACAGCACAGAAATACCATAACCATTTCCTATGAAATAATTGATTATCTGAGTTCAGCTGTTTCAAGACAATAAAATATGAAACAAAATAAATCTTACCCTTGCTGCTTTTATTCATTTGTCTCAATGCACAAAAGCCTCCTGCCTGCTGTAACTGAACTCCTACATCACAAAGCAAAAAATCCTTACAAAATAAAATGCACAAGCCTTCCTCTATCAGGCCAGCCTGGTGCCTTTTTGATAATGCTCTCTGCTGTCAACTGGGAGGTCTGAAATCAGATCACTGACTTAATCTCTTACTTTGCAGACTGCTAGGGTCTTTGAATGGCAGAAATACATTTAATTGTGAAGACTCAAGAGAAAAGCACTAGAGGCAATGGGTCACATAAGCAATCCTTAGAGGAGGACATAATTTTCATTGAAGGAAACTTCCATACAAGTGGAACAGTAATAAAAGAAAAGACTTTAAAAAATGTTAGGAAAATAAAGCAGAAGATGTTCAGCAAGCATGCATCTGCAAAGGTGCAATGAAACACAAAAGAGAAACAAGGATGATCAAAGGGATGGCATTGCTTCCAAATGGAGAAACAGAACAGGCCTATTCAATATGCAGAGAAAAATGTGAGTAAAATGGCAGCTCCATGTCTTCGAACACAGCAGGTAAGGGCACTCAATTACTCAATTATTGTTACTATCAGGTCACAGGCTTGCAAAACAAAAGGAAATTCTCATTAACTTTTTGCAGAATGTTTGGGGTAATTGCCAAAAGATACTATGTGGGTCAAAAGTATATCAAGAAATAATGAAAAATTAAGAACAATGCAAGAACAAGGGAAACTAATCCACCAGACTAGCAAATATAATGGAACCACAGGTCAGGAAATCTTAGTCTCATTGATTGGTGGAAGCTGAAGTAATACACCTAGGGGAAAATCTCAGTTACCCTGTTTTATATATCCTTTTCAAAGAGTGACTGTTTTTTCTCTGAGACAGGATATTAAGCTGGATGCCCTCCTGGCTTGATCTGGCTTGTGATTTTTGTGTGACTTCTTCTGCTCTGTGTATCACTACTAAGATTGCATGACAGAAACTAAGAGAGATGCAGACCATTTAACATAAAGGAAATTAATGATTCTGTAGATATCTGAAGCTATAGCAATTGTCATTATCTGGTGTCTAGAATTACCCGTCTCTTTTGACAGCTGTATTTCACTAAGCAGATCAACCTAATATAAATATGTTATTAGATTTATTTCAAGAAAAAAAATTGTTAATAGTTTTAGCATTCCTTAAATACAAAGAAGTTGAAAAATTAACTGCATGTCTGAAAAAATAAGATGACAATAAATCAGTTTGATGTTAACATGCTTTGTGAAAAAGAGAGACACAGAAAGAAGAAAAAAATATTTTCATATTCCTATTTTGTAGCTCACAATATTTCTCTTCCAATCTCACATTTTGGGAAGGAAGATTTTTTTTTTTTTTACGTAGACTTTCAGTTGTTGTACAGCAGCAAAGTTTTAGCTGCATTCATTTATAGAAGATGAGAATTTAGTCAACTTCTGTGTCTGTAAAAGGATGAAAATGACCTGTCTCAGAATAAGAAGAGTTTTATTCAGTTAATGGGCAAGAAACATTCTAAAATGTCCAGGTGAGATGTGCTGTATAATTATTAAGTTCTGTAATTTTTTCTCAGTTTTGCATAGACATGTAAAGTCCAGAGGTGTCAGCAAGTACAACAGACTCATATGGAAAAGAAAAAAAGAAAATTATTAATTAATATTCAGCTTAAGATTTTGTGAAAATAGAAATTACACCTCCACAGAAAAATAGAAAATAATGAAGATGTTTTGTGTTGGAAAAATCCCAAACAATCTAGTTATTGCTACCCAAATCCACAAATGGAATTAGCCACTTACTGCCTGTTTTTTGACAATTTTGCAGAGAACACAGTGAGTTGTCTTCTTCTGTTTGATTAGTTTCATCTCAAAAATTTACTTCTTTTCTCCTAAGTGCATTGGATTTTGAAGCGGAAAGAAGATTCCTAATTGATACTTGTACCTAATCAAATGTATTTTACCACCTGCATTCAAAATGATGCATAAGTGCTTCTCTTTTCCTGAATTTTACATAGAGGAAATTGGGAAGCTATTATCTAATATTTTTTCAAGCTCAAATATTTGACAGGAAATATGATCTTCCTGCAAAAACACCAGAGTTTTATCTATTTTTAAAAAGTACCCCATCTAAGAGGGAAATGAATGTCCTTTATATATTAATTTATGTATTTCTATCTTTCCCAAGTACAGGAAAAAAAAAACTAAGACAAACTCTTAATATAAAGCCATAATTTAAGCTGGAGTTGTCATATTGCACTGCTGTATTTGGTGCTGAAACGCTGGTTTCTTTGAAGGTCGCTGTGACACATATTATGGTGAAAATATCCCTCGAGCCCGGCTGGAAGTGGCTTCCAGCTGTTCCCGGCTAGCCCTGGCTCGGGATACTTCCAAACTCGGTTGGTGGCAGCAGGCGGACCGGCCACCACCCCCCCGGTGGGTCAGAGCTGCAGAGAGATGTCGGTGAGGCTTGACAAAGGTAGGAAGCGAGGAGGCTGCTTTGTGGCCAGATGGTTTTTATTGTCACCTGCCTTTCGCAGGGGAGCCACGCTTCTCTCTGAGCCTCTCTCGAGAGTGTCCCCGCCCGAGGCGTGGCCACAGCTTATACGGGGTTGGGAGAAGGGGGTGGACACAAGAGGGAAAGCCAATAAGGGAAATATGGATGTCACACAGACAGCGAATGGGAAATGAGGGGTGGGGGTTCCCCAGCCTGCTCCAATCTGGGACCGAGTCTCTCCGAACATTCTGGAAGGAGAGGAGAGGCATCCCAGAGAGTGACAGGCTGTGGAGAACAAAGACAAGGGGAAACCAAATGGGGAGAAATACAGGGGGGAACTTGGGAGAAACCATTACAGAATAAATTAATATTAACAATAAATAAAAAGATAGAAAACACGCTGCTACATTATGGCAAAATTTAATGAAGCAAGACTTGTAAAAATCTTTTGAAGTTCCCTCATTAATAGATTTGTTCTGTAAAATATCATAGAAGATCTACTTGAACATGAGTTTTCACAGTTTTAATTCACATCTAATGAACTGGTAAGAGAAGAAAATGAAATAAAATATTGTTTTTCAGTGGGAAAAGAGGCAGCTGTCATAATATGTTAGAAAACTCATACTTTTCATAACAAGTTGATGTACTAGAGATCATCATTGTAATGAGTGCTGTTTGGTTCCATGAATGAATGAGTCAAATAACTTAATTTTCTACTTGTTTGCAGTGACTCTCAGCTAAATATGTACATATTTTATTTGTATGTTATAGTTCTTATGTCTATCAAAATTCCAAGGCCTTTTATGTTTTGTTTTGTGTTATGGGGTATCAATGTGTTTTCAGTCACTTTAATTTTATCTCTGCCATCTAAGTTTAATTTTATTCTCTGCAATGGTACTTGAACACATAAACAAACATTCCTATCCCAAAGGATCTTAGAAAATACTTGAAGAGTAATTGCTTATAAAAGTTTAATTTGGAAAAATATTCATATTGTTTCAGTTTGTGTCATATTTAGTCAGTTGAAGAGGAATCTTCCGTCTGGATAACATTGCAGACTAATTTGTCATATGGTTGGCACCAGATATTAGATGATCAATATTAAAAGTGAAATGCAAGCTGTAGTTTTAAGAACACTACATTAAATGTGCTCATGTAAATAATGCAGTTTATGTATTGCTACATTATGTATGAAACAGATTTTTATTACTTTCCTGGGAGATTTTGATAAGACATTCCTATTATTATTTAGCTATATAGGTAATAATTTACAGAATTGTGTAAATCTAATCTGAGTTCTAATCTGAACTTGTTTTTACAGGTTCAGGGTGAAAACAAAATAGGAATATGAAAGCAATTTCTTCTCTCAATTATATTAACATCTTGCTATGGCTTCTTTTGGGAGTCATGTAGCTAACTCAATGGCTTGGTAGAAAAAAATCAACAAACAACATGCAAAGAAGAATATTTAAGGGTTAAAATTATTAACAAATTAAGTTAGTATCGAAACATGAATTTGAAAACCAGATATTTCACTCTGTTTCTCTTTCTTTTGAGGATTCAAAAACCAGTAGTTTTCTGCCCCCAGTTTTGCTAATGTAATTTATTTATTTTTAGCCTAAAATGCAAAAAATATAAAATGGAGAAGTATCTATATAGACATCTTACCTCTTACTTTCCTTTATTTCCCAACATTTACCACTGTTACATTAGTTAGGAAATACAAAGCTAGAAATATCACTTACACATAATGATCACTTTGAACATTTACACTAGAATGTATGCAATGTTGGCCTTAGAAAAGTATTTTCCAATTTCTTTTTAATATATTTACTGTGTTAATATTTAACAATAAGAAAACAATAATAAAAAGTCTGAATTGATTTTTTTCTTGGCAATTACAAGACAGCAACATTTGGGGGAAGCATCTTCATTTGCAAATATTTATATTTGCTTAATCCCAACAGCAATAATTTCAAAGTATTTTAATTGGGCTCAGTGTTGTGGGCACACAAACCAGTTCAGTCACATGAAATTCTCAAAGAATATTACAATCAAGTAAGCAAACTCATCTGGATTAAAATAATGAGGTGGTCAATTGAAAAGGCATAAACTTGCATAATTCTTAATTTTTTAGCAGCTTTATTCAGCCAAGTTGTAATACTCTCTGACATCTTAGGTTTTATCATGGCTATAGTCTTTAACTGTAGTAACTCCACTCTCCCACTTCCAAAACATAACCGATAGAAGTTCCAGATGAGATGGATGTTCAATATTAAAGCTTTCAGTTAATCTACTTGCTTTTCTTTCATTGATTTGATGTGTCAGTGTTAGCAAACCTTTACTGTGGGTGTAGGTGAAACAAAGAGCATCTCTTCAGTATATCTGTACATTGTCTTGTTTGTGCAAACTCTGCACAGATTTTTGGACAGGGTTTTGAGCAACCTGTTCTACTTACGATGTACCTGCTTTTTAAAAAGGGAGAGTTCAACAAGATGATTTTAAAGGACTCTTCAACCCAAACCACTTCATGATTCTATGATTTTATTAAAGCAGAAGTGAGTGAGCAGTACACAAGACACTAACTGTCTTGCCATACCTGATGTCTCTTGGGTCATTGTAATCCTTTCTGAGGAGGAAGGCAGAAAGAGGGGGAAGACTGCTTTCCTGAGGAAAAACAAAGCCAGCTCCATTTGGAGACAAAAGAAGCCTAGAGCATGGCTGTAAACACAGCATTCGCAACCCCATCTTTTTTCCTTTCCATTCTGCTTGACCAAAAATGCCTGCCTAAATTGAGTCCCAAAGGTGATAAAAGGTCTGTTAAGAAAGCCACCAGCTTTGAATAGATCTTTTTGCAGATCTGAATTTTGTCTATACAGGGAGTTATTTCATGGTTTACATTCCATGCATGATAATTTTAGACAAAGATTTCTTTTGTATTTTCAGGTTCTGTCTGAAAGAGCAGGAAAACAGCCCTTCAAGTCTAGCTTTACTTGGGAACCTGAAAAGTGGTTGCTCCAGACTAAAACATCTTGTTTCAAAGTCACTTCTTGTACTCTTTTTCCACTTAGAGCAAAATATCACATGCCTATTGATTTCACCACATGCCAAAATCTTCCTTTCATGTAACTGTACAGAGTAAGATTTTAGCACTACTATTACCTTCTTTGCATTGGTATAAGTAGATCTACTCCAGCAGGTTGTTGAAATTAAATGAATAGCAAGGTGGTCAGTGAAAGGACAGAGAGCATTTTATCCTACAGAAAAGTATGTGCACACAAAATATTTCCTTTTCTCCGTGGCTTACTACAGATTTAAAATACATTAGTTTCAAGATAAACAAAACTTCTGCTTGATAGCAATTCAAGTCCAGGTGTCCAATCTAAAACACCAGAATATAGTTTGGAAAATGCACTAATTGATATGACACAAATGATCTAAAACAAATGTCAAGTAATTTTCCAGCATTTACCAATAGTTGAGAAACAGTTTCTTGTGTATATGGATATTCCTACACAGGATCCCAGGAGGTAAACAATCATCTCTTCCAGGCAACAATACAAATATAGGAACATTTGTCATGGACTAAAGTAATCCTTGTTCCTCAACACCATGTAAAAGAGAATTTCTTATGCAAGGAAAAACCAGCAGTAGATCTCAAGTATACCTAGCTTCAATATGAAAAGCATCCAGGTACTGTTAAAAAATTGCTTGTTTTTTCTGTTGTTTTAATACTTGTTGAGCTAAGGAATTAATCTTGTGGTCTCTTATTTTCAGTAAAATATCTATTTTTAAATAATGTGTCATGTTCTCTCATAGATCTTCAAACTGTCTATTTCTTTCATAGATGTCAATGATTTTCTTACGTACTAGGATGACTTTCACTTTTTTGGGGGGGAGAAAAGGTGATAATTCTAGCAGTTTTCCATTATGACACCTGTTTAACAGTTGAGTAGCAATTACATAAAAAACCCAGCACTGCAAAGCTGATACTGAACTCTTTGTGGAACAGACAGTGAACTTAAATTTTAAGATCTTAATGTAATATAAAATCAGGACACTCTTCTCTACAACTTGATAATGAAAAGTGGGAGATAAATGTTCTTTCATAACATTTAGGAAATTCTACATATTTTGGAAGGGAGGCCAAAGTAAACTAAGTATACATTTGAAAAATGGATGACCTCTTCTGCTGCATTGCCAAAATACTCTTTCTCACATTAGTACAATTGTCTGTGGATGGTCTGAGAAAAAAGTCTATCATAATAAGCACACTTTGCTGGTAAATATCAGAGCTGAGCTCACAGGACAGAATCATGTTTTAGATAAGACATGATTAAGTACTGATTTATACCATACGAAGGAATTGTGCTCCCAGCTAGGAGGACAAAAGCCTACCAAAAGAAAAGGAGAAATGATAATTACATTTAAAACATGATTTTTTAAAAGTCCTCAGACAGACTTAGGCTTTCATCCTTCACACCTGTCCTAAAAAGTGACCTACACTGGGCAGTCCACTTGTTTCCCCAATATCCCAACACAGAACAGGAAGAATTTGGAATCTGTGCTGTCCACTAGGTCAGAGTTCCAAACTCCTTACTTAGGATCCAGAAATCTGCAAGATGCCCTGGTCTTCAGGGCTGAGGAATGAAACCCTGCTCCTCTGGACACCCATCAGCTCATACAGGAGTTTACAGATTATGGTCTACTTGTTCCAGAAACTAATGAATTTCTGCAAGACAGAGCAACCACCTGTCTCAAGTTTGGAAAAGCCTTGGTGAGTTTTTGATGGCAATAATGTAAAAGTACTAGGTCTCAGTAACCATCTAAATTTGGATTTATTGTTCTAAATTGAAATTAGAAGAAAAAACCCAAACTCCTAATTTTTCCCCACAGTTGAAAAACATATTTCTCCAGCAATGCTTAAAATCTATCCATTAAACACATTATAAAAGCACTAAATTTATTACTCATAAATTTTTATTTTATTCTGCTTTATTTGTTACTTTTTCACATTGCATATTTTCATATATGCTGGTTCCAACAACCAGGTGCAAATAAAATAGTCTACCTTTATTTTTCATTCTTGTCTTAAAAAGGAAATTTTCAGGCCAAAAGTTTAGATAGGAAATACAGGCATAAGTCTATATGGTATATTCCAGTGTTAAAGGGAGAATGGAACCAACCATAAGAATTTATATGAAATATATTAATGTACTTTCCATATTTAAACAAATGTTATAGAAGTTTATAGTTATTTCATTAGTACATCTTTCTGCATAGCAGCTCCTCAAGGATATCCAGTGAGATTTTTTTCAATCTAATGCATTTGTTTTATGCAACATTTTAAAATTCAAGCTTAAAATATGGTATCAAATAGTGTAAGAAAAATGGCTCTATAATCAGAGCCAGGAATTTTGAGTCTGAAGTAATTTTGTAGACGTGATCAAGAGAAAGAAAAGTAATAAATATATGGGAGGAAAAGCCCAGAAGAGAAATTTGTTTTTTACTCATGGGTATAAAAGGGGCATGGAATCATCTCTCAAGTCTGAGTAGGAAAAAAAAAAAAGAAACAAAAAATAAAACAAAAAGGAAAAAAATAATCACTTGAGTGAGCTGCTTAGACCACAACCAAATGGACCTGCTAAAAGTATAAATCAGGTTGTAAAAACTTACTGTTCACTTCATATGACATTATGGAACTGCAGTTCAAAATGGAGCTGTATCAAGATATTGTATCAAGAATCCACATCACTTCAAGGACTCAAAGAATTAATTTCTGGTTACAAGTGAGTGGAGCAATTGAAGCTGTCAAAAACTAAAGACTACTTGTTCTAAGACTTCATGTTCTGCTGTTCTTCCATGTGTGTCTGCAGTATTCAATGCTTCCTTTCCTTTCCTGGTTAGGATCAATACTTTGTACTATAGAACACTGTAGCACATCAGAACCCAGAGTGTCAGGACAAATAACTTTATATTGTGCTTGACATTAGCATGCCTATCAATTCCTGCATCTTTCTTGACAAGCCATAAAGAATAATTTTATGCCATTTATTACTTCCAAATTAGAGGTTTAATATTTGTATACCAGAGTTCTCCTAACAAACTCTGAAAGATTGTTTCAAAATGAAGCTTCTGATTTTGTTGCAACACTTAGGCTGCCCCTTTCTAATAAAATCACAGACAACTCAGAAGACAAACTCCTTTATAATATTATACTTATATTGTTATAATTATAATGTCACAGAATCACTAGGTTGGAAGAGACCTTCAAGATCATTGAGTCTAACCCATTCCCTAACATCTCAATTAAACCGTGGCACCGAGTGCCACATCCAATCTTTTTTTAAACATATCCAGGGATGGTGATTCCACCACCTCCCCAGGCAGACAATTCCAGTATTTTATCACTCTTTCCATAAAAAACCTTTTCCTAATATCCAACCTATATTTCCCTTGGCTTAAGACTGTGTCCTCTTGTTCTGTCAGTTGCTGCTAGAGAAAGAGGCCAACCCCCAGCTGACTACAGCCACCTTTCAGGAAGTTGTAGAGAGTTAGAAGGTCACCTCGGAGTCTCCTTTTCTCCAGGCTAAACAACTAAACAACCCCAGTTCCCTCAGACAGGGATTCCTCACAGGGTTTGTGTTCCAAGCCCCTCACCAGCCTTGTTGTCTCCTCTGGATGCACTCAAGCATCTCAATGTCCTTCCTGAGCTGAGGGGCCCAGACCTGGGCACAGCACTCAAGGTGGGGCCTCATCAGTGCCGAGTACAGGGGAAGAATGACCTCCCTGCTCCTGCTGGCCACAGTATTCCTGATACAGGCCAGGATGCTGTTGGCCTTCTTGGTCACCAGGGCACACTGCTGGCTTATGTTCAGCTACTGTCACCAGTACCCCCAGGTACTTTTCCGTCTGGGCTCTGTCCAGTCACACTGTTCCCAGCCTATAGCATTGCAGGGGGTTATTGTGGCTGAAATGCAGGATTCAGCACTTGGACTTATTAAACTCTATTGCGTTCTCCTCCCCCCCTGCTCTTTTCAGGCCTGGCCAGCAGCTGCAGGGGGCTGGGGGCAACATATCTCTGGGTCCCGGAAGGTAAGGAAGGTACAAAGCCTTACTGGAGCTTCTTGGGGAGCCGTCTCTTGGTTGTGCCGGCTAATGGCAGCATGCAGGCAGGCAAGACATGACACGGCTTCTGAGGATGCTGATCACATGAGGTTTATTCGAGGTCCCACAGTGAGGGGGTAGAGCATGGCTCCCAAAGGAGAGCCAAGAGGCAAGAAGGCCAAGGCCAGAGCCAGGCCCGGGCCGAGAGCGAGGCCTCAGCCAGAGGCAGAGAGGGAGAGAGAGAACAAACCTCGTGTATCACCCTAAGAGAGAGTTCCCGCCAGGGGGTGGATCCAAGGCTTGGACCAATGGGGTACTGATAGGGGAAGAGAACACATACGACTTAGGGAGGAGTTATAACTTGTACATTTTGGGGTGAACAGAACAATCATTTAAGAAAAATAAATCACCACCAAACTCCATCTTAATGGACTCTACCCATCCATCCAACCATTCGAGGTCTCTCTGTGGAGCTCTCCGTCCTTCTAACAGATTGACACATGCTCCCAGCTTGGAGTCATCTGCAAATTTGCTAATGAAAGACTCAATACCCTTATCCATGTCATCAATAAAAATATTGAACAGAACTGGCCCCAGCACAAACCCCTGGGGAACACCACTGGTGACCGCCCACCAGCTGGATGCAGCACCGTTCACACCACTCTCTGGGCTTGGCCATCCAGCCAGTTCTTAACCCAGCACAGAGTGCTCCTGTCCAAGCCACGGGCTGCCAGCTTATGCAGGAGAATGCTGTGGGAGACAGTGACAAAGGCTTTCCTAAAGTCCAAATAGACAGCATCCACAGCCTGGGTCTGATACCCTGGCCATCCTGTAAGTGCTGCATGGCCTATAATTACAATGTTAGGTATTTATTTCTTTAAAGTCGAAATAAATCCACCTCTATATTCTATTGGAATATACTTTATTGCTACATATGAAGCTGGGAAATCAGTAACATTTCTGAGACTGAAGAGGTGAACCTACTTTTTGGACAAATACTAACTTCATTTTATTTTGCAAAACTATTCAGGCCTCAGCTTCATGTATTAGAATAAAGGAACAAGTGACAGTAATGCCTTCCTTTTCAAACAAAACACTTCCGGTTGTCTTCTCATCCATGAGGATTCCAGAACATATTTTCACACCCATTCCAAGACTGAGAGATTAATATTTCACCTCAGATTTGATATCAATTTTAGATTTAGCTTTGACAGTCTTTCCATCAGCTGCCTACTAAGGCAGACAGAAACACATGAAGGCAAGATGATCATCAGGATTATGTGATACCAGAAATCCCAAAGTACTGGACCTAGAAAGTCTCCTGCCCTCACTAATGAAAAACTAAAAACTTTTCCAGGTTGCCAGTGAGTGTATTTCTGTTTCTGACCTTAGAGTTGCTGACAAAACACATTACATGCAAGACGGCTAGTCAGCATTTTTTTTACTCAAAAGCACTGATGTCTACACTGCAGCAGGAGTTTATTAGCAGAAAAGGTTTGAAACTCAAATATTTCTAACTATGTAATATAGTATAACTGGCATATAGCAAAATAAGCCAACAGTCTGATGTACTGATAGCAAAATAACCAGTCTTTTATAGATGGATATTTTCCACTTTGTTCCATTTATCACTGGGCTATGGCTGATACCTATTAACTAACAGTTTATCTACCATTTTACACTAATTTATTTCTAAGATATTGGAGTATACTATCAAAATATAAAAAGATTAAATTTGCTTTTGTATAGCTAAAATTACTGATAATCTAGAATAAAATTAATTGTTCATTGGGCCAGTCTTTTACTGCGTTAATTAGAATATCAAGAGCTACTTCATGAAGTTCAGTACTTTTCTTGTTGTTGCTACTTAAAAAATTATTTTTTTCAGTTTTAAACCTCAGATGTTCCACAGTAATTCTCAGTGGCATGACTGCATTGGTTTTAGCTGTGATAGAAGCATAGTTGTGTAGTGCTATGTTTCAGTCTTGTGATGAAAACAGTGTTCCTCACTTCTACCTTCCAGTTCTCTTCCCATCCCACTGGGAGGGAGGGAGGGAACAGCTGTATTGGATTGAGCTGCCTCCTGGGCTCCTTAAACCATAACAGTGTTCTAGGAAAAATACTGTCAGGCTCTCTAGAAAGCATTGTAATGCAGGATGTTTTCATCTTATAGAAACCAACTATCTATAACTCTGGAAAGAAGCTCCTTGCTCAGCCTTGGATACTGAAGATAATAGCTGGGAAGTATGCATCTGCCTAGAGTCCTAAGACTGAACAGTGAACTTTCAAAATAAACCACAAAATCTTCAGACTAGCAACCACAAGAATATCTAAAAAGAATATCTCTGAAGTGTCTGAGATAACAGAATTAATAACAAGAATCTCTAGATTTGAATTAAATGAGGTATCACTCCCTTGACAGTCCTCTTTGTATACCAACTGGTTTTTTTCCTCCAGCAAAATCTAAAAAGTCATTTTAGAATGACAGGCCTGGCAAAATGCAATGTGAAGTATTAGAAAGGAGAAATAGAGGAGGCAGATAGTATTTCTGAGAGCCATTGCAAAAACAAAATAAACCACACCATTTTAACTGCATCACTGGTGCAACCAAAGAATAGCTAGAAGTTGCACCAAGAATTTACTATAGTCACTTTTCTGTTCACAAGCATAGTTCAAGTAACACTTTTAATTCTTTACCTCCAAAAACTATGGACCTGAACTGTGCAGAGAGGAGCCTCTCCCAGGCTCTGCTCTAATAAAACAAAGCACAGTTACTAACAATTCCTTTCTGATAGGACATGGTACTTTAGGATGGGAAATCTTATTTAAAGTCATTGGCAGGACTAGAATTAAGTTTCATTTTGAGAACTCCTTGCACTACTGTAATATCAATTTTCTATATTTTTTCTCAGCCTAATGAACAATTATAAAATAACCTTACAATGTCACAGCTCTGCCACTAATGCCACACAAATTCATGGTTCTCTGGTACATGAAAAATAACCCATGAAAGCAGAGAATAAAATAATACTGCAATCATATTTACTGCTACTTTTAAATACACATTCCCCATCTGCCTTACCAATATCTGCTAGGCTATAAATAGTCATGTAGGAAATTATTTCTTTTTCTAATCATAGATGAAAAATTGGTATGAGAGGAAAAAACAAGGTTTAAATGAACTATCATTCAGCATAACTCAGATGCAGCTTAGAACAGTAGCAGTGCTGACTATTCTTTTGAAAGAAACACAATCTCAAGACACATTGAAATGGTGATAAAATCAATATATGCTCAGAACATGTCCCAGCATAAGGAACACCCTCCCTTTTAATTTGTAGTATCTAATTATTAAGAAAAGTACATTCTACATTTTAGTGCTGTTTGAGTTTTCATCTTCAAACTATATCTTACATGAAGTCACACCTCAGATATTTTCTCCCTAACAGTCTCAGTGCTGATGGATTTCATATTGGAAAGTGTAATTGCTTTTCTGGATTTTACATTCATTTGGTAACAAACCTACTAAAAAGTACCACAATGGGTGAACTGCAGGTAAATGACCCAACAGAGCTTTAATCTAATTTATCTGCTAAATCACTTCAATTAGTTTTGGACTGTCAGCTATTACTTCCAGATTTTTAAAACAAAAAGATTAATGAAAACACTTATTTGAAAAAAAATACTCCTACACACTTTCCTCAAATCAAATAGCCTCCCACAAAGTAAAAAAGCCAGTGGAAAAAAACCTCATGTCATTAGTATAGCACTTCCATTTAACTTGGATGTAAGGCACAAAATAACTAACATCTGGCATTTTGTAAAATGCTCTTTACCTTTATTATCTAGTGTCTAGTAGACTCAGACAGTAAGCAGTCTTGTTTAGACTGATTTAAATTCACATTTATTTTAATGCATGCCTATAAAATTTGAAATTTGCCATTTGGCTTGTTTTTCTACTGTGCTTACTTATGTCAGACATAGTAGTATACATCAAAAATAAAGAGTCTGTAAAGCAATGTATGATAGTGACTACTACCACTAAGTGTGGGCAGCCATTTTAAACAAAATAAAATATCACAAAAATAAACTTATTCTCTTTCCATATCTTGGACCAAAAGAATGAATATTGTTTTTTTTTTTCTTTTATGCACAGCATGTAAATAAACAAATGTTTAAAACCGTCTTTATATAGTGCATGTTGCTTTGTTTCTGAGCAGCAAATGTTTTGAAAGTAGTTTCATGATGATAATAAAGAACAAATTGTGTGAAATAAGTAGAACATTTTCAAAATTATATCCAAATATAAAATGAACTTGTAAATCATGCTGGCTTTGCTAAGAACACACAATAGTGGTCTTGATGAAAAGCCATGTTGGCTTTGTTAGAGTTGTTTAAAACTGTAGAAGAGAAACAAGAGAGAAAATAATAACATGAACACAGACTAGTACCTTCCCCAACGACCTAAGTTACAAGCTGACATAATTGGTTTTTAATCTATGGGAAGCTTTCATATATATTAGGAACTGTGTGGCCTCCTCTGGCAATAAATGAACTTATCTGCTACTATGACATACAACTCTGCCATGAAACAGAAATTGTGGTGACTAAACTGAAACTACTGCTGTAAAAATGTGCTGCCTGGCCTTCAATTAAATTCTCATATTTACACAGGGAATTATCTGGAGCCAAAATATGTTGATCCTTCTTTGCTTATGTTTATGTATCAAGGAGACAAAACCCCAAATTCCTGATGGATCAACAAAGAAATTTAATATTTTTTTTCTCTTCAGTTAGAGATGAAATCCTTCTGTTTTCCTGTGAGGGGTGGGAACCAGTCACTGCAGGTCATAGATTAAAGCTCTGCTAAGAGAAACATCAGAAATGGGATTTCAAAATGGAGAAATAGGAAGGAGGGATCTGAATTTTTGTGGCTAGAAATAGCCAAGCTGTAACACAGGTGAAACTTGTACGAGCTGAGCTGAAATCTTGGTGTCAAAAGAACAAGTTGAGCAGCCACAGCCTAACTCAGGATTCTTTTTATGACAGGGGCTGAGTGGGTGTCACAGAAGACAGAAACATGGCAAGTACACAGTGATGCTTCTGAAAAGTATTCTGCCAGCCTTCAAAGATTTGCAGATCATGGACTTTATGAGACAAAGATTTTGTCTTTGCATTTAATGTCTTCTAAGGAACCTTTATCTCATGAATTTATAAATGTTGCTCTTTGAACCCATGTGTAAGGAGTTGAACCTAGCTGAATGCCAGACACCCACCAAAGCCTCTCTATCATTCCCCTCTGCAGCTGGACAGGGGAGAGAAAATGTAACAGAGGGTTTGTGAGTGGAGGTAAGGACAGAGAGAGATCACTCCCCAAATACTGTCATGGGTAAAACAGGCTCTAATTAGAGATATTAACTCAATATTTTAAAAAAAAAAAAAAAAAGAAAAAAAATCAGAGCAGGATAATGAGAAGTAAAATAAGACCTTAAAAATACCTTCCCAGCTCTGACTCTTCCCCGACAGTAGCACAGGGAGACAGGGAATGGGGTTATGGTCAGTTCATGACAAGGTGTTCCTGCTGCAGCTCAGGGAGAGGAATCCTTCCCCTGCTCCAATATAGGGTCCCTCTCACACATAGCAGTCTTCAACAAACTTCTGCCATATGGGTCACTCTTCCATGGGGTGCAGTCCTTCAAGGACAGCCTGCTCCAATGCGGGTACCCCACAGGGTCGTAAGGCACCCTAGGAAACCTGCTCCAGCATGGGCTCCTCTCTCCATGGGTCCACAGGTCCCTGCCAGGAGCCTGCTCCAGCACAGGCCTCCCATGGGGTCACAGCCTTCTCTCAAGCAGCCACCCGCTCTGGCATGGGTTTCATCCAAGTCCCATGGATCTCTGCATCCCCGTGGCCTTCCATGGGCTGCAGGGGCACAGCTGCCTCACATGGGCTGCTCCACAGGCTGCAGGGGAATCTCAGCTCTGGCACCTGGAGCACCTCCTGCCCCTCCTTCTGCACTGACCTTGGTGCCTGCAGAGCTGTTCCTCTCTCTGCTCTTTTCTGGCCAGAATTAGATCTCAGAAATAACCTTTTTTTTTTTTTTTTTCTTCTTAAATATGTTATCACAGAGGCACTACCATAATTTCTAATTGGCCAGCCTTTACCATCAGCAGGTCTGTCTTGGAGCCAGCTAGGACTGGCTCTCCTGGGCATTGAGCAAGCTTCTGACACCTTCTCACAGAAGCCACTCCTGTAACCCCCCTGCTACTGACACCTGGCCATGCAAACTCAGTACATTCCACCCATCACCTCTATGAATCACATATATAAGAATTATCAGCAAAAATCCACATTAATCACAGAACTTACATCAAAAAAACTAACCAACCAAAGCAAGACAAAAATTCCACATACAAAAGCAAAATAACATTATCACAGCACTGAATGAAAATGGACAATTTACACAAAATCCACCCCTTGTCCCTTTGGTGCTGTTACTCAGATGTCTCACTCATGCTGTGATGTAACTTCCAGTATCTACAGTTTCCTATGAATAAAAATCCCACTGCTCAATTGCACTACATGAAGAATACAAGCAGAAGAATCTCAAATTATTTCAGTTAGGCTGTGGGTTTCTTTCCTCTCTGAACACAGTGTCTTTAAAAAGGTAAATCAACTCAAACCTGTGGAAAAATATGAATTCCATGAAATAGTTTTTTGGACATTCTTCTAGCAGAGAGGACATTAGTTCCAGAATTGTTTTTTTTTTCCTGAAAAACTTTGTATTTATCTTCAGAATCTGAAAACTCAAAAAACCTATTATAACTTGCAGCACATTTGCTGAAGGATAATGAGAGAAAACAACCAATGCTACTGTTGCCAATTGCAAATTAAAAAAAGTCTTGATGACTAAAAAGTATATAGGCATAGCAAAGGATAACAAACTACCATTTCTAATGTCAAAAGAAATAAAAGACAGTATCATCTGTTATGAAACTGGTTTCTACCAGCATCAATTTACAGTCAGAGCTCAAGAAGCCCTGAAGCCTTAGTTATTTCTACAGAGTGTGCATTCTGGTGTCATGGGAGAAATTCCTGGTCAAAACCCTTATGTTCATCCAGACATGTCTACTCTTCATCTCTCTATCTATAAATGAAATTTAATTCATGCCTCAATTCATTGCACTTTTATTCCTCTCAAAAATACTACCATCTAATGAAAGAATTGAAGTTTTAACTAACTCCTCTGAAAAAGGGTATCAGATGACATATACAAAGAGAATAAGAAGAACTTGTTAATTTAAAAAAGACTGAAGGAAAATCTTCTTCTAAATGAGCTACAATTTGAGAAATAGTGGAAATGCTGACACTAAATTCATGTTCATTTATGAATTAGATGTAGTAGTTTAAAATGTTACTGTTCTTCAACTGCTCATTACTGTGCCCTCAAATAAGATCTAATCATATGAATGGTGATTCCTTTCAATACATTTCAGTGCACAGTAAAACATGTTAATTTAAATCATACAAATGACAGCATTGCAGAATCAACTTTTATCACCATGGATTACAATAACATCCTAAATTAGAATAAATTAGGAGAAAAATTAGACAGTAGACTTACGGTTTACCAAGTCTTTGAAAATTATCTATAACTATGTTTTTTTGCTTCATACATTCAATTTCATGCTTCCAAAAGCTAAATAAGCATTCAGTCTTTTGTAAAACAGAAAACTTTGGAGATTTAAAATTTCATACAAACCATTAAATAAATATTGCCTTGAGGCAGGCATGTGGAAACCATGGACTTCTAAAGAACCAGAACACCCTTCATAGCTTCATTAGCCCCAAATAAGAATAATGATAAGAACCCTGAATACACTCTCAACAGACGCTTCTACGGTCTTTGTGTCTTCTTCTTACTTAATAAATGCTTTCTGCATTAGATTATATTTCACATCATTATAATCCAAAGGTTATCATTGCTAAACTCAATTTTTTAAGAGTTCTTACTTTCTCATGCATAAGGTATTTTGGAATGATCCTGACCAGAATTTTTCATACAAAAAACCCCCACAAATTCTCAAATATAGTGGGATTTGCAGTGGTTATATTCCAGGTAATCAAAATGGTACTATAGTTAATGTGAGTGTACTCTCACCTAAATAACAGGAATAAATTGCAACTTTTTTTTTTTTCCCTAGGATTCTGTGTTTTACAAAGAAATTTTAGTAGCATCACTTTGTGTGAGAAAATTTCTGTCATAGTTACGGGACAGCTGATGTGGCACTTCAGCCTCTACAGGTTTGACCTTGGATATTCCTACAAATTGACCACTAAAATTTGGTATAATAAATATTATACCAGCCTTATACTATTTTCTTACTTCTACCTTACACATAGAGGTGGGCTAGATATTGTATCATTATATCAGTGGGGCATTATTTCACATTTACTAAAAATACAGTTTCAGTTGTTCAGCACTTCATTAAATAAAAAAACCTGAAAATTTTGGCCATGTCAAATCTGGCTCATGTCCAAAAGACATTCCTAGAATGCTAGGATTTAACTGTAGATATTTACAGGAAAACAAGAAAATTAACATTCACAGATTAAATCTGGCTTGACTTAATTGGCTTTTATTCCTCAGAATTAATAGCCATCATCCACACTTAAAATCAAAAAATGGCTGGGGTTGGAAGGGACATCTAGTTCAACATTCATGACTTGAGTGAGAATTGTTGAGGGATGTCCAGAAAATTGACATTTCCATGTTGTGCATTAGGCAGCTGGGAAGCAGACTGGGCAACACCATGCATTCATGCTTCAGGGAGATAGAGCTCTGGTTATCACACACTCACAGCACCAAGAGCTGCCCAATCTCAAGCTACTTATGTACACCAATTAACCATGTAAAATATGGCTCTTGGGACATCACTGTGAGATTGTGAGCATTCAATGATCTACAAAAAAATAAAAAGATTTGGTGGTGATATCTAATTTATGATTCAATGTCAGTATCACACCATAACAAGTTGTACTATGAATAATTTTAAACCCATCAGTTAGCTTGGAGGCAGATTTGCCATGTGCTAGAGATAAATGCTTTAAATGTTACTGTCAGTAATTGACTAGGATGCTATTATTGATGGTGCACCTGTTAAAATTGTTCTGCTCATTCAGGGAGAAGAAGCAGGGAACTTATAGTTTTGCTATGTGAAACTTCAATCCTGAAAAACAGTCTGCCATTGCAAAAGATAAATAGATTTTAAAAATGATCTGTTTCCTAAATATCATCACAATTTCTTTTCTCTCCATTTTAAAAGAAATCTACTAATTGCACCAATTTTATTATTAACAGTAAAACCTAGATTTCTGTCACATAAGAATATGGCTGTGCCAGAGAAGTAGTAGTTAGACTGGAATTAGCTGTTTGGCTTGGAGACAGACACTGCCAAAAGCTATTGAAGGTACACTTAAAACTTCTGGTGAAAATCTATAAATAGATTTTCTTTTTAATTTTTCTTCTTTTTTTGACCTAGATGTTTGGTCAACTTGTGTGACAGTTGTATTAGGCTGCATTGTGTCAGCAAAATTAACTAGTTACAAATAGATAGATTTCCATCAGCAGAACAAAACCTGCATTTGTTCCTGAAGAAGAATATATATTTTTGCATCAGCACTCTCTCCAAATTATTGACAGATCCCTTGGAATGGAACCTAACACTTAAGTATGCATGCAGTAGAAACTGTGTTGACAAAGTCTACTTTTCTGAAGTGTTCATCACTGTGATAAATAAAATACACTTTACCTCACCAAATAAAAAAAAATTGCATTATAAGGCAGAATGATGATACAGAAGACTGAAGACAAGTGCAAATAGAATAGAACAATATGGAAAAGACAGAAACTAGCTCTTAAAAGGACATATTTAATAGATATTTCATACATATCATTTTATCGCTTTATAAGTGTTCATGGGTAAATCATAGGCCAAGTACCAAAATAATGAAAACAATATGGCAATTTATACGTGAAATATATGCAAGTGACGACAAATACTGATGTGCTTTATGACAGCCACTAGGTTTTGAGATGCATTCTACACGATAGTATTTTTCTGTTGTTCAAGTGAGAGACTTTTCTACATATTGACAGCAGTTGGGGAAGTTTTTTTCTGCAAAGTTTTATGATTAAGTAATGGTAACAGAAGGCACATCACAAAATCAGTTACAGCATATTTCATGGTACATCATTTACTGGGAGATGAGAGGCAGTTTCCTCCTTGAGTGGAAATCTTCTATGGCTGGTTTTCTACTGCAAAAAATTCTCTTAATAGAAACTCTGTCAAAAGAATTATCTACAAAGTGGCCAAAGCAAAAGTGCATCAAGTTTTGCATCATAAAAATGGGGCACTTAGCGAGAGGACATTTAAAAAGATTACTGTGTCATATTCCCAGATTCAAGTGAAAAAATTGCCTGTGTCCAAGGTCCATTTAATGGGCCTGAGTCCTAAAACAGTCAGCTACCATTTTGTTAGAATCGGCAAATCTTTCATCTGCATGATGGTGTAACCTGATATATCCATATCTTACATGAGATCCCTTCATTAATGATGGACCTGTATTTTATTCTTCAACCTTCTATTTCCAACTGTTCAGAAAATTCTCTAAAGTGTACCTGTGTAGACAGAGTGAAAATTTTCTTCAAACATGCAGTATCATAGTCTGTGTTCTCCTTACCTGAAAGCAATTTGGAAATGCTGGTGAGAGGATGGATTCCTTTATGAAGTCACACACTGCTAGCTAACTTTGGCATATTTTTAAGGTGAAATGTCACAGAAACTTTATGAAAAATGGCCTATGCACATGGAGGGAAAAATGGCACAACCACTGGAAAGAGAACAGTGATCCACAGGGGTTGAAAGATTTCAGTTTTGTTTGGGCTTTACTATCAAGTGAAGATTGGCAACGACAATAAGTCAAAAATTCCCCAGCAGCAGCTGCATCACCATGAGAAAATCTAAGCCTGCTGTATTTGGCAGCCTGGGCTAGAGTGACAACAAAACCAAAGGGCAGCACAACTAGGGAAAGTGATTTTAAAAGTAAGGTGACACTTACGGATCTTGTTATATAAAGTGGTGATAAAGGACTTGTTGATTATCCCATTTTGCTTTTTACCTTAAATTAAAAGCTTCAATTTTTATCAGAATTGTAAGAATTGTCCCTTGTATGACCCTCAAGTCTGTTCAAAATTTCCTTTATCTTTTAATCCTTCTGTACATCTCAAGTCTTAAAAGTGCATCCAAGGACAAAATTCCTGTTTTCTTGCATTTTTGCTTCTATTGAGTGTTAGACTAAAGTAATAATGAAAAAAATTCTGTTGTTTTTGCCTTAGGCTGATGTTGCAGTCTCAATGAAACGAGGGCTCATTATAAAATTTCCTTGTTTATTATTGTTATCGTTAAAGGAATTCAAATAATGCCAATGTAAAATATATGCGGATCTGGGCTAAACAAAATCCAACAAAATATAACAATTAACACTCACTCGTGAGTTTACCATTTCAGCATCATGAAACAATAGGAAATTGCCAAATTATCCTCTTAAATAAGAATAACCTTCCTCATATAGTGGAAAAGCAGCATTCCTGCTCGAGTGTTTACACTCATGAAGAGGAGTCAGTCCTGCACATCAGGGCAGTCAGGAAATCTACACCTTCAGTAATGGACCAATGGGCTCAAACACAACACACTACTGTCTGGATAACAATTAGAATTCAGTTTTTGTTTTAGCTTTTAGTTTAACTCTCCATAAGACGGGTTAAACCCTGCTGACTCTTAAAAAGCCCATCCTGTCCCTCAGTGCTAAAGGTGGCTTTATTCTTATCTGGCTGTGGAGAATCCTCCAGAGTGAGAGGTGGGGAGTGGCTGCCTCAGCCATCTGCCATGGGAACTTGGCTCAGTCCCAGCCAGGTATTTCCTCTCTGTTTCTGTGACTGAGAGGAGCTCTGGTCACTGAGGGACAGAGAGCTTTGGGACTCTGTCTGGCTGGGAATGCTGCCCCGACCTGTCCCATCTCCTTTCCAAACTTTATTGCCTGGACACCACCACCAGTGCTGCTGCCAAGGGGCCGGGGCTTTCTGTGAGGAACATTTACCCTGATCTGCCTGGCTCCTCTCTCAGGCTGTCCCATCTCCTCCACCACGGGCAGGGAGGCTGGTCCCTCATTAATGGTAGGGACAGATCTGCACTAGCAGTGCCCCTCTGTCTGTGTCACTTTGGTCTTAACATGTCAGTTCAGTCTCAGACACTTTTATATCTCAATTTCCTGGTTGTTTATAGTGCTCCCTAGGAAAGGCTACTAGAAAAGGACCTACTGACAATTATAAAGTGATTGCTAATACTGCACTGATTGTATTAAATTCAAACAAAATTAAGTTCCTTGCAAAGTATGTTCTCAGCAAAGTCCATGACCAGTGTGGCATCACTATAGGTGTTCGGCTTCGGTGCAAAATCAGATTCACACTCAGCTGTCTCCACGGTACAAGCTTGGCTGTAGCTTGAATGGACTTCATAGACACATGCTGTATGTAATATTGTCAAACAAATTGTTTTTACTTAAGGAATAATAATTTAGAATCTTATCAATATTTTCAGTGTTTGATCCTGGTTTTTAGATCTTGGTTTGAACCTGTTTCCAATTCTGTTTTCTATAGTTTTCTGTGCAGTTGTCTCACAACTGCCTTCCCTCAGGATGTTCAGCAGAAGAGTGGTTTCAATCACTGAGGACTCTGGTCTAAATCTTAACAATCAAAGACTAACATCTTCTGGAGTAGTGTTCAGTGTCCTGCACTGTTACACCTAAATTACATTTACAGTTTCTGTGTTTTCAGATTTGAAAAGAATATATGTAGACAGATGGGTAAATAAATACCTTTACTCACACTTTGTTGAATTGCAATATCCATGAAAAATAACCCTGTGGTCATTTAAGACTGAGCACCTTAATATTTCCTAAATTCCTTTTAGGAATTTAGCATTTTAATAGTCTTATAAAAATATTTTCTCTTCTTTTGTACACTTCTAGGGTACAAACACAGTTGATGAATCCTTTCTCCAAGTGGCAAGCAATGAAAAAGGCATCCAAGCAGGCAAAGAAGCAAATATGCAAGAGAATATCAGGACAGTTACTTCAAAAAACTCCTCATTTTTAAGGATTTTAAAGTAGTATTACTTCCCAGAGTTGCAATGCCTGCACAACAGAGAATGAGGAAGAGAAGGAAAGAACTGTTCTATCTGCTGTCCCTTTTGGATGGGCACTGATCCATTCAGAAAAGTGGCCCTGCACTGTGCTGTGTGAAGTCTGAACCACTAACTTTACAAAGGCTCCAGAACAACTGAGACTGCACTTTTGGTGATGCAGTGAAATAGGAAGAGTATAATAGAGGCATCAATTACTGAATATTCGTACTAGCAGGTGACACAGTGGCCTGACTGGCATGTAACTGACTACAGCTGGCTTGGAGTGCAGCAACGTGAATAAACTGTGTAGCTATGCAGAGGTATGATGGATACACAAAACCACAATGTACGTTCTTAATTAATTGAAACCCATCTTTTGGCACTGCATGAGCAGTAGGAGTAAAATATATGCAAGCTATCACTCAGTGAGAAGCATATTTTTCATATGAAAACATTGGAAAACTCAAGCAGAAAACATTGGAAAACTCAAGCCATTGTTATAAAAATCCAAGCCATTGAATTTTTAATGGTTCAAGCCATTTGAGTTTTTAATAAAACTCAAGCCATTGTCTATTCTCTTGAAATCTTATAAAAATAGCTAACATAAAATGCATCTAATGCAATTCTAATTATCATGAAATTATGAGAAAAAATAACTAGTGCCTGTAGCTTCAACACCCACCCCAAACTATCCAAATTAAGCTATTTAATCAGGAATCAAATTGAAGGCCCCTCCAGAGTTTCGGTTTAGACTTTTTTTAATTAAGGTTTACAGGCTTACAGGCTTCTGTTTGCATTAGTGATGACAGCGTAATATCACAAATACAATCCTAAATATCAGAAAAGCAGAGGATATTCAGGCTTGGGAAACTAACTCTGTAGGATTTCATTGCTTTTTTGAAGACATTGAGAAATTTGACAACTTCAGTTAAAGCTGCTGGCAAGTTTGAGCTAAGAAGAGAAGAAAATCACCCAGCCTCTAGAGCTCACTTTCACAATTACACCTTTGCACACGGGGCAAGATTGAGTAACTGCATATGGTCAATATTTGTATAGAGTCATGCCTAAAATTGAGTTACCACAGCTTGTATTGTGTGTTGTTGTGCTACCACAAGTTTCTACCTGTCATAAGGAAGCACAAGCTTTATAAATTAACTAATTAGAACGGAAGCATTTTAAAATATTATTGTTGCTATTTTCTGGGTTCCCTGTTGAGAAAGCTCAGTACAGCATTTTACAAGAGCCAACTTCAAATGCAGAGCTTTCTGAGGAAAACAAAAGAGCTTTCTTAAGATTGATGCAGTTCTTCTAAAGCACATCTTGTCATATTAGAAAGTCCATGGATCTAAGCAAAGTAAGAAAGTATTGTCTGCAACTTAACACTAGTCTTTGACTAAATATTATCCATCCAGCAGTTCAGGCTAAGTATTTTTATGACAAATTAGGTGTTTGATCCAAAAGAAGGAAGCACTTAATTTTTCACTTAAACCAAGAACTGCATAAAGCTATCAGTGGTTTGATGATGGGACGTTCATGGGGAGACTGAATGTATGCCTAAAGGTTCATCAATAATTTGTCACATGCTTAAAATTTAATCACATGGTTTCTATAAATGTTTACTACATCACTGCAGCTATTGACATCTTGTGTCAAAGAAAGATGCAACTAATATAGTCGTTATGTTAAAAAGATGAAAGTTCATGCGTACTTGGGAAAAGTGATCCAATCATTTTTTTAAATATTCTTTTTCAACCCTCATTACTTATTAGTTTCCTGAATCCGTCACACCTTGAAATACAAAGACTTGAAATATTCTTCTTGCTAAATGAGTCTTATTAGGAAAATGATTAATATTGGAAAGAAGTTGCAGTACATTGCAAGGTTAGTTTGATCAATTGGTAGAGCAAGCACAGTCTTCTAGCCAATTTTATAGCTGAAGATACAGAGACATTTGTCTTTTAAACTTACAGACTATAGCCTCACTGGATATCAGCCACAAGAGATAAGTCATGAGGGCACTCACAAAACACCTAATCTTAATTAGTAGAAGAGACATCAACACACATCACATATCTTCACTCTATGTTCCCTTGGTTCTAACTTAAAAGCAGTGCAATTCCAAAGCCTGTAAAGACCTCTTCTTTTATATGCAAACCATCTGAAAGACAAATACTTACTTCTAAAAAGCCAGGAAAATGTGCTGTCTGGTTAAAAGCTAGTCTTGTCCCATTTTGGTTTTTTTTAGAAGATAAAGTTTCCTTTCTGTCAGGATACATAGCACTGCACATCAAATAGAAGTATAATTAAAAGGACAGTGGCAGTAGTGACAACTTAGCTACTTACCCTGCTGTCAAGTTCTACTTTATCTTCAAGCTGCTGAACTTACAAAATTGCTGGAAGAACTGCATTACTTTACCTGCTAGTGAGCAATGTTTGCAGTGTTTTAGTTATCCCATGCTCATGCATCTTTTTTCACCTGGCACTCTAGTTAAAATAAAGATCTCCTACACAGTTTTCCAATGCAACTTTCCACTTTTACTAGTCTTTTTAAAGGGCATACGTTCTGAGGTAATGAATTTAAGTGATTTACTTAGTATTAGACCAGGGGGAAGAAATCCCTGTGTCCCCCAGCCACACTTTTAATCAAATATAACTCATAAATCACATTTACAACTTTCAGAACTAAATCAATAAGATACTTTATAGTCTGTAAAAAAATTCTACAAAGTAGTAGAAGTACAAGAGGGATGTTACTGAGGGACCACACACATCTAGGCTCTGTACACTGTCTGTCTTTAGGGACTAAACTGCCAATTTTACCAGTGACTGATTTGTCCCAAAACTCTAATGCATTTATAAGCAGTGCATAGTTGGCTGATAACGAAGCATTCTAGGAGGCTATAATCAATAGTACTAAAACAGAGTAAGTTTCCTGTTCCACTTTACCCTAGTTTGGTGACTATTGTTAATACATCCATCATCAAACTTTAGCTAAAGACTTTTGTTCTCTCAGGCAGAAGTTTTCATGGCTTTTCTCTGAAGTAATCTCCAAGTAAGTTACAGAATACCAAGAACTTCTCAGTGCTAATTCAGTTACATGTCTTCCTGAAGCTTAATTTGCATATTTAATATAGCAAATTCTTCATCAAGTGTTTAATTTGTATACATATACTGAACAGTCTCCTGTAGCAAAAATTACCCTATTACACATTACCTCATCTAGGACTGATACATAAGTCAAAACGCAAGTTCTGTAAATTACTGCTCAAGTATCTGCACAACTTCAATTATATAGTAGATAACTTTCTCATAAACATTCTGAGGCATGCATTAGAAAATAAGAAGTTAATCACCTCATTTTAGGTACTTCAAAATGTGTTGCCTATTCGTATATTCCCCTAATGACTCAAACATACTGTGTATATTTTTTATGAAGATTTATTTGAATTTTTTCATGCAAAAGGCACCACAAAATTGTTGTACTCTATGCTAAGAGAAAAAGCCAGGGAACTATTATCTCAACCTCTTTAAGATCTAATGACAACAGCTTTCATGAAATATAAACAGATGCCTGCAGCTGTTGTATCAATATTCAAATTGAACACATACTCCAGTGCTACCACGGAATGCTGGCTAAGAGAGTTTTAAGTGATAGACTACTCAACAGCAAGTTTTCATTCAGATGAAAATGATCTTATCAGACAGTTCAGACAGCTTTGCCTTTCATTACTTTTTCAGACATCTGCAGAAAGTACTGGCAAATATCTGGATGATTCTAGTATTTGAAGCCAGAAGACTAGAACACAACACAATATATGAGAGCTGTTACCAGCTCTTACAACACAGAAAGAAAAAAATAATAAATAGTACTGATACATTAAGACTTTGCATTAGAATGTATTTCCGTTATTACTTTCAACAACTTAGATGGCAATTTCATGTAAAGATAAATGAAAAGTGCAATCACAGCTCAGAAATCTATTTTCTAGCCAAACTGCAAGTGACTTTTAGTGTTAGGTCTCTGAGGGTTCATGTTGTCACTCATTTAAGACAGTTCCATAGGTTGGAAAGGTTAAATTAAGTTCCTGGTAGTGACTGGGTCTTTAATTGGTTTAAATAATTATCCTTTAAAATCAAAACTGCCAGTAATTTTACTTTAAGAGAGGATGGGAGAAATTTGTTCGACACAAATAGTGAAGCTGGTAACAGCCAAAAAGTCTTGGACCAAATTTAATGCCTAATTACTCAATTTCAGTTTTAATGAGCTCTCTACAATGGAAGTTACCGAACTGAATTGGAAACCTACTGAGATATCTCTGTAAATAACGTGAAAAGTATTCCTCATACTGCAGATCCTATGGCTCCCTGATGGACACAAGTGAACTTGTTTGTGATTGTCTGTTTATAGAGCTGCTTTGTTTTGTGATCAGAGATTCAAGTGGAATAGCAAAATGCTGAGGAGGGAAGCTGAATAGATTTGAACTCTAGAAAACAACTGTTTGAATCCTGCATGACATCCATGTTTTAGGAACTAATCAGAGCCTAAATATATACACACCTAAAGTTACGTCGAAGTTTTTAAAAGGCATGTTGTTATATGGAGCCTTTGATTTTCCACTGATGGTATGAGGAGAGTATATCTGCTAAAGTCTTCTACCATGGTTTTCCGTAGACCTGATGGGTGAGTCAAAGGAAACATGATCTAGTTCGGGGTGGTCAACTTCCAGGCAAATCCTCTCCTCATCCTCATGAAGAATATGGCATATAATAAAATTATTTTATTTATTTATATATGATCATAATCAGAGTCCTCTGGCAAGTAGACATATACAAAAATATTGACAACATATTTCTGGTATTCAGCAATTGGGAGCAGCAATTGGATGGACGTGCAGAGGCCTGTCTGCATGATCTTAAGCAGAAAAATAGTGAGTAATTCAATTTCTATTCAAGCTTGGCAGGGCATGAATCAGATCTGATCTACAAGGCATGATGCTGCACTAATGCACACAGATGGTAGTAATTCTCCTAAATGTGTGAACTCCTATGCTAATAAAATCACATTATTCATGATTTCTTCACACACTGCTTCAAGACGAGTGATTTTTCAGATAAAGTCAGAGCATGACCATCTGTCACTGATCATAAGGACATGCATAGAATGGAGCAATCATGCAGCATCTGGTCAAAATACTATTCAAAAGGCTAATAAGGAAACATAATCTGGAATATGATATGAAAAATTATCGTATCATAAACCAGACATACATTATAGCAAGTTAAGTAACACTTATAGCATAAGACCTAAATTTTCTTTTATTCAATCTGTACCAAACCAGGTAAACCCTGAATTTAGAGTTCTCTCCAAAGAAAGCACATCAGGGCTTCCATAGGTTTCTTAACGTGTTGAATATATGCTGTGTATCCAACTTGTACGATGATGTTTTCTCATGTCAGCCAATCACCAAGATAAGATGCACCAAGATAAAGGTTTTTAAAATTATTTGTGCAATCGATTACATTGAAACTGGAAGAAAGTGCAGTTATGTAATTACTAGACAGGCACACTTTGTATTAATAAGGAAAAGGATTTGTTGCCAAGAATGGATTATGGATACTCAATATATATGGAGTGTGCTAATATAAGAAAATTTATACTTAAAAACTGTTCAGTGCAAATGAATGCTAAAGTTACTTTTCTCATTAATGCATTAAATTTTAAAATCCTTGAGGAAAGAAATTTTCTTCTGGGAAAACAAAGAAGGAAAAAAAGTCACTGATGACATACACCTGACTGTTCCAGAGAAACAAAACTAAAAGCTTGTGTTCTGTGAAAATATATAATGAATCAGATACTCTATGGCTGTCTTAGATACTGGGCAGCAGATTTAAAACTGTTGATCAGAAGTATGTGTAGGCACAATCCAATGTTTCTGTTTACAAGCATTGTCAGAAGGAGTGTGTCTGTACGGCTAAGGACAGTTGGTTCGGACTACAAGAACACTGACTCCCTCTGGGTCATATGCTAATCCTTTGCAGAAGAAATGGATTTAATATTAACCTCTGTGGAATATGATTGGTGTCAAATGTATTTTATTTAATGTTTAAGACCTGACAGATTACAGCACCTGCTAATTCATTGAGCTTCCTGTTCTTTATGATATTGTATTAGCTTTCAAAGGCAGCTGATCTGAATTATCACACATCCCATGATTAGGAAAGGATGTAAATAAGGCCCTCCTAGAGACAACCCTAGAAATTTTAAAAGCCATCAAGATAAAGAACGGACAAGTGAATTATCAATTTACAACATCATCACAATCCCACAAAAAAAAAAAAAACAAAAAACCAAACAAAAAAACTACAGAAGGAAATTCAGCAAGAATTGCAGTGAGGGAACAGAATTCCAAGGTCATAGAGTGAGTCTGAGGCTAATTCAAGAATATAGGTGAACTTGATTTTTAGTGTCCTATTGTCACAACAGGACACAAAATGATGACACGGAGATCGGAGCTTTTCAGCAAGAACTAGGAGAAGCCTGAAGAAGCGTGGTTTATTTTGAAACTTAATCATTTATAGTTTTACAAAAATGACTGCGAATTGGAGAGTGGAATCTCCACCTCCCAACTGCATTGGTCAAACAGACTATCAATCAAGATTTTCTTCTGACTACAAAATATATAAACAATGATAGTAGTTGTAAAAACAAAGGATTGTTTATGTGAAAGAAGTGTGAGAAAGTGAGAACTCTGACTCTAATATAAGAACAATCAGAAGGCTAGAAAAATCAGGGTGACATCCTATGCTATTTAAAAGTACAGTTTCTGTGTCATGCACTGATTTTTTCAGCCTACAATAGAAAATAAAATACATCCATAACTGGAAAATCAGTTATTACAGGGCATGTATTGAGCTGCTACTAATGTCCTGACCTACTCTGCCTAAACTGCTCATAGGGATAGGTTTTTGCCCTTTGAAACGACTTTAGGTTTACTTGGAGGTAGAGGCAAGGATGCTGTTTTTATTTCTTTATCTGATCATTCTTTCTTTCCTCAAACACACTGTGTTGACTTAGAAACAGTTGCATTCTTTGATTTGTGACAGTTCGTTTTATCTCTTTCAGTATATTTGGCTTTGTTATTTCTTCCCTTACACTGAACATTGTCAGTGCAAGTACCTCTTCTGCTCTTAATATCAAACAATTGAACAGTTTCCTTCAGGAAACTAATTCTGCAATGCTACAGGACATCATCTATCTCCAAAATTTATCTCTTTCAAGTCAAACTCTTTCTTGTATAATCTAATTTAGTGAGGGTATTTTTCTTTGCTACCTTTGATTCAGCTTTATAATCCACTATGTGTAGCCAAAGAAAACTATTTTTGTGGTCTCTGAGTGATTCGGTTCATCTCAGAATATATGTACTCTTCCTCCTTAAATCCTTTCCCCCTTTCTTTTGTCCTTATTGTAGCTCTGGTGTGACTTGTGCAGAGCATCAAGTTAAGCTGGGGGGTGGATCCTATTCTCTGCTGTATCATATGTGTGATGATCCAGCAGTCACAAAAACAAGGAAAAGAAGCAACAACCTCCTGGAGGTTGGAACTTCCAGAGGAAGGCTTATGGAACCATCAGAACAACAAAAAGTACAGGGCATAGGTTTTATGGTCAAAGAGAGAATGAAAAAAGCACAGTGATTACTATTGGCAAATTGTAACACAAGTGTTTGGATATATTTTCTGATATAATCTGTCTGATAGCAGTGACCATATTTTTATTCAAATTCTCCAATTATTTCCTAGCATTGTCTCTTTAGATGGTGCATATGTTTAAAAATTTCAATGATAAAAAATTTTCATGGAATTTTTCCCTTCCTCGTTTTTCCCATTAAAAACTAATTTTGAAGATCACAATGGCTGCTAATTAAATTGAATCCCTTGCTTGCTATGATTGTATATTGGCTTTCATAAGCCAATGTTTTACATAATCAGACATCCCAGGGTGAGAAAAGGAAGTAAATAGGACCTACAATACTATGTAGTAAAGTATTGATTGGAAAACTCACTTTTTTTTTTTCCTACACATGCTGTCCAAACCCATTCATTTTTTCCACAAATAAAGAAAGAATCTCCATAGTTCAGTCTTCATTCAATGATGATAACAGGGAAACATTCAAGTAATTTTAAGAAAAAAAGTCCTAGTAGGAGTTGGACTAAATATTATTCATTCTGAAATTGCACCCAGATTTGTACCAAGAAATACTACCAAGAGATAACTGAATTAAGGGGTTTTTTTGTAAGCATTATCTCATTTTCAAAGCTACTTTCACTATCAATTATAGATAACCACAGAGAAAATAAATTATGTGTAGATAGCACATAAAAGCTTGAAGAATATTGAAGGCGTATTTAAAGTAAAATCATTTTATCTGCTGAGCATTCAGTAACACATCAGTAGCAAAGAATCTCACTTTCGCCTCTAGTCTCACCTGCATTCCCTATTAATGAGGGTACACAACAGTTCTACTGACCTGATCCCCCCACCACATGGGCCACTACAAAGACCTGTAGCCACAACCACTGTGAGCTCTTTTATCACACGATGCATCTCCTGCCGACTCATGCAAAATGAGCAGGTTAATTCAGAGAAATGCTAGTCCAGGTGGGTGCTGCATGGCTCAGACTGCCTCTGAAAACAGCTGGTACACGACATGCTCACAATATGCTTTGCTGCATCTGTAAAATTAACTTGATTAACTTTTAACTAGTTAATTCAACTGGTCTGGACTGGAAATCAGAAATGTTTTCCATATAGTTGGATTAGAAAAAGAGTGATGCAAGTTTGTAACAGTGGCCGCACACCAGGAAGAAGACTACTGTGTCTGGTTCTGGGCTCCTCAGTACAAGAAAGACCAGGAGCTACTGAAAGGGTCTGGCAGAGGTCACAGAGGTGATTTGGGGTCTGGAGAATCTTTCTTATAGAAGAGAGACTGCAAGAGCTGTGCCTGTTTAGTCCAGAAGAAAAAAGACCAAGAGGGAACCCTATTAATACATATAAATATCTCAAATGCAAGTGTCAGGAGGATGGTGCCAGGCTCTTTACAGTGGTGCCCAGTGACAGGATGAGAAGGAATGACCATAAACAAAAACACAGGAAGTTTCATCTCAGCATGAGGGAGAACTTCTTTACACTGAGAGTAGCAGAGCACTGGAATAGGCTGTCCAGGGAGGTCATGGAATCTCCCTCTCTGGAGACATTCAAAACCCACTTGGAGGTGTTCTTGTGTCGCCTGTCCTAGGTGATCTTGCTTGGGCAGGGATGTTGGACTGGATATCCAGAGGTTCCTTCAAACCCTAAAGATTCTGTAATTCTGTGACAAAGAAATTGCCAAATAGAAGACAATAAAAAGTCCCTTCTTTTATACTGGGGCTCAAAAAAAAGGAGATGTTGAGTCAGCTTCTTTTATTTCTGTTCACACTGCCCTGGGGGGCTTGGCAAGTGAAAAGGACCGTAATAACTACAACAAAAATGAGGGAGAATAAACAAACAAAAAATGGTGGCAGGGAAAGATACAAAACTATCATGAAGTTGAAATATAGAGCTTTTTGTGTTTTCTACAAATATACACAATACTATATAAGTACTTTATTACTGTTTGGGAGAACAAAGCCAGAAAATCAAAAAGTATATAATATAGTATCATGTGGTCTGCAAAATAACACTAAGGAAGAAAAGAAGAAACAGCATTGGTCAGGGTCAGTATGAGCTGACATTTCTGGTTTCAACAAAGAATGTACTTCTGATGGCCTTTCCCAGTATTGTCATAGGTATCTTCAGCATTTTTTGCCCTCACTTTTTGTTTTTTTAGTAGACTGATATTGATCATAACTTTTTAAAATACTCATGAATCAAATATTTAGGGAAAGACAATTTTTGTTAGGGGAGCGCCTTTTAGAGCAGAAAATGAAAACAGCCAAGCTATGAGCAAAAAATCATGGCGTAGATAAATGAAGATATTTCCAGAATATATAAAAACTTTAATGTCATGGAGAATGACTAAGCCTTATTGATTATTACAAGTAGGCTTCATCACTACTCACAGAGTTCTGTATGTTTTTGGCAAGTTGTTATGTGAAAAATAAGCTGCAGCAATATAACAACAAAGAATTAATCTACTGCTTCTGAAACAATGCAGCAGGATTTCAAGATGCTGCTATTGGAGCCAGAAGAAAGAATGAAGATTGTTGTGGTTCTGGAAATGCATCAAACATGTGATGTATTTTTCACAGGTAACAGAAAATGTTAACAGGTGCAGCTGTGGGTAAAGCTCCCTTTGAAACCTCATTTTAGCAACAACAAAGTAGCAGGCATTCCCTGCACTGAGATAGGATGATTAACACTTCAAACTGAAAGAGTTTGTGCAAATGGCAAATATAAAACAGTAATTTCTTTCCTCAGAGAGTTCTGAGTTTTCATTAGCATTCCTGTTCCCAAGAATTTTTTCTTTATCCTTTTAAGAGAACTTCAGCTGGGTTAAGTATAATGCTGATGACTACTTTTCTTTATAACAGCTCATTTTATTTTACTTTTCTAAATTAGTATTTAAAAAATATTTTCATTGTTCAGCTACCCTATTACACAACCTCACAAATCTGTCCTGCCTGCTGTTAAGTGCACAGTAGTAATTCTTTTGTCATATTCCCCCATCCTTTTCTTAAATGTCATCAACACTTTAACATATCTAACTGGGACCAAAGGCTTAATAACCCTTTTAATGGACCCAAAATCCTAAACAAAGCAAAAAAACCAAAAACCCCTCAGGATGACCCTTGAAACAGACACATTTTGAGCCAATATTTTGGATCATAATGTTCAGTTTTGACAAAATTTATTATTACTGTTCCTTTTAAATATTTTGCCTCCCCAGCATCTCTGAATAAATTTTAGACCCACAAGCATCAGTGGGGTTATTCAAGGAAATGTTCAGGCTTTAAATCTGGGCTGACATTCTTTCCCTTATTGCACTCAGGTTAGTCTCCAGAAATGTTGAAAAATGGGAGACTGATTCTGATCATCCAGAAATGAATTTCATATTCTCAATTTCTCTCTTGAGTCTCTCTGAATTCAACTTTAAAAGAAGAAATTTATGCAGTCTGCTGGATTTCAAAGAATAAAGAATGAAAGGTCTCTTCATATATGATTTTTTTAATGCATGGAAATTCTTGATTTTCTGCACTTTTTCTCTACATTAAAATTTTTTATGAGTGGTTTAAAATGCTTTTATATCAAGAGCAAAATTAATTTAATAGGAGTTTCTCTAAAACTCCTATATAAGACTCTCTAAACAAGGAAGGTTGTGTAGTAATTCTACAATGCTTTTAGCTTAACATTCATTGAAGTACACATATATTTAGTAAGAACACTCCCATCTTATGGGTTTTTTTTTCCTATTACAACAACAACTCCATAATTTAAACCTCAGACAAACCTACAGTAAAAAACCTTTTTAATTTTGCAACTGTGCTGCATAAAACACCAAACTCAGTAGCATAGTCCCTTTAATATGAGAAAAAGCATTTGAAGACCCAGGTGAGGAACAACAGGGACAGGGCTTCTGCTGTCAAACTCTGAAAGAAACTTAAAAAGCTTGTGGTTGTACACATTGTACACATTTTACTAATATAAATTTTTGATTGATTTTTGCTCTTTATTTTGCAAACATTCACCAGTTGCTGAAACCAATTTTACATATGAATAAAAAGAAACAGCCATTCATTTACAATTTCCATAAGATAATATTAAGAATAATGCCGTGTGTTGGAAATCAGTTTTGGCAGTTAGATGAATCTATAGTTTTCCATTTTGGTTGATAGCAGCTAATAAGGCCCTTGTCTTTTTTTTTTTTTCCCTGAGCTTAATTTTCATATTTGCATATTTTCTATAGTATTTGATATGCAAGTGTCTTTTGTTATTTACTTATAATGCAGTAGTTTTATTTTTGTCTTGTATAGGGCAAAAAGTCCATTAAAGAAAAATCTTGATAAAATGAAATACAAATCACACAGGAAAATTGTTTTCATTTATGGACATCACTGTTTGAAATATGAATCTAACAGAGGCTCTGTTTGGGCAATGTCTCAATACTTTACTCAGCTTGATGATATATTCAGTATTTTCAGTAATTCCACTAAAACACACAGACACTCTGCATGCTGACAAGTTTTGAACCTTGCCATGTTCTGCACAGAACTGATTTACATCCGTGTAGAATTTAAGTATATATCGTGCTACTAGGAAATTCACCTTCTGACTCCTAGATTTCCTCGGTAACTAAAATGTTAAATAGATAAAATATTTTTGCTGTATAATTACTTCTCTATTTTATCACCACAAACTGTTATTACAAAAATATAAAGGAAGTAAAATGGCGGAAAAAACCCCTAGCTTTTTATATTACATAAAAGAAGTGGCTTCCCCAGAAGGAGATTGGAGGCTTGAGGGGCTTTACAATGGTAACTTCCCAACATCTATATTATAATTTTTCCTCCTCTTTAAAAATCAGCAGTTAAAGATTTTATGTAAATGCAGGCATCAGTGTTCCATGAAGATGCATGAAAAGGAATGTGTCAGGCACTCTTAATTAGTGGGGTTTCATACTTGAGTCAGAAATTCATGCTTAGGTCAGCAAAGCCATTTTCTCTTTAGCCAGATTACTTAAGTAGCCAGCATCTTTCTAAAATGGCCACTGGCCTTGGGGGGTGACATGAAAGGGTAGGCCAGGTGACATGGTCCTGAGCAGGACACTTTACTGAGGTCTCTAGAGAATCCTGATGTTCACTTCACTCTCTCAGTAGTGTAAAGTTCCTGAGAGTGGCCTGGGAGCAGACCACCAGCTTCACACCTTGTATGAAGGAATGAAAAAAATCCTCTGTTTTTAATCACAGCATTCTTGAAATCAAAATGTCAAGGTAGTAAAACATACTGTTATTCTAACTCAGTACCACAGATGAATTCTAACTAACAAATAAATCAACTGTACTGTAAAACCACACAGTCTTCTATGTCTCTTTCTTACATGTTACATAATAAAGCTCAAAAACATTGTTTAATACCTCACCTGCTTTATTACATGGTATCTCCTGGGGAAGAACTCAAATGAGTCAAGCTCAGAAAACAAGCATTGTCATACCACCAGGGAAGACACAACATTTTTGCAGATGACTTGATTATCAGGAAGTTAGCACAACAGAACAAATGGCTGCAATTCAGGACTTACTGAAAGAAGCTTTTTTCGAGAAAATGCCATAAATGGAGAAGTAAAGGAAGAAAAAAGCAAGTATTTGTCACATTACCTTCAAATGAAAAATTACTCAAAGGACTGGGACATTGCAGCCTAATATGCTGCAGGCTTTGGAAAGAATCAACTTTATGCCAATGTTTTCAAGTGGAAAATGACAGGGAGAAATCTTGTTGCCTACAAATTGTAAAGTCACCATTATTTCATTTTTTCTGCTATCTGTTCTTGCCCAGAACAGAGTTTGTTATCAAATTGTTACAACTCTCCTAAAAATTATGACAAGAAAACATTCATCCACATTAAAGAAATAATGATTCAAAAGCCAAATGCTAGAAATGACAAAATTTCACAGGTCTGGTCTATGTGATGAGGAGACAAAGATTTTTCTACTGCTTCAACTGTTTTTTCCAGAAATGCTCATTCATGCAAATCCTTATAGAAAAATCCTACAGCTATCTCATTTTAATAAAATCCAATTAAAAATAAACAACTTTAAACAACACTTAAAACCAATGCTTCTTATTTCAAATGGCTCATGACTAGATGTGAATGGATGTGAATGAAAGACAGAGGATGTATGTAGCAGTGTGTGTTTAGGAGTGGAGCTAATGCCTTATCCTCAAGAGGCCACTCCAGAGATGTACTAGCAAACTGAAAACTATAAAAATTTTCTATAATTATTAACTCTTTTCACCATAATCTCTCAAAGGAAGTTTTGCCTAACAGGCTCCATAAACTATTTTACAGAACAGACACACGAAATATATATTACATCTCTGTTAAATAAGAGAACCCTATAGCTCTACAGTATAGCATATAGCTCTATATTATATGCTATAGCAGTAGACCCTACAGATGTTCTGGAGCTCATTGGTTGTGGGTAGATGGTAGCTGCAATCATAAATAACTTTACAGACACTGGGACAGCAGTTTTTAAGAGGTTTTTTGTGCTTTGGAGAGCTCTTTGCACATCTCAACAAACTCTTTCTCATTATCCTCTTCATAGGTGTAATTAAGGTGTCTCTTAAACTTTCGTTTAATCACATACTTAGTCTTAACAATCATAAAAAACTTTCACATCCCTTTACAATTTCATTAAGTCCTCTGGAGGGATTTGAGATGTAGGTTGATTTTAAGTAATAAGCTTATATGCATGACCAAACAAGTAACAGAATGGAGGGATCCTAATTCAGGGTCTGATGTAGTAGAATACCTGCATCCTGAACATAAATCCCATTTATCACAGAGGTTCCTCACACTCTTAAAATTAAATACATGTAAAGCTTACATCTTTCTCTGAATCTGGGACATAATGTCTAAATTAGATGAAAATGAAATCTTAAATTGTACGAAAGCTCATAGTGACACTTGTTTCTGAAGTGGCAAAATTCTACAAAAATGTTCAGGAGAGCATAAGAAGGATTAGTCTAAAATAGCTTCATCTTTTCCTTGTGAACTCAGTTTCTCCTCCTTCAAAATCCTGTTTTCCTTCAGCAAATTACCCACATTAAAATTTAACTGATAGAACAAGATGCCATTGGATTGGAGATATTTTAGACATCTTGAAAAAGTCTCTGTAATTTTGCGAACTAGGAGTGAAAAATCAAGGACCGTATGCTGAGTACAGGTGACTGTGATGTTAATATGATTATTCACAGACACAGGGTGCTATAAAGTGTTAATAATTTACATTTCTCAAGGTTTGCTTTGTCTGATATCAAAGTGCAAAATTATATCCTCAAGTGAAAGTGCAGAGAAGAAAATTAATTTGTATAATTCCCTTTTGCATTGCTCACCCAAATAATATTCCTGCTGAATTATATTGAATGGAACAAACTGTGGGAATAGCTAGCTATTTCCTATGAAAATTGCTATAATCTCGACTAGTGTATCAAATCCAGCACATGAAATTAACTACTGGCTATATCATTGATTGTTCTTAACTAGCCTACTGTGTTTTTAATTTTAAATCTCATCCCCTAAAAAAGCCATAAAAATTAAGAAGGGAAAACTTACTACATTTTTTCAAATATAGTCCAAAAACTAGAGAGTTCATTTGATAATTTTACATACACAGATGCAAACTGTGGGACATCAATAGGTATCTCAGGAGTCTAGACATAATCTGAGGTTAATGACATCAAATTAATGACTGTGGGAATTTATAGACATTATTTTTTCCTGCTCACAGAGTCTTAAAAGGTATGAATCATTTTGAAGGAGGACAAAATGAATGAAAGAACCCTTGAACACTGGAAAACCAGAGGTTTTGGGTAACCATATCCCATTTTTTCTTCCTGGGTACCTCAAACAAACTTGAATGTGGAGATGAAAGCGCAATGGTTCTTCCTCAACCTCTTTATATCATTTTCACTGGCTCACTTTTCTCTTTGATGGAAAATGTCACAGACTTGTTTTAAATCATACACACACAGTATAAATGTTATTAAGGAGATAAATAGTTCTACTGGAGACATGAGATTGTTCTAAATATGGCTGAAATAACAGAAATTGGACCAAATACATTTCTTTTCAAAGCCAAAGGCATAAAGGCAAAACCCCCCAGACTTGCTTGAGATGAATTATGGTAGTCAATGATGCAATGTTAGAAATGTTAAGTTAGGAACAAAAGCATCTATAAAAGAAACCACTAATGTTAAGGGCGATATTATCAAGTATTTCTGAACAAATCAGGAATTCAACAAGTGTATCCTGGGGGACAAATGTAGCAAAGTCTTTAGTGTGACTGTTCCAACCTAAATGCCTGCAACAGCCTTCCATTTTACTGCTGTTTTTGCAGCTTTGTCAAAAGAGTTGACCTTTAAGTAATGTACAGAATATACACAGGCAACATATCAAATTAAACAGATTTCCTGGCTTTAACACATGACATTTAAATACTCTTTTTTATTGAACAATTTATAAAACTTTTACGGAATACTAAAAATTTTGGAGACTTTAAAAATGTTAATCTTATAATTAACAGTCAAGCATAGACTATCTTCACACATGCAAGACACTGATATTCCAAAGCTATTGCTGTGAACTTTCCAGTAATGCACCACCATCTGCTTTCATGCTAAAGCAGAATCATTGCAGTTTTTTCCACTCATGAGGGAATTTCACAATGAATCAGATAACACAGCTTACCTAATAAAGAAAGAATGATACATTTAATGCTAAAGTCAAAAAGTTTATTTATAAAGAAAGGAAAAAGAAAAATGGGTAGTACACAGTACACTATCTACCCTTCATATTATTCCCTATTTATAAAATCCTCCCTTTCTATTGGATGAAAGCAGTCATGTAGCACTCACCACTGAGTAATGAAGATTAATTTTACGTAACAAACATATCTTCTGTGCTGCATTTTAATACAAGTTTAAAATACATCTTGTATTAACTTCTAATTTCCAATTAACTTTGGTAATTTGTAGTTAAAAAAAATAGAAAAATGGGAATACTGAAAGCAGTATTAAAGGGAGCAGAGGCCTCAGATGGTTGCCCTTCCATGCTTCATACTATATCCTCACTTTGGCCTTTTGGCATATAACCAGTGTTGATAACTTCAATTTGAATTTGGCAAATACACCGATTTGTATGCATACTTTTCTATTTCCTTAGAAAAATGGATATAGACTTCAATTTTCCAAAACTGTCATTTAGAGATATTTCAAAGGTATCTGTTTAGAGTGAGTACACTGCGTATTTAGATTAACTGTCTTGGTCTAATATATCCATAAGGACAATTATGACTTGAATGTATTTTTGTAAGGGCAGAACAACCTGCTGGAGCTTACTAGTCAAGGAAGAATTGAATAAAAACAAGAAATTGCATTTAATAACACCCATCAAATTAAAACAGATAACTGATAATGACATTCACTTCTAACTTTAGAAGGTGTCCTTATACACTGTAGCAAAAAGAGTTACTAACAAACTAAGTGTATCTTACCATAGCTATTAAATCAACAAATTCACCCATGCTATTGAAGCCAAGAATATCCACAGAGGGTTTGTATGTAAAACCCCCCATGGGCATTGTTAATATGCCAGGTAAATGTATGATGAGTTTCTTGCTGTAATTTAGTTAATGGTAGGTACAAGGCAGATCACCAAGATGATTAATGAAAATATATCTCTGAAATGTACAGGTATACATAATAGCATGTTTAAAACAGATCACAGCTATCTTTAAGGAGCGAAGAGAAAATTTTCTTGACTGTAATACAGTTTCTGTATTGCATACATGACAATTTACTTTCTCCATTGGGAGGTCTATGGTAAATAATTATAAAATTATTGCAGATGCTCTTATTTCCTGTAATTATGAACTCTCTCAAGATTTCTTGAAGAACAGGTCTCTGAATATCAAAGGTTTATAATCATAGTTCAGTTGGGCAAATTCTAGTTTCATTAGACTAAATTACAAACCTCATTAAAATTTACGATTAAATAAAATCATTCTATGCTGCAGTTACTTTTCAACTGCTAAATACAGGATCCATCAAGTCATAGTCTTATCTATATAAAGATGCAATGTGACAGCATGAGCTCTGGGATGTAGCTGCCCCAGTGAGCTCCCAGCTGATGAACATGTCAGATATGGCAGCCCTGGATGACCCAGGAGCACTAGCAAAAAGGAGGAGTCTGTTCCCTGTATAGAACAGGCAGTTTTAGAGGGTAAAAGCAGAGCTCTGTGAAAAGAGAACTGAATTCATCTTCCACACAAAAAAGAAAAAGAAAAGAAATGCTATTCTTCCAGTCCTAAAATTATTAGGCAACCTATGTGGAAATACTAATCACTGTTAATATCTCAACATCATGTAAGCTGCAGGAAAGCAAAAGGCATCTCTTCCACTTTTAGGAAAAAAAAATAGACTTCTTGTGGAAACTGAGTGTTTGACAATTAAAAGAATGACAGGATTATATAGCTGAGGTTATGTTCTCCGAAGGAGCTACTTGTTTCAGGGTTTCTTTAAAGCTTTTATTCTGTTTTATTGAATGAAATGGTTACTGTTGTATCTTATGTAGAGTCAGTCCTAACCATCAGAGATTTAATTACAACTGCAACTTAGCGCAAGAGTCCTCTGCTTTAAATTTGCTCTTGGGGTAGTCATAATTCAGTCATATTTTCACTCACAATTTTTAAAATAAAATCACCGAAAGAAAGAGAGAAGGGGTCCCCTTAATTTACACAACTAAGATAATCTTCCTTGGAAGACAAATTTCCTTGGAAGTGTAGTTGGTGGTCAACTCTTTCCAATGTATGAACTCTGCTGGCCTGCATGGGTTAAGCTTCAAAGTAGAAAATGGCTTACAAGGCTGTATTTTTGAATGAGCAACATAAAAATAGTTTTTCAGTCAATGAAACAGAAGGTACTTTCCCCAAGTCTGTGGCACTTGGAAGTACTCAACCCTGATAATAACATTCAAACACAGATTACGTCAGTTATCATTAAAAACACCAAACCACAGAAGACCCCTGGAGACCAACAGATCAGCTGGAAGGTCAGAAGAAAGCAGCAATCAGACACTGGTGGAAGGAACCAGTGGAATCCCACAGAGTGGTTATGCACACAGGATATCTGCCAAACTCCTGCTTAAACTGAACATTGCTTACTCCTGGCATAACCCTTGCAAAAAACCAGAACCTGCTTTCATCCAAAATACCACAGATGATGCTGATCAAAAGGATGCCAACTGCATTCTTTGGAACACAGAAGGAAATTCTGGAACATAAAATGTATGTAAACAAATAAAAAACTTCATTGAAATGTTGAAAACACTTTATTGAAGCACTAAATAAATATTTTATGTTTTATGGAAACACTTTTTTAGTTTTCCTATTTCATGTTGCAGTTTCCACAGCTGCAGTGTATTGCAAGCAAGTACAAAGAGTACGCCCAGGTACTAAATATGTAGGAAATACTCATGGGATTCAATTTTAACACTGAAAATTTGTAAATATATGATTTATTATAAACTTGAAAAGTCTACATGGTAAAATAGTCTCTGATATCTAAGCAACACATGACTTTTTTTTTTTTTTTGAGCTGACAGTGATTGCTTTCACATATAGTGAGTGCAACGACCTATTTTCAGACAGTAATACAAGGTGATGCTAGCTCAGATACACTAGCAGTCTGGCAAGACCTTTCTTAATGCTGGTTTCTTTTACTTAATACCATGGGAAGTTCATTAAGAGGATGATACAGTTATATAACCATATTCTAGAATTTTTTTTGGTTCTTTTCCTGTACACCAGTAATGCCTTTTAGTGCTATGAGAATTATCTACTGCAATTCATAACCCACAGTACCTTAAAATCTAAAATAGTTTTTGCAGCCAGTTATGGAATTTACTCTAAAAAAAAAATTTCTGGAAAACAATAATGAAAAGCAATCACAATTACAAAACAGAAATATTGATTCAAGGCCTTATAGCCTTGATTCATTTTACAAAGAAACCAAAATTACTAAAAGAACTTTTTTTTATTCAAATTCTAATTAAAATACGTTCATTTGATTGATCTGTGCTTTATGAGCAACAGTAGTAGAAGTATAAATGAGTTACAGAGTAAAAAAAGAGCCTTTTTCAACAAAGGATCTGACACAGTGATGGAAAAACCCAGTCTGTAGAAATGGAAAACATAATCTTTTGAGGAAGTCAACTTTCTTCTGCCACAGCAAAAATACACTGAGAAACATGCATTAAAACTCTATTCAACAATTTTGCACAAAAAATGTAATAATTTTTTTCATTAACTCAAATCGCAGCTCTTTGGCATGTGCCTGACTGATATCACCTAAATTACACTGCAAATAAGTATTATTCGAATTACCTCAATAAATTTGCTCCTCAGTTAACCAAAAGTAACGGGGATGAAAAGCAGAGAAATATGACAATCAATACTTCTTCCCCCTTTTCATCTCCAAAGCAGAATATGACTTTCATTTCATAACTAATAGGGAAAAAATGAATCACAATTACCTTTTTCACAGAATCGACCAGTGAAGTGCAGTGGGCAGTCACACTGGAATGAGGTGGCCCCAGCAGGCAGAGAGAGAGGATGACAAGTCCCTCCATTTTGGCAAAGTCCTTCCTGGCACACAGATGGTAATGCAGGGGAAATCTGAGAGGGCACACCAGGGTCAGGCAAGTGAGGCACATCAGAAGAAACCACAGGGAATGCTGTTGATAGATGTGTGGGTACAGAGATTCTGAAAGGAGAGAGAAAACATTGCAAAAACAAAAAACCCGTGAGACCTAAATTTGCTACAGCACTTAAGCTTCAATTGATATTAGTTTGTATTTTGCTTTTTTTTTAAATAGAAGTTCAGGCTATACCTAAGAAAATATGAATACATAAGGAATTCCCAAATCAAGTCCCCATCCAGAAAACTAGCAAAAACACAGTGGAAGTATTTTTTCCTGTGAGGGAGCAAAGAACAGCCTTCATGCAAGTAGCTCAGTTTTTATGTGCTCCCATAATTCATTTTTGGTGGATGTCAACAAGAGTTGATAAATAAACACAGGCTTCACTTATTAAATAACCCATTGCTTGAAGTTACCAAAACTTGTAAGGCAGTTCTATAAGAGACTTCCATACAAGTAGATCAGACATGCGTAGCAGAAGGGAAGAAGCTGTAGTACAGAAACACAGTATCTTTTAATTCACAAAAATATTGGGAAGGAAGGGGAAAGGTGAAGAAAAAGAGACACTTTTCTTGGTTTAATATCACCTGTTTGTCAACTCTGTTTATTACAGTTTTTTGTTTCTACCAGAGAGCCAAACTTGTGACTCACTAAAACTACGCAAGTATAAGGCTTCCAATTGTGCTGGTTTGAAAGCAAAACCAGTGAAAGACTCCAAGTCAGAAACACAATTTAATAAGAGGAAAAGAAACGAAATTAAAGAAAGTAAAATAAAAGTAATAGTACAAAAAAAACCACTGACAGAGTCAGAATACAACCTGACACCCTGTTAGGGTGGTAGTGGCAGTCCAGATGAGATGATCTTGTCGAAGCAGTGATCCTGTAGAAAGGTCTGGTAGCTCTTGTCTCCTCTGGGGGTCCAGTGGGTAAAAGCTGCCTGTGCTGTCCCAAACCCTGGATTTATCCAGGTGGGAATGCTTGGCTCCTCCCCCTGGGCGGAGCATCTCACAATGGGCTGATCTCATTGTATGAGTCATGCAGTGGGTCCTTGATGGCCCATTAAACAGAGATAACTCCCAGAGGAAGTTATCTATGAGTCATGGGCAAGGCATTGTTAGGCTCATTAAAGAAGATAAGGAGAACACTGCCCCACCTTGGCTCCAACAGCTCATGGGGATAGAATACAAACCTTGGGCACAATTTTACATTGTAACCTAGGACACCAATTTACCAAGCACAACAACTCATATGCGTCACACAAGTCTACTATGGTGAGGAAAAAGCAAAAAGAATAGAGTCCCAGGAAGATTCATGATTATTTAATAAGCTTATTATCAACTAAAAAATTTCTCACTGAATTTTACATAAGAGATAGACATTCTTCTTTCATTTTTTGAAGTTCAAGAGATACTATTTTTTTTTCCCAGAAAGCAATTTCTAATTCTGAATTCTAATTTGGAAACTAAACTCTAAATATCTTATTATTTATACCTCCTTGGTTATTTAAAACTTTGTGACTATTTCTCTTATGTTTTAATGTTGTGCCAAAAATAAACCACCCAAAAAACCAGAGGTCTAGAGCAGCTCTCCTACAAATACATGTTGAGAGAGTTGGGACTGTTTGGTCAGGAGAAGAGAAGGTTTTGGGGAGACCTAATTACAGCCTTCCAGTACCTGAAGGGGCCTTCAGGAAAGCTGGAGAGGGACTTTCTGCAAGAGCATATAGTGACAGAACAAGGAGGGATGGCTTTAAGCTGAAGGAGGGTAGGTTTATGTTAAATATTAGGGAAAAACTCCTTACTGTGAGGGTCGTGAGACATTTAATTAGGTTGCCCCAAGAAGCTGTGTGTACCCCAACCTAGGAAGTGTTCAAGGTCAGGCTGGATGGGGCTCTGAGCAACCTGGTCAGGTGAATGGTGTCCTAGCCTATGGCAGTGGGGTTGGAATTAGATAATCTTTAAGATCTCTTCCAACCCAAATCTATGATTCTAAAAAAGGGAGATGAGGTTGAACTGAAATATCACTAACATTTTGGGCAAAACAAAGCATAGAAATTAAGTTATTAAGCTTAATACAATGGTTTATAGGCACCACAGTTAGCAAAAGACAGTATTTTTTGGCAATGTGGCATTGCAAACACAAACATCAACAGTCAAATTTGTACTTATTTTGGTGAAAATGATGGCATAAAGTTGCTTTACAAAAACAAAAATTAAAAGAAGCCCATATACTGGCCCCAGTTGTACCTTTCCCTTCTTCTTTGTCACCTGTTCTTGTATCAGCTAAAACTTCTCCTTCACCATATTTTAGAGTTGGGAGTATGGCTTAAAAAGAAGCATTGGAAAGTGATAATATACCAGTAGATTGCAACTACAGAAACAAGATAGGTGGGCACACATTCAGTGTGACATTGCATTCACTACTTCATGCATCTGTCTAGCTTCTTCTTAAGTCTAGCTTCTAAATTTTTTACATATTCCATTTACCTGAAAACTAATTTTAATAGTTTTTAAAAATCCATTTTAGAAAGTACTAACAAACTTCAAATTATTCTGGAAAAAAACCTCCATCAAACATAACACATCCCAGGTAAGTTGTCTGTTAGTATTAAAAATCTGCTTCTCTAAATTATCAATACAGCAAAAAAAGGATACATGACCAGAGGCAGTTAGGAAAGAAATGGAGGTGGGCAGAGGAAGGAGACAAATAATTCAGGGCAAAGTAAATCTCTAAGGGGACCCAAAGAAAGGCACAGTAACTGAGAAAGAAGTGAAGCCAGGGAAAGAACAAAAGGGTACACAGGGTTTATGTGGCAGTAAAGAGATGTGGAGAGCCATAATAGTAAGGAAAACGTTAGAATGGGATACTTAAGAAAGGATGCAGTATGCATCCAAAACTCAAAATAGCCAGAACACACACACTGTGGTGCCTAGCAATGAGGATTTCAAGACAGCTATCTACTTTATATGAGAGAAAAGCATCCAAAAAAAAAAGGTAGTCATCAAGGTGGCTGAAAATAAATACTTACAATATATTTGAGGCTGAGGAATTGCTAATAAAAGGCTCGAAACTTTAAGAAAATAAGTGACTTACTGTTTATTTCAATTTAGATGAATTGAATAGTAACATTTTCATTTATATAAATGCAATGAAAACAATGTAATTGCTGGATTTATAACAATACTTTTCTCCTAAAGGAAAAAAACTCACATGAACTTCATGTAGGCTATTCCATTCAGAACAGAATTAAGGATGCAGTAATGTGTGTTATCTTCTACCGAAAAGCACAGCAAATCTTCTATTTGCTAGCATAGCAAATTAAAAGTGCTTTGTCACCTGCTGGGACTACAATCTTTGATTAAAAGTAAATAAACCAAAAATCTTGATTTTGTCCCTAAGCAAAACTTAAATATTGTAGAAACTCTGAACTAATAGTAGGTTTGCATAAAGATTTAGACATTTACTGGAGAAATTTATTGGGAGCAATTACTGATATTTGTTGATTTTTCTGTTACTCCTGAAAAAAAAAAGGCTAGAAAAACTACATAAAACCTGAGGAATTAACACAGTATAAACTAAGCTCTTAATACTAGCAAGAGAGACCATATTTCTAATGACAGATAATCCTACCCGACCACTGCAAAATTTACTCCTCTGAACCTGGTCACAGCTACTGTCAGGGGTAAAATGCTGAACAAGAGGGAGAACTGTCTGACTGGCAGGTGCATTCTTGTCTCTACTGAAAGCACTGATCTCCAGCTGTGGAAGTTTCGCATTCCCTTTCTGATGGGAAGCTACTGTTTTTTTCTAAAATAGAATCACAGCAGTGTGCTTTAAATGAAATTTTATGAGTGCAAGTAATGCAGCTCTGCTTCATTTTTTGGTTGACATTCTAATCTGCAGAAAAAGAAAGAAAGGAAAGCTACTTGGTAGGCTGATTTCTCCCCGGTTCATTTGCTAATTTTTCACAGGATGTCAGCCTTTGCAGTGTTGTTCTGGATGTTTTGCTTCTAGATGGTGCCTGACTGTGTTTGTGCCAGCACTGCTTCCAGGCAGCCCGCAGCTCCCTGCCTCACCACAAAAGTGGAGAAGAGTTTGCTGGGGCTGGTTAGCGGGGCAAACATCTGCAGCTGCGCTCACAAGCCGTTCAAGCTGCTGCTGTGAATAAGCAATGACCTTGCCTCAACGAATTTTAACTAAAACATTATTTGAATAAAGAGCTGGGAAGCATTTAAAGTAAAATAGTAATTGAGACGTTAAAAGTTTTGACTAAGTGTAACAAAAAATATATGAAGCAAAACTTGATTCAGTGTTACTCCACAAAAAGGCCACAATTTTATATTTGTTTTTTTTCTTTTCAATTTCCCAGCCTGTCACTGCCTCTCAGGTCAATAATGCACACAAAGATCTTCTAACTTGCTGCAAGCATCAACACATTGTTTTTAATCTTTAAATGAGCTCAAAAAGTTGAGTTTTAAAGGCCTGCAAGCTTGTGTTTCATGGCTGAGTGCATGTAAACTTGAAGTGCTTGTCTAAACATAGAGGTTAGTGCAATTTGAAGTCTTGTTTATTTTATATTACATTGTTTGCCACTCAAGATGTATGATGAACTGAATGGTAGGAATATAGTACTTAGAGGTCATGTTCGATGTTATGTTATTAAACCAAAAGCACACATTCCCAAACCAACTGTGCTTCCCTCTCCTATACACTCTCCTCTATTCAAAAAGAGCCTGAAACTATCAGTGTGTGGAGTTAGAAGCACTGCAGCTTAAAAAGTTAACAAAACCCCTGGGATGCCCCGCTCTGTACTGACCTGGCAGTGAGGGGCTCATCTGTGTGCTGCCAGTTTAGCCCTGAACCAGGGCAGTGACCAGGGCCATGAGAGTTGTTCAGCCTGAAGAAAGGAAGGCTCTGGGGAATTTGGTCAATTTGTATAAATACCTCAGGGGGAAGGGAAGGGGAAAGGATGGAAGCAGATGCTTCTTGCTGGTGGCCAGGACATACAGCAATGGACACAAACAGAAATGCAAGAAATTCCACCTAAATATAAGAGAGCTGGGTTTTTTTTTTTCAGGATGATCTATCTATATAATGGACTTCAAACTGAGACCTGCAAAGACAGCAGACTTTTTCCCCAAGTAATTCATTATCAGGCTGATGGCAGATGTGTCTACAGAAGCACTCTGACATTTCCCATGAAGCAAGTTGATGAGACAAGCAATGGCATGGGAGTCCCCGTGATATGATAACATCTCCACTGCCTATATCTTCTGGTACTTATGTACTTAACATTTTATTACTGGAGTAATGGATTTAGCCTTATCTGATATGAGTGGGATAAGGCAGTTTGTATTTTTATCTTGTCAATAAAGTAGTTTGTGCTGGGAAGCAACTGCTTTTATTTGCAGTTTTCTTCAGTGGAAAAGTGTGCATCTGCCATATTTCTTAGGTTGTGACAGAATATTATTTTAAGTGAACATTTTAGAATTTAGAGCCAAAAGAAAGATTTTTCAAGAGCATGGTACAATATAATTTCAAAGTTTATGAAACTGAAAACAACTGCACTTCACGGAAATGTTGGTTTAAACAGGAATAAATACCTAGTACCTTGAATGTAATTTGGCAAGAATTAATAAAGCCTTTTACAGGTTGTTTATTTCACTGTTCACAACCATGTGAAGCAGAGTACTTTAAATGGCATCTCACTGATTTCAATGAATCCACTGAGCAATATATCTGTGCACTTACCCTCCTGGAGACACCATTTACATCTCTCAACACAGTAATTGTGAAAACAATTCAAGAGCTTACCAGATACGGATTATTTATATGCCGCAGTTTATATGTGAATCTGATTTCTTTACTCATTACAATTTTTGTTTTAGTTGGAAGGGCTGGGGGTCAGTTTTCTGAATAGAGATGATATATACTTAAAAAATTAAATCTTCAGTGTATGCTCCAGACTGTGGGCCCAGTTTCCCCCTCCTACAAGCCTCAACATTTGGTAGCAGAACTCAGTGATACTGTAGTTGCAGCTTTCCATTAAAAAAATCTGCAACTGGAATAATAGAAACCTCTGTTTACAAATATGAAGAAAAAAATTAAACTCCAGGATGCATAGCAGAGCTAGATATGGGAAGAAATGTCAGTTACAGACAGATGAAAGTGGAAAGAGGAAAAGGAAATACATGAACTAAGACATATTCCTATTATTTCCTCTTAAGTATATAGATTCCATGAACTTTGCAATGGATAAATAAGTTATTGCAGCAACAATACTTTATGTTGAAAGCTTAATAGCAAAAATCTTTCTAAACTAGACATGGAAGTAAGTGTTCCTAAAATGATACTTGAAAAACACCCTTACTCCTTAAGTTTAGGACAATTGTTAAAACAATGGTTTTGCTAGAAGAGCTGAATTTCTGTACCAAATCCAGTAATATTTTTACTTTGCTTGCTCAAAGAAATAAGGGAGCATTAAATCTTTCAGTTGTTCACACTTGTCTTTACTTAAGTATAAAACATTACCTGTACCAATGATCCAAACATTAAGCTCAAAAAAAGGAAAGAGGTCAAACTACTGAGCAGAGTGGACCAGTTTGCAAATCTTACAGTTTTTGAAGTTTTAAACAAACCTCAAATCTATGTGAACTTCAGCTTTCTCTTTTACATTTAGTCAATAATCACAGTTGGAAAACCTCTTACCAGTTTCATCTTAGCTGCTATTTTAAAAAAAGCACTTGAAAGGCCTAAGCCCTGCATATTTTTGTTGATTTCTGCAACTACTTTTGTTTCTTGAAACTAGTGGTTTTGAAAGGAAATAAATACTTTCATTCTCTCTTTGAAGATTCTTTCAGCAGATGAAAAATGTTATTTTGTTTTTTAACATGACACTGTACTTGTCCTTCTGAAAAGGCTTTGCAAAATTAGAATATAAGCATTCTGTTCCAGTCCTTAATGGCTGAGTAAATTGTACTGGATAAATTGAGTTCCTGTAACAGAGATGCTATGACAACTATCTCAAAAAGCACAATTCCAGAATGGAATCACTACTGTTTATCAAAGATTCTATCTAAGTTCAAGCAGTAAAGATATTCTTCCACCTCACTGATGCCATCTATAATTTAAACTCTAAAATGCATGATCTACCTATGCAATATTATTGCACAATGTGTCTCTGAGGGATAAAGGAGAAGCACTTCTAGATCCTTGGTTTCCTAAGCAATAATTCATTCAAGCAAGATTTCTGCATTGTAATTTTCAAACCAAACTTTGGTCTTTGCCCACAGCAAATATTCTCCAGATGGGTAGTGCCCTGCTTTGACAAGAAAAATCCCTGAAATGTTTCAAGAGATATACTTAAAAAACAATTGATACAGTGGAAAAACACAGAGTTGTACTCAGGTAAATATTCTAGCCCAAGGGATGGAGAGCCATATGTGAACACTTTTCCTTTATCCATTCAACCCAGTCAATGTTAATTCCATGCAGGACTGAACAGACAAACGGACTGCTTTGGGGAGTTCTTACAGCACTTCTGGAAGGTGTTTATAATTCCACCAACCTAAGGACAGAACAAAAGTCAAGCATCTGATAAACCAGAAGAGTGCTCTTATCACCTATCTGGGGAATAAAAACAGAAAAGAGGGATGTACCAGTACTGGGCCTGTCTTTTACAGTCTCATCTCAACTTCTTCTGGGAATATTTAGGAGATATTGTTGTCTCTGAGATACACTTAAAAAATAGAGGCATTCTCAGATCCTAACAAGTTTGAGGAGGACTCTTACGAGAATCAAGATGCTTCCAGAAATGAACGGCAGGCCCTGATTACATTAGAGATAAAGTGCAGTTTTGAGAGTACATACTTTGTTTTTAGAGGTGTCACATAAGAATAGTTTAGGCCTTTAAATAATTTTTACAGATGGACTGCCTTATTTCTTTTAGGGTTAGTTTCCCCATGTGCTGAAAATAGTTCTTACCCACTTCATAGAAATAGGGGAGATCTACATTCATGGTTTTGAATGGGACAGAGTTACAATGGCAACTGTGGGTCTGTGTTTTGGATTCCTACTGAGAACAGTGTTGGTAATATAGAGATGTATTTGTTACTGCCACACAGTGTTTGCACACAGTCGAGGCCTTTTCTGCTCCTCACCCCACCCCACCAGTGAGCTGGGAGTGTACAAGGAGTTGGAAGGGCACATAGCCTGATCCCAACTGCCCAAAGGGACACCCCTTTGTGTTGTGATCAGCATATGAAGCTGGGTGAAGAAGAAGGAACATTTGGAGTGATGGCATTTGTCTTCTCAAGTCAATGTTGCAAGTGATGGAGCAGTGTTTTCCTGGAGATGGCTGAGCCTCCCTCTGCCTGTGGGAAGTGGTGAATGAATTCCTTGCTTTGCTTTGCTTGTCCATGGCTTTAGCTTTACCTATTAAACTGTCTTTATTTCCACTCACAAGTTTTCTTACTTACACCTTTTGATTCTCTCCTCCATCTCACCAGGGAGGACTGAGCAAATGGCTGAGTGGGAGTAAGTTGCCAGTTAGGATTAAATCATGACATTTTAGAAATATTAATTAAGATTCCTGGATAGAAAGCATTTTTCTATTCAAAGACTGTGTTACTAGAGAGAAATAGGAATTTTAAAAAAGTATTCTGTATCACACACAATAGAAATTAACATAAAAGCTGTCCTGAAAGCAAGATGAGAACTATAAGTAGAAATTATTAGTACAGAAAGAGTTAAAAATGCAGAGTGCTGTTATGTATCACCTAGTCTTTCTTCCAGACTTAATTTCTAATTATATCTTAATGCTGGAGAATGGCTGACATGCATAAACACAAACATCATTTATTCATCAGTAATTTGGCATTTAATTAAAATATTACTGCATTCTCATTGAGTGCATAAGAAAGAGTGTTGTAAATATGACAGGTCAAAAAATCCCTGTAATATTAAATGAGAGAATAAAAAATACAGTACTTGAAACATCCTAAATTAAATTTTACAAGGTAAAAGATAAGGAACTAAAATAATAGCCTTATGTAATTTTTTTCTGGGAGGAAGAAATTATTTTATAATCAATAAAGTGCACAACAGATGTGAGAGTAAACAATAGCCCATGGTTAAACTGGGTATTGGGGCCTCCTTAAGAAATGATGAGAATAAAGCTGTTACCCTGGTTGTTTATCTCATGCACTCCCACGTGACCTCAGTTCCTCCATGCCCTGTTGTGTTCACTGGGTTTCCACTTTACTTCTAGCAGGGAGGTTGCTGGTGGTCTGGGAAGCCTGAGTGAAAAGTCATGTTGATTCACACTGAGCTGCTGTCTGTAGTAATTGGTCTTGACTGCTACCAGCCACGGTCCCTGTGGATCCCCTGGTATTCATCTCCAGGCCTCTCTCTTATCTTCAGTACCATCCCCCGCTTCCAGGATTTTTCTTCAAGCCAGGTTTACCTTCTTTCTTGGCCAGCCTTCAGTCATCTGGGACCTCAACATTTAGCCAAAACTGATGATAAATGATGGGGACTGGCTTGATGAGCTCTTCCATCACCTGTCCCAGTGCCCTTGGGTGAGTCCCATCTGGCCCATTAGACTTCAGAGTGTCTTAGTAGCTCAGCAAGTCACTAATTGCTTCCTCCTGATTACAGGGGGTCTATTCTGCTCCTACCAGCTCAGGCAGCTGGTTGCCCTGAGGATAACTGGTCTTTCTGTTAAAGACTGAGGTAAAGAAGGAGTTAAGTACCTCAGCCTATTCCTCTTGGAGACAATGTTCCCCTCTAAGGAAATGGAGATTTTCCTTGGCCCTCCTTTTGCTGCTAATGTATTTATGAAAAAACTTTTTATTATCTTTCACAGCAGTGGCCAGATTGAATTCTAACAGAGCTTTTGCCTCTCTAATTTTCTCTCTACGTGACCTAATGATATCCTTGCACTTTTCCTGAATTGCCTGCCCCTTCTTCCAAAGATCTTAAACTGTCTTTTTCTCCCTGAGATCCTGTCAAAGCTCCCTGTTCAGCCAGGCCACCCTTCTTCCCCACTGGTTCGTCTTTTGGCATATAAGGTTAACTTCCACTTTGTTATTAAAGACAGTTTTCTAAGGGATTTTCTGAAGTAGAATACCGAAGAGGCACCCAAAGTTCACCCTCTGCAAGTCCAAGGTAGAGGTTTAGTTGATCTCTGACTTTTATTGATTGACGTAGGAGGTTTCTGTTTAGGAATTAAAAAGTTCAGTTTTGGATATTCGTATGTGTGTCCTTTTATCTGATGGCTGCTATTGTTTACAATTTAATATACTTTTTCCCTACAGCAATATCATATTTTAACATGTCCAAATGTAAGATGCAATGCTGGTAGACGACTTTCTCTTCTTGGAATGACTGTAAAGGTACATTAAACAATGCTATGTTTTTACTTGTGGGATTTTCCTAAAGGAAGACTGTTAAATGCTGGCAAAAGTAATATTTATCTTTCATGCAATTGGAAAACTATTTGAATTTTGGCCCAAATGTGTTTTTGTAACAAACACTCTACCTGAGAGTGAAAAAACACTGTAACTATGATGTTGAGAGCACCAACAAGAACCATCAATAACAAAGTAATTAAGAAGTTTGATACTTATGACCTCATGTTCAATCTCTTTTTAATTCCTAATTCTCCAAGGCATAAAATGCCACCCCTTTTTCTTCCTAAATATTTGAAGACATTTCATCTACAAATAAAATTCTAGGACAGAATTCACTTTGTCAAACATTATCTGTCTAAGAGCTTTGAAACTTGCCTGAGCTGACCACCATGGCTCCCCTCATAGTCAATCTATATGCAGAGAGGAGCATCTCCACCTCATCACATTCTAAGAAAAGTAACCAACTTTCTCCATCAACTAGAGATGGTACTAAATAAAGCAACTGTGATGAGTGAGGAAAAATTCATACTTCTGCTCACTATGTCACACTTAAAATTATTTGTGTTCTGATTATATAGATGAAAAACATCCCAAACCACTTTTATGTACTGAAAAGATTTCCTAAAAACATTTCCCGTATATCATATACCTTTACAGCAAAGAATGGAGCTTACCTTACCTTTTTACAACCTAAAGTAATCTTTCTAACACTTTAAGCAATTTAAGCTTGCAATGAGGAGACTGCTGTTACTTGAACATGTGTAATGGAATGTGACTCTAACTTAGGACAATCTTAAAACATGGAGAGATGGTAACAGGCAACATTATCAAGATGAGAAGTTTTATTTTTAATTTGAAGAACTGGAAGAAAAAATAACAGTCCACAAACAAGAAAAAAAGAAACACCAGATGCCTTGTCAGCAGATTTCTGTCTTTCCTTCCAACATGTGAGCAGTATTCAAGACTGCACAGAAACTAAGATCAAGTGCAGCAGAAGAACAAGCCTCTGAATTAAACTATTCATTTTGATTAAAATTATGAATAATTAAGAAATAGTTAAGGAGTTGACTTGCCTTGATGTGGATTATTTGACAGAAAAATGTTATAAATGGATCATTCACATCCTCCCATATTCTTATGAACCCGAAGGTTGTGAGAGGGCAAGATCATAGTGAGGTAGAAAACATAATAAACTAAAACTATATTATATTGAAATTATCAGGTGGCCATGCTGTTCCAGGGTCACATTGGAAGTTTTAGATATTTTGCATCCATTGATCCTAACAGCTTTTGTTTATTTTAAACAAAAACTTGAACCCAAATGCTATGTCATTGATGGGTACCCAGCTATGACTTGGCAATAGGCCATCACTTGCAAAATGAATTGGTCTTTCCAACTACAAAAGAAGTCTCAAAACTAGAGTAAAAAAGAAACCTGAGGCAAAACTCGGAGATTATTCTCAATGGTAGAGAATACTTCTCATTTTTACCTTCAAACTGAGCTATATTTTTCAACCATTCTTTCTTGAGTAACTTTAAATCATGAAGGGCAGTTATATTTAAAGCATTGATATTCACAATTTAAGAGGGTCACAGCAGGTCAGATTTAATATTATCAGCCAAGTGCTCATCATCATACCAACAAAACAACTTTATGAATGAGTCAGGTAGTTAAATGATGTGAGATGTATGTGTAAGATATGTTTTGCTTACTTTCTTAATTAAAAAAAATACTTTGTTTCCTTATGAAAAATTTAGACAACTCATTTAGTAATCAAGACTTAAAATATCTAACCTATAGATTTAAATTAGAAAATAAAATCCACCAAAGCAAGTAGATTGTGATTTGCCATTTGCAAAGGGCTTAGGAGGGCTTAGGAGGTACAAACAAACCTTTAAATGTTAAAAAAAAAAAAAGTAATTTTATTCAATTAATCCAATTTGATAAAAATCTGTCAAAGGTTGCAGGCCCATATTCCCAAATTAGAGAACTTACCTTACTCTGTTTATATCATAAAGTTTTTCTGAGGAAAAAAGTTATTTATTATAAATAAAACTAATCTCACTTACAACCAGAACTATCTCACCACTTAAGAGTTCTGAACACTGCCAAATTACTTTCTTATACTTTAATTCAGTCAAGAATACTTTATATCTTCTAGTTTATGAAATGGATTTTATAATTGATAAATGCTGGAAGCCAGTTACTGATGTCACTCTTGTGTTTATAGTGCCCAGAAGAGATTTAATCACTTCCTATAATTTCCATACAATACTTACTCAATTTTATAACATCAGTGAACTATGTTAGACAGTTAGTTAGTTAGACAGAAAATTAATGAATTTTCAATTGACTAAGGTAATTTGGCCTTCAGCCTTCATCCTTACAGATGTAAAAATTTCCCATTATATCTTACTATTTAAAAACCAATTTTTTGGCAGTTAAGGAATGCCAAGTCACTCTTTTTTTTTGTCAAGTAGGACCTTGTATGGATTCTAGCAGTGCAGCATCATCTCCTATCTATCTCTTGATTTTAACATGGGTATAGGGAGGGAAAATGAGGAAATCTGGCTTCAGAAAACTGGTCAGAAGCACATATATCTCAACAAATTCATGCACTTCATAGAGACAGGTGTTTTCTTAAAATTAATTTTATTTATGTTCATATCCTGTTTTTGGCACCATTGGCAATTTCAACAGTTCATGGTTTTATGAGCTGAAAACTTTCCTTCTCCCCATACATAGATAAATTGCCTTAGATTTCTGCTATTGCCAACCATTGCTTCACTGAAACTTCAGCTTCAAAAGAAATCTGTATACCCACAACTAATAGTGTGTCTAGAAATTTGCCAATCACTTTGGAAGTATGTGTGTAGGAGCTGAATGAGAGGAAACAAATCCTAAATTTATCTTTATATTTTATATGTAATTTTGTACAAATTTTAAAAATATACATGAAAATGAACAAATACCTACAGTTTAGCACAGATGAAGCAGCGTTTTTCTATTCTCTGAGTATTCCATACATTACAGAAATTGACCTTCTGAGAATCAGAATTTCTTTCTTTTTTATAACTATTAATTTTAAAGTTTACACATATATTCTGAATTTGTTATGCTTCTGGTTTCTGCTTTTCATGTGCCAGTGTATCTGAATGTAAAAAAAAAAAAGTATTTTTATTCTCACAAATATATCAAGGACTGTCTTGAATTTTAGGCTACATTTCTGAAGAATTTTTTTCTTTACCCAAGAGATGCAATTTCACTTTTAAAGAAGGAAGGAGAAAAAAAGGAAAGGATACAGCAGGATTTAAAGCCATTCTTTTTCCGAACAGTTATTTCAACAAAGATCAATAGCGTTGGGAGGTTTTTAACTGTTATACTAGTGTTTTAAGGCTGCAGGGGGCACTGATGCACTGTTTATCTACAGTACTGCAGAGCAAGAGTCAGATAGGATATGATTAAACAGTCCTGCGGGTTAGCGATTCAGAAAAAAAACATGTAAACTATTTATAATCAATTTAGGTCTTGAGAAATTAGGTAATTGTAAAATATTTATATGAATTTTGGAGGGATATTCATGTTTCTTTTACTGGTTAATATATTTGTTTTTCTGCTCCAATCCAGTGGTTGTGGAGATAACATTGTTTTCTTACCTTTACAACCAAGGTCCTTTGAAGGATGATATATCTTTCTAGTCTTGCATTACTTAATATTACAGCCTTAAACAAACAATCCTATCTTGCACAGAAAATAAAATTTTGCTGAGCAGCTCTCCAGAGAAGCCCATTTATTCACTGTAAATAATAACTTCCTCATATATTAATCAGCTAATATATATACTACCTGATTCACCAAGTCATTTAAGAAAAAAAAATATTACAATAAGAAATAATTATATTTTTAAATAAATAATTACATATTACTTCAGTTTATTTAATATTTTATATTACAGGACCTAGGAGTGAGGGCATTTAAGATGCAGAGATTTCTTGATAATAAGAGTGTAAGACAATTTATGACTCAGCAACACACATCAGATATGCAGCCATGAATCCTTGTGTGTTATGCATTTATTCTTTACTGCTTATTTATTCTTTAATTCCTTTCTGCACATAATCACTTTTTTTTTTTTTTTTAATGCAGGTTACATTAAAGTTCAATCTCTTCTGCTCATCTCAGGTCTTAGCACTTCCTGCATTTACAACTGTACTAAGTTAGGGCTGCCTAGAGAGCCCTTTCTAGAAAGACATGAAATATAATCTTAACAAAGCAACACAGGAAGAAGTCACAGCTTCAATTGGTAGTTTGTACTGATTATCATCATTTATACTACAGATATTTTGGGGGGTTATAACCAATTCGGACCTTTAGTTACAGCTTTCAGCCATTGATTCTAACATGCTGGTCTCTGCTGAGCTAAAGAAACCTACTCTGCATCTTGTGCTTCTCTTCACTAACCAAGTGTGCTACCTATGTATACACCATAATCCCCACAGTCATACTTCAGCAAAAGACCTGAGACACAGAATTACCAAAGTATCTTTCTGCATCCCTTTTTATAAAAAATGTCACCAATTTTTTTGAGGGTTTTTGAATTATATCTTTCATCTTTTATGGTTTCCAGGTTCTGCTCCATTGCACATCAGGACACAGTGAAATACAGTACAACCAATATCACAATCAATAGTGTACACAGAAAGGAAATTTTTTCCTCTTTTCTTGCTCATACACACAGAAATCACATTTATCATTTTGTTCCAGAAGGTTACATTGAGTTACGTGTCTAATTAACTAAAAGTAATTCTTCAGGACATCGCTCTCCCTTTGCAGTTTGGCCTGTTTAAAGTAATTCAGATACAAAGCTTTTTACAAAATTAATTTCAAAAAAGTTACTAATATTGTCTTTCTCCAGGCTTTTCAACTAAATCTGCAATGTTTGAGCAATTTTAGATGAACTTTATTTTAATATTAATACCTTCTATTAAGTTAATTGCATATTAATATATCAAATTTTTATTTATAGGTTCACAATAGATAACATTGTAAAGAAATATGGTTTTGATTTCAAGAATATAAGGGGCATCTTTAAAAAAAAACCTGTTTTTAAAATTTTGATTCCTGATGATTTTTAGATTTGAAACAAAACATTGTTACAAAAAGTGCTCTTCCAAAGGGAAGTTCAGTCTTTGTAATTATGGAATATATGCAAAATAGTGGAATATTATTTCTGGTGGATTTTTTCTATAAAATCACACAAGGTTTTATGATGATGGTTGTTTCACTTTTAGCTTTGTTAAATGAGATTTTTAAAAAACCCACAAATACTTTATGTCACTAAGTCCATGGTCTATTCACCAACACAGTGAAGGACATAAAATGGATACCAGCAGAATGCTGCCAGACAGAATAAAACTGAACTTCCAAACTTTTCTCTTGTCTTTCTGGCTGCTAGCAGCTGAAGGCAACTCCGAAGATTTCTTATTACTTCTGTATAAAATTTAAAAGTCAAAGAGAAAGTATTTTACCAATTCAAGTTTGCAGTAGGCAAATTATTTCTTTCAGTGTGACTTTCATTCTGACTTTCATTCTCACTGATTCTCTCTAATATGCCTCTCTTCACAATGCAGTCTGGTATAATATCAGGAGCAGCTACAGCTCCATTACGAGGCACTTTCTGCACGTAACTTGGAAGTCATGGAAACCTGCTCCAAAGTTTAATTATTTCTGAGTATATAACAAAACACTTCTCCATTTCCAGGTTTCTGTAATTGGAATGACAGCAAATGCTAGCACTAAAGTTAAATGTGACTGTAGTTCAATAGAGAAAGCAAGCAAGATAATTTCTTTTTCCATTTGATTGTTTTTAGACTATTCATCATCTTATATACTTAGCTTTTCTTAACCACTGCTCATAATAGATGTAAGACTAGACATACAGGGAAATATTCTTGAAGCAAAATTTTGTCAAACCATACAGGCACCCATCTTTAAAACCAAGTTTTAAATGGACAAAACAAAACTGAGATTATTTTTTTCTATTCTAAGAAAGTAGAAGAAAAGGATTTTATGATTCACATACCTGTCTGGCTAGAAGCCCAAGTAATTATTTCAGGAAGCTACTGAATTCTACCACTTTATGTCTTGTGTCACTAAGATAACTTTTCTTAAGAATTAAGGTAAAGTTTTCAAAGAGTATTTCAATGGCTATGATATATGATATTATTAATATTGTGAAAAACATATGTAGTAAAATTTTAAGAACTTTGAAAAATGGCTTTAAATTTAGCTTCTATTCTGTGAATCTGTGCAAGTTTTACAGGAAAGTTGGTATGTTCTCAACCTTTTTGTTTTAATTCTTGGAAATACCATCTATTTTCACATTAATAATATTATTTTGGTTTTGGGGGAAGCTGTGCTGCAATCTAAAATTAAAAAGCTACATTAATTAATGAAAAAATATATATAAATATAAAGATCATAAATCTTTAAAATATATTTTCTTGTGCTTTTCTATGCTTTTACATTTTAAAAACTAATAATGTTCAAGCACAGTGCCTTTTTGGATGACAGTATTTCCAGGGAAGTATACATATTTAAAACAATTTGGCAAAAGGAAATGAACACTGTTGATAACCTAGAACAACCTAAATGTTGTGGCAACTTGTAGTGTTTCTGGAACTGTGATCCTTGATGTAAAACATTCTCCTTCCCTACACCTAAAATATACAGCTGAAATCCTACACCTCTCCAACAATTAAATAACCACATAATCCACAAGGTAACAAAGGCTGAAAGACCGCCATAAGGCTTTTAAACTACTAATTCTGATCAGTCCTGACAGTGAGGAAGCTCTGAGGATGGAGGATTCACTATGTTGTCCTTTGGACTGTAATGCCTCCCAGAATTTCCCCGTGCTGGTCCATTGGTCACATCCTTAACTCTCTCATCTCCTACGTAAGAACTTGTGATGACCTCGTGAACAGACATCTGACAGGCAATCTCTCTCACTTCCATAATTTGTGAATGTGCTTTGGACGGATACAGCAACTTTATACACCAAGCATAGTTTGTGGGGCTTTGAACCTACCACTCAGTGTAAAGAGGCCGTAGCAGACAGAGACTCTCACTGTAACAGAAGTTTCACACATATTTTTCCTTTCTGAAGTAGTTAAAATCTGAGTCAGAGAAGGATTTGGGTTGGAAGGGATCTGAAAGATCAGTTAGTTCCAGCTCTCCACTGTCACTGGCCAGGCCCTCCCACTAGACTAGGTAGCACAAAGTCTGACTAAACCTGGCCTTGAAAAGTTCCAGAGATGGGGCATCCACAGCTTCTCTGGGAAACCTGTTCTAGTGCATCACCACTCTCACAGAAAAGAATTTTTGCCTAACACCTAATCTAAATATTCAGTTTAAAGCCAGTCCCTCTTATCACTACATGCCCTAATAAAAAGTCCCTCCCCAGTCTTCTTGGAAGCACCTTTCAGGTACTGGAGGGTCCAATAAGGTCTTTCCAGAGCTCTCCCTTCTCCACGCTGAACAGTCCCAACTCCCTCAACCTGTCTTCATAGGAGAGGTGCTCCAGTCCTCTGATCAACTTAGTGCTCTCCTCTGGATTTGTTCAAATGGGTCCATGTCGTTCTTGTGTTGGGCACCCCAGGGATGGATATAGTACTGTAAACAAATTTGGCTCTATACTATGAGTGTTCTGCTAAAAGTGACCCACTGTGGTTCCTCCCAGCCTCACCCATGCTGTGTTTCTGTGAATCTGTGATTCTGTGATGCATGAAGGGATCAGTTTATATGCAAGAGTTTAGCATTTGGGGTGAAAGAAGCTTTATAAATTTCATTAATAAATTTAGTAGTCCAGAGTAAGAATCACCAGTAACTGGAGAGAGTACATATTGTATAAATTAACAAAAATAGATCCAAAGGTGTGACTGAAGTGCAAAGCACTCCATCAGTGGAGCCTTTTTTTTAGTACATTAAATCAATACCTTATAAAATAATGAAGTACACATAAGCAGTAGTAGAAAGACAATTTCATTAAAAAATCAAAAAACCTGTGAGTCTTATTGACAAAAATATTTCTTTTTTCACAGCTGTGCCAGAGCCTTTTGCAAAATATTTAACTGAGATATTATTTATTTTCAGTAACACACTGTATCAGGCATTGTATGCATACATCAACATATATACTCGCAAATGCCTCCTTGATAAAAATGAAAGGAAAAAATGCATGGTACCCTTTAATACTTGTCTTATTAGTTTCCATGCAAGTACCTGGCAATTTCAGCAGAAATCACAATCTCATTACAATTGTTCATTACAGACACATGCTAATGGACAGTAACTGTCACTGAATTCTGTTGACAAAATTAAGAAACAATTTTCTCTTGGTATAATGCATATGCTTCAAGTTACAGAGGGATTATTAAGGTCGAGACAAACATCATCAAGTACTATTATTAATCAAGAAATAGAGAGTATTCCTAAAGAAGATTAATAATAGTTTTGTGGTATGCTGATGAGAGACAATCTTTTCCAGAAACAAGCAGAGAAATGTAATGTTTACAAATACACATTATCTCACCTGCATATATTTGACACATGGATTTATCTAATATCCATCAGAAACAATTTTCATAGAATACTTCAAAAAGATTGAGAAAAAGGGCCCATACAATATTTTACAATGATTTTGAGGATTTATAACAGGGAAGATTACATCTGTCACTTCCTTCTTTCTTCTTTTTTTTTTTTTTAAACATTGAAGTCTATCACTGAAAAGTTATTATCTGAACAGGAATGCCAGAAGAGGAAGAAAAGGTAACAGAAGAATAGAATTTATGTATGCACAGAGAGAAGAAAGGAAATTGTGCAGGACAGCAAAACTCACAAAGGAAAAGAAAATATTGCAAATGAATACAAAAGATGAAGAGAGGCAAATCAAGTAAAGGAATGAAAGCATATGAAAGCAACCCAGGCCCTGGAAAAGGGATAAGAGGCAAACAGACAGAAAAGTTATCAGCCAGCAAAACCAATAGATGAGAGAGGGAAAAAGTAACAAAATAAATGCATATAGAAGATCAAATTCTTGTTATCACTCTCTATGTTAGAATTGCACAGAAATGTTAATAACAATATCAAGCATCATGCATGTGGTGAATACAAATGAATGATATTTCTGAAGCTTTATCTTCAATTCTGTATTTCAGAAACATTTAGTCCAATCTCTGTGTTAACCAGAGAAAACTCATAAAACCTTTTGAATAAATAAAACTAAGTAGTGTCAGTATTCTTGATTTAATAATTTTCTTCTATAATGTTGATGGGCACTGCATATTCTTTTTGTCTTTTTTTTTTTTTTTTTTGGTGTTTCAGAATTTATCACACAACTTTAAAGTGTAAAGGGGAAAATACAAATGCAGGTAATGTAAGAATTGAGATGTTAGGATGTAAGAATTTAACTGATAGTCCCTCACATATAACAGAAGATCAGTGCTTTTTATAGGATCTTGCATTTATTAATAAACTAAGATATAAGTGGACAGAAGAGCTTAAGCTTGAAACTCAGTGACTTCTCTTTTGATTTTGAGCCAGCTTGTATGTTTGATTGACTTTAAATTTTTCAGTTCAGGCGGATTCACATGAAGAAACTCTTCAAGCCAACCTGAGTCTTCTATGGACTCTTAGGATGAACTCTCACATACAGTAAGCACCAGCATAAACACTTTTCTTGGAAAGTGGACTGGTGACAGTAGGACTTTCACAACTGACTGAAAAATAACTTTCAGCAGATGAATTTTCCCTTTTTAAAGTATGCAGTACATTCCAAAGACAGAAGTCAAACACCTTCAGATGCCTGGTGTCAGATGCTCTGAATTGTGATGTTTTATAATATACTGAAAACCAGGAAGATCCACAGTGGAAAAAATGCTGAGAAATTGCACAGGAGACTGACTTCACAAATTTGTTTTTGTCTGTGGAGATATTTGTACGAATATCACAGAAACCTAGAGAATGGAAAAGGGAGTATTCACATATGAGGAAGGGGATTTGGAGCTTGTTGGAAAGTGCATGAGTGCATGAGTGGGGTAAAAGTGGAACTGAGGGCTTACTGAAAACATGTAGAGCTCTCCAAAGTGTATTGCATAGCTCCTGAGAAAATTGTCACATATTAGGAAACCCATCAGTCCTCTTGATGGAATGGAACTTGGGTAATGCATTTTCAAGAGCCTCTTTCCAAAATGCAAATAGCAATCAGAGTTTTTGCTGAAATAAAGCTCAGGTTCAGCCTGGAAACACATATTAAGACAAATTATTAAGAAAGCAAAATATTTTAAATCTACCACAATTCTGTGCAATGGGCAGTAATGAAGAACTTAGTTTATTAGTTCCTCTCTGAGAGTCTGATTTACTGTTGTACATTTGCATTCATCAATAAGACTTCACTCAGGTAAACAGTAAACAATATTTTTCTGTTTCACAGATAGGATTCTTTTTTTTTTTAATGAAAAAACAAGGCTATGATAGGTACAGGCATATATGTATATGTATATATTTTCTCTGTGTGTGTTTTTGGAACCTTTGAATTTAGTACATGCAGTAAACTGTTACAGTAAACTCTTTACAGCAATATATAGCAGTCATAGCTCCCAGACACTAAAACAGAAACGAACTGCAGTAAACACCATCTTTTAATACTGGGACTCAAAGCTGCATTTATACCTGTCATGTGAACTCTATCTGGAAGTGATAGTCATTTATCCTGCAAATCTATTCCAGTAATATTTTCTGAAACACTTGAAGAAGCTTTATATTGCATTAACACATCACAAGTATCTTTCTTCACAAGAAAGAGAAAAATAAAAGAGATTTCATTTCTTAAAAAAATGTTATCAGAGATCCATTTTTTTCAATTGTCCTTCCACTACTACTATTGGTCGTTATATAATCTCTTTCAAAATTGCCTATAAATTCATAACTGTAAGACAGGTATAATTTAAAGAGAATCATAAAATAAACTTTGACAAGATTTACATAACTATATAGTCTAGCATAATTCTAGAAAACTACCTATTGGAGGCTTTACTAATTGATTCAGTTCCATCATAATCTCTCTTGAAAGCCAAAGCTGCGCATCTCAGGCTGCCAGTTTACTCTCAGAGAGTCAAACTCCTCCTGCCCATACCTTTATTTGGCCTTTTCCTGTTTCACCTTGGTTACATTTAATGGCAGGAAGTTCTGATAAGCCTTCAGTGCAGTACACCCCTCCAACCTGCTCTCTGCCTTTGTGGTATCATGTAATGTTTTACCTATGAACTCCATGCTTAAAAAATGGTGCATGTGAATAGCAGAAGGATCTGGGACAGATTAACTGAGTTAAAGCCTCATGTCTGAAACCTCACTGCTTCTGAGCATGCACAGAAATCTTGCCTTTTTCAGAATGATAAGGATTATTTCAAGTTTTTGGTCTTTGACTATATCCAATTGCTTGGTGCTGCCTGTATCAAGCATCTTCTTGAATTTAAACAGAATTTAATACTTGCTTCCAAGATGCCATGACTGGTAATTTCCATGTTGCCCCCATCTCCAATTTAGTTCTATCAAGTTAAAATAATTCTCTCTCACTTGTGGTGTATGATATTTCTTTAAATATATGAATTTTAAAGGAACAAAGAGCATTCTTGCCATGATAGCATTTTGGACAGTCAGATATGTATACCAATGAAACTAATGTTAGGGTGCAATTTTTTACATTTCCTAATTCCAAACATTTTTTAAACAGTAATGTAAATCTCTGAGATAAGGAAGCTGCAGTATATAATATCCTGTGAAAAGTGCTGTCTTGTCCTGATGTAGTGATTTCAATAGCTTTGAAAAGGTTAATGAACTGTCTCTAAAATATGTTTTTGAAAGCTCTCTATATTCCTTGCACATATTAGATCATCCTTTTGGTATTTTAAAATACAAATAGATCCAGTTAGAAAGATGGCAGAACACATTTGAGTAAATTTCCATCCTATGAAAAAATCATAAGCTTGAAATTTACTCACAAACCCAAACATTTTAAGAAATGTCAGCATGTCCACAATAATGAAGTAATCATGCAGTTTGGGCACCAAGAAGGACAAAACCCAGCAGAATAACTGAATGCCACTACAGCATGCTAAATATGTAAAAGCAGGGCATTCAAAAGGATTAAAAATAGGTGATGATAAGTAGGAGGTCAATTAAAGAAAAACTACCACAGTAAGAACAGAAACAGTGCCACTGAGTGACAAATACAAGGATGTTCTTGCAGAAGAAATTGGATTGCTTTGTCGGCCACACTGTAGAGTTCTCTGCCACTATTAGGCAGCTCCAACTGTAGGAATACTGCATCCACAGAATTACACCATGCTTTCTAGTAGTCACTTGCTACTCGTGTTCGCAAAGTATATAATCCATTATTGCCCTATTTAAACAACTTTCTTCAATCACTTTCTCCTTCCTTCTCAAAACAAATCCATCTTCCCCAGAAGACTGTCTTGCAAAAGGGGAATGACAGCTCAGCTTCATAGATGTTTTTAGGGAAGCAGATTATATTTAAGGCCTGATGATGTCAAGATGAATGTGGGTTATACCTAAAGTGAAAAGCAAACAATGATAGCGGCCAAGTGTGAGCAGCTATGAAATTTGTGTATCAGAAGGCAGGAATGAGTAAGGAGAATGTCTGCCAGGCTTCCAAACAGTTCATTTCTATGGATTTCCCTCCCTACCAAGGGAAATTCAGAATAATTTAAATTATCTGTTGAAATTCAGATCAATCTCAACAGACTAAGTACTACAATTTCCATTTTTGAAATTCAGCTCTTTGTGATTTGGATGGTGCCAGGTCTGTGTGGACTGCATGCGGATGAACACTGTTAGGCTCATCTGCAGCATTCTGAAGAAAAAGGGAGGTAAAAGGAACATGTTGCTTAGCATAGAGGATTGAGAAGGCCCAGTACTCTTCCAGCATCCTTTTATGTACAAGATTATATCCACAGTTCATCTATACAAAGAGTCATGTCATTTTACTCACCTAATCAGTAACATATGCACGATAAGTATTTGCAGGAAGCAGTCCTAGACTGCAATCACTGACTTCTGATTCAAATAAAGCAGTCTTTAATGTTTTTATTATACCATATAAGCCATATTTTTATGCTAATTAACTATGAAGGGGAGTATCAGAATCAATACAAAATTCAATGAATCTTGGTATGTAGTTCTATAGATTATAATACAACAGATAACACAGCATTCTATACTAATAAAAATGTAAAAGGATCAAAGCTATTTTTTTACAAGCCACCTCTTTTGGGTCTATATCCCTTTCTACATTATATACACAGACTGGACAAAGCTGTTCTCATTGGTTTTTTTTTTTTTTTTGCTTGTTGAAGGCTATTGATACTTAATGGAATGGTTATATAAAGTGTTCAATAGGAAAAACTGTAAAAAAGAATAGTGTCAAAAAGCTCAGGGATATAAGCACTTGTATCAACGAAAGTATTATTAAGGAGAATGAAAGAAAGTAGAAAAGATGGTAACAGTCCTGGTTTTTAAGTTATCCTGGTTTTACCTAGTAGTTTCAAAAAACAGAACTACCACTTGCCTACGATTTAGGACATCAAAGCTCTAATGCATATGCAAAATGGAGAAATTTTTCCTAATGTACTAACCAGAAGAGACAGCAGAGATGGTCTATGATTTTTTTTCACCATGACTGTTAAAAGTTAATACCTGAATGAAAGACTTGAAGTAGCTTCCTCACCTAAACCAACGCAAGAACATACTCCAAACAAAATGCTTTTGGGAACTTGAAGGGTGCAAAGATTTATTTCTTCATCAGGTTTGGACAAGGAGATGAGCTGCTGTCTGTGCGGGGATAACAAACTGAATTTTGTGTTCAGAGTAAGTTTTAGATGCTTAGATGCCTGGGACTTGGGGCAGGTAGTTCATTAGACAGTGGGTTTACAGTCTTTTAGTGGGAACTTCTAGTGGGATGTGTGTTCTTTAAGGGCTTGGTGGTGGAGATGAGTGCAGAGTTCAGATGTCACAGATCTTTAAAGATCTAGCAGGTTACCACCAGCTTTTGAGGACAGTGTTTAAGCAAGCACATAAACATTAGCTGACCTATTCTGTAAATTCTAAGGAAAAAAGTCATGTGTAAAAGCCATATATAATGTCCTCCAGGAATCTAGGACATGTATATCCTGTGACTGAAATGATATTCTCTCCTGAAAGACTTCATTATCTACAAATGCAATTCACCTTTGTTGTCCTTTGCTTTCCACTTTTTCGTGTTCAAACCTATCATATTCCAGAATAGAATCCTAATGTACACCACTGTATGGCCTTTTATTTCAATCAATGCATGACCAACAGCAATGTGAACATGCAAAACTGAAATCAAATGGGGTTTTTAAATGTATTCAGAAGCAATGCTTTCCAGCATTTTTCACAATCTCTTGTAGAGTAAATGTGGCTCCATGTCATTTATATTTGTAACAGGATTAATGGAAGTCCCAAAGTCATGAGTAAAACACAACCAGCACATCTCCCCACTTCTCAGTCCTGTATTTTCCTGCAGATTATCTTTCTTAGTACACTGTTTCAGCATTCAGGGTGTGACAACTCACTCTAAATAATCTGTCAAACTTAATTGAACTACTCTGCAAAAAATAAAATCTTTCATAAAGAAAATGCTTTAAAAGCATAACATAAAGCAAGATATCTGGCTCTCTAGGGGTTTTTTTTCCCTGTCTTTTTTTTTTTTCCTGTAGCCATTGTTGAAATTATCTAAAATGGTCACCCTGTGTAAGGAAGAAAGCAAAATCAGCACAAACAATTTCTTATGATTTGGAAAGGCATAGAAGGCAGTTTACCTGCAATTGTCAACATTACTTCTTCCCACTGCGTTAGAGAAGTTGAAAGGTCCGATGTTATTGATTTCTATGACTTTTATGCAGCCAGTGAAATTGTAGACAGGTCCGGATATCTACAAAGGAAAAAATTCACACGGTTCTTTTGCTTGTTGTCATTGTGATCAAGGTATTTATTTTCCTATGAAGCAATACTGGTCATGGGGAATGGTAAACAGGGAAAATTTGAAATTTGTAAGTTTATTACATCCCTGCTCAAAAGATTTCTCGTACCATTAATCATGTTTCAAAGATGCCTAAGGACCTATTAAAAGTGGGAATCACTGCAGGGGCACTGAAAACACAGAGAACAGTAAGTTGTTATGTACTGCCAAGGACCCATTTTTAACAGTGAAGTCAGGTTTAGATAGTTGCAGAAAGAAAAATAAAAATATCTTGAGGAACAATTTGCTGAAAGCATAATGGAAAGCATTAAATGCTTTTTAAAGCCCAACAGGAGCATTAAGCCTGCCAAAAAGGCTTTGGGGCTAATAGACCAGCTAAGAATAAAGGGAATGTTCAAAGAGACAAGGCTCTAGCAGGAAATATAAATGACTCACCAAATCAAAATTTAATGAAGAGTAGTTCTGGAAGGTTCCCATGATGGAACCCCTTTTTAGTTGTGGTACATCAGAGATCTGTCTCAAATTGAACTACTACTAGAAATTAAAAAAAAAAAAAAAAACAACCCACCAAAAACCAAAAGATGAACAGTGGCAAAAAAGGAGAAAGATCAAACAGTGTTTGCTGGGATTCTTATGGGAAATGACTGTGGTTGTCATTTAAAATGGCATCCAAACCATGGGAATGGTAAACATGGATTTTTTGGACAGGGGAGATGGGCTTGGGTTTTTGCTTTGTATGATTTTGAAAATGGGGACAAGACTAGGGCATGCAAGGACACACCTCAAACTACAGACCAGTACGTCCCAACTCCATTCAAGACACAAGTAATTGTGATTACACTGAAGAACAGAATTAACATATATGTAAATGAATGTATGGGGGAATAGTTTAGAGGGTTTCTGAAAAGGAAATTGTAACTCACAGGAGGAGCACTGACGATGTGAAAAAGGATGCCTTGTCACATAGCCTTTGATTTCCAAAAGATTTTAACAAGTTTTTGTGTTAAAAGATTCCAAAGTCACTCAGTACCCTGGGATAACATGGAAGGCCTTCTATAAAATAGAAGAATGGTTAAAACAGAGGCAGAAAAAGTGTGGCTAAATGGTGAGGTCTCTCAATATGGAGAGTCCCTAGAAATTCTCTTTTCAAGTCTGCATTAGTCTGTGGTCTTCAACGTATGTAAGTGGCTCAATGTTTTCTGCACTGCTCAGGACAGCAAAACCGAAATCCTGAGAACAGGATTTCATAATGTGCAAGAGTGTCACAATATGCAAACGTATAAGGTATGTAAGGATGATGATAACATATGAGAGTTTCCAAACAGAGTAACTGTACAGACCAGGAATCTTCAGTCAAGAAAACCCACTGCTAATGGGAGACAGAACAGGGCAGTGTGCAGATGAATAAAGAGTTTTAAGTTTCTCAAAATACAGAATCAAAATGACACAAAATGATGTAAATACATATGAAGATGATAGCAAGGCAAGGGGTTTGCTTTTCATACAACTCAAAATTAGATTGTCGAACTCTGCCATAGTGTGTTGTGGACGGCGCAAGTGTAAATGGGGTTAAAAACCAATCATATGAAAGGGAAAGAAGAGCTCTCTCCCGCCCAGCAGACAGATCAGCTGTGCAAGCACAATACAGTTGAAGCAAGGAGAATTGCTTTTCTCTGCACTGCTCAACCACTCTGGAACATAATGCAGCGTGCCATGCCATACACTTTAAACAGAATGAGCTGGCTTTCCAACCCATGGGAGGGCTCAAAGAGCTCACTAACAGTTTATTGTTTATTTCCTTAGCAGCAAATGCTTACAGCGAGTTAAGATTTTAAAAGAGATATATTATTATACTGCAAAAATGTGGAAAGTTCTATAACCATCTATAAGTTGCCATTTAAAGTCAAAAAAGTTCAAGTGAGGCAAAGGGAAGATGATTTCTCCGTGGAACAAACACAGAAGATAACAATGAAGCTTCCTGGAACTTAATAAACCCCAAAACCCTATTTCATGGACCGGACATGAACTCTCTCCTCCAGGAGCGAGTTAACTTTGTACATTAGGCTTTGTACATTAAGAAAACACTATTATTTAATATACCACAAGGGCTGGCAGAGGTTGTTCATATGGATTACAGGCAATAGAACACTCTCTCTCTTCCTCCTTTGCCAGCCACTCTGGCATGGAAATAAGTGTGATAGACTGCCAAGATGGACATACACTCAGCAGTCTGCTTTTCCTGCCATGACTGTAATAAAATATATCAGGTAATCTTTAAAGATGTCTTGCCTACTAAGCATTACATTTTAATTTTTATAAGAGATGCTTATTATTATTTTCCCCTGCCTTTTATAAATAGTAAATAAAATAATTTTCAAATTAACAGGATGCAGGATCTGTTATAAATTTATTCTGAACATAGACATAAATGGTTACAGGATTCTGAGTTGGAAACTACACGGGACCTGTAAATTTCCCCTCCAAAAATGAACAGTTGAACAGTATTTTAATATTGGCTGCATAAATCAGCTTGTTAAAGCTGTGCTGCTTTTTTCTCCCTGAGCCTCATGTGATTGTCTCAGTCATACCATGCGTGTGTTTCAACAAAAGTCCTCTTTCTCGGGATTGTGAAAATGAACAAACAAAAAAAACCCCAAAAGAAATCCATAAATGCAAAGGGCAGAAACAATAAGATTTTATGATAGCTACTGTGTCAAGCTAAGTTCATCCAAGACTGATATAGGGAAAGTTCTCTATGTCAACCTATGGTCCATTTTGCACACTGAAGAACAAATTAGTCACTTGGTTTGGAAATCAGCTTTTAGCTGCATATTTACACAAACATCGTAACAGTGAATATTTTAACCACATGATTTCCTTCCCCTCAGTACTGGCTGGCCTCCTAATAATTTCTCTTACATTGATATGTGCATATTTTGAAGGTAATGTATTCATCTAAAGCAATCTTAAAATCATTAATTTTTTTAAACTACAACTTCATTATAAACATTTTGGTCAAACAATTACTTGCATTTGTTCTGCTATGCTATCTATACAAAAACCCAATATCTTAGAGATATATAGGAATAAGAGATATTGATATATATAATCAAAAATGCATGGCTTTTATTCTTCTCTTTTTGAGAACAGATACCTTTTGTGTTTAGCAAAATATTAAAATGTAGACTTCACATGTAGTTGAGTTCCCTTCCATTTACAAAAATACATTATTATGCAGACAAACTGTAACACTTAAATTGCCTGAAAATGTCAGGGCCAGAGCAACATCAGAAATTTAGTTTAATAAAATTCACTATTCACAATCTATTCAGATATGTTTGACATATAGTAACCATGCTCTTTAAATGCCCTTTATACTTGACAAAAATGAGTACAGATACTTACCTTGTAGGAAAAGTTCACACATATATGCCAAATCATTTATTAACATCCCTTACTGACGAGTCTAAATTAAGGTGCTGCTAGATAGAATTAACCTAGAAGGAGTTCCTAATGAAATGAACTTACATGCTGTCAATTCACTACAGATTCATAAATAATATAATGAGGGTTTGGCTTATGATCTGAGCATTTATTTGAGAATTATGATTAACTGGAAAGAAAACAAAGCATAGCACAATTTTTCCTCATTTATCTCCACTCAAGGTAAATTTTATAAATCTTAAAAATTCTCACTATAGATATTATAGTGTACCAGATTACACTATTTAATAGTCTTTCACATCTTTGTGATTCCTGAAATATGTCTGATTTTGGAGTCTGATTAGTAGAACTCTCTTCAGTAGACTACAAAACTTTTTAAGTGCAATATTTCCAAGTTAAATAAAATAACTGAGCTGCACAGTTTTGAGTAGTTTAATAAAATTTTAACATGTTTTTACTAAAACTATAGTGAACTATTTAGGAACTAATAACTCAAAACACCCCTCAACTTAGATAACAGCTTCTTTACTGCAGTTTTGTTTTCTGCTAGTGATTAGAATAATTTGAAACAGTCATAATGAACTCTTAAGTTAGGCAAGCCATAATCTCACCTCCGTATTCTCTTTAAATTGGCCATAAAATATTGGCAAACCATCTCATTTGTAACCTGCTTGAAACCTACTGCAACTGAACTTAAGTATTGAGCCCACTCATTAAAAAAATACGAAAATAAAAAATAATATTTAAAAAAACCAAAACCCCTCACATCCAAGTTCCGTGGGTTGTGGTGGTGATGCTTCCCCCTAAAGAAGAATTTGAAATTTGTTCTTTAAAAATGTAATTTTAAAACCTCTCTCTCTCTCTTAGATACTGAATTACATGCAGCACAAAATAGAAATATACAGACAATCAAATTAGCAGCAAGACAATCAGAATGGGCTTAATCCAATAGGACATTATTCTGCCTTTATATTTCACTTACTGAACACTGAAACTTGCCTGCATTCAAGGCAACATGCTATATATGGGACGTATACTTTCTTCAAGCCCAAAAGTTTTCAAGACTGTTAAAAATTAACATTAGTTAAATTTTTAAAAAATCAGTTAATCCTTATTCATTTTAACTCTGGTAGTTCAAGAAAAATGGACAAGACTTGTCTGGTTAATTTGCATAGCTACTAATAAAAGAAAAATATACCTCCCTTTTGAGAAGTCCTGCTGAAGTAGGCAGTGTCAGGGCAGTGTGTATCTTTGATGCATCAATACTGTTCATTACTGTACTTCCTAATATTTACTTTTAATAACACTTCCCATACTCAGTTCAAATTTTAAACCACAAACATTTTTATTGTTAGATAAAGGAGTATAAGCCAAAGAGTTTAATGACATTTCAAAATGTAGGAAAATGAAAAGTATTATTAGCTCTTAAAAAATAGTAATAAAAGAAAACACTTAAAATATGGGAGAAGGAATATTGCTTCAGCTTCTGTCCTGTTACTAATGTAGAAATGGGAAGGCAAAATGGGAATATGTACTGGTAAAATTGCCTACATGCTATCATATCAATAAATTGGGTGAAACACAAAGGAACTGAGATCTTCTCCATCCTGACTCATATTGACTATGAAATGAAATACTATATAAACCTATAACATCAAAGTTTCATTCAATTCATATTTTTATATAATAGATGATTTTACACTGGTATTGTGATTCTGGGCCAAATATCCCAAAATAATTAAAATTAAGTTATGCTAACACAACTAAAAAGGAGCTCAAGAGGTAAGTGAAATCCAGATTTTTTTTTTTTCATCTAACTACCTCTACTGAATTTTTTAAAGAATTTACTGTTATTACCTTGAAGTTGATTTTATTCTATCTGCCATGGATACTGAATCCTATCACTAGAATTTAATGAAACAAGAATAGTAAAGCATAATAATATAGGCAGAAGAGGGGGAGAAAATAAATCCCCCAAATGCTTAGAATGCTGGAGGTTTATATTTCTGCCCTTCATGTCTCATTTGTTCTAGCCACTCAAATCAGGGGTTACAAAAATAGCAACCCTGATAGTTCTGCTATGGGAAACCAGCAAGTTAATAGTCCTTCCAGTCTCCTGTGCTGTACAGCAGGTAACTGAGACTGTCCTCCCACATTGGATCTGAATTTGCAAACCATCTCCTGCATTGCTGTGCTTCACAGTGGAAACCAGACTGGTCATCTCCCTGGTCCCAGACTCAGGGGAAACCAGCTCACCACATAACTGACATTCACATTCCTCTTGCATCATTTCTTCATCTAGATTGGCTGGCAGTCTAAATCTTGAGCATAAGTGCTTCACTGTCAGTTCTCCATGATCCTAACAGTTCTAGCCCAGAATGGTTCGTTAAACCACAAAGGATTAATTAAAATCAGTAAGTCTGAAAGATTCAAGAGTACTGAGAAATTCTCTTGCCACTTTTATGAAAGTTCATCCTTGGCCAGGATCCTTATCTTTTAAACTTGCTCTTGGCTTGCACTGTAACAAGTGCAATGTTGCATTTCAGAAGGGATATGAAAACTCTGATGCGAGGAAGGTCCTTCCTAAGCTTTTTGGCTAGTAATGTCTGCCCCTTTTTAAAACAATTTCACAATTTATGCTTGTAACTATAAAGCATGATTCACTTACTGCATTTGTTATTGCAATTTGTAATAAGTTCAACTATTGTAATTTATCTTTTTTCAATTCTCTCTGTTTAATGTGGTACAATACCTTGTCCATGAGAATGATGGAAAATATATTGGCCTGAGAGAACTAGAAAATGTAGAGTGAAATTTGGAAAATGGACTTACCTTTCTTGAATAGTACAGACTATCAACTGTGGAAATCAGTTCATCTCCCTGCACTTCACCTTTGCAGAGTGACACTGTGAAGTCACACGTATTGAACACCATGCTAACACATTTTACAGTATTACAACACTTAAGGAAAGGTGTTCCAAGTCTATCACTATGAACTAGTTTTCAGTCAGTCAGCTTATCTAGTTCTGTTTCTTGTCCAATCAATAACCAATCATTCAAATCTACAAACGTTTACCCCAAGAGATATTTGTATCAAGTATATGTTCTTATATGCTGATGGATTTGATGATTCTCATGGGTCATTTTCAAGTCAGGATATTCTATTTCTAAAGAAAGATTCAGTGTGAAACACTTACTGATTTGTGAGCTACAAAAAAAGGAAGAGTTCTAACAAGAAGTTGTACATCTGTCTGACTAGAACAGATACCACCTTATCTAAAACAGAGACCTCTGTATACAAAAGGGTGTCTTCAGATTGGAAAAATGCCTATAAAAATGAAAATATTGTGATAAAATGGGCTTTTCTTTATTGAATATATTGGTTTAATGTATTCAGAAGGGCCTAATTTTGTCAGACTCCTAAGAAAACTGAATATTCTCTGTTGAAGAAGGGAGAGAGGAGGAAAATTTCTTCACAAATTTTCATGATCTGTGCTTTTCTTATATCATGCCAGCACACCTTCTAGAAATATATGCAACTGGTTTGTCTGGTTTTGTACACCTTACATACATTTTTTTTCTAGTGCAATTTCTTCAGACAAGAGGCGTTGCAAGATAACACAGTATTCCTCACACATTATGTAAAGAAATATCAACTGGAACACTATGCCTTTCAGCAAATGCCTTCACTTCCCCAAAATACTCCAGTGAATCCAATGAGGCATATATCAGAACCAGGTGAGAATTTTTGGTTTAAAGTGTTAGGAACATGATAATGAAGAGAGCTGCCTGACACATAGCAAAGTTTTTAGGAGCATGTGGACATTCCAAGGTTATCAAGGTGTTAGTCATATGTATTTATGTGATTAGAGTGTATCTACAGTGGACAGATCACATAAAAATGTTAACCATGATGTGCCAAGAAGGCGATGAATCCATACACTTCCAAAATGCATTTAATTATCTTACTATAGTAAAACAATATGAATTGTATTTTAAACCAAACAAACTCTATCAATAACTAAAAATTTAAAACTTTTGTTAATTTTTAATGAAACAACTGACAGGTTACTACTTTCTTTTGTCTGCTCTGTCTTTCAGTTAGGTGTTACTGCCCTTGTGACAAATGTAGTAGAACAATAAAAAGTATATCTCTAATTCATCTTACTAACATAGATTTAGATTAATGGCAGTTTAGCTTGGCACAGCTGAGAACTGGACATATAATCTGTTTTTTTATATCTTCTGAAGAAACAAAAACTTTTAGCAATCAGTTGGATTTGGTTACCTAATTGTTTGGTTTAGCTTGAATTTCTGTTTTGAGAGATGCAGTCCTGAAACACTTATGACAATATGTGTTTACTCGGAGCTTTGAACTGTACTACCTACTCACTGCCAAAAACTGATGTTGATTTTTGTGGAGCATTTTCTTCTGCTCTAGCTCTAAATTTTATTTTTTCCCACCTTGACCTGTATACTATTCATATAATTGTCAAAAGACATACCTAATCCTAAAGTTCTCATATTTTCCCTGAATTTCATGCTCTTACACTACTTGTCTTAAGCATTCACAAATTTTATTTGGAATTTATAGTCCCCAAGAAAACCAAGGCGAAAAAAAATGATCAGATTCACATGAAACTACATTGAGCACTATATGATCTAGAGGAGAAATCAAACCATGTTCTAAAATCTGGAAGCTTAAAGTAGGTTCTTCACTTTTAAAAATGAAAACACATATTAAAATAACTAATCATGTATGGCAGATTCTAAACTGCTCCTTTACTTGCTTCCATCACTCAGATTCTGTGACTTCTCTCCCTAACATTGCTCTAAGCCTCAATGCTCACCTGTTCTATTCTTCTCAAGATGAAATCTTACCTCTTTCATTTTTACTATCAACATACCTTAGGCTGTTATGCAGGACAAACACCACAAGGTCAGCCCCTTTCCCTTTCCAGAGATTTAATGCATTTGCATTGCTTTTCAAACATATTCTTTCTTGTTGAAAAAATACTTTCCAAAAGTAAAAAAAAGTCAATGCTATTAAAAGCTCTTTGAATAAGGTTAAAAAAATGTTCATGCAATATACATCCTACTAAGATAAAATAATTTAATTTTCCATTCAGTCTTCAGAGAGATTACAAGTGTCATGAATAACAGTATGAAGTTCTGGTACTCAGAGGACTCTGAACCCTGCCTTCCACAATTCTGCAGCTGTTGAGGCTTCTACTGCCACATCAAAGTGTATATCTGACCATGTGAAATAATTCATGTTTCTTCTCCTACCATTCTCTTAGAAACAGAAATATTAGGTGTGGGTAAAGAACCATCTTCAGCTGATGCTGAACCTGTATCCTATATTTCCATAGTAGCAACCAATGCAGGGATGCTAGGAAAAAGAACAGTAACAGATCACAGCATAGCTGAGGTTTGAAGGGACCTCTGGACGTCACCTTATCCAACCCACCTACTGAAGTAGAGTCACCTAAAGCCAATCCTCAGGATCAGTCCAGACAGATTTTGAATATCTCCATGAAGGGAAACTCCCATACCAATCAGAGCAACTTGTGTCGGTGCTCAGACACCCTCACAGCAGAAAAGCTCTGATATTTAGATGACATGTCCTGTGTTTCATCTTGTGCCCATTGCCTCTAGTTCTGTCACTTGGCACTGCTGAAAAGAACCTGGCTCTGCCCTTTTTGCAGCCTTTCTTCAGATATTTGTAGAATATTGGGGAGTTTTCCTCAGAATTTTCTCCAGGCTGAACTGTCTTGGCTCACTCAGCCTTCTAACAGGAGAGATGTTTCAGTTTCCTAATCATCTTTGTGGCCATGTGCAGGTCTCTCTCCAGGAGCTCCATGTCTCTCTTGTACAGAGGAGCCCAGAACCGGACACAGCACTCCAGATGTGGCCTCACCAGGGCTGAGCACAGGTTAGAGATCTCCCTCAACATGCCAGCTGTGCTTCTCTTAATGCAGCTCAGGATACCATTAGCCTCCTTTGCTGCAAGGGTGCATTGCTGGCTCCTGTCCATTTTGCTGTCCACCAGGACTTCCTGGTTCATTACTGTATGAAATCTACCAACTCTTTCCTGTAAAACTGTACAAATCACAGGATGCCTGATGATCTCAGATATTTCTTCATTCATGTTAGTAGAAGACTTTCCACATGATGATTTGGCTATTAGAATTTCAGCGGCCATAATGAATAGACTTTCATATATGAATACACACGCACATGTGCATGCTCACACACACAGAGGTTTGCATTCATGCACTCATTTATGCAGTAAACCAGGAATCTCTTTTAACTAAACATTTGGCTAATCCAAATCCCTCTTCTCCAACCCCATTAAAGGATTCAAAGTACTCTGCTGTATGGACATACAAGATGGACAGTAGGATTGTAGAATGGACAAACAATTTTCATTTTCACAAACTTGATTGTAAGACAAAATCAGTAGCATTATTTTTCAGATCTTGCTTACCTATGAGTTCACAAATGCCAAACAATATTAGCTTATGTGAATAGTCAGGATATTACTATTATTTCAGGTTTACATTGGCATTTCATCTTATAATTAACTTGTGTTACTTTTTAAATACATTCTATAAATGTACTTGGTTTAAGTTTTCCTCTCTTATTTTCTTCTCATACTCTTCAGCCCATACTGTAAACAGCTGTCTGTAAAGCAGCATTCTGTAACCTGGTATAAGAATCTGTATAATGAGACGTGGCATAATCACATATTGCTTTTTTCTGCTACTATTATACACAGACAAAACAGCTTGCTCTATTTCTATATATGGTTCTCAGAAATTTGTTATCACAAACACAATAAAGTAAGTAAAATCCAGGTAAACAGAGAGTTTTAAACCATAGAAGAGAGGGACAGAGGAACTTATTTTTACTTCTTTTTGCTTTCAGAAAAATTACCATTAATACTAATAACATTGGAAATTAGAGATTTTGTGCTAATGCTCCCCACAGTTCCATTTCAGTAGATGATTTCACCTCCTACTTTATTCTTTCATTTCTAAATCTCATTTCATTTAGATGAAAGAGCACAAAATAATAGCTGCATTTCCAATGTAGAACAGCTGCCAGTTCCTTTGTTCCTCTCTTCTTTTTTTTATGTTGCACACCAAAAATCACAAATTTACAAACAATGTGATCATCATGTTCTTCTCTTAATGACTCTTTTTATTACAGCAGCTTAGTCAGTCTCTACCTTCAGAGCAGAGTGCATTTCCTGCTGGCTTGGCAAATGTGTTGTTTGACCACTTTTCAGGCTCAGATGTTCCCTGCATGCCCAATAGGTACATTCAGATACTTAGTTTAGAGTGAAGCCATTAAGCAAACAGCACTGAGGGGCTTATTTGCCAGGGAGCAGGAATGGCCTCCATTTACTACAGTTTTCTATAAAATCTGCCTCTGCTACATAGTTTGCTATTGGGAAAAGGAAAGAAACAACACAGCAAAATGTCAAAGCTGTCAAGAAACACAAAATCAATTTATTGTTACTGAAATAATGGAAACTTCTGTGTAGAAGATCAATGAGATCCTGTACTGAGAATGAATGCAGAGTGAGATTGCTGATTTTATTAGAGAAGTAGATTCTAGGTGAAATCACATAACTGTGACACTAACTTAGCATGCATAACAAGAAACCAAAAGCTTTTGAATTTGGTAGCCTCTATTCTTCAACAAAAAAATTTATGCCTTTTTATTCAACAAATACACACTCAGCCTGAAAAAAAAAAAACAACCAACAAACCAACAAAACCCCCACAAATCTTACATTGTCAAGGACACTACAGAAACACTGATCACCCAGATTAACTCTGGAAGGAGCAAACAGGGATCACCATAATTTAAACAGAGTCTAGACAAACAAAACTGCATTTTCAGTGATGGGTTTCTTTTTTGGAAGGAAAACCCACAAAATTAAAGAGATCAGATAAAGAACTGAAAGCATAAAAGACAGAAGGTGTGAAATTTCCTTAATTAAAATTGCATGAGTGTCTGGCAATCACCTGCTGGAAGAGGATACTGGGAATAATGAGTACACAGAAACCCCCACACAAGGAAACAACAAAGAATATAATATATATTGGACATAGAAAGCATAAAGATTAAATAAAACTTGCCAAACCCTCAAACTGAGATTGACCTTACACAAGTTCCAAACACACGGAGAAAAGAAGAGTGACAGACTACAAATGAGAAACAGGACCAAGTTACAAATAGTGCAGCTGTCACCAAAACCCTTTGTCTTATTAACACTGGAAAACCAGTGCTAAAATTTCCAGGGTCAGGGTTTTCTTAGACAGTTTTATATCAGTGTGATTTTGTAATAGGCTGCATACTTTATTTGCTGCTATTTAAAATTGGCAGTATGGTCCCTTAAGTATAAAGTTTACACTCTTAGAAATATAAAATATAATTGGTTTCCATAATGAGCCAAAGAGTGGGCTCTGATTAAATAACCAATATTCTAGGTCACAACCCAGATGGAAGACAATAGGCATTGCAGAAAGCTAGCAGACTGCAGCTTAAGCAGAGAAACTGAAACTATTCTTAGGAGAAAAGAGCACAGAACCTGGGCTCAGAGATAATGAAGAAGAAAATGGGATCAAAGAACATGCAAATTCACTAAATTTCACAAAGGCAGTGAGAGACTAAAAACCTACTTGCAAGATCATGATGGATGACTGAGGGTTGTGTCTACCTGTTTTACTTTGTCTGACTTCATACTAAGCTTTTATTATGAAGAGATAAAATGTTCTAGTTTCTAGATTTTTTCTACCAAAACCTGGAATGTTACCTATTTTGAAGACTTTTGGTCTTTGGTTTAAGAAAATCATGCAGAATTTCATGCCCATATAACTTCCTGCAATTTAGGTCAGATCAAGGGGTTACCAACTGTAAAGGTATCTATGCATCCTAGTATTAAGATTCCACAAGAAAACCCCAAATTTCAACATTCATTTCACTCAAAGATTAGGGAAGTTATATACCCTCAAATGACTATTTTCATATAAAATATGTAAAGAGGACTTTCTGCTGGCTGTCCTAGTGTTTCATTATAAAGAGATTTTTAGTTCCTTGCAGAAGGAATGGTTCTTACCAGCTAGTCAGGAACGCCTCTCACTTCTGGAAACACATTTAGCTCAAAAGTCTACTGTAGGCCTACAAATTATCAATGACACCTAACAGAAGTATAAGAGAAAATACTGTGCATGATTCTTTGTGAGCACATGACACAAATTAGCCACAGACGTCCCCTTGAGGTGACAGTGCAGTTGAGGGAATATAGTGGGTAGAGTCCAGCTGGAAGATAAGATCCCTCCTCTCTCTTGCTCCCACCCGCATGAGGATGGTAGTGAGAAGGGAAAAAGTGAGCACACTCATGGGTTGTCATTAAGACAGTTTAGCCAATGAAGGAAAAAAAAACTGATGCAAAAGAAATTATCACCAGCAGGAAGGTGCCCAGCCAGTCCCTGAGCAACAACTACTTTGGAAGAACTTCTTCCCATTTTATCATTGTGTGTGATGTCATATGGTATGGGATATCCTTTTGGTCACCCAGGATCAGCTGTCTCAGCTGCATCTCCTCCCAAGCTCTTGACCATGCCCGGTCTATTCACTGAGGGGTAAGGGCAAGGAACACAAGCAATTGATGCTGTGTAAACAATGTTCAGAAACATCCCTATGTTAGGTTAGCAACAATGCTTGGGTCACCAGTCTAAAACACAGCACCATACAAGCTGCTGCGAAGAAAATTAGCTGCATCCAAGCCAGATCCAGTAGGGAGAATTAATACATATTGACACATTGCATTTATCATACAAAATTTCACAGATAGATTATAATGTAGTTGATGCAATGCTTACTGTGAGTCATTGCATGAAAACACAATTGCCACTAAAGGTGTTAGAGAGATGCAAAGTCATACAAACACTAGTAAAAATGGTGACAGAGGTAAGAAATAAAAATCAAAGATACTGTACCAGAATACTGTAAAAGCACTGTTTTGAGAGCAAAATAATTTTTTTATTAAAATTTCAGGAGGCACTACATGGTTATGGAAAATTAAATAAACTACCTTAGTTTGCCTCATAGCAACATGGATGCTTTTGTTTACTGAGTTTACATTGATCAGAAATGGCAACAATTTGCTTCACTTGCTATCCAAAGCATAGTAGTTTAATTGGTAAAAGTAATTTTCAATGGGATTGAAAAATTGTCTTCTTTTTTTTCTGAAGAGAAACTCATGGATTTGCATTTTAATAGGATGAAGCTATATACCCAAAACTTCATGTTTGTGGCATAAACCTCTCTTTTGCTGAAAAAAGTTTCAGAAAATCACACATACATAAAGTAGGAACAGATGAATATTCATCAGTTATGTCTATTAAAATGTGAAAAGAATTTTGCATAACATGCTTTTTTTCTCATCTAGATTGAGTTTTGTGGTTTGATTGCTACAGTTGATGCCTCAAAATTTACCTTTATCAAAAAACCAAGTTAACAGATGAGTAAATTGATAGTTAAAGAAGATCAGCTCTTGATTTTAGCTGTGTGTTTCGAAGAATACATAAAGAAACTAAAAGCAATATTTGTGCTTTCAATTACATAAAGAACCAGTCTGCAAGAAATGAACCTACAGTTACCAAATACAGAAGGAAAGAGTGGGCAACAAATCTAGGAAACTGTTGGTTGAAAGGGTCATTCATTTGGGCAATCACTGCATTAGTTGCCCAACTAGTACATGCATGTTGTCAAATATATCTCTGTCTTGTAAAATATCTGGTTTCTACTGAAGCTGAAGGGGTCCTGCCTGAACTATACGGAAGTAATTGCTCTTGCACAATCCCCCTTTAGGTTTACACCAGCAGGTTGTATCACCTCAAGAACTATAAAGGAAGGTTAGAGACCATGACCTGGTATCTGCTGGTATAGAGTCAACAAAATTATCTTTTCCAAGGGGTAAATCCTAGCTCTTCTTTGTTCTTCATTGCCTATAGGAATGTAGTGGCTACTATTCATGACTCTTAGATATAATTCTACCTTGAAGAAGAGACTGAAAGGAAGGGGTAAACAAGACTGATAAGCCACAAAAAATTTATGTTTGAAACTTTTTTTTTAGGAAGAAAGTGTGCCTGTATACATTTTCAGTACAAGCAGGTAGTCTGCCATCAAATTCGTTAGAGAAGATCCCAGAGTACACTTATTCAGTGGATGATTACAGCCTTTCCTCCCAAGCTTTGGGACTCTGCTTGAAAACAGTGCAATGTTCAAGTCAGTGTTTGGAAGGAACTCAAAGTGTTTAGATGACAGAAGTCTGGGATGCAAGCACTGAAGAGCACTGCTGCATTAAGTCACTTCACCATAGTTTAAGCTTTAAGCTTTGCTGGAATGGATATCAAACACTGATACCAAACACATCCTCTAAGGGCTCATGAAAGTTGTCTGCTAACTGCTCAAGCCTCACTTCTTACTCATCATCAACCAGACCTGCTAAATCTTTCTAAAATGACCTCAAAGAGTCACACAGAGGAATTAATGAAACATCAACATCACAGATGATATTGAGATCCATTTCTTCCAGAAAAACAGTAATTATTTCTTTTTGTTTGTATAATATGAGGTCATAAACCTATACCTACAACTCTAGAACGTATATTCATTTTGAATTGCATCAGCTTTTAAGATATCAGTGTGAAGGCATAGCTCCATCAAACACTACAGATCCTGTATAGCAGCCTCTTGACTGTGCTGTCCACCCCATAATGACGTCTGCTGCCAATTTCAAGGTAACAATAATTTTTTTGAAAGAGCTTCCAGAATAGATATGAATAATAGGCAAGCAAAGGTGAAGGTGAAGTACCTGACATGCTACCTGAGAAGGTTTTATGCACATACACACCACCACATTTCCGGGAAAATCAGGAAATTTGGGAACATGAGAAGCTACTGGATAAAAAGGCTGAACATGTTCAGCAGAAGGAGTCATCCCAAAAGTCTATAACTGCCCTGGATTTTGCACACTAAATAAGAGGAAGGGACAAATGGTTAATGTAACTGAGGGAATCACAGCTGTCAAAGAGTGAAAACATCATAAAGACACTGAATGTTTTATCCCAGGACAACTCCCATATCAGCATACACATCAAGATAAGATATCAAGGAGATGTCTTGCCAACAAAAAAGGGCTGTAGCTATTGCCAGGATCCTGTGGTAATGGGCAGGAAATGTGGAATAATTAAGTGGCAACATCAGCTAAAATCTGAAGATCTTAACATCTGGTCAATGTGGCAGCTATGGGAAAAGTCCTCACAGATGAAAGACAAAACCTGATCTTGCAGGCCTGTCAATATTGTTCAAAGACAAATGATCACCTGGATTTGAACTTTCAATTTCATAAAAGCAACTTGCATGCAAGTTCAAAACTATGCTATCCTTTTTAAAAATGTTATTCAAAATAAGGAAATAATTTTTGCAGAAACAGAATCATGTCTTTGTATATCATCAAATCATATCTTTGCATATCACTGAAACAGCATCTTTTTTCTGATAAAATTAGTGTACTTTTGCATAAGGTCCCTGTGAGAGATGATGAGCAATAGGCCTGGGGTGATATCACAGGAAGGCATCAAAAACCCAAAAGAAGTGTCAGAGTTCTTTCAGTCTTTTCTTATATGAGACATGTTCCAACCCCTTAATAATATTTGTGGCCCTCTACTGGAGATGCTCCAGTAAGTCCAGATGTTTCTTATACTGGACAGGTACAGAGCTGGTCCCATTAACTCAGATACAAGTTCACCAGTACTGAATAGAGAGGATGAATCCCCACCCATGCACATGTGAGGATGCCTAACTGGTTCATAGACAGCTTGCTGCCCACCAGAAGTCCAAGGTTCTCCTTTGCCAAACTGTGCTCCAGTCAGCTGACACCACAATGTACTTGCACATGGGATTATTATTCCTCAGTTGCAGGACTTTATTATATCCCTTTTTGAATTTCATGAAATTTGTCATTTCTCCCCATTTCTCCAGTCTGTTGAGGTCCCTCTGGATGGCTGCACAACCCTCTGGAGAATTAGCCACTTTCAGTTTTGCATCAATCTTAGAACTTGCTGAGGGTGCATTCTGTTCCATCATCCAGGTCACTAATGAGGAAGTTGAACAGTTTTGGACTCAGTGGTAAATTCTGGGGCACCTCACTAGTTACTGATCTCCAACTAGACTTTGCATCACTGATCACAACACTTCAGGCCTAGTCATTCAGACTTTTTTTAATCCACCTCACTGTGAACTTCTATATACACCTGTACTTTGTCAGTTTTCCTATGATGATGTCATAGGAGACAGTGTCAAAAATTTTACTGAAGTCATGGTAGACAGCATCTACTGCTCTCCCTTGTCCACCTAACTGCAGAGACAGTGAGGCTGGTCACTTATGATTTCCTCTTTTAAATCCATGTTGGTGACTTCTAGTTACTTTCTTGACCTCTATGTGTTTGGAAATTGTTTCCAGGAGGATTTGCTGCATCACCTTCCCAGTGACTGAGATGAGACTGTCTAACCTACAGTTTTGCAGATCTTCCTTCTTGCCCTTCTCAAAGATGATGATATTTGTTCTCTTCCAGTCTTCAAGAATCTCTCATAATTGCCATGACCATTCAAAGATTATTAACAGTGACCTCACAATAACATCAGACAGTTTTCTCAGCACTCTTGGGTGCAACACATTAAACCTCAGACACTTACATATGACCAGAGTGTTTGAGAGATCCCTAACCTAATCCTTCTCACAGAATCACAGTATTAACTAGGTTGGAAAAGACTTTTGAGATCATCAAGTCCAACCTATGACCCAACACTGCCTTATTAAACCATGGTATTAAGTGCCACATCCAGTCTTTTTTCAAACACCTTCAGGGATGGTGACTCCAGCGATGTTAAGTATTCCTTGCTCCAGAGTTTCTCTCTAGTCTTAGGGATCTTCCATTCCTGAAGCAGCCTTCAGCTTTATCGTGTTCTGGTTTCGGCCAGGACAGGGTTGATTTTTACAATAGCCGGGAGGGGGCATGGCCAGGACCCTAATGTTATTCCATACCCACTCACATCATTACCAGGGAGAGGGAAAGAAGCTCTCTCTCACTTCCCAGGAGAAGGGTTTTCCTTCAAGTTGAAAAAGCTCGTGGGACAAAATAGTCCAGCATTTGTTTATTGTTGAGCTTTCATCTCAGTGCAGTGCCAAGTGGTTGCAGACATTCTTGTGTCTTACATGTTGACTGAGAGAAAGAGCTTGAACAGACTCCGTAAAGATACTGGAACAGAAAAAACTTCTGGTATCACACAGGAGTACATGACATGCACTTCTTATCAAACATTTTTTTGCAGTATATCTATTCATCTGAACATGCCCACCAGTTGCCTTTAAAAATTTAATTGTATCATACTGTTTTCCTTTTAATTTATCTTTTGTTTCCCAAACTCTTATTTCCCTCTATAGGAAAAATTAGTCAAAAAGAAAAGGAAATATTTCTTCCATACTAAACAGAAATATGACTTCAAATCTCTTATTAAATTCTCCAATACAGAGTTTGTTTACATCCCTTTACCCTGAATGTTTTTTAGAAGTGATCTCAAGAGAACAAGACAGAGACATTTGCAGTGATGCCTTGGTATCAGTCTTTTGATTTGCTGAGGTTGCTACCTGGGTAGCTTCAAGCATTTAGTACACACAAAGCTGAGTTCAGGTACTGAAATTATGAAATAATTAAAATGCTTTGAGAAAAATACTTCCATAAAGCCAAATTCTGAGGGGATTTCAATGAGACTGGCACAACCATCATCATTTAAGAACGGCAAAAGACTTTGCAATGTTATTATTCCTTTCTTTCAGACTCAGAATCTTCAGGAGTTTGATTTCCCCGTGCACACAGAGCTCTGGTTATTTCTAGCTGCACAAAAGAGCTTCTAGAGGAGGCAGTTAAAGCCATGCATATCAAAATCTCATATAAACAAGAAACAGAAATAATCTCTTTGACTCGGCATAGTGATTCACCTGAGAGTTTGGGACCTGTTTAAGGAAGTTATGCTTCTCCAATTATTAGTATCACTTGACCATATTAATAGTCCTGTTTAAGACATACAGTAACCTATAACCAGTCTGCCTAAAAAATTATTTTTAAAAACATGTGATTTAATACTTAAATATGGTAATTTCAGTTATGCTGTGGAACTGGAAATGTATGGACTTTCAAGAACTGGCTCCTCTAAGGTTTCATACTACCCATTCTTGCTTATACCACTATAGCAAAAAGTTGCAGCCATGTAACAGTCTAGTATATCTTGCAATCCTGTGACAGACTGGATGTTCTTTCCTTTGTTGGCTTCCCCAGGAAGCTTCTCAGGCTGAGAACTGCAGCCCAGGGAGCATTAATTGGGTCAGGACCACTGTAATTTGCTCACATCCAACGATTACTATAGCAGGATGTTAAAGAATCATGTACATATTATATTACTATAAATTATAGTGTGAAAGTTTCTGTCAGAGCCCAAGATTTATCAGGTAAGGTAAATGCCAGATAATCAAATCTAAAGCACTGTGCACAGATTGTACTAAATTCTCCCACTGCTTTGCAATGCTCTGGCAAAGGAAATGGATCATAAACTGTTTCTAACTAGACAGTTACAGAGGGGTTACTGTTGTGTTAGTCTATGGAAGCACAGCAGCTGTAACTCAGAACAAATTGCTTTTGCATCATTCCAAATTAAGTATTTGTAACACCTGTTTCACATTGTCCATTTCTTCACTCAATGCCACTGAATTCTGCGGACGATTTATTAAAAGAGAAAGAATGTAATTTTGTATGTTTTAGCAGTTAGTTATTAAAATGTTTAAAACATTTTAATCTACATATGTATATACCTGAGAATATCTTAAAACTGGGCAGTACATAGATTGTGATATCACATCTCTTTTTCATAGGAAAGCTACGTGTGTTCTTACATATGCACTGTGTATTTGACACATTTATATTTAAAGTACAAGCCTGCTGGACTACTGTGGTCTCCTAGTCTGTGTCTAGTAGATGTATAATGATTTCCATTCTACCTTAGTTTCAGCATTAACATACTATGATCCTGAGCATATCACTCAATTATCTGTTGCCATTTCCCCATTAGCAACATATTGATGCTCACATATGTATTTGCACACCTTCCCCTTAATCTTTTATCTTTATTTGGAAGATTGTTATCCTGGTGCAGAAGGTTCCTTTGCTTCTGAAACTTTCCTGTTTTAATACTTGCAAGGTTTAATTATAGAGAACTGCTAGAGTTGAGAAGGAATATGAAGATATAATGACATTTCACATTCTCAATACTAAAATACTATTAAGTCTAGAAATATAAATTACTGGAACAATTATAGCAGCAGAAGTAACAGTATTACTGCAATCAACTGCTGCTGCTGTAGGTATTTGAAAACAATTTTTAATTTCTCCTTGAGTGTACCAATCTTCTCTGCAGAGAAAAAGCTATTGTAAACAATTAACAATACTAAAGCTAGCATGAAATTAATTATTCTGAAAAATATCTTGAGATTTCAGAAATACCTTTTTTCAATTTCTGATCAAAAAGGGATCTTTTTCCTGTGTGTTTTTTGGTTTCTCTTCCTTTTTTTGTTGATTTTTTTATGTCTTAAATACAGTAATAATAACTTTAAAACCCCAATGTTTTAAAAGGATTATGCTATTGAACTGATTTTGCCATTTACCTGTGGCAAGTCTGAACTATTTCCATCATATTCTTTATCGAAGAAATAGGATAGAATATAAAAATAAGTAATAAACTAAGCTGGCACAGAACTGAAGGGTTTTTTTTTCACTGTGGCGAGACAGCAGGACAAGATGTCTGCCAGCCAGCTATTTATAGTTTAGCTTTCATTCTGACTGCTCAGCAATGGCTTCCTAGACTGTCAGATGACTCCACTATACTTTGCAACGGACAGTTTAGAGTCATAAAAACAATTTCTTGCTGTGCATGAAACAGATTGCTGTGCTTTAACTTGGATGAATTCATTCAAGGCGTTTCAGTGCATGTATCTGTTACCTTGATTTCCACCCACATCTTCAGATCCTTCAGAATCCATACCAAACCAAATACTTTTTCCATCTTTGGCCTGTGGATAGCTAAGAGAACTGTAGATGTGTAGGAGTAAGAAGTGGCAGAGAAAAACTGTTATGATCCGACTATAACCCTCGTTTTCCATCCTCCTGTGCCACTCAGAGGTAGGAGACAGAGTTGGGAGTGAAGCTGTCTGGGATATGAAGTAAGGATTATCCACTGCCCTCCTCTTGCCCACAGAGCCAGTTTTCTCAACAGGGAGTGTAAGCATACTAGTCAGGCAGTTTCCCTTTGGTAAATCCTTGCTGGTTGTTCCCAAGGACGTGCTTGTCCTTCATTTGTTTCTATATTAGTATCAGGAACATAGTTGTGCCTTTGACCTGACTACCTAAGGGTTACCCATCTTCCTTCTTGGCTTTTTTAAGATGAACATAACATCACATTTGTCTTTTTTTCCTGTCATCAGGGCTTCCTCTGGTTGCTATAGGCTTTCAGAGGAAATGGAGAGTGGTCTTGTGACAACATCAGCCAGGGGTGTGTGCTTATAAGCATCTTTCTGGATCCATGGTACTTTATATGTCTGGTTTACTTAAGTTGTCCACAACTTTAACTTGCTCTAGTGTTTCTTGCCACCAGTCACAGACACTAGGATTGAGATCTGGGAGGCCTGAGATATTCTGAAGAGTGAAGAAATCTATTGGGTATTATGGCATTGCTTCCCCAGATGTCACAGATATTCTTTTAAATGCATCACTGCTGGAGGGTAAGGCTCTGATCTCCTGAAGGAGCTGTGGCAGAAAACAGAGAAATCAGTAGAATTGTTGCACCTTGCCTTACATGTTGAATGCACTCTGACTCTAAGGAATAACAAATAATAAGCATACAGAAGAAAAAATGAATATGTGGAAAGAATGCATGGAAATTTCAGAGCTGGTTAGGAAAATGTATAGGAAATCATCAGAGGAGATATTTTACCCTGAGGGCTTTATAGGTCATCTCAACTTCAATCAAAATGAAAGGAAGAGGAATCTATGCTAGAAATGAATCATTTAATGTGAGCCAATTCCAGTAATACATGACTCCCATGTCAACAGTCTCTGGTACTGACAGCTTGAAGCTCTTGTTAGTCAGAAACTGAAGGAGTCCAGGGTGTGAAGTCACTGCTCTCTGCAACTTCCACAATATTGGAAGGTAGGAGAGCCAACATCAGAGTGAGCTACTCCTATGAGAGAAGGAGCTAAAACAAGACAATGTATTATTAGGTGAATACTGCAGATATCACAAGGGTCATTATCAAACTTGACTCCAAGAGTGAGCAGAGCACTTGTCAGAAAAAGCTGAGTCTCAGCTGGAGCAGAAATCTCCCTTGAAGCAAACCGCAGGACGAAGGTCAGAAGCAGATCTGTTCTGTTTCAGAGATGATGAAGGTTTTACAATAGAAGCCTGACTGCCTGGGTCTAAACTGATGGAAAAGAAACTTTCTGGAGTGGTTTCCTGCTGCTGGGGTTGAAAAGCGCACATAAAGAGTACTTGGACAGGCAGTTCTCCATTCCCTGACAAAAGGGAAGAAAACCAGCCTTTATAGACTATATTTATCTTGGAGCCTACAGACTTTGACAGGGAAGCCAATGAAAATTGAATTTCCCTGAAGTTAAAAAACATAAAAAATCACAAATAAGCGAAGAAAATTAAGTGTAATAAAGGCTGAGGTCATCTCCAACAGAAAGAAATCTGCAAGAAAGTTCAGTGGAAAACTAGAGAGGCAACTGAGAGTCGAGGATATATTTTTATCTTTTTGGGTAAGTTATAGGAACATGCTTTCCAAGTACTAATAGAGGTTAAGTATCACTGACTTGAGCACTTGTACATGTGCCACATCTATTACCTCATTTAGATAACAATCATGAACTATTACATCTCACCTATTAATCCTGCATTAAGAATAGAATTGAATTACAACATTCTCAAAGAAGGAAAGCCCATGTTGATATGACAATCCAACACATGCTGGCAAAATTTTTAGCAATAAATTACCTTTAAACCATTGTTTTTCAATGTTATTTAAACTTCCCTAATGTAAATTTATTTTTCTGGATTTTATTTGGCCTTTAGCTAGTAAAGAGCTATTTTTCATCTCAAAATTCATTCTCATATACACATTATTACTATATCCCTCGAACAAATTGCTTCTTTACCTGTTCCAAAATACACTACAGGAATTAAACTTTGCTAAGCCTTCATTATAAATTCTTCGGGGTATCCTACAAAAATTTCTCTTAGCTTCTAGAAGATAGGTCATTTATTATTGAAAATATAATTTTCACATATCTCATCAGTATGCATACATTTTTGTAGTAAATAAAATTCTATATACAAGTGATGATAAAATATTCCAGATGAACGTATAGTTTATGCATGAACATTTGAATTAAGGGAAAAGTTGTATAACTATGAATATTACTTGATGTGTCCTTTTAATGTCAGTATGAGCTACTTAGAAGTAAACTTTTTGCAAAATATTTTATAACCTAAAAAAATCTTACTCACAAGAACTTTTGAGTTTGATTTCAACAGTCTTGTCCCATCATTGATTACTCTTGTTGCACTCTTGTGCAATTTATTATAAGGTGAAAGCAACATAGAAATGCTGCATTACAGTAGCAGTATCAAAAACATGCCAGTGCTTGAAATGACTCTATTTGCCTCATGGTAAGATGATCTTCACTTACTGAAGAATGGAGCAGAAATAAAAAGGTTAAATCAATTGCACAGGGTGAAGCCTACCCAAAATTATGGCTTAAAAAAATGAAAACTGGAATACATGCGCCAGGTTTTTACAGTGCACTGGAGAAAGAAAGCCCTTGCCCTTGCAGTCTAACTTTGTTATGGTTGTGGCGTGACACCAATCCAAAGATCCCTGTTCAGATAAATGAGACCTGCACTACACCAACTCAGCGCTAACAGTTTATTTTATTTCATGATGTGGAAAACACAAACACTCACAGATAGTCTTTATTATGTAACGGTGAGCAGTTTTACATTCTGGAAGCACATTTGGGAATGAGACCAGAGAGTTAAATAGCTCAGGTAGCAACATAGTTTGGAATTGGATAAGTGAAAGTCATAGGCCAACTTGGAGCTATGTGACTAGTGACGTCACCGGCACCTTATGTCAAAAATTTAATGAAAAAATTTGTACATAGCTATGACAACAGCCCTTTAGATGCTGAGGTGCACTCTGTACTTAGACACCTGACAAGATATAGAAGGCTGAACCAGTTGCATTGGCACTTCTGTTGCACAGGGGCCATGCTGCTGAAAGCTGCACTGTGTGTGCCCTGGATGTATGGTGCCAGTGTCAAATGAATTACAAAGCCTGGGCCTTTGCTCTGTGTAAGTATGAAGAGTTTAAGAGGCACAAATGAATAAAAATTGCTAACTATACTCATCCTGCTTTGGAAAAAAAAAATATTGGAAATCACTTAAGTGATGTGTATCAGTTATTGTGACTACTCCACCTCAAGATCTTCTATAAGAACAACTGAGTAATGATCTGCTTGTTTCCAGCTCTCTGCATGACCTTGTGGGTATTCTTCTTCCCTAACACTGTACAAGGCCCACTGCATATTACTTCTCATCCCTGCATACGTGGTTACCCGAGCTGTTATCTCTCATGGCTGTGATATCTCTCATTCATTAATGCAGTTACGTGGGTTAGCGTTCTCTTGCCTGGTCTGTTTTTACACATGCCTCTCTGAGCCAGCACAGAATGCAAACAGAGCCTCTTTGTTTTGGAAACCATTGCAGTCATACTTTTCACATCTTCATAGGACTAGCGCCTGATGTAAAAGGTACCTTCTCTAAATTTGATCATAGTTGCTCCTTTAATCTCCTTACTCAAGACAAACAGGACTTCAGATAATGACTTTGGAAAATGAACAAAAAGGGCATTATGGTCCAAAGTCCCACACGTGAGCAATACTCTGCAATGGACCATACTCATCCCTTAGATGTAACCCTCAAAAAGCTGTAATTTTTTTTTTGCATGGTTTAAATCTCTTCAGTTGTTACATACATACATATATCAACATGCCACTCTTAAAAATGATAAAAATTTTAATAATAATAACAATAACAATAACAATAACAATAATAATAATAATAATAATAATAATAATACCTGTTTTTCTGCATACAGATGAGGCAAACCACCAACAAATATGGATCCTGTTTCAAGCCAATAAGAGCTGGACCAGTAATTTCTAGTTATACTTGTATCTGACGATAACTTCAGGATTGACATTTCTGCTTCACATGGTACCATGCCTTGCCTGCACAAATTCAGAAATAGTACATTTTACCACCATATATTGTTTACATTACTTTCTATTTGACAAATTAATTAGGCTGTTACTAAACCAACAAGGAAAGAAAATCAAGTAAATAGCTGTTTTGTATTATAGAACTGTAAATATAAAAGAAGCTATTTAACAAGGTGTGAGCTGACATGCCTTCGGGGTTTGAAATTCCATTAAAATTTGGGCAGTTTAATTGATAAAAAAAAAAGCCAAAACATATAAATGACTAAATAAAAAGACTTCCACAAATTTTAATAATAACAAGACATTGTAATTTGTAAAAAATACATCAATTGAACTGAAATATTTTAAATATCCCTCTTTCTCATCACACACACACACACACAAAATACAAACCACAAAAGCAATTTAAAACAAGCTGCATTTTAGAAAGTGCAGAGATACTATAATAATCTGTAATACTCATCTTCAAAAGCATCATTCCTAAAGCTGAAGTCAGTAATATTAGGCCCTGAAATTAATATATACTATATATTAATTATAACTATTATATATAATATATAATATTCCCATTTCCTTCCTCCATTCACATACTCTCTTAAAAATGTTGCCATTAACAATGTGCATAAATTGTCAACAACAAACAGAAAGTATCAAGCAAACAAATTGGCTTCTTTCAATTTTTTTAAATGATGTAAAGGTCATTTGCATTCCAATAACCAACTGGCAGCAATCACTTTATCTTCATTTAAGAAAGCACAATAGGGAAATATCAGAACTAAACCAGTGTCTCATGGGGGATTTTCCTCCAGCCTATCCTTCTCTCTGTATATGAAACAAATCAGAGTTCAATCAGCTCGATATTTAAAGCTATCCAACTGTCTTTGTAATATGGGTGTCACAAAAAATCTATGTGAAAATAGCACATACAAAAAACCCCCCAAAAACCCAGAACAAAAAACTACCAAACCCAAAACCGCAAACCAACAACCCACAGCTCTGTAAAGGCAATTTGGGCAGGATGCAGTAGCTATTGAAGCAATTCAGTTTATCACTGACACTGCAAAACAACCTTCTGAAAATTCTTACAAAAATGAACATTAAAAGTTTTCTTAACTATATTCTGTCATATGATAATATATGGATTCTCACATATTATTTCATTAAGTCCTCTATGTGTTTTTAACTGACATAATGGAGAGCTAACAGTAACATTTGCAAACATTCTCTATGTTCTCCATGTAATTCTGTTTTGAGATACTTTCAGAACAATATGCAAACATAGTGATACATATTTACAGAAAGGCCTATAAATATTTGTGTATGCAAAATGGCCTGTCCATCATATGGCAAATAAATTCAGGTGGAGAATTAAAAATTTTGGTTTGTTGCTAAAATCAAGAATGAAGAAGAGAAATTAATTGGGGTTTTGATTCTGTGGACTGAAAACTATCATCTTAATGGATCAATTCAGGGGATTTTTTTGTTCTTCCCTCAATTTTTTTTTTAACTTGATAATAATAGCTAACATGAATGCAAAAAAGGAGCTAAATGTCTCTAAAATCAAGGAAAGAAATGTTTTTCCTACCATGTTTTTTGGATATTATACAAGAGCTGTACGTCTAAGCCCACACACAAGGTTCTGTAACACATCATTTTCATTAATGACTTACAAAGGAGGTTTGCCGATAATGTGTGTAACTGGCACAGTCATTCTCTGTACCTCTATTTGCAATGGTCAAGAAATTTTTACTACTGTTTGAAGCCAGTATGATGTCTTGGATATATCATTCTACAGAAAAAGGTGGCGGTGGCAGTGGCACTTCAAGGGAAAAAATGATGATTTTGTAAATAGCTAAAATTTCTTCTCTTCCTGATAAAATGATATTGTAATCATGAAGAAAAGCCTAATAATGAGATAGCAATATTTCAGAAATATGGTAAATCAGATTTGTTTTAATGCAGTGAGTGGAAGAGGCTCAGAGAGGAACTGCCAGGCTTCTCTTTTTAACTATTTGACAGATGTGCTAAGTGAACTACAGCTGCTCAAACAACTTCTCTTGTTTTTCTCTTAATTACTATTTCTTCTACATGTTTTGAGACGTTAACACTGTAACTAGCTACATGACCATGTACGTATTTCTATCACACAAATACCATATTTATGTAGTTCACATTAGCTTTAGACATTTTTTTAGCTTGTCCTTAATAGCTTATATTATTGATATGGAAAAGTATTTTTGTGAGCATATATCAAAAGAATATTTTGAAATTAATTCCCAGTATTTGGTGTCAGAAAACAAGTTAATACAATTCAAAGCATGAGCTGCCTTTGCCCTAAGCTTGTTAACATGTGAGCCATGCACCTCTGATTGTGTTTGATTGAGTCTAGCAGGGTCTGGCCAAATTAGAATAATGACTTTAAACCATTATTGTTTAGCATTTGCTGATGATACAATCACCGGGTCATATATGCACTCTATGAAATTTCCATCAGGCTTTTAAAATACTTTTTCTACAATCAGCACATTGGGTGCTTTAAAGGTCAAGTAAGACGACAGGGCTTTTTGCATAATTATAAATTTGGAAATGCATACAGCAACTCTCAAGCACTTTTGCTGGGTAAGCTACCAGTAATTGTGCCTCGGTCCAAGCCAGCAGTAATAGTTCACAGTTTTCTCATTTGTAATCACACAAATGTAGTGATTAAATACTGGCCTATTAATTATAACCTGAAGATGAATTCTGTCTAAACAGTACTAAATCCATTGCTCAGTGCCTCGCAGGTTAGAATGATGGAAAGGTCAGACAATAATTTGATAACTATTAATATAACAGTCCCTAAACATAGCAATGTCTGTATGAAATCCAAGTCCTTTTACATAATGTTTTTACCTTCTGACATTTTTCAGTGATGATTAAGTGACATTTTTAGGATTATCATAAAATGGTAAAAAAGTAAAAAAACAAATGGTAGGAGAGGAAGAGGGAAAGGGAGATGTTCAGAAAAAGTATTGTGTCAGACATGCTGCAGCCCTGCTGGGAATAAAAATTATTTTACCTGTTTTTTTCTAATAGAAAAGGGAAATCTTTTGTTCTAGAAGCAAGACTGAAACTTTCGCCTGTCTCTAGGAATTTCATTTGAATGTGGCCATGCTAAACAACAACAATTGACTGATACTGATAGCATTGGGGTTAAAATCTTAGCCGCTTAGAATCAAGATTTCAGAGGAGGGTGGAAAACCTATGCAGGGGGGGGTGGATGGAAACCAGCAAGCTAGTGAAACGTAGTCATGGGCTAGGTAGCTGACTTTGCTTTGTACAAGTTAACCAACTATGACCATGCGTAAATATAGCTATTAAGTGTAATTAGGACCAATCAAGGGATAACGTAAGAATATAGAGAACAGGTCTTTCGAAATTCAAAGTCTTATGTTTCAGTAAGATCAATAAGAAGAATGGAAAATATTAAAATTAATCATTGATGTCTCATGTAACTAAAAGGTATAAATTGTAAATCCAAATGTATCTCCTCAGAACGGATTTGGGACGAAAGAACCCCCCCATTCTCTGGGCCCAATAAAAGCACTGCATATAGCCATGCTGCTGTGACTATATGTTTTTATTTCTACGCTAACAATACCATTGAACTGTTTAGGGTTTAGTATTAGCTTTCAGTCTACTAAACAAAAGCAACAAGATATTAAAAATATCTATACCAAATATAAATTGTGAACCACCAGAAGTAAAGGAGTTTTATTATCATATATTGTAAAACAAATAATCCCTAATTTCCCCAACTGTATTGAAGACAATTGTTTAATTAAAGCTGAGAATATATTTTACTTTCATTATATTTAGTTATTATTTATGGATTTATTAGCTTAGAAAAAGGCAACTTGTTTTTCACTAAGTATCTGAAGGTTTACATTTTCTGGTTTCATACTCAAACTGTTCCTTGCAGTAGAATGTTTATTTTTTTGTAAAATTATGACAAAACAATAAACCTACTCTCACTACAATCAAGAGTAACTTTTTCTTAATGCACATTTAAAAGGTTGGATCAATTTTGACCTAGCATTGGTTTTGAAATCTTCAGGGCTTTTCAAGGGTGTTTGAGGCAACTTTAAGAATGGAACATCTGGACCTCTCTACTCAGAAAGTTTTACAGGTTTCAGTGTTGGAGATTTACAAAATCTGACTGAATAGAGCACTGAGCAACCTCTTCTGACCTTGGCTGGCCCTGCTTTGAGCAGGAGGTTGGACTAAAGACCTCCTGAAGTCTCTTTTGGCCCAAAACACCCTGCAACTCTACAATCCAAAGGCACTAAAATCTTCAGCAAAGAAAACCCCAGCAATTCCATACAAATAACATTTACAGAATAAGTACAATCTCTTATTACCTGCAGTAGATTTATCTAGATAGAATATATACCAGTTCACTCACAGTCATTGCATTTTCATTCTACAGTAAAATGCATAATTTGAGACTGCCCTCGTGTTGGTGCTGACTTTGCCCTACTGAGACACCAGGTAACACACACTTCCATGTTGCAGATGAACTAATTAGTCAACAACATATATTTCTCATTTCTTTGATAGCATATTTCCTGGGCCTGAAGCTGGTGTCTTGGTCTGGTATTAGATTTAACTGTAATTTAACTAAACAAATAAGAGCAATGAAGCTATTGATGCAAATTTCTCTAATAACACAAGGAAGGGAGGGAATGAACTTTGTTTCCTATTCTAATAAATAAATAAATGAGTAAATGAATAAATAAATAAATAAATATAGTACCCTTTTTCTTTTCACAGAAGTTACGCTCACACTACTACACTAAAGCCCACAACTTGAGCTCAAATCCTGACATGGAACCATCCATATTTCTACAAAACCATCACTGTTTCTGTTACTGTTACCATGGAAGTTAGATATTGTCTTCAATTCTGAAACTTGTAAAGTTTACTGGTTGGTGCAATTCAGCAATAATTTCAAACCCACCTTGCCAAAGTATTTACCATAAAAGTTTTTATAGACATGACCTCAGACCTGCCAGTTGGCCTCAGTCCAGAGACTAGCCTTCAGATTTTAGTTTAATTTACTACTATAGATATACCTAAACAAAAAGCAATTATCTATGCCTCTGGCCCTTTCTGTCTCTGCAGTTTCCTTCTTCTAGTTTCTTGCTGCTCACATCATATCAACCATAGATACTACTTACAGAAATTAAAATTAGAAAACTATATGCACTTATTTAAATTTGATGTAGATGTGTCACTTAGGGAAAATTTTGGCTCAAATTAGAGTACTGTTTACAAGTATTCAGACAGCAGAAAGTTTAGGGTTGGATTTAGACTTGCAAGACTGTAATTTTAAGTGAATCTTAAGGACTATTTTTAATAAAAAAATAGTTAAATTGTGGGAATTAATATTTACATCAACTCTGCCGGCCAACATTATTTTTGATCTCTATACCCTGTGTTCTCCTTAATATAAGTTTTATGCTTATGTAAAAGCAGTCACAGAACACTGAACCCGCTTTTAGTATCCATAAGGACCCTTTGATGTTCCACAGAAAATAATACGGAACAAAGCCTGATGTATCGTTATTAGAGTCCTATTTTACTGTTTTTATGTTTCTGTCCCTGCCATAAGCTGATTCAGAAGACAAAGTAGAACATTTTAATTTTTATAAGTGACACGAATGATCTCTTTTGACATCCAAAGCAAAATAAGGTAACTATGATAGAAACATTTTTTAGGTTTTTTTTTAGTTAGGCTGAGGAAGAAAACATCACAATACACCACAGACTTGTCACTTCCATGATTCTAAATTTTAATGTCTGAACCTCTGCTTTAAGGTAGAATTCTGAGCATGTGTAGAATGTGAAGAATGTGATTTGTACCCAGGATGCAGCATGATTAAGTAAGCTTTTATCTTAAGGAGGCTGTAAAAAACCAGTTTGTATCAAACTAATTGGTGGTATTAAATCACTATTAACTGTTATTAGGATCAATTTAGTATAATTAAATCCATTGCGTTCAGTGACACTACTAGGAAAAGGCAGTTGCTTATTCTCTGTTGACTCATAAGAAGTTTGTGAAAAATAGCCACTCTGGAAAATTAAAAAATATGTTCAACATCTCAAGCTTCGATTTCATAATGGGTTTTGAATTCAATTAAGATTTTTTTTAACATTGCATTGATGCAAAATAAAATAACATTACTTAGCTGTAAAAAAGTGCCATAAGTTTTAAACTTTTGTTTTAGTTTTGTTGATCAGCGCAAGGTGGTTTTTTTTTCCTGTACTCAGCTGTGTAAGCACAAAGTCTACTTTCACTATTCTCAATTTCAGAAAACTAAATGCAAGATACAAAAAATTAAGAAAGTAATTGTCATAGTGACTTCAGAATAGCAAAAGATATTCCGCCATGTCTGGCAATGCAGGACTGAGATCTTTCCTACATAGTTCAAAAGAGTATCATCTTGTAGCATCAGCAGTATAACTCCATGACTGTTTACTGACAGCAATTTTGTTTCTGAAAGAAAGTTAAATTGTTCATTTTAAGAAGACAAACTTCAAGCTAACTTTTTAAAGAAATTCTGAAGTTAGTAGAGGGCTGTGAATATACACAGTAGATATTGTGGAGCCTGGATAATCTCACAGTAATCTTATATAATTACAGGTGTGGTTTGAATGGCAGCTTAGGCAAGGGACCCTATATGAACCCTGGCAACATGGGTCAGTAGCCAAACAAAGAAAGAGGAATGAAGTGGTTTAAATGTGGAAAAAATTACCAAGCCTTTTGAGTTCAAAAGTGTCCTTTTGAAGGCATTCTGAATTGTCTCCCCTTTGTTAGAGTACTTTATCCAAAAAGACATGGGCCCCTTCATTAAGGATAGAATTTATTTAGCACAAAAGATAACTAGATTCTTAAAAGGTTATTTTTTTAAAAAATGAAAATGTAGCAATAAACATGATTACATAAGCCTTGAAAGCAAATTTATTCTCTAACTTGAAATAAATTTTCTACTAGATACAGTTGGTCCTAAACAAAACCTCCCTTCCATGGCCTTACAAGGCTCACCTTAGTGCTTGGCACCTATAGCAGGATTTTTTTTTCAGGATTTTCTGTCTGTGCTGTTGCTGCAGACTGTGCAAGCTCCATCCTGCCCTTCAGGGAGAAAAAGCTTATTTACTTTCAGAAGAGGTGCAGTCTCCCTGCCTCCAGATAACTCTGACTGAAAGAGGTTCATGTGGGATAAAGTAGAAAGCCATCTTCCTTCTTGCTAAGTAGGAGTTACAGTGTACAGAATTCACACAACACTGTCTGAGTAAACAGGCAGTCCTGTTATTTGCATATCCTGCTTTATTCAGTAGAGAAAAGGATTGCTTGCATCATCTTTCAAATATTCATGCTGCCTCATATCTGCTGCAGTACAATGACTTTAATAAAAATTTATGTCTTCAGGTTTCTAGATGCAATGTACAGTGCCTAACAGCATTTTCCTCCCACTTCAGAACCAGCTAATTATTTTCATTTTTCCATTTTCCAGACATGTCTGAAATAACAGAGTGGTGAAAAGGTATCTAGCAGACAAAAAGATCTTTGAGGTGAGAGTGAATTACACCTCTTATATGTCTTTGCTCCTGGCTCAGTCCTGAGCATTACCTCAATACCTGAGACATAGGGTTAACAGGGTCAGAAGGGAATCTTTAACCCTTTTTTTTTCTTTTTTTTTTTTTTTTTTTCCCCCCAGTTTTTTACTGAAGTGCTGGCTGGGGTTTGCCAGAGAGAATGATCTGTATACATAAACTTCCCACTAGTGCTGTGCATTTAGGAAGAGGTGATCACAGTAGTGTATCTTAGGAAATATTTAATAGAAGGGCTTGATTTAACTGAAGTCTATGTTTTTCACAGACTTCAAACAAAATATTGATTATCTAAGGTATAGAAGAGGTCAAACTAGTGGTCCCTTGGTGGTCAAATAAATTTTCCTTTCTGTTTTAAAAATTGAAACCCAAGAAATTTTAGGAATTTTTACTTAGATAAAAATGGCAGCTTATGTTACCTTATGCTGCTGTGTTCAAATAATCTCGTAAATCCATCCATAGAGAGAAAAAGAAGTTCTATAAAATATTTTTAAAAATCTACACTGTATTTTTTCCACTAAGCTTCCTTTGTGATAGCTATTATATTTACTCCTTAATATGCACATATTGTATAAAATATATTGATATCACATATGAAAACCTAAGTTCTTAAAATCACTTTGGTTACAAAATCAAAGACCTGAATGCCTTTAAGTGTATAAAAGGAAATACCAGAATTTATTTATTGTATATGTTAGGTCTGCTTTCCTAAAACCAAAATCCATTCAGAAATAGGATACTGTTACATTCTATTACTTTTTGTAAGGAAAAATATATTTAAAATGTATTTAAAAAGTCAGCTGATAATGTTGCTACTTTATTTTAAAAAATAGAAATTTGAGTTATTCTGGTAAGAAAATTTTCAATGTTCTGTGAAATTAATAATGTGAACAATAGAGTTAAGAACTATTATATAGATCACATGGGATAGGACAGGATTGAAATACTCTTAAACAGAGAACCAGCTAAAGACATGTCTGAGGAAAAGCCTGCAGTAAATATATAAATTGTTTAGACAATATCTCTAACAGATATTGCATTTGGAAATATGCAGGAGTCAGTAATAGAGACAAGTTGTTTCTTTGCTTTTTCTAATAAAAGAGAGACAAAGAAAGAAAATTTCTCGTAAGGAAAGAATTTCTGAATCTAGAATTAAAATATACTTTTGTTTTCCATAATAGAGACACTTCAAAGAATGGTAGAACTGTTAGTTGTGGTACAGTAGTTCTACTATTGAAGTTTAAGGTCTTCTATTTAAAAAAAAAATATTCAGCCTAACTGGTATTTTAAAAATATCTAAAATTAATAGAACATGACTGCAGTGATACACTGTACTTGAAACTTATTTCTGGTATTTGTGCACAAAAATGATCTTCAGCTACAGAAATCTATGCTTATTCACAAAGGAAACTGGATAAATATAAATTAATACTTGGTCTATCTCTTTTCTTAATAATTGTCCAGCAGCAGATATAATAAAATCATTCTCCTATTCAATCAATGTATGGATCAACTCATGTATGGATCAGTTTTCTTATCTGTGTTTTTTACTGAGATGCTGTTATTGCTCTCTAGCATCTACAGTCATTATTTCTACAGTGCTCTAAGTCATTAAAAAGTGAGAATTATCATAGAATAATACAATAATTAAGGTTGGAAAAGACCTCTAAGATCACCCAGTCATTAACCTAATATTGCAAGTATCTTCACTAAACTCTGTCCCTAAGTGCCACCTCTAAATTTTTAAAAAATATGTCCAGTGATGGTGACTCAACCACTTATTTGGACAGCCTTTTCCAATGCTTAACAACCAATACTGTGAAGAAATTTTTCCTAATATCCAACTTAAACCTCCTCTGGTACAACTTGAGGCCATTTCCTCTTGTCTCATTACTTGGGAGAGGGGACTGATCCCCACCTGGCTACAACCTCTTTTCAGATAGTCATAGAGAGCAACATGGTCTCCCCTGAACCTCCTTTTCATCTAGCTAAACAACCCCAGCTCCAAAATAGAAAGACACATTAAAGTACATTTAAATTATAAAGTATTTATGAGATAAAGTAAAAAAAAAAAATTAGTCACAGGAGGGAGTATTATTGGCTTGGTTCCTCCTCTACTTATCTGTGAAAGGATTAAAATCAAATTAACTCTCTCTAAATGTACTGTACACATTAGCAGAATGAACTGGAAAACACATATATTCTGACTACCAAGATTTCAAAACTTTTCCTCTCTTTAGTGTTTTTTGATTCTTATTTGGCTTCAATTTCACAGTTCATAAATCAGAAACCCCTTTGATTCTGTTGCTTCAATCCAGCATTACCATTTCTGTGGTACTGTCATGCTCTGCTAGCGGGCAGTAATAGCATCATCGTTTAACAAAAACCTTCAGCCCCCAGAAATTTGTTGTCCACTTTTTGAGCTACTTGTGCCAATAGTCAATCTATGCTGTTACAAAGTTAACATCTTTTTCCTTTCACAAGTATTTCATAATACCCATTTTGGGGTATTTCCTGCTCATTTTTTCTGCTCATCTGTGTGATAGTTACCACGTATATTTGGTGTTAAATTCCTTTATCTTTGTCCAAAATCCCCAAAGCAAAATGAAAAAGGAATCCTTCCAATTTTCTTCATGATCAACCCATTCCTATTTTCCTCTTTACAAACACAGGTCTTGACATCAGTATCAATATTTCCAATGTTTTCATTATTTTCATTCCATATTAAATGAAAATGCCTGTATTTCTAAACTATATTCTCAAACTAGTTTGTTTTCAGTGACTTAGCATCTCTGCAATGTATATTGGACATTAAGTAACAGATATAATCTACTTAGGACTTAACATACAGTGAAACTAAGAAAATACAAATGCCATTTTAATACCAGTGCTAGTATTTCATAAATAAATTGGACTAAGTATAATCTGTACTTTTTGCAAGTAAGCTCCACTGATCTGGGAAAAGTTTCAGACCATATAAAAATTAGAAAGTATTAGGTAAGTCAGCACTTATATTTCATTCAACCCTAGTTTTACACTAGGCACTTTAGGAGGGGCTGAAAAAAAGACCAACATGACTGTGGCTAAGAAAGTATGTTTGTGAAGACCCTGTCAATGGCCAGTTTAAAGTCCAGCAAATTCCTAAATCTTTTGTATTGGTAACAAATGTTAAACAGGCTAAACCCTGCTGGGTCCAAGTACTTAAACTTCTTGCAGCTGATGCAAGTCCATTGAGAGCTTTCTTGGGAGAGGCTAAGAAAATTAAAAGACCCTGAAGCTATATTATATCAAGAATATATTTCTCACTGCATTTTATAAATATTGAATACAGTTTTCCAACTAAACAGCAACAATTGCTAATAATGTCTTTCGACTTACATTGGTTTTTGAGGATATGGACAATTAAGCATGTTTTCATTAAGTAGAGTACATGAAATTTACATGGTACATGAAACAACAGATGAGTGACTTCTTCACCCATAAGCTGTTATGCTAAAAATGAAGGTCAAAGTTCTGCACCTTTGTTATAAAATAAAAATAGGAATTTACAATAAAAGTGAAATAAAAACAACCAAAGACAAACAAAGCAGAGAAGCATCTGCAGGATTCGCTACCCACTTTATCTATCGTACGCTTATCTTACCTGCCTAAAAGCCCTAGGGAAAATATGAGGTTTGTAACATGTTATGAAGGATAATAAATACAGCATACTTTGCACCATATGGATTATCTCAGACCCTCATAAAAAGCTGTCAAAACCAAGCAATCTACAAGCTCCTGAATGAGCATATGTTGCATTATGGCATGATTAGAAAGATCTTTTTCTGACTTGAGGAATTAGAAAACTTTTACGTCTCAAAAGCAAGACAATCAATCATCAAAAGTCCTACAGGTAACAAGTGTAAAGCTCAAATTACAAACAATAGGAGTTAAAAAAGAGGAATAGAACACTCTTTGAAAAACAACTGCCAGATTTTGCAGTCAGTTTCTGATGAAGCATCTACACCATATTTTAATCCTAATGATCTCAGACAATTAAAAAAGTTTAAATGTGGGTAGACTCATATTAAAGAATGAAGTTGTATTTATGGCATCTACTGCATAATCAATTTATAAGTGGAAAACTTTGCTAAAGCAATTGACAATTATGATCTGAGACTAAAACTAAAATAAAAATACTTCTCCTATAACTGAGGAAACTATTTTTATCAGTATTGAAATGGAAACTATTGGGCCAAGAAAAGGCAAATTTCTATAATTGCTGCTGCAGTTTGGTTTGTTTCTGCAATACGTATTATTTTATCAACTTGTTTTAATGACAAAGATTGAAGAAGAAAAATCTTAAAGCAGTTAATGGAGGCAGAATTATAAAGGCTAGAATGAGAAGATTGTGGTCAATATTCCCCTGCATTTCCAGTAAGAAAACTTTATCTTCACTATAAAACCAAACATGTAAACCTTCCAGTGCTTGAGTCTAATATTTCCTTCCCTTCATGATATCCTGCAGCAATCCAGTCCCTCTGGGATATTTCCCATATCCATTTTTCACTGTAGCTCACTCACTTCCCTGGTAACGTTTCTAAGAAAACCAAAACAATAGTCAGAAATGTGAGTGAAACAGCTGCAATGAAGTTTCATTAACAAGCTTAGTACACAACTATGGTAGTTTACACATGAAATGGAACTCCAAGACATTGCTCTGAGGCAAACCTTGGCAACATGTTGGTTTTAGCAGCCATTGCCACAAATTAGACTAATCTAATGCAAAAAGTTATATCCTAACCCAAATTATCCAAGATAGCTCAGATTTTGAAGCAAATAAAGTTCTTATACTGTACCAAAATTTATTTAAATTTTTACAGTTTTTGTAGTCACAATATTCCATCATCAAGAAAAATGTACTTCAGCAGTGATGCTATTTTTCTTTCAGCATGAATATCATGGTGAACCATGAGAACTGGAAAAAGGACATTGTCTGACAGTAATATGGGCATTTATTTGAAAACATTATATGGTATGACATTTCTTTTATTCCCAAGAGGAATTATTTCTGTGGGATAAAGGAAGCAGTAAAATGTTCTCCTGTAAGCAGAAAACAAAGATACTATCACTATCTAATTTTCACTGTACATAAACTTGTACTAAACAGCACTCACTACTTTTAAGTCTACTTTCATTTAATATGATATTGTAGAGGCAGCATGGTCTTTGAAGATGGCTTATCTTCAGTAGCTGAAATGCATTGCTTTTCCTGAATGGAAAAGACAAATCCTTTCCATCACAGGACTACATCAAAAGAGCTCCAAACAATTAGGATTACATTAAATAGTAAAAATTTGCATTTTTTCAAAAATATTATTTTTTTATTGTTATTATCCACAATGTCTGGTCGTAATGTTTAACATGCTCAATACAGAAAATCCCGTGCATATCCACTATAATTCAATATGCAGTGTCTCCTACTTTCCCATTTAACTTCACCAGTTTCCCAGATACCATTGTTCAAAACTTTATTTATCTCACTGAAAATCAGTTCTGAGAAGATTAAATATTTGCAAGCCTCTAGGAAGTTGCTGAATAAGTTACAGAATTTTTTCACTAAAGTTATTTCAGGTTTTATTATGCTGTATTACACTGCAGTTGATTAAATGAAATGAAAATTTTATAAAACAATTAACACATATTTCAAGACTGACTCTATCAAACTTAACGGTTAATAATATATATTTAATTGTCAATAAACGAAAAAAATATAAAGCATATATATACAGGATATATATTTTAACTCAAGCACACGTAAAATTGCATGAGATGACAGTGAGAAGCAACTCCAAATCTTTCTGACATCTACATCACTAAGATTTTGAATCTTAGAATCATAGAACCACAGAATTGTTTACATTGAAAAAGACCTTTAAGACCATCAAGATCAACTGTTAAACCAACACTGCCAAGTCCAACACTAAACCATAGCCCTAATTGCCATGATTACATGATTTTGAAATATCTCCAGCAATGGTGATTCTGCCACTTCCCTGTACAGCCTCTTTCAGTGTTTTACAATCCTTTCTGTTAAGATTTTTTCCAAATATCCAACCTAAACCTTCCCTGGTGCAACTTGAGGCCATTTCCTCTTATCTGATTTTTTGTTAGTTGGGGGAAGAGACTGACCCTCATCTCACTATAGCCTCCTTTCAAGAAGTTGTAGGGAGCTATAAGGTCTCCTTTCAGCCTCTCTTGCTCCCAGCTAAATGGCCCCAATTCCCTCAGCTGCTTCTCATAAGACTCACACAATTGGCCTTGACCCATTGATTCAGTCTGCCCAGATCCCTCTGCAGAGCTTTCTTACCCTCCAGTGAATCAACATTCTCACACGACTTCGTGTCATCTGCAGAATATAATCTTAAAACAATGCCCAGAACTATTTCCAGTCTTCTAAAGTCAATAGAACGATTAATTATTAATTGCTCTAGAACTAGCCTGAATCCTATAAATGGTATGCATGCCCTCTTTTTCAGCAGGAAAAATAAATGTGGTCCACTTCCTGAGCTGTCCTGAAATAATTTCCTGCAAATGAAAGAAAGTTCCTTTTTTTTTTTTTTTTTTAAGCCTCAAAAGGAAAAGCAAAATATAAATATTAGGTTGGTTTTCTGTTGTCATGGGCTATTTTCATGGCCTGATTTAGAGACTCAAGTTATTTTCTACTTGATGGAGTAGGGGGAAAATGCATAGAATAAGTGTAGTCATTAAAGCACCATGTAATTAGTGGATCTCTGAGGGATAACAATGCCATGGCAGTTTGAATGCTTCAGTGCCAGGGGAAAGGCTGTTTTTGTAAGACTTCCACATTACTGAGAGTTCAGGTATTCACACTTTTCAGGATATCAAATCTTTCTTAAAACGAACAAAGGAAAAACAATTGAATTCTAATGGACATAAACGATCTAAGAAACTAGAAATTTAATGTCTCCACTCCTTATCCCCTTTCTGTGTCACTTGGGATTTGTCTTCTTTGGGATCCTCTTAGTTGTCTTTAATGGACTTGCAGAGTACTTGAGCATTTAGTCTCTATTCTTATAGAAGCTGCTTAATGATTTTATCATCTTTATATCTCTTCCCTAAAAACTATTTTCCAATTTACTTTCTCTATTTTGATACGGAGAGGGAGTAATAACCAGGAGATAAACAGAACTCCGTATGTTATTAGATTTTAGAGAATCTCATTTTTATCAGTATCATAGAGATACTGTGCTCTATTTCTTTCTGGTCAAGAGGAGCTTACCCTTGCTTTTAGCTCCCATTACCATAGCTTGGTTTATGGTGTTCCTTTTTGGGTGATAAGCACAAATGCAGTGGATTGCTGGCTTTTGCTCCTTGTATTAATTTGTGTATGTTACTGAGTGGTCTGGACCATCAGTGTGGTTTAACTTGCTGGAAAAAAATTGTGGCAGTGATGGTAACTGAAATGCAGTAACAAAATTTTATTCTCCTCACTGAGTACTCACTACTACATCTGAGGCAGCAAGGTACAGTATCATGGATGCACACTCCACTACATTTCCCCATGAAAGGAAAAGGGGACAGTATTGCCCTGCAAAAGTTCTTCATTTAACAGTGTTTGGACAGATATAGCTATAAAAGGCCTATTCCAGTAAAAGATTTTTTGTTCCCTCTGGACTCCTCCACCAACTTTTTAAGGACTAACTTACTTCTGAGAGACAAGCAGACAGCTAGCTTACTTTCTTCTTGCTGGATGAAATGACTGGATCTATTTTAAGCTACCTAATGGAAACTAGGCACCCAGAGAGTCCACTAGGTGCCTAACTTTCCTATAAAGTGAACCCAAAACTTTCACTTCCAAGGCTGTGGATTCAATGAGCATGGATATTTGGTCATTAGATACATCTATGTACAAAACCCATGGAAAGTCTACTACCTAGCTCATTTTCCTACCTCATTTTATTTTCATTTTATTCTCCTTCAGTTGCAAGTATTGTTTCTTTTACAGGAATAATATATCCTATAACGAGTTGTGAGTCAGTGACAGAAATGAAAGTCATGGTGCTGCCTGTCTATTTTTTTTCCCCCAAGATTTTTCTGTAAGTCACACTCTCATTGTTGGAAATTCAATTATTTCCTGGACTGAGTAGGTTGGAGCTACTGCTCAGCGTCTTTCCTGACTGAATATTTATGTTTGCTACAGTAAATGATTTCAATGACAATAAATTTATTTTCACTAAGCACATCAGGGATGTGATGAACACTGTTCATCTGTAGTTAAAAACATTCTTTCCAAGAATGTGTTGTAGCCTAGACTGCCATAACATGATTTTCCTGTACATGTTCAGGTATCATAGTTAATGAGATATAATATCTGTGATATTATAAATAATAATAATTTAATATTATACAATAATATAATAATATTATTAATAATAATATAATAATATAATAATAAAAATAATATTTACTAACTGTCCAATCTATATGATATTTGAAACAATGATAAAAACAGCCAACAGCAAACTTACCTAATTTGCACATTATACCAGTGTCCATCATCCACTCTAGTAGTGGTAGTGATCTTTTTGACTTCTGCTTCTTCATGACACAAATACTGGTACTACAGAGTGGAAAAAGGTTTTAATTACATTATTTCTCATAACTAAGCAGTTTCAGGCATAGAAATTTGAATTTTTAAATAATAAATGGTTTAAAAAAACCCTGAAGGATGTCATGTGTATCAAGGAAAATTAACGTTTCATTAAAAGTTCTGGATAAGGAAGCCTATTGTACCTGAAATATACAAATACACATATATGCTTCCTACCCTGCATGAAAATGTTTTAATCTTTGTGTATGGTACAACCAGATATTATGGATCTGATTTGCAAAGAAGTTGACCATCTGCAACCCATCTGAAATTAACACTGGCCAGGAGTGAATTTTACTTACCATTTTATGGCTTCCTTACACTTTCAAACACGTAATGTAGCATGCAGGCTTGAGCATTTTGGAGCACCATTTAATTTCCTATACTAATGTGAACAAGCACTTGATTTCATGGTTTGTCTACTTGTAATTGTAGCTTGATTGTGAGCTTAGAACCATTTGTTCATTGGGCTTTAAATCTACATTTAATTGACCAGCTTTGTGAATGATTAAGTGAATTCAATTAGTTTTAACATGGCACACTGGGATCTCTGAATAGATTTGTGTCAATTAAAGTACTTTCATATTTTATGGTGCTTATGATATGTTAGAAAAATATTTTTCTGCATCATTACTTTACCATGAATACAACTAAGATGAACTTAAAGCCATCAGCATTTTCTAAACCTTGGATAACTTACTGCCCGTGACTAATCTCATTTTTTTTCTGGACATAGATAGTCACAATATAATAAAATACAAAAAATCACAACATAACAAAATAAAGTAAAAGGTAATTTTCTTCTTTTCTGTTTATCTTCAGTTTATATATCTGTTTAGAATGGTCATGGTTTTTAAACATGAAAGCAAATATAATACAAAAATGTTTTTTCTAACAGACATTTCACAGTTCTTACAAAAGAATATAATTACAGGTACTTTGGAAACCTTTAGCAGGAAAATAGGAGATAAGTTATGAGAAAAGTAACTCTTCTTTTAAGATCTTTTTATAGCCTCTTTAGCATCTGCTTATATCTTCATACAGCTCTAGCTTTATCTGTCCCTCAGAAAAGATGGAATAATTTGTGGAAGGTAAAGATATACCATGATACACACTTTACTCTTTAAAGTTTATAAACAAATATATTCCTAGTTAGTCTGGCCACAAAAGCCAAAGATTTCTTCACTGTGATTTAAATAACAGATGGAGTGAAAAATTTCTACTTAGAGATACATGATAAAAAAAGATGCACTCTATTCTCTAACATGGTGAATTTTCCTATGACAATTCACTCAATTCCTATGCCTATGCCTATGTCATAAGCCTTCCTTATTACTATTTTAATGAAATTCCAAGTGAGGAAGTTCAGTTAGTTTAGGTATAAAATACAATAACTTAATTTCTTCTACCTGTAAAGCCAAAACCTACTTTTTGTTGTTGTTTGGTGTTTTAATATGTACTCTTGTGAATCATATTGATCATATTAGCCAAGAATTGGACATAACAGACAGCAAGTGGGACAACTATTTCTCTTAAAATACTGAAGATGTCAAGAATCTCTGTAGCTTTATTTACTATCTTCTACAGTAAGAAAAGAAAAAAAATAAAATGTTTACAGATTCTAACTTATATTTACTTTTCCTTCAGTGGGAGATTTTGATACCTTACCTGCAAAGTACCATTATTGATGACAAGCTGAATTAAAAAATGTTGTATTGCTTCTGGGCTCTGTTCAATACTTATGAGAAGTCCATGAGGATTATAGGTCTTAAATTCCAGGTGGATGAAATTTTGCATGTTCAAATGTAAGCCTTGAAATTCCAGGAAAGAATCACCATAGTAGCGAGCATAACTAAAATCTGTGAATAGAATTTTGAAACATGTAAGGATATAAAGACATTTTTCTTCTTCACACACTACTTTCTTATTCTGGTAGTGGTAGCAAAGATATAGGATATTTTTTTTACATCTTTCGAGGATTCAGATATGAATCTGAAAAATTATATTAGTTTTCTTCTGTCAAAAGTTAACACTGAGAGTTTATAAAACTAGACATAAAGCTTTTGGTCAAATTATACTAAGCAAGCATATAGATCAATCTCTGAAAGCCTAGGCTAAAAAGATGGAAGGCTTGGTACATATCTAGCAGCTTTGGATCAACATTTTTTTTAGTTAGGTGTTTTCATCAAACCTAGATTTAAGAATGAATGGGTTTGAAATCTTTACAGAAACATGCAGTATGGAAAGGAAGGAAGACATTCTATAGCCTAATTATGAAGCTGGCATCTTAATAATATGTCAACTATTTTGTGGTGCTAGCGTGAAAGATGAAAATTTCCCTTGAGTCTACATCCAACTTGTCTGATTTATCTATAAACCTCTTAACTTTCAGCACCCTGTGCAATACCTGGCAAGGGCAGCTGCAACTCTTATTTAAATAGAAAAGGTATGTATGGCTTCAAGTCCATCAGATGCCATATGACTACACTTAAAAGGGGATTTTTTAATTTCTTCCTGCCCTTTCTTCTTATCTTTCCTTTTCTCACTCCTTTCCTCAACTTTTTCTCCTCTCCTCTCCTCTCCTCTCCTCTCCTCTCCTCTCCTCTCCTCTCCTCTCCTCTCCTCTCCTCTCCTCTCCTCTCCTCTCCTCTCCTCTCCTCTCCTCTCCTCTCCTCTCCTCTCCTCTCCTCTCCTCTCCTCTCCTCTCCTCTCCTCTCCTCTCCCCTCCTCTCCTCTCCTCTCCTCTCCTCTCCTCTCCTCTCCTCTCCTCTCCTCTCCTCTCCTCTCCTCTCCAATTTCCTTCCCATCCTTTTCTTTCTCTTTCATTTATTGTGTTTTTTCTAGGGAAAATACATGCACATGGGTACCTATTTATACACAGCTGCAGTCTTGCACTTTGATTTTTGTACTTGTACTTGAGATCACTACATTTGTCTGCTCATAAAGACGTAAAAATAGGGGTCCTCTTCCATACATGTAACATAAGGAGTTAAGTATTTTAATTTTTGTAGAAGCAGGTATATGCTTTAGCCTCACAGAACACAATTATTTGTTTGATCAGCTTCATGCGACTGATAAAATTGTAAAGAAATATTAACAATCCACCCATCTCCTGAAAAATGTTGGTGCAACAGTATGAACCTGTATACAATACACAACACATAAGCAAATTATTCTATTTCACTTTGATCAAATTTCACTCAATCATCTCTATAGGTGTTTAGAGTATCTTCAAAGGTCATAGATCTCTTTTTATTTTCCAAAATAGGTAAAATTTTAATCTCTTGTGACAACTCCAATAGTAAATACCTCAGTATATATGCTTATATTCGGAACAAAAATGATACTGGGATGAAACAAAAACTGTTGATGTTGAACATTTGTGTATCACTGTAAGATTTATCCTGAATTTTATCCTTTCATAACTTTGTGTAAATCTATTTACAAAGTCAGAGTCACTGTGGTCAAATCTCAAACAAAGCTCTTAAGAAATTCTCAGTACTATATAGGAATCATCAACATATGCATACATACAACATGCAGTAAAATAGACCAAAAATTTCAAGCAATACCAACCAAACACCAGTGCTGCAATAAAAGAGCTTTTACAATTTAAAATGTTTCTAATCCTTAAAATTTATTTTTTGAACTATAAGCCTGTAGGGGTAAATTTCAGAAAATTGAATTTTAAAAAATTGCACAGAAAGCTTTTTACATTTTATAGACAGGACAATTTCTCAAAGAAAAGGCTTTAGAGAATTATTGCCAATCCCCAACCCTTGTTTGTTTTCCTTCCTGAGCTAGCCACTGAGCTCTGAATCTTTCTCTCATTCTGTTTGCCCTGAATTGCCCCTGAATAGGTTTTGCTTATCCCAAGGAACAACTCAGTTATCCCCACATTCCTGAAAGCCTGATATCTAACCATCTCTTTTTCTTGATCCATTTGGGAGATCAGCTTGGCTAAAAGACTGCAAAGTTGCACACAACATCCCCTTCCTGCAGTCCTAAATCCTTCTGCTACCTTCCTAATATTTTGGAGTTTGGTTGTTTTTATTGTTGGGTTGTTTTTCTTTCCCACATTGTTCAGTATATAATGAAGTTGACATGTAAGAACAGGTTAAAACTATCTCAGCTCTTCAGATATTTGCTAACACAAGGCATTTGAGACCTTAGATCTCACAAAAGAGTAAAATCTGTAATCATGAGGAGAAAAAAAAGGTAGGTGCAGGAACAGTTTATTCATGATTCCTGAAACTGTAATTTAACTCTGATAACTGAGGCCAGACTGAATTATCTACTAAAATTCAAGGAAGACCCAACCAGCACAAGCTAGTGGCATCTATCTTTAGCTTTCTATATGTAATTATAGCAAGTACACAGAGCACTGTGGACAAAACTCGTTACTTTATTCTGACCAATATCCATTTCTTTTTTTATCTTCATATTGCAACGAGTGATGATGCATTGCAAGACAATACACTCCACTAGTCCACAGATTTGAGGCCAGTTTGGCTTCTTCTGGGAAATACACTCACGCTGCTAACTTAGCTTTCTTTTTACATAGAAAACTTTGCAAACAAATCATCTGCAGTAAAATTGCTGCAATTGTTCTGTGTCCACAAATATGGGAAGAGTTAATGGGAGAAAGCACTGAATATTTAGCAGGCTCCAGGTTTCTGTAAAACCCATAAATATATACTACTCCAATAACAAATAGTCTACATAACTTCCCAAAACAGCTATTAACATAAACCACTTGTGTGGTTTTACCTGTTAAGATTCTCACATTGTTTGTAATAGTACACAATTTTTTTTTATAGAACATAAGTTTTGCCCATAATCCTTCTACTGCACTTAGATGCAGTTTTTTCATTTGACCTCTGGAGCTGGCTTCCTAGACTGCTGTTTGTCCTAATGGAGAGGGCTCATCCCCCAAGCCTTTAGAACAGAAAAAAGAAGAACTGAAACTGCATCTTATCTTTCCCTAAGAATGCCTAACACTTGCTTTCCTAAGAAACAGACAAGCCCTTTGACCTATAAAATCCTCTCAGCTTTAGCTTGCTCCCCTGCGTACATCCAGCTCTCCACATTTTTGTGTTTACTAGACTTCTTATTAATGTCTGAATGTTAAAAGGTTTGAGATTCAGCTGTAAATAGTAAGCAGATACACAGGGCGGTCTGAAACCCAGTTGACGGGAAAACATTAACTCTTGCCACTCCCAACTTTTTTCCAATGAGTATCAGCTGCATCAGCTTCAGAATGGAAGCCTGCAAATTTAAAAAAATTTGAGAGCTACACAATTGTAAGTCTTAGTTTTTAAAGGCAGGTAGATAGATAATAAAAAGCTTTTAATATGTTCACAAGCATGTGCTCCTGAAGATTGAGCTTTTGTCTCCATGTATTTCTATGTCTAATGCATCCCCTGCAGTTTGCATGGACTCAGGCACAAAGAGGTTTATAATAATGCCCTTCTTTCTTCTGCTATTCTTTTTGTTATGTTACACCTGGGAACAAAATCCTCCCGTTCAAGCTATTGGTCTTCTCTTTTTCATGGACATATATTTTACATCTTTTGTTATTCTTTAATTAGAACTATCTTACAACATTCAAATAGAGGGCATTGTTGCCTATGGAAAGGACTTGTCATGAAAAATCAGAATAATTAATTTTCTAATTGAAATTTTTATTTATTTTTATTAAGAAGGAACACATTTCTTAATAATATAAAACTGTGGTCATAAAAACCACTTATGTTTGATTAAAACTGGATAATGCCAAAAGAAAAAATTAGAAAATCAAAGCAAGAAAGTCAGAGCATGGACTGTTTCACATGGCTGTTTACAGACCCCTTGAGCCCAACAGCTGACTTTCAATGGATGTCTATGTTCCAGGTTTCCACAAACAACATGCAAAGACCAGTTCTTCCTTTGGGACAGCATGTCAGCTTCCCCCATACAAACTGCCATGGCTTCCTCAGCCAGGATGTGCTCATGGCCCACACATGGGGCATCCAGCCCCGCTACCAGCTGCTGCGAGCCTGGCTGGCAGGACCCAGTGCCCTGCTCCCCGCAATGGCCACACCGATGGCTGTGCCACTGGCTGCCAGGTGCTGCAGTTCCCTGTCACCCCTCTGCCCTCCACAATGGCCACACTGATGGCCGTGCCACTGGCTGCCAGGTGCTGCAGTTCCCTGTCACCCCTCTGCCCCCCACAATGGCCACACTGATGGCCGTGCCACTGGCTGCCAGGTGCTGCAGTTCCCTGTCACCCCTCTGCCCCCCACAATGGCCACACTGATGGCCGTGCCACTGGCTGCCAGGTGCTGCAGTTCCCTGTCAACCCTCACTGCTGCTTGTGGGGAGGTCTCGCTATGTGCTCTGGCAGCAGCTCTGTGTTGTCTGGTGAGGGAGTTGTAAGGAGAGACAAGGCAGCTGCCACCATCAGACAGAATTTTGCATAAATGTGTGTGGAAAAGAAGCTGAGCCAGACATAGAAAGGGAGTAGGCACGGCCAGAGGCAACATCCCTGCAGGTAGGGATGGGTGGGCAGTTGAGACAGGAAAAGCTGCAAACTTGTGATGGACCAGCAGACATGCAGCTGCTCAGGGCATCGCTGAAGGCAAACAAGGTTCTTCAGGAGACCCTCAGAGCCAGCTCAGCCCAGAGTTGGTACCAGAGTTTGCAAAAAGGGGCAAAGACAATGAGACCATCCATTACTAAGGACTCCCTTCTGCGAGGTATGGAGGCACCAACACATTAGTTGTGTGAGACTGGAGGAGATTGCTGGCTTGAAACATTGAAAGCACATGTGTGTGGAAAGGGTCAAGTCAGGTCTTGCCCTGTCAAGGCAATGCCCTGCTCCACACACCCTGCACCCCCAGGGCCTGTATCCCAGTCCCGCAGTGGGGCCAAACCCTGGCACGTGGGAGACAATGCTCCATACCTTGACACTGGAGCCCCTAATCCAGCTCCTACGTCGCAAAATAACCAGAAGTCCCACCTAAGGGAAGGGCCTAAGAAAGCTAATGGGTATGTAAGCCAGGGCACAGGGCACACACAGGTCTTGATCCTACATCCTCTTGGAATTTCTCTCAGGTGAACACCACTGGAACCAGAAGCGGTAGCTATATTTGTTCTCTTCTGTATCTCTTCTCTCTTTCTTCTAATTCCTTCTTCTCAAAGTCTGAGTAACTTAAAGTCAGATGGGTTGCAGTTTGCTAAGTGGAATGGGTTTAGAGTTTTCTAAATTAATGCTTTGTGAAATACTTTATGTTGATTTAATGTTGCTCTAACATTAAAAATTCCCTGATTTCCTGAGGTTTGACAGTAAACTTTTTATTTGTTTGCCCTCTTGAGAATATCTTGTCAGTGTTTCTCCCTTGCATCTAACTCAAGTTGCAAAAAATAATGTTAAATCCTTTTAAAAGACTCATTGAGCAAGCTCTGTGGCCTTACACACATCCAACCTGATGTCCTCAGAGGCTTGCCTGTCAGCTTGGCTGTCTGTCAGAGCAAGGATCTGGGATTCTACGCAGGGACCAGCAGGCTTTCTCAGCTCACAGATGGTTAACCCTTGTTACTCTTCCCCATGGGCACCAGCAACATGGCAAGGGTAGCCCAAAGCACCAAGAGTGACTGCAGAGCTCTCAGTGTGGGAGGAAGGCATGGGGGGCCTTCAGTCCTGCCGTCTAGCAGGAAGTCTTACAAGGAGGTTGTTGAGCATCCAGTCAGGCTCTTTGTAGACATTAATGACAGAGGGATCAGAGAAAATATTATTAAATTGAAACAAGTATCTTACCACAGTAGAAACATACTTGCTGTCCTAACTACAAAGAATTCATCACCCTATTTTTTTAAGTTTCACAGAATATAAAAGCAGGGTTAATGGATAATATTAATCATATGATGCTTTTTTTTTTACAACTTTTAGAAATTTCTGTTTCAGATGGTCTATGCATGTAGAAGTGGGGTTTGGTTTTTTTTCACTCTCAATGTTCTGAAAGTACCGCAGCTTTCATTTTCCCTACATTTGTTTTCTCTCAAAAAATCTAATTTCTTTGAAGTTTCATATTTAATGAATCACTTTAATCACTTTCTTTTGCATTCTAAAATAAGGTCAATCTTTCCAGCAAGTCCTGAAAAACAGCCACAGCAAAATAATCCATGAGTTTTACTCTTTACTCCCTTAAACAGTAATCTACCTCATATTTGTAACCACCATTTAAAATGCTTTCGTTTATTTTCAAATGAGTCTCATTTACTTCCATACATTTCATTTAGTCTTTTCAGCTGAAACACCTTAAAGGCAGAGCAGAACAATGTTCTCCAACCATTATTTCTATTTACAGTCGCAAAGCTATTTCACTGTGATGTGCTTCACCTTTGGTTCCACATAACAAACCCACAATTACAGTGAATCCATGTTTTATGCTGTCACAGAAGTCTGTGCTGCATGACTAGCAGGGAATTATAGTTATGTTTTTCTCTCAAAGTTGAAATGTTCTCTAATGTGGCGTGTTAGACAACAATAAAATGTGGTTAACATCCAGAACGGTTGCCAGTGCAGCCCACAAGTAGCTTTCAAGCAAAGAAAAACAACAGTTATGAATAAACGCCCTTTACTGTTGCTTTTTCATGCTTACACAGAGCCAGAGATTTGAGTAGCCTGCGAAATTCTTCTGAAAGAAAAACATGACTGTTTTAGAGCTCCTATTATTTCCCAAGATCCTCACTTCTATCCTAAACATACACATACACACATGCACAAACACATACATAGAATTCAGGTGCCTTAAAGGTATGGAACATCGGACCCTAAATCCCAGGAAACTCCTTCTATTTTCTTGAAGTTATTGCACGTCTTTCCTTTCCTCACACATGCTCCAGTCATGTCTGTTGATCCAAGTTTCAATTCTTAACTCCTACATGTCCAACAACCAGTCTGCAATGCTTTTGAGTGAGGTCTGTACTCACCTTCCCTACTCACTCCATGAAGGAGACAGTAGGCTGCATTTTCTATTAATTTTCAGGTTTTCCCTCATTCTGTTCAAGAGTTACAGTTGGAAACAACAAGAAAATGATACATGTAATATTTTCTTACACAATGAATTTTTCAGATTTTTAAGAAAATAATAATTCTGACTGCAAAGAACTGAAAATATCCTCCTTGAACTCAGGGAAAAGGGGGGCACAGTCTTCTAGCAATAATCCATTTGAATTATAGGAGGCACCTGGAATACAATTAGTGCAGGAAAATTGTTTTATTATGGTCAGAAAATTATTAATAGTTTCTAAAGCAGGATTCTGTTTCCTGCTGAAGTGTAGATTTTAAATTCAAATCTACTGCCTATATCTATTAATTGCAGTAATAGCTTAGTGAGATTAACTGATACTTGTATGACTGCTGCCTGCCAGTCCCAGAAGGGATCTTTTCAACCTTTTGAAAACTAGCTCATCAACATACAGATAATGGAAAGAGGTGTTCATGGCAGTCAGAAGTGAATAGAAGAAATTCTCTCACTGAAGGAATAAAATACACATATATAGGTAAAAATCAGGAAAAAACATCAGCAGCGTGTGGTTCTGCTTCAGCTAAAGACTGTGTTTTTTTCCTTTTTAAATGTACCACAAGAGACACAGAGAGGATCAAGTAGTATTACAGCAGAAATCAGGAGCAACTCTTACCTTGGGGATAATTTGGCTTGCTCTCAGCAGAACTTCACGAGCTTTGTTAAAATCTTTCCCCCCTGCTGCCCTTTCTTACAAAGTACTGGCAGCTGGCACACAGCCAGCACCAAGCCCAGTGCCACTGCTTACATGTTGATAACCCCCATGGCTAGAAAGCATTAGAGTCACCACTGGGAGAAAAGCAGTTCTATCCAAAGGAAACCAGGTTTTTTTCTCTTTACTCATAAATCAACATGCTGTTTTTCAGTCTCTTACAACTAGACTTTGAACAAACAGAACTGAACTATTTTTAGCATATAATAACTGTTTGAAGGATTACAACAATATTAATGGCCAAAGCAAGAAGAGCTCATAATGTCAATTTAAGATATCCTTTATGGTACTATAGGCTATTCCAGAGGGAGTTATCTTCCCATTATTCAGAATAAAAACAATTGATGTAAATAGCAAGAGAATCAAGATTTTTCAATGCATTGTGAGAGCTGTACACTTAAAGCAGGAGTTTTTAAGCTTAAAATGCAAAAAAAAAAAAAAAAAAAAAGTCAGTAATCATCCCTTAGCCCCAATACCAAGTCCATAATATAAACAAGATTATTTTCTGACTGGAAAACAAACAAAAAATCTGTTGTTAAATTCAGAAAAAGACAATACTTCTATCTGGCCAAATCCACTGCTAAAAGGGATGGATTTTTTTATAGTTTGTTTCATAGTATTCTGTTTTTCTATTGTGGTCAAAAAATCATCATTAAGAAGGGTGCATGGACTATCCAACCATGGGTATTGCTCTAAAGTGACATGCACAATAATATTGTCTGTTCTATGCATTTAATTGAGGATGTGTGCATGGTATCTAGTAGGAGTATAATGGAACTCTCTGTGAATAATTTATTCTTGTTTCAGATCCAAATATTCAGATATCTAACATTTTGATTTAGCAATTCAGCTTGAATTTGCTTAAGATTATGCAGGTATGGGAGAAGTGAAATTCAGGTGATTTGCTGACAAGTATTTTCAGGAGTGTGCTTTTTTCCTGTTGAAGGTTATCATATCAATTCTTGTGAAGGCCTTAGATTCAAGTCATGCTTATCATAAAAGCTTCCTCTGTCAGTCACTGATTAAATACTGTAGCAAGATGGCAATGTAAGGCTTGTGAACTAGATGTGCTTGTTCCTCGTAATTTATAGTAATTAATTTTACCTATTAATTGTGCACATTAAATTGACAGCTAAGTTTTATCTGTTCTGCATTTGTAAGTAAGTATTGTTGTATTTACCACAGTTATGATTTTGCATAAGCACATAACTGCCTAGTGAGTTGCAGTTAAATCAGTCAAGCACATGTTTCTGTCTTCAGTACACACTGTTTTGGTCACACCATTGTTTTGGTCACACCCATGCATGATATCTCTGAGGCTGGTGGTAAATGGGCAGGCTAATATCAGTTGCAGAATCTCTCTTCATCTTGGCACATGAAGCCTGGAATCATTCCCAACTGAAGTTGTACCTTCAGATATGAACAATATTCACGGTATTACCATATCAAGCTGTCTTTTACAAATTGGGATGACACTCATGACCCCAACAACAAAACCATGGTGCTCTGAAATAATACTTCATTCACTTCTTCTGGTGAAGTTGCGACTCTTTTGACTAATATTTTACATATAGTACTGCATTCAGTATTTCTGTATCACCCTGCTTTCCTTTCCCTCAATTAGACAGTGAAAATATGCAGCTGTCCTATGAAAGAAATACTAAAGCCTCAATTAGGAGTCTGGTGAGCATTATTTCTGCTTCCTTCATCTTAAATCATATATTAGAAGCCTGCAGGCTTCTAGTGCATTCTTTTCTTAATCATTTTCTAATGCATTTTTATTCTAATGCATTGTTTTCTTACTTAACTTGTTCTAATGAGGACCTGCATGCACACAAAGCATCAACAAAAAACCACTCAGCAAATGTTAAAATATGAATCATTCATTGTATTAACTTCTTCAATGATCTTGCATAAAGAAGAAAAAGATAGATGCATACAACATGTTACTTTCTATTCACTTCTGAATCCCAGTGGTCTAGGATCTGCTAACACGTATGAGAACTATGGAAAAAAGTGTTGCCATGAATATAAAGAATACAAATAAGGAATGAATCATTAATAACACATCACACCAACATTCCAACACATAGAAATCAATGAACATTTTGAAGATCACACAAAAATAATTTGATTAAAAACAGGGTCAGAAAATTTAGTAGATGTAATTTATGACACATAACCTTGTAGAGAAAACCTGAACTCAAAATTTCAAATAGATGATTCATAATCATAGGTATAATTCATAAATCATAGGTATAATATAATATATAATACTGGCTGCTTCCTTCTCCCCTCATTTTGTATTGTAATTTAGTCTCTTACAACATACACATGCAAAGTTCTTATTTGGTATCCTTTTAATATGGGAACTGACAGTTCAAAGGATGGGAAAGGTTTAGAACAACAGTTCTTCGGTAACTTATTTCAAGATATGAATTTGAAGTAATTTGTACGCTGAAAAATTCAACCTCACATTTGGTGTCCTAATGTAAGCACTGTAGAATGATTTCCCCTGTGTAGAAGAACTTACTGTGCAAAAGAAGGCCTTCACAAAAATTTTCTATAGCACAGATTCCGTATGAATCATGAAGAGAAAATTACAATGTGCAGATACGGGACATCCTCCAAAATAACTACATGTATGGAATTTGTTGTTGCTAATGAAAAATGAGTAGCTTCTTACTGCTTCAGAGCAAATACATGGGTTGGTATAGTGCTTGACTAGTATCTTTGGTTAAATGCAGATTGGACTCTGAAGTAACTACAGCATGGTTGAGATAAAGGCTTTCTAAATGAGAATTGGTGGAAAGATCCCCACTTTTGATCCTAAGATCAAGTTAAGCACAAAACTAACTGCAAACCTAACTGAGGGGACATGGCTGAAAGCTAGATGACTTAAAAATGCTGCCTAGATAGCAATCAGGGCTGCAAAACAAATAAGTTACCCATACACATTCATCTGTGATGGAAAAAAAAAACCAATGGGTTAAGATGCCTGTTATCAAGATGACACAGACAATTAAGGTGGCAAGAATAGGACTTTTTTCTTCTGAAGAAGCCATGCAAAATACATAATATTCAACTGTGTTAAGGTATACTATACATGAAGTTTTCCTGTGTGTTGAAAAATTAAGATGACAACATCAAAAGCTGGAAACACTGATCAAATTTAGAATACATTCAAAGACACATATGGAGCAAAAAAAAATGGTGGTAGAAGACAACAGGCTCCCCTCCCTCTAGTGAGGTGTATGCTAGTTGACAAACTAGGAATATATTGTGATTCAGATAAGCAAGTAACAATGAAGAAAACACAACAAAGCATCCTAGATAGTAAGTGAAAGAGAGCAGAGAAAAGATATTAGGAATGAATAGTGGTGGAATCAGTCACTAAGGTGAGTGGAATGTAAGTGTTAAGAGCTTCAGAATAAAGAGGGGCATGGATGGCATTTCTGAAACTGTGAAAACAAAAAGGCAGGATTGTTTGTGATCAGAACTCAGGTGGAAGCACATTCAAAGTGTTTATACTGTCTATTTGAAAGAATAGAAGAATTAATTCAGTATGCAGAAGTCCTTGTCAGCTTTATCTTATACTTGCACTGAAGTGAGATGAGGCAAGTAGGGGCAGATTTAAATTTCATGTCACACATACAAAACAGCAGTAGCTATTTTTGCACTGATGGTGTGGTGTTGGCTCTTCCAAAATGAAGAAGAAAACAAAGGGATCTCTAGAAATTCTAAGAGATAAATGAGAGACCAAGTATTTAAAAGAACCTTTGTCTGCAAAGATTTTTTTCTGTCTAAAGTTTTCCAAATAATCTGCCCAGTACTATTGTTCAGATGGATGTATTCAGATATCTTTTTCAGATTTAATTCAGAAAGGTCATAAAGTAATGTCCAGAATAGAAATTGCCACACTAAAATTTATAGCTAATTCTGCTTGGTCTGAAATTACTTACTTTAAGTGCAACTGTTGCATCTTAGAATCAAGATGGAATTAAGAAGATGATTAAAGACAGTATCTACACTTGATACTGTTTATCTCTGAGGTAAAAATTAAATGAAAGCTCATTTCCTGTTTCACAGTGAATATGATTATGGTCGGTAATAGAAAATAATCCAAAGCTTTCATAGCATCATAGGATGGGTTGGGTTGGGTTGGAAGAGACCATAGCAGATCACCTGGTCCAACCTCCTTGCTCAAGCAGGGTTATCCTAGAGCACATGGCTCTAGGATTGTGTCCGGATCGTTCTTGAATATCTCCAGTGACAGAGAAAGAAATTATTCCTCATATTTGAGTAGAACTTCTGTGCATACAGTTTCTGCCCATTGCCTCTTCTTCTATTGCTTGGCACCACTGAGAAAAGCCTGGAAACCTCCTTTGGACACCCTCCCTCCAGATTCTCTTAGACTTTAATGAAATCCATTCTCAGTTGTCTCCTCTTGAGGCAGAACAGGCCTAAATTCCTCAGCATTTACTTATAAGAGACATGCCCCAGCCCCCTAATCATCCTCATTGCTTCATATATCAGCTCTTACCATATGCAAAATGTCTTCTTAATATAAACAATCTATCTTCACATATTAGAAGTCTACAGACATGGCTACTGCTGTGATGTACATCATTCACCCAGGAGATGCAACTTCAACTTCTCCACTAAGTTTTCCCATACATATTTCATTATAAAATACAAAATAATTTGAAATATGAAAAGCACCTGTTTATCTGCTTAGATTTAGCCTTGATTTTACCAGAGGTATAGCAACACTGCTGATGTCCTTATTAATCAGAGTCATTCTCTTCCTCTTTTCTAGTATGTGGATTTACAACACACTGTCATACTGTCAGTCAACTGAGAGGAATCCCCATTTCACTCAAACCAAAGAAAACTTTCTAAAAGAACAGAAAGAAAACTGCAATTTTTCCACTACTAAAATATTCTAGATCACTATCTTATCTTGGTCACTTGGGGAATGACTTATGTCTATATGGGAAAATGTCTTGTCCTAGCAGAGAGCAGGAATTTTTGTTTAGTTCTATGAATCTGTGCCTGCAATAGCAACAACACTAAAGCTGTAGTCTTCTTTAGCAAGGTCCCCTTACTGCTGTGAGTTTGAAAGGACCAGATCCTCTATAACTTTAGGTCATATATTTCCTGATATGTCTTTATCCCTTAAAGATAAAAACAGATAACAATAAGCTGGTTACAGAAGAATTGTTGTTTAAAATTTATGTTTCGTAGCTTTAATATAATTTTCTGATGATGACTGTTTATATTGTTGAAATTATATAAAGTAGGAGTAAATACAGTATATTTTTACATCTTGTGCATAGCACTAAAAGCAGTCTGTATATTTATCTTCTAACACATAAAAATCTTTGTAAATAAGGTGAATGCAAACATCAACTATTTGCTTTAAACATCTCCAATATCCATGAAAGGTAAACAATCAAGACAGAAATATTTGAGGAAGGACTGAAGTAAAAATTTACAATTTGTATAGGAGCTGGAAATAATCTAATTTCAGTCAAGCCTTTGCAAAATTCTTGGCTGTCACTTTTCTACTGCTTGGCTTTCTGAATAATCTGGCAATATGCCAAGTACTTCCATCTAAGTGTATTGTTAACTTTATCAGAAATTTAAAATTCACCTTTGGTAAGCCCATAGTTTACCTGGTCTATATAAAATACAATTTAAGAAAAACAATATTGTCCTCAATGCCTCCAAGTAAAGATTATTCAGGAAAACCAAACTACAAATATTGACATGCTTAAATACCACATAGCAACAATCACTGATTATTTCTTGGCAAACACTGAATTCTGTTTTGATCTAAAAAAAAATCTGCAAAATTAGATTATTTGGGAGCTAGAGCACCCTGTATTTAATATCTTTTGAGAGTAAGATGGGAATTGACAGCAGATAATGATAGAAAAACCCCTTATTCACACCAAATAAAATTTAGAAAAAATGTTTATTGTAATTTTGGATACAATGGCATTTCATTCATCCAACTGTGTTTAAAATTTTCTTCCAAGTCTTAGATTAATTAGAAATGTTAGGCATATTAAATGCAGACAATTAAAACAAGTAATTTCAGGCACAGAAAATGTAAAAACTAAGAATAGCTGCATCTGATAGCTGATATTATGATATCTGATCGTATGATAGATATGATTTTCACCAAAAATATTCATGTGAAAATCACTTGATTAAAGAGAAGCACAAGAGTATTTAAGATTAATTGCTTTCAATTTCTAATATGCCAAAAGTAACAAGATAGTTGTAATACATTTCATAACAACAGGAGTACGTGCTATGCGCACTTTGGAGGGGAACAGATATTAATGAAAACCAGAAAGACCCTGGAACACAAAAGCTTTGTCCTGAAAATTGATATTAGCACAGCACAAAGAAATTTAGAGTATAATCTATTGTATGTTGGTACACAATGCTTGTATTACTTAGGATGGTCTTTACAGTGTTAGAGAATATTGATTCTAGCTGATGATGTCATTCATTGTGTCTTCATTAATTGGTTTGTAAAGGTCCTTTGTTTATTTCTCTTTATAGGATGGAAAATCTATAGTCAATTTGATTACCTTAAAATTTCAATCTAGCTAATAGTGACTGTTAAGTGAATTTCCTTATATCTAATACTATAAATAAATATTGGAGAAATAAAAAAAAAATCTGGAAAACATATCGATATACTCTCCCACAATTAAAAAGAAAAATTAAACATCTAGCTTGTCTTTCATAGCCCATTCCCAAATTATTTTTCAATTTAATACTTTTAAATTATTTGATACTTTGTGAACCAAAACATCAAAAATTCATCTTATGTCTTTCAAATGTTCAAATTCAATATTTTACATGAAAGTAAAATCTCAGTATTACCAATTGCTATTAAAATCTTCATTCACTTGAAGAAAACTTACATTTTCATGAGGTTCATTATGAAACTATTCCTTCAGCATAGTTTCAAATTTTATCAACTTTTTTAGGACAGAAACAAAAATGGCCTGACATTTATAACTTGACTGTTGTAAAGGCCTAATGAAGATCAGCTTCTCACTGTACAGGAAATACATTAACACATCTCTAAAACAGTACACTGAGCTTTGTCTGAGAACTTAAAATTGTTTCCCTTATTTAAAGTACAAAGCAGGCTTCACATCCCTAAGGAGCACAGTGCTAAGCCCTCTGAAGGAATTAAAAGCACTTACTTTTCTTATATGTAGCAAGCATAATGAGTACATGACAATTCACATACATTTACAAGCAAGGTAGAGACAAATATATTACAAAACACCCCTGCTTGGAGAAGTTTAACCTGCAGCTCTCATCTTCCTAAGGTATATCACAGATCATACACAGGTCTTGATAATGCCATTCTGCGGAAGTGAAGGTAAAATCCACTAGGACAGAGAAAAGGAGGGAGATGTGCAAGGAATCTCACTATGACCTTTCCTGGCTAGTGAATAAGGCTTTCCTGGCTAGAAACCTCAGAGGACTTCTGTGTTATAAAAAGAATGCATAATTTTTTGGATGCGGCCTGAGAAAATGTTTGTAAGAATCAAGAAGAGGAGATATATTTGCAAATGAAGTCCATGAAAGGCAATGGTCATTTATATTTATTGCATTATGCCTAGACAAGCAAAAAGAAAAAATAACATGGCTTTAGTGGCTTAGACCTCTTACTTAGTCTGTCAAAAAAAAGTAAAATCAGATATACAATACTTCAAATAGTCAAAACTACTGCAAAAATATCTATGTAAAAATATCTATGTAAAATATCTATTGTTTGATAAGTAATGAATATCCTTTTTTTTCCTTATCTAGTTCAGGGAATTACTGATTAAACACCAACTCCTCTAGAGTGATCATGACCAAGTCCCTACACTGTGTCTTTCTGGCCCTCAAAATAGGATCAAGAAATACACAGTAATAGTGAAATTAAGCAATAAACCGTTTTGAAGCAATAAACCAAATTGAAAAGTTCCTTTTAAAAAGGAAGCAGGAACCTATCCAACACTAGATAATAGAAACCAGAGAAGGCAGTAGCTGGGATGTTAAGCCCTCCTCAGCTGCCAGGTATCTGATTAAGGACTGAATGCAGACCTGTCCACCTGGATGCTGAAGACCAGAATTTTACGCTGTGTGTTGACATGCACAATTGCACTTTCAAAGAATGAAACAGGGATCATTATTCTCTTTTACAGCAGTTTCACAAAGGTGACGTTAGTGGCACTGTTCATCTTTTATGCTACAAAGCAATTATTATACTGTTCAGCCAGCGGGAGACCCAGGTTCATTTTTTTTCTAGGTCTAGGACTCAATATCTCTATCCTCTATGTATTAGCAAATGTCCCAGCTACTAGATAGAAAGCTAGCCCAGAGGGCAGTTTGTCCCTTGGAGTGGCAAAATTCATGAAAAATATAAGTGAGAAGGAAAGTATAGATTTTGTAGCCTTAGATGAGGGCACTTATCTGAAGGAAGGGAGACACAAGATGACTCAGATTTGCTTTATGGTGGATGAGGAGAGAGGAACTTCTCTAACATGATTTACCTGAATAATTTTAGATGCATTTCTTGAGATGAATCACACCCTAAAAACATCTATTTCTCTGCATAGAGGCAGTCTAGTGTCAGACTCCAGATCCTGCCACAGGCAAAAGAGAAAACAGTATTTACATGGTGTTTTAAAGGCCTCATAACATATGCTATGTAATTAATATGGAAATTCTGTATGAACATCAAAATTGCTATGAAATAAAGTTTTCCTGTTATCTGTCCCTTTTCTTAGTTGTTATGCTCATCTTTCCTGTGTTCTGCTGGGTGCTATGGTTGACTCTTCAGTCTTCCTCAGGATGTGAGTGATGGGGTTGAGAGGTTGCAGAGGGTCACAGTCAGCTGCAAACATACTCAGGCCTTCACCAGGAAACCTGTCACATTTCTTTCTCCTCAGGCTTGGTCACTGCTTTGGGTTCTTGTTAAATATTTCCCTGTGACATTTTTCCCTCCTGAAATTTTCCTTCCTGAAAAAAAATTTTCCCTCCTGAAAAGGAGCCCTTTTCCTTCTCCTAGACTGCCAGCTACAGCCTTTGTGGCAGTTTCAGTTTGAAACTGGCCAGAAACACCAATTTAAATGTAGTGGTTTTTGTTCTCCAATCTGAGATTTCCTCGCCAACACACCAATTTAATGTAGTGGGTCTAGTGCTGGCCAAATGTGTGTGTACCCACTAGAATTATTTACTCATTTTCTGCTGCGAGATAGGATTAGGAGAAGAGCAAATCAAGCTCAAACTTTAAAGGATATAAAGAAAATTTTATTAACAGAACTAAAAGAAAGAATAATGAGAATCAGAATAAAACCTTCAGAACAACTCTTCTCCCCCCGTACCCTCTTTTCTTTCCCACTGACAACCTAAAGAGACAAAACCTGGGATTTTCAGTCATTGCCACCTCTAAAATAGTCTTTCTACAGTTCACTTAGGGAGAGGAGTCTGCTGCCATGCCATGGAGATTTCTCCATGAGAAACAGTTCTATTGTGCCTTCAATGTCACAGCAAATCAGTCACCTGGGAGATGGAAATCTGTTCGCCATGTGAACGTCCCTCCCGTCAACTTACAGCTTTCCTCCCAGCTGTTTTCAAGGGCTCAATCCTTGGCTAATGAGGTACATTTTTAAGGATGAGCTGTTCAGAAGCAGAGGTTCTCTTCATCTATCTCTGAAATCATCTTCCTCTCAGGGAACAGGGGTCTTCTTCTTCTTTCCTTGAGGGCAAAGGGTCTTCATCACTCTCATCTCTCTATTCAAACTTCTCATTTGGGTCACAGCTAGTTCAACATCTGTTTTGCTTCAGCATGGATGCTCTTGCTCATGTTTACAGTTTGAACACTCCATCCCCCCATGCTTTTTCATGAATTATAGGGATATTCTAGTGTTTCATAGTCCATCACCATGTCCTTACCAAAAGAATTTCAGCCCCAAACTAAGGCATCTCCTCATTCTCCTCTTACCTAAGATTTGATCCCTTCTTTACTGACCTTGGTGTCTTCATGTTCTTCCTCTACGTGTTTTCACTCTGTCTTTTTCTCTCATTCAAGATAGGATTAAAGCTTTGCAAGTTTCATCTGTGTAGTAAAAGGGTTAATATCTCACCCGGGGCCTACAGATGGTCATGTGATTTCTGTCAGGCAGTGGGCGTAGCGCTGGTGGTGATATATATTTCAGGCTGTGGTGTGGGCTGTGCCAGGATCTCAGGGGCCTGGGCCAGAACAGCAGCAGCAGTTCTGGCTGCATGGCTGTTTTCAAGCCCCTACTGCATTCCATTCCATCTGTGAGGCTGCTTTCTGCCCCAGCTGCAGGGCTGGCTCTGGTTTCAGCTGTATGATCTCCCAAGGCACTGGGACAGCCCCTCGGCAAGATGACTCAGCCCGCACCGCAGCCCAGCCTCCCAGAGCTCCTCCTGGGGCCCAGTGGACCCCGACTCGGCCTGGGCTGGCGACGGGGCAAGGCTTAATGTCGGCAAGATGTTAGCAGCCACGGCCCGGCTGTGGGCCCTGCCTCAGCTCCAGCCACCAAACAGGGAGGGGAGAACTTTTCTCTCCAAATGCCGGAAGCAAGAGAGTTTTTCCCAGGCTTGCCCATCATTAAATATGTTTCATGGAGACATATTTAACTTTTCTAAGTGGCTTAACTGGGTGTCAATCCTCAAAACTAGTCACTGGTTAGTTTTGTCAGGCACAGAGAAAGCTCTTAGCAGCTCCTCTCATAAAATCGCTTAAGTAGGTGGCTCCTTCCCTCCTCACCAAAAATCAATTAATGGAAAACCAACACAGCCTTACAGTGGCCTCCAGCTCCACACCAGCCCCATGCACACAAAAGGCTATGCATTGTCAGGCAGTGATGGAGGCAGGGGTGCCACCCCTTCCCCAGTGGGGCCACCACAGGGCTGAGGATGGAGCAGGGGAGGCAGCAGCCACTGGCCCCAGCACAGAGGTTAAACCAGTGACACCCAGAGCAGGCCAGAGAGAGTCTAAACCCCTGAATTTCGAGGTCAGGGCAGACCATATTTATTGGGCTGCATGGATTACCTAGATCCCATATGGATAACATCATTAATCTCCAAGGTAAGTCATGAGGATGTCTAAAGTCTGTGGACTCTTAATGATCTCTTAAATGATTGAGTGTAAGATGAATGGTATCTCTTCCAAATTTAGTCAACAAAGCTGACTTTTCTGATTTGATTAGTAGTTACCTTAAATATCCTTGAAAGCCAGGGAGAGAAAGAAAAGGAGCTGCCTGGAGCTATGTTGGCCCTAAAACTGGTAAAAAACATACAACTACAAGGTTTGGAGAAGTATCTATTTACTCGTCTAGAACAAGAGAAGCTCAGTTGAATGAAATATTGACCTCCATCTTCCCTCACAATTCCTCCAAATCACCTAATCTCAGAGAAAGAAGCTTCAAATTTAAGGAATGTGAGATGACCTCAAATCCAATGAATTTAAGAATCGAGTACTATGGTTTTCCAGATAAAATAAAGAAGTAAGTTGTACTACTGCTTTTCTGGACACTGAAATAAACAATGCAATACTCAGTTTGTCTCATATATTCATTCAATACATTTCTTCAGATTTTATATCACTGATTCCCTCACCCCATTCTTTGCTGTTCTCACCTGAAGTACTAAATTGTGTAATTGATTTTGGATTATTTTTTTCTTTTTTTTTTCTGCTCAGCTGAAGGACATGAGGGATACCACATCAAGATTTTACTCATCACTGAATTGTTTCTTGTCCTAATTTCTATCTTAACCTAGAAAGTAAAAATATGTGGTAAAATTTTATCCACTGGTGGTTCCAAACAGAAGCCTTTGACATTACTGAAACAGTAATATTCTAATTTCATATTCTATGAAAAATAATCTATTATGACCAAGTTTCTTGCACCTTCTCTTCTGCTGAGCAAGTGCTTCAAATTTTAGAAAATTAAACCAACCATTTTTTCAAAGCCTTGGGAGACTGTTTACTTTTCAGTCATCAGAATCAAATGGAGTGTGTCAAGAAACTTCACTCTAATAAATATATACATTTCAAAATTGCTAGCCATGTCTCGGAAATAAAAAAGGCCACTTCACTCCTGGAAGATATTTTAGTACATGTTCAGTTTTGTCTACAGATTGTTAAGGAAAAGAGGCTATTTTAAGGTTGATTCCAAACTAGCAGAAAACTCAAGAAACCATATATTTCATATTTTGACTACACTGGGTTCAGCGTTGCAAATTTTCTTTCAGATTTGTCTTTCAGATTTATCAAATCTGTCACAAGAACTGCTCAGAGATTTGAGTATGATGAATCCCAAACTTTAGCTGTGTTTTGATCTCAGATATCATTTCTAGTAGAAACCTAATCTAAAAAAAAACACAGTCTGATTTACCAGTGTCTCATTAGTTTGTGTATGTTAACATATCTACTTTTGTACTATCAAAAATAGCAACCTTCTAGAACTATTTAGTGTTGACTTTATGTATTTTATATCCTGAAAAGGGGAAGGGTACATACTAAACTAATTTTGTGGAATTTTTCTCTATCCTCATCTATTGCTTAGCTCCTGAAAGAAAGATAGTGTCTCAAAAATTTCATACATATAATATATTAATGACATTAAGTTTTGTCATGGAAACCTTTCTTTTGTACCTTCTGTTGCTCTAAGGACTTTTTTCACACAGATTGTTCAATATGGATTATCTGTAATGCTGAGGAGAACCATAATAAACAACTACATTTAAGCTGATGACATTTCTCACAATGATTTTAGAACTAGAAAAAAAATGCAGTAGTAGTTCATATTGAATACATGTAACAAAATGGCTGTGGTTGCTTGGCAACCAGGATCAGACTTATGGGAGAACAATAAATACCTACAGAAATCTGTAGAGATTTTCCTATAGCACAAAGATGTAGTTGATATTTCTTGAGAGGTTCATTTACTCACTATGCAATTTCTGTCTCTGTGTGTGTCTTTTAGTGATGAGAAATTGGAATTTATCTGTTTAGATTACTGATAGTATTATATTCACTTTAATTCTTCTTCTCAGTCTCTATTGGCAAATAAGCAACCTTCAGGTGAATCTGTTGAGCAGATCTTCTGTCCATTTTCCTATATGACTTTGGGTGTTTTTTGGAGCACTTTCATTTGCTCATTTAAGAAGCAACTATCTTTGGGCCTCTGCTGCTGGGGAGACTTTTTCAGAAGGGCATCTCTAAATACTTCTGTTTGCTTTTACAGCCCATTTCAGACATTGTGTAAAATATACCAAACCCAAAACTGTTTTCTGCATTGAGAGGACCAAAGGCCAATGCGAGGTCCAGACTTTGAGAGCTGCAGGGAACTATAGACAAGAAGACCTGCATCATTATTAAGCTTAAATCAAGATGTGAACTCACCTTCAGTATGAGGGGTATGGCTGGGGTAATTTGTGGCTGGTCTATGTGGCACACATTTTTGTAGCTTCTGATCTCCTCAGCATGTGAGAGTCCCAAGCTTGTCTGCTGCAAAATGTAATGGGAGCAGTAGGCAGGGCTTCTCAGGCAATATGTATAGCTGCTCCCCAAGAACAGCAGTATGCCCTTAAAGAGCTGAATCAAGAAGACTGAGAAATTAAACTTTTTCCTGACCTAGCACTTCAACATTAGCATACATACAACTTTTTTTTTTTGAAGTGAACTACTTCAGCACTTTGGAAAAAGAAAAAAACTTTTTCTCAGCAAAAAATATGGCATATTCACTTGGAATATCTTTTCACTTGGAATAACTGCGAAGATGCTCCACTGTCTCCTGTGTTCCAGATGATGCATTTAATGTGCTGGTGAAGTATGCTCTTGCCTGAAGTAGCAGTAGATCATTTCATGACAGATTAACCTTGTAGCTGCTATTGGCTTTGTCAGGTGTGATGCAATTGTGCTTACATTTAGAGGTATGAACTTCACTGAACTTGTGGAGGGATTTTCTTTAAAGAAAACTAAATTCCCTTTAAACCAAGTTCTCATCATCAATGCAATGGAAGCTCAACATATAAAAGTTTTAAAAAAAGCAATCATGGTGCAAAATTAACTTTTTTGGTTGAGTTTCATTTCCATAATCAAGAATAGCCAAGTCAGAGCCAGTGTCTATCATAGTCTTCCCTCTGTTTTATCATTGAAAAGAGCTAACTATTTGGAGCCAGTAAGGATGATAAACTTACCATGGTACTTTGGTACCTGCAGGTAAACCCTAACTTTACTTTTCCTTTGTTTACAGAAGACTCTTCTTTATATAAATGTATTTGTTCTCTCACAATTTTCAATGTTCCCTTTCAATTTTCACCTTTAAGCTTCTGTCTAAGGTTCAGATTGCTGTGTTTTCAAGAAAGATCTTGAGAAGAGGAAAATTCTCACAATCATGAGAAGAGGAGATTTCATTAAAAACCTACAGCTTAAGATAATTTCCTCAGCAAGTTAATGCTCCCATCCTGTAGACAGGTTATCTAATGATAAAGTATAAAAGTTTAAATAACAGATTTCTTTCTCTTAGGCACTAAGGCAAAAATCCAGTAAGTTACAAGACCAAAGACTTTTCAAAGGGATTAAAACCAGACGCAAAAGTGTAATACACTGCAGAATAAGGAAGAGAGTGTTTTATTATCTTTTTCTTCCACCTGACTACAGTGGATGAGTAAATCTAAGGTAATGTCACTTGATTTAACTGTCTGTGGAGAATAGTATGAAACTAAACGAAGCCGTAAAACAGTAAGCCAAAGTTCTAAGTTTTCTAGTTATTCTGACAGGTACCCAGGTACCCCACATTTCATTAGTGCATGAAAAAGATTCTAGTGGATATGCTGAAGCATAGACCTTTCTTTTCTGTTTAATTCTCTTACAGCAAAAGTGTTTTCCATTAATGGGTGAATACAGATTGTGAGAAATTCCTTATGGCTGTTTACAAGAACAGAACTATTGATGAGACTGCAAAGGGAAGTTCAGAATTCGTTTCTATATACTAATTCCAAATAATACACTTAGTTTTTATTATCTCCCTGGAGTTCACTCTACCTTTGGTTCCTCATTTAACATAATATCACTGAGCTGTAATACTGTTCCACATATGAGAGGTTCAGCAATTTAACTGTTTTAGTGGTCTTAAAGTGATTATACCTATAACGCAGAACTAGAAAAAGCCTTTTGATGCTTAACACCAATAAACCTGTCATTGTAGATCACAGAAAATCTATTATAGCAGTTTCTGCTTCAAATTGAGATGAGCAGGCAAGCCTTTTATGGCAATTTGAGAGGCATTTAATGGTGTGAATCGCTCTTCAGAAGCTTTTTATACATGTATTAAGTCCAATATAATACCTGAACTTAAGAAGGTGACAAACATTAGCTAATAATTCTGTCACTTCATAGATTGTACCAAGTATTAAGGAAAATGGCATTGGAAGACTTAGCAGAAAATAAAATAAAATATACAATAGCCACCAAATGTCATTTTAAAACATCACACTTAAATGACATATTAGCACATTAAAGACCATGTTAAAAAAGGCAAGGGCAAGGAACTGTTATAAAGGACACTGGTTAACTTTGGATTCATGGAGCTGGTGCCTGGCCAGAACAGCAAGAACAGATTGACTGGATCTGCTAGATCAGCTGGAGAAGGAAGGCTTACAAGGTGTGCTGGTTTGAAAGCAAAATCAGTGAGAGACTCCAAGTCAGAAACACAATTTAATAAGAGGAAAAAAAATAAAGTAAAATAAAATAAATGCAATAGTACAAAAAGCCATGGACAGAGTCAGAATACAACCTGACACCCTGTTAGGGTGGTAGTAGCAGTGCAGATGAAATGGTCTTGTCAAAGCAGTGATCCTGTAGAACAGTCTGGTAGCTCTTGTCCTCTGGGAGTCCAGTGGGTAAGGCTGCCTGTGCTGTCCCAAACCTTGGATTATATCCAGGTGGGAATGCTTGGCTCCTCCCCCTAGGTGGAGCATCTCACAATGGGATGATCTCATTCTATGAGTCATGCAGTGGGTCCTTGATGGCCCATTAAACTCCCAGAGGGAGTTATCTATGAGTCATGTGGCAAGGCATTGTTGGGCCCATGAACAGAAGATAAGGGAAACACTGCCCCACCTGGTTTCAACAGCTCATGAAGATGGTGATAGAATACATACTTTGGGCACAACTTACATTGTAACCTAGGACACAAGGCCATGACTCCTTTTTACTCATTTCCAGTAGTCCAAGGGGTGTCAGTTCTATGTTACACAACAAATGAGATTGATCCATAGCAAACTCTAATAAAATTATATATGTAAATTGCATGTCAGTAAGTAAAAGTACACTTTTCAGTTTATCTCTACCCTCTCCTTTCAAAATTTACTCTAAAGTACACCAAATGTATTTTTAAAAAGGTGATAGGGTGATAGTTCCCTGCATAGTTTTTAAATGTGTAGTTAGCATAAAACTAAGAGTTCTTAGTTAACTTAGTAGATCGGAATGTCAGATATCTATTAATAGTTCTGAAAGAGCTGTTAGTTGTTCTGTAGTTGCCATGGTTTTTCAAGGCATTGCACTTGGTGGAGGTTCCACTTTTGGCTATTACATTTGTTGGAAACGTGGTGAAACACTCCTTAAAATGGAAGTGTCCACTGGGCCTTGAGGTCACCTCACTTGACAGAGATTTCATAAGCTTGGAGAGCTTTTTCGCAAGAGATAAGAAATATATTAAGGATAGGATCCACTTCAAGATGTAAATGCCCAAATGAAAATACAGACATTTTAAATTCTCACTATAATCAGTACTAACCACATTTCAGTCACCTGAAACTGTTAGCAATACCTTCATTTGCTTTTCAAAATTGAACTGAATCGCAGTCTGTGAATCTCTGTCTACAAATTCTTTCCTTTTATTCTTAGACATCCTACAAAAATTGCAGAGTACACTTAGTTTAGACCTGAAGTATAATTAAATACAAAACTGAAAATCCTTTAAGTAGAATCCTATTTTCCATTTGGAATGTCTTGATTAAGTGTTGATGGTGCAATATGTGATCTCTGTTGATATACACAAGGCTACCCTATAAATAGATTTTTAGAATAGAGAAATGAAAACCACAAGCATCCTAGTGAAGAGATATCTATGGAAATTGAGAGCTGTCACCCTTCCCAGATATTCTCTAGTAATTCTCAGGGTTGAAAGGGAAAACAGACTGAATCTCAGTATAAGAGGTCAACAACTCTCATGCAAATGGATCAACTCTGCACAGTGCATCATGCCTATGGTATCAAGAATGCCAGTGATGTTTCAGAGCTACAAAGGGCACTGAATCATTGTCTCTGCTTATGACTTTCAGCTAAAATTGCAAATCATGCAAGGGTCTTGTAAGAACATTAAGGTCTGGGAAACAGAAAATAAAGAGAAGATATTTAATTACTGGGACATTCAAATCTAACCTGGTATTCATGGTAGAAAATTTTCCAGTTTCCATTTTCAACCCCCTATTTCTGAACCTTTCTAGTCAGAAATGTTCTAGAGATAGATACATAATACAGAAAGGCTGAATTCTACTTGGAGGTCTTTAGTTTCTATACTTAGCTCATCTCAGTGATGATGTACCATTAAAATTCAGCAGTTTTAATAATTGACATCTGAATTTATCAATGTTCCCCCTGGGTGTTTTCCTCAGTAACACATCCAAGCCAGGTCTATCATATTTCCATAGAATCTAACCCAGAATGTGTTCAGAATTTTCCATTTACATTGAAGAATCTCAGCAGTGTCCTATGATATCACAGGCTCAATACCATGCCTTACTAGATCTCTGACATTCAGGAATAAATTCAGGAATCCATTCAATCAATCTACCTTATTTGTTATACTACCATAGTAGTTAAGTATTAGTTGACTAATATTTGTTTAAATACATAGAACTAAATAAAACATATAGAACTAAAAAATTAGGCCCCATTAAATCTAAAAGAATTCTTCAGCAAAAAGAAAAGCTTCGTGGACCTATCTGAGCTACTCACAATTAGATAGGAATGTTATACAGACCTAACATTCAGTCAACTGTCCCAGTTTCTGCCTGGGTCATGTGGATCAGCAGTTTCATTTGAGAGCACAGGCTTCCTCTGTCTTAGTGAACAACTGTCAGCCCTAGTAAACATATGATCAATATTCAGAGGTAAATAAATGCAACTTCATGCAAGACTGTGTGCAGAGCAACATCAGAGAGATGAAACTACAACACCAGATGAATGTAGGCACATTGAAAAATAAACCTCATAAAGGTGACATTAGTTGAGGAATTTTCTGTTCTCAGTGTTAGGTAAGCTCAAGCAGGACTCTGCTATAGAGACAGACACCACTGTCCATGTGTAAAAGAGATGCTTCAAGAATGCATGACAGGAAAAACCCTGCAACTGATAATTACAATGCAATCCACATCTCACAGGTTTGCGTTCCCCTTCTCACTTTTGCTAACGCTGTTTTCTGACCCCCTTGTTTTTCAGTTTTACAAGGCAAATTGTCCTTTACTACATTGAATGAGTTTGTAGAAAGCATGCAGGGACAAGACCCCTGATATAGCTAATTAATATCAGTGTTATAGAATATATTGCTTCAGGAGGTGAACTGGAAAGTTGATTGAAAAGTGTAACAGAAAGCTCTTAGGACTGCATCAGGATACAGTCTTGGAAACAACAATAAAGCAGTGCTGTCAGTAGGCTGTTTACACACCTCAGGTGCCGTAAGAAACATGTATGTGAATAGGTTTCATAGTTGCAAAGTGTAATATTGCCCTACCCAAGCCCTTCTTGTGGGGATAAAATGAAATCTAAATGCTCCTCAATTTCTTAAACCATGATGTTTCAATAATCATATTAGTCAGTAAATCGAAATTCTTAGAAGCAACAGGTTGAGTTGATTAATATATTATTGTAATAGCAGCAGCTTTCTTTTATTCATCACAGTTTACATTTTGAATACAAATCTTTTGATAGACACTCATCTACATATATCAGAAAAACTAGAAAAATAAATCATAACTTTGCAGTTGAGCAAAGGAATAAAAAATCAGCTGGGCTATCTCCCACAATATTAATGACAAAAATGAAAAAAAAATGTGTTGCAAAACTATGCTCACATATACACAACATTTATTTGTATTAGACAAAGATGATTTTCTTGACGAAATTAGGTAAAGCTTTAAACACAGTCATTATGATCACCATAGGTTGTGAGGAAAAGCATAGTTTTTGCAGTGAAGAAAGGAGGAATAAAAATTCTGTCATTGATATGCCCATAATTTTTTTGTTGAACCTGAAGGACTTTTGCGAAGAATGTTGTGCACATCCATAGGAGGGGAAAAAAGAATTCCATTTTACTTTCCTGTGATCATCCAGCTGAGTAGTACCTTTTCTTGATAACAGCATGCTTAAAGCCATGTTGCCAAATGTCAGGTTATTTACATGACCAGGATACAGAGTGAGGAACTGAAAAACTATAGCGTTCTGTGAGAGACTGAAATGTTGATACTTAATGACTCCAAACTCCATTTGTGGAGATGGCAGGGTGCTTTTCTGAGTCTGGGTTTGCACTCCCCAAAGGGAAGAGGTGAGTTTTTTGGTGTGTAGCAGCAAGCCTCTGGTCCGCATATGACAGAGGGGTGAGCACTCACCACCAAAGGCAATAAGCCAGGCTTTGAGGCAGATAAGCAGCAGATCCTGTGAGGTAGGATACTGCTTTTTATCATGCCAACTGTTCTCCCTCACACCCCATTCCCCTTCCTGGGGAAGGTCACATTCACACAGAACATTCACATTTGCATGTAAGCCTGACGTTCATACATTCTCATGGGACATAACTGGCTCACCTGAGTTGACCTGAGAGGCAGCAGTCACGTCATAGAAGGTGTCATAACCCATAAAATACCCCCCAAAGCTCCTCCACACTCATTTCTGAAGCCTCCCACCAGAGGACTTAAAGCTCCTTTCCACAAGGGTGCTACCTGGGTGTTCGCACGGAGCCTGAGAGTATATTAACCCACTGAATTCTGTATTTCATGGGCTTCTCCTGACCTCCACAGATGAAGACCGCAGCCTTCACATCGACAAGACTGTGACCACTGATTTTCAACAATCAAGCCTTATCACAGATCCATGGATAGTGGTATTTTTTTACTCTTTTCCTTTCTTTCTCTTTTTTCCCCTCATACATTTTCTTAAGTGATATTTTTATGCTCTTGTGTTGCTATCTTACTATAGATAATAATAACCAAAATGGATACATACCTGATTTCTACTGCAACCAAATTGTTCTAAAACAAACCCAACAGATATATATCTATATTTATATGTTTGCAAACATGATCATTCAGTGTCCTTTCACCCTAATCTGTTCCAAGGGATCTATTAACCACAACCTGCATTACCCTCAACTTCTGGGGATGGTCATAACACTATCCTTCTTGGAAATCTCACTTTCCTTTTTTCTGTCTGTCCTAAGTTTGCTGATCTCTTGTACGTGCTGACACATTTTCTGCCAGCTCTGTGGGGAAATGGACTATGCTTCCATGTGTCTGTAAAATGCCAATTTCACTTAAGAAACTGCACACATTACAGGAAAAAGAAAAAGTAGCTGTGTCATGTCAGTTAATTGAGTTGTATCCTCCAAGTTTCACACTGTAAGACAGTTGCAGCTGTAACCTAAAGCAAGCAGCTAAAAAAGACAAAATACATAGGAGAGGGATTTAGGAAGAGGAGAAAATGTGTCCTCTACTACAGTGTTTCAAAGTTTTTTTTGGTTGTTTTCATTTTTTTATTGTAAATATCCCTACAACCAATCAAAAAAACCCCAAATATCTAAGCAAACAACAAAACACATTTCTACGATGATCAGGCTTATAATTTAGTATATAATAAGTGTTATATATTATTATATAATAAGTGTTATTAAACACTCCATTATAGTGTTAGATATATATATTATATCCATTATATCTCTACTTCTTGTCTGACTATTTTTCTCTTAGCAATTTTTGTCTTCTACTTAAACATTCAACACTTCAACCTATATAAAGCCATTCCCTCAGCTAAATGCTGGAATTATTGCATTCTCATATTTCCATGGTTTACAGAAACTCATAAATCACAGCTCTGTCTAGCCTAGCTGCACCCCCCTCTCCCCCCTCCCCCCCCCCCTCCCCCCCCTTCAACTGTGTCATGATTAAAACATACTGTAAAAATCCCAAAGACCTGCTTAGGAATCCATAGTGACCCTTTTATCCAGCCCCTGGACTTCTCATCAAGCTTATAGATTTACCCATCATCTGTAAGTCATGCAAAATGACTGCTTTTTCCAAGTTTGAGTCTGCAAAATTTTCCCACAGAAATTTCAATTCCTATTTTTCCCTGCTAAATGTTTTTTCTCTCTCCTAAGCTTGACTGGTTCAGGAATTTTTTGCTTGGTTGTAGCTGTATCACAGTTACAGGAGACAATGAGGCAGGAAACATTACAGACACTCATAAATCCTATGATTGTATCCTTGAGGGGAGAAATGATAGCAGCAATCACATGAGAGGCACTACATTTTATGTCTTTCTTAAATTCAGCAAACCCTGAGGAGGAGTTAAACACAGGTAGTTTCAGCATTCTTGATCTAACTTTAAACCGAAATAACTCTGAAAAGAGGGAATGCTGTATGCGTACAGAAATCCCTGCAATCACTGTAACATCAAAAATCATTGTATCCCCAAAAGCATACCCTTTACACACCCACACCGAGTTAGGCATGCCTACCTTGAAAAACTCAGGCCATTCTTGACAACAAAGATGAACTGAACTGATGTTAACCTCAGCATCCCACTTTTTACATTTTATTTATGGCACAAGGTCAGATCACTTGTTTCCTTTGCTTTAGCAAGGTGACAAAGGCTGACTGCTGGGAGAATCTATTCTGTCTGACCAGTCATTGTAACTCACTAATGGATTATAGAAAGCACAGCAAAAAACCAAGAGCATACAAGAAATCTGACTAGGACTTATATTAAGGGTAAGAAAATCTGCAATAAAAACACCATTTCCTTTTTGATTGTGGTAGGAAAACTTACCAAATCATCATGGGTAATGCTTTTTTCAAGACAAATACAGAAATAATTTATAAGAGTTGTTGGGAAAAGTTCTGGATTTTTTGTTTGTTTGTTTGTTTTTATTCTCTAGTTTTAGAAAGGAAGATCTTATAGACATGACAAGACATAGACGAATGCATCTTACAACCTATTTACATTTAAAGTCTATTTACTTTTGAGTTTCTGTGAATAAATAAATAAGATCAAATCCTTTGTAATGCAAAATGAGCTTATAACAGTTAACTTAATCTGGAGATGAAATAAGCTTCAGTAGAGAAACAAATCTTTGCATAAAGGTTCAGAATTCATACATTAATCAGGTTCTGAAAGACAACTGATGCAATCAAATTTAATAAATAAAAAGAGTGAATAATGAAGAGTAAACATAGTTCAGCATGAAGAAAATAGGTAATAAAATGCAATGCAATAATATGAAGATATTGGAATTCAGACTATATGCAAAACATGGCTATTCTGGTATCAATTTTTCTGATACTAACAGGACACCTGAAAAGGACGTGGAGGTAAATTCACTTGTAAATTGGATGTAAAAAAAGTGTACTCTCTAATATATTTTTATTGTCTTATCTAAAAGTTTAAGAATTTAATACAATTTAGCTTTAAACCTTTGCTATTTTATCTAGACTAAAATAAAATAATAAAATCGTGAATGTAAAATATGCAAGTGCGTGCTACACATGTACTTTCAGATTGCTGAAGGAATATACATGCTAAATTTCATTAATCTGAAAACAGATTTACTAACTCTGCAGTCATTTGTAAGCGTCTTTGAAGCAGTGCCATGTTTTCTAAATCTGTTCATACTAATTCTTTCTGCAGAATATATATATGCATACACACATATACACATATATCTCCACTATATCATATCATAGGGCTTATCCAGAACTGACACATGCACGTAAGTGTCTCTAGTGTAACAACAAGCTGATTTAGCTAAAAAGTCCTAATTTTGGAATATGTTGTATTGGTTGTTTTTAATATAAAGGCATGATTTTTCATTTTGCTATTACAAAATCTAAAATTCTCTCTTTACAGCAGTACAGCTCTGAATGTTTTGGAATTAATGTGCAGAATACATATTATTCCCAAAGAACATCTGGCTGAAAGTACTACAGTGTAAAGCACCCTAGAACACATTGCTCCTCTTGGAGCCTTACAATCTTCTTTTATAACAAGCTTTATACAAGCTTTTATAACAGATCAGGAATAATTTGATTCAGAATGAATTTCATGAATTGTGGAAGTTTATTAAATGCTGCAATAATGCGATCTGGAAAATAATAACAAAAAAGTGCATATATTAGTTTCAGCCTTATTTCCAAGCAAAAGGCTTGAGTTTCTTTAAGATATGGTATTATGTGCAGCATTATCAGGTCTGGAATGCACATGCTGGTCAATTTGGTACTTATCTGTATGGAAAACTTAATTTCTCCTTCTCTTAATGCTTATTACTTTGTTTCAAATTTGTCTTAGATGTATTCATTATAAAATACTTACATGAAGTCTCCTCACAGATGTACAGAAAGTGACAAAGCATACTCATAGCCTTGCCCTGACCAAGCGTACAATGCAAACAGAAGTCAAATTTTGCAATCACAAAATTTGTTCAAAAGAACACTAGGAAAAGAATGAGAGTACAATGAGTCTCAGCATGTGACATGGACAACTGACAGGAAAACAGTAGTGATATGGGAAACATATATGTACATGAAAATTCAGAATTTTAGAAGCATATAATGTGCTTAAGCGGGTGGAAGGGATAGAGAACTATATAGTTTATTTAGCAATTTTGTAAAAGTAGAAAAACAACTTGTAACAGAACACATAAGAATGTAACTTGTTAAGTAGAAACAACTTGTAACAGTAAAGGCCATAAAGATAAGAGGTCTATTGTTAAAACTCAGCAAAGCAGGACTTGGGGTATTGTGAAAACCCGATAAAGCAGAACCTGTAGTTTGAGAAACCAGCAAGAACCAGGCTCCTGTTTTTGGCCAGGACAAAGTGACCTGCGACTGCCCAGAGACAGAGGTCAAGCAGTGAACAACTGAGGAAGACCCCTTACTTCATCAGAAAACCCCTGCCCATGACCATTAGGAGGCTTGGCACCACAGAAGATTAATTATAATATGAAGCACAAGGAGGCAGAGAGTGGGTGGGGAATGGGTGGGCAGTGAGAAGTGTGGTTTTGCAGGATCTAAGTGTATTTAAGCCCTAAACCTGTCTCAACCAGGTATGCATGTATGGTGGAAAATCCCCCATGCGTCCCAGCTGGAATAAAACATAACTGCTTTGCAATTTTAATTGTAAAGTCCTTATTCCACATCTCAGTAGCAGAAACTACTGGAAAGATGCATCATGACAGTCTTCTACAGTGATTTGATTGACAGGCTGTGCTAAAATCTGTCTGTGGGAACATCACATACACTGTTTGCCATCCCAGTGATTAGAGAGGTAAGCTATAATAAATTCAAAGATGAGAGGGAAACATTTTCACGTGGGTGCAGAGGACATGAGGTGCAACAGTTTTGTGTTTGTTCCAAGCTGCTGGCTAGGGCTCAGTGCTAACAGTGGCCAGAGCTATGGACTCCTAAGCTCAATAATGCCTGCTCATCACAGCAGGAGAGATGGGTTTCAATATTGTATCTGCCTATGTGCACGTTTTCTTTTTTCTGCCCCCTTACTAAATCCAACATCTAAGTAGCATACTGTGATGTTCCCTTCTCTCCTGCTGGCAAAGGGGTTCCATGTTTTCTATCTGTCAGAGGTGGAAGAAAAGAACTATTTACATATTAATAATACAAAGAAATTAAGAACAGGAAGTGATTTACTTCAGTCCTCTTGCGCAGTATCTGATATAAGCCCGCACAAAGCAAGAATTGTTAAGAGTATCATGTTCTGACAACTTCTGGACATCCTGAAAGTTAGAGACAGAAAAATATCTCTGTTCTCTGCCTGGAGAAAACAAAGCTCTGGGGAGATTTTTTTGTGGCTTTTCAATTCTTAAAGGGGATTTCTAGGAAAGATAGGGATAAATCTTTTAATAGGGCCTCTAGCAGTTAGACAAGGGGTAATGGTTTTAAACTAAAAGAGGGCAGACACAGACTAGATACAAGGAAGAAATTTTTTTACAATGATAGTGGTGAAACACTGTACTGTGTTTCCCAGAGAAGAGGTAGATGTCCCATCCCTGGAAATATTCAAAATCAGGTTGAATGGAGTGCTAAGTATCCTGATCTAGTGTCCCTGCTCATTGCAAGAAGGTTGGACCTTTAAAGTTTCCTTCCAAGCCAGACTATCTATTACAGATTCTATGACTCTATTCTTTTCTGAACCCAGCACTGTGACTCCAATAATGGAACCAGGAATCACATGTATCACAGCCATCAGTACAAGAAGTATTGATTTCCTCTATATCTCTTTTGGAACAGTACTTACAAGAATAGTCACAGACTCATCAACTGCAGTGAAAAAGAGGATCAGAAAGGTTTTTTATAGTTAGTGCTTTCCTTACAAGCACTTTCCTTTGATAAAGAGATATGCAATAACAAGCTACTGTATTGTATGTTTCTATTACCAGATCTCAAAGCTCCTTGCTGGCAAGATCTAATGTATTAGGCACACATTCTAAAGATGGAGTAATGGACACATGCTAAAATTACTTTTATGAAGTCGACACATCAGAAGCAGGGACTGAAAAGAGAAACAAGATGGAAACAATTGATGTTTTCACTGAAAAATGATTGATATTGTCTTTTCTAGCACCTTAGAAAGGCAGCTGAATTATTGGCTTGTACACTGTAGGATTTCACTTGACAGTCCTCAGATATCATCATTTGTATGAGGATCATTCATCTACTCCTCTTTTCCCTATGAAGCATGACACATCTAAGAGTGCATTCAATCACACCGCTATCCCAGCCACCAATACAACCCATGAGACCCAAACCAGAATTTTTTAAAATGAATCAAATAAAAAAAATTACTGCACTTCCAGACACCATGAATTTATACTTATTACGTGTGCAATTCTTGTGGAATAGACTGTATTGCTTAGTTTTTCTCTTTTTCTAATACATCTTTGTGGAAATCTAATTTCTCCATAGGTTGTTAAAAATGTCTACGAAAAAAGTTATCAATTGTTGAAACATGCAGTTATATTTTTATTAAAAACAAACAAACAAAACCCCTCCAAACTTTTCTACATTTTTTTGTAAATTATATATTTAAAAAAAGAAAAAATCTTGAGTGTCATTTTCTCAATTTAGATATTGAATATGCATGAGAAATCAGTAAATGTAGGACCATTTGTGTTAGTAAGAAGGGGTTTCTGGCTAAAAGAATTAAATTAATGCAAACATGAAAATAATGCAGCTAATCCATTAACTACTTAAAGACAAACCTAGCAGTAAATTAATGCACATTAATCAGGAGTTAGTGAAAAGAATTAGGAATAAAGTGAATCTTACAAGGTCTTATTAACTAATCTGTTAATTCAGGATCATGAGAAATTTTCTGAATTAGTAATGATTTTAAAATTTTTGCCCATAATAAATAGCTAAAACACAGCATTGACCATCAAATGAACTTTACTCTCAGTCTTTTAAATTTGTTTTCCATATAGACTGCAGCTGAAGAGAGAGTGAAAGTTATAACACTGAACTATAAAATAATCAAGAACTAATTAACAATTCCCGTGGTAGGTCTGCTGTGCTACAGATATCACAAGATTAAAAATAAAAAAAAAAATATGTTGACAGGTAAGATTTTCCCCTGGCAAATATAATGTGTAGTTTATACTCTTTTGGGGTAAAAGTAAGTTTGTAAATCTTTGAAGGAAAAAAATGGTTAATAATAAATTATTTAACACAGCAACAAAGGAGCTTTCTATAACTCATGAACAAATATTAGTATCTAAAATGAAAGGACTGAGGAGAATGGAAGCAGATAAAACAACAAAAACTTTTCTCAAATTACTCAAGTATCTGCCACATTAATTTTTTTATTACTTTAACTTTCAGCTGCTCGGATCCTGCAGTTGAGGTGGACTCTACAGCTGTATTTGCACTCCCCAGGTGGCATATCATGTCCAGTAAACAAAATATAGGAAGATCCTGTGGGTGTCCAATAATATCAGCCTCAGAAATAGCTCTTTGGAAATTGAGATTCTGTAATTATAAGCTCTGTGCATTTCATGTTCTCCTTATCAGATATTTTACCCATACCTTTTAATAACACATTATTTGGATTGTAAATGTCATGAAGATCACAGGCATTTATAGTCTCAAGAAGAAAAAAGTAAAAAAATGAGAGCACAGATAAAGCTTTTAAATATCAAATGTCTTAACTGCCAGGCCCTCTCTTTCTTGAAGACAAGAAGGAGGGAGAAACATTTGAACTAATATCTATATATAGCTTTGCAGTTTTTATTGATGGTTAACAGCAAGCATGAGAAATGAAGCTTTAAATAGGTTGCCAGTAGTCCTCAGGTATTGTAATATATCAAAAATTTGTCATTTTCATCGAATTTATCACCTGGCCACTGTAACATCTTTAGACCAACCACAAAGGATGCTATGAGTCCCTACTGCTAACATTATTCTTATGGATCCTGGTGTTTCATGGAAGAAAGGTTTGCAGTAGCTTCTCACATGTATTAAAGCATGCTCAGCATTATTAATTGGTCTGACACAAGCAGTATTTTTGCTGTATACAATTGAACAAAAAGCCTTACTCAGTGCAAAGCTTTCATCAAATTATCTACCAGTAAAAGCTGCCAAGCTGATTGAAAGTGTCAGTGAAAGGGGGAGGTGATATATAACAACACAATTTTCGTTTCACAAAGTGATATTTTTAGCCTTTGCAATTTGTACTGAGACTCATTATTCTTCTCCATTATGAGTAGAGGGGAAACTCTGTAAGTGCCCAAGTCTGTGACTTCTCTAATTTTAAATCTAGCTCAAATGACTGTTTTCTGCAGGGAAATGACTAAATGATATACAGCCACTCACCAAGCATTTGCCTCCTGTTCACATTTAGGGAAAGCTATCAAGAATTAAACTCTGTGCAGCCATTACACTGGTAAGGATATTAAAGCTAGGACTGTGCTACATTAGCTGCAACATAATGAAGGATGTTGCATTGCAGTCAGTCTAGAATTGATGTCACAGGACAGATGCCTGTGTCACAAACACAGAGAGCTACAGCACCATAATTTGGTACCTGCTCTCGGTTGAACATTTCTTGGCACAACATAATCATTTGCCATCCCTTTAGCTCCCTTTTGGGAATCTAAACAGGCTATTTTTTTTTTTCTTTAATAACAGCAGGATTTTATTGAACTTTTGTACACCTGTGTACGAAATGATCCAACAGTACTCATAATGTGTACACAGATAAGAAAACTATATTAGCATGTGGGCCTGACATTTCTGAGTCTGAGAGATTTTTAGCCTGCTAGCAGCTGCTAACTTCTTCCCCAAGGGAAAACTTCTTAACAAGGTTTCTTTTCAAAACAATCTTGGAAAACAATTATTCTTTCTCAACAATCTTCTCCAGGTGGTGTTTTGCTATTTCTCTAGCTTAACCAATGAGATTAGAGAGGTGTTGTTCTTATTCATCAATCATGTTAAGTCTGTATCGATATACCTTATAAAAAGGTGGTAAGAATGAGATAACAAAGCTTTCTATGCTTTTGCCTTCTGAAGTATTTTGGAGTCCTTTGTCTTTCTTTCGTGTCCTACTGTGACACTAGCAGCTGATGGGAACATGTAAAACCATTTGAAAAGCATAGGAATTCTTTTTTTATTTATTTACTTTTAAAGTTAAAGTAATCAAGTGGTAAATTCAAACTAGTAAAACAAAATCATTCATAGTATCACAGAACATCCTGAGTTGGAAGGAACCCACAAAGATAATTGAAGTCCAAATCCTGTCTCTGCACAGAAAAGCTCCAAGAATCCCACCATGTGCCTGAGTGTGTTGTCCAAATACTTCTTGAGCTCTGTCAGACTTTGTGCTGTGATCACTTCCTTGGGGAGCCTGTTCCAGTGCCCAACTACCCTCTGATTGAAAAACCTTTTTCTAATATCCAGCCCAAACCTCTCCTGACACGACTTCATGCCATTCCCTTGGATCCTGTCACTGGTCACCAGAGTGAAGATATTAGTGCCTGTCTCATATGGCTTTGCCTCTAGGCCCTTCCCCTTTTTCATATCCCTCATTTGGACACTGGCCATTCACTGACATTTTGTTAGTTTGGGGATTGTTTTTACTGATTATTATTGTGATTGTTACTATTACTATTATTATTTTATGTCTGTACACTAGAAATAAATTTAAATCAAGAAATTTCAGACAAATGTTTTCTTGAAAATATATTTCCCATTGTAGAGGCAATGAAGCACATCTATGAATTCTCTATTTAGCAAGAAATATCTAGGTTTCAATGCTTTCAATTTAAAATAATTTTTAAAAAATATTTCAAGGTGATTTTAATTCATTCCTTCTTTATTTCAGAGTCAGTTATTTGAACTATTTAAAAAGCCAAATCATAGTAAGACTGTAGTGAAACAAAAAAAATAACAGTTTTGACTCTGCAGCACTTTTCAGGGGGTAATCCCCTAAAGCCACAAGGCCACAGAAGATAAAGAAATATGTTACCCAGTTTACACAGAAACCAAGTCCTGTACCTGACTTTTACTTCAGTGAACTCTTTGCTAGACTGTGCAGGAAAAATTTGTTGGCCTCACTTAGAAGCAAGAAATACTATAGGTCATGGCATACAGTGACAAAGGTCCTTGTATACCTCTATGTGTTCCTTCAGCAGAGCCTGTATTTTTGTCTCAAGTTCCTATTCCAGTACAAAGTGAAATGAAATATATCTGTTATGCAACTGCAAAAATAAAAAAAGTTTTTGTGTGAAATTTACTAAGGGAAAAAATAAGCTTGCTACTTTTTCTCCTCTAGCTTTTTCTATATTTCAGGGTTGAGACAATTCAGAACAAACATATACAGACCAAGGTTAACACCGCACACAGAACACATTCAGTAATTATCAGAAAGAAAATAAAACAATAAAGGTATAAGTCACACTAGAAGTAAACTGCAGCAAATTCTTTAGAAACCAATAAATTCCCATTAGAAACTAGAAATTGTTTTAGGAAAGAACAGAACCACCTGTCTTCTTTCTCCAGGGTAGGAACATTAGGACCCGAAATTGTCATTGAAAACTTGCACTTGGGATGCTTGGTTTGTGGGTGCAAATTTGAAAATGCATGTTTTCCACTGATGATCACAGAGTCTAAATGGGATCTTTACAGACCCTTTTTGTGATATCTGTTCAATGTTAATCTGTTCAATTTCATAGGAATATTGGAAATCAAATGTTTGTCTCCAGGCTCTATACATATGTAGACCATATATATATATATATATATATATAAACCTTCCCAAAACACTGAATGGCAGGAAAAAATCTAAGACTGTGTAACTTTTTGACTTGCAGAGGTAGAATTGAAATTCCCTGCATAGGTAGACAGTGGTCACCTAGTGACTGAAGTCTACATGACAGGGACCAGCAATGCTGCCTCTGGAATTGCAAGACATAGTTTATAGTTTTGCAAGCCGGATATTCACCATTCTTTACTTCTATAGAAAAAAACCCAAAACACTGAATCATGTAATGGAAATTTGGTTTAGGTTATTGTACAGCTCCAGGAATCAGTTGGTGGGAAACCTCAAATCCGTTTTGGCTTTTTCTCCCTTTTCTCTGTCCATTGGCAACATTAAACTCAAAAGAGCTTTGCAACATCTGTCACCCCAGCAAGCACTTGAGGCCGTTAGAACAGCTCTGGCTTGAGTCACTGAGGGGAGTAACTGCAGTAATGGGTTGCTGGTTGCTCCTATCCCAGTTCTGTGCTCATCCTCAAAACACAGTCAGCTAAAATGCAGATATGAAATATTTAAAGCTACTTAGAACTTCATGGAAATTTTATACCACATAATAGGTTCTCTAGCAGTAGTTTTTGGTCATCTGAAACCTTAAAGTGGACTTGAGTACTATGGCATTACATTAAATATTTGGGTTAAAGATCACCTTAACCCATTATAATAGAGGGACTAAAATGTGATAGAAGAAATAAAGACTCCAGAACAGTATTATAAGTACAAGATTTTAACAAAATCTTCAACACAATATTATTAATTAATAATATTTTTATTATTGAGATAAATAATTTGCTCAAAGCATAATTTGCCTTTTAAAAGAATGTATTATTTTGTTATGCATTTACAAAATTGCCTCTTAAAAATTCTAAGTTCAGCAAGTATGCTTGCTAAGATACTGATATGAGGAGATGGAGAAGCAGCACACCAGATCTACCCATATCCACTTCATTTAGTATTTCCAAGTGTTTTTACCAGCAAAAAGAAAAAAGGCTTTGCAGAATGCTGAAAAGCACCAGTCGTACTTAGGGTTTTTTCCTTATTTCATAGCATACATTATTATTCTAGTCCTGCCTGAAGCATCATACAAGTTTTACTTGCCATTTTGTTAAAGTTGATTAAAAAAAAAAAAAAGAAACAGGGTAGGTATACTTCAAAAACAGATGGCTAGATTATCTTGTAAATTCTGTACCTGGTGGTGCATGATTGTTCAAAAGTTCATAAGAAAATTATTTCTTTGGTGGAAAGAGGTCAGGATCTGAAAGTCAGCTTGATACCTAATCAAGAAAAAGAACAAAATCACTAGTAATAAAGTTTCTGCAGGTCAAGCATTTCCTTGGGCAACTTCTATGGAAGCTGACTATTCCCAAAATAGACTTTAAATTACATCTTTACAATTCTATTATCTTTAGTATAGTAGAATTTGAGGATGCAATTTGATGAGAAATCAGTTTGATAAAAGACCCTGCAAATAAAATGGAGTTCTGATGACTATATAAAAAATAGTGTTGATTATAAAACATCAGAGACCAATTCATTAAAAGTGTGCCAGTAATGTACGTGGGAGAATATAAACAAGTAAACATAAAACCAAGTTCAATGACTTTTTTTAATTACAGTCATTTCAGGACTGAACTATATATTGAGGGAAAAGAAGGGCTTTGTATTTTCTTTCTCTTTTTTGTCCTTTGCCCTAGTATTTTCTTTCTCTTTTTTGTCCTTTGCCCTAAGTACTGGGCATAGATTGCTCAAAAAAATCTTACTGCCACTTTCTGATTTCATGTACCTGTAGATATAGATGAACATGAAGGAAGAATTGGTAGTCAACCAAAAAACTTAGTCACAGGTAATTAAGATAAAAGAATGAGACATGCAAAAAGGAAAGACTGCTGCCAAAGAACTGTAGATAAAATTTCTCCCCATTAATATAAAAAGAAAATTAGACTGTGACAGGAAAAAAGAAAAAGCCTAAGAAGATAAGAAAACAGGTAAGAAAAATAATATATGTCTAGAACAAGAAGGAAGTCAGTGGAAAAGATTAATAACACAATGGTGGACAGTGTCGAAGACAAACTTTCTAGGGCAAGTGGTAATTCAGAAGCATTTGTTCTCTACCTTGGAATCCTCTGGCAGAAATTGCTACACATCCTTTAAGAGACCTTTCTTCTATCTCTGGTGCATTGAAAAAGTAGTCAGTACTTTTTGATAGGTTTTGCTATCTCTGTCTAGTTTTCTATTAAGACATTCTCAATGAACTCTCAATGAGAATGAAAACTTTAAAAATTGGAAAAGATTTATTAATGCTAACTTATGAATTATATTTTCCAATTTTTATTTACCATGGGTGTTTTTAAGGACTTGATTGACAGTGCTATTCTAAAATTCAGAAATTCTGTAATAAGCCCAAAACCTATTTTAACCATCTCAGTAATTTATTGTTTTGCTTATAGAACTAAAATTATGCAATCACGTGAAATCAATGTTTCTCAGCACAAGTTTGCTTATTCTGTCCAAAAACTAAGAAAATGTTTATATATCTATATCTACCTATCTATCTCAAATCATACTAGTACATGGATTGAGTTAATGGATACATCCAGATTTCCAGGTTGAACAAAATCACAAAACAGACCTTGAGCATACAAGACGAAGGTACAAGTGTATAAGGATTGCCAAAAGACACTTCTTTCAGAGAAAATTGAATAGAAGCTTTTAAAAATGAGTCAGATTAAGTATGAAGGCCTTCCTTGGATATGTTGAGCTGAAATTCTCTTAGACTGAAGGTGTGAGAAGAGGTATGTAAAGGCTTCCAACACATGCAAAGAGTTTTCTTTCATCTTGTGACAGGCCCATCTTTTGGTCTGATTTTCTCTGGTTCATGAAAGCCTTTTTTTCTTCTGTATTTATGCAGTAACATTACTATGAGCTTAAGCAAAGTATAAGATGAGACCTTTTCATCTTTTCCTTTTGTGAGAGATTTGATTAGTATTTTGTCATCACAATATATGTGTTTCCTCTCTTCTGATAACACACTGTGTTTTCAGGTTTTCCCTAAATAAGTTTTATAATCATCTTAATAAAATAAATTTCTCTCTCTATGTATGAATTTCAAAAGGATAACAAATGAAACAGAAAATTTTAATATTTAGAATTGCATACTAATTGAAAAAAACACCTATTTCTGTGTAAGCTTAGTTTTAAGCAATTCTGCCAGATGTGGGACATTGCCTTGGATTCAGTGTGTCTTATAATGAAACTTGAAATTCCTCAGAGAAAAATTAGAGATGTTAAAATTAGCATACAGAGATCTTAGTTCCATGTCCGCAGCTGTAGGCTGTTAAGTCTCCCCAGAGTGACTCAGGTAACACCACATTAAAGCAGGAGCAAGAGCAAAAGATACAAGGTAATACAACCTCAGTATCCTGAATTATCAAAACTTAAACTGCTTAAAATTTTGGTGTCACTTTGATAAGGACAGGATTTAACTCTTCAGTAAGGGACAGAGGAAGCCATTCTGTTTTACACAGAATTGAGTACTTTTTGTCAGAACAGTACAGAAGAACCCAAACCAGCACAATTTTCCCTTTCACCAGACTGTAGTGATTTCATTGGAGTTTCTTGTCAAATATCTATAGATATAGATCTATGGGGGCTCATACATTTAGTTTTAGTCTATGGAAGATTTTATCCAGTCCTTTTCCAAACTTGGTACCTGCTGATGACTGGAGGAGATTCTGTGGCAGTCACTATCTTATTTAAAACTTTATGTCTATGATTAACTTCTATTATGCATCAAGATACACATTTCATATTTCCTGACAAGCTTCTCAGAGTTGTACAGATGCATGCCTTAGAAATTATTTTGTTGCCTAGATTCCTTTTACTAATCTTCTGGGTTCTTTAAAAGGACCAGATTCACAGAAATATGTAATCAACTAATCTTTTGACATGGTACTGTTTAATGTTTACCTTTCTGGTTCCTGGCACAGAACTCCAATTCTCTTTGCAGGTAAATGTTTTATGAATGCCCCAAGTCAATTAGCAGAATCACAGTAGGCACTGAGGAGGATCAGGGCAAAATTCATTTCCTGTCTCATTTTGACTAAATCATGAAGCAGTGACCTGAGACTGAGCACTGCAAAATCATTGTGATTCATTTTTTCTTTTAGCATTTTAACCTTAAATGAGGTATTTCTAACAGATTAAAACATTAATGTTTTAATCTCTAGAGAAAAATAGTTCTTAGCAAAACAAATTCAAAATAGAATTTGGAGTAACTGACAGAAAATGTTCTGGTTTTAAAACCCTTCAGTACAACCTGCTGAGATCAGATACTGGAAAAATATTTACCTACTTCAAATATTTTTTTTGAATTTTAGAATTAAATAGTAGAGCAGTGTAAGGCCCTGTGAGAGCACAGAAGCACCTAGCTGTATATGGCTGTACTGATGGGGCTTTAATTAGGACTACTTGAAGAAATCCCAGTTTGCCAGTCATCTCCCTTAAAATGAACACTCTCTTGTTCCAAACTATATTTATAACTTTTTTATTCATAGTACATTGGAGCATGCTTTCTTTGACCTTCATGCAAATTCGAATTGGAAGCACCAGTTTCTCTGGCAATTTTACACCTCTCTTACGTAGATGCAGCTTTGTTCCATTACCTATCCCCCACCCCAAGAATATGACTGATAAACAGTTTAGCAGGAATTGTTCTTGAAAAGTCTGATACAGCTTTTAGGTTGCTGATTGCAGCTGCCTGAAAAGCTTTTGCAGCTGTGGTAAAATGGAGAAGGTACTGACAATCAGAGACAGGAAACTGCAGGAACCAACAATGACAGATTGTGAACATGGTACCATTTCTCATGTAACCAGCTATTGCGATCATATAATTTGAACAGAAAGCCTTCAGTTGATAGGTCACTGTATTTTCAGAATTTCCCAATAACAAAAGCCATTATAGAGAGCTTAAGAATGGTGTGTATGGGGTTTTTTGTTTGTTTGTTTTTTTAACTACAGTGTGCATTAGGAAGTCCAAAAAATAATGGCCAACACATTTATTAATAACTACCACATTCTGAGAGTGCTTTACTCTCCTAGAACAAAGAGGGAAACACATTTTATTGTCACAGGAGAGTATAAAGCTGTCTATAAGCCACGCATCACCAAAACTGTAAGTTATGTACATTGCCGGTAGCTCTATCTTTACCTGTTACTGCGATTGACTGCTCCTCTCTTTCACCAGCACATCTTTTAAAAACATTTCTACTGATAAAACTTTGCTTTCCCTTTCCTTCTTCTAATGAAATGTCAGACTTTTGTTCTTTTCCTTCAATTTCTCTCTGATCATTGTTATCTCCTGCCTCATCACACTTATGAAATTTTCCCCCACGTGCTTCTTGCGTATTAAATAGATTAATATTCTAATTGTTTATGCAGTGATGGTGGTGTTTTACTGGCATTAAATGCTTTGCTGGATCTAGTCCTTCAACAAAGGCCCATATTTGCACTGAAGTTAATTCCACAAAGCCCATGAGGGGTCAGGCATCAAAAAATGTTCTGAAAACTGATGAATTCTAATTGGTAGGATAACCAGAATGTACAAGTACTTTTGATTTACTGCTGCTGACGGCTGACTCTATCTGTCAGATCCCTTCCTGAAGAAAGGCGTCAGAGTCTTCCTCAATGTGCTTGGTACTTATTTTGCTCTTTTTAAGAACTGCAGTGCTAGAGGTGCTGTCACTGCTACCCACTTTTCATATATTGCTCAGAGTTTATGAAAGCAGATTTCAATCTTTGTGAACTGAGAATAACTTCAGAAGCTTGAAGTTATCACCCAGAACTAGAAAGAGAGTAGCCAACTTTGGTAAAGACTCAGATCTTACTGAAGGTGTGAATGCAAAACTGACTGTACCCAAGAGAGTAGATGAAGAGGAATCCTGGAATCATTACTTTTCTACAGTGAGGTGAGGACTAGCCATGCACTGTAAAAGTGCTCAGTGCCAACTCTCTGGTATAAAAAGAAACGTAATATAAGTTTTTCATCAATTTGAAAAAGAGCAGTACTGAAAACTCGACCATTTTGAAAAAGCCTACATTGAAACACTTCTAGGGATGATCCGACATCTGATTTATGACTGGAGGACATACTTATATAAAACACAACAGGGCTGTAATTTAGTATGTTCCTGCTATCTTCCAGTGGCTAGACATTGTTCAACACTAGCTGTATTTCTCTCTTTTTCACAGAAGCTAGAAATGCTATTATTGCCTTCCACAGCTTCACTTGTGTTCTGGTTTGAACCTTTTCTCTTGGAACTTTCCTCTGTGTGGATGTGGAAAAGGGGAAGGAGACACAAAGATTCTCTTTAGTTTTGTTTTTCAGAGCAAGAAGTCAATTGCCCTAATTGAAATCTCTCATCTTATTTAAAGGCTGCTTTTAATCAAAACTGTATGTGCAAATACCTGCGTCAATACTGATTCTGCTTGTCTTTGTAGTCTGAAAGCTTAGATTTAATTCTCACTCTTCCTAGGACATAGTTTTGCTCAAAATAAAGAATCTCATGTCCCCCCTGCCTCTAATGAAGACCTGGAAATGATGAGGAGTCACTGAAAATAATGGTCTGATTATGAGAGAAAAGGATCAGGAGTCTTGACTGAGAGGAACCTGATTCTGACAAAGAGAGGTTGTTAAGTTGCATAATGCTACCTCTGTATTATTCTGGAGGAAAAAAAAAAAAAAATCATTTGCTACACATGTGCACACATACAATTTACCTAGATTTATAATAGGAACTATGGTTAAGGAGAAATTTGATCATAAACAGTGAGATACCTGGCATAGAACAGTTATTAATTTTTTTCATACAGTGAATTGTAATATATACAGTGCAGTAAAAGTCACAATGACAAAAATAACTATGAACTTTTACTTTATTCTGTTTTTAAGATCAGGTGCCCACTATGACTCTTCAGCCTTCCTGGTAAAAGCTAAAATAAGTGCCTCAAGCCAGAGAGCTACAGTTACTCCTTCAGTTTTATCAATGGCTTCAGTTTCTGACCGATGCCTATTACACCAAATGAACTAAAAATAATGTAGAAGGCTCTTGCAATATTGACTTAAAGAACAAGACAAGGAAAAGAAAGGTCTCATTAGGCTTGTGCACTGGTGATGTCCCAGTACTATGAATATTCAGAGGTCTGGGCCAGCATCTCATAGATTGACAGTATAAAACTGGGAAAACAACACAAAAGGATGAACACCTTCTTACTAAATAGAGTAGGAAAAATAGTAGAAGAGGTCTAGAAAGCTATAGGTGACATGAGAAACATTAACAAGGCATTAACCATTTCCCAACAGAAAAAACAGGGGCATTATTTTAAGTCTATATTTGCTAATAAAGAAAAACTATCAGGAAATACACTAGTTTGTTTTCATTTTTACATTTTTTAATTTTTCCAGTTAATATCTACCATTCTATTCTCCCAGGATAAGACCTGTAATGGTAGATATTAAAAATTGTCTTTGGGAAGATGAGAAATGAACTTTACATTCAGTGTTGAATCTAAGTGATTAAGCAGTGCTTATTAATTTTCCTGAGCCCATAAAGAAGTATATTCATTTTCTTTTTTTTTTAAATGCACTTGAAATGTAGATTATAAAGTGCATTGAAAAGTGGTAAAGAGAAAAACATTAACAAATAAATCAAATAAAATTTCTCACTTGTGCAATTAAGAATCTGCTGTCACTGGTTTTTCTTCAAAAGCAATACTGCACTTTTATTCCAGCAATTTTCTTGAAATGAACCTGTGCACTCTTTAGGATGAAGAAATGCTGTCATATAACCACCACTGCACTGAGAAGCCACAATTCCAAGGGGTGAGAGGGAAAAACTAACCACGGAAGAAATGCTTGGCATCTGCAGTGATGGACATAGACCAGTATATTGGGTACATGTCTGAAAATTTTACCTCCAGGTGTGTAGACTTAGCACATGCTCAGACGAGCACCACTCCTTGGGCATCCTCTCTGGTGCATAAGCTTTAGCATAATAGCCAAGCAGTTTTCATTAGGAGCTGCTCATGCTCATTACAGATTGTTCATGCTTATGATGCTGTCAGCATTGAGTAGAACATGCTTTGATCATGCACAGGTGCTACCCACTAACTGATTAAGCTGTGTATGTGCATTTTCGTGTGTTCTCTAATGCAAAACAAAAGATACAACTACTAGGTTGAAAAAAGGAGGGGCGGGGGGCAGGGCAGGTTGGGAAATGAGGTGATAAGAATGGCATTGGAATTTTCTCCCCAAGAAAATGACACTATCAGAATTTGCAGGATGATGGAGGTGAGAATGACAGAACAAGAACAAAGGAAACATACCATCACCATCAGGACACTGCTGGCTCACACTCAGCTTGCTGACATTCAGGTTCTTCTCAGCAGAGCTGCAGCCCAATCTACCAGCCTGCTTTCCTGCTACAGGCTGTAATAATAATTTAATTCCACTGTTTCTACTTCACATAAGCCAGCACTTTAAGTGGACTGGCAGCTCTACATCTTCCTAAGTTCGTGCTTCTTTTGACTTCTCCGCAATCTTGTATTCTAACTCCCCGCTTCCTAATCCACCTACCTCTGTGTGAAACACAGCCAGCTTAATTTACACAGCCCTACCTTTCTCTGTAATTTAAGCATTTATAGCAAAAAAAATCCTCAATTTTGAGTCTTAACTTAGCATTACTAGTATGGTTATAAGTTTACTTCTCATAATTGTATCCCTTTTTTCAAAGAAGAAGGTCACTTGGTTTGTTCAGTCTAGAGTAGAGGAGACTGAGGGGAGACCTCCTTGTGCTCTTCAACACCTTCATGAGCAGAAACAAAGGGGCAGGTACCATCTCTTCTCTCTTGTGACCAGTGGCAGGACTCAAGGAAACAGTATGAAGCTGAGTCAGGGGAGATTTAGGTTGGATATCAGGATATATTTCACCCAGATATATCACGATATATTTTTTACCCAGAGGGTGGTTGGGCACTGGAACAGGCTCCTAGGGAAGTGGTCACACCACCAAACCTGAGAGAGTTCAAGAAGTATTTGGACAACATAGGCACATGGTAGGATTCTTGGGGTGTCCTGCACAGGGCCAGGAGCTGGACTTGATGATCCTGATGGGTATCTTCCATCTCAGCATATTCTGTGATTCCATGATTTCTGGAATTTTCACTGTGGACCTTCCTGGACATGTAAAAACCACCCAGAACTCAAATATTAAGCAGACTGACCACACTATTTACTACAGAAATTTATTCTGTCTTTTAAGCTGTAACAACAGGTCTTAAAACCATGTTTTTAACTCTGACCACTTGTAATACTATCACCTCATTTACAAAATCCACAGAGCTTAGCAACCTCTTTTAATACAGCTTATGCCAGTCTTCTGCATGATATCTCACAGATGCTTAGAGAGCTTATCCTCTGAGAAGGGCACCTCTCTAGTTGACTGGTTAAGTCCTGAATAAATATTCTCTACTTACAGTCAGAGTAATGGTCTCCTCTGTCACAGGAAAGGGGCATAAGAAATTTTAACCGTTTGTGTACATTGATTCCATTTTAACTGTATATATTTGCAACCAGAAAATTGTTGATTGGGCCACTGCAATTGTAGTTTTTCAGATGTTTTTCAGTATCACTGTGACACATCTTTCTGTATGAATGTTCTTTGTTGTAGAAAATAGAAGGTAGCTAATTACTACAAGCATTCAGGACAGTTTGTAACATTATGTCCTCTGCCTGCATGGAACCATGTCTAACCTTCCAGAGCTAATCAAAGCCACAGATTCTTCAAACTTCCTTCACCTCTTCCAGGGCCTAAGCAGTAGCATGGCTATTCTCCAATATGTTAAGCTTTAAAATATATTAAAAAATGACAATAAGAAAGCCTTTGCAACTTCATGTTCTTTTTATAGAATTTTACTGTGTTTACCAAAAAGTATAATTTACTGTCACCTCTAAGTTTGGCATAATCCTAATTCTTTCTCATTTCAGTGAGTGATTCTGAAATATGAATAACTAAACCTCTCTGGAAATCTGTAAGCAATGAAAATGTAAAAAAAAAAAAACCCTAAACATAAACTCACTGGTCAGTGTAAAGTAGGCTTGGACAACTGGTTGTCTGAACATTTTCATGCAGTCCTGCTGTCTCTGTTAAATTGAACATTACACAAGTAGCACTCTTAAAATATTATTTAAAAATTAACTGAATTGTTAACAACCCTGTGCAGTACAATCACTATGTTTTTTTCAAGCACCATGCATATGAGTGGGTTTTTTCATTGTTTAGATGTTTGAACAAACTACAGTTGAACCTTTATATACAAATATACAAACAGAATCTAAATATTTATACAAATATTCTTTGGTCATATAATATCTTCTGACTTTCCATAAAGCCAATGGATATACAAAAATAAAATATGAAGGTACTTTCTGCTTGATCTCAAGGTTACAGGATAGATATCAATGTTTCATAGCTCTGAAATTAACTGCTGTGTAGGGTTTTTTGGGGTTTTGTTGACTTCTTTTTAAGTTGTTGACGATAACATTTCAATCTCAGTTTTATATGGCACTTTACAAAGAGTTACACTTTGAAGCATTATTGCATAAAGAATAGCATTCACTTCCTGATGCTAAAATGTACTTCAAAATGAAAGCAAATTCAGCTGAATCTTGAAGGAGGACCACTTGTTTGCAACAGGGGTATAGGTATCATCAGTATCAGAAATTACATGATTTTAAGACACACTATATAAATAGTGTGAATAAATTGATTAACTTTTGATCAGAAAGTTGTAGCAGAAGACAGATTCAGGGAGAGAAAGAGACAAAGAGATAAGAGATAGAAACTCAGAATAAGTAAGTGGGGAACAGAGATGTCTAAAAAGCTCAGACTACCTTTCCTTTCCCTGTTACTTTCTTCCCCCAAAACCCACTCATTCACTCAATTTAATTAATAAGTTTGTGAGCAGATAAAGCACTCAATACTTCTTGACTTCAAAAATACCACTGAGAACATCCACTTGAGAAAATATGTTGTCTCAATTCATAGCTTGTTATAAGTCAAAACACTATCTAATTTCTCGTATTTTTCACTGTGCAAGATCCCAAGAGTGCTTAAATTTCTATATTTTGGAGTATTTTCCACAGTGATTGCTTACATGAATAGATTTTTTCATCTAAGTCAGTGAGCATTTATCCTATTTCCCTGACATTCACTTTGTCTCCTTTCCCTCTCCACCTTCAAAAGAGTTTAACCCAAGTTTACTGTGCTCAAAAACAGGTTCTTTAATGTAGAAGTTAACTTAGTGATGACAGAGGCTTTATCTTATTTGTTCATAGTTTACCCTTAGAGGAATGACTCCCAGCAGCAAAGAGGAAATACTCGTTAACTTTTGCCCTTCTATTGCACTACTAGTGAGCAGAAACACTGCAAGGAAGGAAGAGAATGGTCCTTTCTTCAAAGCAAACCTGCCCCATTGGGACAAACATAGCAAGATCTACTACCAGAAAAGAGTTTCTGACAACAAGGACTGAGAGGTATCTAAGAAGAGCAGGGAGCAGGAGCATAGGTGTATTTCAGCAGTGATGGTAACATTTGTTTTTGAAGGGACTAAGTACAGACTATATAGATATTTTTTTTGTCAAACCTAGCCTCTAATTTTTAAAATACATAAGACTTAGAGAATGTTAAAATTCATAGTCCTTACATAATCAGCTTATTTTCACAGACTGTGATATTATAAACCCAAACATTATAAAACTATGCTTTCAAGCAGTCTGTCCATAATTTCTCCAGCCACAATACTACTTTATATAGATAGATTACAAAGTCCAACATTAGTGTAATAGCAACAGCACCTCTAGGTTTACACCTTGATTTTACTTCATGGCATGATAAAAGTTTCTTTTCTCCAGTGTAGAAAAAAGTACAGCCCACCTTCTCTCTTACACTGGTACTCTCTCCCTAATTTTAGCCTCTTGCTCACCTTCTATTCTAAACCAGCAGAACAGCACTTGCTCTCACTCCTGGCAAAACATTTGGCATGTTAATAAATTCTCTGTAGCAAATATGTCATGGAATAAGTGCTCTACTTATATTTGCAAAGAAGACTCTACTCATCGTTCCAAGCTATCAGTAGACTTCATTTTAAAAAAAAAATCAGAGAAAAGGACTAGAAGAGGCTAAAAATAGATTGTATAACCTCATAATTATTATTATTATATTATTTCATAAATTTACAAGTCCATAAAAGGCCATGCTTTTAGCACTGATTCTTCAGTAAAAGTTAATCTGCCTATGATCAAAGAGAAAAGAAAAATTTAACAGACAATTATATGAAAAAAAAATGACCATTGAAATATATAACAAGAATCATGCTGTCAAAAAGATTCTGCTTGCACATCCTACCTTGTCTTTCCTGCTTCCAGTTAAAATGAGTCTTTGCCCTCCTGCCATTTTCCATGATTGTTGCAACTCAGGAGTATTCCCAACTCAGATCTCCACTACAAACCCCTACTTGGTCCCATTGCATCCCTTATCCAACTTTTTCTATCTATTTGCCCCTTCATTTTCTACCACCAAAAAGCCATGTTTTGTTTTGTCACTTTGTTTCACAATTTAGCTTTCTTATGCTCTTCTCCATCAAAATTCCTGCATAAACTTGATTTCCCTCTCTGCGTTTTCTATCTTCCTGCTTCTCTTCCCTGTTAAAGCCTGAAAAGGCTACATGGACACATAGAAGATCATAAAGCTTTGCATTGTGTTTTAGAGAGTTTCTTGTGAAGTAGGGTTTCATAAGTCAAAACCCCAAACATACAAACAAACAAAACTTTCTGGATCCAGGAAGACAAGACTTTTTGCTGAGTGATTTCCTGGGGTTATGGAGCCTTTGTGTTTTATGTTAAGACGCTGTGAGCTTTCTCACATGGTTCTAGTTTACCCATGAATATTTTTTCCACAAATAAAGACAAAAAAATTACAACCCTGTGAAAAAAATTACTAAGAATTTGGGCATTCGTGAAACATTAAAGATATGACAAATACAGAGTAAAGCAGTATTGCAAGCACAGAGCTTCATAAGAAGCTTTCAACAACTCCTAGCAAAAAATTAATGTATTCACTGCAATATAAAGGTGTTATATTTTTGAAGCCTAAACCAGTATTTCTATGTTAAGCAAAATGACCCATGCTCTTAGACATCTTTTACAAACACATTTCTTTGATTTCACTAAAAGTATATTTTCAATGTAACATTACATTTGAGACAAATTCAGATTTTTTTTACCTTTCTGATAGGCAACAAACCCTATTGGAACATCAAGAAATATAGCATAGTGAAGATTAGGGTTTACTACACTTTTCCCCAGCATACACAAAGCCAGTACCATGAGCCACTGCTATCTTCTCCCTAGGAAAGATGTAGTAAGCATTCTCTGTTACTGTGTGGACCTAGAACTATTTACATTCTGAGCGTTTTCACATTCGCGCTTTTTAAGGGGTGAAAATGAGTAATTATTTTACATATGTCTCAGTTTCAACTGCTCATGCATACAGCTAATTAGCCATTAGTTGCATTTTAGCGCATTTATAGCTTTAAAGTATGTATACATACTTCTGCTGCCTGTTTGATGATTACATTATAAGGTGTTGCAGGTTAGATTTGTTTCTTTTTTACTTGTAGAATTTTTTCCATAAGTTGCTAGGAGACTAACTACTGGATACTTATGGGTGTTTGACCAAAACAAAGAGGTGGCCAAAAGTTAGGAGGGGGAAGATAACATGAGTTTTGGGGGCAGGAAAAAAGAGAGGGCGGGAGGCAGCTAGGTGCTCTCCTGCTCCTGGCATTTCAGAGGGAAGATGGCCAGGCTGTTTGCTTGCTGCCAGAGAAGTTCATTGTCACCACCAAGTCCAGTCCTGGGAAATCTACCGTCATCTGCTCCTCTGCCCTGGCATTCTGAGCTCCTGTTCCTGCCCTGCTGGAGCTGGGCTGGCCCTGTCCCACCACCGCCGCTTCTTTGGCACTGCTCTTTTTGCACCCCCCTGCCCTGCTGGGACATCCCTGCCGTTCCAGCTATGACCGCAGAACTTCTGATCTATCCCATCCACCAGCCAGGGATTTTCCATCATTCCAGCTTGGTGCTCTCAAAGTCCTGCAGGGGCACCAAGATCACACTGCCTTGGGCTTTGTGAAGCAAAGCCCTCAAGGTTCCTGGTTCTGTTTTGTTGTTAATGCTGTAGTTGTTGTTTGTTTTGCTTTGTTATACATACTAGTAAAAAACTGTTGTTCCTGTCCCCATATCTTTGCCTGAGAGCCTCCTTAATTTTCAAAATTATAATAATTCAGAGGGAGAGGGTTTGAAGTCTCCATTCCAACGGAGGCCCTGCTCTCCCTGGCAGACACCTGTCTTTTCCAAACCAAGACATAAGGATTCTTCCCACCTGTCCTATGAAAGATGCGAAACTGTTGTAACACAATATACAGTGCACTCCCTTGTCAAGTTGCACAACACTAAATATTTCAAAGATTAATGCTCTTTAAATGTTTACAAAGAAAGATTAGAGCTGGCACTACAGTCTGGTGACTAAATTTAGGGAAGAGAAGACCGAGAAAGGATCTCACTAAGGCATATAAATATTCAAAGAGGGGTGCCAAGGGGATGGCGCCAGACTCTTTTTGTGGTGCCCAGTGACAGAATGAGGAGCAACAGCCATAAACTAAAACACAAGAAGTTTCACCTCAACATGAGTATGGACTTTACACTGAGGATGGCAGAGCATTGGGACAGACTGCCCATAGAGGTAATGGAATTTCTCTCTGTGGAGACACTCAAAACCCACCTGGATGTGTTCCCTTGTCACCTGATCCAGGTGACCCTGCCTTGTGAGTGGGATTGGACTGTATGATTTCCAGAGATCCCTTCCAACCTTAATGATTCTGTGAATCTATGATTCTGTGACAAGCAGACACACATTATGAAATAAACATAAAAGACAAACAGGAAATCGTAACTTTTCAAATACAAAATAGATCGAAAAAATCCTGCAAGAGTGGGAAAACTGGAGTCTGTTTTGCTAGCTGTGGGTAGTTTATTGGTTGTTTTTAAGAGCTACATTAAAGAACTTTTCATTTTCCAAAGCGATTTTGGTAGAAATCCTCAAACCTTGAAGAACAGGTTTGTGTTTGACTGAATAAGCCCTTTTCATCTACAGTTCTGTAACTATCCTGAGGGAGTTCAAAATGATCATAATGATTTATATAACAAGGTTTACTCAACTCAGCTGTCAAGGACAATTTCAGAACAAATACTGCAATTAGCATAGCTACTGTAACTTTCAAATCTGACACTGATGATTTTATCTTGTTGGTTATTTTTTATAAAAAGCTTAATTGGCATATTAAATTTGTAACTTTAACTGACCAAGTATTTTCAAAATTTCCATGTGGTGCAATTGTTTCATTCTCTCTGCCTTAGTTACCTCTCTATATTTCCTTTCCACTAGACAAACCTACTCTGCAGGATTTTTTTTTCAGAGAAAGAGAATATAAGCTTTTTTTTGACATTAACTATATCTCAACAGCTGTCAAGACTTGGGACAAGTACTGCATTCTTGCTGTCACATGGAAGCCAAAATTTTAAGCTCCGTTTCTCTAACAAGATCAAATTTTTAGAAAGGGAAGATAAAATAAGTCCCAGGTTTCATGACACACTTTTCAGTTTCTTAATCATTGTGTTGGTTAAGAGCAAGGCTCCTGGAACACTTGTTCCAAGTTCTTGCAAAAAATACCTCTCGCCAGGAAACTTCTACTCCAGGGGCTGTGAGAGAGAAATCAACTTGTGAAACAATAAGGTCATATGCCCTTCCATGTGAAAATCCCTATTTCAGAAGTTATCTCTATATCTATCTAGACTTCAACTGATTTTATGCCTCCTTTGAACTACTCATGGAAAAAAAAAATAAAGGTGGGGAGAGGATAATACAATCAACTACAATTCTTTAGATATAGCTTGGATGGCTTTCACACTAATAACTTTGATCTTCTCTGATCAGATATTATTCTATTACATCCCTTTTAAGAGAGATAGGAAGACAGAAACTTCAAGCATTCAAGATACAAACATCTATACTGTATCTTTGATGCTATAGAATCTTCCATTTATTTTCTTAATAGTTTCTAACGCTTGATTTGGGATTTTTTTTTTTATGATTACTGTATGCTGAGTTGACACTTTATACAAATATCAGGCATGAACACCAAAAAACTGCTCCTTAGTCTGTCGCTGTAAAATGAGTCATGATTTTTTAATCTTCCTTCTGTGCCTGTGCACCACTTCCAACATGTGTTCAACTTCATTATGCCATTTCATAGTACAATCCCACAGTGTCCTAAGACCTTTTCTTCTACTAATCTAGTTAATCAGTTCTTCAACTGACCAACTTGATTTGCTCTGCGAACTGTTTTTCATTCCACTGATTATTCCATTTTCAAGGCATTAAAGAACTTACTGGCTTGTAGAGTTTCACTACTGATCTTCAGCTACAATAAAAATTTACTGTTTTACTGTTTTCTACCATCTAGCTGTTCCCTTTCCTTAAAAGTCTGTTTTATGGAACTCAGCAGCAGACTTCTGGAAATTTAGAAAGCCTCCATCAATCCATCATCCATTCAATCACGCAACATTTAACTCTTCCATATCTGCCAAGTTTAGGGTAGAATTTCTCTTAAACCGCCCCCCCTTCCACAAACCAAACATGTTGATTGTCCCTAACTAGGTAATATTTAGCTGTGTGTTCATCAATTCTATTCTTAAATATTATTTCTATTACATTGCCTGGACATCAGTCTTACATCTTGTAGCTTCCTGAAGCTATCCTAAAACATTTTCTGTCATCACAGTTAATGTCTTGCCTGAAACTGACTTGAAATTGAAGATATCAAAAATTCCTAATGCTCATTTTCTGTTTATTCAACTATCACTCATGTAGTTTATTTTCCGAGAAGGATTTTTTGAAAAATCACATTCAAAGAAGAAATCCAACCTAAATGTTTCCTCGGTTTCTTGTAAGTGCAGACAGAATAAAGTGCAAAAAGATGTAAAGTTTTTCTGTAATGTCCCTGGCTTCTCCATGTTTTTTAATATTCATTCATCAACCTTGCTCACTGACATCCTGATCTTGAAATACAGAGGAAAAATGTATTAATAGGTAAGTCACATTGTGCTAGTTATTCTTCAAAGCCTTTTTGATCTGTCTTATATTTTTGTCTAGACTAACAGTTTTGGGATTTATCATCTTTAATTTTCTTCATTTAGACAATGCTTAGCCATACTAGTTTCCTGCAGCACTTCTTGGAGTTCATTTCTAAGTACTCTACAATGACAGATAATCACTATCATGGCTGCTTTAGATCTGTAAAAAAAGAGCATTAAATATTCAGAGAGGAGGGCACCCAATTTTCTAGTTCTGTGATTAGAGCAGCCAGAACAGACTACTATTTTCCATCCCTGTTTCCAGAGCTGTTTCCTCAAATCATAAACATATTTTAAATGCAAATATGAATGAGATAAAAACATGGCCATAAAAGCCTTAGCTGATGAAGCTCTATTCTCCTTCCTTCCCTGGCATATTCCAGCATGTTGGACTGCATAGGAGTTCCTAAATGCTTGTATTCTTTTTAAGTGCAAATTTATACCTTGACTGTTTGTGATACTTGATATCTGCTAAGTAAAGTGACAGGAGATTAAATCAACACCACGAGGCATCACAGTTGGTATGCCTTATAAACAATAAAACATCAGACAGACTTTAGCTAATTTGGAGACTGGGCTTTGATCATATTGAGCAGAAGAAAGTTATAAGGAACGTAACAAATAAGTTATGGATCCTCGCAATAAAAAACTCTCTCATTAACTCCCTTGTTTTGCAAATACTTGAAAGATGTGTGTGTTTTACTTTAATTTCATAGTTAACTGCCTTTCTTATATTATTCTATAAATATACCTTATATTACACTTAAAGTTTCTTAAACCATATTTTTTTCTCTGTATTAGAAAATGGAAGGTATGCAAAATAGAAAGTTATCCAGATGATAACTTTGACTCTTAAGGAATTCGTACCACCCTGGGTAGCTTTGCACTTTTCAGCTCAGATATTGTACACTTGTTAGCAAACATTTTCAGACTAGGTGAGAATTCAGGAAAAAAAAGCAAGTTTTTGTTAATTGGAACTCTCTAATAAAATTCTGAGACAGTATTTTTAAACTGTGCATTTGTGCTTATATCATTGTCAGAAAGTAAGAAAATCTATACATTGCTACTGTTTGCTCTTTTGTTTTCCTGTTAAATTTAAGTGTTGAAGCATGAAGGATGAGAAAAAAATTCAGCAATGAGGGCTGGTATCTTGCCTGGGAAAAACAAAACTAACTGATGCTTCTTGTAAAGGAAACTGTCCGTCCCTCCAGGAGCCACTCTGTCAGTCATGCGCGCACACCTGAGCCAGGACCAAGGTACCTTCACAGCTACACCCCCACACTCACACAGTCACACCAGACTTCTGAGCTGGCTCAGAAGAGTCTCAGATTAACTGGTCTTGGTGCAATAACTAAGTAAAATAGCAGCTCTGGCAGGTGCCTATGAGGAAGAACCTTGAATAAAGGACCCCCTTGGGTTTTATCCCCACGCAGTTTAAGCACAGGGAAGTCTGGAACCCTTGGCTCCTGCCATGTCTCTGAGTGTCCAGTCCCCTGGCCAGGCCACAGGTCCCCAGGCCCTTTGTTGAGCAAAGAGTCAGCGATTCCCAGCCTCCCACCTTGGGCTCACGGTCCCAGAGTTCAGCCTGTGGCTCCCTCTGAAGCTGCTCACTGTGATACCTCCACACTTCTCATGAGAACATTCTTCCTTTTCTTAAACAAACTCAAAAGTGAAAAGATTTAGAATGAATTACAGTTTGGCTATGTAGCCTTTTAATAATCAGCTTCATAAACAACCTACAATCACATTTTCAGGGGCAATTTCTCTTCTCCTGTTTCATACATTGTCAGAAAAGAGTAACTTTCCAGCATTGTGGTTGATGTATTCAGAGACAATATAAAGCCAGGGACATAAAAGACAAAAGGGCAAAATGAAGAAACCAAGAAACCACAGAAGAACTAGGCCATTCTAATACAAGAAGTAAGGACAGAAAAAACCATGTATCACCAATATGTGCAGTTATCTTGTATAGATTTAAGTGGAAAAAGCAGAACTTCTAGTTTGATACCATGGCATAATGACATTGTCAACAGGTTTTGTTAACTGACAGGTAAATCCTTATTCAGCGAAAAACAAAGAAAACTCTTGGACCATCCAGGCAATAAATGTATATGTGTTTGATAACAATTAATCTAGAGTATTTTTTTTCAAAGAATAATGCTAAAATCTCATCCAAATTTCACAAACAACTCCAGGACTACTACATATAATTTTTAACCATTGTGACATATGAAATCTAATGTCTAGCAAATAACAGAATTTAAGATTTTAATAAGTATTTTCTTGATGGGCTAATACTTTTTTCCTCTGGTCTTTATAATGGAAATATTAGGAGACCAAATATTAATTTGCAAGAAAAGTAATTACTGATCAGTCTTATCTCTCATGTTAGACGCAGCAATTTTAGAATATGTGATAGGTGTGACATGCAGTGATCTGTAAGATCAGATGTTTCATTGTTGTAGACTCAGGTTGTATATTTGGAGTTTAATTGAAATGGTGCTTCCACTTAAAAATAATTTTTCTCATGAATAAAATAAACCCAATGTGCTTAATTAATTTAAATACTATTGTAACTTTCTGAGAAACAGCAGGCAAATTTCTATTTGATTACTACAGTGTGGGGGGTTTGTTCTCTTGATTTTAATTTTACATTTAGAAGCATGCGCTATCTGCATAAGTAAAGTTTATTAACCAATTTCAAGTAAAATCCCAAGACACTAAGGGCAAAAGGAATAGAGAAAGTCCCACAATACCTTGAACAAAGGCAGTTTATTCTGAAAAGACACTCAGTGTAACTCCTTGGTTTCCTCCACCTAATTTCAAAGGTTTTATTTCACAGTATTGGAAATTCTGACTAGGATCTGAATGTGGAAAAACAAAGCTGAGTTCTGATGAAGCATTTAAGAATCTGCCAGTTGTAAGTCCTTTAAAGGCACTGCTGCAAAACTAGGGCAGTGGAATGGCTGTACCCACACAGCAACTTTCTGTGTAGATGAGTAGAACTCTGTGCAGTTTGTTACACCAGCAGAAATCAATGTCCTTTACAGACAGAACAGAAGCACAATTTCTTGTCAAATCTGACCTTAAAAATAACATTTAGGAAACGCACATATGATTATGATTGTTAATATAAAGTTATCATCTGTTCCCAAATGGAAAATGCTATTTCAAAGTTTAGTTAATATTTATTTATTTTTAAGTTTGAACCTTACAGTTTAAATGAATCAAAGATTGAAAAGTAGTAGAGTACATTAGAATATTTTTTCCCCTTGAAACATTGCACTGTTTTCTTTTGAGCCTGCTGGGGCTTTCAATTATGAAATCAAATCTCACCTCATCATCTGTCATCTCCTGGGAAACAAAAACATGTTGACCTTACCTCCCACTGCTTAGAAGGATGAGTCATTTATTTACTTCATTTCCACAGATGAAATGCACCTGCGCAAGCAGTTGCTTACATTTTATAGGCCAATGCTGTTTTATGGCCAGCAAATTACATTCCCAGGAATTACCCTGTGCATTAGGCAAACACTTCAGTAGTTGAGGAATTGCTATTGCTTTTCTTGTCACTCTTACTGTCCTTTTTCTAACACAAATCTGAATGACAGAGTTACTAGTAATAACCTAATCAAGCTGCTATCACACTTGCTTCATAATGGCAATATAACTGATTGGTAAGTGAAAGCTGAATATAGTAGTAGCCTGTAGTACTAAAAAACCAAAGTAATTTTTAAAGTAGGGCGTTATCTAAAAGCAAAGATTTGGAAAAAAAGTATTCAGAAGTTTTATAATCAGCTTGTTGATTATGAGTGGATACTTTGCAATCTCATCAAGGTAATGTTTTATTAGTATAACTAAAATTATTTTACTGCAGTAAATGTTGGTATTGAAATGTTTTCATTTGAAATTAGTAAAGAGCAATGATTAACCATCCATTACAAATGTAGTGGATTAAGCTTTAATAGCTCTAAAACATACAGAACAATATTTATAGTGCTGGTGTTCAGTGAGACGGTTATTTAAACAGCTTTTACAAATTAAGTCTGAGAACATCTGTATCATTTGTATGACCCACACTTGCTTACCTTGCAAACGGGGCATGATACTTTCAACAGTTGCTATAGCAATAGCAGTAATGATTTTTAAGTAGCAAAGAAGGTGCTACAGTAAAAACCACTTGAAATAACGTTCTCTAATGATAATGCAACAAAACTTTATTTGCTCCTTTTTTGCTTTTCCTAATTAAAAAAAAATACATTTGATAAAGGCGATTTTTAGTTAACCACACTAAGGCCTTGGAAAAAAATATATATGACTGATAAATAATATACATAAAGAAAGTATCTACATTTTTAGAAATAAAAGCTCGGAGAGCCTACAAAGATTTTAAAACTGGTGTAACAAAACATATACAGATGTTTTGTTTATACAGATATATACACAGCTATATATATACAGATATGAGGCTTAGATTTTGCAACTTGCATACAGTAAAATCAAGTTAATGACAGGAAGAATTACACTCATTAGCAAATGCTTGTAAGACTTGCTTTCTTATGAAATGTATACCTACAGAAACATGGATATTTGTAGATATTTATATGTAGTCTTATCATAACACTGGGGAGTAAAAAAATATGCCCTGCCTTTCAGTTGAGAATTCTGCTAATGGCATTGAAGCAAAATCTTATTGTTAACATTGGAGCTCAAGTGAACATTGCTTTTATCTGGTGTTATGGATATGTTCCAGAACAAAACAGACACAGACAACCAAAACAAGAAACCTAAATATAAAATTAAAAATACGCCAAAATAATGAGTGCAACATCAGCTTTAGGTGGATGCACCAATAAACTTTATATGCTTACTATACGGGGACTCCCAGGAAAAAAAATGTCACTCTTGGAATATTTATTTTCTAGATGGGAACTGGCAAGTTTAAAAGTATATTATAAATAATCAGAACAATTAAGAGAAGTACTTATTTTTTACTTGTACCTTTGAGAAATGTTTTATTCATCTATTCATTGGAAGTCTCACTTATGCACACAGTTGAACCATTTAATCTAAGTAAATATTTTAGTGAAGTCAACTGGTTACAAAGAAATATAATTCTAAAATGTAAGATACTTAACTACAACATTAGTTACAGTTGAGAAAGAGCAGATCATGTTTATACATTTCTTTCATTTCCGAGCCTTTACTGACTCTTTTATTAGTGCTGATGAAGTAGGTTCAAGCTAGCAGTTACTGACACAGATTTAGAAATGTATATTGTAATAATTATTTTTAGATGTCTGAAATATTTCATAATATGATAAAGAAATGATAAAGAAAGGAGGTTCAAGCTATCTCAAGAAAACATTCAAAGGACAAGAGCCGTTACTGCACTAAAGGCATGGCCCTATTTATGTTTATCTGCTGTATGTTTCCAACATTCATTTTACAGTTACACAGCAGAAATTAGCAACTCAATGATTTAAAAAGAAAGATCTCCAAAATCCAGAAGAAATATAGAGGATACTGTAACTGTAATTATAAAATCTGAAAAGATAAGAACTCTTTTCATAAATTAGGATGCTGGAGTTTGCAATGTTTTCCAAGACTTCAAAATTCATAAATGTGTTGAGATGCCTCAAAGGCACAAATTCTATTTCAAAAAATGGAAAGCACCAGCATTTCATTTTATGAAAACTCAAGAAATTCTATGAGTCCCAAGATGTCCAATGTGTTTGCGCAAGTGCTTCACTGTGCTGCTGTGTCAGGCATGTTAGTATGCTTTCGAAGAGAATAGGAAACAGAAAGGACATGATGCTAAACTAGAAGGGTGTCTACAGCCATTTCTTTCCCATGGTCTCAAAGACCTCTCCTGTGACGCCATGCCCTGGGGTGACCTTGTGATGCTTGTATCCCCAGTTTTCTGTTCTGTTTATGCTGGATATTAAGTTCTACACCTTTAGGACTGGTTCCAAGAGCGAAGTGGGGGAAAGAAGAAGCGCGCAGTTTGTTTGCAGAAACTGCACTCACTCCTCCACATTCTGCTCCTGGGCTGTGTTGTTAATGGCCAGACACTGGGACGGAGATCTCCTTTGCTTTTAGTTGGTTTTTAGCTAGCTGAGGCAGAGAATTACCCTAGATTTTTTTTTCTTTTTATTGGAACTGTTTAAACCTGTTCTGACCTGAAATCCCAGAGAAACACCTGGAGCTTACGCCTGCAGCCCTCCAGGACCCAGGATGGCATTTTCTAGCTCTGGAGGGACCGATAAGAGACTGGGTGAGCTGAGCTACACCTGTGGCAAGGACTTTATCAATTTTGCCATCTCTCTTCAAAATAGTGAGAGGTTTTATTGTTTAATATTATTAAGTTTTATGCTTGTGAACACTTTGCTTTTTGAATAAAAAGGTTTTTTCCACTTTTTCTCTAAGGAAACTCTTCCCCTGAGGACATTTTTTCCCAAACTGGTTGGAGGAGGTGCTGGTTGAATTTGCTTCCTAGAGGGACCCCATTTGGAGGTTTCCTCCAAAAATTTGCCCTAAATCAGGACACCCCAGAAGTAATCTGGGGATGTAGGCTAGAGTAGGCAGACAAACATAAACCGAAAGGTCACAAAACAGACATTGTGTTTCATTCTAAACCAAAATTCAATGCAGAGTTTCCACACCAGTAGTGCCAATTCCTGATCAACCACACTAGTTAATGGAAGAATAACTAAAAAAAATTATCTAAATGATTATCTAATATACACTTTGCCTGTAGAAGCAGCTCAAGTAAAGTACAGTGAATTTATAATGAAGTGCTCCATACTCAATGTAGGTATAACTTTAACTGCATACTGTGGTTGGAGAATTCAAGTGGTTTTATTCCTAACTAAGAGTTGGCAATTCTAATATATATAATATGCTGTTATTATGAACAATCTAAATCTTAAAAAAAGTTTGAAGCCTGAATTGCTAACCAAGCAATTCTTATATTTTTATTTATGTGTTACCAAGGTTCATTGCCTAGATTATTGACTATATAGGAATGTAAATTCTGAAATTTTGCCAAGTCTTTGTCCTCACATATTGTTTTATACAATTCCTGAAGCTACTATCTTTAAGTGAATGGAAGATAAATAACAGACTTTAACAGTTCTTTACTTGATCTTGAAAAAAATCTATTCTATGTGGAAAAAAAATCCAATGAGGTTACAGTGAAAAAAATTCCCACAACGAAGGAATTTTTGATGAGTCAGTATTCTAGAACTTGGCTTTATTTTTCAGTCTTGAACAGGAACCTATCTTTCAACATGATGGCTGTCCAGTAGTCTTAAATAAAAGCTGTAAGATTTAATGGTTCACAATTTTAGAGGTGGTAAGGATTATAACTTAGCACCAGAACTTTGCTGATAGATACTCTATTTCCTTTCTACATTTGAGGTTAAGGAAAAAAGGTGGAATATAAAAGACAAGCAACTACTAGAAGAAAAAATTAACATATCTTAGATAAAAGAATTAACTTAAGAAATAAGTAGAATAATAGACCAATCTGCTTCAATGCATGTTATGGAAATAAATTAAACCCCTTCATTTCTTTCCCCCTACTGCTTTTTGATATAGACCAATGAAAAAATAAATATAGTAAACAAAGTCCATTTCTCATCCTGATAATGAAATTCTAAATTTATATTCTTTAATTTTAAAATTCAAAATTTTTAATTTCAAAGTACTAAAAGAAATTCAATTAAAAAATTAACATTTTTTGGCCTAAAATAACCACATGTGTTGTAACCACATTCACATAAATCTAGTCAACATGTAAACTTGTTTACCAGGTGTCATAATAGCCACAGCTAAAAGCTGCAGTTAAGTGTCTAAACGGGTACTTATTCTACCTCTTCCAATTATTCCCTCTTCTTCTCCAGTTATTATGAGGACTCATGGAGAGATAACTGCTTATCAAACTTGATTTCCTTCTACAACAGGGTAACTCACCTAGTTATCTAGGGAAGCCATTGCAATATTTTTGGACTTCAACAAAGGTTTTCATACTGCCCCTCACAGTATCCTTCTGGACCAAACTTCTAGGATTCAGCTGGATAACCATGTTGTGTGATGGGTGAGAAATTGGCTCCAGGATTTAAAGACAGTGTTACCCATGATGCACAACACTGGAACAGAATTGCTGTTTTGTGTAAGGAAAAATATTCTTTCATTCCTACTTATATCAAGAAAGACTGGATAGGAACTCATATTTCTAAAGTGACTATCTTCAGTATATTTTATCCCCTCCAAACTTTCCTGACTTAATTATTGTGATACTAAATAAATTATGAACAGCAAATAGTTCTAAATGATCATTCTCAAATTATTATTTTAGAGTTAATAGTGTAAAACCTGCTTGTGATACACACAATGACTGAACTACCATATGATTTAGAGTTTGCGATACTTTAAACTGCAGCATTTCTTTGGTATTTGAATATATGACAGTTTGCTACAATGCAAATCATGATGTAAGTAAGGATTAACAGCCTTGCATCTGCCCAGCCTGGAAGAAAAAAAAAACTTTTACAATAAATCATGCCAAGGTAGGCTAAATCATTTTTTTTCTTTAGCCCACAGAACAGAAAATAGTGACTGAAAAGCTGTAAGGTGCAAACTTTAGATGGCAAGCAGCCTATTCCTGCTAATAAAAACAATTAAACACTTTTAATTTGGTATATGATCTATTTAGATATACAGAATAGGCATAGCCTTTTTCTTCTGCAAACAGGCACTTAGCAACTGCTTAGTTATACATAAATGGATAGTGTTAGGAACAGTCATTTAAAGGTATTTAAGGCACCACTAATTTCTGGAGCAGCGCTAAGACAACAAAGACTTGAGAGAAATAGCTCCAGCTCCACATTATGTACTTACTAATAGTGAAAAATGTGTTGTACCTTTCCTTTTGAGAAGAAGAAAAAAAGAAAAGCTATGTATGAAAAATTGCTGTGAGGCCAAGCCAAGTGACATGGCATCTTACTGTTAATCAGACACAATTATCTCAAGAGTATTGAGTAATCAGTTTAATCTTTATGACAATTGACCCATATGACATCAAAAGAAATAATAAGATTGGCTTATGAAGTCATTTTATGTTTTCCATAACTGCACATAAAGATTTACTGGCTACCTGAAATAACACAAACCCTCTGGTCAAAGGTCTGAGGTGCAGAAGCCGCTGTTGCTTTCAACTCCACAAACTCGTTAAAATTTGAGGTAATGAGAGGGTAAAATGGTGAGGCAACGTGATACATTGTAGTAGGGCTACTGCATTACTCCTGAGAAGGTATCACCTCTTGCTTCCACCCGGGTAAATATGGAAAGTTTTAAGATTGATACATTGACAGAAGCTGAGGGGTACCCAGGAAGAGAACACGCACCTTATTTTTCTTCAGGCCAATAATATGTACTGTTTCAAGTCTTTCTCGTAACACGTCATCCTGAGTATCCTATCCCGTTACCTCCCTGTGTATACATTTGTTTTCTCTCGTCCTGACCCTACAATGTTCACCATCTGTCTATGTCATACAATTCTCCTTTTTATTCTCCCCACCCTACAACTCCCTTCATTGCAAAAACATATCACAGATTTTTGGAGGATTTGGTTTATTCCTTCTTTTATTTTCCAAAGCACACTAGCCTCTTTACATCTGTACAGATATGACTGATCTGAGAACAAACTCGAGACTTATAGATAATGGTCAGCCAACAGTTCCTCTATTTACTGTAATGTCCATGTAAGCAGAGATCCCATCCAAAGGAAAAGAATTATTTTCCTTTTTTTTTTTTTTTTTTCCTTAGCAGGAATTCACGTTATTTAAACTTCAGTATAGGTTAAGTTTGCTAAGATTTTGAGCAATGTTTTTTAATTACAGGACTAGAGACCTTGCACTAGAATCCAATAGTGTAACTCTCCTATTGTACTACTCTCTTTGGTTCAGATCCCAGATACTATCAGATCTTATCACTGCTGGTGAGCAGTTACTCACTCAAGGGAATCATACAGGAACCTCTCTACTTCCTCAACTCAACTGAAGGAAAAGCTGAACTGACAGGGTTTACCCTTCCTGAATGCTGCTAAATCATCCTTAAGGATTACTTAACTCCAGAGAATGTAACAGTATCTTTCAGGAGAAATCTGTACATTTGGGATACTTTTCATATTATAGCCAAAATTAAGTTTTTCAAATAAATAACAAGAGAAAGACTTACTCAGAGGTTCTCATGACTAAAATACCTTGTTACTTTAAACTGCAGAAGTTGATCATTATGATTTATTTTGAACATATTCAAAATAAGGTTTAAGAGCAAAGCATAATTCAGTAATTGCACCAACTGCTCTGAAATGTAAATGCAAAGTGTGAGCTACATGGAACATCTCCTATCTTTTTTTTTTGCTGTTCTTCAAAGAAAAGTAATCCTAATGATTTTAGACTCCTCAGAACCCACTACACAAATGACATTTTGAGGTTTTCAAAACAGTACACTTGCTATGCTGATGAATGCTAGCCCACATGTTATGAAGTTTGGTTGGTTCAAAAAACTACAAAGTAAATCAATCTTAACAAAGAATGCTGATAGTATTCAAAAAATCAGGAAGATATTTTGAGTTCAGAAAAATGATAACTTCCCTTAACCCAGGAATACTTGTACTAGTCAACATAATTTTTGATGTTTGTGTTTGTTTTTGTTTGTTTGTTTTTTCCAATCATATGGAAGTTAACTATGCCTGTAGGAAGTTTCTTAGAATACTGTTTTTCAAAGACAGAAGATGTTTGTGAGGATTTTCCTGTTCCAGGAGTAAATGATGCTCACAGATCTCACTGGCTGTGAAACTCTAAATGACAGGAGATACTGATTGGCATAAATACTGTTCTCAATTACCTCATACTCAAAACTCAACATCTGCTATCATTGGCAGGTATGCCAAGCACAATGAACCTCTGTGCAGATGGTCACTGCAAAGCCTAGAAAACATTTAAATATTACTAGAATACTTTTGATGATTAGAAAACAGAAGATATTTGTCAGCTCAAAAGGAAATTTAAATTTATTTCAATTCAGAAACTGAAAAATATCAAATTATGTATAGTTTTTAAATGAAAGGTTTAATTTTTAATTTTTTTTTGTTGTGACAGCCATTTGCATAGAATTCCCACAGATTTTCCTATATACCTGGCTTGCTTAGAAGTCTGAGCACAAGCAATCACAGTAAAAAATACACTTAAAAGTTAGAGACTATCAAAATGCAGGGCAGCATGTTGCACATAAGTAAAACCAGAAGTAGGCCAGGCTTGCAATTACTCTTCTAGGTTTTCTTTATCAGCAATCTAGGGAAAATGACTGCTTGTGAAAGAAGTCTGGAAACTTACCAAGTTCAAGCTTTTAGTAGTTACAAATATAGTGCAAATGATGGATCGGTGTTCAAAGCACTCACTTTGCATGAAATTCCATGCTAACCTACATAGCTAGTAACTTCATTATGTCAAAAGTAATTACCTTCTTGATGTAGCAGATATAATAACATATGTTTAAAACCAGCATATGATTGCAGATATTGAGAACAGGGAAATTACATTGGAATGAAGAGTAATATGTCTGGCCAAACTGATAAAAGACAAAGCTTAAAGGAATAATGAGAGTGATGACAAATCCAGTGAATATAGCATAAAAAATTCAATATGATAAAGCAGGATTAGGAGTCAAAGGCATCATGTAGTTTCAACATTTTTCAGAAACCAAGTGTACACTACTGTAATTGAATAGAACTTGATTAAGGAGAAAGTTGAAAAAGCATTACATTATAAAGAAAAACAGTGTGTAAAACTCGAAACCTTGAATTTTGCTTTCTGCTAGGATCATTTATACAATAATGTAATCAAAATTGAAATTTTTGCAGAGTAAGATTTTAAACAAAATAATACTGAACATGAAGAGCTTTCTAATAATGTAGCAATTTGATTATTAGTAATATGTTCAGAATGTATTTCATATGTTAGGTAGTCTTAAAGGGAATAATGAAATATTTAAAACAGGCAGTGAAAGTAGGTAACTCAATAGAGGGATAAAAATGCACTTCATTAAAGTTTTTGTTTAATGTATGTTTTTCTCCATAATTAATAGAAGTAAATCCAGTTAGCTGCTGTGTAGTAGTAGATGTGTTGTTAACATTAATATCTGGTTCTACCTTTTGGTTTTGTCTTTCAAATGTCTTTATGAGCTCCATGATCCACATATAGTACACAAACAGAAAAGTCAAAACAATATTCAATTCCTTTGCCAAAACCAAAAGTACAAAGAAGAATAGTATATATTAAGGAAAGGAGAAAAGTTTGAATTCTATCCCAGAGCAGACATCTAAAGCAGATGGTGTAATTTTTCTTCATTTATTACAGTGATGTAGTTTACACAGATTAATTAATGGATAACTACAGGTGAGATGAATCCCACTCTTGGTGACTAACTAGATACTTGCATAGAAGTAAATTCTAAGAGTATTTATTTACAGTGTCTGAAAGGCAATCCTGTCCTAACCATTACAGGGCACCACAGAATCCCAGAATATCTGAGGGAGCTCAGATGCTCCCAGAATATCTGAGGAAAGGACCTCTGAAGTTTGTCTAATTTCACCTGCTAACAGTAGGGTCAGCTACAACAGGTTTCTTAGGACATTGTGCAGTTCAATTCTAAATATCTCCAAGGATGGAAACTGCAGTCTCTTTGTACAACCTGTTTCAATGCTTGGCTACCTTAACAGGAAAAAAAGAAAGAAAAAGAGGGAAAGAGAGGGAAGGAGAGAGAAGAAAGAGAGAAAGGAAAGAGAGAAAGGAAGGCAGGCAGTCAGGAAGAATGGAAAGAAGGAAAATTCTCTGCATTCAATTTGTCAGTTGTTGCTTATTAGGCAATTACTTGCTGGCAGAGCATGGGAAACTGAAAAAGTCACATAGAACTTCACAGAGTGCTAACAGACATATGATTGAGAACTTAGATCATCCCCTCTGGTCACATGAGAACATTTCTATAATGACTTTTTTTTTCCCCCTAAGAATAAATGTATTTACAAAACATTTGCCACAAGCAATGGCATGACAGTGGAAAAGTACACCTGCAGACCAGTTCAAAAAGTATATTTTTCTGCCAGATATATCTCATCACTCATAGTCCTTTTCTAGAGGTCCCTGCTACTCTAAGCTATCTTAGAACTTGTTGCAATGTATCCACTGATTATCAGATGAGAATAACTATCCTAAAATGTATGAAAAGTACATAGTATCCATTTTTCAGAGAGTACAAGTCTGGGTGTATTTTTTCTCAAGTTTTAGTAATACAAGTTATTAATAAATACTCTAAAGCTGTAAGTATAGAAGACTACATCAGGTTTAACAGCTTGACACATTTCTTCTACTATGGATACACCAGTGTATTAAAGATCTTACTCATCCAAGAGCATTTCTTACTTAGCTTTTTAATAGTCTCCTTTCTTATAATAAAAAAGACAGATTTGCTTCTGCATACACATAATTGCAGCTATTATTTTGGGGATGCATTGTTGTTCCTTATCTATTTTTTCCATTATAAAACCCAATCAAACAAACAAAACCTCCCAAAACAACAACAATAACAACAACAACAACAACAACAACAACAAAAACCCCAAACAAAATTTCTTTTAGGTCATATCTTGATCAGGTGGAAATCCACAGTGGTATGCTCAGACAACTTGACCTCTTGACTACAGGCACAGTATCAGGAGGCAGTTCTGGCAGTATGAATTTGATCTGTGTATTTATGTATGCATACTGAGAATGAAATCTATGTAGACCAGCATTCACAGGTAAACAGGAGTATTCTATACTCCATAAAAATGTTTTATTTGTCTTTTGGTGCACTTGTACATATCTTTCCTGGTCTAGAATACATTTTTTTCCCCCTAAGTGATTTAAATCAATGATATAAAATCTTTTTTACCAACACAACCCCTCAAGCAAAGAATGGAAAGCAAAAAACCAAAAAACCCCTCTCCTTAGCTTTATGGGTATTTGTTCTGTTTTATAAAAGTATAGTATAAAAATGCAACATAAAACCAATCAATATTCCTTAATACTTAATTCCAGAATTCTTAAGTTTTCCTGTGTCCTTTTAATTCTCTGAATTTATTTCTGAAATGCTGTAATGTTCTAAAGTATTACTTTTAAAAAAAAGAGGTCATTGTTTGCCTCATTTTGGAATGAGAAGTGGCAAGTTAATTATACTACATACAAAAATTTTTTATCTCAAGAGATATAAATTTTTCTCAGTACTTATTTTACCTTAAAAATGTTGATTATACTTACATACTACAACCATAGAGACACCTCCTGAGTTTATATGTAAATATGATGAAAGGAACACCTGAAATCCTGAAAAGATTGTTGTAGTGCGGTGAAACTGTTCACTTGCTGATCTCCTTCAGCACTGTAGCAGCCTCCAACCTGCTTCTATACTGATCTAGTAGCCTGTGTGGCAGAACGTGAAGAATAGCCATCTGTGTCAGGTGTGGCAGCAGGTGCCATATCAGCTGCTGCTGGATGACAATAAATCTCTTCCAAGCACCTGGCAACTTTGACAGACACTTTTATCTTTGTATAAAAACACCCCACCACCTCAAAAAGTTCTCTGAAATAGAAATGAGAAACTCAACAGAACACCAGCTGATAAAGGCCAGAACCTACTCCACTGCAGAGGTACTGTGAAATTTATGTAACAGGGCTTACTCACGAGTTCTTTATCATGCATAGCGGTCATTTGTTTCAGTACAGTATTGTTAATGTACTTGTATAAGGCAGAACTTGAAGCAGGATAGCAGGTATGTAAAAATAAATGATATGTCACTAAAATTTAACAAAGTTATGTTTGCACAGATGACCTGTGCTGGTAAAACCAAGTAGCATATCTCATCATTAGGGGATTCAAACAATGACAACTTCTCAGCATATTCATCAGTAACTCTATACCTGAAGTTGTTGTAGGAAGAAGATATACATAAGAACACTTGATCAGATTGCTTTAAAAATATTTTAAGAGTCTCACCTACTTTTATGAATAGATATGTTTTGAACTCAGAACTACTATTAATTATGTAGGTGAAAAGTAGTTCTTGAAATACACCACTCAGCTGAATGTTTCAGAAAGTACCCTGACTTCATGAATGACAGATCTCCATGTCTGGATCATGCAGTTTTGTCTCCAGTATTAGTTGAATTTCCTCTGTTTTCAGCTGTTTAACAGTAGCTAATCGTTTTGTCAAGTTTCTATTTGTCTCTTTAAACAACATAAATGATGAAAATGATGATTATAAGGAGACGGTCTTTGAAGGAAAATAGTCAGACAGTATCAATCAAAAAATGGAAGATGAATATGTGATTCTTGTGAAGGAAAAAACAGAACAAGCCATTCAATCAATCAATCAATCAATCTCAACAGAATTCTGTATACAAAAACCGATGTGGTCTAAAACTCATTTACCCAAATTAAAACAAACAAACAAACAATCAAACATAAAACCCCCACAAGACCCCAGAAAACCCCACAAAACAAAACAAAATCAAAATCAAAACAAGAAAAACCCCAACCAAAAAAGACACCCACCAAAACAAAAAAACAACGAAGAAAAAAAACCCCATCAAAACAACAAAACAGGACTCAGCTTATTCTTTATAGAAGTAATCACTTTGAAGAGGTATATAAGCAAAAAATATCTGAAACTCTGTAAAGAGAATGCCTGATACACGCGACATGTATAATACTCTTTTTAGTAAAATGAAGAGGCCACAATAAAGGTACAATAAAATGTTGCATTTCTGTTACTTTTGTCTTTTTTGCGTATGTTTTTAAAATAACAGGATAGGCAATTTTTGGCTTCCCAAAAACATCATTACAAACAATTAAAATGGCAGAGACTTTGAGAGGTTTGTCCAATATATTTTTAGTCAAAAAACATCTAGTTGCACAGAAAAAGAAGCAATCAGAAAACATGTGAACTAGGAAAATAGAATCAAAGTCCCCATGGAATAAGTCAAATTATCTTTCTCTCCTGCTGACTAGCCAAGGAAGAAGGGAAGATTGACATTAGAATCAGAGATTACTGAACACAATATGAGGTATATGAAATTGTACACTCTGGAAAACTGAAAACCCAGCTAAGAGAAAGCAGAGTTTTCCTTACTGGATGTGAAAGATGCTGGGAAAAATTCTTTTGAGAGAAAAGAGTAGTTTTACAGTTACATATAAATGCAATTAAGAAATAATGTTGGAGTAAATACAAAAAAAAAAAAAAAAAAAGGAGTGAATACATGAAATTAAAAAAAGAATTATTAATAGTTAAAATTAATATATTTCCAATATTCTTACCATTTTAGAAACATTAACAAAGAAAGAAGTTTGATATATGCATTGTTCAGAACCTCTTTCTACTCACCTTGGGACACCTCTCCTGTATGAAAATCAGGAGAAACCTCTTTAGACCAAAGTTCCATAGACACAGCCAGTGCTGATGGAAGGTCATTGTCTAAAATTTCAGCAGGAAGACCTTCAGCCACTTCAGTGAGAATTTTCTTGCTTTGGGGCATAGTAGGTAAACAGGTGATATTGTTTATTCCATCAACACAAAGAAACCCAGTAGAGCAGGAGTGTATAAGACAGTCATTGTAATTAAGCTCACAGCTTCGTCCCTGAAAAAGAGTTTTCAAAAAAAAGCCATTTTTTGAAGGCAATTTACATTTTATAGTGACGTTAGTTACAATTATTGCTTTCTTTTGATTCTAAAATATTGTTTGTTTATACTAAGCTGTTTACACTTTCAAAAGGAAGTATAATTTCCATTATCATGGAAAATATTGCTTAACTAATTTAATAGTATTGTTGTATATTTTAAATTTTCACTAAGTGAAATTTTGACTCTGATTATCAATAAAAAATATTTTCCCTACTGTCTTGTAATTGCCAAGTATCAAAGACAATATTGTTGCAAAATTCAATACTTTCATATTACAATATTATAATAAAAACTGGTTAAAATAATAATCTTCAGTTAGTATGTAGGTTTACAAAAGGCTTTTTACAGTGGACTTAGCTGTCTTAAAACCTATGGCTTGCTCTGACTTGCAAGTTAATGTTCTTTCCTTTTGTACATTGCAGCCCATTGTTTGTTGTCTGTTGTTACCAAATCTGCACACAGCCCCTGTTAATACCTTGCATTCACAGATAATGCTTAGAAAAGGAAAAATATAGTGGCAGTCTCAAATTGGACCAGGCATTCATTTCCTATTTTTTATCAAGAGTAACAATTCATAGGAAGTCTGAAAAATCCTCCCTAGTAATAAAGTAAAAAATGCTCATATTCAGTGGTCTGTAAAAAACGCAAGGAATAATTATTTGAATTAAACACATTCTTGAAGAGTGAAATAAATATATGCTGAAGCCAGGCCTGGGTTCACTTTATTTTCACTTCTGTTGCAACGAACTAATAGGCTACATGAAGAGAGACAGTGAACAGCTGTCCTAGAAGGATACTACATATTTGGATAACTATTTAAAATACACTCACTGTCATCCCTGAAGACATACATCTCTGACAACATATCATCACGATATAATTCCTGAGTGAATCTTCTCCTGCAACTGGGACATGTAAAAAATCCAAGCCTTCTCTAGAGCTCAAGAAGCATGTGTTCATTAAACACTTTTCTTCAGACAAATGCTTAAAATGTCTTTCATGTCTACTTGGCTAACTATTCACACAGAACTTGGGACACCTTATATTTTCCGAGATCTCTGTAAACTCTATTATATTAATTTATGATACTAAGAAACAATAGGAAGAACAAGAGAGAAAGAGGAAGAAATGTAGACATGAAAACTGAAATTACTTTTTTTACAAGTAGTTTAAATTATTCAGAGTTTAAAACAGAAGAGGTTAAATTGATGGGTTTTGAGTGATTTAGATACATTCATGGTTGTTTCAATCAACTTCTCACTTTGTTTTGGCAAGCAGATGAGCTATCTGGTAAATTCATGGCATCTTACAAAATCACTCACTGTATCAGTATTCTAAAGCACAAAGGAACAACAGGCCAATTAATATGTCAGTTTCAATGCATTTCCTCCTTGCTCTTTTCTAATTCCACACATAGAACAAATGATCAGTTTGAGCAAGCTCATAACCGTTCTTAATCCTATAAAACTTATGTTTCATTCTGACTTTCCTGTGACAGATTAGCACATTTTTATGAGTACTACATTTAATGGTGAAGAGCATTTGATTATGATTTTATGACTCATAGAAACAAAGCAGATGTGGATAACCTCCAGTGTGCATGAAGGGTACATTAAGTAGTCATAGATAAATTTGATAGCACTAAATGTGCCTGTAAATGCCTTTACAGTTTCCATGCAGGGGGATGGAATAATTTAACTTGTGCAGATATGTATTTAGAAGTAGGTATATGTCTATAGATGGTTCCACTTAAAAAGTAAACATTTATTTCATATATCACTGGCTATGCTTTTCTTCTTAAAATTTATGAGAGATTTCACTATCTATGCTTTATGATCCATACTTTGGGTAGCAGTACAGACATAGATTACAGAAGATTTACATACACATTAAAGCTGGAACTCCTTGAATACTTATTTCTCTGTGAGTTTCACTGTTTCCACTTCAGACCTACTCATAGTTAGGAACCAGAACCCATTGGGGCCTAACAAATATACCTCTTGAGGTATTTAGACCATAACTTCTTTTCTTGGACACTGAAGATAGGTATGTTAAAAAGGTTTCTGTGGTGGTTCCCCCACCGTGTTTTCTTACTTTTATATTCCTTCCCAAAGCATAGTGGAATTGGAGGGACTGAAGATGGAAAAATGAATAATGGAATAAAAAGCAAAGATGAGACATCTTAAATTTTATTCTTAAATTTCAGCTGCTTCAAAGGCTTGTAACTTTTCCTTCTGCAAGGGCTTGCTTGTTCTTCAACATACTGTACAATTAATACTCAAGCTATGTACTAATAGAAAAACTGCCCCCATGGGTCAAATATCCATCTAGCTCCATCATCAATGAGCTATTAATGAATACTTTGGGAAGAAAACAGGAAGAGAACAAGCAGAGCTAGCATCTGGTAACTCACCAAATATACCATTCCAACTTTTGGAAATAAGTAAATCAAGGACTCCCTGGGCCCGGGTAAAATTCAGAAGAGTAATTTGAATAACAATGAATCTATCCTCTTTCTAACCCATTTTTGGGTTTATTTGTACTTCTGGTCTCTACAGTGTCACGCAACCCTTACTTATACCAATAAATTTTGCACTAATTGAAAACACAATTTCTCTAAACAGATTTTAATCTTTCTCTCTGGTGGTTTTATTTGGAATTCAGAAAGCTTCTTTGTTTGTGAGACATAAATGGTAAAAAAATTGTGTAACTGATCTTGTCCTTACAGTTGTTCATGTAAGAAAAGCATGAATATTTAATGAAAATATGAGATTATTTTAACATAAGGATCTGCCTGATTTCTATATTAAAAAATGGCCCTTGAGTAATATATCCTTCATCATCACTTGACATTGTTTTGAAAGCCAATCTTCCTTAGAAGACAAAAAGAAAACAGTTACTATGGTCTGTGGGAAGTATCAATGTTACCCATTCTACTCTGTCAAAACCACCTTTCAAAAATGGTATTAATTTTTATGAGATAACTTTTTCCTTCTCATGATAGTTTGTCAGTAAATTTAGTCAGATTATTTGCATTGTTAAGATCAATTTTTACCTACCAGACCCTTACGGTAAAATACAGATTTTACAAAATTGTAGACAAAGGGTCACTGGAACAGGAAGAAATTCCTGGTGAATTCCTTGAACAAAGCATGCATCACTTCTGTGATTCCATTTCATTCAACAAGTACATCAACTATTCTGAGCAAGCTTAAAAAGAAAAAGGCTTACAAACAGTATTTTCTGTGCAATGTTGAGTGGCCACGTGAAAGGAAAGATAAGAAAGAATTTCAGCATCTCACCACAAATCCTGGCTTGCAAAAACAGGAATAACCAAAGCTGGGCTCCTTCTGAACACAGATACCATGTATGCAGGGGTTGGATATGCACTCATCAACATCCAGCTCACAATGGAGGCCCTCCCATCCTGTCAGAGAAAAAAGCAAAAAAAACCCCCAAAGCGAGACTCATTAAAATCTACATCCATTTACTGAGTGCCAATGGAACACAAGTATGGGTAACTATCATCCATTCTCACACATACAGAGATATACATTATGGGATGAATACAAACTTCTCTGGGATATATTTTCTCAGAGTAGAAAAAAATAAAAGAAGAAAAATTAAAAAGAGAAACTCAGATTACTATATCAGATCAATGAGGACAATTTCTGAGCAAATACAGCTCTGTGTTTGAACACTATGAGATTCTGTCTTCTCACAGTTCATTAGTCAGATCACTGGAAATTTTATTGATATGCATTTCTTACAAAGATCTCCTTTACAAGTAAGTATACCACAAATTAAGCTAAATACTCATCTTGAAACTGTGTTTTAGATCATGTAATTTAATCCTGTCAGGAACTTGTTCCTTGTAGGCTAAGCTGAAATGGAATCAGTCCATTTGCTTGCTAAATACAAGCCCAGAATTCTGTAAAATATGGCTAGTTATTGAAGAACACCAGAATTTCTGCCATGATATTCCCACCACCCATTACAGATTTGTTTTTTCTTCATTTTGCTATTTCTAAACAAACTAACAAAGAAAATCCAACAGCCCCACAAGCCTCCTTGGAGTCCTCAGCTGTTATAAATGTAGTTGCCACTGCTCAGACTTTGTCTCAGAGCATGCATCACATGGATTCACCTGTTACATTCCAGTCTTACTTTAGCTGCCCTGGTAGAAGAGCAGCTTGCCTAGTTAAAGACTTCACCATCCAGACTCATCCATGAGCCTGCTATTAGTTCCAACAGCTGCTGTTGTTTTTGAGCTGTCTGAGGTGCTGTTAGAATACAGTTTACATCTCTCCATGCTGCTTCTGCACCTGAACAGCCTGAAGCTGCAGCCACAGAACCTGAATGTTCATCTATTATTCTAAGGGTATGGGGCCTGCTACTGGGACAATAGCTGACAAAATTCATGATCCATTACAAAACGCATTTGTCAGAGCTAAATCCATTCCCTTTCCTGGTATCTCATGCTGTCACTGCATGCTTCACTTTGTTCTCTGGAGGTTTTTGGAAAGCTACAATCATCCGCCTTGTTCCTATTTCAGTCTGGGTACTATCCCTTTTCCATTTCATCAAATTACAACAGGGAATCTGTTGAGAGGGATATCAGAGTATCTGCCCAGTTCTTTCCCATTGTTGCCTTTATAGACCAGAACATCCCCAAACCCCAAGCTCCGTATTTCTATAGGTGAAGTTTAGAATAGAAATATAAGATCTATTATATTTGAACAGTCAGAGCCTGCAAAAAAAAAAGAAGATTTTTTTTCCTAGGTACTTCTACTTTCTCTCTCTGGATGATATTTTTTTCTTCTAATCCCTTTCTTCAGTTGTGTAACTTTTTTTTTGAAAAAAGTTATTCCTCTCAAAGGTTCTCCTGCCACTCCAAATTCACTCCTTTTCGGAGCTGTAAACTTCTCATCTCTTCAGCTGTTTTAGAGACTCAAATAACATTTGAAAATACTCTATTAATTAAAAAAACCCAAGATATGTAAAAATGATGTATATACTTAATGCACGTGATTCTTTTTCTGTATTTTTACCTGGTGGAAAAGTAATTTACAGATCTTTCACCTCTACTAACTTATAGTAATATTAAAAGGAATACAAAAGAAAGGCTGATTATGCTTGGGTTGGAAGTTGTTTAAAACATGTTAGCTGTAGGAGTGAGTTCCAAAGCCCCAGAGAAGTTTTTTCTACTTATACCAAGAATTTGGATGTTGCATAGAGACAGCAATCACAGTCCTTGAGTAGTGAGCAAATTTGAAATGCCTATATTAAAATATCTTAGATGTATTATTTTAATAAACTTTAAAAATAAGGACAAAAAATTGATTTGGCAATGCATTCTGTGTGAAGCACTTTAATGACTAAAAAATACATCTTTTAAGTTTTTGAGTCATTAATATTGGCGGAGGGGGTATGGCCATATGCAGTACCACTAGGTGGATATATAGTACTGAAGTTAGGTCATGCCTCAGATTTTTAAGATCAGAAAAACCTTTATTATCATGAATTCTGTATCACAAAGTCCAAAAAATATCCACTCATTGGTTCATACATCAGAACTACAGTGTTTTTTGGAATTATCAAGTATCTCTTAAAAAAGTTGCTAAAAATTATTAAGGTGTAAGAAATGTAGTCTAATGCATAATTAGCCTTTAATAAGCCAAAGATACTTAGATTTAAGTCTTACATGTTAGAAAATCATTCCTTATTGCTAATTAATTAAACAAACTAATAAACTGCCAAATTCACTCTCATAATACGTGTGTGTCTATTTGCTTCAGTATCTTCCATACTTTTTTGAATAAAATCTCTTACATATAGTTTTGCAAACTGCATTAGAACAAATTCAGAATGAAAAAAATATATATTAATATTCAATTCACTATGTGCTTTCTTTTAAATGTAAAACAAGAACGAGTAGAAAGTCTCTAGAAAAGTGTAATATATATATGGTCACTTAACTTCAGGAGAGTTTGCCAACATGCTTTTGCTTGTAAATTGAAACCAACAATGGGAACATATTTTGGCACAAAGTAACTAGATCAGATATATGAAGATAGCATGGGTTAACAGAATATTTATCATCCAGAATATATCTAAATAATAAGAAACCTTGTTTTCTTATTATTTAGATATAAATAATATTGAATGATTTAAGAGAAATCATTCAGCAGTGCAAGTCGTAAAATAGTAAATAGATTTAAACTGAAAAATTACAGTTTCAGGAGGCAGATACTCATATATTTCCTAATTTATGAGTAACAAACAGAGCAGAACAATACTTATGTATATGGATTAGAAATCGTACTTATGTTGAGAAAAGGCTTTTTATTAGTAGACAGGACAGGAGAGTGTAAGTAGGCCTGAACAGATTAAATTTTTGATTGCAGGAAAATGCAGGCTGATTATGACCTTTGCTTTTGTATAAATGCTAAATCTTTTATATTTTCATAAGCCAATAGACCTGTTTTCATTGATCTCTGTCAGAATTAGAAAAAAGTTCCCTCTTTTAACAATAAAAATGTTAGTTAAAGTATTCAGAATTTGTTTTCAGTCAATCTCATTCTACAGGTAGTTAAATTATTTTGCTGTTAAACAGTGACTACTTGACTGCTTGGTCAGTTGGTTACATAAGTAAAGACCACAAACAATAAATAATATCTGGCTCTAGATACTACTTCAGACTCCTTCAGTGAGCTGGTTTTATTTTGAAGCCTTTCTCATATGTTTACTAGAGTAGTTAATTCTCTTTATATTTCATTCAAAAAGCTTGGCAAAGAGCATTTTTGTACCTTATAGCTCATATGCAACAAAAGAACTTGATTTAATTTACCAACTTTCTCACTAGTAAAACTGATAATTCAAAACTGTCATTGTTTAAGATTGCTCTGTTGTATGGCAGTTACCTTGTTGACATTTACAAGTGTATCCATTGATATGATCAGCACAGGTTGAGCCATGTAGACAAGGTGATGAATTACACTCATTAACCTCTATTTCACAAAATTGTCCAGAAAATCCAGCAAGACACCTGAAGAAAAAAGCATTCCAAAATGTTATACTATGCATAAACATCATATAAAATAGACCTTGTGTGGAAAAAATGCGTCTAAAGTATGTGCATTAACAAGACATCATGTATTATTTTCTGTTTCAAGGAGTATTTTACTGGAACACTTCCAAGTTTCATGTTGTGATACATGCTGATCTTTTAAGGGATTTATGATGGCAAAATCCATCCAAAAATTTCACATCTGGATCATAATCAAGCATAACAGTCTAAATTAGAGTGTACTGGTTCTATCAAGGTGAATACAAACCTCTCTTTATGTACTCTTGGGAGACTAAATACTAAATAATTTGGTTAAGTAACTGCAGCCTATGTTTGAAAAACTGCTTGCTGACAAATGTGTACTATCAAATGTAAACTATAGCATAAAAGCTAATCTTCAGTGCTGAAGCTTTAATTATTATTCTAGGTATAAAATATTAGTTTTCTTAAAAAAACCTCTTCTGTATTTCTGTTTGTAAATTCTGTGTGATAATTGATATCAAAGTAGTTCTATATGATTTCAACATATAGCTTACAAGACTTACAAGACCTTTAATGTAGTCCAAAAGTCCTACTAATCTCATTATTGAAACATGTCTTTGCATATATACACACAGCTTTGTGGATATATGCAAATATGTTCTAAAAACCATGGTCCCATAATGGTATTAATAACATTTGCTCTTTTGAGATTTTTTGTGCATGGATATATTTCACATGAGATAATGGTTTCAAAATCTCCTTTTAGTAACTGGGCTGTGCACATCTTGTATGTTGTCCTGGGTTCAGTGAAAAGCACAAAGGCTTATGCCCTTCTTAAGGGGGAGATGAGTACATTACCCAACTACCTTTGAGTAAATCCAAGTAGTCATGTCACCCACTCCTCAAGGTGCTCCATTTAGTGAATACAATATATATAATTAGAATGAGGTACCTGCAGTGCCTACCTTAGCTTTCCAGATTGTGAAGCAAAAGAGGAGAATGGACCATGAAAAACATATGTGTGACCCCTCCAGAGGGATCATTACACTATGTATCAGGAATTATATTTTGATTTAGTTTTGCTTTGACTATTAGACTATGTTTGTTTCATTTTGTATGGAATGCACTCTGGGTAATGACAATTTGGAATCTACCAAGACAATGACAAAAGAACATATTTGTCAAAGTCTGCATCAACTACAGATGACAGCTATGGCATACAGCTTTGAAAATGTACAAACTGAAGCACACATTACTATTTTTCAAATATGTAGTCATGGTATATGAGAAAAAAAAACATACACAAAAGGAAAATACACCTTAATGAGTGAGCTATAAGACCACCTGTTTTTTGGTTGAAAAACATTAAAAAAAAAATCACTGAGAAGATACAGTTTGGTCCTTTGATCCTATTTGTAAGTGTCAAAGCCCAGTAGTTGGAACACAACTTCACAGACCCAGCATTAATCACCCTAGTATGCTCCTATGCTTGGTGGAATAAGGAATGCAGAGGATGATTCTGCTCACTGAAATCTTAAATAGTTTTTTTCATATAACTTTGTCTTCACACTGTCTACAGAGCATATTAAAAAAAAAAAATTAAAAGATTGAAAAAAACCCAAAATGAAGGGAGCAAATTTTCCCAGATATGAATAGGATGGAAAGAATATTCTATAAGGGGGAAAAGGCAACTAGGCACAGGGAATACAATGCCAGTTTAAATTCAATTAAAATTTAACTTTATGCTTTGGTGTAATTGTACATATTTTATCTTAACAATAAAAAAGTATTTACAGAATAAACTGGAAGAAATATACAATTATGTAAAATATTTGGACAGAGTAACTACACCTATGTGTATCTAAGGTGTGTGGGCTTTATTTTTTAGTCTGTAAAAATCAAACCTTGAAAAAAGGACTTTTTAAGAACTCTCCTGTTGGCTGTTTCGATTGGGCACGTTTTGATATGTGGTATGTGTACTTGCTGAAGAGTAGACAACAGTAAAGACTAGAGCAGTGTACTGAGCTCCTGTGGTCATAACTATTTGGAGCAAGAATGATTGGTGGAGCAGGTTGCTATAACTCCCATAGAGAGAATCAATAGTATGGAATCAGCTAGATATTGCAGGTTACAGCCTGGATGAACTCTGTGTAATTTCCTACTCAGAAAACTTGAGACTTCAGAGACTCAAGGCTCTACAAAACCTTGAGACTTCAGAGATATAAACTGTACAATGAAGGGCCTAACTCTATAGACACTGAGGTGGAAAAAAAATACATGGGTTTGTGTACATATAAATGTTTGGCAAAATAACCTATTTTGTTCTGCAACCTTTCCAAATATTTATTAAATTTATAATACCATATAGAGTGGTTGTGGCACCACCAGAAATAGAAAAGTTTTACAAATTGGACTTTGCCTTCAAATTGGAATTTAGATGGAAGACTTAAACCCATGAAAGCACTTAGATATCCAGTATATCAAGTTCTACATATATCAATACATACAAGGTGGCCTTTTTCCCATGCCAGACAATCATCCAACTTATAGAATACTTTAGAGTATTGGAAGCATTTAGCATATTGTCATGTTGTTGTTGTTTTTTTTTTTTTTTGTAAAAACTAAGATACCACAGTATTCAGTTTGCTTCTGTTCAAAAAGCATGATGCGATGTAAAAAACTTAATGACTGCAAAGACAGTCACATTATTAACTAAATTATTCTGAGTAATTATGAAACAACTAGAACTAGAGCTAAAACAAATGCTTAGTAGCAGCAGCTTTCACAAATTTCCCCAAAACGCAATAAACTTTACAATTGATAAAAAGTTTTAATAAAGTTAACATTTCTTAAGATGTGAAAAACACTTTAATAATTTCTTAACTTTTTGTTCACTGCCATTTTCCTTTATATCTACTCCTTTAAAAAAAAAAATTGCATTTTTTTCTGCCTTCCCACATTCTTACTTCCCTTCTGTCATTCCTTCTAGAACGTTAGAAGGGATAGAAACAGTAGAATTTAAATACGGCTGATATTAGAAAGGTTAAGTAGGTATGGAATACCCTTCTTGTGCTATAAATGGAAGTAAACATAACTGAAATATTTCGGAACATATTTCTATGTAGTGTTTGGGATATGAACATTCTGAAAGTGAAACAGAGGCTTTTAGATAGCTTTCATATGAAGGTATGATCACTGCAAATCATTTATGTTGATTACCATCTAATAGAAAACAAGTTATGTTTTTATAAGTAAACACACATCTAGGTTTATCAGAAAATAAGTCCTAGAGCTCATCTGATAAATTAAGCTAATGCACTATGAAGTCTGAGCTTTTGAACTTACAGAAGGACCAACATAAGATCAATAGTTTAGAGCTGAAAGGCAGCAAAAAATAGTGTTCATTTGCTGAAAGAATAATGCATTCACAATTTATTTATAACTGGGTTTAGGGATGTTGACAAAGATCTTTCTCCTTTCTGTCATCCCCTACAGAATTTTTATCTCATACAAGGTGCTGGCATACTGTGGTGCAAATATAATCCCTTTTGTGCTCTACCTTTATATCAATCATTATCAGGAGTAATTACTTTAATTTGAGCATATGCCAATGCAATAGCTGAACAAAAGACTGAAAAGAGAGAATTAAATGAAGGATTTTGATCTATGACAATTCTGGCTCTAGCCAGAGTAAAATTTTTTCTTTGATAGTAAACTTTCAGCCTCAGAGAAAATTTACAATAATCTAAAAGTCAGCCACATTTTTCTCTACAACACTGATTTATATCCTCTTGTAACTCACTGTTCTTTGAGTCTGTTTTGTATCTCATCTTTGAGTCAATTTTTTAACCTTTTTCTTCTCTCTCCCTTTCTTCATCTGCCTTATGACCTTTTACAGCTTATGAATAATTTGTGTATCAGTGAGATATGAGGTTCAGAAAAAAAACCATGGTTTTTACAATACAGAAGTTTATTAGGTTTATCTGGAGCAATGATTAACAGCAATTGTACTTAGAAGAGAATGTTTATGCTGTAACCTTTACCTGCCTATGTGACTCAGTCAACATGGTAAAATCAATGAATTTTGTGGACCAGTCCACACTATAAAATTTTTGGGGACATCAGTTTTTCTTTGTGACTGTTAATCTTGATGACTTTGGTAATGTTTTGCTAATACCTCCAGGTTAGATGATTAGGATGTTAGCCAGAAAAATAGATTAATGTGAAAAGCATATCTCCTGGGCAGCTGCTTTAGCTAAAATAGTCTTGTAACATGTTTATTTTTTTTCAAATCTGCACTTTTTTGTCCAAAATAAATCTAGTTAACTGCTCTACTGTAACAGGCCAGATCTGTCATTGCAAATTTACACTGGGATTGCTATACATTATTAACAAGCTGTGAAAAGTCACTGGCTAAATGTCATGGACACTGAGATATAGCAGTACCTTGGGATTCATATAGCAAACAGTTTAGTTTTAATCATCTTGGATCACAAGGTGCCTTGACATTTGCAAGGCAACTTTTTCCTTTTTAACTTTCAGTGGAATCATACCTCTATTATCTCAATCATAATTCTTAACTTCAAATGCGATAGAAAGTTTTACTGTCTAAATTAAAGAAGAGAAAAATCGATCAAACATGGACCTTATAATTCATTTAATCGATGCTCATATGCCAGCTTGGAAAGGAAAAAAGGAAGAGGAAGGAAAACCAGACAATTTAACCAGCTTCAGGATTTTTATTAGAGAAATTTCCTGTGAAATACATAACCCTTAGCACTACCGAGGCATGGCCTTCATGAGAAGTATTAGCACTACAAACTTCTGCAGAACCTTTTTAATTTTAAAGGAAAAAATGAGTAAGAGCACTGATTCATTTTAAATATACATATCATTACAACATGATTTCTTAGAGCTTTAAATTTTTGACAGGGTGAAAATTTCTCTAGAGTGATGAACAAAAAATTCATTCTTTATCATACTTTACTCTCTCTAACAGCTAACCTTTTGGATAGTAAATTTCAATTTACTGGAAGCCAAAGCATCATTTTTGCCCTTTTAAGTAGGATTTATTCACATAAATAATATCAAAAAAGAAACATAATTTTATTTAACTGATTTTTTTCTCAAGATATACAAAAAGAAACCAAAATCCTGGCCCTATCAATATTAGTTTGAAAAATTAAATGTCTCATTTGAAAGTTATAATGTGATATTCAGGAAGTTTTGAATGATCAAATCTTTTTATTTCTTTCAAACTTAGCTGCTCTAATTTCTGTGTCTAATTTCATTTTTCTTATCTTACACATCTGCCTGTCTGTATTAGCTCAATACACACATAAAAAAATAATTGCCTCATAAATGAATATATATGTGAAGTACTGTCATCAGGTTACACAATGAATGACCACAACAACTCATTCCTCATTATCCCTAAACCACCTGGGGAAAGGAGAAAGAGGTACAGGAGTTGGGAAAAAGGAGTTAAGCTAAGCCTGTGAAAAAGGGATTGATGGGATTGCAGAGCAGAGATGGTTTATTCTTGTCTTTTTTTTTTTTTTTTCTGATCAACCTATTCTATTTGAAATTGGCAATGAATTAAATTTTTCCCAAGTCAAGACTTTTAGGCAGTGTTTATTTAGGCCTATGAGTTTCTCCATCTTATTTTTTCTCCCCATCCTATTGAGAAGGAGTGAAGGAGCAGCTGGGTGACATCTGGTAGCGAGCCAAGTTTAAGCCACTATAAGGTTCTGATTGCTTTTCCAATGATTTATACATAAGTGCTGAAATTCTCAATTTATTTTCCTACCTCAAGAATTAATTCTGTTTATGGCAATTAAGACAAGGCTTCTTCAGGGCTTGCCAGAACCTTGGTAAGGAAGCTATCTCAGAAAACACTAATATAATATGAATTTCCTCATGAACTGCTCTGTACTTAAGACATATCTGTAAAAACTAAGCAACCAAACAAAAACTTTAAGGCAGAATTATGAAATATAATTCTAAGGTAGGAGTGATTTTGGTTTGTTTTTTCCTTCTATTTCTCACAATACTACAGTTGATAACTATAACATTGGAGTTGTTCATATAAAAAAACCTATTGGCAGTAGAAACTGTAACAGCATTCTTGTTTCCTCTGCCAGGTTACTGAAACTTTTGCTATATTTGTTTCATTAAAAGTGAGATTAATAGCTATGGGCATGTTACTGTGAAGCTGATAGAATATTCAGAGAGGAAGTTATTATAATTATCTAATAATGGTCAATCTCTTCATTGCTTTAGAATTAAGTTATATAGGCAAGTCACTTCAACAGAGAAACCTGTTTTTCAAATGTCCCACTACTCCAAGCTTTGCATCATGCATTTTAAGCAACTTTCGTAGTGAGTTTTACCATGACCTTCAATGAACAACAAAAATGTGGATGTTGGGCAGGTCCCATACTGAGCTTAGCTTGGAAGATAAGTCCCATGAAGCTTTTACTGCTGCAGATTTTGGGCTTCTATCATATTAAGCTCAGATGCAGGAATTCCCTAATTTCCCTAATTACTGAAAAAAGAAGGTACCGCATGAAAGTAGATTATCCACTGTGTGGTCATCCGTCTAGTTTGAAGATTGTGGATGCTGCTGATGAAGCAGCAGACAACCCAATCAGTGTGTATGATGCTAAATAAATAAATGTTTTACTGCTCTTGGAGTCTGAAAAATTGAGAGGAGGAAAAAAATCATTGACTTCTGTGTGCACATGTGTGTGAAGTCAGTGATTTCTGAGATCCTATATTGGATCAGCATGGATCTTTTTGGTACTGAGGTTTCACTAATGGGTTAAACTGATTGTCTTCCTAAGACAAATGGTTCTGGGTTCAAAGTAGTGTGAGTCAGCTGCCTTATCATTAATACTACTGAAAATTGCTTCTCCTGATGTACTTTGAAGCATGTTTCTATGGAGAGAATTTGAGAAAGTAGCCACTAAGGAATTTACACAAGTCTCCTGAGAGCTTTTCTCAGATTATTTTCTCTAAAACCCTTCCCAAAAGTGATGCGGTTAATTTTAGAACACTGACAATGAAGCTTTCTCCAAGCTACAAGTCTAGCATATCATGTTGCTTTTTAAATTTCCTTTTCTCCCTCTGTATTCTCATTGGATGTATTGTCTAGAATGAAGCAAGTTTATTTACTCTGAAAAAAGCTTTCCCATAGAATGAGGTAAAAATAAATTATTGCTCTCCATGGTGGTCAGGAAATGTTAGTTCTATTTTAAAGAATCTTGAATGTGAATCAAAAAGAAAAAGAAAATAATATTAGCATACTTGAGTGTATATTTTGTTTTACAGGGTATTCCATTTATTCATCTAAAGTTCTGTTCCTATCATATCAGAATCAGAGTTCCCACAACAGAACTATAATCTGAAATAACAAGAGTCATCTTTTCTCTTTCTGCTTTCTTAGATTAGAGGAGAAATTATTCAATTATTAATGTAGTTTAGACTGGTATGAAAATAGTTATTAGAGAAAAATTAGGTTGAAAAGAGCAGTAGCCTACACAGTCGAACAGTCCCAAGCTCAGATCTTGTAAATTTTCTGATTCTGATAGTCAGGAACTTCATATTCATGATTAGTTTATATTCAATATCTTTGCAAAGGTAAAATTAATTTAAAAAGGGTAAATAATAGTGCCATTCTCTTGGATAACTACTTTTAGAACAGGAGCTACAAACCACAAGGTTGGGACCTTATCTGTATGTTAATATTTAACAGCCCCATATTTTCACTAACAATCAAAACTTACCATAGGATTGCAAGAGTCTCTGACTTGTTTAAAGATATTAGACATTTGCCACTGGGTTTTGACCCCATCTGTACTCCATACAATTACATATGATTTATATTCACAGGGGTAAATGTAAGGAATAATGAACTGATACATCATCACTTTGCAAAGAACGAAGGAAGCAGGAATAGCTTATTCTTTATCCCTTTGGAAAGGTAACCCTACCAGCATATTGAAAAGGATATACTCTAGTCCAAGGCATACTTCTTCACAGAGGAGGAATGTTGCACGTAAAACCCCCGAACAGATTCAGATTGTTTAGACAAGATTGGAGTTGGAAGCTTTGCAACTTTTCAGCTTTCTTTTTTTCAACTTCCTTCAGCTTTCTTCTATTTCTTCTTAACTCGTAAAAGAGTTAATAGAGCAGAGAACTAATTACCTCTATAGAATAAAAGAAAAAACTATGGAATCATATGTCAATAAGGATTATATTTAGAGTTTTATTCCTGAGTATAATAATATAAGTGTAATGTGGGCTAAATAAAACTACTTTTTAACTACTTCAGACACACAGTGTTACCCTGGAAATGATTGACGCTTTAATTAATGTATGTCAAATTGGGGTCTTCATTCTCAAAGAATGTTTTGGGACAATCACAACACATACTAAACATTTGTTAATAAAAAGTTCCATTCTTTTTAAGGTCATTCTCATTACAAGAGACATTAAACTTTCTCAGTCCACTTAGATTCAGCCTTTATTTTCCCTATGAGAAAAGCAGATTTTACTGCCAGTAAAAGCTCCCACTGTGCTTAACATGGACATTCTTATCAAGTGATAAATTATGTACTTGCTAAATCACAGTTGGTGGGGTGTGACAGTGTTAAAGGAAAGGTTAATCTGTGAAATATCAGGCTAAAATGAATACAGTGAAATAACTAGAATGGCTAAGTCTTGATGAAAATATATTAGTTAACACTCTCTTTTTCTTTATTTTATTAACTAACCCAATTGGAAACGATATGCATTTCTTCAAAAACTGATAGTGTGGGCAGAATAAGAGGAGGAGCAGGAATGTGTGTGTGTGTGCATGTGTCCTTGTAGAAATGATGAAAAGCCAACATTCAGCTGTTTGCTAAAATAATCCATATTTGCAGTGAGATTTCATATAGAGGAAAGCTAACATCTGGTCAATCCTTTCTTACACAGAATCTCTCTAAGCTTTTTACTAATAGTTCTTATACATAAAGGAATAAGACAAGTCCTTAGTTGATGAAAACTCCTATAGTATCAGTCTTGACATATCTCTCTGCTATCCAGGCACTCATTCAAAATCCGGGATACAAAAAACCAGATTAATATCAGACACTATTTTCCTATTCTTCATTTACTTGTCCAATGTTCTTGGTTTAAATTAGCTCCTGTGTATGTGACAGTGTGTACATGACTGTGTTGAGAACTATGCACGTGAAAATGAAAGACTTCAATTTGTAGAGTTTACAAAATAAGTTAAGAGCTCACAAAATACTACAGGAAAACAGGACAAGAGAGCTGTTACACACAGATTTAATCCTTTTGTTATAAAATGTTTTGTACTACTTTAATTTAATTTTTAAGTACTATTTAAGACCTCTGTACTTCCCAACTCTGATAATACAGATAAAACCTCATAATGCAGAATTGTGAGCACCTCATTAGCAGGCTGCTATTTCTTGTCAAGACCAACCTCCCTAGTCTCCATAGTTTATTGCTAGAATCCCCAGGGATCATTTCACAGGGTCTCTCTCAGCTGATTCTTAGTGCTAGTCATTTTAGCTGTGAATTGTTCAAAATCAAGTCAACTGCAACACATTCCATTTCAGAATATATTCTCAGTTTTTTACAAATAATATCAATGCAGTTTGTCCTGTGTCTCACTCTTGTAGTCCTCTAGCTCAGTAAATATGATATTGCTGAAAAAGAAACTACAGGGTCTGTTCTAACAATGCAAGGCTGTAGAACAGGGTTTATCAAGCCTGAATTGTCTGGACTTGTCTTATGCTTGCCTCGTGCTTTGTTTTAGTTTTTAGGTCTAGTAGACTCATACCTAATTTGTCTGAGTTTTGCTTTTCTTTGTACAATGGTGTGCTGATATGTCTCTTTTTATAATAATTCTGATATAGCTCAAATACTGATAAAAATTACTATTCCAGTGACACTTTTTTTTTGTGCATAGAATAAATTTTGTGGTATTTTGGAACACAAGTACTGGATAACAGTTGATGCCTTGAAAAATATAAACACAGGATGAGAGATCAAGGCTATTAAGAAATGATCACTGAATAACTACTGATCATTGAAGACATGATACATTTGAAGCTGGGTGAAAATGTCTTAAGGAGCAACAAAAGGCAAGATTCCAACATAAATAAAACACCACTTACATAAAAAAATTCAGATGTAACACAGAGAAGGATAAGAAGCAAGGTATAGGACATGTTAGAAAATGCTTAAAAGTGTTCCCTAATATAAGCCCCTGAAGTACAAGAAAGAAGAAATCCCCACCTCATTCCTTGGTAAAGGATTCAGGATGAGAATACACCATAACCCTTTCTCCCTGAATGAAACCAATGGTAATATAAAGTTTGTCCGTAAGTTTCAAGCATTAAACTATTATTACCATGATTGAACTTCAGTATTTGGATAACTTGCATAGTAAGTCTTAGAACTTCTGTAACTGGACTAATAATACATTTTTGCAAGACTTATGATTGCAATTAGACTAGTAAATTCTTGACTTTACATACAAAGCATGTCTCTTATCCAGTTGAGACACTGAAGTTTTAATGTGACATACTAGTAGAGGTAAAAGGACTTTAAGTTTAATTGAATATTTTTTTCCTCAACTCTTTCTCATATCTGTAGTGCATTCTATACCCATGGGCTCTGCTGGGTACTTCTAGTATTAAGCACAATGAAATTTGGAAACACTGACAAAAACTAACCCCTTCCAAACACAGACTGTCTTACAAATGTAAAGCAATAGTGTCACCTGGAAAAAAATGCTACTTCACAGAATACCAGGTTGCAAGCAACCTCAAGGACCATCTGGTCCAACACTTGTTAGCGAAACACAAGTCCTTGTCCAGTTGAATCTCAAAAGTATACAATTTTGTCCAATCCATCACTTCCCTGTCAAGATTGTTCTGATGGCTGATTGTTTTCATTGTGAAAAATTGTCTTTGTGTATCCAACCTGAATCTTCTCAGGACCAAATTGTACTCATTGTACCTACCGTCTTTTCTATGTGATTCCTTGAAAAAAGAGTCTCCACATTCTTTGTAGCCACCCTCTGGATACTGGAACATGGCAAAAATGTCCTGTGAGCCTCTCACCTAAGCCTTCTTTCTCAAAACTGGCCATACTCAGTTCTCTTAGTCTTTCCTCATAAGGCAGGCTTACCAGTTCATGATCATGACTAATAAATAACTGCTACTGTTTCTTTGGCTGATGTGAGAAACACTAAAAGTTTTCCCACAGTGGTGGTCAGGGGAGAAGGCTGGTGAACTACCACAGCAAGAACAAACTCTGATATATAAAAATTGCCTTTAATGACTAGGAAAACTCATTAAAGATCAAACCTGTTACTTTAGATTCCCCAAAAGCATGATCAGACAATATTGCAATCTGTCCAGATTACTAGCTTCCACAGAGATTTCTGTGGTGCACACATTTTAGGAGAGCATATAGCTTCATTTAATAGCAGCAGAGAACACTGTCAAGTTAGTTTATTTATCAGGGGACACATTTGACTGCCCTCAATGCAGTTAAAACTCTTAAAAACAGCATTTCCACAGAAAAAAGTCAGAGCATCTTTCTGAAAGAATGGACAAAGCTATAATAGTTCTTGGGGAGCTAAAAACACAGTGAAAGAAATTAGTGGGAAAAGAAAGAACTGTGAAGAACCATCTGAGGGCAAACATTCTATGCTATTTGTAAAGTACTTATTCTTTATTCCAGATGACTGTTGAAGAATCATGTAGAACAATACTACACGCTGCTTCTTGGAAAGATTGCATAGGTATCAATGGGGATGAAGTAAGAGTTGATTATTAGCTAAGAGCTCCACACAATAACTAGAACCTTAGTTGATTTTCATCGTCCACTGTATAATTGCAAGATCCTGCACAGAACAAAAAAATCTCTAGACTTTGTTACTAGTACTAGTACCTTCCATAACACATGCACAGAGAGTAAAACTCTTGGTAAAAGCATAAAACTAAAATAGATATTAAGGATAAACAAGAACATGTATAGAAGCTGGTACTCACAATTTCTAGTGTAGATGAAACAAAAAATGTCACTTTTTTCTCCATACTTTCACATCTTTCTTTTTTCTTAGCATATGATATTCCCCTCCAGGGCAAGCATAGCTATTACATATGAGAAGGGAAAATTTACATCTTACATTGTCTAGTATCCCACAAATATTAATGACTCTCTGTGCTAAGTTACCAATGCTGCTGAATGAAAATGTATCATATCCAGCTCCTGATTAAAGCTAAGAATTGGATTCCCATTCCCACTCCCTCACCCTGAAATGGATAGAATGGATAGAATGAACATAACCATAAAGATGGTGTTACCTAGTGCTCAGTTATAAAATGTACTTGTAAAGATTTTTGTGGAAATAATGTATTATCTATCTTAATCCATCCTTTTTCACTACCATTCATCTTCATGTTCTCCTGTCTACTTGAAACACTTCTATTACAATGCAACTATTTTTCCTATATTCTTGGACTAATTTGGAAGTTTTTTTCAAATCCTTATCTGCCTAAAAAGTGCATCTTCAATCTTGAACATCTGCCTTTTTTACTCAACTTTCTGCATTCTACTTGTTAAACTGTGTTTAGAACACTTATACTCACTAAAGGTTTAATTCTTGCCATCTGCAGTCTGTAGTGCCTTGTGCTTATTTTTGTTTCCTGGTGTTTGGTTGCCAGCTATAGTTACGGGTGGGATTCAGTCACCTGCACAGAAATACCAAGGAGCCATTTCAGCAGTCTAATGTATTCCATCAGGCTTCCTGATACATTTCCAGAAGAGCTTAGCTTTTTCAGAAGTCTAATACCATAGTTACCCCCCTCTGTGTCTCAGATTCAAAAGGAAAATTATGATTGCAGAAAGCCTACTGTCCTCCAATGAATGTTATTTGTGCCTTTAACAATAGAATACAGGCCCTATATTTACCTGCCACTGCGAGGTCTCAAGATTTATCTCAGCTTGTTTGGATCTGGACTGGATTTGCTTTGTTGGAGCGTCTATGCTGAGCTCAGTGACTGCTGCTTCCCCCATTCCAGCTTCACCTCTGGGGATGCCCCTGTGAGGAGAGTGTCATACTCACTCCCCAGGTGACTGCCAGACAAATCACAGACTTTTATGGGTGAGTGGCTGCATTAAAGAAACCCAAATGGACCCAAACAATGAGAAGAAAGAAGTCCACACACCAGCACCTTGCTCCTCCTCACAGAAAAGTCATCAGCATCCTAATGGTTTGTCACAGCTTACACCAAATTTTGTATAAGGAAGACTTTAAATGTCAGCCTTTATTGTATGGAGAAACATTAGAAGTGTGAGCATAACACCAAGTAAATGGCCAGCCATTAAAAAAAAAAAAAGGAAATTATATAACAACTCTAATTGCATTTTCTAATGCATTTTTTGCCAAATTACTCAGCAATTCAGAGCACCAGAATGATAAAACTAGTTTGTGGCTCCACTATATATTTTGTGTTCCCCTTTTCCTAACCCAACACTGATTGCAAACCTTTTTAGACAATGAAATGACCCTCACAGGACAGTTCCCATGCCTTCAGTCTCTTCCATTGCACTCCACAGCTCAACCCACAATCCAAAATGCAGTGCTCTGCCTGACTTTATCTGATGAGGTAAACAACATGAAGCTACTGGAATACCTCCTCTGAAGAAAGTGATATTGGAAGTTAAGATCTCATGATTAAGTACTCAGGAACAGCAATCAGCATTTGCATCCAAAGATTTGATTTAACTGTTTTCCTGTACTTTTATTCATCCTTTCCTGGCACTCACAGAGCTATCATAAATATCTGTTAAGAAAGTTACCCAACACTGCTTTTATTTATTTTATAACTTCAGGCCTTAGTCTCTTGAGTCAGCCATGTCCTTGGCATGCAGTTTGACGTGTGTCTGTCCACTATAAAAATCTATTGATGGGGAGTGAAAGGGGGAAAGTGGAGACTTGGAAAAGAGGGGCATCCTCCCCTTCCCTACCAGCTGACCTACCAGGGAAGAGCTAACAAGCATGATCCCACCTATCAGGTACCAGCTTGGAGAAGCCATCAGCCATGGAAGGCCCTGGAATCTGCCAGAAGGGATGGATAGCCACAGCCTGGATGCACAACATGGCTAACTCAGAGCAAGAGGTAACCCACCTCAGGAGCTGCAGGAAAGGTTGCTGGAAAACAAACTAACAAGTCAACCTGGCCCCCAACATAAGGTATGAAAACAAAAGCACAAAAACCAGACAAAAAGTAAAATAAGTATAAATAACTCCCACAAACAATTTGGGAGGAACACAAGGAAAAAATACAAAAGAGAGAAGGCAAGCAAAAAGTTCTCTAAGTGCTATCTAAATAAAAAAAAAAAAAAATCCACAAACTTCCCGAGAATGGGAAGTCCACCCTAAATGCTGCTCTAAAGTGAGGAAAATCCCTACATAAACCAAATAAAAAAATTTCCCTTTTCTGCCTTTCTCCTGCACCTGGAAACACTACTTTGGTGTACCACCTGGAGAGTTAATGCCACGTGCTTGCAGAAGTAGGGGTTGATGAAGGAGAAAACACCTTCCCGAAGTGGCACTGGAGTACGTGTTGAGTCCATGCTTGGGAGCACCCCCAGAGGAGTTTTCAGACTAGATGGCAACCAGAAATATCCTGCTTTGTACACACTCTACTGAGGCTGAGCTAGGTCAGTAGAGACTGAGTAAAGTTCAGACTCTGTAGTTTACTCTGCGATTACCACAAACATAACCATTGTGAGGAGATATTTTGCCAGAAGATGGAACTAATGTGCTGCTTCCTCCTCATGTCAGAGAATCAAATTACTCAAAATCATGTATCCAGCTCTCAACTCAAGCCTTTTTTTGCCATATAAACCCCACACCAACCTTCAGTCTTCCCAAACCTTCTACAGTACATTTTCTAGTTGTGTAAAAGAGGCCACAGACACGTATTTTATTGTTTTTACTTACTCTGACACTGTGCTGAGCCATACAGAAAGGCCTAAATTGCTTCAACGTTTATAATGTTTATGCCTGCCTTACACTACTGTTCTTTTGCTCCACACAATTAGGAATTCTGGGACCTTGCACAACTGAACTAAGTGGCTTTCTAAGCCTGATCTGCTCATTCTTTTAAAGTCAGTAACTGCTCACTAGATAGAAGTTATAAGTAATATACTTCTCTTTGTGGCTCTTGCTGACAACAAGGAAAACATTAATTTAACTTCTTTGACTGAATGTGAACTAAAGCCTTAAAAAGAAGATGACTTTGCTGCTGTTGCCCTGCAACTCCCAAAGAGAAATGAAATACTGCAGGGATTCTAGAACAGTGACTTTCACAGCAGAAAATAATTTCAGATACAATGTGCCAAGCCATAAAAAAATACTAGTTCAGCTTTATGCATATTATGTCTCCTTGACCCTGTTCAATTCTTAAAAGGATACATATATTTACAGGACTTAACAAACACTTTGCTTCCAGCTGATTTCTCTCTGGCAAAGAAACCGCTATTGAAGTGTTACTTTTTTTCCTATAGTCTCAGAATCACACCACTGATATATTTATTGTTGTCACTGTTATTATCATTTGTATGAATGTAACATCAAAATTGCCAGTTCACGATCTGTGAGTCTGTACACGTGATAAGAGAAAATGCTAGCAGTATAAATAGATGAAGCCAGAGGAATGGGAGCACAGTTGAAGAGAAGTGAGATACTCAAGGTCATGCAAAGTAAAAGTGAGAAAGAACTGAGGTTTTATACCCATAAAAATTCCTGAAGCATTCCATATGGTAGCCTTTTTGAAAGTAACATAAACAACTTGCCAAATTAGAATGATCTAAATTTAGGATGTTATTCTACATAATGTAATATAGCTCTAGCTTATTTTTTTCTGTGATTCTGTAGTGACTTACTAATCTGATCTGACATAAACACAGAATAATCAAAAATAATGATCAATAATTGATTAATTCTGATGTTGGTGTATAATGATTTATATTTCATAACAGTGCCTTATAGAACATTCAGCAGCAATGCAAATGATTAACCAACATTAGAAGAGGGGGCATTGTTGTATAAATTCCTGCTCTTCTTTCAAATTTTCTATTTTTACATATATATATATATAATAGCACAATAAACACTGAACTAATTCAGAACAAAGTATGTTTATTAAGATATGTAATAATTTCAGATTTTTACAACCATTTTTCTCATACTAATTGTCAGGAAAAATTTAGGCCATTCCTTGTGTTTTCAGGCTACCTTTCTTAAAAAAAACATTCCACAGATGGCATTTTTGACTAGTGCTCTGCAGTAATGATTTATAAAAGTTGCATAGAGGCTTATGAACCCCCGTTAATATTTAATGCATGCTTTCCGTGGCAGCAGGAAATTATCCATCTATGTCAATAGTAGAAAATAGCAGCAACAAAAGTTTCCTTGGGAGGTCTGCCCTTTTGAGCACAGGGCACTTCACATATCTTGTAGAGAACTGTTCAATGGGTACCCTGGGTGCACACAGTTCCTCCTCTTTTGCTTAGGCTCTATTCATCACACCTCAAATTTTCCATATGTCTTCATTAAGTGAAATGTGGTTAACCTGTGTGATACTTTGCACTCTCCTAGCCCAAAGAGGAAATATGTATAACTACCCTAACTCCTGCTTGTATTAACAGGTATTTGTATACCTGTTAATCAGGAATAGTTTTCAAAATAGCTTGGGTCTTTTACAAGTTTAAATAGAGAGTACACACATTAAGATTTTTTGATTGAAGAAAAAACAGAAATTAGTCATTAGGTTTCACAAATATCTCTGCAATCACTGTTTTACATTTTTGCCTCTTCTAAGTCCAAAGTCTCAGTTGAGAAAGACCCCAAATTCATTTTTATAAATACAGGTGTCATTCTATATTGCTATATCTAAAACACAGTCAACAAAAATTAAAGTATATATAATATGGGGATAAAATAAATTTCTTGCTACAGTAGAATTCTACTGTCATTAATAAATATGGATCTATTAAAGACAGAAACTGAAAATAAATTTTAAAAAGTGGAAGTTTCCTATTTCTCAGTATTTCTTTTCTCTTTGAGAAAATAAAAAGTCATCTTCATAAGTGTGCACACACACAGGCTTTTAAGGTAGAATAAGTCCCTGCATGTACATAGGCTTCTTCAGGTAAAAATTCTAAAACAAGAAAGTGATGAAATCTTTCAAGAGCAATCACTTTTTTTTTAAACATAACTATAAAACTATATAAACATAAACTATATCTATTTGTCTAAATTATTAATTCTCTTTCATTTTTAAATACACATATGCACTTACATCCATATAAACACCTGTGTGTATATTTAAACTGCCTTGATACAAGAAAATTGATTTGCCATTACAAATGCTAAGGTTGGCAGATGTCTGTTACAATTTTAGCACTATATGTCAGAAGAAGTGCATTTGAATGAGTTTATTTTCTGTTCTGAGTGTTGACTTCTGAATGAATTACAAGTTAACGTTCTATGCAGATTCTCCAGAAATGATTAAGAAAACACCTCAAAAATTTTAATACTTGGACATATACAGACATGAAATCTTCTAAGTTCCTGAAACATCTTTCTAGGGCAGGCATCTGATTTACATATGCAAATGTCTGCAGCTTGAAAAGTACACGTGCACATTTAAGCCTATGTATTGTTGCGGTGACCAGATGCCTTGATTTAAATTGAATGCTGGATTTTCATTTGCCTCTGAAGGAAGAAGTTGCAGAAAACCACGCAGCAGTTGTCTAAAAAGGTCATGTAAAATTCAGCTGAGATTTAAATCAGCAACAGGTATCAGTCTCAAGCACCTTTACATACACAAACAGGTGACACTGCTGTGGTTTATGACAAAATAAAACTTCCATAGACAGTTGTGTTAAATCTAGCAGTTGTCAATTATAAAGTTGCAGATGTTTCAAAATCTGATTAGGGTTGACCGTTCTTTTGGTTTTAGGCCATTTATTTTAAGTGTGTTTAGATATTTTCTAGAAAGCACTGTGTACAAATCTATATAAATAAAAATGCTGGCAAATTGCTCAGGGTATTAACTATAATCTCGAAATTCAACAACTTTTTTCTAGGAAAAAAAAATGCTTGATGTGGCTCTCAAGTTTTCTACAAGGCAGGGCTTAGCAAAAAAGAAATATTCTGTAGTCTTTTTTAGATGAAAGATTGAAACATATGTATTTTGCATTTATCAGAAATTATTATATCAGGGTTATAATATTCAAGAGTCCTGATTGTATGGCCATATAGAAAATAGTAATGAGAGTGCTATTATAATGTAAATAGATATATAAGGATTCGAAAAAGAAAAAGGAGGTATGATTTGATTTAGTAATTCACCATCACTTTTGTATTTTTACAACTTCAGTATCACATTAAATCTTGGTAGTAAATATTTGCAAAATAGTAAGTGTTACAAGTAGTTCTTTGTCAGGGAAGCCATTTCCAGGTTTCTTTTCTTAAAAAGAAAGAATGGGTGAGGAAAAACCTATTATTTGGACCTGAAGAAACAGTGAACATGTGTATAAGAAAAGACAAAAAGCCAGAACTGTAATTCAAGTATAAAATATCGATGCCCAAGGAAAAAAAGTAATGTTAGTACTCCTTATTAATATTTTGACCTGTAAAAGATATTAAAGACATTATTTGTCATACTAGGAGTTGAGTATATCTATTTCTATATTGCAATAGATTAAAAAATTAATTTCAACATGGATCATAATCCCTATTTACATTAGCACTAAACAGTTTTCCTCTGTATCCAACCTTTGCTGTAAGCCCTACAGACTAACATATTCTAAGCTCAGAGAGATTGCAGCCTTTAGCTGTTTAGATTTGTGGAAAAAACCCAAACCCAAAGCAGACCACAAAATTGCCTCAAACAATTTCTTTATTAAGCCTAGCAATTTCTGTTTAAACAAATTGTGTACATAAAGCCTTATTTTTTGAAAATATCATATTTTGCATCCACTATTCTACATTCAGCAGCCAGAAGGATCAGTGCTTCAAGAACCTGTTCAAGCCTCACAGTTGCAGACAACTACATTTGTTAGAAATTTCCTTTTCCTTTCAGCTGTTTTTTTATTACTTGTTGCATAATGTACACGTAAACATTCTTCCATCTCAAAACAGGAAAAATACTATATATTGTGTTTTAAAAATTATATAAATGTTAATCAAGTTAACTCATAGACTGTTCTGATCAGCTAATAATGTATTCTGATCTGCTCGGATGTTTTATTCTGCTAGTAATGAAGAATCCCAAAGGAAGACAATCATCATTCAAGACTATATCTTCTCCTGAGCAAGGGTTAAGCCTAATTTAGTTATTTTGCAGTGCTAATAGAAGTAACAGGTGAATAGATTAGTGTTTAAGTATTCAAAGAGGCCATATAGTTCTATCTTCAATATTAAAGTGTTTGCCATCTAACCTGGGTATAGAAAACACTTCCATTTATTTTCTCTAACCTTGTGGATACTTCTGTGGATTTTCAGGGAAGGAACATTTAGAGCACTCTTGACTGTGACTAGCAATAGAGGTGGTGATGATGATAGACTACTGATGAGCTATCAAAATATGCTAAAACTTAGTTTTGATTCTATTTTCATTGTATGTTCAATTTTGCTATACAGCAGTACCTCACCAATATTCAGAGGGAGTCACTAGGATGGCTAGAAAATGTTACAACAAAAATCATATGTGGCTATACATGTAAATATAGGAGTATTCCTCTCTATACAAACACATACACATACATATACACATGCACACATATACTGTGTATGTATTTGCACACAGAAACTGAAAAAAGCATAACAGAGAAATGTTCCATATATAATTTACTTGGAAGAAATATATAAAAAATTAGAATAATCTATTAATAGATAAAATTTATTTCATGGTCTGAAAAAATTTTGGTAAGTAGTGTTTTTCAAGAATTTTATTTTTGTTTCACATTTAAAATACAGATGTAAAATATTTGCATTCATTGTATGAAATAATGAATCACTCTCCACAACTGCTTGTGGGTGTTGGTCTCTTCTCCAAGAAGAATCAGTGAGACAAAAGGAGAAGACATCAAGTTGTACAGGGGAGGTTTAGATTGAATATCAGGAAAAATTTCTTCTCTGAAAGGGTGATCAAGCATTAGAACAGGCTGCCCAGGGAAGTGATTGAATCTCTGTCCCTGGACATATTTAAAGATGCGTAGATGTGGCACTTAGGGAAGTGGTTTAATGGAGGGCTTGGCAGTACTGGGTTTGTGGTTGGACTCAGTGACCAGGAAATGATGGCTAATTGGCTTAAGAAGGGTGAAACTTGTGAAGATTTAACCAAGATGACTTGACCAGAAAGGCCATTGTCCTAACCACTGAAATTAAAAAGCAATGAGTAGTGAAAACAATGTCCCCTTGGGGGAACATGTTTGCAAACACACAATGCTGAAGGGATGGTTGAGCCTGAAATAGCTGCAGGTAAAGGCCAGATTTCCAGCCAGGACTGGGACCAGCCAGGAGTGACTGTCCTGCTACTCCAAGTCCATGGTGCTGAACACAGCCACACCAGAGGATCTGGGGCCTTGGTGAGTATGAATCTGTGGGGGGGGGGGGGGGGGGGGGAGGTATGTGTTCTGTAGAATAGGAAGTGCTGTACAATTGCTATACTCATCCCACAAAGTAAATTAATCTTATATTTTGTGTTACTGAGGAGTGTGGTTCTGTTCTGGCAGCCACACTAGCTTTAATTCCCCTGTTACAATCTGTTTGGGTCAACACTACACCAACAATCAATACTAATCAAGAATGCAGTTTGCCTCTCTGATACAGCTTTAAATCAGTGTTAAACAAGGGTGCCTAGCAACAGAAGGTATATGGACACTGGTAATTAACTTTTTTTTAAAAGCACAGCCTTATTGCTAAATTGAGGAAGAAGCAACAAGTTTTTTTATAAAGTCCAGTATAGGTCAGAGTATCGATTATAGCATACAGAGTCTATAGCTCTTAAAGCTGTTGACTTTTTTTCACAAAACAGATGCGGTAAAATTGTTGTTTCTAAGATGTCTTCACTGCCTTCACAAATTGAAATATGCTTAATCCAATAGGTAGTGTATACTTGGTATCAATATATAAAGCTAGGATCTAAATTAAGCAAACAAACAAATATGCTTGGGTGCCTAAGACTCAAACTGTTAGCAAGACATGATCTGATAGGACAAGAATTGAAGATCAAATAATTTGATTCTGAAGATCTCACATTCTGACTGTATATATTTAATGGTTTTCTTCATTTTTTAAAACTTTAAATTAGTCATGATCTAGTCCCATGGGCAAACCCATTGCATTCAGAGATGTGGTTTTGAAACATCTTCTGGTTTCATTTCATCAAAATTAGTCCTATTTTTGTACTTTGAGACCACTTAGTTTTATGAATCAAAGCATAGTAAATCAGTCAATGAAAAGCTATTTCAAAAGTGCAATCTACATAAAGCAAAACATAATGTATGTCCTTTCTTATGTCCCATAATATCTGATAAACAGCTAACCAGTACAATTAGTGAAGAAGCTTATAGAGACATACAGTTGACATACATACAGACTCATGTCTTTAGGGGTATGAGTCAATGACCCACTGCTTTAGAGGCTGAAGACCCAGACTGCCACCAGATCTGCCAGAGATCTGTTAGGCTATTGTGAAAGTTTTGGGTACTCTAGGACATTTGCAATGGCACTTCTACGAATGCAAATGCAACAGAGCCTGAAACAGACACTTGAGCTCCAGGTCTCCAGAGAGGGTTGATTTGCCTTTCCGACTGCAGTGACTGTACTGTTTTTCATTGACTACAGTAGCAGCATAGACAGCTGGCTGGCAGTGTGTTGTTTACACCTAAACACAGGGACATGTGGAAATTTAAATGTATACATTTTATTCTGGATATAATCACAACAACTGTCTCCATTGCACACAAAAAGAAACATCACGTGTAAGAGTGTCTTACCTCTTTTCAGTAAGAAACCCAAAATCATTAATATAGCAAGCTAATTTTTTTCATGCTCAAATGGTTGGTCTTTGCCAAGAGGTAGAATGTTATTGCTAGGGTGATATGCCAGATTTCACAGAATGGTTTGGAATGAAAGGGACCCTCAAAATCATCTTGTCCCAACACCCCCACTGTAGGCAGTAATACCATCCACTAGATCAGATAACTCAGGGCGCTGTCCAAGTTGGCCTTGAACTCTCCCAGAGATGAGACATGCACACATTTACAGCTTCTCTGGGCAAGCTGTTCCAGTGTCGCATTGCCCTCACAGCGAATAATTTCTTTCTAATATCTAATCTAAACCTACACTCTTTCAGTTAAGAGAGTCACTACATGCCTGTCCTGTCACTACATGTCCTCGTAAAAAGTCCCTCTCCAGCTTTCTTGTAGGTACTGGAAGAGTTCCTGTTATTACTGCCTAGTCTAACAAAGCACAAAAAGGCTTGATCTCCAGAGAAATCTGCCTGACTAAGAAACACCATATGAATGACAATAGGTTTTACAAAGTAAAGTTTGTGGCAGTCTCACTCTTAAGTTAATGCAGAAATGTTACCAAAGCACAAAGCTTCAAATAAGTTGGGGGAGGGAGGGTGTTAAAAGACTGTGCTCAGCACCTTGTGAGAAGCACTTCAAATGGAAAGATGACATAATCGGTTCATAGCACCCGTGTTTAATCTATGGGGGTCTGGGTTCAAACATAGAATATCAGTAATGGAATGAGATGTGATCCTGAACTAATCTGTAATTGAAATTCACTCACGTTTAAAGCACTCACATTATAGGAGCACTTATTATACCTCACTAGAAGTAGGACTTTACTTAAAAGCACTGCACCCATTAAATAATTTGGAAATAGAGAGTTATGGAATACTACTAAGCATCACAAGAAGTCATATAATATTAATCACTGGGAGTGTTGATGTAGACCAGGTGTGGAAAAATGTGTATATGATATAAAAAACCTATTCTTCTGGATGCTCATTTCTAATGGTCTTATGTAAGAACTTACGGAAAGTATAGTAAAAATAACACAATTTAAGCAGAAGTAAAAAATGTCTTGCATTAGGAGAAAATAGATAAACTGCTCCTTTTATCTCAGCATTGATTCTTTTATGAGGTTCTGTTAAAAAAGTTACAGAGATGGAAGTTGATTGAAATAGATGTCAGTGATTGAAATAGATTTTAAGAAGCATTGAGTAGTTATTCAACATTCTTATTTTTGTAGTGAATATTAATATTCCCCATGTTCAGAAACTTTTGTCTATGATCTTAATTCATGTGGTTTAATAAAACCAAAGGAGTGATCAGTTATTTTCTTCAGAAAGAAGAATTTTATTTTCATTTTTCAGTTAATTCACAAAATGAAAGTGACATCTTTTATATACCTAAGTTATTCTGAAGGATTGTTCTCCTGTCACTTGCTGATCCACTGTTTGTATCAAAGCTCAGTGTTCAGTTCTTGTTCACCTTGCCCATCACTTATTATAGTCAACTACCCAGCTCCTAATCAAGGCAAGTTCATTATGTCCCCTGACAGTTACTTTGTTTTGCTTAAATTCTTTCTACCTCAATATAAGTTCTAAATGATTTGTTTCTTTGATAACATTTTTCCCCCTAATTTTACATTAAACTATAATTGTTTCTTTTATTAAACTGTATTCTTCCTGTGAATTATGCTTGTTTTATTCTTTATGCTTTTTTTCTTGTTCCCAACAGGAACTCTTCCATGGAAGAATGAATAGTCTCCCAGACAAAAGAAAACTTCTGTGGTCTGATTTTTAATTATTCATCCTGCTATAAAACTGTGTTTTAGTGTGCAGATGTTTTAATTAATGCTGTAATCCTCTTTCTTAATATCCTTTGTAATTTAAAGATCAAAATGTAAGAAAGGAATTGGATTTGGAATTGACTAAATAAAATATTGAAAAATGTTTAATTTATAAAGAGAAAGTAGAATAGATGAATTTCATGTGACATACCTTGTGTGTAGAATTTGGCAACCAACTTGATATTTCATTGTCAGGATTGTCATGCCAGCTGCATGATGTTTAGCAAAAGACAATAGGATATTCCATTTAGTTGTCTTGCATCTTCAACCAGGCATTATTTTCCTGAAACTAAATGGGCTATTGAAGAAATGTGCTTAAACATTTAAACAATTTCCCAGAAGACTGACTCTTAAGTATAGATCTGTGTTGTCCAAGCAAAATCAATATGGATTTTAGGTTTTTAAATTAAAAAAACAACCAACCAACCTCTGGGAAAAAAAAAATAGTACACATATTTTCTGTTACAATCAAGGAACAATTCTCTGAGTGCATCTGAGTGCACAAGATTGTGAAAACAGCAGTGACCTAAAACTGCTGAATCATAACTTACATTTAATGTCTGGGTAAAATAATGGAAGCCTTAGTTTCTTTTGTGATGTGACAGAGCTGTCAAGGGGGAACTAGCAGGAAAAGAAGACTTGTCAATGTGGCCCTTATGCTCAACTGGTTCCCAGACATTGTGTTACATTGTACTATTGTTTGTCTTTCAGTGTGTGATCTGAGAAACTGTCTGACTGCAAACTGACATGTAAATCTTCATAGATGAACTTGGTTTTGAACCACCAAATAATGCTCCAAAGACTGTTCTAAGGCTTCCTGGATCTATTTTTTGACACTCTACTTTTGCAAAGCAGGTCTATACCCAAAGAATCATCCTGTAGGGTTTTCCTGAAACAAGTAGGTCACTGACTAGAGTAACAGGAGCTCTAATGTGCCACCTCTCTGATTTTGACAAAAGGTATACTTATAAGCCAGTAAATTCCAGTTTTAAGTCTATACTGATGATTAACCTACTCTCACAGAATTAACATCAAAATCTTGGAAGCCCCAAAATATCCATTACAGGCCAATACAGATTTTTTTTCATATCCTTAAAGTGGAATTTTCTCAATTTCCCTCTGAAGTCAATCACTGTTTTTTTGTATACTTTTAAGGCACTCTTCTGGTTTGTGTATTTTGTCCATAGCCTCTGTATTTTTCTATTTTCCTTTCTTCTTTTCTTTTTAAAAAGGATTGATGCCTTTAGAATCTTTTCTTGAAAGAACATGTGCCAAATGGGGGATTACACTCCCTTTCTAGTAAGTATCAAGGGGGCAATCCAGTGTTACCAAATCAGCTGTTCTTAACCACCTCCAGGAAGCACATACTTCATGTTGTTATCAGCAGTAATGTGTAGTGTGAACAGCTCTCCATCTCACTCTCCTTAAACACATATCACTTTTATATGCCAGAAAACTTCTACGTGGTAACCACATTTAGTTTTGTTGCGTCATCACCAAAAAAGCCTTCATAGATAAGATAGAGCAGATTGTTCTGTCTTTGTAAGTCCCACAATAAAATATATTAAAAAATCAGTGGAAATACTTTAAAATTTTTCGCATAAAAGCTTGACTTCACCAAAGACAATAATTTAAAATGAAATCTATTTATTTTTCTCTATTTGACTATAAATTGCACCTGGCTGTGCAATGTAAATATCATTCTTTGTACCTGACACAATCCGTTCAGAAGGATACGTTAAATACATCTAGGACAGATAGAATTATCAAGACTGAGAACTATTATTACTCATCAACTCTCTAATGTAATACATATTTTATCCATTCGTTTCAATTATATTGGTCTAAAATAGAGTTTAAAAAACAAGTTTGGTTTTCTTCCTCGGCAGCCTATATGAGTAATAAAATAAAGCAGTAATAAAACACTGTAGAAAATTCTGATAGGAAGAGAACAGATAGCAGACCTCATTTGCCAGGTAGCCCATAATCCACGACTGAGCCTTTTTCACAGAAAGACAAATAAAAGTAAAACAATAAAGGAGTTAATATAGTGGGAAAATAAATCTGTGTTGCTCTACAAAATATATTTTCTAACACAATATATTGTGTCCTGTCAGACAAACTTTTATCAGCCCTTGCCTCACCAAACACTCACAAGGAAGTGTTTTTACATTTATTCACTGTTTTTAAACAACATGTTTTTTCTTTCCTAGAAAAAATAATGGAAGGAAAATAAAGGAAACAAGAAAATAATAAAAAGTAAATATATAATCTGTCATTCTCTTCACACAGTTGCATTTTTGTGTATATAACACAAAACAAGTTAGCAGCAAAATAATTAATTCCTTTGCAATAACTAGTCTCCTTTTTTCTTTTTAAAACTTCATCCTATCTCCACATTTATCTATTCCTCAGATGTTTTCTTCCCTTCCAAATACAATATTCCAGCAGGTTTCGATTGCTAGGAATGATGAATCAAGGACCTGCAAAAAAACTTGATGGTGGGCCAGAAGAGCATAAAGACAACTCTCAGCTAGCTCAGGACTTTGGAGTCTTTGTAGAAATTGAGCTTTTTCTCCATAAATTTTTGTAAAATGTTTGCCAGAGTTTAGACTTTTGTAACATAAGATCAGTGGGACATAAACTAAATTTTGCAGAAACAGCTGCAGGTAATGGAAATGCAGTTGAGGGTATATGTAGCCTTCCATATGTTCTTGGTGTTTGACCTGGTAGACACCTCAACAGGAGCTTTGTGAAAGGTTGCTCTCTTGGATGTTCTCCAGGCTGCACTGACATCCATTGTCAGTGGGCTGAGAAGTTAAATTTCACAGTCCATTAGTTTGCTACATCTGGAGGTCTTTATGTACATTCTATATAACTGTGTTCTTTTCAGTCTACAGATGGGGCTAGAATAAAACAAAAGAGGGAAGATCCTTGTTTTTCAGAAGGAAAAAACAGGCAGAACTAACAACTTCCAGCCATCCTTGTTTGTGACATAGGTACTGGTAAATATTTTAGCATCATAGAGATCAGGAAGTAGTGATTTTTAATTTTAAAAAAACCCAAAAACCCCAAAAATGTTTAAACCCTCTCATTATAGTCAGCAACTTAAAATGGTGTCAAGAAGTTGAATAATACAGAAAATTGAAAGAACTCTGCTTTTGGTTTACTGTTCTGCCTAGTCAGGTGACTGTGTAGGTGCATAGTCTATTTGAATTCCCTTGGAAAACATAAAACCACCTCCACATCAGTGCTTGAGCAGATTGTTCCCACAGGCTTGAGTGTGTGTACTAAATATTTGAGGCTAGTTTTTTCCATTGACTAGTGGCAAGTGCCACTGAGCCCAAAAATTGAAAAGCAAATCCAGTGTAAAGAACCAAATCCTTTCTAACTTATAGAATACATAGATGCACTTTCTAAAGACACAGTTTTTTACCTTCACTGTTTAATAAAAAAGCCTTGTTTGAGCAAAAAACAACCCCACTCTACCTTTGTTCTTATAGAAAAAAATTCCAAAATCTGCCCAAATTTTGTTTTTAATAGCATAATTGTGAAAACATAAGCCAGAAAAGGTGCCCTTCTGGCAAAAAAAAAAAAAAAAAAAAAAAAAAAAAAAATTAATGTTATCCCAGGATGCATTAAGAGAAGCTTTGCCAGCATGTCAAGGGAGATGATCCTTACCTTCTGCTCAGCACTGGTGAGGCCAAATTCTGAATGCTATTCTGGGCTCCCCAGTGTAAGAGAGAAGTGGACCTACTAGAGAGAAAGCAGTAAAGGGCCACAAAGATGATAAAGGGACCAGAGCATCTCTCCTATGAGAAAAATCTGAGAGACCTGAGACTGTGTAGCCTCGAGAAGATTCAGAAGGGGATCTCATCATTGTCTACAAATATCTGAATGGAGGGCATGTAGAGGACAGACCCAGTCTCTTTTCAGAAGTGCCCAGTGACAGTGACAGAGGCAATGGGCACAAGCTGTACACAGGTGGTTCTATCTGAACATCAGAAAACACGTTTTCACTGTGAGAGTAATTGAGCACTGGCAGTTTGCCCAGAGATATTGTGGAGTTTTCATTCAAAGAGATATTCCAAACACAGATGGACATGGTCCTAGCAACAAGTTCTACGTGACACTGCTTAGAACAGGGACATTGGACAAGATAACCTCCAGAGGTCCCTTTCAAACTAAGCCATTCTGTGATTCTGTGAAATGACTATAGAGAAAAAGCTGTGTTCTGTATAGTAAAAATTGCAACCCCAGTCTACAAGAAATGATACAACTATTTTAACTATTGCAATTAAAAAAAAAATCAAAAATAATCTCACAAACAAACCCAAGAAAACAAATGCAACAAAACAAACAATTCAGTGCGACTACGTCAATCAAGTTATAAGTAAAATACAACTGCTAGCACTTCAAATTTAACCCAGGGAGGTAAAAGCACTGTAAGATGAATTTTATTCTTTGAAGGCTGTATGTTTTGAAAGCCTATCATTCAGTCTTAATCAGAGTGAATCCATGTAATCCTCATTTTAAGGCATTTTTTTCTTAGATAATGTACAAGAAAAAGAGATTCAAACCAATAGAGCACTGATGCCATTCATGTTTGTCATGCAGATATGATAGGCTGAATACCATTTTAAAGTCTGAAGTTGAAACTAATTCAACCAGGATTAACACTGAGTATAGAGCTTCACTTGAAACTTGTGCCAAAACAGTTGTTGAAATTAGTTTCTTTCATAAAAACAGGTACGTTCAATAGTAGATTAGAAGCAGGCAAATAAAGACTAAAAACCAGAAGGTACTTCAGTTGGTTCAGTGACCTTCTCCATAAACTAATCATAAAAAAATAAAAATATAGGATTATCATTTGAATGCTTAGCTTTATCTTTACCAAGAAATATGCTGCTGAGGGCAATAACCAAACAATCGTGGTTTTTTCAGTAATTTAATGCATGATAAAGAAGTCATACAAGATGCTTACTTTATATGCACACTAGAAATTCTAGAATAAATATTTTAAAGCTTCTTTTTAAAAGTCACTCAAGAAGCTCAGGATTTTGTCAAAGACAGCATGTACTCAAAGCACCTTCCAGGTACAGCACTGACAGCATGTTACAAACATGATCAGGAACAAAAACGGTCATGGATAGACTATCAGAATTCTCACTCTTACCCTGTCTTTCATGAAGCCAAACGATTTATAGCAAAAATGGTCTATCTCTTTGTGGGTATTATGCCCTCAATGCCTTGTAGAATATTTTCTTTCTTTGGTTTTGTCTTCTCATTTTTTCCTTTTGTTTCAGTTGCAATAAAAAGACAAAGAGAGGCTGTCTGTAGCAACATTATTAATGTTAAATAGCTTTGCATTGGTATCCATATAGACTGGTAGCTGTCTGATTATTTTATGGAAAATAGACAAAGTTAAAACTATTTTCATGAGGCTTAATTCAAGATCTCTTCCCCCAGTAGTAATCTGAAAGAATGATTTTTACAACTACTGCTAGACTTATGTCTGGTCTTAATCTCATCAAGGAATAATTTAGGACAATATCTGAACAAATAAGCTGAAAACAACTGTTACATACCTAGGGAGAGAGTCAACCACTGAGATGCTACGGAAAGACTGAAAAACATTTTAAAATAATTAAGCTTCAAAAATGAGACCTCTTTAAAAGATGTAGCAGTTATTAGCTATCCATTTCATACAAGTAAAATATTAACCTTAAAAATATAATAAATCTGAGTTCTGTCTGTTGGAAATGAGAAGAAAAAACCAGGTAAGAACCATAGCAACTGAAAGGACAGGCTAGCAGTAAGCCATTGATTTATTTCTGTATGTAAAATAATCCTGATAGTAAAGATTATCTTACTATAAATGTCTTATACTATACATAAGTAAATTTATCTCTGAAGATTAGACTGTCAAATAGGAAACCTTTTATGGTCACATTTACAATGTAAGGCTTGTTGACTATGCCCTGCTAAGTGAATAGAAAAGTAAGCACTGACATGTATAGAAGCAGGATTAAGCTCTAGTACTTGAGGCAATATGTACCATTTCTGTGGGGATAATTCAAGTGGCACATTATTATAGCAGGGGGAAAACAAATTCTTCACTGAGCTTTGCTGTAGGCCTGTGTGGTTCATTTAAATGTAGCACTACTCCAGCTTTTATAATATATGGTCCACAAGTAAAGTAGAGCATCGGTTTAGAGTGAAGCTAAAATGTTTGTCATGTGAATTGTAAACAACAAGCAACAGGAAGAAAAATATAATGGAAGCAAAATCACACATCTCCATACACCAGTTTTGCTACAAAAATTTAGTTTAAGCAGAAAAATCACTCACTTTAAACAATGGAGACTATCTAATAGAAACAGCACATATTAATACTGTCAGTGTGACAGATGGTTCTGCAGTACATAATAAAGTAAAAGACATTCTGACGAGAAAGAAGATGTATCTGATAATTTGCAAATCAGAATCCTGGCAGCACAGCAAGGGGAAGATAACTGAGTGCACTTTATGTTGGTGCATGTTTAATGCTTCACATTTCAAGACAATAAAGGAATGGAGGTGAATACAAGTACTTGGAGAACTGAAACGGGGGGAAAAAAAGTTTATCTGCTGTTAACTGTATATATGTATGTATATATATACTGTAGCAGATTATACTATATACACTGTTGAAGATTTTGGTTTGAAAAAATAATTCTAAATTTCAAAATAACTCCATATTATCTGTATGTGGATATAGGCACACAGTGAAAATATTCTAATGAGTTACTTTATTCTAAAAAAAAATCTTTAAAGTTGATACATTTACAAAGCCAAAGGTTCCAAGTTAGGAAGAAGTAAATTTAAAACATGCTTAATTACAAGAATTTCTGTGTCTAACATTGTTGTTTTAACTTAAAATGTATACAGAGATGCTCAAGATTTTTTAATCCGTGTTTTCTCCAAAGACAATCTTTTCCCCCAAAATATCAGATAGACTTAAATTTTATTTTCAGATATCTAGAAAGGGTTACAGTTGGTATGTATTTTTACTCTATAGTATATACACAGTGTATATCTTCCTTCTCCAGTAACAAATTTCAGGGTTTATTTTTTCAAAATATACATTAGCTAGTGAGCTTTCTAAAGAAAAAAAAAATGCTGTGTACAAAATATTTTGTCTGTGACATATTTCCTGAAGTTATCAATTTGTACTAATGTTTAGCAAGATTAATGGAGCTCTATTTAACAGAATTCTTTGCAGACTAATCACTGAGACTCAGGAGAAAAAGGCAATAATGACTAATATTCTTTTAGCACTTTTGACATCGATATTGTTTTGTCTGTAGACCTATACAGGTATCTTGTTATGAACATCTGGTATGGATATGATGATGAAAAATGGTCAGATCAATGAATTTGGCTTTTATCCTTAAAAAAAGAGGACAAATGGGATCAGAGAAGTTCGGTGACATTATTTTGTTTTTTGTGTATGTGTATATACATGTATTAAAAATAATGAGTCACTTCTGGCAGTTGTACAACAATACAGAGGTAAAAAATGCATAACCTCAGAAGAAGACAGAAACAGCTGGTACTGAGTTTCTGAATGGTGTGTACAGCTCTTGAAAAGATTTATGTTGACATCTGAGACTGCGAATTTCCATTAGAGTCAGATATGGGGACACAACTCTCATTTACTCTCCATAAAAATGTATGAGTCCTGCTAAAGGCATTTCATGTATCATGAGGATATGGGATAAAGGTGCTCTGAGAATTACTGCTCACTTGACCATTTTATGATTACAAACTAATGGCAATTGTACGGCTGTAAACTTGCAGTTACATTAAGTAATTTATAAGCTGAACATTACGAAGTGCTGCTCTATCAAGCCTGACAAAAAGGTAGAGATGGTGTATCTCTACCCTTTACAAGATTTCAAGAAATATGTACTTGAAGTTAGGTCTCTTAGTTTACATTTGATCACTATATAAGTGACCAAATGAAGTCATTAAGTTAAGCCTCTAGGATCCAGGTTTCTATGCACATATAGACACCAGAGGTGAGCCATGGATTTTTTGTGAAAGACAAATACTTTTGTTGCAAGTATCTTCAGAAACACAGAGAAAAATGGATGGCACTACAGTGTGTAATATAAAACTATATAGAAATGTATTGGGTTTTTATGGGCAGGTTTTGCTAGCCATGAAGGTTACAGGGGTGGCTTCTGTGAATAGCTGCTAGAGTCTTTCTCCATGACTGGGAGAGCCAATCCCAGTCAGCTCCAAGCCTGCTGTTGGCCAAGGCTGGCCAATTAGAAATGATGGCAATGCCTCTGTGAGAACATATTTAATAAGGAAAAGATGTTATTGCTCAGATGTAACTGGGCCAGAGAAGAGCAGAGTGAGAACATGTGAGAGGAACAGCTCTGCAGACACCAAGGTCAGTGCAGAAGGAGAGACAGGAGGTGCTCCAGGTGCCAGAGCTGAGATTCCCCTGCAGCCCGTGGTGCAGCCCATGTGAGGCAGCTGTGCCCCTGCAGCCCATGGAGGGCTATGGGGGTGCAGAGATCCACCTGCAGCCTGGGGAGGAGACCCACACTGGAGCAGGTGGATGCCTGAGAGGAGGCTGTGACCATGTGAGAGGCCCATGCTGGAGCAGGATCTTGGCAGGGACCTGCAGACCTCTGGAGAGAGGAGCCTATACTGGAGTTGCCTGTCCTTGAAGGGCTGCACCCCATAGAAGAGTGACCCATATTGCATCAATTTGTGGAGAACTGTTGCCCATGAGATGGACTCACATTGGACAAGATCATGGAGAACTGTGTCCCATGGGAAGGACCCAATATTGGAGCAGGGGAAGGACTACTCTCTGATCAGCAGCAGAAACAACTTGTGATGAATTGACCATAACCCCCATTCCCTGTCTCCTGGCACCACCAGGGAAGGCAGTAGGGCTGGGAAGGAGGAATAAGTGCAGGGAAGGTGTTTTTAAGGTTTTGTTTTATTTCTCATTCTCCTGCTCTGATTTTGTTGGTAATAAATGCAACTAATATCTCTAATTTGAGTCTGGTTTACCCATAATAGTATTTGGTGAGTGATCTCTCCTGGTCCTTATCTCAATCTGAGAACCTTTGGTTATATTTTCTCTCTCCTGTCCATTTTTGGAGGGTAATGATAGAGAGGCTTTGGTAGGTGTCTGGCATCCAGCCAGAGTAAACCCACTACAAGAAAATGCATACTAACTAGATTTAAGTGACTACGTTTTGAGGATAGTCTAGTGAGACTAGTGATATAAAGATACAATGAAAAACAATTTAAAGCAAGAGCCTGCCAATTCCATTTGACAGATTTTTCAGAGCTAGGAATTAATACTCTAGTAAGTCAGAAATGCAGTAAAAATGGCTACATACAGTCAGGTTAAAAACTTTGCTGGAGTTTGTATAGACAGCTGCTGGTTTGGCTTTGTTAACTTACTTTCTAGTAGCTGTTATGGTGCTACATTTGGATTATTGCTGAGCAGCTTGCATAGCCTCAGGGCCTTTTCTGTTCCTCCAACCATGCCACCAGGGCACAGGCTGAGGATGCACAAGTAGCTGGGAGAGGGCACAGCTGGGACTGCTGCCCCAAACTGACCAAAGGGACATCCTGTACTGTATGGTGTCATGCTCAGCAATGACAGCTATGGGAAGAGGAAGAGAAGGATATTTGGAGTGATGATGTTTGTCTTCCCATGTCATCACTTCGTGACCAATCCCTGCTTTCCTGGATGTGGCTAAATACCTGCCCACCCATGGGAAGTGCTGAATTAATTTCTTGGTTTGCTTTGTTTTATTGTTCAGCTTAGTTTTCCCCATTAAAGAGTCTTTATCTCAACCCACAAGTTTTCACAGCTCTACCCTTCTGTTTCTCTCGTCATCTCAACCCTGGGTAGTGAGAGCCACTGCATTTGGCTCAGCTGCCTGCTGGGACTAACAGGCAGAAGTTACAACAAAGTATTCTTCTCCAGTAAGCATTAATTAATTTTCAATGGACTACTCTTTTATCTAAATTTACTATGATGCATAGAGATATGTATAACAAATAGCAGAAAAGCTATTCTTGAAAATGTATCCATCAGCCTTTAGTAATTTGCACTCAGTATACGATACTGATTTATTTTTTTTGCTAATGAGTGAGATAAAGCCAGTCAGAATGAGTCAGACATAAATCTAACTGATCAGCTCACTGATTTTTTCAATCATCAGATTTTACACACTGTATGGTATTAGCTGGTTCCATGACTAAACACCTGTCTATGGCTGATTACTGTTTCTAAAGAAACAGTCTCTAATAATTGTTAATATTTCTTCCCATTTGTGGAATAGAACTGTCATTTGATTATCTTTTCTATGGTATTTAAAATATAAAATTACCTGAATACATTGCTTATTTTTCAGGATTTAGTGGAGCTGATGCCAGCATTCTGTATTATCTAGAATACAGTGATCCAGAAAAAAAATCTTACAATATATGAAATAATCTTTCAAGACACTGAGGCATGTCAATCAGTGGGCAGCAGCAGTAGCACACAAAAACTCACACAAAGAGGTGAACATTTTTGCCAAAGACACCAATCAAATATAAAAAATAGGAATTAAACTGAGAAAACGGTAACACAAGAACAATAAAAATGACACATTTCTAGAGAACTGGTTGGACTGTGTAGCAAAGTATTTTCTCTCCTAGATGGAAAAGCTGGTTTTGCATAGTCCCATATTACAAGATTTAAGCTTAAATATTAAACACTTATATATGTATTTTAACTCTTAGTATCCTGGACTTCAATAAAAACTCCAAATTATAGTCTATGTCTAGATAAGTCCTAATATATGGTACTTGACATCTTCATCAAATATGTGCTAGACTTGCATGACTTGTGCTAAAGGAAGAAGTTTAAGAAACTAGCTACATGAAGAAAGCATGAGTAAATAACATCCACAACTGCAACTCATAAGGCTTAAACTCCGAATTGTGTAGGGAAGATGTTCCCAATATTAAACATAGATTTTTATATTTCTAGATAATTTAATCTTTACAGCTGTGTGCTGGTTTGAAAGCAAAACCAGTGAAAGACTCCAAGTCAGAAACACAATTTAATAAGAGGAAAAGAAAAGAAATAAAAAGAAAGTAAAATAAAAGTAATAGTACAAAAAACTACTGACAGAGTCAGAATACAACCTGACACCCTGTTAGGCTGGTAGCGGCAGTCCAGATGAGATGATCTTGTCAAAGCAGTGATCCTGTAGAAAGGTCTGGTAGCTCTTGTCTCCTCTGGGAGTCCAGTGGATAAAAAGCTGCCTGTGCTGTCCCAAACCCTGGATTTATCCAGGTAGGAATGCTTGGCTCCTCCCCCTGGGCAGAGCATCTCCCAATGGGCTGATCTCATTCTATGAGTCATGCAGTGGGTCCTTGATGGCCCATTAAACAGAGATAACTCCCGGAGGGAGTTATCTATGAGTCATGTGGCAAGGCATTGTTAGGCTCGTTAACAGAAGATAAGGAAAACACTGCCCCAAGCCGTTGCCTTGGCTCCAACGGCTCATGGGGATAGAATACAAACCTTGGGCACAATTTTACATTGTAACCTAGGACAAGCTGGTTTAAATTTTTAATTGTAGTTCTAAATATACTTTTAAGCTTTCTGTTGTCATCAATAAAACACTGCAATTAAGCACTTGCAAATCAGTCCCCACTTTCCATCACATACACACACATGGTACTGGGGTAGATTTAATGATGATAGGTTGAAACATAGTTCGAATAAGGGTCAGGAAAGGTATTTAAATGGGTGGTTAGGAGTTAATAAACTGAAAAATTCTGCAGATAATGAGCAATTCTGAGAGAAAGATACTCCAAAGTTATCTAATAAGATGGCCTTAACAATGAAGGTGATGGTACTACATATGTGAGGTTAAAAATTATTTCAAATTAGAAATTGCAGAGAAAAAATAGAGAAAAGATAAGAAAAAAATAGAAAGAAATCAGCTTAAACTACTATGGTGGTAGTTCCAAGTTATCCTTAAATAGGGGAAATGAAGCAAGCTTTTAACACTGGAGATGTTTGTATCGTTTATATTGCTTGTGAAAATCTTGGTCTTACGATACTCAACTGTTCTGAAACTCTAGGGCAAAGACAACAAAATAATTATTCTGATCTGCATTAGAGGAGAAAAGGCTGTGAAAACCACTCATATACATACAAATTTACCGAAGATCAAGCATCTGGAAGTTCTACAGTAACGCAGGAAAAAAACTATAAGGAGATATCTCCAATATTTCTCCAATATTTCTCCAATATTCAAATGCTCAAATTAACTGAAAAGATGAGCTGTCACTCAGTTTTATGCCATGACATGTGTGGGTGTTTTGACCTGGAAAGATGGTTTGACTGCAGAAATATCACCCTACATTAACAGCAAATGGATAGTCATCATTAATTTCGAGCAAGGAATTATGTTAATTCCAAAGATTTATGAAGGAAAATATTATTTATTCTGTAATTAAGATAATGTTAACTTGGAAGAAGTACAACTATAAACCAGATACTGATGGAACAGAGTTATTTTGTCTTCAAATATATGAAGATAATAAAAGCAACCACAAGATTTATGAAACAGATGAAATAAATATGAAATATAAAGTAAAATTAAAATATATTGATTTTGTGCTTTATTTAGCTTTGAATATGAATTTAATATTTTAAACTTAAATTTAACAATTTAAGCTCAGTCTTCCAAGGAATATCTGCTTTTACTATATTAGGATCAGCATTTCTTCACTTTTAGTATTAGACGTTAAGCTGTTCTTTTTGCATTTCTTTGGTGAATACCTCCCTGTATCAGGTAAAAAAAAAAACCAAACCTTTTACCTGATAAAAGAAGGTATTCATCAAGCAAATGCAAGAAGAGTAACTGAATCATTTGATCAATGAGAAAGAAAGAATTATTCAAAGACAGAACCTGAAATTAAGTGCTACTTGTATAATTTGTTCACTGGTGCCTTGTAGTATCATATTTGCCTCAACACAATGTTTGTAAATATTAAAATACTCCAGGTACTTCAGCAGCTTTTCTGGCCTTACAGCTTAATCCAGTGTTTCAAAGGTTTCTTTGTACTCATAACTGTTATCCCTAATAACTAATGACTTCTTTGGCTTTTGTATTCTGCAGAGGCAAATGCTTTTTGGAAGAGCTTAAGTTGGAAAGGAAATGGGATTGAACTAGCTGATCTTTTTAGTCAGCAAAACATAAGAACTAGTGTTCTCTTAATTTACAGTAAAAAATCCCTCACTTTTGATTTAGGTCAGTACCGTATCTCAGGGCAATTTATAATGAAAGGAAATATTTAATGCTTAATTTTAAAAATACATATTAATACGTAAAAATATGTTTTTAGAAAGGCAAAACATTTTTTTTCTGTTTTTCTCTTCTACAAATATATTGTGTTTCCTAGTGTTTGTCTAATACTCCTAGGAGTTGGGAAGAAACTAGAGAACAAACCTGTTCATTCGAGGGGCCATAAATAGAATAGCTGACACCAAGTGCTTCTGTTGAAAACCACCCTGTGTTACTATGAAATGAATTACCAGAAAACAAAGAAGAAAATATCCTTCAGCAACCAGTTAAAGGTAAGTAATGATAATGTACCTAATTACTGCACTATTTTCAAACTGATCAAGAACATGCACAGGTGCATGGTTAATGACACTGTGATTAAAAAATTTTCTGCTCCCACAATGAACATATTTTTATTTATGAATAAAGTTTTTAGAAGTGCAGTGATCTGAATTCCACAGTTGCATCAAATGTATATTTTCTTCTTATTATTTGAAATATGCCACATAACTGCTAATTTCCAGAGAAAATGAATATTTTTATCAGTCAGAGGTAAATCTTTGCTCAAGTACATATCCATTTAATTCACAAACAAGCTTAGCTCAGGATATGGGTTGGCATCAACACAGGAGGTAAGAACAGGCAGATATTTACTGTGATGGATCTATGCTTAGAACCTATGTGGTTCACTTTTCTTCTAAGAGACTTATTAAATATTTAAACAAAGAACTGTGATGATTATTTGACCTGAGAAATTCAGAACTGAATGATCCTCCAAAGAGTTCTTAGTGAATAGATTAGCTTCTTGAAAATGAAACAGCAAAAAGATTCTATTGAGCATTTGGTGGCGCTATTATGTTTGCTACTGTGACTGCTGGATACTGAAGCAGTATTTGGTTTTGTGGTTTCAGGTTTACCTGATCACCATGTAAATAAAAAGGGAGAACAGCTAAAGTGTTTCAGTGAGTCCTGAAAGCAGTGCTGCGTAGTGGTATCAAAAAGATGGGGATAACAATGAACATAATTTGAACTGCACAGTTTTTAAAAGTGAAAATAGCTTTTCACAAGATAAAATGCAGCTGTACAAAACTCCATATGAGCCCACATAGTGCAAATGTTCTCACATTACTTTTTAATAAAACTGACCATACACTTTGAAGAAAATGTGGAAATCAGCAGTGTTAAAATTTCAGCAATACTTTCATATTTGTATTTTTCTTTCGCAGTTTCCATTTTCTTGAAAAAATTGTTTCATAGCATTACCAGTGATGATCCATGTCAAAGAAAATGCCATAGTAGCAGTAACAAGTGCATATTCTAGTGGGAAAATTCTTACTATACTGAAGGCTACTTTGCACAGAAGGGAACTACTTAAATGTGAATGAATAAACATCAAAGACTAATAACACAGCAGGACTTGTTCTTTACACCACCTTGTGTAGTTAAAAACTGCTATTTCGTTATGCTAATCATTTAATTCCATCTGTTGAAACTCTGCCAGCCACATGTCTAACATAATGACAGAATTTGTACTTCAGAGTGTCATTCACATGTCTACCATGCCTATGAATTTCTTCCCATGAATGATGCTATAGTTGTATAAAATAAACTGTAATACATGTCAAAATGGTATGTGAAACATACCAATGGAGCAGCTATATCTTTTTAGAAGTGGCACGATATCTTAAGAGAGAAAAAAAAAAAAAAAAGGCCTGTGCCAGCTCTGCAGACTGCAGACAGTTAGAGACAGGTGTCTCCTCCCCTCAGCAAGTAAAACTGCTCAGGCAACTCCCAAGCACTCCCAGTGCAACATATGCTGCTGCTGCAGGTGTTGCTTTGGCAGCACTGTGAGCTTAGCTCTTAAAAATGTTCTTGCTCCGTTATCATTTTGTCAGATGGCCAGCTATCTTCCTGAGGAGAAAGACAAAATGGCTGAGGCTGAACTCCAAGTGTTTTGCTAGCATAGATCCACTGAAAATGGGCGGAAAAAAATCACATTTCCAACCAACACATCTAGGGGGACTAAGAAATCTGTATCATTCAAAAAGACGGTAAGCCTGGTGGAGAAAAAGTTCCTTTTGCAAGCAGGTATCTCTCCAGCAGAGGGCTTTATTGGTATGATTATTCTAAAACTTCTCACAGTGTCTTCAGCCATAATACACTGGGATAATACAAGCCATAAAACAGCAGTTTTTTTCTTGCTTAACATTGAAGGCTGCTTCAAATAAATGTTATTAAAGTTAGAATAACCTCTAATAACAAAACTTGTCAATTTAAATGAAGATGTTGATTTCCTTGATAACTTTATCACATATGTATATGACCATGTTCACAGAGTACATTCTTCTGGATTATCTTTACAGAATGGTACAGATAGCTGATATTTTAAAGAGCAAAATATCAGCTTCTCTGTATCCAGACCAAAGATTTAAAGAGGTGATTTAAACATCAGTAAACTTTTCAACATTTTTTTTCTTTATAAAAAATGGGGAAGAGAGATTTTTTTACGTGGGTAGTGATAGGGAAGAGGTTGAGTTTAGGTGTTAGGAAGAAATTATTTACTCAGTGGATAGTCAGTTGTGGAACAGGTTACCCAGAAATATTGTGGATGCCCCATTCCTGGAAGAGTTCAAGGCTAGATTAGATAGGTCCCTGACAAACTTGGTCTAGTGGGAGATATAGCTGCCCATGGTGGAGTTGAGGGAGTTGGAATAAGATGATCTTTAAGATTCCTTTCCGCACAAGTCTTTATTTATGGTTCTATGTTGTGTTGCAAAAGGAGCTAAATAGAGAAAATTTCTTTATGAAATTCATGTTTGCTTCTTGTAACTTTTGCTTAAAATTTCAAAAAAAGAATATGTTTTCTTGCAGATGTCTATGAGGTTGGATAGAACTCCCTTCCCTGCCTCCCTGAATATCTGTACACTCAGGCTCTGTTAGAGGGAACAATTTGTCCCCCAAAGTTCAATACTGGGTCCAATATTGTTTAATTTATTCATCAATGACTTGGATGAAGAGCCTCAACAAGTTCACTAATGACACAAAGCTGGGAGGAGTGGCTGACACCCCAGAGGGCTGTGCAGCCCTTCAGAAGGACCTTGACAAGCTGGAGAGATGGGCAAAGAACAGTCTGAAACTTAACAGAGGCAAATGCAGGGTCCTGCATCTTGGCAGCTCCACATGAAAATTCAGACAAACTTTTTTTACTCTGCAATGACGTAGGATTGGAATAGATTGCCCAGAGAGGTGGTGGAGTCTCCCTCACTGGAGATATTCAAGAACCACCTGGGCACAACCTTGTGCTCTAGGATGACCCTGCTTGAGCAGTAAGGTTGGACCAGATGACACTGTGTGACCCCTTCCAACCTTACCCATTCTGTGATTCACACCCTGACTTCTATTCTAACCCCCATGATCATAAATGAAGAGGAGATAGGCAGGAAGGAGTGGAAGCTTTGACAATATATCAACTACTATTCCTGAGTCAGGGAGGTGAAAGGATGCAACCGACACCTAAGAAAGAATTTGTTTACTACAGGACTCAGGAAGCTTCCCTGTGGGAGCAGAAAAAAATTGGATCTGAATGGTATATAATTTATGTGGGCATTCTAGCACCATCCCAATATATTTCCTTTTTTGTGCTAGCGTCTAAACTCAGACCATGGCTGTGAGATGTATTTTCTGTAGCATTTTCTTGTTATTTTTACAAGTTTGGATTAATTGCAAGCCTTTTTTTGCAAGTCTGTGTGTATCACGTAAGTCTCAATACACTGATGCTGCTACATTTTAAACAAAGTGCTATATTGTACTTCCCATAGTTTGATTAATTGTTGTGCTTTTACTTTCAATTTAAGTTGTTTCTGAACAAGTGCAAGGTTCAGAGTGTGGCCTGTGCTTAATAACTTCAACGAGCTGTCTCTAGAAAATTCAGTGAGTAAGGAATTTAAGTTAACAAAATGTATAAATAGCAAATGATAAGGTAATGCATGAGAAAACTGTTGAGTGAAGAATAGATCTAATCATGGAGATACTAAATGCTTTCAGAGAAGTACCCAATATTCAATAATGCTTGTCTTGGCTGAAATTCAGTCTTTGATAACTTTTACAATAATATGATTCATCAGTGCTTGTAAGCCTTCAAGAAGTATATTGAAGAGGCTTTGTCCTCTTGATTGGTGCTTTTTTTCCTTTGGCTATTCAGTATATTGTGTGAAGGATACAAAGTCAAAATAATAGGAGCTTCTGAAAGAAACACAAGGATCTACTTTGCTTGAGGGAAACATAAATTCAAACTGGAAACAAAGACAAATGAATATTATAACAGAAATTTACAAACTTTAATATTATTTAAAGAATGAAATATTGATTGTGTGTCATGTACTTTGTGGTAGTGTTAAATGATAATGGTAAGTGCCAAATACTTAACATTTAACATCCTCTTTCACACCACATATATGATAGAACTATACAGTCAGAGAATGGTCTGGGTTGGAAGGGACTTCAAAGATTTGCAATCCCCTTCCATGGGCAGGAACACCTTTCATTAGACCAGATTCCTCAGGGCTCCATCCAACCGGGCCTTAAACATTTCTGAGGATGAGTCATCCACAATGTCTCCAGGCAACCTGTTTCAGTTGCTCATGACTCTCACAGTAAAGATTTTTTTCCTAATATCTAATTTAAACCTTCCCTCATTTCAGTAAAATCCATTCCTCCTTGTTCTGTCATTACATGCTCTTGTAAAAAGCCCCTCTCCAGCTTTCTTGTATCTCCTTTCAGGTGCTGGAAGGCCACAATTAGTTCACCCAAAAGTCTTTTCTTTTCCAGGCCAAACAATCCCCACTCTCTAAGCCTTTCCTGATAGGAGGGGTGCTTCATCCTTCTGATCTACTTGGTGGGCTCCTCTGGACTCAGTCCAAGAGGTTGATGTCCCTCCTGTGCTGGGGACCCCAGAGCTGAATGCAGCACGTCATCTGGGGTCTCACAAGAGTGGAACAGAGGGGAAGAATCACCGTATCACACTATTTCAAAGTTATTATACATAAAATAAATAGTGAAAGTAAATAGTGACTTTGAAGAACCATTAACATCTGCACCACCTTCAGTTTATGCTGTTATGTTTTAATTCAACATTTTCAACGCCTACATTTTCAAAAATAAAATTCAGGAGCTGAGAGTTGAAGACTGTATATATTTTCTGAACAGCATGAAGGTTTTTTGTGTAACAAGTCTTCTGCCCACACATTCATGGCAATGTACAGAAGTCATTAGTCACCATTCGCTTCAGAAATGAAATTTATTTTTTCCATGTAAAGGCAGATTATTTTTGTACTTCCAGTGATAAGGCTTAATATAATCATTTAAAACATATATCTTGGACTCTGCTTATGCAGTACTTAGTACTGGAATTGTGGATTATTCATTTATTTCTCCAGATATACACTTATTTTGCAACAAAATAGTGTACCTAAGTATGCATATATGTATGTGTGTATAAATATATATGTAGTCTTTCTGGTGTCAGTTTTCATAATGGGATTTTATTGTAGGAATCATGAGAAAAGGAGGTGTCTGAAATAATATAGCAAAAGCAAATGCAGAATTCCTTCCCTCCCTGCCAGCTATTGTTGGTCTCCTATTTGAAGGATAGATGCAGCTTGGAGAGGATTTTCTTTATTGTTTTGAAGCAGCTGGCTCTGATTCTAAAGAAAACATCATGCTGAGCTACCAGGAGCTGCATTCATTCTCATTTGAAAGCAGGTCATGCATTCATCTTTGCTCTCAATTTCTGAATAATCTCAGCAATATGTGCCACACATGCTGCTTCAGCTCTCTGAAAGGACTCACACTGGTAGCATCCCTTCACACACTTATTAGTGGTCTGGGCTTGCCTTCCTTCTACTTCAGATTCTAAGTTTGCACACTTGCCACAATGAGGAGATTGCAAAGTCTCCCTATGTCATTAACTGATTTTTTTTTCAGGTAGAAACACTCAGCATTTCCCTCAAAACAAAGGGGAAAAAAGTATAATCACTGCAAATTCTCTTACCGCTTCGCAAAAGGTATCCACAGATTTGAAGCAAAACCAAATGAATTGTCAGCATAACAGTTAGCAACAGATTTAACAGTGTATTTTCATCTTCAACTGGAGCTTCATTACTGAGAACTCAATCTGGGAAGCTATTTAGATCCTATCCCCAAAGGTGTCTATTGTTCTGTATCAGTCAGTGACATACTCAAATTAGTACCCAGAAAGCACTCAAAATTAGGAAGCATTGATTTTTACTTTTAGGTCTTTTGTTTCTGTACTGTACATCAACCAAAGAGGAAAAAGAGAGCTAGCAGCAGCAAATGGTAATTTAGCTACATATGTTCTGTATATTGTACTCTATTCATACAGCTCTAAAGAACAAATTCAGGGAAGACAATGCAAATTAGAGGCCACTAAAACATTACACAGATTCCTCCATTTGTCCCAATTTGATTGTGTAACAATTACAACCATGATAGTCAACTAAGGTGGTATAATGTTATTATTTGAGCTCTTCTACTGATAGCAGTTCACTGTAGGTATATGTAGGTATATCACTATGTAGGCATAGGCTTGTGACTGAACTACAAGACAAAGCTCTTATTACTGATTTTACCACTCTATAAAGTAAAGCATTTATTCAAATATTTGGAGATGATCCAGCTGCTCTTATAGTGTGAAAAATTTATCGTTACTAGGTTCTACAACCTCCACAATGTTAAGCACACTAGCTGTTGGAGGCAACCTAGAGAGGAATCAGAAGATGGACAAGAAGGGGACAGTAAGGCTAAACAAATGCTTCTGGAAGACATGCCTTGGATCAGCCTCTTTGCAAACATATCTATTTAACATTTCATGAAATAAGTGTCAGAGAAAAGTCAAACAAATAAGAAAACAAAATGAATAAAAACAAAGAGAAAAAACCAAAATCACAAACCAAAACAAAACCAGCTAAAAACTAGCAAAATAAGCAGTGACACAATGAATTTTGCTGTTCACTAACCAATAGGACAAAGATAGATGAACTGTGGAGCTGTTATTAGAGAATAATTTAGACGCTGGTGTGTTAGGGTTATTGCTACCATGTGTTATAAAGATTGTCAATTTTTAAAAAGTATGTACCTGAACTAACTGTTCCTAACTATTTCAGTGTAAATGAAGGAATCAGCAATGAGAATAGGTACTTCTCTATTGTGCTTATATCAGTGGTCAGCCAACCACAGTAAATTAAGAAAAAGAAAGGTAATTTGTGAGGAAAATATAATGACTGTTTTAGTACTTATAACAACATAGATATTAAAGGTGTCAGTGGCCTTGGGTGATTTATTAGCTGGAAGAAGATTAATATTATGTTTACCTTTAAGAAGAAAAAGTGGAATGAAAGACTGTACACTACAGGCCAATTATCTTTATCTTTATCTCTGTCCCTGGAAAGGTCATGGGCAAGGTTTCTTGGAACCCATTTCCAAACATAAAGGACAGAAAGTTAATCAGTGGCATTTAGCAAGTAATTATGAGTTCCTCAGCTGCTCCTCATTGGACTTACTGCCTAGACCCTTTTTCCAGTTTCTCTGGACATGCTCCAGCACTTCACTGTCTTTTTTTGCCATCAGGGGCCTAAAATTGAACACAGAATTCAAGGTGCAACCTCACCAGAGCTGAGTACATGGCAATGACCTCTTCCCTAATTCTGCTGGCCATGTTGCTTCTGACACAAGTCAGGATGCCATTGGCCTTCTGGACCCCCTGGGCACACTGCTGGCTTGTGTTCAGCCGGCTGTCAACCAGCACCTCCCTGTCCTTTTGTTCCAGGCAATTGATTCCCCTAACAACTGTAGTTACTGTTAAAGACTGAGAAAAATAAGGCATAAAGTATTTCAGCTTTGTGTTTCTCTGTTTCTCCCCTTCACATCCCATAATGTATTAAGGTTCTCCTTATCCCTCCTTTTGTTGCTAATGTATTTATAAAAATATTAAGTTTTGCTCAAGCTTTGGTGCTTCCAATTTTCTACCTGCATAAACTCATGACATAGAAAATCAGAATGGTTTGGGTTGGAAAGGGACCTTGAAGATCATTTAGTTCCAACCCCCTTGCTATGGACAAGAACACTTTGAACTAGACCAGGTATATATCTTTGTAGGTCTTCCTGAATTGCCTGCCCCTATTTCTAAAGGCCACAAAAGGTCACAAACTCTCCTTTTCCTGAGTTCTAACCACAGTTCTCTGTTGATCCAATGGGGTCTTCACCCCAGTACATCTTTCAGCACATGCACAGTATGAGACGGTCTATCCATTTTACTAAGGTTATGAATAAAAAAGGGAAGTTTGCATTTCTTCAAAACAAGTGAAAATAATATTTGTTACCAATATTGGTATTCATAGGGTTTCTTCCACTGTTTGATTTTCTCCAGTATCTAATCTCTATTTTTTCATGCAACTAGATTGTACCAGAAAAATTCTTAACAGTGCCTAATGTACCATGTCTGGCAGCCTTCCTGTTGGAGAGAATTTCAGGAAAAAAGCCTGTAGATTGCTGGGATTACTCACCAGTAAGCTATAAATTTAATTTTTCAGTTCAAACTGTTTTTGTTTGCCAAACCTGGTAAAATCTAGAGTAAAAAACAGATGCTTTTCATTTTCCCCCAGTGCCTACAACCTCTGTAGAGAACGTATTACAATGATACAACTAAGGCTTTGCACAAGGTTTATAGCATACTGTTTTTTTAAAAGTTTACCATTTTAAGCTAACTTCAGTGCTCTCGCATTGCCAATATAGTGCCTAGAGTCCATCTTAATTTCTTAATCTAGTTAGCTGCAGATATTTAAAACTGTTGAGAGATTTACTAAACATAATACAGAACAAATGTTTTTACCAGCATGCAAGTAAGAGTGGGATAGAAAATTGGCTTGCACCTCACAATTACACCTTTAATATTTTCTAAACCTTGGATCAAGCATCTCTAAGGAGATGGAAGGAATGAAAACAGGAGACACCAGTTTGCTGATGAAGAAAATAATCAAACATAGTCAAAGTATTGTTGATGAATGCAGTCTCTTCACTGTTCTTTGGCAATTTGCACATGTTATTATTTTTAGGTTTTATTACCCTTCCAAATCAGTTTAATATTTAGAATAAAAAATAAATATTTTTATTCCAACAGACCACTGGCAGTGTGTTAGGGGTTAGGCTTGTTTCTTGGTTTTTTTTCACCTATAGAATTTTTTCCCAAGGACTTGCTGAGGTAACTAATCACTGGATACTTATCAGTGCTCAGGTGAAACAAAGGATGGAGCCTGGCACTTAAGACACTCTTTGTCTCCGGGAGTTTCTCTGGGGGGGGGGGAGGTGGGCAGGGAAAAAGATGGGGCTGGAGGGGCAGCTTCACTTTTAGTGTGCCCGGCATTGGGAGAGGACAGGGCTGCTGTTGCTGCGTGGGTTTTTCACTGGCACCACCCGGATCTGAACCTGAAGAGAGCTACCATCATCTGCTCGTGTGCCCAGGAAATCCTGATCTCTCCTTTTGCTGCTCTGCTGGAGCTGTCTCAGCCCTGTCCCACTGCCTCAGCGCTGCTTTAAAGCTGCTCTGCACTGCAGCCCCCCATTGCCCTCCCTGCCAGACATCCCTGCCCTCCAGTGACCACCAACAGAGCTCTGGATTGTATCCGATCCACCAGCCCGGGATCCCTCACCATTCCAGCTTGGTACTTTTTTTTCAGAGTCCCAAGAGACCAGACTGCCCCGGGTTTTGTGAAACCAAGCCCCGTCAAGGTCCCTGGTTCTGTTCACTATCAATTGTTGTAGTTTTTGTTGTTTGTTTGCCTTGTTATACCTATTAGTAAAGAACTGTTATTCCTATCCCCATATCTCTGCCTGAGAGCCGTTTTAATTTTTCTAAATTATAACAATTTGAGGGGAAGAGATTTGAATTATCCATTCCAAGAGAGGCCCTGCCCCTCTTTAGCAGATACCTGTGTAATAAGTAGAATAGATAAATTCGTGTGGGTTTAAGCTACTAATAAAAAAAATACCCGAGAATGCCTCCAGGATTCCGAAGTTCCCAAACACACCTACAACTGTAACAACAAGACAGAGCCAGAAGATAGCCCAGCCATTAAGGGTGGACCCTCGCTTCACAGCTCCTCAACATCAGATAACGATCTTGGTGGAGATCCTGGACGATCAAGATCACCCCTCCCAAGATGAATTCCGGAAAAACTATCAAGCAACCTTTTCATGCAGACAAGACTCTTTTGGAAACACAGCATACCTGGACTTTCAATAGACTTAGCCTTAAAGTAAAAAAACTGTATAAAACCCACGGGCTGAAACATAGCAGTGTGGCAGAATTCGGAGGGTACTTTTGTACCGCCTCTCTGTCCACCCAGCATTCGATCGATGTTGTTTCTTTTTATTGTGGCTTTATTTCGGTGTTGAAATTGTGTTAAATAAATTTTGTTATTTTATTTTGAATTGGCCTCTGACCATTTATAACAGATTTGGTGCCGTGACTCGGATACAATTTGGCTGCGGAGGACTCCCTTTGCACGGGGGGCGCCCTGCCGGTTTTTCGGCAGCCCGGCAAAGCAGGAAACCCCTTCGCACCTATTGTATTACGAACCCAAAAATTAGATAAAAGTGCCACAATAAAAAGGGAGAAGGCCTGGATCCAGCAGAAAACCCGGGAAAAGACATAAGAGTCTTTTCGGAGCCGCGGCTACTTTTCACTCGTAAAATTTTTTTTCTCCGTGCACGAAGATCTCCAAGCAAGAAAATAGCTGTAAGTAATGCTTGGTTGAGTGGGTGATTGAGTGGGTGAGCGAGACGTGGCCTTGCCACGATACAAGAGTAGATCTGTAAGCTCTTGTACCAAGTTTCCCGCAAAAGTTTTTTTTCGGCTGGTGGGGAAGAGAATTGGGGAAAACTCGTTTGCTCATCAAAGCCCAGACTCGGGGAGTCTGGGGGAATCGATCACAAGGAAGCAAAAGGGGAAGGATACGTCCCTCTGGGTTTGGGGAACCGGTAAACCCTTTTGCTACGGGCTAGTAAAAGCCCAGGATGCAAACCGAAGACTTTTTCATCGGACGAACAGACCCCCGGTTCAGCTCACCAGAGGGGTAAGTAGGCCGAACGATTTGGGACCCGGTTTGCAATTTGTAACAGTCGGGGAGAAGATCCCTGCTCTTAGCCAGAGCTAAGGCTAAGAAAAGATTTAGTATTGCGATCCATTACCAAAAAGTAAAGTTTTTTGTTTTTTTAAAAAAAATGGGGCAAAGAAAGAGTAAACATCAGAAAGAATCAGAGAAAAAGCATGCTCTCAGAAAAGGAAAAGGTACCTTCGAAATCCCACCAGAAAGTCCACTGAGATAGATCTTAGAGCACTAGAGAGAGTGTCCCATTTTGAAAAGTAAGTCCAAGAAAAACTAATTTATTATTGTACCGAAGTTAGGGAGAGTGAAGAGCCCGCTGCCAGCCGCTGCCAGCCGCTGCTGCGTGCCGAGAGCCAAACCACAGGGTGCAGGGCCGCCGTCCAAAGCACGCTAGCAGAGAGGGGGGGCCGCCCTCTGCGCCCGTGCTGCGCCTCCCCCACCCGTGCGCCCCGTCTAGCGCCGCATCCATCCCACTGCTTCCCGCAGCCGGCACCGCCACCTCCATAGCATCCTTGTGTCCAGCAGAAGATTGTCCTCCTGCTTGCCTTCTCTGTCTCTCTCTGACCCCTTTTCCCAATCCTGCTTCTAGCCCCCCCTTCCCCCAAAGAGCCATCCTCTTCCCATTCTCAGTTCCCCCGAAGTAAGAACAGAAACCGAGGAGAAGAAGAGGGGGGGGGAGAGATTCATATGCAAATGCAGTAGTTCCAGCTTCTCAACCACACCCTGCTAAACCATTTCCACCAGATACTACCGTAGCAACTGCAGAGTCACTCCATCCCGAAGTGTCTAACAGTTTTAGCTACCCTGTTAACTTTTAAAGTTATAAACATAAACAAGTTGTGAATTCTATTCCATGATTCTCTCTCCTATTGTTCAGAGAGCAAGATAAAGAGTAGAACTTGCCGAATGAGCACAGATAAGCTTGAAGCTGCTGTTGCCTTTCTGCTACCCCATATCCCTGTTCGTCGTCCCTGCCCCCGTTCCTATTTCAAAAGTAAGTCGTTAGCAGCAAACCACACAGCGCAGAGTAGTCCAAGATGTCTGCAGTCTCTCTAGCTCCCTGCGACCCCCCCCCAGTTCCCAGTTCCTATCCACTAGTCCTGACCAGAAAGAGCTCGCTAGCTAAGACGCCTAACCCAAAATCCTCTATCCTTTATTCCTTTTTATGCAATACCTTATCTTCTTTCCACTTCCCTCCAATCCCCATAGAATAGTCTTTACAATTGAATGTTTTATGTTGTTTCCTCTAATTGCAGATTGTCCCGTTTTCAGTTTTAAGAGTTTTGCCTGTCACGAGAATAAATCCTACAAGAGGCAATTTTCAAACTGTCTCTTAAGAGCGTGTGTTCCAGTGGCATTAAGCTACTGAAACAAGAAAACGCTGTTGAGTTTATGCTGTCCTTAGTTAGGCTTACCAAAGGTGACTGACAACCCTGTTAAGATAATGCCTGAGAAAGTATGAACAGTTTTTAGTTTTTTTAGTTGTAGCCGATGTTCCCTAACAAAGTAGTAGCAGAAGCTACAGATTTTATTTTATTTTACAGCGAAGGCTAAAACCTAAACTAAGAGTGAAAGCCATAGCTGAAAAAAAGCCAGTTGAAGAGAAAAAGAAGATGCTGCCACTAAGCTCAGATCCAAGAAGATGAGGATCTGAAGCTGCAAAGCTCAAGAAAAGCCAGCGCTGCAGCCCAAACCGGGGGCTGTAGTAGTCTAGAAAGCCTGTTAGAGTATGTTAAGTGCTTTAAGCCAGTCACGTCGACAAGGCTAACCCCAAAACTTCTATGTGAGCTTAGTGCCAAGAGCCGAGAGCCTAAAAACCACTAAGTTAGCTGCAGAAATGCACTCAAAGTGCCCCTAAATACCCTTTCGTTTACAAAGCAAAGAATCTAAATAGCTTAGCTGTGAGAAGACCTCCGAGTCCTTAAAGCACTAGCCCATGTTTAGTTTCATAAACAGCTTCATTTTAAGTACCTATTATGCGTTTCATTATTCATTTTAAATCTGCAATATTGACCCACTTACCCCATTTGTTATAATTGTTTGTTTTGTTAAGTCACAATTACATATGTCAGTTGTTTGAATCAATTCCTGTTACATTTTGCTTCTTGTCAACCCTATTTGTTGTTTTCTTAGTCCTGCCCTGTGTCATGTAGACATCTCCCTGAGCAAAATCTCTAGAGAGCTTCCTCTTTAAAAGTTCTTGAGCGTGTTTCATAAACACCAAAAATGAAATCTGTTTTTTTTACATTTCTGAATGTTAAATCAGATGAGCAGCTTTCATTATTTACAAGAGTTGCCTTTAGCTGAGCCATGTAAGCTGTAATTCTCTTTTGTTGACATGAGTATAAAAGCACTAACAATGCCCTAGTAGTTAGAAAGGTTCAGATATGCCTTAGCCTTAAACTGCTCTGAGAGATGTTTCAAATTTTTAAACAGTTTTTAAGTAATCATTTTCAGCAGTAGATTGATGCTTCCTATTTTTTCACTAATTACTAATATTGTTCTTACTTTGTGTTATGCAAGAATTGATGCTAAAGATCCCCCCTTTAAAATACATGATTTGTCTAATTGTGCTAAGCTTTAACTAGTTGCCTATCACCCATTCAAAAGAATCCCAGTAGATTTCACTGATTTACCTAAGATACAGCAATTAAGACAGCAGAAAAAGGGTAGACCCACGCTTCGAGAGTGAAGAAGGTAGACTCACAATACACTACTCAGAAATAGAGAGTGACCTCATCACCTAGAGAGCTGAAAGTCAAGTTGCAACGACACCGATGAATGAGGGGGATCAGATAAGGTGTGAAAGACCAGATTGTGAATGTTTTCCCTTTGTTCACTTCAAGTGTGTATATTGTAAATTGATTTGAGTTGTTCACTGCAAAAGGGGGGCGTAGGCCAAAAAGATTATGTACCAACTGTTTAGAAAAAGAACAAGAAGAGCCTAGCTATTTCTTAGTAATTGCCACTAACTTGAGTCTGCTAAAGTTAGATTCTCCAGAATAGTATTATATATATGAAAAGGGGACAAAAAGGCAATTAGACGCTAAAGTTGAAGTGCTCAAAGTCGAGTGCAGAAAGACAATCAAAGTACCTTGCTGGTCCGATACAATCAAGTTGTCCCGGTAGAGTGCCTTTAAAAGAAGGTTTGCAGTTCAGACTGACAGGACTCCAGAAACATATGCCTGCTGCCGAGAAGATAGATTACCCCGCCGCGGGCTGCAACCCCGTGGGCGAAGGGAAAAGCAGAGGCATGTTGTGATGGAAAGTCCTCGTAGTCCTGAGCCGAGAGACAGGGGGACCCCCCCCCCAAGAGCCCACAGAGGCTGACCCTCAAGAAGAGATGTGAACTATAGTTAAACATAGCACCAGAGAGAACCTGAAGTATCAAGAGCATTATGATTGTCCCAAAGATAAGGGAAAAAGAGTATTATTTCTTTTATGACACTCAATACTAAATTTTGTAGATCAGAAAAAGGGGTAGAATGCCACGACTCAAAGGCAATTACTAAAGAAGAGCAATCCAACACACACGAATTTATTTAAGTAAATAAAAAGGTGGGGGACTGTAATAAGTAGAATAGATAAATTCGTGTGGGTTTAAGCTACTAATAAAAAAAATACCCGAGAATGCCTCCAGGATTCCGAAGTTCCCAAACACACCTACAACTGTAACAACAAGACAGAGCCAGAAGATAGCCCAGCCATTAAGGGTGGACCCTCGCTTCACAGCTCCTCAACATCAGATAACGATCTTGGTGGAGATCCTGGACGATCAAGATCACCCCTCCCAAGATGAATTCCGGAAAAACTATCAAGCAACCTTTTCATGCAGACAAGACTCTTTTGGAAACACAGCATACCTGGACTTTCAATAGACTTAGCCTTAAAGTAAAAAAACTGTATAAAACCCACGGGCTGAAACATAGCAGTGTGGCAGAATTCGGAGGGTACTTTTGTACCGCCTCTCTGTCCACCCAGCATTCGATCGATGTTGTTTCTTTTTATTGTGGCTTTATTTCGGTGTTGAAATTGTGTTAAATAAATTTTGTTATTTTATTTTGAATTGGCCTCTGACCATTTATAACACCTGTCTTCTTTCAAAACCAAGACACAGTGAAAAATTATGTTTTCTGCTCCTTACTTTCATGGCTTTGCAATTACCTGCTGTTGGTCTTCTACATTTACTTGGAAAGCAAATATAGATGAGTCTGCTTCCTGAAGCCTTTCTGTTCTCTCTATCTATTACTTGAGAGAAAACAGCAATTATACTCCTTACTGTAAGGCTATCACAAGAAGATTGCTGAGGAGAAAATGAGAAAAATAATTGGAATACTTAGTAGGAACCAAAATACCTAGTATTTGAAGAACGTATTCTGTAGTGCTCACAAAGTACCTGCAATCATGCCGGAAACAGCGTTTCAGAGACACCTATCCAGAATGACTTATACTCACTTTGGATAAACTGAGTTTTAGAAGAAATCAAAACAAGGAGACATATAAAACAATATACATGACCTCCACAACTATTAGAGATGAACAGATGAGTAATTTTTAATGGTAGACTTGTGAAGGAAATCTTGGAAAGGTTTTGAAATTTAATGGATACAGAAATGTCCATATTTAATGTAAAAATGTTTTAAAATAGCCTTTATGAAGGATTTTGAACTTATTCTTCAGGGCAATCACTGCCTCCAACCAGGCAAAGTGAGACCTATATGTGCTGGTAGATAAAGAATTGGGGAGAAAAATATTTTTCTAATGAATTCTTTAGTCATTCCTCTGAAGTCAGTACAAGATCAGATAGAGAACAAAATAAAGCTGATGTCTGACACTAAATGGCAGTTCCTATGTTCCATTCTCTCTCTCCCAATTCTCTAACACAATAATGAGTACAAAGAACTATGTTTCAATATTAGACAGAAAATTATTGAAAATTATATCAACAATGAAAATAAACTTACTTCAATGCTCAAACCCTGAGGAAGATTATTTTAAGAGTTACTCATCTTGTTTCTGGCATTAGTGTTTCCTAAGTTATGGTTACTTCAGCATGAAGTAATTCAGGTGTACACAGTTGGAGAAAAAAATCTGTAGCTGTTACTACCTGGTACTATGCACTATATTATCTTCTGAAGGGAAATGGCTATTCCCCTGGGTTGAGCTTCCAGGAAATGCACCTAACTCACCAGTGCAGATAAATAGAAACTGGGTGAACATTGATCTTTGGCTGTGTCCTACAGAACAGAAATTGAGATTTTCAGCATGAAGCCTTCAGGAAATAGCAAAGCATTTCAGGTAAATCCATATAAAGAAAGAACATGTGATTCCAGTTACATTAATATACACAGTAAATGACACTTAAGAGAAATTCTAATAGAATTACATTGTGTGTCACATTCAGGCATAGAATACAATGCCTGATATGTATAGATATTTAAATTTGAGTAAATATAAATAGCATTTGTAAAAGGTTTTATGGTAAAAAGTATCCTTCCAGTATTACTACTCAATCAGATGGACTTATTTATACTTATTTATAGAGTAAAATTCCAAGGTAGTAATTGATCATATTCACACATACTGGCATATACATGTGTTTGCAAAAAATTGTGTGGCTCCCCTGGAGACTAATTCTGAAATATCCATTTTCAATGCTGAACTTAGATGGAAAAATATTTTTTTATTATTATTGTGGACTTTAAAAATGACCAATTTACCTGGATAATACCCTTTTTTCCCCTTTCTTTTTCCCTTGTCTATGCCCTTGCCCATCTCTAAAAAGCATCAATCTATACATCTAAAAGACAATGGGAGCTTACTCTTTAAAAAAAAAAAGAAATTAAAAATGCTCCAATTTTTTTCAGACCTACTTGATGTTTTCACCTTTTTAAATGCAGGCTACAGCAAAATGAAATAGCCATAAGCTACCTTGTAATTTTTTCAATAAATACCCTTTAAAAAACAAAACTCAATCAGTCAATCAATCAATCAATCAATCCATCAGATAAAATCTGTGAAAATTCTGTTGTTTTAAGCAATGACCTGAAATAGACTGGCTTTCAAATTCTTTGTGCTACTATGGTCAGTGGACAAGTGAATGCAGTTTAGAAAAAAGCCTTTTTTATACAGACAACTTGAAACGGTAGTACTTTTATCTTGGTCTTAAAAAAAGGACTAATATTTTCCATTTTTTAAAATACTTCTTGTAACTTTTTTATTGTAAAAAGTGAGCATATTTATTTAATTATTAAAAAATAACCTCAAGGATTGTAGTAAACTGTCATCTTGTAGTCTGAGGTAGCAGACTTCATATGAAGCACAGCCTTTTTTTTCAAGTTGAGGGCTGTCACTCAAGATGCAAGGTAGTAAATTTCTTATGTTTGCAAAATGCCAGTAGGTTTGAACTCTGCAAAACAGTAAATAAGGGATTTTAAACAATAATCTATTAAACATTGTCAACTGTCACATTAAATGACTTGATATTTTAATATAAGTACAGTAATTTTTAAGTGATGCAAATTCTCATAGGTTTGTTGCCGCTTTTGTAAACAGTCGTTATAAAATGTTCAGTCAGTTCATTCTTAGGAGTATATTTGTCTTTTTTGTACAAGTGCTTAGAAGATACATTTTAGAAAGAAAAAAAAAGAATGCCACAAATATCACAAAGTTTTTAAGATTAACAGCAAAAATATCAATGGTGACATTTCTTTGAACCACTTGTGTAACATGCCTTAGTATTTGACATGGTATGCTGAATAAATAAGCAGCATATATCTTAAAGCACTGTGAAATTTTAACTCTTTTTCTAGGTCTTGATTTTACTTAGGCATTCATGTTTTGATTAGGTTTTAATTGAATATTCTCTGTGTATGACTACAAAAAATTGCAATGTTCTGTTACAGGTACATTCTCACCTGTTTAGTCTCTGCATCTTGTATAATGAGGATGTAAATGTGATTCCCATTACCTATTTTTATTTGGCTTTTGTGTCATAAAGTCACAAAACAACTTAGCTATAAAAACAAAACCAAAACCCCAAACCACTATGTACATAGGGTAGAGGCATCCCGTGTTTTTTCAGGCAATGAATTTCTAAAAGGTTTGATTAAAAAATAAAATATAACAATTGGCAATAACTATTCAGATGTAAGATTTAAAATGGTTTTATTCTGGGATGGGGCAGATGGGTGATTTGTATTAGATTTGTGTTTTGCTTTTGGGTGTGTTTTTATTCCTACTAGATTTTAGTGCCTCATTTCCAGACACTGCTGTCTGCATTTTTGTAGACAATGCTAATTCTCTAGCAGATTGCACTTTACTGTTGAATTTTAGAACAATAAAACAATAAGGAGAGTGAGTAATTTTAACTAGATGAGGTGCTGCCATTGTAAATATCACTAGTAAAGGCTAAAAAAAATAGAACATGCATTTATTAAAAGAAAAAAAAATATTGTCATGTTTGGGATATGTTTCTTAATGTCTTGCTTTTCTTCATTCTCTACTTTTACAGCTTCTAGCCATTTTCAATTTTCTATATTTCCCTTTTCTTATTTAATTAGCTAAATATCACAGTGGGTATTTAAAGTTGTTTGATTTTCTGAATATCAAAATATATAATCCACTTGAGTGACAGAACAATAATTTTTCTCTACCTTTGCCTAGAAGCTCTATGAGACAGGTATTCCATCAGGCATGTTGTACACATTATGCATCTTTAGATACTCTGTTTGGTTTACATACTTATTCCAAATTCTGTGATCTTGACCTTCTGGTTAATTTACTAATACAGGCACAACCCCTCTAAAATGGATCAATTGCCTCCTTATGATTATGGTAGATTCCTTTTTTTCATGCAACATCATACAAAAAGAGCAACATATGAATTTGATATTCTTCTCAAAAATATTTCTAAAATAATTCCAAAAAATAATTCACTTAGAGGACTATTTTTTTTTAATTACATGTTAATCTTCTTTTGATTACAGTTCTGTTTATGGTTGAAAGTGTTGGGGAATGTTAATAGTTAGTAAATGCAGTTTATTAAATTAATTGTTTATATTAGCAGCTATAAAATAAAGACTATGATGGACTTATTCCTTTTCCCTTTATATGCTTGTCATATAAGTAAGAAAAATACAGGACATGATGTGCATTTTTATTATACTATTTCATTTAATATTGTTACAGTTAGTATTTTTCACTATTTTTTGTCATATGAAGACACCAGCATTTGTCATTATAAAATGGATAAATAACTAGAAATTTTCATTAACGTAATTTCCTATTCTTATTGCTCAGATGGTAAGAATGAGATTTTGATTAAATAAAAAAGTATGATGTAATGAAAAATCATGCATACACATATTTATAGGCATTTTATATATATACATATACATATATATAAAATAATTATACATACAGTAGTATAGACATGTGTAGCATGCCAACTTTATCTAATTATTTTTGATGGAAACTACATTTTAGTGATCAACCAACTTAAGAATAATACTGAAACATCTGTGTTCCTTTTCCCCACAGATTCAGTGATAATTTAGTTGCTGATATGGAAGGAATAGAGAAGGAGAAGGAAAACATGCCATTCTATAAATCACAGAGTGGCCCATAGCCTGGATACTGTGTGTACCTTTTGTCCTGTTGTAGTAAAGGAAAAATAGTAATTAAAAAGCCTTGAAAAAGGGCAACAAGGATGACTAAGAGTTTGTGATGTCTTCTGAAGGACGAAGGACTGGGAAAACAAGAAACCTTTACCCTAGAAAGGAAGGACATAGGACAACGTGGCAGTGACCCACAAAAATCAGGAAAGCTTCACTTGGAATCATCTTTTCATTCTCCTTTTCCACACTAGACATGGGATAAAGCTAGCAGCAGCAGTGGTTAAAATTTTTAAAAAGGGACATATTTTTCCATGCAACAGGTGAGACATGTGGGTCTGTTTGCTGTACCATATTGGCACAGAACAGCTGATATGGGCAGGGATCTATGGAGATTGCCTAGTCAAAGCCCCTTCCTCAGAGGAAAAGTTTATATATGTTCAAGGGAAGATGGTGTAAGTAGAGACTCACTGACTTCTACAGAACAAATCAAAACAGGCTCAGGAAAACCCCCATTTGAGAGAACATGGGAGAGTACTGGTGGACAAATGACATGTGCACATTTCATATTTTTTCCCAGCAATTCCCTTATGGTCACTGCTGGAAATAGCATACAGGGCTGTAGGGTTTTTAGCTTGAATCCATACACACTTCCTTTTGTTTTCATGTAACCTAAAACATATACACAATGAAAACACTAAAATATTCATGCTTCACTAAAGTGTAAAGAACTAGGCAGTCAGTTATGAAATCAGCTGAATCCATCTTGTTATCTACATATAAATGGAGTGGCATCTGTTCATCTCATAGATGAAACAGAGCATACTGCGTATATATACAGCTCATACAAATGTGAAAACCTATTGTTTTACGTCTTGCCAGTTTTAAGAGATTCTAATGGTCCAGTGAAGCTGCTCCTTCCATATAAAAAAATGATTTGCTTCTTACATTTATTTCAGTGCACTGAGGGACTTTGATGCATATCTCTGTGTAATGTGTACTCTGCAACTTTGATCAGACCTTGCAAGCTGTCTTTCACCATCTAAATGAAAGGCAGCTTTTCAATTAGCAATCTTCCAGCAGAAGCATGCTTTTTCTGTTACCCAGCATACAAGACCTGAGTAAGCCTCAAAACAAATACTTTACCATCAAGTCACTTTTTGAGTTGATGGGGGCACACAGCTGTGTGTGTTCCCCATGTTAAGTCTTTTGAAGTACAGGAGAACCTTTTGTATGTTGCCCAGAGGTACAATTGACATGAACAACTTCAAAGAATAGTTCTATTTCCCTTGGGGTAAAAGACTGAATGTACACTACGGATAAATCACATTTCTGTTTAAAAACACTTACCAAATCCTAAACAAGTTTGATTCTGGAAAATATCTTTTTTAATATACAGTTGCCTAGGCTGCCCTACAAGACTGCACTTCTAGGGTCTCGCTACAACTCTCTGCTTCATACTAGTAGCATATTGTTCACCTTATACAAGCTCTAAGACAAGCAGTTCTACTTTACCATTTCTTATCTTATATGCTGTCTACATACCACAGCCACAGAATAATACATCTTCCAGACTCTATTTTTTTCCTCATGCAGCCTCTCCATGCTTGAATTGTTTTAATCCCTTTCCTAGATCCCTGTAGAGGTCCTAGCTAATTATGTGGACTGCTGCTCCTTGCTCATACAGATCAAGAAAATTAGAACACATAGGTACTGGAAACAAGATGTTCTTAAATCTAAACTCTGCTTCCTTATCAGTAGAATAAAAGAATAGATAGGTAGATATCATAATGAATATTTAAATGTCTAGTTTATTTGGAAGAAATATAGAATAACAATTTCCTATTTTAGATTTTTTTCTGACTAAGATCTCATGAACTGAAGGAAAAAGAATTGGCAATTTTTTGACCAGTTATTCTGTTGATCAAATATTCACTCTTACCTGTCTTTTATACCTGAGTATAAAATAATCTTGTAAAGATGCTGCCAAAAAAGTTTCAGTTCTGAAACAAATATCTAGTTAAGTATAATCCAAAAAGGGGATTTAAAAAGCACTAGTCCTTCTTTGTGAATCAGAAAACAAGGTCAAACTTACTTGTGGTGCTACACATCTCTCAGACTCACAAACTTATAACAATAAATACATTAAATTATAACTTATAACAGTAACAGGAAATTATGGAAAAAAGATTGAAAAAGACAGAATGACATCAAAAGTTTCCTCTGTTTTCCCTGAAAAAACCATGGTTGCAAACCCCATATGTGCTATAAAGTGCTGAAAAAGTACAATGAAGATATCATGTTCAAGAACGTAGTCTAAGGCAAGACCTGTCATAGCACAGTTGACATTACTTTTGCCTGATCAGGCTGAAAGCACTATACAGATAACCCTTCCAAGACACTATGACTTCTGAAGCGAATCAGCAGGAAGTACTTGAAATGAACATTTGAAAAAGACCAATGCAAGATTAAGTGGGGAAGGAAGAATATTTTTCATTATTATTGTGCTTACATTTTGAAATCTCAGGTTGACATACTGAATGATCTGGACCAAAAGATGCAAAAGTGGAGATGAGCCAACTGTGGATTAAATACAATGAGAAATTTTAGAGTATTTTATGTAAACATGTTCTCTTCCCCAGAATACTTGGAACACACTATGAAAAGGCTTCAGAATTCCTATTACATATTCGTTATATCAATCATATATATATTGGATTGAATTGTCTTCTGAAAGGCCCCCTGAGCCCAATGTTATCTTTATTATTAATTTGCTGATTCATATAGTGTTTATTGTTGTGGCAGCCAGCACCTTTAATTGAGAAGACTGAAATACAAAGGAAGGTAGGTGGGCATCCTTTCAGATGGTAATCTGTTTCCTGAAGCACTGATTCAGTGGCAATCTGCCCAGGATAGGACTGAATTACAACTCCCAGCATCCCACTCATTTCCAATGAGTTGTTTTATTTTTAAACCAAGGATTTGAAGACAGAAAGATATTTCAGATAACACACAATTCAAGGACTATCCCAAAGGGTATTTTTCATATTCATTTCAGGAAGAAGCCTGTAGGGTTGTTCATGTAATTGATTCACAAATAATTCAAGGAAAGTTGAAGTGTTCATTGTACTACTGAGTAAAATATCACATACATCATAGCTAAAGCTGGCAGTGGTGCTCACAGTTAAGGCAGCCTGACACTTGCCCATTACTGGACCATTTTCACTACTTCCTATTTTCTGATCTACCAACCACAAAATCGAAACATCCAAAGACATATCCCCAAAACAAGAAGACTCTAAGTAATACTGGATTAATGTCTTTTAGCTGTCCTTTGCAATCCACAGTGTGTAACAGGCTTTAAGATTCATTATTTATTTCAATGTTTGTAGTGTTTTGCTAGAGTAGGAGATATTTCTCCCTTTCTTTTTTTTCAATTCCACTTTTCCATCTTCCATATAACTCCAATCTTCCAGTTTGTATACGAGCATTCTTTGGACTGCTTAAAACACGTGACTGGAAGGGTACAAAAGGAGTAGGGTTCACATCATAACATTCACAGTACAGGAGCAAACCTGACTTTATGATCTCTTAAAGTTTTATTCTTCTTTTTGTACATATTACTTGGAATGGTAGCACCTGCTGACTGATAGGAAAGGGAGTTATATCTGTTTTCTAAAGCATATCAATATAGGAAAGGAAATCAGCTGAAAAAAGTCCTTTCCCTGAACCTCATCAAAAGAAACTTTTTTCAAGTATGTCACTTCTTTCTGTGGGATCATAACCATATCTTACATCAACCTACCTTACTGTACTCTTACAACACTCATGAAAACCTTTGTAATCCTGGCAACACTAAAATTCTGATTATAATTGCATTCAAATTCCCTGATTCTGGTTCCATGAAGTCCTCCTGATGGTCAATGCTGGGCTCAGAAGCAAGTGCAAGGTAAATATCCTTACAATGTTTGGCGTAAGCCCCCAAGCAAAAGAAGGAAGAAATATAAGCAATTTCATTTAATTCAGAGGATTCATCTGTGAAACATGAAAGGGTGCTGCAGTACCTCAAGCTTGAAAAAAGGAGTCTAGAGTGAACATGAGCTGGGAAAGAAAAAACAGGAGAATGCACAGAATTGAATTTCCAAGCTGGTGATCAAACAGTTTATTGAGACATCTGAGTCACAACTGAAGTCTTTATGCAGGTCGTAGCCCACTGCAGAATCAAGAGAGTGTGAATTACTTTAGCATATACTGAAAGTTGTAAGCTAAACCATAATATTTTTTGAGTTGTCATGAGATAAACACTATTTAATATCTTCATCAATGACATAAATAGTGGAATCAGGAGACCTTCAGCCAGTTTGCCTATGACACCAAGCTGAGTGTTGCAGTTGATTCACTGGAGTAAAGTACCCAGAGGGACCTTGAACATATGATTTTATAGGAGAAGATAATTATGTTTCTTTCTTAAGAATATTTATAAAATAAGTTCTTAGTATTTAATATTTCTACAAATGTAGCAACTGAAAAGGGACTTAGATATAAAGGTTTGACATAATGTAAACAGTCTATAAAGTAGATTAATTTTTAAGCTATATTACAAGTATATAATATACAAAATTACATGTATTTAGGCAGATGTCTTAAACAGCTGGGGAATGATGATGATCGATCTTAGGATGTTGTTTTGGATATGTCTTGTGCACATATAGTATGTAAATTACCTGTCATCTAAATTTGATTGTAAGTTCATTTTCCCTTTGAGTACAAAACACATGAGTACATACATATCAGTAACATAATAATTTAAAATATTTTAGGCTCACTCTATGTTAAATGTTTCCACACATGATTCTGAAAAGCACTAGAAGATAACTTTTTAGGTAGAAGGGTCTGATGTTAAGAAGTGAATGGTTTAAGATAACAGTATTTTTGAGCACTAGATTGAGCACCAAATCCATTTGAGTTCACATAGTGCATATGGTATCAGTAGTGCCCTGAAATATTGACAAATCAATGTGTACTAACTAAGGCAATTATATGACATTATTCATGCTAACCTGCAATGAAACGTTCTTCCAGGCCCATCAACACATACACCTCCATTGTAACACAGAACTGGGTTCAGTGTGGACTCGCTGCAAACATCAACATCAACTTCACAAAGCCTTCCAGTGTACCCACTCGGGCAAGCACAAACAAATGCATTGATGGCGTCTTGACAAGAACCTCCATTAATGCAGGGAGCAGATTCACATTCCTGAGAAGAGAAATAATAATACATTGATTAAACATTAAAAGACATCAGTCACTTATTCATCTCAACAACAAGTGCAAGAGACTGAATCTGGAGATTAGAAAAAGTATTGGACTTTTTTTTACTGTCTGATAAACAGAAGTCTCTAATTTGAAACAATTTTTGTTTTTATAGAGATCCTTTGATTACAACTCACACTCACTATACTTGTTCCTACTCATTAGTCTTGCAGAGATGCAAATATATCTTTATATAAGCAGTCTTATAGACGAAAGTATGCAATCCCACTCATGATTAAATTTTTAAAGCATGTTTTCAAGCCGCAGTCTATACAATTATTTCCTGTAATTTCTTACATTAGGGCCTACTGTTGCAAAAGAAATGCATTACTAAGGCATTCTGGACAGAATAAAGAATTACTTATATAAATGAAAGCACCCAAGCCTTTTATTACTATTTCCTGATAAATGTTTTCTCATTATCAATTAATGCCTAATATTGCAAATAGAGACATGTTTACGTATTCACATAATAACAATTTCATCTGATAAGGCAAATGTATAAACCATCAAAATCAAACCACACAAATTAGACTCAAATTAATATTTCTCCAGAATTACACGAGAGTTTAGTTAGTGCAATAGCCAGTGCCAAAAATATATGTTTGCCCTTGATCACAGAAACCTAGTTTTTACCTGTATCCCAAAGGAGTTGTATTTTGCACCTGCAACCAAAATGTTCTAGCTAAATCCAGTATTTTAAATTTATTTTCACACTCCTGTAACTTCAGAGGGTTTAATTCTTTAAGGATATCCAAGGGCACTCACATTTCCTGCAGGTACTACAGTAGCTTTGACAGAATGTAAATGCACATATCCACGGGGAATTGTGAGAAAACAACTTATTTTCCTATAAGCTCTCCAGCTGGGTGTATATAGGATGATTTATTAGTGAGCATTACATAAGCTGATTGAATTATATATCCCACAGGAAGATGGTGCTAGTCCTACAGTGCCAAAATTCCAGTGTCTAGGTTCTAGAAGTAGTCTTTTGCTATATTAATTACATTTTTTGTTGGCAGACAGACAGAAGTGTTCTTTCTTTGTATATAAAAATATCTCAGTTCTCTGTTCCAGCTGACTTTTTTTCTATTCCATTAACTTGTCTAGTCTTCTTAATTTGTATTCACTAGTATTCCATGCTACAAGATTTATTTATTCTCATTAGCAGAATAAATTAAATCTACATCCATTAATGAATCAAATTTTTACCTAATTGTGCTTCAAAAGTTAAAGTCCAAAAAAATACCAAAATCATCAAAGTAACTAAAGATAAATTCAAAGCTCAGACAAATATTCACAGCTTTGATTCAATACACTATCACAGTTGTACCAAGCTGCAAACAATGCAAACCCATTTTATTTTCTTCTATGAAATGTATTGTTCTTTTGAGATTTGACAGTAAGATAAACATCAGTTTGTAGGAAAGAAATAACACCTATCACTTTCCAGTACATTCTGATGTGCTGCAGTTAAATTTTTTTCATTACACTTGCAAAAAAAAAGAGTACACTATTACCAGAGACATGTTAGTCTGCACTGCTCTTAACTCATGCAAGAAAATTGTGTCAGTCAAAAGACAGAACTATGTTAAAAATGCCACAAAAAACTTTATCTCAAAGTTGGTGACCTACCACACCACCACCAAATGCTGTAGTTTGTAGTCAAAAGAACAAGGGCATGAGATGACAAACTGAAATTGCAAGACAACTGTTATCATGTTTTGCCTATCTTAGCTCCTACCAGAGACTGATTTTACAGCATGACATTAGGAAATAGCTGGCTCTGCAGAAAATTCCCAGCTACTCTAATTATCTGAAGACAAGTTTATTGAAACACCAATCTTATTTTCACTTTATCTTCCTTTATATGATAGGAGATTGAAGCTTGACTATGACCCTGTCTTGGTTTCAAAAGACAGTTGTCTGCCAGGGAAAGCTAGACCTTCCCTTGGAATGGAGAATGTAAATCCCCTTCCCTCCAAATTACTATAATTTTGCAATTAAATGCTTTCAGGCAATGATATGGGGAATAGGAGTAACAGTTCTTTACTAGGAATATAAAGAGAAAGGAATACAAATGTGGCAGTAGCACAAAAAATAAAAAAACAAGCAAACAAAAAGTCCTGGTAAAACCCTGACAGGGTCAGGGATACGACCTGACACCCTGTTGGTCAGGGTGTTGGAAGCAGTCCAAATAAATCCTCCTTGAGTAACAGAGGTGGTTTTGTGGAGCAGAGATGGTCCTTTAGAAAGTCCAGTGGTGGCGAGATGGGTCCGGTCTTCCTCTAGTGGAAAAAACCAGATCTCTGCTGTTCCTGAGTCTCAGTTTTTATCCAGGTAGGAACGGTTGGCTCCCCCCACACTGGGTGGAGCATTTCACAATGGGATGATGTAATATGTGATGTCATTGGTGAGCCTTAATGGCCCATTATCAGAAGATATTCCTCTGGAGGTGGATGGGTGGGAAAACGGATTAAGACACACTGCCACACCTGGCTTTAATGGCTGGTCCATTATCACAAGGCATCCTCCCCCTTCCCCCTGGACTTACAAGAGATAAAGAAAAAACATCTCAACTGCATTCAACAGATGAAACAGAATACACATTTTCTTGGTTACATAACCCAAGACAGACCCCTAACTAGTCAGTTGCCAAATCAGAGCCAAAATAGTAGGGACTCACAGTCTTAGAAACCTTGCCTCTCTTTTTCCATACAGTAGGAGAAAAATACATTCTTGGTCACCTTAGTTGGCCAGTTCCCAACCTAATAAGTTATCTTTTAAACTTTTCTTGCTTGGAAATGATCAGATAAGGGAAATTGCCTCTGAATAACTAAGAAAAATCAAAACCAGAAGAATAATATTCACAAAGATGAGTCATTTTAGCCTTTCCAAAACACAAATTTGTTGATATATAGGAGTGTCACAATTACTGACTTATTTATACCTAAATCTACGCTTTCTTATTTTCATGGGGTCTTTTCAGTCTTTACTAAATCTGAAACTTTGAATGGGAATTTAGAAATCCATAATTTTTAAGCTTTAGAGACAAAATCTTAATCTGGCAGCAAACCTCTTAAGACTTTGTGTAACTTCCACTAACAATTTGCTAGCAATAAATGTTTAGGAACAAAAAAAAAAAAATGAACCAAACCCACCCACACACACACCAAAAGCCACCCAAAACCCAACCAACCAACCAAAAAAATACCACCACAAAGAAAATAATACCAAAATGAAACTCTTCCCAAAAGGTGCAAAATTACTTTCAGCTCTGTGCTGGACTTCTCAGTAGAATTATTCCATTTAGAAAGCAGAGGACATGTCAAAACCTCCAGGTCCTTCTGAGCAGTTGTAACACTGAGAGGTCAAGGGGCAATAACAATGACAGCTTTGGTCCCCGACTTGTTTTCTTCCTCAGGATTTCTACAAACATCAAGTATGCCTTTTAATTACTCTTCTCTCAGGTTTCTTAATTTTTTTCAAGCCCTACCTTCATTTTTTAATTTCTTCATAGAACACTGAAAATCTCATTGTATTACTAAGGCGGCTTCACTCGCCCAGCTGTGACCAGGAGGCCCAAAGCTTCCTTGAGGCCCTGTGTGCGTGTGCCAGGCTCCCCAAATTCACTGGCACCCAGTCTCACCGCCCTGCTGCTCTCTGGCCCAAGCAGCAACACGCCCAGCAGGCCTGGCAGAAGGCTTCATTTAACACAAGAAATTGAGATAACTCAGGTATCTCACTGGTGCAGTCCTGTTAAAATAGCTTCATATGGCAAGTTTCCTTGCAGTGGGTGGGGGGACTGCAGGGTGGGGAGGGAGCACTCTGTGAGGGAAGGAAGGGCAGCTCCAGCCGGACACAGCTGGTTCCAGCTGGATTCAACCCCCCACCACGGGGCATGGCTGAACCCACAGCCAGGGCAGCGGCCATGTATTTAGAAAGTGTATAAAAATGTGAAGAAAAGCATCAGAGACAAGAGTGAGAAAAAAGTGTGAAAAAACCCCCTTGCAGGCTGAAAGGTCAGAGAATAAGGAGGGGGAGGAGGTGTCCATCAGGGATCCCTGGGAAGATCCTCAAGAAGATCATTGTGAAACAGTGAAGGGGTTGGCCCCTTCTAGCCCTCAAAGGATCACATAGGAGCAGATACCCACACTACCATGTGCAACCATCACACCACAGCAGGCTGATGTGCCCTGAAGGAGGCTGCAGTCCCTGGGAGAGCCCATTCTCGACCATGCTCCCAGCAGGAGCTGCAGCGTGTGGAGAAGAGCCTTTGCAGACACGCTTTTTCTGCCAGGTTGGAAGGAAAGTCTTTTGGTTTTCACTGACAGTAATTTAATTTAATCTTTTTCAGGCTAAGTCTGTTTTTCTTGTGACAATAATCAGTGACCGTGACCAATCTCTCTGTCCTTATCTTGACCCAAAAGCTTCTCTTCTTATTTCCTCCCTCTCTCCTGATAAGGAGGGGGAGTGCAGGAGTGGCTGTGTGGGTGTCTGGCAGCCAGACAAAGGGAACTTTGTGAATACCACATCTGGGTATTCACAGACTGTAAAACTCTCTTTTCTGTCCTATCAGAGCAAGTAACCTGTCCAAATGGAACTGTAATGCCTAGCTTTCCTGTGGTTATCTGTCATGTGTTTTAGTTGCTGGCCCAATGCCAGTGCACCCATGAGAATGTAATTCCTTAAAATGATGCTCTGACCAGGAACAGAGCAGATCAGACTCCAACTTAGAAATGAAAAGAAAAACTTTATTAACTTACACTATATAGAAAAATAAAAAGGAAAAAAAATAAGATCTAGAATGAAAAACCTTCTAAACCACTCCTCCTCCCCCCCACCTTAATTCCTACCAAAACTTTCTGAGACAAAACCTGGAACTCCCAGCTAGTTTAGTAATTCTAAACCAATAATTTTTTTAGTTTATTAAGGGAGAGGAGTCTTCCTTGTGCCCTATAGAAACTCCCACAAGAAACACAGTCTCTTGTGGCCTACACTCTTCACAAATGGCCCACCCCACACAGAGGAAATGTGCCATTGTCCTTCCATGGACAGTGCTCTCACCACCATCCATGGACCAGAAACTGCTTGTAGGGTTCCCTTTTTAAGGATACCTTCAGGACACAAGTCCCCCCCATTTCTCCCTTGGGGCAAAGGGTTTTGAGAACAGAAGCCTCTTCTGAGGGCACCACCACACCCTCTCAATCTTCTGGTCACTCACTCCTGCACTGGCATTTTCACTACACAGTACTCACCTTGCATCCCCTAGACACAGTTTCAATGAGTTACAGGAGCATTAATGCAGTCTCTATAGCTACTAAAAGTAAAGTCCGGCCAAAAGCTACTCCATCATCTCTTCTTCTTATCTTCTGCTGGCATCACAAGTCTCAGGTTGCCTCTCCCATCACTTACAGAAGCCACAGCTGATGAAACGTCTTAGATAAAGCGACCCTGGTCAAACACTCCAGGGAGGGGGAGGCTTGGCACCACCAAAAATGTTCCAGGTGATAAATCTTCCACCCCTCCATTCTCAGTTGGCCTGACGGGCTAGGCAGTTCTCTCTTTTTTTTCCTCTGGTCTGAAGGAGGGGGGGGGCAGGGAGGGGGGGCAGCCAAGACCAGAGCTCACAGGCAGCTGTGCTGGCCCAGATCCAACAACAGCGAAGCTCAGACAGAGTGCCAGCCAGTGGTAAATGCTGTCCAGGCTTACCCTCCCCCCCTGGCCAGGCAGGCTGCATGGCAGGCCTCGGCCTTGGCCAGGGGAGGCCTCCCTTCCCCCTCCACAGCCAGGAGGAGGAGCGGAGCTTGTTCACTCTCTGAAGGCTGGAAGACAAAGAGAACTACTTCACCTGGTCCCAGCCTGAAGTGTGTGTTCACAGAAATGAAATAACTTTTCATTGGTTCACAGGGTGACAATCCCTGAACTAGAACTCTCTCACTTCCTAGGGCAGGTCAAACCATGACATTTTTAAGAACAGAGGTCTTCTTCTCTGAGGGCACCACCATACCCTCTTAATCCTCCTCTGTTCTCTCACTCCTGCACTGGCATCTCTACTACACAGTGCTCACCTTGCAGCCCCCTAACACAATTTCTATAAATTACAGGAGCATTAATTCAATTTCTATGGACACTACAAGAAAAGTCTGGCCAAAAGGCTACTCCATCAATCTCTTCTTTTTTATCTTCTGCTGGCTCACAAGTCCCATGCTGTCTTTCCCATCACTTCCAGAAGCCGCAGCCGATGAACAGTTCTTGATATCAGGTTTAAAGCGGCGCTGGTCAAACTCTCTTGGAAGGGGGGTGGCTTGGCACCCAGAAACGTCTCAGTCATAGATCTTTCACCCCTCCATTCTCGGTAGGCCTGGCGAGCTACACAATTCCATTCCCTCCTTTCTCTGGTCTGAGGGAGGGGCTCAGAGAAGGCCACAGCAACAGCAACCCTGGCCCAGATCCAACAGCAGTGAAGCTCACAGACAGCTGTGCTGGCAAGCCAGAAAATGCTATCCAGGCTTACCTCAGCCTAGGCCGTGTGACAGGCCTTGGCTTCAGCCAGGGGAGGCCTCTCCTCCCCCTCCACAGCCAGGAGGGGGAGGGGAGCCTGAGGAGACTGTTCATTCTCTGAAGGCCGGAAGGGAAGAGAGCCACCCCTGCAACATCTCATCCTGAAATGTGTGTTCACAGAGATGACATGTCCTTTCATTGGTTTAACAAGCTGCCAATCTCAGAGCCAGCTCTCTCTCACTTCCTAGGGCAGGTCAAACCATGACACTATCATTGCCCATTTTCACTTTCTTTTGTTCAAGGGCAGCTTCAGCCAAACCAGGGCTACAGCCATACATACTGAAGGAAACCAGGACAGAAAAGCTGTTTCTAAGGCCTTACCTTCTCATCCTCTTGTTCTGAAGGGGTTTGTTGCTTACACTGTCACCGAAATACCCCCAAATGCCCCTCCTTTGTTGACTTCAGTTGGGGTGCTCTGCTTCTTTCCAAACCTCCTTCAGTGAGGGATGCCCAGTACTCACACTCTACAGCATACAAATGCTCCCCTTCCCAGCTCATGGATGGCTTAATAAGCGCCATTGTAAAGGAAAGTAATGATTTAACAAAATAAAAATTATGCAATTGCAATTATTTGTATAGCGTTTTTATCCACTCTTCACTAGTCTGAAACACTTTATTCTCATCCAAATATCTTTTGAATTTTCTCACATCTGACTTCCTAGGGGTAAAGCAGAAGGGATCGCTTTCAGTAGGCATTTCTTATTCTGAGTTGTTTTTTTTCTGTGAAGCATGAACTTGCTCCATTTTGACCTAACATGGAATCCTTTGAGTTTATATGTTAACGGACAATGAACTTGGAAAACATTTTAAAATTATAATGGACAAGTGATCAATATGAACTCCCATTGGAATGCTATCGAAAAAATTTCTAATTCTACTGCTAAGTCTTTAGAGAGGGGAACCATGACTTACACTATGACTTACTAAGACAGGTGATTATTTTTATATGGTTAGTGGAAACTGAGATATTGTGCCAAGTTCTAGAATCTGTTTACTACAAAACATGTTAAAAAATGTAGACTATAACATGATTTAAATACTAGCTAAAATACTTCACAGTAAGTTAAATCTAAGAAAAATAACACTTAGCAGAATTTTTAGGACAGAATTTTTTTAAAAAACATTATTACATCGTATACATAATTTTCACATGATACTGCTGAAAACATAGTATATAACGGTTAAAAAATATTAGACAAATTTATGTAGTATAGCTTTGTTTCTAGCTATTAAAAACAATGATCAATGTGAGTGCTTTGCTATAAGACGTTCCAGAATATTTTGTTGGCTCTAAAAGGTTCTGAGGTTTATATAACCAACAAAAAATTTCAGAGAGAGAGAGAGATAATGGCAATGTAGAGTATTTCCACAAGAACTATTATAAATTGAGTATTTAACTCCCAGAGAAAGTCAGTACAATAACCACCTGGATTCTCCAAATCCAGATATATCCAGCAAGAGATAAAGTTCAACTTGACTACTGAGGATCAGTCACGGTAAAACTGCTAAAAGTTGGTCTTCTACCTCATTATGTTTTAAAATAAAGCTTGAGGCATCTCTAAAACATACGCTCTAGACAAATAAAAGTTAAATACAAGTATTAATTTCCATGGAGATGTAAGTGAATGGAATATACATACTTCTGACAGAAGAACAGAATGGTGATTTTCTGGCTTTATTTTTACTAAACTATGTTTACAGTAAATATAATTCCTTATTGATTTTCCTAGCATAGCAAGGCTAGGCTTGATTTAAAAATCAAGGCAAGAAAGTGAAAGAATATTGAGATTTCTAGTTATGCAGCTCTTTTAAGGGTAGATTTTCTCAAGAATCCTTAGTTCAAACAATGTCATACAAGATCCACTACATTTATTAGAGTGCAATAATCTATTATTTCTTCTCTGTATTTCCTGTTCTCTGAATGTCATGGTGTAGTAAATCTTGTTTGTACTAGGAAGAAAATGACTGTCCCTTAAGAGATTCTACCTTGGCATAGCACAGTTCACTGGTTCTGCTGGCAGTGAATTGTTCTGAAATCTGAACTCTTTAACAAGTGACCTAGAAAGGCACTTTGCTCAAGGCATACTACTACCATATCCAAATCTGTGGGTCCATACTGACATCTGTCTTTGGAAGTGAGGTTCTTCTGCCTAAGAAAGCCCAACTTTCTACATATTTCATTATATTATCTCCAAATTCACAATCCATAACTTGGAACAAATCTAAGGGGACATATTTTGGCAAATTAATAAAAACAGTGAAAATGCACTATTTTTCAAAAGAATGTATCTGTTCAATACTGTTTCTTAAAAAAAATAAAAGGTGCATTTTGGAAGTTAGAATTTTTTTTTTTTTTCAGAAGAAAGGACTATTTTCCATTAGTCTGTCTTGGAAATGCTGATTATAAATCTAAAATTACTTCTAACTAATCTTTAAAATCTTTTTCTGTAAAAGAGACTCAAAGCAAAAAAAAATTAAATGTAAACTTATATTTATTTAAGTGATGTTATGCTTTGTATAAAAAAGGTAATTATAAAGTGGAATAATTCTTAAGAGAACGCATTCAAATTCAGTCTGGTGATGGGGGGGGTGGGGGGATGGAGGTAAGAGGAGAAAAGAAAGGGATAAGAAAGGAATTTAGATATACATTGCACCACAAAAGAAAGATGTTTTCAAGAGGCATACTTCCATTCATTTAATGATGGGACAACAATATTCTCATTATTAGGTCAAAATGGAAGGATTTTTAGTAAGGAAGAGCCATGTGGCTAAAAGTTTAGAATGAAATTAAAAAAAAAAGAAAGCATGCAGAAAGTAAAAAAGGCTGTAAATAAATGCTTTAGAAGCTAATTCATGTTTCAAGGTTTTTTACATACAGAATATAATGCATGCTGAATCTGGATTTTGAAAGTAATCTAATTTTACAGTGTGTATATTTTGGGTTAAATCTCAATAGTATTGATGTCATATAGAAGTCTTATATTGAGACCTTGAGATGAATGATCCAGATTTATTTCTATTTGATGTTTAACAAAACTATAAATAAAGTATATTTTTTAAATGAGTAAAATTGTTATACTATTTTTTTGCTGTTAATATAATCATTTAGTTTAGTTAGTTGATACTGTTAGTATCAATTTAGTTTAATTATTAACTTCCCAAAAATTTGCTTTTGGTAGATTAAATATGTATACAACATCTTGAGGAATGAACTGGGAAAACTTGCATCCATCTTTCAGAATGTTGATTTTATCCAAAATAATTCAAAAGGAGTTCAAAATTATAAGAATGTTTTGCCTTGAAATTTTGTGTTATGAACACAGGGAGAAAAGTAAAATGATAAAAATAAATCTAATTTTGAGACAATGATACAAAGCAGGAACATACTGGATCAAACCAGTGTTCCATCTGGCCTAGTGTTCTATCTATAGTAATGGTGGAGGGAAAGCCACTTTAGCAAAATCTACGTCCCATGTATCCTCTCTTCAGCAAGCAGAACTGTCTAATCAGACATGATAAACTGTATTTCCTTGATTGATTCATTTATCATTCACTTATGGACCTGTTGTCTGTGACATGCCTAATTTTTCTGAACCTACTAAGAGATTACCTGACTCCCCAGCCTTTTGGGACAGCAAGTTCTAGGAGTTCTCTGCTTCCTCTGAAAGAAAGTAGTTTGTTTTCTTCCAAATATTTCTTTTTATCTTTTTATCTTTTTATGTCCCCCCAAGTGTCTATTCTTCACTACAGAATTTGGGGAAGAGATTTTCCATTTATCTTCCTCTGCAGTAGTTTTCTAAATCTTAATTACATTTCCTTCCACCTTCCCCTCTTTAAAGGGAATAATTTCAGCCCTTTAAATATCTCCTTATATGTCAGCTAGGCAAGTCACATTATTTTTGTTACTCTCTGTAGCTTCTTTAATTCTACTTGTGCTCCTTAAGGTGCAAGATCCAGAACTGTGCACAGTAAACAATGTATGAGCCCACCTCGGTTTTGTGTAGCAGGGAAATCATGTCCTCTGTCTTGTTCCTCATAGTCTTCCTGATCATGCCCAGCATGTTTTTCTTTTGCTATGCTTTGCTATGCTGTACTGTGAGTGTAGACTGAGACAATGATTTGAGAGAATTGTCAGTGATTGTTCCAAGTCTTCTTTCCTGAATTGTAACTGACAATTGAATTCAGTTGTATGAGACTATTTCTCCCTAGAATATTACTTCAGACTGAAGCTTATCTGCCACCTTTTCCCTCTTTCCATTTTGTGAGGTCCTCCTGGCATTTGTCAAATGCAAAGAATTCACTAAGCTTCTCTCAAACCCTGTTTGATTGAACATTTTACACTTTCGCCATCAAGAAATCCCACCGATTCCCTACTTCCAGACTTCGATAGATGTGAAAACATTTTTATAAGTTAGAGTGCTCTTTACAAGACACTTTCAAATTTTTGGTTTAGGTTTTTGAAGTTCTTGCCAACATTTGTATTAATGTGTTTTGAAAATTTTTTATTATTTCCATATAGGCAAGCTCTCCATTTATTCAAATGACATTTTTTCCTTGTGACAGTCTTAAGTTTCCTTCTTGAGCTAGTCAGGGGCTTTGAACTGCTTTATGTTCTTCAACTGTAGCACATATTTTACCTGGGATTTTAACATTATTTGTTGAATAGCTGTTAATATGCTTGGGGACCTCATTTTTACACAGTTTATTTTCCTGAAACTGAATACAACCATTTAATATTCCTTTAGGATATAGCTTTAGGATACACTCTGTTGCTAGAGTATCTGTGATACAAGATCATATATGATATAAGTCAATAGGATTTTCAAAAGTAAGACAGTAGAAATGTACCTGTCAGTTAAATGTCCTCAGAGGGCTCAGAACTTTGGAGATGAAATTGCTCTTCAACATTCTTGAAAGTCTCGTCCATTTCTTTACTTCTCCAATCTATATTATCTATTTTTCCTATTACTTTCTATTTAAAATTAGTCACTCTAATTAGTCACTCTAAAATTAGTCAATAATTTAGTCACTCTGACATAAAATGAACTTCCTATGTCATGGCCAGGATGTCTCTGAAGTATTACGCACACTGAAATTGTCCCGTGGGTCTGTAATTACAAATATTGTGTTTTGCAGGATAAAGTGGGTGTCTCCCTCTCCTCCTGCTCTTAGATTTACCTATCTGTATCTTGTGCATAAATCACTTTTTTTTTTTGCTAAGTTAACCTTCATTTAGCTTCTGTCAAGAACTGACTTACTTTACCAAATTCTTTTTAAACTAGTTACCAATAGGTGAAAATACTCAGGAGTGTGAAAAAGTCTGAGAGGCGTGAAGAACATCCACCTTATCTGACGGTCTGTACGTCCACCAGTGTTTGCCATATCCATGTCTTTTGTGCAATCTGGCTGGTCCTGATGAATAAATACTTATTTGCTTGAAGTAACCTTTGTATGTGCATAAGCTGTGGTGCCTTTGTGCAGAAAATTAGATGATTTACCTGATTTATGACTTGTTTCTATCTTTTATGAAAATAGAGAGAAAAGATCAGTAAAACCAGATAAAATAAAAACTCTAATAAGCTCTAGGATGCAGTCTGATCACAACTTTCTATCAGATACAAGCCGAAGCACCAACAAGCTGAATATTCTCCTGTGTAAAGACTCAAAATGCTTTTTACTTCCTTTTTGACAGGAGGAGACAGTCTTAACTGAGCATAGAAGAAGCACATCTGTCAATCATGTCTCATCCATTGTAGTAAAGAAACAAAAAAGCCAAAAAAGTGAGAAGTAATGCCTATTACTAACCATAATTGCTTCTACTGCACGTTATTAATATATGTTTATCAGACAGAAAAGTTCAGTTTTCCATTACATACATTCATTTTACGATTTCAAAAATATGCAAATATCAAAGGGAACCATGTGTATTAAAGTGATTCATATAGTGCATTTATTTTTACTGTTACTTGTTCTTGAGTGAATTCTATAAATGAAAAAGCAATGAAAACTGTAGTAGATAGGGGAAGTTCCAATATACACACTCCATAATTGATATGCAAAAGTTATAGGTATAAATACAAAGATATATAGTGCTTCTTTTGTACCTAAAAGTACTAGACAACCAGAGAAAGTTTTGAAGTGTATTTTGTTGAAAACTCTATAAAAACATAGGCGAGGATGAAAAAATACAGGGTAAAAAAGAAAAAAAGAAAAAAATCAGGGTAAAAAAAGTAAAGAAAAAAAAATCCAAGTATGTCTAGGGAATACATATACACACATAAATATATTTTATTTTTAAACTGGTTATTTGAATCATCTTAGTTGCTGACCTTGTAATGATCACCCAGCCATTCTCTCACTCTCTCTCCTCCTACATGACACGGAAAGAAAATAAGATGACAAAGCTCCTAGATTAATAAGGACAGAGAGACCACTTACCATTTACTGTAACAGGCAAAACAGACTTGACATGGGTAAAATAATAATTTACTTTCATGGAACTAGAAATAGATTTTGGGCCAGCGAGAAACAGAAAGAAAACCTAAATTCACACTCCACTTCTTCCCAGGCGCAACTTCACGCCTCTATTTTAAAGTGTTCTACCCCCTCGTTTTACCCTGAGAAGTTCAAATGGGGTGGGAGGGACGGATTGTAGTTTGCACCAGCTACTCTCTGCAGTTCCTTCCTCCTCCCACTTCAGTGTGGGTCCTCTTTATGCTGCAGGGTGAAACTGCTCCTGCATGGGCTCCCCTCCATGTGTCACAGTTCTTGCCTACAGCCTGCTCCTGTTGGGGCACTCCACGGGCTGCAGCACTCTCAGGGCATATTCACATGTTGCAGCATGGGGTCTTCCCCAGACTGTAGTGCAGATGTCTGCTCTGGCATGGTTGTCTCCATAAACTTCTGGAAAATACCTGCTCCACCATGATTCTCTTCAGGGGCTGCAGCTGCGACAATCTCTGCTGCAGCACCTCAAGTTCCTCTTCCCCCTCCTTCTTCAATAACTTTGGATACTTGCCTGGTTGTTTCTCACACTTCTTTCCCCACTTACTCCTTTCTCTGCTGAGCAGTGTTTTCTGCACTTTCTTAAATATGTTTCTACAAGGTGCCATCATCTTGAGTGAGAGGCTCAACTCTCCCCAGCAGTTGATTGGTTGGTGCTGCCTAAAATGGGTTGTTTCCAGCGTGGAGCAGCCCTTGGCCTGCTCTCACAAAAGCCACCCCTGCAGAACCCCTTCTAAACAAAATCTTGGCTCCTACACCAAATGAAATCAACATAGCTCTTAATACAAAGAAATGTACCTCCAAGTGGAAAAAAAATTATCTGGATTAAATCATTAGTATTTTTTAAAACAAAAGAAGTGGCTGAAGCTAAACTAGAAAAAAAAGTTACAGGGCATAAGCCTAGTATTATTATTGTGATATGTATACCTTTACATAGTCAGAAAGCCTAGCTGGTGACTGTAAGAGTTGCATAGGCATGATACATGTCTGAGCAGGATACGCAGTGATAGAAACTTTAAAATATGACACAGCATATTGTAATGTGGGAATCACATTGCATGCAAATAGAATGACTATCAAGAAATGAAGCTGTTACTCTGACAGACTTATCTGTCAAAGGTATATGTATAATGTTTCTTTCTATGAATTTCTAATCTATGCATTTTCAAACATCTCACTATGAAATATGATTATCTTTTGAATATAATTTTATGATGTTGTCTACAGGTCATTTAATCTCTCATTCCCTTCAAATGGAGAAAAGTGTAAATCATGGATGTTTCAGAAGAAAATATTACCCAAGGGTAGCCTGTATTAGCATTGGCAACAGCTGATAATCATACAGATCTGCAATATCATATTTTCATATCATGATCAGCATTCTGTAGAGCTGGATTACATATTTTCTGGGTTTTGTGCTCTGTAAAGGAGTTTGGAAGCTAATATTCCAGCTAGAACTACTCCTTGTGTGAGACTTTCATGGATTTTCAACAGAAAAATTATGAACAATATTTTCCTTATGTAATATGATACATTTTTAGTTATATAGCATTTTAGCTGTAAATTAAAAAAATGAAAATTCCTGCATTCATGCATAAATTGAAAAGAAGTTTCTATAATATTTTGTAATGTTTTTTGACAATTCAGTAGCACAGTATAAGAAGCCAGATAGCCTGAAGGAAGGCTCATGCCAGTCTTTTTCATGACAGGTTCTCATGAGACCAAATACATTTAAAAGGATCATATCCCAAGATCAGATTAAACTCTGGCAGAAATCCTAAAAAAGTCGAAATCAATTCAATACTTTCTACAAAGTGTAGTCAATATTGTAAACTCTGCTCATTGTTCTGCCAGATGTAGTCACCTACAAATTGGTTTTCTGACCATGGGAATCTGCACAACACAGTTATATACACAGATCCCTTCTTGTCCACAGCCATTCCCCATGAGAACATAAAACTATTAATGAACTTCAGAGGATGAAATGGCCAGTATATTTAGTACCCCATGGTTTTGTACCACAGAATTCTACTATTGCATGGATGTTGAGATTTAAAGACAAGTCATGGCAACTTTAAATGTAGAACATTGCACTTTGAAGTTTACTATTATAATATGCAGCTAAACTACAGCAAATGAGACTCAAACATGCAGATTAGGTAATTATACTATTCATCCCAAACTGAGGGACAAATGATATTCAGGTAGTGTTGGCTTAGCTTGCTGTGGCTTTCCAGATTTATCATTCACACTTCACCTTTAGACTCCTTTCAACATTTCGTTAATGGCCTTTTCCAATGCACTGTCATGTAAGCAAAAATAGTGTGCTTTTCAGAACGGACTTTAAACAACTGAATTTCTGTCATACATTTTCAAGATACTGACTTCAGAGGTTAACTAAATTAAGATGAGTTTCAATGACATATTACCCTTTCCCCTATAATTAAAAAAATTTTTGAAAACATACATTAATATTTATCTCACATCTTGAGCTGGTCCATCCTGGTTCACAAGAGCATTGATACCCATCAATGAGATCTATGCATCTGAAACACAAAATAGTGTTATTCAGGTGAAGCTCTGTAATTCCAGATTCAGCACTAGTAGTATCATTCTATGCATTTCAAAATAATGGTCTGATGTAACCTACTGTAATCCATAGTACTTTTCAATAGTTTAATAATGGATTTCAAATGTCTATACTATGGGTGCTGAGGCATTTTGTAAGGATTCTGATAGTCAGATTAGAAGATCTTCCCATTTCAAGTGTTGGCATATAACAGCTAAAGATTTGCTTTTAAGTATATTAAACACTAATTAATCCTCACTTACTGAATACTAGTTATGGTAATGAACAAAAATGCAAGAGAAATTGAGATAATGTCACTATTACATTAGCTTAAGCAGGCAACATCTGTCATCTTTAAGTGTGCTTGTACCCTTACTTTATGGAAGAACATAATTAAAAGTATATTTATCAAACTTCCCATATCATTAAGTCTTAAATATTATTAGTTAGGTACATGATCATGGAGATAATAATAGTTAAATAAAAATAGGCACCTTCCATGAAGACAAGGATTTGGCAAGCATTCGTTAACATTTATCTCACAGTTTGTTCCGATGAAACCTCTCTTACAGTGACATTTGTAGGAACTGATGCCATCAATGCAACTTCCATTGTTGAGGCAAGGAGAAGACATACATTCGTCTATATTTACTTCACATCTATCACCTGTTTAGAAATCCAGAAAATGGAAGTAAGCTTTAAATTCTAAACTCAAACCAATTAACAGTATATTTATTAATATTAATATTTCCACATAATTGCTATTAGTTACATAGATGGTTCACATAGCTCATGATATTCATCAATAAAGAATATCTAACCAGAATTGCCTATAGTGTAAGTATCAAAGAGGATGGTTACATTGACATATATAATGAAAAATGATAAATATAAAGTGATGACATCTGTAATTGTGGCAAGGCAAGAATGCTTTAAGTACCAGTTTGCAAGCAATGGAGAAATTTAATTTTCAAGATTATATTTGTTAGGCAGTTATCAGGAAATTAAATAGCACAGGTTTCCTATAGGAAGAATACAGAACTAAAATGATGTCTTGGTGGTAGTCAAATTTCTCAAAATGAAATTGAAACGCAGAGGCTTTAAATAAATGATGTAGGGCATAAAACGCTTTGAAATTTTTTTTTTTTTGAAGGCATTCACTGGGAATGATATGGTGGTGCACTTTTTTTGCTTGTAAGTGCTGCAGCTTCCATCTAAATAACTTAAAATTTTAGTCTTTTACAAAATACTAATTGACAAACAACATGTGCCTAGGTCTCTCTATAGGCAGTCACTGCCCAGTGCCTGGGAGGCAGCTAAGCACCACACAGCCAGTTACTTGCACCCACAATAGGATGACGGGAAGAAACAAAAGATAAATGTGGGAAAAATTTTTGGTTGAGATGACAGTTTAATAGGCAAAGCAAAAGCCACACAGGTAAGCAAAACAAATCAAGGAATCTGTTCATTGTTTCCCATGGAATTCACTGCTTCCCATGGCAGATATTTGGCCATCTCTGGGATCTTGGAAATAGCTGCAATTTAAATCTGGAATTTAAAAGAGAACACTCTGGAATGAGTTAAAGTAAAAATTGAGAATTATTTCATATCACATATGCTTATCTTATAGCCTAATCTGTTGAAAAATAAAAAAATATATTTTCTCTGCAACTTTGTGCCTAGTTTATTCAAAAAACACCTATCATGAGATATAAGCATGATTAGATTCTGCCAAGTAAGATTGACTCTATTGGAAAGAATAGTAATGCCTTGTAACGGTATCTCCATATTTTGCCCCTTCTCAGAAAGTTTTAGCAATATTAATAGAAAAAATGAACCTTTAGCCCTGCCGGTGCTAAAAGATTCAGGCATCTCTAGAGGGTAAAAGTCCATTTTGTCATTCCCACCCAAGAAAGAATTTCTGAGATTTACTGTGAATAAAAACTATAACCATTACAGTAATTATAGTACAATGGGTTTAAGGATGAAAATAAATACATGTATCAAAGGAAAATAAATTAAATTTAAAAAAGAATGGAGAAAAAAAGGTTTTTTAAGTATTAATTCTAATAAAGAAATCAACCTACTCAATTTTAGGACCTCAAGTGTTCTTGCCAAAATGCACAGACTCAAAATATTTTTGGTAGTTCTTACAGAAAATAATTTACATTCAGATGTTAAAATTTCTTCTTTAAGTTCAGCATCCACGTAATACCCCCTGAACAATACATCCCTAATACATCACTAATACATCCCTAAAAATAATCTCTTATGATTAATGGATTAATCCCTCCTGCTATGAACAAACACTTTCTTTTAAATTATTGCCATGAGCAAAATGTACTCAGTTTACAATTTGTTGCACTGTAGACACAAAGGACTGGCAATTGGTTATGACTGTAACTTAGACAGTCTGTCATTCTCTTCCAATTTGACTGTAATTTAATTTGAAATCTGCCTTCTTTTTTAATCCTTTTTCAAAGTATGAAAACTTTTAATTGAAATAATCTTGCTGAATACAACCAAATGTTCTGTAAAGTTGGTATGAGATAGACTAAAATACCACGTAACAAACACTTTGCTTAAAATATCACCTGTAGACTTTTTCATAGCTCAGACTGTGCCAGATGTGTTACTGGGCTGAAGACACCTCTTTGAGCTCTGCTTTACAGACTGTCCTTACCTTGCTAGAAATAATTCCTCCAAACATCAAAGAAAAGGGAAAAGGACCTCACACATACCATGTGGGGAAGGGTGTTAATATATTGATGGCAACCTGGAGGCTTCCCCACACGTCAGAATGCCATAGATATGAGAAGACTTAATAGACTAATAAGAGTGCCACTAAGATGAAAAGATAATTATTCTCCTACTCTTTCAAGTCATCCGTTCATGGGAAGGAGCAGTCTGTATCATATCTTAATAAGGAAAACTCAGCACCCTTTTCCAATTCCTGCTTTATATTCAACCTTCTTCACAACTGGCAATGCCTCAGCCTTTCTTGGAGCTCATTTGCACAATTCTACTACTGCATCCTAATCTAGAGATTTTCACATCTTCTATCAAGGCTTTCACCTGCATCTTTAATCATGTGTTCAGTGTTGGGCCCTCAACTCCAGAAAAGGGCAACAAAGCTGCTGAAGGGTCCAGAGCACAAGTCCTGTGAGTGATTGAGGGAGTTGGGGTTGATTAGCCTGGAGAAAAGAAGACTCTCTACAACTACCTGAAACGTGGTTGTAGTGAGGTAGGGGTTTGTCTCTTCTCCAGGCAACAAATGGCAGAATGGAAGGAAATGGCCTCAAGTTGCACTAGGAGAAGTTTAGATTGGGTATTAGGAAAGCTTTCCTCACTGAAAGGGTGATCAGACATTGAAACTGGGTGCCCAGGGAAGTGGGCACAATCCTGGGATCTGAGTTTGAAAATACATGTATTCTGGCTTGTTTACTTCTTATCAGTCTCATAAGAAGATATAACTTATAAATAGAATATAACTTATAAATATATTATTACAATAGATATTTATATACTTTAAGAATATATAAAACCTCTATATACTAAATGTGGAATTACTTTGTTATTAGGGTTGAAGACTGAGGAGGATGAAGACTCTTCAATTTTGTTTCTTTTTACTTTTTTTTTTTAATAGAAGATAATCAAAATATTTGAGTGCCATTTGAGAAGATAATCAAAATTCAAGATACCAATTTATGCGAATTGACTAGTTTGAAAAAATTAAAAGGAAGAACACAGAATTTTGTGCAACAATAAAGTTAAATATGTTCTATCTAGAAAAGAAAACAAATGCATGATAAAAAAGCAATTGGTTGCTGAGAGAATACTCAAAAATGGAAAAGAATAATAAATCAGCATGCTATACTAATTTACACATGATATAGAAAAAAAAGAAAAAGAAAGTTGTTCTTTCTCCAGTAACTGAAAGTTTTGTATCCTGTTGAAAATAGAAAGAACTGAGAAGAAAAGGAGATATATCCTTTCAGAATTGCTCAGCAGCACCTAGTTCCCTTGTTCAAGTCAATTTTGGTATTAAATATTATAAGAATATTGACAACAATTTGAGATCATTCCATGAGATTTCATAATAGACAGAGGTGAACCAAAAGGTCAGTTAACAGGTTTATCATATGTATAACCAATAATTAAGCCAATTATGTATATTAACAAAAAATCTATAGCACAAATCTAAGGAATGAAAATTAACAAATTAAACATGAGCAGAAATACTAAAAAAACCACATTGTGGAGCATATTCCAGTTAGAGAAAGAAAAAAAATTATTTGTTAAATAATTTCTTACAAATCTAAAACCATATTTAAAACCAGTAACTGACTGCAAAGAGCAAGTACTCATTTTGTCCCATTGACATTAATCTTGTGAAAAGCATAAGGTCCTTTCAACATCATTCAAGCATTGTCTCATTAAGACTTATGAGTAAACAATCTGTTAACAAAAGTTTTCTATGAGTAGTGCATGGAAAACTAGGGCTAAGGTCACTGAGCTTGTTTTTGTTGATTTCATCTTAAGTAAGATTTATTACAGCTTAGTGACTAATACCAGAGATTTAGATTTTCTATTTCTGTTTTACTTTGTGTCAGCAGTAGACTTATTTCAGGCAATTATTTCACCTATATGAAGTCAAATTAAATTGGCCCTGATTGGACTGCAGTAAATTTGGAAGGTTGTCACCTATTTTGAAGTATCTTTTTCTTTGTTTAGACAAGGTTTGATTTCCACTAACAGAGAACTTTACAAGATAAGATTAGACTACAGGAAACAAAGTAATTAAAACAATTTTAAAATTTAATTTCTTAGGTCTGAAACTTTGACAACATTTGTTTTCATTAAAAAACCTTAGATAGGATCTTAGATAGGTATGCATGACTCTTGAGAACTATGTCTTCCCATTTAACTTAAAAGTGCATACAAGAACCAGAGGGATTAAATATAAAAACATCACTTGTAGCTTGCACTGTTATTTAGATATTTGAACTTTAGACTGGAGCATGATTTCTTTCTTCTCTTTGTTTGAAGGAACATGATACTGATACTTTCTTATTCCCCTAGTCTTGGGCTCTGCTTGGGTTTCCATTTATACGTTTCCTGCTCCCAGGCAGCCAGCAATAGCAGATGGTGCCCTGGCAGTGGTGCCCAGACATCTCACCCTGTCAAACACCTGTGGTTTGTCAGGTAGTGACAGGTGGGGGATGTCAGCCCCTCCTTGGCAGGGCCATCCCAGAGCAGAAGTTGGAGCAGGGGAGGAGCAGCCACCAGCCCCAGCACAGGGCTAAAACCAGCCACCTGATCAGGCCATGGCAAGGCTGAGCCTTTGCACTGCTGGATCATTGCACAGCTGGGGCATCTCCCTGCTGAAGGCAGAAATATTTACTGAAATACAAAATGAAGAAATCAATCTACACCTAAAGATATAGAAGTTAAGAATTAAGATTTAGTTGACAGTTGAAAAAAGTGTATGGAACAAGACAAACGTGAAGATCATGCAAGTAAAATCTATTAATTCATGTCTGAATATTAGAAACATCGTAAGAAAATTAACATAGTTGTCAATATTTCTGGAGGAGGCAATGCCATATTGTCACGCTGTAGCTGGGCAAGCTGCAAATATTAATTCATTATCTATGACTTCTTAATTTTGATTTTAAGAACATAGGATTTTGTGTGATCAATTACTTTATTAAAACTGAGGAAAATTTGTAAGTGAAAGACAACTGTATTAGTTCAGTATGGAGAAAAGAATTGTATTGGTATGTTGCACTGAATATAATATGTATGTATTTCCTATAATAATAGAAACACACTCACATATCTTAGAGATAAAAAAATATGGTTTATCCAGTATGCTCATTGTTTATTACTTTAACGTTGTAATATAAAATGGCATGTAAAATAAAACTGAAATAAGGGAAATTTGAAGAGCTGTACTATGTGTTAAAGGCATAAAGAAAAAAATGTTCTATCATCACTCTAAAGCAATATAAGTATAGCTTTGTGTAAAAGAAATATTAATATTTCATTCCAAATCACTCTATAACATGAATGACTCCAGGATACACTAATCTTAAAATTTATTATTATTATTACTATTATTATTATTATTACTATCATCACTATATTATTATTATTAGTAGTACTATTGATTTTCTTCTCTATTAGGCATATTTTATGTTGTATTGTAATGGTCTTATTTAGAAATGAAGAATTTTTATGCATTTTTTAGTCAAATAACAAAAATTTGCTGTTCAGCTAAAGATTCAACTTCTATTCCTCTTCTTGGGACACAAGAAATCACATTTACTATGAGTAAAGCAATGTATTATTCGCATTACAGTTTAAATGTTCCATCAGATATGAGAACTATTCTGTGCTTGGAGGTTCTCCAAACTGAACTGGACAAAGATTTGACCATCCTGTTCTGATCCCATAGCTAAAACTGATTTCAGCAAGCAATTGGACTAGAGACCTCAGAAGAACCCTTCCAACTTGATTTATTCTGATTCAAGAATGAAATTTCCCCTGTACAGCTTAACCCAGCACCCTAGTTAGTGGCAAAATGCATAGGATCAGAAGTATGACGTGGGTGCATGGAAGCAGATGAAAATGCAACAAAAATGTGATGATGGTATATAAAAAATTAGATGTGACTAGTATGTATTTTTTTATTCCTTCATAATTCTCTAACACTTTTTAATAAAAATCTTGTCAAATTCAACCTCTCCCAAATAAATCTAAAAAGATGCTACCATGGCCATATTTTTTTCGGGAATAAGAAGCTCATTTTACTGTTTTAAGGTATAATATGTTTTGTTCAGCAAAGGGAAACTACCTGTCAGCAGTCATTGCTATAGATATTGTTGTGGCTGACTGAAACATCCACAGGTCTTTAAGTGATGAATTGCTTGTTTCTATCTTACTAGTTCTATCTGATTAATTTGCTTCTTTCTTTCTAACTAGTTCCCAGTTGTTGTGCGTTAGGAACCATATCTCCCAATTTAGTGCTACCACTGGAACCATGCTGCGTCTTCCCCTCCCCTCCTCCAACTGGAGACACAAAAGACAAAGATCATGAGTGGAGACAAGAAAAATTTACTGGAAACAGCAATGAGATAAGGAAATTAACAATAACAACAAAAATATTAATAATGAAATGAACAAGAAAGATAAAAAATTTATATGGAAAGCCCATGAAAATAAACAAATTCTGGACAGTTCTCCCTGCTGAGTTTTTTTGACTGGAAGGAACCCCTTCTCCCCAGAAGATAGACTCCCTTTCCTCCTGCTCTCAACAATGACCTGAAGTGGTATATAATAACATCCCAGCCTTAGTCATACCCCTTTCTAGCTACTGCAAAAATTAACCCTGTCCTGGCTGAAACTAGTCAAGAATATTTCAGTGCACAGTGAAACAAATTTCAGCATAAGAAACAGTTATGGAAATGTTCTTATATAATTTAAAATATTTTATTTTATAAATACTACAATAATTTAAAATAAAAGATATTAAGTACATTTACAACTTAAACAAAGCTCAAAGAAATATCACAGAATAACAGAAGAATAGACTGGCATTACGGTGTGTAATGTTCCTTTGTGGTGTTCTCACATTAGAGCTGCTTAAATGTTCATCTCAGTATTTGTATCAGATTTGTGTGGAAGTTGAGATTTCAATCCCCTGGGTCTTGGTAACTCTTACAAAATAGAGACTCCTTTAAAGCATGCACAATGACATACTTGAATACATTCAAAGGTTTCTTCACAGTTACACTGGATGAAAAGTACAAAGACTCTCCTAGTTAGCAGTAATATTAGGGAACAACTCTTAACAGTTGTACCAGGACTTTCTCCAATTCACTGTAGGTATAATTAATGTGAACTACTGATTTTGGCTCTAGTAGCCCTAGATAGTTCAAATTCTCACTTCATGGCTGATGAGAATAAGGTCTAAATATAATCACTTAGAATTGCAGAATCCTTAAAGTTGGAAAAGACCTCTAGGATCATTGAGTCCAATCATTAACCTAGCACCACTCTGTTCAGTGCTAAACCATATCTTCAAGTGCCACACTCCCATGAATTTTGAATGCTTCCAGGGATGGTGGGTCCACCACCTCCCTGAGCAATCTGTTTTAATGCTTGGCCACCCTTTTAGTGAAAACCTGTGCTGGTTTGAAAGCAAAACCAGTGAAAGACTCCAAGTCAGAAACACAATTTAATAAGAGGAAAAGAAAAGAAATAAAAAGAAAGTAAAATAAAAGTAATAGTACAAAAAAAAAAACCACTGACAGAGTCAGAATACAACCTGACACCCTGTTAGGGTGGTAGTGGCAGTCCAGATGTGATGGTCTTGTCAAAGCAGTGATTCCTGTAGAAGTGTCTGGTAGCTCTTGTCTCCTCTGGGGGTCCAGTGGATAAAAAGCTGCCTGTGCTGTCCCAAACCCTGGATTTATCCAGGTGGGAATGCTTGGCTCCTCCCCCTGGGCAGAGCATCTCCCAATGGGCTGATCTCATTCTATGGGTCATGCAGTGGGTCCTTGATGGCCCATTAAACAGAGATAACTCCCAGAGGAAGTTATCTATGAGTCATGTGGCAAGGCATTGTTAGGCTTGTTAACAGAAGATAAGGAAAACACTGCCCCACCTTGGCTCCAATGGCTCATGGGGATAGAATACAAACCTTGGGCACAATTTTACATTGTAACCTAGGACAAAACCTTTTCCTGATATCCTGTCTAAACCTCCCCTGGCACAACTTGACACCTTTTTTTCTCATTCTGTCACTTGCTACCTGGGAGAAGAGACTGAGCTGCTCCTCATAAGACTTATGCTCTAGACTCTTCACCAACTTCACTGCCCTTCTCTGGATGTGTTCCAGCACCTCAATGTCTTTCTTGTAGTGAGGGGCCTGGAACTGAACACAGGATTTGAGGTATGGCCTCACCAGTGATGAAGAAGTGCTCATTTGCCTCACCAGTGCTCACTTTACCACAAGCTCTCAAAAGTTCTCACTTATCCTCTATCTCAGAGGATAGTCCTATCCTCTGAATTCTTCATTTTAAACAAAAGCTTTTCAGCAAAGGATTCTACATATGCTTTACCATTAGACACTGATCTCATAGATTATATTTATGTTATCTGTTTCTGTTACTATCTGTTTAGCTGGGCATTGTCTCAGTTCTATTAAATATTTCTTTTCTGTTAAATAGTATGTGTTTGTCCTAAGAAAGGTACTTACATGGTATATATAACATCTAAAACATAAGGCAAACCACAGAACTTCTCAGCAGCACTTTCATAATTAGGATACAAAGTTTAACATTCATTCTACTCTTGTGTGACATGGTTTCCTAAAGGAATTCTTGTTGTTGTTGTTGTTATTATCATCATCATCATCATCATAATTGTGGCATCAAGACAGAAATTACAAGAAGAGTGTCAGTAGTCTTGGATGACTAAGAAAAATCTGTTATTTTTAGAGAGGCAACCAGCCCTTCCATGAAATCCATAGGGAAGGTTAGGTGCTAAAAGACTTCAGAAACTAGAAAACTGAAGAAAGAACTACTAGCATATGTCTAGGTAGTGCATCAGAGAGTTAGATTCCCTAGGAAAGAAATTCTTAGCAGAGGAACTGCTTAATCCATGTCACAATGGCTTTGCTGCCATGCCTTTGAGGAGAAAAATTAACCTGGGGCTGCACCATTCTGTTGCAGCTATTTTTTTCCCCTTCTCTTCAAAATAGCTTGCAAATTTTGAACTGTGACAATGCAATATAATTACTGCTGTCAGTTGTATGAGTCTAACAGATCACCTTCCTCCATTTTCACTGATGAATTAAAAATTGTGCTCAAATATTTCCAGATCTACTTGAAATGGAGCATTTCACATAAACTGGCAGAATGCATACATATCTCATATTGGACATTTTATACTGGAAATGTTTCTTCTATTTTTTTGTTTTGCTTTGTTTCTTTTCTTTCAAGTTTTATTTGTTTTTTCTTATTTTGTGTAAATTATTATTATTATTAAACAGACTAGCTACAGAAAGAAAGAGAATGTGAGGGAGAATAAATCATCATAATCTTACATTATATGCAGGAATTGAATTCAAGGCTTTGTTCTGGTCAACAGAGAGTAATGTATGCAAAAAGCAGCAGAAGTTGTTTGAAACCCTTTATTAATTTAGTAACCACTATGAGTGAGCAAGAAACTTGCAGGAAAGTGTGACAATCAAACTGAAATTTTTTGCCAGTCCATGATACCACTTTTGGCCCATGGGAAATGGGTCTGAGTTCTAACATGAGTGCATGAACATTGTCCCTTTTATCATTATGAAGTAGTGTTTCCTATGTAGCTGCTAATTCATAAATAACTTGATGTTAAGCAGATAAAAATAAGAAGTAGAACTCATTTTATTCCTCTTTTACTGACTTCTATAAATCCAGAAAAGGAAGCTGGTTCTGTTTGAAGATAAATAGTAATTAAAGTAGAACACATTAGTGAAATCACCTTAGAATTGCTGTACTAAATAAATTTAAATTAGATAGTAATGAGCATGAAGAACAAACATTTCACATTAAGATATTCTTTACCAAAAGACCATGATTTTTCTCCCTAAAGGTGCAGATCTGTAACCCAAAACAATTATATTTTACAGAACAAGGGGAGTGTACTGTCATCCAAGTTCCTAATCACAGATTTTATTTTTATACACAGTGAGAGTTTCTGTTGCCGGATTCTCATTTTAAATGGACTCTAGAATTTTATATTTTGAGCATAACTTGTAAAAAAATTAGGTAATCATTGACTTTGTCTCCTTAAGGACCAGAGAATTTGGATACACCATTGAGACCTTTCTTACAAATAGGATTTTCATCTGTTCAGTAACTTCACTTTTTTGAAGCTATACCTTTCTCTACCTTACTAGTTGGAGGTCACTGCTATTTGGTACGACAACTTTTACTGACCCTATAAAATGAATTTTTTCTCAAATATGAAAATATATTCTGGACTATCCTCTCCAGTTGCTAAAGTAAATAAAATATTTGAAATCAAGTTATGGAAAAGACACATCCAAAAAGAGAACTTGGGTTAGACACAACAGTCTAACTTGGTTTCTGTTGTGGCATACAGAGCACTAGGCCCAAAAAATTCTGGTACTCAATTCTTATCTATATTTCCTGTAATTCAGTACCCTATGGGCTTAATTGGAAGGTGCTGAGAAAGCTGGCTTATGTCCTTGAAAGGCTATTTGCTAATGTGTCTGACAGTCATGGGAACTGGAGAAGGTCCTCAGTGACTAGTAAGAGAAAACATTGCACTTAGTGCTCCAAGAAAAGCTGAAAGGATGACCTGGGGAGCAACAAGTCAGTAAGTCTCAGTTTAATTTTACCATGGAGAGTATCCTGGTGGAAGCCATTTCTATGTGAACAGGAACAACCCTGGATTGAGAGGGGCCCTGCAGAGAACTTGGCAATACTAGCAGAAGAAAGATTGGACATGAGCTGTCAATATGTACTTGAAGTCAGAAAGTCAGTCATGTCCTTGGCTGCATCAAAAGCAGGATGTCCAGCAGGGTGAGGGAAGAGATTTTTCCCCTCTACTGTGCTCTGGTGATACCTCCCCTGGAGTGCTGCATCCAGCTCTGGACTCTTAGCTCAGAAAGGTGTGAGACCTTTTGGAACATTTCTAGAAGAGGTCATACAAATAATCAGAGGGATGGAACACCTATGAAGAAAGCCTGAGAAGCTGCGGTTGTTCACCCTGGAGCAGAGAAGGCTCCGAGGAGACCTAATTACAAACTTTCAAAACTTAACAGAGGACTTATAAGAAAGATGGCAACATACATTTTAATAAAACAAGGTGCAATGGTTTTAAACTAAAAGAGGGCAGATTCAGACTAGATATAAAGGAGACAGTTTTTACAATGAGGGTGGTGAATCACTGGAACAGATTGCCTAGATGTGGTAAGTACCCTATCCCTGGAAGCATTCAAATCCTGGCTGGACAGGGCTCTGAATAGCCTGATTGAATTGAAAGTGTCCCTGCTCATTTGCAATGGGTTTGACTAGGTAATCCTTAAAAGTCACTTCCAACCCAAACTGTGGTTCTATTCATTTATCAGGGGACAACCACACCTGAAATATCTGGTTGCCTTTTATGATGAAATGACTAGGTTTGTGGAAGAAGAGCTGGAGCTCTTTGCAGTGTATGTCACTTATCATGATTTTAGCATGGCTTTGACATTGTCTCCTAAAATATTCCTGTACACAAGTTAGGACTTTACAGTCTGGAAGGGTGGACAACTAGATTGGTAAAAGGTAGGTTGTCATGAATTGATCATATTTTATCAGGAAGCATGTTAAAAAAGGAGTATCCTCAACTCTGCCATGAGGCTTAGAACACTGGAAGGCTTAAGACTAGTCTTTAGTCATGAAACCTGAAGAAAGAAAACTTTGCATACTGCAGATTCTTTGATATCTTTTGTCACAAGGTTCTCCTCCCTACTGAGAAATAGATCCACTTTTTTAATTTGCCTTTATTTTGCTCCCAATGTATATATAAAAGGCTTTCTTGTGGCTTTGCACCTTTTCTCTATTCTCAGCTCTAGTTTAGCTTTTCCTTTCCTAATTTCAATTCTACATACTTGGACAATGACTTAATATTCCTCCTAAGTAGCCCTTTCCTTTCACTGCTCCTTTCACTGAATGTGTGCTTCCTTCCTGCATCTGAGCTCAATCAGGTGTTTCCTATTCATCTTGTTGGCCATACCTTCTTGAACACTCTCTTCCATGAACAAAGAGAAGCAGCAATGGAGCAAAGTTGCCACCAGACTAAGACTTAACTGTTTAAAGTACGTCTTAAGGCTCTACTTAGTCGGCCATAAGGCACTTTGAGAGGAAAAAGAATGTTTGTGTCTTGATGTTGGCTCCCAGGAGAGACAGCTAGCAGTCCAGACTTGTCACTTCAAGTCAAATACTCAATGAGTATTGTAATACAGTAACCTTACTGTTCTAGCTTCTTTCTGGCCTAGGAAATCTTTGCTGAATAGTGTTCAAGTTCAACAAGTCTGGCAAAAGTGCCCCCTCCTTTCCTCACAAATCAGACAAGACATTATAGTACCACCCAGGAAAATGCATAAAGCAAATTTGTGCCCCTCCTATGGTGTGTTCACCAAACCTAAAGTTTCTAAAGTTCCCCAAACTTACGTAAATGGTCTAATATTTAAATTAAAAGACAGACACCACAAACTCTACATTTAGTACAGAAATGCAGATCTATCAGACTGCATTTTGAATTTTTTTCTCAGTGTGCCAATAATTTTTGACCTCTTTATATATAAACTGCCTCTTGCTTTAACATCTCAAGGAGAATGCCATTAGATTCCTCCCCTCTGACTAAATAAGTAGTCACTTCAGTTAGTAGTATAATTACTCTTCTTCCACTGGATATCAAGACCTAGAAATGGAAGCAGAGGCTTGGGGAGTGCAGATGCAATCAGTACCAGAGCTGACTGGCAGTAGAAAGCTGTAAAAGCATCTGGGAAGGTTAAAAAGATAAAGTTCCCTCCCTTTAAACTGATTAGATTTTGTGGCACTTTTTTTTATTGGGTCTACCTATTGTATGAAAAGTGGAGCAGAGTTTTCATTGTCACATAGACAAGATGAACAGCAGGCTCTGAGGCTGATGATAAGAAAGACTGGGCCTCAAAAATGAAGTAAAAGATAAAATACAAGCTGAGTTATTTAAGCCAAGATTTTGACTTCATTTAACATATAACTTAAGTACACACTTAGTCACTCCCAAATGTCAGTTTGTATGCATCTCATAGAGAAGATAAGACATAAAGGGCAGATCTGTACTTAACAGAATGACTATTTAGAGCTAAGAAATAATTACTGCTCTGCAGAAATTACTGAAATCAGTGACTTCATGGTACTTATTCATTTTTTAGCATCTTTTGGATGGTGGCCGGTAATTGAGAATTTGAACGAGAATTTTGAATTTGTATAGCTCATTTTAACACACATCCTATTTTAGCCACTGAAATCGTATTTTTAATGTTGACTGGAAGTTAGAAAATGTTGATGGAAGAGCTACAAGGCACCTTCTGTGAGAAGAGACCAGGGATTGCCTCATGACAGACATAGTTCCCTCTTTTAGTTTAAAGCCATTCCCCTATCAAGTCCCCTGTACATACTTGAAGGCTGCTATAAGGTCTCCCTGGAGCCATCTCTTCTCCAGGCTTAACAGTGATGCCTTAAGTTATAGCTTTCATATTTTTCAGATTCTGTGCTTCCTAGGTGTGAAGCTCTGAGCTTCATATTAAATGTCAGTAAGCTCTCTTCACAGAGGAGGTAGAGAAAACAATCCTTTCCCAGCCTAAGACCAAGAACAGGTGTTACAAGCTTCAGGCCCAAAAAGCATAAACAGTGGAGAACTGAAGAGAGCTAACAAGGAGGATGGAACTTCATAACCTGAAGCTATAATTGGAAAATTAACCCCAATATGCAAGCAGACCAAAACTTATAAAAGTGTGAAACCTTGTGGCTGGTTGTCCATTTCATGACTATTTTGAGTTCATCTTGGGTGTAGGCCTGGCCGGGCTCTTGTACTGCCCAAGGTGTATCCTTTAAGGCCTTTTAATAATGCCTACTTTATTCTTTAACTCTGTCTAGTCTCTCTTCTAGGTCAGCCTCTGAAGGCATCAATAGCTCCAACATTTTTGGCCTGTCTTCACAGGAGAGGTGTTCCAACCCTCTCGCCATTTTTTGTGACCCTCCTCTGGGCTTATTCCAAAGGGCCTGCGCTGTTCTTGTGCTGGGACACCTGAGCTGGACACAGTATTCCAGGTGGGGGCTCACAGGAGCAGAGCAGAGAGGGGTAGTCACCCTGTTCAACCTGCTGGCCACATTGCTGTTGCTGCAGTCCACAGCATGGGTGGGTTTCTGGGCTGCAAGCACACACTGCCATGTCATGTTGACCTGACCTCCTTGTCAACCAACAGTTCCAGTTTGGGATTGTCCAGACCCACATGCAAGAACTTGCACTTGGCCTTGTTGAGCTTCATGAGGTTCCCACGGGTCCACCTCTCCAGTATGGCAAGCTCCCTCTGGATGAGATCCCTTTCCTCCAGCAAATGAGCTGCACCACACAGCTGGGTGTCATCGGCAAACTTACTGAGGGTGCACTCGATGTTACTTTCTATGTTGCTGACCCATGAGCTTTTTCATCTTTACTTTCTTTTCCTCTTCTGTTGATGAGAGGGACTGAAAAAACAGCTGGATGATCAGCTGGCAGCAGGACAAGGTCAACCCAACACATCTAAAAAACCCAAACACTTTAGTCTCTCAAAGAGATCTTAAAATTATTTTCTGAACCTCAAATAAAGAAAACCAAAAAGTAAAGTCTTAAGAATAACCAAATCTTTTGACGAAGACACTCAGAGTTTCATAATCCTATAATCTTTTCAAATTAAGCAATTTAAAATTAACAAAGTTCTAGAGTCAAAAACCATTTATTTTTATTAAATTCATTTTTGCAGCAGAGTTGGTAACCCAGACACTTATGGTTTATACTTGAATATAAAATAACTTTTTCATGAACATGAAAATTATTTCACTTGAAGCAAGTCTGAATCATCTGGGTTATATTTTGACATAAGATTATTCAGATGACAAGATTTAGAAGAAGTGATTAACACCTCAGTCATGAAAGTGACCTTCAGGGCAAGAAATCGTAACACATTGTGTTTAATTACTTATTCCTTTTAAAATTTTGTACTGAACATCTGAAGTGAAATTAATATCAGTATTTAATTATTTTTTTAATATAAAACTCAGTGAAATATTGATATATATATTTTTTCTAATTTTATTCTTTACATAATAGTGTAAGAGTGCACATTCAGAATGCAACATCAGACCACTTTGTATCAATGAAGTTATATCTGTACTCCTAGATTATATTTTGCGTCTAGTTTTAATTTGCTGTTTAAATTCCATTTGATTTATAATTCCAGTCATGAAAGTTCCACTTATTTACAGTGTATCTTCAGATTCCCTCACAAAGAACCTTGGCAACCTATCAAGCCAAAATAACTGTGACATAACCTTTGATGTCCTTAGATTATGAAATTTCCTGTATTTATAGAAACATTTACAAAATCAAAGGATTCCGGAATCATGTAGAGAAAAGCAGTTCCTGAGTACAACATATTTTAAAGGCTATCTTAGTGTAAAGAAGGCTATGGAAGCATGGTGTTTTCTTACTCAAAATAGCTATCCTTTATGCACATTAAGTCTCACAGTTGGTACATTACAAAGCAAAATGTTTAGTTGTTTGTTTCTTTAGATTTAAAGTATAAATTCAACAGTTTTTGTTATAAGCACTAACATTCATTACTCCAGCCAACAAATGGCTGTTTAGACAAAACAGGTTTTACATTCAATGACTCACAAGGCATCTTCCATTTTATGTTTTTCTATCTAACACTCTGGTACCACCAACATACAAGCAATAAGCAGTAACAGCTGTGATCTTGAGTAAAGAGCTATTCTACTTACGACTTTCAGAACTGCTTTGTGAAATCACTTTACTTCTTATTTTGCTCTAGGAAAAGTACATGTATGAATTTCATACATGCCAAGATCACAAAAGTTTTATTCTCCAAAGTAACTGGTGTAAGGATTTTAACCAGTGTGCATTAGTGATATTTAGAGCTTAGAAAGACCATTGTGCTGCCAGTGAAACCATGACAGAATATACCTGTGCGTTTTTACTCTGAATAGTAATCATCTTTTTAAGAGTCTTTAGGATGTGCAAAGCATTAGATTTTATATCAGCAGTGTGGATAACAAGCTATATTTTAATAGTTGAATTATTTCTAATGTATTTTTTGTTAAAAATCTATTTAAAAAGAAATAAAATTATGAACAATGTAAAATAATCCAAAATAATATGAATTCATGGAGAACTTAAAACTTTAAGAGATACATTGTCAAAATTTTAGAGGCAGCAGAGCAGAGATCAGTATCTAAAGACTGCCTTCTCTAACACAGTAAATTACAGGATGACCAGAAAAAAAAATTCAGAATACCTAATAAAAGTTGGTAATTTAAAAATAAAATTTAATAAATAAAATGAAATATATTAACATAATTTGGCCTAACCAAACCAATATATTTTTTTTCCAGTTTTCATTCATTTATAAGTGTATAATACTTTAATAGTTAATGATTAAAGTTCTCAGTGTATTAAAACTTTTTTTTTTTTTTTTAATTCAGCTGATCACTGGGAACAATTCATACTGTCATCTGTCATTAAAGGGGCCTGGTCTTTGAAAAAAAAGTTGTTCCTAAATTGCAACTAACTGGAAAAAAAGAATCACAAAAAACCCCACAACAAAACCCAACATCTTATCCTTGTTGGTTAAATATGTTAGGGAAAAGCACTAAAGTCAAACTGCTTTCTCAATAATGAGGAATCAAGACAGAAGCACACCTGCTGATTGCTTGTTCCTTTTCAAAATACAATCTCCTAAGTGCTCATGTGCAGGTGTCTTGTCTTTTATGAATATAACAGGGAATTCTTACAGAAACATGTACATAAAGGTTAATACAACTATTTAACATTTATTCATTAGAAATTACATCTGCTGCACCACTGCCTAATGAATAGAAGTTTCTTTGAAACCCAAGAAGTACTACTTAGAACACAGGCCAGCTGAAGAAAATATTGCAGGGGAAGGATTTAAAAGATTTAGGCAGGAAAATTATATAGATTTTACCATTTTTTACTGAAATGTCAAGGATAATTTTGAAGAACAGTGCACAAGTGATATCTGGACTAAGGTTTGTGGTGAATGGAAGAAAGATATACAGCTATATAGAAATTCCCCAAACTGTACTTGTTCTTTTTTCTGTGGAGAATTAAATTCCTCTCAGTTCAGTGGATGCAAATTGCATCCTTTTTTATCTTGTACATTATGTGGCATTCATCACAGGCTGGAATGGATAGGAAAAAATACATTTTATGCAGAAAAAAATGCAGAAATGATTCAACTTGAGGAAATAACTGTAAATATTTCTGCAGTCATATGATCCCATGTGTTTTCTTGTTGCTTAAGATGGATCTATCAGAACATTGTGTATGGACTAGCTCAACAGCACACCGAGCATTTAAATAAAAGTCATCATCATTTTAGTGAAATTTTACTGCATCTCCAGCCATTGAATATTTTGTGATCACTCTGAAAATATGTAAATTAGAGCTAAAGGCAATGCTGTTGATCCAATGGGTTAAAAAATCAAGGTGTTTCTATGGTTTTGTGCAAATTCAAATGACAAGGTAACATTTTATTGTTTGCAAAATTTACTCTGTATCTATGGTAATAGATTTTTTCCTGGCTGAATCAAAAAGAATAAACATTTATTTTCTTTGTACTATATGATAACTCATTTCAACTGAATGTATGGGTGAATAAAGAAATTATAATTCAAGTCTTAATATAAATAATATCAAGCTACTTCAAAAGAATGAGATAAAATTCTATTTAAGTTAGTATTGATTTATCCTCCAATAAGGAGATTAATTTTTGTTCTTGCTATAATATTAAAACTATATAAAACCTGTGAAATAAACTTCTTTGCTGTGGTAAAGAGTAGATCATACCTGTGAATCCAGGTAGACAGAGACACCGATAGCCTCCAAGCCTGTTGATGCAGCTTCCTCCATGTAAACAAGGCAAAGTTTCACACTCATTTACGTCCATCTCACACAGAGACCCATAGTATCCAGGTGCACAATTACAAATGAATCTTTAGAAAAGGGAAAATCAGGTATGTCAATGGAAGTAACAATGGAACCTATAGCAATATTTTAAAGCCATATATATCTTCTGATGCCAAGTTGATGTCCCTAATCTTCATCCATATTAAAATAATGAACAAAGTTTTCTCATTTTCATGTTTCTGAAGCAAAGAGGGTGATTTACTTTTCGTTAAATTAATAGAAAAATTTGGCACAGTAATTTTTACTAAAGGTATAAGAAATGACTTAAGGGCTAATGATCTTCTGCCATAAGTCTCTGAATAACTTGCAAAGTGCTGTTGAACAAACATGGGGTTTGCAGCCATCTAACTCAAGATCAATTTTCTTCTATTTCAGTCTTTTCCAAATTAAAAATAAATGTAAGGAGGAAACGAATAAGTTGTGCAGAAGACATTTTCCCTTCTGTCTTCCTTTAAGGTCACATAAGAAATAAAAAACTGAGTCAGTAGTATTTGCTTATTCCATTTTAACTTGTCATAGGGTGAAGGTCCCACCCAAACAATGAATTAACATAAGGAAATCAGGGAAATTTTTCATTTTGTAATAACTAACCTGTTTATGAGATCCAGGCAAGTTCCATTGTTCTTACATGGTCTTGATAAGCATTCATTAATCTCCACTTCACACAGGGTCCCAGTAAAGCCATGTTGGCAGGAGCACCTAGCAAAAAGGATGTCACTACATCACTTTATTAGGTCGTTATAAAGATTCTGGAAAAATATGGCAGATGTTGAGAGGTATTAATTAAATGGTACCAAAATTATGTTTGCTTTTCACTAGTAATTGCAAAGAGCAGTACTTCAATAAGCACCAAAAACTGCAGTGTCTGAACCCCAGTAAATAAGACTTTTGTTATCGTTAAGGCCAAAGGCTTTGTGCTGACCCCACTGTACAAGGGCTTACTTAGAACTTGCCTTGGCTTAGCCGCTTTTCACTTGTTTTGACACCTGCCCTGCAGCCAACTTGACTGATGCCTCTTATGTTATAGGTTCAGCTCTGGAATAGCATCTATGGTGAGGGTGTGAGACACTGAGAGATGACCATGCTGTTACAAATAATAGCCTTTTGAGTTCCACTCCTGAAGGATGGGATGACATCCAGAGGGACCTGGACAACCTTGAGAAGTGGGCCCTTGTGAATTACATGCGATTTCACAACCTCTCACAAGACCAAGTGCAAGGTGCTGCACCTGGGTCAAAGAAACCCTGCTATCAACACAGGCTGGGGGATGGACAGATTGAGAGCAGCCCTGCTGAGAAGGACTTGGGGGTGCTGGTGAGTTAGAGGCTCCAAGAAAGCCTGAGACTGAACAAGAGAAAAAACCCATTGTGAGTATCATAGTTCTCCTTAAAAAGACTTCCAGATGCCAGTGATTTGCAGTAAGACTGTCTGTTCTTGAGGAAAAACAAAATCACTGATCACTGGATGCACACAGACATTGTTAGGGCAATTGCAATCAAAGAGACATAATTGCAAGGTTTCTTATATAACAGCTATAACTACATTCTTCATGAAATATTCCTAATTATTTTAACTCAAATTGTTTGTACTATTGTAACTGGACTAGCAACAACTCTGCTTTTTAAATTAGATCCTTATCATTTTAATTAGCCCAGTAATAAATTATTGGGGTCATAATTATGGTGTATATGTACTACTTTTTGCACACAAGAAGATTTAGACTATAATGTAACTGTCAAACATATTGCACCACCTCCAATCCCATCCCCCCTACCTTCACTGAAGGTCAGCAAACATTAGGCAAGGGACCAAAGGAAAAGCTAGACGATAAAAATCTATGTATCATATTTGTCAGTCAAGTAATTTTCCTGACCTGTAGTGGTTGACACCATCCACACAGAGACCTCCATTCTGGCAGGGATGGGAGATGCACTCATCACTGTTAACTTCGCAGTAAGTACCCTCAAATCCTGAAACACAGATTTCATTAACTGTGAATGAATGAACTCTACTACTGGATGTGAATAAAAAGGTCACAGATTATCATGGAGGTTTGGCTATCTGAGCCCAGGACTAACTCAGACAATGAAAGTGGGAAACCTTAGCTGCACTCAAAGCTGTGTAAGGAAAGCCTGAGAGAAGCATCAGCAATGGCTACCTCATTGGAGCATTTAAGCTGAAGATTGTTGCCCTTGGTATCTGACTGAGTTGTGTTGCAGCCAATGGCAACGCCTAGCTATGTAGTAGGCTGACTTTGGACTACAGACAGGTTCCCTGGCTTGACCTTGGATCTACCCCGTTCCCTGTAGCCTTGACTAGCAGAATAGCATCCTCTGCTGTTCCTGGACACAGTCACTGGAGCTGCCTTGCCTGCCTCATTTGTACACTGTCAGACTGTCTGACCTTTGCTTCCAAAGGAGCCAGCCCTTACTGCTCACTGACCCTAACATCAGGACTACAAGCAGAAATAACCCTGAATGGACTTTCTCCAACTACTTTTGTTCCTTAGCTTCAGCAAGTAAATTTCCAGACAGTATATGAAATCTCAACATACTTTAATGTACCACAGAGAACAGATTTGAACAGAGCACCTGGATAAATATATTGGGGAAGTGTAACCAAAGGACTAAAAAAGCTTTCTTGGAGAGTGTGGGACAATACCAGAAATTAAATCTAATTCAGTAATTAATGTATTAGAGAGAGTAGTGGAAGTTAGAGGACCATATTTCTCAGCAGTCAGTAGCTAAGGGAAAAAAAAACCAAAACAACACAGCCAAGTGGTTTTAATATTTAAAATGAAGAAAAAAAAATGTGATTAAAGTCTTATCTGTACAGTACATCACTTGCATAATACATTTGCCTGTGTAAATGTTCCATAATATATACTAAAATGAAACAAGACACTTAAGTGTCTTAAGTGATACATGAACCCTATTTCTGCTCTTAGACACCATACTACATCTTATAACATTTGCATAAATAGGTGTACTGCTAAATGCATACTTGTGTTAAAGTTCTATACATATAGTGAAGAAACTTAGCTACTTAGTTGAATTTTGCACAAATTCAGTATATTTGTTTTCAGTTGATGGAGAAATGAAACATTGCAATGAGCAAACTATTTGCATTGTATGACTAATATGTGAGTGCTGATTGCAGGTTGCCTAAAGACCATTAATAGAGTTCACCAAAGTGATTTCAAACATCACTTAGATAAAAAATTAAATTACAACTACTTTAAATTTAATTGTTGAAATTCACTATATATTGCTATAAATATGGTAAATGTTCTACTGGATTTTTTATTAAAACAATAAGCAAAAATTGTTATCTGTATTTTTTTTAGATACCCGAATAATAATCTTTTTTTGTTGTTGTTATATTATGTATTTCTGGTTTTCAAAGTACTTAATGAAGGTGGGGAAATCATGAAAGACCATAAATGTCTTGGTCAGAGTTGCAGAGAAAGCTATAGAAAGAAATCTCTGCTGGTACTCCAATATATGATCTAAATATGAGTCCATGTCAAAGCAGTTGGTATTTTCTTCTTATCAGGATAATTTCTGTTCAATAACTTTTGTGCCTGACTGAAATGAGTTCTTAATAATTGCTGAAGGTTTCACAATGTTACTATAAAGCTAGGAAAAAAAAAGCCTGGATCAGTTCTCAAACTAGCCTTTTAATTATAATCACACTGTTATGATGTTACTCTTTTTTTCAGAAATTTCTTGAGCATGAAAAACACCCTCATTTATTTCCTATTTGTATGTGTCACCAAAAGCACCCAACAAAAACAAAAACAAATCAAAACAAAAAAGGCCAAAACAAACTACCAAAACAAACACCAACCCACCCCAAAACACTGTAAAAGAATTGTCATAATAGTAAGAAAAATTGTCTCAGTGTACTGTTTTGATGTATCTCCCTCAACACAGGCAAATTTGTATTCTGAATGGTTTAGTTTATTATGTGTAAATGAGTCTGAACCAGAGCGAACCATCCAAATACTTTTCTTATCTGTAGCGTGTGTAATTTGCATCTTAATGCTGCTGAACCTTCATCTATCCCTGCCTGTAGTTTGATAAAGGAAAAAAGAAAGGTAGAAGAAAAGTAAGCTAGTACACCACAGACCAAGTTAAATACTAGGTTGTGTGAGTAGACAGAAGTCACTGACACACAAAATATTCAGTAAGTGTTTGATACATGTCATTTGGTGCCACTAAGAGCAGATAAGTTGACAACTCTGTTTCTCTAACTCTGATTTAATTAAGACATTGGAGGGCATGGTGAATGTAAGACACTAGGACTCACAGGACTATTTGTAGTCAACTTCTTAATCTGTAATTTCTCATTTATTTGTCATGTTTGAAATTCCTAAAACTAAATTTGATTAATGAGTGGAAGGCTGTCAATGGGCAGGGAAAATGGAACTTCACTGAAAAGGACACACTGAAGGTAACCCAATGTAACATTATAAATAACTCACAGATATATAGATACAGTTTGGCTTTATAATGCTATCACAGAAGAGTTATGAAGATAACAAAGCAAAACAAAAAAATTTAAAAACTTTTATACAAAATAACTTCTTACTTTTTGTGATGCTATAGAGTATTTAAGCAAGCATCTTAAAAAAACCCCACAGTTATCAGATAAGAATATATAAAATGGAAAATGGAGGCATTGCTCATTCTGCTTTTGCCTGTCATCCTCTCTGGTTATGGATGTTTTATGGTCTTTTTGAAGTAAATAGTACAGAAGTGAATATACAAAGCATTATTTAAACACATTTTTTGAATGCAGTAGTACATCTTTTTCTAGCCCATAGTAATATATCAATACCTTGAAAAGACATAAAATAAGCAAACCTATAGCAGGCATTCTACTTTACTTATTTTTTTCTGCAAATGGAGAAAAAACCAATTTTCATCACAAGATTTTACTGTCTGTCTACTACATTATGAAATGAGCAATATAAGTACTCGATTTACTGTTTTCTTATTCTGACTGCTAAATTATCTCCATCCCTTTTTTAAAAGAAGTTATTATTTTTTCATAATTACATATACTATTAAAATTGCAGACAACTACTTGATATTTTGGCCTGTGATGAAAAGTTGTGAACTAATGCAGTAACTTTTTCTAAGGATTTTTTAGCATTTCTAGGAATTTTGCAGAAGAATCAATGAAAGCCTGCTTTCAACTAAAATGTTTATTCAGAAACACACAAATCTGCTTAAAAGAATCCCAAAATATTATTTCATTCATATTTTCTGCATGTCTGTCTTATAGTATATTTAGAATTTATCAAGCTTTTGTAAAGGTTGTTTCAATAAAATCATATGACAATAAGCCAATTTTAATTGAACCCTTAAATATGTTTTCATAGTAAATAACAAAAAGAAAGCAGTGCAACACTGTGCACATCACTTGTATAAACAAGAGAGGTCAAAGTTCAAAAAAATACTGCAGATATTATTAAAATATTTATTTTAGAAATATTCTTAAACAGGTACCAATTATATTACCTCTTAATTCAAAAAACCAGTTAAAACTCTCATACCTAAGTGGAACTGGTTTAAAGAATTGGTAGTTCATTTACGTTGAAGATGAGATTCCTCATGAGTTTAACATGTAAGGACTCTTCTATTTTACATGATAGTCATACACAATTTAAAGAGTATTTTAATACATTAGCATATTTCGTATAAGCTACAACTGCTGCCACACATATCTTTGATCTTCTGGGATACTTGAACTAGAATTTATATGGGGATGTAATTTTTAGAGAAATGCATATGTATTTCCAAATTATTTCATGTGTTTCAAGAGGAAATAAGAAAGACAATGAGGAGAACTGCTCTAAAATGTTTAATATGTCAAATATATTACTGTATAAAACTCTTATGTAAATCATGCCATTACTGATGTGATAACAGGCTTACTACTGTAAAATGTTTTTTATTTGTCAAACACATTTTACTATATTTTTTGTCACATTAGAAAAACTGAAGTTATAAACAGAATTTTATAAGTATTGCTAATATCCACATAGTTTTTTTTAAATCAAATGGATACAGCAATTAGTTTAAAACATTTATTTGTAAATATATTGAATATGTATAGATTTATTTGAGGATGTATCTCAGAAAGGTTAAGAATTTTTGTAGTAATATATTCAAGACTTTCAGAAATTAATAGAGATGAAAAGCAACTGAAAGTTATTACAGTTCTTTGTGTTAGAAAATATAGTCTTATTTCTCTCTATTTTTAATTGTTCAGGTGGCATGAAAGTAAGTAATGATATGACGTCTGGAAAAATCTGGAAAGCTGTTACTTAAGATTAGACAGATGCCATTTTTACTTCTGTTTCTCTGAAATATAGGAAATCCTGCATTTCTCAACTCTGTCTGTGGGTCTTCTGGGAGCTGCAAAGTGATGGAATATACAGAGTACAGAAGCTAAATATCTGCTGTCACAGTTATGGTCATTTTCATCTCCTTATTCCATTGCAGAGAAACATTACGGAATTGACCTCTGCAGGTAACAGGATTCTTTTGCCATAAGCTTTCTACTGTTTTGTTCATCAGAACAGTATCAAAGATGTTTGTCTCCTTACCATGAACTATTTATGAACCAATGTTTGCAAACAGCAGAGATACCAGAGCAGTCCCATAATCATTAGTTCAGGTACTTAAATTGTTCAGCATAACATAAGTAGCTACACAAATCAAAATCAAAGGTGTGTAAAATATTAGGCACTGTAAAAAGGCTATTTCTCTCTGTAAATTATGACTGTATGTGTCTAAAAAAAACCTTGCCACTGAAGGGTTCAGAAATGTGACAATGACAAACTCCAATTTAAATTTTTTTTTTCATCATCTATTTATTATTTCTGCTTGGTATTATAAATTTTGCACCTCATGATAATTTTCACTTAAAATATTTTTCAGCCGATGTCTGAAACAAGGCTGACTCAGTTCAAATTTCTGGGTGTAAGGGGCTATAGACCAAATAAAAATAATCACTAGCATCTAGAACAATGAGTAGGTGTCATGAGAAAGCTATTGACAGGAGACTGATAAAAGAGGTGAAAAAGTCCTGGGAAAATCTGTTTAAAAAAAGGACTTCAGAAATTAACTTGGAGCATCAAGAAAGTATTGCTTTTAGGAAGGACAAAGGAAAAATAGAATTCCTGATTCTAGTAAAAACTGTAGCTATTGTTTCTCCTTAGAGATGAGTCCTTCTCATAGACTTTCTGGAACAATGCATATAATTTCCCTATACCCTAAAACTGATGGCTTTATCCTTAAACCCCATGCATAAACCAGTTTCTCAACTTCTCAGCTTCAAGTTTTATATCTTTAAAGCTGCAATGAGCACAAATAAGATGACAAAGCTTTTGTGTACTTGTGTGCTGTAATGACATATGTTGCCACTCCCTGCTCTTTCTACTCCTGTCTAAAACTGTGTGCTTCCCAGAACCATGAAATATTAAAAAAAAAAAGAAAAAGAAAAAAAAAAGAAAGGTCTTTACAGCAATAATAAAACAGCAAGAGGCAAGTGGTCAAGAATTCAGCCTGCCTACCGCCTGAATGATTTTTCCTAAGCTGCCTAAATAATCAGCAGTGACATAAATATTTCTATAGAATTAGGCATTTGACTTTGTATGTCTGCTTTTGGATGAAATGAAGTACATCAGAGAATAATACCTCCTTAATGTAATACTGTGGATATCCACATCCAAAATCCAGACATTTCCAGTTTATTTCTTTCAACAATACATACACTGTCCTATTGATCTAATTTCCCTTCTACCATAACTCATTAAAATGTTACTGAATTAACCCAAATGCTGGCCAAGTTATCCATTATTTCTGAAAAGAGTAGGTAAAGCTTTGATTTGTACTCTCTCTATTTGTATTCAAAATGTATAATATGTAGCATTTCCTGATAATTTTTCTATCACAACCTAACATGTATACGGAAATTTGCTTCCATTGTAATAAGGATGATGCGTGAACATCCTGAGCTTATCCCATCCATAATACTTGGACTAATGAAGGAAGTTCTACATCTAATTTTAAAAAGAGATTAATTTCTACCTTCTAAGAAGCAGGAATTCTAGGAATCATCTTAATTCAGTAATCTTGCCCTTCTCTTCCTGTCTTTATGTCAGTAGCAACTCTACCTGCCGTTCCTACTAGCTTGCCTTGCTACTATACCTATATCTACTAACAGTTCTCATAAAAGAATAAATCACTGTTAAAAAAAGTCTTATTAGAAAACACTAATTTTCTAGCCTGTAGTTTTTGATTTCAAATTATTTTTCTATCTTGATGTTCTCCGCAATATTTTTGTGCTTGTAATTACACAGGTTTCTCACCTTGTGAAAACTGTTACCTTTTATCTCCCATTTCATCATTAATTAAACTTCTTGTTCCTCAGTCGCAGCCAGAGAACTGATCTTGCACTCAGTAATTTTATGCCCTCTCGTAGTTTTCTTTGATTTTGAATACATTTTTTCAGTATTTTTTTTCGTCTTGGAACACAATTGTTCTCAGAAAGAGGACTACTTTTACCACACTGTCCTCTCTTACTTTCTAGTTGCCTCTACAAAACTAAGAGTTTCGTGCTTGCCATTATCTAGAAGTGCATGGTCTAATGCCTATCCTCTTGTTTATTTATCCTCTATTTTACTTATATATGCAGTTAAGTTGCTCTTTGGTTCTTTTTCATGTAGACCTCTTGGGGAATTTATGAACAGCCACCAAGGCTCAGCTACGAATAATTCAACATTATTCAAATTCTATAGTTTTGCTTACATGTCCTGCCTTGCTCTTCTCTTACACTAAATTTTCATTTCTATTATTAAGATTAATTCCAAGAATGGAATTCTCCAATACTGTAAAGGCATGTTGATAAATTAAGCAATAAAAATTCTGCTATTTGCCCTAAGTTTTCCATTCCTCCTGCTTTCTTTGCATTTAGTGTGTAGTATTTAAAGAGATTCAGTGGTGGCTATATGATTAACAGCTCAAACCCCTATGTTCTCCCAATTGTCTTGATCAAACCCTTGCTTATCAATTACTGGCAAAGTATTTGAGAGAGGTTTTCTGTACACCTCTTGGGAAACTTGTTCTACAGCAGTGATTCCTAAGCTTTTGTAATAATGGCCCTCCCTACAACATTCTTGCAACCTTGAATATACCATCATGCAGTTGTAGAGATCATAATTTTTTAAACAGTTAAACCTGCTTGTGTGGACATTTAACTTAAGGTCGTGGTCTAACACTATTCCATGATCTATGATAGGAGAGCCCAGTTTTGTTGCACAAATATTATAATCTATCTCCTCTTGCAGGAAGAAAACCTCTGTACCTAGGGCAAACAGCTCTAAAGGAAGTTTTACCTTAATGGTATTTATGGAAATTTAGAACTCTTTATAGCAAAATATCCCTGGAACAGAGATGCAGCTTTGTTTTCTACTACAGCTAATCATGACTTCATCACCTTCTTACCAATTTGCTGTGGTAAATTCTGTCCTAACTAACATCTTACATCAACCCAACCACTTTGCTGCGGTAATTCTGTCCTAAACTAACATCTTACATGAACTTTGATTCTGTCCAATTCACATTCTATCAGCTTTTGTCTTTGGCCTAGCAAATGTGTATTCTATTTTTCTTATAAATATGTACTACTGTCAATGGTATAATTGTACCCATCTCAGATTGGTGTTCTATGGATAGTTTTTAGAATTTGGTAAGCACTGCTACATTTTGTGATTCCTGTCATACCAGCCTCAAACTTTCTCATGACTGGACTGTTAACTACCAGCAAGTTTAATCCACATGCCATTTACTACTAAGTGTCTTGGAGTAATCTACCTATGTCTGTGTGGTTGTCCTTTGTGATCAAGTCTATAATTCTGACAAGTTTATCAGGACAAAAAGGGAGGAACATGAAGACAAAAATAGATAAATAATAGAAAAGAAGACAACAGAGGAATTCAATTTCCTCAAACTGCTTTCAGCTGAAATTCTGTATTTTTCTGTTTCTTCTTTTCTTTGATAAAAGTCCTGAATAACTGGTTGCATTTTTCCTAGCATGAGTGACCAACTCACTTTATAAATTATACCTTTTACCCTTTTTCAATTCTGAATTTTTCACTTTCCAAGATATGTTAGCAATGTATGCTACTGATTCATGTAACTGCCCTACCACTTCCCCAAGGATTCCTAGATGCAAGCTTCAAGAATTCTTAAAAATTCCATCAAATCTCCCAGAGAACCCTGGCTGCATGTTTTTTTTATTCTGCAGAAATGGTGCAAAAAAATGTTTGGAAAAGATGACTTTTTCCAAGGAATGTTAAGAAAAGGCTTGAGTTACATGTCTCTCTATAGATCATTTCTGAAAAAGGTTTCAAAAATCAATATCTTGTGTCAAAAGCTGGTTTTGAAAAACAACTTTTCTTAAAGATGCTTCACTAAGCAACTTGCATACCTTTCCAGTGATGTTTGGGTTCTCTACCTCAGCAGCTTGAGGGAACCTTTACCTTAATAGCAAAAAACCTCAAGGTATAATATGCTCCTGATTCTTAGATATTATATCCATATCTTTGTAGCTTAGTAAATGAAAAGTAATAGTATTGTCATGTAACACTGCAGTTATCTGCTATCCTTTATCCCTAAGGGACCCCTACAGGTGTAACAGTGAAGACTTCAAAATCCTGCTCCAGTTCCCGTTTCAGTAATTGTACTTTCCTGTTACTTAAATTTTGTAAATTTTCAGTGCAGTTGTTAGTTAGTTAATGTATTCTTCAGTTCCTACAAGGAAGCGTATAGCGATGTTCTGCACAGTTAAACTGTTGCTCCGTTCCACCTTAGCAGTTCTTGTACATTGAGGCAGAAATTGTGTCTTTTAAGCCATGGCCCAGGGAAGCTGTCAGCACCTGCTGTGATTTGGTTTGTTGTGCATACAGCAAGCAACCCGCTATATCCATTAAGCAAGGGAAGATTACTTCCCTGATGTGCCAGGCCTTCCTGACAGCTCAGCAGGAAAAGAAACCATTTCCAACTTGCTCCAATTTTTGTACTTTCACCAATTTGCATATATTTTTTCTAAATCTGCCGGTCTGGTTTGTCAATTTAGTTTGTCTCTGCTGGCCAGGTGCATGTCTATGTCATTGTAACAATTGACTCAAATACTGAGTGCTGAATCTAAGCCACCATAGATTTAATAAGTATTGTAAAATAAGAAATTATTAATAGGTAAAATGACAGCTATCTTTCCAGTGTTTTAACACAGCTGATAGACCTGCTGCAATTCATGATGGTTTTACATTCTTTGAAACATATTCTTTTTTACTTACAGTAAAGATAGCAATAAATTCAACCTATATTTGCAATTTTCCAGAGAACAATGGAAAATAGAAGAAATTAACTATTCTAGTCCTCACCTGTTTTGCAAATGCACATTGGATTGCCATCTACTTGTGCCAAGCAGGTTGAATTGTTTATACATGGATTGTAAGGCAGCTCACAGGGACTGAAGCGCTGGTGGCAGAAGTCGCCAGTATAAAATGGAGGACAAATGCACACAAACTGCCCTGGCTTCACAGATTCAAAACACGTGGCTCCATTCAAGCATGGTTCAGATTCACATTCGTTTATATCTTCACTGCAGTCTGGTCCTGTCCACCCTGCTGTACATGTGCATCTGGAGGGGCAAAAGAAAAGGAAAAGAACATTGTGGTGGCAGAATAAAAATTAACAGCTTAGCTCAATCACTTCCAATGCTTTCTATTTTAAAAATAACAAAAAAAAAAAAAAAAAAAAAAAAAACCCAAACCAACAACAAAAACAACAGAAAACCCACCCCAAATCAATAATATATCTCTGTGACTAGCTTTTCTTTTCCTGGCAATGCATTATGAATAAAAGTTATATTCAGGTTATTCTCCCAGAATTTACCTGAGCAAAAGCAAAAGGACTTATTCTAAGTCACAGTATCACTTGGAGAACCATCTGGTTTAGGAAATGTGGACAGAATCGTGTCTAGACCATTTTTAAGATGAAACAACAGCACAAATTACCAATAACCAAAAGTAAATTTTCTAAACGTTAAGGATTATAAGGACATCTTTTCATGTGTGGGAAACCAGTAAGTACTTCAATGTTTGGGATGAAATGCATCAGGTAGCATATCCAGTACACTTAAGAAAGAAAGTAGGAGTCATGAAGGATTCAATTCCATTGTGCTCTTTCTCTTTCTTGAATGCTTTTGTGAAGATCTGTTATTGATAACACAGAAGAGGAACCTTGGCCCAAAATCTAAATTACATCTGATTGTAAGGAACCTATCTTCATGAATTAGATATTTTCCTATTCACAATATAAATATAATAAGGTCCTGTAAATTCAAAGAAAACAATTTGCTAATGTTTTCAAAGCTTGCAGACCCAAATTTCTTCACCAGCTGCAGTAAAAGAGGCCTCTATCCGCTTTAAAAGCCATACATTCCTGTTACTATCACTGTAAATATAATTGAATTTAATTTTATTTTTGCCGCTATTTGGCAGGACAAGAGACAATATGAAAGATGAACTATTCCAGCTCTTGTCTACTTTGATCAATATTGATTTCAGGTATTAAACCATTCAAATATATCTTCATAGTTATAATTTGAAAAGAGAAATTGTTTTTAAGTAAGGAACAGGTCGTTTAATGGAGAATCTATTATGTAGTTCTGTTCTGTAAAGTACAAGTATTGCTTGTTACATGAAAGGCAAATTTCATCCCTTAAAAAACCCCAGTCTTTTCTTTCAATTTTTTTGTGTTTTGTGTTATTTATTTGTGGGATACAATAACCATGTCACATGAAATGGAATGGATATTACAAAAGAACTTTATAATTTTAAAGGCCTGAGTATTTTAGAATTAAGGATTCAAAAATCAGGATACTGTATTTTTCTCATGTTAAAAACTAATTGTTGTTACCATTAAAAATCATTCAGACATTCTTAAAATAACTGACAAAGATCACATTTCAGGACTCATCATTTATGATACTCAAAACATACTTTTGGAAATATGGTTAAAAATGATATTTTTTTAATTCTCTGCTTAAGCACAACAAACGTACCTGCTTTTGCTATACATGGAAGAATGCCCAATCAGTGCTTTACTGAATTTTCTCTTAAGTAGTCAATATATAAAAGCATTAGACTCTTACAAATTAGGCATCTCCAAATGTCTCATACTGAACACAGGAGAACACTCTGACCCAACAGATCAGGACACAGATGTTAATTGGTTTACAGCTGCTCTTTTTTTTGTTGACTTCTTTTATGAAGTTGTGAATAAATTACTACTGATGCACTACTACAAATTGGTATGTAGTGCTTGGCTACACTCCATTTTTAGCTTAAAAAGCTCATTAAATGGAGAGCCTTTCACTTCATATTAGGAGAACACAGTTCAATTCTGACCTGGTCCGACTTTATGGACATAACTGAGGTGCAGAGGAGCAAACATTAAACACATTTTATTCCCGTCTTTTCCCTAATGAGTTTCATAACTGCCTTTGAGTTATCAAAACTGTTCTGTATGACTACAGGGAACACTAGGTCACAGAAACACAGTAGTTATCTACATTACACAACTAGCCAGTCCTACCCTGGCTTCATGCCAGCTACCAGCTGAGATGTAACAGTCAATATCAATGCAAAGGAGACAATTAATAATAGAGACTTTGTACTCCTTTCTGGATTATTAAAAAAAGTTACGGGAGTCCTTAATAAATGTTGAAAAAAATACATAGAAACATCTTTCCTGAAGCCCAGTGTTAAGAATCAAAAATTTTGTGTTAATGAGACATGTTATTTAAAAAAAGGTAAGGAGGTTTTAGGACTATTAAAAGCAAATCATAAATTAAGCTATAATAGCTGGTATTCTTGGAAATTAACTGATCTAAAGACAAAACCCCAAACAGACGTTTTCAGAATGACTCATTTTTTTTTCACTCCATTAGAAAAATCAAGATGATTTCTAGAATTCTCAGGGGGAAAAAAAACCTGATATATGCTTTTAAGAGCTCATATATAATCAGTGCTGAATTTCTTTCTATTGTTTTACCAATTTGCCAATATAAATATTTTTCTTTCCAATAACCAAATCCAAATTCACCCACTGGTATTAGGAAAATCAAATCATGACTCTTGTATATAAACTATTCATTTTAATAATATACATCCCAATACTGCTTAGATTGACATGTGTAGAACTCCTTCAACACATACAAATCAGCTTCATAAGTATTATCTCTTTACTTTTCATACATATCTCCATAAATTGAAAAGCTTTCTGTAGAAACACAAACAAAAGGAGAGGGCAATGAAAATACACAAGTTGTATTCAAGGATTTATATTTTTATGTTTTATGTGTTTTAACATTAAAGTCAATATTAAAAATTGCAAACTATAGTCATGAATAGTATCCAGAGAAGTAATTTTAATAAGTTCCTCTGTCTCTATATGATGAGGTAAGTATTAAATTTAGTTATTAACTGCTTGAAAACTCCCTTTCTCACATTCCTGTGAAATATATCTACATCACCTGCCTTATATTCTACCTTAAAGGTTTTAAGGAATTAAATAACAGGGAAGAGTCTTAAGAATACCTGAATTGTTGATTTTGAAAAAAGGTTACTGAAGTTCATCTAGACACCCCTGCTCAAAACAGGTACAACTAGAGTTTTCTCAGGTCTGTGTCCAGCCTGGTTTCTCAAAGATGTATCAAAGAGTATCTCAAAGATGGAGACTCCACAACGTCTCTGGGCAATCTATTCCACCACCTAACCATCCTCCCATTAAAAAGGAGTTATTTTTTATCTTCTTATGGAATTTCATGCAGTTTACCTTCTGTCCACTACATATTTTCCTGTCACTGGAAATCCCTGAGAAGAATCTGCCTCCTTTTTCTCACTCCCTTTTATCAATTATTTATACATATTTGCAAGAGCTTCTCTGAGCCAAAACCATTTTTTCAGCATGCTAACTGGAGAGGCAGTCTCTCCTGAATCTTAGGAGTTCTAAGTGGCTGTCTATCAATTAGAAAATTATATTGGTGGGTTTATTCTAACCTGGTTCAGCTAGAAGCTCTGGAAAAATGCCAAAGCTTAACAAAAGCACATGGTGTGACTCTTAGGCATGGTCCTGTGCAGGGACAGGAGTTGGACACGACGATCCTTGTTGATTCCTTCCAAGTCAGCATATTCTGTGATAAGCAGTAATGTAGATGACTATTCCAGAGCAGAACAAATTTCAGAAGCAGCCATTTTTTGTTTTTAGGCCTCTTCCTTTACAGTAGAAAAATACAAGAAACCAGTCTTTTTAGTCTTCTGTATAAAAAACATTTCAGAAAATATCAATCAGAGCACTTTTCTTTGCCACAGGTAAAGGTGGTTTTGCAGACAAAATTGCAATATTTAAGAAGACCAGAACTGCTTTTTCCTCAGTGGTTCAGTCAAAGCAATTGGAATCCTAAACTGAACCCTCAACTACAGTGTGCCCGTCATTCAACAGCCTCTTTGACAAATTCTTGATGAGAAATGGCAAGACGTTCAGTGAAGTTTAGGTTGGCCTGATAGCCATACAATACATGCAACAATGGGCCATTCTACAGTAAAGAATTTATGTTCTTTAGTGCATTCAATCAAATCACATAAAAGCCTGAGAAACCACAGTGCTCAGTGACAAATTTATTCCTTGTAAGCTAGAGGTTATTGGATCATCTGAAGTAGTGAAATAAGAGCTTGCTTTCAATACATGCACAGCTTGAAATTTAGGGCACCAACACACACCACAAAGCTCCAAGGACATACACTTCCCGTCACTACAAAGGCTTCAAACATTCATGTTTCTACCTCTTATTTCCTCCTACAAACATATTTTTTTTCTTTCATACTCTGAAAGTTTAATATGTTCTTTTTTCCACAGACAACTACTAGACCTGTTTCACCAGCTTCAACCTGCAAAAGCTGTCATGAGTTTATCTCTGAAGTTCTTGTGCTCCTAGTTCTATGCTCTCACATGCCACCCCTAGATGATCTCCTCAAATTTTCACCTATGCCTCTCCTACTCTCCCCCTAAATTAATTTGAGCCTGCTTTTACTATCATTACCATTATTCATTCCCTACTTTATTCCTAGAGCTTTCCATTTGTAGCCAATCAAATGTGACACCGATTAACTAATTAGAGAAACCTGGGCTGCAGAGCTTATGCTCTGAGGGAATTAACAATCTTGAGGGATATAGGACAGCAGTGAAGTAGTCAGGACCCTGAATTTTAGGAGAGGAAACTTACAGTTGATTAGCAGTTTAGATTAGATTTGAGTATTTGGGTCCATGAGATCCCCTAGGAAACTGCCTTCACTGAACAGGGATCTGAACAAAGCTGGCAGCTCTTTAAGGACATTTTTTAAGAGCACAGTTCTTGGTTTCCACACATAAGAAGTCACATAAAGAAGGCAGAAGACCAGCAGGCCTTAGTAAGTATTCCCTGGGTAAACTGAAGTGTAAGAAGGAAATGCACAGATGAGGAATAAGGGATATTTATCCTGGGAAGAATATGGGATGATGTCTGCATATGTAGGAGTGGTATTAGGAAAGCTAAGGCCCATTTGGAGCTTTATTTGACAAGAGATTCAAAGAATAAGAAGGGATTTACAGGTATGTTTACCACAAAATTAAGGTTAAAGAAACTGTACCTCTGCAATAAATAAGACAGGAGAACTGGCAACAACCAACAGAGAGAAGACTGAGACATTCAACATTTTTGCCTCAGTTTTTACTTTCAATCTCACTTCCCATAGTGAGAAAGTCATGCTAGGTACTGAGGGACTGAAGTCCTTCCCATCCTAGGAGAAGGTCAATTTTGAGGAACCTGAGTATACCTAAGTCCATGGAACTCCATGAGATGCACCCCTGAGGGAACTGGCTGATGTAGCTCTCTCCAAAGGATTAATCACTAAGTAGGCAAAGACCAGTTGGTACATCACAGAATAAATTGATAGGTGAACATAAACTTTAAAAATTGTACTTAAAAGAAAGTCCATCTGCCTTTACCAGCTGTTAGAATAAGGATATGAAGCTAAAATTAGGGAAACCTCCCCTTCCATTTTTATCTTTGTCATACAGACACATACCATTTTTTAATTTAACTGAGATGTAGATATTGGTTTATGGGAAGTATGTACACCACCTGAAGTCTACAAGTTGAATCTGAAGTGGTGGTTAAGAAAACATAGATAAAGTACTTGGGGAATGGTACCCGGTAATAACAGACATGCATGGATATTGACCCAAAACTGGAGAAAAATTATTTGGTAGGTATATTTTTGGCAAGAGATAAAAAGATTAAGTTTCTGCTACACTTAGTGTCTAAGTGTGTCTTTTGCATTTTTGATGCATACACAAAGCCTTCAAAGAGCTTATGTAGTTTTCATTCCCTTCCAGTTCAATTGCTTCAGACTTTTGGGTTGTTTTTTTTTTTTTTCTCATTTTTAAGGTATAATTTCTTTGTTCTGTATACATTCCTCCCATAATTCTCTGCTCATATTCTTTCCTTTGGTAACAGTAACTAAAATTTATTCCTGATATTCTGTGTATTCAGGAACATTACATTACAAAAAAATCCCAAACAAACATATTTTAGAGGAACAGATAGAGAAAGCTGTATTTGTTTGTTTTCCATATATTTCTTCCTTAATCCTCTATTTGAAGCTATGAGTTCACACAATCACAAGGTAACATTCAGCTCAATGAGACAGCAAGCTATATTTCAGCTTTTGCTTTAAGCTCTGTTTCAGCTGCAATGCACACATTTCTGTTGCAGGGAACAGAATTTTACATGCTACAAAGGGTATTTATACTTTCAACTCCCAATTTTTTTTCATGCTGCTGTTTTCTTTTTTCCATTTTCCTGAACCAGAATATATGATACATCTTATATCAGGCTGGATGCAACTTTCAGACTACTGGACCCCAGAGATGAGGTGCACACTCATTTTCTTTTCGGATCAAACTATTTTGTTATTTATCTCAATAGGAATAACAGCAACTCATCCTATCTACAAGGCCAGATGAAATTACATTGTTTGCTCTTTCAGCTGGTAAACGTTAAAACAATTAAAAATAATTACTAAAACTGCCTCATTAGAAGGAATATTTGTGCTTTAAAAGCACAAGTACTGAATACTTTTAATTAAGAAAGGCAACAAAATAAGTAAAAACTGTAATAAGTAAAACTGAAGATTATTCCTGTCATATGGGAAAGTCACTTGGGCAATATGGCTTGGAACCAGAAAATAAAACATGGTTTGGTATCACAGACCATGACCCTGGAGAAAACAATTGTTGAAGTTCCTTCCCATCAGTCTTGCCTACTTAAATTCCTGTTTTAGGTGCAGGAGAAAAATAATTTAAAAATACAAAAAAATTACTCTAATGTTTTGGGTGCATTTTTTACTCCTGCCTTACAGTTTTGGTTATTATCTAAGGTGCTAGAAAAACTGTTTACCGTGTTCAAGTTTTTAAAAATAAATTATAACAATATTTAAAAATACTGAATCATGCCTTAAAATTTAGGAACTCCCATCTCCTAAACTTACTAAGATGTACAAAAATGGTATCATAGTAATATGAAAATTTTGGAATACAGCTTAGCAAGTTATCATGCAACACAGGGTGAAGACAAAGAAAGGTCTTTTTAAATTTGTGTTCGATGTGTCAAATTATTTTCTGAGTAGCAGCATTAATTTCTTGAATTACTGCAGACCCCCACAGAGAATATGTATGCATTTTGGCATGTGAAGCTGCTCTTTTGAATAACATCCTCTATTAACTAAACCCACATTAGACTTCCTTTTGCTCCTGACAAAATGCAAAGGGAAAAGGACATAAGTTACTTTTTGTCTTACCATCTCTTGTCCCTAGCACCAAGAGTTGCATTCTTTGCCTATGTACCCTTCATCCCTCACTGGAACAACAGTCAGTACAGCAGAAACAGCGTAAATCAAGATTTCACCATGCAATCTGAAAGAAAAATTGTAATTTGCGGCCTTTTTAACAGGCAGCACCTCTCCAAAGTTTTGTCAAAGAGAGAACCCTTATTTGTGAAAACAAAGCATCAGTAAATCAATGCTACCATGAACAGTAAGTAAATGGTCTGCCTCCAATATCTTGGATGGTACTGATTCACTTTGATAGAGAAAAGAAAGAAGTATTTTTTTATTCTTTCAAGAATCAGAGGGAATCAGTTGTCATTGTCTTCCAAGAGCAATTTAATCTGTTAGATGTTGAACAAATCAGCTATCTGGATGACTCTCCATCTTTCCAGGATTTTGAATAAAGGGCTTCCATCTCCTTCATCGCCTGTTTACTTGTGCTCCTCTCTCTTAATTTAATGCTGGGCTTTGATGACAACTAAGTTTATTGCTGCACCTGTAGAAATTGGTATCTTCAGCATTATTTCCCCTTGGATATCTCATCCTCTGCTCAAGATTGCAGTGTAAAGAGTCTAGTTGTTATGGAAAGCAGCTCAATGCCTTTTCTCAGTTTTTATTGCTCTGATATTTTCTGAGAGTTACAGGTAACTTTACAGTATTTTAGTATTGATTTTGAGACAAGTCCTCTTTGACCTGAGAAATCTGAAAGGAAGAAAATTGTTGCACTGAAAAAGTAGAAGCTATCACCTGAATGCAGGTAACAGCCCCTCCAGGAGAAGCATTTGTTAAATTTGGGAAGTTTAGCAATGCAGCAGTAGTTCTGTCAATTGACCTCAAAGCTCTTCACCCCATATACAGAGATGGCACTGATTACAGAAAAGAAAAATGAAATTTTCGGGTAGAGTGCTTACAGAGGAAGGGACTTTTGCTCAGGGGAAATAAAGGAGATTTTTCCTGGTCTGTGCCTTCCACCACAGGCAATCAAAAAAGGCCAAATAAAGGTGATTACAATTGCAATCTTTATTAGCAATAATTGGCATGGCAACATGAAGTGCTAGGTAACATGATCCGACTCTGAAATTTTATGAGGCCTGAACAATACAATTCTATCCGTGAAGACAGATTACCTTGACATTTCGAGAATTTGACATGAGAAACAACTGAACACAATGCACACCAATTCAGAAGTCTGTGCAAATGACCTCTGCATAATGATATGAGTGGATGAACAAAGAAATGTTTGTTTCCTTCATATTGCAGATTTGAATTCTATAAATCATTTAAGCAAGATGTCTGTATCAGTTTTGCAGGGGGGGTATTTTTTCCAATTTCTATAGAAAATTTTTCAGAATTGTTGATTGATTTTTACCTAGGGTCTACTTAATTCCAAGGAAGAGAATCACAGAAAAACATATTTCTATGGCTCTGACATCCAAGCACTATCTGATCCAAGAAGAGAAGCAAAGAAGAAAATATTTATTTGAACAAATAGATTAATGTATTTTTTTTTTCCTTTTTAGAAAAAATTATTCTGAATATAGAAGACATTGAATACTTTATGCCTAGAACCAATTAGGTGCCTACAAAAACTGATAACCAATGATAGATAAGGCATTTAGTATGGTAGAATATATCAGATCATCATGACATCACTTAACCATATAGTATCTATATTTATATATTTGAAGAGAACTATTGAAATATTTTCAACTCTCAGCAGCAGTCATGCTAACTTCAACATTATAAACTTGGAATTTCCTAAAGAACCTATAGAAAAGAAAACTTTTGGGAAGGCTAGAGAGTGTCATAATTAATACTGATAGTTTGAAAATACTTTGTAAATAGATAAGAAGAAGTGATATCTGTTTTCACATTTGTTATTAGAATAAGAAAAAGAAAAGAAAAAAGGATTTTCACAAACTGACCATCATTAATATGCCAAATTGTAATCTCTTACCATTCACTTAATAGTGCAAGAGGATTGTAACCTCAAAAAAGTAACAGAGGCAGCAACAGTTCATCTTTCAAGATTAAATTTACCAAAGATCATTTAACACAGATCTTGCTTAGTTTAGCCAAAGAATTTTTGTATGAGTAAACCCTTGAAAATTTTTTTCAAAGAGTGTTAAAATTTCCAAGCATATAAATAGTAAAAAAACCAAAATTAAGCACCTCCAAGTCAGACAGTATTTCTCAAAGTTATAAAAAAAAACAAACAAGCAAACATACCAATATATTTTCATTGGTCAAATACTGCAGTCACACATGAGGTAGCTATTTCTCTACTGCAGATTCTTTTGCAAAACCAAATTTGACTTGTCATGTCCTGGCAAAGAGTATTTCAAAAAATAGCTTTGTCTTTATAAAAATTATTGTTCTGATATAAGCTATAAAAGCAAACAACAACAATTATTTTCAGTTCATCTCCAAGAGTCAGTTATGTCTTTATCTACCTTTGATATCTATTGTAATATAAACAATCCAACTTTTTCTATGGGTGTCTCACTGAGTTATTTCAATAGAGCAAAACCTATGAAAATTTTATGACTGTCCCTTCTAGACAGGCAATGAACAAGTCCAAGAGACTTACATATAACAATGCTTATGGATGCTCATAGAGAGAGAGCTGTAATTTTTGTATTTGTGGTCACTTTTCTCTACCTGTGACCTTCAAAGATAAAGGCTCACTTTTATAACTCTGATAGATTTTTTTTCATATATCCAAACTGGCATTTAGTAGAAGAAAATGTGATAGTTACTGTTCCTGAATTGGTCTGCTTGCTATTGCTGAAGAGTGAGCATTGGTTCATAGAGGACCTCTAACCGTTTACAATCTGTAATTGCAGTCTAAATAAACTCCTATGATGCTTCTATTGATCTAAAAGAGCACTTTAAATCCCAGACAAATCCAAAAAGACAATAAAATTTTATTACCCATAGAAATTAGTGGTAGCGAAGTCAATGTTGATTTTCTAATTGCATTGTGTATAGTTTACTTATACCAGAACCATCAAATGTATAATTTTTACATATGTACATGTGTTTCATATTATACTGTCATATATAAGCAATTATTTCTAAGATGCAACTGTTTTAGCTGAATAACTCATATTTTTTCAAAATTAGTTTTTCTAAATATACAATAATGCTTTTCTCCAAAACCAATTTTGTAATTCCTATCCCTCTAATTTTTTAAAAAGATATTATGACTGTTATGCTCTGAAAATTCTCTACTTCAAAAGAAAATGCCTCATAATTGAAGATGAAACCTTGGTATTCTTTTGGCTGTGAAGTAATTTCAAGACAAAATAAACATACGTAACATCTTGACATCAAAACTGATACATTTAATTTTACGAAAATTTTGACCCTTGACCACTTTAGAATTGTTTTAAAAACATAGGAAAAAGGAACAATACCTGTGAAACCAATGAAATCTCTTCCAAGAAATGAAATGTAGATTTTATTAATGATCTTTCAAACTAATGGATAAAGTACTGTTTTCATAGTAATGAGCATGGGATCTGTGTCCTGTCCTTTTATGTGGAACTGTTTATTACTGATTCTCCACGGTTCAAAAGGATATAATGTCAGCAGCAATGCCCATAATCCTAGAAAAAATTTGTTCTTTTGTGCATGTATTAGACACTGCTGATGCATGAAATATCTAATCTGTAGTTAACAAAGACAGATGGTTTTTCCATTCATTTCTAATGAGCCATTTTTAAAGTGTCAGCAGCATTTTTTGTTTATTTACTTGTTTAAACTTCCTATTTTATTAAGGTTTTCCAAATTTAAAACATGAATGTTCTTTAAAGGAGCAGTTAAATGAAGAGCAAAAGAACAAGCAGGAATGATTCTATTATGAATCATGTGCAACAGAAGCATTATAAAATTAGGATTAGAAATAATGAGGTAGTGAAATATTTCTTGAAAACTTTTTTCAGATATTCTTTTTGTGCATTGCCCAGCTTATTTCTATCCATTCTAGTTTTAATTCTCACCATCCTGCACATCATCACATCCCACCCAAGATTATTTTGCGGTGGCAGCATTTTTGTTATTGACTAGAACTGTAGCTACAAAAGACAAGCCACTGAATTTCAGTTTTAATATCATTGCTACATAACATGATGAGGGGATGAACTATGTTGAATATGGTCTTTGTTCCAGAAATTCAGTGAGTTTTGTTTATGAGGATGTTATTGTAGTGTCTGAAGTCTTGCTAAGGTCAAGAGAAACAGCATCCACATCAGTATCGGTCAAGACAGTAATTTAATTGAATGCTATCATCAGGAATGCTTTCCCCTTTGTGAAACCATTCTCTGGAGCACCTTCTTTTTCATAATGTGTGTAGAAGCAGTTTGAAGGGTTATTAGCTCCATCACAGTTCCAGGAACCAGGGTAAGGCTAACTGGTCCACAGTTGCCAGGATCCTCCTTCTTGCTTTTCTTGAAAGTAGCAGTCACATTCTCCATTCCTAACCTTCTTTTTTTCTTCCTTTATCCATTCCATTCTCTGATGTATTTCCATACCTTTTCTTCCAATCCTTAGGAACCTCTCCTTGTCACCAAGATTTTTCAGAGATAATTAAGAGTGGCCTCACAAGGACTTGAGCCATTTCCCTCAGGACTCATGATACCTCCAATCAAGAGCCTGCAGCAGAGAGTTTCCCAGTGTGTTTTGCCATCACTCATCCTTTCTTCTAGTTTTGCCTCATTACTCTGATTTAGATGCTTCACTGGACAGAGCTTCTACTTCATCCTCTGGTACTGGGTCACTGATCTTACTCTGTAGTGGCAGAGCTCAGATAGGACAGGAACCCTTATCCTGTTGTCAAGGTTACAAGCTTGTAGCCTTCATTGTAACTGGAATCTCCATTTCCAAAATCTTGTACAAAGACTCTTCCTGGTTCTCCTTCACCATGTCTAGGAGTTCCGGTTCTTGCATTTGTAGGGTCTTGGAGAGCATGATATTGTCCCCATCTCAGCTTCACAGACTGCTTCCTGCCTCCTGAAGCTCCTTTACCTGGCAATACAGATCCTCTTCCAATATACAAGTGCTTCCTCCAGGCAAGGACACTATCATCTGATCACAGCCTCAGCAAGAGGTTCCATTTCTGCAGCTCCAGGCCTACAGAACTGTGTCCTCCCTGAGGAGATCAGTCTGGTTTGAGGTCTCTAATGGGCTGATCTAGTTACTCCTTTGGATGGTCAGTGATAGTGCCCTGCAGCACCTCACTACCTAAGTGCACAGTGTTCTCAGTGGAATTTCTGGCCCCTTTTACTCTGTTGGCTGTGCTCTGGGCTTGGCAGTTACATACACTCTTTGTAGCATTTGCTGGAAGTGTGCTTGGCTGTCCCTAATGTGGAGTCAGCTGGAAACAAAAAGCTTGAAGTCCCCATAAATCAAGAAAAGTTGGCAACAAAGCTTGTGGGACACTGCTACAGCTTGTTAGCAGTCACAACCTTCTGTGGCTACCACTTCTGGGGAGCACCAGGCACCCTGAAGCTCTTCCAGGTTTCATGGCAGTCCTCTGATGACTCCAGAAGTTCTCAGGAAGCTTAGCATATCATAAGCCAGAGCCCATAAACTTCTGTGCAAAGTGCTTTGTTCATTAGCTCTGCTCATGTATTAGTACATTATTTGCAATCAAAGTGTTTAACTGCCCTACAGCAATGATGAATTTGGGTAACTTATATTACATTTCATACACTCTCAAAGCTATGCTTGAGGTACCTCATTATTTTAGAAACTGGTTTACACTCCCTTCATTTAACCCGTGAGTTCACCAAATGATCATTTTATGTCTCTTTGGTGTTTGTAAACAAAATACATTATAAAATATTTACTTAAGATATGTCACCTAATGATTAAATATATCAGGTGAAACAATTCTACTGTTCAGAAAAAAAAGTTGATGAGCTAATTTGGCAGGGGGGGAGGTATTTTCCAGGTACTTACTTTGTTTTGTTTCAAATTCTAGTGTTTTATTGAGATTTTGATTAAAAATATTCTTGTTCTTTGAGAAGATTGTTGAATTACAGCTAAAATATGCCCTAAGGAGTGCAGAATGTCAGTGACTGTTTGTTAGATTCTGCTGAGGTGGCACAGCAATATTTTCTTGTTTGCTAAAGGCAATAGAAACCCTAAAGCTCATTTCACTGCAGTATAACAAGAAGCACACTACATTTCCAATTGTTAGTAGAATTACCAGAAAGGAACTATAAAACACTTGCTAGCTGTGGAGGAAACACTTGTTTGTGCTTTCACACATTTCTTTAGCTTAATTCATTAGTAAATCTCCTGACTGTCCATATAAGTCTTTTAAAGATGGTTTTGAGGAAGAAATACATACATAACTTGGTACTAGGATGAAAAAAACCCTACAACTCTGAATGAAAGATAAGACAGCAATTCAACAGACAAATGTTTTAGGAAATGTCTCTATAGCAAGAGAGGAGGAGTTGGCCAAAGAACCCTGAAGAAATGACAGATAAGAGATGCTGATTGCAATAAAATGCTTCAGTATTTGGCATCTGGGATCATTAAATACCAAGGTGATACCCATCTATGGGAAAACTGCTTCTTGCTTTTGGGGAAAAAAAATAAGGAGTATAGTAGTAGTTAAAAGGAATGTAAGTGAAAACAAGGTACACTGAACACAGCATTAAAATTATAATCATGTCGTGACCTCCTTTAGAATTTCATGATAGTTTAAAACTCATTCATTTAGAGATGAGCATATCTTTAAAATACACTGTGTAAATAGGCGTGCTTTTACTTATAGATCTTTCAGATATTTACACATCCCAAACTTAGGAATCACCTGCTTCTGCAACTCAGCACAGAGCAATTCTTGCATATTTCTGAGAAAATGCAGAGGCTAATTTTGATTTTGCTGTTCCAAATAAATCCTTTCCAGAAGGGGAAAAAAGAAGTGAAACAGTATGCTGATTTTCTGTAACAGTACTGCAATTAAAGTGTGCTTGACACTGAATATATCCTAATGACTTAAGACTGATCTTTTCTTTAAGAGCTTAGCACAGGTTACACTAATGAAAAATTGTTTTATTATTCTGAAAAAACATGGCTTCAAATGATAAGGAGCAAAGTGGGAAGCAATAAGGTAAGATGTACTTGAAAATGTACTGAGAAAGTAACAACAAGGAGGCAGGATAAGTATAACTCTGGCTGACAGTATGGTTATCCAAATTGTCAGCTGGCATAAATCATTATCTAAGTAAAGACAAAGAAAGATGATCATGGCATGGTTACTAATTGAAGAAGCATTGCTAAGGAAGACTAGCACAGTTTGAGATGAGTTCTGAAATCACTCAAAATACCCTCCTCTATGGACACAAATTATTCTTTTAACTGGAATCTAAAGTGGGGTAGGAAAACCATGGCCTCTTAAAGGACAAGTACAAAAGAGTTTAAATGGAGAGCATTTAAATACAGACAACTTTTTTGCACACATTAGCAATTATTTCTCAGAAGTGCTTAAGGAACTTGAGCCTCAAATTTTAAGGTGACATTGGCAGTTATCAACTTTCATCCTTGCAGAACTTAGTAGGAAGGAGAGGTTTCAGCATTTTTTAACACAGCCAGGTTTATAATATACATATTGTGAAGGGGTAAATGGAGACCTGTGATGTAGTTGCACAAACAGGATGTAAGAAAACATGCCAAAAGGAAAACATCAAGGCTAAGAATGAGCAGGCAAGAAAAATGTCTGTCTCCAAATCAAAACAAACAAACAAAATAACAAGGAGTCCTGATTGAAAAAGATATCAAGAATGGACAAGATGAACTGGACTCCATAAGAACTGGACTTCAGTTTACACTGAGATTAAAAAAAGGAGTCTTAGTGGATGGATTCAGTGCTGAGTACAGTTCAGTACTTTTCTGTACTCAACTGAAGCAAACACTGAATCTGTCATTAAACATAAAAGATAGATAAACGATATAAGTAAATATACTTAAGTAGGTCTAATTTCCTGTTTAGTATGGAGAAGTCTGCTTGTATGTCACAAACAGAAAAACAGCAGCAAGACACCCTTTTTATTCTTTATAAAAAACTCAACAAGTATTGACAAAATGAATCTGTGGATTTCAATGTGAATATACAGATAGAACTGAGTACTTTGGAAAAACAATTAATTCTCCAAGTTCTAATATAATGATTACATAAAAGTTCTAAACTATTCTACATCATTAGAACTCCATGTCATCCATAAAATTGTTGCCTGCTATTTGGCAAGAAGAGTTGAATAGATTTTCACTCAAAAGTTGGTAACAGCAAAGGAGACACAGGGGCTTTAATTAGGGTTTGATGTTACTAGGGCTAAACCTCAGAATTATCAATACAATAGAGAAGAAATAAGTAATTCAGCTGATACTAGGTGAATCTGTCCATAAATGTTCAGAGACATAATTTGAGATTTCATGTTATCATGAGAATTACAGTCACATGGTACTGGAAATATATGCATAAAATAAATGCATGAAATTTTTCTGAATCAATTTGCCATGTGCCAAACTGAAAACTGAGAAGAAGAAGGTATTTCTCATTTTATCAGCTGAACATAAAAACTAAGTCGAATGAAAGGGGACATATTCCAAAACTATTCACATCCAATAATTCAAGCTTGACTACTGGTTCAGTATCTTTCTTACCTGATGTTTTAAAATAAAAATATGCATCTGAGATGGTTTTATTTTCTTTTTTCCCTTTTGGAAAAAAATATTTTTTACTTTTTATTACTTTAAAAGTAATTTATTTTTCTATGATAGAATCCAAAAATCAAGGTATTCAGTGTGACAGATTTGTTGATACTTCAGTTTTGCCAGATAGTTTTCATTTCAAGACTCAAAAATTAATGGACTTAAAATGGAATTTTTTAATTAGTAATTGTTTTGTATAATTATTGTCTTAGCACAGATTTTAATTTGATAGAAAAATGTTTAATTTTGCATTATATTCACTTTTTTCCTATACAAAAAATATATTTTTTTAAGCTGTTGCACAATAAATTACTTCATTTTTAAGTCAGTGATATTTTCAGGTGGACTTGCAATATTTAAGAGAAGGTAAACTAATGATGGTTATCAAAGCATTAAAAAGCACTAAATTTATCTATCCCTTACATTAATTTAAGTTCCAAGTGATATCAAGTACCAGGCATGCTGTGGCCAATTTTAAAGAAATTCAGAAAATTTTGAGTATTGCTGCCAGCAATATTCAGCTTACAGCAGGAAAATAAACAGTTCCAAAACATGGCCACAGGCAAGAAAGTTTCATTGTCTATCATTGATGCATTCTCAGAGCACTTGATGGCCTGACTTTGGTCCAAACTAATGCCTGTCCAAAATAGGGCCAGGGCAAGAGCAGCAATGATCTTTTCTGTTCAGCAATTATAATCAAGTTATCCTGTTTTAAAAACTACATTTAAGTTTAAAGGCATGGCAGGATGTCCTCAGATTCAGGTACCAGTTACTGCCACTGCTTAGCTACCATAACACACTTTGTCTTGTTGATGTAGTTTTTTAGAGAAAAGTATTAGCAAAGGTAATAAAAACCAACACATTTTTAAAATTAAGAGTAATTACGGTCTTTTAGCATCTCTGAGTACGAACAAGGACAGCTGTAATGATTGAAATGAAATTGCTTTAGAGTATAAAAATAAAACATTGAGCTATACTAATTTTCCTTGGTGTTGCCAAGTCTCAGTTTCAACTCTATCTCTTGAAATTGTTGTTTTGTTTGGTGTAACCTGCTCCTTGTGTATGATGATTCAATAGTACAACTAATTTTCCTGTTCCGTTCTGTCAACTAGGACAAATAGCTCTGAGAAAAAATATGCCAGGTGCTTACACTTCAAACCAGTTTTCTTGTGAATATTTTCTGTATCAGTTCAGTATTTGCCAAATCCAGGAAAAGTACCAGAGCATTTTTATTCTAAATAAAAAATAGGAAGTCCTTGGATTTGTGCATAAGTAGCTGACCCAGCTATGAGTAAAATCAGAAGTCCTATTACCTTCTGCAATATGTATGATATTCTAGAGGCTGGAAAAACTGGGAAAATGTAAGGATAGGCAAGGATTCATGGCTGAAAAAGATCTGTTCACCTAGAATTGTCCTTGAGGGTGGTAGACTACAAAGAACTACAAATAGCAGAAAAATAAGAACTACAAAATTTAAAATATTAATTATTTTTTACATTCCTAAAGAATTTTAAAAGTAGGGAAAAAAACAATTAAAAAGATTTCAACAGGTTTTCTCAACATTGCTACACTTTCTGTTATTAGACTAAAAATATTTTACCACACTAGGAAGTTTATTATCACATAAAAATACAGCTATAAGACATACCAAACCATTTTGGCTAAGTTCTGAACATAAATTATTTTTTAAAAAAAATTATATATATTATGTTATTTAACTTAGTTATGGTTGGCTATTTGGGGAATTGTTTATCCATTGTCAACCGTGGTTAGTTTGCTGTCTCATTATTTTCTGTATTAACAGGAATATAATCACTGTACAACAACTAGACTATGTACCATGTACAGTTATTACACTGAGCTCTATATGCAGCTTCATCAATGTCTATTAAGAATTTACAGGACTATTTTAGTATTGGCATCATAATATAGACAAATCCTGGCTTCATGGAGCAGAAACAGATTACTAGATTGTTTATGGAATCCTAATCCTCATGCCACCGAAATAAAATAATTTTTAAACCATAAATGCATACATGAAATAAAGATTGGGGTTTAAGTTAAAACTAATATGGTTAGTGTCAAATCCTCATCCTTTGTCTGAGGAGATATAAATTTTATTTAAATTACTATTTTGTTAGTATTTTAAGCCACAAGGTGGCAGCAATGATATGATCTCCTCATCGGACTGCCCACTACCACTGCTTTTAGTCTTTAAAACTTCTCTTGTGTTTATAAGGCAAATATGGCAGAAAAAGAAACTATATTTTTTTTGAAAAAAATACAGTTCCAAACTAGGTAACATGCTCATTTTTTTTTTTTAATTTTACGTTTACTGTTAATTATATCTGCTGACTTCACATTAAAGTACAGTGAAGTACTGTATCCATGACACATTTGTGTAATAAGGTTTCTTTCCCAAGCTGGGAAACAAACTAATGGCTGGATGCATAAGCCAGGCCTTCCTGGAACATGACCATACAATGAGGAGGTGCAACACTTACCGATAGCTGTTGAAAAGGTCCATGCAGGTGCCATTGTTTCTACAAGGCTCTGAATTACATTCATTGGATTCCTTTTCACAAAATTTTCCTTCCCATCCAGGCAAGCAATCACACTGGTATCTCTGTAATACATTAAGTAAAATAAATAATCTGTTACTTTTCACATTTTAATGTAGTTACAAAGACATTATAACTGATTGTTGGAAGACATTAACAGACAGCTAAACAACTTTAGGAGTTTTTTAAAACCTGAGCACATAAATAAATTGCCACAGCATGTTGGTGAAATGTGTAATGTACTAGCATTGTGGCATCTACAGGTGTTTAGAGACTGCAAATAACTTTGTTGCATTTTAGGTATTTGTTATTGATATTTGGAAACAGAGACAATTGCATTTCAAAGATATATGGGGTATGATCTTCATGTAAACAGCAAAAGGGAAATTACTTAATTTTGTAATACACTTTAAAAATATAATAAATTAAGTCAGAACTCTGAAGGGAGTCCAGATTGAACAGTTGACCCAGACCTTTCCGTAATGATACTCTTAAACTCTGCTGACAAATTAAAAGCTTGAAGTATTTTATTGGAGCAAAGATAACAAGAAAGAAAGGAAGTTAACATTTTAAAGTCACACTCAGTATAATTGTCCTGGAGTGTGGAACAGCTCCACTGACACCAGTACTTCAAATGAAATTATTTACATGTATATTCTAGTACATCTGGTCAAATCAACTTTTGCACCATCCAACTTGTACATAGTGTATTTGTGATTTTTATTTTCCCAACTGCATTCTGCTTGTTTTGTGTTCATGTTGGTGGACATCATTGCTATGCTTGCTTGGGATATACCCATAATTTCTGTGACATTGATGTTCTAAATCCACTGAGATAAACTTTAAAAGTCAGGAAATAAATTTGAAGGTATCTTTAAGAGTTAAGATAGGGCATGGAACATGGGCATATGAAACCAAGCTGGGTGGGAACATTGGTCTGCTGAAAGGTAGGAAGTCTTTTCAGAGGGATCTGGACAGGTTGGATTGATGGGCCAAGACCAGTTGAGGACTTGCTGAGGTTCAACAAGGCCAAGTGTTGGTTCCTGCCCTTGGGCCCAGGTAGTGCCATGGCCTGGGGTAAGAGTGGCTGGAAAGCTGCCCCTATGAAGGAGGACCTGAGGGAAGTTGGTTGACAACAGCTGAACCTGACCAACGTGTGCCCAGGTGGCCAAAAAGGCCAGAGGCATCCTGGCCTGTAATCAGCAATAGTGTGGCCAGCAGGACCAGGGCAGGGATTGTCTCTCTGTACTCAGCACTTAGGTGAGGCCAGACTTTGAGTGTTGTGTCTATTTTTGGGGCTCTCACTACTACATGAAGGATATTGAGGTGCTAGACTGAATGCAGAAAAGCATTCAGCATTCAACAGAGCTGTTGAAGGGTCTGGAAAATGAGTCCTAGAGGGAAATTGGTCTGCAGGAAAGGAGGCTCAGGGGAGACCTTACACATCTCTACTACTACCTGAAACGAGGTTGTAGCAAGATGAGGGTCTGTCTCTTCTCCCAGGTAAGAAGTGCCAAAACAAGAAGAAATGCACCAGGGGAGGTTTAGGTTGGATACTAGGAAAAATTTATTCACTGAAAGAGTAGTCAAGCTTTGGAACAGGGTGTTTTGGGAAGTGGTTTAGTTACCATCCTTGTAAGTGTTCAAAAAACATATGGATGTGGCATTTGGGGACATGGTTTGGTGGAGAACATGGTGGTGCTACACTGAGAGTTGGACTTGATGATCTTAAAGTTTTTTCCAGTATTAATAACTTTATGATAGGAGACAAAAACTTTGTAAAAATATTTTGTTCTTTGAAATGTAATACAGAGAGATGAACTTGGGGAGAAAATAATTTACTGTGAATTGTGCAAAAGAAAGAAAGAAGAAAATAAATTTGAGAAAAATTACATTACTAGTCCATGTGTTGGTGCTTGTGTCTTATTACATATTGACTCCAAGATTAGCTCAGTTTCTTACAGACAGTGCTAATAACACCAAGGTTCAACTCCTGTATGGGCTATTCACTTTGGAGTTGGACTTGATGATCCTTGTATATCCCTTTCAACTCAGAATATTCTGTGATCTCTGATAATAGCCACACCCAAATATCTCAGTTCTCTGCCTATTTATCAGTGTCAAATGGGAAAAAAATAGGCAATACTAATCCATACCCATGAGTAACAATCAGACACCTCTTAAAAACTGTTCAATTGTCAGGTTAGGTTTGCATTTATTCAAGGAATGTGAGACAACAACTTGTTTCCAAAAATCTCTTCCAGAAATGGATTACAAAATGAGAAGATAAAGGAGGCTTGCAAACAGTTTTGTTTAGAAAGCAGCAGTATTTTTCTAGTCTCACTAAAATTATCTGTCAATCAAATGCTGAAATTTTGTTCTTTGCAGATTTTTCATTACATGAAGATTGTCACATCAAGCACAAAACATTGCTCACATTTATGTATATCATGCATATGTGTAGACAAAACTAAAAATTCTTACACATTATTTCATCTCTATGTAGTTTTACAGTAATTGAAAGTGCAATGTTGCAATAAACTACATGTAAGCAGATAAAAAGGGTTTTGATAGATGCTAGTCTTTATAAAGAAGGACCTGGGAGACCTGGTGGACACCAAGTTGGACAAGAGTCAGCAATATGCCCTTGTGTCCAAGAAGGTCAAGAGCACCCCGGGCTGCATTAGGTGGCATGTTGCCAGGAGGTTGAGGGAGGTGATCCTCCCCCTCTACTCAGCCCTGGGGAGGCCACACCTTAAGTGCTGTGTCAGTTGTGGGCTCTCTCAAGAGAGACATGGAGCTATTGGAAAGAGTCCAGCCAGTAACATTATTAAGAGGTTATCTCTCAGATGAGGAAAGGCTGAGAGAGCTGGGATTGTCTGTCAGGGCATAGCATACACCAACAACATAAATGACAAGCTGCATAGTAGAAAGCATGCAGTGGATCAAGCAAGAGACTAAAGGAATAGAATTTGAAATCTATTTATATCTAGTTTCCCTTCATTTACTGTAACTATGTATTACTATCCATTGGAAAACAGCTTAAAATAAATGGTACCTTTGAGTTCCTGCAAAGTGTCTTTTTGTCCTCTAAAGAACACAATAAATGCATAAATAACACTATAGTTATTCCTTGTACATAGCTCTCCCTTGTACAATATGCTTAAGAAGAATGGATTTTACCAGCTAGGGTAAAAATTTCTGATCCCTTGCACATGTACTCAGAATCACATATGCACACGAGCATGTCTCCATCCAATGAACTCTGTGTGTTGTGTCATTTAAGAGCATTTATGTATTTTCCCTTCTCCAACATTGTAAATGAAGAATTAATCATTTCCTTAAGCCCTAGTCAAAGTTGCTTCACTAGGAAATGGCAGCTGAACATCTGGTAAACGGAAACTGCAATGAAAAATGTTCAACAACACACACAACAAAGATCTGAATTATGAACAAGGGAAATCTTCAAGCCTTTCCTGTGTATATATAGGTTGAGCAGAAATTTTATCATATAGATATATACTCCAGATATGTTTTCCATGTCTAGAGAAAAAAAAATGGAATCAATCTAATTTTTAAAGATGCCCATGGAGTTGGAACATTTTAGGGGGGGATTTAAAAGTTTTTAATTCATAGAAAGAACAAAAAATACCTCACCTGGAAACAAAAACACACAAAAGGAAACATAGAACATCCCTTTATTCTGTGTGTTCCAAGTTCTTTTGCCAGACTGATTCTTGTGGTGTAACCCTTTTTCCATTAAGGCCAAACAAGATGAACCTATTGTAAGACTACCTATCATTGCCCCATAATAGGAGATGGTCTGCAGCATTTATAGAAAACTCATAACAAAACTCTTGTCTGTAGGAACCAGGGCTTTTTTTTTCCTACAGAAAACCTTCATGCAACTTCATTTGGTTAGTGCTAACAGCAGTTCATTTAACCTTGTGAAATAAATGTGAACATAAAAATGTAGGCATCTGTGAAATCATATTTGCAATTGCTCTAAACCATATTGAGATCTTAACATTATTTATGCAGCCCTTTTTGTTAATTTAAGGGTATTTTCTGAGTTGCTACTTTAGGGCTTTACTTTTAAGTTATTATTGATTTAACCATTTGCATACTCATACATATTAACTGATAAAATTAGATTCCCGTTTGTCATTATGGCGTGGTTTTCATTGTTCAAGTCTGCATTTATATCCTAAATAAGCGAGCTTGTTTAAAACAAAACCAAAATAAAACAGAACAAAACAAAACCAAGATATCTGTTCATCTTCATTTGATTTAACATTTACTTTCATTTTTGCTATTGAAGTCTGAGCGAAAACAAGACCTGTGCAGAGTGAAATCCCAGCAAATACACTTCTGTCTTCTGATAATGAGTTATTTACCGATTCTTCACAGGTTGTAGGAAAAGTGAGTGTATTAACCGTGCTACTCCACAAATTAAGGAAATTTGACTTCTAACACAAAGAAAGCTCTGTTGTTGCTACTCTAGAAGACATACATGGCTTGCTCTAATATTGGTTAATAACTCTGTAATAATCAGATTGCTTAACTCACAGCAAAGAAACACCTCTGGGGCTGAGTGTCATGAGGTTTGCTATATGATTATTAATACTGATGTTAATTGGAAGAACAATTATAAGAAGTGACATAAAAGAGTATGGTGAAAAAAGTTTGAAACAGATTCAGAAGTGATAAAAATTACAATTAAAAACCTAAACAGTACTACAAGTGATTGGTTCTGATAAAACTATTATTTAAAAATCAACAAAATTAGTTACTGAATATTATTAGAATCACTATCTGATGTATTCTTATTTATTACATTACTAAAAAATAAGGCTTTTTTCTATTTTACTTTTGCTACGTATATTACAAAGGCAATGTAGTGTTTTCTGTTAAGCACTTAAAAATGTGAAATACTACATTAAATAACCTAATATTAAGTATTAGCTATCTACAGAAGTTGAGGTAGCATTAGGCAATGATAGATATCTTTAAAAACTTCTAAATTCTTTATTTTTATTTATATATCTTTTCCTATGCAGTTATATCTTAAAAATGGTGACATTTATTTGTTCTTCCAGATTCCTTTGTACTTACATTCTTTTTGTACTCAAAGTTATTATAAATTATATATCATCTGATAGAAAGGATAAACCAGATTATCTTTAATTCAAATTTTAAGCAAGGCTTACAGGAGAAACAAAGAACATTTTTAATTTGCTTCTCTCTCTAAACTTTAAATCATGAATAAGTTAAATTAACAAGAAAGTAATTTTAAAACAGCTGGTACAAGTATAGTTTGGTAAGTTGTAGTGTGTTTTTGATTTACATTGTAATAATTCTGTGTATAATAAAAGCATTTAATAAGTATATGCAAAAAAGTAAGATTTTCATCATATTTGAATAACACACCAGTAGTAAAGAGAAGCTTACATTTTCATTCAGTGCAAGTTCCAGCTTAAACTATGGCTGGTATCTAGACATGCTGCGTATTTATAACTGTAAATGAACTGTACTGTAATTTCTAACCACAAAGAAAATTATCCTAAAAGGGAGCACTTGTAATTTGCACTGCAGGTGTCTATACACAACCATTTCATAGAATGGTGCTTTGCTAAAAAATCATAATTATTGCTGCATTTGATATTGATATTTTTAAAATGACACTTTTTGTAAAAGTATATTTTGGTGAAAGTTCAGTTCTCTTAAAACTGAATCACAGCTACTGCTAGTAACAGGCTTCTCTTAAAATTATTTTAGATTTCATGTTACATTTAACATGCAAATAAATTCTGGCCTATGACTTTACAATTTAATCAATTATTTCCATCACAGCTCAGACATGACAATTCTCACAGTCCAATGTAAATCTTGTTGGAGTTAGTTTTCTGAGTAGAGATTCATGTGTTACATGCTGAGGCATGCAAACATGAGACATGGTTTTTACTAGTATTGACACAGATATTCTATTTGAGTATAGTCAATGTTAAATATTATGTATGTATTATGTTTGCATAAAAAAGGAAAAATACTCAATAACAAATCCAAACCTCTGTGAAATTGTGTTTTTCAGTAAATTCAAAATGTTGTTTTATGAGATGCTATAAGAAATATGAACATTAGAAGACTATAAGAAGTACTTAAGAACAATCATTAATTAATTAATTAATTAATGTTACAGTCAAAGTATTTTAAAAGTTGATGTGAATAGGGAAAGATGAAGGCTTTAAGGGGAAAAAAAAATTGACACTGGCCCAATCCGGTATCCAATAATTTTATGACAACAAAATTGAGACCTCTTACATAGTTAATAATTGGTGATAAATCTTTTTTTGTCTCTACTTCCTGACCTCTGCCATTTATTCTGTTTATATCTTTCTTTTGTTCCTCTCCTAGAGAAGTTACTAGAAAATGTGCCAATCAGATCATCTTCAACGTGACAAGTGCTCAACACTACAGGAAAACTAATGAAAAACAACAGCTTTAACTCATTTGTGCAAAATAAACCAAATAACTAATCCAGCTAGTGACAGACATTTGAGTATGAGCCTTTGATCGGTGTATCTGGTTTGATGTTTAGCTTAATTGTTCAATGACTAGTGAAAGGTCATGAACATATTCCTGTTAAACCAAAGTACTAACAGGAACTTGATCCCCCCTAAAAGCTTGTCCAAGGATTTCAGTTTGCCCCTGGATCTCAGGTAACAGGAGAGCTGTGGGAATTAACTGTGATATTCCAAAGGAATAGTCAAGGTACTGACAGACAGAAATAACATCTTGCTTTTGAATTACAAACCTGGTGTTGCAGCTGGTAACTTTTTAAATAAAGTAAGAAAATGCAGAAGAACCACTGCTGGTTTCCCTAGAACAAAGCTATCTCCTGCCTTAACATAACAACTCTTTCAAATTTAGATCTTTAGCATACAACCATCATATCAATACACTTCAATCACCATAAAAGTCTCATTTTTGCCAACTTCTGGCTCAAAGGTAGGGGAAAGTTAGTAGAAACAGGCTGTTCCAAAAATACTTCAAACTAAATATCCTTAGAAGCGCCCAGACATCCAAAATACTATTTGATGTCAAGTCTCCTCTTTTGAACTTTCACTCATCCCTACTTTAAATTTATAGAACATTACTTTATAACAAAACACATTACAGGAAAGTCATTTGGAAGACTAGGAACAGGGATCCACACTCACTTGAATTTGCAACTCCTGTGGCTTTTCTGTGCTTGCTTTCAGAGATATGCCATAATTCTTTACTTTTTTAATTAGAACAATATGCACAGACATTTAAAATATAGTGGAAACTTCCCCATGTATGTACCTCATACATCTAGACAGTTGCTAATGCCCAGGTAATGTGCATGTCTTTGTGAGAAGGCTCAGCAGCTTTTCTACCAAGAGTTTTGTCATTCTGAGCCCAGAGACACAGCTCCTGGAAGGACAGTGGGTGCCTGGAACCAGGCAGGTTGGGTTTCCCGAAACAGAAATTCCAGTGTCCCCAGACTCTGAGGCACTAAACATAGCCCAATTTTCTAGAGTTTACTCCAAGACCAAAGAAAAAAATGCAGTGTTTCAGATGTTTGTGTCTGATACATGTCCTGTGCATTGGAAACTAAATCTCAGCGTTCTTTTCACCTTTTCTTCACTCATAGCTTTCCATTGCCAAAACTAAGAGTATGCAACTGCTGATAATGCATAACTGAAGTTGGTTCATACAGTAAAAACTTGGATCAGTATGTTTATCAGGGTCACCTAGTGATAGCTGCATCACAAATGAAAAATTCACAGCAGCTTCTGATTGCAAGTGAATTTCTGTAATGTTTATGGTCTCAGAATATCTTGTTATAAGAATCAATGATTTCTGGGAAAAGGAAAAACTGTCCAACAGTCTAATTCACTTGTTGCATAACACAATTTAGAAATAAGTCACCAAAAGTCAAGTACAAGCACTCCTTTGAAATCCAAATTATTGAACTGAAAAATCAATGAGAGTCTACTTTTGAGGTTTTTCTTAAAACTCTACATCACTTTAAAAATTAATAAAAGGCTTGTCAGACAAGAAATAAAAGAGATACATTTTAATTTGCCAAGGGTTGCCACCATTTTATAGATGCAGTTTCCTAGAAGGGAGAGAGAGGAAAGGGAACTGTAAAAATGGAGACAGACTAGATAAACTGAGAGATAAGACCATTACCAGCCCTCTCCATTTTTATAAAATTATTTCAGCCTCACGTTTTTCCTCTCTGCTTTAGAATGTTTTTATCGTACTTTGTCTTGAGAATCAGAACGTGATATTAAGACCACTGCTTCCAGATTTTAGTAATGTGTTTCTCCTTTTCCTGAAAAATACAGGTTAATTATAGATTTTTCAGCATGCTAAAGGACTGTTAAGAAAGGAATTTCTGTTACGGAACATTTGTACAGATAAGAGAAAAGGGAATAATATTCTTACAATAAAATCCTAACTTAATATTTCACATTCAAATGTTAAGAGCTGTCTTCCTCTCTTTCTCTATTTTTCTTAATACATAGTTAAAATTAATTTTAGTATTATTTAGGATGAGGCAATAAAATATAAATAATTTTGACTGTAAATTGACTATACTGTGAGCTTAGGGAAGTCATACTTTAAGAAATTATGACTTTGGATTTTATGGTTCTATCTGTATTTGGTATGGTAGAGGTTAACCACTCTTTACCTGTTAACTCATATTTCATATGAGAGGAAAAAAAAAGGCTTTTTTCTCTGATAGCAGGAAATTTAAAGACTTTCATTCTAATCTTATAAGGCTGTAAAAATATTTAATCTTAGCTATAACTTTTTCTGTCTCATTTCCACTCCCTGGGAGAGCTTGATCTTATTAAGGGCAATCTTTTGCAATTTGCATTTTGCTGGCCTTCCTGGAGTTTGCCTCTTATTACTTTAATGAAGTTCTATTTCTGGATATTGAAGGTGCTTACCTATAGTGCTTCATGAGGCTCACACCTTTTAATGGTATTGCAAATACTGTATCCAATTAGCAGCATATTGATGGGATCAGCAACTCATCAATAAGCCACACAAAAAGATTATTCGTGACCGAAATTTTATACAAATGTGATACAGTATTTTTCTTTCCTATTGGTGTGATTGAAATTGTGTCATTATTAGGCCACTGGCCCTCTCTTTTTCTCTCTTTTCTCTCTTCTCTCTGCTCTCTGCTCTCCTCTCTCTCTCTTCTCCCTCCTTCTCTGCACCACTAAATACGTAACCTGTTCTTCTACTCATGGAATTCTACCCAGGTCCTGGCAGGAACTGGTGAAGGATTGAATTTGTTCAGCCATTTCAGATAATGGGATGATTCTGAAGGATATAAGCCAACAGAAAAAAACCCAAACCAACCAAACAACAAAAAAACCCCAAAACAAACTGAAAACAACCCCCAAATTGGAAGTGCAAACCTAATAGGAATATGAGGCGACTGTGCTGGATCCTGGGGGGATGAACTGAATCAGAGAGATTTAAAGAGGGGAAAGCATTAGAAAAATAGGCTAGGCAAGACATATAGGGAATTGAAGATTCAGAAAAACAAGAACAAAAGGACATAACCTCTGACTAAACAATCTTTATTAGCATTTGTAGATCTTTATCAAATCTGATTTTTATCATCTTCTGTTAATGGGTTAAATGAAGAATTGAGGAATGCTGTGGAGAAATCTATTTCATGCAGGCTGAAAGAGCACTGTGAGAACTGGATCACCACAGGGTATTTTCTACCAGCCATCTCAGGCAGATAAATATATGACCATGGTTTGTCAAGACTTACGTGCAAGATTCCTACCCTTCCTTTTTCACCTACAGTGCCATCTCTTTTTTTTTGTCCTGAGGTACATCAATTCTATGTGAAATAATTAAAAAATGTTAGTATCTGAAAAATCAAAACACATACATGTATTAAACTATTAGAAAGTGTACAAAGGAGGGCAACAAAGATGGTGAAGGGCCTTGAGGGGAAGAAGTATGAGGAGTGTCTTGAGGTCACTTGGTCTGTTCAGCCTGGAGGAGACTGAGGGGAGACCTCACTTCCTCATGAGGGGAACAGGATGGGGAGGCACTGATCTCTTCTCTTTGGTGACAGTGAGAGGACCTGAGGGAATGGCCTAAAGTTGTGTCAGGGAAGGTTTGGGTTGGATATCAGGAAAAGGTTTTTCACCCAGAGGGTGGCTGGGCACTGGAACAGTCTCCCCAGTAATGTGTTCACAGCATCAAGGCTGACACAGTTCAAGCAGCATTTGGACAATGCTCTTGGGCACATGTTGTGCCTCTTTGGGATGGTGCTCTGCAATGCCATGGGTTGGACTTGATGGGCCTTGTGGGGCCCTTTCCAACTCAACATATTCTGTGATTCTGTGATGTACAATTCCATTTGGTTTAATAAAGAAGGAAATTAATTCTCTCAATGCAGTCTCAAATAGAAGTTATTCAAAGAATACATTGTCATTAAATCTTATTGTCACAAATTACTTCTTTTTCAAGAATTGCCCCAAATTTTTCACCATTTCCAAAAAAAATAACCAATGCCAGGGTCCTCTTTTTACAAAACTTTGGTATACAGTGCTTGCTGAAACTTATTCCACTTGTTTGTAACTATATGGTTTCAAAATAATGTTTTGAACCAGAGAAAGAATGAGACAGAGAGGACCCAGTTGCATGTACAACATAACTTTTCTTAAAATATTTTATTAAAGATATTGAGATGCAAAAAAGTAAAGATTTACCTGTCTTCTAAATAAACAACATTTCAAATTCTTTTTTACTTTATATATATATCACTAAATTTTAGGCTTGGATATTTCACTTTGACCATATGACCAGAAGAATGTAAAACTCTAAGCTGATGCATAAAATTTAATTTTTGATATTAAATCAATATTATTCTGTGTTTAGGGTTTTTTTTTAAATTTTTCTTAACTTTAACTGAAAACTTTGGTATATAATTTTTAAAAATGTAGTATCAGGGTTAACTTAATGGGAAAAAATTAGACCAGTTTCTTTGAACCAGATGATTTAAAAAGGAAGAGTATAGCAGTATAATTGTTAAAATAGAAATATAAATATTTATCTCTGATTAAATTATTGTTTCTTAAAAGTGTATGAAGAGCTAGAAAATATCACTACTTTAAAACACTGAACATCAGAATTAACTTTAAAAATAAAAATTATTTTAAGAATTGTTTCTGGTCTTTTTTTCACCAGATAATACAGTAGAGCTCTGTAACAGTCTATACATCGAGAAATCATGAGGTAATTGATTAGAAGTGCACCAGAACATCTTGCTGTTTTGGTATTTCATTAAGAATGCATACTTTGAACAGGAATAAAGAATATTTGTTTACTGATATGTATGGGAAAAGCCATTATAAGCACTATTTTGTATTAGCTGCCACAATTGTACTCAATAAGAGATGAAGGAAATTTCAATTTTTAAAGACTAACAAGATGGTGCTTATTTAGAATAAAAACCCTTAACTCAAAATGAATAGTCCATCTAAAACATGAAGATGTTTTATGAGAAGCTAACTGGGACTTTTATGGAACTAAAATAAAAGAAATAAATTTTTAAAAAAATGTTCGAAATGACCATTTCATTAGAAAGAAATTACAGCATAATAAAAAGTACTTGAGTAATGAAGCTGGTGAAGGGTCTGAAGCAGAAGTGTCATGAGGACTGGCTGTTTATCCTGGAGACATAAAGGCTCAGGGGGACCTTATCATTCTCTGCAACTACCTGAAAGCAGTCAACAGTGTGGGAATGCGTGCCTCCTCCTAAGTTACATGTGTTTACATGGCCTCAAGTTGCATCAGGGAAGCTTTTGTTGAGATTTCAGGGAAAAAAAACCAAAAAAATGGAGTAGGTTATCAAGCACTGGAACAGGCTGTCCAGGGAAGTAGTTGAATCACCATCCCTGGAGGTATTTAAAAGTTGTGTGGATGCGGCACTGAGGGACGTGGTTTAGTAGAGGACTGCTGGATTAACAGCTGGACTTGAACTTGGAGGTGTTTTCTACCATAGCTGATTCTATGATTCTAACCATAGCTTGGAGACATTCCCAATATACAATTTCTCACCTATAACCATATAAGCATTGCTGTGGCTTTTACATTTCTTGAGAATAATATTTCCTAATTGTCCTAGTTTTGAATGGGAAAGAGTTAATTTTCTTCCTAGCAACTGGTACAGTGCTGTGTTTTGGATTTAGGATGAGAATAATGTGGATGATTCACTCATGTTTTAGGTGTTGCTGAGCAGGGCTGACATTAAGCCAAGAACTTTTCAGCTTCTCCTGCTCTCCTGCTACTGAGTAGGCTGCAGGGCACAAGGTTGTAAGAGATCACAGCTGACCCTGATTGACCAAAGGGCAGTTGTGATGCCGTGCACAGCATATAAAATTGGTGAAAAAACTGGCCAGGGGTCTACTGCTTGGGAACAGGAGGTGCATCAGTTGGCTGGTGCTGAGCAATTGGTTTCATTTGCATCACTTGTCTTTCTTGGATTTAATATCTCTCTCTCTCTAATTGTTTCATTTCAATCACTGAACTTTTCTCAGCCCCCAAGTTTTTTTTTTTTACTTTTAACCCTTCAATTCTCTCCCTGACCCCACCAGGATTTGGAGTGAGCAAGCAGCTCTCTGGTGCTTAGTTGCTATCTAGGCTAAACCCTTGACATAGAAATGAAGTCTTCAGTGCATTTTTCTCTCACCTACAGGTTAGAAACAAAAAGAGATAACAAAGATATTCTGATACACCTTTGCTAAATAAAGGCTGTGTTTGATGTGTGTTCTGCTTATCTGACAGTTTAGAAACTGAAGGAAGTTTTAGGGTTGAGAGTCAACAGCATCATAAGAAAAAAATATACATCTGACAGTAGCAGTGAAATAATTGGGGTAATTAAAAAAAATAAAAGATTAGACAACTATTCTAAGGAGTAGATATATTCAGTAAAGACAGGGGAGAAAAGCCTAAGACTGCAAAAGTCTGGGTTTTCTTAACATCCATGACATTCAGTACAGTACAACTGGATGAAAAACTAGTCTTATATCAAACAACTATTGTGTATTAATTACCCGGTTTTAAAATAAATTTCTGAATATTTTTTCCTAATATGCATTTATTTGAGCTTTTTTATATCTAAACCCAAATTTAGTCTAAATTTCTATCATACAAAGCAGTTGGGAATGGAGACTCCAGAAACTCCACCTAAACTGGTGGTGGATTTGGTGTGCTTCTTGATTCATTCTTCATAATGCTAAAAGCTGTGATTAGTATTACAATTTCTCCCCCCCCCCTTTTTTTTTTATTGACAAAGGGATGTTTTTATTGCTAAAAGATCACACTAAAAAGCTTGTTTCTTTTGCACAGTTCCTTTCTCTCCCTTTGGTTCCTTTCTCTCCCAGCGTTACATAGAACAAACATAAGATTTTTTTAATCTCTCTTAATGAAAGCCACACAGGTACCAGTAGAAATAGTATAGATTTTTTAATTGAAAAAGGTTTAGTGGAGAAAAACTGACAGCCTGGAAGGCAGGAAAACAAACTGGGAATACAGCCAAAACCAACAGAAGTAATATAAAGCTGGGAACTTAGAAGCTATAGGTGTACATAATGAAGGCTGAGGAGAAAGATCTGAATTTCTACATGGTAGCAGGTACTGTGAGAAGGTGTACCTGGCCTACCATTCATAATTACAGTTATTAATGAAGCTGACATATTTAAAGCATGTAAAAAACAGTGTCTCAATTATTGTTCATTCCTCAAGCATGAAACACTATCACAATATGACTAAAAAGCATATGTCCACAGCCAGAGGAGACTGGGAATGCTGCCTAGGTAATAAAATGAAAATGCCAGACTCTTTGATATGCCTTTTGTGTCTTCCCCCTGTGGGTACACATGCAGAATGTGCATTTTTGTTCTCTATAGCACTGGGACTTTTGCTTGCAGATGCTTTTCAGGTTTGGACTTACTCAGAAATCATTTAGTGACAGTCATCCCAGATGTATAACTAACCAGCAAGTAGCAACAGAGTAAATCAAATAGTGTATTGTGTTTTCCTCTGCTGTACAAAATATGACATTGTTTTCCCTAACAAAAGACAAAAAAAACCCCAAAATAAAACAAAACCAAAACTAAATTAAACAAGGAAAACCAAACATCCCCTTACCCTTCTCCCTCTCAATCAGCTCAATATATGAAACTCAGTCTCTTACACTATATTTATATTTTAGGAGTAAGCTAATTTAAGAGGAAGTTTGATATTTCTGGGCTTATTTTTAAAAATACTGCATATATTTTATTTGAATCTGCAAGCATTAGAATCAGAAATCACCTTATAATATTAATATTACATGAGAAAATGCTAACAGTTTTGCAGATCCTAAAATTGTTCTACAAAATCTGTAAAGTGCAGATACTTGTTCCAAAGGACATTTCAGATATAGCCTATGCACTCATAAACTGAAAGAAGTCAGACCAATTGAAAACTTTTGCAGTCCTCCACCAGTGGTCTTTTTCTTTCTTTCTTTTTACTTCATTGTTTCTGTATCTCAGTGATTGTATTTGAGCAAGGTTCTTGAACACTACTCAGCACCTCAAGGAACATGCATCAAGAAACAAAACGTCTTTGTCTGTATAGACAGAATGAAGGAACACAAAATAAATCCTTACTAGACTTGTATTTCCTATCACTAACTAAACTACATCAAGACAGATGTTACACTGAGATATAAATCAAGCTAGTCATGCAGTGAAGCTACCTAAAGCATCTAGGCACTCACCTCTTAAAGAAAATGGTATGGTACTTTCTATGGTATCTGTCAGTGCAGTGCTAACAACTAACTGGTTCCTTCATGGTTCAGTTCAGTTCAATATTATACCTCTGCCAACAGGCAGATTGTCAGTAAGAGCAGTCTAAATTTAGTTTCTGACATTTTTGGGACTTAGGACAATATGCAGAATTTCTTTGGAGCACAAATCCTGGGTTTCATTGAAGTGGTATTAGATGCACTGTTATGGACCAGTAAGAGTTAAACCCTTTCAATCACTTGACACATTTTGTTTGGCTGTGTTAAATGGATCACTGATTTTCTAGTGGGCACAAAACCAGACAAACATATGGACAAGGTTTATAGGCAATCAGTACATTTACACTTAATTTGAGTATTTCAGCTGACTAATGAGGGAGAGACTTAAAGCCAGAGATTTCCAAGCTGTTGTCCATACTGAGATCACAAACTGCTGTTTCAGAAGACTTGTTCTTTATGAATCTATTGGCCAAAGCAATTTAAAACCGACCATGTGTTCATATGTTTCTTGTTATCATGGTTCTTATGGTTCAGACTCACCAATGTTTTAGTTTACCCAAGGACTAAGTTTTGGACATGAATTTTTCAGTCATCCTCATGTAATTGTGCTTTGCCATGTGGTCTCAGTGTACACAAACCCAACCACTTTTGAAAGAAACTGAAAGAGAAAATGTGCCCACCTAATGCTCTCCATAAGTCCGAAAAATAGCAAGCTCCTCCCTACAAACAAGTATGTCATTTGCAGCCTGGTCTCAGCACCCATATTTTCGCTCTGGGGTTCTCTGTGTTGCTTGCTAACATAGCTTTACCCTCATTTCAGGTATGCTATAAAATGGGAGTGAAAAGGACAGAACTTTTCCTTTTTGAGTTTTGGAATCTGAAATGGGTTTGGATTTCTGATGCCTTGTGCTCTGATCAACACATACTATGTTTACAAAGAATGTCCCCACCGTGACTACTTCACCCTTTCAGTGAAGTACCTGCATAACTAAATTTACAGATCCATTTACAGAATATTTTTTGTTTAAGTAAGAAAAGCATAGAAATGTGACCTAAAGTCATATATAATTTAGTAACTAGTAACTAAAAGTCTGATTTTATCCTTGCACAAGTCAATCTTAAATGTTTTAACTCTAAGATTGTATCAAAAGAACCTGAGCTTTCTATACTTGTATACTTATTTGCACTCAAGTCAAATAGTTGTTAAATAAACTACTGCTGCATTTTCTAATGGAGATATTTTAGTCCTACTTTCTGCTGACATAATTTTCTCCACCTAACAGATTTCAACAACTGTGATCCACCTTTTTATTTATACTCAATGTATAATATTTCTGCAATGCAATTCTAAAATTCATTTTTTGCTTTTTCTATAGCTGTAAACCATTCCAAAAAACACTTATATCACTGCAGTGAAAGGTATATATTAAACTGTAGGTGTTTTCATGAGATACAGGTATCAAGTGTCTGTATTGGAAAATCATACATAAGTAAACACTGGAAAGGACCTCTGGGGATTGTCTAGCTCCCCCTGCTCTGTTTACAGCAGGATCAACTATTCCAGGCTGCTCAGAACCTCATCCAGTTGGGTTTTTGATGAATCCAAGGATGGATTCTTCATTTCCAGGCAACCTATTTCAGAGTTAGCTTTACAGTAAAAAAGATTTTCTTTACATTTTATTGGACTCAAGATTATTTCAATTTGTGACCTTTACCCCTTTGACTGGGGACCACTGTGGACTTAGAAAAGTCTGGCTCTGTCTTCTTAACTTGCTGGGGTGCTGCAGGGGTTAATGTACTGGCACCTTAGATGGGCAGACACTCGGATTAATTTCTCAGAAAAGTGTGATAGTTTTCTCCATGACTCTGTTCTCTTGGCACCTCCTTATTTTTGTGCATAGAGAGAAGTGGGCCCTCTGTAGTCCTAACATGATTATCACTTGTACCCTTTGCTTGACAACTGAGCCTATCACTTCCCTTGATTTTGGGTAGCCAATCTGTTGTCAAAGATACCTCTGTCCCTTTTGATCAAGTCAATCCCACATTTCCTAGCCTCAGTCCTATCCTATGAAAAGGTCCCATGGTCCTGAAAGATGTAACTCTATTATCAATATCAGTTATGTAAGCAGTTGTGGATCAACAGGATTTACCCACAATCTCTCAAGCACTTCCTCTCTTCGTCAGGATTGTACAGAAAAACATTGCAGCACCCATGTCCTTTATCATGCTCCTGGGGAGCATGCAAGAGCAGCAAAAGATGATAGTCCCAGGGTTGGACAAGCCTTGTTAGTCTCACCACGGCATCCCAAATCCAAGCCCTTAGAAACAGCAATCCTATTTGAACAACAGGTAGTACTGGCAGATGGGGACCTTCATCCTCAGCATGGAGACCCCCTCTACAGTCATTTGCTGTTCTTTGTTGTGCTGCTGAGTGCTTCAGGCTCAGCTGGTTTGGACACTTTTTTGGCATGACTCCCAGTCCCACACCTGCTACAAGGACAGTGAACCTGTTCTGCATATTCATTAAATAAAAAAAAATATTATAAAATTCATAAATTCTTTTCATGTTTTGTTGCTTCTTGATTTCACCTCAGGGTGACTTCTGATGGAATTCTCTTATACTGTTTTCTTCATTTGTTTTTGGGTTTGGTTGTTTATTTCCTTTTTTGTTATTCCCACTACAGAAGTTCTAGTAATTCCTGAATAAAAATCGTGGAATTAATTGGCATTTCCTCAATTAAAAAAAAAATAAGGAAAAAAGCACCCAAACAACCAAAACCCAAAAACATAAGTGGAATGCAAAGAATCATTCCATTCCAATTATTAACTCTGTATCTCATTCATGCTTGTTCTCCAGACACTCAATGGTTGCACTGAGCATGTGTGAATGAGTGAAAACCAAACATGAAAATCAGAATTTTCACAGAGAAATTGCAATGGTATTTATACTTCAGACTACATTATAGATATTTATTAAGAATATGAGTCTACATTAATTTGGTGAAGCTTTTGCTTCAAATAATCTCCTTCACCTATAAATAGAAACATATTTCTATACAAATTAATCTCAAAAAGAGTACTAGATTGAAATATGAGAGATACAGTGTCTAACTGGAACAAAATCAATCTGGATGGAAATACATCTTATTGAGAAATTCGGGGGGGTTGGCTGGTATTAAAGCTGTACTGAAACAAACATAGTAATGCATTTATGCAATATATCAAGTCTTTGCCTTAGCATAAAATATTCATAAATTATTTAAAATGTTAGCAGAGAACTCTAAATAATATTTCTTTTTTTATACCAGATCCAAAAGGTGATGAAAATGCCTAACTATTTTTAAAGCCTTAGCACCATGTCTCAAAGAAGCCAATACATATGTAATTACTGCTTCAGAAAGCTTCTGGTTAACCCAAAGTTCTGGTGGGTGTATGTGCAAGTGTGTCCCTGCATAGGGTTTCAACAGCCCTTACAAAATGTGTTTGAAGGCAGGACTTGAAGTAATGTGGGAGAGTGATCAGGAAATAATCAAAGGCTATCATGATTATTTTGAAAGGAAATTTTGGTCAAGAGTTTTGATTTCAGTCAAACCCACATCTGGCACAATCTCACATTTTCACAATTACAAAATAGACCTGCAGAAATCAATTAATATGATTACTTGCTAAATGAATGAAATGTTTTTCCAGTGCTTTCAGATTCTATTCTACTGTAAAAGGATAAATTATTAGAATAATCTTGAAATTTACTTTTTCTGGGTTATATCTCAAGGTATTTCAGAATTGTATGTTATGCAAATAAAACAGATTCTATACAACTGAAGTATATCTTTAATATAATTTGGTTTTCAGGGTTTTTTTCTCTGAAAGAGGATAGCTAAGCAGCACAAATAAGAGCAACTGACTCTTATAACAAGTAACTCAGTGCCTAGTAGTACAAGACCTGGAAAATTGTCATGGGTGTTCTTCAGCTCCCCTGTTTCCATTGTCATAAGCAAAATAGGATAAAGGTCAAATGATAAACAAACAAATAAACAAACGAATAAATAATACTGCAAGATATGGACCCTTGACAGGGTCACATTCCACTAGATCAGGTTGCTTCCAGGGATGAGGCATCCATAGCTTCTCTGAGAAACCTGTTCCTGTGACTCATCATATCCACAGTAAAAAAATTAAATCAGAATCCTTGGAAGAGAATATTAAAATTTAAAGGAGGACAGATTGGAGAACTCTAAAATAACTAAAATAAATGGGATGACAAATCTTTCTCTGGGCTATTTTCTTTTCCAACTGTGATGTAATTTTCCCAAGCCTGAAGAGGTTAGCAGTTAGAGACCTAATGAAACTAGAAAATGACCTCCTAGTCTTTGGATGACAAATGTTAATACATAACTTGTCAGTTGTACACATTTTATGTGAATTATTTCACTTTTTAAAAATATAAACAGAAATAAGATACTGTTCTTATTCCTGCAGAACTTATTTTGTTGTGAAAGAGACACCATAGTGTAATTCATAATTGATGGAGTGGGAGTAATATCCACATTTTCTCTAGAAAAGCAAACAGTCAGGAGCAAAACTATTTCATATACTTTAAGCAAAAGAAAGCACCCCTCCTGCTATATGGAGAATTTATTCCATATTTAATTAATTCTTCCAGTTAATTATTGTGTGTTGTGTAGCAAGGACATATACGCAGGAAGCTTTCAGAGAGTGACTGAGTGCCTATGAATGTCACCATTTTACTTATTTCAGAATAGTTTCCTTGGGGACCCATACCTTTCCATGACCTTCTGCTCTAAAAGTCTGCTAAGTACATGCCATTACGTATTTCTCTGCAGCTAAATGTCCTTTTTAAGAATTCCCTTCCTTATGAATCAATGACATTTTGGTAGTTCCAAGTCTCTATAATACCACTGCCAGTCTTTTAATGCCTTCAAAGGTACAAACTCTTCATTTCCCACCTCAAAGATAACATTAGTCTCCATATAGTGCACAAATCAATTTTAGGGTTGTGCTTTCCACAAGTAGGCCAAAATTGTCAAGCTTCTCCCTTATGTTGTGAAGTTCTTCACTTCTTTCCCTGCCGTCACTGATTTTGTCTGTCCAGCGTCCTCACTGCAGGCAAGTCTTAAAGCACACCATCTGGGACTACCTTCCTGTATCTTTACCACATTGATTTGCCTTCTGTTCACAAGTCTCATTGGAAAGCCAATCTTTAACTTCTTCTTAATCTCAATTTCCTTCACTTCGTGACAGTTTTATTCATTCCGTAGAGTATTTAAAATTCAGTTTATGAAAAAGAAAACAGAAAGCTTTCACTCCGATGGTATTTAGGTGATATTGTTGGTTGAAGCTACAAATTTTTATAGATGTCTACACCTTCTTTCAAAAAATCAAATTAAAACCTGTTAAAACAATGTCATAAATAAAACAAATAAATGAAAATATGATACTTGTTTGCCAAAACCAACTTTCAATTACATGAGTAAGGCATAAGCTATCATAATCACTCTATCCAAGTAATGTATAATATCACAGATCAATACCAAGGACATTATCCTAAGTCAATAAATCAATAGTTAATTTTGTGTATTCCAATGTCTTTGACTCAACTGGACTTATTAGAGCATAAAGGAGTACACCCAATAATGACTAAGTTTTCAGTCTTTTTACTGTTATATTCACTATAGTACATGGCAAAGGAGGGAGGCATATCAACAGATATGGCATCAACAGGCATATCAAAGCCTTTTAATGAAGGACTATGAAGACCCTGCCCTTTTTCTTTTTTTTTTTTTTTTTTAGCTAAATATAAGTGGAAGATGAACTATTTCAGGCATGGCAAGACAAATCTTCAGGGCGGCGCAGTGACTTGTATTAGCAGCAAATCTTTGCAGAGGTACTGCGGCAGTTGCTAGTTTTTTAGGTGAACAACAACTGCTGTGTAGCTCTTTTCTAAGATGTTTAATTGGCAATATGAAACTTATTTGTCCAGCATTCACACTTTCACCACATGAGTACTCTCAATGAGGTTAATGTATAAGTTTAAGTCACATATGTTAGCGTAGGAATAAAAACATATAGTCACAGCAGCATGGCTATATGCAGTGCTTTTATTGGGCCCAGAGAATGGGGGTTTCCTTCGACCCAAATCCGTTCTGTGGAGATACATTCGGATTTACAATTTAGACCTTTTAGTTACATGAGACATCAATGATTAATTTTAATATTTTCCATTCTTCTTATTGATCATACTGAAACATAAGACTTTGAGTTTCGAAAGAATATCACAGTTACAATTGTTCTCTATATTCTTACGTTATCCCTTGATTGGTCCTAATTACACTTAATAGCTTATACCTACACATGGTCATAGTTGGTTAACTTGTACAAAGCAAAGCCAGCTACCTAGCCCATGACTATGTTTCACTAGCTTGCTGGTTTCCTTGCTGGTATCCAGCCCCCCCGCATAGTTTCTGCTTTCCTTTGAAACCTTGATTCTAAGCGGCTAAGATTTTAACCCTAATATTATCACATAGAAGTCAATTTGAATTTATTTGACCTGGGAACCATTAAGAGCTTGTCATTTGTTATGTACATTGGACACCATTCATGGTATGTGGTCTGACTTTTAGTTGAGATTTCAGACCAATTTTAGTGTCAATGCTTGTTTGCTTTATTTAAAGCTTAGAGAATTTCTACTCCCACTGAAATCCAGAAACTTCATTGATGTGGACCTATCTAGCATTTTATTTCCTTTCAAGTGTTAGACCACCTGCTTCATTGCCTAGGAAAATGATCCTCCTGAAGCACCTTGAGTGCTTCTCGATATTTTAAAATAAATTATAGGTTTTAGAGTTTATTATTTTTCTTTTCTCTATTTAGGATAAAGTACATAAGATTCTGTTTTACATGGAGCTTAAGTGTAGATTTATTAAATTAAATTACAATTTAGGAAATTATTTTAGATTAGTCCAAAGACGTGACTAACTTCTTTCTGGGTTACATAAGCTGTTAACAGTTAGCTACTTTTCTTTAGTCCTGAATGCCAAAGTTCCTTTCAAATCTTTTTCACAATTTATGCAATGAGCTAACCTACTTGTGTGTTATGTTCTTGAATTTTAAATTATGGAAAAGGCCTCCTATCTGTCAACTCTGTTTTTTTGTTATAAAAATAATTTAGTAGTAGTCTCTCTCCATTCTTCACATAAACCTTCCATACAACCCAGAATATAAGTTCCTAAAAGACCTGAATTACATGATTTCACCTTGTTATAAGAACTCTTTTTCCCCTTACCAATTTAAAAAAGGAAACCAAGCAAGAAAATATTTCTTCTTCTAGTTCGAATTGGCATTATTGCACATTATTTTATTGGAGAGCTCATTTTCATAGCATTGAATTTCATTGAAGGGGAAATAGTTGCCTTTTGAATCAAGTAAGGATAGAGAGTTAACTACAAGAAGGACATGGGACTGCAATACAAGCATTATCATACAACTATAACTTTACCTACAGTTTATATTTTTTATTTTACTATGTGGTAAGTACAGAGAAATAATAGCTTCCAGAAACAAAGCTCTGAAGGAAACATCTATTATAATTTTCTGTATGGATATCCACGTACACTAAAGTGACAGGATTTGCATTATAATTTGACATACAGAACAGAACAAGTAAAAACAAAAGTCAGAGCTGTTGTAAAGTTATTATTACCTTTTCTCTTTTTTTTTTTAATGCAAATATCTCAAAATAATGTGTTATGTTATATAGACTATATACATGATCTGATCTTATATAAATCATTAGGGACCACATATCTTTGTGTATTGTCCCTCAACAATACTTTGAATTAATTATTTTAACTTTTTAAAGAAGAATTTGCAAATTACTCTGGTGAAACCTACCGTAAGGTAGTCATTACTCAAATGCTGGCTGGGTATCACTCACACACGGAAGGTGTGAGTGATTGCCTTTGAATCACATGATTTGTTTTATTCTTTCTTCGTCTCCTTTCCTTTGCTTGTTAAACTATCTCAACCCACTAGTTTTCTTCTGTTTGCTCTTTCCTATTGTCTTCACCATCCCATTGAAAGGACTGAGTGAATAAGTGGCTGTGTGGCCCTTAAGGTGGCAGATGGATCAACCTCTCACAAGTCATTTCTTGTGCCTGTTCCTTCTGATGCATTGTTATCTAATTTTAAGGTTCTATATTACACCACATTATCAACACCAAAGATGAAGGATACATATTGCAAGTGTACAACAGTATTTCACTCTTACCTGGAAAAAAAACCACATCAAAGGTATTTGAGCTGCTGGACTGCAGAATGAAGCTTTTATCAGCGTAAGCTGATTAATTATTCCTGACCCACCAGAGGGTCTAACATGACTGACAGTATCTTGTGCTGTCATATAATAACTCACTGGTATATAACCCTTGGAGAACTGGAGTTTTCAGACGCAGTAGGAAATCAGAATTTCCTAATGTTAATGTAGTTGTATGATTGAACTTTGTATTTCACCTATCCTGATCTCCCACCAAAGAAGGTTTAGATTGGATATTAGGAAAAATATCTCCATTAAAATGGTGTCAAGCATTAGAACAGGCTGCCTAGGGAAGTGGTTCAGTCACCATCCTTCAAGGAATTTAATAGGTGTGTGTATATGTGGCATCTGGGGACACAGTTGAGTGATGAACTTGGCAGCATTAGGTTTGCAGTTAGTGTCAGTGATCTTGAAGATCTTTTTCAATGTAAATTATTCTATGATTCATCCCAGTGTCCAGTTGCTTAATGCCACCTCCTGCCTGGAGAGCCAAGGTAAAGTCAGTGAAGTATATGTTGCAATTAGAGCATATATTGGAATTCTTTCTCATATTCAGATCTTTGGTCTTTGACTTGTATAATAAGGCTGCTGCAATATACCTTTGGAAGAAAATGGTATTTGATGCAGAAATTATGAAACTCCTGAGATCTCCATCTGTTTTTAAATCTTCCTTGATTATGCTTCAGTTGCTTCCTATCCTCTAGTTTTTTATCTTTTAGAGAAGGACGAAGAGAGCCTGTATTGTTAAAAATTAATTTTCTAGGGGATTGTTAATTCATTATCTGTTCTTTTACAGCTGCTGTGGCTGAACAAGAGGGAATGGGTCTTCTTCCATTTTTATGAATATATGTTAATTCATTAATCCTCTTTGTGCTGATCACTGAGGAATCTTGATGTATAAACAGATAATATGATTTGGAAAAATTTTGGTACCCTTTGATAATGAATACAATAAGAAGGACATAGTATGCAAAATAATATAGTCACATATAAACTGAATAATGCAATGATTTAGTGAACAAGTTTGTAGGTCCCTTTCTAGATTCAACTTAAAAGATGATCCACATGAAAATTATTTCAGAAATGTATATAATATATGTTAGTTTAAATAAATATACTCCAGAGAAGAATAGACAAGGAAAAATGCAAATATTGAATATAAATGAATTATTATTACTAAAGAAAAATAATACGAGAAATTCCCAATTTCTTTTCAAAATAACTTTTCCACTTAGCAGAACCCATTCTGGTTGGGGGAGTTTTGACAGTGAAATTTTTTTGCTCTCAAAAATGCCAAAGAATAATCTTGTAATGAAAAAATACTGAAGATTTTTAATCTGTTTATTAGCCAACATCAAAGTGAATACTTTCACATAAATAATTGTTGTAATATTGACAACATAGGTGAAAAATTTCGAACAAGCTTGAAAAGGATCAACACAGAGTCTAATATGACACCTTGCCATTAAGTTTCTGCAGCATTTTTTTTCTGTAGATGCTCTTATCCACACAGATGTTTGCTCTTATCCACACAGAATGCCATGTTTGCTCAGAAACAGTGAGTTTGTATGGATCTCACTGATTTTCTGTGCTGTGTTCCATTTAAAACAAAATTGCATAGGTCTGTGACAAACCAGGTGAGAAATATATAAGAACTACAGAACAAAAATAAACACAAATAAATCAAGGAAAAAAAGGATGAAAGACACGTGAAGAAAAAATTAAAACAGTGTTTGAAATTGCAGTGAGCTATTATTCTTTGTCATGTTAAATTTTGCTCAACTTATTAAACTTTCCTGTATCAATGTTGGAACTCATTTAGTGAAGCATAGACAAAATTCTCAAGGGGAAAAATATATTCACTTTATTAAAAATCTATTTTTCACGAGGAGAATGTTGTTTAAATTCTGTATAAAATTCCATTTTGTCAGTCTCAATTAAAGGATCTGCTGCAGTTAGGAATAGTACCTGTAATGCAACAAACTCTCCTAGAGAATAAGAAAGCACATGCATTGGAGGCATAAAATTTATTTTTTGGAATGCTCTGTAACCTGATCTTAAGATGACAATATGCGTCCAGTATGAGATCTTGAAATATTAATTGCGGTCTAGTGGTAGAAAAATACACATTTACAATAGCATCCAAAGACAATAACAAAAGTGTCACAAACTGTGTTGTCCATATCAAACACTTGATTTTGTCCAAGATGTTGACTAGTTCTTGAAATGTGTTAAAACCCTCCCCCAAAATATTGTACAATACATAGCGTTCTAACTGTGAAAAGAAGACACAACTCTTGAAATTAGAGAATTTGAGAAAATTCTTTTGAAGCAGCTAAGTTTGGTTCAAGTTTAGGAAATAGTGACAATTGCATGTTACCCTCAGGATATGTCAGGGAAAAAAAAAGCAATTTCTTTATGCATGTACTAGGACAAATAAGCAAACAAAACCAAACAAACAACCACAAAAAAAGCAAATCAACCAAACAAACCAACCAAGGAAAAACCCCAAACCCCACACTTCTCATATACTTCAGGGTTCCTGAAATTGCAAACACCTTCAGCAAAAAAGCAGCAGTCAGTGGTACCTACAGGGTTGTTCAGTTCATCCAAAGTGGAGATTCAAATGGTGGGCAGCTGAATTGTGGATTGTGCTGCCTACATCCTCAGTGATCTTTGGTTGGTGCTTAGATCTTTATTTCATACCATATATAGACACCTACATTTAAGCTTCATAATATTATTTGAATTCTACATTTATCAGTTTAGTATTTTCACAAATGTGCAGTAGAAACTAGAGTAAGAAAGAAAAAGCTGTCCTTTTTTACACTTTTTTTTTAACTGATAATTTCTCTGACAGCCTGAATGTTTCTTAAGGAAAATATTCATACTGTATGGTCTTGGTGTCTCTGTTGAGTAAGATGAAAACAAATTGCTTCTTGACAGATTCCTGGAAGGAGTGACAGAGAACATGGACCACCTCCGGTGTTGAAGTTTACACAATGTGAATCTCTGTCTTTCCTCTCATGGAGGAATCAGGTGATAGAATGATTTTATTTCTGAGAAGATAGAAGTTATTTTTAACACATTTCATATATCTGAAACTAATATATCTGAGGAATTTTGAAAATAATTGCTGAAGTACTTAAAGTACATCAGTTTTCTTGGGTAATACTTTTTAAATATCTTAAGTATGTTCACCCTTTTAATCCAGTGCAATTGGTGTAAATGAGTATTCCTATCACTTATAATGAGGTCATAAACACACTTAGTGGAAAATTTTCTGTACCTTTTGAATTCCCTGTATAACCACTTTGACCCAGTAACTGCTTTTAAATGATAAAAACACTCCTCTTTCCCACTGTCTATAAAATTACAAATAAACAAAAATACCAATGTCTGGAAAGCTTGATTATAAAGCCCTTGATATGTGGATGTATGGATCAAGAGGAGGTTTAGAACTCAGAAAAATATTGCTTTAGATTTTAGATTTTAGAACAAAAACTTTAAAATAATTTTAATTAAAAAATATTTGCTACTAACCAGATGTAGATCAACACATGTAGAATTGTGTTCACAGGCGTTGACTATGCAGTCATCAATGTCTTGGTCACATTTCAATCCTGCATATCCTGGGTTGCACAAACAATAGAAGCCATCGACAACTGCAACATAAATAGTACTTTAGTACTAAGAGTCATAACAACTGAATGTAGTAAATTTACTAAGTTCTAGTTATGGAAAAGATTAAGACCAGCTTTACTTAAACAGTGTGCACGTGTTAAAAAAATTGAAATAAATTAAATGTGGTCTAAAAATATCTTTTAAAAATAAAAGCAGACTCATGTACTGCATTTTACTTAAACAATGGAAATATTTTAACTCAAGAGCTATAAATCAATGAGCTAAAAATGATGTTATAAATAATGAGTAATTTTCCATCATAAACCAATTAAAAATGCATAAAATTCTATCTTTAAATAATATCGAAATAAGATATGGCAGTTAAACAATGTTTGGTTTGTTGGGTTTTTTAATGTTGTTATTGCTGTTGTAAGGAATGCCTCATATTATACCACTATATTAAAGGAAAATTTAACTTGAGTTGAATTTTTCTAAGATGTATTTCTTAGCAAGATATTCATAAGAATCCTGTTTCTTTTTCATCATTAGTGATCCAAATGGAGAGGAATCTTTAGAGTGCTCCATCCATATATGGAGTTCATGACAGCAGTAATTGCACTTCTTGCAGGCCTGCATTTATTTTAACCTCAAAGAGGTCCCTGGATTCTTCATTATTGCTGAGATTTACCATAGAATCTCTTCTTCCATCGTGTCTGTACACACAGCTGCTACTTTATTCATTAAATGCTTTAAGTCCTTCAGCACAGGAGCATTATTCATATGCTAAAAGCTTCCCAGCTTCCATAGGATTCCAGCTTTCTGCAGCCAGTGCACATAGGGTAGAGGAACTCAAATGTCCGCATGAAAAAACTCAAGCCAGAGGCACCACAAAGACAAGCTGTTCCCCCCAAAATTGGCACTTTGTCAGCATGAGGAACTTTAAAACAGTTCATCTGAATTCCAGTTCAAAAATATCTCTATACCAATGTAGACCATTTAGAAAATATCTGTAAGTGTAACAGGAAATAGTCTTTGCTAGATAGAAGATGAAGTCACTTGTCTTGTTCCCAGATAAAGAAAGACAGACTTTTAAAGATATTTTTTTGAAAATTATTTTTATTTTTATTTTAACTAGGAGAGTCTTAGACAATGATGTATTTGGTAATTTGGGCTCAGTTCTTTAAGATCTCATCTGAAACCAGTAAGCTTAGATTAGGTCTTCTGCAAGTTTTTCTAAAAAAAACCCCAAGAATTTTATGGAAGTTCTTAAATCATCATTCTTTTTTGAAAAAGGATGTGCAGAAACAGGAGAGAGATGTAGAAGAGGACAAACAAGGTTACTCAGCATTTAAAGTTTGGACCCTATGAGGAAAAGTTGAGTCAGCCAGGCTTGCTTTGTATTAGACCTTCAGGGAAGTGTTCATAGTCAGAAGGCTATTTAACAACTTCCAGGACAGCTGCACAAATGACAGAACTGAAATCCCTTAGTAGTGCAGGAGGTACTATGGGGAAATGGCCAGAAGTTACAGCTCAGGTGGTTCAGATGGGATAGGAAGAGTGTGAGCATTGCCGGAGTAGTTGATTGGTGGAGTACGCTGTCCCAAACAGTTTGTGCAATTTCTGTCCCTCTTTGAGGGCTTTCAAAACTCAGCTAGAAAAATCCCTGACTGACCTGTTCTAGCACTGGTAATAGTCTAGCTTCACGCAGCATTGACTACATGACCTTCAGATGTTTTTCAGCTTTCCAGTCAGCATTTTAAGATCCTCTGAAAATTACTACTTCCACTCTTTTTTTTTTTTTTTTAAAAACAGGTGTATAAGGTGTCTGATAGATGATAAGAGCCCTATAAAACTTTCAAGTAAGTTCTCCATACCTAGATTGCTACTAAACTTGGCCTACCAATCCAGACAGAATATAATAGGGTAATCAAGTTGCTTCTAAAACCTTAAAGTATATCTTGTAGTGAGTCAGTTACACAGTTACATGCAGAAGGTAAATAGGTACAGCCTTTTACATTAGTTTGAAATTAAACAGAATTTTTTGACTTATTGGAATTACAGCATATAATGTCTAACTTCTCCATGAGCTCTTTTTCAGCACCTGAATATTCTCTCATGAAATGCACAATGTAAGATTTTTTTGGTTAATTTAGGTATCAAAGGAGACAGCACAAATCTTATTAAAATTTCTCATTAGCTACAATTCTGACCCTCAGAACATAAAAACCCCAGTGCCAGGAGTTGAGGCATTTTGGCAAAAATAATCCTTCTGGTACAGGCTGTAAAGCTTCAGACAAGCTGAATTTCAGTAAATTATCCACTGTTCTCCCCAGAGCAGCTCAGCAGCTACAGACACTTCAAGAGAAAGACTACTCTACATTAAAGTGAGTAACCAGACTGAACTCACTGTCATAGCAGTATCCGTGGAGGCAAGGGTTAGAGCTGCACTCATTGACATTGATCTCACAGCGTGGACCTGCAAAGCCCTTCACACACAGGCAGTGGAATCCAAGGGGAAAAACGTCCAAATTCATTTCTTCTATGCACACAGCTCCATTCTCACAGGGATTGCTGGCCTCACAAGGCCTAAACTCACAGTTCAAACCTGAAAAAGAAAGCGTTAAAGCTGTCAGTATAAAACTAATGAATATATCCCTGCAGCTGCTGCCTATTATGAGCTTTATTTTCTTTATAACCCTGGTTAAAATTGGAGAGGAGGGTCTCAGAGGTACATATATGTATATTACTATGCAGAAACATTTATTTGCCTGGTATAATTAAAAAGAAAAATAAAAGACAATTTATGTTTTGCTTATATTACTTTATATGATACAATACATTTTAAAATCTCAATAGTGATCTCACAGGTTTCAATAGGTTGGTATATCTTCCACCTTTTCTCTTTACCCTAGTGCTTTAAATGGCTCAAAAATGCAGTTTTTTAGAATGTATTTAAAAATCATTGATGAATTTTGATTGAAGCTTCCTGCTATTTTGTCTTAATAACCTGTTGTCACAACTACCATGTGAATTAACCCATAATACTAAACATGAATTAAATATATGTAACATTGTATAATTGTTCTGCTTACCATCCATGACTGAATACAAATTATTTTACTGAAAATATGCACTTTAATCATGAGTGAATGACTCCATTATTTATAAAATTTGTATACAATAGAAAATCTCACACAGTCCCATTGTACTCTTTCCTTACTAATACTCTTGTATAGCAGATTATATACATTTGTCTGGGCTGTCCAAGGAACTGTGTGATTGTGGATCTTAGTGTGGAGGGTCACAGATGCCCTCATCTAAATCTTCAATTTACAATAATTAGATAAAAAGAGATTTAAAGGCCCTATAAAATGAGCCTTAATTTGTTAGAACATAAACAAAATTGTTCCACGTTTTCTAATAGTGGTAATGGAAATGAGGGTGGCAGAGACAACTGAGATCAAATGGGTTTGGGTTTGTAAATCTGCCTTTTTCACTCAGTGTTGCTGGAGGCAAGTCTGTTCTTTCAGCCTTACTATCAGACAGTGCTTAGTGACTCTCAGGGCTGTAACAAACTGTACACAGCCCCTCTGAATCCCTTTGAAGCCTTTCCATGACTACTGAAGCTGTGTCTGTGCCATGCTTTCTGGTGGAGAGTCCCAGGGTTTGCTGTACTCCAGGCCTTCTGCACACTTCAACAGTGCCCTTGCCCAACTGTGGTTGCCCCAGCCATTCCTTTCTGCAGCAGTTTGCCCCTGTCCCAACAACCTCTCTGTTCCTCAACAGGCTGTAACCTTAACCCAGTGATGGGTAATGACAAAACAAAACACCTGGGTAGTCATGTGGAAGATGTAATCCACACAGTTATGTTATAGTGGGTTCATCTTGGTAGCTGACAGATGCCCGTCGAGCCACTCTCTCACTCCGCCTCAACAGGCAGGTGAGAAAAAAAGAGAGAAAAAAATAAGAGAGAAAACCTTGCAGATCGTGATAAAGATAGGCACATCATTTACAAATTATTGTCATGGACAAAATAGAAACAACTTGAGAAAAACTAATTGAATTAACTGGCAATTAGAAATAGCATAGGATGGTAAAAAACAAACACAAAGGTGAAACCACCTTTCCCCACCCCTCTTTTCATCCCAGACTCAACCTCACTCCTTCACTTCAGACTCCTCTACCTCCTCCTCACCCATGAATAGCACGAGGGGATGGGGAATGGGAGCTGTGGTTAGTCCATGACAGCTCTTCTCTGGCCCTCACACTTTTGCCCTGTCAGTGCAGACCCCCCACAGGCCACAGCTCCTGCCAGGAGCCTTCATAGCAACGAAACAAACACTGTCCAAAATGTCAGCAGGATTGTAGGTGAGCTGACTGCTTACTGTAAGACAGTCATTTAAGGGCTGAATTCTAAATGCTTTTAATAATAAGAGCAACAAGTAGGAACAGAACTGAGGTTAAAAATAAAAATCCAGGAACCCTTTGACCCCAGTAATGATGCTGACAAAAGAGGAAAAAAACAACACAAGTTGTTCCCTGTCTTTATGCTTATGAGCTCTTTGATGCAGGATGATCCTAATAAAGACAGCCAGCACTCTCAGATCTGGAGTTCATGAAATTGCACAGCAAAAGAAGCCATATGGCTCATTGAGACTTTGCCCTGAAGTTTCCATATTTATATCACAACAGCTTGACATGAGTGAAAACCCTGCTGATTCCTAAAGTGGAATAACAAAAATAAGCTTAACACATGGCTCACAATCCTAAACAGAACTGTCAGATGATCCAGTAATGCAATACTTAATTTTCTTTACCGGGAGAAGCAGCTTTACCTTTGCATCTACCTTCTGTGCGAGTCCTTTTCTCTTTATGCTCATTCAGAAGCCCATTTATCTGTTTTTCAGCCACACCTGCTTGAGTTCCTGCACACTGGAAAGAACTGTGCTTTGAGGAAGTGGCCTTTTAAGATAAATCAGTGGGCTCAAGACAAATCATTTTTCCCTTCAGTGCAATCTCTAATGGGAACTTGCCAAACAGATTTCTAAGTGAATAAAAACCAGTTCACTGAAGTTTGGAATCATTTATTGTGCTACTTGAATTTTTCATTTCTCTTAAGATTATGAACTCTATCATCTCACTGCCATTACTGCCAGAGTTGTTTTCTACCTTACATCCCAAACTGCCTCTTGCTTATTCATGAAAATATAATGCAGATAAATATCTCCCCTCATTTTCTCACCCTGCAATTGCTTAAAAAAAATTGTCAAAATGATCAATTATTTGTGTCTTTCCATGTTGTCTTTCTGGCAAAAGTCAGTGTGGTAATATCTCAAGGAGAACTAATCTTCCTAAGTTTTTTTCCAGTTTCCTAAAGATGATTTCATAAACTTTTTTTGATCAAGCTATGTGTGGAAGACATCCACCACAATATTTCTTTAAATGGTTGCTGTTCCACTCTGCCTGATCCACTTGAGTGATGTATCAATGAAGTCTTGCCTGTGACATTATTCAGATGTTAACCCCCAGATGCTTATCTTCCTACCAGCTGTGCTGGGAAAACTCTATCTGGGCCAGTTTTTGCCCCTGCTGCTGAAGTCTTCTAGTCACCTTTGATCTGCTCTGGGTCTCTGCTGGTATTGTCTTTGGTGCTGTCAAGGACAAGCAGCAAAAGTAAGCAAGCTCTGGTAATCAGCCAAACTCTGGTAATCTCTTTCCCACATGCAAATAAACCTTCTCAGAGATCAGGTCTGGTCACCTGTTACCACTCTGCCGCAGAGAAGTGTTTTTTCTCTTGTCAGCCATTGCTTTATTTTAGTGGTAGTGATGAGGGTGTATGTGTCAGACTCAGCTTACTTCCCCTTCCAGGTAAAACCTCTCATCCAAGTAATCAGAAGGAATCTTCTTCCAGCCTTCACAGTTGTGGAGTCTCTTTCTTGGGGGTTGTACAGAGTGTATCCCCTACCTATCCTGATCTTCTCCTCCCATCCTGCTGCTGAAGATACCAGGTTTTCTCCCTTCAAAGAGCCTACAAAAACTTCTTCATTTTGTTATGACTGATCCTGTGTAGCCTATTCTTATTCTCCATTCTCTGTCATTCCCCTGGCAGCATGGAAACTAAACCAGGATGCATGGCGAGGAGCTCACCTTCCTCAACGTTCCTCCCATGAGCATGAATCTTGCTCAAGGTAGCTCCCCAGAAGGGTATGAATGGCAGTGAAATTTCTGTAGATTTGATATTACACCAAAATTATTTCCTGACAAAAAATAGATTTTCCCCCTTTTTAAGGAATTAGGGAAAACAAATTACTTGTTTCATTCCAACTATAGTAAAGTGAAAAAGCACAAAAACAAAAAAAGAAAATTGCCTGACCTTTATAAGGAATAGTAAATTAAAATATGACCATAAAGCAGTTTAACAGATGAGGCTAAACCACATGGAATGATGCTAGTAGCTATGATTATTATAATATTTTTAGTGCTTTGTTTTAAACAATATTGAACACTCTTTAATTAGATAGTCAATGTCTTTTTCCTCCCACCCAGCTTTCGTGCATATCATTGCATGAAAAATCTTTTCTTCTGCTACTGTCAGAAATGGCAAAGGTTTCACTCCTATTCTAACTGGAAGATTGATAAAACAAAAAGATAATAAAATAGTAAGATTCTGTCCATCCCACTAAGTCCTTTTCCCTAAATCAATTAATTTTTAGCTATCAGTGTTGAGAATTAATAAGTAAAAAGACTATTCCCTTACTCAGGGGATCCCAACTGTTGATATTAATACATTTCTGTTAAGTAATTAATTATTGGTGCTAATCAATACAAGAAGCAAGAAAACAAGAAAATAATGTTGAGATGGATGAGTTAATGTAAATTTTTTTAAAAAAATGCATATTCATACAAAGATTAAGACTGGATAGGTGTAGGTTGGATAGTAGTAGGTGGTTGCACACTTGCTAAACAAGTTCACTTGCTGCTGTTGCTCTCATATCAGCATTTTTTTTACAAAACTGTAAAAAAGATTTATGATTCAGTATAAATCAAACAGCAAACAGGTTATAGGTTGAATTTTTTTATAAAAATAGCTTAATCAGAAAACAGTTTTTATGTTTTCAACATTTTCTCTCTTCTTAAATATTTGTTAAAGAATTTCTGTACAAATACTTTTCTACAAATGTTTTACTGTAGCTGATTGATTTCAATACATCTATTTTGTGCTGAACATGAAACTTCTCACTTGATCTGAAAAGTTTCTGAAACAGCAGGTCTGTGATTGTTGACAGAAAGGAATGCTGTGCCAGGAAAACAGTTTAAAAACTGTCTTCTCTCACTGACATATCAGAATTTTTAAATTTGGAGTAAAAAGGTAACATCCACTTAATGGTTAAATGACAAAAAGGAGAATGTCTAACAGATGAAACGTGAAAGAATTCATCACAGAAATTAATTAATTAATAAGTTCAGCTCATCTTTACAACAGGGCTTATTTCCTTTAGACAGGTTTAACCTTTTTTCTTGTTTAATTCTTGGCTACATTTTATTAATTGCAATAATAGATTGTCTTTAATGGGCAACTGAAGGTCTTTCTATTAGAATAAGCCTGAACAAACCTCAAAAGTATATGCACAGATGTTTAAATTGAACAGTCAGCTGAAGGAAAATTTCCTTTACAGTTGCACAATATATTGCATTAAGTATTACACGTCTTTACTGATATATAAGCATATACTAGTGGCATATAGTATGCTTCTCTTTTAGCATACTACATATCAAAAAATGAATAATTAATTTGGAAAATACTATTTTTGTTTGTTTGTTTAGGAGTGAGAAGCATATTGCATATTTAGAAATTTCATTCTGCTGATATTAATGAGTTTCCTTTTCTACTGTATTTGCTTATAATACTTCTAGGGTAGAATTCCCAAATACCATAAGTGAACATTGTAAATAGATTTTATTTTGCTGAAAAAGACTTTAAGGGTATTACTAAATGTCAAAAGCCTAAATGATAAAAGTGACATAGAAAATAAATTGCCTGATAAAAAATTTTATTTCTTTATGTGAAACTATTGATATTTGTTTGTTATATTTGCTTAGCATAAACGTGTACATTTATGTTTGGATGTGCAGTATTGAAGTCTTCTATAATCAGAAGTGACATGTCTTCAATGTTGTTCTTCTTTAGGAAAATAATCTAATAAATAAAATATTTGCTACTAACATTTTAAGGAATGAAATCTGACAACAGTTTTCAAATTCAGCATTTTGCTGTAAAACCATGGCCTGAAAAATGCATCTCATTTCAGACTGATGGTATAATTATGACAATATAGTGAAAATAAAATATCTACCAGAAAACCAACTGTGTCATTTGGATGGTAATTTCCTAAATTATAACAAGTAGTCTGGTAATGGTGTTAAATACACATTTATAAGGACAAGAAACCCTCATAAACTAGCAAGAAGGTAGCCACACCAGAACTGTGATTTTGTGATCATAATATCACTGCAACAACACTGTTTCAGTCTTTTAAACTTACCTTTTAACAACAGAGATGAAAGACACTTCTAACATTTGCTGCAGTGCTTTTTGAGTCATATTTATCCATTTTTTCATTTTATGGTTTAACCCAGCACACCCCTGCTTTTCCCCTGGTTTTTGGTGCAACCCAGGTGTTGCAATCCTTCCCTTGCTCAATTCCACCCATGTTATTTCCCCTAATTCCCCTCTCAAGCTCTGCTGTCAATGGGTAGTCACCTGACCCCAACCCTTCCTACCCTCTGTGTGCATAAAAGCCATCTGCACGTGGCAGATAATGGTCTTGGATTCCACCCTGCGTGGAATAAACATCTCTGTTCAACCCCCCAGACCCGTGCTGCTGTTCCATCTGTCCCTGTGCTGAAGGCATCGATAACCGGGACCCGCAGAGCTCGTAAGGGGGGGATGTCACACCCCGTTAGTGCCGCCTAACCTGGAGCACCCCTGGGGTACGGAGGTACCTCAAGGAAACACTACAAACATTGAAATGAATCACTACTATTTTGAAAGACAAATCAAAACTCTTTACAATAAAAATAATTAAATATTTAGTTATGGTAGAAAACCCAGTGTACAAAGGCACTATAAAGCTATGTAAAGACATGCCTCCCCACCTCCTCATCCCTGCCCCCAATCTATATGCAACTTGCTGTTTTTCCCAAGATTATCGTTTTGAAATGATTTGATACAACAATTTTAATTCAAAAGTTATTTGAGCATTTCAGAGAAATATTTGGTTTTGTTTTCATCACCTTTATATAGCTCTGTAGCTCTTGCTCCCAAAGGCTTTCACAGACTTACCATAAAATCCCAGGAACACTAATGAGCAAGAAGTAAGATACCTAAAATCTGAGTTCCTTGCAACTGTAAATATTAAATGTCTTAATGCTAAAGATAAAATTGTCTCTATTAAAGTTCAAAACTTTTAGAAGCTTAGATGTATCTCTAAGCTTGCTATTATTTTAAAAACTGCCTGCTTATCTTGATCTGCTATGGGACACAAGAAAAGAAAATATCTTCACAGTTGAGATGATTAAAGACTAGCAAAAGTAAATAACAAAACAGAAGTACCCTGGAAGTGTGTAGGAGATAGAAAAACAACTGAAGCATGCATATTTTCATCTTACTTGAAATCAAGCTGAGTATTATAATAGTAGTTTGAAACCATAACAAGTGTTTCTTGCACTTCAAATTTATTGCAAATCTATTCTTTTCTTTGGAATCCAAATTCTGCTTTCCATTAAGGGTATTGCTTTGAAATTCTGTGTATAAACAATGGAAAGACATTTTTTCTGAAATCCATTCTAATTGAAAATCTTATACTTGTTTTTTTTTTTTAAAGGAAGGATAGTTGAAAAACAATACTTAGCATTTTTCAAGTAAAAATACATGTCCTTAATTATATATTATAATGCAGATCATGCAACACTACTGAACTAGAGTATGAGAAAGACCCACATCACAAACTTTAAAATGAAGATCAGAGATGTAATATTATTTCTCCATACCTGTATAAATTTCTGTAAAAATAGAAAAAAGCAGAAATTGAATATACTATTTAGGTGCAATTTTTTTTCTTCAAAATACACAAGTTTATAATGAATAAACAATGACGATATATCTGTATCCACATGTGTGAATTTCACATTTCATATAAAAACATGCTTCACTCTTCCTCAGAAACCAAAAGAAGAATTCCACTTAGGAAAACAATTAACAAAAACTTATTTCATACTGAAATATTTGGGAATGCTTTCTTTTTCATTCTTTATTTTATCTGCATCAACATTCAACTGAAATGAATCGTATGTGTGGAAAACTTACAGAAAACTTGTATCAAATTTAGGTTTTCCTTATAGCCTGGGACTTGTGGGTGTCAGTTTGAGTTGCAAAAATGGCTACCTTTAGTTCTCAAACTCTTCTGAGTTCCAAGATCACACTGTTATTTTTTTAACATTTGAGTGATTAGACAGATATTATTTATAGCATTTGATACCAAGATTATAATTTTATTACTTTTATTTTTTGTATTGGCAGATGACCTTATGCCATAAATAGGGTCACTATGTAGAAAAAAAAAGCTAAAACAATTTAATCAGTAGTCAAAAAAATCCCTCTGAAATTTGGTAAACTTTTCTTTGAGCAGCAGCAATGCTTTCATAATTTGTAAGGCAGCCCTGGAGAAGTTCACCATGTTTTAAGTCTTTAAAAATGGTGATTTACACATACTTTTTGGAAAATTAAGGGCCAGATTTCCATTTGCAATGAATAGAACTTGTATCATCTCCATAACTTAAATTTACTTCCTGAACAGAGGAACACCATTCTTACAGAATGACTGATGAAATTCAAACCCCTTATTGAGTGTAGGTGACTGGATTTACACATGAAGTATTCCCAGATTACTCATGGCTGTAAAGGCTTAGAGAATTTTTCTTGTGGATCAAGATGTGTCCCAAGGTGCAAACTAAAAGCAGAGTTGAAATTGCAGCACTTACCTCACTGAATTTGTATGGACAGAGTTAAGCAAACACAGCTTTTAGAAATGCCTTTGTGTTCCCAGCGCTGTTCTGAAAGGCCACAGCTCTCCTACAGACCTTGGCATATCTGTCAGACCCTTGTGGATATCTAACATACCCAAAAGCACCTAAACAGACACTAGAAATGGCTAGGAAAAAGGCTTTCTCTCTGAATTGTTTCATTTTGGACACAGAGGCAGCTGAGTTTATTCATCTAGATGGCTTTTAGGAACAATACAAAACCCAAAAGAAATATCAGAAAAATATTCCAAAGTCCTACAGTGACTTCATATATGAGCCAACAGCAAGTTTCAGCTCATACTGATTTCCATTTAGGCATTACATATCCTTTACTTTTCAGAGGCAATGCATGCTTTCTAGGTAATATTACCCAAACACGGCCACTCTGCTTCTCTTCCCTCAAAAAGCTCCTATGTGATAAAGAGGGCCTTTCATATATCTATGCATCAATTTAATTTTTCCCCTAAATAAAATTTTCTTTATTGTTCAGCATCAAGAGAGAGGCAAAGGAAGATAAAACCTGATGTTGAACAGAATATAGTGGTTTATGGTCTAACACAGAGATATGCTAGAAAGAGCCAGAAATCTTACAAACCTGCCTATTTGCATGGATGGGGCTTGGCACAGGAAAGACTGAGGTTTGGCCTATGAGCAGCGGAAAAGTAATTGCTCCATTATCTCTACTCCAGCTTTTTGCCTCCATGAGCACTTACATTTCTTACTTATTGTCTGTTTTGTAATTAGCTGTTTCCATAATAGAGTGTCCTGTGATGAAAACTCCATTATTACTCTTGTTTTTTGATAGACTTAAGCATTTTTTTTCTGCTGAGTTGCCTTTCTTACTAGTTTACTTTCTTTTGCAACATGTTTGATGGTCAATTACCATTTCTGCTTTGATCTTAATTGGAACACATTTGGAGACGTGTCATTAAGGTTGCAAGAAATAAGTAGAGATTTCCTTAGAACTGGATTTCAATTTTCCTCTATAATTGCATATATTTGATTTAAAAGGTCATACCTATTAGCAACATCTAACATACAGTGCATTTTTTGAAATGAGTCATGTAAATAATTTGGATCAAATGATAAAAATCTTTGCTCCATTTATTAAAAACAAGTTACTAAGCAACTGGTGGTTTTTATTTTCTTTTTTTAAGGAAAAAAAAATCATGCCAACTCTCATAGGATTATCACATATCCAATATACAGTCTCTGATTGAAACTAGAATTTTAATGCTTTCTTCCTTCCTGAACTTTCTTTGGGACCAACAGATTACCGGCTCGGTCCATGTGTCACAGAAATGTTTCATCTTTGCCTTAAATACAAGTGTAGAAAACAGGAAAATTTTGCAGTTCTGGTGTGGGAGTGCAAGATCTGTTCTTAGTTATCAGTAATACCAAAAAGGAAAAAAACAGCTTTTTAAGTCTTTATCTTCGGTAAAAATGAGCTGGTCTAGACACTGTAGTGAGATCATTCATCTTTTGCATGCTAAGAATGCTGAAAAGCAGCTTGCCTGATACAGGAACAAACTTGCTCTGCTACATTCTCAGCAAGGACTGCTGTCTAATAGTTGTGAGTAAATTCATTGATGTGGCTTAAAATATGTTAGCATTTCAAAGCTCTGAACAATAAGGTTCCATAAATTACTATGAACTTGACTGTTAATATTTGAATATACCTCAATGCTTTACAAAACACTAAAACCATCAATAAAACCAGCATGGATATAAATATAGATAAAGCTATAACCTTTAATAATTGCAGTGCTTTTGAATAGATTTGAATTTTTAATGGGACAACTCATTATTTCCTGATAGAGCCATAGGCAGTTTCATTCTACCTTCCGTGAAGTTGTTAGGTCTCCTAAATGAGATACAGCCTCATCATGTTTCTCACTGCTTCTGCTCTCTGCCCAAGGACTTACCATCAATTCTGTAATAACTGTGATTCTGTTATAGAAAGGCTTCAATTTTAGAATAAATACCATAATAGAAAAGTTACTAAAATAACTTCCCAGCTAGGATCAAACTCTTAATAATATTAAGAATATTAAAATATTTTATTTGTCTTGCATCCAAATCAAGTTTGTCTTTCTTCCTTCTCCCAGTTCCAGTTGCTTTGTCAGCAGAGAATGCAACTTCTCTGTTTCTGAGGAACTTCAGAATGTCCACTGATACAAAATGTCTGAAATACATGACTATCACAGTTGTACCCCAGTTATGATGGAAAACAGATGGAAGTGGAGACATTTCTAAAATGCATATTTGCAAGTACTAATATATTACAAACAAGCAGAAGCAACTGTACCAGACATATTAAGTCCTATATGCAAAAAACATCACACTGAAGTATATGCAAGTAGCAGCATGACCATTTCAGCTTTAAAGCATGAGGTGTGATAATGACTTGTACTACACAGGTTAGTGGCAGAAGACTTCTGAAAACCAACAGAAACAGAGAACTGGACTTTTATAAGTGGATTGTCATGTTTGATTAATTAGAACATGTTCACAAACACATACAGAACTTCTGGAATAGATAAGTACTATAAATGGCAAAAGCATATTATACAGACCTATATGCCATTTTTTTCTCCGTTTAACCTTAGTCACAGTGCTCAGTGGGGTTCAATAACTTCTAGGATTTCTGTAGGTTTGCACAGAAATCTCTTTCTCTAACCAGATTAATAACATAATATGGTATAGATTTTCTTCTGTTAATCAAATAGTGAGCTTCTTCAAATCAAGGTCAAAATGATTATGATATAAAAGTACAGGGACTTTGAAGTTCATTATTTTGTACCATATTGGGACTATGGGTAAAACTCAATAATTTTGGAAAACAGAAAATCAATTTTCTACTCCACAAGGACAAGGAACTTGACTGAAATAGGATGAAAGTACTTCAGCTATCATATTTAGTAATTAGAACATTATTAGATGTTAACAAGGATGTTATTTCATATCTGAAAGTCTTATAGGTTCATTCCATTTTCTCTTGAATTACAGAGGTGGACTGCTAGTAGCCTCAAGCTGTTAGTCTGAACATTTGGGAAGTCAAATCTAGTAATTTCAGTGGCAAAAATTCCAATGACAAACTAGAAATTATAAAAAGACCATGATCTACACTACACGGGAGGAAATCCACTCTCAGGAGAACAATGATAGAGAGGAATGCATTAGTTTTGTTAGGGTTACACCAGCAGCATCAGAAGATATAATTCCCCAGTGCTCTCTAATTACTTTATGAAAATTGGATTTTCTAAGAAAGAATTGGTGCCCACAGGAGAAGTAAAACTTCATTCACATGTCAGACTTGTAGAGTTAATTTTCACAGCCTGGACTAGAGACATTTGAAGAAAAATCTTGATATATATCACTGCCCAAGCATTATTTTTCTTAAAAGCCTTTGATGTCTTCCATTATTATATGCAAGCCAATGGAATGCATTAAAACATTTTTTCTAAGTGGACAAATCTGTGCTTTAAACGATCTAAATAAAGAAACCCACTGTTCCTCCCAAGAATAATACAAGAAATTATGAGTACACAGTAATACTTTAATTTAATTTCTGATGAATTTTTTTCATATTTATATATGACTGGCATAAAATTTTTTAAAATATAATATTCAGGATATTGTAAAGTTTTTCACACATGAAAATGAATAGCAGCTATCCTGCTTTTAGAAGACTTGAAATGTGTAGAAAGCAAAAATTTGCTTTCCCTTTTTAAAAAATGTGAGGAAATGAAGGGGAAGAAACAAGGAAAAATCAAAACTTTCTGGTCATAATCTTCCTTAGTCTCCTTGCCAAAATAAACAAATAAAAATAGTCAAGGAAATAAAAATAAAATCAAGATAAATGCATGAAAGCCAGTTACTATATATAGAATCAATTTCTAGCTTAATCTGACAGGCTATCTTTTGTGTGAATGCACCTGAATGTCCAAATCATGCTCCAAATTCCTTATTTCCACATTCTATATAGTAGAGGTCTGCTGTACATATCCTGATCCACTGGTACATGTTCCTGATGTATGTTCCTAGTAATAGTGCATGCCCTTCAAGTCAGATTTTATGATGGAACAAACAAATCCTTGCAATATACTATGGAAATACATCTTCAGGTTGCTTTCCAGGTAAATGACAGCATTCATAATACAGCATTTATTGTTTTCCACTGAGAATATCAGAAACAAGAAAATCTGTGAAAATACTCAAAACCATAACAGGTGTTCTTATATAATTTTTCCCATTAACATAATGTATGCACTTTCCTAACTAAGTAATTCTGTAATCTGTAATTAGTGCACACAAAGCTGTTCATTAAAATACCCTGCATATATCCATACAATTAGAAAACACAGTTTAACTAACCATTATGTTGGCTTACTGTGAATCTGTTAAAGGCTACATTTACAGCAGTTTAACACTAAATTAACAGATGGTGTGAGACAGAGGTGGCACTTTCATATGAAACTAAATCTACTTTTATTTATACCCATATAAATCTAGGCAAAATCTGTATAAGAATTTGATCTTGGAAGGTGTTGAATAAAGCTGTAAAGAAGTAAACAGCCTTAGACATCCTGTACAAAAAATATTATCATAGAATGGAATCATAGAATAATTTATGTTGGACCTAAAAACCTCCAAGGTCGTTGAGTCCAACCTGTGACTAATCATCATCTTGTCAACTAATTCACAACACTAAGTGCTGTGTCCAATCTTTTCTTGAACACCTTCTGGGATGGCAATGCTGGTACTTCCCTGGAGAGCCCATTCCAATGCTTAATCACCCTTTCAGTGAAGAAATTCTTCATATTGAACCTTTCCTGGTTCAGCTTGAGGCCACACCCTCTTGCCCTGCTGCTGCCTGCCTGAAGAGGGCAACCCCCACCTTAGTACAATCTCCTTTCAGAAAGCTGTAGAGAGCCATAAGGTCACCCCTGAGCCTCCTCCTCTACAAGCTAAGCAACCCCAGCTCCTTTAGCCACTCCTGGTATGACTTACACTCCAGAACCTTTATCTGCTCTGTTGCCCTCATCTGCACATGCTCCAGCCCCTCAATGACTTTATTGTAGTGAGGGTCCAGAACTGGACGGAGTACTCAAGGTGTGGCCTCACCAGTGCCAAGTGCAGAGGTAATGTGCTTTGTTTTCAACAAAAATGGTTTGATCCATTAATGGTTTGCTCACCGGCTGCTTGCTCTGTCAATTTATTGATACACACTCTCTCTCTCTGTCAATCTATGGTTATGCCTTCCCCTGGTTCCAGAATTTTCTAAGTTACTCGAAGCCTCATTGGATATTTTGAATTGTACCCTCTCCTTACATAGTTTTACTGGGTTGTTGTTCTGTCAGTTATCACCTTGATCCTCCTCCCTTTCCTGCCCATTGGCTGGGACTTTGTCTCCTCCCCTATAAACTCCTCCCTTTATAAACCCATGCTCCCCTGTGTTCTGGGTCCATTGTGCCTTGTCCTCCTTCTGGAATAAACTCTCCTGGAGACACAAGACTGTGGATCTCCCCTCATTCTTTGCTTCTACCTCGATGCGTTCAACTGGCTGCTGTGGATCTCAGCTCCACTGAGGCGCTGCTGCCTGGGTACTGTGCTCCTGGGTGGTGCCCGCACTGTGTGCTGTGCCAGAGAGCAAGCTAGCCAAGGCTGAGTGGTTTTCACCACTGGCACTGCGTCACAGAGGGACGATCACTGCCCTGGTCCTGCTGGCCACACTATTGCTGATACAGGCCATGATACCATTTGCCTTCTTGGACAGCTGGGCACACACTGGCCCATGTCCAAACGCTGTCAACCTCAGGTTCTTTTCTGCTGGGCAGCTTTCCGGTCACGCAGCCCATGATCTGTAGGGATGAATAAGGTTGCTGTGCCCGATGTTCAGGACCTTCACTTTGTCTTATTGAACCTCATACCACTGACCTTGGCCCACTGAACAAGCCTGTTCAGTGATTCCTCTGCAGAGCCTTCCTGACTTCCAACAGATCAACAATCCTATCCAGCTTGGTCTTATCTGCAAACTGACTGAGAGTGCCCTTGGGCCCTTCACACAGATCATTGACAAAGATATTAAAAAGGACTGGACCCAATATTGAGTCCTGAGGAAGCGCACTAATGACCAGCCATCGCATGAATATGATTACATTCACCAAGACTCTCTGAGCCTGGCCATCCAGACAGTTCTTAACCCAGTGAAGAGTGCACCTGTCTTAGCCATGGATTACCAGCTTCTCCAGGAGTATGCTCCGGGAGACTGTATCAAAGTCTTTGATGAAGTACAGGTAGACAACATCCACAGCCTTCCCATCACCTACAAGGTGGGTCATCTGGTCATAAAAGGAGATCAGATTGGTCAAGCAGGACCTGTCTATCCTAAACCCACACGTCTGGGCCTGATCCTCTGGTTGTCATGTATGTGTCATGTGATCACACTCAAAATAATCTGTTCCATAATCTTGCCAGATGCTGAGGCCAGGCTGACAAGCCTGTAGTTCCCTGAATCCTCCTTCCAACCCATCCTAAAAATGGGAATCACGCTGGTCAACTTCCAGTCATCTGCAACCTTCCCAGTTAGCCAGAACTGATGACACATGATGGAGAGAGAGCCTTGGTGAGTTCTTCTAGCACTTCCTCAATACTTTCAGGTGGATCCCATCTGGCCTCATAGACTTGTGAGTGTCTCAATGGTGCAGCAGGCCATTAACTACTTCCTCCTATAATGGTCTCAGAGGATCTCAGTTATGTTATGAGTCTTGCCAGCAGGGCTTACCTTTTCCATTGAGAATATGAGACGCTGCTAGTCTCTTGAAGGATTATTATAGAAAGGTTGACTTTTTGAATTTTTAATTACTTACTTAAATACCTAAATGAATATCAAAGTCTGCTAGAAATCTGGTTCTTTTGTAAGACATACTCAGGAAACTAGTCTTTCTAACCATGTACTGAAAATTGTTGTACATCTTCCTGCAGAGAGGCAATTCTGATACTGCAGTAGTCAAATTCTTGTTATTGTACTGGATTTTATTCAGTAGAACATAAATTAAAATTAACGAAAATGACAAACTAAATTTTGGCCATTAATTAAAATAATAAGAACAAACATGAGTGTTTGTTCATGAGCTCATGAATAATAAGTTTTATTCAACCATCTTCCCTAAAGGGGAAAAGTCCTGCTGTCTTAACATACCAGGAAAATTGCCTTTTAATGATTGTTCTGGAATTCTAAGTAAGTATCATTATATTGAACTGCTGGAGGAAAAATGTGTTTATATTTAACTTATAAATCAATAAGCGCTTTTAATTGAGACTATCACTTGAAATAGATTTCCCCAAGAACACCACACAATTTGTTACTTTAAATTATTTTAGCAGTAAGTGTTTGAAATTTAACCCCAAAATTTATATGAAAAAGGTCACAATAACCTTTGCAATTTAAGTGTATTTCTTTTAAGAGCATCAAGAGAAATAATCACACAGTTTCTGGATTCCAAGGTTGCTATAAATTGTCTTCTAAAAGTGATAAAATAATGTAGAGAATGCCAATAAAATTAGAGAGAAAACTGTAGAAAATCAACCAGTTTTTGTGATGGCAGCTTAATGAGTATATACCTCCTATTACCTACATAAGAAATTTTACTCTGTTTACAAACTGATTTTAAAGTGTCTATTTTGTTTAATAAAGGAACACACCTAGCAGATGTATAAACAATGTTCCCTTCACCTTACTTGCAGCTGAAGGCATATATGGGTGGCCACTTTGAAAGCTTTGCTTGAGAAAATGAAGGACTATTAATGCTGTACGAAGACAGAAATGCATTTAGACAAGTGAAAGAGATGCCTTCTAAAGTTAATTATGTTTTCTTTCCCCTCTCCCTTGGTGTTCATTACCTTTAAACGCAGCCACACATTGGCAGAAATAATTACCAGGTTGGTCAATGCAGGTGGCTCCATTTTTGCAGGGAAATGAAGCACACTCATCTATATCTGTTTCACATCTTGCACCTTTGAAAAGATGAAAGTTTTGAACACTTACTAAAATATCAGGTGCCAATTTCTAATTCATTTGCACTACAAAAATTTCAAGCAACTTGTGAAGATAAGCTAACATACATCAGTCGAATAATAACTACTAATATCAGCATCCATTTTGTTCTTATAACCAGAAATACATACCAGCTTATTTCTGAGTTGCTAAATGGTAACTAGTCTTCCCTATGTGTACAAGCTTTGAAGGCCTTTTTAAATGCAGACTAATTCATCTTGTGCTATGTAGTTTACAGATGCAGTCAGTGTTCCAGTTTGTCGTAATGTAAATTAAACATTAAACCAGGGCAGATAAAGAGAAATCACAATAAAACACAAGAAAATTAGTCAATAATGTCTTAATGGATGCTTTGTGCACTACCTGGCTGTGGAAAACAAGGTTTACAATGAAAACAACTCACCAGTAAAACCAGGTAGACAGAAGCACTTATAGCCGCCAATAAGGTCTGTGCATGATGCATTATGGAGACATGGAGAAGACTGACATTCATTTATATTTGCTTCACAAGTTGTACCTATGGATGTAGAATCAAGGAAAGGGGGAAATAAGTTATTCCATAGCACCTTTAGGTAAAGACTGACATTTATTTTAACTGAATATAACTCACACATTAGAATCTATTTGACACCCTTTTTATATTCAAATCTGGGTGTTTATGACAGATGTTCATCTTCTGAATTTTTAAGTTGTTCATTAATTTTTTAGAAATATTAACAACAGTGTCATCAAATAGTTTACTAAGGCTTAAAGCAGACAATGTTCTTATTATATAAATATAGAAGAAAAGAAACCAAATTACACGAAGTATAATTAAGTATACATTAAGTATAATAATTGCAGTGGCATGAGAGGAAATATTTCTTATGTTCATGATAAGGCAAAAGATGTCCTCCCAAAAAAACTGTGAAAAAGAAATCTGTTATAGACAAGAAGAAAATGTATTCCTATCTAGACTATAAAAAACCCACATAATTACTCAAAGTGTAAAAATACTTTATTGCTAATATTTTTCAGTGAACCAAATTCTTTATCATTTGAAGAATGAATGAAAAAATGCATCAATTGCATGATTTGGGAAGTTAAAAGCATTTAAAGAAATAAAAATGCAAGCAATAATTTTTTCTGAGTATATGAGTGGTAGAAATGTACTATTTTGCACTGGGCCATTTGAATTATGGATTGATTTGTATTTTCATGATTTAATATCCATGATGTTTAAAAAATGGTGCTTTAAAAAGAAAATGGATACACTTTAAATTCCTGATCTAAGCTGAAAGCATAGCTGCAGCTATTAATGCATCCACTTATCAAAGCGATTAAATTTTTCATATAAATTGTACAAGTATGCCAAAACCAAAACCTTTAACACACAGTTGGAATTTTTTATCTCAATTCGAGGATATTAAAGCTCTGAAATATTTGAAAAGCTTGCAGAAAACAGTATCTCCTATTTGCAGAATTTCACTGAACCCCACAGATCCATTTTCAACAGCCAAGACACCAGTTAGCAGAAAACACCTAGTTCCATGCTATCATGAAAACAAAATAGGTAATTTAGTCAAGATACATTTCTTCTAACTGACATGTTTATGATTTCAGATGACACCCATATATGAATACATGCATCTCATTTGATATGTTAAAAAAAAAAAGGTGTAAAACTCAGAGTAGATTTACAAAATTATCAATCTGTAGATTTTTTTATACCTTCAAATCCATCCTGGCAGATGCAACTGAAGGCATTCAGGTGGTCAACACAAGTAGCTCCATTGTGACAAGGGTCACTAAGACACTCATCCACTTCAATCTCACAGTTATGACCTGGAAACAAGTGAAGGATTAATTTAATTAGGAACATACCACTGGTGGATCATCAGTGCAGGCAGCAACAACAAAATGATCTTAGGTACAGGGAGCGAGCTTTTACCAATGAGCCATAAATCGTCTTTGGGGAATTAATTTCTTGTTGATTAAAGGGAAAAGCAGAATGTAATGTTCAACAAAGATTTTGTCGAGTCCTTTACAGATCTACTCAAAAACTTGCATATTTTCATATTTTAAGGGCAAGAAAGCCTTGAGTTTTCCTAAAATATCACAAGTGTAAATATGGTTTTCAAGAAAAAAAAATACAATCTTTCTCTGTCATATTATTTTTTCATTAATTTATTAATTTATGGTTTTGTTTTAAAGATCTCTGTGGGAAATATTGGGAAATGTTTTAATTATGGACAAATATTATTTTGTAAAAATTAAAAATAAGAAAGTTAGATATTGGCATGTATTTGTAAATATGCAGAGAAAAAAATATTGGTGTTGATTTCTAGTTGTGAATCATGTATCTAATATTTTTTCTGGCATCAACTTCATTACTAATTCTTCAAGATAGATAAAGCTCCTGATTGCTTCTGAGGGATTGTGAGGGTTTTAGTGGACCACAGAAAAGATATAAATTACTTATCCACTGTTATGTCGATATAAGAATTTAAACAAAATTTTCAATAAAAAAAAAATCTCATGAAGGATTATCAAAAGTAACATCATACAATTTTACTTTATATTTTTATGATAATAATAAAATAAACCAACCATAGAAATTGGGAAAAGCATTTCATTACATTAAAGAAAAAAATACTACAGCTCTTAAATTGCAGATTATTTAAATAGATGCCTATGTATGGATGTAGAACAGCAAGATAAGTGCTATGCAGTCTTCTCAAGATCTCAATTCCTCTGGTTGTCTGTGTCGCTCCTCCTAGTCAAGTTCCTCCTTGACTATTGAGGGAGATTTTAGAGTCTTCTTATTCCTGCTTTTGGAGCCCTGTCAAAGTCCCTGGAGTAAGACAGGATGGATCTGGGTAGCACAGCTGACCTGCCAGTCAGGGAATTCCTACTGCCCTTGATTATTTCACCATATAGTTGGTCAAAAATACCTGCATATGTATCTAGAAAGATTTTTTTTTACACTGAAAATACCAAGTCTGTATGCTGACATAGCCAAACTAATTTTAATCTAGTCAGTCTAATGACAATGGCCTGCAGAATAGATGCAAACATGAGTAAAATCTGCCGAGGATCTTGGACGTATGTTTGGCAGTTGAGACCCTTGTTACTGCAGCCTTATTATTACAGTGAGCACAAAGGAGATAAATTAAGGCCAACTTGCATATGGCTGGGAGTTCAAATCACATCAGTGTAAGATACACACCATGTCTAAAATAATATAAAGAGTAATTGGAGTGGAAATAGTCCCTTGTAGTCAGTATTTTTTACAGCTGAATACTCTTACTCAGCCAAGTACTTTTGCGTGCCAGGACACAAAAGTTGTTTCTGCCTGAATCAGAGGCACACTGCTAAATTATCTGTTGCTACTTTTGAACAAACTTCTTTTCTCTGATTTAGGACTGACTGGAAAATGTTAAAAAGCATTTCTATGAACTCACCTATAAAGCCAGGAGCACAGAAACAAAGATAGCCACCCACAATGTCTTTACAGATGCTGGAGGCTCCACATGGTTGTGATAGGCAAGCGGCAACGTCTGCTTCACATAATTCACCAGTAAAACCTGTTGAAAAATAGAGTAACAGACAACTAGGAAATTACATTTAGTCTGAGAAAACAGACAAGTGATAGACCAATTGAATGTGTACTTTTCTTATGTTTTGAAATCTTATTTAGGATAGGGTAAAATATTCCGGTTTCCTTGAAAGTTTCAGTTTCATACACAAAACAACCCTAAATGGAAAAAAGTCATAATGATAAAGTCCATGATAAAGCTGTACTTCAAATAAACTACTGAAAATGCAATGGGCATCAAAGAAATAATAATTTTCATTGATGACAACATTTTTATTTTTGAACATACACAATAAGTTGTTGCAAGTAAATATTCTTTGCTTGATTTTTTTTTTAACCTAATAAATATATTTAATTAAGTTATATAAATCAGTTGAAAAATCAATCCATGTGTGTGGAGTTAGTATCCAAATGCTGAATATAAATGCGAAGTTTCAAATTTTAGGCATTTTGGTTTGGTCATAAAAACTTAGTGAGCTAAAGCATAAGAAGTACAGTTTTCTGGTCTCCTACTAGCTAAGCAATTAAAAATTTTCTAAATATTTTTAGTGCAACAAAGATCAAAAGAGACTGGACTAGTTCATTATAATTTAACAAGAGTAGCATGAAAAGCCACTAAAGACTTAAACCAGAGATTTGGTTCAGTGAGTCAAATATAATGAATTCCATTTCTTACAAACTTAGGTACCAAATCTGGATGAAGATCTGAACTTCACATTTAATTTAAAAATATATTTATTAAGTAATGCCATACTTCAGTAGTATGGGTATTGTCATGACAGATTCCAGTGTGCCATTGAGTTGCCCCACATCTGAAATTTTGTTAGTCAAATTTTTAGACAAAAAGGAAGGCTCTTTGGTCAAAGACATTCAAATAAATCTATATTCCTACAGTATACTGTGATAGCTTTAAAAACTAAACATAACCTAGTTTTAATAGTGTTTATTAAGTGCAGTTGAGTATAATAAAAATTACAAAATTTCAAAAGATCAGTACTGCTTAGACATAGTCCTTAAAGTAAAGGAAATGTAAACTGTGTTCTTAAGGCATGACTGAAGACCTCCTGATCTGGAAGATTTTTTTTTAACTTTTGAACATCTTGTTACATGAGGGAAGACAACAGCTTCTGACCATCGGGGTAAATTGCTAGAACATGCTGCACTTTACAAATTCTGGTTTCTTGAACAACCCTTTGAGGCATAAATACAAGGCAATGCATATTAAAACTGCCCTACACATGCAGTCATTTTGGCTTCTAAATCAGTAGATGCAGAAAGCTTTGACTTTAAACTATGTTTCAATTCCATCCTAAACAACAGCTGTGCAATATTCTTGCACAGCTGAAGTTTTTCTCCTTGTTGATTGCCATTAAAAATTTAAGTCTCTCATTTTTGCCTTTGTAAATAGCTCTTAACATCTGCATAATGGAGTACTACATAAACCTAATATAAAAAATTATGATAAAGAAATAAAATAGAAACATTGAACAATGATGGTAACAGTTATGCACAGATATATCTAGAGCTGTTGCATGTGTGACTTTCATTGCAGTAGAGATAATGAATATAGAAAAGCCAACAGGTTTTTTCTTGATGAAATAAAAATCATTATTCATAATAACTTTATAGATTTGAAATAAAGGTCTTAACCTATCTATCCTTTTATTTCTGTGTTTTTAATTAATTATTGAAGTATTACAGCATGGATTATTGGGCTTTGAGCAATCTGATCTACTTAAAGAAGTCACTATACTAAGTTGAAGAACAAAGGATAGTGGTTTCAGGGCTCAGTTTTAATATTAAACATCTGGTTATGTATAAGGCTTCTCATCAAAACAGATTCAGTTGCAGTACTTAAGAATATACTATTTTCTACGAAAAGAAATGAGCACATTTTGATTTATTTTTCTATTACAGATATCCAAAAGATACTTTGTAAGTTTAGATAAGGAAATTTTAGCAACAGAAATTTTTTTAAAATGTCACATTTGCATTTTTGAGACATTTCTTTTTGACAAACCTAAATGCCTCATGACAAAAGTGATTTTTGCTAGTCAGACTGTGACACTTAAACTCTCCAGGGAGATCGCTGAATTGTGATCAATTCTGACATAGTCCAGCCACACAGTGATTTATGGCAATTTCACTACATGGCTCCTTATATTCTAGATGGCAGGTACATCTGAAACTATTAACTGAAACCTCACATTAAGGGTTATTGTCAGAGCCAGCAGGATTTGATGTGCATTCATTCACTCTTATTGAACAAATACTACTTCTGGGGAAAAAGTTTTATGGTTCCTGTTGAAATTACATCTGAAAAAAGTTTAAATAGATCAAAAGAAAGAAAAGAAAGAAAGAAAGAAAGAAAGAAAGAAAGAAAGAAAGAAAGAAAGAAAGAAAGAAAGAAAGAAAGAAAGAAAGAAAGAAAGAAAGAAAGAAAGAAAGAAAGAGAAAGAAAGAAAGAAAAAGAAATGCCAGAATTTAATAAATTAAATGTAAAACCTGGACAATATTTTCATTGTCATTAGGATTCTTACATAATGGGTTGCCAATTTCTCCTTATTTGTACTGAATGTGATAATAGTTATATATAAAACCATTTAATAAATTTTATTTTTGGGATAAAGTGGTTGCAATTGTTTTTGTCATTCAACATCTATCATAATGAAATTCTGCTTTTGCTTGGGTCTTCTGGAATTTCAAATATAAAAAATTGTACTTATTGAAAAAATATGCAAAATTTAAAAATTGTAAAAAATATGCAATTAATAATAGCAATGTTGAAAAAAATAGAGAAGGGGTAATAAAGAGGAAAAATCAGCACCTTGGCATGTGTATTGGATTTGCTTGGCCAGGTTTTGGTAGCAGGGTGGGGGCTTACAGGGGTGGCTTCTCTGAGAACTTGCCAGAATGTCAATTTAATAGTGACATTGACTATTAATATTAATTCCCCCATGTCAATGCCAGCTGCCTCCAGGACAGACCCCTTCTGGCCAAGGCCAGGGCCATCAACAAGTGGCAGTAATCCTTCTGTGATAATAGAAGGAAAAATGTGATTGCACAGATGTAACTGTGGCTAGAGAAAAGTGGGTAAGAATGAGAGGAAAAGCTCTTCAGGCACCAAGGTCAGTGCAGAAGGAGGGGCAGGAGGTGCTCCAGGTGCCAGAGCAGAGATTCCCCTGCAGCCTGTGGAGCAGCCCATGTGAGGCAGCTGTGCCCCTGCAGCCCATGGAGCTCCTCCACGCCAGAACAAGGTGGATGACTGATAGGAGACTGTGAACTCATGGGAAAAGCAAGCTAGAGGAGGCTGCTGGCAGGGGTTCGCAGACCTGTGACAGAAGAGCCCACTCTGGAGAAGGTTTCCTGGTAGGACTTGTGACCTTGTGGGGGAAATCACACTGGAGCAGGCTGTCCCTGAAGGACTGCATCTCATGGAAAGGGACCCAAGTCTGAGCAGTTCATGAAGGAGTGCAGCCTGTAGAAAGGACTCATGCTAGAGTTACAGAGTATTGTCACCCATGGGAGAGAATGAAGCAGGGGAAGGAGTCCTCTCCCAGAGAAGCAGCACAAACAGCCTGGGTGAACTGACCATAACCCCCATTCCTGTCTTCCTGCACCACTGGTAGGGGGGAGCAGGGAGAGCATGGGGAGGAGGGAAGGGTGGGGGGAAGATGTTTTTAAGATTTTATTTGGCTTCTGATTTTCCTGCTCTGGGTTGGATTAGTAGTAAATTCAGTTAATTTTTCCATGTCAGGTCTGTTTTGCCTGTGACAGTAATGTGTAAGTGATCTCTCCCAGTCCTTATTTGAACTCAGGAGCCCTACCTTATATTTTCACTCCCCCATATATTTTCCAAGGACAGAGATAAAGTGCCTTTGACAGGTACCTGGCATCCAGCCAGGATCAGCCTACCGCAAGATGAAAGGTAGGGAAAACAAATAATGCTCTTGCTCAGACAATAGAAGAAGAAAGTGTTTTATTGTGACCGTCTCCACTAATAAATAGATGTGATTGCTGTATTGAAGTAGCCAATCACAACTGTAAGAGACACAACAGAAGATGCAATTTTCTCTGTTGTATCCTTCTTACATATATTCTGTCTGCAGCTCAGAGAACAAAATCCATTAATTCTCGGTAAAGACAATTCAAACTTCAGCAATTAGATTAGAATAACAGAGCTGCCCACTAAAAGTTTTAAAACTTCATGTTCCAAAAGGTAAGAGACTGAGAAATCATGGCAATGCAACTTTAAGAAAGTTATGTTCTCTGAAGACTGCTCATTTTCACAAGCAGACTTTCTGATCTAACAACAGCAGCAATCTGAAAAATTCAGATTGTTCTGTTCTTGTGAAAAAATCAACTGCTATATTTTTCGGTAGAGGTTGGAGAAAAGTCAAAATTTGTTTTTATGTACACATAGTCTGAAAGACAGTTTAACAAGCTGTAAGACTCCTTTCATGAGTACTTAGGGTGTTTGTACATCAGTTTTTTTTTCCTCCATATGTCAGTCCTGCAATAAATAAATAAATAAATACTGTACGACAAAAGAATTTTAAGACTTGTAATTCAATTTTCTGTCATAAGCTTTGAAGTACTTCAAGAGTTTTAGAGCTTTTGCAAAGATTTTTCAACTAGTAATAACTGAAAAAAAAGAAAGCTTCTAGACCAAAAGTCTGTTTTTATGCCATCATGTCAGCATTTTTTGATAAATAATGTTTCATTGGATATTCCTCAAAAAGCTATACTGAAAGCTGAAAAGTAATCATTACAATTTTGTAATTGTAATTGGTTTGAATTTTATGGTACAATTTTCTGATTGGAAGAATGAAAAAGTAGTTTTCCAGCAAAAAACTCCTGTGAATCATTTAAGCTTAATTCAGTCTGGAGAGGAACTTAAAAGATCAGTCAGTCCACCTTCTACTTACCACTAACTCAATTTGGTATCAACAAATACATGTATATTTTAAAATGTTCTTCATATCCCAGAAGTACTGCCTCAGCCATATTAGGTTATTTACTGTAAAAACTAATATGACAATGGTGGCAAGCCAATGTCCCTGACACAGGCAAAAAAGGTGATTTCATCCAGGCTACCAATGGATTTATTCTAAGATAATTCAATTCTGATTCAGGCAGTTCCCAGGAGACAGACATCACAAGCAGAGCATACAGAACCAGAACCATACCCTTTATGAGGCTGAATCCACAGCCCTTTCTGGCCCTCTTCTAGGCTTTTACTAAGCAATTACTGTTGGCCAATTTGTCCTAGTCACCTCTGTGCTAAAACAGAAGTTCTTGGCACAGGCACATTAATTTCCTTTCACTGATATATTTGCAGGGTCTGCTCAACCCTAGAGATTAATTTTTAGCTACACATGCTTCAGTTATGCTCCAACACAGGAGAGCTAAAGGGCATTGTTATTTCCATTGCATGAATGTAGTCCATCACAGAATCACTGCATACCCAAATATGAGTAATCTGACACATTTAAAAATCTAAAAATTGTCAGATTAAATTGAGTTCTTTGGAGGTGAGAAACAAGCTATTCTTTAATTGTTTGGTCACTATTTATTGAACACAACTGCTTTTCTGATAATAATCTTCCTTCACCAATGAAATCTAGCATTATGGATAATAACATAATGTGATCGAAATCTGAGTACCTACAGCTCCATATAGAGGCACAAACCCTTTGGAGCAATAAATATTAGTAAACTTTGTGAGATATGTAGTGGTTACTAACACATATTACAGTCATTTTCTGTGCTGACTCTGTATGCAGAGTTTATGTCTTAGTACAATATTTTAAAATTCTGTGTTCAGATAGCTTTAATTTAATAAATTTAATCAAATTTTATTATTCATGTAGGACATATGACAGCAAAGCAGGCAGGGCACAACTCACTGACAAGCAGTACAGTCCCACAGCACCTCAATGGGAGAAGCTGAGGAGGTCCTTTGATGATAACCAGGTCTAGCACAGCACAGTTATGACCAGACAACTCACAGTGACAAAGTAGGCCTGAGAAGGAGCCTGGAAGTCAAAGTCAGCAAGGCAAGGTGAGATTGGCAAAAGCCTCCTGGTACACTCTGGTGGTGTATGGCAGGGAAATACCTCACTTCTAGCATAAGCAGAGCTCTTAGAAAAATATCTGAGGGTAGAGATTTCTTTGTCAGCAACACAAATACATGGCTCAATCCTATTTAGCCAGAAATCTGGCTGTGTTTTTGCAAATTTCTGCCTGGTTGCTTCCAATTTTCTGGGAATTTGTTTATGACTACCAAAGAGGATTCATCTTTGCTTGGCTGAACGTTCTTTCTTTCCCAGAACTCTGCTGGAGTTTTTTGCACGTCTCTCTCCCAGATTGATGCCATCTACACATTCAGACAGAATACTCCTAATTCAATAATCCAAGTCATTGATAAGGAACATTAATGAAGAGCATTAGTGGTATCATTAGTGATTATTAGCATCATCACCCCAGTGATGTTCTTTTCCACAGTGAACCACTATCTTCTTTTAGTATTTTTTTCCAGTGAGTTATATGTTGTTCAGCTGTCCCAGTGAGTTACATGTGGTTCAGTTTCACTGACACAGTTCCCTTGGTTTCCTTATAAGAATGATGATGAATCAAGATATATAGAACCTTATTCCTTATTCCAAAAGTTTATTACCACCTAAAAACAGAAATTACAATGGTTTCAAACATTTTGCTCTTGAGAAATTCATTTTACCCAGGCAGTGTCATAGTTTTGTTGGCTTCAGATTCTTATAAATAGTTCAACTTCCCATTTTCTCTAGTATTATTTCAAGAATTCAAGTTAGACCTAAGAGTTCCATACTTCACTTCTGCTCTTTTCTACCTTTCTGTAAGTTGGCTGAACCACAAGTCTTCAGCTCTGAAAATGCTCCAAATCCTTTCTAAATACCACAGCTGAAGTTGTAGCCAAACAAACAGATTTTACAGTACACATTTTCATTTGAACACTCTAGTTTCTTCTGTGACTGATAAAATCGTGTGGAAGACTATTCTGGGAGTTCTAGAAAAACATCTGCAAAACAACACACTATCAGTTCATCACACTTCATGAGGGGAAAGTCCTGATTATCAAAGACAATTTCCTTTTGGGACAAGGTAACCCACTGTTGATCAAGGGAAGCCAACTGATGTAATATTTCTGGATTTCAGTAAAGTTTTGATACTGTCTCTCACAGTATCCTCCTGGACAAAATATCCAGCAAACAGCTGGATAAACCCATCATATAATGGGTGAGCAACTGGCTCACAGATTGAATGCAAAGGGTTATAGTGAATTAGGTGTCATCAGACTGGTGACTTGTCACTAGTGGGGTTCCACAGGGCTCCATCCTCGTCCCCTTTCTCTTCAGCGTCTTCAGAAATTACTTAGACACAGGACTTAAAGGAATACTAAGTAAGTTTGCCAATAATACTAAACTGGGAGGAACTGTTGACTCCCTCAAAGGCAGAAAGACCCTGCAGAAACACAAGTTAGAGTAATGGACAATCACTGACCACATGAAGTTCGACCAGGGAAAGTGGTGGATTCTGCACCTGGGTCAGAGCAACCCTGGATGAATGTACAGACCGGGGAATAAGATGCTGGAAAGCAGTGCTGAGTGTGGAAAGGGTCTTGGGGTTCCTGTTGACAGAAAGTTGAACGCAAGTCAGCAGTGCCCTGTCATCCAGGAGGGCCAGCCCTGTCCTGGAGGCATCAGGCCCAGCACGGCCAGCCAGGCAAGGGAGGGGATTGTCCTGCTCTGTTCTGCACTGGGGCAGCCTCACCTCGAGTGCTGAGGGCAGCTTTGGGTGCCACAATGTAAGAGAGATACTAAAGAGTATCCAAAGGAGGGCAACAAAGATAGTGAAGGGTCTTGAAGGGAAGCCATATGAGGATTGGCTGAGGTCACTTGGTCTGTTCAGACTATTGCTTTTTAAGGGTTCTTTGTCCATTCTTGAATATAGCGCAAAACAGCAGAACAGAAGTTCCAATCTAGAAAGTTTTTAAAAAGGACTAAATCTGACCTTTCTGTAACTTTTTTCTGTTCATTCTCCCCATCTAGAATTTCTTTCTGCCAGTGAGGGCTAATGGGTCCACCATGTCTCTTTCAGCTACTTCAATGACCATTTCTACTCTTTGGACAAATTGGATCTTAAGCCATACAATTGAATGCAAAGATGTGGGAGAGCTATTGCTCTACAATGTTTTCCTTTTAAAAAACCCTTTAAACCTAGGCAAAGGGCCACAATGGCTTGGTACATCTTCCAATACTGTAAGAATATTTATGTCGGTTCCACTAAAGGATGGATTAGAACTAGAGAAAAAGGATTAAGGAAAAACAGAGACATACTTTACTCTTACAGAAATACACCAGAAGACTTACAGCTATTACAACAGAAGTTTTATTACTGTACCACAACAGGCAGCTTCAGAATCTCTCTTATTTACACTAAGAAAATACAGAATAAGTTTTTATTGTGACTGTGCTTACTAGATTGAAATATCATACTGTGGCTAAAAGGCTATCTTATAATTTTCTGGTATGATGCATTGAGACAGCACTTAACAATATTTTACAACTGTAGAATAAAATAACCAGAAGAGTAGAAAAAAAACCAACAAAAAACCTCATGAAATAATATCTGTTATCCATTTTCATTTTCCCATGAGGACTCTGAAGTTGTCAGTGTTTGCTGCTTCTTTTGGGGTGATGTCAAGATCTGCTGAGAAGGTGATATGTATTGTATAACATAACTTGATTGTTATTAGGAATAGGTAATTTATTACCCTTTCCAATATAACATCTTCCTGTAATTGATATGCAAATCCTGTGGCATTTATAATTCCCTTATGGATAATGAAAAATGAGAGTAAGAAGTTGCTTAATTTAAATAGTTTACCACAGTTAGAATTAGGATAAAAGTATTGCTGCTAGCAGATCTGTAGAAAAAAAAAAAACAAAACAAAAGCAATGACAAAAATATATACAACTATAGCAATAATTAATATGAATAACCTAATTTCTGAATTACACAGATTTTCAACTTTACATCTCTGAAAAACGTTTGGTGAAATATGAAGCTCCCAGTAAAATCAGCACAAACAGTGGGCAATGTTGCTATTCTTCCTCAGTCACATCTCAGAGGTATTGCATGCTTCCAGATTACATGTCTTAAAAATAAAGAGATAAGAGGATGAGCTGCCCCCCATTGTGTAATATGATAGTGGATTAAATAAGGAGCTCTTCAGTTCAATATTATTATTTTAAAGATGAATTAATTTGTTACAGAACGTAAGTTCAATGACTTTATTAAAAAGAAAATGGCTTCTGAAGTGCCACATAAAGTCAGGTATGTATTTCCTCAGGAGTGTAAAAGTTTTTAAAGTAGAGTTTTAGAAGACAAATATGAAAATAAAAACAAACATTGGAAAGAGTAACAAACTTTGGCTTGCTGTTCATGTCATTCACGGAATTCAGATTGGCAGGCAGTACACAAGCAAAATTTTGGGGTTGAACTATTTCTTAGAATTTGCTGAGAAGCAATCTGAGAACAGATTGAAACAGAGAGAAAGTACATAGACATTTCTTGTCATCTATCATCTATTTTCTAGTCTGCCTTTTGTAAATTTTAAAGACAATATGAGATCCAAATATGATCCTTCATTTCTCATCTGATTAGAACACATACGGTACTAGAAAAGCTGAGGGGAAAGAGAACGGATTGATTCTAGTTACAGGTAAGAAAAGGAAAAAAAAAAGGTGATTAAACCACATAAGGCAACAGCAGTAGACTTTGCTGAAGGTCTGGTAAGACAGTTCTCTAACTTGTTAGGAATTTTATAGGTTTTTTTTTTTTACTTCTTAATTATGCAAGTAGAGATATAGAATATGAAAACTGAACAAATGCTAATTATTTTTCAGTACATTGTAGGACCAGAAGATTAGTTGGAAAGGGAGTTGTCAAAGAAAGAAGTTATTTTAGAGAAGGGTACAAAAGCACAAAGACAGAACAAAAACATAGATTAATTAAATGAGTGGAAATTTCAGAGAAAAAGAATAAATCATATCCAAAATAAAGACTGTTAATATTTCTTTAGAAATGGTGAATAAAGATTGTTTCAGTTTTGGCTATAAAAATACACTTCTGAATTATTATTTGTTTTAAAATCAGAGATGGCTGATCATCATAGCAGATCATAATTCCAAAACCTTTCAATCCTTTATTAGAAATTTGAATATATTTAGGTATGTGGTGGAAAAATAACCTATCAGTTATCTGCTTTTCAGAAAAAGAAGTTTTGGAATAAACAGTTTTTAAAAATATAAATCAAACATATAAAAATTTTGTTTAGTAGACGTAGCATACTAACATCAGGAAAAGGCCATAGTTTGATTATCACTTTAAATTCTCCATGAAACTTATGATTTTAAGCCTGTTGACTAAACTTCTAGCAGTTTTCTGGAATGCGATATCTGAAAACAAATGTTATTTGCATTTCTAATGTCAGAAATGGAAAAAGAGGATTCAGAGATTACATCGTTGTAAATCTTATTAATTTCTTATTAAATATGAATGGGCTCATTCTATAACCAAGAGGCATTTAACCATGGGGAACATATTCCAATAATGTATCAGAAAACAAGAAAAATATAGAGATATCAAACATAAAAAGTAGTAAATTAAAAATTAGTCACAACTGGCAAATTAAATCCTTTATAAAAGAATATAACTTTGGTGAATTGTGAAATACAGCTATGATGATTTTAACAGGTCTTTAAAATAGCTGTTTAGTATTGAGTAATCGTTCCTTTCCATCCTGTTACTGCCATTACAGTACTTTTAGAAATGAATAGACTCAAGCTAAAGGCTGTCATAGAGATATTTCCTTACCTGGGGGATTTGTAATGGGTTATTACAGTGTTCCTCAAGACATCACTCTTTGTATCTGCTTCTGGTAACAGTAACTCAATGTCTTATTAGACACTTTGAAATAAATAGTGTTGTTTTTATTAGAAAAATGTCAAATTTTTAAGTCATCTGCTAGGGTTGGTGGATTGAATTGACACTACAAATGAGCTATTAATCAATTTTCTTCCCTGTATTTATAGCCTCATAAATGACAGAGCACAGTTTTTGAAAAAATGAGAGGAAGTTGACAATTTTTTCTTGTTCTATTGCAAGAAAATTTCATTTACCACTGGCATGAAGCACTACACTGAAAAATAGGAACGCAGGCAGAAAATTGGAATTGTATAAAAGAAACTTTCTTTATAAAGCTATTACACATAATCAGGTATCTTTTTACAACAGCAAGAAATTTGGCATGTAGTCTCTTCACCATGTTTATTTTCTCTTTCTTCATTAGAGCCTGCCTTAACAGTAAAGTCTTATAGGAGACTTTTTAATGAGCTTTTCAAAAGTATGTTGTTCTTCTCACTTGTCCTTTCCTCCTTCCCATTTTTATATGATACTTTTGGATTCTACCTTTTCCTTCTCCTAAACTTGGTTGCAAGTATATATACATGGTATATGTTGATGCATAATGAATGGTTTTCAGTGTCACTGTGTAAATTTTCTTCTTCCTTATTCAACTAATTATTTTCATCTTAAAATGGTAGTCCAAAGGTATAGTTATTTCAAGATTTTTTTAATCATTGTATCTTGTTTTACATCTTCTTAATTTACCAACACTTTATATATTTCAGTCTTTCAGTGCAAAAACTCACTAAATGCTTATTTCTATAAGAATAATATAATAAAATCTCTCTGAAGTATAAATTGCAGAGTTTTATTTGCTCTTAATACCTTTACGTCCAATTTCTAAAAGATAATAAAGATTAGGTTTAAAAGTCTTACTGTGCTTCTGGGAACGTTTAGAACAAATAGAAGATATAGATGCCAGTGAATTACAGAATACATGGTTTGGTATTACATCGTAGTGCACACTTTGAATGCACAATGTCTGAGCAATTACATGTCCATTAGAGGAATGAGCTACTGTGCACTTTTTCAGCAGCTTTTTTATTTACATATATGTCAAAGATTTTCATCTGCATGAAACATGTATATTAAGATTAGCATTACAACTTAAAACATGTTTGGCAACTTTATCCAAAAGTATGATTATTAAAAGTGAGGAAACTTAAGATTTCTCTGCACTGTCCCCTTTCTCTTCTAGTGAAATCATGAAAATAGAAAGAGTTATGTATATCTCAAACTTTGATTTACGTAGAGAATTGGAAAGGAAAAAGTGAGAAAACCGGTGAGTCATGATAAGTACAAATTAATGAGTTACTAAAGAAAAAAAAAAAAAAGAAATATATATATAGATATATGCACCAAGTAATGCAAAGGCACTCTTCACCTCCTCCCAATGGCCATATGGTCTCTAGCAACAGCTACTTTAGAAAACTCTTTCCAGGATTTATGGCTGACTATATTATTTCATATGAAATAGAATATCTCTTTGGTCCATTGGGCGTCAGCTGTCCCAGCTTTATACACTCCCAGATGTTTGCTCAGTCCAGCCTACTTTCTGTCAGGGCAAAATGAGAAACAGAGAAGATGGTCATGATGCTGTGCAAGCACTGCTCAGCAATAGCCAATACATTCTTGAGTTAGTAACACAACTTTGATCACAAATCTAGAACACAGCACTGTAACAACTTCTGTGAAGAGGATTAGTTCTATCTCAACCAGACCCTGTATGTAGATCAAATCAATTCTTTGTTTTGGGGGGGATACCCATGAAACATTCATTTTCTCTTGTATTATCCAGCCTTTCTCTTCTGATAAAGAGAAGATCAGGGCCTTTTTTTCCAGAGTGAAAAAGCAAAGAATGGCCTTTGATGACTATTTTTTCCTGCTTCCTAATGTTGAAAATACTGTAGAATACTTCTGAATTATTTTTCTTTATAAAAGGGAACTCCCAGCTTGTGCCAATGTTAGAATTGCTGCGTTTTTCTGCTAGGTAGTTTATGAATAAATTGTTACACATAATGTAAAAAACAGTTGAAGTTTAACTAATATAATAAAGGGCTCCATGCAAAAATGAAGCAAACAATCAGACCTTCAGTGGTAACAAATAACTGGACATGCTCAGGAATATCACTACTAAAAAATATTTTAATACACTAAGATTCTCAAAACCACAGAAGAATTACTGGGTTGACTTAAAATATATTTAACATTTCACAAATATCAGAGAAAACAATACTAGTGTATGGATGAGCTATGAATGTAAGGAAAAACTCTTGGGAAGGACCCCTAGTAATGTTCCCTGTCACTCACTATTTCCAGATACTGCTTTTGCAAGGGTCAGAAAAATTGCCAAGTCCTGGAGACCCATCTACATAACTTCTGCTTCTCCAACATCTCTGACTTTATGTGGCTTAAGCCTTCATCCTGGATTGAGAGCCAACACACGTCATGGATGTGACTGCCTACAGAAGTCTAGGTATTAACACTTTGCAAAAGAGACATCATGTAAATATATTGACCTCTATTTCCCTAAAATATTGAGTCCACTAACTACTGCTACAAGCAATTCTGTACTACTTGCTATATGAATACTCAAAGTATCTTCTGTGTCAGTGTGCTGAACAACCTTTCTATAGCTGATTAGATGGACTTGTGTAGAAAGAATTCTATCCCAAAGCAAGTTAGGATGTTAGGTTGAAGAGAAACATGACTTACAAATAGCATAAGTGAATTGTGACTTGGAGCAAGAAATTGATAATTGGAATTTTAAGCTATGCATCAGGTAGTCTTTTTGGCAAGAAGAGCAACAGCTTCATGTGAAAAATGCTGTACTTTCTGATCAAGCAACTTTGAAATCAAAGCAAAAAATATCATTACAAATTCTATGTTAAGGATCATTGTGCAGCAGCAGTGTGAAGAACTGAATGATTTTGTAAACTTTTTCCATCTGTACTCTTGATGATTCACTTTATTTTTTGAGTCACAGCATGCAATAGTTTTTCTAAGGTCTCTTCCTGGAGTAAAAACTTTCATGTATAAGCATCTACCTAATAACAAGGGTTGCCAGAAAGGTTTGAAAGAAAGTAAAGTCTTATTTCATGGTACACTAAACTTTAATAGCAGCAGAACCTTCCAAAAAAGAAGAATTTGATTTACAACTTCTCTGTGTGCATGTTTACTCTTAATCAGAAGTACTGCTCCTTTGATTCAGTGTATTAAGTTGAACAAAAATTGATTTTAGTTTGAATCCATCAACTGATAGGATTTTCTGCTTAAAAATCAGTCTCCTTTAGCAATCATGCTAACCATCCAGTAATCCCATAAATAAAAAGGAAAAAAAAGAAGAAAATTTATGTATTCAGTTAAGTGTAGCAGGGATAATACAACACTGAGCCACAAACAGGGATGGAAAAGAAGCTGTGTAGTAGATGCAATGTTTTCTAAAAGAGAAAAATTGTGCATCCAACATAAAACTATCTGAGAGGAGAAAAAGAGAGACTATTTAGGGAGAGATTATTAGTTTAGCAGCTTCCAGCAGTCTGTTCCCTTTGAAACCACCGAACATTCAAGTGTTTTAAAAAAGTCAAAGGATTTTTTAGTATTGACTTGCAGACTTTCTGGTTGTGAACTTGTCTAATCCTTTACCAAACCTTCCAAATAAATTCTCTAGTTATATCACATTCTGTGGTAACAAATAGAGACATGCAATGTCATCTATTAAAAGTTATTTATGTTTTAAGATTCCCTCATGCTTGTCCTCGATAAACTTAAAAGGTCTTCACTTTTCCATAAGAAACTTGCTATATTCCATTAAGCACTTTTGATGACTTTCTGAATATATTGTAAAAAGTCACTTTTAATGATTTTCTGAATATATTGTAAAAATCCAGTATCTTGCAAATTAAAGTTTCCTTAAATATCACATAAATATTACCTGTGAAAACCTTATAAATTTTAGAAAGAGGTTCCTCACTTCTTTCTCAAACTGTACTTCTCGACTTGACCATTTCAAGGCATGGTTTCTAGATAACAGACTACCGTTGTCATAAAATATAGCCCTTGTTTTTCACTTGGTTTCCCCCCTTTTTAAAATTCAATATACATACAGTAACCATTTTTTTAGAGGAAGAATAAATTAATACTCATGAAAAAAGGTAGTTAATAAATTCTCGAATACTCATAAAAATCTGGCTTTGGAAACCATTGCATTTAAACAACTTTATTCTTTTCAGACACAAACTTGATAAAATCTAACACTATAAGATTATGCAGAACATTTTTAGATCTGGTCAAAATGCTTACAGCCTTAAAGACTTTGTGTAGGTATGGTTAGTTCAATTCAAATTCACCCTAAAGTATTACATTTATGAAATAAAACTGGGCAAAGATTCATTCTTTAATAAGAGAATCACAGGAAAACCTAAATTGGAAATGATGTCTTGAGGCCATCTAGTCTAATACTCACTCATAGTAATCCCAGCTAGATCAGGTAACTAAGGGAATTGTCCTATCAATATTCAAGTATGATTCAGGGGGAGCAGGTCCAATTCCTTCAGTGTCTCTTTGTATATTGTATTCTCCATTCTCACAGCTCTTTGCTAGACTTGCCTCAGTAAGGCAATGTCCTTATTTTAGCAGAGAATGCAAAACTTAGAAACAGTAATTCAGATGAAGTTCCACAAGTCTGTAGCAGGGCATCTCACCCCTCAAAGGAATTTATCTGTTGTTTGTTAACCAATCAGGTAACTCACACAGGACAAGCTGTCTTCTTGCAAGTTATTTTGGCGCCATGGGATTAATCCTGGTCTGGCATCTCCCAGCTGCCAATGAATATCTTACTGTTAAAGTAAGATAGGAAGACAAGCCAGATTTTTGACTGACCTTTTGATACCTTCTTTTTATGATTATAAAACCCACACCAAACTTTCACAAAGCAGAAACCTGTACATTTCCCTGGAACTGTGTGATGTTCTTCCTGTGAGTAAGGATTCTTCACCGCTACTCCCCAGGGATTAAGAGAAGGAATCTGTGGACATTATTGTCATTTCAGTGGTAAATTACATTTGACTCCTCACCAATACTATTTCTTTCTCTAGCTTTAATGTAGGTCCCTTGATATATCCCACTGTTCAATGTTATGCTGTAATCTGCTAGTAGTTCTTTAGTTTTATACTGTGTAGTAAGTAATTCTGATTAAGATCTTTCATCTGTTGTCTCTGTAGCCCCTCAGCTCCCAAAATCTGGCTATGCAAACCCAGAATCCTTCACTTGGGCTCCCTGGTGCAACAGCCTGTACCGGACTCTCACTGAAATGTCACTTGCCCCTGCCCTTTTTTTAATCCTGACCCATAATCTCTTGGTTGACTCCTCATCCATCACTAGGCAAAGCTCCGTGCACTCCATTTGAACATTGACCTAGAGCACAAATACTGTCTCCTCGTCTGCCTTGTCTGTCCTTCCTAAAAAGCCTGTATCCTTCCATTGCAACACTTCAGTCATAGGAGTCATTCCACTGTCCCTGTGATGTTAATATCATAGCCATGCAGCCATGCACACATCTCTGACTCCTCTTGTATACCCCCCATGCTGCATGCATTTGCAGAGAGACATTGAAACTCCTGATGAAGCTGATTATTAGCTGAAATTCCTTTGTGCTGTCCTTCAGGTGCTCTATTGCCTTTCTGCAATGCTAAATACTGTCTAAACCATTGCTTTTCATCCTGCATTTTGCAGATAGGTAAATTCTTCACAAAGACTGTATCTAACAAGTGTTCAAAATAGTAATAGAAATTTTTATAGTCTGAGATTTCATATGTGTGCTTCTCACAGCATCTCTGTATTCATTTCATGCATATGATCTCACTTTTTAAATATAACAGGAAGATGTTTTAATAATTATTGTAGTGTTTGTGATTTCACAGAGCAAATTACACTGACAAAATGAGATGTGACATTTGGTTTATCCACAATGGAAAGAATGATGAAATATAGTCACAGTCTTTGCAACTGAAAAAGTAAAACTATCTTATTACAGCAACATATAAGAATTCAGCCATAAAAAAATTAGCCAAAATAATTAATATTAATAATAATAACAACAATAATAATAATAAACCTTCAATATTCTGCATCTTGAAAGTCTGTTGCAAGATTCACATCTCAAAAAATAGGATGAATATGTATATGTATGCACATGTATAATACACACATGTGCATACTTCTATATATAGTAATATCCATAAACATTTATACATATATTCATATCATATTCATGCCCTTATACTATTACTTAGTGGCAGTACTGGATGTATGTTTCTGTATTCCACACATCAATAACTTTCAAGCTATTTGTACATTAGGCTTGAAATAGCTTGTATACATTTAAAAACATATGTAGCTCTTATAAGGACATAAAAATTTTAAACCAATTCTTTTGCCTATTCACTTTAAGTAAATATTTCTGTCTAAATACAAGCTTGATAATTTTATCCTTACCTTGTTTACTTGACATTGTAGAACAAAGTTTTATGCAATGTAACTAACTTAAGAGTATTAAAAGACTGCAAGTGAAAGAGTACTATTGCCTCATGTTTTGCTCGCTACTTTCCTATTGGCTGACAACCAGCTGGCCCACAATAAAGAAAGCAGGGCATAAAAAAAAAATCATATTATGCAAGTGTCACATATTAAATTAACTGGTTATATTAAAAGATAGTACATTTTAATGTGCAAATGCTTGCCTGTAGCACCAATCCACACTGAAAAGCCACAGTGAACCATATAGGTTCATGTCCCAGTAAGATACTGTTTATTTGTTGGGCTCTATGATCTCAGAAGGGTTTTCCAATCTAAATGATTTTGTGATTCTGTGAATAAAATTATGTATGTTACATAAACCCAGAAAAGTTGATCTACTCTTATTGACAAATTCAGATATAGCTGGCATCTCTCATCACTGCCAGCAGCTTAACTGGGTTTGCACTGCAATGTTTCAGTGGCAGGCAGGTACAGGGGTGGCTTCTCTGAGAAGCTGCCAGAAACTTTCTCCTGGTCTGATGGAGCCAATGCCAGCCAGCTCCAGGATGGCCCACTGCTGGCCAAGGCTGAGCCCATCAGGGACAGTGCTAGCACCTCTGTGAAAACAACGAACACCCCAAACCAACGAACTGGGCAACAGCAGCCAGAAAAAAAGTGTAAGGATACCAAGAGAAACAGCTCTGTAGACACCAAAAATCAGTACAGAAGGAGAAGGAGGAGGTGCTGCAGGCACCAGAGCAAGATTCCCCTGCAGCCCGTGATGCAGCTCATGGGGAGGCAGCTGTGTCCCTGCAGCCCATGGAGGGCCATGGTGGATCAGAAATCTGCCTGCAGCCCACAGGCAACCTCATGACAAAAGAGGTAGATGTCCAAAGGAGGCTGTGACCCTTCCTGTGGGAAGCCTGAACTAGAACAAGCTTCTGTCAGCAGCTGTGGCCCCATGGAGAGAGAAGTCCACACTGGAGGAGGTTTCCTGGCAGGAGCTGTGACCCTGTGGGGTACCCACACTGCAGCAGGCTGTTCCTGAAGGACTGCAGTCAGTGGAATGGAACCATGCTGGAGCAGCTTGTAAAGAGCTGCAGGCCATGGGAAGGAACTCATATTAGAGAAGTTCTTGGAGGACTCTCTTTCTTGGGAGGCAGCTCATACTGGAGCAAGGGAACAGTCTGAAGAGTCTTCCCACAGAGGAAGAAGGAGCAACAGAAATGATATGTGATTAACTGACTGCGCCCAGCTCCTGGCCAGGCACAACCCACCATAGCAACCCTTATGACAACTACTGTACAGCTTGTCCACATTTTCTTTCAAAAATTTAAAAAATAAATTTTTGTAGTAGAAAAGATGGAAACAAAATCATGCTACTGGCAGAGATTGTTGATTTTTAAGGCTCTCTATTCATCAGTTTGGAAGGCACGATTTCTGGAATACAAGTTATATTCTGTAAACAAATTCTGCTGACATCATCTGCATAACAATTGTATCATATGCTTAAAGAATAGCTGTTCATCCTTCTCTCTTTTCAAGCAAAATAAATTACTACTTAGTTGTGTGCTTATGAAAAAACTGTTTCTTTTTTGAATACCACAGAAAATTTCTCAACTAAATATCATGTGACTTCTTACCTGGCAAACAGCTACAGTAAAATTCACCAATCAAATCATGGCAATGGCCTCCGTTTTTACAGGGCTTGGAGGAACATTGATCAATATCCGTGGAACAGTTTTTGTCTGACAGAAAAGAAAATTAAACATTAAAACTATAAATCATGCTGGGAAAGTAGAAGAGCTGCTTCACAGTGCAAGTGACAACTGCATAATTTGACTTTTCTGGGTTGGAAATGTTATTTTATTTCTGCTTTACAGTTTTGAAACTAGAGATATTCATAGATCATAGCAGGTAGTTAACAATTATTTAAAAGGAATAAATATGAACAGCATTTGCAAAAATGTTCTTTGTATATTCTAGCATCACAACTCAATACCATAATTACTAGACTTATATGCTACTCCAAAAAAAATGATTTAGAATTTTAATCACCTTAGTAACAATAGCAAGAAAAATATATTTCTCAAAGCTGCATTCATATTTCCAGATGAGTTCCATTTCTCAGATCCAAAAAGAAACCCATGAGTTCACTGAGCTGTTTCTTATTTTTTCTGCTTTTAAAGAGATTTAATTGAGCTGTAATTCAAATTTATTCAAACTTGAAACAACAAAAATATGGGCGAAAATACAGAAGGTACAGAGAGGGGGAAATTTAGAAGACAATGTAATAGGTGGCTGAAGAAAACAGTTAAATTATTGGACATATCAAACAAAATCCAATCTCCTGTTTCTCTATTGGGCACTACTTTAATTTATGGCAATCTCTGCCCTGCTATAAATAATACTGGGATCTTTCTAAACAAAAATTGATCAAAAATAGATGGGACAAATACATGGGCAAGGAGCTCACATGAATACCAGAATTTAAGCCAATGATAGAGATGGAAAACTGTAACTATCACTGATGTGAACAAGCAGAACTTTTGTTGGTTCTATGTAGAAATTATGGAAGGTTCCTTGTATGGCTCAAATGGATAATGCATCCCATGGACCTCAGTCTAAGGAGCTGAATTAAGGGATCATGTGGGGTTTCTGGGGTCTCTCTTGAGCAAATAGAGCTTGGAAAATTATAGATTCATTACAATAATAAATGCATGGATGGCAGAGGGTGTCACCTTGCAGATCTGCCTTCCTTCCATATGTAACATCATATGGTTATATGATGTACTTTCAGCTAACATGTAAAAATAGAATGTATGCAAAAATCAAATTAAATGGGCAGGAGAGAAAATGAGAAGACAGAGGAAGGGGCAAAAAATCAACATTTAGGAAAAGGTTTAAGGGGATGGAAACAGAAACTCATATGCAAGGATACAAACCAGGTAAGACTTAGAAATTTTGTGGAAAATACTTTACAGTCACACATAACATGCTGTATTTAATGTTCAAATACAGATCACAAATCCAGTAGAATCAGTTTAAAAGAACCTTAAATTTTTTATAGCTTGTGGGCTTTTCTGTTGCTATTTTGTTTTGTTGTTGTTTTTAATATTTTAAATAGCTAAAAGAACCAGCAGAATTCTTAACAACACAGGATTCGGACCCATGGAGTATTAATTACAAACCCATAATTTTTGAAAGAATCATCATTCAAAAATTCAGAGATATTTGGAGGTACTATTGGTAATATTTCTTGCCATAATGGAAAAGGTAACTGCAAGTTACTTGATTCAAAGTTAAAGGGAAAAATACACTCTGACCATAAGGAAAGAAATGTGAAAAACGGCTGAGAGCAGTCAAAAACCATGGAAAGGGAGAGGAGGATGAAAAACATAAAAAACAAAGGAATTAAGAGGGACTTCAAAGACTGTAGAAAAGTTCTGATTTGAAACTTGATAAAGAGTGAACATATTACTTTAAAAAGGTAATTAAGAAAGCTGCTGCTTTAAAATATAAGTACACAAGGACAAACTTTATTTTTGTGGGAGAAAGACACTGGATATTAGGAGACCAAACATGGAATTTCCTGGTGTTCAAAGCATGAAAAAAGCTTTGGGTCAAGTTGCTAAAGATCAACTAATATGTACAACACAAATATGTAGGCATGAAATCAGACCAGCAAAAGCATGTAGCTATTATAGGATGGTCAGAGTAACAAGAAATTTGTCCTTTGTAACAAAGATGAAGGAAAGCTGCAGTTTGCCATCCGGTGAAAAAGGATGGCTACTGATAATGGTAATCAATACTGATTCTGCCTCAATCATCAGTAAAAAGATCAGCTCTAAAGCATCTCATTATCATATTAATACTTATAATTAAAGGGCAAAACTTCAGTGTTGAATACAGAAGAAAAGCTGTAGAATTGTCAGAGGAGTTAAATAGTCAGATTGGGACATATCCAGTGGACAAAAACTCAATAGTTTGTGAACACGTGAAAAATAGATAAAGCCCCTGAAGACTCACTAAAATCAGCCTTTAGGAAAAGAATAAAAAACAAACATATGAAATTATAAATCCATTTGTGAAACCTAGGTTCCTAGTCGTAATATTGGGAAAAGCTTAAAATGTTTACTTGCAAGAACCTATAAATATGAAACAATTTATTAAAAAATGGGCCTTATATTATTAAATTGATTCCCTTCTACACTAAATTTACATGCTTTTTGGACAACAAAAACCAGTAGCATATGCCATGCTCCTTCTCTTCACTAATGTTTCTGCAATTTTTTGTGAAATCCCAGTAATTAGTCTACATAGAAACTAAAAGAGAATATTATGAGATGAGTAAAATTTATGGAAAGCCATATTCATGCATTAGTTTTCAGTGGTTTTTCTACCAGACTGGATGAATGAATTACACAGGTTTTGAAAGAAATCTACTGTCCATTCAATTCCACTAAATTTTTTTCAGCAGTCTAGATGGTGGACAGCAAAGTATACTGATGGCAACAGAAAAAGGTAAATTGAAGAACAGGATTAGAAGCCTTCATGAATTTCAACAAATTGAAAATAGTTTGACATAACAAATGTCATCTAATCAGAAGAGAAGATGCAATACAGAAAATCACAAGTAGGAACAAATGCAAGAATTTTTTTTAAAACAATTAGTTTTCTGGGATACAAAGAAAGAACATATCCAGTTAGAAGGATAAAATTATCCTTCCATTCCCATCTTACTGGAGTAGAACTGCTTTTGGAGTGCTTTGCATTGTGTAGTGGGGTGCATTCAAGAAAATTGTGGGCCAAGTAAGAGTCCATATGAGCATGTTAGGAATGACAAACGATTCAAAAGCATGACCTTTTAGGATGAACAAAATAAATGGTCCTGTAAAGCTTAAATAAGGAAAATTTGAATAAAAATATGATGGCAATCATAAAATAAAAACGTACTTTTGCAAAAGTCATCAGTTTGCTGTGTTCATAGTAGACGGGGTGAGAAGTAATGCGTTTAAACTGCAGTGAAATATTAGACAATAAGGAAATCCTTGTAATGGTTAGTATAATATACACTGGAAAGATTCCTCCAAGAAAATAAGAAATCTTTGGACTTTAAGAAGATACATAGGTGAGAAACAACATAGTATATTATATGTTTTTGCTGAGATAAGAATGAAACAGATTATCATTATTATTTTGTTCTAGTGTTATGATTATATAATTTACAGGGCATAAATTCTGTTTATAATACTGAAGGAGGTCCAAAGACTTATGTTTGTGTAATGAGTTAGATTGTCGGGACACTTGCTTTGCAGTATGGTATTAAGTTATTTGGTGTGTGATAACTGTGCTCTGAGTTTGGAACCTAGTGCTTCTTACCAAGTCTGTGTCTATACTCTATTTCTCCATCAAAACACATTTCTACATTAGTGGTATAAAAGAGAGGTGAGACCAGGCTTGCAGCAGACAAGAGAAACAGGATAAAAGTATAAACACTAGCAGGAAGAGACAAACACATTCTTCCTGCACAACATAAATGCACGTGGTTGAAATTATAAAGAGACAGATACTAAGGCCTACCCTTCCAAAGAAAGCACTACAGCTTTTGGCACATTCAATCTGAATTCACCCCTCAAATCTTTCTCATGAGAAAACCAAAAGGAGGCAAATGAGGCATTTTATACTTTCCTGAGTCTCTTTTTCTGTAGGGAAATGTGAAAAGTCTTTACTCTATTATACTGACTTTTAAACAGATACCTAATTTCTACTCTCACTTCTTTCCCTGCATCTCCTTTCCACTGGGGGCTGAGCCTATACACCAAGTGAAATCTTGTGCTATCTTTTGTTCAGCTAAACAGTACATTTTTCAATGTGCTGCAGGTCACTTATGATCCCTTGTAGTTTTCTGATACAAGCACAGAAAAAACCATGCAGATTATAGCTACTGAACTGTAGCTGAGCTGTATGTGGGGAAACAACAAAAGAATTTGAAAAGAACTGCTGAAGACCTCAGCATATAAGCACTATTGCAGTGCTGTGAGAAAAAAAAAACCTCAGATGTATTTAAATAAAACAAAAACGAACATTAATGTGTAAAATACCTCTGCATAAAACATTGATTAGAATGTTCCATATTTAAAAATAAGTGGGAAGGATGCAAGAAAAGCTACACAATTTATTCAACAACTGAAGAAAGCATGCTGTCGGCAAAGGCTTAAAGAGCTCCATCTGTTTCATTTAGAGGAAACAAAACCAAAAAGTGACTTGATTACAGTGTGTAAGTATCTTTACAAAGAGAAAATACTTGAGCAGCAAGAGCTTTTTCATTTTGTGTAGAAAAGGTAATGAGATGCAATAGCTCAAAGTTGAAGACAAAAATTTAAATAAAATATTTAATATAAACTTCTAAATCTGATGGTGATTACTACTAGAAAAAAATGCCAGTGAAATTCTGGTTTCTTTTCATGCATTCAAATCAGGATTGAATGCTTTTGGATTCATTGTGTGCTTTAATCAAAACTAGAGTAATTAGGTTCAGTACAAGGTGGTTAATGACAAACATTAACTTCCTTCTGGTACACAGACCTAATACAGAGAATATAACCAGTAATCTATGGATTGTTAGACTTGCAGAATAAATACACTCAGCCTGTAGCCCTTTCTGTGTCTTTCCTGGAAAAACATCAAAACAATTTAGTGAGACAGGTATATTTCTGTGACAGTAATAGCCCACCCTGAAGCACCCGGGCTCCATAGCATCACTGTCATCATGTGAAATGTGTATATCCTGGTTTTGGAGGTTTTGGAGGTTACTAGGATAACTGGGTGCAAGGTGTTGCTCTATTGTTACCAGAGTAAATAGCCATTTCTTGCCTGGCTACCAATGTACCAAGGGAAAAAATAACTTTTTATCAAAGTTGTGTAAACAGCTTTGAAAAACATCACTCTGCATTTAACACTTCTCCCCTCCTGCCTCAATACTCCTCAGTAGTCTCCAGTACATTCACTGTTTAAGGGAAAAGAGTCAAGCTGTGGTGTAATGTTCCCATTGTCCCCACTGCAGCCATGACGCCCAGCACACATGGCACTGCCATTGCTAGCCACTGCTCAGGTGTCAAGCTAAGAGCAGGCTTCAGGACTCTTCTAGTGGCCAGGTTGATGTTAGATCCATAGAATCATGGCATGGTTTGGTTTTGAAATGATCTTACAGATCATCTAGTGCCAACCCCAATGCAAAGGCAGGGACACTTTCCATGAGACCAAGTTGCACAGTGCCCCATCCAACCTGGTCCTGAACACTGCTAGGGATGAAGCATCCATAGAAAATAAAGAAAAAAGAGTTCATGACCAAAAGGAAAGACAAGAGTAAAGAAAAAAAAAAGTCAGCAAGTTACTAAAGATGGCACCAAATAAGGCTTCTATTTAGTATGGTCATACCAAAACTGACAGTGTCACACCTTTTATAGTATGATTCTATCAAAGCAAAGGATGTCAAAAGAGAATTGTTTCTTTGTCTAAAAAGGCAACCCAGTATATACTGGTCAAATATAGTCTAGTATAAAAATCCAGTATTAAGCTAGTTGGTATTGCAAAGGCAGTGTTGAACAACAAACTTTTTCCAACATCAATGGTTCGGTGGATTTCTTTCACAAGAGGAACCGTATACTAGAAAAAAACTAAACAAACCCTAAATAAAAGCATTCTTATCTAAGATGCCACTTCTGTTTCTCAAATTCATTAACAAAATATCTGTAAGGGATGAAAAATGCGCACTGGGGAAGTAGTTTGGAGGTTGATTTTTTTTTTTTTTTAATGTCAGGGTTTATTCACTTATTGCTCAGATCATAACAGAAAATTAAGTCCTAACAGGTTTCTTGAGGCAATTATAACAAAAATTTTGATTGAAATTCTGTGTTGATACGTTATTTTTCAGATGTACTCAGATGTAAATAGTTAAAGTTCACTCTGCTGGCATATTACTGTTCATTGTATGTTCATTGTTACATGTTTTATGTTCATGTATACAATGAACATACAACATATTGTATAATGTTATTGATACAATGACATTAACAGAAAAAATATGAAGTTAAGGAAAAACGAGGTTTATTTTCCACAGTAACTCAGGAAGGCTAAACATTTCTGCCCCATGTCCCACTGTTTGCTGTGTGCATTTTAATCGCTGTATGAGCTTTTCTAGATATGATTGTTTTTCTTTTTTTTTTAATGATAAGAGCCTCCTAGCAACTGACAATATTTTTTAAATTGAAAATTAAACCTATTCATATAAAATTATTATTTTCCAATTTATCTAAAAGTAACTAAGTACATAGTCACACCCAGAAAGATATTGATAGATGCTTTATATATGTTATGTTATGCATGATAGTTGGAATCACTACTAAAAAACCCCCCTACCATTATATCTGAAATAATGGAGATAAGCTGGAATACAAAAATAATCTCATAACACCTTCAGAAGAGCAAAGATAAGTAAAATTCCATACAAGCTAATTAAAGTTTTGATTGAAGAATTAACTTATCTTTTGTCAGGTGGCTCCAACTATTATTATTCACCCTCTAATTTAAACCAATCATGCTAAGTATTTGCAGATGGAATACTATTTGAAAAATGTGCCATTTGATTTCTCATAAAATAACTGACCCACTTTGCTTATATTTAAAATGACTGGAAAAAACAATTGATTTGCTTTTGTTTCATGCAATTAATTAACTTTTATGTATTATTTTATCAAAATTTTTATGTAATGTAATTTGCATCAAGATGAGACTTGAACAGATTTTTCTGCACTCTACTGATTTTTTTTCCCTATTCAAGTGTTCTGACCTGAATTCCTTCAAAGGAAAGCAGGTATACTTACACGTGACATGACAATAAGTATTCTCTAATAACTCAGAAATACATGGTTGAATACATTTCCATGTACGCATAAATGTTGTTTATTTTCCAGCATGTTAGCTTTGCACACCCCACTGTGGGAAACCTGCCCTCAGCAACCTGCCATTTACAGTGTTTGTGGCAACCAGCAACCCATCTGCACTGTTCCAGCTGAGCAGGGGAAAGGAAGTCAGCCCTTCATTCCTCCACAGCCTGCTATGAGTAAGAGTTCTGCTGGCTAGGAGCCTGGCGAATCATCCCTCTCTCTAGCCATCAGCCTCTGGGTTTTGTTTTGAAAAACCTTAGCACTTTGACTAGAGCTCAGACAGAGGCACATTGTTTAAATGAACGCGGTCATTAGGGGACATCACAGAAAAGACGTGGCTTTAATCAGTTAGGTTGGAATAGACCACCAAGATCTAGCCTTTGACCAGTCGCCACTATGTCAACTTAAACCATAGCACTAGGGGCCATGTCCAGTCATTTCTTGAACACCTCCAGTGTTCATGACTCCACCACCACCCTGTCAGCCCATTCCAATGCTTGACAACCCTTTCCATTAAGAAAGTCTTCCTGATGTCCAGCTTGAACCTCGCCTGGTGCAGATGTGTCCTCTTGTCTGTCACTAGCTGTCTCGAGAAAAGGCCAACCCTCAACTTGACAGAACTGTTTTTTGGGTAGAAGTAGATCTCTCAGGCCAGTTTTTTTTCCTTTGAATTGTTTGGGATAGTACTTCTTGTGATTAACAAGAAAAAGAGAATGTAGTAACTCAATAATTTTGTACTATGCAGTTGTCCTGATAGTAACTAAAAGCATATATGTCAGCATCTATGTGCCTAGAATAGAACAGGCGTACTGAAAACAAAACTTAGAATACCACAGGAAAAGATTTTTTGAAAGCCCAGAGAAAGACATTATTTTATGTCTTGTGATGTCTTGACCTGAGCTGCAAGACTTTGCACATCTTTGTATAATATTGGTTTTTAAATGTTCAGTGTTGCAGTGCCCACTCACTTAGTCATAATATCTACTAGAGAATTCTGAAAGCCCAGTAGTATGAGACATGACAGAGGAAACAGATTTGATCTTCAAAAAGCATATTAAAGGCTTGCATATTTATTTAGTCTCTTGTGTAAATTTAAGTCAATCTGTGACTGATAGTAGATTCTGACTGTTGATTCATTCTGTCTCATTATAACGGTAAACATTAATAAGACATGGGCAAAACTTAGAGGAAAGAATATTTTACACATAGAGAATTCATATGGACCATGATATAAGTGAGCAAGTCAGATTAAGAATCTCATGCATACAAACTACAAGTACAAAATTCAGTGCTAAGTGATGAAGTAAAAATCACTTTGGAATCAAGCTTTTTCTACCCAGTATTCACTGCTGTCACATTACTAGCATAGGGCTCATCCATATACATGAACAGCTTTGAAATATTTTTAATTAAAAATCAAATAAATCATTAAATCCATATATTCCAACATTTTAAATAGAAAAATGTTAAACGATGGAAAAAATATAATCCCATCATTTATTTAAGATTAAAAACCCATGCTTTCTCATCCAAAACCACTAAATTTCAGAGTTCTTTGGTTCAAATTACTTATTTTACCAGAGAGAATCCACTCAAATAATGACAATGGTCAGTAATACCACTGTATTATAAAAACACCTCATAAAACTGCCTCCTCTTTCTGTATCATTGATGAATTCAATACCCTCCCACTGACGTTTCAATTCGAGATGTCTTACTACCTAATGGATTAAAGGTGTCCCACTGTTCAATATTAAAATACCCTACTTCACTTATCTTCAGGTTTGGATGTGTTGAGCAAGATGCTTTCTAATTTTTGAGGCTGGCCAGTTTAACAGACTTGGACTGCTTTTACCTATCTCAACTTCCAGATGTTCTGAAAACCCCTTTAATTGGCAAAATCAAGTAAAATACTGTCAGGGAACAAGGTAGCAGTTTTGCCATCTGTCCATTTGTCCAGTAGCTCTTTATTACAGAATAATTACCATAACCCTGTATATGCAAATTACCACAGGAAGGCATTTGAGAGCAAGCTTTGATTATAGAGAAAGTATTTTCCTGATCTTTCTCAGGAGCTGCCTGTTTTGGACAGAGTAAGGGAAATTCTATGCAGCAAGTTCCAAAGGCTGGCAGAATTCTGGAGCTCATCCTTTCATCAACAAACAATTCAACTGGCAGCAGAAGCTGCAAGAGGGCTTCCTGCTCCTCTCAGGACCCACTCAGATGTTTTGGGCATTCCTGTCCTGCTGGTTTTCCTCTGTAGGAGAGAGTTATTTCTACCATCCATCCCTGCTCCCTGTTGCACATGTGGCACTGCCTCTTCCCAGCTCTGTTCTTAGGGAAGGACAAACATCCATCACTTGTGGAGCGCTACAGCCTGTTCCAAGGGGGATTCATCCAAGGGGGCCCTCCTGTCCTATGCTGCCCTTCCATCAGAGCTTTAGTGCACAGTGCACATGATCCCAATCGGGATTGATACCTCCATACATAGATAGCAAACAAGAAAATAAGCAAACAACTGGGCCCTAAGGCAAATTTGTACCAGAACAGCTAAGATGCTAAAGGTAAATGTTTTTTGGAAATTGCTTTTAATATGATAGGAAAACAAAATTGTGTTTAAAAGAAAAAAAAAGGTAAAGATCAATTTTACACAATTAGTGGACTTTTTCAAATGTTATTTCCTAGATCAAGTCTCATCAGAAGATTACAAGGTATGATTGACAGGACGTTAGCAGATGTGTTGATGAACTTTTTAACATGTGCCATCATCAGAGCTAATTGTTATCAGCTAACTGCTCTGTTTATAGACAATCTAATCCTTGTCTATATTGATTGTGTAATTTCTACATTGTTTAAATATTAGGTGGATAAAAATTTTACATATTGTCCTAGATTACAATGTAAGATGTGCCCAAAGTATGTTTCTATCACCATCTTCATGAGCTGTTGAAACCAGGTGAGGCAGTGTTTCCCTTATCTTCTGTTCATGGGCCCATCAAAGCCTTGCTGCATGACTCATAGATAACTCCTTCCGGGAGCTATCTCTGTTTAATGGGCCATCAAGGACCCACTGCATGACTCACAGAACGGTACAGCCCATTGTGAGATGCTCCGCCCAGGGGGAGGAGCCAAGCATTCCCACCTGGATAAATCTGGGGTTTAGGACAGCACAAGCAGCTTTTATCCACTGGACTCCCAGAGGAGACAAGAGCTACCAGACCTTTCTACAGGATCACTGCTTTGACAAGACCATTTCATCTGGGCTGCTACTAACAGGGTATCAGGTTGTATTCTGACTCTGTCCATGGTTTTTTGTACTATCGCATTTATTTTATTTTACTTTATTTTTTTTCCTCCTATTAAATTGTGTTTCTGACTTGGAGTCTTTCACTGGTTTTGCTTTCAAACCAGTACACATATATACACAAAATGTTTCCTTTAGCCCTTAAACAGCTTTTGAGTGTATCACTGTTACTATAGCAATATCTTTGCATGCCATTTACATAAATCTTAAAACTCAGAAGAACATGGAATACTTTTGCCACTGTTTGCCTTTTGTAGAAGATAGAAGCCCAAATATTCAGCATTTTGCATCACAGCCACTTTCTAGAGAGGCTGAAGCAGTTGTTGGAAGGCTTGGAGAGAGCAGACCTAATGAGATCCACAATGATGGACTGTGAATTAATTGTACAAAATGCATGAGCACACATGAAAATATTCGGTGTAATCAAAAGGATCCTTGTCACTACTTCTAATTCCAGTTAGTAGACTGGCTTATTTGTTTTCTTCTGGGAGCTGACTTGTCTCACACAAAAAAGCCAATATGAAGTGAGATCAATATTCACATTTGTGATGGAAAGCCTTTCACGTAGGAACTGCAGGAGAAAATTGAGCTTTTTTCATATTAGCCTATTATGCAGTCATGTGAACCTCTATGACTTCAATATAGGCCTCAAGGTATCCATTAAAATCTACTTATAACTGACTTGTAACTTTTTTACTGTTGACAGATCCTGAATCCTTCTTGTCTTGATATGAACAAGGATGTTACTGGCAAACTGTTTGCATCAGTATGAGTATAGGATGAAGAGTTCCTCCTAAGGAATACATACTCTGTCCCAGGCTTCCTTAGTGGCTCACACGCATTAATTTATAGTTCTGGTTCTCTAATGTGGACTCCATGACATCCCAAAATAGCATTGTGTTTTCAAACGAACAGCTTTCCCTGCATTACCCACTTCAAAATGACTGTCAACAACCCTCTGCAGAAAAGTTAGACGTTTCATTTTGCTTCTAGCAGTACAGAAGAAAGTTTTAAAAGCTTCTTCTTTTAAAATTTTGCATTAAACTTCTATCTATAGTAACAAATACTTTGTAATCACCTCTGTTATTTTCAAAACTGATGCAAAATAAACTTATTATGCAAACTCGTGATGGCAAAGCTGATAATATTAGGGTTAAAATCTTAGCCACTTAGAATCAAGATTTCAAAGGGAAGCAGAAACTACGGGAGGGGTAGATGGAAACTAGCAAGCTAGCGAAAATAATAGTCATGAGCTAGGTAATCGGCTTTGCTTTGTACAAGTTAACTGACTATGACCATGCGTAAATGTAGCTATTAAGTGTAATTAGGACTAATCAAAAGATAACGTAAGAATATAGGGAACAAATTGTAACTATGATATTCTTTCGAAATTCAAAGTCTTATGTTTCAGTAAGATCAATAAGAAGAATGGAAAATATTAAAATTAATCGTTGATGCCTTATGTAACTAAAAGGTATAAATTGTGGATCTGAATGTATCTCGACAGAACCAAGATCTGGGTGTTGACCCCTTGGTTCTCGGGCCCAATAAAGCACTGCATATAGCCATGCTGCTATGACTATATGTTTTTATTCCTACGCTAACATTTTGGCGACCCAGATGGGACTCTGTCGGACAGACCGGGGAAAACCCTGCCGATCACCTCTACGCCGGCACTGAGGAATTTTTCTCAAAAAGAAGTCATCGACAGGGACCCTGGTTCGCCCCACAAAGCCCCCTGGGAGGTAAGTGCTTTATTTTATTTTGGTATATGGTATTGCCTGCCTGTAAGACGTGGTGAAAACCACGCATGGTTGGGGCTAAGGAATTCCTGTGGTCTGCCTAGGCAACCGTCCATAAGACATCGCGAAAGCGTTGCAGGTCGGTAATTGTGGTTTTTTGTAGCTATAATGGAGAAACTTAAAGGGGTTTTCACAGGGGCAGGCAGCAATGCTCCTGCCCCACGAAGTTCTCCATTGGGGTGCTTGCTAGCACATTGGAAAGAGGGTAATTTCGGGCAAGAATTAAGTAAGTCTAAGTTGATTGATTATTGTAAAAGCTGGTGGCCAAAATATGCCTTGGAGGATGGAAAGGTTTGGCCCGAAAACGGGTCTTTGGATTCTAATACAATTTTACAGTTGCTGCTGTATTGTAAACGGGAAAATAAGTTTGATGAAATTCCGTACTTAGATCTGTTTTTCTATCTGCAGAAAAAGCCCGAGTGGCTTGCTCAGTGTGAACTAATGATTGTTAAAGTGTCTGAAAATGATAAGTGTATAGGCTGTGATCAAGAGAAACGTTGTTTGGAACATTTAGCAATGGATGAAACTGTTTATCGAAAAGATGATATGGAGGGCGATTTATTAATAGCCCCACAAAAAGGAAATTCTAACCCTATTTCATCATCCAGTTTAATATCACCTGATCCATTGACCCCACCATCTGAAATATTTTCGCCAACTCCTGGTCAAAGATACCCACCCTTCCCACAGGCTCCTGCTCAAATATATCCTCCGCTTCCAAAAACCCCAGCCCCGCCACTGATCCCAGCCCAGGAATCTTCCCCATATTTTCCCTCACACCCTTCCCCACCAATCTCTGCTCAAGGATCTTCTCCAAACCCCCCTCTCCCACCAACACCTGCTCAACCTCCTCTACAACCACCTGCTCCTCCTCCACTGACTCCTGCTCAAAGATATGCCCCTTTTCCTCCACCAACTCCCGTAGGGGGATACCCTCCTCCTCCCCCAACTCCAGCTCAAGGATACCCCCCTCTCCCACCAACACCTTCTCCTGCTACTCATGCTCAGACCTCCTTGTACTCTCCTGTGCCGCCTTCACCCCCTTTCCCAGAAAATGACCAAGACTTACCAGTAACACAGAGACAAAGGGGGGGTGCAAAAGAGGTTGCACAGGGAGCAGACAGTAGTGAAAGTGATGATGATAAACCAGTAGCTCACCGTACGAGATCAAGGCTAGCCCCAGCTTGGCCTGAGGCAAAACCACAGCCAAGAAAAGGTACATTAAAAACTAACAAACAAAAGAAAAGTTTAATTGCCCCTCTAAGACAAGGTGTGGGAGTGGAGGGACCGGTTTTTGTTAAAGTGCCTTTTTCCCCTGGCGATTTAGTCATCTGGAAAAATAGTGCTGGGAGCTACAGAGATGACCCTGGTAGGGTGGCCAGAATTTTTAAAATGATTGTTAAAACACAAAATCCGGACTGGGATGACATTCAAGTAATATTAGACACATTAATGGACTCTACTGAGAAAGACATGGTCATCAGAGCAGCCAGGGAAAGGGCAAAAGAGGATATAAGAAATGGAATTGTCACAGGAAGTCTAGACTACAATTTCCCAAGCGATGATCCTGGATGGGACCCTAATGATGCATCTGGAGTAGACATGATAAGGTTAAAGCAATATCAAGAATGGATACAAATTGGGGTCCAAACTGCTATACCTAAAACGATGAATTGGTCAAAACTATATGAAATTAGACAGGAAAAAAAGGAATCTCCAACTACCTTTTTGGAAAGATTAAAAGAAGCAGCCAGGAAGTACACTGATTTACAGTTAGATACAGAACAGGCAAAAATCCAACTTGCACTAATATTTCTTGGTCAGTCACAAGATGACATTAGAAGAAAATTACAGAAGTTGGAAGGGAGTGATTTGAGAAACTTAGACCGGCTCCTGGAAGTGGCGTGGAGGGTCTATAATTCTCGTGAGAAAGAGCAAACTAAACAGCAGAACCGAAATCTTTTAGCAATGATACAGGGGAAATCACAGGGAAGGGGTGGCAGAGGCAATCGAGGTAGAGGTAAACCTATGGGGCAGGGTGGCGGTAACAGTAGTGGAGTTGGCAGAGGACGAGGTAGACCTACCATGAAATTGGCTCTCGACCAATGCTCTCACTGCCTGCAGTTTGGCCATTGGAAAAGGGAGTGTCCAAACCGGTTTTACCAGAATGGTCAACTCCTACAGGATGAGGTTGCCAAGGTGATGGTGCTGTATGAAAGGGGGGAGGAAGAAAAGGAAAATACAGAACCGTTTGTTACACTGCTCTTGGGAGATAAGGAAATAAAATTTTTGATCGATACGGGTGCTACCCACTCAGTCTTGAACAATTCAGCTCTGAATAAATTGGAAGGGCAGATCGGGAATAAATCAACCACAGTTGTGGGTGCGACAGGGAAGCAGGAAAGAAGGTCATTTTTGCAACCCCTGGATTTGTGTTTTGGAAGTAAAGTACTAACTCATGAGTTTTTGTATGTGCCTGGTTGCCCCGTTCCACTTTTAGGTCGAGATCTATTGGCAAAGCTTGATGCAGTAATTACCTTTGAGAATGGGGAGTTACTAATGAAAATACCTGAATCCAAAACTGGGAAAATTTTAATGATAAAAGAAAAACCGATTCCTGCAATTCCCAGGGAAGTGGAAGAAGCAGTGATACCCTTCGTTTGGGAAACAGACATACCTGGAAAATCTAAACTAGCACAACCAGTGCATGTAGAATTAAAGGAAGGAGCTAAACCCATACAGGTAAAACAATATCCAATAAAATTAGAAGCACGATTAGGAGTAGCCAAAATTATTGACAAATTTTTGAAATACCAAATTTTAGAAGAATGTGAATCAGAATATAATACACCGATATTCCCAGTAAAGAAACCAAATGGAGATTACAGACTAGTACAGGACCTTAGGGCAATAAATGAAATAACCAAAGATATTCACCCAGTAGTTGCAAATCCATACACATTGTTAACATCCGTAAAAGAAATTTATAAATGGTTTTCTGTGATTGACCTTAAAGATGCATTTTTCTGTATACCTCTTGATGATCAAAGCAGGAAACTATTTTCCTTTGTATGGGAACACCCACAAAACGGGAGAAAAACCCAACTCACCTGGACACGACTACCCCAGGGTTTTAAGAACTCCCCCACTTTATTTGGAAACCAACTAGCAAGAGAGCTGGAGATCTGGACCAGACAAGGGCAAGTACCAAGAAATCAATACCTTTTATTGCAATATGTTGATGACATACTGATAGCGACAGAAGAAAAGGCAACCTGCGTAAAGGTAACAATTGAGATCTTAAACTCACTGGGTATGGGAGGATACAAAGTATCCAAAGAAAAGGCACAAATTGCCCGAGAGACTGTGATTTACCTGGGATGTGAAATTTCACAGGGACAGAGAAAATTGGGTACTAATCGTATCCAAGCTATTTGTGCTATTCCAGAGCCCCAGAATCTGCACGAGCTGCGAGTCTTCCTCGGGATGGCAGGATGGTGTCGCCTATGGATCATGGACTATGGGCTAATTGCCAAACCATTGTATGAAGCACAGAAGACGCAGCCATTCACCTGGGGCAAGCCACAGAAAGAGGCCTTCCGAAAACTGAAGGAAGCACTAACAACTGCTCCAGCTTTAGGGTTACCTGATCTTTCCAAAGACTTTCAGCTGTTTGTGCATGAAAGGCAACGCCTGGCACTGGGAGTCCTGACCCAACGTTTAGGAAGCTGGAAAAGGCCGGTCGGCTACTTTTCCAAACAACTGGACAATGTAAGTGCCGGATGGCCTTCATGCCTGCGAGCAGTAGCAGCCACTGTGCTGCTGATACAAGAAGCCAGAAAGCTCACGATGGGAAGACACATAGATGTCTTTGTGACACACATGGTAACCACTGTGCTGGAGCAAAAGGGGGCCTATTGGCTATCTCCCAGCAGGATGATGAAGTTTCAGGCAATACTGACAGAGCAGGATGATGTAACATTAAAAACAACTAACCTTTTAAATCCAGCCTTGTTCCTAGGTACCACGACCGAAGAAGGCCCTTTAGAGCATGACTGTGTGGAAGTAATAGAATACACCTATGCTGCAAGAGAAGACCTGAAGGATGTGCCATTAGAACAACCAGACTGGGAACTGTTCACAGATGGGAGCAGCTTCGTGGAAAATGGGATCAGATACGCTGGATATGCGGTAACAACAACCAGTACAATAGTAGAGGCAAAAGCATTACCACCAAATACATCTGCCCAAAAGGCAGAACTGGTAGCATTGACCAGAGCTTTAGAACTAAGTGAAGGAAAAAGGGTAAATATATGGACTGATTCAAAATATGCCTTTGGGGTAGTACATGTGCATGGGGCCCTGTGGAAAGAAAGAGGAATGTTATCTTCTCAGGGCAATCACATTAAACATCAAGATACAATCCTGCAATTAATAAAAGCAGTACAGAAACCTGAACAGGTAGCAATTATACACTGCAAAGCACACCAGTCAGGAAGCTCCAAAATCTGCGAAGGAAATCGAAAAGCAGATTGGACAGCACGACAAGCTGCTCGAGAAGTACAAACTGCAATGGCATTAATACCTATGAAATTTAATGCATCTCAATTCAATTTGCCTCCAGAGCCAAAATATTCACCAGAAGATGAGAAGCTAGCACACCTGCTGAATGCGCAGAAGAACTCGGAAGGGTGGTATGTAACCATACAAGGGCAAATAGTGATACCTCCCTTAATAATGAGAGAAATCTTACAAATTAAGCACAATGAATCCCATTGGGGAGCAGAGGCATTAGTGAAATCAATAAGACGCAATATGGTCTCAGTACGGATGTTAACAATTGCAAAATCTATAATGGCAAAATGCGAGATTTGTTTGAAAAACAATCCAGTAGCTAGACGACAGACACAGTTAGGAAAGATTCGGGTGGGCACAGAACCTGGAGACTATTGGCAAATTGATTTTGTAGAACTACCCCGGACTCGGGGGTACAAATATCTCTTAGTAGGGGTTGACACGTTTTCTGGATGGCCAGAAGCCCTTCCCTGTCGCACAAATCAAGCAAAAGAAACAGTTAAATGGTTACTGCAGGAAATTATTCCCAGATTTGGGGTACCTATAGGAATCTCGTCAGATAGGGGCCCACATTTTATAGCCACAGTGGTAAAAGAAATAAGTAGGTTGCTGGGTATCTCTTGGGACCTTCACACACCTTGGAGGCCCCAGTCGAGTGGACAGGTGGAAAGAATGAATCAGACTTTGAAAAGGCAGATCAGCAAGATATGCCAAGAAGCTAAAATACAGTGGCCACAAGCTGTACCAATAGCTCTGTTGAGAACTAGGATAAAGCCAAGAAGTGGGATGTCAGTTAGTCCTTATGAGATATTGTATGGAAAACCATACGAATCTCCTGAGCCAAATCCAAACATACATGTTACGGGTAAAGCAGAGGTCTATAATTATGTCTTGTCTCTTGGGAGAACTCTAGCACAGCTTCGGAGCGCCCTCGTGTGGAATAGACCACTGACCCTCGAGAATCCAGTCCACGATATATGCCCAGGGGATACGGTGTACATCAAAACCTGGAATGAGGAACCGTTGAAAGGAAGGTGGAATGGACCTTATCAGGTACTGTTGACCACTTTCACTGCAGTCAAGGTGACTGGAGTAGACCCTTGGATCCATTACACCCGTGTGAAAAAGGTTCACCCTGAACTAGACGCAGTGTGTGCTGCAGAACCCATGGGACCTACCAAGCTGAACTGACTAAAATACTATTTAAACAAGCAACATCAACATTAACACAACAGAACTAGATCCTGATACCACAAGACGAGAACATTGAAAATGGCAACGTATAGCTACCTTATTAGTAAAGGATGTTGCAGAACTCTCAGGCATTAATTTTCACCTTCTAATACCAGTAGGGATAGTAGAATTATTAATTGGGTTGTAGGAAATATAGAAATAATAAATAGACGATTAGCTAACCAAGTTAGAGGTAATTGTTTAAATATAGAGGGTGCAGGTGGTAGAGAAAGATTATTTATAGTTTTTTGTAAACAAAGGTGGTGGGTAAATAGAAGGACCATTTATTGAAGAGGTTGATGCCAAGAGTGTTGAAAATACTAGGGAACCTGTTAGAAGAGAATTTCAGCAAGATTGAAACGATTAAAGTATATAAAAGAGACACGACTAGTAAAACAAAGTGTGATAAAAAGTGCTTATTTCTGTAGAAATACAAATAGCAGAAAATGATTGAAATCAGGACCGTAAGAATTGGGGCCGTAATTATGTTGCTAATGGGGATCAATGTTGCTTTGAGATATGGAATGCAAAAGGATCAATTAACTACTCTTCATCTTAGAATGAAGAGGGGAGTCGAAAAACAAATACAAATGATCAATATATCCAACCCAAATCAGGCTGAAAACTTAATGATTGGATTAGTCAAAGACTTTGCCAAAATGCAAAACACCAGCAGAATAACTGCCTGTTTGCCAATACCAAAAGCAGCAGGAGATCCATTAAGCTGGGGAATTATAACATCAAAGTTACCGGATATTGAAGAAAACAAAACAGTTACATGCAACCAGGTGCCAGAGCAAAAGACTATAGAAAAGGAATTTTGGAAAGCTGCAGGGACTGTAGAAATCATGAGTGCATCAGAATGCGTACATCTAGGAGGCAGACTAGGAAGATTTATGGGAAATCGAACTATGTTTATCTTAGTTAAAGACCCAGAGATTGGAAAATGGGAATGCTACTTTCCACATAGTGTACACTATAAAGAAAATGTTACAGTAACCACTCTTTTATGGCAGTGTGAGGAAGAAGATTGGAAAGGTGAAATAAAACCTTGGGAAAGCGCCTGGACCCTCAGTATACTCCAGAAATTTCAATACATGGCAAGTACCCCCTGGTGTATCAAATGGGAAGGCACTGAGAATGAGACAGATCCAGCAATAATGAATACTGCCACTAGTTATAAGACACAGGCAGATAAGGTAAGTTGGTGGACATGCAAGAAAATATACGATTGCAGTTCTGATGATATAGAAATAAAACGGATGGCACCACTGGCAATAGCCTTGCAAATTGGTTGTGCCTGCAGGGGACTCAAACACAATCAAATTAAAATAAGTCCAAGAATTATGATAGGATGTACTAGAAGTTCAATCAGGAGTCCAGGACAATTTGTATGGGCAGCAAGTGATGGTACCTGGACAACACATTTGCCTGTGGATGGGAAAGTAAAAGAAATTACTCTAGGCCTTCCTACTTTATGTCCAATTTGGAAAAAGTCCCCATTTAATGGAAAACGTGAACTTTTGCAAATAAGAACAAGACGAGAAGTTCCAGGGAACGAGAATGAAAATCAGGAAGAAACTTGGAAAGAACCCTCTAGTGGAGTAAAATTTGGGTGGGCCTTAGAGTCCCTATTCAGTCCTGTAGCAAGCTATCGAAATAGAGAAACTCTGTATAAACTCACAGGCCAGGTAGACAGGTTAGCAAGAGTCACCCGAGAAGGATTCAAAGAATTAAATGTACAACTGCAAGCTACTACAAAAATGACTTTACAGAACCGATTGGCCCTGGACATAATTCTCCTGAAAGAGCATGGAGTATGTGGATTTTTGAAAGGACAAGTTGATCACTGTTGCATCCATATACCAAATGTAACAGAAAATGTAGAATATGATATTAGTCAGTTAAAGCAAATAGGACATGAGGTACAAGAAGAACAAAAAGACTTAGCTACAAGTTGGTTAGACAAAATTTTTAAAGGTTTAGGATGGAATATAGATTCATGGGTTAAATCTATCCTTGAGAGTTTAATAATGTTGTTAATCATTCTCCTAGTGATTTGGTTAATTTACAGTATCCTGAAAAGAGAAATACAAAAGAATTCCTCTTGGAACCGAGCCATCATGAAAGCGTTAACACGAGACAGGGATCCACATCCATTATCTCCAAGATCTCCGGTTTGTAACAACACCCGCAACAACGGCTACAACAACTACGGATTTGAAGATGAACATCGAGTATAAAACTCAGAAGATAAAGGACTATATTAAGTGAAAACATCTACACTTATTGAATTGTGAAGTGAAAATGTTTTCAAAGGGGGGAAATGATAATATTAGGGTTAAAATCTTAGCCACTTAGAATCAAGATTTCAAAGGGAAGCAGAAACTACGGGAGGGGTAGATGGAAACTAGCAAGCTAGCGAAAATAATAGTCATGAGCTAGGTAATCGGCTTTGCTTTGTACAAGTTAACTGACTATGACCATGCGTAAATGTAGCTATTAAGTGTAGTTAGGACCAATCAAAAGATAACGTAAGAATATAGGGAACAAATTGTAACTATGATATTCTTTCGAAATTCAAAGTCTTATGTTTCAGTAAGATCAATAAGAAGAATGGAAAATATTAAAATTAATCGTTGATGCCTTATGTAACTAAAAGGTATAAATTGTAGATCTGAATGTATCTCGACAGAACCAAGATCTGGGTGTTGACCCCTTGGTTCTCGGGCCCAATAAAGCACTGCATATAGCCATGCTGCTATGACTATATGTTTTTATTCCTACGCTAACAAAGCCAGTTATCAAAGTAAAAAGGAGAAAAAGATCTTACAGGAAATATATCACATCTCAGTTTTGTAATGCTGAACAATATAAGAATATGTTTGCATGAATCAAGAAAACTCACAGATGTCAGTGGCAATTGCAAGTGCTATTACTTTCACAGATTATAAATCTCTGTATATTTTCCTGGATTCTTTACATCTTGTTTTCCTACTTCTAACCATTGGCAAAATATGAATGAAGAATTTCTAAACTGAACATCACTGGTGTTACTACCAACCTGAAATGCTCTGTTTAAAACTAACCTAATTTTGTCTCCTCATCCTTCACTGTTCTACTTGCTTTTTTGACTTTTCATTTCTCCATAATAGATCTCTTCCACTTTTTTCTTTTCCTCTCCATGAGTACCCACACATTTTGAACTCTCTGGACAAATCTGTTTGGCTCTTTATTACAAGATCCAGTAACTGTGTATGATTTCTTAGACTGCCACTGCTTGTCTTCGTATGTTACTACTTATGACTACTGTTGCTCCATTTGCCTCTCTGAAATCAGCAGCTGAAAGTCAGTGTTCAGTGCCTGACATAGTTCTTTAGATGGCATATTAATTTTGGGAAAAATTTGGAGACAAATCGTTTCGTGATTTCCCCACGATCCTGTTAGCTGCTTCTGATGGAAAATAGAGCCTTGAAGACTTCCTGATGCAAGAGCTATTTTCTTTAGTTAGACAGTTTGTTAGACACACAAATTATTGTGCAACTTACCAGAATTTATCATAAGAATCTGATGACATCTTTTGTATCAGTAACAAAGTGTCATCTTACTAAGATTTTGTTCTTGTTACTATCTCAATCAAGTATGGTTGTGATAAAATCTTCTGAAAAAAATAACACCAGCTATCTACTCACCTATGCTTCATAGACTAGGTGTTTTTGAACAACTTTTTTCTTCTATGCAAAATATAGGTTTGCTTTTCATACATACACTGCTTTCATTTTTATCATATTAGGAGGGAAATTAAAACAGATTATCAATCATGTAGAACCCTGAATTGATTTTACTTTTATTAATGTTAAAATACTGAACAAAGTGAAATGAATTTCAGAAAAGAAAATAAATTGTTTAACTATTTAGTGTCGTTTCCAAGTTAAAAGAAATCTTACCAGTGAATCCTGGAGGACAAGCACAGCTGTAGTCTGCAACCAGGTCTAAACAAGTTGAATTGCTTTTACAGAAGCCATAAGTACACTCATCAAAGTTGATTTCACAGTTCAGGCCTTCAAATCCTTGGAAATAAAACCAAAGAGCTATGCATTATTCAGCTATATCTGTGCCTTATTTTTCTAAAGCAATGTCTTTAGGTCCCTTATTTTCAATTTACTCTTGTGAAAAATGATCTTGAATCTTTATGGAAAGATCATTCTAAAAGTTTTTCCTGCTCTGTCATTAATAGGAAAATGCATTTTTTTTTGTCAAATATACTTTAAAAGGAGTCAATAAATGAAAGCATAATTTTAGGATTTGGTATGTTCATTAATCTAGTTCAACTTTTAGTTGAGCAGAGACTTAAGAATTTATGAATCTGCTGCCATATTGATGAAGTTTGAACATTATAGATGAAGTGAATCTGGGATTTGGACACCTGCTGTCAAAATACAAATCAACTCTTAAAATCTTTCTTAAAATCAGTTCTCAAATAGTTGCTTTTCTACTTTTTCCTTACTCATTTTACAGCACCCTAGAATTATCAAGATTACAAGAGGCTTTCCAGATCATCCAGTCCAACTAATACCCAGCATCACCACACTCACCTGTGAACCATTTTCCCAAGTGACACATCCAGACACCTCTCAAACACTTCCAGAGATGATGACTTCACTATCTGCCTGGGCAATTATTCCAGTGTCTAACCACTCTTTCACTGATTTTTTCTTAGCTATTAATATCTAATCTGGACCTCCCTGGACACAATTTAGGACCATTTCCTCTCATCCTTTCACTACAGACATGGCAGAAGAGACAGACCCCCACCTCAATGAAACCTCCTTTCAGGTAGTTGTAGAGAGCAGAGAGGTTCCCCTGAGCCTCCTCTTCTCCAAAATAAATAACCCCAGTTTCTTGAGTCATAATGACTTTTTGCAAACTCAGAGGTCCAACAGTGTTTTCTTGTAGTTGGAATTGCTAGAAAATCTCCTCTCCAATATCTGATGTTTCATGCTCTTGTAAATGTACTCTAATTCATGGTCATGCTACAAAATGAGTGTCATTAGTGCTGTCACAGGCCATGGCTGCGGGAAGACCATGACTAATGCTAAGCTATCGGTACCCTCAGTGCAAGCCATATTCCTACAATTTCTCAAACTGACCATAGAACCAATTTCCACTGATCCTTAAGTCATAAAACTTTAGAATTACCCTTTTTCATTAATAATGTATAAAATAACAGTTCTTATTTGCATTTAAAGTTTAATCAGACCCATGTCTCACAGGTAACACATAAGCCACAAAATTATCAATGTGTATGCCAAGATTTATTTTTGTATAAGCTGGTCAGGCAGGCTTAAACAGCAAAATGATCTTTTCCAAGGTTAATTTCCAGCTACCTTCCAATATCTATTTTGGCTTCTAATTTAAACTAACTAATGACAGAGGCTGTACTTATGAGAATTATTTGTGGCAGTTTCATCTCTTGTGATGAGTTTCTGAACTCATCACCACTGGAATGCCTGTATTAATATATACATACCTGAAATATTGTCAGCTATGAAATCAGCTACCATGAGTCCATATTTACAAAACAGTAGAATTTGAAGATTAAAATAAAAAAAAATTAAAAGATAGAATGTACCAGGTTATAAATGACAACCTTGACTTTCTTTTAAACTAAAAATTCATTTTAAAATATTCATAAGAAACCCATCTGTGAAAGCATTTCAGAAAGAAACTGCAATTTTAAGAGTTTTTTAAAAATTTAGTTTTTCTTTGACTAATTTTCTTACTGAAATCACTATTTTTTTATACAGTACTGATAACAATGAGCAGTGTGCATTTTTAAAGAAACAGACCACAGGTACTGAAAATCATATTGTTTTTACTATGAAAGTTCTAATAGATTTTTACTGATAGCCTATTAAAGTCATTATGACCATCGTAGCTTGCTATGATCAGTCAGAAATCTGCACATTATACATGAAGTTAAAAAAAAAATTTTGTAAGTTTATTGATGATATTTTCCGTGGAATTCATGTACTGCTCATTTGTGCTTTCTCCACTGCTTCAAACTTTGCAACTATCATTATGTTCTGTCATAAGAAATGCAGCATTTACAAGTATATCTCTCTCCATTCTTAATTTGTCTCCAATCTAAATGATCATAATGGTTTTGGTAGACACCTTGACTTGGTGGACAAAAATGCCAAGCAGACTTTGGAAAGGAATGAATGACTTTCATAGAAAGGAAGTTTTAACAATGGCTTTGAAGCCTGTTAAGATTTGTTTTGCAAACTGCAGGAATTTTTGAAAATTGTCAAAGATAATAATAATAATAAAAAAATTGAACAACTTACCTTCAGGGCAAAAGCAATCATAGCTATTGACATAATTCTGACAAACAGCACCATTCAAGCAGGGAGATGAATCACATTGATTCATTTCTGTTTCACAGTACTGGCCTGAAAAACCTGCAAATGAAGTAAGATAAGCTTTGATTTTCTTTGTCATTGTGTATATTATTAACATGAAACCTATATTTTAAATGGTGTTCTTTAACTAAAACCCAGAGGTCTTATGATCCATATTCTCCTGGAAAAGGAAACTTTAAATCAGAGTTATTAATTTCTTATTCAATATTACAAATACATCTTTATTGATGGAATAAAGCAATAAATTAAGTAAGAAATCTTCCAGAATGCAAGAAGACATTCATAGCTTTATGAATACAAGGTAGAGATTTTCCAGTGTTTTTCTTGTATTAGAGTAATTTTAGTATTTTTGTTATATAATCACAGAATGTTTTGGGTTCGACTGATTTTAGAGATTTACTAGTTCCAAGCCCTCTGCCAGGGGCAGGGACACTTTACACAAAACCATGTTGCTCAATACCTTTCTTTAAATTTTGCCATATCAATTTGAGAAAGAGTACATCAATCATATTCTATTCACTGTGTTGTCCTTATTGCTGTGGAGAGTAACAAAATACAGAGTACAAATATACTGAGGCATAGCAAAGATATGCTGCACGAGTCAGGTCTCAGGACAGCAAAGTGCATGGCTCAGTTATGGTACATAAGGCTGTTGGGTTTATTTCTAAAAGAGGGAAAGTGCACATCATTAAAACAAAAATCTGAAGACTAATTAAACTTGTATAAGGAAAGAATAGCTCGGTTTTCTCATTTCTTAGAGGTATTTCGAGATACTGTACAGGGCATAGGTGCCATAGCACCAGCAGTGGGGGCTGCTAGGGGGTCTTGTGAGGAGAGGAACACAGGGATAGAAATTGTAGTAGTAGATCTGCAAAACAAAAAATTATTAAATTAGCTTTCATTATGAGGAAACAGAACAGAATTACCCACTTGCCCCTATATTACGTGTTCTAGACAAAGACGAGTTGGTATTTTCATAATTAGCAATCAAAGGCACAAGACTTAATCTGAAGTATAATGAAGAATTATTCTAAAGGGCATATAATGTGAATCAAGACCTATATATTTTAATTTCCTTTGATGATACTCAATATCAAAGAAAATTTGGGGTGGGGTTAGAAAATTACTGACACCAATGAAATGAGCTCATACTTTATATGCTTAAGATATAAAATTCAGGGAAGAAAATAAGAATAAAAAGCTGTTTTGCAGGTGAATGTATTAAAAAACTGCAGGACAAATTCCTTTTGCCTGTGGTTTAGAGCATTATGACCTTTATGAAAACAAAAGTGATTAGGCATAGCTTACAACCTACTTTAATTTAGCTGATACAGATGATTTTTATAAGTCTTAACAAGTTAGAATTGCTTTCTAGAATTTATGTTCTTTTGAAAATGTTAGATTCTAACACCTATAACTGAGAACTAACTACCTAGTTGGAAACTAATTCAGATTGGAAATTTAACTATCTGCAATCTGGCCTAAATAAGGTTGTTTTTTTAATTATTCATTAAAAAGACAGAAAATTAACATGTTCTTATTCTTAGCAGAAAGTCCTCAATGAAGGAAAAGGGAATCTGCATTATGAATATGTCAGAAAAGCGGGACTCATACTCCCTGGATGCTTAAATCTACTAGATCTAATTCTTATTCACTAATGGCAAGAAATCTTTGCTATTAATTTTTTCTTTAATAATACATGTGTTTGTAAAAATGAAACAACATATGTCTAACTTTTGTATGGCTCTACTAGCTTCTACTAAATTTTACCAATACAAATGTGATCCAGGATCATCTAAGAGTTTGAATTCAGACAATCTACATCAAAGCAATAATTTTATATAGTGGTAAATCTCCTAGACATTTTTAAAAGATGAAAGCATAAAACTGAAATATATTTTATGTTACAGTCTTTAAAGTCTCTACTCTTAAAATGTCAAGTTAAGCCAGTTACTAAAGTAGATTATATGTGAATTTCTTGCACAGAGGTTATGCATTGAAAAATAATGTGCATTGGAAAACTGAACTGTCTACACCTCAAGTAATGATGTGTGAATTCTACTTGTTGAGATCACATTTTTTTATGTCTTTGTTCCAAAAGAAGATCATTACTTTATTAAAAAACATTCTCTGAGGTCAAACAGTAGCTCAGTCCCTAGAGCTGGTTGGATTTCAGGTAGAGAAATGTCACAGTATTTTCTATTTCAAATGCATATTGTCAAAACAAAAGGAAGAGTCTCATTAGAGAAAAGCACGGCTTTTTCAAGAAGATGTAAGGAAGATGTGTCTTACAGTGAGAACCTTCACTGGAAGAACCTCCTAAGGGACTTAGTAGGTTCACCATCACAGGAGGTTTTCAAGAGACAATTGAACAGGGTGCTAGATACTCTCACCTAGGCTCCCTTTGTAATCAAAGTTTGGGCAAAATGATCTTCTGAGCTCCTTTTCCAACTGGGTTGTTCTATGGTTCTATAACAATAAAACAAAGCCTGTAAAACGGGCTGGTAGAATGATCAGGGAAATAGAAAGCCTGTCACAGAACAGAGGACTCAGAAGTTCTAGTTTGTTTGGTGTAGCAAAATGTAGGCTGAAAGGAGATATGAGTGTTTCCATTAACTATCAATGAGAAAAATTGCCATAAAATGTGAACAACTATTTAAGTTAAAGAAAAAGCATTACAGGTATAAAGTGACTTTATCACAAACAAATTTAAATTGCATAGTAGAAAACCTTCTCAATAGAGAGATTCTACTAGTACACACATTCATTAGAGGTTGTTATAGAAGTACTCGTCATTCTCATGAGCTTCTTTAATTTTCATATATGAATTGTGATAGCATTTAAAGACAGAATATAAGATTCCTTGCACAACAATTTTTTATGTGATAACATGCCAGCTTTGTAGTAAGAAAACATATTAGTAACCTGAATATGATTTAAAAAAACCTCAAAAAATCAAGATTACATTTATAATTGAACTATCACTGTACCCAAAATTATTATTAATATAGAAGTCTCCTCAACAGTTAGAATCGAGTAAAAAGCAGAGAAAGGAGTTATTACCTCTTAATCTAAGATTTTAAATAATCCCCTAAACAGAAGACACACCTAGTTTTCTGGAATTTATCTGACACGTAGGAGTATTGGAGTACATGTAGAGAAACAGCATAATGTAAGCAAAAAGAAATTATTCAACTTCAGATTGTAATGCATTTACACAGAGAGGAACAGAGATGGTACAGGAAATCACACTGGCAACATTAATTCTGGCTTTTCTGGATATTGAAATCCTAATAATACTTTTAATATTATTTGTGGGTATATGCATACTAGGGGCATTCAAGTATTAAGAAGGAAATAATAAAGTGGTGCAAGAGATACAATATAGCAAACTGTTAAGCTTTTATGAAATTCCACTGACCTAGATTAATCTAGAAGAGTTAAAGAACAAATCTCATCTACCAGATGCTTAAGTGTTCTAAATCTGCATGTACATGATTTGTTTTACATCTGGCCATTCAAGGTTAAGCCATTACTATCTCCATGGGGTGAAGAAGAGAAGGGGCATATCCATAATTTAGTTATCTTGTCTTCTGTAAACCACCCTGCATCTATAATAGGGTTTCATCTAATATTTTTATTTTTTTGAGTCTTCAGTTTTCTGAGCCTCGGATAAAGAGCAAAAATTTCAAAACAAGGAGAGAACAGTCACATTAAAATTATCTTGTACAAGTGTCAGAATTATTTGTACAGGAGATAAAGCTTTCTTGACAGCCGGTTGAAGACTGCTGAACAAATTTCAATAGCAATTAAGAACAAACATATAGCAAAGAGTACATGTATTCCATTATTAAAAAAAAAAAATACAAAGGAAAAACAACGCACCTGTATGATTTGCCCTTGCAGAGAAAAATAAAGACACGCTTGCAGGAGGGACACACCCAACAGTGGGCCTGAATAGAAAACCATGTCCTCTGACAGGATGATTTTATAAAAACTATGCAAGTTGAGGCTTGCTGATTTTACTTATGCTACAGCAGGAGAACTCCCAAGCTTTTCTTTAAACCTATTCTAATTTTCCAATGCCCCAACAAATTTTTGTTTAAAGTTGAAAAGCATCAGAATGGTTTCTTCCATTTCTGTAAAGAAAAACTTTCCTTTTTTTCCCCCCTTTTTTTTCTTTTACCATTAGTATTTGTCTTTTTGAGAGGATGTCATTATGGCAGACAAATTTATAGAGCCACATCAAAAGAAAGGGCATAGGAACAGCTTCTGGATACCTCCCACAGATAAAAAGCTGCTATGACAGGACAAAGAGCCCTGTTCCAAGAACAATGCTAAACATACCTGTTACCACGGGTAGCACAGGGACAACTATTGTTTCATTTATATCTCTAGGCCTGAGAAATCCCTGCTTACATTTGTGACTTTTAGGACTTACAGCTCGAGTGAAAAGAATAGCAAGATTTATAGCTCAAATATAAGGAAAAAAAAGAATTTGTGGAAGCAGTTGTAAGAAAATACAACATATTTATATAGTCAAAATTTGCCTTGGTGAAAATGCATTAGAGGCAGTATAAAAGGATTTAAGGACCTGTTTTTAATTGTTGTTCTCTCATTTGGATTTCTGCTTTCCTTTCTTGTTGGGGTTCTGTTTTTTTTTGTAGACATGTCTTACTCTATTTTTTCTAACAGATTTTATACTGACAACAATATAAAATATTCTTGATCAATTCACTGTCGAAGAAATAGAATGAACAAAAATTATTAGAAATAATAGTAGTACATCTGGAGTCTAATAACCAGATGGACACTTTTCTGTCAAAGAGACTAAAATTCTCATGCAAGAAACTGTGACATTCTCATTGCCCATCAGATGCAAAACATGGATGTCATTTTTTTTCCAGATAAGCATCTCAGGGGACACGCAGCATTGTTAATTTCTTTTAAATAATTCAACGGTCCATTAAAAAATTCACATATCTTTAGATTCCTAAGTCTATTTAAATTAGCTTTCCTTATAAGCAAACTATTCAGGACAAAATTTTACACTAGTAACCCAAACATAAGTTTACAAATAGTTTGAAGATTAAGTCTAAGTAACAAATAGTTCATAGCATGTAGCATTTGAACTGAGTTGAATGATAATTTTTGCCTCTTGCTGGCAAATTCTGCATAAATTCTACCATGTAAAGAAGTAATGGAAGCTCCCTAATTTTCCATAATTTATAAAGGCAAAGTTGTTGAGTATGAATCCCAGTGAAACTGGTTGAATTGACATCCCTGAAATTTGGTAACCATTCATCAATATAGAAGTCCTTAATGTGACTATAAGAGGGGAAAAAAAAAAAAGCTTAAATCATAAGTACTAGCAGACAGTAGATAATTGGGGATTTGGGTGTGGGTAAACATCTCAAGCAGACATCGGCAACTTGTTAGCTGCACTCATCGTGTGGCCTTATTGTAAACCTTGACAACACTATGACAGAGATTGCAAGGAGAGGTTAATCTTCCAGTTGAGATGCCATGAGAGAATCATCCATTTAATCGTATGTTTAGACTGAGAGAACTGGGGAGGGGAGGGCAGTCCAAGAGAGTTGGAGAGAGCTTCAGAGAGAGTTGATGCTGAACAACAGTAGTTCCTGCAAACAAGAAGTGGTGAAGAGAAGAGGGGTGGTAAGAAAGAAGTTGAAGATCCTGACTGGAAGAAAGATCCTGGAAGTGTGGCAGGAGCCTGGAGATCAGACAGATGTGTGGGAGAAAAAAAAGAAGCCAGGGTATGCACAGGTGCTGTGGTTGGTAATGCTCAAGACTGGTAACTTTGAGTAGCAGCTCAGCATGATGCAGTGTGTCTTTCTTCCTGAGCTTTTCATAAAATCAAACCATGGCAGACGTAGCACTGAAAGGGTTTAAGTGGGATAACCAACTACAGTAAGAGCTCTTACCTGGATTGTTCTTAAATAAACCCTATTATCCAGATTTGTTGTGGACAGTCATTTGCATTGTTGTCAATGACTGGCACCAAACATGTAATTTTGAATAGGCTCCAAAAATGCAGCTTTCCTTGACAGAATATGTTGCTTTACTTACAGTGAAAAAGGAGCATACTAGATGATGATACACTTATCTTTAGTAGTCTTAGATGTGTCACTAATAGACCAAATGTATTTCGTTTGCTAAGTATTCAAAGATAGTCCAGCTCATTATCATACCTTTCTGGTACAGAAAGATGCTGCTTTCTAGTTGCATGATTAAAATGGGAGCTTTTATTAAATAAAAAAAGATTTGACCTTAGAGCCAAACAATTTGAGTCAGTGTAATTTTTTTCTCTTACAGAAGCAGGATAGTAAATTTCTCTTCCATCTAGGATTTCAGTGAATCAGTATGCAACTATAGTCAGGATAAAAACAAAAAAAAAATTGGAAAATGAATATCCAAAAATTTTAAAAAATCAAGTAAGGGTCCTCTGAGGGGAGTAGCTGAGCTGCATTTAATCTGAGAAATTAAGTAATCATAAGTAAAAAATTCCTGTTTAGAGTATATTGAAAATGGCTTGAAAATCAGAGCAAGCTAAAGTACAAAAGAAAAAAACAATATTGCTTCAAAATTTAGTACTGGGGTGGTAAAATGTTAGTATGATCAATCTGAGATGGCTAAAAAAACAAAGAAAATAGTTAACTGCTAAGATCACTTGCTATTGAAAAATGTTTTCTCCTCCCATTCATGAATAAATGAGTAATCTGGTTTTACAGAACTACTGAGTATGGGCAATGAGGTTGTTATTTTTCACAGCACTCAAGATGTACAGTCACCATTTCCTGAAACAGAGGATTTTAACAATGATGTGACAGTTTAATGCAAGACCATGGAGACCAACCGCTTTCGGTGCTGTTACAAGGTGAGATAACCATGACAAAATGATTTCTGTATGTGTCTATAGGGAGCCCATTATGAATCTATCATTCTGGCACTACAGTGTGAAATTACGATGAGGAAAAAAAAGTAATTCAAATTTGTACTGCATGACAATGATGCTCCAGCATGAGTTAATGATATATAGCTACCAAAGTTCAAGCCTTTTTTTTCCACTATATGTGGAATAAAACTACCTAACCCAACAGTTTTTATTTACATGTAGCGCAAGAGAATTGGATATAAAATAAATTATTAGAATCACCTTCAATTAATCTCTACTAAGTGCAAAAATTCTGGTTATAGGCTGAATCAAGGTGCTTCTTTGCAAATTTACCCACAACAGAAATTCACCTTGTACAGAGAAAATACACAAACAAAACCACATAACTAAAAATCTATTTGTGTCCCCATAATCTAAAAAATAGAGTATATTCTCCTCATTTACTCGAATTTCCATTTGCTTTCTCCAATCCAATTATTCTTACACATCTCCAGGCTGGAGTTCTTTAAATAAAGTAATTTTAAGCTTGCTCTTTGAGGTGTACTAATACATGTATTTATGTATATTTTTTCTAATATCTCATTATGTCATCAGTGATTTTCTGTAAAGAAACATTAATTCCTTACTCAAAGACTATTTTCTTTTTTCTCATAAAAGCCTGAATTATTTTAAATATGTTTAACCAACTTTATAGGTAGTTAATTTATTAATAGACATATTTTTTCTAGGACTTTCAATTAAAAAATGTGCTTCATGCTACTTCTAAATTGTGAATTTTATTGATCACTGCTCTGTTCTTTTCCATTCCTCTAATTTTAAATTGCACCTCTTTGCATAATATATTTGGTCAATTTTTTTTTCTGCTGTCTTCTCTTTAGTGAAATAGTATCCTGAATGTCCTTATTTACTGAACAAAAATGAAGAAAATGGTAAGAAATCTGTCTGTTCAAGATAAATGTACACAGCATGAAAACCTCATTAAACATTGTTTTATATCTTTTGTGCCAAGTAACAAAGTAACTTTCTGGCATTGTCCACAAGGATTTTTTCTGCAATAGGTACGGGAATATGGCAGAAAGCAATGGAGTTTTAAAAGCCAATACTTCTGTGTTTTCTTGGTTGTGTAGTTACGAATTTTTAATTTAAAAAGTGAGCTTAATGCTGGTAAAAACATTAAACAAGCATTGTCCAAAAATACAAGCACTTAAAACAAGTACAATGATATCCCACAGGTATCCTAAACAATGTGACTCATTCAGGCTTTGGAGAGATGTCTTTGGAAGTGAAATCTAATTTCATTTTCCAATATCTGTTATATTTTGCTATTGAAACTATCTAGTGGGAAAGCATGACATAGTAAATTAAGAAGGAAAGCAATATAAATATCTCTCTGGTAGAGTAACAGAGAGAAAAGGATCTCTTGAATGCTAATGTAGATTTGAGAGGTGACGGATGAAACTTAGCATATTGTTGTCCACACACATCCTACAATTAACTTTCACTTTAGCTTTAGCAATCTAGGTGAATTTGTAAAAAAATATATAGAGTTCATAATGCAAACAAAACCATCTTTGAACTGTAACCAGTTTTGACCTATCCAAACTGAACATGGATTCCTATAGGTTGCCTAAAGATTTCTGAACATATCCTATACAAGTTTTGAATATGATCACAATAATAATATACTCCAATTTAAAAATTTAAAGTAGGTTGAAGCTCATAAGAGATCTTAGAAAGAGAGTAGGTATTTCTTAATGGAAATGTTGTGGGAATCAGCTAATTTCAGAAGCACAGTAAGTGACAGAAACACATAACTCTGAGAAGCTACTGACATCATTGAATCAGTCATCACCTCTTTTCTCAGTCCTGAAAGCTTCTGACTGTTAAATAAATGCTTCTTTTGGAAGAGTTAACATTTTCTTCATATTTCCTTCAGAAATATTTTCAGTACAATGTCATAGAATTAGGACCCATGACAAAAAAGACAATTGCAGGGGGAAGGGAGGACAGGTGAATTTAAAGGTCAATAGGCTGGCTAAAATCTTAGATATAGCAACAGCAGAGAATTTATTAGATAAAATAGCATGTGCTACAGATAAAGGCTAAAAATATTTAATGTTTATAAAAGAACCTGACACAGAATAAATCTTAAATACAATTAATAAATTAAAGCACTTCGATATGTGACCTGAGGTGTTACTTTCAGTAAAATCTGGTAGTTCTCCCACACCTACTTAGTGATGGGGAAATCAGCTGTTGAACTGCAGTTAGCAGTCAGTGGAAATCAGGCACTTATGAAGTTAAAGTGTTTTGGAAACTATCACCTTGAAGACAGAAAAATGAGAAGAAAATTTAAGATTTCATTGAAGTATTTTTGATAAAGTAAATTCACATGGCTATATGTAGCATTAATACCATCAAAAAAAGCAAGGGTCAGCTACTAAGGATAGAGCTAGTGTCTATTATCCACATGCTTTTAGAAAAATTATTTTGAGAATTATCACTATGGTGTATTTGAAAATAAATGAAATATTAATAAAGCAAACAAAATCTGAGGTCATGTCAGACCTCAACTAGTCCCATCCAACAGGAAACACAAGAGATCTGCCAGCAGACTATTTATTTATTGAATCTTTCACACACAGTTTGGTCCGTATTCAAGTTCACTTCCTACCACTGGTCTTCTTAACACCTGTGTGAGAAGAGCCAGTCTTTTAAACACATAAAGTAGAAAAAACACTATATGAGATCCTGAGATCTGTTTCAGTTCCTTTATACTTCCATAGTCTAACAGGATGGAAGAATTTAGCTTTGTTTTACAAGAACTTAAGCCAAATCCTTTACATCCCTTTTTCTAATTTCCATGAGCATTGGTTCAGGCATAAAGTTTCTATTTCTGATTCCTAATTTTTTATTCAAAGAGGGTGTACTTCAACCTACTTTTCAGACATACATTTATTTCAATAACTTTTTCTTGTGGGTGATGAAGTGCTGCCTCGCCACTTGGCCTTTATTTCCCATAACTCTGGTGACAACCAGCAGTAGCAGTTGTGATGGGTGCACCAGACTCGTATTGTATGTGAGGGAGCCAAACAAGAGGCCTCTCTTGTTACCCAAAAATAGTGCTGGTCAGGATCTGGCTCAAGCCAAATTTGATAGAAATTAACTTTTGTGATCAGCATGCAGGTATGGCTATAATTCAATTATCTTCCTCTATTAACAGTTGAGCTCTCTTGCATGACAGTGGATTGCACAGCAGGATTTTCCCCTCAATAGGGGTATCTCTCAAGGTTACTGCTCAAATTTGAGACACTCCTTGCTGCAACAGATCCTTGGTAAGTGATTTATAACATGCTAAAATTTGAAATTTTAACTGATTTGATTGATTGTGCACATATAAACCTTTAGACATAAACATTGAACAAATTTCAGACTAATAGAGGATCAGTTGCACCCAAACTCCTCTTTGAGAAGAATATTAGAATTCAAGGGTGTCCTTTCTAAATCAAAGGGGATATCTCCCTGATAATTTTTTCTGACTTTATTGTCTATATAATAAATAATCAAGTATACCTTTGCTATTGAATCCAGTTAAACCACTCTTGTTTTTACTATAAAAATTGGTTAAATTGCTGTTTTATATAAATAAAGATATTCTTACTTGTCTCTTATGAGTGAAGCCACTCCATCTGTGACATTGTCACATCAAGTTTTTTATAACAGGGCTTGTTCACCTACTGAAACAAAACAGGAGGCCCTAATATTTTTAGTGAACTTTTTTTTTTCTCTCAAAAACTGTATTTTTTCATTCAAAGACAAAATTTATTTCTAGAGAATTAAATAGATGCCCATTTCTAAGTATTCCTACCATAAATTTCAGAGCAGTTGTGACTAGAAATTGCTGCTTTATCCTTCTCAATAATATATTCCATCAAGAAGTGCTTAAACAGTAACTGACCAGGAATATAATATTACCTTTAATTGCTCTTGAACGGGCGTTCAAAATTGCGTTTGAATAGGCGATATTTATTTACTTAGAAATTAACAACACAGATGCTCTCACCCACCGTGCACATTCTTCTTCTCTGCAATGATTTAATGGTTTCTTGTACAGAAGTAGTCCAAGACAATTAAAAAGCTAATAAATAGTCACAGTGGAGGGTAAATTGCCTTTCCTGCTTTCAGGAAGTGTGTGTGCAGCTATAAGATAAGATGTTGTCAGTCTGTTAAAATCTCAGCATTATCTTTCCTCATCGGATGTTTGTAGCAGAGCATACCTCAACTTATTAGAAGTACTGAAGGTCATTCTTCCATATAGTGTCATGTCTTGAGAGCATAAGCAAAATAGTATTACTTGTGACACTACAAATACAAGGAATAAAGTTTAAAATATATTATTTTAGAATTGACTAATAGATTACTTTTAATTCATCTAAGTTCAATTACAAAGACCTACAACTAAGACTAATATGAAATTAGTAATAAGATAGTAACTTAGTGAAAATAATAAAGTACTGAAAAAGAAAATGTTTTAGTTATGGATGTGCTACAAAATGATCTTAAATGCACACAAACTTATTTTTCCCTATAATTTTACAGCATTTGTAAAAAATACTGTGAAATTCAAAAGGCAAGACCAATTTTTACTTTTAGCTTAGGAATTAGTCATGTTTATGCAGCAATCATGAAATATTAACATTAAATGACAAATATTCAATTTACTACCTTTTATAGTCCAGGAAGACATGGAATCCTCATTCATGGTTATGAAAAGAATTACCTGAGTCGTCCCTGATAATTAATACCAGCTATAATAAAACTTACAATAACACAAATCCTTTAAAAGCTTGAAGGGAAGAGATATACATTTTACTGCTATATTAAAAGTCCAGTAAGAAGGCTCTTAGAAACAGATATTTGTTACCTTGGCAGTATTTCCAGAAAATAATTAGAGCAAGATTTGGAAAGAACTTAGAGACAAATTGAAAGACAACAATATAATTGAAGGAAATTATAATTATTTTAGGAAAATAAGCAATATCAAATAAAATTGACATTTATGGCATCATCACAAGTACACAAGAGAAAGCATAGTGACATAAAACCATCATAGAATTATAAATGGTTACTGTTGCACACCCCTGTAGTAGACAGGGAGTCTTCCAACAGAAATATGTTTGGGTTTGTTTTGTTTTTTTTAATCTTGGGATCATGAAATATTCAGGAAAACACTTTAATGCAATCCAGCTAAGAGGTCCCAAGATTTACTGAAATTAAAATTACCTTACTGAGACACCAGTGATTTTGACTGCAGAACCACTGCACACCAGAAATTTTTTAGTCAGATATAGAAGTTTCTCTTCATCTGAAGACATTATGTATTTCAATAATAAAAAAATAGTTATTAGCAAAATTTGCACCTGGAAGTAGGCTAGAAGAGTAATAAATATTGATGTAGATGTACAGGTCATAAAATTCCAAGGATTTGTAAGGTGAGTGTCAGAACAAATGGTTCCAAAATCAAATGCTTAAACTAAGAAAGTTGGCCACACTTGCAGGTAAAGTTTAAAACACAGTTCAGAGATACCTACATACAAGGACCTTATGTATAAACATATGCCATGTTGTGTGTAGGATGTCAATGTACGAAAAGAGGTTAAATGTGAAAAGGAAGATACTAGTGAGAAAATTATAACAATCCTCTAACCCAGTGCTCCAGTTGATATTTTTAAAATTATTTGGGAAGGCTTCAAGTCTTCAGAATTTTTTCCTGCAAAGACAATCTTAAGATTCTCAGTCAATGTAATTTGATCAATTTCAAATATTACATTCAAATCAAAGATGAAAAAGACAGCCTCTAGCAGCAAACTTCTTATCATATATACTTTTTGCCCACTCCAGTAGTCAGAATAGCTTTTGATTATTACTGATTCTGTTTACTTTTAGCTGTTTATTTCTAAGATGTAAATTTGTGGTTCTGCCTTCCAGCCAAGCAGCAGTTCTTGCTAGAACTCACAAAAGTGGCAGTAACAGTAAGCTGTATAATTTTCTTCATGTTTAAATGAAATCTGCATAAAATTCCGTTATAATTAATCTTAATTCATACAGGCCTATGTAGAAAAAAAAAAGTCCACATTTGCAATGAAAAGAGGCTTCTCAAATTCTTTAAAGGTAATCGATAGACACATTAAATTATACTTTGTTTGTTTATAATTTTTATTAATGTGTTCCATTGGCTCAACCTGACCTTATAAAGTGAGCATACATCTGAGATGTGAATGTTTTACAGAAATACACCTTTATTGTTACATTCCTCTGAAATACAGAGACACGTTTTCTAATGACAGTACTTTGGGCCTGAATCCAAGAAAGCACTTACGTAGGGGTACAATTTAGGTGTGGGAGGAATGGTATTGATTTTAGAGGAGGCACTTATTATAATTATATTACTTGGGTGATTAAAAATTTTATGGAACTTGGAGCAATGGAGCTTGGCATAAAGTTCACCTTTATGCGGAAATTCACAGTCAACAGAATGAAAAAAAATCTCATAAATCGTTCAAAATAAGGACTCTATTGTGATCTTAAACTCAAACTTTTCATTTCTGGAGAGAGAAAACCAGATCAGTTGTAAAATAAATCACACGGCTAAAGAGGGATGTCGCTGAGTAGTATCTCTTTTTTAAAAAAAACCCAAATGATTTCTGCCACAGACATCTTTCAAGCAGGCCACTCCCAGGGTAAACCAAAGTATAGTCTCCACCACAGAACTTTCAGAAGACACAGAAGAGTACTGATTTATTACACTTGAAAGTGGGAGATTTCATATGTTGTGTTCTGGGAAGTGGCTGTGGGTGAGTGGGTAGGTTGCACGCTAGAAATACAGGTATTGGTGCCCTCGGGAGAGCGCTTATGGGGATTCTCAGATTCAATGAGGCAGCAACACAATGCCTCAGACTTCTACTAAAGAGATACAGCATGTGAATCAGACATGGGACCAGAAATCCCTATATACCCCTGAAGACTGGAAGAGAGGATGTCCTGTAAGACTGCTGTACAGAAGAGCAAGACAAAAGATTAGCAGCAGAGTGGTCTGGGGCAGGAGCTGGTTGTTCGAACCTTGCTCACTCCGTGTGGGATTTACTCCATCCTCATGTTGGACAGCATAATCAGTTCACCATTTCTGCTAATCTAATATTCTTTCTGGTTCAAAGTGGGATATAAAGCCATAGCATAGGCATTATAGCAATTTGCTGTCATTTGACACTACTGAAAAGAGGTGGGAGATTTCTGCATCCTAAGTCTCTACAACTCTGTATTAAAAGTGTATGCTAAAAACAAATCAAAAGATTTATATAAACATTATTAGTGGCATTAATTTAGAATGCTATAGCATTTTAGCACATGCTTTCTTATAGGTTTTATAAGTGAATTACTTCAGTATACATCTGTAGAATTAACCCAACAAGCGTCTCTCTGAGATTACTAGAAAATCTAGATTATTGGATTTTTATCCAATCTGATTCAACCTCAAATGCCTCAACCTTTTTTTTTTTTCTGTTTATAGAAACACTTACTGAATGCTTTATGAAGTCTTATTGCTGAAGTAGTTTGCTATGGCAGACTCATTTAAAGTTAAAACATGCTTTACAATTCAGTAATTAAATTGTTCTGATATTTTTGGTTCTTGTCATTATAACTAATTTACATAATTACATAATTCATTATATGAGAAAATTGATCAGCACTATCTCTTTAAACTGTTATTTAACGCATCTATAGCTCTGGATTGCAGAGATAACTACACTGGCGCTAGACTATCTTTCCTCTCATCTAGTCTATACACATTTTTCTTGTGAGGTCTAGAACTGGTCTAGAACTGAACTTAAATATTAATACTTACTTTTGGAGTTTAGCCACTTCATGCCTTAATTTTTGGATCTTTTTATTTAAAATTTTGGTTTTAGGATAATTATCTGAATTATTTTTCATGAAGTTCTACTCAAAATACATTATCACTCAAGGATTGACTATAGTCCATTCACTCTTTCTTTTTTCTTTTTTTTTTTTTTTTCAATTTTGCACCATGACTTCTATTTCTGTTGTGTTTTTAATAACTGCCAAAACTGAGGAAGTATTGTGAAATTCTTCCAGGCAGTTTTCACATCCAAAGAAACAATGATGTTGATGAGAGATTTTTAGGATTTTTGCATATTTAATCTTTCTCTCTCTCACAGTATTGTTTTTTACATTATTAGTAATCATGATGTCAATTCCAGTTTGTTCAGACATTTAAATTAATTTACCTAAATGAAACTGATATATTAGGAAAAAATTCTTTACTGTGAGGGTGGTGGGGCACTGGAAGAAGTTGCCCAGAGAAGTTGTAAATGCTGCATCCCTGGAAGTGCTCAAGGCCAGGCTGGATGGGACATTGAGCAACCTGTTTTATTGGAAGTTGTCCCTGCCCATAGAAGGGGGATGGAACTAAATGATCTTTGAGATTCCTTCTAACCCAAGCCATTCTATGATTCTATGGTTCTGTATGTACAGATGGCCCACACAAATATGGCAGTTCTAGTATCTTAGAACCCACACAGACAAAACAGACTGTACTGATTTTACATTGATTGACATTGAGTGTGTAGGGAGTAAGCCACCCATGAAAGTGATTTTTCTAAGAGAAGCTCCTTACAGTTTCCGCCATGCCTGACAAAACCAATCAGTGGCTAATTTTGAATACTGACACCTTGTTAAACTACTAGGAAGCTGAACATGCCGCTGTGAACGCACATCTTAAAAATCGAACAAACCCTGAAAAGTTCTCTTTTCTTCCAACCTGGGAACAGGTAACAGGCAGGCCTGGCCCCCCTCTGTGGGCCAGGCTGGACAGGCCCTGCCGAGGGGCCAGGCCCCTTCCCAGGGAATCCGTCAGGCCTCGTCCCGGCTGGGCCGGGCCCCAGTGGAGCCAGGCAAGGGGAGGGGAGGCTGAGGGGCCAAGCCTGGTCGGGCCGGGCCCCAGCAGCTGTTAACATCTTCTCAGCAGGCTGGTGTCACCTCCCCTCCAGCCTGGGCCTGGTGGGGCCAGGCTGGACCAGGCCCTGCCTCTGCTGCAGCGCTGGCCAGGCCGGGCCCCAAGACCCTGGCACAACCCCAGCGTGGCCTGAATCCACCACCATGACTGCTTTGGCCACCACCCAGCAGAAATAATCATGACCACCGCAGGCCCCGGGCAAGATAATAACTCCTTTATTGCACAGATGAAACTTGCAGGACATTGATCTTCTCTCAAGTGAGAGGAAAGGACATGCAGAGAGACAACATGAAAACACCAAGGTCAGTAAAGAAAGAGTTAAGTCCCAGATGGGAGGAGAATGAGAAGATGCTTTTGTCTTGGGCTGAAATTCTTTTGCAAGGCCATGGCAATGGACTGTTGATACATAGAATATCCCTTTAATTCATGAAAACAGTGTGGGGAGATAGAATGTTCAAATTGCAGATATGAGCAAAGGCATTTGTGCCTTTATGTTGAAATAGCTGTGATATCATGAGAAGCTTGAACAGAGATAGGAAGACGAGAGTGTTAAAAACCCTCTAACCCCAGGGAATAGGAAGCAGAAGACCTCTGTTCCTAGAGATGAAGATGATCTCAGAGATAGATGAAGAGAGCCTTTGCTTTTGAGCAGCTCATCCTTAATATAGTACCCCATGAGTTTGACATAGCCCGTGAATGCAGCTGTGGGAAGACTGCATGAGATGGGAGAGATTCATGAATGCAAATTTCTGGTTGGCTGCTATTTGTGAGAATTGAAGCCATGGGAGAGCTCTTTTCTTCTGGAGAAGTCTCCATGACATAGCAAAAGAGACTCCTCTCCCTAAAAAAACCTGATGAAAGGCTATTTTAGAGATGGTCAAGTGACCTAAGTCTTAAAGTTTTGTCTCTGTATGTTGCCAGTGGGAAAGAAAAAAAGTTTTGGTGAGGAGGAGAAAGAAGTATTTTGAAAGTTTTATTCTGATTCTTACTATTTTTTTTTTCTATTACTCATTTTGTTAATAAAGTTTTCTTTATACCTCTCAAGTTTGAGCCTACTTTGCTCTTCTCCTAATCCTATCTCAAAGCAGAAAAGGAGTAAATAATTCCAGTGGGTAAATTGGTATTTAGACAACATAAGACCCACCACACAGACAAAGGAGGGAAATGGAAACAGGCACACAAAAAACAAACCTAATTTCTCATATGTTGAGAAGATTTGAAAAGCCAATCCAAGCTTCACCTACATTATTTATAGCCATGACTGTGTTAGTTCTTGTTTTTACAAATGAGAACTGAAATGAGAACTGCAGTACAATGGCTTCAGAGAGAAAAGAGGAATCTGAAAACCAGTAGGTTGCACTGCAGCTCATTAACCACTGATGAAAATGTTGCAGCTGAATATCTCTGCAAGATGCATAAACATAAGAGAGGAAGCAAAACCATTTTGCAATTTCTGTAACCTGAAGATAAATGAGAAATATTCAAATATTGTTCTCCATGTCAGAGTTTTCAGAAAGGCAGTATTCAATACCTAGCCATTTGCAGATGGACTCTGGACTAGAGGTGGCTCACAGTATTATGTAAGTGCCAATATAAACAATGACCAGCAAAACCTGGTATTTATTAATAGATAGAACACCTAGGTATATAATATGCAACAACCAGCTTTTATTTGAAGAAAAGAAGAAAGGTAGGACGTATGACATGTTGCTCTGGCTATATGCTATTAAACAAGGAATGCTTTCTGTACAGGGACAGATTTTTTAAAGATTTTACAGCATGTAAGCATTACAGAGTCTGTAGCACAGCTGAATCAAATGTATAAAGCCATTGCATGTCTAGAAAAAATGCCTAAAAATGTAAATATTATGGAAGTAAAGACTGAAGACAGTGCTTTATTCAGTTCATTGACCTGTATGTAATTTTCTTAATTACATGATTTTCACAGCTTTATTTTACAGTGCTTTCTCTTCTACCTATGTCTATCTACATCCTTGCTTAATGATGGTTAACTACAGTACAATTATCTTTCTTCATTTTTACTTTTTGTTTTGCAAATGATCAGCATATCTAGGTTTTCAGAAAATTTATAAGGACTTCTATGGCATATATTTTTGTACATTGCTTTATAATGGAGCCTTACTGCTTCTACTAAAATATTTACATTCAACATATTTTAAATTACCTATTCTGTATATATCAATTTCTCCTGTCAGATCTGTCACATGTTTATTAACTTTACATTTTTAAGTTAGTTTTTTAGTGTTCCTTTTACTCTGTTTTATTATGGTAAAAATCAGAGTATAGACAGAAGGAGATGCAAACTATAGCAAAGTAGAACTTTAAGTTTTAAATAATTAAAGACCCTAAAGTCTTCATAGAAAGAAGATTTATAACTTTATCTTGCTATGATACTGTACAGTTTGAGATAATTATAGATGAGTAATTACAGATAGATATGTAGGTAATTATATCTACAAAGCAACATGCCCTCTGTACTTTGTTTCAGTCACACACCAATGTGATGTTGGATTTAGGGAACAGAGTCCTCCTCAGTTGTATCAAAAAAGCTATAAAATTACGATTGTTGCTATTTGGTAACCTGTTTTATAAAGACAGATATATTAATCTTGGTCTGATTCCATGAATATCCACAAATAAAGAGTTTGTGTTACCACATATTTTACTGTGATTAGCATACATCTTTCCAGTTATGCTGATAAATCATTTTAATCTATTATTATGTCTAAGTGATAAGCAGTTTGAGATGACCAGAACAAATCTACTAAACAAAGACAAAAAGCAGTAAGGTCCAACCATCTGAAGAGTTTAGCTAACTGAAAAGAGTTTCTAACCTGAAGCATACAAAACTAGAAAGCAATCTAGCAGGTTTTTGACATATTTGTTTTTATTGTCTGTGAAATAAAACTAAGAAAATTACCCTGTCTGACAATTCCAGTGCCAACTGGCTTGTGAGTACCAGCTAGATGGCTCTCCAGGAAAACAACAGCTCCAGCCTGGGTAGAAGCAGATGCTGTGGGTAAGCTGGTTGGCACTGGGGTCCTTTAGGTGCCTCTCCAAGGACTTGATCCCACTGAAGTCAATAGGATTTTCTCTTTTGTTTTAAATTGGCTTTGGCTCACATCTTGGCTTCTCCAAGCCATGGTCTCCATAGTGAAGGTTTCACCTACTAGTCTAACAGATAGCCAAAGCTCAGCAAGATGACACAGTACTTCACTGGGAGGTATTTGTTAAACTTTGGATAATAAGGACTGTTTTCAACTAAAATTTCTCCACATTATAATCAAAATAGCTAAGTTTTAAGCCAATAACTTCTTCAGTTTCAGTAGTTTGAGTATTTTAATCTCTTCTCTATGGGTATCAACAGAAATTCATCTTAATTCCTCCTGACAGTTCAGTAGCAAATAAGTATATAGAATAAAATAAAATACTTTATGTTTTAAGGCATTGTTCTGGATTCCCTGTTCACATTCCAGTCTATTTAGGTACCATTGTGTGATGACAGTAAAAACAGTTAATTGAACACTTTGCCAGGAATACTTTTTTTCTCATATAAATTTATTTCTATACTGAATGTGCTTAATCAAGGGTAAAAAGCATTTTGTGAAGAGTTTTATATTAGAAAATCAAAAATATCCAGCAAATTAACTGCAAAGTAGTCTGTGCCAGTTGCAGGTGGGAGTATAAAGTTAAAGTATGTGCATTCAAAGATAAAAAGGAAAGAAAACAATGAAAAGAAAAATCTGTGACCATTTACCTTCCATGGGTATTAGGAAGATGTGTCTTTATATAATTGTATGAGGAGAGATAATAGATGACTTTGGTATGGATATGCTGTCAGATTTGCTTCAAGCCAAATACATATAATAAATGCACTGAAACTTTATTCATGAATTTTGTTGATCTGACAGTAAATCAGGTGTTATAATGCACTAAATGTTTCTAATATACTACATTTTAAAATTTATGTGACTAATTATGTAAACCATATGACTAATAACTTCTCTACTGTAAAAATTTAGCACATAAGATACAAGGCTTTCAAACTTTTAATGTTTAGGACTGGTAATATTTATTTATTGGGGAATAGAACCAAATATTATTATCAATTAATAGAAGATAAAGATTCTAGAAAACTCTTCACTGCTGAAAGTCAATGGATCTCCTTTTTTGATAATGTTCTCTCTATTTCAAACAGATGTCTTTTGATTTGTTTTTAATTCTAATTGTATTTTAAGTTTTACTTCTTATTAACCAAATTCTTAGCATTATCAAAATGTGTTTTATCTTGATGGTGTTATAACTAGAAACTATAAAAATAAGTGTACAGGTTTTTCACTAATGGGAATGAGAAAAATCTGCATTTGAGTAACAGAGCTGATCTGAATTTAAAGTTGACTGGGGGCTCTTGTATAATGTCAAATGTCTTTGTACATCTGGGTAGGCTCTGCAGCAGAACAGAATTTAACAACAGAGATCAGCCATGAACAAATCCCAAGAGCGTGTGTGAAGCATCACTAATTTTGAAGGGCTTTTCTGGGGCAAAGGGCTGCCAAAGTTCATCACAGTGTAAACAGGAACTAATCTGCTACTATCAGGAAGCAATATAATTGCACCTTTGTCAAAACTATGATAAGTATTTGCTGATGTATAAATTAATTTGAAAAATTACAAAATATGAAAGTTAGATTTATTAGTCATACTAAGCAATTTAGAGTGGTATGGTGACCCTTTATCCCTGCCCTGCTAACATAAATTTGTGCCTAGGTCTCAGGAAGGGAATGTGTCTGTGCTCGTGTTGGATACACTTTCCCTACGCAAACACATCTAGATGAGTTACAATGGCCATTAACTTGTCAGTATGTAACTGGAAGAGATGGCTTCAAATGTGATGGGCTGAAAAAATGTGTCTGTGGTCACTTATGCTGGGATAAATTATCTGGAATTCACTAATGTCAACTTAAAATTCTGAATGAGAAATATAAATCACACCCTTTACAGGTTATATCTCTGCAGATTGTCCAGATCTGTTTCTTACTACATGAAGAAAATATGCATAAGGTAGAAATCAGTTCTACCTTGTTGATCATAACAAAGAGCTAGTAGAAAAGATACTGCATTGTCACCAACACTTGTTAAGATGGGGGAAGAAAAGACAGGACCTCCATATTCCTTACCCCTCCTTTTGCTGTAATACAAAAAAAAAAAAAAAAAAAAAAAAAAAAAAAAAAAAAAAAAAAAAAAGGAACTATGCCAAAATTCAGCCCTTCTCTCAACTCTTCTGTTTTACTCAGTTCCATTCCAGCTGTTGGGATCAGGCCGCTCCAAAAGTGACGGCTTGGGCTGAGACCATCTCTGTGTGAGAGAGATTAAACAGGGCTGATTAAACAGGGCTATCTGAACTTTTTCCCCTGCTTTTCTACTTCATACCAGAAGGTGAACTGAACAGAGTGAGGAAAAACTTGCACAAAGGCAATATAATGAGCAGTCTCTGGACCACCTTAATGCAATACTGATTGAGGCAGTAAGGATCTTTCCTGATGAATATGGAAGCTTTTTTTTTTTTAGGGATTATTAGTATAATGGACAAGGTTTTGTATTGCAGACGATTATACCAAGAAAATTCTGAAAAGGTTCAAATAAGTCACACAAGTCTCTTCATAGGCACTGAAGATTGTAGAGAATCTGTGCTGGAAGTATGGGAGGAAGAAGGGAGGTTTGGGCTGGACACCAATAATGTCAGACCATAACAGTTGTGGAATTGGAATATATAAAGAAAAATAATATGGATTGTTTACATACATTTTGTTTGACTTTGCCCAAATTATTACAATAAGGATGTAAGGAAATCTAAAAAATATGATACTATCACACACAGTAGGAGACACGTCAAATCTCTTATGTATATTTATTCAATTAAGTCTGAATTTTCATTTTTACCTGAATTGAAAACTGAATTCTGTTTACTATGAGACTAATAGAGCACATTTCTATAATTTCTAAATTAAACTTTTTTCACAGGAGTTGTTCATGCTTCAGAACTGCACAAAATGATATTGTCTACAGAGCTGAGTAGAACGCCCTCCATGTCATCACACAGAGACCTACAGCACTATTAGGCACAGTGAGTGCCAGGAATCTTGAATACAAATTCAAGGGAGAACAGCTGATGCCTTAAAGCCAACATCTGGTTGTTTTTATTGAATGCCTCAAAGCAGGGGGAGATTGAGCAAAATCAGGAGCAAGGACTAAAAGGAACCTCAGGACTTTTTTCTTTATAGAGGCATGATTCTGACATATCTAAAATATATTAAGGAAAAATACTGAAATTTTCACCCAAGTCAGTGAAAACTGTTCTGGTGATGACATTATTTGTGAACCAATCTTCTCTTGAAGCATATTTTGATAGACAAATCCCATTTATAGAAATATTTCAGTAAAGTTAGATTATTTTTGAAAGAGAGAAAATATATACAGTACATTACTCCATAAATTTACAGAATTTTCCATAAATCCATGGGTACTGTGTTCAACACAATGTAAGTCCTTCTTGGTTACATTACATAGCTTTACAATACAAATCTACTTCATAACACTTTTAAAATTTTAAAGCAGATAAACCTACTGTCCAGGTTGCTAGAGACTAGCCATGCCAAAGTCATTGAAACCATGAAATCCAGAGTACCACCAAGAGCTATTTATGTATAATTTTTCCATATAAATGATCATTGGGAGACATTATTCTTAATGTATAATATCTCATGCTTTGTTAAAACTGAGATTCTTCCTACTATTTTATTCTCTGGGTACTTACTTTCATTCATTCCAATAAATTAGGTATTCTTTAGTCAGATTCAGGTAATATAATCTGGGTGACGAAATTATAGAAAGAATAAAGGAATAATTGACACAAAATAAGTTGTTTAAATTACTGACTGGCATCAAATTTTCTTTTTATTCTCAGAATTTTAGTTTGAGGGAAAGCCTTGAATAGGCATAGAATCATGCAATCATAAAATATGCTGTGTTGGAAGGAGCCCATGAGAATCATCAGTTCCAACTCCTGACCTGCACAGGATGCCCTAAGAATCACAGAATATGTTGTCTGAGTCCTTCCTGTGGGTTTCTTGCAGAGGAAAGAAATACAGACACTGGCTTGAAATAATAGAATTTGCTTTTCTGCTGGGATGTTTGTGACCCAGGCCTTCAGGAAGGTGCAGCAATAGAACCAAGGCCAAAACTTCCTGCCACATAATCTCAGCTCCATGTAACAATCTAAGAGGTATTTTAACAGTGAAACCCTTTACCAAGTTCTTCCAACATTGCTTCATTCTTGCTTTCAGAAGAATCTTATCTGACTGCTTTATTACTCCTTTACTGAAATGTTTAAGTGTTTGCTTAGTGAGACAGGCAAGCTGCTGTGATAATTCTGTTTTCCATAGACTTTGTTTTGGGAAGAGGTACTGGCCATGCTATCTGATACAGATTGCTCTGCAAGCTGGAGGGAAGAAAGGTGGCATCAAAATACCCATCCAGCCAAATCCACTAATTTCCTGATAACCTCCAAAGGTTGTTCGTACTCTCCTGTTCATCAGCTATGATCAAAACATGGACAGAAATTTATATTAACTGAAACTGGATACGGTATAGGGTAGACAGAATATGAAACAGAGCACCAAAATCCTCTGTTGCTGTATTCACAAAGAAAATCCTGTATGCATACTAGTGGTGAGGTTGATCATTGGATTTGTATTTTGGAAGAAATTTTCCTCTATTCTACATTGTCAGGGATGTCAAAATTTGTCAATTGTCTTTTACATTACCTTTTTTTAAAAAAAAGACACCAAATCAATATATTTTTAAAAATATTTTTTACATAATTTCAGGAACTTAAGACTGTTTTATCTATACATTTCCTTTTTAAAAACAATCCCCTAAAACTACATCAGAGGACTGGGATGTTAAATCTTACTGATTAATATAAAGAGGTTGGAGGAAGTTGAGATCTTTTAATAAGAAAGTGGAAATAGACATTTTGATGATATCTTCTAGCATAAAACTCTGTATAACCTTCCTTCTTCACCACTCTCTTACAGAATTAGAATAAAATAGAAAATCAGGAACATTTGACAGAAACAAATCTCTTAGACCATTACTCCCCCTTGACTTGTTCTTCTCATTTGTTCTTAATAAGCCTATTCTCATTTAAATAGCTCTCATGTAAGGGGTTTTGTGCACAACTTCCAGACTCCTGCTTGAAGCTAAAGTTAACATTTTGAATTGCTCTGGACATATCTTTGACTTTTATTTCTTCTTCTTCTTCTTCATTTCTTGGTGTTTTGGTTTCTTTTTTCTTTTTTTATTAATGTGTCTGATACACATATTTTGTGCCTCAACTGTCTGCTTCCAATGTTTTTGAGAAGAAAATAATTTTTATTTCACCACTGTAAATGTTATCTAAAGTAGAGATGCCAAAATTTAAGATTGATTATTTGCCTATAGAATCCTGGAGTTATTAAGGTTGGAAAAAACTCAAAGATTGAGTCCTACCATTAATCTGACACTGCCATCTTCACCACTAAACCATGTCCCCAAGTACCACATCTAGACATCTCTTGAATATTTCCAGGGATGGCTATTCTACCACTTGCCTTGGCAGCCTGTCTCCATGCTTGACCATCCTTTCAGTTAAGAAATTTTTCCTAATATAAAATCTATTGAAGACTGATCCCCTACATGAGCCACTTGATATCACTCGAGACAATCTGCTTTGTAACCTTCCCCAGCACCAAGGTCAGGCTGACAGGCCTGTAATTCCCTGGGTCCTCCTTCTGGTCATTCTTGTAGATTGGCCTCATATTTTCTCATCTTCAGTCACCTGACATCTTCCTGGTTAGCCAGGACTGCTGGTAAATGATTGAAAGTGACTTGGTGAGCTCTCCCAGCAGCTCTATCAGTACTCTTGGATGGAAGCAATCTGGACCCATGGAATTTTGTGTCTCTAAGTAGTGTAGCAGGTCACTGACTGTTTCCACTTGGATTACGGGGGCTTCATTCTGCTCCCCACCCCTGTAATAATTTATCTTGAAAAGAAAAATGGAGTTACCTTAATTCATATTCTGCTATTTTTGCAGAAACCTTATTTACATAAATACTCTTTAGAAACATTTAAATTTTTTATCATAATTTTTCATTTCAATAAGGGTTAATCTTTATTTCTCACCTCTTTGTACTGAATTCAGTCTTGCAAACTTGTTTTCTGCTACAGAAACCAGGATATGTAGCAATTACTATTATGAACACTCTTGCTTTTTCCTCTAACAAAGCTGGAGTGCCCCTTGGCAAGGTTTCTGCATTCAAAATGCTATTCAGCACAAAGTGAACTTGATTATCTATTACTTAAAAGCTTGTACAGTCATTTCTACTTCTGCACAGTATGTATGATGTCCTGAATTATTTTACATAGTTTTACAGGGACTATATTCACACAGTGAAGAGATTTTACCACAATAAAATATGTTTAGTATTGGTAGTAGAAAATTTCTGTTTAAACTCTAAACATTAAACATTGAAATATAATCAAAAGAAAACCAAAAAGAAAGGCTGAATGGAAAAAAAAAATCTAATAATTGATAACAAAAAAGTATTAACACACTCCTTATGTACTGCTAGTATCATAGAATCATAGAATGATTTGGCTTGGAAAGGACTTTAAAAGATCATCTAGTCTAACCTCCCTGCTGTGAACAGCGATATCTTTCACGAGACTGGGTTGCTCAGAGCCCCACCCAACCTGGTCTTGAACATTTCCAGGGATGGGGCGTCCTCAGTTTTTCTAGGCAGTCTTTTCTAAGTGTGTCAGCACCTTTGTAATAAAAGATTTCTTCCTTTTATCTCATCTAAACAGACAGTTTTCAGTTTAAAATTATCACTTTTCACATTGTTGCAAGCCCATGACAAAAGTCTCTCTCTACTTTTTTTATAAACCCTCTTTAAGTATTGGAAGGCATCAGTAAGGTCTCCCTGGAGCCTTCTTTCCCCCAGTCTCAAAAATGCTATCTTTCTCAGCCTGTCTTCACAGGAGAGGTATTTCAGCCCCCCAATGATACTCACAGCCAGCTCCCAACCTGTTTTACCAGGTCCACGTCTGTCTTGTGCTGGAGTCCCCAGAGCTTGGAGTACTCCTTACGGGTCCCTTCCAACCTGGCTTATTCTATGATTTTACAGGAGAGTACTTCAGGTGGGGTCTCAAAAGAGCAGAGTAGAGTGACAGAACCACTTATTTTGGCCTGGGGACTGCTCTTGTTATGCAGTCTAGGATCATAGAATCATAGAATAGTTTGAGTTGGAAAAGACCTTTAAAGTCTAACTTCTCTGCAATGAACAGGGACACCATCAACTAGATCAGATTGTTCAGAGCTCTGTCCAGCCTGACCTTGAATGCCTCTAGGGATGGGGTATCTACCAGCTCTCTGGACAACCTGTTCCTATGTTCCATTACCAAAAAGGATACAGTTATCTTTCCAGGATGCAAATTTCTGCAACATTCCCATTTATTTATCCACAATTAGCCTCAATTCTTTCTCTGCAAGGCTGCTCTCAAACCATTTTTCACCCAGACTGTAATGGTACAGATTAAAGACAATAATTTATGACTCAAAAGAAATCTACATATTTTAAAAATATTTTTACTGGTAGATACTTGACCTTGAACAAGCTATATTTCAGCATCCAGTAGTTTGTTTTAAATTTAAGTTAAAACTAATTAATTCATGCAAAATAATTTTGAGTTTCAACATAAAATCTAATGGTTTTAATAAAATTATTCAGTCTAGATGAGAAAAGAATATAGGCCAAAACATCCATAGGGAAGTAGTTTTGTATCAGGCAGGAAGATAAAAGAGAAAGCAAGAAAGGATATCAGAATGGATAAAAATACAGATATTCCTTAACATCATCTTAAAATGCTAACTTTATTGAAAATAACCATTATAGTAATTGTAAAAATTTGAGTGGTATTGATATCTTTACAACTGTTTCCACTATGAGAATCCTGGGTTCTTTAAAAGTAACCACAATACTTGTTGATATATGGGAAATTATTTATGCTTGGCTATAATGATATCAGTAAAGTCATTTTAGAAATTTTAAATAAAATAAAATACAGGGCAAATGTCATAAAGAGATAACATACTTTTTTCTTTAAAATTATTCTATCTTATTAAATTAGAATATTTACAGTATCATTGCTGTTGCAGGTTTGAAGGTTTGTTTGTTTGTTTGTTTTTTAATTTAATAGGTATCAACTAATTTTGATTTTTCTAGTGGGTACTGAGTAATCTCAGTTTGCACGAGCCATGCAAAAGGACAAAAAGATCAAGAAGAACAATTTGCCAACATACAAGAAAAAGGCTGTTTCTCATTCATGCTGAGAACAAATGTCTGCTGTCAACTTCAATAGTTACAGTCACAAGGCTTGTCAAGTTAGGGTTAGCTGTGAAAATCAGGGAACACTGAAAAGTCCAAGCTGACTGCAATGTTCTGGTGCATTCCCTGACATCTGTAGATTAGCTAGTTTTGCCTTCAATTTCCAGTTCAGAATTACAAATTTTGAGTTACAAATCTGGAGTTTCACATGGGAAGACGAACTACAGAAAACACAGTCTTGGATGGGCCACAGAGCAAGGCTATTTCCGTACAGGTGCTATTTCTGAGTTGTTGTATGACTTGGAAAACCCTTTTCAATCTTTTTCTCTGTTTTTGTTCTCCTTCACATGTAAATCAGTGTGTTTCCAAATACACTTGAGGCTTCTAGTCAGAAGAAAAACACGTTTAAGAGCACAATAACAGCTACAGATATTATTTATGTGCTATTTAAAAAAATACCCAGAAAACCAGGGTTAATTTGCCTGTGAAAAACTTTTGTGCTCTGGACACAGAGGGTCTTCTCCTTGCCTTTGCTGGAGCTGGGGATGGAATAAAGGCAAACAAACTTCAGTGCACTGAGGAACCAGGGAGTCATGGAATGCTTTGGGTGGGAAGAGACCTTTAAGATCCCTAATCCCACCCAAGGACACCTTCCACTATCCCTGGTTGCTCCAAGCCCCAGTGTCCAACCTGGCCCTGGACACTTCCAGGGATCCAGGGGCAGCCACAGCTTCTCTGGGAATTCCATCCCAGCCCCTCCCCACCCTCACAGGGAAGAATTCCTTCCCATTATCCCATCCAAACCTCCTCTCTTTCAGCTTAAAATTTAGGTGTAAAACATCCCTGCATGGCTGAGGATACTCCCACTCCCAGCACTGGAGCTGGACACGAGGGACATTCCCTGGATTTGCGTATTTTTAAGCCTTAAGAATAATAATTTGGGAAAAACTACTCATGATGTTGACAAGATAATATACGCTTGTGTTCTGTGAACGTTTTTTTCATTCTAGACTATAACAATCATTAGATGATATCGCTTTCCACTCCACTGCAAAGTCAAAGGAACCCAGACAGTCAGTGAGACGGGATAAGAGCTGGGATTTTCAGTGGTCATCTGAGGCTTTCTGACTTTGGCATCATTTTTAGGGCTTCTGGAACCCCTGCAAAGTCAGTTCAAGCCAACTGGCTTGACTTTGAAAGATTTTTATTCCAGCAGAGTAGAAAACCTGGAGAATTTCACAATTAGACAGAAGATTGTTGAATTAAAGATATTTCTATGAAATGTTTGGCTTCTACAAACCAGAACAGAATACATAAACAGACCTTTGCCAAGTAATTTCTAGATAATGCTTGTGCTGATTAGGCTCACAAGTTGAGAGTACTTTAGTATCTCATTCCAATGTCTTCAACTTAAATTGAAAGAAATGTTCATCTTTCCTTAGATATGGTTCCATATATAATCTATCTAATAGAAATAAAAATTAATCCTTACTCTATAATTACAACACTCTGGTTTTGTGTTAAATGTTTTTATCTTACAAATTATTCTTGGGTTTGCTGTAAAAGTGTTGCTGTAAAAGTCTTGCAAAAAACCCATTAATTAACTTTTCAAGATGCATCATTCTGAAGGCTCACATAGGGAGAAGCATTCCTTGTCATCATATGCTGCAATATTCCCTTGAAATTAGACTTTTCATTTTAATACTTTATTAAACTTTGTGGAGAAGACTCAGTTTCCAGTATTTTTCACCTCAAAATTCAGATGAAAATTCTGCAAAAAATAAGTTAAAACTCTCTAGACCAACTGAGATGTAAACAACACAGTTTAAGCCTTTGAAATTTATTATAATACTTGATCAGATTAATAATTATGTTTTCTTTAATGGAATCTGTTTTAAGTCAGAATTTATCCCCTAGTTTATTCTGTAGGAGACAGCACAGACTAAAAAGCAGCATAGATCTTATTTAGTAAGATTGTCTTTGAACATTAAAACTACAGCAAAGTGAGAACTGAATTGCAAACAGAAAAATTATTCTAAGTCAATATGAAAATTTTAGAAGTTGTATCACTGACATGAAGAGTTGCTTAAATGCCTCCTGCCCAAAAATTCCAAAACCAAGATCAAAACCAAATTTTTTTCTCTTGTACAATGGCACAAGCACATAAATATACACCAACTTAACTCATGAGGATACTAAATCACTCAAGACAGATATTTTTTAATGGGGTTTCATTTTTCTTTGCCTAAGATTAATGTGAAAGTCATTCCTTCATAAGGTACATATTCTGAAGCTCTCACTGTTTACCAAAGATTGTTGAATCACAGACACCTTTCAGGCTCAGAGAACCGTAGTTACTTACCACAGAAAAATAAGTATCACACAATATCTTTACAAATCTATGACTTTACTTTGAAAGACATCGGTGTTTGTTCCTCCAGTGAAATATTTGAAGCATTAGCATGTGAGATGCATATTTGGAAAAGAGTTCACAGAGTAGCCCTGCAAGCTTTTTAAAAAATTTATTAAAAAAAAAAAAAAAAAAAAGAGAAACAGTGATTACATTTTTTACTCACATCTTATAAGCTTCATTACATCTAAAATAAATATTTCAAATGTCACATAAAACTCAAGAGCTGCTGCAGAAAATACAGTCATATTTGTCCTAGGGTAGCAGAATCTAGCCCACTATGTCTGCAATTTCAGGCAAAATAGAAGTTGCCTCTGATTCTTATCAGGTCAGATACAGTTAGTCCTATATTTCAGTGCAATGCATTATACTGAAATGCCTTTCATTACATGCTTCTGTAGTAGCTTGGAGTAGATAATTTGATAGATAAGGAAAGCCAAGAAAGTTGCAAACACTCCAGATAGTCCAGAGATCATCTTAACAGAGCTTCATCTCTGCAGAAAAGGATGAGGCACCTATAATCGAGACATGCTTTTCTAATATATACCCAAGAGAATAAGAGAAGGGCTACTTGGAGACCATGAATAATTTAAACATATTCTTGGCTCTACCATTCACAGTCTACTGTAAATATGACCAGAAACTTTGAGAAGCAGCAACTATCTTTTTCTTTCAAAGTAAGTTTCACTGTGTCATCCGGCTGCTATTCAGACTTTATAGGAAAGCTCCAGGGCAACAGGCACTTTAATAGCCCAAAGAACACTTAGTCTACCTGTTGGGTGCAGTTACAAAGTCAATTCAGTTGATTCATTGAATCTGAATGAAAAAACACAATAGGAAACATTATTGGTAGCTAAAACCAGCTGCACAAGAATTAAGTGTAAAGCCAAGAAGTCCATTTGCTCATACTGACTTACAATTATTTTTTGTCATAAAAATAAAGAAAAAAATACCCCTAAGTTTCTATGTGACTGGGATATGACAAAGATTGAGAACAATCTCTCCTCATGCAAAATCTCTTTATTTCTGACAGTGCTAATTTGTCAGCCTTTTAGTTTAGCTGTAGGTAGGACCACGGTATAAATTAAAGACCTTCATCCATGAGAGTGATGTTTATTTCTCATCATGAAAGTCCAGTTTGACTGACTCAGTTGGCTGCATAAAGTACTGGTAAAATACTCATCCATCCCTGATATCCCTATACCTAAAAATGAAGGTAGCTTCTCCCTGGAGGAGTGCATAATTCTGGGCTGTGTGGCAATATGCAAAATTATTCAGGCTGTTCTGAAGTACTTGGAGGGGAAAACAGAGCAAAGTTGAGAGCCCTGAATTTTTGTTTCGTTGTTTTGTTGTTTGTTTTAGTTTTGGGGTTTTTTTGCTGTGTGGTTTTTTGTGGGTTTTGTTGTTTTGTTTGTTTGTTTATTCATTTGGTTTGGGGTTTTTTTGGGGGGGGAGGGGTTTGTGGTGTTTTTATTGGTTTTGGTTGTGGTTTTTTTGTGTATACAAAGACTTAGTTAAACCCAGACAGAGAGAAAGCAGAAATTCTTTTGTAGAATTTTACAAAAATAGACCTTTCAGAGTTTGGAAATTTAGCATTTTAATACAAAATATATGCAACTATATGTGTAAAAATACATTTTGTTTTGTGACACGTATAATTGATAATGGCTGCTGAGTTTCTTTTATTGCAGTTATAATGTTGACAAGCAGTTCAGGAGAACAGCTCAAAAGTTTGTTTTAAAAATGTATTTAAGCTATAAATTCTGAGAAAAAAGGAAGGATCATTAACTGCCTTTGTTATCATGACTTGTTCATGCTGTGAACATGTGAATGAGTTTTCAAATGTGCTAGTGCTTAAACTGTGTAATTTGCTTTTTGGTCCGTATAATATTCTGCAATTTTCTTTGCTTCAGAAGGTTCATTTTCTAAATGTCTCTTGTTTTGCTTTGACATTATGAAAGATAATGAAAATTATGGAAATACTTTTAACTGTTTAATTAAAAAAAAACCCAACCCTTTAAACAACTCTAAGAAAAAAAAAAGGAAGAGTGAACATAAATCCCATAAGAATAGTGATGTCATCGACAAGATCTGCTCATAAATATTATGCATTGTTGCACACAGGTATATATTTTTTAATAGTTAGAATTAGTTTGTATATATTAAATCTGTTGAGTATGATTGAGTATAAAAATTTTTTTGGAACTTTACCAGAAATGAAATACTGGGGCGTGATAATAGACAAATTTCTTAATGGAAAAAATAATATTTTTAAAAGATGGAATTGTTTTAAGTACCAATTCTTTTGTCTTATTGACAACAACAACCTGTATGTCATATAGTATAATTAACACATTGTCTGATAAGGGCTAGAGAGACAAGGGCTGGAGAGACAGTGAAAACAATGCGAAAGAGAGATGGTGAAGAGCAGTGTTCTTAGTAGCTACAATGTGTTACAACAATAAAAATATTTTGACAACAAAATGTGTTTTTTTTAAATGGCTTTATATGCAGTTCCAGGTACTTAATTCATTCAGTAATGGTAGCAGAACATTTAGTACTGTTTTCAAAATAAAATTCTATACTAATTAAAAAAAGAGATAAAGATAAAATAAAAAGTAATTTAGGGAAAAGAAATCAAACCAATATAACTTAAGCCACACTATTCCCATTTTTAAAATTGATGTCCTACAAGCTGTGTCTCAACAAGGTGAATAAAAATACCTTTCCTGCTGCCATGACTATGTCATATCTTGGGATTAGGATACCATCTGACTCTTCTGACTCTGAATACTTTAATGTGAAACTGGTGTTATTTTCTGAGTTCCTTGCCCTCCAGAATATTCCTGAATCTCTTCTGTCTTCTTCCAGAAGTAAATTGCACAAAGTTTTTGGCAGAATAGAAACAGAAAAGCCACAGACACAACAGCTTTTAGCAGCCTTCAAAGTCAACACACTTTTGAGTGTTAACCCTAATAAACTTCATTGTTTTTACTGATATGGATTTTTAATTGTTATGCTTTTTGCTTTTTTTTTTTTCACCTAATAAACATTTAATGAGAAACAGTGGCACAAGACCCAAAATATCTATTAAACATCCTAATCTTCATATTAGCAGTCATATTCTCATCTATCTCATTTTACTCTCTTTACTTAAAATATTTTTCTCAGTATCAGCTGAGGCAGCCAAGTTCCCATTTCAGTTCTTCCAGAGGCTAGGACATGCCCTTGGGAAACTAGAAGAAGTTTACAGGATGTCTAGTATTCAGTACCTGCAGGTTCTTGGTTTGTTGCCTGGCTGTTTCCAGCAAGGTCTCTCCAATCAAGACTCAGGTTTAATTTTTGGAGCAATTTGTTCCAGGAACTGCTCCCAAAAAACAAAACTAACAAGACTGAACCTTTTTTGGCTCTTTCAACCCTACATAGTCCTCTGTAAAAAACCAAATATAGCCTCATGCATTCATACTGTATTTTAAGTTAAGTAACATGTATTTCCAATTTCAAGTCATTGTTCTGCATTTAGGCCACAACATTTTGTGGTTAAAATGCAGCTTTTATACACTTTGAACTGAAAAATATGCCCTATACATACAGCTTGAGAAATTACGATCAAGTCCTGTGGAAGAAGTCTGTCTATTTTTACATGGGTCTGGACACATCCAGGGTGGATACAAGTCCATCCATGGTGTACAAAACAGCCCCAAAGCTGAAGATGGATTGGGTGAGGCAGCAGTCACTGGTTAGGGTTAAATCAAAGACATTCAGCTCAGGCCATGGCAAGGTTGAGCCCCTTTACTGCATCTCCCTGATGGGAGCAATAATCATATTTACAGGGCTACAATCTGTGTCCTGGCACTGATCTTTTGTTATGGTAGCAAAACATCAAATTAATAAAGACACATTTTTTTTCATAGACCCTTTCTTGGAATAAATTCCTGCACATTTAATGATTTTTCAATTTTTATTGAATGAAAACTCTCCTACCTCCTAAAGAAGTTATTTTGCCTACAGATTTTTTGCCTTTTATTTTTTCTAGTTTATTATAAGCCATGGATTTGGGAGATATGAATTCTAGGAAACTAAATAAATAAAGGTAAGATACATGAAGCCTGTAGTACACCGCTGAGTGAAAGTAATAGAAAGCCAGTGTTGGTAAAAAAATAACCTAAACATCCTCATGTGGATGGTTTTTGCATTTTAAATGTGTTCTGAGGGACAGAAATAATAATAATTAATGCTTTGCATTACATGTGACCTATTATGTGAAGATTTTGAGTTCTGCACATTTTTATCTCATTAAACCTTACAACACCCTTGTGAGGGAAGAAAGTGCTTTATTATAGATACTTTATATAGAGATATTAATTAAGGAAAAAACATGGAAGCACAGAAGCAATATTAACCCATATTGCCACGTGTTAGAATGCAAATGTCACAATTTTCCACATTAAGAAAGGACAGAAACAAATAAATAAGTGATTAAAACTATTCTCCTAAAAGTGGATAGGCCTTCATTTGAATCAGAGTTTAGCAGCTTTAAATAGTATTTTGAAAGGACTGTTTAAGAAGGCAAAGGCAGAGAAAGGGTTACCAGAGAAATTTGAGATGTACTATTCTTAGAGATTTTCAGAAATTCACTGCACAAGATTATGAACATTTAGCACGTAGCTAGCTCTCCTTTGAGAAGTTGGAAAAAATATCTCCTAAAGATTTCTTCAAACCAAATTGTTTTGTGATTTGTTTATAAATAACACACTTCAGATATTGAACTCTCAACTACATAATAGTTTTAATAAAAATTCATGTATCATAGCTGTTTACCAACTACACAAGAAGAAATCTATCACAATTTTCTCTCAAGGAGAGAATAAATCATAGATTTCCTACAGGGTTACAGCCTCCTTGGGGCACACACACCTGCTCCAGCATGGGCTCTGCTCTTCTTCCACAGGCTGCAGTGGATCTCTGCTCCCTTGGGCTGCAGGGGCACAGCTGCCTCACCATGATCAGCACCATGGGCTGCAGGGGTTTCTCTGTTTCAGCACCTGGACCAGCTCCTGACCCTCCTTCCACACTGATCTTGGTGTCAGCAGTTGTTTCTCTCACTTATTCTCACTCCTCTCTCTTGCTGCAATTGACCCTGCACAATATCTTTTTCCTCTTGTAAAATCTGTTCTCCCAGAGGCACTACCACTCTCACTGATGGATTCAGCCTTGGCTGGTGGGAGGTCTCACTTGAAGCCAGATAGTTTTGGTTCTGATGGTCACAGAGGAAACTTCTGCAGCTTCTCAGAGATACCACCCCTGTAGCCTCCCCTGCTACAAAACCTTGCCACACGAATCCTAGGCAAGTCTTATAATTTTAAATATTTAATTTAGACTTAGAATTTTTTTCCTTTTAATTTTTTTAGTGTTATAGCACACATATTTCTGTTAGACTTTCTATTTACCCCCTTACTACCTATATAAAATTACGTATGTGCACTGAACAGTTTGATTATTGTTTTTTAGGAAATTTATAAGGATAATGACAAATAAAGTATATTATGTATAGAGTTTATTGACAGAGGAGACTTCAACCTATCTGTCTCTCTGTAGCCAAAAGAGCAGTACATTTCACTTGGTCCTTCTGGAAAAACATATAGCCCTATTTACACATAAAAAGATGTAGAAAACAGGCAGCAGTGGTCTCTTTAGTGATGAAGATACAAGATAGCCCTCTGTATTCTCTATCATAGAAGTTTACTTACAAGCTATGACACAACACTCCATTATTTCTTCCTGTTAAACTGAACCCTTACATCTTTCTCTATAAAATGTTTAATCAATTTTAGACACTCAGCACTGTCCACTCCAATTTTTCATCCAACTCAAAAATGAACAGAGAGTATGCTGTCCTGACAATGTCTCAAGTGTAAGGGAAACTGAATGTCCATACTAAACAGGACTTTAGTTTGTCTATCTTGTCTAGACTAATAATCATTCTTCTAGTAGACTGGAGAACTTCATTACAACATGGCTTTACAATGGAGGCACAATGAAAATAACTTCCTTTAGCCATGCTTACTCCATCTTCAGCATTGACTACCAACATTATTTAAGTTTTGATATGATGTATATTTTTAGCCTGTACCCTTGCATTATATAAAATAAGGGAAAAGAAATTGCCATTGTTTTAAACTTAGTTTGAAGCCAATGAACCAATATTTTTTACAATTGCAAGAGTTATTGCTTCTTTTAAAAAATGAGACAGAGTAGAGCATTAAAAGAGTAGATCACACATTAAAAATTCTATCCTAAAGTTAGATTTCTAAAATATATTTTCCTGGTTAAAACTTGAGCTTCTAAATTACATAAGTGCTTTTGACAATTGCCTTTTTGAACACTTTGAGATTAATTTGCTTATGAATTATTCATGGTTAAAAAGAAGTTTGCCTGTGATAGACTACTCTCCTAAAATTGCTGTTAGCCCAAGTGTTTGGGCCATAAACCCAAAAATACTTCTCTCCCCACCTTAGAAAAGATTTCATATAAAAGTATAGGAAATAGGAAATATCATTAGTTTTGAAGAACTTTGAAGTACCTACAAAAGCAAATAGATATACTCAGTTTATATCGTGAAGGTTCTTTTCAGTACCTCTTTTAACAGTGTCAAAGTTTAATGCTAATGTTTCTCCGAAAGTACTACAAGTAAGTGAAAACAGGTAACAAAGGGAAATACAGAGTAGTGAAATGAATCTGAAATTACGGTTCAGAGACTTCATAAATAAGCCAAAAGGTCTCGTAAAATTATGAAATAAAATATTTTCAGGTGCTAAATTTTAAAATGGCCAGTCAATTGAAATTATCTACTTCTCCTTTCTTTCTTTAATGTGGGTTTATTTTTACAGTTTTCCTCAGGGGCAGGTCAAAATTGGTTGTGAATGTAAGGAGTAGTAAAATTTGCCAGACCAAACCCCTTTTATTTTAGTCATTTAATATCTACAGGTTTCTTATTTATAAAAATTTTGTTTTAAAAGTGTCACTGATAGGGAATCATAGTTCAATGACTAAATTATTCTGTACTCTGATATGAAATTCTAGACACCCTTTGCTTACTCAAACTAGACTCTATAGATTTTTAATATGATGGAGTGATTTTTTTTAAACATCTTTTCCATTAATCTCAATCTTGATGCATTTAAAATCAAAGGAACTTACCAAAGATTCATGTAACAAAAACCACAAAAAGGACAAAAAATGTCCTTCATGAGGCACCAAAATATAGATTTAAAAAAGACATATTTCTTCTCTACTACTTAATTTCTGACAGAACCAGTAAACTATATATCTTAAGAAAACTACAATTATTAAAATAAAACTAGGGCAATGAAACAGTAAATGTACAGCTTTCTGTACTTTAGATTATCCTGCCTACTAATTATCATAAATACTTTCTATTGTATATAGATATTTTTTGCTGATTATGTGTTCTTATGGATAAGTCCAGAATTCCAACTCTAACCACCACCTACACAAGTTCTGAGCTCATCTGTGGATGACATCAAGGTTTCTTAATAATGCTCTTTGTTCCCATTTTTCTTATTTTTCTTTCTATGATAACATTGTTAAACTCTATAAGAAGAAAGCTACGTTGCTTCTACAATAAAACAAACAAACAACAAACCCTATCCAGTCAAATTTCTTTTAAATGAATTTTGACACTGTGGGAAAGAATAGAAGAGGAGGCTGCTGTGACAGGAAGCCTTATATGTCAGAACATATAATTTCAGATATATTTATTCTCTGTTTTCAATTACAAATGTTGTATATTGGAACAATTGAATATTTGCATTACTTTTAAAATAGAATGCTATTGAGGTCTAAGGGTTCAGCCTAGCTTGCTGCTGACCTTGAACAATCTGGTTTTTTAGTAAATGATCATATGAATAGAATAAGAAGTAAAAGGTAATATAATTTACCATTCTTCTTTTTCATTGTTTGCTATACAGTAGAACTTTCTTTTCTTCTTATTTTAAAATGAATTATGGCTTGATCTAAACCCTTCTGAAAAGAGCCCTTGCTTTAGAACAAAAGGAAGGCAAGCTAAATTCCATTTCATTTAGTAACAATCAAAATAATAGAGGTCATTGTACTCAATTTCAGATCCCTGTCATGATTGAACAGAGGCTTAGAGGCTTAAGGTACTTTCCAGGAAATTATACAGCAAGATGAAATCTAGTATATAGATTTGGCACTACAGGAGATGAAAAAGTTTAGATATAGATAATATAGTCTCATATAAATCTTGGAAGAATCTCCCTCATTTCTGTATAAGGTTGATATAGCCCTTTGGGTATTGACTGATATATGGCATAACTGCAGTAATTTTATTACTTTTAGCATGAGATATTTGCCCCTGTTCTAAACATCCATATCTTAATACATAAAGATGCTGTGAGATAACGTGAGCAAACAAAATGAAAGTTACTAAAAAGTACTAAAAATTACCTTTATAGGGAAAAATCTCAAGAGGTGCTGTTAATGACTCTTTACTCATATTCAAAAAATTCTTGACTACATAAAATATTCTGCTAAACAGAAAATGCTAATTATAGAGTAGCTCACAACCAAGATTAATAATGACAACTATGTAATGGGTTCGTATTAAAAAAACAAAGAAGTGTCTACTGAGCAGAGAGAGCACAAGGGACAAAGCAGTATTGCAAACAGAGATTACACTGCAAAGAGCATTTGACATTTACAAAAACTTCATAAGTTTTATTCCCAAGTAGATTTTTCCTTTTTCACATAGCACTATGAAATTTTGTCTGACCACAGCATTCTCTTTGCCAGACATCTTTTCTTGACTGCATAGGCATGAAACAGAACTAAATCAAATATGTATGTAATAAATTTTTGTTGGTATAGAATAAAAAAAAAAAATCTAAATTTCTAATTCCGAGGCAGCAGCAATTAAAACTTTTTATGATCTATATTTTAGCTCATGACTCAATTCTTCCACAATCTATATACAGTCAGATGAGCTTACTAATTAAAAAGAAAATAAGTCTGAATTCTGGCTCAAAGAGTCTCTTAACTCTTATAAGTTAATGCATTTAAAATGCATTTTAGAAATAAGTTTTATATGCTCGAAGCTTAACTTTACAAAAAAAATTCCAGTATTTACAATTCAGACTAATTGCAAAGTATGCAGACTTAAGTGAGAAGTTTGTTGTTGTCACTTGTATTTCACACTTAGTCAATTAAAGTGACACTGTTTTGTTTAAGTGAATGGAAATCTTAGTCCTACTCCTTTTCCCCTTTTTACTATTTAAAACTAGAAAAATGCCTTACAGTTATTTTAGAACTGAGTAAATGTTTGGGGAGGACAATGGTCACAATTCTAAATTTTGCAAGATATCTCATTCCTCTGGAAATGATAAGTACCTCCATGCAAAAAAGCTCTATTAATATATAGCATATGGCTTATTGGAAGTTAAAAAGTCAAACCAAATCACAAGAATGATATATGCCACCCCAATTTCAAAGTCATGTTCTCTACTGTAATGAAAGATAACTGAAAAAGAAATACTTCAACTGCTTTTATTTGGTTCTTGATGCAGTGTGAAAATTTGTGTGTATCTTCAAAATGCTCATGCTTTCCTCCTTAATCTGTAGATCTTCAGAAAGTCACCTGTTACATAGTCTAATAAAAGACCTCAATGTTAAACTCCTGAAGTGAAACATGAGAATTCTCCTACTAGATTTGGGGGCACACTGGTATATAGGTAATATTCATTTGCCAAATGGGAAATCACCTGGAACTGGATGATAAGAAATATCTTTAGAGGGCCATGCCTTGATTCCCTTTCATCCCTAATATCTGCCTCCAATCTCTTCAAGAGTAAAGTCTGGAATCCTTTATTGACAGTCAATACCTCTACTCATCTTTCAGTGGTAAGACACATGAGATTGACTGGCATTTATGAGAGCATTGTTGGCACTAATAGACTTTTGTCACCCTGCTCAGCCATCTAGCTGCTTCCTCTGATGCTTTGATGTGGGTCTATGAACCCAATACCAATACTTTTTTGTAGTCATGCTGTAGGAGAATGTTTCCAGCTGTGTCTCTGCACTATCTCCAGGGTGGACTTCAGCCCTACAGTGTAGGTAGGTTCACCCTTCAGCCCTATGCTGCAGTCTCTGTCTGCAGTCTTTCCACTGGCCCTCTTCACCCCTGGCTGAACTTTGTCAATGAATTCCAGACCTGATTCATTGTTCACTCTGGATTGCCCTCTGCTGCCACTCCCTTGGACTGACCACAGTTTTCAGCCCCTAATTGTGTAGCTCTATTTGTCCTGCTCTCTGAGTGTTCCTCTTCCTTTATAGCTTTATAATTTGAATCCCAACCAATTACATGAAAGAACTTGATTTATAGAGTTTCAGGTGCTGAAGTTATTTGTACTGTCATAGTCTATTACCAGGAGAGTGTCCAGCCTCAAGGTCATCAGATATCTTGTGAAAGATGCAACCTTCACCTTTTTCTCTTCCTCAGCAAAGAAAGAGTACACAAAATAAGGTAAGGAAATGTGGAGATAAAGACAAAAATGAATGGCTTTTTAGCCTAATGATTAAAAAACTGTTAAGAGAGAGAGATCTAATGGTTTTGAAAAAACTCGTGTCTTTGCAGGAAATCTATGAGAAACACCTTGCTGGTGTGAGTCATCCAACCACATAGCTGTAAAAGCAGTCCACTTTAGTTCTCAGGTTATGCAATCTCTTTGAAATCCCATGTTGTGGGCCCCGATTTTGATTGAGTCTTGCTTTAAGGTTGTTGCAGAATTTAAACCTTGTATGATAGGATCACAGACAGGTTTGGGTTTGAAGGGACCTCAAATCTGATCTAGTTCCAATTCCCCTGCCATATTTGGCACCAAATCCCAGTGATACCATTAATTTTAAGTAATATAAGAATGGAATTGTAATAAAAGCAGAAGCTACTTTGCACACTAACTGAACACTCAGCATCGAGAAATTTTAAGACCAAGCCTAAAGGTTGTTACTTCCCTAAAGTCATCTCAAATCTTCCAGGTTATCCTCTTACTAGTTTGTATCTATAACGAGCATCCCAGATACTACATATCACAGTGTACTTCAATGTAAGAGGTTAAAAAAAACATATTATCTTTAGCATGCAGTGTAAATTACCACCTCTTCTATCAGGTCAGCCATTATATATGATATAACGAATTCAAAACAGCTTACAATATCAAGTCATTTTTACATCAAAAATTCTTAATACTGTGCACCTCTATGAGAACTATAATGGTCTGAAAACTCCATATCAGTAAACTCACAGAAAGTTGAAAAGATGTAGATTACAGACAGAAAGAGTGAAAGGGAGAAAGAGAGAATCAATTTTATAATGCATTTGTTTCAGAGCAGCAAATGTGTTAGTGTTTACTGATATGCTGAAAAGCATGAGGTACTCCAGTTTATGAAAAGAGCAAAATACAACTGTATCAGCTATTCATGCATATACATCTCTATAGGTGCAATCTTTTTCTAATGCATACGAAAAATTAAAGGCTTATGGTGGAAATGCTCCTTGTCTCAAAAAATCCCCTGTGAAATTATAAATCATGCAATATTAATGCCTGCAGATAGACAAGTGTGGAATAAAAATTACCTAACACCGACACTAGCTCTAAGCAACATCAGCTAGCAAATCATCCACCTAAGATGCAGTGCTAAGGACATAATTTCAAGCTACATTGAATATTGCATGGTATAATACAAGCCATTTTGAAACAAAATTAGATGCATGAGAAGTCCAATCAAACCAAATTTGTTGTTCTACTGACACATTTTTGTTATCTGTAGTGTCAGTTCTACACTGTGTGGAAGGAAATTTTTGGTGAGGAAGAGTACCACAGAGCCATGAGGTACATCTTGTACAAATCACTATATCAGAAAAACAGCTATGAAACTCATGTAGAAAAAACACTACATAAAGTTTGAAGAAGAGACAGTAGTGGGCAGACCCATAAATTCAAATTTTTAGGACTGTCTCTCACTTTTCTCATTTGCCTTACATGTATTTTAAATTATAACAAAGGCAGAAATTTTGTGAGATACAGATGATTGAGACATTTATAATTACATATTAGTAATGCCAGAACTGAAAAGGTCATACAAACAGTACAGTCTTTATGAAATATAACAGCAAAAAGATCTTTCCATCAGGCTTTCAATTCCTATGTTTTCAATATCTTTTTCTGATAAATTTTATTTTAAATTCTGGGATCAAACTGTAAAAATTAGGCCATTCCAATAAACCAACATTGTTTTAAACCAAATCATTACACCTTTTCTCCTTCTCGCACATGCATGTGCACTTGCATAATTTGAGAAGACTTCATTGAAGTTTACTCAATGTTCTTCTTGTTTGTGGTAATAAATATGTGCACTTTACACTAAGAATAGTTAATTAATTTAAGTGTTCATTATCTTTATAACTTTCAGTAAGCACAGTTATGACCACAGTTATAAATTTCATATAAGTAAGCCTGCAGTGCACATGTGAATTGAACGCCATCTATCTCTGTGCTCTGTTTTCTTCAAAAAACATTCATACATTCATACATTCATTCATACATTATGTTCTCAAGGTTTTTTTGTTGGTTTTTTTTTCAATTGCAGTTTGTTTGTTTGTTTCCTCCACAGGTACAACAATAACATTATGGCATGTTTGAGTTTTACTAGGTTGGGTCTTTGGATATCTGAACTTCTTAAGTCACAAAATGGAACCCAGTCCTCAAAGCTGTGTCTTAACCTGTAAGCAGGAATCAGACAATCTGTAGCTCTCACACTTCCAGGCAGCAAGTTATGACAATGAGTCAATAGGAAATAGGAAAGTGATTTCTCTTCAGATATAAAAGTTCCTGTGTTCAACTGAGATGTGCATAGCAGAATGTGCACAACGAGGGCTGAATTTAAAGGAACAGGGATGCTTTTGTCCCAAAGGACAAGGGCTCTTTTAAAAGGAAGCATATACTATCTATATGCATTACACAGTTTTGTAAGAGAGCCCTCATGGGGAAAGGGAGAAATATAGGGAGAAAGCATCATGTCTCTTCTCAATTAAATATGTTTGAGCTTGACTGTTGCAGTCGCAAACCCTGTATAGAAGGGTTATGCCGAGATTCCTGTGTTCTGCTTCATTCTGGGAATGAGCAGCAACAAATGCAATATTTGGGAAATAAAAATGGAAAATATAAGCTTGTGTCTCATGGTTCACACAGGGTTTTTACTATACCTGTTCTAGGTCAGGTTCTACTTCTATTTGAAGTAGAGTACAGAAACATTCTTCTGAACAAGAGCTGAAGGCAAGCTCATAGTCTCAGTGGTAACACATCAGACCTACACTGATGAGACTTAGCACAAACACTCTTTCATGTTTTTCTCACACCTGTGAACCCTGAATCTCACACCGTGCAGTGGTATGGTTTATCAAGAAGAGGTTTATACAGAAGAGGTTTATACATCTTGCCCAACTCATACACTAGTCCAATAAGTAAAGTTTGGCATTGTTCTGACTAGTGGGAGATGTAGGCAGAGAAGGGAACCAAAACCCTGCATCCTTTTTTATGGATGAATGGATGATTATTTTAGTAAATAGTACTGTTACAGAAAAACAAAAACAAAACCAGAAACAAAACCAAAACATAAGCAAAAACAAAACAAAAAAACCAAACCCAAACAAAACAAAAAGGTACTTTTTGCTCTATTTGTTTTTAAGCAACAATGAAAGATGTTATTTTTCTTTGACTGATGAATGTTTTCAGTCCTCATTCATCAAACCTATATCCTAACTGTGCACTTTCTCAATGCTACTGTCTAATTAATAAATGAACATTAAAGCAGCTGCAATGTTAAGCAGGGACTTTGCTTTGAAATCTTGCTTAGTCTTTCTGATAGGAACAAGAATATTTGGTGGTACATATATCTATCTGACAAAAATTGTATGAGTATATTTGTGTCAATATGATTTCTTTATTAATTTATTTCTTGCCATTAATTTCTGCATCAACTGGAAACCACTACCAAATATACAAACACATAAAAATCTTGAAAGGTATGAATTTACATCACTAACAGCTTTGGTTTTATAGAGCAAATACTGAGAAATACAGTGCAGTGATTCACTAAATAAATCACTAGATGTACCCTATTCCAAATCTGGCAGCAGTTGAAGTTTCTTTATTCTTTTTGCCTTTGTTTACAGACTTTGCTTCTATCTGTCACATTCCTGTCAGAGATGCTTTGCACCAGGGGAAACTACTTCTTCTTCTGAGGTACTCTATGCTAGTTATCTACAACAGAATGTGTTAAATCACAATCATTCATCTAGTAGTGTATTTTCAGTTTCTGTTACCTAACTATGCCTTAATTATATCCAGCAAACGACCAGCTATGCAGTTTGGTTCCTTATCACCAGACACACAGAAGCAAAATATCTTTATATGTACATTGTTCTCTTCTGACACCTCACAAGTCTGATTTGAAACAGTTCTCTACAGGGAGCCTAGAGAGATGACAATATAATTGTTTGCAATTGGAATGTAAAGAATATTACTAATAGGTTCATGGATGCTGCTCATAAAATGACTGCACTTCTCATTACAGGATTAAGCATTTATGAATATGTTCTGACCTAGTTTGATATACTGAGTTTTCAAAGCAAAGACTGTTACATAATGGAACCTTCACTTAGGACCTACGGGTTGAGATACTCAAGACAGTATAAAACAATGTATAGAGCTCACTATTAGGAAAAAGCCTGGAATACTATGGTTACCTTTATGTAAGCTTTAAGATATCAACTGGGTATCATATGGCTGAATCAAGCATCAGCTGAAGGGACTATGAGATGGCAAACCCACTTGCCCCATTCTATGCCTGGGAATAAATGCCTTTTGAAAAACACAAAACGGGGAGATACATTCCCTAAATATCCACAGATCTAGCCCTAAGAAATAATCTCTATGCAGAATAGACACTATGAGAATGAACATTCCTCAATCTTACTGCTCTTCTGTGTAATGACAATTGAAATAAGTGCTCTATTAACTGTTTTCTACTGGAAAGGGCATTCTGTGAGGTAGCATCTGCATATGGCCTTAATAAATTTATCTTTATCTTTGTCTAAATTTACATGGGTACATAAGTGGATTCATAGGTCTTCTGTAGCAAAGACAAACCCCTCTTTACTCAACTCTAAATCCCAACACCAGTATCCAGTCTTGTATACAGTACGCAATGTTTGCTTTCTTCAGCACACCCAAATAAAAGTTAAAACAATTCTGAAGAAAGAACATGTTAAGAAATGCAAGATCATATCTGCAATATATGTTGCAGCACAGTGAAGCATTTTCACAAGAGTACTATTACATTTCATTTTAGCACCCCAGCGGAGCAGGCAGGCTGTGCCTAGCTCAAGCCAGCCCCCACACAGTCACATTAATTAGCTCCAACTATCTCTGATCTGGGTCTAGGGAGAGTATCCATGAGAGGAATCCAAGCCTACCTGGCTCTGTGTTTCTGTGGAACAATACTATGCTACTGTGCCAAAAGAAGAAAAATAGTAGATCACCACACAGCACTTCTTTCTTTTACCTAATTTCATACAGATCCCTGTTTCATTTTCTATTTCCCCCTTTTGGGTTATTTCTTTACAAAGATGCTTTCTGGGTTCAGTCATGCATGGACAAAATGAAAATGCATTAAGACCACTGGGAGCTCTATACTGATTGAAACAATAGCCATGTAGAACTCTGACTGCTACTAAAAAACTGTTGATTTGATTGCGTAATGCTGGCTGAGCAACTCATTATGTTGTAACGACAAGTCTGTGCGCTCCTTTCACCAGACTTCTGGATATGGAACATTAAAAAATTGGGGAAATGACAATGGAGAGATATTTCTCCAATGCTTGGATGCCGATAAAGAAAAGTGGGCACCTATTGTGTCTACTACACTTTTAATAAAAATTATGTAGATAATATTGCACCAACTTCAAAGGAAAGAAGAGCTTACCATTTAATTTTGTGTACAGTTACATATGATAAGTACCTTGTAAGAATACATACAAGCCCCTATTCATCTTGTGAAACAAACTTAAAAACAAGAACTCTGTGAATCTGTTATAAATGATTAGAAGCCAATTCAAAAATAACAGGGTTTATTAGCAAAATTTCCAACACCGAATTAAAGCCACAATAAAAACAGGACAATAATCGATCGAAAGCTGGGTGGACAGAGTGGCGGTACAAGGGTACCCTCCGAATTCTGCCACACTGCTATGTTTCAGCCTGTGGGTTTTATACAGTTTTTTCACCCTAAGGCCAAGTCCATTGAAAGTCCAGGTATGCTGTGTTTCCCAATTTTCCAAAGGAGTCCCGTCTGCATGAAAAGATTACTTGATAGTTTTTCCGGAATTCGTCTTGGGAGGGGTGATCTGGTCATCCAGGATCTCCACAAAGATCGATATCAGATGTTGAAGAGCTGTGAAGTGAGGATCCACCCTTGATGGATGGGCCATCTTCCTGCTCTGCCTTGTCGTTTCAGTTGCAAATATGTTTTGGAACTCTGGAATCTTGGAGACACCCTTGGGTAGCTTCTTATTAGTAGATCAAATCCATAATACAATATTACATACACGAATTTATCTATTATACTTATTACAAGTCCATACTGGGCTTTTTTTAACGTTTATTTCACAAGCCTGATATACTTGTGACTTGGTTAAAAAAGAAGGTTTAGCAAATTTTTAAGTGAGATACCTATTTGCTTCAGAGCATATATATTGGAGTTTTATATCTATTTTACTAAGCCTTCTATCTGCATGTTCATTAGAATAACTCTAGTGAAATAAAATAGAATTCTAGCTACCTAATCCATCTCAATATTATAATAACAATCTGCCATGGACAGGCATTACAGACAGATACACAGCATTTCCTAAGGGACATTTTCCACCAAGCCTTGTTCCTCCATCCAAGGAACAAGCCTTGTTCCTCTGTCTGACTTTCTGTTTTAGGATGCACAATCTTTCCTACCCTTGCCCTCTTTTCCCCTCCCCTCTGCTTCCCTCCTTTCCCTTTCCTTTCCCTTTCCTCTCTCCTCTTCTTCCCTTTGCCTCCCCTCTCCTTACCTGGCCTTCCCTCCTGCTCAGTAACTCTTCTTAAATGTCTAACCTCAAGCTTTATTATATATGAGCACATACACCATGTGGAAATTTAAACAAATAATACTAAGACTGTCAGAATTGTTAATCACACAGAACTGAATGCACAGATCCTTTAATGCACTTATTCTGAACACACTAAAAATGATTAATCAAAGAGGGATATATTTGTTACTCCCTCCTGTGTCTCCCTCCTTTTTCTCCTATATAGTTATACACTTATTATGACTGATGGCAATAATTTATTATCACTCTCTAAATTCTGTGAATGGAAGAAGTATGTGTTTCCTGATTTAATTTACCACTGTCAAATTGAAAAGGTATGTGAGATTATAATAGATGCATCAGAGACTCCCTATTATGTGAATAAAATCCCAGTAAATTAATATTGGTATGATGAATTCATGAATATTTACATTGTCCTTGAAATTGATTACAAGAATAAATAATCATTTGTTGAAAATTTATCAACGCAGACAGGTGTAAAAAGATGATAAAATGCATTTTCATGAATATAGGAATCAATATATTTCAATGCAACATATATTACAGGATACCACGTTCTTCTTTTGACTAGAAAGCCAAATTTTCATTTCAGAATATGTTGATAAACCTGGCAACAGTAAATGCCATGCTGAAATGCAAAGTCAATGGGAACTGTTGAAGAGATGTTGGAGCACCCAATATGCAGTTATTCTGACATAAAGCAAAATAAATATGTGCTGAGTGTTTTAAAGTACAACTCAGTAGAGTTTATCAGATACAAAATAACACATTTATAAAGTATATAAATGGCAGCATTGTATGGAAAAATACACCTTTAAAGACCATTTTAAAAGTTTTTCTAAAAGTCTGTTTTTCTTTGAAAAGCCAGAAGTGTAATATTTGATGACAAATAAACAAAACAGGAACTTTATGAATTAAAACACTTATTTACCTCTAAGAATTTGGTAAGACATTGAATTATATAACGCATAAGTGGGTAATTAAAATATTAAACATATGAAAAGCATATCTAGTTCATGCTTAGACAAGAATGCAGAGGAACTCAAATTTACTTACAGTGGTTAGATTTTAGAATAAATGAAAGTTGCCTGGTGAAATCAGGAATGGATTAATCTGGTACTGGCATGTGAAACTAGTCATTTACAGGCTTAAGAAGCCCAGATCAGCACGCCTCATCACTTCCTCATCTATGAATATACAGTCACATATTCATTTCACAATCAAATTTCCTCTTCATATGATGCCTTGTGAGTCACACAAATTACATATATATATACTTTTTCCTGTTGTACTGAAAGGCATAATTTTTTCATATATATGAATCCAAAATGTGAATATTTTCATATATATTAAAAGTTGTGTTGTTCACTGAAACAGGACATAAAAAGTTTTGGGTTTTCTTAAGCAAGAGGTAGAAGCATCTAACTATGCGTTTGCATCACAAAACCTATTTCCATTTTAAAAATTGTATTGGCAGACAAATAAAGTGGTACAAACGGGCTTTGATTGAAAAGAAATAAGGTTGCAAGCCATAAAAGTGATTGAGTTTTCATACTTTTAAATGTAATTTCATTTAAGTACTGGGGCATGGCCAGATTTTGGTAGCAGCAGGGCTACAGGGGTGGGTTCTGTGAGAAGCTGCCAGAAGCTTCTTCCACGTCCAACAGAGACAATTACATTCAGCTCCAAGAAGAATCAGCCACTGGCCAAGGCTGAGCCCATCATCAGCGATGGTAGTGCCTCTGGGATAAGGTATTTAAGAAGAGTGGACAAAAATTGCAATGATTTGTAGCAACAATTCTGTAGATACCAGGGTCAGTGAAGGGGCGAAGGAGCTCCAGGTGTCAGAGCTGAGATTCCTCTGCAGCCCGTGGTGCAGCCCATGTGAGGCAGCTGTGCCCCTGCAGCCCATGGAGGGCCATGGGGGTGCAGAGATCCACCTGCAGCCTGGGGAGGGTCCCACATTGGAATTGCTGAATGCCCAAAATAGGCAGGGAACTGGCACTGGAGTGAGTTTTCTGGCAGGAGTTGGGTGACTCCCTGTCTCCCTGCAGGGGATCCATGCTGGAGCAGTCTGTTCCTGACAGACTATATCCCCTGAAACAAACCTATGCTGGAGCAGCTCATGAAGAGCTGCAGCCTGTATTGAGGACTCACACTGGACACGTCAGTAGAGAGACCTCCTGTTGGAGCAATTAACTCATGAAACATGAAAATTGAGGCAATTATACAAATTTCCAATTTCATGTTATGTGTAGACAAAATTAAAATGGTTTCAAGTGTGATTGTGAAAAATATGTTAATTATCAAAAATAGACCTTGATACAACTCATGGGTAGTCCAGTTTAAACTTAATCAGTGACCTGAATTACTCAGCACAGTTTTAATTGAAGTCATGATTTGCTCCAGTGTCTGGGATACTTGCAGAACTCACAGCTACCTTTCTTTGCCTTGTCATGTCTTGACATTTCACTTTTTTCCCAGACATTTTCTTCTCATCGTCTCTTCTGTCTAAGTTGTTTTTTGAACTACAGGCTGTTCTACAGACTGAATTGGCTGACAGGCAAGTCCAACCCATTATTTTAAATTAAGACTTTGTTCAAATTTGACCTTTACATCACCACTTCAGCACATGATCTTTAAAGAACAATATCTTTCCAGGTTTCTAATACTGTCTGACCCTCAGCCAATAATGTCAATATATTTTGACTAAGTATATTCAAAAATTTTAAACAAAATTTGCATGAATGCTTTTTGACATAAAAGGTGCATTTGTAATATGATTTAAAATGGCTGAGTTATAAGGTTCTTGGAAATTAAGGTTAATAATGAAATCATGGAAAGACACTTGAACACAGCAATAGTACATAATGACTTCTTGATATATAAAAGAAAATTCATATTCTCTTTTAAAATTCCTAATGATTTTTCATTACGTTTTCTCAGTATCCCTGAAGTACAGTTTCACACCCTATGAAGTACCATTTAATAGAGGCTTCTTCCTATCACTATTTGTCATCATTTAGAAGATGTCTCAGTAAAGAACATATTAAAACATCTTCACTTCGTCTCACTAGTTCAAACCTTTACAGAAACTCAATTTTACAGAAATTGTATTTCAAAAAATTTATATCTGCAGTGTTACAACAAACCAGTACTTTACCTCAGCAGGTAGCAAATCCGAATGACTCATATTTACTTACACAAAGGTTTCACTTCAAAGATAAAATGACAAGGAGTGTTCTTTTATTCTCTTAGCTCCCTTTCAAGGATGTTAGAAAAAGCCCTTTCTTTTTTCCCATTTTAAAAATTGTATCTTTAAATGCTACAGCAGAAAGGTACTAACATAAACATGTTCCCTGAAGAGATATCAGTACAGGTAAATTAATTCTGTATTAGATAAAAAGCAACCACTTGTTAACTCTATCTGGGAAGCTGCATGAAAATGCTGGGTTTTGTGCTAATTGTAAGAGGCAGATCTGTTATGGAAATAGCATCAGAAACAGTTCAAGCAGCTTCACAAGAGACTCTGAGCTCATGTGTTTACATTCATATTGTAAGTAATTCAGGTAAGAGGCTCTTTAAAATTAAGAAGACAAAAGGATCACAGACAGAAATAAGTAATGTAGTTTCTTCCAAACTGGTTTAGTGGGTAATAGGGAGAAGAAATAGGCAGTCAGTTGAATTGTGAAGTAGTTTAGGTTAGAAGGAGTCATCGAATTTGAGCCTCCTGCTTAAAGCCTGTTTACCTTCAAAGGCAGCTAAATGTGCTTAGGACTGTGTCAAGTTGTATTTGAGAAACTCCAAGGATAACAGTTCTGCAATCTCTCTGGAAGCTCTGATACAATTTTTGGCTAACAGACCTTTTGTTGCACATGTCAGGGAAAAGTCTGCTCCACCTTCTCCACTGGACTGGAATTAAAGCCTTGCCTGCTTGATTTCCCTGAGCTGAACAAACAAAACCTCTCCTTGTCTCATCTCAGGTTATGTATTTCATCTGTCTAACTGTCTTAGTGATCTTCAGATGGATTTTCTCTCCTTTATGAACATATTCCTTTCCCTGGGACCCAGAAGGAGACATATTACTTCAGCAGTGGCCTCCCCTGTGCAAAAAGAGCTCCCCTCAGCCAGCTGGCAATGATCTCACTAATACAGCTGTGCTGGCTCTGCCTGCCATGGATGTGATTCCATTCATAATATCTCCTATGGTGCTGTTTTGATTTTCTCACCAAGGCAGTGTTAACATACCAATACTGCTGAGCAGTGCTTTCACAGTGTCGAGACCTTTTCTTCTTCCCAGTCTGCCTCCTCAGAGAGGAGGCTGGAGGTGAGCAAAGGGTTGGGAGGACACAGCCAGCACAGCTGACCTCAACAGAGCAAAGAGAAGCTTCATGCCCCATGACATAGTGCTCAGCAGTAAAAAAAATCAGAAAAAGAAACTAGAAGTGGGGCCAGGGCATTTGTGATGTTTTTATGGGGTTTGTCTTCCCAGCTTAGGTGTGCTGAGGCCCTGCTTTCCTGGAAGTAGATAAACATCTTCCTGCGATGGGATGTGGTGAACTCATTTCTTACTTGCTTTGCTTGCTCAAAGCAAGCTTTTCTCACTTTTTCCCTTCTGATTCTCTCCCCCATCCCCTTGCAGAGCAGACAGGGCCCACACGTCGGAGGACATACCTGTCAGCTGAGGTCACAGCAGCCTTCTGTGCCTTTAGCCTTTATCACCACAAGAGTGCAGCCCTGGCTCATGTTAATTGGTTCAAGATGCACACCGAGAACCTTTGCTGCATCCCTCTTCCCAAGCAACACACCAGTCTCAGCAGCGAGGCAGGAGGTTCTTTCTCAGTGGCTGAACTTCCCATTTGTCTTTGTTGTACTTCCAGAGGCTCTATTGGCTCATTTCTGTATCTTTATTAACTAACCTGAATGGCAACACCTCCCTTCAACATATCAGATCTTTCCCCCAATTTGTGGTCATCCATGAACCTGCTGAGCAAGTCAGATGTGGATCCCTGAATTACTGGAATAGGTCTCTCAGAGAGGCTGTGACATCTCTGCCAAAATTGGAGGTTTCCAGCTCTTTACTGGACAAACTCCTCAGCGAGTTCATTTAACTTTCAAGTTAAATGTTATTCTGACATAGATTACCTTTTGAGGGCCTCCCACAACCTTAATTATTGGTACAAACAGAAAATACAGGACAAAGCCTACTTTTTCTCAATTTTATAAAGTTGTATCAGATCACTAGTTACAGAAGGAATAATTAACTATTTCCAAAAAGAATAATCCAATTTTGACAATGTTTTTATTAAAATTGATTTAAAATATATAAGACCTGGAAAATCCCTGTTTCCTGAGAGAAAAGTTGTGTTTTCTAACAGGAAGATAGAAGAAGTAAGACTCCATAATAATTTGAGAAAGGCCAGATATTTAAAATGTTATATGAATTCTACCGTATGGCAGAGATGAACACCCCACAGTAAAAAAATTTTGTTATTTACATGATACTGTTAGGAGGCTTTCATTCTTCAATTTCTTCTTAAGATGATCCTAAAGATTAACATGTGCTGGGAATAACAGCCACTGGTATACCAGAAGTTTTTAAGCTTCTCTGTGTGATCTCATAATGAAAAAACCTTCTAAATTCAAAATTTCCTTTACAGTTAAAAATCATACCCAAAGGCATATGTATAAATTCTTGTTCCTCTTTCACTATTCAGAGATGTTAGAGTTATGGTTTTATTCATGAAGGAAGGGTCCTTATAGCTCAAAGGATATTCTTTGAAATTCTTTGAGTGGCTCAGAGATTGAACCATTCTCAATATCTGAATTAATTGGCTAAATTGCACACTCTCTTATCTTTGCAGTCCTGTTCCAGTGCAATGGAAACCCAGGGCAGGCCAAACTGAATTATAATTTCATATCTAGCACACCCACACAAACACACAGGAAGCCTTAGGAGAAAGTTCAGATAGATAGAACCGGATAAAATTATTTGCTTCCAGATATCTACATTTTCTGAGAAGAAGCTGTTCATGAAGTTTTCCAACGGGATTGATTTAATACAAAATAGACAATTAAAAATTATTAAACTAATCATTGTCTAAAAATACCTATTTTCCCCTGCTTACAATGCAGCTATGTAATTTATCCATGACTATTTCAGAGGAAGGTAGCTCAAGATTAATTAAATTAATACCATCTGTATCTAAGGAAGTCATATTAGGTACTGATAAGATTGTTATTAGAGACTCTCCACATGCTTCCAGCTTCTGATCTTACTTGAAAAGTCTGGTGTTCTTTGGGATATTCCACCAGAGTGAAAACCTCATCTTACTGAAGATGTTTATACTGTTATCATTACTATTTCAAGGAATTCCAGTAGCAGCTAAAACACCTGTTTCTTCTTGAGAGAATCTGGAATACAAACAATTTTTTTCTAGTACACTGTAAGATACAAAGGATGCTGTGGAGCTTGATACTTGAAGTTTTCACCTTGGCTTAAACACATGCTTTTCCAGAATCTGATTAAGGAAAACTGAAAACTTTTAACTCTTAATGTTAAAAAACCCTACCCTATTTTATATAATGTAAAAAGACTGATGCTGTTCGTAGCTCACACATACTAGAATCATGTTAACATGACAGTCAATGTTAACTTGATAAACCTTGTTTTTGTTGTTTACCATAGTACTTGAAAGATCAAAGTATTTTTCTCTAGCTCAAAACAAAAGTTATTTTACAGTCATGTTGCCTGAGAATGCAATTTTCAGGAAGGAGTTAATGTATTGTGGTTTACGTCTGAATTGCCTTGGCATAGTTAGTTACCAATGAAATTAGGAGCAGGAGCTCAATCATTCACAGGTTTATGCACTAAACTTTTATTTGTCTTGGCAAGATTAAGAAAGCCATATATTCTTATGATAACACCCTGTACTTTTGTTGATAACAGTGTACAAGTTTGGATGCACTGGTTTCTATTTTTGATTTTTTAAAACTCCCAAGTCTAGAGTCTATGGGAAGAAAAGCTTAGACGAGCAAGATTCAAGGCAAAAAAACCCCAAACATGGATACACAAAACGCAGCCCCCCCAGCCTGATCTCAAAAAGTCTCATCTTCTAAAGGTTTTTTGGGTTTTTTTTTCACATCTGTGTATAGGAGGGGAAATTGGTTTGGTTTGTGACCTTTGGCTGATTTTCTATTTCCCGAGAGGGCTGAAGAGTCCCTGCTCACGGTCTAAGCAATGGTACAAGATGAAGTGTTGGTATGAGAGATACTATGCAGAGAGAACTGGGAGCAGATACTGGCCTGGCTACACCAGAACCTATTTGCACAGAGAATTCTTGGTGCACAGTGTCTTCTTGCTGAGCCCTAGGGCAAAGAATGCAGTATAAATAGTGATAACAGATGTGACCTGTCTAGTAGACTACCATAAGAGCCGGTCTTGTATGAGGAACAAATATTCATTGTACCTGCTATATTTTCTACGTCAGTTGTAGAATCCCCTTATGTTTTCCTTTGTTTGTCATTAAAAGAAAAAAGAAATCAACATCAGCATAATTATTGTATCTACTTTGTTTTGCCTTTTCAATTGAGGAGTTATGTTGGGTCCTTCTTTTATTTGCATTTTGGAAAAGGAAGATTGAAGCAGAGGGAAGGGGGAGAAATGTCTCTCCTGCTGGAAGATTAAAAAAGAGAAAATGTGCAACTCAACCATTTCTTTCCATATAGAATGTATTTCCTGGGTAATGCAATAGAAAATATTGTTACTACATTAGCTTATTTATTGGATATATTTCTTCATTCATATTTCTGTGAAATGTGTGTACTTACATACATTATATAAAATTAATTGGCAGATTATCAGATCCTCACTAGGAAATGGCTTGATGTAGAATGCATCAAATGATTAATTCCCATTGATGATGTTTATTCTCTATGCCCAGTACTCCTCCTCCATCTTTTATCTGCATTATTGAGTTATTGTATAACATTTGCACTGTCTTTAACATGCTCACTATTAAAATAATCAATGAAATGTAATAAAATTGATTTTTCAAATACAACCTACATGGTATTCTGTAAGAAATTATACCTTGTCTTCTTTTTTTTTTTTTTTTCACACTGCTTGGCTAGGTATAATATTTAGAATTTCTTTAAATAAATAAATGTTTTAGTTAATAAAGAGAGCTGAGAAACCACCTTCCTTGATCTGCTCACCATCTATCTGCTAGGTGTTGCAGTCCAGGACGTGGTTTCTGGCTCAGGATGACCATTTCTGAAGTATAAAAGCATATGAAGCATGTGCTGAAGTATGTCCCACTGGCTTATGCTCAGACTGTTATGTACTCTGGTCCCAGTGCCTTCCCAGCAGAGAATTATTCCCACCAGCTTGTAGGGGTAAAGACCCCAGCTCACGCTGCTCTTTGGAATTATTCCAATTACTGGACTTTGTATTCAGCCCTGTTAAACTTTTCTGATTCTTGCTGACCCAGCTTTTCACGCCTGTCAAAATCTCTCTGTATGGGAGCTCTTTCTTCTGACTAAATCACTTCACCTAGTTTAATGTCATGCACAAACTTGGTGATGATGCATTCAGTCCTGTCATCCACATAGTCTAGAAAGATATTGAATAGTAGTGAACCCTAACAAACCCAGTCATGAGTGGGTGCCAGTTCAACTATATCCACCTTCCTTGTGCTCAACAGTACAGGCAAATTTGCTGCAGTTGTGGTCCATCTCTGCAGTCCATTTCGTAACCCAATTGTCAGAGGGGATGTTGTAGGAGGCTGTGCCAAAATGGCTTACTAAAGTCAAAGAAGTAAATTCACAGTTCTTATAATCCAGTGAACAAACTATATCATCACTGAAAGCAATCAGTTTGGTTAAACCCAACTTAGTTTTGTTAAATATGTGTTGGCTTTTGCCAACAAATCTGCCACATAAGAATGTAAACGCATACTGCTCAGTAGTCAGTCTGTCTACAAACAGCAGTGATGGTTCCAGCAGGGTGAAAGGCTGTGGTTCTCATTCTGTGTGGACAACAAATATAATTAAATTGCTGGTAGTGTCCTCAAAGATTCTTTCAAAACACCATATAATCATATATATCATATGACTTTTTTTTTAAATCTAAATTACAATTCTTCACTTCCACTGAAGTGGATGGGGAAATAATTTAGCTTTATTCTGTATTTCAATTTCTTTCATATTTCTGAGAATTTTATTGGGGTTCTAGAGAAGTTTCTTGCCTTGTAAGATTAACCCTCAATTTTTGAGGCAGAAATTAAGGCTTTAGAATTACTTTTGAAATATTGCTGAACACTATGATCAAAATTTGGTATCATTTAAATGGTAAAAGCTACTATAAGCTTAAAAAAATAAAGACAGCGAAGAGGATTCACTTAGTTAAAAAGTAGTTAAAAAAGCAACATCATGCCATGTTTTGCATAGTATTTTAGAACATAACTATATTTTAGACCATTCCTATATCACTCCATGTCCAGGCCAGTATGTTCATTAAGAATTAATCTCTTTGTTCTGATGCATATGTCCTTTAATTTTTAATTGTGTTCAAAGATAATTCATTATGTTCAAATAGAGGTAACTTAATACATAAGGGTCAGACTCTTGATCCTACACTCCTTATGTGCCAGACAACCAGCTCCCAAAGTTACATTCCATATTTTCAAATAGCAGTTGAATTCTGTGAATATTCATATAATTCATGAGTGATGGACTACTAAACATGGCAATTATATACTGTGATTAAGTAATCATTGAAATTCAGCTAAAAGAACAAAATTCACTACTAGCATAAAATCCATTTTGATTAATATCCTTAGCATTAAGAATACATAAACTGGTATTTCAAAATCTTATGTATCACCCAATTGAAAGGAAATATTGGAGCAGAAGGTTATTTTAGCTTTTTCATCATGGCTAGTTAACAGCTTGATCTGTCTGTTAGCATGCAGGACACCATAAAGCAGATGAGAATTAAATCAATTTTCAACTGATCTTAATAGGCATAGATACCAAAATATACAACTAAAACCAGAAATATTTGGAGGAATTTCATAGTTTTCTTCATTGCATGTCTATTTTCAGGTATTTTATTTTTTGCATAGAGCATGCACCTCTATTGCAATTTATTATGATATGTTTGTTTAATTTATAAGTTATATTTAGTAAAAATACTACATGTAATTGATATATATTTAGATATATATGAGGAATAATCAGTTGAAAAATCACTTTTTTTTTTTTTTATATCAGACTCTTCTGTCTGCTAGTTAGACAAAAAGAACATCTACCAGTAAAACTGGATGAGGAGACAGATCATTCAGAAAGAATCAGAAGTGGTATTCTAGGGTAACAAGACTACAGAAATAGAAACAGTTCTGTCTGCAAGATGCAAACTATGTAAGGTTTAACTGATTTCAGATATTATAAGGTCAATTATCTTTCCTGTTAATACATAGAAATTTTGACCTGCATCTAGTCGATGTAGTCACCCACCAAGCATGGAACCTTCGCCTTACTGCAGAGAAACCCTAATATAATAATATGTCTGGGTCATAGCCTTATATTTTTGTTAAAAATTTTGCAGTCTAGTTTTATGATTACTTTCCTCTCAAGTTCTTTCCTTCTCTTGAGGAAAGTTACTGTATTGGCTTCCTAGTACCTTTCCCAGTTGAATGTGTTTTTAGTGTTAGCATGCTTTAGCCTGGCCACCTCTATCTGCTGATAGCTGTACAGTTCTATCCATTCTCCAGCTCAGCTCTCTGCTCTTTCTTGAGGCAGCTTGACACCACTTCAGTCAGATCCATACCCCAGGCTTTACATGTATTATTCACATTCTTGTCACTTTTCCCAGACCTCTCACTTGTTCTGCACTGTTTATCCAGCCAATTGCTCACTCATACTTCGACAATACACAGTTCCCATTTGCTTTTGTCATTTTGTCAGGGATAGCATTTCAATTTTAACACTCAATCGTTTCAGCAAAAAAGCATAACTTGTTGAGAAAGTTTGACTTCAGACTCCAAGATGTAGCTGTGAGACTTTGAAGATGCAACACGTATCTCACAAAACATGAAGGCTATAATTTAGCATTGAAATACAATTAGAGATAGTAGGTTATAAAAGAAACAAAATGAAGAGCCATGGCAACAACACTTTTTTGCTGTTGTTTGTTTATTTGTTTGTTTTAGTTTCGGCTGTAAGGCATTTTCCTTCCAAAACAAAATTTTCTATTAGAACGTTCTTTTTCTTTTCAGGAAAATACAGATGAACTGAACCCAGTTTGACAGCCAAGACAACATTTAAACACGCTGATGTTTTTCCAGTAGTTCTAAAGCTAGCAGTTCATAAAGTATTCTCTTTTTCAAAGCTGTATTCACCTTGAAAAATGCATGATTCACTGTAAATAACCAGTAAAATCGATAATGTTTCACCAGAGTCAAGATTTCAACTTGTCTTTTTGAGACCTTTCTAATAGGATGCCACTGGGTAGCTAAACCTAATCCTTGAACAGTTACTGTATTTTTCCAAAATAAATATTTCAATTAAAAAAGCGCAGTTACCTACAATACAAAAAACCCCGAGGACTTGGGAGCATGACTGTGTTACTTGGTCTTCTGTCAGCAAGAAATTCCCTTCTAATATTACTAGGGATTGTTGGGGTTTTTTGGGGGGGGAGGGCAGCAGACAAGGAGGAGGAAGTAAGCACATATTGTAGAGTAATTACAGTCTGCATTCTTTCATAGGGACTAATTTTTTTTTGGGCAATGCTTTAGAAAAGCAGACTTTTAAATAGGTTTCAAGTGTCTCAGAGTATAGAAGTGAAAAGCTGGTAGGACCTCTTTGACATTTGTGATATTAATTTGAAAATCAGTGAAAATTCATAGTATTATAAAGAATAAAAACTCATAAAATCAGTTTCAACTTCTCAGTAGGCACATCCTCAAGAAATTTAGTTAACTATTATTCTTTCCACTGCTTTTAAACTTGGTCTTCTGGAGGAATTTCACATGCATTTCACTGAGTAATCAAGTTTTGTTGGCAATTACTGTTCTTTTGGTGATCTGAAATACATTAATTCTTTTCAAGAAAATGACTAATTAGAAGACATTTAGTGTAACTAATTATTTCCCTGGATTTCATTAAGCAGAATAAATAATTATTTAATTCATCACATGCACAGCTCACAAGTGCAATTATCTGATCGATATACTTTCATAAATGATAGTGACATTGTAGACATTGGCACTATTTGCTGATCTTCCTTGAGATGTTCTCAAAACAATCTGGCTTTATAAAAGGCAACAAGATAACTGGTGTACTCAATTTAATATAAGTCATGATAGCTTATCTTTTATAATAGGTATAAATCTTCCTGAAATATATGATTTTTCTATTTTTTTCACTAAATTATAATACAACTTTTAATGAATAATTGCCTCATTATTTCTTGAAAGTCTTGACTATTAATTTCTCCTTCTAAAGCCAGATAATATTTCATTGCTAGAATATATGCAAAAATCTATTTTTCTTAACTTGTTAAAAAGTTCTGTCCTTGTTATAAATTTGTCAGAAAATTAAAATTAGAAAATGGAGACAAAGAAATTATACTTTAAGCATTTAAACAGTTTATTGTATTTATCCTCATAACTTTTAAAATAAACGTTATGAGTTTAAGTTTATGTAATAAAGACTTTTGCATGCAAAATCTCCTTAAATTCAGTGAATAATTTCAAATTCAAAAAAAAGTCACAGGTCTAAAAGTTCTATTTCTATCTACTCCATGGATGGTAAAGCTGTGTTCTGATGCTTCTAATGACTGAAAAGCTCTGTCATTAGCTCTCCTTTTCTATCACAGTGGAGAATTCATGATAGATTTTTGTCTTAAGGTGGCTAAAATTGAACTTGTTACCTTAAATGTAGAAAAATTGAACCTATGATAAGGAAATCACAATACCTAAATATGCAATTTCCACTGTCAGTCTTTCATCTCTCAGTGATAACTTATGTTATCTGTGCCAAGCAAAAAAAAAAAGTGGAAAGTGTAAACTATTCCTAAAATATATAATTTCAACCTATGTTCTTTAAAAAACAAAGAAAAAAAAAAAAGAAGAACTATTAACTTAGAGATATGAGGGAGAAAAATTTGGATAAGTAACAGCTTACTGTTACTATCTGTGTGACTGACCATTACTATTTACAGCACATGTTTACATCATAGAGCTAATCTAGTCTTTCTATTGATCCTTGCGGATGAAAATCTGTACATGAGCCACAGTGTGCATTCACAGCTCAGGCGGCCAACCATAAAAAAAGCCCAAAACAACTGTAATAAACCCCAGAAACTGAATCAAAATAGGAATAGACAGTAGGCCAAGGAAGGGTATTCACCACCTCTACTCTTCCCTATTGAGGTTCTCATCTGCATTACTGCATCCAAGTCTGAGGTGCTCAAGACAAGAAAGAACTGTTAGAATAGGTCCAGAGAAGATCCACAAAAATGACCAAGCCTCTCCTACGAAGACAGGCTGAGATAGTTGGGGTTGTTCATAAAAGATGGCTCTGGGGACACACCATTGTGACCTTCCAGTACCTTAATGGGCTTATTAAAAGGAGGAAGAGAGACTTTCTATAGAGGCAAATAGTGACAGGACAAAGGGCAATGGTTCTAAACTGAAAGGGGCAGGTTTAGATTAGATGTTGGGAAGAAATTCTCCACTGCAAGAGTGATGAAGAACTGGAACAGTTTACTCAGAGGTGGTGGATGTCCCATCCCCGGGAGTGTTCAGTTCCAGACTTGATGGGGAGTTGAGCAAGCTGGTTTAATGAAAAGTGTCCCTGCCCATAGCAGTGGGGTTTGGAACTAGACATCTTTAAGATCCCTTCCAACCCAAACCATTCTATGATTGCATTATTTCAGTGCTGCATTAAACCAATGCTAAAACAGTAAGTTAAGGATGCTGCTGCGTTCAGTTTACTCAGTTACATTAGAATAAGTGGAGAAAAAAGTTCAAGGAAAAGGTAGGTGTAGCTAGTGATGCTAAACTCCCAGTGTTCAGTTCACAGGTATGGCTATATACATTCACCACAGCAGTGGAAAAAGGTAATCCTCTTCATACTTTGAAGAATACTTAGAATTTTTTTATAGCATCAGAAGTCCATAGGAATTAAATTAGTATTAAATCTCGTCAAGTGGAGAAACTTCAAGAGATGCACTCTCTTGCAGTAGAGTCTGTGGGTGGCCATGGGCAGCAAATTGGATATGAGTTTGTAGTGTAGTATGACAGAAAAATGCAATTCAACAAAGGTAACAAGTCATGGAGAATGAAGGCAGTTGTCATTCTCTACAGCTAATGTGGTATAGGATCACTCAAACATACCATTTATACCTTGACATCAGAGAAGTTGTTGATATACAGCTTGAGAAGATAATTTGTGTTGAAGGACTGTATATTTGAAGAAAGGAAAAAAAAAAGGTTTATTAGAGCGATGAGAGATGTAGGTGGGTGGACAAGAGGATTATCCACTGATAATTTCCTATATATACCTGAAGAAAGAAAATGGCTGATGGGATTAACTATTTGTTGTGCTACTGGAACTAGCAGAGCTACTGGAATGCTACTGCAGCTCTGTAGCTAAATTTATCTCAAAGCGTACCAGAATATGCAACAAATTTGTTTCACTAAAATGTTGATATATTAATGCCTTTATTAATCTTTATAATATAATTGCATCTTATTTTATGGGATGAAAACAAGGAGGAAAACATATGGTGATGTGATTAGTTTATGCCAGTGGGTGCTGGGCCCAACACAGCTGCTCACTCAGTACCCCACAGTGGGATGAGAGAGAAAACTGGAAGAGCAAAAGTAAGAAGAACTCATGGGTTTGGAAAAAGACTGTTTAATGGGGAAAGCAAATCTGTGCATGCAAGCAAAGTAAAACAAGGAATTTATTCATTGCTTCACACCAGCAGTCAGTTGCTCAGCCTTCTCTAGGAAAGCAGAGCTCTGTCATGCCCAACAGTGACTTGGGGAGACAAACATGCCTCACGTCCTTCTTCCTTCAGTTTTATAGGCTGAGAATGATGTCATATGGTATTGGATGTCCCTGTGGTTAGTTGGGCTCAGCAGTACAGCTATGGCCTCTACCAAATCCTTGTGCATCCCCAGCCTACTTGCCAGCAGGGCAATGTGAGAAACAGAAAAGGCCCTGCTGTGCAAACAGCACTTAGCAAGAAACATTGGTAAAATATCAACACTTATTTTGTCACAAATCCAAACACTGCCACTGCATTACATGAGGTGCTATGAGGCATATTAACTCCATACCAGCCAAAACCAATAGAAACTAAAAAAAATTAAAGGTTTGTTTTGGATTACAAGGAAGTTTTTCATGAAGAGGAAGCTAAATGAACTTGCTTGAAAAAAACAAACTTGAATTTGACCAAGAAGTTCAACTAAAGTTTAACTAAATCCCAGTTAGCAAAGCTCAATAATTCTCTTGGAATTATGTGCAATCTGTACTATGCTCTATTTCTCTCCTGGCTGATGTACAGACTCCCCATCCAGCTGTCAATGCATGCTTTTTATTCTCTGAAAGTCCAGCTGACACAGTTGGCACAGTCTGAGTTACAAGCTTAAGGAAGAAAGCTGCTGAATTCTCTCAGGGAGTACTTGCAGATTGGTTATGGGTTGGATTCCTGCCTAGTAAGTAGAAGGAGTAACCAGATATTCAATTCCCTGTCTAACCACAGTATATGCAAAATAGACTGGAGAGAATAATCATGCCTAGTTATGAAGGCAGACTAGAACTTCAGACAGGTCTTCTGCACTGCTAACCACAATGGATTATTATTTCATTGTGTGTCTGCCCATCAGTGATAAATTTGTCATTCGAAATTGGTCTGCAAGGATATCTTTTATCTACAATGATAAGTATCTTTTCCCAGCCCTTTTATCAATTTCAATTCATAAACAGTAAAGAAGTAAAACACATTTGGAAAGGCTGCACTAACATATAGGAGTATAAAAAAGGGTACTAAAAGAAGGCATAGAAATGATACAGAGTAATGACATATTCCCATAAAGTACAGCATGGTTTAACAACCACATTCAAGTAAATAAGAACGCAATTCTCATTCAATTAAAAAAAAATTAAAGAAGACAAAAGAAAATTATGTCCAGGGTAAATAGGTAAGTTTACGTGGAATTTAGTTAAAGAAACATTTCATAAAATTTCTTGATGAGAAAAATTCATCACCTATAGAAAGGATAGAAGTCAGTGAACTTTCTATTTAAATGTTTCCCTGAGAGAGTACATACAGATTTTTTCGTCAACCTATGATTTTATTTGCTAAATGAAAAGAATTTCCATAAGCAATTCTGATTATTTACGTGAACAGTCATAAATATATATTAATAACAGGCAGCTGGAGAGATATTATATGTATATTTTAAAATGAGTTTTTGTTTATCCAAACCAAATGTGATTTTATCATTGATATGTAAATTTAATTTCTAGATATCATAAGAAATCTGCAAACATGAAACTGAAATCATGCATGTAATCAAGAAAGTTTATATTAAACTTATTTAATAAAAATGTCAGTAAGATGCACTCAATGGCTCAATGTCCAAGTTGAGATCAGAGACAAATGACATTTCTCAGGGGTCACTATTCAGACCAGCATTTTTTAACATCTTTGTTGGTGCTAGGACAATGGAATTGAGTGCATCCTAGGGCAATTTTTCTGACTACACCAATCTGTGTGGTGCAGTTGAGATTCTGTAGGGTAGGGATGACATTCAGAGGGACCTCAACAGGTTTGAGAAGTAGTTAAAAAGTATAAAATTCAGATTCCACACCTTAGACAGGGCAATCCCAAACACAAATACGAGCTGGGCAGAGGTTTGGCAGAGTTTTGGCAAGGTTTGCAAGAGCAGGACAGAAAAGGTCTTTGAGGCACTAGAGTATTTAGTGAGAAGACAAGGGGGGGGATGGATTCTAGTACCTAAAGGGAGGTTTATGAAAGCAAGGGAGAAGGACTATTTCTATAGGTAGATAGTGACAAAGACAAGGGGCAATGGTTTCGAACTGAAAGAGGGCAGAATCGGTTTAGATATTAGGAAGAAATTCTTTACTGTAAGGGTAGGTGAGGCACTGGAACAGGTTTTTCAGAGAAGTTGGGAATACTTCATTCCTGGAAGTGTTCAAGGCTAGGTTGGGTTAAAAAACTTGGTCCAGTGAAAGGTCTCTGCAGGAGTGCAGGAACTAGAGGACCCTTAAGGTCTCTTCCAATCCAAACCTTTCTATGATTCTGTGCAGCTACTAGGTTTATAAAAATATCTCCACCAAAGGAAAAACATTTCCAGGCACATGGTGCATAGATGAACAGGTTGTCTGAAGTGTATGGGCTATATTTAAGAAAAGACATACAGAAGAGTAGTTGACACAACATTCTATAATTAGAGAAAATGAAAATATGTTGTTGAAGAATCAATTAACCTTGGAAATGGATCCCAATGTAACCATGTAGATCATCAGTAAATTTGATTGTAACTAGGATCATGGGTAAAGCTGCCCCTACATTTCATACATAATGCTAACTCCACTGAGTTGTGCAGATGTTCCTTTCTTATGAAACAGTTATGCAAAATTGATCATTTGTTGTATTGCACTAAGTAGTTAGTTCGTTTTGCTGCACAGGATGAATTTTGTACACATGCACACATGTAGCTAATTATAATTTGCACAATGGATTGTCCCACACACCCTTCTAGGTTTCGGTTTTGGTTGCCCCGTTGGCTCCTCCCCTCTCCCCTTCCCCAGGTTGCCCCCATTGGTTGTGGTTCCTCCCCCTCTCCCCTCCCCTTTCCGGGGGCACAAAACTGATTGCCGTGAGGCAGGAGCCTCTTTCTGCTTCCTGGAAGAAGTTCTGGGAGGAATAAAGCTGGGACTGTACAAGAAGAAGGAAGAGCACCTCTTGTCTTTTGTCTTTGTTCACTTACCCGGCTGTGTGCTCGGGGTCCAGAGCCCTAGCCAAGCAGCCTGGCTAGACCCCCTGAGAGCACAGGAACTGCGATAATCATTGCTGACTTTTAAGTTATTTCTTATTACATCAGCATTGCTTTATTGTTTTTAAAGTGAACTGTGAATCTGGTCTCAGGACTTTCTGGTTCTGTTTGGACTGAGTATCTGATTTGAAGTCTGCCTATGGAGGTTGGATGCAACAGATTAATAGCACGGACAGCCTAGACTTGAGGTTGGCTGGAGCAAAACCATGCTATTAATTAATATTTTTTTTTTAATTGCTGAAGTCAAAACACATGCAGATAGGGTGCAGTTTGTCTCAAAACAGTGTCTTTCAACAATTTGGGGAGTAGCCTCACTATTTCAGTCCTGAGTCATCCTCTAAAACGGACTGCCAATTATGTTGAACATAATAAAATGGTATGGTAACTTTTGTGAGGTTTCATTATATTGAACTTTTTAATTGTGCCTTACTACAGCTAATTTTCACTGATTGTACAGACTTCAATTCTGCCCTTATCATCCTGCTACACATATCATCCTTCAGGTAATTTTTTTGATGATTCACATTTAGTTATAACACATACGCATTTTCTACTTGTCCTTTTCAGATCCAGACAGTGGATTAAAACATAACATTGCACTATATTAAGATAGATGAACTGTTTTAAGACTCTTAAAGATATCATTTGAAGAATATGGAAGAAAATTAAGTGAATTATAAAAAAAAACAACTCCGAAGTTCATTTGTAAAGATGAAAGAATGGCATCGGAACAAGGATGATGCTAAGGAGACCTCTGTCCACTTTAACTGTGATGTCTTTAGTGACAGAGTAAATCACATCAGTTGATATTCACCACATCTCATCTATCTTCTGCCGGCTAAAACTATGTTTTCTGAATGCAAGCTCTCCCAGTTTAAACTCTGATACAAAAGACTGGTACCTCTAGCAAAATATTACCAAACTATTTCCTATTTTGTTTGCAACAATGAGGATTTACCTTCAAACAAACAAACAAACAAACAAACAAAACTCTCTGGATCATATTAACACTGAAAAGGTAAACAACATGAAGAAAGCACATTATATAAGTGCTCCTAATATAAATCAGGCATCACAACACTATTATAATACAAATAGAACAATGCTTTGCCAAGTGTTTCATCCAATATTCTATATGGAAATGGAAACATATATCAATTTAAATAACATACAACAAAAATGATGAGTAGCACAAGAGTAATGCAGAAATGTTTTTTGAAACCTAAGAAGGGAAGTTGTCATGGAAACAGCTGGGTTAGAAATCCTTTTGTTGCTACAATTTTATTCAGCTGATGTTTATTCTTTATGTTATTTTAATAAATTATCTTCCTGAAGTCATTAGTGATTTTAATTTTTTTCAGAATAAGGTGTTATGTTAAGAACTTTTCAGATGTAAAGAAAAGACTAATGGCATATTCATGTATACTGAAACATATAAAAATTTTCAGTTTACTCCTACTCTCATTTAGCTGAAAGACTAAAAGAAAAGTTGAGTAGAAGAGTGAGTCATTCCCTCCATAGAAGAAGGCTATTATGACACTCTACACAATATTTTGCCTCAAGTGAACTAAAGGAAAAAAGAAACCTTTAAAAACAGTCTCACTAAATTTGAAATATTTAAATTATTTATCCTGCATGAATAAAACAGGTGAACTGAAAAGTTCAACTAACAGAAGTCATCTAAAAAAGTAATTTAAAACAAAAAAACCCTTTAAAATTAAAACAAATAAGAAAAAAAGAAAAAAAAACAACAAGTAACAGGTTAACCAGAAAAGGAACATAAGTACTCAGTGACAAAGAAGAAAAATTCTTGCTAACTAGCCTGTTTGCAAGAAATAGAAATTTTATTTTTCTTTATGAACATACCTAGAACAAATACAAATCTCTAAGTATTAGTTATCATAGAGAAAAAAGGGTGAAATACCAAAGGAAGCAGAATGGAAAGGGTAACAAGTGGTATGTTTTCAGAAAACAACCCAAAGGAAGCAATATAAAACAAATTTATAAGCATACCCAAAGAATTAACAGTATTTCAGTGAGCAATATAAATGGCCAAAATGAAAAAACCACCAGGGACTAAAAGAAATGATATGAAGACTGTGCCACATAAAAGAAGAAGAATGTACAAAGAAACTACAAGGCAATAAAACATACGGGGAATGAATCCATGGGTTTGAAAATGTTTTTTCTTGGAACAAGAGCTGATCTGAGAGTCTCCATGAATTCTTTTTTCCCTGCTAAACTGGTTCACTGATAGGTAAATGCTGGTTCACTTATAGGTAAAAACTTTTCTGGACACATTAATCTTAACAATTTTGGCTACAGCACAAGTATTTTAGGACTTTCTCATCAGTTATCCACCCTTCAATTTTCTGATAGATTCTGTGGAGAATTACATTCACTCTATATTGAGCCAACACCATACTAGCTCCAACATCACATATTAAATCAAGTGTCAAGTAGTAACTGCATATATATCATCACTTAAATTTCCTTGGCTATTGCTTCCATCTCTGAAGATGGCATTAGGTTGCACTTTTATTAGACTGAATTCAGAATACATATTAATCAATACTGATTAATATGTAGTCCTTATGTTTCTGATGATGAAGATCACATAGGGTAGCAAATGATGACAACACACAGTGCTTATAATTTTCTTCAGTATTTTTGGTACTGACTGGAGGTTTGCTCTGCTCCAAGGAAAGAGGCTGGAGTTTCTTCCAATAAAATTGATGAAAAATATCAGATGGTATTAACAAGATGCCTTGCTGTTTTGGAACACAGGTTTCAGACTCCTTGGAATACCTTGATTTTCCAGTGTCATCTTCCAGATGTAGCTGCTATAGGTGCAGCACTTGAATCTATCACAGTACTGAGAAGAAGGTTTATTTAGGGCCTTTCTACTCTGCTTATAGGACTTACTGTTACAGTGTTTTTCCGTATTTTAACAATCTTATAAAAATTTCCTTATGTTACTTGCATTAATGAATAACCTGAATTTAAAAGTTTTAAAACTTTCTTACTACAAGCTTCATCCTTTGTTGCAAGACAGACTAAAAGAGGCTAAAATAATTCCAGACCTCCATCCAGCTAACTGCTTTCTTACTCCCTTTCATTAGCAGGATGGGGAGAGAAAACTAGATGAAATATCACATTGGTTGAGATAAAGATAGTGAGATCACTTATTCGTGAAAATTATGGGAAAAATAAACTCAGCTTGGAGAAAATGAGTTTAATTTATTGCCAGTAAAACCTAGAGTAGGATAGTGAAGAACAAAGCAAAAACTAAAACACATTACCTGACCTGTCTAAAGTTCAGAAATAATGCTTGTAAAATCTCCTGTACAAGGTCATCAGTATATAGCAGTAACTGGCCACACAAGCTATATTTTTATACAATTACTTTCCTATCAAACAGTTTCTGAAGATGTTTAAAATGTTCACCTAAAAGTGACTCATATCTTTTACGAAGAGGGAACAGAACTTAGGTAATTATTTCATATAATATCTAAAGACATTGTCTGATTCTGTATGATCTACTTGTATATTACTCTCTCTTATCTTGAGGTGCAAAAATAAAGATCATGTGCTCTCACAAAAATCCACAAAAGTAGACCCTGAAGAGACCATTACGTAAAGTAAATTATACCTATTGATGCATGGACTTCCTATGTTATGCTAAAATAATTAGGATGCAGCACAGGGAAATTAGAAAAACAAAACCAAAAGGAAAAAATCAAACCAACCAACAACAACAAATAACCTTCCCCCCCAAAAAAACCCCAAAAAACAACCAAAAAAACCCCAAACACTAACATCAACCCAAATTGCTTATAAGGAAAAGATTTTTTCTAGCTATCTATTTTTAAAATTTGACTCCAGTTATTTCAGCAATGCTGAGATACATTTATGTGAATGAACGATCTGTATGAATAAATGACCTCATTTCCTCCTATTTAGTGACAGTATCTTATCAACAGCAGGATGGCCTACTGGAATAACTTCTAAGAAAGGTCTCAGCTGTATTACAGAGAATTTTAATGGATTATTTTTAAAGCTGCTGAAAGGGGATTTGTCATATAAAAATAACAGTTTGAGTTATTAAAATTGACCATATATGAAGAAATTGAACTACTTGAAAGTAATTAATAAAGCATAAGATATATTTTCGTAAAATGAGCTCATTCAATTAAATGCATATATTTTAGATTTGTTAAATATATAAAGTTCTGATTTATTAAAAAGGAAAAATAATTGTGCTTCTCAAGGATGAATGAACTCTATATGTAAGTTTGAAAACAAACCAAAAAAATGCAATTTTTGGGTCACTTTAATGAACTGTGTAGGCTGCAGAAGCATTTGGGGTATATCTGGGTAACTCTTTAGAAGAAATAAGTGTCTTGGAAAGTTCACAGAGACAGAAATATGACTGATGATTGCTTTAATATAGCACAGGTCGATTTGCACACTATATGTGCTTTTCCCACTTTAAGCTCTTTAAATAAAATAAAACCAGAGGACCACAAGTCTCAATCAAAAGCAGTTTTATCAGATTATGAATCTTCTCTGACAATTTAATTCTCTTAACTGCCCCCAATGGCAATGTTCTAGATGCTCTGCATTTCTTAAGCACTCTTCTTTATAAAGACACAAAATCTGAAAAATCCTACATATTATCAGAAGCACATTAAGTACTACCATAACATTCTTTTTGAGTTGATGAACCTTGTTTATTAATCAGACAAATTGGCTTGCTTTCGTCAGATACTACCAAATATCTACAGCACACAGTACTGTGTTCATGTTCTCATTGGGCCAGTTATGCATTTTCCAGATGCAACACTGCACACCATGTGTAACCAGATGAGCTTTTGGAAAAATATATATCTTTATAATAAAAAGTGCTAGTCATACATCCACTTTGCACTGAAATTCGATAAGATTAAAGATAAAAATATTTTTTTCCTTTCAAAATATATAGATTTATTCTATGTTTTCTGTTATACAGCATCTCTTCATTATTAAGCCATGTTAAGATCATTAGTTAAACTATCTTCACCCATTGCTAATGCAAAGCTCTTTGGGATTCTTTCCACACTTGTCTTAGCTTAGCATTAATATTTCTGAAAGAAAAACTAAAAAGAAAGGAATCTTTTCCTTTTAAATTGTACTTTAAGAGGACTTATGCTCTCATATATTCAAATAAATGATACTGTTATTCTATAATTTGAAGAAAAAAAAAAATAATTTTAATGCATACAATTCCTAACGGTGATTGCCCTTTTATTGTATGTAACTCCTAACTGTGGTTACCTCTGAATTTTTAGTCAAAAGTAAAAAACAGTGCTGCTCACTTTTGACATGGCAGAGACATTGACATATTTCTTGCCCAATAAAGTTATCTTAAGATGTATTTAGTAAAATAGAGTTACTTTTACTCCTAAAATAATAATCTAAATAAAATTAGAAATAGAACTTCCCCTGAAGACAGAGGAAAGATCTTTATGCTCATTGTTTGTAGTGTATTTGAAATTGAAAGGTCAAATTTGAGAAGATATCATTATACACCTAAAATAAGGTGCAGATACTGTTTTAGACAACAGAGGCAAAGCAGAAAAGTGCAAAGAAAGCAGCTACCCACCTAATGAATAAAAATGTTATTGGTCTAGTCAGACTGACAGTTACAGATACAAGCTTTTTCATTTACAAGAACTTGATCATTTGGGCATATCCACATTCTCTGTGTTCCCTTGTCTATTGCTATTGAATATATATGATTTATTCAATATTTTTATTTTTTACATACTTATTTACTTGCTAAAAAGCCAGCAACTGCTTTACTCTGAAAAACAAAACTTATTTCTTTTTCAGAAATCCAGTAGGACACTGGCTGTCAATGAAAGTATGGAGGGATAAATTGACATTTTTCACTTAAAGATTAGCTCAAGTCAGCTATGTTATCCTTTGAGGCGATACTCTTGTTAAAACTGAGCTAGCAGTAAAAATATCCAGTAATGTAGCTACTTGTGATTTCAGGCAATTTACAGACATTATTTAATCATAGGAATGTATTTGCAAGATGGTTACATTTGTTTATCTGCACCTTCACCTAGAGAATATGAACTGGGATGTTAATTAATTTAGCCAAGGGCACAAATGGAATGTGTATCACATTTAGATTATAATTCTCTTCTTTTTAGCTCATTGTTAGGTATTCACATCAGTACACAATTTTCCCCTTCTCTAACTCAGTTTGCTGTTATATTAATAATGTAGCTGCAAATTGTGATACAGCAAGTCTTCACTCTTTTCAGAAACAACTGATCATTTCTAAGATGACCCCTGGTTCACTACAAGGTTTTTTTGATCATTTGATTGATGATGAAGAACCACTGCTTTTTTTAGAAGACATTTTTTAGAGACACTAAAATGAAGATCATAATTTTTAGTGCATATGTCCATTACATAAACTTCATTGTTCCAGATGACACATACATACTAGGAATTATAATAAAATTTAATTGGGTAAGGAAACCTTTACAAAGTGACTGGCTTTTCTCTAAAGAGGCACAGATGATTACTAATACAACTCAACAACAATTTTGTTTCCTGTCACTGACATGCATTCTGCTGTATGAAAGAGATCTCCTTTTAGATCTGTGGAAAGAAAGAGGTGTAGGATGCTTCTGTGTAAAATCCACTGTACATAAAAGTTTTGTTGAACACCAACAAGAGTCAAACATGATAGCAAAGTGATGCATTGAATGTGATAATCTCCATCTCAGAAGAACAAAGTAGATAATGTCTGTGTTAATGTTTTGCTACAGTCTTTATTCAGTGAAATACCCGACAGGCTTACATTTGTCTCAGTGAAGCAACAAACTTGAAAGTGTCATTTATCTTTGAAGATACAACTAAGAATTGTCTTCAGTTCCCCACTTAGCAGACACCAACCTTAAGGCATTACGGATCTTATGTTAACAAATACATTTAAGTTCTCCTAAAATAAGTTGTTCAGGTTGAGGGGGTTCATCGGAGACCTGTATTTCAGGCTTTACTGATCACCAGTTTATCTTCAAAACACCACACTACTATAAGTACTTCTTAGCCCATACTGTATAAAATTAATTTTCTTGACCTTACTTTCCATAGTAAAAATGAACTTATAAATGCACACATTAAAAAAAAAAATCAGATTTTATCAGCAATTTATCGTTCATATTTATTATTCATATTTATGAATGAACTTACAAGTTGCATAATCTGTACCCCAGGCTCCTTTGGTCAAAGCAATTTCTAGGGTTAGGAATTTCTATCCCACCCTTTTCTACGTTTTCTTAGTCAACACAAAATAACATGCAAAATCTCAAATAAAACAATGTATATATAATTAGCAAAGCAAAATCTTCAGCATCATAGATCTTTCTCCCTAATATTGATTGGTCTTTTTGTGTTGTTCTTAGTTTACTTGCCACCTTCCTTATAATCTCTAGCATATCTTCCAGCCTTATGCAATACCTTGGATACTTTGGGACATTTCAGATGCCATGAAGATCAGACAACCAGACTGAGGTCATACAAACTTTAGAGCAATGTTCTGTTCTTTTGGGAATTAGTAATTTGACCATTGGAATAGGATTTGAAAGACTGGGTGTTTTATGTTTGCTAAATTTCAACACTTTGCTGCCTAAACCCTACATTTTTAAAAGAATGTGTTGCTGTAAGGTGTCTATACAAATCACATTAAATAATTTAAAATCTTCAGTTCTGTCATATTTCTTTCCCAGTATGTTCCAGTACTACAAGTACCTTTTTATTTAAGTGGTCTATAATTTATAATAATTTCTTATGACAAATTTGAGGTTTTTTTTATTAGTGTAAATAACTAGCTCTGTACATTTCAAAATGCAAGCAGAATGCTTGCATTGTACAAGACTTTACAGCCCTTGAATAGCAAATGTGGAGCTCCCATATTGTGCCAGTGCAGCAATTATATAAAAAGTGCAAATGCTTACCAAAGGGGCAATTGCATTTGAAGCCACTTATGTTCTCTTCACAGGTTCCTCCATTCCAACAGGGTCTGTCTTGACACTCACTGATGCGAACAGAACATGTTTCTCCTGAAAATTTGAATTGAAAAAAAAAAAAGAAAAGGACAAATATGCTGACATGTTCAAACCATAGAGATATATTTGTCATTAAAAGGTCTATGGGATTTTCATAGTCTACATGGTGACCCCACTGGCCATGGTACACTGTGTACACAGGGCTACTGATAGACTCCCTGTGTGTCATGAATTTTTCTGCTTCATTGTTTACAGGGCGGTCCATTTTGACAGGCTAAGTTGGAAGCATTACAATCAGGAAAATAGAAAGCTTTCCTACTGAGGTTATACATAATCCTGAAGCTTTTTTTTCCTGTATACAAAGAGCATTCAAGCAACTTTTGTCAGGTTTTGTCAATAATTCTCTTTCATTTTGCTCTCTGACACCTTTGAAACAGAATAGTGAAGAATTATTACATATGAAAATCAGGCCACCACTAATTTACAGACATTTATTTGTAATAGAACAGTTCAGCCTTTGTTCTACAGCAAGTTGTCAGTACTTTAATATTGGACATTTCTCTTCATCCATGTAATACAAAGGAGGAATAAGATCAAGTCACTAAAGAACATTTAATTAGGCAAAATACAGATAAAAATTAAGAGAAAATCTAGGAAATATAGTGAAATGTAGATTTGTAATCTGCAAAAGGAATTGCTTTGATATGTAACAGGAAAAGCTATTTCCAGTGTTTGTGCAGTCAGGTTTTGGTAGAAGGAGGAGCACAAAGGGTGGCTTCTGTGAGAAGGTGCCAGGAGCTTCCTCCAGGTCCATGAAAGCCAATACCAGCCAAGTCCAAGATGGACTTGCTGCTGGCTGAGGCTGGGTGGACCAATCAGAGATGGTGGTAACACCTCTATGATAATACATTTAAGAAGAAGGAAAAAAAGTTCATATGCAGGTGAATTTGCAGCCAGAGAACAGCCGAGTCAGAATATGTAAGGGGAACAGCTCTGCAGACACTAAGGTCAATGTAGAAGGAGGGGCAGGAGGTGCTCCAGGAGCCAGAGTTGAGATTCTCCTCCAGCACGTGGTGCAGCCCATGTGAGGCAGCTGTGCCCCTGCAGCCCATGGAGGGCCATGGAAGTGCAGAGATCCACCTGTAGCCTGGGGAGGAGACCCACACTGGAGCAGGTGGATGCCTGAAAGGAAGCTGTGAACCTGTGGGAGGTCCATGCTGTAAGAGGCTCCTAGCAGAGATCAGCAGACCCGTGGACAGAGGAGCCCACACTGGAGTAAGGGTCTTGGTAGGATGTGTTGCCATGTGGGGGACCACGCTGGAGCAGCCTGTCTTTGAAGGACTGCACGCCATGGAAGAATGACCCATGCTGAAGTAGTTTGTGGGAAACTATTTCCCATGGGATGGACCCATGTTGGAGAAGTCCATGGAGAACTATTTCCTGTTGGAAGGACTCCATGATGAAGCAGAGAAAAGATTCCTCTTCCTGAGCAGCAGGAGAAGCCACAGATGATGAAAGGACCATAACCCCCATTCCTGGTCTCCCTCTGCTGTTGGCAAGGGAGCAGGTAGAGCTGGGAAGGAGAGATGGGTGGGGGAAGGTGTTTTTAAAGGTCTTATTTTACCTCTCATGATCCTACTCTGATTTTATTAGTAATAAGTTCAATTAATATCTCTAATTCTAGTCTGTTTTGCCTGTGATGGTATTCTGTGACGGTGATTTCTCCTTGTCTCAACCCATGAACCCTTTGTTATGTCTTCTCTCCCAAGTACAGTTGCAGAGGGGAGGGACAGAGAGGATTTGGTTAGTGCCTGGTGTCCAGCCAGGGTCAACCCACTACATCAAGCCATAGGAATACAGAGGTAAATCACATTCAGTCGTTATAACAAGTCAGCATTATGGAAAGCATGCTGGGCTTTTTGTGTATATTATGGCAGAAGATAAAAAGAAATCAAATGCTGATATACCTCTGAATTCTTTGCATGGTGAAAATAATCTGGTCTCTTCTCTGCAGCATACCTACACACCCTCTCTTAGAATCATATGAACCAAGACTCTTGGCTCTCAAAACCTGTATCTTTTAGATATAAAAAGTCTTAATTGGAGAAGCACCAAGATTCTCTTCTGAAATAATTCCCTGTGCCCGCTGGAGATGGTTTTCCAGCTAATCTCGGCTGCCCTGGCTGGGAATTGTTTCAAGTCTGGTTGGGCAGTGGCTAGCAGACTGGCCACTACCTCCTTGGTAGTTCAGAAGCCACACGAGAGCTGTTAGTGAGGCCGACGAAGGTAAGAAGGAGGAGGCCTCGTGGCAAGATAGAGTTTATTGTCACATGCACCCCATGGTGCAGGCAGCCACGTCCCAGGAGAGAGCGCGAAGGAGGCGGGCTCATTGCTTATCAGGGACCAGGGGAAGGGGGTGGATACAAGAGGGAAAACCAATCAGGGGAATGGGGGACCAGGGGAAGGGGGTGGATACAAGAGGGAAAACCAAGCAGGGGAATGGGGAGGGCACATAGACAGCAAATGGGAAACGAGGGGTGGGGGACTCCCAGCCTGCTCCAATCCAGGACTGAGTCCCTCCGAAGTCTCTGGAATGAGGGGGAGAGGCTTCCTGGAGGGGGGCAGGCACTGGGAGGAGAGCAACAGATGATTGACAACATATTGCAACAGAGGGGAACAAAGGGAATTTCTCAGGCGGGAGATTGTACCAGATGGGGAGAAGTACAGGGGGAACTTGGGAAAAACCATTACAGAACTTACATAATAAAAACAGGTAAAAACAAAACATGAAAATACAAAGCACACCGCAACACTCTTCCACACATAAACTTATGATAGAAGGGCTCCTATTGGGTTTTTTCTGGCTCCAAACATGTTCTGCATTTTCCATAAGATTTGAAGATATATGGATGAAAAGAGGGGAAAAGCATAATCCAGGGAGAGTACAGGTAACTCAGTAAACTAAAAAGCCTTCTGCTAAGAGCAGCTGCTGAGTGCTGTCTAACATGCCATGACAGCAGTGAGCATTACAGCAAGGACTGGCCAACATTTAAATTAATTTCTAAGTTCTTTAACCTTTTAAGAATTTTCTTTGAAGTGCTGATAAGGTAATGGCACTATACAACCTTGCTGATCTAATTCTGGTATTTTGCATTCCTTACGCTTTCCAGTCCAGATCTCTGACTATGGTGGATCTCTTCTGAGGGAGATAAATAAAAATGCATTGGCATCTGTTCCTCTGGATAGGCAGGTGGAGAGTAGCACAAATACCACAAATAGAGTTTCCTGCAGAAGTAAATTATCTGGCCACAAGCCATAGGCAAGATGAAGCATGTACGAGAGAAATTTATTGGAACAGATTCTTTCACCTCCCTCAAATTGTTAAAGGTTAAAGCAAATGCACTTTCAAGGGAAATAATAGAATGAGATCATCCTCATAGACTGATGATATCCAAGACAATATGCAAGGGGGAATTTAGGAATTCACGTTCTCAGAGTACAAAGGTATTTTGTGGGCAGTATTTTCAAAAATATTTCAGAGAGAATCAAAGAATCTGTGAAGCTATTGTGAGACCATATTTTCTGAGTATTTGAGACATGAAAAAAGCTGGACAGATACAGAGAAGCCTTTTTTGGTTTTGGTATGCAGCTCCTCTCAACTACACATTTGAAATGTATGATGAGGACCTTCTTTGAAAGTCAGATAAAAATTGTTAATTGGCTACAAATTACTTTCAACATCAAAGTATGTTAATATAAATATTTTTTTTTGGTTTATGCTTTTAAGGTTAAAATTAATACAACACATCCAAACATAATTACTAGTAAAACAAAATATTTAATTAGCTATTTAATAAATCATAGCTCAAGGTCTGTGTTCCTATACACTTAAAAGGCATCATATGACCAATTCTGAAGTACAAAGAGAATGTTAAAAATTACCATGAGCCAACTCTACTTCTATTAATGCTATAGAATACTTTATGCTGTATAAAATTGCAGTGTTCTCAAATATATAACAGACAATTACAGGAAAGTCTGTCACTTTTTCAAATTGCATTGCCTGATCTTTAACAGCAACATTTTCTACCAGCACACTGATGATACACAAGACATTATTCTGCAGGAGCGCAAAGGTATTGAGAAGAATGTAAGGACCTGAGAAGGTGAATGCTAAAAAAATTAGTAAAGATATTTTTAATCCTCCTCCAGTGTTACTGATATCACTCTCTTTAAAATAGTCATGCTATTTTAGCAAATGGAGGAACTCTGAATCTCTCAAGTAAATATAATTGCAGATGAAAGACCACAAAAAAAAAAAATTAGTGTTACATAAGTCTAATGGATGAAGTCTAATTGAATATTCCTTACCTTCAGAAGTGTAACTCTGTAAGATCACTAAATTTAAAATTTGTAACTTTCAAAATTTGGATGTCTTTTTTTCTGCTTAACTTAAAGACATTAACTTTGCACTTTTTCTGAACTTACCAAACTATTATTAAACTTTGTAGGATATCCACAAAACTGAGGAGTTTTTGATATTGAAATAAGTTTAATTTCAAACTGTTCTCAAATATAATATCCAGACATTAGAATAAATGTCTGAAAATCATTCAGAAATTAGAATAAAACTGAAATAATTTGAGAGCTTATTTTCTTAATGTAATACACATTCTTTTTAAAGTATCTCTTATTAAGTGCCACCATCACTACAACATTTCTGTCTAAGTCACAAAACACATGCAAAAAGATCAAAATACTCATTTTATTTTAAATACTGTTTATACTAACTTTTGTTTTATAGGCAAAATGAAATACGAAGTTTGACAATCTAAAGGCACACAGAATGACCACAACTAAGAAAAGGATGTGTAAGAATATTTTTGAAGAAAAAATCCTTACTTGAGGAGATATTCATAACATAAAATTAATCTTTCTATTCTGAGATCAAATGAAATCAAATTATTTAAAATTCTACTTAATGTAAACTTAATGAAGTATTATTTAAAAGAAAAAAAAAAAAACAAACCACAATGGTCTTATAAAGTTAAAGAAGTAGCCAAAATATTAACACTGTATTTGAGGATTGTCTTCACAACACCCGTCTTACCATCCACCATTTTATAAAATGTGTATAATTGCAAAGCATTCTAGTCATGCACCCGATAATGAGTTGTGTAGTTTTGTTGCTTGCTAAACAACATAAGCTATTCTGTTAGATAAGCGATGTATCAAGCTGAGTAATGCTTCTGCTGACTTTGCAGAAAATGCAGTTATGAAAAAGACAGACAGTCCAGGTGAGGCTTTAGTGAACTTGACAGACATTTATTTTTCTTGACTTTGTTGTTCTACACACTTGGTAATCTTCTAATTTTCTTTAAGACCTTTTCTGTATAAGATATTGTAGTAGTTAAAAATCCAAATCAAATCTAATTTTTGTTTACCTCATATAGAGTAATCCTTTCTATGAACACCTATTACAGATTGAAAATAATTTATATGATGTGTCAATCCACTCCATCCTCTTAGCTTCCATGAAAGAGTTTAACTCAGAGAAAGTCTGTGACTCTTCAAATATAAATTGCCCAGAGTCCAGCTCATCTATGTCCATGGGATTACATTGTACAGCTGACAGGCTGCACTGGCACAATGTGCCAGCAATAATCAATCTTCCCTAGCAAAAAAAAGTCAGCCAGAGCCCCTGAAAAGGTTGCATTACCCAGTGTCCTGAGCTGCAAACCCAGCCCAGCCTTGATGTGTGGTAGAAATGTGGGAGCAGATATGAGCTGTGCTTCCAGGATGGCCTAGTCCTATCAAGATAGGAACTGTATGAATGGAAATGGAAGAAGGTGTTGCACATGCAGAACAGATGTGGGAAAACAATGAACCTGATTGCCTGCCTTTGTCAGCAAAACTAAGATTTCATTTTTCCAGATAACCCTGCTTCAGGCAATTCCTATAAAGCAGCTATCAGAGCCCTGAGAGCACTAATATAACTAAGTTGACTGAAGCAGACCCACCGAGGTCCTTCCTACACACTCTGTCCATTGTCAATGAGTTCAGCTGTGGGCACCCTGATCTGGCCTGAACTATTCTGTAGATGTTGTAGTTTCCAATCCTGCCTCCCTCCCTGTCTCAAGAGTGATCTTATAAGGATTTTTTTTTCTTTTTGGATGGATTGCTTGTATGTACATACCAGATTTGTCTCTAGTTCTGTCCCCTGCTGCTTCTAACTTGCTTCCCTAGCTGGACCCTGGATCTAGTCCATTGCTTGTGCTGTGTGGGGCTTGTCAGGGACCCTGTTACCAGACACTGGTGCTGACTTCCCTGTTTAGAATCTGCAGAACTGTGCCTTGCTTAGTGATGGCAATGTTGTACTGAGGTTAAGCTTGGATTCTAGTTTGTGATTCCTCTCATGGAGCAGCCTTGATCTTGCTGTTCCCTGTAAACAGGTTCAGTCTTTATAATATGTTAAGGTGTCCATCAGCTGTTCTAGACTTGATTTGTATAAGGGATTAAGTCTTAAACTTACTTGTGTCAAAAAGGATTGACTTTCACATAACTTCAAGTACTTTTCTTCAAGATTTTACTTGACAGCATGGAGTGACAAAAGAGATACAACTGACACCAAAGAAGGCTTCAAGCATCACTATTTGATTGTCTTTCAGTACAGTCTTTTATACCCTTCATCTTACATGCATTACACCTGTGTGCCTCCTCTACCCTTTTGTGATTGGTCACTACACCTCAGCATTCCATGTTCCTTTGCCTTCAATACTGGTCACCTGCCCTACACAGCTGTAGCCCACTAGGGATGAGGCTTGGCTGCAGCCTCATTCCCATTCACCAGAAACTCGGTGCCTGCAATGGAGGATATATTATTGACACCTATTACAGAAGGGAGAAACTATTTTAAAACATCCAATGAATGTAAAACCAATTAATAATGTACTGAAAATACAAACACTGAATATTTCCTCAGACTACAGATATCACATGGACTTCTCCTGTGTATTTGTGGAATAAAAAACAAACCCCAGAAATTTAAACTAATGGAATGATTTCAAAAAGCCCACATGACATTTTTCTCTTTCTTGGCAAAAAGAAGAATGCTGAAGAGCATGACATATAGAATATATGAATGTCAAACTCAAAAAGTCACTGTTAGACTTACTTTAGTGATGAGCTTTAATATTGTTAATTATTAATTACATGCAGGTGAAGCAATGATGGATCATACTTTGCTATGTGGAGTACAGTGTATATTCAGAATGAAGAGATTTCCCAAATTTTAACTCTACCATCAATATTATACAGATACAAACCTTCAAAAGAAACCAATGAGGCAACATTACCTATCTGCTTAGAGTTCTCAGTAACTGCCTTTACATTTTTGTGGTCATCTAAACAAAAAAGAATTTTCATGAAGGACGTGTTTAGATAAATATGGGATTTTCTCCAAATAATTCCAAAAGGAACTTCCTTTAAACTAGAAATAAACAGTCTGATATTTATTTAGATGTATTAGTTATCATTAAACCTGGAATTATTTGGTGCTGAACATTGATGTAGCAAATAGAGTTAACACAAAGACATGGGAGGAAGGATAGACTAGGAATTAATCTGAATGTGAACTGGGAATTACTCTGAAGCATTATGCTACATTAGAAAGACTGAACCAGAAGATGGCAATATAGAGGGTCACCACATGACCAAAAGTTTTAAAAGTTTAAAAAGTTATTAATTTGATTTTTAAAATCATACTGCAAACTTCCAAGTTTGATGTGTGAAGTTCTCTTATAGGCAGTGGAGGGTATGTGAATTAACTGTTTATGAAAAAAAGTGAAGTGCATCTGGATTTGTTAAAAAGCTAAATGACAGAGAAACAACATAACAAACACACAAAATGAGATAAGAATAAATGTGGGGTTTTTAGCTGTATACAGAGATAGAAATCACTGATTCATTACATGCAGTTATGACTGAACTTAAAATCTGTTTTGTATTGGAAAATATCCCAGGATCATAAACCCTCAGAGACTATGAAAATGTAACTGCTAGGGTAGTGATAACATTTTTATAAGTTTAAACAGCCTTTTATTAATTGTTTGGGGTTTATACTCTGAAAAATCAGAAAATATATTCAGGACATTTAGTAATGACTTACACCTAATGGATAATATTATGACATTTCTTTTTCCTTTTAATTTTCTTCTATGGAAATGTCATTATATAATATCTTGTGTGATAAAATGAAGGGGTTTTTTTAAAGTGTTTTCCAGTAATATACAATTATATCATTTATATAAGCAAATCCTCACAGTAACAGTCACAGAATGGTTGAGACTGGAAGTGACCTCTGAAGATCATTTTGTCCAATCCCCCGGTTCAAGTAGGAGCACCCCGAGCCAGTTTCACGGACCCATGTACAGATGGCTTTTGAATATCTCCAAGGATGGAGACTCCATAACCCCCATGATCAATCTGTGGCAGTGCTCAGTCACCCTCACAGTAATAAAATATTTCCTGATGTTCAGACAGCAGCATCTGTGTATCTCTTTGTGTCCATTGCCTCTAGTTCTGTCACTGAGCAATACTGAAAAGATCCTGGCTCCATCTTCTGTACACCGTCCCTTCAGGTATTTCTACACATTGATCAGATCCTTCTCTGAGCCTTTCTTCTTCATGCTAAAGAGTTTCAGCTTCCTCAGCCTTTCCTCATAGAAGAAATGTTCCAGTCCCTTAATCCTTAGTGTCTTTACTGTCCTCTTTCCAGCGTGTCCTTGTCTCTCCTCCTGGGGTGCCCAGAACTTGACACAGTCCTACAGGTATATTCTCAGTACCAGTGCTGAGGGAAAGAATCACTTTCCTTGACCTGCTGACAAAACACCTCATGATGCAGCCCAGGCATATGCCTTCTGTGAACAAGGGCACACTGCTGTCTCACATTTAACTTGATGTCCACCAAGACCCCCAGGTTCTTCCCTGCAAAGCTGCATGCCAGCTGATCAGCCCATGGTATCCACTTGTGCATGGAGTTATTCTTCCACAGGGGCAGCATTTGGCACTTCTCCCTCTTGAACTTCATGAGGCTCAGGTCAGTCTATTTCTCAAACCTGTCCTGGACCCTCTGCGCAGCAGAACAATCCTGTGGTGTATCAGCCACTCCTCCCATCCTTGTATCTTCTGCAAACTTAATGAGGGTGCACTCTGCCCCATCGGTCAGATCATAATGAAGAAATTAAAAAGGACTGGATTCTCTATTGACTCCTGGAGTACACCACTGGTTACTCCTGTAAAGGTTGATTCCATGACAAACATCTTCGTCTGGGCTTGGCCATTCATACAGTTCTCAGTTCACCTCACTGTCTACTCATCTAGACTATACTCCAACAGCATTTTCATGAGGATCTTGTGGAAGATCACATAGAAAGATTTGCTAATATCAAGATAGACAATACACACTGCTTACCACTCCTCATCTACAAGTCAGTCATCTCACTTTGGAAGTTTATCAAGTTGGTCAAGTATGATTAACCCTTGCTGAAACCATGCTGATTACTCCAGATAATTTTCTTGTTATTCATGATTTCTGGGATTAACTGCTCCATTACCTTAATAAGGATCAAGACAACAGTGAGGCTGCTTGAAGTTTTCTACCACTCAATTTTTACGCTTCCTGAAAAGGGACATTTGCTTTCCTCCATTCTTTGTGTGCTTCCGCTAATCAATATGCTCTATTAGTGTTAAATGACAGTGACTTTGCAATGAAATCTGCCAGCTCTCACAGAATTACATATCCAAAGAAAGGCAACAAAACTGGTGAAGGGTCTGGAGTACAAGTCATATGAGGAGCAGCTGAGAGAGCTGGGGTTGTTAAGCTGGAGAAAAGAAGAATGAGGGGGAACCTAATTATCCTCTTCAGCTACTTGAGAGGAAGTTGTGGCAAGATAGGGGGGTCAGTCTCTTTTACCAAGTTACAAGTGGCAGGATGAGAGGAAATGGCTTTAAGTTGTGCCAGGAGAGGTTTAGAATACATACTAGGAAAAAAATTCTTCACTAAAAGGGTAGTCATGCATTGGAATAGGTTGCCCAAGGAAGTGTTAAAATTGCCACCCCTGAAACTGTTCGTGAGGTATGTGGATGGGGCACATGGGGATATGGTTGAGCAGTGAACATCGTGGTGCTATCTTAACATTTGGATAGAGGGATCTTAGAGGTTTGTTCAGCTTTAATGACTATAAAATTATATGATGCTATGTGGGTGCATTCCAAAAGGGCCCATGGGCATACATATATCTAGCTTGCTTACATATTTCCTGACGTGTCTCATCCATCAAGGGTGTGTCTTACTTGCTTTAGATTTTTTCTTTGGTCTCCAGGATGGTGGATTTTTGAAGGACAATCGTATCAGTACAGACTGAGAGAAAGGCAGTATTTATGACCTCAAACTCTTTCATGTCCAGTTTCATTAAGAATGGGACTACATTTTCCTTTCTCTTCCCCTTGTCACTGACATACTCATAGAAATCCGTTTTGATGTCTTTAAAATTTCTCGACATATTAAACTTGACCTTTGACCTTCCTAAACTTATTGCTGCATGCTCAGATAGTGTCTCTCTGTTTCCTGCCATGTTACCTGTCCTTGCTTCCATCCTCTGTCAGTATACTTTTTTTTGGTTGAATTTGGCCAGGAGCTCCTTGATCATCCATACAGGCCACCTGGTAATTTTTGTGCGTTCTTTGAGACAAATAGATCTTGAGCTTAGAAACTGTGATAGATTTTCTTAGGACCTTCCCTCAAGGGAAGTGTTATCCCATGGGACTCTTCCAAGCAGATCTTATACTCCACAGTATTGCTCCCATAGAAGATATCAGGACAGTTGAAGTTCCCCATGAAGTCCAGCAATGTACAAAATAAGGCTTGAAGTTTAAGCAGCAAGATGGAAATCCATTGTGTTAGATTTTACACAGGTGAGCCAAATACTGTTTTCTTCACTTCTATTCAGACATATAGTTCTGCTACCATAATGGAATTTAAGTCACTTCAGGGACAATTCTCTGTTTCATTGCACATTTATTAATAAATGAGCATGAAAAGGAATTAACATCTTTTATTAAATGTGTAAGCAAATGATCAAGATATTATATAATCAACTAAAATTGAGGACAACAAATCTGCAAGTGTATATCACATACATAAATGTGTAAATGAATGTATGTAAATGAAATATGTAAATGAATATGAACATATTTGAAATTAAAAATGTTAGTGCTTAAATTGTAAAAGTAAGTGTAGCTAGCCAGAATGTATAATGAAAAAATAGCAGTGAAGTTATAATTACTTAGTATTTCAGTGGTTGCCCTAGGACTCAAAAATCTACTACACACACTCTCTGGACTGGAGCAAAAGCCCTCAGAAGCTTGGCAGAAGAAGCTTTAAGTTAACATTTAGTTAGCACAAATGACACCGTGCATACTATGCTATTTATTTTTGCCTTTGTTTGTGATACCACAGATTGTCAATAGAGAAGCATTTGGAGCATTAATTGCTTGTTATTGATGATATAGACTAAAGGCTGGAAATGCAACATTTTGGTATTATTGTATTCAAAACTATTTTCTGCCTCCCACATATAGTATGAATATTACTATTATTCACACAAAATAGAAATTAGTACAAAAATAAATCATAGTGTCAGGATTTGTAGGATTTATCTAATGCAATGCAGATATCTACAGCCCATCTCTTCCTAGAAAAGATGTCTAGGACATACAGATGCCCTATGTGCCTCCAGTATATAGAAGGGCAGTCTGAACACCTCACTCAAATAGAGCTGATTATGTTCTGCACATGCAGAGAGGTGATACTGCTGATCTCCTTCCTCCTCAAGCTTACATTTTCCTGTTCTGTACAAAAACATTTGTTCTTATCAGCCTGTATATGACTGAAGCCACAACACATAAGACTGCATAACTGTGAAATGAAAATAATACAATTAAAATTGTGGTTTGAAACTTCTTTGATTTTTTTTCTCCAAGAGAACCAAAGCTAATACTCAGAATTGTATATTTAGTGGAGGGAAGGTCAGCTGGGGAACTGTTAGGAGGGACAATCTAAGAATTTCTATGCTAATTAAGTTAAAACTCCTACTAATCATAGAATCGCAAGTGTATGCATATTTATATTTATATATAATTGTGATTAATCAGTCACATAAACATTGCTTACATAGAGTGGGACAACCACACCTGTAATACAAGACACTTCAAAAGAAAAAAACTCACCTTTGAACCCAGCAGTACAATGACAAGAAAAGTGGCCACTTAAATCCACACAAGTAGCTCCATTTTTGCAAGGTGAACTTAAGCATTCATTAATTTCAACTTCACAGAAGGGTCCTTCATATCCAGGCACACAGTAGCAGCTGTAATTATGCAAGTGGTCCTGGCAGAATCCATATTGAGAACACTGGTTTCCAATGCAGTTGTCTATATCAAGTTCACAAAATGTGCCAGTGTAACCAAGGGGACATATGCACCTGTTATTGAAATAGGAGGAGAGGAGGGGAAAAAATCCAACTAAATCACTAGTCTGGAATATGTAGGTCAATAACCTCTAATAATGTTAACATAACTCTCCCTTTGAATTACCCACAAATGAATCACAATTTTTTTTTCAATCTTCTTTACCTTTAACTGGTCACTGAGTAACTTCATTTAATGTGCACTGCTAACAACAATTAAATTAAAATCTTAGCTATTTACATAGGACAAACTAGGAGCTATATTAATATTAAGCTTCAAATGAAAATACTGAAAGAGAAAACTCTTATAAATATCAGTATTGTGCATTTTAAAGGTTTTTTTCTGAAAAAAATGGTTACAATATCTCTAAGAAGAAACCATATTACAACCTGTTTGGATATAAAATCAGCATAAAAGTGCTTTATCATTAGCAACAAAAGTTACAATTTTGTTACAAAAAAGAGGAATCTATAGAATTCTATAGATATTGTTCAGTATATTTTCTAGAAATTTTTTTCTAGTATTTTTTTCCAAAATTTAGACAGACATCTAAATTTCACAAGGTTGGAGATGATTTTTTTCATGTTACCTTTTCTACCCCTTTGTTTTCTTTTGCTGTGTGAATGAAAACAAATCTGGATTCTCTCAGAGTTGACCTACATCTCATAAAATTAGGAAGTCCTTTGTACTTGGCAATATATTCTTTGACTGATCCTCTCCTTACCATGTCCAGAGGTGTCCTTTCACAGGAGGTAATTTTACAATAATACATACTCTTGAACCATAGAGATGCTATCCAGAAGATGGAAAGAACTAACAAGTTAAAGAAGCCTTGATTACAGTAATTTTCTCTATCAAACCATCTGGCAGAAAGAGTATTTTTCCCTTTATTTTTAACAGAAGTGAATGCTCAGGTGGCTCTTTGCTTCTGTCCTTGCTTACTGTGCCTGCATTTTTTATGGTAGACATATGGAAACTAAATCAGGAGCTGTGTGCCTTGGAGTACAGTTAATGGACACCAATTGCAAATGGGCTTTTAGTCCATGGACCAAAATAGAGCTTGCTTGAAGTAAGCCCTCCATATCTCATTTAGTGTGGTTGTGAGCTCTTCATCACCACCACTTTTGCTCTACAGATCCATTGCTACTGCAGTAATGACTCAAGTATATATAGCTGTTGTATTCTCTCTTCCAGCCTCAGTCACTTCTTAGCAAACAGGAAATCTTTGCCTTCTCTTGGGAGCTTCAGCTGATTCTGTTTCTCATTTTTAAAGGAATGGAGTACACAGAAATATCATACAGTTACTTTATTCTGCTGGTTTTGGATGGGGTAGTTGAGGCTGCATGCAAGGCTGGGAGGAGACACAGCCCAGACAGGTGACCCAAACTGACCTAAGCGATATTCCATGTCAGATGAGATCATGCTCAGTATATAATGTGTGGGGAAGGAGAAAAAAGTGAAGGACATTTTGACTCATGGCATTTGTCTTCCCAAGTACCTGTTATGTGGTGGGGTCCTGCTCTCCTAGTGGTGGCTGAACACCTGCCTGCCCGCAGCAAGAAGCAAATTCATTCTTTGTTTTGCTTTGTTTGTGTGCATGGCTTTTGCATTTCCTATTAAGCTGTCTTTATCTCAACCCATGAGTTTTCTAACTTTTACCCTTCCAATTCTCTTTCCCATCCTGCTGGTGCAGGAGTGAGTGAGTCACTCCATTGGGCTTGGGTGCAGGTGGTGTTGGACAATTGCATTTATAGCTAAATATAAATTTTGACTTGCATAAAATTTCATTATGTTTAAACATTAAAAGCACATGTGCTTTTAGTTACTTTTAGTTGCACATTTTCTGAATCTACCTACAATAATATCGTAAACACCCAGTCATATTAATCTTCTTGGTGCAGTTAATCACTTTATTTCCTTAATTTGTTTTTACAGTAACAAACAGTGTGTGCACTGCAAAAATTCAACTATGCAATGATTCTTTGAAAATGTGGCTATTATCATTAACATTGAATGGAAAATTTAACTTAGAGCTCCTCTTAACAAGAATGGGAAGATGAAGAATTTTCTGTCATTTGCTGACTATTACTGGTTGTATGGCTTATCTTCAGAGACCACAAAAGAGCTACACAGAAACAGATGTGATGTAGACTCTTCTAGTTTCAGTTTTGTACTTCTGGTTTCATGCTACAAACAATGGTGTCATGAATATCTAATTTTTCAAGCTTTGGTGTCTGAAGAAATAGAAAACAGCTAAGAAAGCAATGTGCTTTGTTTTTCCTGGATATCTTTTAATTTAGTATAAGTTATCTCTTAAAACAGAGTAATTAAGTGCTGAATATTATTATTATTACTATTATTATTGTTATTATATTTATTATTATCTTCAGCAGTATTAAAATACTGAGCATGATATCAAAGCTTTAACGCATGGCTTGATTTTCAGTTTTATTTGCTTTGAAACATAAATGTTTCTCTAAAATAATTTTTTAAAAAAATTGTATACAGATATATACAATACTAGAATTTCCATTTGTAAGTATATTTCTAGCTCAGGGAACTTGCATTTTCCCCATATCAGAGGGATGACCTGGTTGTGCACTGACATCTCAGCACAAGGGCTCAGCCTCTCTATGGCCTATCTGGGTGTCACTCCCTGTGCTGCAGTCAGTTACTGCTGCCTCTTCCATTCCAGCTTCAGCTCTGGGATGATCCAATTGGTGTGTGTTTGTGAGTTCTCCCCGTAGGGACCAGGAAATGCTAATGACCCCTTCCCAGCCTTTTTTCTTAAAGAGGGCAAAAATATCAGCCTTACAAAATGGGGGAACAGTGAAAGCAGAAGCATGGCACCAGAGAAAAGCATATGAAAAAATTTTGTGTTAGCATTAATGGGAATAACAGTACTTTCTTAGCTTCATGTATGTCCTCTTTCTTCCACAGCAAGATTTTGAGGGTAAGAGATACTAAGAGAGAAAACAAATACCTCAATGCTTTTGCTACAAATATGGATTTGAGTACTGAGTAGCAATCACAAGCCGTTTGAGGATTACTGTGCTCCCACACATATCATGCAGATAATTGTGTGTTACTGCTCCAGAGCCTAAACATAGTTAATGTTGCATGATAATTTGATATGCTTGTGAAATGAATGTTAAACGGAGATGCAAAGACAGGTATGGAATTTAGTCTAAGAAGGAACGTTTTGCTTAAATGGGAATGGTTATGGCATAGATGCAATTTGTTGCTACCAACATTTTATCACTAACGGTCTCAAACAGCAGGTGTGAGGGTAGGTCAGTTGGTGCTGGTCAGTCCAGGCAGGGTAGCTGTCAAGCTGTCACCAAAAACTGCCTGCACCAAAGATGCAGTGTGACTTGTTTTATTGAGTAAATAACTGTGCACATCAAATCAATCTTTAAAATGACTGCAAAAAACCAAAGACCAGACTGAAGGTATGTGTATGCTAACCTGAGCTAGGAGACGACCTAACTATTTTCTATATTGGTACAAGAGGCATATAGGAGCACTGATGCCTGGAATTAGCAGAGACTTCCCAGAATCCCTCTATTTTTTTTCCTTAATATTTGTCATTCTTTTATTTATTTATTTATTTATTAGTATTAGTCCAAGCATATTGGCTGCAATTATTCAGTATATTTGCCATTGAAATGTGAACTGTACACACATATGTGGTTGCAAAGTTTATTTAGTTTGACTTTCTATATGCATCTCTATTCTCTGCAGAAAAGTTGTTGTATAACTTATTGCAGAGGTATTCCCTAAGAAATTGTGACATATATTCGCTGATCATCTGGTGTTGTGGAAAGGTGAGGAAAATTATTTCTCCTCTTTCTCTAGTGGAAAAAGCCTATTGTGGCTGCAGAAAACTGTGTATATCACAGTACTAACTTTATATGGCACTGTCAACTAGGTCCTGCAGACAAATTGCGTATATAGTATAGAATGAATAAACTTGTAAAAAGAAAATTAGATATAAAAAAATAATCTAATCAAACAGCTCAATTTACCCAGCTGGAAGAAAATGGGAAAAGTCAAGGATGAATAAAATAACAGAAGCTTTAAATTTTGTGATACTCCGATATTATCTAAATTATGTTTACTTTTCACAGTCTTGCTGGCATCATGCAAAGAAGTGTTTCATATTCTAAAGCACTTTACTCTAAACTGTGTCACTTTACCCTTTTGTACTGAGATTAATTATTTAATTATATGCACAGAAATTTTTATACTGAGTACTGAAAAATGTGTTGGCAATTCAGGTTTTACTATACACCAAACCTAACTTCTTAATGAGACATTTTCCTGCATAAAAACTCATGAAATGCTGACATCAGAGCTATAGCTGTTGACTAAAATGCATTTTCAAAATATATTAGTTCAACATGACCTTTTAAACAATGGTAAATCCTACAGTACAGCTTCTTGAAAAGTCTTAATCTAACAGTTCTCAGTCCTTCTTGCTGGGCCTTTCCTGGGGCTGTGATAAATGTAGGACATCATCTGAACACACTGGACTGAAGAAATGGGAAACAGGACAGGTAATGGAAACTACACCGAGTCTTAAATTGTGTCTTCTCACTCTGTTGTTCCTTTCCACTGAATAGACAATAGTAAAATATCTACTGTTATTATTTCAGTTAGGATCTTGGTTGTCCAAAATGTAATGTTGACAAGAAAAATATTTACAAGGGTGAAGAAAAAGAGTAATAAATTTCCCCTTGGATTTCAAAACAGGAAGTTAAACTCCTTGAAGATCTCTTTCACTTTAATTATTCATTAAATGCTTCTCATTGAACCTTGTTAAATCTTTTCTCTCTCTTCTCCTACACAGAACATAATCGAAAAATACAGGTTCTTTAGAAGGGAAAAAATATTATTTTCTTTTTAAAGTAGAAACATTGTCTGTTTACTGAGGTAATGAATCTTATCTGTCGTTTTTTTCTCTCAAGTATATATAACCAAAGGTCAAGATATTCTTTTGGTATGTGGATGCAATTAGTCTATTGCATGGTATCTGTCAGATTCACATTGACAGCTGCACCATCCACCCAGTGGCAAGAGCACTAATTCTTTAAAATTATTATTTTAAAAACATGCTGATTGACTTACTTCATGATATTGCAAACAGCATAGTCGCAGCAGGAAGTACAATAATTAATTTGAATTAATTACAGGTTTTGTGTCACTGTGATTGGGGCCACATTAGTTGTAAGAAAAGGCTCACTAAACCAAAGGAGTAAAACTCTTAAGACTTCTTGCTGTAATTATGAGGCTCATAGTATGCAGCCTTGCTGAAAATTATATTGTATAAAAGTTTAAAACTCCCCCTCCTTCACTTAGAGCAATTCCCCAATCTGAACTCAAAGGAAAGTCTCTGCATATATATATATAAATATATCTCTATGTGACACTACAGTCTGGAACAATAATTTCAAAATGGGAGAGAAAAGGAACATGCCGTGGTAAAGAGACAAAAAGTTAGAAACATTTCATTCAGTTGACAGCTTATTTCCTATCTGGAAAAAAAATGATGGCATACAAAACATGAGATCTTTAAAGAGGGGGATGTTCTTTAATCAAAGCTGGATATTTTCTGTGATCTCCTTGTGTTAGCATTACTATATCAAGCTACCACTAGAAAAATGCATTATGACCAATATTTAATAATTTAAAATTTAAGATTTCTTAACTAGGAGTAAGGTCTGGAGTTTTATAATAATTTTATGCAAATAAAATCTAATATATATAAAATTTTGGCATATCTTTATCTTCTGCACTCATTAAGAGAGGTTTTGAATGGCTGTAATAATTAAAAAATGGATCTCTATAGGGTTCTTTATGACACCTGTACATTTGATTATCCATATATTCTCTTGACATTTTTCTTATGTCTTCCTGAAACTACTTTGCATCAAATACAGCTCTTGATAAATTCCGTAATAAAAAATTATACCCATTTTAGGACAGAAAACTCTAAAGACAATTATAAGTCTTTAGAAAAGGTGGGTGCACTTACATTGAACATTTCCTCTTGTATTCTTTTGTTTTTAATCATGTATTGGGAAGAGGAAATTATTTTTGTTTCACTTGCTAACAATAACTTGGGAAAGAGTATTATTTTTTAAGGCTGGAATAGTTTAATTCTTTAAAAAAAAACTTCACTGTGATTGAGAAATAGCCATGCTCTTTCAACAGAGCAGGTACTCTACAGTAAACATGCTGCACTTTGTTTTGACAAAATAAAGAGTTGTGCTCTTTTGGGGTCAAGATCTCTGCTAACAAAACCGACCATCTGAGATTCAAATTTTAACGGCATGTTTTCCTGTTCCTTAGATAAACAGACTAATCTGTCAATTTAGTTTGTCTTTCAAAGACTGAAAAAGTAAGAATTAAGTGTTTTCTGTCAGAAATCTGAGTCTGGTTTAGCAAGTTAAAATCAAAAGTTCTTTATTTCCAGATGTCTTCAGAACTACTAATTTCTCAGTAAAAGCTAGTGGATATTGTAATGTAAACATGGCTTTGTACTTTTATCAAAATTATTTTCCTTATAAAGAAAGGAAAGCCACAGATTTAACAGTTAAATTACGTGCCAAAATATGGTCCAATAATTTGATACAAGAGTTGATTGCAAGGTGTAACAAAGGAAGGATGTTTACTTTGTAAGGATTCTTTGACAAAAAACTCCTTTAGCTCTGTATACTGAGAATCAATCATTTTTCTCCATTTCTATGCCTATTTGGTGATTTCAGTTATTTTTCAAGAAGATACTTTAAAAACAGAAGTGAAGTTGAAGAAATCTTAAATTGCTTCTATTTTTATTTTGTGCATTATTGCAATCTTTTCTAAGTAGAAACACTAAAGCATACTAATTGCAGTGCTTCTAACTAGGGCATGGAACAGCATAGAATTATATCTTTCAATATACATTTACAGATATTATAAGTTTTATTTAATCTGGATTTTGTAGAGAAAAAATAAATAATTCAAGTCTGACAAAAACAGCTGAACTCTGTTTATTAAAGAAAACTTATCACTTTTTTTTTTACCATATTTTATAAAATTTAATTTTAAAATATCTACAGCATGTTGCAGCTCACTAAAAATGAGCTTTATATTTTTCAATAACTGAAATAATAATAAATTATCATTCAAATTTTAATGAGACACTCTATGACACAGTCTGGGCTCAAAAAGTGTTTGCCATTTAATAAAAAAGATTATTTGTTTATGTGAGATTCTGCATAGTTGGTTTAATGTCTTTGACCAGCAAAGAGGAATATTTGAAATTCCTTCCTACAATACTTCAGACTACAGTTTACTGAATGCACATCATTATTGAAAATTAGTATTCCATGGCATTTTTGACATGAAAATTATATTACTGCATTACAACACCATTTTTAATTATTTCTGAAGTCAAAATATCTTCATACAGCATAAAACATTTTATGAAGGTTTGTACAGAAAGCAACATGCTACTACCTGTATTTATTAATTCCATCTTCACATGTGGCTCCATGTTGGCACTGGTTTATCTCACAGTCATTAATATTCTCAAGGCATGTGTTTCCAGTCCATCCAAGAGCACAGACACAGTGAGAGCTCTGATTTTCTTCATTGTAGAAGCAGCTACCTCCATTTGCACATACCTGAAAAGATGAGAATTACAAATACGCTGTATTGGGTTTGCATGGTCAGGTTCTGGTAGTGGAGGGTTGCTATAGAGGTGGTTTCTCTGAGAAGCTGCCAGAAGCTTCTCCCATTCCTGACAGATGCCAGCCATGTCCAGGATGGACACACTGCTGGCCAAGGTCAAGCCCATCAGTGACGGTGGTAGAGCCTTGGAGCAACAGAGTTAAGAAGAAGGAAAAGTTTATTTCACAGAAGTAATTGTGGCCAGAGAAGAGCAGAGTGAGAACATTGTGGGAGGAACAGCTCTGCAGACACCAAGGTCAGCACAGAAGGAGAGGCAGGAGGTGCTCCAGGTGCCAGAGCTGAGATTCCCCTGCAGCCCGTGGTGCAGCCCATGCGAGGCAGCTGTGCCCCTGCAGCCCATGGAGGGCCATGGGGGTGCAGAGATCCACCTGCAGCCCAGGGAGGAGACCCACACTGGAGCAGGTGGATGCCAAAAGAAGGTTGTTAGCCTGTGGGAGACCCATGCTGGGGCAGCCTTTTCTTGAAGGACTGCATCCTGTGGAAGAGACCCACACTGTAACAGATCAGGGAGAACTGTAGCCCTTGTGAAGGGCTCACACTGGAAAAGTTTGTGGAGGACTGTCTCCCATGGGAAGAAACCTACTATGGAGCAGGGGAGGGACTTCTCTCCTGAGGAGGAAGCAGCGGCAAAACAGACATGTGATGAACTGACCATAACTCTCACTCCTCATATCCCTGCACTGCTGTAGGGAAGACGAGGTAGAAAATTGGAAATAAAATTAATCTTGGGAAGGAGGGACAGAAGGGAGGAAGGTTCTTTTAAGATTTGTTTTAGTTCTAATTATCCTGCTCTGATTTAGTTAGTAATAAATTCAGCTAATTTCCCTAAGTGAAATCTGTTTTGCCTGTGATAGTAATCATTAAGTGATTTTTCCCTGTCCTTATCTCAACTCATAAGCAATTTTCTCTCCCCTGTCCAGTTGCAGAGGGCACTGATGGAGTGGCTTGGGTGGGCACCTGGCATCTGGCCTGGGTCAAACCACCTCATATATGAAGAGTTTTTTCTTTACAGGATGGATTTTTTCCCCAAGAGTTTAATGGAATAAGCCGTTGGTAATAAATATGGTCATTTAATATTTTTATGTTGTAATACTAAAAAAGATACATCTCCAAGAACCTAAAATACTGAATGTTATTAAATCAATATATCAATTTATTGTTTTGTTGGTAAAAGGCATTTAATGGTACCATTTTTACAACTGCCCTTAAAATATGCTTGTTTTAGGAGGGAAAATAATGAACTAGACTGGTTTTTTTTTTTTTTTTCCATTGAAAGACTAGAGAAACTGTTCCTATGCTGTATAATTTAGCTTAATATAATTTAGCTATCAGGAAAAGACTGATTTTTTTTCTTTTTTCATTTTAATTACAATGTTGATTCAATCTATCCTTGAATCTTTTATATGTTTATAAATTACATCTATGCTGTGGGAAAATCAGAAGCTGCTTTATTTTCAATTTGCAGATATTGAAAGATTAGTAAATTAAGTAAATTTCCTTTTTGTTTTTAATTGCTAACATTACTTACTAAACCAGTATTTCCTGTATTCTTCAAAAATTACATAAAGTTATAAGTCTGAATTAATGTTCCATTCCTCATCTTACTTTTAGGTTCCATTTTCATTTCCATGAAATTTTTGCCAGTATGAAGACAGATAACTACGTATTCATTTCAAAGCAATTAAGACCCCTCCTTCTAATCAATTGCTTTTTAAAGAAAATGGTCTAGAAGATGAGTTAATGCACTAGCACTTCAGTTTGATTGAGTCTGAATCTCTTTATAATGTCATTAAGATTTGTAATAATAACAATCCTTGGCAGAAATATTCTAATATTAATTTGTCTTTGATTAAGTTTTAAATTAACCTTAAAATGAAGAGATTTTTGTTATTCTCCCTGTACTGAATTTTAGACTTACCTTGGGATACTTATTCAATATATCAACATCTTGAAGAAAAATGCAGTTTAACATGAATGCAAAAAACCCCTTCTATGTGTATGGTATGGAAATTATCTTCCTTTTTTATAATTTTTATGTGTTTTCTTACTTTTGTATTTATATGTTTTTGCTGGATTTTGTCCTTACATTTACTATTTTCTCAAAGCTCAAACAGGTCAAATAAGCTTATAATCAAGAAAACCCTCCAGAAAACCTACGGTGATTAAGACACATATTTCAATATTACCACAACATTATGTTTAATTTATTTTTATGTCATTTTGATACTTTATACTGTGAAGAAAGGTGCTACCCTTTAAGATGTGAGTGTAATCTAAGGATTTAAATTGAAATGGAAGCTATGGAATGTATTTAAATACAAATCTTATGTTTCAACAGACCATAAACTGGTCTAGTCTCGACACTCTGACCATCATACTTCTGTGTATGGCAAGTACTTTGACACAAATCTGCCTTTTTATGCAGTTGTGATAAAGTGTAAGAATCACTTTCTTCCAAAATCAGCCAGGAGATTTTATTTCAGCTAGGGAATATAATTAATCCTTAGAGGATTTTATTCTTCTCCTATCTTTCTTTTGCAGGAATTGAGGGATATAACCCTACAATATATCTGTCTCTTCTCTAAGTATCATGTGTTGTCAAATGCTTAAGATAAGATGACAGTCATTATTTCCAACCCCTCTTTCATCTCACATTTCATGGAATTCTCTGCAGTTTGAATGAAACTGCATTTTACATATATTAAAAAAACACACACATATGTATATTTTCCCCCAAGCATATGATTTTACTATAGTCTTCATGTTTTATTACTGCAAAGCCAATTGTACCTGAGTATTCACATTTTTCAGAAGTGCAATTTTATTTAATCTGCCCTAAATTCTTTCCTTGACTGATGGTACACTAAGCAAGAAGATAAAATATTTGTATTAAAAATAATGAAAACAGAAATTGCCTTACTTTTACAGATGAAGAAATTTCGTAAAAATGCACAGCACGTGAGGACCAGAACAAACATGGAAGTGGCAGCTCCTCTAAACACTAAATATATATTGAGCATATAGATATTTCCATTGAAAATGTTGGAACTATGATCTTGACTGCAAGTGCAATATGGGATCTTGGTCCATAGAGAAAACTTTAAAGTAAAAATGTGAGTGGAGTTCAATAAACTTCAGTATTATAAAGCTGTAGATAGACACATAGAGGAACTTTCAGATGTGGTTTAGGTCCTAACTCATGTGGAAATTATTTTTGAGAAACAAAGTTGATGTCTGCAAAGCACAACTGTTTACATCTTAAAATTCAAAAGAGAATGAAAAATAATTGAATAGTACTTTTTAATTCCTATGCTTCCTTTTAAAAAACAATAACCATTGGTCAACATCTTGCCGTTCCCATAGTTTACAGTTACACTTCCAAATTTTTCACAGTAAGAGATGAAGGAAAGAATGATTTTTTAAGCTTGCTGACAGAATTTTGAAAAAGAAGTGTTTTAAAGAAAGCAATAAAATTCTTAAGATGTAGCTGTAGCTACTAAAAAGTAATCCCATGTAGAATCATAGAATTAGGCTGGAAAATACCTTCAAGATCATTGAGTCCAACCTTTGATCAAACACCACCATTTCAGCTAAACTGTAACATTAAGTCTCATATCCATCTGTTTCTTGAACACCTCCAGGGATGGTGTCTCCACCACCTCCCCAAGCAGTCTATTCAAAATTAACAGCCATTTCTGTGAAGAAATTCTTCCTGATATCCAATCTTAACCTCCCCTGGCACAGCTTGAGGCTATACCCTCTTGTCCTGTCACTGGCTGCCTGGGAGAAGAGGCTCATGCCCACCAGGCTACAACCTCCTTTCATGCAGTTGTTGAGAGGGACAAGGTCTCCCATGAGACTCTTTTTCTCCAACCCAAATGACCCTGTCTCTCTCAGCTGCCCTGTATAATAATTTCTTGCTAGACCCTTCACCAGCTCCATTGCCTTTTTCTGGACGTACTCCAACACCTCAATATCATTCTTGAAGTGAGGGGCCCAGAATGTCTTAGAATGCCTCCTCATTTGTGATTGTTTGGGTCACTTTCAAGGCATGTAAACTATTAAGGGATGCAGTACCTCCATCATTGGAGGTTTTCAAAATGTGATTTATAATCCAACCAAGGCTTGCTCTTCCATGAAAGGCTGGACTAGATGAGTCTAGTCTTATGGTCTTATGAGATCACTTCCAGCCTGGACTGTTTTATGGTTCTGTGATTCTGTTACTTAGGCCTATCATGTTGCACTACAAGTACTTGTTATCATGAGTGATCTTATCCATTTTCTATGACCTCCTGTTGATAAAAATATTAAAATATGTAGCATATATTGAGTATTAAAATGGAAAAAGAAATATTTTTCTTAATTCCTTTTCATGTCTACCTGAATATATTACAGAAGAAAAGGCATTGTAACACAAAGTGACTCAATTTGGTCCTGTTGGAAGTCACTAAGTTAAAGATGACAAAATTTTGATTTATTTAGAATTCCTTCATAATTCTTGGTCCAGAAAAAGCAGGCATCCTAATTACAAAGTTAAGATTGGATTTTGAAGTTTGAATGAAGATATCTGTCTTAATCTGTTCACCTCAATTTTTTTTTTAATATTTGGGGGAAAAAAAAAATAAAAGCAATTTTAGTGTATTAATTTTTGGGCTGGGAAAGAAAAAAACCCTAATGCATTAATATCATTATGTATCTATACAGAGATAAAAGAGCCCCAATGAATTACATCTATTTTTTGTTTATGAGGGAAATATTACAAATAGTAGCATTCTTTTCAATATATTTTGCTGAATACACAGAGGTAAGGCGGTTCATAACTGTGGTACCACTGGAAAAGCAAAAGAAATGAAAGGATGCAAAAATATATACTTATTTTCCATCCACAACAAATAAATAAAAAATTAAATGATGAATAATGAAATTTGACTAATATTAGTCTTTAATTTCAGAAATGTACTAAAATATTTGTTTCAATACATCCTTTGTTTCTTCCAATAAGGAAATGATATAATTTTAATGATATGTAAGCTAAGAAAACAGGTAAAAATCAAGTATATAATTCTATAATTTTATTTTCTATTCCTTTTCCCATTAGAAAATCTATTAATTATTGATCTTATTCCCAAATCAAGCATCTCATACAGTGAGTGTATATTGAGAGATATATTTTTATATAAAATTACTTTTTTTCCCGTGTGACATTTATGATAGTCTATGAAATGTTTGTATGAATAAATTAAATATGTCTGAGGAATTTTAAGCAAATATTACAGTGAAATGTTTTACTAGCTCCCATCAGCATCCTTGGCATGCCATCACTTCCCATACTAACTAGCCATAATGATAATTGCACCATTATGATGCTATGCCATGTACAATATATTTGCACTCAGTATGACACTTTCAATCATAAAAATGCTAAAATTTACCAGATGCTGAACAAATTAAGTATAAACCTTTGAGCCTGTGAGTTTTTCAGTGCTACATTTCATATTCACTGATAAGTGTCTACCCATGGACTTCAAGGTGACATAAATATTGATTGTTCTTTGTAAATATGTTGCTTACTGTGCATAGTATATTTTTATGGTGCATATATTTCAATAAAAGAATTGATAAAACCTGTAAAACATTCATTATCATGTTTGTGTAATTGTTTGGAAGGCTATATAGCATTATGTACAGAGCTTTTAAAATAGCTATCATAATAAAAAAGTGCAACAGTATTTTAGTTTGACCCGTACCAAAATCTCATGGTTTACCCTGATATGAATGAATCCTACCCAAATTAACCTGAGAAGGTCACTAAAGGATAGTGAGAAGGGTACAACAAATGTATTTCTTCTAGAAAACTTTGAAAGTACAAATGTAGTATTTATATCCATATGCTGTGAGAATTAAGGAGGAACTTGCAAGGCAGATTTAGATGTTTTTCTAACTGCATTTTCATCTCCCATTGAAGTGTAATTAGTCCTGCTTTTTTGTTGTTGAATACGGCTTCCATTTTTGTTTGTAATGGAAATGAAACTTTTGTCATTCTTTCTGTACATTGCTGTACCATCAGCCTTCTATCTGGTAACTTTTAAACATATTGAAGATTGCTAAGAGATTTTGCCTGAAGTTCTTCAAGTTTCATAATATAGCAGCAGCAAGTAGGGGGCAGAAGGAGACATCAGTGACTAAACCTATAGAGAACAAGAAAGGCAGAGCTCAGACATTACATGGTTTGTTGGACAATGACCAGACTAGTCAGATCATGCACTTTCACATGCATAAGTTACACAGAAAAAAGGAACATGAGCATGAGAATATATCAAGAATGAGTGCTATATTTAGGAAACCTGTGTGAAATGAGGCTTTATCAGCTATTGGAATAAGGTGTTTGATTTCCCAAAAAACACTGGGGGGAATATATATTGCTTTATCCTACCTCTATGTTTCCAATACATGGTGATAAACATGTGTAATTAAATCCATGAGATTTATCCATACACAGTGCTCCTGGGGCACAGCTTATATTGTTGAATAGGCAGGCATCAATATCGAGTTCACATCTTTCACCTTCAAAACCTGCACCACAAAGAGAATGTTTAATCACAGTTCATTCAAAATATTGACATTATGTCTGTTCAGGGTGTTAGCAGTTAACACCACTCTAGTAGAGTTATTTGGCAGTTTTATTTCCTGAACAAAGAGAAAAAGTGCTTTTCTTCACAAAAATGTTCACTGCCTTTGTTGAGATACATTGTTATTTTTGTCACTATTTCTTAACATAAATACTTGGATGTCATTTTATTTGTTTTGTTAGAAAATAGAATAAATTACCAATGGCTTACCTATAGGGCAAGTGCACTTAAAATGATCTTCATAGCCAATACACGTTCCTCCATTTTCACATGAATTGGAACCACAGTTGTCAATTTGCACCTCACAGAATTCTCCTGAGGTAGGAAAAAAAAAGTCCTAAAAAGATTAGGAATTACTATCACATTCTTAAGGAAACACTGTAAATCATATTAGTAGTATTGACAGAATAACTTAAGATCTCTGGAATATTGGTTAAAGATCTTGTGTATGTTTTCAGACTCTTTTTCGCTCCACTTATATATATGAAAAATAGATCTCAGTGTTTTTAAAAAAAAGGTCAAACCAGAAATACTTTTTCTGCATTTGAAACAATTTAGGATGCATCCAGAAGGGGAAATATAGCTGAGGGAGGTGGATTTTCTCTGGAAATAATTAACTGAAATTGAGGTAATGCCTTTGTATTTTCTTTTTCCTGTTGCATGAGTCAGCCCTGGTATCTACTCAACACTTTTGAATCTATTATATACATATTTCATTATGTATTTTCTGAGCTCTGTTTTGGCTAGGAAAAGGCTAGTCCGTATTTATCTGAGGTAACCTTTAGTGGGATTCACTGAACAACTTGCCCATTTAGCTGAAAACTATTTTCAGCCCAGCAGGAAAAAATAATTATACTTGTAACTGGACAGTTCTAAAACAATGTACTGAAGAGAAATATGTCTCTGGCTATGTGATATGAATCAATAAGGAAGATCATCAGGTTTAGCATTAGTCTTGGAAAACAAGTAGATTTGACAAAAACAAAGCACTTTCACTTTTTATTCTTATTCTTTTTGATAATGAATACAGTTTAATGAATTCTGTGTACATATTCTTGATTTTTCCTTGTTAATGTTATTTTGTTAAGTTTTCCATGATTTTTTTTTTAAATTTACTATTTTTACACCAGGAATTCTGGGGAGGTGCAGCAGTTTCCAAATTTAGAAAAGATAAAGAATAGAGAAGAGAGAAAAAAATCTTTACTGCTGAGAAAACTAGAAAAAGGTGCAGGAGTTTTGAGATATTTTGAACAGGAAAACTTCAGGAAATACCATAAGTGTAAATTACTATTTTACCACCTACTTGTTGGTAATTAGTGTTACTTTACTTTATGGCTTAAGCAGAAAACATAGAAGAGCTGTACAGGAGAAAAATGTTTGGGAGGAATATACAGGAAATGTGGATACATTCTTAAATCAGACAATATATCCTGTAAAATTTTGAGTCAGCAGTTAGTATTTTATTTGAAATTCTTCATACGTCAAAAGAAAGGAAATAAATTTAATTAAAATAATGAAATTGTTTTAAAATTTCTAATTATCTGTCCTTTTTTATCTAAAGCTAGAGACATCAGGAAAATACAAATTAATAGGATAAAATTTGGTAAGAAAATTACTATGTCTCTCCTTCAGTATTTTCTGCCAATTTCATTCACTTTCAGTATGTTGGAATGGAGTGCCAAATGAAGACGTAAAGACTGCTTTTTATGGACTTCTGTAAATGCAAACAGGAATATGCTGTGTTTTGTTGGCCAAAAATCTCTATTTTGGGCCAACAGGTGCTGAACTACAAGTGCAATCTCATGTATTTACAAAGAGGTTGACCAGCATGCTTTTAAGGATTTTTAATATTTATTTAATCATTTCACTCCTCAGTTAAAAACTGCCCACTGATAACAACTATCAAATTTTAAACAGGCAAAATTGTATTTTATTCTAATTTATAAAGTTTATTGAATGAAAAACATTAAGTAATGTATAATAATAGAGAGCATAGGAAAATAAGAAATTAAATACTTCTTGCTATTTATTATTATAATATGTAATATTACGTGGGAAACTATGGGCAACCTGACCTTACATTTACAAGACTCTTATTTGCTCAGTTCATATTGACTCAAATGGTAACCCAAAGTATCTGCATTTCTGGGGAGATTTCATCATGATTAATATTTTTAGAAAAACCACTTTTCCTGTAATAGTGGCCAGCAAAAAGTTATGCTAACACATAAATAGATACTTTCATTCCAAAAGCAACCGAATGTGCTGAGGAAGTTGCAATCTCCTAGGAATTGTGGGGTTTGTTCGTTTTTCTTAATGAGGTGTGGAAGGCAAAATCAGGAGGAAAAAAAAAAGCTGGGGAAAAACTTCAACTCAATATGTATTTTCGATCTTTTTTTTTCATGTTTATTCAAGAGGATAGAATTGTCTTGTCCAAGAAACCCTTATGAATAAATATTAGTGCAACCCAACAGGTTTTAAGAATTATTTTGCTATAAATGTGAAATTCTTATAGTGGCTCTATCGTTTAAGCAAACTTTATGACTTTTCCCCACCACAATGAGGTCAAGAAAACCTAGTAAATCAAAATGGTTATAAAATTTATTGGAATCTGAATACTGCTGAGAAATGCATAATTTATGGTATTAAAGTCTGATTAAGTGATAAATGGATATCAGGAGAAATCTCCACAGTAATCCACTTAGCTTTTAATGCCTAATTATCACTTCATAGTGAGTAAAGGCTGAGTAATTGAGAAATGCAGTACTTAGAGAACTCAAACAAGATTTTTGTGCACAATTAAGCATGTTATTCTTCTATCAGGAATAAATTCAGCAGGCCCACAGAACAAAGGGGAAAAAAAGGAATTTTACAACGTTAGAAGGAGGGAAAAATTTGATTCAAGACTACTGTTGCAGTGTTTATTTTTATAAATGACCTTGTCTTTACTTATCTAAGGATGTGTTCTTAAAAGTTAAATTGTTTAATTATTTTCCTTAATTTTCTTTTACTACCAATAATTTAGAGGAAACTTTCTTGTCCTCCTTGATTCTTGCTCATTTAATTCCCAGCTTACCTTTAGCTTTTCTAATTCTAGCCATACACACACACACGTAACCTCTCTATTTTCCTTTTATGCAGCTTCCAATTTTCACTTCTTTTGGAATTTTAACTTTACCGTGCAATGAGACATTTAATTGCACTAAACAACACATTAGTGTGCATTAACACACTAAACCTGAAAGAATATACCTTGCTTCTCATCTGTGTATTTGTTAGCTTAGAATCCAGGATTAGCTATAACAACTACATAGCTCCGGGGTTTGTACCAGCCAGCCAAGAAACAGATAAGTTAGTGTACTTGTGTTTATACCTGATAGTAAACTTATTGTTTATTTAAATAAATAACCATAAATAACTCAATCCAGGTAAAATTCACCTAAGAATTCTAAAGAGACTAAAATGTGACATTGCTAAAGCAACATCAGTAGAGTGAGGAATCTTTTAAATGGACTTTGGAGCAGAAGAAGGAGAGGTGGCAAATTCAATACAAATTCCAAAAGTAAACTGAGAGGGTTTTTTCCCCATAACCCTGGAGATAAACACTGCCTTTTCTAGCAATAAATCATAAGGTTTGCAGTGAGTTTGCAAGAACAGAGGGTCATCAGGCTTTCCTGAAGTGATATTTTACTTGGCCTAATTGTGGCAATAGTTTTTTTCTTCCGATTTACTTTACTTTTGTTTATCTTTAAATGGAATAGACATAGGTTTAAATAAACAGGAACAAGTAGAGGTTATAGGTATGATTGTATTTACTAGTCTAATGCAGTGCTGTATACAAATACAGGGCTGGTACCATAGCAAGAGACCTTGAGAAGTAGAGACATAGGATGTGATGTGAGGAACACTGCGGTGATCAGCGATGGGAGACCCCATAAAAATAGGCAACTCACCAGTGCCCAGTTAGTTAAAGAATGAAGACCTATAGCTGGACAAAACTTGTCTGAAGGCTAAAAAGGGCAAAGAAATTTTATTTAGTATACTTCAGACCCACCATAAAATGTAAATTAAGATCCAAAATAGAACTGCAGTACAATGAAAAAAATGTGTAAGTGGGCTTATAGGAATGACCCCAGGTGGATCCTGGAGTTGAAGAAGAAACCACCAGATGAATGTCACATTCCTTCCAATGAAGGAAGATTCTGCAACACTGCTCCCAACAGCAGCACTATGAAACCATTGACCATAAGACCTGGAGGAGGAGGGAAGAGGGTGAGTATAACACCATAAAAAGGGACAGAAACTAAACATTATGTTAAAATTGCATTTTCACTCATTTTCTGCAGCAATTCTATTTGCCCTGATAATGATTTTAATTTTAATACTTTGGTTACATTATCAATACATTTTTGGCCTTACATGCTGTCCTAGGTTACAATGTAAAATTGTGCCCAAGGTTTGTATTCTATCCCCATGAGCCATTGGAGCCAAGGTGGGGCAGTGTTTCCCTTATCTTCTGTTAACGAGCCTAACAATGCCTTGCCACATGACTCATAGATAACTTCCTCCGGGAGTTATCTCTGTTTAATGGGCCATCAAGGACCCACTGCATGACTCATAGAATGAGATCAGCCCATTGGGAGATGCTCTGCCCAGGGGGAGGAGCCAAGCATTCCCACCTGGATAAATCCAGGGTTTGGGACAGGACAGACAGCTTTTTATCCACTGGACTCCCAGAGGAGACAAGAGCTACCAGACCTTTCTACAGGATCACTGCTTTGACAAGATCATCTCATCTGGACTGCCGCTACCACCCTAACAGGGTGTCAGGTTGTATTCTGACTCTGTCAGTAGTTTTTTGTACTATTACTTTTATTTTACTTTCTTTTATTTCTTTTCTTTTCCTCTTATTAAATTGTGTTTCTGACTTAGAGTCTTTCACTGGTTTTGCTTTCAAACCAGCACACATGCATATATGGTATGCTTCTACCCTGCACATAACAAAGATTTTCAACATAACAGAAGCTTCTAGAGGCTTATGTACCATTAAGTATGACTTTATCAAATAACTTCCTGAGGGTTCTTAAAAAGAATATAAGTCACAGTTGCATTCTATATTGCACAGTGTAGTAAAGCCAGAACATCTAGTGTGTTTCATTTTTAATTGACCCAAATATTTTAACCTATAAAACAGAATTTGCATTCCTTCGGACTTTGGCTGCACTTACAGTTGTTAGATATATTTTTAGTTTTATATGACCTGCTGAAGTCTTTTTTTGTATTCTACTCTAGTCTGTTTTTGTACTTCCACTCTCAATTTAAAATTATCATTTTGTTTTTTTCAGAAACTATATAACAACCAGTGTGCTAATAAAGAGTGTATAAAGATGATCTACAATAAGCATTTTTAATTTGTTATCTCATGTGGTAACAAGTTTATCAAACAAACAAAAAAAACCCCCTAACAATTCTCTTCAGTGTACAAGATTGTATCATAATTATTTTAAAATATTTTTTCTCCAAATTAATTTTATGCAGCTACAATTCAAGACTTTTTGTTGTATGTTTTCTTGTTCCCTGACTGTGAAGGCAGTTGTAACACCCAATCAGATTTGTTGCATACGTACACACATGTGCACATGCTGAAATAATCACAGAACCATTATTTTTCAATCATTCAACCAAGAAGCTAATAGGAACTTCAAAAAATATGCCCTTTGGCAGAGCATGTGCAGTTAAGGTTCACTCTCTGAAGTGTTGACTTTTACATCCATGCTATTGGATTTTGGGTCATGAAAAATTCGACTTTTGTTGTATGATTTGTCTCATCCTGAATTCAGTCCAAAAAATGTCATATGAGTGGAGCTCTCTAAAATTCTTAGTTTTTTCCATGAGATCACAGAATGAAAAGCATGGTATAGACATTTTAAGCACTAAAAAATTACACATTTTATTCCACTTCCTGGAACTTTACATTTATTTATTTATTTTCAAATACACTAAATCCACTTACAGTAATATTTATTGAAACCACTAGAAGTTCAAAGGTAGGTTTCCATGGATTCTGAATATATTATATTTTCCCTTGGAATTGTGTAGAACTGTGCAATAAGTGCATTTCTAGATAAATCTGGGTATGGTGATAAATTTTTGTGATTTTCTAAATAAAGTAATTTCAGTGAAAGAGAAAAGAATTTAAAAAATAATGGAAATAAAGAACTGAGCTGACATTCACTCATGTAGGTGTTCATAGATCTGCCTGACAGTTGAACAATCAAGTTTAAATGACTAGGTTTTGACATTAGAAAAATTCTTTTATAAACTAGTTTGCATAAATATTCAAATGAGGGTTTATTTAAGATTTATATATATGGTTTTTCAGTCTTCTTAGAAAAAATATAATTGCATACTGATTAAAAAATCTTCAGCTGAACATTAAAGCAAGGATCATGTTATTGTTCTCATTGGTGGAAGCATTTTTGCAAAAGTTGAGAAAATGTGAATCTGGAAAACCTTCACTGACTATAGATGAAATGTGGACAACTTGTTTAGACTAAATTAGTAAACTTTAGATTTCTTAAGTACATCATACTGAAATAGCTCATTCATTGATTATCACTATCATGTCTCTGTACTTAATGAAAAAAAATTAAAAACGATACAGCCATCTAAAGTGGCAGCTTGCATCACAATGAACATATTTATCTACAGTGATATTTGAAAAATAATCTAAAATATTTATTTTGTTGAAATTTGCAGGTTTAATTATTTTTTTTGTTATTTTACTTCCAAAATTCCTTTGTATCTCCATTTTAGGATGGTGTTTCACAAATCTCTGTGAAGATGAGTTATTCTTCTGAGAGAAATAAATTAAATAAGGTAAACCCAAGAACAATGCGATAATTTTCTAATGACACAGCTTTTTTCGTTAACATATAAAGGGGATAGTTTCCATTAGCTCATGAAAAACAAGAATTTACTGGGGTTGGAGATAACAATTCCAAGACTAGAATTCATCATGCACTAAGTCTGACTAGATTTTGATTTGGTGTAAGTGATTGGGCATGTTTACACCATATCCTGGGCCAGCATTCTAGAAAACTATTTCCTTTTTTGGGGAAAGCAACCTAACCTTTTCAACACAAAGGCATACATGTCCCAATAGGTAAAGCAGCCAAAGTAAAACACCTAGGTTCATTAAGTACTGTCCCAGCTTCATAGACTAAGGAGGTACAAACTATAATAGGAACATTTTCCAGTTCAAGTGAACATTATTATGCTTACTCTCAAAATTTACTACCTATCATAATTTAATTATATGGACTTGAATTTAAAGCTTTTTGAGAAGATCAAGAAGACTTCCACTGATCACTGTCAGCTTATGACTCATTGCAGTTGTCTACAACTGCATGAATTATACATGGTCAAATATTCTCAAATGTTAAATATGCAGTTAAAATTTTACCTTCTACTGGTTTAGAATGCAACTAATCATTTAAGGGCACTTAGAAATAGTGCTTTCTGAAAGTTCCTCTGCTGCTGTTGTTTGAGCACAGTCTTTAGCTGAGTTACTTTTTGGAGAATGACTTTAAATTTGTTTGAGATGTATTTTAATAACCTTGGCTCTTAACTGAACTCATTATTCTGGAACATACAATTAGACTTTTGACCATTTAATAGATTATCTGTCCTTTCTCTTAGCTGCATTCAGGATTTAGCTGGGAATCTGGTCATAAAGATTCATCTTTTGATAGTTTTTTTCAGACCTCCCTTTCACAGTCTCTTATCCTCTTGTGAAGGTGTTTGTTTCTTTGTTTTGTTGTGCCCTTTATAAGTCTCATTAAAAATCTGGTTAATATAAAAACCACAACAGGATATTAGGGGAATATGCAAAACAATTTTCATGCCTGGAACACAGAAATTTCATCTAGCTTGATCCTTTTTCACTAATCATAAATGAAATATGAAATAGCATAGAACAATCCTTCACAGAGACTCTCACTGAGAGAGGGCAGATTCTAGAAAGAGCATCTTACCCAGCGTGGATAAAAAGCGCCATACTTGCATGTTCCTCTGCTCTCTGGAAGACACTTGAACATCACACTTGGCTTCCAGAGAGGATGTGGGGCTTTTTTAAGTTTTAGAAAATATTCCTTGGCAAATTGAGACTAATGATTTAGATACAAGAACTCTGGATTGAGGATAAGATAATGGTTTATGAGCCTGGAGTAAAGGTAAATGTCAGTGCACTGAGGCAACAGTCCAAATTAGGGTGGGTGACACAAAGATTGATTGTGGGATAATAGAATAGATTGGGTTGGAAGAGACCTTTAAAGATCATTTAGTCAAAGCCTCCTGCAATGAGCAGGGACATCTGTGACTCAGGTTGTTCAGAGTCCAGTCCATCTTGTCCTTGAATGCTTCCTCAGATGAGGCATCTATCTCATCTCTGGGCAACCTGATCCAGTGTTTCACAACTCTCATTCTGAAAAATTTCTTCCCTATATGTAGTGTAAATTTATTGTCTTTCAATTTAAAGCCATTACCCTTTCACTTATTGCTACAGACCCTTGTAAAAAGTTCCTCTTCAGGTGTTTTTGTAAGCTGAGGTATTGAAATGTCTCAATAAGGTGTTTAGAGAATCTTCTCTTCTCCAAGCTGAACAATCCCAACCCTCTGAGAATTTCCTCATAGGAGAATTGTTCCAGTCCTCTGCACGGGTTCCACAGGTCTTTCCTGCACTGAGGGCTGGATGAAGCACTCTGATATTAATTCAATATTATTCAATGTTCTTATCTGAAATGTTCTAACCTGAAATGTAAATTAAACCTCTTATACAAACTGGTGACAAATGCTGAGGAGAAAGGTATAATAAAAACAAATATAAAGAAGTCAAATATTTTGAAGGAACATGTGTCTAAAGTGAGATATATCTCAGCAAATAGAAATGGAGGAAAGTATATTGCAGAAAAACTGAACCTGAGCTATTCAAAGAGTCCAAGAGTGAGGACCAAAGTATAGAAGTTGTTATTGAATGTAAGTTTCTGATGTGATTCAGGATAAAAAAACCCAAACAAAAAAAAACAAAAAAAAGTGCTTAAGAAGTCTACTTATGTGATGAGAAAAATATACATTAATGAGACATCATTAACACAGATGAAGCCATGCTTTACGTAAGTAACAAAGTGGTATTGTATTTCAACAAAGAATGCATTTGGGTTGGTTTTGGGTTTTTTTAAAAGGAACAACTACTGAGCAAAAAGGTTGAAATATAGCATAAGAAAGTCTAGATTATTTAGTTCATATATTAACATTATTCCAGCTTCAGTGGAGATACAGTAGGTTATGCTAGTTAATGATGTTGTACATTGTGTCTGAGAAAAAGAAAGCAATATGCGACTAGCCTGATTATCCACACTTTAAAGAGGAAATTTGGTATTCAAAGCTAAAGATGTAAGTCTGAAATCTTATAAAGAACTAAAACAGAGCTACAGAGATCAGCTTTGTAATGAAGCTTTGTAATGAAGACAGTCACTAGATCTACACTATAGTGTTATTCATCTATCCAGTGCATTATATATTTTTAAACATGCTATAATTATATCTACACTGCACTCCTTATCATGTTTTAAACCCATTAGTGTTATAGGTGATTTATAATGCTGTTGACAATTTTTTTACCTTGGTAAGATCTGAAAAGGGGTACTTGGCTGAGTAAACACAGGTTCAGCTGAGAAGCAAAAAATAATGTCTTTATGGTTATTATAGTTAATTAATTTTTTAAGCACTTCAACTTGTTCAGAAGACTTTTTGATTTTGCATAAAAGGCCTACATCTCTCATGTTTCCTATTGATGATATGATATTTTTTCAGGGTGATCTGTAGCTATTTGAATTTTCACTATCTATCCAGCTACCTCTCTGAATGTTTAGAGAAAACTACAGTTTCCCTTGTCACTAACAGCAGATTTATATATTTGGGAATGAGAATAAATAATGCAGTGATGTTCTCAATAAGAGACTTACAAACTATCCGCAGAGAAAAAAACCCCAACCTTTTAAGTTTAACTCTGAATGAGTAAAAAAGGAAAGGATAGACATCAATAGCTGTAAACCCAGAAGAGTCAGACAAATTAAAGGAAATCAGCACGGTTCTAACTCCCTGACAGGTAAATCTTCGATGCCTTGATAAAATGAGGCATGGTAGGTGAAAGCAGGAGAATAAAATGGTAGGCTGTTTAATATGCAACTGGACTTGAGGTGAGACTTTCATAGGAACACATGGTGAATAGGAAACCCTTCTGCTATGTCCCTGAAACTTTGCTACTTTTTAAATATTCAGTTAATGATGTAAAATTCCTCTATAGTTTGAGTTCTGGGCTCATAGTCCCAGAAAGTCAAGTAGCTTGTACTTGTCTTAAAAAATACAAGGTTGATAGAAGTGGGTGAAAGTCATTTTTGGAGTTCACAAGCAGATGTAGCTGTCTGGAGGATTCCATATGCCATGTTAAAGGGTGTAATTTAAAGCATGTCTTCCAGTTGAGAACTTTACCAATTATATACTTCGAAATCCAGACCTTGATACAGCCATGCTTAAAAAAACCTACCACCTTTAAGTTTGCCATAGCTATTCTTAATGAACAAAAATTCCATCAAAATTCCTACTTATTCCAATTATTGTGCACAGCAAATTAAAGCTGAAATGGAACTATTAGGAAATATGAACATACTCATAAATATCCCCCTGCATTGGGAGCATTTTGTTCCATTTTAACAGCAGGCAGAGTTTAAATACTGATATTACATTTCTCCTTGAATTTTCATGTAGAATGTTTTTATATTCTTTTGGCTTGTCATGCAATTGCTGCATGCCAAATTTCAAAAGCCTTAGTATTTTGTGTGGAAATCAAGACCAGAGAAAAAAATTGTTGAACTACTGTAGATGACAGTCAACTTGGAGTATGGACATTAGCCCTAGCCCTCACTTATTGTTCAGAAGTTTATCTGCTTCAAATTAAATATTATGCCAGTATGGATAATGTGTCCTTTTTATTTTTTCATTATTTACTTCCTTATCCTTTCATTAAAATTAGTGCAGTCAAATACTCTAGATGGACTGAAACTATTTTGGTTTTATGCAATTCATCTTGCTGTCATCTTAGGTGAGAGACCTTTTTAAGGATTGGTGTCCTTAAAACACACATTCTGGTAAGGCATCACCTTGAGTCCTGGGTGCAGTTTTGGGCACCACAATGTGAGATGGATATAAAGCTATTGGAGAGCATCCAAAGAAGGGCCACAAAGAGGTGAAAGGGCCTAGAAGGGAAACTATATGAAGAGTAGCTGAGATCACTTGGTCTGTTTAGAAGAGACTGAGAGGAGACCTCAATGTGATTTTAACATCCTCACGAGGGGAAGAGAATGGGCAGGTACTAATCTCTTCTCTGTGGTGACCAGTGACACAACTCAAGCAAAGGACATGAAACTGAGTTGAGGAAGGTTTAGGTTGGATATCAGGAGAAGGTTCCTCCCCCAGAGGGAACAGGCTCCCCAGGGAAGTGGTCAGAGCACCAAGACTGACAGCACTAAAGAAGTGTTCGTAAAATGTTCTCAGGCATGCGGTGTGATTTTTGGCATGGTCCTGTGCAGAGCCAGGACTCGGGCATGATGAACTTTGTCGATCCCTTCCAATTCAGTACATGCTATCATTCTGACTTACAGAGTCAGTAGAACTCTCATTTTTTTTCTTGGACTTTTACTGGCATTGAGAGAGACCTGCTTTGGGAGCAAAATTAAAGGAACAGACTAGCTAAAACCATTTTCCTTCCACCCTAAATAATGTCATACAGACACTCCTCCTAAAAGGCATTCTAAAAAGCAGGTAATATTTCTGGGCTGAAGAGGGTTAGAATGAGAAGTATTTTGGCTGTTATTATTGCTTTATCTCAGTTATCTCTGAAAGTTCTTCTTTAACAAAAAGATGAATCTTCTGAAAAGCAACAAGCTATTCCCTTTTTATTCACCTATGAATTTAAGTATTCTGAGTGAATTCCTGTAGCACTTCTTAACAAGTGGCTTCTTTTATTCCATTATGTCACTAGATGGTCGTTGATGTTTGGGATATATGTGCCCTAACCATTTCTCTTTCAGAGCTGACAATGGCAATAACATATGAAGTGCAATGTTAAAATGACAGCAGCTGTTGCTGAGACAGATACTGCTGTGTAATTCAGTAAACTCTTGTGATATAGGGACCTCCCATGATGTTTCAAAAATTCCTTTACTATAGGGATTAGAGATGTGGGGGGAAAAAAAGAAAAAAAAAAAAAAAGAAAAAAAACCCCAGAAGTAGTACTCTCTTTTTTTGAGTTTTAGCACTTTGACATGAAACAGAGACTTTCCCTAAATACCTAGAAATGGTTGAACTCTTGCCTGCTAACAGAAAGTACTGAATGAATAATGAATTCCTTATTTTGCTTCACCTAATTTTTGCTTCACAGCTTTTGCTTGACCTAATGATTTATCTTTATCTCAAGTTTTCTTACTTTTGTGCTTCTGATTCTTTCCAACACCTCCCTGGGGAAAAGTGAATAACCAGATGTTTGGTACTTAGCTGCCCACCAGGGTTAAAATACTTCACCACTGCATCCTTGAGAACAAAAGAATGTAAAAATGTGAATTTGACCAGAGAAAAGGATTAAAATTAAGCCATGCAATATCTTTGTTCACTAGTATAAATGTTGCCTTAACCAGACTGTGAAAGATATAGGAACTTTTAAATCCCATATCTCGTTCTCTGGGACATTAATTATTCTGGCACCAGAGATACTTTCTACAGAATACACATTTCAGTAGCACAATCTCTATCCAATAAATGTTTGTATACATTTTCCATATATCTGTAGAAATTCAAACACCAGTCTCAATAAAACAATGAAAGAGAAAAAATAAATTATGGATAAATCTATGAACAATCTTAATGAGTGTGATAAAAAGTTTTAAGATAAGGAAAAGTTATGCAATTGAAGTAGTGCTTTAAACTCTGGTTGGTGAGTTTGCTTGGGATTCAGTTCATTTTAGCAGTAGTAAGATTATTTTAATTAAAGGGCTTTTCTGTGAAGTGACAACAAAGTGTCTAACATGCCAAATCAATTCCTGCCAATATGATTGCTCTCCACACAAGGAAAGATAGCAATAAATTAAAGGAGGCTTATTCAAGGACAATTGTTCTACTGTTGCAGGACCTGAGAAATTGCTGATATGGATCATTTCAATGTCATAAGATGTATTACTTACAAGCACTGTTGTAGATTCAAAGGTTTTTATCCACTTTCAGAGAAGAGAAAAATGAAAATGAAAACAAGAAACTAACTGTAGAAGGAAATTGAAAGCAAAAAAATAATTATGCTTATTGAACAAAAATAACTATATATCATAATCTTTTATTCTCTGAGCATTTTAACTTAACATGGGAACATTTTCCTAAGTAAATGACCCAAAATGTTTTACATATAAAGAGAAATAAAATCTATATGTGTATAGATTTTATGTGTAGATATCATGTGTATACGTTAAGTTTCTACAAGGTTTTGTTAAAGAGTAGGGAACCAGATAGAAGTGGGTTTATTACTTACTAAATCACAATTCTGCTTTTCATAGCTGACAATGTTACATCCTGTCATATTTTGTGTTCATTAAGATATCTGTTACAAATATGATTTGAATGTTAACGCAAAAGCTGCAGCTGTAGTATTTATAATTTAAAAACACAATTAAGAACCAATAGAAGTGAAATTACAATAGCTTTTCTGGTTGCAGGAACTATTAATTCAGAGTGAAGTAGATGTACAAAAAATACTACTATATTTTACTTCCCTCTTTGCATTTCCAAATACATAAATGAAACAATAAATAGATACAAATGAAATTTTTTATGGATCAAAACTGAAGAAATAACTGGCTATTTAAAAGCAGATTTTTTTTTTTTTTTAAAAAATCTATTGCAATATACAGAACCCCTTACAATGAAAATCCACAAAAAAGAATCTTGGCCTCATAGCAAGATGTCCCTGAACAACAAAGTTGTTTCCACTTGAATTCAGTCATGACTCAGGGTTTAACAAGGTTTAATTCTACTAATTTAATATATTTATTGCAATTTATGGTAACCTGATAATTTTTTGTTTCATTATCATACTGTACACTAGAAACCTTGAATTATCTCAAAAGCCTTAAAGTATTGTAGTGAAACATTATTTTTAGTAACAAATCCATAATTTTAGGTGTCACACAAATTAAAAAAAAAAAAGTCAAGCATAGATTGAAAAAATAAAATCCTAAAAGGATAATGGAGAAGTGAAAAGAAAGGTTGATATTTAAAACTCTGGGTTATGAAACTATTATTTCTTTTTCAATGGTAGTAGATTTAAAGTCTATTTTCTCTGTGTGTTGCCATCAGTTCTTTAGATTAAATTAATTCTTTAAGTAATAAATATGTTCCTATATTTCAAATTGTTATTTTTTAAATTTCTCTTAATATTTCTTGCACTTATCTTTAAACTGATATGGTAAATATCTCTTTTCATAATATTACCTAAACCTGCAGTGACTCACATTTGAATCTTCTTTTTCAGTTCCCTCCTAGACAAAGATTAATGAAGCATTTTAGAATCCAACTTCAATGAGCCTCTGTTAAAGCATAAGGCTGGAGGAAAAAATCAGAAATTGTTTTCTTTGCCACTTAAAAAAATCAGTGTGTTTAATATAAGCTACCTTTTTAGGCTTCTTTTGTAACTAATTAAAAGAGAAACACTGCTAAAGAAATTGTGTCAATGACTAGCAAATATCATTCTCCTCTGAAAAACGGATTTACTGACAATATAGAGGACCTCAAAGACTAAGCTTTCGTTAAATAAAATGAATCAGTTAATTCCACATCAAGTTAAATTTCATAAATCACTGGTTGTCCAAAAAGGTATTTAAATGGAATGTGGAATTCAGCTCTCAAAAACTAAGCAAACTTATCTGAGTAAATACAGGTTGATACAAACTAAAAAACTTCCTGAACTCCATTCCTCTCATTAATTAGATATCTAGGAACTATAATTAGACATCAGACATGTAGTTTACATGCAAAACTTTTATACATATATATACACTTAGTCTCTTAAACTGAAGCTAAATCTTATTCTAGGACTATTTTAACCTGCAAATTCCATTCAGATTTTATAGGTGTCACAACAGAGGGCAGAAAATGCAGAGAGGTGTAATTATTCTCCAAATACTTCTTTATCCCTTTTTTCTTTAATCCAGCATTCTTATATTTGAAAGGAAATGAAACTACAAAGTTCTACATGATTTTTATATGCCTTACCTGTAAAATTACGAGGACACAAACACTGAAACAAAGGTTGTTCTCTCAGTTGACTCACATCAATGCAAGTTGCTCCATTAGAACAATTATTTGGGTAAATTAAACATGCATTTTCAGCAAATTGGCAAAATTCTCCTGTCCATCCAGGTGCACAGAGACACTAGATATAAAAAACACACAAACAAACAAACACAGAAAACCAAAAATGAAAATGCAATATGAAAGTTTGTAGAATTTTCTTTGAGTCTTGTATTTTACTAATGAGTAAAAGTGTGGTAGAATGCAGTGTTGCACCCAGCTGAGGCTATTCTTCATGCCTGTATTTGCAGATGATAAAACAGTTGAGAGAAGCAAAACTCATCTACCATGTCTGTTGAAAAATTGAGGGAAAAAAGGACACAGGAGTTGGAGGAAATTACTGGCTATAAGGGATAAAAAAGCCAACAGGAACACAGGAACTGAGTGTGCAAAATGGATTTTAAGGGATAGAGATGAGAGAGAAATTGGGCAGTGATGATAACAAAGCCTGCAAAACAAACACAGTCACCAACCAGTAATCAGAAAACAGTACATGGTTTCTGTTATACTTGCAGACTCTACCTGTTAAATAAAATAATTTAAAATGGATTATTCAGAGTAAAGGGGAAGACCTGAAGCTTATATTAGCTTCTCAAAAGAGTCCTTTGAAACTTATACATGTGCTCTGATCAAATATAATAGTAGTTTGTCTTGAATCCCATTATAAGGGCAATAAAACAGTACAGCCAACAGTAGCATGCAGGAATTTTAGAATACTAGAATGATGTATCAGGTTCACAATGCATAAACATTTCACATGAGTATGTGTACATGTGACCACCAAAGACAGAGATGCATTGTAGTGACTCACACAAGTAAAAATGAAAGTTGGCAAAGAACAAGATTAGCATAAGGCACAGAATATAGGCAGAATTTATTGCTGGCAACAGAAAAAAATTACTGTAAAAAGCCACAAGGTAAGTAGTACCAGGAGGAGACCACCAGTTTTTGAAGGGTGGGGGGAGTCCTTGGTGGGGAGATAAAATATTGAAAAAACCATCAAATATGTAGAGGAAGGATGGAGACAGAAGACAAGCTCAATTCAGTAATGACTTCTCTCATCAAAGAACTCATGAGACAGATTACCTTGAGCTTTGTTGTTAAGCATCACCAGGGACTACAGCAGTCAGTACTAACTCTTTGGCATCAGGTCCACAGCATTGTGTGATGACAGAGAATTTAGAAAGTAAATGTTACAGAGTAACGACACCTAGGTGTACTGACCATGCCTAACAATCTTGAAAACTACTAGCATTAAGTACGCTGTTTGTAAATTAATTCATTCAAGATTGCTTAAAGTTTGAAAGTGGCCCTATCTCTTAGTCTTCTAAACATTCCCTTTACAGTGATCTCTGACCTGACATATATATTTTGTAAAAATGAGCAGTACTTAGGTGGTCAGGTGAAGGGTTTAAGAGAACTGCACTGATGCAAATCCCTTATTGTGAACCTCTGCATTCAATGATTGAAACAGCAGATAACTCAAGTAGACTGCCATCTCCAAAGTGACCTAGGTATAAGAGGAGCATGATAGCCTACACAATTAGTGTGACTTACCTTCCAAGACCTGGAAGAGCACCATGTTCTCCAGAAGCTGTCTATTCCTTTGTATTTTCTGCATTTTTATTCCAACATAACTCTGTTGTGACAGTACCCATACACCTCCCTGACATTTCCTGATTTCTTTCCCCTCAATCTCCAGGAACATCTTTCATATACTGTCCTTGTCCTTGATATTATGTTGTATTAAATATGACACTACTAGGTGAAAGGTTATAAGAGGTAAAAGCAAGATGGCATGTTTTAGGTAACTGTTTCTATGGGTTTGTCTATCTTTGTTAGTCAGTTCACAAAGCTTATCCCAGACAAGCCTATAGAAACAGACCCTATATTCATCCTGTATGTCAATGTATTTTATATTCATAGGACTCCGGAATTATTTAGGTTGAGAGAGACCTTTGAAGGTCATAGAGTACAAATCCTTGCTGAGAGCAGGTCAAACTTTAAATGCTAGCTGGCTGCTCAGGATCTTGTCTATTTGAGGTTTGAATATTTTCAAGGATGACAATTCCACAGTCTTTCTGGGCAACTTGTTGCAGTACTTAAGCACACCCACACTACATCATGAACAATTTCTTCTTAATATCTAACCATAATTGCCTTTGTTGTGACTTCTGACAGTTGCCACTCACTCCAGGGCTGTGCACATCTGAGAAAAAATTGGCTCCATCATATTTATGAGCACCCAATGAGGAGCTGAAGAAAAGAATTATGTCCCCATTCAGCTCTTTGTTTTCAAGGCTTAACAAAGACAGATCCTTCAGCCTTTCCTCATATGCTGCAAAGTTTTCAGAATGTTGATGGCTCTGCTAGACTTGTTACAATTTTGTCAGTCTTATTTTTTGTACCTTGAAGTTCTATACATCACAGAGTACTCCACAGGTAGCTTATTAAGTGCTGAGCAGAAGGGACTGATGATTTAACTTGACCTGCTCTCTGTGCTTTTACTAATGCAAGCCAGTATTAGATGAAGCTACATACCCTTTATTATGATTTGGCTTTGTTGGCCCACTCCCTCATTTTCCATAGATGTGTCTTGTCAAGCCCTTTGGACATTTATAAGTACCCTCATTGCCTATGGTCCTGGTTTGGCATTTCTCTTTAGCTGACGGTATTTCATTCCTCTTAATTTTGCCGCCTGGCACAGGACTTGGGAAATTTGAAAGCACATATTGTAAGTAAAAACTTACAATGTAAGTCCACTTACAAGTAAAAACTTACAATGTCATCCACCTCATTCAGGAGTGGGTATACATTTGGTCTCGTTTTCTTCTGCCACTGTACCTATACAAATGGAATTTATAATATAGTTCCTCTTTTATGAGGTTTTTTTTTTTTCATGAGGACACATTTGGAAATTCTCCTTGATTAAACTCAACCTTTTATTTACCCAGTAACTAAACATTACTATTTATTGGTAAAAAATGTTTAGCCAATATTTTCTTTCTTTTTGTGTCTTAAATCCATTCTGTAAGAAAACTTCAAATACGTTCACTGAAGTCTAACCCTATTTCTACTGGATACACTTTAACTTAAAAAAATATGTTCTCAGAGATGGAATTGTGACTGTAGTTGTGAAAACTACATTTACTTTTCCTCTAGCAAAGTGACTTTTCCACACCTGGGGTGAAACGTATTGCTGGCAAGACAGCATTCAGGAATTGAATCACTATTTCCAGACTATGCCTGAATCATTTTGAGGATAATTGAAGGACAAGTCTTAGGGATGCTTAAGCCAGCACTTTCCACAAACATTAAGCAATTTCTTTAAGCTTAATTGTAATCATCTCCATGGCATACTGGTACCATAACCTTTCTTTTTTCCTTTACAGTTTTCAATTGCCTGGTAAGATGACTTGCAAAATGAAGAAGTTCATGTGTTAGACTGCTTTGCCCCTTTTAAAGTACATGGAGAAAATTCCAACTCAACCCAAAATGTAGGCATTAAACTGGGTATGAATGCTTTCAATTTTTGATTTATCTTACATTATTCTGTTATGTTGTTTATTCCGAAGCTCAGATTTTTTTTCTTTGTCCACTCCTCCCTGCTGCCCTCCATTCCACAAATACAATCTGAGTTATATGTGTATCCTTAGAAATGTTTATATTTTCAAATTTTTCTATAGGTATTTTTGACATTAGGAACTGGAGTGACTGGTTTATGACAAAAAGGCTTCAAGAACTCAAAACATGGTGTTTGGCCAAATTATTAAAGATAAATACTATTTTTATTTTTCTGCACTGATAGAAAATTGTTTAAATGAAGAAAACAAAATCCTTAGCTTAAAAAAAAATACTGCTTATATTTTTTTGTATGTGAAGTTCATTCCTAACAGTAATTCTGGAAGTCACTCACACTACAAAAATAACTGCAAGAAATATATATAAATTTAGCTCATAGCCAACAAAAGTGTAGCTTATTAGTGGATTTAGGGACTTATTTGGGGTGAACTTTTTACTTGCTTATTTGAACTGATAGATCTTAAAACTTTACAATATTGATCATTAACCTACAATACACCAGGGCACAGCAGTAACTTTAAACCTTAAAAGAGAAAATTAATTGGTCCTAACTTACTATATATGTCAAATTTGCAGTTGACACCAAGCTGAGAAGCGCAGACGATACAACTGAAGTATGGGACACCATCAGGAGGATCTAAACAAGCTTGAGAAATGGGTCCATAGGAGCTCATGACAAGGTTCAACAAGGCCAAATGGAAGGTCATGCATGTTGTTTGGGGAAACCCCTGCTACCAACACAAGCTGACAGGAGAGGAATTGAGACAAGTCTAGTAGAGAGGATTGGATGTGGTGATGAAAAGCTGGACATGAGCCAGCAACACGTGCTTGCAGCCCAGAAAGCCAATTGTATCCTTGGCTGCATAAAAAGCAATGTGACCAGCATGTCAAGGGAGGTGATTCTGTCCCTCTGTTCTGCCCTGGTGAGATCCTACCTGGGGTGCTGCATCCAGGTCTGGGATCCTCATTATAAGAAAGCCATTAACCTCTAAGAGTGGGTTGCCAGAGGAGCCACAGAGGGCTGAAGCAGCTTTGCTAAGAAGACAGGCTGAGAGTGTCTGGGTTGTTTAGTCCAGAGCAAAAAGATTCTGGTGAGATCTTCCAGTGACCTTTCATTAAAGAGGACTGTGGAAAGATGACTGGCTGTAAAATTAGAGGAAACTGGGAAGTTATACCCACATCCTAACAGAAGTTAGATATGGAAATTATAGTATAAAATACAATTGTTGCTCCCTGGATGGAATGCAGTTGGCATGCTGAAAACATATTCCATGATAATTCCCTATACACCTGATCTGGAACTATTGGCACCTGCCAAGGGGGTGGAATGGAGGGTGGAGCAGAGTGGAGACACCGCAGCCAGGCGTTGTTGAAGCTCTTGCAGGGAGGGGAAATTGATGGTGCTTTGCAGCAGAAAAACTGCATAGTACCTGTCAGCCAGAGGAGATAGGGGAAGATATCCTGTTGCTGAGCCAGCAACTCTGGCAAAATCACATTCTTCAGATGATCTTGGTTCATTATAGCCTAACTGTAAGATTAACGCACCCCTCTGTCTCTCTGACCCCCCACAAGGTGTGTGCTCTCTATTTTTTGACTCTATCTTTAAAAGTGAAGTGAGAGAATTTTACACCAATCAGTAACAAAGGTATGTATGACCACAGTCACTCAAGCTCCACCTAAACATAGAGAAATAGTACGAAAGTAAGTAGAGAATGGGGGAAAGGTTAGGGAAGACTATAATAACCGCTGGGATCAGCCAACATGCTGAACCTGTCTTCCCAACCATAGGGACACCTATTGGGTAAGAACTGTACTCTGACCATGCTGATTATTTTTACTGGGGATCTTAGCTTGTCTGTATATTGCTTTGAACATGTTTTTGCAGTCAGATACTACCACTGACAATCCTTGAAACCTAACCTTTCACAGCTTTATATTACTAAGGAACAATCTGTGAACTGTTGGTATGAGTCCTTCACAGGTGCTGGCATTCACCGGCAAAGGAAAACATACTCGACATGGTGGAAGATCCAGTGAGGGATGACAAGATGGGAAGACCTTCTGAGGGGTGTCCTTATGCTGTTGGTGTGTATCCCTGAATGAGTCAGTCAAGCATTCTCCAATCTAGCAGGGCTGCTCAGTGAAGGGTCCCCATAATGGGACACTGACAGACAGGCTGGACACAAGGGTCTCGGCTTTCCTGGGGTGCTGGCAAACAAATTAAACACTAAGGGCTGAGTAAATCTCCCACACCAAGGGTCAAGGAAATCTCCCTTTTTCACATGACAAGGGCTTATAAGAAGGATGGGGACAAACTTTTTAGCAGGTTATATAGCAATAGAAGTAATGATGTTTGTAAAGTGAAAGAGATTCAGTTTAGATAGGAGGAAGAAATTTTTCACTATGAAAACTACGAAACACTGGAGTAAGTTGCCCAGAGAGGTGGTAGACACCTCGTCTCTGGAAACATTGAAGGTCAGGTTGAATGGGACTGAATAACCTGACATAGTGGTAGATGTCCCCACTCATTGATGGGGATTTGGACTAAATGACCTCTAAAGGTCATGTCAAACCCAAACCATTCTATGATACTATGATCTCTGATATGACATGCTCCTTCATATGAAACCCTGAGTTAAGGTAAAACAATTAGGAGTCTCAGCAGAAATATGTCATAGCTTGAATTAATTAATTATTTTTAATAAATATTTTATTCCTTCATTTCTCAGATGAACATATGGGTAAAATAGAAACTAGAATTCTATTCATACACATCTCACCTAGAAGGTGGGAAGATGAAGTTATCTTTTGTGTAATTTGAGCAGGTGCCATCTCTCTCTATATATGACTTCGTAAAATAAAGAAATTTTATTAGTATTTATTATAACTTAAAAAGGGAAATTAAGAATGTGCATTTTTGGGGTTTTGGTAGTAGATGACAAAAGGGCAAATACTGAAGTATGAAAAGTAATCATCAAGAAGCTCAAGCTAGAAATTTACTGTATAGTATTCAAAACAGCTGCCAAAGACACCACAAAATTTATACAGCACCTGGAGAATCTATGTCTGCTCTTACTGGCATTAATAAACAGTTAAAAAAATACTATAACTTATGTGCTTCAGAAATATAAAGTGTTGAGCTGACTGATTGAAATTTTATGGACTCCTTCTATAAACATTTTCCTTATCCCAAGCGGCCAGCTCCTTATTAGATACGGAAATCCGTAAAGAAGAAATTTGGGGAATTTCTGTGTCTTTGAAAAGTGGTTTAAATGAGCACAGGCTTGAGTTTAACTTCTCAGAATCTGGTTTTAAAAATAATCCAGAACATTTGTGTTGGTATATCTGATGTGTTTTGCTGACCATTTATATTAATTTATATGCTCTTCTACTATATAAATTCAGATCCACTGTACAAAGATATATGAAATGATTACATGATTGCAATTTTAATTAAATATTTTTCATTTAAATTTGCTCTTCAAAAGAAGGACACTTAGTTTATTTCATGAAGATTTCTACTGCTTATTATCTTCTGTACAGCTCAGAGATAATTAGCAGCACATATGAAATGTACCTAGGGCGCTTTGATGGTGTTTATTTCAATAGAATAAGAAAAGCAGGAAAATTAATTTTGATAAAGTCCAAATTAAACACTGAAGAAGGAAAAAACTGTTTATGACATTTTAAAATTTATGTGAACTCTTCTGTAGAATTACTGCTACTGTGTGAAAGAAAATTGACTCATTAACTTGTGTAAAACTAGCCCCTAATGGAAGTATCTGACTTTGAACTACTGCTGTTTTGAACACGCAGCTGGAAGGACAAACACGGGAGAGACATCAATAGAATTAATGATAGTGGCAAAGTGGCTTCACAGAGATGAGGCTATAATGTTCTCATATGGTCCATGGGGAGAAACAGTAGGAGACACTGTAGATTTTTTAAAAAGGAAAATGACAATAATCTATTTTATATGTTGTACATAAGTATAAAAATCACATCTGAGAGCAACAGACTTTGCAGTGCCAATTTTCATTGCTTCTAGCATTGGTAGTAGATCTGTTATAAATATTCATAATAATTTTATCACTCTAACCAACAGCTTTAATATATAATATGACAAATATATTAAATGTTTGTTTCCTTTTGGCTTTTCATACTCAGAAAACAAACGGTGATAGATACTGTGCAGAGGGCTTTAAAAAAGCCCTAGTGCATTTTTTTTAAAGAACTGAATTTGTTAAACCAATTAATACTTCCTCTCAGCTATACTGCCTTTCAGTTCTGGAGATGTGATCTAGAAGTTATTTCTCCTCTCATGCAATAAACACAGATGGCTTCTCTAAGAATAAATTGGAGGCCTTCTTAGGGTTGTGAGATATAAGCAGTATGACATAGCTCCATTTTGGAGATTGTTGCAAATTCTGCATAGAGATGCTTTGCTTCTGGGTTATAAATTCAGCCAGACTTCTAGGGATAAAGCATTATCAAAAAGCTTTAGGACTGAGAGTGGCTCCTCAGGGAAGAGCTTACCAAGAGGACCAGAGAAGCAGACTTTCAACAAAGGGTTTTCAGGCAAGCTTGTGGGGTTTGGCACTGCTCACTGCTCTTCTACAAAGCAATTTGATTCTCAGCCTGACAGCGGGCTGATGGGCCTGGTTCTGCACCCATAAAGGAAAGCCTCATCTGCAAGGGATGAAACCTGGTCCTCAGTCTGCCTGATTGCAATTTCTGTACAAGTTCTGCTGAATGAGGGCCACATATCAGCTTGACATGGGGAAAAATCACAGGAGAGAGAGAGGTTCTCTCCTCTATCCTCCTTCCCGCATTGCCCCAGAAGGAACATATTAGCTTCAGTGAAGACCGTTTTCTATGTTAAAATACAGTCTCCTGCTTTGCTAGAGAACACAGTGGTCTTTGGGCAGAACATATTTGCTGGGTTTTTTAACTTCAACTACAACAGTGTGATCCATGATTATTAATGTATATTCATATTATTATTGATTATTAATGTATATTCATAATTTTACTTTATAACCATATATCTTCTTGGTGTACACTTTGTTGTTGAAATAGCTCAGATTTACCATAAAATTCCAAATATAAAAGCTATGGCTTCATTATATGCATGTGAGAAAAACATCAAAAGATTATAACATGAACAACCACAGAGCCATCTGCGAGGCAAGATTTTAGATACCACTCTTTTCTATTATATTATTTTTTCTATCCTCTTACAATGAATCATACTGTTAGATAAACATTATTAAATGTGCATCCATATAAGAAAGCAAAATTTTGTGACTGGGGAACAATTTTCTGAAGGGAATTGACACAAATGTATCTGTGTACCTGTTCTCGTTAATCAGTGTTCTCCAGGAAAATTACTTGTAAAAGTTAAAACCTTTACTTCTTTTTGCTTAGCTTCATTCTCCCTTAAAAGCACTTAAAATCTACTTCCACTGCACTGTAGGAACACTAGAAATCAGTATCATTTCCCGTTGCTCTTTTTGAAGGTACCAGGACATCCACTGGCAATTATTCCAACACAAAATTCCACATGCCAGTGTCAGTACGGTTTCTCAGAGGAATTTCAAACATTTTTTTGAATGCCCAGCAGTAGGTGGGAAAACCCAGAATGATAATAGAGATTGTTTCCTCTTTCTTTAATGCTGCCCTAGTGTGCAGTTGCTTGCCAACACAGCTCTGCTGTTCAGGCAATATGTATAATTTGTTTAGACCTTATCTCAAGTGTAGTGCTGGCAAATGGAAATAGACCTTACAATGACATTGCTGCCTCTTCATCTTTCAGCTTCAGTTTTTGTCCACATAACTCAATTTCTTTGCTAGCTGTAAGGACACAGCCTTGCACGAATCAGTGGTTTGTCAGGATGACGGGAGAAAGGCATATTGACAAAATAGGCTTGGATACACTATGCAGACCATTTAAGTTGAAAGATAGTTGCTTGTAGCATAGTAAGGAGCTATTACGCAAAAAAAAAAAAAAAAAAAAAAAATCATGAATGAGAATTTTTACATGCTACAAGAAGTGGAAAGCATTTTTAATTTGCATGCCGTTCCATAGGAATTGTATGGCAAACCACAAATGGGAGAGTGTGCAGCAACAACTGTAGAGCTGCACTTTCTTGTCCCTCAAATGCACTTCTATAGGTAATCACAACTGACCTGTAAATTCTGTCATTTTTATGCAATTCAGTGGTTTCTCCCTAGAAAGTAAAGACAGATAGTACATCAAAGACTTGATAGTTTTCATACCTCAACTTTCCCACTATCATGTTTTAAAAACTGCTCCTTTCCAGGCTTCCAAACTCCAGTAAACTAGAGTTTTGTTATCCTCAGAATTTGCACTGGATTAGTTTAAAGTATTTTTTCATTATCTTTGTTTTGTTTGATTGGTTTTGAGGTTTTTTTTTCAATTTAATACTAATTATTCAGGAAGAAATAGGGGATCTTAAGGAGAGATAATTCTTTCATGATCTAAACTACTTGTGGATAAATACATAGTAAGGTACTTGATCCACCCACCCTTGGGACCTAGAGGAAAGCTTTACATTCACAAGTGATTTCTTATTTGTATACTCTCTTTATCAGCTTTCACTGCCCAGTTGTGTGCCAGAGGCTTTACTGCAGCCATTCTAAATCACTGGGAGAACTCCAATCAAGCCACTCCATACCCTGAAGTGGTTAGCATGTGGCAGCAGTATGATTAGCATGGAAAAAACAACAGCTCTTTCTTCCCTATCACTTGCCTTTTGGGCATTGCTCATATTTTCCCTGTCTTCAGGTAAAGATAAGGAAAACAGATACCTACAGCCATAAATGGTTTAAGACAATCAGATTAAAAGCAATGAGAAAATACTATCAGCTGCAAAACAAGAACACTGACTTTTCACTTATGAAATCCATTTAAGAAAAAGAAAAGTTGCCATGAGAACAGAAAAATCAATTGAGAAGTGTATCTGTGGGAAGATTTTTAAAAAAATATTTTTAAGAAACAGGTTAACATATTGTCATAATAATGTAGTTAAATATTTTTATTGAATAAAACTGCTAAAATATGAAATTGGTTCACATATCAGTAATTTATAAATGTGGTTTATACTCAAACTGTTTTAATTTTTTTTTAAAACAGTGCCCCCTGTCTTCTAAGTAGGTGGAGTTATTTATTATAAAATTGACAAATCAGTACACTAATTAAAAACTTTCCTGTGGTATGTATATAAATAAAAGGAAGTGCTTTATTATATTTTCTTCAGAACTTCTACAATTACTGTATTTATTCTTAGAAGTAGTTCCAACATTGCAGCTCCAAATCAGGAGAAATTCAATAGCAGATTTCTTGCAATAATTGATAAATCAATAGTAAGTAATAGAATTTTTCATATCAGTATTTTTTGAGAGAGGAAGGTCTGTTCATGTTCAAGAATTGTGTTTGTCACCTGTTAATATTGTATGTTCAAATGATATCCATATTTCTGAAACTGAATCTAAGCTGCAATGTTGTCTTTTTGTGCTTTAGAAACCAGCAAGGTAAACATCATATCTTTGATTTTCTTCAGAGTCCAAATAAAATGGGAGGATTTATGTTTTTGCTATTCATGGCATCTTTGGAAAATATAATCCTTTTCCTAACCTTTTAACATCAGTGAAATGAGTCTGCTGCATTGACTACTAGAAGCAATCCACAATAAGGCCTTCAGCCTCCTGTGGGAATTATGAGGTTTGGATCCCACAGTAGTAGATGCTCATGAAATTTAATGTCTGGTGAAGTTATTCACAAGGACAGGACAGATGTGAGCTGGCACTGATCTGATGGGAAACTGCTGAAACACAGCATTGGACCATATTATCTAAAGAGCTTTTGAAAATGCTCCTGATATAATCAATAGTACATAGAAGAAGCAGCTGCTCAGAACCATGCACAATACTTTTATCACTTTGTTGCTAATGTGGCTTCAAAATTTTTGGTACCAACAGCTGAATATTTTAAATATAATTAGTCTTTTTTTTTCTTCTGAGAAGACCATGGACTGTTTTAAGATTGTGAATCTGTATGTATTTTGAGAATATAATTTTAAATTATTTATTTTGTTTCATAAACCTCATTTGAATAGAGTTTTCCTCATTTGCAACCTTCTTAAAACAATTTAGATTATATAGCTTCCTATGATGACCCTTCACTGACAGTCAAAGAAGTATGACTACTGCAAAATGCTTCTATACATATAAGTGCTTATTTTTAACTACAGGGAGTGTCTTTCTGTCTTCATCAATGGTGTGGTGTCTCAATTTAAAATTGACTTTGAGCTAAAAGTTGCCTTCATTGTCACTGACTATCAAGACCACTCACTACTGTGTAATTCATATTCTTTTTTTATTTATACAGCATTGAATTTGCCTCTCCCAGAACACATTTTTCTAAAAATGGTGCAGTCTTGGTGCAGACCACCAAGAAATACTTATCACATTTGTGTATTATCAACTACACTACTGTTTTCTCATTTTCTGTAATTATCTGCACAAACAGAAGAAGAAGGAGAACCCTAGAAACTACAGACCTGTCAGTCTCACTTCAGTGCCTGGTAAAACTATGGAAAATATTATTCTGGGAAGTACTGAAGAAACACCTGGAGCGTTGCAGTCACCGGTCACAGCCAGAACAGCTTCAGGAGCTGAAGCCCTGCTTGTCAAACCTTATTTCCTTCTATGAAAGGGAAACCCACCTAGTTTATCTAGGCAAATGAGGGGATGCAATTGTTTCAGCAGCACTTTTGATGTTGTCTCTCACAGGAACCTTCTGGACAAAGTATTAATAACTAGATTACATGATGGGTGAGACACTGGCTCAAAGGTCAGGCACAAAGGGTTATAGTGAATGGCATGACACCAGTCTGGTGACCTGTCACTAGTGGGGTTCCACAGGGCTCCATCCTCAGTCCTGTACTCTTCAGCATCTTCATGAACAAGCTGGACAAAGAACTTGAAGGAATACAATCTAAGTTTGCTGGTGACACTAAACAGGGAGAAGCTTTAGACTCCCTCAGGGACAGAGAGGCCCTACAGAGGGACCTTGACAAATTAGAGGGACAGACAATCATCAACCATAGGGAGTTTAACAAGAACAAGATTCTGCACCTTGCTTAACATTTTCAGGAGAAATTCAGAGAGTGAAAAAAAGCAGATCTAATACCTTTTCCCAAACAGCCAGTTGGAATGAACATCACCACACTACAGTTTCATCATTAAAGTTTTAAATTTGTACTAATTATAAACATGTTTATGTGTAGATAAGTAATTTGATTCTGGTTAAAATAATGACAACAGATGATCTTAATTCAAACACAGATGTGATTTTCATCTTTGTGGGTAATGACACTGGACCACAATTAGTTATATATTCTTTTTACTATAAAAATATCCTTCAGTTATCTTATTTAATAAAGTATTAATCACGATCTCAGTAGAAAAGTAATAAAAAAATCCATATTACCCAAGTGAATTGTCCTTGTGTTATTGATTAAAATAAATAAAACCTATAAAACTGTGCCCTCCTTGTCTCTTAGAGTAATGAATGCATTTCAAGTTTGCTTTTCTGAAGCTTTTATACTTTGGAACACTGAATTAGTTTAACATGTATTAAATTACTTACAGTGAATCCTCCAATTATATTAAGACACAATCCTTCATTCAGACAGTTGATGCTGAGCAGCCTGCAGTAGTCAATTACTTCCTCACAGTTCTTTCCAGTGAATCCTGGCATGCAGCTGCAAATACACCAGTGTATTTTAGAGAACTTGCATTTTAAAAGTTAATTGTATTTAATTATGTTCCATAATTCTATTAAATAATATTCTTGCAGTAACAAAACAGCTCTCTTATGTTATTTAAAATAAACAGAGTATGTTTTCAAGAAATTAAAAATCCCTTGCATGATTCTGGATAATTTTGCTTTTTCCTAAATAATTTTTTTCATTGATTAAAGTATTTTCATACCAATATTTCATGTAATCTTCCAGGTAAAAAAAATCTAAGATGACGTAATACTTAATAAACAGTTATAGACAAAGTAACAAGGTTTTGGAAACTGTTAGAAAGGATAGGTCAATTTAAGCATCAAAGAGATGCTTTAATATAAAAATAAAAATTGATGAGTGAGAAATAAACATCAATCATTGCTAATGAACAAAGAGTAGTTTAAATAGTAAATAATGACATGCTTACTTATGTAAGGAGCAATCTAGAGAAAACAATGAAGAGTTGTTTACGTGTTTGCTTAACTGTAATTCAGTATTTTCTTTAAAGGAAAACTAGCATTCAATTTTTGTGACTGTTTGTTCCATGTGATATCGATGGAGTGATGGGCAATTCATCTGTGTACAAGGAACTGCAGAAATTTCTTCTGCTTCATGTCAGAACTTATTATTAGTAGGAGAAAATCCTTTCCTGATGTAGCTCTTCCATGTTAAAAAAAAATCTTATATACACCAATAAAAAAGATGAGATTCAAATGGATAGTAAAGAAGTCTTATTCAAAAGCAATAATGGAACAATTTAGAAAAATATTTGAATATTTATATCTTGATAGATAGATAATCCTTGTCAAACACTCTCATTATGTTCTTACAGACATGTCATGTTCCCCTTTCTAAAGGCTATTTCTGGTATCATGGAAAGAAAATATTTAAGAAAAGAAAGGAAATGTCCAGTTAGCTGAAAATTTGTGTTTGTGGGAGAATCCAAAACTAATAGGTGGGAACTTCTTTAGCTGTTTCTAAGAGGTAGTTTTATTCAAATTATTCAGTCCAGAAACTGGAAATTATGAAGATCATACAGAATTGCTTCTGGTTTTCCTATGTTCTTGCTCTTAATAGATAGGAGAGCCAGATGTGTTGCTTATGTTTCCTCATTTAGAAAAAAAACAATCCAATTCCTGGTTCCGAAATGCTTGAAGTTTCTCACAGTTATGCAGCATACTAAAGTAAGGGATATATTTTCCATAGCAACAACTTAGGCAACAGCATTCAATAAAAAGCATCTGAGTTAATCATACTTTCGAAACCAGTAAAAAATGTCTATCTATGGGTATGGCTCTGAGTCTGAGGAAGGCACAGACACATCTAGAATGTCCAGAAGCTTAAGTCACTTTATTAACCTTATTTAAGTGTTAAACTGGTTGGATTAATCAGAAATCCATGGAAACCAGCCATAATTCATGCATAGGACCATTTGGACAGAGTTAAATGGATATGGAAAAACCTTCTGTAAATGCTTATATGCTTGGAGGCTGGTATAAACACAACCATATGAGGACACTCTATGCAAGTAGCAATGCACCACAAAATCCTCAGCTTCCTCTTGAAAAAGGTGCTGCATCCAATCATATTTCTACCATTTCAAACACTTGGCTTCAAAATTCTTGTGAAGTCTATTCTTAAAAAAATTAGTTAATGTATTGTAGCTAAAAGGAGTTTTTCATAATAAAAATTTGCATATGAAAGGAATGTAAAATAATAATAAAATGGTTTTGTATATTCTTTTATAATTTTTAAATAACATCTAAAACCAAGTCAGAGCAACTCAATTACAATGTTTGTTTTACTGTTTTGTTTTTACCAATGATCTGAAGTGAGAGTTCCTAGATTTTTTGCTTTGATCTACGATTATTTCATTAACTAGATAATCTTGTAAGCCAATTTTAGAAGTGACTTCTTCTAATTTTTTATATTTGATCATTTTTTCTGGATTTGGTCGTTTTTGTTGTTTAGCAATAAACATACCAATGTCAGGAAAATGAAATGTAAGCTAACAGAAAAAAAGTTGACAGTAAAGTTCCAAAGCTGGCACCAACAGAACATATTTTCTCAGAACACCCTTTCACATTTTTTGTGACTTCTTATTATCTTAAAGTACATGGATAATAGAAGAAGATAGAAACCAAAGAATCATAGTTTATTATGATGGATATACTTTTTCATTGCCTATTTGAATTCACCTTAAATATTGACATTTAAGAAAAAATGCAACTATTAGATTCTAAGCACAAAATTGTGTGTGGTATCAAGACTGAAAGGATGGAATTATGATACAAGATAGTCATACATCATAACTGAAGTGAGGAAAATTAAATTGATTCTGTTTGGTTATATGTTTAGAACAGAAAACAACTGATTTCCCAAAGATGGAAGGATGTGTTGAGAAGAAGCTGGAATTTTGTAGGATGTAAGTACGTAGTTTGGGCATAAGGAGAACAACATAGCATAGGGGGAAGCAAAATAAAAAAGTAATGAAGTAAAAAGTTCAATTTGGTTATTATTTGAACTTGTACATGCATCTGACCTAAACACCATTACATTTATTTATGACGTTAAAATACTATAAAAGTGGATCATATTGTAGTATTACATGTAGTATTACACCAAATGTAGTAAGAAACACATGTAGTTTATTGTGGAGTGACTACAGACATATCATACAGTATTTGACAATGATTACCAAAAATGAATCAAATCTTCACCTAAAATTTTGATGAGCAGCTACAAATCTCCCAAATTAAGGCAACATAACTAATGGGAAATTTCCTTTGGGTAAAGTGAATTAAAATACGAATCACAGGCAGAAAGCATACAAGTCTGTGATTTTAGAAAACTGAAACTGTCTAACCACTGTTCCTATAGGTCTTCTGAAATCCTCTGTTAGTCAAGTAGCTAATGCAGAACATGAATTTAGAAGAAAATTTTGAATTCTTGAAACAGTAAAGCCTGCTGACTGTTGGACCTCTCTATCTGTCAACACCTCCTCTGCATTTAAGCACTCTGGCAATAGTGCAGCTCTCATAAACAAAACTACTGAATGTGATCTCCTTGTGAAACATATGTAATTTGTGCTACCTCAAAAAGCTTTCTCTCACCTAAATGTCTCCTTTCAAGTACAGAGGCATAAATATTTCTATTTATTAACTATTTCAGATTTAGTGGCATAAAACTTTAATTCACAAAATTATTTTAATTCACAAAATGATTTTAATTCACAAAAAATGAGGACAATATTTTTTTATTTATTAAAAATATTCATTAAAATATTGTAATCAATAATCAAAGCCTTTGGGGACTGAAATGCAAAACTAAGGCTGAACACTGGAAACTTTCAATAAGCAATTGGACAGGGTATGAGATAACCTCATCTAAACTCCCTTTCCCATGAAAGGTTGGACCAGAAGATACTTCAGGGTCTCTTTCAACTTGGGCTGTTCTATGAGTCTCTGATAGCATTGAATATTTATTGTGTTCTGATATTCTGTGATTGTATGGTAATACAATCTTATTGTAATACAATCTACCTTTGTTTAAAGAAAACTGCAAAATAGTGTAAGATGTGTCATGTATCCACCTGTTCTGGATATTTCTCTGTGGAAGATGTGAGTCACTTTCTGAAATTGTCCTCCTTCATCAAAAATGTCTGGTGGGTAAATTGGTTGCTAGGGTAAACTCTGTGGATTGAACACTATTCACAGTGTTCTCTCTAGGTTGTTAGTTCCCTTTTAGAGCAATCTTAGAGTTAATGAGCTTATAACCTACCCCAACGTAAAATGGGTTCTTAATTGCCCATTTTTACATTCTGTTATATTGATCTAAATAATTACTTCCATGCTTATTCTCACATAATATTATCAAAGGAAAGATAGTTCAACCACAATGTTTACCCATAGACATTTTTATTAAACAATCTCTATGGTACAATGAGGTTCCTGGTACAGACCATTTCTACAAATACTTTGTGGAATTATAGATCATTCAATATGAATAACAGGGCCATGATAATTTTTTATGACTTCTTTTTTGGTTTGATGTCTGTTAATAAAGGAAATCTACACCTGCATATTAATTGTTCATGTTATGCATATTTTTAAATGTAAATTTCAACACATTTCATACTAATATATGCATATTGTGGGAAGGACTGGCTATATAATAATAAATTATTAGCTTATATCTTAGTTTAAAGAATTGGAAAATGAATGATAACATTTGTTCTGTGGTTTATATGTCTATATGGGAAGATCTAAATGTATAGGAGCTTGCATATGCGTGTTTGTAGGTATATCTGTATATAGAAGAGAATATGAATGAAATTGAGAGGATTTTCTTTGTGTAAACTAAACATCGTTCTACTTATATTTTAATTTCAAATCTTCTCAACTGAATCTCTGCTGATGTGCTGCAACTCTGTGTTCAATACTTCTGTTATATTTTTTGCAGTTTTTAAGTTCATTCACAATATGTCGTCAGGCTTTTTTGTATCACAGATTTCAATTCTCTACTTTTATTAATATCCTAAAATTTGAAAAATGTTTACTTCAGTAATGCTTATCAGACTACTCAGGCAGCAAGACAAAAGCCAAGCAAAGGGGAACAGGATAGAAAACTGGCAAAGAAAAAAAAAATCTAAAACTATTTTAAAATGAAATTAAATAATACATTGGGTAACTTCTGGTACCCAATGAAATGGTAATGAATTTTTCAAATGAATAATTTTTTTTAAAATGAATAATTTTTAGTGTGGTCTTTCTGAATAAAACAGTTTTCCATATGCTGTTTGAAGGATCAATTTTAAGTCTACTAATGCATGTCAATGAACTAGAAGTTAAATAGGTTGCCTTATCTTTTCAGAAACATCATAGACTTCATACACCCTAAAAGGGAGTGGCACACATAGTATAACTGTCTCAATTGTCATCAGTGTTTCAAAATAATTTTATATTTTTATAGTCTTAATAATGAAACAAGTTATGGCCCTTAAATGCTTTAAATCTTTTTGTATTGCTCCCAGAGTTTACAAGAAGCCTAACAGAGTAAAGCACAAAAGATATTTTTTTTTAAAACAAAAGTTTATAGTTTTCTGTGTTCTCTGTGAATGATGATGTCTTTTCTTTCTGCAATCTTTGTGATATCATCAAATAAACCAGCAAAGTACTGAAATAAATTAATTTCCAATCTTACCGGCAGTTATAGTTTTGCTGCTGAGCTATGCAAGTTGCATTATTTAAGCAAGGTAATAGTTCACATGGATTCAGTATTCTCTCACAGAACTTGCCAGTAAATATTGGCATACAGATACATGCTACATCCTATGAGGGAAAGAGAGAGGGAAATTAGAAATAATTATTTGTTGTACCCAAGACAATACAAAATGTAGTGTTTATGGTGTTTACATCCATTACTAGAGAGGTCTTAACTAGGACAACATTTCATCATATAAAGCAGTCTACAAAGACAGAACAGTTCTAGTCTCAGTTTACAAACTTAATTCAGGTAGAACAGGCCTTCCAGCACAGATTATACCATACTTGAGTTTGCTAGATGGCAATATACCAGCTTTAAAATTGTGGTTTTGTGATCTCATTACTGAATCAAAAAAAGGAGTTTTATAAATAATTTAGGGTATTTTCCTCATTTCTGATTATGTTCCAATGTAATGTTTGCATCTATTAAACAGTAACAGTATACAAGGTACATCAGTAACCAAACAGTGTCACTAAGTAGAAGCGGAAAGAAAATCATGGGTATCCATTTTCTCCTTCAATATAAAGCACAATCTATGCTTCTCTTTAACAGTGAAAGATGTCAATCTTTAATTGAACAGGAAGAAAAGTAAGTTATTTTACAAAACTAAATATTTTTTAGGGCTGACAGTCCCACCCTTATTTTTCTGTGTTCCTCATAGGCCTTTTGAAGTCAGAAAGTAAAGGAGAAAGTAAAGCAGAAAGAAAAGGAGAAAGTAACAGAGAAAGTAAAGGGGTTTGTTCCCCTAATGAAATTGGAAGTGCTTAGATGTTTCCTTAGTCTAAATTGGTCTAAAAGTATAATCAGGAAACTCTAACTCCCACTGAGACATTTCTGTGTGAAACTACAGCAACAGCTTGGCTATTGGACAAAATAGTATTTGCTGGTATATCTAGTAGAAAAAATATTCGGACAGGTTGCATAAATTAGAAATCTATCAGCAATTTAGATGTCTCTTTTTCTCTCTGTGTATGAGAGTATGTATCACTGCTACATGATAACTAAGCTTTTGAATTCTTATTTCCCTGTTTTGATTCTGTATAATCACCGCTATTTGTAATAGTCATGCTAATGAAAGAACATCAACAATTTTTTTGGACATACTACCAGGTATGACTTTATCATCAAAACTTCATGAGTTCTGCATGAATTTATTCTATATTGCAAAAAGAAAAAAGAAAGAAAAAAAGGGGAATTAAAAAAATTTATATTGCATGAAAAGAAAGAACAAGACAATCACTAGTTAATAAAGATCACATAATGCTTCATATTTGTGTCAGATGATTTTATTAGGGAGAAGAAAAAAGAAATAAAATAACATGGGTAGTTCCTTAAGTGATCACCAGGTAACTGATGTAAAATGGGGAGTTTGGGGGTTTTTGTCATAAACATATTATAAACACATTGAGAAAATTCTATGTTTCTTCATGAAGCATGGAAAGCTAATTTAAGAAAGTTACATAAGGAAAAGTGACATTTTCATGGAACAGATCCTCCTGTAAGGTATGTTAGAGCATAAGGATGACAGGAAGGTGATTAGAAACAGACAATATGGCTTCATAAAGGGTAAAATATGTCTGACTAATGTGTCTTTCAATGATGTAGTAACTGTGTTGATGGGTAAGGGAAGAGCAACTAATAACATTTACCTTGAGTTCTGTGAGACCTCTGACACCCCCCACACATCATCATTTCTGCTAAATTGGTGAGACTGGGGGAAAGTAGTAAACGCCCCATCCCTTGAAGTGTTCGGGGTCAGGTTGGATGGAACTTTCAGCAACCTAATCTAGAGTAAGAGATTTCTGTCCACTGCAGAGAAGTTGGAAATAGATCATATTCAAATATTACTTCCAGCCCAAATAATTCTATGATGCGATGTTGTAATTCTATGTTTCTCTGTTCAAATAGGGATCTCTAACATTTATACTTACATTTGGCAAATCAATACATGTACCTCTGTTCTGACATGGCCTCGAAGAACATTCATTGATGTCAATTTCACAGTTGTGACCAAGAAAACCAGAAGGGCAATTGCAAACGTATCCAGACAGGTTATACTGACATATACCTCCATTCAGGCATGGCTCAGAAGCACAAGGATCACCAGGTTCCTCACAAAATGGACCTACAAAAACCAAACATTAAAAAAATACAGTGTTGGGGTGATGCTTGAAATGCTGTTTGACATTGCTTTTTTACTATGTTGTGTTTCCTTTCTTTTTTTTTCATAGTTTGTTGAAGGATTGAGAGGCTTTTATTAACTGTGTTTCTCTAAATTTTTTTACATTGTGAAGTTCGAATTACCACCTGGGACATTGGTGAGCTATCATCATTTAAAAAGCAAAGAAATTAACATATTCCCCTATGCTTTGTTTTGGTGAATTCACATGGCAGGAATCTCTGGGAGTGACTAACCAGATCTCTAGCAAAGGCAGGATGTGAGTGGCACCATGGTTGCGTGAGATGCTGAACAGTCACTGAACATCTCACAACAGTTATTATTAATGGAAGCTGGATCCACTGTATTCCCAGACCAGGCAGGTTCTTCTCATTCCTATTTATAGATCCTGCTAATACTGAACCTGAATATGGTTTCAGTAAGCAAACACACAATCACACACAAACACACACTACAAAGCCTGCTGCCCATGTGAATCAACATGAAGAACACTGTCTTTTCCCTTAGATAAAGACCAAAAGCAGTCACACAAGTGTAAGCAGAAATGATGGCTCAAACTTCTTCCTCATCTCTGACTAGTTAGTATTGAAGTTCAAAAATGAACATACACACTCCTTCATTTTTTAAATATAAAGATAAACCATTGTTAATGGATCCCTCAAGAATCAGCATAGATTTTAAGTCTGTCTGATTTCCATATCTAGATCCTGAACCTCTTGCTGATTTGCTGTCTCAGAGCTTGAGTCATTCCAGATCTGGATGTCATTCTGATTTCTGGCTAGTGTAGTTTAAAGATCTATCACTCCCCACTAGGAGAGGTGTTAACACAGAAGAAGTAAAGAAAAGAAACTGTTACTCAGACTCTGTTGGCCTTGCAAAAAAATAATGTGGTTTCCCCAAGTCACTCGCTTTAATTATTTGAAATTTCCACGTCTCTCAAAAGATTCTCCCTTCACTGTCTGTGAAATTCAGTCCTTGCTCATGATGGTCTGTGCTCACTTGTCAGTCACTAACCCTGTTACTTGTTAAACTCCCCAGTTTCTCATGCTGTGTCGAGTAGCTTCCTATGTTCTCTTAAATTCTTGTAACCCTTGGCAGGACTTAACTGATATGCCTGCAAACCTTAACATTTATGAACTGCCTAAATATTTTTGACAATTAACTCTTTTTAATCCTGTGACATTAAAGATAAAGAAGAATTAAAACATCTAGAAATTTATTTCCATTTACTTGTGGAAAATTATGTATCAAATATGCTTTTTACATACTTTTTACTTTGGTGTTTTGATTCAAACCACCTCTCTAATACATGCTTACAAATTGCATCAGAAGAATTTTTTTAGCAATTTGCTGTAGAATAATGCAGCTTTGTAATAAATCCCTTCTGAAGTAATAATATGCATTGATCCAACATTTTATTAGTAATTTGAATCCACTGACTTGAAATAGACATTCATAAAAGAATAAATTATACTTTACCATAAGATGTATCATTTTGAAATGGTAAACAAAATACTTTTAAATCAAATTGCAAATTGCAGGATAAACATAAATAGTTAATTATAAACTACTTAATAGATAAGTATGTGAACCTCCAATAATTTAGTTATGAGTAGACTAGCTATCTAAAGCAACTGAAAGGATGTGGAACAACCTTTACCAGAAGATTGAAATATCACACTCTGTCTCTATTATATACCAGAACAGTTACAGGGTCAAAACATTTTCCTTTTTTTCGTTCAGTTCTGTAGAAGTAGTTATTCCAATTAGGTAAAATGAATTGGATCACTCTTTTATGGCAGATTTTTCATTTGTCTTTGGCATCAGAGGGCATTCAAAGAATCTTTCAAAAAATTTTTGTTATCTTTCATCACTATAGTAACCAAATTACAGTACATTGCAAATTCCAGATGTTAGGGCTTGTTAATAGGGAAAACTAAGGAGGCCATTCCTCAGGAAAAGACCATTAATTAGTATTAGTGCATATATAAGAGAACATTTGCAATATGAATGAGGGGTGTAATATATGTCATGGAATAATTAGTGTTTTATTGTAATAAACAGTATAAAATCATTTACAATTGAGAAAAGCATGTCCAGGAACTGTGCCACTCCTTGCCAGTAACCTGGGAGGATACTCATTTGTAGCAGAAAGACAGGTGGCACCGAAAGGAGATGGGCCTGACAACAACCCAGTGATCAACACCTGATATGTATCTAACCTGCATTGTCAAGGGTGTGCATCCCAATACCTTGTTCCAGTAAATCAAATCAAGCACCCATCTCTTCCTGGAAAGCTGTTCAACGGACTGGTAGCAAAGAAAGTACATGAATATGCAGGAGAAACAAGAAAAGGCAAGAGAAGTGAAAGGACTCGCTGTGCAACTGAGGAACTGTATAAAAACAGACACCACAAAGAGTGCATTGGTGAACCTTGGGGGATTTGGTGCGATAGAGGCAGAATCTGAGGTTCACCCAGCTCCGATCCCGGGCTCAGAACTGATTTTTGTTTGTGTCTTTCTTGGACTTTTATATTTCAATTTTTCAATAATTCCTTTATTGAAAAAAATGGCTGATCATTTATAACAGGGGGATTGGTCAATTCTTTCTTATTATTCAGTTTACTATCTAGCTGTCCTGTTCAACTTCAATGCAACATTGCACCCCAGCAGTACTCATAGATTAGGTTATATATCAAGGCTCACCTTATTTTTTCTCCATTATTAGTCACATTTGACAAGAATGGGTGCTGCTGTCCCATCCACATTAATAATCAGAAGAAGGAAAATGAGCAAAAAAGTAACCCCGTTTGCTCTACCCAAAGGAAAGCCAGAAAGTGAAGTCTCTCTAGCTGAATGGAATAATGAGTTTTTCCTGCCTTTGTTTCTACCCCTGAATCCATTCACTCCCCCATGGTTTTTTCTGCCACCTTTACCACGCATTATTTAGCCTTTTTTTAAAAAATGGCTCTCAATGGAATTATTGGAGAAGGAAATACTAAATGAACAAAATAGGACAGAACAATGAAGGCCAGTGGGAAAAACCAGAGGAAAGATGCTTTTGGTATGCAAAGCCAGGGATCTCCCTATTACATGGGAAGCTGGACAGAGCAACGCAGAATTCTACCAATATGGTTACATCATGCATTCTCCCTTTATTATCTTGAAATGGTGGGTTAAATACAGTTCCAGATAGATTAGTTACAAGTCTTTTCTAGTTGGTATTCAGATAGAAAGGAATGCAAACAATTTTAACCTTAAGGTACCTACCATAACCACACTATAGCTATACTATGTAATGCTTAAACACACCTTAATCTAATTTCTTACTGTACCTATCTTAGGCTTATCTACTTCTACACAGGCCTGAATCTGAGGCCCAGCCTGGGATAGCTCATCTCAAAACACATCATGGCCTTGTTCCCTAACAAATTCTGCTACAGGTATGGTTATGGTCATTTGTAGCAAAACTAGGAAAACAGTATTGTTCTGCCAAAAAAAAAAAGATGATAGTGCAATATTTTTTTAGGAGAAAACTAAAGTAGATAGAAGAGAAATAAAGAAAAGCCTGAGAATGGAAAAGGAAATATTGTCAATCACACAATGAGGTCAAGGAAAGATGCAAGTTTCAAGGATGACAAAAAGAAAAAGAAGGTATTTAACTTATTACTCTTTTCTCATCGGCATTTCCTTGCAAAGGGAGCAAAAAATGTTTTTGTTCATTTGGGAAAAAACAGTGCATTTATTAGAAATTGGTAACCAATTACCTAATTAGGTGAAGGGTTATTAAATTTAAATGAAAATACTGACTCATGGTCTAAAACACAAGTCACATCTACCAATGTCTTTTAGGAAGATTTCAGTCTTGAGCTGGAATTTTTCCTTAATCATTGATGATAATTATATATTTGATATTCCTCTACTTTATAATTCCCTGTATTCAGCATCTTATGTGAACAGCAAGAGCAACATTCTTTCACCCGAACATCCATGCCTGATGAGTTTGACAAATCAAGTCAGTAAATGGAATTCTGGAGAATTAGTGGTTTGAGATTTTATTCTATCGTTCCCAAACCAATGTCACACTGACTCTATTTGATAGCAAGATTAAAAGGTGACTTGATTACCACTTTTGAATGAAGAAAATATTAAATACTGAAGGGATAATTAATTCATAGAGAAGAGTGTAAGAAAAGCAAATGATTGAAGAGAGATGTAGAACGATGTGTGAGAAAAACACATTTTTACCAGAGATCTCTTTACCTGACTACCATGAAAGAATTGAGTTCCAGAGCTGCGATGTCTTCACATCAATGTGTTTTGAAAAATACTTCTTTAACTACATACAAGGAGACTGAACTATATTGAAGAGGACATCTGCAATATCACAAGCTTTGATCAGAAGAAGATGTGAATGACTGGTCCTCTAAATTTGCAAATCTATTTATTTACTTTGACTCAAGAGATATACAAACCCTTTTTAAAGTTGTGCAAATCAGGAATTATTTCTAAATTCTTTCTTTAAAATGTACACATTTTGTCATTATCAGTGGCTCTTGTTGCAATATGTTTAAATAAATAGTTAAATTCATATCCATGTTAATATTTACTGACGTCTTGAATGTTGTGGTTAGAAGCAAGGTAGAGAGGGAATAGGACAAAAATAGATCCTTGTAATCTGATATCAAATGCAAGCCTCAGAAAGAGGACAATATTTAAGCAATGAACAGTGTACCTGGATCAGCACATCAGTCCAACTAGCAGATGCATATTTGAAATGTTTTTATGTCTTCTGAAGACCTGAGACTTAAACTGAAAAAATTAAAAAAAATATAGGCAAGGCATATTGTCTTAACTGCATAGCTTTGATATATAACCTTCTATTTTACTTTGATATCAATAAAAACATAGTATAGGCATAATGTGTGCCCTAGATGCTGTGTATTTTTGTTGCCACCAATTTCAATAGAAGTAATTTTTCCACCACTCAGACTCAAAAGAGACATTTGCTAATAATACTGAAGTCTCCTTAGTATTCATTGATGAATGATCAGCTACTCAAAGCTTATTCAAATTCTCAAGAAGATAAATGCAGAAACCATGTTCTATTGGGAAATGGCTGATTCTGGATACTTTAATGTGAAAAAAAAATAGTTATCAGCTTGATTGAATACCTTGATCAAAGAAGAAATTCCAAGAAAGTAAAAGTATCATCGGTAGGACTAGTTCACCTTTGTCTTTCAATATAATGAATTATTGTTTGTTTTACTTCAATAAAATGAAAATTATGGAAGATTAAAAAGTAGGAACAAATTAGTAAAGATTATGTGCTAGACCAATATGAAAGATAATGGATTTTAATTTAAGGAACTGAACCTCATTTCCAGCATCCTCTGTTGTTTTTACACATGAAAAGAATAAAATCTTTCACCAAACTGAAACTAATGACAGAACAACCTCAGCTCTTCCTTTTTAAGTTTAACTGTATCCCACCTAGTCTTCCTTTCAGTGGTTTCAGTGCCATGTTATAATGATAACCCATTTAAAGACAAAGGACATTCCTTGTATCATTGATAAACATCACTCAATTTGTTAATATATTATATAGTGGCACTTACATAAATATCTGAGAGTGCTGATTAAAATAAGTAAGTTTCTATTTTAATTGCAGTATTTCTGCACTTACATTTATGCAAACATTTCTCTTCACAAGCAGCAAAATATGTTAAGACTCATATTAGCATACTACACTTTAATGTGGTGTACGTACTCTCATTTTGTTCTTCCCCAACTCAGTATTTTCTAGAGCAGCTATACATAAGGCAGAGTAGACTGGTTCAGGAAACAGCATATGTTATAGCCCATTTTTTGTACTTGTCTCAGAATAGAGAAAAAATATTTCACAGTTAGGATAAAAAATTAAGTATTTAGTGGGAGAGAGATTTATTTGGGAGAGATATTTATTTTTAGCATAAATGAAGCAAGTGACTGCTGCTTGATGCAGTCAAGGACCAAGATACACAATAGGCAGTCAACTGAATAACGCCTGAGTATGAAGACAAGTATGAAAACTTGTTTAAACTACTGTTAATATTTTAATATGTTCAGTTTCTATCTAGAATTATAGAAACCCACACAGCATCCTTCTTACACATGCCATTAATATGTATTATGCAACAGAACAACTAATTAGTAAACAACTCTTTTAATCGGATGACCATCAGATTTCGGTTGATTCGGTTGTGAAAAAAATTTCTATGATTAAATAATGCCTATCATCTTAGCTCCTTTAATAATTTATTAGAATTAGTTTAGTCCAGTCCACTCCTTGTTTTTATCTTTATGAGCTTTGTCAGATGTCCTTCCTTTTAAATGTAAAACTGAAAAGTGTTTTTAAAAATTGTCTCTGTAGAATGATTTTATTTTTTCTGTTTAAAAACATCACTGAATCACAGGTTCTTGTCCTTTATATCTGGACCCTGAAATATATCAATATTTCTAATACTGTTCTACAATCATTAATCTTTTAAATTCTTTTAAATACAGTATTTGCACCTTCATATGTATTTCCAATCAAAACTGATGAATGATATCTTGTTTTTCACGTATATGAAGTTTTAGTAAAGTATGAATCAAAATGAAATCTACTTTAGGCACTGTAAATCTAAGTCTTTCATGGAGTAAAAAAATCTCTGTGAAAGATTATAAGGGCTATAATCTTAATTTCAGACCAAATAGGCAACATCAAAGCTCACTGATGTGCTTTACGGAAAATCTCCAATCAGCATACTTGAAAATAGACATTTTAGAGGTAAATGAATAAGAAGAATATTAGCTTCCATCAAAGAGAAGCCTATTAGAGAAAAAATTACAGTACCCCTGGAAATTACCACAGTGTTCAAAACATAGTATAAACTAACAGAATTGGTCTGATCCTGAGCTGATGCCACCCTGGCTGCTGCCAAGGCAGTGTGCATAGGCTGTCCTTGCTTCGGGAGGGCTGTTATACCCTGGGGCAAGAACAGGGCAATCACCCTAGGTGTAAGAGATCATATACTATTCCTCACCTAAAGTCACTTCCTAGTGCCTCAGTCTGTTGCAGAAAGGAGTGTTCAAAATGCTGCTAGGGGCATCAGGATAATAGCTATAATGTTCAAATTGACAGCTGTGACCTTTGTCAAGATCACCAATGCTGCCCAATTTAAATGCCTAGATATAAACTGGTCTTTCTCTTTGCAGCCACCTGAGGATATTCCCCACACAGAAGAGTATCTGAGTATGACCATTAGCAATGAATTCACTTATACTTCATGGGTTTTACTACAGCAAATATGATATGATTTCTTTTCAAACATTTTTTGGAAAGGGGATTTCAAAAATGTTGTGATTAAACTGTGTTTTCTCTGAGTCAAGTCTCTTCAGACAGTATTATTTCAATTCCTCTACTGCTCATCAAGTGATAAGATGTTGTCTATAACCTGATTTAAAGCATGCTCCTGATGGCTCACATACTTCTGTGAGAAGCTCAATACTTCTGAATTCTGAGGAATTGCACCTCTTAGACCTGAGGTCTCACTTGGGATTCATGGACTTGCATTGTGCATGAGGTTTCTCAACATGGTTTCTAAAGGTATGAATGGGAAACACACTTCTGATTAAAATACTAAATGAAAACATATCAAGTCAATATACTAAGCAGGACATACATTTTCATAATTAAAAGGAAAAAGTATATGTGATTCCAAACTAAAATATGTTGATAAATAAAAAATTTGGAAAGTAGAATACATATGTCAACCATATATTTTTTAAAAAAATATTGTTATATCTGTGCTAACAAGTTTACCAGATATTACTAAATAGTAATTTATTCTGAGTGCCTTCTTGACACACTTTTCTTTGGCAATGTGGTATAGGTTATATTTGTTGCATTATTCTTAATTTGGTTATGCAAAATGACACACTCCCCATTTTTTGGGCAGTCATAATTGTGTTTGTTTGTGATCCTCACATAACTTCAATGGAACCTCACATAATCTAGTGTAAATTGAAAAATCCTATAAAGCAAGTTGGACAGATCGAGATATAAGGCATCAATACATACATTAGGTAGATTTGTCTTTCTTTCTTTAGGAGTAGAAGTCGGCAAATGAAGAGTAGAATTTAGATATTTGGACACCAAAAGCTTTAGGCTAATACTTATTGAGAGACAAATAAAGAAACTGACCTGCAATTGAAAGTTCCATAAAAAGCTTTTAAAAATTGGCTGTAACATGCCTGCACTATACACCTCAATATTCAACAATCATGAATATGTTATAAAAAAATGTAAAACTTTAATAATTCTAAAAAATATTTGGAGGTTTTGTTGTTGTGGTTGTTGATTATTGTTATTATCCATCCTTTCAAGAATCCTCTGACACTAGGATAGATTAAAGATGCAATAATTTATATATTGACAGTGGGCAATTCTGTTAGTTATGTGAATCCAGGAAGAAGAGTCTTAAATAAATCAGCCACCAGAAAGTTGGTATTCTTTTATTTCTCTGTTAATATACTTTTTAGAAGAGATGACAGGTGATTAACTTTATCCTCTCTCCTCTGTGTTACCACAGCCAGCTGAATGATGGCAAAAGGTATGTATGGCTGAAAAATCGTGTGTTTCATGAGAATACCCAAACACTTTCCTCCATAACAAATTTATATAATGTGTGGCTTGGTCTTTTCTCTTGTTTGCAGTCAAAACTCTGTGAGAAGACAAAAAAGGTTGTATAAACATATGCCAAGCCACTTACAACTTTGTACATCACCTCTAAATAAACAATATACAGCTATGGGCAAATGCAGCTTGCAGTAATAGCATATTATACACAGCTGCAAATATTGAACTTAAAAATATTGAAAAAAATTCACTACTTTCAAAATTTCAGATGGCAATATACTGTTGTTTAAACCCTTTAATTTCCTTGAACAGCTTGAACCTTTGAAATTGTAGGTTCCATTACAAATTCATATAAATTCCTATTCCCTTAACAAAATTCTTTTCAAAATCAGTTTGATGGATGTGAATAACTGAAGCCTGTGATTCATTTGTCTCCACAGTTTCACAGCTAAGTATTGTTAAAGATTGTATATCTTCTTTTCCTAATCCGTAGTAGTGTGGAAGCAGGTATACAATTACTCAAGAAGAAAGAAATTGACATAGGGAATAGTCTTATCAAAAGATAATTGATTTTTCAAGTCTTCATCAAAGGAATCTATTCAAGATATATACATTTACTTTTGTTTCATCCCCAGAAATCACAAGTCTAAATGACAAGATACTTCTGTTACAGTGAAAGAGGATTTGGGCTGAGCTGAATTCCTACTAAATTGCTTAACAATATTCAGAAACATGACTGTAGGCTTGAGACAACTACTAAAACCCTGGGAAATGGATCTTAAGGAGATATAGCCACTTCAAATTCAATAACCAAGGTAAGGGTTGAAAAGAAATGTAAATGATAGGAATATATTCTGGCAAGGTGTGCCCTTGGGCAACCACAGAGTCCAGGGATGTGTGTTAAATAAAGAGAAATCTGAGACAGCACAGGGATTAAGTATATTGAAGAGAAGCAGGACACACCAGGTGATGTAGAAAGTGAGAGCAAAAGAAGGCTTGAATCTCAGGATTAAAGAAGCACATCACAGTAACACAGAATCAGTAGGATGGGCTGAGTAGTTATCAAGAGACCCACTTTGATACCTTCTGTATCCTAGAACAGAGAGAAAAAAATGCTGAGGATAGCTGTTCAAATAAAAGCAGTTTATAACCTGTATGTTGTTGGTGAGGAAAATAGGTTGTTGGTGTTTTATCTTGAGTATCTTGATATTGCTGATTTTTTATCCTAGCTGCAAAATGTTAAGTAAATTGATTGTCAAAAGATCTCAAGGAGGTTCAATCGGGTCAGTGTCCAAAATGCAGGGTGGTTAAATGGATAAAATGTGTGCTATGTTGTCAAGTGACCACATCGCATCATTTCATAATCCAGATTTATATTCTAGGTTATGCATTAATTTATTGTAAATAATTATTCTTCAGAAGAAAAAAAAAAACAACCTAGCAGTACTTATAGAAGAAAATCAGGAATACAAATAAGTATTAATTAGAATTAACTAAGTTTTGTACATCTCTACATTCTACCAGAATTGTGACAAAAATGAAACGATCTGCTTATTGTTCAGCTTGTAACATTATTAGACTCTGAAAACCAACAGAGTATTATAAAAGGTTGGTTTGCAAGAAAAACAACTTTTGAACATTTAAATTTTCTCATAACTGTAACTTTTAGTCTCCAATGACCTTGGGTATATTTCCAATTGGGTATATTTCCATTTCCTGATATCCATCAGGATTACTTAATGGGACAAACTGGCAGTGTTCAAATCCCTGAATATTGGGCTGAGTACAGCAAGCACCTGCCAATTCTGGAAGCACTGTAGAGGTACAATGTACTCAGAGCTGGAATAAATGCCAAAGAATTAATGTTGAAAAAAGAGTAGAGTCTGAGAGTCTCTCATAAAAAGATTAGTCATTCTCAAAAGCTGGTGCTATCAACATGGGTTTATGGCTTTAACACTGTGATGTAATTCAAAGGAATGGGGGGCCTGGTGTGGTGAAAGAGGCTTTGAAAATTGCAGACACAGCATGCAGTAAATGGCAGTACAGGTATGGAATATTTGGAGGCAAGGCACACTCTATGCCCTGGAGACCCCACAGCTGGAAACAACTCACCAGTGAACAGTCAAAGAAATGTAGACTTGGAGGTGGACAAAACTGGTCTTAGGGTCAACAAAAAGAACAGTATCTAACATCCATAAACCCCACCATAGATTGTAAATTCAGGTGTAATTTGGAACTACAGCTCAATGAAGAAAAAGAAAGGTGTATAAGGATGTTAGCAAACATATGAATATGATCCTGAGTAGATCCTAGAGCAAGAAAGGTAAAACCATCAGCACAAATGTCATATTCCTCCTGCTGAAGGACTACAGATGCTCACAGGAACACCCACCATAACACACCCCTGCTGCCAATGACAGTTAAATGGAGCTGGGTAAGGGTGAGCACAGCATCTGGAATATTGGAAGGTTTGGAAATTAAGAAGCGTGTATATATAAAAAGTTTACAAGTATTCTTATTGAAATATTTTTTGCACAGATGAATCTTAAGATTTAAATTATATCATAATTGTTCAGCCTATTTACAGCATTTTCTCTAGAATCTTGTCTTTAAATGTCAATACATAATGACACACAATGATGTGTAGCAAGATAATGGCAGCAATATAACAAACCCGAATATGATAAAATACATGGAAAGAAAAAAAAAAAAGAATTAATATAGAAGACACTTGCTGAGTTAATAAGAAGACCCTTCAGTATTAACTGAAAATTCTACAGAAAACTGTTTTCTCTCACCATTTTGGAGATTTGTGCTCAGTAATATATAAAAAGCAAGCTCATATGACCTAACTCAATGACCTAAAAGCAATTTAAAAACTAGATGTTCACTCTAACCCCTGTTAGAACCATCAGTTTTAACTGGACACCTTTAGAAGATGGTCCATTCCATCCAAAAACATATCTAGGACTGATTGTTTATGGGATGCTTGCTTTTCTTCTAACTAAACATGGCAAACTAAATAAGTATTTCAGGTTAGATACCAAACTCTAGACATCTGATGTTTCACAAGATGCAATCAGTCAATGAAGGATACCTCAAAGTTTGCTAAACAAATGGATTTGAGTTAATCAGATAATAAGAGTTTTACAATAGATTCATCTTCAGAAACATTCCCATTCTAGCAATCTCTAATGGCTATATGATAAAAATAGATTTTGAGTCTGTTGCTTTTACTGCTAAAGTGGTAAAACATGTTTTGAAGTGATTGACTATTGTTTTGAAAAAAAAGTCCTGTATCTTGGAAGAAAAGCCACTTCAAATGAGGTATTCCTACCTATCTATTAAGGGATTTCGTTCATACTAATAAAATGTGCAATGATTATGCAACCTTCCATTTTCATTTATGGTGCTTTTATCTGCAGCTGTAATTTTGATTCATTTTGAAAAATGCCCCAGATTTAAATTATCTAAGTTTGCTTTTACTGATATTAAGTTTGAGCAGTTCAGCAAACAATCACAGAATCACAGAATCATTAAGTTGGAAGAGACCTCCAGGATCATCAAGTCCAACCCAGCCTTAAGCTCAACTAAACCATGGCACCAAGTTTCACCTCTAGCCTTTTCTTAAACACATCCAGAAATGGTGAATCCACCACCTCCCCAGGTAATGGGACCATTCCAATACTTTATTGACCTTTCCATAAAAAACTTTTTCCTAATATCCAGCCTGTATTTCCCTTGGCTTAAGACTGTGTCCTCTCGTTCTGTCAGTTGCTGCCTGGAGAAAGAGAACAACCCCCAGCTGACTACAGCCACCTTTCAGGAAGCTTCAGAGAGTGATAAAGTCACCTCTGAGTCTTCTTTTCTCCAGGCTAAATAACCCAAGCTCCCTCAGCCGTTCCTCACAGGGCTTGTGTTCCAAGCCCCTCACCAGCCTCGCTGCCTCCTCTGGACGCGCCCAAGAGTCTCAATGTCTTTCCTGAACTGAGGGGCCAGAGCTGGACACAGCACTCAAGGTGGGGCCTCACCAGTGCCATGTACAGGGAAAGAATGACCTCCCTGCTCCTGCTGGCCACACTATTCCTGATCCAGGCCAGGATGCCATTGACCTTCTTGGCCACCAGCACACACTGCTGGCTCATGTTCAGCCGGCTGTTGACCAGAACCCCCAGGTCCCTTTCTTCTTGGGCACTGTCCAGTCACACTATCCCCAGCCTACAGCATTGCAGGGGGTTATTGTGGCCAAAATGCAGGACTCAGCACTTGGATTTATTCAATTGCATCCTATTGGATTCCACCCATCCATCCAACTGTTCCAGGTCTCTCTGCAGAGCCCTCCATCCTTCCAACAGATTGACACACACTCCCAGCTTAGTATTGTCTGCAAATTTACTTAGGAAATACCCAATACCTTCACCCATGTCATCAACAGAAATATTGAACAGAACTGGCCCCAGCACAGACCCCTGAGGGACACCACTGGTGACTGCCCACCAGCTGCATGCAGCACCGTTTATGGCTCGGCCATCCAGCCAGTTCCTAACCCAGCACAGAGTGCTCCTGTCCAAGCCGTGGGCTGCCAGCTTTTCCAGGAGTGTGCTGTGGGAGACAGTGTCAAAGGCCGTGCTGAAGTCCAAATAGACAACATCCACAGCCTTCCCTGCATCCACCAGGTGGGTCACCTGGTCATAAAAGGTTGGTCAAACACGACCTATCCCTCCTAAACCTGTGCTGGCTGGGTCTGATACCCTGGCTGTCTTTAAAGTCCTGACTATAGCTCTCAGTATAAACTGCTCCACGAGCAGTTATCTTACCTGCTACTGAGGTAAGGCTAACTGGCCTATAATTACCAGGATCCCCCTTTCTACCCTTTTTATGAATGAGAATCACATTGGCCAGCTTCCAGTCATCTGGAACCTCACCAGTAAGCCAAGTTTGTTGGTAAATGATGGAGAGCAGCTTCACAAGCTCATCTGCCAGCTCCCTCATCACTCTGGGATGGATCCCATCTGGGCCCATAAATTTATGGACATTCATGCAGCTCAACACTTCTCTGATTGCCTCCTCCTGGATAACAGGAGGATCATTCTGTTCCCTGACACCATCCACCAACCCGGTATGACAATTATCCTGAGGACAAGCCATCTTCCCACTAAAGATAGAAGCCAAAAAGGCATTAAGCACTTCTGCTTTCTCCTCATCTGCAGTTACTAATTTCCCTCCTGCATCCAATAGATAAAAAGGTCAGTCTCATCCTTCTTTTTACCATTAACATATTTTTTAAAAGATTTTTTATTATTCTTTACAGAGGTTGCCAAATTAAGTTCAAATTGAGCTTTGGCCTCCCTGAGAAACATGACCCTCCTTCCAGAGATAATACTTTTTTTTTTTTTTTTTTTATTCCTAAATTCTTTCAAAATCTTGTTACCCATCCAGGCTGGATGTTTGCCTTGTCAACTTGTCTTTTGGCACACAGACACAGTCTGTTCTTGTGCCCTCAAGATCTCTGTTTTGAAGCATGCCCACAGTTCCTGGCCTCCTTTGTTTTTGAAAACTACTTCCCAAGGAACTCTCTGGACAATTCTCCTGAATAAGTCAAAGTCTGCTGTCCGAAAGACCAATGTAAAAGTTTTGTTGATGTTTCTCCTAAATTCACCAAATGTTGAGAACTCTTACAATTTCATGATTACTATGCCCCAAGTGGCCTCCAACTACCACATCTCCTACCAGCCCAACCCTATTTGTAAACAACTGGTCTAACATAGTCCTATCCCTGGTGAGTTCAGTCACCAGCTGCAACAAGAAGTTGTCCTCAATATATTTTAAAAACTTCCTGGACTGCCTCCTTTCTGCTATATTAAGTTCCCAGCAGATGTTTGGTAGGCTAAAGTCACATACAAGAACAAGAGCTGATGCTCCTGAAACATTCTCCTGTTGCTTATAGAATAATTTTTCCACCTCTTCTTCCTAGTTGGCTGGATGATAACAGACTCCCAATAAGATGTCAGCCTTATTGGCCTTCCCTTTAATTCTTACCCATAAGCATTCAGCTTCATCATCACTAATTATAATATCCATGGCATCAAAAGCCTTCCTCATATAAAGGGCCACACCTCCACCCCTCCTCCTTTTCCTATCTCTTCTGAAGGGCTTGTAGGCATCCAGTGCAGCATTCCAGCTATGTGAGTAGTCCCAACACGTTTCTGTGATAGTGACTACATCATAGTTCTGCTGTTACACCATGGCTTCAAGCTCTTCCTGTTCATTATTCATGCTGCCTGCATTAGTATACATGCACCTCAGTTGTGTTAGTGACTTCACCCGTAACTTAGGTTTATCACCTAAAAATAAGTTAACTTAAACATAAGTTTTATTTTTATTTATAATGAAGGGATTTAAAATTATCAGAAAAAAAAAAAAAACCCAAAAGAATTCTCAAAGATTTCTCTAAGGTTTGAAAATCTTTTGAAATAGTGACTTTTTGTCATAATTCTTTGGTGGTTATTATCTCCTTGTAAGATAAATTTGGCTTTTGTCTATTTAGTATTCTGTAAATCATGGACACACAGTATGGAGTTCCCTTTAAATGAAGACAGAAATTATTTTACTTAAACATTTTGAGCAATATTGATTCTATACAGTGGGCTTTATCCCTCCTGGAGGTAGTGATACTGTTTGTAAAATTCTCCTTTGTAGTTAATTCTATAAAATAAGTAAATGCGTCTTACTAAATTTGAAATATGTATAGCCATCAGCTTTTCAAAGTGAAAAAAATATCTGCATGCAATTTTTGATGTTTTCTAGTGTCTGAATTTCATTCATGAATTAAATAGATTAGGTATTGTGTTCTGTTGACACATGGTATGATTTCAATAAACATTCAGCTACTTTGAAGACACATTGTGTCAAACCATCAATTTCCAGACCTTGAAGTAAATCATATGATGCTATTATAGACTGTAACTCCCATGGCTCTTTGGGAGGACCATGGGAGTTACAGTCTATAATTCATTGACTCATTAATTCATTAATGAATTAATTCAATAATTTTAATTAATGCTGAATAATATTATAATGACCACAGTACTCACACAATTTTGAATTGATTGCCTGCCATGTAGATTTTCTTTCTTCAAAAATTTATATTAAATACTTTCAGAAACCTCTTTGCTTACTTTCTTGCATGTTGATGTTAGAGATACTTGCTTTCTTTATGCACATTCATATCAAAGAAGAGAAGACTGAACTACAATAACAGACAGGAGAGGGTACATTATGTTACCAGAGTACAGCCTTCTGTCTCAACTCAAGCATTAGTCACGTGTGGGGGAGACTGGCTGGACAGGGGGAGACTGGCTGGACAGGGAAAGGCGCTCGGAAGATATCGGGTTGTTACGAGAGGGCCTCAGAAACATTCCAGCCATCAGATAAGATCTACCTCAAGGACACAAGCCCCCTTCAAGGACATACCAGTACCTTTCCGTTCCCCCCAGGAAGTGTAGCAAGACCCTCTGACGTAGGAAAGACCCAGATAGTATTTAAGCTGCCTGTTTCAGATAATAAACGCTTTTTTAACCATCCACCAAATTGGTGTCAGTGTGTTAATAGCCCGACGCCACAAGGAACACGTGGTAGCCGTGCTGTCTATCCTGGATACCAAGCCGCTAGAGTTTGTGGACGAAAAACACAACATCTGGTGCCGATAACCCGGGAAAAGGACCTAGGGAAACGGGATTTCGCCTGGAAAGGAGACGGCGGTGGGGAACGGCGGGCCCGATCCACCACGAGAGACGGAGGGACGCCTCCAGGACCAGCGAGAAGATGGAGATTCTCGCGCAGGTTGTTAAGATTTTAAAAAGGCAATGGGGTATACGGTGTGAGGAAAAAAATTTATATCTTGCTATAGCAAGGCTCATAGATTTGGGCACGATTCAGAGGCCTATAGATATTTTAAATGTAGAAAGGTGGGAAACTTACACGGTAGCTCTGGCAGAGGACGCAAAAGTTACCGGCAGTGGAAAAAACCTGAAAGCGTGGGGGAACGTAGAAACAGCGTTGAAAAAAGCAAGAGAACAGCAGGAAACTTGGCTAGCAGTTAAAACCTGTTTATTTGCCGTTACGCAGCCGGGGGAGAGGGATCGGGGAACCGCGGGATCCTCCGGGGGCGGCTTGTCTAATGGCGAGAGCACGGGGGGAAAGGACGGGTGGCCCCCCCGCCGGAGCCCATCCCCGGACCTTCCAGACCGTGGGGGGGAACCTCGGACCCTAATGCGGGAACCCCCGGACCCAAAAAACCCCCAGAGCCCCCCGAGAGAAGCGCGGGTCCCCCTCCACCCCCCCGCCGCTTTTTACCGCGGGACCCGCCCGAGCCCGGCGGCGCCGGGCTGTCGCCGCGAGCCAGCAGCGGCAGGGAGAAGGGAGGCTGGGAATTGCCGCCGCGGGCCGAGCGGGGCGGCACCAGCCCGCCGAGCCCGGAGCCGCCGCCGCCGCGGGACATCTGCCGCTCTCCGGAGCCGGGGGATCGGGGTCCGTCGCCGCTGTGGACCGGGCGGGGCAACGGCGGATTGCCGGGATCGGGGGCGCAGCCGCGGCGCGCGCGGAGCGCCGACTCGCCGGTTCCAGGAGAGCAGCCGCGCGAGCGAGGCTCCGCCCGCTTTTCGGAGCCGGCGGAAGCAACCGCGGGTCGCCCGATCGCCGAAACGGCGCGGGGGGACGGAGAGCGCGCGAAATCTGTTTGGGAAAAGCTAGCACAGCAGGCAAGGGAGGCAGAGAGAGACGCTGAAGACGCGGCGCGGCCCCCCCCCCCCCATACCTCCAAGATGGCGGGGGGCGCGGCGAGCCCAGGGGGTGGGAACGGGACTGCCCACGAGAGGCGTGGCGGCGCCACCCCCGGGAAGGGGGGAGGGGCCGGACCCGGGAGGCGGAACGGGGACGGACCCGAGGGTCCGCCCAAAGCCACTCCCGGAAGGCGGAGCGAGGGCGGAGCCGAACAAAAAGGCACAGCCAGCCGGAAGTGTACCAGCAGTCTGCTTCCGATACTGAGTGGGATCGCAGCTCCACAGAAAGTCCCACTGAGAGCTCCGAGTCCGCAGAATCGGAAACAGAGACAACAGAGTTCATGGGTTTTTTACCCAAATCAAACAAAGCTTTTTATAATACAGGGGAACAAACACAACATAAACTCACAGATTGGGGCAAAATAAAGATAGCTTGTGCTGAATGGAAACCAGCTGCTGTCATTCATGCATTTCCAGTTAGGGTGACAGGGGCGAGACAGAACCAAAGGAGGACATACACACCTTTAAATACAAAAGAAATACAAGCAGTGGTGAAAGCAATTCAAGAAAAAGGGATTGGTTCAACTGTGGTATCCACGTTGATAGATGGGCTTTTTAGTAATGATGATTTGTTGCCTTTTGATATTTCACAGATAACTCGCATGTTTTTTGATGGGGCAGGGTTGATTCTATTTCAGCAGGAATGGTCTGATCAATGCACAGCTGCATTGGCCCAAGCCTCAGGGCAGGGACAGTCCCTGCATGGCTCTACCCTCTCCAGGCTCCTGGACAAACATGATGATGTAGCCACACCCCAGGATCAGGCAACACGCCTCACAGCAGAGGAGGTCAGAGCCACGACTAGGGCGGCTCGAGAAGCTATTAAATTAGCTTCAAGGGTGGTAGATCATGCCACGCCTTGGTCCACCATCAAGCAGGGGGAGAGTGAGAAGTTCACGACTTTTGTAGATCGCTTGCAAGCTGCAATCGATTCATCTACTCTGCCTGAGGCGGCAAAGGGACCTGTGGTGACAGACTGTTTAAAACAACAGTGCAATACTATCACCAAAGACATCCTGCGTTCCCTGCCAGTGGGAGCCAGTCTGGCTGACATGATCAAGCATGTAGCCAAAGAAGAACAACTAATCCCAATGCAGGCAACCATCCATACCATAACCAATGCAATAGCTTGCATGAAGTGTGGCCAAACAGGTCATCTGGCAGAAAGCTGTCCTCAGCCAGCACAGCAGCCCGTGGCAGCACCCCCAACCCAACAGCGCCAGAGACCAACCTGCTGGAGCTGTGGGAAAAAGGGTCACTTTGCCAGGGAATGCCGATCCAAGCCCCGGGGAAACGGAAAGGGGAGGGGGCGTGTGGGCCAGATTCAGCTTCCTCCCACTGTGAGATGGCCCATTTTTCCCAACACCCAGTGGGGTGGGGGACCTTCATACCTCATATATATACAGGACCCAGCCAGCATTGCATCCCCACCAACCATTCAGTGGCAGAATGGTGCAGCAACAATTACACAACCCTCACCACCACAAACTGTGCAAGTGTCACAGGGTCAGCAGGGGGCGCCCCAGAGCGGAACCCCTGGGTGGCCTTGGTCATGAAAGTAGGGAAAGAGCCCATGAGGGTTTGGGGAAAATGTCAGCTCTATGGCAGTCGGGACCCTCACGTTCTAGGGCTTCAGTTTTTGGCAGACACAGGATCAGACTGCACGATCATCCCTCAATCAAATTGGCCCAGGCATTGGCAAGCCAGGGAAGTCCCTCCTGTGAACGGGGTGGGGGGACAATCCAGAGCTTGGAAAAGCACCCAACTAGTAGCCATAACACTTCACACAAAACAGGGACCAGAACAAACTGTCGCAATTTATCCCTACATTTTGCAAAACTCTCCACCCTTGACAGGAAGGGATGTTCTAGCTCTGCTTGGAGTCAGAATCACAAATTTATGATAAGGGCCACTGCTGTGCACCCGTTGCTCCCGATCAAATTGACTTGGAAATCTCCAGATCCAATCTGGGTTGAGCAGTGGCCCCTCTCAGAGCCTCGAGTAGCAGCATTGCTGGAACTGGTTGAACAGGAACTGCAAAAGGGTCACATAGAACCCTCCACAAGCCCATGGAACACTCCTGTGTTTGTAATTCCCAAAAGGTCTGGAGAGGCATATCGCTTAGTCCACGACCTGAGGGAAGTGAACAAAACAATCAGACCCATAGGTCCAGTTCAGACACTGTTACCTATGAACTCAGCCATCCCTGAAGGACAGCCATGTGCAGTTTTGGACATTAAAGACTGTTTCTTTTCAATACCTTTGCATCCTGAGGACAGGGAACGGTTTGCTTTTTCCGTGGTTTTTCCAAACGGCAAGCGGCCCAGCCTGCGTTTCCAGTGGAAGGTTCTCCCGCAAGGCATGGTCGACAGCCCAACTATTTGCCAGATCACCGTGGACAAAGCGCTGATGCCAGTCCGACACTCTCATCCCACTGCAACCATCATACAGTACATGGACGACATCTTGGTCTCAGCACAGTCAGCGAGTCAAGTGGATCACCTGGTATCCATGATCACAGAGATTCTCCAGGCCAACGGCTTCGAAATCGCGAGCGCAAAGATCAAGAAAGGACCCTGCGTCACCTTCCTGGGAGTGGGGATCACAAACTCCTACGTGACACCTCCCAAGGTGAAAATTCACCGAGACATCAAGACGCTTCATGACATGCAACGCCTGGTAGGATCACTGCAGTGGCTTCGCAACATCATCCTGATTCCTTCTGAGATCATGGACCCTTTGCATGACCTCCTGAAAGGAAAGCATCCCTGGGAACCCAAGGAGCTGACACCGCAAGCAGCAAGCTCCCTCGACTTCATCGAACGACAGATGTCCACTGCCACACTTGCCAGATGGAATCCAGCGATGCCCTTGGACTTGTATGTACACTTCACACCAAAAGGGGGAGTGGGAGCACTGGCCCAAGGACCTTCTGAAAAAGCCCGACCAATCCAATGGGTGGTCCTTGGAAGACCAGCTCGTGCATTCTCCCCAGCAATAGAATGCATCTCTAACCTCATCATGAAAGGCAGAAAGCTCGCCTTGAAACACCTAGGGACTGAGCCAATGAGAATCCACCTTCCTTTCCGCAAGCAATCAACCACAGACTCAACTACGATCTCAGAACACCTAGCCCTTGCTCTCATCGGATTCGGAGGAAAAATCTCCTACTCCACCAGACCACCTTGGACTCAGCTGCTGACCATAGTCGACATAGACATGCCACCGAAGGTCATGGACAGACCACAACCAGGACCAACAGTCTTCACAGACGCTTCCTCCACGACTTCCACCGTGACAGCAGTGTGGCAGACAGAAGAGAAATGGCATTGCGTCAAAGCATGCGACCCCACACTGTCGGTGCAGCAATTGGAAGCGACAGCAGTAGTCCTGGCGTGTGGACTCTTCCAAGACGAGCACCTGAACATCGTAACAGACTCTATATTCGTGGCAAAGCTCTGTCTGGCTATGGCAGGACCAGGTGTGTCAACATCAACAGCAGCCCTGATGCTTGAAGAAGCACTTTCCTCACGAAAGGGCACAGTATCCGTCATTCACATCAACAGCCACAACCCAGTCAAAGGTTACTTCCAGATCGGCAATGACAAGGCGGACGCAGCAGCGAAAGGCGTTTGGACGCTGCAAGAAGCTCGTCAGCTGCATGAATCTCTCCACATTGGACCCAAAGCACTGGCAAAGAAATGCGGAATCACCGCAGCAGATGCCAAACATGTAGTGGCCACATGCCCTCACTGCCAGAAGTCACCCCTGTGGACCAGTGGGGTCAACCCCAGAGGTCTCAAACCCTCAGAAATCTGGCAGTCAGATTTCACCTTGTGTCAACTGCTGAAACCCCGAGCATGGCTCGCAGTGACCGTGGACACATTCAGTGGAATGATCATAGCCACACAGCATCACAAAGCTAACTCTAAAGCCACAATTCAGCACTGGCTGACAGCTATGGCGTGGCTTGGCATTCCCAAACAGATCAAAACTGACAATGGTTCCAATTTCATTTCTAAACCAGTGCAGGAATTTACCTCCAAATGGGGGATCACACTAGTACAAGGCATTCCATATAACAGTACCGGACAAGCTATAGTTGAGCGGGCAAATCAGACCCTGAAAAACAAAACAGAGGTGTTGGCAAAAGCAGAAGGCTTCACCAATTCTATCCCCTCAGGAGAGCAGACACGTATACTGGCAACAGCTTTGATAGCATTGAATCAGTTCCCTAGAGGAAATGAAACAAACAGTCCTGTTCAAAAACACTGGGCCTCCAAAATGATAGAGGAAGGCCCACAGGTTGCAATTAGGAATGAGCTGGGTGAGTGGGAACGGGGCTGGAAACTAATGCTTGCAGGGCGAGGGTATGCAGCTGTCAGAAAGGACGGGAAAACCAGGTGGTGTCCTCTCAAATCAATTAAACCTGATCTTCACAGTGAGCAGGATGAGACTAATGAAAACTGTGAGTTTCTGTTCACAGGACATGCTGGTGGGGCGGCCACGTAATGCATATATGCCCCTCCCAGAAGAACGGGACACACCACCAAAACGCCAGACAGCAGCAGAGAAACCCACGCGAGTGAGATCTAAGCATCGACAACATATCTGTGTGATTTTGTTGTTGGGGCTTGTCGCCAGAGGACAAGCCAGCCCGAACTACTACCCACATCAGCCATTCAGGTGGGTCTTGAGACACCTTACAAATGATAAGGTGCTCAGAGCCATCACCACACCAAACACTTCATCCTTCGTGCTTCGCACCAACGATCTGTTTCCAGGACGACCAACGATAAATTCCTTCTCAACACCCGTGTACATATCCTACTGGTGCCCAGCTTCAAACCCAGGGAAAAGTTATTGTAATTACCCTGGGTGGGGATACTGTGGGTACTGGGGCTGTGAAACTATAGTCACAGATGCCAGGCCATCAGGGCCTGGGTGGGACCCACCACAGCCCGACCAGTTCCTGCAGTTCACCTGGGCACCCACAGGTTGCAAACCACCTATTTCTGTACAGGGAAACCCTCACCGAAACAGTTATAAAATCCCCAAATTTAAAAAATGTATATATTATAACATGACGGTCTTGCAGCCCAAACATCCTGGTTGGACAGTGGGCAAGGCGTGGACAGTGGTCCTCCACGGGACAAAAGAGTGGGTGAATGTGCGAATTACCAGGCTCCAGCCATCAGCACCCCGAGCGGTTGGACCCAACAAGGTGATTAAAAGCACACAGACAGAGAAAAACATAACTTACCCCAAAATCTTACCCACGAGTGTCACAAAAGACCCAGCCAGTGATGAGAAAGCTCTCCAGATAGGCCGATTTGTCAAGTCAGACCCTGACCCAATTCTTCGTATGTTAGATGCCACTTATCTATCCCTGAATGAATCTAACCCTAACCTAACTAATTCTTGTTGGCTTTGTTATGATGTCCAACCCCCTTTTTATAAAGGAGTTGCTGTAAACACCTCATTCACTTACTCCACAGCCAATGCACCTCATCAGTGCAGATGGGACACACCCCGCAGAGGTATCACCCTGAGTCAAGTCTCAGGTCGGGGCAGATGTTTTGGAAATGCAGCCCTAGCTAAGCGAAAAGGGAATGTTTGCTCCAAAATTGTAAAGCCCAACAGAAAAAATAATAAGTGGGTTGTCCCAGCTGCATCAGCCATGTGGGTCTGTCAGAGATCCGGAGTAAGTCCTTGTGTGTTTCTTCCTAAGTTCAATGATTCTAACGACTTCTGTGTCCAAGTTCTGATTGTTCCTAGGGTCCTGTACCACTCAGATGAAGAGGTATACAACCTCTTCGAAGAACCCAGCCGGCTTCACAAAAGAGAGATTCTAACAGGAATAACTATAGCCATGCTACTTGGCTTGGGAGCCGCTGGAACGGCAACAGGTGTCTCGGCCCTAGCAACACAACACCAAGGACTGTCTCAACTGCAAATGACCATTGATGAGGACTTGCAGAGGATCGAGAAATCCATTTCCTACCTAGAGAAGTCAGTCTCTTCGCTCTCGGAAGTGGTTCTGCAGAACAGGCGAGGCTTGGACCTCCTGTTCATGCAGCAAGGAGGCCTGTGTGCAGCCCTGAAAGAAGAATGCTGTTTTTATGCAGACCATACGGGAGTAGTTAGGGACTCGATGGCAGAACTTCGAAACAGACTGGCTCAGAGACAAAAAGATAGAGAGGCTCAGCAAGGCTGGTTCGAATCCTGGTTTAACCAATCCCCGTGGTTAACCACTTTGATTTCCACTTTAGTAGGCCCATTAGCAATGCTACTTTTAACAGCTATCTTTGGACCATGCCTGCTGAACAAAATAGTTTCATTTGTTAAAACTCGCCTAGAACGGACTAACATTCTGTTCCTAGGCCTGCATGAAATGCCGTGAATTAATCAGGGAACATTGCCCGTCACAAGCTTTTTCAAACTTGCCTGGCAAAAATTTACTCAGGTTTCCAAACTCCTTCTCCCTTTAGTTAGATACTAACCTTCTACCTCATTTAGTGCCTATATATATATATACATATATCTACCTCATTTCTTTAGTGATAGAGGGGGGGGAGATGTGGGGGAGACTGGCTGGACAGGGGGAGACTGGCTGGACAGGGAAAGGCGCTCGGAAGATATCGGGTTGTTACGAGAGGGCCTCAGAAACATTCCAGCCATCAGATAAGATCTACCTCAAGGACACAAGCCCCCTTCAAGGACATACCAGTACCTTTCCGTTCCCCCCAGGAAGTGTAGCAAGACCCTCTGACGTAGGAAAGACCCAGATAGTATTTAAGCTGCCTGTTTCAGATAATAAACGCTTTTTTAACCATCCACCAAATTGGTGTCAGTGTGTTAATAGCCCGACGCCACAAGGAACACGTGGTAGCCGTGCTGTCTATCCTGGATACCAAGCCGCTAGAGTTTGTGGACGAAAAACACAACAGTCACGCAGTCACCAACTTCCTTGGATGACACCTCTGGGTAGGCAAGGATTTGAGGGCATTCTGAAGTATGGAAGAGAAATCTGAAGTTAAGACACTAGAGTGTGAAGACAAGCCAAATGACGTCTGGTCTTGGGAAAGTGGTCTTTGATATGATGACAAAGTTTGACTTACTTTGAGTGCACTGTGAAGGCATCATAGGTCCTGCAGCACAGAGACCCTAAAGTTTTAGGACCACTCTTCACTTCAGTGAACAGGCTGTATTTTCTCAATAAAGCCCTCACTGTGAAAAGCCATAATTTGTTTATAAATGTAAAAGGCTCACTACATATTCAGTGTCTACTATTATTAACCAAGGTTGCAAGTGTTTGCTGTGCTTGCTTTTAGAAATGTATTCCAAAAGGTATAAGTTACCTTTTTACGTATTTACTGAGCAAGAGAGATTGTGGATAAGACATGAGTGAATATGGCTTTTTTTGTCTAGGGTTTTGAGAACTTATACAGCTCTGAAATGCATAATGTTGTTAAGATTCTTGTTCCTGTCACAGATAACAATGAGGATCTTGTCCTTTTGTCCAGAGTTCAGAATCAAACATATCTCTTTTTCTCTGCATTAATAGTTTCTATGGAAGATGAAGACATTGCAAAGAATCATTGTAAAAAACTCACTTTATGTAACTGTAGATTGCTCTTAACAACACAGATTTGCCATGTGTTTTAGTTTTGGGTTTATTTCTATCTAGAAACTAATAATGGTCTATAATATTGTTATTCACATAAAGTTTAAGATAATTTCACCACAGTTATCATAGAGTGTAAGGACAGGGGCATTAGGAAGCCTTTAGTCTCACCTCCTGCTTGAAACAAGAAGAACAAAGAAGTCAGGCCTGGTTAGTCTATCCTATTCTTCTAAACCGTGTAAGATGAAGACTGTAACCTCCTGGGAACTCTGTTCCAGTATGGGATATCCCACTGTTTCCTTCCCAATGCCCTTGGGCACTCCCAGCCTCCTTGCTGGTACAGTGGGGTAAGAAGCAGGAAAAGCGTTGATGCTGTGCAAGCACTGCTCAGCAGAAACAAAAATCCCTCTGTGGTATCAGCACTGCTTCCAGCACAAATCCAAAACACAGCCGTGTACCAGCCACTAGGAAGAAAATGAACACCCCAGTCAAAATAAATACGTCTATCTTTTATGCAGAGATAGGTGCTAATGGGCCCTGCCATAGGATAAGATTTTGAGCAAGGACTCTGAACTGTTGCATTTCAAATATAAAACTGCAAGAAATATTGAGTGCTTGAAAGGAGTAATTTGTAAATTATAATGGTAAATTCAGATGTGAAAATGCAAACATAATATTGAATAGGTTAATTTTTTAAATTTATATTACTTAATATCTTGTACTAAATCCTTTATTTTGAGATGAAAAACCTGTTCATGTTTCTATGCCAATCCTGAAGAGTAAAGAAATCTGTGCAATGAATTCTAATATCCTTTCTCCATCAATGGTAATTAATCACTACCTTGGAGAGAAAGATTAGTAGACTCAATAGTGGTGTTAACAGTCCTATGACTTTGTGTCTGGAAATATTTCCCAAAGCACAAACTTCTGGTGACATATCAGTGTGCAAGGAACTTCACTTTAATTCTTAAAGGAAGTTTGTATCACAGGTGAAGAGAGTTCCAAGTGAAAAGGTTAAGTACTTGTTAGATCATTTTGTTACTAGATGTCAATATAAGATAGTATATGTTAATTTATTTTTAAAGGTATGTGAGTGAGCAGCATAAACGAATGCCATCTGTCTTAACTTTTACTGTCTATTGCAATATGGATTAAAAGAAAGCTGCTGAAAGAAAAGGGTAAAACCACTCCTGAGTACAACCAAGGTTGCAGGAATCCAGGCAGAACTTTGAGCAACAGGGTGAGAAGTGTGTGCATAAAGCAAAGGATTTGTGAGAAACAAAGAAATCAGGGATCTAAAGTACCATGGCAAAGGGCAAAAGGACATTTTTCCTATGATCCCACAAAGTAAAGTGCAGAAAATATTTCAAAACAGAGAACTGGATTAACAAAAGAGTTAGGGAACTGATAGCAATATTGGAGGGAATGACACAACAAAGGCTTCTTATTTTAATTTTTCTAATAATGTGTCTCTTTAAAGTTCATTGCTCTCATTATCGCTTTATAAAACATGGCTTGGGCAATTCAAAGCCCTTAGAGAAAAAATGGAGGCAGGTTCAGTTCAAAGCTCTGGTATTTTGTGTCACTGTTGCTAACATTATTTTTCCCACTTCATAGTGAAAACAGATACTATATTCTAGTATAGAATATTATTCTAATACAAATACACTCAGCACAAGTTAGCTAAGACAAAGGAGTTTTGGCTGGTCTGCTAACAAAATGTACTAGGTACCCTATTGTTGACTTGAAGGGTCACAAAAACCTTTAAAAAACAACAGAATTAAATATTTGAGAATATAGAAAACAAAATCAAAATTCTGGTAGCACTAGCGAATGAATGTTTTTTCCCAATTACTTTGCTAACAGCTGCTATCTGATTTTAGAACTACTCATATTTCAGAGTAGTAGTTGAGATTAGATATTAGGATGAAATTCCTTACTGTGAGGATGTTGAGGCACTGGTATGGGTTGCCCAGAGTAGTCATGATGCTCCATCTCTGGAAATGTCCTAAGCCGGGTTGGATGGGGCTTTGAGCAACCTGATCCAGTGAATTGTGTCCCTGCCCATGGCAGGGAGCTTGGAAATAGATGCTCTTTTAAGTCTCTTCCAACACAAACCATTCTATGATTCTATGACTCAGACTTAAAAAAAAAAAAAAAAAAAACAACAAATGCAATCTGAATTAGTGAATTCAACTTTACTCAACATGCAGTATTATCAGTCAGGCCAGCTCTGTTCAATCTGCTGTTATTCTTCATTGCATGAATTTTTAGAAATTAACTCTGAACTGTAAAAATTAGCTAAATGATTTTTTTAAGCCATTTAAGTGCTACTTGATAGTATCACTGTATCTCATGCCACTACATGACTAGAGCTATGTCTCCAAAGACACTGCTTTTGAAGATGGAACAAAAAGTAAGAAAGTTTCTATATACTCCTTATTGTCTCATTTGCTATTTAAAAACTAATGTTATCTTTTCCTGGTGTTTAGGCTGAGGATGAACTGGGATATCAAATGATAAAAGCAATAGGGATATAAAACAAAGAACTAAAGGAAGTAACAAAATGCCATAAGGTACTCAGAGCTCAAATGGCGTAGACTTCTGGATTACAATGCTGTTTATAGAAGCATTTCTTCCTCCTGTGTCTCAAGTCTAGAGTTTATTTGTGTGTGTATTTTGTTGTTGCTGTTGTTGTTTGTGTGGGGTTTTTTTCCATTATTATTTTTATTTTAAATATATTTTTCTAATCACAGACCACTTCTATTTCCTGGACTGCCAGCTGAGACCTTAAGCCTCAGGCACAAAGAGCTGTTGTTTGCCTGGCAAAGATTGAAGGATGGAAGTGTGCCCTTCTCCTCAGGGGCCAGAGATGAAGCTGGAGCAGGGCAGGCAGCAGTCACGAAACTCAGCTCAGACCAAGGTGAGAATGACACCCTGCACTGCTAGGTCAGTACACAGCCTGAAGTCTTCTACTGTTAATGGCAAAAAATCACGTATTCACTGCACTACATAAGCTTTACAGACTCTCACAGGTGCAAGAAACTGCCAGCCAGCTAATCAGTAGTGTATTTACCCTCTAACTGGCAAGACAAAAAGGCAATCTGGTGTATACTGAAGAATTTATGGTATCCTCTTTAGAAAGCATTTCAGATTATGCATCAACCTATTGCCTTGCTATCCAAAACTGTATCTTCTTGATTTTATTCATTCTGCTATGGATGTTCTGTTGTCATTTTATGCAGAACACTGATTTACAAGATAAAGACTCATGTAAAGTTTCATCCATCCTCAAAGCCCACATGATCCAATAAGCTGGGGGGTTTAATCTTTTTCTCCTATTCTAACATGTTTTCAAATTTTGTCTTCTGTTCTGTCTTCATGTCCTTGCTTTTTACTCAATTAGAAATATATTCTGTTTATTCTTTTTTTCTTTTTTTTCTCGGATAGATTTCTTTTTCTTCATAATTGTATGTATGGGGCTGTGTTAAGGACTTGTGCTGAAAACAGTGTTGATAACACATCAGGGTTATAGTTATTGTTAAGCAGTGCTGGAACTGTTCAAGGCAAAGTTGGATGGAGCTTGAGTTTGAGTAACATGGTCTAGTGGGAGTTGTCCCTGCCCATGGCAGGAGAGTTGGAACTAGATCATCTTTAAATTCTCTTCCCACCCAAACCATTCTGTGATTTTATGATTCTATGATTCTATAACTCACACAATGCTCTACCAGTGAAGAGGCTGGAGGTGCCTGAGAAGCTGAGAGAGGACACAGAAGGGACAGCTGACCCCAACCCACCCAATGGATATCCCAGACCATATGACACTGTACTCAGCAAGGAGAGCTATGGGGAAGAAGGTACAAGTGAGGGGATATTTCGAATTATTTCATTTGTTGTCCTAAGTAATTGTAATATATGATGGAGCTTTGCTTTCTTCAAACAGAAGCAGAACATATGTCCTCTAATGGCCACTAGCGAATGAGTTCCTTGTTTTGCTTTTCCTGCATGCATAGCTTTTTTCTTTTCCTACTGAACTGTCTTTATCTCATCCCATGAGATTTTTCACTTTTACCCTTCCAATTCTTTCCCTTCTTTCCACTTTTCTTAGGCTTGATTTCTTGGCTAACTGTTCAGTTATCCGCGCTCCTAGGAAGTTCTTTCCAACACCACTGACTCATGTCTATCTGATGCTTACTTCTCTCCAGTAGTCTTTTTCATAAGCTGCTGTACAGTGCCTTTTTCTCCTCTTTGCTACACTGCCAGATTAAGGCTTCTACCCCATGTCTGCTCAGTTTTTGACTCTGGAAGAAACAATCTTTTGTGGTGGGTTTTTTTGGTTCTGTTTGTTTGTTTGTTTTAGTGCATCTTAATTGAGATTTAAAAACAAGAATAATTATTTGTGTTACCCACATTTTTTAAGTGTCCTAGTGGAAGGGTGCCACTATTACACTGTACTCATTTTTTTATTTTAAAATGATGCTGCTGGTGTCAGTAACTCTGACTCATTTACAGTTCACTTTCTCTTCAACCTGGCCTGTGACTGCCCTGTTGCTTAGTATCATTAAAAATTTGAATATTTGAATACTTTGCTACAAATGTTAAGAAGCTACTGCTGATCTTGCATCTCTCTAAACATGAGATATATTTACAATTAATATTAGTTCTATAAATAAACACATGGAAGAGTTTCTTAATGAATATTCTCTTTATCTCTAAATTTCTTATGCCCAGAAGAGACATGTGTGTGCATTTGTGTAGAGAGACTGATTTTTAGGAGATTCTCTTAAGCAAATATATAAAAGTGCTGTAGTCATTGATGCAGTCCCACAACCAAATATATAAACAGTGAAATCTATTTCTGAATTTGCAGATATATAATTATGGTTATGGGCTTATACTTATGAACATTGAATTAATTGTGATTTTTTTTTTTTACTAGGTGGATAACATACTGAAACATTTTGAATGTTAATGTTTTAACATTCAAAGGTTTTGGGCTCTAGGTTCAGGGTTACAGTTGCTTTTTTGTGATCATGATCAGTCTGCTGGAAGGCTTTCAAGGGATTTACATGCTCAGAACACTGCCCTATTTTATTTATAAATCATTGTGAAGCAAAATTAAAACAAGAACTGAACTCTTGGAAATGTATCAAAATTGCCAAGGTCTCTGTCTCCCTGAAGAGTGAAAAAAGATCTGTATTAATGGCTTGCTCAGAACTAGTGGAATTATTTTGAAACATAAACTAAAATAATCAGTCAACAAACGTTATCTGCCCTGCATTGAACTTTGTCTGTTTTGCAGGCACGACCATCAGTTGAGCATGGATTCCAAATGAACCACGGGTTAAAAGCCATTTGCAAACTATTTAAAATTCTTTCTTTGGAGCTCCTGACATAAACTACTGTACAGAAATAGAATGTATCATGAATATATAGACCAATAATTTGTCCATGTATTAATGGGCAAAGCATTCATTTCTAAATTGAAATGGCATGGTAAAAGACCCAAATGTATTACAGTCTTTAATTATATAATGCTTCTTAACACCATATATTTCTAGAAAAAAATAAATTTAATTCTTTTCATTTGCATTTATTTGTAGGAATGCTGGTCATTCTGGTTGTATATGCATTTAGCTTTTTGAACACATAAACGTCAACCAGTCTTCTGTTCTTTTCAAAGGACGTAAAAAGATTTTTTTTTTTTTAATGACAGACTGCCTGATATAAAAAGATAAGTGACTTTGCTTTTAAAAGGCAGAATTCTATATTTTCATGACCTTGATTCATTACTATGTGGACAAAGTTAAAGAAAAGATAGTGCTGAAAGGTGCACTATCTGTTAACTTCAGAGTGATTAATGACAAGACAAGATATCAGGTATCTCAGAGTTGAGAACCCATTAGCTTGGGAGAAAGCTGAAAAGCCAGGGGGAAGAAATAAGTCATAGTAATAAAAGGAGATGAAGAAGAAATACAGTTCTCTTGACTATAGATTGATATGCTTTTGTAGCCATCCTTAGTGCCAAAAAGAAACTCAAATTACTGCTCATGTTCACTCCGGCTTTACATTCAAACAAACCATCACAAACTGACCAGTAAGCACTAAGTGCTTAAGTAAGAGAAAAATAACAGATGCCAGCAGCAAACCAAAGAAATCATTCCCTAGAGTGAGGTCATAAAACCAACAAAAACAGTTCAAAAATAGGAAAAAAAATATTAAGTAATTTTTCTCCACTAACATAATTATAAAAAGAAACCTAGATGGTATTAAATAGAATTGTAATAATACAATATAATTTAAATCAATAAACCATGTACATAATTTCTTTTCCTTCAGACTCTAGAGTTCTTCATCGACTCCATGTACTGTCTTAAAACTATTATAAATTTACTTTTTGCAAGGATATCCATTGATGGGAAAAGGAAAATATTTAGGATGAATCAAACTCAAGAGGAATTGTATGAAATTTGCTTTACATTTCTAACTTCTCTGTGTTTGCAATGATCTCCATAACTAAAATATATATATATATATATATTTTTTCTTCATGCAGTACAACATTTCTCTACAGGAATGAACTGTAGTAAAAACTCCATATATGATTTCTTGTGCTAATAGACATCCACAGAATTTTCTGTAGTGTACAATTGTTTAACACAGTGTATAGAGAGGTTCCGTGTTTAGAATAAAAATAGTTTCAGGAACAGTTCTGGTTATGTTTTCTTTTTATAAAACAATAGCAACAAAAAAACCACTGATATAAGAAAAACATGCTTTAGTTGTCAAGTGTTCATAAAATGGTGCCTACTAAGTGATATTCTACAAAATTAATTGAATAAAGACTACCTGCTGGCTTTAAAGGGCAATAATAACAGTAAGAAACTGTGAAACTGCAGCTTTTTGTACTGAACACTTATTAAGCTCTTTATTCCTGCAGGGAAATAGATTTCTTTTGGACAAATCAAGTGAAGAGTGAATGCCTGTGTTCTACATCAATGTGCAGTCATGGAACACCTAAGGCTACAGTGGTCAGGTCTTTCACATGCAGGTCATGGCAGTGACAAGTCTAAGCAGGGAAGATGGTGAGTATGGAGAGGAAGCAGGCACTGCACCCTAGAGCTCATGAAAGCTTCTAGACTGGGGGCAGGACTTTGGAAAATAAGTGATCTCTATTCAAACTGTGATAAAATACCTTTTGAACAAATACCACCTAATCATCAAGGCACCCACTCTCTATAATGATTCTGACAATTTGTAATTGTCTAAATATAAAATTTATAAATTGTCTATATATGTCATACAGTTGACATATTTAGGTTCAAGCCTACCCAGTTTGATGTGTTTGCTGCCTATCTTCAGTGTTATAACAAGATAATGGAGTTAAATGATATTTATTCACTTCTAATTAAAGTAACACACACCAAAGACATCAGCTTATTTATTTTTCAACATACCACATACACACATGCTACGTACCCAAGCTCTGTGAAGATACAAGAAATAGTAGGCACTCTAAACTCCCCCAAATTTTGACAAGCTTTAAAATACTTTCAGCCAGAAATTATTCACTCCATGAAAAGCAACAGTTATGGGATATCACAATTAATTTTAATAAAACAGAGCTATGCCCACTTATTGTGGAGACCATATTAGTTTCACAAAAATTTACTGCACAACACATGCATCTTAGGCCATAACATTTTGCCTTGTTGTTAAAACATATATATTCAGAAATTTTTTTTTTTTGAGACACAGTTATAGTGATCTAATAATATTGATAGAATTGACACATCAGTGAGGAACTCAATTGTTTTAAAAGGACAATAATTAATAAATGTATATAATTAAATCTAGTTTAATTTGTGCCAAATAATGAACCACGAAGTAAAAAACTACATTGGAAACATGAGTACACAGTGAGTAGATGTGGTTTGACCATTTGGTTTTTATTCATAAAACTAAATAAATGCTTAAGCCTTTTGTTCCTCTTGTCCAATAAAGCCATGGTTATTTGGAGCTGCAATTCAGTACATTCAAGATATATTTCTTGCATTTCAAAATGTGTGTTATTTACAGAATGCTTGGAGTTTTCAATTTTTTTGTAAATGATCACTGAACTAAATCCATAAAATTATGTTGGTCGCGCTGGAAAATGAGTTTGACACAAATGAGGGTCTATAATAACAAATTATTGAAATTTGTTGGGGACAGCTTTTGCTGTAGATGGGTTTCAAAATACTACAGAAAAATAGGATGCAATCCAGTGAAATGTGCAGAGTCTACATTTAGATAAGAATACTCATCTGTGCCATAACTGACTAAACAGTATTTAGAAATTAGTTTCATGCATTTAGAGCTTAACAATCAAAATGTGAATCAGTAATTTTTTTTTTCATTCTAAAAAATATTTGTTTAAATGGAAATATTTTCCTTATAAATAAATTTTAAAAAAATCTATAAGTCTTAAAATACATCCTTCTCTGCTTTTTTTCCTTTATGCATAGATTCTAATTTGAGGCCATTGAATCACAGACTGGTTTGGGTTAGAAGGGATCTTTAAAGGTCCTCCAGTCAAACAACCCCTGCAAAGAGCTGGAAAACCTTCAACGACATCAAGTTGCTTAGAGTCCTGTCCAACCTGGCCTTGAATGTTTCTGCCATCTAGCACCTACCACCTGAATAGATAAGTAGAAGCCACAGATAGGAAAGCTGAGATGGGAATATGCAATTTGTCCTTACTATGATTATATTATTTCCACATATTTTCTACACTTTTCTTTTTATTCTTGACTATGTTAACTCAAGCAGAGCAGAAAAGTAGAAAAAGTGACATGTCAATGTTGTAGGTGGAGTTTAGAAGTGCTTGGCCACCTTAACTGGGAAGTTTTGGGTTGCCAAACTGGGAGAAGACAACAAACAATGTATGATTACTGACAAATCCATTTTGTACCTAAGGAACTGGTAGGCCAGGTACTGGTGTTAAAGAGAGGCAGGTTATTTTACTACGATTAAAGATAATATACTTACTATGAGGAAAGAACAAAGGAGGTCAGAAAACTGTATCTTTATAGTGTCACAAAGTTGATGGCATGAAATGATAAACCCTTGAGTTCTTATTTAAAGAAAGGACCTAGAGAAGCATAGCTCTGGATAGAAAATAAAAGTATACTACTGAGTTTCAGAACACTGCTCATCATTACTGTAGTACTTCAATCAGCTAAGAAGGAATAAATATATCCTCATACATAGTCTATACATAGCAGTTTTCTAGTTAGATCATTGAGAGGTAGTTTAGAAGTTGCAGATGTCAGAATTACCTATGTAACATGAAGTTTGAGTGCAGATATCAACCTATAGGTTGCTACATGTCACAGGATGCCTGACAATTACAATTTAAGTACCAATCATAACACATTAAAGGATTCAGATTCAATTAATCAGAAGAGCAGAAAAGAAAAACATAATGGAAGTCATTCTTAGTATTTAGCTCTTTAAATGATCAAATGGAAAATGTCAAGTAATCAAGCTATTTGCAAATACCTGGAAGAGAATAAAGATACCATAAAATAGCAAAAATAGGCAACACAAGTTGTAAGCTACAAATCTAGTCAAACCAATCTATGTTTATGGAAAGCAACAAGTATGTTAATGACATACCACATTTATTGTAATATAGCATTTGACATTGTTTTTCATAAATAGTTGAAGAAAACATATTCTACTTGTATCTCAGGTTACCTGTTCAGTTGAAAAAATAATGTAAAATAGAAAGGGAGTCATTATAGAAACTCCTGCTTAAAAGAAGAAGAAGCATCAAAATTTAAAAGAGCAGATTTCACAAAGACAATTTGAATAAATTTGTGTTGAATTTAAGGAAAAAAAAAAACATAGTCTTGGACTAATGTGATGACAGCTTCCAAATACAAGAAAGATTTCAAGATTTTCCCTCCAAGAAAATCCTATAATAGTGTGAATGACCAAAACAGAGAAACCCATTCCAAAGACAGAGTCAACATGGAGGTCAGCATGGTGTGTTGAGGACTGTTCAATATCACACCATTTGGGGTTACTGGAATCTATACAGCTAAAGATTATGTATGCTATTTTATCTATTTTTTTTATTATTATTATTTTGCTAGCCATTATAGACATAATTTTAAATCATCATTTAGCATAAGGCTTTAAAGAGCCTGAGTGACTTTTTTCTTGAGGTCCTAGCAGACTAGTACCTACTGGTAAACACTTTCATGCTAGGAAGTGCTACAAAATAAAGTGAGGAGCAATGACTAGAAATCACATACTGATTATCTTGTTGCAGCCCAATAAAAGATTTTTTTTTTTAATAGAGAATGTTATAGGTATCCAGCAGTGGAGAAGAGGGACGAAGTAGATAATACTGGCATTAATTTAATATTACATTGGTTTTTTTTCAGCTCACATGGAAGTCAGGCAGCATACACTACCTTGAGGATGTTCTTTGCTTTGTAAAAGGCAAATGTGAGATGTGCTTGAGTTTTTTTAAAAATAATTTCATCAGAATACTCTTGAAGTATAAATGTTGAACAAAGCTAGAGTAAAATGTAGAAAAACTGGCAAATAACAAGCTGCTTACCACAAATGCTAAAATATTTTAAAATGCTAATGAAGGAATGTATAAATGTCAACAAAATGCAAAATGGTATTACATCAAACATCTTTGCAGTGGCTTCAAATTATATATGTCCCTATGATGGTGCTATTGCACAGCAATTCAATGGAGATGATCAAATTCCCTGAAGTGATGGAAAGAAATCCTGAATCTTGGTGCAAGGTGAACAATTCAGTACAATGCAGATGATTAAATCATTCATCTATCATTTCTGACAAAATGCTAAATGAAACTTAAGCTACCCATCAAGAAACAGATAGCAGCAGTACCACCTTTGTGATATGCTTAAAACTACTTAACAGCTGCCATAGTCATTCAACAGAAACTTGCAGCATTCCCATCAAAATAGAGAAATATAGGAGACATTACTGACTCAGAAAGACTGTGCTTTTGACAAAGTTCATATAAAGAACATTTTTTCACTTGAAAGATAATGTTCATCTCTTCAAATAGAAAAATGACTCCTCAGGCATGATAATGACCATACTAATTCTCCCAGTGATAAAAATATTATTAGGAGAATTATGCTTGACAGTGCTGATCCTAATAAATTTCTAGCTAATCTGTTCAGTTTCTGATTTTACTGGTTTTGCCTGGGATCAAGTGAATTTTATTCATAGTAGTTAGTATGGTGCTGTGTTTTGATGAAAACTGTTCTGAAAAATCAAGCATGTTTTAGTTATTGCTGACCAGTGCTTACACATAGCATCAAGGCCTTTTCTGCTCCTTGCCCCACTCCACCAATGTGCAGGCTGGAGGTGCAAAAGGAGGTGGGAAGGAACATGGCCAGGATAGCAGACCACAACAGACCAAAGTGATATTCCACACCATATGGTGTCATGCTCAGCAACAAAAAGCTGGGAAAAGGAGGAAGGAAAGGAGGATATATGGATTGATGATGTTTGTCGTCCCAAGTAACAATTTCATGAGATGGAGCCCTGTTTTCCTGGTGGTGGCTGAACAGCTACCTGCCCACGGGAAGTGGTAAATGAATTCTTTAATATGCTGTTCATGTGTGGACAGGTTTATCTTTACCTATTAAACAGTTTTTATCTCAGCCCATGAGTTTTCTCATCTTTACTCTTTTGATTCTCTCCCCCATCTCACTGGTGAGGAGTGAGCAAGGCTGGGCAGGGCTTTCCTGCCTGCTGGAGTTAAACCATGACCCTGATAAAAGCTGGTATGATTTGTACAACAAAGGAATTTTTAAAATAATATACAGCAATACAAATCAGTCAGTACTATCAGCTATCAGATTCCCTGGAAGCTTCAGGGAAAAATCATTATACAGACAAGTTTTCAAATGTATTTTTTAATTCATAATGGGTAAGACACATCCTTGTTTAAAGCAGACTTTAGGTCTTTCAGTGATAAAAAGTTACAATGCAATAATTTATCTGATAGTACAACCTTCACATTGTACTTAGTTGGCAGAAAGGAATCTGTATTTGTCAGCATATGTAAGAGAGAGACTTTGTGCTAAATCAAAATTTATGTAATTACTGGGCTATAGACTGTTCTTTGCCAATCATTATGAACATATTAGGATATATGTCATATATCATCAACTCTTTTGATCAAAACAACAAGCGATTAAACCTTCACATCAACATTGAGGAAATTAATGTCCTCATCCATCTTCACAGTACTGAACAGCTAGAAGATGCTGAAAATTCAGTTAGATCTGTGCATTGCTATTGAATAACTTAAAAATCTGTGTGAGAATTTAGCTAGGCTGACAATATCACTGATAAAATATACATGGATAACAAAGAGATGAATTCGAGTTCTGTTTTGGGACATTAAAAACTCATGATTCATTATTTTTAATGCAAGTATGTTCTATTCATTTATTCAAAACCATTTTTATGCAATGTGCAGAAGTTAAGAAACTTGCAGTCATCAGAATAAGCATCTCAGTGCTTTTGTTATGAGTCTGTATGAATTATTTTGCTGAATAAAGTGACAGAATATAATTCTGACTACTGAGAAAAACAACACAGCTGGATGATTTTTTAAGAAAAAAATACACTTGTCCAGGTGTCTGTATGTCAGGTAATAGACTGCTGCAACCTATTTTCACTGACCAGGTAATATATGCATACATGGCTGAAATGAAGGCTAATGAAACACTACATGGATATGCTCAAGATAAATCTGAAGTGGAATGGCAACAGTACCACCAAAATGTATAAAGCTAAATGATAAGAGTAATATGTTGTATCAGAGAATCTATGTTGATATTGTTAAGGCCTTCAAGCAAAAATTGATTGAAAAAAGTGACTGCAGTGAAAAGTGCAAAATATTTTTATGGCATTTATCTTACTAATTGGCTACAAAATAACATGATAATTTACAGTGGCTACAAATTATGATGCCTTCAAAAAACAAAACTAATTTTTCATTAAGAAACCATAAAACTGAATTTTCCCATATTGAATTAGTAATGGCCCTGTAAAAACATCTGGAAACACATGAAACAGTTTGAGATTTAGGCTATCCTGATGAAAATCTGGCACTGCAGAACTTTGGAGTGAGGGGGTGCTGAGAAAGAATTAGACTTACAGATTTACAGGAGTTGTAATAGTGATGTGTAGATGAAACGGTCTAATTTTTATTAAACAAAGTGTTTGTGGACTAATCCTGGTTATATATATATATATATATATATATATTTAATATTCTTCTGGAAAAGCCTAGTAACATATAAGCTGTGATCAATTTAGCTAAGCAAATATAACTACCATTTCCACCCGCATGTTGATGACATAGTACAAAGTTGGTTTTTTTAAGTCTGACCTATTATGCGAAAACAGCCAGCACAATATTAATTTGTGAGGATGAAGCCAAGCGAAATAACACATGTTTACATTCAGAAAATATCTACCTTGTCATGGTCTTCTGCTCAGCTATTTTCTCTCACATAGATGATAGGTAGTTTTGTGTAAAGGCCTTTAAAATTACAACTTACTTCATTTCAACTTATGAATATGATACAGAGTCTCTCCTGCCAGGAAATGCTAATTTATTGATTTTACTGCTGTGGACAAGTGAGCAGTGACACCATTGCCTTTTACTTCTTATGGTTTCCTTAGCAACTATATTACTATGTTAACCTTTGGTTATTATTAATTTCTTTATTTTATATTTTAACTTAAGGTTATTCATTTATTTTGTGCTTCTTTATTAGAGATCATTAAACTCTTAAATTATTCTTAATTTATTCTAAAGCATCAACAAGTTCTTAGAAAGTTCTTGATTTCCTCTACAGCACTCTATTACATTATTCTTTAATTGTATAATTTAGTCTTCTTTTTCAGTATTTCTTTCCCTCCAATCATTTTAACTGCCATTAAAGCTGCTGCTTCATATCTCTTTTTTCCAATTAGTATGCCTAGAGGATTCATATGAGACTGCTATTGAGTGAGCTGAATTGAAAATATTATGGTATTAGCAGGAGGCTATTATACTATATACAGTATATAGTTCAACCTGGGGGAGACTGAGGGGAGACCTCATTGTGATCTTCACCATCTTCATGTGGGGAAGTGGAGGGGCAGGCTCTGATCTCTTCATTCTTGTGACCAGTGACAGTGTCGGAACCCAAGACATCCCTTTGGATGTCCCGGGCGGTCCAAGACCCCAGGAGGGGGTCCAGAGACCCTGGAACAGCAATAAAAACACCAGTGCCTTTGATTTTAGCCCCTGGGAGCGATTGCCAACATTATATGAAGAATTACAAGTCACAGGTGTGTAGTTAGGATATTAAATAACTTATTTTTGTGTATTAATATGGATTTTGGGGGTTCACAAAGGAGGCTCAAGGAGACAAGATGGAGGGATTTGGGTGTGTCCCTTGTCTTTCTTCTTCTTCTTCTTGTCCTCCATCTTTGGGTGAGGTGGTGGCATTTTCTTATTGGTTTAGTGTAAAAGTGCACAGTTTAATAAAAGCAGTAGATATTGGTATAGTAGTGAAAACAATGGGGATGTAATAATTAGTATAAAAGATTATGACCGCCCAGGAGCGGGGCAGATAGCCTTCGGCCGCGGTGTAGGTGACATCTACGCCGGCTGAAGGAAAAATATTTAAGAACACGATAGAATAAACAACTTTGATAAGACGATCGACGCCTCCTGACTCTTTCTTCTGGCACGGGGCTTGGAGAAAAGGACTTTACCAACAATTCTCGGCAGGCTATCAGCCCAGGATCCGAGATGACAGGACTTGAGGAAATGACATGAAGCTGTGTCAGGGGAGGTGCATATTGGACATCAAGAAAAGGTTCTTCACCCAGAGGGTGGTCAGGCACTGGAACAGGCTCCCCAGGGCAGTGATCACAGTACCAGCCTGACAGAGCTCAAGAAACATTTGGACAGTGCTCTCAGACACATGGTGTGATTCTTGGGGTGTCCTCTGCAGGGTCAAGAGTTGGACTCAATGATCTTGATGGGTAACTTTCAACTCAGAACATTCTATGATTCTATGATCCTGAAAATGTAATTGCTACTTGGTGGCAAAAATTTGCACTGGCAATCCTAAAGTAAATAAATCAAACAACAATGACTAGTTCTTTTCTGGTTGTTTAGTTACTCCTTATGCAGCTAAATTTGCTTCAAGGGAATGCACAGGAACTAAAAGACTTTTTGGAATGCAGAGCCCCATAACCTCTTGAAAGTAGTATGTTGTAGATTCACTTTTATAACAACAAACAATCTACATTTTGGAAGACATGGGATCTCTTTGAATATTAAGGACAAAGGTATTTCCAGAATGATGGTTGATTTGGACTTTAAATTAGAAACCAACAGAGCAGAGAGAAAGTTACCAACAGCCTGTAAGGGAGTGACAGACAAGGTTGACTAGAGTCTGAAGTGATGTGAATGAAAGGGAACACAAAACCAATAAACATGGCTTAAGCAAGACCACCTCCAGCATTTGCATGAAAGCAGAGAAGTTCCTACAAAACATTATAATGGAACAAAAAAAAAAAGAGGCTGTTTTTGAAAATCAATACACCAAGGTGTTTTATTTCAGGTACCTCTGCACATGAAAAATAACATGAGAAACTGGAGGTGTTTGTGCTGTTGTAGGACTATAATCTTGTTGGTATCACAGAGACTTGTTTTAGATGGGTTGTTTAATGAATGCTTCAACGGAGGAATACAGCCTCCTTAGGCTTGGCAGGGCAGACAAGGATGAGCAGTTGCTCTCTATGTGAGTAAAAAGCAGAAATATGGAGCTCCATGTGGATGTGGATGGTAAGCTGACTAAGAGCTTATGTGTGAGGACGAAAGAGCAGAGTGGTATCCGTGACAAGTGTGTGGCTGCTATAGACTGGCTGACCAGGAAGAACAAGTGGGTGGTGCCTTCTCTGGGCAGAGAAAAGCAGTCTTGTGTTCACAGAACTTTGACCTCATAGGAAATGTCAGCTACACTGATATCTGCTCAAGGAACAGCATGGCAGGGCATAAGCAACCCAAGAGGTCCTTAAGGATCATTAATGACAACATCCTGACCCAAGTCATAGAGGGGTAATGAGGACAGATATTCTGGTTGACTTCACACTTGCAAACAAGGATTGGCTAACTGGGGATTTGAAGGTTGAAGGCAGGCAGCCCTCCAAACTGTTTATGGTTTGAAGAGATTCTTTCTTTTTTTTTTAACTCATTACAAGTATAACATTTAACACATTTATTTCTTTAGTCTTCCAGGTCAACCAAGTCTTCCTGTTATTTTTTTTTAATTCTCCTTTTTATTGAAGGAACATCCTAACTGGTATATTTAGCAAATTTCATTACTACAGCTTTAACTTCTTTGCTCAAGTTGCAACAATTGTTGTTGCCACTGTTGATCATCTCTCATGCATATTTGTACACCTCACTTTCCTAACAACCAGTTTTCACCAGTAAGTGTAAATTTCCAAGTGTAATCACCATTCTATGTGGGTGTCTGATACAGATCTATAAATCACAATATTTTGGACATTTATAGATGAATATGTTATTTGATTGCAATAGAGTTTTCACCAGAAGTTTGTTATATTAAGTAAAGTGAAGCTTATACATTTTCCTATGAGAAGCTGCAGTAAAATCTGTGGATATAGAATAGCTTAATATTGTAATACACACTTTTATAAAAACATAAGCAGCCAGGTACTATAATTTCTATTGTTTTGCATAACATTTTTTGCTATTTTAGGTCCTATGAATAAATTTCCTTGTTGCATACGGTAGGGATCTTATAAAAGAAAAGCTTTACAAAATCAGGGCTTAGGCCTGTTACTTTTCTAAGTACAGCTAGGCAGCTAGCTAAGTTCCCATGTGGAAGAATCTTGAGAATGAAAGTCACTTAACACAGCAATTTATTCTTGTGAGAAAATAAGATTGCACCTGCAAAAACAATAAATCTATCCCATGAGAATCAGTGAATAAAATGTTTAAACAATCCAGGAATAGAGAGATTTGATGGACAGGTAAAATGCCATTTTACTAACCAATGAACTGAGTGGCAAGAAGACTACTAGCCAATTGGAGTTGAACATGAGGTACATGAAAACTCTGTAAAAATGGGTTATGTGAATAAAGAATTGGATTTTTCTGCATGAAGAAGCTGAGTCCCATCTGCTTGTTACTGCAATTCCCTTTTCATGAAATCTGAGTTTGAATATTTTCTGTTGCTGTGTCCTACATATTATAATAGGATATATCACTGTGATGCCTATCATGGAATTCATTTATGCACACAAAATTCCAGTGAGGCTACAATTGTCCAATGAATAAACAGGAATTCATGTTAAAACACATGAGCTATATTCTTGTCTCATACAGTGTCCTAATGAATGACTTAGGTGGTTCAGATTTCGTTTCCTGGAATTCAGCTGACATTATTTCAGTCATAAAATCTTTGGAGAAGATACATTTTTGCTTGCACAGTCCTTAGTACAACAATGACTGAAGTTGCAGCTAGAATTAATATAAGGGTGATATCTGCTATTTTTTCAATTTCACAGTATTCTATCTTACTCTGTTTTCTTCTTTCTCAATATGAATTTCTTAAGCTATTATTGTAAAACCACTGTGAAATAGTAACGGTAACCTTTTATTTTGCTCAAACTAGGGATTTGATTTCAAACTTTTTCTCTTTTAGAAATTTGTTACTTGCTTAATGCTGAGAATTTTAAACAGTCTTCTCTTCAAAGTGGCAGTAACTTTATTGGCTATGTCACTTTCATTATTTCCTGCAGAATTTGTCTTCTTTCTAGAATGCCTATTATTTTTAATATTTAGTTTGTCAGAGTTTGTGAGATTTCAGTATGGTCTCTAAGCTTTCATACTACCTTGTGAGTTTTATTTTTTTTCCTCTTGGTAAGTGTAATTTATAACTCTGTAAGTGAAATGGCAGCACAGCCAGAACAAAAAAGAAATATTACATCTCCATTTTTTCATCAATATTAACCCAATATATTGCAATGTATGCTTTGTCTTCACCAATACAACTCTGATTGCTAAATATGAATAATGACAGTCAAACCATGAGAAATCTCTGTTGTATTATCTACCTATCTGTCTATTCATCCATCACCCTACTATCCAGTCACTTCCATAAAACTGAATAGTGATATATTTTATGGACTTAATGGAGCCTTTGGCATATCTCCCATTTCAGGCCCAGCATTGTGCTGAGGTAGAGCTCTTTTGTTCCTGGTATTTGCTGTGGTTTATGGTTAACAAAGAATGCCATATTTCAGGAACCTTTCATTCATCAACCTCATTGACTTCTCCAGATTTCCAACCATAAGCAGTATTAAGAACACTCACTTTTGCCTTTTTGAAAAGTGTTTCTGGTTTTATTTCAACCACTTCCATTCCTCTTATTTTTCGTTATTTTATCTCTTCTTTTGTTATCAGGTGGGGGTTTTTTTCTCTTTGAATACTAATTATGAAACTTAAAATGTCTTTCTCTAAATCCTCATTTGTATTCAGTTTATTAGCTGATGCCACCTTCTGAGCCTATATTCTGTGAAGTATCACAAACATTAAACTCAGTTTTATAGAAATAAATTTCTTTTTCCTGTTTTTTCTTTTTTTTTTTCCCCACTCCTCTGTTGCGGTGTGGTTTTATCTAATGATTTAAGTGTAGTTTTCCTTCTGTTTTGTAAAAGATTATTTAATGGTTCATTCCATGTTTCCCTTATTCCCTTCCCCACTTGGTATAGTCCCCGCCTCTGGAAATCCCCTTGAGTTGTTTATCCCAAGTCTGTTATATGTCAATCATACATTGCTCCCCTCCCAGACCTTGCCAGTCTCAGGGAGGCCTCTCCTCCTTCTAGAAAGCTCAGAGAGGCTCAGTCCCTGATTGGGGCAAGTCTGCTAAATCCCCCACCCCTCAGTTCTCATTTGGTATTGTATGTACCACACCTTTTATGTTATTGGGCTTTCCTTGTGTGACCACTCCTTCTGTCTGTACCCTAAAACCCCCTGCGCAGCTGCAGTTCTGGGCTTTTCTGGGCTGTGCCTGGGGGACCCCAATAAATATCACCCCATGGCGCCTCAGGGAAGTCTCCTTCTCCTTCCTTCGCCGTAGCCGCCCCTCCACCGCCCGTGCAGCAATGCACTTACCCACCAGGTGGGTCCTGCCTGTCCTCCTGCAGACCCTACCGAGGCTGTGACCGTTCCCTGCCAGGGCAGCCAAGACCAGCTGGGAGGCTGCTGGTTAGCGGGCAGGGGAACGCGTCACTCCTCAACTATGTCCTCTTTTGTGGTTTCATACTATCTTCTTTAGTTATACAAAAAGTTATTATTAAATCTTGGCTTTAAATGTTTGAGTTCTACACTGATTAGAGTTACATGAAACAGCCTGGATAATGTATCTGTAAAGGTCTATTAAGAAAAAAAATGTGCTTCTGGCTATATAGAAATGTTCTTCCTGCTTCCTACTGCTTGTCATATTTCATATTTTATATATATATTTATAACATTAAATAAAGATTGTTACACTGGTGTGTTAAAATCGAAAGAGAAGTTGTATTCTTTCCCCAAATAATCTTTTAGAGAACTGACTACTTAATTAATAAATACTATTGATGATATTCCCTTTCATAAAGCACCTAGCAGATGTTGAAACAATAAACTAAAATTAACAATTATCTGGAATTTATGTCCAAACATTTTCTCATTCCTTATTTGCCAATTTATTTACACTTTTGATTAATACCTGTAGCGGCGCGTTTTCTGGTTTTTACTTATTGTTAATAATAATTTGTTCTGTAATGGTTTTTCCCAAGTTCCCCCTGTACTTCTCCCCATTTGGTACAATCTCCTGCCTGGGAAATTCCCTTTGTTCCCCTCTGTTGCAATATGTTGTCAATCATCTGTTGCTCTCCTCCCAGTGCCTGCCCCCCTCCAGGAAGCCTCTCCCCCTCATTCCAGAGACTTCGGAGGGACTCAGTCCTGGATTGGAGCAGGCTTGGAGTCCCCCACCCCTCGTTTCCTATTTGCTGTCTGTGTGCCCTCCCCATTCCCCTGACTGGTTTTCCCTCTTGTATCCACCCCCTTCCCCTGGTCCCTGATAAGCAATGAGCCCACCCCCTCCGGCCCTCTCTCTCCTGGGACGCGTGGCTGCCTGCACCATGGGGTGCATGTGACAATAAACTCTATCTTGCCACGAGGCCTCCTCCTTCTTACCTTCCTTGAGCCTCACTAACAGCTCTCGTGCAGCTTCTGAACTACCAAGGAGGTAGTGGCCAGTCTGCTAGCCACTGCCCAACCAGACTCAAAACAATTCCCAGCCAGGGCAGCCGGAATTAGCTGGAAAACCATCTCCAGCGGGCACAGGGAATTATTTCAAATACCCTTTTATATTTTAATGAAATGAAACTCACAGAATTTCTCCTTCATATTTTAGGTATTTAGCTGAAACATACAAGTTGCTACTATCTTGCTTACTGTGTTATCTTTGTTGTCAGTGGAGAGACAGACAATTCTAGGGCAGACCAAGCAAGATCAAAATGAATGTCTCCACCGAATTCATATTATGATTTTGCTAAAATCTGAAATAAATCACTTTTGAAAACATACCAAAAATTCCAATAGTGACTCAGATGCTAATTATAATCAGTTGAGAAGTGATACATATACAGTGATAAGCTTTTAAACACTAGTGCTTCTCGTAAGGTATTGCAGATTAGACAGGTACGTAAAAAGTGAATAATCAGAAGACTTTGAGAAGGGCTCTGGAGAGTTCAAAGCAGAGGCTTCAAAAATACAGAAACATCAGACTGCAGTGTGATGCTCATTAATTGGCCAATTGATATAAAATTGTGTAACAAGCTCATGAAGCTGTCCATAACTTACAGCATGTCTGGAAGCATCTTTACAGTGCATACAAGACTACATAAAAAAGAAACGATTCTATAGATGTTGTGCTTCAGAACTGCATATGCAGGCTGATCACTCTGGCATCTGACAACGTATTACTACATACCTATTGTTCTATTGTCATTAAAAAAAAAATTATTTAGTATTTAGTCTGAATATTTTCCGACTCATTGGTCTCATTACCCATTTTTAATGCCTGTCTGTTTAAACCAGATATAACATTTGAGATAAGTAGACTCAAAATCATGTAGCTAATTTTACCTTCTTCAAAGGAAATATAAGCATCTAGGGTTTTTTTTATCTGCCATTGTCTTTTCTTGGTATACCAAAAATATTAATACACCTGCACTCAGTGCCATTCAGAGTACATCTTTCCTCCTCACTTTCTTAGGCCTCACTTCACTCCACTCTGGACTGCTACACACCCTGCAGGGAAATGCTTACTCCAACATAGTCTTCACCAGCAGCTGCAAGGGAATATCTGCTCTGGTGCCTGCAGCACCTCCTTCTCCTTCCTTTACTGGTCTTGACATTTGAGCTCTTTCTCACATTTTTTTACTTTATTCCTCTGTGCAACACTTTTCCCTTTCTCAAGTACATTTCACCCAAGATGCCCCAACCTCTGCTGTGGGCTTAGCCGTGACCTGCAGTGGGTGGGTTGGAGCTGGCTGGAACTGCAGCTTGAACTAGGCACTCTATATGATGATAAATATGGCTAAGCCTCCTGAAAAAAGGGGAGGGATTCTAGATTACTTTTAGATATCTTATTCTCTTCTTTTTTTTTTTTTTTTAATTTTACATCCTCTTAAATAATAATGGTATCAGGTAACAGCCTCTTCTTTTGTACATATGAAAACTCTTTGTAAAGATGGTGTTTCCTCCTAGTTAAATGAGATTCTTAGAATCATATAATCATAGAATATGCTGAGTTGGACCCATCAGGATCACTGAGTTCAATTCCTGGCCCAGCAAAGGATAGCCCAAGAATCACACCATGTACCTGAGGGCAAGCTACAAACATTTCTTGAGCTCTGTCAGGCTTTGTGCTGTGATCATGTGTCTGGGAAGCCTGTTCCAGTGCTCATCCTCTGGGTGAAGGACCTTTTCCTGATATCCAACCTAAACCTCTCCTGACTCAGGTTCAGGCTACTTCCTCAAAACCTGCCACTGGACATGAGAGAGCTGAAATACCTTCCCCTCCTCTTCTCCTCATGGGGAAATTGAAGACTGCAATGAGGTCTCCCCTCAGTCTCCTCTTCTCCAGGCTGAACAGATGAAGGGACTTCAACTCCCCCTTAGATGGCTTCCCCTCAAGGCTCTTACCATCCTCATGGCCCTCCTTAGGACAGCTTTATGTTTTTGTATTCATCTGTACTAAAAGCTATAGCTGCATCACCTGCAGCACCGTTATTCACACTCTTTTTGCTTTAAAAGGTTTAAAAATGCTGATTTCCTGTTTTCTATCATACATGGAATCTGATTCTGATCAGATTAGGAACAGAAATAAAGAAGTTAATGAATGTTGCTTACATCTGAAATATCCATCAGTTTGGTGCTCGTGTTACATACTGCTACGTATTTTAGCACTTCACAGGTCCTGTTATCTTCCAAAGTCTAAATTTAGTAGTAAGCACAATGTAAGGTTTTTTCAGGAAGATCTGTTTTCCAGAAGACCATTTGTATAACTGTTAATTGTATAGTCATAAAGAGTATTAAGATATTAACCACGTTCTTCCACTTCATGTTTTAGAGGACTCACGGTAATATTTTATATAGTAAGGCCTTTATCAACAAGCATCTCTTTTAATTCACATGAATAAAACCATTTGAAATAATTTATGGAAAAATATAATTTAAATATTTACTTTAGTCCAAGGCACATCATCAATGTCAAACAAAATACTTTTTTCAGTACAGCTGATTTATTTTCTAAGTTGGAAAAGAAAAGGATGCAGGAATTATCAGAATGTAAAAGAAGACACAAGAAAAACAATATGAGATTTTTAGAGTATTTAAAATACAAAACAGTAAATGGGCCAGACCTTATTAGTTATACTAAATCTAGTTTATCTCTTTCATTTTAAAAAAATAGACCTTTTGCATACTTGAATGCACTTGCTATGGAATAATTTGAAAATTAAATCTAAAGATAGGAAATTAATTGATCAGATGTATAACTCTGCAAAGTCATAATTAATGAAAATATGATACTGTAGTAATCCCCAGTTGATACTTGTGCTGAGATTCTTCAGCCTCTTGTCTGACTGGAACTGTGGGGTTTTTAGGAATAGGACTTCTTCCCAGCTATATCAAGGACTGCAGAAGGTACCTCATTATACAAATCCTGTATACAAGTCTTGTTACAGGATGACAAAATGAACAATATAATGATCTGATGAATGGATGGGTACCATTAGCTTGCAATCAACTGTGATGCCATACTGAGGCCTCTGAGACATCACCTAATCTTCCCAACATTTCTCCCTTTCTCCCTCATGACCCACCTTTCTTTCTTTCTGTCTTTCTTTCTGTCTTGTCTTGTCTTGTCTTTCTTTTTCTCTCCTTCCTTCCTTCCTTCCTTCCTTCCTTCCTTCCTTCCTTCCTTCCTTCCTTCCTTCCTTCCTTCCTTCCTTCCTTCCTTCCTTCCTTCCTTCCTTCCTTCCTTCCTTCCTTCCTTCCTTCCTTCCTTCCTTCCTTCCTTCCTCCCTTCCTTCCTCCCTCCCTTCCTCCCTCCCTTCCTCCCTCCCTTCCTCCCTCCCTTCCTCCCTCCCTTCCTTCCTCCCTTCCTTCCTCCCTCCCTCCCTTCCTCCCTCCCTTCCTCCCTCCCTTCCTCCCTCCCTTCCTCCCTCCCTTCCTCCCTCCCTTCCTTCCCCCCTTCCTTCCCCCCTTCCTTCCTTCCTTCCTTCCTTCCTTCCTTCCTTCCTTCCTTCCTTCCTTCCTTCCTTCCTTCCTTCCTTCCTTCCTTCCTTCCTTCCTTCCTTCCTTCCTTCCTTCCTTCCTTCCTTCCTTCCTTCCTTCCTTCCTTCCTCCCTTCCTTCCTCCCTTCCTTCCTTCCTTCCTTCCTTCCTCCCTTCCTTCCTCCCTTCCTTCCTCCCTTCCTTCCTCCCTCCCTTCCTCCCTCCCTTCCTCCCTCCCTTCCTCCCTCCCTTCCTCCCTCCCTTCCTCCCTCCCTTCCTCCCTCCCTTCCTTCCTCCCTTCCTTCCTCCCTTCCTTCCTCCCTTCCTTCCTCCCTCCCTTCCTTCCTCCCTCCCTTCCTCCCTCCCTTCCTCCCTCCCTTCCTCCCTCCCTTCCTCCCTCCCTTCCTTCCCCCCTTCCTTCCCCCCTTCCTTCCCCCCTTCCTTCCTTCCTTCCTTCCTTCCTTCCTTCCTTCCTTCCTTCCTTCCTTCCTTCCTTCCTTCCTTCCTTCCTTCCTTCCTTCCTTCCTTCCTTCCTTCCTTCCTTCCTTCCTTCCTTCCTTCCTTCCTTCCTTCCTTCCTTCCTTCCTTCCTTCCTTCCTTCCTTCCCCCCTTCCTTCCCCCCTTCCTTCCCCCCTTCCTTCCTTCCCCCCTTCCTTCCTTCCTTCCCCCCTTCCTTCCTTCCTTCCTTCCCCCCTTCCTTCCTTCCCCCCTTCCTTCCTTCCTTCCCCCCTTCCTTCCTTCCCCCCTTCCTTCCTTCCTTCCCCCCTTCCTTCCTTCCTTCCTTCCCCCCTTCCTTCCTTCCTTCCCCCCTTCCTTCCTTCCTTCCTTCCTTCCTTCCTTCCTTCCTTCCCCCCTTCCTTCCTTCCTTCCCCCCTTCCTTCCTTCCTTCCCCCCTTCCTTCCCCCCTTCCTTCCCCCCTTCCCCCCTTCCCCCCTTCCTCCCTTCCCTCCTTCCTTCCCTCCTTCTTTCCCTCCCTCCTTCCTTCCCTCCCTCCTTCCTTCCCTCCTTCTTTCCCTCCCTCCTTCCTTCCCTCCCTCCTTCCTTCCCTCCTTCTTTCCCTCCCTCCTTCCTTCCCTCCTTCCTTCCCTCCTTCCCTTCCTTCCCTCCTTCCCTCCTTTCCCTCCTTCCCTCCTTTCTTTCCCTCCTTCCTTTCTTTCCCTCCTCTCCCACTTTTCCTTCAGCTGATATAGCTCAACTACCTACTGAACTTTACCTCACAGATCTACAGACTACAAAACAAGTTCTATTCTGGTGCCTTTTATCACATCAGTGTCACATTGAACTTTTTAGGTATCTAGCTGAGAAACAGACTGGTGCTAAATGAGATGAATCTCCAGGGCCTTGCAAGTTCAGACTCGGTATTTCTGACAACTTTTTGCTTGGGAGATCACAATATGGATTTACAAGCTTAGCCATTCTGCTAAATGTGTTAATGATGATGGTATAGTATCTTTGAATTGGCTGACTTTTGCTCATTTAGGGTCTAAGAACACCATTTGTTCTCACAGGATAAAGTCATGCCATCCCTACTTAAGTAACACTAAGACATTTGGTGTCCTGTGAACAGGGGACACACATCTGGAATTTACTTTAGAGCCTTGAGTTGTTCAGTATCCCGTCCCAAGTGTCTTCATGCAAATGTCATTAAATGTTATTATTTCATTAGAGGAAGTATTTCATCCTCATTTTGAATCATAAACCTTCAGAAATATGTAAGAGGAATAACAACTCCAACAGCAAACAGTTATTTTTTTCTTCCTTACAATAAGTTACACTTGCTGTGTTCTGTGCTTCAAATAAGCATAATACTGGCAGAAAACTAATCAAGTGGAAAAATGTTTGTGTTTTTTCAGCTAGTAGGAGTTTGGAGAAGAACAGGAAACTCAGGGGGATAGAATTATTTGGGTATTTCACCACCATAGACATTCATACCTCAGAGTTTCAGTCACTTTAATATCTTCTACAGTTTATTTCTAATTCTGTGTTCAGTGTTATCAGCACTTATTAGTTGATTGAATCTGTAAATATAACACATCTTTTCTCACTGCCTTTTGCAAGATCATGCATAAGCATTACTTTGTTTTTCTTGAAGAACTATAAAAAATAAAATTAATGTAATAGAAATTTAAGAATAACTAGTGAACATCTCTAGGGAAGGACAGATATCCAAAAACTGAAGAGGCTTTCTGTTTGTAAGGAGATGGGAATAATTATCAGTCTGATTTGTAGCCTGAAAATACAATGCTATATTCTTATATCTATCATGGGTTAGAATATAAGACCTGTATTACTTAATGTAGTGGAGGTGCTGTAATTTCACAACAAATTCATTCATTTTATGTATATAGCGTGATTACCCTAATGCTTTAATGTAGTAAAGATTTGACAAGAAGTACATTGCTTCTCCATACTAAAATAGTACAATAACTTATGAAAAAAATAGATTTAATTTAATAGAAATAACCTCAAAAAGTTATTCAGTTATAATTTCATTGAAAATTATGATATTAATAATCTTGTAGTTAAAAAAATTCCTTCCCTGAAAAAGAATATTTCAGAAACTTATTCATATGCAGAAAAGTAAACTACAAGAATCATACATACCTGGTGTTTTCCCAGAGTAATTATACTCATCAGTTTTAAAGTGCTATGAGATATTCAGTCATTACACTGTTGAGTTGATATACTCAAAAAATACAACAATTACTTATAATTCAATTAAATCTAATAATAAAAGGGGAAAAATTGTGAAATATGGAAAGGTTATCAAAAATAATAGGAAGTTTTGAAACGTAGACTACTGAAGTGTGTAATGAAATCCTGCCAGGAGAGTACATTTGAAAAAACTGAAATCTACTTAGGTCAGAGAACCCAATTCACATCATTGGTGTAGTTTTGACAAGATCCTTTCTTGTATATCTTTATCACTAGCTAAGATGAATTGATCTGCACCATGTCTGGAAGAGTAAATACTAGTAGTAGAATTATCTAGCACTGAAGTCATAATTGCCTAAACTCCTTTAGCATTAAATGATGCATGAAAAAACCTGTCTCATAATCTCATCAACTCTCTTAAGGACATTCAAGAAATGACTGGATGTGGCACTTAAGTGACATGGTCTAGTTGACAAGGAAGTGTTTGTTGTGTTTGTTCAAAGGTTGGACTCTATGATCTTGGAGGTCTTTCCCAATCTAAAGGGTTCTATGATTCTATGAAATGCGTATGAAACATACAAGAAATGATGTAAACAAAAATACTACTGTAACTTCATTAAAACCACAGATAAAAAGATGTATTTTCTTTCTTAACACTAAAAGAACTATGGCCATTTCAGTATTATTCAAATAAATGTGCAAAAATCTTCACCATACTTTCTTCATTCTAGTTGTAACTATAAGGGATAAAGGAATGTTTCCAGAATGTTTTACACAGAATATTTTTCCAGCTGAGAATCATAACCCCCAGAAATCTACAGCCTTCTCTGAGGAAACTGCCATACTTGACAAATGATTTTATTAAAACACACTCAGTCCTCATTCTCACATCCTTGCAGCTATCTTCACTGTCCCTTAGAGAAACACTAAAAAACAGAATCCGTAGCAAGTACATCTCTTCGCAATGACCTCTGTACTGATCTGAGTGCAAGATCTCTGAACTTTTCTAGTTTTTATTAAACCCTATGCTTGGGACCAGTGATGGCTGTCTCCCATTTCAGCTTCATCTTTGTGGATGGCCCATCTTGGGAAGGGGTCAGCCCATCCCCACCTCAGTTACTGTCTGACATATCACAACCCTTTGTGGCAGATGACTGGAGACCACTGCCAGGCTCCCACTGATAGCCTGGGTAAAAGAAGGACACAATAATATGAAAACCTATACAAGTGGACTAAGATAATCCCTTGATTGGTAGGTGAGAAACTTCCAGTGTGGATGTAACATTCCTCTCAATGAATACCACAAAATGCTGATCACTTGCTGTAGTTGTTGTGCCCTCTTCTTGAGAGAGATGGATGTATTTGACCAAGAGATGCACTGGAAAGCTGAGCATCATACCAAAGTAAAAAATAGATAGTAGAAAAGCTTTTTGCATAACATTTTTAGGGGTACTATTAAGAATCCTTCTGGTATTGATTTGGGCAATGTGTGTTAGTACTAGATAAATTGAATTATTAGGCTATTAAAACAGTAATTTAACTAAATTAATTAATGTTAAACTCTGCAAACAATGAACTCTTCTTTTATATATGTATAAAAGTATCATTACATTTATGACTTTTTTTCAAAAGAGTCTGGGTATAGTTCACCAGCTAAGCAAACAGACCATTTTAAACTAAAGCGCCTGGATGATGGAAGCTCTATCACAGTGGCTCCAAGGAAAACCTATTCATTCTCGTAGTACTTCCTGTCCCTCAAGTGAGGAGGGAACTCATTATAGTCTGCGAGGAGGTCAACTGGACCATTGGGGAAGCCAGGAAATTCTAGTCTCCCTTACAGGAATGTGTGAAAAAAACCTCAAATAATCTCAAGTGGTCTACAAAGGGTAGGTTTTTAATCTTCCCACCTAAGGACCAAAACACCACACAGATTCAACACAATGTATTCAAACAGAAAACTACATCTCTAAATCTGCTAAATGTTATCTAGGATAAGCATATTGAGCAGTACCATTACAGAGGTAGCTAAGGTATTGTTATTTCCTGTAGGTTGAATTAATGAATGAGTCACATTAGTTTGCCATGCATCTTAAAAACAGGAAAATAACATCCATCAAAATTTCTGAGACATCTTCTTTGTTAAGAGATGTATAAAAGACACTTGCTCTGGTGGACTCTGGGGCCTGGTGGACTCTGGGGCCTGGAGAACCTTGTTCTCAGCTGCTGAAGCCCAGCCTAGTGCATCCAAATATCTAGGAGTCTCATTTATCCAATGAATGAAGCTGCTGCTTTCCTGTTTGCAGGCTCAGCCAGCAGCCAAGATGAAAATGTATACCAGAGATGCACACATGCAGAGGACACTAATGTAACCAGCTATGTGAACTACCCATAGATAAGGCATTGCCTTTACCAGCTCCCACCCAGAACTCACATAAAACATATGTACGAACAACCATATCTTAGTCCTCTGACTGACAAGGATTGAAGCTTGCTGGTAGAGATACACAGCCCTTTACCCTTTATTTCAGAAGGACCCCTTCAATACACAGCCTCTTGTCCTCTGTTTCACAAAGACCAGAACTTTTGTGAACCCTTTCAATAGCAGTGTAGGGTCTCAGCTCATCTAATACTGATGCCCAGATCCTGTGCCTCCTACTTGACAGACAGTCCAGCTCAAGGGTGCTAATGAACTGCACATGCACATGAGCACATGTAAATCTGCACACACACTCAGAGACCAGCTTAGAGGAAAATGTAAACATTTTATCATCCAAATGGCTCCTGTCAGTGCACACAGGCCCTGACACACTTGCTCCCCTCTTCATTTACTGGTGCTGGGACTCTCACCTGCTCCAATTGACACTAGGTATGTGAGCCACCCTCACTCAGAGTCTGATGCCCCTTGCTGGCACAAAATTGGCTCTCTTCAGACACACACTCCTACAGTCTGTGGTCTCCCCTCAGCTTGCTGATGCTGAGACCCTCATTTACTCCAAAGGGTGGCACCAAAGTTATTAGGACCACTATCACCAGTGGTCTAACTCAAATTGCAGACTCCAAATTCAGGCACTTTTTTCTTTCCAGTTCTGGCATTGGGACCTTAAAACTCATAGATGGGGAGAGAGTGAGATTATGTGGAAAGACAGTCAAGAAAAGATTTAGCAAAAAGAATGGATAGACTACAGTGATTCAGTGCAGGTCTCAGTCAGACAAGAGTACTGAGCAGCAACAGCTTACACACTACCAGCTTATTTTTCCCTCCTTCCTTCTGTACCCACCCTGTCTTTGTTTTACCTGTATTCCCTTCCTCTAAATGCTTCTTAATAAGTCCAAGGGTGCAAATTCTGGTGAATGAATCTGAGTATTCAATCATAAGAATACTGGCAAACCTAATTCTGTTATGGGAAAAATCTTTCTTCAGGAAAGAGTAAAGAGTTTTGAGATCTCAGTGAATGAACATAACAATTAATAAAAAGGAAAAATACAAAATTGAAATGAGAATTTAAATTGCTTATCTAATAGATCCATTCTATCCTTGTGAACATAACAACTTAGACCAACGAATCTTTACTTGTTTTGAATAAATGCTTTCAGAGCATTTTTATTTTATTATAATTTTACTTACATCCCATCAATATAGGATAACAATGAAATTTAATATTTTCATTCAGATCATGTGAACTAGTTACTGTCAGTGTCTTGCCTCATTTTAGAAAAAAAGTAGGACAAAGTGTACAAAATTTTAAAGTGTGCACAATCTAGTTTTTATGTTTTGTTTTCTGCATGCAAGTTCAATATCAAGACAGGAGAATGTTTTGAATTTTCTGCCAATTTCAGACAATTAAAATGACATTCAACTTACAAGATTTATACTTATATAGCTCACCTTGGCTGAGAACACAATACAGCTGCAATGGAACAACAATAGGAAAATGTCTGTTTTCCTAGAAAAAATGTCTGTTTTCACATAGTAGTATTCCTTTAGGTAGCTATTCTAAAAATTGCCTTTGTTCTAGTAAACACCTTTACACAGGACTATAGAAAGACATGTAGACTTAAACCAACATATTTGGTTAGCAAATAATTGTAAAATTATACTGTATGTTAGTCAACCAGTCCTGTTATACCACAGAACCAGAAAAAAAAAATCATGAAAATCCTTCTCCTTCTAAGATATATATGCTTAAAACAAGAAAGGATTCCCCATTTTCTTTTAGCTAAATGGAGAATAAAAAGACACCTAGTTACAATCACAGTCTCCTTTTCTCCTTCTCAATCTTTGCCAGCTACTTGGAGAGTAGGTTGCAGTGTAACTTGCCCTCCAGCCATTCAGAGTATTAAACTATTTTCATATTGTTATGGGTTTGTATTTACTGCATCTGGAAGGGTGTTCCTCCTATGTCATTTCTCCTCTCCTTCACTATGCCAGAATTGCAAGAATAAAAAAGATTTTTGTAAGGAAAATTTAAAAGTGATATGTCTATACAATTTGTGTGAAAGGACAAAGGTGTTTTAAAAAGATATGGACCATGACCAGGTGGAAAATCAGCTCTAGAAAACTTTACTAATGGACTTTTTCATCTGAAAAAAGAGGGGGGAGGTTCCAGCTTTCTCAGAATTATGAAGAAGCTGAGCATGATGCTTCTATAGTGAAGGAAAGGGAAGAAAAGAGAATATTAAACAGATTAACTAGGAATTTAGAATTCGGTATGCCTATCCTATTTTTTAAAAATATATGCTTATACAGACTTAATAAAAAAATCAACAAGGATCTTCAGTCTTTCACTATGAAAATAAAGATTGGCTCTTTGATCACCCTAACTACATTATGCTTTTTTTTTTTAACTCTTCATTTCAATGTAATTATTTCTTTATATTCTATAAATGACAAAGATAAGTGATGCTTCCAAAAAAGAGATATTTTGAAAGTTTTAGTGTCTTTGGATATTCAAGAGCTATCTTTTTACTTAACTCCTTCTTAAAGAATGTTCTTCTGAGTATTACTACTTTGCTCATATCCATACTGTGAACTTCTGCTGTGAAGCACAAGAATAAATAATTTTTGACTGCTATCCTATACCTCTAAAAAAGTACTTATAATAGGATGGGTTTAGATACATTTTTTCATTCAAGCTTTTCTCATGAAAACATCTTATTTTTCTCATATATCATAAATGAACTGATTAACTTCCTCCTTTTTAATCAAGTTGCACCCCTAAATCATGATGCTATAGACTCATTAGACTATTTCCATCTTATATTTCTAGTACATCTATAAAAGGATACTGAAAGTACATATAAAAATGTCATGACCATTCAAAATCATCCATCCAGGAAGAGTTCTGATTCTTTCTAACTCTGTATTTGAGAATCAGTGAGTCAGTGATTGAGATTCTTCCTCTGTTATACTGCCAATTGAACAAAGGTCCTTGTGGATGGCATCTGATTATGAAAACTTCTATCATTTGTATGTTTTTACTTCAGTACATGAGTAATTTGGAAGTCTGACTTCTATATTTTGCAAAACCTATTTTTAAAAATCTAAGGAGATGGCAATCTGTGCAATAATCATCAAAAATAACTGTTTTTAAAAAGGAAAAGTTCATACCATTATTATAACAAATAAAATTATTTTCATAAAACAGGGAAAAAAGGTATTTCCTACCTGTAAAGCCCTTGTCACACTCACAAAGAAAAGTGTTTGGAGTAACATTGATGCAGTTACCATTGAAACATGTGGATGGCTGACACTGTCCAACTATTTCTGTACAATTTTTACCTGTGCCAAAGGAATAATAGGAACATTGGACTTTAGTAAATATTTAGACAGTTTGGTGAACTTTTTATAAATGTCAAATTTATAGCTACAATATAGATAAGCAAATGGATAGAAAGGTGCTTGCACTAACATTGTTCATTAGTTTGCAGCAAACTTACTGAACTTCTAAGGCAAATCAGAAAGATATTAATCTGCTTTTGTGCACAGCTACTGTGCTTAACCTTATCTGACATATAGTTATAAATTCACAAGTAGCTTAAAGTGCAGAAGTGTTACTAGAACTGTAGTATTTATTTCTTTTTAACATGAATCCAGCTTACAGTTTCTTTCAACATTGAGAATAAAAGATGTTTTTATGTTGAGTGGGAATGTGAGAAATTTTTTTAATATGCAGCTTTCTGGAGATTACAATTCCAGTTGTAAGTTGTTTATGCTATTACAACATACAGGTCTAAATACCATATAATTATGCTTGCCTCTTGAATTATTACCATGACATTATTCACACACACTTCAAAAAGTTTGCAAATTTCTAATAGACTTTATGCTATGGGAAACACTTTTTCCTCCTTTCTCTTGTGTTGTCTGCCCATAATATATGGTGGTTTAGTCTCCTAATTCTTCTTGTTTACATCCAGCTTATTTATGATACCAATATTGTCAGTACAAAATTATGGCATTACCTAAAACTTTCCTATATAGGCTAACAAAATGTTTTAAGCATTGCTTGTTTATTCCATTAGGCATGATGATTACATTTAACAGAATTGCTTGCAAATTTTTTCATTAATTTGAGTTCAATTAGTACCAGACGCTTTTGGTATTATTATTTTCAAAGCATTTTACACAGCTTTCAGTAAGGATAAAGGAAATATAAAGCATGCTGCATACCATCAATGTTTTCCACTTATTACACTGTTCATAATTATAAAAATATTTTTTCACAACATTGACTTATTCATACCTGTATAATCTTCTATGGGCAAATGCATTAGTAACCAAATTATTATGCACTTTGAAAAGCAATTAAAAATAAATTACAGCAATCTTTATGCAACATAAGCTTCATTTCTATGAAGTGTGTTCTATGAACCTCACTCATTCCTGAGCCATCAGCTTCATAGCATAGCATCACTATTGTGAGAGCATAGAAGTTCAGTCAAACAGAGGAATATTTCAAGAATTCTGCTCCGCAAGTACAAAAAGAGCTACAACAATTCTTTTTGTGATGAGAATAAATATTTCTGGTACTTTCTAAAATGTACCCATACTCTATTGGTCTGCATGCAGGAACAACATCCCCATAATTTCCTTAATCCATTTTTTTTCCTCCATGAAATAAAGGTAATGGTTAAATAAGAATTTACCCAATTATGTTGTACTCTCTGGTATGATAATCTGAACCCAAATTCAGTTTCTCCAATGAGTTTTGGGCAAGTACTGCAATATTTCTTAGGAGGATTACTTGATTTTTAGTTTTTCATTTGTGACATATTTAATTTGATAATAACAGCATGTTTAACAAATTGCCTTTGAAAACAAATTTAGTGGACAGAACAATCTGGAAGAAAATATTAACTATTTTATTTTGCTTGACCTTCTAATTTAAGGTTTGACCTTTCAGTTAAACCAAATTTTTACTTAAAAACATTCACTATTGTAATTTGAAAGGTCTTTAAACTGAAAATAGGGGAGTTTTGGCAGGTTGAATGAAATGCTCAACACAATCACATACTGTTTTTCACCAGTTTGGTTAACCAGCTATTTTGGGGGGAGCTTACTCCAAATTGTTTATGTTATTTGGTCTAAGAACAAAAAAAAAAAAAAAGAAAATCTTCTTCATTGACTTCTGTCAACAAGTACTTATTTGTGTCTCATGCTTAAGTAGGAGAGGAGCATTATGAGAATTCATCCTGTTTTTCTCTACAATGTATTTATATCAGCAAGTACAAACTGTCTTCAAATGCCTGCACGATCACCAATAAGTGACTCCATGTAAAAGAGACTGCAGGTGTGGCAGCAGTAGTAAGCAATAAATTCTAGTGTTGTTCTTATTGTTTTATCATCTGCTAAGGAAAGTGTATGATCTATGTAATGTTTATCCCTAGAGGAGAAAAGAAATACCTGTAAATTTTGGAGGACACGTGCATTCATAAGAATCTCCAGAAAGTTCTAATTTCTCAGCGCAGGAGGCATTGTTGTGGCAAGGTTTAGTGGAGCATATATCAAACTTCTGGCAGAATGTTCCTGAATACTTTGAAAAACAATGGCAATTATATGCTTTTTCCCAAACATGGCTTAGACATTTTCCATGCCCAGAGCATAGTGGTGCATCTGGAGACTGTTGGCAAAAGTGCTCCTTCACCGTTACATTCAGACGAAGACCCAGGTTGCACAACAGTGGACCTCTCTTGTGAAGTTCTGCAAAGTAATGAGTTCCAACACCAAGCCAGTTAGGGTCCACTTGGTGCAGTCCTCTTATCTGGCAAACAAAAATCAACTGCTCTTGAAGAAAACTAGCCTTAGGGCACTTAATAAATTCTTCCTTGGAGACATTTACCAAATTCATCCCATAGGACTGAAAGGATGGCTCAGAGGAGATGAAGAGACTATCACCTAATTGAAGCTGTAAAGGACATATCTGGGGGATACTGAGGTTGTGTTCTTCAGAGATTTCTCCAGCAATACTTTTATTCATATTCCAGCATTCAGTGTAAAAGTCTGAACAGACATTTTCCCTTGGTGTCCATTTTATTACTGTGGGCTTTGGTTCTGTTCTCCATTCAGTAGTCATTTGCCTCTCACATATTACCTGCCCATTGACAATGCAAAGTTGAAGAAAGCACACTACCATGCAAAATGCTGATTTCGTAGTCATTGTTTCACCTGATCAATGGAAGTTTTCCTTCACATATGCTTCATTACTGAGAATAACTTCAGAACACTTGTTTCTTAAGGTTCACATGTATTTTCCATGGCAGCCTAGGCAGTCAAACAGAGGAGAATATTTCTGTTTTCACACCAAATACAGTTGAACATTAAAACTTCCTTACAAAACAGAAAATGTACAACAAATCAAGGGCAACTCTAATTAGTAATGGAAAACTGGAATAAGTCAAATGAACTGATCTGAACTACTACACTGTAACAAAAGGGAGTTTCTTCCTAATTTTATTCCTGCTAAAAATAAAAATTAATTTTTATTCCTGCTAAAAAATTTATATTTATTTAATGCATTTCATTGTACTTGTGTGCACAAGAGAAAGAGCTTGAAAGAATACTTTTCATGTTCCCTCCCTCTGTTGACAAAACTAATGGTAATAAAATTAAGATAGGGCTTCTGAGGCAAAACAAGGAACTAAACAAGAACATCTAAGTTCTAGTCATAAGCTTTAACCATAAACATTTTTCTGATGATCATTTAACAGTTTATTGTAAAAGTAGATATTCCAAAGATGTAGGCCTGAGAATTTTTGTTTTATGAAGAAAACATGCAATCACTACCCAACTCTCTTCTGTTATATATTCAACAAATCCTTCATTAAATCCTTAGTTTTCAAACAATATCTTGAAAATCAAATGTCCTTAATCATATGCTTGAGACTTTTACATATTACAGTCAAAGACAACAGATTATAGGGTCCTCCAGAACTATTTGATTTCTGGACTAGCTTTTTCTGTCCCTTGAATATATCTAGCAATTTTTATTGCATAAGATGAGTGATTACAGAAAGATAACCACAATAACAGCTTTTGATGTTATTTGCTCCAAGCTTTTGCTTGGAGTCATAATGAAAAAGATGAAAACACAATAATATGCTAAATACCTTAGAAATTTTCAATAATTTTGCATTAGTAATACTTTAATTTGTCTTAAATACAAAGCTTTTTCTCTCTTTTAGTCTTTTTCCCCCTCAGTAGCCTTATCTGACACTCTCAGATATTTATATTCACCTTTAAGATAGTGGCCCCGAAACTGATATTTACAAATGAGAAAGCTATTCTAAAGAAAAGTTACCTTACAAGGGAAGCTATTCAATAATTGTAAATAAACAATAGCATTTAAAGTTTGAAATTTGTTCACATTGTTTCCATTTATGGAGAGCACATATAAGAATCATGCAGATGCATATTTTTCTACACCTATACATGTGTAGTTTTATTGGGTTTGCATGGCCTGGTTTTGGTAGGGGGAGGGCTAGAGGGGTGGCTTTCTCAATGTCCAGCAGAGACAATGCTAACCAGCTCCAAAATGGATGTGCCACTGGCCAATGCTGGACCAATCAGAAATGGTAGTAAGACCTGTGAGGTAAAAGATTTAAGAAGAAGAAAAAGTTAGTGTGCTTTTGCAACTGCAGCCAGACAAGAGCAGAGTGACAACATGTGGGAGGAACAGCTCTGCAGACACCAAGGTCAGTGCAGAAGGAGGGGCAGGAGGTGCTCCAGGTGCCAGAGCTGAGATTCCCCTGCAGCCTGTGGTGCAGCCCATGTGAGGCAGCTGTGCCCCTGCAGCCCATGGAGGGCCATGGGGGTGCAGAGATCCACCTGCAGCCTGGGGAGGAGACCCACACTGGAGCAGGTGGATGCCTGAGAGGAGGCTGTACTACCCATGCTGGAGCAGGATCCTGGCAGGGATCTTCCAAACAGTGGAGGCAGGAGCCCATGCTGGAACAGGTTTCCTGGTAGAACTTGTGAACCTGTGAGGAACTCATGCTGGAGCAGACTATTTCTGAAGGACTGCACCCCATGGAAAAGTATCCCTCACTGCAGCAGTTTGTGGAGAACTCTTGCCTGTTGGATGGACTCACATTAGAGAAGTTTGTGGAGAACTATCTTCTGTGGGGAAGCTTCTGTGGGGAAGCTGGAGATGGGGAAGGACTCCTGTTTCAGAGCAGCTGCAGAAACAACCTATGATGAACTGACTATAATCCTCATTCCCTGTCTCCTTGTGCCACTGGGGTAGGAGATAGAGCTGGGGAAGAGGGAGTGGTAAGGGGAAGGTATTTTTAAGGTCTTATTTTACTTCTCATTATTCTGCTCTGATTTTTTAGTAATAAATTCAATTAATACCTCTCATTCCAGTTTGTTTTGCCCATGATCATATCTGATGAGTGATTGCTCTCAGTCCTTATCTCAACTCATGAACCCTTCATTATATTTTCTCTCCCCTGTCCAGTGTGGAGGGAAGTGGTGGAATGGTTTTGGTGGGTGCCTGGCATCTACCCAGGATCAACACACTGCACCGGTTTATCATAAAAGTACATGACTTCCTTAAATGTCCATATTTTCCTCAAAGTTCTTCAAGGGTATTTTGGTCCATACTCTGGACTAGGCTGAAAGATCAAAGAAGGACGAAAAAGATACTGTTTGAGGAAACCTTTAGTTGAAGAATTTTAAACAATTTAATGATCTGCTGGTAATTATAGGATAATATTAAAGGATCATATTCAATATCTCCTATTTTTATCTAAATTGGGATGAAAACATCTAAAATGTAGCTATATCCTATTAGTAATATGCTGAACATGTGAATTTGTCCCAATGACCTTCGTGCAGCAGAGTGGTCAGCACTGTTTAAGCCTTTGAAGATACCAGAAAAGCGTGGACTATAACTAACTAATAGTAATAACAGGAGACTTGAAGTTTAAAATATTAAACTCAGAAGGGGTATAAACTAGATTTTGATCCTTCTCCCAGAATATTTTTCATTTTAATTTAATTACTGAATCCAAATTCTGCCTTCAAAGAGTTTCAGTACTCTAACCACATAGCTACAAAGCTAGGCAAGTATGTTAATACTAATTTTTTCTCTCTGCCTCTGTATTTTCACTCCTGGGAGTTAACTCCCCATAGAAAGAAAGAAAGGACACAAATCTGCAAGAAAACTGCTATTCTTGTTGCTGAATACTCAGTCTTTCTATTTTGAGGCCATTCCATTATCTTCAGAATCTCATGGTGTTCAAAGATACCATTAGATAATGGGGTATCGAATATGTAGTTTGGGTCATTTAGCATTTTTCTCTTTTAAGGTAGCAGTCTTGAACTATTATGTTCATTATAACTGCTATTACATCTGCCACTGTTATCAGGTACAAAAGCCTATGGTCTATATTACTGCATAGATTGAGAAATCCTACATTCAGCAGCCCATCGTTTCATACCTATTTCGTAATGAGGTTTTCTCAGGTGTTACTAAAATAAACCTTTACAAAAAGTTACTTTTCTTTTTAGACACTTAAAAAAAAAAAAAAAGCTATTGCATGTCTAATGCAAAAGAGTTCTTTCCCACTTACATTTTGTTTTTCATTCATGTAATTATGCATCATTCTGGTGTCATAAACAAATTTCATTTTTAGTGGTAATGAAAATGTGTTTCCTTACAATATTTATATGGGATAAATCTGAGCTATTTTAAAATAAGTGGTTGGTAACATTTTAACAGTTTTTATTCTTCAAAAAATCATTATTAGTCTTCATGCAGCTAAAAAATTACTATGGGAGCCTTATGACTAATAATATTAAATAATCAAAAGCATCCTGTAAAAAGAATAAAGAAAACCTGAGGAAATATAGAAAAGCAATACCAAGAGATTGTTTATTTAGCAATAAAATCATGAAGGAAAAAAAATATACAGTGAAGAGTACAAAAAGTAAAAAGCTGTGTATGAAGTACAGTAATATTAACATATAGTACTTAGAAAATCAGTGAAGAAATTAAACAACTGTGAAATGCTGATGCTATCTCATGAGATAAAATGATGTCATGTGATGAAATTTGAAGGCGATTATGACAACTCTTATACCTTATGTCTGCTTTAGGCAAGATAAAATCTTCCTATTAATAAGTCCAGCTGGCTCCATGTAATTGATGAAGACTAAGAAAATTTCAAGATTGGGATTTTTATGGACACAGAGATACTTAAAGAAAATCTAACTCTTAAGCTTACAGAAGGCTGGGTGAACAGCAACATAATACTCTATTTTGCACTAGAGGAGAATAGAGCAGATAGATTTATGCAAAACTCCAGCAAAAATTAATCCCAAATGATCTGCATTCCTGTCCAGCATTTTAAGGATTATGTGTTCTATCTACTAATAATTGATATTACACACTAATAACAAAAAAGCCAGTACATTATAAGTGAGATTAGAGAAATGCCCACAGATAATATCTGACTTTACCAACTTCTCAGGAAAAGAAAACCTGGCAAAAAAAAAGAATAAACCAGGAAATGTTTAGTAACATCATGCCACCATGTTTTGGCCAGGAATGAACCTCTTCACATGTCACATGGCCACTTTGTTAAATTCCTTCCTGTGCTTGAGCAGTTTTGGTAGGATGGGGCTGCAACCTTGGATCAAAGTGATGTGAAATAACTGAGAGGATGTTGTTGGGGGGCAGGGGAGGCTTTGTGGGTGCCTCCTACTGATGCCTTAAGTTTTAGCTTTCATATTTTTTAGATTCTGTACTGCCTTAGTGTATGACTCTGAACTTCATATAAAGTGTTAGCAAGTTCTCTTCACAGGGTAAGTAGACAAAACAATCCTTTTTCAGCTTGAGAACCAAGGACACCATTGCAGCTTTAGGCTCAAGAGGTATAAACAACCGCGAATTGAGGAAAGCCATCTGAGAGGACAGGACTTCTTAACCTGAAGCTGTAATTGGACAATTAACTCCAATATGTGAAAGGACCAAGACTTATAAAAAGTATGAAAACTCATGTTGATCTTGCATCCATCTTGGGTCCATCTTAGGTGTAGCCACAGCAGGGCTCTTGTGTTGCCCAAGGTGTATCCTTTAAAGGCCTTTTAATGAGTACCTATTTTATTCCTTTAACTCTGTCTACCTGCTGCTCCAGATCAGCCTCTCTAGGCACCTACTGCCTTCCTCAGACGCTGCATTTAAGCTCAAGTTCTGACCCTAAATACTCAGCTAGGCTATGCTGCAAGTGAGCAGGTACTTGCCCTTATACCTTCATTACTTGGACCTTGACCCTTATCTAAATATTTGACTTACTCTTTGAGCTCAGAACCTGTCTCCTTGCTGTTTTTCTGTCTAGGTACCACTGGACCATTGGCTGCCTGAGCACTATCCCCAGACACTCCCTTTCCCATATGGGTGCTATGAGATGGTACCTCTTGTCACTGATGTCACTGTCACTCTCCCCTTCCAGCACTCCACCCTTGCATGGCAGCCCATGTTTGCTGTTCCCTGGGACTGTGATATTATGTTCACTTTATTTCTGATGTGTATTTAAAAACATCAAATTTAATCATGACTTAATAGGTACATATAATAAAGGAAAAGCCATAAATTACAGTGCCAGCAAAATTGGACTTCCGCTCTGTTTTTGCTATATGTACTAATGTTTTCAATGACATATCAAGTGGTCCTTTGTATCCTTATAGTTTTCATCATAAGTTTAATAATTCTTAGGAAATTCTGCATTATTTATGTCAATCCTAATTATTTGCAAATGATTTAAAACATATGGCATTTCCTGAAGCAATATTGGACATCTTAGACAGTGAATTTACCTACACCTCAAATTACAGAACCCTTATTTCTACCTTATAGTTGTACTATAAATGTAGACAGAGTAGTGATGCAGGCAGTGCTGAACTTGCTTATCTGGGTTTCTAGTGGCTAGTCTTTTACTCAAAAATCCCTATAAAATGATGGTAGGCATAACAGTATTAAGCCAGGGAATTTTACTGTTCTCTACTTTTGGCTGCTATAGTTTAACCCTGTCTGACAACTAAGCCAAACACAACTGCTTGCTGATTTCCCCCTATTTTGACTGGGGGAGAGAGTTGGAAAGGTAAAAATGAGAAAACTGATGAGTTGCAACAAAGACAGTTTAGTAGGTAAAGCAAAACCTGTGCATACAAGCAAAGCAAAACATGGAATTCACGCCTTCTCATGGGTAGGCAGGTATCCAGCCATCTCCAGGACAGCAGAGCTCCATCACATGTAGTGGTGACTTGGAGAGACTAACACCATAACTCTGAAAATGCCCCCTTTCATCCTTCTTTCCCCAGATTTATATGCAGAGCAGAGCACCCTACACAATGTAGGGAATGGTATGGAATATCCCTTTGGTCACTTGGGGTCAGCTGTCCTAGCTGAGACCCCTCCCAACTCCTTGTGTATATTCATACTCCTCATTGTGGGGTGAGGAGCAGAAAAGACCTTGGCTCTGTGTAGGCACTGTTTGACAATATCTAAAACATCACTGTGTTATCAACACTGATTTCATCACAAATCAAAAGCACAGCCTCATACTGATTCCTATGAAGAAAATAAACTCCAATCCAGTCACAACCAGCTCACCAGACAGCCTAAAATTCTGTTTAGCAGTTCTGATAGTGAGAAAAAGGATCATGGAAACAACACATGCATAAGCAATCTTTGTGACCACACTCAAACGTCTGCTTGGAGTCTGTCCCAGTTCCTCCAGGATAGTTGGAGGAGGTTTTGGTGTAGAATGTAACACAATTTTTTCTGCTGCACTGTGCTTAGTATTTGTGATGCTTGTTCCTACAGTCTTGGGACACTAAGTTGACCGTGGCTGAAGTCTCTGAGGATGTCCATACCCCTGTGTCACAGTGTCTCTGCTCCAACCTGTCTCCAGCCCCTATCAGCTACCAGTGCCTTCCATAGGTATGCTTGAACAGGGCCATGAGTTTCTCCAGCTTGATGACAGCTTTGCACAGATGAATTTCCCTGCCTAGAGACTTCAGGAAATGTCAATGAGGAGCAGAAGGTAGTTTGTGGCCTGATTGCACTAGAATGTTACTACTCAAACCCAATCCTCTATGCCTGTTACACCCCACACGGCTCTCATTTACTCTACTCACGGTTTTGCATGCTAGGCACAATAGTATAAGGACTAAAAATCTGCCAAAAATTCAGTTGAAGGAGTTATAGAAGAAAAACAGATCCTAGAAAAAGTGCTTCAAGTGGCATGGTTTCACCTAAATAAATCAATCTGTAAATACACACTCTTTTCTCCTGTTGTCTTTATTGTAGTTTTCTTTCTAAGACCATATGTGACACCCCTATGTGGCATCATATCACATGGGGAGATGTTTTTTCTTTATCTCTTGTAACTCCAGGGGGAAGGGGGGAGGATGCCTTCTGATAGTGGGCCAACTGTTTAAACCAGGTAGGGCAGTGTTTCTTATCTCTTTTACCCCCTGTCCATCCTCTGAGAGATATCTTCTGCTAATGGGCCATTAAGGTTCATCACTGACATGACACATTACATCATCCCATTGTAAGATGCTCCACCCAGTGCGGGGGAGCCAACCATTCCTACCTGGATAAAAACTGAGACTCAGGAACATCTGGGTTTTTTCCACTGGAACCCCGGGGGAAGACCAGACCCATCTCCCACCACTGGACCCTTTCTACAGGATCATCTCTATTCCCCAAAACTACATCTGTTACTCCAGGAGGATTTATTTGGACTGCTTCCAACACCCTGACCCACAGGGTGTCAGGTCGTATCCCTGACCCTCTCAGAGTTTTCCAGGACTTTTTTTTACTTGCTTTCTTTTTTTTTTTTGTACTACTACATTTGTATTTTTTCAATATTCCTAGTAAAGGACTGTTATTCCTATTCCCACATTTTTGCCTGAAAGCCCTTAATTGTAAAATTTAAATAATTTGGAGGGGAGGGTGTTTACATTCTCCATTCCAAGGGAAGCTCTAGCTTTCCCTGGCAGACAACTGTCTTTCAAAAGCAAGACACCTGCTGAGGTCAAAGAGTCTGTGAGCAAAGAAAATTATCAGTAATGGGAGATCATAGCTATGATGTACATTAGACAAATAGCACAACACAGTTTAAATGAAGAATAAATTTCTGTGTAGAATCTATTACTGTTTCATGGAGCAGTAGGCTGAAAAACACAAAAGGAAAAGCAACTTATTATGTGATTCAAATTACGAGTGTCTCTATAGCAGAGGCCATCATCTACTTGGATTCAAAATGCTCGCAGAAAGAGTTAAAGCGAAAAAGTTGTCCTCAGTTGTCAACAATTGTCCTCAATTTCTAAAAGAGAAACAATGAGTTAATTTGTTGCAAGAATGCTTAAAACAGGGCAATGCTGTTAAGTACTCATAGGAAAACCAGAAATTATATAAGGATACTGTATTAAAGATAAATTAAAAAATTATGTACCATTGGTCAGAGCTTGAAGACAGATAAAAAAGAGCTGGTATGTCTAAATTTAAGAGAGTGGGAAGGAAAGCAAGAAGCAGACCTTACAATCTGAAATTTCCCATAAATAAATGTAATAAAAATATAGCAGATGCTGGCAGGTTGATTGTGAAAAGGGATTCATATGAAAACACTAGAGGGAAGAAAAAAATTCAAAGAACAAGTAACAGCATCAAAACCAACAACAAATCTCAAAAAACTCAGCAGTAATAGAAATTCCAACAGAAACCCTCCATAAACAGACATTCTAATAATGAACTTATTGTTCAGTTATGATACAGTGTCATAGTGGATCAAATTCACACTTAGTGAAAACTGTGTTTGCAATAGAAACTAAAGAAGAAAAGGACAATATCCCAAGGTACTGAAAATTACATTCTCTCTAGTCCCAGTGATCACTCTGCTGAATTTCACAGGTTTGTTGTGTTGACTCATGATGCTTATGGTGCCTGGGGATAAAAAAAATGTTGCTAGAAATATTAACAACGGAAATTGTTAAGGAACATACTGTGTTCTTGTGGTAAAATTTCTTTCTAATATTTTCTAATCTACATACTAATTTATGTAGGTCATATTTAGTTTATTGCACTACAGCTGTATTAAAAGAGAGAATCAGAAATGTTTTTAAATATGTTTTATCCTTTAACACTGCTGTACTCGACAACACAAGGTCCACAACCATGGACAAGAAACCTTGAGCCCTTATTAGTTATAGCCCAGTTACAGAACAAGGTCCTGAAAGTGACCATCAAGGATGATGATAAAGAGCATTGACATTCATTGAAACATGTATGGAGTGTTTACTTCAGTTAAATTCCTTCCAACAGTTTTTCTGACTAGTGTTGTATAAAGAATGAAATGAAAACAGATGGACTTAGAACAGGATACACATTCCTCATGTCCATCATCATGCTACCTTTCATTTGGTTTTTAAATTTTGAAAATATTTAGTCATGCCAGTAAAGCATGTACAAACTTCTTTTTAAGTGAAAACATGATTTTTAAGGAGAATGAATGAAAAATTATGATGTGCAAAGTAAAACTGCAAAAGGATTTTAAAGGAAAAAGTTTACTCTATTTTCTTGTTGTCTATAAAAGCAATATGTATATTTAAACTGGATTATCACTTTGTTTCCATTTCTTTGAGTTTTTTGAGTTCCTACAGCAGATATTTCAGAGGTACATTTACAGTTAACTTTTTGTTAAGATCAAAAAATTTGCTTCTGAAACAAACTTAAAATTACCACCACATAGCACCCTTTAGTTCACTTAAGGCAGCAGTCTCAAAACAAGTGAATTTTCAAATGAAACAAATCTAAAAGAAACTCTTGAAGAATGTAGCTACTACACCCCAGTGAGTATGGGTGGTTGGTCCATATGTGTAAGGCTAGTCTGCAACAAAACCCCCAAATGAACAATAGCATTAATATAATTTAGTGATATCAAGAAGCTTCTCAGCTTCACTGCTTGTCCTTAAAAGTCCTCTCTTATATCTCCATACTGCTTGAAAGCCTAGGCAAATCTGTGAGCTGTATGTGAACTAAAACAGAACTAGTTTCCTAACATATTCGATGAGTTAAACTCTATCATATTCAAAGTAATTGATCCTTAATTAGAGCAAAGGAATTAAGACCAATCTCCCTGAAAAATAGTACAAATCTTGAAAATAAAAGTAATTTTCTTCAACTCCGAATGATACAGGTTAAGTGAATTCCATTCAATACTCTGTTAGAGAAAGTATTAACTTGACTTGTTCATGCTCAAGGAGCCATATTATTCAAGGATGGCTCGACTATTACAGTCCATTGTGTCCAGTTTAGGCTAGATAGAAAAGAAGAATAAGATAATCAGAGACTCCTAGATGGCATAAAATCAGAGAATGCTTTTGATTGGAAGGCATCTTAAGGATCATCTAGTTCCAGCCTCCCTGCCATGGGCAGAGACATTTTGCACTTGATGAGGTTGCTCCAACCTGGCCTTGAACCCTGCCAAGGTTGGGGCATCCACAGCATATTTTGACAATCTGTTCCAGTGCCTCATCACCCTCAAAGTACAGACTTTCTTCCTAATATCTAATCTGAACCTTCTTCTCTTTGAACCCATTACTCTTTGTCATATCACTAAAGTTCCTGATGAAGAGCGCCTCTCCATCTTTCTTATAGACCCCTTCAGATACTGGAAGGATATTATGAGGTCTCTCTTCAACCCTCTCTTCTTCAGGCTGAGCAGCCCCACCTTTATCAGCCTACCATCATAGGAGAGCTACTCTAGACTCCTTATCATGTCCTCTGTAGAAGCCCTGAAGTCAAGGGGCTAATATGCATGTCTCAAAACCAATAGTCAGATAACTATGGAGGCAAATAGGGATTGTTGGTTAGAACATGCTGTGAGAAAGGACTGGATGTGGCTGGAGAAGGAGCCCATAAAGGGGCAGGCCAGCACTTTTCTGGGACGAACTCCTTGTATTGGCTCCTGGAGAATAGCACAGCTCAAACTGTGGGTTGAGAAGCAGGCATGGACGGTTGACCAAAGAAAGACCCAGAAGGGGGGCTCAAGACCATAAAAAACCCTATAAGTCCAGTATGATAATAAATTTGAATAGAAAGAGAGAAACTCAGCCCCAAAGCAAGGAAGACTTACGTGTAAAAAGGCATCCCAATGAAGCCCAGGTGATGTATCTACACATGGCCCTGTTTGATTACATGGCCATATCTATAGTAATAATCAAAAATCAATTTATTTTATCAGTTCTGTGTCCTAGATTACAATGTAAAATTGTGCCCAAGGTTTGTATTCTATCCCCATGAACCGTTGGAGCCAAGGTGGGGCAGTGTTTTCCTTATCTTTTGTTAACGAGCCTAACAATGCCTTGCCCATGACTCATAGATAACTCCCTCGGGAGCTATCTCTGTTTAATGGGCCATCAAGGACCCACTGCATGACTCATAGAATGAGATCATCCCCATTTTGAGATGCTCCGCCCAGGGGGAGGAGCCAAGCATTCCCACCTGGATAAATCTAGGGTCTGGGACAGCACAGGCAGCTTTTATCCACTGGACTCCCAGAGGAGACAAGAGCTACCAGACCTTTCTACAGGATCACTGCTTTGACAAGACCATCTCATCTGGACTGCCACTACCACCCTAACAGGGTGTCAGGTTGTATTCTGACTCTTTCAGGGTGTTTTTTGTACTATTACTTTTATTTTATTTTACTTTCTTTTATTTCTTTTCTTTTCCTCTTATTAAATTGTGTTTCTGACTTAGAGTCTTTCACTAGTTTTGCTTTCAAACCAGCACATTCTGGAAGTGGGGAAAAAAGCCATCTTCTATACTATTAAACTGTTAGGCTGGTGCTTGGAATAGTTGTGACCATTACCAAGTTGTAATTTAAACCAGTTCTCTAGGAAAATTTGTCAGGCCAAGAATCATTCCCAGTAGGCAGGCAGAGTGCAAACATATTTCCTGAAGTCTAAGAAAAAGCCATAGGTTGGATAGGTCAGCCAATCCCATCAAGCCTCAAGACTAGACAACAGCCTCTGGAAATACTCCATTGTTAAAAAAATGTCTTTGGGCCTTTAATGCAGGTTATGACTATAATGCAGGATATAATTATTTCTTTCAGGGAGTTTGGAAGCACAAGAAAAAAGACAATATCTGTGTTTATCTGAAAAACTAATTGCCAAGAATATGAAACCCAGAATAAAGGTTTGGAATATATGAGTGTTATTTTACTAGTATTTTGAGATCTATATAACAGCAAAATAATTGGACACGTGAATAATGAGAATAAATTAATTCCTATGACTCACAACATTAAAGCGTTTGAATGATAATTGTCAGCTCAGTAGCCCTGCATTTTACTTAATCCTAGGCATTACTGATTCAAATTCAACAAAAAGATTTTTCTAAATATTCTATAGCTGCCAAACATGCACAATCAGCAAATGAAATATGTTATTACAGAAAAATACTTAGTGATGAAATATCATTCTAAACACCATATGTAAACAGAATCGTAGAATCATAGGATCATTTAGGTTGGAAAAGACCTTTAAGATCATCAAATCCAGCCATAAACCTAACAGTGTCCAACACTAAGTGCACACACAGAGGGAATACATACTCACTATAAATAAAAATGTTTATCATCTATGTTCCTAGTAGGCCTCTTGAAATATACTAATATATTTGACAGAAGTTTCTGTGGCATGATAGAATTTAAAAAGTCATTCTATAATTTAATACATTTAAAATTAAATATAAAACAGGTATCTAGGCAACAAGAGAAATTGAATAACTGGTTCATTGTTGCCAGGATTTTGCAAGTTAGTATCTTGCAAGAATTAGATCACCACTGCACCTCCAACTACATTCTCATTTGCACTGACTTGGAGGGCTTGTTACTACTCATAGAGAATTTAGTTAAGACTTTTTATTGAACTTCTTAACTGTATTCTTAAGAAAAAAGAATTGCAAAAAAATGAAAAGAGGTAAATAATGCTGTTTGTTACAGTTACGTATCACTTTCATTGGTTTTAGTTACCTCCACCATAATTATTGTAGGAATTCACAAAATAAAGAACATGGGACAACTATATATCAGGAATAATGAAAAATCAGAAAGCTCACAATTTTCATCAAATGTATTTTGAAAAACCTGAGTCAATAGGCATATCAGTCAATCCTTCTAGGTCTTTGGAAATCAATATTAACAATGACTATCAGGCAAGTCCTGTCAGAAACCTGAGTTCTAGCCATTTGAGTTAAGCTGCAGCAGTTATATAGGGGAAATCTTTTTCACATATGGCACAGAAAAACAAAGTAAAACCCAAAGCCAACCCTTCCACTAGTCAAGATGAGATGAATAGAATTTTAATCTAAACTTTGAAGAAGGGGTCGTATGGCTTGTATAATTTCAGTCTTGATGTCAAAATGAAGGAGTTAATAAGTATAATACAGAAATGAACATGCAATTCTCCTAAATCATCAACTAAAATGACACTTGGGGAATAACCAAGACTCTACAATAATCCTCAAAAGAGGATTTTGTCTGATGGTGGAAAAAAAGCGAACTATATATAGGAAAAAATTGCATCAACATTATTCTCCAGATTCTCATCACAAATAAGGAACACAATGTGTTATATTTTGCTGCCATAAATGTCTTAGTGTTCCTGAAAGTGTATTCAAGAGTAATCACTATTTGAGAGGAAGAAGGTATTGTCACCTGTTTCAGTTGCAGAAAAACAATATGACACAGAGGGTTTTATAAAAATGATGAGGTTGTGCTTGTATTTAATTGCCTGGAAAGATCCGGTTTGGACCTCATGCTGTTTTCATTCAAGAGATGATTTTATTCAACTACACTTGTGTTAATAGTCAAAGCTGAAATACTTCTTGGCTTAGAGGTAATAGGATACTGATGCATCAAAATTAATTTTCATTGGTATCTGAAATTTGAGGAAGGTTCTCTTAAAGCAACACTGCCCCAACAGTAGTTTTTGGATCAGTAAAATGCATTAATTTTGCTCAGAATCTCATAATAACCTCAGAAAATTTCTCACACAACAGTGAGAGATTCCTTGCTGTTATCCTGATCATTCATGAAAGAGCTGCAGAGTTTTTAACCCTAAGGGAAGCATGCAGACTGTAATTTTCAGAACAAAGCAGAAAGTGGTTCAATACTTCCTGCTGAAATCACTTCATTTTCCCAGCAGGCTTTGACAAAACTCAGTAGAGCTCAGGAAAAAAACAAACCAAACCAACAAACAAACAAGCAAAAACCAAACCAAAATAAAACAAAACAACCCAAAAAACCCCAAACCACAACTCTTAAAACACCTGACAAAGTTGGAAAAATCTTTCCACAAATTGTGAAACTAAAAGCTGATAGATGGCTGCTGACCCCAATGAACTTGCAGCTTTGAAAGAGGTACATTGCCTTTTTTGTTTTTTTTCTCAGGACTGAAATGATTTTGAATTTCTAGGATTGCTAGAACAGGAAACTTAGAAGTTAAGAGTGATACTTCTTAACTTCTAAGTTAAAAAAATAAATACTTAAAAATACTTCTCTTGATCAGACAAGAGAAGTATTTTTAAGTAACATCACTGATATCCATGTGTAACTGAATGGTATGCTCTTGTCTGTGGTTCAGAAATTTTCAGAGGTCTTGGATTGAAAAACTACACTATTGTCTCTAGATAAGCTAAAAAATCAGTCTGTACTTCCTGTAGTCACTGAAACATCTTCTCTATTCTTTCCAAGACTTTTCTGGCTCTGTTCATACTTGACAGTCCTTGCCACTGAGGTTCTTGCTCATCACCTGTATTGTAAGAGTGACTTCAAAGCTCAGAGATGGCATTAAACAAAGCAGCATCTTTTCCTCTTTCCATAGAGCTATCTGTATGCATGTCTACCATCTCTATGCATCTAGTTATATGCAGGAAATGCAAATAACTCTCTCCTCTGCTGCCCAGCCACACTTAGTTTTACATATTTTGTAAAAAACCCCAAAAAATAGGGAAAAAAAAATTGCATCATCTTTCAGAAGCTGAGGGAAACCGAAATAGAAACTTATAAAATCAATTGGTCAAGCTGAGAACTTTGTAAGTCCAAAAAGCAAACCAGATGATACATTGTCCACCTCTTGATAAGAGTGAGTAAAAGAAAATGTTTCATCTAAATTATATAATTTAAGTACTAGGGGTAAGGTTTCTGAGTTTTCAAGTTTTATTATACTTGTTTTGGCATTAAAAATCTTATACAACATTTGTAATGAAAATGCTGGAAATTTTTTTCCTAAAGTGTAGGTTTTTAGCCTGAGTTAGTAATAGGACTAGTCATGATGGTGTCTTTAGCATAGAAAGTTTTTAAGAAGACTTAAAATCAATGTTTAACATAGAGAAAATTTGGAATATTATATTAACAATTATATAAATAATATCTAAAAATTATTTCAACTGACAGTAGATAAAATGTCTTCCAAAGTTTTTCAAATTGTTGCATCAACATTTGAGAAGCCATGAAATATATGTAATTCACAGCAATTTCTTTTCCACAACTATGTAATGAAAAAGGTATTAGTATTGACCAACTAGATGTATTGACTAACTCATCAGAGAATTCACCTCACATAACTGGGATTTACAATCTAATTGCATTTTATTCTCACTTCTGTGTCTTGTGAGTTTTCTGGTATTTTGTCAGCTTGTTTAGTGCATAAGCATTTTTATCCAAAGGGCAGGATCTGTTTAAAACATTTTGTCTGTTGAATTCCATAACATTGCAATTCATGAGCTATACTTGGAGATTTGAATATCCGTTTGAGGCATTTGCAATTACTTTTATTTTATGTATGATTTAATTCATGATCTTGCATTTTGCAATAGCATTACTCTACTTTTCCATCTGTGGAATTCAATTGTCCCAAATTGTTTTCACTTCTTATAGTCCTTTATCAGAATTAAGCATCACTGTCTTTTAAAATCTGCATATCTGAACAATGTTTCTCATTTGATCTCTCAAAAAAGTACTGGGTTTGCAAGTTATTTTATATAAAATACAGCCAAATATCTGCATTATGCAAATAAAGCCAGCAGATATATTTCTCAAATCTAGAAAATGTGACATTTCAGTATGCCCAATCTAGAAGTTGCCTAATATTTTATTAATCCTTCTTTGCATAGTCTACTGTCATGTGTTATGTGTAAGTGCAGACAAAAAAATTCTGAAGTACACTTAGATTTTTAATTAATACATAATTCCTAAGAATATTTAGACAATTTTATTTTGTGGAATGATAGCTGATTTTTTATTGGTTCTTAGGTCATCTGGAAGATGGAAGTGTTAGATTAGATAAGTTATTTCATTGCAAATCAAGATCTCTAGCACCTGGGCTTGGATCCTGTGGAAAAGCCCAGCTATAAAAATGACACCTAAGATAGGGAATCAAAAATCAAAGTTGAAGTATTACAGTCAAGGAGGTGATACTTATGTCAACCTACTGCTGTAAGTTGTTGGTAATAGATATCCATCTCTAATGATAGAATTGTCATTTGAATTTAGCGTTCTATATTTGGCTTTCACAGAATCTCAGAATGATTTTGAGGAGCCTCTGGAGATCACCCTGTCCAAAACTCCTGCTCAAGCAGGACAGTCAGGTTTTGAATATGTAGGTACATGGGGGACTTCCACAGCCTCCCTGGGCAAGTCTCCCAAGTATTTGACCACACTCACAGTAAGAAAAGGGTTTTCTTTTGTTTTTCTAGCTTAGTATGTGCCTTCTCTGTGTCATTACATCTATTAATCTCTACTCATTAATTTTGAGGCATATTATTGCTATAGATGATGATATAACAATATTCTAGCCCACTGACTTGCACAAGTGTAGAAAAAATACCAATTGCTAAGTATCCTCTTAAACTCAGTCTGTAGATTAAAAAATGTTACAGAAAATATTTATAGCCAAGTAAGAAAGTTACTGACTTTTCTAGAAAGTCATTAAAAATGTGTCTACCTACAGACCTTCAATGTCTTCATCCTCCACTCTTCCTCAATATTATTTCTTCATATTTTTTCATGTGGCACATCTTATTCTCAAAAGATTTCTGTATTCTCACCATATAGTGCTTGAAAGCCTCCTAATTTCCTTACTATGTCTTACTAATTTCCCCATTTACAGCTGTTTTTTGAGTTGCACATTTGCTATTACTCTCTTCTTAGGCCTTGCCTTGGGGATGCACCTTTTAACTTTTTTTATGGAAACACTATGCCATTACAAAGGGACGCATTAAAATTCTTGATGGGGTGACTTCTAAAGCCATGAAACCAAGACCTGACAGAATTAAGGCTGAATCTCTGGCCTGACATTGGCCTCTCAGTATAAATCCCATCACAAAAGTAATCCTCTTAAATAGTTCCTTTTTCCATGATCATACTCGTAGTTGAAATAGAAAATTATTTTAATCCTTTAAGCAGTAAAAGTACATAAAATTCAATTCTTTCAAATGTATAGTTAAATTATGCAGATATACAGGATAAGAGAAGCAAGAGAAACCACCTAATCATTTATTAAGGAGCCACCTCAATTTTTTTCCATAGGTTGACAGCAGTATAGAATATTTAGAGCAGTACTGTTACTGTCTAGAATGAATGGAAATCAGCGAACTTCTTAGAGACAACAGTCCAAAAATTTTGGTAAGTCATGGTTAGCAATGTGCATTCACCTGATTTATTAGCAGGATTGATACAAAAATATTTCATTTTTTAAGACATTTGCAGGAGAATCTTCTTCACTAAATTTTGTTAACTTGTTAGGTTTCTTTGCATGAAAGAGGAAAACTTTTGAAGAAATGTTAAAAAAACCCCACCCTTTTCATAGTATTTTCCTGTTTTGAATAGTTTTTTCATTTTTGGGGTTTTTGCATTTCTTTGCCCCTTTGTCTTCTTGTCCATTTAAAAGGGGAGAAAAGAAAAAAGTATATGAAAAAAGTAAAATCTTTTGGGGTTTTAGATATTTTATTTTTATCTAATAATGAAATTATAATAACCCCCCAAAATTCAATTTTTTATTAATTACAAATCATTACATACTTCTGTCAATACATTGCATGCATTTCTTTTCTATTAGCTCATTCCCAAAATTGTCTTTGTCATCTCACCACCACAAAATCAGTGTGAAGTTGAATTAATTGAGAAGTGATGTATTTCCACATTTTTCTTTGCAATGCTTAATGTATTTGTCAATTTTTTTATTAGATGTTTAACTATTTTTTCATTATATGACAAAATTTCCTATAAGTTTTTTGCTTTTTGAATATTTGAGTAGAGAAACAATTCACATGGCTTCTTGTTTCCTTTTTGCCAGACCTCACTGTACTTTGCCTTGGCACAATGTACTATCTCTGCATATTAGAAAACAGGTAACTATTTCTGAAGTAAGTGAGCTATCCTTACTTTGAAAGGCATGTAAGGTTATTCAATATTTAAATGATAAACAAACCAAACCAGACAACCAAACAGAAGAAAACACACCAGAAACCCCCAAAACAAAACAAAAAAACCAGCCAAACAAAAAAGCCCGAACCACCCAAACAGTCCCCTGTAATCATTCAACTGATTTGCATAGTAAAGAAATGTATCTCCTAAATCTCCTGCATCATAAGTATCTTGCTGACTTCTGTATTATTTATTGCATTCTCCCTTGTCCCATTGTCTTTTTTGTCCTTCCTCCATTTCAAAAATAAACAGACTTGGGAGACATCATTTGAGGTTCTATAACATATTTTTGCAATGGGTATTTTTTACAAGTCATACTATTCTTATATTCAGTTTTGTGTTATTTTCTATTTATAATATCATTCCAATATGAGACATAGAGCTTGGTATCTGTGAAGTACAATAACTAAGCCAGGCAGCTTCTCTAAAATAAAGCTTTGTAGTAGAATTATATGTAGGCATATGCTGCATTTGGAAATAATCTCAAACTGATGTTAATTATCTTAGACTGAACACTTCATGTACTCAGATAACCCTTTAACTTTTTCATTTGGGCTTACTGAACAGATGTAATACTGCATTGTCATACCAGACAGAAATTTTAACTTGATTAATAACAGTAATAACACTATAGAAATGTTTGTGGCAGTTCTTATTTTGACAACACAGACGTATATACAACATTAATTTTTCCTATTATTGAAATTCCATGGATTTTTCTTAAAGAAGTTTAGGTTTTTTAAGTAATGTAGACAGCATATTCTTCAGTGACAGTAGGGGAAAAAACCCAGAAATTTTTATTTTTCTGCATAAATAAATTTAGAATTATAATAAAGTAAATTTCTGCAGGAATATAGCACTAGTGTAGTGCTAGTTTTCCCTACATTTACTAAAGAGGGCAGCAAACAAACCCTATATGGACGAAATTCTCTCAAAGTAAACATGGAGATTTGCAACATAGGAGATTTTTGTCTGCAGAGGGAAAAGCTATAAACTTAGATGTGAAATACATATAAAATTATTAGGAAGAAAAAAATGTCTTTTAAGAAAAATCTTGCTCAGGTAAACGCATTTTGTAGTGTGCCATACTTAGTACTATGTGTTTACTGCTCAAGTGTCCCCATTTACAAATCTAGTAACACCAGTGTCTATCTGTCATCATCTCAGTGCTTAACTGGAAAAAGAGAGAGAGAGAGATTTATGCACTGTTTCAAAACTATTCCAGCCTTTAACTGAATAAACTGGGATAGCGAGCATAATCTTTGCAGAACTCACTTTCTCATCGATGTCTGAAGGAGTACAAATAATGCCTCACATATACAGGAGATCACTGTAAAAGATGAGTTTACAGAGGTAAGTTATAGGCTTTGGGAAAATGAGATTTGATCATTCAAGCATTTCAGATGATGATCATGAGAACAGTTAATGAACTTGAAAAAAGGTGTTAACTCTCCTGAGACAAGCTCCTAGTGCCTGGGAGGTAATGATACTTATTTGCAGAAGCAACTGTGATAAGGCATAGCAAAAGGAGATTCAATTAAAATAATTATCAGAAGGGTTCATATATGTTGCTGCATGAGAAATACAAAAATATATTACAAAAACTTTAAAAAGAAAAAAAAAACCCAAAAATTTGAGGTTTTACAATTTCATGTCTTAAAAATATCTAATTACTTATAACATCAAGGTCATGTGCTTGATCCCCAGGAGCCATTCATTTAAGTGTTGGGCTCATTGATCCTTGTGGATTCTTTCAAGTCAGATCATTCTATTACTCTCTAATCTTTTCCCATCCAAGCAAAAATTCATTGCAGGAGTTTAATTATTTCTGTTAATAGAATACAGGTTTCAATGTACTTTGATTTCAGCATAATTCTGAATTCTTGGCTAATCCAGACTCATTGATGAGACTCTTGTGGCTATCCAAAAATTTCAATTTTTAAAGTATTAATATTTTAATAACTGTTCATTTATACTTGTGTTTATGCAGCTAAATTGAGTAAAGAGGATTTTAAATGAACATTTTATTATTTTTCAGTCACAAGCTTTCTGATTCCTCTAACCATGGAACTGATGAAAAGAGTCCAGTGTTGAAAAGAGAATGTGTTTGAAAGTTTGTTTGACAAAGTAACAAAAAGATAAGGAGCCAGATTCTGAAGAGATTATCTGCCAAAAGAGAGTTTTAAAATCCCTGTGTGGAAAGGAAAATGGCCTGATTAGTCGAAGCAGTATGGCACTAACAATTGTATCCCAGGCTTGATTATGTACAAAGACACTCAAACGTGAGAGACACAGCACCTTTTTTTTTTTTTTTTTTAAATCGATTTCCTGTGTTTCTCAACAAATCCACCTTTCTTTTTCCTACTGTGTTAAGCTGGAGTGCCTGGGTATCAATGAATGTCAATGAGTTAAGTTATATCTTGTCCAGAGCCTACTTCTAAATTTTTCATTTTTACAGGGTATAATGTAATCATAATTAGCTCCAAAATAAAAAGCTGCAGCATTCCCAAAGTGTTGCATATTCTGTTCATACCCATACTTTATAGCAAAAACATTTCTTACAGTTGTGCTCTGAGTGTACAAGACATTTTTGCCCTTGTAAGATGGTCCCTGCCATAAAGGCCCAGAAGGAGAAAAAAAGGGAAAAATTACTAAACAGAATCAAGGCTAAAATTCCCAAACAAGATCAAACCCAGATATAAGTTTACTAGGCTGCATGCCCTCAAGCTTACAGAATAAAAGAAATGGCTCCTTAGAAGGCCTGAAACACGATCAGACTAGGGGCATTGAACAACAAGCCACAGGATCAGATGCAACACATAAAGAACAGGGTGAGTGAAAGCGTGGGGAGATTCTGTGAGGAGCTGACAGGCAGTCAAGGGTGAAAGTCTTAGAATTGAATATAGGATCTCTTTACACATGGCTGAGCAAGAATAAACTTTGCAATGAAACAAGCAAATAGACTGACAAAATCTAGAAGATTTTATCTGTATCTTTCATAAATAATATTGTTATGAAAAATTATCTAATTAAATAAATATTGGGGAAATGGTGAGTAACATACTTTTACTTTTCATAGCTTTTAATTACTTGAACCAGAGTGGAATAGAAATTAGATTTATTTATTAAGAGTGGTATTATTTGTCTGATTTGCTAATACTTTGCTGTACTAATTTTATTTTCTTTATGAAGTTCTTCAGAAAAAAGACAAAATTTAAAAGAACGCATGCCATTTGATAAGCATTTGACACACTTTAAACACGTGTTACACATGTGAGAATAAACTTCTTAGAGTCTGCTTTGAATTATGAGAAGAAAATTTTAGTTATTTGTTTTTGCAAGCTTGTAACAGATTTGGTTTAGTGTTTGGATCTAAGAACCAAGGCTTGATTTTTAAATTTTTTTTTTTTTGTCTTCATATTACCTTATAAATTATTTGACAGGTAAGCCTCATACATACTGGCTTGGAACATACAGTCATTTTGGGATTCTCTTTTATTAATGAAAATAAAAAACACTTTCTCATGGAAGTATTTGATAAGAATTCTTGTCCAGGTCATTTTGTGTAGGGTAGAATAAATTTTCTTCACAGTGGCTGGTATGGGTTTGTGTTTTGCAGTTGTGCAGAACACAGGGTTGATAATATAGAGGTATTTTTGTTATTATTGAACAATGTTTACACAGAGCCAAAGCCTTTTTGTATGGCCATGCTGACAAAGAAATTGAGGGTGCATGGGAGTTTGGGAGAAGACACAGCTAGGATGGGTGACTCAGACTGACCAAAGGGATATTAGATATCACATGACATCATGCTCAGTATATAAGGTGTGGGAAAGAAGGAAGAAGGGGCTAATTTCAGGTGATGCTGTTTGTCTTTCCAAGAAACTGCTACCTGTGATGGGGCCCTGCCCTCCTGGCTGAACACCTGCCTGCCCATGCATGGGCAGCTCTGAATTAATTCTCTGTTTGGTCTGTTTGTGTGCAAGGCTTTTGTTTTCCCTATTAAACTGTCTTTATCTCAGCCCACAAGTTTTCTAGGTTTTACCCTTCTGATTCATGTTCTGATCCTATTGGTTGGGGAGTGAGCGTGTGACTGCATTGGACTTGGTTGCTGGCTGGGTTGAAACAACAAAACCAGAGGTCTTTATAGAACATTCCCTATAGCCAGCAGTAAAAATTACAACTTTTTGACACAGAGAGCTAAAATAGATGAAATATTTGAAAATTAAATTTTAATAGTGCTCACTTTGAAAAACACTGTAACTGGAAAAGGAATTGTTTAAATAGGAATGACACTAGAGACCAGAACTTGGTGTAAATTTGTTAGACACTGACTGAGATTCACTTTAACACCTACTAAGAAAAACCAGCTGCTTCTGCACCTCAAAATAGACATTTTCTCTGCTCAGTGTGACAGGTAGAGCAGCTGTTCAAGGACAGTAGATTCCCTAAGAGAAATTGGATTACAGAAAAACATGTGACCCTAAACAGTCCATGACATATAACCAAAACTGTAACTGAAGTGTGATCAACAAAGTCTGCAAAAAACAAACATGAAATTCTGAGCATTATTATGTAATTTTATAGTGTACTTTAGTCAATTATAACATTTAAAACAAATTATATCATTTTCTCTTGTCTAGATCCAGCTTTTCACTGTAAAATAAATATATGACTGTTTACACCAAGGACTCATTTATGTTTATTGAAGCATTAGGAGAAACAAATCAAACTCTCTATTTCTGTGAAAAGTCTAGCCTACTACATTTGATCAGCAGTCTTGAAATGACAATGTCATTCTGTGCTACCTGTTGAGATTCATCCGAGGGTCCTGAGGCAGATGGAGTTGCTAAGCCATTATCCATATTTTTTGAAAAATCATGACAGTCATGTTAACTTTCCAATGACTGGAAAAGGGAAACATGACCTCCATTTTAAAAAGGAGAAAGCATAAGCCCTGGGTAATTACAGACCAGTCAGTTTCACCTTTGTGCCAAGCAAGATCACAGAGTAGCTTCTCCAGGAAACTATGCTAAGACACATGAAAACAAGGAGGTGAATAGTAATAGCAAACACGGCTTTACAAAACAGAAATCATGCCAGGTGAGTTTGGTGCCCTTCTGCAAAGGGGCTACAGCACTGGTGAAAAAGGGCAGAGAAATAGACATTATCTACCTGGATTTGTGCAAAGCTTTTGACACTGCCCCACACAACATACTTGTCTCTGAACTGGAGAGACATGGATGGATGGACCACCTCGTACATATAGAAGAAGAATAAAGAACTTGCTGGATGGCTCATGCAAAGAGTTGTGGTCAACAGCTCATTGTCTGCACAGAGACCAGTGATGAGTGGTGTACTGGGGGGGCAGTACTGGGGCCAATACTGTTCAACATCTTTGTTGGCAACATGGACAGTGTGATCAAGGGTAAGGCCTTGAGCAACCTGATCCAGGGGGAGGTCCCCTTGCCCAAGGCAGGGGCTCCTGGGACAAGGTGATCTTTAAGGACCCTTCCAATCCTTAGCATGCTATGCCTCTATGATTCAGTGTTCTTTGTTAAGACTAATAATCTCCTTACAAACACTACAAAGTAAAGCAACATTAGTAAGAGTTTAAATATCCAGGTTTTTAATCAGAAAAACAAATCAAATATACTCCATGGCCTGAATATAGCAGTTACTCAATAGAAGTGAAAAGTATTTGACTAGCTCTGCTTAAAGGCATATGATATATTTGAAGTCAAGTTTTATTTGCTTGCCTTCATGAAACACATCTGTTGATTTGAACTTTTTCCTTGAAAACACTCCAGCTGTTTTCCTATTCTATGCTAATTCATAAAAATTATCCAGGAAGCGTCCCAGGAAATAATCCAGCTTTAGTATTTGTTGACCATGATCCTTCTGCATTGGATTTCATAGGATTTAGAAGACAATGCCATAGTTCCCAGATGTGTTTACTCCATTTTACTGGAGATGGTGGATGGGTAGGCCCACTAAATTGCTAGGTTGTTCCCTGTTTTCCACAGTGTACATAAAATAGTTGATGAACTGGGCTATGACCATTACTCTCTGGCATCTGCTATCTGTCTTTGCACAAAACAAAATTTACTCGATTGATAATTAGGCCAAGATTATCATATTTTTCACATTAACTATAAAATGATTCTTGATAAAGATACCATGGAAATGAGATATTTGGTTTATGTAATTTTAAACATTTGTTGTCATCTTGTCAGCAAGGTGTTCTGCCTTTTGAGTGGATAGTGGACTGAATATGATAATGAACAATTGTGTGAATGTTAAGAATGTCAATCTAATTTAAATCTTGGGATAAGCAAAGTTGAACAAAGATGATACCAATCATAAGCCAGGATACGCAGCTGGAAACAAATTTAAAGCTAAGTTTCAGAAATGATGAAAGAAGTTTTCATGGGGGCATATAACTACACATTTTAGCATATACAGCCTCTAAATCACTAAATTTTTTTTAGACTAAGAAGGTCAGATTCCATAAGAGAAAATTACTTTCAGATTTAAAGTTAGTCCATTTCACCCAAAGAGATGAGTATTTCACTATTTAAAGTGTCACCTTTTCCCCATGTATTGATCTCAGAAATCAGAAGGTTGTTGCTCTATGGTAAAGGTTGTAAGGGACATGACACCCAGAACTCAGAGCCAGCTAGTTAACCTCTCTGATGATATTACTTAGGTTATAGGCATGTGTCAGCCTGTTGAGGTTGGTCCCTATTATAGAATGAGGATTTTAGAGCAGATTTATTTAGAGTAACATAGGATTGATGACATAGGATTAATAATGTAATCCCCTTTGAAAATCTCACATTTACTCAGGGGGTGTTTGAGGGACAGGTCCCATCTATGACTTGAGTTGACTCTATATGGTTGTTGAAGAGATTAAACATGTTATCAATTTCCACTAAAAAAAAGTCCCTGTGTTGCTATTGTGAAAACATCTCTAAAGGAGATTATTGCGCTGCTATACTACAGTTCTATATGATAAAAATATAGTACTTTTAACTTCAAAAGTGAAGTCTGTGGTTTTTTCAGGATTGCAAGTGTACTACTAAACAATATCAAAATGTCTACAGAAATATTTTGCTTATTATTGTCTAGGATATTCTGAAAGAGGATGTGAGGAACTTCAAAAACTATATCTGAGATTTACTATTTACTATTAATAAGAGTAGAAAAAATACTTTCTCTAATCTTCTAAGTCTGATCTTCAAATCTTTAAAACACTTTGTTTTTCCCTCCTTGCTTTGGCATTGGAATTCACATTATATACTTAATCTTTGCATGGAAGCAACACTCTAGCTAGTGGTTACATATCCTTTTCTCTTCCTTTAAGTACCTGCATCTACTGGGAAAAGAAAGGGAAAAAGGAACTCTGTTGAATAGAGGATGTAAAATCTGCTCTCAGAGCTAGTTTTGCTACCCCTGCTAAATTTTATCACATTGCTAGGATTCATACTAAAAGCATATTGCTGTACATTTATGAACAAACCAATCTAGATTTCCTTGATAATAGGACTTTGAGGGATAAAAGTTAAAACCAATTCTTATAATTCTTCAGATCTTTTATATTTCCTAAAATAATTTTTCCTTTAATAAGAGATATAAATAAATAAAAAACTATAAGTAAAACATATTAAAACTAAGAATGTAAAATTAAGATAATATAGAACAATTAAATCAGAAACAACAGGAAAGCACAGAATTTTTTTTCTTTTTTTCTCTTTTTTCCCCCCTTTTCTTTTTAAAAAGTAATTTAACCTACACTTACTGAAGAACTGTCACTCACAGATTGTTCCAATTAACAGACTGTCACATTGAACATTATATGCAGCTCAGCAAAACTGGCACTGCTCCATAATTAAGAGGCTGGTTTTTTAAACCTCTTTCAATTATGTAATATCCTCAGATTCAACACTATAAAAGCAGCAGCTTTTCTCATATAGATGAGAACTTTTACCATGTCTTAAATTAAGTAATAAGTAAGAACCTCTTGCATTTTAAAATCCTCAAAAGACAAGTAACTGGATTAAATGTTCTTGTAGTGAGATTAGCATGGATCAGGTCATAAAAGTAACAAACGGGTTATAGTGTATTCCTTATATGAACAATTTCATGGATTATATATCTCAGTTGCAAAAAGCATACCTAGTATAATTTAGTTACTCTGTATTTGGGAGATAGTGTGTATTGAAGCCTTAAAAATTCTTCGTCCACACTAATTTCTCAAAAAATCACATTTAATCAAGAACTATATTTAGCTAATCCTATTTATATGAAATTGAGATTAAGAAATAAAGTACTGTATGGAACGCGGCAATCCATGCTCATCGAAAAAAAAAAAAAAAAAGGTGCCCAATTCAAGGGATAAACTTGCATACAGATATCAGATGGCACTGTTGAAGTTATTTCACATAAATGACTTATACTATTGTCAAAAATTAGGTCCTCACCCTACTTCTAAATGTAATGCTCATCTCCCTAATGTTGCTTTGCCCAGAAAAGTTGCAATGCACTGGTCATTTTTTCTTAACTCCAGAGATATGATGCAAAGCATTTAACATAGAGCCACACAACAAATTATTCCAAAGTTGGAGAATGAGGGCTGATGTTGTAAGGAGCTTTACTTCAGACTGAGAATAACAGTCTGCAAAGGGAAGCCACCAGGATGAAAAGTAAATCCTTATCCCAGGAATCTCACTAATAAGAACAAAAAGGTAACACAGTGTTAATAACCTTTCCCTAACTCAAAATATGGAAAACATCATTCACAGAAATAATCAGAACAGGAAGAACTAACTCTGAGGGAACAGAAATGGAAATGGAAAATTACCTGTATTAGTATAAAGTGTATGATTGCTCATAACAAAAGTTTTTATGCATGGAAATTTTAAGTTGGAAAGGGCAAAGAAGGACAAAATCCTGTCCGTATTAATTCTTCAGCTAGCAGTATAATGGAGACATGAAAAAGTCATTGAGTTTTATAGGGCTGATCAGGCCATGTACTTACAATAGGTAAGGACTTGGGCCAAAACACAAGGGAAATCTCATCTGAAATATTGGGAAGAGTTGCTATGACCTAATTTTAGGTTTTCAGTTGGAACACCATTATTATAAGAAAAGTCTGCCTATGTAATTAACACAAACAAATAAGCTCCAGACTACGCCAACAATACTCTGAATTCTCATTATAAATTGCCTGTTTTACAGTTTTATCACATGAGGAAATTTTCTTGGATTACTTAAATAATATGGGCAATATTTGCTGTATACTGTATGGGTCATTTTTTAAAACAGATTTAATCAGATGCAGAAAAGGACTTATCATAAAAATAGCTTAATTTAGACAAAAATACTAAACCAGATTGACTTACTTATCCTAGTGAAATGAAGGCTATACAAGTTTATAATTTCTCATAAATACATTACAGAGCTAAAGTGCAAAGTTGGCACAAGAACAAATTGATATAAATGCAGCAGAAATAAATTTAGGAGAAAAAACCCAGACATTTCTAACATTCATTCTCACAGTGTTAGAGAGTATAAGTCAGTAGAGCAAGTGGGACAAAAATATATTGCTAATTTTATTATAAAGGTGAATCAATTTACAATATGGTTTCTCACATTATCAGGGGACTGGGTTCAGTGACATGTAGAAATGTACAACTCTTTCCAAAACAAGAGAGACTTAACCTATAAGACACTGTAGGATTTTCACATTTATTTTGTTAAGAGTAGTGAAGAATTGCCTTTTTTAAGTTCATGGCATAGTTTTAGCTAATATGATTCTTATCATTTCCCATTTTCAGTATTTCGAAATAAATGAATTTGCCCAAGGCCGATTTTTATTTCCTAGTCATAGATAAACTTCCACAATACCCTTTGTCATTAGATAAACTTCCACAATACCCTTTGTCATTCCAAGGAAGTAAAATGAAAGAAATCTTTTCAGCTGATAAAGGGTTGACATATGTAAAAGTAGTGTTAGATTTTTTTTTTATTAATTATTACTATGACTTAATTGTCTTATTAAAAAATCAGGAGAATCGTCATGAAAAAATTATAGTAACTAAACAGTTTTATTTTACCTTTACCAATATTGGGAGTTAATCACTACTACCTGTTGACATAAATAGCCCCATTTTTTCAGTGAAAACACAGATCTATATGAAGGAAAAAAAGATCCCAGTTTGACATGCCATCTCAATGTTATTATTATATCCTAAATCATTCATTTTCTCAGTCTGAGAATATCTTCTTCTATTCTTTCAAGGCATTATGAGAAATACAGTTTGTACCTGAGAATTGTGATGTTGCTTGATAGTTTGAATTGCCAGAAAGGGTGCAAACCTCAGCTACTTAGAAGAAGGCACTGAAGGTACTTTTAAAGAAAATAGATTTCTTTTACATACACAACTCTAGGAAATGTGTGATTAGGAGAGTCTAGAAGAAATCAAAGTGAAATTAAAAAGATTGACAAGTTACAGATCTTATATTGTAATGGTGCAGTTATACATCACTTGAAAAATGTAAAGTGTATAAAATAAACTTATGAAATAGCATTATGACTGTGTTTCGCCATATTAGCAACATTCATCAAAGTCATGTGCTATTATTAAGTAAGCATTAGTTATATCAGTATTAGTATTATTTCAGTCATGAAAGTTGAAGGATCCAACATTAAAAAATTCTAAGGAAGTACTTTTTGATCCTATTTGACATGCCTAAGCTTTCTCTGTAACCAGGTATAAATCTTTGTTTAGCTGGAAACAATGCATCTTGGAGAATTATGAAAAAAAGAGACACAGGAACAGTTTTCAGACACCAAATAATCAGCCAGAATGGGTATACTGCTCAGTCCTGCTGCAACAAAGCTGTATCAGCCTCAGCAGTCCCTGTTGATTTGCTGTTTTCCATGACTAAGTACTCAGTCTAACAAACCCTACGCAAAAACAAGCTTCACTGCTGCTTACACATTGCTCCTGCTCAGGAGTTGTGCTTAAACTGCTAGACAACAGTGTGCAGCTCAGTAGTTCAATATTATTTCACTATTATATATAGCTTACAAACTATTAAACTTACTGTTTGTGTGTGTGTCTCTGTGTGTGTGTGTTCATGTTCTTATTGGGGGTGATGACCTTGAGCAGCTGATCTGCTGTACAGATAAATTCTCAGATAATTGCTGAACTAGAAAATAAAGTAGGGTTTTGAATGAATCTGTATTTCATGGAGCTCATTAAATGTTTAAACATTTATATGCAATTATATCCACCACTCTTTATTCCCCCAGGTAATCCAAAATGGGTGCACAAAGTAGCCTTGGAAAGGAAGGTGATTTTAAAAAAAATTTCTACTTTCTTACTTAGACATATGTAATTTAATAGCAGAGCACTAACTAACAGATTTCTGAATTTAGTCTTAATTTGCCTTCTCTTTTTTTGGGCAAGATAACATTCTTTAGCCAACTGAGTTCTCTAAAACAAAAAAAGCTGTTATATTTTAATTTCTATTAAAAACCAAAAACCAAATAGTGTTTCTGCCTCATCTGATTTGATTAAAAAAGATCAATTGCTTTGAACATTACTTGGCTTCCACTCCTTTATTTGTATTTCTTTCAGGAGAGTGATAGATTGGTCATGTCTAGGATTGTATGTGTGAGAAGTACATAAGTCAGACTTTTGTAGTTGTTAGGAGCCTTCTGTATACCCTAAAAGAAGTAGGAGTCCTATTTTTATGACTAAGTGTACTGTTTTGGCCATCATGATTTCTTAAAAGTCATTAATTTTATCTCAAATTCTGTATTCTGCATTTGTAATTGTACCGTTTGAGCTGTTCCCACTACCATTTGTCAAAGTTCTGACTATCAATTGATATGTCCAATTTTTTAAGCTAAAAGACTCAGTTAAGAAGAATGAGTGCCATTCATTAAATTTATTATACTGTTACTGGCTATATTCATTAATCAGTAACATGCTGTAATTATCCTATGCCAAAGATTACCAATCTGTATATAAACTACAGAGTGTTATAATTTACTTCTCTAATGTTTATATTGGACAAAATTTTGTATTTAACAATATTTTAGACTTAGTATCTCATGAGTCAATTCAACTGGCCTCTAAATGACTAATGTTTCTTTCCTGAGCTCCAGTTTAACATGTATCTGCATCTACCTTATGGACTGAGATTGTGTTAATTTGCATCCTCTTCAGTCACCTTGATTTCAGTTTAATTTAGCTTGTCGACTTTAGTAAGAAGGAATTTAGAAAAAGACATATGGACAAAGAGATTTCTCTTTAGTGTCCTGCTCTTTTGTAAATGATCAGAGAATAACTTTTCTCTTCTTCTGCAAAATAATCTCAGGATTTTAATGGTACTTGTGTGAACAAATCCATTATAGCTACACACTATGTTAAGGCACAGGTTAGTCAAAAACCAATGGAGGAACCCCCCATTTTACAAATATACAAATAATCATAAACTACTCTTCTCTATTTAGTGGTTTTCATTTAAATGTTCTTTTACTTGACAATGTAGTTTCCAATTTCTTTGCATGCTCTGTCAGATGTCTCCTTTTTCACAAATATTTGATTTTTTTCCAATATTTTATTTTGTTATATTCAAATTTTTTATACTAATTGCCTCCATTACGACTTCATAAACTTCCTATTTTCCTTCACTGTTCATACAGGTATTATTTAATTTCATTTCCTCATTTCCAATATACTTTGTTTTGTTTTGAAGATTGTCCAAAACCAGCTAAATTTATGACAATTTCTTTATATCAGAAGACAAGTACCATTCAGGTTGATAATATCTGGAATGTTTGAAATGTTGCTTGTTTCTTTAGTTACTATTGCATTTAGTAGTCAAAGTTCACATGGTTGCTCAATATATATAAAGGTAAAATTCAGAAACAGATGATGACAAGATATGCTGATATTTTAAAATTAAATTACAGTAAAATTAGGAAGATAAACAATAAATTGTATTCAAAAGCACTTTAATTGCAACTCAGCCAGCAGATGGCAAGTGATGTTCAGTAAAGAAAGACAATAAGGATGAAGATCTTGCTTGTACTATGCAAATATTCTATGATTTGAAGATCCAAAAAAATCTTTTTTCTCACCTATATAATTATAGAGTATACCTGCTTTTGTTATGATGAAAAGGAAAAAGACAATATCTTATGCACCCCAGCATTCTCAAGGGTAAGATGCTGAAGTTAGGTTCCTTCCTAGTGGACCTGAAAGGGATTTTTTTTCTTCTTTTTCATTTTTACTGGATTCACCAATCAGGAATCGTTAATTTGTTTATATTTTAGAGTATTAATCCCTATTATTTGCCTGAGGGTGCTGAGGGAGATGAAACATGAAAATAGAAGCATCAGAAATTAGTGATAATAAATGGAAATTAACACCTATAAAACATGAACACTACAGTAAGGAATTACCAAAGACAGAAAGCATAGCTGGAGCATGAAGTAAATACTTGAATAAAAATGACAAGAGACCAGAAGTGTGGTCAAAAACAATGTAGAAAAAAATAAGGATCAAAGGCTTTTTACTTTTAAAATCTAGCAAAATCTGTTAAATTTAATGTTGGTATTACAGAACAGCTTTTGAACCTAAAACGATAAATTACTCTAAAAATACAAAATGTTTGATAGTAATGTAGTTTTATCTCTCTTGGTGAATTTTTTTTTGCCATATAAAATCACTTTTCAAGAAAAGACGTCTTAAAAGACAAAAGTCAGTTTATTCAAAAAAGTACCAGCAGCTTCTACCCTCTGTATGTGACCAAACATATCATGACATATGCTTATGAAAGAACTTAAGAGAAAGATTTTCACAAAAAAATCCCATTCCAGACTCTTAACCAAACAACCCAAGAATCATCTAGATAAAAGAATGTAGTGTTTTCCTTAGTTCAGGGAACATGAAAGTTTTCACCTGACTTCTTACATTTCTCTAAAATAATATTTAAGAGCTAGGGGTATTATGTTCTCTTGGCATTCTCTATAGGATGCTCTTTAGACCTCTCTAAAAAAAAATGCAGTTAATCCTACTTTTTTAACATTCTTCCTAATAGAATGTATATTAGAACTGCATAAATAATTCCCATTGAATTATATGCTTAATTATCTGCACAGAATCAAGACAGGAGAACATCGAAAAAAGAAAATATGCCATTTTTTTGTTGTTGTTCATTGTTAAAATAATTTTAAATGTTTTCCTTTTGTAACAGTAAAATTCACAAATTCTGATGCGAATACAACAATAAACTGCATAGAGTATAGTCAGAAGACTGAAAGTTTGTAGAAACTTGATGTTAATTGGTTTAACAAACCTGCCAAAGCAATTAAAGCAGATGTGGGTGGCTTGAGGATGATGCAGATCTTTGATGGCCCATCAAAATTAACACAATCACAGACACATTTTGCCTGAGTAGCTCCTGAATGAGCCACCCACACAGGACAGAGATTTTAAAATGCTTCTTTTAAAAGACTGCAGTGATAAGTGAGTCACAAGAGAATGAAATGTTGAACATTTTTTGGCATCTAGCGTTGTATATAGGACAAAAACTTGAGAACTTTCCCTTATAAATATAATTTTTTTTAAAAAAGAAATAAAGAAAGAACAAAATTTCTTTTTATTATGACCAGTAATTAAAAAAAAAAAAAAGTTGCATTTGATGGATTCTATATATGGTACTTTTAGATAACGAATGAAGTAAAAGAAAGATTTTTCATTCATATATTTTTGAAGCACAGTTTACATTTTAGTCATATTACTTAAGTTGTCTTTGACTGAAAACACACAGCTTTAACTCTACATCCAAAATTTTAAAAATTTATTAAATCTGTGCAAAGAAAGATATCAAAGCAGAGTTATTAACACTCCTGAATCAAACCACTCTACCAGTAGCTGTAGCAGATGTCAGAATCTATCTCAGCTACTTAAGGAACTTGCCAACATTTGCAATTGCTTCAGTTTCTTTATTCCCACTCTGCTTAAATAATTTAAATGAAAATGTCTTTGCAATGACTTAAACACTGAAGTGCAAATATTCCATTTAAATGTTTCAAAACATTTCTAGTCTCCGATATTCTTTTTTTTATTCTTTAGTATCTTGTTTTAAAATCCAAATTTATGGCCTTTAACATCATAAGTAGAGAGAAAGGAATTTAGAGTTTGGCTTTTGGGACATATATTGTCTTTTTCTGTTCCATTAGTCATCTTATTTGGGGGCCAGTAAATCAGGAGAGGGTTCAAATAAATGGTTTCCTGAGTCCAAGATTTTCAGGGGAGTATTAGCTGTAAGTTATCTCTGCTCTCATTTTTATATCTCTCTTGCATGGTGTATTGTACAAATGTAAAAAAATAATTTAGACTGAGCCTTGATCCAGCTTTTTAGTGAAAAATTTTAATTTTAGTTAAATTTTAGAATTTTTTCATTTTATTTTATTAAAATTAAAACCTCAGTCTTTTCATCCAGAAACATCAAATCTAATATTTAAACTAATTATCCACAAAGAACCTGGGAAATTCTTTTCATCTGTACATACTACCTATACAAACTATAAAACTTAAATAATTCAGTTGAAAACCTAATTTTGCTCAATAAAATTTTGTGGCTTGTCTTTCTTGTCTATTTGAGCAGAATGAAAGTGGAACCATAAACTTAATATGTAGTGCACTCTTTATGATGCTGAAGCTAGTACAAGCCCTCTTACATCAGAAAATTCTTTAGTTTTTTTTGTTTTAGTTTTAAATTTTTGACAGATTTTTTATGTTTGTTTACTTGTATGTTTGTTTGTTTAATTTTATCATGGAATTCACACATGAACGATACTTCTTATGACATTGCACGCCTACTCCTTATTTCTCATCCTTATACCGTGAATTATGGAAATGCACAAAAAAGTCTGGGACTCAATACAAAGAGAAAATACAGTTGTTATATATGGTAAAAGTAGAGAAAGCTGATGTATGCTGCTCAATTATAAGATTATCTATAGATTAATTATTGAAAATCCTTTGATTGAAATATTTTCCCAAGCACTTTCTTTGTGAGGAAGGGTACTGTTTTCTCCTGTCAAGTGCATTTGTTTGATAGTTGCTTTTCTCGTTGCATGTGATTAATTTTTTTCTAAGTAAGCCTGCAAGCCTGTGTGAAAATTGCAATTAAATTTACTGAAGCACAACAGATTTAAAGGTACATGGCATTGAACCAGGGGGTTTTTTTAAGAAGAGCTGGAGTTCAGTTTTGTCTACCATTAGTAAAGCTTTTACTGTAGTCATATCCAAAGATTTTACCCTTTTGCTGTCAAAGCGATTTTGCTACATCTCTATTTCATGAGGCCTGGGATCCTGAAGCAATCTCTAACTTGCAGCAGCAAATAAATAAAGACCTACCATTTTACCAGTTTAGCAGTACAAATAACCAAGTTAAATCGCACATTTGTTGATGTCATGACTAATGAAGTATCTTTTGGGTTTTTTTATTAACTACTGCATACAAGGGACAGCTTATTTTTTCCTTTTAGCTTCTTTACTGACAATGTACTTCTGACATCTGCATCTGCAAATTTTACATCAAATTCAAACTCCTTTGATTATGAAATGTATAAGCCCCAAAGGTTACGTATGTTTAACAAATCAGCTAAAACATAAAGTTTAGAAAATTTAAAGTGTATGTGTATTGCTAAAAACTTAAAGACCTTTTCCTGTCTTTTAACACTTTTTCTTTGCTAAGTTTGGGATGTTTTCTGCTTAAATGGGATGTAACAAAACCCACCTCGACCTTTGATGCATGTGTCATATAGATATTAGGACTTAGTACTTTGATTCTATTTTGGGATGTCAATGATCATCTACTTATGCTAATAGATTTCCTTTCTTTTACAGAAGATAGTTAAAGCTAAAGGAGAGGGTAGTATTCTCATGTATTTACTGTTTATTTCTGCCACTTAGTCTAAGTACTAAAGACTAGGACTGTAGTGGTTATACAAACTGGATCTGTCAATCAATAAATTGCTGTCAACACTCCAAATTTTTATTTATTTCCTAACTAACCTTTCAGCACCAGTTGGTTGCTACAATTCAGATTTTATATGTTTTATAGGAAACAACATGGTTGCTTATTGCTGACCACAGTTTGAGAACTGATAACTAGACTTTAATGAATTTTTTGAGTCTACCAACAAAGCATTCAAGCAAGAAAGATGGATAACATGAACCGCCTAGCTGGCTTCTATGTATACAGTGATCATACCTTTAGAAGGAGTACCATTTTGAGGCTCAGCTTTACCTGTGAAGGAGTTTATAAGAGGTATAAAATAACCTCTACCTCAATCAGTATTTAAACATACAAAATTTAAGCTTTGCCTTTTAGGAATACTGAATCCTGAACATGAAATTTGGAGTGTTTGAGACTTTTTCTTTTTCAATTACTTTTTTTTTTTTCAGTGTTTTAAAATAGTATTATGACTGCAACCTATTCAAAATTCAGCTTTTTAGCCTTACATCCTGCACTTTATTTTACCTTGCCTTACCCTATCTTACCTTACCTTAATCTGTTTTGGAACCAGCTAAGCTTACCTATTTGTTGGTGAAAAAGATGCAGAATGTCACTGCAAAGAGAATTATTTATGAAACTTCAAAAACTATTTCCTATGAAATGTGTATTCAAATGCACAATGCAAAAAATAGGTAAGTGCTGTTATTCAGAGACACAAAACGAAACGAAATTAAGTAAAATCTTGGAAACTCAGAACACTTTTAGACAAATTTGTTCTTCTGCATTTAGTTGGAGCACTTAAGTGTCTTGATGTTGTCTGCCAGGTGATATCAGTCATTCCACTATCATTGGTGGAAGAAAATACTATGTGATTATTTTCTGGAGGGTTTGTTTGTTTCGTTGTTTGGGGTTTTTTAATGCACTCAGATTAGGAGCTTGATGAGTAAAAGCAGCTGAGTCTTTCCAGGTAATGGTGGAAAGTTGTAGCTTCAAAAGAAAGAAAATCTATATTGACATAAATATATTTGCATTTTCAAAGGCTTTTTGTGACATGCTTCCAGATTCTATTAAAATTTTCTATGAACTGTTTTATTTATCTATCTATCTATCTAATCTATCTTTTGTTCTATCTACTTGAAAGGTTCACTGTCTTCCATTTTTCACCCTGCAGAATGTTTTGTGCATGTAGATATCATTAAGATGTAAATATTTTTGACTCTTTTCTTCTTTTAACATTCCATTGCACCATGGCAATCATCCAGTTATATAGTAGCTTGAGAGATGTGATATTTTAAAATATTGGGCATTATTTTTAACAATCACTGACCAGTTGGTTGCCTCCTTCCTGTAATCTCATGGAGGTGAATTTAGAAATGTAGATGAGCGTGTGAAGACATCTTCCTCACCTTTAGTTGTAACAGCTTGCTTATTCTTGACAAGATTATATTATACATTATAACTACCAGATAAAAATCAGAGGGAATTATTGGTAGGAGAAAAGGAGAAGCATAAATGATAGAAGACAATGGGAACCTTCGGCTAAGATTTTAAATAGATTCATGTAGAGTCTTTGAACACTTTTTTTTTTTTCCCCCCAACTCCTGCTCAAGTATTTTAAGATGATTGCATATTGTATGATTTTAATGAGGGGAATAAGATTTGTTACTTCAGCACAAGTAGTACTGAATTGTAAAGAGTGTATTGCAATTCAAGTGTCTGATGTCAGCAAAGACTAAAATACTTACTTCCCAAAAGAAAATGTATTAATTTTGTAGGCGGTAGACAACAATAACAGTTTCTGAAGCAGAAATACAAAAATTCATCTTTTCATCTTGAAAAACCTCACAGCTTTGTGCTCTGAGTTTCATAAAATTTCTGCTTTCCTTGTACGTTAGCCAATACAGAATGGGAAAAAAAAAAAAAAAAACAACCCATATCCAAAATGTTCCAATTCTGTATTTTTTTATTTATGCTCAGATAATGAACTTTTTACTAACTTCTACTTAAAATATAGATAGAAGTAAAACTAAGAATACATGGCAGCTTGTAGAATAAGTCAAACTGACAGAACAAATGAGTTACACAAGTCATCTCTATCAGTGTTTCTAATGCTGACGTTAAGGCAAATATAATGTCAATGAAGTTAAGCAACAATGTCATTCAGATCAGGGACTTTTGATTAAAAAAAATAAAGATAAAACTCACCAGTAACCCAATTAAGCTTTTTTATGCCGGAATAAATCAAGTCTCAAAGTCAAGTTATTTTTTTCCCCATGTTTACACAGGCTGAACTACAGAGTAACAGGCCACCAATATGCAATGCTAACTGTACTTTTAGTTTATATGAAGCACAAAGGATTCCCTGGCCCAATACTCACCATTAATCCTTAATATATCCAGGTAATACATTTGTTATTTTTCCAAGGGTGAAAAACTTGTTTTATCCTATAGATTACATTTAGACATTGTTACAAATAGTAACAATAGGCACAGAAAAAAAGAACCATTATCTCAGAAAAAGCTATTTAAGTTATGGGCAAATAGGATAACCCACTACCTGAAATATTTGTTGAAAAACTCGTAATCCTGAAGACTGTTAGTGCTTTCTCATTGTGGAGGTTTTATTTAGGCTTTTGGGATGATGAACTCTGTGTTGTTCAATTTTACTTAGGTTTATGGCTTAGTGACTTCAAATTTTATTTTCACACTCCATATCTTCACACTTTAAGTTCTGCTTTCTATTTTTAAAGGGATTAAATTTCTGTGAACCATTATTCTGCATCCAACATATTTATCAAGACTAGAAAATAGATTGGAACTGAGACATTCCATGTGTTTCCTCCAATCCATCATCCTCCTCCTCCCTGAAGCAGTTTCTGTATTCCAACTAATGACGCAATTTAAACTTTTTGTGAAATCCTGCAATGGTGATTCATCCTTTTTCACTAGGGCTCTCAGTGGTCAAATTACAGCAGTACCCTATTTTCTTTAATATCAAAGTATTTCAAAAGCTTGAAAGGGTGAAAGGAGAAAAGTGAAGTGTCTATCTATCTTGCAAAGAAAAAAAACCAGATAAGATCGAAAAATATTAGGAATTAATATTTTAAGGTCTTATTTTGCAGACGTTTGTTCTCTCAATTCTATCATATGTATCTTATGTTTGATAAATTATATTGTGCCAAGTAACTTAGGGGTTTACTAGAGAATTTATTACTATGAAGTTCTAATATAAACTAGGGGTTCTTAAAATGTCAGAAGAGAAAGACAAAATAGCTAGCTTAGTGTGTTATAGTATGTTTAAGAGCCAATTATAAAGTATGAAAGGAAAAAAAACTTCTAATTTTTGGATTGCAGAGTAGCATCTCCAGAAATGGATAAATAATAATGCCATTGTACAAGACCTCAGCTGGCGTATTTCCTCAAGAATGAAGAAATAAGTCAGAAAAAGTTAACATAGAATTCACAGCTGTGATCAAGGACACAGAAAATTGAACCATGAATGGAAAACAGAGGTTAGTTTGTTAGTCTTAACTTAGGAAAATAAAAGCTGAAAGGGATATGATAGATGTTTATAGGCTTGAAGGTGAATATTAGGTAAGATAAAGCTAATGTTGGAAATAGATATACATGCCGTGTAAAAATATTAAAGCAAAATTTAAAACCAAAAAAAATTAGGAGGATTAAGAGTACAGCCTTACCAGCCCAATAGAAGAAAACTCAACAGGTTTATTGAAAAGAGGAAAACTCAACATGGACCTGATATCTTCATTAGATTAGAAGATGCATGCAACAGCATGCAACTAGATGAGGTTTCTCCTGGTTTTATATTTCACTGGGAAATATTGTTAACCCATTTTAAGTTCCATTAGGAAACCAGCATTGCATCTTATACAACTTCTCATTAATGTTGGAGCTTTATAAGAGGTATAAGAATAGAAAAAAGGATGTTCTTGTCTTTAGTCCTCAACTTCTGATATGAACAAAGTGCTCCCAACACAGTCTTTTAGGTCACTTTGTATACTGTTCTTTTTAAAGAGAAAAACTCTATCATATTCTGGTTTCAGTAATGCATCATCTTTGTTAGGAAGTTTTGAGGGAATCTTACCTAGTCTCATGTATTTGACAGTTTCAATTGATATTTCCTGTAAATATATTTTGCTAAGCATTCACTAGGAAATATGTCAATCCATCAAACTAGGGAAGAATTTCTGATAATTTCAACATTAAAGATTTAGATTAGATTGTAAAAGCAAGCAGAAATTTTGTCAGCTTTCTATGTGCAGTTATTGATCCCATTGTTTTCTTCAAAATTCAGTAGTGTTTCTACATATTTATACAAAAACTTATTCTAAAATCTATTATCTAGGTGAATCTTTTCTGAGTTTCATATTGACCATAAACTTTGAAACTATGCACAGTACCAAATGCATGCCAAAAAAAACAAACAAACAAAAAACCCAACCAACCAACCAACCAACCAACCAAAAAAAAAAAAAAAAAAAAAACAACCAAAAAGACAAAAAACAAACAGGATTTTTTCAAATAAAATTAACCCAATGGTGAACATGGAAAAGATACAATGGAGGACAGCATTACAGATGGTACTAAAAATACAAAAAAAAATCTTAACAAGCAATTGTAATGTGCTAAACAGTTCTCATTCTAAACAAATCAATAATATATATCATAAAGACTAAGGAAAATTAATCTAGCTGCTGGGAGGTTTTGTAATCAGAAAGACAGTGGATTACAGTGCAACAGCCATGAGTTCTAATGATGTTTCAGAGAGGTAAAGTAAGTTTTGTCCATCCCCAAACTAAAAAGATCTTGTCACAAGGCCAACACAAGCTTTTGCTTCAGGTGGACTCACTTCCATTAAGTTGGGATGTTCTTTCCATAGATAATTGCATTTTTTTAAAGTATCACTTAGAATGAATAATTATTTCAAAAGGAAAGTGTCAGATGCTCAGTGAAAATCTCCATTTTCTGTCTGGTATTCACAGTAGCTGCTTTAAGACAAATGCAAATTTCTGTAAGAGCAGAAATGTCAGGTAGGGGTAGGGCAAGAGGGGTGAGAAAGAGGAAGAGATGTTTTGACTGATGATGTTTGTCTTCTCAAGTCACTGTTAGAAGTGCTTCTGTGGGGATGACTGAACACCTGCCTGACACCTGGAAGTGGTGAATTATTTCCTTCTGTGTTTTAGATTGTGTGCATGGCTTTCCCTATAATAGTGCCTTCATCTCAACCCAGGAATTATCGGCGCTTGAGTGACGGGAACATTCCGAGTTCTGATCAGAAGCCCAATTTATTGAGCACACAAGGCGTTTATCTAGGGATTTTCTTGTATGGCACTTATATGAGGGTTTGGTGGTTTTTTTTTTGGTAACAATTCTCATTGTTTATACATTCTTTATGACATCAGTTACTTGGTAATCATTACAAAGTTTCACGTGTTTCTTGGTTTCTTCTACCCCAAGGAGCCTTTATCTGTGTCTGTCTCTCCCATGGTTTCTGCTCAATGAGGCCTAAGATACCAGGCTCCTTTATCAGTTCCTTTATACTCTCTGTTTCATTCCCCATAGGAATTTTCTCACTTTTACCCTTTCCAGCCTCTTCACCATCACCCTGGGGCTATAGTGAGCAAGCAGCTGTGTGGGTCTGAGATGCCTACTGGGCATGACAGTCAGGTGAATATAGTGTTAGGCATTACAATCAGCCTGGAACTATTCATAACTATTCATCCCTTAGGCTACATAGAAAATATGTACTTCTAGTCTAAAAGAAATAATTTATATTTAATTTTATATACTATATAAAGGATAAGCAGTAACATTGCAGGAAGCAAATTAAAGATGCCTATAACTAGTAGGGTTAAGAACATTTGAATGTCCTATTAAATTTAATTTCATTTCTAAGGGTATCTGAAACATAACTGAGCAGGTTAACAAATACGTAAAATTATGACTGTTTATACATTTAGAATATTTACAGAATGATCATAATATCAAAAGGAGGAGTGAATAAAGTGTTTTTAAATGACACAATTCAGAGACTGATATATGTTTGGACTGACTTCTTCAAGTGAGTTTGAAGGTGCTTCAAAAACCAAAGTACAGTGCTGGAAAAATACATGAATTAGAAGCAGTCTCATAGCCTCAGTAGTTCTGATATCCAAGTACTTTTGTAAAAACAAGAAGAACTTTTTAACCAAACATGATACCTAGACAAGAAATATTATAAGTATTTTGTATTTGATCACAATGAAACATGACTTCAAAGATGACTAGCATAGATTTATTTTACTGTATCCAGTTTATCTTTGAAAAATATATCTATTGTATAAAAGAAGTGTGCTGTGGAGAATATGTTTAGTCTACTGGGGTATACTTCCCAGACAAGCTTCTTTGAACTGTAGGCTATATAGGAAGGAATTAATATTTCAGTAAATTTTCATTAAAACAGCTTTTGATGAGGCTCATGATAGTAAGACGATATGACACAAGGGAATCCTAATAAGTTGTGTGAATTATTTCTTGCTATTGTTACAATACTTTTAAAGGAAGAATGTTAATTCATCTTAAAATGGAAACTCAGGGAATTACATCATTAAAGTCTATGTACACAGAAAAGGTTATGAATAATAATAAAAAATCTGCTTTTTTTGTGCCAATAAAAGTTATTTTAAAAATCTATGGTCCTCCACTGTAATTTTCAGGTCTATATTGGCATATTATTTTAATGTCTTAGACATAGGACTTAAAAGGTTTTTGTTATAAGCAATTATATTCTATAGCTACATATATGTATATTTAACTGTAATTATATTCTGTGTTGCCAGCACTATTTACAGATGTATAACATTTTATAACTTTAAGCTTTTACCACACCTTGCTAAACAAGGATGTATGTTGTTTTCAAATAATAAAGCAGAATCCATAGTATAGATTGAAAAGTGAATAAGGATGCAAAATTCCTAAGTGCTGTTTTCCTAATTCCTGCCAATGTGTTACTATTTTCTTTGCACTGTAAAGTTGAGGGTTTATCTTCCATAAAATTTAAATCATTGGCACCTTTAAAAACAATATACTATCTGGATTCCTAAAATGCTTAGAGGACATCAGTGATCCTCAGATTACATGGGTTTAATATGGAGCAACTAAAGAGTGACCAAAAGTTAATTGCTCATTACTTGGAGAAAAAAAACCCCAAAAAACAAAAAACAAAACCAAACCAAAAAAAAACCCCCAAAAACCCAAAAACAAAACAAACCAAAAACACCACAACAAAACAAAAAAACACCCCAACAACCAACATAAAATACCTTATGTTTTATTTGGGGAAAAAAAAAAAAAAAGAACAAAACCAAAAAGCTGGCTGAATTCTACAGTATTGAAGTACAACTAAGCACATAAATGTTTGAAGGCTTGCTTAATATTTTTATAATCACTAAAATAGTAAAGTTAGTAAAATTAGATAAAATGTTCTTTATTTAAACCAGATAGACAACTTCTTGAATAAAAAAGTAGAATATTTAAGTTTGAAGTTTGATGACTACCTAAGATAGAGTCAAAACTTATATCAATGTCAAAGGAAATAGATTAAGAAAACTCCAAATTTACAAATAAATAAATGTGACTATTAAGAGCCTTTCAGCTCTTACATGTCTAATACGCCAGACTTGAAAAAAAAATTTTATATATTCAGTTAAAATGCTCAAATATTAACAACAGAATTTAGTTCGGTTGTGTATTGGGTCTGGCTGAGAAGGAGTTCATTTCTCCCACAGCAGCCCTCCCAGGGCAGTGCTCTGCATTGGTGGCTGGAAAGGTGTTGGTAACACGCCGGTGTTTTGGGCACTGCTGAGCAGTCCTGGCACAGCGTCAGCACTGTCAGCACATCATTCCACCACCTTCACTAGGCTGGGGGTGGGCAAGATCTTGGCAGGGAACAGGACTAGGACAGCTGACCCAAACCGACCAAAGGGGTATGCCATACCACATGATGTCTGCTCACATTTGAAATCTAAGAAAAGGAGAAGTAAATGCGGGAATTCATTATTTATAAGTTTTGCCTTCCAGAGGAACTGTACTCGTGCTGATTTTTTGGGAAGTAGGAGGTGGAATGTAGAGAATAAAGTCTTTAGCTTTTTTCTTTGCTTTTCTACATTAAATCTTTCACTTACGCTTTATTAAACTGCCTTGTCTCAACCCACAAGTTGTTTTCCATTTTATTTTCTCTCTCCTGCCCAGCTAAGAAGGGGAAGTGATAGAGTGGCCTTGTTTGGCATCTGGCATCCAGCCAAGGTCAACCCACTACATAAGACTTGTTTACTTTGAACCTTTTTTAATGATGTAATGTGTATTCACAATTTATGGAAATGAAGTATTGTTTCATTTCATTATGAATCAGAAAATCAAAAAAGAAAATAAGATCACTGCCAAAGAAATTTCAGGGAACATTGTTTTTATTAAAACTTCCATTTTACTGCAAACAGAAGCATTTTGGAGAACATCAAGCTTTTATCCTGTCATCAGAAATGACAGACATATTAATAATTTTTATAATGGCTTGACAAGTTGGAATTACCTCTATATATTTGCTTAGATTACTGGTATGTTTTCAGTATCATAACATTCTTTATTCTATGTGGAAACTTAACTGATAATGTAAACTGCTTCCAAAATATATCTATAGAGAAAATAATTCCTACTACAAACTTCTTACAATGTAATAAAATAAGACACTATATCTTTAATTGTTCATCCTCATGTCAACTGAATAAATGAATTAATCAAATGTAGATATGTTACAGTTTAGATAATTTTTAATTGATCTTCAATTAAAATTTTCTAAAGGTAAATACACAAGGGATTATTTGAAGATCATTCTTAATTTCGTTTCTATTTATTTGCTATTACAAAATGACAGTTCAATGTCTGAAGTGCCACAACCCTTAGTCTTTACAAAGAGAACATGGCCGTTTAAAAAACAATGCTAATAAACTCACAAACACAATTCTCAACCACACAGCCCTATACAAGGTTAACATCATCAGCCTCTGCTCCTATCTGTGACCTATACATGTCTCCTTAAACATCTGAGAAAATAGATAGAATTTGTACAATGCAAAATCAATACACCATTAGTTCCTTATCCTGACCCACTGTCACACCATCAGGACTGATATACCTTGTCCATGAAGAGAAAATCCTAGCCTCTGGACTCTATTTACAAAACAAAATATCTTTCATTTTCAACTTTTCTGAAACCCATTAGAGTTAGATACCACAGTCATTTAAACTAACATATCTATCAGTGCAATCATATACATTAATTTCTGCCCAAAGTAAAATCTTCTTTCCACCATGACAATGTGTTATTTGCTCAAGAAAAGAGGAAAACTGTTTTCTGCTCCTGCCTACCTGCTCAGCTTTGTTGATGAATGACACTCAGTTTTTCTCCCTTCCAGATTAAGCCTGTTTTATACAGTACAGTGAGGAAGATTCCACTTTTGCTGGTATGTGTATATTTCAGAATAAAGTGAGTTTTTAGTCTCTGTGGAGTATATTTAGAATACTCTCTGTCCAGTCCATTAACTAAGAAATTGCATCCATACAAATATTTTAAATGGTAATGCTTCGTAGACTGACTTCAAATGCAATGGAAAATTCTGCTAATATACATTAAATGGTGACATGACAATGTGGAAGATGAAGCTTCTCTTAAACTAGATAACAGCATGTAGGAATTAAGATATTGACCTCTGGGAGAATTTTAATAGCATATTATTGTGTTTCATGCCATGTATCCTCCACTGCTCAAAAGAACTGGAATAAATACATGCAACAATAAATTTCTCCCTGTGGAGACTGAATGTTTAACTTTTTCCTTTTGTTTTTCTCCAAGATGGATTACAGTTGCATGTGGAACAAGAAAGTGTGTCATATTTCCTCACAAAATGCAATTCTTACGTAATTTAAGATTTTATGTAATTTAAGATGTAAGCTGGTATAATAGGTAAATGATGCTATAAACAATACTATACTATGAAAATTCAGTGTATTTAATTAACCACTGTGGAAAAAATGTATACATCCTATAAAAGCTATTGGTATTTAAGAAAATTAGAAGGATAGATGAATTATGAAGTGTCTGTAACATGATTAGCTGGTGCCAATTGAACAGAGAGCTAAATCAAACAAGTATACTTCAGAACAAGAAATGAAGCTGATATTTACAAATATTGCATGTATAAAATGTATTGACTTTGAAAGTCAAGTCAGAATACAGAAACAAATCAGAATAATTTTATACCAAATAGTATTGACACAGAGTTAAGTGACTTTCCATTTCAAAGTTTTCACCAACTTTTTATGACTACACTTTTCAAGTAACAAAATTTGGGAAAGACTGCAAGTAGAAGCACAAAACATATGAAAGCAACAAGGAAAACATATATCAAAAGACTTAAATGATTTCAAGTGTTTCAATAAGAAAAAAATCCAAATTAATCATAGTTTTTAATTCATTTCCTTAGAAAAACTAAATAAACTCAAACAAATTATAAAGGGCTTCCTAGGTTAGATAAAGGCACAAAAAGAATTAATAACTTGAATTAATTCAGATATATTTACTGAAGGAAACATATCTAATGGCTAACTGATCCTTTATTAAAAAGGAAATTCATTCTATCCACTTTTTGTATAAACATTATATGAAGCATGTTTGTCTCAGTAAAAAAACCTGAAAGTATTTAGCCTTATAAAAGTGTAAAAAAACCTATTTACCACATTAATAATTTTCCAGCAACTTGGAACTAAAACATTCATCTTTTCAGAAATATATACATACTTCAGAATACTACATATTTCAGAAATATATGTATTGTGGTCAGCACTTCAAATACTTCCTGGATCATAATATCACATAGCAACATGTTGATTATGATATACTGCTATCCAACATAAAGCTTAATAGGGAGTGCCAGAATTACACACTTTTGTCACTGGAGGCTTAAATTCAAATCCTCATCAGTTCACAAATTAAATTCTATTTCTCAAAGGTTTCTTAGTCCCTGTGTGTCTATATCACAAAAACAATGTCTCCCTGAATAATTGGGTTTGGAGAAAGGAATTGGAAATAATGAAAGTGACAATGTACTTGTCAAGATACCTCTTCTCTATTGAATAGGGTAAAATAGAATAAACCAGAGCAAAACTGAAATGTTTCAGGTAATATTTTCCGTAGAAAGAGAGATGGGAACTTTGAGCTACATTGTCATGTACAGCCAGACATTCTCTTGTTACAACATTGTTTTGGCATTTCTTTCAAAAAGTTTTAATCAAAGTTCTGTGTCTTTTTCATTTTATATATATGTGGTATTTTTAAAAGTATGATATGACAAACTCAATTTCCATTTTTATCTAAAATTATGATTTCAATTCTTGTAGTAAGTATCCAGCTACCATGGAAAACAAAATTAAGTTTAATGTGACAGATGTTTAAAAAGCAGTACTTTAGTATAGATTAGAAAACAGGTATGGGATTGAGCAATAAGAGTTAGAATCTATTTATTATGTATAAATTAAACTAATAGGTGAAGATAGATAGTAGTTAAATTGCTGATCATTTGTTATATCTATTAAAATATAATCCCTGAATCAGAGAATCAGTTACTTTGGAAAAGACCTCAGAGATCATCAAGTCCAATCCATGGCTGAACATCACCATGTCAATTAGACCATGGCACTAAGTGCCACATCCAGTCTTTCCTTAACACCTCTAGGGACAGCGACACTACCACTAACCTGAGAAGTTCGTTCCAATGTCTAATTACCCTTTCTGTGAAGAAATTCTTCCTAATGACTATCCAACCTAAACCTGCTCTGATGCAGCTTAAGACTATGTCCTCTTGTCCTGTCATTGGTTACCGGGGAGAAGAGACTGACCCCCACCTGGCTGCAGCCTCCTTTCAGGGAGTTGTAGAGAGGGATAAGGTCTCCCGAGTCTCCTTTTTTCCAGGCTAAACTTCTCAGCTCCCCCTCAGAGGCCTTGTTCTCCAGACTCTTCACCAGCGTCTTCACCCTTCTCTGGACTTGCTCCAGCACCTCAATGTTCTTCTTGCAGTGAGGGGCCCAGAACTGGACATAGCACTGAAGATGCAGCCTCATCAGTGACAAATAAAAAGGGAGGATCACTTCCCTAGTACCCTGGCCACACCATTTCTGATACCATCAGGATATTTGGGAAGGAAATCTGCTAAGTCAAGGATTAATTTTTTCATTTCTCTTCCAAGATGTTCTTGCAAATAAGAAATATTTTCTATATACTCAGATACATGTATATACATACCTGGAGAAACTAGACTTTTTTTTTTTTCCAATTTGGAAAATAAAAATTTTATTTACAAAATTTTAGGGTCTTAAATAGGCATAATGTCTAGTTAAATATTAGTGCCACCGGTGTAAAACATACCTCTAACTGAAACATAAAAGTAACTAATTTTAAAATTATCTATTATATACATTTTTAAATTTAGGAAAATACAAGATCAAGCTTTCTCACTGATCGTCTCTAAAGTTATCTAAAAATTAGCTTCCTATTTAAAGCTAGTCCAGCTGGATCTCTACCATTAATATAAATAAATAACCAAATATCCACTTCAAGAAAGTACTTAACTTTTATCTTGGACATTTATATCAGAATGAATTGCTCACTAGAGGTGTCTCCTACATAGACAACTTTTCCACAAGCTTACTGACTATAAGCAACTGAGGACAAGAAAAGCCTGAGTATACAAACTGATCATGGAATTATAATGAGCTACCAGTGTGGATCAACTGACACAAAATAAATTCCAAGGTACTTCAGCTAAAACTTTCTCCATTAAAAAACCCAGTGATTCAGCTTTCATTATATTCCAAAATGCTGAATATGATTCCCTTTCCTCATGCTCAAGACTGATAGCATCAAACTACAAAAGCTGCTGACAAAAGCAATGACAATGATAAAGTGAGTACGGAGCAAGTGTTAGAAGAGGAAATGGAAAAACATGGCTTGTTCAGTCTAGCATAATATTTCTAATATACTGCCAGGAGTCAGAATTTCAGTGTTAGAAGCAGCTTGCTATAGATATGAAATGTATGGGCTTCCCGTAAATATTTACATTAGCCAAGGTACTACTATTTTGCTAGAAGCTAGGCAGTGAAGTTCTTTGTATCAGAAGCAATCTAGCAGAAAAGACAGAGAAGGAGTGTGATACCTCTTTGAAAACAGATCAGGGTTAGAAGCATCAGCAAAGAAAAACATACTGTTTAAGCCACAAATCAATACTGACACAGTGGTAGAGATTATATGTTGGAAACATATGAATCACAAATTTAAAAATGTCTATTAGTTATTAAATATGTCTAAGCAGTGCTCTAATACAAATAGGGTTGGCAACAAGAAGAAATAAGGAAAAATACAAAGGAAAACCCAATTATTTTAAGTCTGGGTGGTATGAACACTGTAACCACACAGGCTTTAGTTCTGAAGCCCAGGAGCTCCTTTAGAGAACTATGTTTCCAAATGTGTGCTGGAAAGTCACCTTGCTGTATCAGAGCTTTTATTTTCTTGAAGAAAAACCCTAAACCAAATCCTTTTTTAATTATGCTGTAAATGTTACTCTTGTACTTTGCTACTAAGAAGACTAAGAATTTATTTGCATCACACAATCAATCTTTTATACTTCGACTATATATGAAGACAAAAAAATGAAAGTGATTGTAGACAAGAAAAGAAATAGTCTTGTTAATGAAAGCTATGAAACACATCTCAAGATGCTTTAAGGGACATTCTTACTGTACAAACTCTTCGATAAGACAGTGTAGCAAACATCTGGAGCTGTGATTTAAATATTGTAATTAATATATTGTCATTTCTTAATTATTAATTATTGTCATTCTTGTCAAGTAACTGTTAAGAACTCATTTTTTACTCTAATGTTAGCCTTATAGTCATAGGTAAGAAAGTGATCATTATACATAGGCATTGTAAAGAAGAAAAAGAGGTGAGATAGCTGCAAAATCAGTAATAAAACTACTAAACTTCATCTGCTCTCCATGGATCAGTCACTTTTTATGGTATTTGAATTTCTCCAAATTTAAAGACTTAAAAAACTACAACACTGTTCATTATGACCATCTCTAATACTGTCTCCATATTACAACTTGTAACTGATTCATCTTATTTGATTAGTTTCTCACTCAGATATTAAGGCCTGATTTTGCAAGGTTTCTGGTTCAATTTGCTTTATATGTTACAAAACTCTCACCAAACCCCAACCTGAGCCCAGAATCCAGCTACATAACTGACCACGCTCTAATATCAGTCACTAGAAAGTTAAACCCCAAGAGTGCCTCACCATATCCAACAGAATACACATTAGGATAGTAATTGTTTACCTAATCAGCCTTATTTTGTATAGCTGCTATATATGTCTGTTAGCAAAACCACCTAGCATCACTTAAAAAAGGCTAAGCTTTGTGGAAATATATACCCTTTAACAGATGCTACTTTACATTTATGTTACTCTCCCCATTAAAATACTATTACCTGAATAATTCAAGTATTGCTAAAATGTAACCTCAAAAATCTACTCAAAGCAAAATTGTGTAAAACAATTATTATAAGCATTTACGTTCTGTAATTTTTATATTGACAAAATCTGAAAGTTTATTGTTAAGTTGCTTACTATAATAATCAGTAAAGTTATAAAATAGTTAATTTAAGTGAATGAACAGGCAGAACAGGAACTCAGATTTTGCATGTGAGAGTGAACAAGAGGACTTTAGAATGATGGTATTCTCATTTCATATAACCAATTTGACTATATAAAATAAGAAGTAACATAAAGGATATAAATGAGCCTAAAATATCTGTGATATGAAAATATATGCTGCTATTTAGACAAATAGCTGAAATATTAATTTTAATGAAGAATGAAATATAGAGAAAGCCTTTTCATCATTAAAATTAATTCTGCACAACTGGTGTTTTCTGTATTCTGTACATAACCTGAACCACATGTACTTAACAGCCCTCATTTTCTTGTGTTTTAAACTCTATCATAACTATAGTACAAGTCACACGTTCTAAAAGTAAAACGTGTTTGAACCCAGTTCTGCTTATGCATAGTATTAATCAGAAATTTTTGGAAAAAAAAATGTGCTGCTACAAATTCTAATTGCCTGTCTGAAACTTTGGGTTGGAAATATGTTATATCTAATCACTTATGGTCATTTGAAGATAGGAATTCAAGGAGCAGAACAGAATGCAGCCCAGATAGATCGAATGTTTTACTTGCTGAAGTGCTTTTGAGAGCTGTAGCCCAGAACATCCAATCCTGTTAGGATTTCAGTCTGTCAGGTACCAGCTTTGATGATGATCTCCTTTGGGAGAAAAGAGTAAGATAACATTTCTGACTTTTTTTTCCCCCACAATTTCCAGGGTTTTTAAAGTGGGGTTTTTGGTTTTGGGTGGGGTTTTTTATACTGTAATTTCTGTAAATTCAATGTTCTTGAGACAATATTTCAAAATAAAATCCATTAAAAAAAATTCCAGATCAACACTTTCCAGGCCTTTTCAATACTGTATGTCATGAAACATGACTGATTAGCATTTTATGTGCATGTTATAAAACCTAGGTATAAAAAATTAGTAATTATGACCTTAATGTTTTAGTCTGTGCCAGCAGAACAGTTACTGACTGTTGATATACTGAGTGTTAGGGATACATTTGAGGAAGTGAAATTCAAACTTTTCTGATGATATATAAGAATTAGGAGATAACACTTTTTTGGAAAGAAGACAGTAACTAATAGATTTTGAGAAAGAAAAGGAACATAACATACTAAGCCTGTAAGAAAATGAGAATAATGGCTAAGAATCAGACTCCAAGATGTATATTCTAGATAGTACAAATTATTTGCTCTTGATAATCTTCCTCTCTGAATTCTACAAAACAATCTTTTACAACTAAATTCTGCACAGGCATAGAAAAGGCAAAAAACAGGCCTAAAGCTAATAAATATTTTCACTGTTTACATTCAAAGATTGGCAGAGATGCTTTGTTGTTTTGCACTATGCTGCAGGTGCATTTTACTGCTAGAGAGAAACAACTTAGTTCAAAGCTGAAGTCAGAGGGGCTAACATTTCTGTTTAGTAAACATTGATGTGGTCAATGCCATAGAAGTACTAAGTGCTGCCAAAGTCTTTGTAATGTGCCTGCCATATCTCAGTAAGTCCAAATTAGCAGACTAGAGCTGCTCCCAAAATTCTGAAGGAAAGGTGTCTTTTTCTGCTACCAGCATGATATATCGAAAGAAAAAATAATGAATGATCTTTTTGTATCTTAAAGAATTTGCTTTGTAGTAATCTCAATAGCCTGCTGAAGAATGAAGAGCGGGGGCCTATGCTATGCAGGTTTTCAAGGCTCACCCATGGATTCCTGGAGAACAGATGCACCTAGATGGGTCCTGTCGGTATTCATGAGTTCTGATTTCTGCTTGGATTTGAGAGTCCAGGGATTGGAGGAAATCCTGCTAGGGAAGATCACTGCTGCCAATGTGGTATAGGACAGGATTTCTCATGCAAGAATCTTCAGATTCAGTGCATCAGCTCAACTTCTCCTCTTTGCTCTAGAACACATAGAGGGCTTGAATATCTGTTGCTCAGCAAACATTCTGCACCAAAATGCCACATTACTGCAGGTGATTGTAAAAGCTCATTTCTCTAACTAGTTAGTAGATGTTGGGGTTGTTTGGGGTTTTTTTTTAGGTTGGTTGGCTTATTGGTTCTTGGTTTGTAGGGGTCCTTTTCTTTTTTTCCTAATAATTTGTCATTTCTGTAAGGCTTTGATATGCTATTTTGCTTGGCCTTTATCTAGTCAAGACTTTAATGTTCTATTTCTTGGTAAGTACAATTTGCACATTAGGTCAAATATTCAGTAATTTGCAGAGATGTTCTTCTTCCTCCTTAATTAAGTATTTGACAAGTTCATGGAATCATAGAATAATTTAGGCCGAAGGACAATCTCAGAAAGTCATTTAGTAAAACCACTGACCAGGACACAGCCAACATTATAAAGCAGAAGTGTATTATTGAATTTCAGAAAAACCTTTTGTAACAGGGTGATGGGCAGGAACAGTGGCAGGAAAAGATGCAAGAACACCTTTCAAGTATCTGGGAAGGAGAATACTGTGAAGTAGACAAGCTTAAATTTAAAATATACATATGGGTGTCAATCTAGTTGTTTAAAGACTAGGTTAAAAAGATCTCTGTGAAATAAATTCATTAATAGTTGCATAATGTAAATAAAGATAGTAATAAAAAACCTGATTAAGAGCTCAAGATAAGGTAAAAGTAAAGTGATATAGTTGTAAAGTGATGATGCAAAAATCATGTAGCAAATTCACTATGAAAATGATCTGGAATTCTTATGACATATATAGCTGGAATAATTTGCTAATATTGATAATAGAAATAATAATGTCACTAAAAGAAATAAATACATGAATAACAATATTACAATATGTGTATAGTTTCAGCTGTTGTCACATTGAAGTAAAGAGGTTTCTGATGAGAGAATGGTTGTGGTCTGTCTGAAACACCTATGCCCTTTTTTTTTCTACCCATCATTGTATATTCTATTTTGTCCTTGAAAAAGCTCCAATAAAATAGAATCTTACAGAAAAAAAATACAGAGAATTTGCTATTATCCTTTTATAATTTCCAAAGAACTCCTAACAGCTATATAGGTGAGCAACAACTTTGAAATATACTAAAAAGGCAGAAAATGTAAAGATTTCCTGGTCTGAGATATTTGTGATGTTAAAGTAAGGCTGCTAATATTTCTTGAGTTATGCATAGCAAGAGATTCTGCAAATAACTGGAGAAAATTAAAGTACTGAAGAAAGTCAAATATTTGTGTTTATTCTTGTCAGATTTAAGCTGTTTGTTTTTCCCATGATTAATTATTTTACAGAATAAATAAAAAACTCCAGGAAAAAGTAAGAAAAGAATTTTTAGCTGAACAGAAAATCTGAAATATTTGAAGATACTGAACAAATTATAGATGCTGAATTAACTTAAGGAAGGATGTCTAATGCTTTTCTCCTTTGAAAATCTAAGCAAAAGCTTTCTTAGAATATCTTATTTAATAGAGTGCAATTTATAGCTGAACACAAAAAAAAAATTATCTATGTATACTTTCCCTTAAACTGTATTTGAAGGTCTCTCTGCTTCATTCTCCCCTCAAGAATAACAAAAATATTTAAATGTATAATTTTTGTTTGTGGTTGCCAAGACGGACACTGCACTCAAAGTGCTTCAGTAAAAACATCAGAAGGCTTCAAGCATCAGCTCCTTGTTATCTAAAAGTCTCTTGTACCTTTTCTCTTTATCAATCCTACAGGGCAGCTCCTCACAGCTCTGAATCTTTCTCCAGTCTTCTCTCTTCTTTCTGCTGTTCCAGCTCACTCCTTTCTGTCCCTATCACGGCTGCCTAAACCTGTTTGTCCTACGTACAACATCTTATCCTTTCTGTCCTTTGCACGACCTCCTGTCCCTTCCTCCTCACAGCACAGCCAGCAGACTCCAACTCCAACCAACTCCAACTCCAACCAACTCCAACTGAACTCCCTCCCAGCTAACTCACTCTTTATCACACCCATAGCTGGGAGGGCAAGGCTGTTTCCACTCTTGGATAATTAACACAGCTGCAATATATCAAGGGTAAGATTGCCTTTAGTACTATCTCTCTTTGTCTCCTCACAATGTCTCCCCACATTTATTATCTGACTGAAATACTTTAAGCCACCATTTTTTGGATGATAGCAACATTTATAAACATCATTAGAAAGTGTGTTTATTTTAGCTTTAAAATACAAAAGAATAAACTATAAGGCCCTTTATCCTTGGAAGCAACAACAATAAGGCTAGGATATTAAAGTGATTTCAAAATAATCTATTTTGCAAAGGAAACCATCAGTATTTTTAATGTTTGGATAATAAATAATTGCATTATTGTACGGGCTTGTAATTCTAGCACAATAAATTCCTCACCAGAAAAAAAATCTCCTGGGAAAAATGTCTACATGATCAAGTAGTGCTATCTCTTGACAAGGAATTAAGGAAGATGTTTGTAGCTCCTGTCTCAGCCGTGGTAGATCATATATCCTTACCTTGGTGGTTTTATTATTTTTACAGTTTACATACCCAGGGACATGGTACAATTCACAACATTACATCTGTTGGTTAAAAAATGGAAGTTTCTGAAGAAAAGCAGCCCAACTTATTCCTCAGAAAAGGAACTAAGATTACAAAATATGTTATAGATGACATTTTTGTCTTCTTTCTTACTCTGAAGAAGAGACATTTTTCTGGGTCATCTAAAAATACTTGACAAGCTGCTCTGTTATGAGTGCTGCAAGCCATGCTAATTAAAACTGTCTCATTTTTTTGTGTCTTTTTGTTGGTGACAGTGGTCTCTTCCTATGTTCCCGGAATTTGGGGCAACCAGAGTTCTGTTGTTTATGAAAGACAGGTGTACTGAATCACCTAACATGAAGCTCTGCACAGATACTTGAAGTCTTTTCTACTCCAGAATGTGGCTTCTTGACACACTGTAAACTACGTAAACTGCTCAAAATATTGTTTTACTAATTATGTGTAAAACAATTCAGTTAATTCTTTTCTTGCCTGTTAACAATATCAAAGAATAGTAACAAATGTATGACAGACAGCTCACCTACTTGTTTTCAATCAAAACAAAACTGTGATTTGGAATATTTTAAAATACTATGGAAATAACAAATAATTTTCCAATTTACATATTCTACATGTAGTTATACAATAGACGTTTTCATTTTGAATAAATGACAAATGTTAAGGCAATCTTCCTATTATTCAGTAAACTGCTTTAAATTTATGGTACAGTTCTCAAATAAGAATATAAGATGATTGAAATTACCTAATTTTGTTTACATATCATATAAAATATCAAGTGTTTATCTTTTGTTTGAAAACATCATGGTCTATGGCACTGGTATTGAACAATTGAACCTCTTGAAATGTGATCTGTGCTCTTAGTGTTATGAAATTTTCCTTATGCTCCAACATCAATTTCCTCCTGAGAACAGTGCTGAATAGCATGAACTGGTAGATAAAACCATAACACTTTACATTATAACTATAAAAAGATAATATTAATTCATGCTGGCATGCAAAACAGCTTTTAAAAGAAAAAAGAATAGAATACCTCAGTTGTTACCCTTCCTTAATCAAAACCAAGATGCTTCCTGAAAACTATTTTTCCACTGGTAGAGCTCAGAAGAGTACAATACATGTAAAACAGCTGCTCCTTAAGAAGTGTGGTGTGAAAGTCTGCAGGAGATTGCTGGCTTGCAACATTTCAGCTGCATGTGTGGGGAAAATGGGCAAGTTGGGCCTTGCCCTGGTGAGGAAATGCCCTTCTCTACAGACATACCCCCTGTAAAGCCTATGTCCCAGCCCTGCATTTGCCACCAGTCACTGGGAGTCAATGCTCCACACCCTAAACCTGGAGCCCCTAGCCCAGTACTTGAGTGGCCAACTGACTGGAAGTCTAACCTAGCAAGGGCCCAGGAGAGCCAAAGGGTATTTAGGCCAAAACACAAAGCCCACACAGGTCTTGACCTCTTCTTGGATTTTAGGTCCTCTGAACACCACTGTGGTCAGGAGTGGTAGCTGTTCTTTTTGGTTGCTCTATAGTTTTTCCTTTTTATCTCTTTTCTCTCTTTCTCTTTTCTTCTTCTAATTCCCTCGTCTCAGAGTTTTGAGTAACTTAAAATCACATGGGCTTGGGGTATGTTAAGTTGAATGGACTAAGTTAATAATTTGTGAAAAGCTTTATATTGATTGAATGTTGTTCTAGACTTTTGCCAAAACTCTCTTATTTTCTGAAGTTTGCCAGTAAAGCTTTTGTTGTTTTGATATTATGTATTTAAGAATATCTTGTCAGTATTTCTCCCTTACATCTAACTCAGGGTATATCAAAAAAACCCCACAAGACCTCTTTAGAGACTCATTGAGTGAGTTCTGTGGTGTTCATTCTAGTGCTCCTTTACGCTAGTCTCCTGGGTCAGAGATTTCTGAGGGCTGGTCTTGTCAGTGAAGACTGATGCAATCAAAGTGTTTAGTAGTTCTTCCCTCTATGCATCTTCTTTTCCAGGATCCTCCTTCTATTTAGTAATGAGTTTCCTTACAGATGTTCCTTAGTTTTCCTTCAGTTATTGATGCATATGAAGAAGCCTTTCTTGTTGTCCTTCACATCCTTGGCCAGATATAATTCCAAAAGGACCTTAGCCTTCCTTGTCTCATTTTTACTTACTCTGATCTCTCTATATTTATTCTTAGTCGCCTAAACCTACTTCCATCTTCTGCATATTTCCTGCTTAGTCTTCAGTAATGACAGGACTTCTTCTTTATTCATCTACTCTTGCCCTCTTTGTCCGATTTCTGTTTATTGGGATGTATCATTCTTGAGCCTGGAGAAAGGGATTCTTGAATATTAAGTAATTCTCTTGGACTACTTGCTCCTGCAAGAGTTGTTCCAATGAGATTCTTTCAAGAAAATCCCTGAAGGGGACTAATTTAGCTTTTCTGAAGCCTATGGTCATAATCTCTCTTGCTGCCCTACCTCCTCCTTAGCCGACACTGAATTCCACAATCTCACTGTAATTGCAGCCAAGCAATATGTTTGTTTGTATGAGGTCAAGCAGCATGCCAATCCTTGTGATATCCTCTACTATCTTTGTCAGAAAGTTGTCATCAATGCTCTCCAGGAACCTCCTGGACTGTTCGTGCTTCCCTGTGCAGGTTCTCCAGAGGATGTCAGGGTAGTTAAAATCCCCCACTTGAACCAGTGCCTGTGACTGTGAGGCTGCTTCAATCTACCTGTAGAAAGCCATATCCTCTTCCTGCTCTTGAATCCTACAGTGTTTAACTTACCAGTCTTATGACACTGTTTTACTTGTATTGTGTGTGCATACTAAGGTATATGTCAGAAGCACAGAAAGATTTATCATATTGCTGACAAGGCTACATAAAGTTCTTAGATTCTATAACTGTCATCTTCATGGTTAATTAGGAAAAAAAAAACAACTTGAAAGACAATGTCTCTGATTTGAGAGAACTTGCCCTTGTTTCTGTGTTCTGCTGCTAAAAGGCAAGTAAATCTTGCTTGGTGAAAAACAAACAAGCAAACAAATTGTAGTAGTATTTAAAAGTATAGATGGATAGTTCTTTCCAATCCTCTAGTTTCATTAAAAGACTTAAGCAATGACTTGCCTTAAAGTGTAATCCAGTGTAACTATGCCTCTGTTTTAAGCCAGTCACAGATTTAAAGTCATATGTAACTATATATATATAAAGTGAAATACTAAATAGGACTTCTTTATAGACAAGATAAATTCAAGCATAAAAATCCAAAATACAGTGAGTAGTTTTTGTCCATTCTTATTTTTCTTTGCCCCAGTAATGACATAGAAATATTCTCTGGTTTAGGAAGGAAAAACTGCTTTGAAAACGAAATAAGAACACTGAAATGTAGAGGCTGAATTTAGGAAGAAAAACCTGAATAAGTATGAATAACATATTATACTAAGTTATGTGGTATTTCATTATCCAGCCTAAAAACTTTGATGATAAGTATTATGTCCCATTTTGCAAGATAGCTCCCAGTTATGGCCTGAGAGCAATTGAAGACAATTTCAGAAGAAAAGAAGAAAACAATATGAGTCTTCTATCATTTATATTTACTTAATGATATTTTTTTTTCTATATTCACTGTCTATGACTGTGGGTGTTCAGTCCATAAACCAAAAACTCATTTTACAAATAGTACAATATAATGAGACCTTTCCTATAAACTTCCCAGAACTAAATGTAGTGGCAGGGGTTTTCAGCTAATTAGGCTGTGCTAATAGAATGCATATGCACATTTGCAGTAGCCCAGCTGGTGGGCAATAGCTTGTTAAACCACCAGCACACAGTTACTTTTGTCCATGTCAGAGCCTTAGGTATAAAAGCATTCATTTCCAAATTTGAGATATAGGATTCTGAGTCTCATAGAATCATAGTGGAAGGGACCTTAAAGACAGCCTGATTCCCACTCCCCTGCCATGGGCAGGGACACCTTCTGTTTGACCAAGTTGCTCAGGGATCCATCCAATACTTCCTAGAACACTTCCAGAGATGAGGCATCCAGCACTTTTTTAGGTAAATTGTTCCAGTGTCTCAGCATCCTAATAATGAACAATTTCTTCCTTATACCTAATATAAATCTACATTCTTTCAGTTTGAAGCCACTACCCATTGTCTTATCACTACAGGCCCTTGTAAAAAGTCCCCCTCCAGCATTCTTTTAGGGCCCCTTTAGGCACTGGAATGTTGCTATAAGATTTTGCTGGAACCCTCTCTTCTCCAGGCTGAGGAGCCTCCAAATCTCAGTCTGCACAGGAGATGTGCTCTAGCCTTCTAACCATCATTTTGGCCCTCATCTGGACTTTCTCCACATCCTTTTATGTTTGGAACTCCAGAGATGAACTCAGTAGTCCAGGCGCGGTCTCAGGAGAGTGGAGTAGAGGAGGAGAGCTCACCTCCTTTAATGCACTGTCCACACTTCTTTTTAATACAGCCCAGAATATGATTGGCTTTCTGGACTGCAAGTACTCATTGCTGAGTCATGTTTATCTTATTGCTTGAAGGACATCTTTCTGCTCTCAGTCCATTCTCTGCCCAGCCTGTACTTGTGCTTGGGATTGCCCTGACCCATGTGCAAAACCTTACACTTGACCTTGCTGACCTTCATGAGGTTCACATGGGCCCACATCCCTTCCCTCCAACATGCTGATTACACCACAGAGCTTTATGTTGTCTGCAAACTTGCTGAGGGTGCACTTGATCCTGCTGATGATGTTAAAGTTGAACTTTGTCATTAAATGTCATTAAAAATTAAGCTATTGAACAGAATTTGATTTTTTTTTTCCTTTTAAAGAAGGAATCCAGATTAATTATTTATTGTAAGTCAGTAATAAATCAAGGCACATAGATTTTTGAAGAACCCAGGGATACTGGAAGACAAGGAAAAGGGTTGCAAATTTTGGTATTGGATGCAAGGCAAAATAGACTTAAAGTGGATATGGAAGTCTATGTATTGTAACACGAGTAATACCGTGAATACTTTTTAAGGTAGGCTAATTAAGCTTTGATATGATAGGATTACTTCTTTATTGGAGATTTAGAAATCAAGGGTTTGCTTAAAAAAATTATGTAACCCAGTGTGCTGGGTTGACCCTGGGTGGGTGCCAGGTGCCTACCAAAGCTACTATATCAGTCCTCCTCCTCAGGTACACTGGGGAAAGACTATAGCAAAAGGCTCATGGGTCAAGGTAAGGACAGGGAGAGAACACTCATCAATTACTGCCACAGGCAAACAAGACCAAGTGTGGGGGGAAAATTAATTAAATTTATTATGAAATCAAAGTAGGAAGATGAGAAACAAAAAACTAAATCTGTCAAAAGACCTTCAGCTCACCAGTCCTTTCTTCCTGGGCTTAACATCATCCCTGAATTCTCTACCTCCTCCCCATAAGCAACACAGGGGAACAGGAAATAGTGAATGGTGTCAGTTCATTGCGCATTGTTTCTGCCTCACCTTTCTCCTTAGGGAAAGGATTCCTCACATCCTTTCCCTGCTCTAGAAGCCACGACTGCAGGCCCTCCATTGCCAAAACCTGGCCATGCAAACCTAATACATCCAATCAAGACAAAAACTAATTCTATATACTCAAAGTTTTAGGACATTAAAATGTAATTAATTAGCAATCATTATACGATAATCAGTGTTTGTCAGTCATGGGTTTTAGAAATGGCTTGATTGTTTACACATCATTCTGCAACATGCTTTTCAAGCACCTAAGATGGACATCTATATTAGGAATGTCCACGGAATATGCTCATACCCTACTGTGTGCTTATGATGTTGCAGTGTGTCTCTCTGCTTGTCAGTTCCTCTCAGTGCTCTTGGTATTTCAGACAGACCTCTAAAAGCAGAAAGGAGAGCAGAAAAGGGTTGTGTATTTTGAAAACACATCTTGAAAATCTTCAGTTTAGTAGGAAGTAACTTTGCATTATTAATCAAAGGTTTGTACACATTTACTTGTACTTAATGTTTCACATCACATACAGCATGGATGTGTTAACCAGTGATTTTAAAGTTCAGAGAAAGAAAAAACTCTAAACAATAACACTTAATTTCTTAAAAGTCTGAATCCTGGATGTCTGGAATTAGATCTACCCTAGCAAAGCAGAGCACATAGCCAGAAGATTCTGAACAATTCTTTTATAATACCTGTGGATTTCTGGATACCAGAAGAGCTCTAAAATTAAGATTACATAAGACTCATAAGCAATTTTGAAGCTGAAATCTTTATGTTAGAGAATACATAATGTTGTAGAATTTCTAGGAATAAAGAGAAGTATGATCTCAGCTATTCCAGTAGGACAAATTTCTCAGGATTCACAGAAACAGGTGGTAGTTCTTTGTTTAGCTTGTTTGTTTATTTTTTTTCTTGTCAATGTCTGACTTTAAAAGAGCGTTTACAGTCCCAGATTTGAGATAAATTTTCTATTGCTGAAGAAAAGAAATAAGCAGTAGGTACCATCATCACTGACTTAGTGAGGCTTAGTGCTCAGTGAGGATTACAGTCAGCTGTTGCAGTGAGGATATGAGCAATACTGGAGGCAGTTTTTCATTTAAGTATGACTGTTTGGTCTACAGGCATTTTTTCAAAACCAGATGCTAGGCTCCTTACAAAGAAATGCCTTCACAGTCCCTGGGATTTGGAAAGTGGCTTTTTGCAAGATAATGAAAATGGTAAGGCACATATGATGGAGATAAGAGGAAGCTAGGCTTAGTACAAAGATCCTCTGGCATAATTAGGCCAATGTAAATTGGGTCTCTTAAAATAAGTCTGCTCTTCCCTGTTTCAGACATAGAAAAGAAATTAAAACATTACTCATGGAAGAGTTAAGCTATATTTAGAGAAAGGCACTGCCATGGGATAAAACAAAAAGAAAAGTTTAAAATAAATCATCACATAATCACATAATCACAACTGATCTGACTTTTCCCTTCTTGCTTCCTAAAATGTGAATGAAAAGGATACTATCCAAAATAAACATAAAATAAAGTAAGTCTCTTGCAGCAGTAATCTAAATGAAGATAAACAGGACAGGGAAAAATGTGAGCACATTTTTAAGATTTAAAAAACTAGGCATACACCTAGAAGGCAAACATACAGACTTGAAAGAAAAGAGATATTTGCTAAAGGGAAAGTCCCCAAAGTTGTATATGTCATAATAGCTTTATGTGGCTAAACGGCTTTTTAAATACTTTATTTATAGAATAGAAGTGTGGGGAATTCATTCTGTACATTTGCTCTACAGGCTGTCTCCGCATACAATCCAGCAATCCATCATACAACTGTCTGGCCAACACACATCATCTCAGCAGGAATTGGTAGGACAACAGGCTGTGATAAAGAAGTAATTATCAGAAATTATTGTTAAAATTTAGCCAGTCCTGCTCTGGAAGTCACATTCCATTGCCTTGAAAATGTCAAAGATTACTTGAAAGAAATATTTACCATCATGTTAAAAACATGGGGAAAAGTGTAATTCTACTTATTTCCTTCATGTAGTACAAAAACCCCTTGAAAATTAATATTCAGAAATATGTTACTACTGATTTTAAAGAGCTACACAACATTAATCTGCTTTTATTTAAAGCTTCCCTAACATGGTAGATACATTTTCTTTGCTACAGATGTTAATCTTTGTTCTAACAAAATTTTCCCACCTAATCATTATTCTCTTTTCTTTTAAAATGAAAACAAAGTTCTTAGACTTTAGTAAAATTCATAAATTTAGATTTTATTTATGACCAATCTAAAAAAAAAGTGCACTGGCAACTAGTGAATGTATTTTCAGTATCTCATAGAAAATACCTGTTCTTTCCTTTAGTTATGAATTCTGAGAATTTTAATCTGAATCTATATGAAATTTATTTTTCATTATTAAAAGTTAAAATGCCTATAATTATATATACAGAAATTATGAGCAATTATTTGAACATTCATGTAATAAATGTTTAGTGTTAAAAAAATTTTCCTTTGACAGCAAATAGTTAACAACAATAAGACAAACTTGATGTAGAGCTAAAAAGAAATCTTTAATATTTCACTGTCTTTTTAAAATAACCAGTGATTAATATTTATTAATCACTGTAAGAACATAAAACTGTTGAATCTTTTCCAGAAGTGGGCTGAAGTAGACCTAGGAAAAAACATTAGGGGGAAAAAAAAATATGGCAATGCATCTTTACAATAATCCCCTAGTTCCCATTTCTTTGCAGTCATGAACGTCCTGAAACAGAGATTATAGCACAGCTATTATGAATAGCCATTTCTATTCTTAAAGTTTAAGTAGCTGCCAGGCAGAAATTTGCCTGAAACTTCTGAGCTCTATTCTGGTTTTGGGGGTAAAAACCCTGTGCTGAGCAAATTTTCTTAAACTCAATTCTTTTACCTACTAGGTCTTAATTTAGTTCTTGAATTTTACTCCTTTATGTATAACCTTCTGTTAAAACTGAATCTGTATAAAGAATGGGTATTTCTAATCTGTTTCAGGTTAAAGGCTGGGAACTCTAACCTAATGCCTTGGGAAGTAATTGAAGGTGGAATTGATCTGAAAGTCCAATTAAATAACAGAAAAAAGAAAATGAAGAAAATCATCTATTCTCCTGAGCTTGCTCACATATAAAAATGAAATGCGTGTATTTGTAAATACAAAAGTTAATCCACTATTACATTAATTAATTAAAATTTACATGTATGTATATATATATGCAGCTAAAAGTCCATTTCTCATTTTGTATTAGTGTACGTTATGTAATCCCTGGATATTTAGTGGCCACTGTAGTAATGATTTTTGAAAAGGAAGACTGCTGAAAAATTAAATCTTCACTGCTACCATAGGAAAACCTGCAGTTACGGATTTCCGAAACTGAGGATATTTAATTGCAGGTGTTAAAAGACTTTCATGACAGAATTATTTGAATATATTCCCTTAGGGCTTTTTTGCGTAATGGGAGGCATTTTTACTCTTTTTTGTCATTCTAGTTTTAAGTTCAGATGGTCAAGTCAGGAAAAGCTATGGGCTCCAGACTGGTTTTCCTGGCTTTTTGACCTTTCCTATCCAGAATTAGGATGAACTGGGCTACAGAGAATTATTGAGTGGAGGAAAAATAGAATCCAAACTATGCAGTAGTGCAATTCTTCCCTGAAATGGGACACTGTTTCTTAAGCAGTTTTTCACACTTTTGCAAGCTTTATTTGGTCCCCAGGAATAGATGAAACATACTAATTTTCTTAATTTATACAGAAGTCTGGCCCTACAATTTCTTATATACCAATTAATTTGTGACAGTATTGCATGTGAGTGCCTATTTTTGATTTTCTTTAAATCTGTTTTATTTATTCTCAGAGGAAAGAACCAAATAGAGGTAGATGAAAACCAGAAAGCTTCACTTTTTTCCCCACAAACTTGACTGTTTTGATGGAATTGAGAGGAATTTAACTTGAGTAATTATTAACCTATCTACTCTTGTGTATGTACATTGATGTGATGATAGTTATATTTTCATGCTGAATATGAGGTTCCTAAAGGAATTTTTTAGCGTTATTTCATGATATAGAGAATAGGGCATGACCTTAAAACCAGTGACATAATATAAAGATTTTGACTGTAATTTCTGTTCTTTCTTCTTTTTCTGTTTTTCAGATAATTGTTGCTTGGAAATTGTTTTGGCTGGTAAATCACAAATGTTCTGTGAGCATAATGCTTTGTGTACTGCACTGGATTATGTGGACACAAGTAGCACTAGATTAAAAATACACCTTATAACTAAAAGCCTTGGTCTTCTAACTACTAAGGAATCTAATACCTCAGTCAATTGGTGTTGTCTCTATTAAACTCCATATCGATTTCTTAGATCAGAGAGCTATTTGAACTACCTTGGGAATTGCTAAAAAACTCTTGAAGCGAATGGGTAGCCTTTTTTAATTAAGAAGGCAAACCTAGTTAAACTGCTTGCTACAACATTAACACTATCTTAAAATCTTTATTTACTAAATCAATCATTGCATACTAAGAATCTGGTCTAATTTATAGACTTACTTGAGTACATATACAGTATGAAACCTCTGAGATTCACATATAAAATGTGTACTCATCTATCTTAATACCAACAATAACAGCAGTGGAGTTAACACAAAAGTTGTTAGAAATTGCTTTCTTCTAGCTTGTTTTTCATCATCTGGATTTGTGGCAGTATTGTATCCTAATGCGTATTTTTTTTAAATTTATTTTATTTATTCCCAGAGGAAAGAACCAAATAGAGGTAGATGAAAACCAGAAACTGTTTAACTGTTTTAACAGTAAAAGGAAAGAAAAGGCACCTGAGTAAGAGTAAACAGTAGAAAGCTACTTGATACTCACAGTACTTGTCCTAATTTCCAACAGAAAACTAAGAATTATGTTGCAGAGATGTTAAAGATTTTTCTGTCAAAAACCCATGTGCTGTTATTTGCAAGAAATAGGTTTATTTTCTATCTATGACACCTTTCTCATGAAGATTATTTTCTCTTCTATTTGAATGTCTTTATGTGGCAGATGACTGGCATCTTCAGAAATTTACTGGAGCCCTATTCTTCCAAATGAATAGTTTCTTTAAACTTTTCTAGTATCCATGTTGATTTTAAAGAAAAACTGATATTAGTGGAAGAATTTTGGAGAGCAGTGTGCTTTTGCACTTAAAAAAGTCTATTTTTTTCTGCTTCTTCTTAGAAACATGATACAGAAGTGTTTGATACATATACTTATGTATCAGTCAGCTCCCTGCAGTATATCAAAAGTCTAAGTACAAAATCTTTACAGTATGATTACTAACAAGTACATGTCTTTTCTGTAACAAGTTCTAAAAGATAGAAACTCAAAATAAGAATAAATAATTTTTCAGATGCTTTTTTTCTAATTATTGTTATTTGGAATATATTGCAAGGTTGTTTAATTAAACAATTCACATGCAATATAAAAAAAATTGATAAAATATCTCATTTGAAATGTTTAATAATATTATAAGTTAGCTATCTCTAAGGGCTTAGATAGATAATATTTTTGTTGCATGAACAGATTTATTATAATATATAAGAACTAACAAGGATATGAAAACAATGAAAGAAGAGAGAATATTACAGAGATGTGGCTCATATATGCATGGAGAAAAAACAAAAGGCTAAAACTCAACTCAAAGTCGAAACTGGCCAGTATTCTGTCAGACAAAAAAATGCTTTTGTATTTATATTCATTTTGAGTAGAACCGTTTTTTCCATATTGTTTTTCCACAAGCCTTAATTTGTTTTAAATCAAACTAGAATTACACTGAACACCCACAAAGAGGTCTTACCTTCTAGAAATAAAAGATTTGAATAAGATCTTTATCTCATTTATGAGTACAGATAATCTCAAGTAGGCCATAGACCTCATTAAAAACTTTATATTTGTGAATGGATCATTAAGAATTGTAAAATGCATGAAATTCCATTATTTGAAGATGCTTAAATATTACAGATTTTATGCTTAAATGAACATTAATTTCTATAGCATGCAATCTCTTCTGATAATATTTTTTCATATTTTACATCAGCACAGAATAATTACAATTTAAAAAAGGGATGGAAAATTTATACCTTTAGTAGGTGAAATGAAAGTAAAACACAACCAACTAAAATTTCAGAGTACACTTCAATTTCATCAAAAGTTCTTTACTCATAATGAGACCTTAATCAAGTATTTATTATTTTGCCATGATTACAGTGTATGTTCCATAATTTTAGCAAACAGTTTTTATTAGATAAAATATTTTATGAGTAATATATTTGCAATAAAAAATAATACAATCATTTGTGCACTTATATAATTACTTTCAATAACCTGAAGTAAATTCTGTAATCATGATTAATACTGATTAATTAAAATTTATTGGTGTGCTTAAAAGTTATTGGTGTGGTTTGATTATATGGAGAAGTTGAAAAAAATGTATTTGATTTTGCGAAACACAGTCCTCCATGAGTCACAGTACTATTATTGTCATTTTTGTTGGTATTATTTTTATTATTTTATTATTTCTTCTACTACTACTACTACAACTACTACTATTTTCTAGTTTATATCTTTTAGAATAGAAGGTAAATTATTTTCAAACCAAACCACTAAACCTCAACAAAAACAAGTGGAAAAAACAGTCCACTCAAAAAACCCAATACCCCACCAGACATGTGACTCTATCTGTGTCTATTCATGTAGAAATATCATTAAATTACCCATGTTCTTTAATGTCATCTTGTCATACATTAGCATCAAATTAACAATTAAGTGACACATTGATCTTTGCTTATTTATCAGAAATACTGAAAACTTCTGAACATTATATCCACACGAGATAATACAAATGTACATGAATAATAAAGATGGTGGGGAATTTCACATGCAATATTCCCCACATTGCTTAAGAAATATAAGAATATAGAATTTTTCTGAAACAGCTAAAGCTTTGGTTGGGAGTACGTTAGATAAATGCAAATGATATTGGCAGTATACAGCAGATCTTTTTACCCATGTAGAAGTAGTATAAAATGTCGTTTTATGTGCTAAACTTTTCTAACAAGTCCTTAGATTATTTGCAATGAATGACTGTTTATTTTTCTGTCAGTTCTAATAAGCTGGAGACATTGGACTTATTTTGTGTATTGTCTACTTTCATATTGTTTTACCTACTTTTAAGTCCTTGAATCATATTATTCCAATGTTATAAAAATTAATAGTTTCAAGTTGTATCACTATTTGCAGAAAAAAAATAATGATGATGACCTTCTTTGAAAAAGCTCTTTGAAATACAAGTTCTCAAAATATCAGCAGATGTTTTACATAAGTAATATAAATATACTTTTGTATATTGGATTTTTTATCTCAAAATAATCTATTGGAAATGCAATTTTTTGGACTACTTGTATTTTATTTCTTCAAAATTAGTAAAACCTTGGCTTTGCAGGTGATCACAAACTATCATAATTTGTATTCTCTAATGTGATATGGTAACACTTTTTTCTGGTAAGCATAACAACGTCAGTGAAGGTTATTAAAGGGGAAAGCCCTGCATCTTGTGTTTATTGCAGAGTTTTACATCATATAGCATCAACATATAGAATATTTTCTTCAAGCACTGCCTTGTAATGTGAAGCTATTTCTAATTTTTTTATATATATACCTTTATTACAAAACCATCCCTTATATTATGGTCTGACTACATATGAATGTCAGATTGAATAGTCATATATGTAGGGCAAACAATCTCATTTGACAGCTGTGAGTTTAATATTCTACAAACAAATGGGTCTTTAGGAGTATTAATATGGTATTAATTAGCAAAATATGTCTCTGCTTTTTTACTTCAATGAATTTAAATTTAGGAAGATGAGAGATTACTGAATATTCAATTTTCAAAGAAAGTGATTGAATCTTTTTTGAAACAATTATCTTTTACAATGAAATCACCCATTTGTGCATGTAAGATCAGAGTCATTCTTACCTGCTTTGAAGTTAAATCTTTGAGAAAATGAAAGTCATTATAGTAAAAAACTTACCAATCACTCACTATACAAATCAAAATGTGTGAAAAAATTAATAACGGAAAAGTTGTCATCAGTTTTCTTCTGTACTATGCTAGTTAACAATTAAACAAGTTGCTTGAATGTCTAAGTATTTGTGTAATGAATGTAATAACAATTTTATATTAAGAATCCTTGGGTCTGCAAAAAATGAAAAAATATTAGGCAGATGACTACAGACAATGGTACTCCAACATGCAAGAGAAAAAGAAAAAAAAATTGTATGAAGCTCTATTTTATACTAAATGAGACATCATTAAGCTTTTCCATTTCTATTTTTATGTGTATGGAATGCTTTTTAATTAACAGACATTATGAATACAATATATTTAACAGATGTAGTTTCTAGAGAATCAATTCATCTCATATTAAAAGTAAATTCTACTGAGATAGAAATAGAATCATTCTGTTTCATACAGCAATTTATCTTGAGAGCAGCTGCATCCCTCTAGTCCTTGAGAGAAGAACATCCTCAGTGTCATAGGAGCAATCACTGAACCTTCTTTTCAAATCAACCTGACAGGTTAAAACAGAATGAGGCAGTCACTCTTTGCATAAGTGAGCATGAAATGCCTCTTTTCTTCCAGTTTATGGATGTGGCAACAACTATAATTGTCTTCCATGGTAATACTTCAGTTCCTAAGCAGTGGTCACACAATCAACATTTGGCCTCTTTATATTGTCAGAGACCTTATAGTCATTCAGTCTGATCGAACAAGTTCACAAATCCTAGGAAATTTTGTTTTGGTATTTGTATCATTATCATGTCTTGAAGCTTCCAGTAATTAACCAGAGTCCCATCAAACCAGCCGAAATGAAAACAACTAAACAGATGGATAGGCCTTTCCACACAAAGCTCATGACTGAGGGATCATTTGAACAAATCACAAAGATGAACAAAGGCCTAACTTGAACAAAACTGTTTTCACCTACATCTACTCATTTAAAAGGAAGACAAAAAAAATTTGGAAGATGCTTCTCAAGTCGACACAGAAATATTTTCTCAATTCTTTTCATCACCTGACACAGTCTGGTTCCTTTGACTCAGATTACACGGCAAAGAGGAAATTTGAGCAGGCTGTAAGAGAGGATTTTTTTGCAGTGGGGTCTGAGGTCAGATCCCTTTTGCTGAATGTGCTTCACAAATTCCAGAAAAGCCATTTCTCCCACTTTTACAAATGTGATTTGTGTTGGTCTTTAGTATTTTGGGATATGAAGTCAACGTGGAAAAGCTAGGCAAGAAGTTAAGAATATCAAGACGGATGCTAATACACAAGAGATTCAATGAAACAAAAGTTGAAAGATGAATAACATCTACAGACATTGAGTGCTAAAATCCATGGTAGACTTTCTAACTCTGTTTAATCTATCTGGCTTTTATTTTTAAAATATGATATATTAACATAAAATATATAATACCTTATGTATAAGAAAAAATGTGTTCACCCTTAAAGAAATCTAAAACAATAGAAAATGTTGATAGGTCTAATCTTAGCATCTCCATCTGCTTTGCAAACGTTAGCTAATTAAACCCATTTACATCCAGGTGAAAATTCTTTCTACTTGATAATTTATCTATTATGCAAATGCATATTCTGTACATAAAACCCTTTCACATATAACTCAGGTAAATTAGGATTTTACATTGCATTTTCTATATAATATTTTATACAAGAAAGCCACACAACTAACTGGAAGAAATAGGTAATATTATGTCTATGAAAATGTTGAGATCAGTCTCAAATATATAGTGAATAAACTGTAGTTTATTTGCCTGTGACAACATCCTCTCTCCTCAGGGGCTTTGGAAGCTTTTCAGCTCTTTCCTAGAATTTTTATGTGACACATAAGATGACTTAACATTACTGGGTTTTTCACTTAAGTAACGATTCAATTTTAATGAAAAATCATAGTAGACCTATAATGTGATACTATATTAAATATATGAAATATTACATCAAATATATCTAATGTCACCTAAAAAAGTTGTTTATTAAAGTATAAACAGATATTTGTTTCTATTTTAAAAAGAAAACTTTTTTCTTTCTAAAAGAAAAGTCCTACACAGTGCTTTACCAGATTTATCTCTGTCCAAAATACACTACTTTAAATTAAAAGTGTGTTCCATGTATTTCGGAAGAGAAGTTACCTCTTGATCTTATGGACAGTGATAATCCTTCATGGATTTAGTACCACATTTTACTGGGGAAAGAATATGAACCAGTCTTTTTTGTAAAGTTGTTCTGTTAATGGTTTAATGGCTTATGGTTAGTCAGTCTTGTGACTTCAGTTCATTTTTATTAGTTAATTTGCAAAATTAGAGACCTAAAAAGTCTTTTACATAGTTTTCTATAAATTCAGTAAAATTTATCAAAATATCTAATATCTAACACTCAAGGAGAAATTAAGAAGATGGAAAAGTGACTATGTATTTGTAACTTAGTATTTGGGAGAAGTTCTAATCAGTAGAGTGTGTTTGATCAGCTGATTAGAACTTCTCTAGTTCATCAGCTGATCAGACATGACTTGAGAAAATTAATGATAAAGGGAAAAATTTCTTTTTCTGATTATTGTTTGTGCTACCATTTAATTTCTTAATCTTTTTTTACTAATTTACCTCTTTAAATTAATTTAACTTTTAATTTCTGCCAAACAAAAAGACACTGAAGTAGGGATAAAAGCACAGGAAAAGGTAAAGCATTCAGATGAGTTTTAAGGGCATTTTTGTTTCTAAAAAGATAGCTACTATATCTCTCAAAATAATTTGGCTGTTAAATGTCTATAGAATTCAACAGAATTTTTCCATATTCAGGTTCTGGTTAATTTCATCTGTGGTAGTTTCACCAACTTGCTATAGATACCCAATACATCATCCCATTAAACAGTCAAGTTCAGTCTTTCTAAATAAAGGAATAAGGACATTCCTTTACATGGACAAAGAGTCTCATACATTTCCACTATCTAGTAGATTACCATGTTATTTTCATTCTCCTTTCAGGACATAATTTTCAAGGCAAAAATATGTTCAGGCTGTAAGACATGTAATTTCAATGTAGTTATTTCATACCAAAATCATTACTAAATATGCCATCTGTATATCTAATATGGAACATAAGTACATGATAAAGAGAAAAATCAAAACAAAAATTAATGTAGTAGTTCAAAATTATAGTTGAATAGTGTAATGATTTATCACATGAATAAATAAGTTTATATACATATATTAATGATTGTATTTTTCTTGAAGTACTGTCTTTGCCAGTTTTTTAAAGTTACACCCTGCATTTCATTACAATGAAAACCTACTGGGTTTTAATTTTAGTTGTTATCAATACATTATTATTTATTTTCAAAATTTCAGTTTTTAAAACAATTATCTATGCTATGAATATGCGGGATTGGCTATATATCCCTACATTTACTTGCACAGGTAAAACTAGATATTAACCTATGTCACTTTTAAACTATTCACTAATGTCCATTGGTATTACAGTTCTGTACTTTCAACTGTTCCTGTTACAAATGACAGCAAGAAAAAAACTTCATATTTTGTCATCTTTCTTGTGCTTTCTGTGCTCTACTGGTATTGCATTTATAAGCATTACCTAGGGTCAAACTATCCAAACCACCAAAAACTGTTTGAAGCCTGCAGAGCTGTAAAAGTTTTACATTCTTCTATTAACTCAATAGGACATGAAAAATTTGATGCCCTGCCTTTTTGACAAAGATTAACAGGAACAAAAGATGGCTTGGCATGAATCCATTTCGTGACAAAAATTGCCATGAGAATACAAAATAGCAGAATATTAATTCATTTTCATGAAAATGATGGTAATGAAAATGAGAAATGGCATCAGCTAAATCCATTTTCATTACTCTGTTATGATTGCAATCTTGTAGCTCTCAGCTGGTGGGCTGAGTGAAGAGATCTACATTTTTACCACATTTTTAATGTCTTTGATGAGAATCTCCTTGCCATTATATACAATTTTACTCCAAAGTCTGAACTCTTGCTTTAAAAAGATTTTAGATCAGTTTTAGGTACCTAAACTTGACATATGACTTGACATACTGAAACACAGTTCATAGGAAGCAGTCATGGAGCTCTGAAGAAACTGGCATTTCATGACCTGATTGTGAAAATGCAGAAGCCCTCATATTTGTAGTACATATATGTAAAACAGCCAAAGTGGAGTATAGAACTGCAAATACTTAGATCAAACCAGTTCTCTTTCATAAGAAAAAAAATGTATTGTTTGGATTCCATCAATTTTAAAAGAATTGGGTTACAAGTTAAGATTATTTCTTACTATCAAATTTCCAAGTCAATCCACATGGAATTATTTTTAGTTTCTTTTTTTTTTTTCCTGAATAAGCATAGAAATATTTTCTCATCACTGTAATATTTAACTTTGCTTGGTGTGAATTAGGAAGAAACAAGTCAATAAATGACATTGTTAACAATAAACTTATTGTTAAGTTTTTGTATATTAACACAGAGAAATTTTAAATATATACAAGTTAAAATCCAGAAAGATCACTCAAAAGAAAGCTTCAAAGAAACACATCCTAATTTTAGCTATCCTACTTATTAACTCTATTTTTTTCCATCAGCTCATTTGGTACAGTAGGATTGCTTTGGCTGTATCAATAGTTTTACTCAAATTTATGTCAGCATTTGGTATAAGCATTTAATCATAATAATCATGTAGTTATTATTTATAAAAGAAAAATATCAATTTTTATGTACGCCCCACTCTTTCATATATTCACATCTAACATATTTTTAGCTTTACAATGTACATGCTTTTTTGCAAAGCTTAAACAACTCCCTCTGCTTTGAGTTTCCAAGCACCACAGAACCTGACACTCTGAGAATCAGACTGACTATATTCCATAAATACAGCCCAGTGTTTCAAAAGAGAAATTTGAGTAGTCTAGCACAGCTAATTTGAGCATTCCAATTTTTTGGCTCTTTGAGTGAGCTTCCTTTGTGTCCATGGTTTCTAAGATTTCCCTTTCTGTCACTGCAGGACAATCACTGTACATGAAAAATCCAGGATTTTCAAATTCTTTCTTTGACATTTTATTAATAGAGGGGGGCAAAGTGCCTGACTATCAAAATGCCTCAGCAAATAAAATCTTGTTTCTGATTATGGCTAATAAGTGCCTTCCAAATACAGTGTAAAGAGGTATGATACTCTCTTTTCACAGTTCTCCCCATAACATAAGAAAATTGGTGACCAGAAGCTCCTGATAAAGTAATAACAAGAACTTCCTGCTATGGCAGTGTATCACAAGCCTGTCTGAGACCAGGTGACACAAAAGTGAGGCAGGTATCTCGCAACCTGGCCATCTCCTGCAGCTTCTTTCTGTCCAGCCTGAAGAATGCAAATTGACCAACGTGAAATCAATTTAAAAAGTAGGACAATAGAGGTCAGCCAAAGACCTGTGTGGAAGGTTTTTCCATCATGCATTAAACTTGTGAAAATAAACACCTTAAAATTTTAGAATACAATTTATTTCAGAAAAACAAATATTTATTGCAGTTGCGGTCTGGATGCATATGGTCTTCTAACATCTGCTTCCCTTTTTATAAAAATAATTTATGCAAATTATGTTCTTAAACCGTAACAACAGTATAAATCATTGCACTGTATAGCTATGGTTTTCTGTGTGTCTGAATTTAACTTTTTTTCTTTATGATAGTTTCTGTATGCTATGGATCATTGTATCAGTCAGATTTTTTATTAGTCTGAGTACTGTTTGCTTTCTCTGCTGTTGAAAGCAGTGGTATATTTACATCAAAACTATGTATGGAAAAACAGGAAAACCGCATAACTTTTAAAGTGATTTCACATAATTTATTGGCTATGCAGTTCTTTAGAGTTCTCATAACAAAACATCCAATAATAAAAAAAACCCCTAGCTCATTATTCTACTCATTTCTCAAATACACAATAAAAGTAAAAACAGCCTAAGAATGATTAACATAGTGCAATTTTTAATTAATCTTATAGTCCTGCCTTGTCCCATACACCTTATCCTACAACATTAAATCTGACTTTTCATCCTGAAATCCTAATAATACTCAGAACTGACCCATTATCTTCAAAGTGTAATCACCGTTACTCTTCTTTTTTTCATCATTATAGTTTTTTAAGTTTTAGAGTAAAAGAAAGCAGATAAAGTATATTGATTCAGAGTCCTATTAAGGAATAGCTCTGCTCAGTACTTTATATCATCAAAAGAAAGTTGTTCCATCTTCACTTGAAAAGTAGTTTACACATTCAACTGCAGTGACTTATCAAGCAAGACTAAAATTCTAATACATTATATAATGCCCATTTCAAACTTTTATTCAAAAGGACCCTTGAAATATTAGCTATGTTGGCCTTTGTCTTTTTTCTTACCCATGGAATCTTTGTGCCATGTCTAGCTATCTATCTGCTTAAAGATGTCAGGGTGCTGCCTCATAGGAGCCAGCTGATACAGTTTCCCTAATGAACAAAATGATCTCTCCAGGCAGTGACATCAGACACTGTCTTCAAGGTGATTCAGGCTCTTATGAAGAGTTAGTGCTATAAAATTGCATACATCGTTTCTTGAAAGTCATATCTAGGGCAGTTTTTGAAGAGAGCTGTGCCAGTGTAGACAGCAGGGAATAACAGCACTCAAATCTCAACGTAGTTAAAATAGAACTACTTGAACCAAGCAAAAGCGGAGTGGTCTGGACCATCTGAAAATTGGTCCTGAACAGCCAGTATCTCTAACTGAACTTCTTTGTGTAGGTTCAGTGATTTTTCCAAGGACAGATGCTATATTAAGTTGTAGTGCCCTTTACAAGGTTGCTGTGAATAATACTTGACAAAGTACCATTCTTCTATTTCTACTGTGCATTTTAACACTCAGCTGGTAGCCAGGAGACATGATGGCTCCTGGCTGAAGAATTCACAGGAAACATACAGTCTTACAAGTTGTAATGATGTGATTGAAAGAGAAACTTAGAGATGATTCAGTTACTAAATCTGAAGCATTTATCAATAGATGGACTTAGGTCTGATGTTAAATAGAAACCTAATCCCAAAACAAGAACCAAATGAACAAAAAAAAAATGAGCAAATAATGAGATGAACTTTAATTTTGGAACACATACTCCTTTAATCGTCATTAGGGAAATAGTATTCTGTATAGAATATGAAAGGCATTTCACTGAAAAGGAATTAGGGTGTACTAATAAGCTCTTACAGCAATATTTCTTCTTTAGCAGATATAAAAAACTAATTTCCATATCAAACTTTTTTTACAATTTGGGGAATTAACATGTACATATGTGCATGTGATTAATTATTTCTGATGTAATGAGTTCCTTTTGTTGTTTTCCTGTTCTCTGTGGAACAGTGAAACAGGTACAACACAGGCAAAGCTAGTGGTCTTTAGGAAAGAGAAATGAGTTGCTGTGTGATTACATTAAACATGTAAGAGTGTCAAAAATACAAGAAATGATAAAAAAGGACTTGCTGCTTCTGAGCCAAAGAAACTTTCCATTGTCACTCTTGTTGAAAAGTGGTGGGAATTGGTCAAAGGGAATTCAAAGAGCCAGGTTTTCTGTTCACCTTGAATTCTGTAGCAGTGTAAATACTTCTAAATGCAAGGGAAAAGGAGGTGATAGTGATGTACATATATACTTGACTATTTTGGTAGATCTGTAAGTTTCTTGAATTTGCTATGAGTGTGTATCTATCTATATATATAGATAGATAGACATGTATCAGAAAATCTGCTGCAAATCTATCTACATAATACTGTTGCACTACATCTTCCCAAAAGCTTAAAGCAATATTCTAAGGTAACAAGAAAAATGGCAATGCATGCATTTTGCTACAGCACAATTTCTGTAATTCTTTTAACTTGGGAATACTGTAGATTACTGTTTCAGAGTCTGTCTGACACAGGTAAAAACTATGCTTTATGTCTGTTTAACAGCAACTGAAAGGGCTGTTCTTAAAAGTGACAGGCAAATGATATCCTGGTGCATGTGTGACAAGATCTCAGAGAATTTTAGTTGCTCTCTGCCCTGGTTTTCATTACTGAATCTTACAATTGCTTTACCCTTAGCTGCAGTAGTGTTAGAAACAAAACAGACCTTCTGATGATGAAAACCAGCCTTGTTTTGTAGCTTCTACACAATACAGTGTCTAAATTAGTCTCTATAAGAATACAGTTTCCACAAGAATACAAAATAATTCCCATCCTGCTGATGTGATGGATATAAAGAGTTTGCACCTTGGTCTCAAGTATTACCATTCTTAGAGGTCCAGAAGTACACACATCCTCTTTGAATAGCCTCATGAAATATGTACACAAGAAAAAGCAAATTTCATAAATTCAAGGAAACAAAAAAAAAATCATACCAAGCGGTTGCACAAACACCACTAGCTCACTGTGTTCAATTTGCATCTGATACAGAAATGGATTGACACTGACATATTTTATCAATTTTTGTGCCAACATGAGATGCCACCAGTAACAGCATATAGACTTGCCTTAAAACACGGTGTAATGGACTTTCTATATCAAAGAAAATCCAATAAAAGAAAATAATTCAGTGTCTTGCCTTAAATACAGGATTTCCTTCTGTCTTCATTTTTAGTAAAGTATCTTTTGGTGCAATCCTTGTATCACACAGTTTCTGACTTAATGAGCAAGACACTTTAGTATGGCATGGTTGTTTTGTTACTTCAGGCAGCCCTCCAGCTTTGGGCCAGCCCTTGGTCAGATGGATTTGTTCTTGGCAGGAGGCTAAGAACACATAACACTTTCAATTGTACATCATGACTTTGGGGGTTTATTGTGGGAAATAGCCAAAAGTGTTATCCTAATCATTTCAACAGTGTACAGTTTGACCTGCTAATCAGTCACAGCCTCTGCTTTTAGAAAGGGGCAGATTAATGACAGTTTCAGAAAATGCTGGTAAAGTTTACAGTGGTTTGGTAGTCTTTGATCAGCTCCATACTAAATCTTATTACTAATTCTTATTCTTGACAATTATTGTAATCTAATCAATTCCATACACTTATTTTCATGCAATGATTGTAATGAGAAAAGAAAATTGCACATAATTAATCTTTTCTTTGGATAAAGATTACTATGAGGATTTGGCAGGACAAAAAATTAAACCCACCTACTTAATAATCTTGAAATTGTCTTCCGCTGTCTCATTCAAATTCCATAAGGGAGGTGACTGCTTGCACATTATCAGTCACAAAAAAAAAAAAAAAAAAAAAAAGCAGGCCTGTGTTTCCTTCAACATAGAGAATCATAATTCACAGATTATACTGTAAGTGATAAAGGCTGCTATTATGCAAATTAATAAACAGGCAAGAAATTGAGTCTTTTAGCTTAGCTAAACAAGAAGGAGAGTAGAGATGAAAAGCAGAATTTGGTCAAATTGACATGTTTGGTAAAAATCCCTCTTCTTTCATATTGGGATGAATATTGTGAGTAGATCAAAATGAAAGATTCTTAGTTCATCCTGCCAGTCTAAGTTCTAAAAAAGATTTGCTTTTTCCAACATGTAGCTGCTTTTCACCCTCTTCTGTCACTTGTTATTAGGGCTGCTACCTGTACTATATTACAAAGGAAGTTGGAGAACAGTTGCTTGTTTGTTTGTTTGAATGAAATATTTTGGCAATAAGTGTAAGAGACAATATTTCCTCAAGATAAAGAATATATTGAATTATTCCAGTTGCTAATATTGCATGAATAACATACCTTAGTTTTTTGCCAACCTGGAAGATAAAAGTTCTGCAATAAAACGAAATTTCATGGCATAAAAAGCATCCTTTTTGTTGTAGTCATGGGCTTTTAGGCTGTGTAGTATTCATCAGTGAGCATAACTTAACTCATTTAGTCATATTGCTGTACCGATTGATTAGAATGTGTTAACACCAGTGGACTAAATTTACAAAAGTTGATAGAGGTGGTTCACAACTGAGTTAGCCTGACATTAGCTTGAAATGAGGCAGCTGAAATGAAGAATTGAAGAAGAACTTGACTAAATACACCATTATTTAAATAATCATTCAAGTATTGCTTCAAAAATGGGAACTGAATGTCCTCTTTTTCTTTATGCCAAATGCACATCTCACAGGAATATAGAAAGCTAAACTAATTTTCCTGTACATCACAACCTTTATGCAAACAGCATGTAGATTCTTTATGTTTACATACAGCTAATGGTTTTTAAATGCAATTCACAATACTTAATATGAAAATTAATATGTCCAAGACTATATTGTTGTTATATTGCACTTGTGGTTATAGAAGGGGAGAGGATATTTAAGGGGAAAAGAAGAATATAGAGCTTTATGTCTTTTTTTAAACATATATTTTAAGACTATTGGTGCAAATGAGGCACAATAAGCAACTCAAGAGTTTCAGAGTCCAATTTCAGAAAAATCAATTGTCTGTTAGTCTAAATAACAATATTATAATCTATTTTTAAAGCAAGAGAACCATTCAGGGCTGTGACAAGGTCATAATGTCCTAATACTTTTCTCCTTTAGATTATAAATCACTATTTAATTTTCACAACATAGATTCAGCCTGTACAGATGCAAAATCTGACAATGAATGAGAATTAATTATTTTCTGGATGACAAGTGGGAAAATATGGACACATTGTAACAGAAAGTGATTCATCCATGTAGTTGTATAATGATAAGGACATACACTTTTAAACGAAAAGTTAGCCTAAAGGTGTCTTCCTTCTGTGTACAGGAGTATAAATAACTACTGTGCTTCCAGCAATGCATAATTTATCTGTAATGGAAAAAAAAGTGCTGTAGAGCAGCAGGGACAGAAAAGAAATTCTGATCAATAACATTGCATCAGAGCTACCTTATATTTTGCAAAATGTCAAGCGTGTCCAACAAGGTTTTTACCTAAAGTGAGCATAGGGTAGTACTGGTATCACAGAGAGATGATGAGATGATCAGTGTCTCTCATGGATATCTGTCTATACACCAAGTTTATTTCCCCTTCCATGGACAAAAAATAACAAATAGAAGTTAATCTGATAAATATAGAGATCATTATGAAAAGCGGATGTTCTTTGACAAGCTTTTTGCTTTAAAAAAAAAAAAAAAAAAAAAAAAGCCACCAGGAAAATTTCTAGGAAATTTTGTTCCCTAAATTTGTAAAGATTTACAAGCCCCTGACTCCTACACGTTCCTCCCAATACACCTAATACACCTACACGACTCCTAATACAACCTCTCCCAAGAATGCTGCATTGAGTAAACACAACTGAAAAGGAGGTGACAAAAGAAGGAAATTACAAAGGTATGGTAGTGTATTTACACTTCTTAATTTTCATGGCTCTTTATAGGGATTGGAACAGAAAATATAAAGGAACTGATAAAGGAGCCTGGTAACTTAAACCTGATCAAGCAGAAACCATGGGAGAGAGTGACACAGATAAAGGCTCCCTGGGGTAGAAGTGACCAAGAGACATGACCAAGAAACTGATGTAATAATGTACAATGAGAATTGTTACCAAAAGTAGAACCCTATGTAAGTGCCATGCAAGAAAAACCCTATATAAACACTTTGTATGCTCAATAAACTGGGATTCTGATCAGAACTCAAAATGTCCCTGTCTCTTAATTGCCAATAGCTCTTTTTTTCTTTTATTTCTTTTTTTCTTTTTTTTCTTTTTTTTCTTTTTTTTCTTTTTTTTTACGGTTTCCCCAACACTTTATCCCCATAGATAAAGCTGCAACAAATACAAGGGGAAAGGGATGTTGTAAAAAAAAAAATGCAAGTCACTTCTGACGTCCATAGCTGTTAACTAGCCACAAGTTCATGGCAAAGAGGGAGCATGGTAACAGCTAATAGGCTCCACAATGTCTCTCTGCAGCTCTACAAATGAAATTTTTTGAAAGGAATACAGATCAAACAGAAGGGTGCACTACTCAGTAGAAAGACTGCTTAGCTCTTCGTTTTGGTTTTCTGAACAAGATTTCAAACACAGTAGTGTATAAAGCAATGGGAAAGTACAAGACTAAAGCTATAGCAGAAGGAGGAGCTGTGCTACATAGCCTTTGCTGTTGGATGAGGAATGTGGTTTTTAAGTGATATCCTGATTGTTCCTTCTTATAGGGCTTCAGATCACATCACATAGCACATGAATAAGATTCCTTTCAAATGAAATTAAACCAGAACATGCACTCCCAGTGTGTAACTAATAAATCCAAATGCTAACAGGCATTCAAGTCCCCAGGTAGAAACTAGAGCTAATCCAAAATAAGAATCCTGAACTGAATAATGTGAATACCAAGTCTTCCACGTGAATTGTTTTGTTGTGAAGAGCCACTTCAACACTTCCTGTGTTGTACTGAAGCTTGCTGGCCAGTGCTACCAGAGACACAAAAAGGCAGAATGTCTGACATTTCGTACACCATTCACAGCACTCTTCCAAATTTCCTTTGAACTGTTATGTTTCAGGGTGAAAAACAAATATTCCTCTGAACTATTTATATTTCTCATTAAAGACCTGTGAGCAGGACCAGACAGAATCTGAGTTGAGACAATCAGAATTCTTTTTAATTTCTATTTTTATCTGACAAGCTCTATTGGTGGCACTTCTATGAATACTCATTTTTGTGCCTGAGCAGTAATTGCAAAGTATGAAACCGATTTTCCTCTTTTCACTTTGAATTGTTATCAGTCTACATTGAAAATTACCTAACATAGTGGGCTAAAGTAATGCTTTCATATTAAAAAATGTCAAATATACAAAAATTCAGAAGATATTAAGAAAATATCATTGATTCTTTCCTTTTCCACCCACAGAAACAACTCTTGCTCTTTGGGTGAACATGATTTTTCAGGGAAGCAGATAATTTTATCTGATCTCCTGTTACATTGCTTTACTTTATATTTCAGTGTGTACTTAGAGTTACCAAAACCATGCTTTTTAGAAAAAAAATTCTGATGCTGTGGGCATCAGGTACTGGAAACTCCATTGCTTCCATTTATTTTTTTCCATTTTCCATATTTTAGCTTTATATTCACAGAAATATATCAATTTCTATGTTATGCATTAACAATAATGTTCTATATTATTTGAAAAATATTTCACAAATGTGAAATATTTCTGTTAAAAATATTTTAAGGCAACCTTAGTCTTGCATTTGAAAAGTTACAATCATGAATTCTGTCTGTCATGCGCAGTTACGTTCAAGATTTTTGCCATTCTCATTAACTCCCTTTCCAATGTTAAGCATAAATTAAATTATATCATTGCTCTCACCAGTGAGAATACTCATCCTTTCAACCTATTTTATTTATTTTATTGTCAGTTGAGATATTATCTACTTCTATTTAAATTCCACATTGGAAAGATTTATTTTGAATAAGAAATTTTTACTTTAAAGTATCCCATTTTTTATGACATTTATATGATGATCACATCTATTTATTAGACATAATTTAAAACAATCTAAAGTACTTTCAAAGATAATACTGTGAAAATATAAAAATGAAGTATATCATAATTGGGTAATACAAACATTGATGTCAAGTTTACACTTCTGTCCAGTATTATTTGGCAATAGAGTTTTGCAAATCATAGACATCTAAGTATCAAAACTAATTTCATTGACAGTCTTCAGATTTAAGCATTTCAAAAACATTGTATTAATGAAAATTTTAAGTTTCCTGGTAAAATATGTAGTTAAATAGGACTGGAGGAGCATTTGTCCAATGTGTTTAATGTAGGTCTAAAAGAAGTGGAAAAACAATTTTATATAAACTAAAAGAAGTCACTGGCCTTTAATTTAGTTTTCTTTATTTATGTGAATGGTAACAATTTTTTCCCCCCAGCCTTTATCATAATTTTGTCCATTTAAGATTTTAAGAGTATATAATTTCTACTTCAAAATTTGCATTTCATGAAGGACGAAATGTAGCCTTTTAACCTAAGCAGCTCAGGTGTTTTCTAAATTTTCTACATCCTTGTAAAGTTTTTTAAATACCAAGGTTTGAGGTTTTCTGGGTATCTTGGTGAAGCTAACACAAATTTCATAAAATACATATACTCCATTCAAGGAGCAAGAAGAGAAAGGCATAACTGTATAAATTAAAGGCTAAGGCCCTCCTTGAGAAAATTCAAGAAGTAGCTTAGACCTTGCAGGAAGCAGAACTACTGCCATGTTAATTTCTTGACTATAGAAGAGAAACAGTTTCAAAATTACTGCCTATCTTTCAAGAATTTATTATCACTCCTTTCATTTGTCACTTTAAAATCTTCCAGACCCCTTAAGTTTCCTCTTCTGATGACTACCAAGATACATAACTCCTGTTTCACACCTAGTTTCCTTCTTCTTCTTTTTTTTTTTTTTTTAATAGAATCCACTTGATTCCTTTGCCTTGGAGTGATAGTATGCATTGGCAGTGATCTATCTGTATGCTGTTAGACATGCAAGAAGCATCCACTCAGTCTGTGAAGCAACTGGTATTTAATGAATGAATAAAGAGGCCATATATTACCTACCTTGCAGCCACTTACTTGTGTGAGCAGCTTTCCATTCCCACCAGTTTCAGGCTGCACAGCATAACTACCCTAATTCAAGTCCTGTTGTATTGATACATAAAATAATGGCAGCTAGCATCTTCCAAAGGAAGATTTCCAACAGCACACACTCTCTGGGAGTCCTACAAAAGTAGGAAAGCTCGTAAAAGTTTGGGGGATCAGAAGAGTCCTACAAATACAGCAGCATCTAGGTAATGTAAAGTATGCCAAGGTATTTTACAACCTTCATCAATTAATTTTGTTCACAAAAAAAAAAAAAACCAACCTTTGTCTCTTTTGATTTAATAAATAATTATTATAATTTATAATTGTTGCAATGATTGGACCAATCCAGAAAGTCAATGTTCAAGATATATTTATAGCTAATAACAGCTTCTTCATCATGTAACTTGAAATCTTTATTAACCTTAAATATCTTTCACACTTTAGTGTAAAAATTACTCTAAATTCATTTTAGGATGAAGGTGACTTTTACTACAATTCTTGTCTGAGACATGCTTTGCAATATACACATGGTCATCAGCACTTTGAGTGACAGATTATTATCTAATCTGGCATTCCATTTGCACAGGCAGTTTTCCAGTGGATTTGACATTGATCATCTGTCCATTTGATTTGTTAACTTCATAAAAATGTGGGGTTTTTACAAAATGACTAAAAGCTTGCAACTCTGTATAGAAATGTTGTTATTTTATATTTCACTTCATCATAAATTTGTTTTTCACAGAAGTGGCTTTGGTTTGTGAAACCAATGACATTATTTTTCTTTCTCTATCAACTCAATTCAGCTAAATAAGCCTCTGGAATTTGAGGTTCAAATGTGATTAATTTGACTGGCAGAAGAAAAGGGAAGCAAGATTGACAGGATGGGGAGATAGAAACAAAATACATCAGTATGGACATGAAATCCTCATATAACAGCATGTATCACAGTTACTGTCTGTCAGCATGTTCCCTATATAATAAATCTAATTTTCTTATAAATCTACTCTTTATCTAACAAATGTTTACGAAAAAAAAAAAAGAAATCACAAATGAAGGCAATGTATGACACTAGAAAGAAAATCAGCTCTCCCAAATGGTTCTAGGAACACAAATTATCTATGTTTATATTCATTGAATATCACACTATCTAATTTTTAACATTCATTACATAGCATTTTCACAAAGAGGATGTCTTTTTAAAAAAGGTAAATATCACAGCCTACCTATTTCTTCACTATTCATGCAAAAGCTCACTGGTATTATTTAAGAATGTGTATAAAAGTGGATAAACCTGTGTGCAAATAGCCATGCATTTTCTGCAACGTAAGTGCTTACAGGAAGGAAATTATCCCAAACTTGGCAAATGCATTCATAATTTCTTAAAATTTGCTCGTAAGTCTTTTTTAGTTGGATTGCTTTTCTATAAACTAAAAGAAAAACCAAACCAAACTAAATAATCAAGATTAACATCAATGACACAGGGAAAAGTAAGATCTAGACCAAGCATTACACTAACGATGAAAAGAATAAATTATGATACCATCTAACCTCAAACATCCAACCATGTTTCTATGGGCAAAATTGTTTTACCAAAAATACTTTATTTAATTGGATCAATTGCTTTATATTAACAGTAAAATTATTCAAGGCCTGACTAGACACTTAGACAGCTCTAGCAATTATTTTACCTTAAAAAAATGTTATAAAAATATCTCAAAATATTCTTAGTAAAACATTGATTATTTTACTGAAACATCACTGCTATAATAGAAAATTACCAACTGCCTTTTGGAGGGAGAAAAATTTATTAAAACAGTGAGGGTTGATTAACTGCAGCCTGAACTCTACCACTGGTTCTGCTGAGGCTGCTGGGTCCAGGGTGCTGCCCTATGCTGTGAGGACACACAGGCATCTTTACTACTTTGGGTTACTTAGCACAGTGTTTCACTTTTATGTATTCCACCCCTGTATGGTCAAGACGTGAGGATTTTTGTGATGTGGATTTTCTGCCACTCTTCCATTACCATCTTTGCATTATTGCCAAAGAGTGATCCGTGCCAAAGATCTGAGAAGTGTGGATTTTTTCCATTCCCTGTTCATCCTCAAATCTGTTCACCGCTACTGCCAGCATAACATTGTAGTCAAGGGCCTGCCTATTTCCTACTCTCTTTCATGCTGGAAAATGTACTAAGTAGACACCTCAGCTTCATACACTTATCTAGTGGTTTTATATTGCTTCTCTTCACAGATGTGTAAAAAAGGAAGTGGTATTTTGGTTGTACACTGTTATGAACCAAAAATGCCACCATGTATAAAGAAGGAACATGTGTCTTACGTTGAAAACATTTCAAATATATAATATTAAAATAATATTTTATCTTTTAAACATATTTTTGTTAAATATTTACATGCTTTTTATGTGATTATCCTCTCTCTCATATCATGCCATTCTTTAGCAAAAGCCAGCTACCACTGATATTAGTTGGAAAAGGCCCTTGGAAAATCACCATGATTGTCCTGATTTCTTCAGGAAGGAGGTTTAACCCTGAACTAGATCAATATTGTATGTTAATGAAATTTGTCAAAGATTTCTTACTATTCAGTAGAATTATTTAGCAAAATACTTAAAAAATAAACATGAAATTATAGTTACAATTTAAATGGCGTTCACAGTTATATAAAGATCAGCCTAACTCATAATGGTATTATTTTAGTGCAAAACAAATATATAATGTCATGTCTGGAGATGCCTCAAAAAAAAGGCAAAAATATTGATTCTCTGAAAGTTCTTGTTACTTGCTACAGTATCTCTTCATCTCCAAAATGTGCCATCTAAATAAAATATAACTAAACATTCTCATATGTGTATAAACAAAAATGCTTACTATACCTGTGTTGCCTTTTATCTTCAAATCTTCAGAAGTATGAGGGCACAATATCTTAGTTTGACTTCAGCAATAAAGGCACAATACCAGCTCTGTGATTTAACCTATGTCATAGCTTTTATACTTATCATGATCAAATTTGGCACACCAAAAAATTACCGTAGCTCATGTTTACGATAATGTTTTTAAAAATGTATCAACTACATATCGATATTGCTTCCATGAACCGGATACTGTATCTAAGTAAAATTCCTTAAAACAATAAAAATCATAAAAACATAAAAATCCTTATGCATACTTTGCAATCAGGCATGGCAACAAGATTATAAAAATATAATGAGAAAGAATAGATAATTAGTAAAATGAAACCCAAAACTCTTCTGATCTGGGAACTCTCCATGCTAGTTGGCTGCATTTTCTAACGGCTTTCAGAAAATTTGTCTGCTTTAGAAATGAAAAAAAAAATTTTTGAAAGACAGTCTTTGGTTCTTGTGAACATAGAAAAGCTTTCATTTAGAATATGCTAATAAGTACAAACATTCAATTTCTGAATTCCCTTAAGAAACATTTTGCATTTCTTCTGTAAGAAAGCCATACATTATTTCTGTTCAGTTTTTAATTACCATTGTATATTTTGAGTCAAAGACAGTTGTCTGTTCTGTGAACACTAACTCCCAAACCAAGTAAACTTGATGTAACCTGTATATGGTTTTCTATTGTCGGCCTGGAGAGGGATAACAGTATGAAAACAGTAACAACTTCAAACTAACTTTAAACACCTTTGGAATATGTTCATCCTGTCACATCTATAATCAAATCAAAGTAAAGCTTTTCAATATTTGCTATTTTAAACAAGTACTAAAAGCTATTATGCATTACAAAATAAACTCTTAAGCTGGTGTGTGGGCCTACATATAGCCCAGACTTTATCTTTCTAATCTGATGATGAATACAGCAGGCCACCATCTGGTGTGCGTGTACATCAACAACTACAATACAGCCCTACAATTCAATAATCACAAACTTGAACTGCTACTTACCACTTATTTCCAGCTACAGAAGGTCTCTGATTTAGGCTTTCAAATAATTGTAGAAAAACAGCATAAGTTTAACTGTTTTTATTCCAGACTGGCTTTCAGGGGCAGACAGTGAAGCAGGGAGAGCTCTGCTGTTGCTACGGAAACCTGACGCTGAGGATTTAATGACAGCATCAGATGGTATTGTACTAGAGATTGTCTGCTTGAGGGACTACACAGAATGCTGCTAATAAGAAATAAGAATGGATTCCAAATATTTTCAATTTGCTTTATCAGAAGAATCCTTTCATTGCCTGAAATATATTAATTTGATAGCAGATACAAAGAATTTATATTAATGTTAGAAAAAATGTGAAATAAAATCTGCCTGGAAGCCCTCTATGCAGGTAACTAATCTTCCTAAACCCTTATTCAATATGTAATGTTTATAAAATTAATACTGCAGTTTAGTCTGATTGAACTCATATATTTATATGATTTAACTCCTACTTTTTTATGATTCCTCCAATAATTTGCCTTTAAACTGACAATTTATAAAAATGAAGACTTTTTAAGTTCATGTGTTTTAAGTTCCTTAATTACTGTTAAAAAAAGATCCAAAGAGGAAAGATTTCCAACAAATTCCAGATTCACAGGGGCATGGACTATTAAGTTTCTGGAACTTAATGTATTTCATATTCAGTCATTCAGTTTTGTAAATATTTTTATTTTGTAAAATAAAATTTTAAAAATACTATTACAGCTCAGAAACAGTATTTCTGAATAGTGGCAGCATGAACTGCAAAGTATCACCTGTCAAAATGCATGTATTTCGCTGGTCAACATTTTCTTCTATAAAGTCTATTTCTACTTCACAAGTATTTCTGAATTTCATTTAACTCTGGTTGGTTGATTGTTGTAGATTAACAAATACAATAAAAATATTGTCTGCAAATAAAAGCCATGATTCTATCATAATCTATCAAATATGTCTCTATTTTTTTTGTTAGTTCATCTGAGCTCCAGGATATTAGTTCATTGGGAAGCTTATATAAATACACAGAAATAATATTTTATATTCAATTCAATTCTGTTCCAAGGAATTTTACAAACACATTTCCCACTACATAATATTGGAAAGCCTATTGATAATATTCACAGAAGCAACTTCTTTCCTTCAAAAATAAGGCCACTGCAATTTCACTCTCCAAACAGAGCAGAAAGGACTGCCATTTCAAAGGCCTAAACCAAACATCACAGAAGACCATTTGATCAATAATGGCTTTGAAGGTTAAAGATTGATTCAGTCCTACTGGGATTTAAGACTGTATCTCCTGGAGCCTTAGGTATTTTAAACATGAAGATAACTCCATCAACAGACTTCACCATTGGCATCAAAGGGCATTTCTGATTATGTCAATAGTAGGGCCAAGCAATCCTTCTACCTATTATCCATAAAAAACTCCAAGAAAACAAAACAAAAAATCTCCCACCAAACAAATTGGCCAGAGCAAGGGGAAGCTAGGAATTTCCTCATTATGAATTTCCCCATAATATTTTCTCCTTGGATCCTAAATAATACTGTGAAAAAAAGTATTAATTGTTGATCCATAGTCAAATTAAAATTTCATGGCTGAAGTTTTCTCTCTATTAGTTTCTGAGTAAGGTTTAGGAAGTTCAAGATAAAGAGTAGACTTATCCTCAGAAACAGAAACAAAAAACAAAACCAACAGGATAATATTAATTTGGAGTCAATATAGGGTTAAATGCACTAATGCTTTTTTAATTAAACATTTAAAACAGTCAATATAAATATTTTGGGTTATTTTTAAATAAACAATGTTTTGAATGGAGAAGAATTTCTTTTTGAATAATCAAAATAAAGTGTGTTAACATTTCTCTAACATTTTTGGTTTAGACCAAAACTTTTCCCCAACTCCTTTTTGGGCGTATGTAATACTTGTCAAAAACAATAAAAAACCCCACACAGTGTATGTTGTGCAATAGCTATTGAAGCTATTTCAAGACCTCTTAGCAAAAGCTACCACTATAGGATATAATATCTAAAGGAATATATGGTATTTGAACATAAAATACTGCATGTACATTCACATTTTTTCATCTTAAAGATTAAAAGAAGAGCTTTGAAGAGGCTTCAAGAGAAGGGTTTAGTAAAATATAAAAGAAAATAATCTAAATATTTTTGAACTAGGGGAAATTATTAATGGAAGTTATCAAGAAAAACAAATGAAAAAATTGACATGGCAACATTTAAGACTATGTTAAAATGTAAAGGAAGTATTTGTAGAGTAATTTCTTAAAAAATGCACATCTGGTTCCTGAAATCTCTTTTAGTCCATCTTGTTCAAAACAAAAGTCACAGAGAGGCTGAAATTATTTTATATTAATTTTCACTTTTATTCTTTTTGACCTATGGTGTCTTTGTATACTTTGTTTTTCCTTCTGATTTTCAGAATGCATATGTCATAAAGTGTTGGAATGGCTTTATCATCTCTGTAAAGACCAAGGAAACTCACTCCTTAAAAGAAACCAGGTATACTTAGGCAATGTCTAAGAGACAACAGGATTTTGCAAAAAAAGAACATGAAAGAGTTAGAGTGAGAGAGTGGAGGTCTGAATTTTAAGAGGAGGCTGTAAAACTGCTGAGAAGACTGAGAAGCACAAAGGCCTCATAGGCCATAAACAGGCCAAGGGAAAATCATGCAGATAGCACTGGAGGTCAAAAAAGTCACTGAGCAGTTGAAACAAATCTTAGGAAAAAGAAACTCTTAATGATGATATGCACAAGAAGGGGCAGAGCTTCTTATAAATACCATTTCTATTCTCTTTGTCTCTCTGAGTTTGTTTCTTGTTCAAAATATTCACTACATCAGAGACTTTTGAATAATGTCTCGCTCTTTTTAGCTGATGGATATTTATTGTTTAGTTGTTTTTGTTGTTGTTTTGTTGTTGTTCTTTTTTATGGAACTCCTAAAGGAAAGATAAATATTTTCAGTCTTGAATATCTAAGCCTGAAGGATCCTGAAGTAATTGTTAGGTGAAATTCAGATACTTGTCTTTAGAATTTTACCAGCAATGGATACCATAATGCTTTTCCCCATCTAAGTTAATAAGTGCATTCTTGCTTCTCTCTAAAGATGCCATACATAATTGTAGTGGGACAATAAGAAATATGACATTACAACATACATTGGAAAGGGCATGACAATAAGGCACACTAAAACATTTTGGTTCTTATTGTGAATATTATGGTTTTATATCCTGGCTGGAATGTAAATTGTCCTGCTTTGAAGAAACTACTATAATTTATTTTAGATGCAAGACCATTGTGAGACATATTAAAAATCTCAGAGTACCACTGAATTCATACTGAAAAGGATGAAATGGACTTGGTTAAAATAGGCAATCCCCTATACTGTATGACAGATTTGTTCTTTTTTAAAAGTATTACATTTCATAAAAATATGTAAAAGAAAAATGGAAAATTTATGTTAAATATCTTTAAATGTGCTTTAATCATATCTTGGAAAACCAGAATTGTATCAATTTATCTGAAGCAAGTCCAGAGGAGAATCACCAAACTTATGAGGGATGGAACACCTGTCCAATGAGGAAAGGCTGAGACAGTTGGGATTGTTCAGCCTGGAAAAGAGAAGGATTTGAGGTGACCTAATTTCAGCCTTCCAGTACCTTTAAAAAGCCTGTAAGGTGAAAAGAGACTATTTACCAAAGTATGTAGGGAAAGGACAAAGCAGAATGGCTTACAACTGAGAGACAGTAGATTCAGATTAGATATTGGGAAGAAATTCTTTACTGTGAGGGTGGTGAGACACTGGAACATGTTGCCCAGAGAAGTTGTAATTCCACATCCCTGGAAGTGTTCAAGGCCAGGTTGGCCAGGTCTCTGAGAAACCTGGTCTAGTGGAAGGTGTCCTTGCCCACGGCAGAAGGGTTAGAACTAGATGATCTCTAAGGTCCCTTCCAACCCAAACCATTCCATGATTCTGTGATCCTTATATTTGACTCAATTTACCAAGATAATTAGCATTCCAAGCTGTATGTTGGCCTCTTAGGAAATTACTTCACTATTAATTCTTATGTGAATCATGTTATGAATTACTATAATTCAAAAACTTTTGATTAACTGAATGATTTTCTCATTTAGAAACTTTGGGGAATTCAGAACTACTACAGCACAGTTATACCAGCTAAAGATTAGTGAAAAATGAAAGTAATAGAGGTATAATCAAACTCCCAGGATAAGCAAGATAATTCAGATACTTCAAGTTTTGAATATGTAGCAGCAGATGATCAGTTTGTGAATAAGACAAATTTTCTGATCTAGAAATTTAACATGATTTTGGTTTATGGGTTTCAGCTCCATAAGCAAAGTCAAATATATCAAATGCAGTATAGTAGACTTTAGTTTTCTAGTACTGAAACTCACAGCCAGCGCTATATCTATTATTCATGTAATTTCTACTGTTATAGACACTAAAGACACTTAAATAGATACTAAATTACATGTGCCTGTGTATACATACTACTTACATTTGGTCAGAAAACTGGTAAATATATTACTATTTCTACATAGAATTACAAAAAAAAATCTATTGATCTACAGGCATAGACCTGTAGACCTACCTACATCTACCTATGCCAAATGAATGGATATATTAAGGAAACATTAAATTCTTTTGGTTGAGTACTGTGCCTGATAGGTAAAATGGGGAGATATGTAACATATAAATATTCTCACAGGCATAACCATTTTTCTGAATTCTACTTCTTTATTGTAACAAAAGTGATATATATATATTTGGTGTTTCCCAAATTTCAGCCATGTAAAGTCCTACCCTTAGATGTCTCCTGCATTGAGTCCTAATTAAGTGTGATGTGCAAAATGTACCTTTTTTTTCCATACATGTGTGCAAATTGTTTGGGGGTTGAGTAACTCTAGTGCCAATGAGACCTGCAGGTTGTTTATACATCAGAGGAAACCATGGCTCTCACAAGGATCATTGAGTGACCAGTGTGTTTCAGGTCTACCACTGAAGACCACACAAAACTCTGTGCAAAACTAGTTTCTGCTTCCCACTGAAATGCTGCCTGTTTCAACAAGACAGAAACATCCAGCCAAACATAGTTTACAAACCATTGGCTAATATACTACAATGATCTCTCATCCTAGTTAAATCACACTTCTGAATAAATTAGCCTGTAGTGTTTATTCTGTTAATCCAAACTAAAACAAAAACAAAAAACCCACAAACAGAAACCCAAAACAAACTAAAACAAAACAAAACTAAATATCCAAACATTCTTTTGTTTTGAGGCTCAGCTTTAATAACAGATCAATAAGAAGTATATCAATGCAGATATCATATGAAGAAAAATTTCCCTGCCCACCCATATTGCAGTCCATATTGTCAGTCCTGTGGTTTGCAACAGACATTACTTCTTTCATACGCCCCTCTCCCTTTAAGTTCCTTTACTTCTCAAAAAACCCCACACCTGGACTATCTATAAATAATTCTATTCTCACTTTATTATGCACCGTTTTTTTCTGTTTCTTTGTAAGAGCTGATCTCTTTCAGGCAAGGACCATATATTATCTCATCCACTGTTACATGCATATATTTGAAGCTACATAAAAATGTTAAATAATGAACAATAAAAAGCAATTCAGAACACTCTCTTACCAAAACTCAAATCTGGCACGATTTCAAGGAAACATTATTGGAAGCAGAGTAGGAACAGACATCAGTGAACTATCTATAGATTTATCGTTTGTAATAACGTAGAGCAGACAGCTCTTTATCTATACAAATATTACTTCAGCTCATCTCATCTCATCTCTGCCCTTCAGTAGATATACATATATATGAAGTATAATAAATAAAATAAGCACTTCAAGGAACCTTGGTTCATGTTGTCATATTCGGTATTGTCATACCTATAACTCAGACATTGTGTAAGAGATATACACCATAGTGATATAGTATTTTATATATGTGGCATAGTGATTAGCATTTTTGTCTCTATTTACTAAGAGGTTGAAGATCTGATAACTATCAGTTTAGTTATCTTACAGTAAGTAGAGTTGTACCTTTTTATGTAAAACCTGTAAGAAAAGATTGAATATTTTGCTGCTGGACATGATTTTTCATCACAGAATAGCAGTTTGGTTTTGGTTGGGTTTTTTGTAAAAAACCCAACTATTACTATCATTTAAAGAAAAAATCTATTAAATAAATTTAAATAAATTATTTATTATGTTATTATATTAAATGAATTTAAATTAAAAACCTTATTTCTATAATTTAAATTTTACCTTTGTTTCCATTTCCTGCAACAGATTTTGACAAATTAGAGAAATGGAAGCATAGCATTTTTGTTGCAATCTCAGTTTATAGGAGTAACGTAAGCATGAAAGTAACAAGAATTGTTTCAATCCAGACATTCAGATTAACACAGAACTGGGTTTATTTTTGATATTGCTTACACCTAGACTTGGCTACACCATCAAGAGCTAGAGAAATTGAGTCAGAAATCTCATCTCAAAAAAGGCAGTGTCTATAGATTTTCACTAAAGCAGGTTTTCTCCACGTTTAACTGCTTACATAATAGTCATGTTTAAATTTTCAAATACACAGTTTGTGTTCTGGTCTAATAGGCAAAGATATTTTAATTTTACATATGTGGCCATATGTGGATTTGCTACCTCAGGAACAGAAAACAGGATCTGCTATTGCTTAGTTTGTTAATATAGAAGAAACTTTCTGTGGTATTTACTCAAAGAAAATGAGATTATCTCTCTGATGTCATCTTGTGGGTTCCTGGGAAGGGAAGTATTACAGCTATTAATTAATAACATTTTAAAGATTGTTATTAAAATATATATGTAGTTTTAATATTGTTTTTTTAGTAAAATATCTGAACCATTTGTCCACAGCATGGATAGGTTTATTAATTTTGGATTATTTCTTCTGAATAAGAAGTCTTTGATAATAAAAGATCAAAAATGCTATGTCAAGGTATGAAAATATATATACTAATGCATCTTTCCAAAACTCCTTGCTTAATGCTGGAAAAATAAAGGAACACTGTATTCCTGTAGCAAGTTTATTAGGTTATTTTTTTTTTTTCAGTCACAGATGCTTTTTAGCAAATATGTTCTTATCTAAATGGTGGCAGAGATTTATACTTTTTCCTTGGTCTGTTTCTATAAAAGAATTTAAAACTTGCTTCTAATGAAAGGATGTTTAGTCTCTTCCCTTATTCCATCTACAAGAGCTTGGAATAGTTTGTCTTCCCCTGTGGGATGCCAGCACACATTTTCCAAATAAAATCACAGAAAGAAAGAATATTAAAATTAAAAAGAATGTAAGCCTAGATTCCTGGGTGTGTTAAGTGACAGGTTTGAACTGCAGGATACTAAATCTCAGGTACTTTCAATCTCCAGAACAGGGGATTGCTTGAACTATACTATGATTTCCTCCCTTCCAAAGAAATGAGGTTGCACACAGGGGTGATGCATATCTAACTTTTATCCTGACATAGATTCAGAATATTTTTAAGGTGTAGCACTGAGCATAAAAGACACACATGAAAGTGTGGATACCATCAATTTAACCCTGAAGACTTATGTTTTTGTTCTCTATGCCTCTTCTGTTTCTCCTGTTAGAAGTCAAAACTACCTGTATGAGAACCACCAGTCACCTGTTTGTGCCCTTATTACACCTAAGGTCCAACATCATTTACCAAATGAGAGTTTTCCTACTTATTTTATCTACAAGATCCCCATTGATGAGCTAGGATTTCACTTCCAAAATATGAAGCTGATTTTAGCTCCCAGAATTTTTACTGAAATTTGGACTACTCTCAGACAAAAAAAAATCTTTCTGAAAACTTGTATTCTCATATTATCATAATCATTTGTTCTGTTGATTAGTGATAATTTAAGAATTTTATATTATGGCATGACACCAACAGAAAAAATACTGATTTCTTTTGTACTTTTTCATCATAATCACTTAACACTGTAGAATGTGCCATACTTAGACTAGTTATCTGTAAAGAGCAGATATTTTGTTCAAATATTTACTCTAACAACATGTTTAAGAGGCTTGAAAATGATGTCTTCAAACCTATTTTAATTTAGGAGAATGACCTCATAACATAGGAATCTTAGGAACTGCTCCTCTTTGTAATTGAGAAAGAACAAGCAGTTATATTATCCAGGTAATGAATAAAACCAGCTTATTCTATACTTTTATTCTATGCTTTTAGCACAGAGAAAAGACTGAAAGTCTTCTGGAGCTGGGAGGTGGTATCCAGACATGATTTTGTACCTTATCCAATGCACTGGGCAAGTGGTTCACAAAATAAAGAATTCAGGCTGAACTTAAAATATACATCCATTTGTCACCATCTTTCATCTAAGCTCAGTTTCACCTGGGATGAATTCAGATGATTACCTGTTCAGCCCCAGTAATTTCAAAACAGAACAGAAAATGTTATTTTCTAAGAAGCATTATTATTGTTTCTCACTTCCTCTAGTTCTACTGTGTAAAATACAGCTGTGTAATAGAACAGTTAGTTATATTTTGTTTGTTAAGGTTTTCCTATTAAGAAAAAAACCCTGTATTGTTTTGTTGGCATGGTGTTTTGTTTTGTTTTGTTTTGTTGTTGTTGTTGTTGTTGCTAGTTAATTTTCATCTAGTTAACTTTTGACTTGACAGAAAATAAAAGAAAAAATGCAAATGCTCTCTTTACTGAATGAAAGTGAGATGTAAAAACCAATAAATTGTAAAATGTGATAATTAACACTCATCAAGTACTGTTCTAGCAATCCAGTTTCAAGTATTACACGCTTGAATAAAAACTTGAAAATGTATAGGTAAAAATGTGATAGAACTTTTTATATAGATATAATACTTACAAAGAGTGACCCTGATATGTAGGAGATTATTCTCTCTTTTCAAATCAAACCTTTGGACACTGTTCCAACTGTGAGGAGACTTGAGTGACTACCATTAATGATTCAACCTTAAAGAGTACCCCACTGTTTTGGAAGGACAGGTGTATTTCTGCTTCGTTTTCTTTTTTTTCAGTTTTACCTCTTGGAACCATTATTCTGGCCAATGGTATTAGTCTACCTGCAAAGAATGCTGAAATATAATAAAGTGTCAAAAAATTCAGGTATATTTAAATCTCAGAAAAGCAAATATCCAGCTCATGCACTGATACAAATAGTTATAGTTTTTAATTTAGCTTTTAACCCAGAGGACTGAGTATTTGGTCTCAAGGATGTTTATTTGTAAAGAGATATTATGTCATTCTAGACAGCAACATGACATTCTTTTTCTTTTATTTCATTAAGTTAAATTCAAATTTGCTAATAGAACACTAAAAAGGCAAAACAAACAAGAAATTTTATATGTGCTTTCTCATACAACCAACTATACAAAAGACGTTATTTAATTTTTTTCTTGAAATTTTATTCCCATCTATATTTTAATTTTTGCTGTTAAAAAAAAAATCACTTATAGAACCATGGTCTGTAGTTTCTAAAGTCCAGATTCATAAGATATTTTGTTAAGTAGTGGCTTCAATTCTTCTCAGTCTAGTCTTAATATTTTTAAATGCTGTAGGAACTATCTGAGGCTCGTATCTCATTTAACGTGACTTCAATCCTTCTTCCAATAGTTAATAATTCTTCTGGTTTCATATCAGATCTCATAAAGAGTCTTTTTATATATAGACATTGGTCCCATTAATAGTAAATGCACCTAAGTAACAAGTAAAGAATATAAGCTAAGTCTTTTATTTCTCTCTCTAGAATATATCTCTGTAAATTCACAGCATACAAATGTCTGGTTGATGAACCTTTCATTTTAAATTTAAGTGAAATAGTAGTATATAATGATTTTAGACATCCATATAGCTGTCACGAGACTGGCAGCTTTTTCCGAAGTATCTTCTAGCTAGTAGAAGCCACTTCCTGACCCTTTTGCCTGCGTGTTCTTAGATATGCACACATAGCTCCTGAAAAAAGGAGTTCAGATTTCAGTTGAATTTAGAAAGTGTAGTAGGAAAAAACCCCAAACCCTGAAGTATCATATTTGTTGTGGTTATTAATATTCAATAGGGAACATGAATACATTGCTAAACAAAACTTGGATAGTTGTTGTGGTTTTAGTGACAGATGAAGCAAAAATGGCTATGACAGAAAAATCTAAATAAGCAAACTTGGACAAGCCATGATTCTTTTGCACATTTTCTGGAGTCAATTCTTCATCATCTTCACATCTGGCTTTGATCACTATGAAAGGACTGAATATAAATGTCTAATTTGCAATGAAGCTTTATTTCTCTCTTTTTTTTTTTTTGAAACACCAGCTGAGTAGAGTCTATTTGTTGGCAGCAAATGTAGTTTGCATTTTTTTCTGTGGGTGTATCTGGAATAATAAGGAACAACTCACAGGTGTATTCCTTTATAAAGTCTGTTAAACTTCAGGATCTCAAAACCTCAATAAGCTATTCCATGTACTTTACCAGAGAAATAATATTTTTTGCAGGAAAAAGAACTGGACATTTTGAAAAAGTTTCCTCAGAAGTGGGGTGTGGTGTGTGTGTTTATACAAATTGGACTTCTAGATTAATTTTTTAATAATAATAATAAAATAAAACCGCTTTCATTTCAGGAACAAGAAAAATGAAACCCAAGAAAGTTTTTTTGTCTGAAATCCCTAAACATTTATGTGGTAGTATTGCTGTCAAACCTTTGGGGAATTCTGTACTCAGTACCTCAGATTGTCATTCTCTTCCACGGATGAGATTCTCCAGTCTAGCTGTTAGCCTTTTATCAACTGGATTTAAGACAGGGAAGTTTCATTTTTCAGTAAGAAATTTGCTTTATTTTAGTGCAGAAATTTATTGTAGATCTTCTCCACAGTTTGCAGTTCCATCCCACTATCAAAAACCCATTTGAGTCCTATTTGTGTATGCCTTTTGTTGATGGAAGTGTTTTTAGAGCTGATATTTAAAATTATCTGATTCATTGCGCATATAAGTAAAAGGAAATCACCCTTCTACATAGCTAGAAAGGTGCAATATCTACAGCCAAATTAAAAAAAAAAAAGTGATTTGGGCAAGTTAAAAAGCTTTTTTTTTTGTCTTTTTTTTTTTGTTTTGTTTTGTTTTTTTTTGTTTTTTTTTTTTTTTTTTTTTTTTTTTTATTTTTCTTTTCAAGAAGCATTTTTATCTGTAAAGAAGGATACTGCAAACTACTTGGATAGTTAAACAATCTACCACTTTTATATGTTTTTATATGTTTGTAGGTAACAAACATAGATGAAGCTAGCAAACTCCACGGCCAGGTTGGATGTGGCATGGAGCAGCATGGTCTAGTGTGAGATGGCCCATGGCATTGGGGTTGAAACTAGAAAATCTTCAAAGCCCCTTCCAACCCAGGCCATTTTTTAAGTCTATAAAACTCTGTATTTGCCTTAGAAGGATGCTTGTCTTCTCCATCTCTCATTCCTTTTTTACCACACAGGTATATAGTTTAGTATGATATCTCTAGCCAATACAGAGAATAATTTAGTATTTTATTCTTATACAGCTTCTCAGAAATCAGCCCTTACTTGATCCTCTTGCACTTTTGCTGTGAGGTGAATGGAATACATTAAAATGACCTTTGAAAACATCAGTCAAAGCAAAACCATCCCTAAACCAGAAGCCTTTCTGAGCTCCATGTACATGATTGGTTTTACCTTAAAAGATGATAGTAGGCACAGAAGTTTTAGTACAAACACATGGAATTTTGTACCCAAGCTCTTACTCTTCATCGTAGGACTTGCCCATCTCGCAGTTCATCAGCACATTCCACTTTTAGGTGGGGAAAGGAAGTTTGTAGAAAACAGTCGGCTTGTAAATGACCTGAAAAAAATTCAAAGGCAGTTATTTATAATAAAAAAAAGGCAAATATATTCCATAGGAATCTCACCTGCCACAGTCAAATGTTTTAAATCATATTAATCTTCATTAAGTTTACTTTTCCAAGCATATTTTAAAACCATAATCCCAGAACACAGAACCTATATTAGTTGTGCTTAATAGTGTCTTGGGTATGCTACTGGCATTTGTTCACACTCTTACAGTCTGTTATCCATCAACGCATTTCCACCACTGACATGCTTTGTTACTTACTTATTTGACCATTCTTTTTCCGTTCCTTTCTATACACACATCTGTATTTATCTAACCAGGAAAAGTACAATCTCACTGGCCAAATTTTCATATATATCCTCTTTTAGAAAAAATTTCTTTCTCTTTATAATTACTAATTTTATTGCTGTCTCTATTTAAGTACAGAATGCTTATCCAATAAGTTTGTTTCCAACAATATTTGCTGGTTGTTAATACTAGTTAGTCATGACTGATCACCAGAGCAAACCACTTACTGTAATAGTCCAAAGAAAGATGGCTTTTTTTGTTTTTTGTTTGTTTGTTTTTTTCATGCATTCCAGCATAGTTAGGAAAGGGAAGAAGAGAAAGAGCTGATATCCTTTACTGTTCAAAGTATAGACCTGACTGAATGTTTATTTACTGAAGATATAAATTAGATGTATTTACATGGACAGAAGAAAAGATTACAAAAATAAAGTAGGTATGCATCAGAAGAGGGCTCCTATAGATTTGAAAAGAGATTGTTTTAATTTTGTTGCCTAGAAACTATTATGGTCCTACATTACGTAAAAATCCAATAATCTGACCACAATTTTACAGTGCTTTATAAATTGATTTCCCCTCTCCTTCTTTGCCTCTTTGCAATTGTCACTCTTACATTGACTATGGTAGTTTTAGAAAGATATATTTGGGAGTGGGCGAGAGTTGGGAGTATGAGGGTTTATTATGTAATATATTGAAAATTTCAAGGAACATTTCTCTATGTTTCTGTCTATACAAAATGCAGAGGATAAGGACTCTGGATCAGTTGCTGGATTACTTACAGTGCCACGAATTTTAAAGATAAAAACAGCCAAATGACCAGCTTCTTTGGAGAGAGTAAAAACAGGTTATGAGCTGAAGCTGATCAACCAATATAGAAATACAGAAGTCTGGACTATTTTATAACTGCCTGTTATTCATTTTACCACATTATTTTAGATGGAGATAAATTTGTAAGTTATTTTCCCAACAAGCAGCAATTGAGTGGTCTGTAGTTTCTCACAGGCTGACTGAATGCAATTCAGCCTGTGCAGATGGCCTGCACAGGGATGACACATCACGTAAGTCTCAATTAGCTTCTCACTGCAGAATTTAAATGGGTTTACGTGATACATAAAACCTCGCTGGCACTGTCTGAGAAGTGGTGATCTACAACCTCTGAAGTTAAAGGCTAAAATGTAATGAACCAGCAATTGAAGAACTCTATCATATTTTCTTTTTTTTTTTTTTTCCCAAAAATGTAATTACAGAGGAATACAGTCTTTTCTTGAAACTTTACTGAAAAATATTTTGACACATTCAGAGAGAGAGAATTCTATTTCTCAAAGTCTGGAAAATTACCAGAAGTATCACATTCTTGCTGATATGCTTCTAATCTGTGTTGTTTGAGAGGCAGATATTTGCTCTGCAGTTGTAGGCTGAAACATATCATCTACCTTTCTTTTTTTGTCTGTTATGGTACTTTTAACCCACAGACAGCAAAGCTGAAGCCATCAGATTTTGCTCAACCCAGATCAAAGATCAGTAATGCTAGCTGAAATGTTTGTTTCGTGTTTTAGTAAGGACATACACCTCCAGTCATCAAGGTAGCTGATAGTCTTATGGTCTTTCTAAAGTGTTATATGTAGACACATAACAGCTATGACAAAAGGCAAAGACTAATTAGCAGAAAGGGGTTTTTGCATGCTACATTTATAGCATGACAGGAGTTCCACAAAAGCACCAATGAAAAAAGAACATTTCTATTCATTGGAAGCTGGATAATGCATTGATTTTTAAATCATCCTTCTTTTTTGCAAGATGCTTTACAGATGTATTTTATTGACTGTCTTTTTCCCCATATAAATAACTTACCCCTCTGTTGAAGTCTACTGAAATAGTGGGATCCACCCTTAAGCTCAATAAAGAAAGTCTGTTAGCATGTCCTTTTGTAGTAGAAATATTTTCTGGAGGAATTAAACTACCATTAGGATATAACCACCTGTTTAACTCTAGCCAACAAAACCTCTATCTCTGCTTACTTTGAGCCTGTGAAGTTCTCTTAATCTTCTTGTAGATATATTTTTGGTTCAAAAATCTCTAGCGGTAAACATGTTTTGAAGGAAGTTTCTAAAAGAGTTTGTCAAATGCTATGTTCTTCCAGCCTGGATGGGCAACGAGGTTTTGAAGGAACTTAGGAATAATGGGAGTATAAATAAGTTATAATAATATATATTATATATTATTATAATATGTATTTATTATTATTATTATTATTATATAAGCATAATATATATTATAATAAATAAGTATAATAGATAAGAGAATAAATAATAATAAATAAGTAAAATAAATAAGAGGATAAAAATATCATCTTTGGAAGGAGGGTCAGGTCTCTCAGGAATTATTTAAGGGGATTGCTAGGGCATGTAGGAAAAAAATTAGGGAGACCAAACCTCAGTTCAAACTTAATTTGGCAACTTTTGTAAAGAATAATAAAAAATATTTCTACAAATATATTAACGGCAAAAGGAACGGTAAGACCAACCTTGTTTTGTACTGGATACAGGAGGGAACTTAGTAACTGCAGATGAGGAGAAGCTGGAAATGCTTAACGCCTTCTTTGCCTCAGTCTTTGATGGGAAGATGGTTTGTCTTAATGTAAAGGGTTTTAAATTCTAAACCAGGCAGAAACACCAATAATGTAGAGGTTTCACATTCACCAAATTTTGTTTGCTAAATTTAGTGTAGTGGTATAAATATTTTTTCTACTGTGGAATAGGATTAGGAGAAAGAAGGCAAAACAGGCTTAATTTAAAGATAAAAACAGACATATTTATTAACACTTGCCAAAAGAAAGAAAGAAAAAAAATGAGAGAAAAAAAAAGGAAATATTTCAAAGCACTCCCCTACTCCCACAAATGGTTCACTTTCTCACATACAATATAACGAGACAAAACCTTTTCATTCATCAAAAATTTTTCATTCAGTTTAACCATTTAAAAATCATTTTTCATCAGTTCTCATAGGAAAGGAGTCTCTCTTGAAAAACATCTATGGAGAACTCCTACTGACAACATAGAACAGCTCTCTTGTGAGTCTCAACTCTCACAAAGACAGCCACCCAAGAACCTGCCGTTTGTGAAGTCCCTCCCAATAGCAGGTTTCCAACACTACATTATGGGCCACTTCTGCTTATTAGGGGTACTGTTTAAGGATGCCTCTTCTGGTATAAAACAAAGATTCTCTTCTTCTATCTCCAAAATCATCTTAATCTCAAAAAGATTTCCTTTTCCTTAGGAGCAGAGGGGTTTTTTTATCACTTCCAACTAGAGCTTTTGCATCCCCCCTAAACAGCATTCATAGGCTACAGGGACTAGTCCATTCTCCATAGTTTACTAAAGACATCCAGCCAAACTAGGCTACTCCTCTTCTTTTGTCTCACTAGTCTTTTCACTCTTTCATCACTGGCTTTAGTCAGATGCTGTGTCTCCTTATAATTCAATCACTTTGTCTTCACACTGGGAATGCCGGTGCTGTGGAAGTTCCATCTGCTGGCAGGAAAGAGTTAACTCTTGCCCAGGCCTGTGGTGGTCACCTGGTCTCTGCCTGGCGGCAGCAGCAAAAGTCTCAAAGCCATGGCGGTGGGGAAGGCCCAAAAAAAGGCAGCCAGGATCTCAGTAGTTATGTAGACTGATGGATGCCTTCCCCCTCCACCCCTCAGTCTCATTTGAGGTGGCGCAAACTCAGAGATGCTCTCAGGGGCCTGGGAAAGGGGGAGGGAACAGGGCCGGGGAGCGAGCAGCTGCCGGGCAAGTTTAACACTCTCTGGTTGTTAATGGCTGGGGATTTTTCCTCCCCTCTGCCTGCCACCAGGCTCTGCCATGGCCCGGCCCCCCAAGCCCAGCAGGCAGCAGGGCCTGGCCCAGCCCGCCTGGCTACCACAAAGATGTTACCTCTTGCCACAACAGGACAGAAAGAGAGCAGCCTCCCAAAGTCCTCCTGTATTTAAGCTATGTATCCCAGAGGTGTACACTTGTATCCAATTGGCTGTCAGTTTTAAAGAAGTTCACTAATTGCTTTTTTTAACAATCATGTTAAACCAGTACACTTCAACTTCAACTGTGACAGTACACAACAACTGTCTTTCCTGGTTTCAGGCAGATTTGGGAGAAAACCTACTACAGGGCACTCCCTCCCTTCCCCCAACCGGTTCGGGAAAGACTTCCTCAGAGAGAAGTGGAAAAAACCTTTTTATTAAACAGACAAAGCCTCCCAGCACAATACCTGATGACAAGAGCTTCGTGTCGCTTTGGAGGGAGATGACAAACTTAAAAAAAGGTCTCCTCTCGAAGATAGTCACTGTGTTCCATTGGTCCATTCCTCTGCCGCTGGGAGAAAAAGGAGTTGCTGCACCCAGCTGGTCTTGATGGGGTGGGTCCCAGGTGGAGGCCCCTCGGTGCTTCCCCCAGGTACTCAGTCCAGAGAGATTGGAACAGTTCCGAGGAGAGGGGAAAAAAAGAAAAAAAAAAAAAAAAAAAAAAAGGGAAAAAAGATTTCAGCTATTCTACCTAGACCTAGCTAACTACACTACCACTAACTCTGGAGAGAAAAAAAGAAAAGAAAAAACCAGAGCTTCTCTCTGTCTCGGCATGTTCCAACTCCCCCACTTCCAAGGTCACTCCGAGGAGCAGAGTTTTCCTGGGGAAAAACAAACCGTGCTTTCCCTCCTCATTGCACCCAACAGACGATTGGGGATACACACATCACCCTAGGATACTGTCCTCCTGGGTTGGTGGATGGTGTCAGGGAGAAGAATGGTTCCCCTGTTATCCAGGGGGAGGTAGTCAGAGAATTGCTGAGCCGTTTGCATGTTTATAAATCTATGGGCGCAGATGGGACCCATCTCAGAGTGATGAGGGAGCTGGCAGATGAGCTTGCAAAGCCACTCTTCATCATTTACCAGCAGTCCTAGCTCACTGGTGAGGTTCCAGATGACTGGAAGCTGGCCAAGGTGACTCCCATTCATAAAAGAGGTGGAAAGGAGGATCCTGGTAATTATAGGCCAGTCAGCCTGACCTCAGTACCTGGCAAGGTAATGGAGCAGTTCATATTGACTGTCATCACACAAAATTTACAGGATGGCCAGGATATCAGACCCAGCTAGCACTGGTTTAGGAGGGGTAGGTCATGTTTGACCAACCTGGTCTCCTTTTATGACCAGCTGACCTGCCTGGTGGATGCAGGGAAGGCTGTGGATGTTGTCTATTTGGACTTCAGCAAGGCCTTTGACACTGTCCTCCACAGCAAGCTCCTGGAAAAGCTGGCAGCCCATGGCTTGGACAGGAGCACTCTGTGCTAGGTTAGGAACTGGCTGGATGGCCGAGCCATAAAGGGTGCTGCATGCAGCTGGCAGCCAGTGACCAGTGGTGTCCCTCAGGGATCTGTGCTGGGGCCAGTTCTGTTCAATATCTTTATTGATGACATGGATGAGGGTATTGAGTATTTCCTAAGTAAATTTGCAGATGACACTAAGCTAGGAGTGTGTGTCAATCTGTTGGAAGATATGTTGACTCTACAGAGAGACCTGGAACAGTTGGATGGATGGGCAGAATCCAATAGGATGAAGTTTAATAAGTCCAAATGCTGAGTCCTGCATTTTGGCCACAATAACCCCCTGCAATGTTATGGGCTGGGGACGGTGTGGCTGGACAGTGCCCAGGCGGAAAAGGACCTCAGGGTACTGGTGACAGCAGCTGAACATGAGCCAGCAGTGTGTGCTGGTGGCCAAGAAGGCCAACGATATCCTGGCCTGGATCAGGAATAGTGTGGCCAGCAGGAGCAGGGAGGTCATTCTTCCCCTGTACTCGGCACTGGTGAGGCCCCACCTTGAGTGCTGTGCCCAGCTCTGGGCCCCTCAGTTCAGGAAGGACATTGAGACTCTTGAGCGTGTCCAGAAGAGACAACAAGGCTGGTGAGGGGCTTGGAACACAAGCCCTGTGAGGAATGTCTGAGGGAACTGGGGTTATTTAGCCTGGAGAAAAGAAGACTCAGAGGTGATCTTATCACTCTCTACAATTTCCTGAAAAGTGGCTGTAGTCAGGTAGGGGTTGGTCTCTTTCTCCAGGCAGCAACTGACAGAGCAAGAGGAGGCAGTCTTAAGCAGTCTTAAGCTGCACCAAGGGAAATATAGATTGAATATTAGGAAAAGGGGTTTTTATGGAAAAGGTGATAAAGTACTGGAATTGTCTCCCTGGAGAGGTGGTGGAGTCACCATCCCCAGATGTGTTTAAAAAAGATTGGATGTGGCACTTGGTGCCATGGTTTAATTGAGGTGTTCGGGTGTGGGTTGGATGCAATGATCTTTAAGGTCTCTTCCAACCTAGTCATTCTGTGATTGTGTAAATTCCTTATGCAGATTGTCCCAGCTGGTAAAGCTCTTGGAAGCAGAAAGTTCTTTAGACTTTAAACACTACATTTTTTTATCTTTAATTCCTAGTTTATTGGACATTCTTGCTTTTGGTACGTGAAGAAGAGTGTCACAGCACTTTGGGGAAAAAATATCAAGTTGGCCTTCTGCAAATGCTTTTCATTTCAATATAGTCAAATGGTCTACAGTGAAAAGGCACTATTCTGGAGAAGGATTTAGAAGATTATGGAAGATCAGCTACACAAGGCAACATCAACAATAAAAGAATAAAGGGTTCCTCCATAAAAGTATGGATTGTTAAGCAGGAAGAAAAAGGAGCATTGATTGTACTCAGCATTGATAAGAACCCTGTTAGAATTTCACAATCAGAAATTTATTGCAAGAATTGGTTGAGTTTGAGTACAAGTTGAAAAAGTGATACAAGAACTAAAATACAGTTTCACAAAAGTTTGGATTTAGGCCTTGCAAGTTGGGTTGCATTGGATAAGCATGTACAATTGAGGTGTCTGTTATGTAGATTTCTAAAAGTGAATTAAATTATTAAGCTTACTTTATATTCAGTATGTATTTTAGGAATGACTGAATTATCTATGTGTACTGCCCTCTAGGTATCACCCTAGGTGGTTGTGTCTCTACTGCATACCCTGTGTAATATTTGTCATTCCTGCATGGGTATTTCAGATGCCTTAGGGTGTCTAAAATAGCATGAAATACTTATAACTGTACAACTGGTCTGGGGCTTTGATCAATATAATTGATGCATACAGAGAGATTTTTACCTCATTCTAAAACAGATACATCTACATGAAGACTTCACTAGGAGCGTTTGTGTTGATTATACTACTACAGTCTGACGAAAGACATCTATTAAGTCTACAGGTAGATACCTACATTACAGATATCTGGGTACAAATATCTGAGTCTAGAGCTGGATTTCACCTACAGTTTGCATGGGCATTTAGGAGAGAAGACAAAAGAAACATAACCTATCTAAAAACATACAGAAGAGGATGCATTTGTGAGAAGATTTCTCAATGTAAAATATATGAGCAATAGTAAGACAAGCATAAAGCAAAGTATGCAAAATTAATTTTGACAAAAATGAAACTTGAAATTAGACACACTTTAAGAGCCAAAACAATAACTTTTGAGCCAAGTAGTAAACTCTGAGGATAGTGGATCTGATGATCACCAATAGGAGAGAGCATTGAGATTGAAAGCAGCTTGGGCTGTGATCATACATTGGTGAGGGTTGCAGTCCTGAGAAATATGGGTCAGGTAAGGTGTAAAGTTAGGCCCCTCAACTCTAGGAAAGTAAACATCCACCTCTTCTAGGAGATAGTCAATAGGGTCCCCAGGGAGACTGCTGTCAGGGACAAGGATGTAGAATAGAGCTTACAGTTCTTTAAGGAAGTCTTCCATAGAGTGAAAGAACTAGCAATACCCAGGAGTAAACAAAATTAGAACAAGTAACCTGGGAAGAGTATAGAGGTGAAGTTCTGTTGTGTAAGGAGGAGGTGAGAAGTTGGAACTAAACTTGGCAAGGGACACAAATAATGAACTTCTGCAGATATGTTAATCAGAAAAGAAAGGTCAAAGAAAATGTACCTCTGCTGAAACAATGCTTGAAAACTGGTAACAATGGATGAGGAGAAGACTGAGGTACCCAACAACTTTTTGGCCTCAGCATTCAGTTGCCAACACTTTTACCTCACCTCTCGAGTGGATGGAGGTCGAGGGAGCAAAGGGCTTCCCTTGTGAATAAAGATCAGGTTCATGACCACCTGAAGAGCTTGAATGTACATAACTCTATGGGACCTGATAAGACACATCCCAAAGTCCTAAGGGAACTGGTGAATGCAGTTGCCAAACCGTTCTTCATTATATCTGTAAAGTTACGGCAGCCAGGTGAAGATAGTTTCTGGAAAAAGGGAAACATTGTACTCATCTCTGAAAATGGTAGAAAGGAAGAGCCTTGGAACTACAGACCTGTCAGCCTCATTGTCCTAGGGTGATGTGTGTATCCCCAATCGTCTGTTGGGTGCAAAGAGGAGGGGAAGCATGGTTTGTTTTTCCCCAGGAAAACTCTGCTCCTCGGAGTAACCTTGGAAGTGGGGGAGTTGGAACATGCCGAGACAGAGAGAAGCTCTGGTTTTTGCTTTTCTTTTTTTCTCTCCAGAGTTAGTGGTAGTGTAGTTAGCTAGGTCTAGGTAGAATAGCTGAAATCTTTTTTCCCTTTTTTTTCTTTTTTTTCCTTTTTTTTCCCTCTCCTCGGAACTGTTCCAATCTCTCTGGACTGAGGACCTGGGGGAAGCTCTGGGCGGAGGGGCCTCCACCTGGGACCCACCCCATCAAGACCAGCTGGGTGCAGCAACTCCTTTTTCTCCCAGTGCCAAAGGAATAGAGCCACAGAGCACAGTGATTACCTTCCAGGGGAGGACTTCTCTAAGTTTGTCCTCTCTCTCAGAGCTGCACGAAGCTCTTGTCATCAGGTATTGTGCTGGGAGTGCTTTGCCTGTTTATTAAACAGGTTTTTTCCACTTCTCTCTGAGAAAGTCTTTCCCGAACCGGTTGGGGGAGGGGAGGGAGTGCCCTGTAGTAGGTTTTCTCCCAAATCTGCCTGAAATTAGGACACTCACTTCTGTGCATGGAAAGATCACAGAACAGATCCTCATGGAATCTGTGCTGAGGCACATGGAGAACAAGGAGGAGATTCAAGACAATCATCACAACTTAACCAGGGGTAAAGTGTTACATGGATAAGAAAATAATTGAATGGTACCATCCAAAGGGTAGGAGTCAACAGCTCAGAATCCCCATGAAGATCAGTCACAAATGGTTTCCCTCAGGGGCTTGTACTGGACGCAGTGTAATTTCATAAATTCATTAATAGCATGAACAAGGAGATGGAGTGCATGCTCAGCAAATTTTCAGATGACAGTGAACTGAGTGGTGGTGTGATTGACACACCTGAAGAACACAATGTCTTCCAGAGGGACCTGTACAAGCTCAAGAAGTGGCCTGTGAGAATCTCATGTGGTTTAACATGAACCAGTGCAAGGTCCTGTAACTAGGTGTTTAACATTCCGTCCAACCCAAGCCTATCTGTGATTCCATGAATCCATGATTTTTTATAATTCTATGATTCTGTGGTTCTATGATTCTATGAATAAAGAACTCAGTAGTCAAAGCTTTATGGTGCTGTCAGTATAGGAAAAACCTGAATCAAGACTCACTTGATAATTTTTTGCAGTCTCAATTCTTTTGTAAGAAATATGTAATAGATTAGTAGCAAAAATAATGAATAAAAAAAATAATTGCTTGTTGCCTAAAGACCAGTATTAGGCAAAATGACAGAGTGAATTATCATAACAGGGCTTTTGGCCATAAAGTCTATTGCTACATCAATACAAGTTAATAAACAGAGGCATGAGATTGAGCTCTTGGCCATTACTATCCCTTTCTTTGTTAACATAATCTCTGTCACGGCTTTGCTTTAGGCCAAATAACACTTTCCCAGACAATGTGGAGAGCCAGTTGAGGAAATAACATATGTAAACCCTCTGTTTCAAAGGCACATTTACATGTATTAAACATAGAAATTCTAAAAAGTCTAATTTTTCTTTTCCCTGTAGGAGTTAAATAAAAGAGCTGTTACTTAGTAGTATTTCAGTTTATGTATGTTCCTTACCAATTTATATTTTTTGAATAGCTATTAAACTGTTTTCCTCTAAAATGCAAACTATCTTCCAGCAGAACTGTAGTGCATCTTGTACATGAGATGCAGCAGAAGTAACAGTGTGCTATTGTTAACAAGTCAGGATCAAACAGTTCTAATGGCCATAACAAAACACGAACTGGTGACCCATGACTGAGGTTATGATAGCTACAAGGAGGCTAAGGCTAAGCAATGAAATTTAATTAATTTCTTAACTTCTGGTATTTCCAGATTTTATATGAAAAATATAAAAAGTGATATATTTCTCTTAATTATTAATACAATATACTTTGAGTCGAAGAAAATATTTTACCTGAAAATTGTCCACATGGTGGACTTGTTATATTATAAAGAGATGGATTTTAGAATGCATTTTAAATTATGTATTGCAGTTTCTCTGTAAAATGTAAGTATTTCATGCTTTAACAAAAGGTTTTCATTACACCGTGTGCATAACTTCTTTATTTGTATCTGCTACATAATGTGATTTATGATCTTAATGGCATCTATTTTCATACTCTTTCTTTCATAAAATCAAATCAAGTACTATCTGTTTATCTGTATCTGTTTTTTCTCACAAGCAATAATAATTGGAAGATGTCATGCAGGTCTGGGAAGTCTCAGGCGGTGCTGCTCTCGCGTTGCTGCATTTGGATCTCAACATTTTCCATCTTTATATTCCTACGTTTCCTGCGTTTTGAATGGACAGGAGCAGTGCTCCTTCCTGTCATGTTTCTGCCTGTTAATCCTTCTCAGAAGTGAGACCATGATGTTTCTCTGCTCTTGCCCCTCAGATTAACACCTATGTAGGAGGAGAACATAAGCTCTTGGCTCTGCAGTGGTTGAAAACACCCTGATGTGTCCCACAGCTGCAGGTGGTGATGAGAACACAGAACCACTTGTCAGATATTTAAATAAGACAGGGTGGAAGCAGTGAGGAGCAGGAGATCTGGACCTATGTGAAGAGATATGAGGACTCATGTGAGGAGATATGATGTGGACTGATGTGGACTCATATGTAAGAACATATTAAAGGAGAAACAAGCTGAAAGAATGAGGAGACACAGCAAGGAAAATGGTGAGACGGAATGTGGGCAGAAGCACAAAAGAGAACACCAGAGCAGGACTCTGTAGAGACAGAGTTTTGGAGAAAATGAAGGAGGAAGCAGAGAGATACAGTGGAAAGGACACTGCTGGGCTCACAACTGGATGCACAGTCTTGGAAAGAGTTCCATGCCATAAGAAAAAGTTCTTCTGAGAGGACTGGAGTCATAGATGACCCATGCCAGACCAGGGACACCTTTGAGGAGACTACAGCACATAAAGTAACCCATACCAGTACAGAGGAGTAGAAAGCAAGGAACTGTAGATGTGTACTGGATTTGAGTGGCAAGGTTTTGGTTCTGAGGGGAAGCCACAGGAATGGCTTCTGTAAGAGGCTGCAAGAAGCTTCCCCCATGTCCAGCAGAGGCAACGGCAGCCAGCTCCAAGGTGGACCTGCTGCTGGGCAAGGTCGAGCCCATAGGAGACAATAATAGTACCTCTGGGCTATGTATTTAACATGGGGAAGAAAAAAACCCTGTAGCACAAACAATAGCAGTGAGTGAGAGGAGAGCAAATCTGTGAAATCAAGGGTTCTACAGACACCAAGGCCAGTGAAGAAGGGGCAATATATGTTCCAGACACTGGAGCAGAGGTTACCTGGCAGCCCGTGGTGATGCAGACTGTTCCTGTGCAGCCACAGTGGAGAGAGATCCACCAGCAAGCCCACTGAAGACTCCAAGCCAAAACATGAAGGCGATGAGTGTGAGGAATGTCAGAGATAATGTGTGATAAAGTGATTATAACCTCCATCCCCCATCCCCCTCCACTTCTGTAGAGGGAGGGGTAGGGAATTTGGGAGTGAGGGTGAGCTCAGAAAGAAGGCGGGGTGGGAGAAAGGGTTTTAAGGTTTAAGTTTTATTTCTCATTATCTTAGTCTGGCTTGATTTGTAACAAATTAAATTAATTTTTCCCCACATCAAGCCTATTTTGCCCATGAGATTAACTTGCAAGTGATCTTTCCGTGTCCTTACCTCAACCCTTGATTTCTTTTATAATTTTTCCTTCCCTTTTCAGCTGAGAAGGGAAGTGATAGAGCAGACTTGGTGGCACCCACTGTCTAGCAAGGATCAACTCTCCAGTAGTTGATTATAGGAGGAAAATAAGTAGGAAGGATTTAGAAGAAGGATACAACTAGGTCCAGAGTTCAACTTCCTGTGCTGCCCATCACCTCACCAAAGGTACTGAGGGGTAGAGCATAACACACTCTGACAAGAGATTTGACACAAACATAGTAAGGAAACGTGTTAGGAAACAGAAAAATGCCACTTTTTATCCTCCAGACTTGGGGAGTCAGGGGAAGAAAAAAAAAAAGCCAGTCTTTTTTCTACAAAAGGACTTCAGCTGGAATAATGAGCTATTACAGATGAAGAACTTTGCAACACTGATTCTTGCATTATAGAGTGGTGGGATTTCAATGTAAAGTGGGATATACAGAACTAGAAGTAGAATTTGTGGTTAGATTCTGAAAGAATTTTAAGTCCTCAGTATTACACGTAACTTGCTAACTGTACATAGAGAGGTTCAGTGGAAGAACATTAATAACTCTTTAAGATAGAACTATTTATTATAATAAATATAATAGATATAAAATATATAATTATATATATAATATATTATATTATATTATATATATATAATTAATAATTAATAATATAATATAATTATATATTATAGATAACATATAATTATATATTATATAATAATTATATAATAATTATATAATATATAATATATAATAATTATATATTTTATATATATAATATATAATATAGTATATATAATTATATATAATATATAATATAATATAATATAATATAATGTAATATAATATATATAATTATTATATTATATTTTTTTTTCTCAGAAAGAATAAAATAAGCCAGAGACTGAATTTTTCTCTTAATTTTCATAAACCTGCAGTAAACAAAGCCTGTAAGATTTTTTTGACCTATTATAAATTTTTAATCATTATACTATCTTGCTTCTACTATCTTTTTTCATATCGCCAACATACCACTGTGAATATAGTAAGATTTTTTTCAGAAGTTTTGATAGTAACTAGTTACTTTCCATTCTTTAGAACAAATTAAAAACAACTCATCTGACTTTTTTTCTAATGAACAATGAAGAATCTTTTTCTACAGAATTATTTTTATTCAATGTGGATTAAAAATCTGGTGGCCAGCTGCAGGAATTTAACTTTAAAAAATGTTTTAATCAGGAAGCTGCAAGTAGTCTTCTATATTCAGAATCATTAATAATAATTTGAGAGCCATTGTGAAATCATAAGTTATTTGGTCAAAGTAAATGACCTGGATAAAAATAAATGCTTGTCAGAGATGAACAATAGTGGTGTATCCTTGATTCTAATGCCATAAAAGAAAATATGAAGGAAAACAATAACATGAAATTGCAACAAAACTCGTGAGTTTGGTATCTTTTCTTCCCCATCAGTTACCAAAAGAGGAAAAGAGCCTTAGGCCTTAAAGCTACACTTAATATTTAAAACTCAGCCTTCTAACAGCTAAAGTCCCAAAGTTATTGTTCATCCTATAGCAAAGAACACAAGGTAAAAGTTTGAGAAGAATGAGAGTTAATGTGGAGTATGTTTGCTATTTTAAAAAGTAAGGTAATGGCATATTTTAAGTCTATTTTAAAAGAATTTCTGTACATTTTAGAGTATAAATTTGAAAAAAACCCACATTTCTTAGAAGTACAGATATCATTACCATTCAATGAGATTTAGGGCACATTTTCAAGGACACTGTTTAATTTTCAGGGCACTTATTTTTTTGCAGTACAGAGATCACGACATCCAAATTTTTCAAATGTTTAATCTCTCATAAACTATCTCTTTCATTAGTCACTAGAAAAGAGAAGGCAGTTCCCCCAATTTTTTCATCTTTAATGAAAAATAAGGAGTGGATTTCTATTTTTTACTTTAAACATAGTGAAAATCAGAACAACACAATTATATTAGCTGCCTTGAAAAAATGCCGAAGCAACAACGACTTAGATAAGCACAATTTAAAATAAAATCTACATGCCAGGTTTTTCTTTCACATTCTGACTTACATGTGTTTATAACATCATTGACTGTAAAGGAGAAAATAACTTTTAAAAAATACTTTTTAAAAACACTAAAAGATTTTTATGAAACATTTAATAAGAATTGATTTTAAAAATTAAGATATCTAACAATATCAGAGAGTTAAAATGTGTTGTGCCATTCATAATATTTTGAATCCCACAAAGATCTGTGTGCACACATACAGAGATGATAATTTCATAGCTACTTCTGCTCAATATCTGCTAAAATATACCTATTTATTTGCGTATGATCTTTTGTACTGTCATGTCCTTCATTTAGTGGAATCTGTCTTTTCATAAGATAATTTATATTCCATGAAAAAAAATTAGTATACAATCAATTTTCAATACTTACAAGAGATTAATTTTTCCCAAATTATTTCCCAAATTACATTAGTATGTATAAGTTTTTCATTATACACACTGCTAAAACAGCAACATCAGAGAGAGGGTTTGTTTGTGGTTTTTTTTTTTTTTTTTTTTGCCAGGACCCAAGTAATTGTGAGTTCTTTCCTAAACAGAGGAAAGGTTCTTACTGCAGATTAATATTTTTCATATATTGCTTGCCAGCTCTTCTTTCCGGTATATAATGTGGTTCCTCCCAAATAAGATTTTAGGATTGTATCTTAAGCAGAGAGATCCTATTTTCAGAGCTATCATTTCAGATCAGAATTATGCAAGACTGTGACTATATTGGAAATATAGCCCTGAAAGAATTTCTTTTTCCTGGTCTCCTCAATGATTTTGCTTCTTATACTGACAGTGCTTCTTTGCATCATGACCTTTAATACCCTATACTTTCAATATTATGTATGCCTAATACCAAGAAAAACACTTCCAGCCTTTAGTAGATCACAAAGCTTTCCAAAGATCTGACATTTCTTTTTTCTTGCTAATATAGGCCATTGGTAACTGCACAGTACAGTAAATGCTATGCTATCCTCAAACTAGAGTGAAAGCAGACTCAAATACAAACACCTTTCAGAGAGTCTCATCACCTACTTTATATCAGACATCAAATTGTGTCATTTGAAACCATTAAATAGCTAGTGGGATTTTCTGTAACAGCAGGACCTTTAACCGAAGTGTCCTGGCCAAATTCCAACACAAGTAATTACACTGTGCCAGTAAATCCTTCTGCATTTTATTTGGACATTCCATTTCTTTTTCTTCTAGTAAAACATGTGAAGTTTGGTGTGTTTTGTTAAACAGGTGCTGAGTTATATCTAAAGTGTCTTCATTTCAAGGATGTGTGAAATGATCTCTAGGAGACACGGTAAGGGCTTTGCATAGACTTTTGAATGCAATTTGGTATCCTCTATATTAAACATTACATGATGTAACTTTTTAATTATTTTATTTTTGTATTTATGCAAATCAGCTAAAGAAGCACAAGAATCCTAACTGTAAGTAGAATGTTAAACTGTGGCACATTTATGGGGATCTAGGCTCCTCTCAGGTGCATCACCTCTGCGGTTGGCCAGCAGCCCCAGAATGACTTAAAAATATTAGCAAGATGGCATCATCAGAGGTGTTTGAAAAGCAAAAACTTTTAATTTTTAAGATGAAAATAACAAACCATACACAGGATATACCATGCCAGGTGCAAGGAGGACTTTTGCACCTGCTGCAACATCCCAAAAATGCGATGAAGATCTTTGTGCACTCTCTTAAGTATGTAACGACTGAGGTGAGATTTTTGGCATCCTGTCCAATAGAAATAGTAACAGGGTTTTGGGGTACAACTTCAAAGATCCAACAGGTGTCTCTTTTTAGGCACAGGGCCAAATAAGGTATCGAAGTCTCTGGCTTTCACCTTATAAGTGAAACAAAGAATGAAACCCAAATCCTTTCCTAAAATGGAAACCCCTGCTACTGTGGGGGTGCAAACCCCACCACATGAAGTACACTGTTACAAAACTGTTCTTCAGCAATCATTTTACTAATTTTGAATTGCATTGGGCTGACAATTTCCTTTCTCTGCATAACTTCTCAATATCTCAACAGTATTCCTGTTTTATGGTATAATAAAGATCCTGCCTGAATAATTTTACTCATAGAAAATAAGAGTGCTTACATGCTAGAGTAGCTAATATCCTACAGAGAAGCTCACTTTCTCATTTCAGAGACTGGCATTTAGCTTCCTGCTTATTTTGAACTAGAGGAAAGGCTTAATTTCTCACTGTATCTTTTAAGCTGCTCTGTTTGCTCAGTTATTTAAGTTCCGGGTATTAGTTACTCAATTCTGAGTTTAAATGTGCCCTCCTGCAAAAAGCTTTGAGGGGGTAAAATTCTAAGATCTACTATTTTGGGTTATTAAACCTTTTTCTTTTTTTTTTTTTTCATTTTTCTGTAATCAGCTTTATTCTCAATGTGGAACTATTTCCCTGTGTTAAATATTTTCAGGTGCTTTATAACTGTTTTGCAGTGCTAACAAAAAAAATTCAAACTGTTCTAAGCTTGTGTAGATGCAACAAAAGGTTCTCAAATTTTTTTTTTTTTAATATTAGCTACCGTTCACACAGTGCTTTGAATATATAAAATATTTTGCAAATTATAGGCATTTTACATAGGCCACAGATAATTGCAGAGATAAAAAATGCTTTTGCTGTATAAGAAAATCTATGCACTGCTGTACAAAGGAAAAAAAAATGCTATGGTCACAATCTTCTGTAGCAGCTTTATATTACTGTACAAGAACAAGAAAGTTTATATGATTTACAGAACTACCTTCTGAATGCATTTCACTGTATCAAAAGTCTTCAAATCATGTAATTCCATTCACTTTGAAAAAGGTAAGTCTAGAATATCAATTGTATAGAAATTAGTCTATAAGTTTTACAGTCCCAGGGAATTTTGATAGAAGTCAAGAAAGATGTAGATAGGGGTTTGTTTTTAAACCTTTCAGTGAAATTCTGAAAAAAACCAAAGTAATTCTAGTTTGTGAGCTTGCTGCTTAGGTGGGCTAAGAAACAAGCTCCATCCCTGCTTCCACCTCTTGCTGCTCTGAGGTTCTTTCCTTCTTAGTTAGCTTCAAGTATTAAAACCTGGATTCAGTTTCCAGATTCATGGCTCTGGCTGTTTAGTGAGCTGACTCATCCAGATTCCTACTCACCCTATGCCTACAAAGGACACTGCTAGGTCCTAATTCCAGCTACACGATAAATTCCAGGACTTTCCAAGTTACACTAGGATAAATTCTTATGCAGTTTTCTGGTGTGCTCAGCTGTTTCTGAGAAACATAGTATTTCTGCTGCTTCCTCCTCCTAAAGGAGGATGCTCCTCACACTCTTACCTTGCTCTAGTGTGGGGTCCATCCCATGGGACATCAGTGTGGGTACCCCTCAGGGTCACAATTCCTGACAGAAAACCTGCCTCATCATGGGTTCCTCTCTCCACGGGTACACAGGTCCTGACAGGAACCTGCTCCAGATCCAGCTTCCCACAGGGTCACAGCTTTTTTGGGGCATCTACCTGCTCCACCATGGACCTCCATGCACTGCAGGGAGTCAGGTGCCTCACCAGGGTCTTAGCCATGGACTACAGAAGAATCTCTGCTCCAGCGCATGGAGCACCTCCTTGTGCTTCCTCTCTAGCCTGAAAGTCTGCAGTTTTCTCACACTCCTAAGAGTCTTACTTGTATTCTCACTCTTCTCTTGACTGCAACTCCTTCTGCATAGTACAATTTTCCTGATTTTTTCCTGTTATTCCAGAATTGCTGCCAGCACTTCTGATGGGCAAGCTGATGGCCAGCACTTGGTGTTCTGGAGTCAGTTGGCTCTGTTGAACAAGAGGGAAGCTTATAGCACTTTTCCCAGAAGTTCCTGTTGTAGCCTCCCCCTGCCCCCTCCCTCCCTTTCCCCATCTATGAAAAAAAACCTTTGCCACTCAATTTCAACACAAGTTTGAACCTCCTGATATTCTGGCATGGTTGGAGGGGGGTGGATGGCAGGGGGTGGTCTTAGTAGTGAAGTAGTTCTGAGAGCATTTCTCTGTCTTCCAAATGAAGCACAAATTTGCACTTTTTGATGTAAAAAGGTATTGGCATACTTCCAACCTTCTTATTCACCCCATTTTTTAATTAGTTTTGTGATTTCATTTTGGGGTATTTCATGGAAGAGAAATATAAGGTTTGAAGCAATCTCTAAGTTCTTTTGAATTTTATCTTTATTAAAACTAATTTTAACCAAGGTCATTAGGAAACATTTTCACAGAAATGTGTTGTAGTTTTAAATACTTAACTGATACACAGCCTCTGTATTTTTCCTTTTTACACTCTGAAGCATATGTAAGAGATACATTTGCTTCTTTGATTTAATAGTGTGATGTAATTGCCCCTGACCACATTTGCGTAAACCTCCTGGATGTATTCTTTGCATCAACATCCTGTGGGATGAATGCCTGCAGCAAACATCACGTCCACTGCTTTGTGTACCCTGATTTATCATGATCATGTAGTTTACCCCATTCCTTTCATTGCATACTCAAGAAATGTGATGCTGGAAAATGGATTTTTGTCTTTAGTTCTCAATTCCTGAGACTCCTTTGTCTTTAGTTCTCGACTCCTTCACACATTTTATTAAAACTACTACTAAGATTATTACTATGTCTGTGATTACTACCAAAGAGAGCTGATTTAGTAAAATGCAAAGCATGACTAAATAATTTGGTGTCACAGTATATTCCATTTTTGGAAAATGGTAAAGAATTCCAAGTCCTCTTAATTTGTTATTTATTTTCATTCTGTAGGATCTAAATTCATCTATACTGTGTGAGAAGACAATGTCAGAAAAACAAACTATATGTACAAGCAATTATACTTCAAAATATGAATATACAGAATTGTTTGCTATCAGCAGCAGAAGTGAATTAAAATTCACATTTGCAAAAATTCAATAAATTTTCTTACATTAATGTGAGTTCTAAATCTGTAGAGCTGTCAGTCAAAACAATATAAAAACATAGACTTAATTTGTGAAGTCATAGTGTGTGAAGAATAAATAACTTGGGGAATTATTTATCAATCAAGGAAAAATATATCAAGCATAAATAATGGGTGCAGATTTTTTATTTCTTCCATACAACATAAACCAAGTGTTCCCATGAATTAAGTCTATTGTTTGATGTAATCTCCTGTTTTAAAAGGATATTTCTCCATCAAGGGGGAATTAAAGACTTTCCAGCAAATTAAATGCAATAGAAGGGTTCATGACATTTCTGATAAACTTTTTCAATATCAAGTAGAAAATATTTCTATCATTTCGTTGCTGAGTATGGTTATGCTGCCTAACTTCTTCCACTTAGAGAACTTTATATAGATATAAAATATATAATTTACTTAGAAGGTTTTCTACGTGTTGCCCAGCCACAACAATCAAAATGGAACAGGAGTGACTCCAGTGTGGATCTGGAGAGCCTGTTTATGAGGCTAAAGAATTGCAGCTCACAAATTTCAATAAGCTTTTGCCAAGCTACACCAGCTGCAATATTGAAAACCTAGGAATTCTCCCAATGAAGTTTGAAAGCATTCCAAGTAAACAAAAATATCAGAGTAGAGTATAAACAGTTATCTAAACATAACCATAGATTTAACTAGCACTTCTTTGAAAGAACAAAGAAGCACTCAAATACAACTGTAGTAGGTTGTGTACATTTTGTGCTGTGTTTATGTTTATTACTGCTGAAGTGCCCAAAGTGACTCTATATTTTGAATGTCTCATGCTTTGATCTTAATATCTGTTTTCATTGCATGTTCAAATCATATAATTTCCTTAAGTGATTTTCCTTTCTCTTTCTTTGTCCTTTTTTTTATCCTGACTATTTAAAATGTGTTTTATGTATCTGATAAAAAGTAGTCTTGAAAATATGAGTAGATAGTTACTCTTGATTGTAAATAAAATTTTTCACCGTTTCAAATTTTCTTTAAAATAATTGTAGGTGTAGGGTTTCTTTTAGCAGTAGGAAAAATAATTTTATTATTATTTTCTTTTCATCGGTACTTCAGAATAATTTATAAGCATTAATTTCATTTATTCAAACATTTAGGAAAATTACTTCTCTTACCTTGTGAATAAGGTCATTAATAGTTTTATACTCACATTTTATAGGTTATTTGTTTATTTATTTAAATTTTATATTTTTATTCTGTCATTTACAACATGGATTGTAATATCAGAAGAGATTCATTCAAGGATAAACCTTAAACTGAAGTGGTTAATGTAAATAATTTGCTCAGCATACCTTAAGATGAAATATGAGTATTACATTTATGGCATGCTGTTGAACTGCATACAATAATGTGAAAAATAAATTAATGTATTTCTAAGAAAAACAACCTGGAAACACTTGGGCTTGGTGAGAACATTACCAATTACAATGCTGAATATTGGTCTGGTTTTTCAAATCATTGAACTCTGATAACTCTCTTTACAGAAATCAAATGCTAGAGGAACAGAAGTTCAGGAAGCTCCTTCAGGGGATTTCTGTATCAGAGGCACCCATTCAGTAATGAATCATTATGACAGCATAGCAAAAATGATGTGCTGAAACTTTTTCTGATTCACTGAAGCATTTGTTACAAATTTGAAAATTTCATAACCATCGGACACCAGCATCTATGCATACACTGCTGTACAAAGAAAAAAAGTCTGCTCAGCAAAGCTGTTGAATTTTTTTATCATTAGTTATGTGGCAAACCAAAGGGAAACGTTCCTGTGGAAACAAAAATATTAATATTACCTCATAGAGACCCTAGGCGATTCTCCAGGTCCTACCAAGTACAAAAGGAATTTGACAATAAGTAGCATTTGTGGAGACAACAAATATTAGAGTAGGTAAGCAGTCAGATTTTGAGATGTCATATGACATGACTATAAGAAGACTACAATTACATGCCTGCTCAAAGAATTTTTTTTTCTGAATCCCAGAAATATTGTAGACAACATTCTCAATAGTGCCAAATAATGTTTGTTATTGCCATCATGTATATCCAGTGATATTTTCCTTTGAGACTGAATACTTGGATTTTTTTTTATTTTTATTACAGAACTCAAAGTATATGTTAACAGAAAAATAATCTACTGGAAGTTATAGTACCTTATAAACTTAAATTTAATGACTAAAACTATGAGGAGGAATACTTAGTTTCATGTTACACATATTTGATTCCACTGAAAGTCGGAGACAAGAAATACCTATTTTTAGCAGTAACATAATCATGTTCAGGTAAACATTTTACAGAATTTAGCAGCATACTCAAGTTATTTGGTGAAGTTTTGGGTGATAACCAAAATATTTGATTGCAAATAGTTATTATTATAATAATTAATGAAAAAATACTTCTGGAAATACTGTTAGCAGGGCTAAATTATTCTCTTGTATATGTTATTGTTGTGCCAACAAAAACCTACAGTGGGATTTATTTTGCTATGTGGGCTAGCTGTTTGTGGCCTCCTTGCTTCTGAAATCAGTTCAGCTTTTGAAATGCTCTTTGCAGTTAATTTTGGAGTATTTTGAAACCCCATTTACTTCTTCAAATTGGAATCCCCTGATGAAATTTGGCATGTGGTAGAATATGAAGATTTATGGTAGTATAACTCACTAAAGAAAGTCTTATGTAGACATAAATTATGTCAAAGTAGCTGCAATTCAAGCTTAAGTAATGATGCAGTCTGAAACTGTCCAAGCTGGGTAGCATTTAGGATGCAATATTAGAAACTTTGTCCTATTAACCAGTGTATCTGCTTGATCAGAAAAAAAACCAAAATACAAACATCAACCCAAACTTGTTTTGCCTCTCAGGGAGCCTGACTAACATCATGGTTGGTACAATTATGAAGAGACAGGAAAAAACAAACTAAAACATTCTATGTTGGGTTTTTTTGCTAAATCTCCCTCAAATTACAGCAAACAGCTAAAAGGTTTTTCTGTTGTTATTACTGATATTCTCTCAGCCCCACAGCCATGTGGCCCTGCCACACAGTAAGGCAGTAACAAGATAATGAGGAGGATAAGGCTTTTCAGAAATCCATGCCAGCATGTACTAAAATGGAGACCAGACACTGTAATTGATACTGCTCTGTGTGCTACTGCACGTTGATTCCTTCTAATTGTTTTCCAGTACTGTCTTAGAAAAGTGGATATGATTACCTCAATATTTTCAGTGTTACAAAACACATAAAATAGACCTGGAAAGTAACTTGAGGTATTATGGAATTGAATTCTGTGCTGTAGGACAGAATCAGCTGCAGACAATGTATTCCTAACTTATTTATTTTATCTGTTTTTAAGAAGATGTCAAGTATATGATTATAAAAGCTCCTTGGACAATGTATTATAAAGCCTAATTACCCTTAACAATGGATAAAACCTTATCTTTTTTTACATCTAACTTAAATATCCCTCCTTGCAAATTAAGCCCATTACTTTTGGGCCAATGGAATAAAGAACAATTAATTGTCTTCCTTTTTCCAATAGCTTTTTATTTGCATGAAAGCTGTTACCTTGTCTCAAGGTCTTTAAATTTTCTTATGTTACAGAAATAATATAACAAAATAGAGCTTTGGGGCACATTTAAAAATAAATTGTTGAGCAAGTGGTGAAGATATTTTGGAGTAAGAAGTAAATTTTCTATGCATTCACTGTGCCTGACTAAATAGTTTCTTGGTATGAAGGGTTAGTAGGTGGAATATCATATATACACATAGATATGTCAAGGCAGAGTCAGTTGTATTTTACTAAGTTACTGAATATATTATAGAGAGTCTATCCTCTGTAGGAATATTCTATCAAATTGAGGTAATTTGTGACAATGAAAGGATACACTGGTTTATTTTATCATAGTTGCATTATTATTTGTGTTTCATATAAGGGAGACTAAGTTTAAGAAAGCTAATGGAGAAACAGGTTAAAAGCAAGGATTTTGTTCTATTGCTCAGATGAGAATAATTCTTAGAATACAAAATAAAGTAGGTTTGAATTTACCAATATTAAATTGTTGTCAGCAACATTCTGTTTTTAAAAGCCTTTTATCTGAGAAAAAAAAATTCTTCATTTACAAGGAACATTTTTAAATGCTTAAAATATTTTTAAAAATAGAAATTAAAAAAAAAAAAAAAAAAAGAAAACCAACATGGAAATTCTTTACTTGTTGACTGGCTCTTCAGAAAACAATTTTTTCAAACTGTTGTTTTTATGTCAGGTTTGAAACCGTGTTTATATCCAATGCATTGTTCACTTTCTCTTTCTATATCTCCCTGAACTGATGTAGGAAAAAAAATTCAAGAAAAAGCTTTCAAAAATCATTTCAGAAAAGCTGAGACAATAATAAAGATCTGAGCAATTAAACAAACCAAATAAATCTAAAATAGAAGAGTCATAATAACCCTCCCTTTCTTTTCCCTTAATTGTAATGAAAAATAAAGAACACAATGTAGTTAGAATTAGCATTGATATCATAGACAAAGTTGTGTTTTAAATCACCTGACAGAGGATAGTTTGATTTGATTATCTTTTCTATTCTTAAAATTACAAAAACCAGGGCCTGGGACATTTACCAGGTATAATATGAAACAGATTTTTTTTTTTAATACCCTGAAGCCAGGCTTTTACTTTGTAAGTGTGAAGTCACTATCATATTCACTGTATTTTAATGTTTTTTTCCTTTATTTTTATTAATAATCAGAATGAATGTAAAATCTTTTTTTCTCACTGATGCCTTCAAGACTTTTCCTACACAGTTGATCATGCAAATCTTAATAAAATCAGTCAAACTAAGAACCCATTCATTTAGAAATTCTTACATTTTTCGATTGCTCACAACAGAGTTTAGTAGGTGTCATCACCAAAAAAAAGGAGAGAAAACATAGATGACAAAACTCCTTTCATCTGATTGAATAGTAGAAAATTTAGCTCAAAGACAATGAAAGATCAGTGTGATGTGAACATTCTTGGGCTTACTGTTGTGTGCAGTAGAAGGCATGACTGAACTTCATTACTGATGGTGCTTTTTGGATAGTACTTTTCCAGTTTATTTATCTTTTTATCTGTTTGTTTAGTGGAACTTCAGTGTTTACTGACATGTAATTTCATTGACTAGCTATGAATGTAGAAACAGTAAGTATTTCTGAGCTAAAAATGATGGATCTTCTAAGCAGCTGAACTTCTGCTAAGGATGTACAAGCTTCTCTTTGCTGAAATCACATCTGAGTTTGACCCGAAGACTTTTCATCCATAAAAAAATGCTTTCATTTGATCTGCACATTGTTACAACTCCCCATCCTAAAAAAGAAGAGCTATGTGTGAGGTACGTGTTAAGACATGAAACTGCAATTCAAAGGAATTCTGAGTATGAATCCCACGGCACTGTGGCAGCACCTAAAAGCCACTGTTCTAGAAAAGGGGAAATGGTAGGATTTGTGACTTTCTTTATACCAAGATCTTAAGCATAACTTGTTGGCTTCTCTCAAGAGGCTTCATTCTCCTATAGTTGGAGGAATTGATGGTTATAAATAGTCAGCGACAACAGGAAGTGTGGTCAGAGCACACTTATCAGGGAAATATACACAATGCTAATTGTATTCCTGGTCCCGATACCAAGTAAGAAGTGAAAAAAATAACACATGGGAAGAATTTATTTATTGCGCTGTTTCCTGACTTTATGCATGAATCAGTGAGCACGGCACACTCATAATGGATGGAAATCATTTAAGGTGTGATTGTAATCAGACAGGGAACCATGAAAACCCTACATGGTACTTCATACTGGCTTGCCTTCAAAGGCATCCTTATCACGTTTCCCTGTGTTTGATGAATCTAGCTGCTGAGCCTGTATTTCTTACTTGCAATTTCAGCTTTCTTAGTTTTAATTAATAATCTGTACAAGGCTGGCAACTAAGTGAAAGATGTGTTAAGCATGTACTAACTTTTTCTTCCTCATATGTCTTGCTCTGGAGCACACTCCTTTAAAAAAAATTCTTATCACCTAATTTGTGATCAATTACACAAAGTCTTTGTTTTGTCATTTAGTACAGGAAATAATTGATTTAGTCTAGTCTTTAAACACAATATAATTACTAAATCAGAACAGGTGGAAGGCAAAAAAATGCAGGACTGGAGAATATAAAGAAAAAAACCATATTACATTTACACAGTGATGTTTTTAACTTTTAAGTTGTTTTAACTTCTGGTCATCCACAGGTTTATCAGAACCAGAACAAAAGTATATGGGCCATAAAGTTTGGAAAGGTTAAGAGTCAGGCATGCTACATCTTTTTTGTTTAGTCTAATTCCAGTGTAATGCAATGTGATCCCACGATAGGGTGCCTCATATCAAAGGAGGCAAAAGGAGCACGAGTTATGCGCGCAGATGTTTTTCACAGATGGCTGTGAAATTTTGTCATGGCACTTGCCAGGATGGGAAATATCCATGAAACGTGTTGGACAGCTGAGTGCAAATGTAATGACAGTTCTTCTTTCTGGAGCTGTATGGGATGTGGTTGTCCCAGCACCTGCAGCACGGGCTGTAGGGGCTCTGTGAGGGGAGGCCCAGGCTGCCCAAGCCAGACACAGCCGGTTCCAGCTTGATCAAACCACCTGCTGCAGGGCACAGCTTGGCCCAGGGCAGGAGCATTGCAGGAATTGCATGTCTAAGAAGGATGCAGGGAGATAGTGGGAAGTGGGAAGTAAAAAGGAGTGAGAAGCGACAGAGGGAACAGCAAGGTGAGGGAAGAAGGTAAAGGAAGAACGAGTCAGTAGGGGAGAGCTCTGGAGCAGCAGAAGAGAGAAGGGTGGACATGCAGAGGGAACCTTTGGCCTCCTGAGCACATACTTTGTGCCACTGGTTGCCTGCCGGAGGGACCGAGTGTTACTTGAGATGATGTAAAAGGAAAAGAGGTACCTGGGGTGATGTGGAGTCTGGGAAAAGGGGAGAAAAAGTGCTTTTCTCAGCTGAGAAATGTTTCTTTTTTCTTTTTCTTTGATTTCAAATGCATTAATCAATAATTAAACATTTATATTAATTAACAATAAGTGAAGCTAATTCCCCAAAGCTGGATTGTTCTGTCCATGACAGTGACTGGAACTTGTTTTTTGTCTTTATTCCATCTCTTTACCTCAATACAGATGGTTTCTCATTCTTGTTCTGTTTTCTCCCAAGCCTCATAGAACAGAGGAGGGAAAAGAAGCTGGGTGGGAGTTTGGCTGTTAGACAAGGCTTACCCATCACAAGCAAAATTTTCTTATCTGTGTGTAGTGCCAAGAAGCAAGAAAACAAAATAATTTGTGTGTAAATATTGATATATCTCTACATGTATTTATCTATACTGTATATAGTTAAGGAAGGATCAGAATGTTAATCTCAGTCTGTGTTTCTTAAATCTGTAGACAGTTTTACAAATATTGCTACAAATAGAAACATTTAATTTACGTTTTATTAGAACCAACAGAGGAAAGCAGTAATAAGTATTGCAGTTTATTTTTTTGGGTTTTTTTATAGATAGTGTAGATTAGCTGGTCAAGGCTCATGGTATTATGAGAAAAACCACCTCACTTGTGTGATGGTATCTTCTCAGTAAATATTACTTCAGTTTGGATAATTCAAATGTTTGCTTCTTTCCTGCTAGAAAGATGATATCTTTTATTCCTAAGCCAATAGTTATAACTATGAACAAATTCAGAAAAGTTATCACTTATTAAATTGAATTTATATTGATTGTGGATGTACTTACGTCCAAAGTTTGTCACAGTACTACCTGTAAACACACTTGCTAGTAAAGCAAAATATAAATTTTGAAGCAATTGTAAAAGCAAATGAAAGCTAAACATTATCTCATTGTATTTATTGTCATAAGGACATATATATCATGGAAAGAAATATTTTGCAGAACACTGAAATATTTTTTGACTATACATAGTTTAAATTCTGGGATGTAATTAAGGTATTTCTTAATTTTTTCTAACTTAAAAAAAAGAAAAAAAATAAACAACAAAAGAATCTGTTTCTAGAGAAAACTGCTGTGTATTGCAGGAAAAAAGAAGTCTTCCAAAATACTGTTTTTGGAAATTCCTTTTTGAATTTAAGTCTTCAATTGCAGAAATATGCCTGGATACATTTTTTTGCTTTAAGGTCATAGAAAGCACGACGAGATTACTCTTCTCAGAAATCATTTGACAATTTGAATATACTGACTTAGCAAAAGATTATTCAAAGTTTTTGCTTGGATATGCAAAATACCACATTATGAATAGTTTAAATCTGACCTGTTTCATGCAAGGTTTTGGCAAGTCAATGAATAATACAGAGGACACATTTAAAAGACTTTGCAGTCTTTGTATTGTAGTTTCCAAAATCTTCCAAAATACTAAGTCCATAAAGTTAGTACTGCAATTCCAAGTTATTGAATGGAGAATCCATCCCCATTCAATTCATACTTAAAAAGGCAAGACCCAGAAATGTTATGTTTCATGCATCCCCTCAATACAAAATTCAAAATTTCACCTAGGATGAGACCTGTCTTTTCCTTAAGGGAAAAATATTAGATTCCACAAAGAAAAGGAAAACTGCAGGAAAAGGTTTTTGTCAGTTAAAAACTAGTCTGCAGTCAGTCTATGACTATGAACATCAGTGCTCTTATTTCATAAAAATATTTTTAACAAAGTCATGCTGTATAATATAAAGGTACTATCATAGTGATAATGACTGTATAAAGTCAGCTTTATATCAATTATTTTTAAGAAAATATTAATGTATTAATTTTTATGTTTGAGTATTTTACTCATTTGTTCATTCATTCAACTTGGCTTTAATATTTTTTTCTTACTTTGAAAAGCTTTCTTATCATATTTTTCTTGCCTAAACAAAGTGCAGGTGGTGAGACCTAGAGAGAGATTTTATCCAAATATTTTTTCATGGCTTATAACATGGAATAGTAGTTTATTTTCTAGCTGTTGAAGAAAAAAAATCATGTTATTGCTTAGGTTGTTAACTCTAAAGATGAACATTGTTTAAGTACTACAGGAGCAATTACGATTTTTATGTTTAATTTAAGAATATTTCTTATTTCATAAGAGCTCAAGAAAATTTAATGGTATAAGTAAATGTGTGAATTCCTGAAACAGAAGAGACACAAAATTCATGTGCAAATGTAACTTATTTTAAATATGGAAAGTGGATTTGATCAGAAAGACAGCTGAAAAAGTGGACATTTCTGAAGGATGTTAAAAGCCAGACATATTAGAGAGGGGACTACTACATTTGATCATCATTTTTTGAGTCACTTCACCAGAGCTTAGGTGATTCTATATTTTAGAATTGTTAATTAAAAAACCCATCAAATAGTTGCAAATAGACCAACCTCTGTCAAGTACACTATTAGCCAAGGAGTGGAGATTCATTTCTGAACTTGATTTGGAGGTTTTGATTCTCACAGCAAGAGCATCAGCTGGAGAAAAGGCCTGCTTGGAAAAGTGTTATTAGACAGACAAAAATTATTATTTTTCTAAAACGAGTCTGGCTTTTTGTTTACTCACATGCTTCTGATCTAGTACAGACCAAATAAAATCTTGGCACATAATTTTGGAAAAAACAAAGCAACAAAAATAAAAATTTTGTTTTGGCCTAGGTTTCAGTGGGACTCAGACATAACCTATCAGGCCTGTCCTCATCTCTGCCTGCATGAGTTTATGTTTAAACATGAAACATTTCTTGCATCAGTCAGACTCTGCCAAGCAAGAGCTTTACAATGTGTAGTTACTCTAGAAACTAGGGGACAACTTTTATGGGATTGCCTCTTACTCTGCAGTGACATGTTGAATATGAAATCTGTTACATTTTTTCTTAATTTCTTATCTGCAGATATGCAATTAACAATAATTATTTATTTACTTTTTGAAAGTTTTGTGTAGATAATACACTGAAAACTTGCAGAGTGGCCCAGATTAATCCTAAACCAAAATCTGTTACAGAACCTAAGGTAGCTAAATTTTCCTTGCATGAAAAATACAGAATTTCATAGAAACATGCAATTTTCTTGGTAGACATAAAAATGCTGGTAGCCAAAAATGAGGGAATAACTTGCAGCAGATGTTAGATTGTGAGACACACTGAAAATAGTCACCCTCTTAATACAGGAATAATCTGTGGGCCTTCTGTTTGCTTTATAATGAAAAGTAAGTTCAAGAGCCCTTAATTTTATGCAAGAAAATAAATAAATGCAAAATCTCAATAGCTTTTCTATGAAGAATTTTTTTTATTGACTTTGTAGGTTAATGATTGTCTTCTAAAACCATAATTGAATACTGCAGATTACCTTGTAAGAATAAATATACCTTCACTAAGGACCCTTCTTGGGAACAGTTAGCCTGTAACTACTCTTGAATTTAGAATGCTGAGTGACCTGAGGCTGAAAAGAAAAAAAAAGAAAAAGAAAAGGTACCAAAAATACTGGAAAAATACTTTTACAGGACAAAAATGTATGCAGAACACTTCAACTTAGATAGGAGACTATATAAAGGCTAATGAAAGTAAAATAAAAGAGTTCAAATATTTAAATAATGAGATTCTTGTAATTCAGTTTCTGAAGAAGAGATAAGAATATTGAGTATAAATTCCTTTATATATATACATAAGATACAGAAGTGTAGATATTAATATGACTCATGTAGGCAAATGCTTGGAGTATATTATCAATGAAAAGGACAGTAGAAATGGAACACAATCCTTTTTACAAAGTTAAGATGATAATTTGAGAGAGAATTGATTCAAATCTATAGCCATTACATAATTTTTTAATAAAACCCCACATTTTCTATTGAAGGAAATAAACCCCAAACCAAGCAAATCAAACCTAACTTTTAATGTTTAACTAATCAAAATATTTTGGCATTGTAATTTGTAATGTGAGTTTAGATAGATAATCTTAATTTTCCAAGGCTCTGAGATGATCAGAATCCAAACCAAGCAATCAGGTTTCAAGTAACTTTTCTTTTAGTAGCTACTTATTTTAAAATATAAAGGTAAAGCCTCAACATCAGTTCTTTTGCAAGGTCTCTATGACAATAGTAAATCCCACTAAATTCTGAAGTACTTCAAACAAGGCATTTTTTTAATGATTTCCAGCTCTTCAAAGAATAAGCCTTTCCTGACCTGAGAGCTCTCAGAAAGCTTTCATATAGAGTAAACTAGCCAGTTTTTCAGGGGCCCTCTGGCAGCAAAACGTGGTTAAAAGGGGTCACCTTCAAAACATGGAAAAATACAGAATCAGTTTTAGGTGCTAGAATTTATTCCAAAAATCCCTTAACTTATTAAATCTCTGAGTAGAAATTCATCTGGCTTTCACAGTAACCCACTCACCCACACAAGAATAAGGAATATTTACATGGTAATGAGCTAGAAATAGTTTCCCCAAGGCATTCTCAATGATATTCTTTAAGCAATATGAATTTTCAGAAAAAAAATTCTCAGTCAATGTAAGAGTTGTCCCTTATACACCTGAGAATTTTTTAAAATAAAACAGTATCTGGAAATAAATGTTGAAAATCCACACAGATGGCAAAAGAACATCATTAATATAATTTAAAAGCATCAGTATCAATATTGATAAGTTCTACTGTCAAGTTATGTGTCTGGGACTTGCACAGTAAAGTTTTCAAGGGTATCTAAGTAAGAAAAAGTAAAACAAATTAGCCTTACATTCTTATTGCTGAACTTATCTAAATATGCCAGTAAGGGAGTGTGTGTTTGTGTGTGTAGAAACGCCAAGTAAGACATAGATTTCCCTCATAAAAGAAAGATTGAGAAAAGGAGATAAAAAACCTAGAAATTCCATTTGCTGGTAAAAATTTTATATTCCTTGTTATTATGTGCTCATTTTATTCTTTTGTGAGGTGGTCTCTCAGATCAACAACAATAGAAATAAAACAAGGAAAGACCAGGAACCTTAAACTCTGCTTGATACCAAATACACTTAAGATGCTTTGCCTGTGGAAACTCAAGGTGGATAAACAGCTGTCTTGGTTTTGAAAAACATTTATCACCAGCGAAGGCTAGAGCTTCCCTTGGAATGGAGAATGTAAACCCTCCTCCCCTCTAAATTATTATAACTTTGAAATTAAGGGTTTTCAGGCAAAGATATGGGAATAGGAGTAACAGTTCTTTACTGGGAATATTAAAAAGGAAAATAGAAATGTAGTAGTACAAAGACAAGCAAGCAAAACTAAAGTCCTGGAAAACCCTGACAGAGTCAGGGATATGACCTGACACCCTGCTGGTCAGTGTTGGAAGCAGTCTAAATGAATCCTCCTGGAGTAGCAGATGTGGTTCTGTGAAGCAAAGACGATCTGGTAGGAAGGTCCAGTGGCAGCAAGATGGGTCCAGTCTTCCTCTGGTAAAAAAAATGGATGCCTGGTGTTCCTGAGTCTCAGTTTTTATCTAGACAGGAACAGTTGGCTCCCCCCACACTGGGTGGAGCATCTCACAATGGGATGATGCAATGTGTCATGTCCTTGGTGAGCCTTAATTGCCCATTAGCAGAAGATATCTCCCTCGAGGATGGACAGGTGGTGAAGAAGATAAGAAACACTGCCACACCTGGTTTTAACAGCTGGCCCATTATCAGAAGGCATCTGCCCTCCTCCACCTGGAGTTACAAGAAAAAAAAAAAACAACTTTCAACAGATGAAATAGAATATACATTTTTTTGTTACCTAACCCAGGACAACAGCATAAATTAGTTTAAGAGAGGAGAGACTACTGTTTAAGAGTAGTGATCCCTGCTCAGGGCTATAGAGTAGGTCAGGAGAGAACACTACAGAGAAAAAAAAATATCAGATTATTAGTTTGCACTGTTTCAAATCAGGCTAATTTAATTTCCTCTATTATCACCTATAAAACTGCATATAAGAGAAGGATTAGGACTTCTGTTCCATGGCAGGAGGGTTGGAACTAGATGAACTGTAAGGTACCTTCCAACTTTGACCAGTCTGTGATTTAATGTACATTCCCTCTCAGCTGTATGGAATCTCCCCTTATGTATACATAGCTCTTTAGGCTGATAGGTAAACAGGCTTACATTGGTGTCATATGTGGGAATGAATCTTGCAAAATTCTGAATACATAAATGGCATTATTGAACTTTTTCATAGACACTGATGTAATTAAGATCCTCATATGCTGACTTTCAAAGGATTTCTTTGCATAAACTGATCATTTCTGTAGAATATGAAAATACAAATTTCCTTTTAAACAAAGAAGTTTAAAACATGGAAACAACTGTTGGGTTGTACTCCTTCTGTCACACTAACATGGTATAGTATTCTATGTACCACTTGCACTGTGCCCTTTTTAAACCTGAGTGGACTTACTGAAGGATCCTAACTTGTTGAGTGGAATATGTGGGTATGATCAGAAGAGAGATTATGGCTATTTCCCCCCAGAGAAAAGAAAATAATTAAAGTGATATTTCTGTTTCCCTTTTGTGCATAGTTTCAGACATTGGAAGAAATCTTCTCTTTCGATTGACAATAATTAACAACTTTAACAAGGATCACTGGAGAGGGCTTTTCAAATTGAAAAGACCACGTTTATGTGAAAAGAAGGATAGTTTCAGGTTTTTGGTCTTTGTTGGCTTGGGGTTTTTTTAGGAAAGCATACATGTTTGGAATTCACTTGGAGAATCTTTTTCTGTATGCCAAATGCAGTACTAAAAATCATGATGTTATTCTAAAATGCAAAAAACTATGGTTTACTTTAATTTTGTGACAAAATCAAATATACCGTGTAGCATGGAGTACCTTAAGATAATGATAAATTATGCATGTTGAAGGGAGGAAAGGGGAACAGTATGAGGGACAGGTTCCTTGTATAGACCAAATTAAATGATTTCGCAAGCACATTTAAAATAGAGATATATGTGACAGGGTCTACCTGGAATGATACTGGTTTGGTTCCTAATCAATAGAGACTGTTTGCATCTGATTGATTTACTAATCTCACTCATGTTAAATTGGTTTCAATATGCTGAGGATTTAATTGCAGTTATTGTATGATTAATTGTGGCAGGGTGCTTGGAGCTCCGGACAGGCTTTTGCAATAATTTACATCTGATTTAAAAAAAAAAAAAAAAAATTTAGGAACTCATTTCTTGCAGTCTAGGGGTAAAATTACATCTCTGCTCTAGGAAGGCTCCTCCATATAAGAGACGTGATGCTTCTAAAGCAGATCTGTAGGAAGGCAAGATGATTAGGGGACTCTCTTATGAGAAAAGGTTGAGAGATATGGGGCTGTTCAGTCTTGAGAAGAAAAAACTGAGACAGGACCTCATTATCAGTATCTGAATTATCAGTATCCTATCAGTATCTGAACGGAGGACGTCAAGAGGATGTTTCCAGGCTCTTCTCAGTGGTGCCAAGCAACAGGACAATAGGCAAAGGGCAGAAACTGATGCACAGGAAGTTTCACCTGAATATGAGGAAGAACTTCTTTACTTTGCACTCACTGACCAATGGAACAGATTTCCCAGGGAGGCAATGGAGTCTCCTCCACTGGAGGTATTCAAGAACAGTCTAGACACAATCTTGTGCCATGTACTCTGGGATTCCCCTGCTTAAGCAGAGAGGCTGTAACAGATGACCCACTGGGGTCTACTGTGGTCTCTTCCATCTTACCCATTCTGTGAAACACATTATTAAAGAATATTTTTTTTTTTTTTAATGCAAAGGCAGTAGCAAAGTTTGTGTTGAAGTATTTGCTATAGAAAAGCTACTTAGGCAATCATTGAATTAGCATAATGTTTTCAGGAGCCTCATGTTTTCTTAGCTTTCCTTCTACATATTTACTATTTCCCCAGTAATTAAATTGTCTTTAGGTGGCAAATCAAACATGAATTCACAAATATGCATATGGCATCAGAACTGGCTGAGATGCATTAACATTGCACATAGCAGTCCATATAGTGCTGTGCTTTGTATTTGTAGTTGAGATGATATTGATAACACACTGGTGTTTTAGCAATTGCTGAGTAGGGCTTGTGCAGTGTTTAGGCTGTCACACACACCTCTACACACATACACACGCACTCATAGGCAATTAGGTGGGGCAAAAATCTGGGAGAAAACATCACTGAGACAGTTCAGCTAAACTGACTGAAAGGATATCCCATACTGTATGATAACATTGCCAGCAATAAAAACTAAGGGAAAGGGGTGAGAGAAGGTCACAGGGCATTTCTTTACTAATGTTTTGGTCTTTTACTAAGGTTTTGCTACGTGTACTGAGTACCTATTTACCAGAAAACGTCTGGATAGTTCGTCTTGATTGGAAGTAGATAACAAATTTTATTTTTTTGTCTTTGCTTCTGTGGCAGATTTTGGTTTTTTAAGGTAAGCTGTCTTTATCTTGACCCAAGAGTTTTTCATCCTATTTTCTCACTTTCTTCTGCTGAGGGCATTTGTGGGCATTTGGCAGCCAAGGTAAATCCAATACGTTGGTCAAAAAAACCCCCCAAAATCCCAAACTGATATCTACCTTTACTTCCTGCATGAAATTCATACATTTAGGATTACCAGTGATATCAAAAATGGAGCCCTTTGAGGATTAAGGGGCACAGACTATCCACTTACATTGTTCTGCTCACTAAACCCATAAACCTTTAAAGCATCAGAAGCAGCCATTTATGGAATTGGAAATCCACAGAAAATGGTTCAAGATATGAAAATTAAAAATGAGACTTTAAAATACCTGCCATCTCCATTCTTTTGTGTCCTGGTTTAATCAGGCAGGCAGCTAAACACCACACAGCCACTCCCTCATTCTTCTGCCCTGCTGTGAGATGGGCCGAAAATTAGAAAGCACAAAAAGTAAAACTCGCAGTTTGAGACAAAGATGGCTTCACAGGACAGAAACTGAAGGGAAACAATAATTATGATAAGTAGAATATACAAAACAAATAATGTATAATGCAATTGCCTACCACCCACCCGCTGATGCTTAGCATGTTCCCAAGCAGTGGCTCAGCAGGCCCTGGGTCAGCTTTTGCCCTAGTTTATACACTGAGCATGATATCATGTGACTTGAAACATCCTTTTGGCCAGTTTGGGTCTGCTGCCTGCTTGTCTCTCCTCCCAACTTCTTGTGTACTCCCAGCCTCCTCAGTGGTGGTGTGGTATGAAAAGCTGAACAATCTTTGACTTAATGCAAGTCCTACTCAGCAACAGCTGAAACATCACTGTGTTATCGACATCATTCTCATCCTAAATGTAAAGCACAGCAGTTTCTTGTACCAATTAGAGGAAGAGAATTAACTCAATCCCAGCTGAAACTAGGACATCTAGTCCTAGTCATATCAATGTCATACCACAGTTGAAATGTTTTCAGGAAAACCAAATTTGATTGTCAGTCTGTTTCTCACCTCCATTCTTTATCTGTGAACCTGTTCTGACAGCCAGATGAGACTGAGAGTGTAATCTCTTCCCACCTGGATCAAATGAACTAACCAAACTTTTAAATTATTTAATTGCTTTCAGTCCAGTTAAATCATATCTTGAATGAATATCAAGCCTGCAGCAACCCATAGAAAACACAGTTTAAATTTTTTTTAATTATCCCCTTACAAAGGTAAATAGTACATACTTAGCTTCAGCACAAAAATATACAGAAAATCGCACATGCGTTCATAGAAATTCTGACAAGGAATACAATATTAAAATTGTTGTGCCTTGAAAAGTCTCTGTACTGAGGCATTTACAGTTTCATCTCTTGAATGCTAGAGACAGAATGCACTCAGTACAATAAGCATATCTCAAAATTTCTTGTTATGTACACTCATCACTTAATTATTCTTCTTGTTAACTTTCCATAACTTTTGACTCACATTCTTTATTTTTTTTTTTCATTTTTAGTGAAAAATATTCTCTGACACAACGTAAGGCTACAATTTTGCCCAGTCTTCATTTTGTTTATAGGAGTAGTTTGACATATCCCTCCAGCAAATCTCTTTGATATGGGTTGAAGATCACACGCCACTGAAATAATTTCCCAGTGTTCTATCCTGGTGTTATAATATGTATAGACATCATATGTAGAGTTAAAATAAGAGGGTAACAAAGACGCTTCACTTTGGTGACACTTCCCTCCTAAACACCTTTAAAACAGTCCATACTGAAAAAGCCAAAGGAAAAAACCCAACCCCAACAAAAAAAAAGAATCTCAGAAAAATATCAAAAACTTAGGACTAAAAAGATACTCTACAGAAACGATGAAGAAGTTAATACAATAGTAAGTAAAGAATTCAGATGGGGTTTTTCTTCAAATACACACTACATTCAAATACACAGTAGCTAATTTTAAAATCAGTTTTATTATATCTTTCTTTGTCTGGTAACTTTTTACATTGTGGGTTTTTTCTTTAGCCAGATTTTGTCCTAAAATTTTACTTCTTTTTAAAATGGTCCTTTTGCACAGTATTATCATAAGTCTTTAACAGGGTATTAGTTCAGGTTCTTCCTATTTAGGTTCTTCCCTAGTCTTTAACATTTTGCTTGTTCAAAGTAAGGTGAATTCTTTTGCATAATGGCTCAATGACATATTTTCTATAGGTCCACCTCATGAGTAATCTTGTGAATCATTTCTCATCTTGATCATTTAAAATATTGTTTCCACTTACTTTCATGAAATGGAACCATGTCTCTCTGACAGCCAGCCAAAAACCTAATACGAAGCTTTTTTCCTAATCTGTCACTATATTTTTACAACCCTTCTACACTGTTCTCTTGGCTGTTTTTCTGACAGAGGAATAGAAATTTTCCCAGTCAAGGATCTTACAGACTATATCAGCTCCCAATTAGTATCGAATATCAAGAGGATGATTCTTGTCTATGACTAGTGGTTTAGTCTAACTTCATAAACTTAGAAAAAAAAAAAGAACAATGATAATTATTATGAGAGAGAAGGTACAAGAGTTCCAAAATGAGGTGGGAAATTACTCTAACCTACTTTGCTGATGTTTTAACAAATGATTCCCATGAGCACCTGCCAACACATCACATAGACTAACACAGTAATGGGTTTGACTTTCCTTCTGACTAATTCAGTTTTCATGAAATGGGAATTAAGTCATAAGAAATATGCAAGTTCTTTGATAAGTAAAAATAGTTTAATCTTCACCTACTTTTAAATCAACTGTGGCAGTACATGACCTATAAGATAACGTTTACTGAAAAATGCTTCAATTTTCTAAATATACTCAATGAAATGGAAACTCTTCCTTTTTAATGCCATCTTAGAGAAAAAAGAATTCCTGGACAGATTGCTCTAGTTCTTTTTTCTATCTATTGTATCTTTTTTTATTAATATTAGACATTCAATTACTTATTTAAAGAAATTATTTTTCTTTTTTTTTCCCCTTTACCAAGCTAATAGACTAGCATAAAGTACTAATGCCCTTTATTCACATAGGCAAAGTGCTAGTTGTTGACCACAGTCACATACTAGAAAATACTCAAGTGCTGAAAGTATTTTCCCCTTGAGATTTGAACTGTCAGAAAACCATATCATCTGTGTACCAAAAAGAAAAAACAAGTGAGAAAACACACCACCCAAACTTACATCCTCCAAACTAGCCTGAAATATTAAAAAAAAACCCCTGGCATCAAATTTACTAAAAACACAGAATACAGAATTTTATATATATAGATAATTTCTCATCCTGGTGACTGCTCAAATAAGGTAATTTTAACAGAAGCAATTTAACAAATAGCTACAGTTACTTTAGGAGAAATAGTAACGGTATTTAAATATTGATAGGCAATGGGAGAAAGAACCATTCTTACTGATTTTTCTTAAACAGAAAGGAAAAACCCTCTGCATTTTTTCTTTATTTTAGAAATCATATAATCCTAGAACCTCAGAATATCTCAAGGGATGGATGGGATCCAGAAGGATGGTGGAGTTAACTGCCTGTTCCTTGCAGGACACCTAAAACTAAACCATATGACTAAGACTGTTGTCCAGACACTCCTTGAACTCTGACAGGCTTAGTGCCATGACCACATTCCTGGGGAGCCTGTTCCAGTGACTGACCACCATCTGTCTCAGTGAAGAGCCCTTCCTTAATGCCTAAATGTGATAGAGTAGCTGATATCCTACTTATGTTAATCTGTATAAAATATTCTTAGATATTTTTCTTTTCTTGACTGGATATTAATTAATGAAGATAGGTTTTATAGCATACAGAATGCTTTTCAAACTATTCTATTTAATTTTTAAAGCTTATCACTCCAGTAGCCATTCCACATTTCATAACTGACAAGTAGGCATCTGATCCATTTGCAGGAGAAAAATATAATTTTCATAACTTCTGGAAAAATACAATCTTTATTTCCCAAAAATTGTTGTTTTATGAATTACATGTGAATTAACTGAAATAATTATGGGTTTTAATATTTTGCTGTAACTGAAACACATTTTTCTTAAAACTGAAAAATCCTTTGGAAATGAATACAAATTTCTAGTGATGAAATGTGATAATAAAGGAAGCATACAGTGCTATGTGATGGAATTGTCTTTTTCTCAATCTTTAATACTTAAAATTCTCATAACAATTCAATGTACTATATTTATTAAGGTAAAAATTATAGAATGAAAATTACCTATTTACTTTAAAGTGAATTCAGAAATTTTCAACTTTTAAATAATTTGGGAGTTAAAAGTGCATAGTTTGTTACACTAATTATTTTTAGTTTTATTCATGCTACAGTACCAGAAAGGTATCTAGAGGGAGCTTTTATAACAAAAAAAAAGACAGTGAGCATAATCCTGTACTGGAAAATGCTGTCTCACATTTATAATCACTCTCTGAAAATAACTGTGAATCACTACATTGTTTCTATGTGTGTAAAGTGGTATCTGAAGTGCCATAATTTTTATTCAGCTCTTCCATACTACCTCAATAGTTTCCATACTCTTAGCTATTAAAAGGGGACAATCAAATTTTTTTTTTATGTAATAAGGAGTCATTAGCCCATTAGGGCTTTCTTATGCTGTAAAAAGATATGCTTTGTATTACATTTTGGGTATCTTGTAGCACTGAGACTAAACATTTTTTTAAAGAAGTGTCATAAACTTTGGCATAAGCATTAGGTTCACTGACAGCATGTGTACACCATAGAGAGCTCTAAGGTCCAGGGAGGTAACTGGAATTTTAAAATTCTGCTTTTCATTTGCTAAGTCATCAAAATTTTTTTTTAAACATCAGATTCTTAGTGAGTAAGTCACTATATTTTATCTGAGTGAATGGTTGTCATTGTTGAATAGCAGCCAGCAGCCAAACACCACATGGCTGCTCACTCACTCACTCCCTCCCTCACCAGGGGGACTGGGGAGAGGAGCAGAAGGGTAATAGCTGGAAAACTAGTGGGTTGAGATAAAGGAAATTTGATAGGGAAAGGAAAAGCTGTGCACACATGCAAGGCAAAACAAAGAATTAATTTTCTGTTTCCCATGGGCGGGCAGGTGCTCAGCCATCCTGAGAAGAGCAGGGCTGCATCACATATAACAGTAACTTGAGCAGAAAAATGTCATCACTACGAACATCCCTGCATTTCCCTTCTTGCTCCTCAGTGTATATACCAAGTATGACGTCATGTGGTATGGAATACTCCTTTGGTCACTTGGGGCTGGCTGTCCTGGCTGTGTTTCCTCCCAGCTTCCCATGCACCTCCAGCTTCCTTGCCAGCATGGCAGTACAAAAAGCAGAAAAGGCCTTGGCACTGCGTAAGCCCTGCTGAGAAATTACAAAAATATCTCTGTGTTATCAACCCTGTGTTCAGCACAAATTTAAAACACAGTCCCATACTAGCCACTGTAAAGCATATTAACTTTATCCCAGTCAGAACCGCACATGGATTCACTGACATCAGCTGAGATACAGCATCCAATACTACAGCTTCGTTAAATCTCAGGTGATACTTCAACATAAACATCTACTTCAAGATGGGGTAGGGGAAAGTACTTGCATGGTACCCAGCTTCACAAGATAATAATTTCTAGGATTAAGCTTTATGTGAGATTTCTCTACCTTTATCTTCTGGTTTGTACTTCTTGTCCACTAACACAGTTGGCAGCACATGGAAAACTGAAAAGTCCTTGGTGTAGAATAAACACTATGTAGGAACATCTAGCGCATCAGTGTGCTATCAGCATTATTCTCACACTAAATTTAAAACATGGCACTAAACAAGCTATCAGGAAATTTAGTAAGAAAATGAACTCTATTCTATCCAAAAGTAACTCTAGGTGAAAGTTCATGGCTTCCAGCCTAAGGCCTCAGCAAATCTAGTTATTGATGCCAAGCAAGTAAAGCTAAGCTCATAGCATATTAAGCCACAATATTATAACTCCAAGTCACTTATTTTTATTTTAAAATAATTTATTAATACAAACATCTAACATCTCTCAACACTTGCCCAACTCTCAGTGTGTCACACTGTTACTTCACTGTTACTGAACCATAAACTTAATTTTTGTCATCACTGCCATTTCATCTTTTGCTTTACAGTTGTGGAACCCCCTTTGTCTTTTGTTGTCTAATCAATTGACATTAATGATGTTAATAAAGTTTTTTGAGCTATGTTCAGAAATGGTTATGTATCTTAAAATATGAGTTATAGCTTAAGTATAGGATTGCAAGACATATATGAAGATACTGCAATATATGTGAAGATTTAGAATACTCTGTGAGATTACTTCAGGTAATTTCTACAACATTGTGGACTAAAAAGTGAGTTGCTTTAGAGAAGGAGAGGAAAGCACTACATATTTCTCAAAAGTGATCTATGTATAACAGAAGGAATTGTGAGGGATTAATTCTTTGTACAAATAAGCAGAAGGTGAAAAGAGGAATTAAAGACAGTAATAACAAAAACGACAAAAGGAGAAATACAGAAGCATTTTGTTGCAAACCTGGCCTGCCTTGTCAAATTCAAAATCTAATCAATTAATGCGGTTTAAAAACACTGTAAGAGAAAAAAAACTCCACAAGATACTGTAAGATGCAGAGATATTGCTAAAATCACATTAGATGACAAAAGTAAATGTCTGGCCAATGTGTTGCACAAATTGGAGTGTTCAAGATCATTATAAAAACCTGAGAGACAAGCAACAGAATTGTATCAACACTGAACATTATCAATATCTATAACCAGAGAGCTTCCTAATGCTGCAGAAATTATAGAACTTAAATTTTTCAATTATAAAAAAGGTCTGCTACACTAGGCACATCAGAAACTGTTCACATCCACTACTTTATTGCATTTTCTGCATTTGCTTTTGCTTTCTTTGACTTGATTGATCTCAGCTCTGTTATGCTGAGATTTACATTAGCCAAGGAGTTGGACCTGAATGTTTTACGGCTGGCATATAGCCGGGAGAGATGAATACCATAAGATGTAGAAATATGTTCTCTTTTCATTAAATAGCAAAATTTTCACTGTTTTCAACAGATCCAGGGCTTTGGTGACAAGTAAATTTGCCTTATAAACATTACTTCTGTGTATAAAAATCACCAAAATGTGACATAACAATACCTATTAACAATCAGTGATACGTTACAATGAATGATTAAAAATGGCCCTTTTTTCCTCTCTCATATTGAGTTCCAAATCAAAAATAATTGTCATTGAATTCCATAGTTTGTTGGTAAAATATTCTCATTTTTTAAAAATCGTTTTTACTATCTATCCTGGAAGTTTCCCTTAGAAACCACAAAGTAAATGTCTGCTGCTCCATTAAGAAATCTACACTTATATTCTACAGGCATCAGTTTTGTTTTACTCTCAAAATCCTAATGGAGTTTAAAATTAAAATTAATGTTTCTGTTTACTTTCCAGTATATTTAAAATCCTAATCAATGATGTCAACACATCTCAGTAATAGTGTTTCTCTATTAATGTCTGATATAGGCAATAAAGGAAGCATGGGACACTGTTCAGCAGGCCAGTCACTGGAGGATATTTTTTATGTTGTCAGCTGTGAACTGACTGAGCTGTAATAAATAGTACAATTAGTGGAAATAAAATAGCACACTGACAAGTCTGAAATGATATTGAACAGGACACTTTGCAAATGCATAATCTTCTACCCAAGATGATTAGAATATGAATACAAAGGGAAAACAACAGCCTACCCAGAAATTAGACATTCCCATTCTCTCAATCCCATTTTACTTTATGTCCTCTAAAGCTCTTTATCTCACTAACAGTTCAGTATTCTACCTTCTATGGGTGCCCTTCTACTCATATTTTCCTGAATGTCAGGTTTTGATACATTGCAGCATTCACAAACGTTGATCAGTTATCTCTTAAATCTTTTCTTTAGATAATCTTTCATATGTGCTTCTCCTCCTGAAGCTGTCACTCCATCACTTAATCTTGATAGCACTATATATGGACCATTATGTCTCCTCCATTTACATTCTTATGCAGCAGCTGTTTTACACAAGTCTCTTTTGTTCTCACAGTCCTTTCTGTCACTAGCACAGCTGTCTTAGTTGTACATTGCCTTTGTTGATATCAGTTTAGTGAATCTGTTTAAATCAGTTGATAATCTGTATCTAAACCTTTGTAATCAACATAAGACAAATATTTTCCAGGTAAAAAACAAATAACAGCCACTTAAGCATAAGCCTTCCTTTTAAAATACAATTTAAAATATAATTTATCAATTAATTTCATTTGGAAAAGAGAAAAAAAATCTTCTCCCTCTTTTCTTCTACACAGCAAATTTAAATTATGAATACCTAGAGAATCTGACTATGTTGTGTTATATGTATATAAGAAACATTGTAAGTTAGATTTTACTTCATCGTTGTGTGAGTTAAGCATTTACATTCCCATCATATGTAAGTACTACTCCTGTACCTGTCACTTCAAATAGATTCCTCTGTTAGTTTTAGGAATTATGCTTTTTTCCCCATGAATCTTAAGTTTAGAGATATTTTCATTTACTGATACAAATCTCCTAGAAATTCTTCATGAACTTATACTATACATCAGACTCAATTTGTGGTATCATTTCCTGAGATATATATGAATATTGTGCAACATTCTCAGGACATGAACAGAATTTACAAGATCAAAATACTATTCAGTTGTCATGATGGTTAAGGGAAACAACCCCCATCAATGTATCCTTTGAAAGTAGTTAGGAGCCAAACAGAGAATTTAATTAATGCAGGAAGCTCTTGACCAATATGCCTGCTGGCCATAAAGGCTTAAACACTGCTGCCAGTACATTAATTTTCAATCCCATTAGGCAAGTCTTACAAAAATTTTCTTAAACTTTACTTCAGTGGATTACAACCCAAAATCCGAAACCAAGATAAAACATAGTAGATGACTATTTGTCTTCTAATATTGAAGCATATTGATATTCTGATTAAATTTAATCAATAATGTAACCTCACTTAAAGCACAGAACAACAACACAAAGAAATTAATTATTTCTATACAATAAGGAATTGAATATTTACATTTTATAGTAAGAAATAATTATAAAAATATATATAAAGTTTAAAATATATACAACCTATATTAAACTAGTATTAAACTTATATCTACTAGGATTGGATATTTATTCTGAAGGAACACACTGCAGTACAATAAAAAATAAATCACTAATACTTTTTATCAAGGTATCCAATATAACTGGATTCACAGCATAACTCATATTTGTCAGACCACAGCTGACAGAAGAAAATACCATAGGTCTCAAATCTCTGACAAGAAAGTTATGAAGTGAATGTTAATAGGAAAATACACGCAGTGATATTGATACTTAGTGAAATTTTATAACTCCATACATTAAATATTTCCATTTTCCATTTTCAAAATGGACCTCTCCTAATTTCAGTCAGAACTGAAACACATTAGAGGAGGAGGAAATCAAGATTAAGTTGATACTGTGAGTCCCTCTGGCAGGTCCAGTTTCCATCCACATACTTTTATCATCAAGGTCTCTTGTTAGATACCAATTTTAAAATTAGTTAGGTAACAATTATTAAATATGGTCTTGTTTTACATGATTATTGCACAGAATAAGTTCAAGTGCTTTCAATAAACAGAACTGTTGCCTTGATTAATGTACAGTGCCTGTGATTTGTGACATGTTTTATTTGGTAGCCATGTAAACAGAATTAAACATAGCAGTTCTGATTATTGCACAAAGAAATCATATTTCCTTGTTCTAATTTCTTTTACTATTTTCTATTACCTTTGTATTTTGATTAAATCTATTTCACCTGACCACAAAAAGAATGGTTCTTATCAGAAGAATGCTGCATCTTATCAAAACAGGAATGTAACCAAGATAGAAATAATTCCACCTATGTCTTTTTCACCCAGAGATAAACCAATACATTGATTATCTGGAAGACTAACAGTCACTTAGCAGCAGTCAGCAGTGATTAGCTACATAATTGTGATGTCAGTGCCCCAGACTAATTCCAGGATTGCTTTGTTTACTGTGTAAAAATCATTTCTTCATGAAGAAGAGTATATCTCTCAATACCCTCTTTAGATATTACATATGAATTCAGTAACCCTGAGCTCTGCTCATTCCTTTGGGTAGTAACATGTGCAACTCATGTCAGAGATTCTGGGAGCTCAGAAACTTTCCTCATTTTATTTAGATCAGACTGGATCAATCTGTATCTTATGACCAAAAAGAAGAATGCAGTGGAAGGGTTTATACTTTACAAACTTTTAAAATCTCAGCCAACTTCATGGATCAATGATTGACAAGACTTTAGTTAGATAACACACTTGCAGTCTTATAGAGACAGGCCAGGGACCCATCCGATAATAGAAGCCAAAAGGGAAACACCAGAGAAATATCCCAAAAGAGTTAAGGGATGCTCCTTTAGGAAGGTGACACAGCCAAGAGCTCAGCTTAGGTGTCTTTATACCAATTCATGCAGCATGGGCAGAAACAGAAAGAATTGGAAGCTATCACTAGGCTACTATGACCTGGTTGCCATCACCGAAACTTTGATGGAATGCCATGCCTGGAGTGTGATTGTCGAAGGCTACAGGCTATTTAGAAGAGGCAGGGGAGGAAGGAGAGGTAGAGGAGTTGCCCTCTGTATCATGAGGTAGATTGAGTGTGAGGAGTTGTCTCTGAAGAACAGCCATGAACAGGTCAAAAGCCTGTAGGTAAGAATCAAAGACCAAGGCAACAAAGGAAACTTTGTGGTCAGTGTTTACTGCAGACCCCTGATCAATTGGGATCCTGCTGACAAAGCCTTCTTGCTGCAGCTACAGGAGGCATCATGCTCACAGGCTCTTGTCCTCCCAGGGAGCTTCAACCGTCCTGACATCTGCTGGGAAAGTTGCACAATGAGCCTTAGGCAATTCAGAAGACTTCTGGAAAAAATGAAAGATAACTTCCTGATGCAGGTAGTAGACAGCCCTGCCAGAGGGAATGTGATACGGGATCTTATGGTCACCAGAGTAAGAGAGCCAGCTGGGGACATCAAGACTGGAGGTAGAGTGGACTGCAGTGATCATGCACTGGTGGAGTTTGCACCCCTGAGGGAGCCTACAAGAAAGAGGAAAGAAGAAAGATGATTTACAAGAGCATTTAGTGATAGAACAAAGGGAAATGGATTCAGACTGAAAGAGACTAGCTATTAATATCTAATACCTAGAGATTAGATATTCTCTATTATAGAAGTGGTGAGGCAGTGGAACAGGTTGCCCAGAGAAGCTGTGAATGCCCCATCTCTGGAAATGTTCAAGACAAACTTCGATGGGGCTCTGAGCAACCTGATCCAGTGAAGAGTGTCCTTGCCCGTACATGAAGGGTGAGAATTAGATGATATTTAAGGTCCCTTCCAATCCAAATCATTCTGTGGTTCTATGTTAATGCCAGAAGGTCAGAACCACTTAGGCTTACATGTTTATTTTTATCTTCCAACTCTTGTTCTTAAGTCAGTAACTCTAAGAAATAGCCTTGAAAAAACCTCTTGTCTTATACACACAGTGCTGTTGATTTACAGTAGCAATAAGTTTTGATCTTAAATAACCCAGGAAGTTTATGCTATTACCACTAAGTTTTCAGGAGGGATAATAAACACTTTCTTTTAAATGCTAGTAAGTGATTTAGAAATCTCAACACAATAAAATACAAAATACTAAGTTAAGTTATTTATTAAAATGTTTATTGAGGAAAGACTGAAAACCCACTTACCATGTATGCATGCTTGGCAGAGATTTGGGTCTGAGCCAGTGGAAATCTGTTCTAATAGTCCTGAAGGAGATAAAGTTGTCTATAAGGATATTTCTTTTCTTTGTTTGTTTGACTTTGAAATAACAGGGCAGTGATCTCCTCTGAATATCAGAAAGATAGATTTGTCTTGTCATAAAACAAAACCAAAAACAAACAAACAAACAAACAAACCCCCCAAAACCCCTCTGGATGTCTAAATAGAGAAATTAATCGTGAATTCCAGATTGCTTTAAATTCTAATATAAACAATTACTGTTTGTATATAAACTTAATTCTGCAGTCATAGTTCTACTTCTCACATATTTTTATTCTTGATATTTCAGAATGAGGACTGTTACGAGATTTTTAGAATATCTCACTACTGCAAGTTAAGAAAATACTCATTTTGCACTTGAGAATAGTTGCATAAATGCAGGACAAAGACAAGTAGCAGTTTCATAGAAATTAATATGAGGAAATAATTAGGCTACACTTAAGTCAAACTTTTATTTACTCCCATAGAAAGACAATCAATGTATTGACAGATAATTTTGAAAAAAATAAAAAATTTCTACAAGGTATGGAAAGGGAATCTTCTTCTCTACCCTACATTGCTGAGGCCTATACTGGGGAACTAGACACTGACTAGACTCAGATCTAGACACTGTACACCCCAGAAAAGCTCAATTCATGGATCCAAATGAGAGTAATGTAAATTAGCAGTTGTGTAGAAATGAAATGTGTGAGAGCAGGTTTAGAAAGGAACGTATTTCAGTTCTAAAACTGAAGACTGAGTCTAGAAATGTTGATCCTCTTCCAATTCATCAAAGACAATTGCTATGAGAAAGCAAATAAAATGTTCTTTATGTCCATATTTAAGTGGATTTCAAACCAAGCAAAGTTACAGTCTAAAAATAGCATTTTTATGATAACAATAAAGAAATACAGGAATAGTTTCATATAAGTAGACTGTGGACACCTTTAAACAAAGGTTAAGTAAACACCTGTTGGTAGGTTCATAGCTAGAGCTAATATTGCCTTAGATCTTGAAGGTTAACTAGGCGACATACCAATCCTCTGTCATTCTATTCAAGCCATACGGAAACCTACACAGAGGAACAGAAGTTTGCCTAAGTGCATTTAAAACAAACGGGATGAGGGGAGAGGGCGTGAACCAAAATCAACCTAGAAGATGTAGTAACATATTCTATATGTCATGGCTCACATTTCACTATCAGATTGTTATGCTCCTGACAGTGAAAACTGTTAGTATTAGTGACTTGTTTGAAATGTAAGAACGTTTATATTTATATAATAGGTGCATGCTGATAAAATAAGAAAAATATGTAGAGGTAGAAGCTACAGCAAAACAAGCCAGCTTCTGTTGGCAGAAGGATTAATGGTTGGATGCTTAATTTTTGCTAGGTGGTGTTGTGTTCATGTAATTTTTTAAAGCACTCTATTCCATCTAGATATGAAAGAATCTTTATTTTTCCATAGAAAAGTGTTAGTCAACTGCATTTTCCTTTTGCTTTATGCCTTTGAGGATTTGGCCCAATCTGCAAATAACTATAAATCTTTTCTTCACAACTGTTAATACAGCCGAAGCACAAGTCAGGGCCCATGCAACAGTAACTTTCAGATGTTTTTGAAATGCTTCAGCACTGAGCTAGAGTTTATTTCAGATATAAAATAGAGAGAACAGGTGCTATCAAACAGTTTTATTTCCTTTGTGACATAAAGCCTCGATCCCATGAATGATGGTCTAGGTCTTTCCAAATAGTAAACTGGCTGAGAAATGGATTGAAGAGGTTTGCAGTGATAACCTCAAGGCATAGAGAAGACAGTACTATAGAGAGAAATATGGAAAGATCTAACCAAACTTAATGGGGAAACAAAATGGGAAATTCTGTATTTTAGATGGGTTTTAGGGAAGAGACATTTCTCTATCATACAATTTTTCCTGATAAGGGAAATTTCAAAGAACGATAAAGCAAATTTCACAATGAAAAATACTTACTGAAAAAAAGAACAAAAACCAAAAAACAAAAACAACAACACAATCCAAACATTCTTAATGTTCTAATTCAAAATGTTTAGAGCAAGGAAAATATTTTTTCTTCAGGTAATTCTGCTTTACTATTTACTTTGATAGACCATAATACAAATGTATAGAATAAGAAATTAGTTCCTACTGTTATTCTTGATCCTATCCCTGAGGAGGAAGGAGCAGCAGAGACAATTTGCGATGAACTGACTGCAACTCCCATTCCCTGTCCCCCTGCTAAGTGGTGGGAGGAGGTAGAGGAAATTGGGAATAGCATTAGGCCCTGGAAGAGGGCTGGGGTGGGGGAAAGGGGCTTGGGTTTTTTTTTTTTTTTCTATTTCTAAATATCCTACTCTGATTTTATTGGCAATAAATTAAATTCATTTCCCTAGCTGAGTCTGTTTTGCCTGTGACAGTATCTGATGAGTGCTTGCTCTCTCTTTGCATCTGGACCCACAAGCCTTTCACTATATTTTCTCTCTACTGTCCAGCTGAGAAGGGGAATGATACAGTAGCTTTGGTGGGCACATATCATCCCCCCAGGTTAAACTCACCATACTAAGACAAGGTGGCTTCACTTTTGGTGAGGTGTTTTTTGGTTACACTCAAGAATTTATTCAACTTAAGCAAGATCATCAAGTTTAACCAGGCAAGAGACTACTGTGTCACTCTTATTTAAGTGTTTACAATATTTATTAAATAGCTGGATTTTGATTTTAATAGTTTCCAAAACAAACAATTAAACCAAAATGAACAAAAGTAACAACTGAACAAAGAAGAAAAGTAAGCTTTTTTCAGTTATAAATACTTATTTCAGGAAAATAAAGTCTAAAAGCTGACAAATCCAGAAAACACTTGCCTTTAAAAACAAGAGAAGCACTCTTTCACACTGCTTAAAGATTTTAATGCTGTATTAGATGAAATAGGAAAAAGAAAATCAGGTAAGAATTAAATCTGGAAAAAAACCACAAAACCCCTTAAGAAATATCATTCATCTTATTGTTTCCAGCCAAACAATTGAAATAGTTAAGCATTGCAAGACAGGCAAGATAATGAAAATGAATACAAGGATCCATATTCATCCTATCTAATTTTGAGTGCATAAATAGTGTACAAACTTAAGAACTTCTATGCCTAAAGTTCTGTACAAAGTCCATGAGGTAAGATAGACTCCTGTACATGATGCTTTACTTCATTCCAGATCTTAAAACTCTTCATGAAAATCACATCTCTTGCAAGCTATAGTGAAAAACTGGGACAACCAGTTATATCTAAGTGTAATGAAAAAGAAGGCTTTCATTCAAATCAGTGAGAACCAAAGAGAAAGGCTAGGAATAAGGTATTTAGACCATCTTTATCAATAGGGATGAACAGAAATTATTCCCAAAGAAGGAAAAAAATTAAGCTTTACTGAGATGAACAGATGCACATACATGACTTCTAACTGTAAATGTATACAAGACCTAAGAATGCAGATTTACAGAGATGTGGCTCTATTGACTGAAGACAATTAGCCTTTAAGTAATAAGTTTGAGTATTCAAAGCTTTTTGGAATTTTATGGGATTTCTTTGTATTGCTTAAAATATCTCACAGCTTAATTTATGAAGTTTGAATATGTGGGAGAAATATGATCCCAAATAATAGGGAAAACACTTGACAATATTTTACACTCTATATTTACATTAAAATATAAAACTTATTCATTAATTTCTATTCTTTCAAAAAAATACAAACCCAGAAATATGGATATTAAACCAAAAATCTAATCTTCAGCTATTAACTTTTTTTTTTCCAAGGTATTGTTTGTTTTGTTGTTTTTTTTTTTTTTTTTATTCTCCACATTTATATTTGATAATAATATTGGATCTGCTCTTTGATTATCTTTAGTTTACAGGAGATCTAGCAGAGTAATTGGGCTGTTCAGTGGACAGCTAGGACTCCATAATTTCTTCCCCTTATCCTAGTTCTGGCAAAGAGTGAATATTTTAAAGACTATCTACTATCATCTACTGTCAGAAGTTCACAAGAGAAAGTCTTCATTGCACTTCCTTTTCCTCTAAAATAAATGCCAATTCATTTTTGAAACATGAAGAACTTCTCAAAGTGGAATAATCTTCATCTCCACTTCCTTTGTACTACTGCCAGTGGGGGGAAGAGGGAGGCTAAAGTGTGCTTCTGAGAGAAGCTGCTAGAGGCAGCCAGTCCCAGATAAGACTCCCAAGCTCTCCCTCTCCTGGGCCAAACCATTACAGAGATATGTGAGAGCTCTTGGCTAACCCTTTTGTTCATCTATCAGCTTGAAAACAAACCCCTCTTCACTTGTCCATCATGCAACAAATGGGAAGAAATTAATTTGAGAAGTCTAGGCCATAACAGCATATTAAACATTCTTTTCACAGTTCTTTCTGTTTATTTTATCTGATTTAATAGAGGATAAGACTATTCCCAAGTATACAAAATTATGCTAAATCATATCTTACCAATGAATTTTATCTAAGAAATTAGTTTTCTGTTTGCAGTGATTTCTTTTTTTTTTTTAATATACATTTTGTTCTAATTCAATTTTACACTGATATGTTTGAAACATTTTCTACCCAGACTGAGAACTCGACCGCTGACTTTTTAGGTGAGTGTGATTTAACTTACATGGCTCCAAATAAGGTACCATTTTTAAAATTATAATGATAAAAATTTTTGAAAAATACTCTTATTTTTTATGAAAACACAAATAACTTAATATTTTATGTATACATATAATATTTCAAACAATATTTCATATTAAAAATAGTTAATATTTATGATATTTTTGACAGGTGACGAAAAAAGGGAATTATAGGGGGGTGTGGTAAATGCAGCAAGCATAAGCAAAAGAAGAAATACACTGCTTTGTCTTGATTGTATTGGATTTCTGTATATGAAAAAAATCAAAACAATAAAACAAGCTAAGCTTTCTTTGATGGCACTGTTGAATATAAGACACAGTGAACTAAACTTTATTTCTTACGTGAGTACAACTGTCACTGAAGTCAATAAAAATTCTGTTTGTGTTCTGTGTGGATATTTGGCCCTTAGTGGTTGTGAGCAAAGTATTGTGTGGCAGTGATGCTCAACAAGCATGGAAATGACAGCTGGAAGATGAATATAAAAATAGATTGGAAGTGACAGTGAGTCTGACTATATGTACAACCTTTTTTTTGTAGAAATGAGCTAAAAGTAACATCTCGAGTTCTCTCACTTTTCTTGCTACTAGCAGCTATTTTTATGAATCTAAAATAATCAAAGTGGTCTGTAGGTCAAATATTTCTATGGAGAATAAAAATGGAATTATTTCCTGAAGCTGAATATGATATCCAATTTAAGTACCAATAACAAAACCATCTGATTTTAATGCAGGACTTTGGGCACTAAGATTCTCAAAGAATAATACTAACACTATCCATTTCTTGCTAGCTGTGAGCAGACTTCTGATTTCAGTTTGGGAGACGAAAAAGGAAATACTTCACATATATATATATATATATGTACATAAGCAATGGAAAAGAAACAGAATTTAAGTAGCTTTAAACTGTGCCATTCACATCATTTTGTCTGGAAGTAGAAATACTTATAACATTTGTTGTTCCTGAAAATGTCTGAAGGAAGAGATATCTTTGTTACTTTGTAATTCAGGTGTTGTGTAAGCTTAAATTAGATCTTCAAACAATGTCTAAATAGTTTTGGTCCTGTTTAGATCCACTTTATTTATAGTCAGATTTAAGTTTTACAAAAGTGGGGTAGGGATTTTGGGGTTTAGGTTTTTTTGTTTTGGGTTTTTTGCTTGGTTTGGGTTTTTTGTTGATTTTTTTGTTTTGTTTTGTTTTGGTGAAAAGATAATATGATAATTTGATAAAAAGATAATGTGGTAAAAAGGATTCCCTTTTTAGAACTTATGTATACATAGTATACCCATTAGTAGCCTAAGATACCAAATATTGTTGACCATCTGTACCCTTCATATCAGTTTTACTGTATTTTGCAACTAAGCAAAACTAATTATTGCAAAGAGAATATAAATTTGGATGGGAATAAAAGTCTCAGACTTTTAGTTTCTAGGTCTCACACCTCTAAGGAGACCTATTAAATTAATATTTACCTGGGGCATTTTGAATGCCAGTCATAAATCTTAAAAAGAAGAGACATTACCTACTTCGTGGATAACAAAGGAAGTCTGCTTTGGGAAGGCTAACAGCTCAGAGAGCCATTTGAATTACTTTGAGAATGAGTAATTTTCATTTTTTTCTAATTCTTGAGGAGTCAATACACCCTTGTAAGTATATTGAAAATTAGGATAGATAAAAAGCAGTGCTCAGGCAATGTGGAACTTGAGTTTCTTGTGGAGAAGGTAGATTATAGGACTTATCTTCTTCCTTTAGAGCAGACCCTTAAAGCCCTTTTTAAGACTGACTGTAAGGCTAACATTTGGTCAATGCTCTCATTAAAAAAAAAATTTCTCAGCATTTACCCTAATTAAAAGAAAATAAGATATGTTCAAAACAAATGTGAAAGCAATTCTAATATTATAAACATAGAAATACATTTCAGTCATACAGAACTGATGTAAGTACCTCCAAGAATTAAAGAGAATTTAGACTAATAATATTCATTATTAAAACATTATAAAGGAGACAGAAAAACAAATTGAAATCCCCAAAACAACCAACCAACCAACCAAAACCCAGACCAAATAAACAAACAAAATGCAACAAAAAGCCAACAACAAAACAAAACTAGACACTGAGTTTCTAAAGGATTTTTAGGAAATAATCTCAGCCACAAAATAATTTCCTACATTAATTTTGAATGCTGAGACTCTTTGCTTTTTTAATAAAAATTGAAGACTTTTTCTATTTCTTCAGCTCTTTCCTAAAATACTGCAGTGTGCGCTCTTTAATAAAAGAGCTCTGGTATAATATTCCAGTTGGCAAATTTAATAAAGCTCTAGGGTGCATTCTGAAATCCTTCCTCCAGTATGTAAATAAATGCAAGCTGTTCATAAAATGCTAAAAACACAAACCTGGAATGACAAGGAATTTGAATGGTTGCTGCTGAAATATTATTTTCCTTTTAAAAATATAATTCAATTTGTACAATAGAGAACAGTATAGTTACTTATTAGCTAGTAAATGATAATCTTGCTTTGTAGTATGCCACCTCAGAACATATATCTCTGTTTTATTGGCACAGGTTCCACAAGTTCGTAAAAATAACAATGTTTTTAGATAATAGGTAAAATCATGTTATTCCAAATTTGACCCAAAATTTAATATTCTTTTCTGGATAATTTGCAAGAATCATAGAATTAATGATAAGGTTGGAAAAGACCCCCAAGATCATTGAGTCTAACATCTGACTGAAAACCATCACATTTACAAGATCAAAGCACTTAATGCCGTGTCTGCTTGTATCTTGAAAACCTCCAAGGATTTTGACCCCACCATCTCACGGCCAGTTCTTTCCAATGTTTAACAGAAATTTCTGTGAGAAATTCTTACTGATGTTCAACCTGAACCTCCCCTGTTGTAGCTTAGGACACTTAAATGTAATCCAGTCACTGGTTGCAGGGAGAAGAAGCCAATCTCCACATTGCTTAAACCTCCTTTCAGGACATTGTAGAGAGCACCAAGGTCTTCCTTGGGCCTTCTTTTCTCCAGGCTAAATCAACCCAGCTTCCCCAGCCACTTCTGATAAGATTTACCCTCTAGACCCCTCTCCAGCTTCACTGCCCTTCTCTGGGAGGGTACTCTGGCACCTCAATGTCATCCTTGAGGCCCAGAACTGGAAAGAGGACTTTAGGTGTGGCATCACCAGTGCTGAGGATGGGGGAAAGTCACTGCCCTGGTCCTGCTGGCCATACTAATTTTGATACAGGCCAGGATGTCACTGGTCTTCTTGGCCACCTTGGCACACTGCTGGATCATGCCCACTGGAATGCTGAAAAGCACCCACAGGTTCTTTTCCACCAGGCAGCTTTCCAGCCATTCCTCTCCAGCCCCGTGCAGCATGTAATGCTGTGTGGGGATGTTGTAACCCAAGTGCAGGACCTGGCACTTTGCCTTATTGAGCCTCATACAGCTAGCCTAGGCCCATCAACCCAAACTGTCCAGATCCCTTCGCAGACTCTTCCTACCCTTGAGCAGATCAACAATCCAACCCAACTTGTTGTTATCTGCAAACTGACGGAGGGTGCTCTCGATCCCTCATGCTGATCTTGGCACAGACCCTAAACAGGGCTGGACGTGCCTTCATTACCAGCACCCTCTGGGCACAGCCATCCAGCCAGCTGTAACCCAGCCAAGGCTGCACCTGTGGGCTGCCATCATCTAAGGCTTTACTCATGTCCAGGTAAACTCACAGGTCTATGGGACCCGATGGGATTCACCTGAGGTACTGAGGCCCTGGAGCTGTTTATGGTTGCTTTAGCAGTGCCCTCACCATGTCAGCCTCTTCCCTGCTGGGTCTTTCTGTTCTTTCTCAGCTTGCCCTGACTCCAGGAACCCACTGCCTAACTCCTTCAGGTGTTTTGCCCCAGAATTTACCATAGTAATTGCTGTTGTCACTTCTGTCACTTGTACCTTGTCAACTTTTAATGAATTTATGCATTTAATGGATGCACTATAATGTACTTACTGCATCCTAACATTTAAATTATTCAGTTTGTAGTATTTACAGGATTTTGATCCTTTTCTATTTATAAATGTTCAATCATTCTAAAAATAAGTTTATGTTAAATCTTGGAAAATTTCAATTGAACAATATTTTATTATAAATTGAAAATAAATTAATTTTATTTTATTTCTGTAACATGACACTTTTAGTTCATCTTTGGAGGTTATATTTTATATGATAAAAACTAAAGATATACTTAAAAAAAACCCTAAAATAATCTAAAAGAAAATTAATTTTAATCTGTACAACAAAATCTGTAGCCCATTTCACTCCATCTTATGAGAATTGAAAGAGGTGATTTGTAAAATGTCTGTATCTTTGTGCAGATTTTTACACAGAAGTATGAAAAGGAAAAAATATATATATTAGATATTTCTTTTAGAAACTCATATTGGTCCCTATGACAGATTTCCCATTGAAAACATAATGTCAGAAAATCAGAAACTTAATATAGATATCTACAATCATTCTACTTGCTTGAGACTTCCTTTTTTTTTAGATATCAAGATGCACTTCAAGGATGCAGTTTGTCTAACTTCTTTCAGACATCTGTTTACATTGAAATGAATCACATCATAAAATCTCTTAATTTGCTCTATGACTATAAAGTCAGTCTGTATGTATAAATTACAGCCACAGGAATCTGAAATAGAGATTAGTGTTTTTATGAACAGCTACGCTTTAGCAAAGTTGGTTCCCTGATTTTTGTCTCAGGAAAGCATGTTTTATGGTTTCTGAATTTAAAGCTAAATTTTTTTTTTCTGTCAGCAAAAGATATATTTAACACAATCTTAGTAAGACTATGTCTAACAGAGAACAGAATTAAGCTAACTTTATGAAGTACAGAGGAGCAAGATAGCACTTAAATTACATTAAAAAGGTACAGTTTGTTTACTAATAAATTTTGTCTTAATAATACTTTCTGTTGCAGATATAGTAAAAGTTGTAAGATTACATTGTGCAATTATCTGTCTTGTTTCCATTAACAACCAGGAAAAACAAGGAGAGCTATGGAAAGACATTAAAATGAAAATGCCACTGCTAGAAATTACTAATAGAATGAGAACCTAATCACACCATCACTTTGGAGACAACAGTTCAATACTACTATACTTCAATTGTTCAGTGACAGAAGTTGTAGAACGCATAGAACAGAATGTATTTTAGACAAAGACAGCCAAGCTGCCATGAGCCATCTCATGTGTTAGGACAACTCTGACACAAAATGATTTGAGGTTACACTTAAATGGGTTAGTAATGCTCAAAGGGTTTCTCTGTTGGCTTTACTGTGGGAGTGGTAAACTTCAGGTAAGTGACAGTCATCAATAGCTGTCAAGAGTAATGTGTTCCGTTACACCTGCAGCATTCATAAGATATGTCCCTTTTGCTGTAAAATCCTGACAAGTTACATTTATTTTCTACCCTTGTTAAAAAGCTTAGTATAAGTTGCCACTTGGTATTTCAGTAAAGAAAGGATATGTCATTCTGTGCTAAAACTACGATTTGGCAGTGTATTTAGCTCTGTGTTAAATAGAAGTACTTTTCATCAATGCTCTGTGAATAGCAGTTCTGGCAGTAGCACATGACATCCTGAAAAAATGTAGCTTTTAGATAAATCTTAACATAATGTATGGTACACTTAATTGTTATTGCAAAACGAAAAACACAGTAGCAACCAAACTAGTCATAATTGTTAAGTACATGCTTCTTTGATGCTGAGCACCTGAAGAAAAAAAAAAACCAAAAAACTTTTAATAGCTCTATACAGCAATTTAAACAAGCTATTAAGTCTGATTTTGCAATGAAACTGTAAGTGCTTCAATTTATAATGAAAGGTAATTCTCATGGGAAAATAAACTAGAAATTATTAAATTATTCAGTGTTAATCTTTCTGTTTCCAGGTATTTTGTTCTTATCATCATTTTTAGTAATGATTCATTAATTGGAGCAACCACTTGCAAATGTATAATAATAAAACTGATTGTAACTTCCACTGTCTGTCCATCCTATTCTATTTTCATGAATTTGTGAGTTTTGGTGAGTAGGCAAGAAGTGAAAATTTTTCTACTAACACTTTGCACATCCGTGTTTGGTGAAGTATTAAGAATTGTCAGATCCACATAAGCTTTTATGATGTATGTATGTATGAGTTGATACATATGTCCAGTATCTAGACACAACTCTGATGAGAAATTTCAAACATAATTTTTTAAAAAATTATTCATTGATATGTTATGCAATTGGCTAATTCTTACATTATATTAATCATTGGTACTGCATTTTAAAACCTTTGTCTTTAGCACTTGTATCATAAATAATCTCTTACATTACTGTGGAGCCAAAGCTGTTTAGTTATCCTTGATATCTGTAGTCATTGGTGACTGTTGGTTGCTGAGGCCCAAGAGACTGCTCTAGGGAGTTAATTGCTGAAAGATGTCAGAACTGAAGTGAGCCTGTCCTCTTTTGTCTCTGATTTTCCTGGTTTATACCTGAGGTTTCTGTATTGTTGTTCCTCTCACAAAGAGTATATGAGGGAGTTTTATCTGCTCCTGATACTTCTTTTATCATTTTTGAATGGAGCAGTATTTTTGAATGCATCTTTCTTATATATTTGAATACAGAATATATGTAGAATACCTTGTCCATTTGTAATCTCTTCTTTTGCTTATCTCATGCTTTCATTAATTTTTAGTACTTGAATTTATTGCCTCTTTGGTGGTCACACAGATCATATATTTATGCAAAATGTTCCTACATTGTCTTTGCCTATGCCATAACTATTTAACAGAATACTTGTAATTTCTGTTTACTCTATACTACTTTACTATGCTTCTGTTTTGCTATTTCCTGGCAAATGTAGTTACAATTTATAGACCTTCATCATGTCTATGAACTCTATCACCTAAAGAAAATCATAGTAATAATAAAAATGACATAGACTGAAGCTGTTTCATATTTACTTTTCACTAGCAAAAAATTACCACATTTCTAATTATTTTGTGAGTACCATTACTCTTTCCTTCCTTTTAGAGGCCTGATTCATGAGTTTATTAAGGTTAGTCAATTTTTAAGCAGGTTTTTTAACAGTAAGTACACTATACAAGTTATTGAGGCTTGTTATAAAGTTAAATCTTTGCTTAGGTACTTTGATGAGATGGATTTTGAGGCCACATCTACCCTCTGAAATAGTGCACAGTAGAGGCATCTTTACACCTTTTTGATCTGAGAGCTTCCAGGATGAGAATTGGAATATTCTCATGAATGTGACTTTTTTCTGATTCAGAATGAAAGCTCTATAGTCAGTGTGAAAAATTACATCAATGGTTACACTGAGTTTGAGAGCCTGACTTCAATCCCTGCAGAGATTTGAAACGGTTAAATGTGTCATCTGGTGCCTCAGAGTGGCGATGGAATAAATTCTTTCTCTCGAATTAGAAAAATAATTTGAAATAATTTTATCTATCTGATTTATGTTGGTTTTGGTGGAAAAATATTTTTTATAATATTATAAAAGTAAGTTTCACTAGAAGTATAAAGCTGCTCTTCAGCACAACAAAATCCTTGGCTATGACAGGGTAATAGGTCTTTTCCTGGCCAAGTGGAGAAATAAGAGCTTCAACAAACAAGTGTGGTAGAATGGAACTCCAGGTCAGACATCTCAAAACTCTCTCAGAACTAGCTGTATTTTAGTTGGTTATGATTGAGTCTTTTGTTCCTCTCAGCTGCAAACTTGGAAGCATAAGTTATCTCTAATACAGTGGGCATCAAAAGGAGAAAGACTAAAAAAGATAAAGACAAGCGACAGGCAAGTATTTTATGCTATAACATCTATTCAGAATATGGGATATGGTAGCTTTGTAAGTCTACCTAGGAAAGAGTCACGATTGCAGTACAATTATTCTTCTTAATTACATCAATGTAAGATGTAATCTTGTGATCTGCATATCAAGCACTTACAGGCTGCCGTAAAATTTACTTGAAAGAAGTACAGATTGCTCATCCATGTTAGTTTCCTACTTGTTCATTGCACAGATTAGCAGTGATCATTAAAGACAAGAGAATCAATGAAGTATGAGAATCCCCCAGAAAATGTATCTGAAATGTATAGGAATAGTCATAGCTTTCTATTAAAACCTTTCTGTCTTTTTGGCAATAATTTAGATCTTGGGAAGGACTAAAAATAAACAACAAAAATCTCCTCCTCATTTGTTTGTGCATTAAGGTTAATTGTTTAGTAAAGCTGTGTATTTACTCAGTTGGAAGACTAGATGCTTAGAGATTGTTTTTACAGTGTAACAATAAACATTTGGGCATGTCTTTTCACATGTAGTTCTGGTGTGGGCTAGGGTCCTAAGAATAATGAAGAATGTTGCTATTGTCTGTGAAATTGTAATCTTAAAAAACCACATATTTGTCACAGCATACAATTTCATAGCATTTTACTCCTACAGTATTATCAGTGAAAACTTGAGGAACTCAATAAGAAACATTCCTTTCTTTGCTTGTTTATTTCCAACAGATAATAAATTGGGAATGCTATGGTAAAGGTTGTGCTGATATGTTTTGAAGGCAGTTATATCTTGCTATGCAATTCTATCCATTTTACTTTGGATGTTTCAATTTCTCAGAACTGAAGTCTTGATAAAGTTCTAAAAGAGGTAGAGCAACAGATTGAATATCTGCAAGGACAGAATTTAAAAGAAGTGTTACTGGATATGTATATAAAGCAGACTGTACTTCCAGGTATAAATGTCTCTAAGGGACTGAATAGTACAAAAATATGGATGAAAAGTAAGTTTGAGTAACACTGTCAAATTTTAATATAAATTTTATTACATTTTTAATACGCCAAAAATAACTGTAAACCAATAGTGAGAGCTCCAGGGAATGTCTGAGATTCCACATTACCTAAACAGTTATTTTTAAGTTAGATTACTTTCTGCTGAAGGACATTTTTCTCCTTTTTCTCCTCATTCATGTTTAGTGTCCAGTTAAGCCTGTGATTCCTTGTTGTTGTTATTTCAATGACTGATTTGTCAGCTCTTTATTAACATTGTCATATACCATTTATGTTACAGGTTTATTATTCCTAAGGCTTATTACATTGAGTTTATTATTTACTTTTAGCACAGAAACTTCTTAAGTATCTGTATAGTATCATGACTGTGAGGAAAAAAATAATAAATTAAAGAAAAATTGTACAGAAATAAATTAAATAATTTTCAACTTAGAACTAGGAAATGATAGTCAACAAGGGTTAGTCAAAACCTTAGCACATATAGCATGAGCTTTTAAAAGTGCACAAAATATTATGTCTATATCTTGTATTGCATGATAAATTTTTTATTGAGTATATAAAACCACACCAAACATAAAAATATATTAAAATATGACCACATTTTTTAATAGTCTGAGGTACTGAGGAAAAGCAACAAGAATGAAAACAATCATAAAAGAGAGCGATAACAAGAAAAGGAAAAAATATAAAGTGGTGTTGCAATGATGCAGAGAAGATATTTTAAAAAAGGGAAAACGGAAACCATTAGAAAGTTGCATACTGAATTATTCAGAGCTATATATTTATCTGTACCTTATTATTGTGATAGCTAGGAGTACAAGAAGTCTGGAATGGATCTGCAAATAGTTGTGATTTTAATAAACCAAAATATTTGGTCACTGCATCGTCTAACTCATTTATCTTATGCCTGGAGTGATTACAGAAACCACAATTCTCATAACTGATCAATAGGGAGAAAATAAAATAAAAACTGGAGATTTATTTTGATTTATTTCTTTTTATTATGTCATACATTTGCTGACTGTAAGAAGATGATCTTAATACTGATGATACAGGTTTAGGTTCATGCTTAGAAAAGCCTTTGTCCCCTTGGAACACCTTTGGTCGTCAAATGAGTATTTTTACTCTTAAGTTCATATGGTTTAAAAATGGAAGGATGTAATTTCAGTAGGGGAAAAGAAAAAAAAAAATCAAAACAAACATAACAAGAGAATACTCAACAGCTCCAGAATTGTATGCAAAGTACACAGCATTTTTTAGGAAAAACCTGAATACCTAGACATGGACAAAGCATGAGAAACAGCTACATAATGTATACATACATGAAGGAAGAGAACAAATCCACACAGGATGGGGTTGAATGGCATGTTTCCTTGAGGTACCTCCGTACCCCAGGGGTGCTCCAGGTTAGGCGGCACTGACGGGGTGTGACATCCCCCCCTTACGAGCTCTGCGGGTCCCGGTTATCGATGCCTTCAGCACAGGGACAGATGGACCAGCAGCACGGGTCTGGGGGGTTGAACAGAGGTGTTTATTCAACTCATGGTGGAACCCAAGATGCTATCTTCCACGTGCAGATGGCTTTTATACACACAGAAAGCAGAAGGGGTCAGGGTCAGGGTGACTACCCATTGACAGCAGAGCTTGAGAGGGGAATTAGGGGAAATAACATGGGTGGAATTGAGCAAGGGAAGGATTGCAACACCTGGGTTGCACCAAAATCTGGGGAAAAAGCAGGGGTGTGCTGAGTTAAACCATAAAATGAAATTATGGATAAATATGACTTAAAAATCACACTGCAACAGCTGAACTTAGTGAAGAAAAAGGAAAGAGGAGTTTAAAGTTTACAGGCTGATAAATTTCCTAAACAGTGTGAAATGGATAATGTTAATCAGAAACAATTTATTCCATGAATGTTAAACATCAGGAGAGAAAAAGATCTTGCATCATTAGCCCTAGAGGGGTCTGGGCCTTGTGGGTTTGTGCTGTACAGACACTCACAGAAATAGTGTTTAGAGCTTTTTGTTTGGTTGGTTGGTTGGTTGGTTTTTGGGTTGTGAGGGGTTGAATTGTGTGTTTCTTTGTACAAGGATGTTCTCATGTATTCTTTAGAACAGGCTGGTCAGTACCTCTTTGGATGATGACAAGAGCCTGTTGAAGTCATTATTGTACCACCATCTTCAGCTGGCTCTGCAGAGGCTCCGTGAACCTCTGTTTTGCAGCATGACAATACCCAGCTGGCCTGTTGATCCTAGAAGGCTATATGGAATATAAAGGATCCATCGTTATTGTCTTAAAACTACATGTAAGACATCTCTGTACTATAAAAATGCCTGACCTATGTGACCTTTTCTGAGTCTGCAGCAATGGTTTCTCTGGAGCATTTCCAAATGCATTACCTGTGCTCAGTGAGGTCAGTTCTGCAGCAAAAATTTCCTGGCTCTCTAGACAAACCTGTTTCTCCACCTTGATGTTAACACTGATGTTAATGAATGTATCTAAACACATCTAAGCATACATATACCTATAGTTATAGGTTTTTTGTGGCTGGGTGTGACATCATTGTTTGTAATTCTTATTCCCTGAGTGAGAATAACATATCAGAGATAACACATGTGTAGTCTTAGAATCCAAGAGGACATAAAGGGAGTCAAGAAAATTAGACGCACAACCTTTTGGTGACAGTTATAGACAATGTATTTTTGGGATAAATGAGCACTCTGGAATAGTAAAATTGCAGCTATTTCTAGAAGGAAAGAAGCAAAAAAATGTTCTGGAACAACTTTGAATAAGCTTTCTTCTGTACTTAGACATTGAGAAAATAATTTACAGCATGGTATAATTTTAAAATCCTAGTACTGTGGACTATACCCTCAGAGAAAAGAATAATTCCCATGTTTAAGAATCCCTTAAGAAGGTAAAAAACAACTACAAATATCTATTATTAATAATCTCTAGTATTAATAATAAGATAAAATCTATAGCTGTAGTCCTCTTAAAATGCCCAAGTATTTTAAAGGATTGCTTAGTAGTTTAGAGAAACTTTTTCTCTACAATATTAAAAAAAAAAAATCTAATTTTTTTTCCTCTGACATGACTCCATCATTCCGTGAAGGGAAAGAACAAACTTCTGTTTGGACTTGCTTGGGATTTTGGTCTAGTCTGTAATACAAACCCATGGAATCCTCACTATATCCACAAGTAGTGGAAAGATGGGCACATACTATGTCCTGCACTTTTAAGTCCTCTTGCTTCAAACTGCTTTATTTCGACATGCCAGTGTGCCTTTCTGAATACATGCTTTTTGTTGACTGATGCACCCAGAGCTCATATGCACCAGCCAGAGTACATAAAAATTGATGTTATTTTTACCCTAATGTAACTTACTTTTGAGAGAGAATGAATGTGGTGGGACAGATGTCATGTTCAAAAAAAAAATCACTCTGATGTGAACGTAAATTACCAGAATAACAATTTGTGTAAACTCATGGCATCCTAGTTTTTCATTTATAGGAAGATAAAAAGCAGAAGTAAACATGATCTCCAAGTTTCTGTCTTCTCTACCATTCCTACCTTTTTCAAATCACCACCACTCTCCTTCACTCCAGATCATCCTCTCCCCACTCCTGACACATTCCTTCCTGTTGTTGCCTTCCTGTGTTTTCTGTGCAAGGTTATTGACAAGCACAAAATAAGAGGGAGAAGCCTTTACATTTTGTGTTTGATGAGAAGTAAAAAATAAGGTGTGTGTGTGAGAGTGCTTTGTTTTATTCAAGGTCACAGACAGCTCTCAGAGATCTTGTACACAAAGCATATTTTCCAATGTCAAAGCATGGGGCTCTGGAAGAGATTTGCATCTCAGAATTTACCTGCCATTTGCCTGGAGTTACTTTCTTCATCAGAAGCAATTCCAAGTGGGGCCTAAGAAGAAAATGTTTCTAGATGAGGTTTTGAGATTTTCCATAAATATATGCACACACAAATGTACGAAAACCCCAAACAAACATTCAACTCTCCCCCAAACAAAATAAAAAGAAAAACAAACCCAAACAAACAATCAAAAAAAAAAAACCCAAAGAAAAGAAAAGAAAAGAAAAGAAAAGAAAAGAAAAGAAAAGAAAAGAAAAGAAAAGAAAAGAAAAGAAAAGAAAAGAAAAGAAAAGAAAAGAAAAGAAAAGAAAAGAAAAGAAAAGAAAAGAAAAGAAAAGAAAAGAAAAGAAAAGAAAAGAAAAGAGAGGTACTATTCTAAGTGAACATTTGGCATCTTTCTTAGCAGCATCCAATCATCAATTGACAAGAAAGAGAATCAGATATGTATAGGAAATTGAACAGCCTGCAAACAGCCTCAAAAGAAAGAACCGTGCCTGCCTTCATGTTCTTAAACACATGCACGTACTTTGTTTCATTTGAATTAATAAACGTTTGAGATTCAGGAGGTGGTCATTAATTGATAAGGTGGTTTTATCAATAAGATATCAGTATCTTGGAAAGGTTTACTTAAATCTGTGACTCCAGGTAGATGAAATGATAAAAACTAGCCACAGTGGTGTTTAATGATTTTAATATTTTAGTTTGAGGAAACTTTGCTTATTTGATGCAGTGAAAGGATAGATATGAATGAACAATGACTCATGTTTAGAAATTCTGTACATAGTAGCACTAGACTTTATGCAAAAAAAGCAGGTAAAATAACCTCATGAAAGCTAGAGTCTATAATGAAAAACAACTGCAAATATAATACTACTTGTCATTAAAAAATACATTTAGGGAGATTAATAAGTAGGAAAGCATACATCATAAGCACACTTTCATCTTGGACTATCATAGCCATGAAAATTATGGGTATACAACAAATACATTCTAATTTATGTAGTTAAATGTATAAATACTCTTATGTCTGAAACTTTAAAACCTGCCAGGTTTCAGATGAACATTTCTACCTGAAGGCATCTGCTACATATGTGTGTTTCTTCCTCCAACGAATGCAATCTACAGCACAATAAGCTGAATACTGCTATTGAAATACATTTAGTTTTGCCTAGTTTTATTAATTTTTCCATGTCAAGAAGACCCATCAGATAGCAATTTGCCTCTAAAAGAGGCAATGACAGAAGTAAGCCATGTGCCACTACTAGAGCAAGAAGGAAATGTATTATATCATTCACTTTATTTTATACAGTCACCTCTGTATTAACTTAACAGGGATAAAAACTATGACACTACAACAATAGTCTAATAAACCTTTCAAGCATTAGAAATTAAGTTCTGAGTATCACTTGTTGAATGACAGCCTAAGCAAATTAAATTCCTTTAAAATTCTATGACATTACTCAACTGTATGTCTTCTGGTAACTTTTAAAGGATGTGTTTATATTTTTGTTGTTTTTTGTTGATTTAGTTTTATTTAATTTCAAATGTAGTTTATATGCCTGTAGTGAAGACACTGACAAAGTTAGTGTGGAATGTGGTGAAAAAAAATCCAGTTATATTAGCTGCTGGAATAGTAACCTGATTAAGCCAAGAAATTCTCCAGGATATAATAAACAAAAGATATAATAAACAAAAAGATCAAATTAATAACCCCCCACCCCTAAAAAGAAATATATTCAAAATAGACATTGCTGGACCTTGATAATAATATACACTAACATACTCACTGACACAATTAATCTAATACCATTCATTTCTCTTAAAAAATAAGAAGTTCTCTCATTACACAATAGTTTCCATGAATCCAGATGACAGTATATGATGAGGCAAATCTAAACATTCTAGCTACAAATAACTTTAGATTGAAGCAAATCCTCAGAAATTAGTTCCTGACTTTTCTAGGACTTCATTTTCAACAGCTATTCAAAAAACCAAGTTAATTTTGCAAGTTACTGTCACAGAGTCAGATAATAATTCTTTTCTAAGTTTCTTAGCTTTATTGTTGTTTTTACTGTACAGAGAGACTGTATGGACACTGATTAATCAAAACAGACATTCACAAACACATACAATTCTATGTTTAAATTTATTTGAAGTGCCTGCCTTTGATACCAATTAAGCTCATTATTCTTGGGACAAGTTTATCCTAACAGTAATATTCGTTATAGTCTTGTACTATACTATCATCGTGCTGTTACAAAATGGGTAACAAGAATGAGTCTTTAATGTTTGTGACTTTTCCTAGACAGATAAAGTACATCAAAATAAACTTTAAGGAAAAAAATTCTCCTGTATTGTACTACATATACACAAAAAATCTGTCACCTTTTCAACCTTTGTAGAAATTACTGTTTAGTGACAGTGCTAAAATTAATTATTTCAATGGAAGAAAAACCCACTAACATATTACCTCTCTTTGTGATTATTATTTGAAAGTCCTTACAAACTTGTCTAATAGAAGTTGGAAACACTGGGCTTTACTTGACTTTTAAAAGGTAAAATGCTAAAAAATAATTAGCAGTGCAAGATGAAGTGCAAATTTCAATCAGTGTATTTTTTTATTAATTTGGTCAGCTCTTAATGTTTATGGGTGTGCTTCCACGCCCTGATTATGTACTAATACCTTTAAACCATGTCTAACAAATACTCTATTTCAGCATTACTCAAGGTCATTTCCCTAACAATTAAGCCTAATAAATATGCCAGCTTCAATTTTTAAATTACCCTGTAATCTGATGTCATTAGCTTTTTAGCATCAAATATTTCAGACTAGATGACCAGATTAATTCTAAAACAAAGTTATTGAAAATTTCCCCAGTAATTAGGATAGTAAATTTTTAAATACTATCTAATTTTGAAACATCTGTGGAAAAGGAGTGTGCAAAAAGATTTCTTCCTTCAGGCTTTAGAATTAGGCATAGTGCAAAATATTCTGTCTCTTAAAGTAATAGTTCTAATAATTTATTTATTGAAGGAGTCAAAGATATAGTTGGAATACAGCAAATTACTACCACTATTGAATCTTGCCTCAGTGAAACAGAGCATATAATATTTCAGTGTGTTTCAGTAGTAGTGTTTTTGACGAACAAGAAGCTTTTCTGAAATAGTGAAAAAATACTTGGGCATTTGTGGTATTGGTGTGGGAAGTTTCTTCTCTCAGCATCGTATGTTGCAGGACTAAATTTTAATACTCATAATATACTTTATTTATGCTGGTTTGAAATGGCCTTAACAGTCAGCAAGACAGCCATTTCCAATTTTCAGGAGAAATCTTCTGTCATGACAAAGGTCTAAATGCAAAGGAATGAGTATCTTATCCAGTGTATATATTTCAGGCCGTTCTGCTATATTGGAAACATCCTGAAGTCACAATTCGACAGAAACCACCATCATTTGGAGTTCTATGTGGCATAAAGAAAATGGGTAAATCTGGAGCATTTTTGCTCAACAAAGCAATGTTGACTTTCAGTGGTGTTGTTTATTCATTGCCTGTCGTTATCATGCGCTCATCCCCCCTATGTAAAAGTTTTCAGTTATTAAACAGCCAAACAAAAATCATTTAAGTGTTTGACTCTTCATTACACTACACCATTAAAAGCAACTTTTGTCCAGAAAATGTAAGATAAATGAAACCATTGATTTAGCAGTCTGTGATGTTGCCAATGATTCTTCAGTAATGTCTCTGTTACTTAAAACTAATTTCAGGAAGTCCAAGTGACCACAGACAAGCATCAAGTTCACAAAAATGCTAATTTTCCACTCAATTAAAAGCATTGGGAAATATCAATCTTACAATGTGGAAAAGCACTTCCTAACAGCTGCCCTCATATAATGTACTTGCATCATCCCTGAAGCAACTGATGGCACCTGCTCGCAGCACCTGTTTTCAGTTACTTTCTTCAGATGGTAGTTGGGCAGGTTTCAGGTGTAAGTGAATCTTTGGTCAGAAATGCTGTATTTTGAGAATGTTCTCTTTTTTTTCTCTCTCCAAAAATTGAAAATTCCCTGTCTGCATTGTGAAATGTAAACTACCAATATTTAATAAAAGTGATTTAATAAAGATGAGTGATATTCCTACCTACAGCAAGAGAAATGGACTAGATGATCTTTAAAGGCCCCTTTCTGACCAAAACCATTCTATGATTCTAAGACTTTAGCATGTTTTGGATATTTAGGACTCTTCCTAACACTTGCATATTTTTCCCAGGTATATTCATGCTGCCATTTAATGCCTTCTTAAAACCCTGAGGTTCATCTTCAAAGGCACAGGTTTTCTCCTGGGTGAGCTCAGCTCAATGATTTTACACATTATTTTTCTTCTTCCTTATGCCACTTCAATGTTATAGTATCCTCACTCAAAAAGAAAAACTTAGTTACTGATGAAGTATTTTTAAGAAACCCTGTACTGGAAACAGAGACATGACACCAGAATAAGCTGAATATAGTAGTGCAACAAAGCAGTACTATGGTCTTCATGAAGAGCAATTTTCTCTGTACTAGTCTGATTGTAATGTCTTGATAGTGTTTGGAAAATGCAAAAAGCCCTAGTGCTCAGTAGGCGGTATGCCCAATCAAGTGGAGTAAATGCATTCCTAAAACTACCCACTTTATTGTTGGATTTAATGCCTTATTGACTCAAGCACTGTATTTTGATGAACTCTCATGATGATGTATTTAAAGCAAAGACCTGCCAACTGCTACACACAATTATTTTAGGGCCAACACAATGCAGCTTATTTTAATTTCCATAGCTATAGCTGCTGAAGTGGGAGAGAGAAATTATTCAACACTCAGGGCTCTTTCTAAAGATCATATGGAGGCTGAGGCACTTGCCTAGGATGGGCGTAGTAAAATGCAAGTGGACCAAACCCACTTCATTCTTCTGCAGAGAAGTGCTGTGGTTACCATAGGTTCTGAGCACTACAAAAGGAAACCTGCATTTGACCTCATGTCCATCTCCTACAGAGCACATAAGGCAGGTTCAGATACTATGTGATAAAAGCAGATGGCTGAAAATAATTGTTCTTTGGGCTGAACTGATTATTAAACTACTATTTGGATTAAGCTGGAGAAGGAACTAAATATGGCTCTTCGAGAGGTCAAAAATATCCATACTGTGTCCTCAGGAAAGTCACTTAACCTTTCTGAGCCTCCAATTTTCCAATTACTTCCACTGTCATTTGTTCTGTACATTGAATGTAACAGCAAAGGATGATAATATTTCAATGAGTACGTCAGACTTTTAAATAATTAATGTTATCAAACTTTTGAGCTCATCAAGGAGAAAATAGGTCCATCAATCATGATCATATAGGTTGATGTTCCCAGCACATTGTGAAACCTTGCTTGCTTTTTGTGGTTTTTTGTTTGTTTGTTTGTTCATTTTGGTTTTGCTTTTGTTTTTGTTTTGTTGTTGTTGTAGTTGTTGTTTTCCATTGATGTTACTGAATAGTAACTTTTTCATGGAAAAAAGTTATATTATTTTTAGAGGACCCAGCTGTAAATGCTTCCTGTGCATACCCCCAGGTTTCAAATGTACAGCTGAAAGTTTTACATGGAAATAATTACAATTTTTTACTGCATCAGCAACATTACTTTCATTCAAGTGATTAAAAAAATGAGTAGTTTACATATATATTCACCTACATTTTTATAGTTGGTTTGTGCTTTGTTTTACTATAATATTGTGCTATACACAAAAAAAACACCAAAAAAAACAAAAACAAAAAAACAAACCCAAACAAACATCCCCTGTAAATAGCAAGAGGGACATTATAAAAGGAAGAAGAAAACACTTAATACAGTTTGGTAACTGTATTTATTTACAGTATTTGAAAAATTACCTCTCTGCATTTTGTGCATAGACCTTCCTGTTCTGTGCACTATGCTTTCTCAATTTCGTCACTCAGATAGTAGGTTAATGATTTCATTTATTATTTAAACATATTTTTCCAAGGAAAATATTTGTGTCAGTTTTGTGGCTTTTCTTTAGTAAGAGCGGAAACAGGAAAGATATTAAATGAACCTTGATGATCAATTCTAGTTGCTTTTCCAGAAGATTTTGAATACATTTCATATTTCACAAGAAAATAAACAGGAAAAAACTAGGTAAAGTTAGCAAAGGAAAATGTGAAGAAAGCTAACATATTTTTAAATTAAATGTTTAGATTATCTTAAATTTTTTTAATGTTTCCTTACCATATTTTATGAGGAAAACATTAAACAAAATGGAAGGAAAATAAGAATATAAAACAGAAAAAAGGGACAAAAGACAAATTTACCCTTTTTTTTTACCATTTTCTTTTTATATGGTTATTTCTGTTTTTTCTCTTTTTTTGCCCCTAATAACCCTGTAATTAATGATACTTTTCAACTAAAACAGAAAACCTCAATAACAACATAATTATAGTAAGACTGTTTCAGTAAGTACAATGCTTAAAATATCCCTAATGAAGCTAATAGTCAGCAAAAATCTATATCCTTAAATCTTAGATTATTATATAACATCTGATTCAGAAGAAAGAAAAAATCCAAACCATTTTACTTTGGGGGAGTTGTTTTGTTTTATCTAGAAATTAAATCAGTGGATGATGTGCAACTACATGCAGCAGCTCAAAGTTAACTCCTATAAACATTTATTGTGTTATTTTGGAATGAGTATTAGTCACCCATTGTTAAGTCAGATATATTTGTGTAGAAAATATTTCTTGCCAATATATTTTTGAAGTTATAAAATTAATCAGACAACTCTGCTGTGAGAACAGGAATTATTCCTCTCTGCATTTGAAAGAGCATGTATATTAAAACAATTGTAATAATTGTAATTATTTAAGAGCTCCTATATTATAGACTGAAATTTGTAACACACATATATTCCCATCAAACTGAATGTTATGGGACTCTTAAGAATAAAAGGAAAATATTTATGCCAAGAGCAATCAGTCAAAAATTTTTGAAGCCTTTTTCTTAGTGTCCATCTGAGGCCATTATGTAAGGTAAATGGAAAACACTTCTGGATATCAACATTTCCTTAAAGCAAGTCACACATCAATTGTCAATAGTTACATCAACTTTGCATTGGCATTAAAACAAACAAACAAACAAACCAACAAACACACCTCCCCCCCCAAAAAAAAAAAAAAACCAAACCAAAAAAAACCTCAGGAAAAGCAAACTAACACCAAGAGTTATACTATACAGTTAGAAAACCACTGATGTTACTCAGCCAGAGAAACTGTCTATAAAATATGGGATGATCCCCAAAAATGATTATATCCTACTAAAAAAAAAATTACTGGAATTGAAAAATTGCTCTAAAAATTAAAGAAACTGGAATAGTTGACATATAGTAGTTAACGTCAACAGCTTTTTCACATTAGGAATAGAAAAATCGAAAAATAATTGTATATATCCACCTACACTTCTGTGTATGTGACTCTCATTGGATCTTTCTGCCAAGCTTGTACCTGGAAAAAAAACACTTCAGTGGAAAAGACCTTTGGCAGAACCATTAGGACACACAGAAGGGGAGGCATTGGCTTGTCTTATCCCCAGCTGAGCAGAAGACAGCAATGTCTGTCATCTGCTTGAATACATGTAATAGACAGGTGACTGCTAGAAGATTTCTTGGATTCATTTTTGCACCATAGGCTGTGGAGGTCTTGCTGCAAATTTCAGTTTAGAAAACCTAATTCTGAATTTATGGGGGTGAAACGGGGTAGTTAAGGGACATCAGGTGTTCGAAACAGCCAAAGTAAGATTATATAACCCAGGGTGAATATTTCAAATTACTTTGGATGCTTTAAAACAAAGCCATTAATTATTTTGTTGTTGTTGTATTTACTGTTTCTAATTTACAGCAGTGTAGTTGGTAATTTGCAAACAATTATTATCTTCTATCAAAGGATATTTATTCTGAAGAGGTGAATAATTTTTAAGTAAAATGCTTAGCATGGGATCTGATCAAGACTAAAAACTCCAAAACAAATAATCATTTTCTCCATGCTTTTTAAAAATATGCTTTTTAAATGTGCTATCATGCCTTACAGTCCTATAAGTCCCTTAGAAGATCATTATCTTCAGAATGGACAAAACCAGCTGGAAAGTGGTTGATAAACAAAACCATTAATGCATTTTTTCCATTTATTTTGAGAATTTAGAAGCAGGTGCTGCAACACAAACCCTCATTAAACAGCTATTTGTTTCATTTCCAGTGACAATATACACCATAGTCCTTCATCTCAGAATTATGTCACTGTTATGCAATTTAGTATAATTTTGGGCATAAATGACCGTCTCCTTTGAAAAATTTCAATCTGAATGGGAACGCATATTCAATGTCAACATAACAACTAAGAGTCCAGTCAGATTCTAATGTGTTTGCACAGTGAGCTGTTTACAAATTCCAAGTAGTATCTAGTTATATCAGTGAGGTTGCTTCATCTCTTTTGTTGAAAGTTAGAACTAAAACATATTTTGAAAAGTTTTTTTGTTGAATATAATTTTCATCCTCTGTAAGGTATACTATAAATTATAAAAGGGGTGCCCCAAGAAATCCAGACTACAGTATGTCAATGAAAGATATTCTATATTAATTTTAAGGCATACCTTTTTTTCTCCACTTTTACTACTAATATATTGCTGTTACAGTGACTCTAGTGGTGAAAATAAATAATATCATTTGCACAACCTAATAATAGAATTTTCACTAAAAGAATATCTTATAGCACTGTTCAAAAAGAACTGGAGGACAAGACCAATACAGGTGCAATCTGGAGAAAACAAACAAATAAACAAGCAAACAAAAACAAGTGGAAAAAACTTCCTATTTAGTACATAATAGTTACATAATAATGAGAATCAGTATTTTGTGTCTGTAGTGGTGCGTGAGCTGTGCTCACAAGTTTTGGGTTTATATAATTAATGTTATTTAAGTTGGGAAAATGGTTTATTCCGGACCCCCCTGTTTATAGCTGCATTTGCAGTTTGGTTTACCCCTTCCCGAAGGTGCTGTTCCCCTGGAAACCCTCCTGTCCATCCAAGTTTGTCCCCTCCCCCAGAGCCTGCCAGTCATTCAGGAAAGCCTCTCCCCCTTCTGGAAATCTCGGGGAGACTCGGCTTCTGATTGGAACAGGTTCTGGAAATCCCCTACCCCCCCTCCAGAGATTGGCCCTTTGTGTGTCAATCTACCCCCCAACTCCTCCCTTTGTATCCCCCTATTGGTGGAAAGTTTATGTACACGCCCCCTGGCACCTGTCCTTTTAAGCGGTGGGGCGTCCGGGCGGGCCCTCTCTCTCGTTCACCATCCTGAGGTGATGCCCAGGCAATAAAACATCTCCTGTTACACCTCAGAAGAGAGCCTCCTTTTCCTCCTTCGCCATATCTGCAAACTACATCCAGTGCTTGCCTGCCAAGAACCCACCGGGTGGGTTTCTGCAGATCTGTCCAGCGGGCCCTACCGACAGCTGCGCACGCTTCTGGCCAGGGGCCGGGCAAGGCTGGGGTTCACTGATCAGTGACCCACGGAGCGTGACCGCAGTGTCAACTCTTACTAATACAGATAGAATTCCACTTACTAATACAGATAGAATTCCATTTCTAAAGGCCTCCTGCCAATGGTAGACAACATATATTTGCAGATGCTAGCTGCTTATAATGGCTTTTTGCTTTACTAAATGCTGAAAGGGGAAAAAGAGAAGTGATAAAGAAAGAAAGGCAGAAAGAAAAAAAATATAAATTTTTTCTCAGGCAGAAAGAAAAAAATATAATTTATTTATACACAAAATATAAATATGAAGCCCATATTGGATTAAATATTTGATCAGACCACAAATAAATATTATACTAGATAGATGATGGATAATTTGCTCTCCAACATTAATCTCCTGCTAATGCACAACCTCTGGGGACTCTGCAATTATAAAGAATTTTAACCATTTTTCTATTCTGGAGTTTCTTATTTTCTCCAAATATATATTGACAATAGCTAGAATGATACCAAGAACATAACAATGGTCAAAATTAATTTTTTTTCTTTTGTAGTTTTCAGTTTTATTGAATGGATCAAGACTCAGAAGCTTGCTATGTGTAAAACAGAGCAAATAATACGTATAAATCTAGGAAATTTTTGTCAGGTTTTTTTTGTTGTTGTTGTTGTTATTTTTGGGGTTTCTTTTGTTTGTTTTTGTTTATGAAAGCATTTAATGTTTTAAGAGTTTCATTAAAATACAGTGAATGGATATTGTTGATCCACTTAATGACACTAACAGTCACGGTCCAAAGTATTGCTCCAAGTCTCTAGGACATAAAGATTAAAAATGTTAAACCAAAACCAAACCAAAACCAAAAAAATCTCTTCCTAGCAGCTACTCATTTCCTCAGATGTGTCAGCCCCAGTATTCCCCAGCCCTCCCCAGCCCCAGACACACAGGACTTTGGTTTCTCAGGCACTGACTGCAGTGGGTGGGGCTATCATCCTTCTGTTATCCCCAGGGATGAAGCCGGAGCAGGGCAGGCAGCAGTGCTGTGTCAAATCACTGACACCCAGTTCAGATCATGGAGAGGCTGAGTCTCTGCACTGCTGGGTCAGCACACAGCCAGAGGCCTCCTAACAGCAAAATTATACTCGTAAAAAAACGGTACTGCAATGTTTTTTATAAAATACTAAATGTAGAAGACAGACAAACACCTATTTGACTTGAATAGTAACATTAATCTGCCTCTCTTCTACAAAAAAATCAGTACCTCTATTACTGGTAAATTGCAATTTAATTTTCTCCTAGTCTTGCTTCCGGCCAAAGTTTTCATCAGTCAGTGATACACTATCTGTCTATTGGTATGTTGGTCTTTAAATTCACCTATAACACAGACATAAAAGTAACAAAAACTGTATAAACTGTACAGTTTATCTACGATAAACTGTAACGTTTACTAATTGAATTAATCTGATAACTATCTGGCGAAAATTTGTGTGCTTTTGTTCTAATTTAATCTAACTCTAGTTAAAGATATGTTGGAAAAGATGTGAGCTTGTTTTTAAAAACACCTGCTGTATTCCCATTAGGTTTCTAGGAAAAATTTTCATATAAATTTCTTTCCAAATTTCAATTCCTAGGGGACTAGACCGACCAGACATAATGGAAATCTGGAGAAAGCTGTACTATCCACTATGTACTGCGCACAGATCAAGGCTTTCTTAGCCAGAAAGAGAGGCTGTGGAGAAGCAGCTGTAAGGTCTTTGTGTGACCTGATTGTTAGACACCCCACACAAGACTGTTGGTACAAAATGTTCCTCAGTCATCTTTGCCCAGTTCTGGCAGTCAGGACAGGACGTGTGCTACCTTCTCCCTCCTTGCTCCTCACGGCACCAACAGCTTGTGTGAGATCTGTGGGATCATCCACACTAAACACCATGCAGGTCATTGGCATCCCAGCCACTGATGATTACTGTGTTTTACCATGTAGGCTTTACATTACTGTGGTGAAAGTGAGTGCTAGTTACCTCTACATTATTATTGGGTCTGGTGTATAGACATAAAGAGATAGGAAAAAAAGAAATTCTCACTCCTTGTGTAGTAAAGGCCACACCCCTTTTTTAGAAGGCAACCTGTGGCTTCATTTTTATTTGCCTAATCTACAAAAGGAAAAAAATTAAAGATAATTTTAACTCCATTCTGATATTCTCATTAAGTAAAACTCTTTTATGCCATCAATAGCCTAGGGTTTGAAACCACGTGTGTTTAAGGTTATTATATTATATCATTCCTATAGATGATGACTAAACAGCTAATCTCTATAATTCATTAATCTAACTGCCTGAAAATGAGATGTATATTCAAACAATGTGCATGTCTTAGTGACTGCTGGTATCCCAAAAGCTAATGTACTCAGCTGTCTTCAGTAGCTACGACACAATGCAGATACATTTCTTAATGTCTCTTTCCTATGTTGGTTTGCTGAATGCAGCTGAGAAACTGCTTTCTGCATTCACTGAGGAGAGTCTAACATTCTTCTGTACTGCAGCTCACAATTATTAGCAGCAGCAAACTCATTCTGCCTAATAGTAAGTGTCTCTCATTTTTTCCCACACGGCTGGCAGGGGTAGTTGACATAACTGAATGGGGCCTTAGAAGGGCATAGATGTTAATGTACTAAGAATATCTACAAAAAAACATGTATCTGATGCTGCAAAAAAAGGGCTAATTTTAATTAGTACCTCATGACAGCAATTAGAATGCCTACTGGGGGAAATGTGGAAAAGCTCAGTTTTGTTGTTTTATTTGTCGTGTATTTACTCTTTATAGAATGATTATGCAAAACATCTGCTGCATTGTGAGACACACTAGAAAGAAAAGGAAAGTATGAGAGAAGGAAATATGAAACATTTTTATTTTTATATTTTTAGGTATTACTTAATTTTAAAACTACTTTCAAAAAGCTCCTTTCTCCTTAATACTTTCACCAATGATCTCTTAATTTGCAAATGATAGTCAGCCAGCAGCAAAAAGTATTGATGCAAATTTAATGAATGAAATTTCTCAGCCTACAAATCAAAGGAGAGAGAAAAAAAAACAACCCTCTTCATCCTCTTTTCCCTGGTCTATAGTTTATATTCCCTTAATATCTTTGAGTCAGGATTCAGCATGATAGCTAACACTCTGGGACAAATCTCTTTGAGGTATAGATAACCACTAGCTAAGGATCATTTCTGTAGTGTTTTTTTGGTTGGGTAAGAGGACTATAGCATTGACCTGTTCAGTTTATCTCCATAATACCAAACTTACTTAAAAAGGAAGGTTATTCAATTTATAATGTAAAAATGCTTGTTAGACTTTGGAAATAAATCCAAAGAAAAAAATGCAGGTTTTCATGGATTTTTAATTGCTTGTGAAACTGCAGCATTAAACTGTAAGCTTTACATTTTAAGAACTTTTGGCCTGATTTTCTAATCTAGTGCACATCTGAACATTTCAAAGAAGGGAAAACTAAATAGAAATACTACTGTATTGATTTTGGCAGTCTTTTACCTTTACTTCAAGCCTATGGAAATGCCTTTATAAAATGAAGGAAATAATAGAGAAACAAGCCTATTTCCTGTGTTCTTTACAATTTCTAAATCAATTTTTCTTTGGAGAGGATGGACTGAGAGCTTCCTGTGCTTTTATGAAGAAATTGTCAAGAAGCAGACAATTCATCTCAACACTACAGACTTATAACATCACTTGCAGTTCACATACCTCAGACACACTCAAACTTTTGCAAAATATGAGAGAGTTAATGGAGGACTTCAAAATACAAAACCTGTGGCATTCAGAAAAAAAAAATAGTGAAAATGGAAGCACTGGGTTCTATCTATTACAAGCAAAAGATATAGAAGATATAAATCAATAAAACATCTAGTATTTATGTGTGTGTACGAAATAAATAGTTGGAAAAACCTATTTAAAGAAATGTTAAGATGAGTTCATATAATGAGGCTGTTAAAGAGTAAATTAAAAAACAGGCAAGAAAATTCAAACTAAAAATAGCATTATGAAACACAGATTTTATCTTTAAATGTTTAAGCTCCTTCTAGTATCTTTTTATGCCATTATACCAAGAGATTCATATAGCAGCATTGATTTTTGAAGTCAAATGTTTGTAAATCATCTAGAACAGGTAGTTTGACTTGAAATAACCATTGAAAAACATGAGTTTTCAGATTTCACTTTGGCAGTTCTGACATTTCTGATGAATCAATGGATTCATATGAATGAAGAGATATGTTCTTTAGTAAATGTTTTTTGAAGGTTCTAGCTGAACATTAATCTAAAACAACAAAAACAACACATAAAAATAGCAGGCAACATTATATTTTCATGTGTTTTCACAATAAAACCCTCAAAATACAATGCTTTCTAAATAAATAAAGTAAAATAATTTTACAGAAAGACATGCAAAATCACAACTTAGAATAATCATGCTGAATTAATCAGAAAATTATATTTAAATATGTCACATTTGAAATATACATTTTTAAAAATTACTATTACTTTTTATTTACCTACACATTGCATGCCTTGCATTGATATGAGTTTTGATCAGCTGTATTATTTACTTTTAATATCATCTATCTTCCAACAACTGCTTCTACTGCTTCTGTTCCAACATCATTTCCAAGTGAGACAGACAAATTGTTTTCCCATTTTATTAGAAAAAATTATCATTAGAGGAAGAAGCTTGTAAACAACCACAGTTAATGTGAACATATATCTGTATATAATCTTGTTAAGCACATGAAGATACCTTACATATGGAAAAAATAAAAGGGCTTGTAGAAGCTAAGATATCTTCAGGCGTTGGATCTAGAAACTTTTGCACCAAAATTTTCTAGCCATTTCAATTAAAGCTAAATGAATAAATGCAGAAAAATTAATGTTAATAGGGTTGGATCATAATAATTCAGTTTGGAGAGGACCTCAGGAAATCTCTACTTCAACCTCCTGCTCAAAGCAGGGTCAGAGGGTCAGATATGAGGTCAGATCAGATTGCTCAAGGTTTTATGCTGAAAACCAGGAATGGAGACCGCACAACCCTTAAGAACAGCCTGCTTTAGTGCTGGGCTGACTTCATAGGGGAAAAGCTCTTCTTTACAAGCCAATCTGAACCTCTCTCCTTTAAATTTATGACTATTGTCTGTCATCTTCCTGTCAAAGCCTGGCTCTCTTTTTTTGATATTGTCAAAACATCTCTTTCCCAGTTTAAATTAACTTGCCATCTAAACTGAACCTCAGCAGAGTGGCTATAAAAAATATACACTTTTTTCATTCTACATACGCATATGGTATATGTATAGGCATAGGTCCAGGTCTGTATACCTCTTGCCTCTTAAAATAAAACTTTATTTTCTCAGTTAACAAGCAAGCAACAAATGTAATCTAGCTGTCCTTCCAGTATTAGATGAATGTTGCTGAAAAAAAAAGCACAACAGAACACCAAAGAAAACTACCTATACTAAATATAACTAAATATAAAGATGTAAGGAAGCTTAGCACTGTTCACTGAAGGATAAAAGACATATCTGATGGCTTTTAAAATGAGAGTCCATCTCTTTTTAGCAACAGTAAGTCTGCTTCACAGCCCTGTGAAGGAATTATGGTAAACGTGACAGGATTCATCTATTCTTTCATAGTATCATATCTTTGATGGCTAGAATGTAGACATCTACACAGAGCAAGTATTTCTGTGTACTGTTTAACAAGAAATAAATACCTCTAAGGCATACTTCATTCAAGCTGTCTTAGAGATCTACCTTATAGATGTCAAGTGAATCCTATCTGAGGAGTATATAAGATATATACATGGTATCCACACATACCATCTACATGCATAAATAGGAGTCTGTGACATGATGCATGCAATCAGAGGCAACTTTCAAGACCAAGTATAATTGTACCGCATTGTTTTATATCTACTAAAACTAGTATGATTCCATGAAATATGACAGTGAGCAATATACAGTGCACCTTTCCATTCTTAAAAATTAGCTTTAAACAGGAAAGCAATTTGATTTAATTTGGAATGTAAATTGTCTAGAGATCTGCAATGGGTACTGTGCAACAAAGTCAGGGGCATTTACTTAATCTCATTTTCTCCTCAAACACAATTCTGTGTAACTGTTAAATGTTAGAAGATATATTAGTAAGACAGCAAATATAATTACGTAGTACGTAAAAACCTAACAGGACTTCTATTTCTATAAGTTAGTAATGATTTATATTTCCTTTTTTTTTTCCTATTGGAACCTAACACATATAATTCACAGGACTGATGTTGTGTGCTCTTTAGTTCTAGAGAAAGCATGATTTCCATATATATGTGGATATATAAAAATATATTATATTAAAAATAATGTGCTTATTTATGTAAGACTGGGACCACCTGGTTTTCTGGTACAGAAGCTGAATCACAGAGTAAACAGTGAACCTGCATCCAAATGAAAATGGCTTCTTTTTCTGAATGAAATAGCCTACCAAAGTATTTTTAAACAACTTGGTTTTCATTTCAGAAGAATATGATGTATTATACATATACTTTTAATATGTCACACGTTGCATTAATTTTTCCTAATCTGAGTCTACTTTGTCTGTTATGGTAGCTGGCAAGTGAGGTCCCCGTTTTTATCTTGACCCACGAGCTTTTCCATCTTATCCTCTCAAACGGCTCTTCTTACAAGGGCAAGTGAATGAGTTGCTGGTAGAGGTCTTTCACTCAACCAGGCTTGACTATCACACTTTCACAAGGAGACCAAGACAGCCCCCTTTCTTCTCCCATCTGCAGTGTGGCAATGGCTCACAGATGCCCCCAGCCCCATGCACACAGAGGGCCATGGTTTGTCAGGCAGTGACAGGTGGGGGATGTCAGCTCCTCCCCAGCAGGGCCATCCCAGAGCTGAAGCTGGAGCAGGGGAGGAGCAGCCACCGGCCCCAGCACAGGGCTAAACCCAGCTACCTGGTCAGGCCATGGCAAGGCTGAGCCTTTGCTGTGCTGGATCAATGCACAGCTGGGGCATGCCCCTACTGAGGGCAGAAACTGTATTGACTGGGCTACAGTCTATTTTGTCACACAGATATAGTTTCTTTTCTTCACAATCCTTGTATTTTTCTCCTTATCTCTTCTATTTCTATTATATCCCTTCTGAGAGGTTATAGCACAAACGGTACGTCATACAAAAGATGGGGACTACCATGTCATCAAACCACCCAGTGATATAATGACACACTAAGGTGTAATTCCTATTCCTTTTGTAGTAATTTCTGAAATTCTGCTTCCTTTTTTGGACAGTTTGTTACTTTTGACTCAGACATCTATTCATAATGGATCAAGAAAATCATGAAGAAATGGTCCTGAGATATTTAGCACAATTTAGCACATTTTCATGTATGTATATGTTCATCATGTATGTATAACTGGAATTTTTTTTTCCTCATATAAATGGTTTTATGCCAATTCTAAATATAATCAGACATTTTATAACCCAGTTATTTAGTTGTCATGAGATCACCCTACAACTCTTCATAGCTACCTTTAGTTTTTCCACACTAAACAGTTTTGTACCAGCAGCACACTTTGCCTTCTCTATATAATTTTCAAATCATTCATGAGAGAATCATAATTTTTCATCACTGCACAATGATTTTTCTATTCAGTCCTCTATACTCCTCTTTAACCAACTATGAACCTATTCAATATCTTTCCTTATTGTAATGAATTCTCTTCAACGAGATGATTTTGTTTCTTTTATATTTTTAATTATTAAATACTTATTGATCAATATTATCATTTACTTCTTCAAGAACATTGATAAGTTGGTGAAGCATGACTTTTCTTCACCAAAGCTGTATGGATCTTCTCATTATATCATGTGTATCCGTGCATCTACTGATACTGCTCTTTATTATGGCATCTATTATCTTGCTTGTAGTAGAGTTAGATTTATTCATCTACATTTCCTAAAATCATTGCTAGAGGCCTCTCTAAAAACTGGTGTCAGTTTAAATTTTCAGCTTACATTCTTTTGGTACTGAGACTGATTTAGCCAGAGAGCTACAAACCACAGTCAATCTTTCAGCAATTTCATACGTGAGTTTCTCTGCAAGTCCTAGACGAATATCATGTGTCTGTACTGATTTATTGTTTGCCATAAAAATTTTTCTGAAAATTTCTTATCTTGACAGTTCAACTTGAGATCATTCCACAATTTATCCACTCAATTTATCTGAACTCACTTCAGCACCTCAATGTCTTTCTTGAAGTGAGGGGCCAGAACTGGACACAGGATTGGTCACACCTCAGCTGTGCTGAGTACAGAGGGAAAATCACTGCCCTGGTCCTGCTGGCCACGCTATTTTTGATACAATCCAAGGTGACACTTATATTGTGGTCACCTGGGCACACACTGGCTTATGTTCAGCTGCTGTTGACCAGCACCCCCAGGTCCTTTTCTGCTTTGCAGCCACTCTGTCCCCAGCTTTTAGTGCTGCCTGAGTTTGCTGTGATCCAAGTGCAGGACCCAGCACTTGGTCTCATTGAACCTCATGTTGTTGACCTCTGCTTATTGACCCAGCCTGTCCAGATCCACAAACTTACTGAGGGTGCTCTTGATCTCCTCATCCAGATCACCAATAAAGACATTCATCGGGACTGGCCCCAGCGCTGAGCCCTGTGGAACCCCACCTGTGACTGGCTGCCAACTTGATGAGGCACCATTCACCACCCCACTCTGGGCCTGGCCATCCAGCCAGTTTTTAAGCCAGTGAAAGAGTGCACATGTGCAAGCTGTGGGCTGCCAGCTTCTCCTGGAGAATTCTGTGGGAGACACCGTCAAAGGCAGCACACAGACATTCCCAAACAAACATGGAGACAAAAACAGGAAACAAACTCTGCCAATTACACTAATTAATGGGCTAGCAAGAATCTAAAGGCACCACTTTGTGGAACATCAACTTTGATTCTTGCCAGGCTGGGGAGCTGGCAATAGTCTGTGCTGGTATGCTCAAGGAGACTGGGCACTGTGTTTGCTAGAGAGCACAGAAATGGACTGACAGTGAGTTAGGGACACATGGGACAGGTAGGAGGGTCTAGGATCTGGGCAGGAGTGCCAGGTGGAAATGGATCCTGCGCTCAAGGCATTCAGCAATGTATGTTTTTTTGTGAACCAGGAGTGTTTTGTGTGCGCTTCTATCTCTGCCAGTTCAAGAGAAGGAAATGGCTGTCTGTGTTTTTGTATTTAGGTGTTATTGAAAACAATACCCTGTTTGTGGTAATCTATGTGACCAGCCATGTCAGTGTCCTCTGTGTGTGTGCCTCTGGGACACATCCACATCTTCACTTCTGATTGAATCTGTACGCAGGGAAGAAACAGCTGCATGCCTCAACATGCTCAGGTCCCCTGAGCGTTGTCCTGGGTTGTGTGGCCAGGCAGGAGGGATACCTGGATCAAAGCAGCTGGGAAAGACAGCCAAGCTCCTACTATCTCCTAACATTCTCAAGTGGCACCATTTCTGCTTTGTGAATTTTGGCAGGTTTTTTGTTGGATTTCTATTTGTTTGGCTGGGGTATTTTAGTCTTCTTTCATTGCTCTAGTGGTTACTTGGAAAGGGTGGTTTTTAATTGTAACTGGCAAGTCAAGCAATGTATGTAGGCCTCTGGTTTGGTACTTTTGATGTTCTATTTTATTATCTAGTCTTAAAAAAGCAGTCAAAATAATGGAAATAGCAGTGTAAACCCAGGCATAATTAAAAAAATACCAAACCCTAGAGAGAAATTGCAGTGCATTTTCCTTTGTAAAACACTCCAAAGGTAAATACATTTATTGGAAAGATCAATACTGGAACTCAGTTTGAGACTAACAGCCACAATTTAGGTGGCTCTTAACAATGCATTCATATCTGAATTCCTATTTAAAACATGAATATCCTGTAGAGGAAAAAAAAACCCAAAACAATGGCTCAGTTCATTTATTTTAGCACAAGCTTTTGGTGTCATAATGATGATTTAACAGGATAACCTTTTACAAAGTCAGGATTAAAATCTACAGAAGAGGATGGCAGAAGAGGCAATCTAAATCTTTTTCCAGGCTGTCCTGGGGTGACTTTTTGATGCTTGTATCCCCTGTTATCTTTTCTGTTTATGCTGTATGTTAAGTTCTGTACCTTTAGGACTAAGTAACCCCTGATAAGTAACAGCTGTGTTAATTAACCAGTACAGCCTTGCCCCTGATGAGTAACAGCTCTATCCAATAAGGATGAGTGAGATAAAAGAGGGAAAGCTGGTAAGGGGAAGATGGTCATGGAGGAGTAGCCTGGAGGAGCATGAGCAGAGGCTCATGGAGCAGGGTCCTGGAGAATCACTGCTGTGAGACTGGTTTGGAGAGTGAAAGGGGAGAAAGAAGATGTGTAGAGTTTGTTTTGAAAACAGCATTCCCTCCTCTGCATTCCTGCTCCTGGACTGTGCTCATCTGAGACCTGTCCTGGACTGAAAACCCAGAGAGACATCTGGATCTCACACCTGTGCCCCTGGGGCCCAGGATGGCATTTTTCCAGCACCGGAGGAACTGAGACTGAGCGAGCTGAGCTACCCACAGCAAGGACTTTCTGAATCTACCATCTCACTCCAGAGCAATGAAAGGTCCTATTGTTTCATACTATTCATTCTTTATGCTTGTGGGCACTTTATTTGTTAAATAAATAGTTTTTTCCACTTTTCTATGAGGAAGTTCTTTTTTCCTGGACTGGTTGGAGGAGGGGCCTTTTAGGTTTGCCTCTCAGAGGGACCCCATTCAGGGGTTCTCTTACAAATTTGCCCTAAACCAGGAAACAGGCCCTGGAACATTTTGCATTATAATCTCTTACTGAAACTGTTGAATTAAAGGGCAAATTCTAGTGAATTTGGAGACTAAAGAAAAAAACCCAAACATATATGTGCTAAAATCATACAGAAAATACAACCTAATTTTTTTTATATTTCAAAGACTATGTAAATGTATTTTATTCAGCAAATAACCAGGTTTTCTAAAAGATGCCTCATTCCTATTGATCTTCAACTGTGGATCAGTAGTTCTGATTTTTTAACTAACAGTTTAAATTATAAAAGTGTTTTGTTTTGTTTTTCTTTGTCATTATTTATGTCTTACAGCAAAAGTTAAATGCTTTTGAATATGATGTAGAAGATGACACTGTAATTTTGCAAATTTGAGTTTTACACCTTCAGTCAGAAACCTTCAAAGAAATTGTTTTTATCGGACAACTTTGATATTAGGATTATATTTTCAGTATCTCTACTGCATGATGAATTTAAACTGTATGTGGTGTACAGCACGTGGTAAAGAACTTCTTTAGTAGAAGATTTCTTTCAGCCCCAAGTACTTACACTTCTCAGAGGTTCCCCCTAGCCATTATGATATAAAAACTATACAAAGTGTAGGTTTTTCCACAGCCAAGAACTATCAAAATTACTTTTTAGCCTGTGGATTATTTAGTTTTTTAATGATACTGTATATCTTTGCCAGTAACTTCTCTATTTCACACCGAATTTCCTTCACAACCCTCAAATGAATATTATCTGGTTTTAGTGATTTACGACACTTAATTTTTTAAGTTGCTCTCTAACTTCCTCCTTGGAGGCTATCATTTTGTTAAGGCCACAGTATAATTTCCCATGAAAAGTGCCCTTGGAAGAGTGATTTCCCTGTAGCCCTAGATAGTAAAGATGGATGCAAAAAAAATTAATTTTACTCCTTTGCTATTTTACCATCCTCTCTAATTGCTCCCCTCACTCCTTTTTCCAATACTCTCCGTGTCTTGTATCTTCCAACTTATGTGCAGCATAAAGTTTTATTATTTATATTGTTACACCTCCCAGGGTTGACAATGTGAAGTGCATGCTATGGAAAAGCATGCAGAGCAATCTTGATGTTGCTCAGCAGAAAACCTTTTGTACCTCCTTAGTGACCTTGCATGTGTATTGACACTTAGATCCTTTCAAGGAGGGTAAAACACTTCAAAGTAAAGGTAGCATTTTACAAACACTGCTGAATGAATGTAAGTTACTCTGGAACAAAGCAGGCGAAACTTTGTTGTTGAACAAAACCCTTGTGGATATAAATGTAGAAAAAAAAGCTTTACCATTAAGAATTCTTGTCTGAATGGGAGAAACGTGTTTTACAGTTCCTTTTTCCCAAAGCCCTTGTTAACTGACTGCTAAATGTACCTTCTCTGAAGTGTATTCAGTGGGAATATGGCAAAAACTTTTTAAAGTTTTCTTACTGACTTCTTACAACATGCCTCCTTCTTAAAGAGTGCAGCAATGTGTAGTGAAGAGTGGATGCTGATGAAAGATGAATGCTGGAGTAATCAGTCTTCAGTCCCCTCGTTCTATGGTCAAGACTATCATCCCTGGACTGCTGTTGCACAATGAAACACGCAGGCAGAGAAAATCTGCCTCTTCACTTGCAATGAGTCCTGATAAGCAGGACAGGTTGTGGAGTCTGTAAATATGTATGTCTGTAAATAAGGTCTCTGCCCTTATCGTGGAGAGGCCATGGCTTTGTGTGCTGCCAACCCTGAACTGGGGATCACTGGTTTAAAGCCTGTGTCAGTGACTGCTGTCTCCTTTGCTCCAGCTTCACCTCTGGGGTGGCCAAGCTGAGGAGCTGCTGACATCCCCAGACACAGATGCAAACCATAGCTGTTTTTGCCCATGGGGACTGTGGGGATGGAGGCTGAATAGAGAGAGAATCAGCACAGAGACCTCACTTCCCTGGCAAAGGGGAAGGAGGATGCAGCAATTATTATTTCTTACTGAGGTTTTTCCTGTGTGAGACAAATAGGACTCTTCAAATATGAGAATGTTAATAAGTATCTGTTATCCTTGCCTTTCTGGTGTGGTCCCTTTGGCCCATAAAATCCCTACCCTAATCAACTGTCTTTTCATCACTTGAATATGGGTCTGATATTGGGAATAAGAAGTTCTGTGCAAGTTGAAGGATGGGAATGACAGCCTGATGATACACGCACACTACCAGCTGAAAGGCTAAAATTATCTCCGGAAAAATATCTCTGTGAACAGTGTGGCTTCAACATGGATATAAATACCAGTGGTCATTATGTCATGTTTGCCTTATGCAGAGAACTGTCTGCTCTTCAGGAACCTGCTTTTAATCCTGAAGCAGTAGATACAGCATATTAATTTCTGCTGGCTTCATAGTTCTCTTCTTATACATTTCCTTCTTCAGAAGGGGATATTAATTACTCAGTATGAAAATAAGGATCAGATAGGCTCATGACACCATGAAAAAATTAATTTCATAGATTTCCATGAAATCTTATTGAAGATGTGAAGTTAATTGAAGTCTGTTGACAGGTTCAAGCTATAAAGAAATTAGAAATTTTGAAAGAGGAAAAAAACTGAGAAGAAGATTGAGTCTCATAGATACAATTGTAACTTTTAAATTAGGAATATATGAAGGAAAAGGTTTTAGATAAATCCTTTAACTCTTTGCCTCAAAACACAGTTGGACAAAATCCCAGGCAGTCTGATCTAAGCAGATCCTACTGTCATTGTGGGGTTGGACCAGATAAGCACTAGTAGTCTCCTCTAGTCCGTATAGATTTATTGGTTTGTTATTATTAACATACAATTTTTTATTTCTTTGAACCTAAATAATGTTTAGAGAAACACAGAGGGATGTTACTGAGTGCAGATCCTCCTACTAGAAACAAATATTTCTGCTGGTTTTATCAACACCCCTCTGAAAAAAAGAAAGGACAGGCCATTCCAGAAAAATATTTCCCTATTTTGCTAATGTTAAATAAAACTCTGAACAACAAACAAACTTAGAAAAATCTTAGATCACCTATTAAAAAAATCCTGTTAATAGCTTTTTTTGGTCAAGGTCTTTTATGATAGACCTATTTAGCATTAATTCATGACTGGTGAGCTGAACAATTTTCTGCAAATGATAATTCTGTAATATTTATTATCAACCTAAATCACCCACTGGATATCCCCTTTCTGACCTATGAGATTTGAATAACCAATTGTATTTCTACAATAATTACTACACTATTAAGACAAGTATAATTTCATTGCTAATAGAAAATTTATAGAAGTCAATCTAGTCCTTCTAAAGACAGTAGGAAGAGGATTGGATTGTAAATCAGTAATAGAAACTGGATTTTTTGATTATCATTAATAAGTTCATAAGTGGAATTGAAAAAGCATTCTTGGCATTCTGTATGACAAATGCCAAGCACAGAATCCATTGTGTCCAGTGGTATTAATCTTTTCTTTAATAGCCACTGTTAACCATAGTGCAATATGATATAGTTTATTGTCAGTCCAATACCAAAGAGATAACAGGGTTTTCCTCTGAATGACTAAACAACCAAAGCCTTATGTCATGGCAAATGGTGGAACACAGAGCAGAAAAGTCAAAAGACAATGGAAGGCATTCAGCAATAACTGCTTTCCTGATAGTTTAATGCATGTACATTTATTAAAATGAAAATAAATCCAAAACAGATGATAAGGCACAACATACACTTCAATAAGACAGAACAACTTTAATGTAGACATTCCAGATTACAGCAAAATGAGCACTGCATTTCAAGTTTCTCCCAGATGGGAGGCAATTGTAGTGTGTTGAAGAACACATTACTTGGAGAAATAGATAAAAATATTGGAGGAGGAAGAAAAGCCCATAAACTACTTCTCCCAAACCCAAACTTAAAATATTTATTAGGGCTTTTTAAAATACAATTATCAACTTAAAAGAACAGCAACTTCAGAACAGTAGACAAAATTTTACATCTCTAAGATATATATTGAAAAATTACTTCAGGAAATACTATTTCTCTGTCAGTTCTCAGTAGAGTTGATGATATGTACTACATATATAACCCAAACTCAATATTTGATCAAGATTTCTGAAGAAAAAAGAGACCTTACAGAAAGTATCCAATTCCAACAGACATTTGATGTACCTAGTAATTCTGCCAGTTGCAACTGTACAGGCACATATAAAATTTCCCTTTGCCAACAAGGAAATGCCACAATAAAAAGATAGTTATTTTTGTGTCATTTGGATAATTGTAGTAGCAATGCTAGTCAGTGTTCATTGCCTTACTAGCACTGATGTAAGGAAATGCAGGGAAAGGGTGTAGTCGAAAAGCTTAAGTCCTGCATTAAACAAGATTCAGCAATATCACTGTCACAATCAAAAGAAGTTCTTCTTCAACATTGGTGGGTAATCCACTGAGTGTGATAAACCTTAAAAGTGATAGAAAAATCTATTTAGTTACATCCATCCATAAAGAAAAAAAATCTGAAGGGTAAGTTCTTTTATATTAGACCTTTACAAGCATCTCAAAGACTGTGTAAACTGAGCATTGTGTATATATAGGCATGTGCATGTGAGAAGACAAAAACACTGAATATAATATTAACTCATTGTACTTCTGTCCAACATTTACATTTAGGTCTTGCCCAGGCATTTTCAGAGTAGAGCAAAATATTATGGCAGATCCAGTTTATATATATTCTGGCAAACTCTTATTCTTAGTAGTACTTGTGGGGCTGTTTTAACACATACTTTAAAACAAAGTTTAAATATCCCTTTGGGTAAAATGAAAGACATAGATTAAAACAAAATTATTGATCTGATTTCTCTTACCTTTTTTTTTTTTTTTTGTATAAAAGAGGAATATAAAGGTCTGTATTGAATGTAAATATGAAAAAAATCACATCTTAAAACATTGGCCTACTAAACTTTAAGCTGCTAATGTCTAACTTTTCTAATCACAGATTAATTAAATCAATTATCTGTGGATAAGATAAAAGGCCATTCAGTTTCTCTCTTACATCATGTTTTCCAGCCTGTTATTTCAAGAGTTACAGAATTTAGGTAGATTACAGCATTTATTAGTACAAGTCTGATATATTTTTTCCAAATTAAACATATATAAAAGTTAATTAACATCCTCTACTCAGTGCCCACTGCAATACTGGTCCTTATTAAGATCACAACAAACTGTGACTATGGAGCATAATAATTTATTTTTATAATGTGATTATAAAGCAAAGAAATGATGGAACAGCTACTTTTCCGTATCTTTGGTATTTTATATATTTTAAGAGATAATATTGTTCTTTATGCCTTTAACAGTTAAAAAAAATCAAATAAATTCAGATATTATGAAATATCAGTGGTTATTTTCCATTCCATATCCTTTCATACTCTTCTGTTGGTAGGGGTACTGCTGGGGCAAAGCAAACCCTTGTAGAACTTCTACCAAAATTACAGTGTGCACAATGCAGAGCAATACATTCATACTTCAGTGGTGGTAGCATAGTCAGGAAAACACCCTTACATTTGCAGAAGTTCAGTAGAGTTTAAGCAGATAATGCATCTGCTAAGTTTCCTGAATCACACAGGAAATTAAACTCATTAAAAAAATTAACAAATAACCTTAGGGGATTATTTTTCTGTCAACCATTTAATATGTTATTCTTAAAATATATTTTCCTCATTAATTGAGTACTACTGAGATGAAAATATTTGATTTTTTGCTGATTTGTTGTGACATTCAGAATTCTTTGGTAAACACATTCTGTGAGAAACTATTTGAACCCCTTTTTAACATTCGGGTTTTTTTCACTAAGCTGTAATCCACTCTCAGTTGCTTATTTGATTACAATCTATACAGAGAAAGTAAAATTTGATTCTACACCTCAGAATTGTTATGTATTCTAATTATTTGGGAAATTAATACCATTCTTCATAATGGAAAAATAAAAAGGGAGTAACATTCAGTATGAAATACAGATGATTTGTTTCAAATTTGATTAACACAGCTAGATGTGTTTTATATACAGGTTTCATCTTATTACTTTAGAGTAAGACTGGTTTTAATGCAATAAACCTACAATAGCATGGAGTTTTATAAACTTGGTAGAACACAACTTACTTGTTTTCTTGTGGCATGATTTACAAGAAATTAATATTTGTTCTTTGATTCTCTGCTGTGCATTGCTTGATACTAAGAAGAAGTCCTGCAAGTAAAGATGAACACATACATGTACTTTTTTCTTATCCAATGGGACAAATGAAAAGCTTTGTTTTAAACAAAAAATTAGTTCTGCTTAAAAGGGAAAACATCAGTCATTCATCAGGATTCCAAGCAGGGAAACCTTTTTCTGTTTATCTAATTTATAAATGGTCTGGAAAAGGGACCAAACAGGGACATAGTCAGCTATCCATACAAGCCTATTATAAAAAATATGTCCAAGGTCATGTTGAAAAGAACAGCAAAATCCCTTAACAAACGTGGAGGAGGCAGGAAGGGTGAAGGGAGAAGAACGAAAATCACCACCCCCACCAAAACCAACAACGAAATTCCAAACTATTAGATGAAACTAAAAATAGATAAATGTAAGTAAGATGGGTAAGTAAACCCCTTGCTTCACATATGAAGTGATGATCTCTGACTGACCATTGTCATTCTGATTCAAATTTTAGTTTATGATACTTCTGTGAAAACATCAAGCTTAGTGCTTGGTGCAAGTCAAACAAGACATTAAATCTTGGTCCTCATAAGTGATTGCAATTAACTGGACATTTTGGGGGGAAAAAAACCCAGCAGTGCTCAAGTCTTCCATCAGGTTTCTTGAATGAATTGAGGACTATTTCCTTCTGCAGATAATAGATTATGTGACTAGGAACCACTCACTGCTGGATTTCCTGGAAGTCTAGGAAATCTTACTTCACAACATAACTAGCAGTGGTATCTTTGAATAAAGAGGTGATAACAGTGTGGAGCTTAAGATCTGGATGGAAGGCTGTGTCCGGAGAGCTACAGTCAGTGCCTTTATTTTCAAGTGGGGATCAGCAACAAGTGTCTCACAAGGGTTCACACTGAGATTAATACTATTTAATATCTTCACCCATGACATAGACAGTAGGATCAAGTGCACCAAGCTTTGTGCAGACCAAGCTGAGCAATGCTGTTAGAACCATGGAAACAGAATATTCTGAGTTGGAAGGGACTCACAAGGATCACTGAGTCCAGTTCCTGGTCAGGCTCAGTATTGAGGCCAGTCCTATTTAAGGTCTTTATTGATAATCTGGATGAAGATATTTTGTACAGCCTCAGAAACTTTGTGAATGACACTAAATTGGGTAGGAGTGTTGACCTGCTGAAGGGTAGGGGGGCTGTGCACAGGGGTCTGGACAGGCTGGATGGATGGGTTGAGGCAAAGTGTGAGGTTCAACAAGACCAAGTGCCAGGTCCAGCACCTGGGTCAGAGCAATCCCCTGCAGTTCTACAGGCTGAAGACAGAGTACCTGGGAAAGTGCCTTGTGGAAAAGGACCTGGGAGTGCTGGTCAATGGCAGCTGAATGTGATCCAACATGTGCCCAGGTGGCTAAGAAGGCAAATGACACCCTGGCCTGTATCAGCAATGGTGTGGCCAGCAGAACTAGGGAAGTGATTGTTCCTCTGTGCTTTTCAATAGTGAGTTGGCACTTTGGGCTCTGTATCCAGTTTAGAGCCCCTCACCAAGAAGGACATTGTGGTGCTGGAGCAAGTCCAGAGAAGGGCAATAAAGCTGGAGAAGGTTCTAGAGTAAGACCTATGAAAAGTGACTGAAGGAGATGGGGTTGTTTAGCCTGGAGAAGAGGGTTCTGGAAGACCTTATTGCTCAAGTACCTGAAAGGAGGTTGTAGCAAGGTGGGGGTCTGTGTCTTCTCCTGGACAAGGAAATGGCCTCAAGCTGCTCGAGGGGAAATTTAGTTTTGACATCACAATGAATTTCTTCTATGGTAGGATGGTTAGGCATTGGGATGGGCTACCCAGGGAAGTGGTGGTGTCATCATCCCTGGAAATGTTTAAGAAATGACTGGACATACCACTTGGTGTTATGGTTTAGTTGACAAAGTGGTGTTCAATCAAAGAGTAGACTTTAAGATTTTGAAGGTCTTTTCCAATTGCAATGATTCTAAGATTCTATGATTTTTGCAAATTATCCAAAAAAGCGCATTATATTTTGGATCATATCTTGGAGTATTGTGAATGAATAGAAAAATATTTATCTTCTTATTTTGATGAGAAAAAGAGGGAAATCTGTCGCTTTCTGTGGTTTTGTTATTTGTTGGGTTTTCTTTTTCTTGTTGACATGGTTTGTTTGTTTTGGTTTGGTTTTTTTTTAATTTTGGTTGGTTTGCTCTTTTTGTTTTGTTTGTTTATGGTTGGTTTTGGTTTTGTTTTGCTTCAGTTTGGGTTTTGAAGTATTAGTTTAATAGCTGAATCCAAAAGCTTTCTATGTTCATAACTCTTATGTATACACTGTCTTCTCCAGACATTGATGAGACTTCCTTTTAATCCCTTCCATATACTGAAGGGCTGTGGCTGGCCTAATTGTGTCTGTTTTGGCCAAATGATTTAAGCACAGCTAGGACTGAGTTCCAACAAAAAAAGTTGGTAGTGATAGAGAAATCAGGGAAAAAACATATCTACGCACCACTGTTTAAATTAAATGATAGATCTGGCCAACTCCTTCTTCTAAATTACTGCTCATTTCTAACTCAATTTGAACTTCACTTGCTGAAGACCCATATTACAGTGAAAATTGCAACCTTCTAAATGTCTTTCATCAATCACTCTGTAGACAACTATTCAGAATAATGTATATGTTCTGATGGTTGTGCTTTTAGTACTAACAACAATTTAGAAGTCATAATGTTTTTTCCTTGATTCTCTAAGTGAAAAATTATCTTGTAGTTCTTTTCTCTAATGTAATATTGCCATTGTCAGCTGAAGTAAACACAATTTTGAATTTCATATCGATAATAAGGTACTGCTGAATGAATAACCCCAGCTGGAAATGCGGTAATGACCTCTCACCAGATGTCAATGACATTTCCATTTGAGATAGTCTTCTTACATTCCTAAATCTTGGTTCTTAATCTCTTTCACATATACTCCTATCTGTGCAATCTTGCTGGTTGTTTCTTATCATAATTTTCTTATCTCAGAGATAGATGTGGTATGCCTCTGGCTTTTGAGGATTATATTGCAGTCTGAATCCTACCCAGTTTATCCAAAATAATTCCTTCTGGTTAAGCTTTGTCACTGTTTCTGACTATTGTAAATAAATCAGATATATTTTGATCTCAGTACTTACTTTATTTAAAACTTTAGTTGTCATATAAAGTCCCTAAATTTACATATTAGCCAGTAAAAGTAGTCTCTTCTCCTGAATCCCCACTTACTTCTGTGGAGCTCTGCATAAACTAAAGCATTGGTTAATGACGAGATGCTAGACTGCTTTCAACTGACATATAACTAAAATTTGTTTAGACAAGATTTGATTTACATTGAATGGTAAACACTGAAAATTTGAAGTATCAGCTCTAAAAACATAATTAAGGAACCTGAAATGAAACTTAGAAATTAAAACTGTTACCCCATTCCTCAAAAGTTATTAGAAGCATCTAAACGGTTACAATGCCTCATTTCCCACCAGTAACTACTCCAAATAGATAAAATTTGTTTTTTAACAAAGCCTCCTATTATTGGCAGTATAAAAAGTTTAGCAGTGTTTTGGAATCAAGGCATTTTTTATGTAGGGAAAGTGTATAATTACATTTTTAAGAGGATATCAAATGATGGAAGACAAATTAGCTGGCAAGACTTAAATAATGAAATGTGGAAACTTGTAGTGTTTATTGTTTATAATTAAATGATGTAAGAAATTGATGAATTTCATTTAAATCCCATGTGGGGAAGATTTAAAATCTTATCCTTAAATACTTTATCTACAAATTGATATGCTAGATTGGAAACTTTAGGAATATCCTTAGTAGATTTCCTCTTGAAGCTACTTTATCAAAAATGGAAACTACATGTTTGATGGGACAGCAAAAGTGTAAATATAAAAGTCTAATCTGGGGATGAGTGCACCTGGATGAGGGTGATGTGCAAACACTTCTACACAGGCTGCTCATTGTAAGGCGCACAGAGTGGAAAACCACCAACTAATAAATTACTTGGACTGCTTGGGTACACTATGACATGTGATATCTGGGAATTTGATCCCCATCACTGCAAAGGCAGTTGAAATTCCATTTCTCATCAAGAGTGAATGCACTAACTGCAAAAATGTTCAGCACATTAGATCAGAACAGGAGGTTGATCCTTCTGCTTTCTTTCCATTTGATGTGCTTAAGAAACAAAAAAAAAAGATAAATTCTTTAACTTAGGAAAAAATTAAAACTAAGAATCTAAATTCAAGGAGTCTAGATACTTTCAGATACTGACACAGTGGCTGTCCCTTAGAGTTTAAAATTTTTAGAATATTTGTACAATAGTCATAATCACAACACGTATCTAATAATAATTTCCTTCTTGTGGGCAATGATTGAGCTGCCATTTTTGTTTTTGAGTATTAGCTCTAGATTATGGTTAAGTAACAAGTAAAATAATGTTTTATATATTTGTGAAGTATTTCATTTTCTTTTGCCACTTTTTGCTACCTCAGACATATAAAATTTACATATACAATTTAATGATGTTATTAAAAAATACAGTAATTTGTTTTATTCATTAGCTGTACAAAAATCTGAAGTAATCTACCATACAAAGGAAGAATGCCGTCACTTAGACCTTTAGTTCTGAATCAGCAATCTTAATTCTGTGAGGTTTTATTCAGAATCAATCAATTTACTATAACAGAATTTCATGAGAAATAAATGAGAATAGCCCTGCACTCGTTATATTTGTGCAAATTTCAGCAAGGTTAGTTCTTTCATGTTTGGAATATTACTAATTTTCAAGACAACTTATTTTCTCCTAGAAAGAAAAATCACAGTAGAAATATCTCTTCTTGATAGCCAAATTCTTCATTTGTAGTTTTTGTCAAAAGAAATAAGATACTAAAGAAGGGCATAAACTAGGGTCAAAATTTTTCCATTGATTCAGCAAGCTTTCTAAATGTCAATGCTAATCTCAACTTTCATACATTTTGAACCAGAGAATGTTACCAACTCTCTCTGTTGAGGACATAGTCTCAAAAATGTCAGCTGATTGTCTGAGATGTAAGTTCCCTAAGGTGTTACCCATAAAGGGTATATCCCTGGGTGCTGCTATATTGAATTAATCTCTTTTCTAGGATGGAATAGGCATGCTTCCTCCCCAGTGAGTCCAGCACATTAAGAACCATAGAAGTTATACCTCCTGTAATGCTTTGTTCTTTACTGACACAATGTCTCACAAGAGCATAAAGGCAAGCAGTCCTGTGAGAGTTCTGTAACAATGAGTAAGTATCTAACGTGGTTCTCTTACAGATTTCACTCACAATCTGGTGATTTCTAGATGACAGACAATTTTCAAAAAGCATAGGAGTGACAGGATGCTACATTCAACATATACTCAGCTTTTAAACAGCATCATTAAAATGTTCTACAACCTTGATAAAAATATCTTTCTAAATTCTGAGATTAATGCTAGCAGTTGAGTACACAATAGAAGTTATTATTATCTTCAGAATACAGGTGAAACACAGGTGTAAGAATTCAGGCACAAAGTAGCAACAGATACCACTTGACAAATCAAGTTGCAATGTATAAATTAATGTTTTCATTTACCATAGGAGAGGTCATTTCACTTTTCGAATCCTAGACCAGTTGTCTTGGAGAATTAATAAGATTGTATAAGGACTACATGGATAAATATTTAAAAACCTTACTCCAGGGGATTTCAAGCTTTCTAGATTACAATTTCAAGGACTATTGGGAGTTTTCTATATAAAATAAATAATACACTGTTATAATTTTTTACAAGCATCCTATGGTATAAAATATTTTCCCATAGTGATGATGTGACATATTCTAATTATCTTATTATCTATTAGAGGAAAATTTGTTTTACTTTTAGTTTTTTGATTGCAGGACCAAAGCATGTTCCTGGTGAAGGAAGACAAAGTAAGTTAAACACTAAGAACTTTGGAAATTCAAAAATGGGAATGATTGTTAAACATTCCTGAATATTTAGTGCCCAGAAAAATAATACCTTTTCTAACAAAACTAAATACTAGTAAAATTTAATAGCCTGAAAATTATTAAGGTTTCCATATAAAAAACTTACTCAAATGTGAGACTAGAGTTAGGAAAATATACCAATGTGTTATTTAAAATATTTGGTTTTAAATTCTCTCCCTAAAAGAAGCTTCATCAAGAAAGTTTTTTGTGTTCAAAAATAAAAAAGAGATAATAAATTATGCAAAAAAGGTGTTATAATCTAGAATTAAACATGTAAACCTGTAGATCACTTGTAGTTCCTGGATATGCAAAAACTTTATCCATAAATATGTAGTTTTCCTAAATTTAGTACATGCATTACCATTTTTTTCTTTAAATGCATATCTTCATATCAGTTTAAATATTCACTAATCATCTTTACAAAGAGAAAAAGTTGAAATACCTTACCAAATAGATGACTATTTTTCAAAAGCAACAAATAAGAGATATTTTCATCCTTTCATAGCATTAAAAACTATTTAGGCACTAAACTGCGTGCTACCACTTGTGCTAAATATACGTGAAAATCTCTAAAACATATGCAATGTTTTGAAAACTGAAGTATGTTAACCACTGCTAACAAAAAAGAGAATGTAAATTAGTTTAAAGCTGGGGTGATGTTGAAGATTGAAAAAAACCCAACACCTTGTTTCTTAGTTTCTTCCAGAGACTAAGCATACAAAAGAAGAAACCATGAAAAACCTCAGACAGAACAACAGAGGATTAACTCTCACACATAAGTGTGAACTCTAAAATTCTGCAATGCTAAGAACATATCCATCATGTAAGCTAGTATGTGAAGTTCCTGGACTCTGAAAAGATTCTGAAAGTTCTAAAAGTCTGAAGAAGTTAGAACAAAATCAAACCAACCAACCAAAAAAAAAAAAAAAAAATTAGATCTCATGAATTTTTCTGGTACTTTATAACTCAATTGACATTTCCTGGAGAATTTTTTTTTTCTGTTCCATGACGTTTTTGCATACAATACCAACCAACCTTTTTGTTTTAGCCACTCACTAAACACTTGAAGCTAAAATCTCTCTTCACTAAGCAAATGAACATAAATTTCTTCATTAAATAGATATTTTTTAATATTAAATATTTAAATAGCAATTTGAACCCATAAAAATATCTTGACAAGCTTTTATAGAGGTGCTTTCAGGGATATAATTACATCATAATTCATACATGAAAGTTTTTAAGGTTTAATTACAAAATTTATAGGTTACTTTTTATCTTACTCTCTTTATAATTTCATCATGTTTTCAGATATGTAAAGGACCAACACTACTTCGTTGAAAGAAGCTTTGAACAAACCAATATTACTTAGATTTCTCTTTATATGTGAGTAATTCTAGATCTTAAAGAAAAGCCAGGCTATTTTTTTAAATATAAAAAAGTTGTTAGAGTTTGGTTAAGAAATGATATGTATTTCAAAGCTTCTGAAGAAATCATTACTCTGTATCTCTCTGTCATAACATTCCTAGAATAGACGGAAGGTTGCTTTTTTTTTTTTTTTTTTTTTTTTTTTTCCTGTATGTAAAGGAATACCAAAGAATAATGTTGAATTGCAAAAGTGTGGAGTATCTACTGCTCTGGACCTTCTGAACTGTGCATAAAATACTCATATGGCAATACAACACAAAAAACTGCCACGTATCAAAGACACTCCTGCTAGATGTGTGCTGTCCTCCTAAACAGAAAGCCTACCTTACATGACTTAACAAACACTTAAAGGTCAAGAGTCAGAAGTTGTTTACCTCTGGTATATACAATGGATAGTATAATTAGAGAAAAAAATCTCAGATCATCCTTTGCTGCAACTTAAAATTAAAACTTAAAAAAAAAAAATGGAGCCCTAGTCTGATGAACTAGATTAGTGCTTGAGTCAGAAAGATTAGATAAAGTAGTATTTCCTTTATAGGAAAGTCAATATCTACTTTACATATCTCCTTCCACCTCAATCTGCAAAACTGTGTGCATTTTTTTAAGGTAATTACAGAATTCTGTCTTACCACAAAATTTGCATTGTACAGAATATAGAAGAAATAGAAAGCAATGAAGAGAATCTTCATCTTTTAACTCTAGGTTCAGTCCCTATTTTTATGATCAAAGCACTTCATTTTAGTCTGTAATTGCTGCTATTTGTAGTCAATATTTAATGTTCCTTCCCTTGTAAAATCAGCCATCTTATAATGATCTAGAAAGCAGAGGAATGCAAAATTCATTTGTTAATAATGGGAATCATGCAACTCTCTTCTGCTGTTACCTTTGACAAAAATCAAATTTTTTAAAAAAGGAATTGTAATTATATTGATCCATCCATAGTGGATTTGCACTAAATACTAGTATACATATGAATTCTAACCAAGTCTGGCACATGATCATAGTGTAATTTTACTTATTAATATTTATTTTATAAACTGAAGTTTTTGACAGAAGAAAACAAAACCAAGAAAAGCTATCATTACTGTCATTAACAAGATTCAATACCATTGCTATAGGATGAACCAAGAAAACCCAAACCTCTTCAGATAAATAAACATTTACCATTAATAGGATTTAGCGTTAGGTCTGCATAAAACACGTAAAATTTCTTATTCATAATTCTATTTAATAGCTGATATTTATTGTTAGTTTGGTTGTGTTACAAACATCTTAAGCTGGTTTTCAAATTTAGGTTGTGTTCTTTTTTGGTTTTTTCTCTTAAAACAAGAAAAAACTAAATTCAGCTGATTATAAAAAATCATTTTTTACACAAAAGTAAAAAGAGATTTCTCTCTGAAAGTTCTGAAGTTTTACCTGGACTGAGTACATGAAAAAAAAATTACATCTTTTCCCAGGGAGCAGATCTCTGTTTAAATACAAATCCTGATGCACCCATATTAGAGTGAAGCATAAGTTATTGCTTCCCTCTCCTCTTCCATAATAAATCATGTTCTCTTTCTCGTAGTTAGCCTGGCTCCATTTTTTCGTTAAACCTGAAGATAAGAAGCACTTTTATTCTATAAACAGGTAGTAGTAGTGATCAAAAATAATATACACATATGTAACATATATATATAAGCTATGCTATTTTTTCATGGGAAATGTCATAGAGTTGGCTAAATTTCATACTAGCCCTTGATTTAATATAATAATTATTTTTCTTCATTTAATGGTCTTAGCTACAAATATTTTAAAAACTTGTTCAGATGGTCACCTTCTTTTACAGCAAGATTAATTGGAAATGTTTTGTGTGACTTGAAAGCAAAATACTTAACCACAGTTTCTTGTTCTGGCTGTTTCTGTTTTTTGTTGTTGTTGGGTTTTTATTTTTGTAGAACTTTTAGTTGTTGTTTTTCCTACACTCATACCTCACTGCTCAAATCTTTTATTTGGTTGCTCAGGGCCTTAAAATAGGTCACCTAAAAGGTCTGTTGAACTATGCATCCTGGTGTTAATAACAGGGAACACATAAGAATAAGGCAAGCAGATAGTTATACTCACCATGAATATTCTCCAAATGATCAACAAAACTGTAATTCCGGTGCTGTTTTAAACAAAGGTGTTTTTCTGACAGATAATACCGCTCTCTACCAATAATAATTCTCTTGTTAACATCATCTCTCTATTCCTTGGGACCTACAATAACATAAATGTAGAAATTGTGTCATTTCAGATCAAACTTAACTGCTATGGAATAAGTGACAGAACATTTGCACAGACATGGAAATTATACTTGCTGCATTTCTTTCTTAAGATAATAGCAGTATGGAGTTGTTTGAAAAGATTAGGGTATGCCTAAGTGCCTAATAGAGCTGATCATTATCTAATAAAGGAAACCAAAAATGTGTCTGATGACACATTTGGAATTTTATATACTTTGTGAGCTTAGTTTTTCCAGGCTCAGCTCTGCAAGCTGATGCACAGACACAAGCCATGTGTAACCATTTAGAATCTAGTCAGAACACAGGACTCTCTGTATGTTCCTGTATAGAAACCTTTTCTATTTGTACAGGTGCTTCAGACACATGCAATATTTTGTTCTTTTTTAATATCTCATGCATTCATTGCAAATACAAAATTTAGATTGTCTAAATATATTTACACATTTAATTTTAATAGCACTTTTAAAAGATGTGGTTTTTTGCAACAACTGTTCTTTTTAAAAAAATGCCATCGCAAACAACAACAAAAAATATAACTTTCCCTAGATTAAGTGTTTAAAGATACTCTTCAAAAGGTAACCAGATTATAAGAACTAGAGGATGAAGATATTGTCTTTCATATGTCAAACTACTTCCCAATTTTTATCAGTATTTTGGACAGGTGAAATGTGGGTAACAGAAATCTCTCTTGGATGTTGACACTGCAGAAGAGAGTTTAGAAGAATGTAAAAAATCCTGTAAAATATATATTTGTCTTTACAAATTATGCCTTTGCACTTGATCAGTTCTTATGCTGATAGAAATATATTCTTAATACTATTAAATTTGGAATACATTTAGCAGTTTTCATAAGTATTTTCTAGGGGTGGGGGATATAGCATGGCTGAGGATTTGGGATCAAGGACATGATATGATTCCTCTCCGTCACTCAGGTATTTAACATGAATTATAGAAGGTGATTACATCTTCCTGAACCTTGCCTGAAGCAATAGTACTAAGGTTTTACAGAGCTATCAAAAACCTGCTGTGTCAGAGATTAGCATGATTTCAAATTATTACCAAACGTGGGAGGGTAATAGTTTGATTCAAACCATATTTGAAGAAACACAGGAAATATAAAGAAACTTCCAGGTTGTCAAAGTTCTACTTAAATGGGAGCTCTTACAAAAAAGGTGGGGTTATTTTCATTGCTTTTTTTATGCATACTTTTTTTTTTTCTGGTAAAGAAAATGAAAATTTTCATCAGCATGGTTAAAACAAAACTTTTTAATTAACCTAAAATGAAATAAGAGTGTTGTAAAACATAATCTGTAAATGAGACAGTAGTAAAACTGGACATCTGTGCACTGAAGTGGTATAATACATTTCCACATATAATGACACACAGACATAGTTATTATCTGAGCCTTTTTGTGACCTTTTCATGAGCAATCTGTAAAGAAGCAGGTAGATAAAATGGAAGTAACTATGATAACACAACAACATACTTTTTCATTTTTCTATTGATAAAATAGACCAGTACCTAAGGTCCAGATGTATCTATAGCCTAGCTCCTCTTTTCCACCTGTCCTGGGTAACCCAACAAGTGTTTAAACCAAGACACTGCCATACAGGTGAAAGCAGTTAAAACTGCTCAAAAACTTTTCAGAAATTGGATGTCTTTAATTTTTAATTGTCTTAGTAGATCAGAGTAACCATTCTTATTTTACAGACTGGAAAGAGAACATGTGATTCTTTTTAGCTAAATGTACCTACCTGAAAGTTACGTTCTGAGACCAAGTTAGTCCCATAATCTTCTTTTGCATTACTCCACTTGAGAAAGGCTGAGGATAGAAGAGAAGAAAGTCTTATTTTCTATGTAAAAAACCAGTGAAAGGTGTGCTGGTTTGAAACACAATGAGAAAATTAAACCCACTCAAGCTTTCCCTTTTCCTGGATTATAAGGCCCCCTTGCTCAATGAGACAATTAAAAGGGCTTAAAGTTTTTCATGTAATCTGAGATAGACGCATGGGAGAAATACCAAAAAAATATTCTCAAGAAGTCAAAACAACAACAAAAAAAATTCCAGCAATTTTAGAAAATCAGAGAAATTTGGCAAAAGTTTTAGAGTAGCATTCAATCAACATAAAACATTCCACACAGTATTAACTTAGCCCCATCCATGATGTGAGTGGTATGGAATTAAACAGTGCTAGAAATTCCCCTCCTTTCCTCTATAACTTTGACAAAAGCACATAGCTGCTAGATATGAAAAATAGGCTTATTTGAAAATAGATTAGTCAAATAGCATAGGTCAAGATCAGAAGAATCACCATCAACAGATTCTTTGTGGTAGAGATCTATCTCTGTACAGACCACACAGTAAGGAAGCATTGATGGGCAAAACCTTCCTCAATTCAAAGAAGCCTTAGGTCTGCCTACCCTGATCCCCATGAAGGACTTTAATTATACTGTTACCATACTTTTCTTTGCTGGGAAAACAACACAGTGGCACATAAGGAATTCAGGAGATCTCTAAAGTGTATCAAGGACAACTTCCTTATTCAGTTGTTGAATATGTCAGCTAGGAGTGGTGCTCTTCTGGACCTAAATGTAAAGAGGAGTTGTTTTAAAACATGACTATCAATGGTAGTCTTGGTTGCACTGACCATGATAATAAAGATAATAAAGAAATAAATATTAAAAACATCTTTCTCCCACCCCTTCATTCTCCCCATGCTCAACTTCTCTTCTGATTTCTCTACCTACTCCCATCTGAGTGGCATGTGTAGAGGAGGAATGGAGGATTGTGGTTAGCTCATAACATTATCTCTGCTACTTCTTTCTCCTCACACTCTTCTGATAAATTGTAGGGTTTCACCCATACTATACAGTCGTTCATGAACTTCTCCAATGTCAGTCCCTGCCACGGGCTGTGGTTCCTCATGAACTGCTCTAGCTTGGTCTCTTCTCCATAGTGCCACAGGTTCTGCCTTGAGTTTGTTCCTTTGCAGGCTCTTCACAAGATCAAACCTTCCTTTGGGAACATCCTTCTTCTCCAGTGTGAGCTTCTCCCTGGGCTGCAGGTGGCTATCGGCTCTGCCATGGACTTCCATGGGCTGCAGAGGGACAACCTCTGTCAGTTTCCAGTGTCTTCTCATGGAAATGACCTGCACAGCACTCTCTACTATCAAACTTTGCTACATAAACCAAATACATATGGACACTGCATAAGGATGGTGAGAAGTCTTTAGACTGTAAGAAAGTATCATCCTAAGTCTGTAGACTAAAGCTAACAGATATGTCAGATATAAATCTGTGTACTACCTATTCAGCCAGTGTCATATCTGCTCTGATTTTGCAGCAATACAAATAAATCAAAGTGGTTTTACAAAGCAGCACTTCTCAGTTAAGAATCTCCATTATTAAACAACCAATTTGCAAGGAACAAGATATATGAGCTCCATGTCTCTCAGAGTCCTGTATCACCTACTATCACATCATCTTCACAGAAAATGACTCCCACTTAGAGTGATCAATGTTTGACAGAGTAAAAGGCTATTCTATAACAGTGATTGGTATTCCAGTGCAACCGTAGAATAGCTTTCTACTTTGTTTTTCATATTTTCTTACATTATGTTCAACATATTTCTGAAAATTTCATGGTATTTTTTATGATGAAGTCTAAGTACCATACATTATAAAAAACAGAACTGGAAAGCAGAAAGCATTCTTGTGGTTTGCATAAATTAAAGAGTAAACCCAGAGGCACAGATGTGGACTCTTACTAGCAACAGATCACAGTATTTTTATGGACAAATCTAAATCTAATGCTCAGCCTAAATATGATTATGTTTGTTTTCTCTGTTGGTTGCATCTGGTACTTGCAAGGATTTTATTCTCAAGTGTTAATTTACATCAACAGAATAATTCATAATTGTTGTTGTAAGTTATTTGATAATATGTATCATTTTGTTTTGAGTTTGACACAGCGTCACAGTCCTGGATGAAACTAAATATCTTGCATCTGTGATCCCAATTTATGCAAATTTTATAGGCTGCTAAAATTAGCTGTTTCTAGGCCACTTTATGTGACAACATGGGTTGCCTTTCTCATATGTGTGTGCGTGTGTGTTTTCAGGAGTGAGTGACAATGCATCTTTGCTTTTCCTTTCTGACACACACTAGAAAAGAGATATACTGTGTTCTCTCATATATAACACTGACATATACAATTGGATACCTCTTCTTTTTAGTTCTCTTGCTCTAGCTGCTAACAACTGAGTGTTAATATGATATAAAAGCTATTAAAAATTAAACTCTTTTGTTAGTAATTTTTTATCATCTTAGAATATTTAGCTTAGGAGGAAGTTTCTTTTGTTGTGCAGAGGAATATGTCTTGTTTCTCTCTATCTTTCATCATATCCAGTATTTCTAGGTCTGAATATTTTTTTTCCTCTGTAAGAAGTTCCCAAGATGAATATTTGTAAAATTACTTTGAAAAACAGTAAAATGATAGTTTTGCAATGTTTTGTCAGTCTTACCTGAGTGGCAAATATGATCTAAAGTAGGTTATTCTCTTTATTAAACTCCTATGTATTTTATTTCCTGCTGCTGTATATATTGACTTAAATTTCCCTTTTTTATTTATCAAGTCCTCAATGAATGAGTTTGTTACAAAAATCAGAATTCATCAAATAAAAATAATTAAAAGGCTTTTCTCACAATATTTAGACCCCAAAATAATTAGGTTTTTTGTTTGTTTTGCTACTAAAACCATCACAGAATGCATTGTGAAAGACTGCAAGTACACAAGACAGACTACACCACAATTGTCTTTTTTAGGGTTGATGTCACAGTTGTGTAAAGAAGAAAATATATTTGTTTAGAAAAGAAAGAACTATGGAAAAGAAAATATATTAAAAGGTGACACCAAACATTACGCACATAGATGGTCACAGGATGGAATTAGATTTTATGAATGAGAGGTAATAGCATTTCCACTGACTTACGAGCAGTAGGATGCTACCCAGTGTTGAGGAACAGCAAAGTTTCTATATGATACAAGAGGATGGAAACATTGCTGTATTGTTTCCAGCCTTAGAAAGATAAAGAAGATGCAGAGTACAGTGAGAGAATAAAAAAAATTATCTGTCTTTTACTTCTCTAAATTTTGCAATTTAGAGAAGTAAAAGACATTTTAGAGGAAAGAATATGTATTTTTTTTTTTTGACAATTTATTGACCTTGCTTCTTTGGCAATCAGTTTGTAAAATCTTTTACTTTGGCTCATAGTTTTGATTCCTTCCTGTCTGTTCTTTAGGCTTCTGTCAGGTATTTATTCTGTATGTGCATACTACAGCTATGAGTTAGGCTGATTTCCCTTTGTATTTCTGTGATGCAAAAACAGTGATGAATATGAGAATGACAAGAATAGTGTTAGTATCGAGGAAAGGTAATATATTTTCTTTTTTCCTCTTTTATCATCTTTTCATTCTGAAATTCAGTAGAAACTATTTGGTTTAATGGTCTTTCAAACAATATCCTTACAACCTAAACTTAATAAGCCTTTGATGGAAAGATAAACAAAAATCTAGCACGTATAGAGGGTGTAGCAAGATGATGGCAGTGGGGTCTGGGGCTGCCTCATGCTAGATACAGATGCTTCAAGTCAACCCACCCCCCACAGGACACAGCTGAGCCCACAGGTGAGGGGACAGTGGCTTCAGGGAAACACAATTAAAAAATGGGTAAAAAATGTTGGATAGTGGAGGGACAACAGAATCAAAAAGAATGATGAGAAAAAAATAAGAGGCAACACCAAGGTGAAAGAAGAAATCTATGAGGTGATACTCCAGGCACTAGAGCAGAGGTTTCTCTCAAGGGTGTGGGAAGACCCCAAGTCAAATCTTGTTTGCTTATGACAGTAGCTGGCGAGGGAACTCTATATCTTCATGTGTACTCATGAGCTTTTTCATCTCATTTTCTCCCCTGCCCTCATGAGGATGGAGTGAGAGAGAGGCTGAGAGGGAATTAGGCAGCCAAGGAGCACCAACCCATCACACACACTCTAGATGCAACATAAAAGATGTAGGTAAAGCAGAATATAAAATATAGAACATAAGATATCTAATATCATATGTATTTCCAAAATTACACTGATTTCAAATTCAGGCAAAAAAATCCTTTATGGCAGCTCCATGACAAAAGAAAAGGCAGCTTAAACACAAGGCAGCACTTTTTGATAATAAGGTAAAAAGATATATTCTTCAGATTGTGATTGAAATAATTAGCAAAAGAGTGAAATTGCCCACACAGAAAACTTTTTTCAGGGTCTCAAGAGTAGTGCTAGGACAGTGTCCCTGACCAGTGCCTTCCCCCACGTCCCACACCCGGGACCCCACACCAGCCCCTGGGGGTATCAGCTGCTGCTGCTGGGCCCAGTGAAGCTCTAGTCGGACTGGCCTCCAGCCCCCACAGCCCTGCCCCGTCTGGCCAAGGGCCATGCTGAGCTGGGCTCACTCTTTGGCTCAAGCTGAGCCTGTCCTCAGGCTGTGTCCAGGGATGTACCTGATGCCCGAAGCTGAGGCTTCCTCAGTGTGCCTCACACTGCCTTGTTCCTGGCTGGGGTGATTTGTCCCCACCTTCCCCAGCAAGTAGGCAAGAATTTGGGAGGGAGAACTGGAACTGATATGCAAGGTGAAAGGGATATTCCGTTTCACATAACATTTTACTCAAGTATAAGAGCTTGTGGAAAGGAGGAGGAAGGTGGTATTTTCATGGTTATACTGCTTGTCTTACCAAGCAATTTTACCCATTCTAAGGTGCTGGTTTCCTGGATCAGGCTGATGTTAAGCAGTGAATGAATTCCTTTTCTTTGCTTCCATATATTTTTTTGCTTAACATGTAAACTGTTTTTGCCTCACTTTTGCTGTTCTGGTTTTCTTCCTCATCCGACAGGAGTGGCATAACAGTGACAGGATGGAAGCTTAGCTACCAGCTGGGGTCAACCCACCAAGCACATAATTGTCTTGGCTACTGAAAATAATTTAGCATTGTGCTACAGTGAGTATAAAGCTACAAAGTCTCCACAAGTAATATATGAGTCTAGAGAGATTTGTAGAAAAATAATTAGATGGTATCACTAGCAAGAAATGAGGTCTCTTAGTGCAAAGTGATATACTAGATTTTATAAGAAAAGGCTTATATGGACATATTGCACATATTGGCAGAACCTTGAGATTTTTTCCTAATGAATCACATTCTTATTTTACTTATGAAGTGGAAAATACATATTTTCAAGACAGTTTGCTTCCTGTATTTTTTTAACATGTTAGCTCATGATCTACATGCAAGATATCGTTTTTCTAAGGAATGAATTGGAATGCATTTTGCCTTCTCCTCCTAGTGCAAGGAGCACATCACTATTTGTTTACAAGCCTTTGTAATTTATATGCTCACCCCTTGGAGGCAGGATAACTGAGGTTCTTTTTAATAGAGACCCTTGGAGCAGATTAGAGTGAAATAACAGTGAATGGCCAGTGCATGTACACATATCTATCAAAGAAAGAAAAAGATAAGATAAACTAGATAGTGCAGAGGAAAAATGCAAGGTGGCAGGACCAAGAATGCTCACTGACTCAAACAGATTTGACTTCCGGGAGCTGACATTGTTTCCTTGACTTTAAACAGGTCTCTCTCATCCTACATTACTTAGCCTGACTACTGACTGCTGTTTGTCCTTATTGGCAGTTACTCTGACCTTAATGAAGCCAAGTTGATCATCACTGAAAGGATGCTTACTTAGGTAAAGCAAATATGTTGAAAACTTAAAACCTTTATGAATATATATATAGAGAGATAGATATAGATATATACACTTTATATGAATAATATCTTCTGTAGTATTGCAGATGATTAAGTGATAAAGGAAAAGTTAAAAATTTTAAGCCTGGATTAGAAAAAGGAAAGTTGTTATTGACTTATTCAGAGACAGTATGTTCACATGGATTTCTTAGCTTTCTAAATATAGTCTTAACAATTGTCCAGGTTCTATATCATTCTGTCCACGGTGAAACTCAGGAGCAGTACTGACCTCATTTTTCAGAATTCAGTTTGCACACATTCTGCCTTAATAGCAAGATCTGTATGCCAATCACAAGCCATACTATTCACATGAAACTTCATGAAAAAGGAATGATGTGTAGAGATGAGAGTGTGCTAATCAGCAAGTAGAATAGAATTGTAGCAACAGCATATGCTGAGTTGGAAGGTACCCATCAGAATCATTGAATCCAACTCCTGGCCCTGTTCAGGACCATCACTAAGAATCTCACCATGTGTGCCTGAGAGCATTGTCAAGATGCTTCTTGAACTCAACAGGCTTGGTGCTGTGACTACTTCTCTGGGGAGTCTGTTCCAGTGCTCAGTCACTCTCTGGATGAAAAACATTTTCTTGATCTCCAGCCTAAACTTCCCCTCTCAGCCTCAAGCTGTTTCCTCATGTATTATCACTGGTTATGGAAATGAAGAGATTGATACCTGCATCTCTGCTTAAAAATCAAAGGCATCACTACACATGGATATAAAATGGAATTCAGGTTAATTTTGCCTAATCTAGCATTCAATTCCCTGCCCACTGGAGGTACAGTTTCATCAATGTCCTACTGTCAGAGTCTCTGGTCTGAACACTTCTTCCTGTATGAAGATACAAATGAAAAGTATTGCTATTTAAAACTCTTCCAAAACATCTAGTTTAATAACTTACTGAAAGAGGTTTTGTTTTCATTTTGGTGTCTGCATGATAAATAAAAAGGACAGAAGGAGTGGTAATGAGGTTCTTAAAATTTATAAGCTTATACAAATGGTCGTGTGTTGTTTCACTTAATTTTTATATGCTTCTTCTTAGGTGTTATTTCTAAACAATGTATTAACGCCCTTCAAAATTATTTTTTATTGACTGGGTCTGAGAACAGTATAAAGAGATTGCTTGTGAGTCAGTAGATAAGTTTTTATTTTCATGCAGTAATGCAGCTACTTGTTTGTTTTATTGAACTAGTGCTAGTATACTTATTTCAAAAGAATCTCCAATGACTTCTGATAGCAAAACTCTAATACAAAACCTGAATAGCATTAATATGATGCAGTATACTTTTTCCCATCAAAAAGCCAGATAGCTATTCTTACAAAAAATTTGGAATGTAGTTCAACTTAGTGAAAGACAGGTAAGTTATTATTTACTTCTATTTCACAGAGGCTGGCAGGTAAATTGACTGTCATATCTGGGTCTGATTCGAAGAAAAGAGGAAAAGGAAAATTTGTATATTTTAATCTCAAAGGATTAAAGGAAAAAAGAAAGATGTAATTCATGATATCAGTTGCTGGTCTTTTAAAAAAGTAATATGTTTTTCACTCTTCAGGGTGACAGTCTCTGATACAAATGCTAGCATATTTTTGATTCGTGAGATATTTGGCAAATACATTTTATTTGCTTGTCCTAGTAGTCCTTGAGAGCTAGATCCTAAAATAAAGAAATACTTATTCATAAGGAAAGAGCCCATCTACATATTCTTCTACTGTAACCTTTTCCCCTTTCCCCAAATTCACCCAACAAACTATTATGAGGACATGAATAAATATCTCTTTGTTTACCTATATATGTGTTTAATATATGTTTACCTATATGACCTCTATGCTTTTTTCAAATTGATATATTGGTTCACAAATGGCAGGTAAATTTTAAAGACTAAGTGGAAATTTTGGCTCCTATAGAACAGTAGCTAAGCAAAAAATTGTTGTGCACTTTGCTTCTACAACAAAGGAAGAATAGCATTCACTGGCCGTATGGTCAGTATGCTTGGGTGCACTGCAGTACAGATGCTGTATTATGGTACAAACAAGATTAGAAAAGGCTAGATGACTTTGTTTCCTTAAGATCCCCAAATCGGTAGTTTACAGTAAACAATAGAAAATATCATAAAAGCTTTGAATGAGATTCATTGGAAGAGGTTTTATTCAGTGCCTTACCACTGTAAGTATTGGTAAATACTGGTAAGTATTGGTTCAAGGTGCGCAGGGAATTCTCAGGAAAATGGTGTTCCAAATATTCAAAAACATTTTCTCTTTCTTGCTTGCTTGCTTGCTTTCTTGCTTGCTTTCTCTCTCTCTCATTCTCTATCTTTCTCCCTCTCTTTCTTCCTTTCTCTCTTTCTTTCTCTCTTTCTCTAAATTGTATTCTGTAGCAGCAATGAACTTTGTGCATTGTCTCCAGGCTTCTTTTTTATTTCTCATTGTAGCCCATAGAGATGTAATGCAGAGACAATGCACAGTGAGGTGACATGCCACCAGATAAATTAGGTGTCTGGAAAAGATATCATGCTGAACTATTCTTTAGCACAAAGTTGTACCTTGAAGGAATGTCCAAATCCTTAAAAAGCTTTTCTGCTAGCTTCAGTGAGAGTATATCTGAAGGCAAGGCCTGCTCTCAGCAGGTGCTTTGCACCTTGCAGGGTGAAGCTTTACTGAATACTTCTTTTTCATATGGTATGAGATTTAATACCTGTTTCTAACAATCGCTCAGTCCATCTATCTGACCATAGCATTTCTGAAGTTGTGACTATGGACTGTGATTGCTTCTTTTTATGGTCATCATATATCTTCCCATAAGTCATAGTGTGCCAGTTAAATTGGTTTTTTCAGATGGTTTTCTTGGCATCAGATTTTATAATATATCATTTTTGATCAATCAATAACCACAACTTCTAGTATTTTGTTTAAAAGATAGAAAATATTTTAACTTCTACATTTTTACTTCATCCAGTAAAAGTTACATATATAAATATAGATTCTTAATTGTGTCATTATAAAATGAGTGGGAAAGCTGACACAAGGAAATTAAGGCAAGGAGTGTTGTTGCCATAAAAGATTCCATGTAAATGGTACTTATTTCTCCTTTCAAGACAGTTAAAGAATCCAGGGTTCAATATGATCAATTCAAACTGTGGCACTGAAAATAACAAAAGACACCCCACAGTCAGTCAGAAATATTGACTATTAGAGTTTACTGAATAGTGGCTCAAGTTTTGTCTGCTTGAAAGCCCTGTTCATTCTGTTAAGCTCTCCTAGTATGATATTGTTCCTTATAGAAAGGTGACCTTTAAACTATATAATGCCTTTAAAATCATGTGCAGAACTCTCATTGACTTGAAATTGTATGTAGCTTTCAACCATGGCAGGAGACAGTTAGCTGAGGTTTCTCAGCAAATTTTCCCTAATTCAGATAACTGTTTGGGGATTTATATGGAGATGTGGAGATGGATGACAAAAAAAACATGTTCAAAAAATTTTTTGTTTGATTTGCTTTTTTTAATGAAAAAGAGTATTATTTAAAAAAACTACTTCTCAAAAATAAGAATATTTTCATACTTTTTATAGGATGTAATTAACCATTTTTACCTTTACTGAGCTTCTTTGTGACCAATACAAATGGAATTGTTGCAGAATATCATGGTTTTATTGCAACTGAAAACAAGTAACTATAAATCAAGATTATTGCAAAATAATGTGTCGAGATTGTAAAATCAAGACTGTTAACTTTGTTTATCTGAATTTAGCATGACAAAAAGCAATGCAGCATGATTAATAAATATCAGTTTGTGAACCCTAAAAATACATCTCCCTAGACATATTCTTTGCATTTTATTGTATTTGCATTATTTATTCCTTTTTAACATCTTTTTGCCTTATTATGACAAGATTTATTTTAAACATTAGGATAAATTCTTACATATATGTAAGATTCTTGCCTGTAATTCTTACATATATTTCTTTGTAAAATATATACATATATTATAAATACATGTATTATCTTTGATAAATTCACGAGAGCATACTGTGTAACACCAGTGATAGCATTACTCCACTTTGATTTTCTATATATTTATGAAATAAAAATATTTGTAGAAAAGAGTTCTAAGGAAAAAACTCAACTTTTATTTTCCTTTTTAATTGGCAATGTCACTACATTTCAAAGAAAAAATAAACTCTACATAGCAACATACCCACAATGCAATTCTTCTACCTCAGACTTAAAAGTCCAAAACTTTACTTTCATATCTTTGATGTGAAAGTAACTTGGCAGTTATTTGTGAAACACCAATCCTTTTAATGGGGGAGCAGACAAAGTAATGGAGAAGGCCTTGAGAGTTGTTGCATGGTAACTGATTCTTAGTGCTGTCACAAATCCTGTTAAAATCAATGAAAACTTTGCTTTAATATAAGAAATTCTATCATACACTACCATAATTGAAGAGATTTGGCCAAAAAAGTACTAAATACACAAAAGCTTGACATCCAGATAATATATTTTTGTCTTTAATCTGTTGCTTAAGTCCTACTTGTCCTTTGAAATGAAGATAATATCCCATATGATTTGCAGTTTATGATAATAAATGAAGCATTTGAGCTATAAGGATGAATGGCCCAAGAGAAAAAACTTAAAGTGACTTATTCTGTCAATATGCTAGTGTTTCTTGAGAGGCACCAAATTTTCCTAAAATTTTAGAAGCCAAGTGAAATAGTTCTCCTCAATTGAGTGTTTATGTTCCTTATAACATTGGTGGAAGGAACTTGACTGCACAGAACAGTTGAGAGAAAGCTAGGATAATACTAGTTTTGATTTTCTGCCCAATTTTTAGTTGTTTTGTTAGTTATTCCATTTCTTTTTCTTTTTAATATATTATATTGTTTCTGTGGTGTGCAGTATCACAGTTTACAAAATGCATATTAATTAAATGTGCCTTTGTCTTCAATTTTACTACTCCATTTTATTATGGAGGCACAGCTGAAGTTTGAATGACAAAAATTGTGAAGGATTTTAATGTAATGCATTGCTCTTTGCAATGATTTAATTTACCAAACATGACTTACTTATTTTTTAATTTAGCCTTTCTCTAAAGAATGCCTTCTTGATGGAAAGAGAAAGCCAAATTATACTGTTATCATTCATAAATCATACTTTCTTTTCATGCCTAATTAAATATGAAGTGTTACTAGAATATTGTAAAAAGCTTATTTCTTACTACTTCTACATTTTCTTCCTTTCAGTTATCATTAATATATTTTTATTTTTTTTATTTTTTAAGGCAATGGCTTAATATAAGTTTTGCAACATTATCTGATTAATGTGATTTTTTTCTCTTGTCTCTGTATATTGAGTCACCGTTTTCCAGCTTGGAGATTGGAAATCAGCTCTTAAATTGTTTCTGGTTTTTTTCATTTTTTTATAGTTTTTTTCTCTGTTTCTCAAAGTATCAATGTTATGTTGCTTGAAATTTTTGTGATAAACCTCTAGGCTCATTAAAACCATAAGATTTCAACTGGCTGTGGAAATCCTCTCCATCCCTTGGTATAACCGGTTTTCTCTCATCCATGTGGCCATCAAACACTTCCAAGGATGGGACATGCACGATTTCTCTGGACAACGTGTCCCAGTGCCTTACCACACTCACAGTAAAGAATTTCTTCCTGATATCTAATCTAAATTACTACTCTGAAACTGAGATTGCCAGGGGAGACTCAGAGAATATCAGCAGGAAGCACAGAATCCAGGGGGCTAGTGTGAAAAGCAGGGGAGCCCAAGTGGGCAGGCTTGGCCCTGTGGGGATATGGAAAAGCTTGAACAATGCTGGATGTATCTTGTGAGTCAGTGCCTGGCTACCCAGACATTGCTGCTGGAAGGACAGTGGCTTAACAATCACAACACCCTCACTGAGTAGTGAGACCATCTAAAGAGAGATAGGATCTAGATGACAAACAGGGCAAAAACTCAGTTAATTAGTCAAAAACTTAGGAGAGTTTTGTAATAGGTTTGGGAAAAATGGTGAATAAATATGGAAGGGTAGCTAATATACAAGAGAAAGTAACCAGGAAATGATATTATGTAGGTGGCTGCCACATTTCTAAGAAATAAGTGTAAATGAACACTGATCGTTCAAGCCTGCTTGCAAATGTACAGTATGGAAAAAAACCAAGGCAGAATTAGAGCTCTGTGTGTATGTTCATTCAGAGCATTCCTCCCTTTGGGAACAGTGACACATGATAGGGTAGATGGCTAACAAATATGTTGATGTGGATATACTCAAACTTTTGAGAAAGTACAGGCAAAGAAGATGAAGAGTTGTTCCATTCCATGCATGGGTACAGCTTCAGTCATATTCCCTTTCTAAAGGGTGCTATGACAATTGAGAACAAATGCTTCACTCAGAGCTGCCTATCTCATTTTCAAAGTAGTCAAGTTTCAGAGTAGTAATTTAGATTAGATATCAGGAAGAAATTCTTTACTGTGAGTGTGGTAAGGCACTGGGACAGGTTGTCCAGAGAAATTGTGCATGTCCCATCCTTGGAAGTGTTTGATGCCAGGTTGGATGGGACTTTGAGCAACCTGGTCTTGAAGGTCTCCCTGCCAATGGCAGAGGGCGGAATTAGATGATCTTTAATGTTACTTCCAACCCAAGCCATTCTATAACTTTATTGGGGATGTCTTCATGGCCCACCAATGGTAAATTACCTAGGTGACAATGGCTGATAAGAATGTGAATTTAAATTTTAGGTCTGTATGTGTTTACCCAGAACCAGTCAGGTTACAGAGGAAGATGACCACTGTCTGGTTTTAACCAGACACCCTGTGAAAAAGTAGGAAAAAAATGTTTTTAAAATGACATAGAATAAAATAAGCAATTTTGCAGGATATTAGCACACAGAAATTTTAATTTTCTTGACTCCATATTTTTTTTTAATATAATAGCAATTTTTCAGTGAATGAAAAAGTTTGATTCGGATGAAACCAATTGTAAGAGTCTTTAAATATAGCTTTCTTAAACAAGTACTAGTATTTGAATATATGTTCTTTCATCAGAAATTCTGTCAGATCAAGTAATCCAAACAAAACCTTTTACTCAACCGAATAAGTGTTTAGACTAATACAATGCATATTAGAATTATTTTTAGGCCATTTACAGTTAGAGTCATCATGGATGTGGAATCACATAAGCACTCAGTAAAAAAGAATTGTTAACAAATAATAGCTGTAATTGCTCTAATGGAAGGAGCAAGATCTGGGTTTTGATGCTTTTCACATCTTACAGCATCAAGAAGGATGTTATTTGATGTTGGTGGTTTAATGATGGAGACACCTGCTCTCTTTCAGCTGCTGTGGATAGATAAAGCCCAATAACTCATTCTTCATGAACAGTAACACAGAACATATATCAGATGGTAATGACTTTCAATCACACCTAGCATGGAATTAATTTAAACCAGAAACCTAGTAGTAAAATCATGTACACTATCAATAAGGAAGCCCATTAAACTAGGGTAAGGTCATATAAGAAGAGAGTGGCTGATTGAAGCACTGAGGCTCCTCTAAAAATTGGATGGTATTGATTAACACTGAAAAAAGGACCTGAATACAAGCTTGGTATATCTTGCTTTTAAAGACTAAAAAAAGTAAAATCTTTACATTTCAGTGTCCTTAATTTGGTAAAGTTAGGAACAATATAATAATGTTTTATTAAGGAGTGACATAAACTACTCTTTTAGGAAACAAGACAACTTTTATTTTTTTTAGTCCTAACTATGTGGGCTATAGATACTCATTTTCTGATAGAAAAAAAAAAAATAGAGAAAGCAGGGTGCAGACAACTTCCTGTAACTCTGTATAACATTTTCTACATTGGGAAATTAATAAAAGTACTTAAAGGGTGTGAATTGTAGCATATGATTTGAAATGTTAGGTCTATAAAATATGGAGGCTATCCTCAGCTGATGGAGCAGCCTGTAATTTTCCTACTAATGTTGGATTCACACCCACAAGAGGGAAGTTCAAACCTCCATGAATGATGTTTTGAAGTCTTATTAAATAAGTAACAAAGGTTGGAAAGTTAAGGAACAAAATCCAAATATTTCTGAACTGAGTAACTATCACTACTCAGAAATAATGATGAAAGAAAAGACAAGAAACTCATATGGGTAACTAAGAAAGTAATAAAAGCTATCAGGATGGGGGAAAAAGCATCAAATTACATAAAATAAAATATAAAGACTACTGAGAAGATTATGAAGTAAAGCCAAGAAATCTATAAAAGCTAAAAGTAGCATGAGAGAATTGCCCAGGAAAGGAAACAAAGAGTAAAAGATTTTTCACATATAATGTGTTTGACAGGGAAATAGAGTCAGCATGCAAATCATGGGAATCCTAATCAGGATGCCTGGAGAGCCCTCAAAATCCTTTCCAATACAGACATTTATCCCCCCAGAGGGGTCCATTCTATCATAGAGAACTCTTCTGTACTTTTAATTTGACTCCCTTTTCCCTGTGCATTAAATATCTCTTGGAATTCTAATTTCTCATTTTGCTCTCCACAAACAGGTACATAACAATATTTTCAATGCACAAGGAAGTTAATAAACAGTAACAGGTCATGTTATCTCCTCTTAAAGAAAGAATAAAATGAACTCCCTGTGTCTAGAGCATCCTTCCATAATGGATTTAAGATGAAAATGACAGTACACTTTCAAGAGATCAGACAACAAATTGATACAGTAATGTGATAATAAATATAATATTGAGAACATAAGTAGGATATTCCTCTAATAATTGCAATTCAGAGGGCTATGATGTAATCAAAATGTAGACATATTACAATTATTAGATGAATGATTATTATATTTTTATTCATGTCCATCCAGATATAAGTTTTTATTTGCTTTATTATTTCGAATCTTAAATTTAGAGGATTAAGTTTGCATATTTGTAATAATAATATTTAATCCCCGCCCAATCAAAAAGTGCCAATAAAAATGACAGACTATATAAGAAAAACAAAAGTAAATCACATGGAAATAATTATTCTAAAACACTTGTTACCTGGATGTTTTAATATTTTCATTTATGAAATTTGTGGTCTTGATACAGAGACAGAAAGCAGCTTCAGGGACCAGTTTAGGAAAGTTATTTCATGAAGAAGCGAAGTTCTTGTAGAAGAGATGATGATGATAATAGGTGATGAAGACAGACAAGAAAGGAGTCACATAGAGCTTTGCTAGCATAGTAAGGCTGGAGTGGGATAACGTAAAAGTTAAAAAGGTCTTTTACATCAAGACCACTTTATTTGAAAGTGAAGCAGACAAGTAACTTTTTTAGAACAAGTTAATTAACAGTTGTTAATTAGTTGTTTTGCTTCAGTGTGTGCATGTGTGTATGAGCGTACTTGTCTCAGTTAACAACTTCCTTTGGCATGGCACAAAACTCTACTGCAGTGGAGAAAGAGGTCACAAGGATTCATTGAAGAACTTAGATTTTATAGCCATTGTTCCAATTTGGAAGCATTAGCCAGTATAAAAGACTGATACATATGATTAGTTGAATTAGATTTCACAAGGAAAATAAAACTAAATTCTACTAGCAGGACTGGGAACATAGAAGTCAGGATGAAAGGAACAATATATTTTGTACTATTATAACTATCTGGGAATTCTAGTTGTTTAAAAAATGTTGCTTATTAGTCCTAAATCTGTGAACTAATTCTTCTCCTGTGACCTGTTGTGAAGATTATTTAATCCATTAGCTTACTGTCAGGACCTTTTACAGTTTCTCTTATTCTGTGGTGTATAAGATGTCTGTAAAAATAGTGAAATAGTGATAGTGCATTTGATAGCAAGAGAACCTTGGGCTATTATGCTTGATTAGTATTCACTCAATATCTAAGCTCTTTTTCTTTATTTTTTAAAAACTATTTTCCTTTTTATTTTTTCTTCAGTGGGGTGAAAGATAGAAATTTTTCTTTGGATTTTGAAGATCCTAAACCTTTAGATATTATTACATGTGATCTAAAATGTTTAATTTGCAGTACAGCATTAAAGTATTCCAAATATGCTAAGGCAACAAGCCATTATTAGACAGAAATTATATGTTCAAATGCAGTGCCTTGCCAAAATTATGATTGGCTAAAATGGACATCATTTTGTTGCAAAGCTGTGAAACATTATGATTTTATAAGGCTAGAGCATGGCATTAGACATACAGACAGGTATGACATATCCATTATCGGCAGCCTTGCAGGCACTCTTTCACAGAGTTGCGAAATATATTTAAGCAATCATTAAGACTGGAACAATATGTCTGTTAACATGTGAGTTAGCATGTGTCTGTGTACTATTTTACTTTTTTAAAAAAATACTTTATATTAAATATGCATGAGTAATTTTCCATACAATTCAGGCCCTTTCCTTGTCTTTTGGAAAAAAGCTCTCATTTTTGTTATATTTCTAACTTGCAAGAGTATGTATGGTATATATAATATTTTGTCCAGTTTGGATATTTTTTCCCCTTCCCTTGACACATATTATATTGAATAGAAGTAAAAAATTATTTTATGTAGCTTGAAAAACAAAGGCCACTTGTTCTGGAACAGGTGATCTTCCTGAATTATGTGAGTTTTTTAGTATTTATACAGATCTTTCTCTTTCTCACTCTTCCTGTTCCCCACCCTACCCTTTCTCTTTCCTCCCCTCTCCTCCTTCTTGATGATGCACTACTTGTGGACCTGTAAGAATGTATGAGACAAGTCTTGCTTACTTTAGGAGTCTTGCTTTACTTTAGATGCAGTGTGTAAAGTTGAAGCTGGCATTCTTGGAACGAGTCATTTTCTGTAAGGAGTTCCATCTACCACCACGACATATGTGTTTAAAGACACCTTTGTGTCTGGGTGATCTAATTCTTTTCAGAGATATAACATTTTTTATCTCTTTCATTCTGGTGGGTGATATGAAGTACATAAGACAACTGAAAGTGAGTAATGAGTTGATGTTTTGTTACTTTTAAGTAATTTCAGCATTTAGTACTAAAAACCTCTAAAACACTACTAAAAGGAATTATTGTAGGGTGAGCTTTTGTTGTTTGTTTGGGTTTTTTTAAAAAATTGTTTTCCCTTTCATTTTAAGAATAGCACAATATCTTACATTTCCTTAACTGGAATTTTCCCATATTGTTTTTAGCCACATACATTGACATAAAATTGGCATTACAGAAAAAAAATCAAATACTATAACAAGCCAGTTCAATAGATAGCTACAATTAACAGAATATCTAGTGGTTTACCAGACTAATTGCTCTTTCTAAAAGTCTGTGAACAGCTAGTGTACAATTGTCCTACTATGGCCTCTGCACAATTACGCAATTTATCTGAGAACCCTGGCAAGGTGAGAAACATTAAGTGGAACAATAAAATCCTCTCAAAACCAGCTTGTAGATCTTCATGACTCAGGACCTACTTGTCTTTTCTACGTGTGAAGTCACATTGGGGAAGGAACTTGCTGTTTAATTTACTTGGGCAAAATTGGAGTTTAGATAATTGGAAGATAAAATTTAATGTTGATAAGAACATGCATGCATCCATGCATAGTAGCATTATGTATGACAGTAAGATTAATGTGAACTGACCTCAGTAAGAAGGAAGATTAAGGGAAACTTAATTCGGAGTGAATACTGGAAGAGATCTCCATAAATATCACATTATTTTCCTGCTAGTCTTCACAAAGGCTATAGGAAAACAAATTACATTTTATTTACAGTAGCAAAATCTGCAGATGCATAAGCAGCATCATTGCTCTGTTTTCTGTTGCTGCAGGAAGTTTAGCCATATATTCTCCACCAGTGTCCCATTATTTCTTATTTTTGAAGGAAAAAGACATATATTACCCCCTAATTCACTCCTTAGCAGAGATGACTAACTCAGGACCCTGAGCAAGACTCAGGTGTGGTTCATAAATTGGATATTGGGATCCTGTTGCTTTGGATTAGGAAATAAATAATTTATAATAACTAATTTGAAAGCCGCTGACAGCCAGTTTCAATATTGTTGGATTTCTTTTTCTAAAGTAATTTACAAATCATATTCATCTTCTCTTGCCTGTTTGGAAGTGGTTGATTAAAATTTTTCATCATTTGGATTTTGAATTCAGTTAATAATTTATTATTAAATAGATAGGCAACAGTATTTCTGTGTACTCACTAGATAGGGGAACAGAGTTTGGAAGCAAAAGTGAATGAAGGCAGGGCTGGAGCTGTAAAGGGTTTAAGATTGTTGAGAAAAACATTGCAGAGGCAAGAGTTCAGAAAAAGACCTGAGTGAAAAGTGCTTATCTCTCTGCTCTTATTAAAATTTCTCTTAAAGATTCATTGTTTCTTTGACAGACACAAAATTAGATTTTTATATTTATGACACATGAACCTTGTGGGGTTTAGGGCATATTGTCTGCCTTTTCTGCATCTACCAATTATTTTGCAAGCTCTTTGGTGTGGGAAATGGAGGCACAGAAAGCTCCCAGATCCTTGTGCATACAGGCTCTGAGATAGAGATGGATCCAGAGTTTGATCTAAGACCTTGGAGAAGGCTTGCAGATTTGGAACAGTAAAGTTACACAGACATGGAGCAAGAATATGGGTTTGTGGTTTAATCAGAAGTATGTTTTAAGCAAGCAGGAAAATGCCTTAGGTAAACAAAAAAAATATATTGAGCAAGATAATAGAAAATTTTTAAGTTTAGCAATAGAGCTTGGTATGGAGTTAGTAGGAAGCTTAAGATGTAGCAATGTAAGTTTGTGTAGCATTATATGATTGGATAAGAAATGACACGTTGAGGTAGAGCCATGTAAGGCAAATGATGGTGTAAGAAGATACTAACAGGTTTTGTGGAAGTACTCGATTGGCTAGTAAACCTATATAAGGCATTGTAATTAGAATTAGAGTGGCTTCTGATGTGATGGCATTGGATGTAACAGTCTCAATGTCTCACCCTCTCATGAGACTGATTAAGCAATAAAACATCTTTTACAACGTCTCTCAGTCGTTCCTGTCTCCTCAATCCAAATATTTTGGAAAATATTTTTTTGTGTCTGTTACAAGATATTCAGAAATAGAAACAAAAGCTTTGAGATATATAGTACGATAGTCAAGATTTCCTTCCAAATGCAATGAACTATATAAAGCGAAAGGTACCAGGGAACTACAGTTTGCTCACATACTGTAGCTCATAGTATTCAACTGTATTTTTTGACAGTGTAGTTAATGGCTGAGAATTAGTGACAAGTTGCCATCAAGGAGATAGATAGATACCTAATAGAGGATTTCACAACCCTGTTGGCTGCCTCAGTTAAAGTGCAGAAAATTAAAAGGAGCAGATTAAGCATATGTTCTACTCCTTTTCATTCCCAAGCATCCAAATCCAGGTCAACTGGAAATTTCTTCCTCCACTCAGCTGTAAGACACCTCAACTATAAGGCAGACAAAATTAATATGCAAGCCTAATTTTTAATTTCTCAGATTGATTTTAATTGAAGATATTTTGACAAGTGCAAAAATGTAATCAAGCATGTGGCCATGTACTCAACTGAGTTTGTATGAGGTTCAGTCAAGGCATGGTCTTATAAGCTGTAGACAGCTGTGACTTTGGAGTCTCCAACCACCAGAGACCACCAAAGAGACCCTCAGGACAGAAGAATGTATGCATAAAGGGGAGGGAAAATACATTAATGATTTTTAGGAAATAATTATCATATGCATGTTTATTCTGGGACAATCAATAAATATGTTTGTAAAACATAATATATAAACAGAACATAATATATAAACAGAAACTTTGCTTTACTCAGCATGCACAATTTTTGGAAGAGATAGGCCCTCAAAAATCTGGCCAAATACAGAGTTCCTGCTTCTTAATGCTATGTTGGTGTTAAAGTGTTTTTTTTTTTTATTTTTACCAAATTTTTGGTAACAATATTGTAAGGATGGATATGACTGGATCCATCTCCATCATAACTAAACGTAGGAGGGGAAAACATTGCTGTATAGTTTTCATTCTTATAATGATTTTAAGAAAGACCATTAAACCACATGGCACCAGTGGTGAGACTAGAACCACCTCATTAAAACTGCAAATCAGCACTCTCAGAAACTTAAATATCTAAAGCATTATAGCAACTATGGGGAGAAATTATAAAGTTGCTACATTTTGGTGTTATATACATCTAAATCCTTCTATCCATTAGCTTTCAAGTATCATTTTTGTTAGGAAGGTATATAATGGCTCAGAACGGCAGTATGTTATTCTTTGAAATAACTATATGTTGTTTTCCTCTTATTTTCTTCTTCAGCTGTTGGAACAGGATTCCCAAGAAAGTGGTTGAGACATCATCACATATTTAACTGACATGTAAAGGTGACACAAAAGGACATAGTTTAGCAGTGGACTTGACAGTGCTGGGCTAATGGTTGGATTCAAAGGTCTTTTCTGACCTAAACAGTTCTATGATTCTATTTGTCTCTGGATATTTCTTCTTTATACACACTTTAGACTGGCTATCACTGTTTTATGGAAAATGGAAGATACGTAAGTATTATGAAGTAGTAAATGGAAAGTACGTAGATGAAACACAATGACGTGTTTGCCTGCATTCAGGTCATTATATTTCCTGCAATTACTGTTTTAGGTTTTACAATCCAGGATCACAGATGTTGATGTGTAGGCACTTCACATGAATCCAATAAATATTTCACCATTACAACAGAAAGAAATCGTTGCTCAAGGCTGCATTTTCAATGGTCTGAGTCATCTATTTGCAAGCGAGCATGCATGTTTCCCTTCCATGCTTTTGAAAACAAAAGAGAAAGTATTTCTAATTCTAAATGTGGCCTGCATTATTTAGAAACACTATCCTAATGAATCTACATGTATTAAAAATAGGAGTACCTCTGTACCATAGTCTTTGGCCTTATCCCTTCCTTCCTTGCTCCTTTTGTAACTACTTTGTCCATTACATCAATCACAACTAGTTATCACTTTTAGGCAGATTTGGATTACCTTCATTGTACTGTACATTTATTTGTTCCTTTTGATGGATAAATTCAGCTGGACTATAAGACCTAAAAGTTACATTGTCCTCCTACCACACAGGCAGCAGGCAATTGGGGATTTATTTATCACATGGCATATTTGTGAATGAAGGGAAAAAAATCAAACATACTTTGGCCTTAATAACCACACACACAAAAAAAAAAGTATCTAAAATAGAACTGTCTGTGACATCTACTTATAGTGGTAGTAGTCACTTACTAGTTTCCCTAATACTAATGATTGAATTAACTTTTGGTTCTATATTTCTAGCATAGAAAACACTTTTGTGTTGTAAAAGAGATATTCATATTTTCTCATTTTGCAGTCTGTGTGAAAACAAGACTTCCCAATATAGTTACACATTAATGTATTCTCGTATTTTTAATCTTCACTGGTGCTGAAGGCAGAAGAATACATTAGACAGAAGAGAGAGGGATTAGGATCACATGTTTTGCAATAGTGAGGACTTAGATCAGCTTATATTTGGCTTGAAATGGTATTCCTTTAGTCTGCCTTTATTCTATCCATGGACTTTATATCACTTGCAGATGTATGCAGTATTATAACCCAGTTTTTTCTTTCTATTTTAGAGTCCCCCTAAAATTATGCCATTAGGATATGGAATATGTTATATCCTAAAACAACTGAAAAAAACCCCATTAATTTGGTCTGAAATTTCATGTAAATCTTTCTGTTTCCAACTTATTCTAATTTACCTGTGAGTGTAGCTGATCAGAGACCCAGAAGTATCTCTCTCATTCATCTGAGGAAATGTAAGTAAGTACTTCTGTTGAAGTCATCTGAAAGGTATGTTCTATCAACAAGAGCTTATACATGCAAAGAAGGAAGCTGACCATAAATTTAGGTTCGGAACAAGATTGTGTATGTACAGCTGGCATTGGAGTTTGATAAGAGAGAATCAACTACAATATTTCTCATATTTTTCAGTTGATTCATTTTTAAGAACCTTGGCTTACCAGAAAAAATATTTGTTAGCAAGCAATTTCTATTTTTACTTTAGTTGGATTGTGAGATACATCTTTTCCCACCCACTTTCTCCAGGACAGTATGATTAAAACCTAAAAAAATGATTCTATAAGTTGTTTTCAGAATTAAATTCTGGTTGCACCAAAATTACCATAAATTCAAAGATACCCACAATTGGTAATTATTAGGTCATATGCAATGAAATAATGTCTTTTCCTGTGTTCAGTACAGAATAAAACACATTAGGTTGTAAAATTTTGTGACAATATTTTGGGGATTGAATTAAAAAAGGAATGGGATCTAAATTTGGGAGATTGTTTTACTTTTTGATTGTGATTGAGATTGATTGTGATTTTTAAAATTTTTACTTAGGTTGTCACTATCTTTCATGAACAGGATCTGGAAACATTTCCTTAAATTGGTCTCTGGTTGTATAAAATTTGACAATGGTGGGCAGGGTATGAAAACTCTCTTTGTGACTTTCATACCACCATGTGTCTTGAGAAATGTCAAAATTTTTTTTCCGTGTCATTCTTTCATTATATTTGTGTAAGAAGATTGAGAATTCCAGACACTTCTACCCAGTTTATTTCTGCCAATGAATGTTACACAAAATCTTTCTTGTGTGGTACACTATAGTTTTCAGAAGAGATTCTTACATCCTCTCTCCACAGTGAAATGAGTGTTTTAAAAATCAAGAAACATTTCAAGAGAAATATTTAAATCATCTTTACATAACTGTATGTAATAATTTAGTTGCTATAGTTGTAATATGGCCATTGTAAACACAATCAAACACAGTATAACACATCATTTTAAACTGCTCTGAGTCGCCTCTATCCTTGTATGCTGAAGAAGCTTCTCAAATTCCCTTTGTGCACTTCCAACACTCCTGTTCATCATGATGCTGTTGATATAACTATTTGATGAAGTGCTTTGAATTCTGAATGAGCAGATGTTAGCTCTATGGAAGTTATGTTATCCTCCTTGGTGGTTGGACACATAACTTCTAAAGGGAGGGATTGTTCAATAAATAATTAATAACAAGAAGCTTTCCTAGGTGGATGAGAGACAGATCCTATTTAAAATGATTTTGTCTCAGTGGTTGATCTGTCTAACTCCAGGGTTATTTTATCTCAATCTTGTATTAGTTCTGCTTCAATTAGCATTTTAGTCCCCAATGGGGCACTGCTGATTAATTAGTTATTGTTCAGTAACTTCATCTTCTGGCCCTGACTTCAGCCACTCAGTCTAGTGTGCATTGATCAGCCTCTGGATCTGTGGCATGTTCTTTTTAAGGCTGCTAAATGACTGATTGGTCTAAGTGAACCTGATATTGACCTTTATTTCAAGTCAGTTATGTATTTAAGCACATACATATGTCTAAGAAGGAGAATAATGCAACACATTCAACTAAACTATTTCTTTCTGCCTAAAGTTAGGCAGATATTTTAATACTATATTACAGTTGGAGCTTTAGATGTTTGACTTATTGGTGAAGTGTCCTAGCTGGTTTGAAGAGTAAAAATACTGAAACTCAGAAAGTTTTTACCTATCTTATCCATCTTAAACTCTGAGTCATATCAGATACCTCTTATGTACATAAGAACGTATAAAAATCTTTGCCATGGACAAATCACTCTTAAAAGTTTATTCTTTCTAAAAATTTGACATCTAGTACTTTATGAAGGCCTCAACACAAAACGTTTTCAAAAATATACTTGTATTAATTTCTCCTTATTGGTGGAAAAGGATTGGTTAAAACTATAAGAGGAGAAAACTCATTTTACAGTGTCTATCTCTTAAATTGTCTTCAACCAAGACAAGAAGAAACAAAGTTTTGATCCCAGGAAGATTAGACCTCATGTAATTTGTTTTTATGAACTATCTATCCAATCCAATCCAATCCAATCCAATCCAATCCAATCCAATCCAATCCAATCCAATCCAGGTCCCATCCAATCCAACTATGGAAATGTGACTGAGGATATCAGTTAGGAATCAGTGGTTCTGATTCCTTATATAAACAATGCATTTATATAACAAAATTAATCAGTGCTTTGAAAGTGGGGCAGAATTTCAGGGGAATATATTTTGCTATAAGTGTATCTTCCTCCATTTATTGTCTTTAATAGTCATGGATATCTCTCTCTTATGTGCTTTGTGTAAATGGCATTTCCATAGCTTTGGAGAGTGAAGTTGTTGCCAATGCCGAGAAAACCAAAGTGAAGAAAAATGTGTGCAAAGAAAGCAGTTTTATCTCAGAAATTTTCCATAGGATTTGTAAGCTCAGAAGAGCTGCTGATTCTACAGGATTGAATAGTCCTGGAAGACTAAGAGGCTTCCTCCACATGGTGGTTGCATGGTTGTGCAACTAGGTTGTATCTAAGATGTCAAGGACTGCTTGAATGTAGATGAGGTCTATAGGCTTATAAGTATGCATGGTGAAACAGACCTCTGAAGGCCTTTATAAACACCTGTATAGAAGACACTGGTGTGCCTGTAACTCCTTGTCCTACTGTTCAAAATGGAGTCCAAATGATACCTGGACAGACAACCATAGGAATGCCTGTGCGAGTGAACTTTGTGTGAATAAATAAGTGTATGTGTGGTTTTTGAATGTGTATGTGTTATGTTAGCAATCATGTTATTAATAATTCTATGGATAATAACAACCTACTTTTTAAAAGCTTTTGTAAGAATACTGTGATCTTTGATCTGACTCAAAGGAGAGAAGATGTATATTATGGGAGTTTTCCCAGACTTACAGTTACATATTAGTTACCATGGTTACATATTATTACCTACATCTAGGTAGATTGGGCTTAGGACAATTTTTCATCCCTATTTTTGTGATCTTTATAGCCCCTATTAATTTAAGAAAATACCTCGCACCTTGAAGTGTTAATGGAATAATAATTTTTTAAAAGTGTAATATTTTCATAATTGGGCTAGTGATGAATACTGGACATCTGTGCTATCTATCTAAAAGTCCAATATATGTGTCTATAAAAACTGCTTTTTCATGTCCAAGAATATTTGGGAATGGAACTTAAAGAGAGTAATTCATGTGGTTTTTTTTACCCATGAAGTGGAAAACCTAGCAGGTATAATAGAAAATTAGAAAGCAAATATCATTTTATTAACCTGTAAAAAAGGTCCTAATCACTTTAAGTACTGTTCTTTTTGGGATTACCTTTACTGATTTTCTTTTTAAAGTCTTGGATTACAGAAGGGGAATGGAAACTTCATCCAGATGCAGTCCAATTCATGTCTAAATTTTGATGAGTCCTTCAACACAGTGACTTTCTGAAGAGATGGATTCAGAGCCCAGTCCTATACTAATATTTGAGCATTCTCCATTCTAATTTCTCCATCCTGCCTTTTGTTTACACATTCCATGTCAATTTTTGCTTCTAAAGACACAAATAGAAGTCTTCCCCTCACCTTTCATGTGACATTCTTAAAGAAAATACTTATTAAAATCCAAGAAGTCTCTCAAATCTTAAACTTAGAAAAAAGACTTACTTGAAAACATCCTAAGGTCTAGTTAGAAGGCTATGTAAGCAGACATAATGTTTGTTTTAAGTAATTAAAACTTTCCATACATAAAGATTTTAGGAGAACAATTTAAATGATTTTGTTTTGCAGACATTTGATTTGATTTTCTCATTTTCAATATAGAATAAATTATATCAGGTACATATAGCATATTAAAGAAACCCCTAACTTGGGTTGTGATAGAACATTTAGTTTCACAGTTTAAGTTATAATACAGTACTGCATAGGATAGTTTTCCTTATTACAGAAAATATAAATGCTGTAGGTCTTTTTCATGTTATTATGGGTTGGTTTTTTGTTGTTTTTTTTTTTCTATTAGGTAATCATAGTTGAAAACCTGACTAGCAATAGAGTTTCAAGTGAATATTGCTGTGAGGAAAGCCAAGAAACAGCATGATAAATAAAAATCATTTTGATTTAAATCAGTGACAACCTGGAACTGCTGCAAGGCACTTAGGCATGAAACAGAACCACCCAAGAACCACAATATATGTTTTACTAGTGTATGATACAAAAAATACATGTAAAAATTTATTATAAAATAAGGGTTAAAACATTCATCCATTGAGATACATTTAATTTGCTGTACTAAAGGATTATTTATGATAGGCTCAAAGTGGTTTCTTACATAGTAAATCAGAAGTGAAACTCTGCAGTTCTATTAGATGAGGGTGGTAAGTTCTATGGCTGGGCAATTGTCTGATATCTTCAGCCTACAGAGTGCCTGCGGACAGAAATACTAAAACGGGCATTTAGAAATTTTCTTATACTGAGAAGCAAATTTCTTCTATCTTGATGGTCAGAATCTTTAATGTTATAAACTGCATTTTGGTGGGAATTGTCTAATGAAAAAGTTAGGGCAGTCTTCTAGGTCTTATCATTAGCATTCTGCACACTGTTATGTTTTTTAATAATTGTTACATTATTCTGTGATGTGATTACTTTCTGGAGAGCAACAAGCCCCCAAAAAATCTCCCTTAAAACACATGAGTTTTTGACACCACGTTGACTTAGAATCTCCCCAAAATATTACCAAGGAAATAACATTTCTGACCACCTTTTCTTATCTTTGATAAATAAAAGCCTATTAGATTGAAAAAAAGAGAAAACCTGAAGAGTTATCCAAGTTTCCTCTTCCATTGTAAAATAACCATATATGTTCATGAACCTCCCCACAGCTGTAATTGTAAATTGTAAAACAATGGGCATAGCTTTTCTGGCTTTAGCTATTCTCTCATTCATCAAAAGCTAATTACATCACCATTATTTCAGCACATACTGATGCTGAAGGAAACACTGAACTGTTGAGAATTATAAAAAGGAAGAAAAGTTATCCCTATCATAATCAATATCCTGAATTAATAAAAGCATAATTGGCAAGCCAAAAAAATCACTGCTGGTCATGTACTCCCTACACCCTGAATCTTACATATAAGATAAACTCGCTATTTACCTCTGCCCCCTTCTCACTGCTACATCTGCTCCTCACTGTAAGGTGAGATCTGATAAAGGACAACCACTCCAGCAAACAGCGTCAAGAAATTTTTTTCATTTCCACAGGTTAATGTCATTCCTGTGTTTATGAAAAATCCTCTAAATTTTTTATTTCAGTTGCAATTCCTGCAATTTGCTCGGTATTAGAAAAGGTGGGTTTATTTTTTTTCTGGGATTGTGAGTGTTCATAGAGCAAATATAAAGAAGTGAATAATCGAAATGACCACAACTACTGCAACTTAAATTTGTGCTATTTCATTTTCAGATTTTCTTATTTTTAGTATCTGTTGTTAAAATACTGAGTGAGCCATGCTTCATATTCTTCCCCTTTGGCAGAGTAGTATTTGTATAAGATGATTGTGTTTCAAATTTAGGAATAAAGTTTGAAATTTTTTGAATGTCAGCATGTAATGAAATGAAACAGTTTCTGCACATCCAATTGATCTTGCATATTATTTGGTGAATTTTCTTTTATTGAACAATGCATGTTACGGTGCTGGTAATGCTTTAAGAAATGCACATACCCATGAATATTGTAATGTAGCCCTGAGAAAGAATGTTTTTATGTCCTCATATCAGAGAATAAGTTTTCTAAGTATTCTTAAAATTTGCTATGAAGAAACAATGTGTATCTGACCTACCAAATACCTTTGTAAATGAATTAAAAAAATCAACATGCCTGATAGAAACTAGTGTTAGCAACCTTGCTAACATTAGCTATGTATAGTTTTGCCATTTGAGTATTAAACTACAGACATAGTTATTACTTCCTTTGCAGATTTTTCTCTCTCTATGCAGACCTGAATAGGCAAAATAGGCCTGCAAAAGATTTACACCCACTCAAAAATATAGCTGTTGAAAGTGGACTGGGGTTACACTCAAGTGCAAAACATAAAATTTCAAATTCCTATGAAAGCACTTTGAGTAAAAGGATTTATCATATAGTGCAAGTATTTCTTCAACAATATACAGATGTATTCTCCCTAGGTTTCTTTTATAGTCAGGAATAGGTGTTACTAGATTGAGAACTAAGAAATAAAGGTGCTTCTAGATTGAGAATTGCATGAACTCTGTTAGATACATACCTGAAGATATACTGAATGGTGTTTTAAAACTATTTCCTTCTATTAAATACAAAAGGAGTCTATATACAAATCTGAATAATTCAGGTATACACATTTCCAAAATATATTCCTGAAGTCAAGTGAGATAAATACTAATTTTTTGTGGATGAAATATTGAATTTTGTGGATGTCTTTTGAGTGTTTGTTTTATTCAGTTTTGTATTTTTTTTTTTCTTAACTTTAGAGTCACTTTAGTCCAAATGCACAAGAAGTCCATTTATGGAACACAAAGAGTGTCTCTAAAATTTGCTTATCTCTTGTTTGTTGCAAATATTTTCAAATTCATACTTTAGATATTTCTGAACTTAATTTTTGCCATATGGTAATGTTTTCAGGTTTAAATACTACACATATTCACTTCACACACTTCTGCAAAACATAAGTTTAGATTAAAAGAAAGTGATTTTTTTTTTTCCTTAGAAAATGGTATAACTGATGAGATCAAATGCCTGAGAATACAATTAATTTCCTTTTTCTTGAGGAAGGTAAAAATTGTATCATTATAGACACCATCTTAATAACTCAATTGTAGTGGAGAGAAAGTGACACAATAAAAACTCCAGATATGAGAGAAAACAATGCTTTCTTTTTTGCACAACCTTTATGGTTAAGGCAACCTTTTATGAGGGTGTGTTGAAATATTTATTAATTTTATTCTTGAAGTTTATCATGTAAAATTCAACTGCAGTGCCTGAAGCAATAACAGATACTCAAAATTTTTCCTTCCTAAGTGTATGTTCTTACTTCAGTTGTATTCAATTGCTTCAACCATGTTCTCTCTCCTTCAAGTCATTTTTCTTCTTTTCTAAAGAGAGTAGTCACAATTGGTACACTGAGGATAAAGGTGCCCCATTGTATTTTGCAGCATGTAGTCTACAGTTGTTTTAAGGAGACTGAGGGATTTGCATCAGTGTCAAAAAGAGCAAGATATTGATTCTTGGTCTTTGCATGTGACTGAATATATTCCAGCTTTAGGTGACCACAAAATTACAAGTCCCTAGAGAATTCAAGCCCTTTCAGATGTCTGGACTTAATTTCACCAATACCCAGAAAACTGTGTTTACTGTCAGTGTACTAAGTGTTTTTTACAGTCATGACTAAATTATTTTTTGGTTCACACACTTCCAAGGATGTCCAAGCCCAATTTTTTAAACTAAACTTGCGAAACTTTTCACTCTGTCTATGGGGTGAAGTCTAAGAGGCCAAGTTTTTGCTTTGCTATTATGAAGTAATCTAAAATTTAAAAACACTATTCTTAAGGACAATCAAATGTGAATAGGACCCAGTGAAACAAATCTGCTAGGTCTGCATTGACTGCATTTAATTCCTGAGTAAAACAGCATGAGGTGTCAGTGTCTCAGGACATCACTATCACAAAGATGGCTGCAGATAGAATAGGCAAGCATAGTTACAATCACTATTAATATATCTTATTCATGATGGTAAATGTAGTGCTTTACTGAAGGGTGCACAGCACTTGATACTAGAGGAAAAGACTCAAGCAAATGCAAATTAAACCTGAGGCTACCTCATTTCTCCCACAGACCTTACACACCATGAAAATGCATTTTAATGAAAGTGGACAGGTATTGAGTTTCTCTGTGTTCAGATAAGGGAGTCTGAACTTTTAGTATGTGCATTGTTTACAGTTGTACTTGTTTCCTTTCTGATGGATGTAATATTCTTGAGCTTATAAAAATTTCTGTTACTGCTAATATACTGCATAGAAAAAGTAAAATCCATTAACATGTCAACTACTTAACAGTACACTGGTGCATATGTGACTTCAAATGTTGATTGAATTCAATGGATGCTGGTTCCATGATTTAATTTCACAACCAAGTTAGGTGACTTAAATGAATTTTCTGACACTTTCTTTAAGTTCTCTTTAAAATTATAATGCCTCAGATACAAATACATAGTTCACAGAGGCTGTGTGAAGAAGAGAATTATTTCTGCAGAACACAAACTTAAGACAAAAATCTCTAATAAAAAAAATTATGTCTTGCTGAATTGTTCAAAGAAGCAGAGCTGAAAGACACTACAAATAAACTTCTGCACTAAATCCAGTAAGATTCTTTATCTAAACCAGGCAGAATGTGTGTATCATACTTCTACAAACAGATAAGGGAGATAACAAAGAAAAAACTTATATAAGGTAAAAAAGAAATTAAAATTTTATTGAACTATATTGTTCTTTAAAAAAAAAAATCCAAAACAAAACTGAATAAACCGAGACAACCTTTTGTCTGTATATCATCAAGCTGGCAGAAAATTCCTTCTGTCTCTTAAGTAATACCAGTCAGTGACTGTATATCAATAAAAGAGAATTTATTACTCTGAACCGAAATTGATTAAAATTGAATGTACAGTGTGTTGGTAAAATCAGATGACAATTCCTGGTTTTGTGTTTAGATGAGATGTTTCCAGAAGATCAAGTATCCTGAAAAAATGTACCAAAGATGCAATTCAGCTGCACTGTTGGACAACACAAAGGAAAGTGGACTGGTGTCCACTTTGAGAACCTTGATGTTTGTGAAATACATCTAAATCCTTCAATAATGATTTGTTCTACTTTCTTCCTATATTGCTGATGATGTGAATTACTCCAACCCATTTGGTAAATGGCATCTAAAACGTTTTAAGCACCATTTTAAAATATTTTAAGCACCAGAAAGCATAAGGCACCAAGGTCAGAGCTCAGCTGAACTCTTGTTTAACCACTTTGAGACAAATGAATGCACATGAGTTATTGCACCCAAACCTACCATGTGCAGCAAAGCAAATATGTGCTCAGGTAGCTCTTTTCCAATCAAGTTTCATTGAATTTCACTGTACAGTATCCAACGATAAACTATCCACATGTTCCGGACTGTTGGTGTTCTCTAATGGATGTTGTGATTTATCCATTCCTAAGTCCATGTACCTCTAAATGAGAATGACCTGTAGAGTCATTTTAATTAAAAGTCTCATTGCCCACTTGTTGGCCTCTACGATTCATGCATCTTTACTAGTCCTTTGACCAGATAAGTTAGATACATGTGTGATTGCAGTTTTTACAATTTAAATTTCACTGAGAGAAGACTTGCAAACAAAAATCTCTAATAAATTCACAGTATTTCCAGTCCTTGAAAATCTCTTGATTTACAAAAAATTGGTGATTTTCAGCACTGATTATTTCATTGTTCCTTTGAAGATATGTATTTTTGATCCTTTGCTTCTGTTTTAAATTTTCATAGAGTACCTTAATCAATCCTTTTATCCTGAGTGATAAAAAAAATTAGTCTATTGTAATTATCAGCTTCCTAACTCCAAAATTTTTCAAAGGGTTAAGATTGAAGTAAAATTAGTACCATCTAGTTCAAAAGTATTTCTACGTGTAGGAACAAGCAGCAGATAATAAGCCCTTTCAAAAACCCTTTCAGAAGATAAACTCTTTCAGAAAAAAATATGTATCTCTACCTGAGTAAACAAAATTCAGAGTATATGAAGAAAGCAAAAAAAAATTAAACTAGACAGAAGCTGAGCTATAAATAAAAAGACTTCTAACAGTTATTGAGGTAGTAGTTTTTATAACAGTTGAAGTGCTGCTCTAGCAAAAAAATCATCTGCAATGTAAATCTGTTGTGTATAACTCAGGTTAAAGCTTAAAACTGGAGTAAACATCCATATGAAGATTAATTAGAGTAGAATTATAATTCAGTACCCAAAAATCAGACAGTTGATGTGCTGCCTTATTGAGAAAAAAATTGTGTAGTCTTGTTCAGAACTGCAGAATAGATCTCTTGGTGCATATGTTAATAAGGCAAACTCACTGATTAAGACTATGCTTTAAGAAATAAAAGTGTATGTAAAGAATGTCAAACACAACATTATGGATCACACACAGACCAGCACCAGTGGAGCAGGAGAATTGGACAAGCTGACCTCTAGAAAGTCCCTTCCAATTTCACCTTTCCATAATTCTGAGATTCTGTATGGGTTGAAAGATTTGACTTGCATGATTGCATGATTATAGGGTTAAAAAAAAAAAAAAAAAAAAAAAAACCACCAAAAAAAACCCCACAAAAAAACCCAAAAAAAACCCCCCAAAAAACCAAACCAAAAAAACCAAACCAAAACAAAACCAAAACAACCCCCCCCCCCCCAAAAAATAAAAAAAAAACAAAACCAAAAAACAACCAACCAACCAACCAACCCCCAAAAAAACAGTAAAACTTGTGAGGTCTTTCTCAAAGTCTGCTTTTGTGTGACATTTAAAGAAATCAAAATCTTGAGAGTTCTATTTGCGTCCAAAATAAGCCATAGTTAAATCAAAGAGCTGGACCCAGTGGAAAAATTTCTTATGGTGATGGCCAAACTCAACTAGAATTAGGCCTCCTGTATCCTACTTCAAACATCAAGAAAAAAAAATTGTACAGAGCACCAAGAAACTAATCTTGGGCAAGATTGCCAAGAATATCTAATTGTTTGATTTTTCTACATGTATTCATATTGACATAGAGTGAGTTTTTCTTCCACCAAAACTCATTAAAGAATGTAAATTAATACCTAAAGTCTACAAAATTTTGATAGTAATCTTTCATAGGCAATACATACCACTTTAGTGGCTCTACTAGCTTATCTACTGAAAATTCAGATGCTTTTTTTCTTGTACTGAAATTAAACTAGTTTATACACTTCAGTTCAGTATTAAAGAAGAATTCATGTTCATAGAATAGCTTGCTCTTTGAGTGCTACATAGCACTTTCTTAGTAATATTAGATAAGTTGGAGAGCTTTCAATATTACTGAAAACGTGATCGTTACTTGAAAGGAACAGCAAAAAATGTTATATAATGGCATGCAAAGCATTTTCATATTACTTTCTGATAGTAAGTCCTCACAAATTGGTCTCCTATAGCTTGATTCTTAATGTAAGGCATTGATAGCTGTGGTTCAGTATTGCCAGTGAAGACAAAGAAGCTTTAAATATTGAATCTGATTCACTTTTTGCAATTGAGGTATCTCACTGAAGACATATACGGAACTGCATAGATGGGAATTGTCTTCGTGGGAAGGCAAGACCCTTAGTGCAACCATTTTCAAGAGAATCTATTAATGTTATGCTATCACTGAGAAGATTTTCCTAGAAACATAGCTTCTAGATAGGATTACAGACTAAATAATTTTAAAATCTTGCTTTAATGGAGATGAAAATGGAAACATTGCAGAACAACCTGAATTACTGGGTATTTGGATCTTTACAATCTTGGGGTTTTTTTCCTCTGAAATTCCTTGTATTTTAGAGTCTTCACTTTCACTCCACAGTGTCTTGCGTGTCCCTTCAGTCTTTCTCACAGTAATATCACACTATAATTTTATTTTGGGAACGTTCCCTCAGTTGTCTCCTGTTTTCTACATAAATTTCAAATTTTTTGCATAGAGATAGTAAGCAAAAAACCTCTCCCTTTGCATATAAGAGTTAGTATTATCTAAAGAGAACTAATGGTGACAAACGTTTCTTTAGATTTCTCTTAAATTAGAAGTTTGATCAGCCTAGAGCTCTAAAAAAAGTTTCCTGCACACAGGATTTCCATATATTTTTCCAGAATATTGAGTGTCACACAGAGGTTTAACAATAGTTCAAATGTTCAAAGGCTGTTCTTGCAATTGTGAACTACTATTTTCTGCTGAATCATGCTTTTGGGGTTGGGTTGTTCCAGGGGTTTTGGGGGTTGTTTATTTGTTTGGGGGGAAGGGGAGAGGGGTTGGGTTTTTTGTTTGGTTTTGGGTTTTTTTTTAATTTGTTTTTGGTTTTGTTTTGGTTTGGGGGTTAATGCTTAACAATGCTTTAAGAAAAAACCTGTTTTAAGCAGTTAGTGAGGCATTTACATTTAACAGTCTCATCTGAAATGAAAAGTATTTTCCATCCTCTTCCCGTCATGCAAAAGGAAAGCAGTGAAATAAAATTTTAATAATAAATGTATTTTTTGACATATATTTTCTTCTCAGTATGCCTTACTGGAAACAGAGACCCAACACAACTAAGAACTCTTTTACCTGTCCAAGCCCCAACAAGTACATAGACACTGGTGTACTGACACAATTCTTAAAGAACTTTAAAAATTATTCTGTATAATACAAGCCATGAGTTTCTTTTCCTGAACATTTTTTTTCATTGCTACCCAAGTTATACTCTTCATATCACTGTAGACCTCCCTTTAACAAGGATAAGTGTGTAGAACCACAGAAATACTTTGCTTAATCATTAGTCAAAATAGGAATTTTACAAGTCCTGTTCAAAGATAGATTCTTCTAAGTTGAGAGAGGGATAGGAAATAATTTGTCCTGGAAACTATCAGGAAAAATTAAAAGGGAGAAGTACAGGCTTACTAAGTGGTAAGTATGGTAATGTAAATGATAAAGATGGAGTATAAACACTTAAGTGAAGAGGCTAATGTAAAATAATATGCTCTTATTTTGATCAGTCTATAAAATGGTCATAATTCCTTCCCTGTTTGATCTTGAATGTGTTAGAGCCATAATTTGCACACAATAAAATTATCCTTGTCAGAGCCTGCCTTCATTCCTTGTGAAAGAACTGGGATCTTTGGACAGCAAATTTACTGGACCAGAAGCAATCTGTGATACAACACTGACAGAAGGAACAGCAAAGCCCCAGGGAAACAATGGACATTACCAGATTACACAAGACTAGTCCAGGGAATACAAGTCTCAAATAAGCATTACAGTTGCTGTTCTTGAAACAAACAAACAAACAGACAGACAAACAACAAAGTCCATCAGGTCACAGTGCCCTAAAGTTGCAATCAATCCATTTCTTTTAGTATAAGGAAGCTACACTTAAATACAAAAAAGAAAGATACCTTTTTACTGTGCATGCAGAAATATAGATAGACTGTCTTTTCTCCACAAAATGTTCCTATTTTTATCCCTGAGGATAAATGTAATGTTTACTTGGTAAGAAGCAGAATTACTAAAAAGTAGTTTTCTTATAATGAACAAAGATGTAAAAACTTCATGAATTTTTTTTTAAACTTTTTACATCTGCTTCTCTATTGGTTCATACTTTGTATAGTTCACATCTGAACTAAGACAGTGAAAAGTGTGTATAATAAGCCACCAAAACTTGACTTTTCATATTCCTTTACCAAAATGACTGAGTAAACAATAAAACAAGCCTGGATGTGAGGTATAATTTTTAATATTCTAGCTCTGGTTCTAATGAATTATAAATGTGTGAATCTAAATCTCAGTTCCAGATTTCAAGAATCGTAGTCCTTTTCTTTTTTTACCTAGGAAATAACCTAGGAAGAAAAATTGAACCTTTTTTCCCCTTCCATTTTATGATCATCTCTGCTTTCTGACAATGCTTTGATTAGAGGACTAAATGACTCAGGGTAGAGCCCAATATTTCAACACTGTTTGCAGCAAATGCTGTTGCCCTGTTCCTCTTGCAGATCAATGCCTCTTCAGCTGAGCCTGTGAAATTTACTGGAAGACTCACATAGGCCTATGACTCTAATCCAGATCAGTGAAATGGTAACTTAAAGCAACACTTCCACATACAGACTTTCCTTCCCTCCCCCACCCCTCCTATAAAAATAATATTTGGACCAATTTTGGCTTGGTTCCTTACAAAGTAATCAAAGTTCACAAGGTATACTCATGGGGACTTTCTTACAGTTTATTTTTAGGTGCAAGGAAAGTGCTTCACTCTAACAGGACACTAGGAGGTATGCAGTTGCAGGTGCAAGGAAGTGTGTATGACTGAAAATTTTTATCCAAACATACCAGGATTTCATCTGAAATGTTAATGTAGTAGCACCCAAGAAGAGTGCAGAGTGCAAGAGTTTTAAGTAGAGTTTAACTCCCAGGAATTAATTCTTCTTTTTTCTTGCCAGAAAAGTTCTTAAGAACAATTAAGAATGTTAACACTTATTTCATGGAACTTTCTTTCTGCCTAAGTCTCAGCATTCACACTTTGAAGGTTCACTATTTGCTTCTTATTAAACTCCATTTCATTGACTCATTCCAAGGGTTATCTGCATTTCCTTTCTGGGGTAGCTACAAGAGAGGGAGAGAGAATTTTTGCAAGAGCATGTAGTGATAGGACAAAGGGGTAAGATCTTTAAACTGAAAGAGAGTTGATTTAGACATTAGGAAGAAATTCTTTACCATCAGAATGGTGACGCACTGGAACAGGTTTACAGGGAAATTGTGGATGCCCTGATGGTTGGTTAGGACCCTAGGCAACCTGGAAGGTGTCCCTGTCTGGGGCAGGGGGTTTGGAACTAGATGATCTTTGAGGTCCCTTCCACTCAAAACTTTCTGCTATTCTCTGATTACAATGGCTTGACATTTTATATCTTTAAAGTATTCTTCAAATAATTGCTAGTTAATCTCATAAGACCAGTGATTTTTTTTTCTGCATTTTTAATACTGTTATTCAATTTTTCTTTCTAAAGCCTAATGACTAGAATTGTAATAGGGATTTAGGCACCAAAAATCTTTTTAGGCACTAAAATTAGTCATTTTTCACTTTAACCTTTTGAAGTTTAATAGTTGATCTTAACTGCCAACACCCTCAACTTATTTCTTGTTGTAACTTAAAGAACACAGGAACAAAAAAAAAAAAAAAAAAAAGTTTATATACATGCTTAATTAGCCTGAGAATAAGTGCTTAATAAACTTGTATTTGGGCATGATGGCCTGAATCCTGAAGTGTGTCAAAACTCTATTTTTTTTTGCTAAAAGGACCTAGCTTCACTCTTTTAGCTGCTAGATAAACATTCTAACAACAGAATACAACAACAGCTAAGATCTTAACTGTGACGCAGAAAAGAAACTATTTAAATCTAAGGGATAAATTAATGAAGAGCAAGAACTCTCTTGTCTATCAATGCCCTAACTGCGGGAGGAGATGGTTTAACAATCAACATACTTCTCCATTGAATACTTTTTTATTTCAGAACTTCCTTGTCATCTACCTTCTTAAGGCTTCTGAAAATTTGGTGTCACAACATATGAGTCTTGCAAAATCTAGTTTTCTCTGAACCTAGATAATATATAGAGACATTATTTCTCACTAAAATTAATTTTCTTCACATAAACACTACTTACACTTATCTTCATGGTTCTACACTACATTTTCATGAGAGAAATTTCATCTTACATACATTCAAGCTTGAAGGAAAATAGCTTTACATAACAGAGGTTTTTGACCTTCAGCATAAGTTTGAGGAGCCTGAAACAGTCCTTTCTCACAGCTTTGACTCATCCTGTCAAAACACTCTGTTGGATCAGGAATGTGCAAGTGAGCACCATATGCCATTTAATCTGACTGGGTACAAAACTAACCTTGGCACTGGATTTCATAATTATAGATTTGATACTCCTCTAAGCCGATTACTGACTGACGGTTGGATGCCATTATCTAATAGATGATAAATAATGTCTTTTAAATATAATTTTAAAACAAAGTCCAGCTAGAATGTCTGAAGTTACAGATCTTCATCCTTTCTTCAATGAAGAGTAGACATTTCTTTCCAGATCCATTGTGTCCTTACCTACTTCGGTTCAACCTGATTTGTCCTTACAGTTATAATTTTTTCCCCTCATTTTTTATAAAACCTGTCATTAATATAGTTTCTCTTTAAAATTACCATATACTATAGTACTGGGAAAATTATTGAATACTATGTAAAAAATTATCAAAAAGTTTAATCTCTAGCTGCTCAAAATTGAATCTATTACATTTTTCATGTAATACAGACCCTAACAGTTTTTAGGGCCTTCATGTACCCTTTAAAAAGATTAGGTCCTTACCTTAGATTGCATTTGAATTGGGCACTGGGATAGCAAATTGTTTTGGAAAAATAAGGCAAGTATATAAGTTGTACGGTCAAGAATTTTAGGTCTGCATGTCTTGCATGCAAAATTTATTTTTTCTGGTCTGTAATTCTTCCTCTTTCCATGTAGAAAGAGATGGTGAATATTTTTGTCATATTTAGACTAATATTTGGCCATCCAACTAATCCAAAGTTAACAGTTCAATCTTTTTATTATCTATTATAGTAAAAAAAAAACCAAAACAAAACTAATATTTTTTTTACTATAATAGAGTAAAAATTTAAATAGAGTAATAGAGACAAATAGTTGAGCAAATACTGAGTATTTGACATGGACTTTTGAGAAAAAATAAATATGCAGTACACATCAAATAATTTTTAGAGCATTTGTTTTGTTGATTTTCCCCTTTAAACCTTCATTCGTAGTCAGATGAGAAATAATAAAGATAACAAATCAGTAGGGTGATAAATTATCCATGACATTTTTTACTAAACTCTTTAAAATCCTAAGTCTATAGAGAAGAAATTCTGTTTGCATCCTTTTGTCCAACACACAAAAATAATTATGTTTAGATTTTTCACAATATCAATCTCATGCAATAGTAAATTATCCAAAATGAAACTAGCAGTTATATACAATGTATTATTCTCATTTGCACACAATATTATATAATTTTCCAATTGACTTTTTGATTACACAGTGATTTTTTTCATCTATTCCATGTATATATTTCATGTTTTTCAATATCTTTGTAGTCCTGTTAATGTCATGAAATCCTACAATTATTTTCCCTAAAATATTTTTCCAATCTCTGTTATGATCTTATTTATTTACTCATCTCTGGAGCAGGTCTAGGACAGTACAGCTTCATTCTTGTTTTCACTAGGAACTTCTTATCTGTGTTTACTTATAATGTTTCTGGTTCTGTAGTTTTCAGAACCATTTTGGCTGTTATTTTCTCCACTTGACCTCTCCCATTTTTTTCCTAATATCATCACTCAGTAACCTGTATCTTGAAGATCTGTTGTCCCTTCTCTATTTTTGAGAAAATTCTCAGAGCCTCAGAATATTTTGGAAATAAACACTGACTTTTTTTTTCCCCCACTCTATTTTTGGGCTGTTTTTTGTGTTTGGGTTTGTTTGTTTGTTTGTTTGTTTTGCTTCTGTTAATATCCACTGGATTATTTGAGAGATAGCATATCCAAAAAGTGGGAGAAATTCTGGATAAAAATATATTGATGTGATGGTAGAACACCAATATTCCTTCTGTTAAAAAAATCTCATTTCTCTTTTGGAATAGAAAACTAGAACTGATTTCCTTTCATGTTTATGTGGATAAGAACCCAAGAGGATGAGTTTCTGATTGAGAAGATAAGCTAGGCAGTTAAATGCCTAACTTTCTAGCACCTCTTATTTGACAAAAATGGCAACAGTAAGGTCGAGGGATTTATATCTTTAGCTTAATCTAAACCTGAATATTATTATTTCATCAAAAGTTATTTTGAAAAATAGGAAAAAATATATCTCGCTCACTGTATATGCCTTTCCTATTTTTTAATGAAATAAATGTAATTAAAATGAATAGCTGAAAGTGACTTGGCATAGGGCTTGGTACTAGTTTGTATTCTAGTCTGTTTTCCTTTCCCATAGTTGTATCTAACTCTTTATCTTTAGTTCAACTGAAGATCAAAATATTTATCTCATATGCATGTTGATTATTTACTTCAGAAAACTCATTTAATATTATCCAGCAAGAGATCCATTATACAATCTAACCATGTTTTACTTTTTCAGAAAAAATATATGAAAATCAGTTATTGGCAGATTTAAATTGTTAATGCCTTTTGGGTTATGTTACTGAATAATTCACAGATCAAACTAAATTTTGAAATACAAAGTTCTATCTGAGCACCACGGACACGAAAACACGACATAAGAACAAAGATGTAAACATGAATCTCAGTTGAGCTGCAAAGAAAACAGTCCTTTTGCCATTCAGGAAGGACTTCAGCATTCACTAGAGGAATGCTCTTCTTTTCTGTACTTTGTTGTAATGTCTTGTAGTCAAGGATAGATGAGGGACTGGGAAGTCTCAATAAGCAGACTAACGGCAACGGTGGTGGGGCTACATCTGGGGTTACTCTGCATCTGCTACGCTGAGCCACCACAGTGAAAAGCTTTGACTAATGTCAGACAAGCCCCCAGAAAAGACAACAAAATAAAATTCTCTACAGCTGGGTTGCTGTAGACTATTTTTATGTCATATAGAGAGAACAATTATAGATATCAAAAGCCAAAAACTTACAGAAGCACCATTGACAGTTCTATGAATCAAAAAATTTGTCTTCATTGCTACCTTCCTTTGGAGAAATAAAAAGAAACTGTAAAGATTTCAGACATTTAACATTTCAGAATTTTAATAAATGCTGTGTCCAAAGGTGCCTGCCATCTTTAACATCTCTATCGCTGTTTGCATCCCCATGACTCTTTTTTTCTTATCCTTTTCCTTCTGGTGGTTGGCTGGTTTGGGGGTTTTTTGTTGATTTGTCCTTAATTGTGAATGTTCTGAGCTCAAGTGTAAGTCAAGTTCATACCCTTAGAGTTCTTAAAGCCTGTAATAATCTATATACTTTCAGATTTTATTACAATAAAAAACATGTTTTTCTCTGCAATTGCTTTAAGATAGTACCCAATGCCAAAAAGGCATCACTTGGTACTGCAAAATTGCCTTTAACTTTCTCTTTGGTTGCCCCATCATCTTTCTAATTTCAAAATAAACTGTACAGTGGTTCATGAAGAACTGCTGTTTACACAATCCATGAAGATACCATACACATAGTTTGCCTCTCCTTTCCTAGTTGATAGATAATCAGTTGTATGATTGGTAATCAGTTGTTCCTCATACGCCCTTATTCCAGCAGTATCCTTCACATGATTAATGTTGAGTGTATTTTAACTAAGGCTGCTTCTCCCTAATGAAACCCATGAATTCTTACTCTGGGGAGTATGAAGTTCATGGGAGGTGTACTTTCTTCTATTGTCAGCACTACAGAACTGCAAATAAGCTGTTCATAACTACTGAGATACTACTTGCATTCTAAGTGCATTAGCACGCTGGCAAAGAAGAGATTGTAATGTCTACATAATCAAAGGGGTTTTTAATTAGCAATTTCATATTTTAATGATAAACATCTTCAAGAGAATCCTAGTGAAAGGCACACTTTGCACAAAGTGTGCTTTATATCCAGCCGAGAAGAATTATTCTGCTAACTACACAGTGGAGTGGGAAGGACTATGCAATATAAGCTACAGCATGTAAATATGCTATGTCTCTTCCTCAAACAAGATTGATTTTCAAAGTTTCCTGAATATATCTTTGCAATTTCTTTTGAATATCTGACTAGGAAATAGAGAGATAACGCAATCTGACTATACCATTAAATTATGTAATGAAACCATGCTATCCCACCAGCTTAAATTCTCATTTTTGGGAAAAAAAAAAAAACAACCTTAATCTTGTTCATGTGCATTAAAATTATTTGAAAAAACCAAAACCCAACACTTAATCAATATGACAGAAATATTTTTTAATTTTTTTTCTGAATTGGAAAATGTAATGCAAATCCTAAAGAGATTAAATTGTTGAATTTGCCAGTTCTGAAACACACTGCCAAGAGGAAAATTCTGCTCTAGGCAGAGAAATACATCTCATGGGAAGGAGGTACTGTATGCCTTGCCTCAATTTCTAAAACATGCGTTTTTAATATGCTGCTGAAGGGTAAAATATGTCTCCCAGCAGAACATGACATGATTCTGCTCACTTTATTTTATGCTTCCAATCTACTGCTTCATAGATTGTTAAGAATGAAGCCACATTGAAATTTATGGTTTCACTCACCTGTAATTTTAATAAAGTAACTTGCTGAAGAGATTCATCCAAGCATGAATAAATATGAAATACAGAAAAATCTTTGTAAGAAAGATGATGTAAACATATATTTGTTGCCTTTATAATGTTATGAGAATATGTGTGTAATATACATATTGAAAAGCACCATAATATCATAATTTTTCTGTTATGATAACTTGGCATGTTTTGAGTTTTTAATAGAAAAAATGCTCATAGCACAGTACTATATTTTTGCCTGAAGTTAAGAGGTCATTATTAAAGCATCTAGTGTAAATTAATACTTCTCTAGGGAATCACTAACAAGGATAAATGTTAAGAACAAAACACTTTGATGTTTCTAGACCTCTGATTAGTGAAACAATCATACCAGTGAGCTTCATAGAATCCTGATTAAAACAAAGTATTATGTGAAAACAGGCTATTTAATTTAAGGTATTCTTAGTGTCTTTGGTGATGTTTGTTTTAATATGACAAAAAATGCACAAAGTAAAAATTGACTTTCACATAAACAGCTTGATGAGAAGATTTTAAGGCTGTCATTTCATAATAGTGCTGCATATTAAAACCACAAAGAAACCTAAGACTTAGAAAATTAGTATATCTAATATTGTGTCAAGGTAAAGGCAGCACTGGAATAATGCTTACTTCCATAATAGCAGTTATCTTGGTGAATATCAGTGAAGCATCTTGGTCAGGTGACATTTATTTATCCTACGATATCTACTAACAGCTAAATCAAGTAAGGGTTCCTGACACCAGATCTGGGGGCATACTTGCATTTGGTGATATCCACTGTCCATATTGTCAATATTTATGCATTTTCTATGGGAAACATTGGTAGAATTAAGGATTGTGTTCCTATCCAAGTTTTTCATGGTGAAGTAATAATTTTTATTATACTAGCTAACTTAGTTGCAAAACCCGAGTGGTTTCTCTTTAAATAATCCCTTGGTGCAACAGGTTTGAAAGGGAAATGGCCAACTTCAAGATGAACCATAAGTTAAGAGCAATTGTTCTAAGTTTAACCAGATGAAATTATCTATCTGCCCAATGAGAGAAGAAAACTTAGTCCAAAATGACAGGAGCAAACGTGAATTCATAGCATCACTATTACTGACATTCTCCACAAAGTTAATGTACTCAGCTTGGGTCCTGCTTTAGTTTATTAGGAGACCAAAGGTGTTGTTATACTTCTTCCAGGACTCAAATTTTGTCGGAGATATCTCTATGAACACTATGTTAGTATATTCCAAATCTTAATAACACTTCTGGCATTAATTCCTCTATTTTGGGTTTGCCTTAGGAACAAAATATTTTCTCATGTTAAAAACTTCCCTTTAAGGTGGTCCTCATGAGACAAAACTTTGGGTTTAGTGCCCTTATTTATATTCAGTATTATGTTTAATGCTTGAAATGTCAAATATGGTTGGAGGTAAGATATTTATGTTGAATAAAGAAAGCAAAGATCTCATGTCAACAAAGCCTTTTCCTGGTACACTGCAGCAGTAAGAATTTCTAAGAAGATTGTTTGCTTTGACTGATAGAGAAGGCTTCCATAAAATATTCTAGTCACTTCTGTTCTTAAAATGCTTTGAAGTGACTTCTCAATGATAAGGTTTAGGAAAAGATTAATTCATCTTATTATGTGTTTTATGTATGACAAAAATACATCTATTTTATTTCTTGATAGTGTTTTATTTCTTAATAATATTTATTTGTTCCTTTTTTTAAAATGAAATATTTAAAGGCATTCTTTTCTGAAATGACATGTATTAATCAATGATCTAGAAAAAAATAGAAGACCAGGTGACCATTTTATGTTAATTACATTTCTAAAGAAGAAAGAGAGATTGTGATTCAGGTTAATGAGAAATAGCTAGTAGTCATAGGCAAATAGGCAAATGTTTTGATACTGAAGCTACAGTGTACTGTAAAGAGAAGCACGTTTTCAGTTCATGAGGTCAATATTAGCTTGTGTTCAATCTTTACTGGACTATGCTGCCTACAAAAATTATAAAGATTAGCCTCATTTTATATAGTTGTTGAGCAATAGGATTTATGTATCATATTGGATTAATTAACATGTTAGAAGGGATAAATTATACCTTGCTCTTGAATGAGTTCATGGGGCATATGAATGCAAGAGAACATCTCTTCTAAACAACCTCCATCGTGGCAACAATCAAGTACAGGTTATGTCCTAGGAGCACAAAGGCAGGGATTTGTTCAGCAATTTTAGATTACTCTTCTGTCCCCTTGTGCATCCCTATTTATTGAGCTAAGGATCCTAATTTTTTTTTATACAGAATAGTATTTTTGTGACTTTTCACCAAGCCTGGAAGAAGCTATAAGAAGTAATCAATAGCCATTTATTCCAGTATCTCGTAATGTATATTTTTAAGACAGATTTTGCCAGCTCTAGTAAATGAGAGGCTTCAGGTACTAAATATGAGACCACCTGGCACATATTAGCTTATGTTTATCAGCTAAACACTCCTCCCAACCAAAACAGAGTGACTGTATTCAGGCTGCCTTCAGGAATCAAATCTGTCCTGTCCTGAGCCCTGTTTGGACATTGGCTGAGAGACTGCTGAAGAGCCTGGGCCAAAACACTGCCTAGAACATGCTCGCAGTTTGCCAGTTTTCATGTCAGTAATCTGGATCTGTAGTCTTATCAAGAAATTATCCTAACTCAGAAATCCTAACTCTGTTTTCCAATAGTTCTGCCTCAATCTGTGAGTCTGGTCCTAACACAAAGAATCAAGGATTAATGAGTTACTTCTGAGGAAGGAAGGAAGGAAGGAAGGAAGGAAGGAAGGAAGGAAGGAAGGAAGGAAGGAAGGAAGGAAGGAAGGAAGGAAGGAAGGAAGGAAGGAAGGAAGGAAGGAAGGAAGGAAGGAAGGAAGGAAGGAAGGAAGGAAGGAAGGAAGGAAGGAAGGAAGGAAGGAAGGAAGGAAGGAAGGAAGGAAGGAAGGAAGGAAGGAAGGAAGGAAGGAAGGAAGGAAGGAAGGAAGGAAGGAAGGAAGGAAGGAAGGAAGGAAGGAAGGAAGGAAGGAAGGAAGGAAGGAAGGAAGGAAGGAAGGAAGGAAGGAAGGAAGGAAGGAAGGAAGGAAGGAAGGAAGGAAGGAAGGAAGGAAGGAAGGAAGGAAGGAAGGAAGGAAGGAAGGAAGGAAGGAAGGAAGGAAGGAAGGAAGGAAGGAAGGAAGGAAGGAAGGAAGGAAGGAAGGAAGGAAGGAAGGAAGGAAGGAAGGAAGGAAGGAAGGAAGGAAGGAAGGAAGGAAGGAAGGAAGGAAGGAAGGAAGGAAGGAAGGAAGGAAGGAAGGAAGGAAGGAAGGAAGGAAGGAAGGAAGGAAGGAAGGAAGGAAGGAAGGAAGGAAGGAAGGAAGGAAGGAAGGAAGGAAGGAAGGAAGGAAGGAAGGAAGGAAGGAAGGAAGGAAGGAAGGAAGGAAGGAAGGAAGGAAGGAAGGAAGGAAGGAAGGAAGGAAGGAAGGAAGGAAGGAAGGAAGGAAGGAAGGAAGGAAGGAAGGAAGGAAGGAAGGAAGGAAGGAAGGAAGGAAGGAAGGAAGGAAGGAAGGAAGGAAGGAAGGAAGGAAGGAAGGAAGGAAGGAAGGAAGGAAGGAAGGAAGGAAGGAAGGAAGGAAGGAAGGAAGGAAGGAAGGAAGGAAGGAAGGAAGGAAGGAAGGAAGGAAGGAAGGAAGGAAGGAAGGAAGGAAGGAAGGAAGGAAGGAAGGAAGGAAGGAAGGAAGGAAGGAAGGAAGGAAGGAAGGAAGGAAGGAAGGAAGGAAGGAAGGAAGGAAGGAAGGAAGGAAGGAAGGAAGGAAGGAAGGAAGGAAGGAAGGAAGGAAGGAAGGAAGGAAGGAAGGAAGGAAGGAAGGAAGGAAGGAAGGAAGGAAGGAAGGAAGGAAGGAAGGAAGGAAGGAGAAAATTCTTCTTTAAGAACAGTTTTATAAAAGCAGGTCTGAAAACAGAAACATTAGATCTTTGCATGCAGCAGAGCAAGATTCTGCAATGTGGTAAAAAAGTCTGTGAGAATTTGCTGTTTAAACTTCCTTACTAATTCAGGGATTCTCTGTAGTAAGGTAATTACTTATTTGAGAACTGTAGGGATGTTAAGTGTATCTTTTCAAACTCAGTTTTAACAGAGCTTTGGTTCCTTCATTGACAATTAAACCTACTGAGAGAAAAGGATTTAAATGTTGGGACTAATTTTTCATATGAACACTATAATTAAATTAGTGAAGCAGTAGGAGAAATGATATATGCAAAGCAAGGTTTATGTTAATTTATACATTTACACATTTGTATAAATTCTGAAATATATATTCTTTATTCTGAGTAACTGTGAAAAAGAGCTATATATGTTTAACTTTAAACTCAGAGACAAAGGGAAAACTGCTTGTCACAATGGAGTTGCCCTGCTTGAAGCACAAGTGTATGAACACTGTTTACACAGAAGTGAACAATGATCACACAAATTCGGCAAAGGCAGGGAAAAGTACTTAAGTCGACAGAGGGAGTGAACTGCCATGCGAGTGACTTGAAAATATGTGACATCCTTGAAAAATACATACTTAATCCTGAGATTTAGAAATTTGCAGATCAGAACTGTTGCTAGGTGATCACATTTCCTTCTGAAACAATTTATGCCATGACTGTACTTCCATAAGGAAATTATAAAATCATTCTCACAATAAATCTTTTTTCATAAAAGAAGGATTTTATACAGATTTATAGAGTATATGCTCATTCATGAGCACCCAATACTGTCTTGACATGCCATCTGTGAGGCTTTATCTTCCTCTTAGAAGTCTTTCATCCATTGCCAGCAGTACATGGATGTCTTGAATACCTTTACTCTTTGAGAAAACCAAGTGAGCTTGGATAGCTAATGCACATGATTGAATTTTGTTCACAGGGGATGATGAAGCAAGAACAATCTGTGATTTTTATAACCTACAGAAGTCTCTTCCAATTTTACAGATTCTCCATGTTCTTTGGTCTGCTACCTGCAGAAGCCATTTGAATAACTAGCTAGAGATGTAACCTATCCTTCATGGCTGAGCATGTGTACCAAGATTTAGAACCAGCACCTATGATCCATATACTTTTACTGCAGAATGCAACAGTCTTGTTAAGTATTATGCAGAGTCTGACAGAGAAGTAACTTATGATTATATAGATTGTTCTTTTTCTTCTCAAACAGTAACTGAAAATATTGCTAATGGACTGTCATACCTTTTAGCACAGGTGAATCTAATTCCTTTGGTATTTTTCAATGGGCACCTTCAGCCACCCATGACTATGGAAAAAAATTCTTTTGTTTTCAGGAAATATTACATGTGCAGGACCTCGTTCATGGTAGAGCTTTTGTTGTTGTTCCATATCCTAGCTTTTCTGATCACTGTTAAGTGATCTCTGACTGACCAACATACCCACAAGCTGCGTAACTGCCATAGGAAACAGTTAGGAATATAAGGATATTAATTTCAGAAGAAAAAGAGAAATACCTTTAAATAGTCAGTAGTCTGGTGAACTTTACCTCCTGGCAAGCTGCTGCACTCAGTTACAAAGTCTGTATTTAATACTGTGTCTGCCTGAATCAGCAATGCTTTCTAGTCTGCAGAGTACCTTTTACTATAATACAGAGGGACATGGCCTACTTTACATAGTAGATATCCTGTAATCAGGAAAGATAAAATAACATTTTTAAACTGAAGATCCACAAGAATCTAGGTTTGGGAAAATCTCTGTTCAACGATCTTAAAACAAATTGTCTATCTAAAATTAACTGTATATACAATAACCAAGGTGCCATACACAGATAAGAGTTGCTGCTGTCCAATAATTTTAATCTGAATTTTTCTTCACATTATTTTTTTTCAGGCCCTAATCTGAAAATTAAGACTGATAAAAAAAGGCTGAATTTTTGAATTAAATATACAGACTTAAGAGGTCTTCAGAGAAAAGGGAAAAAATGTTCTCTGTAATTGGGAGAGTGAAAAATAAAATATCACTGAAGACAAGTCCTGGAAAAAATCTGTTTAGAGTATTAATTTCCAGATGAAAAAAATATGCTGAAATAATGAATCAAAATTTGGGGTGGGCAAAGTAGAATTTTCCAAAGAAAGTGTGATTAGTTGGACAACTAAGTTTGAATATGTAAACAAATCTTCTTAAACAGAATTATTTTTTAATATTTTATTAAATATATAACAACTTACAACTTCACCTTTAGTGTTACTTTAACAGTAAATTCTTTCCTTTATTCTGTCTCAATAGTGGAATGCAATTAAGTAGCACTGAGACAGAACATTTTCCCATTTCATCTACAACCTTTTTTCATTAGCCAGCAGCAATACTGCTGCCTTTGGATGATGCTTTAGTTTAGCTAAAATATGGAGTCATCATGCACAATTTATAAATGCATTGTGCTGAACTGAATAATGGTTTATTCATGATTCTAAGGCTACATTCATACATGGAGAACTTTATGCTTCTACTTTTAAAAGTGAAAATATTGCTAAAATACAAGGTGATTTCTGTGGGAGCATCAAAGAAATAATGTCCAAATAGACTCACATCTATTAAATCTCCATTACCATGAAAAGCAGAAAAATAATCTAAGTCATATTGTTTCGCTATTTAGTATTTTTTTGAATAAGGGATTGGTTCTAGTGTCTTCTTCCTGTCTTTAGGAAATTGGGTTCTAACATATTTCTTCAGCATTTATATAAAACTTTAAGATGTTCCATAGCAACTTTTTGAAAATATTATCTTCCCAATAACTTCACTACATATTGAGAAGTTGCATTGAGAACTAATACGTAGAATATTCAGTGCACTTCTAGCTCCACATATGTTCTTCACTAAATATTATCATCATGTGTCTAATAATTTACATGAGCAGAACCTTGTTAAGTATTCTGTCAACTTTATTTATTGTTTGAGTTATTAGAGAGTTGACCAGTGGAATTCAGTGTTAAAAATTTATGGAAAAAATCCCAAATTTTTTCTTATGTAGAAGGCTTCATTAAAGCATTAATGGAAGCTTTATCTACTAATTCAACTTACTGCCCTTCAGGGACTATCACATCACTTTTATTTTTCTTTTTTTTATGCCCCATTTCTTGCATTCATCTATTAGAGTTACACCTGCTTAGCAGTTTTCCAAGTATTTTCCACAACACATTATTTTTCAGGGTCTAGAGAGAGTCATATCCTGGCAGTCTGTGCATTTAATACAGACTGCAGAAACTTCTGAAAAGTTTTGTGATCACTGCTTACTTTATTTTCAATTTAGTTAAAAATTAATATCAATGCAATATTACTGTTTTAAGATGACTTTGGCTGCTTGTTGATCATTTTGAATAAAGGGAAAGCAAATTGATTTTGAGACAGCTACAGATGGGCAAATATTGCCTGATTGAACTAATAACATATTTTGTGATAGAGAGTTCACCTTTCTTTACTTTCTTTCTAAGATAATATTTATGAGAAAGAGGTAAGACTTTTTGCTCTGTGAAGGAGTAACCATGCATAAAAAGAGAAATATTTGAATGATTGCCCAGTACTTAGAACTATTGACTAGCTTTTCTGTATAATTTATTCTTTTCTTCAGTGTTTATTAAATATTCATAGCTGTATTGTGTATTAGGAGTTTTATGGCAGAATGTTACTTCTTTTATGATTGTGTAGAGACTCCTGGGGCACTACTTCTGTGGAAGGCTGTTTTTAACATATAATGAGCAACACATCAGCTAAAACTGATTGAGAATTAATTTTCTCTCTCTCTTTTTTAGCAAGCTCTTTTTCCTGTATATTGTCTTGGAAATTCATCATATGCATCAGTAAAATGGTCTTGTGCTGATCACATCAAACCAGGCTTTTTATTGCTTTTATATTTTACTATCCAATCATAAGATTTTTTTATACTCTTTGCTAATATTTTCCAGGATTTTTTTTTCCTTCTAGAAGTTGTTTTTCTCCAGTTCATGCATTAAGACACTTGCAATGACGTCGATCAGACTGTCCGCCATTCTCTATTTCCGAACACTTTAGCCTTGTATAATTGAATCCTAATTATAGTGTCTTTCAAAATTCCCTGGCTGGGGCATTAGTTCAGTACTAACTTACATAGAAGAGTGTCTCCCACTGAGTCAGTAGCACTAAAAAACTTGCTACTACGCTGAAGTGTTCCTTAAAGGTCTCCCACTCTTCTATTAATTCAACCTGAATTTGCTTAGCTTGTTAGGTCTGACAGGATTACAGTCCGTGGTGGCACAACTACCTGAGTTCACAAAAGACTGTAGGAGATTTGACAGTGGTTTTTCAAGACAATATGTTTCCAATGTAAGATTGGTCATTCCAACATGGATTGACTAAAAATCTCAAATGTAAATACATTACTCTATTACAAAAAAATCACAGTAATAATTTATTTTTAAAATGTGGAATTATGTTAAAAATCTCTGCTACAATATATTTATTTTGCAAATATCAATTTAATTGAAACTTCATAATAAAAAGGATTTTTTATATAAATTGCATAGATTACTATTAATTAATTAATAGATTTTAGATGAAATGGAGTGAAGAAAACATCTTCCAAAACAGAAGATTCATATTACATCTTAAACCTCAGAAGTCCCCTAAATTCTTTTAAATATGTCTTAATATTTACTGATACATCTGAATTAAGTAGTATCTCTGAAGAATGGTAAGAATTGGTGCAAATTAGGTTTGAATTATCCTGATAATCTAGCTCTAAGTAATCTAGTTTTAAAGTTATTTTCCCTGTCATTTTACTAAATTGAGCCATTAATGCACTCTCTAAGAGTATGGATAGTCTTAGTGATTTCTATACAGCTCAAGACCATTGACAAAATGTTGTAGAAAACCTTAACAGTTTTCGAGGAAACCTTAAAGATTATTGAGCATAGTAATGTATGAAACAAAAAGAAAAACAGTAGCAGCAGTAGTCTTGACTGTGTTAGTTCTTGCTGGAACAAGAAGGGTAAATGGCATCCTATGACCTAAGCTGTGCTAATTGTATTTGTTAATGGTTATAAGAGATCCATAATTACACTAACATCAAGGGCCCACACTTCTGGAGAAGGACTCATTCTCTGTTAAATCTGCTAAGCATGACAGAAGCAGAATTTTGCAGAACTCCTTCCCCGAACTGAAGCTTCTTAGGTATTTTGAGATTTATGATAACTTTTCTCAAGTACATGACAAAAATACTTGAACTACCTTCAGAGCTTCAGTTGTCATTTATAACCTGACATATATGAGTTCATGTACCTTACAAAACCTTGAAATTCAGTCATTCTTCTCATTTGTAGCAGTAGACTTACAATGCTTACATCTTATAACAGCAGTTTTTATCTGAACGTCTCAAGGTGTATAACAGAGGAAGCCAACTTTAGTTCTTTAAATAATTGTCGTACAAAATATATTCTTGAATTTATGAGCAAATGAAAGCTGCCTTTTTCTCCCACAGAAGTGATACTTGTCACTGCTGTACAACACTGACATATTGGTTATATGTTCTGCAGAGTCTTTTTCTGTTGGTTTTTCTTTTCATGAGTTCAACTAACCACCAAGATGCTCTAGTTAATGCCACTCATTTAACAAAGATGCTCTTTTAATAGCTGCTCTGGCTGCAGCTGCTTTCCAGAAATGGCATACTGTAAACCTTAATTTATCTGACATTATGGCAGCCTCACACTACTTGATTTCACTGTAATGAATAAAGGTACTATACCTCCAGGGTCATCAAGTCATTATTTATGATGTAGAAGAGAGAGTATGTATTATCCCACTCCATTTCTATTTTCTTTTTAGTTAATACGTTAAAGATTTGAGAGCCAAAAGTACTCTGTAGGACAAACAAGCACTGTAAAGTGGCCTTTCTTCTATATAGAGCTAAACCCCAACGTTTTTAACAGTTTAACAGTTTTGCTCTTTTTTTTTTTTTTTGTTCTCACAATAAATTCCAATTCTCTAAATTAAAAAAAAAAAAAATGCTATGCATGTCTAAAAAATTTACTGGTCAAAGGATTTTGCTCCATATTTGTTCAAGTCTCGCATTATATACTTTTCTCTAGGTAATTTTTTTTAATATATTTTTGAAGGTGTCATAGTCTAACCTCATCCAGCAATCAAATACCACACAGCTGCCTCACTCGCTCCTTTGCCAGCAGGGCGGGAGGCAGAATCACAAGGGTAAAAGCTGGAAATCCTGTGGATTGAGAAATAAATAGAATAAAAAGAACCCCTCTATATTATCAACCCCATGCTCAGCACAACTCCAAAGCATAATCTCATACCAGCTACTGTGAGGAAATTCAACTATACCCCATCCAATACCAGCATAAATGGTTTGATCATCTCCTTATTTCTGCATTTTAAAATGTTTGGTGGTGTAACAGCATAAACAATTTTTTTTTTATTTCTAAAGGAAGAGAAGAGCAATGACATTGTTTTTGAATGTACATATATGTATGTCTCTTCTCTTTTAGGAAGGTTGTTATTGCTTTGGTAATATTCTAGCAGGTTGCCTGAAATAAAAAGGGGTTAAATATTTTTCTGTATCTGTATATATTTTTTTCTGTTGTTCATCAGTTGTTCAATTGGAGAGAGAACTGATAAAAATTTCATGTTTTAGAAAGAGATGTAAAAATAAAGCTGTCAAAACATGCACAATAATACATTCAAAAAGAATCCCATGGAGTTATGAAGTTACATGTGTGCATAGCAATTATCATGTTAAATTAGGAATTCACAGATTATGCAAATAAAAAGATTACCTCTCTATTATAGAAAAATATTTACATTAAAGCCAACTTCCAATTTATCACTGTCTGTGAAAAATTTTCATTGTAAGCCAAATGATCAGCCTACACCAATTTTTCCCAATAGCCCTCAGCAAAAAGTCAGATCTCTTTTGTTGCATAATGCTGAGCTCCTCCTTCTCTAGCATAAACATATGGAGCTTGCATTAGGGAGAATAACTTTTTTCTGGTGCTATAGGTCTGAAAAATTGTCTGAACAATGTGTTTCCATACTACATATATTAGAAGCAGATGTACTAGAGGATAAACTATTATTTTATTAACATTAAGCTAAAGTGAAGCAGCAAAGGGTATGTTTTTCCAAGCCCGAACATTCAAAATGAAGTTTCATGTTCTCCTTATTCTGACATCCATTCTTGAGGGTAGACTTAAGGTCACTTGAATGTTAATTAACTGGTTATGGGTGTTGCCAAAGATTTACACATCTATATTCTTAGCTAAGGCAGCAAATAGCTGCTGGATATTTGGAATTGCATTGCAAGAAACTGGTGGGACCAATGTTTGAAAAATTCTGGTGCTTTGAGCAAAGTACAATGATACAAGCAAAAATAAACTCACACAGATATTAGAAGCTCATAACTGAACACTGGCTATCTAACACTAATAACGTCTTAGAATCTAACAGAATAGGAATCTAGAAGAATCCTTACAGGTAAATTCTTCTGTATGTCCACATGAGTCCTTAATACGACCTAAGAGTTCCAGTCTGACCTCACGTTCAAGGCAAGGACAAAAATCATTATTGATCTCATTGATTTTTTTTTTCTTCTCTAAGTTAGTGTGGTTGTCAAGATGGACACTGCACTCAAAGTGCTTCAGTAAAAACATCAGAAGGCTTCAAGCATCAGCTCCTTGTTATCTAAAAGTCTCTTGTACCTTTTCTCTTTATCAATCCTACAGGGCAGCTCCACACAGCCCCAGCTCTTTCTCCACAGTTTTCTCTTTTCTTTCTGCTGTTCCAGCTCTCTCCTTTCTGTCCCTATCACAGCTGCCTAACCCTCTTTGTCCTACGTACAGCATCTTACCCTTTCTGTCTCTTGCACAACCTCCTATCCCTTCTTCCTCACAGCACAGCCAACAGACTCCAACTGCAACCAACTCTAACTGAACTCCCTCCCAGCTAACTCACCCTTTATCACACCCATAGCTGGGAGGGCAAGGCTGTTCCCACTCTTGGATAATTAACACAGCTGCAATATATCAAGGGCAATATTGCCTTTAGTACTATCTCTCTTTGTCTCCCCACAATCTGTCTTCCCACAAGTTAGCATCTCCACCATTAATACTCCAGATCACACAAGGTTGCTAGGAGGTGTCTAGGGTACCAGCTTATTGGAAAATAAGCTATAGCTTGAAATGAGCACTTCCACATAATAAGGCATGGAGAATGAAGCTTTCTAGGACAGGATTACAACAATGATGCAGGAAATAATGTATAAATCTGCTCATTTGCCAGACAAGTAGTGTTGACTTAAGAACTTACACTATTGTTGTTTCGCAAAGTAACTCTAAGTAACAGGATGCCACTATTTAAGACTTGTATATTCTACAGCTGTTTTGAATTAAGTTTTGTTACCAACAGCTAGTGAAATTAGCTGTAAATTTATTCTCATGAAAGGATTTTTTCTTCTTTTTTTATAGAATTACACAATGTTAATACAGTTGGGAGAAAGGAAAAGTCTTAGAAACAAAAATTCTTACATGCTTATAAATTTCCAAAGGTCTTTTGCTCATTAAGAAATGTTCTTTGGAGAGCCCCATTCTGTCTGCAGTTCCATGTGCCAACTTCTAGCTCTGAAAGCACATACTTGTGCAGTCCCAGTTGGTGGATTTTAATGAAAAAAAATGTGTTAGAACAGTATGCAAACACATTTTTATTCTTAGTTCTTTTTCCTTTGACATTAAGTTTCACTGAGAAACTAGGTCTTTGTCTCCTAAAAGAGTTCATTTAGTATTAATAGAAAGTTCTTCAGAAAAAATATTTTCTTTGGATATGAGCCTGTGTCTATGATTAATGAAAGCTGTATTCTAGTGGTATTTTTGAGTGCACATATTGGAATTCATTGCATGCGTTTTTCCTTTTATTATTTTTATTGTTTTGCATAATATGATGGTTTAGGTTTTTTACACTATTTTTAGATACTTCCTTCAGCAAACATATTTTTTTCTTTCTCTCCTCCTTACAGAATTTTTTTTAAATCTTGAGGTTTTAAACATTTTTATAGCAATGAAGATATTTTGTAGTGATTAAAAAGTGCAAAAAAAAAAAGTAAAATGAAGCACCAAGTATAAGATAAGAACACGCATAAGCTGCAGGCTTATGTGACAGGATGTAAAAAAATGGTGTGATGTTGTTACAAAGATATTGATAATGATGGTGTATTATGCCAATCTGTCTGACAGCCACAGTATGGTCGACCTGAAATTTTTTTAGTGTTCAGGGGGGCAAACTGTCAGTCACAGCAAACAGGTGTCAAAGGAGGAGAGAACACTGGACACCAAGACAAGATGGTCTTTCTGTGGCACGTCAAGGCAAATGCAGGCATGGTTTCTATGGAGCGCTGTGAGGATACAAGAAATACTGCCATGGGATAAAACTGTGTGTTTAGGACTGATGAACAGTACTGTTGCAGCAAAATTGGAGGAAGGCCAATAAAAACTGGATTAAAAGATGTGGTGGGTATGAGTACATACCATAAAATGCTGTAGATGATGTGGCTTCCCATCTTCCACTAGGTTATCTCTGTACAAGTTGCCTACTTGGGTTTTTTTGTGCAAATGACCCTCCCAATTTTTATATTTTCACATTTTATGAACTTCCCCGCTGTAGAGTTTGGGAAATATTTTTTATTAAAAGCATTAAGAATAGATTCATGTTTTGTTAGTTTTAACACAATTTCAGTGACACTTCAAATCAGTAAACATCTGTGACTCTTCAAGAGCTGTTCTTTCATCTTTGCTGTTGCCAAAGTGTTTTAGGGTATTTATCAGAACATGACCTCTGCAGCACAGGTTCCTAAGCTATATCAGAACCCAAGTACAGCCAGATCCCTGGCACTGCAAACTTGTTATGCTGTGGTTTACTATAGATGTCATTTAAAGCAGGTGATATACCCTGAACTATTGCAATGGTCATCATGATATTAAATCTCTATTAGAATTAGTTTAACAGTCAAAACCAAATCCTAGCTCCTGATTTCACTTTTGGTGTTCAAAATCTTAGAAGATAATACTGAAGGTTTTTTTTTTTTTTTTTAAATAGATGCCCTACAATGTCTATTTCTACTATAAGAGCATAATTTTCAACAGAAAGCCTTTGCCAACTTCCACATAATATTGAGCATACGAAAGAAAAAGTAAATATTTGTTATGGAGCCTGAAGAAGCCAGGTTCAACTTTGTATTCACATTTCCACTGTCAGAAGATATTCTATAAAAGGAGGTTTTGTTTTAATATTAAATGTATTTACTGGGATTTTGATTTCACAATACAGCAGTTCACTGAAATAAAAAAAAAAAAAAAGCACAACATAGTAATTTCAAGACATGATTGGATAACAATACAAAGTTGATTCTCATTACTGGTCTCTATTTGTTTGTGGTCATGATTCTGGGTGATCCAGTCACTGGGAAAGGATACATTGTCTGAAGCCAGCTAAAACCTGTTGTTCTCTTCAAAATTCATTCTGCTGGTTGTTCAGTTTTATACTTTATGTTGGACTGAGCCAGTTCCCCCATGCTGGTCTGGCTCACTCAAGAAACTTTCACACTCTGATTAAGCCAGGGAAGGCTATGTACCCAGCCACCTGATCCTAGTCAATTCATTCAGCCCTTCATCTAAAGCAGAGATGACTCTCTGGTCCCCTGGTCAATTTCAAGTACATTAATAATAAGGCTTTCATATATTATCCTGACAAGTTAGATTAGCTTGTTAAAACTCTACACAGACTAACAACAATTTTATAGATGAGTATATGTGGGGTTTTTTCCCTTTTTGTCCATAACAAGGTTTTGGTGTAAGAGATTACTGTACACTTTTATCATCTGACATATAGGTCATTATTGTATTAATGGGTAAGACAGTACATTTAGTATAATAATAGTCACAAAAATTAAAATTCTATGCTTTTTAATAGTAAAAATTAAATGAAGCAAAGCAGTCTGAACATTAAATTTTCACACAGCCTTTCCATCTAAAAGATATGTCTGAGGAAGTGAAACATATTTTTTTCTAAATGAAATCTTGTCTGAAACAAATCCAGAGAAGTTCTGAAAACAATGTCATCTAGTGCAGTAGTACATTATTAACCATTGATCAGATAAAATATATATTAATCCTGATTACTTTGCCTCCAGACAAGGATCTGAACCCCGTTTTAATAAGTTGTCTCTGCACATTCATAGAACATATTTCTTTAATGCACATATCAATGACAGAAATTAGTTAGAAAAGTAACAGAAGTGAATTAGAAAAATAAAAATTAAAGCCATTTGACCTTAAAGGATACTCTGAGGGAGTATTTTCTAACTCACAAACTTAAGCATATGTAGGTAAATATAAAACAATTGTTAAACTGTTGAGAGAAGGCAATTATGTTTAGATCAGAGGAATAAGGACCCAGTTTTCTCCAAGGATTATTTTAATATTTGTAAATTGTGTTAGGTGAAAGTAAAAGAAATTCCTCACACAACATTTATTTAGGCTTTATTTCTGTTTATAAATAAGCTTACATAAGGCAAACACTGACATTGGTGGAAATAATTTCAAAGTGTTTTGTATACAAGCATGGTATAATACTGTGCACAGCATACTTCATCAAAACTCTCCTGAAACTAAAGCTATTTTGAATTACCTCATATTATATGATTTATTAGCTATGTTTTATTTGATTGGAAGAAAAGGGATTTAATGAATGTTCCTGAAGTCAACCTTTAGCATAATGCCATAAAAAGGTAGCGCAGTCAGCAGGAATCTTGAACTTTTTAACCCATCCCTTTGCTTTTTTCCATCAACCTAACTGTATCCAATAATTCAATCTGTCAGAAATTGCAGAACAGCATATATCTGTGTCCTGTGTGACTAGGAAGTTAAGTTGTCATCTTTCTCTGTAATAATTTATTAATTAGTTGGAAAAACAAGTAGATGAAAATAAATGTACTCAAGTTTCCTGCAACCAAAAGCAGATGGTAATTTAACTACACTTCCCTCATTTTAGAAACAATATTTTAGAAAAGTGAAGAGAAAAATAAGGGAAAATCTTCATATTATGTGTAGCTATTATACGGCAACCAATAAAGACTTTACTAGCCTCTGAAGCAAGAGAGTGTCAGGATTTCTGGAAGGGTATCAGCCATGACAAGTTTGACAATTACTGCCTGCTAGCTTGAACTGGATGATTTATTTATACACTGACAAGCTTCAATTTTTGAAACTTCAAATTAATATAGGGAAGGAAGATAACAAAAGGACACTTCTAAGAGGTTTAATGTAAACATACAGAAATATTTGGGATCCTGTAAAGGCACCAAGGACTTTTCAGATACTTTTGAGAGTTAGGTAAATAAAGATTATAGCAGTTTTTCATTGCAACAGTATATAGGTAATGAAACAAAAAACCTTAAAAAAATTTTACTCTATTAATCTGATCCAAGCCAACAAAGTTAACAGAAGTAAAGTTTTTACTGCCAATTTCAATGTATTTTGGAACATATTTGGTGCCTATTTCAAATTATCATGGTATTTAAGAAGCAGCTCCATCAGTCCACAGAACATTCACACTGTTTTCATTAAATCAGATTTAATTTGACCAGTCTTGTGCAGAAGTAGCAATTTTCTATTAAGAATCTGCTTAAGGAGACTAACTACTGAGAATACAAGTGTCATGTTTTAAAGAATCTATAACTTCTTCAAATGCCAGGAGAAATGTGTAATCAGAATAAAATTATCTTTTTATTATTTTTGAAAAATCAAATGTTGTGACTGCATGTAATCTTAAACAAAAGACATTGATTGCTACGGCTTATATAATGGAGAAACAATTGGTGTAAGAGAAAGGGTTAAAGTAGTTGATATTCAGGAACAAGGACCTTGTCAATGCTAATGGGTTGCTATAACATTTACTTAGTGCAGAAATAAGACAAAGAAGTATTTGCTTTTCTCAGTAGCCCAGCTACCAAGTAGGACACGAAGTGACAACAGCTGTGATGCTGAAAGTGATATGCTTTCCTGATTTATTCTACTTTCTTCACACTGAATAGTTGGCTCTGGCTCAATAAACCTTCATGTATATATGTCACTGTGAACAAGGGTAAGAAAATAACTCATTATACTGAAATAAATATTAGTATGCTATTAATGACTCCTCCAATAAAATGATAACTATTCTCACACCATCATATGTTTGTTTCCACATCCACAATAAAATAGATTTCAGAAGCCATAACCTCCTAATTTTACTGATTTGGAGGCCTTGGAAAATGAAAATGGAAAAAAAATCAAGAAACTATTAAGTATTAGGAGGAATGGGAAATATATTTTTCAATTAGAAGAATGAGAGAATACTATAAGGAGAGAGAATGTGTTGTGTGCATTGGGACCCAAACCTCCTCTCAAAGGCTGAATTAGAGATACAGTCCATCTCATACCTATCAGCTTTTGCTGTAATGAGGATGTTCATTTTCATTAGCTAAAATATGTTCCAGAATGTAGAAGACAAAGGAGGAAATCTGACACTGGCATTTGATCTTGCAACTTCTCACTTTCTACTTTTAACAAAGAAAAACTCAGTAAAGAAATCAAACCACTCATTTGAAAACAGATTTGCTCCACCTTCCTGAAACTAGGTAGTAGTAGTTTCCTTCCCATTCCATGGATCTAGACTGCAGAATAAGAAATTGGAATTAAAAATGATAGCAATAACACAAAATTCTGTTCTGCTTGAATAACTTCTGACCCAGATATGTTTGTAGACACTTGGAGAAAATATGTGATACATATACTCCATCAATAAACCAAAGAGAAAGGAAAATACACAAAAATAATTAAAGAATCTGTGGAAAATAACCTTGTGATACATGTAGAAGCTGAATTTAAGAAGCAAATAAACTTTCAGGGTACATACAAAACCAGAAAAAAATATATGATAAGAGAAATACCTTTACATAGCAGTGGATTTATTAAAAATTACATTTATTGATGGAACAAGGAATTTTTTAGTCTGACACTCTCTGACTGGGCTCTTTTATATATTCTATATGTGGAAAGTTTAATATTTATTATCAAATTAGTTTATATGAAGATAGTTGTTATTGCATGGGATTTCTGATTTATCACTGATTAAAAATATACTGCATAAACTAATACAAATACAAGTTAAATATAAAAAAAATAAGGCAATACCAATGGACAGTTGGATCACAGCACCGTGTTCCTGAGACACGACTCGCAGGAGAAAGCCCCGAGCTAGCTCTCACTCTCCAGACCACGCCAAGAGTGGCCGCCCCCGGGTCCAGCTTTGACCAGAGTGGTGCTACAGAGCAGGGCTGTCTCTGCTCCCAATGGCAGCTGGTGGCACAGCGTTGAGGATGGGGGTAAAGAGCAGGGAGGAGCCTCTCCAGTGCATCTCAAAGGACTTTATTCCCCGAGAGGCGGCAGTGATGAGAAAGCTGAAGGACAAAACTTTGCACAGACTTTTAAAGAGGGGAAGTACAAGGGGAAGGTACAATTCTTTAACCAATCAGGGATACAGCAGGGAGGAGATTAGGGAAGGGGCTCACAATATGACAACCAATAGGAAAGACAGTGGGAGTAGAAAGGGTTACATGGGCCAACAGGGCTTTGTGGAATAGAGGAATTCCCAGGAAGGGTTTAGGCAGGGGGTTGGGACAACAAGAACTGACAGGAAACTTTCTAGAACCAAGGGCAGGGATTAGGGAGGATTGACAATTTGGAAGGTGGAGTAAAGGGCAGATCTAGGGAGCAATGGAAAACTGGGTGAGAGAGGAGAAAACTTTGGGCAAAACCATCCACCTGAGGAGAGAAATAGGAACAAACTATTCAAAAGGGTTTGCAAAAATATGCATAAAGAAAAACACACCACCACGTTCTCCATTATTGATATCTATAATACTCTCTTTGTCAGGATGCTGGGAGTCCTCAGCTGCTGGAAAGGAAAATGTGGGTTGAAGCCATCTCAAACTTATTGCTGTCTTTTAAATTCTTTTGACACTTGTCTTGTTTTAAACTCTATGTTTAGCTGAGCCATATATTCACTACTCCCATGTTGATCTGGCTAGCTCAGGGAAACAGTCAAACTTTTAGTGAACTTGGGAAAAACATTTATCGAGCCAGCAGATCCACTCACCTGTTGATGGGTGCTCATCTAAAATAAAGGCCACCATTTGGTCCCCTTTGTCATGAGATAAAGTCATCTTCTTTGCAACACCTGTGGGCAGTCCCACCCTGCATAACTTCCTGGTCTTCATGGACACATCACCCTTGCTTATCTCCTCTGTGTCTTTTTCCATTTTAGGGGTTTATTTCTCAGAAACAGAATTAGAATATCACAAACCCCTAAAAAAATGAATATGCTGTGTCAACAACATCTAGAATCTGATAAATAGTTAGGATCCAATATAACAGTCATCATGGAAATAACAAAGAATAAATTGCAAAATATTTCTTTCAGATTTTCTGATCAAAATTGGAAATATTATTAGTCCTTAACATTCTTTTCAGAAATTAATAATCCTAGATTTTTCAGCTGGAAGTGACTGAATCTTCTTCAAGTGAGCAGAGTAGAAATATCTTAAAGGGAGCACTCTGCATTATAGGTAGTTGATGGCTATGTAGCACTTCTCACAGCTTAGTTACCATAGTTATTAGATTTTTTTTGTCTTTAGACTGCATGATACCAAACAAAAATTCCAGAAGTTCCTTTTAAACATGAGATCGCATGTCCTGACATAGTGATCGTGAGATGTTTACAATGTAATATTCATAGAAGGCAGTGGAAAGTCCAACAGTTAGTAAGGGTCTCATGTCAGCTGATTAAGGTATTCACTCAGGATGAAAAAGGTCTAAGTTGCTTCAAGAGCTACTTATACATGTTACCTAGTGTCTGTCTCATGTAAAATAGTATAGTCTTTGGAATACAGAATAGAATTCAGGTCTCTTTTCTCAAGTGAGATTTTGAACCAGTAGGCTACTGAGTTGTCGTTATGCTTACTCTCTTTCTGTTCCTATAAATTTTAATTATTTTCTGCACAGTGAAATGGCTTCAAAAAGAAGAGGAAAAATTATTCTTAACCCCAGTATAGCCTACAGCCCAGATATCAAGTTGAGAGGCTTGAAGGTTGAACCTTCTCCTTACTGATTTTTATATCTCTGCCAGTATGTGTAAATGGGAACATATTTTGGGTAAGCACACATGACCTTTTCTCTCAGTTATGCTCTAGAAAGGGAAGAGAGGATGATTTTTTTTTGAGCTGTATGTACATCACAGGATATTGAACAATCATGGAAAGTATTTTGAGAAATTACCAAGTCTTCCATTCTCATGGTACTTATGTATTTCATGAGTTCTGAAACTTTCTAAAGATCAAGATATATGTGTATACACAAAAAACAGAATGTGAAAATACATGGGAAAATAATTGTCAAAACCTGAAGCATATATCAAGTTTCACCTTATGACTAACAGTCATAATTATATCTACAGTTTACATGAATCTTTTTTACATCTCAGGTGAAAGCCTTAACTTTCTGAATGATTAGCTTAGAGTTGAACTTTCTCTGCTTTTTTTTTTCCCCCCCAAGGGAAAATTTGGCTTAGCTTTTTTTAACCAATAAATTTTTTGATTTTTTAATAGCCCTAATTCTTAACCCATAGGAGATGCGCCTAAAATTTTTCATGATATCACTTTCAGATATAGTGAGAGTGAATGAAATGCATAAAATTTTATTCATGCTATTTTACCAAATTTCTTCTAATTTATATGAACATTTGTGTTTCTGTCCTCATGAACTAGACATTTTATGATCGTATCCACTTTCATAAAGAAATATACAATTAAAAATATAAAAACTACCCATTAAAATAATCAGGATATTTTGTAAATTCAAACTGAGGGGAAATAAAATATTAGTTATTAGTTGAATTGTTGAGAACAGATACTCAGAATTTAAAGTCATGAAGTTCCATAGATTTATCTGGGCACAGGAATCTTCTGACTTTATAACTACAATTTTAATCTCCATATTCTAAAATCTTATGAAGTTAAAACTCCATTTAGTAATTTTCTTTCCTCATGTATCCTTATGTTTTTCTTATGACTATGTATTTTTAATTTGTCTCCTTACCAGGGTGTGGACACGCTTTTCGTGGGTCACTGACCAGTGATTCCCGATTTTGCCCGGCAGCCCTGGCTGGAAGCGTGCACAGTTCTCGGTAGGGCCTCACTGGACGGGTCCGCAAAAGCCCACCCGGTGGGTTCTTGGCAAGACAGCACTGGATGTAAAATGCAGCTTTGGCAGAGGAAAAGGAGACTCTTTTCTGAGGTATAACAGGGGTTTATTCACGTGGACGTCCTCAGGAAAAAAGCGATCTTTTCCTGATGTTCGGGAGCTTAAATGGAACAGATGCCAAGGGGCGTGTACAAAAACATTCAACCAATAGGGGGATACAAAGGGAGGAGTTGGGGGGTAGATTGACACACAAAGGGCCAATCCCTGAAAGGGAGCAGGGGATTTCCAGAACCTGTTCCAATCAGGAGTCGGGTTTCCCCGAGATTTCCAGAAGGAGGAGAGGCCTCCTAAGTGACTGACAGGCTCTGTGGGAAGGGATACTTTTGACGGACAGGAGAGTTGCTAGGGGAACAGCACTTTCTGGAAGGGGTAAACCAACTGCAAATGCAGCCATGAACAGGGGGGTCTGGAACAAACCATTTTCCCAACTTAAATAACATTAATCATATAAACTTAAAACTTGTGAGCACAGCTCAACGCACCACTACACCAGGGCATTTGTTTAATTGCATGGGCAATTGTTGAAAAGATGAAAATAAAGTCAGAACCCACTGAAGAGAAAGAGGATAAGTGTGCCTGCTCTCGGATTCCTTGACTACTTACAACAAAGCTTACACAAAGCCACTTTGTGTTGTCTTTCATTAGGTTGATGAGCAGAGAAAATTTAATATCTCAGACTGAAGGCCCTCAATCCTGCTTTAGTGATTACAAGCAGTGGACTCCATGGAATATTGGGTAAATTAACAGCTTTTACTTAATACCAGTCTGTTGCAAAAATTGGCACAGAAAAATATAAAGCCACTTTTTCAGGTGAGTCTGAAACTCAAAAATTGACCAGTGGGCCTGTTACACTACAAATATACACTACAAATCATAGAATAATTCAGGTTGGAAGGGACCTCAAGGTGTAAACCAATCTCCTGCTCAAAACAATGTCCACTACAGGTTCAGATCCTGCTGCTCAGAGTTTTGTCCAGGTGCGTTTTGAAAATCCTCAAAGACAAAGGTGGCACCACCTCTCTGGGAAACCTGCTCTGCTGCTAGAAAAATTGTTTTTTACTTATATTTAGTTTTATATTGGATCCAACCATACAATCATTTGCCATTTCAGCAAATAGCCAAACAAATAAAAGTCCAAAAGGTAATTTTACCTGAATTAAAATTGCAAGATAAGGTCGTAGAATAATTGAGGTTGGGAGGGACCTCAAAATGGAGTCAATCATGTAATTGGACCAGGTTTATCAGTGCCTTTGTTTAGCTGGGCCATTTTCTTACTTGGCAGGAATTTGCTTTCAGTAAATATCACAGAATTGTAAAGGAAACACACAATGCTTTCTGAATGCTATGCCTTGTGTATTTTATTCTGGGAAATTATCCATATGATACTGTACCCTTTATGTTAAGCTGCTTGATTAACTTGAAAAGGCAGAATGTGCTATTCAGTTAACCATCATTTTTCATCTCTTCATTTGGACATTTGCTTGCAGCTGATGTCTCTAATGTCATTTAGTTATTGGTTTTCACTTATTCTTCTATGATATTATTTGTTAAATAAAAGCGACAGGTATTACGTATAAAAGTAGTGGTGACATAGTAGAAAATGAACTTGTGGAGTGGGACAGATTTGCAGAAGCACTAGCAGTGTAATTGTCACTTCTTTATGCTTGTTAGTTAATGCAATTACTGAGGAGATCAACCTGTAGTAGTTGAGATGATTTTCTGAAGCAGAAACTTGAATTTAAAATTTGAAAAGTTCCTTGATTCGAAAAATTCTTTGATACCCAATTTAATATATCTTGCATATGGCATATCTTTAATTCGTTTTCTCTTCCACTGAAAGAAACAAGCTATAACTCTGTAACCCACTCTGTCCTTGGGATTTTAAAGACTGGAAATTTTGACATCTTTTAAAATATTTATGTCCTATATGGAAGGGCAGAATACTGCTAACATGTCAGCCAGCAAGTTCACATCTGTTTTCAACAGAAAGGATGTATAACTCCCCTGCTAATTTTGCCTAAATCCTTTTTTATTCTTTTGACTTTTTACCTGTACAAGTTGATAATTGGAAAAGAAGACAGTAACTTTTTAAATTACAAAAAGTCTTAATTAGATAAATAAAAATAAACTGTTGTCTGTTTCTTTTCTGTCTTAGTATGTATGATTTCAGATATCTAAGGTTTTGTAATTGTAATTTTGTAATTATTCCTGTGAGGTGCAGTGTACAAGCTGTTTATATGAGATGAATGGAAGCATGAAAGGTAAATGCTCCATTACACTCATAGTGTATTGCTTCTTAATTTATATCTTGCTTTGGGCAAGCAGGGGATTATTTCGGCAATTTCTGTATGGCTTTTTCAAATTCTGTAGATTTATCTCCCAAGGCTGCTTTTATTTCTGATTTGAAAAGCATTTGGTAGACAGAAATTTCACTATGTGTTTGTCAGATAAATTTCCTACTTATGTTATTTTCCTTATGGCAACATAGTGGTTTAAGGGGAGAGAGAAGCATAATGACCATGACTTTCTTTAATGGGACAGGAAAACATAGAGCTTTAAGACAATGAATATGATTACATTTTTATGAGCAATCATAGAAATATATTGGGGTTTTTTTTCTCTTTAGCAACATACTCAAAATGAGAATAAAAGTTACTAAAATCAGCCTGAATAGATCTTCTATATATTTCCCAGAGTATTCCTTCTGCCTAATCTAAACGCAGTACCGATGAAAAACATTAGTTAAATGAACCTTAATCGCAATAGGCAAATACTTTTGTATACAAAGCTGTTTTCTCAGCATGAGTCACTGTTAGATGTGGAAAACCATTTTGACAATAACAGCCTGACAAAGAAAAGTGAGCTATTCTAAAGTTTGCATTCTCCATTTGAAGCAGAGCATGCTGTATATCTCTAGCATTCATATAAGTAATTTTTGTCCAGAGGAATTACTTCTCAAAGCATTGAAATATCTGGTTGAGAGAGAAAAGTCCACCACTCCATGCCAAGCATAACAATACAATAGCTACTTGTGCTGGTTTTGGGTGGGATAGAGTTCAATTTCTTCACAGTAGTTTGTATGGGGGTTATGTTTTGTATTTGTGATGAAAACAATGTTAATAATAGACAGACCAGTGTTTTATTTTTTGCCAAGCGGTGCTCAAGTAACATTAAGGTTTTGTCTCCTTCTCACACCATCCTGTCAGTGAGAAGGCTGGAGGTAAACAAGAAGCTGGGAGGAGACCCAGACAGGACAGCTAACCCCAAGTGACCAAAGGAATAATCCATACTCTATGTCATCATGCTGAATGATAAAAGCTACAGGAAGGAGGGAAGAAGGAGGGACATTTGGAGTTACAGAATTTGTCTTCCCAAGTCACCATTTTGTGTGAGGAAGCCCTTTTCTCCTGGAAATGGCTAAGTGTCTGCCTGCCAATGAGAAGCAGTAAATTAATTCCCTGGTGTCCTTTGCTTTTTCTTTACCTTTTAAACTGTCTTTATCTCAACGCATGAATTTTCTCACCTGCACCCTTACAATTTTCTTCTCCTCACCAATGGGGGCTTGTCAGCAAGAGGCTGTATGTGGTTTAGTAAATGCTGTCCGGGGTTAAATCATGACTTCTCTATAACTGTGAAAACATGAAGAAGAAAGAAAATGTTAGAAAGCCACAGTTGCATGATGAGGACAAGTCTTTCAATTTGGCTATCATGCAAGCACAGTTCTCTTTTCAAATAGTTCACATAAGCAAAGATAACCAACACAGATCTTCAAGTTACAACCGTGGTGTTTTGGTGGTGATCTATTTCAGCTGACTTAAGATCTCCAAATAAAATTACTAAGGAATTGAGTTCCTACTATTGGGAACTCAAATAAACCTGAACTAATTTCTGAAAAGGTCTGTCATATTCCATCAGCCACTGAGTAAGACAATGACAAGTGTCTAAACTACATAGTTATTTGTATAATTCCAGATGGGATGGAAACTTGCCCTTTTTTAAACTTCACAGCATTAATGAAGCTGAAATAGATGTACAATTTTTTTAAAGTACAATTTTGAAACTTAAGTTTTTTTAAAAGATGTTTTAACAGTGATTCATTATATTTCTACATATGCAGCTCAGAATGTTTAAACGGTTTCATATTAAATATATATATATATATATATATATATATATATATATATATATATATATATACATCACTGGATCCAGAATTGAGAAATTGAGGCTTAAAATTCAAGGAACCCTCTGTGCCGAAACTTAAAACAAATTTGGACAAACTCTAAAATATTTAGTATTGAATACTACTTTGAACTTGGATTCACAGATCATTTAAACCACATATTTTTACTATTCTCTCACTCTATCTCCTGTGACACCTTAGCTGCTGCATGCAGATATGTACATATTGTCCTCCTACCTGAGGAAGCAAAGGACACTCAACAAATTGCATTGTGCTATAGGGTGAAGCTGTCCAATATGTGGCTCTTACGCTACATGTAGTTGATAAAGATCTTAGTGTACTCCCATGCTGGAAAACCTCCTGTGCCTGGACCTGGGACTGTAATTGATCTCTTGACAGTACATGACTAAGATCAGGAGGCAAGTCTGAAAAACTAAAAATGTCAGCATCCACAGGAGTCTTTGAACTGAGGTGTCTGCCTAGCCCACTTCTTAATGGAAATAAGGGTTGGAGAGAAACTTTCACACTTGTTTAAAAGCAAATTTTTTGAGCGTTTGTCCACACTGCAACTGTACAAAGTATGGGAAATATATTTACTGACTTTCAAGGTTATAGGATCTGGTTTGGAAACGCTGAAAAATTCACATAGATAAAATAGCTACTGACATTTTTTTAGTAATTATTAAAAACACCATGGACATAAAAACATTTATACTATATACATTGTTCTAGGAAATATTACCAGCCAGAAAGCAGCAATTTCAGTTTATATGCACATATCTGGATAGAATGTGTAACGTGCAACATGTGTCTGAGTTCTCTGCCAAATGGAAGCATACATGAACAAGGGTTTTCAGAATTATAGAAAGGTTTATGTTTATGTAAATATAAACATATCTTGAAGTTGGAGCTGTGAACATTAATAAAAGCAAGGATATTTAAAACAACTATTTGCTAGTAACATTTTTTTTAATAATCCTGGAAGTTTTTATGAATTTCTTTCAAATGTGTTAACTACTTTCATCATAACTCATACTGATATAAGAGGAAATATAATGGATAGTTTTCTTTTATGCAGTAGATTACTGACTAGAGTTCTTATAGTCATATAGAGAGGTTTTGAAAACTATAGCTAATTTAATATCAAACCATAGTCAAACTGACTTAGGTACTCTGTTCTTATAACACCTTTCAGTCTTTCAGACTGTCTTGCTGTTTCATATCTATCAGAATACACATAAAAACTAGAACTTTTATAATGAAAACCTAGAAAAATATTTTCTAAAGTGCTTAGCAATTACCATGTTATAAGTAAAGAATGATTCAAATACTTTGTCAAATCAGAATAAAAGGTTCAATGAATATGAGTTTCTAACATTATAGATGAATGCTTCAGCTGCCATGCATTAGGATGTAAATCTTTCCAGCACTAGATGTAAGGCTATATATAACAGAGACAAAATCCATTTTCAAATGCAAAACCCAAGAGAACTAGATGCTATGATGTTTCAGAATGAATGTTGTCTCATCACTGTGCCTTCATGCAATATTACCTTGTGATAATTGAGATACCTTGGACATGACAGCAACAAAGACGCATAGGTCATGTATATATGCATGTGTAGATAAGGCCTGGTAATTCAAATTAAAAATTAAATCAAATTTTACCCCAAAACAAATGGAATATGATGACATTAGGTATGCTTTTGTGCTGTACATAGCTGGACATTTGAACTGTACAGCATCATGGGACACATATGTATAAATAAATGTAAATATATATCAAACATATATTTCTTAAAACAAAATTTTAATTGCACTGTTTTGGTACATCTTTGTTAATATTAGACATTTGAACTGATTAGCTTGAAAGACTTTGATTTAATTTTTCTATTTCTTAAGGTTTTTTACTATGAGAAAATAATCGAAGAGATGCCATTTTAAACAGTAGTGTTCTGTATTTTCCTAGAACATTTAAGTATGACGTTACAATACCCTCAAACCACTAAGGAAAAGACATTGCTACTGAAACTGAAAATGCCTGTTCCTGAAGAAAGTAAGACTTATTCATTTTTCTTCCAAGGAAGAAATAAGGAAGAAGACGTAAACTCAGCTGTCAAGAAAATGTAAGTTGAAGAAGGAATTATTCTTTAAGTTTTGTATTACTCAAGTACTTAAGGAGCATTTTGAATTTAAACTTTAATATATCAGCTATTATTTTTCTTTCAACTTTAATTTTTTTTTGAAGGCTGAGGAATTAGACATGAGTCTTATGTTTTGGCTTAGAAGCAGCCTGATTTGGTAAGTATGGCATAAAACTAATAGTCAACTTCGTTCCTCATTTATAATTTAACCCTGAAAAGGATATTGTGCATTTGAGTATATTATTAACATTTCTGTAAAGCTTACAGTAGGATATAACATTCAGAAAAAAACAAAATCAAGCAATAGTGTTTGAAGTTTCTAATGTAAGATCGTGAGAAAATTATTTTATGAAATACAGTCTTGAATTGTGTTTTTAGTGATTGACACACATGCCATTGTCAACTGAAATTGTACCAATGACACACGTAGTTGATTCAATTTGGAAAGAGTAGGACAGTCTTTCATATAATTTCCAGAACACTGTGTATATACAGCAGTACAGAAAACACTGAAAATGTGTTTTCTTGAAGAAACATAATATATCTAGGCCTCTGGAGGACCACACAACAGAGGAGGAAAAAAATAGAGACCTCAGGACTGGAGCAATACTAGGCTGGGTCTCATGAGAGCATAGTAAAGGGGGAGAATTCTCCCTCAAAGAGCTGGCCACAATTCTTTTTATGCAGTCCAGGATACTGAACTGCAAAGAGATTTTGTTGGCTCATTCTCTATTTTCCCATCCACCAGTACCACAGGTAAAGAATTTGAAAATTTGCAGCCCATTTGTAGTTTCCAATGTTTGAAGAGTAACACAAAATTTCTGATCAAATTGATGTATGGTCCTAACTTCTTCACTGATCTCGTCTTGTAGGGGAAAAAAAAAAAGTATCCCTAGCATTTCCATCTGGCTAGAAGATTTTGGCATATGATGAGCTAGCCTTGGCCTTTGTTACTCACATTTCATCAATCTCTTGGCCAGATTACAGGAATGTGATTTACCTGGGCAAAAAGCCTGGAGTGTTTAGGAAACTCAAACTAAATACAGGAGTACAGACCACCAAAACAACATCAAAGCTGTGCTGTACTTTCTAAAGTAGCTCCCATAAAATTATGCTCATGACACATAGTGGCTTCATTCCAAGTTATCTGAAAGACCTCCAGAAATTCCAAGATAAAAGATTGACAGTTTGGCTCTTCTAACACAACAGACAACATCTTTTAGAGGTAGATTTTTCTTAGGAACTTCTAATCTATAGAAATAAAAGATTACAACTGACTATTAGTTGAGCACCACTATCACATTTTGAGATGTTTTATAGATTACTGATAGCATTTTTACCCAAGGCAATGTTTAAATATTTGTAGCAGTAGAAAAATTTTCTATAAAAATGTTGAAATTCCCCTCTCTGCTGTTTCAGCCATTAATCTTCTAACACCGCTATCTCCATTTTTATAGATATATCTGTATATTAGAAGTCTTTTACTGTTACCTCTTTTTACTCTTCTCTAGTCTCTTCACTTCCACCCCCTTTCCTTACCTCACTTTCAACCTTTTCCAGAAGATTATATACTTCTAATCATTCTTGTCCTTTGCTTGTTCACAATTTATTCACATCTGTCCTAAGTTGTTAATGTCTAAAGCCAAAGAGTGTAACTCTTCTCATTTTACAGGGGTCCAGCTTTGATACATTCCAGCTGTGGAACCTTGACTCAGACTGTTGACACAGAACCATGATACCATCTACAGTGATAAGAAAAGTCAAAATTATAGAGGACTGCTGATCTGGGATCATTATTTGATCAAGAATTCAAAAGAGAAAACACTGGCAGGAAAAGATAAAATCTTAAAAAAAAAAACAGTGGAGAGAAGGGACTGTAGTTGGAGGGTGACTAGTTCAGGATAATCAGGATCTGCTATGCTGGGTTCAAGCTGTCAGGGATGTCACTGCTGATGGAGCTGGACAAAGGTGACAGCCCTTGATGAGGGCTCCCAGGAGCCATGACCACTGACCCTTCCCTCTTCACCAACCTGGCTGGTGAAGGCTCTCCAATTGCTGTACCATCATACTTAACTTCATAGTTTGTTAAATACTATCTGATTTTTGTGTGCATTGTCTACTACATAATTGATTTAGACTTATGAGTTACACATATTCTGCTTGAAACCTTTTTGTGCCCGGCTAATGGTGCCTGAACAAAGTAATCTTAAATTACTTTAACAGCAGTGTCCACAAATCTTGGAGGTCTTGACTGAAGGTGGCTAATTGCGAAACACTGCATCTTTCAACATCTTTGTCTCCATAAATCTAAATATTTTAAAACAAAGATAAATTGAACTATATATAAAATACTCACAATATAATCCACACACTTTATTTTTGAAACATAGGCCCTAATAAAGGCAAAAAGACTGTGATAAATGTTAATCACGATGCTCAATGAACTCTTGGTAAAATAAAAGCTTGTTAAAAAAATTAAACATTAGACAAAATAAATTTCAATTATTTCAAAGGAAGAGATAGATTAGGCTGTATAAGGGAGTAAGTAGTAAGAATGTACACAAACAATACTGCTTGGGTTGTGAAATGAATAGCCAACTTTGGATCCTCATCATCAGTTACTATTAAAACAGGCTGATTTTTGGGTCTCAGAATTAAGTTCTACTCATTTTTCATTTTTATTTTAATTGTAAGGTGTCAGGGAAATTCCTAAGCACTAAGGAAGAGCCTCTCTTCTGTAAGGGCAGTTTCTCTTACTCCTATTAACAGTGATGGAAGGTTTTGGCCATTTTGATAAAGGGCATTTGTAAAAGCAACTGACAGTTTTCGTAACCTCTTGAGAAGAATAGACATTTTGAGAAGAGTGTCCTTGAGGGAATTAATTTGATCTTACTCCCCTGCTGTTAAAGAAAACAGAATACACGTAAAGATACTTACAGAGCTCAGTATTGACTGAAGAAATACTGACTGAAAAGTCTTTGTTGTTATACAGAGATTTTTTACTATATTAGGATTTTGGGTATCTATAGAGATCAATTGCATTTGAAATTAAAATAATAATGTATTTCAAACAGGTGGGGTTTTTTTCTACTAATATATTTTTAATTTATTAATTGGTTTGTTTATGACAATTCAGGAAATTCCTCACAAAGAAGAAATGCAGTATTCTCATTATTTTTTATTCTTTTAGTAATTATTTCAAAATTTATGACCTCTCATCTGTCTTTAAGGTATCAGCAGTCTTTGAATGCCTTGTTTAATCTGTTAAAATCATGTTGGGAACATATATATACACACTTAACAAAAACAGTACATTTATACAGGTTTGTTTTGGGATGATCCATGATCTACTCTAGCATGACTCCAGACCCATTTCAAACCCCTTTGTTGTTTGAAACTCGTCTGGGGAAAACACCAACTAGCTGAATACCTTTCTGATCCTTTAGCAGTGTTTGGGTAAGTTTGTCTTCACTCTTCAAAAGCCAAATGCAGGGTTTTCTTTTATTATTTTCATCTTGTCATAGTAAATAACCCATATTCTAAATTGTTGATTTTATTATTCAAATCAAATAACAACACCTTGCTCTTAAAAAATTAAAAGCCTAATTTTTCTTCTGTTTTCTCTATTTTCCTGTACCTAGTGACAGCTTAGAGAATTGCTATATTAATCTTGTGTATTTTATCACCTTTTAAAAAACATTTCAAAAGTAATCATGAAAGGATCTTTTTACTGTCAGCTTATACTAGGGCAAAATTAACATCCTGAAAAACTACACTGAAAATTAAATGATACTCTTATGGGAAGAATTTATAATGTAAAAATCTAGTTGCGAGCACCCCATAAAACAGGTCACTTCAGTCAGCTGGCTTTGAATTGTCTTACAGGGAAGACAATGATTCCAATAGAGCTAGTTTCTGTTTCCAGGTATCAAACTGATGCCAGATCAAGTAAAAAAATATAAATTTATAAATTTGCCCTACGTCTCATATTTTAAGTAGACTTTACATATGCAATATAGTATACTCTCAATTGTTTTACCTAACAAAGAGTGATTTTACTTCAGATATTTGCTTGAGACTTAGCAAAACCACATGAACTTTTTTTTTTTTTTTTAATTTGCTTTAGAACTCTTCCTAGGTCTAGTTTTCAGCTTGATCATATGTTCAGAACGCTACAAATCTGATATCTTGCACAACAGTGGCAAGTGCCCAAACCCATGATTTATTGAGTCATATCCAAAGTCTAGGAAAGATCGGCCTTTCTATGTATCTATTAGTCTATTAGAAAGATGATTCCTTTTTCCATAGGGCGTATAAATACCTAAATGTAAGGACTTAAATAACAGTGCTTTCACCTTTCTTTTAAACAAAGGAGATACTTAAGGCAAAAGTTCTAAATAAAACTGAAGTCTCTCCGACATTAAAGTTACTGTAACAATAACTGCTTCTGTCATCCTTTTTTTTTTTTTTTCAGATAGTTACAGTTACAGCTTTTGTGCTTACCAGCAAAAATGCTCACATTTTATTTACTCTCAGGCTCATATCTTTGAAAATGGTCCATTGAAAATAGCCAGGGGATGCAACAGTATGATCAGTAAAGTCCTTTATTTGAACAAAAATGTTCTTCCCAACAGCAGGAAATTCAGGGCTTTATTGTTATTCTCAGTGTTCTGTAATTTTTGACCCTTCTGTCAATGTGTATTCTGCTATTTTTCTTCACTCCAATGATATACTGTGTTATTTTTCCTTTTTCTCTAGGTAACTGTTAGAACCCCTGTAAATTCAGCTCTATATACTATAATTTTCACATGGAAAAAATATTTTAAAAAAAGTAGGAATTTCCCAAATGTCTGTTATCATTCCTGTTACAGATAGTTGAACAACTGAGGGAGACGATGCTGATTTTGTAGTATCTGCCTACATGCAGCTTCTATATTCTTATTGATGTTTGTGGTGATAAGAGCCCTCACACAGAATTCCTCATCAAGGTGGCAACTGGAACTCTGATAATATTCTGGAAAATGTCGAAGTGTATAGAACTGACCTTTTGCTAAGCAACTTTGTTGAGAACTAGTATTTGTTCCTTAACTCCAAATGTTTCCGTAGTTAGAGAACAAAGAAAAAATGCCTCAGTCCTAGAAGGATGTTTTTGTTTGTCAACTCTGCATGACTACACCCTACATTTGGAACCAAGCACTGCTAGGAAAGGTACTGACTTGAAATGAAGAGAAGTAAAATGTCATGTGTATCTGGAAAATAAGAACAGTTTAGCCATAAGATTTATCATAGAAAGTGAAACCAGCTTGGTTGGAAGTCACCCTAGAACACAGCTAGAACATGTTGTTAGTAAGCAAAGTCAGAATCTGGAAGTGCTGAAGGAATATGAGCTCAGGGCATATTTTAAGGTGATGATAAGAACAATGAAGACAAAATAACTCAGGGTTTCTTACTTTATGATTGCGAGTTTTTTCTGTTTCCTAAGTAAAAGATATTTTATTTTAGACTCATGGTAAGCCTACATGTATTATATATCACAACTGTTATGTATCTTTGAAGAGCTAAATTATACACAAAGAGGACACTTAAAGGTAGGTTTCAAGGCAGGACTCAGCACAGTGTTTAAGAGTTCATCATAGAAATATTGGCACACAGGTTTGTAGGTCTCAGTTTGTCACTGCGTGTCTAGGGGATACAGTAAAGGAGATAAGAAAAGAAATTTCAGGAAAATTTAAAAGAATACAAGTCTAATACATGTACCCTGCAATAAGAATAAAAAGCAGGTGGAATAGCTACTTTCTTAAACCATTGATCTTGACTTTCAGATGAAAAAGTCTCAATTCAAAAGATGCAATCAGTGTGCTTTGAGTGTAATTTGCAAAGAAAATGCAATTGAATAATATGTCAATCCAGTAAGACCAACAAAATATATATTTTCTGCTACAGACTATCATGTCTTCTCTTTGATCCTCGTCCTTCTACAGCTTTCACATGTGAGTAGGTATTATCTTTTTCTGTTTGGTACTATTTGTCTTTTACTCTAATATATAGATCTATCTTGCTAAAGTTCTCAGAAGAAGTGGTGAAGACATATAGATGTATACTACACTGTGCAAGAGCCTTAATAATGCCTAGGTTATGAATTATGTGATTTCCTACACATGGATACATTATGACCCATCTCTGAGGCAGACAAAATGGGGTTCCCATTAATAAATCCCTTGGTATCCCCTGGAATCAGAGTGAAATTTCACTGAATGATTGGTGCATACATATGAGGCAGGGTTATTTTTAAACAATTTAATTAAAGCATAAAGGAGGTGTGTTGCAAACCGCCTTGTGGAGGCGCAACAACTCCCCCAGGGCCCTGGTGTTGCAGACAGTCACTGGTGATCAGCGTTGATAGAGATGAGATACGGCTTGCTTGGAAAGCCAAGGATTGGTTTATTACAGATTACAGAACATAGAACAGATTAGAGAAACACAAAACGTAACATAACTCGAGTATTGACCAGAGGCAAGGACCAAGAACAAAGGCAGGGTGGTAGGTTTTATATGGTAGAACAAAGGTGGAGTTTAGGGTCAGGGTCCAACAGCAAGAGGAGCAGGGACTGCAAAGGGATGGGCTGAAGGTAGGTATCCAATAGGGATAACTGAGGCGGGGACATTGCAGTATAACTTTAACCAATGATAACTAAAGAAAGGGAGAACATTCTAGGTTGATACCTTATTTGTAGCTTGGGGGTGGAGTGTCTTTTCTTGGACTTACAGGGCTGTGCCCCATATCTCCACCTCTTGAGATGGGGGCACTTCACAGAGGTGTGCAGCTGTTCTGGTTCTTTACTACAAAAATATAAAATTATAAGTATAGGAAAAAGAAAGAAAGAGAAGTATAGAGTACATAGTTGAAAGATATCACCATCTGTGGATTCAGCAATGAGTCTTGATTGTTGACTTGTTGACTTAAATGTAATTTTGATGTCTGTGAGCAAAGTAATGGCTGCAGTCTCGATCTGTTTGTCAGTTTCCATACATTAAAGCTGGCATGGAAATGCTTAGATCCCCTCCAAGGGAGGGGATTCTTCATGTGTGGTGTAACACCAGGGGGTATGCACAGCCTTCTGATGGAGAGTTCCTGAAAAGATTTGAGAGGAGTTTTTGGGTCCTTGGTGGTTCATAGTCCCCTTTAGGGATATGACTCCTGTTTGACACCACCTCAGGTGACTATGCTGTGTGTTTTATGATGAAGAGGGGGAAGTTGAATTCAAAAAAGCATTACCACACCACCAATCTTCTTAGCAGCTGTTCCCTTAGTTGGAAAGAGTGTTTAAGACATCACTATCCCCATTGTCCTGGATGTTATCAACCACAGAGCAACTTACACAGTGATTAGGTTGCCACAGAAAGGAAATCATGTATACACAGAGTGCATGTGTATGTGTATCTGTAACACTGTGCTTAAGGTGTTCAGCAGACTTCAAGTAACTGAAAGGACTGAGGAAAATAATTTATTTGCATATTTTCTTAAAATTATAATAAAAATAATAGGAAAATGAGGATATTATCAGTTGCTTTAGTTTGGAGTTGCTTTGTGCTTGCTGCCTCTGACTCCCTTTGGTTTGTTTTGGCAGCAGGATATCAAGCAGATGGGGATGCCTCTTGGCTTGTTTTCTCTGTCTTAATCTTGAGATTATGGCAAGACACACAGTCCTGCACAAACCACTACTCTAGTCCTACACTATTTAGAGACTCCTTTACATGACCTGATGTCAGAGCTGACCTTGCTGTGAGCTGGAGGTTTGACTACTATCCTTCTGCTGTCCCTTGCAACTCAAATTTTATGTTCCTGTGATGATACACAATTGTGACCTTAATATTTACTTTTTTACATTATGGTTCTGTCAAGGCTTGATGGACTACTGAATCTGCCACATAGTGAGTACATACCAAGGATTCAGACACCCTTGAATAAATTTGGCTGTTTCGTATTATCACATATTACGTAAAGCACTTTTTTTTCATTATTTTCCCAATGGGCAATTTTTCTTAGAATGGATGTTGTGGTTTAGCCCATGGCTAGGACAGATTTAACATTTCAGCATACATTCCTTCACATTATAGTAAGTGTTGTGCTTCTTGCCATGACTGTCATAATTCATCATCTCTTAAAGAGGTGTAATATAAAAATGCAGGACTCTATTTTAAGAACATTCTCCTAACCAGAGTCTATGGGGAACATTATGAAATATGTAGTATGAAAATCTCTCTTTTCTTTTTCAAGGTCATTCCTTTTTCCATACTGTCCCTAGGATAAAATTTAGAATTACAAACCAGTTATTTTTAAACATTGTTTTTCAGTCTGGTAAGATTTTTTTCCTAAGGGTACGAGAGTCGGTTTTGGTGACATATGGCAGTAGGGGTTGCTGTGGGAATTACTTATTGTTACTGAAATGTAGGGTGATAACTCAAAGCAAATTCCTGTGAACAGCTTTAATTCATGTGCTCCTTTTTCTTTGAGATTAATCAGACTTTTTTTAACACGGGCAAAATCACAAAATCAGAAAAGTACTTTGAAGATAAAAAATTTATCTATTCACTGAGTCATTCTGGTTGTTTTTCTGTTCATTTACCTTTCATTCGTGTTCTGAGTTCAGAATTAAAGGACCAAAGGCAGGGAATGTGTTAAATACATTATGGTGCTGATAAATGACAACACTTCACCTTTGATGAGCTTTGATGACTTTCAGAATAGTGATCCAGACCAGCACCCAAAAGACACAAAAATACTGCAGGCTCAGAATCATCCTATAGGAAAATTCTCTTTTTATTACAGTGCATATTTCTAATCAGTACTTTTGGAGACTGTGTTGTTTAAAGAAGTTCACAGTAAATGTAATAGAATTCAAATTATTTTCATTCCCAAATGGGTATATTAGGTACTCATTCTGAAAAATTTGCTTTTCTCAAGGGTGAAATTTCTTTTCTTTATGTAGGGGAAGAGACGAAGCTTTAAAAAAGTTGTTTCTATTTTAATAAAATTTTGCCTGTTAGTATCATGAAAATTTATGTGTAGCAATGATATGCATCATTTGCATCATGCACTTTGCTCAGGTATTTGTGACAAAATGATACACAAATCCTCCTGTCTCCAGCATCTTAAAAAAAAAAAAAAAAGGTATATGTGAATTACATTGCTTTTGTTATCATAATGTAAACAGTGGACAGTTTCTCTTGGATTATGATTACATTAAGATTATATCCTCCCCAAAGCAGGGTTTTAAAACGGTGTAAATGGGTTGTGGTATCCAAACCTATTATTCTCACATGACTTTAAGCAGCTCTGTGGAATACCATTTCTTCTGTGCGCATAGCCAATTTTGCTAAAATTTGATCAAGTAGGTTGTTCTAGCTTTAGAACTGACAATGGTAGCATAAAGAGGAAGGAAGTGAAATGATTATGTAACTTTACAATCAATAAATAATGAATAGTAATTATTTATTGGACAGTAAATCAATGAAAGAAGATTGTGCCCATTTTCATGTTGTCACAAAAGCAACAGATAACTAGGCATAATTGATTCAAAGCTAATTTCTAGAAACAGAAGGAAGTGATTGATTTTATGAATATTTATACGCTCAATGCATCAAAGTGGTATGAACTCCTGAACAAGTTAAAATTTTTAAATAGCTCATGCTTATTCTAATTTCAATCATAGTCCCTGAATGATAAGATCAAATATAAATGTTTTAAAAGAAATTGAACAACATTTTGTGTACCTTTTCCCAATTACAAGGCAAGTAACAGAAAATATGTTATTAATAAAGGCTCAGCTTCCAGTTAAACCTAGACTTATGCTCTTGTCCACATATTATTTTGTGAAGAGAAGTTTCTTTCAATATAAATGTTCGACACTTTCCTTTAATCAGGTGTTCAAAAATTATTTTGGAAAACTTTTATTGATCAGTAAGTAACTGTTTAGATATCAGTAAAAGGAAATCATAACATGGCCATGTAAAGAGCACTAAGGAAGTGTACTAAATAATACTTTAAAGTAGTCAGCAATGATGCTGTAAGTTATCTTCCTTTTTTTCTCCCTATCACATTAAGAAGGACATGAAAATTCAAATAGAACTTGTTATTTTTAAAAACTGTAGTGAAAAAACATATTTTCTCTCATTTTCCATTTTTTTTCTTTAATTCATAGATATATAGAGGGTGTTACACAGCAAGAAATGCAATTTACGTAGCAATGTATGATTGAAAATTGCTATACTCTTCTGATCCTGCTGGTTTGTATAGATATCACTGTGTATATTTTGCCAGATTACCAAATTTATATCAAGTCAATATATTTTACAGCTGTGATATAGACAGGACAATGTGGTGTGGTGGTCCTCCATTAGCACATATCTTCTGAAGACTGGACACAGAATTTAATCTAATTTCTGGAAGAAATTAGAATAAATCTAATTTATTCTAATTTCTGGAAGTATAAAATGTGATGGTACTCCTTCTGTTTAAAGGAGTTCAATGGGTAATTTCACTTATTTTTTTAATGGTCAGTATTCAGTGCTGAATAGGTGAAGTGTGTATGTGTGATTATACACTTAATTCTGCAAGCTAAAAGAATTCATGTGCCTGACCCACAAAAGAAGAGAAAGGTCAGCGAGATGGATTGCCAGACCATGCTTTGCCTTAATATGATTGAGAAAATAGAGTGCACTATTTCAAAGTTAGAGACATAATATGATTTGTATACCATGCTTATATCACTCTTCCAAATTATTTGAATGTGTTAGGCAGTAGGTCATACCTAAATTGTAATGACTTATTTTGCATTTACATCTATCTAGCTTGCTAGCTAGGAGTCATCACCATTATATTTCAAGGGCTCTCAAACATAGTGATTAAGAGGAGAACATTTTTATGTGCAAGCAGTGATGTAGCTTTGTAATAAAAAAAAGTAGAATGAGAATTATCCATAACACATTTTCCACTTGCCATAAGTAAAAGCTCCAATCCATCAACAACTTATTGCAGAGATACATTAGTGACAAGGCAGAACCGTGCTACCAGCATCAGGAACTTGCCTGACTGCAGTTCCTTCAGAAACTGATGTCAAAGGGAATATTCCTCCTTGTCAAAGTGCCATAATTAAATTTTATTAATATTTTGGTTTTATCTGTTAGTTTACCTAGATATAATTTTACGGTGAAGTCTGGAGATTGCTGGAACTACTTCATCCTCTAATGTATGCTAAAAATACACCTTCACGTTATATGTGCCAGATATACAGCACATTACTGGGGCGTGATTTCACCAGGACAGCACAAAACAAATAGAATATTTTGTAGCCGTAAAGTAGATGTGATTTGCTGCTCCTATCCCTCTTTATTGAGATGGACACATAAAGTGGCAATGTAATTTTCACCTAATAACAAAACCATTCTAGAAGTTTTTTACCCTTCAATTCTGTATCTCAAGTTCAAATGGTAACCTGGATCTTCAAACTTATTTCTATTAAAACATTAATAACAATTAATTAAAAATATCTCCTCGTTCTTTTTTTCCAGACAAAAATATAGGGTCCTTTGTTTTAGTATTTTAGTTACAATTTTGTCTCCCAAAACACAGTACCCCACAATGGAGATAGCAGTGACCAGAAACATGGAGAACTAAAGCAGAGAGCAACAATGGAGGGAATGACTTACCAACAACCATTGTTTTGTTAATGAAAGTATGAATGTAGTTTCACTGTAAATTGCAAGGGCATTTTAAACATCTTAATCTTAGTCACCAGTGGGTACAGGAAAACAAGGTACAAGGTGATGAGCCTCCAATATACAGGGGTTTGTTGTTAGCTCACACACCATTGTCTGCCTCCCATATCCCCAAACAACCAACACCATGATATTTTTAAAGGATAAGGAAATGCAAGCAGTTTTAGATTCACAGGAATTAATTTAAAAAAACAAAACAAAAACAAACAAACAAAACCAAACCAAAACCAAAACAGAACCAAAAACAACCTAGTTTTCTCCACGTAAGTTCTAAAAGACGTCCAATATATAAACGAAGGGTTGCCTTTGAGTTTCTACTGAGTGATGCCTAATCAGTCATATGAGAAAGCGAGGCGGCATGTTTCAAATGTAGATAGTCCTTCTAGAAAAATAAGTCAATTACACACAAGATTTTTATTATTCTGGATAATGACATTGCTTCTAAATTTTGCTGCTCAACTCCACAACTACTCATGACATCACATAAAAGCTAAAGAAGGGAAATTACATTTAATAACATTTATTCTTTCTTGACAATTTCAGAAGGCTTAAGAGATATTCTTCATAAATTTCAGGAAACATATTTCTAAAAGCAGTACACAGTACAAGTTTTAAAACATATCTAGACCCTGGAAAACTTATTCAAGAAATTTCTTAGATAATTGCACCTGTACAATCCAAAGGCAATGTTTGCAATATACAATACCGCAATATACAATACAGTACAGAGAACCTGAGGCTTCTCTGAAAATATCCACTTGATATAACTTTAGTGTATTATATTTTTTCCTGTAAAAAATGCAAAAATAAACACTTGCCTTCATTCATAAAGATAATGAGTAATAAATATAAGATCCTTGGAAGCATCTTGTATAGATATTATTTTCAGTATTCAGATATATAGATGATCAGAAAGGAATATACTATGCATGTGAGGTCAGTAATTTATTTTTAGGAGTTTATCTGCTTAGTTTTCACAGCCAAGAAGTCTCATTATTTCAATAATATAAAAAAAAAAAAAAATCAACAATAAACTGTCCTTATATAAACCCAGGATTCTACCTATTTCTGGTTCTATTCTACATCTTTCTGGGCATCAAAAGGGGGAAATGAGCAAGTGGCTGTGTGATGCTTAATTTCTGGCTGGGATTAAGCCACAATGAGGTGGAACAGATACAGAGAAAGTTTAATCAGTGTCAGAGTTAACACTTTCATAGTAATAGACTAATTCAGGATAAAAAGGAACTTCAAAGATTATCTAGTTCAACCCCCACTGCAATGAACAAGAACATTTTCACATGTTACATAGTTATTAACAATAATCCACAGGTTGTATCATCCAGAAGTCAAAGCGTAACATTGACCTTTTGGAATATGCATCATAATTCAAATGTGAGTTTTAAACACAGAGCCAGTCATTATCTGACTGAAAGTATATCTCTCTTTCTTGTATCATCATATTTTTCAGCATTTCATTTGTTTGTTTGGGTTTTTTCTTTCTGAGCTCATAGTTAAGCACCATATTACCAAGGAATGATGCCAGAAAGCATATGAAATGTAAGGCTATTCTTAAAAATAAAACTCTATTCTTAGATGTTTTCACAGCAGAATTTTATAAATTCTTCCTTTCATTACTGTACTACGTGCCTTCAAAAAATATAAAACAAAACACTTGACAACTATATAAAAAATATGTCCAACATAATTTGATAAAATATAAAATTCCACAAATAAATATTTTCTTGAGTCAAAGAAATAGGTGACTTACAGGAAAATGTCAGTTACCGAATAACTGTGACTTTTGAGTCTGCAGTCTGTTTTCAATTTCTGGATTCACCCAAGACTTTTATCCTAGTCTGAATTACTAGGTAATATTTAAAAGTATAAACAGTGAGCAGCATCTGACCTTTACTCTGATAGGTTCTTGTCATGGTTTATCCTTGGCTGGCTGACAAACACACGCCAAGCTGTTTCTCTCCCTCCCCCTCTGTAGGCAAGCAGTTAAGCACCACACAATGGTTTGCTCACTCCCTCCCAGTGGGATGGATGAAAGGACAGGAGAAGAAAATAAGATGGAAAAGTTCATGGGTTGAAATAGAGAGTTTACTTAGTAATTATCATCATGACCAAGACAAACTCAGATTGGGAAACCTTTCTTGCCAAATAAAGTAGGATGGTGAAAAACAGTCAAAACTAAAAACATGTTATGCCTGCACTTCTCTTCATCCTAGGCTCAACTTAACCGATCCATTCCTGATTCTTCTACCTCCTCCACCACCAGCAAGCAGTGCAGGGGGATCGGGAATTGAGAGTTATGATCTGTCCATAATAGTTCCTTCCTACTACTCCTTGCTCCTCATACTTTTCCCTTGCTTCACCATGATCTTGTATCCAGGCTGCAGGGGAATTTCTGCTCCAGCAAATGGAGCATGTCCTCCCCCACATTCTTTGTTGCTGTTGACATCTGCATGGCTGTTTCTCACATGTATTTCTCATGTCTTTCTCACAGCTGCTGCCATAGCACTTTTATCCTTTCTTAAATATGCTATCATAGGGGCACTGCCAACATCACAGATGGGCTTGATTTTGGGCATCAGTGGGCCCATTTTGGAGTCAACTGAAACTGACTGTCTTCAACATGAGGACAACTCCTCATCTTTTTTCATAGAGGCCACACCTGAAGCCTTTTCTTACCTTGCTATGTAAACCAAATACAATTGTTTTGGCAAATTAATGATCCAGAGATTTATTTTGAGAAACTCAAAGTCTGAATTTCAATTGTTTTGGTATTTTAATGACAAAACCCTTCCATGGTGGAAGTGCAGTCTTTCAAAACGGAAAAGCTAACTGCTATGAGGCATGTAACTACTGACTGTGAAACTAAGAAGTGGAAAGATAATTATGAGAAAATTATGGAAAGGATCTGTAAAAGAATTGGAAAGACATGAGATTGTAGATCAAAGACATGAGATTGTAGATCAAATACATGTGAAAGATTCTACCTTTGCATGCCTTTGCATAACAGATCACCAGCTTTATCATGATAATTGAAGCAAAGGATAAAAATGTGTACAGTACATAATGCTATGTTATTATCTATTGAATATTTATATTATTATTGCAAGCTTTGTTGAATTTGCAACTAATAACATTAATTATAGGGAAGAGAAGAGATGAGAAGGATTGGGGAGGGTAGGACCCCAAAGGCGGCATGCTGTGTCACGGACATCCCAACCGGCTGTCTCAGTGATCATTCATGAAAGACACTTAGTTTTTCCACTACTTACTTTTTCTATTGAATCATATTTTTTGTGAACTCGTAAATTATAATAGTAAATTATCTCATTTTCTATTGAAAAATATTATTGAGAAAAAAACTTAGTACTTTTGATGTCCAGCATTTTTTATGCCCAAGTTCTTGTTCTGTTAAACCTCCTGCTCTGACTGTGTTATGGAGGAGGTGGAATATGGCATTTGGTTCCCTCCCATATGTAAATATTCACAGAACTGTCCACACATGAAAGTGTTTCCAAGAATCATGATGAACACCCTGTGAGGGTACTTTGCTGCTGCAAAGCAGCAAAGCAGTGATGTATATTATATCACAGAGCAATGATATATTATTCTTTTGCTTGTTTTGAATTACCTCTAACCTTCAAGAGGCAGGAATATCCTCATGACAATATTCTTTAATCTGGTACCTTATATTTCCAAATGAAAAGACTGTGCATCAGAATATTGCAGTTCTACATAACACTTTCACATTCTGCTACAAAGAGAACACAATGTTTTAGAGGCCTGAGATTGTTGCTAAAATCTTTTTGTATCAAAAATTTAGACAGAAGGAAGAAAAAGCCTGCCTCTCTCTTTACTCTTTTGTGAATTTCCTTCATGTCTGATTGACAGTTCATTTTTCTGATATTTAAAACAAAACATAATGAGCAGCTGGTATAGCTGTGGATATGTGGTCAGTCAAGCTCTTTTCCCGAATGACACAGTTATTCAGTTTCATTGGAAAGTATACTCTCCCAGAAGTAGAAGGGTTTCATTAAAACACAGCTAGATGTGAAACTAAAAGTAAACAATTTACATATTAAACCCACATTTTTTATAATTTAGATTGCTTTCAAAGCATCCTTCATAGATTAGCAGATTTAATTACTTACAACTGATGACACTGGTAAACATTTTTGGAGACAAATAGGAAAATGACAACCTTAATCTGTATTTTGGGATGCCTGCTACTAGTGTTCAAGGTAATTACTCTGCCTTAATTCCCAGACTGCGTCACGTAATTCAGTTTACACAGCTGCTGAGGTTCCTGTGAGGTGATATGGTTCAAATAAAAGACCAGACTTATCCCTAATTCAATTCAGCCTGCGATGTTCGAACTCACATAAAATATATCAAATACTAAATCAAGCTAATTCTATAACTACCAGCTAATGGGCATACATTTTCCCTTACACTGAAAACCATCTTAAAACATATACTACTGCAACTACCCTTTCTGCATCTATAACAACTCATTCATTAACAAAACACATCAACAAACCACAGTAGTGGAAGTCTACTGTCATTATCTGTGAGTTATCACACATGTATAATAGCGAGTACCAGGTTTTGCAAGTGGAACCAAACAATTATGGGTACAGTAGTTTATTTAACTCAGAGTCATCACCAAGGATGACCTACACCCTGCAGTAAGACCACTTCCATAAAAGAAAAAGACAGGTCATTCTCATAGGAGACTCTGTTGAGGGGAAGAGAAAGCGCAACATGCATACTGGAACTACTTCTTAGAAAAATTTCCTGCCTCCTTGGGGCCTGCAATAAAGATGGGAAGAAAAAGCTTTCTAGCCTTGTATGGCCCTCAGTTTTTATCTATTATTGGTTTTTCAAGAAAGCAGTGATGAATTTGGAACAAGAATTTTGAGTGCAGTCAGGAGAAACTTCAGGGCCTTGAGAGGACTGATTAAGGGAACAGTGGGCTCAGTTCTCCTGTTTCCTTCCAGTTGCAGGAAAACCATTTCCTGCAACTGGAAGGAAACAGGAGAACTGAGGTGATGCCCTAAGATGAACTGTTGAGGAAGAAGACCAGATTGACTGAACTTGATTTCAGGGAAAAAAAAAAAAAAAAGAAAAAAAAAGAAGAAAAAGAAAAAAAAAATTGTACCCACTTTGGAAGAAAGGTCTGGCAACTCAGGTGAATTACAGGGATGTTGAGAGGTTACACAGGAACAAAATTAGAAGCACCAAAGCCCAAATAGAATGTAATCTGGCCAGTGCTGTAAATGGCAATAGAACACATCTATAAATATATTAGCAACAGTAGGAGGGCTGAGAGAATCTCTGTCCTTTATGAGATATGAAAACATAGTGATAGAGGCTGAGGCATTTAATGCCTTGTTTGTCTCTTTAATAGTAAGGCCAGTTGTTATCTGGGTATCCAGCCCACTGAGGTGCTGCAGTGAGTCCAAAGGACAGTGGAGCTGGTGAAGGGCCTGGAGCATAAGTCCTGTGAGAAGTGACTGGGCAAAATGGGGTGGTTTAGCCTGGAGAAAGAAGCCTTGGGAAGGACCTTATTGCTCTCTACAAGTACCTGAAAAGAGGTTAGCAAGGTGGGATTCCATGTCTTCTTCCAGGTAACAAGAGATAAGACTGACTCAAATTGTACCACGGGAGGTTTGGAGCACTGAAAATGTTGTCAAGCACTGTAGGAGGCTGCCCCAAGAAATGGCTGAGTCACCATTCCTGGAGGAATTTAAAAGATGTGTAGATGTGACCTTTAGGGACATGGTTTAGTGGTGAACCTGAAAGTGATAAGTTTACAGTTGGACTCAATGATCTCAAAGGTCTTTCTGGAAATAAATGATTCTATAATTCCATGATGTTATAATTATACTGTAACCTCTGGTAGTTTTAAGAAGACATAATTTTTTTTCATTAATTTATTTTGCCTTTTGCTTTGGGAAAATTAAACAATATTATATGATTCCAAATTTGTTTTGGAGTATTTTTTATAGCTCCACAGCTTACAGACATCACAGGCCACTAGTTTGATTTTAACAGTGATAGATTAATTTTACTTGGATCACTATTATTGATGAGTGGCACAAATCGGTAGACTTTGAAATTGTTTTATTTCAAATAGCGTAAACAATAACATGAAAATCAGTAAGCAGTACTTGTTTCAATTATACAGTAAATAACATTTTCAAGGAGAGAGTACTAATGTTTATGTTTAGAGGAAGAACAAGGGAAATTAAAGGATCCCAGATCAAGAAACTTAAAAGTTCAGCTGGGCTCAAACAGATTATTGCTTGTTTCTTGATTATTCTTGGTAGCCACACTGATGGTATTCTCTAGAAAATATTTTTCTCCCTAACGTATTTTTACTTCATAAGTTACTTTTAAAGATGATTTTCTTGCTGCAGTTTTTGTGTTATTTCACAATGATGAACCATTTTTTCCAGTAGATAGATTTCTTTAAAAAATCCTTTTCTTACTCCTCTCAAGGAAATTAAGATTTTAATACCCATTTCTATAATAATCTCTTACTTCAGTACATTTCTATCATCTGCAATTTCAATTATTATTGTTACTACAGCATGTTATAGTATATAATGCTATTGTTTATAACTTTGTACATTAGCAAAACCTATACCTTTCAGCTTCTTATCAGTAATAAGTTAGTATTGTCTCAATACAGAATAGGTAAAGCTACTCTTTATTTAATATGATCTTGAAAGTATCTAAGGTAAAGTTTATTTAGACCATTGGGCAGTACCCATAGGAAATCTGTGACAATCCATACTATTTTAAAATTTAATCTTCATGCATATTTGTTTTCTCTGGAGATATTTTTTTTTCTTATTTGTTTGTCAGATGTTTCCTCTGTAGACAATCTATTTTGACTAAGATGATGAGATAGCACAACTGTGATTTTTATGCTGCATCACCCTTTCCATGAGTCCTAAAATAATTCTTGCTTTTTTATTTGCTTCTTTATTTCATTTACTTGTTTCATCTATTATGTCTCTTCTCACACTTTTTGCTAACTAATGACAACTTGGTAAAAAAAAAATAGATTCCACTCATAAGTTCCTCCTACATAACACCAGTTATTTTGGACATTGTGGACATTATCTCAATCTTAATGTTAAAATTTTGAACACTCCAAATTTTTCTATGCATTCAACTTAATGACTTTCAAAACATGTTATCTTCATACAAAGAAGCAGATACTTCATATCTCTGGTGAAAAATTTAATTCAATTCCTTAATCAATTTTTTCAGCTATTTAAGTTAACCTTCTTTAATTACATTATGTATATTGACCCATCCTTTAAAGCAGGTATTTATCTTGTTTCCAATTTGCTTCACATAATTTATATATATATATAAATATATATATAATATTTCACAGATTTTCTTCTTTATAAAATATTTAAGATTTTCATATAACAATATTTTTTATTATTTCTACATAACCTTTGATATTAAAAAAGACATATGTACTGCAGGTTCAGCTTTCTTTACCTATTTCACACATATATACAAACACCCATGAATGTGTATATACATTCTGGTAATATCTGATCAACTAAATTGCGGTGTGATTTTTTTAAATATACAATTGGCTATAATTATTTAAAGAAAACCAAAATTTTAATACTGTTTAAATCAGCTGGGCTCTAAAAATAGTGGGACCACTACCTCTAGATCCTATGAAGTTTAGTATCTGAGAGAAATCTGATTCAGAACTTTCAAATATGCTTATACATGTTTCCTCAAAAAAAGTTAAATAATTAAATTTTAATATTTTTGGTTTACCTTAATCTTTTAAACTGTATTTCTTTACAGATAATTCTGTCCCGTACAATTTTCTATTAAATTTTTAATTTTATTTGGAGATATTGCTGCCAGCTTCTGACGTGCCAGCTGAACACATTTTTCCAGGCAAAATATCTGAACTCCCAGGCTTAACAAGCTGTTTCTTAAGTAGAAAGTGGTTGTAATGGTTTCCAAACAGCCACTTAAATGTGATATTGATGTTAGTAGTGTACCCTAATTATCTGGTTTCTCCTTGTTTTAATTAAATTTTACATTTCTTTGATATATTTCCCTTGTTTTCACAGTGCCTAAGCATTCCAAATATAAAAATTTGGATTTATGAGAGTGTAACAACTCTGAGAAAGAGATTTCACAATTCTGATGAACTATATAATAATAGACAGATAGATATTATGTATTATGAAAATTTCAATAATATTTTTAAAAGTCAGCATAACATTCAGGAATGTCTCTGGCAAGACTTAGAAATTGGACCAAGGGTAAAATACAATAATTGCAGGAAATTGATTTAAATATAAACACATTTCAGATGTACTTTTGTGTTCCCTGGCCTAGAAAATCCACTTTCACTTATCCCTTTACCTCCAATTTTCATAATTAACTTAGAGAATATGGAGACAGAAAAGTGCACAATTCAGTAAATTCTAAATTCTCATCAGTAGATATTGAAAGTTCAGACATGACTCAGGTAGTGTATCTTTAAAACTTTGAGGGGACAGTTAAGACATAGAAACTGTTTACTTTTAGTTCCTAAAAGAGTGAAATAAAATTGCTTCTTGTCATTTTCTGTAGAAGATATGGGTTTGTGATAAATCCCCTCCTCTACATGAATTGAATAACTGTATTGCCAATAATGAATTATATCTAAAGTCTGTTATAAATAATATTCATTTTCTCTCTTATGTCCAATTTTGGAAGCAGGATCTAGAACCTGGTATGTTTTCATTCTTCCACTGAAAAGCACCAAATTACAGTCAGACTTCCTTCATCTCTTTCACGACTGATAAATCTTACAGATTTGTTCAGAGGAATAAGTCAACTTGAAAAGCTATGTTATGTCCTTTCTTTTTGTCAAGGCACTTTTATCCACCCCTGAGGACCAGGGGCTCAAACTTCCATATGGTAATGATTGCTAATTTTAAAGGGCTTCAGCTACCAGGCTTCTATAAAATTTTGGCATCATCAAACTCTCCATTGTAGTGATCAGGAATGACAGTGCTGTGATTGAATCAGTCCATCTAAATTAGGCATAATATTAGCATTGTAACTAAGTTAGCCTTTTATGGAACATGACTTCACTCTTCTGTTCTCTTAATTGTGACATATTCTGGTAGGACCACATATCTCAAGTTTTTACAAATTCACAGGAATATGTGTTCAAAATTTATGAATTGAATTCAAAATTGAAATGGTAAATAGATATTTCCTGAGAACAGCCATTTCTAAACTTTCCTTTAAAATAAACCACCTACTTAAACTGGGAATTAGGTGGAATTCAGCTTGTCTGAATATAACCATGAACATTTCATTAATACATTCAATAAATTTAAAATAAATTTTTGATTTGTATCTGGCATTATGTTGGAGAGAATAGTTTGATTTTGTTTGGTTTGGTTTGGCTTTTTCAACTCCCAGATGCAATAACGTGGAAATGTCAGTTATACTCAGCCTATTTTATTCACTATAGTAATAACTACATTTTTATTTATATACCTTACGTAGATTAGTTGCTACCTAGTCAGTGTAGGAAGCACAACATTATGAAAATTCACTTTCCATTATTTTGTGCTATTCTTTACTCAAATTGCTTATTAGACACTGGTCTCTATTCCTTCATCCTGCTGTTAAGTTGTTTTGTATTTTTATTACATATGCACTCAGTTATAAAGATATTATTTTTATTACAGCTTTTACTATTGCTGCAAAATTTTTATCTTGTTTATAGACAACTACATTCATAGTCCAAAAAAGTTTAAGCCTTTCTCCTAGATCATACCAATTCAGATCTACATAGTGGCAGTATTTGGCTATTAGCTAATGTTCTGCTTTGGTGAAGAGCTTCTAACCAATAAAGGAGCTGAATTTGCTAGTATCTGACAAATTTCTAATGAACAAAAAGAGAGCTAAAAGCTCTTTGAATAAAAAAATAATGCTACAGCAAAAATTAGCAGATATTAGCAAATCTTGCATGTCCTCTCATATTTAAAGCAGATTCTGTTCTTTACCTAACAACATTGTAGAACAATCTTCAAATGGGTACAAAAGGACAAAAAAGTTTAGCATGGTGGGTTTTTGAGTAAAGCTGATCTCATGTTTTGGAGCACTCCTAGAGTTTTATTTACATGTTTCAGCATATTTAAATCATGTTTTTCTGTTTAAAATTTAAATCTACAATATAATTTTACAGAATCAAAATATATGTAGGCATATTATACTCAGTTCTGGAGAAAAGAAGTACATTTCCATTGTTTAATGAAAAGTCTTTCCTATAGAAAATAAAAGCCAAATACTATTTGAAAAATACAGAATAAACATTAAGATCTTTTTAAATGATCTTCCAAAATAAAATATAAGTCTAATAAGGGTGTGGTGGTTATTGGCATTGTACATCTAAAAGTATCCCTTTCTGTTCTAAAATGTAATGTAGAAAATTAAGTCAAATTATTTTCAATGAGATAGAATTAAGAAAGATCCTAGATTTATTTTTTATTTAAAATGCAAGATGATATTTGAATAATTGAAGTTTTGTTGAAAAAATAGCATTACCAAACATATATGCTAATTTCTCTTTTGGAAGTAATAGTTTTCCAACAAAATTACCTTGTCAAATGAGGTTTACTTACTTTTGACCCTATAATATAAAACTTTGCAGTATAATTTGTCACTTAAACTTCTTTCTTAATATTCAGTGTAAAAAAGCAGTCACTTCTTCAGAGTCATCCTGTCTTAAAGTAAATGTCAATACACATCACACCTGAAAGTACATTTCTCCATTTGCTGTGAAAGTGGTCCTAGCATGATTAGCTCAGAGATAAATGTCTAGATTGTGGGTGTTTAAAATATCTTCATTGTATCAATTAATTTTAATTAACACGTATTATTCAAAACCACTAATCATTCCATTCATTCTATATCCAGTCAAAACCCTAGGTTTCCTGAGATTTCTTTTTTGCCTCAATCACTTTTTAACATTCATCTACTCCCTCTTACTCCTTGTATCAACACAACCATTTTCTTTCAAATATGTAGTCTATTCCTATCATCTTTCTTCAGTGTGAGTAGGCTAGCTACTAAATCTGATCAGCAAATGTTACCATACCCATTATGGGGTTTAAACAAATCTCTTCTCTTCTCTTCTCTTCTCTTCTCTTCTCTTCTCTTCTCTTCTCTTCTCTTCTCTTCTCTTCTCTTCTCTTCTCTTCTCTTCTCTTCTCTTCTCTTCTCTTCTCTTCTCTTCTCTTCTCTCCTCTCCTCTCCTCTCCTCTCCTCTCCTCTTCTTCTCTCCTCTTCTCTTCTCTCCTCTTCTCTTCTCTTCTCTTCTCTTCTCTTCTCTTCTCTTCTCTTCTCTTCTCTTCTCTTCTCTTCTCTTCTCTTCTCTTCTCTTCTCTTCTCTTCTCTTCTCTTCTCTTCTCTTCTCTTCTCTTCTCTTCTCTTCTCTTCTCTTCTCTTCTCTTCTCTTCTCTTCTCTTCTCTTCTCTTCTCTTCTCTTCTCTTCTCTTCTCTTCTCTTCTCTCTTTTCCCTTTTCCCTTCTCTCCCACACTCTTTTACATTCTTGAGAGGCTAAAATCTTCCAACAAAAAATAATAATCTAATGTCATCTTCTTTTCCTTAAAATGTCTCTTCAAAACTTTTTAGTGAATTTAGGCAGATCACCCAAAACCCAAGAAGTGAGAAACTATTTGGCTACAGATAGAGACAATAGAGTCTGTCACAAGTAATTTTGCCTTCATATTCCTTTATCAGATTCTACTAGTTTTTTATTGCTGAAAAACTGGAAAAAACCCACACAGCACATACTTTATTTCTGCTGAGTATTTATATGTCAGTAAAGAAAAGAATTTAGGTCCCGTGTACAAACATTACTACTACTACTACTACTACTACTACTAGAAATCATTGATAATTAATAAATGGGAAATTAATTTATTTCAGTGACAGAGTATCTTGTTTCTACGCTGCAAGAGTGGAACAACAAAAACTTAGATATTGAGTCTGAGCTGAAATCAATAGAACCTGAAGGGCAGTAATCCATTTGCTTTCAACACCTCTCAGTCCTTAAGACTAAATTAGTAACACTTGAAAGGATTCTTATTTTGTCCCAAATAAATTTTCTTTTGCTTAGATGTCTGCTGGTAAATACAGAATGTTAGTTTTAATTAATGTAATTTCTCAGAACAAATAATACAAAGATTTTTTAATCACCTTTGGAATAAGGCTTTACAGGCATTGGTATTGAATGTAGATTTGTAATCCAAAATCAATTGTGTCACAATCAACATTTCTAACAATGAAACCTTTGTCTGGCAGTGGATTTGGGATATTAACAAAGCAGGATTATGCACTAGAATGACAATTTCTTATGTGAACACCAATGACTGTACTGAATCAAGGTTTTGTACACATGGAAAGAATTTCAAAGCTTTAAAAATAATTCTATTCTACAGAATATTCCACAGCATTCAATGACAAAGGTATAGCATGATACATGCAATGCTTATCCATACCCCTGAGTTTCATGTGTATAGATAGATCCCCTCCTTGCCTAGAAATTGTGGCAAACCAGTACTTATTCCATTGCACTCTTTCCTTCCTGTTTTTCTTCCCCTCAAGGGAATTTTGAAAATTGTGGACAGTCAGAGATGAAATTAAGACATGCTTTACAGTTTTATCATGCCATAAATTCACCTTTATGACCCAAACTTTTATAATTTATGCCAATTATAGTTTTCTTTTTGTAGATAAAAGACAGGGCCAGGGAAAGTTACTGCTGATGACTATGAAGAATTATTTAGCCAGATACCATCTACAATGAAAAGGAGGGAGGGAGGGAGGAAGGAAGGAAGAAGGGAAGGAGGGAGGGAGGGAGGGAGGGAGGGAGGGAGGGAGGGAGGGAGGGAAGGAAGGAAGGAAGGAAGGAAGGAAGGAAGGAAGGAAGGAAGGAAGGAAGGAAGGAAGGAAGGAAGGAAGGAAGGAAGGAAGGAAGGAAGGAAGGAAGGAAGGAAGGAAGGAAGGAAGGAAGGAAGGAAGGAAGGAAAAGAAAGGAAGAAAGAAAGAGAGAAAGAGAGAAAGAGAGAAAGAGAGAAAGAAAGAAAGAAAGAAAGAAAGAAAGAAAGAAAGAAAGAGAGAAAGAAAGAGAGAAAGAGAGAAAGAAAGAGAGAAAGAAAGAAAGAAAGAAAGAAAGAAAGAAAGAAAGAAAGAAAGAAAGAAAGAAAGAAAGAAAAGAAAGAAAAGAAAGAAGAGAGAAATTTCTGTAGATTTAGTCCAACTAGCTCCCTTACATGGAATATAATAACTTTAAAATTAGTAAAATTCTTATCTAATAACTAAGTCAGGCCCGAAATTTTCTCTATCAAAGTATTTTTGGATAGAAAGTAAATACAAAGTTAAATGTATGAAAGCCACAAGTTATTAATACTTTTATTTTCAAAATTAAATGTCAGAAAAAAATCTGACATATATCTTAGAAATCTTATATTTAAAAAATGTATCAGGTTGTCCCAAACCCAAAATATTTTAGCATGTGCTTGCAATCTTTCAGGAAAACTACAATTTTTGGTTTGGTTAGGTGGGGTAAAGGCTTTCGATAATTTTAAATATTATAAATAAATAAACATGTATTTCAATAATTAAGGATTTTCAAAAACAACAACAAATATTTTTCTTTTTATAAGAATTAATATAATTCAATGCTAGAAAGTTATGCCTGATTAGCTAGTAAGTCTAAAATATATTTAAAAATTGATGATAGCTATAAAAATGCCTATTGTGCTGCACCAGAGAAGCATAAATGTATTAAGATACTTTTAGAAATACATATAGATGTGTTTAATTTCTTTTTGGTCAGTTGCACAAAACAGAACTATATAACAGTCCTGAAATAAATTTGCTATACGCAGTGATATTATACCATGTATTAGGTAAAGGTTAAAGAGAAGAAATACTTTCTGAGAGAGGAACTGTTTCACTGGTTCATGTCAAGCATCCTGCCATTCAATGTAGTAATGCTACACATAACTTCCCTGTGCAGCAGGAGACTGCATTTCAGTGGAGATAAAGGGTTTTCAGTGAGATTCTACACAGTGATCACTGATTTGTGTTGTTCTTCTGTGCCTAATATTCCTTGAAGAAATTTTGCAAATATGTGAAGCTCAACTGTCTACCAACAGTCCTACATCAAAATATAGGAAGCAGAACAATTTGTTACTTAGTCTGCAGCACTCTACTGCATTTTCCTTTCTTTTTTCTGTCCCTTCCTCTTCTTTGCTCTCTTAGTTTCTTCATGTATATGTGACTGTTTTCCTAGCAGAAGACTTACTTAGATATGGCAATGTTGATAAAAGCAGTATGTGTTGCTTTGGTGCCAAAAAGTTTTGGCACATCTTGAGGAGAATGACTACCTCATTTCCTTTTCCATCCAGTGAATGCCGCTGAGAAGAACATACATATTTCTTACAACTTTTCTTGTTGATGACTAAATCTTTGGCCATATAAATATACATGGTATTGGTAAGAAAATAAAGAAATACATCAAGATCAAACATTTTTCAAGAACTCCTAGCTCTATTTCTGAATACATTAATTGGCTCACAGCTCTAGGAAATTTTTGAGGCATGTAAAGATACCTTTTTACTTTAGTCATATACTTACACTTCCACAGATTAAACTGGATCAGAAATGCTTCCATCTTGAAAAAAGTACTATCACCAGACCATTAGAGTAATTCTAAATAAAAATGAGACATCTGAGAAGAAACATGATTTCTTTATTAAGAGAAGTTTTGATTAAGTAATATCAAAATGTTTATTATCAATGTCATCAACAGATGTTTATAGAAGAAAACTGCATTTAAAATATAGTCATTAAACTTAATAGATATGTATTACAATTAAATATTACAAATGTATTACAATTAAATATTACAAAGCATGTAAATCAAAAGAAATAAAAGGTAAAACCAAAGAAATATTATTTATTTACATTTTATGATGACTGAAATTAAGTAAGAAAACCAACATTCAACAGATGCTTGTCAGAGATTTGTCTTAAATGAAATTATTCTTAATGAAGAAAAATTGTTCAACATTTTCTTATCAGTTTTGAATGTAGTGTTTTGGTTATTTTGCTGAATGCACAAGGACATGGAAAACATCAAAAGCTTCTGAATAACATCACAATTTCAATATAAAAAATCGAATGTGTGAGAATAGCTCCATGAAGAAATTCTTCTGAATGTGCTCCTGCCCTGGGGAGATACAGTTGTTGTACGCAATCAACAATGTCAAAAGCAAAAGAGGAAAAAAAAGAAAGTAGAAGATGACATTAGCCCAAAGGGTTTCCTGAAGCAGACAGATGCAAGAACCACACTCACGGGACTCCTTGTTTGCTCTGAGTAAATCATTTACAGACACTGAAGACAATTATAGGTCCCAAAGAAGAATATCTTGGTTTTTTTATAAGAATAAAGAAGGAGAGGACAGAAGAGAAAGTGAACATTCTAATGTTACTTTTTGCCATTAATCTATCAGATTTATAGGCCAGTTTAAACAATAAAGGATGCCAAAAGTATCTCTCATCTGTTTGTGGTTTCTTGATATAAAGACCTATTCCTGGTATACTGGGGGAAGATGGGGGAAAAAAAATCATACTGGCCTTACTATTAACTGCAGCAATAATAAACCATCTGCTTTCTAAAGACCATTAATGATTCGATCTTCCTCTAACACTTCTCATTAAAAAAACAATGGGAAACTTGGACAGTGAGGATATTCACTGAGTTCTGCTGAATTTTCAAACGTTGGAATTCTTTCCTCAAGTTCGATTTTTTTTTATTTCTCATCATGTAACTACAAAACCATAATCAAGAAACTGGACAATGCTCAAGGTCCATCTCTTAAAGGAAACTGCCTGAATAGTTAGCTGCCTGATTTCTTTGTTTTGTTGCCTTTCTTGATATTTATTTCTTAAAATGGACGTTTATTTGGCCTTGAAATAAGTATATTAAACCAGTGTGTTTCCTTCAGTATTTTTAATTGAGATCTTCTACAGCTACCCAAGATAATGGTTAGTGACGTGACCTGCCAGAGAAACCCCCGAGCTCTCACGCTCCGGACCACATCAAGAGTGGCCGCTCCCAGCTCCAGCTTTGACCCAAGTAGCGGTACAGAGCAGGGCTGTCTCTGCTCTGGCAGCCAGTGGCACAGAGTCTAGGATCACAGGGAGGAGCCTTCTCTGCGTTTCTCAAAGGAGTTTACTCCCTGAGGTGGGCGGTGATGAGAAAACCGAAGAACAAAGCCTTGCACAGACTTCTAAATGGGAGAGGTACAATGGGAAGGTAAAACTCTTCAACTAATCAGGGATACAGCAGGGAGGAGATTAGGTAGGGGCTCATAATATGACAATCAAAAAGAAAGACAATGGGAGTGGAAAGGATCACATGGACCAATGGGGCGTCGTAGATTAGGGGAATTCCCGGGAGGAGTTTAGAACTGACAGGGAACTCTCCAGAACAAGTGGTAGGAATTAGGGAGGATTGACATTATGTAGATAAGGTATCAGGTGGGCCTAGGGAGTGAATGACAACTGGGAGAGGGAAGATAAAACTTTGGGTAAAACCATATATATCAAGAGGAAAACAAGAAGAAACCATTCAAAAGGATTTACAAAAATATGCATAAAGAAAAACCCACCACCACAGGTTAGGTTGTCCATTTTCTTTTGTTGTAGGGAAGAATTACCAAAACTGACAAAACAAACCACATATTCTATAAACTAATCATTAAAAGTTATTGATTTTACTAATATTTGGCCTTTCTAACAAAACATTTATGATGCTATATCCTATTACTTGCAAGAAACCTTTAAGATTTTACTACCCGTAACACTTTTTATGTAATCCCATTTATTACTATATAATGAATAATTTTTATCTTGCATCAGAGTTGCTTGGATCTGCTTGATTAACTAGTTTAGTAAAAAAAGTCTAGAAAGTAAATATCTCCCAGATTACATAAAAAATTGCCTATTAAATTAGTATCTTTGGTTTTCTCCATTTTATTACAAAACATGTTCATGAAAGTAGCTGATATAGTAATTTTAACATTAGTACCTAGAGAAGGAAAATAAAATTATGGAATTTATATTCCAGCACACCCTCTCACGTCCCCCCAGAAGGAAGTCTTGTCTGTAAAAACGGTCATAATATATAAAGCAGAGTTTATATTTCTATTGTCTGTGCATATTGACTTTGTATTGTTTGAAGAAACATGATTACACACTTTCCCTTTACTTCACTAAGCATTTACAATGTTTCATTGTGTGTCTCTTTGTTAAGTGGAAGTAGGAAACGCAATTCTACAAACATGCTATTCCTGCTACAGTCACAGAGTATTTTCTCTGGCTACTTGCCAAAGTTTGCCATATGAGATATCCACCCCATCATTTGGCACAAATTGCTAGACCAATCATGTGGTTTCATGGTAGGCAACATTTGTATTGCAGCAAGTCTGAATTTTACATACTTAGAAGTGGGTATGCCCTTTATGTAACATCTTCATGTATTTTTGAATCAAAGGTTTTAAAAAGTTAGAAATCAATATAAATAGTTATATTCTATCTTATGTTTCGTCTTGATTGCCTGAATATGGTTCTTAGGATAAACAGGTACTCCATTTGTACTCTATGAGGACATTTTTATTCCTAAGTGGACTTTTGATTTATCTGTAAATCAGAGACACCAAGTTGTAGCATAACAATTTCAAAGACATGAATATTATGTATATGTATAATAGCGAATGAAAATATATTCTTATTATATTAGTAGGAATTAATCTATTTTGTTTTATTTTTTATTTCCTTAAAATTTATAAAATAGTGGTCTTTTATAAGGGTTGCAGGAAATTTTATCATAAACCCTTTAAAAAAAGATGACTATTTTTTACACATTCCCTGAATAGTTAACGATTTTTTATTGTTTTTGTTTGAAATGCTTTTTAAGGCCAGGCTTTCTTTTCTTCACAGTATTTCTTAAGGAGTAATTTGTAGTTTCCCAACAAATACATTGGTTTCAACTTTCAGCTTTAAATGTTCTCTTCTGATCTATTATTGCCCTCCTCAAGAGTTTGACAAGAATTACTGCTCCAGACCCAATCCCTTTCCCCATGGCTCTGCTCCAGCATATCCTCTACACTATAAGCTGCAGGCAGAATAACAGTTGAAAACAGCTGTGTAATGTTACTACATTTATTTTTAAATCTTACAAAAGACATTTTGAAGTCCAGGGTTTCTGACATATAGTGGGGAGAATGAGAGAACAAAGGTTTGTGGCAGGCACAACTCATTTATTGCTTAAGTCATAAAAATATACATTTAATGATTAGTAGAGTGACAACTTATTTGGATTATTGAGGCAATCAGACAGGATAGTCAATTATAACTAATTATAATAGATCAGTGTTAAAATAGATTCAGTGACAGCAAGACAGAATCCAGCTTTAAAACTATGTTCTGATAAGCATTCAAATGCTGGGGAAAAAACTGAGCCATTTACTCTAGTGGATTTATATGTTCGCATAAAAAACTGACTCTCATTTTGAGTGATATATTACAGGACAGTAAAAAACCACCATTTCTTGTTGAGATGACATATTTGATCTTAAGTATGGTTCAGCTGCCTAAAAAATACCTATTGTCATTTTCTCTGTCCCTCAGTCTCTAACTCATCCTGATGACACAAGGTTGAAAAGAGATGTGTGCCCTTCTGGACTAAGAATTTAGAGCCAGAAGGGAGACCCCAGGGCATCTCAGCTATCCCTACCTGCCTATCAAATCAGACTGAACTGTGCTGGTAGAGCTCTCTTTTGCCCATCAACATTTCAGAATGAATACTTAACTTATTTAAATATTTAGTAGTTTCAGATATCCAGGTAAAATCCTGATATTGTAAAGTTACTGAGAAATTTGCAGTTTTAATGACTGATGTAAAATCTACTGTTCTGAATAACTGGTTCAGAAAGACTAGCTATTCCTGAAAGATTAACAAAGTAACTATGGTACAGCAAATACGAATACAAAAAAAAATAACTGCTAACTTCATGTGTAAAAGGACGAGCTTATTGATTATCTTTATTACTCAGAAATAAGAATTGAACAATGGTAGATAATTCATGAAGATATCAAGTCACTATTTATCAACAATTAAAAAAGCACAGAAAATATTGAGGTAGTAACAGAATTAGTAAACAAAAAAAAGAACATTATTATGCTGCTGTGGAAAAACATAGTTTTCCTACCTTTCACTATGCTGTACAGTAAGTTGAAATGAAAAAACATTTGTCAAAAAGCTAGAGGCATATATTGAATTTACATTAAGAATGGCTAAGTAACCTATAACTGTTTGGTCTAGAAAAAGATAAGTGAAAGGAAAAGAGATGAACAACAAAAGACATCAGGAGTGTTGTGGAGAGATGATAGAGATAATTGTTTGCAATCTTTTACTATACAAACATTTTATCTCTCAACTCTCCTTCTCCTGGTTACTAATGCTGCAGAAAGCTGCTAGGGTGGGTGGACCTTAAGACAACACAAAAGAGATTCTGGGGATTTTTTATGTCTTAGTGCCTTACTTTGTTCATCTTTCTTTATAAGCCTTGATGAAAACATAATTATTTTCAAATTAATATGGAAAAATCAAAGGTCATTTGCATGCTAAGAGCTTCTCAACATTTTATATAGCTGGTATTTCAGGACAAAGCAAAATGTAATTACTTCTTCATAATATCCACCTACTTTATTCCTGATTTCTGTTCCTTCTTCTTTCAAAGTCTCTCTCACAGAGCCATAGAATAACAGAATAGTTTGGGTTGAAAGAAATCATAAATCTCATCTCACTCCAATCCCATTGCCACAGTCGGGCACACTTTCCACTAGATAAAGTGATTCAGACATTCATCGAGCTTGGCCTTGAACACTCCCAGGGATGGGGCATCCAAAATTTCTCTGAGAAACCTACTCCAGTCCCTGTAAAGAATTTCTTCCTATTATCTAATATAAACCTATTGTCTTTCAGTTTAAAGCTATCTCCTCTTGTCCTAGTATAGCTTTGTCAAATGTCCCTTTTCAGCTTTCTTGTAGGTCTCTCTTAGGTACTGGAAGGCTGCCATAATGTTTCCCTGAAGCCTTCTCTTCAGGCTTAACAAGTCAAGCTCTCTAAGCCTGTTGAAGAAAGAAAAGCATGAGAGGCAATGTTCTGCTTTTCAGGCTACTGCCAGTTTTTCAGACAGAAACATTCAATGACAAAGCAAGCAGGTGTCTTTCTAATGTATTGTCCAATACAATCACTATTTCCAATAACATTTTGGTACAGTTTCTTTCAAGAAAAGAATTATTTGCTTTGGAGTATTTCTTATTTAGCTGGGCTTTGGATTTGTTTTCAATTTATTTTTCTGTTAACTTTACTTTGGGGCTAAAAAAAGTAAAACTGTATTTTAGATTTTTAGGTATCTTTTATTTTTTCCCAAGGAAATTCTTATTTCATTTTTAGATCAGTTTATGTCTTCCAAAAGAGTATTTTACTACTTGGATTTGAGAAATCTTGTGATTTCAACATAGAAAATACTCTAAAGCAAGTCTTGTCATTTTTATAATCTGGCAAAGAAATAAATAGAAATTTTCCATTTGAAAAATTCTAGCAAAGAATGCTTTCTGTATTAACGTATCATGTGTGTAAAAATGTTTTGTCTTCTGTGCTTTCTTGTTTTATTGAAGATAATTGAGATTATAGGAAGTGTTTTAATCTAAGGAAGATATGACAATGTTGTGACATTAATAAATATTAAAAGCATTCAACATTTATATTACCTTTAGTTTTTCTCATAGATACTGGCAAAACAAATATGCTACAAGTATAAACTTAGCCATCATGGCATGCCCTAACAATGATTTTGTAAGAGCTATTACGAGAATAAGGTAGTAATTGCACAGAAGTTTTATTATCTTTATCATCATTATTGTTGTAGAGCTTTCTTATACCCAATGCAATTTTAAATTTTGAATTATTTCTGTTAATACTATTGAATTAACAGAGAAAACACACAAAAAAGCCCAAAATAACAAAACAAAGAAAAAAAAACCTTCATTGTGTGTTTGTGAAGTTGTTCATCAAATTAAGTAATATCTTTGTAACAGATAATTTCTCAGCAATCAAATGATTTGTACTTTTACTAACAGACGAAATACTTTTCATACTGTTTGTGGATATGTCTTACTGGCTATGCAAATCATAATTTCTGCCAAGAAGCACTAGCAATCCAAATGACAGGCAAAACATGGAAGAAAAAAATGCAGTCAGAAAGGACATTTTGCAGTTATGCATTTCCAGAAATAATATTGATGCCAAATACAAGAATACATGACACACAGACTACTTTTACAGATAAAAGGAAAGACATCAAACATTTAAAGTCAATAATTTAACCAATTTGTGTCTTGACAGTTGAATTGTCCAAGATCTCTAAGTAAAAAGAGAAGTCTAATCTATATTAATGATAAATAAGTAAAAAGGAAAAAACCTTCAAACCTGCTACCATGTACCCTTTTTGTTCCCTTTAATGCTTATACTGCCAGTATTTCTTTGAGTCCCAAAGTCAACAGTTTTTTACGAAGAAAGGAGGGGATTGTAATGATGAATTATGTCCAATTCTGGGAATGTGATATTCCTGCGAAATAATTTCTTCTTACTTGGCCTTGGGTCTGTTTTTCTTATCACAGTGTTTCCTTCTCCTGGGCTGCCAGCTGCAGGTTGACAATGGCCTCCAAACTGTTGGCACCCTCTGTCACATCCCCAGAGCTCAAGGATAACCTGGGGAAGCAGCAGTCACTAGGCCCCAGTGCAGGAGTTAAAACATAAACCCAGACTGGGTCAAGGTCGGGATGAGATTCTGCACTACTGGGTCAGCACAGAGCCTTCACTCATTTCATAGGAGTACTGAAAATCATCTTTAGCAGGCTATAGTAAGTGCATTATTGTACTGCAACACTCTGTATATTACTATGGAAAGATTGAACCATGGAAAAATATTTTTAATCATGACAAGCATTCAAAATTTGCAAACACTAATGAAAAATTATGTTTGTAAATGTGCTAGGAATAATGACTAAAACTTTTTAAAGAAAGATGAAGGTAAATAATAAATATGTCAGAAAAAAAAATTCTGAGAAAAGGAAGAAAAATCTCTTGAAAAATACCCTGCTTTGTGCATTCAAAACTAAATATGAGAAAGTACTCCCATAATATTAAATACAAAATACTCAAGTATCTGTGAATATATAGGAATGTATGTCCATATAGGTTTATATGTGAGTATTCAAAAAAAACCCCAAACAACGCAATCTTTTCGTTAGCAAAGAGACAAATTAGGCAACTCTAAAAGAACCTTTTTAATCCCTGGCTTTTGTTGTTTTCTCTTTGCATTTTAATGAACTCTTATTTATCACTCCAGCATTAATTTAGAAGCTGTTAAATAATTACAATACAATTGATGAAGTAAACAGATGATTGAATTAGAAAAGGCATTATCGAGTTGTTAAGAAAGGACTTTTCTAAATGTATGGCTGTTTAACAAGTAGCATCATCTCATTTCTATCTTTAAAATTTTCTATATCTTATAGCAATCTTTCTTGCTATCCTATTATTCGTGTTTCTATCTTATTTATCATAAGCTTGGCTCAATTCAGTCAACTAAACACGTGTAGTACCATCTAAGATCCTACAGGCTATCTTATTTCATTTCCAGCTGCCACCAGACTATTATCTCCATTGAGACCACAGTATCTGCCATTCATATGTAAATGTCTTGCATGCCTTAAGATAACTCAAATGACATTAAACACTCACATGAATGTGACTGAATAAACCACTTTATATCTTGCTAGAAAGTGCATATCTAATATAATGTAACTTTCATAGCAATGAAGTATTGTTGTTGTATGTGGCTTTTCCCTTACACAGATAAGTGCTGTGACTCTCCTTCTCTAATTGAACTTCTGTTTGTCTACTGACTAGACAGAGACAAATCATTTGGATGAGATGTGTAGCTTTTAGGTAATTAAATTGAATCTGCTAGAATTATGTATTAATGAAGTAGTTGAAACAGCAGGTGACTGCAAAGGTGCAACACCATGCTGAAACTAAGATATATGTTGTCCTTTTTTTTGTCTGATACTTGTGCCAAACTTACATGAGAAGAGATATATTCAAGTGCTAGATTTATTTTCCTACTCTATGTCTCAGGAATGGTGTGGTTATAAACATACCAAGCAACAGTACAATATTTATGGTTTTTGAAATTTCACACTATGAGTTGATAAGCCTGACTTGAAAGAATATGGGCTCATATTCACAAAATAAATTCTGAAATTTTACATATTTCACTAATTGTTCAGATGAGCCTCTGCAAAAAAGAAATAAAGGGAGAAAAATTCCACTATTACTTTTTAAGAATTAAATTAGTAAGGAAAAGAAAAAAAGAATCCATACAGAACTAAGGTTAAGATAGAATAGAAGTTTATTATACACATACAGACTGTTACAAAGGCTGCAGTGAGTGACACTTACTGAAAATTACTTTTTAAATACACTGGAAGTCTGTATTTTATTTAGAAATAAAGACTTTCTAAAAGTATCTTTTAACAGGAAAATATTATGATGCTGGGAATTATTAAGGAAGTAACAAAAGACAGGAGCTTGAAGTCTTTCTTTCTCTGTAAATTACAAGTATTGAGTTCCTGGGCAGATATAATGAGACAATTGTAAATTAGACAAGTCTTAATAATCCATGAAAGTCATCTACTCCTTGATATAGGTATTGTAAGAAGAAAATGAAAAAAAGTTTTGGTTAAACGCAAATTCCACAGAATCTAAATGAAATTTAGAAGCTTGAAGATGAAATAGATATATTACTTTGGTTTCTTCACTAAGTGACTATTGATTTGTCTTGAAATGTCTGTGGTATTTCCTAGAATTTCACTCTGTTGGGTTTGGGTGGGGTTTTTTTGCTACAGATAACAAAGCAATTGTATTGGTTTGGCATGGCCTGTATTTTTAGCAGGGGTCCACAAAGATGGCTCTTGTGAGAAGCTGCTGGAAGCCCGACAGAGCCAATCTCTGATGGCTCTGAAGATGGACATGCTGCTGGCCAAAGCTGGGCCAATGAGAGAGGTTGGTAATGCCTCTGTGTCATCACGTAGTTAAGAAGGAAATCTAAACAAAAGTCACGGGCTTTGCTTCTATTGTCAGAGAAGAGGAGGAGGTGAGCACATGTGAGGGAAACAACATGAAGACACCAAGGTTAGTGAAGGAGGGGCAGGAGGTGCTCCAGGCAGGGGAGCTGAGACTCCTCTGCAGGTGGTGGTGAGACCATGGTGCAGCAGCTGTGCCCCTGCAGCCCATGGGGATCCAAGAGGAATGCAGAGATCCACCCACAGCCCCTGGGAATCCACGAGGAATGCAGAGATCCTCCCACAGCCCCTGGGAATCCACGGGGAATGCAGAGATCCACCCACAGCCCATGGGGATCCATGGGGAATGCAGAGATCCACCCCCAGTCCGTCGGGGAGGTGCCCATGCTGGGGCGGCTGGATGCCTGGAGGAGGCTGTGATCCTGAGGGAGACCCGGAGGAGAGAGAGGCCCTGCTGCCAGGCTGGAGCAGCCTGTCCTTGGAGGAGTGCAGCCCGTGGAAGAGTGACCCACACACAGCAGGTTCGGGAGGACTCTGTGCCTGTGGGGGGGTTCACATTGCAGCAGGTGAGGCCCGGCTGCTGCTCGTGAGTGAACCCACGCCGGGCAGTTCATGGAGAGCTGTGTCCCGTGGGAGGGACCCGCGGCCTCACAGGGAAAGGGCTCCTCTCCCTGAGCAGGGGAAGAAGATCTCAGTGATGAACTGATCAAAACCCCCTACCCCTTATTTCCTTGTGCTGCCAGGGAAGGAGGGAGGAGCTGGGGAAGAAAAGATGTTTTAAGGGTTTATTTTACTTCTCATTATCCTCCTCTGATTCTGTTAGTAATAAATTCACTTTGCAACTAAAGTTGAGCCTGTTTTGCCCTTGAAGTGTTTTCTCCTGGTCCTTATCTTAACTCATGAAGCCTTTGTTGGTTGGTTTGTTTGTTGTTTTTGTTTTCCCTCCTCTATCCAGCTGCAGCAGAGGACGGTGGGTGAGTGACTCTCCTGGGTGCCTGGCGTTGGGCCAGTGTCAAACCACAACAGCAATGTATTCACTACTCTCACGTGAATGACCCTTTTCAGTATCAGTGTCCAGATAAAATTATTAATTTCTTCCAATAGTGGCTATGCATAATAATTTTCACCAGTATCAATTGCCAGCTACTGAATTTTTAGGATAGAATACTGTTAGTTTTATTAAAATGATTCAAATATTATTTTTCTCTTTACATATTTAAGTATTAGAGTAAAACTCAATGAATATTTGTATCTATCTATTCTATTGCAACCTGAAGGTAAAGCTAAATAAATTGGTTTGTAGTATTTTGCTTAAAAAATATGTCATATGACCCCTGATGTATATATTTAGATTTTTTTATATTAATTGTTTATGCGGGGAAAAAAAATCTTATTTTTTCTAACTATATATAAAGGTTATGTGCCCTTAAGAGGCATGGGAAGATCACAAAACCATCACAAAACCTGTTAATTTTAATTGAAGAAACTTGGATTGATCTTCTTTCTAGTTCTTTAAAGACTGGTAAAATAGGATAAAAAAATGGAAAATATTTTGAATCTTCACTCTCCTAAATTGCTCAATAATCCTTAGCTTACTCTAATGAAAATAGCCATGTCTAACACCTCTGATTTTTAAGGAACTCAATGGTTTTGACCTGATTTGGGATCCTTGAGTACAATTTATCAATGATATAGGAGAACTGTACTATAACAAGATTTATGTCAATTTATGATTTCTAAATGGTATGTTGTTCTAGACATAATCTCTAGCTTCAGTAATCAGGAAGACTATTAGGCAAATCAGATCTGCAAATTTTTAGGTTTTAAGGTCCCTCCAAGAACAGCTTTCTAGATTGCTCTCTTGGACACAAGCATGTAAATTCTGTCCATATCTCAATTTAGAAAGTTTGAATCTGGGTTTATGACACTCTTTTGCAAGTCTCTGACTAGAATCTTGTCTTCCTCAAGTTTCTGAATAGCATCCTGAGGAAAGGGCTACAGTGTCATTTATCTGAACTTTTGTAAAGCTTTTGACATGGTTTAAGAAACCCTTAAAATCATTTAGTTTCAACTCCCACAGCCAGGGACATGTTCTGCTAGATCAGGTTAAGAGCTAACAGGATCCAACCTGGCCTTGAACCCTCCAAGATAAGGACATCCAAAACTTCTCAGGGTCACCAGCAATGTCCTGCTCTTTAAATTGGAATGAGATGTATTCCATGGGTGGACTGCTAGGTGGGTAAAGAATTAATGGGATAGTCGCATCCAGAGGATAGTGGTCAATGGCTCAGAGTCTGGATGGACATCAGTAACATCAGTGGTGTCCGTCAGGGATCCTTATTGGGACCAATGCTGTTTGATAGCTTCATTAATGACATAGAATAAGGGATAGAGTGTACCCTAATCAAGTTTGCAGATGACACCAAGCTGAGTGCGGTGGTTGACACAACTGATGGATGGGATGTCATCCAGAAGGACCTGGGCAAACGCAAGAAGTTGACCCAAGGAAATGTCATGAGGTTTAACATGACCAAGTGCAAGGTGGTACACCTGGGTTGGGGAAAATCTCCAACATTGATAGGAGCCTGGGGGATGAACAGATGGAAAACAGCCCCGCCGAGAAGGACTTGGGTGTGCTGGTGGAGGAGAGGCTTGACATCAGCCAGCAATGTCCTCTTGCAGCTCAGAAAGTCAATTGTGTCCTGGGTTTAATCAAAAGCAATGTGGTCAGCAGGGTGAGGGAGGTGATCCTGCCCCTCTAGTCTGCTCTGGTGAGACCCCACCTACAGTGCTGCATCCAGCTCTGGAGCACCCAGAGCAGAAAGGGCATGGACCTTTTTGAGCAAATGCAGAGGAGGGCTACCAAGTTGATTAGAGGGATGGAGCATCTCTCCTATGAGCAAAGTGTAAGATAATAGGGATTTTGAAGCCTAGAGAAGAGAAGGCTTTGGGATTACCTAATTGTGGCTTTCCACGACCCAAAAGGTGCCTACAAGAAAGAGGGAGACTTTTTACAAGGGTGTGCAGTGATAGGACAAGGGAGGATGGGTTCAATCTGAAACAGAGTAGGTTTACATTAGCTTTTAGGAATAAGTTTTTTACGAGGTTGGGGAGGCACAATAACAACTTCTTCAGAGAAGGTCTCGATGTTCTACCTCTTGGACTGTTGATGGTCAGACTGGATGGGTTTCTGAACAGCCTGATTTAGTTAAAAGTGTCTGTGTCCATTGCAAGGACACAATTGGGTTGTAACTAGATGGTCTTTAAGATTTCTTCCAACCCAAGTCATTCTATGATTCTCAGAAGACAGGACTTATAAACATTTGCCTACAGTTTACGGCAACCAATTCATAGCATTGCAAACCACTTTTCTCCCAGTCAACAAAACCAAATATGTCCAAGAGAATCTCAAAAAAATCAAAAGAAGGTTACCTTTTTTTCTCAAAGAATAGAAAACCTTAGGAGCCTAAGAGCCATGGTCTGTGGTTTTTTCATGGCATGCCCATAATAGTCTATCCAGTTCTGGAGTTAATTTCCAGTGGACTTTAACCCATCAGTGAGGATGTAGCTATTCCTGTAAATGAAACAAAATAATTAAACTCTGGACCTTCAGATAAGTATAGATTTCTTTAGATTTTTTCTTATGTAAGATGAGACTTGATGTACAGCCCTGTTCACGGGTGAAATGTCTAGATGATGTGAAAGTATCAACTATAACCAATTAGAAAATATCAACAATGATGAGATTATTATTACCAATCACATTGTTATTATCTTGACATGGAAGAGATTTACAATTAATAGAGAATCACATTCTTACATTACATTCCATTAAATGCAGCTAAGACATACATCATACACTTATACTGACTTAGAGTTTTACTAGATAGCTGTAAAAATGATTTTCAAAAGAGGTAGAAAATTAGTTCGGCCTCATCAATTTCAAAAACTGTCAAAGAATTTTTTAATAATATTTATTCAGATGACTTTTGGTCTGTGAAGGAATGCAAGCTGAAACTTGAATTGCATCTGAATATCTGATTTCTTTTGATTTCTTTTTCTATTTTCACATGAATATGCCTTTCAAGTATTCTCAACACTTCTCTTGCTAATCCTTAGTAAATTAATATGGAGTTCATTACTACCCTTTATCTCCAACCTGAATTAGCAGAATTAACATTTACAGCCACCATTAAATTTGATTATAAATAAGCATACTTTACAGATAGTAATTTCAAATCAAACTGTGTTTGTCTTACTTACCATTTACTAATTGTCATTTTATAAAACCAGTATTTGTAAAATAAATAGTTCTACTCAATTTAGCCTAATTAATTGTGTACTGCATAATTGTTCCTTTCTCCCTTGAAAGTAGCAACAGGTGGAAAGCAGGAGTCAAAAATCTTTTTATGTTAAGAGAGGAATCAAAAATGAAGCTACCTAAGAGCAGTGATGACTTAACCATTCACATATTTTTACAAATATTTCTATTTTAAAAAGCATTTATTTTATTACCATTATGTTTGACCTGCAGCAATTTTCTTCATGAAGACATAATTAGCATTTTGAATCTCTATTTAAAAAGATCTCCCAGCAACCAAAAAAGTGTTATTTGAAGTTCTTGGCTTTCAGCTTTCTGGTCACCATGCATATGCATTTAAATAACTTTTAGATTAATTATAAAATATAATCTGATAAAAACTATTCAGTTAATTTTTTACAGATAGAAATATGTAAAATTGTGAGTATCTTGAAACTTCAATATGAAGATGTTTTTCCTATGAAGGACAGTTAATCCTCTTGATGCATATTGCAGTGAAGTCTTCTTTTGAAAAGTATGTAAATTATGAGGATTATGTAATTTAAGTGAAAATCTGCTTAATTAACCTAGCTCTCGAAATATATATTATTTCACAGATGTAAAGGAAAGATATATCATATTCAATAGTTCTGTGTACCACTATATGAGCTTGTTTGTTCATCCTCTCTGTATAAAACAGGCTGTGATGGAATGGTAGCATTTCAGAAAATTTAGATAAATATTCAGCAAGTGATAAATAAAATAACTTTTTTTTCCCTGGTTTGCCAAAACCTGTTGCAAGTCTCTGGGGGAAAAAACCCCAACTTTATCTGTATATGCAGAAAATTGTAATTGTTTTCCATTGAAACAGAAATAGTCATTCATAGAGTTATATGCCTGTCTTCTATGTATGCAGTAGATGGATGGAGTTCACAAAGGAATACCTGTCAAAAAACATGTGTTCAATAGATTTGTGGGTATTTTTTTCTATCCAGACAAGTGATATCTCCAAAAACAGATATAAAGGACAGAGAAACGGTTGGGTAGAAGTATCAACAGGCAAGAGAAAAAAAAAGTCAAAGTCCCTTCAGAGATACCTATGGGCAGCACACCCAGCTCTAGAGTAAATAGGTCAGTTGCTGCCTTCTGGGATTACCTCTTCCCAGAGTGCATAGGAGAAAGACCTAATTCCCCAGTCGATGCACTAATCTTGGTTTACATGGCAAGGCTTGGAGAGGTGAGGGCTTTGGGAATGTCCTCTGTAAGAAGAGGCCGTAGGCTCCCCTGTACATCTGAATAACTGAATTCCTTTGAATTCAATTCTTAATTGTACATTCTTAAGAAGCAATAAAAAAAAATTTCCCAGTCAGGTCTCTGTCCGTGATGGTTATTTCTTTGTCTTTCTCTTGACCCAGTAGTTTTTTGTCTTACTTTCTCACCTTCCCCTGAAGAAGAGAGAAGGAGGCATGAGATAGCAGCTAGATAGCTGTCAGGTCAGCCAAAGTCAACCCTCCACATGCACTTTAAGTAAAATGTCTGCACTATAGTCACCATCTTCTTCCTACCACATTAAGTTATATGATCTTATACACAGTAGAGATTTCAATTATCATGTATATGCCTAACTTTGCATTTTTCCCCATCACATCCCTAAATCACAAATAAATATAAAGATTGCTAAGAACTTAAAATTAGTATAATGAAATATGGGTCAATCCAGAATCATCTTGACAAAACAGAATAAATACCTCAAGCTTAAGAACTAGACTTTCTGGCACAGGCTGTCATGCACACAGAAAGAGAACTCTCTGGAACTACTCCCACCCTCCTAAGCCGGTCACTCCAATGCACTTACCCTTGGAGACTCTGAGAGTCTCCTTGAAAATCCCTGTGAGGAACAGGAACAGACTGTCCATTCCTCTCAGTTATTTATTTGCACTCTTACCTGCCTCTGGGCTCTTTGCTCCTCTGGGCTTGCGGCCCTTTGATGGTCTGGTGGCTCCTGGGATGGGTCTAGGAGGAGCTAAAACAGACTATTATATGGATTTTCCCCACCACTCATTCTCTCTGTGTGCTCCTTTGTGAGTATTCAGGCAAGTTTCTCATCACATGATCTAACCGAAAATATGGAAGTCATACATGAAAAAGTGATATAGATCTGATCTTATTTTCATTAAAGTCAAAGAAAATTTGTTCCTGTATGTTGTACAGCTGAGATGAAAGCATGTGTAATCAACATTTTCAAACGGACAAAATAAATTTTTTGCATTTAAATTTAAACTTTATACCTATAATTACTTTGGCTCTCAAAAGAAGAAAAAATAATCAAACAAAAGCATGACAGTAAAATTGATTAATTTTCAATTTTGAGAATAATTTGTTGCAAAACTTGAATGACTTTTAAGAACAATTCATTTAATCTCAAAATAATGTGCTTATTAAGGCTTAATTGCTGCTTCTATGAAATTTGTAGAGGATGCTATGAGAATTTTATGAGCAAAATCTCAGGTTTTTCTGATCATCCTAGCATCACGTAGAAAGACTTTTTTCTTCCAATAAAGGAAAGGAATTAAATGATCATAGAGAATAGAAATTGCAGTGGTTTGACCCAAATTCAACTGCATAATATTAGTGACTTACTTTCTGACTAGCCAGGGGTTCCACATCACACTCTTTTTCTGGATGTTGAAGTATAATACCAGAATTTAGGAAATTTCTAAATTTAGGAAATTTAGAAAAAAATGTAGTATGTAGCTTTGTAGGAGAATAGTGAGAAATATATGCTCTACTTAATCATAAGGTTTGCTTATTCTTTGTATGATGCAGTAATTTTCTAGCCCTCAGTCATAAGACATGAGTAATTAGTATTGAATTGCTATGGTACTCTGCAATGTGTGTAAGAATTAGAGTAGGGGGACACTGAAGTCTTTGGCCTGGGTTCATATTGCTGACAGTATCAGCAACTGACTGGAACAGCCTAAATTCCTTAATGTGTGTATCCTCTAGACGTCATCATAGAGAAAGTTGATGCTCTCTTCTTTCTTAATGGTTGGATAATTAATGTCCAGGTTTGGAACAGATTAGGGGGAGAACCCCTAAAACAAACCTCAACCACCCCTCCCCCACTCCCAGACCTGGGTTCGGGAGGGAAGAAAAACTCCTTGGGGGAAAGTGGAAAAACCTATTTTATTAACAACACTCCCCACACAAAAGGAAAAAAAAGAAGGAAACAGATACTGTGTGGGAAGAGGTGCCGATCTTCTGTGTCGAGCCCTAGAAATTCCCAAATTTCCTCAGGTCAGGTCAGTCCAGAGCCGGTCCTAATCTTCGGGAAGGGGAAAGAAAAAAGGAAGAGGGAAAAAAACAAGCAAAGAATAGCGAGAATAGCCAGCAAGCAAGCAAGCACGCCAAGCAGAGCAAGCCGTGAGCCAAAAGTGAAAGTAAAAAGCCCGCAGCTGTTTCCCCCAGCGAGGGCCCACCTATCAGCCGCAGTCCTCACCAAAGGGGAAGAGAAAACAACTGCCAGACACAATATAGCCCCACGATGTAGGATATAGAGTAGAAGTCGCCTGCCAACCCAGGACACTGGAACAGCCTAAATTCCTTAATGTGTGTATCCTCTAGACATCATCACAGAGAAAGTTGATGCTCTCTTCTTTCTTAATGGTTGGATAATTAAGCTGAAAAAGAATAAGCTATTTCTAGCTTTCCAGAGTATAGAAATGTTGACTGGAGTATGCCTAGTACTAGAAAATTCAATGCAGTTCTTTCTCAGTGGGTCCCCTTTGAGGATTAAGGATTAAGGTTGTTCATCTGACCCTGCAGGTGAATGACATGGCGCAATCCAAAAACATATAGTGCTTTTCTTCCCCAAACCAAGTAAATTTTGGTTATAGGACATTTTCCTCAACCTTTAATGATTTAAAACTATGTTCAGGCATTATCTGGGAGGACCTTCCCTGTCTGAGTCAAAGTCATCACCTGTGCTGGACTAGAAATGAAATGGTGTAGACAATCGTGTCAGAGCATGCGCCCATTTTCTGGTCTTGGTATATTGTTTTAAATTAATTTTGCAATAAAAACAAAGAAAAGTTTGGTGACTGTTGCATTGTGTTTATCAGGTGATCATTTTTGTGTCTGAACAAATCAATGTTACTAAGAGAGATGTTCCTTTGACACATCTTCTGTTGGGTATGCTGTATCTATTTCCATATTGCACCATCATTGGGAATGATCTTTATAAACAGAAAATTACACATGCATTAATTATTGTAATTTAAATAATTACATTTATAATGTACTTATTAAGGCAAAGATACTATATTTCTTTCACGTGTTCACATATTATTAGCCTCACATATGTCCTCAGGAGTATCTCATATCCAGATTTTGGAAAAAAAAAAACATTTTTAGTACACTCTTTTGAACTAAGATGATTTTCTGAACTAAGTGTGCAATTTCAAACCATCAAACCACAAACAGACCTGTGTTTTTTCTGCTATTTTTCTCATCTTTTAAGGCTTGGTATCATTAAGGTAAGACTACTACCAGATTTTGAGTTTTAAGGGCTCTTTTCCATGTCTTAACCATATGTTGGCACCAGTAAATAGTGGTAGTCACAACTTTTGCTCTTCATCAGTTTTCAGTGTGCTCATTCTTCTGTTTCCCTTTTGATTTCCAGCCATGATAAGATACAAAAGCTTCAGGAAAATGTTAATTTTCAGTTTCCTTTTATTTTACCTGATTTTTGCTGTTTAGCTTCTGTACTCTGCATACAGTACTAATGATTTCAGCTGCAGTTTAGTCAATAATAATAAAAAAATCCAGGATAATGGTTAAATTCTTTAATTTCTGAGGTTTAATTTTAATAAAAATGTTCTTGTCAGACACTGACAAGATTTTATTCTGGTTGACAGTTATTGCATTTTATTTATTTGTCTATGTCCTAGAATGTAAGCTTTCAGGTGTTGCCAGTGCACACAAGATAAAAATTTTGCTGCTTTACAGTTAGAAGTGTATAATATATGTTTAAGATTATGTTTAATCTAATACCATTTGGATAGATGCAGGTTTTTTTGTGTTTAAATACAGACATGTATTTAAATGTCAGACTTAAGATGTCCAAACTTGTCATTGTAGTCTTTTAAAACACCTTGGAAATGTTATGGTGGGAGAATTTGTAATAACAAATCATATGATCATTCTTAGTCTACTCTTTTCATACCTTATCTTTTGTTTCAGGATTTATAATTTTAAAACAGTATCAACACTCTTTCTAGCACAAATCCAGAACATGCCTGCATACTAGCCACTGAGAAGAAAATAATTTCTACCCCAGCTAAAACCAGGACAGATACAGAGCACTGGATGCACTTTAATGTATAATTCTTGTTTAATATTCCCTATGAACCTAAAAAATAGACTGTTACACAAATGAAAAATGAAATACCTTGCAGGCTTAAGCCGCTTACAAGTTCAAAGACAAAGGACAAAAAGAGAGCACAAAGTTCTCAGTCCGTCCCCTTTCCTCTTCAAATGGGAGAGGACCTTGAACAACAAATGTACTCTTTACTTATGGAAGCAAAATCTCTAATTAATTACATATGTGCTTTGAAAATTAGTCTTTTATGTCAGTCTTCTTGCAAGACTTTTCAAAATTCTTTTCTGTCCCTGAGTATACAAAATATCTACTAAGATATGTAGTTTATCACCTAACTTAATTTTCTCATTTTATTTTCTACTATCTTATATATTTCATATTTTAAATGTATGAGCCATGACAGAATGTATTTTATTGTATCACATGATTTTAGTCTTAACATTGTATCAAGACTGCATGGAGTTTTCATCTACATTAGGCTCACTAAACTGAATAGAAAGCTGACGACTTGTTCCATTCCATTCTTCATTTTCAGATGTTAATTCCTGATTATTTCCAGATTTCCAGTGTCTATTATCTAGGCAGAGAAATGATTGAGAGCAACACTGCAGAGAAGGACTTGGGAATCAGGGTCGATGGAAAACTTAACATGAGCCTCCAGTGTGTGCCCAGAAAGCCACCCCTGTTCTGGGATGCACCAAAAACTGTGACCAGCAGGTCAGAGGAAGTGATTCTGCCCCTCTACTCTGCTCCCATGAAACCCCACCTGGAGTACTGTGTACAGTACTGTGTACAGTACAGTGTGCAGTTCTGGTGTTAACAATGTAAGAAGGACATAGAACTGCTGGAGCTAGCTCAGAGCAGTGCCATGAAGTTGCTAAGGGGACTAGAGTGCCTTGTCTGTGAAGGCAGGCTGAGAAATTTGAGGCTGTTCAGCCTGTAGAAGAGAAGGTTGTGTGGAGACCTCATAGCAACCTTCCAGTATCTGAAGGAGGCCTGCAAGGAAGTTGGAGAGTTGTCATAGTGATATGACAAGAACTAATGAGTTCAAACTGAAAGAGGGGAAATTAGGTTAGATATAAAGGAAAAATTCTTTATTGTGAAGGTGGTGACACACTTGAATAGGTTGCCCAGAGAAGATGTGGTTGTCCCATCTCTGGAAGTGTTCAAGGCCCAATAGGAACAACCTGGTCTAGTGGAAAGTATCCCTGCTCATAGCAGGGGGTTAGATGATTTTTATGGTCCCTTCCAACCCAAATCATTCTATAATTCCACAATTCTATGATGTCATGACCCCAGCTTGTATATATGATATGTTTTGTTATCAATTAGCAGTCTTAGGATGTTTAATCCTGAACTGAATGTTAACAGCCAGGTAAAGAATTACACTTGAACATGGCTTCAGATTACACACACTTTATCTACTGAATTTTTTCAAAAAATCTAGATTCCAAAGTTAATCACTTCAGTTTATATGGTATCAGGTCCTCTAAGTTCCTGCAGAATCCATATACTGTTATTCCAGTGAAGACTGCAGGAAATAACATTGTTCAGAGTTTTGCATAAGGGTCAGAAAAATTTACCTTAAAAATGAAATTTCTTTTATTAATCTATCTTAGCAAATAAGATTGGGTCTTGCTCTAAAAACAAGTAGAATAATTTATTTAAATTTCATATATTCTTGCTGCACTGGGAGATAAAGTAGTCATAGATAAAGAGCATTTATTCTTTCCTTAATTTAAAAATGTATATGTGCAGAAGCAACACGATATCTATTCAAGTTTGGATGAGGCCCTAAGCAACCTGGTGTAGTGGGTGGCATCCCATCTCATGGCCTCGGAGTTGGAACTATATAATCTTAAAGTCCCTTCCAACCCAAGCCTTTCCATGTTTCTATGACATGATCACAATGAAGTGATTCTAACAGAAGGTCTGGCCATTATATAGGACAGAAAAAAATAGAGCATAGGAGTTATGTTGGTACTCTAGGACAGTAATCCACTGATTTGGAATGCACAAGTAATCACAAATTCCTTGAACGGCAGTGTCACAACAAATAAAACTTGATGAACTCTGGCAATTACTAAGGGTAACCTTTTATTATAAGTTATTTTGAATGACTGGAAAGTACACAATTTAGAAGAAGCATTCCAAGATCTCCAGAGTTATATGTTTAAAAATGTTCAGCAAGTTCATCAATCATGTAAATTTACATTTGCCTTCTGCAAGTAAATGTACTAGAAGTACTGCAGCCTCTCTAAAGGCTCATTTGACAGCTAATCAACTGTCTGATGAACTATATTTGCAGTGTTTTATATCCCATAACAAGAAATATAAGACAAAATATTCTGTGCAATTCATAACATATTAAGCACTAGCAGTTTTGGGTTACTGTATTCCTAAAACTGTTTAACATTCTGGTAGTTTATAACAAAATTTGTTATGCTGCACTAGTTGATGCTCTAACAGTCTGTCTTGAGTATGAGTTGGTGATAGTAACTTTGTTTTGTCTACAGTCAGATAATGCAAGCTAAATAACTGGGTCTGGATCCAGCAGAGAAGTCCAGTCAGGAAGTTAAGTAGGCAGATTTCAAGATGGGACTTGGGACAGGGCCAGAGGCCCTGTAAGCACAGGTATCTTGTACCATGGGCTGCCTGAGCAGGGGCTGTGATTGCAGGCCATTCAGAGATCAGTAGTCCTTAGGGTCCTGACATTGTCCTTTCTGCATTTGTCTTTCAGAAAGATTTTGGTCACTGGTCTGTTGTTCCTTGGAACCTCCTTTTTTTTTCTAAAGGTGGTGCAATATTTGCCTTTTTCCAGCCCTCAGGAATTTCTTTAGCTCACCAGTTTTTTCAGATCAGCACTGATGAAGACCGTGTTGAGACAGGCTGTCTGCTCACAGTCTACAGAGGTATGATGAAGCAGAGATTCATCTTCAGCCCAGGAAGGATGCCTCACTGGATCAAGGAGATGCCCAAATATTGCTGTAATTCCATGGGAAAACCATGTAGGAAGTAAGAGACTGAGCATGACCTGTGAACCCATGGAGAGAGGAACCCACACTGGGCCATGTTTGCTGGCAGGACTTGTGACCACACAGGGGACCCATGCTGCAGTAGCTTCTTCCAGAAGGACTGCATCCTGTGGAAGGTACCCGTGCTAGAAGGGTTCATGAAGGTTCACTGCAGCCTGTGGAAGGAGTCATACTGAAGTTCATGAAGTTCATTGTTTCCTTTGTAGAAGGGGAAAAATATGAAGAGTCATTGGGAGGTTTATTGGTTTGTTGGTTGGTTGGTTGGTTAAATTCAAAATGTTGCATCCAGTCTTTAGAGTGTGATTGTTTCCTTGAATGTATCAGGATTTACTGCAGGGCTCAGGGAACTAGGGTAACAGCCTGTGGGTCCATCTGATGTCATCCTTAATCCTGCTAGTGGGACAAGAGGCCCATGTAAGAAGGAAACTTACAGCCTCCCAAAACTGTACATCTGATCAGCAGATGGATGTCTTAATCTCTCACAGTCTTCAATTACAGTCATACATGACTTTCTCTTGTTTCTGACACATGGATCAGGTTCAGCCAGCCTAGATACCTTCTCAGAGGGAACTTGTTAATTTCTGCTGCCCCAGCTTTTTGAAGAAAGCCTTCTGTAGATTTCTATGAGGGCTATAGACATCCACAGACAACACGAGAAGCTGCCATAAGTCACCGTGTTGGGAGTCTTCATTGTTGCTGACTATCTTTTCCTGCTCTGAACTCTAAGAACAAACTACCAGTCTGTTATTCTTCTTCCCTGATGCTAAACAAAAGCACTGGGCATAATTGTAAATGGTTTTTTGTTGTTCAGTTTCTCCTGTCCTCAAAAGTTCTTCGTTGTGCAAATATCTGAGTGTTCTGGTTTTGCCTGCAGTAATGTTAATTTTCTTCACAGTGGCTGGTATGGGACTGGGCATTGGATTTGTGCACAGGGTTGATATTACAAGAGATGTTTTTGTTATTCAAATGTACTACAAAAAAAACCCAAAGAGTACACAGAAAGTAGTAAATATCATCACTGAGAGAATGGTTAACTTGGAAATCCTGGGAGCTTATTTTAAAACCTCAATTATGCTACCTATCAAATGGTTCATTTTTAGATTGTATGCTTTCATAAATAAAATGTATATATTATTCAAGCCTTTAAAGGAGAAATTTTAAAGCACATTGGTAGAAATTTCCTATATTTAAATTTGTACCTCCACTCTTCTAAAACCTTCTCAGTAGCATTTCAAGTAGCACTCGTGGATGATTACACAGAGACAAAAAGATGAATAAAATAAAAGTAATTTGACAGTCTCTTTAATTTCAAACCCTAGATGAAAAACTTTCTTTGCCTAGAAAACATACAGCATAGTCACAGCTGAATTTTATTCTGTTGAAAGTATTCTTTTGCGTTTGTTTGGATTTTTCAAAGTGATAAACATGTTTACTTGTTCTAGTATCCATTGTGAGTTCATTAAATTCCTACATTTATCAAGAAATGAAAACAAGATAACTGTCAATATATGTTTGTGCTCTTACAAGTTAATTCATATAAAAAACATTATTGATATCATGCTGAAGAATTCACAAGTTTAAAATATTGGTTCTGGGCTTTTTCACAAAAGGACTAGAATAAAGAGGAAATGAGTGGATGAGACAAATGTGTTTATTATTCTCCGTTTTTTTATCCATGCATTGCGTACATTGGTAAATAAAGCTTTTGAAAACAATGTTATCTCTGTTTAGTATTTCTTTTCAGCTTATTTTTTCTGTATGTCAGGTACAAAGGAGAAACAATTTTCAAAGGGTTATATGCTGTATTTTGGTTTTTGACACTTTTCCATAAAGATCATGGTCTAATTTTGTTCAAATTGCAATAAGATATAAGAGTATCCATGTCACCTAAACAGCCTCACTGAGGACCTAAGTGGCCTTTGTGGAAGAGAGAAAAAAAAATTAACTGAAAATGAAGCAACTGCACTCATTCTTCCACTGGGAACTGGAGTTAATTGCTTGAGAGGAAATAAGGCTTCCTCTCTCTCCTTTTTACCTTTTGAGGTTGTTCTATATCTAAAGTACCTAAACAGTCTCTTTAGAGACTATAGTCCAGAGAAGACAATGAAGGACAAGAAAACAGCTAGCCCTTCTCTTTTTACACTTTTCTGACCATGCAAATAAATAGAAGTGCTGCCAGTTTCAGAAATAGGGTCGAAATCCTCTGTATCACATCAGAAAGTGACTTTATGCTTTTTTTCTTGCAGAGGAAAAAGTTCGCAGAAGGAAATCCCACTCTGTGCAACACTTATTTCTTTTTTGAGACAATATTCCAGGGTTTGGGGAGCCCTTAAACTCACGTCTTCTATAATGCTTATCAATTAAACAACACATATACTATGCGTCACCTTATGTATATCAGCTATGTGCATGTGACACACACCAACTCAAAATATTCATCTCCCTTACCTGTGACAGTCATGCATTATGAAGTTCTTATGTTTCCTCTAATTCCTCTTTTCGCACATTCTATTTTATGGTTGTTTAGACAGAGACACTCAGAATCCTATATATGTCTAGAGTTACTAGTAAGAAAAAACCCATCACAACGTAGTATACTTTCAAGATGAATGTGTTATAGATACAGAACTGTTATCTCACCTCTTAACAATTCCATTCTCCCTGATCACAGAATACAGACAAACCTGTGGCTGTGAAGTTCGTCATATGTCAACCTCTGGATATTTGCAACAACCTACAGCTTAAAGATCCCATTTACTTTTGGGAAGTAAAAATTATCTTTTTGATCTGTAGTTTTCTTGAACTTTTTTCTTTCTCTGTTCCATACTGGAAGTTTCTCTGCAATGCAGTTTTTGAAAGTAAATCCTGTCTTTCTGGGTACAATTCAGCTGAATCTTTTCTCATGAAGTTTGAGTTTCAAGGGTACCCATGTGGATAAATTTGTTACTTTACAAGAAATAGTCCAGTGTTAGTTATCAGCATCTCAATATTAAAAAAGCTTGGGAAGAGAGAGGGAAAAAAAAAAGCAAATTTTCTAAGTATTCTTTACTAGTGAAGTTTTTTTTTATGCTCCTGTGCATGGTTATTTTATCTTAATTATACCTCTAGATGCAGGTTTTCTTAAGCAAACTTCCCTTCTCCATAGCTGCAGAAATAGTGCTGAACCTTTAAGCAGTCTCTGAGGATGAAATTTCATTTTTTGCCTCCTTTTACCCATCCTACCTCTTTCCCCCAGCTATTAACAACAGAGTTGTTAGAGGGGAAAAAGTAAAAAGCAAAAAGAAAACCCTAAATATTTTAATATTCAGTAATAAAAATTCTGTAGTTAAAAAAAAAGAGCATTACTTCTGAGTTTTAAGGTTTGAAATTACTATTTTCTTACATTTTAAAATACAATCAAATATTCAGTCCCCAAGTTTAGTAACGTATAGGTTTTCTGTACTTTTTACAGATTTTCTTTCCTTAAGGTGTAAGAGCTTTGTAGTGATTTGGACACTGGAGATTGAGCTTGAAAAAAATTAATTTAGGAGCAAAAGCAGTATTGTCGAGTTCCCTCAAATAGTGGTGCAGATCCTATTTTCAAAAGATCCAACCATTTCAACTTCCTTTTGAGTATGGCTCAAAATTTACCTGTACTCAACTCACTGATCTGTATGTTAACTATCTCAATCTTTTGTTAAGTGGTTTCATCAAACATGTAAGATTTAAAATCATACTTTCTTCTAGAGAAAACATTAAATCTCTTAAAAAGTTTAGTGACACAATTCATAAAACCCCATGGAATTTTGTGCTAAATACTGTGAATACTTTTGTGACATGATGTATTAAAAGTCCCACTGTTTGAGGCACAGAGTGATACCCTTTGCCTCATAAAGGACATGACTAAGCTAACTAATTACTGCTATTACATGAAGACAAGAAATCTATATTCATTGGTCTTCTAGGACTAGGTTAATTTTTAAAAGGTGAATATATATGAGTTATATATATGAGTTGTAACTCCCTTCTGATGCATTTATTTATTATTTTAAAGGCTTTAAAACTATTTTGAGTGGTTTTCCTTTTCATGAAAAATAATCTTTTATTCTCCTTTAAAGGTTCTCAACCAGAGGATACTGGGTCACACCATGAGAAACTTCACTTCAGCAGGAAGTGTGTATCTCAGCTCTCATGCAGCTAGTTTACTGAACTTCTCTGTAAGGGCAAGCATTTGGAGAATGGGAGATCATTTTAGTACTATTCTGAGTGTCATAGGCCATCTTTCAAAAATTAACATGGAGTATCTGCCTACTACCACCAGCACAGGTCAAAATAAAGGTCACATGGGAACTTGCAGAAGAAAATCACTTGATTTTTGTATTTTCCAATGAGAAATTCAATATCAAGAGAACAGTAACACTGCTGTCACTAAGTCATATCTTTGGGTTGCTTTTCGCACCCATTTCACAACAATTTTTTAAAAAAATATTTAAATTACTTCATATGTATAAGAAAACCTGTTCAATAGTATGTGAATGTCTCCTAGAGTGCTTTGGAGATACTTTGGTTTAATGTTCTGCTGTCCTGAATTTACTTTTAATTATTTTGAAAAAGTAGAAGTATTAACCCTGAATGTCATTAACTGAGCTTTTACTTAAAGGTCTTGAGAGATCTTTCAGATAAATTGTTTCATACCTTTCAATAAAATGCTAAAATTGTACAAATTTCCATTCAGTTAAAACAGAAGTATCTTGTACTATTTTCCCATGACTCCTCCATGGAATCATAAAATCATAGGATAAGGGAATATCATCAGTTGAAAGGGACCTACAAGGATTATCCAAGTCTAACTCCTGGACCTGCACAAGAAAACCCTAAGAATTGCATCACATACCTGATTGCATTGTCCAAATGCTTTTTGAACTCTGCAACACAGCTTTGTGCTGTTATCACTTCCCTGGGGAGCCTGCTGGTGAAGAACCTTTTTCTAAAATTCAACCTAAACCTCCTCTGACAAAACTTCAGGCTTTGCCCTTAGGTCCTGTCACTGGCTGCCACAGATGTCGGTGTCTGTCCCTTCTCTTCCCCCCACGAGAAAATTTAGTATGGTATGTCTTCCCTCAAATCTCCAGGCTGAACAAGCCAAACGACCTCAGCTGCTCCTCATATGGCTTCCCCTCCAGACCTTTCACCATCTTCATTGCCCTCATTCAGATAATCTCTAATAGTTCAATGTCTTTCTTACACTGTGGCACCCAAAACTGCCCCCAGCACTGGAGTTGAGGCTGCCCCAGTACAGAGCAGAGTAGGACAATCCCCTCCCTTGCCAGGCTGGTGATGCTGATGCCCTCCAGGACAGGGTTGGCCCTCCTAGCTGCCAGGGCTCTGCTGATTCATGTTCAACTCGCCATCAGCTGAGACCCCCAGGTCCCTTTCTGTGGCACTGCTTTCCAGCATCTCATTCCCAGTCTGTCTGTATGTCTACTGTTAAGCCATCCCAGGTGCAGAATCCAGCATTCATTTTCCTTGCTGAACTTCATCTGGATGGGGATTGCCCAGCCCTCTTATTGGTCGGGTCTCTCTTGTAGGGCCTTTCCACCTTTAAGGGAGCCAACAACTACTTCCAATTTAGTATAATTGGCAAACTTAGTATACTTCCTAGTCCTGTGTCCAGATTATTTATGAACAGGTTGAAGAAAACTTGTTCTAAGATGCAGAACCCCTTCCTGAACCTAAAGGGTCTTCTCTTCAGGAAAAAAGCTATAATTCTCTCTTTATGAAATCTCATCTCTGAGTCTTTCCTGATCAAAAGAGGCAAACTAAGACAAACTGTTAGATGTGTTCCACCTATGATGTAAATCATGTCCCAAACATTGAGCAGATATCATCAAATTTAATTAGGGTCTTACTCAGTAGATAGGTTGCCAAATTGAAAAGGTTGAAGTGTAGTGCTTGAACAAGCAGGCAACCCTGCTTCTGAGAGATCAAAATGTAGCTTTTTTCTGTAGCCCATTAATAGTGACAGTTAGAAGGTGAAGGGGCAAAAAGAGCATGTAGCAAAACTCCTGATTAGAAAATGTTAATCCTCACTTTCCTTTTACATGTTTAAAGAATGTATTTTCTTTATTTCGTGATTAAGTAGATGACACTAAACTGAGAATTACATGTAATTTCATTTAACAGCAAAATTCCAGATTTTTTTGTAGCACAACAGATTGTATTTATCTCTGTACTCTAATTAAAAAGTTAAACATTAACATTTTGTTGCTACCTCAACCACAAAATTATGCAGTTTGAAAAACAATAGTTAAGGGATATCCTAGTGGTTGATATTTCTAAGCATGACATGAAGCATATGCTCCCAGGATTTCTCTCCTTGAACCATCATTGTCTGCAGTATGAGCACATGCAGAAGGATAACTATATATTATGTAATGCTTCATGATCCTTGTGTGCAGAAAGCTATTAATAAAATACAGATTTGTCAAGAGCTATCTTGACAACTTAAAAAGTTCCGTTCAGTGTGGACTATTTTTTATTGCTGTCAAATCCTATATAGGACCTTCAAGTTTCTCCTCTGTTACCATTCTCCACTAACAAAGACAAAAATTTTATAATTTTTCCTTTTCATTTTTTCCCTGATTTCTTGATGCTTATATATGAACAGACACATTGTGATGAGAGAAATGTTACTTTTACAGAGTATATTTGAAACGTGGTGGCAAAGTAAAACTCCACAACTAGTGATAGTTGTTAGAGCGGTATGTATTTAATCGGTACTGAGATGCGTGGGGGATAATTCCTCCAAAGACACGCAACCCACCCGATGGTGTTTCCCTCTATTATTCCCCAGGGTCTTACATATGCATAATCCGCCTCATACATATTCATTCCCTGGCCCCGCCTGTCCTCGCCTCATATGGTAATTAACCCCACGCCCATCTGGGCATGCTCAGTTTGTTGTGGTGGTCTTCTGGGGTCTTTGGGGGATGAAGAAATGGAGTCATCCTCAGTGAACTCTTCACCTTTATCTCTCCTGCGCGGCTTCTGGCTCTCTTTGGCATTGTTTCAAGGAAATATTCAGTTTATGCTAGCTAAGGGTCTGTGTCCTCCATCTTTATCTGCATTCTTGGCCTTGTTGTCTTGGGATGCTTGCAATTTCCCTTTACTATCACCAAGAAGTCCTAGATGCTTGTAATCATGCAAAAGGTTAACAGACACAGCGTTCAGTACCCACCAAATGTTTCTAAAATGGATTTAGTATATTCCAAGCAATATTTGAAATATATCCTTATACCTAAAGGATTATCTAAAATTCTCACATCTATGTATCAATATTTTTATGACTGATTTTCAATGGGTTGCTGGGATGAGATTTCCTGGACACATAGATCACATCAAACCTTAATTAATTTTACATTTCAATAACAACATAATAAAGGGCAAGTAAAATGAACTGTTTTAAGGTCAAGGGTGCAGAATACCCTAGAATTGCCATAATGCATTGTCCAGCTCACCCAATACCCCAACTAGAACAATCAGAGAGACATGCAGAAAATTCTGAAAAACACAAGGAATTACTTGTCCAATAGAACAAATTATTTCTCTACTCTCAGCTTGTGGTTAATTTATATCTTAGAGCTTATGGGTTTATATTAATCTAGAAGTATTTTATCCTCTACTACATAATTATTATTTTTGTTTACTTTCTGTATGGAGTTCCTATCTGTAACAGTACTCCTCTAGATGCCAGTATTATCATGTGGCAACGAATTACATTAATCAGTTATGTGTCAAATTAATTTTTTTTTCTTTCAGTTTTAAATTTCCTGCCCTTGACTTTCATTGATTGTTTGGAATCCCAATCTACCTTGTCAGCAATATTTTTATACAATGTGACATGCATATAACAGACTTTTCCTGCTGTATCATCCTAAAATATAGACCCAGATTCTTGTTTTCCCCTTTTCCTACACTCTGGTAGAGCTCTTGGTGACCACTATTGGTATCAGTGTTGGGGTCCTTCACTATTAAAAGGCAAAGATGAGGAAAGCCTTGAAGAGTCCAAAGTAGCTACAAGTGTGCCAGATATAGGCAAGGGTAATAATATCTATCTATCTATCTATCTATCTATCTATCTATCTATCTATCTATCTATCTATCTCATTTTTCATTATCAAGTGAGGTGGCAGATATATTGTAGAAATGATAAATAAAAGTTTTAAAATATTTTCTTTGTTTTTGTTTTTTCTTATAAGTCTATCTGAACAAGAATAGTTTCATCTTCAATCAAATAACTTTTTTTTCTGAGACATTCTGAAATGCAAAGGTCATGTGCCTTGAGGTTCTGTGTCCAAACAAGCTCTACCTTTCGGTGAAGGCAGACCATAATAACAAAAGGATTTAAGAGCACAACAGACTTCCTGCAGTAGCTGGTAGCCTAGCTCCGATTCCTTTTCTTATCTATACTTCCCTGCTGTTTAAATAGCATGACAACAATGGAATTAGGGTTTAGATTTATGGAGTAGGAGTTTCATATAAGAGATGAATCCAAGTTTCTTCATGATTGTTATCTTATTTGAGGATGCTGCATATAATTTTTGGAACAGAGATAAAACTTGAATGCCAACAGCTTTTTTTTTTTTTAACAGACAAATACAGTTCTAAATAAACAAAGAATAAAAGGGTTTTTTTTCTAGCAGTACAGTAGAACCTATGTTGATGACTTCTAGGGTATATTAACTCTTATAATCATTGAAGATCAGTTAACACAGTTAGATTTGCATATTCAAGTTAGGTGGAATTTACTACTTGTTTATTACTATGGTAACTACTTATTGCTGAAAAGTAAGAAAACTGTGGACTCTGTCAAAAAAGTAAGGGCTTCTTTAGGATAACGATGTATTTTGATTAGAATATACTGTTAAACATGGGGTTAGAATAAAAGTAAATAATTTTTTTCAGATTGTTTCTTAATATGAAGAAACCAAAAAGGATCAAAATAGTGAGAGCAGATTATAGCATTAACTGCATTCATAACTGAATCACAAAGTCATTGTTTGTCACCCAAACATACAGATTAATTTCAGAATACCTAATAAAATTATTAAATCATTGTCCAGACAGTTAACAGAAAAGAAATGTATTGTTGAAGATAAATTTTAAAAAATCTATTTTACTGCATCTATTCCTTTCTTTTCATTCCCTTCATTTTAATTTCTTGTAGTGTAAAACTAATAAATTTAATGATTTAGTCCATTGGAAGACACAGTCTATCAGGATTACAAAGCAGATGTCACCTAACAATATCAATAGTGACAAAGGTGCATAGCTCTGAACATAAAAGAAGGCTGTATGTAATCATACATAAATAATTACTCAAGAAATATGTTTAATGACGAGGAATAGATTTTAATTTGAACATAGTTTAGTTGTATAAAAATCAAAATATTGTCAAGACTGTGTCATAGGTTAGAAATATTTTAATTTTTTGTTAAAGAAGAATATAGAGTACTGCCTTGTCAGGAACTTAGACTTGCTTTAGAGGGGGGCAGATGTCTATTAGGGACTTGTTCTCAGCTATTGGCTTGCGGTTTGGCCACTGAGAGAACTGATGTGACTTTTGGAAATACCTATATTAAAACTGAGACTTGGGGGGGGATTGCCCTCTTGGACCTCCGCCTTGACAGAGGTAAGAGGTCGGTCCTGGCTCCCTCCCGGCAGGGAGGGGGCTGGGCCGGGCCTGCCTGAGTCTCTGGGTGCCATGGCCTTGCCTCGGAGCAGTGCTGGGCTGGCTGAGCTCCTTTCTTCCCCCGGCTGCCAGCAAAGGAGAAGCTACAGCTGGTAACATCCAGCCAACCCTGGGTCCTGCACCACACTGCTGCATGGCCAAGGGAGATGCCCCCGGGCTTCCTTCTCCTTCTAGAAGTGGTACCAAGCCCAACCTGGCTGTGCCTACCCCTTTGAGACCAAGGAGGTGGAGAGAGGGAAGAAGGACCAGCTGCGCAGGAGATCTTTGTTGCCATTTCTGAACTTTTTCTTTCACCATGTGGCTTGGAGATTTTTGCAGCGCCTGCTGGGCAGAGACCACGTGACTATCTGCAGGCCCGGCGAGAATGTTAACTTATTCCTGACACAGATTGAGACTTTTTAAAACTCTTAACTCTCTTCTGAGAGAGAGAAAAGACTGAATTAAAGAGATGTAAAGGGAAAATATGAAGATACCAGAGTCAGTAAAAGAAGAGTGACTTCTCAAGTGGGAGAGATGATGAGTTGCCTTCAGTTTTTAGGCATACAAGAACTTTCTATGAGTTTTAGTAACAGACTGTATTGTGACTTGCTAGAAATTTCCTTTAAACCACAGACAATATGATTGGGGAGATGCGTTGTAGATTTTGAGCAAAGGTATTTTTTTTGTGATTTACTGAGTGAATGTTGAATTAGAAACTGTAATGTGATCTTATGTTTTAACAGAGAGAGATAAGAAGAAGCCCTTTGCATCTATGAAAAATTGAGAAGATATCTCTGTTCCTTAAGATGAGAAATCCTTTGCTTTTGGATGTGTGCATTTTTAAACAGAGAAACCCAGTGTGAGTCTATGGCCCATTATGTAGTCATGAGAAGCTACATGATTTGGGAGGACTACAAAAATTGCAGACGTTTTCAGGCGGGCTGCTTTTCGTAGGGGCTAGGAGCCATAAAAGAGACTGCGTATTTTGTAGAAGCTACCTAACACATCAGGAGATATACTCTTCTCTTTAAAAGACTGAAGAGAAGACTTATTTTATAAGTAGTACTGACCTGAAGTTCTGAGTTTTGTCTCTTTATGCTACATGTGAGAAAGTGAACTTTTGCTGGGGGGGGGGGGGGGGGGGGAAGAGAGTGTTTTAAAGGTTTCATTTTGATTCTTTTTTTTCCTTTTTCCTTTTGTGTGTTAATAAATCTATCTGTTTTCATCCTTAAGTTAAGCCTGTTTTGCCTCCTGTTCTCATAATCATATTTAACAGAAAAAAAGATATTTAGACCACTACACTAAATTTGGCAAACAAAATTCAGTGAACGTGAAACCACTACATAAATTGGTGTTTCCACCCAGTTTTTGAATTTTAACCCCTGACAGACTGTTATACTTCTTTCTACTGACTAGAACCTAAAATATTTATTGTTCTTTCTTCTGTATGTAAAAAATGCTGTATTTAAAGGCAGAAAGCAATGATTGCTTCACAATGCATGCAACGCTCAACACTTGAGCATGCTCTCTCTTTCCTTTTCCTATTTTTTTTTTTGTTCCCCTGAACAACAAATGATTCTTTCACACATCAGCATAGATTTCTTCAATCTTCAGTCTGTTAGGATCACCGATAATTTTCTGACAAAACATACTTTCCTATTAAAAAAATTCTATTTAAAACTAATGTCTTGAGAGTAGTGATCTCCTTAGTATGATAATGTATGTCTAAAATAAACAGTGGAGCAATTAGAGAACTCAGGTTTGAAAGACAACTTTACAGTCTGTTCCTTCTTGTCTGTTGCTTCTTGTCAAACATTTGTGTGTCAAATTGTACACACTTACGTATAGTGGCCTGGCTTTCCAGTAGTGGTTATTCCAGAGTACCTTTGATATCATTGCATCCCTATAGAGGTGTTCTGCTTTATATAAAAAAAAAAGAAATATTAAACCTTGACTGAAATAATGTCACAGATCTGGAGTGTCTGCTATAGATAATTACTTAATTACTTTTGTGAATAGTAAATTCACAAAAATTAAAATTCTGACTCTCTCCCTCTCAGCCCTTCTAAAATATGCAAATTGCTGTAGGTACATTTTTCAGACATGAAAGCAACACAAATTCCAACAAATTGCTACATAGTAGAAAGACTCATACAGACACATACTTTTAACCCATTGTAAAAAAGAGCTTGTTTATTCTTTTAGTGAAAGCAAACAATAAACCTCTAATTTTTCCTATTGTCAGAGGCATGTTGTAATTACTATGGAGTAGCTGAAACAGTGTAAATTGGCACCCTGAGTCAGTGTGAGTTACTAATTTACTGTGCCCTGAAACTAAGACTGGGCAGGTGGCTGCAAAAATGTCAACACAGTAAAGTATTTTATAAATGTTGTCTAAATCAGTATACTTCAAAGCTGGGTACTATTATTACTGCAAGATTATATGTTACTAAAACTAAACCACCCTGACCCTTGAATGAGAAATCAAAGGAAATTGCAAAAGTGATACATTGCGAGATATGGTGTTAACTAAAGTAACAATAAAACTGACAGAACTGCTAATCTGGTGTCCTCAGTAATATACAGTTTCTCTACCAGCTAACAAAACCATGGGGAATATTGACAAATCTTGAGAGGGTTCCAACTGAATTTTGAAATGTAAAGAAAATGAGAAAGTATTTATTTAGAGACCACAGGCTGTCTGAAAAGAACTGTACTGCCACAGTTGTTCTTGAGTTAAAATAATGCATGTAATTAGAAATATTGCTATAATATAGATCAGACTGACTTTCAGAGACATAGGAAAGAAAGGCAACACTCTTGTGAAGAGCCCAGGACTATATCAAGAGTTTATGAGCTTACCTTGTTGATGATTATTGTTACCTAAACAACTTCCAAGGGCTTTGCACCTAGTCACACTAATGAAATGGTCTAAACTCTTCAGGGTAACAAAACAAAAAGACTGAGTTTTTCTCAGTTTTATGCATATTTTATTTAGACTTCTATTTATAAATTAATGATTCACTCTTGCCTACTGAAATAAATGAGTATTTCTTCATGAAAGTCATCTGACAAGTGTCATCCTGCAGTGAGCAATCTTGTTATGGACCACATATTTGAGCAAAGAGGAACTGGTATATTTACTGAGTTATCAAATTCAATGGCTTAGAATATTGTAATTATCTCCTTTTTAAAATACTGAGAGGGCAAAAGTCTGGATCTGTGGTAAGGTCATACATCTTTATTTATTACAGTATTAGAAACTGTACTCTTACAAAATCTAAAGACAATCTCCTATTGAGTAGTTTTTCTCTTATTTTCTGACTAGGAATTCTGATATAAAATGCCAAGGATTATTCATCAGAAAACAAATTTTCAAACTACACTTGGGATGGAACATTCACATTGATACTAGAAATAAGATTTTCACATACCTTTAAAAGAAAAAAATAGTGAAACCTTGATTTATCAATTTACTCACGTTTTCGTTTCAAGAATTAAAATTATCTGCAAACTGAGGGGCATAACTACAGTCCTTACCATGAGATCTGAGTCCCCCGTTTTCAAAAATTTCAGGAACTGTGTTTCTAGATCTATTATCTAATGTTGACTCCTAGTCTATGGTCTAGATTTGGAAATACGGGTATCTACCGGGGAAACCTAGAGCTTCCATTGGAATAAAGAGTGTAGACCCCCTCCCTTCCAAATTATTACAATTTTACAATTAGGGGCTTTCAGGCAAAGATATGGGAATAAGAATAACAGTTCTTTACCAGGAATATTAAAAATACAAATGTAGTATTAAAAAAAAAGCAAGCAAGCAAATGAAAATTCTAGAAAACCCTGTCAGAGTCAGGGATATAACCTGACAGTGTGGGTCAGGGTGTTGGAAGCAGTCTAAATAAATCCTCCTGGAGTAACAGATATGGTTCTGTGGAGTAAAGATGATCCTGTAGAAAGTCCAGTGGTGGCAAAATGGATCTGGCCTTCCTCAGGGAATCCAGTGGAAAAACAAGACACCTGGTGTTCCTGAGTCTCAGTTTTTTATTTAGGTAGGAAGAGTTGGCTTCCCCCCACTGGGTGGAGCATCTCACAATGGAATGATGTAATGTGTCATGCAATTGGTGAGCCTTAATGGCCTATTAGCAGAAGATATCGCGCTGGACAGGTGGTGAAAGAGATAAGAAACACTGCCATACCTGGTTTTAACAGCTGGCCCATTATCAGAAGGCATCTGCTCCCCTCCCCCTGGAGTTACAAGAGACAAAGAAAAACATCTCAACTGCTTTCAACAGATGAAATAGAATACACATTTTTTTGTTACATAACCCAAGACATCTATAAACTTCCAGTATAAACACATGGTGTAGACTTCTTGGTGTACTGCAAAAAATCTTGTATTTTTAAACATTGTGACTTTACAGGCAGTGGGGTCAAAACTGAAATTACCCAAATGCCACCAGGATTGAAATTCCCTTTCAAATTTAGTTGAGCTATCCCAAGTTACATTTCAAATTTAACTGAGAAAAGTTCCCTCATCTCCTTTGCCTATAATTGCTGCCAGAATAAATTGTACATACAACTGAGAAGTATGTATAATGCAGAATTGTCTATAGTTACCATATTGATTAGCATAAATAAAAGAAGTGAGGGTTCCTATCCTGTGGATCAAGCTTGTGGATGCTTGAGCCAAATTTTGTTCATGATGACACATATTTAAAATTAAACAGGCCCAGGGCTTGAAAAGATCTATGGGAAGGCAATGCCAAAAATGCAGAACATTCAATTAACATTTGTTAGCCAGTGTTTTGAGAAAACAAAACATATATTTTTAATAAATGTAATACCTTTAATTATTTTATGTTCAGAAGAAAAGCAACCAGAGATAATACTCACAAAGTTTTATAGGCAGACTATTTAGAAAGAATGAAAATTGACTTTAGATATATAGTTTAGATAGAGCAGACTGAGATAGGTATTTCTTGTGTAAGAAGAAATGTTGGACTGTCAGGCTATAGACTTCAAATTTTGAAAGACTTAGGAAAGTGGTCTCCATTAATTTTAGGAATCACTGTCTTGGAGTAAGTCTGAAGCAGTAGGTGAAGTTTATTTACTTGAGCAACAGAAAGACATTGCACCAACTGATTTTATATAGGAACATTAAAATCTATTACACAAATATGATCAAACTTATGCAGATTCACATTTATTCAATAGGTTTCTTTCAGCTGTAGAGGATGTTAAAGAAAACAAGGAAAAAAAAATACTAAAGCCAAAATAAAACATCATAGGAAGACTTGGATTTTACTTGCATCCCACTGATGTACTATTGATTTTCTGATAAGTACTGATTTTCTTTTTTAAATATTTTACAAGTTTTCCTAATTTTAAAGAATCATCTTGCAGAATTGGAATTACTGCCTCATAGTTATGTTGTGGGTTTTTATCTTCTCCCTAAAGCTCTAAAAAATAGTATATGTGATTTGGGATTTGTTAAGCAGTTTCCTGTGGAAAACTAATTGTTCCAGGACATGTGAACTAGTACTGTTTCCAGGAGAGTTGACCTGCACTTATGACACAATTTTTATGAAATTCACTATGTTATTTCTTCCCACCTCATTGGATTATATTTTAAATACCTTACAAAGTTTTCAACTAAGCATACCAGTAGTTTCAGAGTTAAACATTAAAAGTCCACAGATATGCATGTTTTCTGTGTTATCAGTATGGATGAAGGTGGGTTTATCAGCATCCAAGCCTTTCATCTGTTTCCACAAGGTAAGCGTTGTCGAAGGAAATTGGGAGTGATTTGCTACTTAGGTATTATGGAATAGCTGACAGGCACCATTTAACACACCATCTTCCACTCAAGATCAACCTTGCCATTTGTTATAGACAGTGGAGGTACACCAAAATACCAAGAGGCACACACCTGATGGTATATTCTTTGTTGTGCGTGTTTTTTTTTTTTTAAAAAAAAAAAAAAAAAGTGGTTACTAATTTTCAGAATTATTTTTCCTTACTTTAAACTAGAATTTCTTGTCCTGTGCTCCTTTATAACATACTAAGCTAAGAAGAAATGCATATGTTTCAGTTGTGGACTTCAAGGTATTTAATTGTAGACAGATTCTTTTATTGGCCTTTAAGAAGGTAGGAAGTACAACCTATCCATACATCAATTTCAGTTTCAGGTATTTTAATATGCATTGCTTGAAACAGTTCTGGTAAACAGTATCATTCACTCAGAGAATCTGAGACACAATAAAATTTTTAGGTAAATTCCCTCAAAGTTGCCAGTAATAAAATATCTTTCCTCTAGTTGGCTCCTTGAAGGTTTTGGTAGGATTTGTCCATATGAGGACATTTGCACCTTAAACATGTAGCTTCCATTTATAATCAGTTGTCATGTTTAGAGTGAAATTCAATAATAAGGTGTCTTAGAAATATTCAAAGAAAATTTTGTCATCACTTTGATTGTCAATTTTGATTGAAATGGGACAAGATGTTCTGAAATTATATGTCCTTGCCATAAAAAGGGATATAGAAACACATGCTAGCAAAGAGAACAGCAGTTTCATCTGCTCAGGAATCAGGATTAAAGAAATAAAAGTTGTCAGTAAATATTATTTTATGATTTTGTGATATTCTGACAACATATTTTTTATTTTTTTTTTTTTTTTTCAAGGTTCAAAAATGTCCATATTTTGGGTTTGTTTTGTTTTGGTTTCCTTTGATTAGAGCTATATATTATTAAATATCAGGTCTGAACACACAACTTAGATGGAGATGAAGTCTTTCATATAATACAAGCTATGCTCAGAGAAGGAGAGGTTATTCACTTAATTTTCCTAATATCTTGCAAAATTTTATGTTGGATTAATTTCAGTGTTGATTTCCTAACTTAAATGAACTCGTAATGATTCATTGCATTGCCATTGAATATTAATTAACTAGGGAGAGGTAAAGCCTATATATTTTTTGTGTTAAAGTGTTATCAATTCTGTTGCTTTTTTGTTGTTGTTGTTGTATCAAAATAGATTTTTTTAGTAACCTCAGGAACATATATACACTGTATCTTAAATGCCTTGCTTTGAGCTTCCAGCCTCTTGTTACTCTCTTCTAAGTGTTTTCTTGTTCTAACAATGCATTAAAGCTTCACGCCGATTGCAGAGTTCTATTTCCATCTCACATTAAAAACCATTTACCTATATAGGTGTTCTGCTAGTTTTGTTGAGCATTATCCTTAAGTTAAGTTCTTACTAGAAATGAAGGATTTGTTTACAGTGCCAGGGCTTGTTACTGAATTTCTCAATGCAGTGTAGTTTTCACACAGCAAAGCTAAGTAGTACTAGGGAGTGATCCTGGGAAGTTAACCTGTGTCAGGTTTGTTGATAAGTTAGTTTGAATGGTTTTGTCCAGTGCTGGTCACTAATCCACCCATTGGTGACTTTTGCTTGGCTGCTAGTATGGTACTATTTTGAAGAACTGGTTTCAATGCATCTTCTCCACTTTAAATTAGAACAGAGTTTAGTAGCATGATTTCTGCTGTGCTGCTTTTCTGCAGTGTTAGTTGGCTTCAGTGTAAGGACATGATTGAGCATGTTTGATTAAGTAGCACAGACATGCACTGTGCATCTATGCAAGGAGGAAGTGAAAGCCATCTATTTTCCTTGACCTGCTCCCTGTGTCCATACTACTGGATCATACTTTTCTTCAAGTATTTTAGGAAGCAGTCTGAGTTCAGGTTGCTTATTAATTATGGAAAGATATGGTGTCACACCTACAAAATACTTTTTGGAGCAAGGCACTGCTCTGCTTGACAATGTGCATGCAACTGATTTTGAATCAATGTAATGTTGAAAAAGGTAAGTAATTATTTCATTTCACTTCTATTAATGGAATTCTATTGACAAATTTACAGTACCAAGATATGCATCTAGATCTTTCACCCAAGAGGAGGATGCCAAATACATTGATATGTGGGTAGGTTCACCAAAAAGTTCTTGAAGAAATAACCTTGTAATAGCAAATTGAGATCCACTGCACTGAACAACTGCCTTTGGCAACCAAATAAAATACAATGGAATTAAACGTAGCTAAATTTAAAATACCATCCCTCTGCAAGATCTTAATATCTAAATCTAGGGTTTTTTACTTGACTCAAATTTTTGTCCTGATTTTCTGATCATGAGTTCTCTAGTAGCTCTTTCTATTCAATGCATAGCTGTTGAAAATGTAGGAGGGTCTGGTCGGTCTGGTCCTCTTTTTTTTTTCTTTTTTTTTTTTTTTTTTTTTTTCCCTACATGTCTTTTTATCCAGCAGATCACTCATTTTGATAGTTTTTCTCAATTTGGATATTTTGATGCTATTTTTTTGATATAGCACACTGTGTTTTAAGCAAGGTTTCTATGAAACCCAATTGTGTCAATATATATGTAAACTCTTCACATGATTTATTACTCTCACATAGAGATACATTTCTATTGAATTAGAAAGTTTGTTCAAAAGGTTATTTGTTATATTTCCTTCTGCTCTCTACTGACTTTCAAATTTCTACCCAATAATTTTCTATTGAACTTTCCTATTATGTTTTCAGTGCTCAAATTTTACCAGCCACTTGCATGTTTATTTTATTCAAAGTGTGGTCTCACATAGGAAAACGCAAGTTTTTGTCATCCCAGACAAAGCTATGAAAACAAAACATAATGAATCTCTCTTCATTTTTTGTGGAAAAAGATTTTTTCCTACTACAAAATTCTTGTAACATCCAAGGCTTTAATCTTCATGACAAAAATAGTGCAAATTTTTAATTTGCTGGACTGGAAGATTAAAAAAAAAATTTAAAGGCAGCCAAAATTTTTTTTTTTTTGTTTGGTTTTAGTTTTGGTTTTTGATATACAACAATCTATTTTCTGAGTGTGGTTTAAAGCCCTGTATAACTTATTTTTCCTTCCTTTTCCTGATGTGGGTTCTCATCCCAGTAAATAAACATAATAACACAAATAATAATGCTTTCCCATAATAATGAACCCATAAACTCCATCTGAGTCACACATAGAGCTGAGGAAAATTAGATGCAATATATATAATCTCCTAAGGAAATAACTTGACATGATGAGAAAATACATGTATGAATGTTGGTAATATTGATCTATTCTTTTCAAGCAGTTTGTTAAGAAAATATGCACACTGCAACAAAGATAAGCTGGTTTTTTATTTGTTTGGTTTTTTATGATTATAGACACAGAAGATGAATTTACAGGCAGACTACAATAGGACAAAAAGTTTTCATGTATTTGTGGCTAGCAAAGGGTGATTTCAGATAGCATCTACTCATACATTGAAAGTGAGATAATTGACCCTAACTGTGATGAATTGCTGGGAATAAGCACCCATGCAATGCTGCCAGCTGGGTAGAAAAAGTCCTGTGCAAGAACTTGTGTAGAACTGAAAGTTGTGTAAAGTATGTAAGGTTGTTTTTATCTTTAAAGTGGATTGTTTAATAGAGATCAGAGAATAGGAATAAATTCTTAGAATTCCTTGATTTTAGTTATAATTTTTCGTGTGGTTTTGCCATGGTGAATATTCTTTATCTCCCTCCCTGACATTATGGAAGAATAGGGGGGGTTTTTTCTATATTGTAGAAAATTACTTTTATGCTGTTCTTTGTACTGTTAACTTAAAGGACCTTGTATTTCTTCATAAATCTCTGTTACCTGAATGTTTGCCATCTGTAGATGAAATCAACAAACACAGTTGGAGAAAACTTAAGTACTGTTTTTGATTACTGCGGAATTTGTAGTGGTGCCTAGTACCAAAGGAAGTCTACAGCTTTTATACATAAAAATATTGAGAATATTAACCCATACTATACGTCACTTTAATTGAACTCTTATATTGCAATTCATTTGTATAATGTTAGCTATGTTCCAGAGGAATTTTATTAGGTTGATCTGATCTGCTGACTGAGGAAAGTTAGTGACTGTCACATAGATCCAACGTACTGCTTGTCAAAAACTAATAATGATCTTTTTTATGAGAAATTTATGTGATTTGATATATATTATATCTATTAATTTGATGTTGACTGTCATGAATTTCAGCAAGAATAGAATCGGCAGCCAGCACTGAAACCTAGCAACATATCTAGTTGGAGGCCTGTCATTGTTGATGCCCCCCAAGGTTCAGTACTGAGTCCAATATTGTTTAAGTCAATCAACAGTGACTTTGATGAAGGAGCAGAGGCCTCCTCAGCAAGTTTGCTGATGACACAAAGCTGGGAGGAGTGGCTGATACCCCAAAGGGCTGTGCAGCCCTTCAGAAGGACCATGATGGGCTGGAGAGATGGCAAAGAAGAACTGTCTGGAACTCAACAAAGGCAAATGAAGGGTCCTGCACCTGGGGAAAAATAACCCTAGGCAGCCATGTCGTCGATGGTATCCTGGGGTGCATTAGGAAGAGCATTGTCAGCAGGGTGAGGGAGGAGATCTTCCATTCAGCCCTGGCATAGCCACCTTTGGAGTGCTGTGTCCAGTTCTGGGTTCCTCAGTACAGGAGACATATTGAGATCCTGGAGTAGGTGCAGTGGAGGGCAGCAAAGAAGATTAAGGGATTGGAGCATCTAGGTTACAAGGAAAGGCTGAGAGAGCAAGGTCTATTCAGCCTTGAGGAGAGATTGCTGAGAGGGGACCTCTTCAATGTCTTATAAGTGTCTGAAGGGAGGGTGTCAAGAGGACAGACTGAGGTTCTTTTTTGGTCGTGCCAATCAGTAAGTTGTAGGAAGGCTGTTGGCAAAAGCACTGTGGACTCTCTCATCTGCTGCCACCCTCCATCCTTTCCCGTTTCTGTGAGATGCAGCCACAGGACATGGTGCTGAAGAAAAGTGGTGAAACATGGAATCAACATGTGCTGAAGGATGGGGCCAGTGGGGGAGGCTGTTGCAGGCCACAGAGCCGAGGATGGGAGCCCTAATCCAGCTGAGCTAAAAGGAGCACAGTGAAGAGGTAGCAAAACGACAGCACCATGCAGGACTGACCCCCAGCACTCTGGAGCAGTCCGAAGAGTTCCTGGAGGCACCAGCAAGGAACAGAGCCCAGCAGAGAAGCATCACAGCCTGTCTCAGAAGACCTTGCTTTTGGGAATGTGTCTATCATTGTTTTTCTCTGCTTTAGGGGCAGGAAACACTAGTGGCAGGAGTCCCTCCCCAGCATCTTGTCTTTGTGCCAGCAGACATGGAGAATTAAGTCAATGTGTTGAACACCTTTTTGTGTGTAAAGCATCTTCTCTTTTTGTATACTTTTGTTATTAATGTTTCTGTTGTTAGTGTGCATATCTCATTCCATTGCTGTTTGTTTTCAGTAAATTGTTATCTTAAACCATAATCTCTGCCTTTGTCCCTCTCCTACCAGAAGGGGTGGGGGAAGGGGAGTGGTTTTTTTTGGACAATAATTTCCATCTGGTGTTAAACCACCACGGTATGACCTGCAAATGTTTTGCTTTGTCAACAAACAGTTAAGTAGGAGATTGGGAAGTTAGTGTGAAGGAACTGGTGCTGTTCTAAACAAGTGTTTTAAATGCTCTTCCCTTACGCAGATTTCAGAAGAGCTGCGTAGGGATGTCAGAGATTTCAGGTCCTGTGGCCTGACTAGTAATTGAAAAAAAACCCAGAACTCTGTTTTCAAAGCTGGTGTTGTACATGTTTCCATGGTAACTAAAGCATTCACTGACATCAAGGTTTCTATTTTGTTATCTTTTAAAATTAATTTTATTGTTAATATATTTCTCATGTTTTGACTTAGAAGTGATAAACTGTAACATTTACTAAATTATATGTTGAGTGTCTCAAGGGACCACCTCATAAAGAACATTTATTTAATTTCACCGGAGTCGTTTAGTCACACATGAAAGGGCAGAGAGGAAAAAAGGTATGATTTCTTAAAAAAACACAACTCTGGAATAATTACAATATAGTTAGACAACTCATACTGGGATTCCTATGTTTGCAGTGTCCCAGGGTTGAAGCATTTGATCAAAATGCCAAACGCATTGTGATGCTATTATTGGTAACTGGGTCATGAGAAAAAAAATAAGTCTCCCAATCTTCATATGTGCAAAGAATCTGCCATTGTTACCTTCTGTTGTTAGAACAAACATAAAACTCTCGCTGCCTATGAATGCAGTACATATTTTTTATCTGTTTCTTAGTGTTTTAAGATGTCTAACATTTAACCTTGAATGCTTCGGTTACTAGAGAAGTGCCTTTTTTATCCTTTTCTTTACCCACTGATGGAATTTGAGAATAATGTTGATGAACTTTTTCTTTAATATTCCTGCTTTTTTAGAAGATACATTCACATTGATCACATAAGGGGAATTGTGTGACAGAAGGCTGATATGACTTTTAGGACTAATTCAGAGATGATGGCAGTAAATCTCCATAGAGACAGTGGCTTTTTTTGTTCCAGAATTACCTCACCAGTTCTTATAAAGCATAACTCCCATCTTTGATATTTCCTGGTCTTCCTTTGTCTATACAATACCTTTTATGAGTGCTTTACTGAGCTGTGCTCCCTCACATTCTGCAGGGATGCAAAATGCTAATAGGTGTTCTGATATCCTATGACATTGAGCATGACTGTCAGATATAGCAATGGTGAATTTTAATTAATTTCTGAATCTAAATTGGAGTTATTTTATGTAATCACTACTGGCTTATTCAGTGATAAAAAAGTGAAGAAAATATTAATTGAAAATAGAAAAATAAAAATTCCCTTGATAAACAGTTGATTCAGTGATAACCAAGCTTTCATTGTATTTTTTTTTTTTTTTTCTTTTTGGTATTCAATTTTTCCTATGCCACTTAAAACCCACTTTATTTCTCTTCCACTATGTCTTCAAACACAGCTGCTTTCCAAAGAGGCCAGATATGGCTGTGCAGCCAATCAAGTCAGTCATGTTTTTCTTCTACACAGAATATGTTATGATAGCTGCTGTTCCTATTTACGTGTAATGAGCCAGTGTTCATCTGTTTTCACTCATGCTTTCTTCTTGAGAAACAGTATTTTTAAAATGGCCATGCCAGTGTTAACACTAAAAACCTGAAACCTGAATATACATGAACTCACAATGACCATGTCAGGTTACAAACCACTACTATTATCATCATCATCATTATTGGCATTATTATTACCACTACTATTGCTATTATTTTCTATTCAGGCCAAACATTGCTATCAGATCATGTATGTGATGATAATGTAATTTCTGAGGAATCTTTCAACTTAGAAACATGCAACTTGCTTGGAAGTTGGGTTGACAGCTTGTTATATTTGTCCTATAAATTCCTAGTTCAGGAAACTTGCTACAGTCATGGAATGCTCTCTCTCTCTCTCTCCCTCTCTACATGTGCATATGAATTCAGTAATGTATATAACAACATATGTATGGATACATTTATGTGGTAGTTATAAGTCTTTTTCCTGTTGAATATATGAAACCAGTCTTCCTCCTGTAGTTGAGACGTAACACCCATCTAACAGTCAATGACAATGGCAAAGGAGAATAAGGAAACTTAAAATTTTTACAAATATGATAATGTGTAGAAATAGGAACTTTACAATTGTACTTGTGTTTGTTTTGAAATTTCTTTGTCCATATCTTCTGGAGAATAAACATAACAGAAAGTCAGAGAGATTGTCATCTTTTTCTGTATCAGTTTCTGTCTTCTTTTAGAAATAATCATTAGTTTAACTTGTACCAGGCTTCACAATGTTTCATAGTTTGAAAATCTTATGGTCCTTATGAATTTTAAGCAGTACATGACTCTAAACTTTTCCTTTGAGGGAAATTGCTAATAATATAATTGAGTGACTTTCTTATGCAGTTTAATCACTCATTATCTGTTAGCTTCTGAAGTTTAAATGAATCAGTCACGTTTAAGATTTTTACTGGCTTTATTCCTTTAACATCAGGTGTTTCTAAAAATATATTATCTTATTTTGCTATTTGAGACTTTTAAAATCTGTTTTTAAGTTTAGCATCAACTGCAGAGTGAGAAGGGTTGCTAATGTTCTGATAGCAATATAAGTCATAGAAGGGATAATTTTTCATATGTAATTATCACCTCAAATATACTGCTTAAAGAAAAAACGTATAACTGCAAAGAATGAGGAGAAAGAGTAGAAGAAAGGGAAATATAGGAGGTGAACACCATAATGACATGGTAAATGATGAAAAGAGAAAGGGATGGCTGAACTAGACACATGAATGAATATTCAGATGTTCTGTTTTAACAAATAGATAAGAAGAATAAATGAAACAAATTAGGCAACATCACTAAACTTCTTAAAAAGAAAAAAATTGTGTCAGAAGGCCAAAGTGATTTCAACTAGAATAGATATAAAGATGGTTTTACTTATTGTTGCAGAAAGTGCTATTCCCCACTGTGAAAACAGTAGGACAGCTTACAAGAGAATGGTTAAGTTATACTGCATGTAGTCTGCTTTTGTGACTTCATTCCAAGACAACATACATACTGGAGCAGGTTTTTGTAGGAATTCAACTGGGTACTGTTGTTGTTCAGCAAAGATGGAGTAGAATTAAAGGTTCAGTTGCTTTTATAGTCTATTGAGGAAGATTCCCTTAATCTAATGCTTTCTCTGGACTTCCTATTCAAGTCCGAAATAAAGTGAGCTCAGAAATTTTTCATCTAGAGAAGTTATTTTTCAGTGTGCCTTTTTAAAACATTAGTGGACTCATTATTATCTTTCTTGTCTGTTTCTTACTTTCACTCTTTTTCCTTCTTTCTCTGAGAATTTTTATTACTCTCTATTTTGTAAAGCCTGTTTCTTATCAGAAATCTGTGGTAGGTAACCCCTTAGTGTTGGGCATTGAAAATGCTTTAAATTTGTCTTTCTTCTAATTAGATAGTGCTTTTTAAAAAAAGAAAATTAACTTTGGGTTTTTTTTGATTACTTTTCCTCTTTTTCTTAAATTTCAGGAAGACAAAATATTGCACCAGTAAGTCTGCCAATATGTTGTTTAAGAAGTCCTTTGACTGCTTGTCATGTACAGTGTTGTATGGGGTTGACATCAGTTGACATCTATAACAAGTTGTGATTTTTACTGACCTATGCTTTGTCACAAAGCTGAAATGAACTCCTTTTTATTGTGCATGTACAATAACAACTTTCATCATTTACTCCATCTTTCTATTTTAATTTAACTGCAGGTAGATAGAAATTAAACTCAAAAGATTTATTTTCATCTCCCTCCAGTAAGACTGTCTTAACACATAATATGTGTCTGTGTCTGTGCTTTCTTAATTAACACATAACTTCAGCACCAAATATTTTGGATTTATGTAAATACATATATTCAAATGTAATTATTATATAAAATAATTACATATACAATATGCCTATTTGATCTGGTCAAAATAATCTCTAGCGTCATCAGCTTTCAGTTGATTATATCTTCATCTGGTTTGGAACTATCAAATTTCTTCTTGATGTCAAAACTACTCAGATTTATCATTTACTAATTATTACACGATCCTAAAGAAAAATCGAGGGTAGAGGTCCTTGTTTGTTTTTAAGAGAAGGATGCAATTTTGTCTCATATGGACATGTTTTGTTTGGAAGAAAATGAATTCTAGTCTGTGTAGCAATAATGTGGTAACTGCACAGCTGAGAGCAAAACAGATTGCTCTATCTCTGACCCATTTGCATATGTAACATTCTGGTGTATCATTGTTGTCAAATCCCATTGAAGTCAATGATGCAAGTCCCTTTCTCAAGTCAAGGGAATTTTGCATCATATAAATAATAGGCAATAGAACAACTGCCTGGGCTGCTCCCTGAGCCCCATACTGATCCTGCAATGAACAAGAGTAAAAATTGTATTATTTTTGCACAGCAAGTACTATATCTAATTGCACAATTTAACATTACGCAGAGACGTTCATTACAGGAATATTATCAGAATATTGCTGAAACTTGCTCACTGGCCCTCTTTTTGAAAAATGTTTGAGAATAGTTGAACTAAGATGGATATCAAATGGATAAATTTTGGTAATTCTGAATCATTAACATATGAAAAATAAATACAGAACTAAAATGAGTTTTATCATGGCAAATATCAGGTAAGCTTTTTAACAGAAAAGTCTGTTGCCCTAAGACTGTGACGGATGTAACTGATCTTGCCACAAAGAGCACAGTTATCTGAATAATTGATGTTTATCCTTTACTTTCCCAGCCTAGTACAATTCTATTTATAGTTGTCTTCAGTGATTTTATTTTTATGTTAAAAGCATTAACGTCTCTTTTCTTCCATTTGGTCTATCCAGGCTTCCAACTGTGCAGAGCATATTGTTCATGCCACCTGCAAATTATATCACTAAAACTCACGGCATCATCATTTGATTTTATAACCCTTCACTGAAGTTTAATTGCTTTATTTGACTACATAAAGCCTTAGCTGAAATTCAAAGCTTCAAAAGGCTTGCATTTTTCTAAAAATGTTTATTTCCTAGGTATCAGTTAAGATACATTATGATGTTTTACCATCAAAGAGATGGATCTAACTGCCTGGATCACACAAATTGCGTAATCAAAGCAGGTATATTTGGATCCATAGTAGATTTCATATGGCAAGTAGTGAAAAATAAGTGAATAAAAAAATTCACTTGTGATGTATGGACACCAACCAGAAAAAAAAAATCTCTAGGAAAACCAATCAATATTACATCAAACTAATGTTATCTCTTTTTTTCATGACCTTTTGGTAAACCACTGGATGTATGATTTTTAAGTGAATGACTCTGAGGGAGAAAGGGAAACTTAAAGAAGGTGCCTCTTTCTTCAGTTTCTGTACTTTTTGTGAGTTAGACTTGCCTAACTAATGAGATAATGCTGTACAAAATCTTTGTGTTTAGATTATTATTATGAAATAGTGATCACTTAATTTAAGCACAATAAAATAGTGATCTTTAATTTAAACCTTCAAATTCCAATGTGATGACATGTGAGTGGCTGTGCCCTGCATATAGATTTTTAATCCAGAAATATTTATAATCTCCTTTTCTTCTTTAGCCTCTTGGTATTATTCAGGCACATTTAAGAAAGGAAAGAAATAGCCCTTTTTCCCCCATGCCAGTTTTTTCCTTCTAAGGAGAAGAGGCAAGAGCCTTGCATTTCCTTGATTTCTTTGTTTTTTCACCTTATCTGTATAATAACTTGTATATTAAATTGGACCTGCTGAAATGCTCAGTTGAAGAACTTACTTTGCCTCCGTGCTCTGCAGCATGGGAAATGGCTGGCCCCTCCAATCTCCCAAAATCGGTACTGAGTCTGTGGGCATGCTGCCAAAGAAACTCCATCTTGCCACTTTCCTGAGCTTTACCTTTGAAGCTGGTAAAGTCATGATTCCTTGGTAACCTGGATAATGTGACAAGTTTTCACTCTGCAGAAGCTAGAACAGGCAGCAGGGTCATGCAAGACAGGTCCATAAAGGCACTGAAAATCAAAATTAGTATTGTCCTTGTGTCGGTATAAGGAGTAAATGTCAGTTTTCTGTAATTAAAAAAAAAACCAAACAAAAAACCCACAACAAAACCCTTGCAGATTTCTAGCTATAATGAATGAAATAATTGAAAGCTGATGTCACATACATATTAGATTTGCAGTTGTCCGTCTTTGCAATCTCCTAGCCTGTTAGGTGTGGAAGTACTTGTACAGAAGTTGTGAGCTGGAGAAGACTCATATTCCTTGGTTTAGCTAACATGAGATAACATCTCCTAATGGTAACAGCCAGACCAGCAATTTTTGTTTGTAAAATGTTTCTTTTATGTAGGAGGACATATTAACACACTAGTTTTAATCAAAAGGCAAGGCAGAAGCAATCTCCCGTCTACTCCCTTTCCAAAAGAAATCTCAGGCGATGACACAGCCTCATAAGAGTGGAAGTCATAGCTATGTTAAAAACAGGTAATTCTTTTCTTATATTTTCTATTCTGTGCTAAGTTGACAGTTTCAACAATGTATTAGAACTCCTGAGAGACCAAGTGTTCAATCTTGAGGTAATTTCACAAAATTATGTTTTAAAATACATATTGTTACGTTGGAACAACAAGAAAAACATTAAATGCATTTGAGGATCTGTTTTGTAAGAATATCCATTTTCAGGCTGGAAATATTGCCTTTTAAATTCAATTTCTTTTGGTCTGTTGCCTTTGGATTCTTGTTTTGTACTCTCTTGAGAAATACTGGGGTATTGACAGTTTTCCTAAGAAATCATCCTGTTTACAATTCCTGTTGAAATTGTTATGTCTGTAAAATACATCAGCTTCAATAAAATTTCAATTTCCATCCCATCCTAAGTAGCTTAACAGCTTTAGTGGCTATGTGGCAGCAGAAAAACCTGTTTTTTCAAAACTCCTTTCTTTGCCTCAAAGAACCTTTATGCTACTCTTTAATATAAGAAAATGCAGCAGCAAAACAGAGCCTTGCCAATGTTTCATATAAAACATTTTAGCCTCTAAAATTTTTAGAGCAAGAAAAATTTTGGAACAGCTGAAGTTTCATTTGTTTATTTGTTTGTTTGGGTTTTTTTCATAGCATCATAGAACACCCCAGGTTGGAAGGAACCTGAAAAGATGATTTGGTTAAACTCTCTGTGGGAACAGGAGCCTAGATGAGATTATCTAGTACCATGTCCATTCACATCTTGAAAATCTCCCATGATGGGTTCAACACTATGTCCTCAGAGAAGTTGCCCCAGTGAGTGATTGCTCCTTTCTTCCGTAGACATGAAACTTTTCCCAGTGCAACTTTTACCCATTGCCCCTTGTCTTCCCCATGTGGCTCCTTGTGAGCAGAGAATCTGATTGTATCTTGAATTGTGGGGACCAAAACTAGTCACAACACCCCAGGTGTAACCTGATTAGCACTGAGGAGAGGTATACTCACATTTCTAACCCTGCTAGTAACAACCCTGCAGGTGCAGCCCAGGAACTAATTTGTCTTTGTTGCAGCACTGCATGGCTAACCCATGTTCAACTTGTCTGCCAGGACTCCTATTTCCTTCTCAGCAACTCTGCTTCACACCCACACAGATCCTAGCCTGTAATTTGATCTTTGGTTGTCTCAGGTACAGAACTTTACTCTTGTCTTTGTTGTACTTCATACTCTTCTTTCAGCCCATTTAGGTCTAGCCATCCTCTAAGGGAGGTGTTCATCTCACCACCCAGCTTTATGATATCAGTAGATATGGTGAGGGTAGTTTCAATTCTTGAAGTAGACCCTTTTTGACAGACTGCCAGTCTGACTAAAAGACATTAAACACCACCCTGTAAAGTGTAGACTGTTGTCCAATTTCCTACCTATAGAATCTGTAACTTGTTAGTTTCTTTGGTTTTCAGTTAAGTTTGTTTGTAAAATATCTGAAATAAATTCCTTCTGTCTAAGAATGTGTCATAGAGGATCCCTGCTTGAGAGATGTCTATGAACGAAAAAAACCCTATATGACTATTTCATTTACTAGTGAGAATGATCCTGGAAGGTTTACACAACCCCAGTACTTAACCCATAACTGTTACTGAAAAATTACTGTATCATAAATTCTTACAAATGAATGGGAAAAAAAAAAGGGGCACACTTAAAAATATTAATACGAAAAATTAGCAAAGCTAAATGTGGGTTTCATGTTTAATTATTAAACATATTTTCACTATGTAAAAACTAGTCATTTAACTCAGTGCAAATTATACTCAAAGTAAACAAGTAATTAAGCATTAAATAGGTTCCAAAGTTAGAGTATATATGTGTAGCATGTCATCTTTACCTAAGAGCTGCTGAGAGCATCTATTAAGTACAATAACAAATATTTATATGGGATGAAGGCATTCAAAAACCTGCTAAGCAAAACCTGAATATTCAGGACTTGCAAGAAAAATGTGCAAGCAAAAGTTTTGCAGTTACTGAAAAACCCTTTCACTTATAACTATTTGAAAATTATTTCTACCACTACCAGTAAAATTAAATTTATAGAAGAGGAAATAGACAAGAAAAAAAAAAGGATTAATAGCATTTTGACTTTCATTGAAAACAGAACAAGAAGAAAAAAACCCATACAGTTTACAAAAAGAAGAAGAAAAAAAACCAAACCCACAAAAGAAACATTATGAAACCCATTAAGAAACAAAATGTATTTTCTATGTAATTTTGATTGTTTAGTTTGTTTTAGTTCTCCTTTCCCTAGAAGATTATTTAATTTTGATCAGGTTTGATGTGTCTAATCAAGCTTATTTTCATGATAGTGTTTAGAGGTTTTGAAATTCTCAAGTGTTTTCATATTTATATGTTAATAAATTGTATTTAAAGCCTTCAGTTTTTATCATAGTTGCACCTCACTACACTAAGATCAAAATTTTGCTCAATCTGTTGCTGTTTGTACATATAAAGTTAATAGAGTTGTCATGGTTAACCCCAGCTGACAGCTGAACCCCACATAGCTGTTAGCTCACAGCATGGCAGTGGGTTGGGGGGCATAATAGGAAGGATAAAAGTGAGAAAACCCTTGTGTTCCAATAAAGATAATTAAAAAAAAAGAAAGGGAAAAAAAAAAAAGGCAAAAGCAGCACACACAAGCAAAGCCAAACAAGGAATTAATTCCCTGTTTCCCATGGGCATGCAGGTGTTCAGCCATCCCCAGGAAAGCAGGGCTCTGTCACCATAGCAGGGGCTTGGGGAAACAAATACCATCACATAAAACACCTGCTGCTTTCTTTTTCCTCCCACCTATGCTCTCAGCATGATGCTCTAAGGTACAGAATATCCCCTGGGTCAGTTGGAGTCTGCTGTCCCAGCTGTGTCACCTCCCAACTCCTTGTGCTCCCTAGCCCCCTTACAGGAGCTGATGCCATGGAAAAGACATCAGTGGAGTAGGGTGAAGGGTAGAAAAGACCTTGACACTCTTTAAGGGCTGCTCAGAAATAACTGAAACATCCCTATGTTATCAACAACTAACAAATCCATAAAATAGTCCCCTGTTAGCTACTGTGAAGAAAAATGCCTCTATCCCAGCCAAAACCAAAATGGAATATTAGGTTAGTGTAATAAACAATTGGTTCTCTAGGATTTGCTGAGTCAAAAGACTCGTGTGAAGACACAGTTACTTATATGAACACATATGGATTATTGTTTATATTCAGGTGTGCTTAATAGAAATGAAAATAAGAGCAAAAACAAGAACAAAAGAAACTCTTGTGGTATTAATTACAACTATATCATTTGAGTAAAACTCTTTTGGCACCTTTTATCTTTTAATTCCTACTAGGAAAAGTTAAAAAAGCACTTAAAAATTCTTGCCAAGTAAGCCAAGAATACCAAGAACCTTTCCAAACCATTTTGGACTGCCTCTGTTTCCATTTTCCAGTCTAAGTAATCTTTTTTTCTGCCAGTCTCTAAGAAAACTTCACCAGAAGAGCATCAAAACAAAGATACCCGAATATTTCCTACCAGGTCTTGTCTGTCTTCAAATGCAGTAAATCATTGATGCCCAGGGAGACATGAAGAAAGAAAATCTCTCAAATTGTTCACTGTGGAAAACAAACTGACCCGCTCTTAGTAGCAAGCAGAAGCATTAGATTTAATTATAATAATTATCATTATCTTAATATAAAGCTGCAAGTATTATGAACATGTTGAAGCAAGTGCCATACTTTGTGCTCCCTCCAACATGGACAACAGTGAAAGCAGTGTCTCAATCCAGAAGGCACCACAGCCAAACCACCTTCACAAACATGCTGCAGAATTTTTCTCAGAAATTGAATCAATATGTATTAAAAAAATCTCCAAACAGTGATCAATTCTTTACCTGGGTTTTTTTTTTTTGGGGTTTGTTTTTTTTTGTTTGTTTTTTGTTTTGGTTTGGTTTGGTTTGGTTTGGTTTGGTTTGGTTTTTTTTGACACTATTTCAAAACTGGAGAGAAAACTTTCTCAGGGGATTTACAATTCTATATCCTAGTGCATGACAAGTAATACCAGCATGATGACACCCCTCATCACTTGAATAATTTTCCCTTATTAATAGATTACAGACATGGAAAGCTGTTGCTATGCTTGTATTTTTAGCTATTTTTAGTGCCTAAAATTTCAAGCTGCTTTTTTGCATTGTTATTGGAACTCTTGGTAATGGAGAGATTGTCTCAGTAACCTCTACAACTTTTTATAAACACGTGGAACTGCTTTTCTCACTTTGGAACCCTTAAGATCACTGTGGCAACAGCAGCAATTGCTTACAAGAGAAAATAATGTTAGAGAAGTGTCTAATATATTTTTCTCTGTCTTTAGTGCAATATAGCAGCTGGAAACGAGGAGGAAAGCTGCCATCCTGTAACCAGTCAGCTCTCCCTGGGACAACATTAAGAGATCCATGGTTCACTGGCCCTCCACAGACTCTAGTTTGCCTTAGGAAATAAATAACTGGTCTCATTATCCTGGTAAATGCCTCAGGACAATGAAGAGTCAAAGAAACATTCTCTTCAAGCGATGCGTTTTAGGGAAACTAACTGGAGTACCTTAGAGTCTCGAGAAAATCCTTTCCTAAAGGATTTTCCTCATTACCTTTGTGACTGTACTGTCACTGAATTCTAGAGAGGAGCCTGAGCTGGAGAACTGATGAGGAGTATAGAGGAGTCAGGACCCTGCCCCTTTGAAATACAGACCTTTATTAGGAATAAAATGGCCTTTATGTAGTGAATGCTTGGCTTATTATAAACTTATACTTGCAAAACTACTGAAAAAACACACATGTAAAATGGGCTAGATTTGATAGGTTGTAAATTATTTGAAGAAAAAAATTATCTGTGTCTGCGTATAGGAGATTTGTAATTTTTCTTCCTGAGAGAAAAGTGTGTGGAATAGCAGCACTGCTACAGCTTTAATTTTACTAAAAATATGTTACCTATACCTATAAATGAAATGTTTCAAATTTAAAGTTTGAGTTTGGCAAGTTATACAGGAAAAAAATTAAAAAGCTTAACAAATTTATTTTAGGACTTACATCAAAAATTCTGCCACCAGAGTAGGTGGAGGCTTTGACTTAAATATGAATAGCTGTCCACATTCAGAATTAAAGACATCAGAATTATTTTTAGCTATATTTTTGAGACCTTGATTGCTGGACAGTCCTCAGCACTTTCCCACTAAGCCCAAAGAAGACCCTTATGGAAATTCTAAGCTCATACTCACTCCTGTATTTAAATAAATAAACAAACACATTCGAATACAGATGTGAAACTAGAACTTGTTATGCAAGCCAACAATCTATTTATTATCTATTTTCTGAAACAAAGTCTCACCATTACTTTCCAAATTTTCAAGTCTCAGAAATGGAATTAACCTTATTGATTTAAAAGATTATGTTAACGAGGATGAACATGTAAGTAACCTGGTCGTTATCTGTAAATATGCTAAAAGATCCTTTGTTGCAGGTTTCTCACCCAGTTTCTGTGGTGTATTTTTGTATTTTTGGCGTATTTGTACTGCTTATTCATGATATGATAATTTACAGTTAAGAGTCCTTTGGGTTTGGTTTTATTGTTTTGTTTGAATTGGGTTGGGAGTTTTTTGTTGTTGTTTTGGATTTTTTTTTCACGTTATTTTTCTTGTACTTGTTCTTAGCTGAATGCTCAGGCATTTAGAAGAGAAAGTTCACCCATTCCTTGTAATACTGCTGCTCACTTCCCACATACCACCAACCCTGCTAAGCTGCCTTGGATAAATTGGCAACTAAGATTTCAGGCAAAATCTTTCTGACTATAATCCCTGCTGTCACTGTGAAATAATTTCCTAGCACCTATCTCTCAAGAGCATTTTTCATCCCATACTGGAGAGCACTTGCCAATGCAGTTGTTGAACCAAACTGTAAGCCACTTCAGTCTAAGAGTTTGATGCACATAACCTAAATAATTTCTGAAATCCTAGACATGTTCCCAAACTACTAAATTATGGAACAAACAAAGAGCTTCTGCTCTCCACTCCATTGTTAAAATCAGATGGTTACAAATGAGGATTGAAACACTGATGTGTCTAAACTGGATAGCTAAACCTTTTTAGTAATTACTGAACTGAGGTGTCAATTACTAATCACACACTAAAAGAAAACCAGGCCCTAAAGTTTTTTACTTAAAACTTAGATATTAAATTGTCTGAAGTATCTGAGCTTGATAAGATTTTTCATTATTTTATTTTTGTCTCTGTGTGAATTTATTAAATTCTTCTAACTTTTTAGGACTCCAATTTGTGGCTTAGAATCTAAAATACTCATTTCACTGTAGCACCTACTGAGATGGTCCTCAGAGGCAATTTCAGCTGTCCTTTGTCTGACTCAGATGGCCCTCCAACTCAGGACAATGCTGCTGTCATTTCCCTAAATGGGAGCAAATCCAGTATTACGGCTATGGGAATACCTAAGTATCCAAGCCAATATTATGTGCTTCATTTTGGGAGGTGGATCTTTCATTTCTAGGCAGTACATTTCTAAGCACCATAATGTTTTATCTCTTTCTTTACATTACAAGGAATTTAGAGATAAATTCTCTCTATATATTGGGAGAAATATATGCATGGTAAGGTCTCTAAAGTCCAAGACCATACAGAAAAGAAATATTCTCATTTGGACTGCAAAACTATCTCTCAGTAGGAGAAAGGAGAATTAAAATTCTGTGGTGTTCAATTATACCACTCTTCTATCTGAGACCATACTCTGTTTGAGATATGCAACAATTCCAATCCAGTAACAACTATCAGTGTAAGGACAAGAAAACTGAGAAACTTCAGAACTCATTCTCTACCTCTTCATTTTAGGAAAGTTGCTTTTTTTTTTACTTCATCTCCCTAGGGATTTGTGAGGACCATGAGTGTATTCATACATCTTTGTGAGAAAATAATGTCTTTCATAATTCTCTAAAAGTTAAGGACAAGTACTTTCATCTGTAATAATGAGTCCATTCTGCTCTTAAAATATTTTACAGAGTTTCTATCCCTTAGTTTATTAATAAACTTTGAGATAAATCTTTTTGAATTCTGTACTACTGTGTGTGGAGAAGAGGGAAATAAAAAGAGCAGAAAAATAACTTTTTGGGAGCAAGACTTAGGAAGAAACTGTTAAGTGGTTCTTGTATCCATAATTTTTTATGCGAATCAAGATAAGTTCAGAGTCTGCCCCAGGCTATCTTGCTCAAAGAGCAAAGACCCAAACAGACATTGTATTTTCCAATTACAGAATTGCAACTATATTAACTGCCAAAGGTTATCTGAAGTTTAAGAATAATATAAAGAATTTGAATTTTTTAGAATACTTGAAAAGTTATCTCTGATTTTTGAACATTAAGGGCTATTAAAATCAGAAAATGTAAGGGTACATTTCACTTTGTTTAAAGTTATTTGAAAAGGGTTTCTTCATAAAGAAAAAAACCCCCCACTTTTAAAATGTATGATAGTTCTTCTGCCTGTATTAATTGCTGCAGTCAAAGAATTCATACAAACTGTCAACATCAGATTTGCAAATCCTAAACTTCTATATTTTGGAAATGAGTTCATATAAACATCTTCTGTGGAAATTAGGGCCTATTAAAAACTGTTGTGGTCCTTTTAATTGGAAAATTATGATGAATAGAAAATAATTTTTAGGTGTTTCCTCAGACCAGGAAAGAAATCTAATCAAAAGCAGACTGATTTTGTGGCTGCCATTATCTAGAGTCTTATTTGGTGCAAAGGAAAAAAAAAGTAGAATATGGACTGGGTTACAGTTTTACAAATGCCGTGTAAGTTTTGAATGTTTCCCTCATCTAGGTCCATTTTCCAAAGCTCTTCTATTATACCTGTTCAATTTATATAGATAGTCAAAGAATCAATATAATAGAGAATTGAACCCTTCCTCTTGCATAAATCTACAAGTACCTTGTGTGTTGAGCTATTCTAAGAATGTTTTCTTGGAAGAATTTTTAACACAAGACTTCTGAAATCTGTCTTTGTAGGACATGAAATAAATTGACTCCATGCTTCTCAGAAGACAAAAAAGAAAATGAAGGCTTCATTTACAGTTTACTTTGTTTCTTTTATAGCATGCTGCAGTAAAAGGAATGCTATTCGTGCATAGCGTTTGACACCTCTCAAATCCATTGGTTAAACTACTGACATAGTAAATAACACCTGCAGAGAGGTTTGCTATGGGAAAGAATATTGCTTGCTTAAAATGTTTGGGGAAAAAGGGAGAGCTGTTGAAAGTTCTCTTGGGAAGAGCTAGCAGTTCTCAGGCTCAGAAATATTGAGCCCACAGAAATTTTGTTTTCCTCACAGTGGACAACAGAAATGTGTTTAAAATCTGTTTACAGAAAGAGAACATATCTCTTGCTCAGCTCTACTAAAAACTAATACCTTTGTTGCCTATAATTTCTTTAAATGAACTGGATATCTGTTTGGGTTGAGAGTATGATCACAGTTCCTTGAATTGAGTAAATTTACAAGTGTCAAATACCTAGCCAATATTTCTGTAGCTCATAATTAAATTTCTCTCCTCTGTTCAAAAACTGACAAGAAGCCAATAACTAATTCATAATTTCTTTGCCTCCGAACTCACTAATGATTTGAAGAGTGCACATTTTTAATTTAAGCAATACCTGTCAATGTCAAAACAATTCCAGTGTCACCCTGAAAGGTATTATCTTATTTGTGAGTATAGTAAGACAGAAATATAAAGAGTTATTGTGTTCAGAAATTTTGTGACTCATTGTTATATTCACTATCTTTGGATTAATTGCTTCCTTGAAATGTAGCAAGTATCATTCATGAAAATATGAATAAAATATTGAATAATATTCTTAATATTAAAATTTACAATGCTTTCACACTGATGGTACAAGAAGATTGTAAGATAAAATATGTTGGTCTAAAGTTCCAGTTGTCTTAATTCACTTAGGACTGTAATGACATTTAGAGAAAATAAACATTTTACAAAAACATTCACAAAATACTGATAAAAACTATAAATTACATCTTTGCAAGTTTAGAATAGAATAGAATAGTGAAGTTACAACAATCACCTAGTTCAACTGCCTGACCACACCAGGTGTGACTGAAAGTTACAGCATATTATCAGGGGTGTTGTTGTAATGCCTCTTGAACATTAACAAGCTTGGATCATCAATCACCCCTCTAGGAAGCCTAGAGTGTTTGAAAAGTGTTAGTCCAACTCTTGGGAAAAAAAAGTTTCCTGATGTCCATTCTGAATCTCCCTTGATGCAGCTTTAAAGCGTTCCTACACATTCTGTCACTGGATACCAGGGGGAAGAGTTCAGCACCTCCCTCTCCATTTTCCCTCTTCCGTAAGATCTAGGGAGCAAGAATCTAAATTTGATGTTCAATCAGATCTGCAAATATGATACAGCATAATAGGATCCAAGAGATTAAAAATAACTTTAATAGTTTTGATATATAACATAAGGTGTCATTAGACATGTGCCAGAGGTAAACACAATGTCGTCTTCCTTTCTCTCCATCCTCATGAAGGATGGAGATGAGAGAATATTTTTTCTCTGTTATGCTGCTGTTCTTGAAGTTTTATTGCAGTATTTGGAAAAGCAAAATATTTGTACTGAAGGAGTTACAAAGTATTTCACTATCAAAAGACAAAAGGTGGAAGGAGAAAGAGTACATCATAATTTTCTCTGTCTTGTCTTCTATTCAGCTATCTAAGGCACAGTGGAGTTAATTAGAATGTTTTCACGGGCAAGTTGAGAAAGGTGGATCACAGGGGGTATGGGTTAGAAATGTTATTAAGTTTGGATTCATGCTGGCTTTTTTGGTTATGATGTGCCTTTCTAAAGCTTTAGTTTCTAACAAAACTGGATCTGCAGCCACAGCAACAGCAGGAACAGATTTACAATTGTAAAACAGAGTCTTGCCCTTCTCCGATCACAATTGTGTGTTTGCTGGTTCTAGTGCTGTATTTCAGTGAAGTGAAGAAAGGTGAAGAAAATATTAAAAGGTCAGCAGCTCAGATTTAAGGCAACTGATTGGGAAATAGCGGTGTGTATCAAAAATCTGGAAATTTGTGAATAATATTCTTTTAAAATGGGTAATATCACTTCAAAATGACACTGTCAGCACAGACTTACTGCAGAGGACAAAAATGTGTCAAAAGGCTTCACAGAAAGGAAGGATTTATGGAGAAATTGACAGGTCCCCATCTTCCTGACAGACTGCTGGAATCACATATAGCATTACACTAGAGAATCTCTGATTCCTCAGGGACTGTGTAGGGCGGTCTGTGCTGTGCACATATGACCACTGACTTCCTGTCTGTATCAGGAAGGACAGAAGTCCTACAGCAGTCTGAAGCCCCGTGACATTGAGATCCATTTCCCAAGGTGATACCTCCTGTCTGGTGACCTCAATGGGACTTATTGGGAGCCTGTTCCTATCAGGGCTACTGTGGCTGCAGAGATAGCTTTTATACTTCTGCCATTCTCTCCTCCAAATAAGCTTATCTCTGCTTGGTGACTCCTGAAGGAAATGCTAATTGTTACTGAAACCTTTGGATGGCTATGGAGCACACATTCAATGAAGTCTAAAACAGAAAAGAGAAAGGAAAAATAGAACTGAGAAGCTGTGCAATACACTAGCACACAACTGAAGTAGAATGAGAGACAGATGCTTGGTGACATTCCTCCTGTCTCAACCTGACTATTCGCTGATTGTTCTGACATATCAGATAGTCACTGTCAGATCAGAGTTGGCTAGGTCTGAAGCAAATACTACTAGGAAGCCATACAACTGTATTACCTCAAGTTCATCTATCTTGCTGCTCTACGAGGCTGATTAACTCAGCATCTGATGCTAAACCCAGCCCAGACTGTGAGATTTTAGGGCATGAACAGTAGCAAAATTTCCAGTGTTTTAATAGAGTTTTTATGTAAATACTTATGCATCCTGATGCTGCCTACAATTTTGGAAGGTTTTCCTTGATTTCTCTGTTGGACATAAGCATCTAAATCCACCTAATTATACTTTTATTGCTCAATGCTGCTTGGTTCTTATCTATAGCAAATTGTTTTTCTATCTATAGCCTTTAACTACACTGTATGTCATCAGGAACTTGAGAATATAGTCTGGGGGATGTAAAGCAAATATATAGCACACAGTTCAGCCCATGAAGTACTTCTTGACCTTGCTTTGAGCAAGCTACATCTGGAACCTGCATCACTGACGCAGCAGCAGTTAGAGTACTCAGCTGGGATATCAGTTTCCTCCTAAGTGCTTTCCACTTGACATGGTTAACTGAACCTAACCATGTTAACTTCATGCAGTAATTTTGAATGTAAGTGAAAAAATGGCTGTGGTTCACTCCACTGCTCTGACATCTTAAAACAACCAGAGCTGATACTAGAAAATCAAATTAATTTGTTTTATGCTCAATTATTTAGATATGAACTTTTCTGAGTGGCTAATGTGCCACTCATCAGAACATCAATGACTGATATTTTTAAGCAACTCCAAAGGAAAAGGTTAATTTCTCAAAGTGGAAACTTTAAGGTAATTTCAATATGCCATGAAAAAAATATTTACTAAAGCAAATGATCAGAAAATGGCAGCTGCTTAGTGCAACTAAGTGCAGCTTCATACACAGGTTATTGATTTTCCTTGGCAAGTACTAGAAAACTTCACTCCCTCTGTGTAACCTAATGACTTTGGTAATTTAGGATGCAGATAAACTCTGAATTCAGGAATGGAAAGAACCAGCTTCAACACATAGCTGGAGCAATTCCCAGTTATATATTTTCCCCAGTCATGCACTGTTCCTTTAGAAAATCTTATTATTCCTTCCCAACTGCATTATTTCTTGTGTTTTACTTCATTTTTGTATGTTCCAGAATACTGATTCAAGTTAATGCTTTTCAATACTCCTTTATCTATTTTCATGTAGCTCTGTGGTTTGGGAATTTTTTGCAATCCTTTTTTTCCTGAAGTCAGGAAACAAAAACTTTCTAGCATTTTAAAATCCAGTATTAAGATACATATTATTCTCATAGCTGAATGATTTTTCAATATAAAAAATGATCAAATGAAACTATTTTTAAAACCATGTAATAAAAAAATTCTAATAGTCCCCAAGGCAATAAATTTATCTCTCACACTGTTCCTATTGACAGTGATTGTGGACAAATGCACTAGAGCCATGCAATTACTGCTCTCCTTTTGAATTTCCAATGTAAGCCTAGTATTTAGCCCTATTAAGGAAAAAAAATTAATTTGATGTTTAAAATGAAGCAGATCTTTGCCAGCAGCAGCTACTCTCCATTCATGTATGTATAGTTAAGACTAAATACAGCCCGCCCCTTGAGAAGAAAGAAAACAAATAAATAAGAGGTCCTAACATCTGAAAAATTTATTGGAGATAATATTTATCCTATGTGACCTGAGCAAAATTACTCATGTCTTTCATATCTCTTTCCCTTACAGCATATATAGAATAATTGTGTACATAGACTTGAACAGAAAAAACACATTTTTCAATTTTCATGAAGAGGGTAGAGAGGGCAAAAGTCTAGACAGAAATAAACAGGTGCAATATGTCTAAGAATTAACTTGAAAATTGCAATAAGTAAACCTACTGCTAGTATAGGTCTCAATAATATAACTTGACTGAATTTAAACTGAATTTTTTACATATAAGTCACCATGAAATATAGTAATATTGATGAAACATCACCTTCTGCTTGACCTTAGCTATAGCAGGTGATTAGAACTAGGTAAGAGAACTATGCAAGTAACTTAAGAAGCAAAGAAAAAGGGAAAAGGACAATTTGGGTGGTAGGTTTAATGAATAACAGCCACCTTAGAGAACCTGGAATACTGAGAGTAAAGTGCAACATCATTAGCCAAAAGTTTCTGAGACACAGTCTATGCAAAACTGAGGTTGTGGAACCTCACATAACTTGAGATCATATTTACAACATTGAAAATTTTGATGAGACAGTTAAATAAGGACGTTTGATGTTCACAGTCCAGAAGTGTAGCAGCAGACTACAGATATTTTGGTGGGGAGACATTAGAGTTGTTCAAGGAAGAGAGGAGGGAGACCTGTAATGGAAAAAAGAACCAAACTGACCTAAAACTAAGTTTAAAAGAATTGATACATGCTTTGCATTGGCAATAGTATGTCAGGTTTTTGAAAATCTATGAAACTTATTTGAAAAATATAGCCCATTACAGTGATAATGCTAAGGTACCAGATTTTACATTGGTAGGAATGGAAGGGAAATAAAATACATAGGCATCATGTAGAATATATGATATGTATGATAAAATATATGTAAGTACCTTTTCTAAATAATATCATTATTGTCACGTGGCCAGTTTTAGCCACTTCAACCATAGTATCATTACAAAAAATTATGTGAGAATTACATAATGTAAAAGAGACTGGAGGTCAAAAAGCATTTAAATATGTGATAAATTGAAACAGGTGGATATTTGAGACATAAAAATATGATTTTTTTGTCTCTTCTTTCAATTGAGTAATCCAATCAGTATGTTAGTCCTAAAGGTCCTATCAAAACCTATAGGGGAAATATTCTACAATTACATAATTTTTGTGACTTTCAGAGATCAATCAACACTGTTTATCAAGGTGAGTATGAGATGTGGTCAAACAGCTCACATTATAAAATACAAATTTTCAACGAAAGTGTTTTATTGTCTAGACATCAGAAGGCCTGATTTGTAGAAATAACTGAGATTCCAAATTTTCATAGAAGCCTTGGCATTGAATTCACTTTTGATGGTTCCAAATATTTCTTTAAAGTAGAAGGGGTTTTTTAAAATTTAGGAATGTATAGCATAAAATAAACTTAGAAATGAAATTCTGGTTACCAATGAACATGTTTTACAACATAAAATATACTGACAATGACCCATCATGTAAATATATGGTCTCCTGGCTATTTTCCATAGAAATTTTTCTACTACATTTTACATCCTTTATAATGTCAGTGCAATTAAAAAAAATAGAACTAAGTCCATATCTATTCATCTATTAATTGCCTCTGAAAACTAAAATAACTAATTACTCAAATAAAAAGAAACAGACAGCATTCCTGACAGGAATTAAAACTCTTCAAGGAATTATTAGAAAATAAGCAATTAAATTGTACATCAAAAACTTGAGCAATATCTAGGCTTCAATAATCTGTGCTTTCTTTAAGTCAGGGTAATTCTTATACCTATTCAGATGAGAAAATGGATATGAAGTTTTGTCAAACTACACAGAAAAAAAGACAATTAAAAAAACCTTATGAAATAAGTCCTTTCTCAAAGCTTCTCCAAATAATATTTACCTTTTTTTCTCATTAGTTGTTACAAAGGTATTTATTCCAGCGCCTCTGCTGGAGTAGTTAACTATTTCAACATATAAACAGAGCACCTAGGCAGCATAGCACAGATATGAAGGAAGAAATGTATTTTCATGAAAGACAGAAAAAAAAAAAAAAAAAAGAATGTACTGGTTCATAATCATTGACTGGTTAGAAAGTACCATAATCATATTTAAAAATTTGAGAATTTGAGATCATTCCCAAAAGCTTGTAAATTCTAACAGTGTAACAGTTCCAATTTTCTAGTTTAGGTTTCAGTTTAAGATATTGAAATGGATTCTCTTATCCTCCATAGCTGTCTTTTTTGTAGCCCACTCTGAAGAATTTTAAAATTCTGGTTCTGGTAAAGCTACTTTGCTTTAAATCACAGAATTATATTCCTAAATCTAGATTTACTTGAAGTCCCCAGAGATTACTTTCAATTTAATGAATACTCTGCTTTTATCTCTAATTTTTGCCTATTAATCACAATGTTAATAAGAAGCTGAGGGAAATTATTTCACATGATTCTTCTCTTTGCTTCAGACAGACATAAATTTTCTGGGCCTTATTTTATGAGGGATAAATTTTCCTTTGGATCCATTTACCTGTTCATTTATAAAGTACTAAAATGTTTTAAACTTCTTTTCAAGTTTAGGCTATATCCAAGATCTTGATTTTTTTATGAGTCACCATCTGGATATCAAATTTGTACATTACACTTCAATTTTCTCATAGAAAAGTGAAACTGGAAGTTTTCTTGTCTTGTGAGATTTTTTTGTTGACTTTTTAAGTTGACCACTAGCTTACTTTTTCATTTCAGATCTGTGCCATATACAGCAAAGAACTATACCCAGTAGGACTAGAAAGAGATCTTCTACAGCCTAAAAACCAAAAAAATCAATCAAACAGCAACAAAATAACCCACCAAAAAACAACAACAACACCACCACAAAAAACCAAAAAACAACAGAAAACCACCACCACAACAAAAACCCACAACAACAACAAGAAAACAACCAACCAACCAAACCCCCTAGTAATATCACAGATGTAGGGAAAATTTCCCATTTTTATTATTTAAAAAAATAATTCTGAAGGAGTCTTTGTATTTACGTATGCTATGTCCTCCTTCATTGTTATGCACATTATTAAAAAAGTGTGTTTTATTTCCTGGTGATTATCAGACGCATAATGTTCCTTCCCTGATTTCCTTAATAACAAGAGTTTGTCCACAAGGAGCAGGGACTGTGAGTGTGCATCTTACAATTTTCCATTATTCTGGAGTAATAAATTCGGAATGAGAGGTTACCCGCATTATGAATTTAAGTCTTGGTTTGAGTTCATGTCCTAAATTTATTATTTTGAAATGCATGCAACAAAAAATATAAAGCTCTGTTTCAGGGTGATTCTGAAGAAGTGCTGTAAAATCTGCTTTTAAAAAAAAGATGTAAAAAATCTTAGTTTTTTCTTTATCACAAATGAGCAGTATTGTACTTCATGGGACCTCTAGGGAGGAAGTTATATTTTTCTCTCCTGCATCTTGTTATGACTCTCTGATCAGCTACCTTAACAAACTTCTGCTGAAAACTCAAGATAAATAATTATATATGATATTTTGATTAACAGTGAAAAATGTAATTTTCTGAAGGACATGTAAACCCTCAGCAAAAATTTCAGAGACCACTAGATATCCAGATTTTAGGACTAATTAATATCTGTTCAAGTATTTAACAGTAAAGTGTTAAAATTTAGGGAAATATTGAGTTTGTGTGTTTTGCTGGCAAACTCAAAGGAGAAAAAATGAAATCCAAGATTCACATGAAAATTGTAAAACTCTAGCAAATCCATTCTTCTTATAATAATAGATCCAGCTAGATATTTTTCAACTAAATCCTTTCTTGTCAGAAAAACACAGCTTTTCATGAATGAAAAAATGAAGGCAAAGTGAAAAATGTTAACTATAATGGTTTCAGTTTTCCATTTAGCTGCTATAATATCAGAAAGATTAGCTTTCATAAGTTTGAAATCTTTAAATTCTTTATATCTCTCAACTGGCTTTCATTCCCTTATCATATAGAGTATGAGTTATTTTTGTTTCCTTTCATGTTATTCTTCTTAGCCATAATTTGTCACAAAATGGTGAAAGGTCAACTCTACATCTATATGGTTATGATATCAACATTTATCACTCTCTAGTTAAATTTATAAAAAAACTTTTCTGCAGTTCCTCCCACTCTAAGCTCCCATAACTAAGCTACCTCGTTGTTATAGAAAAAAAAGGTTCAACTCCCATAGCTCAAATCAGATCAGGACCAGAGAGGTATTAAATGATACATAATTATCTGGCAGACAACTACATATTCAGGTTCCTCATCAGCAATACTACCAATAAAACACAACCCCAGAGAGTAGGAAAATGTTATTATACACCAAGAAATTTCAAAACATATTTCTTTAACTAGCACCTTGCTAGGGCATCAGCATGGACGTGTGGCCCCACATGATCTCCTGTGAGCTTGGAGGAGACTTCCCCCTCCACCACTTTGCCATGAAGCCTGACAGGGTGCAGGCTGCTCTCATGCCCCTTGGGGAGTTTCAGGATCTGGCCCAGGCAAGGCTGGGGCTGCCACAGGGTGATGCTTGGCAGTGCCTAACCATGGTCACTGTTCCTGCTCTTGTTCCAAGGGCTCTTCTCTACTGATTAATCATATTAAATAATTACATGAATCTGTTACACTGCTTCCCTTCAGACCTACCAGTCTTATTGTTTCCTGAGCTCACTCCAATGTTCATTGAAGTGCTTTAATTCTCTTGTGCTGTACTTGGAGGATTCTAAACAATAAAGGATACCTCATCATTCACATGTATAAATCCTACCCCAAAAGTAGTGTCATTGCCTATGGAAAAGTAACTGCTGCAATATATAATAAATATCTACTTTTTAGTTTATTTTTTTTAATATTATATGTCAATAGGATGACAATGGCACTTCAATACACTTCTCTTATAGAAACTGTACAGATACATAGTTTAATTGATATTCATGTTATAATATTAAGATCATACTTGCAATGAAATCCTATATCAAAATGGATAAGCTTAGTATTTGAACAGAATATTTGATGATTTGCTTTTTTTTCCCAGTTAGTATTTTCTTCCACAATATTCATGCCAAAGGGAGCTCAAACATTCGTCCTTCCTGTTCCTTCCTGAAATGCAGACATATGTTGTGAAGATATCCCCATCATATAGAAACTATTTCTCATTAGTTATTACTGAATGCCATCACAGAATATCTTAAATATCTTAAACATTGTATTTTATCAGTTTAGGGGGATATAGACAACTTTACTGGTGGAAGTGGTATCTGCATTATCCACTTTAGAGACTTAATTTAAACAGTCTCTGGTTTGGTCCTATGACATTAGTGGTGTCAACAGTTGGTGTCCATTAGATATAATTCCCTGGAATCACTCTTCCATGTTAATTTTATCTAAAAGGAGCCCAGATTCAGCAGTCTGGAAGCAGACTGGTGGCACACCAGGGTGTAGGTGAAAATAATAGGGAAATGGACTTGTTTCTGAACTATGACTCTCATGAAGAGGCATCCATTACAAAAGATGGGTTCAGAAAGATGTTTTACTGTTTAATTTATTTTCTAATTAAAATACCTTTTTTGGTTTTTTTTTTTTTGTAAAAGGCAATTAATTGCTTTAGACAGAATTCTGGAACAATAACTGCATTTTTTAGCACAAATACCAGATTTTAGATATAGGTCTTCATTATTTAGATGTGGTGTTGCTGTTGAGCACATTTTTCTAAATTCCAGGCAACATTTCTATCATACATTAGAAGTTTGTCCACTAATAAGTGGAAGGTGTTTAGAAGGGAAAGTCAAAGGATCACAGAAAATTGATTACATGTGTTTAAATTAGAAACCTACACATGAAGTTTCCCCTGCAAGGACATTGTAATTGATCTTTAATTGTTTGGAATTCATTGCTAAATCCTACAGCAAAACTGACAGAAAACCTAGCAAATATAAAGAATAATAATTGCTTATCTCTAAGTGGAAAACACATTTATATTAAATTATTGAAGAAGTAACGTGATAGAATAAAGAGACTAGGAAGCTTTTAATAAGGAAATGGTATAAGGTTTGTTTTGTAACAAAGTGCAAGAGCAGCAGAATTATTTTTTTCCTTGTATACCTAACAGAAATTTTCAAAGTTCATGGTTAGAGATGTGGGGTGACTAAGCGAACTACTTTAGTGTTAAGTCTGAGGCAGTAGTGCTACAGCACCTTGAGAATGTAAAAGATGTGCAGAGAGTATAGGGTGCCTAACATAATCCATTGCATACACCAGCTCTGAATATACAATACACATATATGATGAAAAGAGTTAAATTATACATCCAAATATACTGATTAACAATCTAACTTTTTTAAAAAAAACCTCTCTAAATTTTATTTGAAAGATTATTTTATATATATATATACACAGATATATATAAAATCCTTCTCACTCATAGCTCTTTAGACTCTAAATCCTAAGCTAACATTGTTGGTTTCAGGAAAGTACCTTTAAAAAGAGATCTGGATTATTAAATCATTGAAAATTTATAGAAATTATTCTGTCCAAATTCCAAAAATAGATTTAGGTTACTTGCTATATCCTGAAAATTGTCATTCCAGGGTCATAATGTTCTGAAAAATTTTCACTATATGCTTTGCTTTACAACTCTGAAGTTTGCATTGACTCTACCTACTGAATTTTCCTGTACCTTGCTTAGAAGGTGTAGGAATACAAATAATGATAGTGATATTCTACATGAATTTACTATGGAGTGCACTTATATGGAAGCACAAAAAATAACATTAGCACAATTAAACTGATTAAATTCTAAATGCTATATGGTTTTGGCTACAATTTTATACTGAAACATTGAACTTCTCTCAAGTGTAGTTACCTCCGCTTACCTTTGGCTGCCTCAGCTCACTAACATCAAACACAAAGAGAAGTCATGTTTGCATGGGAGTAGGGATTTCTGTCTAGTAGAATATAGAAGCTAAATGCATGTGAATCAATTCTTCTCAAAAAGGAGAGAGAACTAAAGCTATAGTCTTTACCTTCAGTGTGAAGGTTTTAACTCCCAAGCTGCTTGGTTAATATACATGGGAGGGGGTTGATAATTTTTTTCAACTTTATTCTGACTGACTTTTTCTTTCTTTTTCTTTTCTTTTTCAGAAGACTTTTTTTCTGTCAGTTTAACATTTGCAAATCTGAAAAAAAATTACAACTTCACTTCCAAGATAGAAAATAGCATCTCTAAAATGGAGTTGTAGTTCACCTTGTTCTTTATTCAAGGATGACTTTAGACTGGGGTGTCTACCAGTGTTTTCTGCACAGGTAAAGAAAATATGAGCAAAGAGAGAAGGAAGAAGTCATCAAAGGTATACTTTCTTTACATTACTTGATTTCCCCTTCTGTCCAGCCTAAAATGTTGTGTTTTCATGTAAAGTTTCAATTAGACAATGTAACTTCCTCATTCATATGATTATTTTTAATCTTTCTCCTTCTAATATTTTATTTAGGTTAGCCACATATAGATAAGTTTTCATGTTTTTAAATGTTTGGTATTTTATACGTAATTGTTCAATCTTTTAACTTGATTATTGCTACTGGAAACATCAAGCAAAAGCAGAAATTACACACTAGAATTTGTTACATATCATTTCTGGGGACAAAATTACAGTACCTTGGTAAACATAAAAATATATGTTGCTTCAAGAGATTTGTATTTGCCATAGTAGTGAATATAAAATATTTAATCTGGTACATTTGCAAGTATTTGTACACACATTTTTACAAGAAAATAATCTAAAGTATAAAACCCAGTAGTTCTACAACACAGAATTTTTGCTTTCTATAATAATCCACCCATTAAATAGGGAATGTTTCTGGGCATTAATCCAATTAGCAATCCTTCTATTCCTTTTTTATATTCTATTGAGTATCACAAAAATAGACTAGGATTTTTGTTGTGTGACTTCAGAATTTCTCTCTTCTTAGGGGAGATAGCTCTACAAGGTAATTGATTTTAAATGGCAATGTCAGATGGCCACTGGTAGGACTCCAGGACTCTATTAATGTTTCCAGGCCAGACTTAGATTGTTTCAGATCACTTTGATCTTGAAATAAAATAGCCATTCAGTTCAGGAAATACTCATGGTTTTGGCAATACAGATGAGAATTTACCTGCATTCTTTACACTGAAGACACTGAAGAAATAGCTTCTAAGTTACTGATACAGCAAAATATAAATAAATTCCTCTTCCACTGACAGCAATGGTGACAAGTCAAACAGTTACCAATGCACATCAAGACTGATTCCTCAGGGTTTGGGGTTTCAGTGTCTTGTTCTAGTGGGTAGGCTGCTTGATAGTCAGTGGTGCTGGGCCTTGAGCACAGGGTGATAGGGGCAGGGTAGTTTGGGTTTCTGCACGGGACTCATCTCTTCAAGGACACACTCTCCGAGCTCCGAGCCCCAAAGATAAACAACGTAGAAGGATGGAACACCGTCATTTGGAACAGTTGATTGGACAATGAATGGGGCATATGCAAATGGACTGAAACCTAGAAAAAGGGGGGGATTTTGTAACCCTCCCTCCTTTTGCTGGCATACAGGGAGCGACCCAGGCAGCCGCTGCTGTGGCTGCCGGGGCTGGCCTTGAAGGCCCAAAATAAAATTCACTTCAACCTTACCCTGCCTGGCCTCTGCCTCTGCCTCAGTTTCAGGCAAAATATAAATAAATTCCTCTTCCACTGACAGCAATGGTGACAAGTCAAACAGTTACCTATGCACATCAAGACCGTCAAGACACAGAAAACAATATTCACAAAAAAGGAAAAAAATGAGATGTATTTTGTAGTAGGATTTATCACCAGGAAAACTTACATCAAAAGATTCTGGGTTTTAATAGAATCACAGTTCACACAGAAGTATGTCTTTATATAGAGCAATTAAAAAAAAATAAAAAAAGCAAACCCAAAAGTGATAATTAAAAAAATGAAATAAAAATACAAAGACAGAGAAAAAGAAAGAAAAAGAAAATAAAAAGTCAGAATGACATTAATTTGTGGAAGATTTGAAAGAGTCTTGAAAGACAGATTAGTATGTAAAACTCCACTTAAATTGTACAAAATAAGCTTCTGACTAAAGCAAACTCACAGCCTAAAATGGTTCTGAAATTCTGATGTTTGTGGAAACCATGACTTAAGATACAAAATTTTTTATTCAGGGGCAAGCAAGGGGGCAACGTCCATAAAACACACATCATACAAAAGCCAAAAGACAGATAATCCCAAAACCTCAGTAAATATAAGAGTTACAACAGAACAATTAATGGTTAAAACAGAAAACTAACCGCCACGTTACGAAAATGTTCAGGTTTTCCAAGTGAGTAGATGAATCTTATTTTGACAGGAACAGCCATGGACTTAGAATACACTGAGAAGCATGTATTTGATTTTCAACTGTCTCCCATTATCACAAAAATTTTGTTTCTGATTCAGAAGGCAGGAATTGCACATGGCCAATTAGAGTTTCAGTAAGACTCTACTCAGTGTGAGAGTGAGATAACACAGCTTTAGATGATCTGATTCCCTCTTATGTCTTTCATCTGAGTGAAAAATTTACATTACATTTACAATTACACGTGTTTGAAGAACATGACCCTGAGTTTAGCTCAGATGGTTAGAGCACAGGGCTAAGAGTGCAAAAGTCATGGATTTGATCCCCATATGGGCCATTCATTTAGGAGCTGGACTTGATCCTTCTGCGTTCTTTCCAACTCAGACTATTCAGTGATTTTGTGTTAGTACAAAGAAAGATTCCTGTAACATCCTCAAAAAGGTGTGGAGGAAGGAAAAAAAGGAGTGAAAAAGAAAAATGTTATGCAGCTGAATTATACAGAGCCAGGCAGTTATTTTCTTGTTATAATCACACTAATACAATTTTTACTTTTATCAGATTCATGTCTGCAAAAATTATTCTTCTCATTCAAAGATAGAATTAAGATAGTTAAGGTAATGCATTGTGTGAGGATTTAAAGACTTACACTTTTAACAGAAACATGTGTAGATATGCATAATAACAAAAAAAAAAAAAAAAATTGAACATAAATCACAGTCTTTCCATTATTCCATGAAGTGGTATAACTCCAAACTTCACGTTTCTAGAAGAGTTATTTATTTGTCTTAGATTTTCTGAAAAAAAAAGAAAAAAATCTGAAAAAAAATCCATTTCATAAACAAATAATTTACTTTAAAAATTCCTTTGCCTATAAAATTTTCTTTGAATGTGAAACTTTCCTGGTCTGCTTCAATTGCCTAAGTATGAGGTATGAGGTAGGGTAATAGCTCTACTGGTTAATCACATCAAACAGGTGGTAAAACCTGTCCTTTGGATCAGGAGATCAGAGACCAAACATCTCAGCCAATACTCTGGAGAGTAGCTCTTTCTCCTAGAGGTTCAACAAACACTTCTGTGTTTTTAGCCAGGTTCTATATCTGCAGCCATTGAGGTTTTTCTCTTTAGAATATGTAATAATTTGATAAACGCTGGGCATAAAAAAGGTGTAATATGGTTAATGGGTATGCTAATTGTAGAAATAACTGTTCAAAGTTCTAACCTAAATTGTGTTCAGATAAAATATCAAACACTGTAAATTTAATAGCCATCTGACAAGTGCTGCATCTGTGTTTGTTTGGTTTGGGTTTTGCTTTTGTTTTGTTTTTCTTTTAACTCTAATAATCATTTAGTATTATAGGAAGGAAAAGGAAATAGGTCTTTGTACAACCTATGACAGCTGTAAGGAGAATAAATAACAGTTCCACTGAAGACTCTACAACTTGGAAATTTCCTGGCATATAAAAGTTCAAATCCACATAAACATAACAAAAAAGCAACCATTTGTTTAAATAGACCTTAGATTACAGGTGGTTTTGGGATATATAAAACCATATTCTTTAGTGATTAAAAAACCCCATATATAAATAAATAAATAAATTGTACAATTATATAATGTGATTATTATGTTTTATTTAAAAACTGCCAAAAGCTTCTGCTTTTCTTTTTATGACTCCAAAACTTAAGAGTGTAGAATTCATCAAGCTGAATGTGAAACATCCCTGTGCTTTCCAGGAGAGGCTTGATATGGAAAATAATTGCAAAATAAGTTAGTCTCACTTAAATCTTCTTTCACCTTGTGAACTCTAGCTTGGACACACACAGGCTCGTAGTTCTTATGGAAATTATCATGTTCACTTTAAAAAAAAGCTGATTACACAAGAAAAAGCAAATAAGAATTCAAAAGGAAAAAACAGCATTTTGATGGTTGAGGTAAAAGTAGTTAAGGTGTATTATACTATGATATATATTACTGAAAACACATTTTTCACTGAACACAGTTTGTGATTGAATTTCTAAATAATGGTTGAAGTTCTCCTGGGGTAAAATATTAGGGGAAAATATTGGTTCCTGCATGTGTACATTCAAAAGATTGTACCAACAGTAAGATGGTTGAATCCCACTTTTCCAGTCACAAAGTTTCTTTAGGATTCTAAGGGTCCTTCAAAGCAGTGGAAACTGTGCTCTGACCGTGAAGGTATTTTCAGATTATTTTTAAGCAAGTAACCTGGAAGATATTGAGTCATAGCAGTCAGTGGAGGAAGTTTTGTGGATGATGCCTCCAAAATATTTTAAGTGCCACCATACTTACCACTACTATGATAAGATGTGCTTACTTCCAAAGAAATGTTCAAAAAGTTAAACATGGATTTCAGATTATATAATTGTGCGTCGTATGGGGAACTGTACAATAGCTGAAATGAGGGGTTTCAGCACATGCAATCAAATAAATTTGATAAGTACTGAAGTGTTAGACCTAAGTATGCATGAAGGCACTCTCCAAAATTATATCATGATTCACACAAGGCTGCACATTAAGATATGTATTTACATTATTATATATTATAAGACATATCTATTACAGTCATGAGAGTTGTAACATCATAAAATGATTTGGTCAGAAGGGATTGTAGAGAGCAGTTTCCTTGGGGAAGAAGAAAACCCTGGAAAAACGCCTTGGGAAACCCCATTTTCAGTGCAGTAAGCAAAAGGCTTATTCACATGCTCTCTATGCAAATTGTTACTAGAATGTTCTTGGTTCTTTGTGTTACAATAGGCTAATTTTTGGTGCAGGAATTTTAATATTCTCCCCTATTGGACTATTCCCTCAGATGCCACCTTAACTCCCCATCCATACCGGGGTGCACAAGTGCCCCTGTCTGACCCTAGACCCTGCCTTTTGTCCCTTGCTACTACCTTGGTCCAGTTCAGTCCAACACAGTGGACGCCTTACTGCCAGTTGTTTTCATATTATTAAAATTGCTTTTCGGACAACTGGATTGAGGCTGCCTCTCTCTCCATTAAGTTGCCACGGGGCTGAGTCCTGAGGAAACTCAAAGGGGTCTGACTGTCTGGGCTCGGACCCCTGGGAGTTTCAAGGGATCTTTTCAAAGTTCATCTAGTCTAACTCCATGCCCCCAGCCACTACCACAGGATATCTTTCCCTAGATACCAAGGTCACTCAAAGGCTTTATTCAACCTGAGTTGAACCATTCCTTGAGTACTTCCATTAATATTAGATATGCTGCTAAATGGTGTTGCAATTGACATATGTCTCTGATTTTAATATGTGAAAATTTGCTTAAAACTGTTAAAAGCTGTAGAATTGTTTTTAACTCTGCTTTTCTCTTTTTCTATTTTACAGGGTAAGACACTTTGCAATCAACACCATTTATTGAAAATGAAAAATATGTAAAACTGCAAATCCATAAAAATAGACAGAAAATAAATAAAGAACATCTGCCCATTTCACTTCATGAGCTGAGCTCCGCCAATCACTAAACTGTCTGATGGCTGCCCTGACTGTAGGATGTAATAGCACAGAGTGAAGTGCTCTTGGCAAAGCAGCTGGGCTGAATCAGGGCTGTCAACGTGTGGTCACCAAGATGAGAAGATTCTACTGCTGCTGTCTATCTTCCCTCATATATTCTCTCAGATCTCTTGTATCTATCATTAAAGGACATTTCCTTTGGATCCTTCTTTCCTGATATTATGGATTTGAGCAGTGAGAGTATACTGCCATTTACACTATAGATTAATTTTGCTGTTTTCTTAGTTTAGGCTTCAAGACATTTTTTAAGTATTCTTTTTGTCAAAAAACAAACACTTGTGATTATTTTCTTCTTTGAGTAAAATACTGTGGAAATTATATTTCAAGTGATAAGAAAAGAGAAGAAAAGAAAGAGAAATACAAGTATATGGTAGTACATGATCTTGAACCAATAATTTTTTAATTTATATTTGATAAAGTTAAAGTTTCTGTAATTTTAATCCAGTACTGTACCATGTAAAATACACATGTATTATAAGGTTTTTTATTTACTTTAGGGTTTATTTTGCCATAATGAGTACTTTGCAAGTAATACCCAAATACAGTAAGAACTTGACATGATATTTCTGTTACAGAATACCACTTTATACTATATTTCTTATTCCTAAAACCTTTACTTGCTAAAATGGTCCCAAAAGTTCTTCTTTTATTACTAGCTGGGCTCCTAATTCAATACAGTTGCTTGCCATTTACATATTTTCTTGTAATCGAAAATATCTAGATACATGCTTTGCTTTTCATTACCTTAAGTATTAGAAGTAGTAATTCCAGTGTGGTAAAATGCTTTTAAAAAGTTATTGAATTTTTTTTTCATTTTTGTCAAAAACTTTATAAAAGAGATTATATTTAATCTATAGAAATATGGATATTTAATGAAAAAACAAGAGTGTCTAGAAAAAAAATTACATTTATACTATTATACTGCATATGAAAATGAAATTGCTTTAGTGTAGACTTACATAGTTTCAAAACCTAAACCAGAAGCCATCAGACAGGAAGAGAAAATACACATGTTAAAAATATAGTTTACATTACCTGTGGACAAACATATATTTTATCCATTTGATTTATATCATAACACCTTAGAATTTTTGAAATTCTTGACAAATAGTATAACTAATCTAGAATGGCTAGATGCAAAACTATACTTAGAAAGTGTTAGTAATTGTTCACTTTAAACTGGAAGTACCTACTGAGATCCTCTTCCCCTGGGCTCTATCTGGTACTATTCAATGCTATTCAGTACTCTATCAATATTTATTACATCTATATACATTATCACATTGGAGGAAACTTCAGTTGCAGGAGGATTGGATTAGAATTTCTATCATTTTGAGACACTGGAAAACTGTTATAAAAAATAAAAAAAGGGTTTAATGATGTCAAAGGCATAATTCTGCACTTAGGGTACAAATTATTTCAGAAACTGGAAGAGCAGTGTGATGGTAGATTGCAATCTCCAGAGCAGGCTTTGGGGATTAAGGTACAAACTAAACTGTGGTGAACATCTATTGAACTAGTTTGCTGTTCTGAAAAAAAGATAAATATTAGGTTGAGGTGTACAATTATGTGGTGTCTGTAAGGGTAATGGCTCTTCTGTACCTGAACGTGTTAAATTATAGTGTATACTCTGTCTCTAATGTGTGGATCAGCTGGGGAAAGCCAGGGCTATAAAAATGTAATTTACAAGAAAAGTCTGAAAGCATTTGGACTTGCATGGGTGGAAAGGCAGGGAGGAGGTTATAACCTTTTTCGAAACCACACAAAAATATGGTTGCAAACACCAAAGATAAAAAATAAAGTGTTTTGCATAGCCACAGTCAAGTGAACTGGAAGTAATGGATGTAAATTGCATCAAATGAGACTTTAGTTAGAGATTAGGAAAAACATAAGCTATTTTTAAAACCTGTGATAGATTGCCTACATGCATTATGGATTTTTCCTCACTAGACATTTATAAGGACATGTTGATTCATCAAAATTATTCAAGCAGATGAATATTTTGTGAGCCATTTTATTTTGATTCTTTTTATTACAAACATGCTAAATATGGATGTTTCTTGGCTATTACAATGCTAAATAATAGGAGGAGCCACAACGTGGAGGTTGAAAATGGATGTGATAGATAAAAATGATTTTCAAGAATGTGAAGATATACAATGCTGTTACCTTTGGGATTGAGTGAAATGGTTAAGAATCAAAATGGATGATTTAATTGACTGGGTTTCTTAGAGTATATGGAGACAAAAAGACATTACGTATTGCACAGCCTAGGGGCTGGAAGATAAAAAATATTCATACCTGAGAGAAAACTCATTCAAAGACCTTTGGTTCAAAACTTTATCTTTCTAAATTAGGAAAAATGTATTTGCCAATAATTCTACAATAGTGAAAAATCAGTATTTAAAATAGCTCATGGAATAGTAAGTTTTTTATTCAGAATCTCTGCTTTTTCTGTGTGAAATTAATCTCTGTGCATGTTGTAGTTAAATGGTATCTTCCTCTTAAAATGGTGGTATTTCACAGGGTATTCTGAGTTGGAAGGGACTCATAATTATGATCAGGTCCACCTCTCATGTAAATTACCTGCATGGGGCTTGAACCTACAACCATAGTGTTATTAGCACCCTGCTGTAGCCAACTGAACTACTTATAGGGATAGCAGTGCATAGAAAATCTGGTCAAAGACAAGTGAAATAAAAACCAAAGTATTCAGGAGTGAATGATAATGCTAGCTTTCTGCATTCCGTTAGATAAAGGAAATTTAAAATCTTGTCACTATAATACAAAACTACAAAGTGTCGTTGTTAAATTCTGTTTCAAAAAAGTATACCTTTTCAATACATCTTTCTTGTGGATGGAAAATTGCCACATTTGAACTCTGAGATTGTGACATTATTTCTGTACTTGAGAAATACACTAAGAACTTTAACTTGTCTAGGCAAAAGAAAGCCTTGACCTTTTTTCAGATGAAATACCTCAAAAATATGGTGATGAGGACCACATAAAAAACCATAATGCAAATCTTCACTTTCCCTACGGGGAGAACCTCATCTCACAGGTTACTTGTTCCAGATCAGAAGACAAAGTAAGATAAAATCTTTTCCCTTTCTACATGTACTTAGCTCTCTCTTCTGTAGTGTATTCTGTTAAATATAACTTTTTAACCTGAACCTTTAACTTGAGACTTTAGGTACTATTTAAGATTCCAACTAGCAGAATTTTTAATGGAAGTGTACATCAAAATTTTAACCTTTTTAAAAAAAAACTTCATTGTTTATGGAAATAGTTTAAGGAATTTAGTTCATACTTTACATAGGTTTGCAATAAAATAATCTATATTAAATAATATATTTCTAATAAATATTCCTAACTGCTGATATTATACTTTAGATGTATGTAAATTTATTACATTAATGGAGTCATTCAGTAGAAGTGATTTGAAATCAATTTAATGCATTTAATCCTTTTCCTTACTAGAGGAAAACAGTATGGTAATATTTGTATTTTACTTTTCAATAATGCTTTTTTAAAACAAGATTGTTGAATATTTGATCACCTTCACACAGTAGAGATATAGTATATTTTATTATTCAGACTAAAAATAAGGCACTGATATATAACATCAATGAATTTCTGGTCATTAGGTTGATAGTTAAATTTGCAATCTCTTTTCAGTTTGACTTTCTACTTTTTTTTTGATGGCTACATTGTTTATTGATTTTCTTCTTTCTAAATTTCACTTATACCTTTTACTTTATTTCTCTTTTATGTAGCTTATGATAATGGAATGAATAATCAATAGGAAGTTCGTCAGTATTATGGGTCAGAAATGGCTACAGACTTCCTAGAAAACTTTGTGTGATAATAACAGTCAATGTTTGCAGCAATGTAACAATGTTTCAGGTTCTGTGACTCTCTTCCGCTACTTATCAGACACTAATTCACAAAGAGGCTATTTGTTATTTATCACCTAGGCCTAAACATGACTTTAATATGATCCAGGACAATCTGTAAAATATTTTATTATTAAGTATTAACTGGTCTTCCCCAGTTTTCAGAAATCCGGTTCTTAGGGCCTCATCTTCCCTGTAATCTATGGTGGAATTAATTTCAGGGGCTCTGAAGCAATACGCAGCAGCATTTGCTGAGGTGTCAGGCACTACCAAGGCTCTCAGTGCCAGCAGTGGGGTTTCTTCCTGTGGATCCTATTACCCAAGGTCTCCTATGCTGCTGTCAGAGGCTCAGAAACTTCTATGTGCCAATTATTACCAAAAGAAAAAGCAGTTAAAGTACCACTCTACTCATGGAAGAGAAATTTGATTCATTAAAAGAGATAATGGCAATTCCATTGGTATGCCTGAATTTTGTTTAAGGTAATTTCAAAGGCTCATATCTTTGTTAGACCATAGCATTAGAAAAAGATGAAAATGCAAAAGAAGGTGAAATGATATTTAAGTTAAAATTTGATTTTACCTGTTTGACCTGGAAGTAAACTACCCAAAATTAAACTAAAGAATTTATGTTCTGAGTGAGAGACATCAGTGAGAGAAAAGACAATCTCTTGAGTGAAAGAAAATCCATGTTTCCATCAAACATTCTTTAGACTTCTTTCTGCTTTTGTTAATCTGACATTATCAAAGTTTGGGTTTTTTTCTTTTTTAATCCTTCACTAATAGGCTTTGGGTCCATAATATATAAAATAATAAAAAAAATAAAGATAGAAAACAGTATTTATAAATATTGAAAACACATATTTTTTAAAATTGATCTTTCTGAAATCATAGATGACTGCAAACAAAATTACCAAAAACTTTTGCTTCATGTGGTAGCCTCTATTTAAACTGTTGTAGAAAAAAGTTTGCAGAGGAAGCAGCAAATATCTGCAGTATGTGATAGGCAAATAAATCCCCCCAAAACCAACCACAAGCCACACATGTACTAAATTGCCACAGTCATGGAAAGAGTGCATCACTAAAGTAACTGAAATATCAAATATCATTTCCAGTGATATATAAGATATTGTTATATCTTATTGTTATAAGATATTGAACTCTTGGTCCTGTACATATGTACATGTAGCCCAAGTGCAGGAATTCTGTTACTTCTTAAGTCTGAGTTACTGTTCTAGTGTCTTTGAACAGTGTAGTAGGAAGCAGGGATCAGAAAGACTTCTTGTACTGTCTTTTCTCTTTATACTTTCCTGGAACAGTTTATCATGGCTGAGTCATAAAGGGAACAGATTGTAATATTGTCTTGCAAAAATCCATTGACCTTGGTAGGAATGCCTTGTGAAAGAGAACTCAGCTTAGTGGAAGACATAAAAGTGGGGGCACTGAATGAGTTTCCTATACATAAAGAAGGGATCAAAAGGTGACCTTTTTTTTCCTACAAAAGAGCAACCAACTAGTAACTTCAAATAATTTAACTTCTGAACTTGGTCCTAAAAATAATATATTAAAAAAAAAACCCTCCTTTTTGTTCTCATGCGGGCAAATATGCTATTTTTGGAAAACAATCTACCAGATAAGTAAAACTATGAATCTTGTAGCCTGGAATTAGTTAGTTATTCAAATTTTACTCTAAATAAACATAGCAAAAATACTTCCTATACCAAGCATAAAGTAGGAGCAGATAAAAGGGCTTTTTTAAAACAATTAGTTGTGATTAAGAAGTGTGTAAATCCTGATCTTCAATCAGTCATTTCAAAATTCAACCTAAAGCAAAGAAACCCCAAAACTGCCCTGCAAATTTCTCATTACAGTGTCATTTCTAAATGAGATTTCCAGCTGAACTGCAATAGTGTTTAGTTAAACAAGTTGTCAGATTGTAATTTGTATGTGCAATATGGAAGTTATTCAAGGGTAACATTCTGAACATATGCATAATTATCAGAAGAAAAGATGTGAGATATATTAATTTAGTTTCCATTAGAGAAAAAACAAACATGAACTGCTCACTGCAGTAAATAAAGAAGTCGGACTTGTCTGTATCTGGGAATTTCTTATCTGAAGAAATGAAAAGAATACACTGTGTACTCTTGATCTTTCTTTAAAGTCATCAGTTATCAGTATAATAGACTGCCTTGTAAGAACCTGCTGCAGGAGAACCTCAAACAACATATATTATTATTCTCACTGGAAAAAGGTATCTGGTTTACTGCAGCAACAGCTATTTAACTGCTGGAATACCTATCTTCTCTTAAGTATGCAAGAACACTGGAATTTTTAATATGTTATTTCTTTGAGTCTTACCAGAATTGTAGAGCATGTCTAGAATACAACCTACATAATTTAGACCGAAACAATTCCAGTTATCTAAATACCAGCATTTTGAAAGCTAGGGGTAAAAAACTAAACCCAACAAAACTAAACCCAAAAACACAAACAAAAAACCCCCTAACCCTCAATAAATAGGCACATGAAAACAATATTTTTCTTAGTGGTTAAGCTCAAAAATTGAATTAATGGCCTTGAGAAAACTGTTACTCTTATAATTGCAGAAAAGAAAGAATTTCTTTAACTTTTTTTTTTTCCTGTAAGATAGAGGTGGTTTCAGTTTCCAGGTGAAATGAGTAAAAGAAAAAATATATAAAAAAGGTAAATATATAGTTGAAATTTGTATTTTTGTACGGATATTAAGGTCCAATCTTTTTATTTCTACAGTGAAGAAAACTCAAATATTTTATCTATTTCTCAGTAACACATTAAAACACTTCCTGTTTTCTAACAAATATTCTTAACCTTTCAGAAAAGGGTTTCTTAGAAACTGACCCTAAATCACCGGAACGATTATCAGTTGTGCTTCTTTTTATTTTGTTGCTACTTCCTTTCTACCTATATTTTCCCATAAGATTACACTATTTACACTTCCTTATATCTATAACATTATTTGTATCATAGTCTTTCTAGTTAAAAGCCAAGGCTGCCAGCTTTAAACACTTATTGAAATATAATCCTAAAAGCTTACTGTTTTTCTCTATTTTTTAAATTTTTTTTTAAACCTGCAACTAGTGTTATTCAGTTATTTGGTCATCCCAAGTGACAAAGAAAAAATTCTAAGACAGCATACAGTTCTCTCATATAGCATAAATACATAAAAATAAATTATCAATGACATTACTAAGGTGTCTATAGATAATAATAAGTATATGAGGTGGTTAAAATGTTGACATCTTAGGAGAAGTGGAGGATGTTTGGAGTGAGGGCATTTGTCTTCCTAAGTAGCCTTTCTGCATGCTGGAACTCTTCTTTCTGGGGATGGTTGAACATTTGCTTGCTAATGGGAAGCAGTGGGTGAATTTCTTGTTTTGCTTTGGTTGCATGTATAGCTTTTACTTTATGTGTTAAGCTGTCTTTATGTAAATCCACACATTTTCTCATCTTTACCCTTCCAATTACCTCCCTCATATCTGCAAAAATCTAAATTCATAGAATCACAGCATCATCATAGAATCATAGAATGGCCTGGACTGGCAGGATTCTTAAAGGTCATTGACTTCTATGGGCAGGAACACTATGAGCAGGGACACTTTTCACTAGACCAGAGTGCTCACACCCAATCTATCCTGGCATTAAACACTTGCTACTAAGGGCAACTTATTCCATGCCTCATCATCCTAACAGGAAAGAATTTCTTCCTAACATCTAACCTAAACCTTCCCTCTTTCAGTTTGAAGTCATTCCCACTTCCTGCCACTACGTGCTCTTGTAAAACCTCTCTCTCCATCTTTCTTGTAGGTTCCCTTCAGGTGCTGGAAGGTTGCAATTAGGTCACCTGAAGCCTACTCTTTTCCTGAACAATCCCAATTCTCTTTGCTTTTCCTCATAGGAGGAATGTTCCATCCCTCTAATCAACTTGGTGGCCTCCTCTGGACTCACTCCAACAGGTCCAGGTCCTTCCTGGGGACCCTAGAACTGGGTGTAGCAGTGTAGATGAGGTCTCACAAGACTGGAGTAGAGGGGGCAGCATCACCTCCCTCCCCTGCTGGCCACACTGTTTTGGAGGCAGCCCAGGAGTGCATGTTGCCTTGTCATGTCCAGCCTCTCATCCACCCCAAGTCCTTCTGGGCAGGGCTGCTCTTGATCTCTTCATGCTCCAACATGTGCTGATAGCAAGGGTTGTCCTGACCCAGGTGCAACTCTATGCATTTGATTTTGCTAAACTTCATGACATTCCCATAGGTCCATTTCTCAAGCTTGTCCACATCTCCCTGGATGCCATCCCATCCTACAGATCTTGTTCACCTTGATGCTTCATTATTCAGAGAGTTATATAGTCAGTCTGGGTTTTCTTTATTTGTTTTAATTACACCATTATAAAACAGAAACTGGATTTAGTTATGTCTGAGAAGAAAAGGAGAGGTAGACAATATGAAATATATTAAAAAAAAAAACCCTGACAGCACTTATTTTGATTCATTAGAAGAAAAAGAATGTTGTTTCTAGTTATCTTCTGGTGTGCAAGTATTTCTTGTCTGAATTTAAGTATTTATTAAATTGTGATGACCAGAAATAATATTATAACGATATCAGCCTTTTGACCATGGTCCTGAAATACTTGAAAGTTTTCCTTTTAAAATCAAAAATTCTGAATTTTGTGTAAATTTCTACTTAAGTGGAAGAATGCTTACATAAGCATCATTGTTGAAAAAGAAAGTTCCTAAAATTTCTCAGAAGAGAATGAATTCACTATCTAATTACAGGAAGCCACCAGTAAACAATCTACAAACATTTAAAATACAAGAAACACTGAAATACACTGATCACGTTTGTCACGTTCTACTGTAGGAAACTGGAGAGTTCTTTTAATGGTGGATGGCTGAGAACGAAATTAAGCCAAACAAAGCAAACATTGTATCTGAGAACCATTTATCGGTAATGAAAGAGCAAAATAAAAAGGAGTTACCCTACCAAAGAGGGCTAGAAAAGACAGGGCAAGAGGAAGAAAAATGGAAGGGAGCAGGAGAGGGAAAAAGAGGTGAAAAGAGGGGAAAAGAGGGGGAAAGAGGGAAAAAGAAGGGAAAAGAGGGGAAAAGAGGGAAAAAGAGGGTGTTACCAGCAGAGGTAGGCTGTGCCATTGATGTCCCGAGGTGGGGCAGTGCCTGCTGCCTGCCTGTGCATGGCTCCTGCAGCAACAGACGATCAGACACGAGGTGAGGGCACTTGGGCAGGAGGTGCAGGAGCCTGGACAGGGTCACGGTGAGGATGGGCAGGGGGCAGGCTTGGAGGCAGGCTGGGTTGGATGCAGGTGGCTCCGGCAGCGATGCAGAGATGAAGCAGGCAGGATGCTGGTCAGGGACACAGGGAGGCAGGATAGATGTGAGAATCAGCAAGAGCCAGCAGAGGCAGGAGAGCCAAAAGGCAGGACTCCAAATACAAGGTCAAAAATCTCCCAAAGAGTCAAAAGGCGAAGGACAGAACAGCCCACTGAGCTTGGGGATGCAATTACTTTTTATGCCTCTGGCTCCTCCCCATGTCTGACTGCTGACAGGAGACCATTGTCTAAGTCCAACGTCCTACTGCAGTCCGCTGCTGGAGAGCTTCCACCACTTGACTGGAGAATGTCTCTGGAGTACAGTGTCTTCAGTGTTCCCCTGTGGACTGCCTGTCCCATGTGAGACCCGAAATGGTGGCCAGGCAAATTCTCCTCAGACACAAGGCTTTCCTCCATCTTCTCCTTGCTGCATGCTGGACATGGCACATGTGCAACCTCTCCCCACGTGCCTCTGACAACAATTGTTGAGGAATAACAAAACTCATTGGCTCCTCTCAACATTATAACTTATAAATAGTTTATGAGCAGGAAGTAAGGAGGTTTTCTAGTTGTATCCTTTGTCTGGTATCCTATGCAAAGTAATAACCCTAATAATAATCTTTAATATAATATATCCCTATAATTTGCATGTGATAGTTTTATAGTAATTTCTCTTTGTGGAGAAAATAAGTGCTTACTGTGTTGTTGTGTTCTTGCTGTGACAGGCCAAATTTACTTAGAGGCTTCTTATTTTATTAGTGTGTCCTTTGTTACAGAAATTACTAGCTTAGACTATTCCAGCTCTGTTTTCCTATAGTGATATTGTTTATTTTTATTTGAATAATGGTTACAATGTTTTTTATGAAGCTTTCATTTGAGTCAATTTTATTTCATTTATACTTTATTGACTAGTATTGGTTTTTTTCCATACCGTTAATTCTTTTGATGCCCAAAAGATTGGCTAGAAATAAATTCCCATAGATATCTACAGAGCAGGTATTTGTTTATTGCAGCACTGATGGTGGGGGGGATATCTCCTCCTAACTCACCCACCTTTGTGAAGTGCTATGGTATATTTATACAGTAAGTATTTCTTAGTAGCACTGTGCCGCTACAACGTCACCACATACACGCCAGAACTAATTTACACAGTATGATCTCATGTTTATAAATAGTTCTTTTGCACTGTGCTTGGGCCTCCCCAGTTTGGGGGTTGTTGGGAGTCTTTGATGAAGGCTTCCAAGGTCGTCTTTGCATCTGAACTTTTCAACTTTGCCTTCAGAACATGAGCAGTACCTTGGTTTTTCTTGTCTTAACTGGTCTAAATTCTTTATTTTGTGGCTAATTGGCTTTACACTTACCAATTTTTCATTAGTACTATATTTATCTATCTCTAAAGCTATCCACCTGGTGAGTTTTTTCTTCTTTTTTTTTGTCTATTCAACATTAAGCAGCTAGTTAACCATATACTAGCCATTACATTGTATAAAAAGTTATTTATGTCAGGTTATATAGGTGCAAAAGTTATGATTCAGATGATATAGGCATAAAAAATAAGGATTCAGATTATATAAGTGTCAGGTTATATAGATACATAAAAAGTCATGATTTAGGTTATATTGATATCAGGTTAAATAGATATATCAGGCTATATTGATATCTTATAACTCAAGCTGTATAAGCACCTTGTAATTTTGATCTAAGTTATACAGGCATCAATTTACACAAGTTTTTGAATACTTCTGAAGACAGGAAAAGAGATAGTTTTTTTCTGTATAATGAGACCAAGAAGTTTTCCAAAACTCATATGGGATTTTTCCTATTTGTTAATATATTAAAATAAAATAAATGAATAAATAAATTAAGCATAGTTAGCTATTGCATACATATTTTGAAGGCTGTGTTTCCTATCTCTGTGATAGGTTTTTTTGGGGTTGATAAACACATTTCTTTGTATTTAGTAGTTACACAGTTAATGACAGATTCACTTCTGCATTTTTTTCCCTAAATAAAGTTTATTATTCATAACACTATAAGCCTGAGTTCCAGAAACAAAACATCAATATTGAAAACTCAGGGAAAATAAATGTTTGGTTGGTTTTTTCAAATTGTTTTTTTCCTTCATAGGAGTAATGTTTTATATATTTTCACCAAATTTCAAAAATAAATGATTCATAATTCTATCAAATATACCTACCAGATGGAAGCCCTCCTTCTAGAGACAATCTCCTTTGTTTCTTAGTGTGCATATATATATATGCAATGTGGAATACAGGTCTTTATTGAAGGGTTTTTTTTACCTGTTAATCCAGTGTCTGATCCATCACCTGAATTTGTGAACTTGGAAATTCACTTTGGAAGCAAGTGAAATACACAGTCGGTATAGAGCTTTCTAGAGGAAGGATATCTATCCTGTCACATGAGCTGTGTAGGAAAACCAAAGAGCTTGTAAAAGCACACACCACTTCATTAAGAAAACAAATTTCAAAAGATGTTCATCCCTTAGACTACAACTTTCAGTCCAAAAGATATGATGTAGTTTTTCTTATCTTTTAATATTTTATGGTGCTAATTCTCCTCTAGAGTACTTTTTTTGTTTAGTTTTATTTTAGTATTTCATATTTTCATTGAATCCTAATGATTCATCTAAGAAAATATCAGGACACCTATGCACATAACTGTTACTTGTCCCAGTAATTACAACATTCAAATGTATATATCTACTTTGCCAACTTTATAAGAATGGATGACCACCAGAAACTGTTTTCTTAGACATAAAATTCATGTTCTACTACACATATTATACCTTTAAGAAATTTTAGAAAGAAGAAAATACATAATTTTTATATCAGCAGAAAGAAACATTATCATTTAGGATAATGATTAATCTGACAAAATGAGATTAAGACCCTTACTTTAATGTGTTCTTGCAAAAAATCTCACTGGACTCATCAATCCTGACAGTGTTAGTAGGCTTCATTAAAGATTAGTTAAATTAGCCATTACTTCTTAGCATTATTGGCTAATTGCTTTGTGAATCTCAGGCAACTCCAGAGTATACTAAAACTCCATATCAATACAGTAAACTTTCACTTCTCACTATGATATCACACTATTTAAAAATTGATTGATGGTTGATCTTCAAAAGCTGGAATGGGCTTTATTAAATTCCTAAGTAAGAAAAACAGAAAAATGGAGTGAAGATTTGATTTTCTAGTGCAAATATAGTTTTTAACATGCTGAAAATATTGGTGAAGATATCAGGCTAAAATTTGCAGCTGAGAAAAAAATCCCACAAATTTTTAAGATAACACACCTTGCACCATTTCTTGATTAGAGTGTTGTAGTCCCCTTTCAACATAAAAGTGTGACATGAATTCCAAATTGACATTTAAAGCAGTAAAATGTGTTAGTTCTTTCTGGAAAAATCTTTTCCTTGTACCTTGTCCAGATGTGATCTTTAAAGATCATCTGGTTCAGTCACCTTGTTGTGAGCAGGGACTACTTTCACTATATCATATGGCTCAAAGTCTCATTCAACCTAGCCTTGAATGTTTCCAGTGATGGGGCATCCACAGCTTGTCTGAGCAACCTGTTCCAATGTCTCATCACCCTCACATTAAATACTTTCTTCTTAATAGCTAATCTAATATCTGGTCAAAATCTACCTTCATTCAGTTTAAAAGCATTATTTCTTGTTCTATCCTTACAAGTCCTGGTTAAATGTCTCTCCCCATTTTTCTTATAGGCCTTCTTTAAATATCAATAAGGTCTCTCCAGAGCCTTCACTTGCCCAGGCTAAACAATCTCAACTCTTGTAGTGGTGCGTGAGCTGTGCTCACAAGTTTTGGGTTTATATAATTAATGTTATTTATGTTGGGAAAATGGTCTATTCCAAACCTTCCTGTTCATCCATGTTTGTCCCCTCCCCCGGAGCCTGCCAGTCATCCAGGAAAAGCCTCTCCCCCTTCTGGAAATCTCGGGGAGACTCGGCTTCTGATTGGAACAGGTTCTGGGAATCCCCTCCCCCCCTCCTCTCCAGAGATTGGCCCTTTTGCGTGTCAATCTACCCCCCAACTCCTCCCTTTGTATCCCCCTATTGGTGTAAGGTTTTTTGTACACGCCCCTTGGTACCTGTCCTCTTAAGCGGCGGACCGGGCGGGGCCTCTCTCTCTCTTGCTCACCATCCATGAGGTGAGGACAGGTAAATAAAATCTTCTCCTGTTACACCTCAGAAGAGAGCCTTCCTTTTCCTCCTTCGCCATAGCTGCTAACTTACATCCCGTGCTTGCCTGCCAAAGAACCCACCGGGTGGGTTTCTGCAGATCTGTCCAGCGGGCCCTACCGACAGCTGCGCACGCTCCAGGCCAGGGGCCGGGCAAGGCTGGGGTTCACTGATCAGTGACCCACGGAGCGTGGCCGCAAACTCTCTCAGCCTCTGTTTATGGAAATGATCTCTCTGACCATTTTTGTGGTCCTCCTTTGGACCCACTGTAACAGGTCCATGTCGAGCTAGGGGCCCCAGAGCTGAATGTGGTGTGCATAGCAAGGTTTCACATGTGTGGTGCTGGGAAGAATCACCTCCCTTGATCTGCTGGTCATGTGGGTTTTTATGTAGTCCTGCATACATTTGGCTTTCAGGACTGTGAATGCACTTTTTCAGCTCATGTCTAATTTTACACTCTCCGACATACCCCAAGTCCTTTTTTGTAGAGTTGCTCTCAATCCATTCCTAATGCAGTCTGTACTGAAGAAATATGAAGTACCTGGTTGATTTGTCCATGCCTCTGTCATTTATGAAAATAACTCGTGACTGCAAAATTTATACCAGTCTATATGTGTGCTTTCTTCTCAAAACAAGCACCTATCAAGTGCTTCTAAATAGTAATAGATCCACTTAAGGAACAGAAGGCTCAAGTTGACAGCTTGAAGCCTACTACTCTAAGAAGAATACATTAATAATACATATCATGAAATTGCCCTTTTACTTCTCTGTTGAAACTCTAAGGATTCAGCGGAGAATTAAAACTTTGTGACCTGTGTCTAAAAAAAATAGAAGAAACCTATTTCTATTACTTAGCACTGAGCAATGTGCATTTGGGAAAGGCCTAATCTTTGATTCCAGTCCTTGGTTCTAGAGTACTAATGCATGGTATGAAAATTTTTATCAGGGTATGATGGCAACTGGGATAGATAAATTTCATAGCTTGTTGCTCTTTTACTAAGGAACAGAAAATCCTGACTTCTAAACTGCAATACTGCAAGCACTGGAGGACAAATCCAAGGAAGAAAGGGCAGCAAAATAGCTGTAACTCCTTTAACTTCTGGTAAATTGCACTTTGCCCTTAGGTGTCCTCTGGTACCCGGATTCCTCTATTCTTAAAACAAGCTGACAGTATACTTAATCCATAGGGGAGGGTTTTTTTCCATGTAATTTGGAGTTTTCTGAATTCTCATTGTATCTGGATAGCAGAGGGATTTCAGATAGCTAAAAAACTCCTGCCAGGACTCTGGGCTATGGAAACAGCTTCTCACAAGGGATCAGAGAGTTTATCCTGACTGCCCATGCCTCAGGAGTCAGAGAGCAAAGAATGGATAAGAATGTCCCTGCTTTGGTGATCATCTTTGTAGTCAGGAACTCAAAAAGACAGAAGGTCTCACATAAAGATAAATGGTCTCCTAGAAATAAAGGCTAATTACCCTGCTGGGAAATGAAGAGTGCAGAGATGAGAGTGCCAAAAAGAAAGTTGAAAAATTTCTCTGCTGTTTTTTTTATTCTGTAAATCAGCACCTGAGTCTTAAGCACTTTCCAGTGAGGATTCTCATGTGGCAGAACTAAGTGAATGACACTGTCTCATGTTAAAACAGAGGTGAGATTAAACAATTTGATTAGAGAAATCTGAATCAAGAACTGTAAAATATTACAGAAAAAAAGAAAACCAAACCAACAAAAACCAGAACTCTGTTGTCAGAAATAAGATACATATCATCAGTCGTCTTATGCAGGGAATTGTTCTTTAAATGAAAGTTTGGGACGCATAAGTACAGTCTGTGATCAAATGGCCTTGGGAGATAATTGTGTGAGACTTCTCCCAATGTGCCATGAGATGTGGGAGATGTGCCATGTAGGTGTGTGAGCTAGCACACATCTGTTACACCAGGGCCTGGCTTCACAGGTAAAATACATGGAGTGAAGATTTGGAGCTAAAATACTGATAGTTTTACATGAAGGATAGGGGAATTTTGTTGTTTAGGAAAAAAATAGTGGAGATTTCTGAGTGTGGTAATTACTGTTTTATTTGGTCCCAAAACACTGGGCTACAGATATGCATTTCACATACACAGTACATTTTCCTGTAATTGATGTGCATGTGAAATTGCACTCTGTTATTTCACTACCATGATAACATCCCATGTCTAAGTCCAAAGCAATCAAATTCTTTAAATTTTTACATCCTAAAAAGGATAAATATATGTCTTTGTGTTGGGTTGACTTTGGTTGGCTGCCAAATTCTGATGCAACTCCTCTTCCTAAAAAGAACACGGGGAAAAAAACAGGATGAAAAAGCTTGTTGGTCAAGTTAAAGACTGGGAGATCACTTAAGAATTGCTATCACAGCAAAATAAAATTTACTTGGAGAATTTTAATTTAAATTAATATATTAATAAAATGGAGTAAGATATATCTGGTGATACATTAAGACAAAATCAAAAAACTTTCTCTTGCACCCCTCTCTTTATTCCAGGTTTCCTGTGACACTAAATGTGTTGGCATTAGGCAAAAAGGCAAAGCTATCTAGGTGATATCATGTCAGCTATAGTATAAGAATGACAGATACTAAGATTTCATTCTTAAAATTAATTACAAAGTCAAAATTAAGTTAGTAGAAGGGATCTAAACCTGTGACACTGATGGGTAATTGGGCAAGTGTCTGGACATTGTTGTGAATGAAAGGAATATTACTAGTGAGAGATACACTAAGTTGCTATTTACTTTCACCGTGAAATAATTGTGTTTGAATGGTGCATTGTCAGAGGCAGAAAACAAGAGCTGACAAGCCCTCCTACCTCTATTGAATAAACATGGTTAACTTGATTCGAATGTGGTAGCTCAAATTTGTGTTATCCTTTCTCAGTATTTCATTATCACAATTAATGTAGGCAGAGGGAAATATGGTCAGTCTGTCCAATGGTGGTGTCACAGAAAGAATCTTTCGTATTTCTTTTTGAATTCAGCCTTGAATAGTCACAATTGTTTCTTCTTTGAAGCAATAATGAAAAATAGATTTTCACATTATAGTTGCCAACACACCTTTTTTTTTCTCTCTTTAGGTGTGAATGCAGATTGGATTTCATACATGGCTTCAATATATGTTATAGCAATTAGAAGTGAAGGTTTGGGTTTTTTCCCTAGATGACCAGTAATTCAGCAAAGTATCTGGGCCAGCAAGTGTGTATTATGTCAGTAAATACACCTTTTAAGTTACACACAAAACATGTTACATATATAGGCAATCCCACACATAATTCCAGTTCTTATCACAAGCTATTGTTCATAGTGCTTTTTCCATTAATATGTTTTCTGACTGCTATTCTTATGTATCCACATTCTCTGTACTAAATGACATGCCACGTAAATAAGTGTGGAATCCTAGAAATATAATGAGGCATTTTATATGTTTCATTATGTCACCCCAACTCATATTAGCTACTGCTATAAACAAGGAGTTCTGAAGAATGTTTCAAGCTAGCGTTGATGTTAAAGGTGCACACTCATAGATAAAGATAAGTGATATATTTATTAGCAAAGGGCAAAGAAACAGAAGAGAATGTGCCGTTGTTCTTGTGCATTTTCTGGTAGTGTACTGAGAAGGCCACAGACCAATCTAGAATGAAAAATGAGAAAGAAGCTGAAAGAAGTGAAAGTTTGGGACATTCAGACTGGTAATTGGAAAGAATTTATCACTACTGCTGTCATTGGCCACCTGGGCCACCTGGGCCACCTGGGCAGACATTGGCTCATGTTCAGCGGCTGTTGACCAGCCGCCCTAGGTCCTTTTCCCCGACAGCTTTCCAACCACTCTGCCCTCAGCCTGTAGCTCTGTACGGGGTTTTTGTGACCCAGGAGCATGACCCAGCACTGGGCCTTGTTGAACCCCATAACACTGGCCTTGGCCCATTTATCCAGTTTGTCCAGATCCCTATGCAGAGGCTTCTAAGTGGTGTAGCAGGTCACTGTTACCCCTTGGATTATGAGGTCTTCATTCTTCTCCCTGTACCTGTCTTCCCACTCAGGGGACTGTCTTACTGTTAAAGACTGGGACAAAGAAGGCATTAAGTTCCTCAGCCTTTTCCTCATCCTTAGTCACTATTTTTCTTCCCACAATATGTCACTATCTGGGCCTCCCTGAGGTCACAGTCTTTCCAATAGATCTTCAGTGTGAGCTTGTAGATAATAGACTTTCAATAATTTGTGAGACTAGGAGGATTTGTGGATTAGTGCACAAGTCTTTGGACACCGAAGAACTAGGTTAAGAGATCTGCTTTGGGTCAAAAGAGAAATGAGTTTGATAATCTCTGCTTAGTCCCTGGGAAACATTTGTACAAATCACAGAACGACCTTTAAACATTTCCTACTATTGAAATTCTTTACTTAAAAAGGTCAAATCTGGTGCTACATGCAAAGAAAATCATCCAGCAAGGCCATGTCTTTCTCATTGAAACTGAACTATAAATCCAAATCATACTGAGACTCTCACCACTTAGAAGTAATACTCAGATGGGCTATAATGACTCATGATTCAAATATCTCTGGTTAAATATTCACTTTTTTTTTTCTTTTTTAAGCCACTCATTTCTCTCTTGCCATTTTTCAGTTCATGGAGTGAAGCAGTCAGTGGAGTTCCCTCAGGCTGTAATCCAATATAGAACATGGACATTTCTATTTTCCAGTGCAGACTAAAACAAACCCAAGGAAAACACCTCCAGCTCTCTGTATGGTGTGCAGATGGACAAGTGCTGGCAGCAGCAGTGGCTGCAGTGAAGGTCTGTGAGCAGTGGCTGGGACTGCATTATGTTGGACATGGCCATTTCCAGCTAGCTCCAATGCATCTGCCACAGGGCACAGCTGAGCCCCACCAGCTGAGGTGAGGGAACCTCTGAGATAATGTGTTAAAGAAAGGGGGAATGCCACACAAGCAGTGTGAAGAGTGAATTTGCCTGGTTTAGGGCAAATTTGGGAGAAAACCCCTGAACAGGGTCCCTTTGGGAAGCAAACCCAAATGGCCCCTCCCCCAACCAGTCCAGGAAAGAACTTCCTCAGAGAAAAGTGGAAAAAAAATATTCATTTAACAAACAAAGTGCCCACAAGCACAAGGAATGAATAATATGAAACAATAAAACCTATTTTTCTGCAGTGAGATGGCAAATTGATAAAGTCCTTGCCATGGGTGTAGCTCAGCTCACTCAGTCTCTCATCAGGTCCTCTGGCACTGGAAAATGCTGTCCTGGGCCCTGGTGGGCTGCAGGTGTGAGATCCTGGTGTCTCTCTGGGTTTTTCAACCCAGGACAGGTTTAAACAGTCCCAAGAAAAAAAAAAAGAAAAAACAGTCCAGGAAGCTTCTCTGCCTCAGGTAGCTAAACTAACTAAAAGCAAAGAGATCTCTGCCCTGCTGCTGTCTGTGCCTCAGATGAACACAGTCCAGAGAAGGAATGCAGAGGAGTGAGAGTTGTTTCCAAAACAAACTCCATGCTTCTTCTTCTTCTCCCTGCTTCGCTCTCAGAATCAGTCTTAAATGTACAGAACACAACATCCGACACAAACAGGAAAGACAATTGGATCATAAAGTCACCCTAGGACAGTGTGAGCAAGAGAAACCATCCTGAGAACATCAAGGCCACAGAAGAAGGAGGTAAGGAGATGTTCCAGGCATCAGAGCAGGTTTCCCTGCAGCCCTTGAAGGACCATGGGGTCCACTTGCTGGAATCGATTGCTATTTCCTGAAGAAACCGACTCGGGAAGTGCCCTCAAAGGAGCAGGGCTAAAGGACTAAAGCCTATGGAGAGGTTTCCTGCAGGAGTAGGGAAAAGTGTGAGGAGGACAGAACAGTAAAGATGAAATGTTATGGACTGACCACAACTTCTGGACTGCTTAGAGTGAGAAAGCAGAGGATTTTGGAGTAAATGACTGAAGCTGAAATAGGGAAGGAGGGAGGACAAGAAAAAATGATTTTAATTTTGTCTTCATTTATCACCACCTTACTCTACTTTAATTAGCAATACATTAAATTTATATTCTCCAAGTAAAGCCCATGATAAAAATTGGTAAGTGATCTCCCTGTCTTTACCTCATCCCAGCAGGTTTTTCATTTTTTTTTCTCCTGTCCAGTTGCAGAGAGAGAGAGAACAGCTGAGCAGTAGTCAGGCAGCCAGTCAAGGTCACACCATTACAACCAATTTTGTAAGTCTAGCTAAAACCATTTTAAGACCATGGCTATGAACATAAGCCCTATCCAAGAGGTTGTCCTCAGCCCAGTATGAACTTATTCAAATACTCTTTTATGAATGAATCCCTGGATCACAGATAAAGATCAATCAGAATAAATTGTAACCTGTCTAGATTTGGAAAATGTTCATATCTGCATAGGGAATCTATTTCAAAGTAAATATATTAGGATGCAATTCTATTTTTGAGCAAATATTGTTATGTCAATAAATTTGAAAGCTGTAGAAAAAATCTTTTCAGGCCTAAAAAAGACAATATTTTTGAAATTAATACTTTAATCAGTAATGAAGAAAGTGAATAACTTCAATAAAATTTGAAGTATAGCAAGGCAGAACCAGTTACATCAAAACAGCATTAATGCCAAAGCTTCAGTTTTCTTCCTGACTTCAAGTTTAGTGACATGTAGGGGACATATTAAATGCAGCAAGACCATAATCCCAAACCTTCTGAAGGTGTTGCCTTGTTATTGATTTCACTGGACACTGAAAACAAGAGATTCTTTCACTGTTACAGATATTTACTGCAGAGGGTAACATGCATTAATGCTAGAAACAGTTTAGACCTGTTTTATCTAAACAGTGAAGCATCAGGTACATTATTATTATTTTTCTTTAGAGATGATTTGATTTCTAGTTGTGTTTATGTTTGCAATTCAATATGAACCGAAATACAAGTACAAAGTTAGTCAAGGCCTAAGAAAAATATTCTAGTGCTCTGAGCTCACTGTTGCATCATTGTGGGCAAGATAGCAGCTTCAGTTTTGAATCCAAGTGCTAAACTACTATAGAAATGAAACGGGAAAAAAAAGAAACCTTACTTGTGTGGAAAAAAACCTGTTTAGCTGTCAAAAGAAGACTTGTGTGTAATATGGTTATGAGGTCAGATGTGATTGTGTATAAAATAAGGCATTCTGGATCTGACTAATAAATTGTTCAATCTGCTGTCAAATATTTCATTGACTATGTGGGATGTTTGGTGAAGGAATCAAAACATCAGAAGTAAATTCTACATAATGTTAAAGTCAGTCCCACTCTCAATGTTACTAAGTTACTTCTATTTATGTATAAGTACAACAAATACTGTACTTTAATTATCTTGAGAAAGATTGAAGTATTGAAGTGAACTATGCTGCTTTTGAGAAATCAAAATTAATTAAAATCAAAGATTATACTCCTACAGACAGTAGATTTAGTCATATTTTCAGGAAAGAATACACTTAAGAATTACTAGATTCAGGACATATTTACTTTTGTGAAACAATACTAAATAGTATTAAGTAACATCTACCATACAAAAAGAATTGCTCTTAAAAAAATAAGATTCAGCAAAATCACCTATATTCTGACAACAAATTTTGAATTATTTCAGGAGAAAAAACATGTCACAAGTTTCTGTACTGTATGTTTTGTATCTAATTTTCTTTTCTCTGTATAATTTTGTCAATACAAAATCATTGTGGTTAGGTTAATTAGGCTCTTCTCAGTTTTCTATTTTCACTTAAGAAAAATTTTTTAAACATCTTGTTTACCAAATCGCAGTAGGCAATCAGCCATTTAAGACAATCAGCCATTTAAAAAAAATCAAATAAGCACAAGTAATAATGAAGTTGTTTTTTAAACAATATCAAAATTTTCAAATATTATTGGCACAATATGTAACAAAGCAATATTACAGTAGGGAATATCTTCAAAGAAACAGAAGAAAATTGTAACAATTGACTTTTCAGCATCACAGTGGGATGTGCTGAAATTGAACTGTGGTCGGCAAAAAGCTGGAAAACAATAGATACAGTAGCAGTACATCAAAGAAATTGTGATATCTTTCATAGGAACATGAAAATTAAAGTGATCTTTGAGGTTATGTATTCTGGTCCTTGGCTGTGGTAAATCTATTGGAAGGACAGAAACACTAGCTTTGTAGAAGATTGTTGCCAGACCATTCTTATCATTATAAAAAGGGTTACCCTAATAAGCTCTATTTTTAAAACTGAATTAATTCATGCTTATGTTACAGGCATTTCCCTCATGACATCATTTGTCCAGCAGCTTAAATATCTTTTTTCCTCTGATATTTGTTTCCTTAATGACTTAGGGACAGTCATCACATCTGATTCTTTTTCTTTTCTGAGCTAAACAGTCTAGGTTTATTTTAGACTGGTCTCCTAACAGTCTTCAGACCTGTTTAGAATTGAACCTCCCCTGATTATTTGCTATACTTGAATATTTTTTAAAAACATTTCTACATTTCAGTATTATTACAGCCTTGTAAAATGACATGGTACTTCTGCTTTTCTAGGATTTATAGCATCCTAATATTATTTGCATTATTTATGACAACAGTGTAGTCAGGGCATGAGTAGCTGATAACATGCAAATTTTTTTTTTAAATTATTAATATTATTGTTATTTTGTGTGTGTGGCTGTATTGGGTCTGGCTGAGAAGGAGTTCATTTCCCCCACAGCAGCCCTCCCAGGGCAGTGCTCTGCATTGGTGGCTGGAAAGGTGTTGGTAACACGCCGGTGTTTTGGGCACTGCTGAGCAGTCCTGGCACAGCGTCAGCACTGTCCAACATTTCGCAGTAGGCTGCGGGTGGGCAAGAGCTTGGGACATGACACAATTAGGACAGCTGACCCTAATTGACTGAAGGGATATTCCATACCATATGATATCGGCTTATATATAAAAGCTAAGAGAAGGAGGAGGAAGAGGGAGCATTCATCATTTACGTTTGTCTTCCAGAGCAGCTGCTAGATGTGATCAAGCCCTGTTTCCCAGGATGTGACTGGACATCACTGGCAGTTGGGAGGAGTAGATAATAAAATCTTTGGGGTTTAAATTTTCTTTAACCTTTGCAGGCAACCTTTTGCTTTTGCCAAAGTAACTGCTTTAGTGAACTGCTTTATCTTAACCTATGAGTTATTTTCCATCTTATTTTCTCTCTCCTGTCCAGTTGAGAAGGGGAAGTGATAGAGCAGCTTGGTGGGTACCTGGTATCTAGCCAAGGAAACCCACCACAATAGCTCAGTGTGTGAATTGCCCACTCATTTAAACCACAGTGCTTGGAGCCACATGTTACAGTTTTCAGCCTCATTTCCTCGCCTGAGTATGATACAGTTTCCTTCCTGAAAGTAATATTACTCTCTAGTTTTCTGCAATTCTTGAACTTCATTACACAATTGCAGAATTTTTGCAAAGTGAGTCAATGAAAATATTAAGTTAAAGAGCTGCTCCACAGGGAAAGAACATTCTCTTTACTAAAAGAGTAAGCATTTGTAAATTATTTTCATCTCTTGGTTTCTGTTAATTATACTTATCCTTACTTCTCTGGGGAACTGTAATTTCTGATACTTACTGTATCTGAAGTGCAGCTGAGATATATTACACTATTCATATCTAGTCATTAGAAAAAGATTTTAAATTTATCAGGCACAAAATACTAAATACACTAAACTTATATTTTCCTCTATTCTATTGTAATTTAAATTTCAATGTGAAACCATAGCGACTCATGCATATCTCATTTGTTTGAAATGTATTGCTGGAGAAATTATGTGTTCCAAGATCTTTTAAACATAGAAATGTTGATTTCTTATATATATTTTTTGCCAATTCAGATGTTTAATAACAGTTTACCATACTAAAATTAGCATTGTAATAATAAGAAAAAATGCAGTTATCAAGGATTAAGATCTCAACCTCCAAAGGTTTTGGAATAACATTTCCATAAATAATCTTGTTCGAACTGTCAATGTTCACATTTCTAATTCTTTGAAATACTTGATCCATACCTAATTTCAAGCATGCATTAGCCTCACTGAAGTTAAAAAGATATCAATTTAAAATTAAGCATTTGTGCTAAACATCTTGCCAGAATGTAGTTCTCCTTGTTTTGAGTTTATAGAGAGGTTTTGTGAAATTCAGACAAATTTTTAAACCTGTGAGTTCAATCATTCTTAAAATGTAGTACCCAGCTACTTCTTTGATGTTTTGACTCAATCTAGCTAGCTCATCTGCTTGGATTTTTGAGTAATTTCTTGCTGTGTTTTCTCTTCCCAGTGTATGTAAACCTTTAAATGGCTATGTGAAAGAGAATGCTGGTAATCCACTTCAGTGGAATCCTCACTGCTGGTGAGATAATAGGAATTTCATGAAATTCAGCAAAGGAAAACCCCATGTCTTACAATGAGACCAGAATAAGTCTATGTACCAGCATAGGATGGGCTTGCAGAGAGCACCCTGCAGGTCAAACACTGCAGCATACACCAGCATTCTGCTCCAGCATCAATCAAGAGCAAGGGCATCTTCTTCTGCACTGGAAAGAACTTTGCCAACATGTTGAGGTAGGTCATTCCACTGTTTGATGCTGGTGAGACGTGGAGTGCTGAGTCCTGTGCTGAGCTCCCCAATAAAAGAAAGGCTGTCAAACTGAAGCAAACTCTCTGAGAAACCGCCATAATGGTTAGGCATCTGAAGCCCATGATGCATCAAGACAGACTGAGACAGTTGGGATTGTTCGAAATTAAGAACAGAAGGCTGAGGCACTGGAATTTGTCCTGAAGTATGTTGTGAGAGGACACAGAGGAGAAAGAATTGAGCTTTTCTCAGTACTGTACAGAAAAGGTTAAGAGAGAGTGAGCAAAAGTTGTAATGAGAAACAACAACTCATCATGAATAGAAAGTATTTTACAGTCAGGTTGGTTAAGCACTGGATAGGATGCTCAGATAACCTGTCAAATGTCCATCTAGACCAAATCTTCTTTACCCTCTTCAAAATACTATCCTTTAGAAGCTTCATTAGATATATGTGATACTAGGACCTTGAAATTATACCTTGAAGCCAGCTGGAAAGTGGCTTCCAGCTATTCCGGGCTAGCCCTGGCTAGGAATCATTCCAGACTTGGTTAGGCAGCAGCAGGAGGACCGGCCACCACCCCCTGGTAGGTCAGAGCTACATGAGAGCTGTCGGTGAGGCTACGACAAAGGTAAGAAGGAGGAAACTTTGTGGCAAGATGGTGTTTATTGTCACCTGCTCTTAGCAGGCGAGCCACGAGCCTCTCTGCCTGCCAGAGGTGGGGTTACAGCTTATAAGAGACTAGGAGAAGGGGGTGGACACAAGAGGGAAAGCCAATCAGGGAAATGGGGATGTCACACAGACAATGGGATACGAGGGGTGGGGGATTTCCCCAGCCTGCTCCAATCTGGGACCAAGTCTCTCCAAAGCCTCTGGAAAAAGAGGAGAGGCTTCCCCGGAGAGTGACAGTCTGGGGAGAACAAAGACAGGGGGAAACCAAATGGGGAGAAATACAGGGGGGAACTCGGGAGAAACCATTACAGAACTTATTAATATTAACAATAAATAAAAAGATAGAAAACACACCGCTACAGGACCTCTACAGAGGCATCAGTGAAAATGAGATTTGGTTCAAATCTGGAAGTGAGATATGAGTTTCACTGAGTAGTTGGGAAAAAAGTCCTATGTAGTCCTGTTACTTGGTCTGAGTTGCTAATAACAAACAACTTTATGTAAACCAATGTATCAGTTAATCCCTTATAGTGAGGGGAAAAAAGTTGCTGCAGTCAATTTTCATTATACAAAACAGCCTAAATGGTACATCATGTACATAGTAAGTAATTTTTTCAAAGTCTGCATGAATGTCGTATTCACTTTAGGATTCACTTCACAGTTCAGAAACTAACTTTCAAAATAGCAATAGATATTTTAAGTTATTTCAGAATATCTCCTGCAATTGAACAGTGAACTCTGACTGATCTGCTTCTGGTTTGACAACTTTAGTCCAATCCAGAAAAGAAGCCTTGGCTCATTAACTTTAGGAGGCTTTAGATAAGTTTTATTAAAGCTATTAGGAACTGGTTACAAACAGAGAGGAGAGAGGCCTTCTTGCTATCTGGCTTTACACAAAGGAATGACTTGACTAAAACTGAAAACAAAGTGCATTATAGATCACACACTTGGACAGGAATGTTTTCCTGTAGGGTGCCAAATAAGCACTTAGTTAAACAGTACCCTTTTCCAGTCCTCAGTGGCTCTTTCAACTGTTGCTCAAAAAACGAGAAGAAAAGTCTGTGCAACTGTAAACAGTCCCATGGAATATTATCACAGAATCATAAAATGGCTTGGGTTGGAAGGGACCTTCAAGATAATCTAGTTCCATTTTTTTTTTTAATAAGGTGAGGCTGGAAGAAGGCTGCAGTAACTTGTTAGCATCCCAAGTTCTTCTCTGAGAGGATGTGATGGTTTCCTCATTCTTGCATGTTTATGCATTTGTTCTTATAGTCCACCTAATCAAGCCTCATTCATAGATCCCTAAATTGTATGCTATTTTTAAGTTTCATTGTACATGGTATGTTTTGCACATATTCTGTACTTTTTTTTTTTCCCTGTTTAAATGCCTAAATCCTTTTTTTACCCAGCTCCCCAGACAACATTCTGCTGTTGTGTTTTCTGAGCTACTGGGACAGAGAAAAAAATAAATTAGGTTAAAATTATTCCTGTATATACCACAATAGCCACTAAGGTTGGACATTCCCAAAGTATTCTTGGTCTCACTACAAACTTTATAATGTATATAACACTATATATCACATACATATTCAAAGACAGCTGCATATTCTATATAGACTGGTTACAGAGGTCTTCAGCACAGAAAATGGTCTGTCTTCACCCTTCAACAGATTTTGAACCATTTTACCATGGCAAAAATTTTGGCTCCCAGTTCACTTCCATGTTCTGATTCCCCACACACAAGTATTTAATCCATGCAGCAGGTATGTTATTTCACTCCTAGTTCTCTTTTGTGGTCAGCCAAATTGGTCCATCCGAGATGTACCAGTACACAGACACAGTTCTCAGATAGTTGCTTTCCTCAGTGTCCTCAGTGGCCTCTCTGTTTGTATCAATGAATCAGCTGTGCCAGTCTTGGCTGCTTTGGCTTCATAGTCTATCTAAGCTGTAACAAAAGTACTTTCTCCTCCAAATATTTCCTGTGTCACTGCTCTGTAATGTGACATATATCCCCAGCAAAATATTGCAAAATACAACAGGAAACTGTAACACAGCTCAGAAATTACTTAAAAAATGAAAAATATAAACTAAAAATATCTCAGTTGTATGTTTATCACAAGGGTTTGAGAGAAAAGTTATCTGATGTTATCATTTTAATTCTGATTGGGATATTCACACCAAGACTATGAACCTGAGACCTTGTGAAACGCTAGCTGGAAAATAGAACACTTCTCTTAAAATTTTCTGGAGTAATCTCCTTGTGTTGGAATGCTCATACATTTAGTTATGTCCAATTTAACTCCATCTAGGCAAACAAAAATTTAAAATTGTATTTGTCTTGAGCAACAATCATCAGCAAATTTCTGACCTTGGTAACCTATCAGTAACAGTACTATTGTATTATTCATTACTCCCAAAAGGCTACAGTGTTCAATTAGCGAAATAATAGAATATAGCATATCATAATTTTGTATGGGAATAGTCATCATTGAACATCTGTAACTGGGCACAAAATATTTAAGTAAGATTTACCTTTGAACTTTTTCCATTTATTCAAATGTAGAAGAAAACATAAGGTTGAATTATTTAAATATTATAGAATGTGATTTATTTATATCTTTTTCTTTGAATTTACTGTCAAAATTTTAAGAAAACCAAAAACACCAGAACTTTCATTCTATGGAGAGAGAAAAAAAAATCTATATTGGATACCACTGATTTATTAAGAAAATAAGCATTCCAAAATAATAAATGGATGTAGAAATATAGTACAATTGTAAATTAAATCTTTAACAACTTTGACCCACATATATGAAGTTTTTTTCTCATCAAATCAGAATTCTCACAGAAAAAATATTTTATTGCACAGTAGTATCATTATCTGAAAACACACCAGCTACAGCATTGGAGATAATATCTAGTGAATATTGTGTTCTATGTACCTTTCTTCAAACCAAGCTAGAGCACAGCTGCCAAGAATGTTTGCCTCTGCAGCATTTCTTCATATCTATAACCATAAATAACAAATTTACCCAGCATATTCTAACATAACCTCAAAATTAAACATTTAGTATTCTGTATTCTAATGATTTAGCAGTCCTGAAACCATCACAAAGGGATATATTCTTTTTGGCAGAAATTTGGTGCTTTCACATGAACAGCACAAAGAAATTGATTGTTCTGTACTCCCAGCGTTAAACTTTATTGACTGTTAATATTAACAAACTTAAAAACTTAACTAAGTTTTTAATATTTTTCCTGTTTCTAGGTTTTTTTTTTTTTTTTTTTGTCTTTTAATATGATAGCTGACCTTTTACTGCTTCCCTCTTTGGTATTAGGTTGGAGTTTTTTCCCAAACTTAGGTGTTGATGAAAGTTCTTTGTTATTGGTTTTTCTTTTTTAAGGACCTATTAGATAAATCACTCAGTAACTTATCCTAAAATATCTGCTAGTGCATAGAAGATGTAGCACTGACTTGAATGAATATCCAGTCAGATTCTTTTTCCCTCCAGTAAAGCAGCAGTCTGAATTGAACTCAGGAGTTCACATCCTTTGTCTGTTCTGCTGTCCATTTTGTTTGAACGGCTTATACTGTTTTCCTCAGCTAATTCTGTAAAATAAGGGTAATTGTATAAAGCCTTGTGCACATAAGGTGTTTGCTTCATATTTTCAGACATAGTAAGACAGGGAATGAAGCAAAGATTCCAAATTTATTATAGACATATTTCTTCATGACAGAGTCCACAGCTTCAGTATTGTAGAAAAGACTATAAGCCATCAACTTCTATTCACACAGTGATTTATATCTCTGTTTATCTTTGTTTCTAGGGAGTCATTTTCTGAAATTGATACTAAAATTGGAACCTCAAACAATATTTTTCTCCAGGTGGAATCTTTTTTCTTCCATAAACTTTTTAGAGATTAAAATTATGTATATGTTGTCTTGAGATAGCTCATAAAAATAAGTTTTTCTCATTTTTAAACAATATGAAGCACTGTCCATAGGTTGTGTAAGCAAAATTTAAAAGGTTTATTGGACTTGTGAGATCAATATATGAAATTTCTCTCTATCTCCACTGTAATAGAGGGATTCCATCAAGAGCATCATGGTATCCAGATTAACAATCAATTGCACAGGATTTACTAGCTTTGATGACTTTCTTCATCTGAAATCTATGAATGAATAATTTCAAAACAAAACAAAAAAAAGGAATAGAAATTAGAATAGAATAAATAGTAAGGTTCCTTTCTGGAACTTATACAAACAAAGAATAGGATGTGCTCTATAAAGCAAGATTAATTAGTGCAAACATTACCACCAACAGATAGAGGAGCAGTGCAGGAAGAGTTCATTAACATCAAATTTCAAATAAAGATTTGAGATTATTTAAAACTGTCAGGTAAAATTATCAAAAGAAATTGTCTTTTTTACCTTTAGATTTTCTAGTGTTAAATTTTATCTAACAAATAAAAGACATATATAAAATAACTTGCTTGATTTGAAGATAAATTAATATTGAAAAGAAAACCAACTTCTTTTGAATTTTTGTTTGCTCATTTGCAGAAATTGGATCCCGAGGTAGAACATGACAATAACAGAGAAATAAAAGAAACAAAATGAGAATTATTTTTTCAAGTTCTAGACACATTTTGTGCTTTGAAAATTTGCAGTTTTTCTATAAGCATTTTTCCATTTATTCATTTCATAGTAAGAGGATAGCTGTAAAGCACTGTAGAAAAGATGACCCACTTCTGTAAAGCCTCGAATGGTGTAGTTGTTATGTAACTTGTATGTCTCTCTTACATACTCTCACATGTGATGTTATCCAAGGGGGTAATAATTTAGCAGAAAATTATTAGATTTATTCAAATTTTCTTTTCCAAAGTCATGTTTCATAGGCTATGGTTTAATTAATTATTTTGCAAAGTGATGAAAAAATATAATATTTGTTTGGAGAACATGCATTTACCAAGGAATAGGTTGTGTAGTGTTTTTCATTTTGGAATGAAAGATGGTAAACACTGTGATGCATTTATTTCATTTCTAAAAACAAAGAATCTAGTTTTGATGCACAAGTAGAATATACTGAGGGACTGCAGTTGCCATGTCTCTACCAAATTTTTCTCCCCAAAAGGAGTTTTTAGAGTAAAGATGATTGCTTCCTCTCTACTGAGTAGTTAATTTTTAAAAGAAATTCAGGAAACATGTTTTTGATTTCTTTTGGACAAGAAATCTTTGACTACTTTGAATACCTTGATATGTTGTTTAATTTGTAAAATAATGCTTATACTTGCTCTCCAAAGAATCATTATCAATTTCTCTATAATCGAGTGTGAAAATGGTATGATGACAAAAGTGACTTCTAAGCATTTGAGTTTTGGAATGGGAACTTTTTTTCCCTTCAGTGTGTTTCCGAAAAAACCTGCTATATCTCTAATTGTCAGTAAACAATATATAGGAAAATTTGGGGAAATCACCTGCTAAATGTTTCTTGTTCATATACATCCATTTATACAAAACCCTGTGAAAAGGACATTGCAGAGAAGTTGAAGGACCTGCAGGAAGAATCCCAAAAACATGGATCTCACATACACATACGTAATTTACTTACTGCATCTGAAAATATAAAATGTGGAAATTGTGCCTCTGATAAAGTTGCAAAGCTCTTTGCATGTAATGAAGCATCAAAAGAAGACAGCTTCTAAAGAGTAACATTGCAGTGAATGTTAGATTAAGAGAGAGAAAAAGTATTGTGTTAGAAAAAAATGTTATTTCTTAATTCAGGGATACTCATATTACTGAGTACAGAGTAAAATATTGTGTTTATTAATTTCTTCCTTTTAGCTTTTCTATTATTGTTGTTGATTTTGTTGTTTGGATTTTTTTGGGGTTTGTTTTTTTGTTGTTTTTTTTGTTTGTTTGTTTGGTTTGGGTATTTTTAGTGGTTGTTTTTGTTTTGTTTGTTTTGCTTTTGCTTTTTTTTTTTTAATGGCCTGAATGTGAATTCAAGAACCTAAGAACTTTTCTGACATTATTAATTGAAATTTCATAGATATAAATGTTACATGATCAGAAATAAGGAATAATTAATAACTTTTATGAAAAAGTAAAAGATACATTGCTTCTTTTTTCAAATTTTGCTTCTTTAATCACAGGAGCCTATACAGTTGCATGCTTCAATACTACTGTGCATCCTGAGTAAATATCAAGAAGCATTCCTCTGCCACATGGAAATTTGCCATATATTCCTTATTTCAGTGAAAGTTTCTTTATTTGTGTTCCACAACTTTAAGACATGCCATTGTAGCAGCCTTTATTTCAAAATACTGAAAAGCTTCACTGCAGACCTAGTAATTCAGTTTCTGAAGACATTTCAGTAAACCAAACAGCTAGAACACTGTTAAAATAATAAAACTATCAAGATGTACTTGTTTCAATAAGGAGCTTTGTGCTTTCTTTTACTCCTTTACTTGTTTCTTACTTTTGTTGATGATGTTATAGTAAATCTAAAATGAATGTTCCCTGGGGAGAAGATAGTGACTTTATTTTGGGTTTCAAGCATATTTTATAGAATCTTGAGAACAAAGCGATATTATTCAAATATATGTGCATAAGAACAGAAAAGATCAACCCTTGAACTGTCACAGCTAATACAAAGCAAGGCTGAACTAACACCATGAGTTTTCCAATAATTTACACATATATTAACACACTCCCTTGCCTTCTGTGATTTAGTAAAAATGTTTTTGTTGAATGAAGCTCAGTTCAGTGGTAAGAACTATTTCAGAACTCCAAATCCTCCCTCTACTGCACTAGTTAAATTCTATCTTTACCACTCTATCAGGGAATTAGGCTGCTGTAAAGTCAAATCTACTTCATCATATCACAAAGTGCTTCTGTAGTAGCAGTATAACAACATGAAGCATAGGTTGATTATTCAGTATTTTAGTAATAAGAAAATTGATATAGAGTTTTTCTAATATCTTTTAATTTTTTGCCATGACAACCAAAAACTGATGTATGGCTAATGCTATATGAGTATCGCAGACAGAAATCTGAATGACACTGAGAAAATACTGTACAAGTTTATGTGCATATAAGTCTAAATGTGAAATGTTTTCTATAGCACAAAACAATATCTTCATGTGATCTAAGTATAGCTGATTGACAACAGAGAGCTGAAACAGAATGTTCTATGTGGTCCTGCTGAAATCCATGTCAAAAACATTTGCCATAATTTAGTTTGGTAAAATACTGGTATTTGCCAAGGTAATTTTGGTAACAAAATTGCCCTGTCATAATAAGCAAAATCCAATAGACGCCAATAAACTAGTATTTTCAACACTGTTTTATATTAACAATCACTATTAAATAATTTTCTTTTTATATGATGATGTTAAAAAGAATTACCTTACTAACAGAAATATAAGCATTTCAAACAAATTAAAAGTCTCAAGAAAGAAAGTCTTGAAATGTCACCCAAGGTTATATTAAAGCTATGTTCTCTTTTATAAGACAGCTAATATGGGATAGGTATTTAATTGCCAAAAGTTTAAGATGTGCCATTTTTATCCCTGATGTGCATAGATTGCCATTCAATGATGGCTTGATGCATAATTCAAAATTTTTCCTAACTTAAAGCATTAAAAAAAAGTCAGTCAATAAAGATGTGATCTTTAGTCTGCTTTTTTGAACAATTTGACATTTTTCTCTTTCACTTCTGCATAATTCTACCCAAGGACCTAGCATTGATTTGACAACAAAATTTACTAGGAAACCTGCTGTTTTTCTTTTTTGACTTCCAGCTTCTTCTTGGAAAGAAGCTGTAGCATATTTTTTGTTTTTATCTAGAATAACATTGTTTGAAATCTAGAAAAATGATCCTGGCTCAAGAATTTCATGAGTGAAAATGCTGGAATTCTGGGGAATTATCACTACATGCTTAACTTGTTATATAAGCTAAACTGCCCTTTCCTGGAATAAGGGAAACTTTAGGAACTGGAAGTTTGTGAGAGATATAATCTAAAACTACAGAGGGGAAGAATTTAGGATAACAGGATTGTTGAAAGTGGAAGCACTTGAAGGTGGAAGAATGTTTAGAGAAAGAGAACCATGACGAAAAAGATCTACCATATAGAGCAAGACAAGAAACAAGTTTGGAATGAAGAGGCAATGGGCTGAAAAAGAAGTTAAGAAAAGCCATTTCATCCTGTTGATGAAACCTGCCTGGAACTACATGGATCCAGAGCTCATTTTTGTCTCAGTGGAAGGTAAAACTACTCTCATATCTACTAATTAATTAGTCTAGTATAAAAATAAATTAACAGAATGATTCAGAGTGATTACTTCATCCACGTGCCCTGCTGTGTAAGTTGCAAAATAAGATACTCTAGTTTGAATCAAGACTTAAATCAAGATTTCAAATATTCTCAAGTAGATAGAAAACTATATTAAAAGAAATGAGTTCTTGTGTCCTACTTTTTGGGCAAGTCACAGAACTACTGTTTTACTTGCTATACATTTAAATAAAATAGTTAATGGTTTTCCATAAGAAATACGGGATCTGTTTGGAAGACATTTGTGTCTGAAGAACTGCTAAGGTAATAATGGAGAAATTATTCTTCTGTGTAGCTGAAAAAAAATATTCTGAAATGCACTTTTTCTTAATTCCTATTCATAGAGTGTTTGTTGTGAATCATATTTTGAAATACTTATTTTTCCAAGTAATTTAGATAGAGAGCATGCATTTAGGTATTATAATAAACTCTAATACAAGGACCATATTCTTAAGACTGTTTTTGAAGTATTATCATGAAATATAATACCCATGTAATTCTGAACTACTGCCAAATTTTCCACAGTTTCTTGTTTTCAGGGTGCTTGATTTGAGGAATTTTGTCTTAATGTGTTTTTAAAAGCTGTACTTGACTTTAAATCAACAAAACAAACCTTAGATTTGCATGAATATATCCTAACCCACCCCCCCCACACACAGAGTTCCTAGACTACGAAAACAGAACACTTTTTAATGCCAAAATTCTGCTGCTTTAACATAATTAAATTATGCATGTTTAAAAGGGTTATATCATTTTTCATACTGAAGAAAATAAATAAGAAAATAAGAAAATAAGAATTTGGTCACTGAATATGTCTCCTGCTGTTGTGAGCACATAGACATTAAACATTGAACTAGTCATCCCCAGAATACTACAAATATATTGTAGTTCACACGACAGACCAACAAACCAGCACAAAAGCTTTCTGAAGAGATCAAAAGCTCAAGCAGTGCTTTAAACCCCTCAAAAAAGAGTGAAATATGCCTAGATGCTCCTTGGAAGAAATTCCTCACACTACAGATAAAGGCACAAAAATCCTAACAACTCTGCTAGTTTCAAGTGGAATAAAATTCTTTCTTCCCCAGTCTTTCATGATCATTTTAACCAAGTGCTGAGAATAGCATTTGTCTCTTGGGATGGTTGATCTTTGATCTTACAGTCTTAATTTATGAAAAATACAAGCTTTCTTATTTGTCAGTAGGGTGCAGCTTTAGTAACTTTTAAAAATAAGATTAACTAATTCATAGAAAATAATTATGTATCAGCAAGTACTGCAAACTGAGAAGCGGTGAAAGCTTTAATACTGATATTTATGAAGTGCAGACTAAATGTCTATAAACTAGGTCATGAAAAAAAGCAAACAAACTGATTTTAGGTCAAACAGTGTTTGCATAGTAAGACCTCATGCTGCACTTCGAATAATGTTCCATCCCTGGAAGTTCAAGGCCTGGTTGGATGGGGGCCTGAGCTTCCCAGTTTAGTAGAAGGTTCCCTGTCCGTGGCTGAGCTACTGCAACTAGGTGATCTCTTGGAAGATCCCTTCCAACCCAAACTATTCCATGATTCTATGATTAATACACACATTAAAAAAAGGGTTAATACACAAGTACTGACCTTTAAATTTGCTGTCATGTATTTAATGTTTGTATAATACTATATTTATACTCCTGGATGGGTTTGATTTTATAAGACAAAAGACTATTGGGTATCTCAAGAACAGATGGATGTCGGCACAATCTATTATGTAATCTTCTGTACCTTATGTTACTATTCACTGAAATGTAGAGATCATCATACACTGTATATGAATATAGATGTGTAAGAATATTAAGAACCTTAATAGAATGGAGCTCTTATCATAGTCTTCAAAGAAATCCAGTTTCTGTTCATTTCTGGAGGTATAAATGTTGAGGTGTTTTCTACCCAGGTAAAAGATCTTTTGATTATTTTTCTGATAACTGAACTAGTTAAATTGCTTTAATTTTTAAAATTGTTTACTTGAAAAGATGGATTTTCCTCCATTAGGCAATTTCCTTGATCTATTACAAATCCATATATTCTCTGATATGCCAATACATGGCTGGAAAGTAGCCTTTCAGAAAATGAGCTAGTGGTCCTGGCAGACCCTGACTTGAACATGAACCAATAATGTACCCGTGTGTCAAAGAAGACAAATGGTATCCTGGGATACATTAGGAGTATTGACAGCAGATTGAGGGAGGTGATTCTTCTACTTAGCACTAGTGATATAACAGCTGAGAGAGTGTATCCAGCTCTGGGCTCCCTAGTACAAGAGAGACATGGACACACAGGAGATATTCCAGGAACGGACCATGAAAATGATTTAGAATCTGGAGCAGGTCTCCTATGAAAAAAGGCTGAGGCTGCTCGGCCTAGAAATGAGAAGTCTTGAGGGGGATCTCATCAAAATATACCTGAAATGAAGGTACCAAGAAGATTTGGCCAGGCTCTTTCCAGTGTGACATTGCATATTTAGGAGTGGAGCTGATTCCTTATTCCCAAGAGGCCACTCCAGAGAAGAAGCTGCTTGGAGAATCTCAGGCAAAACAATCAGGTTCCCACATCCACACGCACACCACGCAGCCAGCAGCAAGGAGAGGCAGAGGGCCCTTGGTCTGGAACGACTCCAGCAGTTTATTTCCAGGTGGTGCTGAAGGGCTGTCCAGTGCCAAGAGGGGAGATTGTGGGGCAGTCCTGGCTTAAGTAAAGGTTACAACAGCCAATGAACTTGAGGCACGGGGGCCGTGCAAAGGGCAGGTAAGGTCAAGGTCCTGCAGGAAAACAGGGCTGGTCACCAGGGAGACACCAAGGGATGGGAGAATCTACAGGGTAGGGGGGACCCAGGGCAAACCATTGAACACAGAGCACCATTGGGAGGTCCTGTCTCTCAGGCCACGCAGGTGACTGTAATTTATCCTGCCAGGGCCGACTTCTAGGTATTATATCAAAAGGTTGCAGGGATTCCACATTGCAGTGGTGACCAGTGACAGGAGCAGAGGCAGCAGACACACACAATGAATCACAAGAGGTTCTATCTGAACAACAGGAAGCCCTTTTTCAGTGTGAGGGTGACCAAACACTGACAGAGCTTGTTCAGAGAGGTTGTGGGATCTCCATCCATAGAATTACTCAAAAACTATCTGTACAGGATTCTGGATAACTGTCTGTAGATGACCCTGTTTGAGCAGAGAGGTTGAATCAAGCAACATCCAGCAGACACTTTCAACCATTCTGTGGTTCTGAAATTCAGTGATTCTATAAATACGATTTGTAGAATTTTCAAGATGTTTTTAATTTTTCTGTTTGTTAGTTTTATTAGTGAATATAACAAGATGTGATCTTCAAAATTGATTTGAAGAGATTTGAAGTAAATTAATTGCTTCATTGTTAAATGACTGAATTAAAATCACCAACACTGAATTGACTGGATACATTGTAGAAAATACGTATAGTTCATCATCTGACTTAGGCATCCATAGTGGGTTAGGTGTTGGTTAAGGGCCAAGCTTGCACCCTGCTGCCACCTTGTTTTCCCTCCTCAATGGGAGAAAACAGGATGTGAAAACTCATGTCTCTAACTGAAGACACTGAGACCCCCTTTTATTTTACTGCTGTGGTCAAAAGAGACTAAACTTGGGGAAGGTAATCTAATTTACTGAAAATTAAAATAGATTTGGGTTGTGAAAAACAAAGACATTAAAACAACACCTTCCCTATTGGTTCCTCAGAATTCCACTGCATTCCTTAGCTCCTGACTCCCCTATTCCCAACTGACCAGCATAGTTAGGGGCATGGATAATCCACAGCTGTTTCTCCTCTCTTGCTGCTTTTCTCTCACAACTTTCGCCTGCTCCAGTGTTGACACTCTACACTAGCTTCAGTGCCTTCAGGGGAAAAAACTCTACTCCTGTATGGGCTCTCCATGGATTGCAATTCTTTCAGAAAATGCAAACTTGATCTGGCATGGTGATATCCACATCACGCCCTGTGGTGTGGATATCCACTCTAATATGGAGAGCTCGTCCTCCTCCTACTTTGTCCTTGATGTTCCTTTGAATGTTTCTCATTCTTTTCTATCCTCCCTCTGTTGTTCCTGTTCTTCAGTTTTACCATTAAAAAATTTAACTTTAGATTTTAACATTAAAGCCTGCACGAAACATTTTTCAATAGTACTTTCAAGGTTTGGGCTTATTTGCTGATGTTAAAAAATGTTTTCTTTCTTTATATTTCGCTTTGTCCAAAGCAAAACCAGCAAAATAAAATTATATAATATTTTGGAAAAAATTCTCATTATAAAATTTTTTGTTAGACTGAGAAAATAAAAGGATCATTTATTTCATTTTATTCATCCATCTGGACTTCTGTTCTAAACTATTTTATTAAAATGTGAAGTTATTTTGTAGAAAATAAGAGATGGAGTAATCACTAAGAAAAATAATCTCTAGTAGTAACAAGGCCTCATTTCATCAGCTTCAGGTTCAAACTTCAAGAATATTCTGGTACTCACAGATTTGGGTAACATTTCTGGGGTATTTCAAGTTGTTTGCAACGTTTTTTTGTAATGTTCTGTCCTGGTAGGCATTAAAAAAATTAAAGTCTTTCCGGCTAAGATTTTTTTTCCTATATACTATTAAGTTGAACAAGAATCAGAGTTTTAAAGCCAAATATTTATTCCAGAGATCATCAGTAAGTCTGCTGGAGCACTCACACTCAGAAGCACAATAATTTTGAAGAAGAAGCATAATGCGTCCTAAAGTATGTTTTGCATTTGGGTGAGTTAAAATCTTTTGAGCTCGGGTCTAACCAATATTGACTTTAGCCTAAAAGGCCAGGTAAACACTTGACTATGCTCTTGGGCTCTCAAGGTTTTTTTCCTTTTTTACTTTTTTACATTTACTCTCTTTGGTACAAGAGCAAACACTGTAATTTGCTTGTAATAAATGATAAATTGATAATTTTTATTTATGACTTAAATTATTATGCTCATCTTCAGGTTTGTTCTCAGTTGCCATTCAGTTCAAGAACTATATTTATAGTCTCTACAGGTATGCCTTTAGTATTATCAAAATCATGAAGTCGTAAGTTCAAAGAGGCTTAGACAGAGCCAACAACTTAACAGCAGCTTAATCAAGCAAAGGCAGATACTTAGAAACATGGCTCTCATATTTTGTGTAAAAAGCTAAACAGCAAGAAATTAGATTTCCTTTCTTGACTAGCTTGTTTCCAGGCTAGCAATTTCTACAACTAAGAATAAGGAGAATTTGTAGGCAGCCCCAGAGAGCCAAATTAAACAATGCCTGTTACAGCAAGGTCCATTTTTCTCATCTGTTTTTTTTTTTTTCTTTTCACTGAATACTATCTTTCAGTTAAAAAGAGGCTGTAAGTCTAGGAAGACCTGGTAATTAGTGAACCAAAATAAAGTAGATATTCCTTCTTGGTAAATAAAAAGGGAATTCGAGACAATAAATCAAACACAAGGAAATATGTGTTCAGAATCCTACTATCTATTGTCTGCACTGCATTGCCAGGGACAGTAAGAGCTGTCCAAATAAAAGGAGTAAATAATGAAAACACTGATGTCATATCAAGAGGAGATGGATAACATAGAATTAGTCTAGAGACATTCCCTGTATGAAAAAAATATCCTAAGGAGCTTGACAGAAAAGAAGGCTCAAAAGGTGTATTTATTTAAAAACTATTCATATAAGGAAGCTTTTGACAAGTAGTATCAAAAGAGCTAAGGGAAGAAAAGGTTCCAAAACAAAGAGAATTGTTGATTTAGTGTGGTACATGCTTAATATACAGCATCTGGTCTTGCCAATCAGCACAGTCATTTCATAAAAGAAAGCATCAAAAAAGATTTTTTTTTTCTTGCCGTCATGAGTCTTTTTTCAGATCTTAATTAACAATAATGTTTTCAAGTTTTCAGTTTATTAACAAAAGATCTAAAAAGATCAAGGGAATGTGCCTGGGTTTCAATGCTGTTATACCAGTAACCTTGTAATTCCCCTGAGAGATGTGTTTGAATATTCTAATGGACTCCATCTGATCACAGGCACATCAACAGTTCAAAGATAGCACTTTCATCATACATTGATTGTGGGCCTATTCTATCTCACCTTATCATGTATAATATCCAGAGTATTTAGAGATAAATATGCAACATGAGTGTATTGAAGTACATGCACTTACCTAAATCTAAAAGCTCTTGCTCTCTATTTGTGTGCTGATTTTGGCTGGGGTAGAGCTAATTTTCTTCACAGCAGCCAGATTGGGCTATGTTTTGGATTTGTGCTAGAAACAGTGTTGATAACACGGGGTTGTTTTAGTTATTGCTGAGCAGCCCTTACACAGAGCCAAGGCCTTTTCTATTCCTTACCCCAGACACAAGCAACAAGGCTTGGAGGTGCACAGGGACCTTGCAGGGGACACAGCCAGGAAAGCTGATCTCCAGCTGAAAAAAGGGATATCCCAGACCATGCAGTATCATGCTCAGAATATAAAACCAGGTGAAGAAGGAAGGAATGGGAAGGATATTCACTGTGGTAGTATTCGTTTTCCCTAGTGACTGCCAAGATGTGATGGAGCCCTTCTTTCCTGGGGCTAAAAACCAGCCTGCTCATGTGTGGTAGTAAATAAATTCCTTGTTTTTCTTTGCTTGTGTATGCAGCTTATCTCAGCCCATGACTTTTCTCACTTTTACTCTTTCAATATTCTCTCCCATCTCACTGTGGAAGGAAAGAACCTGCCACCTGTGTTTAAAAATACAATTTATTTGTCACATGTTCCCAGTATAATAATGGTTTTCACAGCTTTTAAAAAAAACTACTGCATTTGTTTGATGTATTCTCGTAAGCAGTGAATACCCTTACATTTCTCCCCTCAAACATCAGCAGAGCTTCGTATCAATATACAAATATATTAATTTTTCTGGCTAAAAAAAAAAAAAAATCAGTGATTTTGTAACAAGGAAATACTGAAAGGTTTACTTTCTCTTCCCTTTAAAATATGTGAAATATGAATGGAAGAAATGAAGTAGCACACTTTTTCAAAACAAAGTCTGTTTAATAATAGTTAAAAAATGATGTGATTACTTTCTAAATGAATATGAATTACTTCTTGCTAACTACTTTTTCAGTTATGCCAAGTTTAATTACATGTTTTACAATACTTAAATAACAAAGTATAGGAACAAAGGAAGGGCAAGGATTATGTGGCACCAGCATATGGCCTGCAAATATTATAGAATTACAATCTAAAATCTATGAAATAAGTATTTAAAAGAGGAAAATTAAAAAAAAAACCTCTCAAAAATTATTTGGATTATTACTCCTATTTTCACAGATCATTTCTTCTTTTTGAAAAGTCCTTGATATGGAGGTAAAACACAATGATAAAAAGCCTGAGTTCTTCTGTTTAAATGAAGAAACTCAGAGTGTGTCCGGAGGCAGACTCATAAATCCCATTTTCACTTTGGAAAAAACCTTTTTTTACATAAGAACAATATTCTTTGTTCATTTAAGGGGAATCGTCATGGACCTGCAAAGAAATTTGCAAACACTGTTATGAAGCAGGATGCATTCTTACTGGGCAAAGAAATAAATGGAAGCATTACCATTTAAATTCTTTTCCATGCCAGGAATGAAGACATTCAGTTTAGAATTGCATCTGGAAAGTTTGAATGCCCCTGTGATAACTCAGGTGCTTGACCATTCAGCCTTAAGCAACAACATGAACAATGAGGGACTGACAACTTTTTAATATAATTATAGGAATGCTTTTCTTCTGTAAATAAGATTTTTAGGTACCACATCATTTTGCATAGAAATGTATAAAGTACTGACTTTCATTCATTAGCAACTAGGTATGTTTTATCTACTGACCTAATTATATACCCAGGTACTGTTGTCATCTTCCCTTCTACAAAATAATCCCTCCTGAGTTGTTTATTCATGCATGGTTTTATTTAGAAAAAAATTCTAAGGGTTCAGCTCTTGCCTCTCCCCCTCTCCCATTATGTATCTCAATAGTAATTGGTTTCTGTGTGTGGGGGCTGCTTGAGGGGGTAACCTGATGATTTTGTAATAATAATATTTTGCCATATTGTACTATGGACGTTTCCTTTCTAAAGACCATGTAGCTGCCATTTTTTGTGGGCTGAACATCAAGAGCTATAACCAATGAACTATTGATTCTGCTGACATTTAGTTGCTTTAGTGACCATATGGCTACACCCAGATTAAGGCAATGAAGCTTTGGGCTCTGACATAGCAGTGAATATGACTTTCTACAGGATGTTTATGGTTACTCTTCCTCACTTTTTCACATTTATTTAGTAGGTTCTTCTTGAAAAGTATAAAATTCCTTCAGAAATTTGTCTAAAAACTTCTGAACTGTAGCAATTTGAATTTATCCTATCAGATGTCACAAAATTGATGCCAGCTTTAATACATTCACTTATAAACTGCTATGGAACGGTGCCTCTGCTACTTATAGTTGGTATATATATAAGCTAGGAATAAAAATTGCCAAAGAGTAGGACTACTGAATATTGAAATTATGACATTCATACATTTTCTGAGTGGCTGGGGTGATAGCTGAGTGGGGCATAGCTGAGAACAGCTGTGACAGTTGACAAGTTATTACTTCTGCAGTCTACCCTACCTCAGATGCATGATCTATCCAAGAACTTTGACTTGACTTTTTTTAACTATCCAGGACTATAGTTTTCCAACACTCAAAACCTAAATAAGACCTGCAATAATACTACCCAGGTTTTTTTAGCTATGAACATCTTTTTTTATATCTTCCCATAATACATAAGTATATGGGGATGACAGGTGTAAATATGTGAATGCTTTACAAATATAGCATGCTAATTCCATATTTGGGCTTAATTTAGTTGCCACATGTTGATATCTAACAGCTTCTCTAATAATGTGGGATGTCCAGGATTTCTGAAGAGGGTTGGCAGATGTGACATTTAGGTAACCCTTTCCAGGTATGCCTGAATGACAACTGGAGCTCAACCAGGTACAATAGGGTAACTCAAATGCAGCTGTCTGCATATAGACAGCTAAATTATATTTTCAACATTCAACGTGGGATTCCACTGTAGTTCAAAATGCTTATGTGAAAGCTAGGTGATAAAGTTTCCACTACAATCACAAAATCACAGAAACATAACATATGCTGAGTTGGAAGGGACCCACAAGGATCGAGTCCAACTCCTGGCTCTGCACAGGACCATCCCCAAGAGTCACACCATGTGCCTGAGAGCATTGTCCAAATGTTTCTTGAACTCTGTCAGACTGGTGCTGTGACCACTTCCCTAGGGAGATAGTTCCTGTGTGGATCTGGGACTGGATTTCATTAATCCTTCTCACAGTAGATAGGAGTATGTAATATCAAGAGCATGAAGTGGTACAAACATGATGCAAATAGTTTATTTTGAAATAAGTAGGCAAAGTCTTCAGCTGAATCCAATTAAAACAGAATACTATTGTAGAGGAGTATGCAAATATTATTGTGAAGACATGAAAAGTTAAAGTTATTTCTTGGTCACTGAAACATTCATAATTCTAGTATTTCATCTCCAAAGGGTGTAAAGGTAAGTGGAACAAAAGTGAGGAACATATTCCTTATGTTCACTACAAGTATTAGCAGTACAGAAGTGGGAATTGCTGCATTACTCTCTGTAACTGTTAATAACTCTAGACATGATCACAGAAGGAGATCACAATAAAGGCAGCAAATGAAGCTCAAGTGTAAACAAGATGGTAGTCTCCTGGAAAATCATAGAACTATTCCTTTTTTTGCCCTTAACTCATGCAGGTTGGCTTTTACTGGATTTGGTACCTGTAACACGGTCACATGCTATGTATATACCATACTGTAACTACCATGAGTTACAGAGTACATTGGAAAGCTGGTATGGACGTAGTTCTTTATTCGGAAGGTGTTTTACCTTTAGCTATAGAAAAATACTTTTTCTTCCTTTTTGTTAAATAATGGTAAAGGCAATGGATAAAGCTAAGTCGGCATTTATATAACATTTGTTCATGTACCTAGATAGCTAGAGCAGGTCATATCTTCTCTTTATTCAGTAGTCAATATTTTCATTATACTTATAAAAGTCTAATTGCATTTGGATTCATACTATTCCCCACTTTAAAATAATTAATTTTAAAAGTATTTTTACCATCCTAAAAACTGGTGCCATTTTTGCTTCAGATAAAGTGTTTCTATTCTGTGAAGACCAACAGGAATACTGAATCTAACTTACTTCAGTCAAAGTAAAATGAAACAGTGATTACTCTTACATGATTAAATGCTTAAAATGAACAAGGGAAAAAAAACCCAAACAAACTCTAGGCCTGTCTTTAAATTTATTTAACTTGGCATCTATTAAAGTCTCTCATTTCCTTCCTGGTTTTCTTTTATTAAGGTATTAAGTAAATTCTAAAGTACAGCTTAAAAAGAGACATGTTGTGCATAAATACATATTCTCTTCTGAATGAATAAAAGCCATATGTAAAGGATGAACAAAGGAATAATGTATGCCACAGCAAATACTAAACAGTGTATATTTCTTTTGAACTATCATCTGGAAAGACCACAGTTGTAACTTTAAAAGAAATGAAAAATTATTACAATCCTTCAAAGAATTTTTCCTTCTCAGCATAAGAGATTCTGTGATTGTGGTTTTTTTAATAGCTAAAACCCCCGAATTCAGCCAGTGATTGGCAGGGATGAGGTAAAAAATAAAAACAAATAGGCAGACAGTAAGACAAAAAAAAACCCAAAAAGAAACCAGAAGATTCATATGGACTAGAAAATTGACTGGTTTCTTAGTTTTGTCTTTGGTTGACTGACCTGAGTGACTAAGTGTAGGTTTCACAGAAAACTTTCATTACCACTGGAATAATTAAAAGAGCTCCCTGTCCTCTGCCAAAATAGTTATTTCTCTGCAATTTGCGAATCTTGAGACTTCTGTTCTTTGTAGTCATGTTATTGGTTATGTTGCCTTGTGAGGGCTGACCTGAAACAGAGGCTAGGCAAAACTAAAGAGTAAAATTAGGATTTATTAGAAGGTCCCCAAAATCCACCCTGGGCATTACAAAAGCCTACGCAAGGCTGCACCCAGGGTGGCCTGCAAGTGGTGGCAAAGATGGCCACACCGAGTCACAAGATTTTGTCATTTTATAAGTTTAGGTCTACTTGCATACTGGGGTTCAATTGTCCAACCACAGCTCCAGGCCATGAGGTCCCATCCTTCTTGTTCCACCCCTCAGTCCATCGTTGTTTGTGTTCTTGGCCTGAAAGTTGTCCTTGGTCTTCCATCAGAAATGGATTTGTTTTGTCTACCTGCTCCGTAGAGGGAGCACAGTACAGTTTCTAATACGAGGCTTCATCACTAGGAAGCATGCACAGAATCTGAAAATATAAAAGCTAAGGCATCAGTTAGAGTATTGTATTGCCATAAGCCTTGTACTGAACTTGTGAGGTCTCAGGCTGAGGTGTCGGGCTTGTTCTGCCAGGGCTGTCCTTGCCCAGCCTGTAGCTTGAGAAATATCCACAGCAAACCACAAAGGCATGGGATCAGTTTAGTTCTCCAGATGGACAATAATAAATTGGATTAATCTCACACTTTATTTCTTAAGCATTCTTTTGGGAGTATTTGTTACACTATATACAGTTGTCATTTTACCTTGTTTCTTGGTTGTTCTTGAACTCACAACATACCTATTCTACCCACCAATCTAGCAGGCTGAAGTAATCCCAGAGAAGGACTCCCGAGCTGAAGTCATAAATAAACTTAGGAAAAAAAAGGTCCCTAATTAAAAAAGAACTTGGAAAATCCCCCAAATAAACAAAAAATTGAAAATAGGCAAAAACCTCAAACATGAGAAACAGTTGCATACATGTTTTCAGAAGTCAAGAAATTCAGGAAAGGTAAAGATAAATCTGGAAAATATCAAGTTTAAATAGCTTATTAAGAAAATACGATGCAGTTAAATAGTTTCTAGATGTATAAATGAAAAGAGGATAGCACAAGCTTATCAGAAAGGATGGAGTAAGGTGAGAGATAACAAGAAATAACTAAAGGTTTTCAGGGAGAGTAATAGTTATGGCTGGACACCAGTGGAACTAAGTACATGGAAGCATAGTTTGTTATATATTATGAGGAAAGTATTAACACACACTGGGGTAAGAAACTGATCCCCACATTAATAAGTTGATTTTCAGAAATGAAGTAAACAATTTTATAGAAAACATTCTGCTAGAGTATGCACGCAGTGAAGGGAAAATACATTGCACTTTGTTTATGAAATAGAAGACTGTGCTCTCAGTAAGTACGATCATGTTAGTCCAATATTAACAATTTACTAAGCTTTAAAACTATTTGGAAGGAAAAATAAATATATAGAAGTTTAATTGGTATTGCTCAAAATGAACCATCATACTTACAGTTAATTTTAGCTACATATTGCTGAGCATTTCTGAGAGGGAAAAAAAAAAAGGAATAGTTAGATGGCAAACTCTAGATAAGAACTATATACACAATCTAAGAACTATGAAAACATCTTGAAAATATTTCATAACATATCTGACTATTAGCGTATATTTAGGCATAGATATAGTAATTTACCTCTTGGTATACCTACTTACCAATTTAATACATGTGGTAAAATAACCTATACCTAGCCACTCAAATTCATAATTTTTCTGTGTGAAACTGAAAGCATGGTGCAGTCAATGCACTGTAAAATATTTGCAATAAAAAAAGGATGAGTGTGTATAAAGACACAAATCAAAGTAAGGTTATCCTCAGGATAGAAATGGCTCTACTCAGGATCTTTTCTCCTTTCACTCTTCGGGATTTATTATAATCATCCTGTATGGCAGCACCCAGCAGAGTTTCTATGCTGTACTTAAAGCTGACTTTCTGTTTCCACTATAGCACTTTTCTTTTTTATTGATTTTAGCTTCACTGTTATATTCATCTTTTTCTAAAATTAGGCCCATATATTTTCAACTTTATGGTCTTCATCCTACACCTCATCCTTCCCACACCTCTTTCTAAATCACTTCACTAGTGCTTAGCAGTAAAATGGATGTTTATCATAAATTGGCTTAGCATTTACTGTTTTTGGAGTTGTACATGGAGAGAAAGGAGGTAAAGTAGACTTTCCACAGCTATGATAGAGTTAAAAAGGTACACTGGAAAGTATTTAAAAATGCAGTATTTTCAGTTTTCTTAATTTTGAGCACAAGAATATAATTTAATCAAAGCTGTCATATTCTTAACACAATTCTGTTTATATGAAGATTTAGTTACTTCCTCTCTAGGAAAATCTAAAAGAATAAATTAAAGATATATTTTGATTAATTCTGTCAGAACCCAGGACATCCCTCTGGCTGCCCTGGGTGATCTGAGACCCTGGCAAGGGGTGCAGAGACAAGCCACAAGAATTTGATTAAAATAGTATTAATTTATCATTGGGTATAAATGTAGAATTTTGGGGTTTAATGGGGGTTCAAGAAGGCAAGATGGAGGAATCTGGACGTGTCCCTGTCCTTCTCCTTCTTCTTCTTCTTGCCCTCCATCTTCTGCTGTGGTGGTGGCACTTTTGGATTGGTTTAGCATAGAAGTGCACTGTCTAAATAGGTGATAGGTAATGGTATTTATCTGTAAACATGGAACACGTAGTACGTAATATAAAGAGTTAAGACCACCCTGGTCAGTGGGCAGTCAGCCACAACCAACACTGTAGCTAGCACCCAAACTGGGTGAGAACAAAATGTACTAGATAAGAAACAATAAACAACCTTGAGAACCTGAGCCGACGCATCCTGACTTCTTCTGGCACGGGGCTTGGGACAAAGACTTTTAACAAACATCTTGGGGGGCCATCAGCCCAAAGAAACAATAACCAAGAAATTCCACTATGATTATTAAAAATAGCAATGAAAATTAATAAAAGTATATACATAATAAAATAATTATTCAATTGCTTGTCCAAGAAATAAGATTCTTCAAATCTGAGCTTTTACTCTGTCCATCACTCATTCCAGGAGAGTTTGCTTAATCATAAGGCTAAGTTGTATAACAAGATCTGAATGCTTCCATTCTTGTTGTTCAAATTGCCCATCTCTAACCAAGAATGCCCAAATACTAGAAGTAAAGGGACTCATATAAAAGGAAAACTAATTTCAACATATTAGAGAGTGAAAGTACAGGAACAGATAGGTTGTGATTGAAAGAACTGTCAAGAATCTATGTAAAATAATAACTCAACATGGCAACAAGGCCCCAAAAAAAAAAATTTATGTAATGAACTAAACACCCTGAACACATCCCTTGCTGTTTTTTTCTGGAGACTTCTCAAGATTGTACCTGAAGGATAATGCCTAAAACCAAAGAAGTCTCAGGTTCTCTGTAAGAGATTTTGTGAGAAATCTAAAGCTATTCAAAGTTGTAATGAGCTTAAGTCCACCAGGAGATCGACTCAGGCCACTTGCAGCTCCTGATTCAGGAGCCCTAAAGTGCTATATTGTTGTAATTCTACTCCATTCGGGTTGTTAAACTCCTATTCTGGCTTGCCAGACAACTAAATTTCTGAGGTGGGTCACAACCAGGACTGACTCCTGACTGGTTTATCTCCATCTCTCCAGGATTTTTAGGTATCCTAATTAAAAACACTCTGAATATACCTTTGTTTATAGTGTTGTTTAACACCAGCTGGCAACTAAGCATCACACAGCAGTTCCCTCACTCCCCTGCCCCAGCAAATAATTGGAAGAGTAAAATCAAGAAAACTTGGAAACTGGGAAAAGGAAAATATAATAATATTAATAGTACTAATAATTTAAAATATAAATAACGAAGAGAGGGAAACAAAACCCCAGAAAGAGCAGCAATGTAAATGAAAATAGCTGCTCACCACCAGCTGATGACTGATACTCAACCAGTTCATGACCAGCAGGCCCCTGGAAAACTTTTCTCCCAAATTTATTTGATGACCAAGATGTCATATGGTATGGAATATTTTTTTGGTCAGTTGTTCCGTCTGTATTCCCTCCAAACTCCTTGCATACCCCCAGCCTGTTCTCTGGTAGGATGGGGATAGAAGCAGAAAAGACCTTAATACTGTGTAAGGGCTGTCCAGCAATAGGTAAAACATTGCTATGTTATCAACACTGTTTCCAGCACAAATCCAAAACATAGCTAAATACTGGCTGCAGTAAAGAAAATCAACTCAATCCCTGCCAAAACAGCAGTTTAAAAGATTCACATGCAAAATGACATAGTGAAAGACACACTAGGAAAATAAAACATTGGATTTGGGGTGACATATTGTGTTATACCAGTAAGGCTTACCTTTTATTTTGGAAGTTTGATCATTTATATGCCTTATTTATATAAATTACAATTTCTGTGTGTATACCAGTGAATTTAACTAAGGATTATGTTGCCAGATATGTTGTTATGCTTAATTTGGAGAATTCAGGGATTTTTTTTTACAACTTTTAATAGTATTACACTTAAAAAGCAATAACATGTTGAAGCAATAATGTTCTGATATAATGAATATCCTCAAGTGCCTCACAACTAAACATGTCAGACACCTGTTGTGCATTTTTGCCTAGGTTTTCCCTGCATTATCTAATCTTTACAGACACTGACTATGACTAAACATCCTTTAAAATAATGCTTAGACAATTTGTTGCAATCTATGTATATCTATACATTAGGTCTTTTAGATTAAGAGGATTGTGACTGAGCAGCAAACCTCTCCAAAAATACTGGAAAAATACTCAGTAGACACTGGGCAGGGAAGGTCGTGCCAATGAAGGTCAGGGAATATGTAGTGTGTGACTGATCAGAGCTGTTAAAATGAAGGCTGATTTTATCCCAACACAGAAGGCATCAGCAGGTGAGTTTTGTTTTAGATAAAAAGGCTATGTCATTTGAGTAGATCAGCCAGTGGGTTACACATATCTTTTTATGTTCGTTAAGAATGGGAATGTGTCCCTGAGTTAGTTGACCAGCAATGTGGAGAGAGTACATATGGTTCAGCCTAACACTGAGTATAAAACCTGAAAAACTGACAAAAGAGTTTTGAAGACAGCAAGGAGTTTGAGATGATGTCAACTAATGTTTTTCTTCATAACTAATAGAGACGCACAGTGTTGTGAGGGTAAGTATATTATAGAGACTGGGAACTGGTATGACATGGGTTCTGTGATTGAACTGTGTATTGCCATCACAATGTTTTGTTAAGTGTATCTTATAATTTTGCTACGTTTCCAATATATTTTGTATCATTCTGATAAATCAGAAATACTGTGTGACATCAACTATCTTCAAGAAAGTAAATTTTATGTTATACATTGCACCCTCCACGCATGGAATATCTAAAGTACTACGGTCAGAGGCTATTGGACTGTGACAAAGATCTAGAAACCTCATGTGCCATTATCCAACCAAATATGTTATATAATATTAAAAATCAGATTATTGCGTTATTCTCTAACTTCAATTGCCTTTTTCCTCACTGCCTCAATTTTATTTTTTTCCTGATGCTGTATTTTGCGAGCAGAAGTGAGTACTTCTGTTAATTTTACCTGTGGTTTGGCCTGAACTCGATTCTCTGTTGGGTCAGATACTACCAACTCCAGAGAATCAACTTCTTATAGGAGTTATTCCTAACATTTAAACTACCTGTTAGTGGTGATAGGTGGCAGTATGAAAAAGTGACAAGTTAACGTATAAGGCTGTAAATTTTCAGATAAGTCAGAAGGCTTTTCCTAGAAATATGAAATTATTTAGACAGTTTGGCTAAAGTAAGGTTTCCTGCTTCATCCTTTTGATTTTAGAAACATTCCCTTCGCCTCAGCTCTTTTTTAGACATCACCATGCTATTTAGGACTTCCCCCAATGCTCCAGGAATGTTTTATTCTTATCAGAGTTTCCCTACCCTGCCACTTCTTATGTTTTGTTTAGTTGTTGCAGTGATTCTTGGCCCAATTATTATTCAGAGTCTCCATGAATGATTGAGATTTTTCATCTTCTCAGCATTACTACGACCTACCTAACTACCAGTTTAATTAAGTAAATTTTATGTGCTTCTTCAAGAAAAAGAATCAACCTTTACTTATTTGTCTTATAAATTATAGGACATTAGAATAAATGTCGTAATGTTGTTAATTATTATCCTATTTTACCATGAGAAAACTTAGAATTATAAAACAACATAATATAAGCATGTTAAGCATTTAAGATATTAAAATGACCAGCAAATCTGCATTTCTCCATTTTATAATCAAGTTTAGGCATTTTTAAAGGAATTGATTTTGAAAATCCCTAAAAAGAACTTTTCAAAAGTCCTTTCAGCTGCATAAATTTCATTGGGAATTAAAAAACAAGACACTTCATATTATTAGTTAAATATGTTGTCCCATATTTTTAAAGGGCATGTTACATTGGGAAATATGTACTTAGACTTGCAAAGGTTTTAAATGGTGTTTAACAAGTCAGTTCAAGATGAGAACAAAACCCAATATTAAAATATTTCAGCTAGTTGGTCTTTTCCTTCTGGCTTCATATTTGAAAAGAACATGACAATTAACAGTTGAAGAAGACAGATACATTTTGATGACTTCTAACTTGGAGATTTGGTGATGAATATTTTCATATCAGCAATTCTATTTACTTAAAAAAATAACCTATAACCTTGGCACTTCAAATACCTTAGCTATTGAACAAGAACTTTTGTAAGGAATGCATTCATTTGGGATTTTTTTCTAAGTCTTCTTTCTTTTATATTTACACTTTATCTGCACCTCTGGTACCATCATCTTTATCCCCACATATTTGTTTACTTTACTTTACACTATTACTTTAAATTTCTTCTATCCAGTAAATAAATAAATAGGCAAGTATTAAGTGTAAGTTACCTACAGATAAATATTATTAACAGCTCAAAAACTTTTTTTTAAGATAAAGTATGAGTACTCAAATTCGGATATATCTTAATTTCATTTGAAATTAAACTTTCAAACACCTGTGCTGGCTTTTTATGCCATAGCTAAAAGTACTAGGTTGAACACCTGGACTTTTTTCATTTTCATGATATGCACTCAAGCAGCATGAGAAATGAAGGGAACATAGGACACCTATTTCACAACTGCTACACATGAAAATTTATCTTCATAATGAATAAAAATAAGGAGTTTAAAACCTAATTTTATACAGGGATTTCAAACTTCAAATGCTTGTCAAACTCTGAGAAAATCAGAAACTTTCATTGCAAAATGTCTTTACTCAAGTTGCTACCTCCACTTTTCAAAATTTATGTGGGCCAAGGAAAGCTAGATTGTGTATACCTTTGCAAAATTTTGACTTGAACTTTGCAACTTTTCAACTGAATCCTACAGAGTTGGTATCAGTAATAACAATCTGCAATGGGGTGAAGCCTGCCTGAAAGCACTGCTACATCATTAGATGATGCTCGTATATGACAGGAAAACAAGGAAAATAACAGTAACTTAATTAAAGTGAGGCCTTCCCAAAAGCTGTAGATTATGTCTTCCCTGTCTTAATGTTCTTTATATATAAAGTGTATATAAAAATAATATTTATGTCTAATATATATTATATATTGATAATATATAGTACATATCTATATATAGCAGGGTGGGGGAAAGGGACAAAAACAGACCCAAAAATAAACCTATAGATAAATTCTTAAAACTCCACATCTGTATACCGTACTTGGGGTAAGGGACAGAAGTTGATAGCAACTTGTGTAACAATTGACTTTTGATATTGGGTGAGTCACAGAAACTTGTCTGGGGTGATGGGACCAGCAATGTGGTCATCAGCTTTTAAGACATTAGAAAGTAAAAAACAACAAAAAAAACAGTAGTCTTGTGCAGAGAACACCTCCACAGATATCCAACCATTTGCTGAAGGCATGGAATCCTCTAACTACTCTTAAAGTGTCACCAGATACAGACATCCCCAGTACATCTAAAAAAAAAAATTATATGAAACATACACCTCAAAGATTCTTGTGTTTATCTATTACAAATTTTGGTAGCAGTTTTGCCTTTATGTACTTCATGGTTAGAGAGTACTACCACAAAACCAAGGCTCTTACCACAACTCTTTTCAGATAAAGGTGATTCAAACCCATTTTCTGGGATGCAAGGCAGTACTCAAACACCCGTTTGCGGGAAAAATATAATAATAAAATGCATTTAGAATAATGCCGCTCCTTCTTGTTCAAGCGGGGCTACTCTACATAATGTAACATAGGATTCAGTACGCCAAAGGACAATGAGTAACGGCTGTACTGAGATCAGAAGTATCAAATTACTTATCAGCTAGTTATTTAGGAAAAGAGAGGACTGGGCTGGCATTTGAGGGTTTTTTACACTATTCATGTTTGAATCTAAATTTTAAAGGAAAAGTACAAACCACAATTTCAAAAAAGTGTATTCCTTTTGTGTGTATGTATCGAATCAGTTTCACAGTCTTCTATTTATTTTTGAAATTTCAACTGAGTATTAATTCTTTTACTTTAATCTTTCTCACAAGGCGGTTAGGAATTTAGTTTATGTTCTTGTATAGGTTAGATTTTACTTATAATAATTTTTGTATTCATATGAGGTATCCTAACTACAAGGTGTAATTAGCATAATAACTCAGTAATTTTGAAAAAAAAAGTGAATATTTAAAAAAAATATTTATTAATACCTGGCCCTTCTAGGAAAAGGACACTTGAAGTCCTGATTCAGGCACAGAGACTTTGGAAAGACCAATATTGGAGCTTAATGCATATCTTTTTCCCTATCAAGTAGTTACAGATGGTGAATTTTATAGATAATCTTTTCAAGGCAACTATTTCTTTCAGTGAATAGTAAACTCTCTCCAGTCCCTGAATCACATGTTCCAAATTGTGGGTTTGGGTTCAGTAACTTCACTCATTACTTCAAAGCATCTAGTTCTGGTTATAATATCTGGATTTTTCAATGCATTTTAATAGTTATGTACTGAAAAATTGTGAATGAGCTATACACTAAAACGTGACATAATGAAAAGTACTCTGCCTCAAAAATTTCAGCAGAAAAAAAAAAAGCACAACTGAGAATAAATCTACAGGGAATAATGGAAATTCAGTTGTGGTTGGCTAATAAGTGCTTTTTCCATTAGAGTTTAACAAATGTTTAATTAATTAAATGTTCTCGCATACAGATATCAAATTACATATTAGAATTTAGAGATATCTTAGTTTAACCAAACTTTGTCAAAGGACCCTGTTTCGAATAATAGCAGTAATTTTCAGCTCATTGGTGAGCACTGTGCTTTCAGAACTGCGGTACTTCTATAGTAATTTACTGCAGAGAGAGGCCGAAGTAAATCAAAGAGGGATATAATTAGAGTTAGTAATTCATTCCAGTGTATAGAAATGATCTTTTAATTATTCTGGACATTTTCAACATTGTATCCATTTCCCACGTCTCTGTGTAAGGACCTGAAATACCCGGATTCAATATCCTCAGCAGATGACCTGCATAATCTTCTACAGCTATAGAAACCAAGTTAACTCTCCTAACTACACTTGAAATTCCGTTTTATTTCTGGATGATGCAGAATAATTTAGATTTCGTAGTATCTTTTGTTATGTGCAGATTTATTTTGTCTGGTCTGAGGTCCAGCCATCTGGTGGTCTCCTGAGAAAGCTCAGACCATGTGTACATAGGATTAAAAAAACATGATAAAGGCTACTATTGTAGTCCTGTGGATTATTTGGCTGCTGATTTAGGACAGCACAGTTTTTTAACACAGAAATCTGTTTGTGCCAGAAACTTGGCTTGTCTTTAATTGACCAAGGTGACAAGAGGTGCTATTTTTCAATTACCTGCCAACTATGTGTGCAGCAGTGGAGACAATTCCTAAAATTACAGTGGATTTGTTGGTTTTATTTAGAGAATCTGGAATACCAGTCAAGAAGAAGAAGGGTTAAAATTGTTTCATTGGGCTAGATAGAACAACTAACTTATGCACCTAGTTAGGTGCACAAACTAAATCTGTCAGAAGATAATCAGAATCTTCAAGCCTAGCTCTGAAGTTGTGAACTGCAAGGGAACAAGCCTGGTGGGAACGAGTTTGATTTAGGCTGCTAAAGGCATAATGACAATAACTGCACCTCCTCCTTCCCATCTCTACACAAACAAACACACACATATATGCTATGATAATAAGGAGTAGCACATTAGCAATGCAACACTGCACCCATGTTACAGAATAGCTGAGGGCCCTGGAGCAAATTTCATTATTCAACCTAGAAAAGATTTAATTATTCAATCATTTTCAGTATAATGTCATAAATGGGTGATTTAGATTGCTTGAAGAACTACTGTCAAAGGTATTAGCAAAAGTTGCATTATGATGATGTTGTAAAAGTGCATTTTAAGAAAATTTGATGGCAAGGTTCACTCTATTACAGCACAATCATTTGAACAATGATTTAAAGTCATCAAGGCATGAATTGAAGTTACCATACTACAGGGTATCTATGATATTGGTTGTTTTACCAAAGGTCTGACATTGGTATCCCAGCTCAAGGGGAGATCGCAACCGTGCAACCCTACACTGCCTCACAGCTAGAGCTTGAAAAAGGCTCTGTCAGGCTGCCATATTTATGGGATAAAGTGGTTGACTCATTGTCAAACTGCATGTGATAGGAAAAGTGGGCATGTGACCACTTGTATCCACAACTTCCTTTGTTTCTAAATAAATGAGTCTTAGAAAAGCCACATGCTATTCATGTGCTAATGACATGATCAGTTTTTAAGCTCATACACATCTATCCTCACTGTATCTCTCAGGTCCTTTGTGGCTTTTTAGAGGAGGGATTGAAACTAGAGAAGTTTTTGGTCTGGCTATCGCCCAGGCCTTTAGCTCCTTTGGAGCCTATGCCAAATTTGGTTTAACCAGTTTGGTTAAGGAGTTGAGTGCATCTGTCACAGACAACAATGCAATCAATTGAACCATGCAACAAATAGGAACTGATTCTTCAAATTACTGAAGTACAAAAAGGAACAGTGTGTTGTTCAGTTAATTGAATTACCACTTGACATTAAAATTAAAGGACATAGTTAATTTCTATCTGACCCATGCCATTGGTAAAATTAAAAGAACAACTACAAAAAAAACCATCATTAATTTAGATTTGATTTCACTGCAAGTGTGTGGTTTATCCAAAAAAGGAACATTTAAGACATTAAAGGATTCAATCATATTCTTTACGATTAATTTTAAACTTTATCTCTGTCAGGTACTCTGAGAAGCAGTTAAGAAGAGACTTAGTTTTTCTCATTTATAAGCAGAAATGAGAGGAAGAAGCCCATCTGTACTGCTCTCTCCTGCCACATCTTTTTGATGTTCTGTACCTTATTATCAATCCACACCACTAAAAGGTTATCAACAAGATGAATTAAAAAAAATTGAAATGACATATTTAATTTTCAAAATGAAACTGCAAGTGATTAAAACTCAGAAGTTTCCAATATATTTTGTGATAACTTTTTGCACAAGTGCATGATTTTACAAAGAAAAAAAACCAAAACAAACCTCAATTTCATTGAATCAACTTTGACTGGTAAAAATTATTTGAAATTTATTGCAATAAACTCTGTTATATACATACCTATCTCCAAGTTATAACTCACATTCACACCTGACAATACACTTCCCAGATTTGCCAGTTGTCTGATATGAAGCATCTTATTGTGTGTCTTATTGCATCTTACTGCATGAGTAATTCAGTGTACAAATATTCCCTTTCAGTGCAAATTCACACTCAATCTGTAATTAGAAGAACACAGTTGGGATCTCTCCTGATACTACATACAAAGTAGTTTTGCTCTCAGTGGATGCAGTAATGAATCTGGACACCTTGGCATCACCTACAATGGCAATTTCTGTGAAGACAAGAGGTCCTCCAGAAGGTCTTCCACCTCAATACTTGCTTGATGAACGAGGACACTGCTGACACAGATGCATTTTAGACTGGCTGTGGTGTTTTCAAAGTTTACTTAATTAGAAACTACTTCCTGATTTTGTATCCTCATATCACTGCACTAATGTTTGTCTCAGTGGTATCTACTGTACTTAGGAGCAGCTTACTGTGTCTCTCCATAGTTACTGTTGCCTTCTGATTTATCTGTACCTTTATTGTAGGTCCACATATAGCCAGGGATCACTGTTGCATAGTAAAAGCACAATTAACATCTTTTTCTCTTCTCTCAGTCCCTTGTGTATGGAAAATTCCTGAATGATAAATGTTCTTAACAGCTGAATTTATGTCAGTATAACCCATAAGCCTCTGTTGCTAAGATTACACAGTGTTTGGGGCTTGGAGATAAGGTGGTAACATTCACCTACCCTTTCCACAAATTCGAGTACAAATTAATTGTCATGACACTGGATGATTTTATGTGAATCCTCCAGGAGAAAATATAGCTTATGTCACCCTATAGGATGCACCTGTCTTCAGCAGACATTGTCAGGACACATCTGAGAATGACAGCTCCATGAGGTTGAGAACTAGGAGTGCTGGGGGCTCCCCAGGGGTCTGTCAGGGCAGAGTTAGGCAGCCAGGACTCATTCAGTCCCTCCAGCCAGGAGTGAGGCAACCAGATAGTACCGTGTCTCTCCCAGCCCCATCATCATGTGTATACCTGGCTACAGGAATGGCTCAAAGATGAGTCAGGATGTGAGCCCACAGCTGGGATTCAGGTTCATGCCCAGTGAGCAGACACAGAGTTAGACACAGTCCCATAATGTCTGGGCAAAGCCATGGGGAATAGGATGGGTCAAAGCCATGCAAAGATGTCAGCCCACAGGCCAGGGTCAACATCAGACAGAGCTCACTTTCTTCTTAGCTGCATAATTTAAGATATTTACAGATGAAGTTGAAATACCTGCTCTTTCATGCACTAATTCTTGGATCCTGACATTTTCTATAAAATTTGATTGCCATGTGGAATATTCACAGGTTTCTGAATAATAGTCACTGATTGTGGAAGCATAATTGACCAGCAGTAGGTATCCATATATATCCTAAAATTAATGTCATTGTAGTTTATTTTTAACTTCCATTTGCTATTTAGTGTCCATCTCCTTGAAAAAAGTCACATGTTCTGTACTCTAAGCAAGAGGTCATGGTCACTGTCACTTACTGAAATGTCCATGTGATTCTTCTGCTTCAATCAACTCTATAGACTACAAACATCTGGCAAGCAGCAGAGTTTGTTGTGTCTTTCTGTCAGCTTCTGGAAACATCCAGGCTTCTGCAATTTTCTATGTAGAATGGTTTGTTTGTTTTTTTTTTTTTTTTTTTTTTTTTTTTTTTTTTTTTTTTTTTTTTTTTTTTCTTTCTTTCTTTAAGCTACTTTAGTCCCAGATTATCTTATATTTTTATAAATCAGTGTTGTTAGGATTACTCATAGCAGGGTTTCAAGGAGAACTGAAATCAAGCAGGTCACTGATCTGTTGTTTGTAAGTTGCATCTTGGTTGCAGATACAGCTGCTAACTGGGTGGTAGCTGTCTTCTTCAAAGTAGATTTGCTAACTGTGGGACTGGATTGTGGCACAGTGGCAAACATGCTTAGTATTTGAGATATTTCCATCCTCAAGCTATGAATATGTTTTGGGTTTTTGCAGAATCCTAAAATCTATGTCCATTTATTGAGTATTTTTTATCTGACATTAATGTTCTTTTTCAGCATTTGTGAGACATTGGACACATTAACCAGTTTTGTGTTGATGTCTTTTTCTGTGTTACTTTCAGCTTGCATATGTATTCTACAGTACTTGCTGTTTTCATGCTTTTCCAGGATAGTTCATTGGTTTGGGCATGGCTTTTTGGTATAAAAGAAGGAAATCACAGCATCTCAAATCAATACTTTAGAATATCTTCAGTATTTTAAATGTTACATGTGGTTGTGAACACTAATGTGTCTGTGTTTTTCTTCTATTCTCTCCTAGTGTCTTTGATGACATTTATAAAAACAAACCAAAAAAACCCCCACATTTGTATGCCTGTAGTGCCTTTCTTCCATGAGTCATAGAACTTACCAAAATGCTTCCATCAATGATTTCAGTGTCTGAAGGATGATTTTTTGGTAGGTGTCCCATGGAATTGTAGGAGTTTCTCTATATCAGTCTCAAATCTCACAGCCTACAATAAACTACATAAAATTACTTTTCTTTTCCTGACACATACTTTGAAACTAGGATGCAGGACTTGGCCCTGATAGTCCTTTGAATGTAGAGAATAACCAATTATGAAACCTTTATGAACCTGGAATATAAGTGCTTCCACATTTTTAACTTTAAGAAGCTGTCAACTCTACCTGGAAATTCACCTTTGGTCTCTTTTTGCCCTTATCCTCTTTCTTTTCTCCCACCTTTTCTTCATGTAAATAGCAATAAAGTTTTACCTTTTTTCTCCCATACATTAGCTCTGTGCAACTCAATTTTTCCTGATAGTGCTTCAAAGCTTAATCAAGTCTCTTTTGTTTGTGGGGTTATTTTAATGCTAATGCAACATTTGACAACGGGCTTTTTTCTGTTTGTAGGAGGTGCTTTGTTTGCCTAGTATACTCTCTTGCACAGGGATTACCTACACTGACAATTCCTACATTACTTTAAATAATGTTCACTGAGTAAAAAGATAAATGTTTCCTGGGTCCTAAAATCAAACAGGTTCTTTATTAATTGTAGTCATTACATATCTTACACAACTGCTGACTGTTTCAGCCCACATAGAAAATTACTAACTTGCTGTTACCCACAACAAATCTTTCTTTTTTGTGGCCTACAGGTTTCTTCCAGTTTCCAGACACTGTTTCGAGGGAACCTTTAAACAACCTGCCCTGAGCTTCTTAAATCAGTAAGTCAATAAATTGTTATTCATTAAATGTGTGTCTCAGCATCTTACCTATTCAGAATGATCTTTCTGCTTATGATCAGTTCTCAGTTTCTACACGTTCTTATGAGGACTGGAGGCTGAGCTCTTGTGAGACAACACAGGTCGTCTAGTTCGAAGTTCTAACAGAGAGCAGTTTCCCCATTGGGTGACTACAGGATATGTAGTAAAAGGTCACAGCAGATAATTCCTCATAGGAAGCTGCTTAGCCTGATTGCATTCAACATAATTTAGATCTGGAATAAGAAACTGGTGAAAATTAGGACAATAAAAATGATATATCAGCCTTCTGTCATGAATGTTTGCTACTTCCTGACCCCTTTTTGGTCTCTTGAACTGTACAGTTTCTGAGCTGGATAGTAATTACAGTGTCTCACTATATAATATCTCTTGCAAATGTCATTATTCTTCAGCAGTTAGACATGTTATGAAAGAGACACAATTTTCTGAGCTGCTAACCACTACTGAACCACAATTCACTGTGAGATTATAGTGACTGTAAAAGTGATGGCAATCCATCTTTTAAATGTTATAGAAGTTTTTCCTTTTGATTATGGTTAAAGAAATAAGAAAGTCAAATTTCATTTTCTGTAAAAATATGTACAGATGAGTTTCAGAAACTGTGATGCGCATGTGAAGTTAGTCTTAAACTAGAAGGAAAACTGTAAAGCACTTGTCGGAGCAGAAGCCAAGTACTCAGCATGGCTCAAATGGATGCCTCAAGGCTGCACCAAACCCAAGTTCACTGAAATCTGATCCTCAAAACTAAAACATACTTGTGAATCTTCTCACACTTTTCACCTTCGGAATTTTCACCTGAGGAATCAGCCACACAGTGTTTGGAAAGCTATAAAACTTTCTAGGGTGCTTTGAAATCTTGGATGTAGATGCATGCACACTGCTTTTCCATCTGCTAGGTGTTTACCGAAAACTCTAACTCAATTCAACCTGTGGACACCTACATATGAGCTGAAGACAGAGAGTGCATGATTGAAGCCCATACTGCTGCAGACTGAGTCCTGCCTCCTCTTATTTTTGTGTTTTAGCATTTTGTTGTTGTAGATTTAGAAAATTATTTTGATGATATTACAGACTGTAGCCATGATATCCTTAATATTTGCCCTGCAGAGGAATTAGCAAAAAAAAACAATCCCCGAAACTACTGTTATTACAAGGTAGAAATCCTCCCATTGCTCTCACATGATAGAAATGTGGGCAGGGTCTTCAATTCTTTCATTTTAGACAACAGATCCATATTATGTTTTATATTGTGTGTTTGTAATTTCTAATTTGGCTTTGTACTAATTGCACAGCTGAGCCTCCACTCCGTGTATGTTTTTGAACATCAATGCATTTTGTACTTTATGCTGCTACTGACTACAGCTCACATCCGTTTTCCCTCCCAGCTGTGTATTCAGTGCTCAAAGAGCTTCTCACTATGCTTTACTTGAGCAGAGGAATAATAGACCACATTTTTCAATATTTTCTTGAATTCTTACTGCTTGTTGACAACTACCTGTAGTTTTTGCATGTTGTTGTTAATATCTTATTAAGAAAGCCTTTATCACATAGAAATTGAAAGTGAAAATCCCAAACACACAACTCTGCAATGCACAGTGATTCAGGCATGGTGAGGAGGTGGTAATAAACACCTGACATTCTCTGTAGTTATCCCCTGCACATTATTGTATGGCATATTTTTCCACTATATTTTATGATATTTATCCACAGTTGTCAGTGCAGCTGTGGCAATGTTCAGTTCTGTGTCTGAGTGCTAGATAAAGATGTCCATGTGAGTTTCCAAAGCCAGGAACAAAACAAGGAAGAACAGAGAGCTCTGCAAGGAGCTGGCAGCTTGAACTGGCACCTTCTGAGCAAGGCTGACCCAGCTTGGTTTTTGCCAGTCAGAGAGTTGAAGTAGTTACCAACAATGCTGAAAAGGTTATGAGTGCTTTCATCGCTTCTGTCTTTACCACCACTATTGGGCCCCAGACATTGGGAACAAAAATCCAGGTTGCTGCAAACACAGACCCACTATCAGTGGGTCTGTGAACTATTACAGGAGCTTGATCCCTGTAAATCAATGGGCCCTGACAATATATATCCAAGAGAACAGTAAGAAGAGCCAACTGACATTGTTGGTAGGCCATTCTCCTAGTCTTTGAAAAGTCACTAGAAGAAGGCTAATTTCACCCTCATCTAAGAAGAGTTTAAAGGAGGTTTCAGAAAATTTGAGCTCATCAGTCATACTTTAGTCCCTGGGAAAGTTATGGAATGAATCTACCTAGGGGCTATGACAAGTCTAACGAAGCATGTGTTTGAGAAAAGCTAGCATGGATTCATGAAAGGCAAATTTTTCTTGACAAATCTGATTGCCTTCTAGGACAAAATAACCTGCTTAGCTGATGTGGTGTGAGAACAGGCCATTGTCTACCTGGATTTCTCCAAGGCTTTTGGTGTGGTCTCCCACAAACTCGCTGGAGAACTTGATGATAGGCAAGTGTACCAAGAACTATCTCAAAAACACATACAAGGGAGAAATGAAGTTTTTCTGTTCAATAGACCATTCTTAGTGGTTTGTGTTTGTTTGTTTTTTTTTTTAATTTAAAAAATATTCTTCTCTTTTCATAAACCAAAGGACACACACATCATCTTCAAAATATCTAATATATACTGGTTAATAAAGAATGATAAATACAGGTGAAGGTTTCTTTTTGGTTTACTTGGATTTGATGAAACTGATGAAAGTGTGCCTCCTATTGCCGTATATATTTTCTATCCTCAGTTTAGTGTAGAACTAGGTAGAATTATGCATGTCTTTATTGATGACACTGTTTCACTACGTGTGAATAATTAAATACCCAATACTTGCAAAAGAACAGCTTCAATAGCCTGGAAGTTGGAACAGTTAAGGAAAATTGAGGTTAACATCATTGTTTCAAGAAAAAATACCATCATTTGCTGGAGAAAAACAGCTCAAATACGAGAGGGTGAGATTAATCATTTAGAGCCGGCTCATGTTTATTGATTATTAGAGACTAAGCCAGAAAAACATCCACTGTAAGATAAGAACTTGTGCTTTCTATACCCTTTATGAGTATATAGACACTTGAATGTTTCAAAAAGAATGAGGGCATATTTCTCTGGGCTTTTTTATTATAAATTATATTTTGATGTTGAGAAAAAAAATCCTAATTAAAATAATATTGAAACCAGATATTACCAAGTATCTTAGTAAAAAGTTTAGGAGGCCACCATCTTAAATTCAGTATCACTGCAAATGTTGGGTTATTATGATAATATTTCATGTCAATATCTGAGCCCCTTCTCTCACTTGTAAACTTTTCTTGAGGATATCAAGGTAACAGATTACAAATAATTTTGTCTTCACATACTGGAATAATGACTACTGAGCATACTCTGTTATTCCAAAGTTTTGATATGATGTTTTTCTGTTCAATTGTTTGGTTAATTGGTTGAGTTTTGGTGGGTTTGGCTGGTGGTTTGTCTGAGGGTTTGTGCATGTTTGTGGTTTTTTTATTCCGAAGACAACACTAACACAATTTTAGAGGTGGCTTGCACTTACAAGGGAGAAATAACTGTCTCCTAGTGAACACTGACAGATAAAGAGACTCTTTGGCACAAAGGCTTTGAGAGGGAATCCTAACTCCCAGAGTTCTTGAGAAAGTGCTGACGTGTGCTTGTAGAACTTTTGAGTTTAAATAATTTTATAATTGATAATTTAATTTATAAAATAATATCTGGGATGTTCTGAACTTTATTAACAAGGAGTTCAGGGACAGGAAATTTGTTTGTCAGCATAGGTGTGCTATGTAAAAAACCATGTAGGTTTTTTTTGCTTTTAAGTAGTTTGAAGAAAAAGAATTGAGAGAAGTCATGTGTACTATTAGTCTGTAATGAGAATGATAAAAATGAAGACAGGAACATATAAGAAAACATTTTCTTTAGGAAGCACCAAGGCCAGGTCTGTGTTAGGATCTGGGTATTAAAATTAAGAGAGATGTCTCTGCCTGAATTAAGGTGCAAACAAGACCATATGACAAAGTCAATAGTATGGATTATATTTAACAGTAAATGTGAGGGATGGGGAGAGAGAGAGAGAGAGAAAGAAATAGAAAAAGAGGTGATGGGAGAGAGAGAAAGAAGGTGGCAGAGACATAGATTAAGAGGAAAATATTACCACTACATGGATCCTTATGGTGTCCCATTGATCTTCTGGTCTTCTCAGTGGTGAGGGTCCCTTGAAACAGATTAATGTACATTTGGGCCAGGTGGGAGTGCCCAGGTGCCTCTCCTGTATGGGACAAGTTTGACACTGTCTCTTGCAGCAGACTCTGGATCCATTGCATCACTTTGTGTCACGTGCAGGGCTGGTGCAAGGCCTCAGGAATCAGTCTGGGGGAGGGGGCACTTTGGGGGTTTATGAGACTTCTCAGCTGCCTCTCATATGAATGTCCTGTGTGTGTGGCCCTCCCGGGGGGGAGGTTTTACAACTGAGCCAGTTTGTGCAAGAGAGGATGGGTGTTCCCTCCCTCTGACCGGAGGTTACACCACACACCCCAAACTCTCCTGCTCCCCCTTTGCCTGGGGGGATGTGAGCAAACCTGGCCTCAGCAGAGCAGCCTGTGGGCTATGGCCTCCCCCACCACAAACCCAGCCAGAGCTGGTTTTCAGGACGGCTGCTGGGTTTGGCTTTCCTGGTAGATAGATTCATATCCTCAGCCTTATTTACTTCCTAGGCATGAGATAATTGAACAATAGTGTAATTTTTATCTGATATCAAGTTCCCTTAGAAGGCTTAACTCACAGTCCAAAGTTCCAGGCAGGAGGCATATTTAGGGAGGGGTGGGCTTTAGGGGTCACTGTTTCTTTATACAGTTTTTTCCATAGCTGACAAAACTCCTTCATAATAATGTTTAAGCTATTAACCCTAACATTTCAGTCTCTCTTACTCTGGGCTCAGGTGAATGAGACAGTTGCCTTGGGAACAGACTGCTGGAGCAGTAAAACTGCTGAAACTGTTGTTTTCTTTCTCCTATTAGACCCCCCAAAAAAAGGATTTCTCTTTGTGTATCCCAGTCTCTCTGTGACCCCAATCTCACTGACATCTGATGAGGGAAGGGGAGAGAGGTGTGACCCTTCCCAAAAACAGTAGTCATTGCCCAGTTCCTCAAACAGCCACATAGCAAGTCAAGTCTCCAAAGGATTTACTCCTGTCTTTGACCTTCCCCTTCTTCAGGTAAGAGAAATCTGGTTCTTCAACTTCAGGGTAACAATGATAATTCCGTGCAAACTTCTAAGGAGTCTTTAGCTGGTTTTCAGAAGTTGCAATTACAGAAAAACAGAAAGAAATTCCAGTTGTTGACTGCTTAGTACTATAACCACGTGCTTAACAAAAGGAAATACTCTCATCCAAGAAACTATATGAGTACGTTGAACATCTCGACATAAGAAAAATTAAAGTATCAGGTCCCACATTCATGGATTTTATTTAAGTTTCCTAAAATATTTAAAATAAAGCCAAGTCTGGTGATTATTATTTACCTTATCACTTTTATGTGTGTCAGAGAGTCTGCCAGAAGCAATTTGGTCTTGAGAAGTCATAACCAAATCCCAAAGGTTAACATTCTGCAGGACTGGGTGAAATTAGACAATGTTTCTATCAATTGCATACTTTTTCCTAAGTGTGAACTCGGAGTGGTCAGCTGTGACATCTAGAGCAAAGGAGCCTATAGATTTCTTTTGGAATTCACCTTTTTCAGGCAGGAGACAGATATTTTTATATTTAATACAGAAATTTTATTAAATACATTTCTGTATTTAATAAATATTTTATTGTGTAAAAATATTACATTTCTTAAACTGAGATAGTTCAAGAAACCTTACTGACAGGTTCTTGAATTACCACAAAATTGTTTTTATCTAAAAAACCCAGCCAAAACAGTCAGATAATAGTGCAGCTAATTTAATTTTTATTAAATTATTGTATCTGATTCTTGTTCCACACTGGTTGCTATACATCATAAAATTATAGAATCATATAATATTCTTAGTTGGAAGGGATCCATGAGGATCATCAAAGTGGCAAAATGTAACTAAATTTTCCAAGCTGGTGTATGCATTGCCCAAAAATCATACTAATGCTTTGCCTTCTACATTGTTTGGAGAAAATGTCTTCTGAATCAAATATGGAATACTAGTATTCACTATTGTAAATAAGCAAAACAAGGTATATAGATACACACACAAGCCTAAATTAAGTATACATGATTGATAAGAATGACTCAGCACCCTGGATAGCAGAAATTGTTCCATAATATGATTGCTGCAGCTCAGTTACCTCATTTCATTTTATCAACAATTGGAAGCAGATCTTACTTTAGTAAACATGTTGTATTTCAAAATTATATTAATATGCTGTCTTCTGCCCATGTATTGTGTCATCAAAAGTTTGTTAAGTATTCAAACATATTTTTTGTATGCTTTCTGATACATATGTTGCCTAATCACATTCCCTAATATGTCCAGAAAACTGTGGCATTTTACTCATGAGACATTTAGCCTTAGATTTGTCCTTATGTTTTGCTCCAAAAAAGTTCTATTTCTCTTGTGAAAGTTGGGTAGGACTCCATCAGTTTTAAATCATCATAAACAATTTAAGATATCTATCTCTGGGCTACATCTGACAGTTATGTAAGCAATGATGTATGTGTGCTAGCAGAACTAGATTAACCCAAAACTAGATCGTGCTGACAAAGAGGGTCTTGTGAATCCGCCAGGCCTCCCTAGACAGTGTACAGTAGTGCTAGTTTCCTTGTGACTGGAGGGGAAAAAAAAAAAAAAAAAAAAAAAAAAAAAAAGCTCTAATCATTCAGAGAAAAAATTATAGGAACAGTATGTCAATTATCACAGAATTAATTGAAGCTATTTCTCTTGCATATTTAGGGAAGGGCCAGTACACTACTTTGTTCAAGAAAAAAACACCCAAACCTAATAACCAGGAAATTCTAGAATTAAGGTTGCTTTTCAACAATGCACCTCCTTGCAACTTTGCAAGTACATAAAAATTGTGCAATTGCATCCTTTCCTTCCAGCCACTTCTTCTGCCCCCCAGGACTATGTCATGAAGTGTGTAAAATGGATGATCCTCATGGAGGGAGAAAAAAAGGGAATCAATATTTTTTTCTTATCTTTTTATTTTCCCTCTACAGCTGTATATTTCATTTATTAGACTGTATTGAAACCATGTCCTCAAGACAGTTACTGCTTTTCTTGTAGCTTTTTCTAGCACAGTCATCGCTATGGCAACAGAGTATTTCACAAGCATGGAGAAACTTATTTCACAAATTTCAGCAGAACTGAGGTTTGTAACTAAAATTCTGTATCTAAAAATGGCAAAATAATAAATTAACTAATAAATTATGTTAGCTCTGCAGAAAATTCTACTCAAATAAGGACAATTTTATATGTTTCTTTTCAACTGAAATTATAACTGTTTGTACCTTTAAAAATAAAATGTAATATATGGAGCTACTTGAATATTCAGCACTCAAAAGAAGAATACTAAGAGTAGTCAGAAAAATCCTAGAACATTAGAAGTAGTCAGAAAAATTGAGCAGACATCACAAATTATGACTATATAGTAAACATTCCCAAAAGTCATTCTGAGTCTTTTTTGAGAGGAAAATAAAGCACAATAGAAACCATATGAATACTTGCAATAATATGAATACATTGAGAAAAGTAGCAGAGCTGCTGTATATGAAGACAGTAAAGGTTAAAGCGATAGGAAATATTACTGACCATAGGATAGCATAGACAGAACAAGAATGAGAGGTGAAAATTTCAAGTATCATCACTTAGCAAAACTCAGAAGCATAACAAACTGCAATGTGCGCTCATATCAATTGCTGAATTCTGTCTAGGAAGAAATCAGAATGGAAGGAACTTATTACAGGGATTCTTCACAGATGTTTGAAGAGCAAATTTCAGTTGCTATTTTTGTTTATTAAATATAAAAAGTAGGAATGTCTGACTGCAATTTAAAGACACTGTAATTAATACCAAGTGCAACTCTATTGCAATGTAGAAAGGAATATTATCGATTTAAGGCTAAAATATCAGGAAGAGGTTAAATCATTATTATATGAAATAAAATATAAAATTAGGCATTCAGAAAAAAATGTAGGAACTTTTCTTGGAAACATTTAAGGAAAAACAGACATGGAGGTAGATGAACCAGCATATTAAAAAAACCCCATAAAATTTCAGATTATGTATTTTTTGCAGAAGAAGAAAGTTCTAGCTCAAGAAAATGAAGTAGATTTTCAGTGTTTTGAAACCTTTTCATTTAATTTCTCTCACTGAGCAGTTCTGAGTCTTCCCTGTGGAGAGTGGAAATTACCTATCTGCAGATATTAGACTGTGGGCTAAAAATACCTTACCTAGGAATTCGGAAACTATTCAGTATCTTTTGGTATGGTCATTTTCAAGAAAGTGAAACTTTCCACTTTGAGGATTAGTCTGATACTTGCTTATATGAAAGATAAGAATGGGTTTATATTTAAAACGGAAAGTAGAACAACTATGAATTGTTTATTTTGAATGGAAGCCTCCAAAAAACATGGGATTAAGCTAGCTGATTCTTCCAGTCTTTCATTCAGCGGACAAACAAAATTTTATTTTATTTTTAATCAAAATTTAATTATATTTTGATATCTGATATTTGATATTTGTTAAAAAATGTTTTCAAGTAGTAGAATTATAGCATTAATCTTTAATTCAAATAATCAGAGAGAGTTAAAAAGTGTTGGGAATTCCATTAAAAGAATTCTGAGTCACTATGAAATGCTATATAATGCCTCAGAGCTAGGCTGTGGCATTTCAGTGGTGCAGGCAGAACGGAATGTTGCTGTTAAGAAAGAGGAGCTAGAGGTTCTGTGTGGTACCTGCTTCTAGAACAGGTTGGGGAGAGAAGGAGAGAGCTTGCAAAAGGACTAAGGGGAGATTCCTGCAGGTTTGGGCTCAATATTCCTATTGGCTTCACAGAAGGGATAAAGCTGACACACACACTGAAGGGAAAGATGATCTTAAGCTCTAGTTCTCTAGATACTGCACAACAGTATCCTTCCTTCTTGTGATTCTGGTGGAGACATCCTAAGGGTTATTATGCTTTTATAATTACCTACTTTTCCTATGCCTGTTTTTTCTGACACTGCTATGTATAATTTTTAAAATAATTATAATTATTTTTCACATTACATTATACACTGCAAGCTACATGACATGTATTATATTACATCATAATAAGATTACTTATAACTGTATTTACTAGTAAATACATATAATGTTGCTCTGAATTTGCTATAACAAAAATAACCCACGTAACTCTTTGAGAGTTTGCTTTCTGCAAAATTTGACTTAGACCATATTACAGCAAAAATTTGTATTGTTCCCTCAGTAAACTAAAAAAGAGTAGACAAATCTCTCTCTCTTGATGCTCACTTTGCCTTGCCACAGATGAGTACCTAAGACAAAAACAAATATTAACATTTTTCTAAAAATTTGCCCCATATATTTTGCACATTTCTGTTTAATAAATTAGTCTACTGACTTTGAGAGTCTGATGTAAAGAAGAGAATTCTGAAGTTGGAAAGTATAATCTTCTATTGATTTCATTATTAACTTCATGTTCAGAATTAAACATCTCTCCCATTTTGGGATCTAAGCATTAAAAAGCTATTAAATCTCATCCCAATTTTATGCATAAATGGAGCTTTATCTCATGGAGATGATTTCAAGATGAAATATTATAAATATCTTAAATGATGACTGATTTAATTATTTAAATATGATGGAAGATATATTTCACAGATATATATGTTAAAGAAAATTAGATTGACTTTGTAATCTTTAACATGACAAAGCACTGAACTAAATATATCCAAAAGAATTAAAGGATTAATTAGGAAAACAGAAATATGAGACTTAGTCTACTTATTTTTATTGAAGAAAATAGCTTTTTAGTTCTGGTTTGACTTAGTTGGGGCATTGTTTATTTATTAGAATAGCTAATAAATATAATATTGGTATACAGGCTTTATGCATGCAAGAAAATGTTTCTTTTTACAACCCTTTCAATAAATTTCTCTTCCTGATCATATTTTCCTTATGTAGGGAAAATATAGTTTTATATATATATATATATATACACATATATATATACACATATATATACATATATAAAATTGTTACATCAGAAGGAGTTTGAAGTGTCAGATAAAATAGTGCCTTAGGGAACTGTTTGGTGATTTTTTATTGTGAGGTTTTTTTTCCAAATTACATATATATATATACATTCACCAAGACCTTGATTCTCCCTTCAGTTTGGTTTTATATTGAGTCCACATCAAACCTAACAGTAACCTAGGCCAACAAGGCTCTCGTTCTCCCTCTGCTAGATTAATTGATTTCCTAGAAAATTCTTGACTTTTAATCAACTTTCTAGCCTCTTAGAGACCATTTTCTCATTACCTGCTTGACCCATTCCCAGCAAAATGAGTCTATCTTTTCTCTGGAGTTATACCACTTTTCTGTTTTTTCATAATCTATATTTTTACTCTTTTTCATTTACCAGAGCTGTTCTTATTAGTACTCTCATTCCTGGTAAATAAAAATATCTATAGGCATTATGACTGAAAGTTTGGTTTGCTCTCACATGCAGACTGTCTACATGAATGATCACTCACTGTCTTTAGCTCAAAGAAAAGAGTTGGCTAAAGGAAAATTTCCTGGAATAAGGCATATAAGATTTCAGCCTAATTCATAGGAGACATTCACATGTTTTGTTCACTAAGTGTAAATGTAAAGTAAACGCTTAAGCACTTAATGGAGCCATGATCTTCTCTCTCCTGAGTTGCTTTTTATCCTCTTATCTATCTTACCTTAGATTATTTTTTTATTCTTATCTTGACCTTCTTTAGACAGAGAATTGGAAATATCATTCCTAATATCAGAACAGAATAATTTATTTCTGTTTCTCTCCTGAAACATTAAAGTTGAAAGCTTGAAATCTAAAAGGCTGAGGAAGGTATCAGCATTTGATCTTCTCATGTTGGCCAGCTACATCCTTTAATCACTTTTACTTTAGGTTACAGCTCTAGTAGTGCTGCTATTCCTTAGGTCTATCATGAATCTAGGCTTGACATACCACAGTTATGAGGCTTGAGTTATGTCTGAACCTTACAGTTATGATACCTCTTGAGAAACAAATGCAGAGAAAAATCTCATTAGAATCAGTGATTTCTTTCACTGCTTCTGAACTGCTTCTTGTACTGAAGAAAGCAATTAGTGACTGAAACTAGGTAAGTTTGGCATGGTTTTTTTTGGTGACAATATTAATTATGGCGTATGTTATGGCAGTTTTGAAGCATAAAACTGGTGCATTTGAAAATACAGGATAATACATGTAAAACATAGGAAAAACACTGGATAAGCAAACCCGGCAGCTATTTTTGTTGTAACATGAATAGCTTGCATTTACTTTATCACTGTAGCTTGCTTAGGAAAAAGGTAGACAATCTCAGATTGCACCAGTGCATGACAGAACAACTAATGAAGGAAGTACCACACGTTGAAATCTACTTATTACATGGCTGAGTGATCTTGGAGGCAAAGGAAAACAGCAAGTAGACAGAATAATACAACACAGACAAGATTGACAGTGTACTGACTTCTGCTGTTTTTAATGTACTTGTCATTTTGATTAGCTCTTCTATTGTTGTGATGGCCACTTGAGAAGTCAATTTATTTATGTATATTTATGCTAGGTTTTAACAGACTGTTCCAGACAAACTTTGGCTTGGCAAAAAATGGGTCTTATCTGAAAAGGAACAAAGTCCTTAAGCAGCAGCTTCAGCAGGAAATAAAAGCAGAGGGAAGAAAAAAATAAATACCTTATATTTTTATGTGATTGGGAATAATTCCAATCCACTTACCTACTGGCAAAAATTCTAAATTCAGGTTTAAATACGAAAATTAAAGCTACATCTCAATAGGCAATAGTTTTCAAACCACTTCTGCCAAAGAAATAATGCAGACCATGATATCTTTCTCCAGTTTCTCCTTCACAGACAATAGATGAATTCATTTCAGACAGGAATTCCCTGATGCGGAACATGAAAGTTACAAAGAAAATGAATTGAACCTGGTAAAAATGCAGAGGGGTTTTACAACTGTATTGATTTCTAAGGAAAGGTGGTGAAAGAAGTGATGGCAACTTTTATTAGATAAACAGAAAGGACTAATCTCCCACTTTAAAAATATCAGTGTTCACTTTCCCAGATGGCATTATCGTATAGGAAATCTTTAGGTATTCTGTTCTGTTCTGAAAGGTTATCGTTAGCTATTAAGTTTTGTAAGTGGCTTAGAACAGGTTTTATACAGAAAAAATGGAATTTATTACATCCCACATGATGAGTTTTCTTGAAAATATGGCTATTTTTCACAAAATGTCATTAGAAGTTAGATTTACTGAAAAAAACACAGAAAACTAGTCTAACTTGCAGCTGCTGAGCCTAGTTGAGTATTTAGTATACTGAACAAACTATTCCATAGCCATGGAAAAAGGCTGCAGAATCATGTTAGTTAAATTAGGAATTCATGAAAAAAAAGCAAGGTACATCAATTAGTTTGCCAGGCTGCAGGGATGTGAAGACTCACTATCAAAACCTTCTATTTTGGCTGCATAATTGAGATCGCTAAAAAATGGCCCTGATAATTTTCAACGCAATTCATCTAATATTCATTTCTTAACGTCTGCAATGCAACAGGTTTAGGCTTGCCTTGGCACTTCATTTCATTCTAAATAGTTTAAAAATACATTCATTGTAGTAATTCCATTGTTTTTATCATTGTTCATCATTGTTCCTTTCCTCTGATTCAAGTAAAATAATAAAATTATATCTGTCTGTCATGAGATTATTTTTCTTTTAATTCAAATAGCTGAAACAAGTGTAATTGCCAATGATTCAATCAAATTTAATTTCCATGTATTTGTCCTGAAATAACTAATACACTGTAATTTTCAGGCCAAATATTATAGACACTACTCTTTTAGAAAAGTTGCAAATAATGTATTCAGTTATATACATTATCTGTGCCATAGAATGCCATATCCAAGGTAATGTAAACCTCACTTGTTTCATTGGTGCTTTACATGGGTGAACTATATACACATACACACATATGCCCTACAGAAATAGTAACACTCTAGTTTCCTAATGTATTTTTCCTGTTTAATTCATATTTTATTTATAAGTGTTTTCCTCTGTTAATATTTTTACAAACTTTTTCTGTCACTGATGATTTTCTCCTGAAGTGTCTCAAGGAAAAAAGTTTGAGACTTTTTACATGTTTAGTGGTTTTCTCACTGCAATCTCCTGCTGACAAGATGTCTGTCTGTCATCAAAGCCGACCCCTTGTGCTGATAGATCCCTTATGATTGACTGTACTGTAATTCATCCTAGGAAAAATAAACTTTGCATATTGTGTTTGACATTTTTTAATCAGTGCTCTCATAATACAGAACAATTAAAAATATACATCAATTATTTTATTAGAGATATACTATGATTTTGAAAACAGTGATTTATTATAATTAGTGCTCTGGACCATTTCACTCCCTTTTTTTGGAATGAAGTTTTAAACTCAAAAACTTTCAACTGAAGTTGAAAATTAAATCAATCAACACCATTTCTGTATGGAGTTCTAAACACAATATTTCCTCAGTATATAGGTAAGGCACTGAAGATTATGAGTAATCTTTGCAAGATTCAGCTCTGTCTTGACTTGAAAACTGTCTCAATGTGTTCTACGTATAAGTAGGATCTATACATTACATTAAAAAGTGTGATTCTTTCTACATCCTAACTACATCCAATAGCTCTTTAATTCTTTATTACACTATGGAATGGTTCTGAGATGATCAGATTCAAAGTCTTAGGTTACAATATGGACTACAGTTTATTTCCACAATGAATTACATTTTAAAAACTGTGTTATTTTAAAAGTTACGTTAAGTGCTTCTTTTTAAGCCATGAAGTAAACACCATTGAGGACTCATGAAGAGTTAACAGACAAACAATTGTCCACAGACTGCTTAAGTCAGCAATTAAATGTTTTGAAGTTAATGCAATTTCTGTATGCTTCATGTTGTAGGAATGTTTTCATTTGACTGATATTTCTTTAATTGAAGAAGAACAATAGTGAATGAGATTTTTATGATCAGAGACTTGTTTTCTTTCCAAGTTTGAGTTGTTTCCCATAGAAATTGTAAAAGACTGAGCCAGTCTGCTGGCCTATGAAGCATAAAAGGTTTAATTGTCTCTTCTGGCCATGTTGGCATAGTGGATGGAAAACCTGCTGCTCTGGGAAAAGAGCCTGTGGCAGGAGAGGATACTGCTGCACTAAATTGTTTTTTGTTTTATCCTTTTCTCTATTCTGTTAAGACCCTGTGAAAAAATAGGGAGAGGAAGAAGGCAGTCAAAGCAAAGATATCAAGAGTTTAGCAGTTCTCTATGAAAATGTCCCAGATCTTCAGATTTTGATAGATCAGCTACATCTGACTTTATCTGGAAGCTTTACTTTTGACAGCAAGGTGATCAAGACAGTTAGGTGTCAGGTGTTTGTATTTTTTTTTTTTCTGACGTACTAGTGCTGCATGGTACTTTACCAGGAGTCTTTAACTGTGGAGAAAATGTCAAATAAGATTACCTTCAAGACACACAAAAATGGGTCTCAGCTACACTGAGGAAAGCTATGCTTGCAGATATTTTTATAGTATGGTTTGGTGATTATAGGTAACATGAAGTACAGATTACATCTTCAGAGGAAGACAAGTGATGTCCTACTTTTTTCAGAAATAGTCTTGAAATAAATAGGAAGAAAACATTCAAAGGGACTCAAGTAAAAGAGATTTAAAATTAGAATGCATTTTTATTACAGATCTATTTATTCCTTTCAACATAAATTATATAAGACATGCCTTTCAAAGGCATGAAAAACTACAGGCTTCTTCTCAAAAAAACAGAAGTGCAAACAGATAGAAAGTTGTTACCATGAAACAACCACAAAAAACCCCCAAACCAAAAAACCAAAAACAAACAAAAAAAAACCCCAACAAAAACATATTCAAACTAAGTGCTGTAGTTAAACTCTTGTTTAAGAGTTTTTGGGAAAAAAAAAAATCTTATTTCCAAGGGAAAACACTTTTTAATTTTTACTCATTTTATCTGAAAATTAATACACCATTGAGATAGATCACAATTACAAGATAAAAGTGAATTTTTCAGGAAAATCCTTTCAAAAATATTGGCAGCACATCACTATCTTTTGTTAGATTCACCCTTTTTTTTTCTTATAGAAAAGAAAAATGAGAAAAAATTGAGAAACAGATAAAAAAGAATGTCACATTAGTATTTATTTCTGTTATTTCTTTGTACTTGATGGAAAAGCTCTGATAATTTACTTCATGAGTTTATCACTATATCAGAATTTCTCTATAATCTGTTTTGTATATACAAAAGCAATACTCATAGGACACAAGTTCTTTGAAAATAGAATATGCCTTAAATTTTTCATATAAATTTCACAAATTAAATGGGGACAGTTGTGGGTATTTTGTTTTTCTTAAAGTGTAGATTCCATCTCACTAATCTTAAAAAAAAAAAACTTTGTAGAAGCATTAAAATCTTTGAAACAAGTGAAATATTCTGAAAGGTTACATTTACAGTGTAGCCACTATGCTACCTACCCCATAATTGATTTTTACAGAGAAATTCTACTTCAGTACCTTCTCTCTCAATGAGAACATCACAGCCAACAAACCTTATTTTTCCCACAGAAATGGCCTGTATTCAAGCATTTTTCTTTAATGATGGAGACGTAAACCAAAGCAAGGTGATGATGTACACTCAAATGAAATAAAAGATTTTGAGACACTATAATTCATAGAAGTAGCTTAGAGATTAAATAAAAGACAACATACTGGAGGTACTAATACCATTATATGGTATTAATTTTTAATGCCAGAAGGTATAACTGAGATTACATACTCTCACCTTCTGTGTGACGTGGAAGTCACTGCAGATAAATAAGACTTGCCACACCATATTCGCATACTTTACCTTCCAGTTGTTTTCAAGAGTTCATTTAAAAGTATGTTTGTATCATCTAAGGACACCAGAGACTATGTACTGATGTGACAAAGGGACCTGCAAGTCATGGAGTGCAGAAAATAGCTATGCAGGAACAGTGTTTCCTGCAGGTCAAGAGATTTATTCCCTGCTATTTGGTGACTGTGACTGCTTTTGGAGTACTGTGTCCAGTTTCTATTCCTCAGTGCAAGAAATATACGGATGTTCTGGAATTAATATGTCAGAGAACCATCACAATCATTAGGAATATGGAGCACAAAATGTTTAAGAGGCTGAGATACTTGAGTTTGTGCAGTGTTAAGAAGGTTAGGTTTAGGAAAAATATTAGTGAACTTTTATGCAGAGAAGAGAGATAGACTCTTCTTGGAGAGGTGTAGCGATGCACAAGAAGCTCTGGAAGACAGATATTGCAATGAAAGAAACTCTGGTATTAGGAAAAATAAATCAGATATTAGGATAAAGTTTTTCACCACTAAAATAACCAAAAATGCGACAGTTTCCCAGAGAGGCTGGGGATGGAATCTCTATCCCTGAGGATGACAGATTTTAAACTTAAGCTTCTTAATACCTTGATCTATTTGATGCTGCTTGAAGTGAGGTCATGGACTAAATGACTTTTAGAAATTCTTTCTTAATTATTCTATGATTGTGAGATTGTCCTGGTTTGGGGCAAATTTGGGAGAAAACCACCAAATAGGGTCCCTCAGGAAAGCAAACCCAAATGGCCCCTCCCCCAACTGGTCTGGGAAAGAACTTCCTTGGAGACAAGTGGAAAAAAATATTCATTTAACAAACAAAGTGCCCACAAGCATAAAGAATTAATAATATGAAACAATAAAACTTTTCATTATGAAGTGAGATGGCAAACTGAGAAAATCCTTGCTGTAGGTGTAGCTCAGCTTGCTCAGATCTCTCATCAGTCCCAGTCCCTCCAGCGCTGCTGGAACATGCTGTCCTGGGCCCTGGTGGGCCACAGATGTGAGCTCCCAGGGTCTCTCTGGGTTTTTCAGTCCAGAGCAGGTTTAAACAGTCCCAAGAAAAAGGGAAAAAAAACCAGCCCAGGAAGCTTCTCTGCCTCAGCTAGCTAAACTAACTAAAAGCAAAAAAGATCTCAATGTCCCATTGCTGGTCTGTGCTTCAGACAAACACACACACACACACTGCGGAGAAGAGAATGTAGAGGAGTGAGAGCTGTTTTTAAAACACACTTCGTGCTGCTTCTTTCCCCACTTTGCTCTCACAATCAGTCTTAAAGGCACAGAGCTCAATATACAGCACAAACAGAACAGACAACTGGGGATACGAGCATCATAAAGTCACCCTAAGACAGAGATACACTAACCTAAGTGTCCAAATTAGGAAAAAAGTGTCTCTGTATATTTTCCTAGATCTCTGGAGGGGTTAAGAGAAATGCAGTCTAGATGCCCCCAATGGCTTTCTGCAGAATTAAATGTGTCTCCTGAGGAAATAAAAGAAGACTGGGAAATGCATTGCCTTAAGGTGGGAGCAGAGATTTTCCCGTGCTCACTAAGGGAAGTATAGTGTGAGAAGGACTTTTCTAGACTAGTTTTTAACTCTCAGTCTTTGTCTATGTTCATTATTTCAGAGTTTTATTTGGTATGAATATACTAGCTACTGCATGGATGAGTGAGAAAATGAATGGAATATGGGAGGCATAGGGTATAGAACATATGATACAGAGGAGAAGAAGCAGTCTATAAGGGAGATATTTGGATTTTAGAATCTCCTTTTCTCTATCTGCATATGATTTGGTAAGGAACTTGTCAAATTCACAAAAAAAAATCATAAACTGCACACATTTTTTTCTCTTACTCTGTGAGTAAATCACCAAATGACATCAGATTTTTAATTTTTCCATTCCACAGGACTGTTATGTATGTATCACAGATTATTAGCTGTTCATTTTATTTTGTATTTCAGGAAGAATATTCTATTGAGGTACTAAAGGAAGTTAGAATCACAAAAGCACAACAAAAATATAGTTTAAGTTCTGTCCACATTCTGTTATGAAAAGAGTCCTGGCCATGTTTTTCAAAAGTATTTTAAACCATTACAATAATTGTTACGTATGCACAGCCTAATTAACAGATTAAACTTCCTGATACACAACTAATTTTACCATAACAAATGATGCACAGATTTAAGAAATGAGAGACCATAAAAAAATGAGACTATATAGAATCTCACAGAGCACTTAAAAAATTTCCTCTTGCATTTTTTTTCCCTACATATATTGCAACTAGGGACAAAGTAACTATAACCTTCTAAAGAACAAAAGACTGAACTATTGTTTGGCATAGTGCTACCTAATGAGAGAGAAAATTGCTAACCCTCAATAGGCTGATAGCTAGCACTTCATTGACTGGGATCATATCATCATTTGAAATCCAGCATTCCAAACACCTTCCTTTTCTCTGAACTTTCCTGATTTCCCTTAATCAACCAGGATCATTTATTTAAGTTGAACTGAAGAAGTATTGTGATTTCAAGTATTTCATATGCTTTGAGCTGTACAGCACATCTTACAGAGCAGAATTCCGGTAGGATCTCGTTTCATGAAACTTGGGTCATATCACAGTAGGCAGTCACATTTGTAAGCTATCAAAAGTAAAATGAGATGAACAAAGCAAACTAAAATCAGTAATAACATGTTTCTTGCCTGTGACAATACATACAATAAGCAATGGATGATGATGGACAATTCCTAAGTTTTCCTCTTCAACTAATAAAGCAATAAAAACATTTTATCAGTAACACTGAGTTCTGTCCCTGTCTCTGTCTGTGTGGGAAGGAAACAGAACATTTTAACCCAGAGATTTTTTTTTTTTTTTTCTCCAAGGCGTAGACAAAATGGCATTAGTGACAGAAGGGTACTGCTCCCTGGCAGAGCTTCATTGAATTACAACAAAGAGAGAAGTATGACCAGGAGCTGAAAACAGGCAGCTGACTCAATGGAGACAAGGAGATACTATATGAAATTCTCACAGGGAAAGCTCTTCTAAAGGCACCAGACAATTTTATTCCAAAGCAAGAAGTCCATCCTGAAACCTCATCCATTTTGTGGCCTTTCACCTGCTGATCCTTTTACCACCTCAATGAAAACACTCGTGAGATTATCAGTTTGTTAAAAATCAGAAGGTATTAATGAAAGGCTTTTTCATGCAATTAGTGATTTGAACTAAATGTACAACAATACAATTTTTACTTTCTCTTATTGGTTACAGTGGAAAGTAAATCCAAAATTGTTCCATATTGGTTAACAGAGAAAAAAACTGAATCAGATCCCACCTATTGAGTGAAGCTCCTGCAAGACTAATCTGTACATACCTTGTTTGAGCTTTTATCTTAATAAATGTGTATGCTCAGAAATAGATTTCTGTAAATTCACTGAGACTATACTTAAAGACCTGTAAGTTTTATCTAATATCTTGCTAGAGTATTTGCCTGTTCTTTTACATATTTTTGTTTAATTTATGGTGGATGCATTAATTAAGATTATAAACAGCCAAGTATTTTATTTGCTGATCTTTGTCAGTGACAAAACTGAAAAAAAAATATACACTTTAAAAGATGAGATTTCACTCTAATACACTAAAATTTACAACAGTACATTTTCCTGTAATAAACATTTAAATTTTCTCAATTTGGTAACTTTTAAGTATTGTAAGTGTTTTACCATGGATTTCCTACCATTTTTCCCTAACAGTTTCTGACACAGTTTCAGAGTCTCTTAAGAAAAGAAGTGGGACTAGGAAATTAAGAGATTATCAAGGAAAACAGTGTGATCCACCTACCTGAAATTAGCAAACATGCCACGCTCCATGGATGGCTGTTTTGTATCCAGCAAAACCCAGGTATTCATTGCAACCAATCATTCTATGCTTCAATTTCCTTAAATGTGTTGTATCAATAGGCTAGTGAAAATTATTTTTTAAATTTTTATTTCTGATGCAATCTTCTTGGTTTATATTTGTACCTCAGTCCATAAAGTTGTACTCAGTATGCCTCTGACTGAAAGATTTTCTGGAGGGACTAAGATACATTTCTTGCCTTTTGTCTTCTCTTTTGTCACATAGCTTTTTCTTCATCTGAAAGGACTGTAAAGCCAAAATGCAGCATTAAGAGCTAATCCTAAAAAATGTAATGTTTCAAAAAAATCTCCACAACTCTGGAGTCATCACCACTGTAAGAAGGGAAGTGCTGCTGGCTGATAGCATGTATATGTACTTCATTAACGAGTAAAGTTAGGTCCCTAACTCTCACCTAGCACAGGTATTACAAAGCCATATTACTACTGCTGTTTACGATAGATACCTCTACAGCAATAAAAGGAAAAGGAACAAAATACAGACCTGAACACTAATACAAAATTGTCCATACAGTTTATTGTAAGAACAACCCTTTGGCTGTGACCCAAATTAGGTACATTGTGCCAAAAATTTATCAGTTTTAGTCCGGGTATAATATTAGTGCTGAAAATTTGCTTCTTACAGTCAGTTTTTTAGGGTTTTTTTGATAGTTCAGTAAAAAAGTGAACTCCATGAAAAAAATTGTTACTATTTTGGTAAGGGCTCAAAACCTAGCCTTTGACCTATTTTATTTATTTAATTAATGGACAATATTACTTACAGAGAGATTGATAGAAAGCTTCCAACAGGAAAATGAAAAAGAATGAAAAAACCTATTACCTATAAGGTTGGATTAATTTTCTCATATTTATATACTTTCACTAAAAAAATTCAAAAAATGTCCTTGGTATGCATTCATCAAGTTTTTAGTTGGGGAAAATTTATGTTACCTCATAGAAATTGATGACATTGAAGTGATATGTATTACTGCAATATTATTTTTCAACTGTATCTATCACACTTCACTGTCACTTTCTCCTACTTTCTGATCTGTTCATATACTCCAGAAACTAGTACAGGACATTATTCTGTCTCCAGGATAAAAAACATTTTCTTTTTGGCTCTCTAAATCTCCCCTTCAGGCCAAAGAGGGAGTTAAATATAAATCTCTTTCTGACTGGATGATTTAGCCGCTAATCTGCTTTGTTTAGAATAGTGCACAATAGTGGCCACAGCTTTTCTTCTGCATGTGCTGTTTTCTAAAAACCAATTTCTACTGTAAGAAAATGCATATTTTGACTTTCTTTAGACATGCTTTCCACACCAAATGGGGTGCTTCAAAGCCCTCTGTACTGCAACCTCAACCATGAGTAGGTAAGGTAAGTTCTAGACTGCAATAAATTTGAATGGCCTTGACTGTGCAGTAAACACACTAGAAAGTACATAAATTAGGAATCTGATAAAATAGAGGCCTTTTAATCTAATTTCATCCATAATTTAGTCAAGCAGTCTTAAACAAAAATTATCTATAGTTCCTTTAGAGTCTTAGATACCTGTCTTTAAAGAAATTCACTTGGTGAGTAGCTGAGAAAAAATTGCAAATATTAGATAATTAAATTAAATTACATCAGTCTCATTCATTTGGAAAAAAAAAAAATTTAGAGAAGTATCTAGTACCTCCAGATGTACCAGGCTGTTCTTGGATTACAGTTTTGAATTCGAGCTTTCAGTTCTGTCCAAGACCTACTTTGTTCTCTTAGTAGCTCTGTCACTAAAGGATAGAAAAATGTCTAGAAGTGTTTACAGAATTAGATACAAACATCTAACTGAAGGCTCCTCACCCTTTTTCTACAAAACCTAGCTGTTAGTACAGCAAGTCAGGAATCCAGGTTTCACCTAAGAGAAATTCAAAGCTACAGCTTCCATGATGAAAGACTCAAGCTGCTTCATGGGTCGGTAGCTCTGTGTAGAAGGAAATGAGCAAGTTGGAATCCGAGACAGGAATTAATATTGTTGATGGCTACACCACAGAATAATCAAGTATGGGACTCAGGTCTCTAATTATTTGTACCTTTTTGGGTGACTGTATAATACAAATATATAAGCAATTTAAACAATAGAAACCAGGGTCCTCTTATCTTGGTTGAGAGTTCTACTGATAGAATTTACATTCTTTTCATTACTTTCCCTAATCTTACAATACTTGCATTATAATTTTGACAGCAGTGTGACAGGAAAGATGGTGAATTCATCAGCCTGATGATAGTAATTTACAAATTAATGACGAAAATTTCTGTTCTCCTTAAATTTTTTTTTTTCTCAAAGCCTGCAGACTGGCAGCTCTTACACAACTCCAAGTATTCATTTGTTTAGAGGCAATTGATTATAATAAGTGTATTAAACTTTGGGGTGTGTTAGGCATACTAAGAACACAGTAAAGGAACCAAAAATTAGGAAAAATTTACTGCTGGTTAACTTACAAAACTTCAAGTGTCTTAGTAACAATGGATTGGGTTCTGAGATGCTTATATTTTCTCAAACGGCAGCATCTTGGGCATGACCTGTGGCAGAAAATTAGGCAACGAAGACAAGCTTATTTGTGAAAATCGTGTTCCTATGTACCAGAGAGGAATAGAATTTAGGTTAATTTTCATTCTTTGATTTTCCCCTTAGTTTCAAGTGTGTTAAGCCTGAATAAAATCTAGTGCAGGTATTGAGGTTTTTCTTCTTGACATGTCACCTGTATCATCATGTATCATCAAGCTGAACTATCTGCCTTTTAAATTTGCATACAGAACTGATTTGGGACATCAGTTTTTCTGTGTAAATTGTCACTATACTTCAAAATATTGAAGAGTAAAATTAACTATAAAATTACAATTAATTTAATTGACTCTTTAAAATGTCATTCATAATCCTCTGTTGCAATGTTCCAGTATTCCATAAGAGTATACTAGTTGTGTATACATTAATTGGCAAAATCGTCTCCCTGTGCACCTGCTGATAAGCTTTGTAAGACAATAGTTGATATTTGAAATTGTTTGTTTACACCAGAAATTCAAAGGTAGCAAATATCTGTAGATATGTCAGCTAGCCTAATACCAAAATGAAAAAAAAAAAAAAAAAAAAATGAACAATTTGGAAAATGAATGGATTGGAAACTGTGGGCATTGTTTAATGAAGAACTATGGGCTAACTTAATTAATTGTTCTCTGTCATAATTCTTGAAGAAAGATCTAGAATTCTCAAAATTTATTTACATAGTGTTTTCAAAAAAAAATTTTTTTGAAAGCAAAGCACAAAAAAAAGCCCACAAACATAAAGAGTAAATAATCTTTCATGGAAAAGGAAACAATAAGTGGCTATTTAGAAAAACACTTAGCTTTATGTGGTTTGATATACATAAAAAAGCCATAAACTTCTAGTCTATGGAATAAATGCATTTGTAAAACTGGGCAATCTAAGGTTTTTTTCATTAAACTTCAGGGCTTAAATGGCACTTTCAGCAAAGTGCCATTTTGTCATCATGTAATTTACCTGTTTTAGAAACTTTGAGTTCTAATCATTGTGAAACTCAAAAAAGATCAAATATTAAAAGTATTTTAAAGTATTTATAAGTATTAAGATGTCTTTGGTGAAACAACACTATTTCTACCTAAGATTTTTTGGGGGTTGTTTTTTTTTAATTTTAGGATTCAGTAGATGTACTCATTTTAGATAGCAAATATATATGAGACTGTAAATATAATAGTGATATACCTTCTCAGGGTTTGGAAAATTGTCTTTCTTCTCAAGATAGCTTTCATGGAAACAACCTTCACTTTACTGTTTTCTGTACAATTGCTATTTCAGAGAAACATATATGTCATCATAGGGAAGAAAGAACCATTTATTTTGTCCTATTCCTTTTTGATGGTGGTTTTGTAGACAGACTTGGAAATCAATGACAACCAAACTTTCATCCAAGTGTTTGATCAATGCCCCATCTGCTGTTCTCAAAGTTTCTCTTTGCCTTTGTGACTGCTTCTGGGTCAGAATAGCTGTGTACACCTGTAGTATTACCAAATGTTAACCCACCAATTTAGCTAGATAATGTGCCCAATATGACATTGCACTTGAAATTTAAGATGCAAGCATTAGATTCTTCCAGTAACCAATGGGGTTTTTTAATCAATAGACAAGAAATAAATACTTTAAAATTATTAAAATATAAAAATATATTTTATAAAATATAAAATATTTAAAATTATTTACATGTTCTCAATAAATCTCTAAAACTGAGGAATTTAACTGCAGTTTTTATTCTGGAAACTTCAGAACTCAGGTTGGATCTTCCAGTTAAGTGTGTTTTGACATCAGTGAATTTCTCTGCTCTGTAACTTTTAAAATTTAATACAATCTGTACAATCTCTAAGCGCTGAAGCAATGTTATTTTTATGTCTTTATGTCTTTAGAGCAGTATCAGGAAGAACATTATCATTTTTCAGATGGCATTTGTTATTACAGTCAATAATAAAGCCCTAAACTATTCTGATTTATGAAACTTCTGTCTTTCAGCCTGCTTTGAACTTGATAATAATGGAAGCTTCTGTCTTTAACATGCCACATGAAGAATTCACATGACAGTGATTTGAGTGCCTGCTGGATTAAGTAAATTAACTTTAAGAATTTTTATCCTTTTCTGAAATTCTCAGCATTTATACAAATCCCTTCACAGGAAGCTTTCATTAATAGCCTACCCAGTATGAGTCACTGATATGGGTCTATACAGTGACTTACATTATATAGACTTACATTGCGTGTTACCTCCATGTTGACTGAGACTGGCACTTCAGGAAAGTAGTGATCACAATAGACATCATATAAGAAATTAAGTAAACAAACTTATTTAAAAAATAATTTATAATATTAAAAATATTTTTGTGGAATTTTTCAACTTGCATTCCAAAAGCAAAAGGAAAAAGAAAAGGAAAAATGGATAAATTTCCTTAAAAAGTATTCTCTGGAGTAGTTTCATATCCATCTCTACAGATGTTCTACTTCTTGCTCTATCCTTTAATCTTTTTCTGTGAACAGATGTAGGTTTAAGTCTCTCCTGACTTTTTACCAAGGAACAACTTTCAATGGCACTTTGATATTTATTTAATGACTTTGGAAGGTTTTCTCAGTCTTTTCTGGAACTGTATCTTCCTTCTGAACTCTTAGACTACAGTGTAATTGATAAAGGTAAAGTAAGTGTCTCTTTTTATTGTTTTCTTTCTTTGGAAACTACATCTCAGCAGTCTTACCTTTTCAGTGCTCAGCTCAATCAGTGACTGACACCACTGTGCCGTGTCCTCTTCTTTGGCAATCAGATTGGTCAAACGAGATTGACCTTTAGTGAGTCCATGCTAACTACTCCTGATAACCTTCTTCCCATTCATTTGGATAAAGATGCCTTTCAGAATGAATATATTCTGTATTAATAGATGAGACAGTCCATGTAATATTTTTAATTATTCTTCAAAGATTGGAATGCTTTGAAGCTTGGAGTTCCTATTTTGGAGGTGTTGAGTCTCAATAAAACACGATTTTAGACAAGAGTTGAGACCCTGCTTAAGAGAACAAAACACATGATTTTAGATTTCAGCATGTACCTCTGCTGTTTTAGTGGGACTTAAACATTTACTTAAACATAATAAGAATTTTCAAGTGGATTTTTTAAATTGGGTTTAAAGTGGCACCCAGAAAATCAAGATGAAAGAAGTAAAATTAACATTCAGAGTCCCACTTATAGAATTATATGTTAAATGTAGAGCATATTTTATTTTTACATTGAGCTCGCAGTAAGCAGAAAAGAAAATAGCCATAGCTCTTCTAGTCTATTAAGCTAAAATATGAAAATTGCCACTTGTTAAATCAAACTTGCCAATCTGTGTGAAATTACACGTTTGTAGTTATAATGAGTAAAAAGGTATCAAAAGGAAAAGTCCCACCAAACTATGCCATATATCTGAAAGACCAGTTTTCCTTAACTCTTTCTAGGAATAATGGAGTGGAATTGTATTAAAAAGATATTGTCCACATATCCTTGGAAGCTTAATTGCGTGGAAGATGAAAATTAAATTGACAGTAAATAACTATAGCTTCTTGAAATTTCTTATTCTTTTATTATTTTTTAAGGGATTTGCGGTAAAAGGGTTGAAAAGAAGCAAAATTCACAATATAATTTCTTTTGTTATTTGATTATTTTCTGCTTAAAAATAGGAGGAACTTTGACTTCCTCCTCCAAATGAAAATTCCATGACATATAACAAACCATTCAGTGTAAATTCACCGCTAATATAAACATCATTTATTCAAGCTTCTTTTCTGATAAATCCATAGAATCTACTACATAGTCAAAAGTACCTGATAGTTTTGTTAAAAAGTGTCTTGTATTAGGAAACCAAACAAACAGTAGTGATAAAATACTTGGGACCTTAATGTCATGTTTTGACAGAAATGACTGTAAACTCACATATGCTTCCCATATGTTGCATGATGTATATTTAAATAGGAATACAGGCAGACATGAATCTTTATGCTGTGCCAATAGTGCTCATTATCACAGTTATACCCCTGGAATACATGACAGGTTTTGTTCACTGTATTAATGGATAAGGTTATAAATTACAGCTTACAGTCACAGCTGTATGTACAGTGTCTGCATGAATCTTTGGCTTGGAAGGCATGATATAAGTACTAAAAATAACATGACCTAAAGTAATAGTAGATGGAACACATATTTGCTAGAGTTTAATCTACTCACTCAATTTTCTGCTATTTAAAATCTAATTAATACAAGAAACTTATTGTAAGCTCACTAAATCTGCTAAATCATATGAAATAGATAAAAACAGTGAGCCAGACAACAAACAGCAAGTTAAATGAAAAAGGACTGTCCTTTAACTGCTGATGTATAGTTTAAAAAATTAAGATATTATGTGGTCACCCAGAAAGAGTTTGCAATTTTCAAACCCGTCAATTCCATTACTAGCTTGGAATTAGCTGCAATGTTCTCATTCAAAGAATTGTGGTCACTGGCTCAATCAATGTCCAAGTGGAGAACCAGTGATGAGTGACATTTCTCAGGGGTCAGTATTGGGATTGGCACTAATAAACATCTTTTTTGGTGACATTGACAGTGGAACTGAATGCATGCTCAGCAAGTTTGCAAGACAACATCAAGCTGTGTGGTGCAGTCAACATGCTGAGGGAGGGGATGGCATCCAGAGGGATACTGGTAGGCTTGAGAGGTTGGCCTGTGCATATCTCAGGAGGTTAAACAAGGCAAGCAGAAATACAGTCTGTGCAGAGAAAAAACTAAGAGCAGCCCTTTGGAGAAGGGCTTGGGGGTGTTGGTGAGTGAAAAGCTCAGCATGAGCTGGCAATGTGTACTTGCAGCCTGGAGCTTGGGGTGGATTAAGAGAAGCTTGTCCAGCAGGTTGAGGGAAGTAATTCTGCCTCTATACTCCACTCTCATGAAGTTCCCGATATAAGAAGGACAGGAACTGGTTGGAATGTGTCCAGAGGAGGCCACAAAAAAGATCAGAGAGCTGGTGCACCTCTCCTATGAAGACAGGCTGTGACAGCTGGGGCTGGGACAGGTTAGTGCAGAGAAAAGAAGGTTTCAGGAATACCTTCTAGCATCCTTCCAGTACTTGAGGAAACTGACAGGAAAGATGGAGAGGGACTTTATAGTGATATGTACATGTAGGACAAGGGGTGAAGGCTTCAAACTGAAAGAGGGTAGATTTAGACTAGATATTGGGAAGAAATTATTTGCTAAAATCTGTTCAAGGTCAGGTTGCATGGGGTGTTGAGAAAGTCCAGTGGGAGGTATCCTTGTCTGTGAGGGGGGGGGTTAGAACAAGATTATTCATTAATGAATCTCTGTTTGTGCCTGTTTTGGCACTGATCATTTTGCAGAAATATCTCTTCATTTTACCTTGCAGTAGAGGCAGAAGCTGGGAGGTTTTATAATATCAGCATATTTGTAACATAGCATATTTGTAATATGATAATATTAGATATGCACTGTGTGAAACTAAAGAAGGAGAATACATTAAAACAAAACAACCTATATTAGAATGTTAATTCTTCAAATCAACACTGTGTCCTGGGCTACTATTTTTATACAAGTCAGTTGTTATATTCTTGTTAATTTTTTTGAGATGACTTCTATTAAACTTGAAAACTGTGGAGGAGGAAAACTAAGACAATGAAACAAAATGGCAGTAGAATGCTTCTCAAGTAAGATTATACAGCCCTTTGATAAGAATCAGAATATTGTGTTCCAATCTGTTAACAGCAATTTTTTTCTTTATTACAGCACTTGAAATATCATGGAGAAGTTCAACAGAGTATATATCAGGGGTACAAAACATGAGCTGGGCTTTGAAAAAATTATGTATTCTAAAGGAAGACAAATTATAAGACACTTAAAAATGTATTAATTTTAATATTTGTATTATTTTTAATAATTTTTAAAATGTTCAGATAATAAATGATACGAACTGTAACTGATATTTTTAAATTCCAAGATGGTGGAAAAAAGGACGTAATTCAAGTCTTATGAGGAATAAATCTCAAAACAGGATGTCTTTATTTATTTGGATGTATAAGTAGTTCAAATAAATGACTAACTTGATAATTATTCTGACCTCGTAGAATAGAAAGTAATCTTACCACTATGTGAATCTGCATTTCCAGCTTCAATGAATTTAGTAGAATTATGCTTTGTTTCTTTTCCTATATCACAGAGTCAAAGAATCACAGAATGGATCAGGTTGGAAGGAACTACAGTGAGTCAAGCTCTCCAACCTCCCTGCTCAAGCAGGGTCATCCTAGAGCACACAACATAGGATTGTATCCAGATGGTTCTTGAATTCCTCCCAGTGAGGGAGACTCCATAACCTCAACCAGTTCTCAGTCCATCCCCACTGTCCATTCATCCGAGCCACAGTTCTTGATTTGGCCTATGAGGATTTCATGTAAGAATCTTACTCTCTTTCTTTTTTTCAATGATTGAATGTTTTAATGTTTGAGTTAAATTTATAGCATATATTTAAGGTGATTTGACAAAGCAAATGAATTGTGAAAATTACAATTATCATTACATTACTTTATGTTCTCTTGGGACAAAGAAGAAATGTCGAATAAGGAATGTCTCCTTTGCAAAGAACTTCTTTTGAAATTAAACGAAGCACAATTTTTAATACTTTTCTTATTCAATGTTTCAATGTATATAAAAATCTTTCATAATAAAGCCACCTATCTTGTCTTCTTTTAAACAGTCCCTTCCTTTTGCCACTGGGCTTTGAGAGCAGTAGATGTACTTGCAATTAGCATCTCATAGCCTCATGAGATTTTGTGTCCTTTTTCTTTAAGAATAAAGAAAATTAAATTCTAAAACTATGTTTTCATCCAGACTTATCCTATCTTCATCCATTTAGATTGTTCATATGAAATTGAAGGAATTCTAGAGAGAATGGGACAGACTACAGTGCTAATGAACATTTGTGCCTTTGCCAGCCAAAATTTTCTGAGAAGATTCTTCAACTCATGGCTAGTCAAAATCCATTTTTAAGGGTTTTGTGAGATTTATAAACACAAACACAAAAATTGAGACAATGTAAGTAAACTTCATAATTAATCAGAAACATACTGTAGGCTTTGCAGAGGTAAAGTACAAAGATAGCCTGCTCAATAAGCAAATTTGTGAAACTCTTAGAGAATGTTTCAGATTTCAGAACTGTAGGATGAAAACAAAATACAGAATGTTTAAATAAGAAAATTGCATTATTAGGATAGTTGTGTTAAATTAGTTACTTTTATCAGAGAAGAAAGGAATTTAACTGGGGAGCTGATTTATATTTGTAGTGATAATTCAATAAGATTAATATGTTCTTTTGTTTTTCACAAGAAAGCTCTGAGAAGCATAATTGATTAAAGAGGTTTTGATTCAGATACTGTAATGTGACTAGAAGTTAAACCATTTATTTAAAAGTCTAGAATATCTTGAGTATCATAGTGTAAAATTTTCCTCACTTGATGTTTTCTGTCATAGGCCCAAGAACATTTCTCAATTTTATAGTTACAGAGATTTCCTAGATAATAGTTCCAATAGAAGAGAGACGAGTCTAAAAGAGTTCCCCAGTGCATCTGAGGAAAATGAAGATCATAACTGTTTTGGGATGAGTGATCATATGAAAACCCTGAGGCTGTTCAGATTAGAACATTTGAAAATAGAGTAATTATTCAAGATGACTAGTAGATATTGTGTTCCTTTTTCTTATTTTTCGCTTACATTTTTTTCTGTGCTTCATTTCAGTTCAAGATTGATATCTCAATTGAGGTATGTGTATGGGGACAAAGTATTTAAAATCACATTATGGTTGATGTAGTCAATAAAGTAATTGGAGAAACTCAGATGACATGCAGGGGGCACCTTGGTTGTATTCCTTCAACCTTAATATTTTCATTGTAAGGAGAAGTTGCTTTGGCTAGAATCTTTTAAATTACCATGGATAGAAAAAGCCACTAGCAGCCTAAATATCTTATAAATACTCCTGAAATTAACCTTCTAGTGTAGTTTCATCAAAAATCAACTCTGTGAGCTCCAAGACCCTGCTAGCATGAAAAATAAATTGTAGTTTGTAGATACAGTTGAGATATTTGTTGCTCTTGATGAAACAACGTTAATGTAATTAACTTGTGGTGTCCATCATTGCAACTATGGCACAGTTCTAATTTACTACAATTAACTGTGTTGACCAACATCAGGATTCAGTAATCTAAACATAACTTTTTGAAGATATTTGAGGCATGCTACTGTTCCTTTTATATCTCTAGTTGCTACAAAAGAGTGGTTTCTCTAAAAAGCTCTTATGCCATATTTACCTTTTCCAGAACTCTAGTGCCAGTGTATCCCATTACAACCTAGTCAATATACACACCATCAAGAGGATAAAAGTCCCCTTGTTTTAATCTGATTTCTGAAAAGTTTCTCATCTATTATCTGAGTCATAAATGATTATTTATATTAGGAATTTGAAAACAAAGTATAAAGAAAATATTCTGTATCTCTTGATCTCATTGAGAATAAGACATGACGTTGATTTGTCACTGGTCAATCCATTAGTTTGAAGACCTATGTAGCTTTACCTACCAAGTGGTATTATGTAAATAGAAGATATAAAAATAGCTTAAAGTTGTATACAGTTTTGTGGGAAGAAAAATGCAATGGTAGCATTAAAAAATTACAATCTTCTTACAAGGACATCTTATTACACAGTTTTCAGCTAAAACCACTTCCAAATGTGCCTCATTATGGAGTTCACTAACAGCATTTCAGACCCTCAAAAAATGTCAGGAACTTCAACATTGAGTTCACATGAGTTTTGAACTCCAGAGAAAGAGGTTCCTCACAGCTTGAGATCATTAATGTGCAAGCTATTTGTCACTTGCCTGGTAAGCAGATGGAATGTACTCATCAGGGCGCAATTTAAATGTGAAACAAATTAAAAGAAAGAAAATTTAAACTTATGTCACCAAGCTGGGAGGACATCCAGACATCTAACCGTGAGAATTAAGTAGATCGGAAGCTGATACAAAAAAAAAAAATTCAAAAAAAACAATATACCAAATGAAATCACCTTTTTAAAAAATCTAGCTTCTACCTTCATTTTGTGAGCTTTTTCATAGAAAGTTCTAGCTGATGACAGTTCAGGACAGGAAAAGACCCGCAGTTATGAAAAATAGCTTTAAGATATAATCCTTTAAGAAACAATACATAGTTGAACATTTTTTCTTACTTTGGTGACTTTTTAAGCTTGATAATTTAAATCTGAATCACAAACATAGTTTACAGTATGCTCTCTACATTGGACAAAGGATAAACTAGCTTAATAAAATTTTAAACATATGTGACTCTGAAACTATTATGAAAGCAGTTCTCCAGTGTTTTTCTGAATTGTTCTGATTTAAAATACAAGACAGTATCATAATCCAATACTCCTATATAAACTGAATTATAATAAAATCATGAACATTAATCCTTCCAGTCTTCAAGCTTTTTCACCAGCATTTGATACCCCTCAGGACTGATATGTAGAAGCTGAAGTATTTCTGGTAGTCATCTTTTTTTTGACAGCTTCTGTTTGCAGTTTGTTGTCTCAGATAATGGTAGGATAGGGTACCATGAGATGTTGGAATACATACTGAGAATGCTATATGTAAGATTTATCTTTTCTACGTTTTGGTGTAATATGTATTATTTATATTCTGTATATTCCTATGTATGTAAGTACATGTACATGTGATAATGTGTCTATCTCTGTGTGTTTAGATAGCTAATTCATACAGTCCTGAGGGTAGATACGGTTCCTCTGCTATTTTTCCTGCAATGTATCTTTTTATAAGCAAAATATATCTGTATATATTAGACACAATTTCCAGTCTGCTTTATCTGCTAAATTAAAATTTTTTGGTCATGTGATTTAAAGGAAAAAATCCTAATGATAAAATAAGGTTCTTTCACTCTTCTTAGTTACATTTTGTTTTGTTTTTCAAATCTGTATTGCTACTCATAACTCTAAACATCTGGTTAAACTGTAAAACAGTGGCAATTTTTCATTTCAGTATGTCATAAAGATATAACACTTGAATTTAGTCACTCATCACAAGTAAAAAATGTAATTCTTATTAAAGTCAAAATCAGCTTTGGGATTTTATCTTTCTTGATTGGTTGGAACTTTTACAAAGTTTATATGTGTGATGAAATTAGGTCTAATTTATCCAGTTTGATGTATCTCCCCAGTCAAATTTACAAAGATGGAAATATGTTAAATGAGTTACATCGATGAAGAAAAAAGATGTCCCTTAAGAAATTCCCCTTGATGTATATAATTAAGTGTCTTGTTAGAGACAACTCTAGTGATTTTCTTCTGCTAAAACAATATTTTCTCCTAATTTATTCTAATTAAGCAGATTGTCATGAGGTCGTTTATTTGGCTGTTCATCATTCTTTGAAGATCTTTCTATGAACCATACACAAAGTGGTACAATTATTCCTGTCAAAGCCAAGGCTTTCTACTTCAACATAAATGTATTGAAACTACTCTTTTCTATTTCCATTATTTCAGCAGAAAAATCACTGAGCTAGTCATGTCAAGTGCTGACTAATTTAGATAGTGAACTTATGGCACAGAGTGCGGAGGAGGGAATATCATGTGTGGCACAGGAAAGCCTCAATAACAAAACAGAAGAAACTGTTGTACACAACACTACTTCCCAGGATGACCCTTTTTCTCTGGGCTATGCTCATGTCTCCATCCCTTAGCCCTCAGCCCCAGGTCCACAAAAGAGGATGGTGCTTCAGGCAGTGATTGTGGGAGGAGGACAACCTCCAGAGCTGAAGCTGGAGCAGGGGAGGCAGCAGTGGCTGGCCCCAGGGCAGTGGTTAAACCTGTGACACCCAGCCCAGGCCATGGTCAGGCTGAGCCACCTCTCCGAGGGGTCCGCAGCAGGACCAGGCCATCCCACTGATTAAGACAGAAATAATTTTTACCAGACTACAAGTGATGTGTTGTAGATATCCCTGAAGACCTCAGGATACAAATTATGTGCACTTGAAGGCAAAAAACTTAAATTTAGGGCTGTTGCAGTTCGATAGACTGATTTCCTGTAAAAAATTTGCTTAACTTGCCACTGAAGTGAACTGAAGTGCTAGCAAAAGGAAGAAGAAAAGAGAAATCAATTTAACAAACCCCTACATTTTGTTGCCTGAAATTTTTAAAAGATTGAGAATCCTCAATCTAGTTGCATCGTTACTAATTGAGATTGCTTTCCTGTATATGTGTAATTTTCAAATGGAGTAATTAATCTGAGAAAAAGTTAAATATAAATAATGAACAGATGTGGAAAAACTGAAAAGCATTGCTGAAACTGTACAATGTTTACTATGTATGGGTAAGTCTATGTATATATATAGGTCTTTTTTATTCAGCATTAGCATCCTTGTTTTGTTAAGGTGTGGAATTGTCAAAAGAAATATTGGATGTCTCTGTTGTGAATAAAAATTTCTCCTCTACATTGAAATTAAGGCAGCATTGGTATATAATAGCAGAAAAGCAGACTACATTTTTTAAATATCAAATATTCTGTTAATAGATTTTGAAACAAAAAAAGCTAGTGCTTTATCTACTTCCTGATTGAGGAAGCAAAAACATCAGTAGTTTCTTGAGAAAGAATCTTTCATCTTCAGAAAGAATCTTTCTTGCTAATCTAACCAGATTTTTTAAATATTTTTGGATAGTGACATAACCAAATAGGTTACACAACTTTACACAACTGTTCAAGGATTATTTTCTAGCAGATTTTTCATGATGAAACAGACCAAAGGTTCGTCATGCTCATCTATTGATTCCTAGAGTGTTCAAAGCTACATACATGTAGAACAGTATTGGAAAAGGGCCAGACTTACTTCTGGGAATTTAGATTAACCTTCAATTATCTGTAGGTCAGGGAGTTTCTGAGCCAGATATAGTACCGTGTGTTCATGGTCACAAAACAGGTGTCTTTTCTATGACATCTCTTCACTGCCATCCCTGGAGCCCATACATACCACAACTCTTCTGTGACACTGAATTCTACAACTTATCTAGAAATTATGAGAAGATTCCTCTGTCTTTGTTTTTTTACTCTTTAGTCTCTGTAGGGTTAGGTAAGGTAGCCAATTCCTACACTCTATACTCTAGCTTTATTTGATGTCCTTGTTACTGATTAAAAGGTATTAAATAAGGAATTTAATATGAGATGTTCCCTCATTTGTATTAATACTAGTTAATGCTACTGATCAATCAGAGTTAGAACAATTCTTTACACTGCAGAATGGAAAATCTAAACTCAAGGGGAAACAGGGGATGAATGAACTTTTAGTTAAAGGAAATTTAGACATTTATTCATGCAAAAAAAATTCCAACAGTAATAGATTTGGTTATATGGATTTTATGTAATGAACCAAGTCTGTGCTCTGATTGACAGAGGACTTGGAATGATCATTCTTTAAAAGGAGCACCCAATTTTTAAAATATCCTGTATCCATTTTCTTAGGAGATGTGGTAAAGAAGTTATCAAATAATTATTTGTTAAAGTGTCAGCTACGTTTACTGATTTCTTATGATCTTCTAGTGCAAACATATCACTAAATGCATTATTCTTTTTCTTTCTGTGTTTATATTTGTTTCCTTCTAGATTCAGTGAAATTCGTTATAAAATTATTTGTGGAGATGAGCTAAAAGACTATTTTTACTTCAAAGCTGTAAACTCATGATTTGTCTCTGGTTGTTGTTTCCTGGTTCATAGAGAAAAAAGGTTTCAAAATTCTGTGATGGTTTTTGTTAAAATGCTGTATTTGGAATTTTATTTCTAACTAAAGAGATGAAATTGGTGTTTTATTCTGCTTCCAGTACATCTTTTTCAAAAGATATTAAATGTTCAAGGAGATCTGAATTGTCACAAAATCAGTGTTAGAGGCTATAGATGGAGAGACAGCAGTTTTTATAGAGCTTCAAAGCAAGAAAAAAAAGCTTTTTTTTTTTTTTTTTTTTTTTTTTTGAAGTCAGTGCATTCCAGACTACTGGCTGCAATTTAGCAGTTCTTTCTAGACAGCTCTGCTGATCTGGGACCTGACCTAATACCCATAAAGGTTACTTGTAGTTTGTCAGTGCAGACATTAGATGAATTCTGTTAGGATCTTTTGCTGTGGAAGAAAGCCTTCAGATTTAAACTGGCCATCTCTGATAAACTGCTAAGCAAATACTGGTTACATTATATAGTAGGTGAAAAGAGAAAGATATGATCAAAGACAGCCGTAAAGAAAGGCCAGGTAGAAATATAACTATAGAAAATCATGAAGGTATGCTGTAGGGCATAGGTGAATTGAGTCTATTGATTTTTATATGTTGCACTATAACTTCTGTTCACACCTAGATGGTGTTTCCCAGTACAGAGTGAGCTATTTGCTGTCACAGAGTAGAGTGTAATTTCTTAGTCATTAATGTCTGTCGTATTTTGTTGAGTGAATTGGACACTAGAACCAAGATCATCATTGTTCAAGTTGCACCAAAATGCTCTATGAACTTTCTTAATTAAATGGCATTCTACCACTATTGGTAAACTGTATTGACTGAGGCTCAGAACACAAACAGGTTTTAGAACACACTCTGTGAATTCGTACTATAGCAATTTAACACAGCTTTGCTGAGGGTATTGCCATTTTAATTTAAGCTACAAGATGATAAAGGTGAAAAAAAGAATATAGTAAAAATTAATGATTTCCGCTTATTTAATTGAACATTTTGATTTTGGCCACTTTTAAAAATAATTAAGATTATATAATAAAGCTTACTAGTCAATTTCTGCTTTGGATTAGTCTCCAGGGCATTTCATTCTTGCCTCAGGTAAATTTTTTTACATCCTCAGGTAACCCCATTATACATAATTAAAGAAACACTGTTGCTTTTTTGTTTTGTTGGTTTTGGTTTGGTTGGTTTTTTATCCATCATATATCACATCATCTTTGTTTCAGCATTAGCTGTGGTTACATAGCTTGCATGGTGCAATAGAAAAACATCACTATCTCCTATTTTGTATTTCCTGAAGTCTAAGTAACTAAAACAATATGTACTTTGCAAAGGTTTCCAAAGGCTGCCTTTACAAAAAAGGTTCATCAGATAGTAACTTAATATACTATTGTTATTTTTATGGTATTATATATCTTTCACAACTGAAGAAAATTTAGACATTTTAGTAAGAAAGGATAAAATTCAACAATTAAAAGTGAATCATCAGGAGAGGTTGATTCTCTAGAGTACCACAATCTACAGCAATGTGTCACCACCAGATGTGAGTATGTGACATCTAATGCCATGCAAAGAAGTCATTATTACCACCCACTGTTGCCTCTAATGTACCACAAAGATATTTGTAAGACTGATTCCTTAACCTTATGTCATTTATATTGAAATATACAATGGCTACCACATTCAAATATATGCTAGCGTAATTAAGACAAGAGATTAACACCCCTGGGGATTTACTGAAATAAAGAAAAATTACTTACTTTTCTTAAAATAGGAAAAGACTAGTTCAAGCGTAAGATTGTTATTTCCCAAGAAACCAGAAAGAAGAATATACAGTGCAATAGATGGAATTTCTGCTGTTAATATTTGTAACTTTTTAATATGTAGAATTACATAGATAAAAATAAATCTTCAATATTATTTATTTACATAAATATTACATGTAAATGGATAGAGATACTTTTTTGTATGTATATATAAATTCAGAAAGCATGGCTGCTAGTGAGTGACATGGTCTGTGTCAAAAAGGAATTGCTTGAGAGGCTTATGGACTGTCTATAGCACTGCAAACTAAAACTAAATAAAAATATTATTACAACTCCTGAGGATTGTGAACACAGTGAAATGATAACTTTCTGCGTAAAAGAATATGCATTTGTTTAGAGGCTTTCCAACATGTTTTCTTTTAAAATAACAGCATTCACCCTCTTCAGCTGCATAAAAAAAAAAAGTCTGTAATGAGGACAGAGAAAGATGTCTGGATAAAGAAGAGTTTTAAAATTAATGGTAATGTTTAAAGATTTCTCTTTAATATTTGCACTGTGATCCCACTGTTCTTCATTTAGTTTTTTTAAGACCACTTTCTGTGCTAAAATCTTAGGCAGGATTATCTTATTTTTTGAAGAATCAGGTACCAAATAGTTACTGCAGTGCCTAAGCTCAGTAGGCTCTGCCTAGGCTCTTTGCCACATTTCACAACCATAATTCTGTATATTAATTTTGCTTTGTGCTTTAGCTCAATATCTATAGGCATGAGAACTTCCTTATTAGTCTATTCATAACTGAATATTGATATTTATTTGGAACTAAAAATATTTCAAGATACAATGACACTGATGTTAAGTTGTGAAAACTTGAAATATGTAGATCCTTCTACATGAAATGATATAATTTGCATGTCTTCCCCCGTGGGGATGATGTTTATGCCACATTTGAGTTCCTTGCCTTGCCTTGCCTTTCCTTGCCTTGCCTTGCCTTGCCTTGCCATCCTTTACCTTCCCTGACTTGCCTTCCCTTGCCCTGCCCCTCAAAAGGTCATTTCATAATTAAATAAAATATCATTATGAGTCTGTACATGTGAGAAATTTCTCATCCTTATTTTGGCCTTTTCAAATTTAATTGTTGACTTCTTGACATTATTTTGTTTTTCTGTTTTCATTCATATGTTGATAATATGGGTTTATGGGTAATAAAGCTTTAATTGCTGTGAATGAAGAGTTTCCAGAGCATTAAAGACAAACAGAAGAGCAGAGCAGAATAATCCATTTCAGATATTAGAAATAAATAAATATTAATTTTAATCTAATTCTTCAATTTAATCAAGAAAGTTTCCTTGAAAGGTCCATACAGAAGTATTTATTACATAACATTTTAAATTCACAGCTTTTCAATGGAAAATGAATACCATTCAAGTAGTTTTGTTCATATTCACGCCTATTCCCATTTCTTTGTTTTTATCAACACTACAAGCTTTCTCATTTTTCATGGCTTCAGTTTCTTCATGGTACAATGAATAGATGTTCCATGAAAATTATGTTAAAATAACAGAGCAATTTCCATGAATATTCATAGAGCTAATTATTATTCTTGTTTCTTGATTGTGAGAAAACATGGGAAAGTTTGTACATGCAGAAAATAATGTAAAAAGGGGGTTTGAAGTAGGAGTTTGTTGCCTTGTGAGGGCTGACCTGAAACAGAGGCTAGGCAAAACTAAAGAGTAAAATTAGGATTTATTAGAAGGTCCCCAAAATCCACCCTGGGCATTACAAAAGCCTACGCAAGGCTGTACCCAGGGTGGTCTGCAAGTGGTGGCAAAGATGGCCACACCGAGTCACGAGATTTTGCCATTTTTATAAGTTTAGGTCTATTTGCATATTGGGGTCCAATTGTCCAACCACAGCTCCAGGCCATGAGGTCCCATCCTTCTTGTTCCACCCCTCAGTCCGTCGTTGTTTGTGTTCTTGGCCTGAAAGTTGTCCTTGGTCTTCCATCAGAAATGGATTTGTTTTGTCTACCTGCTCCATAGAGGGAGCACAGTACAGTTCCTAATACGAGGCAGCACACACAGAATCTGAAAATATAAAAGCTAAGGCATCAAGTTTGCTTATTTTAGCTATAGTTCTCAACATTTAAATTTCTATTTAGGATGATCTATTCACAAAAAATAGTGCTGGTTACTTTGAAGAGGGCCAGGGTGGGGAAGAACAAAAAGCCCATCAACAAAAAAACTAATTCTACATCATTCAAAAAAGATGAAAAAATCACAGGAATATTATAAATTTTTAGAAATCAGATACTAGTTAAGCAATAACATTCTTGAAAGACTTAGGTCTTTCTTCCACGTTACATGTGCTAGAGTGGCCTTCAGAAATTGCTGGGGTCAGCTAAGAGGCTACAGGAAAAAAGAGGCTCAGTCAAGTACTAAAATAATATCTGAAGTGAGCTCTGATCTGCATGAGGAAAAGACATCTGCTTGGCCTTACAAGCAATCTTTCAACACATTTCCCATTTAGAAAATTTCTATGTACAGAACAGTCCCAGTCCAACTTTCATTCCCATCTTCTGGGTCACCCAGGCGATGTCCTAGCTGCCATTAAGGATGAGACCTGGCTGCATGCTAAAATCTTACATTAACTTCCTTTAGAGGGCAAACCAAATATTCTGGCAGAGTGAGTACTTGCATTCAATCCCTTTGGTAAATGATGGGGTGAAAAAGACAGAGAAACTGTACACATTGTATAGCATACTTGCCCTGTCCCTTCAAACCTTCATTTTATGCAGGACAGAGGTAATGAAGATGTTAAATCTCCTTTGTTCCTCTGTACAACAAAATACCAGATATTTGTAACAGACACTGCAAAAAAAAGAATTAATAACATTGCCTATATTACTTGTTGCCCATATGTAATTGTACATACATGTAAATACATGCAAAAATGTTGGTGTGTTTATGTACATACAGCTAATCTGCTTCCTGTATGGATTTTTACTGGACATAGGTTAAAATATTTTCAATAAAACCATCTGGGGAAAAAAAAAAGTCTTCATAAGGAGTTGATGAAGAAATCAAATGAAGAAAATCCATTGCCTAAAGAGATCTTTGCAGATTGTAATTTTAGTGTGAAAAACCCCCTTTGCCTCAAGATATATCAGTGATCAGTAGGCTTTGATATATACATTTTTTAAATGCTTCTGTATAATTTGTGCTGTTGCCAGACTAGTGTTCCTAGTCGTTTTATCTCTGTAGCAATAAGAGCTTTTCTTAACTAGGTCATCTAATAGAAAGTGGAATTATCTTTTAAGACAGCTTTTTTGTTATTGTGCTGAGACACGTATTTGTTTATGATTCTGCAGAATGACATCACACAGTCAGCATCATCCACTACCTAGATCCTTAGCTTTACCATAATATAATACCAGCATAATTTTCTGGCTCCTGGCACATTGAGTATCACTGACATCACACAAATGGAGTGCAAAACATTAACAGGTCAGAATTCTTGTGCGGTTTTCTGATGTATTGAATAATGCTTTTTCTGCATCTGAGTTTATCACTGCATGCTTCCTTCAGAGTCAGTGAAAGAAACAAGTTTTTTGAAAAAGAATTGATTTTAGTTTAGAATTAGGTTTCTGCATTTTTTTCAGATGATTTTGTCATAAAACTACACTTCCACTGACTGTGCAAAGATGTACAGACTGTTAACATGACTAAACAATAAATGGACATCAATACTGGAAATTACTACAGTTAGGTGAGGTGCAACCTATCTAGGTCCTCTTTATAGTGAATGAAAAGACATGACACTGCAAGGGAATGATTCATCTTTTCCCAAAGTAGGCATCCACAGTGGGTGAATAGATGAATCACTGAATCACACTTCTGCTTTTCTACATGGTTTTATTTCACGGTTTTAATTCTAAAAATGTTCCTTAGGTAGAAATTATTAAAATAATTTCCCATGAGTCTAAGTAATGGTTAGAGTCGATTTGAGAAGAGTATACAAGCCCCTGTATACAACCATTTTTTTTTCTCAACTTCTCTGATTCAATTGTATTTAATTATTTTTAAAATATTTTGATTTATAAGTAAAAAATATTTACTTATGTAATATACTTGGATTTTCTTCACACATGCAGTTATAACTCTTTCAAGAAGAGAGTAAATCTTTCTTAATTATGTATTAATTATCTGTTACTCAATACTACACTTAAGTTAGGAAAAGTAAAAGTAACATTGATCAAAATTTGCACAAATGAGACACAAAAATATTTTTAGTATTAAAAAAATTGTGTGGATATTAATATTTAACTTCAAGGGTCAGAGAAGACCTTGACCTGTATTCTACTGTGGTTCATTACAACCATTTCTGCCATTTATTTGTAATGTTAAATATAATCTTTGTCAAAAAGAGTCAATATCAGACCTCTCCTGGTACCACAGTTACCAGAAGTTTCTATTATATTCTGATAAATGGCATAAACATAAAAATAAATATATCTTTTCCTCATTTTATGAAATTTCATTAGAAGTCTATCAAGATGAAATTCTGTAAAATTTCAAACTCTACTAAGACACCAATATGTCTTTTACATTAATTATTTTTAAGAATTCATTCAAATATTTCTGACTTTTCCCCTAACAGCTGTTCCTGCCCCTGACAGAAGAAAGAATAAGGCTTGTTTCATTTGAGATGGGCAATTTGTTTTGACATGCTTTTCTTGTTCCTAACTGCAAAGTGAGGGAGGTCCTTAAAACATATTCCAAAGAACATCTACTTACTTTTTTCAAAGTTGTAAGAATCTTGTAGAGAGTAAAAGACTGACAAGTTTTATTGAGAGCATGACAGCCAGAATTTCACCAAGAAATATCACCCTTAATCTTGGGGTATAATATTGACAAAACATCATGTTTTGTGTTGAAATTCTTTCTTCTAGATCCCTAATAAGTTGATAATTGCCATTGAGTTTGCCGTTTATAGATAGCTTGCTAAAAATTTATTTGCTCATGATGAGTAAAACAGAAGCGACACAGCTACTACCTCTCAATTCAATGTTAAATGAAAAGTTAAGTAGGCAAAATTACTAAGGAGAAGATGCAGTCCTTCATTTTCTACAGCAGAAAGCAATATAAATGAGTAATAATTGGAGTAAATAAACCAAACACCTGAAAATTCTGATGGAGATCACAATCTATTGATCTACATCATTTAATGAAAAGTTACAAACAAAATCTGGTTATGTATTTTATATGAAAAATACCATAGAACAGAATTCTAGTCAAGACAATAATATAAAATTATCTCTTTTTTGTTTATATTATGGAGATAAATATAACAATATGGCTTAAATGACAATGATAACCCTTTTTTCCCAATGCCATATTTATTATCTTATTTACTTTTCCATAACTGTTTTTTCTACTTTCTTAAAAATTTTGAACACGTTTTTTAATTTTAATAATGTGATGTTCTGACATGGTAGCACCTGCATAGCCATAGATAAATCATAGGTTCATCACATATCATTTGTTCACAAAAGCAAGCTTGAATAGAAGGGTCAGAGAATGCAAATATGTCCAGAAAAAAGGCACTTTGGGCTGAAATGCCAATACATGTTGCTTCAGAGTTGCAATGAAAGTGCTAAATCTGGTATAATTTAAGAGCTCTTTCTGAAGACCAAATAGAAGAGAGCCTAATTCAAAGTTTATCTTACAATCTCTTTCACCCTCATTTAATGCTCATCAAGGATCCTGAAGGATAAAATTAAATTGATTCTGCACTAAAATTCTATGATCCTTTACAAAATTAATGCAATGATACCATATTGTTCAGATTTTGGGCACCATTAAAAAGGTAACATAACTAAAGTACAAGTTACATATTTTCTAGTCTCTATTTTTAGCTGTAGTAAATTCTACTAAAACTATATTCTGAAGAAATGAAATATGATCCTGCAGTTTTACTACAGAAAGTTGGTGGTCATTGTTCAAATTCCCAATATCCAAGTTCTGAGTCCTTTTACCACAGATACAATGTAAAGCAGAGCTTACATTGTTTTACTTAGAGGTCTAAGAATATTGCTCAATTGACATGCCGAGAATCCATGATTGTGACTACATGATCAAAGGGTAAAGAACCACATTAAGTCATTGTTTTGCATAACCACAAAATGTTAACCATGGTTCATGCAGAAGATGTTTGCAATTTTGTCAGCTGTATAAATGTTCATGGTGAGAGCTAAGGTATTTTACCTATGGGTAGTAATACACAGATACATAGATGACGAGATAGAACAAACTAAATACTTAATGTACCAGTGGTATTCTGACAGAAGAGCTACAATGCCAAAAACGGTAGAACACTGAATTAGACATTAATTTGAGAGAGAGAGAAAACAGCAACAAAAAAACCCCATCATTAACATAAACACAGAATTCAAAAATCTGGTTCAATAATTAAACTTGAAGAAATGAACAACACAAAACCAAAATTATGACATGGCTCAATTAGCAAAGTGATCTCCTCTGGAAACTTCAGGAAAAATGAGATTATTCTAAGGACCTATTTCTACTTTGAAATTAATGGCAAAAGTCCAGCTGAAATCACTGTGAACAAAAACAAGCCCTAAACAATGAAAAAAAGAGTCTGGCAATATTTCAGGACTCCATCAGCTTTAATGATTCATGCAGTGCCAAGTGTTTGGGTATGTGACTGAAAAATAAACAATTTCTCTTCTTACATATCACTACTACAGGTATAGACATTTAGGAGAGATTGGAATACATTCATACGCCTACAGTAAATGTTGTTATCATGCAAGTTTTCCTGTTTGTAAAGTAGGCTAATTAGGGTAGAAATATACTAAAGTGGAAAAAAAAATCTAAGGATAAAATCAAACCAAAATTTTGAATATTCTTCTAGAATTTATTGAATGCCGTATTTTTGTTTGCTTTCACACCTGTGCCACACAGTAATTTACAAAGATGTAACACAAACAAATGCTCCTTTCAAAAATCAACAGTATCATAAATAGGAGCCTCTTGATAAGGTTGGCAAAATTTCTTCTGACAGAGTGAGTGAAAAAAAAATCCAGTTGTAGAATTGTGATGACTGATTGTATGTTTAGGCATTGATGGGAATTACTCCAAGTTCATTGAACTAGTGATTTCAATTAAGTGAGTTTTCCACCTTTTGTATATGTTAAGTAAATATAACATATATGTTTATATAATTATTATATATATTGGATAAATAAATTATATCCAAAATTAGAATCCAACAGTAGGAGATAAAATACTTATCAGATAGGTAATTTATTCAATAAGTGTGGCTTTCTTCTCAAGAAAATATTATTTAAACCTCCCCACAAAATATTTTTTGTCTTCTAAAGAAGGAAAGGTGAACAATATGGTCAGAGTTATTATTATAAACTGTTGAATTATTAATAAAAATCACTTCTAAAAGACTAAAAGATTTTTCTCTAAAAATAGTAGAAAACTTTTATTGAGTTAACTCAAATCTCTGTTGCAAAAAAAATTAATATCTGCCAAAAATTATATTGTCATTCTGCTATGGTAACTCACATATCCTAAAAGGAAAAACTGTGGTCCTGGAACTAAGCAAATGAGCTTCCTGTTTGGTCAAAATAAAGGCAGAGTAGATGACAGGATACTATGGGTTAACAATATTTCCTAACAGCTAATATTTCATTTAATAGACCTCTGCTCTGATTTTATGGAGAAATCCTGAGAGAGGATTATAGAAATACTTTTTAAAGATTGTATTGCTCACCCAGGAAATACTTGGTATTATTAGTTCAACTTCTTATTATTCTTTTAAAATATTGTAATTGATTGATTGATTAGACTTGTCCCTTATTGCTGCATCCCTCTCACAAGTTGTTCTGAGATGCAGCTTAAAGACCGAAAGACAGCCAAACTGGCATTTTCCTAATAATTAATTTCATTGATATCTGCCATTCATTTTAGCTAATCAAAAATAATGTCATTTTAAGACTATTACTGGCTTTACTTAAAAATTAATATAAGGTATTTCAAACTTCAAAGAATTGCCTTTTTTCCTGTTAGATTTTTTGCGGTTTTGTCTGAAATACTTGCAATTTTTCTTTTATTTATTGGTTTGTTGTTTTTTTTTTTTAAGGGTAGTTAGGACAGGACTAGGCTCTGAGTGAAGTAAATTATGTCCCCAATGACATGGGAGGGGCTCAAAAGGCTGTTTTTCATTCATGCATAGTAATACTTCTTTACTACTCCTCACACTGATTTTGGGTGACATTTTAGTCAGTGAAACTGATATTCTGCCAGACTAAAGGTTTGGATTGATAGGTGGAAACACCAAAGCTTTGCAAGTTCTGGATAAAGTAAACTGAAACCAGTGACATTGTATATTACATTGTAAGACAGTTCAGATGCCACATCATGATTCAGTTTTCTGTGCACCAGGAAGCCAGTGCACCAGCCAGAGTAAATCAATCAGCCACCTCAAGGAAAGACATTTCTTGTCATAAATCTAGAGGTCCAAGAGTACCCAAGGATGGAATTAAGGGGAATTCACAAAGTCCTGCTTATAACTAACTTTAAGTTCGAAACTGAAGTAATCGGGTACCTAAAATTCTGGAAATGCTTATTGTGAGAATTGCCTTCTCCCTTGACTCCACAGGCAACTAGTCTTTGGGATAAATGGGATTTTTTTGGGATCAGCTTTCTATGGTCTCAATCTATCTTAATTATACCTACTTTCCCCTTCCAGGAAGTACTGCTCTGTGATCTATATTTTAGAGGTAAGCCTAGGCTGATACAATTGGCCTGACTTTTTTGTTGTTTTTTTTTCTTTTTTTTCTCAAATACAGTTTTGGGGTGTTTCAGTTTTACCCATGTTTGGATATATATGTATATATCTTGGTGTGTATACATATATATACCAAGAATTCCATATGCTGTCACATTCTGTGAATCTCCTCCTATTATTTATTGCTTAAGTGTTTTGTAAGCATGAAAATAAGTGAACTTCAAAAAAGCTTTATATGCCTTTTCACCTTGTGTATAGAGTGAAAATTCTGGATTTTTCTTCTAGAGATTTTTAAAACTGTAGAGGAAAAAAAGAAAAGAAGAACATAAAGAACTTTACACTAAATTTTCTGGATTTGTTTTCTTTTATTTTTGGCAGCAATAAATGTTGAGACCTGTGGCCTTAATTATAATAGTTTTCTTGGAAATTGAGCTATGCCTATATTAGAATTACCTTCAGATGGCTCATTTATAGGCAAAATATGTATTTTATGAGTAATTTATAAAAAATGCCCCAGCTCATGGATGTTGAATATAGTCTTTTCTGTTCTGCTACTCTTCTCTCACACTCAGCAAACAAGGCTGACTATATCAATGAATAGGGTCGTCAACTACCAAATGTGGGCTTGCTTTTTTTCCCTCAGGACACTAAAGCCTGTTTATGTCTTTGGCTTTGGTGGCTATAGAGTCTGCAGCATTATGTATGTGAGGCTTGAGTAGAATGTTAATGATATTAAGTATTTCAGACTAAATTACATCACAAAAATACAGCACAAGTTTCTGATAAGTGGTGGTTACACTGCCTGGTTTTAATACATATCTATCAAAGCAGAATGCAAAAGACAAAGGCATAGTCATGCTGTTTGTAATCATATACCAATGAGTACAGTAAATAAGTGCCATTGATTTCTTTGATTTGTTGCACAAAATGCAAATATATGCATAGACAGAAAGGTTAAACTGGGGAAGAGGGGATATAAAACAAAGGGAGAAAAAAGAAGAAAAAAGCTGCTTTTCTGAAATCCCCACCCCCACGAATTTAAATATGTTTCTATACAATTCTAATGCTTCTCCAAAGAACTATAATATACTGATGCCTTTTTAGTGATACTAATTCTACAATCCCTAATATCACGATATCATTTCAAGCAGATCTGTTTAAGGTTTCTGTCATGGACAGCAGCTTTCAATCACACTGATGAGTAGAGCACCTTGGTGAGTAGGTGACATTTTAGGTGAATTCACACTTAGTTATCCTTTCCTGTACATGTATGATTCTTTCTGGATTTAATGGTCACCTACTCCTTAGCATTTTTAAACTCAATATTGTATTTTTCTTTCACTGGTGCAATGAATGTTTGACCATGCTGAAAATCTTATTATAAATTATGACAGGAGTGATGACTAAAATCACAGCACATTCTTCCAGCCTTATCAATGTTAATGCTCAGAGCATAAATTAGAGGAAAGAAATACATATCAGTCAAGGAAGAAATCTATATACATTTTAAGGTATTTTAGTTCAAGCTTTTTATACAATATGTAAAATATTTCACTATGAAAAAAATATAATAAATGTTAGTTTGTTCATCAAATTTCAACAAAAGTGCTTACAAAGGAAAGATAATTTATTTCTATTGAAATTTAAAAAGCTATAAAGCACTTAAAAAAACTAAACAAACCCAAATCTGAATACCTTGTGATCTGAAGCTATTTTAGGTAGTTGACAGAAATTTATGACATATTGCCATGGCAACAATGGGCTATCTCAATAAGGTATTGCTTGTGAAGAGAATAAATTCTTATGATGCATTATAATGCTTATAATTATTTCTCAAAAGTCTACATGTTGTGTACAAATTAAAATCTGTCTTTTTCCTTTTTCCCCCTCTTCTTCTTATTTATTACAATAAGGTTATTTCTTTTCTTGACAGTAAAGGATTCTACCCGTGATAAATTTCAATCGTGCTCAATTAGTCCACTAGATGGAGCATCTAGCATTTCCAGGAAAAAGGGAAAAAAGGGTATTTAGGAAGCTAATTTTCACAAATATGTGTTAAAGTCACTGAAAGTTTAGGAACTGAAGGAAGTAAATCACAGTCTATTTAAACTACTGTCTACAAGGCAGTCTTTGATTCACCCTCATTTACCAGTATAATTCAATTTGAAGAATGGCTTAAAAAATTAAAATAAAATAAACTAAAAAAAAATACACAAACAGGAATAAAAGTAGGGGGCGGGGGGCTAAAGAAGAGAAATGCTTTCAAGGCTCTCCAGTAATATTTCAGTCCTTTCCTTCATTCTTTGAAATTTCATATATTTCAATTTCTATAAGCAGCCTGCAGAAATCTTTGGAGGATGGTTTATAATACTGCAAGAGTAATTTCTGTGGAAAAGAAAAAGAAACGATAATGAAGCCTGTGTAGACTACTGTGAGTGAGAAAAGGGGGGAAATATGAAAGATACACTTCAATGAAAGGGAAACAGCAGTGGATATTGTACTGCCATAGGAAGGCTGTGAAAGTCAGGCAGGAGCTCCAAAGCGTTCTTTCAGTTCAGTGAGCACTGAGAAAGTAAAGCTGAGCAGCTGTGAGTTCAGAGGTAGTAGGTCAGCACTGATCTGCTCAATCCACAGGCTTGGGCACACCAATGATGTGCATCATCTGGGAGGTTGAAATCAATAGGACACTAAGTAAGAGTTCCCTTACTGCCCCTACCTTCTTTCCCTTACCCCTGGACACAAGGCATTTATTTTCATCAGCTAAATAAAAATGGATTTCTTAAAAGCTGGCTTTTGGCCAGGTTAATTTATGCATATGCAAACTTATGCTTCACCAATTTACTAAAACCCATCATTTAAGGCTGTTCAAACGTGCAGCTGTTTAAATTAGGTTGGAAGCAATTTTACCACACGATGCTGATGTCAGTTAAAAGCTGAGTATTAGCAGAATGGGAAGGCATCAATGGAGTGTGTCTCCTACAGTGATCTGTGTTCCCCAGTGTCTAATGGATCAGGGAGACCAGGTATGCCTAGCTCATCGTCCTGTAAAGTTAAATTCAGATCTATTACCTATTACAGACATGTATGTGTAAGAGGGCAAGCATTTAAGTAGAATGAGAATTGTTTTCGTTCTGGCAAACATCCAGGGTGAGTCTGAATGGAGACTTTCAGGAAAAACAGGATGCAAAACTGCCAAGTGTGAAAATGGCTACAAACGATAGTTTATGTGAGGGAAAAAAATAAATTTAAAAGCGCACTCAGAAATCTAGACATATCAATCAGATAATGTAGATAAAGAATGCATTTCCCAGGGTGTGATCCCACGAAAAGAGAATGTCATGTTGTATAAAAGCTCTGGGTAAGATCTACATCAGTTCTGGATACAAATTATCAGCTTCATGTGCTGATGAAAGTGTAAATTTCTTTTAGATGAAACAAAGCGCTCAGAAATAGTTGTAAACTACTCTGAATTATACAGATAAATGGTTATTCAAGGCAAAAGTTTGTTCATCTGCAAATGGGCCTGCTTCACGCTGAATCATTTAAGAAAAATCTTCTTTTGCTCTGTTGGTTATATCTATGACAGATTTTGATTTCTATTCCACATGTTTTAAGTGGAATGTAGTGGAATGCTTAAGTGGAATTTCTATTCCACATGTTTTAAGATACTAAAGCATAGAATTTTTTTCTTTATAAAATGTGAACGATCTGTATTTAACTGTCCTTATGGGCAAATAGCAGACCAAAAGAGAAATTTAAAAATATGAATACTGAACAAAAGATGTTTATTGCATGCTGGAGAAATTTATGATAAAGATTTGAAATTTGTATTATACTATTAAAATTGACAGTTTAATACAATTATGTACATTATCACTGATGTATCTGACATGTGGATAGTGATTTTAATTTTTTTAAGTTTAGCTGCTGTTTTTTTACAATCTTAAAAGAATCAAGATACTAAAAGATGGAAAATTAGAGGATTTGCGAGAGCATGTAGTGACAAGACAAGGGGGAATGGATTAAAACTGAAAAAGGGTAGGATTAGTTCAGATAATAAAAAGAAATTATTTGCTGTCAGAGTGATGAGACATTGGAACAGGTTGCCCAGGGAAGATGTGGATGCCCGGTCTCTGGAAGCGTTCAAGACCAGGCTGGATGGAGATTTGAGCAACCTCATCTTCTGAAAGGTGTCCCTGTCCATGGCAGAGGGGGTGGAACTAGATTATCCTTAGGTCCCTTACAATCCAAACAATTCTATGATTCCATGACTCTTGCTTATCAACAATTCTGCCAAAACAGCATTTTTCAGTTCTTACTTTACAGTATGACGCTCCTCTCTATGCAATTATCTGAGATGTAGTTTTCTTGAAATCCTTCTGTTCTCCAGTTTTCCTTTGGGGTGTAAAAAAAAAAAAAAAGTCTTTGGTTTATATATGCATTTTTTTCCCAAATAAATTATGTTGTTCAGATTGCGGTCAGTTTAAATAAAATTTTGTTGGGATATTTTCATTTCCTTCAGTTGTAGCTGGGATGACTCCCCTTGAATCTAACATGCTGCTGTACTAATTCAATGAGAGGTTAGTTTAAAAGAATGATTAATTGAGAATAAAATTACTTTATAGAAACACAACATCTGAAATAACTGAGAAGAATATAGCAATTTCTGGACTTTTTAAGCATGGGTTGTTAACTTCCTTGGCCATAATTGCTTCTTTGGAGCTATTATGCTCTCATGTAAATACATATTTAGAGGCATTTCAGAAATGAGATTATGGGCCTAGTAGACCATGGCTATGCCAAAGGATTTACAGCACGTACTGTAATAAAGCTGACAAAAGTCATGTATAAAGTATTATAAGCCACTCTGAATGTCTTAGCTGCTTAACTTCTGCAATACAACAATAGACTGAGAAAGCACCGTGACTTTGAGAAAAATTATGTTTATATTAATCATCAAAACACTTTTGTAAGCTTTAAATTCTGTCATTGCCTGATATTCATAGGAATAGTAGCTAATTCTGAAAGGTACTTCACACCAGAAAACCTACATTGAGTGGAAGTAATATGGTAGAAACAATCTCAACAGCCTTCACATCTCTTAGATAGTTACTCTACAAGACTGTTTGAAAATGTAGGAGTAAAACCAGACAAGCAGGCAGTCTTAATAGGACAAGTTTCACTGCATAGAAGAGGGCTGAGTTCACAGTAAAGTTGTTATACTGGGATTATAGGGCAACAATAAATCTTAATATTTTCTGTATCTCAGAACTATATTATCATCCAAATGTCATACCATAGCATAACACTGGTGATTTCACCCTTGATTTTAATTTTTATATTTGGAAATTATAGTTAAGACATTGTAAAATAGTATACTGTATTGATCCAGCCAGCTTATCAAATTAGAATATGAGATTTGACTCAATTTCTTAATAGTCTCTTTTACTCATGAACAGTTGTTTGATTAAAATGAGTTTCATATGAGAATTAAGGTTTCTTTTTTTGATGACTAGGATAAGTAGTTAAATCACAAGGCAAAATAATTTTTGAAGGAGAAAAAAGGTAATTTAGGAAACCATCCATTCACTGAGTACATGAATCAGTATTATGTGACTTGCAGAAAATTCACAAACGGACCTAGTGAATTCTAATAAAGATCGTAGAGAAAGTTTAATTAAAAAACAAAAAAAGTGTGATAAGTAAAATGAAGTATCATGGTGTGACTTTGGCTGGCAATCCACATGTAAGGGATGCATGTAAAGCATGATCTATAGTTTGTCTTAGCCATTGTTTTAAACAAATTGCTTGTTTAATTCTAAGCATAATTATAAATATGTTTAAATTAATCATATTTATAAAAGAATTTATGACTATAATGTGGTGGGTAAACATACTTTTGAGAACTACCTGAGGGAACAAGTGTTAAGGCTTGCTGAAAGTTTGCTGCGTGCTATGTGCTGCATACTTCTATGATCTCCTATACTGCAAATTGCTTAGGATTGCATAATATGCTAAAAAGTACAAGGCAGAGTGGTAGATATAGGGGTGATCATTTGATAAAATTTTTTTGGCAGTTTGGCTGCCCTTTTTTAACTATCACTGATTCCTCTGAAGATGGCATTAGGCAAAACTAGGTTTGTTTGTTTTTTTTTCAAACTAGGAAAAAAATTATTATATAGGCTAGCCAGAAATTTTTGTGTTTTTTACAGAGTTCTTGTAAAATCTGGAAAGAATTTAATCTAGATTTTTTTAGTAACAGGAAAACTCAACTCTCTGATTTTCAAATTGTTTCATTTGCGTCAGTAAACAAATTAAAGAAAGTACCTTCTCCAAACTCCTCTTACAGGCTGTCCCATACATAAATAAGTGCAACTAATTAATGCTTCTGATGTATATGTGGGTTGACTGCAAGATGGAGACTAGGGGAACAAAGTCTCTCCTGTGTAAGAGAACATCATCACCACTTGAGGAAGCTGAACATATATATGTCTGTGAGACAGCCCAAAGCCCTGAAGGAATTGACTGATGTAGTTGTCAAGCCACTCTCCATGGAGTGTGGCAGTCAGGTAAATCCCAGGTAATATTCCTGAATGAGTAATCAGCCCTGGAGCTGCTTTAGTACAGCTACATCCATGGGATAAAGAGATTTGGGCTGAAGAAGTGATGTGATCCTTCTACATGGAAGATTTTTTATTTCAGCAAGTTAACCATGTATGTTATATTTTGGGAGGACACTTTTACTACATTCTCTGAGTTATTCCTCTACATAGTCCCTTTAAAGCCCAGATAAATTAACTTTCTAGGACTGAACTGTGTCTTACCATTTTGATTTTTATGTATTCTTAGACTTAAACAATTTTTCTCTTGCTGCCAGCTTATCCTTTATTATTTGAATTTCAATATTTTAACAATTTAAAATCTTCCCTTTACAAGTTTGCAAAAAACACCACCAAAAATTACTTTCAGGGTCAATATACCTCCAGGTATCCTGCTGCAGAATAAGGAAATAGACTACAAGATCTTTTGAAAACCCATTTCTGTTTCATAATTAGGTGATCTTCAAAAATTGGGTCATTTTCTAGCAACATTTGTATTATTAAAAAAAAAAAATCAAAAAGTTGTAATAATTCCAAATGAGTTTCCATTGCATGAAATGTGCAAATTTTCCAAGGAGTTTTTATTCCTATTCCTATTTTATTCTTGAAGTATGACATTTTGAAATTTGTCCCCAAATTTCATTTTATGTCACTATATATTTAGTCACTAAAGTAATTTTAGAAATTACACTTAATTTCAAAATTCTTTTGAAGCAATATTTTAACATGATTTTTTTCTTTGAAACTTTGAATTGAAGCACATTTTGTCTTTGCATTCTCCAATTAAGAAGTCACAATGTTACTCAAAATCATATTTCCTATGGTAAAATGTGAATTTCAACCAAAAAAACCCACAACAATTTTGCCTCCCCTATTCCCGTAGGAAATGTGGGTTTTGAAAGAAAGTAATGGATGCACTGATTAAGGACTGTTCAGTTCTTACTAATTCTTCATTTAATATTCCATACTTTTGACCCAGAAATATGAGATCACAGCATAGCATAGCATAAGACCCTGGGATCCATGTATATATATATGCCATATATTTATAAATTAGTTAATGGGGGAAATGGCTCATTTGAGCTAGAAAAGCACTTGATAATAATGCATTTTATATCTGGAAAAAATTTTCACTTACTTAGAGAAATACTAAGCTTCATGCTGAAAATTGTAAAGCGCCCCTTAATCAGTGCTAGGGTAGGAAAACTAAAAAGAAAACCAAAAAAAAAAAAATTCAAACAAAACCAACACACAATCAAGAAATAAAGCCACTCAAACTGAAGCCCAAGGACATGATGAGAAAACCAGGAGGAAAAAAGAAGAGGTAATTTTGTGAGTGCTCAGCTAATGAATCCTGGTTTCCATGGATTTGATCTTTATGCCCGTGCCTAAGAGTAGTCCAATCTAAAGCTTTCCATTTATCTGAAGTGTTCATGATTTCTTTTCTGTGTGAATTATATGACATTGAATAAAGGTTGTGTTTATACTGCAGCTTTTCTCTCAAGAACAGTTCAGCTGAGAGTATATCCTCTACTTTGTTGTCATCTTTCACAAAAAGTACAGAAACTTAATAACCTTTTGAAGACCAGGAGTTTGCCAAATTTAATGGAGGAATGTGATTGAAATTGTCTGCTTGTGCAGCAGGTGTTTGAGGTGCAAACAGTCAGACAACTAACTAGGCAAACACACACCAGACTGTGATTATGTAGCACCCATTCAAAACCATTATAAAGATCCAAGTGGAAAGGCTGGTGAGATAAGGAAAGAGTGAGCTTAGACAAACTGCAGCCAAGAATAGCTTCAATAGCTGCTTCAGTATTGGAAACAGCTAAGTCCAGGGGACCAATTCTAACCAGTTTTCAAGGGTCAAATCTATGAGCTCAAATGCACACTGTGTAAGTCCTATCTTTGGATAAAACTTCTGTCAAGGGCAAGAGGAAATATTAATCTACCTATGCAGTATAAAACAGAATTTATTCACTTCTGTCAAGACAGCATTTCTTACATCCAAGAGTGAAAGGCAGTAGTATGAGAGAATTTCTATTAAGTAATCTTTACTAAGTAGTCATTGACCAGCATGACATCTCGTGCTGCAAGTGCTTCTGTCAGTAGAATAAGTGACCAAGATTATTACGAAAACAGAATAAATCTCTTTATTTTTTCCCAGGCTTAATTTGGTTTTTTGCAGGTAAAGCTTTCATTTTATTTAGGTCTATGAGTGTTTTTTACTCTTGTTGATGGACTAGAATCAGAAGAATTTTCGCAATTAGTTGAAAAGCCAAGCAACCACTCAAGTGGTGTATTTAAATTTTCAGTTAACAATATTGTCACACTACTTCCTTTGTTCATAGCAACTGCTAAAACAAGAGTCATTGAGATGCTAATTTAGGTTAATAATCACCTGAATGCAAGTTGGCTATGAAGCAACTGAACTGAGGTGTTTCAGAATATTCCTGTAGCTGGCAATTTGCTTTTACTTTTGCTGTATTTTTCAATCAAATATTGAAAATTAAATGAAAATTTAGTCATTCTTTTCTTGGGAGAAAAAAATGTGTTTTACAAGTATCAGATTTTTTTTTTTTAGGAAAAAAATCAGTTCAATTTAAGTTTACAGTCTTGCTTCAGTTTGCACCATAGCACAATATTTCCTTTTGTAGCATTGAGAATGAACCAGTCTGCCTCTTCTATTTATCTGATAAGCATCTGTGAAGCTGTGAAAAATCATGTAAATTGTTTGCCCTGCTTCTGTTGTGTAATAAGGCAGGCACTTCCAGAAGGCAAATTATCCCTAAGGCTTTTATCCAAGAGGGGCTGCCCTCTGGGCATGAGCATGTGTCTGCATTGATACTGAATAAGCCTGGATGACTAGCTTAGTCCACATGATTGTAAGGCAGCTAAATGGTTGAATCTCATCTCTAGAGTCTACACTTGGCATATACATAAAGGAAAAGATGGATTTGAGGAGAGTATGTCTAGAGCCTATAAACTCCACATATAATTAGATTAATGAGAATTCTCCAGAGGCTCCATCAAAAGAAGAAATTATTTGTCTAATCCAAATCTCACAGACAGCAAATGTAAGATTCTCAGTGCCTTCATTAGAATTTATATTATGCCACAGTTTACAATGGAAGTTTTTGCTCATTTATATGAAAATATTTACACCAAAATGTAAAGTAAATAAATGAAAAAGGCGTTAAAGATAGGGTTTATTTTACCTAAGCTTAGACATCAAACAATTAGTTATCTTAGGCTCAAAAAATAACCCTGGGTACTTTCTGCAGCTTAGTGAAAATAAATAGAAAACTGCAAAGAATAATATATCTCACTAATTTTAGGCAGTCATCTTGAACCAAGAAGACTTTCTCCTGGACGTATCTATCTTTCTCCACTGAATAAAATAGAGCAGGCAATGATTAGTTCAAAATTCAACAATTTGCTGTTAAGAATCCAACTCAGACAAATTGACCACCTGAATAGACTGGATAATTTTCTAACTTTTCTAACTTTTCTAACTAATTTTCTAACTTAGCAGTTTCATAACTGGTAATTCAGTAAAATACCTATACCTAGATCAAACTTTGTCAACAAAAAGATCTTATTTTGTAAACTCCAGAAGGAAAGCAAAAAATAGTCTATAAAAGTGGAATACAGGATTTCTTTCCTGCAACTTGACCTCAGCTTCCAAGGACTGAGATTTTTCAGAGATAGGACAGTTTCCCACAAAGTGGAGTCCTTTTGTTGACATCTGCATAGCACAGATGGCATCACCTGTATTCTACTGAACAGACTTGTAGTCTACATTTAATGAAGATCTTCAATAAGTCACAAAAAACTAACAAGCAAACCCAAACTTGAAAAAATACAAAGTACTTATGTGACCCCAACATTTTGGATTGCATAATTGTATTTTTTGTCACAAATAATATTCATCAGAATTTACGAAGTTCAGATTTATAAGGCTGCACATCAGTCCATCCCTATGGTCCAAAGAAGATTAATATATATCAGCTTTTCCAGATGTTCACTAAGTTGTAAAAGCTATCAGTAAGAAGACAAAAACTTATTTTGCTATGTAGAATATAACTTTTTCAATTTTTTGGACAAGGGTTTTTACTCATTATATTTGAATATGCATGTTTTAATTGTTGAAAATCAGGCCATTTTTTCTTGTTCTACACCTAAACAAGTATTTGTCATCCATTGATGGCTGGTGTTGTTCACCAATTCATTGGGTAAATACCCTTACTCACTAACTGGAGTAGCAGGTTCTCAGAGGAAATTGAAATCCCTGCAAGAGTAATGAAAAACTATTCCAGTTCAAAATATGAGTGGTATTCAATGCCTCCTGATGTGTAATTTCTTTGTCACTAACCTTATGTCTAGTATAACTAAGCACAACTGTGTCTAGGTTGGATTTGAACATATCTGGTATGTCTTCCCAGAGAGTCAAGGTTTTTATATTTTTTCTCATTCCTCTTGTTGCTTCTTGATGATAAGGCTATAGATCTGCTTTTTCACTGTTTTTTGTTCCTCCATCCCTCATTTAGTCTTTTTAAGGTTTTAGGCACTATGAAGAGCTAATTTCTTCAGTTAGTGTCTTTACCACATTCATTGCAGACATTTTCAGCATTGTTTCTACGTCATGTTGATATTAAAATGCCACCTTATTTGGACACATTGTTCTCAGTGCACTTCAATACTGAATGAGTAACAATGATTCTAGCTGATTAAGCTAGATGCCTCTGGCAACTCCAATGTGCTGCATAATTTTTAGTAATTTTCATTACAATAGGCATAAAAAAAGAAAAAATATTTTTTTATAAAAGTCTTTTAAACTACAGATCACTGAGTTCCTCCTAAGTCTTACCTTCAACTTCTCTTATTAATTTGATAAGCAAACTGATAGATTTTGTTGCTTTCTACTCTGTGTATTGTAATTTGCCTCAAATTATCTCTATTTTTCTCTTTTTTTCACTAGTCAGCACAGGGAAATCTTTTCTCCTAAATAGTTGTTTATTTTTTTCTTTCTGATACATTAAGAGAGAAGGAATAAGGTCTCATAGCCAATAAGGCTACATAGGTAGCTGAACATCTTTGGGAGCCTCATAAGGATTCCTTTTTGACTATAGTCTAGAAAATAATTTAAATTTTTAGTGATGATTTGCAAATGGACTTTATTAGTCCTTGTCTTGGGTTATGAAACCAAAAATTTGTTGACACAGAGATGTGAGAATTTTAGATGATCCTTTGTAGTAGGCCTCTAAATGTTAGGATGTATTTCAAATAGTGCTTTGGAATATATTAAATTCATTTTAGAAGGCATTTAGTGGATACCGAATGCTGTGTCTGTTAACCTTTTGCATGATTACAAGCATCTAGGACTTCTTGGTGATAGTAAAGAGAAAATTGCAAGCATCCCGGGACAACAAGGCCAAGAATGCAGATAAAGAGGGAGGGCACAGACCCTTAGCTAGCATAAACTGAATATTTCCTTGAAACAATGCCAAAGAGAGCCAGAAGCTGCGCAGGAGAGATAAAGGTGAAGAGTTCACTGAAGAAGACTCTGTTCCTTCATCTCCTGAGACCCCCAGAAGACCACCACAACAAACTGAGCATGCCCAGATGGGCGTGGGGTTAATTACCATACGAGGCGAGGACGGGCGGGGCCAGGGAATGAATATGTATGAGGCGGATTATGCATATGTAAGACCCCAGGGAATAATAGAGGGAAACACTGTTGGGAGGGTATGCGTGTCTTTGGTGAAAATATTCCCCACGCATCTCAGCCGATTAAATACATACCACTCTAACAACTATCACTAGTAGTGGAGTTTTATTTCCACCCACGTTTCATTTGTATTCTATTTCATCTGTTGAAAGCAGTTGAGGAGATGATTTTTCTTTATCTCTTGTAACTCCAGGGGGAGGGGGGCAGATGCCTCCAGGGTGATAATGGGCCAGCTGTTTAAACCAGGTGGGGCAGTGTTTCTTATCTCTTTCACCACCCCTCCATTCTCTGGGGGATATCTTCTGCTAGTGGGCCATTAAGGCTCACCAAGGACACGACACATCACATCATCCCATTGTGAGATGCTCCACCCAGTGAGGGGCAGCCAACCGTTCCTGCCTAGATAAAAACTGAGACTCAGAAACACCAGGCATCTGTTTTTTCTCCACTGAAATCCCGGAGGACGACCAGACCCATCTCCCACCACTGGACCCTTTCTACAGGATCATCTCTATTCCGCAGAACTACATCTGTTACTCCAGGAGGATTTATTTAGACTGCTTCCAACACCCTGACCAACAGGGTGTCGGGTTGTATCCCTGACCCTCTCAGGATTTTCCAGGACTTTTGGTTGCTTGCTTGCTTGGGTTTTTTTTGTACTACTACATTTGTAATTTTTTAAAATATTCCTAGTAAAGAACTGTTATTCCTATTCCCATATCTTTGCCTGAAAGCTCCTAATTGCAAAATTATAATAATTTGGAAGGAAGGGGTTTACATTCTCCATTCCAAGGGGAGCTCCAATTTTCCCTGGTAGATACCTGTCTTTCCAAACCAAGACAGTTCTCATGTTCCTTTATCAAAACTGTATCAGCAGCATCCTACATCACAGACTTTTCCACAACAAACCTAGGTTTCTGATCACTTCTATGTTTCTTAAGAAATAGAATGTGCACTTAGTGTTTTTACTTCCATACAAGCCTTCTATGTTGTGGATAGATATAAGTAGGATAGGTAGGATAGATATACTATTTAATTTCAATTATGTGACTTTAAAACAGTGCAAAACCTTTTAATCATGTAATAATTCAGGTTTGAGGTAACCTCAGGACATCTTGAATTCATCCTCCTGCTCAAAGCTGTCGGTTATGGACCAGGTTGCTCAGGTCTTTAACCTCTTGGGTCTTCAACATCATGAAGGACAGAGTCTGCACAACCTCTCTGGGTAACTGGCACCACTGCTGAACTATCTACATGGTGAAAGATGTGTTCCCTACATCCGGTCTGAAACTTTTTTTTTTCAATTTATGCTCATTGTCTTCTCTTACTGCTCTGAATACTGACAAACTCGACTCCACCTCAGAGCTATGGTTTAAACAGATTATTTACACAAAAAGGAAACTGAATAAATAGATCTACCTCAAAACCTCCTTTACATCCTCCAAGCAAACACAAACAAAGGCTGCTAATATCCAGGACAACATTGGAATAGTGTCACATATTATTGCTATGTTTCAGAATATTAAACATATCTGAAAGAGAGTATTTTCCCCAGGATAATTATCCAGCCATCTACATCTATCAGATAAAAGGTCTAAATCTGTTAAAGAAAGGTGGGTTTACAGGAATTAGACTTCAATGGAGCCCACAGAACATGGAGTAAACCTTTTTGGTGTTATCTATACTTTCCTGATTTGGCATATGTTCTATCATAGAATCATGTAACAGAAATCCTATTCAGGATTGTACCACCACTTTCTGCATAATGGAGATAATACCTACCTAGCAAAGGTAATTTAAAATTTAATATATTCAGTTTTGAACAACATCCTCAGATTCTACAATAACCAAAAGCTTTAGGGTACATTAGAAAGAGAACATATAATGCAAGTATTCATATGTTTTGCAAGCTTGAGAACTTGATCTTTTTGAAGCTTTTTTTTTTTTCAGGCTCAAAGACAAAATACATCTTCAAGGTGTTTGAATAAGGACAGACAAGTAAATTTATCACACATGCCAAAGAGATATGTGGAATAAGAAAGAAAAAAGGGAAGTGTATTGGGTGATACAGATGAATGCCCACTTACAACTGGTATCACAAAACAACATGACAGGTGAAATGAGTTTTAGAGCAGCTGAGTAGTATTATTCTCACTCTTATTAATGCTTTTTCCTTTTTTAAGACAAAATTTGAGGTGATGAAAAATACACATCACATGAAAGTATTGTTTGTTTTTGTTTGGGTTTGTTTTGTTTCTAAACTGCTGAGCATTTCCATTAATCACTTACTTTTAAAGTTTATAAGGGTGGCCTTGGGGCTTTGGCTTTCCTTTCTTTTACTTCAGCCCAAGGTAGAGGAAGAGCTTTATCAGTTTTCCATTTTGCATCTTCTTATGAGCAAATGCATAATAGCTAAGTACTGATAACTGTAATTCATCAGTCAGTTCAATCTCGGACACTTTCATTACAATTTCTTTAGAGAAGATTCCTCTCTCAAAGTCTGAAACTGCTCTGCAATGGGAACTGGTACACGGTAACTGGGAATGATAGAGAGATTCACTTCAAAACAAGCTTTTCATAGTATTTTTATTTTAATTTTGAATCCCACTCCAATTGATGGATGGAGCAAGAAAAATCCCATTTCCGCATGGCACTGCATTTTGCTATGTGAGTGTTCCCCTCAGCAAATACTGGTGGACTTTCGTTCTCCAAAGAGTTCAGGAATTCCTGAAACTGACAATAGATCCTTGAGCTGCTTATGCCAGCAACAAGTTTGTCCTATATCTTCACTAAATACAGCATTTCTCTAAATATGAAGAAACATTTAACTTGGGGACTAAGAAATGTTGTTCTTCTTTACTTATCTTGAGCACATCTATAATTGTCCTTTATGAAGGACAGGTACAGTTTTGGAGTTAATCTCCAAGCAGTCCCTCACAATCTGTGTTTTGGCTTCACAAATTTGCTTTTGTTGAGGATGTAAACTGGTTCCATTTTTGAATGAGGGTAAACTGAAAAATGCCTTGAACATCACCTAATGTGTTCCAGCTGTTTACAGTCATGTAGTCCACAGGAACAGACTACAGCTAAACTGAAATAAAAATGTTCAAAAATATAGTGTGGATGTGTTGTCCTCTGGAATAACTATTTTCACTCTATGATATTGTGTTACACTATTTGTTAATATAGACAGAATCATATCTATTCAAGTATGATACTGTCTAATTTCAATGGTCAAAACTCACAGATGGTAATATAGTTATCATTAGTGTTAAAATAAATCAATCATTTGATTTAACTAGGAAAAGTTAGAGGTTTTCATGACATCCATTTTTACTATATCTAAATATGTTCCGTGTGGAATAAACCTCAAGCAGTGAATTCTCTACTCATTTAAAGGAATTCCCAGATATCATGTTATTGAAATACCTGTTTGTGGATTGATTTTATATATACCTTATAGAAATGTATCTCTCTGTATTTAGATAGATGTACTTAATTATAAATAAATGCCCACTCAAGTTTGGGGGGTTTTTTTATTCCTTTGCCTGCAGATGGAAGCAGGGCCAGCAGAACTGGTTGCTTGGTTGGTTGTTTGGTTGGATTTTTTATTTCTACTTGTATTTCTTGGCGTTTTTTCCTGAAATAGACTTTAGTAACTTCGATTATTTTTCACTCGGTTCCACAATTGACAAACTAAAGAGAGAATGTGAGAACTGTATTATGTTCTAGTCCTGATCAGAAAAATATTTTTCCGTTCCATAAAAGAAAAAGAAACTATGTAGTTTCAAAATAGTTTATTACTTTTCTGTTGTAGAATCAAAATGACGCTTTTGGAGAATGTATTTTTCTTTATGAGAAGGTTATGGTAGATATTCGCTCAGCCTACCCAATGCCCAGACAATAACCCACTGGCTAGAACATTTAACTTGGGTGTGGGAGTAACCAATCTGCTTGTTTATGACAGATTAGGCTCCTACAGACTCAATCCCACATAGCAGGCAAGATTCTTGCTCATCAAATTATAGCATCAGCCTCTTTTAAAATGTCAAATTCCTCTTTGGCATCTTCCTTTCTCTATAAACAGCTAAATGGAAGATAAATTCTACAGTATGGAGATTGTGGTTGATTTTTAAGAAGAGGGACCATATTCTAATACCTGTTCTATCTGATTCAAAGCAGAAATCAGATTTTAGCCTTTGTATGTCCCTTGAGTATTTTGTGAATTTTTACACCTGAAAATTCCCTAGCCTGAAACAATGAATTGAAATATTTCAATGCAACTGTCTTACTTTATTTTTATTATCTCTTCATAAAAGTTGATTACTATAAAGCCCCCTCACCTTTGATGGGCCACTGTGATATCTATCAGATTCATCTCATTGCTTACCAAAATTGAATCCATGGCTGGTATGCCTGCATTATTTTGTAATGCTACAGCAATGGTAAGGTAACATACATTAGTATGTGAATACACCAGTGCCATTCACTCCAGAAAATAAAGTAGATCTGAGTTAATAAGACTGGAAGGTTTATGAAAATGAATAAGTGATTATTTTAAACTTTATTAATTGGTATGTATACCACAATGTTTTGTGTCCTGGAATGTATATGAATACATGGAAGTGTTATTAAAATATATATATTTTAGTAAGTGTCACTGCAAAGCAGCATTCTATTACAAAATATGGATAAATAGGAAAGTACATGGGAAAGAACCGTTATAAGAGACACTGAACAAAAGGTCTTCAAAGGCAAAATATCTATCTTTGAAAACATTGTGAATCAATAAAAACATATTTCTACATAATATTGTGTTAATTCTAATCAGAACATAGACCAGAAATTCAAGGAATTCTTAAAAATGTATAAATAAACACTGTTAAATAAATCAAAAACTAGTACATAATAGGATACTTAAATGCACTGCGGATATGGAGAACATATGGAATGAAGACAAATTGCTCAGTCCTATAATTGTCATTTTTGGTTTCAGCACAGGGGTAATTGGCAGCAGAAAATTAAAAATTAACATGGAGTTATGATTAAGGAAAATAAAACTAATATTAAATAATACTGAAAATAGACATAATTCTTTCCAAAACACTAGTGTATATCTTTTTAAATTGTTTGAAACAGCCTTGAGAGAGCTAGCTGAGGTGTGCTTCAAATATAGTTATGCAATGAAAAACACAGTGATAAAATTGCCACCAATTTGGGTTCAAAAAAAAGCATAGGAGAAGCATTTTCTGAACTTAGTTAAATGGCAAGAGAAAAGAAGATGAAAGAAATAATTGATATGTTGCTTAGAGTTTTGTCTCCTGACAAACAACAAGACCCATTTTCAGCCTATTTTAGCACTGGCTTTATGTAAGTATGAAAACCAGAAAACCTTTTTTGGGGAAGTTTCTGTCTACAGAACTCAAAGTGGCTCAAAGGGCTAAAGCTGCAAAGCAATGATGCTCATTATGTTGTTGTCTTGGCCAATGTAAAAGGCTGTTTTCAGGAAACAACTGGGATGCTGGCCATATTATGAAAATGCAGTCCAGGATGTCAGTGATTGTTGATGCATTTTTATTTTATAAGTATGTCTTCATCATGGAATTTTGTTGCCTGCTATAATGAGGACTGAAAATATGGCAATTATTTTCTCTTAAAAAACAACAAAGCCCAGCAGTGTGAGGCCCAAGTTCTTCAAAACACAAGGACTTGCAGTAATTTCTTTAATATTTAATTAATGTAGGGAACAACTGCCTGTCTCTCTACTTCACAATCTTTCATTTACCCTTTTCTTCCACTGACATGTTTTTAAAACAGAAAATGCCTCTTTATGAACAAAGTGTGCATGGGAAATTTTCAGCGACAAAAAAATCATCATATCATTACCATCACTTTTATGCCCAGCTAGGAAAAATACACTGACATCTTCTTGGCTGCCCTCCTGGAATGGTCTTGTCACTTTCATTCTCTGCTTGCAGAGAAAAAAACAAAATGAACATAAGCCTACAAGGCAGGGAGCCACACAACCATAACCCACTTTGAGCGGAGGGAGCTGGAGGGAAGCCCTGTGCTGGCACTCAGGCCTCTGGCTTGGCACAAAGGCAGGGAGCCTGAGTGCTGGACCTGCCACTCACTGCCTTGGGGGTGCTGCTCAGTTGTGTTCTCCCTCTGTCAGGATAAAAAGGCACCCATTGGAGTCTGCCGGCTTGGACATTGTCGAACCAGTACCTCATTTCATTTTGCCCAGGAGAAAACTCTGGAAATCCCAGCTTCAAGGGGAGTCTGTTGTTTAATTTGTCTTTGTTTGTTTGTTTCTTTGTTTTCCCCTTCTCTGATTTTAATCTTCAGTTAGATTATGATTATAGGGCTTTGTTTTCTTTTTTTTTTTTTTTTTTTTTATTCTCTTCCTAATACATAGGAGTCCTTAAAATATGCAGAGTTTTTTTATTTTTTAAATTTTATTTTTGTTTGGAAATTTCTTATTTGTGTGGACGTATATATAATGTGAGCATATTAAAAGGTATATATACATATAAAATAAATAGAATATATATATATAAATATATATGTTTATTTATAGAACTTGGGCATTGATGAAGGTTATCATATCCATACACAATATAATGCAGTATCTACATAATTCTTAAGGTGCCATGCTCAATCTATCACTGTTAGTACAACTTTTTTGTACTATTGATTTAACTGAGGGGAAGGTTTAGGAATTTTATATTAGACCTGAAGAAATTATGTTTTCGTTTAATAAATAGAAACAAAATTTAGGGAGATGGTACTTGTTTACATTGAACAGAAATAGAATACACCATACATTACTTGACACAATTCAAACTACAAGAATACGATGAGAAAATTTTCTCCTGAAAAAATATTGGCAACTCCAAATATTCTGCATCAGTTCACAACTTAGGGAGGTTTAGGTTGGATATCAGGAAGAGTTCCTTTGTGGAGAGGGTTGTTAAGCATTAAAATGGGCTGCCCAGGGTGGTGATAAAGTCATAATCTCAGAAAGTGCTCAAGAAACAACTTGATGTGGCACTTAGTGCCATGGTCTGGCTGACAAGATGGTGATTGGTCAGAGGTAGGACTCAATGGTCAGAGATGCATCTTCCCACCTAAATGATTCTGTTATAAAGGATTAATTTCAATACTGGTATTAATAATTGTAACATTAAAAGCAAAGAAGCAGAAGATACATTTCAAATGCAAAATTAAATGTTTAAGTCTTCTTAACATAAAACATTTATTTAGAATCTGGGAAAATGGAAGAATTTCAGATAAAAGTTTTTACAGAGTGCAGCATAATTTCCTCTAAACTCCCAGTAATAAAATTCAGATTGACTAGAGAGGAAAGTTAAATTCAAACTGTGTCATTGTGAAGGCATGCTCATATTTAGCTGTTTACTGTACTAAATATTTTTGCTCTATAGAGAAAAAGGATAGCTGTCATAATTATTTTTAGCTCCGTTTTTTGTATTGTTGATTTGGGCTTTTCATGTGGGCAGTTCATTTTGATTAGGAGTAATTTTATTCACATACATTATATGAGTAATTTCAGTGTATTTTTATCTTGATAAGCTAGAAGTGCTTCCGTATTTTACATGGAGTGTTAACATCTGAGGATACTGTCCCTTTGTATAGCTCAGCAGTGGTTAAGAAATATCTATCATCATCAAAGTAATAAAAATATATTTATTCTTGCAAAATTCTGTCACTTTGGAAGTGATAGAACTATTATTTCTACATTTAAGAAAAAGTTGATTTTTGTGCCACTGGTCTTCAATATTTAATCTATTCAGAGAAGATAGATTATAAAGATTAGATAGATTACAAAGTATTTTCAATAAGGTTTTATGGTATAAGAAATAGCCCTTTCATGCAGTAAAGTGATGGGAAAGAAGAAATATATTTTTCTGCCTTCCTTTATAATATTCTTTGTTGTTTAGTGTACTAAGAGACTAAGGTGGAAGTAGAGAAACTAAGTGGGCACTACATGTTGAACACAGTCTCAGCTCTTGGTTTCCAAATTACTTCTAATAGAAATATGTAGATGGAAGTCGGTGCTTCTTGAGATTATGACATAATTTGACAGGATCATTACGAAAATTGTATATTACTTGAAAATAGCCAAGTGCTTGCTTGACATAAGTAGCTAGAAATGTTAGGCAGCAAGTTGAACTAAATTTGAACTATATGGCTATGTTTAAGTCAAAGAGGGATCATAGTGAAACCCGGAGCTAACAATCTAATAATAGTTAGAATAGACTAAGCTGTAGCTTAAATATTGCTTAAAAAATAATAGCTAGAGTGAACAGCTCATAAACTGTAACAACCTTAGTATAACATGAACTACACAACTGATGGAAACCCCCACTGAAAGCGACCTAAGAGAATATTACCATGTGATGACCCCTTGGTAATGAAAGGGCAAACCAACAAAGAATGAGAAGACCCATGATCCTAATACTGCTATTGGTCCAGACTGTTGCATGAGGGATGGGGAGTTTAGATTTTAAGAGTGTATTTGCCAAGGGATTTCTTTGTTCTGGGTCCCTTTTTTGAGGCATCTATCTTGAGCTACCAGGTAACATTATTGATCTGTGCCAATAAATCTATCTGGTGCAGGTGAGAACCTACTGTCAAAAATCTCTATAACAATCATAATGGTGCATCTGAACAACTACGGGCACACTATGACAAGCTTGATTACTATTTTATCATATCCCCCTTACATTTACAGTGAGACCCAAGAAGATATAACATCATGGCTAGAACAGTACATATGATTTACCATCTGTAGGCATCCTCTTGGAGCAATACTAGTATTTGAAATTTACAGCATTTCTTTAGCAATCTGATTAGACCATATTAAATTGTCAAGCCATTACAAATAAATAATATGATTTACTGCTGGTAGGTGACTCAGGTCTTACATTTTAGCACTCCGTAGGCATTTAAACTTTTTAATATATTAAACTTTTAATATTATCATGATAACACACAAAAAGAAAAATTAAAGCAAAATTTTGCAATAAAGCTGTCTTTATTCATGCATGCCATAGATACACAGGTAGTAAAAACCTGAAAGAAACAGGTGAATCTGAGTAATTGAGACTTCTTCAAGTAGAACAATAAGCCATTGAAGTATTTAATCTTTTTTGTTTTATTAATATTTTGAAAATTTCAGAATTTGACAGGTGGATCCATTGTGCAAGACCATAGTGAACAGTTTCTTTAGCATTTTTTGTTCAAAACCATTTTTTTCTCAATTAAGTTGAGGTACTACAAATTCTTGGAGGCAATTTTGCTCAGAGCAGTACTGCATAGGAAGAAAAAATCAGCAAGCTGAACAGCAGAAATAAAGTCTAGCAAGCAAGCTTTGTTATTTTCTTTAAAAAATAAAATTTTTGCCTTTCAGAATTAGAAACTATTCACCAAATCTATATTTTTCTTATTGAGAAATACTTTTTATGTGTGTATTCATGATCTATAGGGAAAACTTTTTTAACTGGAAAAAACCCAGAGGATCTTAAAGGAATTCATTCTTTGGCTAATCATTTACATTTTTAACACCCAAAACCTGCTAGAAATGCAAATTAATAAGCTGTTTTATTATTAAATATTACTAATAGTATAAGGAAATAGATGGATGTTGACCTGTATAAATCATAAGGAGGGAATGCCCATCTTCATTAGCAGTCTGACAAGGGACTAAAAGCAACACAAAAACAAATTTTAAAGTTACATACTCAGAACCAAAATCTAATTACTTTGCTTGTATTAAAAAAAAAATCATAATTTTCTGTATAATTTTAGAAGTTTTCTTTCTTATTAGAAGAAGTCTTCCAAGAAGAAAGTATTTGTCCCTTCACCTAAAACAATTCTCTCTTACTGATTAACATTGCAACATCAGAAAACAGAAGGCAGCTCTTCTAAACACAAGAAGTCAGGGCATAAGGTACCAAGCCTTAGTTGATAAGAAAAAGTGAAAATTGAAAACCAAATTACAGCCCAAATTGTAGTTTAGAAGTTCTGGAAAACTCCACAGGACTCGCTGAGAGGTGTGTATGTGTGAGCGTAGGATCACTAGTTTATATTTTCCCAAACTGTAAATGAAATAAGGTATTATGTAAGACATTGTTATAAAGACTAGTAAAGTGCTGTTACTTTTTACTTAGTAGTGAACTACAAAGTTGCTGCATGTATAACATTTAATTATATTTTCAGAATTATGGAATGGTTGAAGTTGTAAGGAGCTGCTGGATGGGGTCTGGTTCAATCCCTGTGCTCAAGTAGAGCTCTTGGAGGATGGATGAGAGATGGAGACTCCACAACCTTCCCATCCAACCTGTGCTACTCACACGGTGCAAAAGTGCCTTCTGATGTTCAGATGTCAAATGCATTGTGTTCTACTTTGTGCCCATTGCCTCTGATCCTGTCACTGGGAACCAATGAATGAGCCTGAAAGTCTTTTTTGCACCCTCCCTCCAAGTACTTACACACATTGATGAGATCCTTTCTGGGCCTTTTTATTCCCAGGATGAATAGTCCCGGCCTTCTCAGATGTTTTTCATAGGAGAGGTGCTCCAGACTCTTAATAATCTTCACGGTCCTTCACAGACTGTCTCTGTTTCACTGAGGATCCAGGCACACAACATTTCAGGTTTAGCCTAATCAGTGCTAAGTAAAGGGGAATGATCACATCCCTTGCTGTGCTGACAATGCTCTTCCCAATGCAGTCAAGAGTACAGTTAGCTGCCTTTGACAAAAGGGTACATTGCTGGCTCGTGTTCAACTTTGTGCCCACCAGTGGCCCAAGGTCCTTCGAGCTTTTTCAGCTGTGCAGCCTTCAGCATGTTCTTCTACCAGGGGTTGTTCCCCAGGTGCAGAACTTTGCAATTCCCATTTTTGAACTTCATGATGTTCCTATAAACCCAGTTCTGTATTTTTTTTTTCTGGTGCATATATTTTATTATACACTGACACAAAACCAAACCAACCAATCAACCAATCAAAATTGATCCAGTCTTCTTATTTCAGGTTATTCAAAGAGTTAGTGTATGTAGTTCCTTTTTCATGCAGCACATAGAAAGGATGAAGTGAAAGTATGTTTAAAACATAATTTTTAATCTTTAAAATATAAATTTCCAAACTAGCATTTGGGTTTTTTTCAAGATATTCACAGTGAATATGTTAACAGTGATATATTTAATCATAAAGATTTTAAGAAAACTACATAGCTGCAGTATAGGGGACTTAAAATGGATTGTGCATTAAAATACCTCTATTGCAACTTCTGTGATCCTTACTGCCACAGAAGAATTTTCTATTATACTAAGGTCTGGGAAGGCTACCCCAATGATAAGTAAACAAGCACACATACAAAAAAAATTGTACCATTGACTGCAGTCTGATTCTTTGTTGGAGAAGCAGATCTTAAATTATTTATAATTATACTTCATAAGATATTAATAAATGCAAGATTGTATATTTTATGGAAATGATGAAGCCATAATCATATCCAGACTCTTCCCAGCACCATCCAATTAAATTATTACTGGGGATGATATTGTGTAGTCCAAGTCTTGTGCAAGAATTGTGCTTAAAGGTAAGCAAAAGAGAAAGAGAGAAGCTGTGTAAAATTTATTTTTGAAAGACTTAGTAGACCAAAAATTCTTTACCGCTTTACAGGCTAAATAGAAATTCTAAGAAATCATAACATGAAAAAATCTGGATCAGGTATCTCAAAAAAAGTCTTTCAAATTTTGCTATGACATAAATTATATATCATATATTTAAGTAGCATTACTCCAGAAGATTTTTTTTCTTTAATACAGCTGATATAAATCTACTTTTCATACTTAAGTAAAATATTTGTGCTTCCCCTAAAAACATGGTGGCTGATAACAATTTACTTCAGCTGCTAAAGAACAGTTACCTGTCAAAGAACACACTTCCTGTTATGAACATTTGTACTTTTTAAATATGCTTCATTCTTCTTTGAGCCACTTTTAGCACTGAAATAATTTATTCAGTTTTGAAAGTTCCACTTATGTTCACAAACACACTGTTAAAAGACAGTTATCTTGAAAGCAGTGATATAGTTTGCAATTTTTTCTTCTTTCTTCTGAAAACAGGTACCTTTTGCCCTTAAAAGTCTGGATAGGTTTTCAGTAAATATCCACCCATTATTTACTATGATGAGAACACACAGAATAAAAAATATTACAGACAAAATTCAAGTGGTGTACACAACCTACTGTCCAACAAACTTAAAACTTGTTGAGCTGAAAACCCTTTGAACTCACTCCCATCTTTATGCATTAGCAGCTGAACCCACTCTTAAATCAGAATTTATGTGACTGAGAAATAAACATACACAAAACTTTGAACTTTAATACTTGGCAGACCTGAATTGTAAAATATTTTTTAAAGATATATATGTAGACAAATTGAAGGCAAGAAAGATAAAAAAAAGGAAAACTATAAAGAACTCATAGCCTGTGGAATAAGAGTTCTGGGAAGACTAGAAATAACTCTTTCATTTAGTTGTGAAGACTGGAAGTGGGAATCTGGAATAATTTCTAAAGGTATGGGGGAAACAGAATTGGGGCAAGACAGGTACTGTGTCAAGCAGAACTTGGGAGCATGGAAAATGGGGCTTGCAGTGAACAAAAGGATTTAGTTGAGGCATGGTTTGGAGATTCATAAAAAGCACAAAAAAACACACCCATGATTGTGATCGACCATCCCTGGGTTGCAGTTGTTTAATCCAGCTGCAGCCATAGATTTTTGGTCTATATAAGGGTCATGAAATATTCACATCAGAAGACAACTAAGACAAATATCTCAAAAACTGGTACTAAATTCTTGTCCCCAGCTTTCCATCAAAATAGGAAATGATAAATATGAGGGGGAAAAAACATTTTGAGAAATGAATTATGTCAATAGAAAGCTGATTTAAATAAATATATTCCAGCATAAAGTCAATCCCAATGAAAAACCCTTGACTTCTTAAGATGTTTGAACCTTTTTCTCTTCCGTGGAGCTGAGGGCTTTTCCTTCTCTCAGACACTATGATAAATACCTTTGAAGTTTTGAAGTTTCTTCGTATTTTCAATTGATTTTGGGGGGTTTTTCTCCTGGATTTCTTTCTAGCAGAAGAAAATAAATGCTATATTTCTTAAGTACAAAATGACGTTTTCATTTAATTGGTCTTCCAGTTGGATGCTTTAGATGTCTAATCATTTTAGTAACATCTGTAAAGATAAATTACATGTTTAGAAATCAGGCTGCAGATGGGTTTATGTGAATGCCACATCATTCATTTTTTTTTAAGACTATTATTCAGTGAGGTAAAGTGAAGCTGAAAAATGCTGCAGTGCACTACGTATGCCTCTATGAGAACTTATAGAAAATGTTATAATGTCTTATCTAGTGTAGTTAGAAAATGAATCGATAATGAAAAAGTCAGCATTCTGTTTTCTGCACACAACATATGATTCAACACAATATTATTCTAAAATCTAAGCAAATTTTGTCAGAAAATGATACAAAAATAACATTCTCTGAATTGGTAAGGAGAGTAAATGTATTCCCTTAATAAATGGAAAATTCATTCTCTTCTTGTTTAATCTTTAAACGCATATTTTAAATTTTTCATTAATAACTGTTTTTAATACAAAGGTTGTATTCTTCTAAATTTCAGTTGCATAGGATGGTTGAGCATATTTCCACACACACATTTCCAGATCCAAAATTAAGAGAAACATTGAGAAAGAAAACTGTTTCACCTCACAATCAATCTGTTACTGCTTACAAAGTAGTAAGACTAGGGTCACCAGTGCCTTTTTTGGTTACAAAAAATGTGAAATACTAAATACTCAGTTTAACTGCCTTTCCTTCAGAAATCAGAAATAAAACTATTTCATTTCACAGAAGGATAAAATTTAGGAAAATACAGGCATGAGAAGCTCCCAGAGTTAAGAGTGTCAAATATAATCCTGTTTGAAAAATACCAACATTATTTTTAGGAAATAAAATCCTAAAATGGAGAGAAAGAGTCAGAGATCAATAAAAAAGTTTTCCTTGCTTGTGATGAATCCTGATTTAAAAACAAATCAGGAAATTGGTCTATTCTGCTGTGAAAATTTACACAAGAATCATTGAAGAGTTTTGTGTGTCACTCCTAAGAAGAGGAGAAGCTGTAGGCTGACAGTCCTAGGTAGAGTGTTTCTTGACATCAGATCTTTCCCCCTCAGTGTTTCTGTAAAGCTTAAAAAACTTCAAACTTTTTTAGCTTGACTTTTCATTGGCCGTGAATATTTAGATAAAGAAGCCTTGTTGGAATGACTATGTAACAGAATAGATGTATATTTGGAGAGCTGTGATCTTCAGTTCAAATTTTCTAAATAAGTGACTGTTTTTCCTGCACAGCAATTTTGCCTCTTGAGTGGTTAACACTGTTGTTTTTATATAATTTTATATAACAGCTGTTATACATCCCTCTCTGCCAAAATGCACACCAACACACACTTGGGTGTCAAATCAAGTCAGCCACAATTAAGGTTAGGAAACACCAACAGATAAACAGCAACCATATATATTTTCTTATCATAATTTTATACATTGAAACTTTTTACAGCCCTGTTCTTCACTGAATAATATAAAAATCTGCAATGACTGTACATATCATTACAGGATTTTCACACTTTAAATTCTAGATCTTTAAAATATAAAAAAATGTTTCTGTATATCTTTAAAATGCCCCAAAATAACATTTTGTAAATAATTTTTTTCTGAGAAAATTCCATTAAAGTGGACAGAATAACAAGGAAGTAGAATAAAAAATACTGTACATATTATAAAATACTAAAAGCAATTTGAGAGACTTGAATTCCAGAAAAGTTTTGGTTTTACTCTGGAAATATATCAATGTGAAAATTGCATTGCTGTCTTGTGTTTCCATTGCTTGAGCTATCATCTTTTTATCTAAGACAGCAGGATAAAATTAATAAAAAATAGGTTTTCACCAGTTTATATTTTATTTTATGTTTTGGAATATAAGAGATATTTTTTTACCTTCCTAGTGTGTATTTTATTTTTATGAATGCATCTGAAATATACGCTTAAAGTAATCAAACCTGCTTAAGTATGGGTGTTAAAAGTGGATTACATTCTTCCAGCTAGTGAACTGATTTTAGGCTTGCATAAATGTCTCATTCCAAAGGCCTGTGAGTGGGAAGTTAACTTTCAGCAATACGTCTGAGATCAAGCTTGATGAGCAAAACTATCACTTGTTTACAAACAGTTTCACATGTGGCATATTCATTGATTAACTTATTTCCTTCTTTTTATGTACTTTAAATTTTTAATCACTCACTACTGAGTGTGAACTATTTTGTCATGAAGATAGGACCATGCAACATCCAACACTTGAGGTCTTTACAGTAATATTAATTATAAATATAATGCATGACATTTTAATTAAAATTTAATTAATAATTTAATTTTAAAAATTTCTGAAGACCAGGAAAATAGATACTCATGGTGTATAAGACCTATTATTATATCATTTCAAGAAAGAGGACATGGATTATTTTAAAAGTTATTATATTTAATATAAATTAAAAATTTATAAGTATGTTGTTCTAGAATAAACAAAACCTATTGAAGATACAGTGCTCCATATTTTATTCAAAGAGCTTCCTTTTGTTTTCTTATAGGATCAAACATAGGATTAAGATAACAGTTATCACTACTGGGTTTTTTTTATTTGGTTTGGATTTGATAGAGGTTTTGGTGGTTTTTTTTATCCTGAAGCCCTACAGGACTTTGTGATTCACACTATGCTTTGAGTGTAGAGGCCACGAATGGAGGCCAAAGGTTACAGTTAGGACATTAGTATTTACTAGGATATAATAGGATGGTTAAAAACTGCTACTACCACTATTACTACTACCACCACCAGTTCTTGCAGGGCTACTACAAAACTTCCCTACTGCCCAGAAAATGTGATTTTTGTCTCGGCAAGGGAAATCCTGTTGGATGCCTGAGGGAAGGATGAGAGTGTGGTTAAAATATTATGAAAATAAGGCCGCATGGACTCCAGATGGATGAAAGAAAAAATCATGATCACAGCCAGGCCACTGCTCCTTTGGGGTGATGCCCAGGGCAGCTGAGGGCTCTACCTCCTCTGCCCTCAACAACCTCCCAGGCTGGACCTCACCAGAGACAGCTCAAACTTGAGGGACCATGGTAGGCTGAGGCTCGTGTTGAGGAAAGGGATGGACACCAGCACTAGCATGTAGATGTTTTTGTACAAAAATATGAATGGTAACGTTTATGAAGCTGTTCTTTTTTAATGTGTAATTTGGACTATTCAACTATTAAAATATTAATTGGGTTAGCCATAATTCCTTAGCTCACTGTGTTTGGCAAATTTGTTTTTTCGAAGGTAACAAGTTTTAAGTCTTAAAATGTTTTTCCTGGATCTGCAGCTAAAGCAGGGGAAAGAGAAATCACTGACACCAGCAAAATGTTAAAGCAAGCTGCAACCTGCTCAGGCCATGACACATCCTGCAGGACCAATGCAGAGCTTTCTGCCTTTTACTAAAAGAAGAATCAAAACTGCTGAACTAAAGAAAAAATTATAGTCCCCACCCCAAAGAGTTTACTGTCTAAGAAAAGAAGAAATGAAAGATAAACAGACAGATGGGAGACAAACAGGGAAATGTTAAAACTGTCTCGTTCAGCAGGGAAGTAAGTGGTCCCAGTGTACCATCTGTCTATCTGTTGTCTACTCAGTTTTTGTTTTGGTTTGTCTTATTCTCTGTATGGAATGGGATATGGGCCACATAAACATATATTCTGAAATGAGTTATGACAAAGAACTTAGAACAAGTCCTGGTTTAGCCCCAGGTGCTGTAGGGGACAAAGCAATAGCATGCTTCCTTGAAAATTTAACAGGTAGATGAAGGAGACTACCATCACTAAAGATTGGGCACACAAAGTGACGTGTTAAAGGTCAATATGTTTAAACATAGGTAGAAGTTTGTGAGAGGAAGAAAAGTATTGAAGGACCTTGGGAGAGAAGATATTTGTTGAATGTGACAGAAAATGGTGAGTCAGTTATGAAATGAGGAAGGTGACATTATGAAAACATGTGCTAAGTTTACAACAGAAGTCTGATTAAATAACAACAGGTTTAACTTGTATTTTTCAAGAATTGGAAGAAAGGACATAACAAAATCTGATCCTAATGTTGCTCATTTATGTCAGTTTTATCAAAAATCATGTATGTCGACTGCTTTTCTACCTACTCTCACAGAGAAACAAATACCAGAGGTGTTTATATATATATACAACCTAGATTGGAAAAATTGACACAGAGGTTCCTGGCTGACAGTACTAACACTTCCCAAAAATTAGGACAATAGAAGAGAAACGTGCTTGAGAAAAAGTATGGCATCTCTTGTTTAAGGAAGGAGTATAATTGTGTTTATTGTTAAAGCTAGGTCATAGTATCAAGAACTGAAAATTCCTTTTCCTTAGTTCTTCCTCTATTGTGTTGAACCAATGCACTATGAAAAAAAACTCTGTACCTCAAATCAAAAGATTAAAAATGGCATTAAATTTTAAAATGCACATACATATGAAATGTTTCTTTAGTATGCTGTCATTGGGTACTATAGACCATACATATAATGTCTTATTTTTCCATGTAGATAACAGAAATATTTTTCTTACCTTTAACATCAAAGAAAAGACGTATGGTCATTTTATAGTCATAAGAAAAAATTGAAAGAAATGTGTGGTTAAGGCATTTTAGCTATTTTAATATATAGAATATAGACTATATAGAATAACTATTTAGAATTAAAATAATATTTGTACTTGTTTACTATATTATTCCACTCTAAGTCATTGCCTGAAAATTAGTCTTAATGATATCAAGAATAGTTAATATTTTTGTCTGTAATTTCCCTTTGCCTGATACATTATTCTTTCTCACCAATACCTAATATTTTCTGTTTTGCATGCAATATAAGAAGAATACTAAGATGGAAGGATGGCTGGACTATTCATCTCAAACTCCTTTCCCAATCAGTGATTCTGATCCTATTACTACAGGTGTTTACAAACAATTTTTGCCAAATTGTTTTTTAGAAAAGAGTCTCCGCTGGTCAATAGTTTAAGAATTATTCTTTTTGCTTTTTTCTTAATAAATGTGAAGCAAAGAACATTAAACCATTAAGCCAGTTCATTTCAGTGAACTGAAATCAGACTTTTTTCACTTAGATCATTGTAATGTGGATTAGACTATATCACCATTAGTCCAGTTTACCAAATACTTTCACCTGTTGAATCATCCTTTGGATCATTTCTTAAAAATCTTGTTACAGTTAAAAAAAAACCCAAACAGGACTAGTTTTAATACTCACAAGTCCATTGTTACTGAATAGTTTTATTGGACAGAATGCTCTTTACTACCATTACTTCATGGTATAGCAGGACTAATTCAGTCATGTAAATATTTAAAGGTGAGATTAGGGGATTTTCTCCCTAAGTATTACAATTCAATTACAAAATACGTGGAGAGATTGGTTACACAACAATATGTACATTGTGAGATACAATATTTTTATACAATTTTTTTATTTATTTCTCATTAAATGAATTTCTTTATAGCTTTTAGGGGCTTAGTTTTGTGTTTTTAAATCACCAGGTGATTTTTATATCTGCCTGGGAAGACAAATCTCTGAACTATACTTTTTTATATCTATATCTTTTATATCTATATCTATTTATATAGTCCTGTGTTTGAAAGAAAAATATTTTTTCTGATCTCTATAGTGATTAGTAAATTCCCTTAAGCATCAGATGTTATTATTTGCATTTGAAAACATTTATCAGTATAGAAAATATAACTTTACACCAAATATATACTTATGTTTTCAAAAGCAACTTTTAAATTTATATATCTAACATCACAGATCTTGCAGTATGATTTGAAAAGACGAAATAAATTCTCACTGAATATTAAATATGGGCATCGTTCCAGACATCTTACTGTTTCCTACATTTGTTCCCACATAAAGGGTCTTATGTCAACAGCTCAATCTGATTGCAGGGTCCTTCCTCTTCCTTGCAGTTTTGAACTCTGGTATCCTTACAGCATAGCTATTTATTTTCAGGTTGAAAGGAAAAACATAATTGGAGTTTGTAAGGTGGTGTACACATATGGAGAATAAAAATTGTGAAAGAGTATGGTTGGTTGACCTTTGATTATTTCCAGGTGCCCATCAAAGATACTCTAGTACTCTTCCATCAGTAGGACAGGGGGAGAAAATACAATAAAGCCAAAGGATCATGTTAAGAACAGGGAAATCAGTTACCAATTAATATCACAGGCAGAACAGATTCAACTTAGACAAACTGATCTAATTTATTGTAACAATGAACACCTCACGCCTCTCGCAGTAAAGAGGCATTTAGACAAAATGACATGCTTTAACATTTGGTCAGCCATGAGTTGGTCAGGCAATTGGTCAAGATGATCACTGTAGGTCCCTTCCAACTGAAATTATCCTATTCTCCTCTATTTTAATCTATTGTATTTTTTCTATTCTATAGAGTCCCACATGAAGGACTGCTCCAGTATTGGTCCTTCATGGGATCAAAGGTCCTGCCAAGACCAATGTGGCTTACTCACAGCCTGGACTTTGAAAGTAGTTTTTAAAAAAAGACAGGGCAAGTGTAATTATTTGAAGTTGGAACATTTCAGTTAAGAGCATTTCTTAACAATAGTAAGATACTAGAGAAAGTGGTGTAGATGGTTGCTCACATTGTATGCTACAAGATCCATTATCTTTTATTGTGAGCAAATTTAGTTATATACCTCAAAATCATTACATGTACTTTCTGATTACATGTAAGAATACACTGTACCCTTTCCTCCAGTGTGTAAAGGGAGGACTTTCTCTTTTTTAAGTGGCCAGTCATTTTCACAAAAATAACCCAAAAACCAAAAACAAACCGACAAAACTCCACAAAAAAAAAAAAACCCGAAAAAAATCACACAAAAACATCAAAAACCAAAACCACAATATCCATCCTCCCCCCATGACTTCTCCAAAAACTTAGAGAATGAGAGAATGAAATATCTATAAATGTTTTTCTTTCACATTTAGGTGTAAATTATCATTTGATTTAAAAGTTATTTGGAAGATCATAGATACATTGATAGTTTGGACCACTGGGACTCAACAATTAATATGGTAGCTTTTTATTTGCAGTTTTAGACTGTTCCAGTACCAAAAAGACATTTAAATATTGGAGAAACTTCAACAGAAGTCAAGACAGTTGGAGGCTGTAGCACTTGCCCTGTGAGGAGAGGTTCATGGAACAAGTCTTGTTCAGACTGGAAAAGACACAGCTTTGGGAGGCAATTGTAAACTTGTCTGACAATACAAGATAGTGCCAAACTCCCTCAGAGGTGTGTAGCAACTAGATAAGAAGAAAGTCGCATATTGCGCTGGAAATTTATAGTATCTGAGTGGATTTTCTTCACTCTGACAGTAATTGGGCACTGGAGCAGCTTGCTCCAGAAGCCCAGAATCCCATTCTCCAGCACTGAACTGGACAATACCTTGAACATCTTGTTCTGGGTTGGCACTGCTTCCAGGAAAGGACTGAACTGCATAAGTTCTAAAGGTCTCTCCTGTCAAAGTTACTTGGTTTTTAACATAATCTTTTTCTCATCAGGTAATAGCTTAAAATGAGCAGTTAAATGTATTTATTTTATCTTATTTTATTGATTTAGTTTTGCTATCTCCAACTCTGCATTATTTAACACCCACAGAAGCAATTTTAAGTATCAATGTTGGCACTACAGCTATGAAGACAGTTGTAACTGCTTTTGTAATTGTTATGGCATTTGTGGATTCATAGAACATCTAGAAAAGTACATTATCTCTGTTTCTATGTAGGAAGATATGTGGGCTAAAATATAACGATATTTCTTTGAAAACTGAATCTAATTTATCAGGAAAAAAAGTAAAAGTTTTTCGGCACCTTTTTTTCATTCTGAGGCGCTTTTCTCCACCACTTAGTTCAACAGACATGCAATAAAAATGTGCAGGGGAGGAAGATTAAATCAGAGAGAAACTTGACCTATATTCCTGGAAGAATTTTAATATCTGTAATATTTTAAATGCTCCTCATGCAGAGATCTTAAGTATTCTTTCTTAAGTGACACTTGTTACAAAGTTGAATTTAATTATTCAAATTTTCACTGCCATTTTTAAATTGAATTTTGAAAACTAATTTATGGTTATTAAAAAAAAATACTCAAATCACTATTATTTATATCATATGCTGTATTTGTGGTCTCTATTGAGAGAAAAATCAAAATGCAAAAATTCTGGATAGTTTTGTTTTATATTAAAGAAAATACTTTGGCACTTATTTTCTTCCTTTTTTCCACTATTGAAGATGTTTATTATCAGTCTTTTTTCCAGTGCATTGTGTACATATAGTGTACATACAGTGAAAATTTTAATGATTAAACAAGTGAATATAATTTTTCTAATAAAATATAAATAAATATTTTAAGGATGAAGTAGCTAAAGATTTAGCAGCTTTAATTCAAAGTCTAAAAGAATAGTATAGCAATTGCACCTGACATTATGTCTCGACCAAATAGAATATTCTGTTCCTTTACATCTTTCATTTTGTCAGTGTTCCAATATTTCTCAGGGTTTTTGTTAAAGTTAGCATAGTTCTAAATCATAAACATTTTGATTTAGGATAGTCAGTGGTGTGATTCTTAGAATGGTCCTCTGCAGGGCCAAGATGTAGAGTTCCATGATCCTTGCAGGTCCCTTCTAATTCAGGATATTTTATTATTATATGAATACACTCAGTCTTCCTTTGCTGAGAAAAAGAAGAAATAGATCTATTCCCATTGGTCAGATGTGAACCTGTACTTGAGAATGAAATTGATAAAAAAATTGTATTATTTCTTTCTGCTGTTGTCTGTAAAGTGGTAGCTCAAATTTAAATATCTAAAGAATAAGCCCATATACGACCAAATACTATATCTGAATAAAATTTTAAATTTCAAGGACTTTTGGCAGGAGATCTTTCTTAATGGATCAGAAATGAAGTTTATACATCAACTCAGCCCAAATCACCCAAAAGCCCGAATCAAAACACTTCTTAACTTTGAACTTGCTATAAAAACTACAGTAGAGGATTTTAGCTAATATTAACCAGAAAGTTTCCAGACCTTAATCTTTTTTCAAATATTCACAAATTAAAAACTTGTGTTTTAGATTGGGCTGAATAGATCTTTATGCCCTGCTAATCATATGGAAATCTTCACTGATTAATGAGAGCTTAGATACCTAGTTTTTTTCTGTAAACACCTTATTATGCAAAATAAATCCTAGCTGTGAGCCTTTACTTAGCAAATGCCCTTGTGAAGGCATGAGTTCCATATGTTCCTTATGTGTAAAATTAAAAAAAAAAAAAAAAGAAAAAATAAAAAACTTGGAAAAATTTGTCATAGCTGAAAGAAGGAATACAAGGAATCTTTTACAATAGCTGTGCTTATCTCCACTTATTAGTTTTATCTAGGGTCTATTTTAAGGATAGATTAAGTTCTACTATATCTTTTTTTCTCTCCTTTTTGTCTACGGTTAGATAAATTTGTTAATTACATCTTTTTCAGATCTTCCATTATTTTTCTTCATCTAAGTTTTTCTTTTAATCTTGAAATTTAGAAAAGAAATGCCTATCTATCTTACTATATAGTATAAAACAATATATATCTCTATATATATCTTAGCTCTTTTTTCTCTTCAGCATTTGATGTCAGCTTTACCCATGGCTAGGGAGCAGAATCTTTTGGTTGATGGCAATCTCGTTCACCTTAAACCTATACATCACTGTTAAATGAAAAAAAAAAATCAAAAGAAGAAGCAGCAATCTGAGCCCTGACTACATAGTAAATTAGTGTGAGTGGAATTCTTGCACATTTGATAATTCTATTTTTGCATGCTTGTAGGAGTTTCTAAGTTCTTAAGTATTCTCAGAGCTGATATTGATTTTTCTGGCACAATTTTCTAAATAATAGTTGTTTCATTTTTATTTAACTTTCAGATTTTTTTCTGTCATTTTCTTCCTTTGTTCCTCTTCTTCTTGCTTATTCAGATACATGCTCCCAGTTTTGATGTTTGGGTGTCAAACTCTTAAATGAGTCACTCCTTTTAAATTAATAGCCTATCACCTCTTGTATGCTATCTGTTGGTGTTTTGATGATATGTCTAAAGAAAGGGTTTATGTACTAAAGCAAGCTGGGAAAGAGCCTAATTTCTTAAATAAGAGGGAGACATAATCCATTAACAGGAAGGTCTTACTGAGCTGGGAGAATAATTGAAAGTTTCTGCTAGGAAATGTGATGTGTCCTTTGCAGCAGAGATACAATTAATACACAAATTCTTTACTTGCTCCTAAAAAAATATTTTAGTGCAACACCAGTCTCTCTATCTTTAGTTTGCTTCTCAGCAATTTCCTTTCATTCAGAGAAATGGATTAGATACTTTCTCTGTCACCTCTGGGTTTTGACCTACATATATTTTAAGGGAAACTGTTAAAAAATTGGACTAGGGCATCTACTAAGGTAGCTACTGGAATAGTGCCCAGGAAAATTCAAGACAGGCAATTCTGGGTGCTATAATAGTGGTAAGTTTTACTTCTGTAGAATACCTTTTACCTGATACTCTTTTTGTTATATAGTATTGCATTATCTGAGCCTGTTGAATTCTATGTCATTAACTCCTTTAGTAGAGACTGAATTTGCTGATATGGTTAAACAAAATCTTCTGTTGAACCGTCCTCCCAAATAGATTTTGTTTACTGGTCTTCAGATTTTTTTTTTTCTTTTTTATTTTTTTTTTTTTCCTCAGAGGTGTTAGAATTGAAAGGAAGAAGAGTAGGGAGGTCTTCTCTGTTTCACCTTATGGTGTGACAATAAGGAAACTCCCTTAGTGAAGATCTTCATGTGTAAGCAACTGGTAAGCAGTTTTACTTTGAACAAATCAAATGTAGGGACATTTTCTCCAAAAATCTAACAGCAGCTAATAATACTCTTTCTGCAGTTTGCATCACTTCATAAAATTGTCCTTGAGATTCTTCATTGTTGCATATCCTACCAAAGTCTGAACCTCTCTTACACAGTGTTTTGCAAAGAGAAACTTGCTGTAACTTGTATTAAGACAAACGTTTTGAACAGTACAAGTGTCAAATACCAGTCTAGGCACGATTCTGGAGAAAGGATGGGGATTTTGGCTATATCAGATGCCGAAAAGAAAATCGTCTGGCTTTCCTGCACTCATTCATCCATAGATACATACACCTGTTTGTTTTCAACTTATCTTCAGTTAATACCCAAGGACAATGCAAGAGCTAAGTTTATAATGTGAGATAGGGAGCTTTGCTCTCCTCTTGTAGATTTTGTCTGGCATTCATACTTAGTCTTATTGAAAGAAAACCAAATAAAGTCCCTATTCACAATCAGGGAGCAGACTAACTCAAAATATTTTTCTGTCAGTATTTCTGATTCTAGCTTGCAGAGTAATCATGGAACTGTCTTTATAATTTGGCATTTGAAAATATGCCTACTTCATTTGAAATGTTAATATGCTTTAGTTTACTATTGCAAATGCAATTTCAATAAAAGAAGCAATGGGGAGAGACAAAGTGTAGAAAATACTGTAGGTACTTTTGACTCAGATATGCTGAGATCTGATAATTAATTATCCAATCTCTTTTCTGCCACAGTTAGATATAATGGCAATACAGGTCCAAAACATCTTTCATGTACTGTTAATTTGTTGTGGGGTTTGGGATAGGTTTAATGTTTAATTTTTGAAACACTTTCTTCACCCTGAGATTTATGGAACTACTAGTGATGGTTATGTTTGTGATTAAAATTTTGATATCCATATAGACAATACTTTGAGGAATGTCATAAACACATTTTTTCTTAAAAAACTAAATAGGTTAGATACAAATTCAGTGTATTTTATTTTAATTTCAACTCATCTCCTTTTTATTTACCATTATTGATTCTTTCAACATGGTGAGAGCTAGGCATATCTTTTAAGTAATTTGATTATTCTGTGCTTGAAACAGTCCTATTCCTTACTAATACTTTTAAACTCCTTCTTGAACTTACCATAGAGAGGTTAAATCCTTGCTTCATTAATATTTAAGGCAGACTAAATGGAAAGAAATGCTTATGAAGTCCAGACATCTTTGTCACTGATATAATAGTACAGAGAGACAATTTTCTTCATAAGAACAGGAAGATAGTTCTGTCTGTTCCATGTTGGATCATTTATCTCTGTTACACTGATGAATTCATTTTAGTGACAATGCTTTGCCTGAATAATGAAAAGCTGGATAAGACAGCCTGATGGTCAAGACGGAATACTTAAATTTTCTCCAATTACAGGAAAGCTTATTTTTAAGATTCACTGTTCAGGTAATTCATCTCATTTTTCTTTCTGTTTCTTTCTTTTTTTATATACATTCTACCACTTTCATCATGATCCTAGAGAATCCATTATCATAACATTTATAGTCATGGGTTTACTATTTTGTTAAATGAGCTCTCCTCACCCTCATTAACTACTATTTTCACCTATGCTATCAGAAATTCTTGAAAAACTGGTATTTTGCTATAGCTTTAGTATACTTTATTTTGTCAGTGCTACCAAATTTATCAGTATGCTCCAGAGTAGAAATTGATGACTTTTTTTTCTTGAAGTTAACACTTTGGCAGAAGTTCTAACCATTTGATTTAATGGGATGATAAATAGATTTATATAGTCAAGGAGTGTTTAATTCTAGAAGACACAATTGGGTTATCTAATTTGACTTGCTGATTAACATAAACTGTAGAATTGGATACTTTTAGGCCTGTATTAGACACATGATTTTTGTATAACTGAAGAGTTTCCAAAGGACATCTATTCATAAATTAGAGGTGTCAAGAGATTGGCCATAACTTGAGTAAATGCTAAATTAGCAACTCAATTAAAAGCTTGCTTCTTAGTGAATTTGTCTGACTTTTACTTTGTTTTCTTCTCATGGACTCCAGATCTTTCCTCAGATTTGTCTCATTGTTAAGGTATTGGCTGCTATGTTATTTCGCTATTTTTCCATATACCAAATTATTTGAATTGCTAAAATTGAAGACATAGAATAAAATAGATGAGATGATGATATTAGGGTAAAAATTCGTGAATTATCACACCTCTTTATTTCCATTAATTTTCTGCTTTTGGGAAGCTATCTTCATAGTAAAAAACCAAAAGTTTTCGTTTTCTGTTTTTAAATCCATTGTGTGCTTGCTAGTACTAATGGTTTACTTTGCAAGCCTTGTAGCATTTTTCTGTGATTTACATAGTCTTAGCCTGATCAGTAATGACAGTAAGAGACTGTCTTTCCTGATGTGGTAGTTCTCCTCTCTTGAACTAAATTTTCCATAAAATGAATTAAAATAATTCATCAATCTAAAGAAAAATCTGTTATGTATATAAAGGGGACATCCATACCTAAAGACTTTCAAATGAAAGAGAAAGCTATTTGTAGACAGAATAAGAAGATGGAAGGAAGGGTGATTTACAGATGTATATATTCTTCCTGCAGTGTTGAAACAATAGTGCTGCTAGTGGCATTAAAATGTCCAAACTGAAAGATTTCACAAATCTTAGAACAAATTGCAGTTAGCAGGAACTGCCTAACTAAATTAAATCATCTGTAGAAAATCAGTGACAGAGTTGTTTTTGGAAACAAAGAAAAAATATATTCATTCAACTCAACCACCTTAAACTGAATGTACTTTGTATAGGATTATCACCATGTTTTCCATTGTGAATAGAAGTATTTCTTTAAAATAAAATAAAACATCCTCTGAATTTGTTTTAACAAGCACATAGATATTATAAACTTCTGCTTACTTCAATCTTTTGATTTTTTTTGTCTCTGTATTAAAAAATGTTATTTAGTTCATGTAGAATGTGAGTTATTAATGGCATGACATCCTGAAAAAAAAAAAGGTGGACAGAAAAATCTATTAAAATCTGAATTTAGGAAACTAGAGCTAAACTGTAGCTCACTCCAGGTTGCTGCAGAGTATTTATGGGGTCAACAGAATAATTCAGATCCTCAGAGAGGCATGTGCTCTGGCACACATGACCCTAACAGTAATTTTGTGTTGAAAAATTTTGTTTTGGTATAACTGGTGCTCTTTATCACTGTTGACACTTGTTGAGAAAGGAGTTTGAACATACAATTGACTGTAAGCAACCTACTGAGCAACCTTTAAGCTAACTGACTGAGTAGTGACAGCTTGTGCTTGATAGGTTTTTTAGGGTATGGCAACCTCTAGGAAACATCATCAGAGGCACTTTAAATAACATATCAACAAAATTCCATGTTTTCCCTGTTTAGGAAGATAAATGTGTTCCAGATTTTTGACACTGATTGGACAAAAATGAATTTTTTTCTTGTGGAATGGTTGCATAAATTGCTTTGAACAGTAATTTTTTCTTAAGCAGTTAATAAAAGATTCAGGCAGAGACCTAGAAAGCTGCCATTAAAATTTCAGTTTAATTATAGATAGATGTTCAAAATTCTTTTCTAGTTTCATCTTTCCTTCTCATCTCTGGGTAAAATCCACTCACAGCCTGAGATTTTAAAAGCTAGTATTTCTCCTCTCTTTTAGCCTAATTTATTTAGATGAACCAGTTCTCTAGGAATTGTTTTTTTTTAACATAGATTGTTTTAAACTCTATTTCATTGCATAATGTAAGGTAATCTCTACCCTCTTTCTAATGTGTAAAATAACCCTAAACTTGAAACTCATTAAGACACCATATCTTCAGCTTCCTGCTGCTATGTGTTATAACCACTGGCTTCATCTATTTCATCCTTGGAAGCCATCCTCTCACTGTCTTTCAAGACATCAGCATCAACCCCCAGACTGGTTTGTAGCCATTTGTTTAAGTCATCTGTTTGTAACCTCCCCTTATGAATTTTAAGTTACCTCCTTTCTTCCACTATTCCTTTTTTGGGCTGTAATCACAATCTCTAGTAAAAGTTTATGTCTTTTTGGCACCACTAAAAGCTACACATAGAACTCTTAGCCTTCATATGAATTTTTTTAAAATAAATATTATTTATTTCTATGATATGTTATCTTTAAATGGAATTTGGCTAATTCTCACAAAAAAAAATTAAAAAAAGGAAAAGAAAAAAATACAACTAATAGCATTAAAGGAAACTGTGGTTTTATTTTGCCCAGGCATATCCTATACAATTTTTATTTGCACAATTTGAATTAGTGTTATTCATAGAACAAGTGTTATTACTTTCAGAAGTCGGTTTTAGCAACATTTGGACTGCAAATACCATTTTGGACTGTCATCTTAGAGCTGTAACAAGGATATTCTCAAAATACTAAATTGCTTTCTTGTTTTCTTACAGTAAATTTCTGGTTGTTTAAGCAGTTTAGGAGAAAGTAAGATAGATGATAATATAATGATGGTTACGTACTCTTAGCTTTTAAAAGTAGTTCAAAATTTTGCTCACATATTAAAATACATACAAACCCAGTGATGTCTAAAACAAATCTTAGAAAAGTATCCAGAATGTAACTCGAGCAAGGGCAAACTGGAGATAAAAAACCAAAACTTGGATGTTTTACCTGTTGTTTACCTGTTTGCAACTTGTTCAGCTGCAAATCAATGTATATTGACTTTGATAAGGTTTGAGCGTGGCATAGCTCACACACAGAACTGTACCTTGATCCCTGAACTGGTCATGCCTTCATGCTCATTTGTATGAAGTCTACTGTACTGTTTGCTACAAGCTTAATTTTCCTATTCATGTACTCTAGAGCAAATAATCTTCTCATTCTGTTCCTCAGAGAGACTCATTTGAGTATAGGATAGGATAGTACGGGTTTAAATCTCAAAATGCATCTGTCTTCACCAGAAAGATATAGAATGGGGTATTTTTCTTGCTGCTATTTTAGGGGTTTTTTTTCTGAGTGCTCCTTTTTTTATTTCTTTCCAGTTGAACCATCATTCATCACCTCTGACATCACTGACAGGCATTTTGCTTGTCAGTCTCAGCAAATTAAATACGTTGTCTCTGTCTGCCAATGTGCATTTACAAAAGGTCAGTATGGAAACTGATATCAGTTCCTTAGATTTCCCTTCTAGGATTGTCATAATAAAAACAACTCTCAACTTATTGATATCTTATGCTCAGTAATAATATTTTAAAATAATTTTATTATATGCCACATCAAGATGCTGCTTCATTTCTTACTGCATAATCTTGACAGAACTGCTTGGAAAATCAATGCCTCAGAGCTGTGTTTGGATTTACTGCTGAATCCAATTACAGTGTATTATCATAAAAAGCATCAAAGTGAAATTTATTGATGGTGCTTGTTTAGTGAACATGCAACTGTTAACTCTAAATATAAATATTTTAATGGCGTGATTACTCACCATAACAAAAGAGCAAAGAGAAATAAACTTTGTATTCTGGCACAACAACTTGCTTTCAGATATAAACAAAGACTTTAGAAGCGCTGCATTATACATAGGTCTACTGTTACCTGACTACAATTACAGGCAGAAGTACAAGCCTTTAGAATGTTATGGTTTTTTCTTTTCTTATTTCTGTTACTGATGTTACCTAAATAATAGATATCAAGTATATGCTATTATTTATACTGCTATAAAATTACTAGTTGATATTTATGGGTTCAAGAGCCCTTGAAGCAATGTAATTTGCCTGTCCAACATCCCACATGAGACTGATATGTTTCTGCCTCAGACAGCCATCAATCTAATTGCTATTCCAAATTAAAAACTGGTATAAAAGGATCAGTCATTTTGTTAATGGAACATTAAGAAGTTTGGTTAGTGAATATCTTTTAATCTGCCTCTGAGGTGCCTCAGCAGTCTGTGCTAAGCTATCTTTCATTCTGTGGATCTTTGCAAAATGACAAATAATCATCTTTTCATAAGGTTACACAAAAAGAAACCTTGCAGACTTTCCGTGTCATCTTTAGAGGGAATGAAGAAACCTGACCACATGGGCATTAAAAAAACCTGAGACTTTAGACAATAGGAGCAAACAGGAAAAGGAAAACAACAAAAATCCAATACAAAATTTAAATTGTAGAATAATGTTCAATCTCTTTCAGCATCTATAGGAGGTATTTCTTTGTAGGAGTCTTATAATTAGTGGTTTTTTTTTTTAATTTCTCATAGAAAGGACACCAGGATTTTATACCATACTTTCAAAGGAACATTTAAAAGATATGAATTTATATTTAAAACCACCAGAAACAATTTATTCTGATCATTTTATTGTTCATGCCTCTTTGTAAACACAATTGATTTGATATGTTATCAAATAACAGAGTTTAATAAATCCTTTGATGACTAGATTTTTTCTTAATTCTTCTCAAATGTTTGTTCATTTCAAAGCTACAATTTCTATATATTGTTTTCACTTGTTAAGATATTTTTGACTTTGCTGTTCTATTTCTCAGCTGCTCTATTTATTACTTAGGGTCACTTTTCAAGATTCCTTGCAATTCCTTACAATTTTTGTTTCTTTAGATGGAGATGGGAAATAAATTTCTACTCTAAAATCCTTTTAAACTGACTGAAAAAATTTAAAATTTGATATATGCATCTATATAAACCAGTAAATGGAACAGTCAGAAGAGAAAACTTAAAGCAAAAAACCAGTAACTCAGGATGTGACTACATACTCTTAAAAATAGGCATGAATTTGTATTAAATTGTTTCTAGTCCTGGAAGAATTTTTTTTTTCTTTAAGAGTAACTATTTTATGATAAAAAAATGAGAGTTTCCCAGAGTATTGAGGTAGAGCAACCATGTCATTCAATGTTTAGGGTTATAAATCTCCTGCTGAACAGTGCTGTCCCTATATAACAATATTTTTCTGCTTTAAAGCTTCCAGTTTAAAGGTCCAAATTTGCATAAAACTAGTAATTTTCCAAAGTTAATACATTTTACAATGTTTTTTGAACATTTTATAGTAGCAATGTTGACCTATTTGTTAGTTACCAAGAATTCCTGAATTCAAACATATCTTGCCCACTGTCTGCCTTTGGCTATTAAAGTACAAAACTAAACCTTCCTTTATGTGAAACGGCTTTAACTTGCTACATGTTTCTCCTAGGGGAATGTATTGATTAAGGAAAAAAAGACAAATATTGAAAATCAGGAACTGAATAGCACTTCTAAAGTAAAATAATATATGGCTTCTGGTGGTACATTGTTACTTCTTTAGTAAAATCAGCATTCAGAGAACTTGAGCATGTGACTGAAATGCCAGTGACTTGAAAAACCTCTAAATTTCTCTAACATAAATAATTGAACTCCTCAATGTGCTCTCTATTTTCTGTAGTAGTCTAAATCCCCATCCATAACAAATAAACAGAACTTTTTGTTCAGTCATCTGCTGTGATTTAGCAAATTAAAACAATGCCCACCGAGCAGTATTTATTCCTTAAAACTGCACTACAAAATAATTGCACATCACAAACATTACTTCCTTTGCAGGATAGTGCACTTCCTGTGCACCACAATAACCAGTGAAAGCACATATCAAAGATCAAAAACATTTATCCTCTCCATAGTTCCCCAAAACAAAATCATAAATCTCAGTCATGATGTCAGCAAATACTAATTTTTAGTGATACTTAGTGGTATATCGGACCTGATAATTCACACAAATTCTGTTAAAAAGTACCAAAGTTAAAGAGGTCCAAAGTTACACAAGTTTGGCAGCTCAAATTTTGAATAATGGACACTGAAAACACTCACTACCTCTGCAAAAGGCTCTGCTTTTATTTTCACACCAATGAAAGCAGAGGAAGCTGCTTTAATTTTAAAGAACTAAGATCCATGACCTTTCTCTCTCTCTCTTTTTTCTCTCCAAAGTTTGTCTATTTATAGATGGTTCTAGTGATTAGAAAAAACAATATGTGTACAGTTGCAAGCTGTGATAAGTACTATTAATGTATTCCCATGTGGAAGAAAAGACAGAAAGCACAGAAAAAGGTTTCAAGGGCAACATTTTATAAGAATTAATCTTTAAAGGAGAAATGAGATATCATATAGGAAGGACTAGATAACAATTAAAAGTGTGGTATTAAATTAAGTTATAAAATGTAGGAAGATGTATTTAGGGAATAATACAGCTTGGAGTGTTATGCTCTTACACAAGTGGTTCTAGGACAGTTTCAATACTCAGTACAATCAATAAGTCTTTGGGGCATAATATTTAACCCAACTAATGTTTAAGAAAGATTTCAACAAGGTAGGAGTTATTTCTACAAGACCTTGTCACTTCAAAGGTCAGGACATCTCTGAAAATCCACCAAACTATTCTACTAGAAATCTTTGAAAATGCCATATTTCTGTACTAAGAAACATTATATTTTGTAAAAGCTCAGAAAGACCTCAGCATAGTAACCAACAAGTAAGTTCAAATAACTCTAAGGCCCAATCGTAACATGTCTGTGGAAAAATGTGGGCCAATGTTCCATCACTGGAAGTATAACTACAGAGAAAATTATAAATTCATGTCAATAAGTTCAGTGAGATCTCATCTTCCAGAGGCTGAGTTGGAAGACATAAAAATGGTGGATTTTTTTATCATTTCAATTAAATACTTTTCTCACAATGTTTTCAAACTGAATATTTAATGGGAAAATTTCCAATTCATGCATATTTTGCAAATGATGGAAAACCAGAAACAAGTTTAATAATATATTTTCTATATCAATTTATTTGTATAAGAATTGCCTAGACTGGTCTAATTAAATTTTATGTATTGATGAGGTAAAAAATGGAGGTTTACTCCTTCGTCACAAAACCACAACATATAATTCATGGTATACTGCACTTTATATAGTCCTCTTGACTGTGGTATATATAGTATAGAGCATACTATAAAACATTAAAAAAAAATCTGTTTTAAAGGTGCAGCTAAGACTTTTTCATCCTGGGATGTGTGCTAGAACTAAAGTCTGTGAACTGGGACGTGTGGTGGTGTGACAGACAAACTGCCTCTGTACAAGCCACTTAGGGAACAGCAAATAATGTGCCCATAATGATCTTTGTGACTGTTCTGATGTAGAGAAAAAAGTCAAACTGTATGTAATAGTACAGGGAAAAAGCAAAAAAAGGTACTTGTATTTTGCCCAATATCAGTCAAAGGAAGGTGTGAGAAAGCTATTAATTCAGATACTTCTCATGCAGAACAATATTGAAATAGTTGCAGAAATATTTGGTGTCTTGATTTACTGCAAAGATCCTGAGGTTTGTGTGTAGCTATAGAGGACCTCTTTGAAAATATATTCTTAAACATATTTATTGTTATACACAGCTTTTTTGAATTGTAAATTGTCTGTTCTTAAACTGGAACAACAAGATATCACTAGAAACTTGTAGTACAATTTTGTGCCACACTACATGTTAGAATGCCACTCTTAAAACCTTTTACTCTATGTCTATCCTGTCACTAACGATAGTTAAGGTCTGTATTTTTTAATATGCAGGGAGAAAATATAAAATAAAATATAACTAATTGTTACATGTGCTCAGCAACCTCTTTATCACATTGTATCATATATAGATTGAAATACAAAGCATTTACTGCATCCCACAGGCACATTAAGGCATAGAAGACTAGAGTAAGTATAGAAACAGGAATGTCTCATAGAAGGATACATCCCTTGGGTTCCATCTATTTTTAGCATATAGAATGAAGCTGAAGAAATCTTGCATTATGAGAAACCTGTGCTTCAGGAATTTGTGTCTTTAGCATTTTAGCCAAAGAACACCACTGGGTGTTGCCTGGAATTTTTCACTATATACTAGTCAATGGGTAGCAATTCAGGTACCCAAGAAACTGTGGTTGTGTCAGATTTCACAAGGGACTAAATGACAAATCTGATAAATTCAGGGGTGCCTTAGTAATTTCCAGAACACGTGATAGTGCGAGCTTAAAACACATTTTGTCTAACTTAAAATTATCAAAAGAGACATCCTCCAGTGGCTTGCATATTAGGGTTGTTTAGGACATTGTGCTAACAAAGTCTTAGGGAGTAAATATTGAGTTTGAAACACAGATGAATCTGTTAGTGCTACTTCAGTAACAAATATATTTACTACTCATCTTTGCTGAAGCAATTTCAAAACTGAACATGACAATTGGAAACTCCACAAGTAGAAATGAGCAGATATCATTTTGTTCTGACTCAAACCACCTTTTCCTAAAATGTAGTAAAAAGCCATATCTGAGAATTGCCTGTCAACAAGGACACCAGTTTCAAAAATGTTTGGGGATTATTTAATATCTTCTTCTTTCAGTAGCTTAATAAAACTACAGGGAGTTTTTGCAAATCAAACACTGCTGGAGTGTTTCAATTAACAACTTCTCTGTGTCTGGAAGTGTTGGATGGGACTTTCAGCACCCTGGTCAAGTGGGAGATCTACCTGTCCATGGCAGGGGATTTGGAACTCAGTGATCTTTAAGATTTCCTCCAACCCAAATCTATGTGGTTCTATGATTCTATGTTCTATAAACTTGAGTTCAGTAAAAAGAAAGTAATGGGAAAATCTAAATATTCCCAAGAATATCTAAAAATATCTAGAAAGAGGTTTTTTTCTTTAATTTGGTGAATCTATGAACTGAACCACTTAATTTAGCTTGAACCCTACACAAGAACTGATGCATTGAAAAGAGTTAAAAGATATTCTGAAAATAATGGCTAATGAAGAATACTCCAATGATGCATCAAAAAAGGACCTAAATGGTTAACTGTCTATGACATCATTCTCAGTTCTAAAAGCCTGGTTTATTTTAATTCCACAGCAGTTTGTGCATAATAGTATATTTCTATTATTATTTTTTGATGTGGGTTTTGTCTATTGAGAAACTTATTAGATATGAAGTTTGATTGTTTCTTTAAAAGGAAAAGCTATTCATTTAAAGGAGTCCTTACTTGTTGAAAATGTATTTAAGTTTCACTTGAACATACCTTCAAACACTCCTGGTTAAAAATACATTAAAATAAATAAACTGACAGTTTTATAAAGCATACTAATGAAATGTGCCAATAAAAACCCCAATTTAATTATCTAGGAATCTTACTTCAACTTTTTGCCTGTGCAGATCCAAAAGGCAAGTTCTTGGTTGCTCTTCCAATTTGCTCCTCGTTTTTTTTGACACACATATTATTAGGAAATCTAGGTTTTCTAATATGTGGTTTATGCTGTAATATTTATGATATAGCAAAAAAATTCCTCAGCACCTAAGCCATAATTTCAATTATTTTTGATGCTGCTATCTTGATATATGTTTGAGAAGCTTTAGAACAGAGATACATCAAATTGCTCAGAGTGTGTGCAGCTAGGTCAAAGTTCTGACCTAACAATCATGATCAGTTTTTAACCCAAGGTCTGTTTACGTTTCAGCTGGTCTGTGTTTAAACAGAGGAAGTACAAGCAAATTGCAAACTATTGTTGTTATTGTCAGTACTGTAGAAAGAGCTGCCAAACATTTCAGTACAGTCTTGCACAATAATTGGTATTCAACTGTCATTCCTAACCTAATGGGGCTGAATAAACTCTTGATGTAATGCAGATAACAAGCTTTGATGATGGAGACAGCTACATGGACAAAAAGTAATGTGGAATGAAACTGAAAAGAAAGGCAGCTGATGTAAGTAACAAAATTTTCAGCTAACCTTTGTAGAACTTTAATTTTTGATTCCATCTAAGGGCCATATGAAGCTAATTTTCAGAGGAATCCTACCATTATTTTAAAGCTCCATAGATGCCATGGTTTTACACAACTTGAGTAATCTATCAACAGTTTTTTCAACAACCTTTTCTTCAGTTTTTTGAAGTGATATATATTATTGTAGTTTAGGAATGGTATTCCCCAGTTTAGTGTTCTGACTGGAACACTCTGTTCTGCTTGCTCACTCCTCACTCCATCTTCTTCCCCGGAGTAGGGCTGGAGAGAATGGGAAGCACAAAAGGTAAAGATCATAGATTGAGATAACTTATTGGAAACAGCAATGAAATGAGAAAATGAACAGTAACAGCAACAATATTAATAATAGTGCATACAAGAAACAAACAATTCACATGTGTATGGTCACCCCCAACAATATCTCACTGCACCGTCATGCTGCACCACCTGGAAGAAACCCCTGCCCCTGTCCTCACAAAATTATGTGAGTTGGTATAGAATAACCTCTGGGTTGTAGCCATGCCCCCTCCTGGCTACTGCAAAAATTAGCCCTGTCCTGGCCAGGACATATATGAATACTGGAAAGCATTTTGCTAGCAGATATCCCAGGGTATGTGGGAAGCAGAGGAATGGGAAGTACTACTTATGAGTGGGAAGCAGAAGTAAAATAAGTCGCTGAATCAACAATTTAGGTTAGAATATTCCAGTTGTAAAAAAAAGAGCTTTATACAAGTTTGCCAAGTCTGGCATGTTCCTCACTCTCAAAAGGCAGAAAGTTTTGAATTTGATCATCATGACTGTAACTCAAGTCCTAGATTCTGAACAGGCCATACAGGTCTAATGGGATGAGACTGATTATGGGAGCTGCTCCCTTGAATATGCTTATGCTGCACCTTCCTATTTGTTTGCTTAAATGAATTAAAAAGCCTGAAAACAGAGTATACACACTGCAAGCTAACGATGAAGCATGTAGAAATGACTGAAGAGGAACAACAGGTATGCATGTTAAACCTTTTATCAGGTAAAATATATTTTCTGCTTAAATGTCAATTTTTCACATTATTTTTTGTTCCTTACAACTATGGCAGTGGATCAAAAGATGATAATCCTGTGATAAAATCCATCTTTATTTATTAATTTACATTACACTAAGTAAAACATTTTAAAATAGCTTAGATGTCTTGGATGTTTTACCTTCACATGTTTATTGTTGTGAAGCCTGTATGTTAAAATACATTGATGAATAGAGAAGTACCTGAACTCTGAAAACTGAAAGGATACCTGTGGACAGACCCTCATGAATATGAAACTTTGTGCCTATCATGGTTTAATCCCAGCCATCAAATAAGCACCATGCAACCACTTGCTGACTCCCTCACTAAAGAGATGGGGCAGAGAAATCAGGAGAGCAAAAAGTGAGAAAGCTTGTGGGTTGAGACAAAGACAGCTTAATAGGGAAAGCAAAAGCCACACTTGCAAGCAAAGCAAGACGAGGAATTAATTCACTGTCTCCCACTGACAGACAAGTGTTCAGCCATCACCAGTAAAGCAGGACTCCATCACGTGTAACAGAGTCTGGGAAAGAGCAATGCGGTCACGCTCTGTGGGTCACCTTGCCCAGCCCCTGGCCTGGAGCGTGCGCAGCTGTCGGTAGGGCCCGCTGGACAGATCTGCAGAAACCCACTCGGTGGGTTCTTTGGCAGGCAAGCACTAGATGTAAATTAGCAGCTATGGCGAAGGAGAAAAGGAAGGCTCTCTTCTGAGGTGTAACAGGAGATTTTATTTACCTGTCCTCACCTCATGGATGGTGAGCGAGAGAGAGCGAGAGGCCCCCGGTCCGCCGCTTAAGAGGACAGGTACCAAGGGGCGTGTACAAAAACTTTCCACCAATGGGGGGATACAAAGGGAGGAGTTGGGGGGTAGATTGACATACAAAAGGGCCAATCCCTGGAGAAGGGGGGGTAGGGGATTTCCAGAACCTGTTCCAATCAGAAGCCGGGTCTCCCCGAGATTTCCAGAAGGGGGAGAGGCTTTCCTGAATGACTGGCAGGCTCCGGGGGAGGGGACAAACTTGGATGGACAGGAGGGTTTCCAGGGGAAACAGCACCTTCAGGAAGGGGTATACCAAACTGCAATGCAGCTATAAACAGGGGGGTTTGGAATAGACCATTTTCCCAACATAAATAACATTAATTATATAAACCCAAAACTTGTGAGCACAGCTCACGCACCACTACATCGCAACACCATCACGTTATGTGCACTCACTTCCTAGTTCCTCCCCCAGCTTTACATACTGAACACGTGTCCTAGGTTACAATGTAAAATTGTGCCCAAGGTTTGTATTCTATCCCCATGAGCCGTTGGAGCCAGGGTGGGGCAGTGTTTTTCCTTATCTTCTGTTAACGAGCCTAACAATGCCTTGCCACATGACTCATAGATAACTTCCTCCGGGAGTTATCTCTGTTTAATGGGCCATCAAAGACCCACTGCATGACTCATAGAATGAGATCAGCCCATTGGGAGATGCTCTGCCCAGGGGGAGGAGCCGAGCATTCCCACCTGGATAAATCCAGGGTTTGGGACAGCACAAGCAGCTTTTTATCCACTGGACTCCCAGAGGAGAAAAGAGCTACCAGACCTTTCTACAGGAATCACTGCTTCGACAAGACCATCTCATCTGGACTGCCGCTACCACCCTAACAGGGTGTCAGGTGGTATTCTGACTCTGTCAGTGGTTTTTTATACTATTACTTTTATTTTACTTTCTTTTATTTCTTTTCTTTTCCTCTTATTAAATTGTGTTTCTGACTTGGAGTCTTTCACTGGTTTTGCTTCCAAACCAGCACAACACGATACCATATAATGCGGAACTGGGGGTGAATAATATGCTGGTTTTGGCTGGGGTGGAGTAAATTTTCTTCACTGTAGCTGCTATGGGCTGTGTTTTGGATTTGTGCTGAAAACAGGATTGACAATATAGGGATATTTTTTGTTATTTCTGAGCAGGGCTTACACAGAGCCAAGGGTACTTTCTTCTTCTCCTTCTGCCATGTTGGCAAGGAGTCTAGGGGTACACAAGGAATTGGGAGGGAACACAGCCATAACAGCTGACTCCAGGCAGCCAAAGAGATACCCCATAACACATAGGGTCATGCTTACTTTGTAAAACTGGGGAAAGCAGAAAAGGGAAGACATTCAGAATGAGGGCTTTGTCTTCCAAAAAAACTGTGTGATGAAGCCCTGTTTTCCTGGAGATGGCTGAATACCTGGCTGCCCATGGGAAGCAGTGAATGAATTCCTTGCTTTGTTTTGTTTGCGTGCACAGCTTTTGCTTTACCTATTAAAGTGTCTTTATGTCAACCCACCAGTTTTCTCATTTTTACTCTCTCAATTCTCTTCCCACCCTGCTGGGGGATAGGGATGGGGAAATGAGTGAGCACTTATTTGCCAGTTGAGATTAAATCATGGCAATGCCTAAATAAAAAGCTAGGATTTGGATTTTTTTCTTTGTATTACTATTTTATCTTTTATGTATATTGCCTGCATAGATGTCCTCTGAGAATGTATAAAGGCATGCACAGCCACACAGTAACAGATGCTCTATGTATTAAATCACCACTGTCTAATTTTACAAGAGTTTACAAGCCAAAATAACAAAACTTGAAGGCAGAATGAGGAACATTAAGTGATATACATGTTTTTATTAGTCCAAATTTGTATGTCCAAAAACTCAAATCTTTATGGCCACACTGACAGTGAGATTCAAAACCAATAATATGCAAAGAAGTTGGAAGGGAAGCAGAGGTGAACATGAGGACATCACCAGAGCCTGTTCATCCATATTTTGGTTCTTGTTTGTTTTAATTGTTTCTTGAAATTTAACCTGGCTCCCCATAGCATTGCTGTCACTGATAGTTAATGAAAAAAACTTAATCCCTGACTGAGGACATGCTAATCCCATACAATTTTCCTAGGGCTGCAGTCCAATAAATTGTATTCTAATATAATCCTAATCTTGCAATGAATCATTTACTTGTGATATTCATATAAAATCAAGTTCTCTACAAGATTAGGACTATAAATTTTGAAACTACAATACCCTTAAGATATAGGAAATCAGTTTCATTTTATTCTGTGCTTTGCACAATGAAACAAAACCATTTCCTGAAAGAAATAGATTGTTTTTAAGCAAGTATCATCAAATTGATAATTCGTCTTTTCATATAATCTCACCAACCTTGCCTTTCTGCATTATGTTGGTGGAAAATTTTTACTGTGAAATATGAGTGGGGTAACCCTGGATGTAAGGACAGACTGGGGAATGAGACACTGAAAAGCAGTGCCACAGAAAGGGACTGGGGATACTGGTTTAAGGAAAGTTGAACATGAACCAGCAGTGTCCTGGCAGCCAGGAGGGCCAACCCTGATTCCTGGGGGAATTAGGTCCAGCATGGCCAGCTGGGCAAGGGAGGGGATTGTCCCACTCTGCTCTGCACTGGGGCAGCCTCACCTCAAATGCTGGGGGCAGTTTTGGGTGCCAGATATTAAATCATTTGAGATCATCCAAAGACGGGCAACAAAGATGGTGGAGGGCCTTGAGGGGAAACCGTGTTGAGGTCACTTCATCTGTTTAACCTGGAGAAGAAGGGAAATACTGCAGTTACAAATTCCTTGTGAGGGAAAGGGGAGGGTCAGACACTGATCTCTTCTATCTGGTGACAGTGACAGGACCTGAGAGTATGGCCTGAAGTTGTGTCAGGGCAGATTTATGCTGGATATCAGGAAAAGGCTCTTCACCCAGAGGTTGGTTTACATTGGAAGAGGCTCCCAGAGAAGTGATCACAGCACCAACGTGACAGAGTTCAAGAAGCATTTGGACAATACTCTCAGGCACATGACATGACTCTTGGGGGTGGATTTGTGCAGGGAATTGGACTTGATGATCCTTGGGCCCCTTCCAACTCAGAATATTCTGCAATATGCCATTTTAAAGATCAAAACAATTGCTTATAGACTAACACAAACAATAGATAATGAGGTTCAACAGATTAAGCATTAATAAATTCACTCCTCATGGTAGGACACATAAGTCTCTGTTGTTCACTCCTTCACCAAGAAGATGAATAAGGGATGACTGCTGTAACTTATGGAATTGAATTGCTCTTTTTTACTTTGCCAAGTTGCTATTTTTCAATTCCCTTTTTTTTCCCTAGGACTTTTTACCCTTTCATATCAGTGTTTTCCCTCTTGACTCTTTGATCTACTAACTACCTAGTCTCAATAGTCTTCTCTCTGTCTGAAATTTTACCTTTCTTACCTTGAATGGCTTACAGCTTATGCACTTTCTGATGGCTCCTTCCTACTGCTTAGCAGTTTTCTTAGAAATCTAAGCCAAGGTTGCACAGCTGTTCTCTATCAAAACCAGGCTTTGTATCACAGCCAAGTGAATCCCTGGGAGGAGGGTTATATACAGGTTACACCTATGATGGCTTATTTGACTGGGTCAGGGACCATCACAAGGTATTGGAAGACAAAAAAACTGTATCATTAAATTACTGCCACATTTAGCAGTTTGGTCAGGGACAACTAGTACTCCCCAGGTCATTCCTGGGCATGCTTTGGGGGATATTATTGCACAGCAACTCTTAACACCACATAGTTTTGACATGGCTTCCCATTAGTAGGGTGTGAGAGAACTTAATAATGCAAATTCCAATACCAAAGAGAAAATACCGACATGTATAATTTATTTGCCAGCAGTGTTCCCAGGTGGCCAGGAATGGCATCCTGGCCTGTATCAGCAATAATATGGCCAGCAGGAAGCCATTCTTCCCCTGTCTCGGATCCCGGGCTGATAGCCTTCCGAGATTGCGGATGGAGTCCTTTTTTTCCAAGCCCCGTTCCAGAAGAAGGAGTCAGGATGCGTCAGTTTCTTTATCAAAGCTGTTTATTCTTTCTTGTTCCTAAACATTCTTTTTCAGCTAGCGTAGATGCTACCTACACTGCTGCCCAAGGCTAACTGCCTGCCTCCTGGGTGGTCGCTATCTCTTATACTAACTGCTATGTGCTAGTTGTTTTCAATATTGTACCAATACCCACTACCTTTATTAAACTGTGCACTTTTACACTAAATCAATCCAAAAATGCCACCACCTCACTAGAAGATGGAGGACAGGAGAAGAAGAAGAAAGACAAGGGACACACCCAAATCCCTCCATCTTGTCTCCTTGAGCCTCCTTTGTGAATCCTTAAAATCCTACATTATCACTCAGAAATAAGCTACCTATTATCCTAATCACACACCTGTGACTTGTAATTCTTCCTATAACATTGGCAATCGCTCCCAAGGGGTAAAATCAAAGGCACTGGTGTTTTTGTCACTGTACCAGGGTCTCTGGACCCCCTCCTGGAGTCTCAGACCACCCAGGACATCTAGAGGGATGTCCTGGGTTCCGACACCCCTGTACCCAGCACTGGTGAGGTTGCACCTTGAGTATTGTGTCCAGTTCTGGGCTCCTCAGTTTAGGAAGGATGTTGAGATTCTCCTGCCGATTGTCCTGTTGAGATTTTTGGACACATCCAGAGAAGGGCAACAAGGCTGTTGAAGGGTCTAAAACACAAGACTAGTGAAGAGTGACTGAGGGAGGTGGGGGTGTTCAGCCTGGAGAAAAGGAGACTCAGGAGACCTTATCCCTCTCTACAAATCCCTGAAAGGAGGCTGCAGTCAGGTGGGGGTCAGTCTCTTCTCCCAGGCCACCAGTGACAGGACAAGAGGACACAGTCTTAAGCTGCACCAGGGGAAATTTAGTGTAGACATTAGAAAAACAATTCTTTACTGGAAGTGTGGTTGGGCATTGGAATGGGCTACCCAGAGAAATGGTGGAGTTACTGCCCCTGGAGGTGTTTAAAACCAGAATGGATGTGACACTCAGTGCCATGGTTTAGTTGATAAGCTTGTACTAGGTCATAGGTTGGACTCGATGATCTCCAAGGTTATTTCCAGCCTAATTGATTCTGTGATTCTATAATTCTGTGATTCTGCTATTCTATAATTCTGTGATTCTGCAATTAATGCAGACTTAGCCTATCATATCACCAATCTGACATCAGAAACTATGTGAAAGAGGGAAGGGGCATACAAACTAAAATCAGAATTAGTATATTATCCATGATGTCAGCTATAGTTAATAAAGAGACACTTTCGGGAGATTTGGGGAGTGAGAATACTTGATTGTCTAAAACAACCAATCTCACTACAATTCAATAGCAAAATCCACAAAACTGTGAGAAAAAAAAAAAAAAAACCACAACAGTTTGCCAAATGAGGACAAGTTTATTTTAAACCATATATGATTTTTTTTTTCCTGAACAAATATGCATAAACAGGAATGCATGCACGCATGAAACAGAGTATGTTTCAGTGAAGGTTGCTAACACATTCCTCCCAAAATAACTTCAAAGAATTAACATAATGAATGTGTAAATTGAAGCAGAAACATGTTACATTTTTGCTGCCCTACAAGCTGAAAGCAGCTTGGCTGATTTGCTTTGAACTCTCAAAATATTCCTCTTTTGTAGTTTCAAACTAGGCAAAAGAATTTTCAGGATAGATAGTACAGCTTTAAACAATAACAGAGGTAATGAAAAGTAGGCCAACCAGTGGAATATTGGTTGAATCTTTAACTAGTCCCATTCTTTCAAGTTCTGCAGATTCATTCCATAGTCTGTAGAAACATGCAAAAATTAAGTTTTTATGTAGGCTTGCTTAACATTGACACAAAGCAAAATTGAAAGATTCCTTTTGATTTGCAATGTATTTTACACAGCTCCTCTCCAGCCATGAGAATATTCAGTATTGTTAATGTTGAAAGAGTTGGGAAAAAAAAGAAAATAAAAAAAAAGAACAAAAAAAAAAGGAAAAAACTTGTTTTGCAACTATTCCACGCTTACTCAAAGGGAAACCAGGTAATGTATATCACAGTGCAGTTTACAGAGAAGGGAACAGAAGTAAATTAAAGCCAAAGACTAGAAACTCCATATGCCACAGATTGTTGAACACCTGTTTTTCCCTCACACCCTGGAATCTATTAGGAGGGCAACGTTACATTTGTGGAAGAGGATCTCTTGATGTTAAAACCACAAGCTATATTTCATAAAAAGTTCTTCTGTAAGGCCAGAACTGGCACATCCTATTATGAAATGAAAGAACAGAGAGGTTGAAGTTTCTCAGCTCTATGACATCTGGTTGCTTATTATTGTTATTGGTCTTATTGTTTTTATTGCTGTTTTATGCATGTTCCAATTTTGCTTCCAGGCAGTTTTTCCACTGGTTTCTTCATTGTGCTTTTGTACATAACAATCAATGATCTTGTTTCCTTATCTAGCCCTACAGGAGACCTATGTTCTCTCACTCCATCTGCCATCAGCCTCTCAGGTAATAAATGAGAGAGATGATAAGCACTCTGCTTGCCTCCCTCAGGTGCTCTGACTCACTCTCCTGGAAGTGCTTTTTGCTTGAGGGATCCTGGCTGCTGGTACTTTCCTCCTTTTTTCTCTTTCCTGCACCAGTGAATAGCCAAAAGCAGATGATAGGACCATAACTGCTAGCCATCTGTTTTCTCTGCAAACTAGAAAAAGCATCAAAAAATTTAAAATAATTCACTCTCATTGTGAATTGATTTATTAAAATTGCTATACCCCATGAACAAAGAAAGAGAAGCAGGAGAGAATTAGAGAACAAGAGATAATTATTGTTTATCACTGATGTTTTCCAGCCATAAAAGAATCAGAAAACAGTAATAAAAATTAAGAAATTCAAGTCAATTCTCTATGAGTTTTGCAAATGTGTGCTCTCTGATCACTGGTATTTTAGCATTATTTTACACACGTACATGCAAGCATCTTTTAAAAGGTACAAAAGGCACTTATAAAAGGTACTAGCAGAGGATTTTTTTTGTCATGGACACTTCACATTCAGAGAGTTTTGCAAAGTCACGAACAATACAAAGACAATTAGAGGGTGATTATTTTGCTCACAAGGTGTCAATGAAATACACATTGGTGGCTAACCTTCATGAGGGACAATATATGTTTTTTGCTTAAGACCTCAGCCTCATCTAAGCTATTAATTTAGCTCCATTAGTAGATAAAATTTGCTAAAGAACCTTCTCTGCACTTAAAACCAATTCCAAAATATTAAAAATTATCTGTCTGAAGAAAAGTTGAGAAAATGGAACCAATGCTATTTCTAGGCCAAATTACAAACTATGGTAGTATTTTGAATCAGATTTATTAATAGGGAATTTAAATGGAAATTTCAAGTTTATTTTCTAAAAATAATGCAGTAGCTGTAGGCATGTTTTCTAATTTAAAAAATATTCTCAAAAATGAAAGCTGAGCAAACATATGGAAGTGGCTGTTGAAACACAGAAGAACAAGTAACTTCACCTTCAATACCATGCTACAGACACTTTTCTTTTATGCATAGAGAGCAAACTCAAAATCTCGAAGGAAGACTTGAGGAATTTTTTGTTTTCAACAGAAATAATTTCCATTCTAACATTTAGGACACTCCCCCAGGTATATGTGAGCAGGGACTTACAATGGTTTAAACTGATTTGTCAGTGTCTTGGAGTGTTCTAAAAGTACTTTAGAGAACAACCTGATTGTTTCACCACTTCTGCCCCACATAGCTTACACCATGCTTGCCAGCAACCCAAAAACGCAGGTGGAAGTAGCAGTAGGAAAGAGTAAAAGGGGGTGAAACTTTTTGACTAGGAATTTGACATTGATGCTTGTCAGCTGATAAGTCTATTTCATGAAAAAAAAAAAAAAAGTATAATTTAAAACTCATTTCCTATTCACAATATTTTAAAGGAAGATAATTTCTTGTATCATTAATTGCTAGCTCTACCTATGAACAATTTCAGTGTTTTAATACTTTAAAATTTCAATGAAATCTTGAAAGCAAATAAAGATGCAGAAATAAAATTCAGAAACTGTTAGTAATGTTTGCTTGCTCTTGTTCAGGTAATACATAGTCAAAAGCTAATCTGAGAAAATGATGGAGGAGTTCGACAAATGTTATAAATAATTCAGAATATACATTTATTGAAGGGGATTAATAAAAAAGGGCTTTGAAAGATTTACAGAAACCTAGTCAATCAAATTCTTTATCAATACAGCATTTCTAAATATGTAATTTTCTTTACTTTTTTCATCCTCTGCCAAGAAGGAAAAATAATTTGTCCAGTTGCTCATAGACTTTGAACTCTTTCAGTTAAGGTCTGCAATAGGAAAAACAAATAGCTTTCATTAATTATATCATTTTTTGATCATCATCATGCTTCTCTGGCATTACTTCCAAAACACAGAAAAAGTGTTAAAAAAAAAAGTGAAAAAAATAGCTTGAAAAAGAATTAGGGATAAAATTTATAGGATAAGGTTACAAGTAAGAATTACAGGAAAAGCAAATTTAGTCAAAAGTGTTAAAAAGAAATCTCACACAATCAGATAATGAGATGTGTTAGAAAGTGAAATAGGTGGTGATTTCAAATAATGGAAATAATATCTGTAACATCGGTAGACTAACTGTCTTGGTAAGAATATTTTCAATGAAAAGATAAAGTTTCTGAGTAAAATTGTTTAAATATGATTTCAAATTATTATAGTTATCATCAAGAAAACCAGTCACTTCAAAATTTGCTTCAGTTTTAGCTAAGCAAAACAAATATTTTTGTCAGCACTTCCTCCCCTCCAACATTTTGCCATGGTGAGCAAATTGCATGTTTGGGCTTAAAAGTAAATTTGGTGTTTATTTCAGCAAAGAATCTGGAATATTTCTTCTTTATTTTCTTTTTTTTTTTCCTCAACCTAAAATTGTTATTTGTATTAGTATTTTTTATTTTATAGAAATAAATTGTATCCCACTATCTCCAGATGCCCACATAGGAAAACCTGCTGCTCACAATGATAAAATCACAAACAGGTGCTTGCAAAATTTTCAAAGGTCCTTTGATTCTCAGCAGATCTCAGGCCAAAGAAAGCTCATAAGTATGACAGGGTTGTGTCTTTCAAAAAAATCTGCTCAGTTCTTTGAGAGGCAGGACTAGGAGAGAGTGACTTACAGCTGCCTATGGAAGATTAGATCAGGCTGTTGTTGGATGAACATTAACTTCTGAAATTCTTCTTGTTGTTTAATTGGGAAAAAAAGGTGCTGATTTGTACCTTTGGCTGCCAGAGGAACAACAGCCCAGTAACAGCTTATTAGTCAGTGTGAGAACCTCTTTGAGGTAATTCTAATGACATGAGGGAAAATACCCAGAATACTGTGTCTCTCATCAGCAGGAAAAAAGCTGAATTACCTCTTCCAATGTCTGATTTCATTGATTATATGAAGTTTAAACCAAGTATGTTCAAAAATTCTTTATACTCTGGGAAAAGCAATACTGGTTTTGTTCATGGGTCATCATATGATTGTGTGATAATACTTGAAAGAAGAAGGGTTTTATCTCCCATTCTTTTGAGGAAATAGTGAAAGTTAAGATGTCTGGTTTTGTTAAAAAATTACAAGAGGGCTGTATAAAACATACTACAGTGGAATGAGCAGTTAAGCTGAACTTATTGGCTTGTTTTAATATAGTGGTCTGAAAATAAGCATTGCTGCTATGTAACTAAATTGATTTTGCAATATTCCATACTTCAAAAGTTTAATTTCTCATTATTCTCTTCTGCATTTTCCAAATTGCAAGTAATGCTTTTGGGGCACTATAAAAAGTTTCTCAAGCATTTGAAGTCTATCAGTTCTGAATCATTTTTACTACCCAATGAATTTACCCCTGTGCACAGATGTATAAACACACATACAATCCTCCACACACCTCTCAACATAATGTTATAATAATAGAGTAGACAATAAACTGAAAAGAAAAAAAAAAGATTACACAAGTAGTATAATGATCTATATTGTTAGTGCACAACCTTGAAGAAACTGCAGGTTGCAAGGAATATATCTATGTGTTGAAATGAGAGAGTTTACCACTAATTTATCAATTATTTAATTTAGTCATAGATTGGTAAAATAAAAGAAGTCTAAGGTCATAAGAAATTATTAAGACATTCAGTCTGACCAGTATATTAAAAGCAATTAAATTTTTCTTCACTAATTTTATATCAAGCCCAGCAATTTTTCTGAAATTTGTCTTTTATAAGTAGCTTGCTACCATCTGAACTAATCAAGATATTTTAAATATCTTCCTATTTTCATAATTTTTTTTTTCATTTGTGGTATTTAAGTCTTCAACCATCTTGTTTCCTTCATTCTAGTAGAACATTATTATTCTTTATTGCTTTTTCTGCTTATGAAATATTACATCAAAAGTCAGTGTCTTGATTGAAAATGTAGACCCATATGAGTAAAACAATATCAGAGCATGAATCTGACTGCAAGCATCTGGACAAGCAGGTGTCTGGAAATTTTAGCTTACCCATTCTCGTGTTGCTATTAACACTGCCTGGGAGACTTTCAACTGAGCACAACTAATACTGTCTGATGCAATGCCTGAGTATAGTCCAAGGATTTAAGGCATCAACAGGAGGAGTAGTTCTAGTGCTCGGTCTGAATAGAGCTACCTGATTTCTGAAGGGACAGTGTAATTGTATGATTCATAACTTGCTGAGTGATATGGATTATCAATAACCTCCTTGAAATGCACTCCTGTGTGTGTGAAATCAGCTTGTAAAAATGATGAGGAGATATTATAATTGGATTTAAAACAGCTGGGAAAGTGAATTTGAAATGTTTTTATCAAAATTAAAGAATCACGTTTTTCACCTTAGTTGCACTCAGCATATAATGAGATACTATGTGCTTAATTTCTCCTCCATATGAAATATTATTTACTAGGATATGTGCAAACTATAGCACTTAAGTCTCACTGATGGCCCAGCAGGACACCACTGTTTAGAAGCCAAGAAACAATATTAATAGTAAAGAATTCAGGAGAGAGGATGCTTTTGAATGAATTCATGAATAAGTATACGAAGAGTTGAATGAGTATACAAAAAAAGGGGCTCTCGATGTAGTATACAGAAGAATTATACAGAAATTCAAGGTAGCAAGTGTCAAAAACAAAAGCAAACAAACAAAAAAAAAAAAAAAAAAAAAACCACCAAAAAAAGGAAGAAGCATGACTACATGAAAATAATTTCTGGCAAAGAATGAAAGGGAGTAGTTTAAGCCACGTAAATGCTAGCTCCAAACACAGGACTAAATCCGAAAAGATTCCTACATCCACTCAATCTTGCTTTAAACATCAGGATTAACTGTAGAAAATTAAAAACTGCAGTAACAGAGCTTAATGAAAATTCAGGAGTTCTCATCTCTCAGGGAGTCTTCCCTAGCTACATGGTGATGCTATACAAAAACACATGGGAAAGCTGAGACAATGAAAACAGACATAAAATTAAATTTTGTGAGTTTCAATGACTGAAGGTTATGGCACAGCTCAGTGGGTTTTTTTCCTGTACATGGTTGATAACAGAAGCCAGATCCATTCTGCTTCAGCTACCTACTTTTTGTTAGCTGGAAGAAGTCTCTGAATTGTTGCCCCCCAAAAAATTTCCATTGCAGAAGGAAAGTCCTCAATTTTTAAGTTATTAGACATAAGTCTCTGATGGGGGATAGGAGGATGGAAAGACTCTCTTCTGCTGTCACAAAACCAGAAACAATCTCTTTTCTTTCTTTCGCAAACTGTGTAGGGTATTTGACATAAATATGTATATGAATACTGTAGAGGAAGTTCCCATCTCTCAGGGCGTTTTCCTTAGCCACACAGTGATGCTACACAAAAACACATGGGAAAGCTGAGGCAGTGGAAATGGACATAAAGTTCTCAAACTATGCAAGATATTGGGGATAAATATATATGTGAACACTGTAGAGAAAGTTCTCAGTAACTGAATCCTGTAAAGCCAGCCACCTATGTGTGTTTTAATACAAACAAGTTGCTAGAAAGGAGGAAGCTCATCAGAATAATAAAATCATAGAAAAGTGTGAGTTGGAAGTTACCTTGAAGTTCATCTAGTTTTAACCTCTGCCATGAACAGAGATATCTTCCACTTAGATCACTATGGTCAAGGTCCCATCCAACCTGACCTTCAACACTTCCAGGAATGGGGCATTCACAACTTCTCTGGGCAACCTGTTACTGTGTCTTGCTATCCTCATCATCAAAAATTTCTTCCTCATATCTAATCTAAACTTATCCTCTTTCTGTTTAAAACCATTACCCCTTGTCCTATCACTCCAGGCTTTAGTTAAACCTCTACCTTTAGAGACCCCTTTAAGTACTGATATACCACAGGAAGGTCTTCAATGAATGTTTCAAAAGTGTATTACATTCCTGAGTGCTTAACATTGATTATTACCATGGAAAGTAATTCTTTTCACCATTTTGATATGGTTTTTTCCTTGATAATGACTTTTTTTTTTTTTTAATCTTGAGTTAATGTTAAATAACTCCGTAAGTCAAAATTTCTCCAGTATCCCATTAAATGTGCTGTAAGTGTAGCTACATAGTTTAAAAAACAGGGTATTCACAAGCATGATTATCTCAAATGATCTGAGAAACATGTGAAGAATAAAATGAGGAAAAATATGTCTTTGGTATTGACTATAATATTTTCACACACATCTTTACATTTCTAAAATATAAATTTAATGGAAAATTTCAGACTTCATAAAAGGGCAAATTTTTATGCTTTAATATCAAGTCAAATGTTTCGCAAAGTCTGATTAGAATTTCACCTCTTTAATGTCAAATCAGGAATGGGAGATAGAGTAAATGTGAAGGGTAAGAGCTTGCTAGTCTAAATGACCATATCTTGTCCAAAACTTTTGAATTTCCTTCTCAAAAAGATTTTCTTTGTTTATATAATTTCATCAAAAATCATACCGGAAGACCTCCTAAAATTACATCATAGGTGATATTTCCATGAGAACAGCTGGCAAGTTTGACAGTTAAATGACACATGATATAAACAAAGAAAAAATGTAGACTCCTACTACAAAAATTATTTTTCTTCAGTTTGAGTCTGTGAGACCTTCAAATGTCCAGCTGTAAGTTTCCTCTTATTGAATATATTAACACAATTGACAGGAATAAAGGAAATATATGTATAGAACCTTTGAAGAAAAAATAAAGCAGAAAATACAATTTAATTCACTTTAAAAACATAAATGTATGTATGTACAAACATATATGTATGTTTATATGTATGCATACACTTATGTATGTGTTAAAGAAAGTACCTTTCAGATATCTCTTTGATGATGTACCTCATCATTGGAATTTGGCAGATTTCCATTAAGAGTTAAACATTTTTTCCTAATCTTCCACTAAATTCTAAAAATATGTTTATTATCTATGCAGCTAACTCATTTGAAATAAACATGTATATATATACATAAGATGTAAATCTATATAAATAAAATCTAAAACAAAATGTAAAACCCCTCATAACTCTTAGATGTTTGGGATCTTTTAAATGCATACAGTTTTTAAAAGATTGATTTACCTTTCATGTTGTTTTCTAATACAGAAATCTCTAAGACAAAAATAGGGACACATGCTGTTAACAACTTTGTAGTTTCAGTTCTTTATAAATTGCTCTTATAAATGTTTAGAAAGAAAAAATATCACAGACTGCTGAACACTTTTTACCGTATTGTTTTCTTTTTCAGATTTCTTTGGTTAAAAATTAGGTCAATAGTCAATCTGTTAACAATTTTACAGCATGTTTTGAAATATTAAATATTCTTTGGACTAATTTCTTCTATTAATTAAAAAAAATATATTTAAAATTGTTTTCTATTTTCCTTAAGAAAAACAGCATTCAGCCTTGAGGCTTGATATGGTTAAGATACATAGAAGAAAAGTGACTTTGAACTTTATTACAATGGTTGGAAAGAGCAGAATATGAACCATGACTCTAAGCCTGAAGTTTCTATTTCCAGCCCTGTGAACTGTAATGATTTAAAAGTCATTATTGGGTCATATTTTGGCCAAGCTCTTCCAGGACCATATTTTAAAGTATCTTCATAAATGCTTCAGATTATCGAGAGCCAGGAAATGGAATTTTTGATATTGTGAAAAAATAGGTGTAATACATAGAGTTTGATGACAATGTTACATATCAAATTATATATCTGCACAATTTTTCTACACTCTTATAGTCATAAATGATCTTTCTGTAAAAGTAGAAACTTAGTTCAATTTGCAAATATAATAATTCATTTATTATCTTATAATTTCAGACCAAGTGTTGTTTACAGGAATACATTGTTATTTCATTGCAGTTCATTTCATTCATTTCATCGAATGAATATTGTTCCTTATTTGATATTTTTATGAAAATGATACAATTTCTTTTAAGCAAAATCTACCCTTCAAGAATAATGTAGTCCTAAAAAAAAAAACGTAAAAACTTCAGCTTCTTGAGTTTTATATATTAGCATTTTGTCCTCTGACTTGTATTTTTTATAGTAACTAATTAACAGGTGGATGCCTACTAAAAACTAAAGTTTTAAAATGTTATTTTCTATTACTGTGGATAACAAATGATAATGAAGCATGGTCACACCCCAAAACCTAGAGACAGTTAAGCAGCACATATTTGATTTTGCATGAGAGAATGACCTCACTTAATGACCTCATTTGTTCCCTTTTACATATATATATATTTTTTTTTTAATGTGAGATCATAGACACCATTTCATATACAGGAATATCACCATTATTCTTCCTTGTAGTCAATGTGTTGTATTCCTCTGGGGGATGGTTTTTTCCCCAGAGTCCCCCTAAAGCCTGTGACCATGTAGTGTGACCCTCCCTTCATATCTTGACCTTAGTGGCCCAGTTATCTTTCCTGGCCAAAGATTAGATAAACCCCTGTTTCTTCCTTGTTCTCTCTCTCTCCCTGGAACCCTTTGAGAATAAAGCCTTGGACTCAAACTAGGAGTGAGAGCCTCTTTTGGAATCTTTTACTCTGTCCCCTGAGATATTTCCTCTAAAGCCCCTAAAGTACTGAGCTAGCCCAGAATCCCGGGGTCAGGCAGGAGGAACATCTCATCAATGCTTCTTCCTTTCCATGTTTCTTTTATACTTTGTGTATTCACTCATCTCCTTCTTTCTGCCTCTTCCCTGTGTAATAAAAATTTGTATAAGAAGGAATAGGCAGTAAGTAAAGTTCAAAAGACTTTTTGGGTATAAGTTTCAAATGGCCAGTAATGCCAGTCCTTAGAAAGCCAGCCTCCAGCCTTTTCTACTGGAAGGACATGAGACCTAGGTTACAGGTAACTTCTCTGACTCTTGTCTGGATATGGCATATGGTAGCAAACAGAAAACCAATGTTGAAAGTGTAATAAAAGATATAATTATTGAAAAGGCATACATATTCTCTCCCAATTAGTTCTTTCCAATGTCATTCGTAAATGTACCTCATTGATGATTGGTGTCCCTCAGGGATTTGTGTAACAGTGCAACAACTGTTATTTAATATCTTCATTAATGACACATATGAAGGGATCAAGTGCTCCCTCAACAAATTTGCAATGACTCCAAGCTGAGTGGTGCATTTGGCACAACCAAAGGATGGAACACCATCCAGAGAGACCTGGACAGGCTCCAGAAGTGGGCCCATGGTAATCTCATGAGGTATAACACCACCAAGTGCAAGGTGCTGCACTTGGATCAGAGAAACACTGGTATCAATGTAGGCTGGGGTATGAACAGATCCAGAGAAGCCCAAGAAGGGCTTGGGGGTGCTGAGGGATGAGAGGCTGGACATGACCTGGCAACATGCCCTTACACCCCAGAAAGCCAGATTTATCCTGAGCTGCATCCAAAGCAGTGTGGCCAGCAGGGCAAGGGAGGGGATTCTGCCCTCTGCTCTGCCCTTGTGAGACCCCACCTCGAGAGCCACATCCAGCTCTGGGGTCCTCAGCACATAGACTGTATTATCAAATCCAGAGGAGGGCCAGCAGAATGGTTAAAGGGATGGAGTTTATTACTTTTCCTATGAGGAAAGACTGATAGGATTATGTTTGCTCAGCTTGGAAAAGAGAAGACTTTGGGATAACTAAACTACAGCTTTTCAGTACTATAAGAAAAACTACAAAGAAGATGGGACTTTTTACAAGAGCATGTAGTCACAGGACAAGGGGGAATGGATTCAAACTGAAAGAGAATAGGTTTAGATTAGATACTAAATAATTCTTTAATTTGAGGCTAGTGAGGTACTGGAACAGGTTGTCCAGAGAAGTTGTGTATGTCTCATCCTTGGAAATGTTCAAGTTCAGTTTGGATGGAGCTCTGAGGAAGCTGATCTAGTGGGAGGTGTCCCTGCCCCCAATGGGGAGCTGGAACTAGATGGTTCTTTCCAACCCCGGAGATTGTATGATACAATGATTCAAGTATTAGTTCCTATGGAGAATTTTTAAAAGAAAAATCCTTCTTTCTAGTCAATATCACTCAAAATAAAGATGATATATTACTTTCAGCATAATGAAGTGATTCTTTTGGAGAATGCCAAGAGGTTTTTAATAATAACATTAATGGAGGAAGTTGATTCAATTTCCCTCTTATTAAATCAGACTACTAGTCTCAGACTGAAATCTTACAAGTACAATTTTCTGAAGCTACAAGAAATTCTCTGTATACATTAGCAGAACTGCAAAATGGATATATTGAGATTTATCTGGTTTTGCAACTAATCCATCCTGCCCCACTAGTTCTTACCAAAAAACAAAGAACAGCTGTATGATGGTGAGGTTACAGAGAATTCAGGTGAGGGAAAATGGAAGGACCCAAAAAAGCAGTAAGAAGAACCTTGGCTCTGACCCTGTCCCTTCCCTGCTAGAGAAAAATCCTGTAGGATTCCTCTGGGATGCTCTAACAATCCAGAATGATTTCTCTCTTTATTCAGGCAGGTGTCTATGAGCAGAGTACTAACTATGCCTGAAAAACATATTTTAAATGGCCTGAAAAGAATGTCTGGTCACATTTTCAGTGATACACGCTTTTTTAAATGATGTTTTTTGATTTTCTTCTTGTGAAACCGAAATGAATTTAAATATTTCTTTTGTATCAAACATAGAAAATTGAACTAAGGAACTGAAGTCAAAGTAAGAAGAAACTACTCACTGGGTATAACATATTCTTATTTTTAAGAAAGTATCTGTTAGAGTACTTGGCCAAGACTAGATCAAGAAATACATGTAAATTATATCATATTCACAAAAACCTTTAAACAATACTTAACCAGGAGATAGTGGGATATATGTTGCATTTAATAAAATAAAATTTTTCCACGTAAAAATTATTGAATCTTTGGCATTATGGAAAGCTTTGCAGCAGGTCATATATCTCTATTCTATGGGGTTTTGTAAAGCTATTTCAGAGAAAGTTATAAGGACCCCTTTTATACATGTCTAAATTCCTTGGAGCTAAAAAAACCAACATCATAAGACAGAAAGATTCCTTCTGCCCTTCATCCTGCCAATTCTTTTTGGAGTGATATGTTAAGTAATGCTTCTCTTTCCCCAAACCTTCTGTGGATATGTTATTGAATTATAATAGCAAAGAACTCCTATTTCAAGCCTGAATGAAGAAACATTTTAACAATTTTCTTATGTTATGGAAAGAAGAATTAAAATGAATGAATAGTGGACATTTGATTATGGAATCAAAAAAAATCACCTTTACATAGACTAGGTTAGTTGAGATTGTAAAGAATGACAGAAGATGAGCTAGTAAAATGGGGATATGGATGTTTGAGAATGCACACAACATTCTAGATTTCTTTTCATTTTTCAATTAGAACTGAAGATAGTATGAAATACATTATGTGAATTGGAATTTATTGAGCAATTTACATGAGGGTTTTAACTATATTTTCCTTCATGCAAATTTATTCCTAGATTTTAATCAATAATTTACATATCAGGACTTGAATTTCATTGAAGCAGAGCCAATGCCAAAATTGCTTGTGTTGTTTAATCTGAGTCTTTTATTCTCTCATTGAATGCTACCATGTTTATGGAATTTTTACTTCATATTCCTACATAGAGACATTCAGTTCCTGGGTTTTACAACTTTATTTTCTTAATATTAACATTTCACTGTGGCACATTGCATTGGGGTTTTTTTTTCTGCCTAGTTCTTTCTAAATATTTTCATGAAGATTGTTCAGCAATTTCAAATTACTAGTGGGAGAATTTTTTGTGGATGTTTTCTGGGGGGTTATTTTTTCAAGCTTAACATTAAAATAAGTTTTTATGTTAAAAATAAGTTCTCTGTTAACTCTCATAACACAAGGTGACTTTTTCCCCGAGATTTAATTTTTCTTTTAAGTTCTGTTGCTTTAATATTTTTCTCTCCAGATTCTCCAGGGGTCTTCCTTTTGAAGCTACTCAGTTGGAACTACTTTTAGATGATCTGTGCTACAATATATCCTTTTATTACTAGTCTCCAAGAATTTCTGTAATGAATCTTTCTCTAGTCCAATACTTAAACATGTAACATGGAAACACAGTGACAAAAGATGAAGAAAGGGCTGAAGAACTTATTGTCTTCTTTGCATCAATCTTTAATTGTAAGAGAAGTTGTTCTCCAGGTGTTGATTGCGCTTAGTTAGAAGAGAAGGACAGGGAGCTGAATAAAGCCCCATAATCCAAAGGAAAATGGTCAGTGACAGACAGTTTGCTGAAGACACCAAGGCGTGTGGGAGCGCTGATCTTCAGGAGGGCAAAAAGGCTGTACAGAGGTTTCTGGACTGGCTGGACTGAAGGGCCAAAGCCAACAAACGTGAGGTTCAACAAGGCCAAGTACCAGGTCCAGTACTTGGTCACAAACAATGCCCTACAGTGCTACAGGCTGGGGACAGAGTGTCTATCTAAGAAGTTGTCTGGTGGAAAAGGATCTGGGAGTGCTGGTCAACAGCCTGCTGAACATGATCCAGAGTGTTCCCACGTGGCCAAGAAGGCCAATGGCATCCTGGCCTGTACCAAAAAAAGTGTGACCAGAAAGACTGGGGGAGTTTTTGTCCCTCTGTACCTGGCACTGGTGAGGCCACATTTTAAATTCTGTGTTCAGTTCCAGGCCCCTCACTACCAGAAGGACACTGAGGATCTGGAGTGTGTTCACAGAAAGGCAACAAAGCTGGTGAAGAGCCTAGAGGGTAAGTTCTATGAGGAGTGGCTGAGGAAGCTGGGGTTGTTTAGCCTGGAGAAGAGGCATCTCAGAGAAGACCTTATCTCTCTCTGTCTCTCTCTTACAGATAACCTGAAAGGAGGTTTGAAATAATTCCCTGTGCCCGCTGGAGATGGTTTTCCAGCTAATCCTGGCTGGCCTGGCTGGGAATTGTTTCAAGTCTGGTTGGGCAGTGGCTAGCAGACCGGCCACTACCTCCTTGGTAGTTCAGAAGCCACACGAGAGCTGTTAGTGAGGCTCGACGAAGGTAAGAAGGAGGAGGCCTCGTGGCAAGATAGAGTTTATTGTCACATGCACCCCATGGTGCAGGCACTCACGCGTCCCAGGAGAGAGAGAGAAGGAGGGGGCGAGAGAGGAGACGAAGAGAGCGAGAGAGAGCTAAGAGGGCCAAGGCCAGAGCCAGGCCCAGGCCCGGGCTCTGAGTGAGGCCCCAGCCTGAGGCAGAGGCTGAGAGGCAGAGAGAGAGCTGGGGGCAGGGTCAGTGATTATCAGGGACCAGGGGAAGGGGGTGGACACAAGAGGGAAAACCAATCAGGGGAATGGGGAGGGCACATAGACAGCAAATAGGAAACGAGGGGTGGGGGACTCCCAGCCTGCTCCAATCCGGGACTGAGTCCCTCCGAAGTCTCTGGAATGAGGGGGAGAGGCTTCCCGGAGCGGGGCAGGCACTGGGAGGAGAGCAATAGATGATTGACGATAGATTGCAACAGAGGGGAACAAAGGGAATTTCCCAGGCGGGAGATTGTACCAGATGGGGAGAAGTACAGGAGGAACTTGGGAAAAACCATTACAGAACTTGCATATGAAAAATAGATATAAACAAAACATGAAAATACAAAACACACCGCAACAGAGGTTGTAACAAGCTGGGGTTCATTCTTTTCTCCTGAGTAACAAGTAACAGGACAAGAGGTAATGGCTTCAAGTTGTACCAGGGCTTTGGATCTTAGGAAAAATTTCTCCACTGAAAGGCTTCCCTGAGGAAGTGGTTGAGTGACCAACCCTGAAGGTACTTAAAAGACATGTAGTCATGATCTTTAGAGATGTGATTTGTTGGTGGACTTGACAGTGCTGGGTTAATGGTTGAACTTCATGATCTTGAAGGTTTTTTCTATGATCTTTCTAGATCATAGAAATTTTCTAGAATCTATTGTAGATTTTATGATTCTATAAGCGTGAACATTTGTTAGCATGATAGCTATGACTATTATTAGCCTAGAGTAAGTAATGGGAAAATGGTAAAATCTTCTAGCCTAGTGTTATATGTTATAAAAAGTAACTAGGAAGAACAGGAGAAATATATTGACTTCTGTGTAAAGATTTAAAGAACTAATTTTAACAGGTAGATGATGACAAAGTAGATCATGACATTCCACAAATATTTGAAGGCTGTTATGATGTATAGGGACTGATCATTTTGTGGAACAGTGGAATAACTAATAAAAAAATAAAAGAACATTTGTAGCTAATATCAGGGAACTCTTGACAGGAGGCAGATAGTGGGGTCATATGGAAACCTTTAAAGGTAGATTTTGCAGAGTTAGAAAATATCCAATAGGCAAAAATCTGAATGACCAGTCTATAAATCTTTCCTATCTCTCTTTTGTGATCCCCTGCAATTTCTATTAGATTAATAGGGTAAGATCTGAAATATCCTTCCAAAGTCAACGGTTGATCTCACTATGTGCCAATACTTGAAAATACGTGGGTAGATCTTAGAAGCTTCTGGTATTCTGTCTGATCCTAATGCATCTGTGTTGACTGAATCCTCATCATCCTTTCATGCTTTTCTCTGTGTATCCCAAAAGAATTCTGTAAGCTGTCAGCCAGATATGTGTATTACTAGGGATTTAAAAGATAAACAAGAGCTGAAGCAGTACAAATTCCAAAGGAACACTCATGTGAATCAGTAATTGCTTAATTCTCATCTGGGTATTAAAACAATGTGTTTAGAAAGACCAACACAACACGTGTGACACAGACAAATCTGGGTCTTTGGCCTATCTAGAGTGAAAAGCACAACTAAAAAATTTTCTGGGATGTAGTAACCTCTTATGTATTTTATTCTGATTGTTTATTGATGTATCTCTTCTCTCCTGGTTACAATGGCAAAAGGGTCCATTGCAACAATAAGGAGAGCCATATCTAAAGAAAAGTATTTTCTCAAATACAAATTGCAACTTAGGGAACAAATGGAAAATTAAAAGGGACTTAGTAGATCTTCTCCAATGTTGCATCAGTCCTCTTGTTAGAGAGTAGAAATAAGCCAAGACAGAGACTTCTTGTTTATCACAGCATGAAAAGGGTCTTGGTTTATTGCTTTTTACAGCTTGGCCATTCTGATTCCAACTATTCACTGATTCTGGCTGCAGCAAGCTCCTACTGTAGATTTCCCTTGCAGCCTCTGACTGCTGGTTATTTCCTGCTAAACAATGACTGCATGTATTAGCTTGCAAACCCTGAATGCAGGCTCTTACCTAACTAGACTGTGGCTGCAGGTTCCAACAACAGGCTCTAACTGCAGACCCAGACTGACCTCACAGCAGTGATTCTCTTAGCCCAGGATCCTTCTTCATGATCCTCTTCACCAGCTAACCCACTCCCTTTTATCACACTTTATTGGATATAGCAGTGACTCAGCAAGAGCAAGCCTGTATTGGGTAAGTAACACAGCTATTACTTAGCAGGGGCAAGGTCACCTGCATTCTCTTCTCCTACCTCCAATATCAGAAAACTGTGATATACAAGAACCAGAACTTTTGTCTTAATTGGAGAAAACATACGTTTGTTTCATTTTGGTAATTTCTAATCCAGTTGTCAGTTTCCTGATATGAAAAAACTACTGTTAACCAGATCCTCAAGAATGCTCTAACAATGTATTCTAATAAATCCATTCTCAAATTCTAAAACTCTGATTTCTTCGATTTAAATCTAGTTTTTGCTATTTTATTGATTTTAATTTTTTGTTCACTGGAGTTCTGTTTTCTTTTTCATTTGTTTGATTGGTTTTCGTTTGGTTGGTTGATTTGTTTTGTTTTGTTTAAAAAAAAAACTGAAAATTTTTAAAATATATTTTATTTACATTTCTCCATAAAAAAAGATGTATAGATTATGTTCTGTTCTTTTTCTGTCCTCCTAATTTTTTTGATTGGTTGTTTGTACTATATTCTTTTGCTGTGGGTTCATCTAAGACACCAGAGAATGAAATAGGTTTTCCTTATGATGCAGTTTCAAAAATTATCCTTACCCTTCCTGAAGAAGCTCACCATATTTTTAGGCAACTTCCAACAATGTTTTCTTCTGTTAGCCAATCTTAAACTAGTAAAGTTCCAATACATTTTAATGATGGTGCTAAAAGTCATCCAAGAGGTTATAAAATCCCCAGACTTAGAAATTGTGAATATTTGCCTGGATAAGCATCTGAGAAACCTAATGGATCATTGAAGTCAATGTTCTTTGTACACAAAGTTGTACTAGGTGAAATTCAGAGATGCCTTCCAATATTTTATATGATATATTTTGTATTTTGTGGAAACAGCTGTCAGGAGGCTACAGACAGTTGTTCTCACTTCAAAACTCAAGCAAATGTTTTGGAGGCCCAGACACTGTCAAAGCTCAGAGACAAGGCCAGGGTGCTGAGTTCTGAAAGCAGAGAACAACCAGACAGGTCTGGTGTGTGTAGAAAGTGGTGGCTTATCAACATGGAGAGTGTTATTCTGAAGTATTTTTTAAATAATAGGTGATGAACATCTGGGTCATTACATATGTACACGGTTGAGGACTGGCCCTCCAACTTTTCCAGAGCAATAGAAAAGGTTAATTATGATCCTTGTTGTGTGAGAGCTCAGCCAGAAACTTCAGCACATATTGAAACTGTGGCCAGTATTTATCAGCTCTGTATGCAAATCTACACAGTTAGAAAACTGCATCCATTGTGAGAAGCCTGCTAAGATGAAGGTGGAAATGATCCATGCACCATTTGGAAGGGTCTTTGTGTGTAGTTTCGATTCTAGGATACAACTGTTATTACCATTGTTTCAGTTTTTGAGTCAAGTGTTTATGAGTTTCCAAGTTTATTTATTGTTCTTATATGAGTTTAAAGCAAGCAATTCTGTTTTGGTTTGGTGTTTCTTTTTTTTTTTTAATTTAATATGCTAGAAGAATGAGAGTATTCTATCTCAGAGATTTGAAATTCTAGTTATTTGGTCTTCCAAGTTCAGATTTCTTGATTTTTTTTTAATAATTAAAAATTAGATCCAAACTAAAGGAGGCTATAGTACGCATCAATTTGCCAGTTTGTTTTGTTACTAATGCATGTGGAAAATACTTTTATTAATAAAAAATCTAAGACAAATTGTTCGTATCACATGCAACAACTGTCAAACTTCTCTATCCCACAATTAATGCAGAATCACACAAAGACATTAGCACAAGAATTCAGGATGATATTAGGTTAACTAGCCTTATTCTTTAACTGTAGGCATGGATATTTAGCCAAACACAAAATCATATCCATTTAACTATGTTGTGTCTTGCTCTCTGTGAGTTCTCCTTTGGTTGATTTATACTCCTTGTATCTATGGCATGTTGTGGAAACAGCTATAGGAGCAAAGAATACTAAATACCATTTGGTAGGGTAAAATACCTGAAATGTTGAAGGTCTGACTGACATGTAATAGTGACTAAATGCTGTTTCTCCTACATTAATCAATTACCAATGAAAGAATAAGCCTCTCATTGCTTCTAATCAGGAATTCACCCTGGACCTGATAAATAATTTTAACTAAAGGCCTTCCAGAGAACTTACTCCTTGACAAAGCTTCTTCCTCTCACCCCAAACCCTCTACCCTTATTACAATAGAATTTTCTGAAGGAAAAGAGTCAACTGTTGCAGTACATGTCATAGGAGTAGAAAGTAAATTAGCAAGTTCCTGGTAAAAGCTTCTTTGAAGCTGGTTTCCTTGTACATGTTTGATTTGAAGAATTCATTCCTTCATGTCTTTGAAAATTGTTAAGGAAACCATGTAAAATGAATTTTGGGAAAAGAGGAGGACAGTAGTTATTGCGGTTCCTCGCTCCTAGGGTCAAATCTTGGCTAGATCCAGACCCTGGTGCATTACCCCAATAATGGACAGAAGATAAAAGACAGAGGCGTTTTTCTTCCTCGGGCCACAGTCCCACAGCTTTATTGTAGAATCCGAACTCCAGAAGGGACAAAAAGGAAAGATGAAACCTCATGGTTTTAAACCCAGGGGAAAAGGGGGGAGGAAGGGGGAGGAACCACAGAAAATGGGAAACAACCTGGGGTAGCAGTGTAGGGAGGGACCAACTATAGAATACCAACACCAGAACCCAGAGGGGGATACAGAACATACCATGTGCAAAATATAATAAAACTCTTGTTGTGTGCAAATATGACAAACCACTCAGTGCAATATAATAACAAAATGGACTAACTATTTAGTGCATTAAAAGTAGTAATGAAAATATTTTCTAGCTGTCACACAGAAAGAGATACTGAACTATATAAAGAAGAACTTAGTAAACATTTCTCACTATTGATGTCTCTATTGCTCATTTAAACTTGCTTACAATTTCCTACAAACTTTCTATTTGCTTTTTCTGTGTTCTCGATATGTATGTGAAGATTACAAATCTTTAAAATATGTGCAAATTTTATTAGCTATATTATGAAGAAAAAAGCATTGGATACTTTTGATGCAGTCTTTTGTGAGAATATACAATTATCCCTGGATGTTCCTTTCAATCAAACCAGAAGGCAAGCAAAATACTTTTGTATCCTGATTCTTTTCCTTTTCATGCCTTTCAAGAATTCACAAATCTGTCTCATTTGTTTGTGCCTTGGTTTCCAACTATGATCTTAATACAGTTTTTAAATGAAGGTAAACTTTACACTTAACAGTTTTGAAGCAACATATTCTATGTAAACACAACTTATGTACAGTTTTCACTAAGAATTTAGGGCTAAGTTGGCCTTCCATTAAATTATGTAGGGATGATATCAGTGAAGTTAACAAGAATTAGATTAGGTTGCCTGCAACTCACTGCAGGCAACCCCCTGGCAGTTAAATAGAAGATCTTTCATGAACTTCAAGACCTTGAGGTTCTAAGGATTGTATCACCTTTCCCTTTTCATTACAATATTTTTGTATTCACCATATTCTTTCATCTGATACAAATAACGGAGTCTAAATATTTGGAACTACTCAATTGGCTCTCATAAATAACCAATAGACTTTGCTTCTTGTTATTAAGATCTACATTATTTTATTTTCATAAATTAATTCATTTCAGCTGTGAATCCATCTTGAGTTAAATTTCTCATATGATGTTCTGAACACAGACTTCAGTGACCATTCTGTAACCTTTTTGATATTCAATCCTATTAATTCATAATCTTAGTTTGTCTTGTTTAAGTCTTCTCCTTCATTGTATAATGAAGTAATGTATAAACTCTACATAGAGACAAAGAAAATTTATTTGCTCAGGCTAGTGTTATTAAATATAATACATTTTTATTCTGGGAAGCAGTCACCTCATACTTAAAGAGTTCCATGATGTCATGTGAAGATGTTTTAATGACAATTCTAAACAATATCCTTCATAGAAGTGTATGCTGACATTTCGCTTGCATCCCAGGAAACCAAAAGTCAGAGTACTGATAGGGGAAATATAAAGCTCGATATATCAAATGCTTTTATGTTTGCGTTTCCATTGTGAACTGTTTTTTGTTTTATCTTAACACAAAGATAGTATTCATTGAAAGGAGATTGGTCATTTTCTTGCTAGCATGTCCTGAAACAGAAAAAAAATCTATTTTGTCTTCTTAGGCTAAGGCTACTTAACAGTTATCTTTGCCAAATATAAAAAGACGGCAAATATAAAGTACTCTAATTTTTTAACTACTATTAATATTTGAGGAAAATAGCAACACTCAAACATGCGTCAATAATAGTTTGCTGGAGTCACCCAAGAACCACTGAAATGCCTAACTTAAATGGGCTGTTTTGGGGCTAAAATCAGTCCTTACAGTACAGCCTAACTTGGAATTTAAAACATTTCTCCACTGAGTCAGTGTGATTTTCCTAGATAAACTTGTCTGGACTTGGTTTTCCCTATTTTCTGGTGTCAATGAATTTTCTGGTGACAATGAATTCTGTATTCTATAATCAATTACATTAAATGTGTGTGTATATATATATATATATATATATATATACACACACACGTACATGCTAGAGTGGAGTGATTTATTATGCATTGTTGTTTCATGGGTTTAACATGAAGTTCGCAAATAGAAAATATGATAAAGCAAGCATGTTTCTTTTAAAGGCTGGGATAATCACTTGGGAGGAGATTCTGCCACCTGTTTCCAGGTCTGTCTAGATATTTTATATTACCTAGTCATGGAAGATGAATCAGAGAGCAGGACTGATTTAACCTTATTTTCTGAATATTACAAATTTAGATGATTAAATTAAACACTAAGTATTTTCTAGTGTTAGTGGAGAAAAGGACCTTCATTAAAATTTAATCCAAAGATAATTGTGTGTATTGGGTTTGTGTAGAAATGTTTTAGTAGCCAGGGGAAGCTACAGGGCTGGCTTTTGTGAGAAGCTGCTAGAAACTTCCCCTACATCTGATAGTGTCAATGCCAGCTGACTTCAAGACTGATTTGACACTGGCCATGACTGAGTCCATCAGGGACCGTGGTGGTGCCTCTGGGATAATACAGTTAGGAAGAGGGAAAAATAGCCAAAATGACTAGGCAACTGCAGTCGAAAAGAGGAGCACAAAGTTCAAGGGGTTAATATATGAGGTGAGAATGCCCACACACTTCCCCTTAGGATGAGTTTTACACTGTTATGCAACACTGCAGATCATGTACAATCCTTTGGTGGAAGGCCCCAGAAATTAGTCTGATTTTTGACACCTTCTAGGATATGGCCACCCTCACAACAGCCTAGCTGAACCAGTTAGGGCCTATCAGAAGGGATGAACATTTCAGGCCAACACATGATACTTTCCTGATACTCAATGTCCTGATATTTTTCCTAGGGAAGGGGGGAGCCTTACACCTGAGCCAATTGTGTAAGGGAGGATATTGGCATAGTCAAGAGTATTATCCTACCTCTGCAGGATCTGCTTCTTATCAGCCTTCTCACTCATCAGACTCCATACCCAGCTTGCTGCTAAACAAAGTTTAGTTTGTTGTCATCCACTGGTGGTGGGTGTGCAGATCTTCTGCACCAGGGCTGTTCTGATGCAGATAAGAGGTTTTGCCACCATACATCTAAGAACTCTCTTCCCTTCCTTTGGTTGAAGGGTACAAACCTGGCCTCAGCAAAACACCTACTGCTTTTGCAATTGGCCATATGTTTGAATATTTCAGTCTCTCACACATGGTGAGGCAGCTGTGCTACCTGCAGCTCATGGAGGTGCATGCTAGGGCAGAGATGCACTTGCAGCCCACAGATGACCAGACCCCAGAGCAGATGGGTGCCTGAAGGAGGCTGTGACTGTGGGAGGGCTGCACTTGAGCAAGCTCTTGGCAGGACCTGTGGACCCATGGAGAGCAGAGCTCACACTAAAGCAGGTTTCCTGGAAGGACCCACCACCCCATAGGGACCCATGCTGGAGCAATCTGTTCCTGAAGGGCCAAACCCTGTGGAAAGGTCCCACTCCGTAGCAGTTTGTGAGGAACTTCAGCCCATGGGAAGGACCCATATTGGAGAAGTTCATGGAGGATTTTCTCCCATGAAAGAGACCCTACAGGGAAGCAGGGGAAGAGTGAGAGGTCTTCCCTCTAAGGAGGGGCAGAGACAACATATGAGGAACGTATGTCAACCCCAGTACCCCTGCACTGCTGGGTGGATAGGAAGTAGAGAAAAATTGTAAGTGAATTTAAGGCCAAGAACTAGCGAGAAGTGGGGGGAAGGTGTTTTGACACTGGCCAAATGCCAGGCACCCATAAAAGCAAAACTGGTGGTGTGCACAATGACAGGTAACCAGCTGTTCATGAGCCAGCAGTGCCCTTATGGCCAAGAAGGCAAATTTTATCCTGGGATGCATGAGGAAAATCACTGCCAGCAGGTCAGGGGAGATGATCCTGCCCCTCTACTCAGCCCTGGTGAGGCCACATCTGGAGTGCTGTCTCCAGTTCTGGGCTCCTACAAGTGAGATATGGAGCTCCTGGAACAGGTCCAGTGGAGGCCAACAAAGATATTTAAGGGATTGGAACATCTCTCTTACAAGGAAAGGCTGAGGGACTGGGCCTGTTCAGCCTTTGAGAAGAGACAACTGAGAGGGAAGCTCATCAGTGTGTATGAGTATCTAATGGGAGAGTGTCAGAAGGATGGAGCCAAGCCCTTCTTGGTGGTGCCAAGTAATATGACAAGAGGCAAAGGGCAGAAACTGATGCACAGGACGCTCCACTTGAATGTGCGGAAGAATTTCTTTGCTGTGTGGCTGATCGAGCACTGGCACAGACTATCCAGAGAGGTTGTGGAGTTTCACTCACTGGAGATACTCAAGAACTCCTGTGCCATGTGCTCCAGGGTTACCCTGCCTGACAAGCAAGGTTGGATCAGATGATCCACTGTGGTACCTTCTAACTTTACTCCTTCGCTAATTCTGAAACCTGGACACCTAGTTCTACATCAAACAATCAGAATAAATCTATATTCCTTTGAACTGTGGGTGAATATGCCTATATTCACTCCTCACTGCAAAGGTTTTCATGGCTCAGCAGGTTAGGCTTTGCTTTCTTTTTAGCTAGAAACATTGGGTAGCATCTTGATTTGATACAGGGCTATCACTTAAACCAGAAATAAATAGCAATGTCACTGAACTGTAATAAATCTAGGAAAAAAAAAAAAAGAAAAAAAAGAAAAAGTATGTTTCTTCTTGTTTTTCTACCAAACAGATAGATTTGAGGCAAATCTCAGGGGTGTTATTGAAGAAGTTAATAAAATAGATTTAAAGAATTGGATTTTAAACAGCTTAACCAAGTTCTGTTTCTTTAGTATTTTCATATATTTCTGCTTTTAAAGATCTCCTACAGTAAGGCTAGACAAACCTTAATATATGTGCAAGTGTATTGAGTGTGTGGGTGTATGAATATGTACAATATCTGTTGATTTCCTAGTAAGAGTCAACTGCAAATGCCTTGTGGCTTTTTGTACTAGATTTTGTCTTTCCATTTTTATTTAATTTTTTAGAAATACGGTTTCCTTCTCTTGCCTTTTTCTCCAGGCTATTGTTTATCCCAATGGAAAAATTCCTTATAACCAGGATTTGTATCTTAAACATAAATACTGACAACTTGCCTATAGCTGTATTGCCTATAGAAGCAATTACAGAATGACTGGATTGCACATGAGCAGACCAGAATCAACTTTTTATTGCAAATGTCTTTTAAATAGAAATACATTACCATTAGAAAATGTTGGTTTTGGCTGCAAAATTGAAGGCAGAACATCAACAAATCTAAAATGCTTTCATCCCTGAGGGAAGAAAAAATTCCATTTCATGAAATAAGAGTGTGGAAGTATAGAAAAAGCAGCTCATAAAAATCACTGACTAACCATGTCTCTTTTCCCATATCTAGCAACCTCCCCCACTCTCCCCTCCCCTCTAAACAGACACAATGCTTTCCATCTACTTTTTCTACTTTGAGCAAGCATTTTCTTAACCTATCGTATTTTATTACTCTAGAACTGTGTGGTACTGTGCTAGTTTTCTTCAAAATTGTTTAGAAAAACAACAATTCTTATTTCTACTATACTTTTTTATACCCACTTTGTACCAAAGCTTTCCCTTATGCCTTTGTAAGATAAAAAAACAATGACTTACTTTCATCATATTACAAGAATAGCAGTGATTAGTATTATAGAGAAAATGCTTCAAATGCTTTGCTAGAAGATACTGCAAAGTCGGATCTCTCATCACTCCAACAATTCCCACCCCCGCCCCACTGACTTGGGAGGTGCTATTTAGGCTGGTGAAAAAATTGTAACTAAAGAAATAAAATTTAAAAAATTATTAAATTTTTTTACAAATATATATCTAATTTTATTTCAGTTTAAGATAGATAAGTTTTCCTTGTGTTTATAGAAGAATGTAGTATTTTGAATCTCTATTTAGTTTTAAATTAACTTTCCATGACTCTGCCAAAATAGACAACCTTGCTTATAGCCTGAATAATTTCAATTCACTGATGTGTAGAAATTGCTAATATATGCATAAAATTTCTCTAGGAGGAGGACCTTCGAACTGGATTGAACTGGCAAACAGATGTTTTTTCTTTTTAAGTAATTTCTGCTTTCTCTATTAGGTAGCTTGATGTCTCAGACAAACACCTGTATATGTTCAAGTATGTGCATGTTTCTGTTCAGATGAACAAGTAAGGAGAAAAAGAGAATTTATAAATTACTTTGGAGAGGTAACTGTTCAACCATCTGTTTGATCTGTACCTGAATGGCGAGAAAATTAATTTATTAATATTAAAGCCAGAAAATGCTTGATAGTTGAGATTTTATTTTTCAACATTACTTTAGATAAATTCCCTAAATCAAGTAAATCAAGTGTAAAGCTATGATTAAAATATTTCTGATATTAACAACCCATGTAGATGAAATCTGATCTTGTAAATCAGCTCTGAACAGAAGTCACATGCCTGCATTGTAAATAACCTTCTCATGAGTCTAAGAATTCAGGTTTCCAAAACAGAATGAGAAACAGAATCCTGTTAAAGAAAGATGAAGTCCTAAAGGACTTCAATTATTTGTAACTTCTTAAACATTTATACCCTTCAGTTCAGATCTGTGTCTCTAATTTATAATTAATATGTACAAAAAAAAAATCCCCAAATAAATAAAATACCCTGAGCTTTTTTATCTGTATTTCACTGAGTTCATTTTCAATGACACATTTTAGAGAAAAAAGTCAGGGGTTTTAAGTTTCCTTCTGTTAATGCCTCTATTGACTCTATGCTTGATATTTAAATGTAGAGAGATTTATCAATGGTTAGTTTGGATACTATTCAAAACTCCTTGAAAAGATTGTTTACACAATATTTAAAATCATCATTACTTCCTATTGAATTAAAAATTTTGTTTTATTACTGAAAGTATAAAATCAAGATGGAGTGACAATCACATTATCATTTTAAACAGGCCTGGATTTGCCCAAGCTTGTTGGTGATATCAAGTAAAAGTTAAAGAAAACTGAATTTCCCAATCTAAGTAATAAGAACTTCAAACTTTAAAACAAATGCATATGCAAGAATCTGCTACTACTGATAGAAATTAAAATCCTCTCCTCTTCGCAGTTAATTAACATTTGTATACAGCATTCAATGCAACAGAATGCTTTTTGCTGGATTATTGATATCCTTTCAAATAATAAAAACCACAGGTTTTTGGTATCAATACTCTGAGCATCACAGCATTTCAGTGTTTGGCATCATAGAAAAAATTATTTCCCTGTGTTAAATATATTATTAGTATACCAGCTAGAGTAGCCCTGCCTGCAAATGAGCATGGAATTGAAGGAACAGTACCAGTGGCATATCAAAACAAACTGTCCATTAATAAATGTGACACCTGGAGGTGTGTTATAATTACTTTTATTTGACTAATTAGAATTAACAGTTTAAAGTAATTACCTAATTACATTCTACTCAGAAATTTTGAGAGGATCAAAACACAGAGCTGGTTCCCAGAATATGTTTTACTGACATCTCAAAACACTGCTGTCTTAAAAATTTCCTTTTCCCCTTAATACAGCATTTCTAAAGACATGGAGTTTCTAGAAATTATGCTTAACTGCTGCCTACAGAGTGTTGGGAGGTAGGATGCTGTCATGCTCAGATGACAGATAAGGACTTGGATCTCTTTGGACACTAGAGAAATTAATCTTTGGTCTGACCTATCTTCAATTTGGCTAAATTAATCTTTTCCTGACTTATTGAGATATTATTTAAAGGGGACATCATATCTACCTTGTGTTTGATGGGAAAGTTAAAATATAAACAAGGCCAAGGACTGTCTAATGTTGTAAAAACTGAAGTCTGTCAAGCAGATCAGCATACAAAGTTTTGGAAAAAGGAAGTTGCATCTATTTATCTCAGGAGCTTTCAGAAATAGGTGGCAACTTAGCTGTGGCTCTGAGGAAGTACAGTTTGAATTTAGTTATCAAAGTTGAGACATTATTTTGTGGTTAAAGCACTGGTTGCAATGGTTCATTAACTTACCAATATTTGAATAAAATATAAGAAATATTAGCTTTATAAGAAGTACACGTGTTTTAATATCTGAGTTGTAGTCCTTCATCGATCTGCAATCAAAAAGGAAGACCTCATGCAGCTTACAACATTTTTTAAAGTCCATCGGAACATGTAGTTGTGCCTAAATCAAGAAGTATTTCCCTATGTTTTGTCTTCTAAAAAAAGACTCTATCAAGTTTCCCACAATAAAAAGAATGTCACCAATTTTCCAGAAAAACAGAAGGGTATCTTAAACCTAAGCTAATTTGTTAGTTTGTTTGGTTTTTTTTAAACTACAGTATTTTACAAATGACCATTTAGCTACTCTTTAGTCACTACCAAAAAAAAAATCAAATTATCACATCTTAGTTCCCATTGTACCTTGAGGAAAGGCAGGGTTTGATTTCAGATCTCAGAGATGCTACTGAAAGAGAGCATACCAATAACCCATCCAGAGCTGTAACTGTTAATTTTGGGAGAATAATTTTTCCACTCTCACAATAATGAGTGGATTTGGCCTAGAGGTACCTTAAACTGATCATAATTTAACATAAATTTTGGATTTTGCCACATTATCATCTATGATTTCTTTACTAAAATTTGCTGTAGAACAGGATATAAAGGAAAAAAGAGAGGAGATTTAATGCTGTTGAATATAAAGCAGACTGCATTATTCTTTGACATTGTATTCCAAAGTCTTATTCAGTGCTCAGAATGTGAAATTTGCAACAAACAGTGAGTTCCACAACTCTGATATAAGCTAGTAGCATTCATAAATTTATATATTATTATCTGTGTATTAACAGATTTCTGGTTTATCCAAAGTAGTACAAATATCAGTTTTCAAAGAGACTTGGTACACACATAAAAGACTTTTTCTTTAATGATAAACCATATGGGCAAATTTAAAAAGTTTGCTGTTACTTAATCATTTAGGTATCTTTCTGTGTGAGTAAATTTTATTTTGTTACATGTTCCAGATAAATGTTGACTAAGTTTCTTTTAAATAAAAAACTGTTGTGAACCTTGGATAATAATAATAATAGTAACATGTAGTTACTATGTAGTTAATATGTTAAAATTACTTTTAAACCACAGTTTTTGATAACAGCATTTAAGTAAATAAGCATATATTTGGTAACAAAAAGAATAATTCTAAAGGGAGATTTTCACCCAGAGAACCCAACTGGATAAATGACGTTTCATGTTTACAAACTGAAAGAAGAATTAGAATTCGCTATGAAATTATCTATTAATACTTGTATCAAATTGCAAAATTACTATCTCTGAAGACTATTGTAGATCTATTTTCTGAGGGAAAAAAATTAGAGAAAAATAAATTCTACTGAATAAAAAATTAAAGCCCCAGTTAATCCCTAGTTCAGGTTTACTGCCTGTGGAGGGATACTGACTGCATCAGAGCAGCAACTCTTGTCTCAGTAATAAAATGGATTGCAAATATTTTCCATTTCAGTTTTAATGTAAATCATTGACCAATCTTGCTTGTCTTGTGGCCTAAAATGCTCATAAAAAAAGATATTTTTTTTGCTCCTCACATTGAATTTTCCTGACACTGCTGAAATTTTTCTACACAAAAGGTGACCAAAATATTCTGACAGATCAGAAGCTTCTTATTCTCATCCTGAACAACAGGAAAACAGAAAGTAAGTTTGATTTTTGAAAGGGGTGCATGATTCTTGATCAATGTCCCAGTGATTTTCAGTGGATTTGGCCTTGAAGTTTTTAAAGGATGTGGGTATTTTACAGAGATATTAGCTTTCATTGACCTCAATCGAACCAGCTTTGGGACTGTAAGGAGTATAGATCTATTAAGCTTAAGCTAACTCATGAATGAAGCTGAGAAAACATAGTGACTGCAAACAGTTAACATGGTTCCTGCAGCATTACTGGGTAAGATTATTTACCTTTGTGCAAGTTCTATAAACATTTTAAAGAGACAGCCAGTGAGAACTTGACACCTTTGTGAATACTCAGATCCTATCAGTATGTGGTTGCATTAAATTAATAAAAGGTACTCTAAGGAGACCTCAAAGGCAAGGAAGAATGTTATTTATCAAGAAATGTACCTCCTGAATAAAGATTTTGGATAGACCATTGATTTACCTTCAGATTTAGCAGGCAGTGATAGGGTGTGCAGGTCACTCGGTAAGGGATAGGGGTAGCCTGCTTATTATTCATGTATTTCCCAGTTATCAATAATTTTACAGATCCTCATGTCAAATGTTCCTTTGGCACTGGCAACTGTCTCCTTAGAAGACTGAAATTGCCAACAGTAGCTACCTTGTCATCATGAGAATTTACCAACTCTAGGGAAAGATATTCACCTAGAAGAAATCTAACCTCATATATATTCCAAATGCTCTACATGTTGCTCATCAGATTGTCAATATTTACGAATTTCCTGTGGTTTATTTTCTGAAAATATACTGACAAACTTGAATATATTTTGTTTGAGTAAGATACAGAAAAGACGGTTCAGTGTAGGTTTACATGTGTGACATATGAGATCATACAGAACGCACAGCTTAAGTAAATATTTCTAAGTATATATAACTCTGAGCAAGACTTCTTTCTTCTCTCCATAATATTTTACAAAGAAAATTTTGGGTTTGCTCTTTAATTTCAACATTAGAATATAGAATTTTGAAAAAAATCAAAACTTCCTTAATTAAATCTTCCTGCATTCTTAATTTACAATAAATTAAATTAATGTTCCACAAGTTCAGTCTGTTTTGTCCACGACAGTAATTGGTAAGTCCTGACCTCATGGTTAGACTCAGGGGCCTGTTTGCTACCTATAGTTATGGAGCTGAGCTGTGGCTGATCACCATCTTCAGAGAACTGCATTGCTTAAAAACCACAACTGCAGTTTTTCTTTCTACAAAATATTTAGGATGTTAAGAAAAATTTCTTCACTGAAAGGGTTTTCAAACGTTGGAAGAGACTGCTCAGGGAAGTGGTTGAGTCATCCTGCCTGGATGTACCTAAAAGGTGTGCAGCTGTGACATTTAATGACATGGTTTATTGGTGGACTTGGCAGTGCAGGGTTAATGGTTGGACTCCATGCCTTTATGAGGCTTTTTCCAACCTAAATGATTCTATGAATCCATGATTTAAGACTTTTTTAAAAACCTAGTCCATCCTAAGTTCTAAAGCAAGACAAGGAAACAACATGCATAATGTTCTTTTTTAGGTTTTTTAAAATAAAGAATTTTATCTTCTTTTTCTGAGACAAAACATCTCAAATTGTAGATGAAAAAATAGCACAAAATATTAGTTCTGAAAGATAAACAAACTAGTGACATTAGAAGACATTGTAAACAACAATCTAAACTTCAGACCTATTGCTCTTTAATGGGCTACATACTATTTGACAAATTATATCAATTTAACTAATTAGTTATGTTGCTTGTACAAAAAGCTGCCAGCTATTTTAAAAATTTTGTAAGAGTATAGCTTACTCCTGTGATTTTTCTAATTGAATACCATCATATTACAATTGTACATGAGTAATTATATGCATCGCTAATCCCCATCTTGCTCTCAATAAGTCTGTTCATATGAATAATGTTTACACATTTTGCTTCTAAATAGGAAATCAGACAATAAAAAAAAGGCTGTGAAATAAAATTTTAATAATTAAAAAAACAAAATAAAAGGCACTATAAAGAGTGGAAAACCTACTACCAAAACCCTGCTCTAGGATTTGAGTTCATATTTTTAAATAGCTGTTTTCCATTCTTGAATATTTTACCTTTCATCTGTCCTATGAGTATTTATTAGCTATCTTTCATGAAGCCTTGATCCTGAAAATGCTTTGAAATATGAACAAAAATTTTGAGAAATAGATTACCAACAAGAATAAAACATGAATTTTTATATGAAGAATTGGCAATGTTGCAGTTTGTGATTTTATTTACAGTAAAGTTTTTATGAAGACTTACTAGCAATAAATTTAAAAGTCACCTGATAAAATAAATACTCATAAAATTCTTTAAGAATAACTTCACCTGTGGTCTACTAACAAACATTTTATTTTTCCCAAAAATTATAATTTAGAAAAAATCAAGATAATAGGCATTTTTTCTGCTCAGGAGTTATATATTAGAACCGTGTGATAGGTTATGTCTCTGTTAAAAGATTTAGTAACTGCATTTGACATAAAACAAATTTTAAGAGTTCAGTCTCAAGGATAAATGAAAATATTGTTTTTCAATATTAAAAATTACAATAAACTATTTCACATTATGTAACTGAAGATTTGAAAGAAAGATAATACCATTCTTTAAAAAAAAAAAAACAAAAAAACCAAAAAAAACACACCCCACAATATAAGCATTAAAAATTATGGAAAAAAAATTAAAAAGGTATTTTTTACAGAAATTACCAAATTTGTATTTTTAACAACAAAACCCCTGGAAAATTAATTCTACTCTTTTTTTGGTTTTATTTTGTACATTTTTTTAAGATTATCACAAAGATTCACTTTATTCACATCAAGTATTTTGTTAGAAAGAACACTAATATGCTTTGCAACATTTAAATTTTAGTAGAATCCATGTTGGTGTCTTTTTATGAGCTTGTCCTTTGGTCAAATCAGTTGATGTAATCAAACTGAAATTATAATCAACAAATACTTGGTAGTATAACTTTGTAATCCTTCACCATAATTGCAATATTTTGAACTGTAATGAAGTGATTAAAATAAAGCTACAAAACAAAGACATTCATGCAATTACACCACTATACACTGACAAAATTTTGTCTTTCAGTAATAAACAAAAAATGCTGTCTTTAAAGGTCTCTGAATTATTACCTCAAAATCTACCTTCAATCTTGACATAGCTTTCTCAGACTTATTTTACACAAGGGGAAGGAACATAATATTTCTTTTCTTTACACCTTTCAGTCTTTCAGATTTCAGTTTCACAAAACTGCTAAAATACTGTGGCCTTTCCATTCAGTGAAAGTAAATTATGTCAGTTTTCCTAAAAGCTTCCTAGTGGTTTGGTTTTGTCATATTAGATAGCCCAAAGTTATATCAAAATACAAGAAAAAAAAAAAATTTTACAAATCAGTATTAATGTGTACACCAGAAACAGTTTTAGTTGACAAAACAAAACCACAATATTATAAGAATTTTCTTACATTCAATGTTACCCTACCCATTTCATCTACTATGCAGGTTGCAAGCCAACTTAATGACTGTACTGGCAATAACTGAAGACATTTCTTTCCATTTTAAATGTTTTAACTGTTCAAACCATGCCCACTCACATCCTTGCAGTAATTATTTACTGTTCATTGTATCGGTAAGTTTTTTTCTAACAAGTGTTGCCCTTAGAGATTTAAAGGAAGAAGGTTTGGGGTTTTTTGAGACAGTGACAGTTCAGTGTTTGGCTTGCATTACAGGGCCTCACATATTTGGCAATGTAAGTTCTTGGTTTGTGCCAGATATGTTAATTAGTTGGACAAATCATAGGACTGTAGAATAGCACAGAATACACAAATCTTACACATATTGATTAATGCCACTCCCAGAATGTTTCATAGATATATGCACTGTATTATTTGATGGGCAAAATAAACTCTTTTACTAGACTAATTGATATTTTATGAAAAAACTTTTGAGCCCAGAATTTTCCTCAGGTTTGAAAGCACTGTTTTCCATTCCTAAAAAAAGCATGTATGCATCTCATTTGAAAATATTGATTTATGTATAAAATTCACACTGAAACAATATATCTAAACAACATTAAACTTGAATATGTTGGAAAATTTCAGAACTAAAAGGGTAATCACATTTCATTCCAACCATATTTTTTTCATCTTTTGATAGCCATGTATTGATTAAGAAAGGAAGACAAAACTAAAAAGTCCTATGTGTTGTAAATGTATCCTGTTTGCATACAATGAATGCTAGTTATAACTACCCTTTTGAAATAGGAGGAGCTTAGGCTTCAGTTGCTTTGTGTCTTCTTATATCCTTGCTTAAACTTATTCATTTTTTAATTGCCATATTCTTGAGCAATATTCTTCAGCAGTGAGGGGTGGAACTCAGACCTATTTTTGAGGATACAGTGAGCACTAAGCCACAGGAAGATCTGCGGGTTATAAAGCATCAGATCTTGTAATTAAACATTTATATTTCCAAAAGAAATATATGTGAACTGCAAATTCAGTCATTTTTATTCCATCACTTAGTGATCTGTGAATGTCTAACTTGGCCAAAATCAGATTTACTGATTCATTTTTGACCTCTATTACTTTTAGCAGTTTCATTTTCTTATTTTTCCCATCATACAAGGCTATTAAGGCTGCTTTGGTCATCTCTTTCACTTCCTTGCTTCAAAGGTCAGTAGAAAGATTAGTGAAAATGCAGGCAAGACAGGTCTGTTCTGGTACCAGTGCCAAGGGGGAAAAAAGTCACTATTCAGATTACACAGTCCTTGACTGAGGTTTACTTTCAGAAGACAGGAATTGTGAAACCTGTAGTTACCAATTCTTTAATCTTATATCTAAACGCTTTTTCAAAGGACTAAGAAAAGATAAACAGATTAACAACAACAACAAAATCATCCTCTAGCAGCTTCTCAGTAGGGAAATCTGATTTATCTGATTTAGAGTGCATTTTAGTGTCAACTACTTTTACTATGACAAAGTTAGGAGCAAGGATAAGCAGGCCCTTTCAATGAAAGCTGTCAGTCTCAATGTGGTGGTTTAAGTTTTGCCTATTTAACAGATATACAGAGAGTTATGTTAAAAGTTTTGTTAGTAGGAACTTGAATTCATAGTCATGAACTTCAAAAAAAATTCAAAAAACCAGCTTATTCTATGTTTTATAATTAAAAAAAAAAAAAGGGAAATTATTATATCTTTTGTTTAAGAGCTGGATGCAGCAGTCCTGGTGGTGTAAGATTGGAGTACAGGGGTAGAATCACCTCCCTCAGTGAGGAGAGGTTGAGAGAACTGGGATTGCTCAGCCTGGAAAAGAGAAGGATTTAGGGTGACCGAATTGCAGCCTTCCACAATCTGAAGGGAACTTTTAGGAAAAATGGGGTAAGACTATTTTCAAGATCACGTAGTAATAGGACAAGTATGTTTCCATTTTTTCTTCTATTTGCACCTCTCATTCATAGATATAAGCTGTCAGAAAGAGGAATTGAAATTCTTTGTATAAATATGTGTATAAACTTTCATAGTTATTTAACATTCATAATTATGAGATTAATGTTCTCCATTCAGAGACTTCTGCAACTGAATAATGCAGTCACTAATATTTCTTGCCTTTCAGAAGTACAAAGTCTAAGAATATTATCAAGGTGTGAAAATTTCTGGAATAAATTTTAAAACATGATAGAAAAGCAAATGCCTACTCTTTTCTAATAGAACCTCCATAGGAGGGACTTCTATGGCATTATCAGATTCTGCATGTGGCCCTTCAGAGTTAAAAGAAAAGTAATGATATCTTTAACTACCTGTCTGTTTGTCACTATTCACAAGTAAGGTAAGAGGAAATAAGTTTTTCTGTTATGTCTTTATATCATTACTAAAATGAAAATACAAAAGCAAAATTATTTTACCAAGGGACATCCTACTTGCAAATAATCAAAATGCTTTGGGTATTCTGGATATGTTCAGTATTGAAGCCAACTGCATTCCATTACTGACATCATTACTTTATCTTTCTTAATGTTCAGGTGAAATTTCCTGAGACTCTTATGCAAAGGATCTTGAAACTGGTTAAGTAGAGCTGCTCCAGCTTCTTTCTTTGATGCTGACTGCACAGGCTATTTACTCATTCTCTCCTTATCTTTCTTTTGCAGTCTAATTGAAATAAATTGAATTACTTGGCTCTTTCTTTGCAGAAGGTGGTTGCTCTGAGCACATGCTGCAAGACATTGACATTTTCCTATATTTTGTTTACTATGGGACTCACCTCCTAAGTTAAAATACCTCATCATCATTATACTCTGAGACAAAGTTTGTAGGAAGAGTAGTAGCTGACAAGTTGGTAGAATTGAAGACAAGTTTTCAGAAACTACCTTTGTTTAGGTCTTGAACAGAAACAACAATCTCACAGTCTAACTTTTCTGGAGTTAGCTTGATTCTTCAATTAGACAATTCAAATAAAAAGATAGGTAGCAGTGCAAATCGGGGACCATTTTAGAATGGGAAAATTGACGATGTTCTTAGTTTCTGTATGATGAGAGATCATCTGTTGTGAGGAAAAAATTAGAAATATGGGAAGTCCAAAAGTATGAAACAAGCATTTCTAATTACTTGATGTTTTTTTTCTTACTTAAAATTCAACTCAGCTATGAGTTTCAACTACCAGGACCTTAAGAAGGTGTTTCACTGAACTTTCGTCAAGATCAGTGCTGAGAAGTCAAACCTTAGACTTTTAGTGAAAGATATTCTCCCATCAGTAACTAGGCAGTGATAGCCTTTATTACTTCTTTTTATCCCAGTTCATTTGGATATGTAACAATTATATACTTAAATTGTTACTAAAATTGTTCAATATCTTACATTCCACTTTCTTTCTTCATGTATATTGATTCTGAAAATGATTTTAGAAAGATCAGGGATTGTTTGAGTGTTAGGAGAAGACCTTGTTCCAAGACAGACTCTCCTTTCATGAATACTATCTCTGATTTCATTGGGAGAAAATAAATTTCAGTATGCAACATACAACAACTTAAGTCTAGAAAAACATAGGGTTTTTTGCACTTCTGTCTGTTTACAGGAGGAATATAATTTCTTTTCAGACCTTACAATAAAGAGAGACCTACTATGAACAAATCTACTTTTTAGACTTATGAGAAAAACTTGGGAAAAATTCTATTATATAGCTAGAGCCTTAGATACCAATACCTTTCATTCAAGGATGATACCAAACAAAATGTCACATTTAAGCATGTTTTATTAGTGGGTGAAACCAAGTTCCTGGTCCCTGATAGCAATGTGGTGACTTTGCTACTTACAAAACGAATACAATAGCAACTTTGCATAAGTAGACTAGTCCTTGCCACTTAGCTATGACACCCTTTGAGAAAAACACTAACAATTTTGCAATTGTAATCTTCATGTTAAGCCAAATCTCATGACAGTATTTGCAAATCCTATTTGTGTTTTTCAAGTTTTAAAAGATTTGCAAAATTAACACAAGTCCTTTTGCCTCTTGAAAAAATGTTACTTCAGGTAAAAAATAAGGCAAAAAAATTGATTGCCATAAAAGTTTACCTCTTCAAACAAATTGGAGGAGTTAATTTTGGTTTTGGAGAATATGTAAAAATTGAAATCAAAATATGTAAAAAAATAGTATGTCAAAGAATTTCATTAAAATGAGAGGAAGACTACAGCTGTAATTGAAGGTTTTTAATAGATAAAATATAGGAGGGTTTGTTTATGAAAAGTTGGGGGGGGAGTAATTTTCCAGTTGACAATAATGCTCATGAAGGCAATTATATAATAAAAATTATTAAATTTGCAGTTCAGATTTCTAGAAACCACTTTTCTTATGAATGATTTTGTTAAATGTCAGCACATATACAATAACTTTCTAGTTTTGTTCTTCGCACTGCTCACAATTATCCAAACATGATCAGACAAAAAAAAACTACCTAATTTTTTCTAATAACCTCTACAATTTTGATTTAAGTGTTCCTATTATTGAATTTATTTTGTGATTTAGAGAAGAGCATTTTCTTTTAGATATATTGACATTAGTAAGGTGTTTTAATTTTATTTTTCCCACTGACTGATTGTATTTCAGCAAGATAAAATGAAAACCTGTGTAACTGAAAGGAGTAAAGAACTTACACTGATGTTTTAATTTAGATCAAGAATATAATTTGAGTGAATATAAGCTGTGTGTTCCTCTGGTCCAGGTGGTTTTTGAGATGCCTCACTGTCCCATCTGGGTTGCCAGAAACTGATACCCTGGGAAGGCTGACCTGTAACAGACGAACAGAGCTAGAGAATAAAGTAGATGTTTATTGAAGGGCCTTTAAGAATACACCTTAGGCAGGACAAGAGCCTGACCAGGGCTACACCTAAGGTGGACTTAAAATCATCACAGAAAGAATGACCGGTCATCAGGTCTTACACTTTTATAAGTTTTGGTCCATTTGCATACTGGGGTTTAATTGTCCAATTACAGCTTTGGATTGTGAAGTATCATCCTTCTTTTTTTCCCTCTTCAGTTCACCATTATTTATGCTTTTGGGCCTGAAACTTGTACTCGTTGTCCTTGGTCTTCATTAGGAAGAGGATTTGTTTTGTCTACCTCCTCTGTGAAGGGAGCTGACTGGCACTTAATATGAGGCTCAGAACTACACCCCTAAGTAGCACAGAATCTGAAAAACATGAAAGCTAAAACTTAAGGCATCATTGTGGGTCTCCTAATTATTCTCACTCTTCACACACACACATTCCTACCACAGACTGGTTTCAGAGTGTCAGCTGTTTCCATTCTGGATTAAAATGAAGCCTAACACAGAAAAGAAACACTTCTAGTATTTTCTATCAGCTAAAATTGCATAAATTCAGGGCTCCAGTCCAGCACTAGCAAGAGCAAAGCCTCATATGGTGTGGAAACTGCATCTTCAGTATTTATTGATTGTGTCTGAAGGTCAGCATCCACTAAAAGATGCATTAGTTACTACACAGTCTAAATACTTCAGGTAGGGAGCTGTCAGGGAAAGACCAGAATGTCCACTTAAAGTATTATTCGCTCAAATGGAAGTAAATTTAAAATCTTTCCGTAATTTCTTTTAAGACTTAACATTTCAATGCAAGCAAAATGAATGGAATATTTTTGAGGTCTTTTAAAAGGATGTGGGACTATTATATTCTGTCACCTGACCTTGAATATGTTTGGAATCATACTTTTCAAAGATATATTTGCATGTTCTGTCCTGCAGCAGAGGCAGATTTTTCTTTTAGTCTGCCTTTTTATCAAAAAATTCAAGTTCCTGTGCCTCCTTCATGGTGGAATCATGTGGTTCAAAAACACTGGAAAAATACTTACTATTTCTTAAATATTTTTTCTTGATACAGGCTACTAATATGTTTAGTACTCTTCATGGATTGTATTTTGTTTGAAATACAAAACAACAGAGTTCAAGATCAGTTTGAACTGTAAAATATCCCAAGCAATATCTCCTGAAAGTACATCATGTAGGGCAAAAAGAAGCAAAGGAAAACTATATGTACTCTTCTCATATCTAGGCTTAAACTCTTCAGTTTTTTTGTAAGTTCCAGACATCTTAGTTATTGATATTTCCAGAGGTAAAGAAAAAAAGAAACAGATTATATTTTGGTTATATACATTCCCTGTTTGTCTGCTTGAGATTCATATCCGTCTCTTGTTATCAGTCTGAACAATATTTTTTCTTCTGAAGAAGCCTGTAGTGGTTTTAGCATTACTCTCTTGTAGGCTTTCTCAGAAGTCTGACTTCCAAATAAAGAGATTCCCTTCCTTTATAAATCTCTCAATCTATAAGTATTATTATTTCTGTTTCCTCTTTGTTTGCCTTCTATTTTGTTTAATTATATCCTTTTGTTTACATGTGTGCAGACAATTTGCATAATAATAATCAAGTAACTTGTAGGTGATGTGTGTATTGAAACAGAATGCCTCCTCCTCTCTATTTTTGTGTAATATCTTTGCTTACAGTGGCGCTGAATAGCAATTTCAATAATTGGAAAAGTGTTTTACTGTTAGATAATAGGAGTGACACATGAAAAAGTCCTTAAACTGCTGATGTGAAGGATATAAAGAACAAAAAAATATTCTAACCTGCACAGGAATACCAGAAATCAGCTGATAAAGGATAGCCAGGGCAACATTTTTCAAACTAAGCAGTGATATATCCCCTTTTGTGGTCCTTGGGAACTGTTTTAGCAACAGAGTGGCAATATAGGTACAACTAAGATATTTTCTTTTAATATTGTTCCCTGTTTTCTCCAGCTTCATACACGCTCTCCCTTCCAGAGTAACCATAATTAGTGTTCTAGTTCAGTGAGCAGTTGCCCACATATAAATACTTGAGTTACCCCTTGAAGACACCTTGCTGAAGAAATGTGGTGAATTAGGATCTGAGTGATTAAACATGCAAATTGCAATTGGTATCAACAGCAATGACAGGAATCTGTCTAGGTAGCTATCTGATCTGTCTGTGAATGAGAACTCCTTCTGATTATTGTACACATTTTATAAATGCAGACAAGGATATGATAACAAAATTTTAAGTAAGAAATGTTAATTCCAAAATTACTGTATCCTAAATTTTTATTTTGAAAAATATGTAAATCAGTACAACTCTAAATATAAAAGTGAGTTACAAATATTCCCTGGGCTTCAACAAATGACAGTTTGTAAAAATAAGCTATAGCATATATCAAATGAAATATTATTGCCACAAAAAAAGGGTCTAAACTCTAAGAACTTTTGAAGAGATTTAAAAGACTTAGTTGAATCAGAAAAGAATTGCAGAGGAACATCTAAACTGGCAGAGAAAATGTTTGCAATTGAGCAGTTTTAGAAGAAAGCACCTGAAAAACTCATCTCAACTCCAATAAATCACATATTTCATGTTGTTACTTTGCTGAGATAAAGAATGTCTGAATAGTACTTTGAGGTAGGAGGTATGGAACAATTTACAAACACATGCTGTCTTCAAATTATAGCACTCTCTTTCTAAGTAATTGTTTGAGCATTGTCAGTATTGATTACACTAAATACGTTATTAAAAGAAAATATTTTCTGAGAAGGAGAGGAATGTGGCTCAGTGGATAAGATTTTTATGTCTAGAAACAGACATTCATTGAGTGAACATTTGGAAATGAATATTAATTTTTTGGACTTGAGTTAGAATTTTACTATAGCGTAAAATCTCTACACAGTTAAAATGATTGGCTAGCAGATTTTTGCTATGACTGTGAGGTTATGATGTAAATAAGAAGTACAGAAATACATGGCACAGACATTAACTATGTATTTGTGAGAGATTAAGAAAAAGGAAACAGTGTTCACAGAACTAGTGACCCCTGAAATCCAGTTTTAAGCATGCAGTTCTATTTTCTGTGCAATTATTTGTCCCTAATTTAACATCTGACATGAATGCCCAGATCTTTTCCCTATTAACACACTAAACTTAACCATATCACTGAATTCAATAAAGTTAAAATTTGATCTCTAAGAAAATGAGAAACTATTTATTCAAGATGCCCATCAGGATAGTAGTAATTAGGTGTATTTTAGTTTTCAAAAAGGAGAATAAAATTCTCCATTTATCTTCATCTAACCACAGACCCTTGTTTTAAACGTGAAACAAAACTGATTTTGAAGGCCATTATTTTGGTAGTAGAGATCAATAGTCTACTGAGCTTGTTGAAATAATTCTCTGTGCCCACTGGAGATAGTTTTCCAGCTAATCCTGGCTACCCTGGCTGGGAATTGTTTCGAGTCTGGCTAGCAGACTGGCCACTACCTCCTTGGTAGTTCAGAAGCCACACGAGAGCTGTTAGTGAGGCCGACGAAGGTAAGAAGAAGGAGGCCTCGTGGCAAGATAAGAGTTTATTGTCACATGCACCCCATGGTGCAGGCAGCCACGCGTCCCAGGAGAGAGAGAGAAGGAGGGGGCGAGAGAGGAGATGAAGAGAGCGAGAGAGAGCTAAGAGGGCCAAGGCCAGAGCCAGGCCCAGGCCCGGGCCCTGAGCGAGGCCCCAGCCTGAGGCGGAGGCTGAGAGGCAGAGAGAGAGCTGGGGGCAGGGTCAGTGATTATCAGGGACCAGGGGAAGGGGGTGGACACAAGAGGGAAAACCAATCAGGGGAATGGGGAGGGCACACAGACAGCCACTGGAAGACGAGGGGTGGGGAATTCTCCAGCCTGTTCTAATCAGGGACCGAGTCTCCCCAATATCTCTGGAAAGAGGGGAAGGGCCTCTCGGAGGAGGGCAGACACTGGGAGGAGAGCAGCAAATGATTGACAACAGATTGCGACAGAGGGGAACAGGGAATTTCCCAGGCGGGAGATTGTACCAGATGGGGAGAAGTACTGGGGGAACTTGAGAAAAACCATTACAAAACTTACATAATAAAAACAGGTAAAAACAAAACATGAAAATACAAAGCACACCGCAACAGCTTGTAAAGCTCCTGAATGAATGAAAATTTGGGACCAATCTTCTGCTTTGCATATAGGAAGTACCTCACGTTGCATATAGTTAATACGCCACAAAAAAAAAAGTATGACTACATTTTTTCCTATAAATAATATTCTTCCAATGTTCAGAAGAGTATCCTTAGAAACCTGCTATTTTTAAAAAAGAACATTGATGTGAACTCAGACCTCATTCTTCTAGAAAAGTGCTATTTTTAAATTAATTTTAGTTATACTAAGTAGTCACTGGTAGTGATACTACTAAGTAGGCATTTATACTCTGTGGTGCATTTGGTGATCTGAATGTTAAGTGTATACTTTGTCCCTGTGCATAAACCCAAGTCCATGTTGACACCTGAATGGAACCTACCCACCTGTGTGCCTGTTGCCTGTAAAGGAGGTTCTTGATTATACCAGAAAAGTTCAATGGATCACTTGACATGTTTTAGGCTGGTAAGCAAATCTACCTTGAAATGTAGACACTGCCATAAAATTCAGAGATTCTTGAAAATCCTATATGCGCACCTTAACTCAGGTGAAAAATGTATTTAATATTATATGGAACAGAGTCTTTTGCCCTCACAAGTCTTCACTTTAGGAGAGGCTGAGATTATAAGTATCCTTCAAACACTGCTTCTTTTGGGTTTCCCACTTACTTAAATGACATTATTTCCAAGTTATTTTTCTAGCTGCTTCAGAGAGAGTAATTCCTTGAAATTGTCCTGTAAGATTGAACAATTGCAGCTCAGGAATACCCTAGGAGCAAAGTTGATCAGACAAACTCCAAGAAGTATCAGAAGGAGACAAACATTTGAAAGAGAAATCTTTACCAGAAACAGTGTGTTAGATACTTCTAAAACAAAATGCTTCACAGTTTGGTAGAGTTCATTTGTTTGCTAATTTTAAAATGTATACTTTTATATCAATTAGTAGTTGAAATCCAATTATTTATTCACTTCTTGGTAATTTATTATTTGAATCAACAATCATTTTAAGCTACATTTTACATGGAATTTTTACTTTTATTCCGTTCTTGTTCTGTGCTAATAAAAGAAAAAAGATATAACTGCTGACCAGTTATTATTAAAAAACATGAAGACAAAAGGATGTATCATTCTTTTGGAAGATGGAATAATTATATTTTGCTATGGTTATCTCAATTCTCATGATTTCTTGTTAACCCTCAGTAATACACAAGTACTGGCAAGTTAGAATTTAATGATAAATACATATTTACAACTGAACACCTGTTAAATGAAGCAGCATTTCTTAGTAATTTCTAAACACATATTTAATATTTATTGTTCATCAATATTTGGTAAGTAATTCAATTTTCTTAATATGACACATATTACACAAAAGGAACCAACATGCATTTGATAGAATAAAATAAATCTGTTTTAAAGTTGTTGCCTAATGGTAATCAACACGCAATTTATTAAAGTCCTCTTTCATGTGTTTTCTTTTGATGAAGGAAATGGATTGCATTGAACAGCACGGGAAATTACCTGATCCTGAGTTGATTAACAATTTAATCACATATATATTGTCTGGTTTCATTTATGAGACAGGTAATAGTCAAAGTGACTTACCTCTAACCCTTATGTCTTCTTGATTATAAATACCAAATCTCTCCCAACACTTGGGCATCTGACTGTGACAGAAAGAGATACTGTAGGTGCATGTACTTGATCAAAACTGAAATCTCACCTAAAAATATGTCAACTGCTTCTGAATTGATTAGAGCTGATATGTGGCACATCCTCAAGAGGTCTTTACCTGATTTTTCTTGACTAAGACTCTGGAGAGTACAACAAAAATATTCAATTTAGTTGTGTGTTCATATCTATTCTCCCTGAATAATATTTTGTACCATTTCCAAATGTTACCAAAATATAGTAAAATTTCCATTCTGCAAACATAAAGCCTGATCTTCCTAATGTTTCTTTCTAAAAGCTTCAAGTTTTCATCAGTTTCTGTGAAGAGTGCACATTTTCTTCCATATTTGGATTACTAATATTAAGACATTCTTCACAGTTATTTCTTCATTGCTATTGTCAGGATCTTCAGAAGTCTCTCTATCAATCAACTGCAGCTGAAAAAGGTACATTACTATTTTAAAGTCCCACTGACATGACTAGCCTACCTAGGTGACTTACCACCAGGAATGATTATCATGGTGTTCATCTCATGAAAGCTAAGTGCCTGAGTGTCTCGCTTTGATAAAATGTAGAGCCCACACAAATGTAATTCAAAATCTCTTTGATAATTTGTTGCACAGGTGATAAGAGGGCTAAAAAAGCAATAAACCTACATCATTACATATTAATTAATGTGTATTAATGTCTGCATTAGTTGTATTTAGCCAGGATCCCTTTTCCAGTATGATAGAACTCAAGACTCAATGTGTGATTTAAATGTAAGGTGAAAATACCATGCAGTATAAAAAGTCTGTTTATCCTGATATATTTGAATCTGATGGTAGCCAGTAACACTAAAGAAAGATTACATGTACATCACAAGTGCATGGTAGTGTTGTTTTTTGGGGTTTTTCTTATTTGCTCCTTCAGTTTGTAGCAATTTGGGGGTTAGGGTTTTTTTTTTTTTTTTTTTTTTTTTGGACTCACAAATTGTAATTTTAATGTTTAAAACCTTTCAGTAAACTTGTATTTCCTAAAATTGTCTAGTGTCAGATCCCAGTACATCCCTCTGGCTGCCCTGGGTGATCAGAGACCCTGGCAAGGGGTGCAGAGACAAGCCACAAGAATTTGATTTAGAATTTTGATTTAGAACAGCAGTGATTTATCACCAGGTGTAGATGTAGAATTTTAGGGGTTTAATGGGGGTTCAAGAAGGCAAGATGGAGGAATCTGGGCGTGTCCCTGTCCTTCTGCTTCTTCTTCTTCTTGCCCTCCATCTTCTGCTGTGGTGGTGGCACTTTTGGATTGGTTTAGCATAGAAGTGCACTGTCTAACATAGGAGATAGGTATTGGTGTTTATCTGTAAACATGGAACACATAGTATGTAATATAAAGAGTTAAGACCACCCTGGTCAGTGGGCAGGTGGCCACAACCAGTGAGCAGCTAGCACCCAAACTGGGTGAGAACAAAATGTACTAGATAAGAAGCAATAAACAACCTTGAGAACCTGAGCCGACGCATCCCGACTCTCTCTTCTGGCACCAGGGCTTGGGATGAGGACTTTTAACAAACATCTCGGGGGGCCAACAGCCCAAAGAAATAAGAATCGAGAGTCTATCAACTTTTTGAATTCAAGATTGCTCCAGGCAACCATAAGGCTCTGCAACAATGTTTTATATTATTGAGTTACACACAGTATTCCATTTGATTTATTTAAATTTGTTACAATATTTTTAAGTAGTTCTCTCTTGTCATTTAAATTTGTTCAGTTTTTTGCCTGTTCTTTTAATCACTGACTTATTATTTTCAGTTACATCTCCTTAGAAATTCCAAGATCTCTTTTCTGGAAAAGTATTAGATAATTTAAATGCTATCATTTTATACAGATTTTTTTGGATTGCTTGTTTACATAAGAATCATTTTACAGATATTCATACTAAATTTTAACTGCCAGCATACTGCCCATCAGGAGATGCTTCTGTACCTTTTCACAACTTTTTTTTTTCACTATCCTGTAATGCCTTGTATACATGTCAAAGTCTGTCACCTCATTAATTTTGTCTTTTTCTAAGCAACTAATGAATATACTGAATGTCAGTTCTGTTAGCAGATCCTATATTTTCATCAGTTCTAATCAGTTGAAATTTCTAATAATGTGCCTGCAGGCCTTATGACAGGCAATAACTATGTTTTTTAAACATTTCATTTAGAACATCAATTTATCTGCAGCAAGAACAAAACAAATAATTCCCCATTCCACGAAATACATGTATCATGAGTTTGGTTAAAATGGTGGCACTACCTTGCATACATAATCAAAGTGCAGTTCAGTGTCTAAATTGTCCATTTTGAAATCTCCAAAAATAATCTCTGTCTTGGGTTGCAATATGTAACCAAAAATGTGTATTCTATTTGCCATCTATTGAAACTGGTTTGGAAGGCGTTTTTTCTTTATCTCTTGTGTAACCCATTCCTCATAACTCCAGAGGGAAGGAGATGGGTGCCTTCTGCTAATGAGCCAGCTGTTAAAACCAGCTGGAACAATGTTCCTTATCTCTTCTACCTATCCTCCACCCGGGGGATATCTTCTGTTAATGGGCCATTAAGGCTTACCACATGACTGATAAAATTACATCATCTCATTGTGAGATGCTCCACCCAGTGAGGGGAGCCAACCATTCCTACCTAGATAAAAACTGAGAGTCAGAAACACCAAGGCAGCTTGTCCCCTGGATTCCAAGAGGAAAGACCAGACCCATCTCGCCACCACTGGACCCTTCTATGAGATCATCTCTACTCCAACAGAACCACATCTGTTATTCCAGGAGGATTTGTCTGGACTGCTTCCAGTATTCTGACTCTGTCAGTGTTTCTAGGTTTTTTTTGTTGTTGTTTTTGGTTTTTTGTTAGTTTGCTTTACTACATTTGTATTTTTAATATTCCTAGTAAAGAACTGTTACCCCTATTCTCAAATCTTTGCCTGAAAGCCCTTAATTGCAAAATTATAATAATTTGGAGAGAGGGGGTTTACATTTTCCATTCCAAGGGGAGCTCTGACTTTCCCTGGCAGACACCTGTCTTTCCAAATCAAGACAATCTCGTAAAAGTATCAAATACCCTAACTTACAAAGTATGCTTAGGTATATATGTCTCAAAAAATTACTAAAATGGTTGTTTAATGTCAATCTGTAGAATGCTTCTATAGTCAGTGGAATATGATAAGTTGCTATTTTTATTTACTATTTATCCTCTCAAAGACAAACATCTTAAAACAACTTGAAACTCCTGCTTGATTGGCTAGTTCTCATTAGTTATATTGAGAATATATTTTCTTCAGCTTGGAAAAGTATGTAGCTTGCAGATAGATGAAAGTATTCTGTCATTCTTATTTCAGTTAAAATAGTCTTTTTCCTCAATGAATTACCTAATAATGTTACAAAGAACCTATACCTACAAGTAATATACCCACCTAAAAGACTTAGGGACATGATACAAGCAGAGTAAGGTTTAGTACAAACCCAAATGGATAGAACTAGTGAAGATGAAGACAATTGTGAAACTGGGAAAGAGGAAAGGAAAGGAAAGGAAAGGAAAGGAAAGGAAAGGAAAGGAAAGGAAAGGAAAGGAAAGGAAAGGAAAGGAAAGGAAAGGAAAGGAAAGGAAAGGAAAGGGGAAAGGAAAGGAAAGGGGAAAGGAAAGGGGAAAGGAAAGGGGAAAGGAAAGGGGAAAGGAAAGGGGAAAGGGAAGGGGAAAGGAAAGGGGAAAGGAAAGGAAAGGAAAGGGGAAAGGAAAGGGGAAAGGAAAGGGGAAAGGAAAGGGGAAAGGAAAGGGGAAAGGAAAGGGGAAAGGAAAGGGGAAAGGAAAGGGGAAAGGAAAGGGGAAAGGAAAGGGGAAAGGAAAGGGGAAAGGAAAGGGGAAAGGAAAGGGGAAAGGAAAGGGGAAAGGAAAGGGGAAAGGAAAGGGGAAAGGAAAGGGGAAAGGAAAGGGGAAAGGAAAGGGGAAAGGAAAGGGGAAAGGAAAGGGGAAAGGAAAGGGGAAAGGAAAGGGGAAAGGAAAGGGGAAAGGAAAGGGGAAAGGAAAGGGGAAAGGAAAGGGGAAAGGAAAGGGGAAAGGAAAGGGGAAAGGAAAGGGGAAAGGAAAGGGGAAAGGAAAGGGGAAAGGAAAGGAAGAAAAAGAAAGAATTTTTTTTGTTGTTGTTGGGGGTCTGTATGATGTACAGCACACTGCACATAGATGGAGTGGAAGAACTCTCACATAAATCTGTTTTAACATTGAAGTACAAATTTTTTTATGGTGACTGTATCATTGAGTTCCGCTAATTCACAATTTAGAAAACCAGTTGTAAGTGCCTTGTTTGTGAAGCATAAGGGAAATATAGAAAAGGAAAATTACTTTCAAAATATATAGTACAAGGAATATGAAATAGAAAAGTTAAATTAACTTTAGAAGAGGTGATTGTACCCAGACAATATTTGCACTGTCTTGGTTTTTCATGTCTGTAGAATAATGATGTTATATTTGCATGGAATAGGAAGTAAAAAAAAAAAAAATGAAATTACTGTTTGCAAGTCCCTCTTGCTATTCATATTTGTGTTAGTATCTGTGACAGATAAAATCTTACCACTACAAACACTTCAACTTTGAGATTTGGTATTCATGTACAAATTCAAATCTTTGATATCCTGACCACATCTTTTTAACAGTCATGACTACAGATGGAATTTTTAAAATAAACTACACTGAAAGTTTTGTTTGATGCTGTTAACTATTAATTATTTAACTAATTCTGATTATGATCTGTGGATGTTGTGAAAAATTGGCACTTGTGATGTCTTTTCTGCAAACAAGAAGAGTTAATGTGTCTCCTTTTTTGGAATGAATCCAGAATGGAATAATTCAGCAACCTCCTTGCTATATAACTTTGAGGAGAATTAGTGGAAATATTAATCTGAAGTGAATGACTTCTGAACATATATTTTCTTCTGTTTGTCTTTTATATGGAGATGATGGCTATTTTTACTGCATGTGTGTCCATACAGTAAAGGGTTTTGCATTAAATTACGTGAGTAAAGACCTGTCTCCACACACCCTAAAAAGAGCCCACTGGCAAATAGGAGCACCCTAATACTCCAGTCTGAAACATGTTTCCCCTCTCTGAACTGCCAAAGCTGTCCCAAAGGGCCCTCAGTCCCAGGGGCAGGGAAAACCCTCCACCAGAAGTCAGTAAGGGATATTCCACACGGCATCTCAAATAGTAAGGGAAGACACTGTCTATTGCTCTGTAGCTTATCATGTGAAGAGTATCTGGAAATGGAGATACAAATGGATAGTATCTATTTTGCATACACATATTTGTGGGGAGATATAGAAACTAGACTGTTACTTGGGCCTATGGGGCACAGGGTCCCTCGTGTCTGGGTAACAGCACCTGGGAGTGTGTACATACTGTGTGAGTAGATGCCAGTGGGTATCAAGGTGGCATATCTGGAAAGTAAAATAACAGTCCTGGGAGCCAGGCATCAAAGTCAGCCAGAAATTCTTGGCTACTGGAAAGACTAGCATTAGCTAACCAGCTAACCAGCAGTCAACTGGAGGATCCATTTGCACGTGTCCATCCGGGCATTAGTCAGTTGGAGTCCAGAGAATGTAGAGGTTAGTTACTGGATAAACTAAGTTTATAAGGCCAGTGGCAGGAGAGACTCATATTATACATATACATACACATATTTTCCATTAATGGACATCATCCCAAGCAACCAAAAAAGTGAACAAGGTAAGACTGTTAGTGCTGTTTGCACTAACAGTCTTAATGCAGTGTGCTCCATCTGTGTTGATTTGTGTGGCCAGACGTGTACATGTATTGTGACTACATGTGCATGTCTGCCTGCTAGGGCTGCATGCTCAGCTTCATTAGTCACTAATAATGGCATCTCAGGACATGGAGCTGCTGCAGGCTTGTGTTTATTGAACTACTGCATTCTTCAACTCCTACTAGTAGACATGACAGAGAAGCAAAGATAAATTTGATTAACTATATGCACCATTTAAATGTTAAATAAATGCATATAAAATAGTAATAGATTCTGACTACAATTTCTGTTCCAATACTCTTCACAGTCTGTTGCTTTGGCTGTGCCTCAGTGAGTGCTACATATTGTCCTTCCTCATATCTGGCCATGGCCTTCTGTAGGGTAATTTGTGTTATTGCAGAAGTAAATTATGCAACTTGAAGCACACCATTAACACTCTACAAGGTTTTCCAGATGTCCAGATATCAAATGATTAGTATATAGTCTGTGGACGTTACAAGCCAAATGTTATTAATTGGCTGTAAAGGAGACAGAGATGAAGAGTCTGTGACCAGGTTCTCTGGAAATATTTGTTCTTCTTTGTGATATACGTCCATCCTGTCTATCACAGATGTAAATGCACTTTAAACTGACTAAATTTATAGTCTCCTCAAGCAAAGGTCTGATTAATTCATGTTTCTAACAGAGATGGAAGATGTACACTTATTAGATGGAACTGAGATGCTTGCCTGGTAACAGCAAGCGTCTGGCATACAGCAATGTTTTTTTCTGTTTCAGCTACTTATAGTCATATATTACAGAAGGTAAAAATAATGCTTGGGAGTATAACATGAAGCAGGAATTTGCAGAGAACAAGGAAGAGAAAGCAAATTCCAGTTTCCCCCAAAGTACAAAATGGAAAACATGCTAGCAACAGAGAAACAGTAGCCAAAGAGCAGATACGTGAAGAGATGTGGTAACAAACATCAGTAGGAGATACCAGATGTGTTGTTATTTCTCTTTTAGACCATAAAAACATGCAAATATTGCCCAGATGGTATGATTAGGAATGATGAGAATGAAAAATCCTCATATTAAATGCTAGTATTAGAACTAAAAATAGAGTAGTGGGCTTTGACTTCCAAAATAGTCATAGATAAAACACAGTGCTGTCTAACAAGGTATTCAACCCACCTGAGACCTGAGCTACTCTTCAGAGATGTCTATCAATGTGCATTAACAATGCAAGCATTCTAACTTGATAATGTTTTGACCCAGAAGCCTCATTTTGAAGTCATATTTAGATGAGATGCATCGTGAACTTTTCGCTCAATTCTTCTCTAGAGGGAGCTGATGACAAAGCCCTTAATGTCTTTTCTGGTGACAGAGCTATTATTGTTTACATCCTAGGATCTTCAGATATATCCTACTCATTTTCTGCAGTCTGCACTTGTAGTGCTGTAATTAAGATGTCATCTTTGAAATATATGAGATCTCACCTATTCTGCGGAACATAGCTTACACATCCTCTCTTGTCCTTTACTTTATGCTTTTTGTTGAAAATGCTAAATGGAATAAGGTGTTTTGGATTATCTGGTTAATTTGCACATACTAATTGCAAAGAACACAGTAAAATAAAAGATACATAAAGCCCCCTCAATTTTGGACAATAAAGCATTAAATATGACATATCACAGTAAAGTGGAATAAATAATGGTTTAAAAAAATGAAACAAATCAAAGTAACTTATTTTTTAAATAGATCAGTGGGGAATAAGAAATGATATTGTTTTGTTCTTTTGAGTATCAGGCCCACTGAATACATTGCTCATATGAAACAGAACTATTTATGAATATTGCCTGGGAACAGATTTTCAAAGTGTCACATGCCAATTAACACAGTACATGTGAACAGAAGCATAATGAATTTCAGATGATAATATTCCCACATGCAGAAAATGTCAACAAGAATATAATTGGCAGCTATAGCATATGGTATATTGAGCTCAAAAACTTGTTTATACCGTCTTGAATCTCCCACTAATAAGATTTCTCTTTATTAACAAAATATAAAAGAATATATCTGAAGTGCCATTCAGAAGTGTCACTTTGATTTTGAGATTCAGGCATGAAAATTGATTGGTGTGCTTTCTAATGTTGAGCTTGATGTTATATAATCTAGTAGGGTTTGCACAGCACTAATAGTATGGAGTTTAATATGCATTCACCGAGGTTGCATAAAACTGCTTACTAGCTAAAAGTGATATTGACCAAGACATTTTTGTATGTCTGTGCACGTGGGTGTATATTTCTGAACTTTTAGTATCTGAAATCACAATAGTCAGTACTTTCAAAAACAAATATGCAGGTCTGATTTCATAACTTTTGTGGACTCTGCTCTAGTCATAATTTGTTCACACTAAATGTAAATGACCAAAAGAAGATTTTTTCAGTGTTCCAGGCAAGATGTTTCAGTTACCAAATCAAACTTACTTTCTTCATTTACATCTGATTGGTAAGGGGATATAGATATTTTGGAAATGAAGTATCAGTGTTATAGTGGGTGATCTCTCTTTGGCTTTTCTGATGGTTTCTGAATGTTCTATGTAAGGAGAAGGTGAGCATACTAAGAGTGTCTTAAAACTCCCAAACTGATGCACGAAGAAAAGAAATATACATTAGATGGACATGAGATTTGAACTATAAATCAGACTGGTGATAATTCCTTGTGCATTTCTGACTCTTTCATAAATTATTAGGATACATGAGCTTAAATTTAAGTAGCTTCATTAATTATAACAATTTTCAGATTTTACATTGCTGAAAAGAAAAAAAAAAACTTTAAATAAAATCCTGGCATGTTTCCCTCAACATTTCCTGGGAGGTTTCATCAAACCCTTCTCTTTCATTTCCCATTCTACCTCTTCCAATATACCTATTAATAGTATTAGTGACATGTAGTTATTGGTTGTTATTAAAAACATGTAAATCACGTGGTTACTTTCTGAAGTTTTCTCCTCTTGATAGTATCAGCCAAGTTGCATTTGCATATAATCCAAGAATTGCTTTCCATGATAGTGAATCCAGGCTAGGCTCAGATGCCCCTTATAAGGGTTTAAACACCACTGAAACAGAGGTATCCTGCCTCTTAAATTTGATATGAAGAGGCTGACACTGCAAGAAGATAGTGTAGAAATTTATCTACATTGCTTAACTATGGTGCCTTTTTCTGAGTTGGAAAGGGATGTCCAGAAAGCAATCAGACCTTAGAGGTTCGTGAATTTTCCTCTAGAAATAAATTGGACATGATTAAAACAGCTGTTTACCAGTGAAATTAAATACTGATAATATTTGGGAGGTCTTATGTTTTTGGTTTTTTTTAACTTCTCAACTACTTGATCCTATATATTGGAAAACTTCTTTGTTTATTATGAACACAAAGGAAATAAAAATTAAAAATTTTCCTTTAGGTTTAAATGCCATTTTAAATTTATAGTAAAGAAATTTGATGGCAAACACAATGATTTTGCAAGGATGACTATAAAGGAAATACAGTAGAATCCTTTATCCAGCTAAAATTGGAGGAGAACTGTAAAAAATCTGAATTTGCCTTTTTAAATTCATGACAAGAATGACACTAGGTAAAGAGTAGCTGAATTTTTTAAATGCCACAATGTTTATTTACACCTACCAATTTTACAGATCACATGATATTTCTTATGACTTCCTAACCATATTTCATTGGCTATTTAAGAGCTGCTTAAGAAAAGGGTATAATTAATTACTGTCATTGTTCTCAATAGCTTTTCCGTTGTTTTTAGCAGCCTTGCATCCATATAGTAGCTTCAGCATGACTTAGTTTATAAAGACTACCTAGAAAATTTTTGAAAATATGCTAAACCTGAAATTACAGTTTTCAATAATGGCTTTAGTTTCACATGAGCGAAGTGCTTTGGCAGCATTCCTCTGATGCTTACTCCACCAGGATGCACAAACGCCTACTTTTCTCTTTACAGTCCTCACTAGAATGGGGACAACGTAGTATATAGTTGTAAAGTTTTTACTACACGTCAGGTGTTCTTTAGGTAATGGAGGGGCAATGATATCCTTTGAACTTATAAATGGATGTTTAAAGAATTCAAGGTTAACTGGGCCAGGTAAAAGATCACACAAAGAGTGAAACTCCACAAAGAATATGGCAGGTACTACTGCGGTATTTAATTGTTTCCAATGGCAGAGGAAATAAAATCCCTATATCCCTGTCCCAGAGGGATATCTCAGGTAAGGTTTTTTGGTTTTTTTCCTTCTATGGTCCAATAAATCACAGCAGATCACCTTCATTCTTATCACACATGAAAAGAATAAAAACCTCAGCTTGTAATTAAGCAATTATTACTCAACTTTGAACGCATTAGTAGCAATAAAGTAACTAACTTTACACATAAACAATGAGTTTTGGATGACAAAATTGTGTGATAAAACAAATTATTAACATATGTTAGAGTTTCTTTTCAAAAGTTTTTATATTTTCAGCTTCCTATGGTTCTTTCAAAGTGTTGTCAGTGTTCTTCTTTCTCTTTTTTTACCAAATAAATACTTTTACAGATTTAAAAAATAGAAAATTCCCTTAACTGTCTTCATTTCTTCTTAGGTTGTTTTTTTTTTTGATTGGTTGTTTTTTGTTTATTTGATTGGTTGTTGTTCTTTGTTTGTTGGCTTGGTTTGGTTTCTGTTGGGTTTTTTTTCCCAAACTTTCAAGTACAGTCAGAATGATTTCTGTATAGTTCTGGAGATTTAACTTTTTAAAAGTTAACAAAGAAAAACATTTTTTACTCTTCTTGCATGATCTTTTCTTGTTCTTGAAGTGTTTATGTGACAGCTGGGTTTAGGTCTTGGTTTCTATTTAGTGTCCTCCCTTAATAATTTGTAATATTTTGTAGGAACAGACCCTCCCAGAATTTCTGAGTGGCAATGTTCCCTTTCTGAGGGTGTTCCTCAGGAAAGTGGGGTCTCACTTTTGTGCTTAGCAGTATGCAATAGATCAGATTATATTGTACATTGAGTATTAATAAATGTTATTACAGTTCCATAAATCATAAAACCAAAATCCATCATACATACTGCTTGTACAGTCATATCATTATATAGTCATATGTCTACAAACAGATAAGTGCCTACTTTTCCTAAAAGGAAGAAGTTTTTATGTAAAATAATGAGACAAACTATGTGAAAATAAAGACTCAGGCCAGGCTGTCATTTAAACCTTTTTATGGATTTTAATCTCCCTAAATAAATCTGGATGTGGACCCAGAAATTTCATATCAGGTGAATTTTCTAAACAGTGACCAAGTAGGAGAGGTGTTTTGAAAAGAAGTCTTGACCTTTTCCAATTTTGCAATAAATAAAAAATTGTAAAAGACAATTACAATTTTATAAAGATTATGATCCTTTGACATGAGGGAGATCCTTCCTTGAGTCCAAAAAGGAAAGTATTTTAACTTTGGAAAATGGTAGTTACAAAAATATTCTGTGCCTCACCACATGCAAAGGATTAGCATGCAGAGCTTTCTGCTTACCCTTGTGAAGACTTATGAAATTCTTGATTGTCCCTAGGTTGCTAATTTAGGGCTAATCTGGTACAGTTTTACTTTAGCCCTACAAGACTATAATGACATACTAAAGCTATTTCTGACTGTTCAAATCATAACAAACAATACAGAACTACTTAACATGTTCTAGTTATTTTTAAAGTTTATGGTCCTTGTTCAAAATTGGCAAACAATCCTCAAAATTACTTATTTTAACTTAAAAAGAAACCCACCCCATTTAATTTCCAGAAGGATCTCAAGGACAATTCAGTCTTGATTCTACTTTAAGACGCTACCTGTAAATGGATTAACACTGTAAGCTTATTGTATGGTTTGTCAAGCTGATTTTTCATGAAAAAAAAGCTTCTCATATTCTAATTTATAATTTATTATTTTATAGGATCTTTTTTTCTCATGGTGTGAGTCTTCAGTTGCTTGTGAGATCTTTCTTCTTAGAGAAGTAGTTTTCTTATACAATTGCCATATAATTCTCTACAGAATTGTGCAGGTTGTCAATAGAGTTTCTTGCACTGTAAATCTGGCTAAATTATTGTTTTATTTTGTTTGTAAAATTTAAACAAAACACAAAAGCAAAATACATGATGTCCAAATAAACACAAAGAAAAAAGATGGTTTTGGGAGAAGTTAATAGATTTTGTTCTCTCTTAGATGTTTATCTCTGTGTTTCAGGATACAATTGAACTTCATATTAAAATAAAAAATAAAATATCACAAACAGGAGAGTAGCTCTCATGGCTGACATCTTTTGTCTTGGTCTCAGCATGTTACATTGGCAAGATCCAGTCCCTGTTGCTCTAGAGGCTCATCCCTAGCCTTTACTGGAGACTGAAAGCATACATGCCAAGCCTCAAAGTTTGAAACAGACTTTGCTTATCATCCTGAGCTTCCATAATGTGGTAGAATTAGCACTTATTAACATAATACTGAGTTCTGGTAAGTCCAACACTCAATATACTTGAGTACTGTATTTTATACTTGATCTGATTTAAAAGAAAGAATGAGAAAGAATTATGCAACAAAAATCTCTGCTTCAGAAAAATGTGTCATTTGTAGACAAAAAAAAAAAAGAAGAAAAAAGTGAAATTACTAATTTTAACTCTATATTTACATGTTATAATGAAACGGTCAATGAATTTCAAATTTGAACGTTTTTGAGTGGATGGTCTTTCACTTTTGAGAACTGAAAGTAATTTCAAAGCATTTTCATCAATATGTTCTAAACATGATTTTATTGGCAAAAATTTTTCTAACTGATCAGCTGAACTAAAGGCTTTTAGTGACTGTTTGAACATGAGTCCCTTTTCTGTCAGTAAATTTCCTTCCTACTCAAGAGTTAAAGCAGGAAGTAAAATCACCCTCTTTTAAATTACATTTCCTAATGTCCCTTTTTAGTATAGTGACCAGTAATACTCAACTATTTTTTTAGCCCCTCTACTCTTTTGTTCTTATGCTTAGATGTTTAACAAATACATGAAGTGACATCTCTGGGTCCATTAAAGATAATTGAACCTTCTCATTTTGCAAGATGTTGTTACAATTCACTATTAAGAAAGTAGATCAAAAGTTGCAGCACAGATCCATTACCCTATCACAGCAATTACTTATATCTAGACCAGTGTACAAGAAAAGGGAAAACAATGTTTTGAATGTTACAAAGGACCATCTATCACTTGATGGGCATAGTTATGATGATATAGAAGGTGCAATTTAACCTGTATCAATGGAGAAGTTTTTTACATCCCCTAAAGAATAATCATTGTACATATCCTTTCAATTATTTATGTCTTCCTATTGTCCATTTCTCTGAGGAAAAATTAATTTGGCCTATCCAAGTAAAGCATTGCTGTCTGCAGTCTCTTGAAGAAAAATAATCTAGACAGTAGGCAAAAATATGAAGCTAGCCTAAATCTGAACAATACCACAGAAACCCTGTCAAAAGTTATTTTTGCATAGTATAGCCTAGATACATTCATCATTTGGAGTATAAATAAGGTCAAAGATGATCCTACTTTAATAGTAGGCCAAGATTTTGTATATTTTTTTCTCAAGAAAAAAGCCCAAACAAAAATCAAACAACCTGGACACAGTTTGTTGGTATGCCTTATATACATGTGTAATCTAAGTCAATGTAGTGACACTTTAAAGGGCATTTGTTCTGACAGCAGTTGGCTTAAATGATAGTACCTGGCTACTGAATTTGCAAACATATGGGCATGGGCACTGCATTTGAAAAATTTTTTTCCATCAGTAACATTGAAACCCACAAGAAAACTACATTAAAGAAAACCAGGTTGCAACTTCTGGGCAATTAGTAGATTAATATCATTCTTGTCACAGTGCAATTGTTTTAGAACAGACTTAGGAAGATCAAAGTCTATCTAAAATGGAAATAGGAACCCCAGGCATGGTATGAAGATCACAGGAAAAGTCAAAGACTAAACAAATGCACATAAAATGGGCCAGCCTCCCCTTCCCAAAGTAAAATTACTGATGAAGATTTTTCTAACTGATGAAAAGAACAGCCCACTGTGAATAACTTCCCTGCCAGTACTTAATAGTCATACAACCAGAATTTTCACATAACCTGGATGAGGCACAGTTACTTCAAAAACTAGTGAAAAATATAGTTGTGAGATATTAGTAGCTAAAATGGGGTTCAGGGGTAAAAGTAAAATCAAAAAAATAATTCCCATCATTGCACTGAGGCCAATACCATCAATACATCTTCCCAAAGATCAGAAGCAGTGAGTTTACAGGAAAGTAGAGAATTATACATACTTTGATACGCCTCCATGACTCTAAAAAATGTTAATTTTATAAAATGAAGTCCAAGTATCTTTCTGATACAAGTGGCCCCAGGAATATAATCTTCTAAAAGTCAGAGTTATGTGTGTTAATCACATATGACTGCATCACCCAGATGCAGTTTTTCTTTTCATATTTTTTTTTACACTTTCAAAAACTGCTTTTTATGCATTCATAGAAATGATTTTTTAAAAATACATGTATATATTCAAGTTTGATTTTCTATACTTCTATCAAATAAAACTAAGACAACTTGATAAATAAGAAAATATAGATATACGAAATAAATTTTAACCATGTTATTTTCCTTTTTCATCCTTTTAGAAAAAAAAAAAAAAATACGACTTCTTTCATCACTATGACTTTGTTCAGTTAGTATGAGTTAAAAGAAGTACTACTGTTCAATATTTTCATCTAAAAAGCATCTTTACCAGCTGAATAAAAATAAAAAGAACTTTGAAATAAGTATAAATATAAGCATAAATATGGGAAAAATTAAGATACAGACTCTTTGGTCTTTGTAGTAACTTGTCAGTATCAAATAAAAAAAGTGTACGTCATAATGGTGTTGGGAAAAAATTATAATGTGATCTTCTAAAGTGTTCAATAAAATGGAGTAATTTACAAAATTTGTAATTATCTGCACTTTTTGGTTTTTTTTCTAATTTTTTTTGTGAAAAAAAGACATTCCCCCAAATATTTAATTCATTGCTGCAAAATTCTGAGCACTCTCATAATAAAGACAGTTTTGATGACACCCTGAATGAGAAATCATTCCATACAAAAAATCCCTATTGATTAACATATACATTTTGCATTTCACCAAGTCAAATGACATTTTGAGTATTTTACTGTTTTCAAACGTTTGCTCTGATGTTAAATTTTGAACAGTTGCCACCAGTATTGTACAAGATTAACGTTTGTAACGCTAGAATGTTTGACATATAAAAGTGTCAGCATTTATTAGTGATAAACACCATCCTCTCTCATCTCCTGATGGATTATATGTTCTTTCATTAAGTGGAAAGGATAACAGGGATAAGCAATGTTCTGGTGTTTTCTGTTAAAATGTTGCTGGCATTTGAGGTGACTTCTCCATAGTTTTCTAAAAGAAAATATGTCATTGGTAATTGATTCTGTTGGGAAACTTATGATAAAAATCACATATACTCCCACAGCTTAGGGGACTGTCAAATTTTAACTCCATCAGTTTTCTTCTAGACATGCCAGACAGAAGCGTTAACAAGTAAATGTTAAATATCTTAAAACTTTTAAACTGGTATTTAGGGAATGGAAGATTTTAACTGTAAGCACTGATTATACCAATAAGCCTGAAATGGACATATTATATTTTCAAGATTTGTAGAATTCACAACTATTAAGTAACTTAACATCATGAACCTGAAGTAGAATTACAACTCTGTATTGGTTGAACCAGTTATGTTTGTGACTATATAAAACTTGCAGCTTTATTATTATCTTATTTCTTACTCTTTCTGTCCCATATTATGCTTGTTTGTCCTGGGAAGAAGTTACAAGTGCAATTTTGGTGAAAGAGACCTGGCTTCACTGTATTCCTTCTAGATGAAGGATCTCAGCCAACTGCATTAAGTTAAAGCATGCACAATCTGAATTGCAAAATTGAGCATAACTAAAAATATCTAATTCTTTATGCAGTTTTGGCAGCTATTCCATACTCTGTTACAAAGTAGGTCATCTACAATTTCTTTAGAGTAATGGATATTCTGTTGTACAATAGCATCATTTACCTCTCCATTTACTCTAATTGAGGGCAGTTTAATTTGAATTAAATTTAGTTTTACGGCTGAAGCACCACAATAACAGAAAAGTCAAGGTGAACATGGTCTTCTTTTTTGTTTACTTGATTAAAGTACATTCCTCTGCACTTCCGACTAGGGTAAAGAAGTACTACATACAGCACCCACCAAAGGCAATATTAATAAAGTAGAAGCCATTGGAATGAATTCCCACTAAAGAACAGAGACCTAAAGGAATATTTTATCATAATGAAGTATTTCTCTGACAGGATGTCACTGCCGCTCAAATGGTTAAAGGAGACGATTACAAAGAAAAAAATAATAACCAGGTGCATATATTAGCACATAGAAATAAAGGAGACTGTTACTTATGCAAATCAATCTGCACTAAGCATACCATCAATATCTATATCATTAAATGTCTGTATTAATCAGAAAAATGCTATTCTGATTGACAATTTTCTGTATCTGTGTTGACTTCTTTCTTTTTTCCCTCCCTTGTTGTTATCAGACCAGATACCATATCTGCATTTTTTTCCCCCTTGCTGCTTTTAAGAAAAATTAAGACTAAATTGGCCACTGCAGACTCCCTGTGAGGACAGTTCAAGTTTCCTGTGATTCAGGATGAAGAGATGACACATCAGATTACCAAGATGAGGTCTGGAAGCAAGGTTTTGTGACTATGCCATGGAAAGCAGTAGTACAGTTGAGAATTCCATCTGTTTTTAAAGTACTTTACTTGTTCAAAAAGCTTTATGTCTCTATCCCTTCTGGCTGATTTCTCTTGTTTTAAAATTGTCCTTCTTTTATTTTCTCCAGGCCTTGATTTTCCAGTATCATTTAATCTATATGCTTTGCAGTTCTGCCTTTTTTTGGTCCTCATTTTCAATAATTTTGTTTCTAAGCATTTATTGGTGCTTGATCCTTCATTGATGTTGCTACAATCTCTGTATTGCACTGTATTTCTAGTTTTATTTTCTCTCTGCGGTTTCACTTTTCACTACTTTTTCTGATGTTTCCATTTACAAAGTCTTTGTTTCATCTCTCTTCTATTGCAAACTGCCATTAGATCAGGTACCATGGAGCAGTTACCTTGAGTATTTCCAAAGCAATCTAGTGACAGCTAAACACTATGTGTAGTGACCATTCGTTCAGGGATATTTTTTTTCTGTTCTTATTACCAGCAGAGTCCGGGTTGTATTTTTCTTCTCTTTCTACATTTAAAATAAAGTTCCTTCATTTATATAGGAAGTGCTAGCTTTTAAAATTTACTTTCCAAAAGTGTCATCGCTGGAAGGAAGTCCACTAGCATCTTGAAGAAGTGATTTGTCCTATATCGTTAGCAAAATAATTTTACTGCCAATATACACAAAATTTACAGGATGGCTAGGGTATCAAACCCAGCCAGAACGGGTTTAGGAGGGATAGGTCGTGTTTGACCAACCTGATCTCCTTTTATGACCAGGTGACCCACCTGGTGTATGCAGGGAAGGCTGTGGATGCTGTCTATTTGGACTTCTGCAAGGCCTTAGTTACTGGCTCCCACAGCACACTCCTAGATAAGCTGGCAGCCCACAGCTTGGACAGGAGCACTCTGTGCTGGGTTAGGAACCAAGCCAAGTTAGGAACCAACCAAGTTGGATGGCCAAGCCCAGAGAGCGGTGTGAACGGTGCTGCATCCAGCTGGGGGCCAGTCACCAGTGGTGTCCCTCAGGGGTCTGTACTGGGGCCAGCTTTGTTCAATATTTTTGTTGATGACATGGATGAGGGTATTGAGTCTTTCATAGGTAAATTTGCAGATGACTCCAAGCTGGGAGCATGTGTCAATCTGTTAGAAGGATGGAGGTCTTTGCAGAGAGACCTGGAACAGTTGGATGTATGGGCGGAATCCAATAGGATGAAATTTAATAAATCCAAGTGCTGAGTCTTGCATTTTGGCCACAAAACCCCCCTGCAATATCATAGACTGGGGACGGTGTGGCTGGACAGGGCCCAGGCAGAAAGGGACCTGGGGGTTCTGGTCGACAGCCACCTGAATGTGAGTCAGGAGTATGCCCTGGTGGCCAAGAAGGCCAATGGCATCCCGGCCTGTATCAGGAATAGTGTGGCCAGCAGGAGCAGGGAGGTCATTCTTCCCCTGTACTCGGCACTGGTGAGGCCACACCTTGAGTGCTGTGTCCAGCTCTGGCCCCTCAGTTTAGGAAGGACATTGAGATGCTTGAGTGCATCCAGAGGAGACAACGAGGCTGGTGAGGGGCTTGGAACACAAGGCCTGTGAGGAATGGCTGAGGGAACTGGGGTTGTTTAGCCTGGAGAAAAGGAGACTCAGAGGTGACCTTATCACTCTCTACAACTTCGGGTGGTTGTAGTCAGGTGGGGGTTAGTCTCTTTCTCCAGGCAACAACAGACAAAACGAGAGGACACAGCTTTAAGCTGCATCAAGAGAAGTATAGGTTAGATATTAGGAAAAAGTGTTTCACAGAAAGAGTGATTAAGTTCTGGAATGGCCTGCCCAGGGGGTGGTGGAGTCACCATCCCTGAATGTGTTTAAAAAAAGATTGGATGTGGCACTTGGTGCCATGGTTTAGTTGAGGTGTTAGAGCATAGGTTGGACTCGATGATCTTGAAGGTCCCTTCCAACCTAGAAATTCTGTGATTCTGTGATATGCTTACAGGAGGTCTTCTCATGGTGGAGGAACTGATGAACTGTGAGATCCTCAATACAAGAGATCATAGCTGAAGGTCACACTGCCAGAATTACTGCTTGTGTAAGAAAACTGAAATATTTTGTGAACTAAAGAGCTAGTTTACAAGAGATTTTTTTTCACATTCACTTTATAAGTGTATTTACCTCACTAATTCACACAATAGAGGGAGAAATCTGGGTATACTCCCTAATAGTGTCGTACATGGAAACCAAACCTGTTTAAATTTTTCCTTTGGCTTTAGGGGCATTTAATTCAATGTTCATGACAGATTCATATGACGATTAGGTTTCTAAGACAAGATAACTTGTTGCCTGTAACATGATAGGGAGTACAAAGCACATTAAATTATACTAATTGGAAAGAAAAAATCTTAAACTTTAGTTCCTCTTAGCCATGCCTGGCTTCAGTCCTCTATATTCTCCTCTCCACATACTGAAAAATCTGTTGTGTTGAAATATCAGAAGTTATAAGCACAAAAGCTATTTGTCAATCCTCCTTCTCTTGCCTGTAATATCAAAAATTGTGACAAATAAGCACTTCTTTGGCAGATCACTGCAGAGTGACAATAATATGTACACTATTTAATTTACTTATTTGTTATTGTGTTGATTTCTTTTTTATGACTGCACACATGCAGATTCTCTGATAAGTGATCATGGTCAGCATAATACAAGAACCAGCTTCAGCAGACATATTCTGGCTTTTATGAAAGAGCTTTAAAATCTGACAGAATTAGATAGGGATACTTCTCTTTAAATGAAAGCACTAATTTTCAGGTGCTCAGCAGTAGGCGTTGTCAGACTAGGAATGCCAGAGCTAGTCTTTCATTGTTGAAAAGAGATTTCCAAAAAAAGGAAGATGATGGAGGAGCACATCCACTCTGTCAGAAAGGTCTATGCAAATTTCCTCTTTCAGAACTCCTAGCATTGTCTCTTTTGTGTGATACTCCAGGATATCAACAAATCTTCAGTTTGCTCTTTTCAATTTGCTAATCAGGATGGATACTACTACCAGCAGCCTGGACAGTTTGGGTTTTTTTGAAAGTTTTATCCAGTAGAAGGGCTAATATCAAGATGTAACTCAGAAGCAGCATTTTAAACTAAAATAATTAAAGGAAAAAATAAAAAGCAACCCACCAAAAAATTCTCAGAAAACTTATTTGTGTTCATTAAAGCATGCTCCATCGTAATACGTTCCTCTATCTCTACTGAGACACAGGTTATAGACCAGGGAGCTAATAAGATCATTTACACTGAGACTATAAAATTTCAGCATGAGGAAAGTACAGATCTAATGAAAGGATTGTTATAACTTGGAAATCACAGTAACTATACAGAGACCTTCAGATTTCTGTTGTAAAGAGATGGTAAATATGCTAAATACTAGTGTTACCTTAATATATGTATTTTTTAATCTCTGTAAAATTGTCTGCTTTTAATATTAATCCTTGTTGTATGCATTCTAAGCTTTTATTTGTCTTCTCATTGTTCTACTCTCTCCTGCTTGTCAGCCTCTACTGTCATTTCCTCTCTCTCTGTTGTTCCTCTGGCCTCCTTTTGTCTCTTTTTCCTCTTGGCTTTATTTTTCTCTCGGCTTTATTTTTCTCTCCCTGGAGAGACTCCCAGATCACATTAGAAATGTAGCTTAGACTTCTGATGTCATTCTTAGAGAAAGAAAAAGAAATTACAACCTTAATGTTCAAGGCTATATTAGGAAATCCTCTTACATGTCTCTGTAGCAATGGTTTTTCAAGATCCTGAGATGCTTGAATGTGTATTTGTAGATAAGGAAAAAATGAAAACTTAGGAAGGTATAACTTCAAAATGTCTGAGAACTCAGGCAGGGTTGTTTGTCTCACTGTAGAGTTGGTGGTGTGCTAGCCACTTTTTCTGAGAAAAAAAAACAGAAATATCACTTTAAAATAAATGAATACACTGATTTGGGGATTTGAGATTCATTTGTTTCATCAGGTCTTTGTTTAGACAATGCTGTGTGCTATGAATCCCATAATGAGATGCTTCAGTCTAGGGAACATAGGTGCCTGACTCAGCTTCATAGATTCTACTGCACAGCCTAAAGCAATGAAATTTAGAGCAGTCAGGCTCCTTGTCTATTAGACGTCTTTCTGAATAGAAATAGGTATTCTTGAGCATCTGAGTTGTATAGGTTGTTTTTTCAGGTCAGGATCAAATCTTGTTGTTAAATGATAAATATATTTTTTATTACAGTATTTCTGTAGCATATGCTCCATACACAGAAACAACAGTCCCATATGTGTTAACACAATTATTTCTGAAACCAAAGATCTCATACGTAGGTGATGTAGGCTGTTATTCTTTTCTAATGGTTGCAATTATGTGTCACTCATATGGTTGTTGCATGGTTTTAAAGCTTCAAAACCTATTGAAAAATCATCCTCTCTACTACACAATGCAAAACCTTTTTGCCAACTCTCTTTTTTAATTGACAAACCCATTTGTATAAGAACAGGGTCTTTGTTTCTAACAATTCACCTGCTAGACTGAAGACACTATTTTGTTGTAGAAACCAATCAGGCTAGTCTGGCATGATTTGCCTTTGGTAAATTCATGTTGGCTTCTGTCAAGTACCTTTTACATTTGATTTGTAGGGTGCCTCAAGTGTTTAAAATGGGAAAGCTACACCTCAGACATGTATGTCACTAGGAAGAGGTTTGGGATTTTTTAATGTTGTTTGATATAAAGTCTTATAATTTTGTCTAAAATTTATCATATTCACTTCTATGCTATTTCAAACTGTATCTTTTGTATCTAATGCTCTTGTCTTGTTCATTCAGTCAGGTCTAGGCAGCAGGGCAGCTGTCTTTGTAATCAAGTACTGTCCCTGTGAATCTATAAGGTGCATTTCCCATTTACCTCTCAGTAGTGAATTTTGATGCACAGGCACAGTTGTAGTTTGTTCCAGTACACTGTCTGCTCTGAGCAATCAAGCTACAGAACAGTTTACCTACATCTATCAATCTCAGTAATATGCACCACAAAACACATATAACAATGACAAAGTCAACAGGCTTTTATAAGAACCTGTTCCTAATTACCATAGATATTTTTATTATTTATTTGTTTCATTGGAGGTCCTTGTAATTCTAAGTGTTTGTGCAAAATCCCATGTGATAGGACTATGCTTTTTAAAATTTGTTCTCTCAATGATACAGTTGAGAATATGGTCACAGAAAAATTCTCTGGATGAGCTATGAAGCTGTCCTTTTTCAGGAGGCCTTCACAAGAGTCAGCTGTAAATCACTCCCTAGCAAGCTAAACTAAAATAAAAATGAAGAGTAATACATGAGATTTTTGTTTTTACCCCACTGATTTTTTTTGTAATAAGTAATATGTTTCCTGAGGTGAATAATATAGAAAGTTACAGACAATGTATTTTAAAATGCTCTGTAGTAGACAACATTTTTATTTAATGAAATAGGATAAAATTATTTAACTGTCTGGGAAAGAAAAATGACAAAATTTCATTAATCTTCTGTCAGTGATGCTCTTATCTAATACAAACAATGATGTTTGTGATGCAAGAGCTTGCTTCATCCTACTTTGAGTAAATGACCACACTGGCACATTTGTTGATAAATTGGTCACCAAGGCTTGTGTATTTGCTGGTTCAGTTCTGATATTAGGGGTAAGTTCCAAATGGCAATCAAAAATTTCTCTTAAACACTACAGAAGTTGTAGGTAGATATTACAAACAAGATTTTTGTATGAAGTAATAGAGAATTCCTCACTATATTTACAAACTGCTGAAATATATTGAGATACTTGGACTAATAAGTCATAGGGTCTCATTTCTGGTGCCTTGACTTCATTCATTGCATTTCTTTTATAGGAAACAGAGATTGGTCAAAGCAGCAGGAAACAGCATAAGTATTGTTTCATGCTCTTATGCAAGCAGTTTCCAAGAGAAAGATGAGCAGAAAATGAATGATGGCTGTACATGAATGTCCTGGACTGGGGCAAATTTGTAAGAGAACCCCTGAATGGGGTCCCTCTGGGAAGCAAACCTAAAAGGCACCCCCCCCCCAACCAGTCCAGGAAAAAGAACTTCCTCAGGGGAAAGTGGAAAAAAACTATTTATTTAACAAATAAAGTGCCCACAAGCATAAAGAATGAATAATATGAAACTATAGGACCTTTCATTGCTCTGGAGTGAGGTGGTAAATTCAGAAAGTCCTTGCTGTGGGTAGCTCAGCTCACTCAGTCTCTTGTCAGTTCCTTTGGTGCTGGAAAAATGCCACCCTGGGCCCCGGGGGCACAGGTGTGAGATCCAGGTGTCTCTCTGGGTTTTCAGTACAGGGCAGGTCTCAGACAAGCACAGTCCAGGAGCAGGAATGCAGAGGAGGGAATGCTGTTTCCAAAACAAACTCTGCACATCTTCTTTCTCCCCTTTCACTCTCAGAACCAGTCTCACAGCAGTGATTCTCCAGGACCCTGCTCCATGAGCCTCTGCTCATGCTCCTCAGGGCTGCTTCTCCATTACCATCCTCCTCTTACCAGCTTTTCCTCTTTTATCTCACTCATCCTTATTGGATATAGCTGTTACTCATCAGGGGCAAGGATGTACTGGTTAATTAACACAGTTGTTACTTTTCAGGGGTTACTTAGTCTTAAAGGTACAGAACTTAATATACAGCATAGACAGAAGAGACAACTAGGGATACAAGCTTTAAAAAGTCACCCCAGAACAATGAAATGTCTGGATTTCTTATGCTTGCTTAATTTATAGTTTAAACAATATAGGTTGAAGAAATTTGAGGTAGCCAATCTGAAAAATTACCTGGAGCAGGGGGGAAGAATTAAATGTATTTCTTGCCATATATAAGGAAATAAGATCTATTTTAACATTTTCCCCTAATATAAATTTAAAACAACCTCTATGTAACTGGGGAACTGGGACTAGAGAACAAGGAAGAAAGAGGTGAGCTTATTAAAAGTGAATACAAACAAGACAAAAAACAATGCAGTAAAAATTATTCCACTTTTCCATTGGAAAGAAAATAACATCTATCTACATTCAGATGGGCAAATAAGCTTTAACATGTTAATTTTTTCATTTTGCAATCAATTTTTAAATTCATGTTTTGACACTATCAAGCTGAACAATTGTTTTAGGACATGTCAGAAGCCACTTTAATAAAGTAATAATCAATTTTTTTTTTTAATTGCAAGATTATCTTCAGGAAAGGGACATTAAAAAATTGACTGTTTTCCTTGATAAGTACTGTGGCTGAAGAACCAATTTACACTGGACCAGTCTATGTAGGATAAAAAAAATAAGGAAACTTTCACTGATTTTGTGGGTTCTGGGTTCTGTACACTTCTCTAGTTAAGTATAATTCCATATAATACCTTGATTCAAACTCAGACTCTCAAACTCAAAAGATTTAGAATTTTTATAGAGGAGGAAGGTAATTCATTAACATTTTCAATCAGTCTTTCACATGAATGTTGTTGAAAGTTTTATGTGAAGAGTTTCAAACACATTTGTATTCAAGGTTCCAGATTTGAAAAAAACCCCAAACAACTCAGCTGATGTTAGTTACTGTTGAGGCAGAGAAAGAGAATTTTTTTTCTTAAAGACAGCTATACGTTTTAGAAACCTACATTAGCCTTTAAAATCTAGTGGTAAATTGATCACTGATTATCATATAGGCTTCAATGAGGATTAAAGAGACTATGCTGCTTTCTACTACTTCTCTTATCTACATGCATACATTAAAAAAAAAATCTTAGATTTTTTCTAAACAAATCAACTTTAGCAGGTTTTTTAAAAAATAAAATACTGTCTTTTTCATCCTGATCTGAAGTATTTTGAAATGTCTGTTTGTATATGTAATATTCCTGTAATTAAGCAATCAGTTATGCTACTCCTTTTACACCTTTTATGCAAAGCAAATGGGAGTAATTATTTTTTTTTTCCATTGATATGAAATGTTTCTTTAACTAACAAACATTTTCTCTTCAAATGTCTCTTTTCCAAAGAAGCCTTGACTTGCCTTCACAAAAGACTTGATACATATTTTGAATTTTCACTTGCCTGTCAATCCCAACAATGTTGACAAATACAAGACATTACCTGCTGTCCTGATGGAAAAAAGAATAGATGTTAGTGTTTCCATAAAACAGTTACTTTACAGTGGTTTCATCTTTAGGATAAGCAATTTAAAGAAACCACACTGATAACAAAGTTATAAACCAGTCAAAAAAAGTGTTATAAAACATAGTGAAAGACTGTCTTAATTGAAAACTTCAAGTTATGGCTTTAGAGGGCCTGTGAGACCAACTGTTCCTTGTGGCCACCTGGCTGGAAAATCCCATTTTATATACAGATTTTTTTGACAGCAACCAACCATGAAGATGAAAAAGTAGCAGCTGCTGATTTAGTTTCCCTTGGCATCTTCCAGGAGAGGATCTAATGCTCCCTGAACATGTACAGTAAGTTATGACACCTTAATAACTGTAAGTTGTGAAGTCCAGAAGGAGGTTATGATCAAACTGCAGGGCTTGTTATTTTAATGACTTTAATAAAATGTTTTAGAGGAATATGTAAATTCCAGCCAGCTTTGTAGTGAAGAGACCAGCCTCTGCTGCACTTGAACTCAAGAGAAGAAAAGGATTTAGTTCAATTTAATTTTTTGAAATTCGATGTGTAATGCTCCAGAGTAGCAAGAGAAAAATACATTGTTTTCAAATGTGGAAGCCTTTGAGTGATTTGAAAATGTCGTACTCTGTTTTCTGTGACTCGCTCAAAAGTTCTTGGAGTCAAGGTGTGAAACGATGTTTCAATGGAGAATAAAAATAGTAATTTTGAATTATTGCATAGAACACAGGGCTGAACATTGTGAAAGAGACCAGCTCTGCTTATTCTTCTTCCAGGTGTTTCTATACCACCTGCTGATTTTTATCAGCATATCTTTTTGATAAAGAGCAATAAAATGATGATATAGAACTTTTATTTTTTTGTGTTTTATTATGATACATTTTTTATGAAAGTTATGCATTCATAATATTTTTACATGTTAGTTTTCTAAACACTTAAAAATGTCAGAATTCTGTAATCTTGGAACAGTCTGTAAAAGTGGGTGACGACAAGGTGTGGGTTAAGCTAACACTGGAAATGTCATTCAGCTGGGAACACAAAAAGGTCTAGAACAACTTAAAAAATACTGCACTTTGTCAGCAATTTTATATTGTGGCAGTCTACGTAGTGCAGATATCCAAGCATTCAGATTCATCCAGACAATGTCTCCATGCCTAGAAATGTAATTTTTATTGTCAATATAATTATGTCAGCACAGTATTGGGATATTTGTTGCAATTCTGCCATACTACCTACTTACTGTACATTTCTAATAGTATTATAAGTATTATTAAATATATAAATTAATTATTTTAATATGCCTAAGGTGAATATTGAAAATGGTTAACTTCAGTATAGTGGTATGGCTTTTGGAATGCTCTCCCACCAAAACTAAAAAAACAGAACTGGTTTTGCAGATAAAAGTATCTAAATTCCATATCCCTTTGACGAAATTGTTGCTAGAATAATACCACATCTGCACTTTCTAAACAATCCAGCAATTCACTGACCTTAAAGTTCAAATAGAAATTCCAATGTGCTTCATAAAAGAAAATATTTGAAGCATCTTCCTTGTAGTGGTCCATTGCAATATTCCTTCAGTTTTGTGCAATATAGATAAAAAGCTAAAACCTAAGTGTGTTCTAACATATTTCCAAAGATTTGATGCTGAATGTAGAGCAGATTTCTTTTTCCAGAACATGATGTTTTACTTAAAATAAAAGTTCCTGTTTCTGCTATCTGTGGAATTGCCTGTTGTGTAGTCTGTGTTACCTGGATAGCATGTGTAAAAAAAGATAGTGAAAATGAAATTGCAAACATACTAGAAACTAAAGGATTTTCCACAAGAAATAGAGCTGTGCTTCTAAAGCACAGGTAAAAGAAAAAATTCAGCATATTAAAAAAAAGCATATAGATAGTGTTGCAGTTCAATTGGTCACCAGCAAGCTTTATTAAGCAGAGGAATGGTGGATGAATTTCAGATGACACTAACTAGATTGTACTCTGACCTGGAATATACAGTACTTGAAATTTCATGGCTCTGTCCCAGACTATTAGTAATGGCAGCTTGAATGCAGCAAACTCAGCATGTAGCAAATGATAGATAAGGCAAAATCTGGGCACCTGTCCATAACTGAATTGTAAATACAATTCTCTTCCTGCCATTGGGAAAGTAGTGTCTGTCTTACACTGTTTAGCATACAATTAAGAGATTACTTTTAATTAATATCCCCCATGTTCTACTGCATGCCATCTCTTTGTTGATAAATTGATAATAAAATTTCAAAATATATAATATGCTAAACATTCAATATGTTTACTCTGAATATAATTTATTTTGAAATGTTTGAAAATGCCATTCATAACACACTGATTTGAAAATTATGTTCTTGAACTTCAGAAGTATGTTGTGAAGTTTTGCTTTAATGAGAAAAATAGAAATGTTTGTCTTTAACTTGCATGTAAATTTTTTTCTCACTGTATCAAATCTGACTTTTTTATTCTTTTTTCATCTTTGGCTTCCTCTGTTGATTGTATTATGTTAACATTGTAGGCATGTGGATAAAATAGATCTGATTAGATATAGCTTAGATTAAAATTTTTCTTTCATGCTTGAAACATACTCAAGTTATGCAGAATTTAACCAGTTCCACATTTGCATCATGCCTTTTGTCAATTTCACAATATTGTCCAAAAGACATCACTAAGGTAGTACTAACAGTCCCTTCTTTGGTTAGAAATTGTCATTATCAGAAATTTTGTCTGCATACAGTATATGCCAACAATGTGATGGCCTTCAAATTCAGATATTTGCAGTCTAAATTTAATTGTTACAGTAAAGCTGAAACATCCTCTTCCTTTCCTGAAAAAAATGCAGCTTAAGATCAAATTCAGACAAGATTCACCAAATCTGGACTTTGAGTGGGACTTTTTATTCCAGTAACAGTTATTGTAGGAAAATTAGTTCCAGTGTAATAAAGGTTTTCAACAAGAACCCTTGCTGAAATCTAAAATCACCTTCTTCACTTCTAATTAAATTCTGCAGTATTTTGTCCCTGATAAGTGTAACATTTAAATAAAATATGTACAAGTGACATGTTGTTCAAAGTGCAAATATCCTAATGTAACTCTTGAGAATAAAGATGGAATGATAGCGATCAGTAGCAACAGTGCTAACCCAAAGCTTGTACTCTTGACAATCCCAGCTGAAACCATTCTATGATTAGTCCAAGTTAAAGTTTCAACTGATATGCTGTTAGAATGTATTCATTTTTAAGATCTCTGGAATATCATTGACAGGGAAAAAAATCCCCTGTATTTAGCGAGGTGAGAAATCTTGATGAGTTCCTGCAGAGCTGTAGAAAAACCAAGGACCAAAAAAATCCTCAGCCAAGAAGACTTTTTCAGCTAGAAAGAATTCCATTTTAAAGCAATGAAGATGAGAAAAGCTTCATGTGCTGAAGAAAAGGAACTAATTATTCTACTTGACTGCAAAAGAAATTACACATTAAAGTTGCAGTACATAGTCTTGATATAACAGCAAGGTAGATAAATATATTTGGCTCATGCAGAGGAATAAAAATGGTTGAAGGCAATAGCATAGGGTCTTGTAATTGCTGTAGAAACAAGAAAAGAATCTTAACCTAGAGAAGATTATACAATTGAAAACGGGAGTGATTTAGATGTACTCCTTTTCTAGGTGTTTAACAAGCTCAGATAGTGAACTGTGTAAAATATTTTAATTTTTATAGGGTACATTTTATGGGAAAAGCTTTTGCATTTATTTTAAAGCAGACAGCACCATTACTGTGATTTTCAGCAACTTGCTTCCTAGATAGCATATAATTTCAGGGAGGAGCTAAACAAAATATTAGCTGATCAAACAAAAACAGAGCAAGAATTCTGAAGAAAAAAGCTACAGTATTAGAAGCCCAAGTTAGCACTGCAAGCAAAATAAAATGGCTGATCAGTTGTCCAGAATTATCCAATACCTGTTTTCCGTTCATCACAGAAAACTGTTATTCAGATCTCTTTGTGAAATATTGTGCACAAATCTATTTAAAACTGTCCTATGTTTAACAAAACATCAGATGTGATGATTGAAACAGTTCTTTTGACATTATTACTAATGAGAATACACTGAAGGGAGTTTTGGATGCTAAATAATTATTACAACAATGACTGAATATTTATCCACTGAGAAAAAAAAAAAAAAGCCAACCAAAAACCCAAACATGCATTTAATCTAAAATAAAGGTAATACAAAATCCTTTTACATTAAACTAATACAGATATAGAGATAGCTATCCCTGAACCATCTTTGTCCTTGGTGTGATAAAGGTCTCTTCCCACTTCTTCCTTAATGAAGTTATCCTATCAATGGGTTCACTACTATGCAGTGATATACATAATGTATTTTAATACATTATGATTAATGAAATCCTAATACAGTAATCGATAATACAGTAATATAACACAACATTATCCAGACTCTGCAATATGTAGGAAACAGGAAAAAAAAAAGGGTTTAAGGAAAATCTCTTAAGAGTAAATCCTATGGGAAATTCCTCATAGCCAGCATATTACATATCCAAAGTGCCTGTTTGCTTTTGTCAGGGTACGTCTAAGGCAGAGCCAAGTGACCTAGCCCAGGACCAGGACCACTCTAACATCTGATCAGAGCAGACAGAGCTCCAGTAGACAGTAGGAATCCAGAGCCTGGCAATACTTTATTGGCTAGTACAGAGATAGTCTGAATACCCTGCTCTGACTGTGGTTCTTCTTGAAATATCAGTATTATGATAAGTGATGCTACTCTGGCCTAGGATCCAATGATCACAGTGTCATTTTGTTTTGTTAAAGACAATCTGTAGTTTAATTGCATCAAATAAAGGAATTTTGATGCTATAAATTATTTTCATACTTTAATTATTATTTTGATTTCATGTTTAACCAGAGTTCTTCTTAAAGATAATAAAATTTATTAATGATTGAAATTCAAATGAAATAAACACTATCCAATGATCAAATACATAAATCTTCTTCCATGTTCAAGAAAGCTTGATTTAAAAATGAAGAAAGGCATCAGTTTGTATTTTAACTCTTTCAATGGTTTGAAAATAGACAAGAAAAGAGACAAGGTTCTGTATAAATTTATTTTTTTCCCTCCCAGGTCCTATATGTTAAAAAAGAGTGTATTTTTCTTCAGAGGACCACTGTTTTCCACTGACCCCTCACAAATGATCCTTTTCGTGTGACTGATCTGTTAATGACCACAGTATATTCTGTCTCATATATTTTCCTCAGCAGCTGTAATCTTACCCTCTTTAAAAATTACTTCCTTAATGAGGCTATACCTGTGGTAAAATCATAATTGCTTTCTCCTAAATTTCTCATTTGGCACTAGATATGGTAATCACAGTTCATACCAAACTCAGTCCCAAAAGATCACTCCTATTACACTGATATGTACAATGTTTAGATCAGTACCACGATCCACCATGCTTTTTCAATACACAAATTTCTTGTGGATAAATCATTGTCTTGGGTTGCAATATATAACCAAAAATGTGTATTCTATTTGCCATCTGTTGAAACTGGTTGGGGAGGTTTATTTTCATTTGTATAACCCATTCCTCATAACTCCAGGGGGGAAGGGGGTGGGTGTCTTCTGTTAATGGGCCAGCTGTTAAAACCAGGTGAACAGTGTTCCTTATCTCTTCCACCCATCCTCCCTCCAGGGAGATATCTTCTGTTAATGCACCATTAAGGCTCATGACTGATAAAATTATATCATCCCATTTGAGATGCTCCACTCCATGGTAGGAGCCAAGAAGATAAAACCTGAGAATCAGAACACAAGGCAGCCTGCTTTCCACTGGATTTCCTGGGGGAAGACAATACCCATCTCTCCACCACTGGACTCTTTCTACAGGATCACCTCTACTCCAACAGAACCACATCTGTTACTCCAGGAGGATTTGTTTAGACTGCTTCCAACACCCTGATCAACATGGTGTCAGGTCATAGTCTGACCCTGTCAGGGTTTCTAGGGAGTTTTTTGTTTGTTTGTCTGCTTTTCTTTTTTTTTTTTTTTTTACTACTACATTTTTATTTTTAATATTCCTAGTAAAGAACTGTTATTCCTATTCCCATATCTTTGCCTGAAAGCCCCTAATTGCCCCTAATTGCAAAATTATAATAATTTGGAGGGAGGAGGTTTACATTCTTCACTCCAAACGAAGCTCTAGCTTTCCCTGGCAGATATGTCTTTCCAAACCAAGACAATTATGAATAATGCTGAAAAAAGTATATTCTTCTTAGATATTAATCGTCTTCTTATAACACTAGTATTTTGGAGTCAGATTCAGATAACATCTATTTTACTTCCACTCTGTCTTCCCCCCAAAAAAAATCTTAAATGTAAGAATTAAAACTAAAAATTCCTTATTCATTTTAGGTTTTTTCAAATGCATATTAAAAATGTAAGCCCTTCTCTGCTTAGCAGCTCTGTAGAATAGTTTTCCTAGGGTGAAGATTCACCAGTTCTCCATACAGAAGCAACTACTTTTTATTTTCCAGAAAGCAGGCTTTACTTAGTCTTGCCTACCTTCCTCACTTCAGTGTGTTAACTCCTCTCCACAGCCAGTTGTAGTCCTTCTATAGCATTTCACACTATTTATCTTTAATGTAAATGGTTGGGGTTTTTTTCTCACACCACTTTGAAAAAAACCTCCTCATTTTCTCTTTTGTTTTTGCCACAAAACCAGAAAAAAATTGCCATCAAAAAACCTGCACAATTCTGAGTGCCATTTATATACTCTAAAAGGTAAAGCTTTTTATAATGACCCTGTGTGTAGGCATATTTCTCAAAATGTCTCCCCTTGAGTTTGTATATAATTGAATGTCTTAGTATTTCCCTCTTTAAATGAATATTCTCTTCTTGTTCTGTGCTACCTACAGTAGGAAATGAATTTTATCCAACATTTAATGTTTGTCTAAATGTAGAAAAAATTTAGTAAACGGAAAAGACTGAAATGATTGTTTCCTTTCAGCCTTACAACTGTGCTGAAATCTTTAATATCTTCCTCATTCTGCCAGATCCCTTAATACTCTAAACCATTTTTTCTTAATGAAGGATTTTCATATCCATTAATTCATATGGTTTTCTAGTGAAACCTTTATGTTCTCTGTGTCCCATTAATTGCTAGTATTGTTCTGTTACCATTTTTTCTAACATCACATTAATTTATGCATCTGTGTCCATACAAATCTGCATTTTATTTCAGGTGCTAGTTTATTCATCTTATGTAAAATGCTGTGTATGGTTATTGTGAATTACTCCTCTGAGCTAATAGTCTTAGATTTCCTTTATTCTGTTTGCTACACTCTCATAACATTAGGTAGTGCATAACCATCACCACCCTTGGGCCATATCACACTATGATCTCAGGAATGCTCTTTAGCCCTCAGCCTTGATTACTGGCAGTTTAGCCGCCCTTGAGTTTATCAAAAACACTGTCTGCTCTCAAAACTTCTGCTTTTGCTGATATCTTCCTGGTGATTCTTTAAGTGACCTAAAGCACTTTTGACATGGTACTTGCAAGTTCTTGAAAAAAATCCCACAAGCTATTGCAGTTCTCATTACCTTTCCTTTGGGTCATGACATTGTCTTGTGTTGCATCATTTCCTTCACTATACACTTACATGTGGTTTTGTTGGTTGAACAATTGTAACTCAAATCTCTGCATATCGTCCTGCTTCAAAATTATTTACTGTTGCTCTTTAGAATTTGAAGTAATATTTCCAGTGTCAGACACAGACCATATTTCACAAGCTGTGAAAGCAACTAAGCAGACTCTTATGTTTAAAAAAATGAACTGGCTTTTGCAAGTTTGAACAGGCTTACTCACCCCATGTTAGTCAAAAAGTAGTTTAGTCATAAATGCTTTGTTTTAATCTTTATTTTCACAATGTACTTAAGGACATCCTGTACACGTCCTACTTCAGAATGAGTGAAGTTCTCTTCCATCTGTATTTTAGTTTTCTTTTCCTGACTTGCTCAAAGCTACTGCAAACATCACATATCTTGGAATAAGTCCATAAACTCTGCACTTTTTAACATTTTGTGAAAAGTAAATAATATTCAAGCTCCTTAAATATTTTTTAAGCAGTTCCTTAAGAGATGGATGTCCTTTCTTTCTCTCTCATGCAAATTATGCATTTTTAGTTTTGATATTTTACTTCTGGTCTATCTTGTGGTCAGAAGTCACCCAAAAATAGTCTGTTCTAGAATGGTGTATTGGCCCACTAGCATAGTTTAAGACAAGTTTCAATATAATCCAACAGTTTGTTCTAAGCAGTTCTCACTGTAGTCTCCTAAACATTCACATTATTGCCCACCATTTCTGCAACAATTTGCAAATGAAAACTTATTATTTAGACTTCCATACCTGTCCACTCTCTCAAACTCTCTTAAAAGAGATCTTTCAGCATGTACAGTGTATTCACCTAACTGCATTTCTGTATACTCAAAGGGTAAGTTTTTGCCATCTATCTATTTTTAGATATAATTTATTTTTAAACTATGCAAATGTTTTTAAATATCTTTCCTAAATGAATAATAATATTTTTTGATGCTTTGCATATGTGACTGATTTAGTAAGCATAGAATTTTTTGTCAAAATCAGAGGGGTGGAGTGGGAGCCTTTTACACAGTACTCCATGGGATAAGAGACAGGATACCCTATTCCCTACATTGATTCCAGCTAATAATGTCTATCACTGTAATGAATTTTCAGTAATAATGCAACTCTCATGTTTAAATTGCAGTGTATGAGATACATCAAAATAACTTGATCTCCTCATAATACTATGTATATATATTCTGTATTTTCCTTAAGATATTTGTTGCTTAGTGAGACTATTAAATTTGATTTACCCATGCTTATATTCCTCAAACTCCTAGGAAAGCACAAATCATACCAATTCTCCTAAGTAAGTATATTTTAATGTATTTTAGTGAGTCTATGTTGTTACCAAAAATTGCTGCTAACAGAAATCACTGCCTTCCTGCTACTGAAAGTCTCTGTAAAAGCATAATTGCGACAATTCTATCAGTTTGTCTTTGTTGGGCAAGTAATCAAGGATGGCAGACTGCAGCAGTCCAAAATAAGCCCATTACAGCCATTCAACAACAACTTACAGCACGGCCAAAGTAACAGAAAATGGAATAGTACAGCTGATAAGATTATATGTCAAAGCAGAAATAGTGAGGAAAACAGATTTGGGAAGTGCTTTTAAATATTTTTAGGGAAATAAATATTATTCTTCGATTAATATTAAAGGTTTTAATGATGCTATCCTATCGTTTTGAACGAGCAAACTGAATCATACAACCCAAGAAGAAGCAGGTCGCATTTGATATAGTTTTGCTTCACAGTTTTTCTTCTCAACTTTTATATTAATTAATTTCAAAATTGAAAATGTGTGGAGAAATATTAGGAAAAAAGACTTATGCTTTTCCTTTGTGGCTATAAAAATTGAATAAAAATGTTTGAATTCACTTTACAAAAAGAGACTATGACTGGTTTTCCAAAGTATTTACATACATATGTGTTACAAGACAGTGCAGAACAATGACCAAGTTTAGGGACTCATCACATAACCCCAAAATTGTTGAGGTCAGAAAAGACCTCTGGAGGTAATTTAGTCCAATTCCCCTGCTCAAGGAGGGATTCCTAGAGCTGGCTGGCAAGGTCTGGGTACAGATGGCTTTTGAATGTTTCCAAGGATGAAAACTCCACACCCTCCCTCTGCAACCTGTGCCAGTGCTCAGTCACCCTCACAGTAAAAAATTGTGACATCCAGACAGGGTGACCTCTGTTTCAGTTTGTGCCCTTTGGCTCTGGTACTGCCACTGAAAAAATCCAGGCTCTGTGCACATTCTATGTACCCTCAGGTATTCATATGGATTGGTAAGACTGATTATCCCTGTGTCTTCTCTTTTCTGTGGTAAACATGTCCCAGGTTTCTTTTTTTTTCTTCCTTGTGTCTCTTCATTGGACTCTCTCCAGTATGTTCATGCCTCTCTCGTACAAGGGGGACAGAGAACTTGACACACCGCTCCAGCTGTGGCTGAGTAGAGGAGGATTATTTCTGTTAATCTGCTGGCAATACTTTATATAATGAAGGCCAGGTGTTTTTTGCAAAGTTCCTTCCTAGATGGCTAGCCCCCAGCATATATTGACACCCTTAGTTTTTCCTCCCCCCAGGTTCAGAACTTTGCAATTCCCCTTGTTGATCTTCATGAACTTCTTTTCAGTCCATTTCTCCAACAAATCCAAGCCCCTCTGGGTGGCAGCATGACCCTCTGGGGCATAAGTCAATCCAGAAATAGACATGACTAAAATGAAAAAATAAACCCCAGAATATTATCTGACATTTTATTCTGTTCATTTCAAAAATCCATATGGTCTTGTATAAAGTGGATAAATTGGAAGAAGAGGAAAGAAAAGGAAACAGAAAAGAGGCAGAGATCATAAAGAGTGGTGCTATATGAAGCAAACACACAGCATAAATAAGGTTTTTTATTAGATATGAAAAAACCAGTGCAAGAAAATAGGTATTCTCAAAATGTTGAAAGAAAAATTACTTTGAAACAAGTCTGAAGAAAAAAAGAAGACTGAGAGCAGAAGCTAGGGTTCTTAGTGTTAACAATGAAGAAGACAAAACTAATAAATGGATGAAAATGTTACAATTACAATACTGGCTGGAAGGTAGACAAGAAGTCAGATGAACCATTGAAGGACAAGAATGAGATGTTAATGACAAATGAGTTTCATATTGCCAAGAGGCTGCATGAATCCTTTGCTAGTGTATGCATGAAAGAGTTTGAAGGTCATATTCCATAGCCTGGGATAAATTTTCCTGGTGAAGCAAGTGAAATGTTAAAAGTCTTTATGGTCACAATGAAGCAGGGAGTTAGGAAATTAGACCTATTAAAACTGACATAGTACCAGGCCAGGATAAATTACATCCTGAACATCTTCATGAAACTGTAACAAGCAGAAGGAACATCTCTGGATTAGGTATTTGTCTGAATATGAGAATGGAAAAGACTAAGCAATTCACCACAAGCAGCTAAGATAATTTATCATTTAAGTAAAGGACATAAATGTTACATGAGCACTACCAATCAAAGCTAAACATTAATTGATCTAATTTTCTGGAAACATTGATAGGAGAAATATACTTCATCATAAGAAATTGCAACTTACAGAAATTGCTCAGTACAACAATAAATATGTCGAATCACAAGGGCATAACTTTTATCTCTGGATGCTGTTTTAATCAGTGTTATTTTGAGGGACTGGGGGATGAATGGCTAAATTATTTGTCAAATATCAAAAAATTGGGATTTATGCTTTGGTCTGTTCAGTGAAAAGGCTACTTTAATCAGTCTAGTTATAAGTGGTTACTGGATAGTCAGTTGCAGGAATTAAAGGCCACCAGATATACTGATCGATTACTTTGTTATGTATGACCAAATTCAGAGGTGGGTTCGGGGTTGAATTAATCTTGTTAACGTTCTGAGTCACATGTTTTATAAAGACATTTTATTTAATAGGGTATGTGTGTGGTCTTTTGTGTGTGTGCACCTATATGTACATGAACTGTGTGTATAATATGTGTAACTTAATTTGTATTTATTTTTAAGTTTCATACTTACATCCTTGAGAAATTGCTATATGTTATGTTTTCCTAATGACATGTACATTTATTCAATGATTAATGTAAGTGCTAAGAAAGTTTTCAGCAGTAGAGCCCCACTAGAACTCTCCCACCATGATGTCATTAAGTTGACAGAATCAGTGATAGGATATATGCTGTGGAAAATATCAGGTACATAAGAGGACACTTGTGATAAACTATTCAATTTTACTTGTCAAAAGGCACACTTCATGGTAGAAGAACAGTTTACAGATCTAGAAGTCAGCATTTCAGGACTATCATGAAATATTATGCAGGGTGATGAAGCATAGCAGATTCCAAACATTTCTGAAAGAATAGCAAGCCATGGGAAGTCAGGAAGAAGGAAGGAAAAAAGGAAGGAAGCAAGCAAGCAAGAGAGCAGGAGGTGATTCAAATTCAGATGTAATGCTAAGATGTTGGCCAAAGACAAAAGCCTGAAATTTGGATACAGGTTAGGATTTGGACTGTCTTTTATGTTATTGAGGTTACACATATTGATTGTGGGGAAGGTTTATGTCTATGTAAAAAAACATTTGTGACAAAACATTAACAGATTTATTTAAAGATATTATAGGTAGATGTTCTGGTTTTGCATTCATTGACATTTGGTGAGGATGGAAGAAGGAAATGATTTTTCTAAGAGAAACTGTTCATAGTTTCCTCCTTGCTTGACAAAACCAATCAGTGTCTCGTTTTGAATACTGACACCTTGTTAAACCACTAGAAAGCTAAACACAGCTCTGTGAACACATATTAAAAATGAACAAATCCCAGGAAAGCTCTTCTTCTTCCAGTCTGGGAACAGGTAACAGGTCAGCCTAGCCCCTTCCATGCAGGCGGGCTGGGCCGGCCAAGCCCCTTCCCTGGGGAGCCCGCTGGGCCCCTGTTGAAAGAAACTCCGGGCAGGAGATTGATTTTTAACTCCTTTTGTGCCTTTATTGAGTGGGGGAGCTTGGGGTGGAGTCGCCTACGCCGCCGCTGCTGCTCCCTCTGGTCACCGCTGACACCGCTGAGGAGGAGGTCTAAGACGATCCTGCGGCTCACGCTGCAGAGTCGGGATTCCTGCCTCACGGGGGTTCCCAGGAACTCTCTCTGCTTGGCTCGGTCTAGGGATGTCCCTCTTTTCGGTCACCTTTTAGGTCACAGTGAGAACACTCCAATGAGTTGGAGACTATCCCCGGGTAGCTGGATGTCCCGCTCTTACAGCAGTGTCTTTCATAGGTCTCGGTTTTGGGTGGGCTTGTTGTTCTAGGGGCCTTTTGCTGCCAACTGGACTTCCACTTGGAGCCCAACATTAAGGGGGTCCACTCGATTTCTATATTGGGCGGCGTCTCGTGGTTTGACGAGCAGGCGGGGAGCAGCAGAGGCCTAACCCGATGGAAGGGAAAGGGGAAACTTGGGATTTGGGGAAGAGGGGAATATACAACTTGGAATACAGGGGACTGGGATGATGTGAGGGTACAGTGCTGGCACAAACAATCTGAAATAACAGGTATGTGACAGTATAACTTCAAATATAACAACAAACAGCATAACAATGCAACATACAGCATAACAATGCAACATACAACATATATAATGCATAACAGTGATTAACTTGGAGTCTCTTGGTTCTATTCATTTCACCTGTCCCGGGGAGCCCGCCAGGCCCTGTCTGGGCTGGGCTGGGCCCAGCAGCTGTTAATATCTTGCCACTGGGCCAGTTCTCCCCTCCCGCAAGGCCAGGCTGACCCGCGGCGGGAATTAAACACAGTACAGGCCTGAGAGCAGACATGTGGACAGAGTGGCTGCTGCCATTCTGCCCGAACCCCCTGAGATCCTGGCACAGCCCCAGCACAGCCGGAATCTAGCACCGTGACTGCTTTGACCATCATGACCGCCGCAGGCCCCGGGCGAGATATTGACTCTTTCATTACACAGATGAAACTTACAAAGCACTAATCCCCTCTCAAGTGAGAGAAAAAGAGTGAAGACACGAAGAGAAACAACTTGAAGACACCAAGGTCAGTAAAGGAGTCAAGTGCCAGATGAAAGGAGAATGAGCAAGTGCCTAAGTTTTAGGCTGAAATTCTTATGTACGGCCATAGTGATGGACTGTGATATACTAGAATATCCCTTTAATTCATGGAAAAAAAACATGGGGAGATGGAGTGTTCAAATTATAGACAGGAGCAAAGGCATTTTTGCTGAAATAAGTAAATGTTGAAGCAGCTGTGATCTCATGAGAAGCTTGAACAGAGAGAGAGATGGGAGTGATGAAGACTCTTTGCCGTCAGGGAAAGAAGAAGACCTCTGTTCCTGGAGATGATCTCAGAGATAGATGAAGAGAACCTTTGCTTTTGAACAGCTCATCCTTAAAATAGTACCCCATGAGTTTGACATGGTCCATGAATGCAGCTATGGGAAGGCTATATGAGATGGGAGGGACTTCACGAATGCAGATTTCTGGGAGGCTGCTGTTTGTGAGAATTGAAGCCATGAGAGAACTCTTTTCTTGTGGAGAAGTCTCCATGATATAGCAAAAAAGACTCCTCTCACCAAGAGAACTGATGCAAGACTATTTTAGAGGTAGTAAACTGATCTAAGTCCCAGGTTTTGTCTCTGTACATTGTCAGTGGGAAAGAAAAGAAGGTTATGGGGGGAGAAGTGTTCTGAAGGTTTTAATCTGATTCTTACTATTTTTTTTTTCTTTCGGTTCTGTTTAAATAAAGTGTTCTTTATACCCTTTAAAGTTTGAGCTTGCTTTGCTCTTTTCCTAGTCCTATCTCACAGCAGAAAAAGAGTAAATAATTCTAGTAGGTGCATTGGCATTTAGCCAGCATTAGTCCCACCACATTAATTGCTGCATTGGCCAGGAAATCTCAAATTAGTGAACCAAAACCACTACAGTAGAGAAGGTTGAGATTATGATTTTTTAAATTCTGGATATGCCAAAAGTCATATCAAAAAAGAGCCTGTAGAATGTAGCACTAAGAATGCTAATGAACCATTAATGAACAGACAAGATGTCCAACAAGACCTCCAGCCACTTATAAGAGAAAAAGGTAGCAATGCAATCAAGAAAAAAAAAAATCTAGAGAATAATCGGGAAAGGCTCCTTTGTAGATTTCTGACCTTTAATTCTGTTCCTGGAGATAATTTGCAGCCCAAATAATGAAGGTGAAACATCTCAGTTTGTGAGTCAGTCCCATCTATTGAACAGCCATAATCTCAAACCATTTCTGGAGATTTCAGGCCAGTACATTGATGTCATCTTAATAACACATTCTTAATAATAAATATCTAATTAGTAAACATCTTCACATTCAGTTGATGAAAGATTCTTCAGCCGTAAGAAGTGAAGACTAGTTTAAAGGTGAAGCAACAATCAGGCTCATCTTAAAAACAGAAATCCAGATGGAGTCTCAGCCTTTGGCTAGTGTAGACAGAGTAGAGTAGATATGAGAAATAGATGGGTGCTTAAAATCTAACCTGCCTGAGAGAAAAAGACTAACCTTTAAAAAGATGTCATTCCCATTTTCTTCACATAAAACAGCCTGGAGATGCATGTTATATGTCCCTGGTAATTTTTCATTTTATACTCAATTAGCTAGAAGTGCTTGCTTTCTTTCAAATTGAAGACTCCAAATTACTTTTGAAAAAGAAAATAAAATTCTAATATCAAAACAAAAGCACAAAACCACCATATGACACATAGGTTGCAATTTGTGTTTCCCTATGCTGTGTAAAAATGAGTAATGAATATTTATTTGTTAATTGTATTGTGTGCTGAGAATGTTCTTGGTACATTCTTGTAGAGTCATGTTTCTTAGTTTACAGCATTTGAGCAAAAGTTCAAGCCAAAAACACATATTCGTAGTAAGACTCACAATAAAGCTAAGGAGACTTTTAAATGTTGTAACCTCTCCTTTTTAAAAACATTTTGTTATCAAACAAATTTATATCATTCAATTAACTATTAAAATATATTATCTCAGATGACAATATATTTATATTGAGTTCTGAAAAACAATTAAATCCATGTTTTTCACAATATTTGGGTACGGTTTTTTGCATAATTATTCTTCCTGTTGACTAAATTCTGAAGAATCTTGTTTTGAAATTACTACTATTAACAGAAAAATATTACTAAAAGAAAATTTATATGTGTTGTGACGATGCATTGAAAAAAGAAATAAAATGAAAGAAGATAACTGCTTCAACCTGAAATAGTAGTTTCATTTTAAGAAATGGTAGAACCGTTCCTTGAAATCCTCAGTTAAAACTAATTAGACAGAAACTGAAGCACACAATCTTTTCCTGTTTACACCATTATATTTTTTTCTTCTGAGTGTAAAACTTGAAATAGTCTGGAAACTATCTTTTTTAATCACAGAAGCCTCGAGTTTCAACTCAACTGAATTTTCATTAATATAAAGGTTTTGGATTAGTGACCGGTTAAATATCACCAGACATCTGACAGGAATTTAATTTCCACACATGTGCATAATGTATTAGGCTGAAAATTAAAGGCTTCTAATAAAATTGAATGTTGATTTACTTAAAGAGATTCTGAATTAACTCATTTGTGCTTAAAGTCATATCTGTTTGTATTTAAAGACCTGTTCAACTTTTCAGAGCATCCTGTAGCTACAATATGGAGAGCTCTGAATTACCTATAAAATTAGTTAATGAAAAAAGTAAGGGCACACGAGTATGTAGAATTTCAATGACAATATTTAAAAAAACCACGGCATATGTCTTCAAAACTTATTGACCTGTGGCTTTTTCTTACAGTAGCAGAAGTCAGAAAAATCTGAACATAGTTAAGATTAAAGATAAAAAATAAATTAATGTATTTCTTCAGAAAGCTCCTGGTTAATTTTTTTTCCTCCTGATGTAGCTCGTGAAAACTTGGGTCAATTTTCATGTATTGAGAGAAGCTAATTTACTCTTTATAAAAATACCGGTCTCAAATAGTTTAAAAAAAATTGCTTCAGGAAGTAGCAATGCAAGAACTTTGAACCAAACATATTAGTCAGCTAGATAAAAAAAAAAAAAGTATAATTAATTTTATTGCATTAAAATATCTTTCTGTTCTCCTCGATTTTCAAGTTTTATTCCCATCCCTTTTGATTCTCTGTATGGCTAATAAATTTTCTGGGAATTTCCTTGTTTGAAGCTCATTTTTCATCCAGACCCTGTTTAGAATAGTGTTCTTGTTATAAACTGATTCACAATTACAAGACAACTCTCATCATCATTCTGTCTTGTTTTAGTGTGATGAATCTATTTTTGTTGTGGTTACCTTGTCATTCTTCCAAAGTCTGATTCCTTTAATTCTAAGTGGAAAAATGTTCATAGTGATATATCAGGATGAGATATTGTTTGTTATGTATGACTCAAAAACTTATTCTTTGACCCCTTCTGTTCTGGGGGAAAAAAAACCTTCATAATCCTAAGGAATTTAGATTTAGAAAGGACTGGAAGCCTAAATCTTATGGTAAAGCCTGTTCCTTAAATTGCATTTACAGTCTCCTATATATATATCCATTCTTCTTATTCGTCATTACCAGAGAAAATGTCCTACAGATGTTGCAAAAACCAAAAGGAAAAACTCAAGCTTTTACAAAAGCAAGCATCTTTCAGTAGGATCTGAAAAATGCCCACCAATGAATTGCATAGAAGTAGCAGACACCTGCAATACACTTTTAAAAGTAGGTATAATTTATGATTTGAAGTAATGGCTCATGCTGAGGGGCAGGAAATCAGTGAATCATAGACTCTCTTTCCAAAATGGAGTTTGTCTCAGGTTTCTGCTTTCTCAGCACAGGTCTTAAGCTTCTTTAAAATTGTGAGGTCCTCTCCACAATGGCAGCAATCATCCTCTTCTGTCTAGGGATAACTTTGCAAGGTGTGCTCCTGTTCAGTCAGTAGCATTATGGCAATATAGAAGAATATGGAAGATTTAGCACTTTGGTGATTTTTTTGTTTTGTTTCATTTTCTCTTTTGTGGTACTTTAGAAGAGAACTCTCCTGCTTTGTGATTAAGGATGGAGGAAGAAAAAAATATATCTACTCTCAAGAAACCATAGATGTTTTGAAGCACTGGAACAGAAGCAGTAGAAAGAAAAGATGCTACCTGATACTGGGCCCAAGGTGTGCTGAAGGTTTTCAGTCCTTACTGTGCATAAATCCATCAGGTTATGGAGCACTTTCTGTCAAACATTTTGTTCTTGGATATTCACATCAGCTGTGATATTAATTTGACTTTCAGCAGAAAAGAAAATTCAAAAATGGAGTTCAGGTGAAATCAACATATTTTACTTGATCTTGTATTAAAACCGAGAGATTTAGGCTGCTTTAGAAAAAGGTCAAAAAGCATCACTATTTGAAGAAACAACACATGGCCAATCTGGAGGAATGAATGATTAATGAAATTTAGACTCCACTAGATAGTGTTTTAAAAGTGAAGTGTGTGTGAAGAAAAATTTGTAAAGATTTTAAATATAGGTAATTAAAGAGTTAAGGAAAAAAACAAAGAAGCCCAGAATCATTTATTTGAAACATCCCACTGTGAAATGTGAAATGACTTGTTCAAAGTTCCACCTATGCCTTGTGCATCACTAAGATATGCAAAGGATTAAAACAATAGAGAAGGAAAGATTAATTTTATCCCAGGTTTATGTAGTGGGTTGATCCTGGCTGGACATCAGGCACTCACCAAAGCCTCTCCATCATTGCCCTCTGAAGCTGGACAGAGAGAAAATATAGCAAAATTCATGAGTTTAGGATCATGTGAGAGAGCACTCACTGAATACCATCATGGGGGAAAAAAGACTTGAATTAGGGAAATTACCTGAATCAAAATCAGAGGATGATAATGAGGAGTGAAACAAATCTTAAAAACTCTTGACACCCAACCCCACTCTTTCCTGGGTTCTATCTCCCCACCAGCGGAACAGGGAGACTGGGAATGGGGTTATGGTCAGTCCATCACAGGTTGTCTCTGCTGCTGCTTTCTCCTTCCCTCATACCACGTCCTAATAGTTGTGGCAAATGCACAATTTTTAAAATATGGACTATGACTGAGTTAATTTCAGATTGTGTCATCCGTTTTCCAAAAAGACTGAAATAGCTGAAGATATTAAATGATAATATTTTATACCTTTTCTCCTCGAATACACATCTGAAAAATAGTTTTTAGGTTAAATTAAATCCAAATATCAATACCTAAAATATGCTATATCTTGTCACAATGTAGTTCCACAAACTGAAACACTGAAATGTAAAAGAAAGAACTAGATTTCTGTCACTGCTTAAGAAAATGCTGTCCTATTTAATGGCTCCAAACAAGTTCTCTTTTTGAAGGAAGTTTGTAGTAATGCATATACACATTTTAAAAATTCACTATATTCCAAGGGACAAAAAAAAGCTGAGAGAAATAAGCCTAAGAGCTGGTGTTATTTTTTCTGTTATATGTTCAAGATGTTTTCTGTTCTGCATTTATAGATTTAGTTCCTATTATCTACATCTACTGACAGAAAGTCCAGATTTTTTTTTTTATTTTTTAGGCTTTATATTAATATAGGAAAGAAATAAACTGAAAGAATGGGAGAAAAAAAGAACGTCAAAATATTTGAATGCAATCTTTTATGAAGAGATGTAAATGTTACTAGTTCAAATTCAAATATTTGTGCCTTGCACCATCAAAGTTATAAGGAATTAAGCATTCAGAGGAAAAGAAAGATTTTTTTTTGGCAAGGCTGTTTGGGGTTTTTAGTTTCTTTTATAAAGTTCTGATGCCCTGAAACCACTCATTTTGATTTATACATGAGATGAAGCACCTTTATAGTAGATGTTATGTGATTCAAATGATCTGTGTGACCAGCAGCCTCCCTGTCAGTATGCAGAATGAGTGTATCTGTCTCTCTGTATCTCTTAAGCAATCTCTCTTGTCTCTGTCTTTCAAACAGCATTAAAAGATAACCTTTTTATTGACTGACATTACTGCTAGTCGTGAAGTTACAGGTTTGTTGAACGTTCCACTGACTGGTCAAGTATTCATTTGAAAAGGGCCCGAAATTCTCATCAGCATGTCGACTATTTGTGTTATTCTGTAAGACTGTGGCCAATTGATTGAAAGAAGATTAATAAAGATCTGTGGAATTGCAAAGGGTTTCCAAGGAAGTAAACAAACTGTATAGAACTGCTATCATAAAAACACTATCCCTGACTGATAGCATAAGCCTCTTTCTAGGCACAGCTCATCAAGATAAAGGAATTCCTATGATATAGATAGCAAATTATTACGGCAAAGTAACCTGTTATTGTACAGTGCAATCAACAGATATATGTATTTTAAGGTTGATCTTTTTTTGTACTTTTTATGTTCACTAAGGCTCTGCAGAAATCCTAAAATAAAGGATAGTAGTTAGGGATCTTTGTTAGAATTCTTCCCTCCTACACCACAAAGGAGCATTTCCTATTATTTTACTCATTTGAAGTACTTATCCTGGAAGTTCTATAAAACATTTCACTGAAAACATAGCTTTTTAGGGCAGGCAGTAAATGTATTTAATGCCATTTTTACCCTAAAATCTTAGAGAAAACACAGACATGGAGAGACAAAGTCATGAGAAGGGAATCTGATCCTCCTCAGTTCATTTAATGAAACTGAAGCAGAAAGATACTGGTGTACTTAAACATTCTGCCTTCAGCTTCACAGGGGAGAAACAAAAAACAAAAACTCCAGGCCTTTCTGAATCCATAATCTCACCTGGATCCACCTATTTAGAAGAGGAAGGAGAATCTTAGTTGGCAGATTGGCTTTCTTAGTGATTCACACTTTAAGCTAACAAATGTGAGGGATGGGGTCCAAAACTGTAACACTTGTGTTAACATCCAGCCCATAAGCAATGGTCTGGATGTTACCTATGAAAGCAAAGAGGAGTGTCTTCCAAAAGGCTGTGCCAAAAGGGTGAGGCAGTCAGCAATGCAGCTGATATATCTATACCAATGGGTAGTAAACAGGAGTAGCTGGAAGTCATGGTGCACCTGGAAAGCTATGATGGTTCAGTTCACTGTCACAGAAACTTGGTGGGATGAATCACACTTGCATGCTCTGATCCTGCTGGGGAACAGCAATCCCATGGCATCTGAATAAGAAGCACAGCAAGCTGCAAGCAGTTCAGAAGATGTTTGGAGTGTATTGAGGATAATTTCTTAATTTATGTGATACAGCCTGACCAGAAAATAATTTTTTTTAGCCCTGTGCTTGCCAACTTACAAGAGCTAATTACAGAGGTTAAGATTGGTGGCAGCCTGTACTGTCATGATCATGCCCTGACCATGAAAATAGCAGAAAGCTGGAAAAGCTCTCCTAAGAAAACCCAAAGTTGAGGTTTTTCAGCCTGGAGAGTAGAAGGGTTTGGGAATACTTCATTGCAGCCTTTCAGTAGATAAAGGGAGCTTAAAATGGAGATGGAGATAGAGAATTTTTACCAAGCCCTGTAGTGACAGGAAAAGGCAAAACAGCATTAAACTATAAGGAGTTGGATATAAGGAAGAAATATTTTACGATGAGGGTGGTGAGACATTGGAACATATTGCTCAGAAAAGTTCTGGATGTTCCATAATGTTGTTCATCCCACTGAGTTCCAGTGATAGGATCATAGCTTTCCAGTTACACAGTGGCTTCCTGCTTCTTGTGTTGGCAGCAAACATGAAACTTTAAAAAACTGATTACACATAAATATAACCATACGTAGACAGCTATGGGACAAGAGATCAACATTTTCCCTGATCCAGTCTACTCTATCAAAGTTCAGTCTGAATGGAGACAACTGATATCTACAAATGTCATATGACCCTCTAGCTAGAGACTATCCTGCACTGAGATATCTCATTCTTCTTCTTCAAAATGTTAACTTTCTTTCTGGTGAAGAAAATAATTCAAATTATTTTAAGGTGGAAAGAGAAGCAATAGATTTAACATAATAATTTATATCCTGGTCTTGTAACCAAGTCACTTTCATAGACTCATAAAATCATAGAATACTTTGTGTTGGAAGGAGCCCTCAAGATCACTTAGTTCCAACTCCTCTGCCATAGACAGGGACACCTACCACTAGAACACTACATCCACCCTGGCCTTGAAAATTTCCAGGGATGGGGCATCAACAGATTATCTGGGCAACAATTTGTATGTGATATATAAAAACAGCACTCATAACACAAGGAAAATTATGCTGGACTTCCCTCTCCAACTGCTTGAGTTATACATTTTCTAGAATTCTTGTTTCCTTTTTCTGGTCTAATTTATTTGATTTTTCTCTTACTTTGTCATGCTCTACTTAAAAAGAATTGAGTGAAGATGATGTGATTGATACCTGTGATATTGTCATATCAAATAGCTTAGTGGTTAGGACGTTTTCTAGGGAAAAAAAAATACATTAAGAGAATGTGCACCATGATGTCTAAATATTAAAAAGATTTTTGTTTGCTGGGAACGTTGTGAGGAAACAAAAATCACCCCAGAAAATGTTCCAAGGAAATTAATAAAAGTAACTACAAACAAGGTAAATTTTTGTGTTTTTTAACAACAACAAAAAAGCTTCACAGTGTCTCCAAACTCTCCTCATCACTTTGAAAACATTACTTTTGCTGAAAATCCCTTTTGTATTTCATTTTTCTGTCATAACATCTAATATTGTATAAAATTGTGAAGATATAATGTCTGTGGTACTGTATGGTAATTTTCCAAAATGCAAAGAAGATCATTGTACCATATAGCTGAATTGAAGAATTCAGATTAGAATCAGATAAAATGCACTTACTTGAACAAGCTAGTAATTATACTGAATCATGTAATGTGTCTCTAGAGCTACTCCATTCTAGTTTGCTTAAAGAGCAGCTGACTCTGAAAGCACACTGTTTACAAGCCATTCTGTTCCCATATTATATATTTTTCAATATTTATCTTACATTGTTCTTTACTACTAGGAGCATTTGCATGAAAACGGGATCTTTGTTTTTTGGGAGTCCATCTGCTACTGCTGCTTATTCTCAGCCTGAAGTCATAATCCAGTGTTTGAGACATCAGCCTTACATTTAGAGGAACCAGATGAATTGTCATTATAAACAAAGTGTAAAAACACCCTCAGATTCTGTCATCAGAAGTGGTTTAAAAGGAGAAATCTGAGAACTCTCAACCATGAAACTATTTTCCTACAAGTGCACATAATGATGCACAGCTAGGAAATCAATAAGAAGAATCAGGAACTTCTTTAAAAGGTATGAAGGTACTCCAGGGAGCTAGGGAACTAGATTGCAGAAAGTGGGTTTTGCTATGGTAACACCACCTACACCTCTTAAGTTCTCTAATGTCTTCAAAACCTATGCTGATTTTACCTTATTACATGAATTTCTTACTCAGACAAATTCTCACTTATCAAGTAGGATACCAGCAGAGACATTGTCATGACTTTGAGAGGAACAGAGAATTTGCAATCCAGACAAGGTCCTCTAAAAAACTCCATATTTTTATGGTTGGCTTTGACAGAATACAGATTTATATTTGTATTCAGTGTTTCTGATTGCGACTAATGAACTGGAAATGTCATTCCAGATGTTTATAGAAACATTTGAAAAAAAATGAATGGATTAAAAAAAATGAAGAAGAAGAAAAAGAAAAAGAAAAAGAAGAGAAATTAAAAGAAAATAAAATTAAATGTAAGTAGTTATTTAAACTCTTTCTCTACTTGACACCAAGGTCCCATACCTGCTAAGACAATTTGCCACTACTACAGCTTATCTGTCTCTTATCAATTCACGCAGAAACATGGATGATTGGCTTAGGGAAATTAACTTTTTGTTAACTGATGCCCAGTGAGGGAAGTCACATCCCAAGTAATAAATACAAGATGCAGCCTAGGATATAGAACTGTTTTCCACTATTTTAAAGATGCTAGAAAAAACAGCTGTGAATATATATTGTGGGCCAAGAGATTACAGTTGTGTGTAGTGGTGCATTGAGCTGTGCTCACAAGTTTTAAGTTTATATGATTAATTTTATTTAAGTTGGAAAAATGGTTTGTTCCAGACCCCCCTGTTCATGGCTGCATTTGCAGTTGGTTTACCCCTTCCAGAAAGTGCTGTTCCCCTAGCAACTTTCCTGTCCATCAAAAGTATCCCTTCCCACAGAACCTGTCAGTCACTTAGAAGGCCTCTCCCCCTTCTGGAAAGCTCTGGGAAGCCCGACTCCTGATTGGAACAGGTTCTGGAAATCCCCTACTCCCTTTCAGGGATTGGCCCTTTGTGTGTCAATCTACCCCCCAACTCCTCCCTTTGCATCCCCCTATTGGTTGAATGTTTTTGTACACGCCCCTTGGCATCTGTTCCTTATAAGCTCCCGAACATCAGGAAAGATCGCTTTTTTCCTGAGGACGTCCACGTGAATAAACCCTCCCCTGTTCTACCTCAGAAAAGAGTCTCCTTTTCCTCCTTTGCCAAAGCTGCATTTTACATCCAGTGCTTGCTTGCCAAGAACACACCGGGTGGGCTTTTGCGGACCTGTCCAGCGAGGCCCTACCGAGAACTGTGCACGCTTCCAGCCAGGAGGGCTGCCGGGCAAAATCGGGAATCACTGGTCAGTGACCCACGAAGCGTGACCACAGTTGTACATACATAAGCCTAGAGAGTGTGCAAGTTTGTGGGTAAATACATAAATGATATTAGGCAAAAGGCTAATACATTGGTGATTTCTTTGTCATTGTTGCTTTCCATGTATTTATATTGAGGAGGAACTGAACATTCAAAACCCTAAAATATTTAGTCTGAAATTATTTAAATTTTATTACAATGGCAAGATGTCTCAAATAACAGCAATTCTCCTGTCCATGTCATTTGGTTTTCATTCTCCAGTTAGATTAAATTTTCAGATGGATTAAGAAAACAAAACACAGCTCATAGTTATTGCAGTTTCCTACTTGTCCACATTCATCGCAGCAAATGTAGTCCAGTTAGCAAATGTGCAGGGAAAACCAAGCTGGGAGATAGTGTGAGGTTTTAAATTTCCAAAACACACTAGTTATTCAGAAAGCATTTCTAAAACTATATTCTGTGACTTAGAACAAATTAGAATTCTGCTGAGATTTTCTATCAATCATGGTTCACTTTATTGAACTAAAATTTAGGTCTGCATTCAGGTAGTGTGGTTTTGTTTCATAACAATGTACAATTTCACTGCTGTTGACCAGTCTGAATAAGGATAGTAAAGAGCAACCTAAAGCTGCTATCATCTGTTTTCATTTCATCCTTTGTCTTGTGTTTTAGCTGTGTTCATCCTCCTTTCTTAATTTCTTGTTGCTTGGTCTGCCTTATTTCTCAGCTATGTGATATTACTTGCAATTGGGGATGCAGTTCCAAGCATTTGAGAAGGCAACATGGAAGGAAACAGTGAAATTTATGAAAATCTGAGAGAAACTTTGGTGTATTGTAGAGAATTTATGTGGACTTTTGAAATAATTCCCTGTGCCTGCTGGAGATGGTGTTCCAGTGAATCCCGGCTGCCCTGGCTGGGAATTGTTTCAAGTCTGGTTGGGCAGTGGCTAGCAGACCGGCCACTACCTCCTTGGTAGTTCAGAAGCTGCACGAGAGCTGTTAGTGAGGCTCGATGAAGGTAAGAAGAAGGAGGCCTCGTGGCAAGATAAGAGTTTATTGTCACATGCACCCCATGGTGCAGGCACTCACGCGTCCCAGGAGAGAGAGAGAGCTAAGAGGGCCAAGGCCAGAGCCAGGCCCAGGCCCAGGGGCCTGGGCCCTGAGCGAAGCCCCAGCCCGAGGCAGAGGCTGAGAGGCAGAGAGAGCGAGCAGGAGGAGCTCACTGCTTATCAGGGACTAGGGGAAGGGGGTGGACACAAGAGGGAAAACTAATCAGGGAAACGGGGAGGGCACACAGCCAGCAAATAGGAAACGAGGGGTGGGGCATTCCCAGCCTGCTCCAATCCAGGACCGAGCCCCTCTCCGAAGCCTCTGGAATGAGGGGGGCAGGCTTCCCGGAGGAGACTAACAGATGATTGACTACATATAGTAACAGAGGGGAACAAAGGGAATTTCTCAGGCGGGAGATTGTACCAAATGGGGAGAAGTACAGGGGGAACTTGGGAAGAACCATTATAGAAAAAATGATTATTAACAATAAGTAAGAACTAGAAAACGCGCCGCTACAGACTTTCTGTTACTGAGTGACTGCATGAAATGTTTGACATGTACTTATTTGAAAAAAACCCAACTATTAGACTTTGTCACATCAAAATCTTTCCTATATCAAACTTAAATTGTATCATCTACTGTATATGGTCTGGCAATGCCCTGTAATTTCATTTATAAAAAAAAGATCTCTATTCTTAAAAATAAGAATTTTTACACCAGCCCCTCATGTAAATGTCAGAGACAGATTTTTTATCAGTGTTCCAACTACTTAAATATGTATTAGTATATATAATTGAAAACAAAGAAACAGCAGCTCCTTCAGTTCTCATTTTGTTATTTCTTACACGTCTTGGTTCCCCTCCCTAAATTTGCTTAGGACATTGCTTTTTGTTCAGATTTTATTTTTCTTCAGGCACATGAACTAATAGCCTTTCTCTTTCATTTCAGGTTTAGAACTGACAGCTCCATCAAAGAGATTTTCTAAGAGAGATTAATGACTTTCATGAATCCACAGTGGACACCTGAACTGCTTTATTAGTTCTCTTTATCTTTATCTAATAACTAATGAATATTTTCTATCACATGCTAATTAAAATTGGTTTTTTATCCACTGTGTTTCCAGTTTCTGAGCATTCTGAGTTTTGATCTTATATTAAAGATAACTTTTTTAAGGTCTTATATAAGATCCTAGTCAATTATACTTTGCCTTCTAGATCAAATTCCTTATGGCCCAGTATTAAACACACACTTATTACAGAGAGACTATAATTTCCTTCTTACATGTCTGAAAACAGGTTCAATTACTAAGTCTGGAAAAGGTTGAGTCTTGCAATTCATTTACACCATTTTTGCTTCACTAATTTGACACAAGGAGTTTATAAGCAGTCTCAAAAGTCTCAGATAGATTGGTGAGGATGTTTTAGATTCTCAGAAAATTTCTCTGCTTCTTGGATTTCCAACAATGCATTTCAAAATATCTAATAAAATAATACATAAGTATAATTTACTTTCTGATTTATTTTTACATAATAAAATAGTATGACTTTAATAGAATTCTATACTTACATATGTTGACATAATCAAAATTTATATTTTGAAAAATAAATACTATGGAATTATGTATTATTTAAAAGAAGATATATTTAATAGATTTTATCAAATGTTACACTTTAATTAAATGATTTTAAAACATTTTATCAAATAATTTCTGTAAGGAGAAACATATTCCATGAGCTTTTGATAAACAATTCTTTATAAACAATTTTCCTCCAAACCCTTCCATGACATGTTTTTCCTCAACCAATTTCTGTGCTCCTGCTTATGCATTTTTGCAATAAAAAATGATACTGATATTTGCCAATCATATGATCCAATGTCCAACATCAGAGTTCACATTTCTTTCTTAAAACTCTTAATTTCTCATAGTCTTAGAATATATCAGATACAGAAGAAAAAGATATTTGTGGGATCAAAGTGAAACAATTTAAATTTAAGCAAAGTTTAACTGATCTACGGCATGAGATATGTTCTCTGGATATCAATACTTCTTGGCAGTGTGCACAGGAGGGTGATAATTTGGCACATATCTATCATTGCCTTTCTATTAAATATGTTAGAAATTCTATGATATGTTAAGTCATCACCTAATCTATCCATCTTTACTATATTTAACCTAAATGCATGTGAATGTAGTCTTCTGGTAGAGAGACTGTGATTGCCCCCAGTTTTGCAAAGCTTTGAGTCCTTTCAATTCAGGTGCAATCATATTTCTCTAAAATAATTGAATATATATACATATTCTGTAACATCTAATTTATAAAATTTATTTTAAGACTAGATGATATGGAGAAAACTAGTTGCTCCTTCTTTGCTTATTCAGGTTCAGAATTTAAAAGAAACATATTTGAAACAGAACTTGAATATGACTTGCACACAGACTTATCAATGAGGTGCTGCAGGAGTAGGAAGTCTTGTTTGCTTGAATTTTTGTAGCTTCTCTGAGTTTTAACTTGTTGTTATACACATTTTCTATAGCTGTTTGTTAACAGCTGTTTGGATTTTTAAATTAGGCTTAAACCCAAGACTGTGAGACTCAGTCACATTGAATAACACCTTACAGCATAGTTGGTCTCACTGACATGTACCTAAATAAATTAACTGTGTAGAAAGGCAACAGAACCTAGTCTTACATGAGATGTCAGTTTTCATAATTATCTTTTCCCTTCCCTTTTCCCTTCAATCATTAAAGCTAATAGTGGTCAGTTCCTTAAATAAAAACAAATATGGATAATCAGCAACTTTCTTAGATAACCACATACTGTATTTTATTGTTTCAAATATGCATTTTTTCCTTTGCATATTTTCTACATATATGTATGTATGAAAAGGGTAGACTTCTTGAAATGATTTTTCATACAATGAACAACATCAGATTAATATGGTAAATACCTATTCTCCTAGGTTCTTAATTTTGCTGAGTAATATTAATGTCTTAATATTAGCTGAGTAATGACTATCCAATAATCATTTCAGGTTCTCATTCACATAATTATAGCTGTAACTATCTGAAAAAAAAACTCATACAGATATTGACAGAGCATGTAAATTATTTTTCACCTACCTTGCTCAGAGTTACAAAATCAGACTCTACAAGAAATGAATAAACAAATTATTTCCATATCTTCTTAAGTAGTTCCCTAAGTAGTTTCCTAATAGTTGCCTTAGTTCCCTAGTTTCCTTATTTTCAGTAATTTTTGATGACTGGGGGAGGCTGCCACCGATTATAACTATTACGTCACCCATAATTACATCCTTTGTTTTTTCATCTATTGTGTTTACATCTGTCTGAATCTGTTGTTTTGAGAACCTTGGAGATCAAGGAAATTTTTTTTCCGTCTTCATATGATGGATACAAACTTCACTCATATTTCAGACCTGTCCATCTAACAGACCTGCTGCCCCTAATATTTTCTCAACAGACCACTATAGCTCTGGCTGTATCTGGAATGCGGTACTTCAGCATAAACAACATTTTAACTCATAGACAGACACTTGGTCTTATTGTCCAGAAGGAATATGTACCATCTCTCTCTCTAAGCACATCTGTCCCTATATGTACAGAAAGCATTTTGAGGCCAATCTCTTGCTGAGCTAATAGCTAAAAAGATGGTCATTAATTGCACGGGTCCTGAAGTAAAGACTTTATGCCTACTCCTAAGTCAACTCATCCTCCAGTAGCTTAATTGAGCCTTTGTGAACAGTTTTCTGTCTGCTGTGTAGTCTCTTAATGTGTTTGGCTTTCACAACGTTGTTGAATCTATTTTACTACAATTTATCTTGCACTGTCTTGAATGGGCAAGAAAAGAAAATTACTGCTTGAGGATATTTCAAATTAGATCTCATCTTACAACCCAGCTAATGCAACAAGAAAGCCTCTTCCTTTTGAGTATTTGCTGGCACAAGGACTTTGTCCTTGCAAGTGGTCAGTCCGTGGTCATCAGTTATTCATTCACTTGTATTTGTGCAAATGTGGAAAGAGATGCTGAACATATACACCTTGCTTGAATTCTTATGTAACATAATAAAATGTGAGCAAATCCTTCTTTTTTTTTTTCCTTTTTTTTTTTTTTTTTTAATGAACAGACAAGCTACTAAAAAATTTGAGTTTAAAAAAATCCAAGAAATGATCATGGTGTTTTACACTTGAAGGAAATTTCAGTCACTGTTTGGATTCCTTTGTGTTAGGTGCCTTGTTCCACTTGCTTATAATACTAATGTCCTTAAGTTTAAAAAAGCCCTCAGAATCTTCAGATGTGACTGACCAGGCAACACATATATTTATGTATATATACATATCTCTATGTATATACACCTTATGTTTATTTACATATCTCTATATCATATAGTATTAAAGAATACAACTGATCATACTTTTTTTTTTTTTCCTTCTTTAAATGTCAAAAATTGTAGTGTCTGAATGTCATGAAGATCAAATTGATAAAAGCCAACAAAGACTCACCACTTCTGACTGAGGTCATGTTTTCTAAAGACTCAGCTCCCCTTTAGGACTCAAATTAATTGGCCAGATTGCCAAAAGAGATACCATTTAAAAAGTGGATCATAAGTGTTATGATTGGAGTTACTGAGATTTATTCTTCTTTTTTTTTTTCCTTTAGAAGAAAATATATTATTTTAAAATAATTATTTCCAGTTTTAGAAGAAGAGTACTTAAAAATCTGGCCTTGAGGTCTTCTCAAAATCTGGCTATAATTGTGAAGCTGAAACAACCTTCTCAAATCATAGCTACTCAAAATGTCAAAAATATTCTGAATATGACTAAGTTTTACAACTTTGTCAATCAAGCCTATCACTAAATAAAATGTCAGATGTTGAGTTTGTCTATTTTTTGCCAATAAAGTTTGAATTTTAACTTTGAAAGTGTGCCTGAGAAATTATAATTTTCCATCTTCCTGTTAACTCTTCTAAGCAGATTTGCAAAGTATCATCATGGTTTGCACTTGGAATAAAGCAATTTTCCCCATTTAAAATGAGGTGATATTTCTGAATATTACAGAATAAAAAGAACAGTGAACAACTTTCCTTGAATCTACAGTATTATGTATCATGGCAGGAAAAAAAGGATGAAGTTAAAACATTTTTTAAAATGAACCTGAGCTAGCAAAAATAATTGTAACTGTAATCTTTACCATTTGAAAGGTTATTTGTTTAAATTCTCCGGAGTTTCATGAAAATATTTGAATATACCTTTCTTTTTTCAAGCTCTTCAATATTCAAATTAATTGTGAGCTCACTGGAGTGCAATAGCGTTGTGGTCCAGGCTCTCACTTAATGTATAAGAAAGGCACATCTGTCTATTTCTTTGCTTCCCTGTGCCACACATGTCTGAAAATCTTATTCTTCAGCAAAGATGATGAAACCAATGGACATGATTATTAATTATGACTCATTAGTCCTATACACAATAGTGTGATTAGGCTTTTCATACAAACAGATGATATCTCTTCTTATAAGATACTAACTCATAGAGACATTCTTATTATAACAGAAAGCATAAAGCTCATGACATTACAAATAACTTTATTTTGTCACATCTCTGCCTTCTCAATATTACACAATTAATTCTTCCTATAAGGTATTCTGACCCCTTTAGTTTTTGACTGTGTTCTCTCTAAATTCTTTAATCTCTTGACATTATGAGGACTATTAACAATTTTTGTTACAAAATTTGGAGCTTTTCTTTAGTGTATGAAATTACTCTTCAATGGCAGAATAATGCAACTATGGAATATATAGTGGTTTGTCAATGTATCCAAACTTAATGCTTCTGTTTTTCAACAGTGCTGAGACTTTCATGCTTATGACACATAGCTACTTAAAAAATTAATATTACCTAGATAATAATATTAAAATTATTTATTACAGTGTGAACTCTACTGTAAAATTTCCTTATTTTCCATACCTCCCCGGCCAATAATATCTCCCCATAATGCCCATGGGTTTTTATCTTCCTTAAACTATGCCTACCTTTGCATCTACTCTGTTTTTACTTCTGAGTAGGTGTAATTATCAAATGGTGCCAGACTTAATTTTCATTTCTGGTGCTTTTCAAAAAGTGTAGGCAGTGTGAGGTACTAAATGTATATACATATATATAATCTGAATGTGTTGCAGCCAATGTTTCCCTGATTTGGTTATACCATTTCCTGAGAAGAACTATCATATGCTAGACCTGTAGAAAGATATCATTTCTTTTATGTAATCTCTGAGTCTTCTCTGCTATCCTGCTAAACTTTTGCTAAACTGGCATCCTCTGGGGCCAGCTATGAACAACAGTGTGATAGCTTATGTAAGTCTAGCCCTAGGTGCTGATACTGTGGGTGAGGGAAATATCAGGTAGAAGAGAGGAACGAGTATGGATTAAGAAAATAAAACATTTCTGCCAAACTCTGACATTTTTGTGGTTAAAAAAAGTACTTTTCTACATAAAAATCCAACTGTATGTCTGGATGCTGGGAAAGGGGGAAAAGAAGCACCATCTGTGGGGTGAGAATTATGAAATGGGAGAGAATGAACACAAAGAAGTATAATCAGGCAAAGGAGAACACTCCATGGAGGATGTGCTAGAGGTTCCTTGGAAACCTCTGTTGGGCTAGGTGGGCTCTGCCCTATTCATGTATTTAGCTGGTGGCTGACATCTTCCAGGAGAGGCATTTAATTTCAGAACACAGCCTTCTCATTGTGGCTGTGATTTTAAACTTACTGGGTAATGGACCGTATTACCATTTACCATATGATGAGATGGCCTTGTCTGTCAGCCAAGGAGCTGCTTAATGTTATATATGGGTCAAATGAGCCAAAAAAAGAGAGAAGGGAAAAAAATTCAAGAACCTTGAACCCTCTAACAGAAGGGGAAATTTCCCCTATGGCAAGCAGCCACATAGATTTTTTTTTAAAGATCCATTTTCTCCTGAAAATTTATTAAGTAGCACTAAATCATGTAAGATAAAGCAATTCCAAGGTCAAGGGGGATTTCTGCAGAATCACCTATTGCAGTGATCATAGTAGCAGATGTTGTCCTTTTTGCAGAAATAATTCTTTAATGTTTGCAAATACATTTAATTCCATGAAAAAATAGCAATTCTCCAACATATCAGAACACTAAAGCCTTTCTTTGTGAATATTTTCACACAATAAATGAGGAAGAGCTACAAAAAACCTAATCAATCAGATGTATGGAAATTGACTAGTTGTTCCCAAAGACAGTTTTACTGAATGTTTCCCTTGGAAGGTGCAATGTTATTTGCAAACCTTACATGACACCTGGCTATGTAAAAGTAGAGAAATATGTAAGCTAAGAATAAAGAGATGTATTGAACTATTATGTCTCAACTTGATTTAGTGAAGGTGTTTATTTTTCAGCAATATTGACCAGAAAAACAAAATAATAAGTTAAGGTTCAGTCTTTAAAAATGCTCTACAATAACCATAAAATATACTATGTAGACAAAATAACATTTTTTCTCACTGTTCATAACATTGGTCTTCTGAATTATAATTATTAAAGTCCTAGAAACCTTCTATAGAGACAATCTAGAGCAGAATTCATCTTTGAAGGGCCTGGATAGCTTAAAAATTCCAGAGCATGATCAGTTATATGTAGCGGCGCGTTTTCTAGTTCTTACTTATTGTTAATAATCATTTTTTCTATAATGGTTCTTCCCAAGTTCCCCCCTGTACTTCTCCCCATTTGGTACAATCTCCTGCCTGGGAAATTCCCTTTGTTCCCCTCTGTTGCAATATGTAGTCAATCATCTGTTAGTCCCCTCTGGGAAGCCTGCTCCCCTCATTCCAGAGACTTCGGAGAGGGGCTTGGTCCCGGATTGGAGCAGGCTGGGAATGCACCACCCCTAGTTTCCTATTTGCTGTCTATGTGCCCTCCCTGTTTCCCTGATTGGTTTTCCCTCTTGTATCCACCCCCTTCCCCTAGTCCCTGATAAGCAGTGAGCCTCCTCCTGCTCTCTCTCTCTCCTGGGACGTGGCTGCCTGCACCATGGGGTGCATGTGACAATAAACTCTTATCTTGCCACGAGGCCTCCTCCTTCTTACCTTCGTCGAGCCTCACTAACAGCTCTCGTGCAGCTTCTGAACTACCAAGGAGGTAGTGGCCGGTCTGCTAGCCACTGCCCAACCAGACTTGAAACAATTCCCAGCCAGGGCAGCCGGAATTCGCTGGAACACCATCTCCAGTAGGCACAGGGAATTATTTCAGTCATATATTGCACTCCTTAGAGTTAAAAGGATTCTGAGTGGTGAATTTAAATGTAGACCATATTTCCGTCACTTAAATTAATTAGCATTGATTTTACCCTAACTATATAAATTGTTATTGTGGTAAACATATAGAAACAATGAAGTTTGATTACAAATAAGAATTAAAAAAGGGTGAAGACCTTTCCAATCAGTCACATGACCAGCCTACTCTTAGTCAGTAGTCATAGCCTTGCATGGGAACAGCTTTCCCCCACAGAAGCTATATACTCTTAGATGAGTGTAGTATATGTGGAAATTATCCCCTAGAATCTGCTTAGTAACCTCCCTTAAGTAAATCTGAGGACCACAGAGCTGAAATTCATGCCTAATGTTTCTACAGTTGAACTGGCAGGCCTATATTTAAAATTAATTTGATCCTTATCTACAACATTCATACTGCTTTTAAAAGATGCATGGTTATATGCAATGTCTGCTACAAGATTTTGTCTACAGAGCTGTTTGTGTCTAGTAAAATGTGTCTTCTTATGTTATCACAGCTTGTTTTTTATGATAGGACCTGCATAATTTTTGTCCCAAGTACTGTTTTTTTGCAGACAAAAAGTAGCCTCTAAACTCACCCAAAGATCTAAAAGTAACTATAGGTTGGAAAGAAGAAAGAAGTCCTGGAGAAATCTGAAACAAAGATGAAATAGGAAAAAAGTAAATGGATCTGGCTGTTTCCCCTGGATGTTCACAAAATAAAAATAAAAATAATAAAAAAGACAGCAGCTGCCATTTTAATCACCCAGATTTTACTCAGTCAAGTCCATATAGAACTGTTCTGGAGTTCGCAGTAATCACAAGGCTGTAAATTCTCCCATCTTAATTCCTTAGTCTTAAGATTTTCTTATTGAAGCCAAACTATGCCTCAAGAGAGAAATTTCTGTAATGTGCCTGTGGATGATGGTGAATTTTCAATATCAAAGTTTAGGCCATCCAATCAACACCACTGCTCCAAAATCCATATTTGTAAGTGCCTTGTGGTGTTAAATTTTGTCAGTCTCTTGTCAGTCTCCAATTTTCTTGACAGCCACTGTGATTTGCTTTCAGTGGGAGTGTGTTAGCATTTAACCAGTAATTTGGTGTCATCTGGGGATTTGAGTGGAAAATATTTTTTCTTTTATGCTGCACTAGCATAATGGTAAAAAGTGCCCAGGAAAATGACCAAGTTCTAATTAACAAGTGATGGCATTCTGTATTGCTTTCATAGTGTCAGATGGTTTTCTGTATTGTCAAGTGTACAAGCTGACTTGGGATTTTTTTTTTTTTTTTGCTTGTTTGCTTGAGTGATTGATTGATTTTTTTCTTTGAAATTTTGTTGGGTTTGTTGCTTTTTTTTCCCCGTCCCTTTGTTACGTTTTATCTTTGAAAAATTACGAATTGCACATCTTCATGTGCTCTATTCGTTAGAGAAATGTGTTCAGATCAGATGACTGAAAATAGTTGCAGCACAGGAACCTGTAACTTGTGCTGCCACAAATTTCCTCAGTCCAGCAAGGTCAGGAGGCAGTTGGTGTTAAGTGCTCTCTCCCTCTCTCCCTTAAGTGTATGGTAAGAGAGATGGTAAGGACAGAGTTACAGTTCACGTTACCATTCCTTGTAACGTCACCCTGGGCTCTCTGAAGAGTGGAGGTAACCACACAGAGACTGCAATGATGGTTTCATATACTAGTGGCTCAGCAGGTGTTCAATTGGATGGCCTCATCTGACTTGGCTTCACGGAAGAATGCATAACTTAGTTGTCATAATATGGAAAATAAACAATAATAATGATGATAATTAAAATGAAACAGCCCCACAAAGACAACTTGAGACTTTCACAAAAAGCTAGAACACTGTAAAACCTTTCTTCAAGTCTCTGTCTTATTGTTTGTTGTAAAATGTAAATTTATGCAGATGTGAAAGAGCTTATTGAAGACTCTACACAACCATAAAAAAACCTGTAATTTGTGAATGGCTCAGTTATTTGGAATCATGGATTAATAGTAGAGAAATAATTAGTTCTGGTCATAAATTATAAAGGAAAGCATAAACATGAAATCTATTATTTTTAAATTTAAAAAGTGTTGTCAAATTAAGAAACTTACCCAATATAACAAAATACAAATTCAAGGGATGTTATCATATACCTGAGATATACTACTCCTGTTTAATGTTTTACAAGCCACCTTTACTATCCTCTCATACAGCATCAGAACAAATGCACTTCTGTTAAGGTGAATTTTTTCTTGAGTCTAACTAAACCTTTGTTCTTTTCTTATATTGAAAAAAAAAAAAGATCCATTACAGGCCATATGAAAATACTTATTAAGATTTGTTTTATTTTTTATTGTCCTTGCAATATTTACTTTTTTTCCTCTGGTTATAAACCCCCAAGTCTTCCTTAGTTAGGAACTTGAAATCTACCAATAAAAGGAAAAAATTAAATACAAGCTACCAAGGAATAAGGTTTATGTCAGGTTGTGTTTTATGAAAAATCACCCAACAAAAAATATTCAAGGCACCACCACATTTACAGACTGTATAATTCATCATACACTTGGTGATCTTTGTGGGTCCCTTCCAATTCAGAATATTCTGTGAAATCTGTGAGTAATTCAATTGTAATCAATCTGAAGGAAAGGGAAAGTGACTGCTCTATATACATGCTGGAAGATACACTCTCTTTTGAAAGAAAGAATGCACACAGAAATGAACATTCTGATTATAAACAAATAAATGTATGTTCATGTAGACTTGTGAACACCTCAAAACTTAAATACTTTTGATTTTGGGACTAATTGCTTCAACTGTAAATTACAGCACTGTAATCTACAGTAGACAGGTACAATTTTTAATATGCCCCAGACAAGTATTGATATGATATCGATGCTCATATACTATTGTGTGGGCTATTTTAAAATGTGCTTTTAGGAAAAAAAAGAAAAAAAAAAGAGTTCAGATATATAAATTCCTTTTATAGTCAATATAGAGATGTTGGCATCTGTAAATAGCCAGATAAAATCATTTGCTTCGAAAGAGATCTATCTGGACTGAAGCTGCCAAAATTAGAAACAATTATAAAACCTTTATAACTGGCTTAATATTTTATTTTTTATGACAAGGGTCACAAAGATGTTTGTTTGGTGGAGTTTTTTCCTGTGTTTAGCATCTACCTTCATACCTAGGACTGCTGGAAGTAATCCACTGTGCGTTGACTGTAGTGTTGACTTCATTAGTGTTGCAAAGAGCAAGCCAGATAATGTACCTGGCTAATTATGCCTGCAAATTATCATGAGAAGAAAATGGAAACTGCTTCCCAAAATCAAGCTCAAAATAAAACATGAAGTACAGTATTTTCATCACTGCATGTCAGTATTGTATGTGTTTGTTCTTTTTCTAATTCACAATGGTCAGAAAGATATCTATGAGAATCAGAATATGCACAACAGAACTTAAACACTATCACAGTGTCTCAAAAAATTTACTCAGAACAAAGCACTGAATTGAAGAAAGAAAAACTATCATTCTATTAGAAACTGCAGAACATGTGAAATATTAAAAAAAGAAGGAATTAAAATTCTGATGTCTCATTCTCTTTTAGGTAGAGCATAATGAGAACAGAAAATAGTACAACATTAATCCATCCTTGTGACAAACCTTGCAAGGTAAAGGGCAATGGGTACAAACTGATCTGTCCTTGTTACTGTCTTCTTGTAATGCCACAATCCTCTCTACTTACCCAAGAACAAAGTCATATAAAGTATTAGTTTTCAAATCAAATTGTACTGTTGGCAGTGGGTCCAGTTAACTGAAACTGCAGTTTCTATTTCACTTAAAATAGGTAAATAATGAGACACAATGTGCTGAGAATTCAGTCAATATCAATGGATAGTTCATACTTAAGTAAAGGACTGACTATCTCTGGTGTATCTCTTGATTTTGGCACAGATTTTTCCAGGTTATGTGCCATCACATATATCTGGAAGCCTTGGCTTAATTGGATGCTTTTGTATTTGAGTACAAAGAAACCCCGAATGACACTATTTATGCTAATTCAGAAGTGTGGGATGTAGTGAATATTTAAAAATAGACTACATGAGTATGTATCACAGAATTGGAGTTTCAAGGTTATTTCAACACACACTTTTTTCCTGCTTAAACACCACTGCAAGAGAGGCCACACTAATCAGGTGAAGGCACGTCTCTGAAGTATCCCAGCTGATTAGATCTACTGAGGGCTACCTCCTTTCTACAACATTTCTAATGTCTTTGTGATCTTCTAAAAAAGTTTAAATATTTTCTGCTTTTGCTTCAGGTATATGACTTGGTTTTATCAAGATAATTGACAGTGTATCCCCCACCCCACTGCACACTGCAGTCCCCTGCCCCATGTTCCCATCAATGGAAATGCCAAAGTACAGGTTTTATTTCAGAAAATCAGATCCCTTGACTGATACTGGTTATGTGTCTAATAAGTAAAGCATTTTAATGATTCTGTAATTAAAGTTTGGAGACAGACCTTTTGTCAAGCATGCTAGAACTTTTATCATGTGTGTGGAAGGTACCTCTTTGATTACACCAAATACTCTTTTTAAGAAGACTCCCCTTGCCACATCCATAAATTTTATGTGACCATAGAAATGGAGTATTTGAGCTAAATCTACATATTTTAAGACCCACATATTAAAAATACACCTATTTTCAGTTCTTTTATGCTTTGCCTTCTTTCAAAGTGATGGTCAATTAATTGGAAAGTATGCATAAATGGAGATTTTTAATGACTTCCTGATAAATCACTTAACTTGTTTTTTCAGATTTTGCTATCCTATTTCATAAAAGACTGCATTTGACTAGGCCATTTCTTCTTCAGGTCTGGGTTTTGTCCCTGAAATTTGTAATTCCCTAGCAGCTAAGCTCCAAATGCACTCTTGACCTGAAACATAAATAAAATTGTCTGCACTTTTCCAGACACATTAATCCTACTATAGTAATTACGTGTACGCGAATTCTTAGGGGGAGGCACTCACAGTCTCATGGACAAAGTGTTTGTTAAAAGGCAAAACTAATTTATCGGGATCTTGGCAAATGATAGCACTCATATGGGAAATCAAGCCTCTTGAACAGCATGATCAATTGTTGTCTGATGGCAATGGGGGTCTCCACTGCAGTAATCACTGCCATGGCATCTTCAGCAGGGTTGGGTAAAATTCTAGCTGCTCCACGATCCTGTGTGACCACACCAGCATATGAATAACCCACTGCTATCAATTACCCTACATATAAAACATCTCTCAAATATCTCAACTATGTACAAAATGCTGTTCTGCATGACCTTTTTTGTATATCTGTGATGAGTTCTCTATTGGCTCTTTACAAATATTTGGTCTATGTACAGTTTAATCAGTACTGCAGCAGGAGCTGCCTGGAGGTCCTTCGGATATATCACATGTGATATGAATCAGCAAATTAAGGACAACTTGATTTTTGAGCAGTCCTGGGGATCCAGAGAGGTCCCAGTTGACTGGAAGCTGACAAATGTCCCAATTTTTAAAAAGTGAAAGAAGGAGGACCACGGAAACTTCAGGCCAGTCAGTTTCACTTCAGTGTCTGATAAAATCATGGAAAAGGTTGTTCTATGAAGTACTGAAAAACACCTGGAGAACAAAACAATCATTAGTACCAGACAGTGCAGCTTCATGAGGGGAAAGTTCTACTTGTTGAACCTGATTTCCTTCTGTGACAGGGTAACTCACTTAGGTGATCTAGGAAAGCCAGTAGACTTTGGACTTCAGCAAAGCTTTTGACAGTCTCTCACAGTATCCCTCTGGACAAAATGCCTGATTATGAAGGTGGCTAGTGTTGCAGTCAGTCAATTGGTTAAAAGCTCTTTGCATTTGATTATCTCATGTATGCAGATCCCTGGCTGGGGAGATCCTGAGCAACTTGGGAATAAACATCACTGTCCTGATGTCCATCCATATCACAGCTTTAACTAAAGGGCAAGCTGGAATTTCAGCTTGTAGATCACTAATAATTAAGATTCTTAACATTTGCCACACAAATGCTTTGGCATATATAATGTTAAAAAATAAATATACAAATCCAAGGAAAATATGATTGAAATAAGAATAGGCCATGATTATGTTGGGGTTTTTTATTCTGTAGAAGAGTAGGATTTCCTTATCACTTGCAAGCAGGGTCGGTATATATATGTAAGTGCAGAAAATTTCAAAACATGCATGCAGATTTGAACATTACTTCCAGTTCTATCTTGTATTATAAAACCACACTCCCAGAAAATCTGTTGTGTAGGCTAACATTTTTCTTCACCCCTGTCATGATGGATTTTTTTTTTATTGTTGTTCATTCTTTCTGGCATCTGAGCACAAAATACAGCATAAATGATATGTTGCTAAAGACAGCATTTGGGAGGATGTAAATGGGCAACTAAGCATTTCTTAATACTAAAAGTAAGAAAAATTTTCCTTACTTCTTGGCTGTCTGTTCTACTGAGATTTACTTTTGCTGACATACTTTTACATTAATTTCCCCTGTAGCAGATAAGAGAACAGGGCTACAGCAGGATTGTATTATTGCATTTTATTTATAATATTCTTATGTATACAATATAGTGAGAACTAAACAACTTGTTTGAGATCTAATAAAACTGAGGCCTGTTATATTAGTTCAGTCAAATTTGTTGATTTTCTCTTCCTTCCTTTATTTCTTTTGTTTTGGGTTTCTATTTATTTTCGTGCCATAATCCTTGTCTGCTTAGAGATTTGTGTGGATAAAATAAAAAACCTACTTTGCTGTCATTGGTTTATTCTCATTTCGTCTTGACAAGAACTGTAGAAAACCCAGCTAGAAGGCAAGGGTTTTTAAGCATACAGTCCTCTTTTCTTTACCTACCAGCAGCTATGTAAATTAAAAAAGAACAAAAAACCAACAAAAAACCTTAAATCATTTCCTACCTTTCTTAGAGTATTGTTTCCTAGGGCAATGGCACTTTCACTCCCTGTGGACTGCCCTTTTATACAACCTTCATGCTTATTTGTGTGCAATCTTTTCATTCTCCATGCAATACCTCTCCTTTCCTGTTTTCTTGGTTATAATTTCCATCACACAGAAAATCTTTTTGTTATTGTCCTTGGACCATTTCAACTATGTGTACTTTCCAAATTTCCAAAACTTTATCAGGATTTTCGGTTTTTTATTTACATGATAATTTTGCAAACATTTTAGGGTTCTATTTGCAGTTTATAGCTCTCTGCAGCTGAGTGTTTCCCCTGGGCCTGTTCACCTCATGACATCTCTGTAATTTCATTCTCTTAATAATATTTTAGCATGCAAAAACAATGGGAGATAAAGTCTCCTCAGATGTTAGACAAAACCTGCCACAGATGTTACTAAAATTTCCTTTTAATAATGATTTTTCTGATAAGCCTCACGATTACTAAGACAACAGCCTGTTTTGTAACGTGTAGAAAATTATAACAATCTGATTAAGATACTGAGAGTGTTCAACGCTGCTTGTGTTCATTATGGGTGCTGGACAAGCCACCTAAGTGACTGATGAGTAAATCCATTATCAGGAGACTTCATGCCTTTTTCAAAGGCAAAATTCTATGTCACTCAAAGATAATTCCTTTCAGGGTGGAATTCCATGCACTTTCGTACCTATGAATCCCACACATCAGAGCAGCTCAGTTACAATTTCCTTATTTGGGAAAATGCTTAATCTCATCCCCAGAGAAGTTCTGTTTGTTGTTAATAGCCAAACTGGTTCTTTTATGTCCACCTCAGAACACCCAAACAGTTGAGTTCAGCTTACTCATTTCTACATTAAGTACCAAATGCCTTTGAAAGTTTGCATTGCAGAAGGCAGAGGACTGCCAGAGTGGTTGTTTTTGTAATTAATCCCTATGGAAACAAAATGTTGTGATTTGAAATTTTGACCAGTCAAAGAAACAAATGGACTTTAAAAAGGAAATTTTTTTTCATTTATAAAATTTAGGTATGCCACGTGATATATAATGCAACTGACATGTCTTAGTTTTTAGTGTATATGAAGAGATGTTTTTTCAATAAGTCTAGTTCCATGCTTTGATATATAATAGAAATGAGATTGTACCTGACTTGTTTAATCAAGAAGCTGCATAATCATAGAATCAAAGAATGGTTAGGGTAGAAAGCCACCTTAATGATCATGTATTCCAATATCCCTGTTCTTTGCCATGGGCAGGGACACCTGCCCCTAGATCAGGTTGCTCAGTGACCCATCCAGCTTGGCTTTGAGCACTGTCACAGATGGGGCATCCACACCTTCTCTGGATAAAATGTTCTAGTGCCTCACTCCCCTCTGAATAAAGAATTTCTGCCTAAAACCTAATTTAAATCTCTACTCTTTCAGTTTGTCCATGGAACAAGTCACTCTTCCTCTTTTTTTTAAGCCTCCTTTAAGTGCATAAAGGCTGCAAAAAGGTTTCTCCAGTGCCTTCTCATCTCTAGGCTGAACAACGCCATCTCTCTCAGCCTGTCTTTGTAGGAGAGGTGCTCCAGTCCCAGAATAATCTTTGTGGTTCTCCTCTGGACCCACTCTAACAGATCCATGTCTGTCCTGTGCTGAGGACTCCAGACCTGGACACAGTACTTTAGGTGGAATCTCACACTGTCTGTGATTAAGACAGCTGAGTTCAAATTTGATCTGTTAAAAACCTCTACTTACATGATTTCCATCTGGAGAAGCATAAGGAGTGATTGTGGTAATTTTCAGTATAAAAAAAAAGGGAATGCTTTCTGTTTGATATTTTGTAATAGGAAGAGAGTTTGCCATCTGAGGAAGGATATTCACTTGCATGACTCTTGTGTTACGGCACACCTGAGAAAATTGTTGGGGTTTTCACCCCAGCCAACAAGCAAGTCCCACACAGCAGCTCTCTCACTCCTCCACCAGAAGCATTGGGGAGAAAATTGGAAGACTAAAAGCTGGAAAGCTTGTGAGTTGAGATGAAAACAGTTTACATAGGGAAAGTAAAAACCACACACACAAGCAAAGCAAAACAAGGAATTAATTCACTGCATCCCATGGGCAGGCAGGTGTTCATCCATTCCCAGGAGAGCTGGGGCGCATCACGCATAAATATTTCTTTGGGAACACAGATGCTATCACTCCAACTGTTCTCCACTTTCTCCTTTTTTCCCTCACTTTAATGGTGAGCATGATCTCATGTGGTCTGGAATATTCTTTGGTCACTTGGAGTCAGCTGCCCTGGCTGTGTCTCCTTCCAACTTCCCCCTGCTTCCTCACCAGCGTGGCAGTACGAAAAGCAGAAAAAGCCTTGGCTCTGTACAATCCCTGCTCAGCAATAGCAAAACCATTTCTATTACCATCACTATGTTCAGCACAGATCCAAAACACATCCACTGTGAAGAAAATTAACTCTACTCCAGCCAAAACCAGGACAAGAATATCTGAATCTGCAGCTGAGGCATTCCACAGTCTAAAATATCTTGTACTAAAGGGTTTTCTTGATTAAAAAAAAAAAAAAAGGAGAATTAGCTGCTTTCAAAGAGATTGAGGTAAATCAACAATTTCAGAGTAGCCAAGAGAGCAGGCTTTTCATTACTTCCCATCAAAGTTAGGAAGGGTAGTGAACCCATGGGAAGACATTTTTCAGATAGGAGAACAGCACCTTCTTGGAACAAACCTAGGGGAGACTGATACTGTTCTTTAATAACTAAGTTACCCTTAGTGGTAGTTAAAGGCCTAGATTTAGGTTGCTGAATCAAGCCCCTAGGTGATCAATGACCAGGGCTTGAGCCATCTGTAATTCAAAGCTCAGCTCTTTGCAGAATGGCTGCATGACTTTCACCAAATTTTATCACAAACACTGTTGGCTGAGCCGTGACAGACTACCGAAGGCAAAGCCAGGCAAGATAAGTAGAGTGAAAATGGAGAAATAGAAGTGTTGAGATGGTAATACCATCACAATGATCTAGGACAGAAACACCAACGCAGTAGAATGCATAAAAAATCTAAGCAAAAGAAAGGGCAGGGAAATGGGAGATCTCAACTTGACATTATAAAGGTTGCACTGTTCCAAGAAACAATGAAAGCCAACTCTTTCCCAGATGATGGATGAGACCCAAGTTAGCTCGAGGTTAGATTAGGTGGAACATTAATGATCTTGCAAGTCCTACTTCTCAGCTGTATCTATCAGACAGTAAAAATTTTCTGGGTGCTCATGGGAATGCGCATCTTGCTCTCAAGGTCTCTTTGTGCAGAGCAAAATATGCCTGGAGAATTTGTGGTTCAGTAAGGGAAGGTTGGACCAGGTGGCTACTTCAGAATGAGTGGAATCACTCTCCAGAGGTTGACTTTCAGGTAGGCTATATAGGAGTTAGGTACCTCTGATCTTTAGAGCAGCCTTAGCAGTGCTGTGAACAGACAAAACAATCAATGCAGCCAGCCAGTCAATGTGGGATATTTTGTACTTTAATATCCACATCTTCTAGTCTGGTAGAAGTGCTTTGCTACAAAGTTCATATCCTTGTGAGACAGATTTTTACTCTGCTTACCTGCTCAGGGAAATATTGCTTTGTTACTTGTTAGACCACATTGTAAATTTATTTTCTTTTCAGAGGTTGTGAGTAGATTTATACATTTTAGGGTTTGGGGTTTTTTGGTGGGTTTGTTTTGGTTTGGTTTGGTTTGGGGTTTTTTTTTGCAAAAGAAAGATGAAATTCTTATTTTACTGTGTAGCACCAGAAAGACAGAACTGAACAGGCAATACACTGCTTATACTCTTATGCAATCTGGCTAGTACCTTACTAATTAACTTGACAAGGGTCTGAATGGTTTTAAACCTCCATTTGCTTAAAACAGCACAAAATTTGGATTTATTCAATCTCAATTTAGTCTTCAAACAGATATTTGTGTCTATACCTGTTGGAGAGAAGTAGGCTTTCCACCGGATGATTCAGAACTTAACTCATTTAAATTTCTCTCTTGAGGTGTCATTCTGTTAAGTACAGAAATAGCTTATGCCATTTTTGTGCCTAGGTTAGACTCCTGAGAAAGGTGCCAGAAGCTAAGGGGAATTATTTTAGAATAAATTTTCTGACAAAGAGTTTAGGTTCAAAGATAAAAAAAAAAAAAGTCCTTCCAATGATATACATTATATCTGAAAGCTCCTAACTTACTGAGAAGGAGAATAAACATTAAACTTCCTTTCAAGTTTATTCCCTAATTTCCAGGAGCGTACAGCCTGTTAACTCACTCAGCTGCAATTGCATTCAGCACTAGTTTCTGTACCTGTGTTGCCCTGTCAACCAATAGATTGGTATTTTGTTGCTTGAGAGTTACTCACTAATGTGCTATCAGTGTTTAGATGACTTTGTCTACAATTTTGCTCACTTCTGCTATGAGTTACAAAGTTATTCAGGGTCTTGGTTTTGATTCTCCTCCCCTAAGGTCTGAACAGCTGATACTCAGCCATCTGATTCCATGAGTGCAACCAGAACCCAAACTGCCTGAAATAATAGTATATTTCATTTGACTTAAGTGAGCCTTCACAGGTATTATTGCAATACTTCTTCACAGTTCTACAGTTAAAGCCAAAGTGTCAGAATGCAACACACTTCCAAAGAGAAAAGACTTGTAAAACAAACCAAAAAAGTAAAATTCAAAAATTTAAGTCCTTACAGCTACAGTTTCTATATGAACCTAAAGATCTATTGGTCAAGAAATTATATAATTCTTTGTGAAAATTGGGGCAGAAATTCTACTTTATTCTGATCTAGGACACAGAACTCACACTGTGTAGTAGCCACAAGAACTGGATGAATTATTGATAAGTAAAAACAGGATATTAATTCACAGAGGAGTAAGATATTTTTGTTTTTAACTTCTGCTCATGCTGGTGATAAAATATCCTATATCATTTGGCATAAGCCTCATTAAACATATGAATCCTATGCTTTCAAAACTCCTTTACGTTTTCCAGCCTCTATTTCAGCTTTAAATAGTGGCAGCAAAATCAAGACACATGAATTATTAAGAGCAAAGATTTTGCTAAAATGACAGAGCATTCAGTCCATCTGTCTCACATTTTAAGTCCTTCTATTCACATGTTTTCCAAAATTACAAAAATAATTAGCATGGAGATTTCAAACACATTTTTTTCTTCCTTTATATATATATATTTTTTTTTTATTAAAAGTGTTTTTAATTTTTTAAAATTTATATTAGATTTAGGCTCTTGTCTGCCCAACAAAAAAAGGTGCCAAAAAACACGGGGAATAAGCTTTTTGCAGCTTGTTTCACTAAACCACAGAAGATCAAGATCCTATATCTATGAGAGTTGATACCCATATTTCCCAGTTAGCTAGATAATTCCTTTATTGCCAAAATGTAAACAATTCCAATTCTTTTTTTCTCTCCAGGCTTCCTCCTAAATTTGCATTAGAAAATGAAGAAAAGAATTGTAAGGCAAGGAAAAAACCAAACAACTAAAGTGTAATTTTTCAGCCTAGTAAGATATCTTTTTTCCTAAAATGGTAAAGTTCTGGGTTTTGTTTTAGTGCAGCTTATTCACTACATTTTGTTAACCTTAAATGAAAATTCAGAAACCTTCATGAAGTATGTGTGTTCAAACCCATACTTTGTGAAATGAGGTTTTGTCTAAAATGAGACTTATTTAGTATCTAAAAATAATCTGCTGTCACTCTCTAGAGCTGTTAAAATAAATCCAGTCCAGGAAGATGAGGAGGGACTTCTTGTAGTTTAGTCCAATATTCTACTAAAAGCAGGACAAATTCAGTCAGGCTGTGCAAGACTATATCCACTAGTGTTGAATAGTCCAGGGCTCAATGCTCACTGCACTCTTCTCTGGGCAACTTTCTCTAATTTCCCATGTTCTGATTACTGTCCTTTGATCTCTTCCAATCACTGGACACTCCCATGAGATTGCTCGATTCTCCTCTGAACCCTCAGATCATGGAGCTGCAGACAGCAATATGGTCTCCCTGAGCCTTCTTTTCTCCAGGCTGAGTCAACCCAGTTCTCTCAGTCTTTCCTAGTCTATCATGTGCTCCAGCCCCATGACCAACATAGTGGCCTGTACTGGACAAGCCCCAGGAAGTCCCTGTTTATTTGTAAGGGGCAGCCCAGATTCTGTGAAAAACCAAACACTGCAGTCGTGGTCTCACCGGTGCTGAATTGAGGACAAGGATTATTTCCCTCAGTCTGCTGGCTGTAGTCCTGCTTGTGCAGCCCAAAAGGCAATGGGCCTCTGCTGCACTGGTGGCTCATCATCTGCTTAGAGTCCACTGGCTTTTGCAAAGCTGCTTTCCAGCTGGTCAATTGCCAGTATGTACTAGTAATTGGGTTTACTGCTCTCCAGGTGCAGACTTTTGTGTTTGCTTTTAGTGAACTTCCTGAGGTTCCTGCTAGCCCATTTCTCCCACCTGTTCAGGTCCCTCTTAGTAACAGTCCTGCCCTCTATGTGCTCTTCATACTCTGGGGTTGTTTGCAAATTTGCTGAGAGCATACTCTGTCCCACCATCTAGGTTGTTATAAAGACATTAAGATGCATTGTTCCAGGACTGATTCCTGAAAGATGTTACAACACCAGCACACACCCGTCCAGCATCTGCTCTTTCCAGCATTAGCCACTGGTTTTTAAGTCCAGCAGTTCAGTCAGTTTGCTACGTACCTTACTGTCTACCTGTCCACATCATATCTCAAAATTTCAGTAGTAAGAAGACTATGAGGGACTGTGTCAAAGACCTTCCTAATGCTGAAGTGTGAAGCATCAGCAATAATCACTTTGTCACACTAAGCATTTAGGTCGCCCAGGCATGAGTTACCCTTGGTACATGCATGCTAGCTGCGTCCAGTTACTTAAATTGTCTATTGTGTCTTGAGAAATAGCTTCGGATAGGATTTGCCCCTTAACAGATGAGGTGAGACCTTTACTTGGATCCTTCTTCTGGAAGATGGATATGATGTTTACCTTTTTCCAGCCATCAGAAACCTTTCACAATTTCCATTTGATTTTGAAAATTATAAGATTGGCCACTCAGCAACATCAGCCAGCTCCTCTAGTAGCCATGGATACATTACATTTGGACATACAGGCTTGTCTATGTCTAACTGTCTAATATTTAAAAACCAGAAATGAGAAATCTATGTTGCTGATTTTTCCACATACATTTTTTAGTCCTCCAAAGTAAAGAGAGAAGCTCTATCTAAATGGGAATTTCTTACCTGTCAAAATTTTGACAATGACAGAAAATATATTTTTCAGTTCATCTTTAAACCATTCCCAAGCTTTTAAAGAGCTCAGCTTTTATGTCATGCCACTATTCCATTCCTTCCTCTATATTTTTCTTTTTATGACATTCCCAAGTATATCAACTTCTCAGCACATTTTTCAGGCTTTGCAGTGTATTGATTTTAAAACTGTTTTTTAATCTTTTTCTTTCAGTCATTCACATAAATTATCACATACTTTCACTAGGTCTTAGATTAATCAAATATATTTTCTAAAATTTTATACGCAAACCAAATAAAAAATAAACACTACAATAAACTCCTATATGAAGCAGTAACGTGTATTGACACAATATTTATATTGCATCAACAGACATCGAAAATGAGAGGGACATCTTTTCATGTCATTGTCATCAAAAACATTCCAAGCAACTTAATTCTATTATTCCAGCTTTGTGACCAAATTTAGTTTATTCAGTCAGGGAGAAAAAATCTGTTTGTATTGCTGATTTATTTTGCACAAACCACTTTAATTGAGGTGGCGTAATCAGTGGAAAGTAAAAAGCTATTAGACTGCATGCAATGAAGGGAAGAGTAGAGCATATTCTGCTCCCTAATCAGCTGTTGGGAAAGGACATAAAGTTTGTCTTTCAGTTACCAAGTAAAAGATCAGAATTAAGTGTGAAGGAGGGGAGAAGAAACAGTTTATTTACAGTTTGCTGCATTGTTTGATTTTTATGAGAACGTAACTCTGAATCATTACTTAGTTGACAGAAAAACAAGGATTAGCAGTATGGAGACACATGTATATATTTAACATGATTATATTCCCATATGTTTCTTCTGTAGCCCAGTAAATATGCTGTCTGCCTGCAAAGGAGATGGCCCTGTGGCATGCTAAGCTGGCAGTTCAGGGGTTCAGTGTTGCCATGGCCTGATCTGGGTGTCACTGGTTTAACCCGTGTGCTGGGGCCAGTGGCTGCTGCCTCCCCTGCTCCATCCTCAGCCTTGTGGTGGCCCCACTGGGGAAGGGGTGGCACCCCTGCCTCCATCACTGCCTGACAATGCATAGCCCTTTGTGTGCATGGGGCTGGAAGAACTTCAGCTGGCAGACCAGGAGAAGGATGCCAAATGGATGAGAACATTTATAAAGATAAACCTAAGAATAGTCAAGGCCAGAGGCAAAGGTTCCACCCACCATCATGCCTCTCCCACTGAAGAAGGCAGGATGCTGGCAGCTCCGTGTGCCACCCTCACCCCCTCTTCTGAAATTTTCAACAGAATCACAGAATTAACTACATTGGAAAAGATCTTTGAGATCATCGAGTCCAACAACCTTAAACCTGAAAGGAACCCAGTCTCATAGTATTGACGTAACTGAATTACAAAAAAGTCAGTATTTTCATTCAGTTGTTAAGATTATAATTAGGTTAACAAATTATTTGTTCCACTTATATACACTGTTTTCTATTTTTACGTATAACAGGGTGTGGAGCATAAAATGTCCTACCTAGTCACACAGAAGGAAGTGTTTTTCAGCAGTATCATTTAAAGCTGTATTTCATACAGTTCATCATCCCATGAGAAGTCTTTAAATTCCTATTTCACAATTCATTCCTTGTTCTTTTTTGAAACTTAAGTGGGAGTGGTCTGCCTGCAGAATAGAGGCAAGATCCTGAGACAGGTTTATATGAATACCTACATGAATACATCCTGAGTTGGTTCTGGGTTTTTTCTGCACCAGCAGTGAAGTTTTCCACACACAAAGTGAAAAGAAGGCCAGTATGGTCAAACCATGTCTCTTTTTCCCTACTTTTGGACTGTTTACATTAAGACTTTGGAAAGAATTTACTGACACAATTAAAAGTAAAATTAAGAATCTCAAAAACTCCTGATATTTTCCTATTTCTTTTGGTAGCCTTTTGGTTTTCTTTTCAGAGATTCTACCTGGAGTCATTGGGGAATATTTAGCTGTAAGACAAAGACAAAACTCACACAAAGGATTGAGAGGTGGGTTTTAATAAATTTAATATTAGGTACTCAATAGACCACATCTGGGCTACTGTTTCCAATACAATTAGAAATATTCCTTTTTCCCAATACAAGCAAGATATATATACACTTGAGTGACTTTAGCAGAGGCCACCAGGGTGCTTGTTCATTGGAGCACCTGACCTGTGAGGGAATACTGACGAAGATGAACTTGTTCTTTCCAGGAAAGAAAAGGCTTTCAGGGTATGTTAGAGAAGCACCTGATATATATTGCACAAGGTAGATGGGCTGTGAATAGCATTATGTAGCAGAAAGACAAGAGTTTTAAAATTAAACAGGAGCTATTCAAACTCGGTATGAAGAAAACCTGTTTTTTTCCCATGAGCATGGTCCAACAGTGGAGGAAGTTCCCCAGAGATACTGTGCAGCATCCATCTCTGGATTTTTTCTACATTCAATCAGATAAATCACGGACCTGCCTGGTTTGACCCCATAGCTGATCCTGTTTGGAGCAGGAGATTGGGCTAGAGATCTCCTGAGTTCCCTTCTCACTTGAACTATTCTATGCTTCCATGGTCAGAATGTTTACCCTGACCTGGACATTTCTCACAATCCTGTAAATGCAGACAAAGTCAGGATTCATGGCTATATGTCATTGTAGTCTAATAACACATCATATTTATGGTATTACTTTTTTGACTCTAGGAAATTAAATAAAATTAGTTAAATATAAAGAAAAGTGACATAAATCCCATTTCAATAGAGACTAATCCTTTTTTCCTCCAGTATTAATAGGAGCATATGTACAATAATAAATATAAGATGATTCATATATAAGTCCTTCTTTTAGATAGAGAGACAACAACTCACCAAATGATAGATAGGCGGCTGAAAATGAATCAATGGAACCATGGATCAGTCAGGAAATACTATTAGTTAAATCTGAAAACGAGTATCTTTTTATGTATTTCTAGGTACCAAAACTGTTATTAAGGATAGTATATTATAGATGAAAGATACAGAGTACCTAGTTATTGACAACTGTAATATCACTATATTTGCTTTTTAAACAGCTAGTATGACATTGAATTATTACATATCTTTTAAAATCCTTTACAGTGATTGCTGTATGGACATGCATCAATTCCTCATTTCTTCATTATCAACAGAATTTCTGTCATTGTATTGTTTTATGATAGTTTGGAAATCCTGGTATAGTTAGGTATGCATCTGTGAAAAGAAAACTGATGATAGTAGAAAACTTGAATTAAATACAAATTTAAAATAAATATCAAATAGAATTTTAAGTTTGAACTGAACTTTTAGAGAATTCTGCTGAAGCTCAAACATTAATATTCAGTACCACTGAAGCAAAACAATCTCTGGAAAGATCATTTCTCACTGACTGAAAAGAAAAAGAGTATTCTTTAAATGTTTTATTTGCATTCATTCTTAGACCTCCTCTTTACCACATTCTTATCCTCTCTCTTTTTTCCTTTTCTTTTCCAGCTGTATGGCATAAAGAAATTGTATATTTATAACAAGTGTTATTTCAGTCTTATTTGGTGATACATATTTTCAAAATGTCTGTATTTCTCTGCCATTTCTCTTATTAACATGCTTTTTTCTCCCCTACAAAATAAAAAAGTGACCATATGAGTTTTTCTTTTCAACAACTTTCTTTTCATTGTATAGTATTCCTAGTCTTTAATTAGCAAATCAACAGCAGTCATTTACTAAGAAGGATATTTTTGTGATATAAGATCACATTGGAATTTATTTTTATCTTCCTAAACAGAATTTTAAATTACAAAATGTATGCTTAAGGCATCTGAACATCAGTCATATTCGTATTTGTCAAGTGTACTCAAAGTCAATGCACTTACTTAAAGAAAGTTCTTTGTATGGGGCATGTTGGATTTGCCAAAATCTATGTGCTGCATCTGTACCCTGTAAAACAACTACCAGAAAACTGTGATTAATGTGGATGGATAACTGTAAGGCTTGCTCAACAAGGGTCTTAAAAAGGCTTGAGATATACCAAACAAGATATTCTTTAAGAGGTCAAAAGAACGAAAGATTTACTGGCAAACTTCAGAAAATAAGGGAACTTTAGCAAAATTTTAAAGCAACATTCAATCAAAATAAAGCATTTCACAAAGCATTCACTTAGGAAACTCCAATTCATCCAATTTTTAGTTACTCAAATTTTGAGAAGAAGTAAGAGAGAAGAGATACAGAAAAGAACAAATATATCTATCACTCACGACTCCAGTAGAATTTCAGTTGATTTAAAACCCAAGAAGAGGTAGAATCAAGATCTGTGTGCACCTCCTGCTCTGGCTTAAGTACAGTTTGGCTTTCCTAGGCCCTTCCCCCAGGTGAGACTTCTGGTTATTTTACCACGTAGGAGCTGGATTAGGGGCTCCAGGGTCAGGGTATGGAGCATTGTCTCCAGGGTTTGGCCCCACTGAAGGGCTGGGATACAGGCCCTGGGGCTGCAGGGTGTCTGGATTAGGGCATTGCCTTGCCAGGGCAAGACCTGACTTGACCCTTTCACCACACATGAGCCTGACATGTTTTGAGCCAGGATCTGCGTCCAGTCTCTCACAATAACCTAACTCTAAAGTTCAATCTATATGGTTTCAATATGAACAAGTAAATTATAAATGGATGCAATGCCAAAGAACTCACAGTACTAGTACCTGAAATAGGATTTTTCCTTTATCTTTCAAAACAATAAATTCACCCTACACGCTCTTCACCAGCTAACCCACTCCCTTTTATCACACTTATCTTTATTGGATATAGCTGTGACTCCTCAGGGGCGAGGCTGTATTAGATAATTAAAACAGCTGTTATTAATCAGGGATGAGGTAACCTGTATTCCCTTCTCCTAGATAATATAGTTAATATTCATGTAATATAGTTTTTCTGGTTTTTTTGGTTTTTTGTGGGGTTTTTGTTTTGTTTTGTTTTGTTTTGTTTTTTTAATTACGCTATGCCTAATAACATAAGGATAATCTTCAATATTTGTAGGGAAATATGTACAGATCTGGCTTTACTATATTCTTCAAATTACTTGCAAATTATCTGCAAAATTAAAAATTGTGTAGAAAGATGATACAAAGTCAAATGATCAGAGGATTATTCTGGCAAAAAGAAAAATTACTCAGGTTATTCAAAGCAGGACTATTTTGGTCTGGTTGTACAGGGCTGTGTCCAGTCAAGGCTTGAATTACCTGCAGGGTTTGACACTCATTCCACGGTCTGTCCAGCTCTTTCAGCATCCCCTGGGCTGTCATGTGCACAGCCCCTTGACAGACACGGTGTCCTGTGCTGAATGGTCTCCAGGATGTCCATGTCTTTTTGTAAGGGGCAGACCAGGTTCTGTGAAAATGCAGCACTGCTGTGGTGGTCTCACTGGTGTTGAATCGAGGACAAGGTTCACTTTCTTTAATCTGATTGCAAAATTCTTCCTTGTGCAGCACGCAAAACGCCAGTACACATTGGTGGCTTATGGTTGCCCTGGCATCTATCAGAACCTCTACGTTCTGTTCTACAAATCTACCTTCCAGATGGTAATTTCTACAAGGGTTTAATCCTTTTCAGGTGCATTTTTTTTTTGCATTTGCTTTTTCTAGACTTCCTGAAGTTTCTGTCAGTCAAATTCTGTCAGTCGGTTTCTGTAAGTCTGGTCCCTCTCAGTAGCTGTCCTGCCCTCCAATGTACAAACACCCTCCATGAACACATTTCATGGTGGTGTCTGAACACTTGCTGAGTTCACAGCTTGTCCTGATATCCAGGTCATTGTTTATTTTTCCTATTTCCTCATCAGTAGTCTTTTCTCCTGTGGATATTTGATGGTGGTTCCAGACATACTAAAAATTGACCAAAGTGACCCAAAATTTTCCTTTAATATAATTTCTGCAATTCTGTGGTCATTGATATTTAAAGCTCTACCATTTCCCTCTGGTAAATAAACCAATGAATATTTTAAGATTCTTTTTCTTTGTGATATTTATTAAATTCTACTTTTGTTGTTTCACTGTCTCTGGCTGGGATGGAGTTGTTTTTTTCCTAACAGGCCATATACTGATTGTTTAGGATTTGTGACTTAAGCAGTGTTGATAACACACCAGTGTTTTGTCTGTTTCTGAGCAGCATTTGCACGGTGTCAAGGTTTTCCCTGTTTCTCACATGGCCTCCACAACGAGTAGGCTGGAGTCATTAACAAGCTGGGGAGAGACACAGACAGAAGAGGTGATGTGAGTTGACAAAAGGGATATTCCATGACACATATCATGTTCAACAATAAAACCTCAGCAGATTTTTGGGGGGACTTCAGCCATTTCTTGAACACTGGCTGGGTGTCAGTCTTCTTGTGGAGGATTTTGAGTGATTGCCCTTGCATAACTTGGGCCTTCTTTTTTTTGCTTGTTTTTCTTTATCTTAACTTATGAAGCTATCCTTATGATCCATGAGTTTTCTCTCCTTTGCTCTTCTTATTGTCTCTTCATCCTGGTGAGGTGAGGGTTAGGGTTAGCCATCAGTTGTGTGGAGCTTAGCTGCTAGCCAGCATCTACTCTCTACTTGTGCTCTTCAACTATACTCCAGAAGTATTTTAGTTGTGTTGGTTTCCCTTGAGTGATATAGATCTTGATTATTTGGTTTGTTTTTACTACTTGTTATCAATTTCCCTTTTTGCTGTATTACATCAGTCTGTTATAAACATCTTTTTTCATGTCAGTATAGATAGAATTATAATGTATCAATGCTTTGTCATTCTAGTCATTAAATTTAGTTTCAAATTTTAGTTAGGCTGAACTGATCTTTATAAAAAGTCTTTAATTATTCTTGATTAACACTTTAGGTCAGCTAATAGTTAAATAATTTCTTCTATAAAATGTATGTCCTAAATAATTTTGATATCTTGGAAAATTTTGATATTTTGATTTTGTGTCAAATTCCTTTACTCTTGTTTTTCATTTCTCTTTGGTCAAATCAGCTCATCTACCATGAAGATTTGTTCTGTTTTTATGCAGGAGTCCATCTGAAGTACACCATTTTTCTGGAAAAGCTGAACACCCAAGGGAGAAGGAGAAAAACGACCCAACCAAACAAATACATATGAAAGCAAAACACAAACAACAACACCCCTTTTTCATCTCTCTTGTCCAACTCAAACAATTATTCATGATAACATAAGAAAAGGAAATAACAAAAAAGCATGCACAGGCTCTGTTGTAATCTAAAAACAAGAAAATGCTTTTTAAAAATTTCAGTTCCATTACTTCTGTGATTATGGGACTTTGAGACACTTATTGCACACATAAAACCCTAAAAAAACCCTCACACTGACAGCACTGTAGATATCTTAAATCTTACAATTTACTGGAATGCCAATAGCTGAGAATATTGAGGCACTAGGAAATCAAATTATTTTAAAAAACATAATGCAGTGCAATGAAAACTCAAACAGTGTGAGTTTTTTTTCTGCCAAACAGATGAAATAATTTTTAAATATTTATCAAAGTCTATGTTTTTGTATCCATATTTTAAGCTTTTTGTAAAGTGTCCATTTGTCTTACATTGTGTCAATGATGGATATGTTTTGGATTAGTCTCATGAACCCAAGTTAATATGTCGATGACCATAATGAAAAGCTTGTTGAATTCCTTGGGAAATTGTGAATTGGTTTAAAGCTTCATAAAACATGCCTGTAATAGGCATGGAGGACTGTCCCTCATGTTTTTAAAAAAAACCCATCTAACTGATTAAAAATTTAGTATTTCTTTATCTGTTGCTCATTGGCAGTTGACATTAAGAGCTGTGTCACTGTTTCAATAAGATTGCCTATAGTCCTCAGAATATGATTTAAAAATCAATCATACACTTCTACTATGACATTTTTCTTGTGATGGTGTAAATTCTCAGTCCAAAAGAGACTCCAATCTTTGGTTTTAAACAATTCCAAGGGTCAGAATTTTATTAGCTCTTTTTAGTTTGTTTACTTGTTTGTTCTCAAAAAAGCTCCATCATGAACAACTTCAATCTTTGTTTTTCAGAGAAAAAAAAAAAAAGAAGGGGGGGATGAAATTTTTGAACTGTTTCACGGCACAGATATTATTCAGAACAGGTTATTGTACTGCTTCTAGCTGAGCCAGAATACCCAGTCTTGTTTTACCTAGTGAAAATAAAACTGCATAAAAATTTCCCCAGTGTATTGCAGAAGTGTGCCTAACCTGTATGGACAGTATCACATCCCCAGAAAACTTCCTAATGATTCCCTCCACAGCCAGACTGGAAACCTAAGCTTCTTTAATATTAAAGTTTCATTATTCTTATTTTCTATAATTTAACAACTTTTCTTATTATACTTAATGGAAAAGTCATGCAATATTGAGCAGTAACTGCTGTTAATTTCCTGCTGTATATAATTTGCATTTTTTGTTGCTAGTGGAGAGTAATTAACATGCTCTAATTACCATACTGATTGTCTTCTTTAGCTTATGAGAATATAGTAATCTCAAACCTTGTTGATCTTACAATAGTACATTTTATTGCCCTCAATAATTGTATACAGGGCTTAGTTTTTTACTGAAAAAATGGTGTGATCTAGCTGTAACAAGTTCCCTAAATGTTTCAATTTGGAGCAGAATAATGCAAGTTTTAAGAGTGCCTATCAAGAAAATAGAGCCCTGCTTCTACAGTAGTGCAATGCCACCTTTTAAACAACAGAACTGTGGTTGTATTACCATTATCACACAGAAAATATTTTCTTGGGTTGCATTCACATTATGTTTTACTCTGTCTGTGAACAGTTGGCACAGAAAACACAACTTGGAATACACTTACAAGCAATAGTGAGTGGTTTTTCTTCTTGCAAGGGTGTTTTTAGGCAAACAGAAATTTATTCATTGGAAAAAATGTTTTCCTTAAGCTAAAATTTCTACCTAATTAAACTCCTTAGTAAATTTTATGTCTGTCTACAACTACCTTATAAAAGACTACTGCAGATAGGAATGTATAAGTGAAATCAAGTCTTCAGTTGGAATGCTGTATCAAGAATACTGAGGCTTTTGGGTTTTAAAAAGAGAAGAAACAATGAACTAGTACAATGAATTACAGCTGTACATGCAAATAAATTGCATTGTTTTCACAAGATCCAGTCAAACAAATGGTGAAATTCAAATGGGAGATTTTGTATAGGCCTATTCTGCATTTATTTAAGCCTAACTATTTTTTCTAGGAGACACAGAATTCAGCAGTCTGCATTGTGTCTTATGACTTCCTGGGAATCAGGATTTCATTTGCAACAAGATTCTTCCAGGGGATCAATAACTACTGTGAAGACTTATGACTACTTTGTAAATGTTCTCCATTAATTTTGAAATTAATATTGTCTCTCTGAAAGCACAATATTTGGAATTTTTTTATTCTTCTCACAGGTATCCACAGTATTCACAACTTTTGGAATGCCTGTATGAATTTGCAGGCATATATGGACAGGGAATGCCAATGTAAGAGTGAGATAAGCTGTGTACTTTTCTTATTTGTGTATGGTTACATCTGTTTTGTATTATAGATCACTTTTTCTGTGCAGTCTCAAGGTAGCTGTACTCAGAAGTAAATAAAATACTGGTTTTGAATGATACTAAAAACCAGTAGCTGTTAACAGAGAAACAAAGTAAAGCAATCCCAAATTCCAAAGCAGAAAGTTTCTTTGAGTTTTCTATACTCAAGGTATGAAATAATACAGCTCAGAGAAAAGCCCCAGAGTGCTCTTACCAGCACAAGAAACTGATTTGCAGCAAAATCAGAGGAGACATATATCATATTGCATCAGTGAGAGAAGTTTGATTGACATCACACACATCTAGAAAATATCTGACCATGAGCATGTAAATAGCTATCTTTTTTCATTATTTTAATTTATTTTAGCATTATATATAAGGGTCAAATATTCCTCTACCATATTGCACTGGATTCTATCAAAAGAAGTAAAAGCACATGGTACCTGCTAATTGATCAAATGCCCAATGAAGAACTAGACTAATTTACTGAGAACCTAATCACTTCAATGAATGGAAAATTCAGGATCAGAGAATGAGTAGAAAAGAGTAGGGCTTATTAACACTTAGAATTCTAGAAGCAAGGCATAATCTTTGCTTCATTTATTTTCCTTCCATTTTTTAACTTTTTTCTTTATTATTTCCTTCCTCATCCCCTTACAGTCCTGATTTCTTCTGCAGCATTATAATTGAGGTTAAGGAAGAAACAGTGATTCACTCAATTTAGGCATCTGCTCCAGGACCCTGTCTAAGGGCTCAATATGGTCTTTCAAGATTTAACCATCCATATAAGTATTTACTTTTCTATATTTTCCTTTTGGATTCTAAATACTCATTAGTAAAGCAAAGAGTAGGTACAATGTTCTTTGGATGAATAGGAAAGAGATGACATCCAAAAATAACCTCAGATATTAATTATGAGAAAGATATGGTTTTTACTTTTAAGCTGAAAGCAATATATTTGGGCTTTTATTCTGAATCAAGAAGTTTAGCTAATAGCTGGCATATCAAAGCAGAAAATCATTTACTCCAAGTAGGTTTATTAGTCAGTGTACTATATTATCACCCATTGCATTGAGGTTAACACTTTTAAATGATATTACAAAAAAAGAATGTACTTGTTAAAATAATAAAATATGCTATTTATCCCTATATTTTGCAAAATGTTATTTGTTTTAGTAGCGGCAAAGTAGTTTTTAGCTGAGTTAAATTAGGATTGGTGGGTATGTTGCAAAGAGTTTATTCTCAAGAGTTGTATGTTCTGTTCTTTCATCTTGACTAAGGCTGGATGGCCAGGCCCAGAGGGTGGTAGTGAATGGAGTTAAACTCAGAGGAGGCCAGTCAAAGTGGCTTGGGTCACAACAACCCCCTGCAGTGCTACAGGCTGGGGGCAGAGTGGCTGGAATGGGGCCCAGCAGAAAGGGCTGCATCCAGTTCTGGGCCCCTCACCAAGAGGGACACTGAGGGGCTGGAGCAAGTCCAGAGAGAGGCAACAGAGCTGGTGAAGGGTCTGGAGCACAAGACCTATGAGGAGCAGCTGAGGAAGCTGGGTGTGTTTAGTTTGGAGGAAAGGAGGCTCAGGAGTAACATTATCACTCTCTAAAACTCCCCCAAAGGAGGGTGTAGCAAGGTGGGGATCAGCCTCTTCTACCAGGCAACCAGTGAGAGGTGAGGGGACATAACCTCAAGCTGTACTAGGGAAGGTTCAGGCTGGACATCAGGAGGAATTTCTTCATAGAACGGGTTGTTAAACATTTGAATGAACTGCCCAGGGAGGTTTTGGAGTCATCATGCCTGGAATTGTTCAAGAAATTACTGGATGTGGCACTTAGTGACAAGGTAGTGAGCAAAGATTGGACTTGATAGTCCTTGAGGTCTTTTCCAACCTAAATAATTCTGTGACTCTGTAAAATGGCTTTAATTTTAGACCTTCTGGGCCTTCACTACAAAGAGGACATCTGGGACTCCTACAGAGCTATTTTTTCCCCTTCATCTTTAACAAGCAAAACCAGACAAACACTCTCCCCAAACTTACATATTGCCTAAAAATTAGAGTTGAAAATGTTATGGCCATCCAGATTTTTTCATTAATGTCTTTAATATTAATTGTAATATTTACTTCCCTTGAATTTACATGTTTGATATCTTATCATTTAAGATGAATTAGTTTAAATTAACTGTACAGTTAATATAAACAGTTATCTCAGAAGTTTGTCTATTCTAGTAATCGACCTCATCTGCTATCTTGTAACTGGTTTGGGCTATTCTTTTAAGGGTAATTAATGAAATTCCAGTTACTTCATAATTTAAGTCCTTGTTTATTACGTTTTATTCACTAGATAACCTAGTAACTTTGTGTCTCAGTGCTTCCACCTCTGAATTCCATCACCATCCTAGCAAATTAACTACTGAATACTGAATAGCTAATAACCAGTGTAGCCAATGCTAGCTGAAGGAACTGAGATAGATGGCTTGAACTAACTTCCTACATGCTCATCCTGATTCCAGTAGAGGCTAGAACTTTTCCATAGGTCTCAAGAATTAAAGCTGCATACAATTATTTCTCATGTGAATAGAGAAAGGCACCGATTTCTCTTTTATTATCTGTCAGGGTCCAGGGAGAGCAGTATGGAGCAGAAGTTCCTGTGTTAGTAGGTCAGAGGCCCTGAATTAACTACATAGGTTGTCCTTCATCCTCTACTGCCTTGTGACCTACTTAGTGACTTGCCAAGGACTAATTTAATTACACAAACTTAGCCAGCTATCAGTTGTTTCCAATGCCTCTAATTTCTATTGCGCTCCAAATGTTTTGCCAATAATACTATAATTACTATATCTAGTCTATAAAGAAAATTGCAGTATACTGGATTTTGTATAAAAAAATCTGTTTCAATAGCCTAGAAAGTTTTACATTTAATATCTTTTAGGTTATGAAACAGGTCCCTGGTATAGACTATGGGTCAAATTAATTTCCTAGAGGACTACAGATTAAACATGAATCATGGTTTCGAATGTGAAAGGTCATGTTATTCAACCACAAAGCTAGAGCTCAAAATGTGACTTTAAGACTTCTACCACTTCTTTCCAATGTGAATTATTCATCAAGTTAATATTTTACTATCATAAGTTTCCAAACCCTTTAAATTTAGAAAACAAAGTTTGCGGGCTTATGTTAATATAAGGAATTTCAAAGAGTAATAGAATAAACCTAGCATACCCAGAGCACAAAAGAGAATAAAATATTATTTTTTAGGTTGAGTATGAATCCTCTCAATCCAAATATTTTTGAAAGTTAATAAAACTTCAGAAATATTTGCACAGATTTCAAAGAATCACAGAATAAATAATGTTCTAGGAACTAGGGAGATGTCCAACTACCTGCTAAAACAAGGTCAGCTGTAGCAAGTGACTCAGGGCTGAGTCCAATCAAGTTCTAAATTTCTTCAGGGATGCAAATGCCATGACCGCTCTGGATAACAGAAACTGTTCCAATGTTTCAGCACCTTCATTGTAAGAAAAGAAAAAATAATCCACCACCACCACCAACAAAACCTATTTCTCATACAGGATATATGTTCAAGAGACATCTGGATCTGGCACTGGGTGATGTGGTTTAGTGGTTATGTGGTTACAGTGGTAGTGCTAGGTTTACAGTTGGACTGGATGATCTTAAGGGCCTTTTCCATCCTTGATGATTCTATAAAAAGGACTTCCCATGGGAAATATTATTTATAGCCTGGAAAAAAGGAGGCCCAAGGAGCACTTTATTGCTCTGTACAAATGAAAGGAGGTTGCAGAAATGTGGGAGTCAATATCTTCTCCCAGGCAACTAGTGACAAGATAAGAGGAATTGGCCAAAAGCTGTGCCAGGAAAGTTCAGTTTGGACATCAGGAACACTTTCTTCACTGAAAAAGTGGTTAAATATTGGAATGGGCTGCCTAGGGAAGTGATAGAGTTACCACTCCTGAAAGTGTTCAAGAAATGACTGGATGGGCCACTTAATGCCATTGTCTAGTTGACAAAGTGATGTTTGGTGAAAGGTTGGATTTGATGATCTTGGTGGTCTTTTCTAACTTTAATGAATTTATGATTCCATATTTCACACTTTTTATTACTTCTTTCCCTTTTACTGAACACCTTTATGAAGAGTCTGGCTTCTCATTGTATCCTTCTCACTTCATGTCAAGTATTTGAATATATTGATTTAAACGGCACATATATGTATTTATATACATATATACACACCAAGGTAGACATTTTCATAATATTAACAAACAAAATAGTTTGTTTGGTGCCTGTGGACTGTTTTAAAATTTTATTTCCTACAAGTTACTGGAGAAAGTTTGAGTATTTCAAACATTAATTAACTTAATAGAATAGCAAGATGAAAAATACTGTAGAGATGTACAGATAAAATAGACCTGACTAGGGTTTTATTATTTCTTGCTAGACTTGATCATCCTAAAGGTCTTTTCTAATCCAAAAGGTTCTATGATTATTCTTCCTAAAGAATGTGTTTCCTTAAGAAGCTGAGGGGAAAAAATAATTATGTTTCCAAAATTACTACTATAGATTAAACACATCAAATAGAAATGGTTACTTTGAATATAAAACTATATCTTCCAAGAAAGAATGCAGTGATGTAATCATGAATGATTTTAAGTCCCTATTAAGCTGAAGGAAGATGATTTTAGTAGATGCTACAATGGAACTTTACTAATGTAGGTAAGTAAGAAAGAAATTATTGGAAAAAATGAAAACATAGGTAAGTAAACTCAAGCAATATGTCCAACATAAGATATGCCCAGAGTTTTTGAAAGCTTTAGGTAATTACCTCACCGTAAAAATGTCCATCATTTAAAAAAGTAACATTTAACATACATATCCAGTGCTATTAATACTGCTGTAGAAGCTTCTAAGTGACCTTCCAACAATGATAAAACCCATGTCCAATTACTACTGATGACCACAGGATGAAAATTTCACCTCTAACTCTTCTAACTATTAAATGAGTTATAAATAGTACTCCTATTAAGTGAGCAACCCAATATTCAATTAACAGTTAATGATGCATAGGGAAATAGTTTCAAACACTCTTAAATGGACTTGATTTTCAAATTTAACATGAGACTTCTGGATACTGAATTGTGACTAATGCCTGGTGATAATACTTTTATACTTTTTCATCAGGTACTCTATTATATACAAAATGAACTCTTGAAAGAATCAGTTAAGTTACTCCTTGGATCAACCCAGAATACCCTAATATATTAAAAGAAAGAAGTGTTCCAAGTGTTATGATTTCTTATGGAGTTTTCTACTATCTTAGAATCACAAGTCTCTTAACATTTTTTATTATGTTTCCTAATTAAATCAATTCCTGAAACCTACTCTGATTATTTAAAAAAACCAATTTTTGTGATGACTATTTGAATGTACATTTAAAGGAGTATTATTTTTACATGGAAAATCAGAGAGAAATCATAAAATTATAAGAATGGAGGTTGAAAGGTCATTTGTTCCCTTCCTAATCTGTGTCTTAATCTAATAAATCTCATTCCTGAGAGATATTCTTTAGGATTTTGCAAAATAGTCAGTGACGGACAAATCACAACTTTTTTAAACCATTTCAATGTTTCACTATTATGAGTGTAATATCTCAGTGTTTCACAATTGTAAAATCCATAGAGTGTTTTTATATAGCTTTTTTTTTCTAATTTCTTACTGAGGTGAAATCTGATAAAGATTAAACCCATTATACTTCATCTTCCTTATTAAAGTTATAAAATATAACTTTATTTATATTACTTTTTGCATATTTGAATGCTTTAGTGTGTCTCCTCCCAGTCTTCTCTTCCATAAAATAGGTTAATCTTTTCTTGTGGATCTTTTATTATTATTGATGCTTTTTGGCTGTTTATCTGGCTAGTTTGCATCTTTCATAAAATTTATGCCCAGTTTTTCCACAAGAGGATTCAACTAAAACATTTCTAGTACTAGCAAGAGTGGAAAAGTGAATTCACCTCATATGGAAGACATATTCTTGTTCATTCATACTGATGTTGTGACTTTCTTTAACTGGAATATTACAATATTGTTCAGGTTCATCTTAGGATCTGAAGTAATAACCTTAAGAATCTTCTTGACAGTTTTGTCTAGTTGTTTCCCTTTTCTCATAATTGTTATAAAGCATTTTAATTTTTTTAATTATATTGGGATTTTTTTTTCTCATCATCCTACAGTTTCTGGGCATTATCTTAATTTTTAATCCTACTGCTTAGTGATGTATTTAGCAATAACATTTTCTATATGATCATAAAAGGCCTTTATAAATATTCAGTAGTCCTATAGCCAGGACACACCTTAAAAGAAGATTTCCTGTGAGACACTGTGAAAAGTTCACTTTCATCCCTCTATTTCTTCTTCTGCACATATATTTAAGTATCATAGATTTTTTCATGACTTGTCCCCTTACATTATGGCTATATCACTCAGTAAGACTGCAAATAACGCAAAGCTGACCAGTGCAGTTGATGCTATGGAAGGAAGGGATTCAGAGAGACATGGACAAGATTGAGAAGTGATCACAAGAGAGTGTCATGAAGATTTTCTAAGGGCAAAGTGCTGCACCTGGGCCCAGCCAATCCCACACATGAGTGAGAGATGAGCTCATTGAGAACAACTTGCTGGTTCTGGTGAATGGAAAGCTCAACACGAGCAACAGAAGTACTTGAAGCACAAGAAAGATGTAGACGTTAGAATGGTTCCAGAGGAATCCCCAAAGGTGGTCTGAGGGCTGGAGCACCTCCCTTATGAAGACTGGTTGAGAGATTTTAAATTGTTCAGCATGGAAAAGACTTAACTGTTTGGAAACCCTATTGTGTCTTTCCAGTATTTAAAGAGGGCTTATAAAAAAGAGAAAGAGACTTTTCAAGGGCTCATAGTGATAGGAGAAGATGGAATTGTTTTAAACTAAAAGAGAAGAGCTGTATATCAGATGTTAGGAAACAATTCTTTACTGTGAGGATGGTGAGACACTGGAACAGGTTACCCAGGGAAGCAGATGCCACATCCCTGGAAGGGTTCAAGGCCAGGCTGGAGGAGGCTCTGAGCAACGTGATCTATGGGAAGGTGCCCCTGCATAAGGCAGGGTGGTTGGAACTAGATGATCCTCTGATACAAGCTCTGAAGCATGTTATCCTTTCCTCTACCATTCCTTCATCTGCTGTAATATGTGAATTTTATGTCTAATTTTAGACTGCAAATGGCTCAACAGTACACATGTTTCTATAGGTAGTAAAAATGATAGAACTTCAGTCACAGTACAAACAATTAGTACAAATTAATACATACCAATATATGGTTTTAACAAGTGTTAATGCTTTATGAGTTGAATAAAAAGTCATCTATATTAGAAAATAGATCTATCTCTGAGCATAATTTATGATTGTCCAATTAGGCTATAGATTAAGGATAATTGCTATAGAAGATCTTTAAGATTCTGAATCCATTAATCTAATGTTTCATATTTAATGAAATTGTCAGCAATTTTTGGTTAAAAATGTAAGATCATTTAAGAGTATGTGAGTCATCACTTTGCTGCTACTGGTTTGGTATATAAATATTCCTTTCCCTTCACCAGCAAGCCTGCAATTTTCTTTTTAAATTTTACCCACCATACTGTCATGAAATTCTTATTTAGGAAAAAGTCAAGTTAAAATCAGTGAAATAAGTATCAGCAGGAAAAAATGCACAGTATTTATTCCTAAAACTTCTGAATTTATTATCAAAGGGTAAACTTTTCTATGTCTTTGTTATAAAGATTAATTTGGCAGAACACTTTAAATGTTAAATCTAGGACTGAGAATTAATTTTAAAAATGGTTTTGGGAATATCACATTTATATATATTTGGGAATATGTATGTAAAAACTTTTCATTTCCTTTAAAAAGTAAATGAATGCACCTGTGCCCAATAACATCATGGACTTTGGTTAATATATTCTAAAAAAGGGAAATATGTAACCTTTGGTATTGTATGGCAAAGAGCTATTCAATTTGCTGATAAACACCACTCCCTGTAGCCCTTATTCTTGGCCCTTGCTCTGGAGTCAGCAATGCGTTTAGAAGCAGTTACTGGATTACTTTCAGAAATATATTCAAACTATTTGTCTCATGCTAGCATTCAATGAGGGCAGGATTCTTTGATTTCCTTTCTCATGTCCATTGTGTTCTGACAATATAGCATACAATGCAATATGTCTATGGTTGTTAGATCTAAGGTGCCAATAACCTATATCATCAGATTTTCCTATTTTTGTTTTTCAGATATCCCTTATTTTATGCATATCACGGGTTTAATCAGAAAAGCTCTTTGGATTACAGTTCACACTAAACTATCAGTTACAGCCTTATGTGCATGGCAATTGCTGTTGGAAAATATTTCATAAAAATGTGGAATTATTGTGGTGCTGTTTCCTCTCAAAATATTTCCCAAAGCCACATGTTTTCCCACATTGCATAAGACTGGAGCAGTGAAGCTGTACAATATCTGAAACTGGACATAAAAAAGCCACCCTGTTCTAAAAGGCAGAAGACAGTAGTCAGCTCACATTAATTGGAAGTTTAGAGGAACTTCTACTTCCAGAATATCAAAACACACAAATAATTACTTGGCTAAACTATTCTGATGTACATACTAGACCTGAGGTTTTCATCTAAAGTAGCAGGGCACAGGGTGGTGACAACAAAAAAGTGAAACAAATTGGCTGTTCTGTGTAGAGGCAATTAGTGAAGGGGTAATGAAACTTCAGGTGTAAGCTGACAGAGATATTCTATTCACAGCTGTATTCTAACCCTTGCAGAATAACAAAAGTTTCTCTAAGCACTGTTATTGCAGAGAGACACAGGACAAAATTATCTGTTCAGCTTTGGAAAGTGTATGTATGCCGTACCGCTTGATTTCATTGAACTCTGTCATTCTGAGTGCACAGTGATCTCCCCTGAGCAGCTGGGAAGGAAGTAAAAGAACAGGAAGCAAGCAATGTTCTTGACATCTCCCTGTAGCTTTGCATGCCGTGTGGCTGTGTGCTGTATTTTACTCTAGCAAGTTGAAGAAACCACCCAGCAAGTCCCCACGGCTCATTTGCAGGGCTGGGGGGTTCACCTGGTCTCTGTTTCCTGAGCTATTAAGGGAGGGCAGCACGTGGGGACAACAGCATTTAGCCATCAAAGGATGAAGATAATAGAAATAAATTCAACAAATTTGTGTTTGTCTCTCTCATGACAGGCTTTGAGTTAGTCTTTTTTTCAAGTAGATGGATGACTACAGTTGTTACTGAAAAGTCAGATTTTCAGAACAGAATTTTTTAGGTTTCCCCTAAAATGCCACTGACTTAAATAGCTAACTTATCTTTTACAAACCTGGGAACACTGAGAGATTTGTCCAGAATCAAATTAAAGCTTACTACAGTCAAACGGTTTTGAAAATCATGGCTTCTGTAACTCTGTACAGTGCAGTCCTTATTCTTTATGTGAGTTGACTGAGGATCTGATATCACAGCACTACAGTTGCAGAAGTTTTAACCATGAACATTTTTGGAATGTGGTTCATTTTCTAGCAGCCAATGACAGGCAGTGAAATAGGTCAGATAGGTCTGTCTAATGATTGCCATCTGCATAATCAGCAATCTATTAAGATTAATGAAGCTCTCATATGATATTCTGTACTTCATCTAGCCCACATTAAAATCATATTAATCAGAAAAGTCTATATATCTTCTTTCATATTTCAACATATGAAGTTCAATCCCTACCTATTTAACTAATAAGTTAAATAATTATAATGATATGCAGATCAGGGGAGTTTGTTTTGATCATAGATTATTATGGGCTGACAACAATCACATAAAGAGAAATTCAATTCTGAAAAAGCAATCCTAAGTCACATTACATATGGCAAAATTCCATGTCCAGTACTTTTGAATAGGACCTTACACATTTTGTATTCCCTTTTACTATATAAAGAGGTTACATTATATGTCTATGGATTGTATCCACTGTAAGATTTCAATGGGCATCTTTAGTATCTCTAAGCTTATATCATGAGTAATAATTTGTTAGGCCAAAGCTCTGCATAAGTTCAGTAAATTTTGAGATAAAAAATACAGTAAAATTATTTACTTCCATTCCTTGGACTCCTTTACCCATTTTTTTTCACCTGTACTGATCTATTACAATGAAACATATTTCAGGAAGCTACATCAATTTTCTTTTTTATGTGTGCAGGGTTTGTGATCTTGGAGGCTGAGTTTCTTTAAGATAAGTTTCAGTACAGGAATTGCAGATCTTGCACATTTTATATTTTACACTCATACCTATCACTGACACAAACCGTAATTCAAATGCATAGTCAAGTCCATCCATAAACAATAAATAAAGGATATTAAAAATAAAGCCACTACAGTGACCACATACCTTTTAGGATAATGAAAAGAAAAAGAAATCATAAAAAAGGCAGAAAAGCTGATAAAGATATCTAGTGGGGTCATTCTGCACGTACAGAAAAGCAAGTGACACAGTTTGTTTAATGATATTTTATATTTAATGAAGCTATCTTCAAAAGCTTAACCCAGGTCACAAAAATACCCTCTGCTATTTTTAGCTTTTATTCATCATGTTGATAAGATTTAAGCTTCTCTAGCATAAATTAAGCTCTTCTTTACTTTTTAGGTCACCTGACTCTGAATGGCACAATATGCTTCCAGTCCAACTACTTCAGTTATGCTGGATAAAGAAAATACTGAATATTATAGTTTCAGGGAATTTGTGGGCCATATGTAAAGAGTGAAATTCTATTCTGACATGTTTTTCTGAGAGAAGTTGTATAACTGGAACAGAGGCAGCAAATACTGATCTCAAAGGTGATCTTTCATACACTTCTCTAATATACTCCTCTCTCTAGCACTGATTTAACTTAAGCAACCTGGGAAATAGCTCTCAGTTACATTTCTAATATTTCTGTATATTCTATATGTTCTTAGTTGTAAAAGCCACACTATCTGCAGCGTTCTATACATATGTCTGACATATTTCTTTTGCTGCTTAGTCATTGTCATTGTCTCTTATGCCAAGTTTAGCAGAGCATTAATGTAATACAACAGTCTGCATAGCCAATCCTAGCATAATTATCTTAGACTTTTCAGCCCATTTGTACCAGCATATGTCATGGTGCTGATGGACCACTAACTATATTATTCTGATGTTGCTTTTCCAGTCAATGTGAGTGTGCAAAACATAGTGAAATATCTGCTGGAACTGAAAATTCCATTCATAATGGTGCAAAGGCACACCCAGATGTGTAAGATGGCAAAGAAAGATGACACAAGAAAAACACCTAATAGATTTCTCTTTCTTTATCCTCAATTGATCAGTGAATTCTAGTTTTGAATTTCTAAGAGAATCCTATATGCCAATTATCTTTAGTACCTGAATTTCCTTTGTGGTAAGATTAAAAATGGGTGTAAGAAATTTTTAAAATCATCCAGCAAGGGAGGGATATCAAACTTTAAAAATTGCACTATGCTCTCTTTAACAATAAAGCTACATGAGGTGAAGGAAAAATAACATCTATTAAACCACTTAAAATTTATCTAAATTTATTTTTTCTGAGAAAATGTATTTTCTTATTTTGTTTTCTTTTTCCTTTTTAGAGGGAGATGGGGTGAGCTGCATTTTTATCATTTTGTATTTTAGAATTCCAAAGGAGAGTTTGAACTTCGCTGAAGTTATTGTAGTTCAATGGTAGAAAATAAGTAAAAAAAGGTCTTAAGATTTTCAACACATTGTCTTGCTCAAAAAATTAGCAGTTACCACATAACTTTGCCTTGTTCTTGTTGCCTTGGGAGACTTGTTCTTGTCCTCCACTGTTGAATACCTCTTTTGGGCTGCTCAACAACAGAAAAAATACCGATAAACTGAAAGAAGTCTGTTGAAGGACAACCAGAATATACAGGATCAGGAGCACTTGCCTTGTGGGGAGAGCCTGTGGGGACACCCCTGGGAGGACCTGAGAGGAGATCCTGATGCTTACAGGCACAGTGTTGAAGAGATGGACCAAGGTGTTCACGGCAGTGCATGCACATATCTAACATGCCATGAACCTGAGTGGTATATTTAGTGCAATACAGCATGTCAGGCTGGCATACACAGCAAAGTAAATGTGTTTAAAGGGGTTTTTAATGAAAATATCGGGAAAATAATAATAGCTTCTGAAATGTCAATTTGAAAACCTGCTATTAAATTTCTTGGCCAAGTCCAAGTTGCAGTTACTACTGTACACACATGGTAAAACCTATATATATGTATAAATATGATCATATGATTAATATTCCAAAACCACTCTATTTTTATGCCTGTTCATGCTGATCAGAGACGTATCATTTTTGCCCAAGGACTAGTTACTATTTAGCTTCCTGAATTATTTTCTTCCTTGTTTTGCCTTTTTTTCCCCTAAATTATTTTATTTTAGCTAGTGTCCTAGGATTAATACTCAGCTATATTAAGCAAATGAATTAAAATTTTAATAATTTTAGATTTCTTACCTACTACGAAAATCATTTAGACAGAACCAGCTACTGGCTTATTCAAACCCAGAAGTTTCTAGTCTGGAAAAAGAAGTAAGATACAAAATTTCTCCAGAGGTTCTTCATTATACGTGAATACTATCTACATAAGATAGCAGAGAGGCTGAAATAGGTGCCACTTAAAATCGCTGTGACACAAAGTCTAGCAAGCAGCCAAATATTCAAACAGGTGCCATGAAAGGATTGACAATTTTAAGTGCAAGCTTTGTGACCTTGACAAAAGAAAAACCAAGAAAAGCTAAAATCAATATTGCAACCATATGCTTTTCCCTTTCCATTACGAAAAAAATGAAGAAATATAATCTGAGAAATTCAGTCCTTTCAACTTTTTTTGTTTACTGTGGACTGCATCCCACAGATGCTTCTGAAGAGACATTTTATGACCATATTATTGTATATTTTATGGGAAAAATTATAATTAGCTACTTAACATCTTTGGCAGATGTGTATGAGTACATTTTAAATGACTATATAAAATTTTCAGCATTAAAACCATATCCTGTCTCCAATATAATTTGTTTCATTTTTCTGTTTAATGAAGTGTAAACCACTGATAAATTGTGGAATTCTTTGTAAAGAATGCTCATATTATTTGTATAATACAGTTGGTGATCTAACTGTATTTCTAAAAGCAAATGAGTTGCTGTGATGGAAATGTAATTTGCAGTTTAAAGATCAAAAAGCAATGCAATAACATGACACCATTGATAATTAAATTAGAGTGCATTTTACTTTTAGAGGAAGCTTCAGTGCTTCAGCACCAGTAACCCACTTAGCAAGCACAATAGAATGGACATATACTGAGGCACTTCAAAAATGGACATGGCAAGCTCATTTCCACAGGGAGTTACAGGTGCACACACAGAGCCCCAGTGCCATTAACATAGTCTAGGACTCAAAAGGAGAAATAGAGACAAATGGAAAGCCTTTTAATGGCAAACTTACAGGATTGTGACTTGGCTCCTTCAAGTTGATCACTATTTTAACAGACAAATACAGTACATGAGGTAAAAAACACATCATCTGGACTTTGGGAGACAGATTGTGAGAGTGAAGGATAACTAACATTATAGGAAATAAAAAGTGAACTGGTGAAATTCCATAAATTCTAGCTGATTTTAATGAACAGTTGTCTCCTCATGTACTTTAACATATTATGAAACTTAAGATTGTCTCATGTAAGCGTACAGATTTCTTTAGCAACATAAAACAACAGCAATTTAGGATTTGTTACTAGAAGGCTTCCCACTCAGTACAACAAAATAAATTTAACATAGGAGAGGATATTCTTTTCTCCATGTGCTAGAGACAGGACTGGAGCTACAGAAAATCCCTGGCATGAAGTGCAAATAAGCTAGAAGTTTGTATTAGAATGGAACTTCCCACTCATATCAAGCATTCTTGACATCTGAAACAACAGAAAGATGCCTATTGTAGCCATCAGGGAAGAGAAGAATCAGCAATGAGTATGAAAACAGAAAGACAAAGTGGGTTCCTTGAAAGCGATTAAGTCACATGGCATGTAGGAGAACAAAGAGTATGTAACAAGTTAGTATTCATTTCTCAGATAATTAAGAATTTTATCTTTTATCAATGGTAACAAAATTCTTCCAGTTATGCTAGATATCTAATTTAATATATAAGCTATTTTGAAAAAAAAAGAAATTATGTTGTTCTCTAAGCATCATAGAAGGCACATTAGTAAGAGTTTTCTAAAACTGACTAATCATTCTGGCAGGATGAGAGCAACCTGACTTGTTTGTGAACAGACCGATAAATTTCTGCATAAAGTTTTTTTGCTGTTACTGCACTTTCATGACTTTAACGCCTTTTTTTGGAGTTTCTGGAAAAATAAAACTCTTGATCCCATGTGTAGGCCTTGATGTTGCAGTGCTTTTACAAGCCTCCTAAAAGTTTAACTGCTTTGAGTGGTTATAATGCTAATTTTTTTGGGTAATGTTTCACCTTGCCTGCTTAGGAGGACAACTTTAATGCATGGGATAAAGTTTCCAGTGATGGCCTGCAGACTATGTCTGTGATGCAATGTTCAAGATGCAGTTTGTAAGCCTTTGAGAGTGGCTGCTGAAAAGCATGCAGTCTCTCAACCATGTAACTAAATATGAGGAGACCATTTCCTTTTAAAGCTCTTCCTTCCCCAGAAATTATTATGGCAACATACACTGTGTTAATGCTATTTAGCCACCACATATCCACTATCTGCACTCCCAGGAGTGAGTTAGAATCAAATGTATTTAAATTAAAGACAGAAACATTATCAATTTAGAAGTGCATTTTCTTCCAGGCTTTATTAGAGAAAGATGCAAAGACACTCCTTATGCCTTTAAAAATGCTGTTAGTATTAACAACATGACTAGATAAAAGTGTCATAAAAATGTAATGACAGTCTCATTTCCGATATATAGAACAAACAAGCTTAGTTACTAAGGGCAAAATATATGGCCCAGAGGAAAACTGTTTGGAAATGGTACAGTAATTTAATAATTGTAAAAATGCTGAACATTGATTCCTTGAGAGCTCATGCTTTGTGTGTTGCTGCACAGATGATAGCGACAGATTCTTTCATTCACAGCCAGTAAATGAAAAGGCCCATCTATCAGCTCATGTACATTTAACTCTGAGCTTTATCCCAGTTTGTCCTTTTCTCTCTGTTGCTGTCAAGTTAAAACTGATCCTTTACAACAGAGGAAGATGCTACTGTGGCTTCAGGGCAAATTATTACACAATATCTGTTAACCTCTGTAGTTTGATCAAAATTTATAAAATAACATTAATAAAATCGAAACTGGTCTAATGCAGCCTATCATTATTTTCGTCTGTGGGCCAAAGAATTCACTCAAAGGTTACTTTGGAGTCATACTCTCTGTTCAAAAATACTCTATACTTACTGGAAACCATTCTCTGCTGTGTGCCACAGGAATGTCACATGAGTAAAGAGATGTATCCATTTCTATTAGTTCAAAATCAATAATTTGAACAAAAAACATTTAGAGTAATTATTTTCATATTTTTTTCATATTTTGCCTTCCATCTATTTTCAAACTTTATCTTTTATACTTTTTAATGACATGGACAATATGTATTATATTATATTATATTATATTATATTATATTATATTATAAAGTCTTTAAGTCTCTATGGTGAAAACTGCTTGTTTTTGTGATGAAGCATATTATTTATCATAGAACATGCAGAAACAAAAGAGTAGTAATAACATTCAAATACCAACAGTCTGAATACTTACACTAAATAAGACAAAAATTATATTTATATTTCTCATTTTTTTCATTTGCTGAATAAAAAGGAGACCAGCTGTCAAAGAAGTGATGGCTAAGTGACATTAGGTACTTCCTGAAGTACAGCAACCTTAGTACGTCAGTCTGCTTAATGCTAATTTGGAGGACACATTTCACATAAACTTACCTTAGTTTTGTCTTTAAGTGCATTAATTTCACACTCAGCTTCTGCTGACTCTTAACCACTCCTGTATCCTTCTTGTCCTTCTTAGAATTACAAGCACCCCATAGTAGTCGGGCTGAAAAGAGACAGATTAAATAGGAATAAGAAGTGAATGGACATCTACAGTGTTTTGAGAAAGAAAGTCCTAACTTTTAAAAGTAGTTTTATCATTACAGAATGATCTGAATAAACATAACACACCTAAGTGTCTATATATGCCTAGCTTTATTCAGAGAATTTGCATTTTATTCTGAGTACCAGTCTGTGCAGTGTATTTCTAATTTCTGTGAATGTTTTTGTTTAGCAAATAATATTCATAAGCTTAGAATTATATAAATGAGATCACTAATATGATGAAAATAATTTCCATACTAATAAATCTTTTTGATTAGGAGACTAAGTGAAAAATGAAAATTACTTATCTACATGAAAGATGATACCTATTTCTCCTTCTTCTTTGACAGAAAAAAAACCTTCATCTGATTTCAAAAGCTCCATCTCTTCATATGACTGCTTCCAGGAACTGCTAATGGTCTATAGAGCTTTTTTTGCAGAACATTAGCACTATCCATTGACCTCTTCATTAGTAGACATGAAGTTATTTGGAATTCCAGTTCCTGCTGGGAAGTTGTCCACATTACAATGTTCATGTCTTTGGCAGTCTTATCACCCAGATCAGATACTAAATGGGCCATAAAATATACTAACACATCTTAAATGAGTCTTTTGCAGAAAAAGAGAAATGAAAAGGAGTTTACTGGTTTGAAAGCAAAACCAGTGAGAGACTCCAAGTCAGAAATACAATTTAATAGGAGGAAAAGAAAAACAAACAAAAAAGTAAAATAAAATAAAAGCAATAGTACAAAAGGCCACTGACAGAGTCAGAATACCACCTGACACCCTGTTAGTTAGTGTGGTGGTAGCAGTCCAGATGAAATGGTCTTGTTGAAGCAGTGATCCTGAGAAAGGTCTTGTAGCTCTTGTCTCCTCTGGGAGTCCAGTGGGTAAAGGTTACTGTGCTGTCCCAAATCCCAGATTATATCCAGGTGGGAATGCTTGGCTCCTCCCCCTGGGTGGAGCATCTCACAATGGGATCATCTCATTCTATGAGTCATGCAGTGGGTCCTTGATGGCCCATTAAACAGAAGATAAGGGAAACACTGCCCCACCTGGTTTCAACAGCTCATGAAGATGTTGATAGAAACATACTTTGGGCACATCTTACATTGTAACCTAGGACACCAAGGCACTTTCAAGATTAGTAAATATGAAGATATGATGATTTGCCCATTATGCATTGTTCCAATGCATAAACATTTTGGAAATAATTCTACTAAAAAAACTTCTACCAGCAATAAAGAATATATGCTTATTTACTAACTAACTAATCAAATAAAAGCTTTCTTTAGAATTAAGAAAATTACCTGGCCTTAATAATTTAGATTTTAAAAAGTGTTAATGAGTTTGTATTGGGTTTGCAGGACCTGGTTTTTGGTAGCACAGGGGCATAGAAGTGGCTTCTGTGAGAAGCTGCTAGAAGCTTCCACCATATCCAACAGAGCCAGTCTTTGATGGCTCCAATGGACATGCCACTTGTCAAGGCTGGGCCAATCAGAAATGGTGGTAACACCTCTGTGATATCATATTTAAGAAGAAATTAAAACAAAGGTTGTGGCACAGTTTTAATTCCAGTCAGACAAGAATGGGGTGAGAACATGTGAGAGGAACAGCTCTGCAGACACCAAAGGTCAGTGGAAAAGGAGGGCCAGGAGGTGCTCCAGGTGCCAGAGCTCAGATTCCCCTGCAGCCCCTGGTGCAGCCCATGGTGAGGCAACTGTGCCTCTGCAGCCCATGGAGATCCACAGGGGATGCAGAGATCCACACAGAGTCCATGGGCGAGGTGCACATGCTGCAGCAGGTGGATACCTGGAGGCTGTGATCCAGTGGGAGACGCATGGAGAGACAGGCCCTGCTCCCAGAGAGAAGCAGCCTCTCCTTGAAGGACTTCCCCCCATGGAAGAGTGATCCATGCCACAGAAGTCTGAGAGGTGCTGTTGCCTGTGGGATGGACTCACGCTGCAGCATTCTGGGGGGACTCTTGCCCACGAAATGGAGCCACGTTGGAGTTCATGGACAACTGCCTGCCACGGAAGGGACTCTACAGTGCAGGAGGGAAAGGACTCCTCTCCCTGAGAAGTGGGAGAAGCCTTGGATGACAAACTGATCAAAACCAACATTCCCTGTCTCCTTGTGCTGTTGGGAAGGAATGAGTATTGGGGGGAAGGTGTTTTTAAGGGCTTATTTGATTTCTCACTATCCTGCTCTGATTTTGTGAATAATAAATTCACATTATGTCTCTAAGTTGAGCCTGTTTTACCCTTGATAGTCTTTAATGAGTGATCTTTCCCAGTCCTTTTCTCAACTTATATACCCTTTATTAATTTTTTTTCTCCTGCAGAGAAAAAGAGCTCCTGTCTAGCTGCAGAGTGGAGTGTGTAAGTGGCTTTCATGGGTGCCTGGCAGCTGGCCAGTGTCACCCCACACGAGTGTTTTATAAAAGCATGATTTTGGACTGAAGCATCTTGCCATGCTGAGATTTTAGTCAAATGTTGTGGTCAGTGTGTTTAAGATATATTTTTATCCCTTAATTTTTACTTCATCTATTACTTATACTCTTAGGGGTATTTTTCTGTGGGTTTGTTTTTGGTTGAGGTCAACATTACCTATTTCTGGAGTTTTTGGGTTTTATTTTTTACAAAATCTTTATTAGATACCATTTTAGAAAAGAGTATTGATATTTGCCCTTTAAATTTAAAAAAAAGCATCAGAATTTCAACATATGACAGAGACATAACCATTAAAACAAAAATAGGAAAGTTAGGATTTTTTTAATGAGTTAAATTACTTTGTACAAGGCTAATTACTTTCAAATAAGGAAAATTTCACATAACACTTCATGATTAATGAAGCACATAGAGTTGTAGTTATTGCTGAAAGCACTCGTCATACCTTGGAAGCCGAGAAATAATAGTAATAATGTTCAATTTCTTAAGTTCTACAAGAAAAATATCCTTCAATTTATTCTTTGCATGCCTACACGAGACCCAGTTGATGCTCAAAATGACAAGAAAGAAGCCCTCTGGCCTAGAATGCTAGTGGTTAACTAAATATTTTTGGCATAACATCAAAGACAAATAGAGCTGTGAAATAGTAAAATTCTTTAAATGAGCACATCTGAATGGCAGCTTTCCCTATCATTTCTTGCATGGTCTCCAGTCTTGGTTGCAAAAACATATATACACTGAAACAATCCCTGTCAGTATCTGAATACAGTAAGGACTTTTAGGCTTCCAAGAAAACTTCCAAGGACATCAGTTTTCACTTTCTAGCATGTAAAAGTTGTGATAAAAGGCTACAAATGGCTCACATTTTTTGACAATGCCTTATTTCCTCAATCTGAAATGACAGCTGTACAAATGGGGCTACAGCAACCCTATATATATATTTTACAAATGTTCATCTTTCACTACCATTTAACTCAGAAGAAATGAGCTGTGATTCATTAACTATAATAGAAATTTTAGGCCAAAAGAATGGCTTATAATCAAGACATTAAAATAATAAAGAGACAACAAGTTTATCCCAAGAAATTAACACCATTCATTACTAGCTTTCATTAGACAGTCTTTATCTACAGTAGCTAACATTATCTTATGCTTTATAAAAAACTTTAGAATCAGGTAAGAAAAAAACCTTTTTTTAATCATTCAGATGTCTCTTAGACTGCCAGTTCTTCTAGAGTCTCTCCTTATATTCATGTAGCACTTAACAAAATATAGCCATTGCTTGGTTCTCTTAGATATTGTTATGATAATGAAAATCTGTCTGTAGACTTAGAAATTAAGTGCATAATATGTTCTCCAAAGCCTAAAATCTCTGTATTTTTCTCTTCTTTCTTAAATGATTGTTTTGTAGTATATTTAATATTTTGATTGCCATATCAAAAGTTCATAATCCTAATATTAAATCTGAGAATTAGTTTGTTGGAGGAAAAAACCTGCTGAAATGCATGAGAATATTCAGTGTAGCTAAAGCTGCCAGGGCATTCATTCAAAAGGAATGCAACAGTTAAGGGCAATGAAAATATACCAATAACTATCAGTAGTATAGGGTATTAAAAATACACTCTTTCTATGGTATTTGCTGCAAAAGTCAGCTGTTCCCACAGATAAGCCTTCTAAAAGTGACAATAAAAAATATTAACAAAAGAGAAAACAAATGGTGCACAGTGGATCACATGGTGGCAAGTTTATCTTGACAGATGTAGAGAAGGGTCAATGTATTGAAGTAACCAGCCAAAGTCAGCTTCATTTGTGCTTGCCTAATTTACAAGTTTGATTCAGACATCCTCAAGTGTCTGGGTTAAGCTGCACAGTGGACCATAAATAGTCTGTGTTGCTTCATTCACTTACCATACACATAAATGTACCTCCTACAGTGACATGCTCTTATGATCCAATTATTAAGAGATGCCTCTGCCTGAATTAAGGTGCAAACAAGACCATATGCCAAAGTCAATAGTACAGATTTTATTTAATAGTAAATGTCAGGCAGAGACAGATAGAAAGAAATAGAAAAGAGAGTGGGAGGGAGAGAAAGAGAGTAAGGAAGGATAGAATAAGTGGAATTCTATCACCACCCCATGGATCCAGAGGGTGTCCTAATAGTCCTTCTTCTGGTCTTGTCAGTGGTGGGCATCCCCAAGTTGTTCTTTTTGGGTATCAGCTTTATACAGTCCAAGTTCCGGGAACACACAGGGCACAAATGCTTTCCTCACACCTTGGGATGGCATGTGCATCACTTGTTGCTTTCTTCTCCACAGTCTGCCACAGTGGGATTTTTTGTCTGGATGCGTTAACCAGGATGCTACCCAGATCTGCCTTGCCAGACTTGGAACTAATGTCATCCTGTAGCAAATTCCTCCCTTTTGTTCTCATCTCAAGTTGTCACTGTGGTGGTCCATCTTACAAGTTCCTTCTGTGGTCTTGACAGGGTTTAAGGTAATTGTGATGTTTGAGTCTCTTACACATGTGCAGTGGGGGATGGGCAGATCTCTTTGGTTTTGGATGCCAGTCTTAACAACAGCGCAAAGAGAAGGTATTACAGCCTCTCCACCATTTACCATCATTCTTTAAAAAAGAACAGATTGTTTTGAGAGAGGCAAATTAAAGACACAAGAGAAAAAAGTTGCAATTTGCTAAAAGCTCATATGCATTCTCTTCATTCTGAGCTCAGCTCTAATGCTACCCTGGGTAAAGAATGTCCCTGTTGTGAGCAGGAGGTAAGCTCAGACATTACAGTCCCTCTAGTCTGAAAATTTAGGAGTGCAAGAATTACACTGATTTAGAGACCAATCAAATCTTAAATCGTGAATTGCAAATAATATACTAGTAACTGAACATTCTGCTGAAGTTCATAAAAAATCCCAAAGCTCAAATATATTTGCAGTAACTAGAGGAGAAGTCCTTAGAAACAAAAGTATACAAATTTCCATCTGTTCAGAGAGACAGAATAAAGGGCTACAGTCAGCAAATACAAGACTTATGATGAATACTTCAATCAGCTAAGAATAATAATGTAGTTTCAAATGTCTCATAATCTTTCCTGCAGGCTTCTCTCTCAACAAGCTGTGGCCTCTCACATGATCTGAGATTCCTGAGATGAGGCTGGCTTTATTTGTGTACATGCATCTGAATGTAACTTAGTAATTACACAACTGTAGGCACAAAAGACAGCCCAAATTACTCAAATAAGTTTTTAAAATATATGGAGGTATTTAAGGAAGTGGAGTATAAAAATGATAATCCATTGCAAATCAGATTTAGCTGACTTCTATTTGACACTAGAGTCACGATTATGAAGAATTTGTGTACAGGGTCTTTGAGGGAAAATTAAAATAATTAAAAAATAAAGATATCCAAACTGGTGCTCTAGATACTGCCTTTAGAGATCACTGCAAAGCACGCTTAAGGCCATCCAAAATTCTAAGGTACTATGAACAAAAAAAAGACATAATTATACAAAGTAGTCCATTTAAAAAAGATTTTTCTAACTGACTCACAGGAGTAGATTGTTACAGAGTAACATCTCATCACTTTTATCCCTTAGGCAAAATAGAAATAGTGTAATAATAATTAACATTCTTTTGAAGTAGTTTTGGTGAGTCCTGTTTTCAGCCACTTATATAACTTCCTGGTGGCTGTCAGAATGTCTGAAGATACTACCTCATTGCATTACTGGCTTGACATGTGCTTTAAAACTATGTGAACAGACACAAAGCAAAAAGGAAGGCACATGTAAGTAGCAAGATTCACTTGTAATCGTATTTCATGGAGAGCATCATTATACCTCTATATGATAACATTAAGCTGCTTCGTAATATTTCAAAACAATGGCTCTTGCTTTGTTTTGAGTTATTTTAAGCAAGTATTGAGAATCTTCTTGCACTAAGAGCCACAAGTATTCAGTTTCAGATTCACAGGCAGCTGTGTTAAAGAGAGTGTAGATAGTTATATATAGATAGAGTTATTGAATGTTCCTTCAAAAGTTTTGGTAGACTTGACCCCGGAACTTTCTCTCTATGTTTATGTTAGTATTTTGGATTTGTATTTCAAAAAATATTAGTAGGATTGGGAAAATCCTACTAAATAGGATTAGTAGGACTGAAAAAATATTTTTCAAATAATTTTTTTCTCCCTGTTTGGGAGTGATAATTTAGGGTGAAAATAATCTAATTTTCTTTGGTTGAATTAGGTAGCTGATGTGATTTAGATCTCTGGGATTGCAGAACCAGTTAGTGCTCTGACAAGTCTTCAGAGACTCTCTCTATGAAATAGTTACAAGAAAGCACCTGAAGAGAGATTTATTCTCCACATTCTAGACCCTGGTGCAGATGGAGTGCATCATCACTGCAGGCATCTGTTTTCTTCAGACTGGGGAGAAAATGAGACACACAATTGTGGCATGACACTTATCTGTTAGATGGCCAGAGGTACATGAAGTAAGCACCACCCTGATTGGGGATCTCTTTGATGATGTCACTGCTGAGTTGCTTTCCTCCAGATGAATGTGCACACCAGTTTTTTGGAGGCATTTTTTGGCTTTCTTCTTCTTTTTTTTTTTTTTTTTTTTTCCCTGCATATGAAATGAAAATTCAGATGCAGCTGTGCTAAAGACAAAGGACAACAGTGCTCTGGAAAGCTATTCTTTCCACCTACATAAAAATCTACATTAAAGCAAATGGAGTAAAAGACAGGATATTTTAAGAAATTCTCTTCTTTTACTTTTTCCCACTCATTACTTCTTCGTTGAGGTGATATTTTCCAGGAATGAAATAGGAAACATCTCTCTACATAGGTACTGTAGGAGCAATTGTTTGTCACATTGCTTTAAAAAATAGCTATTCAAAGTGACAATTTTATTTGCTAGTAAAGAATAATGTGTATGTCACAGACCTTATGCCCATTACAAAAATTATATTTGACAACACCATGAAACATGACCACTTCCTGAAGAGGCTTCATATGATTTCTTCATGCAATTTTCCTTCTCTAATTTATTATTAACTTGATATTACTATTTTTTAAGAATGTAAATAGTCATTTAGATGTATGAGTTAAATATAAGTAAATATATTTTCTTCTGTTAGTGACATGTTATTGTTTGTTAGACTTACTACATTTATTTCACTTACTATAAAATCAAATTCTAAGTAAAATACTTAGAAGATATTAATAATACATAGCTCCTAATTGAAAGAGACAATAATTTATATCCACAGTGGGGATTCAAAGTTTTAGGACGTTTATGTCAACTCAACTCAGTGTCAGAAGTGTGTTTTCACATATTCAGAATTTCTAGTACCTTTGTTTCAGTCTACATTCTAAATGAACTGAAAGTGGATAGCAAACAATCACAAACATTGAAGTTACAATATTATTTGAAACAAAAATATGCCGAAAAGAATCCACCATTAAATCTAACAAAATATTAATCACGTGACTACAATTTTAATTTTGCTCATATTTTGTAGTTCTAGTTTAAAACAAAATAAGGTTAACCTGCACTGCTTTCCAGTTTAAGAAAGGAAAGATATAAGAAAGGAAACATATATATGGCAGCTCAAATTAATGGCAGAGATAAAATGCTTAAGTCTGAATAAATCACTAGAGACAAGAACATAATGAAATTATTACAGGAATTTATAGTCATCAAGATAGAGACATTACATCTTATATGGTGAAAAAGAAATATTAATTTCAAAATAATTTGTATTTAAATTTGAGAAATCTGTATGAAACGACAATAGTGAGCCCCTAAAGAAAAAAACAACATTCAGCAGAGGTAGTACCAGCTCATTCCAAGATTGCAGCTGGATAAGGATATATATGTGGCTGTTTTTCACTCAACTGGAATCTGCAGCATGTGGTTGCAATAATTATTTATATCCAGAAGATCTTTATTTAAAAATTGTCTTCTTTTTTTTGCAAGATCTTTTTATTAATACCTTAACCTGTCTTTTTGCAGGTTTTCAGAGAGATTAACATAGCCTTTAGACTCATTTACTGTATCCTCAAATTCTGTTCAAATCAAATATGTACACCCTCTCCATAGAAAAACACCCCAAAACCCAAAACAAACAAACAAAACAAACAAAACAACAACAAACCCCCCCAAAATAAAACAAAACAGGAAACCAAACCAAATCTAAACAAAAACCCCAAACAACCTAAGAAAAGATTCTTCATATATTTGGAAAAGATTGTAGATAATACTTAGAAAACGTTCTAAAATGCTTTTACATAACGAATGTTGAAGCCTACGGTCACTGTGGTAGCGCAAGGTCTTTGGCTTCCTTCACAACCAGAGGCAGAGAAGAATAACTTCTGAGGAAGATATTTTAAATTATTTGAATAACTCTCTGGAGATAACATAGAGCCACCTGCTCTTATCTCCTCTCAGCTTGTTCTTTTCCAGCTTCTCATAGTTATCACAACAGCACTGGAAAGTGAATTGCTCCCTTTATTTCAGAGATTTGAGATGATTTCTGATGAGACAAAACTCTTACCTTGAGCAAGAACAAATATGATAAATCTGTCTCAAACATTCCAATTTATGTGATAAACATATCTATAGTACCTGTCCTCTAATCCTTTCCCTGTTTTTTTACATCTCACTGCCCATAAATTCTGATTTAACTCATCATAATGTATTTTTCCTGCACATATTCTGAAAATCAGATTAAAATGTGTACTATTAAATGTTACATTAAAAAAATGCGTGTTTATTTATGTACACTGAAAATGAAATTACAAATAATAGGATTTTGAGTATATACATATACTTCTAAAGCCACTTTTACAGGTGGATTGTGGAATATTTATAACCTTTATATTTAATCTTTAATTTATAAAATTAAATGGTCATCACCAGCTAGACTCAAAACATTCAAAATATAGAAAAGAGAATAATATCCTGAAGCTAAATTCTGAACATGAAATACACACCAATATGTCAATATTTTTTGTATAATCTTTCTTTAACTTTGAAAAAATTAATATCTAATTCTTTGCAGCATTATTTTTTGTAAAGCAGCAGCCAGTAATTTTTGTTTTGTGTTAGATCCTTTAGTAAGATGAAGACTCTTACTACAGCAGCTGGATTGCGGTCTCCAAAGGCCAATTTCCACATTTCTTGTCACTGTGGATTTATTATCTGCAGAAATGCTTGGAGGGCCCATAATTATGCCAATCCCCACTTGACATTTTAGACCCTTCTGCCACTATCTCAAGCCAACCTAGGTTTCAGCATCACACTGCATCATCAAAATACTGTTAGACAGCTATCAAGTAGCATCATGAGGATTAGAGATGTGCAATACCCAGCTATAAATGACTGTTACAGCTCTTATATCTTGTGCTTTGGACCGTAGACCTGAAAGCAGATTCTACTGAATCTGGGTGATAAAATCTCAAATTCAGAGCTCACCTTTTTCTTGCTTTTTAATTTTCTTTCTGTTCTTAAACCTAGGTATAATTTTGCTGCTTATTAACAGATAAACATTCCATTATACCTAATTATTTGTTTTATATGTTTAGTGGAATGTTTCACTTAAGTGTTCAACAAAAACAGTCCAACAGATGTAATTTAAATTCCATATGGAGAAACAGTATTTTTGTATTTTGCCAAGACTAATTACTACTGTATGTAATATTTGAGCTACAATAAATATAAGCAAATACCTATAGGAGTAAATCTGATCTTTATGTATGTGCTTTATTGGTAGCAAGCTTGAGGCAGATATGATAAAAGTATTAAGAATGATGGGTTCAGTATATCTATATACAGGTGAGTTACTTCACTAGAAGTCATTTGTGTGGATATAAAAATCTCAAACACTCAAAATCTTTGTAGGTGTCAAGTTTCAGCAGGAAAACCTGAAGAGAATGGAATTATTATTATATTCTTATCTTGAAACTGTCAGTTAGGAGAAGCTGGTTTTGTTAGACATGAACAACTGAGAAAGCTTAACTTTCAAAGTTCCCTTTTTTATTCCCCTGTACAATAGAAATGCAAATGATGATCAGAAATATTTTTAGACTTTTTGAGTCTAGAAATTATTTTTTTAAAAGCTAAGCAGTAATCAAATTGAAACTCCTGAATCTTTTGCTTAATTGGTTCTGGTAAATGAAATAATTTAATAAATCCTGCTATATATTTTCACTAAAAATTATGGAAAACAATGCCCAACTGCTAAGACAAACAGAAAATATTGACAATTTCAGTATTTAAAAAAAACAAAAAAGAAAAAATCCTAACATATTTCTGCTGAATGCATTTCAACCAACTGCAGTATGTTTTTTCTCCCAAACAAGATGGACCATATTCTCAAAGTTGTCCAGCTCACAGGTGAATCAATAAGAGTCTTGCTAGCTTCGATGGAAGACAGATCAGACCCAACGGGAAAAGCTATTTATGCAGGTCTAGGACTCTTACGATCCAGCAGAACAAACACTAATGCAGGAAATATGACTCAACCCAATGAGAAAGATGTAAGTTCAGCCATATCATTCGTGTTTTCTCCCCTATGACCTACCACTGGTTCTTTGTGCACTGTTAGCTTCACAGCATGTCAAATTAGGTAAAGTCAAGGTCTCAACTTTACCACCTTTTTTTTTTTAAACTTTTCTAGTCCATAAGTGGAGTGAAGGTGAAGTTTCTGGGACCTTTGGGATAATGCACTTGAAAGAGTTTCATTTTTTCTGCCTTTCTCTAACATAAATAACAAGTATCAGATACACTTTGTAATGAACATAAAGAAATGTTGGAGGGAAGAACCAGAAAACTTGTCTTTTATATGTTAGTTCAACGTAGTTTTCGTGCTTTGTCACTGTCTTTAATTTTCCCTCTAGCTCTATAAAAACTTCTAGCTGTCTCTTAAATTCATTTATAGTATGTGCTTCAGTGGGCTTACCTGACAACTTATTCCTCACGTTTATTACTTTTAGAATGAAATAGTTGTGCTTGAATACTGCTGCTGTTTCCACTTAAAGGGATATTGTCTACTTATCAGGTTTTGTTTTGGTTTAAATTGACTAATTTTTAAAACAGACTTTTTTACTGACATATCCCTCTTTAAACCTTATATCCAGATCTCGGTATCTGTAATTGTATCTCTGCTCCACCAGTGATGTATAGTGCAGTCCTACGGACAGGTTAGAGAGATTCAGCTTCCTCTCCTGAGTCAGTGCAGTAGGTAATGCGGTCTTGTAAGCCCTCATGTAACTGTGCCTCATCTTCCAAAGAGAAAGTCAGAGACAACTGCACTTTTGCTGTGGTACTCTGAGTGTGACTACGTATCAGTGGAAGAGCAGTCCTGTCCAGTCACCCAAGTGTCTAAGAGAAACTGACATGCTGACCCCGAAAGTCTTCCAGCACTGGAAATATTTGTGCGTATTTGCAACACTCATTGACTCTTTTCCCTGTCACCCTTTTCTCAAGAAATAACAGCAACAGTCGGTTTTTTTTATAAAAATAATCCACGGCACTTAAAATGTCAGAAACTGTAGCAAAATAGTCTTAGAAATTTCTGTAAGAACTACTAGTTACATTTTTTCTCTAATCATTTTTGGGAAAACAGGAAGTTATTTGTCAGTTTATTTATTCATGCTGAAAACACCAACGAAAAAAGCCTTCTTGGCTGAATGCCAGATGAGAACACTCATGCTGTCAAAAAAGACATTCTCAGTTAGTCAGGTGCATTTTGAAATTATGAAATGCCATGTATATATTTTTACAATGCTGACAGGAAACTGGGGATGCACAAAGGAAAGCTATTCTTTAAAAAATATTTTTAATTATTTTTAACTTACTGAAAATAAATGGAAAATCTCCAGTGTATCTTCTTGATCAAAATCATTTGGAATAGCCAATTGCATGACATACAACCAGCTGACATAAGAGAAAGGTGTAAAAATGAATCATTATTGGATAATAATTTCATAAAAAAGCATTCCTTCTAGGTTTTTCCTTCATCTGTCTTCTAACGATGGCCGGTATGGCCAAATACAGTAATAATTTTAAGGTTTTTAATAGGACTACATCATAAATGGACAGCTGCTCTCAGTAGAGGGCATCATACAGATTATTTTTAATGTTATCTGGTTCTTGAGCAGCAGATGTGGTGATCAGCCTCTCACTTCCAGAGGTTTGTTACTATTCCATGTTTTCATTTACTGCAAGTAAAGTAATGATATGGAAAAAACCTTTTAAAAATAAACTGGTTACTCATATAAGAAGTGGTTTATATCTGGCATTCTAGAGAAGTGCATGAGATTAACTTTCTGGTACCTATTCCAAAATCTCTTTTATTTGAAATAATACTTTACAATCAAACTCAGGTCATCACATAAGAGGAATTACGTTGCTGGACAGATACACTGCTGCTGATACATACAGGTACACTAAAAGACTCAAAAGGGCAGAAGGAGGCGTTAAATTCATTCTAATATGCCCCTTCATTTTTATCTTTTCAAGCTAGAGCTGGTATGCATAGTTAATAATCTATTAATAATAAAGGATAAGGGAAGATAACACATCTGTTGTATAACTGTTGAAAATATGTCAGAAATATTCTTTATAACCTACACAGTTCACAGAAAGAGAGAGAGGCTCTTCCAAAAATACACTGTATTTACATGTTTTGCATTTCCCTGAAGGAGCTATTTCTTTTCATTGACTTCATCTCCTCTCTTAGTCTGAAGTAGCTGGGATGAGCAGAGTGAATATGCCCACCAGAGCTCCAGCACAGAATTCTTCTCGGTTGCTACGGAGAACTAACAGCTTTCAAGAGGAACTAGCTTTGAAGTTTATTCTGTGGTATTTAAATTCGAGAAGTAAATATTTTAACAAAAAATGTAATTTATTTTTTAAAAGGTTATTATTAAAAAATATTATTTTTCCAAGACAACAGTTTTGTCAATTCTCAACATAGTACTGCAAAATTCTAGAGCTCCTTTTTCTCATATATATTATTATATGATTTTCTCATCTTTTTGAAAGATGAGAAAACGCTTACTTTTTATGCTTAGACAACTGTAAGGAGAACAGTCTTTCACCATTGGGAAATGCATCTTTTAAAACTTGCTTTCTGGGGAAAGTGTGAAGAAGTAAATTTCTCAAATTATTAAATGAGATTTATCCATTCATCCCATCTAATGAGCTCTGGGCTAGATCCTAAATTTGGCAAACATTATACTGCACAAGGAGCCATGTTTCCCTCTACAGATGAGGGTTAAGCATGTTATAATTTTAAAATGGATGTCCTCAGGCACCCCATCTCTGCAGTGTGGGTTTCATCATCTTTTAGATGTTGTTGCCATGGAAAACTTTTATATTGCTCTAAGGACTCCTTCAAATACTCTTATGCTGTATGTCATTCTGTCTTCAAACATATGGAGGGAAAACAACACTCTCTTGGTTAATTATGAAATTTATCTGAATTTTAGTGTCTAGTATGAATCTCAAATGTACAGTTGTCACACAATAATGGGATATTTAGTTTTGGAATGAATGCTTTTGATAAAAAAATAAGTATTACTGATAGATCTCAGGGCAGAATGTTTTCAGTGTGACCATTCCATATATGTTATTACCTGATAAAACATGTGATACTAGTTCAATTTATTTTACATATACGTGTGTTAGCCATGAATATAGCATTTTTGTGTTTGTAAGACAGTTATTTTAATTTCCTGTTTTTGATCTAGCTGTGTCATACATTTATGAGTCTTCTTTTTCTTTCTTTGGGGTTTTTGTTTTCTTTAGTTTTTTGTATCTCAAATAGTTCATGAATTGGCAATGTCATAAAAATAAGGAGATTCATTTAGGTTGTAACAAAAATTAATTTTTTTTTTTCCTTTTCTGCTACCCTTTTTCTGAAGCAAAAGAGAAGCATTAATGGTTTATTTAAATCTCTTATGTTGGCTTTTCACTATTTACTCATTTTTATGAGGCAATTGTAATCTAAAAATTATTATATGAAGAACTGTGGATTCACTTTTTTATTTAACTGTCAATACAAAAGAGAATTTTGCCCCAGACTTAATAATATTAAATCCAGTAAGTATAATCTTTCCTCATTGAGTTTTCCTCAATGTTTGAAGGACCTATAAAAGAAAAATACAGCATCATTTTATTTCAGCTTATGAATCTACCCAGAGAACTTAGCTGTGATGAGCAACATATTTTTGATCATAAATAGTCTGTGATTCTTGTTTTTAATCATCTTTATTCTCGATTGTTGTATCAGTCTTAGTTCTGACATAACTGATTTGCTGGGCTGTTAGGACTCAATTCAGTAAAGTGCTTGAGAAGTGTTCGTTTTAAACAGGGGAATAGATCAATCAAGTTACTTATGTCTTTAGAATTTAAGTACAATAAAGTGCTTTTATGAATTCCCATTCAAAAAGAAGAAGTTAGGATCAATCGTCTCTTCACATCCTTCATAATTCACCTGCATAGATGGTGTGTTTGTAACTGATTGTCAAACTCTTCTTCTTATTTTTTTCTCCCCAGTGAAGAGACTGAAGATATAAAAGAAATACAGTTTGAAAAGCAGGATTTTTTTTTAACACTGTATAGATTTTGAAGATGTCTATTTTGGCAACCAAACATGCAAGATTACATCACCAGAAACATTAATTCAGAAGAAAATTCAGAAGGCTTCCTTGAATATTTAAATAAATAGGACTTAATTGTATTTTCTATAATATTATCTTCTAATAGTAATATACACAGTGAAGACAGAACTGGTAAGCTGAGGCAACAGAAAATATAGTCTTGCATTTTGCTTCTTTGTAATCTTTTGAGGTTGATTCCTTATCAACATTTGTGTAGTAATATGTTTTCCATATAAATAAATGAGCATTCAAAAAGGGCTAAGAAGCTTTTACAAGATTAGTTTTGATCCTGACAGTTTTTAACAATACAACCACATCTCATTCAGGAAATTGCAGCTACCACTGAGGCATTGAGCATCCAATCATTCTGAGAATTATCTTTTGAGATATAAACAGGGAAACATTCTGGTGGGGCAATACTATGATCCTTACAACCACAACCAAATTGTTCATATTTGATGAATAATAGAACAAAATTAATCTCCAAACACAATGCAGGTATTATTAAAAGAGATAAAACCAAAATTAATTTTACCACTGTCATGGTTTCTAGTGTTTCTAAAATTTCAAATCTGAACATGATGTAGCAAAATAGATCACTATGTTACTGTCTGTCATTTAAAAGGAGGATGGCAGATCCTGGTACATTGATTGCATTACCCAATCCACTCATCAACCTACATGTTAAAACAACATGAGGAAGGATGCACTGCCATGAAGTTGTGAGCTTCTGATATCACTCAATTTTTTCTGGTTTTTGTTACTTAACCATGCTGCAGAGAATCTGGAGAAAGTGTTAAAACACCATTTTTAACCTTGTTGTTTGCAGCATAGCTTTCAAAAAATCCACACAACCCCATGCTATCATATTGTTAGATGGAAAGTTTTGGAGGTAGATCAATCATCTGAAGCCTAAAGTCATTCCAAAATGATATAATACTGCTATATCATTTATAATAATGAGCTGTAAACATTTCTATTAAAGTACTTGTACCAGGTTCACTTATTAATCTGTTAATCTTTAAATCAACAAAAAATACACAGCTCAGTGGGGGGAAACACTACACTTAAACTTCCAGTAAAAAAGGAAATCATTGAACCAATTATAACTGGAGGGACAATTTTTATTTTTACAATTGTGACTTATGCTGTTCCATAGAAATGAGGAAATCCTTAATTTGGTCATAGAATTATAGATCATCTAACTTGAATTCATGTGAGGGAAATACAGTTTTACCTTATTAGTAGTAGTAGTAGTATTGTTATTATTGTTATTATTTTCATGAGAAGAGAGAGAGAAGGTTTAATTTCCAAGGATTTCCTAGAGAAATACAGAATCAAACATCATTTTTCCAAAAGACCCAGTTATCTTTAGATAATTAACTTGAAGTTTAACACACGCAGAAACACAGCTTGACAAGATAATTGTTGTCATTAAATTCCAACTGGATCTATTCTATTCCAGTGAGATAAGGTTCCTGAAATTTCACTTTAAGAAAATATTCACAGTAACTTCACTGTTTTTAAAAGAAGATTTTTCAGGCTGATTTTTGTTAAGAAGAAACTTAAAATTGTTTCATTTCTTCTTGAGTATGAATAACAACTTGAATTTGCAGTTTTCTTAATTTCCTACATATTTAAATAAAGTATCAGCCAACTCTAGGTATATAAAAAAAGTGGAATGAAGAAATGGGTCTCTTCATTGTGGAAATGTATCTAAATAGAAGAATTGCGTGCTCGAAAAATATGGAACAAGCTATCTTGATAAGACAGTATGAAGGAGACTAAAGAGTATTTTGCCATGGATGTGGTTAAATAAAAAATTTCTGCAGCATGCAGCAAGACAGAAAGGAGCATGTCTGCATCTGAAGGTCCTCAGAACATTTGTTAAAGGGCTAAGCCTAAAATAAATTTATTCTATCAATAAAGAGAAAAAAATCAAGCTATACACATTGAAAATCTCAACCTCATGTGCATTTGTTCCCTTATTATAAACTATAGCTTTCAAATTGCCTTAATGAAGAGCTTTCATCATTTAGTCAGCCATACAATGCACAAGAACTTTGCTACAAGATGGATGCTTGTGTAACTAAATTTGATCCTGTAGGTTGAATAAAGTTTAAATGCCTGCAGGAAATAATATTTCAATAAATTATGCTTTCACATAACCTATGATACTATAAAGTAAATTAATACATTAGTATCTTGATAGCTAGTGTGTTCAATCCACTGTAGTTCCTACATTCAACTTTCCACACAACTATTGCACAATTCTTCACCCTGGCATGAAGAGACTGATCAAAACCTCCAGTTGTTTGCTCTGAATTGAGCATTGGTTTCATTCAGATACCGTCTCATCTGCTTGTTTTGTATTTCTATTTCTATTCTGATCTATGTTGATCACAAACAGGTCCTAAAATTGTATTTCCACAGCTTTTATTGCAGCAGAGAGAAAGTGAATTTGCATTTGTTTAGCTCTACTTAGGTGGTTTTAGGAAAATATTAAATGTCATGAAATTTATTTTCATCAGAGTTTAATTTAGAATGGTTTTATTTTATAGGTCACTAATATTCAGAATTATCCTTATACTGTTTATTTAATCAAAGAATCACAGAATGGTCTGAATTGAGAGACATGACTAGATCATCTAGTTCTAAACAACCCTGCTGTAGACAAAGACATTTTGATACACCAGGTTGGGCCATCCAACCTGGTCTTAAGCTCTTTCAGGGATGGAGCATCCACAACTTCTCTGGACAACCTGTTCCAGCACCTCACTACCTCACAGTAAAGATTTTTTTTCCTAATATCTAATCTAAACCTATTCTCTTTCAGATGAATCCATTCCCCCTTGTTCTGTCACTACATGTTCTTGTAAAAAGTCCCTTTCTACCTTCTTTGTAGGCTCCCTTCAAGTACTGGAGGGCTGCAGTTAGGTGACCCCAAAGCCTTCTCTTCTTCAGGTGGAAAAATCCAAGTCATCCAGCCTTTTCTCATAGGAGAGATGCCCCATCCATCTACAGAATCACAGAATGGTCTAAGACGCAAGTTACCCAGAAAGATCTGATCCTCAAGTCCAACTTTTCAGTGAATGGCCGATACAGGGCAAGCAACCTTGGCATTATTAGCACTGTGCTCCAACCTGCTGAGCTAATCTAATTTACTTGTCAGCCCTCCTCTGATCTTGCTCCAACAGGTCAATATTCTTCCCCTGCTGGGAGCTCCAGAGCTGGATGCAGCACTCCAGATGGTGTCTCACCAGAGCAAAGGAGAGAGGCAGAATCACCTCCCTCATCCTGCTGGCCGTGCTGCTTTTGATGCAGCCCAGAAGTGCACATTGCCTTGTCATGTCCAGCCTCTCATCAACCAGCACCTCCAAATCCTTCTCAGCAGGCATCACCAGCCTGTATTGATACATGATATTGTCCTGATCCAGGTGCAACACCTTGCACTTGGTCTTGTTAAGAGCAAGTTAAGGCACATGAGATTCCCAAGGGCCACTTCTCAAACTTGTCCAGGTCCCTCTGGCTGTTATCCTGTCCTTCAGGCATGTTCAGCACACCACTCAGCTTGGAGTCATCTCAAATGTGCTGATGGTGCACTCAATGCCTTCCTGTCGTGGACCTCAAAGGACATCATATATTGCTCTTGTCCATTGGGATTCTGACCCATTGACCACTACCATGTGCATACACTGGTCCAGCCACTTTCTTATCCATCTAACAGTCAATGCATGTTATTTATTCATTCCTTTGCAGAAGCTTCAGTGTAGAATTTTCATACTTGTTCTCACTTGTTGTTTATTATTCCCATATTTCCAGAAAAATGTGCATTGTGCATAAATCTAAATGTATTTTTTCAAGTCTCTATGAATCAGATGTTTATTCATTACCCAGCTCAAAAACAGTGTTTTGAATACTATCAGAATAATGTGATAAGCTTTTTTTTTTTTTAATGTAATATTTGATGAATAAGTTTACCAGTGCTCAGCCTGATCTGACATGACTTGTTAAAAAATCAAGAGTGTTAAATTTTGGATTACAGAGCTAAGGAGGAAAGGTTCTCTTGTAACATTGCTGCACTTATACTTTAGGTTACAAGTGTAATTTGAAATATTTGAATTGCTCAGTAATGAAGCAAACTAAAGAAAGAAAGAAATAAAACATTTTTCTGCAAATTCAGGAAAGCTTCTAAGATTGTCCACACTCTGATGTCTACTCTCACATCTCTTGTGCTCATCCATTCCAGTGTATGAACTTGGTATTTGGAGACCCAACCAACATGATTAAAATTCTTTCGTTATATTGCATGATGAACTTGAATAAGTAAGGAAGTGCAGGAAGTCTCTGACAGGGATAACTCCCTTCATGAGTAAATGGCCTTGTGAAAGATAAAAGACCTGAAAGCTCTTCATCTTCTCTACTAAATTTCTTCTCTCTTCCCTTTTCTCTGTCTCCTATGAACTGCCCCAAAGAAAATCTCTTCTGGCTAATAGCCACATGGAAAAGAGGAGAGCGTGGCTGGAGTTTCTTCATTAATATAACCAGTGTAGTAACTCTAAACAGCTGCCAGGTCATGCTTATGACCCAAGGTACTTCTCTGCAGATGTATGCAAGTTATTTCTGGTCCTAGAGAAAATGGTAGAACTGCGACTTGGTTTTATATGCTGAACTTAATTCAGACATTCCTTTATGGGGCTGTATTATTTTATATAAAAACATCCTTCATTTTAGGTCCAAAATGTTGAACCTATTGGTTTACTGACTCCTGAGCTTGGGAAAGAAAAGATATGCAGCTCAAAGAGCATTGGCAAAAAACAGCCTTTTAATTGATGAGCCACTTTTGCTTAGACAATGACTTTGTTGGATATTTCAGGCAAGATGAAGAAATACTAAGACATTATAAGAAGCATATTTTCCTGGACTTTCCCTTAAAATATAACTAGGGGGAAAAAAAAATAAAAAAGAGAGAAAAAGAGGGCTGGAAAAGACAGTGAAAATAACCTCTGAGATTAGAAATAGCCTATCCTCCACCTGTTCTTCAGGAGTCTCTGCTTTCACAGTTTAGAATTTCAGTAGGAAAGGAAAAAAAATATTCATGGAAATCACTTCTTTGATCTGTCTGTGAAAGAAAAGTTCTCATCCTGCTTAATGCTGAGGATGGCTGAGAATTTAACCCTTTAATTTCTAGGAGAAACTCTGGTATACTTTAAAAAGTGAGAAACCAATACTTGACTTAGTTGAGTCTCAACACTTCACCTTTTAAGGTCAAAGGATAGTGCTTAACATTTTTAATCATTGTCTTGGTTTTGAAAGACAGCTGTCTGCCAGGGAGAGCTAGAGCTTCCCTTGGAATGTAGAATTCACCCTCATTCACCCCCCTCCCCTCCTAATTATTATAATTTTGCAATTAGGGGCTTTGAGGCAAAGATATGGGAATAGGAGTAATAGTTCTTTAATAGGAACAACAAACAACAACAACAACAAAAACCCGAAATACAAATGCAGTAGTACAAAAACAAGCAAGCAAGGAAAACAGAAGTCCTGGAAAAAATCCTGACAGAGTCAGGGATATGACCTGACACCCTGTTGGTAAGGGTGTTGGAAGCAGTCCAAAAAATTCCTAGATGAGGTTTTGTGGGGTACAGATAATGGAGTAGGAAAAGTCCAGTGGTGGCAAGATGGGTCTGGTCTTCCTCTGGTGGAAAAAAACAGATGCCTGCTGTTCCTGAGTCTCAGTTTTTATCTAGGTAGGAATGGTTGGCTCCCCTGCCACTGGGTGGAGCATCTCACAATGGGATGATGTAATGTGTCATGTCATTGGTGAGCCTTAATGGCCCATGAGCAGAAGATATCTCCCTGGAGGATGGACAGGTGGTGAAGGAGATAAGAAACACTGCTACATCTGGTTTTAACAGCTGGCCCATTATCAGAAGGCATCCACTCCCTCCCCCCTGGAGTTACAAGAGATAAAGAAATATCTGCTTTTACAACAGATGACAATAGAATATAAATCTCTTGGCTACCCAACCTAAGACAATCATGCACAGCCACTAGCTGCTACTCTGTAAGTTATCACAGTGATATTTTTTTAAAAAGCCCTTTTTTACTCATTTTTATGGAAGCATAACAAATGAGATTTTAGGACTAATGATTTACAGATGTAAGTTGGCAAAAAAAAAAAAAAACAGCACAACAACAAAAAACCCACAAAACAACCCAGATATAATAATTTTGAAGCTCAATAAAATTAACTGGAAGTGCTGGACACAGTTGTCTGTCATGTAAAGATCTTGATGCAGATCCCTATACTAGAAAGTATTTCAGTAGGTTTTCAGTAGTATTTCAGTATTTCACTAAATAGAAAGGAATAAAATGCTATTAGGTTTGTTCTCACTTGCCAGCATTAATGAAGCACAAATAAATCCTCTTTTTGAAATCTTCAGATCAGTTTATCTTTAAGTTATACCTGACTTTGAAATACTTCCATTTCTTTTTATAGTCAACAGTATCTTCCAGAACTGAGCTAAAATTGGAGAGCAGAGGAGGACAAGAGCCAGCTCAATTTCCTGATCCAAGGTTTCCCTGATTCCAGTCACTGTTTATTTTGGGAAAATGAAGGTAGACAGGTGTACAGGGTGAAGGAGCCCTGGTGCTGACCCCAGCAGGGGCTGTGGGGAGTGTCTGTGAGGAGAGGCTGGGGCTGCCCCATGCAGGACACAGGTGGTTCCAGCTGGCTACAAGCCACCCATCACAGGGTACAGCTGAGGAGGTGGGGGACACCTCAGGGGAAATGTAATTAGGGAGGAAAAAAAATAAACACCAAAAAACTGGAGTTGTGAGAGAGAGGAGTGAGAATCTGTGACAGCAACAACTTTACTGATACCAAGGAGGTCATGGAGCAGGGGAGGCGGGAGGGCGGCGAGCGGAGGGGGCAGTCAAGGTGCTTCAGGAGCTGGAGGAGAGATTACCCTGCAACCTCTGTAAAAGACCACGGTGAAGCAGTCTATCCCCCTGTAGTTCATGGAGGTCTGTGTGGAGCAGATATTCACCTACAGCTATGTAAGGCCTCTCTTTGAAGCAGGTGGATGTACCCTGAAGGAAGGTGACAACCATGAAGAGGAACACACGTTGGAGCAGGGGAAAGGTGTGAGAGGAGCAGTGGCAGAGAGCAGCTGCTATGGACTGATCACAACACCCCCTTCCATCTCCCTGCACCACTCAGGGCAGGGGAAGTAAGGGAGTCAAGTATGAGGGAGTGAAGTTGAGGCTGGGATGTTTCTCACCATCCCACTGTACTTTTAATTGGTAACAAATTAAAATAATCTTCCCATAGTCAAGTCTGTTTTGCTCAGGATGGCAATTGGTGACTGATTTTCCTGTCATTATCTTGACCCATAAAGATTTTCCATCTTTTTCCCTGCCCTGTTCAGCTGAGAAGGGGGAGTGAAAGAGTGGCTATGTGACAATCAGGCAGTCATCTCAACTCACCTTGAGAAATGGCTTAGCATATCTGAGTTTACAAAAATGTTCTTGATATAATGTCAGAAGTCTTTCTTACATAACTGTATATATTTCTACTCAAAATAGCCAACAACTTTTGGCAATGCATTTATTATTTTTTTTCTCTAGGGAAAAAGGTAATTTTTAACAACCTCTGTTTATTTCATTTAAATAAAAAATAATATTTATTTCTAATATATTGTCCTAGGTATTTCCTGCGCTCTCCTCTTTTATGTAACATTGAACGCAAATTTTGGCAGGGATTTAATCAAAGGCTTCTTTCATAATGTGAATGCTGGCAAAAGTTATTCCTTTTTTTCAGTCTCATTATTTAGAGTCTTTTACCTTTAACTGTGTTATGAAATTTTAATCAGACCAATGGGGCAGTGCCATGTGAACTGACTTTGTAGTTTAGCAAGACTAAAGTGCTTGCTAAAGACATTAAAGATAAGGAGCCAGCATCCTCTCTCCTTTATGTGTTATAACTTCATACAGAGGACTGAAAAAATTCCAACTATAGTATGAGAGAAATAATGATGTCTTAGCATATTTTGGCTGAAGTGCTGCTAATGGCATGAATCAAGCAGTGAGGAGAATTGATCATGAGAGTTTCACATGTTAAGCAAGTACTTACACAGTATTGCTGGGCATACAGGTGGCTGTGATTGCAATAAATCCATCTTTGTCCTGAATTGTGTCTGTGAAGGTGAAATTTTGGAAAAGTCAGCCTGATAAGAACTGAAATAAAAATACAGTGTCATGAAACACTGATGGGAAATACAGGCAAAGAAGAATGAACATGATTTCAGAAGACAGCTATCTAAGGATGCAGACAAGCAACCAGTGATATTTTTACTATGTCACTGACCTTACTGCTCTTGAAAGAAAGGCTTTGAGTTACTGAAAATCATAATTATGTGTCCATTTAGGCAACAAAGTATTTAAGTCTGGGTAGGTGCTGTAATTGTAAAAACAGCATGATCTCCGGTTGCATATCATTAGTAAATAGACTGCACAGTAGTAAATTAAATCAGAGTTGGGTGTCTAGACTTATCTGTTTGTGTGCAAATCACAGAAGCTACAATGTATATGGGATGATCAGTGCACTCCTTAATCAGGCTTCTTGATGGTAAATAATATACCAAAAAAAGCCAAAACATTTCCTTCAAATCACACCTCTATATCATCTCTACAGTGTTTAATAATTCCTGTGGGAGAACAAAAAAGGAGGTGAAAAAAAGTGTTAAAAGCTACAATCTGTTCATTAATTAGTGCAAAATATTTTGATTGCCTGTTAAAACACATTTTTCAATGTGTTGAAATGTGTCCAGTTTTGAATCTAGGAATTCGGTATTGTTTCAATCACTCATTAATGGAGCAGATTATAAGGCTTAGGAAAAGGAGTAACAGAGTTACAAGAAGAAAAAGCAAAAAGTGAAAGTGTTTTGAATGCAGGTGTATGATCTGTTAAAGATACATATTCATGTTTTAAGGTTTTGAAAATTCACTAAAACCACAGATTTGTCTACACTTATGGGAGAGACGAGAAGAAGAGAAAGACAAAGAGAACTATTATCCTATGTGGAACTTTATCTTAAATACCTGCAAGAGCTTATTTCTCTTATTTCAAGTTATATATCAGAGTTTGTTAGTTTACAACACTGGAAAGTTGATAAATTAAGTCAATAGTTACTATCAATAAAAATTTCTTTCTACAAACCAAAAGCTTCACTTTCAGCAAGAACATACAGTCATTTAATGAAAGATTTTTAACAGATATCTCATTATTTATATAACAAAGAAGCTTCATAAGTATTAAGTGATTAAAGTACTTTGATTATTCAATAATCTGTAGCAAATACTAGACAGCTATTGAAAGAGAAGCTATCAAAGACATAAAATCAGACGTGGTTCATGCCTAAAATCACTTGTTCCCTAATACCCTGAAAGTTCTTATCAATACTTATTTTCCTCTTAGTTTATGACTTTTAACAGGTAGTGTACACAAGAATAAGAATCCAATGCCTTCCAGAGAAACTGGTTCTCAGCAGAACTGAGAAAATTAAAACACTCTTACTACAGTGCTTGATTTAAATTTAGAGATTTAAAACTATTATTCATTAATTCAGTTCAACATATTGTTTAGTTTTTGTGACTTCAGCAGAAAAAGATAGTCCAACTTTTCTATTACAATTCAAAGTAGCCACAAATAGTGTTCTGTCCACATTACACCACCTTTTCTCTGGAGATGTTTATAATTCTTGTCTTGTTTAAGGACTTTATTGAGATCAGTATATATTCACCATCACTGCACTGCTTGTATTTTGTGATTTTTTTTTCTTGCCAGTTCATGCTGCAAGGGAATGAAAACTTTTAATGTGGTTTCAATATTTTTTCCCCAGCAAGAAACCTTAGATTTTCAACGGCATTTTATTTGGTAGCAGAAGATTAAAAAAGTGATGAACAGTAGGTTTTCCATGGCACTCAGTGTCATAGCTGAAATGACTTTGTCAGGCAAGCAGCCTGCATTGGTAGTATTCTTTTTCATGGGCCATGTTTTGACAGATAATATTCCACAATACAGTAAAAATACTGCAATCCCTGTCAAATTTAGATTTACTTCTTACATTAAGAACTCATGGTTTTTATACAAGTAGAACACATAGGAATTTCTAGCATCAGCTTTTTTTATGTGTTACTTGGTTTTTTTCATTTTATTTGACATCATGAGACAGATGATTGTTATTGGTGGCCAGCTACATTCTTAGGAGAGTAAAACTTCAGTGAAATATAAAATATGCAACAAGTTCATAGAAACTCGAAATGAACTTGCCTATGTTGGTAAATTATCCCAGAGACAGTCAATTATCTCCAACCAAGTTCTGAACATACACAATATATCTGCAGAAAACTTTCAGAACTATGAAGATTCTTCACTGTAACAGACCTTAACTGAAAAAGCCCCACATAGCTTAAAACATTTGAGATTACTTGTTAGAGATGATTTCATGACTCAAAAATTGCAGCATGGTTTGAATAAAATTTTGCTTTATACTTACTTTCTCTTTTTCTGTGTGATACACTAACAATTTTAATGTAATTAGCATTAGGATGCAAAATTAAGTACAGGTTTATAATCACTATGTGTACGACCTTTAATTGTAAGTATCAGTTGTTTCCTATGAAGGCAGCAAAGTGCTTTTAGTCAAAAAAACCAAACAGTAGTCTGAAGGAAAGCTATTCAAAGAGTACCCAACAAATTAGAGAAGTAGATAGAAAGAAAAAACATTAAGTTCAGAAAAAGGAAATGATCAGTCTTGCACTTGGGATAAAATAAGGCAGCAAAAAGAGGAAAGTGGTAATTGAAAAGGGCAGAAAAAAGCTTTGCAGCAAAGACTCACTTTCCTGGTGGGCATCCTCTTGATGATGGATCACCAGTGCACCCATGGAGGGATGAAGATATAACGTGTGGTCTGCATAAATAAAAACTAAGCTGACAGATAGAATGATGGGGTTACTCAAATCTGTCCGCTATGTATGAGACCAAATCTACAGTTCTGTGTCTAGTTTGGGTCTTTGAAGTGCCAGAAAGATATTGGAAGACCAGAGAAAGTTCCAAGGATTGCTGCCAAAATGAGTGACAGGCTGGAGTTCAGAGGAATGAGGTGAGGCTACAGAACAGTTTGTTCAGCCTGAAGAAGGTGATCAGGAAGGAAGGAATTTCCATGTTCAATTACCTAATCATAGAATAATTTAATAGTCTGGGTTGGAGGGGACCTTAAAGACCATATGGTTCCAAGCCCTCTTCTTTGGGTAGGCACATCTTTCATTAGACCAGGTTGCTGAGAACTTCATCCAGCCTGACTGTAAACACTTCCAGGGATGGAGCATCCACAATTTTTCTGGGCAACTTATTCCCATGTCTCACTGCCTCCATAGTAAAAATGTGAGGTTTTTTTGGTGATCTCTAACCTAAATCTGCTCTCTCTCAGTTTGAATCCATTCTCCCTAGTACTGTCACTCCATGCTCTTGTAAAAAGTCCTCCTCCTTCTTCCTTGTAGGCCCCCTTCAGCTACTGGAAAGCTGCAATTGGGTGACCCCAAAGCCTTCTCTTCTTCAGGCTGAAAAATCCCAATTCTTCCAGCCTTTCCTCATAGCAGAGGTGCTCCATCCCTCTAATCATCTTTGTGGCCCTCCTCTGGACTCACTCCAACAGGTCTATGTCCTTCTTGTATTGGGAACCCCAGATCTGGACACAGTACACAATGGGACCAGAGAATGGCTGGGTGTGGAGAAAACAGACTCAGGCTTTTTTAAAGGTGAACAGTGTGAGGAATAGAGACAGTGAGGAGGAGTTTCAATTCACTAAGAAAAAATCTAATTAGAGCTGAAGAAAACATTTTGCAGGGATGTGAGCAAGCATGGGAACAGTTTTCAGAGAGAAACAGTGAATTTTCTGTCTCTAGAGATGTGTGAAACTATACTGGCCTTGAAAAACTGGTATAACTTCAGATTTAATCTTGCTTTATACAAGGCATTGCACTAGGTGACTTCAACTTCTAACTTGCATCCTTCTACGAGTCTGCAATATCTAGACAGGGCTATCAAGGTTTGGTAAAGGAAATGGTCTTTGCTGAAACATTTATTCACTGTTATCTTACACAGTGAATCTTCTAGCATCTTTAAAATGGAGTTGGAGGACTTTGTACATCTATGTGAAGACGCAAACACACTTAAGTGATGTATTTTATGGACAATATGTACACTGAAGCAACATGAAACTCAAACCAGAATAAATATTGCAATCATAAGTTGGAAAATATTTTTATTTTACCTTTTGATCTGTGCTCAGTATTCTATTCAATCCAGGCTGTATTCAAGCATCTGACCTCCATCTGTCTTTAACACTTACAGAACAAAAGAAAAATAATCAATTTACAGTAGATGTTTTACCTGTTAAAGCATCAGTGGTGGTCACAAATTTCTGAGCTCCCTAATGCATAAGGCAGTGGGCACTGCTATAGTAACCAGGAATGGTTTGGATTTTTAGTTTGTCAAGTACCTAAAAACAACATGTAGAACTACATGTAAAAGAATAAAACAATTTTTTTAGTGATACTACTGAGAGTCATCCAGAAAAAGACTTCGGTTTTGAAATGTTATTCCTGCATGATTTAAATATTTATGATCTAGGGAAGACATGTAGTAGATGAAATTATTTGAAGGCATGTTCTTACACTCAAAGTCATGTTATAGGCCATAGTCTCATTAATAATGCAGTTAAATTGTGGGGGTTGTTTTTTGAAGTATTCCTAGTATCTATGCATTTTCTCTGATGTTATGATTATTTTTGCAACATCCCTCTGGGTCTTAGGGTTGATGCTTCAGCCCTTTTCAAGAGATGTGGGAGACAGGGGGTTACAGTTACTTGTCAGTATGTGCAGGTGTCTGCCAAGAGAAGTGTGACATTGATGTTTTCTTTCTCCTCAGGCTTGGGCTCTGGCTGGTGCTAAATTTATGGGTTTCCCTGTCACATTCCACTTACTTCTCCTGTGCTGCCAGCTGCCACCTGGCAGTGGCCCCTATCATCCCAAAGGGACTCCAGACACACAAAGAGCTGTGGTTTTTCAGACAGTGTCAGCAGTGGAGAGGGGTGTCACCTCCCTCTTAACCTCAGAGCTGAAGCTGGAACGGGGGAAGCAGAAGTAACTTGCTCTAGTGCAGGGCTTGAAACAATGACACCCAGCTCAGTCTGAGCTTTTTTCATCTTCTGTGCTTGCTGAGAGGATGTATGAATTTGATATGTGTTGGATACAGTAAAAATCACATGCTTGGCTTTAACACCATGCAAAAATAGGTCCTGAAAGATGAAATAAAGAATTTCTTTTATCAGTGAGCTAGGAAAATTAGTAAGAAGTCTGGAATACAAGATTACAGATACACAGTCCTGTTGACAGCTTAAAGAAATAGTTTGAAATAAACTACCAAAGAGAGAAGTATAAAATATTTCATCTGGGTAGGAATACTAATCAGTGTATATATTCAAAATGAAAAATAGTGGGCTAAATAAAATTTCACTGCAGAATGTGACTAAAGAGTTGCAGTACATCACAAAAGATGTTATCCCAAAGAATAAGGTGTGAATAGCCTCAGGTGTTTGTCTGTTCTATCTCTGATTCATTACAAAGAATATTCTGTGTCCAGTATTCTTGACCAGTGTTTGTCTAGTTTGTTCTCAAGGACTTTGAGTAGTAAAGGCTGCCTAAAATCTCCAGGGAATCTACTCTTATGCTTTGTTCTCCTGCTTTTTATGGCAACTTATCTAATGTTTGAAGGGTTTTTTACTGCAACATAATCTCTTTTTTTTCCTTTTATACTGTGTGCATAGAGAACATGGTTTTCTTTTTTATTTTTCAACCTGTTATGAACATATAGACAAAACATACCTTTCCTCTTTAGATATGAGGCCTATAGCCATGAGATATGTGATAGGCTGCTAAAGAGTGTTACAGGCTGCTGATTGAGATAATAGGTTATCAAGCAGAGGATGACCCTTACTGCTACAATCAGCCCTGTAGTAGGGGGAGTGATACTGAGGTGCCAGATGTGTGACCCACAGTCTTAGTGATCTCACCCTTTAGTTACAAAGACAGATATTAACTCAAAAGCCTTTAAGTTTACATATAAAGTAGCTGCCTTTCCCTCTTCCTCTCCCCCTCTTTATGAGTGCAGCAACAGGTTATTTGGCTACTGTCTTACCTCCACTTCTCCCAAAATATAATTTTGTCATTTGTAATACTCCATGGAAGGATACAACGACACCTCTTTGGTAAAATTTGCACCTCTGGCTGCATCGAATGACACCCAGGTGAAATTAGACTTGATTGATGGTAAAATTAGCCTGACTGAATTACTACATTTATGAATAACAATTCTGAATTTGTAACTGTGTAGTTTTAACAAACCATGACACTGTGATTGTAAAAGTTCTTGTTGAATATCTTCAGTTTTACAATGCTGAAATGGCTACTATCAGAAATTAAGCCCAGCTACACCTGATATCTCAAGAATCTGAGACAGTTAATAATAAGCCCAGGGAGTTACAAGGAAAGTGAAGTGGGTTCTGAAACAAGGTATTGCCTTATCAGTAAACTGAAAAACAAGCCTCACAGTCTCAAAGATGGGGAATGATGCACCATTTTGCTTAGTTTGTTTAGACCTACAGTTTTACAGCAGAGCTTGGGTAGGATGTGCTACTGGTAGTGAACAGACCTCAAACACATTTGGCAGAGATGAGAAATTAACAAAGCCAACTCAACAACTGTGCTGAAATCAGTCCAAACTAGGTAAAAGGTAATTCCAGCAGGAGAAGATTTCGACAAACAACCCATCAACTCGAGAAATCATCCAGCTCAAAAGAAGAGAAAGACTGAGTATGTGGACTAGTTAGCATGAGAAGCAAGAGAATCGTTTAACCAATAGAAGGTAGAATAACAATTAAGATGAGAAGTACGTAACTGGTAGCAAATTAGCCATAATTCTTTTATATATTAAAATACATAAATAGTGTAAATTTTTGAGAATTGGTGTGCTGGCTTAGTGGATTTTATACCTAACACTTACCTTCACACGATATGAAATAAAAAAAGACCTGTGTTTGAGATTGTGTGTGAGACTGGTTTATTGCACACTGAGTGATGAATCCCATTTTTAGGTACAACACACCCAGCCCCTCTAATCTCTGAGGTCTAGCTAGAAAGCAAGGGTGTTTATATCCTTCCAAATTTCTATATTCAATTCTTGCAAGTCTTTTCTGCAAGAAAGGAAATAAGTTTTTTGTTTTTCTGGGCTACTAAAGATTCTGTATGATGCTGTCTAACTTTTTGAGCTGCTTCAGATAATCATTACCAAAACAATATTGGTCATGAGATCATTGGTTTTCTATGAGGAAGCTAGGGGCTAATAAAATTAGCAGTATTCAGGTTATGCTACAACTTGACTATTGGAACATCCCAGGTTTTGCAATGTACTCCTGTAGAGACCTTTCCAACACCCATCTGCAAGCTCCTATTTTGGAATCCTGTCCATGGATTTGCAAGATAAATGGTACATGCATTTACTGTATGATATGTACCTAACTGGAGGTAAACTGATGTTGCAATAAAGTGTTGTATAATTCTGGGCAGAGCCAAAAAACTCAAATTGTGCTGTCAACTGTTCAGATCACAGACATGATCACTGTGCCTCAATAACCACTAATGTTAAATTAATACCACCACCCATAGCTTTCTTTGAGATGGTTCTTGTCTGCATCCAGGAAATTTCCAGCCACAGTTTTGTGGCTGGAAAGGGTCAGATACTGTTCCCAATAGGCAACCTGGATATAACATCCTTGGTATGAAACTTTAGGAATTAAATAGTGTGGATATTTAGACTGTTTACTTCAGAATCATAGAATAAGCTCTGGTTCTTATTTGACTCTTTATTATGCAGTTCTGCCCACATCTGGGCACCACACTTCAAAACATGTTGAATTAGTTAGAGCAGAAAATTGTGTTCTAGAAAATGTGTCCTAAACAAAATCATGAAAGAGCTAGTATTATATGACAGTAAATAGAAAAGATTTCAGAAGCATACAATAATATCATTCTATGAAAGATTGTGGCAAAGAAGCAAATAAATAATTACACTCTACACTACATACAAGACAAGAAAAAACAGGCCTATTTTGCAGGAAAGATTGAGCCTGAGCATAGATGAAGGCTTCCTGATGGGGAGAGAGCTAAGCACCCAAGTGAGTCATTTAGGCACTCTGTAAATAGGATAGCTAAAGATTTTTAGATATACATTAGAAAAAGAAAATATTTTGTTCAATTTAAGTAGAATTAAAATAGAATATCCTGGACTGGAGGAGACTCATTAAGGATCATCAAGTCCAATTGCTGACTGCACATAAGGCAACATAAAAGTTCAACTATATTTGTAAGAACATTGTCTTAACACTTGTTGAATGTGAAGAGGTCATAACCACTTCCCTAGGGAACTTTTTCCAGCGCTTGATCTCAGTAAAGAACTTTTCCCTAATATCAAATCTGAACTTCCTCTGGGGCAGCTTAACACCACTTCTGTGTGTTCTATGATAAGAAACTAGAGAGAAGAGATAGACACAAAATTGCAGAATATTCTGAGTTGGAAGGGACTCACAAGGATCACTGAGTTGAACTCTTAAGTGAATGGCTCACAGAGGGTTCAAACCCACAAATTTGGCATTATTAACACACTCTTCTCTGTTTATAAGAAAGTTGTAGACAGCAATGAAATCACTGACCAGAGACTCAACAAAGAGTATTCTTAGACACTCCTTGTAAGTCATGCTTCTAGTACTTTCACCATCACTGATGTCCTCCCTTAGACACAACCTAATATTTTTATGTTCTTATATTGTGGAGCTCAAAACTCTTCATATTACTTGAGGTGAGGCTGCACCACTACCAAGTCTAGTGATGCAGGCACTTCCTTTGACCAGTGATCTATGCTGTGCTAGTGCTCACAGTACCAAGGACACTGTCAGTACTTTTAGCTGCCAAGGCACACCACGGTTTCATTTTGAGCTTAATTGAACCTTATTTGACAAAGCAGATGGAGAAGGTCCCCCTTTATGGCTTCTTCTAGCTGTTTTCTATTTTTTCTACTACCACACCTGTGAGTGATACCAGGGATGATGCTGTCGTGACCCACTGATAAGGGACGTGATACTCCTTATAAATTCTCCTCAGGCTGAAAATGACACCAGACCCTGCGTCAGGGAATGTTTGTCCTTTTATTGTATAGTTGCCTTAACTTTGGCAACCAGCCCGCTATTAAGACTCCAAAAGTGTTGGTTAATGACCTCAAATTTTAATTCTCAAAAATGGTGGCTGATAAGCTCTTATTTTTTTACAGCTCTTAAATTCTTAAGAACTCTCAACTCTAAACTCTCAGCTCCCACAATAAACTTCTCAGAGGTGCTGGGTCTAAAGGTGCTGGCTTAAAAGTTGCAACACACTTCCTCAAGCTCCCCACTCCCACAACAAACCTCAGTACGGAGTATGGGGTAGAATATGACAGACTTGATTTACCCAGACAAAGCAAAGCAGGAGAGAAATAAATGTGATAAAGAGAGAAAGAGGACAAAGACCATCAGTCCTTAGATCCCACATTCATCCTGCCATGTGGATGGTCCAAACCTGGGCTAGTAAAAACAAAGAAAGTTAAAGAGAGGCAGAAGAGACAGATGGAGACCAATTTGTTTAATTTATTAAAGTTAACCTGGTGCATGCCTCTTATGTAAACAAGATTTTTTGGGCCATTTCATTCATGCATGTGCAGCCAGCCCTTCTGAGCTCTCCTCCAGGAGGTGTCTGAGGTGGGGCACAACTGAACATAAGTCTCCAGGCGAAAGAGCAAGTTGGCTCAAAACAATTTTGCTCCACCTTTGTGGGCCCATCTCTTCTACATTTGAGACAAAACCTGGTTGTCTACAGAACCAGTCACCAACCTCCGAGCTGAGCCTATGGATTGCATGAGAGATGGTTGGTTGGATGGATCTAAAATGGTGCTGGGGATCATGCTAACAATTCAGTGCTATGCTGTTTCAATACTTCAGCTCATGCTCTGGATCTGACAGTATGCCTAGTAAAGATTTAAGCCTGCCTGGGATGATCAGGTTATATCTGTCTGATAAACCAGTCTTACAGTAGAATTTAAAACACAAAAACAAAGAGATTTGCGAGATAATAGCTAGGGAAATATTTAACAAATGTTTAGAGCCAAGAGAGAAGGTATGGAGGACTGATGATCCTGTAATTAATGTTGCTGAGACTGGAACAGGGAGAGACATGGTAAGCGTGTTATGCAAGGTTCAAGTCAGGAGAGAACTTGAAAACCCAGAACAGAACCTTAAAGTAAATGTAAGTCAAAGATTAATTTGGGGAAATTTTCAAGTAGTTTTGAGAGAACAATATTTCTTATATTGCTATGTAGGTGGCAGTCTAGGCCAGTGATTCCTAAAATTGCAAAGAGTGGCTTGTTTTTATGTAGGTCTACCCTAAAAAAAATGGTTTAAATCGTTCCTCGACACCTCTTTTTTTTTTTTCTCTTTTTTTTTTTTTCTTTTCCCCAGAATGGAGAACAGCCTGTCACTCTGGCACTAAACTAAAAAAAAAAAAGGAAAAATGGATTTTTCCCAACTTCCTGAAAAACTAAATATACACCCCCATTTTAAGGCAATGACTAATCCTGAGGGAAGCAAGGCAGACTTAAACTATTTAAGGTTTTAATCTAAAAACCAGGGATTTTAATGAAAATTCTTCAATTTAAAAAATGGTGTTTTTAACATTCAGAACAAACATATAAATCTGACTTTCTTTGTCTAGAAGGTTTTTACTGACTTGGTGAAGTCACTGAAGCTACTTATAAATGATGTATGAAATGAAAGCTCACTATCCAAAGCACAGAGAGAATACAGACACCACTTTTCAATCACTGCTTCCCTAAACTTTATAATTTACTATACTGTAGGAAGTTTAGTTTTTGTTTGTTTGTTTTTTTTCTCTGTTCTGAAAAGGAGACACAAAATAACACTGAGAAAAGACAGAAAAAAAAATAAAATGAAAGCTAATTTTTAAAGACTGCTTGAATTTGGGTTCTTACATAATTTTTCCATTCTTTTTCTGAGGGCTAGATCTGTTAAAAAAAAAAAATTCTTAGATTTCTTTTACTAAAAGAAGTTTTACCAAATCATACATGTAGTTCTTCCATAGTTTCTAAGAATAATGTCTACCAGTTAAATGCTATAAAAATGTTAGAAAATGGAAGCTCTACAAAGCAGTATGAAACAACATTTTAAATTCATTTAAGCAACAAAATACATTATTTTAAATACAGAGGTTTTGCCTTGGGGATAACAGAATTTCATCCTTTTTGATCAAGAGTAATATCAAACTCCCATTTTTAATGATATAAAGAACATGGTTAAATTAATTTCTAAAAAAAATCATATTGCACAGGTCTTTACACATGTTGCTGAAGTATGTCCATATTATGGATTCAGAGAACATTATCCACACCACTAAAATATATACAGCAACATTTGAAGGTGACAATACTTGATACAGTTTTTTATGTTTTCTTGTTACTGGTTGCACATGTCATAGTTTAGCCCCAGCCAGCAGCCAAGCCCCACACAGCCGTTCACTCCCACACCAGCAGGACTGGGGAGGGAATCGGAAGGGTAAAAGCTGGGAAACTCATGGGTTGAGACAAAGGCAGTTTAATAGGAAAAGCAAAACCTGTGCACACAAGCAAAGCAAAACCAGGAATCAATTCAGTGCTGCCCACGGGCAGGCAGGTGTTCAGCTATCCCCAGGAGAGCAGGGCCCCATCACAGGTAACAGTGACTTGGGGAGACAAACTCTATCACTCCAAACATTTCCCTTTCTCCTTCTAATCCCCACTTTACATACTGAGTGTGATGATATATTATCTGGAATATCCTTTTGGTCAGTTTGTGTCACCTCCCTGGGCTGTGTCTCCTCCCAACCTCTCATTCAACCCCAACTTCCTCACCAAGCTGGCAGCACAAAAAGCAGCAAAGGCCTTGCCTCTGTGTAAGCCCTGCCCAGCAATAACAAAAACATCTCTATATAATCAACCCTGTGTTCAGCAAAAATCCAAAACAGACCCATGTCAGCCATTGGGAAGAAAATTAACTCTACCAAGTCTAAGCCCACCACACTATACTATTTTGGGTAATTGTACATACTGATCAAAAGACTGTGTATTCGGATAACGTAATACTGCACTGCTGTTAAACACTTTGCAAGGCTGAAATGTTTCCACAAAAGCCAGTCAGAGATCTGTTAAGACCTCCATTTTCTTTCTCATCTGAAGATTATTTCCAATATATGCATCAATATGAAATATTAAAATAATATGTATTTATGAAATTGATACCTTTAAAATGTATTATAGGAAAATATAATGATATATGAAAATATTCAGGATAAAATTTCAAAAATGGCATTTATTTTGTGCAGAAGACAAATCCTGTTTACTGAATTGTTGAATTTTCTCAGCTAAACAAGAACAAATCCAAAGAAAATTCACTCAACCTGGGTTTGTAGCAGGTATTTGCTTATTGTATGGCATTTGTTGCAGATGAGACAAGTCCTAGCAAGAGTTAACTATGTATCCCATATATCTTAAATTCCAACACTGGATTATTTTAGTATTGGATTCTCCTTCATTTATTTATGCTTCTTCCCTAACAAAATAGTTGAGAATATTGAGAAAGCAGAAATAAATGTTTCCTTCCAGGTCTCTTTTGAATGCATTACTTAACAACCACATTATGATTTTTTTGTCACGTTTAAGAGATTAGTTCTGATTTATAGTGTAAATTAGTTTCTCAGGATCTCAGGACAGTTACTCTAAATAAAAAAATATATACTATATGAAATGGTCATGTTATCTTCAGTGGTTTAGACATCATGGTAAAATACCAAGCAGAGAGAATAAAATACATATAAAACTCTTGAATCTGTCTCTTATAGTGCACCACCACAGTCAATACTTAATTCCTAAATGTGCAGAGGTCTTTTGAAAAGCAAAATCAAAAAAAAAAATTAGCTGTAGAAAGCTTTCTAGAAATGTGTGTTTCTTTCCACTACACAAGGAAAGCTACATGTGAATTTCAGAATCTCAGTAAGGTGTCTAACTACAGGCAAAATGGATATAGATAGTTCTTGAATTTTTGGATGATAAGTGATTTTAAGTACTATTGTGTCCTTTACAATATATTAAGGTAGGCTCTTAGTGGAAACAAGGCTTTTTGAAGATTTCTTTTTTGTGTGACAAATCTGTATCTGTTTCTTTGTAAATACTATATTTGGCAGACAAATCTTTTAAGTAATACAAGTCTTGCCCATCTCATTTAGTGTTTATAATGAATCTAGAATAATAAGAAAACTAATATTAAACAATTACGTGTGTGATAAACCTGAAAACTGTAGTGAACAGAAATCCAAGTTGTCCATATTTCTCCCATCATCATCAAACTGAAAAGGAATGTATCTTGCTGCTGAAAATGGTGAAAAAGCAAGATAATAAAACTCATGATGCCCATGATTTAAATACAGAATACCAAAGATGAACTTGGATAAGAAAATCAATAACATTTGTCACACACATGGAATCAGGAGTGGTGGGTCCCTTATTTAGCAAGAAAAGAGAAGAATTGCAAAAGCAGGAGCTGCAAGAGTAGCCTGTTTGGATATTCACCAGTTTGGATATGACATTTAGAAAAGCTATGGTTTTGAATGGAAATCACTAAAGGATAACAAACAGGTGTGTAAGGCAAACTAACAAGAGGATTTTTTTCTCTATTAAGCCCGGATTTTAACAGGCTTTGTGTTTATCACTGGTGCTCATCATACATGAGTGGAGAGAAAAAGACAATGAACTACCAGGAAAAGGAGAGACTAACAAAAGGTTTTAAACAAATATTATGAAAGCCAGAAGGCAACAACCAGCCTACACAGCTGCCTACCTGCCAAAAAAGTGCAAATAATTGGGATGCTCCTATCTAAATTGAGCGTGTGGTTCAGTTGTTGAATGTTCCTTTATTAGCTGTTAAGAAATTATATCACTAAACAACCAAAGAATTTGCTACACAACAGCTGAGCATTCTGTAAAAAGTACAAATGTAATTGAGTGTTTTACATAACAAAAACACTTCTGAAAGGGATAAAATGTACTCAGTAATTAATTTTTTGTTTATGATACTTGTGCTGCATTCCAGTGCTTGATTAACAAATGCAAAATAAAACACTTTTAGAGCAGCCCTTAGTTCCCTTATGGAACTAAGAGAAGATACCAAAAGAAGAAAAGAAAAAATAAACAAGTGGTACAGTGTATTATTGGTCATTCTATTTTTATTTTAAAAGATGAGCCTTCTAAGAAAGACAGAAAGATTTCATTGTTAAACATCAGGAGGACAATACAGAGTCAAAATACAGCCAGGTTCTTCAAGGTTCAATGTAAAAGTTATTCATTTATTCCAGGAATTAAATTTGTCAGAGCAGTGAATGATAGCCATTGTCTGGCACATCTCCCTCTTTTATTCCTTCAAACCATTAAATGAAAATCTGACATGAATCAAATCAAGGATCTTCAACATGGAAAGAATCAAACCAAGGGATTCATTTGGCTTTCAGGCTGATTAATTTCAGAAGCTCTGTGGATTTGAGTTTGAGGAACTGAGCACTACACTGTTTAATACTGGCAGAGATCACATTTCTATAAATTCCCAAGACAGACAACTGTAGCTTTACCAAACTTTGATTATGTTTTAGTTTGGATAGACTGTTTGAATGAACAACTACTACATAATGTTCTTTGTGGAATGTGCAAGGGCACAGGAGGGAAAAGAATGGGGTCAGCCATCCTTTGCATCACTGGATTCATGGCTATTAAGCTATTTGAAGATTGTTGCTTTTTATTAGCTGCCCAATCACACTGTGTTTAATTATTTTAAGAAATAGCAGACTCTGAGAAATAAACCATCAACTCAAAAATCAGTATTACTATGTACAATTGTCAATGTTCATATGCATGTATATATTTTTTAAATTTACTTACATGTGCTTTGTTATAAATGCATAGTATATAGTTGGCTTTTCGCAAATATTAAAATTAATACTGTATGTAGAATGTGGGAAGATTGTGCTGTATTTTCTTTTACTAATAGAATTTAGAAATGTGATGAAGGTATACTTTTTATGATTATAACTTAGTGTGAGAAGACTGGGGTCTTTTGCTTTCCTGCATGAAGATTGCTGACCAAGAAAGTGATTAAACTTCTCTTATCAAGTATCTTGTCCAAATGAAAATGACCAGAGCCCCAGGAGAAGAATTTATGGACCTGTGTTATCAGATGGAATGGAGACACCTGAAGACAGTCTGCCAGAGGGAATGGTTGGGGAGGAGTTGAGACTAAACAAAGGAATTCACACTCAGGAGGAATGTTTGAATCATGCATGTGAATTTTTAAATATGCAACAAGCTGATGTTTTTAAAGGGAAAAACTCTTTGTTAACGGTGTGCTGCTGGCTGGTTCTGTGCCAGGCACCCTCGCACCCTTGGCCAAGAAAATGTATTTTTGCTTTTATCTCTCCTAATTGTCTATTTTCTTTTTATTTTTTTATTAAACTTCTAAATTTTTCCAAGAAAGCGAACCTCGTTTTTCACATGCTTGAATATAGACATACATTCCCTAAAAAAATTAAAGGTTCTAATATTTATTATAATTTACCTAGAAAGTATGTGTTATATGTTAACATAGTTTGGTTTTTAGTTAACGAGGAATATGGACTGTAATGAATGTAATGGATAAATTTGTGTATATAATATTGTATTACGGATTTGGTTTACTAAAAAAGCTACCCAGGGGCGTCTCCAAGATTCCAGAGTCCATTGTGCAGGCAAACACATTTGCAACTGAAACGACAAGGCCGAACTGGAAGATGGCTCATTCATCAAGGGTGGACCTTCACTTCACAGCTCCTCAACATCTGATATCGATCTTGGTGGAGATCCGGGATGATCATATCACTCCTCCTAAGATGAATTCTGGGAAAGACTATCAAGCAATCTTTTCATGCAGACGGGGACTCCTTTTGGAAATTGAGAAACATATGCATACCTGGACTTTCAATGGACTTGGCCTTAGGGTAAAAAAACTGTATAAAACCCACAGGCTGAAGCTTGGCAGACGTGGTCGAGGTTAGATAGTACCCTTGTACTGCCACTCTGTCCACCCAGCATTCAATCGGTTGTTGTCTCGTTTTTATTGTGGCTTTTAATTCGGTGTTGAAAATTTTGCTAAATAAATCCTGTTATTTTGAATTGGCTTCTAATCATTTATAACATGGACTATTGCCCTGTCAGGAAATTGGAATAGTTTTAGAGGGGGAAGGAAGCCATCAGAGGCCGATTCTTGACTATTGGCATGTGGTTTGGCCATTGAGAAAAGCTGAATGCGACTTTTGGTAATGCCCATATAAATCCTAAGTTTGTCCAAGTCTGCCCTTTTTCCTTCTGGCCAGCAGCAAGTAACAGCCGGCCCCAGCAGCGAGGTGTGGCCAGGCCAGCGAGGCCCCTGCCGCTTCCCGCTCCTGGGGACAGTCGGCTCAGGGCTCAGCTGTGCCTCCAGGCCCAGGCTGGCCGGGCCTCCTCCGCTTCTCCTTCTGAGTGGGGGAGTGGCCCGAGGCCTGGCCAGTCTCCGTCAGCTCCCGGTGGGGAAGGGGATGCTGCAGCTTGACATCAGCTAATTTTAAAGCCAGCCGAGCCAGGCACCCTGATAACAGCTATGGGCCCACCTGGGCCAAGCCAGGCCTGATTGTCACTGAAGGGTGGGCAGGCTTCCCCGTGCCCCCTTCCCCCGGTGACTCCCAGGCAGAGAAGAAAGGAAGAGGGGGAAAGCCCAGCTCTGAGATCCCACCGCCAGTGATTCCCAGGCAGAGAAGAAAGTAAGAGGGGGAAAGCCCGGCTCCGAGATCCCACCGCCGGAGAGGCTGCTGCCCAGCAGAGATCACATGAACATCACAGGCCTGGGCAGATTTTAGCCCTTTCCTGGCAAAATGAAACTTCCAAGGCTTAACCCTTCCCTGAGAGAGACAAGACAGAGACAGAGTGAACTTAGAGAAGACCCAGCATGAAGTCAGGGGAGTGAGAGTGAAAGGACTGATTGGAGGAAGGGATTGAGGAGGTTGCCATTCCATTTTAGATTGGACTTCTTATTGAGCCATAGAAAGGAACTCTATATGTAGGTTATCCCTTTAAATCATGGAAAAGATGTGAATTTGGGGAGATGATTGTTTAGATTTGTGTGTGCATTCTGAGATAAAGTGTTTGTGATGGACTGAGTGATATTGATCTTATGAAATGCTTGAACAGAGATAGGGATAAGAAGCCCTCTGTACCAGTGAAGAAGTGAGAAGATATCTCTATTCCTTGAGATGAAGAATCCTTTGTCTTTGAAATTATTCATGTTTAAAAGGTGACACCCCAGTATGCAAGAGTCTAGACCCATGGCCCACCAGCAGCTTGGGAAATTGCTAATGGGAGGGGTCACAGAAGCAGGTGTCCCGCGGGCGGCTGTTTTTGTGACAGTTAAAACCCATACAAGAACTGTTCTAGGTTGTCAGTGAAGAAAATTCCATGATACAATAAAAGAGGTCTCCCTAAAGAACTGATAAAAGATTATTTTTAGAAATATGAAACTGGCTGAAATTACAAGGTTTTGTCTCTCTATGTTGTCTGTGGGAAAGTGAACACTTGGGAGGGGAGGGGAGAGTGTTTTGAAGGTTTCATTTTTATTTCTTTTCTTTTTATCCTTTTAGTGTGTTAATAAACCTCTCTTTATACCCCTTAAGTGTAAACCTGCTTTGCTTTTCTCCTAACCATATCTCACAATAAGAAAAAAGAATAAATGATAAACACTAAAACCACTACACTAAATTTGGTAAACAGAATTTGGCAAATGTGAAACCACTACATGATTTGGTGTTTCCACCTGGTTTTGAACTAAAACCATTACAGTATGATATAGAATTTTGTCATTTTAAACTACTTTAGTGTTGGGAGATATAAAGTGTAATCATCAATCTATTTTCTTCTAAACTCAACCTATTTTCTTCTAAACCTGCCTTCTAATGGCTGAGTACCAAAACATTTACTGTCTTGAATGGACCACTACTAAGCATAATGTATCCTCTGTTTACTATAATTAATGACATTCCCACTGATCACAATAGATACATTATTTTTCAGATGACTGATCTCCATATATCAGCATTCTGTATTAATAATACATTGTCAGTAAGTCAGTATCAACTCGGAACAGAAGGGCAGTTGAATTGTACCTCCTTTATCATAAACTTACAAATGAATAATTCTTTCTGCTTATTGCCTCTTCTAGTTTCCGTCACTCCACAATAAATTATCTACTAACTCTTTTACAACTCAGAGAGTTTAATAGCAAAATATAAATGGGTTGTATTTACAGCATTTTTTTTCTCAGATTAATTTCCATAGCTAGAGTCAATAATTTATTCATGACTTGTACAAAACTGTGAGAAAGAAATTTGAGAAAAAAAGATCAGGAAACCATGTTACATTAGTATTTTCTGAAGTGTTTCTTTATAAATCAGGCTGAGGATTTGGGGACTAAATTATTTGTAATGAATAAAGCTCCACTAACTACACAAGGCTGGAAGACAGTCCATGCAAAAATAAAGAACAGAATTTCTGTAAAAGGAAAAAAAAATAGTGCAGAATTCTACTGCATCATATATGTAGGGGTTATTCCAATAATCTTGATATTAGAAGGATCTCTGATATTTCCAAGGTTCAAATTCTTTAGATGAGCTATTTTTGTGTATCTTGCCTGTCATTTTCTGACAGATATTGACTTGAAGCTGAGTGAAATGAGTCTGCTTAAAATTGTTGTCCGTACTCCTAGCTAATTTCACATAACTGTTTTATTTTATTTTCTCCCTCCCTATATATGTTTAGTAACTATATCGTCTAATACATTTCCTGTTTAATTAATACAAGACTTTGACAGTTATCATGCTTCACATTTTTGTGGGGAAAAAAATTCTAATCTAAATCAGATTTAAACATTAGATATTCCTATTTGGAGGCTTGGAATTATATCTACAGTTTTACCTTGCAAATACTGCATCAGTCCAACTTCTTTTAAAATCAGTGGTTGTCTATACACACAGTTTAAAAGGAGGTGGATCAGGTTCAGAATCAGTGACAAATTCTTGTGCATCAGACTAAAAGAAAAAATACAACTGGTTTTTCTTTTGTAATCTTTAAGCAGCGAAGGATCATCAAAATAACAAAATGGTAGCTGCATTTCAACATGCACAGTTTTCAAGTATGAACTGTGTTATGCTTATTTTTCACCAAGAAAGATCAGTAATGAAACCTCTTGGAAGAAAATTGTCAAGTATGAGATGGTATATAAAGTTTAAGATCAATAATTGTTCAGTATGCATTTTATGGGAGAGGAGTGCATATATAACAATAACAAAATGTATATTGCAGGTGATGATTATCATGTTCTTTAATATGGCTCCAATCACATAAGGGATTAATGAGAGTCTTTAAATCCAGGTAACATTTTTGAAAATACTCTATCAGCCAAATTAGTGTTTGATACATTTGAAGATAGGAAGAAAATCCTCATAAGTGCATTATATTACTTTGATTTCCTTATATGTTCTCAAATACAGTTTCATACCCATCACACAATATTTGCACTAGAATATATTACAGTGGTAAAACTACATATGTCTGTCTTAAAATGGTGCACATTCAGTGTGTTCAGTTATGAAAGTATCCAGTCCATTTCTATTTTCACTGTACTTTCTACAAAAGGATTGTAGAAATGCAGAGAAGTGATATGAACAGGGCAAATACAAATTCCTTGTTGTGTAAAAAAAATCAGAAAATGTCAATTTGAAATAAAAATGTATGAATTCAAATATATATTGCAGACTTTTTAGTCACTTATTAAGTTTTTCAAGAAACAAGCTGAACAAAACATGCGAAGAATACGCCTCTCCTTAATTCTCTTCTGTATAAAGGCAATCTGCCAGTCTACTAGAAGGCTCACTTTTCACATCTATGTGAGTAATTTTGAATACGTGAAACCAGTATTTCTTCCATCTGTGAGTGACAGTTTGTGGCTTTAAAGATAAATGCTTCTTCCATTAAAAGAATATATTTTATTTCCAAAAGTAAAAATATTTTCTCTTATAAGCAGTACTTAAGTTGATGTGAAAGTGCTCTGCTTCTCTTCTTAAGTGGCAAAAATGAGAAGTTAAACCAGAAAATTTAATCAGCTAGAGAAAATTCAGAAAGTTAAACTTTCAGGTTTTAATGAAAAAAATCTAATGTCATGAGCTCTGGAAACTGGTTGTTTTTTTTTTTTTTTTCATGGATCATGAGACAGATATATGAAATATTCTTCAATTTATTTTTCATTTTAAAATATGATGTGGTCACCTAGAGATAATCAATTATTATTTGTTCATGAAATTTATCAGTCATAATCCTAAGCAGTATGAACTATGGTGTGTAGAAATGTATTTGCAAAGCACAAAGAATTGTGCTTTACAGAATGTATTGTAATGGTCTCTAGCTTTGTGAGAGACTGAAAGGACTGCTGGCTTGGAACATTTAAGGCACATGTGTGGGAAAAGGAGCAAGTCAGGTCTTGCCCTGGCAAGTCAATGCCCTGCTCCAGACACCCTGCACCCCCAGGGCCTGTATCCCAGTCCTGCAGTAGGGCCAATCCCTGGCACATGGGAGACAATGCTCCCTACCCTGACCCTGGAACCCCTAATCCAGTTCCTGAGTGGCAAAATGACCAGAAGTCTCATCTGGAGGAAGGGCCTAGAAAAGCCAAAGTGTACTTAAGCTAAAGCATCACGTGAATGCATTTTTACCCTACCTTCCCTTGGATTTTATATCAGCTAAAGCACTGTTGGAACCAGGAGAGGTAACCATATTTGTTCTTTTTTATATCTCTTAGCTCTTTCTTCTTCTTCTAATTCTTTCTTCTTGAAGTTTGAGTAACTTCAATCATATGAGTTGGAGTTTGCTAAGTTGAATGGGCTTAGAGTTTGCTAAGGTAATGCTTTGTGAAATGCTTTATATTGATTGAATGTTGCTGTAAACTTTTGCCAAAGCTCCCTGATTTTCTGAAGTTTGCCACTAAAGCTTATGTTGTTTTGACCTTTTGAGATTATCTTGTCAGTGTTTCTCTCTTGCATCTAACTCACAGTACATAAAAAACCAACCTTAAGCCCCTTTAAGGGACTTTGGCGAGTGCCTTCTAGGGCCTCACAAGCTTCCACTATGTAAACTACAGCTGTGGGCTCCTGCTGCCATTTGTTTGCAGTCTAATTATAGACTGAACCTAAAATTATGTCCCAAAATTGAAATCAGCCCTCAGACCTATACATAATCCACCTGTTTCAGTTGATACTACAATGTTGCATTGGAGTCGTGACCTCAAAACCAGAGAAGCTGGGAATGGCAAATGAAATAGGGATAGGAGCAGTGGAGTAGCTCGGAAAAGTAAACTTTTGTAATGAGGCCAGAGACAGCAAAAGAACAGAAGCCAAACACAGTATAAGGCAAAATCCAGAGACCAAGACAAAGGGGTGATCATGACAATATATGCAGAGTCATGAGCCCATGAATAGTGAGAACTAAGAACATTGTCTTATATGTAAGGTACTGTTGACCAATTATAAACAACAACTCAAAACATAACCTTATTTGCCATAAACATATTTATATAGCCATTCCCATGATCCTATTCTCCTCACCCTAATGTAACTAGATGTTTCCCTTCTTAACATCCTGCCTCCCAAGGCCTTAAGTTGATGCCTTCGTTGTCAGCGAAAGGCCAGCTCACCATCCATCCTCACCAGTTTCATTCACACATCATAAAATCCTCGCAACGCCTTTTTTTTTTTTTTTTTTTTTTTTTTTGAGTTGAGTGGAGGAACCGTAAACTTTCTTGGATCCATAGTAGCTTGCTTCCTCATTTTGGGTATTTGAATTTATCTTCCAAAATTCAGTCAGACTGGTTTTGCCTTTCATTTTACCATTAGGAGAAAATTTAATTCTTTATACACTATTAATATGTGTTCTTTTAGAAATTATGACAAACAATGTGATACAACATGCTTTGCCACTGGTTTATTATACAAACATAATTTTCCATGTTTACCTAACAGTGAAGTTTCTATACAGTTTTATTTTTTTTTATTATGAGTGGCTCAGGTAGTGGGCAGTTATTATATCATGATGCTTTGCTCAGTGTATAATTTAAAAACAAGCTTCTAAGTAATCTGAAGGTTACCATAAATCTTAAAAGTTTTTACAAGAGGGATCTTGTAGCACACTTCTTGTTTAGTCTATCCTGCTGTCCTGTATACATACCATAAGTAACTAAATCAAGTCAATATGCAGAATAGTTTATAGTTTCATTGCTACGGGCTTACATTTCATTTTGCTTACACATGAATTAGAAATATTATTCTTTGAAGCTTCCAGTAAGAATTAATACATAACTAGAATACATGCTTATTATCATGATTTATAGAATATTGTTACTCATTTTGTAAGCAAAACATTAGAATTATATTTCAAGCTGACTGAAATATAGGCATAAATGGGGTAAAGCACATTTTATTTCAGAGTTTATCCTTTGGATTCACTATTAGAAAATTGAATACAAAGATATACATAGAAATACATCTATAAGTTGTATGTAGAAACATATAAATAACTTTGGTTGTTTTTTAGAAAATTATTTTTCATAGTACTATGGTATGCGGGGAAAAAAAAGTCTTTTTGTCTAGTGAGTGTGTTTTAAGACTCTTTTTTAGAACTTATCAGTCTCCCTCTCTATATCTTAATGCTCTTGCTTTGAAAATCTTTCTTATTTTCTTCTTTTACATTTAAAATACACAGCACAGTCTCAAAGCCATTACAGTCATTCACTGAAGTTGAGTAAGCAACAGGCAGCTGGAACAGGGATGACAGACAAGATCGACATCTCTGAAATATAATATTAGCCTGAATAGCTACATCATTATTGTTATCCAGGAGATCTTGCATCACACGTAGAAAAAAATGCTTGAGTATAATTGACTCAGAGTCAGGCTCTGCAAGGTCATGTTGACTTGTTGCTGAGGCATTTAAATTCTAATTGAGGGAAGAAAAATCCAGGTTGATGTACCATCTGGGAAAGGCAGGTGACCCCTGCTCTGAGGAGTGGAGACACAAAAAGAAGGAAATCTGCAGCATAATATGGTCACATTTTATACCTGTCTCAGAGAACTAGAAGCTATCTGCAAGAAACTGTCATTTTGATACATTTCATATGTCTTTTTCAGGTAGGAAAGTCAGTTTGTCAGGTGACAGCCACTTTCCCAGCTGATATAGTTGCATTCACCCTCCTTAAATGCTCAGTAAGGAGTTGGAGGTTTGTCAGTTAAATATATGACATTGTTATGACTCTTGATGACATGTGCAATGACACAACTTACCTAGAGTGCTAAAAGTCATCTCTCTGCCAACGATGTGAAGTGACACAGTGTTCATTCTACTGCCAGTTTTTGCCTCTTCTGTAATTGATATATTTGCAACAGTTGTACCAGTGATACAATTTTGCACCTTTTATACTGTTTTCATCCAGGTCATGTGAGAGCTCTGAGAGACTCCATATTTATCCTGTGGGGGGAAAAAAAACCTAAGAGGAATTGCTCCAATTCAAATCCACCTTAAAAATGTCAGTCTCATCTGGCCTGTACTTAGTTAAATAGTATTCTCAAATACAACAAGGGTAGACTTTCACCTTCAGCTGAAAAATCTCAGTTGAGGTCTGAAAATGTCTGCAAATACTAAGTTTATTGTGGCTGTTGACATCTCAGAGATAGTTCTGAGAATGTCAAAAAGTGTTCTGTTTTGAAAACAGTACCTTGAATTTTAAGAGAAAACTTTAAACCAAGGTATGAACATATTGCCACTAAAAAATAAAATTGATATGCTTACAGCCATGAGAAATGAAAAGATCTTTTTTTGTTGTTTAATGATATCTGATACATACAGCCCTGTTCACTGCCAGTAAAGTAATTTGAAAGTTTCAGCTGATTCTCATTGGAGTTGAAAGCACTTTTGTGCAATAATGGAAAAATGGATGTAGGAATTAGCTTCCTAGAAAAAGGACAGTTGCTCCTCGAATAAATCTGTATGTTTACTGCTTTAGGAAGTACATTATTTGCTACTTCTAACAGTCTTTTGATGTAAAGTGTGACGGTAAATGTCCAAAAAATATACATGAACATTGTGGTGCTCAGAACTGAGTTATGTTTTTCTATGTAACAATATAATTTGCAATCTTTATTCTCAACTGAGAAGACAGAGGTGCCTAAGCATGGTATCACTTTAGGCAAAATACTAAGTAGAAAGGAAAGTGCTTCCACAAATCTGACTTTCCACGAGAATTTCACAGAATCACAGAATATGCTGAGTTGGAAGGGGCCTACAACGATCATATGAGTCCAACTCCTGGCCCTACACTGGATCTTTAGCTTCTAATTAGGCATTTAAGGAAAAAGTTGCAGAATCTACTTCTGTAGAAGAGGTAAATGGAAAATGAATTCCCAAGGAAAAGAGGAAACCTGAGCTTCAGTAATTCTTAGAATTTAGGGATGATGAATGAACATTTCTTCTTTTAAAGGAAAATCATCATATCTTTTTGCTGTCTCAGCTGAGCCATTATGTAAATGCAAAATTCACAGGAACTGAAATAAGAACCACACGTCAAATACACTGGGCAGTACCTTCAGCTGTAAATCAAGTGTGATTTTGCTGCCTGAGTTTTTTTTTAGTTTTCTGTGTTAAATATGAAATAACATGAAACACCTAAATTTCTTATAGACATTGTGAACTTAAACTGGGTACTATTCATCACTACATGAAGTGGTTTATTTTTTTGCCTATAATTTATTCATAACAAATCACTCTTAAAAGAATTATTGAAATTTTCTTAACCTGATTATTATTATTTTTTCTTTTCTTTTCTTTTCTTTTTTTTTTTTTTTTTTGGCAGCTCTTTCAAAACTGACAGGTTCTTTCAAATTTCTAAAAATAGTAAAAAATATTTTGTCTTTAATGCAATATTTTCTTTATTAAGTTTGAGCTATTGTTTGGGAAAAAAGTACATACAAAGAGCAAAACATGGCAATTACAGAGGAAATATTGTGATGAATGCCGTTAGATTATGTGACCAGCAGAATTAAGAAGCCTTTCAAGAAATTAGTGCTTTCTGCTCATTCTGCTTCAACTTCCTTTGCTCAGGTTTTGGGGAAGATGAAGATAGTCAAAGATATTTGCAACACTATTGCTTTCATAGACTGATATTGACTCATGTTTTGCTACTGAGTTTTAATTTCAATTTGCTTTAAAATCAAAATAAGAGAAACATTAGAGGCAATTTTAGTAGGTACACTAAAAGAAGCATTTGAATTTTGATGTTGGAAATATTTTGAAACATTTGCATATATTCTAACTTTTTTCTGATACAAATATTCATCAAATGTAAAACACCACAATGTGCCACAATTGTGCCACACATTTACATTTTTTAAACTAAATGGAATAATAGATATAGAACACAATGTCTAGTGTAATTTAATTTCAGTGGTGCCTTTTAGCGATACTTGGTAACAGTTAGACGGAAGACAGAAAAAATATGGAAACTTCTTTCTGAGTGATTAAACAGCTTTCTTCTATGAAAATACAACACTTTCTGAGCATGAATCAATCTATGCAGAGGTAAAGTGGCTTCTTGAAATGTGAAAGGAAATAAAACCCTATTTTATTATTGCACTGTTTGTATTTATGCAAGACAAAGCAAATGCAAAAGACAAAATGCAGGGAAGTAATTTTGACCATTAAATAATTTCTGATAATAGTAAGTACCAAGAATGCTAAAATAATTATTCAGATAGGAGAACTGTTGGTTTGAAGAAAACACATAACTCAAATATACCAGAGGGAGTACACAATGTACTAGAGCACAGGGACCTTGTATAATTTGAAAAAGACAATCAATTTGGTAGTAGGTCAAAAGTGTAAGTAATTGGTTTTTCCGAATTATTTTCTGGTAGACACATTTTGTCTCTCAAGATCTACATAACCAGCAGTTTATTAAACTTTTCTTTGCTTTCCTTTATATTTTTCCTCAAATTAAACATATAAGATCAATGTTTCACCTATTTTTTATGTTATTTATCAAATGGAAAAATGTGACATGATTTTTCAGGGTCTTTTTTCTGTGTGGATGGTGTCCCTGAATTTGCAAATTAATCCATGCAAATTGTTCCTAAGCTTATTTACTTTTAAAATTACAAGGTAATTCAACCATATATAATACTTAATGTTAGTTTTTACTGTACTTCAAATATACTTCAGGATAGATGGATATAACTTCATTTGCAGGTGTGTGATGTTGTTGTGAAAACAACATCAAAAACTTTGATAAATTATGAAAGTGCCTTTCATTTTCAACTTTAATGATACTTGTATATTATGTTTGCAAAGCAAAGCATTCCAAAGTTAGAATAGGTTAGAATGAAGTAATCTGCAGAATCTTGTGTTCTTGTGCATAAGGAGTATAATACAGTTTTTAATTCAATGCTCATGTACTGTTCTGTCCCTTGCATCATTCAGCACACATGATTAATAGCATTTGGTAAATAGGTAGCTATTCAATATTTTGTTTTCTTGTTACTATTCACTGTGCAGCCTTAGGCCACTATTCAAGTGCCTCTAGGGAGACAGAATTATTAATCTCCTCATGTTTTATTTGATGACAATGATCATTATAGCATCTAATGCTTCACAAATAGTAATTAATTTGCTTTAGCAGAACTCCTCTGAAGTGAGAGGTTATTATCACTGTTTAAAAAGTGGGGAGCTGAGGCAAAGAGATATGAATAACTGAAGCTTTTGAACATTTTGAGATTTCTGAGATCTGCTTCCTTAGAAGAATGTCAAATTTTGTAAATTTCATTAATTCAAAACGTAAATCTCATTTCTTTTAGATGTAATGTGAGGTGTGCATTGCTGCAAAAGCAGGGTCACAGGGCTAGGGATAAACTCATGAAATACAGATGCCTACATTGCAGAAAACTATAGTTGATTTAGATACCCTTGGCACTATTCATAGTCTGTGGAAATACTTTTAAGGTTTAGCTCATCTCATCTTTAAATAGATAAGTCAAATGCTTCAAATGCCTATTTTTCGCTCTCATAGTCTCTGCTAGTTCAAGAGTCAGCATAGACTAGTCATAACCTAGCTCCTCATCTTAATGCTCATTCTTAATAACACTCTTAATCTAAGACCTTGCATTATGGTTGTGTATTATGACCCTGTACAATTTCTTCTTTTTGTCTAATATACAGAGAGAAGGAAAGCTGACAGACCACATACCTTCCCTACTCTCAGATTCTCATTTTATACAACAGTTGTCAATATTCAATACTAGAAGTAGGAAAGTAGTTCACATTAATAACTGGGAACAAAAATTCAGTGGATGGAGAAAGTGACATAGTTCCTAAAAGGATTTAGTGGATTTTGCTGCTAAGATTGAAAAGTAAAGATTATGTCTTGACTAATGCATCCTTTCTCATAACTTAAACACAGGAGATAGCTTTTCATGGTAAGAAACACCTCCTTGATTGCATGTTTCCTCATGTGTGAGCTAGGTCTGTATAAAAGCTGCAAAAAATGATTCAAAGTAATCCAAAACCAATTCTTTAAATTCAACATAGATTTTATTTCAACAAAATCTACAGCTCTGTAAGATCACAGATTTTTAGTTGGCCTATTTCTATGAATTAAATATCTAATTTTGTGTGGTTTATATTTGATTAAGCAGATTGCACGTTTTAGTTCCATAAGCATCTTTTTTCAAATACCAGATATTTTCAACTGAGAGTGTAAACTTAAATGTTATAGTACCTAGTCACAAAATGTAATCACTATTTGAAATTCACTGTTACAGTTACCTCATGGTTTGTTTTGTGCCTGTCTAGCGTAACTTGCCAATTGACAGAGTTAATGGAACAATCAAGAATTACATTTCTTATATTGTACAGCAGTTTTTAGGGCAACCATGAATGATAGATGTTATTTATTCCAGACCAATGCATTCCATTCTTTCTTTTTTTACTTTACAGTTGTGAGAAAACACCTTTCATACGACAAAAATTGGAACACATCTACTGAAGGCTGAGTGATAGACATCCCTTGATGTTTAAACATGCAAAGCGTATCATCACTAATGCAGAGAACTGAAAGAATATGGGGTCTTACTATGAAGCAAATAGTGTGAACAGTGAATAAGGATATAGAAAATTGAAATGTTTTCCTTTGTTCTGATTTTTTTATCCTTAAAACTTTCACAAGACATATGTATCTCTGTTATTGTGTTCCAATTTTTGTTCTAACATAAAAACTGGACAATGAAATTAAAAAAAAATAGAACCTTCAGAAATTTTGTGGCTTATATAGATACACATAAATGACACATAAATTCAGTCCAACTATTCTTTCAAATGCTTTATTGAAATAAATATTTAACTCTTCAAAGCAGGCAGAAATTCTAAATTCAAATAGGTTACATTAGAAAATTGATTAATGCTGTCATAAATAATGTAGGTTTAAAAAAAGGCAAAAAAAACCAAAAGCAGAAACAAACAAAACCCCAACATATGAAAGTGTAAAAAAAATATGCTATAGAAATAAAAAAATTACCATGCTCATTTGTTGCAGTGCATTTCTCAGTTCATATGTTGATTTGCAGCTACACTGTTAATATCTAAGGATTTAAGTGTAGTTTTTCCTATCTGTTTTGTAAAAGCTTACCTAATGGTTCATTCCATGTTTCCCCCTATTCCCTTCCCCACTTGGTATGGTTCCCGCCCCTGGAAATCCCCTAAGTCTTGTCTACCCGGTTACAGTTTAGTGTCAATCATTTGTTACTCCCCTCCCAGAGCCTGCCAGTCTCCGGGAGGCCTCTCCTCCTTCTAGAAAGCTCGGAGAGGCTCAGTCCCTGATTGGGGCAGGTCTGGGAAATCCCACCCCTCAGTTTTCATTTGATATTGTATATACCACCCCTTTCCTGTGATTGGGTTTTCCTCGTGTGACCACTCCTTCTGTCTGTACCTGAAAACCCTTCACGCAGTCCCTGCTCTGGGCTTCGCCTGGGGCTGTGTGAGAGGACCCCAATAAATGTCATCTCATGGCGCCTCAGAGAAGACTCCTTCTCCTTTGTTCGCCGTAGCCGCCCCTCCACCGCCTGTGCAGCAATGCACTTACCCACCAGATGGGTCCTACCAGTTCTCCTGTGGGACCCTACCGAGGCTGAGACGGTTCCCCGCCTGGGCAGCCGAATTCAGCTGGGAAGCCGCTTGTTAACGGGCAGGGGAACACGCCTCACTCATTGAAGTATTTAGATTTCTCCTCTAAGGTGGGGTGAATATAACTAAGACTGCCCACTACAGAAATATTTTCTTTGAATTAATTTCCATATGCTTCAGTATTTTATTGACCCATTCTGCCCCCAGCTAAGTAGAAGACCAAAAAAGTGTACACTTAAGAACACAAAGAACACAGAGAAGCAACTCACCTTGCTGTAGCAGAAATTGATATGTAGGTGCTGATAAAAACTGGTTGAAAGATCACGAGAAATTCAAAAGATGTCTCCAACATGAAACAGAATGCTTTTCCTGCTAGAGCTTAAGAACACACAAACTTTAGAGAATGTCAAGTTTGTTTTGCTTTGATGGTTTAGATCCTTACATTCGTACATGAATAATAAAATTAATTTGGGAGACTAAGTGGATTTACTGTCCATTTATGCTTGAGCTGGAAGAGGGTGATTAACTGAAAACAACTTACTTGTATTTAGAACTCCTATGTTTATTGAAACACAATTTGATATTAATAAAATATCTTAATACTAATACTAATTCTCAAACACAAAATTATGTTTACTATGTTTTTATATGATCAAAACCAATAAAGCCAAATATTATCCTAGTTTTATTTGATGAAAGCAATCTAGAATTTTCTTAAAGGACTGTTTTAATTTTATTAACATGTGGTAAAATATTTTATTGTTCAAAGACAAAACCTAACTATCAAATCAATAACACCTAACAGATGAATACATTGGTGGATATTGGAAATAGTGTTCTGATGTGTCTAATCAGTTACTGAAGGGCAAAACAGTAAAGGAGCAATTGTAGTCTGAAACTGTTCTATCAGAATTTAGAGTGCATAATTTTTTGGACTGTAATGCTGTACAGCTGTGAACGGTCAGAAAAGCAGTAGTGAGTAAAGAATCATTTAAATTGCTTTCACATGAATATGGCATATTGCATGGCAAAAAAACATTTGAGGCAAAATGTTACCTCAAAACATTGAAAGGCATGAAAAGAATACTTGCTCTATCTGTATTAGGAAATCAAATTCCCAACTGCAGTTGAGCATGTGTAAGTCATCTCTTCCTGTTGCGTCAGGTTCAATATTTGAACCTATTAAGATATGATAATTGAGAGATGCCTCTGCCTGAAAAAGAGACCATGTGCTGAAGTCAACAATAGGGATTTTATTTAACATTAAAATATGAGGTAGAGAGATAGAAAGAAATAGGAAGGGGCAGGGGAAAGAGAGATCAATATATCAAGCAAAACAGTCACCAGTCATGGATCTAGCAGCATCCCTTTGATCTTTCTTCACTCTGGGCTTCTTGTTGCTGGAGGTTCTGGGGGCATTCAAAAATTTTCACTGTTCATATTTTTAAAAAACTGAGTAAGCAATGCTCATTGGCAACATAGCTCTCTTATTCTATTGCTCAAATGATTCCCTTGCTTCTAAGGATAATTAGTTTCATATGCTTATTCTTTCTCTTCTTTTGAGTTGGTGGGATTCTTGGGTTGGTGAGACATGAGTTGGTAGTCATGATCTCCCCCCTCCAGAACTATCTTTTACCCAGTCAGAGCTGATTTCAACACAGTTGCTGAGTTGGCATTCTTTGTGGCCCTCAAATTCTTCATTCTTCTTGTCCATTATCAGTGATAATTTCTTCTCCCACAGCTTTGCTAACCTCACACAAGGTCTGAGATGACAGTGCCTCCTTTGCCTTAGTTCAAGTTCCTGCTGTGGTGGCTTAATCCATGACAGTAAACAGGAATAAAAGGCAAGGTAGACATCATCTCACTACTACTCCTATCTTGAAGACATGGTGGTAAAATGAACAGGCAAAAAATATGGTAGTACCTTAAATCTCAATCCTTTCCTTTGATCAACACAGAAGTTTAAGGCAGCAACTTAATGACTCTTTTTTTGTAAGCATGAAAAGAAGGTCTGTATAAAGGTTCATGACAGACACTTCTGAGTATAACATAGATTTTGGAGTTTCAATTTTGGTACTGTATGTATACTGAATCTGAGCACTTAACTTGTCCAGGACTTACTTGTTCTGAATCTTAACTGAGAATTCAATATAGCTTGCACGGTGTTGGTTTGTAACATTTTCAACGCTGCTGTGAAACTCTGACTTAACAGAAAAAAAATACCCTTTAAACTGTTATATTACAGTTAAAACAACATAACCTTCTCCTTGTGGTAATAATAATATAGCTCGGTCACATGTGGGGAGATAATATTAAGTACTTTTACCTGTTTATTGGTACACTCACACCAGATTTTGTATTGACTGTGGCTCATTTGATTTCTTAGTATTGTTTGTCTATGCATACATCCCTGGTATTATAGTTTTTAAAAATCCACTAAAATCCTTGTCTCTATTTGTCTACAATTCCGCTGTCGTGAGCATGAAAAAGACTGTGGATCCAGGCTGTGGGTAACAAAAAGAAAAGGCTTCCTTCAAACTGTTGGACAGGGTTAGGCACAAAGGATGCATTTCTTCAGGGTGTTTATGAATTCCTAACTCAAAGAACAACTGAATTCAAATAAACAGTGTGGTTCAACAGTAGAAAAAAGCCTATTAATATTTCTCATCCAAAAAGAAGTTTCAGACCGTTATTTAGGCTTGTTAATTACCTATGGTTAATTGGTAATCCAAAGCTGATCTTCAATGACACAGTGCTAATTTACTTCCTTTGTGCATCTGGTTTGTAACACAGCTGTTTACACAACACTGCATATATGAAGAGCCTGTGTCCTGAAGATTCTATGCTGGAAAGATACAGCAAAGTAATACACATCACAGGAAAAACAAACTAACCAAACAAACAAATGAAGCCACTCCAAATAATAACAGCAATCCAACAAAGCAAAAATGTTCTTTCACTTGTTCAAGAATTTGTTCCTGAATGAAGTGAAAATCAATAATTTAGCTGCACTCTCAATTAAAACAGTGTATTTCAACAATTCTTGTTCTGTTCGAGACTTACTGGACCTCTTACCATCAAAATGATATTCATAAGGCAGGTACAGACATGACATGTTGTCATATGAAAGAGACAGATTTTCTCGAACCCTTTATATTTGATCAAACTATCAGTGCACCAGGATAAACAAGATCCTTGTGCTCTGCCAGTCTGTTGATGCCCTTTCATAGGGACCCCACTTGTTGCCTAAAAATCAAAATAGCAAAAACACTTGCAAAAGTGTTAAAATAGTAAAGTAAAAACCAGACCTTTGTTTGGAAGCTTCCTGGTGTCCCAGTGGTGATGGGCACGTGGTCATCAGATTTCTGCAATTTTATAAGGTTAATTAATTTGGGTATCTAACAGACATAATAGGAGATTCAATTGCCCCACTAAACCAGTAGGCATCCATGTTGCAGTGTGTAATTTTTGTTTAATTCTCTATGCTTTATTCCTTTTCCCCCTCCCCGGGGTGGTGGTTTAGCCTGGTTGTGTTTTCTCTGATACCAACCCCTATTCCTGAATGTTCCTTGCCAATCCTTCCTAGTCCCAGCCTCTGCCTGGACTGCCTTTTGGGGAATCCCCTATTTCTCGAGGTTCCATTGGTCTATTCATAAAAATCTCATCACAGTAGCTTTCTCATTGGTTTTATGTTTTGTAAACTTCACTTTGTGTCCCTCCTCAGTCTTCTCCCTATTGGCCTCATCACCCTAAACCCCTCCCTGATTGTTCCCCTTAAAACCCACGGTCCTGGCATTGTTCCCTTGTCTTCACCTCTGCACTGCCTCAAGTTATGTTGTGTGGAAATAAAGAAATCTCAGACTGCAATTGAAGCCCTCTTCATTCCTTATACCCTGACCCAGTAACAACTGTTAGGGACCATAGGACCCTGGGGGTTGTGTCATGCCTCTGCAGAGTGCCTTGTGACAGGCATGTGACAATACATCCACATGGAAGAAAAGACAGGTTTAGCCTACTGACCAATCCCAGAATTTACAATGAGGTCTTCTTTGGCTCACTTAAGGTACATTTATGTTATTTTCTTTGAGGAAGGGAAAATGATGAAGTTATAGTTGATGTAACTTCATCATGTTTGGGTGGAGTTGAAGTGACTTTAGTCATTAGCATAAGTAGGCCATAAAAAGTAACATGTTTTTTCAAGTCAATGAAATAAAGTTCAGCTTTCTATTTTCCTCTGATCATTCTTTTGATCTAGTTCCTATTGGCTGTATAGTTCTTGATGGAGCACAACCACAACACTGCTGTGTTGTGCCATCTTTGTTTTGTATCTGCATTGATTTCAACAGAACACCTCTATAAGCACCTTTGTGCCTCTTAATCCTCTGTTTCATGTCTCCATTAGAGCAGTACACCAAGCTCTCTCAGTTTTCCTGCTCCTATAGTGTGTAGTTGATCACTGGTGTACTATAGCCAATCTGTGCAATCCTTATTGCTGAATTTTGTTTTTAGGTCCCACACATGCACTAAATTTTTGTCATGACCTTGGTATATTTAAACATTTCTGGTTTTCATTTATATAAAGTTCTTCATATTGCTAAATTTTATTTTTAGCTCTCTGACTGAAGGTAGGGACTTTGACCAAAGAACTATTGGGCAAGAATGCAGACAAATGTAGTACATTAGACATTACTTTAAAGCTTCCCACCAAGAAGGTGCAGAAGTATTGGTCCTTTCCCTCTTCAAATTCTATTTCTCCACAGGGAGCACTCTAATGATTATTCACTGCCTTTCATCTCTATTTTTCCAACCCAACTGAGTTGAAAACCATTATATAACTCTAACATAGTTAGAATTCTCTGCATGAAGAAATGACCCTTGATATTTGTTCAGAATTTGGTGTTTTTTCTTGATTTATTTCTTTATCCTTATAATCTGTAAATCTCAAGCATGTAATTCTTTTTCTAGTAAAGAGCCTTTTCAATATTCTTTCAAATGTCTTATTATAAAGCATTTTCCATGTTTAAAAAGGCTCATTAAACCAAGGAAATCAACATATTTTCCTACCTTTTGTGGGAAATTTTCTTCAAAAAGCTGATAAAACTGATACAGATACCATGCAAAAATCATAAGTTGGAAAATATAATTCTGTAGAAATTTTTATTTTTCTTATATGTAAGTATATATTAATTACTGCTGCAGGGGAATCTTTGCTCTGGCACTTGGAACAGCTATTTCCCCTTTTTCACGGACCTTGGAGTCAGCATAGTTATTGTTCTCACATATTCTCATTCCTCTGTCTCACAACTTTAACATTTTTTCCCCTTTTACTAATGAGATGCCACCAGCATCACTGATGGCTTAACATCAGCCAGTGACACATCCTTGGAGATGTTTGGAATTGTCTGTTTCCAACACTGGAACAGCTCTTGGTGTCTCTTCACAAGCCCTGCCTTTGCTACCAAAACCTTGCTGTAAACCAAATACATTAAATCTAAAAGAAAACATAATCACAAAAAACAAAACAAAGCCACAAAACCTTAAAAAAACTACAAAAATATCTCCTACAAACCAAGCTGGAAAAAAGAAAGAAATTAAAGGAAATTTTGAATCTGATTTATAAGCAGAAAACATTTTGTTCCCTTCTTGCTGAAAAGAGCACTGAACTGTTTTTAATGTGAGTCAGTCTTGCTTTCTGACTCACAATCTTCTGAATCACTAGCAAAGGTTCAGAACCATCAATCAAAAAAAAAAAAAGGTGTGAGCCCTTGAGATGTTTTGTTGGTCTAAATAAGTTTGTTTACAGATTCAAAGTGGAACCAAATTATCCATGGCTGACTTGCAACAGATGAATCTGACAGATAGGTTCTGAGGAACTGTCTAAAGTCAGGTGTTTCACCAGTTCTGCAAATAAAACAAAACAGAACATAAAACCTTATGGTTAAATGTGTGGTAAATTGTGCAATTCAAATTTATTTGTTTTGTATATCTTCATCTGCTTGAGATTTATAGTTAATGGTCCCTTTTTGAAGGTAATTCCAAATATTCCTTAAGACTGAGTCAATTAAACTTTTACCGGACAGATAGCAAACTACCACTTCTTATAAAGATTCCTTATGGGTCCTTAGACTAGTGTAAAACCTTATCCACTATGAAGGCAGGAGAATAAAAGAATACAGCTACTGTTCAGTGTCCACAGATGACACAAGAGTGCTCTGGACTTCAGTTATTCCTTGTGACTAAGTCATCCTTCTGCTAAAGCATGCTTTGCTGCATATTCCATGAGAAAGTTACCTTCAGGACTTGAAAGTCTAGACAAAGACACCAATTAATTCAGATTTTCTATCTCCTGAGAATGTCCATTAATTCTTTTATAACACGAGATCTTTACAACTTCCTGATTACATTCTTCAACTTAAAAATGAAATGCTGTAAAAAACCTAGCAACTCTTTCTTTTCGAGGGGGTTTGTCCTGGTCCGTATGTACTAGAATAGTGCAAAGAGCAGCTGCCAGGCTGTGACTTTCAGAGGAGCTGGGCTCCCCTGCTATCTGTCTAACTCTTAGCCTTTCTTTAATTCTAGTCAAGGTCTAACAAAAACACATGCAGAACATTCAGACCAGATGTTCTGGGTCTGTATCTATTCCAGAAGAGGGGCTGCAGACAATGTCTGGCAAAGATAAAGCCACCTATTTCAGGGCAACTGCTGAGGAGGAAGGTCTGTCACAGCAACACTGTTGCTTTCTTCTGACCGGGTCAAATATAGGCAGTAACTTTTCAGGAAAGTATCTTTCTCTTAGTTCCCTGGGTCATGCAAAGTTCATGGAATTGTATTGCCTACCTATGCAGTGTATTAATAGTAGTGGGATCGTGATCAACAAACAGCATACATGGCAGAAGCTTGGTCTAATCTATGATAAGCCCATTTTATCTTCTACAGAAATGTAGAAAGAATTAGAGAGAGCAAGCTAAACAACATATGGGATTTGGGCTGGGGAGATATTTTCTTTCTTTCTTTCTTTCTTTCTTTCTTTCTTTCTTTCTTTCTTTCTTTCTTTCTTTCTTTCTTTTCTTTCTTTCTTTTCTTTTCTTTCTTTCTTTCTTTTTCTTTTTTTCTCTTCTCTATTTTAATATTTGATATAATGTCCAAAGAAATTTTAGAAATTTAGTTCAGACCTAAATAGGCATGAAGTCCTGTGGATGAAGATTGACTGAGGCAATGCAGAGAATAATCAGGAACAACATTTCAAGATTAAATGAAGTGTCATATACTGCCCCAGGGGTCAGAATCATCTCTTGTACTATTAGACATCTTCATTAACAACCTGAAAGTGAGAGTAAAGAGCATATTAATGAAACTTGCAATTGAAAGGGCAGTGAGCATTCGTGAGAGAGAATAAAAATGCAACTAGAAAGTACAGAAGTGTTTGAAGAAAAAAAAAACTTGAAAAAGAGTTTAATTGGAAAAAAAATAAAATAAGTATCATGTGGGAAGATAACACATGGATGATAATGTTAAAATAGCAAAAATTGAAACCAAATAATCACTATGATTAAAAACGGTCAGAACATTTTTACTGAGTTTATTTTTTCAGATGCATCAAATCGTATATATTATGAATATCCATGGAAAAAGTGAGTTTCTACTTATCATTGCATACTAAATCATTCAGAATTATTAAAATATCCTATTTTGATCTTCAATGAGCTTAAAAAAGTTATTAGTTTTTTATGCAAAGATCTTAATTATAGGTGATGTCATTTAGAAGGATAAAATAGCAACATTTGGAAAATGTCAAAATGAAATATTCTAACTGACTTTAATATAGGGGATTATTGGTTCTATTTTTTTTCTTTTTTTTTTCTTTTTTTTTTTAAAAAAAAAAAAAACTATTTACCTTAGTTCTTAAAAAAAAAGAGAGCATTTAATTTTTGAAAAATTTCTGGCAGTATTGACATTTCTCTTCCAGCTCTAAATGTGATATTTCAGGGAAAAAAATAATCCAAGGTCAATGGAGATTTTGGTATCATATGCCAAAAAATTAAGTAATCAATCATGAAAGTATTAGTCACTGTCTATCAGGTCTGTTAAGACTGTGTCTGGAATACTTTATACAGTTCTCAAAATCTTGGTACCTGATTGGGAAGGGAAAAGGAACAAGCTGAATGAAGATCAAAGAAGAGCAGGTAACATGATTAGATTGCTTGAGAAATTCATTTAAGAAGAAAGGTCACAAACTCCTAAATATTCACTACTTGACTAACAACATGCATAGCTATGCAGCAAATTAAAAAAAAAAAAGATAAATAGAAACACTTATTTATTCAATGCTTAATCAACTTATATGGGACATATTGCAATGAGATGTAATTGATGGTAGATGCCTGAGATGAAAAAGAAAAAAGAAATGAAAAAAGTCCAATCTTTCTTGAACAATATTTACAGTAGCAACCACAGAAAGTATATTAAAAGCAAAATATGAGAAAAATTACAGAACTTCTTTGCATCGTCTCAAAAAAAAAAAAGTTTTCTCTAGGTGTAAAAACCACCAGTTTTTATAATTTATCTCATAAAGCCTCACTCAAAAGTAGAGAATTTCTCTGTATTGTCAAATGTGTAGGACTAGATGAGTCCTTGATAGGAAGTGTTTATTTTTCTTGTACAACCAAAAGAGGAGAGACACTACAATAGAGACACTACAAATAGTATTAGTAGACACTGCAATGAATGTAGTGATTGGGTAAGATGTTTCCTGTAAATGCCTAGTAGAAAAACACAGGCTGAATATCAGTCAACAGGAACTTCTTAGGCTCAGTCTTACAAGGTCTTAGTGAGATTTATATGGTGTAACAGTGTGGAGGGGCGCAAGAGTCTAAACTATAAGTCTCTATTTACTTCATCACTTTTCTTTTAGTTATAGCTACAAAGCAGCTTTATTCCTTTCAAAGATGAAATCTTACTACTTCTTCATGGCTACACTGACCTAGAACTAACCTTGTAAACTGGAAAATCTCCCTTCCCATTTCTTCTTTACCTACTACTTACTGACAGTATATGTTTGTTTGTTTCTTTGTGGGCTTTTGGGTTACATTGTTTGGGTTTGGATTTGGGGTTTCTGTGCTTTTGGTTGGGTTTGGGGGGTTTTTTGGTTTTGTTTTGTTTCTTTTCTTGCCCCCTCCCTTCTCTCCAGTCACCACTGGATTTTGGAAAGTTAATTTCTACCCAAGTCCATTCTGTTATTTTAGTTTTTGTTAAGATTTGTCTCTTTGCTTACAGGGAATGTAATAGTTGCTCTATGTGTAGTTGCACTGATTCTTTACTATTTAGAAAACAGTCCAAAATAAAGACATGTTAGACATAAACTAAAATTAAGTTTAAGTTTACTGTTGTTTCTGAGTTTTTTCCCCTGAAAACTTATTTTCTTTAACTTTCTCATTCTCATACTTCTGTCTGGAATTTTTTAAAGGGAAATGTTTCCAGAGATACAGTGTGCTATATATGCAGTGTGAAATGAATTCAAATCTGAGACATGCACCCCGCACAGATGATTTTCATTTGCAAAATTAATTGGTCACATTGGAGACACATTGGATTCATGGTGAGAGACATTGGTGGGATTTTGGCCTGAAGGAACTGGAAAATACCAGATCTATTTATCGATGCTTGAATGTTAATAAATACAAACACAAGGATTGTGTTTAGAATTGTTGGTTCACAAATGTTAAACAATTGCTTCATTTTCCTGCTACTAGTCAGAGTATATATAGCACCTATGGAGAAAGGAACATACTTTAATAAATAGTTCCAGTGAAAAGGGAGTGAAGACAAAATCTCTTTAGTAGTACAAGGGGCTTCTTGGAAGATAAGCTGACATACATGCATTCTTGAAAACAATTATAAAGGAATATTTGCTGTCTTTATAGCTGCTTTTGGCCTAGTTTTCTGGTGCTGCAATGAGTACTTCATCTACTTGATTACCTGACTGATAGTATTCATATTTCTGCAACCTAATTATTTCTTCTCTCTTTCCAGATTACTCTACTCACAATTTCAAATTCCTATTTTAACTGACTGTCCTGGTTTCAGCTGGGATAGAGTTAGTTGTCTTCTAGGTAGCTGGTACAGTGCTGTTTTAGATTTAGTATGAAAATAGTTTTGATAAAACACTGATGTTTTAATTCTAAGTCAAGGACTTTCTAGTGTGTCATGCTTTGTCAATGAGCAGGTGCACAATAGTTGGGAGAAAACACAGCTGGAGCAGTTGACCCAAAGTGGCTGAAGGGATATTCCACACCAGATAACATCATGCTCAGTATATAAACAGGACAGAGGTAGATGGGAGGAGCCAATTGTTATTTGGGGATGAGCTGTGCATCAGTCATTGGAGGGTGAGCAGTTGTATAATGCACCCTTTGCAGTACATTCATTTTACATTGATAAATTTTGAGACTACTGCAAGAAATTAATGACTGCCTCTAATGTGATAGGGGTACATGGAAGATATTTTTGGATTGAAGCCCAAAATTTTGCTATAAGTCTCTCCATCTCCTGAAGTTACTATTTTAGTTAATTCTTTCAGTCTCTCTTCATCTCTTGCAAAGCCTATTTCAATTAATTATTTCAGTTTCCTTTTTCTCTCAGCTTTTATTTATTATGTCATTATGTTCTTAGACTGATGCATTACATCATGTAATACAGAATAAGTATAATTGAGTTACCTTAGGGATAATAGTAGTAGCAATGCTATAGTTGAAGTTGAATTGGCTGTTATACTATAAATATTTGAAGCGTGATTAATATCTTGGCAATTTCTAGTCTCATTTGGAAAAAAGCTGAAATGTAAGCTGAAAATATAGCCATAAATCTACATAAAGGGAAAATACTCTGAATTTATCACCTCTTCTAAAACCTGTCTAGGGAAAGATTTTCCCCTCTCTGCAGAAAGAGAAATTTCCAACCAAGTTCTTGTTCAGTTTTTTTTTTAATTTCCTGAATTCTTTGAAGCTTTGTAATGCTCACTTTTTTCTTGAGTTATGTCTTAGGACAGATAAAGTCTCATAATCATGATCTTCTATAAAAAGAGAAAGATTTTTTTTATTTAAAAGTTGAAGAGTTTACCTCTATGAAGAAGAAAAATTAAGAATTTCTACCCTGTAAACAAGGCAGTAGGCTAAGTCTGTGTAAAATACTTTGAAACTACATAGAATGTTTACAAACTACCCTTTAGTCTACTAAGAAAAGGCTGAAGTCTCACAAATAAATCTGTCCCTCTACATTGTATGCGAAAGGAGTTTAAAACAACATAGTTCCCAGTCTTTCTCTCAAAGAAGGTAGATAAATCCACACCACAATGCCACAGAGAGATAAAACACCTCAGGAGGAATATGGGCCAAAGAAAACTTGGCTGAGACCAACAGCTAATCTAACTTCATCCCAGGAAGACTTTGAATTACTGTGGTGAAGTTTTCTTCCATTTCTTCCTCCCTTATTATTCCTCCTTTAAATTATTTAAGGAAAAAGTAAATTAATTTAGAGTAGGAAACAGTATAACTACAGCTTAAAAAAACCACACTTAGTATTTTCTAAGGATGGGATATTAAGATTGCCTCCTGACTTATCTTGGCATGAAGATGCTTGTGTTCATTAGTGTAATAAAAGGTTTGATGAGTTAAACCCTCACAGGAGCTTTAATGACAACAGACCTTTGGGAAAATACATGAAAAAGCATTAGCATTTGTTTTGTCCTTTTTATATCAGCAGCTATTCATTATTTTATTATTCATAGAGTTTCATATTTTATTTAGTTAATAGCACCTAAAACTATTTTATTTTATAAAAATAAAAATAGTAAAAATATATTTGCACAAGCGTAGTAATACATATCATAAAAATAGTATCTAGCACTTAATGGTGCACGGTAATTTGACAAAATATAACAATTTTATTAGAACAAAAACCAGAAACCTGAGCAAAGTAAAAATCAGACTTGCTGCACCAAATTGATTAAGCACAAGATTTAAAAAAATTAAAGATTTCCAACTTTCTGACTTTCCAACTCCTTCAATCTTGCTGACAGTTTTGGCAACTTTCAGGAATTCAAACATCCTTACTGTGAGCACAACTGCTTCCTTGTCTATAGGAGTAGTTGTTGACGCTTTTTAAGATTAGACTTGGCTCTGCATTCTACATCAGCCTCTGCTTTCCTCACCACATTCAGCATGTTCTTATGTGTCCTCTCTGCTCCTGTAGACTTGCCTAACCCATGATCCTGGAGATTCTCCCTACTGTGCATTCATCCATTAACTCAAAGAAGTAGAAGTTTTCCCTTTCCCCTCGGTCCTACCTGCCAAAGCACGCATTGTCACCTGACAATGAAATCACTTTTTCTCTCTGATTCCCATCTTGTCATATACAATATGCAGCACATGTACAATAAACTGTGAACAGAAACTCTCAATGAACAGATAATTTGTGATAAACGTGAATTTGTCTTGAACACTACATACTGCATAACTGCTCACTCAGCTCATAGAAATAAAGAGCTTTGTATATATAATTTTTTGAAGTATGTGAGCATAAATAATCTAATAAAACCACCTGACAGAAAAATAAGTTAATTTGTATTTTTCCTGGGTTTTTGTTTTCATTTGAAAATGATATATACTAAAATTTGAAATATTATACTTCCTTCAGTTACTATTAGCAGTAGGAATCCTCACCTCACCTCACCTGGTGCTAGTCCATAACCCATGAGAAATTACCTTCATGAAAAGAGTCAACACAAATTCTAGCTATCAATTAACATTATCTCAAGGGCTTAGGGAGGATTCAAGTATAAGTAGGCTTTCTGTTTGAAGCAGATAAATTAATTCTAGATGAAAAAATGAAACTAATTACAATTATGACAACTATTTCTCAATTTTTGTGTGTTTTGAGATGTATATGTCAGAAAATAACATTTTCTAAGCAACAGTCTAAAATTTGCATGAAAAATATGGTAGCTTCTGAAGGACCAGAAAACAGCAGTTGATTAAGGCAGTGAAAGTTTTACTGAAGAAAGAAAATAACCAAAGTCATGCCCATCACTATATGTCATTCTCTCTGAATAGGTAGTTTTTTCTTTTGCAAATAAAATATATAGTCCTTGTTTGGTTAAAAGAAAAGTAAATAAAAATATAATTTCCTTATTTGAAATAGAAACTCAGGTCTTCAACATGATTTATATGAGATTACATCATAATTAATTTATTAATTAAACAATATAATCTAGATTTAATATCATTTTGAAGTCAGGTAAAATAGGTAATATACAAAAACTAAAAGAAGCTAGAAGTTGCTTAAAAGGGTTTAAAACAAAAACAAGATTAAATATTTATGGTGAACTAAAGTTTCTACAGGGCTTGAATTGGTTTATTTTTTTTAAAGTCATCTAAAAAATCACCACACTTAAAAGGTTTAAAAGGTTTTAATTTTATTTAAAATTTTGCTTTTTCTTTTTTTTAAAGGGGAAAAATTGAACATCAGCTTGCACAAATCTTATTTACATGTGTATATTTTTATCTACAAACTATTTCCTATAGTCTCTAATCCTGAACTGCATGAGGAAGATGTAAACTCTTCCTGATAAAATAAATGTAATTGCTAGAAAATATTATTTTGAGAGAAGAAAACTGAGGTGAAGTGGGATATGTGAGATTTTTTGTGATAGCTTGAAGGACTGTTTAAGGTAGCTATTCAGAGCAAAAATATTAAACAAAAATACTGGAACAAAATATATTGAAATATATGTTACTGGGTAATGACTTGTATGTCATCAGGAGCAGATGCCTGATCTAGTGACAATGACATGCAGAATTTTGATAAAGTTTAGTGAAAAATGGATTTAGAACCTATCAGCTGATACTAAAATAATAGTACCAAGGATATTTTCCAGAAATACTTTCCATAAAATTTCATGAAATGGAGAATGAATTTTTGTAAACACTGATAGAGCATCTTTGCAAATAAAGTTTATCTATCTGAAAAGTAGAATAAAATAAGTGTTCCTAAATTACTATAGATTCCAGTATTTTACTTTTTTTAAAAAAATAAAACTCAATATAACATGGAGGTCATGATAGCATTATTAAGACCTTAGCAGTAACGTTCTAGAAATTGTATGTACATCTTTTGGAAAAAAAATTATTTCCTAGCTACCATAATAATTATTATGGTAGCTAGGAAAAAAACCAATAAAATAATTCTTATGCAGTGACAGGTAAATGATTCATAGGGAAATTCTCTGAAAGTTCTCTAGTTTCTTCCTCTTCTACAAGCATCAGATCAGGAAGACAGAAAAGAGGATGTTACTTTTCTTCAGTCTCCTTTCCCTGCATAAAAAGGAAAGACAGCAGTTAATGCACCATAATTACCTGTGATTTTTCTCTCTCTTTAAAATTTAAAAATTTTAAATAACCTTTAAAAATCAGAAATAGTTTTCCCTTCTTAATTATTAAAGTGTTCAGAGAGTAACCCAAGGAAATTCTTTCTTTGAAATGTTCCCTCTAAGTATTAATATCCTGTAACTTTTCCATGTGGTTAGTAAGTATGTATTAACCAACAAAACAAAATTGGTTATTATTGCCAAAGTAATCAAACCTAGTGTTGAATATTTAATCTAATAGGAGGATTAATAATGTACCTGGAAATCATAAAATATTTACATATAACAGAAAGTAGAAAAAAATTTCTAAAGAAAATAAATTTTGAAAAGCATTTGGGTTTTTCCTCTGGTGCTCGTGTTAAAGACACCCCTTAGGCTGAAAACATTTATATGAAAATGTAATAAGTGCTTAAAATATTTTGAAACAGAATTTTGTGTCCTATCCATAGAAGTGATGCATCAAAATAATGTCTTAAAAAAGAGACATAATTGAACACCACTTTGTAAAGATGTTGTTAGACTAGCTTTCTCCAAAGAAATATTTATGAGTTAAAATGCAGCTGAAACTATCAAATTCATGTTCAGCCAATAAGGAATGACAGCATTAAAATTTTAGTCCAGATCAAGTTTCAAAGAGGAATGTCTTCCTCTGTCAGTGAAAATATAAAAGCCAAGCAAATAAATCTCTCTGAATCAAATAAGCAACATTTCCAGTACTCTCTTCCTGTACTTGAAGCAAAATCCTAAAAGTGTCCTCTCAGGACACTGAGGCTTGAGGAAGGAAGATGGTTTTGTGTGGTCCTGTGCATAATGTATATTGCAGAGATTTTACTACATCTACTGACTAAATTACTACCAGGTTTTGCCAGTCTCACAATTATTAATTCAAACTATTTGTTTGGTCCCAAATGAACCGGAGAATGATCCGTCGCTTTGTATACTCATGTATAGTTCATTCTGTAAGGAAGCAAGAAGAGGTCCAAATTAGCAGGATATACACAAACAGTGTGATCTGAAAATTCTTACTTTATTATATGCCTATGGTTTTAAGGTAACTGAAAAATGGATTAAATGCACCAAAAGACATAACAATACTCTGATGTCCTACGTTAAACACTTTGAAAATTGTAACCATTATCTGTAAAGAATTGTATTTGGTCTACGATTAGTGGCTGAAAATTTTGTTCATTGTTTCAATTATTAGCAAAGTATAAGCAAAATATTTCTAAGACTATTTTAGAGATAAATTACTATTTCAAGCAATTATTAAAAAATTATCTATCATTAAAAGTATTGTGATCAGTGTTCTTCAGATTATGCTGAAATTTTTCTTTTTCATCTCAATATTTCATTCTAATCTCAGGGAAAAAGAATTACTAAGCCAAGCATGCTACCAACGAAGGTAGGTCTATAATGATATGTACTTGGTGTGTGACTGAGCTATGGAATTGGATAAAGATTTAAGTAAATAAAGATTATTATAGTTTCTGACACATGAAATTTCTCTGTAAAAAATGAATCCACTTTTCTATAAGATAATCATTGCACATATGTTTCTGAAAAAGAGGAATATTTACAAGTGGAGAAGGCTTTGTAGAATATAATACCTTAGTCTACCTGTGCACATTATAACATCATCCTCCAAAGTATATATAAATATGAAATTAGAGCCTAAGACAACCCAGATATGGCAGAAAAATTTTAGTTTTAGTGAGCCAGACTTCTCTTTCAGATGAACAGAGAAATTCAGGATGTTGCTGCTCTGTCACTGAGTCAGATTCACCTTCCTCTAGTTGCAAAAAAAATTACTACTTGATCACCCAGGGTGTGTGAATACTTGTTTCCTGATGTTATTGGTATCGAAATACTTCTCACTATCTCCCTCCTGAAGTTTGTTTTATTCTTTATGTAAAGAGAAATTGTCAAACCTGATTTGCTAAAATTGGTCCTATTTCCATTAGATATGAAAACTGAGCTTAAAAACGGTTCTTTTTACACTTCTTTCTATTTTAAAAAAAGATATTTTTGTGCTTATCTCATCTTTCTCCTCTTCACTTTTCTATTGACACATGAAAGAAGATTGGAAATAGCCAGCATAAATTCATTGAGATAAATCATGCTTGACTGTGCTAAACTGTGTCTGGAATGCTTTGTCCAGTTTTGCAACCCAAAAAAAAAAAAAAAAAAATTCATAAGCTGGAATTCAGCCACCTGAGGTTGGCCAGGAACTAATTACAATCTTTCAGTACTTTCAGAGAGGTCATCAAGATGTATAGAGCCAGGCCATTTTACCCACATATGTGGTAGGTGGATCAGTGAATGAAACCCTAACAGGGTGACAGGGGAAGTTCAGACTGAACACAGGATCAAAAACTCACTATGAAAATCAGTAAGCATTGGAACAAGTCACCAAGCCATTTCTGTAAACTCTGTCACTAGAGGCTTCTGAGAGCTGGGTGGACAAAACCTGAGTAACCTGCTCTAAGGTCAGTGTTGATGAGGAGCAGCAAGAGGAAGAAATTTTCCCTTTCTTGGGATGTGAAAGATCACATCCATGTGCTTTGTGACAGCAGATGGTACTGTCTATAGGATACAGTACAAACCTCTTCAAAGCCCTGATCAGAAATGGTGGAAAGGCAGGTAAGGAGATGGGGTGGGGGTGATGACATATGGGGGAATGGAATGATGGAGGGGGGCAGCACCTAGGGGTACAAGACATGACACTACATGCACCCAACTGTATTTTGCTGCAATCACAGCAAACCAATAAACATTAAAAATAGCATTAGAAAATTCATTATTAAAATTATTCATAATAAATTTAGAATTCTCAGTTCTAAATCAATTCTTTCTTCATGCTTGGAAAGAAGGTTCTAAAAGAACAGATTTTTGGAGACAAAAGAAAGAGACTACTTTGCAGTGATCTCATCTGAATGTAAGAGGAGCCTGAATTCCATAACCTAAAATTATATTCCATCACCTCGGGTACATACATAGGTACAGGCAGAAAGCAGTCATATTATTCAAGCACAGCAAAGTTTGAAGCATGGAGTTTTTATAAAACAAGGATTTTTTTTTTCTTATTATTAGCACAGCCATTTTCTAGACAACAAAGGCTTCACCTTGTGTATATAAATAAAAATTCAGAGGACTACCTAGAAAATTATGGCTGAATGAAACTCTTCCAATTGCAAGTACTGCTTTCAAACTGTTTTCAATGACAAGTACAACCTTGAATATGTACTAAAGCTAAACAATAAAAAACCAAACAAATCACGATCCTTGCAGCCATATACACAGTAGCTCATGGCCATTTTCTCATCTTCCTTTAACATTTTCTTCATCCTGGCAGTATAACAAATGATAGCGTAGGTGCTGTCTCTCCTGATAAAGTTTCTGTGCCCTTTTCTGTTAGCAACAGCTCCAAAATACAGTGTGAATGGTCTACCATTTCTAAGTGCTACAAGACTGATTTCAGTGCTGCCATTCTACCCACTTGTAGCGGCGCGTTTTCTAGTTCTTACTTATTGTTAATAATCATTTTTTCTATAATGGTTCTTCCCAAGTTCCCCCTGTACTTCTCCCCATTTGGTACAATCTCCCGCCTGAGAAATTCCCTTTGTTCCCCTCTGTTACTATATGTAGTCAATCATCTGTTAGTCTCCTCCCAGTGCCTGCCCTCCTCCGGGAAGCCTCTCCCCCTCATTCCAGAGGCTTCGGAGAGGAGCTCGGTCCCGGATTGGAGCAGGCTGGGGGTGCCCCACCCCTCGTTTCCTTTTTGCTGGCTGTGTGCCCTCCCCGTTTCCCTGATTAGTTTTCCCTCTTGTGTCCACCCCCTTCCCCTAGTCCCTGATAAGCAGTGAGCCTCCCCCAGCTCTCTCTCTGCCTCTCAGCCTCTGCCTCGGGCTGGGGCTTCGCTCAGGGCCCAGGCCCCTGGGCCTGGGCCTGGCTCTGGCCTTGGCCCTCTTAGCTCTCTCTCTCTCCTGGGACGCGTGAGTGCCTGCACCATGGGGTGCATGTGACAATAAACTCTTATCTTGCCACGAGGCCTCCTTCTTCTTACCTTCGTCGAGCCTCACTAACAGCTCTCGTGCAGCTTCTGAACTACTAAGGAGGTAGTGGCCGGTCTGCTAGCCACTGCCCAACCGGACTTGAAACAATTCCCAGCCAGGGCAGCCGGGATTCGCTGGAACACCATCTCCAGCAGGCACAGGGAATTATTTCACCCACTGAATCACTGTCTAGCTGTCCTGTACTTTTTCTTTTCTAATTTTTGCAGTAGTGATAAAACTGCTTCATGACAGCTTTTTTTGCTTGTCCTGAGAGCATCCACAGCTGTCCAGGTAGTGTAAGCAGGCTTGAAGTTCATTTGACACTGGTCTTTATGCAGTTGTGTTATGCTATTAGGATGGTGCTCTCCACTAAGTACTTTATTGCTCTGTTGAATGTGATGAGGTACAGGTTTGTTACAGCAGTAGCTGCAGTTGCTTCTTCATGCTGCTGGAGCTAATGACCTGCAGTCAGAAGTGTTGGCCTTCTAAGATACTGGCAGATTCAGAAATTTTGACAGACTTTGCCAGTAGGACTTGAATAGCTGCTTGCCCAGGCTTACGTGTGCTAAGTTTGTTTACTCATCCTCACTATCATAAGTCACAACAAACCTTGTCCAAGAGTACCTGTCATCTTGCGCCTGGTGATATGGCACTTTGCGGGGTGCGACACAACCCCTGGTGTCCTAGAATCCCTAAGCAGTCATTGCTGGTCAGTGTAAAAAGGAGTGAAGTGGGCTTCACATGCCGTCCGAGATTTCTTTATTCACGTCACATAACTCGAATACAGTGCAGGAGGGAAGACTGGGGAACAATGCCAGAACCGTGGGTTTTAAGGGGCAGAATCAGGGTGGAGTTTAGGGTCAAGAGGCCAATAAGGAGAAGACCAGGGAGGGACACAAGGTGGGGTTTACAGAACATAAACCAATGAGAAGGTTAATATGAGGAGGTTTATATAAACAAACCAATGGAGCTTCAAAGAATGGGGAATTCCCCAAGGGGCAGTCCAGATAGGGGCTGGTATCAGGGAGCATTGACAGGGAATATTAAGGAATAGAGGTGGGTATTAGGGAAGGCAGACAATCCAGGCTAAACCAACACCCCGGGATGGGGGAAAAGAACAAACCATAGGGTATTAAACACAAAATTACACACTGCAACATGTATCCTCGTTCTATCCACATGGAGGTCCAAGTCTACAACTTTGAAGGCAGAAGTTTTTCTTCAGTTATTAGGGCATTTGGTTTCTTTCTCTTTTGTATGAAGAGAAATTATCTCCATACAGTCATCCTGACACCATGTAAAGCTTAAAAAGATCCCTAAATAATGTAGGAAATATACATTTCCAGAGCATATTACAGAGTATACCACAGAAGGATATAGTTACATGGAACATAATCTGGATACATCATAAATAAGAGGGATGTACCCCCAACATAACATAAAAAAATGTAAATGTTTACAAAGCGTATTCTGCAGAGGGCCAGAATATTTCAAATTTTTTTGTCTAATTAAGAAAGAGCTAAACAGTTCCAAGATTCTCATTCTGACTTCAAGATTCACATGTAGTCTACAGTATGCAGTCTATGATTCCCACATCTTGTTTTATTTATCCATTGTCATGGTTTGATCCACCCTAGGAAGTGAGAGAGTGCTGGTTCAGAGGTTGGCACCCTGTTGAACCAATGAAAGGTCATTTCATCTCTTTGAATGCACACTTCAGGCTGGGAAGGGGTGAAGTAGTTCTCTTTGCCTTCCGGCCTTCAGAGAGTGAACAAGCTCCTCAGGCTCCCCTCCTCCTCCTGGCTGTGGAGGGGGAGGGGAGGCCTCCCCTGGCCAAGGCCGAGGCTGCCATGCATCCTGTGCCTGGGTAAGCCTGGACAGCAGTTTTTTGCCTGCTTGCTGTCACAGCTGTCTGAGCTTCGCTGCTGTTGGATCTGGGCCAGCACAGCTGCCTGAGAGCTTAGGCCTTCTGAGTCCCTCCTTCAGACCAGAGGGAAAAAAGAGAAGAGAACTGTGTAGCCCACCAGGCAGACTGAGATTGGAGGGGTGGAAGATTTATCACCTGGGACGTCTTGGTTGCCAAGCCGCCCCCTCCCTGGAGAGTTCAACCAGTGCTGCTTTAAATCTGAGATTTAAGATGTTTCATCGGTGGCGGCTTCTGTAAGTGATGGGAGAGACAGCCTGGGACTTCTGAGGCCAGCAGAAGATGAGAAGAAGAGATGATGGAGTGGCTTTTGGCTGGACTTTCCTTGTAGTGGCCATAGAGACTGCATTAATGCTCCCATAACTCATTGAAACTGTGTCTAGGGGGATGCAAGGTGGGTACTGTGTAGTGAAAATGCCAGTGCCAGAGTGAGCAGAGGATTGCGAGGGTAGGTGGATTGTGGTGATGCCCTCAGAAGAGGCTTCTGTTCTCAAAACCCTTTGCCTTGAGGGAGAAATGGGGGGGACTTGTGTCCCAAAGCATCCTTAAAAAGAACTCTACAAGCAGTTTCTGGTCCATGGGTGGTGGTGAGAGCACCATCCCTTGGAAAGGAGGACTTCTCAAATGTACATTTCCTCTGTATGGGGTGGGTAATTTGTGAAGAGTGTAGGCCACAAGAGACTGTGTTTCTTGTGGGAGTTTCTATAGGGCACAAGGAAGACTCCTCTCCCTTAATATTTTTAGCTGGGAGTTCCAGGTTTTGTCTCAGAAAGTTTTGGTAAGAATTATGGTGGGGAGAGGAGAAGGTTCTTTTCACTCTAGATTTTGTCTTTTCTCTTTTCTTTTTTTCCCATATAGTGTAAGTTAATAAAGTTTTTCTTTCTAACTTGGAGCCTTCTCTGCTTTATTCCCGGTCTCTCTCACAGAATCATTTTAAAGAACTATATTCTCATGGGTGCGCTGGCATTAGGCCAGCGACTCAAACCCATGACATCCATACAAATGGATTTTTCCCCCATACAAGTAATTATTTAAAATATTCTTAATGAAAAACAAAATTAAAAAATCCCCCAATCTCATTATCTATTTTACTATAATATTTTTTAAAACAATATATCATTTCTTTTTATTGTATTTTGTCAAACTCCAGAACTTTCTAGACCATTCTAGAAATGTTTGATTGATTAACCTTAAGATAAAATCAGCTGGCAATGAGCATTTATCTAACTTTTAGCTTGTATTTTCTATATCCTTTAATAAGTTTTTTCTTTTCTAAATAGTATTCTGCATTCTAATTGGGTCTGTGAGCAAAACCCCTCATTAATTGTTCTTAACAGTCATTATATTTCAAGTCAACTCTTCTTGTTTCTGTTTGTTACTATACTTCTCTGCCTACCATATATATTTTACTGAGGTGTATAAACTATAGTAAGCAGATTAAAATCTCAACTTAAAATTGGCTTCAGTGTTCAAAGATCAACTTTAAATTCACCACTCATGCATGTTTTTTTCAGATAGCTAAATATTCTGGGGTCAGAAGACGATACTGTGGGGTTTTTTTTCATGTGTGTGTGTGTGTTTGTTGCATTGTAAGTAATCCTCCAGGAAGAATTTCAAGGTAAAGTAAAAAAAAACCTTGATGTTTTACTCAAGTATTGGAAAGAGCATAGAAGAAAAACCAACAAGACCTCAACTCTCATTAAAACCCGAACTTCTTCAAAAAGTGTTCATAATTTTTGAATTGGATAGATAATTACGCACATGATGAAGTGGGTAAAAAAAAATAATGCATATTACAAATCAAAGGCCAGAAATAAATAGCCATTTATAAAGCCATAACTTTGAAAAGTTTGATTAAATATACTTTTCAAGTGGCAAAATTGAATGAATACAGGTACCACAGGGTACAGCTTGACCTTTACTTCTCTTACAACTGTCAGAAATACTGAATGGATTTGTATGCCATAAATTAGAAGAACTGCTTCTAATTTTGCCCATAGGAAGAAAATGCTAGTTTAATCTGTTCATAGAACATGCAATACTGCATTCAGAGCTTTAGGGAAAGTTATATGACAGAACTGAATTGTGATTTATGATTAGTTAAACACCTTCATACTTCATTAGAATTCTCCTAACATTGTGAAATATTTTGGAGACTTTACTCAGAAATTTTGCAGTGAAGGATTCAACCTGTGGTCAAGACTTATTTCCAAGCATATATATTAAGTATGCGACTGTTTTAGTACCAGTACGTTATTCTTGGGATATTCATGGCTCAACGGGAGCTTTCTCTGGATGGACCAAGTTACCCTGAAGAGCTAATTTACACATATGTAAGAAAACCAAATGCATTTATTAACTAGAAAATATAGCTGTTATACCAAGGGTTAGGAATGTTTGAAGTTATATTTGTTTTGTACAGTGTAACCCAATTTTTTTCCTCATTGCCATATTTCATTTAATAATGTCTTTGCACTTAATTTGCAGAAAAACCTAAATCTAAGGAAAAAAAAATTAAAAATATCTCTATAAGGCTTTTGAAGCATGCCTTCACTATTTAAGCCCAGAAGGTAATTTTTTTTTGAAGTAATACTATTTCTTTTAACATTCTGATTTATGTAATAGGTGCAACTGAATGACAAATGAATGGAAAGAGGGGATCATAAAGTGTGCATTAAACTAATTGTTACATCACACTCAGAATTTCAGTGGAATTAGAAGTTCAAAGTACAAAAATATTTGTCCAGTGAAATACTTGAGTAGGATGGACTTCGTAATGAGGATGTGGATGGAGACAGAGACAGACAGGCAAATAGATATGTTGAATAAAAATGTCCATATACAGTAATGTACAGCTGTCATACAAAATAGACTGGACAATATTTAAAAGTCCGCATTGAATAATAAATAAATTTCACTAAATATAATTTTTGTTTCAAAATCTGAATTAAAGTTCACCAGATCTTAAAATTTGCTTTCCTCAAAATTTGGTTTGCTGCTCAAAAGTAGAACACAATGGAAATTTAATGTCAAGGAATGTTTAACTCTTTGTCTCAGTATAACTGAGATGATACTTTAGCAAATTTCTTTTGGTGCCTATCTGATGTTCCAAAATATTTGCCAACTAGTTTTAACTTTAGAATTATTATTGGAATTTTTAAAACTGTTACTCCATTTCAATGTGAAAATATTTCTTCTGTGAATTTGTGTTCACTCATGTTCCCATGTTAATTCAATTTCCTCCTGATATTCTTGTGATTGCATCCTGCACTCTTCCACCTTGGCACAATTCTTGCAACCTAAATATCACCATAGACTCTCTTGAAACTTAAAATATAATAACACAAGAGCATTCATTTTTTCCATCTCACAAGTAAATGAGTATTCATTTTCTCTTTTTTTTTTTTCTTTTTTTTTTTTTTTTTTCATTCCATGAAGCTTTAAACTCAACTTCAGGAACAAACTGATTTTTTAAAATGCAGCAGGATCACAAACAATAAGTACACAGCAAGCTCATCTTTATTCTGATATGGAGGTACTTGATGGATCAGGTTTTTATTGGTTGCAATTACTCACAAGATGCATCCTTCAGTAACACTTTTTCTTCTTTAAGTATTGTTCCTTATCAGAAAGAAGGCATGTCTATCTGAACTGAAATCCTGTATTTCCATTTACACAGGCTAGATAACCATCTTTCAGTAACAGGTTTCTTAAAGGCCTCAAATGCAGCAGTTCAATCTCAGCTGGGTCTTCCTCAGTTCACAAGCCAAATGGAAGCAATTGGTAGGATTTTTTCCTACGGTCTCACACTGTCAAAGCACCTCTAATTTTTATACAGAACTCAGATAGTTCTTGTCTTATTAATGATAATTCCAGTTGAGAAGATACCTGTCTCATGTTTAAAATTCATTTCACTAAAAAGTTATTTATGAGCAGGAAATGCCACCTGTCTTCAAAATATGAAACATATAGAACCTACATGATACAAGATTATTGCCTTTAAGTTCTCTGAATATTTGCAATTCATTTATATTTGAAATGCATTTGTGCATTGATGTAGGAGAGAATTTTTTTCATTCTGTTACTATCATAATGATTTCATGTCCTTTTCTCTACCTATAGGTATTTGAGTCTCCTACTTTTCTGTTCAGTAGACAAACATCTGTATTGCACTCCTCTAAACCAAAGTCTCAGCCAAAAGTAAAGCCTGAAAAATGGAATAAAAATAAGGCCTTGATCATGCCCTTATTTACAAGCAAATTTAATTTGTCATTTCCCTGAATGGTTTAATAAACATATAAAAACAATAGGATAATCACATTGCTATGAAAATTGGATAGGCTTTTGAGCATAAAAACATTGCTGCTGACCACAATCCCAGAAGGAAGCAAAATAATCAATTACTGCATTACCACATGATAGACAAAAAAGTGGCATTGTCAGGACACTTCAGTCCGAGGGACACATACCAAGGTTTCCAAATGTCAATTCAAAAAGTTTGTGAGGTTTTTATCTAGGTCCAACCAACCAACCAACCTTATTGTTCAGGTATTGAACTAAAATAACACATGAAATCTTCCTTTTTACTGGTTCCTGTGTTTTATAAATTTTCATCTCAAAGGGGAAATAATACCTAGGAGGAATGAAGAGTGCTAATTTCCATCAGAAAAGGAACTCTATTATTTATAACACATTTAAAAACAGCCCACAACACTCCAAAGCAATCATAGGCATTGTGTCCAACTTGAAATAGATTTGCTTAGAAAAAATATTTAATAATGTGTACTGTTCCTAGAGCAATCTGAAATACAGATGATTAGCCTGTTTCCCAGATGAGCACTCTATACAATTACTGTGAGAGACAGATTCTTGTTATTCTTTTTCTGTCCATCACAAGTTTTTTCCTACAGAAAATGCTATCACTTTTTCCATCTGGGGAAATGTGGTATACTCTTCACCACTTTTCAATTCAGACAGTCTCTTTTCTGCTAGTCTGTTTGAAAATCCTAAGGCAGAGGAGGGCACTACATTTTCATTTCCCATATGTGAAAGCATTGCATGGTTATGACATAATCTCTTTATTCATCTGTGTTCTAAAATAAATGAAACTTTTTATAACATGTTGTGAAACTATTAATCCTGGAGTTTCTTTTTTGTTTGTTTGTTTGTTTGTTTTTGCTTTCTTCTAGTTATCTTCTAAGAAATCCTGCTTATAGAAGTTAGGCAGAAAAATGTACATTAAATGTACATCTTAATATACATGTAATGTATATTAAGAAAACATCTAGAAAGAGTGGCATCTAGAGATCTCCCTGCCAATTGCAGGAGGGTTGGACCTAGGTGATCTTTAAGGTCCCATCCAACCCAAACCATTTTATGATTCTATGATTCTATGATTCTATGATTCTGTGCTAGAGTAAGGGAAAATGTACTAGTTTCACATATTCTGCACATGGTTATTCACCTCAGAAGGTATAGACAGAAATAAATCATGCCTGTTTGAAGCTATAAAGGTGTCCAAGATATGCTTGGAGACCATACAGCTTTACACACTGGCTTCATTCCATATTTCTCACTGCCTTACACAACATTACTTTGAAATATGTGTGAATTTGAACATCATCTGAACATCTAACACAATGTCAGTGATACCATTCTGCATCCAGTCTGTGTGGTTGTCCCAAATGAGGGGAATGATACAGTCTTACCCAAAGAATCAGGTCTCTATCACTCTAGAAGATTTCTCATTCACAGGGTGAACATATAAAACCACAGTGAATAGTGAATTTCATATAATATTTTTCTGAAGAGGCTTTCAACATATCCTTATATTAGCCTTAATTGATAATGAAAGATTTTCTCCTATTTACAGAAAATTTCAATAAAATCAGAACATAAATGAGAACTACTTCCTATCAGTTTCATTCTGATACCTTTTTTTCCATGACAGGTGAATGGAAATCATCAACTGCTAACATGACATTTTACTACCATGATACCATTTAACCTAAAAAATTTTATGTAATCATTGCGCTTGTAAGATTGATTTGGGTCTGATGCTTTAAAACAGTCCCTAGAAGTAAAGCTTTTAGTCAAAAAAGTTCTCTCATTTAATGTGATAAAAAAGAACTTGACATAGGGTCACATAGTTTAGTGGACCAGTCAGTATTAGGTTAATGGCTGGACTCGATCTTAGAGTTTTTTTCCAACCTTAATGATTCTATGATTAAAAAACATAAATAAATTTGAATGCAAAGGGTAAATTTTACAATTTGACCTTTAAGTAAAATCATGCACAAGAGTTTAATTTTCCAAAGACATGAGTGATGCTCTGCTTTTGCAATATGCTGTATTAAAGGTTATTTGTATTGTGTTTCACCTGTGAAAAAGTCCAAGATACCCATTAGGTTTTTCCCTCTTAATGCCTAAAAAAATAAATAAACCATTATATCATTGTATTTCAATGTATTATTAATTTGAATTAACGTTGTATACAAATGCAATATTGCAAAATATAGAGATTCATTTGCCAAGAAATAGCTATCAGAAACTTACAGGCAAAACAGCATTATCCTTATAAAATTTTCCTTCTCTTTTGAGATTTATTTATGTATAGATAAGCAAAAAGGTTTTAATATTCTTTTTAAATAGATTTTGACATCTATATTGTTTTAACCAGAGGCTAAATATCTTCAGAACTGGACTCTGTAGTACATGAAGACAGGTTCAATATTACCGGGGAAATATGATTCTTGATAATTCGATGCAGGTGTAGTATAATAACACCAGGTTTTTAACCTCTGCTTCCATTAAGCAGCCATGTATTTTTCTGAAAATTCAAACTAACGGAACTTTCTAATGCAGGAAAACAAAAAAAACATTCCACAAAACTGCTTCTTTTCCCAGTCTATTTCAGTGATTTTAGTATGAGCTAGTATAAATTTTAGTATGGCTAGTATAAATTCTGAGCAAGTTTAAAAGCCTTCAATTTTTCGTAACATAGAAATTTGATTTGTTTTATATGAAAAAGTTAAATATTTTGAGCAAAAATGTGTTTTATTTTTGCATTCACTGAATTGTCGTTGTCCATTGAGTAGTTGAGTTGAATTAAAACATAAAGTAAACAAAAACCTATAAAAGTAGTGGTTATTTTGCTCAATATATCAAAACTCAAATGACATGAGTCCATGATAGATTTTAGTGCTCTAAACAGCTTGTAGGTGGTTTTGACCACCACTGTAAATGGGATCTTGTAAATGCCAGTTAGGATAAGCAGGAAAATCATACATTGCAATAAGTTTGGAGTTGAAGATCTGTTTCTGCGCTTCTATCCACAGACCCTTATACATACCTCAAGCACGTTGCTTCTTCTAATAATCACAATGTCTGTAAAAATTATGACATAACAGTTTGAACTCCTAAGTTATGTATTGTATGGTAAAATGCACAAAGGAAATTTAATGATGTTTGGATTTCTTGAAGCTGTAGTGCCAAAAGTGAACCTGTATTCAAGGGAGCAGTGAATTTCATATAACAAATTATTCTTATTTATTAAACCTGCCATGCAATAATATCTCATCAACTAATGCAGAGATACCAGCATATCTCCTCTGACCATTCTTTCTGCCAATATTCTTTTTAAAAATAACAAGAACCTCTGTTTGGCCTTCATGTTCATTTTTCATCAAAACACATTCAGTTCCAGATATGCTATTCTGTTAAATGTCATTCTTTAATTATCAGACTCAATGACTAGCATTTCACTGACAGCATCAGCCATCATAGTGTAATTTACTGCATCCAGAATTGCACAGTGAATTTGTATTCATTAGCAGAGAAAAAAAAGACATACTGAACTAGCCATATCAAATACAGATGGCTGGCCAACCACAGAATTGAAGGCGATAAGCATGGCAGACATCGGTGTTTACCCTTCCCTTCCGTCCACTCTTTGAATTTAAGAGTGGATATTAGCTAAGTAGTTGATAAATGGTGTCTGATCTGAAAACCATTATACTAGCACATCAATATATTTCTTTCAGACTAATTCAATACAGAGTGTTACAATAATGTAATGTCAGGCATTAGGTATTCTGCAACAGAATTCATTCTGAGTACATTCTGTGACTGTAAATAGACAACATACAATCCAAATATATGGCAGGTGGAAGTTAATTTTTTGAATTAAGCATGAACAGTTTAAATCCTTGAACTATTTTTGTCTGCTTAGTACAACTCTATTTAAGTAACAAATGCAATTTTCTTTTGAGGGAAGGCAGCAAAGGAAGTTTTGTGACTATAAGCAGGGGCTTGGTTGCCTGGCTGCTCTTGTGTGTATACAGTTTATATCTAAAGGAAGAAAAATCCAATCACAGTCTAATTTAGGAAATTTATTTTATTTTTAATTTTATTACCTATGAGATTTTTTTACCCCTAAAACTATCAGGTTCAGCATCATAGGTTTTTGTTCCTAATTCCTGTGAAATTTTACACTGAAATAGCAGTGATGAAGAAAAAGAAAAAAAAAAGTAGATGAAGTTTCATATGTGTTTTTTTATTTAGTGTACATTGGTCATTGGACTAGCCTGAGACAGATCAGTAACACATGCAACATAAACATATTGAAGAGGAGTATATAAGTTATGTCCTAGTTCCAATATTTCTTGTATAAACATGTCATACATAGAGGTATAAATATCAGTGTTTCAATTTAGACTTTAGTGATTTTCTTACTGAAAATCCAACATGTATGTATGATCCCTCTGTGAAAATGTATTTACTTTATTGACAATAAGTCAATGTTGACATTAACAGTATCTCCAGTGATGCAAAATTATTAAAAATGTCAGTAAAGTTCTCGCTCTCTGTTATTCTATAATCAGTGGCCTAAATCTAGCAAGCCTCTTAGGTGTGTATATATTTTTATGTATATACATTGTAGCCATACCATTGTTAAAGTCAATGACAGGTCCATTAATGAGTTCAAGTGGTGTCTGGGAGACTCCATTTGCATTTCAAGAAGATTAAAACTGTTACTTAAATGACTTAAAGTAGAACAGAATTTCTGTGTTCCCCTAGAACCATTTTTAAGACAGCAAAATATTATGGTAATATTGTAGAAACCATAGCTTAACTGTCTGCAGAAAGCTGAAGCTGCAGAAGACAAAGTGGATTTAGGAGTTTCCCAAAAGAAACAAGATCCTCAAAGCTATCAGATATCAAAAAACATAAACAAAAATTATCTGTGACCTTACATTAAGAGGTTTTTTACTCACTTTTTTTTCACACCCTCTTTCTTTAAGTCTTTTATTTCTAGGGACCATTTTAAATTATCAGACCCAAATGAAGTGAAATAAAAGTTCTAGTTTCAATTAAGGTGAAGTTTCAGAATACCATTGAAAAATCAAGTCCAGTGTTCCTTTTGCTTTTTAGTAAACTTCTAATTTGCGAATACTGAAACAATTCAGTAATGTGTTTTAAAACATATTCTTATCTCTACATTTAATTCTGAAGAGCTGTAAACTGATAAACATAGTCTACAATTAATAAAAAGATGAATTAACATCCAACTAAGAAACTGCCAAATTTGCAGTCTGAGGATAGAAGTACCTCCTGCCATAAGAAATTATTCTTTTGCTTGAAAAAGAGAAAGTAGTTTCTGCTTTCAAAAACATCCTAAAACCTTTTAAAAAACACATTTTAAGGAGCTGTATTTTCAATTAGATTTATTTGTAAAGTTCCTGAACAAATAAGAACATCTCAACCAAATATTTAAGTAGTGAAATAGTGACAACCTTTGTGATTTGAATTCATTTTTTGAATGAATTCAAATTCAAAAAACAAGTTGTCTGACATGCTAAAATTGTGATTATAGATAGCACTTATGCTCTAATTGTTAATATCTGCAATTCTATGAGAGAATGTTAAATTCTACTGAAGAAAAGTAAGAAAGTTAAAGTTCTGCTATATCTGTTTAAAACTCCCCAAAGAGTGTATGGATAACTGAAATTCAAAATTGGAATCATAAAACTCCCTTCTCAGACACAGTTCCCAAACAAAATTATATCCATATTTTCTCATTATTTTAAAGAAGGTACTTTTCTGCTAATATTTGGGAATTCACCTATATGAATATCTCTTGTGTCTGCAGTGAGACTGCCCTTAAAAGAAAGTTCTTATTTCTCTCTGTTTCATTCATAAACATTTTTCAGCTATGTAAAACAGATTTTCAGTGAGACACAATAAATAACATATACAGATTTTATTGACAGGAATATTATATCAAGAACAGTGTGGTTTGTTAATGAATTCTCCAATAGTTCTTAGAGTACATTTGCTCAGCCTGCAGTTTTGTGCAGACAGACTTGGTACCTTTAGGAGTACTGTATCAGAAGTAAGCAAGATGTTCAAAGGCCGTATTAAATCTAGTTTAATCTAACCAACATCTGTTTCAATGCACTCCTGTTGGGGCAAATGCTTTTACCCCAGTAATAAACACTCACATGCTCATTTCACTCACAGGAACAAGCAGATATGGATAGCATACGTAGATAACCAGTCTTTGACAACTAGTTTGAAAAGACTTTTAGTGCACCTGAACTACTGCTACAGAGCTTAGAGCAGGTGAGTGAAGACAGAAAAAAGAGCCAGGAGGAAGCCAGTCAGTGGTATATTAACGGTTGTGTTTTCACAAATTGGCAAGAAATGTATATAGGAATGGCCACAATTAAGTTGGGGGGTTTTTTGTCCAAAGAAAAATAAAAGTCTGAGTCTATGAGCTTTTTACTAAAGATAAGAATGCATTGAATCTGTGAGGAACTCATTTCCAGCAGCTTTGTCCAAGGGCACTTACAGCCTTCTTCAGATACTTTTATTTCCTTTTTTTCTTTTTTTCTACTATTATTTTGGAAGCACTCAAAGTAATCAGTAAACCAAAACATCTGTCTGCAGTTACAGAGTATTTGCTTCACAGCTTGAAGTTAGACTTGAAACATCTCTTCATTTATGTGTCAACAGCATCAGAAAAATTATAACTACGAATTTACATCTCTCTAAGAACTAGACATACTCCTGTTGTCTTGAAGAATACACTTGGAACTATTTTAGTATTCATCTCAAGGAAATGGGTCTTCTTATAATTTTTTAGTGTAGAGAAAATTTTCTATAACTTTTCTCTAAAGATTACCGTTGGTTCAAAATTTTCGGTGCCCGCTATCCTTGAGCAAACCAGTAGTTCTGTAAGCCTGCACAGATGTGCTGCCTCTTGTCAGAAATTTTGACACCAAGAAAAGTACAAACGGCCTTCAGGGCTGATATAGGCTGTCATAACTCAGCTAAAACGCTGCACAGTTTTTAGTATTTCACCAGTTAGAAAAGGTCTATGGCATATATCACAGATACCTTCATTTTTAGGAAACAAAGTTTATGAGGAAAACTACGTTCTAACATTTCTAACATGAAATATGGGATAATACAGCTAAAGACTACAAATAATAGTTGATGTGTTCATTCTTGTTTGCATGCTTCCCAGGCTAGTGTGTGTAGTTTTCAGAATTTCAGTGAACATTTTCTGCTTCAAACTGGGACATTGGAGGGAAATGAAATCTCAAAATATATATTGAAATGTTGCATAAACTCCACTGAAATTTACAGCAAACAGATACATTTAAAAGACTGAGGAATTTGAATTGAATTCCTACTTGAATTGGATAACTTTTTTTTTTACTTTTCTGGAATACCAAAGGCCACAGGATAACTGGCTGTGGCACTTCAGTGTGAATAAAATTAAGGCCAATGGAATAATTCCAAGCACCTAATTGGGCCATCTAAAAACCAGATATTTAATTCTAAGCCATTCAGCACAAGTTTTCTCAGTACCAGTCAAGAGAAATATCTACCTCTAGAACTACTTTTATAGGATGTTAAACCTCCTTCTAAAACATGTGAGTATGATAGATCAGGTGAATTGTCCTTTAAAAGTATCACTTTCCCCTCATTGATTATTCAAACAACTAGATACCATGCAAGCATTTGAAAAGGGGTATATAAATACCATTCAAAAAAGTTTTTGCTTTTTCAAAAGCTAGATATTGTAAATACAAGCCAGTCTCTAATTTGAGTTCAGTGGTAAAACATGCTTGAGACAATGCCAAAGTATTTTGCTTAATGAATGTATCCTTAAAAAACTCTTAAAAAGAATGATAAAGTATCCAGGAGGAGGCTAAAGAATGTCAATGAAGACACTAAAGATACTATTCTTTTCGATTCTCTATATATCACCCATGAATTTGAGTGCATGGGCTCTCTTGTGTTAGGTATGTTACTTCTGGCATGTCCAGTGTAAAACTTAAGTTCTGCCTACTTGATCCACCTTTGAAATTAATTTTAACGCAATGAATATCATTAGATTTTTTTGTCATAATTTTTTACTTTTAAAGCATAAACTTCTTGTCTTTTCATAACTAAGTAATTCTTTAAATCACATGACAGACTGTTCTCTGGATGAGCAAATTCCATAGTCTGGTTGTCCCCTTGAATACTGTATAGCAATGGAAGTTTTTACAGTTGAAACACTTCCATTTCAGGAAATGGGTTTTTTCAGCACTTAAAAATGTTAACTATATTCTCTGCTGAATTGTTCTTCCAAAAGGTCTTTCCTAGGCAATAGGATGCCACATATATATGTCAAGATCTAAAAGCTATTCTTTCTGACTTAACAGAAAACACTATTTGGTTTTCAGGTTGGTTTAGAAAAGACCTGTCTTATGCACCCTTTGTGTTAAATTATTTCAAAGAATAGTAATTATTCACATGGAAAAAAGAGACTGGAAACACTTAAAAATATTTATTCATGCTAAGTTTTTGAATTAGAAATTAGAAGCTGTAATGGGTTGACCCTGGCTGATGCCAGACACCCACCAAAGCCTATCACTCCCTTCTGCAGCTGGACAGGAGAGAGATTATATAACAATGGGTTCATGAGTTGAGATAAGGACAGAGAGAGATCACTCAATTAAATACTTTTATGGGCAAAACAGACTCAAATTAGAGATATTAATTGAATTTATTGCTAACAAAATCAGAACAAGATAATGAGAAGTAAAATAAGACCTTCAAAACACCTTCCCCCCCACCTCTTCCTCCTTCCCAGCTTTACCTCCTTCCCCAGAGGCCCGATGAGACAGGGAATAGGGGTTATGGTCAGTTCATCACCCTTTATTTCTCCCACTGCGCAAGGAGAGGATCTTGCCCCACTCCACAGTGGGGTCCTTTCCATAGGAGATAGTTCTGTATGAACTGCTTCAACCTCAGTCCATCCCATGGGCAGCAGGCCTTCCCAAACTGCTGCAATGTGCATCACTTCCACAGGGTGCAGTCCTTCAAGGACAGGTTTCTCCAGCATGGGCTTCTCTCTCTCCACAGGACTCCCATGGGGTCACAGCCTTCTCCCAGGCATCCGCCTGCTCCAGTGTGGGTCTCCTCCCCAGGCTACAGGTGGATCTCTGCATCCCCACGGCCCTCCATGGGCTGCAGGGGCACAGCTGCCTCACATGGGCTGCACCACAGGCTGCAGGGGAATCTCAGCTCTGGCACCTGGAGCACCTCCTGCCTCTTCTTCTGCACTGACCTTGGTGTCTGCAGAGCTGTTCCTCTCAAGTGTTCTCACCCTGCTCTTCTTTGGCTACAATTACAACTGCACAAGAACTACTTTTTTCTTCTTTTTAAAAATCACAGGGTTCCTGCAGAGGTGCTACCCCATTTCTAATTGGGCCAACCTTGACTAGCAGCACGTCCATCTTTGGTGCTACCAGGGATTGGTTCTGCTGGACAGGGAGGAAGTTTCTAGCAGCTTGTCACAGACATCAACCTTCTAGTGGCCCTGCTAGGAAAGTTTGGCCACTCAAATCTAATACAGAAGCATAGATTGCCTGGGTTCCATGCATAAAAATTTAAAAACACAGATCACCCTACAAAATTTTGAGGGTTAGATCTAAACAGCTATATTTACAACATTTACAGTTATTATGTTGTTCCTCCAGTTCAGATGCTTTAATGGGATGTTAAATATGATGCATTTAATAAAGATATTAAATCAGTCTGAGCCTAAGTACAGAAGGAGTCCAAGACTTACAACTTTGAAAACTCTATTTCTATTTTTAAAAAAGGCAGGAATTCTTAAACTACATGCCTCTACACTGAAGTATGCATTTCTGAAAGCCATGTAAACCATGTTTATACCATTTTTAGATGAATTGATTCTTTTACTTAATAATGATCCTTTTCTACATACAATCCTTTCCCTATTGTTTTAGATTTGATAATGTTTTACACTACAGACAGCACTGGAAGAACAATAAATAAATACAAACTGCGCCTGCAGCTTAATTTCCTGAATATTACAGTCAATTCTGATTTTTATTTATACGAGCAACAGCTGAATTAGGCCATAATATGAGAAAAACTGCTAAATGGTATAACTTTTTTTTACACAAGATTGTAATTTTTGTCAACACTTTCAAATTATTTGACTAAAGGAAATGAATTCACCTGAATAAAAGGCACTGGGTTTTGATCCTTTATGAACACATTTAAGTGTAATATCTCTAACAGCAAATAAATTAAGTTAAATATAGTTACATGTGCTTATGAATGGATTTGCATAAAAATGTAAATCTACAAGCACAGAAAAATTTCCACTTAATTAAACATATTAGATGATTGCTATATCCTTTATAGAAGCATTTTTGTTACTTTGATGTTGCAAAACCCTCGAGAAAACCTTTTACTTTATGGAACTACTAGTATTTTAAATTATTTTATTGAATCATGGCCTAGATTGAATTCACAATAACTAGGATCATTAAAACCTTTCTGCTTTCCTATTCATTTTTAATTGAAAAATTATTTTGTATTTTTGTTTTAAAGTGCAAATGAATAGAGGGTTATTTCCATATCAATTTCAATATTAATGAAAGAGCACAAATAATTCATGCTTCTTTGTATGAAAATCAAATTTTCCAAAAAATCTAGGATATAAACTATAAGTTATTAGCTATCCCAGGCTTGAGATAAAAAAAAAAAATCTTCACAAACCAAATAATGTACAAAAACCAATTCCACAATTTAAAACAAATCAAAAGAAAAAAGATAAAGAAAACAGGAAGAAAAGGCAGAATTCCCAATGTGATTCAATTACACAGAGAAACCATCATTCTGGTGTCACAGGATTAGAATTGTAGAGGAAGATAAGACTTGTTTATTGCATATATGACAACTGACAGCAGAATAATTTATTTTCTGTAGCCTGGAAAATTAAAAACTTACCTGCAATTGACTCAGTAAATTGTTGTTGTTATTAAATTATTTTTCCTAAATATAACCTAATTAATATTGGCATCAGCAGTTTATGTTTGCCACTGTTATCTAATTACCATGGGACGTATTGTTCCCCAACCTCACACACAAATTTGTACATGTGAAAACTAAAGTGTAACACCAAATGAGCTGAAGTAAAAGGCCTTATCTACAAGCTACATAAACACATACATATCATACATGTAAGTTTATTTGCCATAGTGTGCCTGTGTGAGGACTCACATGCATACCCTTTGTATGAGCTTTCCTTTGAGTGAATAGCTGGAAAGCCATTTTGTTGTGAAATGCAGCTGTACAGACAAATGTGTCATCTAAATATATTTTTTTGGTACTGTTTCTAGTAGTTTTGGTATTATACTGTATCAAAAAAAAAAAAAAAAGAATTCTCTTTCTGATTCATAATTGTTTCATGTTTCAAACATTCATATCATGTTTGATATGTCATCAGGTTGCAGATGCAACCTGATGACATATCAAAGGATAGCATCTGAGGATTATTTTGTAGATGTGTTTGAGACTGAATTCAACACATTTCTTCCCTCCTAGCTCTGATATACATATATATGTATATTTTTTATAATTTATGTTCATCTTCTTCCCTTGTGAAGAGGTCTTCTTTTCATTCCCAGGAGAAACACAGGATATCTTAGGCCTTCAGCTCACACTGCCAAAAACCTGAATGAATAAAGATTTTGCTACATATCCCAGGGTTCTGATAAGGAGGATTTCCTATTATTGACAGTGGTTTTCCTCTTTTGGTACACTGCTGCTGAAAGCTTTTACTTGGTAAATCCCCAAAACTGGAAGAGCTGGGGAAATACATTAAAGGAACATACTATTATTTTCAATCTATAATCTTTCCTCTTAGCACAAAATATTTTCCTGTAACTTTTTATTTCTACTGCTATCCTATGGTCTTTCCTTTGCACCATTGTATTGTTCTGTCAACCACTCAATAAGGATACTAACAAACCTCACATCTGAAGCAGCTTTATTATTCTTGCTGGTTTTTTGCAAGAGAAATGCCACTACCAATTTCAAGCTTTCAAAATCAGCTAAAAGAAAGAAATAAGAGTTCTTTACTGCAATACCAAACTCTGAGCCCAGCTCCTCATTTTAACTACTGAATACTAACCTAGAGAAACTACAGACCTCTATAGAAGCAGCTTAGTCTGTAAAATTAGTAGTAGCTTCCCAGCTGAGGAACAGAGCAGAGCCCATGCAGATGTAACAGAATATTTCCCTTTATATTGTCAGACATAAGAAATTCTGAGTTCTTCCTAGAGCTCAGAATATGATAGATAACTTTCATGAATCCTTAATGTATGGCAAAATGGAGATTGCAGAGAGTATAAAATTGCATATCAGAAACTGAAAAGACTGACAGAAAAGTCATTTGTAAACTGAGTTTCAGAGTCAGGGTAGGAAGGAATTTATCAGTGGTGACCCTTTTGAGTTACAGGCTACAGACTAGAGGGCTGTCTCAACACAATCAAAGCCTTTTACAGGATGACTCCTACTCCAGGCATCTCTGGAAATTTGTGTCAACTTGTAAATGAATGAGTCTAGTCAATACATTCCACTAATCAGCCGCCAGACAAGGACTGGTTGCCCAGACATAGCACCAAGGGCCAGCTGAGACACTGCATGGGTCATAGGTCTTCCGGATTGGCAGCTGGTGGTCAGGTAGGACATCCTAGCATGTTTCAAGTGACTTCAAATGCCAACTCTCAAGGATTGATTCAGACATTAGAGGAGTATTTTTTTTTGTGAACTGCTTCATAAGTTATATGGACTGCACTGAGACGTGCAATGATTGCAATGAGGTTTAGACATCACGAAGAAGTTTCAGACAGTTGGAAATATAAATGTGGGTAATTAAATCTTGAATTGAATCAAAACTGGATGTAATTCACTTGCCTAAAAACAAACTTGCAGTGCCATTTCAGTATCCTGTCTAGCTTCCTGTCACCAATTCAGAGAGAAATTTATCTGATTAAGATCTGTGTCACATCTCTTACTGTCTCATGGCTCTTAGACACCTTTCAGTGTATTGAAGGATACAAGATAGTTAGGAAACAGATGCCAGCATATCTTGACCTCTTATGTGAAAAAAAAAAAAAAGAAAATAAAAGGAAAGTAGTTATAGGTTACTCCAGAACTACCACTGGTAACAAACGTATAAATAAGAAATATAAAATAGTGTCAAATGATAATATTTTGAGTACCACAATGTTAGTCATCCTAGAAGTTCCAGGAGGTGCTCTAGGATTTGCAAAGTTCCTGATGTGCTACTTGGTCTTAGATAAAAGGTGTTGCACTGCAATCATAATATTTAAATAATTTACATATATTTTTAAAATATTACATAATAAACAAATCTGATGTTAATCACATAGTTAATTTGAAGTTTTTTAAGTGTAGCTAGTAACAATGAAAGACATTATTTTATTTAGAATTTCACTGTTCTGAGAGTTTTGTGTTTAAAATTCTTGCAAACTGTGTTAGGATTACAATCAATGGTGTATTAAAGCACAAATAAAAGGCAGTCTTAAAATGTCCTAAAAAGTAGAGACGCTATTGTTAGTAGATAAATTATGCATGTTCATTGATACTCTGCATCTGTTGATTTGCCAAAAGCTCATTAAAATGTTTTAAAGTAATTTTGCTGTTTTAGGCAGATTTTATGATTTCATAAAATGTCACTTATTTAGTGAGAACTATGCTTGTTCGAAAATTCATTTCACAAAGCAACAAGAACACAGATTCTGCATGCAAATGAATCTCTCAAGAAACATGTCTCAAACTAGTTTGACGTATAGTGAACAACAGACAATGTTTTACCTCTACCTACAATAAGAGTTATTGTAACAAGGCAAATTCCAATGATGAACTCAATATGGCTTAAGGAAAAGAAAAAGGCAAACAAAAAAGGACATTTATTTATCTTTCGCTAGAAGCCTGTATGTTCCAGACAATGAGAAATTCAATTATGCTGTGAAACACTTCCTACTCTCCAAAAAAAAACCAAAACAAAAAAACAAACCAAAAACAAAACAAAAAAACCCTAAACCAAACCAAAAATAACCTGAAGCAGATTACAGAAAAAAACTAACAAAAATACCCAAAAAACCCCCCCACAAACAAACAAACAAACAAAAAACCCCACAAAAAAACCCCAAAGCATCCACATTCATCCAACAAATTGTAGTTAATATTTTCAGGAAGAACATTTATATGATCATAGTTTCCTTCATGTAGTATTTGAATCTTAAGAGGATTACAACAACAACTAATTAATCTTCTAAGCAATCTTAGGAATTAGAAATTGATTTCTCCATTCCACTTGTACAGAAAGAAGACTTGGAATCAAGTAGTTTAATTTGCTGAAACTGCAGCAACTTACACAAGGATTAATTTGGCCAGAAAAGATGAAGAGCCAGACTGTCAAATGGTTGTAGGAACTATGACATACAAGACTACAGTATGTAAGAAATTAGTATGTAGTTCTGAAAGGGCATTTCAAAATACAGAATTAGAAACCTGTAGAGAAAAATTGGAATGGGATTCACAAAACTCAGGATGTAAAGTATGAACATGCAAATTGCAAATAGTAACCAAGTAGGACAAAGGAAATGTCTAACATTGCCTGAACTCTATCCCTGCAGGGAGCAGCTGCCCCATTTTTGAAAACAGCCTCTGGGTTACAGAATGTATCTGGGAAGTAGAAACCTAAGTAAATCTTAATCTGAAGAGATTTGGACTGATGGCCAGCACTTTGCTCTAATGCAAACCTAAATAAGAATAAAATTTAGTTCCTTCATCTTAGTTGATATTCAACACTCTGCAACCAGAAATGCCAAATTCATAGGAGTTGAAATTGAATAATAGTTGAAATACTAAAAAATAATAGACATTCTTATAATGCAGTCCACCAATGAGGATATTTTTTTTTTTTGGATGTCAGGTTAGCTTACATAGCTCCTACAAATTTGAAACTGTGGGACTTGAAATGGTCTGCTTGAAGAGCTCTGATTACAAAATTTATGACTACAAGCAGACTGAAGAAAAAAACTGTAACTTATATGTGTCTGATTTTCAGCTTACTAAATTGCCTTTGGCTGAGATAGTTGTTCAGTACCTGACACACAGGGTGAGATTTAGTTACAAATAAAATTAACTTATTTTAAAAGTCTACATATAAATACCTATACCTGTGCTAAATATCCAGGTCTAAGGAATAATAGATGTTTAGTTAACAAAACCCCTCCTCAAATTAACTCACCCTAAAATCAACCTCTGTAGTTTCATTCAGCTCCTGAAAGACATCTATTCCCAAATAGAACTTAGTAGGACAGTTAAGGCATTAATACACTCTAGTAGGAGTGACACAGAGCCTATGTGAGAATATAGAAGAACAAGCAGACACCTTTAAGACAGCTGGGAGACGAAAAAGGTCTCTTCAAGAATTATTTGTATGCTCCCATAATCCAGTATCTGGTGATTAGTCAGAATAATTTTAATTTTTTTAGAAATTTTGTTGGTATTGACTATGTTGGTTAGATTTTAGTGTAACAGATGCTCAGTCACCTAGAATGACATTAAAATCTGTTGGCAAATATTTATTTTTAGGTAATAAAAATCCACCCTAATGGACACATTCACTTAAAAACAGTACATATTGAGGGAAATTTTGGGGAAAACGTACTTAACAACAAAGCCTAATTTCTATGAATAGAGTTTGGCACTTATAATACCTTACAGATCCAGACATTAGCTTTACCAAAAGACCAGTAGCAAGTTGTTGCTGGGAAAAACTGCTGAGCAGTTCAATTTAAACTCACTTTATGGAGTTATAATCCAATCAGGATTGATTCATCCATTTATTAATGGCTTTTAATTAACTGGCTATCAATGAACTATATATTGAGAATCCATATCAGTAATACAGCAGATAATCAGCAATACACTCAGTTACAAAATGCTAATAAAGGCCTATTTTTTTTTTTTACTAAACTGACTTATATATCTAGTCCCAGAAGATGACAGTCACACACATGCACATTTATATGCCATCCTGAGCAGTGTGGCTTTCATGAACCTCCATCCCAGGGTGTGGGTGCAGGCTTCCCAAGTGCAAACTCTGCTATGGAGATGTGGGAGTTCCAGCTAAGCGTATGTGCTGGCCACGGCCCATGCCCAGCTAAAGGAAAAGCCGTGGGCAGAAGCAACTTGCAGCCCCACATGCATCCTGGAAAGTTGTGCACCCATGCTGCTCCTGCACTCTGATCTCTGCCTGGGTGGAGGTTGTTCATCAGTCCATCTGGAAGGTGCTGGGCCTGGGCAAGGCAGGAATTCAAGTGCCACAGGGCTGGACACACTTGGCAGTGTCCAATCAGGGTCACTGCTTCTAATCCCACTTCAAGGCTTCTTTCCCACCTTTTGAAAAATTTCAGGTTTGCTTTCAGTTTCACTCATTTTTAGTATCTTCCTGTAATTCCCTGTTTTGACCTTGACTATCTGTCAAGCGCCCAGCCAACCTTTCTCTCTCTTCTTCATCAGCAGAATGAGGGGATAAAATAAGGTGGAAAAACTCCTGGACTGAGATAAAACAGGGAAATGATTTACCAAATTACAGTAATGGACACAACAGACTGATTTTGGGAAAAAATTAATATAGACTTGGACGTTTAGAAGCAAAGACAAAACTAAAACAATACCTTCTTCCATCCTCCCTTTCTCAAGGCTCACATTAACTCCTCCATTCCTGACTCCTCATTCTTCCCCACTCCCCAAGCAGTGCAGGGGGATGGGGGAATGAGAGAGCCAAGGTTAGCCCATAAATTTGTCTTTTCCTCCTCTCTTTTTCTTCCTGCATAATCATGGGTTATGCATGGGCTTCAGTTTCCTTCTCAGGTGTCAGGTCCTCAATGTGCTATATTGTAGATACCTGCTCAGGCATCTTCTCCCATTCTCCTTTCTCTTGATGTTCACAGCTGTGTTCTGTAAATTTTGGGGTTTTGTTTTTTGTTTTTTCTCAACCCCTTTTTCCTCCCTGGTATTTCTTGTGCTTTCTTAAGCACTGTAAATGCTTGGACACAGGCAACACAGACAGCAGACACTAAAGCTGGTAACATGACCATTTGAGGTGATCAGGGTTTTTTTTTCACTCAAAGACAAGAGGTTTTGGGTAAATACCCTCCCGACAGTATATTGGGTGTGCACACACTATTTACACCCACAACAGGTATTTGTCATCCATGAAGTTTTTCAAGGGTGGACCATGCAGGCACTCTCACGTTAACTCAGATACAAAAATCATGACAGAATGAGTGCAAGTTCAGTCGTTGCAACTTGGTGTCACTAAACTTGTATAATTTAATTTGTGTTGCTGAGATGGTAATTATACCTATATCCTACTTCCTATTTGTTGCACTGCAAAGACAGGCTGCAAGTTAAGAGACCATCATGTTTTAATATTTCTCCAGCATCTGTGAGTTAATACAATGGAAACTCAAATTCAGGTCATTTTAGTTAGAAATGGCAATGAATGCATAGCAGACACAAGATGAAAAAATCTTAGTGTACTGTGATTTAAAAATATATCATTCCAACATATAGAGTTAGGACAAGAAAAGTAAAAAGTACAGAAATTCACACTTACAAACTCAGTGAATCACAGAAAAAGTTTATCTCTGAAATTAAACCTATAAAACAAGGAATTCTAATTCCATCTCTAAGCAAAATCATATTTTCCATCTGTTTCTCACTTATTTTCCCTAATTTTGCAAATTCTCCTCTTGAGAAAAATCAGGTAATTTTAACCAATTAGTCATTCTGATTTCTTATAAAAACTGATCTGGAAAGGACCTTGAGAAGGCTTACGTTTTATCCCTCTAACCCAAGGAGATATAATTCCTGATTTACACTTGTTTTACATGTTTTGAAAGACCCAGCCACTGATGGATGCCACAATATTCCTCCAAGCAATGTATGCCAGCACTTAATTATCACTACTGTTGTAATTTTTTTCTAAATGTCTAACTGGAAACTTTCTTGCTGAATTTAATTTTCAGCACTTCTCCATAGAATCATTGAATGGTTTGGACTGGAAGGGACTGTAAAGATCACCTAGTTCTAACCCTTCACCATGGACAGGGATGCCACCCACTACATTAGGTTACCCGAAGTCACATCCAACCTGGCCTTGAACCCTTCCTGGGATGGGGCATCTACAACTTCTCTGGACAACCTGTTCAGTGCCTTGCCTCCCTCACAGCAAAGAATTTTTTCCTAATATCTCATCTAAACCTCCCCTCTTTCAGTCTGAATCCATTCCCCCTTGCCCTGTCACTACTTACTCTTGAAAAGGTCCCTTCCCTCCTTTTTGTACACTCCCTTCAGGTACTGAAAGGCTGCAATTAGGTCACTCTGGAGCCTTCTCTCCTCCAGGCTGAATGATCCTAACTCTGTCAGCCTTTCCTCTTAGGAGAGGTGTTCCATCCCTCTAATATCTTCTTGAGCCCTCCTTTACACTTGCTCTAAGAGGTTCATGTCCTTGCTATGTTGGGGTCTGCAGAGCTGAACAGAGTACTCTACTTGTAAACATGGTAAAGAGGTTGTCCTCTGCACCAGCCATTTATCTTATGACGACTACAATATGCTCTCACTGTGAAGGTCTTTAGACTAAAATCTACAGCTATTTCAGTCATGGACCTGTATGCTGACCATTTCAATGTTTTACAATAGGTTCACTTTAGTAATGCAAGACCACAGATGCTCAGGATAACTTCCGATCATTTTATAGAAAAATCTATTAAGCCAATTTTCTGTCTTTTTCTTTATGCAAACAAGTATTCCAAAATCTTTGGAATTCAAACAAATTCTTTTAGAATTCCATTTCAGAATATGTCAGAAAATATTAATTTGCCAAAATCATATACTTGCTATCATATAAGACTTAGTGATACTACTCTATTAATTCCAAGTCATGTGAGTTAAAGATATGACAAATGAGTTACTGTATTTAATGGGAATAGAAAGCCCATGAAAATAGATAAATGTAATACTAAAGTGATAACCGCATACTATGCTGTTCTTTTTACCAATGACCTTATTTTAGTTTACTTTTAGTTTGAAAAAGAACCAAAAGAAGAAGAGTATAGCAAACTCTTTTGTCCAAAATGAAAAAAAGTCCAAACCTTACAAATGATGCCAGAAAAGCTTCAGCTGCTGTTCCTCTTTAACTATGCATTTTTAGTTGATATAATACAGTCCTAAGTCTTCTGTAAAAATCTTCTGTATCCAGTAGAACTTAGCTTGTACTAGTTATGAAAGGAATTACTTGTACTGCTGGAACAGCACATTAAACTTTTTTTTTTTTTCAAACCACAGAATTGAGTGCTGTACCACTGGAACAATTAAGCAGTTGGTGAATTGTATATGTTTATCTGAAACCTGGTTGTACAGACAGATTTAGCAGGTCATTCTCTCGTTTTTTTCTGTCTGTGCAATTACCTCCTATATCTGGTTAAGCAATGACTTGATTAACTTAACTAACTGAAACTTTTTAAGCCCTCAATAGTTTCTGTATAACAGATATGACACAATAAATTTGATCTGCTATTCTTACATTCATTTAAATTAAAATGTACTTATTCCTTTTCTATCTTTGCATAAGTCTAATTAGTACAATATCCACATGTCACACAGACACAGGTTTGATGACTTGCAACTTAAAGTGGTTTAACTGTGTTATCATTGTATCAGATAAGACATGAGTTTTGCTTGCACACAGCAAATAAGAAAACATTAAAAAAGGCAGCATCAGATAAGCTTATAATACTTAGAGTTGCACTTAAAATATCCCTTGGTATAAAGAGATGATAACATTTTCATATTTATTTCTCCTGGCTGCATATGGGTTCCAGGAAGGGAAGACAGTTACATTAAAATGCTAATAGTATTCTTGACATGGAGGAGATCTTTGAATTGAGTACTTACCTTTTAATGGTAGAGAACAGTCAGTTCTTCCCATATTGTTGTCAATAATGGAGGGAATTCATTATGTCCTATAGTCTCAGACTACAATCCTTGCCTAGGAAGATCAAATCTATGTAAAATTGTTCAGACAAACCTACACTAATATGATAATCAGTCTCACCTCAGGCTTAGACATCATCTGTCTGTGTAGACATATAGAACATGTATACACATGATAGTAATATTTTATTTTATCCTGTATAACCACAAACCTTAGCCACATAAATTTGATAGTGCTTTTAGTCTGTAAAAACTGATCCAGTAGTGGGCAAAACTCCAAAATCTAAATTAGGATCACAGCAGTTGGAGTATGCTTTCTGCTACCCCAGAAAGGAAAAGGTTCAGGTCTTACATTATGTTAAAGTATCAATGGCATAGTGGGATTGAATGCACTCTCAGAAAGTTTGCAGAAGATATCAAGGTGAATGACTTGATAAAGGGAAGGGACATCATGCAGAGAGACTTTGACAAGTTTGCAAGGAAAGTCTGTGGAAACCTCATGAAGTTCATAACAGGCAGGTGGAACGTCCTGAGTCTATGTAATCCCAATCTTAAATTCAGGCTGGGCAGAGAATGTATTGAGAGTAGCCTTGAGAAGGACTTGAGATGTGGGTTGACAAGAAGAAAAATACGGTTTGGCAATGTCAGTTGACAAGCCAGAAAGTTATTCACCACCTGGGCTTCACCAAAAGATGTATGGCCAGCAGGTCAGGGAGGGTGGTTCTACTGCTCCACTCTGCTCTGGTGAGACCCCACCTGGAGTGTTGTGTGCAGCTCTGGAGTCCTCAGTACAAGAAGGACAAGGACCAATTGGAGTGGGTCTAGAGAAGAGCCACAAAAATGGCCAGAGGGCTGCAGGTCCTCTCCTACAAGGAAAGTCTGAGACAGTTGGAGTTGTTCAGACTGGAGAAGAGAAGGCTCTGGAGGTATCTCATTGCAGTGTTTCTCTACTTCAAGGGGTACAGGTCTTTCCCCATAAAAAAGATGGGGACAAATGATTTAGTAAGGCCTGTTACAATATGAGACTACCATTTGATCTAGTGTGCTGTTCTGCAGAAGCTACGCTGTGTACGTCTGCTCCACCATCATCCTCCATGGGCTGCAGAAGTCTAGGAGTACTGATAGAGCTTATATAGCTACTAGACTAATTATTTTGTATTACTGGAGTAATGCTGCATGATCCAACACACTGATGGTGGTCTTAGGTTAGTAACTCTCATGGCAGTCGGGGAAAAACCAACTTGGCTTAATGCAAGACCTCTCACATGTCCGTGAATTATTAACCTTATCTGATTCTGAATTATCTTTCTTTAGGAAATCTATTTCATGTATAATTTCTTTGACTTCAAACTTTTCAGATCTTTTCAGAGGTTTATAGACAGATACAGAGTGACCAGAGGACTTTTCTAAGGCCTGTTAATAGGGCAAATAGGTCACACTCTGCAAGTTTTATATAGTACGGCTTTTCCCACTGTGCATACTAGACTGTATCTGTGTTTCTCATAGAAGGTTTTCTAGGAGTTTCCCATTCAGTTCAATGAGCTGGCACTAGAAGCAGGGGCAGACTCCTATAGGCTGTCCATTCAAGTGCTTAAGGAAAAGGAAAACTGATTTCTCTCTCCACTACTTGTTTCTTTTTTTATAAGCATTTAATTAGTGTTTGGTACCACAGTAGTTCACTCAGTATGAGGAAGATATCTCCAAAGAATATTAAACCTCTAAATTAGTGCTTTTCAAGGCAGACGTCCCATAAAATTCTTGTAGATAGCTTTGCATGTGGTTGCATTGAAATAATTTTCTCAGATTGCAACCAAATGACCAGATGATCCAAACAATACTCATAACTATAATGTATTTTATTCAGTATTTATTATCCTACTAGTTTAACTGTAAAAGGAAATATTTTCTACCACCACCTGTAATTTTTATTAGAATTACATTTAACTGTGCTAAAGGAGAGGTCTCCCTAGAGTACTTCTGCTTATAAAAATGTTTCATATTTTGTTTAGGTAATTTATGTTTTTTCCACTTAACAATTGCGGTTTGAAATTTGTCCTGTGCATTCAGAGAGGCATAACTATGCTTTTACATCTATACACTCAAAAATATCCCTAGGTCATATGTAAAGTACTAATGATTTTAGGTGAGGTTACAAGAGATCTAGAGGGTATGAAATAGAATATCACAATAAAATATTTTATTTTCAGCAGCTACTGACAAGTTTGCAATTATCACAGGATCACAGAATAAACTGTTGGAATGTTGGAAAAGACCTTTGAGATCATCAAGTCCATTATGAAGGTCCTTAATAAAAATCACAGCTATGCAGGCAATATAGCCACATCTTTAGAATGCCTTAATATAAAAACATCCACTCAGGTTCAAAGATAAATAAAAAGTGCAAAACTGCAACACACTGAGAATTTGCACAAAAAGAGCATAATTTCATTTTCAACACAGCTCCAGTCAGATTTCTACCAGAAAACTTAGGAATCTAGCCCAAGAACAAACAGGGTGGAATGCCCTGGGTCCTTTCAGCACCTGTGCTTGTTTTCCACTTCACATCATCAAAAAAACCTCAGCTAATCTTTTTCTATTGATGATTCAGAAAAGCAGTTCAAAATTCTTCTTATGATTAGGCAAATCCTTGGAGATTTATTTTTCCCAAACATATGCAAATTTCTGCCATGTTTACATATAAAGTGACTTTGTAAAGTGGACTTCCTACAGACAAATATATCCTTTGCTAAGCAACTCTGTTTTGCTGCTCTAGTGTCCTTAGAAAAGTGGTTTTTAAGTACAGATATTTAGGAAAGATGACTGCTCAGAATTCCATGGAGGAGAGTAGTGACCGGTTTCATCATAAATAGTGCATCACTGGCAATAGCCCAAGATAAAGGTGTGAGATATAAATATGTATCACTGCCAAGAAAAGGACTTGTAAAGCACAATGAGACAGGAACATTTCACAGCTTTTGTTTTGTTTTGACTATGTATTTGGGAAATAAGAAAGCTAAGAAAAAAAAAGAAGAGAAACAATAGTTAGTGAATCAAATACAGATTTGACACTAAGATCAAACACTAAGACAATAAGGTGTGTAGACCTAGGAAAAAGATTTGGGTTGTCCAGATTCCAGCCAGGACAGGGTTCTGCAGTAGCCTTGAGGGGACATGGCTATGACACAGAGGTTATTTAATAACCTCACATCATTGCCAGGGATAAGGGAAAGGGCACTCTTCTGGGGAGAAGGGGTTCATTCTGGTTCAGAAAATGTGATGGAGGCAGCCTTCTGCTATTATCTGTTATTTGGGGATGGGGGGAGGGCAAGATGCGCACATGAATTGGTTCTGACTTATACCCTCTGTCATTGGTATTGTTGCTGTTACTGTTCATTTTATCTCATTGTGGTTTCCAGGAAATTGTTCTTAACTCAACTTGTGATATTTGCATTTTGTGCTTTCAGTTGTAGCAGGGAAGAGGAGCAGAGCATGGTCTTAGTGGGAGCACTAAATTGGAAAATACCATTTCTAAACTATGATAGGGGTTTATGGTACTGTTCCTCTTAATGTATTGAAAAGTGAAGTATTGCTTTCTTCTTAAGAAGAATGCAGAATACTGCAGATTTAACTAGGTGCATTCATACTTTAAAAGCACAGACCAGAACATGGTAAAAGTCATCGTGTGGAAGAATTCTTTCAGCTAATCACAAAATATGACTTGGTAAACTTAATCAGAAAGCAGTGGGTTTAAATTCATGACCCAAAACATGCACAAGTTGTCCTCTTACTACTCATCTGTACCAAACACAGCATTAGGTGCAAATTGGTGCTGACAATATCAGATACCCGTTGCCTAAGAAGATTGGCTAAGAAGAATTTACTGGAGCAAAACTGAGGTACTTGTGCCTAGGTGTTTAAATTCTGGTAGAATGATCCTCACTCAAGAAAAAGATGGTAAACTGTAGTAAGATTAATTGTAAATAATGCAAATAAATCCTCACAGAAATTACTAATATAATTTATCAATACTTATATATCCATGAAAAACATAGTTCAGCTTCTCTGTTGAGATACAATGTTGTTGTTTACTGTGCATTGTAACTAAATCAAATGCAGTAGTGTCCATGTCCCCAAATAAAATGTAATGAAAGAAAGTTCCAAAAATGCTTTTTAGCCACAGTGATTTATGTCATAGTCATTGATCTCAGCTTATCATTAAGTAAAAACTATCAAGAGTAAATCCCCAGGTTGTTACTGAAGAATTGTCTTATTAAAATCACATTATGTCAGCTATAAAGATATTCATTCTTGTTATACCTTTACATTCTAGCTGTACCAGTTTTGCACAGTTTTTAGGTGGAATGAAATCTGATATTTATAGATAGTCTGTTAATTTAGGGTACAATGCAAATTCCTGAAATTTAAAAACAAAAATTATTTTTCTGAGAGGCTGGAAGCCTAAGATTATTTGTAGATTTTCAGCTTCAGATGCTGAAGCCTGAAGTTTGATGCAGCTTTACAGTTTGCAACCCAATACCCTTATTTGCACATTGGTCATATATTTCAAGTATTTTGAGTGAAACCAAGTATCTAACACAACAACAGCTCTCCAATGCATGAAATAATTGCACAGTTACACCCAAAGGCAAATAAGTACCAGAGATAATGTATTACAAAAATTAGGAACAAAAATCAACTCAGTGCGCCACAGAACTTATAAAATTTTCAATTCAATATGAACCAGCTCTTTTGTCAACAAACTAGATAATTTTATTGTATGGCAACACAAAATTTTGTAAGGTATGCTTCTACTATTTCCAATTTGAATGGCCTGTCTGGATATACAAACCATAAATATTAAGTAGAAATAAAATACTAGTACTGACTGCATGACATACTGAGTCTCTTGCTAGAATATTAAGCTTTGTTCTAGTGTCCTTATTTTGTAATGGAAGTTAAAAAATTGGAAAGAGATCTGTGAGCAATAAAAAGAAAAAGTCAAGATTTTTACTATTAGTTTTGCGAAGAGATGGAGGCAAATGCAATCTTTTAAGACCACCTTTTCCTGCTGAACAGGTTTTTCTTAGCATAAAAGGCCATGCTATAGCCAAATAGTTGTGTCCAGTTTAAAAAGTAATTCTGGACTGGAAATTAGCAAATTTTAAACAGCTATTTAAAATTACTCAGGGGGTCATGCAAGACTATTGTTACAGTTTCTCTGACAGTAAAAGTTGCCACCCAGTGTATAAATTAGTAGAAGACACGTGTAGAAAAATAAAACTGAAGTTCCGTTTTCAGCTGCTTTCACAGGCTTCAGGAAGATAAATTACTTCATATACTCAGGACTAAGCTTATATAACTAACATGTTGTAAGTGATAAGAATGGTATATTCACACAGTCTAGTAAATGAACCTGCTTTGCATCAATGTGAGAATAGAGGGGTTTAATTTTGTCTGGGTAATTTAAAAGCATGATTAGTTAGAGAAACAGCTAAAACTCTCAAGTAGGCCTTAACCAAAGGCAGGAGTAGTTATTCAGTAAAACTGTTTATCAGCTATATTACCTATAACTGAAAAATGGCAATCATTCTGTGCTACTTTGGATGAATTTTTAGAAGCCTGTGAACGTAAAGTTGGTATTAAATGACTTCTAGATGTTGATGAATTATGCCTATGATCACAGTGAGGAACCTGATTTATTTGGAGAATCTGAATTAAATTTTCAACATTACATTTGATACCTGCTCAATATTTTATATTATCATTTGTAGACTATTGCTAGACTTCAGTCATCCTTATCTTGTACAGACTGTAAACAGCTCATTCAGATTTTCATTGCACCAGATCACTGCAGAAACCTATTTCTGTGTCTGTAAGCATACATAAACTCAATTTTCTCGTGCTTTCATTAGAAGGGTGTTACTAACTCATTGTACCAAGATGCAATATTATTTACCATCCTTCCACTTTTTTGAATGGGGACACAAATTTTAAGTTCCCAGACAAAATTTTAAATAATTGTGTAAAAGAGCTACAACAAAACTACTATAAACAACAGCAATTTTCTTTCACATTAGGTTGCTTCTTAGGTGAGAACATGGGTCCTCTAGATCTTTTTAGTAGACTGGGGAAAGATTGGCCCCTTGGTAGTCAAAATTACTGTTCTGCTGCATAAATTTGGGTATGTATTTGAATATGTCTTGACAAAAACTGTAGTTATAAACTCTAACAGGCTATTTAGAGAATTAAATTAATATAAAAATTTTCCATTTATACCTGTCCGTCCATCAGTTTGGAGGATATTATATTCAAGAGCAGACACACAGTTTTGTTGTACAGATTAGCCACACCACCTGCTTATATTTAACAGATGATCACATTTTTATTTTTATAACTCATATTTTTCCGATGCAATTAGTATTTTTTTAATTAATTGTTTATATTACTCAAAGACAAAGAGTGGCACACATCTTATAGGTCAGACAAATTTCAGACTCTCTTTACAGTACATCTTTTTAAAAAATGCCATATTAATAGACAAATGGGCATAAACTCAGTCTCCTAGACAATTTGACAATTTCCTTCTGTCATATTATATGCCTCAAAATGCACTGTTAAATTCCTTAAGCGTTTGACAATAAGTAGCAAGGTAACTACCATCACATCTTCTAACTCACAGGGTACAACAAGGACTTACCTGATATAGCTAATATTCAAAAATACTAACTAAATGGAGAAATAATAATAAAAGAACCCTATTCCTGCACAATTCCAAGAATTAATCTGTTTCACTAAATACCTTAGGAAAGACAGACATGCACATGGCTAAGAAACTCTCTTAGGATATATTTAATATATATGGGTATAGTTAATGATATTGAAAGCTTAATTAAAAAGAAATCTATTATTCTTTAAAGACATTTTAATAGGTACTAAAATAGGCAGAGAGCACAAATACTGCCCTGTCTTAGAAGACATGTGGATTCACTGTATTAACTGGAGTTCTCTATGACATATACTATAATATTGTCCAGAATTATGAATCTTAGTAAATTTATGCCTGAAGTTACTGGCCCTGAACTTAATGTGTCAGTCACTTAGTTAAGTGCATGCTAAATTTGAGAAGGAGTTAGAGCTTTGAGCTGGGCCCCACTGAGGGACTGCTATAGTTTCACAGAGTTTTGTTTAGGTGTTTTTATCTTTCTCTGAGCTTACAAAAAGTATGGAACCTAGGTGCAAAATTTAGAGTTAATGACAACAATTGTGACAACAATTTTCAAAATAGAAGGTGTCAGCATCTGATTTGCATCCACCTCTGCTAAGACACAGTGTTTTGGAATCATAGAATCATTTAGGTTGGAAAATACCTCCAAGATCATTGAGTTCAACCTTTGATCATCACTTTGACAAATAGACCACAGCACTAAGTACCACGTCTGGTTATTTCTCCAACACCTCCAGGAATGGTGACTTCACCACCTCTCTGTCCCAATTCTTAGCAATCCTTTCCATGCATAAATTCTTCCTGATGTCCAACCTGAACCTCTCCTGGTGCATCCTGAGGCCATAGCCTCTCATCCTGTCACCGACTACCTCAGAGAAAAGGCCAACTCTCACCTTGTTACACTCTCCTTTCATGTAGTAATAGAGAGTGACAAGGTTCCCCTTAGCCCCTTTGTCCTCAGGCTAAACAATCCCTGCCACTTCTCATAGGACTTACTCTCCAGACCTTTCACTAGCTCTACTGCCCTTCCATGGACCCATTCCAGCCCCTCAATGTCTTTCTTCTATTGAGGAGCCCAGAACTGGACACAGGATTTGAGGTGTGGCCTCATCTCAGTGCTGAGTACAGGGGGACAATCCCTGCCGTGGTCCTGCTGGCTGCACTACTGCTGATACAGGCCAGGATGCCACTGGCCTTCCTGGCCACCTGGGCACACGCTGGGTGTCGTGTTCAGCTGCTGTTGACCAGCACCACCAGGTCCTTTTCTGGGGAAACCTTTCCAGACACTTGCCCACCACCCGTAGCACTGCACAGGGTTTTTGGGACCCAAGTGGGAAAAGTATCACTCTAACATAGGTATAGTAGTAGTAGTAGTAGTATACTAGTATAGTAGTAGTATAGTACTAGTATACTAGTAGTAGTATACTACTATACTAGTAGTACTACTAGTATAGTAGTAGTATTTTTAGGTATAAAAATACTAGGAACTTTTACTTGAAGAATAAGAGCTACTGGGTACTACTGAAGATATTGTTGATTTCTTTCTCAATAGCAGTTTATCTCACATGATGAACTAGTTTAAAGTTTTAATCAATAGCTGACAAATTTTAGTTTGCTTCCTCTTGGTGAAAAGCTACTAATACAAAAACAACAAGACTCTTCAAGAAAGGATTTTTAAAAATATAACCTGATATAACTCTTCATACTATTTTGGTTTATCTTGATTAAAATAATGAAATACTTAAGCATTCAAGTTAATGAAAACTAGATTAGGTTAAGTATGGAGGCAATGAATTTAAGATTAAGGTTATATAAATTCAGGTATCGCTGTGTCTGCTAAATCTGACAAACATGTGCATACAAGTTTGTTATTCAGTTTTTAATCTCTGACATTTACTTTTACAAGATATTGGAAAATAACTTGCAGAACAGCCTTTAGGCCCAGCAGTATCATACATATCCACAGTAAATAAGACTCATTCTGGCTCAATTTCAACTGTTTTCTAGGTTGAGACTTAGGGGGATTTTTTAATTAAACATTTCTAGCAGCTACAAAAAAAAGAGTAAATTACCACTGGATAAGAGTTAATCCACAATAGTAAACTATGTATGTTTCCAGCAAGGAACACTCAGAGTTGTAAATTTCAAACCTTTTCCTCAAAAAACATTTAAAAATGTCTTAGTTCAACAGTATAAAGGAGTAAGAACTTACTTCCTGTTAATGTAGGAACAGAGTCCACAATGTTTCAGAACTGTTCAGATATTGATTCCAAGGTAAATTTGTCATTCCAAATATGAAAGGTTGCTATATTTCGATAAATATAGGAAATTTCTTTTGCTAAACAAATACAAAAATCTAAGAAATCTGATTTTGTTTTTAACAAGTTTGTTTGATGGACTTTCACCTTAAAAACTAGAGAGAAAGATTTTGTTCTCCATTTTTAAGTGACTGCCCTATCTATTTGGCTAACTTTTTAAAGAAATTATTATCTCTTCCATTTCTTTCCCTCTTCTGATTTTCCACTTCTTCTCCTTCTTCCTCTCTTATCATGATCACACTTTTTGCATTTCCTTTTTTTAATTAAAAGACTTTTTGTTAAAAATGATGTGTTTCAAAATATTTCTAATTTAATAAAAATAATATTTTATTCAGTATCCTTGTCTCCGAAGTGTTCCTAAAATAAGAATTCCTTTTACTGAAATTCCTATGCAAAATCTTGGTTTTATAAATTTCTATTAGCACTAAGTACATCTTCCACTTGAAGAATTTATTTTAGATGGAATTCTGGAATTCAAAGTGTTAATTTGAACTTGTCAGTCTTGGAAACTCTTTAGAATATATGCAGAACTTTGGAAGTAGGTCAAATATCATATAAATCTTCCATCATTCTCCATCCCATTATAGTATTAAGGATTAGCTATCGGGACTCTAGAGCTTCAGATTATTATTGATTGTTTGTCAGATTATGTTAATACGGTCAGTATTACTGCAGATAAATATTTGTACAGCCAGATAATACTTGACAGCAAATGTGTACATACTGTTTAAGACATAAATGTCAATGAATTCATTCTGGTGATTGAGAGAAAAGTGCACAGATCATTAAGATACATCTTTCCTTAATGGTCACAGGACCAGAAAATAGAAAACATGATCAAATTTTCTTTTTCTTATTGAGGCTTATTTGAGGCAAAAAATATCTACTATAGTTTTAAGATGTGGAAGCACAATATTTAAGAGGCAGAGTTATTATTATGGAAACATAAACAGTTTTATGTTTCCATAAATATGTTTATATTGTTGCGTGGTTAACAAAGTTACTAGATAGTACCTTTGCAAAAATTAAAAAAATCCTCCAAAATTATTACCTTATGTTTATTTTTTAGATGTAAACTATTAGAGCTATAACACTATTTTGACATTCAACTTTATTTTCCTCTTTGTTGCTCTAAGTACTTAGGTTCTAAACTCAATAAAATGAGACAAAGTCAGAGAATGAGATTTTCTAAAACAAGGAGACTCACCATCTTAATCTGCGAGAAGTTAGGAGAAATCTTAAATATTTTGTGTCTGGCAGAGAAAGTTACTATACTATGCATCAAATCCAGGTGAGTTGTTCCTCAAATAATTAAGGAGCTAATGGCTATCCTACCAAGGTAATTGGAATTAAGAGCGTTTCCCTTGAGCTATGTAAGTTTAAGGTGCTGTGTTGTCTTTAGGACAGCCACAGTTTAACACAACAATCCATCTTATATGATTACATTCCTTATGGTGCAGAGGATTTTAACAGACAGGAAAATTGAGCTCCCTACTTGCTTGACCTGAACTTCATGCACAGACGTGAAGTATGCCCTTTAGATGCCCAACTGGTACAGCCAGTTTCTCCTTGACTTGACCTGAATGGCTTCAGTGTTGAAAGTCTAGGACTTGGGAAATCAAGGCAAAAACCTGAACTGTAATCAAGCCCTTTTACTAATGAGCTGTGAACTAACATAATCCAGCTCCAGTTTTGTCAGGAGAAAAAAAGGTATTAAACATTTATCATACTAATCAAATAGGTTTCATCTGCCAACCCGAAGGAAAATAAAGTGGCATTATTTGAAAAGAAAATACCAAGAATACTCATCAGAACTTGCTCACATACTCATTAGAGCTCCTGTAAGACAGTACAAAGTTTAAAATGAAACAAGATGAATGAAGACGCTGTTCACTGATATTCTTTTAATAAAAAAGTTGAAAGGGAATTTAATGAAAACTATGGTAAAAAGATTAAAAAAATATGCCTCATGTTGTACACCACTGAAAAATAAATGCAGATAACTATTCAGCAATCAGCCCTAGTTGGTGATCCAGTCCCTGTTTTATGGTGTATGTGCACAGTATTTATTAATTAGAGCTATTGAGCACACTATAACTCTCTTGGAGAACGAGATCTTGATTTTCCCAACCCATGGAACATAATCAGCAGATTGTTTGTAAATGGAAACACTGCTGAAGCATAGCATATAGGAAATTTTCTCTGGAGTTTTGACCCACTGTTTCTCACAATATAAAAATATTATGGCTTGCTTCTTCCTGTTCAGTGGTCAGCCTTTTCAGTAGAATGAATTTATAAATGGAACATTGTTCAGGTATGCTACTTTGTGCACGAAGGAGTGAATACTGTTACATATTTATGATGTGGGTCAGGCCATAAGACTTTGCAAAAGAGGACCCCAACTGATGCATAAGGAAGATGGCAAACACAGAAGTAAATTAAAGCAGATATTTTCATGAAGAGTCCACCTCAAACCTTGAATGCAGCTCATACCAACAGTGTTGGCCATTGGGAACAAAATTGGTGTTAATCTGAGTGGGTAAATATGTACATATAATGAAATTTATTATTAATAAATAGAATGAAATTTTTAATATGTAATGGAATTCAAACTATTATATATATTTAACTTTATTAAGAAGTAAGCTGGTAGCTATAGTAGTTTTGGACTAGAACTAAAATATTTATAGATGGGCATGTAGCTACTTCAGTATGAGATGAAGCTTTGAAATTATTTTCAGTGAACATGTTAGTGAAACTGAGACTACAATAAGTGCCTCTGGAATATCTAAATATTCTAAATTAATGGACACCTTAACAAGATCACAAACCAGTGATGTCAACATCAATATTACTTTAAAAAATTAAAGCATTCATTACAAAATAAAAGCAATACATATATATGTAGCAGTCTGTTTTAAGTTGCGGTCTGTTCAAGCTGCATTTTGTTCAGGTTTTAGAGGTTTCTGGATTTGCAGTGTCCCTTTGTTTTGTCCCTGTTGGTAATTTTGTCTCAACACCTGCTGCTGCCAGTTATTCAGACCACTGCCCCTTTTCCTGAAGATTCTCAGCCAATCTGTCCCCAAACCAATTCTCATTTGTTCGAATAATCAGTTGTCCTTTCTTTGTTATGCTATTAACGCACGAAAATGATTGTTTACCTTCTGCGCCATTCCCGCGCATCTGAGCCCAAAGAGCATATATCCCGCTGTTCGCGCGGTTTCTTTGTCTGTTTGCTGCTGTGATTTGGAATAAACTGAATTTTATAAGTAACAGATCTCCCTTCTACACCCTGTCCTTTCTTGCACCGCAGAAAGGATTCTACACAGCTGAACTTTGAGAAGTTCAAAGGTGCCTCCGCCGCTGCGTGGCACGGAGCAAGTGCCCCACTCAGCATCTACAAAGCCTAGCTGGTGATTCCCAGGATCCGCCCGATGATATAGATATATAAAAAAATAATTTGCTTTACTTCAGTCTTCTCTTTAACTTTCTTCCCAATAATATTTCTTTAAAAATTGACACAAGAACAGGAATATATATCTATCTCAAATTGACAATTATAATTCAGGTGACAATTACACTGAATAACGATATATAAATGTCAGGGCAGATAAGGACCATTAAATTGCTTTCCAGAAATTTCTATCCAACAAGAAGTGTATAGTTTGACTTCATTTACTTGTAGCATTACAAACCTAGATTACTTCAAAGGAAAAGAAAAATACAAATATGAAAGAAAACAAGAGTTCATTATGGAAATTTGTTTATATTTATCTAAGACCTTCAAGCTATTATAAAGGATATTGCAATCTTATGCAAATTTAACAATTCTTCTAATTACATTGTGATTGATATGCAGTCTCAGTAGAATATGCTTTTGGGTTTTTTTCATCTTTGAAATTAAAACTATGGGTACATTATGGTCACTGAATCAACTAATGACGCTGTATTCAGGGAGCTCTCCCAACCAGGTGTATATTCATTTCAAAACAAGCTTACTAGGCTAGCATTTATGCCCCTGACACTGTTTTTCCACAGATTTCCCTACCAGGACCAACACTACCTTTTTGATCTTGTCCACAGATGTCCAGTGAAAAGAATCCTAACAACAGGTAACGAGACTAATGGCACAAACAATAAGTTGTATAGTCTCTTCTCTATTGATTTTACTGTCCTCATGTAATCAATATGAATATATTCAATTGCTGAAGTTAGTGTAATTTAAACATATGTGTTGCTCTGTGTGAGTGGGATTCTTTATGAGTCAAGCTTTTGGCTCCTTTAAGCTGTCTTCACTGAAAACTTAAATTAGCAAAAATTTGGTCTTGAAAGAATTTTTTTACAAGCCTTTCCTATTTCTCTGCTCATTACTAGGCAAAGGGGAAAAAAAACAGCCTGGCAAAATTGGCCATAAACTTGCATGAAAAAGATATTAAAAGACATGCCTCTTCCATTTTGTGAAGAATATGAGTCTCACCTGACAAAATACTTATAGAGATGCATAAAATTTTCACAAATAAAGCATGGGTATGTTGCTCCTTTTTAAATAAGCAAAAATTTCTCTTGTGCTAAAATTTTCAACTGAGGACCTCAAAACAGATTATGAACAAAAATTTGTTCTGTTTCTGCTTTTGACATTTTGACACACAGTGACTGTTGCGAGGACATAAAGCAAAGGAAAATGCTTCTCTATGCAGTGGGATAAGCTTAAGCAATCTGTGCAAGCAGAGTCACTTGGATAATACAGGTATCTGGGTACTTGAAGGTAGTTGTTTAGAGCTGAATTTAGGTTTCAAAATACTATAATATTGGGAAATACTAGGATATGAAAAGAATTAAATGGTCATCATCAAAGATCATTATAGTTCTGCATTTAATGAGGAAAATATTCAGAAGATCAGATTCAGCAAATTTTTTAGATTCTGTCATACTGAGAACAGAAGGCCTTAAATATCAGACCCCTTCAGACAGATCAAAACCCACATTTTAAATAAATTTAGCAAGTTTGTATAATTTTTAAGCTTTTCTCTTTGAAAGACATATAGATCTGCTTCATAGTTCTGAGATCTAAGAATGGTTTCTCCATGGCTGAGATTCAAACACTACAAAATTGTAAGCATCTACTTGGAGCATTACACATTTAATATTCATAAAGAGAAAACTTCATACTGTAGGAGGTGCCACACTGACAGCTCTCAAGTATCACATTCTCCAATTAAAAACAAAAGCCAGTTCTGGTACATCTAAAAGTTATCCAAAGAACAACTTCCCTACATATTTTAGTTTCTGTGACCCATTTTATGAGAAGACAATGACACCATGTGAAGTAGATCTTTAGTATTTCTGTCATGCTGAATATTGTAATTGGAAAAATATGGCTCAGCCTTCCCCAAGGAAGAAGCAAGTACAGCCTTAATGAGTTTCCCTAATACTGCAACTTGCTTAAATAAAATAAGAATACAATTAAGCTTACTCAAATGTAAGACTAAATCAGAATGCCATTAACTATTGTTCAGTGCACTGAAGTGTGAAATATATGCTTTTATGTTGCTGCAAAAAAACAAGCACTTTTAACTTTGAAGGCATTGGATGAAGTAATACGACAAAGAAAAGATAAATAATACATAAAAATAGCTGCAGTCTGAGACTTACATGCATAATATAATACATGAATGCACATGAACAAGTGAAAAAACCCAACAACTTTTGCAATTCCAAGGGAAATAAAACAGGACAGAAATCCTAACCAAATTATTGAGTCAGCTAAGCTTCTGATGCTGCTTGAAAATTGTATTGCAGACCCCTTCAAACAGAATGATCTACAATGGAGTAGAGACAATACAATCCTTCCATCCTATCCTTATGTTCATCAACATGTACCCAGATTGTTTAGTGCTTTAGCACCTGGGTTCTAAATGATGAGGCTCACATTCTCAGAATTAAATGGTGCTGTGGTCATGGGTTTGCTATAAACAAAAGGCACAAACCACATACATAAAGCAAAGAGTTTAATATTAGCTCAATTAATGTTTAAACAAAATAGCCCAAAGTGTTAGTTCAGTTATACTAATATTCACTAATAATCTAAATTAAATCAGAGAAACCTCAATAATATAGCTAACAGGTTATAGTGGGGGAAAGGGAAAAAACCAAACCAAACTACTTGTGTCCTGGTGCTGTGCTCCCCCTTCCCTACCCCTGGAATCCTAACATTGTCAGTGTAAAAGAAGGGAGAATGAGGGCAGGCTGCAATGAGCTGTCAGCAGCCTGATGGCTTTGAGGGGTAGAGGATGATTTGTCTTCTAGGGTTTTCCTCCTACTCTTTGCCAGGAGAAGTATGGGGATGATAACTTCTTCCAGTTCAAGTTTTCAGTATGTTTGAGTTTGGGTTTATATGTTTCACTGTCACAGCTCACTTGCTTCTCCCACATAGAAAGCTACAGCCTGGCACTGGCCCTCAGAGCCACTTTCCCATCTCTGCCCCAAGGGTTTGTCAGACAGTGACAGAAAGGGGGTGTCTGATCCCAACAGGGATACCCCCAGAGCTCAAGGTGGAGCAGGGGAGGCAGCAGCCACCAGGGCCAGCACAGGGGTTAAACCAGCAATACCCAGTCCATGTCATAACAAGGTGGAGCCCTTGTACTCTCAGATCAATGCACAGAAGGTGACCTTATGCAAGCAGTGACAAAAGTCTTATTTTCTGGGCTATAGTGGCACAGATCACATTCAGCTTATTGGCACAACTCAAGTGTGAACTATTTACCTTTGCTTTAATTTCTCAGCCTAATTTATCTATCTATAAAAAGAGTTGTCCGCCTCCATCCTGCCACTTTGATGAAAGTTGGCACAGAAACAACACCAAGAAGTCTGAGCTGGAGGACAAGCTTGATCCTTAAGCTTCTATGATATTATAGACATACTTTTAGAAACCCATCATCCAAAGGATACAAGATAACCTGAGGCAGTGACTGAAGAAAAAATGGTGATGCACCTGTGAAGATATCTGGTGAGTGTAACCTGAAATTGTATACATTTTTCAAATAATTCATGATGGATTACAGTAATAATAATTACAAATATATGCTATGAAAAATCAGAAAGGTTTTAACCTTGGTGTTATGAAATTTTTTGATTTAATTTTAAAAGGCCCTATTAATTAAAGATGAAGAGTCATGAAGTTCTGACTGAAAGAATTTCAAAGAGGATTTCCACTAGAAGACATATAATTTTAATTTCATTTCTCAAACAAGAGTAGGAAGCCATTGTGTGGTTTTTACAATCTTTTTTTCTTTTTCTTTTTTCTTATCTGACTGATCAGACCCATAAGGTTCTAAAGAGCTCCAAATTTTTTACTTTACTGCTTCAATCAAAGATGCAAGAGTTGATTCTATAGATTGAAGCAATATAAACTACAAATTAGTAAAGACTCTTAATCAGTGATGTGATTGGTGTATAAGCAATAAATTTGTTTAAGGTTTCTGGATGGAGCCTGATTAGTAAATAAGGGGTTCTGCTGTGAATCTGTCTCAAAGGAAGAAAAGGATCTTTGCACAGGAGTTAGCAGGGAGCTTTAAACTAGATTTGAATGAGGAAGGGGATAAATCCAGGTTTGCTACGTGTAAACCTGGGAGCAGTACAGCAGTGTTTGAAATCCTTCAGTCTGCTATTTCAGTGTAAGTAGGGGATGTAGATCCATCCAGTGGTAAAGATCCAAGGTTTATTAGTGTGATACGAAACCACAAAAATACTTGAGAATGATCATATAGAAATTAGGGCTAGTCCCCCTCAAAAGGTGTGGATTTAATAGCCCAACTGAAGTGCATCTATACCAATGCTCACAGCATGAGCTACAAACAGGAGGAGCTGGAAGCCATCGAGCAGAAGGAAAAATATGAAAAAAATTGCCATCACAGAAATATGGTGAGATGACTGTCAAAAGTGACATGTTGCAACAGATGACTATAAACCCTTCACGATGGGATAGGCAAAGAAGGAAAGGTGGTAGAGTAGTCCCGTATATTAGGGAATGTTTTGATTGCCTGGAATCTAGTGATGGTGATGACAGGGTTGAGTGCTTATGGTTAAGAATTGGAGTGGGGAAGGCCAAAAAGGCAGACATGATGGGATTTTTTTTTTCTGGGATTTTACCCTTGACAAAATTAATTATATCAATGCAAGTATCTTCTTTTTCTCAATGTCCTAGCTCTGCTAATGTTATTGATGCACTCAAATGCTGTAGGAGTGAGGTAACTTTCTCCTTTCATCTCCTAGTGTCTTGGTCTGAAACCCACTCTTTTAGTGTCTGAAACTGCTTCACAGTTACTTTTGTAATTTTTGTAACTTTTATCATTGGCTATGACATCTGCCAGAACAATCTTCAATAAGTCCACTAATAGATAATCCTGATCTTAAGTGGAAGTTTCACTGATGCAAGAGAAATGAATGCTGATTCTGCACCTGGCTGAGGTAACCCTGGATGAATGTACAGACTGGGGAATGAGATGCTGGAAAGCAGTGACAAAGAAAAGGACCTGGGGGTCCTGGTTGATGGCAAGTTGAACATGAATCAGCAGTGCCCTGGCAGCCAGGGGGGCCAACCCTGTCCTGGGGTACATCAGGCCCAGCATCGCCAGTCAGGCAAGGGAGGGGATTGTCCTGCTCTGCTCTGAGCTGGGGCAGCCTCAACTCCAGTGCTGGGGGCAGTTTTGGGTGCCAAACACCCAACAGTGTAAGAAAGACATTGAACTATCAGAGAGTGTCCAAAGGAGGGCAACAAAGATGGTGAAGGGCCTTGAGGGGAAGCTGCATGAGGAGCAGCTGAGGGCACTTGGTCTGTTCGGCCTGAGAGGTGGAGACTGAGGGGAGACTTCACAGCAAGTTACAACTTCCTTGTGAGGGGAAAAGGAGGGGCAGGCACTGATCTCTTCTCTCTGGTGCCCAGTGACTGGATCCAAGGGAATGGCCTAAATTTGTGTCAAGGGAGGTTTAGGTTGGATTTTAGAAAAAGGTTCTTCCCCCAGAGGGTGGTTGGGCACTGGAACAGACTCCCGGAGAAGTGATAACTGCACCAGCCTGACAGAGGCCAAGAAACATGTGGACAATACTCTCAGGCATATCGTGAGATTCTTGGGGATGGTGCTATGAAGAACTTGGAGTTGGACTGCGATGATCCTTGAAGATTTCTTCCAACTCAGTTTAATTTGTGATTCTGTGAATAAAAGAGAATTTGATTCTCCATTGTTGGATTTTTTGCATGTTAGTTCTATAACTTTGGTGAGACACACTAAGTGTTTGACTTCCTATTTTTTGATGTCCATTTAGTTCTCTGCTTTCCAATAAGGAGCAGTATAAGACAGTTTAATCTGATGGCTACTTGTCATAAATGCATGTGTAGAATTATGGTCTTTGTAACAATAACATTAATATCTCAACTGGCACAAGGCTAGATATATTAATATCTACTAAGCAGTAAATAATATAAAGCCATTTTTCCCCCTTATTACTTCTTTATTAGAAATAAAATGGTTTATGACTTTTAAAAGCCTTCTAAAATGTTTTCCATGTTTGATCTTTACTTAAAGACACAAAATATTAGTAAGACCCCAAGACAAAAGAAGTATCAGGAATAAGCTGAGAGACTAAAGAAATTGGAAAAAAGGATTTGTCTAAAAATACTTCTAGAGACTGCAAAAATAGAAATACAGACTTGGCAAGAGTGGAAAGATCTGTTTGCAAAAGAAATAATAACATTGCAATTTATTGGTTTTTATTCTCCTAAACAAATAAGGATAAAAAAATTGGGTTTGCTATCTGATGAGGGTGGATACTTATGAGGATAAGCAAGATAATAATGATAGTATGTCTCTCAGCTATCTAAAGATATCCCAAAACCTTTGTATCACATTTTAGTAGGGAGAACTGCATAGCAAAGACAAGTGGGATATTGAGTTCATATACAAAAGAAAAAAGAAAACTATCACATATGTAAAGAGAGTAGAATTTAAGCTTTTTAAAAAGTATTTTTCAGTTGAGGAGCCTGACAATGTCAATCATATAGTATTGTATGAATTGGCACACACAATCACAATTATAGCAAGTGATGATCTTTAATATGTCTGCTGAACCAGGGCTAGTACTGTGTGATTTTAGAAAAGCAGATATGCCACTTACATTCAAGAAAAACCAGAGAGTTTGGTTTGCCCTTGGTAGTAAAGTAGGCCAAATGTGGTCTGAAGCCCATTGCTTTAAACAAAACCACATATTTTCCATTTGTATATGACAAGAATGCAGAGAATAATTTACGGTATAAATGCAAGTGCAAGAGTGTGTGTGTAAATCTAACACGAAAAAACTGTCTGAGAGGAGGTTTTAAATAATAATTAGAGAATTACAAAGAGGTACAGAAGATTCAACATGAAAGAAATATAAAAGAAACAAAGAAATTTGTAAAAGGTAGAGGTAGAAGCCTTGGAGCAGGATGAGGAGCAGTGACTGTAGCTGAGTCCAGTAGGGCATCACCTGTGGCAACCCCAGCCCTGTCTTCACGAGACTCAGTATTTCCTTTTGGACACAGAAACAGCTTACAACTTGCCAACACCACAGGAACAGTGTGGGGCCACCTCTGCTTCGAGTGTGTATGGGGGTCTACATGGGGGTCCTGCCCACAGATGGTGCCTTAGTGGGATACCAGCAGTGGCAGGGGTACCTGCTCAGCTAGTGCATCCACATCTTCACAGAACAATCTGCATGTGGTGGACCCTCACATTAGATGGATTACATTTCAGCAAGAGTGTGATTGTTGTTTTCAGGGATGAGTTGTAGAAGGGTTGTTATGAAACTGTAAGTGTTTGATAACATTTTATGTGTCAAATATTGTGGTGTATCTTTTGTTCTGCTTTTATTGGTGGACAGTTAATGTTAATATATTGAAAAATTGTGTCTATACTGATTAGACTAAACTATGTGAGCTGTTTTCCCATTAGACCAGCAAATTAAAAAATGAAAATAATCTAAAATCACAGAATATGTTGAGTTGGAAGGAACCCACAAGAGTCATCAAAGTCCAACTCCTGTCCCTTCACAGGACAGCTCCAAGAATGACACCATATGCCAGAGAGCATTGTTCAAATGCTTCATGAACTTGTGTACACCCCAGGCTTGGTGCTGTGACCACTACAGCAGCCCTAGAGCCTCGACAGGAATCTTTCTCAGAGCCCAACCACCCTCGTGGTGAAGAAACAGGATTTTCTGACATTTAATCTAAAGCTCTTCTGACACAACTTCAGGCCATTCCCTTGGGTCCTGTCACTGGTCACCACAGAGAAGAGATCAGTGTCTGCCCCTTGTGAGGAAGCTGTGTGCTAGGATTAGGTCTTCCCTCAGTTTTGTCTTTTCCAGGCTGAAGAAGCCAAGTGACATCAGATGCTCTAAGTATGACTTCCAAATGTTGCATATGTTCCTTGCCTTTCCATCTCCACTTTCCAATTTTCCCTATTTTCTGTCTTTCATGTAGAAAAGAAAGTATGAAGGCCAAGTAGAGTGAATCCTAAAAGGAACTGAGATGTGTAGGCATGACAATATCTAAGAGAGATTGAAGTATATCACTGAGAACTAAAGACATATTCAGTCAAATAAGTCAAAGTTTTTTGGAGCTTGACCACTCACTTGAGTAGTATTCTCCTGCATTAGAAAAGGTTTGAACAAAAGGCTGGAGACATTAATGAAAAATGGCATAAAGATTAGTGAATGTGAATCACACCTGACCAATTTCATTCATGTTTGGAGGGCACTACTGATCTTCTATTAAATAAAAGAAGGCAGCAGATCTAAGCTGTCTGGATTTCAGATATCTACTTGCAAAGGTGCCAAATAGGAAAAGGTGAGTGAAAATGGAGAAAGAGTCTGAAAGAAAAACTTAGTATAGAGAGAGAATTAACAGAAGAGTATTCATGGATACATCATACTGAAATAGGGCTACTAAAATGAACACCTAGTGAAGCTTTTAACAGTTAACATTCTATGAACAAAAGAAAAAGAGGAGCATAACATATATGTGAAGCTGAGAATTCAGTTTTAGTCTTAAGTTTTATCAATGTAGAAAAATGCATTAAACATTATTATTAGTCCAGCTACAATAATGCTAGCTCACATTTCTAAATTATCTAATCAATACAATATAGATCTTACCAGTAATATTAAAGGTAGAAGTTGTTATATATGACAAACTTGCCATTACCTATCCCTTTCCCCAGGCAGTGTCCTCATCATTCTAATATTCCTCTATATTCTAAAAAGGATGGTTTTAGCTGGTGTAGGAGGCAGCAGCAAATTTTCAGCATTGTGAGGTCTCTGCAGGGAGGCCTATGGTACTCATGGTGGAGAGGTTTCCTCCTGCTTGGATGTGAGCATTTCTTGGTTTAGTTTTCTTAGGTTTTTTAATCACAGCTCACTTTCCTCTCCCACTGTGGCCTGGCAGTGTCCCCCAGCCCCATGCACACAGAGGGATATTGTTTGGCAGACAATGACTTGGGGACTGGCAGGGAGCTTGTGTTCAGAGCTGAAGCTGAAGCAGGAGAGCCAGCAGTCACTGCCCATGGCACAGGGGTTAAACCAGTGACAGCTCAGGCTACGGATAGGCTAAAATCTGGCACTGAGAGATCAAGGTCAAGATTTTTTTATTCAGTAATTGCAAAATTATATGTCCTAGCTATGGAACTCCTCAAGAAATATCTATGGAGTGGTGCAATACAGCTTTCTTTTCAATTTTTTGGCACAAAATTTATGTATGTGTTGATAAATTTTTCTGATAGGTTTCTTCTTGGAAGGAAGAATTATTTTAACTGGGAAATATAGCAATAGAAATGGAATAAACATTGGAGACTAAAATATCTTTCATTTAGGAATTAATGAGAAGAAATTCTTCAAGAAGTTTTGGTCTCATTAGCTGAAAACTGCTGAGAAACAAAAAGTTTGCCTATATTAGTCATTGAAAGTCTACAGAATGCCACTGTGACATAATAAAAGTGGAAAAACAATCCTATAATTTGTCACACTAGGTTTTACTTACTGAATAAAGGAAATATTAATTTCATTATATGTAGTAAGGATCTTTTCTGTAATACTATACACATTTTTTGGCCCACCAAATAGCTTGTGAAGATGCCTGCAGATTGGAACAGGGGCAAGAAGGTCTCACAGCTGCAGTGATCAAGAAATGAGCCGGAGATGCAGGCTTTGTAAAGTTTCTTAGCAACTACTTTGAATATTAATGAGAACATATTGAATATCCAGGTGTGCAGGGATGTGGCTGTTGCAAAGCTCCCTAAAAGGCAGCAGCCTCTTTCATTTGCAGTCAGATGGGCTAACTCCAGGGGAGAAGCACTCAATGAAAAACACTAGACTTAGGGCCTCTCACCACTCTCCTGAAGGCAGCAGTCACTACTGCTTACTTCTAGTAAACACCTGTGAGACTACGCTTCATTTTCTCTAGTCTGTGTGCAATTAAAGGCCACCTGTTTGCATGCAGGAGTTGTTTGCAGCTGTTTCCCACAGCTGAGACCACTTCTCATTACTTTTCAGCAGATAGATGTTGTTTGTTGAAGCCAGCCATCAGCATCAAATTCCACCCGACTACAGCAAAACTGATTATGCTAGCGGTCATCAGTCTCAACCTAAAAAGAAGTAGAACCTTTTAAAATAAGACACTGTGGGAATATTCCTTCCATCCTCTATACCTGGTATATATCAGTGAATCACAGAATGGTTTGAATTGGAAGGGACCTTAAAGATCATCTAGTTTCAGTCCCCTTACCATGTGCAGGGACACATTACACTTGACCAAATTGCTCCAAGCTGCATCCCTCATGAATACTTACAGGAATGAGGTATCCACAGTTTCTTTGGGCAACCCTTTCCTATATCTCAACTCTCATAATAAAGAATTTCTTCCTAATATCTAGGCTAAACATGCCCTCTTTCAGTTTGAACCCATTTCTCCTTATCCAAGTACTATACGCCCCTGTAGAAGCCTCTCTTTAGCTTTCTTGTAGGCCCCTTTTAGATACTGAAAGGCTGCTCTTCCTGAAGCCTTCTTTTCTCCATGCTCAACAACTCCAACTGTCTCCACCTGTCTTCAAAGAAGAGGTGCTCCAGTCCTCAGATAATTTTTGTGTCCCTCACCTTGACTTGTTCCAATAGGTCAACATCCTTCTTATGCTGGGGCCCAAGAAATGGATGGAGCTCTCCAGGTGGGATCTCACAAGAATGCTGTGGGAGAATCACCTCCCTAATTTGTTGGTCCAATCTCTTTCAATGCAATCCAGGAGGTGTTTGACTTTCTGGGTTGCAAATGCACATCACCTGGTCATATTGTGCTTCTCAGCAACCAACACCCCCAAGTCATTCTCCTCAGGGCTGCTCTCAATTCTTTGCACAGCCTGTATTTCTGCTTGGGATTGCCCCAACTTGTGTGCAGGACCTTGTACGTGGCCTTGTTGTACTTTGTGATGTTGACACAAGTCCGCTGCTCAAGCCTGTGCAATTAGCTGTGGATGGTATCCCCTTCCTTCAGATTGTCAACTGCACTGCTCTTGGTGCCATCAAAGATGCTGAGGATGCACTCAATCCCACTGTTCGTGCCGTGACAAAGATGTCAAACAGCCCCAGTCCCAACACTGAGCCTGAACAGTACTGCCTTTTCATTGAGACTTTTGATAGTGAATGGCATGGTATTGGGATAATTAGCAGCTGCCTAAGCAGATGGTTAGAGAACAAAAGTTCTTTAAACAGTTCTCAATCATAGCTTCTTTAATTACTCACCATTCTGGCTATGGTGTTTATCAACATGATCCCTAGCTTGGCATAGAGGAGGCTACAACACACCATAGTATAATCAGCAAATCAGGCCTGTAAGGATTTTATGTTAGGGAGTGTAGATAAAGGTAAGCTCTTGGGTTCAGACTTCAGTCACATATACATTCTAGGAACAGGTTTTATTGAAAAGAAGAAAAAAGCAGAAGTTTACTATTTGCAAATGTACAAGGAGAATAAGGAACTAACTCATGCTGGCAAATAAACAAGTAGGTGTAAATTCACCAAGAAGAAACACAGGAAATTAAACAAAGGCTCCTAAACACCAGCAAGTGAGAGCTGAAGAAGTGGCAGGAATAAAACCAGCTTATTTAAAACTATGTTTATATATCAGATAATTGACTATGACAGGAGAAACCTGGTTTTAGTATTTTAAGAAATTCTTTCAAATTATATGTCCAATACTCATGGGATTTTTAGATATGATCTTTATGGTGCCAAAAGCACCAGTATGTCTTGTTATTTCTTTGTGAGATCTAGTTTCTGTATTGCAGCAATGCTCAATCACCTGCTTGGGGTTAGGCAGTCTGGCTCCTGCCTGCAAGCCTTTAACCATGTAGGTAATTTTAAGTTTTATATGCATCACTATCTATGGGTCAGACAGCACCTGAGTGAGAAATCTTCATGAAAGGGTAAGGTAAGATTTGGTTGATAAAGTCCTTCTGTGGCTTTAATCCAAAATCCTTTTGCAATACTGTCTGAGTTATGATAGTGGGGAAAAAAATTCAATTCCTTCTGCAAAAGTGATCCAAGGGCCGTCACGCTGCTCAGAACAAAGCTAGAGTAAAACCACCCTCAGTTCAAAAACTTGACATGGGCAAAATCCTAGCTGATAATTTTTTGAGTGGATTAGGGAGGATTAAAGAAGAGAGAGCAGTAGAATAAAAATAAGAAGATAAGAAATTTTTCTCCAGTCACCTCTGAGCATAGTAAATTGGTACCTCCAAGATTTTCACAATGCCAAATGAAACACTTTTGGTTTTGACACTTCACAATCCAAATGTCCAGACTGAGCAGCACTTGTAAGCTATTCTTAGACTGCAGTCAGAGCTCAAAAGAAGGAATAGAAAGTAAGCCAAATACTGAGATTTAAAGATTTAAAAATTACTCTAGTCCACTTTTTTTTTTGTATTGTGGTTTACATGTTTTCTTGTTTTTTTCTGTGAATATTTTAACTAATGGAATATTAATAATGTGTTGAAGCAATATGACATTCTACTGAATGTAGACAGCTTTTTATCCTTTTAAAATTCTTTATTGCAGTCATTAAAAAATGTTGTCCTTGCATTCATCAGAACTTGATAACTGCTAGGAAATTCAGGTCATGATCTTACTGATATTCTTGATTTTTCTTTCTTTATGCATATGTGTATGTATACGGGCAAAGCTACTCGGTAACTATGAATCATTTTTCTCACTATTTGTGTATGTGTGAGTTGGGGATGTGGCATATCAAATTAAATATATCTCTCCCACAAAAACATACTGAGAGACCAGATATTTTTCCTTCCCTTTTGTTTTGGTTTTTTTTTGGTGTAGGTTTTTTTTTTTTTTTCTTTTGGTTTGGTTTTTTTTTTTCTAACTTTCCAACTTCTTATTTTCCTTCTACTTCTGGGTTTTGGTTCTTTGCTCTGAAACTCAGGGGGACCTAAGATTTGCATTAAATGGAAGAAAAAATAATGCATTCTGGCAGGATATTTAAGGAAGGCAAGTAACATACATAAAGTTTAAGATTGATTAGAAGGTCTACAAAAACATAAAATATTTCTTTTTATTTCTTTGTGGCTGTGTCTATTGCTAGTTAGTGCACATTTTCTCTATTCAGTTACCTAAGAAAAAGCTTTGGCTTCCTAATCACCTGACAGTATTTATTCTGAAATAAAAGTAAATTGTCACCCTTTTTTGCAAAAGGTATAGATAGCTCATGTGAGGGATATTAAATGAGGATGTTATGCAACTGCTTCTTTTTCTATACAGGTTGCAAAATCAGTTCTGCACGGAAAGCCCAAATCCTGCTCAACTGACTCTGCTTTTGTCAGAGTAACTTCTGGCAGAGAAGCCATAATAAGGTAAAGCTGGAGAAAAAACTCATCTTCCAGTTATTTATTGAGGGGAAGAAAAAAAAAAAAAAAAAAGAGTCCTTTGATAGCTAGGACTACATTCAGAAATTACACTTTATTACACTTTGAGGCAAAGATACATTTTTGCTTAAATACATTATTTAAAAATATATTAATGAACAATGCACTGGTTGGAGCCTTACTGCTGTTAGCAGTTCTATAAGGAGTCTGCAAACTTATGTCACAAGCCAATTCCTTATACACCCTTGCAGCAGCTTCAGTCCTGTAAGTGATCACATAGGATGCCTCAGTCTGGCATTTGTCCACCCCTCATCACCACACCTGCTGCTCAAACGTGGCCCCTGAGTGTTTGCATACCAGGAAGGCTATAAGACAATGCTGTGATGATTTCTTATCACCAAGGTCAACATCACTCCCTCACAGATAATTGTGTTGTCTCTGGCTTTTCTACTTCCAGTTAGATGTTTCCTTGGCCACAAGTTACCCATGCTAGGCAGTTATGATTTTAATTTCCCCTTCAGGTAGCTGAGGGCACTTCCCCCTCAGCTGCTTCTATTCTTAAAATAAGGATGACTTTAAATCCAGCATTGTGTCTGATATTGGCCACATCTGGTAATCAGTAGGGACTGGACACAGGTAGAATGGATGAAGCTCATTTTTTGTGTCATAAAGAACATAATACTAATTGCAAAAATTGATGCTTTATTTGTGTTAGAGCAGCTCCCTTGCTGTAGTGTGTTGAAAATCAGTCATTGACAATGGCCAGGAGCAGAACCCTAGGCAATGATTATAAGAGGTGGCAAAGCAAATTTTGATATTTGCCTAAATAGCTCTGTTATTAAAACTGCAATTAGATCCTTCCTACTACATGTAGGCAGCTTAGAGGTGCCTTAATGAAGGGTGTACAATATCACTATTTTTTCTTCTTCCATTAGAAAAGACATTGAAATAACTCAACATTTTATTGCAGTATTCTGTTTTTAAACCTGATGCAATCCTATCAAATACAGCAAAGAGTACTTGTGAACCTTTCTTACAGAAAACAAAAACAAAAAAACACCTGTAAACCAATACTAAAACAAACAAATATTAAATACATTATGGGAAATCAGAAAGACAAAATACAGAAACCTGGAAAAATACAGTGAAGCATTCAGCCCAGTTTTTTTGTTCATAAGAAAGAGAATTATTAGGATATAAATAAAATTTCCAAATGCGTTTTTTGTAATATGTGCACATTTATATTGTGCCCACTTTGCGGTGGTGTCACTATGCTAGAGGGAAAAGATACAGATTTTAAATAATAAAATAAACCGACTTTTTTTTTTAATGCTTGGTTGAATACTTATACTTTGCTAAAATCCACCCAGTGGTAGAACATATACACTTTAATCTGAGTCACAAGAAGCTATGTTTCAGACAGGATGAATAGTGGTTGATCTATATCTATCTAACAATCCATCCATCCAAGTTTGTATCCTAAGTTCTTCATTAAAGTGTCTGAAAGTAGTTTCTTTCCATACTCACTTCAATGCAATAATATCCATGCCATTTTGATTCATTTTGCCGGATGACTGTGAATAAAGAACTTATTAGACACTCTACTCATAAAACTGTTGAATACTGTTTATACTTGGGGAGATGACAAACTTGATGAGTCAATGTTTTCCATCATCCATCTACATAAGTTCACATATTGGCAGTCCTAACTATAGTATCTGAGTGTCTCCATAATATCTGAGCACTACTTGCTATGTTAGGTTATTAATCATAAGAGACTGTGGATTGGATTCCAACCTTTCTTCTTTCATAAGTGTTTTATTTTTGGAGCTCTGATTGTTCTTAACATACACTTCTTTTCACTGTAATAAGCTCCTTATACTGGATGGATACAAGTGAAAGCAGAAGCATGCCACTCAGTATCATTTTGATTACACCCATGCAATATTACACTGATTTTTTACTTACCTAGAAGAAGATTTCAAAATAAATGCTAAATATGTTATTTTGCATAAATAGAATATGTGGAGACATATGTCCTATGAAGACAGTAGATAAAAAAGTTTAAAAATGCAGGAAGGAAAAAATTCATTTAAAAATTATTTTTAATATTTGAAGAAGTAGTTTATTGATAAAATATATGCTTAAGACAGAATTATCCTTTGTCCAGAAGATGACAGCTATATTTCTTAAAACGTTATATATGACAGCAGTATAATGATATTTCAAAAGTCTTTTAATGTATTACTTAGATATCTTTACTCTTTGTAACAAAATTTTGAAGGCCTGAAATTACAGGAAAATTATATGAAACATTTGACCTGAAGCACCCCACCTCATCCCAATCTTCCAGACTGTTTCTTTGTATTAGCCTACTCAGATAACAATATGAAGTAGTAAAACAGATTTCTGCCTTTAAATATCCTTTGGGAGAAAAATGGTAGTTCAAACTATTACTTTAGTGTAAGAGTGCTGCATAGCGCTGCAGAGAACCAAGAGAAGAAAGCATGACAATGAGGAGCTAGTCAAGCAGTTTTGCCACAGCCTTTGTCAAGGGAAATGCAATATAAATAGGAATATCCATTCAACATCCATCAAATGCTGAGAATGTCTAATGAGTTCTGGGTTACTGTTGAACTATCTTGAGCGGAAGGTTTAGGTTATATTCACAAAAGGGAACAATTAATTATTTTTTTTTAATAGTAAAAAGTTACTCAGGACCACATTATTCATTTCTCACTCCTATTGGTATTTACTTTAATAAATCATCCTCTTAGAAAACTACTTTCATGGGTAAACTTTGGTTAACATAGGAGCTTAATTATCAGACTTTTTATATTTTATTGCTATATTTGGCAATAGTTCCATAGTAACTTGTTTAAAGAGGGAGGTTGGACCAGATGAGTCACTGTACCCTCTTCCAACCTTACCCATTCACTGACTCTGTGATTTTGCTGACATTAATTTTAATAATAATTCCTCTAGAATGCCTTCTTGGTAATTTAGTTATGTAAAAGGCCTCTGATTTCATCAGTTTACTGATTGTTTCATTTATATTCTGCGTTACTGGATTCTTCCAGTACTAATCTTCTTTCCTTCTCTCCCCACACCTGCACCTCTCTTCTTTTATTATCCATTATGAAATCCACCTTGAAACACAATAATAAAACTGAGCTCAAAATAGCAAAACAACCCCCTCATGCCCCCAAAACTTGAATCCTTTCTTACAGATTTTGTACTTCCTTAGCATAACATCTAGTTCTAAAATTCAAGAGGGACTCACTAGACAATCTTTCTTTCTGTTTCACCTGCACTAAGTGAGATTGACCCTCTGGAATCAAAACAAACATCCCCCCACAGGAGTGATACATTAATTCATGTATAGCCTCTCTTCCTCTTGTTATTGGCTGTGTGTCCCAAGAAAACTCCCAGGTCCCAGCTACTTAAGCAGCTTTTAAGCTTTAAAAAACTCTAGATACTCTACTCCCATAATCCAAGACCATCTTTTCCCACCCACATTCAGTAGCAGCTCACACTTCTGCCCTGGCAGTGTGTCCTGCCGCTGGTCTCGCCCACACACTTCTCTGTCTAATCTTCCAGTGACTCCCTGAAGAATGAGAAGGGTCAGCATCTTAATTTAGGACTGGTTCTCAGAAAAAGGTGTGTACCTCAGCCGTGGGTCCACCACCCCCTACAAGAGTCAACAGTTCAGTAGGCATTGATTGCCTTGGTGAACCAATTGGTTTTTTCCAATGTATGACACCAGTCCAATGCCTTCAGTATTTTCCTAAATCCTTCTCCAAAACATCCCTATCCTGGATATAAAATGAGAAAAATGAAGAAGCAGAATAGTAGAGGCTTGCCTGCTGGTGGGACTAGCCGTTTGAATGAACAATTACATAGGTTTATTGTATATATGGATAGACAGACAGACACACAGATAGATAGATAGATACTTAGATAGATAGATAGATAGATAGAATATAAATAGTTACAATGCATCATCAATAACTGAAAACTCTTGAAAATAATTTATTTTCAAAGGTCAGATAATTTTAAATATAATAAAATCTAAATTACGTAAAATATATGCAAATTTACATTTTTTCAAAACTATAAACATTTTTGATCCCTTATTTTAATAATGGGATCAATAACAGGTAGTGGTGCATTCATTTAAAAAAAAAAAAAAAAAACAAAACCAAAACCAGAACAAACCAACACAATGTTTTCCAGTAAATATATCACTGTCCATTACCTGAGAGAAAAATTATTGATTCTTTTAAATGTCTGTTACACAGCTTTCTGCAGGACACATTCTGTACTCACTTTACAGCACTACTGCCTGAGACTGATAATTCAGTCTCTGCAGTGTGATTCCTAAATACCACATTTGAAGAGAGGAGCTGATAAGCATGTCATGGTATTCCAAAAGCACGATAGTTAGAGCATCTGTTAGTTGTCCTGAGATAATTTTTGATCACTGTGTGTGCACAAAAATCAAATGTACAAAAATGTACTTTTGGAAGGCAGATAGAATGCTAGTAGTTTATGATGTCACCCAAAATAGAAAAGCATTACATAGCTCTGCAATCCCACACAAGTAAAGATCATTTTAAGCTTTCTACTGAAGATGTATTTTCCCAGGTGGTCAATTGCACTTGTCATCTGTTATTTTGGAAAATGCACAGAATTTAATAGATGAGGTATATCAAACTAACTACATTAGGAACACACCAGCTGTCAATATGGCTTCAGCCCAACAGCATCTTTTGGGAAAAGCAGATTCGAAAATGAAGACAGTATACTATTAGTCTGATAGAATGATTATAAGTTTCACCATCTGTTGAATATTTCACTATTAATCGTGATTTGTATCAACAGATATTTTCTACAATCCACATTTTCTTTTGTATACAAGAAACAGCAAAACAGAATGATAACACATTGTCTCAAGTAAGGATGTACCAATGCTGAAGCTAAATCAGATGAATTTCATCCTGGTTTAACAAGGTAGATATCTAGGCTATAGATAGATATCTAGGATATAGATATCTACCAAATATTCACTAATTACAGTGAATACATCTAAAAATATCAGCTACAGAACAGAAATACAAACTAGAATTATCCATCTTTCCCTGAAAAACTTACTCATTTTGCTTTTCAAATGTATTCCATTGTGCAATCATATACTAGTTATGTTTAATATATTTAAAGCCCATCAGCTGAATGCGATTGGATTTTAATTACATTTAATCAAACATAAGTGCAAAAGCTACAACAATTTCAAAATGTTTCATGGCTAGATCTAAACTAGAGAGGAATTTCTTGCATGTAAAATTGAATGTTTAGTCAATCTATTTAATGTGAAGGACCATCACATTGTTTAAATGTATATCAGAAAAGAAAGGTAAAGAAATACTTAATTAGATTTGAGTCTTGGTTTTGTGGGTTTGGGGTTTTTTGATTTTTTTTTCCTTATATTTTTTACTGTACCTCATAGCCCTAGGGGGTTTTGTTTCATTCTTTCTTCCTATATTTCTTTCAACATGATCCCCATCTGTTTCCAAGTGAAAGGCCTAGTTCTAGTCCCAGTCACTATTCTTCAATGTTGGCTTGTTGCCTATTACATTAATAGGCTCTGAGCAGGACTATAGCATTTATTTAGAAGTAAGATGAGACTCATGGTCAGACTAGGGGTTGATAACATTTGCAACACTGTAAGCATATATTAAAGAATTTTGAAAGAAAAATCTGGTATTATTTAAGTTCTTTCATTCTTCTCATCTTAAACTAATATTTTCCTTGACTTGAAGATAAGCCACTCATGTTATCTTTTTCCAAACAGGAATTAAAGCAAAAGGAAAAACTGTTGTGGTACTACAGCTTGGAAGCAAGACTCAAAGTACTGCTGAACTCATTACAGAAGTAGATGTGCTAGAGGGCTACAAGCCCTGGCAAGTCAAGGCAAGACTCTGAGAGAGGAAGAGATCAAGGTGTATGTTTGTGTGCAAGACAGTGCAGGCCTTTACAAGTCTGTACTAGTCCATAGTTAAGCAATGTTACTAAGAAACATAGATATGGTTGTTATGCATGAAAGGTATATAAACCAGCAGTGTGTTCCATAAAATTAGCTTCATGATGCAAACCATGGGGACCCCATCTCTTCAATCAAGCAACAAGCTGTAACAACAGGTACTTAGTATTATTGCCAAAGCCACACACTGAATTCAGACATTTTGTTTTCTCAAAAGCTTTTTCTACTTTGTCTTCTTTCTATTGAAGTAACTATAATTTCTGCTCCTCCCCCTGCTATTCTTGTAACTTCATTAACTGATTAACAAAGGGAAAATAAAACAGAACTCTGCAGTGCCTAATATGAGAACACATTCACTATAGGCAGGAAATTACTATAGTAATTTTCACTATAGGAAATGACAATCCAATATTCAGAAGTCTCTGGAAAATCTGAGAAATAAAAATGAAGACATTCACTATTTCTCAGCTTGGCAGCCATACCAGTGATTGCTCAGGTCATTTGAAGCATTTGACGATATCTACATTAGTAGGGGATTTTTTTTGTTGGCCTCTTTGGTTTTTGTTTGTTTGTTTGTTTGGTGTTCTCTTTTGTCACTGTTTGGAAATCAGTCACCACAGCAAGTGTTATCTTTTAGGACAACAGTTATCAATCTAATAACCAGTGCTTACCAAACTCAGAGCCAGCTGAAAAACAGGTTTTCTACTTACTGGGGAAAAAACAATGTCCTTTTCAAGACATATGATGAAAAGTTGATATACCAACACTAAAAGCTTCTTGAGAATTTGCTGTGACAAGAACACTTTAAAAGTCAGTATCACGTCCATCAAAGCAGAGATAACTTTTTCAATTGGTCTTGAAGCTTCATATGGAATTCTGTTAGAAATATAACTTTCTATGGGAAATATGTTGAGTAACATATTTGTTCCTTTAATATTTCCTTCATGTTCATAAAGAATATTATTGACAAAATTAAGAGGAGTGGGGTTTTTTTTCTTAATTTCATGTAAAGATCTGTCCCTGGAGAGTCATTAAGAAAGATCTCCATGTTTTATAAGTGCAGCATCAGGCCACCACTGTGTCTGAATGGATGTAGAGGGAGACTATTACAGATGTACAGCAGATTTTTTGTCAAGCAAAGTTAACTAGACGTATTTTGAATTGATTGCCAAGGTTATGGCATTGCTGGCATACAACCAAAAAGCCCTGGTTTTGCCCAGTACTATTAAGGTGTTTTATAATATTAAACTGCAGCATTAAGGAAAAGGCCATATATTGGTATTTTCATTTTAGAGAAAGCACGTTTATAAAAGATCTTGAATAATTTTTCACTCTAGTGACAAATTCGAACACTCTAAATAATATTCTATATGAGCTAGACACCTAGTGATATCCTTTGTTTTTCTAAGACATTCTTTGTTTCCCATTGATTAGTGTAACATCACATTTTTATTTTTAATTATCAAGGTCTTTATATTAATATTTTAGTCCTTAGTCTTTATTGGAACTACTAGTGAACTGAGATTCATGTTCTGGCATCAGCCTTCTCTTCCCTTCTTACCAGCTCTTGAGTTCAAAGAACTATATCAATCATATTTTCAAGCCAATTACATTACTCTGGTTCTTTTGGATGACTTTAACGTATTTCTGAAGATGAAAATATGTCAGCCTGCTAGGAGCTGAATCCAAATTTTACATTTAATGACAGCATCTATGTCTATCTCTTTTCTTTGGTCAAGTAGCAGCTCCAGAAATGTTCATTATCCTCCTTTCTTTATAAAGCTTATCCTCCTATTTGTATTTTTTGAAGTCTGAAGTAAAAGGTCCATTTATCTGTTTAATATTTTTTCAATCTCTCTCTTCAGTCTTGAAGTAATGTTCAGATCTCATCCCTTACAGGACAAACTAAGCTCTGAAGGATATGGCAATGCAATGTTGCTTCACAACCAGGGATTTCAGCACAAGATGGTATTTTTAATATCCACTACAAAATAGAATAGTGACTTAGATCTGTGCATTTCAAATTTTTAGTTCCTTCATTGTTTCTTCCTACATTTCTACACCATAAGCAAAAGTTCTATCTCTAGCTCAGCAATATTTCTTTTGTAGTCTATTTTCTATAGAGTAAGGTAAACCTAATCCATCAGGTTTGGGGTTGTTGATATCTCTGTATAGCAGTAACTTCAGCAGTTATCAACCTTTTTTATTCTATGTGTTGGTAAAGAAGTGCTACAGACCCTAATATCACTGGTAAAGAACTTTTGTAGTGTTGATTAGAAGAGTTCCCTCCTAAATCAGTCTGAAAGACCACCATCAAAATGGTAACATTTAGACTTGTAAAATTCCTATGTTGATGTTAAAAATTTGTTTTATTTTTATTTTTAAACAGTTCTTTGCCTTAAAATCATAGAATAGTTTATGTTGGAAGGGACCTTCAGACATCACCTACTCCAATCCTCCCTTCAAAAAGCAGACATCTTCAACTCAAGTCAGGTTGCTCCATCCACCCTGACCTTGGATGTTTCCAGGGATAATGCATCCACCACTTCTCTGGGAATCCTGTTCCAATGTTTCACCACCGTCTTACCTAATCTAAAAAAGCTATTTTTTAAGTTTGAAACCATTACCCCTTCTGTTGCAACATGTTTTTGTAAGAAGTCTGTCCCTATCTGTCTATCAGCCCCCTTAAGTACTGAAAGGTTTCATTGAGGTCTTCCTGGAGCCTTCTCTTCTCCAGGCTGAACAACCCAGCTCTCTTGACCTTTCCTCATAGGAGAGGTGCTCCAGCCCTCTCACCATCTTTGTGACCCTCCTCTGGACTTGCTCCCTATGTCCTTCATATGTTGAGACCCTCAGACCTGGAAGCAGTGCTCCAGGTGGGGCTTCACAAAGACAAAATAGAGATGGAGAATCACCTCTCTCAACCTGCTAGCCATTCCTTTTTGAAGCAGGCAAGAATGTGGTTAGCCTTCAGGGCTACAAGTGCACACTATGACTCATATCCAGTTTTTAATTCATCACAACCCTTAAGTCCTTCTCCTCAGCCTTCTCCCAGTCTGTATTCATATCTGGGTTGTCCTGACCTATGTGCAGGACCTTGCACTCAGCCTTGTTGAATCTTATTAGCTCTCAAGACTGTACAGGTCCCTCTGGATGGTATCCCGTCCCTCAGGTGTGTCAGCAGCACCTGTCCCTTCTTCCCTGTGCATTTACTTCTTGCCCTTTAGATTGGTCAGCAGTTCCCTAGTCAGCCAAACTGAGCTCTTGCCTTCCTTTTCTGAATTCTTTCTTCTTCTGGTGACAAAGATCTCTCCTGCTCTGTGGAAAGATCCAAAAGCTCTCTTCTGCTCCCTTCTCCCTGAGGACAGTTTCCCAGACAGTCCTACTGACTAACTCATTTGAAGAGTTGAAATATTGCTTTCTTAAAATTCAGGGTGCTTTTTTTCTTCACCTGACCCATATCCCTAAGAACTGCAAATTCCATCAGTGTACAATCACTGCAGGCTGTTTTCAGTTTTGATGCCACTGATGAGCTCACTTGCATTGATGACCACCAGGTCCTGCAAGTCACCCCTCTGGTAGGGCTGTCTATTAACCAGGTCAGGAAGTTATCCTCCATGCATTAAAAGAATCTCCTGGATTGCCTATAGCTTGTTGTGCTACTTTCCCAGGAGAAGCTGGGGTGGTTGAAGCCTGAGGGAGGACAAAACCCTGTAAACATCATGCTGCCTTATCAAGAGAAGCCTGTAGCAGACACAGACCAAGAGGTTCCTTTTGTTGCCTTGGTCTCTGATTCTTACCTACAAGCTTTCAACTGTCTTATGGCTGCTCTTTAGAGACAACTCTTCATACTCAATCCCGTTCTTGATGCAAAGGGCAACACCTCCACCTCTTCTTTCTTGCTACTCTCTTATGAGGTGCCATCAACAGCTTCACTCCAGTCACAGGACTCATCCTTCTCTGTGTTGCCTGCATGTATGACTCTAGGAATTACCCCACAGCATGTCAATCCCCTACAGCCTCTGGAAAACTATCAGCCTCTAAAGAGATAGAATAAACAAAAACTAAGTACGTTTCATGCAAACCCCCTATTAAGAAACTGACACAAAGGAAACCCCCAAACTTAACAACTGCTTACATGCCATAATAGATGCCAGCACCAAGCCAACAGATCAATAATACAGTGAAGGATTAGGCAGAATTGCTGGCCCCCAAAACAAAGTAGCATCCTAAAAAAGAATACAAGTTGAGTCATAGTGGTTCTCTTTTGGCTTTTCTTCAATGTCTATGGCCTGGGGAAAAAAAAAAAAAAGTGAAAAAATCTAGCTTGAATGAACTGTCAGAATGAACTTCCCTACAATTCGTTTCCTGCCTCCCACAGTTCTATCCAGCCAAAAGGTATATCCAGTAACAGGCACAGCCATGCTACTTTTAAATGCATGACTCCCAAAGGGGAAAGAATTTTATGCATGGCTGCCACTGTATCTGGCAGTGAATCAGGGGCCTGTGTTCCCTGGACAGAACTAGGGAAGATTTATATGTCTCAGAGTAGGGTCAAAAACAGTCAGCATGCTGAACAAGCAGCTGGTAAAGTAACACCGAAATAAACTGTTGCAGAACTTCCACTTCAGTCTAGAATTTGAGCTGAAGTTTAGGCAGCTATTTCAGGATCTGATTTTAAAACATACTGTTAATGATATTTTGCATTTTCGTGTAGTAGATGTCAGAAGCATTTCTGCAGGGATTGTTTACCTGGGCTCAGTGATATTTTCAAGATAGGAATTCCTTTTCAAGATGTGAATTTCTGCCTACCCAGGCAAAAGCCTGAGCAGAGTGCTGCCCGTGCACAGAAAACACAACATCTGAGTCAAAAACCAGAAACCTACAAGACAGGTTCAGAATCTAGAAATAAGGAATCTCTCAACCAAGCAGGTTCCTGAGCCAGTAGGCTTGTATTAAGATGCTTCCTAGGATTACTGTCCTTGACCCAAGGATTCAAGCTGTTTACTGTGCAGTAACTCACCTTAAACACAGAGACAGAAATTGATCTCTCCCATCTCTCTTCTAGCAACAGCCTCAGAGTTAATAAACTTGCATGGAAAATATGAACTTGGATGTTTATCTCTTTACTTCCCATTAGTTTATATCAAAGCTATAGGAAAATATAAACCTAGACTTTCTGAGTGAATATTTTCTCCTGCAATAGAAATGTATGTGCTTTTTATTTGAGGTATAAAAGCAAGCTGTATATTAAGTACTGCTACATAATATCCTGTAGTTCCTCAGAAAAGTGCCAAATGTCTTCCTAGGAAAAACATACTTTCACATCAGTTTCAGTTCTTTCCTAAGGTCCTCAGGGACAAATTCAGCTGAAGCCAATGTTTCACCAAAACCGTAGTGTGGCTTTTAGTAGTGATCCGAAGTAAGAAAAAACTGAAAGCAAAAGGGTCCAGCCACCCCAATCACTGTAACAGCCCTGATGTCCTGTGTAGTTCATTAATGTTTTGTTCATCTCCCTGTCTTGGCTTAATCACAGCCAGCAGCCAAGCCCCACGCAGCTGCTCGCTTACTCCCCCACCAGCAGGGTGGAAGAGAGAACTAGAAGGGTAAAAGATGGAAAACCCGTGGGTTGAAATAAAACCAGTTTATTAGGGAAAAAACAAGGAGCACCCACAAACAGGAAAAGCAAGGAATTAAATCACTGCTTCCCATGGACAGGCAGGTGTTCAGCCACCTCCAGAAGAGCAGGGCCCCATCATGCATCCTAGTATTAACCTGTCTTTAAAACAGAATCACTCCATATTATTTCCTTTTTGATTTCTAAAACACAGGCTGTTATCCAAATTTTAAGCTAAAAAGCTAACCAGCCCAACAGATCCTGAATCTTCAAACGGAAATTGTGTGCAATTTCAGTAGTTTCTGCATACTTGCCTAAATATGTTTAGAAATGAAATTTTGCAAATGAATGGAAAGACAACAAATTGTGGCTGTTTGCAGATGCCTCTATTTGTAGAAGTTTCTATTTCTAGAACTCCCATTGTATGCAGTCTTCTGATCAGGAGAAAAAATTGTCCAGCTACTTTAAATGTGAAGTCACATGTTACCCATTTAACAAACTTTAATGGCTACCAGATAATTGGAATATTCTTAACCTTTACCTGGACTAGATACGTACAACCATTAAAATTCTGTCTATATGCAAGTATATTAAAATATATATATTTATTTTAAGCTTGTTTACACATTTAACAAAATGATGTAGCATTATTTATGGGTTTTCTTTATGTAGGATATGATTTATCAATTCCTGGAAGCTTCTATGTGATAGAGATCTTACAAATATTGTCAGTATATCAGATATTGAAATTATAAAGATGTTCAGCACACCTAAATAAAGTCTCTTTGGTGTAGATGATAGGAACTGGAATAGAACTGTCAGAGCCAAATTTATGAAAGATCTTCACAGGGCAGTGAATATACACTTTAAATATATAATAAACCTTACTCACAGATGGAGAAATAAGCTGCTGCTGCAGTGACAGAGCAAAAAAGTTGCTGCTTTTGTCATCTGTTAGAGCCAGCAGTTGTAATGGGAATGGCATCAGCAGCACTGTCACAATCAACAGTGCTGATAGATCTGTAGAACTGGAAGGAGACATGAGAATTTTCAGAGGGAGAAAGCTTATTTAAGAATTAATAAGCCTTTCTTGAAAAAGAAAGTTTAATGCATATGATACTGCATGAAGGAAGCTATTACAAAACAGAAAAGTTAAATTTAGTCTACAGCCCCACACTTGAGTTTAAAAGATGAGAAACATGATTTTCCAGATGAAATAAAATACCTTTATTTAATGTATTTTTCATGTCCTTCTGTGGTTATAACTGTGATGGTTCGAGGGTATAGCAACTAAGAGTTTGAAGAGTCCATGTTTTACTAGACCAATGGCTGAAAATAACAAAACCTCCCTGCTTTCAGCCACATAAGCCTTTAGATCTGATCTTTTAGGACAGGTTAAGAAATAAGGACAATATTATGAGCATGAAGAGCCCACATATAGCAGAAAATTAAATACAGTCTATGCAATGATTTACTAAATATTTTTCACATTTTTTTATATAAGACACTCCTTTGTGCTGACAGATATCTTTATGTACAGAAGAAAAGTGTAAGAATAATGTAAGCATAAGTATCTAATATTTATGTAGAGATGTCCTTCATAAATGACAATTTTGCAGAACTGGCAAAGGAAATGGTGGCATTTTATTTATGTGAAATAAGACAAAGTTCTACCATTTTTCTCTAGAATATTTTGTTAAAGTCAGATAAAAATAATATATTGAACTTGTCATCTGTAAGATTTTTCTTGTCAAGTACAGCCATCAGCAGCATCTGTCACTGCAGAGCAGTTGCTAGCAGTGATATCAGGTATTTAGGAGTAAGAGCAGCTCTCAGTTGTACAGGACTTTCAAGTCTTGCTTTTCCCAGAAGTGCATGCACTGTAGTTTGGGATCCTTGGTCCTAACCTATGCAATCCTAGTTGTGTTTATAATATCCTTCATTAACCAGCAGGTGATACCTTTCTAGAATTATATTTGTCACTGTACATGTATATGATATATGAGCGGTGTTATTCATATCTTTTCTTCATTTTTGTCAAGGTCAAGCTTCCTTTTAGCATTTCAGATACTTTTTGAACTCATAATCCATCTGTCTAGTCACTTAGCTGCCTTTCCAAGATGTTTTCTTGCTGCTTATCAGTACACTATTTGAATGCATCATGAGATTATTTATAAATGATGCATAAATCCTGGCTTTTTTTTCCTTAGTAATATGAGGGGAAATTTACATTTAAATGCATATAGGTGCAATTACAGCTATGAAAAAAAAAAAAAAAGAGCTTTGGCTTAAATAATATTCCAATGAGGAGGAGGATTTGCATTTAACTGCTTGAGTTTTGCACAAATTTGGGCAATTTTACAGGTATTGACAATTACACAAACCCAGAAATCTAACTGCCTAAACAAACATAATGGAAGTTGTTGGTTTGCTTTTTAGGGTTGTTTTTGTTTGGTTGATTGTTTTTGTCCTGGTACTGAATTTATTTTTATCAATATTGCTAAATTATTTTTATTTACACCATCTCTAAGTGTGGGGCCAGGGGGCACTACTAGGTTTTTGCCACCCTGAGCAACCTCATCAGGGATGCACATCCCCTAGCTCTGTCACAGGTGTGACTGTGCTCAGCTGTGCTCTGGCTACTGTCACCTACTGAATGGCCTTTCTGGCACTGTGCTAGACCACATCCAGGTCAGAGAGAGAGTGGGATTGCCCTTGGGTGTCTTTCCCTAGGCTGTGCTTGGCTCCTAGCTTGCATGTCCTTGTGGAGCAGCCTCATTCAAGCATCTGCCTGATCCTTGTATAAATTCTGATTCTGTTAGACAAAACTGACAGATTTCTGAATTATAAACTAATCACAAGACACACACAAACACGTAAAGAAAAGAAATTCAAGAATAATGTCTCACTGATTTATTAATTAGTCATTTATGAGTAAATAAAATAGGTTGCAGCATCTTTCCAACCAAGTTACCCACAGAATTAATTTTAAAATGAATACTGAGTAAAAAAAATTTGCCTTTTTACTTCTTCACATTTCCAGAAAGTAAATATTCTTCCCGATAGAATGATGATATAAACCACAGTAAAAATTAATAATATGATAATATCACTAAGCAACAGAAAATTCAGTCAGTTATTCATGACTACAAAGCATATTCTGACAGAGATGACCAAAACAATTAGAAAGGAATTTTAATGTAGAAAATTGCAAGTACAGTACAATGATCTACCTCACAATCATTTCAAAGTCTTGTGCAAGCTAATCTAGTTGATCTTGCTATGTATAGAGTGTTGAAATAATTTCCAGAGGTCCTTCCAAACTCCTCCTTTCTGTGATTCTGTGATTCAAAAGTTTAATAAATAAATTCCTCATGCTTTTGACTCTTCTAAAAACACTAGCCTTTGACTGAGCAAGTTTCACTTTCACCTCTGCAAGTACCATGATGGATAAGCACATGTACATCTTTAGGTTTCAGTTTCTCATAATAAACCTATACAAAAATCTCTCCCCACATCACAACCTGACATTCATGTCAGCCCTCTACATATGATGTGCTTCCTTCTTGCTTTATGCCCCCACCCCCTCACATACTATCTCACATTAGGATCTAACCACACAATCCTATTTCCATTCAAAGCAAGTAGTGTCACAAAAAAACTAATGTATGAAAAGAATTAAAAAGCCCATCTGACACAAAATCTCAGCAGAGATTCAGCAGCTTTACTTATTTCTCTCCTTAAATCATAGGTCGAGTGAATTTGTATCTGTTCTTTAAAACTCACACAAAAACAACCCCAAACCAATCAGGAAAAAAAAATCCAGAAACCAAAGATACAAGTTCCATTTTAGGATTTTGCTGAGATAGATTGCTAGTGGCTCAGTTTCCATACTAGAAATATGTCACAGGAGGTCTTCCTTGTCCTTTGAAACCTCTAATGTCTTGTGGGGCTTTTTACTTACAATTTAATGTAATTATAAATCATATATTTATATCTCTCCATTTGTATATATCTATATCCCTCTGTATATGGATGCAATAATACAATTCTACTGTTAACAGTCAGGGGCTCCCCCTAGTCACATTAAAAGGAAACACCTTCGGGAGCATACAGTTAGAGACAATTTTAGGAAATCTACTTCGTAAATTCCAATTTCTTGCCTCTCTTTTCATTCCTTTTTTAAAACAATTTCCCCTACATAATTCTATTTCATCTAAAGTGATGAAGATTTTGTCACCCTTGTGAAGTATTTTGCTATCTACAGATGACAATAAGAGCTACTGTATAAGATAGTAAACTATGTACATATGTAGGTTAAATACTAGGAAAAGGCCCTTCACCCAGAGGATGGTTGGGCACTGAATAAGCTCCCCAGGGAAGTGGTCACAGCACCAAGCCTGACGAAGTTCAAGAGGCATTTGGACAAAGCTCTCAGGCACACAGCGTGACTTTTGGGGTGTCCTGTGCTTTGCCAGGAGTTGGATTTGATGATCTTGATGGGTGCCTTCCAACTCATCATATTCTATGATTCTAGGAAAATCTTACATCTAGAGATATGATAATTTTTCATGGAACTGTGCTTACCCAGTCAAAAATACTACTCAACTCATCACTTTGGATACCCCAATTAAAATGGAAGCATACAGCAAATTCCATCCCATTAAAAGAATATATGGTTAGAAGATTGTTTGCTAACAATGGATTCAATCTCTTAGAATAGGGCTTATTTTGCTTGATGTCTATCTTCTGTGTTAAATGTCAGTGTTCTCATTGCACTGAAGAGAAGGCAGCACTTTCAAATGCATGAGATCTCACTTTAAACATTTGGTCTTGGATGGAAGAATAAAATGGTAAAAGTACCAACTTTTCCCTCCTAAGTGTGAAAAGTCTAGCCAACTAAATGAAATGTAAATGTGTATCGTTTAGACTCTTGCAACTGTTTAGGTAGTATTAAAATTCCAAAGTGGAAAAAAAATTAATTAGATTAAAAATATTTTATAAGTATTTGTTGCTTACTACTCTTGTGCCCTCTGCTCTTCCTGAATGACTGTAGCACTTAACTGATTTCCAGTAGAGATGATTATACCACCCTAGTATAACCCAGTACTGAATTGTTCTATGGAATTACACGAGATATTGCAGATGAATGATATAACTAAACCTACACTCACTTTTTAGAGGAACCGGGTTTGAGGTACTAATGTGAGTGACTGATTCATGAGACTGTGGCTGAGTTCTGTGACCTTCCAGATTCACTAGTATAGAATGCCTTAAGGATGAAATTTTCACACCTCAGTGAAAAGAACTTGTGATAGGAAAATGTCATTAGTAATTTGTAAACTCTGGGAAAATCAAAATATGATTCTAGCTGGAATAATTGGTATTTCATTATGAATTAAAGCTGCAAAAATATGTAAGCATCTGAATACTTATATTGTTAAACCTATATTGTCGTTAGACATCTTAGGTTCCTATATTTGTGGGATTCTAAATATGCCTTATATAGCTCATCTTGACTTCACAAAATTTAAATAAGCAGCTGTTAAGAATGGTTTTGTACATTTTATACACAAAGGAACATGATTTATTCCTGTTGTAGCCATATTTCAAATTGTTGAAGTTGCACTGATCTGATGTTTCAGTTCATTTTCATAAGTGTCATTAGCATATAATATGATTTTAACAGCTTCCTTAATTTTAAATTTGAATATTCATGGTATGTATTATAAATTCTAATCAGAATGATGACTATTGATATACTTGTTCACATCCTCACATGGCAATTTTCAGAGTTTGCCTTCATACCACTTATAGGACCAAGGGTATCCTTATTTCATGCTCTGGCTGTACATACTCTACCATTAAGCATTTGACACTCACTATTTGTGGTACAAAGGAAGTAGGTGCCAGATCAGGGACTGTGAATTCCATGTGTTTTCAGAGCCGTGTCCAAAATATATGTTCATCAACTTTAAGATGGTGAAGTAATAGACCATACATTTATGGGTCTTGGAGAAGTCATTACTTGAAACACTAAGGGTGTTTCAAGGGTGAATATTTCTAATAGAGAGAACAAGCAAAGTAGGCAACAGTTTTGATCTCTGTGTTCCTCGTGGCTACACCGAAAGTCCATTTGGACCCTTTGGGTCCTTGAAGTACTCTTTCCTGAGGGTTGGTTAACACCAGAGGAACTCCTAACTTTCCTAGTCCTCTCCAAAAAGAGTCCCTACGCAGTCTGGGAGAAGATAAAGCTCCTGGAGTGAGAGACTGAGAAAGGCAGTGTGGATTATTCCTCACTTGTAAAAAGGCAAGCAGCTGTGGGATTGTCCTCACTCAAGGACCTGGGTGTACTTGGTAAATAATGCAGAAGGATGAGGAGATCCAGTGCCTGCTTTCTGGAGAATTTTCTTCCTTGGGAAGAAATAACCAAAGATGTGAGTTGCATGTCGTGGGAAGTAATGTGGCAGAGACTACCTGAACTGATGAAGAGTGAGCTTCACAATGAACTGGGTGAGTGCAGAGAAGACTAAAATCAAGCTGGTGCTGGCATTCAGCAAACACATTGCTTCTGTTGTCCTGAGCAACCACCATGATGCATGAGTCCCAGATCATAGTCTGTTCTTCTGGACATTTTGTGGAGTGGCAGAGACCCATAGAGTGGGCAAATTAGCTCTCTCTGTTAAGGCACAGGGTAGTTAATCAGAATCTATAAATCATAAAGATGGTTTAAAGATGTAGCATAATTTATAAGAGTTGGTAAAAGGGGATTTCAGGAATAAGAAACATACAGTTGAATGGTCAGAAGATATGTAAATGTGTCAGATTATGTGGGACCAGAGCATTTTGCAAATGGTATGGAATAAGGGCTAGAGATTGTATTGGATTTGGCTGGGATGGAGTTAACTTTCCCCAGAGCTTCCCATGTAACACTTTGCTTTTACTTGTAGTTGGAAGATTGTTGACAATATTTTGACTGTTGCTGAGCAATACTCCTACAGTATCAAGGCTATCTTTGCTGAACTCCCACACAATAGCCATAAGGCTGGGTCCAGGCAAGAGTTTGGGAGGAGACACAGCTGGGACAGATAATACAAACTGTCCAAAGCAATGTCTCATATCGTATGACTTTGTGCTCAGCAATAAAAGCTGAAGGGAAAGACGAGGAAGGGAAGCAGTGTTTACTGTTAAGGTGATGCTCTCCAAAGCAACTGCTACATGTACTGAGACTCTGCTTGCCCAGAAGTCACTGGACATTACCTGGTGATGGAAAGTAGAGCAAAAATCATGTTTTGTTTTGCTTCTCTGCACAACCTTTGCTTTCTTTGCATAAACTGCCTTTATCTCAGCCCACATTTTTTTATATTATTTTCTCCCACTGCCCTGCTGATGTGGAGGATTGAGAAAATGACAAGCCAAGGCTAACCCACCATATTTACTTAAAATGCAGGTCCAGTCTTTGGAGTCAAAATATACTCCAGTGACAAGTCTTCATGCCTTTTTCATATCTGGAAAAATCTGAGCAACTAACAAGAAAAATAAAATTAAACTGAACATAGAGAGAATGAAAGATATGATGACAGAAACTAAGATATGATGACATTTTTAATAATAAAATCCAGTTTGAATTTATCCTTAATATAAGAGACAAAGATATTTTAGGTGGTGGAGGAATACCTAGATATGCAGTGGCCAGCATGAAAGAAGATGTGTGAGACAGAAATTATCTTTGCAATGACTGAAGGAATTGAATTTTCATTGACTTCTACAGGATAAAAAAATTGTGCTGGTTTGTTTTCTTAAGTCTCCACTAAATAACTTGTTTTTCTGGAAATCACTGGTTCTGACTACTTTTGTACATTCATAAAATAGATTGATATTTAATCTTTGGGGGAAATGCATCTGTTAACATTTTCTGCAAAGCATTAGTGAAAAGTGTTTCCCAATTAAAATCAGAAGTTTTCAGAGGATACAATGGAGTCATTATAGATATTTTCCAGAGAGTAGAAATCTCAGCAGGTGGAAAATGTTTGGTTTGTAATTAACAGTATGTAGTTATTGTTAAGGAACGTGATTTTTTATTTTTAAAGCTGACAATTTTACTTCTATGTTTCCATTTAAATTTTCTACCAGGAAAATAAATACTGAATATCAAAAATGAATGGTTAGATAAATAAAGATTTTTTTCTTATCAAGTGCATGAACTTCTCCTTTCTTTAGGCCAGTGATACTGTATGTCTCAGATGTCCTTTTTTTATATCATGACCCATCCTATGTTGCTTCTTTTTCCCATCCCTCTCCACTATTTTTTCTCCACAAAAGTACTTGCTTAATTTCTACCAGTCAATTCCCAAACATGAAAATAAGCTGATTTTAATCGAGTGTGAAAAAATGTCCAAAGATAGCATATCAAAATTTCCAAACACTGTTATGCATCATCAGAAGATGGAATTAAAAGAATAACTTCTGCCTCAGCAGCTCCAGACAACCAAGGAATACTGAAACACATTTCTGTATCTTCACTAGAACCAAGTATTTGCTGCAATTTGAGATTCAGATAATGCCTTAACACAATCTTTAAACTATTATCACACTTTTTTTTTTTAAATTTTGGAAAGACATTAATGGACATGAGGTTTTCTTTTCTTTTCTTTCTTTTCTTTTCTTTTCTTTTCTTTTCTTTTCTTTTCTTTTCTTTTCTTTTCTTTTCTTTTCTTTTCTTTTCTTTTCTTTTCTTTTCTTTTCTTTTCTTTTCTTTTCTTTTCGTTTTCTTCCCTCTTCTCTTCTCTTCTCTTCTCTTCTCTTCTCTTCTCTTCTCTTCTCTTCTCTTCTCTTCTCTTCTCTTCTCTTCTCTTCTCTTCTCTTCTCTTCTCTTCTCTTCTCTTCTCTTCTCTTCTCTTCTCTTCTCTTCTCTTTCGTTACTACTACCTATACAAAATGGTGGTTGTGCCACACAAAGATTTTAAAAAGTAAATCAAACTAGCCACAGACGTCTGGTCAATTTGAGAAACTGTTAAGTCAAGTAATGGGTAAATCAAATGAAGCTGATGAAAATCCCTTTCTTAATTGAATATGAAGAGCCAATATCTACTGGATCACAATGAGTTTTTGTCACATAACTCATTAAATACATAAATTGTTGAATGGCCTAATTGCCATAATTTTCTTTAAATATGTATAAGGGATAGAAGATTAGCAATGCATTTAACTAACTCTAAGTACCCAAAAACTGAGAGCTTTTCTTGAGCATCAATGGCACGTAATTCCTGTGAAAAGCCTCTTATAACCCTGTTTGTTTGTCTGTTTTTTTATAATTTGCCTTAAAATATTATCACAATTCACCCTTGAAGAAGGAATTCCACCTGATTTCAGAACCACATAATGTTGATGTGACAAAGATTGCAGTCATGACCTCAAAGATTTTCCTTATATGGATGATGGGAGCCAATCAGAGAATCCTGGGTGGGTTACAAAGAGTGGTTGTGCTTCTAAAGAGACCAGCTGTGATCTAAAAACTTGAATAAAATGAACAATAATTTATATAGAAAATAGTCTTTTTTATATAGTCTTCTCTAATTTGGAATTTTTGTCATCATATCCGAGGATTTTCTTTCACGGATATTCTCTCAACTATGTCATAGTAAATGTCCTTATTCATAGAAAAAGTCCATAGTCAAGTTTTCTTAAAATTGAAGTTGTGTATCTAGCCCTCATTTTGGTAGTGTTAATATAAATGTCTCTGGATGCTCAAATGAGATTAGTTTCAAAGAGGGTTTATATCTTTGGGTGACACTATAGTAGAAAGTAATTAAATAACTGCGCTCTCTCTTCCTCTCTCCTTTTATTCCTTCATAGCTTCTTCCCTTGTTTCAGACCTCTCCCCTACCCCATAAAATAACTTCTTAAATGGTATTATCTAGAAAAAAGTTGAGAATAATAATTGTTTAAAATTAAAAAAAAAATCTTCCAAGACTTTTTCTTTAGTAAACCTTATTTTTTTTTTATGTATAATTCTTTCATGTCCTAGACTTGTTGCTGGGAAAACAGCCCAGTCTGATTTGCAGTGTGCACAGTTTTTCTCTAGCACTTCAGCCTTTCAAGAGACTGATAAGTTTTGATCTGACATTTTAGCATTTGCAGAACAATGCTCTTAGAGGATGGGAGCTAGAAGGATTCTTTTCATAGCCAAAAGCTACATGGGCCATCACTTCACACTTTTCCTCTACTTTGTTGATAGTTTTTGCTTTTCTTGACTTAAACACATATGGGGCTTCCTTTGACTTAATTTTATGCTTTCAGACAGGCAGAAATATAAAACTGAGCAAAAAAGGTCACAGATAATATTCATTAAAATTTAATACAGCCATTTTCTCAGCTCTTCACAGGGGATTTTTATAAGTATAAACAAGGAAATCCTCAATAAGAAGAGTCTTCAACTCTGCTTTAATTTCTTCCTATAGTAGTATATGAAATCCTAGAATATTTAATAATTATCTGCTAGTGGAAAAGCTTTGTATATTTTTAATTTGCTGGTTTAGTGTATATTGAGATGATGATAAATAGCAAGTTGCAGGTAGTTAGACTTGTTGGTCATTCTCCCCTTAAAGCTTCACAGCAATTTTTATATAAAAACTGTGAGGAATGTTTTTTGACATGGGAAAGAAACAGAAAAATGAAACATGTAAAATTGCCAAATATAATTGAAATAATAAAAGCTTCAAGAACCAGATAATGCAAACTAGCTTCTAATGGAGTGATTTTAACATGCTAACACCATCAAGTAATTCGGGTAATATTTTATTTTGATAAATATACTTTACATCCTAAAATAGTAACAAGTTTTGGTATGAGAGTACATAATGAAATGCAAAATTATTTTTTTTTCAAATTGAAATTACATCATGTTAGTTGAATAAGTAGCACTAAACACAGAAACATAAGGTGGGAGAACATAGTATCAAATATGACCATGGAAGTTAAAATTTTAAAAGGCATCTCCCTATTATCTGTATGCTTGTAGAACATGCAAAAGGAAATACTAGAATTTGTGGAGATGGTAAAGTTATGAGTTTATCTTTATAATGAAGGAGCATGTATTCCCTGACAAAATAAAAATAAATATCTGTTCACTTCAGGTAATGTATTTTTTCTCCTGACACTTATTTGCACCTTATTGCTGAATAAGGCATATATATACGTGACTGGTTCTAGAAAAGTTAAATGACAGTAACTTTGGTCTATCTTATATTTCTCAGTGAATCTAAGCTATAAGCTTAGAAGAAGAATTGGGAACTCTTGCAGGCCTAGTGGAGATAAAGCAGAACTGCATCATCTATGTAAAATAGGAAAATAATACTAAATATTAAAGAATTGTAGATAGAAATAAAACAAATACCTCATAAGACTTCTACTTGTATGCTATTCATCTTCTCTTTCTACGTAAATGATAACATCTGCATCAGGTGCTTACAGATCTAGAAACATACGTTGCTGAAGAGTCTGTCAGGAATCAAATTTATAATAATATATCTAATGGGTTTCAACCTCCAAAGTCTTCATGTATTGAACCTTAAAATTTACCACAGGCAAAATCCTGTTAGTATGACAACTTTAAAATAAATGTGTTGTATGAAGTGGTAGGTTTGCCCTGGCTAGACACAAGGTGCCCACCAAACCCATTCTATTGCTCCTGTCCTCAGGTGGTCAGGGGAGAAAAAATAAAAAGTTCATGGATCAAGAAAAGTGCAAGGAGAGATCACTCACCAGTTACTGTCACGGGCAAAACAGTCTTGACTTGGGGAGTTAATTTAGTTTATTACCAAGGAAAGCAGAGTAGGATAATGAGAAATAGTCAAATGTTTAAAACATTTCTACTTCCAACACCCAACTTCTCCCTGCACTTAACTTCACTAGCTAACTTTTCTATCTCCTTGTCCCTGGCTGCACAGTAAATGTGGGTTGCAGTCAGTTCAGCACATGCTGTCTCTGCCACTTCTTTCAGCTCAGGGAGATGGCTCCTCATACTCTTTCCCTGCTCAAGTGTGGCAATTCTTCCCATGGGAGTCAATTTTCTGTGACTTCCTTTGAATCCTTGCCATAGACTTCAATTTTTCATGAACTGCTTCAGCATGGATGCCTTCCATGGAATCTCAAATCCTGCAAGCAAACCTGTCCAGTGCTCCTCTCTCCACAGGATCACAGGTCCAGCCGGGAGCCTGCTCCAGCATGAATTTCCCACAGGATCATAGCTTCCACCTTTGGGCATCTACCTGCTCTTTTGTGGGATCCTCCAGGGGCTGCAAATGGATCTCTGCTGCTCTCTGGATCTTCATGGGCTACAGGGTCACAGCTACCTCATTATGGTCTTCACCAAGCTGCTGAGGAATCACTTCTCCAGAGCCTGGACCATGTCCTCCCATACCTTCTGCACTGACCTTGGTGCCTGCAATGTTGCTCATCTCAAAATTCTCACTTCTCTCTTCTATGGCTGCAATTGGTTGCATGAAACATTCTTTTCCCCCTTCTAAATTATGTTATCCTATAGGCACTGCCATCATCATTGGTGGGGTCAGCCTCGGCCATAGGCGGGCCTGTATTGGAGGTGTCTGGCATTGGCTTCATTGGATGTTGGGAAAATTTCTAGTAGCTTTTCAGAGAGTCCATCCCTGCATCCCCCTGCTACCGAAATCTTGCCACATCAATTCAATACACACAATCCCAGTGTTTCCAGGTAAACTAAACCAGTCCTTTCAGACTGTACACACACACATGTACACATTTATTTTTGGATGATTGTGCTCATGAGCAAGTTATTTTCCATTGGCTTCCAAAAGGACTGAAAAACAGATCTCAACTCATTTAACAATTTTTTTCTGTGATTTCATTTTTCAATATATGCATTCTTTAAAATATTTGTTATGTGTAGCTGTTATGGGTTAACAATATTTAATTTTTTTCTTAAAGAAGAACATAGAATATTGCCCTGTCAGGACCTTAGACTTGCTTTAGAAGGGGGCAGACACCTATCAGGGACCAGTTCTCATCTATTGGCCTGTAGTCTGACCACTGAGAAAACTGATGCAACTTTTTGGAAATACCCATATAAAAGTTGACACTTGGCAGGGACCGCCCTCTTGGCTCTTTGCCTTGACAGAGGTAAGAGGTCAGTCCTGGCTCCATCCCTGTGGCGGGAGGGGTCTGGGACGGCCTGGGCTGCCGGCCGGGCCTGGCCGGGTCTCCTGTGGCCGCCGCCGCGGTGGGGCCTGGCAGGGCAGGCCGAGCTCTTTCCCTTGCCAGCTGCCGGCAGGGAAAGGGGAAGCCACCACCAACTTCCAGCCAGCCCTGGGGCCTGCCCCACGCCCCTGCATGGCCGGGGGCGATGTCCCCCAGGCCTCCTACCCCCCTCTAGAAACAGCACCAAGCCTGGGCTGGGCTGTGCCTACCCCTTTGAGACTGAGGGGTGGAGGGGGGAAGAAGGACCAGCTGCGCAGGAGATCTTTGCTGCTGTTTCTGAACTTTTTCTCTCACTGCATGGCTCCAAGATTTTTGCAGTGCCCGCTGGGCAGAGACCACGGGACTGTCTGCAGGCCTGGTGAGAATGTTAACTCTTTCCTGACAGAGACTGAGACTTTTTAAAACTAAAGAAGACTAAACTCATCAGAGAGAGAGAAAAGGCTGAATTAAAGAGATGTAAAGGGACAATATGAAGATATCAAAGTCAGTAAAAGACAAGTGGCTTCTCAGGTGGGAAAGATGATGAGTTGTCTTAGTTTTAGGCATAAAAACCTCCTATGAGTTGTGGTAACAGACTGTATTGTGAGTTGCTAGAAATTTCCTTTAAACTGTAGACAATATAACTGGGGAGATGCTTTGTAGATTTTGAGCAAAGGTATTTTTGTGATTTACTGAGTGAATGTTGAATTAGAAACTGTAACGTGATCTTATGTTTTGACAGAGAGAGATAAGAAGTCCTTTGTGTCCGTGAAGAATTAAGAAGATATCTCTGCTCCTTAAGGTGAGAAATCCTTTGCTTGTGGAAGTGTGCATTTTAAACAGGGAAACCCCAATGTGAATCTATGGCCCAAAATCGTAGTCATGGGAAGGCTACGTGATTTGGGAGGACTACAAATTGCAGAAGTTTTAAGGCGGGCTGCTTTGCAGAAAGCACAAAGCACAAGCAGACTGTTTTCTCTTCTGGGAAAGTTACCCAAACACATAAGGAGATATATTTCTCTTTCTCAAAGACTGAATGAAAGACTTACTTTATATAAGTGGTACTGACATGAAGCTCTGAGTTTTGCCTCTTTATGTTGTATGTAGGAAAGTAAACTGTTCGGGGGGGGAAGGGAGTGTTTTAAAGGTTTCATTTTGATTCTCATTTTTCCTTTTCCTTTTGTGTGTTAATAAATCTATCTGTTTTTATCCTTAAGTTAAGCCTGTTTTGCCTCCTGTTCTCATAATCATATTTAACAGAAAAAAAGATATTTAGACCGCTACACTAAATTTAGCAAACAAAATTCAGCAAACGTGAAACCACTACATAAATTGGTGTTTCTGCCGGGTTTTTGAATTCTAATCCATTACAGTGGCATTTGTCCAAATACTTTATGAAACTATCCATCTAAATTTCCCTTACTTGGACTTAGGTCTTTTATCTGTAGGCTGGGGTTTTTTGCTGAAATTTCCTGATTGTCTGCTTTTGACTTAAGTTATCTGGCTTATATAAAGAAGACTAGATAAAAAAAAATTAGGAAATCTCTAGATGTTTTGAGGACATAAGTGAGATGATCTCTTCAGGGAGAAATTAATCTTTGCTATCTTGTGAAGTATCTTCACTGAAAGTATAGAGATTCCAGACTGAGGTATTCCTCATTAAATACTGAAAAGAGAATAGAAATAATTTCAAAAAGTGAGAAAGAAGGAGTAAAAACTAAGCAGCTATGATTTGTAACACATCTTGTAATCATTGCAATATACAAAACTAGAGATAATCATTAATAAATGATCAAAACTGGTCAGCAGTGTAAAGTAAGACAGTCAGTGTTTAGGAACACAGTGATCCACAGAGAATACATCATAAAACAGTTCTGCTAAAACTGTTTTTAGGATTTTTGTGCTACATTTGGAATTGCTCTATTTTTTACTGTAATACAGAATAGTAGATTTTCCATCCTAACTTCCATACCATTTTTCTTGTTTCCTCATTAGAACCAGTGCCATGACATTGAACCAATACTGTGAACTGTCATGCTTTGTTTTTTTAGCAATAGCGGTTTCAGAAAATATATAAGTTATGTTTCACTCAACTGACAGATAAAAAGTTAGGATTTCTTTCTTCTTTTAACAACTCTTAAATTATTCATTAAGTGACCTTCACAATGGTAGCAAAAAGTAATTTTTTCTGCTGTTTATTTGGATAGAATATCTTCAATTTAAGCTTAAGGGTAACATCATGGGGTTTTTTGTAGCCTAGAAGTTGCCAGAAAAAAGTTACCACTATTTTTTCAGCTATCAGCAAAAAGTTCTTATGGGTTTTTTTAACCTAAAATTTAGAACTAATTCATAGCTGTAGTCTAGCAATTCACCAGGTTCCCACCAAACCAATTGCTCTATCACTCACCCTCCTCAACATGATACAGAGAGAAAATATTACAAAAAATTTCTGGGTTGAGGTAAGGACAAGGTGATCACAAAGAAATTACAATCACAGGCTAAACAGATTTGACTTGGGGAAATTAACGTAATTTATTGCCAAATAACCACAGTAAGATGATGAGAAATAACAGACCCCCAAATCTTTCCTCCCACCCTTCCCTTCTTTGTAAGCTTATCTTCATTCCCATCTATTCTGCTTCCTTCCATAAAATGGTGAGTGGGGAATGGGGATTGCAATCTGTTTATCACACATTATCTCTTTATTCCCCCTTCTCATTTTTAGCTGCTCCAGGACAGGCTCTCTCCCATAAGGTACAGTTCTTCATGGAATTGATCAATGTGGGTCCTTCTCAGGAGATTGCAGTTTATCAAGGACAGTTCGGGCAAAGGTCATTTTCATGGGGTACAGTTTTTCAGGGATAGGCTGCTCCAGTGTCATTCCCCTGTAGGGCCACAGGACAGAAAATCTGCTCCTGCATGCCCTCCTTGTGGTCACCTGCTCCAGCATGGGGTCCTGCATGGGCTACAGGATGGATATCTGCTCCACCCTGAAGGTGACAACACACATCACTCTTGTCCTACCCACAGACTATGGTGCTTGGAGCACCTTCTCCCTTCTTTCTTCACTGAGCTTGGTGTCTACAGAGTTGTTTCTCTTACATCTTCCTGCTCCTCTCTCAGAGCTGCTGTCGTACAGAACTTTTTACTCTTTTTTGAATTTGTTATCAAAGAAGAGCAAACAGCATCATTGGTTGTCTCAGCTTTGACCAAGAGCATGTCATCCTGGAGCTGGCTGAATTTAGCTGTGCCTGATAAGATGACAGCTTCTGAAATTTTCTCACAGAAACCTTCTCTGCCACTACTTCCACCCTCTGCTACCAAACCTTGCCAAATAAACCAAATAAAATAGTTCTGAAGAAAACTTTCATAGAGTATTTTCTAATTTTTGAGATAAATTTCCTAAGTTTTAAACTTTAACTCTCCCTGAGGCATTTTTCTTTACCTTGCTAAATAATTTTAAAAATGCTAATTTCAAGGGAAGGTGCTAAAAATTGTTCAGTGTAATTTTACATACTTGAAAATTAAAATTTGTGCAAGAAATAATCCCACATTCCTACCCTTTTCACTTCTCGCTCTCCTGTTTTACTGTCAGTCCTTACCCATTGTATCTTTGCATGTTGACTTGCAGAAATAATTGTAAATGTGAGAAAAAAGGCACAGCCAGCATAATGAATGTATTATATGTTTGTTAAGTTGTGCATTTTTTAAAACCAATTCAGCCCCAAACTAAAATTGTTTCCTTTGCAATCAGCTCATGCAAAGACATAGTCTACAATTATATGGATGTTACAAATATATCATGGCAAACAATTCTTTATGAGTTTCAGTAGAGAAAAAATTAACCAAATAAATGTGATGCACTTTGAAATAAAAGTGGATTTTACCTAATTATTCTTGTTTGTTTGAATTAAATATTTCATTACACTGTGATATTTCTAGAGCATGAAAAAATTACCCAAAACTCGGAGAAATGGTCAAATAAAAGAGGTATCAAGGTATAACGGTTTTGTTATTTCATATTCCATAGCATATTTTTTGTTAAAGCCATAAGAATATCAATATTTTAGCTTTTGTTTTTTTACTATTTATATACATTTTTGTATATACATGAGAAGAAGCAAACTGTGTCTAACATATGGACCTCTAGAAAATATATTTTCCCTAATACAAAATTTAGGCAATGATCCTAAATTAAATATTGATAGCTTTGTGAAATAAATACATAAATAAATAATATATGATACAGTATTTACAGACTATATGTAGTGATAATATTTTAACTTTAGGGCTATTGTCTTAAAGAATCAAATTAATTAACAGTGAATGTTCCCATTTTCATTTCAACATGCTTTTTACTGATTACCTCAATGCAGCGTTTTGGTGACACTGATTTTTTTTAGTAACAATGGTTTCTAGCTGGACCTTAGAACATTATTTCATGTATAAAACTGCTTTCTTCTTTCAATATAATATAATACCTGTAGTATTTAACTTAGAAAGTATAAGGCAAAATGTAATTTCATTGTATCTCTGAGACATAGATTATTAGAGTGAATTACAAGATACTTCTTTGAGTTTATGTGTGAAGAGTGACATATTTATTAAATATTTAATGTTACATCTAATCTTATGCAAATAATGATAAATTTGATCATAATGAAAGCTGTTAGCTCCTTGCAGTTTTTAAAAATTAACTTAAAAGCCTATTGAGTTGATTTCCTTCATGTATGTAAAAATAGATTTAAAAGAATGTCTAGGTAGACCCTGGTGTTTTATTTCTACGTATGAATTGAATAAGAAACGTCTCAGTTCTGAAAACTGCTTGGATCCCTAAAATGTAACCATACTCTCTTATAAGTCCTTCCTATCATCAAAAGTCCAGAACACTAGTGGTCACTACCATGGCTAAACAGATTCAGGTTTACATAAATTTTTCTTTAATTAGTTTTAAAATTATTAAAGCTAAAAATTTTTAAATTGTAGAATATTTTAGGTTAGAATAGATCTTCAGAGGTCATTTTATCCAACCCAATGCTGAAAGTTGACACAGTCAAAGCATGCTGCTAAAGAGCTGTGTCCAGTTGAGTTTGAATTTTTATTAATGTTCTTAAAGCTTCTGAGGATTGGCTATAAAAATTTACTGTTTATACCTTTGAGAATATTTTGAAATTGTTTATATGCAGAAATGCTGTTAGGACACTTGCATAATTTTCCTGTTGCATTGCAGAATTCGTATCACTGATACTGCTTCATACATACATATTTATATGAGGGACTGTTTGAACTGACTGTACTTAAAGTCTCAAATAAGAGAGGCTAATTCTTTAACATTTATTCTTTAAAATTTAAAGACCTCATGTAAGATACTGGGCATTAACATAATGCTATTGTCCACAGAATGGAGAAAAACAGTCACCTGCTCATCTAATGGCCTCACATCATCTGGCAGTCTTGATCTCTCATTCAAATATTAATTCTATTATTTTGAAAATTTTCAGCTATGAACCAATCAGATGATAAAGTATGGTGGAAGACCAAAAAAAAAAAAAAACTTCTGAAAGAAACTGTATTTGAAATGAGCTCTTGTAAATATAATCTACAATAAGATTTGCCTTGCTTACTGTACATATTTCAGCACTCCTTTTTTCTAAGGATTTGCAAGTTCACCTGAAACAGGGAAAAGCAATTTTAGCTGTCATTAAAACAGTTTCATAGGTGTTCCAATGCCAGGAAATCCAGTGGCATTCCCTGCTGTCCAAAATGTAGATACTCTGTGAAAAACTCAATAAATTCTATCAATGAAAAAGGCAGCCAACGATATAATCCAAGTATTATCATGTTAAAATTGTTTATCAGAAACATATTAACATTTTTTAAGTGTAAAAGTTGGATCACTTAATCTAGATTTTTTTTTTGTTATTTATTTTTAATTTAAATAGTTCAGTAAGATCATGAAAACAAATTAGAGGGTCAATAAGGTTTCCAAATTTGCTAGTAAGTTTTTCTGTCAGTTTTTTTCTGCCAGTGTTTCTGAAAATCAGTTTATAAAACTAATAATGAGGTATCTAGTCCTAAGTTTTTCATTCATGTTGTACCACTAGCTAATGCACATGAATAAACATGTGCCACCTGGTAGAACTTGTCACTTTGTTAAGATGGCAGAGCAAAGCCAGACAGACTTTTTGTAGTTTGTACTACAAGACATGCTTTTATATGGCCAGATTTGTGGAGTATGACTACTGGGTTCAGGGTTTCTTTAAAAAAAAAAAAAACCAAACCTAGAAGCTCTTGGTCTTTGAAAACTACCTACAAAAAGTGGTTTTTTAGAACTAACTGTTCTGTTCTCTGTACTGAGTTGTTTAGATTGAATATAACATTCATTTAATAAAAAGTTTCAATCATCCTCACTCCTTATTTTGATGCCCAAATGGATCCATGTCCACAGGTTCCATAAGCAGGCTGGCATGATGAAATTTCTATCTATTTCATTTATGAAACCCTCCACACACCTTCTTTCGAGCATGATTTTATGGTATTCTAAAAAAATATTGCATCAAAGAGCAAAACTGTCCAAATGTGACAATTATTGAACACCTAAAGGATATAGAAAACATTCCTAATGTGTTTATGTAGACTAATTTTTATGAACAACCTTTTTCAATTGTTTTCCAGAACATTTATTTCATTTATGAAGAGGGTTGGGTAACAATGAAGTACATGGCCCAGCTTCAGCTACAGCCCCAGAAGATCCAAGAATCTGGCTCAGATCCAGTCTGAGCCAAAACCCCAGCCTGTCTCCACCTCCAGGGATGTGTCTGATTTCCAAGAGCTGGATCTGCCCTGGTGGCCCTGGCTGCCTTGCTCCTGGCTGGAGTTAGGCTCTGCCCTGATGAACCCCTGATGAGTGCCCACGACTCCTGGTACCTGCCCCAGTCTGCTGATGGGACCCGCTGAGCCTAGGATATATGGCAAGGAAAACCAACATGGATGGAGAAAATTATATTCTCTCAGAAGAGCCCTCTAAAAAGAGAGAATAAAACACTTTGAATGATTTCTGGGTGCTTGTGGTGGTATACAGAACAATCTCCCCTTCCACCAGGATCACAAAGAATGAGGGCAATCATTGCTACTGGCCAAGAATGGAACTCTGGGGGGAAAAAAATCATTAGAAACTATTATAATATTATAAAATTTTAAGTTATTATAAGTTACATAGGAAATATTATTAAATAATCCTTGTGTACAAAGGTAAAATACCAAATGAAAGAACTAAGAGCTTTTAACCCAAATTTGCCAGTTCTAGAGCAAATAGAAGTCCAGTATAGAAGCCATTCTTCTAGACTGGAAAACCAGCACTCAGTGGAACTGGAAAAGCAAAACAAAATAATAATTCAAGGTAACTGAAAATAAATCAAGTAGAAATGAAAAATATTAACATTATAGTATGTCTTCCCTAATGTACATACAGGAAAACTAGGAAGCAAATCATTGCTTGAGCATTTGTGAACACTGATTTATGGAACTAAAAAAAATCACTCTTCTGAGCATTCATTTCACCTAGTATGAGTAAAAGGCTGATATCACTGTGTCTAATTATTAAGTGGAAGAGCAACTTCAAACAAAAGTTAACTTTTGTAAACTTCTAACTTCTGACTTGACGGGTCAAAGGCAGGACTACAGGGTAGAAAACATTATCAAATTTTTTTGCATTAGTGAGTCATAATAAAGTTGACATATGAACAAAGCATATTAAAACCTGTTCTTCAAAAAATAAAACTAACTGAAGAAAAGAGGAATGAAACAGCTAAGAGAGAGGACGAAACTGTAGATAAAAATCAGATTATAAGGAAGCATTTTAACAGCTTGAGTTCATTGACTTGGTAAAATTGATGTTTTACTATCTTTTGTAAAATTATGCTTAACAGAATTAGCTTTTCTGGAATCAATACATTTACAGTAGTATCAGGTCAATGAAAAGTGACCAGCAAAGTCAATAACTTCCTTTGGTGTTCAAATATACATTACAAAGTAAATTTCAGCATCGTTTTCCTTTGGGAAAGATAGAGTTTTCTCTTGTAATTTACTGCTTCACTTTTACAGCCCTGTCCATCGCTGTCTGCATGCTGCATTTGAGTCCAGAACTGAAATTTCTAAGTATTACAATTAATACACTTAAAAATAGTGGGTAACATAAAATGAAATTTGTACTACTAAAGGATACTTGGTAGGAACAAAATATTTATGCTAGTCTGAAGAAAAAAAATGTTCTTAAACAAAATATGTAAAATTCAACCTTTGAAAAATTGGGTGGGTTGTTTTTATGTCTACATAAAATGCTACGAAGCATTGGGCAGAAATTCAAAGAACGTTGCAGAATATCTCAACCAGGTCACAACGGCACCTGGCAAAAAAAAAATAGACTGATTTTATAAAAACAACCTATTTAATTTCCTATATTATGATTAGGATTTGAAATTATCTTGCTGAAAGATCTACTTTTAATTATGCTTATAACTATTGCCAATCATGAGGAGAAAGCAGAAGAAACATTTTTTAAGAAGCAAAACTTAAATTTTAAATCAAACTTTAGAAGACATCTTTCATGCTATCCTATAAAAGGATACCTTCACCAGACAATTATAATAAAAATTATTCCAATCCACTAAGCTTGATATTTAATTAAATATTTTAGAAACACAGAGAAAAGGTCAAAAAATGTAATATATTATTTACTGCTACTTCAGTTCCAAACCTAGTCTCCAATATATTATATATCATAATCAAATTTCTAGTTATCTAGGGAGAAGAGAGTTAAGTATGTACAAAACATGTCCATTAATGCAACTGCATTTTTTTTTTTTAAAAGTGAAGAATAAAAATCCAAATACTCTGTCATTAAATAATTCAAACTACCTCTCAGTCAAAGTTCAGTGATATATGGTCAGTGAAGGAGCATCCTCCACTCCTTTTCTTTATTTTTTCCTTTCTTTTGCTAAGGCAAATATAGTCTACCATTTGTAACAAAGCAGCATAAATAATAAGTTTCTTTATTGCCCTCTGTTGAAGAGCACAAAATACTGCACATACATCCTAATTTCTGGCCCACTATATGACCTATAACTTAGATAAAAGAAAAATACATTATATAACAGATGCTCTCCATATAATACCTAAGTTAATATTGACCAGGTATTTGATCATCAGTGCTTGATATTCAACAAGATATTTATACAGGCATTATACTTATATCTTCCAATAGATTTATATTAAGTATTCTGATAAAAAGAAATCTTTAGGGCTTTTAGGTCTAAGTAAAAAGTGTTATTTATTTAAAGGAAACTATTTCAATCTAATTTCTAAAATCAATCTAATTGTGAATTTTTAATATTCTATATTATGCACCTAGAATTTTCATCAAGTAATAAACACTGAAACATTCTAAAATAATGACATTGTAAATGTGAATCATTTCAAAAGACATCTTTGTCCTCTAAACAAAAGTTTAACAATTTCAGCTCTATTAAAAATTAAAATATTTAAACACTGATTCAAGAAACTATTCCGTTCTGCATCTGAGTTGAAAATCAACCACCAGTTCAAAGACTGGATTTATAGCTCACTTCTGTTGTACTCCTTGAATAGCACTTCTTTGATGTTCCACTTGGGTCATTTACAACCATGGCTGGTGAAATACTCTAAATACACAACTGAAATAGTGAACCCATTGACTAAGATATGTTTCATCAGAAGATATACCAGAAATCAAAAATGGTGCAGTAAACTGCACTATAATACAGAGCTAAGAAACCTCAAGTTCCAGTCCATATTTAAATATGTAACTCCTGTGTGCATAAATTATTCCATCCTAGGTCCTTCCATTTGCTGAATCACTCCCTCCTCTTAAGGTGCAGAGGAGCTGATGTTACCCTTGCTGTCTTTGAAATGAAGAAAAGAAAAACAAGGTTCTGTGGTATAGGACAAATACTTACAAAAAAAGAGTATTTAAAATTATAGTGAGAGATTTAAAAACTACCAATAGATGCTTGTGTAACACTTAAAACTTGGAACTTCTTACCTTCTCCATTTCTCTATCTTTCTGTGTGTCCTATAACACATTTATTAGGACCAGCCACCTATAAACCAGATTAAGATTTTCAGCTAATATGAATGAGTTTTATGAAAAATTAGGAACTAACCAAACCTAGTGGAATATGTTCATCTGAAAGTTAACATACACAATTTGCTTCATTTTTCTTTCCGACAAAATATTTTGAAAAGATCAAGGAAAAACTTCTTTCCTGAAAGGGCTGTCAAACATCGGAACAGGCTGCCCAGGGAAGAGGATGACTCTCCATCCCTGGGAGTATTTAAAAGACACAAATGTGGCATTTAGAGGTATTTGGACTCAGTAATGTTAGCTCAACAGTTTCATTCAATAATCTTATGGATCTCTTTCAACATGAATGATTCCACGATTCAGACTTACTGTTTCATATTATCCATGTCCACTTCTTTTGCTTTCTCCTCTTTGTTTCCAATCTTTTCTTAAGTACCAGAATTTTATTCCTTTTCTTTCTTTCCTTTTGTCTCTATCTCTTTATAAGAGACCTGCAAAATAATTTACTTTTTTTTTTGCTTTATATCCAGTGTCTTTAGTGCAGTCTGTCAAATTTTGTGTTACTTAGGGATCAAAGATAAAAAATCAGAATTCAACTTCTAGATACCATTTTTACATTTCTTAACAAACATTATCAGAGTGTATTACGAGTTGCATCAGGTAGCTGCAGCTAGAGTAGTTTTTTGGGTTTTTTTTTCTTTACTTCTTCTCCATGTCTAGTTTTGTTTTCCTTCTCAATATACATATACTGTTAAATTGTTTTCTGTGTTTCTGCTTAAGAGTGGGTACATTTAAATATTTCAGTTTCCATGTTGAAAACAAAGGCCAGAGCAATGTATGCAAGGCAGTAATCTATTTTCACTACCTGAAGCTCTGGAAAACTAAGAACAACAGTAGAAAAATTGCAGTTATCCACCTTGTTTACTTCCTAATTCTCCCAAGAAACAGGAACCATTAACATTGAGACAAATAACAGTAATTTTAAGACTAAAGCACCATAATGCATAAAAGCTGACCTTGGATACAAAAAACTCAGTTCAAATCCATATGAAATTATTATTTCTTTCCCAGAAATTTAATATAAATTGAATCTGTTTTTCCCCAGAAATTTTAAATTGCAAAGAATTTTTACAAAAAATACCAATGTTTAATTTTCACTTCTGAATTTATATACTGTAGAATAGAATAAATAAAAACTCAATTCTCTGAGTGCTGAAAGCACCAATTAAATAAAAGTCAATAAAACTAATGAGTTATGGAAAAATGCCCAGCTGAAAATTAAGCTCTCCTTCTACCCCTTCAGGTGAGAGAGACAATAGGCAGAGATATTCTGAGGTAGAGAGATCATGGCTTGAGATAACAATTTACTAGAAACAGCAATGAGATAAGAAAAAACAAGCAATAACAGCAACAATGTAAATAACAACAGTGTATAAAAGAGAGTGCTTACATGCAGAATGCTCACCAAGTCTGACCTGATGTGAGCACAGCCCATCAAAGAGACAAAGAACAAAATGGCCTCTGGACCCTCTGTGCGCATTTTTCCCCAAGCCCAAGACAATGAAAAACAATTGTAGACAAACCCTTCAGTCAGGACCAGCAGATCCTTGAAAAAGGACAAAATGACTGTGGACCCCTTCTTCTCAGAAGTGAGACTATCCTACTCCTGCACCCCAGGAGTGATGTTTGTGGTACAGAATAACAACCTAGACCACCCACATGTCTCCAGGCTGTGCCTCCTCACATCCCGGGCTGAAATTAGAACAAGAATTTAGAGATTACTTACTTGTAAATGTTCTTAAATAAGCAATAATTATTGTCATCAGTAGGCCTTTAGTCTTCATTAATTTGACACTAAATGTTGAGTCTCCAAAGAGAAGCAAACACATTTCAAACTTCAAATTGTAACAGAATCAAAGAACCTTGTTAATTAAACATAGTCAATGGTCACTAAACATAGTCACCAATTACAAAAGTAAGCATAAAGCACCCTTGGAGAGTGCAAAAGAAGAGAACAGGATCAGCAAGCTTTAAATATTCAAAAAGAGCTCCAAACCAATCTGAATAAGCTTTTTACTAAAGTTGAGGAGAAGGAAAAAAGCAAACAACCACTAAGCTGTAGGGTTTCTATAATTTTATTTCCATCTCTGTGACCCTATAGTCATATGAAAAACATTCCAAATGTGGAATCAAATAAAACCCATGTACTAAAGATACATATAATACAGAGGCATAATGGGACCACAGACCCATTATACATTTTAAATACATTATAAATGTATTTAAACAATTGCAGTAACTCTTCCTAAATAGCAGAACTTACATTAAACATAGTACTGAAAGACAAGCACTTGTTTACACTGAACTAAAAGAAAAATAACTGGAGTTAATATTAATTAAAACTTATTTGTGTTTATATTTCCAAATGTGTTTTTGTTTAACAAAGTGCAAACAAACTCAGGAATACATCCAGTATAAATGGTTTACCTCTGTGTAACATGTTTTGACCATATACACCAAGACAAAGTTGAATCAGGATAATACAGGTGAGTTATCCAAAAAGCTGATTAATATAAGAAAATATTAATATATTAATAGATACAAAGAAAAAAACTAATAAGACATTTACACATGATTTATACTTTAAGGAGGATGTCTGGGAGGTTAGGGCATTATTACTATTATACTTCTAGATAGATATGTTTCTGATTGAGTATTTAGTTATATATAAATTTTTAATATAGCTCTGGATCAAAAGGAAAAATAATGACAACAGGCTCATAAACAAAATCTTATTAGGTAAAGAATTTGCCTGAGGTAATCCAGTGTGTCAAATGACAACATTCAGCAATGACACAGTGCTTACACTTCCTACCTACAATATTGCATTCAAAATTATACTATGGGTAAAAGAGGATGGCCTCACATGAGTATCAATAAACTTATTGTAAAACTAATGCTAATTATATAACAAATGAACTAATGTCCTTTTCAGCAAAGTTTATCACTGTCATACACAAAAAAACCCCAACCCTTTTCCTCTACTTACCCTTTTTTATCTGGTGCTATATTCAATCTTACACATATCTTTGCTATATTCAAAATTACACTTCCTAAGTCCTGAGGGTGATGATACCCACCTTACTTCCGATGGATGCTGGGGGTTCCAAAGAGTTGGTAATGACAGATGTTCTTCACTGAGAGACAGCAGGTTTGATGGAGAGAGATTTCTTCCTTCTCTGTCTTTGGTCTGCTTAGTGTGACTTTCACATATTTGCTAATGCAGCCTTACTTGCTCTTTCTTCACTGATCCTCTGCACAGATTTGTTAAACATTTATCATATATTATATTCATGAACATAACCAAACTCCCAAGACACTCAGTCATTACCTAATCATTAAGCAATTACTATGACAGCTTAAACAACCTAAACTTAGCTCACGCCAAGTCTACACAATTCTTCAGGCTTCAATGGTGGCAAAAGCCTGTATCTTTTATTACTCATATCGATAATATATTTCTTGGGCTACAGAGCTACAATTTCAAGTATTAATTAATCCTTTAATATGCTATTTTTGGTTAATCAGTAAACTCTATGGGAAAAATAAAAGACAGAACTAGATAGCCCACTCCCACAGAGCATTACTCTGAGAATTTTATGGAATACTTTTTCATACAGACAGGGCAAAAGATTAGCAGATCTTTGAAATAGTCTCATTTATAGAATTATTTGAGTGGATTTCGTGAATTAAGGGTATATGAAGTACTTTGAATTGAAAGTCTGTCTAATCAAACTTGACCTTCCTCACAACTCACCTTGAATTTTCAGATTTCTGGTAACAGGTACCTGTGAGCTAAAATGGAAGCTTTTGACATGGTCTTAAAATGGTGGGATCATATATTTAGATATGCAAATACACATAAAATTTTTACTAACCAGACAGAATGATTTATCCATCCCATCTCCTCTTCCATGTTTTTTAATCTGTGGACTATAGTAAGAAATTAATCATTAGGGATAATAGTTTATCTTATTCTGTGCACAGAAAATTTATTGGGTAAGATAGAAATTGTATGCTGGCATCTCAGGAATAGTCCTTTAGTGCTGAATTACACTTTATTTTCTGTCTCTTCCTTTTACCATCACAGTTTCAATTCTACGATTGTAATTGGTCTTCTTTTTACTCTTGACAAATTATAGACCATATGAAATCTAAATTCAAAATCAGATAAAAAAATCCTATACCACTTAAACTTTTTTCCCTACAGTTATATATAATTACATTCTCATGATTGACTTCAAGAAACAAAATTTAACTCAGCCACGGAATAAAGTTGTCCTGAGAATAAGAGTAATTAAGGAATAAGTTTTTTTGTCTGCTTAAAAACTCCAGATTTATATTTGCAATAATCTGAAGATTTTTGACCTTAATATTTCCTGCTTTGTAAGTTATATAGTCATGAATAAATAATTATTTCTATACTTTTATTTATCTGTATAATTAAAAGTTCTAATTCCTCTTAGGAGTTTCAAAATAATGCAAATTCAGTTTTATTCAGGAATGGCTCCTATGTTCTGCTGCGCTGTTCCCTTGGAAAATTTCTAGGTGCACTTTTATTTTACAAATATGAACATAAATGATACTGATAAGCTTCTTATTCACAGCCTGTCCATATAGTTCCTGTTTCAAATCATTTTATAGATGAGGAATCTATTGCAGCTGGGGACCTACATACATTCATTCTGCCATCAGTAAGGTGTGAAACTATATGGACTTTCAGAATCTCGGTACATACTCAATCATCCTTTTAACCTTTAGGATCACAAAAGATAGCTGGCAGAGGTCTTAAGAAAACATATTATTAATTTAATTATTTTTGCCAGCAAGCTAATATATTAAGAATTTGTATTCAGCAAACACTAAGATCAGACCAAGAAACTGAAAGCTAAATGTTTGGAAAATAGCTGAACAGAGTACTGTGAAGAAAGAGTAGAACTTTAAGATTTTATTCATCAATCAATATAAAACATAAGTTATTTGGCTTAAAATGATATATAAGTTATGCAAGACAGAAAGACTGCAGCACATCCAATGTTATGTCCATAGGGAAAAATTTAATATCTCTTACAATGACCACTGAGATCAGTTGGAGAATTTTATAAAAGGCAGTAATGTGATGCTATTTCACCAGAAAGTTTTCTCACTTTCAGCACGCAGTGGATTGTGAACATCACAGAGACCTTTTTCTTCTGTTTATTTGTTCAGTAGCCTTTTCAGAATTCCCTGAAATTGCCTGATATTTTTAGGGATTTGTTGTTGTTGTTGTTGTTACTTTCTTTTTTAATATCTATTTAAACCTAAATTAAATTAAAAATGTGATTTTAGAATATCTGTTGTTATTGCAGAAAAATATCTCTCTGTTAAAACATGCTGTGACATTTCATGATACTCATTATGTGCAGCACAGTTGGATATTCCTTTCTTTCCTTTACTAAAGTCGTGGTAGAACAAGGCTATTGAAAGAATGATATTTCAAGTGGGAAAAAAAAATCCAGTCATGTACAAAACCAATTAAATTAGTGTAATGTTAATGAACATGAGAAAGTTATACTGCAGAGCTGCTGGCATCAGTGGATGGGTTTGTGACTATAATTGTGTATATTTCCTTAAAGCATTTAGCTGTGCACTGGTGAGGTAAATGGTGAAAAGTGGAAACAATTCATGCTTTGGAAAATCAATCCCTAAATCCTTCAGTGAAAACTTCTGCATCTGTCTTGAATGACGGCCACATAATTTCTCTTTACGGAGGCAAAGAACAAAAATACACAGCATCACAAAATAGTAGAAACTCAAGAAAGTTCTGTGGAGACTGTAGTTCTATACCCTCTTGCTGAAAATAGAGGCAGCTAGAGCAGCTTGCTCAGGAGCATGTGCAGTTGGGTTTTGAATATCTCCAAGGATGAGGACACAGTGGCATGTTCCTGAGCAACCTGTTGCAGTGTTCAACAATCTTTCAGTGAAAAAGTACCCTATTCATTTAAATGGACTTTCTTGTGTTTCAGTTTGTGCCCATTGCCTCTTGTCCTGTCACTGAATACCACTGAGAAGAGTTTGTCTACACCTTCTTTACTCTCCAACCAGGTATTTATTTGTTCACATATCTCCATGCTTCTTTAAATCCCTTCCTAATCTTAAATAAAATTTAGGTACCTTGTTGCTAGGTGCTATTTTGTTGTTATTTTATCGAAATACCATATGGTTCATTTAAACAACCCTCTCCTTTTGAGCTTAGGGAGAGTTTAAAATATTTAGCAAGCACGATGAGAAAAATATATACTGGTCCCAGGATTAATCCTATAGACTCTTCATTGACTGGTTATTTATATACTTGCTTTTTATTTATGTTTTAGTTGGTCAAATGTTTGCTAAATAATAACAATAATAATAATATAAGCATTAAAAGAAAGTGCTGTGAAATTCCTCTGCCGTGTAATGCTGAAAACCCCACATACAGTTTGAAATAACCATGTTTTTTCTTTCATTTTGAAAGCATTTTTATATTTAGTTATTTCAAGTAAACAGATCAACTTTAAAAAACAGTAAGGAGAAGATTAGTGACAGCTTATTAAAATCTGCAGGTTTGTAAAAATTTATGTAATTATTTTTTGTGTTTGACAAAGTTAAAGAATCCATAAAATTGATTGTAGCCTTTTGAAGGTTCCATTTTGAAATCTGTCACTTTGCAGTACTTAGCTTTGTTTTTGCCTGAAGTGCAATAGATTGCTTTTGTTGACATACATGATATTTTCATTTATTTAAATGCATTAGGAAATGTATGCAAGTTTACTACATATAGGCAGATTCTTACCTATCAACCTCTATCCACAGAAGTTACTATTTGCATTTGTATGAATAACAGCAGAAGATATTGTAAGAGATGGAGAACAAACACACTTATGTTTAAACATATATATTTTTTTTTATTACAGAAAAAATATGAGCCAAATCTAACTGTTGTTTCTTCATCCTAAAGCAAATAGACTATGTATTTTTCATGCAAGTGCTAATTTTTCCAGACCCTCATCTATCTGGCACAATCTCATTAATTAAAATGTACAGCAAGATGAGTTAGAAATGGCTGTTTACCTTGCATTACTTGCCAGATAGTCACTAGCAAATTTTTAAATTCTTTTTTAAAGGGCAAATGGGGGAAGGGTTAGCCATTCACAGAAGGTAAAGTATGCTTTAATGAGTCACAGTAAGGAATGAAATCCAACAGATTACATCCTGTCAGTAATTGCCTCCCACTTTACAAAAGAAACACCAGCTCAGAAGTTGCCACTGGCATTGTGTCTGCAAGATTATGTTCATGAGAGAGTGAGCAAAACAGAGGAGCTGAGACATAATAGGTGTATTATAGGTTAATACAAAGACCCTGCATAGCCTGCAGAAGCTTTTTGAAAGCCATTACTTTTCAGAAAGTGGTGTGATGTAGTCACAACATGAAAACTGCAGTTAACAAGCATGATCCACACATTATATTGCTTCATTCTCTGAGTAGCCTCAAGGTGGTGACCAATGTGTTTTTCATTACACCTGTATAATAAAGGAATAACAAGGACTTGCTAACATTAAATTGTGTCTCAAGTGAACAGGATACACTCTTCTTGTATACAGATTAAAGTTTGGGGCTTGGCTAGAGTTATTTGGGCATGAAAGAGAAGTCCTGTGTACATCCTAGGGTACTAATTCATGATATGTTTCAGCCAAAAAAACCTTGTATTTTTTCCAAAATAATATTCTTACCTTTCTCAGCTACAGTTTTTGTTGTCTCCCTTCAGCCAACACTAGCATCATGGGGCCCTACAGCAAGTCAAGATTAACTATGATTGAAAACTAATAATGGGGGAAGAAAATAACAAACACCAAAGATAAATGATCTGACTCACCTGATTGCAAGTGCTGATACAAGAATAAGAACAGGTAAAAGTCCCTTTCAGCAGCAGGCAGAGTTAGTTCAGCTTAAGCCAATTGTAAACCAATATCATTAAAAATCTATCAACTCTTCTACCTGTTTTTTCAAAACTACCCCCCACAATCTCTCCTTTATTTAACAAGGGATTTATAGGCCTCTCAGAAGTTCATATAGGCTCAGGAAATAATTCATAAATACCTGGGCTAAGTTCAATAAAGAATTATCTAAGATATCTAAATATAAATACAGAAAAGCACACCTAAAAGGAACATAGAAGCTTAATTCTTCAACAGAAAAAGAGATAATCCCATATCAACATTAAATATATAAACTTAGATAGCTATATGCCAGGAATAAAAGAAAGAAAAGAAAATGTAAAGATGCATTTCTCTATTTGTCCAGTGATGTAGTGATCATGATGGCTACAGAACAAAAATAGTTATTTTAAAATCATCCTTTGTAAAACACAAATCTCCCACATTCCAAGAAATTGCACTAAACATCAGCGTTTTGGACTACTCTGCTTAAACGTTTTCTGAGAAGCTCTTTTACTTGAAATACGTATTTATGGAACTTGAATGTATGTCCATGCTAACTGCCCAACATCCATTGGTGACAACCATGAGCAGTGAGCTGTGGAAGCCATCAGTGAAACCTCTCTCTTACTCATTCTTCCCAAGCAGTGAACAGAAGTTTGAGTGCTCCTAGTATCAAGACCTGAGCATTTTTGCCTGCTTTCACAGACTTTAGTCCTCAGATCTGATGTGCAGATGTACTCTGCCATCTGACACCAGACAGCAAGGAATTGCATCCAGATAAATTTCTATTCAAAGCCAACCTGTGCATAGTAAAACCAAATCCATCAATATCCATTTTAATCTGAACAGCAAACTGGTATAATTTACACAAGTAAATGTAATGTTCATAACAACAATAAATTAACTATGCAAATTATTACATTATGTACACATATAAATTCACTTCATAAACAATCAATCTGTCATACAAACCTTGTGTTCCTAAACTTTAATTGACCAGTCACAAGTCATTAAATTTGACACAGACAGTAGCAGAATGTCATGGATGGATCAGGTCATGAATATCATTCTTCTCTGGGCAAACAATTTTCAGTGGGGTCTCAAACATGACACTAAGGTAAAAAGATAGAGTCTGAACAAATTTTAACCTATAAACAAGTATCTAAACAACCCTACTAATTTTCAAAAAAATTCCAGAGAGTTACTGAATTTTTAAAGAAGGAAGAAAGGAGGACCCTGAATACTACTGACCAGTCAGATTCACCTCTTTGCTTGATAAAAGCATGGAAAAGATCCTCCTGGAAGTATGTCAAAGTATGTGTGAGACAGGAAAGTGATTAGGAGTAGCCAACATGGCTTCAAGAAAGGCAAATTGTGCCTGAGTAATCTGGTCGTCCTTCTATGATGCAGTGACTGCATTGGTCATTAAGCAAGTAATGTCATCTACCTTGATTTCTGCAAGGCCTTTGACATGATTCCCATACAATGTTTGAGTTGCTAAATTGGAGGGATAAGGGTTTGATGGATGGACTATTCATTGGATAAGAAAATGTCTGGATAACCATGTCACAAAGAGGAGCAGTCAATGGCTCAATATCCAAATGGATATCCGCAAAAAATGGTGTCCCTCAGTGGCCTGTATAGGGAACTTGTACAATATAATTGCTTACAACTGAAAGCATTTCTGATGTAGTAAGCAATTGGATTTATGTTAAATATTCTGATTCTTTCAAGAGTTTCCTCTATGATACTCCTTTTCAAAAGTGTTTGTACTTACTGTACAGAATGTAATGTCTTATTCCTTTGCCTGCATATATAGATGTGTACATTTTTTCTTCCATTAGAGCTATGAGCTGAACAGTTTGGAGAGTTAAATCACCATTGCATCCTATTGAAATGCATATTCCTCAGGACGTGAAAACCTTTTGAACATTTTGGATGTGTGAAACTATGAAAGTCTTTAAAGTAGACAGATATTAGTTATACAACTTCTTTCTAGAGGCAAAAAACCTATTTTATGAAGAAACAGGTGGTTCAGTAGAAGGAAATTCGAAATCACTCAGCTGCCAGAGTCCTTTCCGTTGAATTCCCAACAAATATATTTCATTCAATCACTTCTAAACCCTGTATGTTAGGAAGCACTGGAGTCTGAGTTTCTCTAGCTGTTGCAGATGTCCGTACGTCTGTTAACTTTTGTCAGATTTTGCCTTTTTAGTGACAGTATCATATATTTCAAAGAACTAATCAGGTTTAAAAATCAGTATTTGGATTCGATTTTTCATTTCACATAAAACTTCAAAGGGTTAAAATGCAATCAATGGCTTTGGCAGATTATAATGTTGGTGTTCAAACATTAGCACAAGTAATACATGAAGAATAACTGGCTTTGGAACACTTTAGACAAATACTGAGCAATTCCTGTTGATTTATGCCTGTTGCTGACTACTGTGTTGTACAATGTTTTTAAGAAGTAACTGTGTGTTCCAGGAGATAAGAAGAATACATGTCAGCAACATAAAGGTCCCATAGGAAAGATCCCTTCTGGAGGCTGGAAACAGTGGTGCTCAGATAGTTATTATTTTGTCTACTAAGTTCCCCTTAGAGAAACCAAATACATTCAAAGAAGTGCAAGGATTATTCATCCTGTTCATGCTAGAGTAAAAAATTCCTTCAGAGACCATTAACAGAATTTCACTGCTTGCCGTATGTCTTGGTTTTGAAAGACAGTAGTCTGCCAGGGAAAGCTAGAGCTTCCCTTGGAATGGAGAATGTAAATCTCCTTCCCTCTAAAATATTTTAATTTTGTAATTAGGGGCTTTAAGGCAAAGATATGGGAAATAGGAGTAACAGTTCTTTACTAGGAATATTAAAAAAAAAAAAAAATACAAATGTAGTACAAAAAAAAAAAAACCAAGCAAGCAAGCAAACAGAAGTCCTGGTAAAACCTTGACAGGGTGAGGGATATGACCTGACACCCTGTTGGTCAGGGTGTTGGAAGCAGTCTAAATGAATCCTTCTGGAGTAACAGATGTGATTCTGTGGAGTAGCAAAAGTCCAGTGGTGGCGAGATGGGTCTGATCTTCCTCCAGTGGGAAAAAACCAGATGCTTGGTGTTTCTGAGTCTCGGTTTTTTTCTAGGTAGGAACAGTTGGCTCCCCCCCACTGGCTGGAGAATCTCACAATGGGATGATGTAATGTGTCATGTCATTGGTGAGCCTTAATGGCCCATGAGCAGAAGATATCCCCCGGAGGATGGACAGGTGGTGAAAGATAAGAAACACTGCCCCACCTGGTTTTAACAGCTGGCCCATTATCAGAAGGCATCAGCCCCCCTCCCCCTGGAGTTACAAGAGATAAAGAAAAAACATCTCCCCAACTGCTTTCAACAGATGATGTATTTTTGGTTACATAACCCAAGACACCGTAGGACTGGATTTCTCATGTCCCTTTTCAAACATTAAAAGTTATGATAAGAAGAAACAGGTGAGTAAATAGGGGACTTTCTGGCAGTGTGAGTTATGAGTAGGATATGGTATGCATGAAGTCACTCAAAATTTGTGGTAAAAAATCATTTTGAAATACTTCTTTGTAATTATATACTTTATCATTGATGACCAACCCAGTATCCTTTACCTAGGATACTAGAAAGATCATGAGAGAAAAGAATTTGTCATATTTGCTTGTCTGATATATTACCAAGAAGATGAGCCCAGGGTGAACGAAACAAAGCATAACATAACATAACATAACATAACATAACATAACATAACATAACATAACATAACATAACATAACATAAAACATCCATGCTTTAACCACTATATAAAGATCAAATAGCAGTTGTCAAGTGACAAGGAAACTCTCCTTGAATATCTTTGCAATGTGGCATCCAGTGCCTGGGGTTTTAGCTGGTGCCTGCAGATTCTTGCTCATATAAATCAAGAGAAGACTTTTTAGGGAAAAAACATTTTGGGTTTTTATTCAACTTTTGCAGTCATCTGGTTTTCAATTTGTTTAATGCACCTACAGACAAATTTAAGTTAAACAATATATACTGCTGATTTACTTCTGCAAAAATTGCTTCCTCATCGTGTCTCTCACAGGATCCTTCTGGACAAAATTTCCAGCATTCACCTGGATTGTGAAATGAGTAAGCAACTGGCTCAGGGCTCAAGTGCAGAGAATTGTGGAGAACGAGATGACATCAGACTCACCAACTGTCATTGCTGGGGTTCCGGAGGGCTCCATCTTGGGCCCTGTGCTCTTCAGCATCTTCATAAATGGACTTGAAGGGATATGAAGCAAGTTTGTAGAAGATACAAATGTTGGAGGAGCTGTTAACTCCCTCAAAGACAGGGAGGCCCTGCAGAGAGACCTCAACAAGTTAGAGGGCTGGACGATCACCAACCATACAAAGTTCAACCACGGAAAGTGCCAGATTCTGCACTTGGGATGGGCAACTCTGGATGAATGTACAGAATGGGGAATGAGCTGCTGTAAAGCAGTGCCACAGAAAGGGACTTGGGAGTCCTCGTTGATGGCGAGTTGAACATGAATCAGCAGTGCCCTGGCAGCCAGGGGGGCCAAACCTTTCCTGGGATGCATCAGGCCCAGCGTTGCCAGAGGGGCAAGAGAGAGGATTGTCCTGCTCTGCTCTGCACTGGGGAAGCTTCAACTCCAGTGCTGGGGGCAGTTTTGGGTGCCACAATGTAAGAAAGACATTGAACTATTAGAGAGTGTCCAAAGGAGGGCAACAAAGATGATGACGGGCCTTGAGGGGAAGCTGTGTGAGGAGCAGCTGAGGGCACTTGGTCTGTTCGGCCTGAGAAGAGGTGACTGAGGGGAGACCTCACTGCAGTTACAACTTCCTTGTGAGAGAAAAAGGAAGGGCAGGCACTGATCTCTCTGGTGACAGCGACAGGACCTGAGAGAATGGCTTGAAGTTGTGTCAGGGGAGGTTTAGGTTGGATTTAAAAAAAAAGTTTTTACACTCATAGGGTGGTTGGGCACTGGAAAGGCTCCCCCAGGGAAGTGGTCAAAACACCAGCCTGGGAGAATTCAAAGAAGCACTTGAAAAATGCACCCAGGCACATGGTGTGACTCTTGGGACTGACCCGTGCAGGGACAGGAGTTGAACTTCAATGATCCTTGTGCGTTCCTTCCAATTCAGCATATTCTGTGATTCTATGTCATAATGCACAACACTAATTTACGATCCTGATGAAATTATTATATTTTTTTCTGTGTTTGGTAAAGAATACATATAAGGAAAATCAGGCATTTTGTCATAATGGTTAGTGTGTAAGAACCTGCTTCTACAGCCCTTTGTGTAACACAGAGACACAATAATCTCTGCAATTAACCGTCATTTAAAACAGTTTTCATAAAAGTGTAGTATGTCCTAAAATCACAAAAAGCTACAGTTTGAGTATTTATCTGATAAAGCATTTTAAATAATTTAGCTTCAGTCCTCCTTTACATCTTTTGATTACTAGATTTGAATGTTTAATTTAATGAGATCTGATTCTTACAATATATTTATTGTATGCACATCACATATAGAGCATTAATAAATTATATTACTGCTAGTAGATTTTGAAAACATTTTGTTAAATATGCAGGAATACTTTTTGTAGGATCATAGAATCACAGAATGGTTTGAATTGGAAAGAGCCATAAATATAACCTAGTTCAAACCCCTCTGTCATGGGCAGGAATGCCACGCACTAGATCAGATTGTTCAGAGTCCCATTCAACCTGCCCTTGAATACCTCAAAAACTTTTTCATCAGACCCTGTGAGTTCAATGGTTTCAGACTGACTTGTAGGATCAACACAGCATTACTCAGGTTCCTTTTCAGTATAAGAATAATTCCTTCTTGCTTCCTCCAAACATCACTGCTGTCACCAAATTTCCTCTTGAAGCATTTGTCTTTGCAGTTCCTTTCACCATCTCAGTCTCTTGTACCCCTCAAATCAAAAGACTTTTTCCCCACCCCAGTGGTCTTGATTAAAGTTATAAGAAAATATTATTCCTCCATTGCAAATCCTACAGCCACCAATTGAATGGACACCATCATTCTCCTGAAGTTACCATTGCCTCCATCTCTGATGATTTAAATGTGTCACCAAGAATTTTTTTTTACTAAGTATAATCAAAAGATTATAATTTTTTCTCTTTTTTGATGATATTTTATTAAAAATAGTATTTTTGCAAGTATATAACATTGCAAGCATTGAACAAATTTTTTATTCCCTCCACTCATTTCTACAGAATATCTTGCTATAACTTAGCTCACCGTGAAAATTAAGTGTATGTACATATGAAAGTGAATTTGTAAATCTTCTGAATTATACTGGCTGAAAAAGGCAAACACAAATTAAAGGTAGTCCCTAAAGATAAAGCTGACATTAAAAAATTAATGTTTGCAACTGAAATGATATGAGGCCATTTTACATAGTACTGCACTACATGCAGATACAACAGCAAGGATTGGTTTATGAAATGAAAATTAAATACCACAATACTATGAATAATCTGTTTGATACAATTGTTAATCCAATCTTCTACTCCACAGAAATATTTTTTTGCATACAATTATTAATCAATCCTTACTGTAATGAATTGGTAATCAACAGGGAAATTCATGTTTATGCCTCTTTAAAACACAGCAAGTTTTCATTACCCAGTAGATAAAATATATATATACACTCATTTAATCAAATTTCTAGGACACTAAGTATGTAGACAGTGAAGACAATAGAAAAATATGGATTATACCCTTCATTCATGACTCAGTGGAGCACTGTAGGTGCTAAAATCTATGCAAGCATGTCTGGTTGAAAGGTCTAGGCCAAACTGATAACAGCATTGATTTGATAACTCAGCAGTGACATGAACTCTACTGCTAAGGTTGGACATATAAATAAGACACTGACCCATGTATATATCTTAAGCAGCTACCAGGTACTGGCAATATAAATATCTAAATTTAATTGCTTTCCGGTAGATGAATACCTGCAATTTTCAAAAAAATTTAAAGTCCCTGGGTGATGATAGATACACATACATCCCAAAAGATATTCTTTCTTACTAAGACATCTAGAAGAATCAGGGAAGAATCTGGCAAAATTTGGTCAAAAGACATATCCTGTGTCCATTGTAATCATGTGTAATCTCTTTTGTAATAATTCTATCAGCGTCATGTCATATTGGGGTAGAGAAACTGCCCTTTCCAAAGTGGTGATCACCAGGATCCTTAGTAATTGCTTAACTTCTTTTGTCTTTTTTAGAGGAACAAATGTCAGAGTACATATGTATGGATTTAATCACAATCTGTACATTATTTTCTATAAAACAATATTCAATCAGAAAACCTGAATACAGAACTGGTATGTAATATAGCAGGGGTTTTCTTCTGCAGGATGTGTTGAAGGAGGTGGAGTATTACTGAATTTTTATGAAGTTTTTCCTTAGAAAATAGGAAAAATTCTTCAGATCTATGAAACACAACCTGAACTGTCCCTTTATGGACATCAGAGATAAGAAACTGACCAAAGTTTTAAACAAAATATGGTAGACTTTCCCTTGCTTACATCATCTTGCTTACATACAATAAATACATATACAGCTGTAGTTGTATCTGTGGGAAGTAATTGACTGAAAAATCCTGAAATCATCTTGGAAAGAAAAAAGACAAGAATAAAATAAAACTTAATAAAAGAAACAATAAAAGCAGCTATGTCCCCCACCAACTAAAAAGAAGGAATCACAGGCTTTCCTAGGTGCTGTGGTTTTTTTGAGAATGCACATTCCAGAGTATAGTCAGACTGTATGCCTTTCCATCAAGTGAACCAGAAGATGAATGATATTAAGCAGTGTCCTGAAAAATAACAAGCTTTTGAACAAATTAAACAGGAGATAATTTGTGCAGTAGCGCTTGGGCCAATCAGTACAGGACAAGATGCAAAAAATGTGCTCTATGCTGCAGCTGGGAAGACTGGTCTTTCATGGAGTTTTTGGCAGAAAGTACCCAGGGAGACTTGAGGACAGATCCTGAGGTTTTGGAGTCAGAGATACAAAGAATCTGAGGCCTGTTAACCCCCAACTTAAAAAGAGATGCTGTCAGCTTACACAGGGGTTTGAGCCACTTCAGAAGTGACTGTCACCAAAGCACAGTTTCTCCTGACACCCTGACTACCATTGCTGGTCTGGATGTCAAAAGGGAAAGTCCCTTCCACGTGTCATGCCACTTATGCTGCATGGAGTTAGTGTCTCGCTTGAACACAATGCAAGCTTGAATAGTAAACGTTATGGAAAATCCTACCTCTGTGACAATTTTGCAGATAGTAAGAAGGGACTCTGGATGCAAAAGTCAAATTTAGGTTTCCAAGGTTTCAGCAGAGTGGAAAAGGCCCTTGTCAGCATCAAACACTTGGGACCCTTCTGCAGCATTGTTTCTTCCCTCTCCAGCTTCAACCCTACACAGCATGTCTGTGAAGCAAGAAGGTGAAACAGTCATTGAATGGACAGGACAGAGGTCTGCCCTCATGTCTGAGCCAGCCTTCTAGATCTTGTTCTGGCCTCTGTGCACAGGAACCACAATCTGTTGCTTGGAAGCATAGCTGGCAGCTATAGCACACAGACGGTTGTCTATAGTTCACATGCATGTTTTGCACTCAGTGAAAGACTTCATTTTGCTATGAATTGATTTTTTTCTTCAGATTGTTCAGTGAAGAACGAATAGTACATTTCATGAAAATTAAAGGAATCTAGAATTGATCATAAGAACTTTTCTGTGAATCAAGACAAGTCTCTAAAGAATGCACTTGGGGCAGCCACTTGAAACATCTTCAAAACAAAACATAGATGTGAATATATAAGAGAATACTTTGGGTGTTGGTTTTTTTGGTTGTGGGTTTTTTGGGTTTGTTTGTTTGTTTGTTTGTTTGTTTTTTGGGGTTTTTTTCCCATAAGACAGGAGTATTTATTTTCAGTTAAAAAGAATGCATACAAACATTAAGCCATTGCGTAAAGTTATGTTGAACAGTTCTGATAAATTAATTAATGTGTTAGAAGTATATATATATATATAATCTAAAAATATTTAAAAAGTTTGGAAAATACAAGAAAAAGCTGGACCTTTTTGGAATTGTCCTGTAGGGCATTTGCATTCAAAGTCATGGAATGAAAATAATAAGAAACCATGTTCTGTCTTTATTTTCTTCTTCCTTATTACCTTTTTTGGTACTCCATATTACTTCTGGTCTATGTATTAATTTCAGCCCTGTCTGTTAAGGTACATCTCTCTATGTCTGTCCGAGTTTATAGTTTAATAACTATTTCTGTGCTGTCATGATAATTTTGTGGTCTAGGTAACTTTGCAGTAATGACTGCAAAATAGCTAAGGATTTGTCTTCAGCTGCCTGAACATACCGAAGAAAATATTTTAACCGAGAAAATAACAAGACTACATAACCAAATAAATGGCACCAAACATAAAAATAATTGACTTTTTAATTTATTAATGTAATTCTGAGAAATTCTCATCCCAAAAAAATACCCTTATTCAAAACCCTTTCAAAAATTGCCCTCTGTCTGACCACATAGCTGTCATGGGAAAAAATGTGTGGTTGTTCAGGCACAGCTACCTTTAGTTTCCCCATGCTGACTGCCCTCATTTCGGTATAGACAGTTCATGTATTTTGGGAGTATTATGCCTTAGTTTTCATTCCGGACTCCTTCTTGGATCTACAGGACTATGTAATTTAATGATTATAAATATCTCCTTCCCGTTTTAAAAGGACAGATGTGTTTTCTGTACCTTATTCTAAATCCCTGCTGAAGGATACGAGGAAAGCGATGTAATTTGAATATAGAAGAGTTGTTTCAATAGCCTGGAATACCACAGTCGAGACACAAGTATAAGGAAAACTAGAATTTCAAGACAGCATGATCAGGAGACACAGTGAAAACTAAGTTTGTTTAACTAAGATTAAAATTATATAAAAAGAAATATAAGTCATTAAAGTGAGCTTTATAATGCTGCACAATTTCCAGCCTTCATAGTGGTAGCATAACCTCTAAGCAGTTTTGTGTGCTTATGTTAAGCAATAACAGTTGGATCTTTACCTTTGACTTCGAGACAGTGAACTGAAGCAATCCCTCTACAGTCAAAGAAATATGGCTGTCTCAGATACCAAGTAAAATAATCATATTAAAGGCATTGGTAAAATTCTGAGCCATGATTTCAATTAAGCAGTCTATGAGACTACCTAGTTTATCTGGGATGAAGACTTTGTAAGGATACGGAAGCATGTGAAATTATTTTTGTGAACATATGTCGACTTCAAAGCAGCCCTTTATCTGAAGACATGCTATTTTTTCTCTTATCTTCTTTTGCAATCTAAATTTACTACCTTCCAGTTCTGTAGCTATTTAACTTCTTTAGCAATATATATTTGAAGAGAAGAGAAAGAGATAGGGAGAAACTTATGTGTTGGAATAAGAACTAGAACTGTGACTAGGTTTATAAATCATAAAAATTATGTTACCTTAGTACTTTTTTCCTGTATATCCATAGTTTTGTTCTGTATAGGAGCAAAATATCTGCCCTGATCTACCTTTGAAGTTAGTATTATAATGGAAACTGGGCTGCCCCTTCCATAGTTACTGTGTTAATGCTTTCAGGGTTGAATAAAAAGACATTTATATATATTTTTCAAAATAAAAGCAGAAGTGAAAACTCTACACACACACAAAATTGTCTTTACCAGGTACTGTGAGTTACATAAATTAGGACTAAAAATTTAATAGGGAGATGATAAAATAGGAGGAGAAACTGAAACTCCAAACCAAGATTCATTCAACCACTTAGAAATATAGACAACATCAAAAGGAGCATCTGCAGTACAAGTAAACTAATACAGAGAATTTAGAGATCATCAGGAACTTGGTTTTATCATATTTTAGACAAGATGTCAAGCAATTCATCATCACACTGCAGCACCAGTGAAGTCCTTGAGGAAGATGTAGGACTACTGACTCATATATTTTTCTGAGAGCTCTTTGGAGGACTCTGGTATAAATAGTGGACACACCCAGCTTGTGTAGCTCATGGTTCTCCTGGGTAAAACTTGTCAGATATCCACTGAATCAAATTCTATTCCAGGTACTTTATTGACAATATTTCTATGATGCAAATCTCTAAAGACACTGAAGTTTGTGACAGTCTTTAGTTTTATCTCTCTTTTTTGATGGTGGTTAGGTTCTTGAATGGCTGCAGGAGATCTGATACATGCATTACCGGAAAATAACAGCCTTTGAACAAGATGAGAACTCACTGCTTTACATTTTGCCAGCTTGCAACATATTTGGGAACTTCTTATCAGAACTCAGTAAGCACAGTGTGAAACCTTGTATTTTTGAAAAATGATAAAATTTCTCACAAGCTCCTCCTCTACCCCCTCCCCCTAAATAAAAGAAAAAAAGGAAATGTCTTTTGATTAACAGATATTTCTTTCAGCCCATGCTATATATACTATACATAGGGACTTCTTATTTGTTTTCTTTGGCAAAACTGCTATTTAATGATATCATTGTTTATTTTGCTTTGAGAATTATTTCCTCCCTAGAATAAATATTGAGGTATAAAATGCTGATGTCACTATAAAGTATGAAAGAGATACAGCAGATCTGGGAAAAAATCCAAAGTGCTTCAGATTGACTTTTCTGCCAACCTCAGGCTTTTTTACCCGACGTTCTCAGTCCTCAAAAACACAGACATCTTCAGAGATAATGCAGGCATAATCTGCAAATATTGGACTTGTGTGACTGAAATGCAATATGTCAGCTCCTTTTGTCACAATAGAAAAAAAGCCCAAGCCTATCCAAAATTCACTTCTAAATTATTATGTAGCCATTTATTATCTAAAGCCATAATTTTGTAGTTGTTTGAGGTATTTCCCCCATCAGTACTAGATATTTATGTCTTTCCCAGCACTATGCATATTCCAAGGAATGTGTGTATGGGGAGGGGAGAGGAACACATTTCTGCAAGTACTTTCTCTTTATAAATGGGTTTCAAAGTGCAATCAGCAAAGGTACATGCAGAAAGCAGTCAGACATTTAAATTCTACCATTAGCAACAAAAGCACTGTCAAGCAGGTGTCTCCTGAGAGAAACCTGAAATCTGTTGGATTCCAGTACTTTCCCTCTGTCATGTAGCCAGGGAAAATTTCAGGTTTTAAGCTAATCTAGCTGACATATAAAATGAGAAAAAAGTTAGATTGATTATGAAGTAATCTATTTCTAGTAATTTCTAGCTTTATTGAGCAAATGGGGAGAAAAAATGAATACATAGTTACATGTGAAATTAGGAAATTGGCCAACAAATGGACAAAATATAAATTCTCAAGGAGAGAAAAAATAGAAAAAGAAATTTGAGACAAACATAATTCTGTAGAGCACAGTTCTGCACTGTGGATTTATAACAGGTTTGGAGTGGTTTGAAGTTCTCCTTGCCTTTCTTCTAAGGTCTTCTGCTCAGAGATGTCTTACCAACCTACCAGGAGTTCATGGAAGCACTGCTGAAATCTCTCCTGGGCTGCCCTTAGTAGTCACTTCTTGAAGTGGTAGCATTTATTTAGTATGCAGCCAAGAGCCATTTTCAGGAAGATATTTGTTGCTTCTGAAGATGAACATGCATTTTTAGTTGGAAAGGATTTTCTTTCTCAAGCAGTAGGCAGATCAGATCAGGACATTGATTCAAGGTAAAATACACAGTAGCTTGTAGAGAGGGGACAGGGAGGAACTCAGGCCACCCTTTGCTAATGGAGGTACCCTCATCACTCCAGCTTTTGTATTCAGAGGGATTTCATCCATATTTGGGAGGCACCTCCTCCTGAGACAAGTTTGTACATTCTAAAATCCCATGTATGCAGTGAACACCTGGTACATTCAAGTATGTCTGTGTTCCTGGCATTTTCTGTTGACTGAGTTAAGTGGCTGAAAGTGTAGGCTCCTGAGACAGTCTCCCAAGAGAGTTCAGTGTCTTGCTTAAACTGAATTGATCTACCAAGGCCACTGCAATAACCTCACTAAATAATTGTGAGAAACGAAATCAGGCTGACTAGGACTGATACTTATTTTCTGTTATTGCTAAATAAGATACCTAGTTCATTTGGTCTCTGAACCAGCCAGCCATAAAATCCAATGATGTTTGCATCATCCTTACTTCAGTCACTGGTGGAAAAAACTAGTCATGTATATTTTTAAAGGTTTAGAGGTCTGGTTTAGTTCCACAAACAAAAGTGTGTACATTTCTTTGCACAGTGAATCTGAACATAACAAATGAGTATTTAGGAAGGTGATATCTGAAGGGAAAAGATTAGATTTGTTCTTTCTTAGCTTCTTTATATTGAATAACAGAGAAATAAAGGCATTTTCTATTCTTGTATTTGACTTTTAAGTTAGAAAGTCATGGCTTTCATGGTAAGGCAACTAGTGAACCAGTGAAGTAACAATATCATAACAGCAAGAGAAATAAAATTTGAATTGCAAAGTAAAAAATCAAAAGTCAAAATGTAAGTTTTTTGTTTCTTTGTTTTCAGGTGCCCTTAAATACATTTTGGAGATAAAAAACTTCAAGAAAGCGTTTAGTACTCCAACTATTCCTTTAAACAGATGAAACTTTAAATTTACTATCCTGAAGCTCATAAGAACTTCTAAGAAGAAAACAAAATAGCAGAGATGATTTGCCCTCCTGACATATTTTAGGGATTAAAAGCTAAAAAACCCTAATATCTTTTTTTAAAATTTTGTATTTTCCAAAAGCGATATAATGAACTTTCCAAGGAAACAGAGCTAGTTACAGCTGTAAACTTTGACAAGTCTACTTTCATATTCTTTATCTGGGAAATCAGATTGTGAAACTTCCTTTAACAGATTGTAACAGGACAGTCTGCAGTAATCAGACAGGTCAGACAAGCAGTCTGGTTATACCTGATTAGCCCTTTTTACACCCCAGCCCCCCTCCCATTCTTTCTCTTGCCCACCTTTATCCCTGCCTTTCTCTGCCCTCATCTTTTCTTAAATACATATGCCTTTGGTCTCAGTTTTGGTACCAGAGGAAACTGACTTTAGTATATCTGTCGTGACTACCTAGGTAATATTCTCCTTTGGGGGTTTTGCTAATAGATAATTCTGGGCTTATCAGATTGTTCTTAATATTCTGGTAAATTATCTGTGAAATTTTGCCATCACTCATAATCCCCCTTAACCATCTGTGCCATTGGCCATACCTATGGCACTATCTACAACTTGCCTGAACTTCAAACCCTACTATGCCCAGCAGTTTCTTAGTCCAAATCCAGTAGTTTCTCACTGTCTTTACATTTGTTTGAATCTCAGCCCACTAACATGAAGATATCTAAATCAGAAGATGAAACTTCATCCCTAGCAGCTGATGGCTGAATTGCCAATTGACTGTTTTGGTATGATAGAATCTGCACTGATTATAAAAGAGGACAAAAGTGGTCATCACCGCTTGGACTCTCTCTCAAATTGAACCTTACCCTTTGCAACAATATTTGAAAGTCTCTAGCACACTCAACACCTAGGGAGTGAACAAAATCAAAGTCCTGAAAGGCTCCATATACTACAGAGATGCAAAAGGCCTTAAGCAGATTTAATTCTGAATCATATTGTATTTATGGAGTATTTATATCAGTCCTTGAAACCAATTTTCCACCAACCTATCTCAACTCACACTGTTCAGTTCTACATACAGACTATTTTTTTCACTTGCCTTTCTCTAACCTCTGTCTCTGGAGATTAGTTTTCTCATAATCTATTTTTTCAAATCTTAAAGTACAAGAATTCCTGAACTAAAACCTCTTTTCCTCAAGTGGGCCACAGACTACCTTTACAGCAGTAACTTATATGTTCCTTGCTGTGTCCCCAGGCACTGATTGCAACTGGTAAAAAGCAGCCTATATCTATGTTAATAAAATGTTTTAGCCTCCAGAAGAGAATGGCTGCATGCTAAATGCATTCGAAATGGCCAATAGAGCCTTGTCGTTCCCCAACGTCATCTAGAAATCATTTTTGAGACCTCTAGTTTACACAGATTGAAAACATGAGACATCCTTAGCAGTTTAGCTGCAAAGATGATTGAATTTCAGCACCCAGGAGTATTTCAGGCACTGTTTAATCTACAAGTAGAACAACAGCCATATGGTCTCCAACAAGAAGAAGTGCCTCATCATTCAGTCTCGTTAAACTGACATGTAAAACTGCTTCAACTGACCAGGAGAACCTGGAGCTGTCTGCCCTCTTGTTTCAGAGGAGTCTCTGGAAGTTTAGAATCATCCTCAGCACCTATACTTGATTAGAGAGATCTAAAATGACAATATAAATGTAGCAAAGGAAGAATGCAAAAGGGAAGGGGGAATTCCTTTTCTACACATAATAGAAAACCAAGCACTCTCTGAAACTAATCTCCTGAAAAGACTAAGAAAGCTGTTGAAGATATTTTCCCCCTTCTTGATTAACTGAGGTTTGAATACTTAGAGGAATGCAAAAATGCTTTGAGCTCTAAACTTTACCAGCAATTTGTTTAGCTTTGATGCACACATTCAAAACATAATATTGAAAATGAAAGATGAGCTTTCTATTTTTCAAAGAAGAATGTGGCATATGTATCTGTATTTCGTCAAAGTAGGGGTAATCTAAGCAGTTACATATCTGTCACCAGTTTGTCTGTCACATAACTCACGTCAAATAAACAGTACCATTAAGGTGGATATCAGCATCATAACTTTGCTTACTGAAAGCCCCATAGTAATGTGGTATTGACTTCCAGTATTTAATAGAGCTTATTTTACTTTAAGCATGTTCTACATCTGTAAAATAACTTGGTTTCTTGGGTCACTCCTGGGTCTGTAATTGCTTGAAATGCATGTATTTTCATTTACAAAAATAAGACTTTTGGAATGATTTAATGAGTTCCTTATGCAATGAAAATATTGTATGGTAGGTAGTGGGATAGTTAACACTCATTACAGAAGTACAGACATAATCTTGTCAACCTTCTCTCTGTCTGCTCTAATCTTTCAGTATTGGGGATGCAACATACATGTCTTCATAATACAGAAATACTACTCTTGTAGTATTATTAGTCTATTTCCACATTTGTCAGGTAAACCACTATACAGAATAGCAATCACATTTTGGGGAAGAGAACACAGACTCTAGAAGAAACCTGGATCAAGTACTCTGCAGACTGTTCAGTAGAATGCTATATATTAGCCACATTTTCAGACATGGAGCCAAGAATCTCAAGGTATCAATCCATAGAATAAAAGTGCAGTCACAATATTGTGAAGTAAAATATAGTTGTTTTACCTTCAGTGATAATGCAAGAAATTGTTCCTAATTATCTGCCAGGCTGGTATTTATGGTCTAGCAAGTTATCAGAGGTATTAAGCTTTACCTTTTTTTTCAGTTGGAACATATATTTAAATCACTGGTTCCACATCTATATATTTAAATCTACTGGTTCCACTGCTTCTGTATCAAAACCCTTTATCTAAATATCTATCACACTCTTAATTTAAAAAAAAAAATCCAAAAGCATCTCAAAAAATGTGTCTTCAAAAATGTATCTTAAAAAGCTCAATTACCATTTAAAAACAATTTTTTCATAAGAAATTCCATTTAATGAATAATTATTATTAATTCCATAAATCATTCCATTTAATGAAACTGATTTTCATCATCTCTTTACAAAATACTCACTGCTTTTTTTTTTTTTTTTTGGAAATTCATAAAAGCAATACTCCTTTTTTTTTGCTTTTTAGGTAATGCAAAGATTTTTTTGAAACAATGAGATCTATTTTTTTTTATAAGACTGTATGCCTGAGGTGAGTTTCAGATTATTTTTCACCATTAATTTTATGGATTTTTATATGTTATTCATATAACATAAAATTAACATACACGCTAACAATGCCAGTCACTGAGAGTCTTGAACCCTAAAGAAAAAAAATGGGTTTTTGGATGTTGAACGTGAGGTGACAACTGGCAGCAAATGCAGTATTTACTTTTCTGTTTCATTGAAAATCCAAGTAAATATAAGTAAGCAGACTTCCAATGATCTTGCACTTTTAACAGTTAAATATCATAAAGTTATTTTGTGTTTGTTAGATTTTCTTTTCTGTGTAAAATTGAGCCCATCAAGGCTCAGCTCTCAACACATTTATAATTGGAAGGGGAGAGGCAAATCCTAAACATTGGACATTGGCCTTTCTTGTTCTCATCAAATACAGGTGATTTGTTTCGATAGTTCGTTGGAATCAGGAAGGAGGAAGGTTGTCATTGTTAATATTTTAAGGAACCTTGGAAAGTCCTCAAACTTTTCTAAATAAAGGGATTTCAGATGTGGTTCAGCCTATGAAGGAAAAATATTGAGAATTGAACTCTTCCTCTCCTATACCTTGTCAGACCATACACAACATTTTAACCTCAACCCAATTTTCTTACGAATTTATCTTGTAGCCAACCAATACCTTTTATGCTTTCTTCTCTTTTTTCTTTTTTTTTATGATACTCTTTTCAGTGAGAAAAAGTTTACTGGGTTTTAGAAATTTCATACTTATAGTAATATTATTTATTTACTTTTAAGTAGCATAATGACACAGCTAAATGTTTCAGGCAACAAACCTCTCAGAAATAGAATTTGTTCAGACATATTTTTTAAGCTTTAAGTGGATGACACAGATTCATAAAGTTGATCTTTAAAGAACAGCAGAAATACATCAGACATTATCTATAACAAAAGGCACTGTAGAATCTGCTGCCTGCTTCAAGTGATAAATTCCAAAGTCAGATCATGGCATAGCACTGGCACAGTATGACTGTGGAGTGATACTGTTTGTATAGACTTCTATTTATATTCTTTATTTATATCAGAATATGTGAGAGATGAAGTTTACTCACAGATTTGTCTTTGAATAGGTGAGCAGAAGTGAATTCTTGTAACCAGTGAAAGCAAAGCCATTCAAATGCCTATTGGCATTTCTCAGATTACAAAGGAACAGATAGGTCAAAATGTAAAGACAAATACTTCTGAGTCAAAATTAATATTCAAAACTGATCTGATCTTGTTTATTAATCAGAAATTACTCCACACATTCTCAGTAATTTATTGTAGTGATGTACAGCCAGCTGATATGTGAAAACATTCCTCACATAGATATTCTTTTTAAAACCTATGTGACTGCTTCAGTGCAGCCTATTAAGATATTGTTGTACCTTTCCCTACACCTGTATACCCTGTGTAGTGTAAAGAGAGTCTGTGAGGGTGAACATTCTCATCAAGGATGAGGAAAAGGCTAAAGTACTTCATGCCTTTGCCTCAGTCTTTAACAGAAAGTCTGGTTATCCTCAGTGCAACCAGACCCTGAGCTGATAGACGGGAGCCCAATAGACCCCCTGTAATCCAGCAGGAAGCAGTTAGTAAGCTGAGCTGCTTAGACACACACACACAAGTCTACGGGGCTGGATGGGATTCACCCAAGGGCATTGAGGGAGCTGGAGGAGAGCTCACTCAGCCATTCTCCATAATTTACCTGCAGTCTTGGTTAATCAAGGATGTCCCAGATGACAGGAGGTCAGCCAATGTGATGCCCATCTACAAGAAGGGTCAGAAGGAGGATGTGGGGAACTACAGCCCTGTCAGCCTGACCTCGGTGCCAGAGAAGGTTATGGAACAGATTGTCTTGAGCACTGCCATGCAGGACAACTGGAGTATCAGGCCCAGCCATCTCAGTTTAGGAAAGGCAGGTCCTTCTTGACCGAACCAGACTCCAGGTGACTTGCCAAGTGACTGAAGGAAAGGCTGTGGATGTTGTCTACCTGGACTTCAGCAAGGCCTTTGACACTGTCTTTCACAGCATACTCCTGGAAAAGCTGGCAGTCCATGGCATGGACAGGAGCACTCTGTGCTCAGTTAAAAACTGGCTGGATGGCCAGGCCCAGAGAGTGGTGGTGAATGCAGTCATATCCAGCTGACAGATGGTCACTACTGGGGTTCCCCAGGGCTTAGTATTGGACTGAGTCCTGTTTAGTATCTTTTTTGATGATCTGGATGAGGGTATCAAGTGTTGAGGGGATCAAGTGTACCCTCAGTAAGGTCACAGACAACCCTAAGTTGGGCTGCAGTGTTGATCTGATGGCTGCAGTGTTGATCTGCAGAGGCATCTGTACAGGCTGAAGGCCAACGGTGTAAGGTTCAACAAGATCAAGTGCCAAGTCCTGCACTTGGGTCACAACAACAACAGGCAGCACTACAGGCTGGGGACAAAGTGCCTAGAAAAGGGCTCAGTGGAAAAAGCCCTGGGGGTGCTGGTCAACAGCTGGCTGAACATGGGCCAGTGTGTACCCAGGTGGCCAAGAAGGCCAATGGCATCCTGGCCTGTATCAGCAGTAGTGTGGCTAGCAGGACCAGGACACAGATTTTCCATATGTATTTGCCATTGGTAAGGTCACACTTCAAGTGCTGTGTCCAGTTCTGGGCCCCTGCAAGAAGGACATTGAGGGGCTGGAATGGGTCCAGAGCAGGACAGTGAAACTGCTGGAGGATCTGGAGAACAAGTCCTGTGAGGAGCAGCTGAGGGAGCTGGGGATGTTTAACCTGGAGAAAAGGATACTCAGGACAGACTTTATCACTGTTTATAACTACCTGAAAGGACCTTGTGGCAAGGTGGAGGTCAACCTCTTCTCTCTGGTAACCAGCGACAGGACAAGAGGAAGCAAGCTGCACCAGAGGAGGTTCAGGTTGGTCAGTAGCAAGAATTTCTTCACTGAAAGGGTGGATAAGCATTGGAATAGGCTGCCCAGGGAAGTGTTGGAGTCACTATACTTAGAAGTGTGCAAGAAATGACCAGGTATGGCACTTAGTGCTATGATTTAGTTGGTGGTGTGGAGTTTGCGCAGTGACCTTGGAGGTGTTTTCCTATCTTAATGATCCTATGATTCTATGATTCAATATCTTTCTTTCCTCTATCCCATTGAAACTTTAGTTTTCTTTTGAAATAAGTCTTTTTTGTGCATGTGTTAAACAATATATGTTTTGACACATTCTTGTACATTGTGGTTTCAGCTTAATTTGGAAATTTTAACTACATGGTGAAAAATATCAAATAGCTTTATAACACTTCCTTGTTGTTATACCATACCTAATATTCCTAGCACTTAGAAAAAGATACATAGTTTAATTCTGCAATGTCATTTTCTTCCTGGCAAATATTTTACCTTAATATGTTAAAGTACAGTGGATTTGATTGTCTCATAGTCTTTAAAACAAAAAAGAGCCCCCCCAATCAAAATAGACGAGATGGTAGGTAAAAGAGAGTAGGCTTCTATTTTAAAACCTTTTACTAACTGAATTTATGAAGATTATTCATCTTGACTCTGACATATATCAGTGGGTTCAAAAGCAGCCCTTGCACTGTCTTAATAACTGTATATAAATGATAGAACTCTGTATCAATGTACCTCAAGAGAGGTGGCAGAGAATAGACATAGAAGTCATGCTGACATCAGAACAACATCTGGGATAAATCTGTTGATATCTGTGAAATAATAAAGTTAGCAGTGTGAAGCGGCAGCTTTGTCTCCTTGTGCATGGGTTGTCCTCGAAGGAAAACCTGCAAGTTGAATCTCTGGGCATTTTCCTAATTCTCTCATCACTGTTTTGTAACACTGGGGGAATAAAATGTGCCCAGTAGCTTGGCATTATCCATTATCCAGACGGCGTACAGTTGGGAACGATATAGATTGGTGCCCAAAGGTACTGTCTGACTAAAATAGAATCTGGTTTCCATTCATCAAATTCTTAATGCATTATCTTCCACTTACTGAGCAGGTGGGTGAAGTATAGAAAAACCATGGCACAATTTCTGTGGTAGTTGTATTTTTTGTTGTAAAATAAATCCATATAAATCGCTTTCATCTCTCAGTGTGTCAGGAACAGGTGATAGTGAGACAGGTTGCCAGCACAGCTATTTGAACTTAAATTCCAGATTTACCACTATTCAACAGGCACTATAGGTGTCAGGAAAGAAACCAAAGCAATAGATATCAGAAGCTGCAACTTCCTATTGAATATTTATCTTCAAAGTAGCAGAAAATTATTAGCACACTATGTTGATAAAGAAATTCTCCAAACTAATAACATCAAATTCTCCAAACCGACAATGTTTACTAACAACATTTAATCTCTTTTTGGTTGGAATATCCAAGATGGAGGTTATTTTAAGCTGAAATATATTATTTGTTTGTAGAGACGGTAATTTGTAAAACTCACACTTGCAAGGGTTTTTTGGGTTTTGGTTTGCTTTTTTTTTTATCTGTGTAATCAGTTTTCAGCTCCAACTGGTTATTTGCATCCTGTAAAACTGTAACTTCCATGGCCCAAGTGGGTTAAATAACACTTCAGGTCTTGCTGTCCACAGAATAACAGAATGACACCAGTTGAGGTCAGAAGCAGCCTCTGGAGGTCAGGTAGTCAAACTCCCCTGTGCAAGCTGGGCCATCTACAGCAGGTAGCTTAGGACATGTCCTGCTGGTTTTAAATACCTCAAAGGATACATGCACACATCCTCTTTGGACAGCCTATGCTGGTATTTAACCATCCTCGTCAGAGAGTTTTCTTCTAATGTTTAAATTGCATTTCCTGTATTTTTGTTAAGCCCATTGATTCTTGTTCTTTCATGAGGAACTACTGAGAAAAGTCTGGCCCTATCTCCCCTACTGACTCCATCGGGTATTTATATACACACATAAGATGCTCCATGAGCCTTCTCTGTTCGAGCTTAAACAGTCTCAGGTCTGTCAATCTTTCCTCAGAGGAGAAGTGTTCTAACAACTTTATCATCTTTGCTGGACTTGTTCCAGTACATCTGCATCTCTCCCATACTGGGCAACCAAGACTTGGACCTGACAGACGTGTCTCACCAGAGTTGACCCAGAAGGGAAGAATCATCTCTCTTGAAGTGCTGGCAGTGCTCTTCCTAATGCAGCCCAGGATACTACAAGGTTGCTGGTTTATATTTAGTCTGTTGTCCATGAGGACCACCAGGTCTCTTTTTTTAAAGGCTGCTTTCCAAGTAGTCAGTCACCAGCCTATCCTGGTGTGTGGGATTATTTCTCCCCAGGTGCAGAACTCACCACTTTCACCTGCTGAACTCCATAATGTTCCCATCAATCCATTTCTCCAGCCTATTCAGGTTCCTCTGACTGGCAGCACAATCCTTTGGTGTTATCCACCATCCCTCAAGGGTATTTATCAGATGAAAATTTTAAAGCTAATTTCTATAAGTATTCCTGTATGCAACTTTTTAAATTTTTTTTTACATGAAGAGTCACAATCATAAAGCTGAATAACATTCATTTCCCCCAGTGGGCAACACAAAAGGAGCATTGTGCAACAATTTTTTTAACATTCTGACAGACAGCCACAATGGAAACTGCCTTGTTCTCCTGTTTTAACTATTAATCACCAAGCTGTGAGATGCTCTTCCATGGATTTTTCCCTCTGCCTTTTCGTTCAGCAGGAGTATTTGCATCAGTTATACATTTTCCCATTCTGGATGAATTCACTCCAGTTTCTATAAATATCCCCAGTGCTTTTGGTATGTGCATGTTCTAGTGATACAGGACTGTATAAAGCCTCTATCCAAGTATATTAAAAAACATAAACATGAAACATCTTTTCTTAATGAACATGAACATATTTTCTTAATTTTGTACTAAATAGAAGGTTAGAAAATCAAAAGCCACTTGATTTACATTTCATATTGTCTTTGATTAGAAGTCACCTATATACAAAGAATTACCTCCACACATTCTATACAAGCCCTATAATTGAAGTTTGCCAAGCCATGCTCCTGTCATGTCTCATCCATTAGATGAGAGAAGATGCAACTTCTGCATTGCTTTTTTGGTGGTGGTTTGTGCTCTCTGTAGGGATAATCTTGCTTTCCCATCACTTCCACAGTATAGAGGAGATGTAATTTCAAGGATTTCAGTAGAGATACTTCTGATTTATCCTGCCGCTAAATCACTGCTGTTAAATGTCCTGATTCTGGCCCAGATCAGCAGGAGAGGACATGGCCAAGATATTGTGTTATTTGATACCACATTACATCATTGATGAGGTGGGGGAGGAGGGAGAAGGGACTCTCTCACTTCTGGGAAGGACAGTAACTCTTTCTGGTGGAACAAATCATGGCAGGGTGGGGAACCTCCTGGCTATTGTTCATTGTCATGGGCTCTGCAGTGAGCATTTTTGCATGTGGATAATTCCCTTTTTTTTTTTTTTGTTTTTTTTTTTTTTTGTTTTGTTTTGGTTTGGTTTTTTTGTTATTAATATTGTTTCTACTGTTCATTTTCTTGTCTCATTGTTGTTTCCAGGAAATTGTTCTTATCTGAACCCATGATCTTTGCCTTTTGTGCCTCCAATTCTCCTCTCTGGCTACTGGTGGAGGGGGAGGAAGAAGTGGGGTGGGGTGGGTGATGAGTTAGTGATCTGCAGTGTAACTTGGAAGATCTCAGTGGAAGAAATAAATTTGGAGTACCATTCCTGAACCACAACATTAAGCCCTGAATTTCTCTTAGAAGTAAGCAATTTCCATAAGGTTTTAATCTACCTCTAGCTAAAAAGCAAATTGCTCTATAGAAAAAGGGTAGACAGTGGGTTTTTAAAATTATTTTATATTTTTCCTTTCTTTTTCTTTCCAGAACGGTCACGGATTTGAACAGTTGTTTCTGTAGTAAGAAAATAGCAAATTGGAGAATATACAGTAAAGCTTTCAAAATAAAAATGCTGTGGTATTTTTTTTCTCAGCAAGCACTTTTAATGTAATAAATGCATGTATTTTTGTCACCCAAGTATGTAAAATGATGGTACATTAGTTTATGAATTCTCCAAAAGTTTTACAGTTTTCTGCCTTACAGTTGTGACTTGCGATTTGCATTTTGAATTGAAAAATACCGTTTTATATATCTAGCAATACCATACATATCTGCTGGCACTGACTGCAATTAGAGAAATGAGCATATAGAGAGCCAACAGATATATTGCTAATAATTTGCTGATAATTTAGCAGAGCTTGAGCCACAATTACTTTTAACAAGAGTCTAATTTTGAGAATCTGAGAAATGACATCTTAATACTAAACATATGTATGAGAGCATTTCTGGAGCTGGATGTCACACTGTCCTGGGATGACTTTATGATGCTTGTATCCCCAATTATCTGTCCTGTTTGTGTTGGATGTTGTGTTCTGCACCTTCAAGACTGATTCTGAGAGTGAAGCAGGGAGGAGAAGAAGAAATGCAGAGTTTGTTTTGGAAACAACTCTCACTCCTCTGATTTCCTTCTCTGGACTGTGTTCATCTGAGGCACACACAGCAGCAGGACAGAGATCTCTTTGCTTTTAGTTAGTTTTAGCTAACTGTGGCAGAGAAGTTCCCTGGACTTTTTTTTTCCCTTTTTCTTGAGACTGTTTAAACCTGCTCCAGATTGAAAAACCCAAAGGAACACCAGGAGCTTGTACCTGCAGCCCACCAGGGCCTGGACTTTGGCATGTTCTAGCAGCGCTGGAGGGACTGGGACTGATGAGAGATCTGAGCGAGCTGAGCTACACCTACAGCAAGGATTTTCTCATTTTGCCATCTCACTCCAAAATGAAAAGTCTTATTGTTTCATATTATTCATTCTTTATGCTTGTGGGCACTTTCTTTGTTAAATAAATAGTTTTTTCCATTTTTCTCCGAGGAAGTTCTTTCCCAGACCAGTTGGGGGAGGGGCTGTTTGGGTTTGCTTCCCAGAAAGACCTTATTTGGGGGTTTTCTCCCAGATTTGCTCTAAACCAGGACACACACCTTTCTGTTCTGAAAGTAATTAGAACTACTTTTTTCAGTTTGTTTTCTTTTCAGAAAAAGAAAACAAACTACATCTGTCCCCATTCAATACTTTAAAATATTTTCTTTTAAACTATTTTCACAGAATCACAGAATATTCTGAGCTGGAAAAGATCCACAAGGATAATCCAGTCAAACTCTTCAGTGAATGGCCCATATGGCGATCAAACCCATGACCTTGATGTTACTAGCACCATTCTTTAAGCAAGGGAGCTAATTTTTTTAAATTCTAGCTTCTATGGAACAAAATACAGTGTTAATCTTTTCTGAAACAGAAATATTTACAATTGAAGACTGTAAAGAAAAAAGAGTGGATCCTGTGAAATATTGAGTAATAAATTACATCTGCACATATGTAGTATGCTGGATCTAAATATACAAAAATATCTTTAGAGACGTTTGCACCAAGCATATTGACCTAGCCATTAGATACTCCTAGAAGTTGCATTTTGTTAGAAGTAGATATTGGAAAGTTTGTCTCTGGTAACCTTTTTTTTTTGCAGTTTTCTTGTGTATCTAAAGAAATCAATCACTGTAAGCTGAATTTAAGAAAACATAAATGTATTTCTTTCAAAGGTTATTGTCAATTATAGTGCTTTACAACTTAGATTTTGCCCTGAAGCATGTCCTAGACATCAAAGGGTGAACTGACAATCTGAAGTGTGGGAAAGCATCTCACTATTCCCATTAATAGCAACAGTACTTTTAATTCTTCATTGATCGCACAGAATTTTTCCCCCTCAAGAGTCATGAAAGCCAAGAAACTTATCATGGGGGTGAAACCCTTGTAACAGACTATTTAACTAGATTTTGGTACCTGAAGAGAAAAGAAAATGAAATTTCTGGAGCTGTATTTAACAGATAACATACTATATTCCAAAGAAGGCTATACAAGGATAAGCAGCAATGTTAGAAAAATGGTCCTAGAAGCAGTGGTTGTACAGAAAGATAAAATATAAAAGATAAAAGAAACAGGTTGTTACCCCTGGGACTGGAAAGGAACATTAAATTGCTGATGGCTAAACGTAAGAGCAGTTATTCTTGGATTCCTACTCATAACAGGAGGGTCTCCTAAAGGAGCTTACTTTTAAAAAGCTAAGGAAAAGATAGAAAGCTAGGCAAGAAGGTACAGCAGCCTTTAATGATATCCAGAAAGGGGAAAAAGATAAAGTGCTCCTGCCAATCCATTATAGGTATATGTAGGAAGAATAAAGGTAAGTGGCAGTGAAGGACCTTACCTGCAAGTAAATGTGTGAGGATGGGTAATGGGAACTCTGCTTTTGAAGTTTGGATAGAATGTTACTCCTGTATTAACAAAAAGACACTTTCGTAGGCAGAATTTAATCCCAAAATTCCATGTACATCTTTCTTTTGTCTACATGCTCACTGCATATTCAGCGTGCACATTCTCAGCCATGTCAGCACAAGAACCTCTCCTTTGCAGAATCTCTCCTTTAATGCTTCTACCTTATTTCAAAACTTTACTGAGTTTTCCCCATTTAAAATGCCACCAGAAATATTTTTTCTTTAGGCAGTAGTGGTCTGTTCTATTTATATTGGTTTATATTTACTGCTGATACTTATTTTTTTAAAGTTTTTTATGTACAGTCATCTGAAAGTTGCTCTCAAAATACATATAGATATTCACATGTACACATTGACATAATTTATTCAAATCTAAATGTAATTTTAAGGTCCAAGACCTATGTTTAACCTAATAAAATATGTTCTTACTTTAAATCTCGAAGATCTTGGAATTAATGGTAAGATTTAATAACGGCCTTGATGACCAGATTAGAGGTCATTTAAAATAAAAACTGCCTGAAATTGAACTTATGTATTCCATTAAAACAAAATAAAAATGTCAAGTTGTGAGTGTAGAAAATTCTGAATAGCTCTTGGCTAATTTTGAAGGTAGATAAATGAGACTGATACCATACTGGTTTTATTTTGAAGTTTCTTCTGATGTATGGATTTAAGTTTCATGCTGGAATGCTATATCTAGTGTACAATCAGTAAAAAATACAGAAGCATACCTCCCTGTTGTTTCTCAGCAAGATAATCACATCCTGAAATTTAAGACATCTAATTTAGCTGCTTGGAGTCACCTACTGACTCTATAAGAACCGAGGATTTCTTTCACATATTCTTCATCACACTCTAATGAAACACCTCAACTGAGTGATAAAAATAACTTCACTCTTTGGTTTGATTCAGCCAATTTTAAAAAGTCAGTGACATACCACCAGAAGCACTCAAGAACATAACTAGTTTGCTCCAACCACATGTGCTTGTTCTGTGACAAAATTTGCTCTTTGAATTATCCTAATTGTGAAAATATATGAAAGTACCTATGTTGTGAGGGGTTTTTTGCTTGTTTTGTTTTGGTTTTTTGGGCGGGGGAAACTTTGGCATTTTAAAAGGCAAAATCCAGTAAAACAGCATTATATTCATGTGAATATTATCTTCTTTACCACTTCTTTAACAGTGAAAATATTACTATTTTTCTAAGGGTGTGCAGTTCTTTCAAGTTTCTCTGAAGGCAGGTGTCTGACTCAAGGACATGATGGATTGCTTTATTTCTGGTTTTAGGTGAAAAGTCCTTTTTTCTTTTTTTGTTTTCCTTTTTCTGAATAAAATTCTGTTTCCACTGAAGTCTGATGATTTCAGCTCATTGATTTCACCTTCTGTGTTTAAAACATGTGTTGAGCTTTGCTCTCAGTTCAAGAGTCAATACTTCCAGTTGATTCCTTTGGGATGAAGACAGAGCTCAGTAGCTCAATACCTAATTCTTTCCCTGATAGTAAAACACATTACTCAGACAATGGAGTTTTCATCATCAAACCATAAACAATTCAGCTGAGTCACATAGGAATAAAAATGTTATTTTTTATTTTGGCACATACTGTACAAACAGTTCCACTATTTTTGTCACATATACAGGAAAGAATTCCTGTATGGATACAAAATAAATCATCTCTATTAGGTAATCAAGATGGGAAGCTGATACTGTTTTTGTTTTAATCAATCCATGAAATGATTATAAACCACACCAGCACAATGTATCCCCATGAGCCTCTTGTAATTGGGATGATGATTTAATTGGCACATTCTGCTTCCACTGGGATATGCTGTTTAAGAGGGATCTATTGCAGGGTTTGTTATATGATCTCCTCAGCTAATATTACTTGTATTGCGATGAAAAATGAAAAATATGTATAGACTTTTCATCTTTATTTTGTCAACTGCTCAAACTACAGGAGCTTTACTTCTCATACTGAGCTAAGAAAAGAAAAAAAAGGCAATTATGCTGTTCAGAAGGAATGTACATTTTTCCACTGTGTTAAAAGGATCAAAGGAAAATTCTTCAGTAACTGTAGTCTTATGCAGTACAATCGACATAGCTGTATGGCAGAGAGATGAACAGTGAGAAACACAAAGAAAGGGGAATATAAGAGGGAAAATGACTGAAAAATAAATAAAGGCAAGTAGTGATTCTTGCAAATAGATTTGGATTTATTTATTTATTAAAATATAAACAAAAATTTAAATTTACAGAAATAGCAGAATCTATTTTAAATATATTTCAGTAATTATGTTAAAAGCTTAGTATTAGACTACTTGTTCTTTTTCTCCTAGCAAGGTGGGTAAAGAGGTCTTAGCATAAACAAACTCACCTGTTCATTGCAGAGGATGGGACTAGGTGACCTTGAAAGGTGCCTTCCAACTCATCAGCTTTCAAATCCCAGTTGAGGGATAACTTTTTGTATAGTTACTGTAACTACAGGTATTCAGACTATCTTGCAAGAAGCCTCCAGGTAACAAATTAAAGGAGTATCTCACATGCATTTTCTGTTCTCTAGCTCACAGATTCATTCCAACATAAATTAAAAAATCATAAACAAACCCCCAAACCTTGCCAACAAAAACAAAATTCTATTTGTCATGAAAAGAAATTACAGCAAATAAGGTCTGGAATTTGGCTTATATAAAAGGCATTTTACAAACAAGTGAAATAATCACACATCTGTCTACATGTCCTGTAAGGTAACTTCTCATTCTCCTACAAAAGTTTAATTTTCAATTAGTGTTTTTTAAACTCTTATTTTGAAAATTTAGGGACAAATTAATCCAGGGCTACATTCTGAAAAATCTCCATTTATCTTTGCAATTTGGAAAACCTGTTTTCAGAAGTACTAGTGAAAAATAGCTTAGAGGGATATTTGGTAAGGAAAAAAAAATTAAAATATTCTTATTTGACTGGGTAAGAGTTCAAATCCACTCTGGAAGGAACAAAAAACTTGATAGAACTAATATGGTATTGCCAAAGCAACAGAAGTTTGTGAAAAAAAAATAAACCAGACTGCTGTTTCTTCTACTCTTCCCATACCTCTGGTAGCATCCTCTGCCCTGCCTACATCTCTAAGTCAGTTGGAAAAACCTTGCATTTCAACTCTCACTTCTGGCTTCTGCCTGCATACCAGTAACCCAGAGTACTTCCATATTCCTTCTCCACTACCTGTAAAAGCCATTGTACATATTTTGTATTATAGCAGCTTAGGGCTTTAGGGTGTCATGTTTAAGTGGAGGTAGATGATATCATCCTATATTTAGTGGATGTTATTCACATGATTTTCACCTTCTTTGTCTAATTCATACTTTACTGCAAGGTGCCCCACATGCCTCTCTATGACCTTGATTGTCACTCCCACCTCCCCTCATTTCAGCTTCTCACTGCTGTTTGTTATATGGATACACTGACTCTGGGTTTCTGCTTTGTTTTTTCTTTCATTTAACTTGTTTCACTACACATATGCTTTCCCAACATTCAGTCATTTTGCCTGGTCCTGACATTTCTTAGTAGAGAAGATATATCTATGAAGGCCACACTTGCTCAATATACGTAATCTAAAAATCCCAGTAATTTAACAAGAATGTCATTTCAGAAATGTTGAATAGCAACACTGAAGTAAATAGCATCTATGTCTACTCAGTAGCTAAAAATCAAGTGTTGTAGGCAGGTTTACGGGAATAAAACTGTGTCTATGGCCTTGTAAACAAAGAAATGAACAAGAACAGAATAATGTGAGATGAAGACACAGAAAAAACCCTATAATTGTTCTGTCATACTTGTTCTCAAAGTAGGCATTGAGAACATTATGTAAAAGTTTTGTTTGCTAAATTATTTTTTAAATCATCTTTAATCTTAATTTTTCCAGGACAATGATCACATCAGTTGCTGTTTGCAGAGAGATAGTTTTTTGCCAGATTAATATCAACGTCAATATTATTAACAAACAGAAAACCCCAAATTGGTCTTATGAAATGCTTGGCTTTTCAGAAATAGCAAGTGTCAATTGCTTATCCACTCAAAATCACTCTTCAACTACTCATGCAATTTAATTAATTTATTTATATATATACTTAGCCAAAACTGTCAGTTAGCCTACATAATACTTTAAATGTCAGTGCAAAATATCTGCATTTTGCCATCACTACATTTTCTTTAAGATACAAAAGAGTAGCTCTCTCAGGATCTACAGATTTTCTCTTTCAGATCTCTGATAAACAGACCCATACAAAGCATCATTTTCAAAAGCTGCTCCATCCTGTTTCATTTTCACGTGCTTCCCTCATTTTAAATTCAACCAGGTTGAAAAAGAAATGAGTGACCAAGTAGGAGGGTCACTGTGGCTTATTGTTTTAATTGCAAAAGGTCATAGTGCTAGTATTCTGCTCCCTTATTATACACCAATGTACCAGGAGCTTTGCTTTTCACTGCAGCAATTTCCAGAAGGGATTTAATAGGTTTTTCTGACATCAGAGTATTTAGGGTTTGGGTAGACACCACCTCTGAAGCTGAAATTCAGAGAAGCTTGCTAACTATTTGCTTGTTGATTCATTTCTCTTAGCCATCCCCTTTGTCTTTGAAAATCAAGTAGTAGCTGAGAAATATCCTTGACTACAAAACAAAACAAAAAAATAATTCCTAACTTTAAGACAAGTCATAAGGAAAGACTAGTTATGAGGGAAGTTGTAAGTTACAATCAGTTTTATTAAATAACAGCTGAAGTAATAAAACCTTGCAAAAGATGTGCCTATATTTTATATTATGTTTATCTTGTTAGAAGCCATGGTTTAGTATCCCCAAATATGAGCAAATAGTAATATTTAGCTTTCTTCTTCATGGGATCTAACCTGGACATTCCTTTAAAGTAACCACCAGAGACAGCAGAACCCCACACGTATATTTATAAGCACATATTTATGCCCAGTTAAAATTCAGAGTTTCATTAGGCTTTCACAGCATGGAATAACACTAAGAAAGGATCTAAATTTAATACTGAAGAATTTTGTGTGTGTCATTAGATTAATTCACAGACATCTATCACTTCCACCTTTCTCTAGTAATGCTTCTTTCTTGCTCTTTGCCTTTGTCCCTAATATTTTTTCTTTCTGAAGTCCTTCTGATTACTCTTTAATGGGAAAGGACACTCCTATCCATGGCAGCTTTGGCCTAGGTCACGCACAGAGGGGAAAAGGAAGAATTAGCACTCAAATTCTTCACTTTTCAGCACCTCTCCTTTATTAAGTTCCATAAGTAAATGGCTTTTCTTGCAACTCTGAAGCATAAGCTCAGAGAAAATGGGAGAAAGTGGCATCGCTTCACCCTTCTTCTTTTTAAGTAATTAAGAATTCAACTGACATAGATAACTAATTTCAAGAAAGGTTTTTCACAGAACTATGGACCTCTTTCTCTCTTACAGAGTGCTTCTTATCAGTTTGGTAGCTAAAGCTTGTAAAAGTGTGACATTTAAAACCAGCCATCTCCTTGGTGCTTTGTATTAGTTAATATGAAACTGAGGAGCAGCTGACACACCAGGGGGCTGTGCTGCTCTGAGGTGGGACCTTGACCTTGGCTGGAGAAATGGGCTGATAGGAAGTTCAGCAAAGGGGAATTGCATAGTTTGGCATCTGAGGAGGAAGAACCCCAGGCACAAAATATGTTGGGGACCAACTGTCTGGAAACACCTTTTCAGACAAAGGATCCAGTGATTCACAAGCCAGAAATGTGCTCCTGCTGCAAAAAAGACTGTCCTGGGATGCACTAGGAGGAGTTTTACTGGCAGGCTGGGGGAGCTGATCCTTTCCTTCTACTCAGAACTGGTGAGGCTACACCTGGAGTGCTGTGGCCAGTTCTGGAGTCCACAGCGTAAGAAAGATATAGCCATGCTGAATAGAGTTCAGCACAGGACCAACAGAATGATGAAGGGACTGGGGCATGCCTCTATGACAAAAGACTGAGAACGCTGGTAGTGTTGTTGCTGGAAAAAAGAAGGCTCAGTGGGAATTTTATCAATGGTATAAATACCTGAAGGAATGATGCAAAGGAAGACAGAGCCAGGCTTTTCTCAACAGCACCCTGTGACAGAGGCAGTGGACATAAAGTGAAACACAGAAAGTCCTATCTGAACATCAAATGATGCTTTTTTCACTGTGAGGGTGAGAGAGCACTGGAACAAGTTGCCAAGGGAGGTTGTAATGTGAACATCTGTGGAAAGATTCAAAATCCATTTGCTCATGATCCTGGGCAACCAGCTTGAGGTGAGCCTGCTGCAGGAGGGTTAGACCAGATGACCTTCAGACATTTCTTCCAACCTCAACCATTCTGTGATTCTATGATTACAAGGCTCCCTGATAAATTTACAGGACCCATTATTGCTTTAGTATGGATCCAGGTCTTTCCATGCATTGTATATGGAATTTCAAATATATATATTTACCATGGCAGAGAATATGAAAGGAAGATCTGGTTTTCCAGGAGTTGCCATCTTCTACTCACTTATGATAATTCAAGAAACTTAAGCTGTTCCATCAGTGTGATACTTTCTGACTGACCGTCCTGGTTCTCAAATGCAGTGGACTGATTATGTTCTAACAAAATATGTAATCAAGAACTAAATACAAACTGTTCACTAAGGAAAACAAATAAGGACAACATGAAAGACTATCTTAGAAGGCAGTGGCTAAGAGACCCAACAATCTCAGCATAAGTTTCTACTTTAATGTTATGAGGCATAACGAGACTGCTGGATACAGAAAAGTAGGAGTAAAATGTGCTCCTACTTTGGTCGTTTTGTACCAAAGCAATTGCACCAATTGGAAACACCACGCTGTATTCAATTTTTATGTATATTCTTTAAAGGAAATATGGAATATCAGAATGATTTATAGGGTCCATGGGCTGAAAAATAAACCTTGCATGCCTTAAAATGTTTCACCTTACCAAACAGAAGTTCAAGGCATGACTCAATCCCTAAACAAAGGAACACACAGCAAAAACATATTAGTGAAGAGGAGTCCTTCACAGCGGATGATAAACATGTAACAAGTTCCAGGGGCTGAAAACTGAAATTAGACAAACTCAATCTTGAAATAAAATGTAATTTCCTAGCTGTGAGGTAATTAGATATTAAATAGAGTGCTTGGAACTGGTCTTACTTTCAGAAATTGTCCACGGAGACTAAATTTCTTTACTTAAAAGTAAGTTTCACTGCAGTTTGGGAATTAAAATATTTAGCAGTCAAAAGGATTTGGGTCCTTGGTTGTGATCACCCTCTTATCCTCACCTGTGTATGTTTGTGCTGATGAATCAGATATTCACTGATTTGCATAAATACAGTAAATAAATTTCCTGTTTAAAGGCTTTCTCTATCTGTCTCTATCTCTATCTGAGGAAGACTCTTTAAGTTGGTCAAATAGTCCTTATTTAATGTTGTTTTCTCCATCCTCTTTAATATCAGAGACCAGTCACAATCAGAGAGCAAATATTTGCCAGAGGTATCTAACACATGATATTATGTAGACAATCCAGTTTCTCAGAGGCTAATCTTGCTTACACACTAAGGCTCACATCAATTAGTTAGTTTATGGTTCTGAAGTGATCATTTAGCTGTGATTAAGAAGTTCTCTGCAAGAGAGAACGTGTTCATTTTGGCATATCTTATACAAAAAAAACCCACCCCTAACATAGAAAGATTTGGGGCATTGGTGCAACCTTGATCTTTCATTTGGTTGACCTACAGCATACTGCTGATACTTTTGTCTAAAAGGAATATTAATTAAAGCATTTGATAAATGTCAACAGGTTAGGGACCTTTGCATATAGGAGGTCAATGGGACTTAGATATATAGAACATCAGCTTAGGTAATCTAAAAATGCTTTGTAATGAGTTTTTATGAACCATGAACACCTAGGTTAATATTTAGACTCAATTAGATATACAAATTATACTGCTTGAATGGATTAAAGATTAAAAATATAAATTGGTGGAAGGCTCAACATTAGTACGATTATATATGTTGTGCACTGAAAGAATAAAAATTCATATATTTTGATAGAAAAATTATGTAAAGCAACAATGAAAAAATGTCTGACTACATTGTTTAAAATATTGTTTTATTTTATATATTAATGAAGGAATGAAACAAGAATTGGGAAAAAAGGAACAGAAATAAAATTATAATTGATCTAGATTTAAGCATTTTTTAAAAAAATTACTAAGAATTTCTTTTGAAATGAACTTTAAAGTCTAAAAAGACTGTATAATTATGCCAGAAATATTTTACTGGGTTTGACTTGAAATGCAATGATGCCTTTGCAAATGTCTTATGTATTGACATTGACTTTTAATGGTTCACCGTAGTTTTAAATGATGGCAAGCATGCACTTCACAGTGTGCTAATTTTAGTTCACAAGCTTGCTGCCACTAGGCCCTCAGGCTTACTCTTCATGGAGTTTGAAGTGTTCTGTTAGCACTGTTAAAAACAATTCTGAAAAATGTTAAAAAAAAAATAATCAAAGCAGTTGACTGAAAATGGAGCTGCATAAAATTGGTGCTCATATATATTATCAATAAGAGATCATTTAAAATGAGGGTTATTTTATATATCTACATGGGGCTATAGAAGCAAACTTGCATATTGTTACTTAGGAAACGGTGCAAAATAAGAGGAAATGGTGCACATGAATTGGTACAGAACTGTATCACTTCACTGCATGGAGCTGTTAGGTAGAAAATCTGGAATTACTCATTAGGAAAATACAGGCACAACTTCAAGCACAAGATTTAAACATAGTTATCTAAACTGTAATTAACATACAGTTTCTGTATTGCAAAACTGAGGAGGATAGTGAATTATTTTATCAAGAGCTGCAAACCAGTTATTGAAAATATCCCTCGAGCCCGACTGGAAAGTGGCTTCCAGCTGTTCCCAGCTAGCCCTGGCTCGGGATACTTCCAAACTCGGTTGGTGGCAGCAGGCAGACCGGCCACCACCCCCCCGGTGGGTCAGAGCTGCACGAGAGATGTCGGTGAGGCTTGACGAAGGTAGGAAGCGAGGAGGCTACTTTGTGGCTAGATGGTTTTTATTGTCACCTGCCTTTCACAGGGGAGCCACGCTTCTCTCTGAGCCTCTCTCGAGAGTGTCCCTGCCCGAGGCGTGGCCACAGCTTATACGGGGTTGGGAGAAGGGGGTGGACACAAGAGGGAAAGCCAATAAGGGAAATATGGATGTCACACAGACAGCGAATGGGAAACGAGGGGTGGGGGTTCCCCAGCCTGCTCCAATCTGGGACCGAGTGTCTCTGAACATTCTGGAAGAAGAGGAGAGGCTTCCCAGAGAGTGACAGGCTGTGGAGAACAAAGACAGGGGGAAACCAAATGGGGAGAAATACAGGGGGGAACTTGGGAAAAACCATTACAGAACAAATTAATATTAACAATAAATCAAAAGGTATAAAACGTGCCGCTACAAGGTATGACCCTCTAGAAGGAAAAAAAAGACTTGAAATAAATGCCTCTGATTTAAAGTAGAAATTTAGAAAGAGAAGTACCTTGAGAAAGATTGAGAACTATCTAACAAATTGATTATCAAATACCTTGAATTTAAAAGCACAGAGAAGTAGGAAAAATGTCAATTTTAACCTGGTAGCATTCACAATATTACAATATCTTGAGGTGATGAAGATAGCGTATCCCAAATGAGATTCATATTCTGAGAAATAAAGAAGGAAGAAAAGTGGGGATCAAAGAAGTTGTTGAAATTCCAGACATTCACTACTGGGTAAGTATACTGTAGTAGTAGAAGGAGGTCTGGGCTTGTTTTAAATTCCTCAAAAGACACAAGAAGGTAAAAAATATTCTGAATCCTAAACACAAATTTTACGGTGCATCTCCCAGGATTTAAAAGTTTAGAATTCCTTCTCTTTCCTTCTCTGTCCCCTTAAGAATGACATCTTAAGTTTAGTGCATTGGCAGAAATAGCTACAGAACAGTAAAAGTTATGTAATCAAAAGCAACAAGGGAGAAATATACATGGCCTAAAAGTATTCGACAGCCAAGAGACTGCATAAACTCTAGAGCTAACAACAAAGACAGCACAGCCTGTGAACACAGGTGATAAAACCCAACAGTGGTGTAACAACATCCATGGAAAGGAATGATGAAAAGAGTACCAAGCAGAAATATATCCCACTTCTGGTAGGAGCTGTTTGGGCAGACAGCCAGAAAGGGGGAACACAAGGGGTGTAACTTAGAGGTGCTCATCCTTGCGGATACTTAGCCCTTGCTTCCACTTTGGAAATCCCTGGAATCTGCTGGAACAACTTGCACCTTATCTGCAACTAAGTATGAGAAGACGTTTACAAGCTTCCCTACATTTATGGGGATGCACCCAGAACTGACTGGAGAAGGAAGCCCTTTCAAACCAACCAATCACTAAAGGTAAGGTTATTTCATAATCAAGGTATTGACTCAGCTCAAAGAGACACCACCTAACAGCTGAGCACTCAGCTGCACTGTGTGACCTTAGGATTACAAGGAAAGGTCGTACTTCTCCAAAGAGAAATGGTAATAGAGTTGCTCTCAGGAGGAAGCTGATAAAAGTGTGCTAGAGAACTAATAAAGTAGTGCTGTGCAGAGACTTTCTGTGGTTGAAATCATCCTTAAAAATTCCTTTTTTTGGAAAGCCTGAAGAGAATATAGCTGTGTATTCTCATTGCAATAATTTCATGAAAGGAAAATGTAGGGTGGGTCTCAAGGGCTCTTCAATCATGACTTTTTTATATGCACTGAAATTGTCACACTTGGTGTAAGCTCATAAAATAATATCTACAATTGGGAATGATGGCATATTGTACTTGAGATGTAGGTTATTTGCCTGTATCTCAGAGGGATCAGATGGCAATTAAGGAATCCCTTGAGCATCAAAGCATCTCTGACAGCTTGGAACTTTCTCTTAAATTTTCTTTTTACACAATGAGCAATTCAAGTGTGAATTATTTACAGAGGTAGGGAAACAACAGGAAGGATATACAAGAAAGGAGTGTTTGCATGCACATTTACTCTTGAATGCACAGGGAGACTTTACCAGGAAGACTATATTAGTTAGTTATCATGAGGATGATAGAAAATTGATCAAACAGGTGAGCATCCCCTTACAAAGGCCAGTTGCTGTAACTCTGAGGTCAAATAGCTGCTGATTATAAGCTCCATATGAAGATCTGAAAAATTAAATTGGGTAGTACGCAGACACTGCTGCAATGAGACCTCATTTTAGCTGACTGTTTAAATGCTGTCTTCAAAAATTAGACTTCCCAAGACATATACCTACTTACCCTAAGGAATCAGTCTTATCAATGGTAGAACATATATACTCTGTCTTCCCCAATAACTGATGTCAACATTAACATCCCTAAGGAAAGCTTCATTTGTAAATACCTTTATAGACTGGGTCCCTGGAGAGTTAGCATCATGCTTTAAATTTAAAACCCTCTCCCTGTTTATATGTGCATTTCAGCCAGCTATAAATTGCCTCAAGGTCTCTGAAGTCATTATTTACAAAAGAGATTTTCTGGTTAAGCAAACATTTCTCAGCATCCATGTAAAACCAATTTGCAAGAAATACTTTTGCTTTTTCCTTGAAGGAAGGTAATGACATTTAAATTGCACATTTGTCTCATGGGTCTTAGGTGTTAGAAGTTCCTGAACTTGGTTCAGCAAGGCTGAACAGAGGCAAGGCTACCACAGCTCCATGTCCCCAGGTCTAGTTAGGAATGAAGCTGAGTGTATACACAGTACATATACATCTGTTTGGCTGCATAGGTCAACACAGAGAGAAAATACAGCTCTTGCTCAAATGAAAACACCACCAACAGCCTCACCTGTTCTCTTCTCCCAGCATAAAAGGCCATTAGCAGAAAATACATACACACGTATATATAAATATATACAATGTGCATGCCTCCCAGTTGCAGGCACACATGTAAACTGGTCTTTCTATTACCTAGCTCAGGCCTAAGGCCACACCAGGAGTGAACTCCAGATCCCACGGACACTGCAGTCACTCAATTAAACCTCCTGGTCCCTCCAGTAGTCAGCAAATGTTCTGGTTTCTGCAGCACCCTGCACATATTTAGAGCACTTCCTATATAACACTTTCAATACAGGAACTGAGATAACAGATCAGGTCAGAGGTTCAGCAGCAAGTTGGATCACAACCCTATTGAATCCCAAAATAATCTAAGATCATCAAGTCCAACCTTTGACCAAACAGCACCACATCAACTGGACCATAGCACTAAATACCATATCACATCATTTCTTGAACACTTCCAAGGATTGTGAAGCCAGAATTTCCCCAGGCAAGCCTGTTCCAATGCTTAAACATTCTTTCAGGGAAGAAATTCTTCCTGATGCCCAACCTGAACATCTCCTGCTGCAGTCTGAGGCAACTGCCTCTTTTCCTGTTGCTGGTTACATAACAAAAGGGAGTGGTCTCCACCTTACTGTAACTTCCTTTCAGGTAATTGTAGAAAGCAATAAAGTTTGCCCTGAGCATCATTTTCTCCAGGAAAAACTGCATGTCCCTCAGACATTCCTCATAGGACTTTCTTTCTAGAACCTTCAGCAACCCCAATACTGAGCCCCAGGAAATCCAACTACTGACTGGCCATCAGATGGATGTGACATTGTTCACTGCTGCAGCAGCCCTCTTGTTAGAGGGTAGAAACAAGCTGAGACACAGACTTCTTATTTATCACAGCATGAAAAAGGCCCTGGTTTATTCCTCTTTACAGCTTGGCCATCCTGAGTCCAACTATTCACTGACTCTGGTTACAGCAAACTCCTACTGTAGGTTTCCCTTGCAGCCTCTGACTGCTGGTTATTTCCTGCTAAACAATGACTGCATGTATTAGCTTGCAGATTCTGAATGCAGGCTCTTACCTAGCTAGACTGTGACTGCAGGTTCCAACAACAGGCTCAAACTGCAGACCCAGACTGACCTCACAGCAGTGATTCTCTTAGCCCAAGATCCTTCTTCATGATTCTCCTTACCAGCTAACCCACTCCCTTTTATCAAACTTATCTTTATTGGATATAGCTGTGACTCATTAGGGGTGAGGCTGTATTGGGTAATTAACACAGCTGTTATTTATCAGGGACGAGGTAACCTGTATTCCCTTCTCTTACAATTCACCACCACTCTGTGGGCTCAGCCATCCAGTCAGCCCTTATCCCAGTGAAGAGTGCACCTGTCTAAGCCATGGCCTGCCAGCTTTTCCAGAAGAATGCTGTGGGAGTTGGTATCAAAAGTTTTGCTCAAGTCCAGGCAGACTACATTCACAGCCTTTCCCTCATCCACATGGCAGTGTGTTGCGTTTCCAGCTATATCTGGCAAGTTAAAGTCTTCCACAAGAGCAAGGGCTTGCAGCAGTGAAATGTCAGACAGCTACTCTTTGAATACATCTGCCTCCTCATTCTGGTTGGGTGCTCTATAACAGACTTCCACCAGGACGGTGGCCTTGTTAAGCTTTCCACTGATTCTTACCCATACAGGATCATCCTGGAGCTCTGTACGGTGGAAACACTCCCTAAGGTAGGGTCACTCTACTCCCTCTCTTGCCTCACCAGTCCCCTTTGAACAGCTCAGAGCCATTCACTGCAGCACTGAAGTTCCTGATAGTGACTATGTCATAATTTTCTTGCTGTACAATGGCTTTCAGCTCCTCCTGTTTGCTCTCCATACTGCATACATTGGTGTAGGTGCACTTCAGCTGGGCTGCTTTTTTCACCTCCCAACACCAGCATGACATCCCCTTTAGCATCCATTCTCTCTAGTAAACCTTGTTTTAACCTCATCCTGTTCTAAACCTAGTTAAAAGCTTTTTCAGTCCATCTTGCCAACTCATGGGCTAGAGTCCTTTTCCACCTTTTAGACAGGGGAAATCCATCTGTCTCCGATCAGCTTTGCGTCCTATAAACCACCTCATGACTGAATAAACCAAAATTCCACTGATAGCACCAGTCCTTAAGATACATGTTGATCATGCAGGCTCTCCTGTTCCTTTTGGCATTCTTCCCTACTACCAAAGGTATTGAGGTGGTCACCAGTACAGATTACTCCAAAGGAAGTTGCAAGAAAGTAAAACTATTATGGAATAATATGCTCCCAAGAAAGTTTAAAATCATCTCCAATGTTTACATAAATATGAAGTCTAAAATATTCAACAAAGCAAAACATTCAACATTGCTCACATTTTTGTTGTTTGAAAGAGAAATTAAAATTAAATTACAAACAAGTTTACCCATGTATTTAATTGACAAGTTTAAGTAATACCTTTGTTTTTCTATCACTAGGAGAGGGTAGAGGGGAAGAATGAGTCCAGTGCAGAAATGTTAATATATATGCTTATTTCTGCAAGTCCAGCAAGTGCAAGTTGCAGTTACTTGTCTATTAAGTCCAGCAAAACCTTTGCATGCAATACACTGAAATACATTTTTCAGATCTTAGCTGCATTAAATAATGGTTTGTGCAGTTCTTATTAAAGATGCAGAATTTCCACTAGTGAGAGGATTAAAAAGATAGAATTAAAAAAAAAATACTTAAGGATAAGACTTTGCTCTTTTTGTAGGATCATGGAGAATCTGAACAACACCATTACCACTTAAGCCTTTCCTTAAATTACTGCTACCTTTCTCTTCAACATTTGTAGCACAGTATCAATTAATAGATTGAATTAGGAATTGTTCTTTGGCTTCATTATCAAGCTGAGGCAACTGTTAATTCAGTTTCTATTTCTCTGTTGCATGGCAAAGACTTTTAAAAATCTCTCAATAAACTCTTAAAGATAATGAGCCTGAAGTAGTGAAGCAGTTCTTTCCTGTAATCATTATCATGATACTTGGAAGTATAAGTTTTTAAAAACTGGATTTTGTATTTTGATTGTCCCTTAGTACAACACAGAATTCACCAATAAGACATTATTTTTATTTACCAGTTGTTATTATGGAATTATTATAGTCACTTTCTGTTCATGAACTACAAAAGGAAAAATAACCCACAAAAATCCCTGAAAAACCCCCAAAAAGCCAGCCACAGAGACAACTCATATGTTGCAGGAACTAAGGTGAGGAAATGTTGGCTTTTTAAAAGTGATTGTAAAGTTGACATTTAAAATAGTATTTATTAGCTGCCACAAGTCTATATTGAATTGGACCCCATGTGAGGTACTGTGTTGGGGGCACTCTGATGAGTGCACTAGTCGTCTTCCTTCTAGCAATTCCCAAGCAGTAGTAAGAACTAAAAAAGCAGGTATTTTCTGTTCACTATCACTTACTGCTAGTCATCTAATAAGCACAGACAACTGATTTCTTTTTTTAATATGTGATACTCACTTATCTTAAACATCAGCAGCACAGAAAATCAACCAAATTGATTTTCTCATTGTATAATTATTAAGTAACAATTGCTGGTTCCTGATTTTAAAAACACTTTTTTTTTTAATCCACCACACTTTTTTTTTTTATTCTCAATTTTTTTTTATACAACATGAACAGTTTTTTCTTCTTCCAGGCCATCTTGTTTGTGGACAACTCTAACTATTCCTGGTGAGGATTCTGGAAGACAGCATGTTGGGCATGGGACTCTCAGCTAGAAGAGGAAGCAATGCCTCTGCCATTTTCCTTATCAGTGCAGCCAGTGGACGGTGTCACAGAATTAATACATATTTAATGCTGTGTACACCCCACAGTGGGCGATCGGCAGTATGAGCCTGAGGTGCAAGACGATAACTTGGCATATTTCCCCTTTGCTCCCATGTTAGTCTGTCAGCCCTCTTATTCAAGAAGAGATACTAATAAATTATACTACTACTGACAGATGCTTCTGCCTACTGCTAGGCATGTCAGACTCTGTTATATCATTGACAGATAAAAGAACTCTACAGTTTTCCAAACAGCTTCCTCCATATAGAAACCAACCACCACCACCCAGTCATCTTTCCTGAATTCTCATCACTCTCTCCTTTGCAAGCGAGGCAAGTGGGCAGAAATGCAAGGCAGTGCAATGACAGCTATGTTGAAGCAAGCCGTCTCTGAGTCATTTAGTTCCATGGAGAAAAAGAAAATGTATTTTTCTAATAAAATGGTGGATTTTGGAACAAGACTGGCTGTCATTTAAACCTCTGGAAGAGCATTCAAGAGTATACATGAGCATATATGAGCACGTGGCTTTGTTTGTGCGTGTGTGAGTCAGAGAGGAAAAGAGGACACAACACAAACACCAGAGGAAAAATACCATGTTTTACAAAACATAATTCTTTAGGAGGAAAATTATATTTAGCAAAAAATTACTTCAGTGCAAAAAGGAGAAAAATCGTGTTTCTTTGCATAAACTTTTTCAAAGACATAATGATAATAATATATCACTGCAGTGGATAACTGCTTCTCTTCATTCTTTGGGCATCTCAAAATATTTTTTATCAAAAAGTAAGTGGAGCAGCTAATACTTAAAGTGTCTTTCTTATAGAATCCTAGCCAGGAATTCCCCAAATGAAGACATTTTTCACTGCAAAACATTGATTTGCAAACAGAAATATGGTGTGAGAATACTCTGGATTCCATTGACTTCTGTAAAAACAAAAAAATTTAAAATAACCTATCCTGCTCTCTTCGATGTTTTCCAAGCAGCTTTCTTAGGATGCTAGGCCTTGAGAATCACAGTGGTTTCATCTCCTCTCCACAAGTGCCTTCCAGGTCCTCTGCCCCTTGACAAGCCATCCTGAGAATTTTCTAGCCCAGAGAAAGGTGGGTGGATAGGGGGCCCCAGTTGCAAGAGACCTGAATGCAGGTGTTTAATGCTGTGGAACAGACCTGCAGCAACTGGACTGTGTTGAGGTCATAAGATTCCTGCTGTTTCAGTACTACTTCATGGTGCTATTCACTTACTCCATGGTACTAATTGTAGTTTGGTAAATATTGTCTTTAATTATTAATTGTTTTTCCTTTATGAAGTTGTCCTTTTTTTGTGGTTTTGTTTGTTGGTTTGTTTGTTTGTTCTCCTCCTTCTTCCTCCTGAACTTCCTTTTATCCTGGTATTCTTTCAATCAGCTAAATGCAAAACAGATGTTTGGACTAATTATTTTTTGATTTCCATGTCTCTATGCTACTCTTATAATCCAGATTCTTTGCTTTGCTTGAGAGGAAGGTAGATATAAAAAAACCCCACGACCATTCAGTCAATAAATTTTGTCTTGATTTTTAGTTTCACATACCCTTTAACAAAGTGATCCATCTCCTAGGAGACAGTGAGCAACAGCAAGGAAACAAAGTGTACCTGTTTGAAAGCCAGTACTAGAAAAACTGTTATTAATTTTTTTTATATTAACAATGGCTGAAAAGATCTACCTCATTTTGTTTTCATCACCTAAAAAAAAAAAAAAGATGCAACTTCCTGTGAGAAATCATATCAAACAATTAGTGAATTGAATCAGATATTTTCTTTTCATTATTTCTAAACGAACATCTTGTGTTAGTGAATACACTAGTGTTGTAAGTGATCAGCAAGTTCTACTAAATATAAAATTTCAAAAAATTTTGATAATATTTGTAGCTAAAAGCACAAAAACATATGGAAAATGTAGAAAATGAAGATGAAATATCACACACTTTTGGGGAAAAATCTGAAATAGACTTTTTTATTAATATATTTTATTAAAAATCATACAATTGCTAATGATATTAATGGGGTTTTTTTCCTATTTCTTTAAAATTCCAGCAGGAATCCTACAATGAAATTATAAAGTTATACATCATGGCTTATTTCTCTTTTTCTTTCAGGAACTGACCAGGAGGTATTGGCCATAACCCCCACTGACAAGGAGTTTCTTTAAAACTACTTATTTGGACAATATTTTGGGTTTATGATTAGGAACTCCACAAAGCATTTACACTCCTACAATATGAATGCTTCTGTAAATAAGAAATAAGAGTTTCTCTGCTTGTGAAGAAATTAGCAGCTGAAAAAACGCTCCCAAATTTTGTCACCACAAAACTTACTTTACCTTTGTGGATCACTGTTCAGTGATTTTTGTTACCTAAATAGCAGGGTAATGAATAACAATTAGAGAAAAATACTTTCAGACAGAAAAAAAACCCCACATTCTTTTAATAAGCCTGGTTGGTATGAAAAAATGTGGTACAGTTCTGTCTTGTTCATGCTTTGAACAGTTTGAAATATTTTAGGAGGAGATTTTAATCAGAAACACAAGTTAGCTACAAAGGTTTTCACAGAGCAGATTTATTGCCAAATGTAGAAAATATATAATGATGTGATATAGCATATTGGCAGAGCTATGGGATGAGTTCTCTACTGGTTTCCAGCTACACCACCTCATGATTTCAGAATAAACTAGCAATAAGCACAGTAGTCTACAACTTTCAGATCAAACTTGTCTAAATGGTTACAGAAAATGGAAAAGTTTTTTACACGGGGAATATTAATATTTTGCTATTGTTCACAAGCAGTGCTGGCAATAGCAAAAAATGAGATAGTATAAATTAAAAAACCTATTATAATCATTTGCATTTTAAATAGCTTGATATTTTAGTGATATGAATTTACAGTACTGCATAACACAGGTTGAAGAATTCTTTTCTTTGAACAATATAAAAGAATATCAAGCCTTGATTTAGAAATTTAGAAATATGAAGAATATTTTATGGACATCTGTTTTACTGGCTTTTGTACTCATTGTTAAAAATATCACTATTGTCTGAGATGATGTAATTCCTACTTGCAAATCTTCAGTCTTGGTGAGATGGACTGTATGACTTCTCAGCTGAGTATTTCATCATTTTGTAAACACTGATAACAGGTGCCAGGTTGTGCCATGTCAGCAGGGAGTGAATGAGCCTGTTTAGCAGGGAAATGCTTCCAGATTGCACCATTTCTGGGAGGTCATTAGACAGGGATTCACAGCAAGGATTGAGATTGTAGCTCACAAGAAGGCCAAAAGGCTCTGCAGGAAGCAGCCAGGTAGGTTTCTTCCTAAGGACCAGAAGGAGTTACAGAGATTTTTTTTTTTTTCCTTTTTTCAATCAATCAGGCAAACAAGGGGCGGTGCCAGGACTATTTGCAGGAGATTTAAGGAGCGAAGCAGTTCTTACCTGGCAAGCAATGGGCAGCACCAGGACCATTTGCAGGAGATTTAAGCAGTTTCAGGGATTATGGTGTACAGGGGTGTGGCATGGCAGATCATGTGGGTAGGGCAAGCTAGAAGAGTGCAGGCACTCTCCTGGCTCTTGGAGGTGGATTTTGTGTTAGATGGGTGTGGTGTTTTGGTTGGGTTTTGTCCTGTTTTGTTTTTCCTCCCCTACTGAGGAGATCCAGCAATGGTTTATAAGTAGCCAGAAACCATTGCTTCTGCTGCTACCAAGACTGTGCTAACCCTGAGAGACCTCCCCAGGGGGACCCAGCTGTCTGTCACTGGCTGCAGGGAGTGCCTGAACTTGGTGTTAGTACTTGAGGACAGTGCAAAAGGCACCTGTGTGCAGTGTGAGCTGGTGAATGATCTTCTCTGTCTGGTCACAGAGCTTAACGAAGAAGTGGAAAGGCTAAGGAGTATCAGAGAGAGCAAAAGAGAAAGAGACTGGTAGAATTGCACCTTTCCAACCCTGAGAGAAGCTCTGCAGAAGTCAGAGGAGTCCTGGTCCTCTTACCATCAGGCAGGAGGACACCTAACAGATGGGGGAGAAGGGAAATGAGCCCCTGGTAAGGGAGATTAAAGAATCCACTCCAGACCCCCAGATACCCTAACAGAATAGGTATGAGTCTCTGATCTAGAGGGACAGGCAGATGATAAAAAATGAAAAAAATGAAAAAATGAAAAATTATTATGAAAAAATGATAGAGATGAGAAAATCTGTCTGAGGGGTCTCCCATTTGCACTCTGTCTATCAGATGGATCACAACCTCAGTTATCAAGAAGAAAAGAAGGGTAGTTGTAGTAGGTGACTTCCTTCTGAGGGGAGCTGAGGGCCCTGTGTGTCAGCTGGACCCATCCCACAGGGAAGTCTGCTACCTCCTTGGGGCCCAGGTATGGGATATTACCAGGAGACTGCATGAACCAATTAATCCCTTTGATTATTACCCACTGCTGGTTGTCCAGGCTGACAGTGGTAAGGTTGATAAAAAGGGTACTTAATCTGGCCACTTCTGTAAAGGATAATGAATGTTGTTATAAATACTTTAATAGCAAAAGAAAGGGCAAGGAAAACCTCCATTCTTTATTGGATGGGGAGGGGAAAATAAAGTTACCAAAGATGAGGAAAAGGCTGAGGTACTTAACACCTTCTTTGCCTTAGTTTTTAACAATAAGACACATCATCCTCAGGACAGCTGGCCTCCTGAGCTGGTAGATGGGGTCAGGGAGCAAAATATCTCCTTTGTAATCCAAAAGGAAGTAGTTAGTGACTTCTTTAGCCACTTCGATGTCACAAGTCTGTGGGACCATAGACTGGAAGCTGGCACATGTGATGCCCATCCATAAGAGGGCCAGCAGAAGGATCTAGGAAAACACAGAGAAACACAGAAGACACAGCTTCTATGAGCTGACCTCAGTGCCCAGCAAGGTATGGATCAAATCATCTGTGCCATCACACAGCACCTACCGAACAGCTGGGGGATCAGACCCAACCAGCAGCATGAATTTGGAAGGGGCTGGTCCTGATTGACCAACCTGATTTTTTTGTATGACTGGGTGACCCTCCTGGTGGATGTGGGAAAGGCTATGGATGTTGGCTACCTGAATTTCAGCAAAGCCTTTGACACTGTCTCCCACAGGACACTCCTGGAAAAGCTGGCAGCTCACAGCTTGGACAGGAGCACTCTGTGCTGGGTTAAGAACTGGCTGGATGGCCAGGCCTAGAGAGTGGTGGTGAATGGTGCTGCATCCAGCTGGCAGCCAGTCACTGTTAGTGTCCCCCAGGGATTAGTGTTGTCCCCCAGTCCTGTTTATAAAGATATCATCAATATCTTTATTGATGATCTGGATGAGGGGATCGAGTCTACATGTAGGAAATTTGCAAATAACATGAAGCTGGGTGCAAGAGTCGATTTGCTGGAGGGTAGGAGAGCTCTGCAGGGAGACCTGGACCAGCTGGACTGATGGGCCCAATCCAAGGATGATATGAGGTTCAACAAGACCAAGAGTCAGGTCCTGCACTTTGGCCACAATAGACCCCTGCAGTGCTACAGGCTGGGGACAGAGTGACTGGACAGTGGCCAGGCAGAAAGGGACCTGGGGGTACTGATGGACAGCCAACTGAACATGAGCCAGAGTGTGCCCAGGTGGCCAAGAAGGCCAAAGGCATCCTGGCCTGGATCAGCAACAGTGTGGCCAGCAGGACCAGGGTGGTCATTCTCCCTCTGCACTCGGCACTGGTGAGGCTGCATCTTGAGTGCTGTGTCCAGTTCTGTGCCCCCAATTTAGGAAGGATGTTGGGGTGCTGGAGCATGTCCAGAGAAGGGCAACAAGGCTGGTGAAGGGTCTGGAACACAAGTCCTGTGATGGGCATCTGAGACAGCTGGGCTTGTTTAGCCTGGAAAAAAGGAGACTCAGGGGAGACCTTATCCCTCTCTACAACTCCCTGAAAGGAGGCTGCAGCCAGGTCGGGGTCAGTCTCTTCTCCCAGGCCACCAGTGACAGGACAAGAGGACAGAGTCTGTCACTATCCCAAAAGGAATCATGATAGGTTCTTGTGATCTTTGGAGTGCAAAAAGTACTCAGGTGGACAAATATTTAATTACACACACAAATGCACCTTTATTGATGCCAACAACACTTGCAATAGAGGGAATGAGAAAGGAAAAATAGGATACAGAGCGAGGAAAGGGTGGGAAGGGGATATATAGCTACCACTGTTGAGCGGCGTCCTCGTGGCGTTGTGCCAGTGGATCCGTTGTCTTCGCTGTGGGGAGATCTCGAAGTGTGAGCCACAGAGGGGCAGCTTTTATAGTCATTTCAGAAGCAGGGGGCACTCAGCCAACACGGCCAGAAGTGAGGGGCACCTGAGAATCATTGTGATGAGGTCCATTGCTCTGGGAACCAGGTGCGACCATTCTGCAGGCAGGTTTGGGACAAGCAGGTCTGGTCCCTAGCTGCTGGTAAGCACAGGCCGTCCAAACGGTCCATTGTCTTCATACAAGTTCCCATGGGAGCAGTCAGCTCTGGTCCAGTGGACACACCTGCAGTTTAATACTTGCCAAACACACACACACCATGGCTTAGATGCCCAAGTCCCTTGCCTTCCTCCTTGATGAAGGGTCGTGAGGCAAAACCAGGGACCACCAAGTCCCAATTCTTACACAGTCTTAAGCTGAGCCAGGGAGGTTTAGGTTGGACATAAGGGAAGAAGTTCTTTACAGAAAGGATGACTGGGCATTGAAATGGTCTGCCCAGGGAGGTGATGGAGTGACCATCCCTGGAGGTGTTTAAGAAAAGACTGAGATATGGCACTTGGTGCTATGGTCTAGTTGGCAAGGTGGTGTTAGGGCATAAGTTGGACTCAGAGGTCTCAAAGGTCTTTTCCAACCTAGCTGATTCTGTGATTCTGCCTGTAAGGCTCCTTATTTGACTGAGAAAATGACTTACAAGGATGAAGAATTGTTTATAGACTGTTTCCAATCTTTCATTATTTAAAAAAATGAAAATTCAAATATTTTTAAAAAAAATTTATCCATATACCTTCCTTCAATAAAATTTCCAGGAAATCTAACTCTACAGGTCTGGACTGCAGACTGTAAAGCTAGAAAATCTTCCTGTAGCAGAGAAAAAGCTCTTCACTTTAAGAATGTGATGTGGCTGAATGTAGAGGTTATTCCAGGAAGGGAAAATTTCACTTCTACCCTTGTAACCCATCTCACAGACTTCACTGTGAGATTTCACAATTAGCCCACAGTGGGTCCACCATTTGCTTTGGGAAAAAGGCAGAGTCAAGATTTTAAGTAATGAATTGTGAAACAGTACTTCAAATATCTAGCTTCCATTTCTCAAAAGAATATATTTCTGTTTATTCAACCTATGTAAGAGAAGAGGCCTAAACCAGTTTGAAGATTTTTAGAAATGTTTTTATATATGTTCTGGAATTTTTTTATTATTTTTATTTAGGCAAATGTAGCTCCATCTGACATTATTCCAATGCTTATTCTGTGCCATAGATACATAAAACAAATCCACTTGATTTTACTAGACTAGTACCGGTCAAAACCAGGAACATTTTTTCTGTGTTTTGTTTAAGAATTGTTTCTATCGAGTCTTACATGCTGCCATCCTTTAGACATTTTTCTAGGGTTTTTTTTTTTTTTTTAGTTGGAAGATTTTGAATTCAGATATTTGCAATTATCCAAATGAATTCTTCATTTCTTAAATCGATTTTTTAAAAAATAAATAAGTTTTCAGAAGAAAACTTATGCTATAAGTAGGTAACTAACCAAGAGTCAATATTTTCATATATTGCATGTAGTTTTAGATTTAGCAATGCCACCAAGTGGGTTCTCAATGGGGTTTGTAATGACTTGACACTGTGTGCTGGGTTTGTTACTCATGCAGTTTTGATTCTTCTGTTCTCTTACTGCATTGGCTTCCATGAGGCACTGAAGACAATTTAACCTTGCTAATTTTTAAAAATTGTCTCCAAATGCACCTAGACTTAATAATATTTTGAATATATATTTTAATTGTGCAGCTAAGTATGATGTTCTTCATTCTGTGCAGAATGTATAGTAAAAATTATCTCTTTCAAATGCGGAAATCCAGTTTATAAAGGCATGTGTTGTTTCTCATAGTTTCTTTTATGAACAAAATTTTATTGTTTAATATTATGTACAGTGGGATTTTTTCTAAATAATACTATTTTATAAATAGTAATGATATCTTAAGAAATTACCATTTTCCAACTTCCTTTTTCTTACTATAATACTATTTATAAGTGCAAATTTCTTTTGTATTAGTACTTATCTGTCCAATGTCTTGCCGTTGTGTAATATTTTTTAAAACAGATACGTGTAAATTTTTCCCCTTGTAATGCAGATAAAGTCAGTTAAGTAAAATACAATCTTAAAATGTACATGATTTATCCTTTAATATTCTCTATGGCAGCTAACCTCAGTCAGCATGAAGTATTTTCTGTTGCTAAGAGAGTGTGAAAAAAGCCTGATATAAAAAAATTAGATAAAATAATATCTTCTTCCCTGTTGAATGCCTCTCCAATTGTCTTAATATTGATAATTGCAGCTATCCACTGGGTGTGGGAGTGGGGAATATTTAAGGTTTCTTGGTATCTGGCCAGAAGCCTGACTTTGTATTTGTCTTAAGGCTTACTGTCAAAAGACGTGAAGAGAAATCCAGAATTTCATTAACATATTGCTAATTTATTTATATTATTTTCTTATTTATGTAAAGCCTTATGTTTTAGTCTGACTAAATTTTTTGAAAAACAAGAGATTTCCTTGGGCCATTTTTTGGTTTTAATATTCTTTTCCCCTCTGGAAAAAAAAAAGTTTCTTCCCTTTTCTGACACACATCAATCATAGAACCTTGGGATTTGATTATTACGATCACTTTTCAGTTTGAATTTTATTAAAATGTGCAAATTATTCTTGATACTATTTTTAAATGCTAGCCTGACTGCTATATGACACAAGTTCTTGTCTGTCAGAGCTGAACCTGAATTCAAGGTGCCTTATTTACCTTGTTTAACTCATATGCAATATGAAGCTGCCCCATCAGGGGAAATACTGTCTTTTGGGGAACAGCTTGTCCTAAAAGGAACAGTGAAATTTTCCACAAAGCAGACAGAATGCAGAATGCAATGGGGCTCCATGAAGCTCCTCAGTGACAAGTATACCTGCATGAGTATTTGTGTCTCATGTGTGACTGCATAGGAAAGCACTAAGGGCTATTGCTTGAAAGCTGCTGAGATTGCTTCTCTTAATATTAAAATAGAAGATCAAATGATAGTTATTTAAACAGTACAGTAAGTTGTAGTGAAAACATTTATCAAATAATTACGGGGCAATGTCCAGTGAGTTTTGTAGATTTTATTATGCAAAGTCAACATAATATCAAGTAAATCAATGCATAATAAGCTAATAAGAAAGGGATGAAAAAAGTATGATATCATATAATATAACAATCATATAATATAGATATAATATGTATAATATATAGTATATATTATATGTAATTAAATATAATACTATTAATATAAATATATGCTAGTGTGAGGAAAATGTTCAGGACTAGGTATCATAACAATGTTAACCACTGGAAAAAGAGATTCAACTCAGTTTATCATTTTCTGTACAGCCATCAATCCACAAGATTTTTTTCACAGAGATACTGAGTGTGAAGTGATCACTAGACTCACTGTTTTACGTAATGGCTTTCTTGTTCAAGACTTTTGTTTTTGTTTGACCCCAGCTGGCAACTAAGCTCACAGCCTCTCACTTACTCCCCCCTACCCTCCCACCACATTGGAATGTGGAAGAGAATTGGAACGATATATCACTTGTGTTGATATAAGGACTGTATAATAGATAAAGCAAAAGCTGAGCACAAAAGCAAATTTAAATCAGGAATTAATTCCCCACTTCTCATGGGCAGGCAGGTGTTCAGCCATCTCCAGGAAAGCAGGCCTTGATACCACATTAACAGTGACTTGTGAAGACAAAACACCATCACTCTGAATGTCCCCTTTTTCTTCCCCCACCCTTATGTGCTGAGCATGATGCCCTGTGGTATGTCATATCCTTTTGGTCAGTTGGGATCAGCTGTGTCACTTCCCAGATCCCTGCAGATCCCCAGTAAGCTTTCTGGCAGGGTGGGGTAAGAAAAAGAGTTTGACTCTGTGTAAGCCCTATTCAGCAATAACTAAAACATCCCTATATTAATAGTATTGATACCAGCACAAATCAAAACCCCAGCCCTGTACTAATAACTATGATCAAAATTAACTCAATCCCAGTAAAAATAGACACAGTTTACCAGAATAAGCAGTTTTATTATCCATCATTCTCCTATGAATAAATTTTATTTTTTATTCCACTAGGTGCAAATTGTAAATAATTTATTTAAAGTCCAGTTTAATGTCTATTGGCATAAGCAACTTTTGAACAAAACATTTTCATTTCCATGGAAAGTTATATTTTAAGTAATTGGTATTGTGGGGTGTCTCTCATATTCTGCTGACTTTAAGATCTCTTAGAAATAGCTGAGCTCTGCAAAGACAAATCTGTTTGTGTCTCTAAGGTTTGCATGTAGTGTTCCATGCAACAACTGATTTCTATGAAAGTCCATTGTATGAAACATCATCTTGAAGTTCTATTCTCAGCTCAGCCCTCTGCTGTTTAGAATTAAGTCTAAATGTTCGGGGTCTTTTTCTTTGCCTTTTCCCCCCCCCTTAAACTATGGCACTAATCTCACATATTGGGATTACATCCAACAGCACTGTTCTATGGCTCTGTCTGTGAGCTAATATGAGAAATACAAGAGAAAAATAGTAGGAGCAATCTTTTCTTCTGATAATAGTTGATGTATGTGGAGTTACACAGAAGTAAATCATTCTGCAGGTTCTCTTCTCATGATTAAATCGTGTAATATAAATTGACTGTAGTAATTAGAGTACCCTAGATTCATTTCAGTTATTAAGGAGGGAACAAACCTGCAAAGACAAACACTGAGAGGTTGGGGAAAAAAGTGATGCTTTTCTCAGTTCATTGTTAGCAGAATCCAGAAACATATACTTTATGAAAAACTTAACCTCACACCAGGATAATGTGTATGCTGATGAGAAATTTGGAATCAGTCAAGTGAGCCACATCTGAAGAAAGCCATAAAATAATTTTGTTTTTCAGATACAGATGAAAATCTGAATACAGTAAAGAAATAAAATGCATCACTACTATGAAAGCAAATAGTTATAGAGAGTTAAATACAATATAATGTCAGATTAGAGACTAGCAGAGAAGTTTTAATAGAAAATAGTATCATTCAAACTGACAGGCATAGGAATTTCTGATGAGTTCATGAAATAAGGATGAGTTTAACTTTAAACACAGGTGAGCAACATGGCAATTTCCATTCAAATTCAATGATGTGAGTAGAATATGATGACCATATCTTCAAATTTCAGCAAGGGAAAAAGGCTTCCTTGGCCCTCTCAGACTGAGTACCCTGTCTTTTCAATCCACTTTATTCTTATTCTATATAGATGTGAATTGAGTTTATATAAATTATCCAAATGATTCACTGTACATTTTTCCAGCTAACGTATGCAGGCAATGTTAAAAAACCAAACCAAAAACAAACCACAAAATCAAATGGAAACAAAACAAAAGAGAGTAGTGTCTCTAAAACCTGCCCTGGGAATTTAGTACAGCTGGAGCTGCAGAAACGTCTTCTGGAGAGCATCTTCTTCAGGAGACACTGAAAATTTGTTCATGTAGGACTACTTAATAAATGAGTCATAAGATTTAGGTCTCGAGAACAATTTTTTTTTCCCTCTAATTAAATTAGTTATATAGGTAACAAGAAATTAATCTCATTTGTGACAAAAGTAGAAATTCTGTATATGATTTTTATATGACTTTGAAAATCCTTATAATCAGGATTCATTTTATACAGAGAAATGCATCCTATCAATTATGACCAATCTACCTGCCACTGAAATTCACTATTCATCTACAAATTGTACGCACTTTTTCTTGATTAATAATAATGTGTGAATTTTGGTCCAGGCATCAATTTACTATACTAAATGTAAAATGATTATTTGAAATTATATAAATTTAATGTTTCTACATTTTAATGACATATTGCAAGCACCTATCAACTCTGATTTATTTATAGATCAGAAAAAAAAACTTATTGAAGTTTTAAACCTCTTTTCTTTTAAAAAAACATTTAATATGTAGTATAGATCAAAAAAATGACTAAATTTTATTGAGAATTATAAAAGTAACTAAAGGAAAAGGAAATTAAACACATCAAAAAGTGGCTGTCCATTTGTACTTGAACCTCTTTTTTCATACAGAGAATTTTCTATTATCCTTCATAAAAAAAAGAAATAGCAAACAGCACAACTTATTGAAGAAACATATATATAAAATAAATTCAATAAATTCAATTATTCTTCCATCTTATAATGGAAGGTAGACTTGAATGAAACTCTTTCACATCTCCTTTCATCCAGTTTGGTGAATTGTCTGGGTTTTTGCTGCTATTATCTGTAGTTTAAATTATACCTGGAATACAAAACATATTTGTTAATTAGAACACAAAAAAAATTTTTTTAAATTTTTTGTTATATAAACATGCTGCATGAATATGCTACATTTCCTTAAGATTTTCCTGAAAGACATTGTTCTGCTATCTTAAGAATTCTGGGTTGAGAAAAAAAAAATTAAAAAGAGAAATTATTAAAAATTTACTTAATTAAAAAAATAAGTCTCCATAGATACTTCTATAGCTAAGAAATTCCTTTTAAAAACACATTCACAGGAGTAAATGAATGCAGTCTGTTATGGTTATTTTGTCAAGGTGGAGTCATCTTGATTCTACCTTTTCTGGGAAATAGAACTATGTACCTCTCTGGAGTGTGTATACACTGACGCATGCAGCATGGGGAGCATATGTGCAGAATTGTGAGGGATCAGCGGTCAGAGTGCTTGACAAGGCTACTAATTGCTGAAACCATGAGAATGGGGTAGTACAGCTTACGTGGTTGGAGAGCTACCATGGATGGCTGTAAGTTTTGCAGGCAGGAGTGGCCAGGAGGGCAAAGAAAGGAAGTTCCCCTTTATGTAAGACACTAGTGGGAGTGTGTGGACCTTTATGCAGATGCACATGATGATCCAACTGGGGATTACTGGTAGGAAATAAAGGGAAAACCAAGATCTGTGTGTCTGCTACAGACCTCCTGGACAGAAAGAACTGGATGACAACCTCTTCAGACAAGTGGAAGAAGCCTCACATTTGTAGGCTGTGGTTCTCTTGGAGAAATAAGACCACTCTTAATGCCTGCTCAAAGGACCACGCATCAGGGCACAAGATGTTTCTAGTGTATATTGATGGTAAGCTCCTAATACAGGTGATAGAGGGGATGAAAAGGGAAGACTAGCTGCTGAACCTCATGCTTACAAATCAGAAAAACTGTTCAGGGATGTGAAGATGAGAGGCAGTGTATATGACAGTGATCATGAGAGAGTGGACTTGAGAATTCTGAGAGGAGGGAACAGGGTAAAAAGATGAATAACATCCTTAAATGTAAAGAGATGGACTTTGGCCTGTTCAGATATCTGCTTAGAAGAATCTCAGTAAGAAGATGTTAGACTCTGACTCACTTATTTGCATTCCCCTGCCTGCCATTGTGCTGCTTGCCTCCGGTGTTTATGGAGAACAATCTTTAATCATGAAATCTCACTCTGTTTTTCTTCTGATAAGAAAAGTGATGTATATAATAACTGGCAAGAAGATGATGAACATGAAAATGCATGGAAAAAGTAATTTTCTATTGTTGTTTTAAAGTAAATAATTTTTATTCCTACCCCACATAGTTTCATTGTTAGTCAGTTAGCCACTGCCAGTATAACTGGTGAGGTAATTTGGGTGGTGCTATCCACAATGCTCTATACCTATTTGTTGTGGAAGAACAGAAGAAATTCAAAGAGATTCCTCTCTCTGCTTGTCTCAGTAATGTCTTTTCTTGCCATCTTACAATTGTACAATAAGAAAGGAGATTTCTTTATTATATTTCAAGCCTTTGGGCATCAGCATGACATCTTATTGCTGTCATTAATATTTGTACACGGTTTATGTTGCTGGTTTTTTAATGTGTTACCCACCCAAAGAATATACAAAGGCAAATGCATACCCTGTTGAAAATTATTTCCCATCTTCAAATTATCTATCACTGTCTTTCCCAGGTTGGCAGTATAACTAATCTGCACTGTCTTTTCCATGACCCCTGTAGGAAATTGTTTTAGACACTTCTGCATTATCTCCACTGTGTCAGCAGTGATCACACCTATTTCGTGAAGCCATGGCAGATACTGTCATTCACTGGGAACATTGAATTTAACAAGAACTTCTTCATTTACTGCTTCTTTGCAAAACAAAGGGGAACAAATGGCAAAAATCTGGGAGCAGGAACTTGTTTTGAAACAATAGCCTCAACCAGAGCTTGTTGCCACACATTTGTGGTCCAGAGAACCACCAGGGCCACATTGTACTTATGGCTCTGGCAGACTACTCCATTCAAGATCCATGACTATTGCTATGTATTTTGTTGATATGTAAAGGGGAAAAAATGTTTCACAAATATTAATTTTTGATTGCTTCCTGGACTGCTCACAGGTCTTTTCAAGCCTAGCTCTGGAGATCTGTAGTTGTTACTTTTCTGCCCATATAGGCCTCTTCTCTGCTCAAGAGAGCAGCCCCATATCCCTTCCATTCACTTAGATATGCTAAAGGAAATTTATCTGCTGGACAAAAGAAAAAAAAAAAAAGAGGTATTTGCAGATCGATATAAATGTGCTATGAATTAAAAATTCCTGAGGACTGGGAAGCAGGATGTTTGAAGTGAAACCCCATAGGAACATGTCAAGTTTGCCCGTCACCTTCTATCATCTACATTAGCTCTTGTATGTTTTTCTTATGCTGAATGCAAGCATGCATTAAGTCCACTGAAGTATCTGAGGACTTCTGCTTTGTTTCTGTTTGCTGTGGCCTACTCTGCTCATTCCTTGATGGTATGTATACAACAGATAGGTTAGAATAGCCATCAAATCTAAGGCACAGTACCGGATATAATGTCAGGGAGAAAAGCGTACTGGAAAATAAAACAACTGTGTGGAGCAACCCAAAGTTATGGGAAGGAATTTAGCTTTCAGGACTGTTCAGAGTATTCAAGGTTCCATTCAGTTTCTCCTCAAATCTTATCTGATGCCATCTACATGCCCTGAATATTTCACCTGGTATCTGTCACAAGAGAGTGGTTATGCAGGTTAAGGAATCACCACCAAAGATATTGGCAAAAAGCAGGCTTTATTATAAATTTGTGAAGGTGTAATTTAACAGAATTCAAAGACAAGATTCACTTTGTTACTAGAGAAATGAAGCATACAAAAAAATCAGAGAATAATTTCATACAATATTTCTCGTTATTCACTAAATGACTTACAGTATAAGTATGGTCCATAAAATTATTTTAAAATTTTTCTCCTAAAATGTTTTCCTTCTTTCTTTCTTTTTTTTTTATTAGGTAAATAATTCCTCAAACTCTTTGTTCCTGGCTCAGGTCAGAGGGACAGCAGTTGGCAATACCAACAGGGTTAGTATATTATCCTTCCTGCAATGCAGACATGACATAGAAACATAGAATCACAGAAAGGCTGGAAGGGACCTTAATGTTCATCTAGTTCTAATTCACCAGCAATGGGCAGGGACAGCTTTCACAAGAACAGATTGCTCAGAGTTCCATCCAGTATGGCCTTGAACACTTCTAGGGATGGGAGATCCACAACTTCCCTGAGTAACCTGTTCCAGTGCCTCGCCACCCTCACAATAAAGAATTTCTTCCTGATAACTAACCTAAACCTGCTCTTATTCAGTTTGTTTTCCTGTCAAAGGACATATTCCTGTAAATAGACTCCATCTTTCTTATAGACTCCCTTCTGGAAGAGAGCAATTAAGTCACCTCAAAACCTTCTCTTCTCCAGGAAGAATCACAACCCTAATTCTCCCAGCCTTTCCTCATAGGAGAGGTGCTCCATCTTGCTAATCAACTTGGTGGCCTCCTCTGGACTCACTCTGACAAGTTGATGTCTTTCCAGTGCTGGTTACCCCAGGTCTGGATGCAGCAGTGCAGGTGGGGTCTCACCAGCACAGAGCAGAGGGGCAGGATCACCTCCCTCACCCTGCTGGCCATGCTGCTGTTGATGCAGCCCAGGACACTTTTGGCTCTCTGGTCTGGGAGTGCACATGGCTGGGTCATGTCCAGCCTCTCATCTACCAGTACCCTCAAGTCCCTCTCGGCAGGGCTGCTCCCAATCTCCTAATAGTAGCAGTCCAGATTCAGCATATCTGTATTCTAACAACAGAGTATAGATGTGACGCAATATATTATCTCATTCTTCAAACTTTCAGAAGTTTTTCTCTTTAATGAGGTTTTCTTCCAGTACCTGAGAAGATCTAACTCTTGACTCTAGCTGAAATTATAAGTGTGGACAAATTGTTAAGTAGACAATTTCTCTTCTGGCTGATTCTGGCTGTTCATACTGGGAAATCAAAAGTAATATTTTCTCTTTTGGTTATAGAGAAACCAAATTTCTCTTATGTCTTGAGCTCTGAAGCAGCAGGCATTGAGACAGCTTAGGGAAGAAAAATAAGAAAAATCTTTCTGCAACAGAAAGAAAGAATTGTTCCAAATGAGGGCAGACATTAGATTTTCAGCAAAAGACAAGGAAGTTATGATGCAAAAGGCCTGTGGTATGCCAGGTTCTAGTTATAAATGATAAGTGCATAATGAAAAACATGTTGAACAAGTCAGACCTTCAGAAAGTTTAGATAAGTTTTGACTGAGAGAATGCTTTTACCCATTTTGCTTTTGCATCAGTGCTTTGATCAAATAGCCTGGTGCTACAACTGAATACATTCTATAATGAACTTAGCTCACAGAACTACAACCTATTTTGTAAATAATACAAAAGTCCCTCAATTTTTCAGCTTCTTATAATATTAATTTATGATTCGTTAATGCCTTCATTTCATTACTAGTAACCTATTAAATCACATTCCATGCTGCAAAGGTTTTATGCACATAGTTTAGCTTCATTTTTTTTCATTATCTACCTTAAAGAAAAAAATCTAACTAGTACTATATAAAATCTCTAGACTTTCATTATTAAGCATGTGTATAAGGTTTGAAATACCACTTTTATTTTAGATTTTAGTCCATCTATGGACTTGGTCAAATAAAGTTAAAATGTAATTTAATTGGAGAAAAGCTTCCTTCACACCTCCTGTGACCTCAGATAAGTTGATTTTATTACACATGTTAAAGCCTGAGTAAAAATTCAGCTAAGATTATGAAGCTGTTAAAACTCCCAGATGAACATGGATGCCCTTAAACCCTTCTTTTTGTCTGGAATACCCGGGAGGAAAAGAAAAATAGTTTCTGATTTTTTTTTCCTTTCATCTGTTCTTTCCTTCACCTTTCCTTTCCTTCTATAGGGTAATCAAAGCATGCAGTAGTCCTAGGAGGAGATACATTATACATGTTAGAACACAGCCCTTCTGAAAACACCAGCAGGGATTTATAGAAGGAAAACACCAAGAACCACTTCTTTGGACCTTGAGTAACCTCAGCAGCCTTCCCCTTGCTAAGGCATTTTATCAAGTCTTCAAGATTGTTCTTACAGAGGGCAGAAGCCAGGTTCTCTGTAAAAACCTATAATCTTATTACAGTAACATTATTATAAACTGCTTTAAATGTTTTTTGATTTCTTTCTGTCACACATTAATGCATGTTCAACTTCTCTTTAATTACCTGTGACTTCCCTGTAATGTAAGCAAAGCAGGCCCTTGATCTTGTCTTTATCTCTTGCTTTAAGACTAGACATCCACCCTCCTATCCTGGAAAGCCTACCAAAGCAGCAACCTGAAGGAAGCAGTTCCTTTCATCTCCTGCTTAAACAAGACAAAAATTAAATAAAAAACTGCTTAAATACAGAAAATCCGACAGTGGGAAAAGACTCTCAAGGAAAGCAAAGGGAGCAGGAAGCAAAAGTCTATAAAAAGATTCAGGCAGACCCTACAAGCCTGGCAAAGCTCCAATCCACTGAAATAGAAAAATCAATTAGATACACCATGCAGAGATATGATGCACTAGGGAAAAAGGGAAAAAATCCTGTTTTTCACAGAGACAGAGACAGAGACAGAGACAGAGACAGAGACAGAGACAGAGACAGAGAGAAGTAAATATGCACCCACATCTTTCTCATCAGAAGCAGGTTGCTGTAAATCCACACTAATCACTCAAAAACCCACAATCAGATAGTTGTGGTGTCTGCGTGACTCTCAATAAATTCATGGTTCCATATTTCAAACCTTGAAATGAAGGTATCCATGCAGCCATCAAAAGCCTGCATTCTCGAATCCACAAAAAGACAAGCTGAACTCTTTATTTACAGAGGTGTTAATAAAGTCAATTAGATCAGGCAGACTGAAAAATCACCCAGCTGGATAACTTGTATACTACAAGTTATCAAATTCTCTTTAACTTCCTTCCCTACTCATAAGCTGTACAGACCCCCGTTAAATCCATCATCCCTTGCAACTTAGACAGTAAAAAAATCTTGGATAGGAACTCAGACAATAACACACAAAACTGTTGTGTACAGTTGTTCAGTCAGGTCTCAGGAGGAATTGAATGAAGAATTTGATATTAATAATTGACCCACTGAATTTAGCCCCCTTCTACTTATTTAGAAGAGCTGAGAAAAAAAAGTTTAAACTCTTAATTTTGAATAAAGGCACTGGAAATGGAATTGAAATATGTAACTTCAGGAGGAGCTCAGGGATAAAGTGGTGTCTGTTTATGGCTGTGGATAGTAAATTATAATAGGCTTGAGATATCTAATGCTTTCTGAAACTCCTTGGGGTATAGTAAGAGTTCATCTTTTACCCAGTGTGGAATTTTGCATAGAGGTGCCATTAGTTGTTTGTTGTGACTCTCTGTGGGAGAGGCAAGTGCACAGATTAAGATGCAACTCAGCAGCTGAATTCCCTGGGCAGAACAAAGTTACCTACAATCTCCCATGTTGGTCAGCAGGTCAGCTGTTCCTAAGAAGCAACCTTGTTAGGTGTCAAAGCTCTGCATCAGCAAAAAACATACTGCACCAATTGATGCAACTGTTGTCTTCTTCACAGAGCTGTTAGAGGCTCATGGTTTAGGTCTTGTTAGCACTGTGTTCCCTCATGGGCACCATTCACAAGGCATGCTCAGAGCAAAGCTAACATATATTGACAACACTGCGTTAAGCAGAAAATGCAAGCCACAATCCATTTTATTCAAAAGTAGGGACAGACATCCTTATGGCATAGGTCTTCCTGCCTAGTGAGCAGAAGCAATTTCGCAAATAGGTTTAATAAGGAAAGCCAGCTACAACAAACAAGAGTCCAATTTTGCAGTATGAACACCCTTTTTGAGAAAGAGTGCATCTCACACCCATGTTATGGATTCTATCTGATTTTACCTAATATTTGCTTAACTTGTAATATATGAAAAACATCTTCAGCACACAAAAAACATTCACAGTTTTTTAACTAGTTATCCTAATATTTAGGTTTCTCCATGGGCATTTCCTAGAAAATACTGACTATTAAAAATGTTAATTGGGAAAATTATAGTGACAGCACAGAGGAGAAGAATTAATTTCCATGGTACAAGAGGCGAGGAAAGAAAAGCTCATTTCAAAGTGAGGTAGATCTCTGTGCAGGTGCAGGATCTGTGCAGGTGGATCTCTGCTCCACCATGGACCTCCATGTGCTGCAAAGGGACATTTGCCTCACCATGGCCTTCACCACAGACTGCAGAGGAATCTCTACATCTTAATGTCTTCAGATAAAATGAAATGGTAGCAGGAATGTGCTTTACACTCAGTAGTGTACAGAAATAAAAATCAGAAAATGTTTCAAGGATCACTCCACTCAGGCTAACATTTCCAGTCCTCCTCATTTTCCATTTGCATACTGATATCCTATAAAAGATGTACAAAAATATCTTTTGACAGTTTCCTGCTGTTAACCGCTGTTTAAGTGGCCTCTAGTGCTAAAAAAATGCAGGGTTCTTAAACATGATAATTTTTAACAATTATTGCATGTATGACATTATATTTTGAAAGACTTTGCAAACAATTAATAATCACTTAATATGAAGTTCATGGTCTTAGAAAATGCAATACTGACTCAGTTTTCTATTTCTTTTTCTTTGTTTTGCTTGTATGGATTATGTGCACTGCTTGAATTCATGTAATTGAAATGTAACTTTTAAACCAAATAGCATTCAATTCATTCACCAAACATCTTTCAGGATAGGGTCTGACTGGGGCACTAAGTGCACTAAGTAGTGCGCTAAGACTTTTGTCTTCCTGCTTTTTAATTTTTCCCCAATATAATTTACTCTTTCTTTGCTTTGGTATGTTTTCTGTCTTTTTTTTTTATTCCCTTGGCCAAAGAAATGGTTGAAGTGGATTTTTTTTTACAGGTAATTGGAATTGACCTGCCAGCTGTGAATAAATATTTACTGTCTGCTGTACAGAAATAGGTGTCTCTATACCTGCCCATCTGTAGTTTTGCAGAATAAGACCTTACTCATAAATGTGGCAGCTGGCTAGAATAGTTAAGGTATGATTTTTTTATAACTTGCTAGGCAATACAGAATAAAAACCCCACACAAGTCACCAAGAGATTAGTTACTTCAGCTTCAGGCTGCAGGAACCCACGTTACTAACTTTTGTCAAACCTCTTCACCTTCCCCATCTTTCCCACACACCTACATGCTTCATGCAGGAAAGAAAACTTAATCAATTTTTTATATCTTTCAATCTTGAGCATTAAATTTGAGCAGTGAACACATGATTTACCTCAGTGTTGAAGACAACTATTTTGTGCACTCTGATAAATGCAGGAATCAAAATATGGGTTTAATGAGTCAAAATTTAGACCTTGTTGAAAGGTTATTTATCAAAACCTCATCATTAAATGCTTGCAAAATACAGTGGCAGTGTACATAGGAGATCATCCCAGCCTGCTTGCTGTAGCTTCTTGCTTCATTTAAGACAGATTATATCTGTTGTCAAAATACATTTGCCTTCGACATAAATAAAAAGGCAAAGGCATAATGCCATATCATCATTGAAAACATACACATAAAGGATATTTCTTGCCCTTTAATAACCCGTCAAAACAAAATTTTCGGTTACTAGAAGGTGTTAAGTGGCAGTTTGGAATTCCACTGTTGAGTTTTTATCTGAAGTGACATTTTCTTTCACCAAGTTTGCACCAGTAATTTTTCCTTTGCTGCTTTAGATTGAATGCTATAGGGAGTGGAAAATTCTTTCACTGTTACCTGGTTCCCATTTAGCATCTTCTAACACTCTAATTTCCATTACTCCCTATGCAAGTTTAAAAGTTTGTTTCTAGTAAGTAATAAAATATTCTTGAGATCTCTTTAGGAAGAAGTTCCACAGAAAAGGAGCAAGCTAATCTGTTAATTTATAACTTCTTTTTTTTTTTTTTTTTTAATTACATTAGCACAGAGCTTAAAAAGCTATATCAGCAAAAACTTAGTATTGGATTGATGTTAGTTAAGATGTTAGTTAAGATGGCTCTCCATGCTTTTACACTATCAAATAAACAGTGTAGGAAAGGGTATCTAGAAGTGCCTAGCAATCTCTGCTTTTATTCCTTAACAGAATATTATATTGGTTAAGATTTCAGCACTCTTTTTTTTCTGCCTGGTGTATTATATAGCAAGCTATTACACGACAAAATTCTAAACAAAGCCACTGGATTTATTAATACGCTTATTTTCTATGTAAATATAGGTGAACCTACACAGAACCATATAGCACTTCACAAACCAGATATTAGGGCACTTGTCTTCCTCATTAACATTTGTTTTGAACATCTTCTTTTTGCTGTTAAGAAGGGTCTTCAGCTGATTGGTCCAAACCCAGTTTTTCCTCTTTTTTTATTCCCCTCTCTTTACACCCATGGTTTGTCTAAAAGGTCTTGTCTTTTTTCTCCTTTGATTTCTTTATGCTCTTTTCAGGCTCCATATCTACTGCAGATGAATCTCCACTATGTCTCTCTTCAAACTCATTGTATATTACCTTTATGCACCTGGAGGAATTTTCCTACATAAATCAGTCTAAATAAGCCAGCACACTTTTTAAATCCATTCACTGACTTCTCCTTCACTGCAATTCATAATTTGAGGATTCCAGATATTAATTTTCAATGTGTAACTCTATCTTCTTCTGTCCAAGCCCCTCTGCCCATTTATCTTGCCTCTTGCATATTATTTGCTCTTTAGAGAATATAGCACTAATACTCTGGTAGCCCTTTTCTTCAAATAAATGCCAAAATTGCAGTCAGTATGGAACAAAGGTGTTGCTGATCATCTAGACCATGGTACTAGCTAGTAGCTGATATTCTGCACTAGCATCTCTCCATCTCTACCCTGAGGAGCTATTTATTTGTCTTTTGGTTCACCATCAATAAAAGAAAGATTAGATTTGTCCTCTGTATCAAAAATACATTTACAGAATAAATAGATCAGAATATGTAGATCTATATGTATGTATTATAGATAAACTAAAATGTACAGACTTCATAAAAGAGGCCTTACGGCTATATTAAAAAATTCAGTTAAAATCTTTCCTTAACGCCACATCTGACCCATTTTTTGGTTGGTGTCATGGCAACAAAAAGATTAAATCCTATATTGCTGTATTTTGAAGTAGAAAATAGCAGCATGTCATCCATTAATCTTCGGTTCTATAGAGGAGGATGAGATGTGTAAAATAAAAGAACCCCACTTGAGATTTCACCTCCTATCCCCTTTTTCCCTATTTGGAAAAAAAATTATTTACTAACTCTTGTCCTTTTATGAGAATATAGCAATTAAATATTTACAAGAATGCATTTTAGAAAGAGAAGCTCATTAACAAATTAGCAAATGGCCCTTTAGAGATCATTTGGATCACCCTGGATTAACCATTAGTTTATTAAATAAACTAGACATGAAATCTCAGTCAGTGTCTCATATCCTAATGAACTGCTCCAACAGTTCTGTTGGACTGGATTGAGTTAAAGGAAGAACAAAAGGAATAGATCTGTTAACTATTTTGGAATTCTGCTCTGTTTGTGTAGTGGAGTTTCTGCCTTCTTACCCTTACCAAGGAGCTTCTCAGCACTCAGCACTCAGGCTCTTTTGTACTTCAAAATAGTATTTCTCCAAGGATACCTGAGGAAAATGCCTGAATAAGTTATTTCCCCTGGATTTTTCACCTCAATATTTTATATAATTATTCTGACACTTGGCCTTTACAGTCTGGCTGCAGAGAAGGACCGAAGCACTAATTTCTACTTCCTCCTGTCCTTAGTCATCATTAAAGATGAATGAATCTAGTCATTGTTTTCAAAGATTTAAATAATTAGTTACAATATCCAACAAAGGAAAAACTCATGAAATGCCTTCAGTATGCTACTGGATGAAGGAAAACATTCCTGGAGTTACCAGCATATGACATATCACTCTCGGTACTTTTCAGCACTAGTATATCCACATAAATCACAGTAACACCAACAGCTTCAAGAAGAAACCTGAATTGCATTAGAAAAAAAAGATCTTGGATTTCCTAGGGGTATCATTTTCATTTTAAAATATCAGCTTTTTTATAGGAAAATAAAAAAGAACTGGGTCAAGAGCTTTTCCTTTCTGCAATAACTAGTTTCAGAGAATTAAAAATATTTTTTTCCATTTATTTCTAGGCCAATCAGCAGTAATCGTTACTGCTTTTTCTTGCCACTCTCCAACATTTCCACCTTGAAAGTTTCTCAAGCATCTCTAGAGCTCAGAAGTGCTTGTTTTCAAAGTAATGTTCCAAAAATAAGCAAGAGGAAAACAAACAAGAGACAGAAAGAGAGAGAGAGAGAGAGAGAGAGAGAGAGAATGAGATTTATAATAGCCCCTGAGACTGTCTTGAGAGTGGAACTATAATCACGTCCACCTGAATGGTTTCAGTTCAACAAAGAGGTGGTGGAAATGCTTTCTTAAATTGATTTATTTGAAGAATTGTGGAGTAACATTAAGCCTGTGGTCTGTTTTGTTCAGGTTTTGAGACTGTGACTGTCTTCAATGAGGTTCTATGTACATTTGTTTATCATACAAAGTGCAAAGTATGTTTTCAGTTCTCAAAGACTTGAAACTGAAGGACTATTTTAACCCTTCAGTTCTTGCAGCAAAGATTTTTCATTTAAGATCTGCTCCTGATAAGAATGTCTATATAAGTGATAAATATTCCTTAAGAATCCAGGAAACGGTAAAATAACCACTCTTCGTTGGTCTTCATTTTGGTCAAACTCTCAGGGCCTGTGGTATTTTAATAACTGAATGACATTTAGAGCACAGGTTTGCTTGTGCAGTGATATATGATTGTATAATATCTTCTCAGCTGAACTACATAGCCTAATGGCTTCAGAACCCTTATCAAAAATTTGCCTGTGAAGGTTTCTACAATGCATGTTGAACATCAGGCTGTGAAGCTTTTAAAAAAACATTTTTATTCTCTAGATGGAGAAAAAGAAGAGGAAAAATTAATAACACTTCAGTTATGCCCAGGAAGATTTGTGCTACGTAACTGAAAGAAAAAAAGGAAGGAAAAGAACATCTTAACTATAAACCCGTAAATTTTAAAACATGCTTTTAAATTCAGTTGGGTAAATCTGTTCTTTTATTGAGTAATATTCTGTAATGATACTGAATTAATTCTATTTAATCTCTGTTTATGGCCAGGGATTTTGGGGGGTGGGGCAGTTCCCTCCCTGCCATTTCTGTTCTTCATTTTCACTCTTGTCTGTCAGAGGGTGTCAGAATCCATTCTGATGACCTGTTTCCAGATGGTCTTCTGCTTGGCAGATTTGATATGCCACGTCACATAAAAAGCTCATAAAACTGAAGTGGCATTCACTTCATACAAAGCTTTGATTATCAGCATACATACAGGGAATGGCACAGCATCTCCCTGCCAAGCACTTAGTGCCCACTGGTTCCATAACCCAAGCTGAGGAGAGCACGGTTTAACATTCTCAGTCTTTTTGTCACACCTGTATCTGCTTGGCTTCTTTTGAGTCTAAGAATAGACATGTTCAAATAAAAAAATAATAAAGGCAAGAACTATATTCAAAAGAAATTTCAGTTTAAACAATGCTACTTTAAACATGAAAACTGAGAAATTTCAAGTGTTATTTCCAGCTTGATTGTTTTTTAAACTTTATTTTTTGGGTTTTTTTATATCTACATGCTCCAGTCTGCACTGAACAGTACTATGTAAACTTTGATAGAGAACAGGGCTACTTTCTAAAGATCTTCTTATTTTTCCATCTGAAATTTGAATTAATGTTTCAAAAAAACAGTATCAGTGAAACAGTTAATTTCATTTACTTTAGTTAAGCACTCTCAGCAACAGGGTAGCTAGAGCAGCCTGGAATTGTTTAAGTAGTATAATTCACTACAGATATTTTTAAAAAAATGTAAGCCCATTTTTTATATGGAGAAGCTACATTCTGAATTACGTTCTGCTGCTGGAAAAACAGCAGTTTACCCTCTTGTAGATTTAACACAGTCAATGCCATCTTTACTGGCCTTGTCAGAGCAAGCAAGAAATAAAACAGCAATTAATAGCTTTCCCCGTAATTGTAATACATATATAAGTTTTAATACATCTGGACTATTGCTTTTGTTGTTGTTGATTTTTTTGTTTTTTGGTTTTTTTTTAATTTTGGGTTTGCTGGGGTTTTTTTTGGGAGGGGGTGTAGCTCTGAATTATTTCTTGGGCTTCAGAATTCTGCTACTAACTGTTACATGCTGATTTCCCACGGGAACAAGTTAACGTTCTCAAAACATGGTTGCATTGTTATTGTAAATATCTATGTGGGCTCAACTCTTCTCTTCCTTTTCTCATAACACTGCTCCTTCACCTGTTGTTTACCAAAGGCGAAGAGACGCAGTCCTGAAACTAATCACTGCCCTTTTAGCACATTGTGATATAAAAGGTCAAAGACAAAATGTAGTAAAGCCTTCTGATGATCACTGAACTGTGTTTGTGTCCTTCATTGTCGTTTCCCCACTGTGACAAGGGGGTTTTATGGTTTTTTGTCTGGGAGGGGGTTAAGTTGGGTTTTTTTGGTTTTTTTCCTGTGGATGGGAGGTGTTTTGGCTTTGAAGGGGGTAGTTTGTGGGGATTTTATTGTGTGCATAATAAGTCTGACCTGCAAATCAAGAAGTTTACATGACAAAGGAGGGTCTCTTCCAGGAAACACATAGATTAGTAGCCCTAAAAATGTGGATATCTGCCTGCTTCTTTCTCTTTCCATCTATCTCTTTAGGTCATGGGCAACACTTCTAAAAATAACATCTCAATTTATTGGCATTTTAGTGTTTCTGTCATTTTACTTTGGAAACAGATATAAATGTCTAATCTAAGGAGATGACCTAGAGTTCCCCAGGAATCAATACAGAAAGAGAAGTTCTCTTGAATGTAACTTAGCTCCTAGAAGGTCACCCACATCTTTCTATGTGCTGTGTGCAGCAGCTGGGATCTAACTGACACATTTCAATAAAACACCTGAAGTTACAGACAATAAATCTAAGACAGAGGACGTGAAATTTTAAGCAAAATTCTATCCTTCTTAATCCTATTTTAACACAAAACAGCCAAAGAGAGGTAAAAATACTTGGTGTCATTGAAATTATGCCAGGTCCATGTTTATGTAGCTAAGAAAATCTAATATGTATGTATGCATGCATGTATCTGTCTGTCTATCTGTCTATTTATTTATTTTGAGAGGAACCTACTGAGAAGAATTTTGAGGTCTGTCTTGGTTTGGAAAGACAGGTATCTGCCAGGGAAAGTTGGAGCTCCCCTTGGAATGGAGAATGAAAACCCCTTTCCTTCCAAATTATTATTATTTTGCAGTTAAGGGCTTTCAGGCAAAGACATGGGAGTAGGAATAATAGTTCTTTACTAGGAATATTAAAAAAAATACAAATGTAGTAGTACAGAAAAACAAGCAAGCAAGGAAACAAAAATCCTAGAAAACCCTGATAGAGTCAGGGATATGACCTGACACCCTGTTGGTCAGGGTGTTGGAAGCAGTCCAAATGAATCCTCCTGGAGTAACAGATGTGATTCTGTGGAGTAGAGATGATCCTGTAGAAAATTCAGTGGTGGCGAGAAGGGTCTGCTCTTCCTCTGGGGATCCAGTGGAGAAACCGGATGCCTGCTGTTCCTGAGTCTCAGTTTTTATCTAGGCAGGAACAGTTGGCTCCCCCCACACTGGGTGGAGCATCTCACAATGGGATGATATAATGTGTCATGTCATTGGTGAGCCTTAATGGCCCATTAGCAGAAGATATCTCCCTGGAGTATGGATGGGTGGTGAAGGAGATAAGAAACACTGCCCCACCTGGCTTTAATGGCTGGCCCATTATCAGAAGGCATCAGCCCCCCTCCCCCTGGAGTTACAAGAGATAAAGAAAAAACATCTCCCCAGCTGCTTTCAACAGATGAAATAGAATACACTTTTTTGCTTACATAACCCATGACAAGGTTGCTGTTGTTTTCATAAGTCTTATAAATGAAATTTAGACACACGGCATTTATAGGAACAGATTCACCAATCCCTGCTCTGTAGCTCAATTAGCCGCTCTGTGTATCAAGGAGATTCTCAGAGAGCCAGAGCTTAAAAATAAGTGCTATATTTTTCTGAGGTGTAAAAATGAGTGGGAAATAGAAAAAAAAATAGTGTTTTTAATTAAACTGAAAAATAATTCTTGAGCAAGAAGTCAAATATTAGACTGAATCTCTGAATTCTCAGATAAATGTAAGTTCTTTTGAAATCACAGGACAATCACAGGACAAATTTCTGCTGCAGTTATTTTACAAAATGGAGTGAAAGAGTTTTGGTTGGTTAAAGTGGGAGGATTATGGGTTTTTATTTAAAGTGAGAATGAGTAGTGACACAAGAAATGCTCTCAGCAATTCTGAGTGATCTATGAACAATGAAGTCACCGTGTAAGTACAAGCTCAATGCCTCATCCTAGCACCTTTGTTGTTATTTCTATTTGAAAGAATTTAATTCAACATTTCTGAACTTTATCTTGCAGTTACAGATTGTATAGTAAAATATTGTAATTAAAAAGGAACTAATATTTCTCCCCCTCCTTCTTACATAATTGGATGAACTTTGAAAAACTCACATTTCTTTCATGACCAAAAAAAAAAAAAAAAAAAAAAAAAAAACCAAACCCAAAAACAATGCATAGTTAGCATTGCCATCTAGTCCATCAATTTTAAGGTATCCTAGTCTTTTCTCTAAAAGTCTCTAGTTGTGAATAATAGAAGGGAATCTGATGGTAACTCAGTTATAAGGAGAGAGAAAGAGCTGTGTCCTTGGCTTGACTGTTTAGGTTCTTTGGGAAGAAACACTATCTACTACCTACAGCTATGATTTTATTTCTGTCTGCATCAGGTGTCACTTGAAAATTTGGCTGTGTAAAAAACCTTAACTGGTTTTATACAAGTAAAGCATAACTGTATGTGTACCACTACTGTTCCATCTCTAGATCATTCCTAGCGCAAACAGCTTTTTCTAAGATGGGTTTGGGATCAAGAGACATAGTAGGAATATTCTAATGAACAATTAACACAATTAATTCTTCTTACTTGTTCATCCATGAGTTCTTAGTTTAAAAATGAATGGTTATGCTGACTGATATGCTCTAACTCCCTGTGCTGATAATTCCAGATGGAAGGAATATCTGTGGTTAGTAATAAATCATTATGCATTGGGAATTTTCCCTTCAACTTATCTTTTTCTTCTCATTTCCTAAAAGAATCATCTAGAACTAATGCTCGTTGCTGCTAGAATTTTTCGAAAGAACAGCCCACTTTATCAACTGTGTATGTAAGAGGAATCTTTTGTTCCTGTGAAAGATAACCAACCATCAACAAAATAAAAGGCTTAAGCAGGCCTACAGTAGTTTATTTGTCTGTCAGTAGGCAGGCAGCCATGCTTTAACTCTGGCTCATTATAGTTCCCTCTTGACATTACCTATCTTTAGTATATCCCTTGTCTTGCATCAGTAATGACTGTCTTCAGATGCCTCAGGCTTTTCTTAGACTGCTTTCAACCCCTTTTTTTTCACTTCATTTTTATTTCTCTCTCTTCTAAAGTCTTCATGACTTTCAAATTATCTGTTGACTGTAATTACACGACTTCAGGCCTTTCAGTCTGTTTTACCTGGAAAGACTCTGTGAGTGCATACGACTACGCTACTTCATTGTAAATTATAATGTAGTGTCAGATATACCTGTCAACACAACAGTTTTTATTAACTTCACAAACAGAATGAAATTGCAGTAAGATCTTGGGCCCTATATATAGTGAGTAACTTTTAGATACAGAATGAGAAATGTGCGAGCCAAATACGCAAAATTTTAAAAGTAGGTTCCAAAACCTACGGGAAGGATTTCACAACACATTTTTTCTGTTTACAGGATATTTCACCTGCAAAAGTGAAATGGAAGATAAATTACATAAAAATACTTCCATGTTTGTCATACCTATCTAAGGAATAATAAAATGCAATTATGTCAAGAGGCAATCAATGAAAATGAGAGAGGCAATTTAAAAACTATAACCAACTTTTTTTTCCCAAAAGATGTATATACACATATATAAATAATAGCTGTGTAATAAATAAAAACGATGAATGTAAACACAGGGACAGTCTAGAATTATACCTGTGAATTCTACTGCTTTTAAAAAGTCTGTTCGAGCAACAGCAACTTTTACCAAGTAATGCAGTTTAACTGTTGGGTTATAAACATCACTAGATGACAGTCTGTGCTGTGTATTGTCACAGTTACACTTTTGCTCTGTTAAATCTGTGGAGATTACCTTTTTAGTTTTGCTCAGTAGCTGTGGAAATTGCTTCAGATTTTGCAGTGATGAATTCTCTGTCTGATTATTACTGTTACTAATTAATATTATGGAAATAATGAAAGTATTTAGCAAGACTTCAAAGCCTGTTTGTTCTACACTCTGAATTCCCTTGTCATTAATATATTTGTCTTGCCTCAAAAAGTTATGAACTAAAACTGTAAAACTGGGTGGACACAAGAAACAGATGACGAAAACACAACGTAACAGCATGACAACTATGAGGAGTGTAAGAAGCAGAGGTCAAAAAATTCCAACTGCCATAGTTATACATGTCTTCTTTCTCCACTTTCTTTTATCTGTCTTTTAATTAAAAATAAGTGGCCTGATTTTCAAAAATCTGAGCACTCAAAACCTGCACTGATTTCACAGGCAGCTCTGGGTGTCAGCACATTAGAAAATTAGGCTAGACATGTTTTTGTCTTTGGAAATTTAAGATTTATCCTTTAAATGTGAGTAACTGAAGGAAAACATTGATAGCAGTAACTTAAAGCAGTGCAAGAGGACAAGCCTCTAAAAATCATGACAAATTTAATGTGCTATAGTTATCTTTTGCCTCTCTTTTTGTTTCCTGGTGTTGCATCTCTTGCCCGACACCCTTCTGACCCATTTTGATAAAGAGACTAACAATCCTGGGCAAATTTCATATTGTCCTTGTCAGGGCAGTGTGGTTGTAGGCTAGGAAATTTACTTCCAGGTTGGGAATTTCAAGTCTATATTAGGTAAACAGACTAGAAATATTTATACTGTCTTTTGAATTCTTTTCTTGTTTATATCACATTTCTTTAATAATAAGATATTCAGGATATCCCTACCATTACTATGGTCCACACTCACTTTTATCAATTGGAAGTAAGTGTAACAAAAATTAGGGATGCCAAGATTTTGAAAGATATGTGAAAGATCCATTTTTAAATTTATGTATTTATATTTACATATTTATTTGTTTATGGGAGGAAGTTTTATTGGGTGTTAAAAGTCCATTTTCATTTAACTGTAGGGAAAACTACTACACTAGTGATACAAAATGGATATTCAAAGAGATCCGTGAAGATGGGTAAAAAATAAAGTATCTGCACTCCCATTATCAAAACATACCTGATACTGGCAAGCAGCCCTTTTTATTTGAGCTGAAATTATTTGTCTGTCTTCACAAAGAGATTGAGTTAATGTAGCATGTCCTAGCTTCTCAGAAGTTTCTTGCATACCTTCAGTATGCACTTACATTTTATATCTACCGTTCCCCTTTCATTTAAAAAAACATCTTTAGCGATGCTAGGCTGATTCCATCATAAAATCTTCTAAAAATGACCAGCACTATAACTTTTCGTATCAGACACTTCATACAGTGGCATCAGATGAATTGCCTGTGGGACTGTTTCACAGCCCCATTTCAATTTCAGTATTATTTTGTGTGCTGGTTTCAGCCCAGGACAGGGTTAATTTTTTGCGGTAGCTGAGAGAGGCTGGCCAGGACCAAAATGTTACTGGATACTAGCTTACCTAATTGCAAGGGGGTGGGGAGGGGGAAGGAATTCTGGCTTCTGAGAAGAAAGGAATGGCTTCTGGTCAGTGGAGAGTGTGGAGGATGAACTGTTGGGGTGGGGTGCCACCAGCTACAGTCACATGGTTTTGGGTCCAGATCAGTGAGCATCTGCATGTAAATTGTCTTCTCTTTTGTAAACTTTTGTATAATATTGTTGCTGGTTTTGTTCATTTTCTTATTTCATTGCTCTTTGTAAATTTTTCTTATCTTAGCCCATGATCTTTGCCTCCAGTTGTCCTCTTGGGGGAAGGAAGGGGGTGAGGAGATGGGAGAGGGAGGAAAGGGGAACCAGGTGAACACCTGTGGTTTGGAGTCTTGGTAGGAGAACTCAGCTGGGGAATATCATTCCTAAACCACAACATCTTGTCAGGGAAGTTGGAAGACCATGATTTGTGTGACAGATTAACTTGTTTTAATTCTTTTTGTTTTCTACTGTTCCGTACTTAGGTTTGTATGATTTCTGGGGCTTCTATTTCTCAATTGACTTCAATATTGACATTCATAGTCATAATACACTTCCCTCATATTTTACTGTACAACATTAACAATCTTCATAGATTTTTAGGTTAGGATGTTCTGGTATCAGTACAAATGGGAGCTGAACAAATAAAGAATAGTCCTGTCAAGAAGGATTTGGGGGTGCTGGTGGGTGAGAGACTGGACATGATACACTAGTGTGCACTTGCAGCCCAGAAAGCCAATTGTATCCTGGGCTGCTTCAAAGAGCAAGCAGGGTAGGGAGGTGATTCTGTTCCCCTACTCTGGTCTTGTGAGAACCCAGCTGAAGCACTGCATCCAGCTCTGGGATCCTCACCATAGGAAGGACATGGACCTGTTGGAGTGAATCCCAAGGAGGGCACCAAGTTGATTAGAGGGATGAAACACCTCTGCTATGAGGAAAAGCTGGAAAATTGGGATCGGGGTTCAGCCAGGAGAAGAGAAGGCTTTGGGGTGTCCTAATTGTGGCCTTCCAGTTCCTGAAGTGAGCCTACAGGAAATACAGAGAGAGACTATTTACATGAGCATGTAGTGTCAGGAAAACAGGCAATGGTTTCAAACTGAAAGAGGGAAGGTTCAGATTAGACATTAAGAAGGAATTCTTTACTATGAGGGTGGTGAATCAATGGAACAGGTTGTCCAGAAAAGCTGTGGTACCCCATCCCTGGAAGTGTGGAAAGCCAGGTAGGATGGGGCTTTAAGCAACCTGGTGTTCAGACCTGGTTATTAAAATTGTTAGAGAAATGCCTCTGCCTGAATTAAGGTGCAAACTAGACCATCTGCCGAAGTCAGTAGTGTAGATTTTATGTAACAGCAAACGTGAAAGAAAGAAAAGGAAAGAAATAGGAAAAGGGATTGAGAAGAGAGAAAGAAAGTAACAGAGAAACAGATTAAGAGGAAAATATCACCACTCCATGGATCCCAAGGGCATCCTTTTGATCCTCTTCCCCTGATCTTTTTGGTGGTGAGGATTGTGCAAAACATTCAATGGATTCAATGGATTAATATACATTTGGGCCAGGTGGGAGTGCCCAGGTACCTCCCCTGTATGGGACAAGTTTGACACTGTCTCTTGCAGCAGACTCTGGATCCATTGCATCGCTTTGTGTCACGTGCAGGGCTGGTGCAAGGCCTCAGAAATCAGTCGGGGGGAGGGGGCACTTTGGGGGTTTATGAGACTTCTCAGCTGCCTCTCACATGATGGCCCTCTCAGGGTGGGAGGTTTTACAACTGAGTCAGTTTGTGTAAGAGAGGATGGGTGTTCATCCCCTTTGATCAGAGGTTACAACACACACCAAAACTCTCCTCCTCCTCTTCCTTCCCCCCACCTTAATCCCAGCCAGAGATAATTTTCAGGAAAGCTGCTATGTTTGACTTTCTTTGTGGGTACAGCCACAGTTTCACCCTCAGCCTTGTTCACTTCTTCCTAGACCTGAGAAAATTGGGCCACAGTGTCACCTTTATCTTATCCGAAGTTCCCTTAGGTGACTTAAATCACAGTCCAAAGGAGGCATATTCAGGGACACGTAAGCTTTGGTGGTTGCAGCTTCTTTATACAGTTTTGCCGTAACAGGAAAATATCCTTCATAACCATTTTTAAACCATTAACCATAACATTTCAGTCTCTCACAATTGGTCCAGTGAAAGGTGTTCCTGCAGGGGTATTGGATGTAAATGATCTTAAGTGTCCTTTCCAATGCAGGCCATTTCAGGATTCAGTGTTTCTATGATTTTCAAGTTTCAGGTTCCTATGGCTCATCTTGAAGTACTCATCTGATGGTCTGCATTACGAAGGTCCCCAAGGACCCTCTAGATGCATTTTTTTTAATTAATAGAATTCACTGAACGCTGTCAATCAATGTTTCTGAATACTCATGAAGTAAGACATTAATTTCAGCTGCACTTGAGTCCCTTCCACGAGTTCACTTTCTCTAAACGTGTCAAGTCATTGATTAATTTTTGTTTGAGAAGAGCAACTGATAATCTATTTAAAACTAGAAAGATGAGTACTTATATTTTAATATTATGCTATTTATTTCTTTATATTTTCATGTGCATTGATTACAAAATATTTATTTTACTTCATTTCAGATACATAACAGTAAATTAAGCAATTTAAATAAATAATAATTGTTTATTGGCCTGGGAAATGCAAGTACTTGTTTCTTTGATGTTTGTAATTAAGAAAGGAGCAGGTATTTCCCAGAACTGAAGATGACAAGCAAAAATTTCTGACTACAAAGTCTAATTCTGTGATATTATTCAAAGATATAAATATGATTATGTTTAATATGAATTCTCTTGGTCTAATGGGAAATACGTTTTGCAAAGAATTTTTAACATTGAGTTGAAAATCCATTGAACTCAAGCAAATGAACAAAACTTTAGCTTTAATTATCGTCAAACTTTTTACATTGGTCTCTACTCAGTTATTAAATGTTGTAATATGCCAGTTCTCATTACAGTCTTGAATTTTGCTTTTTTCATCCTAATTTCAAACAGGATATGTTGAAAGGTCATGGAAACCATCTGATCAGCATTACCAAAGGCCAATTTAATTCCTTTTACAGTAAAATGAACTTAGAGGAGGATGGTATTTAAAGCAACATTTTGTGGTTCTGTCCATCCAAAATGAGCATTGACTGCTTTCCGATTCAAAAATACAGAATTCTAAACCACAATTTAAAAAAACAAAATTCTATAAGAGGTTATATAGTGCTTTAAACAAAATAGCAGAAAACTAGACAAAGTTACAAAGTTACTGATTAAATTTCTATTTCTGTGTCATGACCTTTGATAATAAGAATAGAAGGATCAAAACGTTTATTTTGGTTCATAAATCTTATAGAATGATTTAACATTGGGATGTCCAAGGCAGGTGGTCCATTCATGACATTACTATAGACTTAATACTGGTTTTGCTGAAATAGAACTATTTATATATTTTTGTTTTCTTTGCCTCTTAATATGTATTCTGCCTGGACAATGAAATGCAGATTAATAAATTGAAGCTACTGATGGGTATTTTATTGTCTTGTGCTTTGTCCATGCTTTCAGAGCAAAATTATAAATTAATTGAAAAAATAATGAAATAGAATATCCTGAGTTGGAAGAAATCCACAAGGGTGATCCAGTCCAACTCAGGCCCTGCACAGGACACCCTAAGGATCACAACATGTACCTGAGAGTGTTTTCCAAATGTTTCATTAACTCTGTCAGGCTTGGTGGACTTCCCTTGAGAACTTGTTAGAGTGCTCAATCACCCTCTGGGGGTTCCTGATATCCATCCTAAACCTCCCATGACATTCATACTGTTCCCTCAGGTCCTGTCCCTGGTCACCAGACAGAAGAGTTCAGTGCCTGCCCCTCCTCTTCCCCTTACAAGGAAGTTGTAACTGCAGTGAGGTCTCCCCTCAGTCTCCTCTTCTCAGGCTGAACAGACCCAGGAACCTCAGCTTTCTTGGATGCTTTCTAATACCTCTATATCCTTCTTATATTAGAGTGCCCAAAGCTGCTCACAGTACTTTTAGCCATAGAAATGGGATTGCTCACATAAATATTAATCATTTACAACTGATGTATAATCAATTGTGTATAACCCGTTGTCTATGTCAGAGGCTTACAGTCAAGCTGGGTGATTAAGATAACTATCTTCATTGACTATAGTTTCTCTAAAGACGTCATTCTTCTGTGGATATGATTCTCAGAACTCATTCTGAGTAGGTTCATTAGGTTAAACATTTAATGTACATTCTAGTAAAACATATATTTTTTTCAAGAGTGGCTGAAATTCAGCTTACATCACAGATGTTTAGAACTAGCCCTAAACCAAAGTTCAGGAAATGCACTTAAATGGACAGAAACTCAGACATTATGGGCCCACAGTAAAATTTACTCTGTACAGAAATAAGATGTTTCTGAAGTTCCAGACTCTGCATAGCCTATGTCATGCATCTATTTAAAGGATACTAAAAGTTCAACAGTCTTTTTCTCTACAACAGATCAAAACCAAGTAGCTCCGTAGGTTTCCACACAGATAGTGAAAATGCCAAAACATCCATTTTGACAATGGTCAAGAAAAATGTGTTTTCTTCTTAAAAATTAAAATAGACACACAAAAAAGCCCCAACATTCACATTTCATGTATTATAAAAAATATTTACAATAAGAGAGTAAGCAATAAAAAACAGCTAGATCATGTTATCAGAAATAATTTGCATATTTTTCCAGAAAGTTCCTTCAGAGAAGAATTTGTCAAATTCTGGTATTACTTTTCATTACAGTAGGAAATAATCTTGGAGTTCTTGAGAATGGCATTTTCATTTTCCATGAGGATATAAAGAATACTGCAATAAAGAAAAGGTTTTTTTAAAAAAAAGATCTGCAGATGTCTTCATTAACTAGTGTTCACATAGCATTTATTTCAGATACATATTGAATTTAAATCATTTCCAATATGTATTTTCAAATCCAGTGTTACCTTTTTCAGGAAAACTATCAGCAGAAGTTTCTCTCAGTCAAAATAATATTTCAACATTAAATTAGTTTCATTGCATTCAAAGGTCTGGATGAATCCTGCTTCATTGCATTGAACCAAGTAATTTTGAAATACATAAAGGACCATGAAGGAACAGAAATTACTTTTTTTCCATCTCAAACACCTTTTTTAACTGCTTGAAGTGAAGATAGGGTTGATTGTCACCAGATGTCTTGTAGACCTGAAATTCCTCCTCTTTACGTCCGAGTGTTTCTATTTTAAAGTTCCCTGTTCCCTCTGTTTGATTTATCCCCCATTATATACTCCATTTCCTAAATATATGTCACCAATATCATCTGCTCTATCATAGTTATACCAGCATATCTTCTCACATTCATTCACACATAGAGTTTTTGAGTACTGTGTTTACAAAAAAAGAGAAGCAGTACTAAGTACAGTAAGATATTTATTAAATTCTCAGTATAACACAAGATATTATAAGAAAATTTTCAATCTCCCTAGTCTTTCTCTTTTATGCCATAGACTTGCACAAGTAATTATATACTTGAATAAGAGTTAGACAATGCAGAAATTGTCTGTTCTCTTTCTGTTTTTATTCTTATATTAAGAGTACAGTGATAAAGTTACTGAGCAGCACCTATATGCTGGTGATAAGCAGAAAACAAAAAGTAACATCTTAAGCTGTCATAATTTGGATTAATATGGGGATGCAAAAAAAGTGTGATACAGAATCCTAAATGCTCTGAAAACATATAAAGGGATCACTTTCGGTTGGCTTTTTTCCCAGTTTTCTGTTTCATTGGACTGAATGGCAGAGTTCTGGTGTTTTGTTTCATTAGTGCCACCACCAATATCCAGATCACTTTCTCAAGAAGAATAATTCTCAGTGCTACCTTTTAAATCAATGCAGGACTTCTGGAATACGCTTGAATGGTGCGTATGTTGTCAGCAATAGATGCTTTTGGACTTCCATATCTTTAAGCATGAGAATCAGAATTGTACTAAAAATGACATGGTGATTTATTCATGTTGCTCGATAAACTTTCTCCCGTCAAACTTGTGACAACTAGAAGAAGTTTGAGCTTTGGTGGAAAGGATGATGAATCATTATGATGTGGCAGGGATCCAATAAATGTGATACTCTGAGTTTGTATTGATTTTCTTGCATTTACTGGCTTGTGTTGCTCTACTTACTAATTTCTGTACTTTGGTCTGTGTCAGTATTTCTTCACATGTTCCTATTCTGCCCAGGAAAAATTTTTGTGAACTGTCATCTTTATATAATGCAGTAGCATTCAGATTACTGAGGTAATTAGGGTTCTTGGTCCTTTGTTGGTTCTTGTCACCTGTCTTATTACTTAAATCCTGTTTGTTTTTCTTTTGTAAGGCTTACAGTCAGAAAGTGTGATATTTGGCAACAAATACCATATCCTTATTTCACAGCAGACAGTAACAATAATCTGGCCAGCACAATCAAGAAACTGTGGTATTTTAAATACGGGTATTTTATGCATTCAGGTCCAGGATGATTTTTTTTTTTTTTTTTTTTAACACTAATTTAATCTTAGTCATTGATAAAACTCATGTGAATCTTCATACTAAAAATTTCTCTGTGAGGTGGTCAGACTTCTGCCTCAGAAGTATGTAAAGGAAAAGATAAAATAATTTGTCATTTTGATTATTTTTATCATTATTTAGCTTTTTTTTCCCTAATGCATATATTTTACAGAACTTATTTGCCTGAGAAAGTACATCTGGTACACAATGTCCATACTGTATTCTGTATGTAATTAATAATAAGGGGATATAAGGGAAGTATTAACTTGAAATAACTTGTTGATCTGTAGCTGGGGTTTGTTTATTTGTTTGTTTATTTTTCTGCAGCAAAATTTCTTGTAATATTATTGTTATAAATATAGAGCTAGAAAATTCCATATTGATGAAGCCTGGTTAACATATGAAGTAAACTAGTCTCACCTTACTACACAGTCAACATGTAAATGCGTTTCTGGTGAGAACTCAAATTTCAGATTTATGCAGACAAATTAAAGTGTATAGGAAGAAGAGGCTGTATGTGCCATAGTTATCTGGGTTTCTCTTACTGTCCGTGAGTCTCAGGGGAGATGCCTACACGTAAGTGTTCAGTGTCATTATAAATACCCTTTTTTAGTCAAAGACATATGTTGCTTTTTATCTTCTTTTCTGCCAGAGTTGGGATTAAATGCTTGAGATGGTATTTCATGTTCAAACTCAGATGTTTATTAATTCTTACCTATATCATAGTTTCTCAAGACGAGAGTTCTACAGCACTTTTAGCTGGCAAAGTAAAAAGTGGCTCCTATCTCTTTCTTTACAAGGCCTTTCAAGAATAAACTGTCCAATTAAAAAATGACACGTAGATTATTTTTAATTTTTATAACCCAATAACCAACCACCCGTGGTCCACAATTCAGACTTTTCTATCCAATTACAAAATACCACCTAGACCCATGAAGAAGAAGGTGAAAAAAAAAGGACTAGCCTACGCCCTAAAACCTCTATCTTGCCTTATATGTATTACTATATTCTAAAACCTTATACTCTAAGTTTTCCACCATATGATATTACACACTTTTATTCAAACTACACATCCATAATCCCAGTTCTATCGTTCAATTTTGGAAGCCTTCTCCAGCCTCAGATCAAATGCAGTGTTTTCTTGGGGGTCAGTGCCTGACAATACAGAAAGTCTAAAACTCTCAGTGCCCAGGGTTCCAACAGGCATACACATGGGCTCATGTGATACAATGGAAGCCCTGTGCCATCCCAGGGCCACAGCTGGAGGCTAAGCACTGTATTCAATGCCATCTTAAATGTCACTAGACCTTCAAGGGTGAGCAGCTGAAGGCAGCACAGGAGCCCTAGTTAGCACAATCAGCAAGTCAACAAGCCTGGAGATTTATTCTCCTGTGTAGCCTGTATATGCTTGACTCAATTGCTCACGCAGTGATGTCTGATGCCATTTGAGCTGTCCTAGACAGCCTGGTGTGTCTCATAGGACAGTCAGATTTGTGCACAAGATCTGTGGGAGACTCATGCCCGTCTAAGGCTCTATCAAAGGCCAGGCAATATGCCTAAAGAATTAAAAATGTTCCTGTCACCCATATATGGCAAAAGAATCCCTGTGCAGTTTAAGGCCAGCTGAAATACAGTCTGGACTCCCCTAAGTGTATTGACCAGATGTCTTCTGACTACTCCAATATCTTAGAAACCTATGCATCTGTAAACTCTTACACACAATTAAAACCTATTCTATGCATGTATCCATCTTTCAGACATCATCCTGCTAAGATCATAACCTTCTTAAGTTTTTTTAATAGTCTAGATAAATATTAAATTCTTGAAAAATTAAGAAAAGATAGTTGACTGAAAGAGAAAGTTCCTTTTATTTCAATTCTAAAGAAAATACTTGTGCATCTTTTCAAATTTTATTTGACATCAGAGAATCCTCCAAGTCAAATAGAAATCTACAGGAAACTGAACTTTGCTGAGGCTGCAACTCATGGTCCTACTTATTTTCTATATGGTTCTGGAAACATTATACAACAACTAATTTTGTGTTACTGCTGTGTCTGTTTTGCCATCACTTCTTTAATGTAACTTTCCTGCCATAATATGTAATGAACGGACTCCTCAAGGCTTGCTACCTTATTTGCAAAGTATTTGCAGCTGTGGAAACTTCTTTGGATTTCTGTGGTTTCCATGATAGCAGTCTTATTTTAACTAGTACAGCATGAAGAATGAAGTGTAGAATGAAGGATAAAAACAGAGTAATGGTTTAATACTCCTTATGTTTCTTGAGATGTTCATTTGATATGATAAAAATAATTTCTACACAACTTTGAAAATACCTAGCTGTATGTATTATTGAGTCCCAAATCTAAAATACTTTACATGATTTTGTTGTATGAAAAACGTTCAAGGTTTGGTGTATTCACTCTCTTATTTTCTTTTCAGATTACAAACCCTCAGCTAACTGATGTAGTCATTTCACAGAGAATCAGTTTGAGGATATTGAAAATCCTAATCAACCCACTAAAACACTAAGGTTCTTGAATTTTGTTGGACATTAATGCATCTAAATATTCTAAAACAAGTATTGCCAGAGAGATTTTGTTTTCTGAGGTCTGGTTACAGTAATTATTAGAGTGATTCTCATTAGTGGTGATATAAAGGGTCAGTTATCTATTCCTATCATGATGCCAGTTTTTCTTTAGTTTATGACCCAGTATATTTCCACTGATTTCTCACAGTGTCAGCTACCTTCAAAAGTAGGTATTAATCAGTGAAATAATTCCATAGACGAAGAACACTAAAAACCTTTTCTAATGGTTTCAAACATCTATAAATTATTTTTGGATTTCAGTAATTTCTTCTGAACCTCTGATTTTTACAGGAGAAAAGAATTAAGACAGCTGTTATTTACTGAGAAAAAATAGCTCCTGGGAATACCAAGCAGATATCTTTACTATAATTTAACTTTTGCTTTAATGGCTATAATAAATCAGAATGGGTCTGAAATAATTCCATTGACATTTGATTATTTGAATATCACTGACTCATTCTAAATCTCAATGGAAAAAGTAGATTTTCGCTTTAAATTGCCATTATACAACTAGATGTACAAGAAATAATCTCACTGATTTGTCAATTTTTCAGACAAGAAGGGAACACTATATTGACTGTCTGTTGAAGGGGGGTTGTTATGCTAAGAGCAAGAGAAAGTATTTTTTGAATTGACATGTGAGTATTATCACTTCAAAAGCTTTATTCTGAGACAGTGTTTTTACGAGTCTATGTGTTGCATGCTTTGGTATCATTAAGACATAAAAAATGCAATAATAAATATTACTGTGCAAAGTAAGATTGAGCATGATTTAGAGTGAAACAAAGAAAACCACTCAGCATAAAACTCTTCAGTTATTTTGTATATGATGCCTTCTTGCCCAAAACATACCTGTGTTCTTGGTGAGTCACTACTAGAATAAAAAACGATTCTGAGGTAGTTCAATGTATTATTCAAGAAGGGAAGTGGAAGAGTGGGAGTGTCATTTTTTTCAGTATTTTCCCACAAGTCCTTTCTGTCAACTGGAAATAAAAGAAAAAATATATGCCTTTTTTTTGAGATAGGCCATACACTATTCTCAGCTCATTATAGTGCTCATCCTCCTCATTTTTGCAGCAGAGATGTCAAACTGTGCAGATATTTTTACCTCAGACAATGCTTTTGGCTCTCTGGAAGAATTTTTAAGCATTTGGGCTGGCAGCTTTGGTGTTGTCACTTGTATTGTCATGTAGATATGCTTCTGATTAGTTCTTCTCGCTCCTGTATTCAATTTATTGTCATTTTTTCTTGTTGATATCATTTTTGTTTTGCTATGACTTGTGCTCCTCCATTTTATGATGGGGGCTTCCTTGCAACCAACGCTTCATAAAATCTCTTTGTGAGAAGTTTTAATAGTCTCTTAGCAGCAAAACATGGGTGAAAAGATCATTTTCTCACCCAGTTTTCTTGGAAGTTTTCCATTGTACAGTTAAATGCCTCTATAGTCATGTACTGTGCAAGAAAATTACTTGTTTTAGCATGTTACAATTACAATGCAATTACATGTGAGCAGAGGTTTAGCTTTTTAAAACATGTATTGCATAAAATACACATTATGCAACAAGATAAATAATTGATGTGATTCTAAAGTCCTCTAAACTTATAAAAAATATTGGGGATGAATATTTGCATGGAAACTCTTAGATAATACTACAAGATGTAAATAATGTAAGTTTTCTAGTATAGCTGTTAAGAGAAACCATACATATCTATGTAGTAGAGACATGACAGAAAGGAGAAACCTAAGGGAAATATGAAAAACTGTAACTCTTTTCTTACCATCACTCAGGTGCTTCAGTCATCTTCATGATCTTCTCCAGACTTTATTCATAAAGTTGTAAATTATGGTTGCTTTTTGCTTTAATAAATATATCTAATTTCTTCTTACATGAGATTGTGGATCCACAAGGTTGTTATTTACAGTTAAACTTGGTAACAGGAGGTAAATGACAAAAAAAAATCTAAATAGGTGGCTTCACCATCCTTTGTATGACTTTCTTCTACTTTCAGGAAATCTCTTGATAAGGTTCAAGTTGTGATGTCAGAATAGTTCAGAAGACGGAAAACCATGTTGAAAGGATGATGATTATTAACATATTGCACAAAGCATTTTAATAAAGATGAGCGGTAGAACGGATTTTTGTTCCTCTGCTAAAGCCTCTTCCTTTTATCTCCAACATACATAAATAAAATTTTACTGAGAATGGCAAACCAGCTAAAGTCAGTGAAAATTGTGTGGTAAATTCTGAAATTCTGATATGAATCAGTATTTGACTGAAGGGAAATGTCTGAGACTATATCTCATGAGAAGGACAAATAATGGTAAGGTCTTCCTAGGTGAATAACTGAAGAATATTAGAGAGACTAGCTTTTAGCCAGCTGGTCCACAAAATTAGAGCAAAAGAAAAATAAGATATTAAAAAAAAAGGCAGAAAGAAAAATCCTAAGTAAAGATGTATAACAAGGATAGCAGATCTAAAAGACTATGGAGGAATTAACAAGGGAAAAGATGTTGACTATAGGTCACATATGGCTTACTTGTGAAAAATCCATCAAAAGAGAATTTTTTTACTGTGGTGTCCTAGTGTAAGTTTAAAAATGTATATTCCTGTTACAAAATGGAAGGACTGTTTGGTGCAAAGGAGAGTTTGTAAAAAGGGTTCGGAATCTAGGGGGAAAAGAGAAGGAACAGAGGACAAACTAAAAGACAGCACTCAGCATGGCCTCCAAAACTACTGCTATGAGGAAAATCACAGAAGCTCAGAATGGTAAGGTTGGAAGGGACCACGGTGAGCCCAATCTCCCTGCTCAAGCAGTGGAATCCTAGAGCACATGGCACAGAACTTTATTCAGACTGTTCTTGAATAGCTCCGTGAGGGAGACACAAAAAACTCTCTGGGCAGTCTGTGCACGTGCTCAGTCACCTGCAAACTACAGTTCTTCCTCCTATTCAGATGGCATTTCCTGTGCATCAGGTTCTGCCCATTACCTCTTGTCCTATTGCTTAGCACCACTGGGAAGAGCCTGGGAACATCCTCTTAACACCCTCCCTTTAGATACTTATAAACATTCATGAGGTTTCCCTCTCATTCATCTCTTCTCAAGGCTGAACAGGTCCAGCCCTCTCAATCTTACCTCATGAGAGAGGTGTTCAGAACTGGACACAGTGCTCCCTACACTACTTCACTTGGGCTGAGTGGAGAGACAGTATTAACTATTTTATGTGTTGATGAGGGAGAAGTGTTTAGAAAATGAGTCTTTTTGTCTAGCACTTTTAAAGAACCTTTAAAAAATTAATAGCAAGCATTTGAAAAACTTGTGCTGTCACTAAGCAAGTCAATGAGTGAAAAGCATTACAGATACATTTCAGGGAGTGGAGGAAAAAAATAAGGTTGAGAGAATGAAAAGAAGTTGAATATTTTTGTGTATGAACAGAAGATTTAGAAGTATCGTGATTACATTAATAAAAAGATCTGAAAATTCCATCAGTCAAAAATCTACACACAATACTTTATTTAAAAGTACTTTACACAATACTTTATTTAAACGGTATTTACTGTTTCTTGTATCGTGAAGTGTAATTGCATTTGGGTTTGGTCTACATTTCAGATACTTCAATTAAATTATTCTCCTGAATTTTTCAAAATGAAAAAAGCTTTTGTGAGATAAGAAAACAGTTTCTCTCAGGGCATAACTATTTTCATGAGTAGAAAGCACTAAAGCTTTTGTTAATGAAACAGAAAAAAAGGTAATACAAACCAAGGGCTGGAAACTGAAGCCAGACAAATTCAAATACATTGAAAACACAGGGTTTAACAGTGAGAATAATTAACAGCAAAAGCAGAAGATTTTCCATCACTGAGCATGAAAATATATATATATATATATATATATATAATTGAGGGCCCAATTCATGCTGTTCTCTTTAGTTTTCAATTTGGTGCAGGTGTCTGCCTCATGCACCATTTCAGAACACTCAACTGATTGTTTTCTCTATGAGGAACATAAGGGCAGAAATATTACAGCTCTAGATATGATTTCACGGATTTGACACAAGCCTTCATGTATCATCCTCATGAACCAATGTGATATTTAACGGGAGCATGTAGCACGTTGTAGGACTTAGTCAAAGCAGTACTGATAGGAAAGATTCAGTTTCCACTACTGAGAGGAACCACTTGGAAGAAATCTACAGAAAACACAGAAGTGCTTGTCAGCATCTTGCCAAACTGCAAAATGTTCCATTCAGTTTAAGTTCAGAAGATCAAGACCTGTACTGAACATGGCCACTCACATGATCATTATTCAGTTGTAGAGAGCACTGCTGTGTATATGATCTCACTATTCTAACAAGAAGAGCAGTACCCCAGAATGTGGGAAACTTGTGCTGAGCAAGTGCTCTGCTCTCTCATTTGCTTGTTGCTTTTTTATTTTAAAGTACAAATATCTCATATGATATGCATAAATATCTCTGGTAAACAGAGAGCAGAACTAGAGATAGTTCTCTGAGTGTTTTCAGTGTGAAAATGGTTTGTGCTTCCTCCTGGCCTCCTGCCTAAATACATTTCCCTCCTGCCTGGAGTAATTAGTAGACCACCTACAGAACAACTTTTAAGTTTGACTCTGTTTAAATATGATTTTCTCTTGAGGCTTCTGATTGCTTTAGAATTTATTTCCTGACCATATCACACCTCGATGTAGCTGAGGCCAAGTCAGCCTTCTTCATCCCTTAAACTACCTGAGCCTGAGCATTGCACTCCAGATCATTGTCAGCTAAGTATAGCAAGCTACTATAGGAAGCCCTAGTAAAAAAGAGATGGTAAGATATTGCCTTTCTTTTTTAGATTGATTATTGCTGTTAAAAAACCACAAAAAATCTGTGTTGAAAAGCAGAGGTGTTTAGACTACTGATGTAAGCCCCTTTAGCACCCAAAAGCTCAAAAACTATTCAAAATCTACAAAGTAAAAACTAACAATCTTTAACAGAAAGGATGGCTCAGAGGCCCAAACCTGACCTGCATTGTGAATTCCTTTAATTTTTCCAAGATAAACTTGTCTTTGTTCTTCCTAATAAACATGACATCATTGTAGGATGGTAGCACGCAAAGCCCTCAGTGGAGATAGTGCTGCATGCTGTACAAACACAGATAAATAGCTCACCCAGCACAGTTTATGATCTGAAAGACATAGAGTTTGAAGGGTGGCAGATGAGATATAGCTTTCAAGCAAATGAAAAAAATGCTGATTAACAGAGCTTTGGTAACTGAATGCTTTCTTGTTCATTTTTGTCTTCTTATAAGAGTAGAGGTCAAATACAGGAAATGGCAGGACTATGGAAGTTAATGAAAAAGAAAGAGAACAAACATGAAATAGGAGGAACAATCACCATTTGCTGTCTCTGGTTCTGTTCTACCTGCAGGAGCAGGTAGGCATGATACTAGAGGGAGTTTAAAAAATTAAAAAAGAATTTATCAATTTGCTTTTTAGATGAGATGGTTTTTCTTTAAAATTGTGGAGAAAATATGGGAATAGGTTATCCTGAACCTCTAAACCTTTATGCAAATACTTCATTAAACATATAACTTAGTAAAACAATAGCTAAAAAAACTGTGTCTAACCAAACCCTCGTACTGTAGATATGAAATTGCCATACAGCTGAATAATAGAATTCTTCTCTTCAAATATTCACATACTCCAAACAAATCTATGACTAAAACAAAATAATAACAATTATAACAGATATATTGTTTAATATGCTTGAAAATGCAGAAATTATGAGCTTAAAAACATTGAGCAAAGGGAAAACCTTCTAGAGTTAATTTAGAAACCTGTAGATGCCAGGAGAGATTGCCATATCTTCTGTATTACCGTCTGGGGCCTATTATAATTCCCTTAAAGTCTCCTCTTTTGTTAAATTTCAGATATAGATTGAAATTTGTAAAACAAGTGCATCAGAAATAGGAGGGCATGGTGCACTGTAACCCACTTGGCATTAAGAAGAGAAAGCGTGTTAGAGGCTGCCAGAAGAAAAAGCTTAAAGACCACTTCCTTTCAGCATTTAGATGCCTCAGTCTATTCAAGTGACAAGAATGATCTTGTCCTTGGCAAAGGTTTATAATCACTTAAGTGGAGTTCATAATTTTTCAAAAGCTTTTTATGCCCATCCTTTTAACATGATATTGGTCACAGTACCCTGTTTTCCCAGTGGTCAGTGTGCCTCTTTAGGATGCAGTGCACAAGAGCTTAAGCCTCTCTTTAGTCTGAAGGGATTCAAACCCAGCACCCTTTTTTCTCTAATGAAAATACTATAAATTATCATAAAATTGGTTAGACTGTTGTGATGAAGAGGTAATCTCAATACATACTGCCAAACATTTTTTCCTATGCAGAAAATACAAGGAAAATGCCATTGTTTAGTGGGACTGAAACTAGCACCTTTTCAGGTGTCAACATGTCAGGTGTCATTTCAATATACTATGAAAAAATGGATGAAACAGATTTTGAAAAATTACCTGTATCTGTCTCATACCCTAATACAAATTATGAGCACATGATTTATTATACTAAATATCAATAATAGAATATTTGCTATCTTGCCTCAGGTTCTGAATTTATTTGTTAATAAAAAATATGCAGTACACTAAAGTATGTTAGAATCTGAAGTGTAAGCAGTTGCTCAATAACTCTTGCAGAGCTGGAGTACACTGAGTACTTAATTAATCTACCAAAGAAACCCCTTCAAAAATATTATATTTGGGCCTGAGGTAACATGGATCAGTACTTTTCTTTTTCTTTTTCAACATGAATAATGGTAGTAGAGGAATGAATTAGCAGGTCTAACCTATACTAAAATGATCTTTAAAAGGGATTGATATACAGAACAAATAAAGGAAGAATTCTATTTTCTTTTGTAAACTTTCCTGTGAAAATATATAACATGTTCTTACACTTTTGAAACTTTTGTTATCCTAAGTGGTTATCTAAGCTATTTCCTTCTAATCTTCCTCTCTCCATAGGTACCACAGACAGCTAACCATAGGTAGGTCAACAATTAAAAATTATGTTACAGATACAGGGAATGAGTGTTAGAGACAATAAAAAAGTTAAGAGACTTGAACATATATCATGTTAAGTGCTGGAAACTCTGAGAATTAGACATCCAGCCTAGAAAATGAAATCCATAAACCTGAATTAAGAGCCTAAGGGACGTGTTCATTGATGCTTTCCTCTAGCGGTAAAACCTGTAAGAACTTTCTGCTCCCTCCGCTCTCCCAGTTATTTATTTTTAGCCTACATAGCAGTATGCAGTTTTCTCAGTCTGTTCTGATGCAGCTGTGTGCAGAGAACATTCTAAATGGGTTCACTGGATTAAAAAAAAAAAAAAAGATCTCTACAACAACAGCAACAGTAAAGAGGATTTTTTTTTTTAACCTCATCCAGGTCACTTCAGTGATCCCATTTATAATACAGCCTCACAAACCCTACCTCATCTGACATGACAGTGAACTATGTTGTCAGAATGCATGGTATTTTTATTTTCTGACCTGCTAGACAAAATATATTCCTCAACCCACACCTGGGAATATGATTTAAAAGAGGCAGATCTATGAAGGTGTAGTCTGGTAGTCATCTGTGTTATGGCATTTCATAATAATTTCATACTACATCTATTGCTGGATCACAAAGCACTGCAGATCATCTTGGAGCACAGGAATGTATTTCTGTTCAAGTAATCAGAGCAGATGATGGGAATTTTATGCTGACTTCATACTTTTAACCAAGGTTTATGCTTGCTGTAAGTTGGTAGATGACACCTGAAGCAGCATAAAAATAGAGTGGTACAGACAGGTGATATTTTATCCAGCATAAGGCCAGCAAAGAAAAAAGTTCTTCCTTCAATGGCCTGTAAACTGGCTTGACAAAATGGTCATGTGGCCAAAGTATTTTGATCCAGTAGTAGGCACTCTAAAACCCCCTTTATTTTCTCATCAAAACATAGCATGTAATGGCTTGAGTCAGGGCTTAGCTGAGCTAGTCCAAAGTGTTAAATAGGGGTCTGGTGACCTTCTCACACATAGCAAGCTAAGTCTGCCCTTTGACTGTGAAGAACTTTCTCACTTTTTTCCTTATAAAAATACACATTGATTATATGCTGTGTCTCTTTGCATATTAGCCTAGCTATGAAATTATTTGATTAGCAGCTTGAAACTAAGTGCTCCAGTCTGTGCTGACACTAAAATACTAAAACACTTCAGCTGCATGTTTACCTGTGGCCTTAAACAAGTTTCTGCTGAAGATTCTGAGTGGATTTTTTTCAGAGTGGGACAAGTGGGTTGCCAGAAATGCTTCATTCAACCAGAGAGGAAAGCAGATGAGCATCCCATAGCCTTAAGATTAAAAAGCTTTTAGGGGCCACTTGGGAGTCCTTGTCCTTGCTCCTAGCAGACTTTGTGACTTTTAATCCAGTGATTTTTAGGAGCATTCAAAGTCTTTGAATTCCAATCTTTCCTTTTCTGCAGCGTGTAAACTCTGTATGCTAGTATTCTTTCTGCAGGAACTCACACTGAGTTCACTCCAGAAGAAAAGAAAACAAATCCCAACTCCTCCCCACCTCCAAGCAAAGAAACAAACAAACAAAGCATGAAAATTAAACTAAATTAAACAAACCAACCAAACAAAAAATGACAATGTAACACTTTTAAAAAAATTATTATTATTGACATGGTCCCACCATAACCAGGGGTTTACTACAGGGTAAACAGAAACAAAAAGTGACCTTTTCTTAATACAAAGAAAATTCCTTTCTCAAATTTTATTCATTGAGCCAGAGGTAACTTCTTCCAGACCTCATTAATGCTGTTCATATCTTGGACAGGTATGATCAACAGCAATACATAGTGCTTACTTCTCATACAGCTGATGCAAAGGTAACCCTTTTATTCAAAAGGTGATTTATGACTGTCTGGAGTCACTACCCTAGTCCACCGAGGCATTTGTAATGTGATATGAAAGGTCTTTATTGACAGGATAATAAAAATTTTGTTCTACCTAAAGTACTTATGTAGTCTCCACTACCACAGTACATGAGTCTCCCTCAACCTCAGAAACTGTTTGCTTACCCAGTTTCAGAGGAGAGGAAATACAATTAGCCCAGTTTACGGTTGGGGAATGCATATTCATCTCTGTTCCTACAACACTGAAATCTACAACCTTGAGTCAAGTACCTAAGCTCCCTGCTGTGATAATTAAGTACTCAAGAATAAAATTAAACATTAATTTTGTACCTTGGACAGTAAACAGGAAGATATGCAGGAGTAGAATGGGTCAGACTGGTAATAAATATTTGTCTTTATCATTAATATGAACCCAATGACATAATGTTCCTAACAAATTCATTTATGAGCAAAGAAAATGGTAGAAACTAGCGAGGAAACTAGTTTGTTTACTTGTTTGTTTTTCTGTATAATAAGGAAAGGGTTAATCAGCATCTGAGAATGTGTGTAGAACATTATGGTAACTGCCCATGTAACTATCTATGCTGTTTCTAAATTCACTTGCTAAATTACTTAATCCTCTTAACTAAATAAGAGAATATGGAAATGTTTGTGGGTTGTAAGACATATGATCAATTTAGAGCTATACTGTTCCTAAACACTAGACCCTTTGTCTAGGGCTCAGAATGTGAAATATTTCTGGGCAAAAGTAGATTCCTGTATTTGAGGTAGTCACCTTAGACTCTATTTGTCATGAGTGAGAAGAAATTGGTACTTTCAAGTAATTTTCATTTTATAATTACCCCACACATGTAAAGTACCTCAGGTGATTTAGCTGTTTACTGAGTCAAAGGTGATCAGATCAGAGGTAGATGTCATGACTGCAGACATTTAAACTTAACTGATGTGAATCATACACAAAATTAATTGAAAAAGAACCATATATTTTATTATTTCTAACATAAATTATACTATGTTCACCTAACAGGCTCTCAAAAGATTTGCTATTTATTTAGGCTATGAGGCAGAAAAATTGGTAAGGAAAACACAGGAGCACCAGAGAGAAGATGGTATTGGAAAAATGTAATACCTGGAATTGCTTTTCACAGGTAAAAAAATGAGGGCACTACTAAATACTGAATCAGCAAAAAATATTTACTTTGGGACATTTTCATTAATTTCTAATCATGATGTTGATGCAATTAATGAATCAGTCAGCACTGCTGATGTTGATAAATTGCTTCCTTGGCCAAAATTCATCCTTGTAAGTGCCTATGGGTTGCTGAGTGGGCAAGATCCCACTGTAGAAAAAGACCTGACAACTTTTTTAGAAAAGTTCCAGGAAAGTTTTGGTGCCTGAGGAGTATGGACATAAATAATTTTTTTGTCTCTCACAAAAATGTTTTCACAAAACTGGGAAATATATCCCCAAACAGGAATTTGATTACATAATCACAGATTTACATTAATAATCTGAAAAAAATGTAAGACAACAGGGAGTTGAAGACTCACCAGAGAGTTCACCTAGATAGTTTCCAGAGTCTGAGCATTTCCCACCACCTCGATTTCAGAGAGTAGAGCCACCTCCAATAAGGTGCTTTTAGCATTTTATTCAAATGAAAACCAAGCAGCATTTACTACAGAAGTAGAATGATAGGTGGAGCTGACATTTTCCCCACAGAGCAGCTGAAAAGTCAGATCATGAAAATCCATGAACTTAATTATCTTTTCTTACTGGATTCAATCCCAATAACTCTTTGACTGGTGTATTCTTTGAACTTCCTTTGGAACATATCTAATCCAATTGCAAGGAGGAGCCTTATTTTTGGTGCTGACTTTAAGGGTTAAGGGTTGCTTATCCATTTTACCTTACAAAGGCACTGATAAAATACCAAACATGTAATGAACTTGAACCCATTAGTCCTCAGATGAGCATAGTGAACATGCATTAGACTTGATGGCCAGGCTTTTATACATCACCCTAGCTTTCAATACAGTCTTTCTTATCACATACAATGAAAACTTTTTTTTTAATGTTGACTTTATAGTACTACCATCTTAGAATAAGACATTTGGAGATGTGGAACATAAAGATTTGAACTCATATCCACAGATACAAATTTATCTTGTGTTTCTTATCTGATCATGGGCCCAGAGTAAAAAAGGAAATCTCTAAATCTTTCCTTTGAAAAGACAGGTTTAAACTTCAATCATAAGGAAAAATATTTGCTTATCCTTCAAGAAAGACAAATTTTTAGTTTAAAATAGTCTGGCAGAACTTACTTTTGATACAGTCAAGTTGCTCTCTAATGTCAAGACCAAGGTATTTATATATGTAGAAACTGTTTCTGGAACCTAAGAAACTTCAGTGTGAAACTGTAGCAACTTATGCACCTACCCTATTTCTAACTATCTACATAAATAACCTTAACATAGTTTGAAATGGTTTGGCATCTTAAAATCAGTAAACTGAAACATGAGTGACTGTATGTGGTTGTCTGTTGTTTCACTGCATGCCTGAGTTTTTATTGCTGCTCTCCTCCCCTAGCTTCCACCCCTCTCACGGGCCAGTTTGCTTGGGCATCTTTAGGCAGGTATAAACACACTCTTCAAGCAGGATATATACAGTCTGTAATTATAAAGCAGTTGGAGCTGCTGGTTAATACACATAAATAGAAATAAAATCTAATAAGCTGTGATGCCTCACCCTGGCATGATGCTCAGTGAGCTTTCACCTGCTAGACAGGCACAAGTGAGTAGGGAAGTGGCCACAGCTCCTAGGGATATGGAGCTGTCATGTTTCTCCTGTTGACAACTTCAGTGTTTTGATCTCAACCCAGTAATTCCTGATCGCCTGAGCCAGTGAGCCACTCCAGACTATGCTGGTCAATGGTAAAAAACACCAGGGCTAGGGACTAGCAGGAAAAATCCACAAGTTTTACTTGTTAATGGCACATAAATCTTAAACAAAATATGATTAAACAGATATAAACACAGCACTGCTCATCATATAGGAGAGTCAGTATGTTCAGAGCTCAGAAGTGGCTCCTTGATAAGGCATGGGTTAAACAGCAATAAAAACTGGGCATTCAGACTAATTTCAGTGCTAGATGTTGAGGCCAAAAGGAACACAGAGAGTGGAAATACCACGTTTGTGATGAGCTACCACTATGACTCTGTTTGCAAATGTGTGATTAATGTAACTTCTTGCTCCAACGGGAATTTTACTTATGAGCTTTTCTGGAAGAGAAATACTAGTGTAGCAGTGTCATTGCTCAGAAAGGTGAGAGATCATCACCCTGTGTGTCCAGTACAGTTATTGAAGCCGTACGTCATATGTCAGGATACAGCAATGAATCTCTCACAACCTTGCAAGGGATTTGTTAACGGACTGGAACAGCTCCCAGATTAAATGCTCTCAAACTGTATTTGCTAACAGAGTGTGAAGTCCTAAAAGGTCCAATAAAATAGTCCTCACAGTCATTCTCTCCTGTTTACACAAGACTTTTTCTCTTCCAATGTTCACAGTTCACTTCAAACATGACAGTGGATAGACGGAGGATGGGTGTGCTCCTCATCTCCTCCTGCAAGGAAGGTACAGCTGCAGTCTACAAAACTTACTTTTACCCACCTAATTTGTATGGTACTCCATTATTTTTTTCCACAGCACATACACTTCAGCAAGTCACTTAGACCCAGTGTGTTTCTGTCCTCAAAGTTGTTGCATTTATTGGGAAATCATTTCATTCCAGACAGCCACACCAAATGGAAGTAAACTATACAACATGCTTGCTGCTGTGTCTTTCATCTCAATGTATTGATTTGAAAGCTTGTACTGAATTCTCCCAAATTAACCTTTTATTTCTTTTTGAGTTATATAAATAAATAATGTGAAGGAAAGCAAGTGAAACTGAAGAGAGAAAAATCAACAACACAGCTATGAGATCCTGAGCAAACCACTCTGAGCTTTCTTCAAGGAAAAACTTCTCTCATCCCATTTTGCTGTTAGATGTGTCAGTTTTACTGATTCCAATAATATTAACCTGATCAAAATTTAACAAAGGCAAATAGAGAAACCATATACATAATACATAAGATAAAAATACATGCACTTCTCTGCTGGAAATCTCCTATTTTTATATAATTCTCTGATATTCCTTAAGATGCTTATTTCAAATGTGAAACAGATGAAGAATTTATGATCAAAACTCTAAACCTTGCCTCATGTCTCTTCTGATTTACCATTGAAGAACAGATTAGCAACTTTTCTCTTTAAATAGTCACTGAACTGTAAACAATCTACTCAGTATTTTGTCCAGGTGATACTGCAAATTCTCGCTAGGAAAGAAATGAAGATTATAGTCAGGAATGTTCTATGTCATGCCTACTAGACAAAAAAAAAATGTCACTCTGGCAAAAGTAGTCTAACCTCTTATATAACCTCAGTGGTTGATCCAAAGATTCTGCCATTTCTTACAGAACTCCAAGATCCCTTATCTTGCCTTTTCCCATAAAAGAGCCACAGTGTCAGCTGTCAGCATCCTTTTTCTCTTTCTTTGAAGTGAGTTTTGCTACTGCAGGGCAGTATGGTGCCTGACCTGAGATGGCCTGTATTGCCCTATGAAAACATGGCTTAGTAGAGAAGTGGGTAGGCAGTTTAATAGCTGCCAGTGTATCAGCAGAGGACACTGGACTGTTTGAAAGGCAAGCTCCCTCCCACACCATCCAACCTTGTTTTTCTTCACAAAGGCATGGAGAAAAGCTGCAACCTGAGAGGGCAGAGAGAAGAACATTTGAAAGCTTGAAGTACTTAGTGACAATTTTAAGAGGGAGCAAGAGTTCAAGAAGAAAGTGGAGGCAAAAAAAGAAAAAAAGAAAAGCTTAACTGGCCAAGAATCTCCCACTTTTTATTATTTTTGTTCTCCAAATTGCCTCCTTTTTTACTACTTGTTTGTATCATCTCTTCTTTTTTGTCCTGATAATTATTCCCCTGTAGAATTCTCAGCACTCTGCAGAATAGTGTTGGATACATATTACTTTGCCCTTTGGCTAATGTTCTGAAAACTCTTCTGCTTCTGGCTCCACTTCAGGGCTTATAATCCCCATTTCCATTCTCATTTCTGGGGTCATTTCCAGACTTGCAACCACATTTCTGTTTACATGGCTATTCTAATTAGCCTAAGAAGGATCATGACTCCTGGGGTTTGAGAACCCCTGCTCTAGGAAATACTTCAACCTAAAGGATAAATAACAATGAGATGGGGAAAAAAGGAATGATAAAAAATATAATTGAGAAAAGCAAGGTCATATCAGAACAAAAAGAAGAAAATTACCAAGGAACAGAAAAGGAAGATGAACACAGAAGAAAAATGGGACAGAGATTATATGGAGGAAGCTACATAACATTTTTAAGACAATGCTTTGAAAATGTGTCTAAAAGTGTAAAATCCTTTCTTATTAGCTTCCAAAGCAAAGAATTGCATATTCCCATAATTAATATAAAACTTCTTTCATACTCTTTACATAGTACTAAACTGTTGATTGTTGCTCTGGAAATTGCTTTGTTGCATAAGTAGAATGTCTGTAATCCATCTAATCACATCAGTTTTAAGAAAAAAATATTTTTAATTGTGTTCACCTTTTATTAACTGACACATATTTTATAAACATGATTCTGGTATGTTGCTGAATTTGACCAATATCAAAAATCCCCTCCAAATGTGAGCCCCTACTGAATGCGTCCAAGTCCTCAATCACCCTAAATACTGTTAAATAACAACTATGCCTGAAAAAAAAGAATTTTTTTCAGGTTTCACAACTTTTATTTGTTAGTATGCAGAGTCAAAATACTGTATTAATGCAAAAATAGCTGAGATGCTTCAGAAAAAGTCAATATATTAATTATTTCCACTATTATAATATTTAATTGGCTTCTTAGCAACACACATACTAATTAAAACTGGTGTGTAGTGGCTGTATAGAGGAAAGTAATAATAAGTAATAATAATATTAAAATGTTGCTTACTCTGGTGACATAGTAAAAAATAATTGAAAGAGATCTTTAAAATATTGCCTTTTAAATCATGTACTGTAGGGGAATTTTTTTTTAATTTTCTAAGTTATCCTGAAAGAAATAATCTTGCAGAATCCTAACCTTCACCCTGTAAAAATCTGTGCTGATTTCTTTGTCTCCTTCACATGCTGGGCCGTCTATTAGCTCTAAATGCTGATGTTCAGTATCTTATATTAACTTTCTCTCAGAACTTGAATGTTCAAGAACCATGAAAAAGACAAAACAGATCTCATCAACCATCTTTAGTAGATTTGTAAATGAGCTGGTGGGACTGTTCTCCTGGCAATACTAAATAATTCCCCAAAAGTGCATGTGGGTGAGATTTTAAACCTCTGCTTTTTGCAAAGGAACAGCTAGCTAAGGCATAACAAGGAAATGCTAACTGAAGGAAATCTTGCTACATCTTCCAAAGTTAGAGTCTGTGAGATCTCACTTAAGTAGCCCTATGCTTATTTAAGCAAGGCACAAGCAAAAAAGCAAGGGAGCAGAAGCTGATACTATGAATAAATCCATCATTCCTACAAACATCTACAAGCAAGTGATTTTCCATCCTCTGCTAATTTTATCAACTGCTACCAGCCAGCTCATGAGTCAGGTCCTATCTTGTATTTAATAGTCTTGGAAGGAAAGTCTGCCTGCCCCTGTTGTGCACTGACCTGCAGAGTTGGATCCTAAATTCTAAGACTATTAGAGTGGAAGCAAAATGCTGAGATAATACACAAAGATAATGAATTTTATTTATGCTGAGAAAAACTGGGTTTATTACAAATGCTGCTTCAGTAGCATAGCAATTGAGATCATGGTAAAAGTTCTAAGTCTACAAATAAGACTTTACAGATTAAGAGATGAAAAATGCCTTGGCCAAGCCAAAGATGATAATTAACAATTCTAGTCAAACTATTGCAATAGGCATTATTTACACTGTATTGCAAGTCCCTCCACCTTCAGGCATTCTTATACCAACTAATTAGTTCTCCTATCAGATGAATATCTCCACGCTTCATATAGGGAAAGCAGTAGACAGAGAATTAGTTTGTTCAGCTAGACACAAGATATTGAGTTTTTTATTTCAAAAACTTTCTGTCCCCCTAATCTCAGAAGAGATGATTTTTGTCAACCACATCTATCTTCCGTTACAAGTCATATGATGAAGTTCTGACTCTCACAAAGCTAAGATACTGAAAATGGTATTATTCAGAATGCCAATGAGCACACCTTAACTGCAGGGTAATCATTTACATTTGAGGTAAACTAACCTCCTGAAATAGTTCTAACCATTTAATTGATTTTGTATAGCCTATATCAGATCTTAATGGTAAAAATAAGAATTAATTTCTGCTATCTTTCCCTTTCATTTTTAGACCATTTAAGCCACAAATTTAGTGACGTATTTTTATAAATAACATGAATATAAATATAAATATAAATATAAATATAAATATAAATATAAATATAAATATAAATATAAATATAAATAAAACCATAATCATAAAATACATACTATAAATGTGTACACATACACATAAACTCAATATAAAACAAACCAATTCAGAGCTAAAATTTGCACACCTATCATACACTAAGAAATTTTCCAGAAAAGTATGGGAATGATGAGTTATGCAAGGGTACGGAGTACGCCTTATGAAATCAAAAATTACACTTAATTTCTATTGCACACTGTGTACCTCCAGTACAAAAGGCTGTTTACAAAAGCATTTTTGAAGCCAAGCATATACAAAGCCAACTATTTAATTCAGGGTTAAGCACTCTTGATTTGAAACTAATCATAGAATATACTGAGTTGGAAGGGACCCATCAGGATCATCAAGTCCAACTCCTGGCCCTGCACAGGACATCCCAACAGTCACACCCTGTGCCTAAGAGCACCATCCAAATGCTTACTGAAGTCAGACAGGCTTGGTCCTGTGACCACTTCCCTGGAGAGCTTGTTCCAGTGCCTAAACACCCTCTGGATAATAAACCTTTTCCTGATATCCAGCCTAAACCTCCCCTGATTTACCTTCAGGTAATTTCCTTGAGGTTTGTAACTGTCACTAGAGAGAAGAGATCAGTGCCTGCCCCTCCTCTTCCCCTCACAAGAAGCTGTAACTGCAGTGAGGTCTGCCCTCAGTCTCCTCCAGGCTGAACAGACCCAATGGCCTCAGTCACTCCTCATACAGCTTCCCCTCTAGACACTTCACCATCCTTGTGGCCCTTCTTTTGATACTTTCTAATAGCTTAATGTCTTTTTCATATTGTGACACCCCAAAACGGCATGCAGGACTCAGGGTGAGGCTGAGCCAATGCAGAATTTAATAAGAATGTATTAAAATACAGGGATGAAATACAGAGTTTTGCCTATGTCAGCCTACATGAGGAAAATCTCAGAGGTTCTCTCTTCTGTTATTTTGTTGTAGCTTTCAAATCAAACTCCCAGACTGGTTCAGTGACTAAAGAGAGAATTGGCATTTGGGGTATTTCTTTGCAAAATAATAGGTACCTATGCCATGATCTGAATCAATACTGATCTGTATAATATCTCAGCTTTGTGTTATGAGTGATTATCACCCTGCAGATAATTTATTTCTGAATCTATTTCAGAATAATCTCAGAGAAGCTTGGTATTCCTTGGTGTTTTCCCTAGGAGAGAATGTATTTCTCATCTGTTCTAAGAATGTTCTCAATCAGAGTAACACCACATATCTTCTTGATTATATGTCCTCTGATTCATTTGAGCAGAAATCTGCCACGCTTAACCTACACTTGGCTAGACTTCAACTGCAAGGAAAGTGAAACTTAGGTATTCTTTATCCAATCCACAGAGGTAATTCAAGCCTCAGTTAACAGATGCTAATTTGTGATTTTGAGAACATTAGAAACTATTACTCTACAGGTGAATAAATAATGACTAATTTTGCATAACAACTTCAGATACAAGGGCATATTAGGGAATATTATGTTAAATGCATAGTTTGACCCATATATCAATACATTTGCAAGTAAATTATTTGAAGATACAAAGATACAAATAATATGCGTTCACCTATACTTTTTAGTTATATATTAAAAACAAAACCAACAAAAAAAAAAAAAGCCCAAACACCTGCAGTTGCTTGGACAAAGTAAAAATTCTATTAATAAATACACAATATGCAATTTTTTTGACAGTTTAATATTTGAATTAAATTAATTAAATTTAATTAATTAAATAAATTAATGAAATTACACCTTCTCTTTTTTTTTCTTTGAGGAAATAATAACGCCTCATTCTCAACGTTTTAGGCATGTGACAGATAATGTTCTGCAAGAAAGTTAAGAGTATCTAAGTCCAACCATGGGAAAAAATATGTTGACACTATGACTATATAGATATGCAGAGAATGGATGCTCAAGAATATAACTGGGTGAGAAGATGCATGATACTTCTGTGATCCATCACCATTTTATATTAGCACCTCACAGAACTTAATAATTTTCACATACCAGTTCTGATTTGAGATACTCCAACCCCATTCTCGCAACACTGTACTTAGAGAAGACCATATTGGTGTAGGGACTGCAATTGGGCTATATTGGTCCAAAGTCCAGAGCTATTACTGTTGGACTGATTTTAGCATTTGTCAATTGACCCCACTATCAAATGGCAATCACATGTTTAACTTTGCACCAGTGACTGTCCACCAGTTAACATAAAAAAGAAAAAAAGAGATTCTATCCATGAACAACTACCATTGATACACTTTTTACTGCCAAATTCTTGTGATCTCTTTTTATCTACCCATAGAGTTAGACCTCTTTAAGATATAGCACTACAAAGCTTTTTGGAACTTAAATTAATACTTCCTATCAAGTTTGGTAACCCACTGACATATTTTGCTTTCCACTTGATTGACAAATATCACCTAAGGAAGATAGCATAAATTGTTCTAATATTGTTGTGCATCACAACTATTGCATCACACTATTGCATCACAACTAAAATTCTTTGTTCTTTATTCTTTATTTATTCTTTGTTCTTTACTCTTTATTATTTATTCTTTATTATTTATTCCTTGTTATTATTTATTCCTTATTATTATTTATTCCAACGCTTCAAATAAAATTATTTAAGGGGGATGTCAATGTCCTGATGTCTAAGCAACTACAATTTTTGCTTTACAAAATTTTGTGTTAAGAGTAGGTGAAAGACTCATTTAATTAAAAATTTACCAAATGACTTCCAACACATTCCAGACACTGGAAAATATAAAAATTTTATGGAATAATTAATTATAGATTCTTCAGCCTCTTTAACAGTAGGTCCTGATTCTCTTTTCTCTTGTGCCAATAGTATTTAAGAAAGAGTTGAATTTTAAAGGAATTTAATCTAGCAGTAATAAAATGAGAGGAGACGCCGGCAGAAGCTTTTCAGTTCCATTTCTAGAACATATACTTTCCCCTTGACTTTAAGACACATTATGTAGCTTACAGTGTATTGATTCCTGAGACCTAAGGCTACCTGGAAAACAGAAGTCTCATTTCCTGACTGATTTTGTAGCTTGCTTTCATTCCGCATCAGAACAAAGTAGGGTCCTTTTGTAATTTTCTAAAAAGAAGGCACAGAGAGGGTAAAATGGTTATGTATACAGCAGCTCAGCCAAATCAGCATTCTGTGATAATAAGGAGCCTTTCGCTGAAAACACATCTTCTGAAGCAAACAGTATGGGTTAATATCATCAGCTGCTTGAACAGTCTTTGTCTTTCCATGAATATTTTAATACTGTGCCTGTAGCTGGCTTTGATCCTTTGTCATTTGCCAGCACATGTTTGTCAAAGAGGAGTCAGTGAGGTTTTAAACGCTTCAAACTTCCTTGATAATGAAAAGAATTTAATCACATTAAAAAGATGTTAAGTGAGTATAATGAGCGCTTGCTCCTTAGTTATCTGGTCTCTATAGAATGATGAGAAGGTGAAGATTTATTTTGAAGTATTATATTTATATATTATAGTATCAGATTCATATTAACAGCCTATTTTTATTATTATTGCTATTCCACATGTAAGTCCTCTGATATTTTGTTGCATTTCACTCTGGTTTCTTCAGCAAATATATTCCTTGGCTGTTTTGAAATATTTTGCAACAGCAAAATAATCTTCTGTTGCTTCATGAATCGGTGATATTAAAAGCCCTGAAAACTGATTTCATGGTGGAAAAGTATGCTATTCATAAATGACTCCTCTATCAAAGCTTTGTAGCTAAGCACATCTAGAAGAGGTCTCTCTGTTGCTGGGAGTCATTGTAAAGCCAGTACAGTGTTTACATGTGCTGCTCTGGCTCTCATGCTGTAGCCTTGGGCAGGTCTGTTGTATGCAGCCAAATGATGCCCCAGGCCAGAAAAAGAAAATTCAGATAACATAGAGCCACCATGTAGTAGCTTGGTTATTTCAGAATTGTAGAAATTAAGTAAAAAATTATTTCAAAAAGATATGAAGTTTGTTTTGGAATATTAATATTTAAAGTTGAGCAAGTAAATTCAAGGAAGTTTAACATGTTAAAAGATTTTTAAGGCTTTTTTATGACTGCACAAGAGAAGGTCTCTGTACAGGGAGGAAGGTACAATATATAACAGTTAACAGTTACTCAGCAGTCACTTATCAAATAAACTATTAATATGTAAAATTATAAGTTTCTAAATGGCATTTAAGATATATAGGCTATAAGGTCCATTAAATCACTTCCCTGCATGAACACTGTTCATTTGTGATGTAGTTGACTTTTTATGTGAGAAATGCAAAACATTTTTAAGAATTTGCTTATATTCATAAACAACCTTGTGTCAAAGAATTAACTGACTATTTTTCTGATTTTTTTTTGAATGACCACATTAGCTTTGCCTTTGACTGTGTTAATAATTAACTAAGAAGCAAAAGTCTCCTCTTAATGTATAGAAATTTTCTTTTTGAGTCTTATTTACCATCTTTTGCAGCAAGACTAGAAAAGCAGAACACAGAGAAAACTGAAAAGGAGGTATTGTTTCAATGTTTTTCTTACACTTTATAATTCAAACTTAAGTGAAAGTGCCACTGGGCTCCAATGTGATATTACTACTATTTGTTTTGGTAGAGAAAAAAAATTAAGCTTCCATTTTAAAGCCTAAACTGGAAGATTGATATGTCTGAGTCCTCATGTTAGAGAAAACAATGGCCTAATGGTAGCCAGACTCCCACGCCAAATCAAATAATCTGAATAGTACATGTTGTAGCTCATAAACAGCCTGCAGGCCCTTAAGTGCTGTAATACACATAGAGCTTTCAAAACTTGAGATGCATAAAAGGTGAGGGGCAGGGAGTGTGCAGTTTAAACCAACATACACTGAGATGTTTGAGGCTATGCTGTAGTCCTGTTTGGGGTCAATTCAGTTATTCAGTAAGAGTTAAGCATCTAGAAAAGTACCAGTCAAACCTGCAATTCTTCTTATGAAGTGGTTAGTGGAGAGAGAGAGGAAGAATGAAAAGAGAAGGTATGTACCTGCATGATGATAGGAAACTAATTAAAATTTTCCCAGGAAAAAAAAAACTTACTTTTTAATATGAGGCTACAAATGCCTCTTTACCTTTTTTATTTTGATAATGACTTACAAGCCACCCAATTCTAACTCTTGCCCCACAGTCAACTTTAAACCAAACACTTCGAACAGATAATACTTAAAAATCTTATAAACTCATTTGTTGATTTTTATAGGTTTGTCAGCATGCTCAGATACAAAATCTTACAGTCTGACCTGTGTTTTTTAGGGGATGAACATAATGTTTGGAGGGTAAGAATGAATGTTGGCAGCCTTATTTAAAGAGCAGAATTTTTGTATTATATCAAACCCATGTCTTAATTGGTTATTTGAAATATACCATTTCAAATAAAGTGTTAGGATGCCTCTCCACACTTCAGTCTAGAATAGCTTCCAGGGAAATATGGAAACATAAACACAACTACTGAAGCAATTCTATTGAATAAAAAAAAAGATCCGGAATAGCACAAAAATCTAAAGGGCAATCAAATCAAAGCAAAGTACCTCCTGATACACTCAGGATTTTGATTCATTTTGGGAGTAAATGCATATTTTGGGATATTTTTAAGCTTCATTAGTGAGCAAACAAGCTCTCTCTGTTCCATTGACTCAGAAAGAAGACCAACCAAACAAGCACAACAAACAAGCAAATACAAATATATTAATAAGAATCCTGGTGTTGAAAATTTAGATTTACAAAAATAATTACTGTTTCCCATTTTTCATCTGTAGACACAACAATATATTTATGTTTTGTGGATCTCCATGGCTATTCTTTGGCACTTCAAGTGGACATGGCAGAGATAGTTGATCTCCTTTCCAACCATCTGCATCCACAACCATGTGCACTTCTGGAAGAGGATAGAGATGCTTCTCCATGGTGTGACATAACCATGGTGTTGTTTACACCCCTTAACCTCCTCTTTTTACACTTTTGCTGCATCTGCTTATCAGTATGGCACACTGTGAAATTGGTATTAAGCCATCAGACAAAGTACGATGCTGTACAAACTGGAATTTTCTGCCAATGAGCTTGTACACACATTTAATATTAACTGCTGTCAGTGATCCCACAGCCAACTCTTCCTGCATTGTGGTAAATATTGAGCATCTCACTTCTGAGAATAATCATCTGTGTTGCTCCATAAGCTTGTTATCATAGTTCACAAATCATTAAATGAAGCAGAATCAAGATTGCCAGTAGATGATCTAACACTTGAAAATTTGTCCCATCTAAATGAATATACAGAAATTATTCAGCTATGCTTGTCTATACCAATTTTAATAGCTCTTTTTATATGCACTACTATTAAAATCTCTTTGTTATAATTTGGGAGAGATATCTCTTGTTCATTTAAGTTCAAATGAATAGAAGTTTTCTCAAAGACTGAAGGATTAATATGGCTCTTCAAGCTATCATAGAATACAAACTTTTCTTCTACTGTTTTTAATTTCAGTGGAAGTCATTGACATAAGAACATGAAACTAGAACATAAGCTAGTTCAACTTTTAAACTTATAATTTTATGACAAAATTCCCTAAACAAATATTTATCATGTATGGTCATTCGGAACACAAAATAACAAATGGAAAAAAAAAATTTCAAGCAACTGGTATAAGTTACTTTGTGTAAGTTCTGCATAAGCAGAAAAACACCTCTGGCATTATAAAATCAGTATTCATAAAGGCCAAGGATTCTTAATTTAATTGTAAAATCATATCTGTGGAAGTAACTCTTTTTTCTCATATGAACCTGGACTTACAGTTCAGCACGAAAAATACCTATACACATAAGAAACTTTATTCCAGTGTTCATGCTGCTGAATTTGGTATGATTGATCATGTTTATATCTCTTCATTCATGAGTGAAAATTTGCTATATTCTGCTTCAGTGTTTTTCTTCTTAATTACATCAGTATCCTAACCTAGGAGAAGGGTGAAAAGTAAAGTAAATTCTAGTAAGCAATCTTGTTAACTAGCACAAGTTATATTTTTCAGTAAAAAAATGTCCTCAGGTACAAATCAAAAAAACCAATATAGAACTAGATGAAAAAACAGACACATGGGTTTCTAAGGCTAATACTTAGGTATTTTTAATAAATGCCCAACCTATTATTCCAAAGCCTTTGAGGTTGTCTTAGGCAGTGTCTGACCTCTAGAGTGATAACATGAATGATTCTGCCCTAATAAAATTTTAATGCTGAAATCTACCACTGCATCTATAACCAGACAGCACTTTTAATACCATTCAGCAAACCAGCGTACTGAGAGGCTACTTGAAAGCAATAACAAAAGGGAAGTTAGAAATGAAAAAAGTTTCCATATCTCTATTAGCAAACACAGAGGACACCTCTAAAATTGATTTTTACACCCTGATTGTGCCATTGTTCACTCTTATTACTGTTATACATTTGCTAATAGGGGAAATGAGATAATCACTTTACCTTTTTGAGAATGTATTTTTCATGGATGAAAACTGGACTTATCTTTTACTTTGTATAAAATCCTATTTCTTGATTAATAATTTTATCAGCTTGTCATAGTTGATTTTTGTTTTCTTTTTGTTTTACTGAAGACCTCAACAATGTAGATCCTAGTTTTGCATTGCTCCATATATAACTAATGTTTCAAAGCTGTGAAGTGCATTGACTTGTAATAGGATGTTACTTATGAAATAACATTTTTGGAATATTTTTATCACAAATATGCTTTGGAAAATATGCTTAACAATGTCACTATGTCCAATATAAACCCATAAAACAGGTCTGTGAAAGCCAGAATTACTACTGTCCTTTGCTCATCCTCTTTGTTCCTTAGTAATGCAGAAGCTTTCTTGCTCTTTTAACAAATTAACATGCCAGCTGTATTACCATATGCAAATATAGCAGAAAGAAAAGGAGAAGAAAAATAGTAAAGGTGTATGAATGTGTAGGAGAAGGAAATGATAATACCATTGAAATTGGCTTCATACTGATATCAAGTGACATGAAGAAAATACCAGAAAGCCTAACTTCTTAATCTCTGGTGCTTGGAGATTACTGTGAAACAAGTTCTACATCTTTGTAGATCTGGGGACATCTGCTCTCTACATACCCTATTCGTCTCCCTCTCTCTCTGAAAGGGCATTGGCTCTGGCTACAGTCCTGTGGTTTCCAAACCATATGATATTCAACAGCAGGCAAGAGTTCAAAATCACCTCATTTGACAGTATTGCACTGCCATGACACAGGAACCACAGGCACAACAAAAACATTTGAGAGTTTTATGTCAACTGAGATATTCCTAAGAGAAAACAAAACAAAAGCCTCACTTTACCCTGTTGAAAAAATAGAGTGTGACTGCTACAAGAAGAGAAAAATAAAGGTGAGAAGCAAAACCAAATAAAATGTGAAAATATTCCAGAACAAATAAACAACCAGATGCTGCATTTTAGTATTAAAAAAAAAAAAGGCATCTGTAGTACTGAGTCACTGAGTCCAAATGGCATCAGTTTGTCAGTGTTATTCAGTGTAAATAGGTTGAGAAATTTGTTTTTTACTTTTTGTTGATTTAAAGTAATGAACTGACATTTCAATTATTTAGCATGTTATGGATGTAAGCACAAATAGAGCCACAGATGTTAGCATGTCAGTTAGGCATGTCTCTAGGTGCTTTATTGGATCAAAACATCAAGTTCTGTGGCTCAATAGAGAAATTTCAGCAGTTTCGTATTCAACAGTGAATTCCAGTGACAGACATTTGTGCTGTAAGGCCAATCAAAATTTTTGGTTTTGAATTATCATGAAGATGATTTTTTTTCTGTTTGTTTAAGTGTTCAGTTACTCACTGCATGGTTATGCTTCCCAGGCAGAGCAAACAGGGGACAGGTAGCTTCTTGACCTTTTAATAAAATTCTCTTCCAGAATGCAGAGTTTTAAACTCATGGGAATTTTGTTCTTAAAAGGCTTCTGTGCCAAATTACACTTTTGTATAGTAGAATCCTGCAGACCCTAATCTCTGAAGAGTATTCACAGAAGCAAATACTGACCTCTTAAGGTGAATCTCCCTGGATTTCTTCAGTTAGCAAGGGAAAAAGATGTATTTTCTAGAGGACAATTCATAGTGGTTGATTCAGACACCTCGTCTGAATCACTCTTCCAAGGACCTATCCTTGTGCATGGATTACTGAGGAAGTCACGGGAAATTAGTCTCATGAGGCCAGTTAGTCTTTATGATTACTGCCTGTAGCCTTATATTTTATCTATATATCATGAATCACAGCTGAGCTGGTGTTGCCAGGTGATAAGACTTGGACCATTAGTTCAGAAGACAGTAAAATGCTTCTACTTCATATCACTTTCTTTGTAACATTTTATGAATGACTACTAAATAAGAAAATACACATTTCTTTATTAAATAAATATATATTGTGTTACAGATTACTCAGAAATTATAGTAATATACATTCAATGTCATATATTTGCAGTCCTACACACCCACTCCAAGTATGTTAATAGTATATTGAAAACATACAATTTTGAATCAGAGCCACTACATGAAGGCAGCACTCTTTACAATTACTTAAAAGGCATGAAGATTTGAATCAGTCAAAAGCTCCAAGAGGTATATCATCTTTAGAATACAAGAAAAAGTTTGCAAAACTGACAAGTAAAATTGTGGGTCCAGAATAAGCAATACTATAGTAGGATCATAGCAGTTATTCTGGTTTTTTAAGCCTAGCTAGATTATCAAAATTATAAATATACTAAAAATGTAGCATTTTCCCTAAGGTTCATCCTTACTCAGACATTAAAAAAAAGTCATTTCAAAGAGGCAATTCACAGCTTTTGAACAAAACATTTTTTCTGAAACTCTCTTCCCCAGAAAAGGGATTACTGAAGAAACTCATGTATGGTGATTACACATGTAGTATATGAGCAGCGTTTTCTGTTTTCAGAGAGGTGTTTCATACAAATCCAATGAAAAAGACTTACATGCACATACTTCTGAATATAATTTATTAGACTACATTTTCCAAAACAAAAACATAATAATACATGCAAACATAATAATTTATACATAGAATATTCCACCTTCTATTACTTAGAATAATAAGCAATAGAAAATGCCATTCTCATATGTATGAATCTGATCAACAACATATTTCTAACATCAAGGTGCAGAGCCATCAAAATTTTTACTGACACTTTTGTCTTACCCTGTTATGACACCTCTTCACTTTGAAATGAAACAATGCAGAATCAATCACAAGGAAAAAAACCATAACAAGCACTTTCTTCTGTAGTCTTGTACACATGCATTACAGTTAGCAGTACAAATTCATTGCCCAAAAACATACTAAGCTTTATCTAAGTTTAAGCACCATTATTGGCTTGGTTACAGAATCTTATATTTTAGCACGGATCAGAAAACCAATAGGAATCTTTCATCCTTGCATTGAACTTCATATTATCATGTATATCTTAGGGCTTTCCAAATAAGTTAATTTCACCTCAAATTAAGAAATATTCTGTACTTAAAAGTACATGTCATGAGAACCTCACAGTTCTGAATGAGATTGATGAATATATGAAATGTACCAGAACATCTACTTTTCACAGCAGTTTCAATCTAAGTATATAAACATGATATTAAAAAAAATCCTCTGATATTTGCTACTAACCTGATGAAAATAAACTAATAATCTTTACAAAATCCTGCCAACCTACAGAACTAATGGAAGGAAAACAAAACCAAACACGTAAACTCAAGAAATAAGAGCTAGTATACACCACAATGTATTGTGATGGAAATAGTATCTAATGAACTATAGCTACAAGGCACTGAAGAAATAAGGACATCATTCAACACTAGGAATAAGTTGGGTTTTTTCCCACAAAGCAAAATTTGTCCTTTAATGAGAATGGCTGCATTCTTCCTTGACCTGAATGTACACCATGCATCACACTAATGCAATATTAATTTGATACCAGAAAGTATCAGCACATTGAAAAGCTGTGCCTTAAAATGACTAGAGAAAATCATGTCATCTACAGGAAAGATCAAATGTTACAGCTCATCCTTTGTATATGAGATGCTAATGAAAAGAAAGACTCTTTGTTATTTCTTATTTTTATGCAAAGCAACTACAAAAAGAAAATTATGTTCTGTACAAATTGAACAAATATGAGCAAACTGGCTAGAAGTACGCCTGCAAAGAATCCAGCTAAAGTTTTTCCATTGTCACATTGGAAACACCTGTGCCAAGCAGGTTGTAAAACTGTCTTTTTTGCTCAAGTCCCGTTGATATGCTGATGAATAGGATAAGAAAATAGGTGCCATCTTATTCCCTAAAGAGCAGCTTTATCCATGGTCATATAGATAGGAGTTTATTGCCTCATAGAAAGTAAAAGTTGGTAATATTAAATATTACAATTCCACATGAGTCTTCAAGTGGGAGGAGCAAACTCACTTTTTCTTCAATGTTATCTAATAGCTTGACTTTTATTTAAGATGAAATTTACATGAATGATCTTAGAATTTTGTGATTTCTTTCTATCCCCACAGTTTGTTTAAATACTTTAAATTCTAACTAAATAATTTTCTGTTTCAACTTATTTTGGAGTAGCTTGGAACTTGATAAGAAAATTTATTTACTTAACCACAAGCAAAAGGTAAACAAGGAATGAAAATAGCAAGAATTTTAAATCACAGACTATAGAGATTGTGATTAAATTCAGTGATCAGCTCTGTAAGATATGTCATTAAGTTGCACAACTTTGTTGCAAGTTTCAGAAGTTTGTAAATGATTCAAAACTAAATGAAGTAGAATAAACAATTCTATATACCATTTCATTTTATTTATTTTATTTATACCTTCAATTGTTATTGGTAATTCTAACCACTAATATTCTTTGCAATTAATGTAAGTATAATATGATTCTAGCTTTTAAATCATCAGATATATTGTCTGGTTAAATGATTAACAATTTAATATTAAATTACCAGTACCTCAGAAATATAGAAATTCCACTGATGCATGCAAAGAAAAGCACTGACTGTAAGAGAAAATTTAATTAAAATAAGAGAATTATTTCACTTTTAAGTCCTCCTTTGCAAATAAAGACTGAATGTTCCTAGGATCTGCCAAGTACTTGTAGATCTAGGTTATTTGCATTTGAATCTTTATTAATACCAATGAGAGAAACTTGCTGAGTCGTCTCCTCTTCTGTTTGCATTTGGATTTCTGCAGAACTGAATCCTGACCCTGTAAATATTTCTAAGTTTAACAGAAGTGGCCACACTGCCATCAGTAGGACCATTCTTTTAGAAAGCCAAGCATCTGCATAAATATCTGTAGATTCCAAGCTGCAAAAGGTCAAAATCAATCCCTCTCTTATTTGTCAGCATTTTGCCTAGAAGGCCATCAAATACCAAGACAAAACAACATACAAAATCTGATGCTGAAAAATCCAGGAAGGGGTGATAGCAGAATGTTTTAAAATCCCTTACTGAAATAAATTTATAGTCAGAGCAACAGAAAATCTGGGAATAAACTATCTAGGCAGTAATATGCTTTACGAGTCAAAAAGTAACACTTTATTTAGGCATCATCATGAATTTTACAGGAGTGTTGAAGCTTCTTTTCCTGATCACAAGAAGTTCTTCCTTGCTCGATGGTATGAATTCATCTGTTAGCTGCTAAAAATGCATCAAATAAAAATACCTCCAAAGACCATACCTTTTTTTTTTTCCTTTGAGCTAGATTGCATAAAAGTGAGATGTTCCTAAAAAACATAGTGTGCTCTGATTTATGGAGTTTCAGTATCACTATATATTAACGATGTGTATGGAAATAGCTGTGAGTAATAAAGTCTAACATTTTCTGTAAATGGTCTTCATAACAAACTATTTGGCAAATATTTTGCTTCTCATCTTGAAAACAAAAAAACACCCAAAACTTGTAATTTTACTTGTAAGAGGACAACATTCACTTCCCTCCTATAACCTGTTTACCTCAGCTTGCATCAATAATATAAAAAAAGCATTACCAAATATTATATTTTATTTATTTAAAATATTTATGACACTGTGTGCTGCATTTTAAATGCAATCAAACCTCAAGGGTGGAATATTAAACAAAACACAGACGTTATTTTCCTTTAATGGTAATGAAATACATAACATTGCAGGATATCAGGGTCATTAATTTCACATAACCAGTTCTGGAGCAGTTATTCCTGTACAATTAATTGTTGATTTTGTTTTCTTAAATATTTTCAAATATGCTGACAGCTATAGGCAGCTTCACTGGGTTGTTGCACCATTCTATATCAAGAACTGACCCCTTTATGCATAGTCCTGAGACCTGACACCATCCTGTGCCTGTGTACGTCCAACACCTCTGCTGTTTTACATGCTGGCTCCTCCACTGCAGTCTTGAGATGGTTCACTTTCACATATATTCTTATTCTGGAGTCTGATTCTAGTTAGGATATCTAAGCTTACTTGTATATGCAACTGTAGCCCTTTCTCAACTACTTATTATTGATATGTAATTACAGCAATATAATAGCAATCATCAAAGCTGTTCACTTAAATTCATTTGATTTTCTCAACAACAATATTAATAGCAATCATCAAAGCTGTTCACTTAAATTCGTTTGATTTTCTCAACAGCCTTTATTAAAACACTGAATTCACCGTACCAGTGAATGAAATTATAATAATCCTAGAGTATGGGCATTACACAATTAATACTGAAGCAGCTAGCATTTTTAATGTTATACAATTAATGTCCAAAGGTGCTGTTTCTCCATTCTCAAATACTTATGCTCATTTAGAGCCAAAGAAACAAGAAATGCATGACAAGCCAATGACAGTTAAAGCTTCACCTTTTAATGCTATAAAAATAAGTATTTCTGGGGGGAAATTAAAAAAAAAAAAAAAAAAAAAAAGAAACAAAACAATAGATTGATTTTATATTGATTTCATTTTAGCTGCCTGATTATTCCAAAACAGTCAGGATAGGCATTGGGTTATTTGACCAGTTAAAGATATATTTTAGGAAATATGTGCAGTTTAATTACGTAACTAAACTCAAAACTGTTGTTTCTTTTTTTCTTGTCTATATTTTTTGTGACATAAGTGACCATAAACTTCATAAGCCATTATTTCTTCTTAAAAATATATTCCAGTATTTCTAAGGAAATATGAAAACCTATAGGTATTTGCTGCAAAAATTCTTGCTTTCTACAAGATGAAGCAACCTGAAGGTCAATTAGTTTCTGAATCTTATTTTGTAGGACCACTATATACTGTAAATTACAAAATACAACTTGCTTATCATGGGCCTTGTACTACTCCCACTGAAGTAGCTAGGCATTTTCCCATCAACTCCAGTGGGAGTTCAATGAGACTCTTAAAATAAATTCTATTCTATTTTCTTAATATTTCTCTCCTCCTCTTAGGTCAGATCATCTGCATTGCATAATGAGAAATTGAAATACTTACACAAGTGTAGGAGAGACACTATTGATATTGCATAATTTAAATTCCACAGTCATCCAGTTTTGCATTAAAACTTAAGCCAATGTCAAGTATTTCTTTAAAAGGAGCAATTTTAACTGTTTGTTTGAAGACATTGACAAACCGAAGATTTTATCATGTTTTCTTGATATTTTTCTGTTCTGTAAACAATAATTATTTTTATGAGTTTCAAATTAGTTTAAAGTTAAGGTACTTGCAATATTTTCTGTTCACATTAATCATTTTTAATTACAATACTGATGTAGAGAATACATTGGCTATCATTATCTTTAGTTCATTTATACTGATTCTGGTCTCAAAAAAAAAGATGGAAAGACGTAGACTTTCCATAATTCCTGTCTACCAGTTTTTATATGGTACACCCTATTCTCTTTCTAGTTCTGCAGGACGTAGCCAATCACATTTGAGTGTTGATCCTGGGTTCCATCTACAGTAAGAGGGACGCTTTGTGACACAACACATCTAATACCTGGATTTGGATGTGTTCAATTGTACCTCAGCAATTCTGCTTTTGTTTCACTGGTTACAAATGGCCCTTAGGCTGTCAGCTTCAGGTATCAGTATTTGCATCAATTGTAACTTAAATTTTTGAAGCTAAGAACCTAGGTTCTTTGCATGACTTTTGGGTACTTGTCAACTTTGTTCCCCAGAGCTGACAAGAATCAACAGACTTTGGCTGTGATAACGGCCAGTACTGTAAACTGTGAAAATTTGAAAAAAATAATATTAATTAGTTTCTAGAACTTCAAAGAGTTTGCCATTTAAATTTAAGTACTGTGCTCAGGAAGTGAATTGAAATATTTGAATATTGGACCTTCATTGAAAATGAGAATATAAAAGTTATATTTTTCATATGTTGTCAAAAACACAAACATTTTTTTAAAAGTTATTGAAAGTGATGACATTCTTCTTTTTTTTTTCCAAAAGTGGAGGAAAAAAAATCTTGAGAATATGAATATTTTAAATAAACTGTCCTGTTGAAGCATGAGCTGCTTTTAGTCAGAGGAGTAAGATTTAATCTTGGTGTGTATGTGATGGTTTAGTTAAAGAAACAACAACAAAATTTACACTCCTGATTTTTGAATGTTGGTGCCCTTTCCACTGGATCAATCATAATATAACTCATGGTTTCAATTGTTTGGAGCAATATTTTGAGTTTTCAGATACTTGTGTTTTGCATTGCATAGGTTATTTCATTTTTGAAAGATCTGTTTCTGAAAGTTGCTCATAAAGCTAATATCCATAAAGCACTGGTGCTAGTTCTTCTACTTTCTTTCAAAAGAACACTTTCTTTACAAGGCGTAAGAAAAATAGGAAACATTCCTTTGGATTATGTTTTTCTTAGCAACCTGTGGAGTATCACTCCAGAAAAATTATGTGAACCGGCTCCAGATGATTTGTGGACAGTCATTGCCTCTTTCCCTTTGTGACACAGTTTTTACAGGTCATACAGTTTTTTACACAAAACACAGTTCATTGCCATGGAGTATACATCATCATCATCATCATCATCTTTGTCTCGTTTTAATGATATTAACATAAATGGGTTTATGCATAACTTTTCAATCTCCTCTCTCTTGTCCATCAGAAAAATGGAAGCAAAAACATTTGCGTATATTTTATATTTTATTTGAAAGTGTAAGTTTACTGAGAATTGGGATTTTTACTCTTAATCCACAATTACTAGTTTCTTTGGAAGTCAAACTGGACTGATAATTGCTCTATAAAGTCTCATTAGACAATCTCAGAGTTTCCAGAAGATTGGAGATTTACTGTTGCTTTTGCTAATGAGCATCTTTGACCTAGGCAAATTTGCACATCAGTGTTCAGTTATGAGGAAAATGATGAATTAAAAAGAAACCTTTTGCTCATTCAAGAAATAGCCAGACGAGCAGGAGCCATATTTTAAAAAATATATTGAAAGAGAAACAGCTGAGGAAGGCATATATAGCAGAACATCTTTCCACAAAGAATAGAGAAAAGAAGTTTCAAAACTTCATTTTGGAAACTAATGTATTGGATGTATTTCCAAAATGAAGTCACCAGGCTTCTGCAGCTTTCAGACATCCTATGGAATTGTGATAGCCTCAAATACAGACTATACTAATTTCACATAATTGTTATTTTCATTGGACTTCCTATGTCTGTTGGACTGAGTAGCAAGCAAAAATTTAGTCCTTCATAGTCTCATATTCTGTTTAAATACTGTCTGCATATTTATAGTGCACTTGAAAATTTCAGAGGGAAAAATATATCTACATAAGGAAAAGGCCAATACACTGGAACTGTAGAAATGTCAATACAGTAAATGCTGCCATTAATAACTATGCATTAAAACCAGTTGCTAACTTTGCTTATAAACTCTTAATGTTATCTCACATTTTTATGGGCAATATATTTTGCCAACATTGTCTTACCTAAAAATTGTTGTCTTGTTGTAGTTTTCCATTTAATATTTCTAATCCCATGGCTGTTATATGTTACTTTGATAGCTGACACCACATCATTCAGCAATAAGTCTAAAAATAGGTTTTTTTCAAAGCTCAATGTCTTTTTAAACAATACGGTCTCTCCTTGATGCATACATATATCTCCTAAATATGTTAACAGTCTTTTATGAAGTCATTGATCAAGAACATAATTTAAGTACATGAAATATTTCCATAGTGTGTCAATAACAATCATATCTCAAAGTACTTGATTCTAACTTTATTTACAAGGCAGCTCTGAATTTAGGGTAGTTTGATGTTAAGATTCATTGTTCAGCTACTGAGGGAAAAATACCAGGTAATGTACTAGACTATCTACAGAAATCATCAGCCATCTTGATTATCATCAACTCCATCACAGCTATCTTTTATCTATATTATAAATTTCATGAAACAGGGACAGATCCCTAGCCTAGGTAAGACTTTTTCCAACATAATATATTCTTCATGAGAATACAAAGGAAAGGAAAGGGAATCTAAAATATGGTAGTGTCTCATGTTGTTTGCAATCCTTCCCAAACTGTTTGTAAGCTCAAAACTTTGCTTTTACATTCATGAATATTAGTTCTGTTGAAGTCAGTGAGTCATATTTCTGTTTATGTAACTTCATTGAAATCAATGGAATTAAATCAGGAAAAAAAGAGCCAAATGGAAGCCTCAGCATGTGTCTTAGAGCAAAATACTCATCTAGTGAATCACTGTTACATCTGTGTGACAATTTGGCACAAATGGTTATTTCATGAATATACATATGAGTATGAGGGAAAAATTTGGAATTGCAATTATAATTCATTTTGTGCTGAAATACGTGATCCAGCAGGTGCTGTGTACTTATTTTCCCAGGTGTATCAATAAGGAGCATAAAAATCAGAGAAAATGTTTCTATTTAATGACTTTATATGAAGATCATGGCAAAGTCCTCAGTGGTGTACTTCACTTCCATATACCCTGAGCAACTCACTTAGTTGAGAAGTGAGGAAAAGACATTAAACAGTTTTTCTCATGCTCTTTTTACAATATTCCTTCTCCTATCCCTAAAACAGAAATTCCACTTTATTATTATATAAAAATCCACAACCTAAATATTGCAGGTAGCCTAAGAGAATTCCTTGGAGGGTCTATAATATTCCTGTTCATAGCTGTTTATGTGTGTGGTTGAGAGGCATCTGAAACTGGAGTGGATGTGTGAGTCTTGTGACCTTATATTACACAAGACTCAGCAAATAGGGAGCCCTGTCATCCAGAGACCAATTACTCCCATATTCCAATTCTAAAGAATTTTTATGCATTAAACTTTGAAAGAGATGTTGCAACTTCTGCATCTTAATACCAAGCACTTACAGTTAATATAGGCTATTTCTTCTTCAGAAACAGCCAGAAAGTATATGAAAAAAATTGCTTTTCCTTGAATTATTTTTCTTATGAGTAACAATTTTCAGTTGATCTCAAAATTCTAAACATCCTGTTGTTATTTACATCAATAAAATCGGAATGTGATGTGGATTATAAATGATGCTAGATCAGAACAGCAGCAGCCTCCACTTGCTTTGCACACTAGATGCAGAAAAGCAAAAAATATTATCTCTTCATAATTTAATATTTATGATTCCAATTTAGCATTTATATTAAAAATAGCACGTAGTTTATTTAGCTTTTGTATCCTAGTAGTTGCTACAAAAAAGACCTCTAGCAGCATCCGTAAATATTTATTCATGAAGTTTGATGTCCACCAGTATAGCTCAAGCCTGCCATGGATATTTGCTTCTGAAATAACATTGTTTCACTAGTGTTTATAGCACTCTTGCAGTGAAAGCAGGAGTTTTCCTGAAGATACATTAAGTCAGCATCCACTCATAGGTATTTTCAATGGTGAAGAGTATGGTCGGTCCCTACATAAATTCTTCAGGATAGTGAATTCCGTAGTGGTGGCTGCAGTTTAAAAAAAAAAAAAATCAACCATAAGTAAATCCTCACAAACAAACACATAATAATGTTGCAAGGAGAGAATATTCTTCCTTTGAAAAACTCAATAAAACTGTCCAGGAAAGCTAGAGGAAGGTAAAAACCGCATTCTTGAAATCTAATGTGTTCAGGCAATAGTCAATGTGTTAATACGTCTGAAATTCTACTGTAAGCTTGTTGATATAAAGAGTTTATGTAGTTCCAGTATTGTCTAACAGAAAGAGAAAACTATGCTGTCATAGTTGCTTAAATAATATGTTTGCCTTCAAACATAGTCTTTTTTGCATCCTTACTCAGTGTCTGCAGAGTACCAGCTTTTAGACCTAACAGGTATGAAATTGTGAAAAACCATTATAATTTCTCAAAGCATTCCAGAAACATTAAGAAACATAAAGTTTCTACAGCAGTGAGGGCATACTAAGCAAGGACTACAGACACTTTAATGACGTAAGTTTTTCCTGGACAGCTAATGTGTGCGGACAGCAAGGGCAAATAAATACCTCAGGTTCCCACTGCTTGTTTTCAGAACAATAGGAAAATATATTCAGCTTGTAGTGACTTAAGACACTTCAGGAAAATTCTGAATTCTTCCCAGTCCTGGCAAGCATTTGATTAAAAGATTATATACCTTGACAACGTTACTTATTGTAAAAAAATTCTGCCAGAAAGTATCAGTTTCTATGGTTTCTGAAAAATATCAAACTTTTAGGAAGAACCATTTATTTTGTTCAAAAGTCTTAAAATGAAAGCAGCTACCTCCTCAATTATATATTTTTTATCTTTTCCATTGGAACATCTGGGTTTTCCTGTGACACACACAAAGCTCTTCGCTCACAGATCTGTCATGTGCCTTCTTTAATTATTCTATTAAAGTCTCTACAAGCCTCTATCTACTATATAAGGATTGCAGAACTACGTAACTATGGAGTTACAGCTCTCATGGACTAACCCTTAACTGTCCTCATTCCCCATCCCCCTGTGCTGGTCCAGGGGTGGGAAGAGGTAGAAAAGTGAATGGAGGAGTGCAGTTGAGCCTGGAAAAAGAAGGGCTGGGGAATGGAAGGGACATGTTCTATGGTGGATCAGGCACAGCCTCTTCCCCTTGAAGGTGCTGCAGCCCATGAAGAACCCACACAAGAGAGGAAGAACAGAACATGAAGAATGGAGCACCAGAAGGAAGCCTTTATGTCCTGTCTGCAACCTCACTGTCTGCTGTCTCACTGAAAGCACTGAGTGTAACTTGCAGCAAGAACAAGCAGGGAAAGGGTGGTGTCTGGACTGAAGCTGAGCCTGGGAAAGGAGGAGGAAAAACTGTTTACCCTTAATGTGTAAGGTTTTCATTCTGGGGTATTTATTTTCATTTTGTTTTGTTTCAAACTACCTGAATCAGTAATTAAATATTTATTTTAATTGGCAATAGGTTAAGTCAATTGTTCCAAGTCAAATCCGGTTTGCCTGCAACAATAACTGTAATCTCCCAAATCTCCCCTTCTTTATCTTGCTCCCATTCTTGATTTTTTTTCTCCCCCTGTCCTGATTAGGGAGAAGTAAGCGAGCAGCTGGATGAGCCTTTGGGTGCCAGCCAGTGCCAACACACCACAAAGTAAAATTTTATTTTACAGCAGCTATAATTTAAAAAGCAGATGTGAAAAAGTTTCTATTTACACCCTTGAAGAAACAAATGCAGCTATAAAACACAAAGCAAATGGGACTCTGACTGGGGAGAAAGTATCTTTCCCTAGCTACCTATACTGATCAAAGTATTCTTATTAATGATAAAGAATAGAAGTAAATAAACAAATCTAATAAGTCTTTACATGATGGAGGAGAAGTGATACAAAACAAATGAAATTTACTGAGATCCAGCTTCTCATGAGCAAACAAAAACATTACACAAAAACATTTATGGAGCCCCAGCATTTTTTACACAGACTGTGGAAAAGCCTTCAGGTTCAATAACATACTAATGGGATACAGGAAATAATGAGAACAGGAAGCACTGCTAGTATATCACTAGTTGCTAATTTAATTATGAGCAGCTGCAAGATGGGTGTTACCATCAGCAGCAATAACATAAACATTGCATATATATATACACACATATATATACACGTATACCAGTGACATAGATAAAGTACAGCACTTTGCTGCCCAGCTTATGCCTCCTGTCTGCGTTCACTGCTTCAAGTAAAAGAAATCTGGCTTTCAGTATAAAGAATATTACCATTGACCACATCTCTTTTATGAACAATTCTTATCGTAAATAAGTCTTCCATGTTGTATCACTCTCTGTGGACCTGGCTGACTCAAGCTATAAGAGGAAAGATTGTCATCAGAAAGACCAAAAGGATAGCTCATAAGATCAGTGAGGATGGCACTTCCCTTAGGATGCTGATGTTTTGCATTTTCCTTCAATATTCAGAGATGAGTGCCTTAATTTTTGTTAGTACACTAGAATACCTGAGTTTTGTGCAGTTTTCTATTCTCACTGTATCTTTACTGGATGGTGTTTTTTTTTTTTTTTTTTTTGGAAGGATGATGAAACAGTGGAACAGGTTTCCTAGAGAGGTGGTAGATGCCACATCTCTGGAAATATTCAAGGTCAGACTGGACAGGGCTCTGAGCAATGTGGCTGAGTTAAAGATGTTCCTGTTCATTGCAGGGGAATTAAGACTAGATGAAATTTAAGCACCCTTTCTAACCCAAATAATTATATGACTATGAAATAGCTCACAAAATCCTCACTTTCTCTCAATGCCTTGTTTCTACTTGCTGTATGTTCACTGTTCTACTCCCTTGGTTACAGCTCATGTTCAGAGTATCATAATACAGAATCAATATGAGAACTAGTTCTCCAAGCTATAAAAGGGTGTATATAGCCCCTTTCGACTGAAAGATAGCCTTCACAGATTGAGATTCTGAGGACAAAGACAGAGCAGACAGATAATCTTGGAGAAACTACCTCCATAGTTGCTTTTCCAAAATGCCAAGCAGCAAGTTATAAATGCTAGGAAACTATGAAACATATGCCTAGACCCTAATCCTGCCAGGAGTTCTATATTAACCTAGTGCTGAAATCATGCAAAGTCCTATGCATTGATGGATATCTTCTTTAACAGAACCAAGACCACTGCCTACAATATATTCACACAGTAATTTCCCTTCAATAATTATTCAATTTTAAAAAATTTACCATCTACTATTTGTCTAAACTAAGAATTAGTGTGATCGCATTTTTACTTTACATCCATTTACAACAACAGGCCTATTGCCAACAGCTAAAGTGATCTTTAAAGATAAAGTTTGTGGAAAATAAGGTCTTTAAGGTTGTTCTTTTTTCTCTGTACAGAAATCAAATTGTCCTCCCACTTACTATTCTTTTAATATCCCAATGAGAGAATTCTATTAATTATGAGATGCAGTGATAGAAATAATGTAAAATGTACATGTGTAATACAAATCATTGTTATCCATAAGTCAAACCCTTAGTCGAGATTTATGTTAATCAATAGATGTGCCTTATATAGTACTTCTCAGTGTAAAATTGAGCATATTGCACTATATCACACTCTTTGCTAATTACAGGGTTTTAAAGTTTTCTTCTAAGGAATTCATCTCCACGGAATGCTATCTTTATCACTTTGGTATCCATTAATGTTGCTATTCCCCATGTATCATGATGCTGTCCTAAGCCAAAATTCTTTGCAACACTTATGAGTCAGATAGACAAAATCAGTTCAAGTTAAACCTGTCACCAGTCATTTGCCTGGTAGATAGGTTATCTATCATCCTTGTTGATTTTTGCTCAAATTGGATTAAACTAAAAAATTCAAGAGCAAATCCTGACTGAATTTTTCTCATCATTATATGTAAGTTTCACCTTGCATTTTAAAATATAGGAAGTAATTAACTCCCTTTTCAAACATGAAAATGACAGACACAAAACATGGTATATTCTTAAACTTTTTTGTAACATCAGCATAAAGAGTCTGTTACTTGGTGATTTTTCCTTTTGTCTTCTGTAAGATTGAACTTAGATGGTAAACTGAAAATACTTGTCACTAGGAGCTTGTCAAACAGACTTTACTGTCTGTATAAAGAACTAAAAGGAGATGATTATATGAAAGGAATATAGCAGAAGTCTACAAAGCTGTGAAGGCCATAGCGGGCATGGAGGAACTGTTCAGCTGTTTATTCTCTGTTCCACTGCTCAGACTTGTGGCCTTCATTTTAAGCTACTAGAATACAGATTCAGACTAATCAAGTGCAACTGATTCTCCACATCGTAGCAAGCAGATCCTTGACAAAGCATTCTGTGGACAAAAAACTATGTAAGTTTAAGGGGAAACTGAACAAGTGTTTGAGATAAACTGAAGCCAAGTTTAGGATGGCAAAGTGTTGCCTGTCCCGTTATAGTTGTACATTTTCCAAATTTATGAAGCAAACATAATGCAAAGTCAGTTGTCTTGGTTTAAGTGCATTTCAAATAAACATTCATTATATCAGAACTTCATTAGCAACATCTGCTGTTATATCATTTAGACATGGTATTAATTAGTTCTTTTTATTCTGAAACATAGTAAACACATATATATGACCTTTAAAAACATTAATGGTCTCAAATTGTGCCAGATAGCTTATCTTAAAAATTATAATGTCCATGCTTAGTATACTGACACTATTACCTTATGGTATGTTTGTAGTTGACCACTTTCCCATTGAAACCTCTGACTGATTTACTATCTAATAGTTCTAAGGGAAACTCTTGTCAAAGGTTAAAAAAGATAATCTTTCAAATCTGTAATTTTAAGGTTTTATTTCCAAAGGTGAATCACCCATTTCTGCATCATCATCTTTTGAATCATTTCCAGCTGTAAAAATATTCATTTTTTCACATTAACTGATTTGGAGGTCAAATTTGTTTTCCATTTCCACCTTCCACTTTTCTGCTACCCATTAATGTTATTAACTGTAAATTTCATTATTTTCTGCATTGTGCTTTCTGAAAGGCATAAATATAACACTCAGATTTTTTTTTTTTTTAATTCGGTAATACATACTTGAAATATATTTATGTTAATTAATTCAGATTAATTGCTCAGGTTCCTTAAATTTTTCACTTCTTGTTGTTTAATTCCCTTTAGTCTATTTACTTGTCAACAGATTTTATCCTGCCTTTTCTTGTTGGTAGTGTTCTGTAGAATGGCCAGATAAAAGCTGTTTGTACTGTTGAACCAAGACCTCTTTTTACCACAATCTGAGCTTGTTTGACTCAGAACAGGGCTAGCCCAGGCAATCACATAACCAGCACAAAATAAGTGAACTCTGTAGCCTCACCCCAAGTCTGTTTTACTTTCCTTTTTATATACCTGTGACCTAGTTCATACCTTTTCTATTACCTCTTTGCCATGAGATTATTCTTTGTTCTATATCCAGATTCATACACTAATGATTTCCTTCTGTTTCTTAGCATGTAAAATATTGTGTCCTGGGTTTCCTTTTCCTCTGGATTCCCTGAGCTCTTTGTTTTGTAAAATTCTTAACAACATCATGAAAAGATATGGCAAAGGTCATAGTAATATTTTTCCTGACACTTTTTATTCATGATTAGTGAGGCATAATTAGTACAGTGTCATAAAATTATCAAGATACCCATGATCAGAATGAACTAGGTATTTAATATATCCTAAATATAATCCTCAGGTGCTTGAAACAGTAAGAACTAGGGCTTTTGATAACCATGCCATCAGCCAAGGGACAGATTTCCTGCTATTATCTACAAATCCTAGCCTGTATTAGAATATGAAAGTGGACTAAAGGATTATATGCTTGCTATCCAGTGAAGTATTCTTATCACAAGCAATTTATACTATACTGTTCTCCAAATCATTTCATGAGTGGCACTTTCCAAGCTCAGAGATGTTATTATTGTATTTCACAACTAGATTTCGATTTGTAGAAAGATGTAGCCCATCAAATAGTGTCAAATGTGTAAAAAAATTGATTTCCTGGAATTTTAGAAGGGTAGAGAGGCCTACTTGTGTTCTGTTAAATTCTGCAACTTCCATCTTAGAGGCTGGAAAAGATGAGACATGCATGAGATATAGAAATAGGCACTAGTTACAGTCAGTAGACATTTCACCAGAGGATTATGCAGTATCGGGGGAAAGCTGTAGAATAGATGGTTATTGGTCTTAGATTAAGGAAAAATAATTTGGTGACACACTCAAAGGGAAAGAATCAATAAAGATATAGATGTGAATCCTAGGTTTTGGTGCACTCAGGGTACTGAACCAAAATTAAAAATTATTGGGGGAAATATGGTTCCTATAGGTCTTCCAATATTATATTTGACATTGTTGCAATAAAGCACTGGGGATGTATTTTGACAGCTGAAAAAGAAAAAAAAGGTAGATGATAATTTGTTAGTTCAGGCTAGCTATATACAGAAAACTATATTCAATGCCCAAAACAATATTTATTAAGGAAGCAGAAAATTCTTCTACTGAGAGGAAAAAAACCCTTTTTATTTACTTATTTATTTACTAAAATTTTACTTACACACTTTCAGAATTTCTTCTGATACTGATTGAGAATATCTAGACTCTTTATCAATAACTTATGAGTGATTACAAAATCACATAGGGTTCTTGCCTATGTGAAATATTGATAATGATATTTCAGTCTTCTGGGTATTGTTGCCTCTTCAATCGCTGGTAAAATGTCAATCCACAGACTACACTGAAAGAGATAGAGGCACTGTGTCCTACCCACAGCATAGATTCACATTTGGCAGTGTCAAACCTTTCAGTTAGTGTTGAGAATACATCATTTCCTGACTGATCCATTCCCAGTGACTACTTCCATACAGCTCCAAATATCTTCTGAGAATACTTTGCACCTACTTTCAACTGCTGTGTTTGCACCAAGCATCCAACCCTTGCTTTCCATACAGGCACTAAGGTAAGCCAAAATATGTTTTCTCCTGTCCTCTGAGTTCTTTTTAGAGAGACAAACAGTGATAGATATGGATATCAAAGCATTATAACCAACCTACTGATGTATGAGATCAGTATAGTTTCATATTACATGCATATATAACCTCATATTATATTCCAGAATGCCATTACACTAAAAACTGAAATCTCTGCATATGTGTCATCTAAAACTCATTGCAAAGAAAGTATCTGTCACAAACTTACTAGTATAAAAGGATGAAAAGTAGAATCTGGTCACACTAACTGGACAGTCTATTTATCTGAACTATTTTTAGCTGCTAAAATTTTCTGAATAATGGAAGGGATCACGTTTGCAGACACTGACAAAGATTACCTCTTCTCACTGGCAGCTCTTTTGCAGCAACACCTTTTTTTCTACAGGTGTTAGGGGTAAATAGCAAAGCATTCCAAACAAAATATTTTATATATGCCATACAACTCTGTATGATATAACAGCCTGTCTCTTTATTTCTTTATGTACCCTACAGTAGACTTCAAACTATAGAATTTCTACAAAAAATTTAGGGATGTGCTTCTAATTAGGCACTTTTAAGAGTGTGCTAGCAGTTAGTGTCCTGGACATGATTCTGATCTATTTCCGCCCCCCGCCCCCCCCATAAGATATTCTGGAGTGACATAAGTTAAGACAGAGAGCAACATAAATTGAAATAAAAATCAAGACAAGTGGTAATATCCTTTTCCCTAAGATCATGCACACAATGTAGTGTAGCTGACAAGTAAATCTTATGTTACAATAGTGCAGGTAGACATCTGAGCTTTAACTGGCAAAATGGTTCATGGTTAAAAATGAGCAATGATGCTTATTTTCTAATATAAGAAATTAAATTGTTAAGTGATACTTAGCTGCAATGAAGCATGGAGTTTCAAGTGTACATACATACACATACATATAATCTCACAAAACAGATTTGTCCAAAAGCATCAGTAATAGGTCAGCTAGTTCACCCCATTAGTATGGAAGGTTAGATAGCGTATTCCTATTTTCTTTAAAAATACATTGCAGTCGATGGAGTGACTCACTTCCCTTGTAGGATACACGTAAAAATATGTTCATTGATATAAAAAGTGATTTAACAGAGTTTGATAGGAAATGAAACAGTAGTTTATCAAGATTCAATTGCAAGGTACACTTGATTATTTACCTCATAGAGGAGAGGGTAAGACAAAGCTGTCAGAGAAATGCCACACACACCCTGAGTCATGAGATTCAGAAACGTCCCTTTGTATTCTAAATTCCATCTCAGAGTAGAGTTTACATGCAGCTTAGTCCCAGACATGATCAACATTTATGTCTAAAAGAGCACATTCACAATCAATCTCCCACATCACTCACCTAAACTTCAAAGTTTAGTATGCTATTAGTCACTGCTGCAGCAAGAAATCTCTCAGTCTTGAGGAGTAGTCTTGAGAGGTGTCTCTGCTCAAGACAAGATCCTGGTGTGCAGGAAAGCTCAACATGCCCTGTGCTGTCCACTGTTTGTAAAGATGATAATGCCTTTTTTAGGTACTGGACTAGATTGCCCAGAGAAGTTGTGGGTGCCCCATTCCTGGATGTGTTCAAAGCCAGGCTGGATGGGGCATTGAGCAACCTGGTCTAGTGGGAGCTGTCGCTGCTCATGACAGGGGATTGGAACTTGATGAACTTTAAGGTCCCTTCCAACTCAAACCACTCTTTGATTCTATGATTCTGTGATTGAATTATATGCATGTTTGACTACCAGCAATGTTGCAGTGGGTGGAGGTGGTAGGGTGCCACAACCCTCTGGAAGCATCCCCAACTGAGGAGTCGCTCAGCGTCACAGGCACACACTCTTACAGGCATTCACACACACCCCGGGCAGCTGTAATCCCTCGGCAGTAAAGAAGCAGGAAAGGTCTTCATGGGAAGTTCCATGGAGAAGGTTTATTCCAACTGCACATGAAGGGGTCCAGAGATGAAGACAGGTACATGTGAGGGACCAGAGTTTGTATATGGGGTAGCAAGGGCAGAGTTGAGAACAGGGTCCAATGGGTGAGGGAGAAAGTGATGCAGAGGCAGGGTAAGGTGCAAGGAAAGCCAGTGGGGAAATGGACGGAACAGAGGTGGAACAGGGGCAAAGGATTGCACCAAACAGGGACCAATGGGATCTCAAGGAAGGGAGAACACTCTAGGGAAAGGACATACAGGGGAGAAAAGGGGTGGGGAGGCCAATGGGCCAACTGGGGAAATAAAATTGCTGTACATTTGCATATTAACCAAAGAACCATGGGAAAATACTTCTTTTCCTCACCCTGACCTAAAGGGACTTAGTTGATTTAATGAATGTCCCTCCAAGGTTGTCTCATGTATTCTGGTTTAGGAGGTGCACTGTCCTCCACATGCAAGGTGTCTGGGTTCCCCATTCTGCAAAGCTCTTGGCTACCAGGTTGCCATTCATCTCCCAAACTACTTTGCTAATTCATCTTCCAAAGTCCGGGGTAACCTGGATCCAACATCTCAGCTCCCACTGGTAGTATGGCTGAAATGAGGAGAGGGGCAAGTGGCTGCACAGTGCTACAATGCTTGCAGTGATAGAGGTCATGCAGTTTCTCTAGCAAATGTGTTCTAGTGCCTAACTATTTTTATAGCTAAAAAAATATATAAAATATCCTGACATAAGTAGTGCTCACTTCTTAACCTGTTTACAGGTGACTTGGAGAAAACGGCTTATTACCTTACTCTTGGCAGCTATATTCTATATATAAAGGTATTATTTGATCTTTCTTTCTCCTTTTTGTCTAGATAAAATAACCCAATTTCTTCAATAAGTTAGCCAATTATTTTCTGTCCTCATTTCATGCAGCTGATTATTTCCACCTTGCAAATGTCCTTGTAGAATTGCATCTCTTTTTCTGAAAGTTTCTCCATTTTCTCAAAATTATTCTGAATCCAACTTCAATGTGCTTGCAGATTCCAAAAGGTTGATGTCATCTGTAAATTTAATCAGTGTACTTGCCATTCTATCAGCCAGGCTGTTAATAAAACTGCTGAACATTACTAGAGCCATCACAGGCTCCCTTAGAATTCTGCTCAGTCCATTCCTCAAGTTACACAGTAAACCTTTAATAACTGTTCTTTTTGTACAGCTTTACAATCAAGTTTTTGCTCACCTGATAGGAATCCTATGGGGAAAATATTGTAGGCTGTATAAAAAGAATTGCTAAAATCAAGTTGTATGGTGTCTCCAACTTCTCACCTGGAATTGCTACATTTTTTATCCTATGAAATAGCCAGAGTGTGAATAGTTCTTGATGAAGGAAAGTTGGTGGCTGCTCATTCACCTGGTCACATTCTTGGAATGATTAAAAATTGTGATTACTTTAGGATTTGCAGTCATAGAAACAATACAATGAACCACAATATTCTCATACTAAATATATTCTTATATCTTGACATTTTACTTTTTAATATCTTCTAACTAAATATACAATTCTAAATACATTTTTCAATAATATACTTCCAACGCAACACTCTCCCTTTTTTGCTTTAAAAAAAATCCTTTTAATGATATACATTACAAATATCTTTTCCAGTTTCTGCAATCTTGCTAAGTTTCTTCTGCATTTCTATAGGTAACCATTAAGCATCATCTTATAAAGTATAGCCTGTCTACACATGCCATATTGACTTTTTTTAAAGGCATGTTGCTATAATTCTATAATTCTAATTATACTGCCAGAATTATAAATGTAGCAAATTCACTTAGTTATATATCATGTCATTATATGTCATTATATTTTTCATTGGTCTTTGTATAAACAGAGAAATTTAAAAAAAATCACTCAGCTATTCAATAGGACATATTTCATGTAGGCAGAATATTCAAACATTCTTTTCAAATTTGTGCTCTAGCAAAATTAAAGACTCTTTTGGAAAATCCCAGGGTTTTTCAAGGACGTTACCTCAGAAAATGTTAGTCATTTGTTAGTTAAAACATTTCATTTTTTTTAACAGATAAGTTTTGATTTATTTAGTGTGATTTTTAGGGAATCAGTGTAAAATGAGTTTAAAAATATATTATAATTCAAATAGATGTTTTTAATGCTATATAAAGTTGTGATGCACTGTTTTCCAAGACAAAGAATAGGTGCATTTCCTTAAGAATTACTTAGGGACTTGATGGTTTTCACTTCAATAATGTAACTTCTTAGACTGGACTGAAGTTCCTGAATCAATTCGCTTGAGTCTTTCATTTGGGATGGGACAGGGAAGAAAAGGATAAGAGTAATATGGGAATTCTTTAGCTTTATGGTTTAGTAATTCTATTTTGTGCAATATGTGACTAAGCAACAGTAAGATAGTATTTAAGATAAGGTAGCATTTAAGCAAAACAGTAGATAGGTATTTCACACAAAAAATGGGGATTTACTTAATATAGTTTACAAGAAAGGAGAGAATTAAAATATTACATTCAGATTTATGCCAAAAAGCATGCTGCATAAGACAATAAATCTTAATATTTGATAAGAAAAATGTCTTTCATCAAATTGTCAATGATCTTTCAACAAATTTCACACCAAAGGAAGAAAATTTATGTGCCAGAGCTCATTAGAATTCAAGCTAGTCAGCACTATGACAAACAACGAAAAGGGCTTTCTAAAAATAAGTTAACAGCAAAAGATCACAAATTAAATTGATCTGTTATTTTACGAGGTCTGTACCTCACAAAAAAGGACATAGACGAAGTAGAGAAGTTTAATTTCTTCCTCACCTCTGTTTTAACACCAGTTATTTGCTCTGGGACCCTGGAAGCCAAGTTGAAAGACCATGACTGAGGGGACAATGAACTCTCAGCCAATTCTGAAATTGTTTGAGATTTGCTGCCGCAGCTGAATACATATAAATCTATGGGGCCCGATGGGATTCATTCCAGGGTACCAAAAGGGTTTGCTGATGTCATCTTGGGACCTCTTGTCATTATTTTTCAGTAGTTTTGGGATTCTGGAGAGGTCCCTGTTGACTGGAAGCTGGGAAACTGGTGTCCCAGTTTCAAGAAGGAAGACTATGGTAATTACAGGCCTATCAGTCTCACTTCATTGCCTGGTAAAATTATGGAAAAGGTTATCCTGAGAATTAAAAACCCCTTGAGAAACAATACAGCAATTGATCACAGTCTGCATGAGGTGAAAGTCCTGCTTAATCTACTTAGTTTTCTTTTAGGGCAAAGTCACCCATTTAGTTGACCAAAGGAAGCCAGTAGATGTGTTCTGGGGGTTTTATTTGTTTTAACAAAGCTTTAGATGATGTCTCTCACAATATGCTTCTGGGGAAAATGCCCAGCTCGCAACTAGACAAGTCTCTAGCATGTTGGGTGAGCAATTGGCTGACAGGTTATAAAGGGTTATAAAGGATTATAGTAAATGATGTTCTATCGGGCAGGCAGCTCATTAGCAAAATGGTTCCCCAGGGCTAAGATTTAGGGCCAGTGCCCTTTGAAGTTTTTGTAAGTGACCTGGACACAGGAATTGAAAATGCAGTACATAAGTCTGCTGATGATACTATGTTTGGGTGAGCTGTAGAATCCCTCATGGATAGTGAGGCCTTAGAGAGAGATCTGGGTAGACTAGAGAGCTAAGCCACCGCCAAACATATGAAATTTAACAAGAGTAAGTACTGGATTTTCCACCTAGGATGAGGTAATTCTAATTATATGTACAAATTTTAGGATTAGGGGCTTCAAATACCTCCAAATTTCGACCCCAAACCCCCAAATTTCGACCCCAAGCCCCCAAACTTTTGAGTCAAATTTTTGAAATTTCATCATCTCCTACCTAACAACAGCTTCCTCTCTCCAACGCACAAGAACAGCCCTGCAGAAAAAAAAAAAAATCTGAGGTTTTCAGTGGATGGCAAAGTCAGTAGTAGTCAGCCGTATGGCCTATCAACCAAGAAGGACAACCATATCCAGGAATGCATAAAGCACAACATCTCCAGACAGCCAAGGGAGGTGACTGTTCCACTCTGCTCTGTGCTGGTGCAGCCTCTCCTCAAATACTGAATGCAGATTTGTTGTACCTCAAAATACTAAGGAAATCAAACTATTAGAGTGTGTCCGGAGGAGGGAGACCAGGATGATGAAAGGCCTCAAAAGCAAGATTTATGAGAGCAGCTGAATTCACTTTTTTTTTTTTTCAACTTGGAGAAGAGAAAGCTGAGGGGGGGACTTTATTGCAGTCCACAGCTTCCTCAAGGGGGAAGAAAAACAAGAGGGGGAGGTGCTAGTCTCCTCTCCTTGGTGACCAGCATGGGGAAATTAAATTAAGCTGCCTCAGGGGAAGTGCTGATTGGACATTAGGAAGAGGTTCCTCACTAAAAGTGTGGTCAGTCACTGGGACAGGGTCCCCAGGGTCTCAGTTCAAGGAGCATCTGGATGATCCTCTTAGTCATGTGGCTTATTTTTTAGGTAGTTGTAAAGAGCAGTGATTTGGACTCAATGATCCTTCTGAGTCAGTTTCTGGTTTAGATGATACTGACTGATTCAATTTGCAAATTTTTATTGACAGTTTGGGATCACAGTATCATTTATAATGAAAGAAAATTAAAAACTCACTATATATTCCATAAGTTGTCTTATTGATAAGGTCCCCATTTTCATTACATGTAGCACTGCTTGTACCCCAAAAGTCTAACGCAAGGGCATGATTTTGCTTTTTTAATGTTCCATCCCTCAGGAATTTGGGTGTTTTAATGTTCCACCCCTCAGGAACAATATATATATATCCTTCAAAATATTTCCTTTTCCTTTCCCTTTCCCTGTCCCTTTTCCTTTCCCTCTTCTAATTTCCCTAATCGGGTCATGGTTTAACCCCAGCGACCAACAAACCAAGCTGCACACAGCCACTCACTCACTTCCCCACCAATGGGCTCTGGGACAGAATTAGATAGGTAAAGGCAGAAGCCATGCACCCAAGTAAAGTGAAATAGGGAATTTAGTCACTGCTTCCCAGAGGCAGGCAGGTGTTCAGCCATCTCCAGGACAGCCCCCTTACACATAACAGTGAATTGGGAAGACAAACACCATAATTCCATATGTCTCCCCCTTCCTCCTTCTTCCCCCCTCTTTATATACTGAGCATGATTTCATGTGGTCTGGAATATCCTTTTGATCAGTTTGGGCCACCTGTCCTGGCTGTGTGTCCTCCCAAACTCCAGTGTACCCCCAGCCTCCTCATCAGCATGGCACTTGGAGAAGCATGAGGAAGCAAAAAAGGCCTTGACTATGTTTAAGCCGTGCTCAGCAATAAGAAAACATCTCTGTATTACCAACCCTTTGTTCAGTGCTAATACAAAACCTAGCCCCATACCAGCTCTTGGGAAGAAAATTAACTATATGCAGAGAAACTGATAAAAGAAAAAAAAAAAAAAACAAGTGGATGGTCTGCTTTTTAGTAAAAATTGGGCATTTATTTGCTAAAGACCTCAGAGACCCTCACTGTAGATTTGAGACCAGAACCAGCCCCCAAATACAGGCACAGGAAGAAGTATTAACTGAAGGGTCGAAAATTTCTGCACTGGTCTGTGCCAAGTAACAGAATGTCTGAAAAAATGCAGTGGGTATGAGTCATGATTGATAGAACCCTTAAAATTTTCTGTATGACATCCACTTTGCATTATAACCTAAATTAGGTTACAATAAGAAAGTTGAATTTCAAATTATCAGTCACTTCATTGCTCATTAAGGAAGCAGCTAGTTACATCATAATTCTCAGTAAAACTTCATTTTTGATCAATATAATTCTTGATGGCTTATTTGTATTGAGAATTTTTATGAACCAGGGCTTTGTGGTACATGTTTTTAATGTTCAAGAAGTTTATAAAACCTTTCTTAATTATAGGAAAGCTATCTTCTACACTAACATGGAAACAAAAATTCAATGTCTCACTTTCCTATTTTCTTGAAAAATACTAGTGCTGTCTTGATAACATAAATCATGTCCATCAATTGATTCTTTGAGATCCTCTTCCTACTTCTTAAGATTGTTTTTTTTTTTTTTGGCCACCAGCCCCTTTTAACAGTATATTTCTTATTATCATAAGAAAACAAAGACTTATGAAGTCTGAGACACTAATTGCCTGAGATTTCCAATATGTGCTAAACTCTTTGCAAACAGCAAATATTAATGCAATTGTTAAATCTAGTGAACCTCTTTAGGCATTCTGACATGCTCTAAAATTAAAGATACGGAGAAGATAAAGAAAGACTGAGTACTATAATGCCTGGAACAGACTGTGATGAAAGGCATTTTGCAAATGAGCTGACTTAGACAACTGATTTTATAGGATCATTCATTGTGAGCCAAAGTATCATAATGTATTCAAAAAATAATGCACTGCATTTAAAAAGTTACATTTTAGGCACTTCATACCTTAACATAGAAGATAGTTTGTGGATATTAAATCATAAAGGACTAATTTTGTCATGTCTCACAGGGCATCTATTTGAGGCATTGAGTATGCTCTTTAACATGCTCTTCAGAAGCCAGTACAAAAAAAATTAGAAGTCTAGAGTCACAAGAGATCCTATTCACTCCTTTCCCACTGGTCAAAATATGTCGTTGAGCATTACTGCAATTCCACTATTACTATGTGCTTGACAGAACAACTACCTGAAAATTAATGTGTGCACTATACACAAATATTTGATATTACTAAAGCTGAATGATCTTTTTCTGTTCAATAATTCTTAACTTCAAAAAAAAATTAATAAAATAGGAAACAATTAAAATAGGAAAAAAAAATTAACTTGCATAATGTATTTTAAAAAAACCTAGCATTTTAATACATTTATTTATATTTGTTGTTGTCTCATACTGCCTAGATTTAAGTTTTAATATAAATTTATTACATAAAAAGCCCAAAAGCACAAAATCTATTTCACACATTTGCAGAATCATAGAATGTCTGAGATTGCAAGGAACTCCTGGAGATTCTCTAGTCCAAAAAAAAGCTTAAACAGTTGGCTCCATCAGGTTACCCAGGGCCACAAATTCTCTGGGTAGTTTGTCCAGGAGTTTGACCACTCCTACAAGAAAAACATATTTTTGTTCATGTGTTTTGACTAAATTCCATTTTTTTTAATTTGTGTCTATTGATGAGATCCCCTCAAGCCTTTTTCAGGCTGAGCAGGTCCAGCCTTCTCAACCCATATTCAACTTAAAAATGCTTCAGTCATTTAATAATTTTAGTATCCTTTTGATGGACTTATTCCAGTCGATCTGGAATCTCTTACACTGGGAAGTCCAGACATGGACTAAGACCTCCAGATGTGTCTCAACGGTGCTGAGCAGAAGAGGAAGATGACATTTCTCAGCCTTCAGGCACATCTTATCCTTATGCAGCCCAGCGGGCTTTTGACCTCCTTTTCCATGAAAGGAACATTGCTGGCTCATGGTCAGCTAGTTGTTTACCAGGACTCCCAAGTTCTTTTCTGCAGAGCTGCTTTCCAGCCTGTTAGCCTCTAATCTGTATTAGTGCCTTGGGTTATTCCTCTGCAGGATTAAAACTTTGCATTTTCCTTAGCTGTATTTTGTGAGATTACTGGCAGCCTAATTGCCCAGCCTGTCCAGTCTTATCTGCCTGGTACAACAATTGTATTTCCCAATTTTGTATCATCTGCAAACCTGCTGAGGGTGCACTTGGTCCAAACTTCTAGGTCATTCCGCAAGATGTTAAACAGTTTTCCACTCATTATCAATGCACGGAGTACACCACTGGTGACTGGCCTCCAGATGGAGTTTGTACAACTAGTCACAACCCTCTGGACCAAGATAGTTTTCAGTCCAGTCTCTAATGTCAAAAGCCTTACTAAAATTTATTAAACAAAATTAGATTATACTGTAGTTCTTAGATATGTGAAAACCTGTGATTATAAATATAAATATGTTAGGCTATCATGTCATCCAAAGTCATACTAAAAAGGAAAAAATAGAAAAACTACCAGGATATGCTTAAACCAGCTTTAAATAGCTTCTTTGACAAACTCCTTAAAAGCAATCCTAAAAAAAGGTTAGAGAAAGCTAAGTTGTGTTGCATTTCCAAGATGTGCTGGTTTGAAAGCAAAACCAGTGAAAGACTCCAAGTCAGAAACACAATTTAATAAGAGGAAAAGAAAAGAAATAAGAGAAAGTAAAATAAAAGTAATAGTACAAAAAACCACTGACAGAGTCAGAATACCTGACACCCTGTTAGGGTAGTGGCGGCAGTCCAGATGAGATGGTCTTGTCGAGGCAGTGATCCTGTAGAAAGGTCTGGTAGCTCTTGTTTCCTCTGGGGGTCCAGTGGATAAAAAGCTGCCTGTGCTGTCCTAAACCCTGGATTTATCCAGGTGGGAATTCTTGGCTCCTCCCCCTGGGCAGAGCATCTCCCAATGGGCTGATCTCATTCTATGAGTCATGCAGTGGGTCCTTGATGGCCCATTAACCAGAGATAACTCCCAGAGGAAGTTATCTATGAGTCATGTGGCAAGGCATTGTTAGGCTCGTTAACAGAAGATAAGGAAAACACTGCCCCACCCTGGCTCCAACGGCTCATGGGGATAGAATACAAACCTTGGGCACAATTTTACATTGTAACCTAGGACACAAGAATTAGAAGCGACTGATGAACACTGCTACTCACTAGGCAGTGATAATCTCTCATCTGAGTTTATTTTACAACCTGCAAGATAGTGTCTTCTAATATCTCAGTCAAAACAAAAAATTTCTATGATGTGTTCTTTTTAAAATTTAGAAAATCAGATTTAGAACATTTATAATGTACATATCTGGGGAAGAATTTGCACCTGATATTTCATATTGTTACCAAATCAGATTTTGTTATAGATATTCTTTAAATTCTGAAAGATATACTCCATTTCAGTGTGCCAGAAGTCTAAAAAATTGAAATCTTTGGGACATGTTCTTTTTTCAGATACCATCTGTCAGTGAAGCTATTCATTCAGTATGTTTTGGGTCTTTTGGGGGGTTGTTATGGTTTCTTTTGTTATTGCTGTGATTCCAGAATGCTTTGAATTAAATAATTCATTTTAAAATAAATGTTTGGTCTACCTGAATTTTTAATAACCATGTGTCATGGAATGCACAGATTTTGGGATTCAATATTACTTTTCCTTTAGCAATCCTTGTTTGCATGGGATTATACTTTCAGCAGTTTTTATGAAACAATAACTTTCACAATTTTTGAGCAGGGATGCACTGAAACATGATGTCTTGCTAAATAATTAATTTTTGGTTGAAAGCTATGGTGGGAATTTTAGTGAAAAGCAAGCATTAAGAAAAGAGAACTTTAGACACAAACTGCTTAACTTCTGATGACCAAAATATATAGTCTTATAGAATGATTATTAGAAACAGGTCATTTGTAGCAGATATATATCTATATATGAATAGGCCGTACATGTATATATTTGGGTTGGTTGGTATCTGTTGTGGAATAGCCCCAGTAGGCAGCTAAGTACCACACAGCCACTCTCTCATGTTCACCTCCAAAGGGGATGGGGAAGACAATCAGAAGGGTAAAAGTGTGAAAACTCTTGGGTTGAGATTAATACAGTTTAATCAGGAAAGCAAAAGTCATGCATGTAAGCAAAGGCAAGTAAGGAATTAATTCACCTCTTCTCATAGGCAGACAGGTGTTCAGCCATCTCCAGGAAAGCAGGGCTGCATCACGTGGAACACTGACTTGGGAAGAAAAATACCACCATTCCAAATTCCGCCCTTTCTCTTTCTTTTGACCAGCCTTTATTGCCAAGTATGACATTATATGACATGGTAGACCCCTTTGGTCAGTTTAGGTCACCTGTTGAGATGTGTTTCCTCCCAAATTCTTGTGTAGCCCCAGTTGCTTGCTTTTGGGTTCATGTGAGGAACAGAGAAGACCTTGATGCTATGCAATAGCTGCTAAAACATCCCTGTATTATCAACACTATTTTGGTCACAAATATAAAACAGCATTATAATAACTACTATGAAGAAAATTAACTCTATTCCAGCAAAACCAGTACAGCATTCTAAACTACATTTGTTTTGTAGCTCATTATTTGCTTTCTATATTCACTATTTAACAATCACAGGCAATCTGAGTGGTTTGAATCTTTGGTAATAATGACATGGGAGCACACATTATCTAAATCCCTCCATTTCTAAAAGCAGAAGTGCTTCCTGACATGCTATGTGCTGTGCTAATCTGATAATTCTAATCCTTATTAATAATTATAAGGCAATCTACTACAACAAATATTATGAGGCAAAAATCTTCACACTTCAAGAATTAAAAAACCCTCAGAAAGATTGGCACAGTCCTCTTCAAAGACAGGTTACTGAAGTCATTATTTCTCCATCTGCAGCATGTGCAGAGAAGCCCATGCAGGAGCAGATTTTCTGGCAGAAACTATGTAGCATGGAAAAGACCCATATTGGAGCAGTTCATGAAGGACAGCGTCCTGTGGGAGGAACTTGATGCTGAAGCAGGGGAAGGGTGTGAGAAGGAAGGAGTGGCAGAGAGAAAGCATTATGAATAGACTGCAGCTTCATTTTCTATCCCCCTTGGCTGTATGATATGGGGGATGTCGAATAGTCAGGAGTGAAGTGGAACCTGGGAAAAAACAGGAATAGAGGTGGGAGGGGAGAAGGATGCTGTTTTTATTTCTCACTGTCTTACTCCATTACAAATGGCTGTCAGTTAATTAAACTTTTTATTCCCTGAGTAAATTAAACTTTTTTTTCCCTCAGTCTAGTTTGTTTTGCCCATGACAGTAACCAGCAAATGATCTCCCTGTCTTTATCTCAACTCATGAGCTCTTCCATCACATTTTCTCCCTGTGTCCTGTTGAAGGGTGTGAGAATGAGAAAGCAGCTTGGTGAGCACCTGACAGCCAGCTAAGGTCAACCCACCACACGCATACACTGAGAATCTATCCAGCTCTTATAATTGATGAGCAATGCAGACATTTACCAAGATAGAGATAAAAACAAAACAATGTTGTTAATGTGTGCTAAATGAAAGACCTTACCAGCTACAACTAGAATGATGAACAGCAAAGATGCCCACTCTGTCATAATTCACTTGATTTGTACAGCTGTTCTGAGTTCGGATGCAATGTTCATTTACCATAATAAAGGTTTCCTTAAATATCACAGACAGAAATTCTGACAGATAACAGTAAGATGGAACGTTTCTCCACACTGGTATTTTCTGCCTCCCAAATGTATATGTAGCAGTGTTAAACACCATCTTCTGTTATAACAGATGGTGTCCCCATTAATGATAAACGTAAAACTATATTTATGTCAGACAGCAAATTAAATCTAATTTAGCTTAATTCAGCACTGTGTTCGCACTCCTCACTCTGAAGTTATGGCATGGTTTTCTTTTGTTTAATTTCTTCAAAAATTTATCACCTACCAGAAGGAATGCTCAATGAAGAAACTCTAGATAAAGCACTTGAAGAATTTTATTCTTCTGGTTCGAGAAGAAAGTCGTCCCTTTCTCCCATTGTCAGGAGTGATGACACGTCCAGAAAGATTGTCTCCTGAGTTATGTGCAACTGTTTTGTTCATGCCCCAAGAATTACGCAAACATTTTATAACTGGATGAAAGTGATACTTTTCATGATATATTTAATTGGAAAACACTGAATCATGCCAATTTTATCTCCTTGGGTTTTAGGAATCTCAGTAATGCCCTAAGTCACTAGGAGAGCTAGCAAAAAGGAGTTGTTTTCAATATGTATCATCAATGATACTGACAATTAAACTCAAACAAAGACAATTAAAAAAAAAAAAAAAAAGAGACCAAAACACAAGAAAGAAGAAAACATTTCTGAAGAAAACAGAAAGTCAATGCTTTTAAACTTGTGGAAAAAAAAAAAAAAACCACAGTCAAGATGGAAAAGTGTTATAACATTTACCTTAGATATCAATTGCACAGTGAAGGACAGACATTTTCTCATAGGGGTAAAGTCACATAGTGAGTTTTACTAGATACTACTTCTAAGTATAAATTTTTATTTGAGATAATGGGAAAGCCTATTTTTGTTTTTGAAGATAGACTCCCTGTCTTCACCTCTGATGGCTGTCTGTCAACCTATAAATTCTAAAAAATGTGAACAATGCTAGGAATATAGTTTCTTTTTATTTTAGTTCATTTGAAAATTAAATCAACCCAAATAACATGAAAACTGATCAAAAGCAGACACATGTGAGAAGTCTGCTGATGAACCTGGGTAGTAAAACTAGTAATAAGACAAAAGCAGAATGCATACTGGTTGAGTGCCTCAACAAATGTTCAACCTTTTTTTCAATTTTTATTTTCACTTGAGGAAATAGGACATATTGGACAAATGCCTGTCATTTTTGGTTTTGTCAGCTTCTCATCTGGTACCTCATCCTTGTTTCAAAGCCCTGTTCTTGCCTCTGCTCCACTGAGTATCCAGTACAGCACACTAGAGTCACTATCTACAGCTAGCAGATAGGCAGGTAGCCAACAGCTGCTCTCTCAGCTCAAATGGTCATCTGGCTTCTCTATTTCCAGATTCTAAAAAACACTTAACCTTATATTTTCCTGCAGAAAACAGAAACAATGGAATTGTTCGAACTGGGAGCTATATATCTCAAGAAGATGATATGGAGAAAACATAAGGACAAAATGAGATAGATAAGAAAAGAGGGGGCAAAATATGAAAGGCAAAATGATTATTTAAATAGGAATGGGGTCCAAGATCTCATGGAAATGGCAACATGATGTTTCTTTACATATTGGTTTCTTCAGAGCAATTTTAATGCAGATATCAGTCAAGAATTCTAATGTAAAAGTCATTAAGTTTTTTATATAATACATGCAAAACATCTGAAAGATAGCAATGCCCACAGGCAGAGCAGGCAACAGAAAGGATGAAGAAAAAAATCACAAACACTTTTGGTGTCCAATACTGGGCTCTTTGTTTCTGTATGAGCTACATTGATTCACTGCTGTCTCTGCCCAATTTCATGGTTCATTGTCCTTGCTAAAAGAAGACTGGTTTCAACTTCATTGTCCTATACAAAAGAACAGTCCATCCTTCCAAAGATAACAAATGGCCATTAGGCCTTACTGTGAGTACCAACACTGCAGACACTGGCAGGTGCACTGTTGTGGAGCGATTCAAATCTGTTTCAGCCGTCCTCTAACCGGGTAGTTGTTAAATGTATATTTAGTATCACTGTCAATCCTAGCTCTCTCCAGCAGATGATGAGCAGACTTAGCCTAAAAGCTAGACAACATTTTTTTTATAATTTCTCCTCTCTCTGTTTCTATTCTACTAATACATCTGCTACACAGTATATATTTTGTGATAGAGAAATGATTGGTTTAGAGAAAGTGAAACATTTGGTTGGTTGAGATTGGGTCACCAAGACATAACCATTATTACCATTATTGAAAATCTGGGATTATTTTAAGAAATACAAGAAAATGGGCAGAATACTGTAGCCTGGAAAGCCCCTTTTCCTCTTTTATTTATTAAAAAACCCCATATTGGCAGGATTAGAGAATTGAAGCATGGCTGGAAATAAGAAATTAGAGCAAAACCTATAATGTATCTGTATGAGAGGTACATTAACTTATCTCCAAATAAATGTGTTCTTTTAATGAATAATCTGTTCCTTTTTGTATAATTTCCATAGGACTTTGCAACCTGACTAATCCCCTGACTGGAAGATGTTCTGGTAGTTTCCTGTATCCCCCCAAAAATTCTCAGGATATAGATGATAGTGTTGTGTCTCCCACCTTCTCATATGTCATCTAATATAAATAAATAAATTTTAACAAAATAAGTATTATATTTTCACATGAACAGCAGAAAAAGAAAGCAGAAAAATAATGTCACTGTTGCTTTTCTGAGGAGAGAAAAAATAAAATTCTTATCAGTAAAAATGGAACAGTTTTTCAATATTAGATTCTTATGATGCCTTAAGTTTTAGCTTTCATACTTTTAAGATTCGGTGCTGCCTAAGTGTGTAGCTCTGAGTCTCATTATGTCAGTAAGCTCTCTTCACAGAGTAGGTAGAAAAACCAATACTTTTCCAGCTTGAGACCAAGGACAGCTGCTACAAGTTACAGGCCCAAAAAAGCATAAACAAAGGAGAGCAGAGGGGAGAGAACAAGGAGGATGGAACTTCATAACTGGAACCGGTAGTGGGACGATTAAGCCCAATATGCAAATGGACCAAAACTTATAAAAATGTGAAACCTCATGAGTGGTTGTGCATTTTGTGACCATTTTTGGTCCATCTTGGGTGTAACCCTGGCCAGGCTCTTGTACTGCTCAAGGTGTATCCTTCAAGGCCTTTTAATAAATACCTACTTTATTCTCTTAGCACTGTCCAGGTCAGCCTTCTCAAGGCATCACTTACCCTGTGGTATTTTTTGTCATTGTACTCTATATATTGGCATCAAATATTTGTTGTGCTAAGATTACAAAAAGTTACTCCACCCTAAAAAATATATAGAAATATAGAATAATAAGGAGACTGCCTCTTCTTGACTTTGAGAGAAAACAAAATTACAGGGTTTTTAAACTCAGTAATGCTAGACGTTATTGCCTGGCAACAGCTTTACATAGAAAATGCATTGTGTTTCACAGAATTCTAATTTGAAAAAAAGGTTTCTGATTCTCTCATTTTGGGCAGGTATTTTTTTCTGAAAAAGAAAGCAGATCCAGTATACTGCCCATCAAAATTGAATCTCTGGTTTCAAGAAAAAAAAAACAAACACACAAACTGATTTAATCATTTATTGTTGTAAACAAGGAAAAAAAGAAAGAGAATGACTCCACAGCACACTTTAAAATCTCCAGCTGAGAGACATATCCTGTATTTCAGTATTTACTCCACTGCATGCATGATAATACCAGTAAAACCAGAAGACATTATTTCTTCTCCTGGGGAGATCTAGTAGTCAACTAGTGGCATTTGAGGTGGAACTCCTCAGACATATGAATTTATTTGCTTGAGAAATAGAATGTGACCTTTGTCAAATTTTCTCATAAGTTAATGAAAGACTTGACCTGGGATAGAGAAAGAATCACATTCATGTACCTCTGTATTGTGTGTGATTAAGTAAGTTTTAGTAAGGCTTCAGAGTCAAAATAGAAGAAGGAAATGTACATACCTTTAAGTTATGAACTTAGATGTCCCTGGAAAAATATGGGTATTTTTTTAGGCAGTACCTTAGAGTTATATCCTGTAGTTCAGTGGTGTGGGGAAGAAAGGGAGGTGGGAAAAATATACACTCATAAACAGCGCCAAGGCTGTATTCTGACCCACAAGCCCAGAAACAACTTACACTTGTACTGTTAATACTCCCAAATCAATTCCTTTGCTCCAATTCCTTTGGAAGGGTGCAAGTCATCCAAGGTTGAAACTGTGTAAGAAACAAGCCTAGAAACTGATCTATTAGACAATTAAAATGCAGCCTTGTCCCAAGACATTGCTTAACTAATTAAGATGAAAACCTAGAGTTTACTTACCCCTCATCAATGTAACACTGCCTTTTTAAAATGTGTACAAGTATGTCCTAGGTTAAAATGTAAGATATGCCCAAAGTATGTATTCTATCACCATCTTCATGAGCTGTTAAAATCAGGTGGGGCAGTGTTTCCCTTATCTTCTGTTCATGGGCCCAACAATGCTTTGCTGTATGACTCATAGATAGCTCCCGGAGGGAGTTATCTCTGTTTAATGGGCCATCAAGGACCCACTGCATGACTCATAGAATGAGATCAGCCCATTGGGAGATGCTCCGCCCAGGGGGAGGAGCCAAGCATTCCCACCTGGATATAATCCATGGTTTAGGACAGCACAGTAGCCTTCACCCACTGGACTCCCAGAGGACAAGAGCTACCAGACCTTTCTACAGGATCACTGCTTTGACAAGAGCATTTCATCTGGACTGCTACTACCACCCTAACAGAGTGTCAGGTTTTATTCTGACTCTGCCAGTGTTTTTTTGTACTATTGCAATTATTTTATTTTACTTTATTTTTTTTTCCTCTTATTAAATTGTATTTCTGACTTGGAGTCTCTCACTGGTTTTGCTTTCAGACCAGCACAATGTTACACCAGAAACAGATAATCTGAATCAAAAATAATAACGCAACTCTGAGATTGTTTTTAAAATCTCACTTTAAGAAAGGGATATATTTTAAGTGGGAAGATATGAATAAGAAAGAGGATAAAGAGAAAAGATAAATGAGCCACAGCACAGATAAGAAGTCTCAGAGTTAACATTAACTTAAAAAACCCTTATGTGATAGTTCAAAAAACCAAATATTTCATGGGGGTTTTTTCTCATCTTTAAGGGCATATCAGTAAAATTATTCTAAACAGTGAGGTGTATAAGTCACTGACTTGCTACTATATAGTACTGAGTCTCATATATATTTTCTCTAAAAACAAGATCTTCTCCTAAACAATTGCAATAGAGTTTAAAAGAATCCAGCCCATGTGACGTGGTTTCGGTGTTATGGGATAACAGGAAGCTTCAGACAAGCCCTGCCTTAGCCTCAGGTTTTGCCAACAGTTTAAATTTAAGGAATCACTCTGATCCACAAGTTCTAATACTGACAGATCAGGTCTACTGATAAAAAATAATTATTTATTAAACAGACAAGAGACAACAGTTGAAAGATCTTAATCAGAATTACCTACCACTCAGTATAAAACTAAAGAATTTCTAGTAGATTACAGCATAACATAAAACAGTGCACTATATAAAGGGACATAGATATATTAAAGCTAGCAAAAGAAATAGTATTGATTAGGAGTCACAAGTAACTTACCACTGAAATGACAATAATGTGCACAGATTCCTTCTCTTAATCCCTGGGGAGTAACTCCAGGCATCCTTACTCAAGGGAGAAACTTCACACAGTTCCAGGGAAATGTATAGGTTTCTGCTCTGTGAAAATTTGGGGTGGTTTTAATGGTCATAAAGTGAGGTGTCTGTCAGCCAGAAATCTGTCTTCCCAGATCTCACTTCAACAGTGAGATGTTCATTGGCAGCTGGGAGATGCCAGACCAGGGTTAACCCCATGGCACCAAAATAACTCACTGCAAGACAGCTTGTCCTGCTTGAGTTATCTGACAGGTTAAGCAACAAAAGATAAATTCTTGTTGGGGATGAGATTCTCTGCTACATCCGGTCTCTGAACAGATTCAGATCTTATCTAGCAATAGAAATTAAGCCTGTGTAAGGAACTCTAGAAAGACATTCTGATTCTGTAAGGAATGCACAGTACAAGAAAAAGGAGCAGGTAACACAGCAATTCAGAAAGTACTGAAAAAAATTTGGAAAAATGCTGTAATATTATAACCACTTTGAATTTGTAATTTAACTAATTCTTATTTTGTCCTCTTTTATGTTAATTCTTTCAAAACACTTAAAGACAATTTTCTCCACATAGTTGGTTAAACAGTACTTCAATATCAAATTTGCACTACTCTTTATTAGAGTGTACCAATTACTTGACTTAGAATCATAAATATATTATTATGCCATGAATAAAATAACACTTAAAATTTCAACTATTTTCAGCTTTAGTTTCCATTTTTTGGTCTAAGAAAGCAAGAAGTATTCCACCCCATTAGCTGGAGTGGTCAAGAAAAAAATATATGAATGAAGGTTTCCTGTTGCTGTTATTTTCATAATGTGTACACATCCCTACTGAAATAATCATATCATTAAAATAAACTAACTGTATTTTTTCAGTCTATTAACATCTTGACATCATGTATCTATGTTGAAATATCTCAAATAAAGAGAAAAATTTCTAAAAGTTTCTAGATTGGGTAGTAATGCACATTAACTTTGACTGCTTGCTTACACAAGCTTGCAATTGGGTACAAAGTGCACAGACCTGCACAAGAGGAAAAAAATGGTTCACTTATCTGCAGTAAAGGATAATTTATTTAAGATTATTTATTTTAAGAAGATACTTTAAAACACCTTTGCTTGTTTAGCACAATAAGCAAATGCAGAGATGAGACAAATCATCTCTAAAAAGTTTGATCAAGAAATTAATTCTCACTAGAAATATTTCACAAGAAATATTTCCCTCTAGAGAAAGTGGGGATCTTATCAGTGAATATAAATACCTTAAGGAAAGGAGTAAGAAGAAGGAGCCAGGCTCTTTGTATGGTTTCAGTGGCAGGACAAGGGGCAATGGGCAGGAACTCAAACATAGGAGGTGCAGTCTGAATATAAGCAAATAACTTTTTAACTGTGATGATGACTGAGGACTGGAACAGGTTGCCCAGAGAAGGGGACTTCTTCCTTGGATAGTTTCAAAATTCATCTAGATGTAATGTGGGTAATGGGTAATGTGTTCTAGGTGGCCCCTCTTGAGCAGAGGGATTGGGCAAGATCTCCAGAGGTCCCTTTCAACATCAAGCATTTTGTGATTTGTGATATAATTCTAGGATGAAAAGCTACTATTTAAATTACAAAAAAATAAATATTAATACTACTATAACAACAGAAGGATAGCTATAAGAAATGAAGATTGAAAGTAATTCTCTACCAAAAAAAAAAAAAAAGTAGAAGTAAATTTTGGAATGATTTTCTATACTGGTAAATACAAGCAAACTACCTACATTAATTTAAGAGAGAATTTAACAAGCTTAAGTAAGAAACTATATTTTTAAAAAAAGGATCATTCTTTGGTCTAGAAATTAAGATATCCAATATAGAAGTATCAAAGGTATGTTTTTATTTTAGTAACACTGCCTTAAACCATGATTTGGGGTTGTAAAAGTCTAGCCATTGGTCACAGCTACCATGAGTTCAGAAAGGGGATGTCCTGCTTGAAAAACTCAATTTCCTTTTGCTACCAACTCAAGGAAATATAATAGAGGACAAAGCAGCACTCAGTACTGATGTACTGGATTACTTAATTTCTAAATTTAAGAATACTCCTTTTTTTAATAGAGATTCTCCCCTAAGCTTGCTAAACCTTATTTTAAATTAATGCAGATAATTTGTTTATACAGCATACAAGCAAAGAGCTGTGTTGCTCTCTTCTATTATATTTCCTTGACTGTAAAAGACAGGACAACCCACTGTTTTTCCAAATAACATATGTAGTACTGAGTCTTACACTGAATGAGATATGTTTCTTAAAAAAGAAGTAATCTCTGTCCAGTCTTGATATTCATATGGAAGTTTCTGTTGCACCAGAGCCTAGTGACATTACATCATCCACACATCTTTTTGTTTCATCCTAATCAAGAAAAAGACACAGAATAAATTTCCTTCTGGATAAGTGAAATACTGAGCAATCAACATTAAAAGGATGCAATGTAGTCTTATGGCTGTATACATTTTACTGTGTTTCAGTAACACAAAACTTACTTCACATATATGATGTACTAAAGCACAACTCAGCTCAATTTTAAATGGGCACTATGTCATATAATCTTTAAGTATAAGCCATTAATGTTATTCAGCAAGTATCACAGTTTAGTGCTCAACACAATGTCTGTAGAATGCTATCATCTAATGAATATAAAGCCAATATTGACTTACAGCTCATTGAGCTCATTGGTATTTGTCCATGGGTCATTGACGGTAGAACATTTTACATCTACTATGATTGTGTTTGGATACATATTTATACCCAACAGTTTATTGTTACAATTATATAGAAGATTTAAAATTACCCTGAGTTTAAAGCAGCCATGTTAAGGAAATTCAGCTTAAAGATAAAGTGATATTCTCACAAAAATCTTACAGCAGGAACCTGTTATTATCCAATTACTGCATTGCTCCACAAATTAGAAAATCCATCTTTTAATCAATACTTTTTTATTGACTAAGCAAAGCTTAAAACTGATTTGGATGCTATTAAAACCCCTGGATAATGGAGCATACTTTGCTGGACCAGTCTTTCACACATATTAAAACAACTCCACAAAAGGCTAAAGTCTTCAGGTTCTCATTTTTTTCTCAAAGCCCTTTTTAATAAGCCAAATTAATGCCCTTGAATATTAGGACTTGTATGTGGATTGGTGCTATATTTCTAGTTGGAAAAAAGACATCTCTGTAGAGGAAAATTTTAAATATTCATTGATATATTTATTTGATAGGATTTTATATCACTATATCAGGAATAGCATTAGTTACTCTACAGTTAAGTACAAAACGTTGCCCAAACTTCAATAAGGTACAGAAAAAGACAGAGACTATATTCAAAAATTAATCCAAAGAAAGTGTAATGGCCTTAGGAATTGAAAATCACTTAGCTATGTAGAAAGAAATAATCAGGTTATTTCAATGGTGAAAATATTTTTCTTTTCGGTTTCACTATCTGTTGTATGAATCAACAATACCCTGCTTTACAGAGAGCTGTAGGTCCAGCCTATCAACTGCCAAATGACAGAATGAAAAATACTTTAATCTCAAAAGCTGTATTTTCAAACTTTGGAAGGGTAACAATAGGTAAAGCTTTAGCAGTGAAAGGCCTCACTTTGTTACAATAAAGTGACTCATTCAGTACAAATGGAATTGGAAGGAGAAAATTGGCCAATCCATTTAACACCACAAAAAAAAAAAAAAGAGATTGCTATCTATGATACAGCCTCACAATTCTTACTACAGAATTAAGAACAGAAAAGTTTGTTGCTCGAAATAAAGAAAAAATTGCTTGTTCTTTCTCTAGCTGAATAGTGTCATTGTGAAAGTTATATAACCTCATAATTAAAAAATATGGGACCTGAATTAAATTCTCTTGAATTTAATTGCTCCACTTTGACATTTAATTAAAATAGTCTTAGCTTGGTTGAATATAAGTTTGGTATACGTCCTTGTGTATCTTCAATATTCTCCTGAGATTTAAATAAAAGTAAGGTTAACATTCTTCACAGAAGCCCCCTTTTCAAAGGTTTATTCTTACAGCAAAAACACCACTAAGCTAAAACTCACAGGTTTTCAGTCCAGGTAGGAAATTATTTTCTAGAATCTAAGCTATCACTACTGTGTTTTTTTAATCTAGAAAGAAAAGACTAAGAGGGGGATCTCATCAATATGTATAAATATCTCAAAGGCAGGAGCCAAGAGGATGGTGCCAGACAATTTTCATTGGTGTCCAGTGACAGGATGAGGAAAATTCACCATAAACTAAGATACAAAAAGATCCACCTCAACATGAGGAAGAACTTGTTTACATTGAGGCTGGCACAGCACTGAACAGGCTGCCCAGGGAGGCTGTGGAGTTTCCCTCTCTGGAGACATTCAATACCCACCTGGATGTGTTCCTGTGTCACTTGCTCCAGTGACCCTGCCTTGGCAGGTCATTTGGACTGGATTATTTCCAGAGATCACTTCTGATCCCAACAATTCTGTGATTCTGTGGCTGCACAATCAAAGTGAATTTTTTTAATGCTTGAAATCCACATAAGAGAAAGAAATAATTGTTTCAAAAAACTTTCTATATGTAAGGCCTCATTCTATACTGATGCATTTTTAGTGTTATAAAATGAATTCTAACAATGATAATAAACTAGCATTGGTATAGTAGCCTGTAAGTTCATCAGTTCACCAGTTAACAGATCATCAGGTAAGAATTCTTTTTCTTCCATCTGTTTTAAAATGCACTTATATTTGCTTTGAAAGTAGATCATGAATACAATTAAGCATGGAAAATAATGTTGAAACTGCATAAAACAGTCTTCATATTTTATCAAAATTTTTCTCCATAGTGATATTTATATTTCTATCCTTAAAATTTTTAATTCAAACATTTAAATATATTTTATACTTATCTTCCTTAAGATCTATATAATTAGAAAAATATTATCATTTCTTCTATACTGTAAATGAGATGATATAAACAAAGAAAATAATGATGGTTTGTACAAATTATAAATTGATTGATATTAGCCTGGTTTTGACCACAGATTTCAAAATCAAGCACTGGATCACACAATCCTAACAAAAGACTGAGTTAAGCAAGGCACATTTTTTGCCGAATGCGTAATTGGAAACAAGAGATGAGACTGTGTAATAATAAAATAGAGTGAGAGTCTCCAAATTAACACCATATTTACCATTTCTTCTTGTCCTGGTTTAGGGCAAATTTGTAAGAGAACCCCTGAATGGGGTCCCTCTGGGAAGCAAACCTAAAAGGCCCCTCCTCCAACCAGTCCAAGAAAAAAGAACTTCCTCATAGGAAACTGGAAAAAACTATTTATTTAACAAATAAAGTGCCCACAAGCATAAAGAATGAATAGTATGAAACAATAGGACCTTTCATTGCTCTGGAGTGAGATGGTAGATTCAGAAAGTCTTTGCTGTGGGTAGCTCAGCTCGCTCAGTCTCAGTTCCTCCGGTGCTGGAAAAATGCCATCCTGGGCCCCGGGGGCACAGGTGTGAGATCCAGGTGTCTCTCTGGGTTTTCAGTACAGGACAGGTCTCAGATGAGCACAGTCCAGGAGCAGGAATGCAGAGGAGGGAATGCTGTTTCCAAAACAAACTCTGCACATCTTTCTCCCCTTTCACTCTCAGAACCAGTCTCACAGCAGTGATTCTCCAGGACCCTGCTCCATGAGCCTCTGCTCATACTCCTCAAGGTTGCTCCTCCATAACTATCCTCCCCTCACCCGCTATCCCTCTTTTATCTCACTCATCCTTATTGGATAGAGCTGTTACTCATCAGGGGCAAGGCTGTACTGGTTAATTAACACAGCTGTTACTTATCAGGGGTTACTTAGTCCTAAAGGTACAGAACTTAACATACAACATAAACAGAAGAGACAACTGGGGATACGAGTAGTAAAAAGTCACCCCAGGACACTTCTTTGTGGAACAACTGACAATTTTCTTACTAAATTATTGAATGGTATAATTTACCTATCACTTGTCATTTTCGCTTGGGTCTGGTTTATAATAGGCAGAAACAGCTTAATTCAAGTAAAGCATTTTTAATGATTATAAAAAAAATAGTTTAGTTTTCTTTTAGTTAGATGTAAGAAAAGAAGAAAGTTATCATATTATCTAAAAAAAAATCTAATACTTTTAAAGTAACATGATGTGTCATGATGTTCTTACATTTTGACCTCCCCAAAAGAAGGGAACTTTCACTAATGGTAATTGATAGTGACGCAAAGTGAAAGAACTCATGTAGAAAATGCACTCTAAATAGAGAATTTGCACTCCTACTCCTACTTATGGTATGCCAGGAGACTTGTACTAAATAATGTAGAAATATCCTGTGAGCAGGATTGTTTTAATATGATTGAAATGGTAATGATAAATGTATTTAAATAATGATGGGCAGCAAACTTTAAACTCAAAAGTCGGATCACTGAAATCAACAGAAAAGAAGTGCAGGCAAGTTTTGCTGTTCAGACATCTCAGGAAGGACAGAAGACATGCAAAACCAATGAGCATTTGACTTTGTTCCTATTTGGGTGGGGGGGTTTTCTCTTCTTTTTTTCACATTAACTTCAGTGTCGATTATGGAATATGCTAGTATATGAAATAGTGGTGGAACAGCTTAAGACTTTCTGATTTTTTTCCACAGGACAAGGTTTTGCATTCGTATAGCAATTCTTGACATTAACATAACAGCTGAAGTTCCTCTCCCATATATCCTTTTTTACTGTACTCTCTCATTATGGATAGTTTTCATTTGTGTATCAGTGTATCAGGATTGGAACTAACCAAGTACCACTTTTCTGACCTCTAATTATATTCTCCATCTTTCTGATGTTACTGGTTTCTTTAAAGTGTGTGTTAAAAATGCTTTGCTCCAGTTAGCTTTTAAAAGCTCAAATATAGAATATGTTCCACCTGTCCACACAGGCTATTTTGCAATCTGAAAGGCTGCCCTGTATTCTGGAATGTTTCCTTGTAATCATTCTATGCTTTCCTATGATTAAGATTATCAAGTTTATACCTAAACAATCTTTTGTCTTTCCCACTGTCATGTAAAAACTTCAATTACATGCCAGTCTTGCTTCTTCTATTATACTGAGCTTACACAGTGGTATAATAATGTCAGAACATGTATGTACCTTTCCAAACAAAATCAAGATTTCTAAACTTTAGCATATAGAGGAGGATTGTTGGTTTGTTTTCCTTTTTTTTGTTCTTATATATCCTCACTGCATTACAAAAAGAATAACAAATGTAACTGAAATCATCTGTGGGTAGTCTGAGTTATTTTATGAGCTCATGCAAAGTAAGAAAATATAAACTAAATTTATGCATATAGAGAAGGTCAGGAGTTGGCATTGAATTCAAGGATGTCCAGATTATTCTTTACAAAGCAGAATGGAATTTTTCATTTGTTGGCAAACTAAGGTGTTTCTTTTCAACACTGTGGCCCTATAGCACTGCATAAAACTATTTTGCAGTTCCCAAAATTGAAAGCTTATGTACAGAGATGTATTGAGGTAAAGCAGAAGAAGAGGAAATTAAATAAACATGATGTTAATATATTACTAGTATTTTATTTGCATTACTCTTGCTGTTGTTAGGAGTACCTGGAGATCTTAACAAATTGTACTACATTCATGTGTTATATTTGAAAAGTATGAAATAAAAATATGCAGAATGTTGGTATGTTTTATGTCTGGGTTGAAAACATGTACTTGAAGATAAAAGAAAAATGAAGAAAGTGCTAGTAACGACACACCAAATCTAGCAGTCCTTACTTTGATGAAATAAAAAGTCACTCTCACTTAAAAAGTCAAAATTGCAATCTGGTCTATAGGCATTGTAGTGGCACAACTTGTCTTTCAGTGAGTCTGACACAGTTTGTCATTTCTTGAGTCTGACTGATAACTGTTGAAGTCTGTATTGGTGGCAGAAGTATTGAACTATTGAATTGTTTCTTCTTAATTAACACTCATACAGGTACAGGTTGAAACTTCAGTGCCAGTCTAAGATAGAAGAAAGACTTTTACAATAACACAAATATTTTTCTGGACATTTTTATCCAGAAAGCAGCAAATATTACTCCACAGAATTTAGAAATGTTTCAATTATGCAGTTTCCTGTTACCAATGAGTGTGTTACTTCAGCAGTCAAGATAATAAATAGGATGTTTTTTAATACTTAGTGTATATTTTATTTTACAATATGCAAAATGTGTAATATAAAAGTATTATTAAAGACAAGGATTGATGCCAGAAAATACATAAATTGGGGATGAACTCATGTGTAATAACTTGGCAGTCCACACACAGTTGTCTAATCACATTTGAGAAACCCAAAGCACTGTTCCTGGCCTTCAGGTTCTGTTTCTCAAGGGAACAGTTTTCCCATCAATACCAAGTCACATTTGTTAGATTTCCTGATATCTCTAATATCCTATAACATTCAAAATGCCTATTAACATTGACATTTGGGTAAATGAATCAACCTTGTTCTCTAGCCTGCACAGAAATTCTTGGGCAGAGTGCTAAGTGAACTTTTGACTTCCTGTTAGCATTATGTGACCACTGTGCATCAGTATCATAAATCACCTTGTCACGGTGGGCTGTTCCCTCATGTACTCAATTGTCCTAAGACAGATGTAATTCGTATATCTTCTTATCAACATATGTAAATACATCGTGGGAGGAGGTAAAAAAGATGCATCCAGACTGTATCCAGAGTTGTTCAGTGACAGGACAACACACAGTGGCCACATATAGAAATACAGGTAATTCCATTCAAACATAAGAAAAAAAAATACTGTGAGGAGGATCAAATGTCACAGTGTCCCTCACGGAGCAGCCTCTCCGTCCACCTGGGCTAGCCGGACACTCCTCTGAACCCAGGGAACCAAAGGAGCAGCTAAGGCATTTCTCCCTTGTCACAGGAGAGACTGTAGTGACATGGACAGAGGAAGGAGTCAGGTTCAAGTGGAGGGCAAAGTCCAAGACTTTATTCTGTCCCAGTTGGGACTCCAAGCCTCAGGAAAGCAGCTCCAAGAGAGGCCCGAAAACAGGGGTGACAGCAGCTTAAGTACAGGGGTGGTACAGAGGGAGGGGACAGACCATCTTCCAGTGGGAGACAAGGTGGGAGTGGAACAGGGTTGGAGGGACATTTAGGGGAGCAAATGAGGGTGCCCAGGAAGGGATCTCCTCTGTCCCTGCCCTATCACTCGAGGCCCCTCTCCAAACTTTCTAGAAGCTGGAAGGAGCAGCCGGGTGACAGACAAGGCCCAGAGGAGGGGGGCTAGGGGGAACATAAGAAGATTGACAACTTGGAACATAAGACTATCTGAGAAACAGAGGGGAGAGAAGGGAACAAACCATCAAACACAATACGATAGGAAGCCAACCCAATAACACAACACAACAATCAAACACAAGACTGTATTGCCCAAACAAGTTGTGGAGGCTTCATCAGTGGCGATATAGTCCTGAGCAACCTATGGTAGCTGACCATGATTGAACAAGGATGTTAAACTAGATAATACCCAGGGATTCTTCCCAAATTTAGAGGTTCTGCAATTTTTCTTCCATTAATAGTCAGTCTCCATCAAACTTTCAACAGGTACAGTTTCCTAAAGACAGCTTGACAACCCATTGCCTGAAGCATCATGTCCATCTGTTTTAAGTCAGTCTCTTCCTGGCTTCTTCTAATGTGCCTTCAATCTTGTGCTGGAAAAAATAATGGAAAACCAATCCCTATCCCCCTTGCCCCCCTTGCCCATAATTTTCACACCCCTCTTGACCCTATAAACATCTGTCAGGTTCTCCTTTGCACATATTTTACTCATAATGAAGAGTCTAAATTTATTTAGCTGTGGTTCAGTCATTCTTTCTCAGACTGATTTAATGCACTGCCTTCATTTCCATTTTTCTGAAACTTTCCATTTTAATGCAACTTTTTTTAAAATTTAGAAATCCAGTTTATACATTCATATAGTGACCTAATTCTTTACAGTCTAATATAGTAGTTTTCTATTACTTTCAAACAATTCTTAACAGTATAATCATCTGCTTGTTATCTACTGCTACTAAATGCTGAGCAGATATTCATATGGAACAATTTATCTCAACCCCCAGATTTCAGATTGAGTCACAATGATCAGCTCAGAACACATAATTTTTTTATGCAATGTGATATGTTTATTTATTTCTATATTTTGGATTAATGGATTTACTGCCCATCAGTATTGTAAGAACTTTTCATGATTATTCACAAACCATCTTTGTACTTGCTAAAATGAATAACACAGTAACATCAGAGAATTTGTCATTTCACTGTTGTCAAAGGTCATATCAGCATATCTGGCACAGTTTCTTGGGGATCTCTCCTGTGAACTCCAACCACTATGAAAATTGATCATTTATCTTTATGTTCTATTTTCTGTCTCTTAATCATGCAAAAACTTCTATTTTAATCTAAAGTTTTTCTATTTCCCTGTCAAAAGACTTTTGGTAATCTAACAATACTTGTTAGTGTGATTGACCCCTATTCACAAACTTGTTGACTGTTTGACAAGGTATGTAAAGCAAGAAATAATTTTCAAAAAGCCATGCTGATTTCTACCATTATTCTATATTTGTGCACAGAACAACTACTTCTGTTCTTCATCTACCAAATTGCCTAGTATGTATCAGCTTTACACAACTGTACGTCACTGCGTGTCTTTTCAAAGCTTTTCTCCCAGGAACTGCACTTGTATTTGTATAGTACATTTCCTACATATAAAGAAAGAAAGATTCTTAATACCATAACTACAGTAAGCAAACTGCAAAAGAGCTACAATTAAACAGAGCTTAATACATAGCATGAGATTCATAGGTGAAGCAGAACCTTATTGGAACCTTCAGGACCCTCTGCGGAGAAACATAATTTGAATGACTAGGGAGACTCCAAGTTAAGTTTAGAAGATTTTATTTTCTAGTGGAGAATGGTTCCACAGATATCCCATTGGTCAAATGTCTAATAGCTTGCAATATGCAAAGTATTATTAAACTAAAGGTAAATGAATCATCACTAGTGCACTTAAAAATGCACATTTTCCTCTCTGATGTTAAGGTAAATCACAGACCATCACTCTGGATCAGTTTTGCTCTAGTCTTTTAGAGAGCGAAGTCAAGTTAATCCATACTCTACAAGCAGAAGAAGGACAAAAAAGAGACCAGTCTTAACACATAGGATAGCATATGATGAGTGTCCTCTGATTCATTAGAAAGAAATACACCATCTCCAGGATGTTTTAAGCTACAAATGTAATTAAATCTTGGCAGATTCAATTTTTTACAAAATGACAGAACAAGAATTCAGCTGTCTGGTGTGTCATTGAATTCCTTGTTAATAGAAACTTGCATTCTGAAGATTAATTTTTTGGTTGGCTCTGTCATAATTCAAATTCTAAAATTTGTTCGTATTTGCTTACATTTTGTTAACCACTCTCAGAACTGTTGTGTACCAAGGTCCTTATCAAGGCTGAAACCTGATTCTTTCATGTACTATGTTAATATGCAATTAAATGCACTTTATCTCACATAGGTGGTAGTATAAAGATGAAAGATAGTCTAGAATTGGGAAACTGAATCTTAAATAAGAGAAGCTTTTACTTCCTATATCTTGAGCTAGGTACAAACCAAGCACTTACATGCAATACATCCCACTTAGCTAAAGTGTCTCTGAAGTCATCTAAAATAATTGTCCAGAATCCGTGTGATGCTCGTGAAGAAAGTTAAACTTACTATCTGCACTGCTGTTTGCCTCTGACTATTACTTGCCTGGTTATTCATTTTGGGAGTAAGCTGGATGTACCAGAACAGCCTTTCCACCAGACTTTTCCTTTCATAGGAACTGAGGTTGGCCCATACAAAAGAAGAAGATGAAATGGAGTTTATGAATTCCAAATGTAGGGTCAGAACATGATTAGAGACCATCAGAACATGACTGGAGTACACTTTTATATTCAGCTTGATAATATTCTAGATTTCTACAGTTTAGGTACAACCACTGCAAATTTCACTGTCAGATTACTGTAGTTCAGTGATTTGTCTTACAAGCTCAATCTTGCCTGTCCATAGGTTCTTAAAGTTACTGTTTCCAATAAGACAATTTCTTACCCCAAATTTTCTGATTATCGGTTGTATGCTGGCTTGGGTTGTGGGTTTTGGTTGTTTTTTTTGCTTGATGGTTTTTTTTTGTTTGTTGGGGTTTTTTGTTTATTTTGCTTTTGTTCTTGCTGTTTTTTCTTGATCAACTTAGGGATAAGATTACTTCCTGTTAGTTTGCTCGTTAGCCATTCAAAGTACTAAGTGACCACTGGAAACAGGTGCAATAGTTGACATTTTTAGTTTGATAGAACTGAAGTACATCATGTTACCCACTTATGGAAAGAAAAATATTAAAATATTATTTCAGTGAAATGTAAACCTCATTTAATTTGGGGAGTATTTAAAATATATATGTTTTGTTAAGCCATTTTAAAAAGAAAATGTAAAATTAATTCAAAGGTTTAGTACTTCTTGAATGAAGCTGTATTTTGACTTCACCAAAGAAGCCCATGTAAGTACTCATTAAGTAGGCCTATCCTTAGAAATAATGTCTTACACGTCACACTTGAACTATTGAGTTGAATGATCATATGTGAAGAAAGTCAAATATATTTCTTTATGCCTGAGGAAACATTTACATTTCAGTTCACTATGAAGCCAGTGCAATTCAATTGACAGTAGATCAGAATTTGGCACTTAGTTTGGGCATTTTAAACCCCTAGTGGCATTTTTTATTTTTCATTACAATTCTGATGAAAAATTTAATTTGGGAAAGTAATTAATTTGCTTGTTCCCTTGCCATCTGAATCTGTCATGGCTCAGCATATTCATCACAAGGGGTCAAGCATGGCTAATGAAGCAGTTACGAGCTCGCTGGCAACTAGTTTGCCAGCATTGTTACTGAAATGTAGCCCAATCCTCTCATTACAGTTGTCTGTATTAGGGCACTGAATTTTTTCAGAGCCTGTCTTAGATGAATCATCATCATCATCATTCTCAATACTACTACAAAGGTTTTTCCTCAAATCAAGTTATGAAACTACTTTGTTTATATGTCAACAGATGGTCTTTGCCTCAAAATGCATAGAGGTAAAGGATAGAATGAAAAATAGTTAATCTACTGATGGCATACTGAGGCATGTTCAGCTTCAACTTTCTGTCATTTCAGAACCGCTCCATCTCTTGACAATCAAAATCATTTGCAGATCGTTTTCACTTGTCTCCCTGAATAAAATAGTTAAAAGAAACTTTTATTCTGCAGAAATGTTAAGCAGAGAAAGACAAAAGCAGAAGATATTTTTCTTGTAGTTTGTCTCTGTAAGATAGACTTAACAATGATCACCTCTGAGATGAGGACAGTACAATACTAGTGAAGTTTTTATTCCTAGTACTCTTCTGAATGCTGTTTTCTTGTAAATGTTTTGAAGGACGTGATATATTTACAGAGATTCTGTAGTCTAATGTTTATAAATACTATGTATGTAGCTGTATTACAGCATTATTAAGATTCAAATTTGCATTAGATATTCTATCCTCCACAAATTGTAAAATTTTAAAATTTTAGATCTTCCATCCTCCTGTATTATTATATTTGAGGGGAGAAGACTGAAAGACAGAGGTCATATTCAGTGCCTCATCTGATACGGCAACTGACTTGGCAATTTTACTTATCCTTTTGTGAATAGCAAAATATTCATTGTGTAAGTGCTACAATGTGACAATTCTACATTGTAATAAGTAGAATAGATAAATTCGTGTAGGTTTAAGCTATTAATAAAAAGATACCCGAGAATGCCTCCAGGATTCCGAAGTTCCCAAACACACCTACTACTGTAACAACAAGACAAAGCCAGAAGATGGCCCGGCCATTAAGGGTGGACCCTCGCTTCACAGCTCCTCAAACATCAGATACCAATCTTGGTGGAGATCCTGGACGATCAAGATCACCCCTCCCAAGATGAATTCCAGAAAAACTATCAAGCAACCTTTTCATGCAGACAGGACTCTTTTAGAAACACAGCATACCTGGACTTTCAATAGACTTAGCCTTAGGGTAAAAAAACTGTATAAAACCCACGGGCTGAAACATAGCAGTGTGGCAGAATTCGGAGGGTACTTTTGTACCGCCTCTCTGTCCACCCAGCATTCGATCAATGTTGTTTCTTTTTATTGTGGCTTTATTTCAGTGTTGAAATTGTATTAAATAAATTTTGTTATTTTATTTTGAATTGGCCTCTAACCATTTATAACAGATTTGGTGCCGTGACTCGGATACAATTTGGCTGCGGAGGACTCCCTTTGCACGGGGGGCGCCCTGCCGGTTTTTCGGCGGCCCGGCAAAGCAGGAAACCCCTTCGCACCTATTGTATTACGAACCCAAAAATTAGATAAAAGTGCCACAATAAAAAGGGAGAAGGCCTGGATCCAGCAGAAAACCCGGGAAAACACATAGGAGTCTTTTCGGAGCCGCGGCTACTTTTCACTCGTAAAATTTTTTTTCTCCGTGCACGAAGATCTCCAAGCAAGAAAATAGCTGTAAGTAATGCTTGGTTGAGTGGGTGATTGAGTGGGTGAGCGAGACGTGGCCTTGCCACGATACAAGGGTAGATCTGTAAGCTCTTGTACCAAGTTTCCTGCAAAAGTTTTTTTTCGGCTGGTGGGGAAGAGAATTGGGGAAAACTCGTTTGCTCATCAAAGCCCAGACTCGGGGAGTCTGGGGGAATCGATCACAAGGAAGCAAAAGGGGAAGGATACGTCCCTCTGGGTTTGGGGAACCGGTAAACCCTTTTGCTACGGGCTAGTAAAAGCCCAGGATGCAAACCGAAGACTTTTTCATCGGACGAACAGACCCCCGGTTCAGCTCACCGGACAGGGTAAGTAAGCCGAACGATTCGGGACCCGGTTTGCAATTTGTAACAGTCGGGGAGAAGATCCCTGCTCTTAGCCAGAGCTAAGGCTAAGAAAAGATTTAGTATTGCGATCCATTACCAAAAAGTAAAGTTTTTTGTTTTTTTAAAAAAAAAAAATGGGGCAAAGAAAGAGTAAACATCAGAAAGAATCAGAGAAAAAGCATGCTCTCAGAAAAGGAAAAGGTACCTTCGAAATCCCACCAGAAAGTCCACTGAGATAAATCTTAGAGCACTAGAGAGAGTGTCCCATTTTGAAAAGTAAGTCCAAGAAAAACTAATTTATTATTGTACCGAAGTTAGAGAGAGTGAAGAGCCCGCTGCCAGCCGCTGCCAGCCGCTGCCAGCCGCTGCTGCGTGCCGAGAGCCAAACCGCGGGGTGCGAGGCCGCCGTCCAGAGCACGCTAGCAGAGAGGGGGGCCGCCCTCTGCGCCCGTGCTGCGCCTCCCCCACCCGTGCGCCCCGTCTAGCGCCGCATCCATCCCACTGCTTCCCGCGGCCGGCACCGCCACCTCCATAGCATCCTTGTGTCCAGCAGAGGATTGTCCTCCTGCTTGCCTTCTCTGTCTCTCTCTGACCCCTTTTCCCAATCCTGCTTCTAGCCCCCCTTCCCCCAAAGAGCCATCCTCTTCCCATTCTCAGTTCCCCCGAGGTAAGAACAGAAACCGAGGAGAAGAAGAGGGGGGGGGAGAGATTCATATGCAAATGCAGTAGTTCCAGCTTCTCAACCACACCCTGCTAAACCATTTCCACCAGATACTACCGTAGCAACTGCAGAGTCACTCCATCCCGAAGTGTCTAACAGTTTTAGCTACCCTGTTAACTTTTAAAGTTATAAACATAAACAAGTTGTGAATTCTATTCCATGATTCTCTCTCCTATTGTTCAGAGAGCAAGATAAAGAGTAGAACTTGCCGAATGAGCACAGATAAGCTTGAAGCTGCTGTTGCCTTTCTGCTACCCCATATCCCTGTTCGTCGTCCCTGCCCCCGTTCCTATTTCAAAAGTAAGTCGTTAGCAGCAAACCACACAGCGCAGAGTAGCCCAAGATGTCTGCAGTCTCTCTGGCTCCCTGCGACCCCCCCCCCAGTTCCCAGTTCCTATCCACTAGTCCTGACCAGAAAGAGCTCGCTAGCTAGGACGCCTAACCCAAAATCCTCTATCCTTTATACCTTTTTATGCAATACCTTATCTTCTTTCCACTTCCCTCCAATCCCCATAGAATAGTCTTTACAATTAAATGTTTTATGTTGTTTCCTCTAATTGCAGATTGTCCCGTTTTCAGTTTTAAGAGTTTTGCCTGTCACGAGGATAAATCCTACAAGAGGCAATTTTCAAACTGTCTCTTAAGAGGGTGTGTTCCAGTAGCATTAAGCTACTAAAACAAGAAAACGCTGTTGAGTTTATGCTGTCCTTAGTTAGGCTTACCAAGGGTGACTGACAACCCTGTTAGGATAGTGCCTAAGAAAGTATGAACAGTTTTTAGTTTTTTTAGTTGTAGCCGATGTTCCCTAACAAGGTAGTAGCAGAAGCTACAAGTTTTATTTTATTTTACAGCGAGGGCTAAAACCTAAACTAGAGGTGAAAGCCATAGCTGAGAAAAAGCCAGTTGGGGGGAAAAAGAAGATGCTGCCACTGAGCTCAGATCCAGGAAGATGAAGATCTGAAGCCGCAGAGCTCAAGAAAAGCCAGCGCTGCAGCCTAAACCAGAGGCTGTAGTGGTCTAGAAAGCCAGTTAGAGTATGTTAAGTGCTTTGAGCCAGTCACGTCGACAAGGCTAACCCCAAAACTTCTATGTGAGCTTAGTGCCAAGAGCCGAGAGCTTAAAAGCCACTAAGTTGGCTGCAGAAATGCACTCAAAGTGCCCCTAAATACCCATTAGCTTACAAAGCAAAGAATCTAAATAGCTTAGCTGTGAGAAGACCTCAGAGTCCTTAAAGCACTAGCCCATGTTTAGTTTCATAAACAGCTTCATTTTAAGTACCTATTATGCGTTTCATTATTCATTTTAAAATCTGCAATATTGACCCACTTACCCCATTTGTTATAATTGTTTGTTTTGTTAAGTCACAATTACATATGTCAGTTGTTTGAATCAATTCCTGTTACATTTTGCTTCTTGTCAACCCTATTTGTTGTTTTCTTAGTCCTGCCCTGTGTCATGTAGACATCTCCCTCAGCAAGATAATTCTCTTTTGTTGACATGAGTATAAAAGCACTAACAATGCCCTAGTAGTTAGAAGGGTTCAGATATGCCTTAGCCTTAAACTGCTCTGAGAGATGTTTCAAATTTTTAAACAGTTTTTAAGTAATTATTTTCAGCAGTAGATTGATGCTTCCTATTTTTTCACTAATTACTAATATTGTTCTTACTTTGTGTTATGCAAGAATTGATGCTAAAGATCCCCCCTTTAAAATACATGATTTGTCTAATTGTGCTAAGCTTTAACTAGTTGCCTATCACCCATTCAAAAGAATCCCAGTAGATTTCACTGATTTACCTAAGATACAGCAATTAGGACAGCAGAAAAAGAGTAGACCCACGCTTCGAGAGTGAAGAAAGTAGACTCACAATACACTACTCAGAAATAGAGAGTGACCTCATCACCTGGAGAGCTGAAAGTCAGGTTGCAACAACACCGATGAATGAGGGGGATCAGATAAGGTGTGAAAGACCGGATTGTGAATGTTTTCCCTTTGTTCACTTCAAGTGTGTATATTGTAAATTGATTTGGGTTGTTCACTGTAGAGGGGGGCGTAGGCCAAAAAGATTATGTACCAACTGTTTAGAAAAAGAACAAGAAGAGACTAGCTATTTCTTAGTAATTGCCACTAACTTGGGTCTGCTAGAGTTGGATTCTCCAGAATGGTATTATATATATGAAAAGGGGACAAAAGGGCAATTGGACGCTAAAGTTGAAGTGCTCAAAGTCGAGTGCAGAAAGACAATCAAAGTACCTTGCTGGTCCGATACAATCAGGTTGTCCAGATGGAGTGCCTTTAAAAGAAGGTTTGCAGTTCGGACTGACAGGACTCCAGAAACATATGCCTGCTGCCGAGAAGATAGATTACCCCGCCACGGGCTGCAACCCCGTGGGCGAAGGGAAAGGCAGAGGCATGTTGTGATAGAAAGTCCTCGTAGTCCTGAGCCGAGGGACAGGGGGACCCCCCCCCAAGAGCCCACAGAGGCTGACCCTCAGGAAGAGATGTGAACTATAGTTAAACATGGCACCAGAAAGAACCTGAAGTATCAAGAGCATTATGATTGTCCCAAAGATAAAGGAAAAAGGGTATTATTTCTTTTATGACACTCAATACTAAATTTTGTAGATCAGAAAAAAGGGGTAGAATGCCACGACTCAAAGGCAATTACTAAGGAAGAGCAATCCAACACACACGAATTTATTTGGGTAAATAAAAAGGTGGGGGACTGTAATAAGTAGAATAGATAAATTCGTGTAGGTTTAAGCTATTAATAAAAAGATACCCGAGAATGCCTCCAAGATTCCGAAGTTCCCAAACACACCTACTACTGTAACAACAAGACAAAGCCAGAAGATGGCCCGGCCATTAAGGGTGGACCCTCGCTTCACAGCTCCTCAAGCATCAGATACCAATCTTGGTGGAGATCCTGGACGATCAAGATCACCCCTCCCAAGATGAATTCCAGAAAAACTATCAAGCAACCTTTTCATGCAGACAGGACTCTTTTAGAAACACAGCATACCTGGACTTTCAATAGACTTAGCCTTAGGGTAAAAAAACTGTATAAAACCCACGGGCTGAAACATAGCAGTGTGGCAGAATTCGGAGGGTACTTTTGTACCGCCTCTCTGTCCACCCAGCATTCGATCAATGTTGTTTCTTTTTATTGTGGCTTTATTTCAGTGTTGAAATTGTGTTAAATAAATTTTGTTATTTTATTTTGAATTGGCCTCTAACCATTTATAACAACATTAATGATGGTTGTAATAATAATGAGTTTATTTCAGTATTTGTTTGTCAAGGTATAAATTGATTTAATTTCATATTATGCATATGTGTCAATTTGGTTATAACTAGTATTCTACTAAGACAATCAAGATGCTTAGAGGGGGTTTCTTTGGCAGTTTCATTATCTTTTTTCCTTGCATAATATAAATAAAATATACCTCAGAAAAATAAATGATTATCTAACATAATTTTTCACTGAGTTTACTGACAAGCTATTGTTCATTTCAATGAAGGCAAAAGGTGTAAAGCATTGCCTTTTGTTAAATTTTATACATCTCCTGCTTCAAAATCTTACGTCCTATATTCTACTACTGTCTGAGACTGAAATATAGTTTATGACCTAAACATTTTTATGAAGGACTTTTAAAACTGTATTACAAAAGCCACAGATAAGACCAGGGACCCCGAATAGGCCTCCTGACTGAGGCTCTACGCCGTTCCCTGATGAAGAAAAGATAAAGTAACAACTCAGGTCTGGGGACATTCAAAAGCACAAGTTTAGCACCTTCAGGGAGGAGATGACAGCCTCAGGGCTATCACCTGCCTGGCTTGCACAGACCCTCCACCCAAGGGTTCGGGGAGAGAGATTTTGGGTGTGTGTTGGAAAAGCCTCGCTCAGAGGCAGTGACCGCCCATCCTCCCTGTGCAAGGGAGCCCGGCTGAGGGCCCTTCACCCCGGGGAAAGCTTATCCACAGCACGGGGGTGTCATGGCCCATCAAAGGGCCCCCAAAGTGGTCCCCAGACCTTGCACCAGAGCACCAGAGATGATGTAATAGACCCTCAGGGTTGCAGGGGACAGTGTCCAAAGGCCCCTGCAAGGGAGGCACCCGGGCCTTCCCACCTTCCCAAAGCCTGTATTAACCCGCGGAATTCCCTACTCTCCGGCGTGTGGCGGCACTGTGCAGGGTGTGACAGCGTGGCAGCAGAAACAGGGGACCCTCACCACCAAGAAGAGCAGATGGAGGAGACATTGCTGAGATCCTCGGATGGATGATATGCTTCCACCTAACCCCTGTCATTCTCTCCTGTCCCCCCACCCCCACACACTTCTATTCCTTTTCTTCTCTTTCTTTCTCTCTGCTTCTTTTACTATTAAATAAAATACATCAAATTTTTGGCATCAACATCTAACCTTGTGTGGTTTTAATCACATTCTTTATGTATATTTTGAATCTTCAAAGTTCTTTCCATTTTATACACAGACTTAATTTTTTTTTTGCTCTTCTGGGTTTAAACCAGATAGTAACAACTACCCTCCAAAAGAGAAGTTTGGTTAGGAATTATGGTTATCATGCATGACAGTGTAGTATTTCCCTGCCCTGATGAGTATTCCTTTTTTTTCCCTGATGCTTCGTTGAAGCTATCAGCTTCCTCAGATGACTGAAATAACTAGTCTCCTTCAATGAAGGATTCCTAAAGGAGACAGAATGTGAGTTTCTCTTCTTCTGGAAAACTGATTTTATAATAGTGAAGGTGTCAGAGATAATTAAGATGAATGATTGTGTACCCAACTAAATGAATTTTATTGTTGTAAATTTGACATTTTTCCTATACTGTTCATGAGCCTAATAGGAACAAATCAAATGCACATCTTCTTAGCAGGAGTCAAAGACAGGATAAAGTACACAACACTGTTAAATAACTGCTGAAATTGCAGAAGTCTGAAGTCCTCCTCTAGACATAATCCTTCTAGTATTTTCAACACAAATGTTGAAGGAGCAAATTTTATGTTTTCAGACATAAATATGATTGATATAAGAAATTTTGTCAGATTTTCTCATTCACTGAAGGTAGTAAAAATAGTACGATAATGTACTGAGTCTCTCATGAGATATTTGGATCATTTTAGAGATTAGTGAATTGGACAAAAATAATGTCCGCCACTATTGTTAGTCTCGTGTTTCTACCATCTTGTCCCAACAATCTTTAAACTCTTCTCATGGTTGGTTTGGTCTTTGTTTTGTTATTTTTAAAGAAATAACAGCTAGTCTAGACATTACAACAACTTTCTTTCATTTGGAAACTAACTTTGGAAGTTAGTTTCCAAATGAATTTCAGATTCCAATGAAGATGACCACATATATATTCTATCAGGAAAACAAAACAAAACAAAATCCCCAACACTGCATGCCATCAGTTAGCTTGCTAACAATTATTTACAAGCACTACAAAATTTAATTTAATACAGTGTACTGTAAAAACATAAGGCATCCAAATGTCTTTCCAAATTTACTAGCAAAATCTTTATTTATATTATGTATGGCTCTGACTAATTATTTTGTATTAAGAAGTGAGCAGTAACTATCAGCCCACAACGTCCAGTGGTCCAAGACAAGATAGTGTTATCTTTTGATAGTCTGATTTTTGGTAGAAAAATAAAACCTGTTACAGACAGAAGAGAGACAACAAAGAACAAATACCCAATGCATTTAAAGCAGAACACACATAGTAAATTCAGATATTACATCAAATTTTACTATCTAAAAAGTATAAAAATGATCTCGATGAAATCCAGATGAATAAGAAGAAATCATTATCTTAAGCATTAGATTCCTCCTGCCAAAGAGCTTGGGATGGTATTTTGCCATGTCTGTCTTCTTCCTGAAGAAAATTCTTTTCATCAACCCTAGGACCAAAGGAGAGTCCGTATGTGACCAGTATTCTCCTGTTCCACACCCCTGGTAATCTGGTTAGTATAACTTACACTAGTCTGTAAAGCAAGCAGCCATTCTCTGTAACCAAGTGGGTCGTTCTTCATTTCCTGTCCTGCAACTATTAGGGCTGAAGATCCTGTAAACCAAGTAGAAAAATAAAATAAAATATATTTCTACTTCTACTCACTACCAGTCTCAAGATTCCTGTGTGCCAGGCCAATTACTCCCTTCCTTACCAGCCTTGAAGGTCCTAGGCACTTGACCAAACAGGTGTTGTTGAGGATCCCATCAAAGAACAAAGGAGCATAACAACACACTCTCTATAAAATCAAGCAACAAATTCTTAGTCCTAAGTGGTGATCTTGGGTGGATAAGGGACATCTTGTGCATATTATTCATGAAATTATAGACGTTTCAGTTCTCAGTAAGGAGAACTGCCACCTTGGGCTTCTGAAGGGCAACCTTTGGCTTGTTTAGGAACCTGGCCAAAAGAGCCCGTGGAAGACAGTCCTGTAGGGCAAAGGAGTTCAGGAAGGCTGGACTGTCTTCAAGAAGAAAATTCTGAAGGTGGAAGAACAGGCCATTGCCATGTCCCAAAGGACAAGTCAGTGGGATACACCAGTCTGGCTGAACAGAGGGCTTTGGCTGGAACTCAGGGACAAAAAAGAGTTTATGATCTTTGGAAGAAGGAGCAGGCAGCTCAGATGGATATTGTGAGGTTATGCAGGGAGAAAATAATTAGAAGGACCAATGCCTAAAGAGAACTTATCTGGCTCTTCCATAAAAGACAATAAAAAGTTTTCTCTAAATACATCAACTAGAAAAGAAGGGCTAAGGAGGAACTCCATCCTTTACTGGATGCAGGGGCAGACAGAGTGAAAGGATGAGGAAGATGCAGAAGATCTTAATGTCTTTTGTGTCTCCGTCTACAATAGTAAGACCAGTTCTCTCGGTCAGCCTTCTAAGCTGGAAAACAGGGATGAGGAACAGAATGAATTCCCCACATCAGAAGGCAAAAGGTCAGTGAGCTGCTATTTAGACACAAGTAAGTCTATGGTGCCAGATGGGATCCACCCAAGGGTACTGAGGGAGCTGGTGGAAGTGCTCGCCAAGCCACTTCCAAATATTTGTCAGCACACCTGCCTAAGGAGGGAATTCCAACTTGACTGGAGGTTTGCAAATATGATGTCCACCCACAAAAAGAAAGATCTGGGGAACTACAGGATACAAGCAGTCAGCCTGCCCTCAGTGCCAGGGAAGGTTATGGAACTGATCATCTTGAGTGCACACACATGGTGTGTGTGATCACATAAATTTCTTGGTATGTTCGGACTGATACCCTCTTCTTTTAGAAAAATGTTAACATTTTAATGTAAAAAATGACAATATGGCCAGCACTCCTGTGAGCTCTGATAGGGCTCTGTTGTCCTGGAAGAGTTTTTCTTAAAGTATGACAACTGGTTTCCAGCATATAATTGGGAAGCATAACAATGACTTAAGCCTCAATTTGCAATGCAATGCAATGCAATACAAAGGTCAGTTACACAGACCTATACAATTAAAGTTATAATAAAACAACATAAGACAAAAGAGCATGCTGTTGTGGTCCTCTTCTCTAGTACTTAACATAGCAAAAGACATGAACAAGTAAAAACAGGATAAAAATTAGAAAAAGAGTACTTTTATCAGCAGTCTTTGGTGAAAAAGGAAAAAAGAAATTAGTACACATCATTCAGTGTATCTTCCTCTCCCTACCTTAATAAAGGGATATTGTTGGGTCTTAAGATTTCCAAATAACGGGACAGGACTGCCAGGAAACACTCCTTTATTTGTGGAGGTGTTAGGGCATGGGTTGGGCTCAATGATCTTGAAGGTTTCTTTCAACCTAGTTATTCTGTGATTGTAAATGCCAAAATCTTCATTTTGTCTAACTAAACCCAAGCAAAAATTCTTAAAAAATAATCATGGAAGTTAGAGGAGAGTAATGAGTCAGCATTTACCAGATTACCTGTTGCACGTGCACAGGTGTTCAGTCTTGGCCTGTGGTCTCAGGAAAGTAACTGAAGTGAGCCTTTGTCTCAGTGTAAGATTCCGTAACTCTGACATTTTGCATTGGATCATTATTTGATGTAGATCATTAAATGATACCAACTCATGTCTGGAACATAGAATTTTATTGTTTTGGTTTTTTTCAATATCTATTATTAGGTTGAAGCAGTCATGTAAGCATAATTTTAGGCTTTGTCCAGTGATCAGGAAGAGAAGACATGTAAGAGATTTCCTAATCTAATAATGCTTTCTAGTGGATATAACTCAGAATGTGACTCAGACAGTAACAACTTTTTCTGTTAAATTCAAAGGCTCTAGTTTCTCTTCCTGAACAAGATCCAGCTAGGATCAGTGTTGCATTCATAAAAGTACCTCAGAATTAGCATACTGCTCAATACTGAAAGCTTTTACAGCTAAAAAACATTGGTAGATGACAACATAAAATATTCATAATCAGCTGTCATCTTGATTTCAGTGGGACAACTCAAATCAAATAGATCTTGTAAGTGTTTAGGATCAGCCCCAGGCTCTGTCTCTAAACTTTTGTTAGGCATAATCAGTGTCTCACACGCAGAAGCATTAAGAGGTTTTTCAACAGCTGTAATGTGTTCAGTAGCATACATTATTTTTAAATCTTGTTTCTAAGAATTATATTAAAAAATTAAGGAAATGTTGAAAACCTAAAGTTTAAGTAAGCATTGAACAGATTGCTCAGGGTGGTTATGGGATCTCCATAACTGAAGGATATTAAGAGTAGAGAACACAAACAATTTTATTGTGGGGTGGAAGGACAAATTACCTAACTTCTTGAGGTCTTTTCAATAGAAAATCATGATGATTGTGACATGTCTATGCAGAGAAGCAAAGTACTTCTTCCTTCCCTGATGGTGCTGCAAACCTTCAGACTGCAGGTCGTTGAGGAAAACAATATCTCTCAGTCATCAAATTGTCATAAAGAAGCAAATAACTATCAGCTGGAATTCAATTGCAGGCTTCTTCCTCCCTATAGCAGGAAAGAAATATAAAATTAATTGAAATTCTGAATGAAAATCAATTTGCTAGCCCAGTCCTGAGCTCTGGTCACATCCTTATTCTTGAAAGAAACTTTCATGTTGCAATCTATCCCCTAGGAGTAGTATAATGGGATTGAGGATATACTATATAATGGTTCTATAAGGCCTTATAAAGGATCGGAGCAGATATTTCAGTATATCTGAAATCATATTTATGGAGATGGATGATTAAGAATTAGGATATGTATAGACTATATCAAATATGGTTATTATAAGGTGAAATGGCTTCTAAAATTGATTGGGCCATGACCAAATAGCATATGTCCAAAAGGGTTAAGGAAATAAGCAGGGAAATTGAAGAAGCTTTGGCAGACATTTTTATGTACTTCTGCTCTTCAAAACAGAGCAAGTGAAATCTGAGATGACTGGAGAGCAGCCAGCATAATGCCATTATTTTAGAATGGCCTAAGGAGAGACAAGGGAGGTAAAGACTCACTAACTAATTGGAATTCTCAGAGGATATGGCCGTCAACCTAGACAAAGGAGATATGCACATAACATGAACTTTCAGAAAGCATTCAGCAAAATTCTGCGTTGTAGGTAGTCTCAGTTGCAAAGTCAAGAAACTAATTAAGTTTTATTATATTATTAAGTTGAATGGAGTAAATCAGCTGTAATAAATACATGCTGAAAGTAGAAAATAAAGTTAATGAAGACATTTTTTATCAAGTTATCTGCTTAAAAACAAATGCACAAATGAGATGTGACACAGCTAGACTGCACTCGTTCCAAGGTCTTTCCAAAGGAGGTGTCTTGCTTGAGATTGACTTGTTAATGTAGATCCTTTGAAGTCTGACCTGTTTGTAATACTATTGTACTACCCTCTGCTGTCAGAGCTTCCTCCAACATACTGCCGTTCTTCACTTTAACACAGGTGAATTTTCATGTTCATGAAAACATTTTCCTTTCATTTATGTTTCTATATATGCTTTTAAAGATGGAAGAGATGAATAAAAAACTGCAGAGGGATATATCAAAAGCTTTTATACCTTGAGCTGCCATCACCAGTCTTCCTTAGCAAATATACTACCAACAAACAAGGAATTTATTTATTCAACATCTTCTATAACATGAATGAAGGATTGTTTTGATATTAACATGGGAATTAGTTGGGGACATTTTATGAGTTTAATACAGTCCAAAATGAATAAGACATATTTCTAAATAATTAAGAAAAATTTTTAAAGTTTTGTTTTAATGAGCAAGTGGGAATATCCTCATCAGTGTCTTCTTTCCCACAGACACTTTTTTTTTTTAAGTTATTTTAAATATTTTAGCTGAATTTGTGTTTTAAGATGGCTTTATTCTGGAAACGTCTTTCTTGAGGATGTGAAGACTATTTAGAGAATCGTGTGTTAGTGCAGGTCTTCTAAAACAGGCAACAGATTATAGCATAAGTTTGAATGTACTAGTCACCAATTTTGTGATTTTCAACATTGTCTTTATATCAGAAACTCTAAAAAGGTCAAGGAACTCCATAATATATATTAATTCCCTTTCTGATGATAATTTGTTTATTCCACTCCATTTAAAAAACAGTATTAATGGCACCAGATATGCTCATCTGCAGAGATCATAGAATCACGGAGTCAAAGAATTATTTGGGTTGAAAGGGACCTTGAAGATCAGAGGATGTCCTCAAGTTACACCAGCTGAGGTTTAGATTAGTTGTTAGGAAAAAAGTGCTCAAGAGGTGTGTGACTGCAGCACTTGGGGATATAGTTTAGTGTTCAACACATTGGTGCTAGGCTAATAGTTGGACTCAATGGTCTTAGAGGTTGTTTTCAACCTTAAAAATTGTATGATTTTATGTTGTAGTTCCAACCCCCCCTGCTATCATGAGGGACACATTTCATTAGATCCAGTTGTTCGAAGTCCCATCCCACCTGACCTTGATCCCTTCTGCTACTCTGGGCAATATATTTCAGTGCCTCATCAACTTCACAGTAAAGAATTTCTTCCTTGTATATTTAATAATTCAGTTATTAATTTGATATCCAAATAAATCAAGACTCTGTAGTAAAATTTTATCTAAGGTCTATGTTGTGGACCTTAAATACTGAGTTCTGAGCTTCTGAAACTGACTGTTAAGCTCCTTAAACTGACTGTTTATAATATATAGTACTAGTAATATTTAAATCAATAAATTGAAAAAAAATGCAGATCTAAATTGAACATGAGCAATCACCTACATGACCAAAACTTCTAAATGGGGTTGAATCAGTTCCTTGTGGGACTTTGCATGTGTAATACACATGTAAGTACAGTTCTATGGTCCTTAAGGGCCTCCTACAAAAAACTGGCCTAAATACATTTTTAAGTATTCTATCTCTCAGACATTTTTATCCTGTTACCTATCTTTAGCCATCAAGATATTGTGTTGTATGGGGTGTAGTTGGCAAGCTGCCGGCAGAAGGGGCTGCAGAGGGGCTCTCTGAGGAGAGGCCAGGGCTGCCCTGTGCTGGACGCAGATGGTTCAAGCAGGATCCAACCCACCCACCACAGGGTACAGCTGACCTGGGGACACCCCACAGAAAATGTATTCAAGAAAGGGTTAAAAACACTTAACAGAGGGAGGATGGAACAAAATGTGTTAAAAACAACCCTGCAGAAACCAAGGCCAGAGAAGGAAGGGAATAAGAAGACACTTGCAGCCTGTAGAGAAGTCCATGGTGGAGTAGATATCCATATACATGGAGCACCCTACACCAGAGAAGTTAGATACTCCTGAAAGTATTGTAGACAATGGAGAGCCCTAAGCTACAGTGGGGAAGACTTGAGGATGAAGTGGCAGAGAGGATTTGTTACTGATGGCTAGTTACATGTCTGTCGGGGTGAGATTGAAAGTAGAGAGTTGGGAATGAACAGGGTGGAAATGTTTTTTGCTTGCTGTTACCCAAATCTATTTTAAGTGACAACAAACTAAATTAAATCTCCCAAATCTGAGACTACTTTGCCCATGACATTAATTGGTAAGAGATCTCCCTATCCCTTATCCCAATTTTTTACATCTTATTTTCTCCCCGGAACTCTTTAAGACAGCAGCTAGATGTACGTTTGGCAGCCCACCAAGGTTGGCCTACAACATACCTATGCAGCTTAACAGGATCTTCTTTTATGGAGAGGAGCAACTCTAACTACATGAATAGACAGAAGAAATGACTCTGAAATATTTCTATCTCTTTTCTTTGTCTCTAGATGGAGCTAAGATTAAACAATCAATTTATCTAGCCTAAGGTTAAGTGAGATGAATTCTGTTGTGGTTGGCAAAATGAAAGTTAGAAAGGAAACAGAAATTACTAAAATTTAAAAGTGTTTCAGATTTACCTGATTAGATATGGTGTTATTTTCCTGTATCTGAGAAATGTCATCAGATTAAGTTAATTAAGAAAAGCGTGATAGGTATTGCACTGGGAAGTGTTAAAAGCAATAAACCATCAGATAAGACATCTTCAGTCAGAGAACATATGCAACATACAAGACTTTTGTGAACCTTGATCAACACCTAAAAGGTAACAGGCAGCAAGGAACTGCTTTGAAATAAGAGCAGCTTCTGCTGTTTCCAATGGAGAGATATCAAATACTGGAATTCATGTGGCAGTAAAACAAAAGATTCAGTTTAAAATAGAAAATGGAAGTGCACATCTATTTCAGTCTCTCTTTGTCTTTAACTTTTCTCACTAAGCCACAGATAATTTAGGAGTCTCATGGCACTACCCACGTAGAGATTTATGCATTGTCCATCAGTGTTCCAACAGCCCAATCTAAATAAGAAAGACCATAAAGTTTTGTTATTTTACATTTTCCCCCATCATTCATTTAGAAGGTTTTCTCAGGGGATCATTTGTAATACTTTCTGACCTACAGTTATGATATCTACCTGCTTCCTGCTAATTAACGGACATGGCCCTGTCTTTTGCACCCAGTATTCCCCTGAAGATCAATTCCCCAGCCATGAACTTTACTAATAGAAAATCCTAACTCAGTAGTATTGAAATACAAAAATAAATATAGTGGAAGAAGTGAAGATGACTTAGCAAAGAAGCCCATGTTTCCACAGTGTACTTGATCACTGATACCCACAGCTTCTAAGGTCTGAGTACTAAAAAAACCCATTTTTATTAAAAGGTTTTTTGAGGTATTTAGCCCCAAAGAATTAGAATAACAGCAACTTCCTTCTTTTCAATTTTTCTTCAATGTACTAATAATATTTGTTTAAAAATCATAAACATGAACTGTGCATACACAATACCGGAAAAAAAAAAATCCAAAACAAACACAGCAAAAGATACCTTCTTTTCAGCCATATATATATATATATATTGTAAATCCTTAATTCCCAAATGGTAGTCTTTCATTGCTTGATGCTTAAAAAATGTGTCTTAACTTCATGCACATGTACTCTACAGAATTGTTGCCCCTGGGAAACCTCTACTGAATTTTAATTTTGATAAGATAGTGAATATTAAAATTCAAATAATGCCCAAATTATGTCATCTTTATTGAAATGGAAGTAGTGGACTGAAAAAAAGAAATTAGAAGAAAGTAAATACCACAGGAGTTTATGTCAGGTATTCCTTTTGTTTTGTTTTCAGCTGTGAAAAAAAAAATAGATAAATGACTGTGCTGTTGAAATGCTTAAGAAGAACCAGTAAAGGGACTCATTATAACATAAAACAAACATTACAAATATTTAATAACTTATAAATTACATTGAGACATATTATAAATAAAAGCACTCGAGCATTGCTTTCAGCAGTTCAACATGCTACAATTCTTTGTTGTTGTTGTTTGTTTGTTTTGTTTCGCATTGTGCTTATTCTTAAAGCATAGTAATCTTAGATTTTAAAGGACGCACAAGGTAGCTAGATTCAGGGTTGGTGGGGTTTTTTCCCTTTCCTTTTCCAAGTAGAATTTGTAAGCTACACCTCAAGGTTATTTCTCCCTTAGTTTTTTTCCTAATATAATAATAGGAAGAATTTTAATGTTCTCATTTATTTTCTTTGAAGAATATTGATGAATACTAGCACAGAATTGCCAAAAATTCTCCAGCCAGAACAATTAGAAAGTCTCCTGAATAATAAGCTTTTAACAGTGCCTTTTCCAGCCCCTTTTCAGTCTTAAAGTACAGACTTCTTGTAGCCTCACTGTGTCCCTGAATGTTTGCAGTTGGAGTTTTAACATCTTGTTTTTTTCAATGTCAGGTATAAGGGTCGTTCTACAGCAAAGTAAAAGGTCCATGTGCACCATAAAGAACTTCTGCATCTTTTTAACCTCCATGAACTCTCAGAACACCCTATGAGGCAATTAGGATATCAAGGTAAGTCAGCAGCCAGCTGAGCCTTATGTTTTTTTCAGGAATTATAGAAAAAGAAATTGATCTAATCCTTGTTTCAGGAAGCAACTAAAGAATTATGGCACTGACATTGAAAATGAAACTCCAGAAAGACTATAAAATGTTCAATGAATTGAACCATTGAATATTTTTACTAGTCTTGTCTCCAGTGAAGAAGTGAGCCAATTCCTCCTTTATTTTTACACTTAAACTTAGACTTTCAAAAAAAGTTTCAAAACTCTAAAAGTTCACCTCAAAAGCCTGCACTAAAGGAAGACCATGTAACAACACATAGAAAGTAATTTATGTAGAGTATAGAATCTATTGTTTCATTTGTTCAAAATGTCTAGTAAGACTGGTGATGTCCTATGTTAAAAGTACATTGATATTGCTAATATTCTTGCAAAATAAGCAGTTCCTACATAGCTACAAAGTATGAAAACCAAATAAGTAACTCCCCAAAACCCCAAACAGTCATAGGTATTTCTAGCCCATGTATAGGTAGACTTAATTTTGTTCCAGACTTTGCTTAGTCTCTAATAACTGAGTTTTAGACAACTAAAAATGTTCATGCAGTCATTTCACTAAGGTATGATTTTTTCCAAAATTTATTTTGTTTTCTTCTTATTGATTCTACTGCTATCATCACCTCTCCTATGAACTTCCATAAATCTTATCTTCACCATAACTTGGAAGTCTGCTTAAGTAACCCTGAACACCATGTACATGGCCAGCTCATCATCTCAATGTGAAGCTGAATATCCCACAGAGAATATTTTACATGTCAGATGTGAATGACAGAGGAAGCTGAAGATAGAGCTGTTGTCTGTTTCAAGCCTTTCCACTCTTGCTCTGGTTGAGCAGCTCAAAAGTTTGGCTCATCATTTCCTTGTCACACTTGACTTCCCCTATCTACATCTGCCTCTTCAAAATGTTCATACACCTTGAAAGAGGACTCATTCTTTATTTAAACAAACAACAAATATAAGTATTGGCATGCTAGTAATCAAATGGAAAGATAAAGAGCTCAGTCATCTAGCAGCTTGAATTTAAAAATTACTTGCAGTGGTTTTCCTTATACATAATTAATGTCATACATATCTTCTTAGATGAGATTTTTACTGCAAATTTTCTTCTTTTTCATCTGTCTTCCACCATCTTGCTGCATTTAATATGTGGAAAACTCCTTGACCTCATCATTATTTGTTGCTTTTAAAATTCTGGTTGCAAACACCTGGTTGATAGAATGGATGAGATGTTAAAGGGATTTATTGTATTTGCAAATCATGTCTTAGCAGCATATAGACCTCATGTTTCACAGACTGCTACAGAGCAACATGTAATTCTTTACTTTTTTTTAACCTTGGCAAAAATTTAAAGCAGGTTTCTCAATTTCAAAGCAAAGGTTTCTGTAACACAGATTTCATATTAATATATCCCTTCATAATACACTTGTCCTACATTAGGAACATTTTATGTAACTACATCAAAACAAACATTTAATTCATATTGTTGCAAGTGCTCTTCTACTTTGTGAGCACAGCTATTCAACAGTATTCTAAAGCCAAATAAGCCTTATCAAGTAAAAACATTCACGCTCACTTAAGATCAGCAATACAGGAGAAGATGATTAGTCTAAGTAGCAAATTAAAGAAAGAGAAAGGAATGCCACAATAATGTGGTCACTTAGAATAAGAGAAATGGGCAGACACAATATACTTGATAGTATGGAAGAGAGAAAAATCCACCTGGAAGTTCTGGGAAAAGCTGGAGAAATTTCCCCATTAACCTTAATAAATTGTTTTTAGAACTAATCCTTCTTTCATTTAAGCTTCAAATTGAGAAATGTTTTCAATAATTTTCACAGGGGAAAAGTTTACACATTTTTTCATCAAACTAAAGAAACAAAAACCAACTGTCTTTATTTTAGGGGCAGTACAGAGTTAAAAGGCTAATAATTGAAAATAAACTTTTATTAAGAACACAAACAAATAAAAATAAAGCCAAAGCAAAATCCAAAGTGTTCAAACTTAAAAGGTAAAACGATAACTAAAGTCTTTGAGGAAAGTGGAGAAACGGATCTTGAGTTTTCAGGAATGCCTGGAGTTTCTTGAAGACAAATGTTATAATATTATCAAGAGTCTGTATTGCAGAAGTATGGATTTTTCTTATTTCTTTTCTATCAGTTTCTATTTTCCATGATTCTAAAAGTGGAAGCTACTAGACAAAGTGAAGTTCTTCAGAGGCAAGGGGAGATTGATTCTGCTGGAGAAAAAATATGTCCCGGGGAAAAAATTTCCAAAACTAGCAAGATATTGCCAAGTAAAAGGATCACACCAATAGCAAAAGCAAATCTCTTGCAAACATGGAGGTTGCTAAGAGGAGCAGAGAAAAGGCATTTAAGCGATTAAGGTGATAGAAAACTCGAATTTAAGTCTTAATAGCAGATGATTTTTTGCGATTTCATGATCTCAGGAAGGTATTATTAGATGGACACCCTGAAAACTTTGTATCTTCTCTTTCAATTAAGAAAATTTTGATCTGAGCCATTAGATGTCTGTATGTTTGATCTTAGTAAGATTTAAACTCCTGGACTGTTAAGACTTTGAAGAAGAAGATAATATACAGAGGAACACAGAAATTGAGAAAATGTGTAACACAAGTTTGAAAATGTGAACTATGACAGATTAATATAAAAACATTCTTACATAAAGTGAGGTATGGACAGGGCGGGGGGAAGGAAGACGATAAATCAAATCCACCTGAATTTCAGTATGTCATGTGCCCTTGTGGCCAGGAGGGTCAATGGTGTGGTCGGCAGGTTGAGGGAGGTGATCCTCTCCCTCTAATTGACCCAGTGAGGCCATACCTGGAGGCCATATCTGGAGGCCATATCTGGAGGCCATATCAATTCCGGTCTTCACAGTCTAACAAAAAAATAAAGATGCTGAAGAGGTCCACTGGAGGGCCATAAACATGATAAGGAGTCTGGAACATCTTTCTTATGAGGAAAGATTTGGGGTCCTGGACCAGTTTATTCTGGAAAAGGGAAGACTGAAAGAGGATTTCATCAATACATACAAATATCTCAAAAGTTGGTGCCAAGAGGAAGGTGCCAGACTCTTTTCAGTGGTGCCTAGCAACAGGATAGGAAGTCTAGGCCATAAACTAAAACACAAGAAATTCCACCTCAGCCTGAGGAAGAACTTTACATTGAGGGTGGCAGAGAACTCAACAGGCTGTCCAGGGAGGTGGTGGAATCTCCCTCTCTGGAGATTTTCAAAAACCACCTGGGTGCATTCCTGTGTCACCTGCTCTAGGTGACCCTGCCTTGGCAGGGGTGCTGGACACGATGATCTCCAGAAATCCCGTCCAACCCTACTATTCCATGATTTGGTGTTTCAGAGAGTTTAGTGTGGCACAACTCTGGAAATATTACAAAGGGGAAAATCCAGAGATTAATAGAGGAATAATTATAAGGTGAACAGACAACTTGCAACAGAGAGGATGCAAATAGGAAAAACTAAAACAGAAAAGTATCAGACTGGCTACCAACAAAGATCAGCTGAGAGATCACTGTTATTTAATAATTTCATTAGTGATATTCGCATGGATATTAGAAACCTAATAATGAAGTTTACCAAAGAAACCGTGTTGGAAACATCATCAAGCAGTACTTAGAAATAATATAGAAAAAATCTGATGACCTTGGGAATCACGGTAATAGACATTAAATTAAATATGGGTAGTACAGATATAAAATCACACATTTTATGATTAACATACAAAACTTTTTGTCAGTAGAATTGTCAACTGAAAATTGAAAAGGAAGAATACAAGAGTTTTAATATGGGATGTCTAGAGCTGCCAGCAATTTTTATCTGTGAAAGAGGAATACATGTGTAAGGTGCATAAGCTGATTATTTTTTTTCCGTTTAATTAAGGAAATATTACTTCTAACAAGTATATCCATCAGGATACAGTCTTGGTAAACCAGGTTTGGGAAATAAGAAGTCTAAGGGAATCAAGCAGAGGAAAGAGATAATATAATCATGTGGAGAAAGTAAGAAGAAGATTAGAAATGCACAGGTTTTTACCAAATCTCTAATATGAATTCCAGTCAAACCAAGTGTATTAAATAAACTTCAAGTGAAAGAGCTTTTTAGAATGAATTCTGTAAACATCTCCAAGTTTTCACTTAGGAAAGCATCTTTTTAATTTACTTCATTTTGCTTTATATTTACTATGAAAAGAAAGTTAGAGATGTATGTCAATAAGATAGGTAATGAGTTTATGAGTTTATGAGCAGAACCATAAAGAAGATCTGTTGAAGAAAACTCATCTCAAGTAAGTTTATAGTGCTAAAATTATTCCTTTGCTAAAATTACTCAAAATGCTAAGCAATGCATTATTAACTGTATTCTGCTGGGTGCTACATAAAAACATTCTTCTAGCAGAAATATTGTTACCCACTACATGACAGTCTGTAAATTGCAACCAGCTTTGTGAATGGTTATATAATTTGGGAAACATGAATCTATGTTGCAATGAGTGAGTTATTATTTTCTTTTTCTGGGTTTGCTAAGAAATTACTTCATTAAAAATAAAGGTGGAAATAAATTGAGTTGTGATGGCTTAATCTGATGGGATCATAAAGACATTAAAAAAAAAAAAAAACCAAAAAAACAAACCCTTATGGGAGGACAATACAAAGCCAGGATTCAGTATTTTGCTAAATCTTCCAAATGTTAGAAAAAGTCAGATAGACTCTGTGTAGGTTTTATTGAACAACCAGACAGATTGAAGTGATAGTACTCTGACTGAAAGTATGGAGCACATCTAGCTCTTTTAGGTGCTGTTTTATGTCCTTAGATCCTTAAAACAAGGGAAAACTGTTGAGGGAATAAGGTGTCCCACTGGGAAATTTATTTTCTGTTTAGTTTCATTCTGTCAAAATAGCTCTATATCAGCTTCCAGGATCAGGACCTTTGACCTATCCTTCTGGTCCGAACAGAAAAAGAGCATTGAACAAAAGATTCAAGGAAATAGGCTGGAATGGGGAAAAGAAAAAAAAAAAAAAAAAAAAAAAAAGGCAAAAAAGCAACGATACACTTGTCTTGATGTCCCCAAGCAGATATGTTACCAAGGAGATTTTTAAACATACTTAAAAAAAAAAAAAAGAACCAGGAAAAGGAAGAATGTGCACAGGATTCTGTTGATTTGACTTTTTTCTTATGTCTTCTCTATCTTTTGAATTAAGTAATAGACATAGATTTGTTTTGAAAACACCAATACACATTTTTTAATGTATAATTTTAATGTATAAAGCAGATGAAAAGAACAGTAGTTTGACCAATAAATAAGAGGTGGCTTGAAGGAGACCAGTATAATGTAAAATCTGGGATACAGAAACTTCTCTGCCAGGGACTTCTAAGACTGAGCTTGAGTTGTTTGAGAAGTGGAAGAACAGAAAAGGAGGAATAAGCATGTTATTTTTTTTTTTTTAACAGTCTTACCGCCCAAGATGAAATTATATTTAGTAGTTAAGATTCTGCACTTACATATAGTAACACATGTATTTTAAATATGTTCATCTGATTGAAATTATGTGGTTCATATATGTAATAGTCAAGATAATCTTCTTTCTGTACATATAGTGATATTTCTACCTGATAGCGAGACCTAAATTGTATTATTCCAATAATAAAATCAGATTTTTTTTACTTGACTACAAAAAGACTATAGAGTGCTGGACCCAATATATGTTATTTGTATTTAGTCATATCAGTCCCACTGCTGTGGACCCTTGTGTTCAAATATTGAAAAGTTCAATTCAAATCTTTATTCATATTTCTCAGTTAATACTGTGAAGCGTTTTGTTCTTAAATCTAAGAATCCCTGCCTCAGCTCTTCATATAAAACAGTATCACTGACATTTTATTTAGTAATTCTGGCGTGGCAATTAAAAAAAAAATACTAGTCACATTTTTAATAACTGCCAATATTGGAATGGATTTAGCAATGCAATGGTTATAACCTTGGAATAAACATATGCCTGCTCTTTCACTTAACATATTTGTATGAATGTAAATAGAAGAACTAACAAATATTTCACAATTTATAATACATTGATGGTTTATGTATGTAAAACATTACAGAAAGTTGAAAAATGTTTCTATGCATTCTTCATTTTTTCCCATGATTTGTATATGATACACACTGGCTTTTCTTGTAGTAGCATTTACTTGAAACAGCTCATGATATTGTTTTTCATCCTTTTGCTTTTTCACCTGAAACACTGCTGGTGCCAGTATTGCTTCAAGCTCTTTAAAAGTAATGGTTAAGGGCCAGAAGTGCAAAGACAAGGACAAAACACCATTGCTTCAGGGCTGTATTCAATTCTCTTTAATCAGGCAGAGTTGCCATTGAAATCAGTGACAGCTCTACTTGAATAAGAAGGGCTGGATAGGGATTTCAGTACTATGAGCATGTAACTTAACAATCTGCCCTACATGGCGGGAAAGGACTAGCAAAGGAAGAACAAACAGTTTCTCTCTGTTAAAAAACACTCTTTATATTCCATTTCTGTGGAATTGAAATAAAGCTGTATTTTTTTTTTTTTTTGCTAAACACGTTCTTTTCTGTCTTACCGCTCTGTAAATATGTGAACAACTCAGCCAAAATCCCTCATCCCTATCCCTATACATCTCTTCCAGTATCATGCCCACTTTTGTACAGGTGAGTTTTCCCACCTAAGAAACTTTCCTATCATGGCCAAAAGAGAATAAGGAAGAACCTAAGTGCATTAACATGACCTAATGTAACCTAAGTACTCTGAAAATAGTTTAAAAATCTTTCTTCTTAGCAGAAAAATAAAAAAGTCTACAATATATTTTGAAATCAGAGGATATTCCCCAGCAGACTGCTTTGAGAGCCAGAGAGTCATGACTTAAGTCACTTCTTTAGAACACTCTTAATTAGTACCATGGGAATAAAATGCCAACGATTTCTTGTCAGAAAATAATGATAAATGGCAACTTGGTGCTCTCCTGACTTTAAAATATACATTTTTGATATCCTTTTATTTTCTCAGATATAATGTGTTTTGGTGAAAAATATGGTAACTGTAAAACACTGAGAAACAGCCTCAAGTGTGAATTTCCATGCTGCTAAATATATTGTCCTCATTTACTGACATGAAGAGTCACTTGGCAGTCTCTGGTGCAATAGAATTATAGATTATGCAATTCTTAATCAGCTGTGTAATGCACAAGCTTTCCTTACCCAATTGTACCAGTTCAATTTAGGTCATTAAAACTGCCACAAGGCAGCTTTCCTCCTCTGGCATTGACTGTCTGGAAAGACATGATTTTCCAGCAGTACAAGTCAGCAGTCACCTTCTGAGAGAGCCGGTGTGGCTTTTAAAAGCTGGTTCAGCACAAGAAGAAAAAGAGAGCTGACACTAACTATAGTTGTCAGAAACTCAAGTACTGGGCTTTTAAACATCTCAGGCAACCTAACTGGAATGGAGTTAAAAACAGAAAAAAGGAGAATTAGGTGAATTAAACAAATGGAAAAAAATAAGCCTAGAAAAGATAACAGAAGAAAGAAAAATTAAAAATAATGCAAATAGAAAACAAAGGTCAAATATTAACTCCCTATAGGAAGGTATTGAAAATAAACCAACAAAAAAATCTATTCCTACTTAAAAAAAGAGTTCCAAAGCTTAAAGTAATGAGTAATATTTCTCAATTAAAATGGATATTTTAGGTTTGACACTTTATGACACTGATCTCTATTCATTGAAATTATATGAATTTCTCTGTTAATCTCAGTCTGTATCGAGTGTAGTCTCACAAAAGCACAGAATCAGAATATTTTGACGGAAAAGAAAACCCAAAAAACCCCCAGAACAATAGATGAGTAAATGTATGTAAATATTATTTATTTATATATACCTACAGGAATTTTCCAAGGATACATTTGCCCTATTCACCTGCAGTTTCACAGGTGATATGCACTCTTGTTAAACCAATGTATGGTGGCAAAAAATAACACTGTACAAATAAATAGAACCTATTTTACTGAAGAACCTACTCACAATATGCTAGTATTTTGTATGAAAGCACATCTACAGAAGCAAAGTACATGATAATATCCATGAGTACTGGGCATTAATTCGAGCTGACATTTGTTTGCCTAGGCAGGCTAAAAATATTAGTAAATATGAACAGCTTATTTGAGATGAAACAAGGAGGAACTGGTTACCATGGAGGGTGGCAGCAGGGAGAAGAAGAGAGATTTATGTTTCAAAATTCAGCCACTGAAATTAAAGCAAAACTCTTACATATAAAAGGTAGTGGATAAATTCATAATTGGTCTGGATTTTTTACTAGTTATTTCACAATAAGCTCTAGAAAAAATATCTTTCTAATAATCTACTAGAATTATTTTTTAAAACAGGAACTAGGTTAAATGGATGGTTTGTGGAACATTGGTTTTCCATGAGCAAGTTGTCCTGCCTCAAGGCTGGTATCTTAATTGCATCTGAGCATTGTAGTAGTTTTCCAAGATGGATAAACTATGCAGCTCTTGAGATCTCCGCTGAAACACAACAAACTAGAACAATGTTAGTTAGTAAAGGCAAAATGGATCTTAAGAGAGAATGGAATTTTTTTAATCTGATTCTGCAGATTTTTGTTAAACAGAAATAGGCAAAGATGGAACGAAAGTAGCAAAATTGAAATCATCAGCTCTAGTGATAGCTGTTTTAGGGGAAGAAAGGAAAAAAAATCAGGTGGATTCTCAGTTTCTGGGTCATTCTCATGTACAGGCTTGAATATATAAATAATATCTTATTCAATACTCTGGCTTTAGCACAAGGGAATTCAGAAGATATGGGTATAGAGTGAAATATCTAAGAAAGAAACATTGCATTTTTAAGTGGACTTCTATTTGAAATCAGAAACATAACAAAGTGTCAGAGTTCAAGGAGGAAACTTATCAAAGATAAATTGAGGATGGTATAATTTCTTTTGGTAAGACAAAAATGACAAGATGAAGAATATTCTAATATTCCATGCTTTAAAATGTACAGAATTCTAAGGATTCTACATGGTTTTCTTTTTCTCATATTCTAAACAATTTGGAGCTTTGGTTTGGATGAGAAAAGTAGTTCTGGCACCAAAATGCAATTTATCTGTTTCAGATTGTGAAAACTCCTCTCTCAATTGACCTATATTCAAACTTTGTTTTCGACTTGGCAACACATAGTTCTATCAGTGGATTTTCAGAGGATGGTGACTAGTTACTGAAAAGTGTTTATGTTCCAGAGTCAATGGGAAACTTTAACTAGAACAACCATGCTGTGTCAAAACAAAGACCCTTCTTGACACTGTCTTATGCACTGGCTGATACAAATTGTCACACTAGGAATGGTCTCTTTGGTGCCACACTTTGGTTTCTCTATATTTGCCATCTCCAGTAGTACAACACTCACTCACTTCCCTTTTTTTTTTCAGTTACTGTCCCTTGAGATAATTTTTTCCCTCAATTCTGTTTTTATGCTCTTCATTTGGGAACAGAAGATATTTAAATATTTTTCAGTGAGATAATTGCATGTTGCTGATAGGAATGAGTAAGAACTCTGGCCATTAGTAGTCAGACTGTCCAGGGTCCTCTGTCTAATCCCTCATATGTTACTTTTTTTTTGGCGGAGGAATGACATCTTATTTTTCTCCTCCTGTACTCATTGTTTGCTCAGCCCTAAGGGGAAAACCAACAGGAACAATGGTAGATGATGTTGTCTAAGTGAATAAAATAGCTCTATAACAAAGAAGTCTGCTCTGGTCCTGTTCTCCCTCTTCAAACTATTTGTGGCCCACCATCATGATATGCACAATTATGATTAATATTTTTATCAGACTTCTTTTCTTCCAAAAGTTTAGAGACTGACTGCATCCAACCTTTATGGAGGAAAACTTCTGAAAATCTACAGCAGCTTTTTATTCAAGAGTACTGAAGGCCAACATGCAAGCAAAACTGTAAAGTTACAATTCCCTAATCATCCAGCAGACTTGGAAACGTACAGCACCTCTTTGATGTTTGCAGACAATTGCTAAACTAAGGAGAATGGACTGAGGTACCCAAAGGAATTCAGGGTATTTATAGAGTGTTTTCTTTGCTCTCCTATTTGTAATTCATCCTGCTTCATCTAGGGAATCAGTAAACATAGATTTGCTTCAATGGCCTAAAGAGAGTAGAAGCTTCCCAAAGATGAAATCTTTTATTTAGAAAAAAGTGCAATTGTAAGGTCTATACTGTCACATCTCACAGAATCACTATAATAGCATTTTGAAAATAGAAAAAAAACCAAAACTAATTACAATGTAGAAAATATTAAACCTAAACTTTGATAAGTAACAGTGTTTAATGCAAGGGAATTCTTGGGTGATACTATTTCTAAATACATTCAACTATTTCAAGTTTATAAAATGACCAAGAATTTTTCTTGACAATTAGATATTAGCTATACATATATACAGAAAAATACATCTGTAGAAGAATGCAGAAATATCTTGTGTAACTAACAGATTGTACTAAAGTCTATATATTTCAAATTCGCCTCATAAAACAGAAATAAACATTTAGTGTAGCCAAATTTATTGTTTCACAAAATAGCCTGAAGTTTGCTTACTAACAGTCATATCAATAGCAGGAGTTTATCAGGTGAAGTCATGAAGTCTTCACCAGTTATGGTTGTGATATAAGGAGAAATTTGGAGTGAAAGGAATTCATTGTGATTCTAAAGAGCAATAAACTTACATTATTCATGAGGTAAAAATATTTAGCTTGATGTCATGGTTTAATCCATTTGGCAGCTAAACACCTGTGCTGGTTTGAAAGCAAAACCAGTGAGAGACTCCAAGTCAGAAACACAATTTAATAAGAGGGGAAAAAAAAGAAATGAAATAAAGTAAAATAAAATAAAATAAAATAAATGCAATAGTACAAAAAATTACTGACAGAGTCAGAATACAACCTGACACTATGTTAGTTAGTGTGGTAGTAGCAGTCCAGATGAAATGGTCTTGTCAAAGCAGTGATCCTGTAGAAAGGTCTGGTAGCCCTTGTCCTCTGGGAGTCCAGTGGGTGAAGGCTACTGTGCTGTCCCAAACCTCAGATTATCCAGGTGGGAATGCTTGGCTCCTCCCCCTGGGCAGAGCATCTCACAATGGGATGATCTCATTCTATGAGTCATGCAGTGGGTCCTTGATGGCCCATTAAACAGAGATAGCTCCCAGAGGGAGTTATCTATGAGTCATGCAGCAAGGCATTGATGTGCCCATTAACAGAAGATAAGGGAAACACTGCCCCACCTGGTTTCAAGGGCTCATGAAGATGGGGATAGAATACATACTTTGGGCACATCTTACTTTGTAACCTAGGACAACACTACCCAGCTGCTTGTTCACTCTCCCACAGAATGATGGGGAAGAGAATTAGAAGGGTAAAATTCATGGGAAATTCACGGGTTGAGATAAAGACACTTTAGTAGGGAAAGTAGAAGCTGTATGCCCAAGCAAAGCAAAACAAGGACTCAATTCTCCACATCCCATGCACAGGCAGATGTACAGCAATCTCCGGGAAAGCAGGGCTCCATCACACATAACCATGAATTTGGTAGATAAATGACGTCACTCCAAGGGTTCCTCACTCTTCTGAGCATGACTCCGTATGGTGTGGAATACTCCTTTGGTCAGCTGGGTTAAGCTGTCCCTACTGTGTCCCCTTTTTGTGGACTGTAAAGGCTGACACCCCACACAACACATGATTAAGACAAACTGGTACAAGACAGAGTTCTGATTGTAAGCGCGTTATCTCTGATTATATCTGAGAGTATTAAAAGCAAAAAGCAACCAGCAAGCTAAGAGAAGCAACCATAACTGCAGTACAGACAAAAATGACATTGATTCAATGGCTACAAGGAATAATTGATTTGTTTTGTTCTAATTACTCAAAAATATTTGAACATAAACTTTCTAAAGTTCAAAGCAGGCACACAACTTTGTATATGCAATATAGAATGCTAAAACTTGCTGACAGTTGGATGTGCTCATTAGGAATTGTAAGTCAGCAGCAGCACTACTTTCAAAACCAGAAAACTGTTAATATGCAGACTTCAGCTGAAGGAATAAATCAAATAAATCAAATATTTAGCCTGATACATGTAGTCATTTTTCTATCTGTGCAGTATATTTTCAGATCACAGCTTCTTTGGATTTATTAATTATTCCATTATATTTCCCTTATGAATGCCTTATGAAATTGTATATTATATGAAATACAAATAAAGAATCAGGAGCCAGGCATATCTGGTTCATAGCTACTCTGTGCATCTGAAATCTTTTGTCAAGAGAGCTGTCCCAACTCATTAATTCAAAAAGAGGTTAATAGGGAAACCAGCATCAATAAGCCAGCAAAATCCCTTTTACATTTTTCTAGAATGATCAACACCTTTGAACAATGTAATTCATTGTGGACAAAGATTGTCAGCCTAGTGATATCAAAGGCTAGGCTAAGAGAGGAAAATATCCAGAAAACAAACGATGTATTAGAAACTTACTATAATAATATCTGGGCACATAGAAATAATCCAGTGAAATAGATTTTAATGCTTTGTACTTAAAATATCCTATTGAAAATAATAAAATTTAGATTAATATTAGAGACACGGCAGCTGGGAAGGTAACAAAGTTAGAACTCCTATCTGTGTAATTTACTTGCATTTACAAAGCCCTCAGTTTGCACTTTACTTATAATTGGTCACTCGTATTTGCTATCTAGGACACTTTCCTTGTGCTTCCTGTAAAATTATCTACTGATAGGTCAAGCATTCAGAAGCTTAACGCTGTGACAGCGTTTCAGTTTTGCATAAGGCATTGCAGACTCCTGTGTTCTGAGATTTCTTACCTTTGAGGAAACCAGAATTCAAAGTGAAGTAATTTGAAATTGTAAATAAATCTACCTTTAATCCACAGGTAAATTAAACTTATAACTACCCTGGAGTATCAAGCAATAGCAGGTTGTCCCATCATGATACATAGTTTGAAGCAGGACTATCTGTCAAGTTATTTCATTGGGATGTTCTGTGAAAAAAATACAGTTCTGAACATTTCAAGGTGGTCTCAGCAGGGAAGTTTGAGATTGTTGCATTAAATGTTTGTAATGTAACTCCATTATTCCCATGTAAAATTACTAATGTTAATTAATTAAGGAATGTGCTGCAGTGCCCCTTCTGCACCTTGCTTCTCCCCATGCAACTACAGTATGATGGGTAAAACTGATGTAGCAAAGTTAGGTTTCATGATGGATCAAGGTCGTTCACAGAAATCAGATTCTTCAGCTGTAAAGATTCTGTTATTCAATCACTGTGCCTGAAGAAAATTATTTCCTGCATATCACCCCCTACACAAGCCGACCTATTGTGACTGCCTTTTCTTATTAGTAATCTACATTTAAGTACTATGTTCCCTTAACACCTGGAAAAATGTAAATTACTCTATTAAGAAAGGAAGAACAGAGAGTAAACCTGGTCTGGATTAGAAACAAAAGGCCTCTCCTGCTTAAATTGCTTTGATAAATGTTTGTACTTAAAGGTATTAGTTTAATCTTTAATAATCTCATCTTTCTTTTACTAAAGAAAAGTTCAATTACTGTGTCCTACCTACTTGTTAAATACAGATTTATTGTTCTAACAGTAAAAAGGACATAAGAGAATGTTGAGCAATTGCATATAATTTTTAATTTCATTGTGCTAATTTCATACAAGAATATTATCCTTACCAGACATTAGTAAAAATATAAAGATCCTTTTAGGCTACATTAAAATTTTAAGTGTTTATCTATTTCATTGGTAAGAGAGAAAGCTGTTTATGAACAGACTTCATTGCACTAATTAAGGCACTTATAGATAATACAGAAAACACTTCCTCTTTGGAAAAAGAAATAGTCTTCCTAAAAAATTTCCTCTATTTACTGAAAAAAAAAAGTTATTTAAAAGGAACAAAACCAGCATCTCTCTTTACAGACATTGTAGGTAGTAAGGATAAACCAAAACAAAAGGATATTTTGTACAGATGTTCTTGGCGCACAGAAACAAATCAAAAGAGGCCTAAAAATACTTACCAAATGGATACTTTTTATGTAAAGAAATACTGACAATTAAAACACAGATTAATCAAAAGAAATTAGCTGTAACACTTGCAAAATGCTCCCCAGGTGAATTATCTTCAGGACAATCTCAGTAGCCATCCTATGATCTAGGGAGAACCCTTGACTCAGAGAAATTACTTTGAAAATGTTTGGGATGAGACATCTAATGAGACTGCAAGGTCTACATTTTAAATACCTTACAAATTTCATTTTACTTTAACTGGGACAGGATCTCTTGGAGTAAAAAATACAGGTCTGGAAACTAAGACCCCCTTTCTCGCACTAAGACAGACAGAAATTGAAAAGAAACTACAGACTATATAGCAAATGATTGGCTTGGAAGCACTCTGAACATCCTGTGCCAAGCACTCCTGGATTATTTCAGAGGGAAATAGTAACCCCTTCTCTGCTCATGGGCATGTTTGAGTCATCCTAGATATATTTTGTGACACACCATGAACTACATTTTGTCAGAAGTGTAAACTTGAAAACACCTCTGAAAGAGAAACCTCCTTCACAGACCATAACCATGAGTCTTAACTGCCTCGGTTTTGTTCCCTGGCTGCATGACTTTGAGCCTGTAACAACATTTCTGTTACACTCTACAGAAACTCCACCAGTAGAATTGAAAATGGTAGATCCATGAGTAGATTGCTGCACTGAAATCAGGTATCTGTGCATGGTTGCTATGTTGTCAGAACTGTTCAGTGGGTAAACAAACACAAAATAATGAATTCTAGTTGATTATGCAAATAATTGTTCCTGACTTCTACTCTGCTGTTTCATCTAAATAAGATCCTCCTGGGCTTTGTGATCATTACATTTTCAAACTGAAATGCATATCTGCGTTTAAATGATGAAGTTATAATTTGAAAAGATTTACCAACATTAAATTACAAACGTGCACAACACTGCAATGCAGCAAGTTTGAGCAAGTAAAAAAAAAAAATAGAATGGTTCTGAATTAAAATACTTATGTAAAAAATTCTAAATGTGACATCCTTCAAGAAGAAATATTGATTCATGGTGCCTTAGCTAAAAAAGTTTGTTATTAGTCTCAATTTTCAGACTAAAATAATTTTTCATTTCATCCTTTTTTTAATTATTTTTTTTTTATTTTTAAAAAGCCCCACTGAACAGTTATAGTAAGAGAGTTTTGCTAGCAGTTCTTCTTCAGTTCCTATTAAAAATATATGTGAGATCAGAAACCCTCAGATACTATCAGCTTTATAGACTGGAATCAAATGAGCCTCCACTAATTCTTTATGAAAGATCCTCTTCTGTGATGCCAAGTCCCTCATGATTTTAGGAGCTTCTGAAACCCATGGTACTAGTCCAAAAGGCATCACAGGCACAAAACTAAAAACAAGGACCTTAAGACCCCCCCTTGGGAGTCTCAGCCTTATAGACTGTATTATGTGGATCAAGAGGATCAGGAGGCTTCTCTGGTACCCATGAATTTCCCTGGTGGTTTTGTACTGTCTTAAGCCAAAGCCTTTAAACTGATTCTTTTCCACTTAACGACTAAAAAGTTTGACAAAAAGAAAAGCCCCACAATCTTTGGAAAGTTGGTGAGAAAAACACCTTTGTCTTTTGTTCCCTGTGTGTTCGACTAGGCCCAAACTAAGTCAAGTTATATAGACAAATCTGTTAAAAACATCAACATAGGCACTAAAAGCCTTAAACCTTATACTCATTACATTCTTGTTGGGTATAAGACTCAACCTTATTTTCAAGATTGCTAAAAGATTGTTAATCCCAAATATGCATGTTTAAGAAAAAATCCAGGACGGTAAATTTGGAATTAATGCATAATTAATTTAGTTAGTTTGTTTCACAGAAGATTTTTTTTTTCAAGAATTATAACAGGTCTTATTCTTATAAAGATACTTTCAAGTAAGTTACCAATCTGTAATTCAATAGCCACTCCTTATTTGCTAAAATTTAATTGATTGGAGTAATGAAGAACCAGTAGTCCAAGAATATTTTTATTATGATTCTTTTTCATATCTATTCTTCCATTTCTTGGCTTTTTATTGTGTATTTTTTTTCCTGTGACTTGTGAGAGTCAAACTAATCCTTTCAAGATGCAAACTAATAGCTGAACGACAAATAACTTCTTTATTTCACCTTCTAAATTGAGATGATGCCATTATTGGATGTTATTTTCTGTGTTAGAGGTATCAAATACATCATTAATGCCTTCAGCATGCTGTTTATCTGTGAAAGATAAACACAGCTTTTACTTAATGGCTTGTTCCTTTTATCATAGCGGTATATTACACACATATTTGGTTCATATAGCAACAGTCCATGCATGAGACTGGACAGTGGGCATAAAGGCCTGTGCAGCTGGCAGCTGAATGAAACCTCTGTATAGAAATGGAGTAACAACACTCCAGGTCTTGGTGCAAACAGAGCAATCTGCAAAATGCTGAGAAAAGGAACCTTCTAGATAGAAGTTTATCAAACCATTCTCTCACCATTCTCTCTTCCTTACTGTCTCATATTATTTCCTTCCGTGAAGTTACAAAGCAATCTCTTCTAGTTGTAGGACTCACGATGGACCCCAGTCCTTTGGCACTAGTAATTACTTGTGTAGGAAAGTACTTTATTTACTTTGCAAAAATGGAGTATTGCATCCTTTCTTTGAGGAAAAAATCACAACCAAAACAACAACAACAAAAGCAACAACAAAACTTCCCAAACCAAAACCTTTGCAAACTTAGTGTTCCCTAGGATAATAATTGCAATTAAACATGTACACCAAAAGAGCAGTGCAACTTTGGGAATCAAGGATTCCATTTTCTTACTAATTTTTACTTATATTATCAGAAAGCTACATAAGGCCTTAGGACGGAAAATGCATTGTACAAAATTGAAAGTATAGTTATAATGAACTGCAGCAAATGAAAAAATCTTGTCACCATGTGAACTTGTTCCCTAACACACTCTGCAAGCAACAACCATTCTACTAAAGGAAATATAAAGGTTTCAAACAAGCAGGAAAGGTCAGAATTTCGAAATGTGAACTAGGCACTTAATTTTGTGTTGACAGGTGTTAAGTGCTTAAACACTTTTGTGGATCTGAGTCTTAACTTTTACATAGCACTCTACATGTTCAGAAAGTATACCTCAGAATTTTCACATCATTAATCCACAAAGCACATGTATAATTTCCCCTTGATACAGACCATAAAAAAAAATTACTAGCACAGGTAGGTAGCAGGTAGAGAATTAGTACTCAAGACCTATTTATGCTTCACCAAGCCTATATTCTCCCATGTTACCCAAATTTCTTGTAATTGAAAGATAAAATGATAAAAAAGAAACAAACAAAATGATAATATCATCACTGCTTCCACCAATATTTAATCATAACAGACTTCTACCTTAACATATTTCATAATGTGTCTAACAAAACTTATGAGTTAGAAGACATATGGAGTGTTTTATTTCTAAGTAGATTACCTTTGGTTTGGTTTTTGTTTTATTTTGCTTGTCTGGCACTCAGTTTTAAAAGTCTCCCTTTGTGGTTTTATTTTTTTTTCTTTTGTGTGTGATTATAATTGCAGCCAGGTTTTATTATCTGAGGCTTTATATTTTATATTCTGTATTGCAATTCAATTTACAGCTCCTAACAGCCAGGGGTGAGCTTTCTCAGTGACTAAGTAAAGAGGCTGATAAATATGATTACTTCTGAAGAGAGGGAGAGAAGCGATTCTGGGAGTACAGTTCTGTTAGTTTCTGAACAACAGGAGTTATGATCAAGAAAGCTCAGTGGATGAACTATAGTTATGAATAAACTCGTTTTGATCATGTTTATGAGGAGTTTTCTCTAAGACTTACAGCATCAACAGAGAGAATCTCATAAAGCAGGAAACCAAGTTAATTGCAACAAAGAGAATAAATATCTTCCTTGAAAAACAAACACTAGGAACTGAAAGTGGCATTTCCAGACACCAAGAGATTTGCCTGACTTACAGTTTAGAGCAGAAGGGTAGTTGACTACCTAGCATAGATGTCAGGATAATTACAGCTGTAACTAAACTGAGGTCAGTAAAGGTTTCAAAACCTAACTGAATAGTGACTAAATCATGCCCAGTCCCCTAATGCTGTATGCATATTTTTAGAGGTCACCAGAATATGTGGCTTGAATTCAGCACTGTTAAGTTGGTGTTACACTGATTTTATTGCCATGACTGCTGTAAGGGTGTGCATACTGTTTTTGTCATATGAACATCTCTTTTTTTTTGATAGTTGGGTTACTGGGTTCAAACCATGCAGCATACACAGCATCATTAAATAACTGAGCAAAAACTTGCTGGGAAAATATCAGCCAAAGCATCTACAATTTTAGATCCTTCTGAATATTCCATCAATTATGCTGAAAATCTAGAATTGTGGTATTTTGTTTTATTTTTCCCAACCATAACGACAATGCTGATCTAAAGAAGGATAAGGGGTGATCTGTGCATGATGGAAACTTTTAGGAAAGATAAAGTCTTATTGCCAAATTGCACTTCACAAAGAGAGCTTTTTTTTTTCTTTTTAAAGTGATAGAATTAACAATTACAGGGCAAATTGCAGATTTCCTGTTAGAGCTTTGCCTATATTAAAAGAATTTTTTGGTTGTATCACACACTAGTGTCTTACAGTGCATTTCTAGTGTAGGGCAGTCCGACAACAGCAGAGTTTCTGTGGGATGAAGTGACTGCAAGGGGAAAGTGTCAGAGCAGGGAATAAAAAAAATGTTTTCAGTCATGCAGTCTACTGTTTCACTGTTTAGATAAATTGTGTAATCTTTGAGCAGTAATAATCAGCACATTTAGAAGGTTAAAGAACTAATCCAATAGTTTTCTTAAGTGGGTTAAAGGTAATTTAAATACTTCCTCAATGCCAAAGAGTATGTTTACCCAAAGTCTTCTTTCTGGCAGTGACCAGTAACAGATGCCATGGGGAAAAAAACAATGGAACACAAGTAGAAAAATTTCCTCAATTTTCAGATGTCAATCATAACTAAATTATGAAAATCATAACATTCTGTGGTTATAAATGCCATTAACTAATTAAACTTTGAACTGCAAAACTCTCTGAGCTCCTAGTCTATGTATGTGATAACCTTACCTTATCAGACTGGTCATGTAGTCATCTAGCACTTGCCTAAATTCTCGTATAGTGCAGGTGCAACATATATGTGAAATATACAAGGTGTCCCAATCCCAAGGGCAGACAGCTTGTAACATGTTCTTAGTTTATATCAAACCCACTCCAGTAGGACAGAAGCAACTCACAGAGGAAATTTTTCTAGGCATTGGTTTTGAAAGCACATTGCCTGTGAAGTCACCAAGACTTTTGGACATAACGTAGGACAAATTTTGCAAAAATTGTGTAGAGTATTCTGAAGTTGTAAGAGATTGAAGAGCTGCAGTATTTTTCCTCAACATAATATACATATATACAGGTTTTTAACTTGGCAACTAAGTAAACAAATCAAGTCAAATAATGTATTTATTGCGTGACAATAGGAATGGTACTTCTTTCTATGTTAATTATACTTCAAACACACACTGACGTTAGAACATTTATCAGTATGTGCCTGTGAGTACTTTAAGTTAATCCTTTGTAATTTTACCAAGTTTTGTTCCAACTGGAACTTTATAACACTGAAAGTCCAAGATGCTGAATACTGTGTAAAGTAATGTGTATGTCTACCCATCTGCAATCCACCAGCAAAGAGAAAATCTCTATCTTATTTCATAATCTTCTGCAAAAATATTCCCTAAATTGGGGACCATATGTAATTTTGTCAATGGCTAATATTCTTTACTTTAAGAAATTTAAGTTTTAGTGCTACTTTTTCATATTTTATTCAGAAAATAAAGTATGATATGCTCAGTACAAGCTGCATATTGTAAATCAACACCTATTATGTAATATACAGGAATGATTAGATCAAAGAAGCAAAAATGGTTCAATAAGGTGACATTTCAGTCATTTGAATTACCATCCTTCTGCCACAAAAGCCAGTATTTCTTGCATTGGAAATTAATGGAGGAAGTAGATGATCAACCCACCTCTATGCATGAGTACTGCAGTTTAGAAAGAACCCAGTTCCCTGGGGCAAATTAGTAGTTGTTGGCAATATGTGCTGCTGCTGTTGGTACAAAGGGCAAGGTAATGTAGTAATATTTTACTAGTGTCAGATGGTGCTGTGCAATAAGAGGCTAGGGCAATTTAATGCAATGCCATTTATTTATAATGGAAGCCTGAATCTCCATCCACTGAGCTATAAACTTGCATTTTGTTGGATATAGTCTATTTCCCTAGATCACTGAAGCTATTAAAATCTGATGACTAAGTTATTGATATGGAAACCTGTTGCTGAGCTGTTTAGATCTATCGAGTTTTCTAGCACATATATTTTGGAGGTACTAGATATTTGTTTCTTTTTCAGGCTTTATGGTATACTTAAGCTTGTCACATAGTCACTGTTTATCTTATAGATGATGTAAGAGGAAATATAGCTTTAATAGCCAAATGGAACAGAAGTTCTTACATAGTATAGGCTGACTTATCTTTAAAATCAGCATATTGTCACTAACCCTTAATATTTTAAGAAAATGTTCAGATATAATTTTACAAGAAAAATGTTCACTGTCAAACTCATACTTGTATTCTTGTCTTGGACATTGACATATAATTGTCATCACTGTGAGTTGCCCATTTCTCATAAAGTAATATCTAGAAACAATGAAAAAAGATAGTCAAAATTTGTTCTTGCACTTTGTAATAATTTAAGCTATGCAACACATGTATTTTAGTCTTATCTCTCTCTTCAATACCTATTGCTACAGAGCATTATCCAAGCACTATAGAGGAAAGAACATGAATTCAGATTTCTGGGTTTGATAGGTCTAATATACTCATGGCCACTGGATGATAAACTATGACTACAATAAATCATATCCTGATATGACTGGCTAACAGAGTTCTTTTATGTCTCAGCAGAATCTTAGCAATACCTTCTACTTTTATAATTTTCTTTCTCACTGCCAAGGATACTCGGCTATCAGGTCAGTTTTTTAGCTTTTTTTTTTTTTTTTTAATTCAAGGCAGGGTACACTTATTTAAAACTGCCTACATGAAAAAAAAAATTATCACAATATCTAACAGGTAATTTTTTTTTTTTAAACTGAATTGGGTTTAATTCCCAAAGACATTGAGTGTACCAAGGACCCCAAATTTCAAAGAATGGCAGTAATAACATATGAATGCATGATAGGAGAACAAAAGAGTCCAAGATGCTTTTCCTAAGTGTAGTCCAAAGCTTACTTCTACTGTCCCAGACATGTGACAGAAAACATTTTGATTGTTCTCTCACTTGTTCTGCTAACAGCTAGATATAATTCGCTCAAAATCTGCCCACAATCTTAAATTTTAAACATCTGATAAAAAATCCATCTTGGAAAAGTCAGATACTGAAAACTGAGTCCAAACTATCATTATGGCTATTACAGATGATCCACATGGCAGATAGTCCTCAGATCCTATTGGAGTATACATTAGTTTTCTACATAGAGCAAGTGTAGATAAGAGGAGTAGAAAAATATATACAGTGAATATTCATGCTCTTTTTCTTGCTAGCTACAAACTTTCTTAGTGAAGACATTAAACTTGTTGGGTCTGTTGGGTAAAACTAATTTTTGGTCTCGGACCACTGAAATCAATGTAACAAAAAAAAATCTGAGGAAAATTTGGAATCCTCTTAGTGTTATGCCTAAGGCTAAACAATAGTCACTTATTACAGGAGAAAACAGAGCTCCTGCATTTATCATCAGGAGTCCTAAGTTTTCAGCCAACATTAAACAGAACTCTTTGTTCTCCTAAATATTGGTTAATGGACATTCGTTTTCACCAGGTCTTTCACATCTGCGTATTACTTGTTTATAGCTACAGCTCAGGCACTTTACCTAGAGGAAGGAAACATATTTCTGAGTAATACGAACCTGTGGAAATTATGGAAAAGAGCATTATGAGATATAAAATATATCTGTGGACCTGTATCTGTTTATATCAGATAAGACTCAGTCTAATGAGCAGTGATATTTCCAAGGATGATTACCAAATATGAATTAATAATGTATGTTCCATTCCTGCAGCACTGTGTTCCTGCAAGGAGAATTTGGGGTAACTTTGCTTTAAATACCCTTTTAATTGTTCACAACAATTACAGAAATAACTTTATTGGCAAAAAGAAAACTAAATGGAAATTTTATTTTGTCCAACAGGGAAGTAAAACAAACAGAGAGACTTTTCCTTTACTAGTTAGTAACTATCAATTAATGGTCTCTGAAAAGTATTGTGTCTGTACTAACCAAGTTTTTCAGCTTTCCACTTCTTTTCTCATATATATTTTAGGTCTATGTGCTGTGTTATAAATCATAGAAATGAAAAGTCACAGCAATGCCGCCTAATGAGTACACAGACTTCAATCCAATAACATCCAAGCTGTGAACTGGACTGCATGATCATCATGCCCTGTACCTTTCCAATACTAACAAAGCTTAAAGACTTTCTGTTTTCTGTCTGACAGTTTATTTGGCTTAATTTCTGAATTTAAACTCAACTCTCCAAAAGAGATAGTGGTGAAACTCTTGAATTTTGTACTTGATTAGCTGAAGGAAAAAAATATGACATCTCCCTAGCAATAGAGTTGAGATGAGAGATCCCATACCTTTGAAAGAAGGAGGATGAAACCAGCATCATCAAGGATCAGTTAAAATGAAGTTGTTAAAACTATGATTAATTTAGGCCACCAGGTGATCAAATATGCTGAGAGTACAGGGTAAGATAGAGAACAGGCACAAAGGAGCAGGGCTAATCCCTGTGAGTTAATTCCTTCAGCTGAACAACGAAGACTCCAGTATTTTCTACCATTATGAGAAGGAGGTCTCAATAGTCACAGCCAAAAGTCCCAGATTCTTGCCTCTTAAGTCTCTAGACAGAATGCAATATATGACTTAGTATGAAATTATATCATCAGGGCAGACCTTCTTTGTATTCTGAAAATCTCTACAATGAAGAATATATGCTAAGACATAAATTATGCAAGTAAGAATTATTTAGCATTACACATTCATTCAGAAAAATAAAAATCTGTCATGTTCACACATGTTTATTTGAGACATTTCTACAGATTAAGGCCTTTAGGCAGCATATTCTCACAGGACCAAGAACTTAAAATCATTTCTATTCATGCCTAAATGAAAATAAATCAGTACATGCAATCTTAATTTTATTGGCAGAATGTAATAACACTGTAATCTTAAAATTTATAACATGTAATAATGCCAACTATTTAATAATAAACATCTCAATTGACATTATAATTTTAAGGACCAGAGACAGATGTATTCCATCAAAATTCCTTTAATGTACAAAGATGTTAATAAAGAAGAAAAAAACCCTCCCAGTTTAAAATCAATGCCTGTCTAATTTTGTGAAACTATTGAGATCTCTCAGTACCTTGTTAACTTATGCATTAAGTCACTCTAAAAGATTACAGTGCTTTTTGAAAAGTTTCAAGGACACAGTGAAGAAGAATTAAATTATCAAGTAATGTTACTGCTTGCTCTTGTATTTACATTTATCCTGGATGAAGTTAATTTATTGTGGGGGAGGGGGCAAACAGAACCATACATCACACTAATGCAAAGTCCATGAAAAATTTGTCCTTCATGCTGTGACTGGACACTGTCAAGCAAGGTTTACAACCTTTTTATCTGTAGCTAAGAAAGGCTGCAGTATTTAGCTACCTCCGTTGCAACTAGATATTTTCCCCTGATTATATTTATGAGGAAAAAGTGGAAAACAATTCATCTGTTAAAAAGAAATAACCTCTAAAGTATAACCTCCAGAATCTGAGTATTGATTCTCTCATGTTTCCTCAGGTGGCAAAGTGGTGAAACACAACCAAGAACATCCAGAGGCAGTTGCTGCAGCTTCTGTACATAGGACTTGAGGGAAATTAAGATTATGCTTTCATTGTCCATAATATTGCTTTGGTTCCTTTTACGTTATGTGCATACAAATTCCCATGTGAAATCCATGAAAAATGAAATTTAAAACAGACTGCAGTCATTACTAAAAAGCTGTCAGTTAAATCGTGTAGAACAGGTACCCATACTGAGATTGAAGTCTCATCCATAGCAACACTGAAGAACAGACCACTGGAAAATAAGATAATGACAAACCCATGATACTTTGTTTTAGCAAAAAAGAGTTAATTTAAATTCAATTTCAAGTAGATTTTGAGTATGAAAACTTAACCTTATTTTCACTCATATTCTAAGTATTGTAAAAAAAGCCTAGATTAGAAGCTTTGTTCAGGAGAATTTATATTGTATTCTAAAGCATATGAATAATCACAACTCTTTGTGTTTTTTAAATTAGTTTAAAGATGATGTTTACACATTCCAGTGTTCTGAAAAGAGCCAAATCAAAATGAAACTAGAGGTGAAAAAACCCACAAAAACCAAAATCAACCCTTTGAATGAATAATAAAGTGTACAGTAATAGTTTACTCTTCCTCTAACCACAGGATTTCCCACTGGGTTTTTTTCCAGCAGTATTTCCATCTCTGTCAGCTCATCTCAATTGGTCTGTCTGTTTCAGAGGCAGGGATGCTGTTTTATGCCTGCTGCAACACAGAACTCACAGCCATATGGATTGTCCCACAGAGACCCCTATGGGCTCCTAGAAATGCTTTGCAACCCACATATGGTTCTTTTAAAGGTATTTTGCTCCTTTCTATATTCATAAACCTCACAGGTAATATGATAAGACTCAAAAAAAATAAAAAATTCTTTATGCTGCCACAGATCACAAATGCATATAAACAGACCAACTTAATGAAGAACCTGTTTATTAAGAAATACAGAATCAGTATTATCAGTGCATCTGCTAATGAGTCTGGAAGCTCTTTTTTCCCCTCTAATAGGGCAAAGAAGATAGTATCAGTAAGGAAAACAATTAGACATTATGCACTGTATAATCTTTTTCTGGCCAAAATTATGACATTGCTCTAAGCAAAATCTATTAAAATGTGGTTAAAGGCCCAAAACTATTCAATATATCTTGTGAAAACGCTCTGTGGAAAGCATAGTTTTAAAAGTTTTTTCATTAATATAGGATCAACTTTTATTAAAATATCGATGTTTAGTGTATTTTTATCTGAATTTTATTATTAACATCACCTTTGAAAATACAACATGTAAGTGTAGGCAAATATTGAAATGGGCAGTACAGGGAACTGCTCAAGAAATTAGTAAATAGGGTTAGAACTTGACAGAACCTGGGACATCTGAAATTTAGCTCTTACCTTTCCTTACTTTACTGGTGAGAGAGAATTGCTACCATCTTTTCAGGAATTGCATACTTCTCTTGCTCATTCCTTTCAGATTGCTTCTCAAGCCAGCATTTGGCTTCCTATTCTGTGATGTATGCTATAACTTTTATCCCTGTTTAATAAACTTTGTTAACAGACTGTCGATATTCCGCGTGTAATTATGCTTTTCAAAACCAAACCAAATCTAAATTGTACCATTATATTTCATGCTGCAAAGGTTTTCACAATTATTTCAGTAAACTATACAAAATAACAAAGTATTGACCTTTTATCACTCTAAATAATAATTATCTACCAGTAGATTACCTGTAACTTAGCTATGAAAATCAAAGTAACAGTTTTTTTGTGCCAAACTGATACGTAGGAGTTTTGTTTAAGTGATGCTGGAGCAATTCTGTGTGAAGCAATAATAATCATGCATTGTCCCTCTGAACAGACACAGCACACACATGCAAATGTACATCACAGTTTTTGTCTTATCCTGCAGCAGTAGTAAAACCATAGTTATATTAGAGGATTAGAGACTTCTTAAAGAACAGCCTCTTTCTGATTCTTCTTTGACCAATTTTCTTACTCTAAGTGTAAGCAGTGGCATCAAGAAATTCTGTTGCTGCAACAGTAAATTCACCATACCTTGAAATATTTTTATAGATTTAGATCTATTATAAATTCAGATCATTCACTCCAGGTTTTGCATTTAGTTTAAAAGTAACACTACCAATGAAATTTTAGCTTTATATTTTTGCTGTCAAACAGCTTCCAACAAAGTCCTGATTTTCTCTATATCACTTTAGGCACAGCAATGTTCTTTTATGGACTATGTGCAGAATTAGTTAATGGACTGTACTCACTACTATCAAGAGAATGTCTCCTTGTAGAAGTGAATACAACACTGCAAATACTACATAATATGTAAGCAATGTTTCCCATACTTAGCCGTCATAAAATTTGCATATTTACATGTAATTTCCTGTTGATTTACCATTGGATTTTACACTTATGTTTTTCTGTGGGCTTCTTCAGTTGAGAAGGGAATACATACTTATTCCTATTATTCCGATTATTCCACACCAGAAAAGAGTTCTAAACCTAAACCAAGGCAATTTTTTATACTCTCATTTTGTAACACTAAATTACCCCCCATCTCTGTAATTTGAGACCTCAAATTGCAAGCAGCTTATGCATTACTTTATTAGCTGAAAAGTTGCCTCTGAATTTCACTTTGTGGTTTGATTTAATTTCTAATTACACTTCAGAAAGGGGTATGTTCAGATTAAATTTCAATTTTTTTAACAGATAGTTTTGTTTTGTTAATAATGCAAGAATGGTCTCTGAAAAGAAGATATAAATGATGATTGCATTGTAACATAATTGTAAAAAACTTGTAAATATACTGCGCTGTTTCCAAAGTATGACAAGGAGATCATACAGGGATACAACATAAGATTTCAGCCACTGCATCAGAAACTAAAACAAAAATAGGAACTTATTTTTCTCATAAACATATGGTGGAATCCCATCTGGTATGTCTAACCAGTCTGAGAATTATAACATGTCCTGTTTTTCAAATTTGTTAAGTCTTTACTGGCAACATTGGTAAAATTTTTATATTTGCAATGCAGTAGATAAGTTTGAATTCATGTGTGAATCATGTGAAGAGTCATGCAAAGTGATTTTTGCAGAAATATATAGGTCACAATTTCAAAATATAATTTATAGTTGTCTGTAAAAAGAAGAGATAGATTCTTGATTATAAAAATCTGTATGTGATTATACAGTCAAGGCGAATTCTTACATATTGACATAAAACACAAAAAAAACCTGCAGAATTTTTTTTTTTCTGTCTCATTCTTTATGAACACAGGTTAACTGCAGCCAACAAAATATCAATCCTTCAGTTTGGCGCATTGTGCATTTCCATTGGAAATGAGAATGCACATGTTAGCACAGGTTTCAGGGCAGCATCACTGGGTCTTTTACTGATAAGTGGTAAGTTGTCCCACCTATATCTTTTTCTCTTCTAAATTAAAACATTTTAAATCCCTTATGATATACTTTTCATCATTAAAGTGCGTAGATAAACAGATTTCTGGATTTCTATCAACCATAGTGACACCAAACACTATCAGAGTAACGATGCAATAGTTCTGTATGGGTTTAAGCTGTGCATGATGCTATATGTAGAAAGGTTGCACTAATTAGTTTAGGTAAAAAGAAGAAAACTTCAGAACTGTTAGCTTGACCTAATAATTTCTTCTGAATTTCTTGCATTCTTATATTTTCTACGTCTGAACTCGTAACATATGAGTTCTTTGATATATAATTTAATATATTGCTCAGAAATATACATAGCTAAATAATTTCTACCACTGCCATTGAATGAAAATATAAACCTAGTAGAGCAAACACATCCTCACTGGTTTACTGTTGAACATAAATAATGCTGATGAATTTAATGGAAAACATGAAAATTTTTATTAAAAAAAATTACTATGAGGAAATATAACTTTATCTGAGGAAGTTATACTGTGGGACTATTACAGCCACAGAACTCTACGAAGAATGTCAAAATCTTCTGGACTCCATTGTGACAAAAATACAAACTGCAGGACCATGGATGCTGCAAGGGCAGGATTTATTTGTAAAAAACAGGTGAACAAAGCTTTAAGGAAGCCCCTAGGTATCAACACTGTCCATACTGATACAGTAACAGATACAATACTAGAGCTATGGATGACCCATACCTTTTTAAAAGTGGCTGCTGAAAGTGACCTGAGCTGCCCTGGGCATTAGATACCCACATGTAAACACCTGAATTATTCACAAGGTGTGTGCAATGCCTGGGCAACCTCTTGTACTCATAAATTCCATTTTACATATACCAATTTTAAAATTTGAAATAATTCAGTGCAATTGCCTGAAATGCGTCTTTATAGGTTACAGGCATTATAACACAAATAAGCCAATTCCACCATTGCTTTAGGTAAATATTTGCCACCCTTGTTTGATTTTGAAACATCTTGACCAATGAAAGTGAATGCTAGACTTGATAAGCTAAACAATCCCAAATTTATCATTGAAAGTAAATGGGATTTCTGTTTCCTTGATGTTTCCACTTTTTTGACAATTATGCAACCTTTTTTTTTCCACAGTGTAGGCAGAAATTGGGTGTATTTCACCCCGGCTATGGAACAGAGCAGTTCTTAATACACTCCATTTATCTTTAACTCTAAACTACTTAACTATAAAATACTCTGTCAAATACTTAGTACTTATACTCCAGTTTGCTATCTATACTCCAATTCTAATTTTATTCAGAATGTGATACCTTTTGAAAGATACTAACTAAAGAAAAATAATGTAATCTAGTGTCAGACTGAAATAATTTCTTTAGTTCTCCTAATGGTACACAGACTCTCTTGAAACCTGATATCTTTTTTGCTTCCCAGGATGTGAAAGGTGAAGTCTGATAAAAATTACAGCATAAGAACCTAGAATTAATGATGTATCTACCAACCCTCTTCCAAGTCCAGTTATTGCACTTATCTTAGATATATTTTATCACTGAACTCGTTATGAAGACCTTTAGAAGTCTGTCTTACCAGATACATAAGGACTGTGTTTTCTTCCTGTATTGTCTTAGTGTTTACAGTAAAGAAAGAAATCACTCTTTTTTTGCCATGTGCCCTTTTAAATTAATGCTCATTTATATCTATCTATATATCTTAATTCACATGCAATTAGGCAACATTTTCTGTTTCCCCAGCATGACTTGAGTTTAATTCCTCCTGCTTTAATAGATTTTTTTGCTGCACATACTGTGGTGTCACAAAGAACAGTATTTTGCTCAGTGACGCTGTGCAGATGCTTTCAAATCCCTTCCTATGTGAAACCAGGACAAAGGCAGAGCATTCAGCCTGCATTTGGGGGTGGAAAGATTTTGAGGTTTCTCCAGGAGAGAAAGCTTAAGTGCTGCAGTTGAGCCTACACTCCTGACTCGTTTTTAGAGCGGCACAGAGCTTAGAAGTGAGGAGACAACACAATAAAAAACATCCAAAATTTTACCTGGAATACAATGTACAAAGACTAACCTTTGAAGATTTCTTTAGAAAAGAAACAGACACAAAGTTTTGTTCCAAAAGAGGTGTAATCTTTCTATTGGCCATTTTTGATGATACAAAAGGAAAGTCAAATCTATTAGGAATATCAAAGCTTCCTCCAAAACTGAAAAGTAGCAAGTTATCAGAAGACAGAAAAACACCCTTGAATAATTGGAAAACAGCTGCCTGCTCCGTAGAGAGTTGCTCTCTTGAGGTTTTAAAATGGTTGTAAGAAATGCAGCTCATGACGAACAAAGGACAAGACTATGAATTTGTATTGAAATATTAAAGTTCTAGTAGAATATATATTATTGAATGTAAAATAACTAAAATAACTAAATTACTTAGTTACTGCAAATGTCTACATTAGCTTAAGGATTATTCTGGTATTGTTACTTATTTGAAAAATGCTTATGCTGCTTATGTTCATAGGATGGTGAGAAATAAAACAAAACCTAAAACACCCTAACTCCCCCTTCCTTCTCCCCAGCCTCAGCTTCATTCACTTCATTCCTACTCTCCACCCCTGAGCAGTGCAGGGGGTTAAGGAATGGGGTTTTGCTCATTTCATAACTGCTTCCCTCACTGATCCTTCCCTCTCACACTTCTCCCAGCTCCGACATGGGCTCTTCATGGGCTCCTTCAGGAGATCTCTACGTGCTCCAGCATGGGGTCCTCCACAGGCTGCAGTGTGGATGTCTGTCGCCCATGGTCTTCTTCCCACGCTGCAAGGGAATCTCTGTTCCAGTGCCTCGAGCACACTCCCCTCGCTTTCTTCAGGGACTTCAGCGTGTACAGAGTTGTTGCTCTTGTATATTCTCACTCCTCTCTCTCACAACCTTCACTATGGCATTATTTTTCCCTTTCTTCACACCTTTCTGCCAAGATGCCCCCACCTGGGCTCAGAGTTCAGCTGTGCTCTGTGCAGGGTGGGTTGGAGCTGCCTGGAACTGGCTGTGTCCAGCACCAGGGAACCAGCACCCAGTAAAGCCCTCGAAAAGTTTACCAATTTCTTCCAATATGAGGGATTTTTTTTTTTTTCAAGACTCCTACTTAATAAGAAACAGCTTTAAATATGTCCCTGCCATCAGAGGATCTGCCAGGAACCTCACTGAAATTAAGAAGGACTTAAGCACTTAAATTTACACACAAAGCTGCTTCATAAAAGCTACTTAGGTTTTGACTACCACAAGAAAAGTGTTAATGTTCACTACAGTCATCAAAGAAATCACATGAAACCATGCATGTTTCCTGCAAGTATCTCGATGGACACCTGATTTATCAAGGCCCTTCATCCCATCAGCCAAGTCATAACCGTGGTTGAGAAGATGAAGTCAGGGAATGGTGAGAATCCCTTTAGATACACAAACTAATTGGAAAGTTCTTGGTTTTGCTGATTAATTCTAAAAATGGATCATCACATGGCTTTTTTCTATTACAAACATAAAGTATAGTGTTGACCTGTCATCAGAGATGAAGAAATATTTTAAGTACAACTGGACAATCATATGCTCTCTAGAAGTATTTTCTTCTTCTGACAAGTCTTCATTATGGTTTATGGCTTTAATTAGAGACAAAATATAGGAAAATATTTCAACTGTCTCAGATACTAGACAAAAGTAATTTTTCCAACAATGTGAGCTAACATCTATATTGAAAGTGCCACTGGAGTATATGATAATACTCCTTGGACTATCTATGCTTCTATCTATTTAAACAATATAGAACATATTGTCACTGCTTTACTGGATGTATCTGTTGTATTGTGGAGCAATAAACAACATTTCCTATGGTAGATTACAAAAATGTCTAAATTGTTTTGGATGAACTTTAGTCTTTTATAGCAGTAGAAATCATTGATTATAAATATTTTAACCCATGTTTTCTTAGAGAAATACCTCCAGCTTGTGGAGATGGGGCAGTTAGAGGTAGTTTCAGTCATAACAAGGAAGTATATAATTATCTAGGTGAGGTAGGTAAACCTTCAGATATAGTAGTCATTCCCTTGAAAAAATAATTGGTCTGCAACAATTTCTCACATTGTTAATTATCTGGCAGCTAAGGTGAAAACATCCACAGGGCCAAAGGACTCTCTGCAATGAACGGTTTAGCCTTTTGCAGATCTCCTCAGGCTGTACCTGCAGAATAACACAACAAACTACCATAGTCCAAGTGACCTTGATGCTGGATAGGCTCATCCACTTATAATTGCTCTTTTGCAGCTGGAAGGCTTGGCTCATTTTTTGCTATGAAACATTTAGTTATTTGTGTGGCAGACTTTATGTGGAAATTAGCTGTTGGATGATCTGGACTATGTAGCACAGACATAAAGAGATAGAGTGCTAAAAAAATAATTTTTGTGCTCCGGACACTGGGCAACTTTTGCATGGAGAATGAGAGTCAAAAACAGGACAGTGAGTTACTCTACAGATGGAAACAGAAATCTCTGTTGCATGCATCCTATCAATACTGTCTTCAGCTGGATCACATAAGTCTTCCAAAATTTTTATTCTGCTCAGTTTGTAAATTCCAGCTGGTCCCTGGTTCTACATGGCTGCTCCAGTTATTTGCCATCTTAACTACACATAAAATCTCTCTTAACTCTCTTCCCTATATAAAAAAGACTGACCTGCTTTCTACATCTGCTGCAACAGTCTCTATTGACCATTTTAAAGTGCCTTATCTAGGTACAGCTTTGATAAATCTACAGCAGCAAACTCCCAAGGGAGCAGAATTCTAGAAGGGACAGATTCTCCACTTGGGGTTTTAATCAACATATTTGAGCAGAGGAAATTAGTACAGCCAGAGCAGAAACTGCCTCAGGGAAATACTCCAAAAACCTTCTTGAGGCCACTTTGAAACCTTTTGCAACATTTGCTCAAGTACTTTGTTGTGAAGGATGTGGGATCTCAGTCGCCCAACTTGCCTCATGTTCAGTGAGTTGCCTCCACAGAAGAGTGCCTGGGGAAATTTCTCGCTCCCCAAGGAATTAATGACCCAAGTTAACTGGATATGTAAGAGGAACCAGTCTGATCCCCAGCAATAAAATGACTCTAAGAACTAAACTGTATTTTATACTTTTAAATTCTGTAGCATTTGCCATGTTTGTAATACCTCATAATATAGACTTGAAATAGCATACATATTTTAAGTTGGTTTATAAACTAGATTATAGCTACTTCTCAAGCAGAAATAGAAATACCAATGTTCAGAATTATTTCTCTACTCCATTTCCTAGAAGAATTTAGCTTCCTTTTGTAGAAGATTCCTAAAGTCCCACAAAGTAGTACCTCAGCAGAGGCTATATACAGACTCTTTGCTTAAAAACAGACATGTAGGATACTTTGCAAAGAACAGTGGACATGAAAGCAGCTTTACTTCAATACTTTACTTCCGGAAAACTTGGTACATGCATATATTTCTACAGGAACATAGTCACATCACTGTAGGTCTTTTACTTCAGATCTTTTACTTCAAGTTAATTCTTTGACCCAACAGAACTGCTGCATACTGAAAAACAGTTTGAAAAATTTTAGTCCCAGTGCTAGCCAGGTACATAAATACATAAAGTATGGAACAAACATTTGAATTCTCTTTGTTAGAATGAAGAACTCTTAGATTATATCTAAGAAATTCTCTCTTCTGTTTATTTGGCTGTTTTTTTTTTTCCCAGCCTAGAAATAATTTTGAATTCTAAATTCAAATGCTTTGCCTGTCCCCACAGTGATCTCTGTTATCTACCTCCACTAAGAAGGCAGATCCAAGCTGACTGTTGAGAACAATCTTTCACACAAGGTATCACTTGTGGTAATCAATACAACAGAACCGTCCCAGAGACTATTTAATGGCTGAACCTATATAGAAATAAAAATTAAAGAAAGTGAGTTTTTAGAATACTGACAAATTAGTCCAGTTTTAAATTTTCCTGGACTGGAAGTCATTAATAACAGCCTTCCTGCTAGTGGCTAGTTCTTACTATCAGTTATTATAATTATCAATATATATTCAAAGTAGTCAGTCGGTAGCCATCACAGCTGACACCAGCTGTAAAAATTCAATACCAAGGACTTGATGCCACCTAATTAGCAAATTAGCACTGATAGCAGCAGTCATGGTTGCTCTTAGTCTCCATGGTAAAGGTGAGACGGATCTTTAATGGATGTCTTCTCCACACCCACCAAATTCTGGATCTTCCATAAGGCTAGTGAATTCCCAACCCTCAGCCTCAACTCCATTCTACTACCTGCCTGGTCCTTGGGGAATATTACTTTTCCAGGCTGTGGCAGATTCCTTATCCTGCTGTTCATCTGCTACTGCTGCTTTTCCTAGAGCAAAAAAAATATTGTGGCAGTTCAGTAGGCTGCATTTTTCAATGAGCACTTATTATCTGTTGGTGTGCTGTTAATAGCTCTGGGGATGCTGCCCTCAACCAGTGTTCACATTTTCAAGGTCTTTGTTATTAACAGGCACTTAAACTATGCATCATAACAAGAGACACCTGGTATCAAGTCCATGTCAAACATTTCTCATAACAATTTGATATTCAGCCTCACAGGCCAGAACTATAATTTCACATTGTTTGCATTAGGTACAATAAGTATAAGGCCCACGGGCCAGCAATGGTAGTAACTTTTGACTGGATTATTAGGTGAAAAAAATGCTCACACAGTTATGCTATATTAATGTGCTCCTATTTGGGTTCAGAAGAAGCTACAATTAAAGTCTGCTTTGTGTGCTTCTACATTTATAGGTGAAGCATACGTCCACTTTTGCTACAGCTGTTTTGTTAACTAATATAACTGTAGCATCAAGGACTGAAAACTACATAGGGCCAGGCAGTTTTGTTAAATTTATAGCTAGATGAGCTCCCTTAGGAAAAGGACCAGCTTCCCCCTGTTTACCAGCAGGGGATCCCTTACATATATTGATGACTTTTTCTGTGTTGACCAGGTCAGCTTTGGAAAAATTTGATCTAATTTCATACATCTATGGAAAATCCTCCAAAAAATCGAGTTTTGATCCAAAGCCCAACACTCTTCTCTAGGTTCTGCTAAACCTTTATTAAGCAGCTTCAACTGCCTTCTGCCTCTCCTGTTATGTCCTATTAGGCAGAGGAGCCATCACAGTCATCTTTGTACCCATTACTAGGCTTCAAGGAACATTCGTGACTCCTCTGCCACAATTCAGTGCCATATCCAGGGTTCATACTTTACATACCCTTTTGTGACTGAGACTGTCAGTAGCTATTGAAGAAGATAGTAATAAGCTGCTATTCTTGGATTTTGAGCTACATATACTGCATGACAGTTATGTCACCTAATTTTCAAGTATTCACTGGTTGTATCCAAGCTTTTCTCAGCCTCATATATTTAAAACTCTGTGGAATGGCTTAACAGTGTGCAGCTGCTTAGGAAAAAAATCCAAAACATCTATTTAGGCTTCTAAAAATAAGCATTTAAATATACCTAATTACAAAGTACTAGAAACCCCACAGTACTGCAGCTATGTAACCCTGAAGGCAACAGAAATTCCCCTCTGCAGGTTAATTTAAATTCCCTCATCTGATCAACCAGGCATAAGGTATGTATGGGAGACCAGGTTCTTGAACTCTTTCTTCTTGCTTACTTATAGATCCTTTATCTCTTATCTGATTTCTACATTCCAACAAAATGACAGCCCATCTTTCATACCCAAGTTTGAGAACGTTTTTAGACACAGACTCAATTGCCTCATCACTGAATTACTGTATATAATACTTTATTTTTCTTGGTTTTACAAAGAACATAGGGGTTTACTGAGTTAAGGATTCATCTTTAGGAGAAGATGTCCCCCATGCTGACTTTCCAATGGACAAAACTTATTGTCTGATAACTTTTAAGCCAAGATTTCAGGATCTGTAGTCCAGTTTCTCTGAATTCAATCACACTCTGCTCTTACTGGTCTTGTTTTCCCTGGGAAATTCATGTATCAAGAGGGACAATTAAGCTCTTAAAAGTATCTAATTTTCTCCATCCAACATACCAGGACCTCAATCACCTTATTTCATCATTTTAACTGGCTAAGCTGGTGGGTTGACATTACAATACTAAATAAAGAAGTAGGGGGTACTTTTTTTTTTTTTAAATGAATGGTATCTTTTAACAAGATACATGATTCCAGTAAATGCAAGAACAGGTGTGAGACGGAACATGCTGCAAGCAGTCTCTGCAGTAATCAAAGAATGCTGTGTTGCAAGTTTTCCTTTGCTGATCAATGGATAGAGCATCAATATTGCCTCCTATTAAGTGCTAATAGGGATATGTTACTTACTATCTTATCTATGCTCTCTACTAAATAACATACCTTGGAAAACAATTAGTCTTACTTTGTTAATCTCATGTATATAAAAATTATCTTGATTTAATGTTGGAGTTCAGGAGAGAGGTCAGAAGTTTAAGAGGAAGAATGATAATGCTCAGCAAAGGTAATAATTTAATCTTGGATATAATCACAGTCTTTTTAGTATTCACAGAGATCTAGTGTCAATGTTTAGTTCACACCAGATGAAAATAAATGTATTTGAGTTAACTTCTCAGATGCCAGTCTAATTAAACACTTAAAGTAGAAAATATAAGTGACACATGTAGCAGAGCATAGCGGTATTTACACAGCTTATGTAGCAGCTTTCAGGTGTAAAACATCAATGATTAAAGCACTCCATCGTTTATTTACTCACTACAAAGCAACTGGGCTCAGTTTTATGCAAAGCAAAGGCAGACTTTCATTTTAAATTACCCTTATGGGAGTTAAGTATCACTCAATAATGACAGTAGGGGGAAAATTCTGCTAAAACAATCCAGCTGCAATTTAAACAATTCAATTCTCCTTTACAATAGCTGGGGCAAGACCAGGTGCTAATGGATTCTAAATGAGAAGGTGACTTTTTTTTCCCTTGCTTTGTTGGGCATTTTCTGTTGCTCTTTGCACTTTGTCACTGTTAAGAGAAACTGAGGTTGATTGATAGAAAGTATTTAAGAGTTTAAGCAGAAAGGAGAGTATCTAGAATTTCAGGTCATAAGCTGCCAATCATGTCAAGTGGCACTGGATGATCTAGCCATTACTGCTTGTATTTGAGCTGGGCTATGCACACAGCCAACAAACCTAGGCTCTGAAGCCCTGTATTCATAGATAGTATCTTTATTGCCTGGTGGGTCTGGTTTATTATTTTCTCCAGACCATTTCAGTTTGACTGATAAATGGGTGTAGGTTCCCAACATGACCACACCATGGTAGTTTTCCATTTGAATACTCAGCACATTCTCTGGCACTCCAGTGTGGTTAAGACTACCTCAGCCTATTGATGACTAATGGCTCCCATAGGATACCCTTTTGACTATCAAATGATGTAGGATCAGTAAGGAAGTAGATAGGAGGGCCATTCAAGCTCATTTTTATTCATATTTACTACACATTATACTCTATTTTCATGCTGCAGTAGTAGCTCATTCAGGAGCTGCTGAGAAAAACAGTAGAATAAGTTTTATTTTCTGAAGTTGATTTCAGGAGTTAAAATAATTTCAAAAAAATCTATCAGTGCAAGTATGTGGTGGACAATGAAATCTTATATTTGAATCAGCTTCCTTTTTTCCTTGTGTACTGCAAACAAAGAAGTATAAGTCCTCCTGCAGGGATTGATTGCTTATATAATTTGTATGTTACCATTATGATGATTCTGCATTAAACCTTCTACTTGCAGAAGAGATCCCTCTTTTATAGCCCCATTTTTTATATTTTCTATTCATGGTATGAATATATGTTTGTATTTCATGATTTTGAACTATCGTAGCTTGAAAAGAATAATCTTCATCTTACACCCCTTTTGCTTGTCGTATCTGATTCCATAGAGTTCTGCTTCTAATTTTTTTTTTACATTAAAAGGTTTTTATTTATGTCATTACCCCACTATCTTTCTCTTTCCCAGCCATTCTCATATTCCCTCAAAAGATCCTGTTTTAATTTGATTTGAGCTTTATTTCAGTCACTGTACAAAGACAATTTCTTAAGGTAGGAAAATAATGTCCTAAAAAGCAAGTCCAGTGGGAGATCTATAAAATGACAATCATTTTCTTAAAATATCACAGACTTATTATACTAAGTATTTCAGTAATGAATACTGTACTCCAATCTTTAAGCCTGCAACCCAATTTCTCATTTCTCTTTTAAGTCATTCACAGGAATCCACTGACCGAATTACATTTCTGCTAGCTTGCCATTCAGTTATAGGAGAAAAATGTTATTATTGTATTTGTGCAATCCATTTTCTTCCTTACTTATGCAGTATAACCTTTGATGTTTTAATAAAAATATAATTTTATATGTATATATATATATATATTAGGGATTCAATTTTGATTTAAAACTGACTTCTTGTGAAAAAGTGACAGACTAGGATTATATAGATGGGCTACTACAAAGCAAAACTGATAAGGTATGTCTCTAGTCTGGCTTTATAATGGTGCCCACAACATAATTAAAGAATTCTGATGGTATCTGATTACTGACACCAACCTTCTCTTCCTTCCTTCTTTTTTTTTTTTTGTTCTCTCTGACTTACCCCAAGGCTGTACAATTACTGATCTATTATTCCATTGCCAATCATTAGCTAGTTCTTATTAACAACTTTTTGCCTGTTCCAATAATGTAGGTGTCACAGAGTTACACAATCCTTGTTACTGCATTTCTCCCTGCAGATTTCTTAGATTGAAATGGGCGTTGAAGTAATTTAGACTATGGCAGCAATGAAATGGAAGGGGTGATGATTGTGAGGAGGTAAGCAAGTAACCTAAGGTCAGACTTACTAAACCTTAACTAAATATCCAAATAGCAAGGAAACTTAGGCACAAGTCAACCTGTATTTCTGTTCTTTTTTAATTATCCTTGTACTGAATAATAATATTTTCATATATAAAACCTTTATATTTGAGCAAACAACTGTATGAAATTCAACACAAGCAAGTTCCAAGTGATTAATTATTTCCATAAACTTGCTTCAAAGGCATCTGGCTAGTTAATAGTTCTGTATAAAAGCATACAGAGGTTGTAGTAGATCATTTTTTTCCCCCTCTATTACCTCTAAGGCCCCAAGGCAAAAAACATCAGGTGCAGAGAGTATAGTGGAGAGCAATGAGAATACTTGGTCTAGAATATTTGTCTGTATGAGGTCTAGAAAGCATGACCTATGAGAAAAAAATGAAGAAATTGGAATGGTTTAACCAGAAAAGACTGAGGTGGATGGAGATAGTCTTGAAAAACATAAAAGGCTGCTGTTGGAAAGAAAGGAATATTCTATTTTTGACCGCCCACAGGAGCTAAAATAAAACAATTGGTTTCAGTCTCAAAAACGTAAAAATTTACATTTAGGAAAAAGTGTTTCATGGTAATACTAGTGAATCTTCCTGTGAGACTATGGCATCACATCACTTTTTTTTCTTGTGAGCTGAACTAAGATCTGTTAGAAATAACTGAGGGAACATTGCTCCTGTCTGGGATATTTAAAATACTAGGTGACCTACTGAACTTCATTCCAGCATTATGAATACATTATTATAAGATGATTTTTTTACATGTTTTTTAGGTTATTTCTGTTTATGTAGTAGATATAACATAGAGAGATATTTTTAGGTAGAATAGTAGAACCTTCCAAAAGTACTACTGTGGGATGGGTAAATGACAGCAGTATTTAGATGGTTTTAGACAGATCAATGTGTGTGAGCTTTACTTTGTGGCACAGCTCTTAAAAATCAAAACCATCAGGTTGCATTCAGAAGGCTGGATAGTTCACAACTTGATGCACAGCACTAGAGCATGTAAAAGTTTAAACAAAATAGAATTTACAGGAAAGAAGCATCAAGTCAACCCTTCCCTATGTTATCAATTCTCAAGGTTTCTTGAACTTGTTGAAAACTCCAGAAGCCTTTGAGCCAGGCTTACATGGCTCCAGTTAAGTCCCTGCTGTGTTGTGCATGTCAAAATCCATTGAACTGCTGACTGCAGCTGTCTTAATATACTGAGCTGTTTATTTCTGGGAATTTTATGCATTTGACCAGTTTTGAATTTTTAATGAAATGCCTATGGCTTAACATAGGAGAAAACAATGAAGTAAATGGCATTGATTCTCATATTGCTTACATCAGTTCGTGTTTGAATTAACTTCACAAACGTCAGTGGAATTTCTTCTTGATTACACTAATGAAACCAACTTAGAATCAGGCATGTTTTTTACAACAAAATAAATCTATGTTTATTTTTCAAAAAAGACTTAATTTCCAAATGCTTTAAATACATAGTTAAAAACCAAGTTAATAGCAAACAGCATTGTTCTCCAGAGTTGTGGCTCAATTTTCTCACTCTCATTAGCTAGCAATTTGTACAATTATACCTAAATGGATGCAATGCTGATTTCACTGCTTATTTTATTATAGCACTAAAGCAGGTACAGACCTATCTGCAATGCTTGTTTACAGTATTACTCATAAACAATTTTTTTACATACTCTATTAAAATTTCCCAGCTTGATTAGCTACCAATCTGCACTAAAACACTCAAGTTAAAATGAAAAGCTAATTGCTCTGAGTTGCTCAGATCATTTATATGCAGCACGATTTATTGGGGCTAATGAAGCTCCAGAATGGGATGGCTTCTATTTCACAGCCTTTTTCTGCCTTTCTACTTAATAATAAAATACATAAAAAATGTCAATACAAAAAAGTTCTTTCAGACCTGCCAGGTAACCAATCAATCTGATGATACCCTTAAGTCTGTGAAAACGACACTGAAATCAGTAGAACTCTAGAAACTCTAACTAAAAAAAAATGTATTTTCTTTAATTATTTAAAGAAAAATATGTAGTTAAAGAAAAAAAGATCCTCTCTCAATTCCAGCTTATTAGGTATTTCATACTACCAAAATTAATTTGATTCTGATGCAAATCAGACATTTTTTCTTTTCCTGCTTGTTTGTTTGTTTTGGGTTTGTTTTTACAGAAGGGCAAGGAAATTTGGGAATTCTAAAACCAGAGCCCATGAATATAATTTCTAAATAATATAGTTGCTATAGTTTGAAATATCACCTGATAATAGTTTGTCTGCTACAAACACAGGCTCATTTTCACTGCATAATAGTTCTTTCTTTTCTCTGCCTTTTCTGATGTGCAGTATTCTGCTATGTGCAACATATTTCTCCTGCTGCACCGTTTCATATTGGTTCGCAAGAGAGGAACATAAGCCTTTCATCAAGCACAGTTCACAGCTAGAAAAGGCAAGGCTTCTTATCCTGGAAAGGGAGAGGCTGGAGAAACCACAGAAATCAGGTCTTGGACAAATACTTTGATCACTGAGAAACTGTGTTAAACCTTGTTAGTTTTGCAATGCTCAAGTCTGTTTGTAAATCCACAGCCTAAACCCTACAAAAATCAAGTTAGTTTCCTAAACATTTCAGCTTGCCAGATGCAGAATGTTGATGTCATAAGAAGAATAAGAACCAAGTCCAAAAACATGAAAGGTCTATTTTACCTCTGAAAACTATGCAAGGGAAAGAGGAGGCTGCCATTTAAGTGGTAGAATACTTGCCTGAGAAGTGTGAGACCTGAAATCCATAATCTTCTTGGGCCAATTAAGTTAAATGCTATTAACTGCTTAAAAACTCAGCTGTTAGTTGTAGCTACATTCTACTTTTTCTACTGGAGATAGAATGATATGGATCAAAGTTTCTAATAATCAGGCCCAGTAAAAACATGAAGGAAATTGACTTTTGTGCTGAATCTGGCTGGGATGGAGTTAATTTTCTTCATGGAAGCCCTTATGGTGCTGTGGTTTCAACCTGTGGGCAAAAGTTGTTAATGCACCAGTGCTTTAGCTACAGCTGAGCAGATGCACAGCATCAAAGTTGGTTTTCCTTCATACAGTGCCCCCATCCCCCCAATAAAATCCATTGAGGATAAGTTTTCTCTTACTTTTTCTCATTCTGCTTCCTGAACTAGCAGACCTGCGAGGAGGCACAGATGGGACAGCTGGCCCCAGCTGACCAAAGGTATATCCCATACAATATCAAGCTCTACAGTAAAAGCTGAGGGAAAAGGAGGAAGGGAGTGGTATTTGGAATGATAGCTTTTGTCTTCCCAATAAATTTTTATACATGCTGAAGCCCTGCTTTTCTGCACGTGGCTGAACACCAGCCTGCTCAGGGCAACTAGTGAATGAATTCTTTATTTTTCTTTGCTTGCACATGCAGCTTTTACTTTTCCTTTTAATTTGTCGTTATATCAAGACGCAAGATTTTCCTGACTTTCATTCTTCTGATTTTCTCCATCCTGCTGGGGCAGAGGTGTATGGACTGCTCTGTGGGGCCTTAGTTGCTAACTGGGATCAACACACTGCAACTTTTGAAGCCAACTCAGGAAGGTTGAGCTGAATTTGAGAAGCATAAAATACTTTTACATAGTGATGTGAAAAAGATAAATCCCTTAAGAATCACACAGATACCTGGTGGTGTTTTAAGTCCAAGAAAAAAGAGAACAGGATAGTTATAGCAAAAAATTTAAGAGTTGTAGCCTATTGGCTGGATGTCAACTGGTTCTTTAAAACACTTGCACTAGGCAAACAAAAGTTGTTCTTCCAATAGAAGGTCAGAGTTTTTTCCACTTATTTATTCATAAGTAGAATATGTCCCTGACATGTCAAAGTCACTGGCAAAAAGCAAATAAAAATTCACAAGTGAACTTTGTCAGAGTTAGAACACAGAAGCTATCCTCTTAAAATTGTCAGGGATATTTCTTATAAACCTAGATGGAATGCATGTATCAGAAAAGAAGCATTCTTTGATAAGTAGGTGATAACAGGTATTCATTAAGAGTCCATTGAACTTAGTAATGTTACTTTTACTTTGTCAAGAATAATCCTATCAGTAACCAAATACACATTATGATAACTGAACCCTAAAAAAAATTCACATATGAAATCGCTGTCAGTTTGGAGTTTATTTTGAATTCAGAAATATCTTACTCCGCTCAGACAGATGAAATGTCAGTGCCTTTCCAAAGTGTTAAAGGTTTTCAAAATAAATATTGTGATGACATTAGAAATTAATGTGATAAGCAAGCAGTTTCAGTAAATATCATCTTGTTAAAATGTCAACAGCTAGGCAAGACAGACAAACTACATGTTCTAATATGAATTTGTACCCAGAAGGAAGCTTTACAGAGTAAGGATATTAGAGAATAAATATTTTGAAGTAAATTATATTAAATTCTATTGGAACCTTTGCTTTTTTTTTTTTTTTCTGTCAGGCTTTTTTACTGATGTTAAAAGACAGTTACCCTTTTAAAAATTGATAATCAATTAAATAATGACAAACAACTAAAAATTAGTTACAGATGCCATGATAAAGAACAATATTGCAAGAAATGGGCAATTGCTTTTAGTACAGACAATATCAAACTAGATATTCTAATTGCCCCTACAACCTTAAAACCCTCATGATTTAATAAATCTCAAAGGAGGTGTAAAAGGACTTTAAAGATCCCATGTGTGATATAGTTGAGGTTTTTTTCAGGAAGCACACAGGCATGAATGCAGTGGAAGCTGATACTCTCTCGAATACTTCATCACAGACTGTGCAAAGCAACAAACTCAATCTGCCAGTTTTATGAAAAGTTGAGTCAGATGTAAGCACAATGCGATAATACTAAGACTCCAAATGTCAATAAGAAAAGCTAAAGAAGAAAACATAAATAGAGGACTTGACTCTGTCATATCTGATGTAGTCATACAGAGATTTCAACTCCTTCAAATCTGAGCTTTGTTCACCAAATGTTGAATTAAAAATTGGAAAATAAATGCATGAAACATCCCCCTTCATATCTCCATACCAGGGAATTCTTTCACATATTAAAAAAATATTATAATGAGAATAATTAATAACATTGAAGTTTTTTTAATTTTTTGTTTCCACAAAGAAAGTGATTCTATAAAAATATGTCTATAATGACAGAATAAAAAGAAAATTTTAACAGGGAACATTAACAAAAGTCATGTGTATCAAAAGCAAGCTCAGTTAAATGACACACATTCAAAAGCAGGGTTTTATCTAAGAATAGGCCTCTTCATTGTGGTATATTTCACTAAGTCAGAGTTTGTAAATGAGAAAGAGACAATATAATTTTTCCATTAAAAACTCAAATAGTGTAAAAGACTATATGCATGCTTTTGGGCTATTTCAGCACCCCAAGATGCAAACAGAATTATTCTAGAATCTTCAGGGCCTTTGTTTCAAGATCCAATTTATTCTTCAAACAGAACAAATCCAGAAGGAATACAAATCAATGCAGTTTTCTTATTTAAAAAAAAAAAAAAAAAAAAAGCTGTAGTCTCTGCAAGGCCTTTTCTACTTGTTTGTTTTTCATATTCCCTCTCAGAATAATACCTCTTATTTTAAAAGTTTATAACATATTCAGAGACAGGGAGTACTTAATCTTCTTTTGACTATTTCACCCTGCCTGAGAGGGTGTCCACACTGCAAACAAATTAAAAGATGTGGTTTTAACTTTCAATGCCTTTTCTGTATTACATACCTTAAGCTGAATGAGGAAGAATTATTATTTAAAGCTTATAATATTCTCAAGTATTAATGAAAGAATCCAAATATGGAAAAGATATTTTAAATTAACTCTAGCCCTCAACCCCAATGGATAACTCCTTAGCGAACATTTTCTCATTGTTTGTCCATTTTAATTCAAACAGTCCAAAACAAAAAGGATTTTCAATAGAATAGAGATAGTATAAAAAATGTAGAGTTTTCCTCCTTTCTTAATATACACTACTGCATGGTAAAGTATGTCTCCATGTATTTCAGAGGCAGTTGTCTACAAAACAGTAATATGGTGATTAGGAATATTTCAAAATGAAAGGAATAATGTGGGAAAACATACCCATGTACAGAGTATTCTGATACCACTGGGAAACCCAGTTGATCAAAATGGCTCTTATGCTACTTGATTCTCTTGCCCTTATTTGAATTTAAATTATAACTTTTGCCAAATCCCAAATCCCAAAGAATTTCTGTGATTTTCTCTCAGAACCTGTCTACCATTTACCTAGCAGAAAATCGGCTGAAACTTTCTACGCATTTGCACCTAGACACGGATGTGGATCTACATTATGCTCTAAATGAAGTGTATCTTTTTGGGAAATGGTATGCCAATTCATAAAATTATAGTGTTCTTGACAACTTTGTTTAGTAACGGATCACTGAAAAACACCATGAGCTGCAATGTGTGTGGTAATGAGATATCAGAGACTTCTTGACATGACTCAGTGCACCATGGACATGGAACATAGGTCTGTTGAGAGCCTGGTGATGGTTATCCAATATTAAATGTCATTTAATATGATTGATGTTGGAATATTAAAAATTACTGTGGAAATGAACACTTATGAAAGATCTTGTCAAATTCACAGAATCACAGATTCACAAAATCACAGAACTGATAAGGCTGAAAGGGACCACAGTGGGTCATGTGATCCAACTTCCCAGCTCAAGCTCTAGGTTCATTCCAGAGAACACAGTACCAGATTTTGTCCAGACAGTTCTTGAGTATCTCTAATAAGGGAGAATCCATAGCCTCTCTGGGCAATCTCTTCCATTGCTCAATCACTGCAAAGTAAAGAAGTTCTTCCTCATATTCAATTGGAGCTTCCTGTGCATCAGCTTCTACCCTTTACTTCTTGTCCTATTGCTTGGCACCACCGAGAAGAGCCCTGAAACATCCTCTTGACACCCATCCTTCAGATACTGACAGACAGTTATGAGGTCCCCTTTCCACATGGAGGAAAGAGATGGTATCTCTTCTCAAGGCTGAACAGGCCCAGCTCCCTCAGTCTTTCCTCATAGGAGAGGTGCTCTAATCCCTTAGTCATCTTTGTTGCCCTCCACTGGACCTATTCCAGGAGCTCCATGTTCATCTTGTACTGAGGAGCCCAGAACTGGAGACCGCACTCCAGATGTGGCCTCACCAGGGCTGAGCAGAGGGGCAGGATCATCTCCCCCGACCTGCTGGCAATGATCTTCCTAATGCATCCCAGGATAACATTGGCCTTCTTGGCCTCAAGGTCACTGCTGGCTCATGGAGAGCTTGTTGTCCAGTAGGACTTCCAGGTCCTTTTCCACGCATGTGCTGGTGCATGTGGTTATTCCTCCCCATGTGCAGGACCCTGCATTTTCCTCTGTTGGATTTCAGAATTCTGCCCATCTATCCCACCTGCACAGCCCTGTAGGGTATCAGCCACTCCTCCCAGCTTTGTGTCATCAGTGAACTTGCTGAGGAGGCTGATGCTCCTTCATCCAAGTCATTGAGAAATAATTGAAACAATACTGGGCCCGGTACTGAATCTTGGGAGACATCACTAGTGACAGGCCTCCAACTAGATATATTCTTTTTAAAAAAAGAGAGCAGAAGGTTAGCAGGGGTCTTGTGTTTTAATAAATCTGCTGTGCAATGGATTGATACAACTACTATAGAACCAAGCTATTTCTTTTGACATTCCATTCATTATATTTGTATTAATTTCGTATTTACAGGTTTCTGATTATAATTCACATTCACAGTCCACTAGTCTATGTGTTTCATATTGGCAGGAAAAAATTGCATAAGAAAGCTTTTTGAAAGCTGGACAACTGAAAATCTGGCAAGGGAGTAGGCTCATTATGGATTTTACAAAATTATGATTGTGTTATCCAAATGGTGTTCTCAAAACAACCAGCAGCAATTGACTGTACTGGCTTGCTAAGACTTTTAATAGTAGCATTGCTAGATTCCAAGTTCCCATATGCCAAAATTTTCAACTTTTTTTTTTTAATTATTTCATTGTACAACAAATAACTCAAACTAAGCATTCCATGAGTAAATCACAGGTAGTTTAACTGATGGTATTGCATTGATTTTTTTACTTTTAATTACCTTTTTCAGTATATTTTCTAACCAGAAAGAATTACTATATTTTTCTGAATTACAGCATTTCTGATGGCAGCTTTCTCAACACTACAACATGTAGAAACACTCTTTCAGAATTAGAAATTTTCCTTTTACTTTCCTTAGCTTAATTATTAGCAGAACAAAGCCAATACACCTGGGCAAGTCAGCAGAACACAACCATTTGACAACCAGAGACACAAAACAGGTATTGGAAGAAGAGTTTGATGGCAATTTATCATTCCAAGATCTCAAGTTCCTATGAATTTTCTACTTTCCTAATACTATTTCCCTCTCTCTCTTTCTCCAGAGGTTTTATGAATGAGATTTCTCTCATCTAATTGTATATGTTTATACTGTAAAGTCATATTTCAAAATTAACCATGTTAGAATTCTTTCCCAGTTAGTAAACAAACAATCAAACAAAGAACAAGAAGTTGTGACAAAATAGTTTAATCTCTGCTTTTGAATAACTTGATTTTTCTCTTGATTTTTTTCTGCTGGCTCTCTCATCACTGACATAATAGGAGTTCTGTGTGACTAGTTCATACATGGAAATGTCTACTTTTGGTCAGAATAATATTTCATCCCTTGATCCAAACACATCTAGATGTGTAGTTCCAGGAATCAGTTAAAAATATGTGACCACCCTTCCTCTCCATGTGCAACAGGTCATTCTCCCTGATCCTAATAGGTGTTTGTGCTGGTTTGAAAGCAAAACCAGTGAGAGACTCCAAGTCAGAAACACAATTTAATAAGAGGAAAAGAAAAGAAATAAAATGAAATGAAATAAAATAAAGTAAAAGAAAATAAATGCAATAGTACAAAAAACTACTGACAGAGTCAGAATACAACCTGACATTATGTTAGTTAGGGTAGTAGTAGCAGTCCAGATGAAATGGTCTTGTCGAAGCAGTGATCCTGTAGAAAGGTCTGGTAGCCCTTGTCCTCTGGGAGTCCAGTGGGTGAAGGCTACTGTGCTGTCCTAAACCATGGCTTATATCGAGGTGGGAATGCTTGGCTCCTCCCCCTGGACGGAGCATCTCACAATGGGATGATCTCATTCTATGAGTCATGCAGTGGGTCCTTGATGGCCCATTAATCAGAGATAGCTCCGAGAGGGAGTTATCTGTGAGTCATGCAGCAAGGCATTGACGTGCCCATGAACAGAAGATAAGAGAAACACTGCCCCACCTGGTTCAACAGCTCATGAAGATGGGGATAGAATACATACTTTGGCCACATCTTACTTTGTAACCTAGGACAGTGTTCCTGGTTGCAACTTTCCATAGCAATATGCTGCTGATCTCTGTGTGGAGGATACAGGACCTTCAAAAGCAGGTCACATGCTCTGAATACAGAAGACAGAACACAAATAGATGGCAGAATAAGGAAAATTCTTATCTTATTCATAACTTTCAGTATGTTTATGAATAGTAAATAAGTAAGTAGTTGATCTTTGTTTCAAAAAGACTTTCATTGATTGATTTTGATCTATTTTATTATAACTATTTATGGTTAAATCCAATAGTTTCTTCTTAGATAGCAAATTTTCTATAAGTTCTGAGGAATTCTTAATGAGAATAATAAATTATGTAAAATAATTTCAGTAATTCCAATATGACAGAATCACATAACTGTTTGGGTAGGAAGGGACTTTCAAAGACTATGGGTAGTCCAACCCCTGTGTCATGGACAGGAACATATTGCATTAGACAAGGTTGTTCAATGCCCCATCCAACCTGGCTATGATCCCTTGCAGGTGTGGTGCATCCACAACTTCTCCTGGCAACCTGTTCCAGTCCCTCACCTTAAAAATAAATTCTTCCTATCTAAATATATATAAATATATCCTCCTTCAATTTAAAACCATTGCCACTTGTCCTGTCACTACAATCTTTGGTAAAAACACTCTCTCTTTCTTATGATTGTCCAATATATATTTAAAGATTACAGTAAGGTCTCCCCATAACCCATAACCTTCTCTTATGGAAGCTGAACAACCCCAGCTGTGAGACTTTCCTCATAGGAGATGTATTCCAATCTCCTGGTAATTTTTGTGGCACTCATCTAGACCCACTCTCACAAGTCTATGCCATTCTTGTACCAAGGAAGAGTCAACTCCCTGAATCTGCTGGTCTCACTTCCTTTGATGCAGCTGGCTGTCTGGGCTACATCGCATATTGGCCTGATTTTCATCCACCAATCCTTTGCAGGGATGCTCTCAATCCATTCAGCACTGAGCTTGTACTGATACTGGGGGTTGCCCCAGCCCAGAGTCAAAACCTTGCATTTGGCCATGTCAAAATTCATGAGGTTTACATGGGTCCACTCCTTGATCCTGTAGAGGTCCCTCACCAGTCTTCAAATTTCAAGATTATAACAATATTGTCTAAAAACATGAGACTTAATGATAATGACAACTTTCAAATATTTTTAATTGTGCTCTGATATTATTTTCATGTTTTTCTTATTTTTTCTCTATCCAGAAGGCTAAGTAATTATTTCATATTTCTTTTTGTATAAAGCTCAGCTTTTAACTAACTTGCATTTCTAGAATGGCTGCACCTATCAGCAAAAGTAAGTTTAACAATATGAGAAGTTATTAGCAGTGGCAACATCAAATTAGACAGACTGGAGAATGAGCAATGCAAACCATTTTGTTAAATAGCTTCATGATCCAATAATGACTGATGGTTTGAAGAGAAGAAAAATCTCGACAGAAAAATCATCCAGAAACTGCCTAAGGACAAAGGTTTCAATTTCCCAGTCACTTGCATACCCAACTAAGTCAGCTCGCTCAGGTAGTTTAAATGAAGTTAATGGAACTGTTAGTGGAAGATATAGCTGTCTGCAAGACTGAGGCCAGAGAGGGCAATTCTATTTTCTCTAATAGACAAGGGGAGAACAATTTTACAACACAAGCAGGAACTTGTTCAGAAAATAAGTGGGACAGACTAATCTTCAGTTGCCACCAATTAACATGTTATAAAGCATGTTGCAAGACTGGGTTTATTTCCTTCTCTGCTTTTTGCAAATATTCTTTAGTTATTGTTTAAGTTTTTTAAAGGCCAAGCTCAGACATTTCAGTCATGATAATTGTTGCAGAAAGGCATAAGGAGATTCAGTTCAATGAGTGTACTGTCCTATAAACTGGAGAATGAAACAGAAGGGAAAAAAAGTAAAAATATATGAGTGGATACAAAATTTCCACAGCTTGCATTTAATAGATTAAAAACAATAAGTGACTGTCTGATTGAAAAAGAAAAACTTCTACTGGAGTAAATATTTGTTAACAATATTCAGAATTTCAGAACTGATGCTAGAAATGGTTTGTTGCAGAATAAGTTGTAAGAACCAAAAATTCATTTATAGCAAATATGTTTTTTCCCGGAAAATTTATGAAGAACCTTTGAAGAGCATTAGAACCTTAGAAGAGCATAGTTTCCCCACTAGTTACTAAAATTGTGTTGATTCTCTCAGTATCTCCTGGTTTCACTTTCCAGAGAGGAATGTGTATGCATATCACTGAACTCATTCATTATGAATGATGAACCTCAAAATCTAAGGCTTGGAGGTAGAAAGTCATGCTATAAGTAGCTAGTGCCATCTTTTACCGAATCTTCTGCTTCCTCGGAGGACATCTGCAGCACAGCAGTGTTGATCTCCAACAAAATTTGAATTTTTTTTGAGGGGGAGTAAAACATTTTTCCAAATGAGGAAACACAGAAAGGGGGCATGTTATAGTGGTACTTTATTTCTGCTGTCCCAAAAGTACATTCCACTGTGGCAAGGGTGGCAAACTGCCTGGGAAGTCCATGGGCCTGCTCCTACTGGGTCTGAAGCCTGAAAAACTAAAAAGCCATGTCTGCTTATCAAGGACATAAAGTGGTGCAGTGTGCATGACTTCACCAGTGCTGGGACACAGCATGAAGACATAAGCCCACTTTAGTGCTGTGCAATTTACAGCTGTGGGTGTGTTTTGTGGGAGCTGGGGAGTGCTTCTCACTCTAAGTTATTCACCAAGCACACACAGGTGTTCAGCATGAACACCCTCCAGGTGTTACTCCCTGACATTGCAGTGACAGTGTTTCTATACTCACCCAGAAAACTTATTATTTGTCTGCAGACCCAGAAGCATTTTTGAAATAGTTCCTGTGGGACAGATGGGCACAACCCTTAGGTCCAAAACAAAAAAAAATCCAGAAGATGCACCAGTGGAAATTCCGGATTTCTGAGATCTTTGGAGAGTAAAACTCCCCTAAAGCTATAGATCATTTGAGAAAATCTTGACTCACACCTTTTTTTCTGTGAATCCCAAGAAGCAGTATCCTGGGCTTTGACACAGTTAAACTCTCTCTAATGCTCCCTGGCTTCCAGGGTCTCTCTTGGCCTTTCCAGCTGTTCAATGATTATTCTCAATGCTTGACTGCTTCTCTCAACTACTCACCCTCATCCTTTGTGACAGACCCTCTGTCTTTGATGCTGTGATTTTCTGCCATGTCTTTTTTCACCTTTGTGCCTTTCTCACCATGCATATTTTCAAGGACTAAACTTCTCTCTCAGATTCTATCAGCAGGGATTTAAGATTTGGCTTCAAAGAAAATTATGTTCAGATGAAGCTGATACATCACTTAAGCTCTTAACACAGACTAAAACTTAGATATGTGTGAAACAATTTTCCCCACACCACAAGATGATGCTTTTAGTAAGCACTGAAATGGCCAGGTTTAATAGGCAATGTAAGTAAAGCAGCAGAAATTATATGCTTTTGTTTCAAAGTTCCATACAGCAGGACAGGTTAATCTTTAATGTGTTGTCCAAAAATATATCAAAATCTTATAGAAGATATGTCTTCTACTGGTTGCAAAATTATTTTGTTTCATTCTTTTGAAAGCTTCTGGAAGCCAGGAAAGGAATCAATATCTCCCTTTCTTAAACCCATTCTTTCCAAATTGTCTACATTGTCATGATCAGGTTGTTTCCTCTGCTGCAGCCTTCAAATATTGATAAGTGAAGCCTGCCCCACAAAATAGTTATTACTGTGTAACCAGGCAGGGCCTAAGGTTACCTTAAAAATACCATAGGGAATTGGGGTTGTTTTTTCAAAAAAAGATAAGTAATTGTAGCAATGTTTACTGCGCAAGGTGCCATGTCCAATCAATGTCAAAGGGAATTTTTAGAGCTGATACAGGAAAGAAGGATTGCTTTCATTTGAGTATCCTTATAGCTGCTAGCTACAAGCTCTGTTTATTTCCCTTGTAAGTAAATACTGTATCTGTGCATGAAATTTCTTCATAAAAGATGCAGAAAGGGTTTTTTTTTGTCTCAACCTACAGCTCTTGGGAAAATGAGCAACTCCTCTAAACATGCAACTGCTAGTGTCCTGACAAACTATTCTTATATCTGCTAAATTTCATTCAATTTCCTTTTCCTGTGCTCTAGCTGATGCCTACGGTTTGTGTTTGTGAGATCAAATAAAATCCTCCACAGTATTCCTTTTTTTTTTTTTTTTTTTTTTTTTAAACTTGGGAGATGTTTGTAGTACTATATTACATATGTAATTTGTAGCATACCCAGGAACATAAAAGTGACTCCTTTTCAGCCAGTACTTTACACTTAACCATTCCTTCTTAAAAAGCAACACTATTGAGAGGCATTTTTAGGTTTACAACTTGACAGTACAGTGCAGTGGATTTCATCCCTGAGTCCAAAAATTCCTGCTGCTGCCATGGGAATTGTTAATGTACCATGTTATCCAATGTCAGCAGTAGTAAAGAAAGGACCACACAGAGTAAATATTTAATTGAAAATTTCAGTCTCCAGAGATTCAAACTCTGACAGACATCTTGGGAAAATAAGTTATCCCTGGGCATGTTTAGCAGGCAACAGGTTCTCCTCATCCTGGCACCTTGGACCTTCTGTAACACAAGCCATTACCATCAGATTTACTCTTCCAAGCAACACAATTGGATTTTTTTTTTTTCTGACTTATTGTTTGCTTGATTATTTTTAAGCTTCATTTATCCACTGATACATAAATGCACTTCAATTATAGAGAATGTCAATTAGATTGCAGTTTATTTTTAATAGGGTTTGTAATATTCAGGATCTCTGTGGTCAGAAGCTGCCTTTATTTTTGCCCAGAGGCTCCTCTATGTAGTAGATCTTGCTCTTTTAAAAGGTCAGGTTCATGTGTAGTTATAGATTTATTTATTCTAAAGAATTTTAGTTTACAAGATTACACAAGGAATAAAAATTAAGCCAAGTATGTTATCCCAAGTATGTTTTCCTTTTCAAGGAAAAAAGGATAATTAGCATAATGGTAGAGAAACATAGTATTTTTAAAATGGAATGTTCTCTAATTACATTAATCTCATCTAAAAAGAGTAGATGAAATGTTAAGTGCAAAACCAGCAGAATTTCTGATTCATAATAATTTAGTTCACCTTATCTCACTGCCTTGGGTCCTATAAAATAGCATTACATGTTTTTCAAATTGGCCATTGTAAGATAGTTACATACTGGGAGAACCCTTGGCAAAGCAAAGTCGGTAAATAACAACCATTGCTAAGGCCTCAGGAAGGTCCACAACACTGATGAAGATATGACTTTTTCCTGATCTCCAGTGTCTGTCTTTACTGCACACAGATGTAAAAAGAGATTTAGTTTTCAGATTCACCCTACGTTTTTTCAGCTTCTCCCCAAAATTTGTTTTAGAAGATCATCTTGAATGAGCTACCCTCAAAAACCATTCTTTTTTTTTTTTCTGTCTTATGTCAGCTTCCATCTGTCCACAAACTTTAGTATAGTTATAGGCCTTGGTATCTTTTCTAATCCATGCACTTGAAATTTCTCCTCTGTTCTGCAACCCCATCCTTATCTAAAGAGACACTTTCAATTTCCATTGATAATTTGATTCTATCTTCTTAAAGAATAATTTATTTTGCTCAGGTGATATTCTGTGATATTCTTTGGCTATGTTGTAAACTTCGAATCTAATTAAACTGCGTGTCCCCTCATCTACTTTATGTCAATATTTATGCAAAGATTCCACTAATTTTTTAAAATATCCAAACATAACAGGATAAAAGAAAAGAACCCAAACCAAAGAAAAGTCCAGAGTTTATGCCCTTTACTTGCATTATAAATAAGCATTAAGTGTCTTTAATAGTATATTTTTCATTTAAATTTACAATATAATCTGAATGAAGAAGCAAGTAAGGTATAAACAAAGGAAAGTAGTACAACTCTTAATTCTGGTAGCTAAGGGAAAGTAAAAATCAGTTTCTTCAGACAACTGGACTGTTACTCCATGACCTTTGCTCAAATCTTTGGATGTAGAAATATATCCTGTCTACACTTAGTCTTCTTTCTTTTTCCATCCTGGGGTTTGTGTCCAGCCTTGATAAGAAATTAAATATGGGAATGTAATCAGAAGTTGAAGAGGGAACGGGCAGATCTTCAGTCCCTGGTTTTGCACACCTCTTTTACCATGAGCTCCTATCATCAGATGTTGCCCTTTCTGCCTCCCTGCATTGCATTAGGCAAGAGGTGACCCTATGGAGGCAAAGATGCCATGGACTATGGAGAACTCTTTACAGAAATCCAGTTTTAATAAGACAGTTTTTTGTTTCCTTCCAAAAATAAAAAAGAAAATAAGTGAGAGAGATCTTCAGAAAGACTTAAACATATACCAAATAACTTCAAAATGAAGAATAAGTACTACCATTAATTATAATTTGTAAAAGTTGTGTATATGATAAAGATTGTGATGTCAGCACAATAACTTAGAGGTACCAACACAGCTTACACTCAGTAAAAGGGAGTTCAGTTCCTCAGATTTAAGAATTTATATCTGGGGAGTTTAAAGTAATAGGAAAAATAGGAAAATAAAGTAATATGCACATGCCCACACAGCCACAAACGTTGCACGTGCATATACCCAATCCTTTCACTTACCTGTCTATTCCTGCTTTCTGAAGAAACACTGACTTACACTTTGTCATGGAAGGAAGAAAACAACACATTTACAGGTGGATGTGAGTCTTAAGTGACTTATCAGCAGTGACAGCAGTATGTGTAAAGAACACTACTGTAAGCCTGCAAACAAGTTTAGGTTTAGCTTTTAGCAGAGTAAAAAGGAAAGAGGGAGGCTGCAGCTCAGTGGTCTGCCAAATACAAGGCACATGCACAACTAGGAAAAAAGAGCCAAGCATGGTTGACCTACTTATATCTGATCTGCGTTAATGCTCTCTTATATCCAGTTCTTGAAAGCATTGGACGTTTTCAAGGCCCTGAGTGCCTTCCCTACGCCCCCCAGGCTTCACCTCCCTGGACTCAGGGAAAACTTTGATGGTGCTTCTCTCTGGCTGTTAGAAATCCCAGCAGTGACAACCCACCGCACCTGGGAGAGGCTTTTAACCTCGGGCTCTCACCCTTGAGATATCTCTGGTACCCGAGTCCTGTGCCTCCTTGACTCTGACCCAGAGCCCAGCTTGCAGGTGACTGAAATAATTCCCTGTGCCCGCTGGAGATGGTCTTCCAGCTAATTCCGGCTGCCCTGGCTGGGAATTGTTTCAAGTCTGGTTAGGCAGTGGCTAGCAGACCGGCCACTACCTCCTTGGTAGTTCAGAAGCTGCACGAGAGCTGTTGGTGAGGCTCGACGAAGGTAAGAAGAAGGAGGCCTCTTGGCAAGATAGAGTTTATTGTCACATGCACCCCATGGTGCAGGCACTCACACGTCCCAGGAGAGAGTGAGAAGGAGGGGGGCTCATTGCTTATCAGGGACCAGGGGAAGGGGGTGGATACAAGAGGGAAAACCAATCAGGGGAATGGGGAGGGCACATAGCCAGCAAATAGGAAACGAGGGGTGGGGGACTCCCAGCCTGCTCCAATCCGGGACTGAGTCCCTCCAAAGTCTCTGGAATGAGGGGGAGAGGCTTCCTGGAGGGGGGCAGGCACTGGGAGGAGAGCAACAGATGATTGACAACATATTGCAACAGAGGGGAACAAAGGGAATTTCCCAGGCAGGAGATTGTACCAAATGGGGAGAAGTACAGGGGGAACTTGGGAAAAACCATTACAGAACAAATGATTATTAACAATAAGTAAAAACCAGAAAACGCGCCGCTACAGGTGACCTTTGACTTTTTAGCTTGATGTTGGACTTGTCGCATTACTATGGATCTACCTGATGTTCTGGACTCTTGGCTGAACTAAATGATCACTGCCGACCTCCTTCCCTGTGTCCACCCCTTGTGTCCCCTGCACTGCTGCCACTGCCTGCCACCCCATCACCTTCCTTGGCAGAAGCTGCCTGCTCCTGCTACATCCTGGCAGCTGTAATAGCTGATTAGCAAGTGCAACCACTTAGAGAGCATAAATGTCCTATAAATGCCAGGTGGAAGGTTAATAATAAATAAGCACTATAAAAATAGCCCTGTCTAATATATGGAGAGCACTAAATGACTTGAACTCCTCTGTGCCTACTTTGTAATGGGTGGCTGCCTGGTCAGCAGGAAGGGGGTTGGATTGGCTTCACCTGGTTTTGCTTCATTTTCTGCTTGTCATACTGCCTAAGTAAAGAAGCCTGAGTGATGATGACAGCACAGAAATGATCTGGTGACTGAATACTTTGGGGTCACAGAGATTAGAAAGACCCCAGAATTGTTTGCCATTGACCAGTCTGTGAACAGCTGGGCTCTGGAGTAGTAAGCAAACAGAGGTCCCTGCAAGATGCTGAAAGGAGCAGCAACAGCTTTTATATTAGAAAGGCCATATGTTTCTATGCATGGCACATTCTGCATCATGCACTTATATCACATCTAGAAAAAAATCTGAGATTTTGGCAGCCCCAACACTTGGTGTATTGAAGAGCTTGTGATTAGAGGATTTAAATGAAAACAGAAAAAGAAAAATCTTTCTTCAGAGAAAAAAAAAGGCAAAAAAAAGAAAAAAAGAAGAAAAAGAAGTGTGCAAGTGTAGAACACACAGTGGCTGAATTGTCTCATTATGGCTGTGTCCTTGATCCAGCTGTATACAACTATTTGATTCTCAGGGAATTCCCTGCCGTTATCTGTGGGCTCAAAGACTTTCGACTTGTAGGTCTTCTGCCAGCATACTGACCTGAGTTGTCTAGCCTGAATCTGGGTATTAGTCCTCATTTAGCTGAGATCACTGCCTGTGATCTCTGCTGTTGCACAGTCACAGCAAGGAGTTCAGTGACAGTGACAATCAGCACTACGTTCAGTCTATAAAAGAGAAAATATGAAAGAATTCTCATAAGGGGAAAAGAGTAGAGAATTTTAGATAGGTGAAAGCCAAAGGGAAGGTTTTTCAGTTTCTATGTTCTGTTAGAGCTATTTTTTGGGAGAGAATTTTTTCTGCCTTTGGACAATGTTACAATGCTGAGTTATTAAAAAGAAAATGTAATCATTCTCATAGTTGTGATTCTGCCTAGCAGGCTGACAGGTTGAGCACACATATATAATACAGTCTCTGAAAAACAATCCATCTGATGTCAGGTCACATGAATGAGTCATGACTACTTATCAGTGTGTCTGAATATTTATATTAGAAAAAAATTTTGTGTTATACGGTACCATGCTCTGTGTCAGATAAACTTATGAACCTAGTAGATAGCCTAATAGTCTCATTGCTGTACATACCTAATTTTAAACACCATGTACATATTATATGTTATACATTAAAGATAGCATTCTATTGCCTCGCTGTAGATACAAGTTTTGTTGTAGCATGTAACAGATCTGTAGGAAATCTGAATGTCACTTTCTTTACTCCAGCAGTAATCATAAATTACTTCATGTCAAATATCCTGAGAGTCCTCTGTGGGTTTCATTTCATTATTTGGCTGTGTATATACCTGCTGCAAAAGCAGTGTTCAGTTACCTGGGGTCATTTTCATTCATAGGTATTCTGTAGACCTGTCATTTATAAATACCTAGGGTCCTTGTACACTCAAGCATAAACTGTTCATTATAGCTTCAATCATTTCACACTTACTGAAGTCAATACAACACTTTTTAGAAGATATTTTCTAAGAAAAATGTACACCACTAAACTACTTAAACTTATTTATAACCTCTTTTTAAACATTCAAATAAGCACTTAGTGCCTGAATTAAATATAGCTCTTGTAAAGGCTTCAGAGACTTTCAGATGTCTTCATATGAAAACCAGAAAATTCTTAGTTCAATTTTATTTATGCAGAAGTTCCCTATGCCTGCCTTTGAGATTTAAAATCATAATCTACTAAATTATGTTCAGAAAGATCCGCTCAAAGAGAAGACTGAAGAAATCAGGTCTATCAAAAATTCCACAGGACCTTTTCATTTTTCCAGTGCTAAAAGAAAAAAAATCTGAAAATCAAATAGGCTGAGGGAAACATTTAATAGAATTAGGGGAGAGATGTTCAGTTCCTGTTTGTGAACACTATTCAAAATTCTCGTATTTTATATCACTGTTCCAGGTTTTATTTGCCCCAAAAATAAGAAGAAAACCTGCACTCTTTTTCAAGCAAAAGAGCATTTAAGTAGAAAAATCTATGAGCAGCTTTATATAGTAAGCTTCAGACATACTGACTACAAGATATCTTAAAACACATATTCTTGTGAACTTTCCACAAATGTCTAAACAAATTATTTCAAAGGAAATAAAGATCCCTGTATTCTTATATTATAGTCATGTCTTCATCTGGCTTAAGATAAAAATTTCATGCTGTAGAGGTTTTATCCATGACCACCGCTGATAACAGCTTATTCAACCTCCCCATGCATATCATTAACCTTTTTTTTTTCATAAAAGGTGTTATTTGCAACATAAAAATTCAGGATTTCTGTCTTGGTCTCAGTTTTCTTTTTGTTTTATAGGGAATGACCATAGCTAATACACATGATCGTTTATGATTTCAAAGGTTTGCCTGGTAAATAATCATTTCATTGTTATAAGGACCATTTTAGGACATCTCATTCCTGCCACAGTAACAGAATTTTCTTCTCTTTTAACTGCTCCCTTCTTACTACTATAAACAAGATACTTATCTTCTTCAAATATCAATATTGCCTCAACACATCTGTCCAAATCCTGTGTTTAGATAAGAAATGATAAATTAAAGTCTGAATTTCTAAACACCATTTTTAACATAATTTTCTTTCATCTGCAAAAGCCCTTTCAAAGCTCATTGCATTTGTATTTTATTTTCTTGGCTTTGGAGGATTTTGAGGGATTTTTTATTTGAGAAAATAGAAAATGTGTGTGTTAAATTGAACACACTTTTTGTATTATCATATGAATCATAAGGAAGACTTTCTATCTTAATATTTTCTGTGATGGGTGTCAGTAACAGACTGCCTTAATTCCTCATGATCATGGCCTATCACAGCTCATATACTGATTTTCTTTCAGTTCAGGTGATATTTTTCTAAATGTTCAGTTTGCCATTGACTCTACAGAAATAATTGGCATATGCTTATTAATTTTTTTTCAGGGCTTTATGCAGTGTGACAATAATAAAAGAGATTGTTGCAAAATCTTTAACACCTACTGCAAAAACACAAAATGGTTTAACCTCTTCTAGATTCCTAGAAATCCAAATAGAATTATTTGTGAAGGAAAGAAGTTGAGAGGAGTGAAAAATTCTGTTTAAAGAAAATTCATTCGAAGAAAAAAATCTGTAAACCACAGAGATTGTGTGTACTATATGTCTAGCAGCAACTTCTAAATGGTGAAAAATTTGTTTATGTTCTTAGTCAAGATATCAGATGTATTTTTCTGACAAAATGTATGTGTTCCATTTTCAGGCTTGGTCTCCCTCGCTGACATGAAATAAAATGAAATATGATTGCTATTTGTTGAGAACGTCTCAAGGCATTTCTTAACTCTGTGTGTTATAATTTGAAGAATCTTGCCATGGTTTCTTAATTTTCCTCTATTATTTTCCTTTGCCTGCCTCTCCTCTGTGTTCTGTATCTCGTGTCCACATTTTTACTGTAAAAGCAGGTACCACCATCAGATTAAGAGTGTGGGTCAAAATAAAGTAAAACCTGCAATGATTAAATTAATTCTGTGAATAATATCTGTGATTTGAACAGAAAAGACTGAGCATAATAACTAATAATAAGGAATGCATTTTCCTCTAGCGTTGAATACTATGAAACAATAGAATCATATATTGTGGCACACGTGCAGGACAAAGAATAGGTCACTGAGGGTAGAAATTATTAAATTTTCTTTCACTGACACAAGGTCATTTGTTATTACTGGACATGCAAAGGAAGCGAGTATTTTCCAACTTCAGTGAATCCTCATATACCTATATTCATACCTATATTAAGATAGGTGCATTCTAAAATGTACCCATCTCCAGTCACAGCCTTCTCTTTGACTTCTGACTCACTGAGTTGGACTCTAGGGGCATTTTAATATTTCTTTGCTCTCCCTCCTAGTCAAAAGCATTTTTTTTTTTCTGCAGGAAGGACCTTTGCAGTTCAAATTCATGGCATAACAATGACATTTTTAGAAGACTCCTATCACTGGTGAAAGAAACTGTTCACCTGTTGCAAGAACAAGGACTGAAGCTACTTTCAGACACTTTTCTGGAGAGAAGTAAACTGAAGGACTACGAAATCTTCTGAGCCTTTCAGAGATGCCATTGTAGTAGTGAAGAGTCTCAAAAGAAAATTAGGTAGGAAAATACGTTTGTTCTGTTTAGCTCTCTCTCAAAGGCAGTGCTTTCACCAACTTCTCCTTTGATTATAAGCTACAATTAATAAACAGTTCTGGTGTATATGGTGTTGTTCACCCTACATATTTACATCTATACAGAAAGAAAATTCAAGGACATAAACTATCAATAATTTTTGATGGTAGAGGGGTTAGTTTGGGGTTATTATTGTTGATGTTGTTGTAGGGTGGGTTATTATTATTTCCTTTCAAAATTATTATTTTTCATATTCTTCATATTTGTATTTTTCTATATGTTGCTACAACAGTGTGGAACCTGATTTAGGAAAGGCTGTTCAACACCGTTCAGAAAAATATTTCACTAGATGAATTGAGAAATAGGCTTAGATTGTTCCTGTAGGGGCAGCTGATTAACAGCTCTTTACCAACCGAACTTCATAAAATATCTGTTCTTTTTTATGGGTTTCTAGTCATGTTCCACCCTAGTAATTTTTTTCTAAGTAAAATTGATAAGGAGTTCATATTACAACTGTTCCTGAAGACAGTTTTCAGAAAGAAAACTCTGCACTTCCTCTTCTTATAGTTTCTTATCTGTGCAAGAAAATTTGTGTTTTCAGGGAATAATTGTAATTTGTCTCTCAACTGACTGCAATTACCTTGACTGTATCTCTTAAACTAAAATACTGCAGTTATTTATTTTGACATTATTCCTCTTGTTCTGCTAAATATATGACAATTTATCATATATTCTTGTTAATATTTTCCTCATAGAAAGCAACCTGCATATATAAATGTATTTTCCTTCTTTGATGCTTGAAGCTGGGTTTTATATATATTAAAACTGGTGAGAGTACTGACTGTCTGTCACTGAGGCTAAAACCAGAGGGGAAAGGAGTGGAAATGGTGGTTAGCTTTGAAATGCCGAATGCTATCTGTTGAAAATGTTCCTGTTTGTAAAAATAATGCTATAAGAACAAAGGACACGCATTGATAGACATGCTGGATATGAGCACATGTGGATTTGAATAGTATCCTGAGAAAAGACCTTTGGGGTAAGTACTGGCAAGAACATATCTTGGAATCTGAGCAAAGAAATAGTCTCCAGATGTTTGATTCTTCTTATGTAAAAAGAAACAGGATTTTGTTGATATTTTTTGAAAATATAATAAGCTTTAAAAACCTACCTACTTCTAGTAATTTCTTCCCAAAACAGGAGCAATGAGAAGAACCAAACAGAGGTGAAGGCTGTAGAATGTACACATAAGAATTATTGAGAATAAACCGCATTTTTCTTGTTCAGAGGGTTTGTTATTGGGGTTTGGTTTTTTGTCTTCGCTTTGCCTTTTTTGTTTGTTTGGGTTTTTTCATATGGATTATTTTAAACTGTTTTTAGTAGCTAATCCCATTTACCAAAGACATATTTATGTACTGATTAAAAGCAGCTATACAGAAAATATAGTGATAACAGATTGCCAATGTCCTTATGATCACTGCAGAAGTCTAAAGGAACTTCAAGTGAGTTGATTCCATCAGTTTTGATGTACCTTCAACCCAAAGACTGATGTTTTGTCCAGGATCAAAACAGAAAACAAGGATCAAAGCTACAAGGCACAATAGGCATGAGGATAAAACTAATGATTGCAATTTTAACTAGGGTCTTATATTTATAATGCTCTGAATCTGTAACAAGCAGACAGACTCTGTATTTCAGAATAAAGCTCCATAAGGCAATGCCAAAATCTTATTTCTGATGATGCAAACAGATTGACAGCTTTGTATGATACAGAAATAATTTTTGAAAGTGTAGCTTGTTCATGTTTGACTATTCTGGGCATCCAGTATCTGTTGGGCTGATTTGAGCTGCAAATTTGACAATTTTAAATTGCATGCAACTGATTTGGAAATTATGGATGCCTCTCAGATGCCTTGTTGTTGTTCTTTAGGTAGTCAAACTTCATGGATATTTTTGCTACCTCAGGAAAAAAAAAAAACCAAACAGGAAATTATAGGGATTTTGAAGCAAGCACACTGAAGTTAATAGAAAATTTTAGAGCAGCAAAAAAATACTTCCTATTAGAAACAGGTTCAAGTCAGATAGCTGAACAAGATTACTAATTTCTTTGGGTGTGCATTTTGTCTCTGCACTATTTAAGTGCACCATGATATATTCCAGACTTTCAACAAAAAAATCTTCAGAGTTTACTTTAATAAATCTTTCTGGAATAACATTTCTGAATTTTAACAATAGATTGTAAAACATAGGCCACATCTGATATGTAAGAAAAAGATATTTAGGTAGAATTATTGTGACAGTCTACTATCAAACTACTTTCATCCAAAACTTTCTGTCAAGACTATGATGAATGGATAATAAGGGAGGTATTAAGGATGTTAAAGGTGCAAGACTGCATTTTGAAAGGCAAAAGTTTCAGTCTGGCATATCAGAAATGGGACTAGTTATTGCATATAGTTTTTAAAATACGATATCAAAACAGAAAAGTTTAAGGTAGATGTAGTAAGAAATATTTAATAGCTGAAGTTTGTCATGGTTATTGGGAAATGGGAGTGGCCAGCAAGACTCATTCACTATTTAATAGTCTGATATGGCCAGTGCTTAAGTCCATTGGAGAGTGAAGATTGACAGTGGACTATTGTGGCCTGAATGAAGTAACACAATCACTGAGTGCTGCTGTGCTGGACACACTAGAGCCTCAGTAAGAACCAGAGTTCAAGGCAGCAAAGTGGTGTCACCATTGATATTGACAGTTCATTCTTCTCCTTTCTATCAGCAGCATGAAGGCTACAGTTTGACTTTACCTGGAGGGGGGTGCAGTACACCTGGAACTGACTGCCCTAGGGATGGAAATACAGCCCCACTCTTTGCCATGGATCCAGACTGCAATGGGAAAGGGTAAGGCTCTGGAACATTTTCATTATGTTAATGACATAATTGTATGAGGGAACACAGCAGAGGAAGGCCTTGAGAAAAGAGAGAAGCTAATCCAGATCCTCCTGAAAGCTGTTCTGTCACAAAACAAAGTAAGGTTAAGGGATCTGCCCAGAAAATTTAGGTTTTAGCAGTAAAATGGGAAGATGGATGTCACCAGATTCTAGTGGATGTTGTTAACAAAATAGCAGTTATGTTCCCACCAACTGCAAGAAGGAAATACAAGCTTTCCTAGGCACCATGGAGTTTTGGAGAATGCCTATCCCAGAGAACAGACAGATCATAAGCCTTCTCTACCTTATGAAACAGAAGAGAAATTATTTCAAGTAGGGTCCCAAAAAACAACAAGCTTTTGAACAAATGAAACAGGAGATTGCCCATGCAGTAGCCCTTGGACCAGTCAGAACATGATGTGATAGAAGGCACTCTACATTGGAACAAGGGAGAATGGTCCTTCCTTGAGGCTCTAGCAAAAAGTAACCAGGGAGACTTGAGGACAGCCACTAGGATACTGGAGTTTGGGATACAAAGGATAGGAGGCCTGTTGAAACTCAACTAAAAAGAGTTCTTATCACCTTTTGAAGTAATGTGAGCTGCTTCAGAAGTGATTGGCATGAAAGAAAAGCTTCTCCTGGCACCTTGACTCTCATAAGAAAGTCCCTTATACCTATTATGCCATCATGCCATGTAGAGAAAGTGGGTTCCTCTGATCACATAGTGAATTCAAATAGGAATTCTCACCCAGGACTCTTGCAGATCATCACAAATTGACCTGAAGGTGAAAATTTTGTACTACCATTAGAAGAGGATGAGGAGCAAGTGACACATGCTGAGGAAAGCCCACCATATAATCAGTTACTTGAAAATGAAAAACAACATGGTCTCTCTACAGACAGTTCCTGCCATATCATAGGGACAAATAAAAAATTAAAACCTGCTGTATGGAATCCTATGTGGTCAGTCCCAGAAGCTATTGGGGCACAAGGTGGATCCAGTCAGGTCACTGAGCTGAAAGCCATCCAGCTGTCTTTAGATATTGCATAATGAGAAAAATGGCCAACACTCTACCTCTACACAGACTTGTGGATGGTAGCAAATGCTCTCTGGGTTTGGCTAGACTGATGGAAAAGGCCAATTGGCAGCAGAGGAAAAGCTATTTGGGCTATTGGATTGTGGCAAGACATCCCTACCTGGATAGAGAAGTTAGCTGTGAAAGTACATCATGTAGAGGCACATGTACAGTGCCTAAGAGTTGGTTCCTGAAGAGCACTGCAACAACATACAGGTGGATCCAGCTGCCAAGATTAAAGTGTCTCAGGTGGATCTGGACTGGCAACACAAGGGTGAGTTATTTCTGACTTGGTGAGCCCACGACCCCTCACATCATCAGAGAAGAGATGCAACATATAGATGGGCTCATGATCGAGGGATGGATTTGACTATGAACGCTATCTCCCAGATTATTCATAATTGTGAAATTTGTGTTGCAATCAAGCGTGTGTGTGAAGCCCCTTTGATATGGGGTACAATGGTTGAAACATAAATCTGGGGAGACCTGCCAGACTGATTACATCACAGTCCTGCAAACCTGCCAAGGCAAGTGTTACATGCTGACAATGGTGGAGACAACTATGGGATGGCTGGAGGCGTACTCTGTGCGTCACACCACTGTCCCTGACACCATCCTGGGCCTTGAAAAGCAAATCCATAACCCAAAAAAACCCCAAAGTCAGACAATGGGACTCATTTCAAAAATAGACCCATAGATATCTGGTCCAGAGAGCACAGTATTGGCTGGGTGTATCATATTCCCAATCATATTCACCAGGCGCTGGGAAAGTGGAATGGTGCAATGGACTTTGCACATTGAAAGCACATTGAAAGCAATGGTGGGATCTTCAGACATTGGGATCTACATTTCATGAAGGCCACATGGTTAATTAACACTAGACGCTCTACCAATCAAGCTGGACCTGCTTATTCAGAACCCCTCCATACCACAGAAGGAGATAAAGTCCCCATGGCACAAATTAGAAGAGGGTTGGGAAGACAGTTTAGATTAGTCCTGGCTCAAGCAAGGGCAAACCCATCCATGGAACTCCTTTTACTCAAAGTCTGGGGTGCATTTGGTGGGTGATACAGAGGGACAGGGAAACTCAAGGGAATAACTCAGGGGAATTTGATTTTTGGTTGAGAATCGCCTGAAATGTTTAACTGCATGTGTGATATCGGTTCCTAAATAACACTGACATTGTATGTCATAAATACCATGGACAATGAGTATGGACCGCTCCTGTTACACCAGTCATGGACTAAATGAATTCAACAAACATCTTGGGTGGATTGCCAGTGACTATTGAAACAATACTGCTTGCACATAATTATATGTCTGTATATAAATATGTGTGTGTATAGTTGAAAGGTATAAGAGCCGGGCATGACCTTGCTGGTATAGAAACAGGGGTGGATAATATGGTTATAGACAAAAGTAGTGGAGTTTCCACATGTTTTCCACATCCCAACAGTGGCATAGCTTAAGCAGGAAGAAGATGGAGATGAAGGTAGAAGGGGCATCGTCTTTCAGGGCTCAAGGGGTGTGCAAGTTTCAGGGTCGGAGCTAGGCCATCTCTGCCACTGGGAGTCCCTCTCCCATTCCTCTGAGCTGCAGCTTTCCAGCTTTGGTGCTAAAAGACAGTGCTGGCAAGCCCAAGACCCTGCTCTGAGAAAAAAGAAAAGAGAGTGCGTGAGGAGCAGAGAGCCCAGTCGAACCATGTGCACCTCAGGCTGCAGCAGTGGTCACCACAGCAGAGCTGCAGGTGGACCCTAAGCTGCAGTGGAACTGTCAGGTGCTCCAATCCCACTCCTGTAAAGTCAGGCCTGGGAAAGATTCCTCTGACCTGTTTCAGAGCCCTGTCAGGTCCCACCAAGTTTTGTCTTGTCCCTGTATTTCCATTGTGTTTGGGCTGGGGGTTGGGGGAGGGAAGTTAAACCATGAGACTCCCTGGCTTACTGCCTCTCCTTTCCTATATACAGCATGGTTTAGCCTGAAGCCAGTCGCTACTTTGCCTTTGTCTGGGAAAATCATACCTGGAGCTGTCTTTGGGGAATGTTTTCCTTTATTGAGTGATGAATACTCTTTTTTGGGCAAAACACTCTCTTTCATTAATATTGCTGTGGTTATTGTGATTTTTCCATAAAGTGTAATTCCATCTTACAGTCTCTCCTAGTGTTTCCTCTACTATCAGAAGAGGTGTGGGGACATTTTGAGTGGATTTCATTTTCCCACTGGATTTTAAACACACCATGTGTTAAAATGTGTATAATGGAGGAGAAAACTTGAGAATTCAGAAATTAAATTTGTGACTCTTATATGTTTTAATTTGCCAGTTAACTACTGTGTATTTTTCAGCTCTGCAGCCAATACGACTTTTAGGAAAATCTATAAACCATGGTTTAACAGAATAAAGGAAAGTGCTTTCATGTCTTTTGTTGTTCTTTCTTTCCCTTAGTTCCTTCTGTGTTTCCTCTGCCCTTTGTATCAAGCTCAATTTTTTCTCCCCTTTCATTCAGATCACCTCACCAGGCTACCTTAGGCTGTCTGATGTATTTCATTGTGTTTTTCTCCTTCTTCTTTTCCCACGAAGCCAGGCTTGACTTCTACTCCATTTCTTTTGCATTAATAAGTTCACTGTGGTTTTTAGGTCATGGTTCTAGTTTTGTGGCTCATAGTTCCTAAATTTTAGTTCCCCTAGCCAGTATATTTTCTTGATAAAAGTGCTCCTAAAGATGGCATTCTAAATACTTCTTCAGTTAAAGCCCATAAAATAAAATAATTAATTTTCATTGTAGGATCAAGATGTGTACATATCGTATATGTGAGATTTTGCTGTCTTATGGATGCTCCTTGTCTTTTCCCTGTTGTTCCAAAATCTCTGAATAATACTGATTCTTCCTCAGGACAGATTGGCATATTTCTACATGTATCATTGACACTATTAAGCATCTTCTTCCTTTGGATCCGTTTAAATTTCAGCAGTGCAGATATTCATGTGTTTTCTAAGGAAATAAATTTTGACTGGAAAATATTAATTTATTGCTTATCACAGTGAGAATACCTCAGCCCTAGAAACTATTCCCACCATCATTTCAAAGTTTAGTACAACATATGAGAATAACTCAAAATGGAGACCTCCCTCACCTCCTCAGCTAAATATGTATTTTCAGCTGGTTAATTTTCATTTTCCTTAGCTTGTGGGGACATGCTGTATCAAGTTATGTGCTGAGAAAGCAATTAGAATAGCAGGTGATGTAGCAAAACTGGAGAGCCACACAGGGTTACATGATAAGAGAGGTTTTTAAAAGACACATGGCAACCAGATAATATCTCTTCTATAGGGATCTTTCCAGCATAAACATTTCCCTGAAATGCACTGCCCCAGCTGTTGTGCAAAGCCCTGGTTTCTTGTCCATCTCTTGACCCGTGTGCAAGGAGCAGCTGGTTACCACATTAACACACCACCAACTAACTGTCTGGCATGTGAAGTCATGAAAAAGGAGAAAGGCCAAGGTACGACGCTAGAAATACATGAGGCAATTATGAGAAGGGACTCAATACTGTGCATCTTACAATCAGTGCATGCAGTTTGACAGGTTTTGCATTTTTGCCAGTATCAGCTCAGAGCTCATTTCTCTGAGCAGCTGCAAAATTTGGGAAGCTTCCAGCTCACAGAAAATTCTAGATTTTTTTTTTTATTTGTTCACTTTGGGCTGATTCAGAACAAAAACCTTTAAAAAAAAATCTGGGAAGTGTAATGCTGCTTTTTAGCCAGCTCTGCTTTACGAACGACTACATGGCAGTATGGTACACCAATTACTGACACTCAGTTTGGCTTGGAAGTGAAATCTAAGTGCTGATGGCTATAAATGCCATTCTCAGGAAACACTGCACAAATAAACTAATCCAGATATGAACTACCTAGGCTGTCCACTCAGTATTCATAAATTTTAACAGGTATTTTCTCTTACTGATCAAAAAAAAAAAAAAAAGTCAAGCACCAAAAAGGAAAAAAGAAAAAAAAAGAAAAAAAATTCTCATCTTTGAAATAATGCTCCTAATCTCTTTTATCAAAGACAGTAATCTCCACCTGCAAGTTCAGATTTTCATTAAATTAATTAGATATTTTTAAATATTGTATTTAGCATAGATTCATTCTTTAGCAATTTTGCTCTGGCCATACAGATCCAAAGCAGAAATGGAAAATTGTCACCCTAAAATTTTTCAGGATTTTCACTGGCACATTTATCTGTAATGTCATGCTTGAAGGGCTATGGAAGAGTAGAAATGCCCAACACTTGTCATATACAGGATAACTTTCGTGTGCTTCACCATAATTTTAAATTAGTTTACTATTCTTCTAAAGAGTCAGTCAAGTTTGTCACACCTATGTCATATATTAACATGAAAAATCTCAAAACCCCCATGTGTTATAACCCCAAACAACTACAACTATGACAGCACTTCTGCAAAATATTGAGACTGTCGAGAGATTTTGACATGTTCACAAGAACTGAAGCAGTCAGTCATTTTCAACACATTTTCAGCTGAATACAACCAAAATAACGTTTCTGAGGGCATGTCCTACAATTGGAAGGAAGCTCAATGAATGGCTGAGGTTGGAGAGCATCTCTGGGGAGCATCTAACTCAAGCCTTTTGCTCAAGTGTGGTCAGGTACAGCAGGTTGCACAGGATCATGTCTGGTTGGGTTTTGAGAATGTACACAGATGGTGATCTCTCAGCCTTGCAGGAGAAGCTGTTCCCAGTGTTCATCCACAGTTATGGAAAACATTTTTTTCTTATATTTAATCAGAATTTCTATATTTCAGTTTATAGCTACTGGACACCTGTGAGGAGAGTTTATCTCTGTCTTCTTTATTCCTCCCATCAGTTATTTTTACACATTTATAATGTTCCCCTGAACCCTCTTTTCTCCAGGATGAATAGTCCCATCTCTATACTCCTATGTCAGGTACTCCAGCTTTTCAATATTTCAGCTCTGGTTTGCTGGATTCGTTCTACTCTCTTGGACTCTCATTTCATACCTTCCTTGTACTGGTGGGTTCAGACTAGACACAGCACTCCAGATGTGTCTCACAAGTGCTGAGCAGAGGTGAAGGATCACCTCCTTCAATCTGCAGGCCACAGTCTTATAAGTGGGTGTCACAAGCAGTGCATGTACTGTGTTTGGAAGCCTCTACTGATTCCTTTGTTGTAAAGCTGTCCCTATAGAAGAAGTTTCCAGCATCAACTTATATTTTTTTTCTTTAACTGTAAAAAAAAATCAATGCAGATGAAAAATAGGACCAAATACATTGCAAATAAACCAAATAAACATGAAGTTGTTGGAGTCTGGGCTGAGACCTAGAAAAATAAGGTCTCTAAGCAGACCTTCCCAATCTCTGTACTCTGCCTACTTTATTTTAGCAACAACAACAACAACAAACAACAACAAGTTATCTTTGAGCTTGTTTAAGACTAGGAAATTTAAATTGAATCACTAAGGTAAAACTTCATCATTTTCTTCTCATCAACTGAAGCTCTTTCTTCCACAGTTCTTGAGGCATCTGAAATCTGCTCAGCAGTTCCTCTGTTCTACTGGATAATGACCTCAGAGTGTTCACATCACTAGAAAATAAAGAACCAAGTACTTGTGAGTCCCACTACAGCCATAATACAATGGCCACTTCTCACTGCTGATATTATCCTGGTCCCAGTGCCAAGTGTGCACATGATCTCAGTAATCTCTTGACCTGCTGTAGCTAAACCCAACTATTATATCACCAAACATACATCCCAGGTGCAAGGCAACAGGGAAGCAGAGGTGAGATGTGAGTTGTCTTTTAAACTGCCACTCAACCATCCTATTTTAAACTTGCCTCTACTAGAAAAGCTTACAATGCTAGACAGAGATTTTCATAGCTCAGCATTAAATAGCAAACAAGCGGTGAGATGCTGACCCTACCTCAGTTGTACTAAATGTAAAGACCATTTCACTCTGTTGCCAAATCAAGCAGGGTTTTTTAAGATGATGGTTTTACCTTTTCTGCCTTCAAATTTTTTTTTTCCTCTTAGAATAATAGAACCATAGAAATGTTAGGGTTGGAAGGGACCACCTTAAAAATGGTCTACTTCTAACCTCCGAGCCATGGGCAGGCACACTTTTTACTAGACCAGTTTATTGACAGTTTCATCCAACCCAGTCTTGAAAATTTCCAAGGAAGGGGCAACCTGTTCCAGTGCCTCACCAACCCCATAGTGAAAAACTTCTTCCTAATATCTAATACAAACCTACTGTCCTTAGGACTAAGACCTGAACTGTTGTCTGAAATCATCAACTTTGTGATCTATAGCAGTTAAGGCAGCAAACAAAAAATACTAAGAGTTTAGGAGAAAGAAAAAACCCCCAAACATTAAGCTATACTACACTGGTTTAGCTCTTTTTATAGCAATATCTTGTATATAGTCCTCTTCTTTCTGTCCCAAAAATAAACTTAAGAAAGTGCAGAGAAAGATTACACAGATGATCAACATTTTGATTAAGTTTTGATTAAATAAATGCATTGTTCTGTAAAAAAAAAAATGACTGAAAGGTATTTATGAAAGATAAACATAACATCATGGACACAACTAGAAAAAATTGAGTAGGGAGTACCTATTTATTCTCTAAGGATATTCTGAGGAAGGGGGAAATTTTAAAAGAAAAGAGAGACTGTTTATTCACACCTGATGGACAAAAAAATCACCATAAAATATATATATATTAAAATTACTTTATTAAAATTGTATCTAACAACAGCAAAAAAACCATTTAAAGATTATAATTTAATGTTGCATTAAAACATCAGCTCAGAAACCCCCTGATCTATAAGTTGATGGGCAATGTGAGAATTATCAATGTTCCTGTATTCATTTCACAAGTTTTCAAGCCATTGTTAGACACAAGAATATATGGTAGAATGTATCTGGTAGCTTCTTGTAATGTCATCTGCTGAAATGAGGGGACAAATGTTGTGGCTGGAACAAAGGTAATGAGCTGAAAATATGTGAGTTGTGTCCTCTTTGCTTGCCCTTTGCCAAACAGGCATTGGAGAATGACTGTAAGAAAACATTTCTTCCATTTTTCTGGCATGGGTTACTATCAATCTCTGATCAAAATTGCAGCTTTGTGGATCAATAAAATACTCAAATCTGTTGTTACCAAAGGATTCGTCTTCCACTGTATTTTGTTTCAATATTACAGTGAAATAAATTATGATTTCTAAAGCATGGGCAATGCATTGGCAATGCCAGAAAAAAATATAAATACCAGCAACACTTTTTACTTTACCAAAGCTCAGAGATTTTGGGTTGATTGTAAAATTAAAAGAAGAATTGGCACTCAAAAAAATAGAAATTAGGAAAGAAGATACTGAAAATATATCTGTGATCATGGTTATTTTTCAAACTGACACACAAAGATCTCTGAGGCTTTCACAGCTCTGGAAGCCAAGAAACCAGCTGAATAGTATTTCACTGTCACCATGCTGCCCTCAGAGTCAGTTATGTCTGAGGTAAGCCAACAGAGTAGCACTTCAGATTTAACGTATAAAAATATCTGTGAGCCTAGCTAAGCTCATTACTCCAAAACCTGCTAGAATAGATTGCCTGAAGAGGCCATGACTCTCCATGAATGAAGATTTTTATGACTGTATGATAAGAAAAGTTATCTTTTACTCACATTGTGATATGGGGAGGAGCTGTATAGCAACTTACAGTCCCTTCTAAACCTAGTTTTCTATGAACTAGTCTTATCTGTGACTTGCTGACATTCATGAGTAGCCTTTTGTGAGACCCAGACAAAGAAAAGGGAACTCATGCCCCAGGTTTACAGCTTTTATCACCAGAAACATATACAATATTAGTAATTCCTTTGAATGTCTAAGAAATTTTTGTAACATAAAAAGTACTGTGAAAAATAATTTCTCGATTGAAGTTTTAAAAATGCATGCCATGATTGTAATACATTTTTTTGTGTACCAATGTGACTTGTGAAAAATGAAAAAGCCAAATCACACTAATTATGTCCAATAAACTTGGACTCTGAAACATATTGTTGAACAGCCTTTTGATTTTCTGATTAATTACAGTGTTTTTCTTTCAGAACAATTACAAATCTACAACTTGAAACAAAACATACCATTATAAATCTTGATGATCTAGTCTGGATTAAAATTTTTACAGCAAAATGCTGAAACAGGCCGGTTTTATTTGTTGATTTCATTTCTGTAATGAATATGCAAATTTTTCTTTTCCCAATGTATCTTTTATTACCAAAATCGTGGGAATTTGTAAAAGTCAGTTTTATTTAGTAAAAGGAAATAAAAAAAATTGATTTTGTTTCATTACATTCCCATTTAATTCAGAATATGCTAAAATAATTTCAATAAACTTTTGTGTTGTTTTCTGGAAACTGAATGTTAAAAGGGAAGGAAAATGAGACCTTTTTATAACACCATAAGAAAAAAATATACTAAAGAAGAAAAACAGCCCACTAATTTAGTTGTCTGTTTATATATGATATAAAAAAAATTAGAAGAAAAAAAAATCAGGAATTTCTCATTATAATCCAAAATTACTGCTTTTTCACTGTTTTAAGGTAAAAAAGTAGGGTCAAAAATTTACCATATTTTATGTAAGAATTTTCAGCACTGTTATAAACACTCACTTTAAAAAAAAAAGGCTCATATTGATAGTGGTTTACTTGATTAAATGACTTCCAAAGTCTGATTAGATGTTTTGTGAAAAACAAGAAACAAGCAAAAATCCTGTTTTATTTTATAAATTTTACATTAATTGTGTTTCATTTCCTTTGAGACTATTCCTTTGTTCCTACTCTGCAAGAATAAATATCCAATTTGCCTCTCTGTATTTTTATTATTTTGTATAGCAGTACTGTCATCTCCCATTGTATACATAAAATAAACAATCTCATTTTTTTATGAGTTGTAGAGTAATAACATTAAAATATTATTTGTTTTTATTTCAAAAATGCTATATAAATACTTTTATATACTGGCTTAGGACAACTTAAATTTGCTTTAGCACAAGGTCAGAATTTTTTTAATTTCCTTACCTCAAAGTAGCTTTCCATAACCATATGGTGTTACAACTCAAAAAGCAGTAAACTGGATAAAGAGACAGAGAAAAAAAACAGCTCTGAAACTGAGTATTTAACACAATGAACCTAACTGGTGGAGGTACATTGAAGCAGTACTCTTGTTGGTTGATAAAAGTATTTTCCTCTTTAGAATTCTGATATTATTCTTTAGAGATAGCATTTCATTTTCTAGTATTTCAACGAGGCATGATTTTACTCAGCAGGGAAGGCAGCCCTTCTTTGCCTTTAAATAGACATATTGGTTTCATTGTATGGTTCTCTTAAAAAAAAAAGTAAAAATCCCAGAAATACTGATAAACCCTCTCAGCATTCACATTTTCAGGGCACTATAATTAAGTGTCCAAGTTCTCATTTTTCATTTGCTAAATAAAAGCATAATACAGTTTTTTATTGTGCTTGCAGTAAAATAATAATTGAACACCAGAAGGGCTTTCAGGTGCATATTATACATTTGACAAAGTCCAAGTACACAGAAGAAGAAAACAGAAAATGATATTGATTTTCTTTTGAGTGGCAAGACTGATACTTCTTAATTTGAAGGTTTTGCTTTTCCACAGAAGAAATGTGACAAAGGAAATCCAGTATATAAGGAAAATATATAACAAAACAGTATATACTTAAAAATGTATAATTTCAGAACTAAACCATATGCCATTCTACTGCTCATAATGGAAAAAAACACATTATATACTTTAATAAAGATAATTAAAGAGAAATAATTTCACATGTGTGAAATTATTAATCCATTTTTTTCTACTGTATATCCTTCCTTTGTTTGAATTTGGGTTGAAAACCAAGAAGAGGCTCCCAAAGTAGTCAGAAGTGTTTCTTTTCCTTTAATGAAGCAAACACCAGAATTCACCAGAGCAGTTGTGTTGAATATGAACTTTAACATCTTTAGTGTGTTTCCCAGAGACATACTTTTCCATGGTAAAAGTTTCACTAAAGTAAGGTACAGTGTCAGTGGAAAAAGAGAAGTAACAAGACTCTTATGTTGGATGCCTAAAATACAAACACATGGAAGGCTGAGGATCAAGTTCTTAGCCTGCTCAGCTCAAAACAATTCAAAACCCCTCAGATACAAGAGGACAAGAGCACTCACCTCACACTGAAAGTCCTGTATTTGCCCTGAATACCAATCTAATGTAGTGCTCCACAAAGACTTCTGTTTTCCTTCCAGCAGAGAACAAAAGGAAATTTCAGAATCTCACAAGTCACCATGTAACAGAATAGTCACCGTGCCATCAGCTGCGTAGGGAACAGATTTTCAAAGTCAAAAAGTGGGACACCTTATGCCTTCTCCTTTTATAGTCATGAAACACTTATGTGCTTGGTCTTCTGGCTCTTTGAGTTGGTTTAGAAAATCTCCTTCACAGCAGTAAAGACATCAAAGTCTTGACTCTAGTACTTTTCTGTTATGGGAATAGTCACTTATAAAAGCATGCAAAGTATTTTTATACTATAGCAAAGTAGCATTATCAAACCCAAGAGTTTAGGAAACCAGTTTGCAAGCAAAACTTTGTCCTCTATCTGTTGCTCTGTCTTGATTCCTGTGAAACAGCATTTCTTGTATCATTTTGTCATACCACTTTTTTCATAAACCCCCAAACACGATTTTAAACTTCATTGTAGTGGAATTTCTGCATTATTTCAATTTTAATAAATGTAAGAAAGTCACAATACGTTTAAGTTTAAAGTTGTACATTTACATGAAAATAGAAAAAAATACAAGAAAGAGCAATATATATAAAAAGAAAAAAGGCATTGAAATGCCACACACTAAAATTGTTTTTAGAATTGGAGAACATACTGCAGTTCATGCTGATATGTTTACAGACTTTTCTGTAAAAATCAGTGGCATCTGCTGAGTTCTTGTAAGGATTTTGTAATCTACATTCAGCAACATAACTGAAAGATTACCAATTTTATCTTTAATAACACCTTTTTCACATATATATCTATGTGAATCTATATATACACCTCTATCATGTATACATATAATTTCACATACTGATAGAATGTTAACTGCTCAAAAAATACTGTTATTTTTTGCAAGACATTTTGAAAAAGTCCATCAGATCAGTTGCAAATGCAATTACAAAACAGTGAGGTATTTACTTTATCTCAGGGATTATATAATTTGAGATAAAAAAATGTTTGAAAAATTATGAATATTTTCCTGCCTATTCTATGTAAGTCCTAAAGGTTAATGATTTTTTTAAATAGTATTTGCATCTCAGAGTTCTCTTGGACAGTTTTGAATATGAGTCAATTTTTACCTAAAATTTAATGAGCTACATATGCACAAGGCAACTTCATGGCCTTTCACTGCTGTAACAGCTAGATTCAGTACTTCATTCTCGTAATTGTTTATTAAAATTACACTCATTTAACCTAAGTGCCTATCTCACTGCTCATGCCATATGCACAAAGTGAGATCAGGTGCTTTGAGTCACCATCCTTGGAGGTACAGATATGGCACTTAGGGACATGGTTTAGTGGTAGAGTTGGCAGTGTTAGTAGAATGATTGAACCTGATGATCTTAAGGGTCTTTTACTGCCTTAATGATTCTATAATTCTATGATTCTGTAATCAAAGTCACCTCATATTAAGAAAGAAAGGGAACAAAATACACTTGAAGTCTTCAAGATTCTAAAGCTATTCCCCTACTTCTTTTAAAAATATAAGAAATTTAATGAGTTTTCACACTTTCTGCAGAAGACCCAGGAAGGTTTAATGCTATGGCAACTAAATTGCTGTGTAAAACTTATTTGGATGCTGTTGATACTGGGCTTATTTATCCTGATACTACATGAAGAGTTATACCATGCTGTTACTGTGTACATCTACAGTAAAGAAATTTCTCTGATCCTCAAGAAGCTTCTTACAGCTGATTTTAGTTATGGAAAGTACAAAGATAACCTTACCTTTATCTATAGAAGTTGAAGAAATCTTCTGAAGAAGAATCTTCTGACAAGCAGAAACATTCTCTTGGTTGTTAGAATTATAAAACTTAAGTGAAATAGAAGTTCAGATCAGGAGTTATTCTATACCAACATCAGAAATGCACTAACTTTTGCTTACCTGAATCTAAAGTGATAAAATCCAGCTAAGTATGTTAGAGTGGCAGAATGAAAGAAAGATGGACTAAAAAGAAACTCAAGCAAAGTTGCAAAAACTAAGCTTTTACAGAAGTTTAATATCAAACACTGGGAAAAGAAATGGACCTGAAAATCTACATCTTCTACAGAAATTACAAGAGTTTCTTAGAGAAGTGTAGAAATGGATACTATTGTATGTTAGGTTAGGTAGACTATATCCCAGAAAAACTGGGATATTTGATTTTCGAACCTTCAAAATAATAAACAAATCTGTGAGCACTCAAATCCCAAGACCAGATAAAATGTGCATAGGGTGAGTGAATATTCATATATATTAAATTAAAATACTTGTAAAGATTCGTAAGTCTAGCAGCTAAACATGTGCAAACTAGAGGCATTATTTTGAACTCACTGGGTCTATGACAACTTGCATCAGATGTTATTTTTCCAATGAATAATAATGATTAATTTGGGCAGAGAACACATACCTATTATTTTTCCTTAGTTTAGTGCAGAATTTTCATCACTGGTGATGGATATATGCTTGATAAATTAATTTCTTTAAAAATTAGGCAGATGGATGTGTGGATGGATGGGTAGATGTATACTCCTTTGCACAAATATGTGTGTTTTCATGAAGTAAAACATAATACAAGTCTTGCAGTAGAAAGGTTCGCTTAATATATGTTACATGTGAAAGTTACATGCGAAAGAGGATATTATCTAAGAATTGTATTCAACTCAATAAATGGGGCTCTGACAAAAAACATATAAATCAGTCTTTTTAAAGTTTACCAGTTGTGTTGCGTTATTTTTAGGTGAAAATTGAAAAAGTGTGATTATATTTGAAAACACACATTTTGCTTAGATTTTAAGTATCATATGGAATTTCTGTGGATCTTCTTTCATACTTAACAAAAAGCAGTAGCAATTTTTAAGAACAGTTCAGAATAGTGAACATATCTTTAAAGAAAATGCACTGGAATTCTTGCTTTAGGGAGAATGCCAGTATTTGGTATTATGTATTTTTTATAAATATGTTCAATTTTTTTTTTATCAAGTCATATCTGAATTCAAAAACTACTTAGGTCTGAAGAAACTACAGTAAATTGATCTTACCTTTCCCCTTTTTATGTATGATGGATATAAATTTCAGCATCATAGGTTTTAGGAGTTCATCTTAAATCAAGTACTTAATTGAAACTGTCAACCTGTTCAGGAATGAGTAATAGTTTACTCTAACTCCAGATTTTAGTAAACAAACATCAGACAACTTATGACTTGGAATAATTTTTAAATTCCTCTCAGTTCTCTCTGTGTAACATGTCCAAATACAAGGTCTAAAGCTTTCAGACATACTAAAAGAAAATAAGTATATTTCTAAGGAATTATGGACTATTACTGTATGTACTGCAGCTCCAAATGTCAGGTTTAAGTTAATAACTTATATGTTTTTTTTTTTTAACTTAAAACCTAAGAACTAGCAGAAATGCTAGGATAGTGACATTCACTCTTCCATAACTGTATTGCTCAGCTTGTAATTTTTAAATGTGTATTAATTAGGGTTCCTCAGCATTTATCTATTTCGTATCTCAAATTCTTACTTGTTCAATATCCTCCAAGCAACTCACCCAAAACAATTCAGTGTTAGGGTGGTCAGGCATTGGAATATGTTGCCCAGGGATGTGCTGGAGTCCCCACCCCTGGAGGTGCTCATGAGGTGTCTGGATCTGGTGCTGGGTAATGCGGTTTAGTGGTTCAGGGGTCATGGCGCCACTGCTGAATCTATGGTCAGACTGGATGATCTTAAAGGTCATCAACTTTGATGATTCTATGCTACTAAAATTCTATTATATTTATCAAGTATTTATAGGAAGAACATATGCTTTCTGATGGTGATTTTGCAGGGTTTTGTCAAGATTCATATGTTCGTGGAGCTTTTTTCGATAAGCAATGTTGGTATTTCAGCATTTTTTCCCCTCCTAAATACATATATACAGTTGTTTACATTCTACAGGTTAAATATGTGTTCCAGATCCCCTTTGACAGGCCGTAGAACTCAGACCTAAAATGTATTTTCTTTTTATTATAACTGTACAAGTGATTTGGACTATTGGACAGTTAGAAACCTAATTGCTATAAAAATTTGAACAAAGAGAATCTTAGACACTCCAGGTTTTTCAGGTGTGACATGTACATTTTATCACATAAAATTTAGGCATTTAGTCTAGCTTACTCACCCACTCACCTCTAGGTAATGGGAATTCCATCTGCAGATTAAATATGTTTCACAAAACTTGGCATCTTTTGAGATTGTTACTTTTCAGACAATGAACCTTTAATAATAAATAGTGATATCACACCTGCTTAGCTATTTTAAAAAATTTATAGTGTCATGCCATTAAAACAAAGAAGACAGACTTATCATAATGAAAAATGTCAGTCGATTATTATCCATTTACATGAAATGCGTTGGATTCCTAGGGATTTTCCACAGCATTGTTTTCCCTAAGTTCTAAATACAAAAGTCTCTGATACTTATCACTGTCTCTGTCTCATCTTCATCAAGTGTCTCTTCATCATCAGTATCAAAGACAGTTTTACAATTGAACTGCTGTTTAAACAAGTAGCAGTTCATAAATCCACATTTTCAAACAATGATCTAAAATATTGAGTAAAATAGATAGTCTAAAGTTGCGTTCATGCCTGTGGTTATGCTGGGTATGAAAACTCATTTTCCTAAAGTCGTTAGTAAAATCTATTTGTTTTTGCTTTGGCTGGGATAGAGTTATTTTCTCCAGAGTAGCTGGTATTGGGCTGTGTTTTGTATTTGTGCTGGAAATACTGGTAATAACAGGGATGTTTTAGTTATTGCTGAGCATCGCTTAAACAGAGTCAAGGCCTTTTCTGCTCCTCACACCACCCCACCAGTGAGGAGGCTGGGGGTGCACAAGGACTCAGGAGGGGTCACAGCCAGGACAGGTGATGCCAGCTACCACAGAGACATCCCATACCATATGGCATCATGCTCAGCATAGAAAGCTGAGGGAAGAAGAAGGAGGTGGGATTGGGAGGTGTTTGTCTTCCCAAGTCATTGTTATATCTAGGGAGCCCTGCTTTCCTGGAGATAGCTGAACACCTGCCTGCTGATGGGAAGTGGTGATTGAATTAATTGTTTTGTTTTGCTTCCTTGCAAAGTTTTTGCATTTAAACTGTCAATCTGTCAAGTTTTCTCACTTTTCTCACTTCTCACCACCTGATTCTCTCCTTCATCCCACTGTGGGGGGATGAGTGGGCAGTTGTGTGGGGTTTAGTTACAGACTGGGGTTAAATCACAACAATATTGATTTGCTAATCTTCAACTCTTCTTGCTAAGACTTGAAAATAACATTGACAGTAATATCAACGCAGACTAAAGCTAAAACATTTTCTCATTTTTAGTCCTTCAAGTACTTCAGAAGACAGAGTAGGGAGAACTACGGGGATGAGGCAAAAGACAGGTGCATTACCTGTAAGTAAAGGAGGAAATTTCTGTGTGGATCAGCAGAGCATAGGACCGTTTGCTTGTTTATTTTTAACATGTTAGAAGGTATTGGTTTCAAATTGACTAAATCTTTCTTTGTTCATGGATCATTGACTGGGTAGATTGTAACAGCTCCGTTGGAACCATTATGGGTACGTCATTTCAATCCAACCATTCAGAGTGTGTATGCAGCCTCTCTGTTCCAACTCCAACAAAAAAGTCATTGAAATCATTGCCTGTGTGCTGAGCATATTGTTTTTAACTTTCATCTAATAGTTACCTATATTTTTAAGTATCATAAGCAGTTAGAACATGATGTAAATGAACTGTTAAAAATATAAGTTCTAAAAGCGAAATAATGGTATAATTTTTAAAAAATCCCTCTACAAGTAAAACAAAAATAATCTAGAGACCTTTTTAAAATATTATTAAATAAAAAATAATAATTTTAAAAAAATATTACCGAAGTAAAAACACATCCTCAGACTACAGACTTTGCCAGGATTTGTGGGTATGAAGCCAATTGTCATTAGTGTGCTGAGCACATTATATCTCTCTATTGTTTCCTGAACCTGCCAATAAAGTCATGATCAGATTCAACAGAGGAAGCTTAAAGTACATGAGAGAGGCCTTAGAGTTAATAAGCATTTGGGAAATCTTAAAGGAACCAAACAGTATTTCAGATAGAAATAATGCTCCACTTTAAAGCAGTGAAGGTTGTCCTCCAAAGAAGGTATTTCAGTCTATAATAGGGAAACAGTATGTGTAAATCATATTGCATGTAATGATCATTTCCAATTTCAGATTTCAGGTTTCTCTTTTAAAACACCTATTTCAGCAAAGCTTGCTAAGGGAAACTGATCTAAGTTATATCACAGTCTAGCAAATTTCCTCTTTTTGGAGAAAAGTCAATTACAGTCCAGAATTTTAATTAATATTCTCAAGCATGAGCATATGTTATTTTATGATCCTTTCATGGTGATTGGGCTCAAATCCTTTCTCTCCTCCTAATAAAATAGAGATGAAGGAAAGAGCATTAAACAGCAGAAAACATATGGTTATTGTCCTGTCCTGCATGTGTTGATTCTTCAGCTTCAAGTAGCTTCTGATTTCTAACTAACAAATATATCCAGTACCAAAAGAGACTGTGAAATTATGTTTTATATGGCAAATGTTTTCTCACAATATATGACAGTAAATCATGGAATCATTGAATCAATGGCTTGGGTAGGAAGGGACCTTAAATGTTATATACTTTCAAACCCCCTGCCATGGACAAGAACAGCTTCCACTAGACCAGGTTACTGAGAGCTCCATCCAACCTGGCCTTAAACACTTCGACACAGGGGTAAGGCACAACATCTCTGGGCAACCTGTTCCAGCATCTCACCACCTTCACAGTAAGGAATTTCTTCCTAATATCTATTCTAAACCTACTTTCTTTCCCTTTAAAGCCATTTCCCCTTTTCCTATTACTACATGCCTTTGTAAAATGTCCCTTTCCAGCTTTTTTGTCAGCCCTGTTTAGGTACTTAAAGGCCTCAATTAGGTCACCCCAAAGCTTTGTCTTCTCCAGGCTGAATAACCTCATCTCTCTCAGCTTTCCTCATTCCAACCCTCTTATCTTTGTTGCCCTGCTATGGAGTTGCTCCAAAATTCCATGTTCTTCTTATATTGTAGGCACCAGAAATGGATGCAGTACTACAGGTGAGGTCTCACCAGAGTGGAGCACAGGGACAAAATCACTTCCCTCAACCTGCTGGCCATGCCACTTTTGATGCAGCCCAGGATGCCTTTGGCTTTCTGAACATCAAGTGCACATTGCTGGCTCATGTTGAGCTTCTCACCAACCAACACACCCAAGTCCTTCTCCTCAGAGCTGCTCTAAAGCCATTTTCCACCCAGCCTGCAGTTGTTCTTGGAATTCCTCCAATCCACTTGCAGGACCCTGTACTTGACTTTGTTGAACTTCATGAATTTCACACAGGTCTATCTCTCAAGGCTGCAAAGATCTCTCTGGCTGGTCCCACTCCCTTTCCTCTGGAGTGTCAACCACACCACTCAGATGGGCATTGTTGGCAAACTTGCTGTGGGTGTTCTCCCACTGTCCATGCCACCAACGAAGATGATAGAAAGTGCCAGTCCCAAAGTCAGCTCCCAAGGAGGGACGCTTTTCACTTATTTCTACTTGGACATCAAGCCATTGACCTCAGCCTTTGAGTATGGCCTTCCAGCCAATTCCTTAAGACCAACTGTATTGTCTTCAACGATGCTGAAAGAGAGATTTAGGGAAAAAGATATGATTTAGAATTTCACAGGTTTTGAAAAACAAAGTACCCCACCCAAAACACAATCCAAATTTAATTTTGAAATAGTCCATAATTTCCATCAGCTGTCTCCTCTTTTTATACCTCATAAGAATTGACTGTGATGTGGTTCTGAACTGCATATTTACAAAAGAATCATGTATTTTTGTACCGATTAGAGAAAAAGCTCAGAACAAGGGCTGAGGCAAAAACCAGCAAGTGACGTAAGTGTTGTATGACCTCTCTGTTTCCTCTCTTCCTCTCTTCCTCTTGAGCTTCCAACCCCTACAGTCTTTTACTGAACAAGGACAACCTCATTAGACTCGTATTCAAAAGGGTTAACAGTGTACAAAAAGTTATGCTCAAAAAACCCCCAAAAACCATAAAATCAAAACTGCGGGGCTTTTACTTGTCTAGAATTCAGAACATCGTAAATGCAGCTGCTGTTCTGAAGTGGTTACAGATAAAACTTCCAATATTCCTTTGAGACTACTGCATTATTTCTGCTAGGTCTTAGAGCAGAAGCCCAGAGTCATTCATCATCTCTGAATATGACATCTCTCTGACCAACAAGTCACTTAACAAAATCTTCCAGCTGGTCGGTAGTAGTATATGTAAAGAGAGCATCAAATCCCAGGGGGAAACAGATCCTTTCCTCCCTCTTTTCTCTTGTCTAAGGAGCATAGATTGCCTGGAAAACAGTTTTCAGGCGTCTGTAATTGAATGTGAGATGAACTTCCACAAGCTTTAATGAGGAGTAATATTACTGCCCAGACAGCAGAAGTTAGTGCTCTGCTCCATGTCCCAAAATATTTCATTAATATTAACCAAGGTTTCCTACTCTCCCCAGGCAACAATGCTGTAGCAGAAAAGAAAAATGCAAATAACTTTCACAGTCACCCAACTAATCACTGGCATAACGAGTACAGGAATAATGAGTACATAGAAGTGATGTTTGTCAGGTGAGGGAAATAGGTCTTTTCCACCAGGAAACAAGCTTTTGTCACTGTTGTTGCAGGTAAAACCCTTTTGTACAGTATTTTAGCATTAAAAGTTGTATTTTTCTATTGTTGGCTTTTGCACTTTTAAAAAGAAAAAGAATTCCAAATAGCAAAAAGATATTATTATTACAAATTTTGCATTAGAGGGTATAAACAATAATAAAATCCTTTGTCATAGCCTGCCAAAGTATTCTGTTCAATGACAGATTATAAAAATTCTAAAATTAACTTTGATTGTAAATATAAACTCATATAAAGAAGACAGAAGTGCCCTGAAGAGTGTTTTGAAGGGCGCCTGAGGTCTCAAGGGTGGCAGAAGACCATAATTTCTACTGTAGCTGTGCAATTTGTTCAACATGAGGCTAAGAAATCCTTAAGCTTGTAGAGTCCAAGAGCAAAACTACCATATACTATTCATGCCATCTTTTGAATGGTTTGGTTCTAACCTTTGTGTGGAACAACATGGATGAAAATGAAAAGGCCCAGCATGAGACCTGACATGTATCTATCCATAGCATATGGCTATATGTAAAGTATATATTGTTTTTGAAGTGAATGTGTGCATACGTAACCAAAATCTGAGTAAAACAGACTAATGTTTACTTCATTTTAGTCATAGAGGGTTTATTTTCTTTGGCATTGTTGTCTAATAACTTACACTATTCCAGAAGACTTCGAAAAGCTGTCTGGAGTCCCATGTGTAAAGATTTGAGAAATTACTTAATTTTACCCAGTTTGCTTGCCTTGGAGAAAGGAAATGGTGACCTTGCACAGCAGCTGACCTGATTAATAGAGTATTTCCAAACATGGGGGCTTCTTAAGTCATTGTCAAGTTTAGCAATACTTTATAAAGATTGGTAACAAGCAATAGACTCCTAACCACAATTCACATCTTCCAGGAGAACATACTGGGTTTGTAAATAATGAGAAAGGAAAGAATTTCTTACCAAAATATTCTTCGAAAAGAATTAGCAGATATGTTAGATATGCTGCCAGGTACTGTGGGGCGAGAGTATAAAGCCAAGAGACTCTTGGGTGGAGAAGGAACAGCAGGAGTCTGCTAATTTTGCATCTCATTCAGGAACAGTTGTGAGTTACACTGCTGTACCTGTTTCCCAATTTCCCTTTGACTCTCTGATTCCTTCTTCCTTCCAAATACTCCTGCAATTCCTTTTCTTTGTCATGTCCTAGGCATATTTTCATCACTGCATCTCCAATGGCTTTCTAGGAGCTAGCTGGCAGCAAGTCACCCTTGCACTAGTAATTTCTTAACCTCCTCCAGTCTTTGAGGTGTATGTCTGAAAACTTTCCTTCTGGAATGTATATGATAAAATAATTTGTTAAAAGACAGACACACACATTAGAAAGGATAAATATATGAGAATTCAAGGACAAAATTTTTAGCTTAAAGATACCTACATTAGCGGCTTGGTCACTGCAATGCTGCTGTAATGCCTAAGCACTAGAATCTTCCCTCAGCATCTGAATCACCAGCCTTGAGTCACCTGTGGAGGCATGAAGCCCATAGCAACTAGAAAAAAACAATGCTGTTCTGGAAGTCAAGAGTGAGGAAAAATACAAAGGAAAATTAGGCTACACTCTCCCCTCCCGTGGTACTTCTTCCTCCCTCACCGTACACTTTTAACACAGAACTAAACAAATACATTGTCTGACTCATTCTTTTAAAGAGCCCCTCACCTGGGGAGGGGACTGGAGGGTTGAGACACTAACTCTCTTCTCCACATAAAGCTTCATACAAGGTTCAGTATGATACACACTGCTCAAACTATGCTCTCTTTCTGCAATGCAAAACAGCTCAGTTTTCAGCAGACCTGAAAATGTTCCCAATTCCTGAGTAGGCTGTTATCTGGAGAGTGAACTACTCTCCAGAGAGCAAGGAAATATAGATTTATTTGCATATAAGATTTCAGCCATGAAAATTTTTTATTTTTTCCCCTTGCCCTTTCATTCAGATTATGGTTTGAATATCTCTTCCTCTCTGATCAAACTAGCATCCTTGTCCTGTTTCAACCCACAAAATCTTTGCTCTATTCTAAATATAAGATGAAACTGTTTCTCCAACACCCTTAACAGCTTTTAATCTATTATTTATTATTAAACCACATAATTTTATTATTTATAGCTTTTCTTGTAAAGTGTCTTGGGATGCATTTTTATGAAGTGCTATTCAAAATAAAATTGTATTGCACTAAAGAACAGTTCTCATTTATTTTTTAATAATTATTTGATCTTGCCTTGATTTACTGAGTCACTAAGGCATCTTATTCCTGATGATTTAAGGGATGCTATGAAGTTAAAACTCATATAAACTCAGATCCTCAGCTAATGTAATCGGCAAAGTTCCAATGCAATCAATGGAGGTCTGCCAATTCACACTAGTTCTGTCCTACCATAGTTTGTAACAATCTCTTCTCATCTATGTTTTAAATGACAATTTAGATGCCAAATATTTTTTTTAATCTACATTGCTTGTCACTATATAGAGTTTATTTTTTCCATTTCATCTTACTTAGACAGGTAAATCAGACTGGTTTATTTCTAAAAGCCTTTCAGTTCTGCCTCTGATATAATACTACAATTTTGAAAGGTTTTTCACTGCTAACTCTGCAGGGTAATGCAATAAAATTGAAGCTATATATTTTGCGAATTTTATGGAAATGCTTTTGTCAAATCATAGTCACCAAGAACTTCCTTATTATTATAACATTTTACTGATCATTCTCAAACAGTCTAAGACAAAAATAAAATAATATATACATATGAAAACCTAAAATTTTAAGCCAATCAATGATTTTAGGTGCCTGCTAGGTCTCTCACAACTGAGAAATCACAAGTGCACCTGAATCATTAAGATTCTGAAAAGTTGCATAAATGGTGCATACAAAGACAGAAGCAGAGTGTGAGAAAAAAATACAGTAGGAAAGCTCTTCTTCTGTGTATGAAAAAAAAATTGGCACTATTTTACATTTTTCCACCTAATCTGTTTTTACATTTTTTTATTAATATTGACAAGAAGTTGTTACTAGTAGACATGGAAGAATAGAAATCCTAAGACTAGTGATGTGAAATATAGTTTTGCATCTTGATAGTCTACATAGCTTCTCCAGCAATGCTCTTCATATCTCCCGTTTCTGTATTAAGCATTCACCTTCAGTAGCATACCTAATTTTACCCTCTGACTGCCTACTTATAATTTCAAATCATATTTTTTTAATAGATCCCATGGATTACAAATATACAATTTACTAGAGATACAGAATATGTGGCATTTGGCTCTGGTTGGATACCAAGTACTCACCAAAGTTGCTCTACCACTCTTCTCCACAGCTGGACAGAGAAGAGAAAATACAGTGAAAGCCTCGTGAATCAAGAGAGCACTCACCAGTACCTGTCAAAGGTAAAAGAGAAAGTTATTGGGGAAACTTGGGGAAAATTATTTATTACCAAATCAGAGTAGGGGAATGAGAAATAAAATCAAATCTTAAAGCCGCTTTTGCCCCACCCGTCCTTATTTACTCTACCTCCTCCCCACTTCATCAGCATAAGGGCACAGTGTAGAAGCCCAGGAGATAAGGGATTAATGTGTGTGTCTCAATAGAATAGCCAGAAAGCCATGGAACCAACCAAGGACTGCTGGTAAGAACACACTAAGAAAAAACTGGATGTGGCTGAAGAAGAGGTAGGGAAGTTGATACAGTCTTACATGTGGTCAGCGTGTAATAAGCCCCATGAAAAGATGTATCAAGTCTGAGGGTTGACCTGCAACTTCCCAGAGTGGTTTATTAATATTGCGAGACAGCTCCTTGGGTATGCTTTGTAAAGCAATGGTTTTAATAAAATAGAAAATAACAAACAATACAGAAGCAAAATAACAAAAGAATAAAAGCTGTGCGCAGGTGCCAGAGAAGCATCTGACACCTGACTAGACACCCCAAGAAGCACTTGAGCACCTCTGTGCTCTTTCTTAATGTTTTAGGAGGGCTAATTTGGCTTGCTGCCAATAGAAGCAGCTTCAGGTTTTGAGAAACATTTCCAAAGCCCAACCAGTGCCCCTGTGCTGGCACTGGGCGAACCACAATGAGGGAAGAACAAAAAGTTCTGGTTCTTTTTTAAAAGCCAGGGGTGTAACTGAAACCCCTCTTCCTTATTTGGAAACATTTGTTAGGGTGTGGAAATGCACTGCTACGGGAAGCATTTTTCTGGGACGAATATCCTTTTCTAGCTCATGGAGATAAGCTCAAGCACAGGAATGAAGTTGAGAAGCAGGCATGGACTTTTAAGCAAAGACTGACCCAGCAGAGGACAAATCAAGACCATCAAAGAGTCTCAAAGCCCTCCAACTCATTTCCAGAAAGGTCTAGAATGAACTGTGCATGATAATTAATTTGTATAGAAAATGAGAAAGTGAGTTTCAGGGTGGAGGAACTTATCTATAAAAAAGGTACCCTCATAAACCCTGGGTATCCTCCCCAGGACCCTGGACACCCCATCAGTTGGATGAATGGTGGAGCCAGAGCTGGTCTTCCTCTTTGCCTTTCCTCTCTCTCTCCCTCTCTTTGGTCTCTCTCGCTTCTCTTGCACCCTACTCCTTACTCAAAACCCAGCACCATGTGTTTATGCTATAAGGAACTAACTTACCAAGTTAAAATTCCATGTCAAGTGTATAATTTACTAAAAAAATTTTGTAAGTTTTTGCAGACCTTCTGACTTTTATTTATTCCATTCCTTCCCACTGCTCCAGCATGGGTCTCTTCCACAGGGTGCTCTCCTTCAGGAACAGACTGCTCAGCGTGGTTCCCCCATGGGGTCACAAGTCCTGACTAGTCTGCTCCAGCACAGACTTCCCATAGGATCACAACTTCCTCTGGGCATCCACCTGGTCCAGTGCGTAGTCCTCCATGAGCTGCCTCACTATGGTCTTCACCATGGGCTTCAGAGGATTCTCTGCTCTGGAGCCTGGAACACTTCTTCCCCTTCCTTTTTCACTGACTTTGGTGTCTGAAGAGAAGTTTTTGTCATATATTCTCACTCCTCACTTCCACTGCAGTTGCACAGGGTTTTTTCCTGCTTCCTAAATATGTTATCCCAGGAGGCACTACCACTGTCACTGGTGAGCTCAGTCTTGGATGGCAGTGGGTCCATCTAAAAGCCAGCTGACATTGGCTTTATCAGACACAGAGAAAGCCTCTAGCAGCTTCTCACAGAAGGCAACCCTGTAACTCCTCCACTACCAAAATCTTGCTATGTAAATGTAAGTAAAAATTCCTTGTTAGTTAAGCTGCTTCCTGGTTATCATTATTATTTTTAGACTTTCTGCTACACTGAATTACCACAGTCAAATATAATGGAAGTTTGTGTTTCAATTTAATATATGGCAGGAAAGAAACTAAATTGTACCATATATCTTCAGACTAGCATTAATACAAAGATCTAAAAGCTGCTTACTAAATTGAAGGCATATTGTTGCCCTAAATTTTGTCATGGTTTAGCTCCATGGGGAAACTAAGTTCCACACAGCTGGTTCCCTCTGGTGGAACAAGGGAGAGATCAGAAGGGTAAAAGTGAGAAAACTCATAGGTGGATATAAAGACAGTTTAACAGGTAAAGCTAAAGGCATGCATGCAAGCAAAACAAAACAGGGAATTCATTCACTGCTTCCCATGGGCAGGGAGGCATTCAGTCATCTCCAGGAAAACAGGGCTCCCTCACTCTCCTGGTTACAGAGAAAAAGGGGTGGTGCTTTTAATGCTGTTTATTCCACCCATGTCATTGCTGAGGGGCCTGGCTTCAGCAGGAAATGCTGGGGCCAGAAAGGGGAAGCTTGTCAATCTTGCCTAGGTCACTGCAGTGGAGTGGACTACTCTTCTCAAACCCCAGTGAACCTGGGCGCTTCTGCTGCTTGCTGGCTTTTTTCCCTCTTCCCATTTTTCCTCCAGAGCACTGCTATGGAGTTATTGAGATAAAGCAGACAACTCCGGGTGGCAGAGAGTTGGAGGTAGTAGTTCAAGCAATCACCAGAGGACTGAGCTCAGCCAGCAGCTGCAGAGCCCCTTTATTTGGATGGACTAGCTTCTAGGTGTGTTTTGTCACACTGGTTTTGGGCCAGAGGGGGTGGATGAGGGAAAAACATTTAGCCAGGGAAGCTCTGGCCACCAAATTGCCTCTGTTTGGAGAACATACTGGGCACTGTCTTAAAGAAGTATTTTGCTCTGTTTCTAGTGGTGAATGCCCTTTTGTGGGTAGGACACCTTCTCTGTCTGTACTTTTTGCTATGGTTTGTGTACTTACTGTTATAGTTATTGTGATTTTAGTAAATTTTTTATTTTCAATTTATAATCTCTCCTTAATGTCCCTCCATTATCAGAAGGAGTGGGAGGTAGTAGAATATTTGGAGTTTATTTCCTAGCTGGTTGTTAAAACCAGCACGATCACACATAATGGTGACTTGTGAAGACAATGCCATCACCCTGCATGTCATCCCTTTCCTTCTTCTCCCTCCAGCTTTATGTGCTGAGCACGACCCCGTGTTGTATGGGATGTCCCTTTGGTATTTGTGTTCAGCTGTCCTGGCTGTGTCCTCTCCCAAGTCCTTGTGCACCCTCAGACTCCTCACTGATGGCATGAGAAGCCAAAAAGGCTTTGACACTGCTTGTGATAATGAAAACACCCCTGTGTTATCAACACTGTTTCCAGCACAAATCCAAAACCTAGCCCCTTTCTAGCTACTATAAAGAAAATTGACTCTATCCCAGTCAAAACCAGCACAATTGGTTGTTATTTTCCCTTAGAATTAAAAAAAAAAAAAAAATTGACAATTTTAACAAATTATTTCCAGGGTTTGACATTTTTAAAATAAGAGTAATCTTCAGTAGGAAATGTTATCAATACTGAATTCTTTATTTTACTGCTTTTGTGGGAATGATTAGTTACCACTACTATTTTGATATGCTCTTTTAATTGGCTAATGTAAAAGTCTGGTAAAAGTCTCAGTAGATCATTTTTCAAGTAAGAAAACCAGCAGACAGCAGAAATATGAATGAAGCCAGGAGCTCCTTTTGGACTTACAAATTCAGCAAAAAAAAAAAAAAGTATGTTAACTTTTCATACTTGTCCTTGTTTCAGCTGGAATAGAGTTAATTTTCCTTTTAGTAGCTGGTAGAGTGCTGTGTTTTGAATTCAGTATGAGAATAATGCTGATAAAACACTGATGTTTTGCTTTTTGCAGAGTACTGCTTGCTGTAAAGGAAGAACTTTTCGATGTCTCATGTTCTGCCAGTGAAGAAGTATGGATGAAGCCAGGATGGAGCACAGCCAGGACATGAACAAGCTAAAGGGTTATTCCATACCACCAGACATCATGTTCAGTATACAAACTGGGGGGAGTCGGCCAGGAAAGACCAATCACTGTTTAGGACAGGCTGGGCATTGGTCAGAGGGTGGTGAACAATTCTATTGTGCACCACTTGTTTTTCTTGGGGTTTGTTTTTTTCTCTCTCTCTCTCCCTTTCTTTTTTTTTTTTTTTTTTTAACTTTTCTTAGCTTAGCACACAGGTTTTACCTTTTTCCCATTCTCCTTCCCAGCCCACTAGGGTAGGGGAGTGAGCAAGTGACTGCTTGGTGCTTAGCTGATGGATGAAGTTGAGTCATTAACATGTTTTATATAGAAATTTTTCCTATATCTCTGAAGGTCCAGCCTTTGCAAAGAAATGGCTTAAATAATTAGCGAGATGGCTCTTCAGGTATGTTTTGTAAAAGCAAAAGGTTCAATAAATACAAAATAATAAACTTACAGAAATAAAAGAAAAGCCGAGCACAGGTGCCTCTGCACCTTGCTAAGACACCCTTTAGTTCTTTTGTTCTCTTTCTTAAGCATTTGATTGTTCAGGTGGGCTGTTTGGTCCTTGGACGAATGAAATCAGCAACCGGCTTTGACTTACGCTTTCTAAACCCAGTCAATGCCTCTGTGCTGGTACTGAGCTAATTACAGTTAGAACACTAAAGAAGTTTCTGGGTTCTTCCCCTTATAAGACATACAAGGGGTAAGTCCCAAACCTTTCTTTATATGGAAACACTTACTCAAGTGTGGGGTGCATTACTACAATTTTACTTTATAGTATACTAGTGCATTTGAGAATGATATTAAATTTAAGATTGTGAGCAGCAATCCTAGTCATAAAGAAACTGGGTGAACCACTAGCATGGTACATTTCAGAAACTAGGAGATAGTAATGGCCGAGCTAGTCACCTCACAGTACCCTTACAGTACCCTTATCCTTACAGTAAAAGAAATAGGTACTGCTGGCATGCACTTCAACTAATCAAAAACAGAAGTCTAAAATGGATCTAAAATGTCCAGATACAATAAAAGACTAGTTCAGCTGTTAGCATCTAAGAGTAAATACCTAGGGTATGATACAGTTCAAGATAAAAACATTTATATTAAAGTTTCTATGTTAAAGTGTCTAATGACATATGAGCTGTCAAGGCTTACATCACAGACAATGGAGATCTAGTAAATGCAATTGGTGGATTCAAGAGCTAGTTAGTAATATGATGTTTGCTTTAGAATCTTTTTCATAGTGAGCCAAACTTCTCTCCACACTCTTATGGGCTAATCCTTTACTGTCTGATATGAAAGCTTAGTTAACTAAGATATGACTACCCACTGCCACACAGGTGGTTACATACTCAGGATTTTATTTTAGATTGTATCTTGCACCGTGGAATAAGGTTCAGTTACCTGAACCTGAAGATGGATCTTTCATGTCAATAAAGCACCCTCAGATATACATGTTGCTGCTGTTGTGGGGATTTGCAAGATGTAGCACAGGACTTGTAGGGGACTGTGTCCTTTGAGAGCAGCATCTGGAAGCCAGGAAGATACCCAATGGCATCTCAAATGACACTAGACATTTGGGTTTAGATTTGGGTTTAGGCAAACTCTTAACTACATGAAGAATCTCTGTTTATTATTGTTGGATGAGGACTTCTGCAATCAAATAGTATGATGAGAAATCTGAGTGTCAGTGGAACTAGCCTACGCTATGGGAAGGGTTGAGCTGCATATCTCAGAATTGATGCTTTTGTATATAATAATGTTTTATATATAAAATAAAATAAATGGTGGCTAAGCTTCTACTGTCTGTAAAAATGAGTAACTGTAAATTAAAGCTGTGTGAGACAGCCATACACACAAAACCCAGAATATTAGGGAGTTTTTTCCTCGTGTATATCACAGCATATTATTTCCATATTTAAAATGAGTTTATATCTCATCAACCAAGTCAAACATATTTTAGCTCTTATGCCTCTAGAGATGAGGCTAATTATCATTTCTAGAAGGGCTCAATAATGGAAAATGAAATAAAACTTGCCCTGGTAGTATATTTCAGAGTTTCATATACAAAATTCATAGTGGACTGGCACAGAGTCAACTGTTGGGCTGCATAAGCAAAGTGTCCAGTTACACTGGGTACCAGGCAGCAACTTTTCACTATAGGGTCTATTTCTGCCTTTTCCTAAAGTGCTGAGGAAAGATTAACAGATTCGCAAGGATTTTAAGGGGTTTCTGTACAGTAGCATAACTTTAAAAGTAATCTTGAAGCGTGCATATGTATATATGTATATTAAATATATTTATTTTATATAATATATATATATAAAAACATAGAAAAAGTTACTTAGAGCTAAGCATACTCGATGATGAAATTGTGATTCATAAAAATTAATGTCCTGATTAAAAGTTGTGAATCTGCAAAAAATATGGATGAGAAAATGTGTTTCTTGTCAAGTTTTGCCTCCACCTGTTCTGATTTCCATGGATCAAATAATTCTTTTTCAATATTCTCTATAAAAAGATGCAAGATGAAGCCTTTGCAAACAGATTTCTAACTTTCAATCAGATAACCCAGGAATCAATTACTATAAATATAGCAGAGTGAGTAAAATTATATTTGACAGATTTCTAGTGAAACTCATTTGTTTTTTAGGTAACTATCTCATGATGAGATCTTTCCTACTAGAGAAGACTGTAACTAGTACATGGACCAATTAAGAAAAACTAATTCAAGATATGTACACAAAATTCAGTAGCAAATTTGACTGGATCATAGAATCATAGTATACTTTGGGTTGGAAGGGATCTTTAAAGGTCATCTAGCCCATCAATATACTTTTAATTTTACCTACGGAATATTTTCCACTTTGCATGAAGTAATTAAATAATCTTTCAGCCACACAAAGAGAGCAAGGATGAATGTTTTCTTATTTCTTTAGAACAGCCAGCTGGCAGACAGGCATGGGTCCCAATCCCTGCCTCATGGAAAGGCTAAGCAGTGGGAAGGCTACTTTGTGGACAGGATAGAGGCAAACACCCTGATGCTCAGAATTTAACATCTAGCTATCCAGTTTGGCATTGTTTAGATCTAGAGAGCACCTCAGTGATAATTTTAAAGTTCTAATTTTTGGACCTTAAAGTTAAATCTGTACCACATAGGTTCGTCTACCTCTCTTTCCTCTTTCTCCCTCTGTCAATCTAAACTATTTAAAAAGTAAAATTTCTCATTTTGTCAATCTTCATCACACTGATAGTTATTACCACTGTAGCTAATAACAGTAAGACTTCCATTTATGTCTGATAGAACTCTAAGCAAAAAGACATAAATTTTGCCTAAAGTGACTCCAAGGATGTCTGTGGCTTGAAATCCTAAAACAATTTTGTAAAAAAAAATGAGTGCCTACCAATTCTTAACTAATTTTTGATTAAAGCAGAAGATATAAAGAAGTACAGGTGGAAGCAGCATTAACACAAAATTACTTCAGTCTGATCAATTCCTTTGCTGTGCACATAAAATTAATTCATGGTGAAAAGACACTTGTTAGCAAAATATCTCTGAAACTGACTAAATATGACAAATAAACAAACAAAGCCATTTGTAAGGAGTAATTTAAAGTTTATTACACAAAGGAAACAATGTAAGGAGCAAAGGGCCACGGTCTGCATTCAGTGATATCAGAATAAAGCCAGAGTAGTTATGTCAGCTTTATGGATGCTACAGCTCTATTGAACTAATAACTACACTCTTCATTTCCTTATTCCAGAAATTCAAGCAATACTTTAATATATGCCACTTGGAGCACTGAAGCACTGGTACTCCCTCAGAGGTCCTTTACGGGAATAGCCCTTTTCATCCTGGAACAGTGAACTACTTCAATAGCTCTGAGTCTGCCCATTCATGATCCAGAGATGGCATGAGAAACACGAACTTCCATTGCACCCTATCTCACGTATGGTCCACCTTCAAAAAAAATGACTCATGGTCATAGTGGAGATAGAATGGATGACATTAAAGTATAGCTCCCAGTCCTGTAGGCAGGACATGATATTTTTTTGTCCCTCCCAAAAAATAAACCATATATACTACAACAATGATTTTTCCAGCTATTTTCCGAAGTTTTAATAAGAAGGGGAAATTGCCTCTTTCACTCACTTTCTTCAAAAGGTGTGTTTCCAGGGAAAAAATATATTTTTTTTTCCAAGCCATTTGTACATCAAACAACTGAGAGGGTAAAATATTGTTTACTTTAGTAAAAAATCGTTTATGAATCAAAAGAAAACTTGTTCAGAAATTTCTATCTTCACTGTAGATTTAGAATCATCTGATAAAAAGGAAAACAAAACTAACTTAGGCAAAATTTTAATTATAACAACATTGCAAAACCCCCCACATATTTCTCTAATGATGGTAATTGAAACGGTGTTTACTTTGGTCTCACTGTAATTGCACTTCTAAATCCCAAGGAGCCACAGTAATTTGTTTTGTGAAGATGTGCTTTAATAACAAGAGAATGTAATGTCAGAAAATAGAATAATAAATATGACTCCAGATGCATAAGCCATGCTTAAAGAGCTGCCCGATTCTAGGTTTAGCCTGAGCACTACAAAAAAAAACTCTGCTGAAACTAAATGATTCCACCAACAGCTTATTTTAAGGAGAAGTTATCTATTGTGGTATAATAGATATAATAGACAGTAGAGCATATTCCTTGCAATTTTGCCATAAAGTCTTTCATTAGTAATACATTTTACACAATTTTGTGCTCCTAAAAAACTCAGATTCCAACACCATTATTATTTTCAAGATATTTATTGATAAAGGCAATGCCATTTTCCAATGTGAGCTCAAGGATTTTTCTATAAAGATGTTAATAAAAAAATATATGTAGACAAAATATGTGATTTAAAAAATGCATACCCTATTTGCAAAGGCTTTGAGAAGGTAGTATATAAGTACATAAGGTTCAAAACATTGTGGGATTTTGGCTCCTCAGTCTTTTATACATTTGATGCTTTGGAATCTAATTGCTGCTTCAGTCTGTAATTCAGCAAGACATGATGGAAACAGCTTCATACACAAAACTTCATTGCAACTTTCCCATACACTTAAGTATTTCTTAAAGGCTGGATTTTGACAAATGAAAGAGCTAGTCATGAAATGGCAACTTTCAAAAACTGATGACTGTAATACTCAATGGAGAGCTGTTTTTTAATGCTCTCAATCATAATTACCCCAGGATTGCAGACCTAGTCCTTCTCTCAAGTGTCAAAATTTTGTTGACGTGTAACGGGAATCTAATCAGGTCCTAAATCTGCTCCTTAGGAGATTGGTTGGGTCCAAGAAACAGTTTTATGGAAAAGAAAACAGAGCAAAAGGATTTTCAGAGACCTAAAATTTGGCCTTTCAGCATGGCACATCTTGTACTGGTTTCTGAAGGGGTCTGAATCTCCAGTAAATAAAATAGATAATTCTTAAACAAAAGAACAAATTAATGGATGGATGAAACTTAAAAGGGAGAGGACTATATTTCCTTGCTCAATAGCTTAGTGATTGTCTCCCATATTGTTCTCTTTGTGCTCATTCCCTTTTTCTTTTCAGTTCAGCTAGAATATGAACTTCCAAACAAAAATACTTCTGTTCAAATTTTCTAGATAGTAATTTTCATCCCTCATTTTTTTTTCCCTTTTAACAAAAAAAATATTATAGGCGTTCTGGCTTCAGAAGAAGCCAAAATACCAGTGAACATATGTTACACAGTACATTTAACTCAGTGTTTCTTAAAATAAGTTGAAGATTTTGCTTTTTCTTCTGTAAAAAGCTCTCAAACAGTCAGTGTTTCCAGATTTTTTGATTTTCTAAAAGGCAAATCATGTACTTACCACATTACTCTTGCAGAAGTGGTTTGATCTTTACATTTATAAGGAACCTTCAGACAAAAGGGAAGTAAACTTAAAAAGAAGAAGGAGCTGGAATATCTTGTGTTTTATTTGTTTTTCCTCATGATAAATTGTAAAAGAACGGAGTATAAACTAAAACAATACATTTGTTTGTTTGCTGATGTGCTACCAAAATAAATAATGTATACTATAAATATACTTTAATTTTAATTCACAAGAGCTTTAATTTCTTCCCATTGCTGCTTAAGAAATATAAGAGTAGATGTTAAGTTTAAAGAGGAAAAAAGACAACTAATATTTTTAGATGTTATTTTCCAGTAAAGAAACATTATTTCTTTATGAGATGCTAGTTTTGTAGTTTTCCCTGCATGTCCATTCTGTCTGTTAGGCAGATACATGCACATATGCGCTCACAAAGTTGGTTCATCAGGTCGCAGGTTCTAAATTTGCTGAATATATCAACAGGAGTTTAGGAGTGTTAAAGCTTAAGAGTTTTGTGTGAAGAGGTGAGGAAAATTCTATTAAAAATGGGGAGGGGAGACCTTATGGTGATCTTTCAGTACTTAAAGGGGGCCTACAAGAAAAATGGGGACAAATTTGCAATAAATTGTTTTAATTAATTTCTTCTCCAAATCGAGCCTGTTTTACTTGTGATGGTAAGTGGTGAGTGATCTTTTCCTGTCCTTATGTCAGGCCATTGAGCCTTTTTTTATATTTTCTCTCCCCTATACAGCTGCGATGGGGAGTGATAGACAACTTGGTGGGCACCTGGCATCCAGGCAGGGAGAACCCACTGCTTGACCAATTGATCCTAAGCCTTCATTAGTAGTGGTTCAAATTTGCATAAATTTGATTCCTTATGCTCAATGATGATAAAACTTCAGAAGACAATATTTTTCATTCCTAATGTATTGCCATTAAAATAAATCCATAAGGGAATGGAATATGATCTATGCCACCAAATCAAAGTGAAAAGCGCCCAGAAAACAAAAAGGGTATGAAGATGGAAGACTGACAGGTTTGATAGCCTGAGTGATGTATTTCTTATTCAGAAGTGACTACTTGCAATATCACCTGGAAGTAATAGAAAATTATTCTCAAAATAGGAAGTGCATATATTATAAATTAGTGCAAATTTTGTGGTTTCATTACATTGTTCTATACTTCAGGAACTGTGCTAGTAAAATGAATGGAATTATTTGCCTAATCAAAGAAGTGTATCTTAGGTCATAATACATACTCTTCTTCCATTTTGAACTATTAAGCAGATTTTAAAAGAAAAAAGAAAAAATATAACTTGTTACTATACTTTATATATCCAATACACTCTTATCCAAGAAGACATCACAAAGTACTTTGAAATAGTTGTTCCTTTACTAAAAACAGTCCAAGAGTTTATAAAAATACTAAGTATTATTTCATAAGTATTAATCTCATTCTGTTTCCCCTGATTAGATTTAGATTACAAATTAGATTTAGATTACAAATGTATAGTTGTATTATAGACAAGGAGATAGTAAAAAATCTCAGAAAGTTCTGAGGTTTAGTTAAAAATGTTGAGTTTTGCAAACATATTCCATTTCCACATTTCCATCTGATGTGTAACTGACTGTTTGCTCTCTACAAGTACACGTAGGAAGAATATCAGACTACAGGAGGACTATCAATAACTGGTTTTTAGCCTCATGATTCATCTTTCCAAATAATTTCCAGAGTTTAAGTAGTTCATATAGGTGTGATGCAGACTGAAGGGTGCAAATTGCAAAGCATATATGAAAGTAAGCAGCTACTCTTTACCAGAGACTGCTTCAAGGCCTTTATCTCTGCCATATCAACGAGAACTACTGTGTTTTACAAACCTGTGCTGAGAAGCTGGATCAGTTGTGTAAGATGTGCTCACTGCTACTGCAATATTCCTGATTCTATCACACTTAAAAGATCTATCTGAGAAGGAAAAGCACAGAGAGTATAGGACAAATATGGATTTAAAAATGCCCATAATGATGGCTACTGAAATCTGCTGTTGTTTAGAATGGTGTTGAGAGATTGTGATACTAAATATAGAGGCTGTTCTCACTCCTTCCCTAGCAACATCTTCTGTTCATGCCTCTTCAGTAAAGGACTTACAAAATGAAGCAATAACAATACAGGGAGGGCTCCATAGGAACGCAGCTGACTAATGAAGTAAAGTAATTTTTCAGATAAGCATTTAGAATGAGAAATTGATATACTGATACAGAGAAAAAGAAAGAAAAGCTTTTGTTCTTTCTGAAGTGTGAAGATGTTTACTCTAGAGTTTTGTTTGCTTAACCTGCTAAGTGACTCATTGCTGCAGAGTTGAGCCCTTCACCTTAAATCATCTGCAGTGTACTAGAGTGTAAGAATTACTAGATGAGTGCTGTGATCAAAAGTGCTACTTCTCTCTATAGTGCCTGTATACAAAAAGTATTTTACTAGAATAGGGTTTAAAATAGCTGAAATTTTCACATCATAAAGTCTCTGTGTAAGTTTGCAGAGTAGCCTAAGCACAATAGATAAAGGTTATTAAATTATTTTTTGAATAACAGCACTCGCCAAAAAAAGAGGAAAGAATATAGAGGAAAGTAAGGTAAAACCATCATATAATCCTAATCTATATGTCCTAAATAACCAATCAAGAAATTTTCTTTTTTAAAGACTGTGTCTATTTACAAAACCAATAAATGGTCCTAACTGAAAGTTTGGTTTTTTAATTTCTTAAATTTCTTAATTATTTTTTAACTGAAGGTTTAATTTTTTAATTTCTCTGTTCTTTCTATGAATTAAATACTTCATACATATAAAATACATCTACATATAAATATACATATAAAATACATGAATACATCTACAAATGTGTTGCTCGGTATACACATGTGAATACGACAGGAAAAAACTAATCTTCATATAATGTTATGGGAAGTCAGCAAAAAGTAGAATTATTCATAATTTATGGGCACATATCTAAGGATTATATACTTCCTCATATTTATTTGAATATATGTAGGAAAAATATAAACAATAATAATTCCATTGGAATTATGAAATTGTCTACAATACCTAAGTTTTAAGAAAATAATCTGCTTATCATAAAGACCTGGCACAAAATATCATAATCAGGAACTGAACTGTCCTGCTGATATATCCAAAATTTGTTTCCCTAGATATCCAAGATGTCTTCTTAAATATCCATACCTGTTCCACATAAAACGACCTTTGTTGTTATTATCTATAATCTAAAACAGCTTAATAATTTAAAATGTTTTTTCTGATTATCTGATTTTATCTGATGAACTTTTTCTGCTGGAGGACATAAATTTGCTGAAGAGCCCCTGGAGAACTGCAATGAGATATGCAATGAGAACAGACATAATTAATAGACTCACAAAAAGGAAGGTTGTAGTGCTGTATTAACTTTTTAGAGACACAGAAACTTACAGAGATGTACCTGGACAATCGTAATTTGGAGTTCCTATCTCACACCCAAAATCAATCACCTCGTGTTTCTCTCCAGAAGGGACTGACAATGTAATCTTGCCTTTATTATTGCAGGTTGACACACGTTACTGATGACCTGTGGCTACCCTGTTCTAAAAGTTCTAAAAAACTGGCAGTTATAGCAGTCCAGGACTATCTTGTCTACTATTCTAGGCTTAAGTGTCAAAGTTCTGGCAGTGGCGGAGAGCTCCTGCTGGAGCAGTCCAGGACTATCTTGTCTACTATTTTGGGCTTGAGTGTCAAAGTGCTGGCAGTGGCAGGGGTGGAGAGCTAATGCTGGAGCAGTGGAAAACCAAGAAAAGGAAGAAGGGATGGATAGGAGCTACTATGAACTCACCACAACCTACAATGCAAATCTTTCAGTGCTGTGTGATGGAGGGACAAGCCAGAAATGATCCTGGGAAGAGGGAAATGAAGAAGAGGTTTTGAGATTTTTGCCTGTTCATATTTTTATCATCATTGCTATATATATTTGAACAGGCAATAAATGGAATTAATTTTGCCCAAGTCAAGTATGCTTTGCCCATGACAGTAACTGGTAAGTAATCTCTCTGCACTTAGGTTGACCAAAAATCTTTTTTCCATTTTATTTTTTCCTCCTGTCCTGTTTGAGGAGGGGGAGTGAGCATGCAGCTGGGTGGATATCTGACAGTCACAGTTTACACACCGAAACAGCACAGATACCAGAACTGTGAATGGTTAATGCGAATACTAAGTCAGCTGGCTGGTGCTATGGGAATCACAGTAACTTCCTGGAATTACTCTGTGATGACAGAGACACATGACAGACTCACAGGATGCCTAATGAATAGTCATGCTCCAGGGAGAATTCTGGAAATTTCTGTGATGTGTGACTTCTCTACTTGATTTGAAGATCCACTGTCTCATTTCTTGTTCTTGTTCTCTTAGCATTGAGACCCTACAGCCTCCCTAGGTAGTCATCTAGATACTTGATAAATTCATGCTAATACTAAACAAAATAATAATTAATATTTTTTCAACAGACGTCTATTATTTCTTGTTCTACCATTAGTAATCATAAAGTATATTTAATCACCCTGTCATTTTCTTTACATTTCATTTAATATTTCAAACCAAATGTTATTGCTGCCTCAGTTTCTTCTTTCCCTTGATGTCTAAATTTCACATCCCCAATAATTTATATTCCTGTCCTCTAAAGTGTCTCCTATTAGTTCTTTTTTTCTAAGTCCACTGCCCAATCCTAGGGGCAGTATGCCAGATGTCTTCCATGCCAAACAAAGCATCATAATTACCTTCTGTGTCTTACAAGCATTATTCCGCTTAATGAAGCAGAAGTTGTAGGGAAAGGTAAGATGTTTTATTAGCCCCGTGAATGTAATTTAGATTATCACAGCTGCAATAATGTCATTATGCACTTTTGTAATGCATGGCAGCATTTTCCTCTATAAAGGAATTATTCCCCATTTATTTGTGCAAATCATAAATAATGCTTCTAATTTACAGTAAGTTTTCAGTCTATTGAAACACACAGTTCTTTTCTGCCTTAACACCATCTGCCTAGTTAGTCCTCCCTTTTTATTTTACCATCGTATTGTGCATTTTTCCCTTTCATTGCCTTTTATGTCTTTGGCTTTTGTAAGTCTTTTTAGTCTTCCCCTCTCACCCCTAACTGTATTACTCTTTCATACTAATCCTTGCCTTCTCCTTATTTACAGATCATTAAGACGTCCTAATGTACCATTTAGTTTCTCATTACCCTTCTTCCATGTCAACACGCTTTTGTAAGTTTTCAAGTTTCTGAAACTTTTTCATTAATCTGTAGTATTTGCTGATGCATTTCTTCTAAATCACTTCCAGGTAAACTATCTTCAAATTATAATCTAATCTAGTCTGCCCTGTATTCAGCTATTTTTTCTACTTTCTGAAGCAAAATTATCTCATATATAGTGGAAGAACTCATTGGACAATCTCTTATAATTCATATTGTCAAATTTTAGGAAGCCAGTGTATATCCTTGGGTTGTCTTCTATGGACAATAAAGGCAATTTAGTTAGCAATATGCTTTCTAATCCAGGTGTATGGTGCATAACCGTAGTGGACTAAAATGTGTTCAATTCCATTCCTTTTGGGTTATATTACTTTCCTTAGAAAGATCCATAAGCACAAGATTCTGTATTTTGGAACTTAAATTGAAAAAAAAAAAAAGGTAAAAAAAAAAAAAAAAGAACAATTGTAAACATTTTAGAATATCAACTCCAATAAAGATTTGTACCCAAAACCATTTAGAGGATTTAGAAGGGAATTTGAAAGAAAGAAGGAAAAGCAAGCTTTAAATGAAGATTCAGATGGACTTGACTATGCAACCATCATGCCCTCTTCCATGAAAGAAACAATATTGATTCTTTGTTGTTTGTATTGTATCCTAATTAAGCTAACCCGTTATATCCCTTTTATTTTACAATTCTTTTGCCAGTTATTCTAATATAAATGATGGGAAAGAACATATTTTTACAGAAGTCTGAATGGAAGTGGATTCCACTCTGATTTTTACTGTGGCCCCAAGATCCCAGAAAATATTTTCGGTAGTTTTCAAACTATCAGTGAAATTTCATGAAACTATCTTCAGAGATTCCTTCTGTACACAGTCAAAGACTTTATTTGACTTAAGTTACTCAATGGCTAAAGGAATATCTGCTTTTCTCATTGAATCTAGTATTTACAAAAAAGTTCTTCTGTGATCTCTTGCATTCCCTTTCACTCATCCAGTCTCTATTGGAATGTCTTTTGATAGTTCTGTTACAGTACCAAGTTAAAAACTCTGTAGGTCTGACAAGCTTTCCAGGAACAGACAAGACATTGCAAACTTCATTAAAATGACAATATCTTTTTATTGCTTACCAGCTTAGAAATAGACTTCTTTATGTCCAACTAGAGATAGTCGTGATCAATTTATTGATTGTTATTTGGAAGTTATTTTCCTTCAACAAAGCATGAGTGATCCCAAGCATAATTTTACTTCTATTTTCAACTTAGGGAAAAAAAAAACCACCACAACTCCACACAGTTATATTGCTCCTTCAGTGTGAAGCATGGTATCTTCAGGTTAAAGAACACTAGTCATTCTGACAGTTATCTGTGGATGTTTTACTAAACCTTAAGTCTATTCAAAGCTGGGTACAGATATCATTTTGCATTGCAGATACTTAAAGCAGCAGGGTCTGCAACTTAAAGCTTTAATGGTTTTGCTCCAGAAGCACTCTAAGCTTTTGGGCTCAGCTGTAGATGCGCTCAGAGAAAATATATTTCTAAAATCATTTGAATGACTCATAATCAGGATGTATATTTATTTTTCCTGTTGGAATAATTTAGCTTTAATTTTATAGCAACCAATCCATTTGGATCTTTACTCTTTTTTAATACATCTTAAGAGTTTCTTAGATCTGAAAGATAATTAGTGTTGTGCATTTGCAATTTTTTTTAAGAATGTTCAATCTGTTATGGATTTTTCCTAGTCTAAGAACAGTTTCTCCTACTTGAAACTTCAGTTAGAGTTTCTTATTTTTAAAATGGAGATTTTTCTTTAATAAAATTATTTTTTCAGAGGTGCTTTCATGTATGTACCAATTACTACATTTGTGGTATTAAAATTAACTTTATATTAGATAACGCATTGTTCAAGTAATATACTTATTCTCGGTTCTTGGGCTGATAACCCCAAGAATGTTTGTTAGAAGTCTTTGTCCCAAGCCCCGTGCCAGAAGAAGAAGTTGGGATGTGTCAGTTCAGGTTCTCAAGGTTGTTTATTGTTTCTTATCTAGTACATTTTGTTCTCACCCAGTTTGGGTGCTAGCTACTCACTGGTTGTGGCTGAGTGCCCACTGACCAGGGCGGTCTCGACTTTTTATACTACGTACTACGTGTTCTATGTTTACAGATAAATACCAATACCTATCTCCTATGTTAGACAGTGCACTTCTGTGCTAAACCAATCCAAAAGTGCCACCACCACAGCAGAAGATGGAGGACAAGAAGAAGAAGGAGAAGGACAGGGACACGCCCAGATTCCTCCATCTTGCCTCCTTGAACCCCCATTAAACCCCAAAATTCTACATCCACACCCAGTGACAAATTAATGCTGCTCTAATCAAACTCTCGTGGCTTGTCTCTGGACCCCTTGCCAGGGTCTCGGGTCTGGCTTCCAGGGCAGCCAGATGATGTCCTGGGTTCCGACACTTGTGATAATTTAAAATTAATATACTGCTAAATAATGTGCTTATATATTATTTAATATAAATATTGCACTTCATTTTTCAGAGGATAAAAGTGCAGCTTGCCATCTTTTTGAGCTGCAACTATTCTGCTGTTCCATTCAAAATAGCAGATATATGGATATGACTATATTAAGTTTAAAGGGGTTTAAATGAACCTCTCTCATCTAAACAAGTATACTTTGGAGCACATTTTGGAGAAATACCCTCTTTTTGAAGATTTTTTTAATTTTTTTTTTTGTCTCACTCTCAGCAGATGAAAAGTTTTTGGATGCTTCACTTTCATTGTTTTAAAGGTAAATATTTAATTTGGTGTTAAAACTCCCTAGTTTCTATTGACTTAATTTTCAGAATTTTATTTATTTTTTATTTATCTTCTAATATATGTATTATGATGAGCATCTAGTTTTCATTTTTAATTGATAAACTAAACCCAAATGCATTGAAATTTTCAGTCCTCATCTTATTATACAAAGACAAAGATATGTAGGATATCAGGGGTTTTTTTGCATTTGCAACATATTTGCCTCAGAAAACTCTATTTTTATTTTTTTTCTTTCTTCCTCTTCAAAATTTCAGTATACAGAAAGCTTGATTGATCAAGGCATCCCCTAGCTAGGGGCTTTTAAATTTTTATTTTTTGAGAAACTTCTTATACTACAAAATTATCATTATGCTAACTCAACAAACCTCAGTGTCCTGACCCTTTAATTAAGAGTGAAGTTCATCTTTTATGATTACCTGTTTTTCTATTAGCAGATATTATTTTACTGAGGCCAGCAGAAGAACCACTATTCATGAGATTAAGATCAAACACTCATTTCATGTTCGAAAAATTAATTCTATAAAATAATTCCTTATGCAGGTAGGGCTTCAAACTCTTTTTTCTTTAATAGCTATCTTGCCCTTCTGCTCTGACTAAAGTGTTGTGTACTTCTCTCATTTTATTTATTTGTTTGTTTATTTGGTTCCAGTTTCTGAAGGCAGCTTTTGGACCTGTGGAATATTTATCTCTGTCCATCACTTTGTTGCTCTTGGCTATTTTCTTCAAAATCTGGGAATGAGTAGGTTAGGAGCCCTTAATGATACAAACATACTTATTCTCTGCAGGAAATTCTAAACTACTGCACTCTCTGAAAGACTTCAAAATAATAAATTGCCTTGATAAAGGGTTAAGGAATACCTGTTGTCTGAATTTTACCTGACAAGGAACTGAACTTCAAGGAATAACAAGGTAAACCTTAATTTTGTCTTGTCCCAGGTTAGAGAATAATGGGAGCTGGGCATTTACCTGGCAGAGATTGTTCCCCTTCCTACCTGCTACGATGTCTGAGCTGCCTGGGGGCACCTAGAGCAGAGACGAAAATAAAGGCTAACTGCCCTCATTTCTTCCTCTGCAAAAGGAGAGGATCCCAACCATCAGAGGAGCTGTAACTCAAAGCAGAATTACCAGCAGGGGCTGGGCTGAGAGTACCAAGACACTTCAGCATCTCTTCTCATCTCATCTCATCAACGAGTGCTTTTTATGCAATCCCTCTGGTAACACATACAATCCTTCTCCAGTGACGTATAAACACTGTAACAGTTGTAGGTTCATAATGATGCCACTGCAATGAGGATAATGATTTAATTTTCAAAGAATTTTTAATACTAGCATGATCAATCTGTATTTAATACAAAATTGTATTAATCTTAGTAAAAGTGGGATTATGCTCAACAGCTGCAAATTTGTATAAAGAAAAACTTTATCTTGAAAGTTTGACATAAAGCAAAATAGACTTTGTATAAACAAAATATCTGAATTTTGAGTCATCTTTTCTGTCATTTATAAATATTGAAGTGAAGAAAATTCAAAAGTTTTACTTTTTCATAACATACTGGATTCCATACAATTTTGGATATATGAGAAGTAACATAAATATATCTAGTCCTGCCAAGAAACAGATTTATAATCATAGTCAGAATGAGAAGTAACACAATAAGAGTTAAAATTGTAACTCTGACCCACTAAACCTAAACTGATCCATGGAGCAGAGATTTATCTACTGAGGTTTATTCTTTAAAAGATATAAGAAAATTAAGATATTGATAAAGTCCACTACAAATATTCAGTCATAGTTTTCTGTCTTACTTTAGAGATCTCATATTGCCTAAACCCAGAGACCTAATCCTTTTTACAGATAATGGATTTTGTAAGCCTTCTTCTCTTTTACCTTACTTAGTTACAGAAAACAAATTCCAGTCTCCTATTCAATTGCCACAAAATCATATTTCCATATTTCCCTATTTAAAAAAAAAAAAAAAAAACCAAACTAAAACCCACTCTGAAAATGTAACACAAATCATCCATAAAACACCCCAACTGGATTTTCTTCCACTGAACAACTCAGATGGCACTGCCTGTATTTCACATAAACACCATGCGCAAGGAGAGCAGACCACCTATCGTGCACAACTGAGCTTCAGTAGACTCACATACTTTTACCTTTGCAAGAGCATTTTTCAGTGACAGGATGACTCCATGCTTTCTATTTCTCCATTGGGACATCTGTCCTCTCAATTAGTAGTTAGATTACTTAATTGACAATATAAATCTCTAGTCTGAGAGGTATTTTCATTACACAGCAAAATTTGCCTTTAAGTCAGAGCACAAAACATAGGAACTCTCACTCAACTAGTGTACTGCGGTGACTTTTTGGTGCTTATGTCCCCAACTGTCTGCTCTGTTTATGCTGTATATTAGGTTCTGTACCTTTAAGTCTGGTTCTGAGAGCAAAGGGGGAAAGAAGTGTGCAGTTTGTTTTGGAGAAACTGTTCACTCCTCTGCATTCTGCTCCTGGGCTGTGTTTGTCTGCAGCACGGACAGACAGCGGGACAGAGATCTCTTTTAGTTACTTTTTAGCTAGCTGAGGCAGAGAAGTTCCCTGGATTGGTTTTTCTTTTCCTTTTTTCTTGGAACTGTCTAAACCTGCTCTGGACTGAAAAAGCCAGAAAAACACCCGGATCCCACCAGGGCCTGGACCTCAGCATTTTCCAGCACCAGAGGAACTGATGAGAGACTGAGAGAGCCAAGCTACATCCACAGCAAGGACTTTTGATCAATTTTGCGACCTCTCTTCAGAATGGAGAGAGGTTTTATTGTTTCGTATTGTTCATTTTTTATGTTTGTGGGCACTTTGTTAAATAATGAGTTTTTTCCACTTTTCTCTAAGGAGATTTTTTCCCAGACCAACTGAGGAGAGGGGCCATCTGGGTTTACTTTTCAGAGGGACCTTATTCGGAGGTTTCCTTCCAAATTTGTGCTAAACCAGGACAACAGTGCCAGGTTTAACACTGCTATTACTTTCTCAGTCCTAGAGTATTTATTGGAGTGCAGAACTATCCAACTGTAGAAGATGACCTTCAAATATTCAGTAACATTGTCCTTCCTGTCCAAAACTGGTATGATTTAACTGGTAGTCTACAGATTTTTCTCTTCAGTTCTTTCTGGTTTCTCTCTGACAAGACATATTTACATTTCTTGTGGCATATTGACATAGCTTTGTATTCAGTTAGAATAAATGGAGTTTATTCCACATTACATGCTTAAGAAAGAAAATAGTTAGGAGAGGGTATTTGTGTCATGAAATATATTATATATTTATTGCTGTTCAGTAAGAGAAATGTTTGTCTACCAACTTCTGAATAAGGTTTTAGCAAGCAAATCATAATATAAAATTATGTATTCATGCAGAAAATGTTCTATTAATAAAAATATAATATCACTGTACTAGTAAATCAAATTTTATCAATGTATATGAGACAGATGGTTTAAAAGATTTGCCCAGTTAAGGATACTTTGCCCATTGATAAGAGTGCTGTGTTGTAGTGGTGCGTTGAGCTGTGCTCACAAGTTTTAAGTTTATATGATTAATTTTATTTAAGTTGGAAAAATGGTTTGTTCCAGACCCCCCTGTTCATGGCTGCATTTGCAGTTGGTTTACCCCTTCCAGAAAGTGCTGTTCCCCTAGCAACTCTCCTGTCCGTCAAAAGTATCCCTTCCCACAGAGCCTGTCAGTCACTTAGGAGGCCTCTCCCCCTTCTGGAAAGCTCAGGGAAGCCCGACTCCTGATTGGAACAGGTTCTGGAAATCCCCTACTCCCTTTCAGGGATTGGCCCTTTGTGTGTCAATCTACCCCCCAACTCCTCCCTTTGTATCCCCCTATTGGTTGAATGTTTTTGTACACGCCCCTTGGCATCTGTTCCTTTTAAGCTCCTGGACATCAGGAAAAATCGCTTTTTCCTGAGGCACGTCCACGTGAATAAAGCCTCCCCCTGTTCTACCTCAGAAAAGAGTCTCCTTTTCCTCCTTTGCCAAAGCTGCATTTTACATCCAGTGCTTGCTTGCCAAGAACCCACCGGGTGGGCTTCTGCGGACCCGTCCAGCGAGGCCCTACCGAGAACTGTGCACGCTTCCAGCCAGGGCTGCCGGGCAAAATCGGGAATCACTGGTCAGTGACCCACGAAGCGTGGCCACATTGTGTGATGAATATGTGCCACACCTATTATGATGGTGAACTAAAGATTCTTAAATTTACACATAATAGGATCTTGCATGGGGAAGAAAAATGTATCCCAGGTGTAAACTAAGCAGCAGTGATAATCTTGATGGAATGAGAGAGTGTCAAAGCACATAGGCTTTACAAGCACAAAGCACTTGAAACTCTACAAGCAGAACTGGATCTCTTCAGTAGTTGTACTAGAGAAAATAAATCAACTGGATCTCTTCAGTAGTTGTACTAGAGAAAATAAATCAACAGCAATATTGTGTACAAAACTAGAACATGATTTCATACCATTACTCTTTTACCATGCAGAGCTGACCTGGGAGTACTGAGATTTCTCTGATATAAAAAGAGCTGTGATACAAACTACAGAGCTGTGTGTCCTAAGAGCACTGAGGATGAACCTCAAACACTTATTGAACCATCTTGGTCACCTGCCCTACCTCTCCCATCTTCCCTCAGTCATTGAAATCAAACTCACAATCATTCCCATATAGACTCATGCTCTCTTTAAATAGTAAAAGAAATGCAGAAAGAGAACAGGACAATACAAGAGGAATGCAAAACTCAAATAGTCAAGACTTAGTAAACACAAGCATACATATGCCTGAATTTTGCCTCTGTACTGCACTTGACAAAGCTTATAGGCAAAGAAGATTTAAAATACTTCCCTTAAATTTGCCACCTCTTATTTTCTCCCTGGATAGTCACTGACAGTTGCATGTGTACCCTGATTTAAGGACAGAACTCATGCATAGACATGTACTGGCTCACCAGGCTGTGACCCTGCCAGCCTCAGGCAGCCCACCTTCCCTAGCAGGGCAGGTATCCCACCTGCTCTCCTGCTACTACTCCAGAAGATCACAGACTTGACACAGGTGTCCTGTCTGCCAATGACACCTGAATACTTAAGGTGGCCTAATGTACTTCAGACAGCATTTACTCATTTTCACTCAAAAGTGAAAAATGCGAGCAAATGAGTCTTAAGAGACTTTCTTTATTGGGGAGACATATATTTTGGATCCCATTCTGATGATTCCAAGGAGGGCCAGCCAGGTAAAAGTTAGGCCTAACAACCTATAGCAGCTGGTTTCCTATATCTGTGGTAATAAGCACAACATTAATAATTTATAAACTTAAATAGGATTATCAACTTCACCCTGCTAGGTATAAACATGTTTTAAACTGCAGCTTAAATTATGCAAAAACATTTCCAGTGGAAATATTTTCTGCCTCCAAATCCATTTGACTGACAATGTTTACCTCCAGCTTTCATATTGTTCATCTGGAACATTCTCTAAGGGAAACGTAAATCTTTAGAAAATTGCAAAGAAGGACACTAAGTTCGAAAAGCTTTTAAAATTAGGACTTTGGACAACCATAGAAAGAAAATATGTCAATAAATGATGCTTCCAAGTTATAGAAGGCATTTAATAACATGAGTTTGGTCTTGGTAAGGATAAACAAAAACTGAGCCTATGCATTCCTGTATTTACAACAGAAACCAACAGCAAAAGTGAAAAATGGATATTGGAAAGTAAGTACAATATTCTTAATTTATAATAGATTTATTTTTATATTTGTATGTGTTATATCTACAAAAATACGTGTAACGTGTATGATCATTAAGCATTAGTGTTTACCAGCATGTTTCTAGTCTTATACAAAATATAGCTTCCAAAACAGTATCATTTAATTGTTGTTGCAGAAATACTTCTGTACATTTAAAGAAATGCTAAAGTGTGGTAGCAAATCCTGAATCATATCATTATATCATGGCAATGTGGAAAAATATCAGTATTTTTCTGTAGAACTCCTGGTTTATCAAGAGTATATTAATTGCTCTTTTCAGAAAATGGGAGCATTTGCATATCTATGGCAAGGTGTCAGTTTAAGACATATCAAGGGAAGCTATGTGAGTCATACCATGTCAGAGTACAAAGCACAAAGTAAGTTTAAGTAAATGCTGCAACCTGACATTCTATCAGAAGCAGATACATCATTACCAAGGTAATCCAACCTATGACAACTTCATTATCTAAAATTTTCAATGCTGAAAAGCCATGTTAGCTATGGATTGCAAAGGTCTCTCCTAATCTGAAAGCCTCTGCTTCATGAGGGCAATATTGTAAGTGAATTACATGTCATGCCCAGGGCTATCCTTGTAGGACGGAGTAGAATTTTCTTTTCAGAAACAAAATAGCTACAACAAGATAGTAAGATATAACATTGAGATATCATAAATTTTTGATACATGAAAAATTCTCAAGATCAACAGTGCAACAGTGGGAAAGATAGATTTTTCTTTTTTTTTTTTTTAAGCTGAATATTTGTACACAGTCAAATGTGCACAATCTAACAATAATAAACCAAGAAAAGATTCACTCATCCTTGTCTGGGGCATTTAACTTTGACTGCTATTTTAGGTACCTACAACCTGTTTAAAGAGTCTTTAAGGCATCCAAAATTTGTCTAGAAATCTAAAATCTTGGTAACTTACTGTCTTTCTTAGGCCCCTAATTCAGACAGCTAGGTAGATGTTTAAGTACTTCCTAATCTCTTGTAGTTGTTGGTTGTGGAGGAAGTGTTTCTAATAGCAAATTTACTAGGCTTTACTAAGGTGAAATACTAAGGTGAAATTCCTATATATACACGATATAGGAACAATCTTATTAAAACACATGGCATTTGTTATCATTCCAACAAAATGCCTTTCTGTATGACTTTAAAGACCTTATTTTGAGACAGTAGGTGCTGAGTACATTGCAAATTTAATACTTGCAGTTGATGTGTCCAGGTCAAAATCTATATACTTTAAAAAAACCTCAAAAACCTATGCCCGCAGAAGATCATGGAGATGCTCCTCCTCCTAGAAGCTGTGCTTAGGCACATGGAGGACAGGGAGCTGATTTGGGACAGCCAGCATGGTTTCTCCAAGGACAAGTCCTGCCTGACCAACCCAGTGGTCTTCTGTGATGGAGTGACTGCATCAGTGGACAAGGGAAGGGCTACAGATGTCATTTATCTGGACGACTGCAAAGCCTTTGACATGGGTCCCCACCATATCCTTCTCTCTAAATTGGAGAGAGATGGATTCAATGGGTGGACTGCTAGGTGGATGAGGAATTGTTTGGATACATCCAGAGGATATGGTTCATATCCTGTTCATGGTTCAGAGTCCCAATGCACATTGGTGACAAGTGGTTGTCCCTCAGGGAACAGGTTATTTAATATCTTCACTAATATTGGAACACTTAATAATATTATTAGATATAGTAGATATAGATGAAAGGATCAAGCACACCCTCAGCAAACATGCAGATGACACCAACTTTCAAACTGAAAAAGAGCAGTCTTAGATTAGATATTAGAAAGAATTTTTTTCCTGTGAAGATTGTGAGGTACTGGAACAGGTGGTTCAGAGAAATTGTGAAGCCCCATCCCTGGAAGTATTCAAGGCCGGTTTGGATGGGGCTTTGAGCAACCTGGTCTAGTGGGCATGTCCCTGCCCATGGCAGAAGGTTGGAACTGCATGATCTTTAAGGTCCTTTCCAACCCAAATCATTCAGATTCTATGATGATCCCAAAACTGTATCTGGTCATGATGTTTATCAGTTTGTTTTGGACCATTCTTACAATTCTATCCATTTCAGATAGAAAATTCCTGGGAAAATTTCATGAAGTCTCTTTTTGGAAGTGAAATTTGAAGACAATTGTCTTCATAGAATTATCTTGACTTGAGAGAGACAACAGTCTTCCTAACTTTGATTGCTTGCTTGCATGTGTTTAAATTGGTTCAACAGATTATGTTGATTATATACTTTTATTTGTTATTTTGCCCATTTTAGTATAAATTGCCAAAAATTTGGTTTTGTGAGAGCACTACTGGTTGTCTGAAGACCTGTGTGAATCTAACAATATAAATCAATCCAAAGGATAGTACACACACTTGAGCACACGTCTTAGAAAATTTTGACTCTATGAGCACAAAAAGTTTAGAAAGTACAGCCTGGACAAATCATTGAAAGTTAAACTGTTTAAGTGCTTCCCAAGTGTGCAGAACTTAGCATTAGCCAGAAAAATACAGTAAACAAGGTACTGCTCAGCAGGTCTGTAGTGTCTGCTTTAACAACACTGGAGTTCCTGGGAAAAGGGAAAGACTCATAAAGAGCTAAAGCTATCTGCCTTTTTTTTTTTTTTTTTAGAGATACATAGAATTGACAATTACAGTGGATTTCTCTTGTTCGTTATTTAGGCCATTGTAAGGCTCTTGATTCCCTTATTATGACTACCAATGCACATGGCTCAAATCCCAGGGCAGACTGCACTGTTGTATTCATATTCCTTTTCAACAGTTTAAAAATTAACCGACTTTTTTATCTGGGTACATTTTGTACACGCGCTTGTATCTTGTACAAACTGGTTGTCCTGTTGAGTGATGCTTACTCCCACTGACGTCTGCTGTGATAAGATGGAATGAGTCACACTAGGTGTTCGTAAAGGTTAACAAGTAATATATTCAGAGCTGTAGATAAATCACGATGCCCTTCTACAGGGCAGATGCTACAGAGCAAATTGCTGAGAAATGCCTAAAAGTAGGTAAATAAATAGGTAGAATCAGTGGCTTCAAAATAAATTTAAAGGTGCACATTCAGAAAGCTGAGCATTATCCCTGCACGAAATAGTGACACCGAATGACCTCTGAATATTATTTCATTGTTAAGAATCTGGATGCACCACAGATAAAACACTTTTTTAGCATCTTGTCACTGTGCACTGCCAGTGTTAAATGTGGTTCACATCCTGATTTTGCAGCTTTTGCACCTGTCTGATCTGCACCATCCCTAGAGGATTTTCTAGCCAAGACAAATCAGCATAACGGTTCTGCTCTAGCTCCCTGCCCCTCTGCAATGAGAGTCAACGAGACAGTCAAAATACACTGGAGGGGGTTCTATCTTTTTTTTTCCTTCTTCCTCTCTTTCCTTCTATATCAAAGAAGCCAAGGAAACCATTGATCATCCCATGAAGGATTTGGTAACTCAGTACATGGTATCTGTCTTGTGAAACATCACTGCAGAAAAGTTTTAGCACAATTCGGAGAAATTTACTTAGGCCAATTTTCAGAAGGCATGGAAATATACTGGTCTTGCTTCAGTCAATACAGACGACAGCACAGAATCAAAAGAAAGATATTACCAAGTCAAATGCTAGTTCTTACTATTTTATTATGTCAAAAAAATGTTTTCATCAGGTTTCTTAAAGTATGTTGCCCAATTTCCTAGAAAAAGTCATATAGTTCTAACACTAGAGTAAAAGTTGATTTGTTGTGTCCTTGTGTTGTCTGTATTCATTAATGAAGTTGTAGCACTAACTCTCCTCCATCCTTCCTTGACATGGGAGTAGATATATAGTCAAGGCTCTGGATTTTCTATGCTGATGTAATGGCCCATAGAAAATCATTGCAAACTATGAGGCATCTGTTCTGCAAAGCAAGGTCATGAGTAAATTCTGATGGAGGAATATTTTACTTCATATTCACACATGCTAATTCCAATACACTGACTATCTAGTGCTGTTGCAGTGTGTTTTGTATTTTCATGTTTTGTTTATATCTATTTTTCATATGCAAGTTCTGTAATGGTTTTTCCCAAGTTCCCCTTGTACTTCTCCCCATCTGGTACAATCTCCAGCCTGGGAAATTCCCTGTTCCCCTCTGTTGCAATATGTTGTCAATCATCTGTTGCTCTCCTCCCAGTGCCTGCCCCACTCCGGGAAGCCTCTCCCCCTCATTCCAGAGACTTCAGAGGGACTCAGTCCTGGATTGGAGCAGGCTGGGAGTCCCCCACCCCTCGTTTCCTATTTGCTGTCTATGTGCCCTCTCCATTCCCCTGACTGGTTTTCCCTCTTGTATCCATCCCCTTCCCCTGGTCCCTGATAAGCAATGAGCCCGCCTCTTTCTCGCTCTCTCCTGGGACGCGTGGCTGCCTGCACCATGGGGTGCATGTGACAATAAACTCTATCTTGCCACAAGGCCTCCTCCTTCTTACCTTCGTTGAGCCTCACTAACAGCTCTCGTGCAGCTTCTGAACTACCAAGGAGGTAGTGGCCGGTCTGCTAGCCACTGCCTAACCAGACTTGAAACAATTCCCAGCCAGGGCAGCCGGGATTTGCTGGAAAACCATCTCCAGCAGGCACAGTGAATTATTTCATAGTGCTTTATTGTTTGCTGGGTCTAGACAAGTCCCCATGCAGTCTATTACAGTATTATATAGATATACCTATCACTGAGACTCTAAAATTTTTTTTCGGAGGCACCCATTTTCTCTACTGATTGGATGGGGACTCTGTCTCTTTAGCTAAGGTGCTATGAATCAGGATGCCACGACAGCAATCCATTCATTAGATGTTGTAGTATTTGCTTCAGGTGAAAATTCTACACTTCAAAATGCATATTACTTATACTGAATATAGAAGCTTTTACTTATACAATTATAATGTTGTTTATTGCAATATCTTATTATCTAGGGTTTCCATTCAACTACTAAGTCCTAGGGTTCTAACATACATAAAACTATTTTATTCTAAACAAATTGAAACATTTCTAAATATATGATTTTCAGAAAAATGAAAAAAAAAAAAGGAAATATATGGAGAGGAAAAAGTTTCAATGGCCCCACTCCATCATCACCAGCTCATCAGCCTCTCTCTTGTTGCTGGTTTTGGTCATGTATTTCTCTGTACTTGTATTTCAAGACTCAATTTCCTATAAAAATCACTACCATCATTGCTAATTTTGACATCATTTCTCCTCTCTCAGTTTTCTTTTTCTACTGTCCCAAGGAGATGGAGCAACAGAATGCCTCACTGCTTTGCTTCTGAGGGACAGGTTCTAGGCAGACAAAAGCTAAATCAAATATAATTTTTAATTTGCAAAAGCTCCCTGTAATGAATAGTATCTATTAATGTACCTAGTATCTAATAAAAAATACTCAGTTTTTATATGAGCTTTTCATGAGGCAATCTTTGCCTTTACCTAAAACTAACACATTGTATATTTTTAATAATATTATTATGTACACATAATAATAATACAAAAAAAAAAATTAAATATCCTTTAGAACCCCATAGTCTTTACCTGATGTACCTTGTGACAAGGAAAACATTCATGTAACACTGATTTCTATGAATACTCATTTTAAAAAATGGAATAACTTTAAAATGTGGTCAGCAGGCTTTGGCCTTCCTTTTAGTAAGGCAGTGACCATACTTCAATATCATTTAATTACTCCATTTTAAAGCCTTTCTAAAATGGATATTCTCTGCTTTGAGTAATGGTGTACAAAAGCAATCCACCTCAGCAGTTAAACATTTTAAGTGAAACAATCAATTTGAATGACAATCTGTTACTCATCCATAAAATGTATTAACTAATGAAAAATAGACATTTCTCCACAATATTATAGTCACACATTTCAGTGAGAGACTTAAACCACCTGGGACTTCACAACCTTTTGATACAATTAGATACGTGTATGGCTAAATCAGCAGTAACGTGTTTGAAGTCTATCAGGGTTGAGTAAAATAGCTACATAACTAGAAGCTATGAATAAAATGAAAGAAGACAAATACTTAATCACTAGTCAATTCCTTTGTGCATAGAGGGAAAAGAGTCTAGTTATTTGACAGCTTTTATTTATCCAAAGGCCAGAATTAAGAAATATACATTTTACAGAAGTATACTTTACATAGATCAGGGACATATTCCTTCATATATTTGTGTCACAAAGCAGCATTCATAAAACATAGCCCATGAAAATGAAAATGGAAAGGAAAAATATTTTGTGTAAAGGCAGATTCAGTCAATTTTCTGTTCCAGGAAACAATTTTACCATATTTGATTTAGAACTGGATAAACAAATTCCATCCCTACTGCACCAGAGAGTGCTATAGTATGGCCATTTTGAAAGTTACAAAATCACTACTTTATAAAAGGTTCTAATAAAAATAAAAATATCCAGATTTCATATCTTTTTATGTAATAAAAAGCTTTGAGCCTCATGGTGTTTCAAAACTGCTCTTTTAAGACACTTTATAGTTTTGCATGCTATTCTGACAGACAAGTCAAGTACTGAAAGAAAAAAAATAGCACGAACCTGTATGAAATAGCATGTCACCATACCTGTAAAAGCTTTGGTGCACCCAACAGCTTTACTAGCAATGCACTGATGGGCCATTACTCATCCCAGAAAAACGTACCTGTGAAGACTGCTTCTCCTTTAGGCAAGGGAGCAGCAGCCAAGCAACAGGATGAGGCATGTGCTGCAGACTGGAAAATAATTTTTTCCCAGGTTCAGGCAGTGTGTAGCTCAGGGAGCCAAGAACTGGGAATTGACTTGAAAATCAACCACCTTGTAAAAGAACAAGATCTTGAACTTGGAGATGGCTAAGAGTGAGGAGATATTTACTTCATCTCTTTTTATTGAAGAGCTCTTAGCCTGGTCATCTGCACTGTGGTGATGAGGACATGAAGTATTGTTGCCCTCGCTGCTAATTACACAGGTCAACTCTGTGCAGTTGAGTACTCACAGCTAATATTGAGTGTGCTTGCTGGGTAGTTGTCAGAACCCCAGACATCTCTTTAGCTGCCCTGGGTGGTCCGAGACCCTGGCACGAAGTCAAAAATACTAGTGCCTTTGATTTTAGCCCATGGAAGCTGTTACCAACCTTGTATGAAGAATTACAAACCATAGGAGTTTAATTAGGGTGATAATTAGCTTATTATCAGGTGTTAATATAGAATTTTGGGGTTCATAATGGAGGTTCAAGGAGGCAAGATGGAGGAATCTGAGTGTGCCCCTGTCCTTCTCCTTCTTCTTCTTGTCCTCCATCTTCTGCTGTGGTGGTGGCACTCTTGGATTGGTTTAGCATAGAAGTGCACTGTCTAACGTAGGAGATAGGTATTGGTATCTTACTATAAACATAGATCACATGATATTTGGTATAAAAAGTAACAACTGCCCTTGGGACGGTCAGTCAGTGACGACCAACACTGTAGCTAGCACCCAAGCCAGGTGAGAACAAAATGTACTTGATAAGAACCTTGAGAACCTGAACCGAACCATCCCGACTCCTTCTTCTGGCACGAGGCTTAAGAGAAAAACTTTCAACAAACATCTTGGGGGGCCATCAGCCCAGAGAACCGAAAGGCAGTGATGGCTTTGAGTATGTAATGATGAAGGTTAATTATGAGAAAAAAAGATTTGCATGAAATGTGTTGCTAATTAGTACCAGTCTAGAAAAGCTTTATTTTACCATTATAGGCATTATTTATAATGTTTTTTAATATATGCATTAGAGTGTAATCTGATTCCTAACTCTTAACTTTTTTCTTGTGCACATGTATGTATGTGTACACATACATGTATACATAATCATATACAACAAATGGTTTCATCCCTAAAAGTAAGATGCATTGACAGGGAAATGAAGGAAAGATGATTCATGCTAATGGAGGAAAGTCCCTATATGATAAGGGAGCGAGCTTTAAGAAAAACTCTGATGTATATGAAAGAAGAATTATTGTCATTTTCATGGTTATCTTTGATTTCAATAACACTTAGATCAGTCATTACATCAGTTGTGCAACTCTTCTGCAGAACAAGACTGTCATCATTTCAAAGTATTTCTAATTGAGTCCCTTCTAAGAGGCCAGGAACTTTTGAATATTTGAAGGGTATTGTGCATATGAACCATATCTATCCATGAAGGAACAGAACCGTTATTGACAGGTTTCAGCTACTGGAAACCTGTGTATGTTCACTGGTTTCAGAGCAGCTATGCCTGTTTACTACGGTTATGAACAGGGCCTGATGATTATAGGACTACACCTGGGCCAAGAATTTGGTAAGGAGCAAAGATATGCCTGTAACGTAAATGGTTTAACAGAATTAAAATGCTTGACTTTTGCACTGCACTTTCTAATGAATTTTGTCTGATGTTTTATGATTATCATTCCTAACTGACCCTACCTAAGCAGTTCTTCCTAATTCTTGTAATACTATCCTGAAAAAATTTATACTGAAGACCTTCAAATTAGAAATGGGTTTATTATTGCAAGCAAAGAATTTAGCACAGTCACAACATACAAAAATAATATGTAATGTATAAATGATGGCAGACTTAAGATGTTCCCCTTTTTAGCTATTTATCAACATAATTTTTTAAAATTAATTCTGTATCTTCAACACTTTAATATTTTTCTATAGTTAAACACTTCCAGCACTTCATAAAAAGATAAGTTGTATTTTCTACTTCTCTCATATCCAGGGAATCAATTATTCTATCAAATAAAGATACCAAGTTATCTTGGTCTTATCTCTCTTTTAAAAGATGGTTTTGATTTTTCATTAATTTCTATTTCTAGAATTAATACCATCTAATTTATTCCAAAGGTTTCTATGCTCTTGAATTTAAAGCATAGGTTCCACTTTCTCAGAGTTAAGTTTTTCTTTCTATTAATTAAAGTAGAATGTTTATTATTTTACAGGTAAACTCCAAATTTGATAAATCAGTTACTCATCAAAATTTAAGTGTGCCAGTTTTTCATTATTCTGCAGCGACAATCAATAAATGTCTTGATCAGAGCACATTAAACTCTGAGTTCTGTTTCCTCCTCAGATGTGGTAATTTCCATTTCTGTTCTGACACTGCCATTCACCATGTTACCTCTGCCCCTGGATACTCTTTGGTCTTACTGAAAGTGATGCAAAGTTTTAATAACTTTGATTATTCATAACTTGAAAAATATTAATCTCCTTCCAAAATTGTTTTGGTCTCAAGCTTGTGTCTTACCTTTTTATATCCATGTCTTAAAGAACTTCAACTCTAAGCAAAGACCAACAGCTCTAAAGAGTAATTCACCCCTTCTAAGATAACCCATGATATGCCTCTTGGAGGAACCTACTTTTGTCTATAAATTATTGGGAAAACCTAATTACTGCTTAATTCAACTGGTAGTTGACATAAATTTATCCATAAGGATTGAGAGTTAAATAAACAAGAACATGGATAATAACTGTTTACTTAAAAATTCCCAATTCTTCCTACTACAGTTGTAGTCCCAGGTATCATGGACTCCATCCAGTTACCACTAGACTTAGTGGCAAATTTTTTTAATGAACTTCACTAGGTAGCAAATTGGGATGGAAAATAGGCATAAATTTCCCAGTGTTTCAAGTAGATTGCTACATATTCAAGGATCTAAATAGCAGAAAAAATCCATTCAGAGTGGGATATAATTCATAGCTTGAAGTAACAATTCCCTGCTGAATTTCACACGGCTCTACATAGGTACTTAGAAGATTGAATCATACATTTTGAACAAAGAATATTAATTTCTCTTTTGTCATTCATATTTTATAGAATAGTTTAGTTGCTGACAGAAAAGGTGTTTTGGGAGTTGTATAGGAACAGTGAAAGGATTTACAATTATTAGCTATATGAATTGCATTTTTAGTGTTGCCATCACTAAAAGTTGGCACTAAGAGTGGCACTAGGAAAATTTTACTTTTCACAGAAAATAGTGATTACAATATAATATTATAGAAGTATTTGACCAGAGGTTGGGATTGCTTGTATCAAACCATAGTTTGATTTGGTATTTGAATCTGAATCAGAGGGGTTCAGACTTCAGGGAAAGAATCAATAGTAGGGAAATTACTACAGCTTTCCTTGTAACATTTTGACCCAACATTGCAGAAGGAGGCAAATGAAATATGTTGTTCTGGTCAGCACCACTGTGATTCTGACAAAGAAGGTTAACTTTCTCAAAAAATAACTACCACTGTAGGCCAAAAATTTATTACCTGATCATTGTGGTCTACTGGATAGATATATTATGGGTTTATTAATGATTATTTGTATAGATTCTACTTGGAGCTATACCCAAGGAAAACAGTGATCAGAATTAAAGGAGCTTAACATACCTTTTCAACTGCTAAATTAAGACTGGCATAAACCTCAGTTTTCAGCAAAACTATTTCAGCACAATCACAGTAGAGAGGTTGGGAACAAGATCAGTAGAAGACACAAAACAGGTTAGCAGCACTAAACTAACCCATTGCTATACTCCTTCTCATCTGCCTAGCTCTAAAATGTGAAGTTCAAACAGATTTCCAACTGGTGGAGCAAGAAGCTCCCCTTTAAGTGTTACCTCTATTAGATCCATGTGTGACTGCTAGAGGAACAATACATTCATCCCACCCACCCTTAAGGAAAAAGGAGTGACACTGGAATAAAGAAATGCAAACGGCATTTTTTCTACTGTTGTTATTTTTCAGCACTTTTATATGTATAGATAGGATTGTCTCATTAACTAATGGTCTTGTTTTCTCCTTAATGTTTTCAACTCTTTCTTGAAAACTATGTTCATTGTTTCTCAAAGGTTTACACAAAATATTTACTGGAACATCTGTATCTAAGGTAACTACTGTTTGAAAACAACAATTAAGAATATTAACAGGCAGTGGCAAAAGTATTAAATTAACTAGAGGTTAATGTGCATCTGCCACTTCATGCACCATAAATATTCTTCTGTGTATGCTTTAATTGAAAAATTTATGAGAATTTAGGCTATGAAAATTGAAAAACACAGTTAGATAAAAATTACAGTTGGATAAATAGCTCAGTAGGATCTCATCCTGAGGTAATACAAAAAAGTGAACATGAGGCATCAAAATATTGACTATAGCAAGTAGATATCTAAATCCATTTTATTATATTCTTGTCACTTGACTAGCAGCCTCTCAAGAAGTTATCTTGTTTGTGCTGATGTAAACTATTCTGTAACAGTCATGACTAATCAAACTGTAAGTGTAACCAAAATAAATAAAAAATAACAAAACAAAAAGAAAACATGAACAAAACCCCATAAAATTATAGGACAGTGTGTCACAAAAAACACATGGTATATATGCAAGCAGTCACAGTAACAAAAAGCCTATATCTAAGTCTATACACCTATAGTTTATAACTGTACAAAAGGAAGTACAAGTAACAATATTGTTTAAAACATCTTAAGTAAACATATCACTTGAACAAAAAAACAAGAGGATACAATCAATTTTCATTGGCTTAAGGAGTGTCAGATCTTCATCTAAGAGCAAATAAATTAGATCTATTTTTATTAATAATAATTTTCACACATTTCACACATACTGAAGCAGACAGACACATTGCTTTTTCTTGATTTCACATGTCTAGTGACAGAAAAAACATAGAGGAAACAAAGGAAAAAATAATCGCAGCGCAGATTATGACTATGTTAAAGACTAGAAAGCATTCATAGTTTTCTGGCAAGTTTGTGCTAAATAGTAGAGCATGTCTTGTCCCATGCAGTGTATTTCAGTTATTTATTTATTGCAGGAAATATTGGTCCTTGTATGATTTATTCAGATACCGTGGAGATAAGTAAATTCCAATTTCTATATGGAGTTCATAGTGGCTGGAATCAGGCACTTTTCATGTTGTAACTGCAGCATTACAGACACCAGTCTTCAAGAATAAACAAAATTAATTTATTTTTTCTTATACATATCTATATATTTAAAATTTACTGTTGGGCATAATGTTAAGGACACATGCACATAGACACACAAACTCAATTATCTTTGCACATTCCACTAGCCAAAAATGACTTTTGCAAGCAAATTCTGTTAAATCCATGTTATGCAACTAATTGAGGTAATCAAGGTACTCAACATCATAAAATCATGCCTATTGCTTCCAGAAATGATCTTCTGATTTCATTAGCTTTTAGAATTAGTACTTATCTTTGACTTTAAATAGACTACAAGCTCTGTACCATGCATATAAATGTTCAGTCTGTCTGTTTAATCATTCAGTTTCAGTATTTTGCATGATGCCATATGTTCCTGTGACTAAACAATCTGCAGTTTCTATTCTGCTGGCTTTTATTTTTGAGATCTCTGGGATTTAAAATTTCTCTGCCAGAAGTGCCATTTCCTCCATACTCTGATCTGCCTCTTAGCTTTACAATCAACAATCCATTTTATATTCCCTAAAAGAGAACATGGATGGTGCCATTTCTTCACATGATTATGTTAATTACTGTCACCCCATCAAACTAATTTTTTCATAACAGAAACTGCAGGGATACATCAAATTAACTTCTTCCTCTCTATGCCTATTCCAAAGCCAAAAAGCTTTATTTCTAAGTGACCTCATCTTTATACAAGTATATTTAGAGTATTTCAAAGAGAATGATTGAAATTTAGAATGCCCTTCTTGCCCTAAATAAAATTTCCATCTATTTATCTTTTTCCTGGATTTTATTTTTATCAAAATTATATGATGTGTTGAGTTGACCCTGGGTGGATGCCAAGCATCCACCAAAGCAGGTCTGTCACTCCCCTCCTCAGCTGGATGGGAGAGAATAATACAAGAGAAGGCTGGTGATTCAAGGCAAGCACAGGAAGAGACCACTCATCAGCTACCATTATGGACAACACAGGCTCAGCTTGGGGAAATTAGTTAATTTACTGCTAATCCATTCAGAGAAGGGTAATGAAAAATAAAAACCAAATCTTAAAAAAACCTTCCCCTGCTCCCTTCTTCCCAGGCTTAACCTCACTCCTGAATCCTCTTCTGCCTGCAGCACAGCAATTCAGGGAATGGGCGTTCTGATCAATTCACCACACATGGTGTCTGTTGCTCTTTCTTGTGCAGACTCCTCACACTCTTTCCCTGCCACAAGAGACAGTCCAGCATAAAATTCCCCAACATGAGTCCTTCCACAAGCTCCAGTTCTTCATTTGATGTTCCAGCATGGATGCTTCCGTGGGGTGCATTCCTTCAGGAACAGAGTGCTCCACCATGTGACCCTCACTGCGCCAAAGCTCCTCATCAGCACAAGCTGCTCTCTCCACAGGACCACAGATTCTGCCAGGAACCTGCTCCAGTATGGGCTTCACATGGGGCAAAAGTGCCCTTCAGGGATCCATGCTCTTGTGTGGAGTCCTCCAAGGGCTGTAGGGAGATTGCTCTACTGTAACCCTCCATAGGCTGCAGGGGCACACTTGTCCCACCACTGTCGTCACCATGGCCTGCAGGAGAATCTCTTCTCCTGCACCTGAAACACCTCCTGTTCTTCCTTCACTGACCTTGGGGTCTGTAGAGCTGTTTTCTCTTGTATTCCTACTTCTCTCCTTGCTTGCAGCTGCCCAGTTGGGTTTTTCTCCTTCTTGTCTACGTTATCTCAGAAGTGCAACCACCATTACTAATGGACTTAATATTGGCCATCATCAAGTCCATCTTGGAGCCAGTCAACATTGGCTCTGTCACATAGAGGAAGCTTCTAGCAGCTTCTTACAGTAGCCACACCTACAAGCCACCCCTCACTACCTAAACCATGCCACATAAACCCAATACATATGACGATTTTACGAATTATAAAGTCACTCAACTGTAAACAGATTACAATCAAGTATTAATTATGTCAGAAATACAGGTCCCATCACTTTAAAAATCATAGAAAACACTAACAATAAATATGTCCAACAACAGTTGAGATGGCAGTTTTTCTTCATACTATGCTTGAAATGGGAAATAATTGAAACAAATAGGACACCACTGTCTTACTGCTAATAAAAGCATCATTATTAATTCAAGGTATCCATAGGTTAATGATAAATTATAGAAGCTTTCACCTACTCCAGTCTTGAGTCAGGCAGGAGATCAACTTGGTTATCAGAAATAGAGGCAGGGGGAGAGATGTGTAAGTAAGCAGCCAACCTTGCACCATTTTAGTTAGCATGCCAGGAGCAAAACAAACTGTACCTGAGACATGTTTTGTACTATAATGGGTGGGAGAATGGATTGTAAGACAATAGAGATAGTGCTGAAGGCAATCTCACCCCTGATGAGTTGCAGCTGTACCAATTACCAAAGAGTGGAAACAGCCTTGCCCTTAATAGGTCACAGTTATGTCCAATAAGGATGGGTGTTATAAAAGACTGGGTTAGCTGGTTGAGAGGAGTTAGATTTTGCTGATTGTGCTGTGGGAAGGAAGTGTTGTGTGTTGTGTGAGGGGCAGGAAAGAGTTGGCTGGTTGAGGAGAGTCAGAGCTGTGTGGACCTGCCTGTGAGAATTCACAGAGAAAAGGTATGAAAGTTTTGCTGTAGGATAATAAACTGACAGTGTCAGTCAGTTTGAGTCCACTGCCAACTGGTGCTGGGCACCAGCCACAATAATGCACTTAAGGCAGAGACTGTTGCCAGCTGTGGCTTCCACAGCAACTAATACCTACATCTCTTGAAAGAAAAGCTATCTTAGTAATGAATTTTCTTGTTAAGGTGATAAGCTTGTCTTCAGGAGTATTCCAGAGTGAAGTGGGGGACCTCAGCATACCAGAGAGGGTCCTGAAATTGGAAAGCCCCTGGGGAGTGCAGAGATCTCCCAGGAGCTGGTACCTCACACAACAGTGGAAGCAGTAGGCAGCTCCCTTCTGAGAGGTATGTGGGCATGGGACTGTGAGCCTGACACCCTCTAGAGGGCTCTGCTGCTTGCTGTAGGCTCTTATCTGGGATGTCTCTGAGAGAACTCCAAGCCTTGTACAGTCCACTATTCCCTGCTACTGTTGCTCCATGTAGGCCTAGTGATACACAGGAGCAGTCTGAAGGGGACCAAGAAGGGTTAGAGTCCTTGGACAGGCAGTAAGGACCTCTGGAGCACAGGGGGTTTTTTCATCAATTCTACTGGTCAAAGGGAAAGAGTTTGAAAGAGATTAGTCAAGAGAGTGCACTGCAAGCTTGCTACTCTGAGCTTCAGGCAGGGATCTGTGTGGTAGACCATCACTGGATAAAGCCCTGGAGGGAAGAGAAACCCAGGAAAGGTGGTTAATATTCAAGGATCATCTCCTCCAAGCTCAGGAGCAGGGCATGCCAACAAAGATGAAAACAGGAAAAAAATGCCAGGAGGCCTGCACAGATGAACAAAGAAGCTCCTGGGCAAACTGAAACATAAAATGAAGCCCAAAGAGGGTAGAAACAAGGACAGCTAACCTGGGAAGAACACAGTGATTGCCCAAGCATCAGGGAACATGTTAGGAAAAGAAAGTATTCATATCATTAAATCTGAACAGGGAATTCAAGGGGAACAAGAAAAGCTTTTATAGCTAAATTGGTGATAGAATGAAGACTAGGGGAAAACAGAAGACCTGCTTAGAAGGGATATGAAGAAATCTGAGATATTGAACAAATTTTTAGCTTCAGTATTCACTGGCATGTGCTCCAACCACACCACCCAGGTCACAGAAGGCAAAGTCAGGGACTGGGTGAATGAAAAACTGCCTGCTCTAGGAGATAAGTTCCAAGAACATCTAAAAACCTGAAAGTGTGTAAGTCCATGGGACTTGATGAGCTGCATCTATGGGTGCAGTGGAACTGATGGATAAGTGACTCAGCCACAATCCATTGTATTTGAGAGATGGATTGTTTCAAATACAGTGTCTGGTGAAATTCATAGTGATTGAAAAAGGGGCAACAAAACCCCCATTTTTAAAAAGGGCAACACTAGAAATGAAAGTCAGTCTGACCTTGGTGTCTAGCAAGATCATGGAGCAGATCCTCCTGGAAATGATGCAAAAGTATTTCTAAAAATAGGAGGTGGTGGGTGACAGGCAAGATGGTTTCAATAAAGGCAAATTGTATCTGACAAATTTAGTGGCCTTCTATGACGGGGTTATGTTGCAGCAGGGAAACGACGATGAAGGACACACACACAGTTCTGTGATTATCAGAAGGCTTTACTACATTTCATCTTTGCCCTTTTATAACACAATATGCTAAAAAGGGCAGTGATTGGTCAGAGAAGAACTGTGTCTCTTCTCCTTTGGTAAACAACAGGTGAAGGACGTTTTGAGAAAAAGCTGAGAAGAGTCAAGCTCACACAGATATTTACAATAGCAATGAGAATGTGTTTTGAGAACGAGAAACTTGTAGTTCAGTTTCTCATGGGAATCAACATGCAACAGTTAGCAGCAGAATTCTGAAGCTTAAGAAATACAGAGTTACAGGGTTACCTTTGGTAGATAAGGGAAGAGTGACACCCTCTACCTGGACTTACAAAAAGCATTTGACACTGTCCTACATGAGATCATTGCCTCTAAACTGGAGAGACCTGGATGGAATGCTGGATAAGTGGATAAGGAATTGGGAATTGGTTGGATGGTTGTACTCAGGGGGTTGTGGTGAATGATTCAATCTCCAAGTGGAGAGCAGTGATGAGTGATGTTCCACAGGGATCAGTATTAGGATTGGTGCTGTTTAATATCTTTGTTGATGACATGTACTGTGGGATCAGGTGTACCCTCATCAAGTTTGCTGGTGTCTCCAAGCTACGGTTCAGTCATGCTGCAGGAATGGGATGCCATCCAGAGGAACAGCCCTGAGATGTGCTTCTGTGCAAACCCCATCAAGTTCAACAAAGTCAAGTGCAAGGTCCCACAGGTGGGTTGGGGCAATTACAAACTAGACAAGTACAGACTGAGCAGAGAATGGGTTGAGAGCAGCTCTGAGGAGAAGGATTTAGGTGTATTGGCTGATGAGAAGCTCAACAAGACCTGGCAAAGTGCACTTGCAGCTCAGAAAGCAAAACATTGTGTCAAAAGCAGCATGGCCAAAAGGGTTAGGTAGGTGATTCTGCTCCTCTACCCTGCTCTTGTGCGTATGGACCTGGAGTGAGTCTGGAGGAGGGCCACAAAGAAGGTTAAACGGCTGGAGCACCATTAGAGAGAGACAAGGCTGTTCAGCCTGGAAAAGAGTGGGGTCTAGGAAGATTTTTGCAGTCTTCCAGTACTTAAAGGGTGACTGCAGGAAAGAAGAGGAGGGACTTCTCATGAGGGCATATGGTGACATGACAAGGGGAAATGGTTTTAAATTGAAAGAGAATCGATTTAGATTAGATATTAGGAAAAATCGCTTCACTCTGAGCATGGTGAGACACTGGCACAGGTTGCTCAGAGACACTATGACTGTCCTACCCCAGAAGTATTTAAGGCCAGTTTGGATGGGGCTTTGCATAATCGGGTCTAGAAAGTGTCCCTGCCCATGGCACTAAATAATCTTTCAGCTTGCTTCCAACTCAAGCTATCCTATGATTCTGTAATTCTGTGATATTGAAAATACTTGCAAAAATCTCGCCTCATAGCATTTTAAAGATTTATAGTTTTATGCAGATAAAATTAAAGGCAGGTTTATGTGCCCTAAAAGGAAACAATTTCTTCATGTTCAAAAGTAGTTTACTCACCAAGGGCAAAATTTACACATTTTCTTTTATGATGGAAATCAAGAACACATTATACTGGCAGTTTCTAAGGCTCATTAGACCAACTAATCTGATGCTTTTCTAAATTAACACTGATTATTTCTTAATATCTTTCTTAACTTTTTAAAAAAACTTTTTTGTCATTGTCCTGTGAAATCAGCTTCTGCTTTCTGCCCGTGCTTAATTCAGCAACAATATTTTCTGAAGTGTGTCTTTAGTCCCTGTGTCAGATTTAACAGCTTCACTTAGTGTTTTAGTTAACTTCCATGCTCAGCTCCTTTGCTGTTTATAGTTTCATCTGCTTCCATCTGCTCTGAATGAAGTTGCAGTTAATCTGGCCTCTGGCCTTTTCTGTCAATTTTTAAATAAAAATAAAGTCTAGAGGGCAGGAGCCCCAGACTTAGAAGGCTTAGTGGAAATCCTTACTCTCTCAAAGACCTGTATTATGCTGAACAAAACACAAACAGCCCATTAAGGGCTTAGGATCCTTAAGCTTTATTATATCTGGGGAGGACATGAGGAAGGGAAGAAAAGAACTTGTAAAAGAAATTCTGTGAGAACATAAAATTATTTTTTATCCATGATTACAAAAATATTCACTAATATTAGATACCTTAACCTTTCTCCAGTTGGCTTCAGCTACAGTAACAGGTGTTCCTCTCTTAGATTAATGACATACTAAAAGTTTTGAACTGTCTGGTGCAACTAGCTTTTGAAAAATTCAACTGAATTTTTCTGAACATTAGAATTTTAAAAAAAATTAGGAAAGTGTTTATTATTGATTCCTCAGAACATTTACAAAACAGTCTTGTCTTTAGCTGACAGGGAATTATGAAAGGTGAGAGCTCATATAATTTAAAAATGTATTTAATCAAGAATGGGAATCATTAAGATCTCAGGGCAAAAGTGAGAAAGAATAGAGGGAAATGCCTGCCTTCAAGTGTGAAACTTTTTTTATTGAATGTTTGTATTAGTTCTCCCTCCTTCCTATACTGCACTGAGGGGGAGTGATGGAGCAGCAGTGTGGTGCTTTGCTGTCTAACCACAGCAACATTAGAAAAAATAAAAAGCAGCCACAGACTGAAAAAATCTGTTCTACAGAGTAAATACCAGAAAACAGGCAATTAAAAAATCACCTCTTATGTTGTCTTGATGGGATGTAGTTTGGGAGCAGGACACATAGAATAATAATGTATTTGTTTTACTAATCATTAAGTGGTACAAGGTCATGCAGCATGCACACTAACTTTGAAATAGTACTTTCATTTAGTTGCAAGCCCCTAGATTTCCCTTCATCCAGTGGAGATCTGTTGCAAGCTAGAATTGGTTTTATATTAGAAAACTGGATGAGTCATTACAATGATGACATGAGAAGCTGAACTATGCCTGGAAAGCATTGCACAGCCTCTTTAAGGAGGCTGTTGAAACAGTTAACAAACAACATAACAATTTACCAGTATAAAACTCATCAAACATTGCCTAATAGAGGAACAGCTTCCACTGGTGAAAGCTGGCAAGGGGAACTGGATATGAGATGCTGTGATTTGAGTGAGCACCAGAAAATTCTATTCTCTTCCTGTTTCTGAAATTCCTCTGTACATGGCACAGCATTCCACATCCAACCCTTCTATTTTTGTCTCAAAATCCCATATATAAGCTAGCCATACTTCATATTGGGCTATATCAGTCCTAGTCATGCACCTTTGCTTTTCCTTGAATAATCCTAAGAAAAGAATATAGAGGCTTCTGTTCACTCTGATAGGTCCCCAAGGGTAGACAATAAAAGCATCACGCTTGTGGAGCATAAACCACATCCACTTCATAGTATACACATAATTATTCACTGGGCTTTATTTTAACACTTTTTAATTAATGCTTTCCTTACACAGAAAAGAGAGATAAGTATACATAAGCTTTCCTGAAATAAGATCCCATTTAATATTAAGAAAAAGTAACATGAAAGTACTAAGTTTGCAAGAGAAAGAAGAGAATGAAAAACAATAAAAAATCCTCAATGAACAAAAAGCAAAGAAAGAAAAATCACATGGGAATTACTTTCTAACAAAATAATTATGTGTAGGCATTTATCTATGGGAAAATAGGCTTATGTATTGGGTTTACATGGCTTTGGTAGCAGGGGGAACTACAGGGTGATTTCTGTAAAAAGCTGCAAGAAGCTTCCTCCATGTCCAGCAGAACCAATGCCAGCCAGCTCCAGGACAGATGTGCTGCTGGCCAAGGCTGGGCCAATTAGAAATGGTGTTAACACCTCTGTAATAACATGCTTTAGAAGTAAGAGGTATTGCATGCATTTAATTGTAGCCAAAGAAGTGTGGGGTGAAAATATGTGAGAGGAACAGCTCTGCAGACACCAAGGTCAGTGCAGAAGGAGGGGCAGGACGTGCTCCAGGTGCCAGAGCTGAGATTCCCCTGCAGCCCGTGGTGCAGCCCATGGTGAGGCAGCTGTGCCCCTGCAGCCCATGGAGAGCCATGGAGGTGCAGAGATCCACCTGCAGCCATGCCAGAGCAGGTGGATGCCTGAGAGGAGGCTGTGACCCCATGGGAGGCCTGTGCTGGAGCAGGCTCCTGGCCAGGACCTGAGGACCCATGGAGAGAGGAGCCCATGCTGGAGCAGTTTTGCTGGTAGAACCTGTTACCCTGTGGCAAACTCACAGTGGAGCAGGCTGTGCTTGAAGGGCTGCAACCCCATGGAAGAGTGACCCACACTGGGTCAGTTTCTGGAGACCTGTTGCCCATGGGGTAGACTCATGTTTTTGAGTCTGTTTTGCCCCTGATTTTATTCAGTGAGCAATTTCTCTCTGTCAACACAGGAAACTTTTGGTGTATTTTCTCTCATCTGCCTTCTTGTGGAGGGGAGTGATAGAGAAGCTTTGGTGGGTGCCTGGCATCCAGCTAGGGTCAATCCACTACAGCTTAAAACCTCAAACACTAAATTCCTCATATGCAGAACTGGAGAAACTTAAAACAAATAGGAGTTAGCACTACAAACCACTGGAAAAAGATTGTGTTAGATGTCTGAATCCTGCTGGAAAGACATTTGAACTGTTAGGCTTGGAATAGGTGGAGAAAATATTCCTCCCTATCCCTTGTGGGAGTGGAATATGCTTTTCTCACATGCATCTGAAAGATGGGATTTGGAAGAATAAAATTCTTTATAACTGTGATTAAAAACTCTTCTCATATGCTGTGCTATAATGAAATAAAGTGAAGTGTGCAACTGAAACAGCATATAACTCATAGCACATTTCTTACACACAGGGAAAAGCACAGAAGATTATATAGGACTCCGTTAAATAGATGACTGGGAGAATTTAAATGCTACAGACATATTAAATACTATTGACTGCTCCAATTTTTGAGGAGTCTTTCATACTGAATGCTACAGAACAACCCAACTGATGTTTGTGTCCCTTGCTTGTCCTGTCTGGATCTTAGAGACATTGTTCAAAGACGCAAAAAGGAAAACACATCTGTCTGGCTAAGAAATTGGGTGCTCTGAATGGGGGGTCAATGAGCTTCCCAAAACTTAGAATTCTGAGATTTCTAAGAGAATCATAATGCAAACTAGTGTACAGAAAAAATTCTGCAAACTTTCAGCCTCCAGATATATTTTCAGCCACACTGAATCAATCTCTGCTAGTACCACTTTAATGAATCCTAACTAAGCAGTGCTCTGGGGCTTTGTTTCACAGCTGAAGACACTGGTGCTTTGCTCACCTCATCTGTGTGAGGTTTCAATTGAGTACAGCACCCTGCAAACAAAACATTTGGATAAATCTTTGAGGAGACTAATTTTTTATGATGATTCTCTTCACAGATCTGTCATTTAGGGTTTATTTTCACAATCTTTCTCACAGATTGCAAAAGATAAGTAGAAGAAATTGGCTAAATGCTTTTTTATAGAACTAAAGTGCGATTATTTTTACCTCAGTAAGCACATCATAAGCTCAGAAGAAAATATCTACTTTTAAATTGGATAGCACTGAGGAAATAAATTTCAGGGAGCATGAAGATACTAAAGAGCAAAGATTTTTTAAAGGTTTTTTTCTTTAAAAAAAAGAGTAGCTAGTGGGAGAGAAAAAATAAAAATCACAAAAGCAAACTTTATAAACAGTAGTTATATTGAGTTAGTTTTCATAAGGAAAGGCATAGATTTTTAGTAAAAAAACCAATTGAAGTAAAGAGTGGTAGCAAGTAAGGGCTAATCTCTGCATACAGTAAGAGGTAAATTGGTTTACCTGTGGTAAGCATAACCCTAAGAAGGAAACAAACACATGCAATCTTCAATTAGCAAAACATTTTACAGGTTTGCAAATGCAGTGGTGGCTATCCAGAAAAGAAGGTGACATTATACTACAACTGTTCTGCTTTGACATCTAGCTGTAACACTGGCTCCAGGCAACTATTAGCCTTTAAATGACTCAAGATTGACAGGTTTTTCAGCCAGTATTTATTCATTATCTTAAATTTGAAAAATTTATATGTGTAATCTGTTTCTTACTGTTGAATATCCAACAAATGAAATTTAAGTTGTAATTTTTAGCTGTAACCGTCCACAGAAATTAAATTCAAAGGAAAAATGAACATGGTGTGAACTAATTATCACTTCCAGTGATTTGAACGACTAGATATTTTTCTCATTTTATTTGTTTGATTTTCTGTTGGCATCACTAAATAAACTTTAGCCACAGCAGAAGACAAAACTCATGATCCAAAAATAAATTTCACAAGCTTTGACATGCTTTTCAAAGTGAAATGTACACACCTGATGAAAAATATTCTTACTGACAAGCAAATAGTTGACACTAAGGAAAATGCATCCAGGTATCTTGAAGGATCATCATGAAGAAATGCACAAATTTGTTGTGACAGAAAAGAATGTGTCTCAGAATACTGAACAAATTGAGGGAGATTTAGTCTCCATTCAAAATCTATGCAGATGTAGTTATGTGAGAAACCTGCCCAATATTTGCTACCGTGGTAGACAGCACAGTTTTAGCCTGTTGTGCTAGATGCTTCCAGTCACAGTGAAAAAGAAAAGAAGGGAAAAGCAAAATATAATGCAAATTTAATGGAACAGTTCTAAGGATAAAGCACAATAAAATGTCACAGGAGGCAAGGTTAAAGATAATGTTTAAAAAGTAGAAAATTATTCAATGTCTTGTGGAAGAAAAGGAAGACTTTCAGGGAAATAAAACAGTGGAATTGAAAAGGTGATATCAATGAGTAAGATGCCAGGAGTACATAAACAAGGTAAGCGGTTATGGGACAAAGTTTATTATGTGAGATCAGAAAAATTGTGATTCTGGAAAGAAATTATATACTCTTTCTTGAGAGGTTAGGATTTATAAGAAACCTTATAGGAAAATAAGAAAAAATTGTCAGAAAGCAGTACTGATGCAGTTTCAGGCTTTAAGTGATCAATCATCTTGACTTGGCAACCTAGATTTGCTGAAATTTCTTGACAAGTGTTTTTCAGAAAAAGTTGCATTGATACATCTAGGAAGGAGGTCTATAGTGGGGGATGCTATTGCACTGGAAGTAGAATGTCAGAGAAAATTGTACTCAAATACCTTAAAAATTAAAGCAGAGGAATGGGAAATATGTGCTAGATAATGATCTAAACTCCAAGGGTGCACTGAAACTACTCATTATTGTCTACAAGCTAAAGTATTCTGTGCTTTTACAGACAGAAACAAGGTTAGTTCTGCTGGAAGAAAAAAGAAAGTAATGACAGTGAAAGGCAATAATGAATGAAAGAATAAAAGAGACAGAGTTTGACACCATAAATACTACTTTGCAACAACATTGGCTGTTAGAAACACTATTAGAAGGGAAAAGTAAATGCAGCGGTTTTTTTTACAGACATATCACAGTTATGACCTTCAAACTGTGTTGTTTGTTACTTGGCACAATCTCTTTTTAAAAATAAATTGAAGGACTGGCCATTGTTTAATTCAATATTTCCTTAATTTAGCAGCTCTTGTCTCCAAAGTAATATTATTTTCTCATAATATGCACACAAGCCCACATATAAAAGCAAACACACTTACAGATGGCATGTAATTTTGTGATGTTCTTTGTATCATAACAGCTATTGTCAAGACTCTTCTTAACACAGGTTATTATAATTACTTGATTATCCTGTTAAATTTTTGAAGATTTTTGACACTGTTTCATGAGTGTACCAAGCCATTAACTATTTCTTTTTTCAGCACAAGTCTTAACTCTGTTTTTATGCTATTCATTCATCTGTATCCCTTGTAATATTTGTTAATTCTTTGTTTATGAGTAAAAATCAGAATGTATGACTTTAAAAAATAAGGGTGAACAAGAGAGAAATATATTGAAATAAGAATTTTAAGATAAATGTATAACCTGAGTCGATAATAAACATTTCTTCACAGAAATGTGATTATAGTATTGAAACATAATGCATTAATTTCAATAGAAATGGAATTAGGGAAAGTTATGCTATAAAGTTGCAAAAAGAATTTCTGAACACAACTAGATTAGGAGGGTTAAAATAGTCAGTCATCTGACAAAGTACTGAAGATTCAGCAGTAGTCTGATGAAGTACAGGGAAACAAAAGGGAACAGCTAAATCCATTTTTGGCTTAATGCAGACAAGGAACATGAATTTGAACCTTTTATATCCAAAATTATCATTCCAGGAATTGGATATTTTGTGTTATGATTAGGTTTCCCCCACAGAAATAAAAGCATTGCAATTAATTCAGGAAGGAAAAAAGTATTTCATGCCAGGGCATACAAAATGTTTTGTACCATCTGTCAGATCCCACAGCTTGTTTACTACAGTTTGTGGTGGTTGTTGACTGAAGTATGCCTACCTTATTGGCATTTTTCCTTGTCTGATATGAAAGGATTGTGGTCCATTTCCTACTTGTATTATCTTATATTTTCTCTTTCCTGTACAAAGCAAAAGAGTCTGTGAAACTTTTTTTATTATAAACTCAAAAGTCAATTCTGCCACCAGATACCAAGCAAAGATGTTGGCAAGGACTCTAGGCCGTCATCCTGAGGTTCAAATTTCAAAAGCTGTAATTTTTAGGAGACTCATGTTGGTCTTGTAATTTTCTTGGTTTCCCAAATGCTTATTTACATGGATAAACATACAATCAGATGCTCAGCCCCTATCAAACGATGAAAAGCCATCCATGCCTCCAAAAGAATGTAAATTTAATATTATTTGGGAGTTCCATTTTTTTTTCATTTCCATAGAAGAACTAGGAGTTAGAATTTAAGTAATCTCCAATATGTCTTGGACATACATTTAGAGATATTCATTGAGAGGCAGAAAATGGAATCAGGGGCTTTGTCCACAGAGGCTACACCTACACCAGCAGGGTGTGCAGCCTGTCAAAAGTGACTTTGAATATATTCTTGTTTTGTGTTGCACAGCTTAGAAATTATGAATGTCCAAAGATGTAAAGCACATCATAATTCTTATGACACTAAAATCACTAGAATTTCTAGTTGTGAGACTATGTTAATATTTCTAAAAATCTTGAATTATGTTTTTATTCTTTTTTTAAGGACACTCTTTAAATATGTAGGTATATATATTGTGGCATAAACATACCATCAAAATGCAACTATAAATATATAATAATGATAAAAGAAATGCCTCATATGCTCTTCCTATTTAGTCTACGTAAGAAAAGCTTTAAGACGTGAATCCTCCTTTATGGAGGCTAACAGCTGCTGTGAAAGTTTTCCCTACAGATTGTACCACTTAACTAAAGAAATCACAGTAAAAGATGGGGTTAGGTATGCTGCATGGAAATAACATAATAAAAAAATCACAACACATACACACGCAAGCATTTTGTGTTTAAGTATGGGGAACTCTCCATCTCATTTTTCTGTGGAATAATATAATGGAAAAAAAATATTAAAGGAAATTGGTGTGATCTTTATTCCTTTTTGAGACATTTTATGGATTCAGCATAGCTCCAAAAACATTTAAAAAATGCAAAAGTCTGGAATTAGGTAATATTTAAGGTCCAGACTATACCATTCTGTGATTGGGCAAACTTAAATATTCCAGGATGCCATACCATTTTGTCAGTTACATTTTTTCCAGTGACTAGCTATGTACATGAGGTACATGCAACTTTTCAAAGTACTGTGAACACCACAAGATATGATATGCTTGTGTTTAAATTGGGAATCATCAAATTTTGGTTATATTCCTATGCCACTAGCTTCCTGCCAGACCTAGGAGAACTCTATTAACCTTTAATTGACTCTGTCACACAGTCTGAGAAATCAGGACAATGTATTTGGCTCGCTTTATAATGCACTTTGACATCAGTAAGAGAAAAAAAGCTGGGCAGGTGCAAGACTGCTCTGTGTCATAGAACTATCACAAATGCATACAGCTCCAGGGACACACAATGGGAGATATGTGACTGCTCTGTTTATTTCAGCTAAGCACTTTTCAAAGCATTTGCCAATTTCTAATTATGTACTCGTGAAATATGACTGGGAGGAACCTCATAGGGTTATTCAGTCAAACCGTTCTGCCCCAAGTCAGGTTCAGCTGACATTTTAGCTTATGGCTTTCTGTCTTTTTTTTCCTGGCAGACACAGAGAATTTATTACATTTCAATTTTTTGGCAGAATGATCAAAAAGGAACCAGCACCAAACAACTCTTTGTTAATGGTATTTTGTAATTATTAAAATTATTTTGTTGCTGAAAAAAATGACAGGTCATTTTCCCCATGTGTCTTGCACAACTCTTTCATGTTCTGTAAACTTCTTTAGCAAGATGCTTAATTTACATAAATAACTAAATATTTCTGATATAGGTAAAATGTTCTTTCCTGTTGCTTAGAATTATTTTCAAACTTAATATTTTTTCTGTTAATAATAGAAAATATTACTATGAACTCATACAGTAAATGTAAATTAATTTCTTTAATTAATTCTTAATTTCGTTATCTCCTTGTCTCTTTTTTTTTTTTTTTGGGTCCAATTTTGTATATATTTGTTTATTGTGGAAAACAAAACATTATATCTTGGCATATATTTTCAAATACTTAGGTGTATTATGGTCTTGTGTGATTCCTTTAGAGTACCTAGATTTTAGACTGTCCTTTGTACAAAAAAAAGAGCAGTATTTTCATGCATAGAACAGCAATGGTATTTATTTAAGATTACTTAAGTGTTTCTAAACTCGGTGATTAATCAAGCATTATATCTTAAAAAGATGAATTTGTCCTGAGCTTTCATAGTCTGATTTACTATTTATTTCACATCCTATTCTTTCTTTAAATTGATGCTGAATGGTTTTCCTGGAAAAAGAGGTGACAATAAGAGTGAACAGTCACTTTATTACATACTGTGAATTTTTAAATTACTTGTAGTAATTTATATTATAGCAAAATATTAAATGATAATGTCTAGGAACTCAAACTGAAACTTTATTATTCAGCTCTCTTCAGTCTGTTGTTTCTAGAGAACATTAAATGAAGGTCTCTGTTAAGAACACTAGCACAGGTGAAACATTTGTTGCTGATTAAAGTAACTTTTATGAAATTCATAATCATTTTCAATTACATGTACATAAAAATCTAAAGCTATATCAGTATTTGTGTTCTTTTAAGTGGACCAGTACAAATCTCAAACTGTTGAAACAGATTTCACAAATGCAATAAAAAGTAATTTGTCTCTTGTAAAAACTAAAGCACTTACTAAACAGCACACACCATGACACTATCTCAAAGTATTACATAAAAATTAAACAATTTTGCTGCACACCAACATTGATAAACATTAATAAATTTCCATCACATGAAGAGTATCTGAAATAAATGCTCTAATGTGATTCATCTGCAGAATTCAAAAATGAAATCAATGATCTCAGAGGATTCCATCTCTAACTGTTAGGTCATCCTCACACTATAAATATTTCTGTTTCATATTCAGAAAAATTATGCAACAATTAACATTCCAAACAAGTATTACATCTAACCAAAGTAAAGACAAGTTTACAGGAAAGATTATTCTGTTCTTATAAGTATGCATAATGCTAATTTTGTAAAAGTTCAATGCAAAAGAAAAAAACACCAAAAAAACTTAATCAGACTGTATTATTTTTTCCACTTTAATTAGGAAAAAAACCTCCATAGTTTCATGAATGGCTACGTTGGTAATGATTTTTTTCTAAGCATTTTTAGGGGTTGTCCTGATGTCTTCTCTTAATGTTGACTACTTAATGCATACTTTGCATGTACTAGCAAAAGACTGAATGACCTAATCAGAATTATTTCACTAGATTTCTTTCCATGGAGTTGGAAAATGTAGAATTTGGTCAAATGGTTATTACTATGAGCAGACTGTTAACTGAGTAAGTATTGTTTACATAAACAGAAATTTTACAACTGCCTGTTCAACGAGCTGAAAAGTAGCACTAAGCTATTGAAAAGTTATGTGCTGACATTAGTAACTACAGGAACTTGGTTCTGAAAGAAGAACCTTGGGACCTTGAAGACCAAGGGATTAATTCTGCTGAAATCCATTACAGTTCTAGCTGTACAAAATTATTGAAAAAAGTAAAAGAGTGACACCAGCATTTTTTTCTTCTTTCATCTCATCACTGGTCAATTGTTCATATTCAGGAAGAATCCCAAGAATTTCACTCTTTAATTTAGTTAGTATCTCTATCAAATATTCTGGGCTTTGCTTGCAACCTGAGATTTCCTGTGACCGCCTCTTTACCCTTCAGGCAAAGTGTTCACCAATGGGAGACATGTCCTAAGACTGTTACGAATGATACAACCATGTCCTGAATCCAAAAAGATGAAAAATTGAGGCTAGTCATCCAGAAACTTTTTGATCCAAGAAGGCACTCTGGTCTCTCTGGTCCAGTTGCTGGCACCTGGGCACATGCTCCCACTAGCCTATGGTCCCACACCTGTTGCTGGCACTCAGACCCCTTCCCACAGGCACCCTTTTTATCAGTTTTTCTGCATCCTATAAAGTATCCATAATGACTCCAGCATTGATTCACTGTGATGGGTGCCACATGTGGACTCATCACAATGAGCCAGTGCTTTTTGGACTGGGTGGGGTGACTGCCTAGGTATATAGAATTCTTTATGGGATGCAGGGGAAGACCATTTGGGGATTGCTCAAGACTCATAACGGGATATTTAGGAAAGAACCAAAAATGTTGAAGGAAACCCTGAGTAGGATTAAGATTGGGAAAACATAAGGATAAGGAGATAAAAAAGACTAGTTGCATGTAAATAGCTTGCTGCTCAAAAAAATTTGTCTGGCCATACCCTTCATTTGCTCAGCACAATTTTTATCTATTTTTTCTGTGGGAGGGACTCCCTCTTCTGTGTACACGTCTGTGAGATGAGGTCTGAATGCCAGCAACAGGTGTGGGATCACAGGTCAGAGGGTGCATTGGCCTGAGTGCCAGCAAGTGGACTAGACAGAACAAACTGAGTGAAACCCAAGTGCCAGTCCTGGTGTGGGACTTGAGTCAGAAGCCCATGTGTCCACAGCGCAGCTCCTGGATCTACCCCTGGTGTAGGAATGTGTGTAATCACTAGCAAAAATTCAGTCAGATGAGCCAGCGAGCAGGTAATTTCAGGCATCTGGAGGGAAGAGGTGTCTCCACAAGTGAGAACCCAGGAGGAAATGGGACTTTCCCAGACTTTGGGAAACCAGAGGAGTGCCAGCAGTTTCTAGAGAGACTATAGTATCTGGAGTGTCTAGGGAAAAGACCTGCTGGTGCGTGTGTCTGCAAGGGTGGGAATCTGGGGACTACAGGGTACCAGGGAAGTCCCAAGCAGCTCCAGGTGTTTGTGTGTGGTCATGTGTTGCGGTGTGCTTTGTATTTTCATGTTTTGTTTTTACCTGTTTTTATTATGTAAGTTCTGTAATGGTTTTTCCCAAGTTCCCCCTGTACTTCTCCCCATTTGGTACAATCTCCTGCCTGGGAAATTCCCTTTGTTCCCCTCTGTTGCAATATGTTGTCAATCATCTGTTGCTCTCCTCCCAGTGCCTGCCCCCCTCCGGGAAGCCTCTCCCCCTCATTCCAGAGACTTCGGAGGGACTCAGTCCTGGATTGGAGCAGGCTGGGAGTCCCCCACCCCTCGTTTCCTATTTGCTGGCTATGTGCCATCCCCATTCCCCTGATTGGTTTTCCCTCTTGTGTCCACCCCCTTCCCCTGGTCCCTGATAAGCAATGAGCCCGCCCCCTCCGGCCCTCTCTCTCTCTCTCCTGCGACGCGTGGCTGCCTGCACCATGGGGTGCATGTGACAATAAACTCTATCTTGCCACGAGGCCTCCTCCTTCTTACCTTCGTCGAGCCTCACTAACAGCTCTCGTGCAGCTTCTGAACTACCAAGGAGGTAGTGGCCGGTCTGCTAGCCACTGCCCAACCAGACTTGAAACAATTCCCAGCCAGGGCAGCCGGGATTAGCTGGAAAACCATCTCCAGCGGGCACAGGGAATTATTTCAGTCGTGTGTATTGAGTGAGCTGGTCTGCACCAGCAACCGGAGAGGAGCTGTAGTGTCAGGGCTTGTGTGCCCAGGTGCTAGAAACCAGGCACAGCTACTGGAAGAACTGAGTGTTGGAGGCCAGCTTCTGAGGAAGGTCCATGTTACACAGATACATATTTATATTCATGTGCATAAATATATTTTTTACTAGCAAACCTCTACCCTCCTCAGCTAGAAATGGGGGCAGTATAAGGCTGTTTCTGCTGTCTGTGTTTGTGGGAGAGCTCTGTGTATCTGTGGTCTGTGTGGACAGCTCTGTGTGTGTATGTGGTACATACATGTGCTCTGTGTGTGTGTGTGCCTGCTGCGGCCACAAGCTCAGTTTAGTGCTGGTTGCACCTATGGCATGGAGCTGCAACAGCCTCAGCAGCCTCTTGGTCTGTAATGTATTTTTCTGTAACAAAAACCTTTTTTTAAAAAGAGAGTTTTTTGGTGTATTCTCCATGATCTCCTATTCACTATATTTTACTTCATAATTCCTTTTAGATTTTGTTTTCTAGCTGTCCAATCTGCATCTGGGATTGCTTATTTAAAATTCCTCTCTTTGGCTGACATACATTTTGAAAGTGACCTGCCCAGACAGTACTCTACCTGTTATAGGTGTATATATATTGTAAAAATACTTTATATATAGAAAAGATACTCTACATATTGTAAATAGGTTTAACACACCTTGCACACTTACATTCTTGATTATACTTTGACTATGATGTTTATTTTCTTTCACAACAGGATGATTTTACAGATTCAAGTTCAGTTTATGATCCACTATAATCCCTGGAAAGGCAGGGAATTAATTTCTTCACAACCATTTGTTTTTCTTCCCACTTATGCTGTTAATTATATCTGTCTAAATGTAGTTTCTTGCACTCATCTCCGTTGAACTGCTTCTGTTTTTTTTTTTTTCCAGACCATTTCTTCAATTTGTCAAGATCATTTTTGATTCTCATCCTATCCTCCAGTATGCCTACAGTCCCTCCCAGCTATGTGTTGTCTGAAAATTTAATCATATGCTCTTGATTCCATCATCCCTGTTGTTAATGAAAAAAACGAATGAAGCTCTACTCTGTACATCTTTTCGTTCTAGCAGTGAACCAAAAATAATTCTCTGGGCACAGTTTTCCAAACATTGTTTAAGGCTTCTGTAGAAGAGTCAACAAAAATCTATTTCTTTACCTGGATTATTAAAAAAAAAAAAGTTATAACAGGTAAAAACATACTAAATTCCTAAATTCCCTGGGTCTCTGATCTTGTGATGTAAAAAAATTGGGTGAGTTGGACCAGATTTATTTCTTTATGCTCAGATTAATTCATCTGTCCGTTGTCTTTCAGCAGCATGGCATAGTTTATTAATTCAGAATATTTTCTTTGTCAGTATAAGTCTATATCCCTCTCCTATACACCCCTCTTCCCCACACGTTCTGTGGCCACTACTGCACTGCCTTTCCTTGTACTTCAGGGCAGAATATATGTCAAAGAGATACATATTGCTAAGTTTTTAAGGGTACAATAGCATAACTTCTTATCTACATATAAGTCTCCACAGATTTTGAAGGTGTTTAAGCTCTTGATACAGAGAAAATAGCCCCTCAGTCTGATTAAATTACACATACAAGTGTGTAGTATCATTTGAGATCATGTAGTGTCTCCAAGACAGCCACTGGGGATAAAATACCAGATCACTGTGAGCCCCATGTCCTCATTAGCTAGCCTGAAGATCAGAAGTGGCACTAGAGGCTTAAATCTGAGCAACTGGAATGCATTTTGTATTCCATTGACCACAGTGGAAATTTAGGATCAGCAATAACTGTTGCTATTTGAGATGTTGCAGTGTATTCTTACCCTGATTCGAGTTCTCTGTTTCAAAAGGATGTTTGGTGTGAGTACATGAGGGTATTTTAATCTAGTACCTGGCCTACTTTTAAGCACCTACATAACAAATCTGAATTCAAGGGTTCTAATTTCAAATTGTTATTCAATCATAGATCCTTCTTGAGATGACAATTGCCCTGAGATGTTTTCAAAATTGCTGAGTTATGTAACTCATCACTAGTATAAATTTCCTACTGATGCCTAGATTCAGTTTAAACATGTAGTCTTTGCTCAAACTAAACAATAACTATCTACTGCTTCTAAGATACTTCTAGGTGTGCTGACTGACTTCCAGTTGTTTCTCCAGGATGATTTGTGTCATAACTGCTAGCTTCATGAAGGTATTGCAGATATCCTAAAGCTCATCAAAAATCATGAATTCTATATTTTGGTTAACGGAACTGGTTCTCTTATTCTGCCTTCACTGGCATTGACTACTCTAATCAGTAGCTCAAGCTAACCTTTTGGAGAAGACAGAAGAAAAAAAGATGCATTAAACATTTCATCCTCCTTGGTGTTATCTGTTTACAATACACGCTTCCCAGTGAACAGTAGACCAACAATTTCACACTAATCCCCCTACAAAGTTCACTACCATTTTTGATGACTCTTATTATTTGCATCTTGTTTTCTATCTTAGCATTTCCAAGCCAAATCTCTTCATGCTTGTGCTACTTTTTTTATAAATCTAATGGACACTTGAAACTTGTTTCTACTTTCTATAAGATTTCTGCTTATGTTAGAGTTTAATGAAGAACTCAAGACTTAGTGGCATTGCTCTCCTACCTGTGCTTCCTTGCCTTCTTCCATATTGGGATAGTTAGTATTTGTGCATACAGATTATTGTTCCTTAACTCTTTTTATCCTTAAGAACACATTTATCAAGACAATTTTATTTAATGTTTTCTTTTACAGATTTGTAAACCATGCCTTTTTCAAATATCTTTTTTCTTTAAATTAGGTCAAACTGAAACAACTAATTTGAAGCAGCATTAACAGTTTAATATATTATTTTAAATACTTCTCATTTACTTCATTGATGCATTGGTGCAGATCTTGTCTGTACTAGAATGAAAATTGAAATAATCTCCCAGACTTGTCTCTCTAGAAGGCAATACTCCCACATCCTATTCATGAAGTCTGAGGAAGAAAAGGTCTTTGCACATCCATAGAATTATAGCATCATAGAATAACAGAATCATTAAGGTTGGAAAAGACCTCTAAGATCATCAAGTCCAACCATTAACCTGGCAGCACCACCATGTTCACCACCAAACCATGTCCTCAAGTACCATTTTGAAGACTCCAGCGATGGCGACTCGGCCACTTTCCTGGGCAGAGGGAAGCAATCTTCATTATGTAGATATGGGTTAAGGTGTTAAATACAAACTCTTCTAACAAGTAATACTCTCCAATGATTGAGAGCCAGAACTACCTCTGTAAACACGAAACAAATATTGTATTGTATGACTGATCTCATGACAACTCCAAGAGGTCTTCATCTGTCTCGGTGAAAAGATAGATACTGAGGGTTATTGAATCGAGTCACACTAATCAACAGTTATGTCATCAAAACATTTTAAAAATGCCTAAGGGGACCTGGCAGATAGCAAATCATAACTGGCTTCATTGTTTGCAGTCCAAGACTACTTTGTTTGCCTAAGTTCTGCAACAAAATTAATTATCTTTACATGTTTCTTTCCAGTCATGTCTTCCTCTTTTAGGAAGTTAATGTGGGGTTCAATATGAGGTTAACATACCTAAACACCCCAGTTATGTTAACATCTACAAGCACACTGTCTCCCAGCTCTCACTACAGCCAACTGAGATATAGGGCTTAAATTGTTCTCTAAAGGCAGGTGTCTCCTGTAATTAGAGATACGGTGGGCTATGCTGCCTGGAATTCACGTGTCATGCCAGTAAGATCTTTTGTCTATAACCTTTCATAGGCATGTTTTCTTAACTGCCAACACACACAGGCACTGGGATCTTTTGGTCATCTCAAGCTGCAATATTTAGCCAACTGAACTGAGGCACTACTGGCTATAACTTGGATAAAGAACAGTTCAAGCAATTCTATTAAATAAATGCAATTTTGATGTCAAAAAAGAGCATTGTGATTTTTCCACAAGACAGCTTCTTCCCATTTCTCTTCAAAACATAAACCAGTTTCAAGTTCAAGAGAAAAACTATTAAGTTTATTCTTTCTACATCACTTTTAGAATACCTTAGACTTGATGTAAGTTTCACTTAGGAAGCCAAGTATTCTCTTCCCGATTTTTTTAAACTCTACTGCTTTCCAACACCTCTCAGCTCTGTTGCAACATTGATTTGTTCAATATAGCCACTTTTCATATACAATATTTTCCTATTATCTTCTCTTAAAATGAACTACTAAATAACATAACATCCTATAGCTTCCCATCAAGAAAGCATCTTCCAGTGGCAAGTGGTCAAGCTGAATGAAATGCATTTCTACACTCAATGAATTACAAGTCTTTTGGGATCACATTTTAAGAGGTCCTGTTATTTGGCAGTTCATAGAAATGCATGAAGTAACTTTATTTGAGCACAAATAACTTCAGTACTGGACAACAGAATGCATTTCAGCTGAATTGCAAATTGCCCCCACGTATAACAAAACATCTTCTCGATGCATTGGAAAGAATGAGCATTTATTTTTCTGAGTGTATGTACGTGTTTATATTTAGTAATTAGCTAGGAAATGCAAGAAGCCAACAGTTCTTTTGCAAGGTTTTTTATCTGGTTGCTCATAAAATCCAAACACTTTTATTTCTCATTCATGACACTGAAAAATCTCTGTTGGCTTTTCAGCCAGTCTTTTTTTTTTTGCCTTTTGAGGTTTTATGCTCAGAATGGTTTGCATAATATGAGATGATATACATTTTAGGTATCCTTCATCAAGCCATGTGCTACATATCCCTCCTGATATTTGTTCTTCCAATTCTATGCTTCAGTATTGTGTTAACCCTTCATTACCTGTGTTGGGTTTTTTTCTGAGTATCTTCTACCAGTTCTTCATTTAGACATGAAGCACAGTCATTGACTATTTCCTTTATAATTTTTGTTGTTTCATCATCTATTGCAAGAATGTTCCATCAATCCATTTCTATAGGAGAAATATCTAATCTCAAACTACATGTCAACTAGATAATACTGAAATTTTGATGAATAGGCCTGGAAATCTGTAAATTAGTGAGCATGACCCATTTTAATTTGCTAACTATTCCTATTATTAATAGGAATCCATGAGACTGTAGTCTAATTCAGTCTCTGGCTAAATTTGTAACTCCCCCATTCTAAAATTAATTTGGAAGATTTAAAATGCATCTTCATAGCAAAAATGCCTCCCAAATATATCTCATGAATAGTTATTTTGAGTTCTGGTGCCAGCCCTGTAATAATCAAGGACATTTGATAGTGATGATAGATATTTTAAAACAATATATATTTAGGAATAATTTAATTCTTATAAATAGATCTGTTTGACTGGTTGATGGAGCCAAGATTCAAAAATGATCATTTGGGGAAAAACTGTTGTTTTCCTGACAAAGAGAAAAAATAGATTTGTAGTTTTAAACCCACAAAATTATATCTTCCTGTTGCTCTTTGCTAAGACAAGGCTTCAGCAACCTCTCCTCATCCCTCCCTCACCTGAGAGCCTTTCTCAATCATCACCTGCTCTCTCACATACCAAAATACTGAAAACCACGATTCTCCCTTTTATCTCCTGCTTACACTTCCACCAGTAAGAAACATCACTCTCTCTACTTTGTAGGGTTTACCTATCAGATCCTCTCCAGAAACACTTCAGGGCAAACACTAATCCCTGCTCTCTGGATAGTCCTGATATGTTACTGCAGCACACAGTCAGGTGAAAGAAACTGAAAGGAAACTGAAAGCACCTGAGGTACATTTCAGGCACTCAAATACATGCTTCAGTCTCTAGGACCCGTTCATAAACCCTTAAGGAGCCTGGGGTATCTGCAAGGGATTTCTGCATAGGAAGTGTCACCTGTAGGAGACATCTTCTGAAGAATGGAAGGCTAGAGGGAATTTTATGTTGAAAAAATGTACTCCTAGAAGTCTGTATTTAAGCAGTGAAATCTTCTGCTTTCCAGCATGGTTCTACCTAGGCATCAACTAATCTTGGCCATGCATACCTAAATTCTTATCTACCTCCCTCAGGATATCCTCTGTGACTCCATGCTCTTCTTTCAATCCCCCTTGACAATTGCTCACATTTTCAGTAGTAAGTAAAGCTTAGAAGAGGTTTTAACTTATTATTATTGATTTTGTTGCCAGACAGAACATTATAAGTAGATGAAACAACATAGAAAAGAGAAGTAGGTGGCAAAACAATTAGCAATGTTAAGCAAAGAAATGGAAGCTTAAATTTGCCATTTATAGAACCAGCACCAGATAATAGGGATCTCTTGACATTCCTAATTTGCTACATTTAATATATATATATAGCTATATTATTCATAATGTTACAAAAAACCTGGGATTGCTTGAAAATACAGGGAAGTTTTCATTCTCACAATCAAGTCTACCTGATCCTAGAGCAGCTCAGTATACCAAAACACAGGATAATTCTGAATAACATGATTCAGTGTCACACTAACAGTACTTAAGCTAAAGCTCCAGGCTAAGTAACCTAGTTCCTACTGAAAGACAGATAATCTTTTTTTATGTGTGTGTGTGAGAAGTATATAATCCCAGGGAGGCAATGCATCTATAAAAGATACTGTACAGGTACACTAGAAGTGACAAAATATGTTCTGTTTATGCTACTGGCCTAGATGTCTGAAGTGCTTGATTTAATTTTTTACTGTAATACTTGTATGATTTCCAATAAGTTATTCACTGATTTTTCTGTCACTGCTCTTGATACACAAAATGGAGTAGTTATTCATAGCTATAATTATCTCTAATTATAGAAAATGCTTTTCTTCCTTACACTCTATAACAGTACTTTCTGTATTTCCTACAACTGTATGAAATCTCTAGAACAAATACTGCTTCAGCATTACCTAAGTACCACTCAGGGAAGAATGAGGAGTGCAGGCAGAAGGGGATCGTGGTCAATCCATTAACACTGCTCTCCAATGTCTTGTTGTTCATGCTTTTCCCATTCTGCAGTGGGAGGCTCCACAGGCCACAGTTCCCTCAGCAGATCACACATGCTGCAGTGTGTGGTCATCCACAGGCTGCAGAGTGGGTATTTGCTAGCCACGGTCTCTCCACAGGCTGCAGGGGAGTCTCTTCTCCCTCACCTTCTCCCCTCCTTCTTCCCTCCCCTGGGTGTACCCTCTGCTGTTTCTTTTTGTTCTCTCCTCCTCCCTCAGTGGTGTTTTCTCACCTTTCTCCAATACATTTTCCCCAAGGCACCCCCACCTTGGCGACCAGGCCCAGCAGTGCCCTGCAGTGGGTGGACTGGAACTGGAAACTGTGTGGGTAACTGCTGAAAGAAATGTAGCCCACAGAGAGACCACATTGGAGAGGGAGAAAAGCATGAAAAGAAGTAGTATTGGAGATGACCTGTTGTGGACTGTCCATAATGCACTGTTCCCCCTCCCTCTGCACTTCTTGGGGTGGAAGGAAGTGGTAGAGTCATCAATGAAATAGTGAAGTTGAGCCAGGGAAAAGGTGTGCTGAGGGGAGAGTGGTTAAGACTTTTTTTTTTCTTACAATCCAACTCTATTTTAATTGAAAATAAATCATATCAGTTTTCTCAAACTGAGTCTGTTTTGGCCCGTGTTGGTACTTGATAAGTGATTTTCTGTCTTTATCTGAACTCACAATATACTGGATCCTAGTTTTCTTGCTTGTTTCTTCTGTCATGTTGAGGAGAGAAACTAAGAGTTGCTGGGCAGGGATCTGACAGCCAGCCAAAGTCAACTCATCACAAGAAAAAAATAAAACCTCTTTTACGGAAAAGTTCTAAGTATTAATAGCTACACATTTAACTTTTTTACATACATTTCCTGGAGTTTACCTTTCCTGTTGTTTGGGGTTTTTTAAATTACTCTTTACTTCTCTCTGGGGTGGTAATATTGACACCTTCCATCTGTTGGAGTAGGGAACAATGAGTCATCAGTGTCCCTTTCCCTTCACCAAGGATGATTATGAGGCTTGTGGGGAGTTTTTTTCCCTTTCCAGGATCTAGTTCATTTCAACATTTGCTAATCTGCTCTTACACCTTTGTCTTTCTTGATTGGTCAGCAAGTTCACATTATACTCAAACATGCTGGCTATGTTGCAAATTATTCCTTATTTGTTCTCCTCACTACTCCTCAAACTGTTTTTGACTACTTCCAGAACTGAACTTCTCTACCTGGCTGCTGGTCAATTGTTGATAAGGATGACCTATGAACCATGTATTAGCATCCCACTCCCTTATGCTGCACCTATTTTCCCCTTCTCTAGGCCTCTGCTCTTATAAGAGGCATATATTTCTCCACACTTCATTATCAAGTTACAGTCATAAATTTTTAAATTTATAAAGAACAACTGCTTGTTACTGTTATCTGTATAAAAACTATGGTGTATCATACTGAGATAAGCAAAAGTAAAGTATGCCTAGACATAGACTCCTGGTCACAAGAGAAGTTGCTGCTACAGCAAAACTGGGTAAAATAAAAATTATAGACAGGTCAAGAAAAGCTCAGAGTGAGCCTCCCAAGCCTTGGTCCTGAGGTCCTCAAAGTCAGGACTAAGCTTAACTTTACTCACAATCTCTCTACCTTCTGTTCCCCAGCAGTGCAGGGACATGGGGGAACGAGGCTTGTGGTGGGTTCATCACAAATCTCTGCTGCTCTTTCCTTTGCAGGGGGACAACTTGTCACACCCTTCCCCTGCTCCTGTGTGAGGTCCCTCCTGCAGGAGACAGTCTTCCACAACTTCTACAACGTGACTCCTTCCCACAGGCTGCAGCTCTTCAAAGATTGCTTGAGCATGGGATGCAGTACTTCAGGTGCAGACTGCTCCAGCATGAGTGCCCAGTGGGGTCACAAATCCTACCAGCAAACCTGCTCTAGCATGGGCTTCCCATGGGGTCACAGCCTCCTTCAGACATCCACCTGCTCTGGCCTGCAGCTCTCCAGGTGGATCTCTGCACCCGCGTGGCCCTCCATGGGCTGCCGGGGCACAGCTGCCTCACATGGGCTGTACCACGGGCTGCAGGTGGATCTCTGCACCTGCGTGGCCCTCCATGGGCTGCAGGGGCACAGCTGCCTCACATGGGCTGCACCACGGGCTGCAGGGGAATCTCAGCTCTGGCACCTGGAGCACCTCCTGCCCCTCCTTCTGCACTGACCTTGGTGTCTGCAGAGCTGTTGCTTTTGCATATTGTCTCTGCTTTCCTTTGACTTCTGCTGGTGTCGCAGCAGGGGATTTTTCCCCTTCTTGACTACCTTATCCCAGAAATGCTGTCACCATTGCTGATGGGCTTGGCCTTAGCCAGCAGCAGGACCATCTTGGAGCTGGCTGGCATTGGCTCTGTTGGAAATGGGGAAAGTTTCTAGCAGCTTCTCACAGAGCCTCCTCACTACCAAAATCAAGTGAAAAGGAGCACAACAAACATATCTGCCCAACTGAAACTGAAACAGATAATGGGTATTTATCACTTTGGTATATGTGATGACTGATTAGTCCAAAAAGCCCATGCAACTATAAAAAATGAACGTAATTATTTCTCAAAAAATAAACTCTTATTTTTTTGTTCCAGAGGAGCTGTAACTAGGGTTGTTGGCTTTTGATTGATTGTTCAGGTATTTGTACAGACCACTAAAATGACTATGCTTTTTATCTCATTAATGAGAGAGGACACAAGTGGAGAAAATAAAGTTTTTATTACCAAATGAATAGCACAGCAGGGTATGACTTGATAAATAGAACATTTCATTTCACCTCATGGGCCTTACTATCGCAGTCCACATCTCCTGAGTAATTTAATGAACTCTGATGGTTGAACCAGTGCCAGTTTTAATACTCAACATTTTAATCAGCTAGGAAAATAAGTTATAACTGAGCAACACTTGAATAGCACTTCAGTGTGTAAAGGAATATGTTGCAGAAAATGATGCTTGTTAGCCTGGATGAATTAGAGAAATTGCTACCTCTGCTGGATGTAACTAGTTGGACATTGGGGGTTGTTATTTCCCTTGCACCAGGCATTTGAATTTTTCTCCTTACAATCTAATGAGGTTTAGTCTTCTGTTGACCTGGTCATCCTCCATCTGTATTAGTTTCCCATTATTTTCACACTAAATGTTGACTTTATTGCTGCCATCCAGTGTAGGTCTGGAATTGCAAGCACCACATTCATAGGTGTATTTATGTCCACTGGTGTGCATGTTTATTGCTTGCAATAATCCAGGCTTGTAAGTGCCACAATGGCAGAAGGAAAAGCACAGTCCAAGAATGCCTACACAGCAGGAGACATTCTTCTGAAGGAATGGGGGGCAGGGGGGGTTGTTATATTTGCCTCATACTCTTAGTTTCCTAAAACCTGAGTTCACAGTGTCCTCTATCCTTGCAGGGATAGGTTGAAGAAAGGTGATTTCATTTTTATCTGTTGAACATTTCCAGTTCCCGCTGTGAACCCAGCTGCTGGATGGAGGCACTATAGAGAAGGTGGGGCAGAGTGGGTATGGCTGAGGTTGATAGATCTCTTCGTAATTACAAGAAGTGGAAATAGCAACAGAACTAAGATACTGAAAGTCAGTGGACTTCCAGAAAATTAGACAGTAGATTTTGGCTTTCTGTTCTCATCCATTCATTCAGCCCAATAATGGAAATTGTCATCAAAGTGGCCTAGAGCCTGTTTAATTTGGCATAAGCATTTTACAAAAGACTGCCCTACTTTTCCTCCTGCTTGTTTTAGAGGATAATATGAAAGGAAAAAAAAAAAAAAGGAATAAAAGAATGAACAGTGAAATGTTCTTTTTCTCTTTCCAAGCAGGAAATGAACGGAATCCATTTACACAGCTCTTTTCTACTTTATGTCTTAGTCACTGCAAAAAAAGAAGAGAAATGAGTACGGAAAGTGGAAGAGGGAGTTTTCATTCAATTTAAGTTAAAGAGATTATGGTAAATCTATCTATGTTTGTAACAGGAAATTCGTAGGTCCACATTTGCGATTTAATGATTTCTATAGCAATTGGGATCAAGGTTTTCCTGATGGAAAGAATGAATTCTTGTCAGATATTCATGTACTTGCTGTTAATTTTGACACATCTCACATTTTAATCCTAAATATTTGCATTGAGCAATTATTCACTCAATAATTGTTGTGATTTATTTCATAGCTACTTTTAATAATTATTTCTTATGCATTGCAAAATTGTTGGAATTGCATGTTCAGGCACCTTTCTGACACCTGTAATGCCATGTTACATTTGTAAATGTAATTTCTAAGGTAAATTTCCTTTGTAAAAGACTAAGCAACCTTAGTAACTAATTCTAGAGATGTATTAAAAGAAGTTTAAAATGTATGTCATATTCACAATAGGTGTTTCACAAATGCCTTTTTTTTGTGTAACATTGAACCTTCCACACCCATAGTAATTGTATTGTATTATTGTGCTGGCACAATCCATTGTATATCTGTTCTGAATTTTTTCCTCCACTGCTTCCTCCTACCCTATTATTTGTCACTTTATTTAATTTCTGTCTTTGATAGAGTGTCTATTGTTCTAATGGAAGGTTTCTAATAGCCTTCAGTGGGTGTTGGATTGCACTTTGGGCCTTTATGTCTGAACAAAAATACATATGACAAGTTCATCTGTAAATCAGTTACTTCAGAAAAAAATATTTTAAAACCTAAAATTAAAATACTTGTATTAGATGCATTAATGATCATACACTCCTTATTTAGTTGCTAATATATTGGTCAAAGAAAATAGTCTAATTTTTTGAGTTTTCTTTCTAATTTTCAATAATATTTTAAATATTTTTATTTATTTGTTTGTCAGCACATTTAAGGATGTGTTTAGTAGGAATTCTACTGTTGATTTAACTGTACTGAAATGCTTAACTTAAAAATCAGTCAATTTTTTCAAGATATTGTATTATAGAGATGATACCATTGCTCCTCATGGTCTGATGTTTAATACCCCAGAAACTATTATTAACTCATGTATAGTACAGGTTATCCAATTTTTCCACCTTTTCTCTTGAAAATCTCATGTTTAGCTAAAGTATATGTCTTGAAAAATTCCATTTTGACAGAGAGAAAGCCCACTACTTTAAAAAGTTCTCCATACTTCTAGTCTATATTCAAAAAATACCTAATATTTTGTTTGTTTGTTTGTTTTAGTGAGCATTCCTGGATTGTTTCATATCTTTCTCAAAGGAAAAAAAAAAAGTCCTTTGGCACCTACACCTACTTATATCCTTGTAAAGATACTACTCATTATTGCAATTAACTTTGTCTTCGGTTCTGGCAGCAAGAATGCATACCAGGAATATATTAAGTACTCCAATATAAGCCTCGTCATGATCAAATACAGGAACAAAACCACATATGTGATTGTCTTGTTTTTCATTAACAGAATTCCTAAGTTTGTTGCTAATATCTCCTCATTTTTTAAATTTCGTCAAATCTGCTTAACAAAATTTATTCCTTTCAAAGCCTTATTGACTTAATTTAGCACAACCCAAATCCCAGTATATTTGGGGTTGCTGTTGTTTATTTATTTGTTTTAAACTATTATCTAGAATACTGGGCTGTATTTGAGCTCATTGTGTGGTTTGTCCTTTTTTGGTACTTACTCAAAGATTAGGAGCTTTCCAGTACTGTAGATGCATTTTTAAAGATGTATTAAAAACTGATCTTGATATACAGATGTTTCCATAAATTACCAGGATGTGTCAATGTATAACTGCAATGCTTTTTCCCAAGTTAATAGTTGTCTTGAAAGTGCATCATTATGTCTTAGATACTATAAGCAAGCAAACCAATAATACATAATAGCTTTCTTGTGATTCCCATTCTGCTTTAATTATATCACTGTTGCTGTATTTTTATATTTTGTTGTAAACATTTTTTTTCTGGAAATAAATTCTATTCAGTGAATGTCTAACTTAAAGCTCAACTGAAGAAAAAAAAATTACCACAATATAAATAATAAATAATTACAGAGCAAGCAAGAAAATAGAACTCAATTTCAAAAGAGAGGTTCTTGAAATGTGACTTGTAGGTATCTATGTCCCCGAACTTTTAAATGCCTTTTTGTGATACTGTTCAGTCACTCAGGCAGATATCTGGATATCATTATTTTATTTCTAACACATCTATTGAAGACAAACATTAAAGAACTATGAAGCACTATATTAAAAAAAAAAATCCAAATAGATTCCAAAAAGATTCTGGTGTATTTCAAGAAATTATAGTTTTCAGGGGTTATCTCTGAGGCAGATATCTCCTGATTTTCTATCTAGTGTGATCACAAAAAAAAGATTGTGTACAATTAATGTAGTCAGACAATCTCTTATTTCTTATCTAACTGGGAAGGAAGGAGGGAAGGAAGGAGGGAAGGAAGGAGGGAAGGAGGGAAGGAGGGAAGGAGGGAAGGAAGGAAGGAAGGAAGGAAGGAAGGAAGGAAGGAAGGAAGGAAGGAAGGAAGGAAGGAAGGAAGGGAGAGAGAAAGACAGAGAGAAAGAGAGAAAGAGAGAAAGAGAGAGAAAGAGAGAAAGAAAGAGAGAAAGAGAGAAAGAAAGAGTTGATAGGGTAATCTTATTCAAAATAAATCAAACATGGCAGAGCAAAATGCAGGTAAATATAATTTTCTGAAGTGAAAAAACATTGTGATAAGCACTGTAAGTGATTTATCCTGAGAGGGAAAGCATTGAAGACAGATCAACGGAGAGTATTGTAAAAATCTTTGCAGATTCTTTGTCTGATATAATTTGTAAGCTGTTTACTAAAATATTAAACCTTTTTATCTTTGAAGATTAAAGACAGCCAAATTAGATTCTGGCACATAGACTTGTAGAGGAATTAGATAGCTTTGTTATTGTAATGAGGTCAGAAATAATATTTCTTGGGTTTTGTGAATTGCTAATTTAATTCTTGAGAGCAATTTGCATTCAAGGACACTCTGCAGTTTCATTTTTAGTGAAAACAATCAATATTTTATTCTCTTTCTTTAGAATATTGCTTGCAAAATATACAAGTACTTGGCTTGCAAACAACCCTCACTGGGGTTACCTACCAGCTGTCAGGCACGGGTGAGGAAAGTTGATCAGTAACCTGGAAACAAAACATCATAATGTTACTGTGAGAACTTATAATTAAGCCTAATTTTGACAGCTTTTTTGACTATAAAACTGCTAGACAAGTTTTTGACTGACATAAGCCAGTCATTGAAACATTGTAATATCATTATGATATCATGTCATAATGTCATATCTGCATTATTTCTTCTATAATATAAGCAGTGTTCACTTGGCTATCAAGATTTTGAAATATACATCCACTTTTCCCACCATAACTATAAATGGACATGTAATTGGGAAGGTTTTTACAAATTAATGTAGAGATAAGAGATGTTTCCTTCAGATTTATTAAACTGGAAAATTTCTTGGCTGTCTCCTCCCAAAAACCTGAGAGGTAGTAACCATCATGAAAATATTACCCAAGATACTCAAAATATTCATCCTGAATGACAAAAATGAATGCTACCTTTTGTAACTAAAGTCTAAGTAAAATATTCTAGACTGTGTTTAATGGCACAAAACACTTCAGGTAGACAATGAGACTTTTCAGATGCTAAATCCTCAGAAATTACTGAGAATGAGAATGATCAATAAACAACTATTATTCTCTCTCTCTCTCTCTCTCTCTCGTAAATAATTGAAGCCAGTAAAGCCTAAATTGGTGGAAGACAATAGAAAACATGATAACAAAGATAAAAAAATACTTCAAGCAAATAAGATTTGCTATGTGGTAAGGTATGGAGTTTTAACTCAGATGGGTATAGACCAGCTGGTGATCACCTTTTCTTTTCATAAAAGGTTACATGAAACATCAATCCACAAATCAGAAGTGAGAAAGTCACTTTAAGCTGCTTATTTTACTGGCAATACAGTCTTACTCTAAATTACATCTCCCAGGCAGAGACTTAGCTGTGTAAATACCTAGCAACAAGTGCTTAGCAGGCACTGAGGCATCTGAAACACTTCAGGTGTTTAGTTCCCAAAGGGGCTGGAGGGTGTAAATCAAGTTCTGCAGGAAGATCACTGCTCTGCAGGGGTGGCATCTGGGGGTCAGACAGGATAAAATTAGTTCTTAGACGCCTCTATGTTTTCTCTAGTATTTTGCTTGTTCCTATTTAAACACTTCAGATGATGATTTCTCAGCTTGGATTATCAGCTAATGTAGAACTTCTGCAATTCAGTCTGATTTTACAATCTCTGTGGTTTTGTTCTTTTCCTATAGTCTTACATTTTACCTTTTCAGAGTAAGTTTTATCCTGTTGTCTGCCCTAGACTGGAATGCATTCTAAAGAATATAAGCAATAGAAAAGACCTTTCATAACAGCTGAAGGAGCCAAACTCTGGAAAATATAGGTACTCTTTTGCCATATTAACTTCTGGACTTTGTAGGGAGAATTTTTACTTCCTGTTCTAAGCGTATTTTCACATAGTTATGTGTCTCTGTGTCACAGCCAGATTCTGGTGAAATCTACTTTAACTTTTTCTTTCAGGCATGCAGTTATAATATTCTCTTTGACCTCAGATTTTAGTTAGAGAATAGTCTACATAACCAGGTCAGCTGCGATACTTTCAGTGATTTCACTTTGTTTCCCCAAAAGACTTTTGATATGCTGTAGCACAGCTCTTCTTTCTCTTATTTTGTTTTCTTCTGCTGTTTCCCTATAAAGTATAATTTAATTTCATTCAAAATGTTCAAACAAGTTCTCACACAGATAACCTAAGAAACATGTGGCATTTATCTAAATTATACAGAACAATGCTTCATTTTTCATGCATCCTAACTACTTTTTTCCCATAAGGCTACTCCAGTAACTCTACATATATTGTCTAATAAAATGTCTTTACTGGCCACCTTTAATTCATCCAATATGCTATCTTTCTACAGCTGTAAGAGTTATCTTGAGTTTGTGCATTTTTTTTTCTGGACCACAAACTGTACATGAGGAATGGAAGATATATCTCTAAAGAAAAACGCCCGACAAACAAAACATGGTCTGTGCTGGTTTTGGCTGGGATGGAGCTCATTTTCTTTATATCAGATTGTAAGGTGCTGCGTTCTGGATGTGTGCTGGAAACTGTGCTGATAACACAGGGATGTTTTATCAATTGCTGAGCAGTGCTCTTAAAGCATCAAGGCCTTTCCTCCTACTCTTCTACACCTCACCAGTGAGGAGGCTGGGGGTTATGCTCAGCTTATAAAAGTGGAGGAAGAAAAGGAAGAGGGGCACATTCAGAGTGATGGCAAGTAACTGCATGTTTAATAATATCCTGCTTTCCTGAAAAATTGCTGAACTGCCTGCCTGCCAATGAGAAGTCTCAATGTAATTTCTTTTTTTTGTTTTGATTAAATGCACAGGTTCTGCTTTCCTTCTAAAATTTTCTTCATCTTGATCCATGAGTTTTCTCTCTTTTACCCTTCTGATTCCCTCCCCCATCACACTCTGTGGGAATGAGCGAGTAGCCATGTGGGGCTTAGTTGCCTTCCAAAGTTAACCCACAATATGATTTTAAGAAGATGGAGTGGGGTTCAAGCAATGCCAGTACTTCTGATTTATCCACCCCAGGCTTTAAGCAGCATTTTACAGAGAGTGAGAATGGGGGGAATAAACAGTTTCCGAAAAAACTCTGTGATGGATTTACTTTTATATGTATATATTTTTTACTTTATATATACTTTTACTATATGTCCTAGTGCTTGTGGATGGGGGAAAAACACCTTAAAGGAAGAGAGAAATCCAGAAGAAGTCTTCATTTTTCTGGAAGGAAAAAATAAACCTCCTTTATTTAATGTCTGAGAAAAGTCCAGAAAATTTTCTGAAGAAAAATTTAAGTTAATCTTTGTTTCGCCTTTCACAGAAATACACCATGATTTTCCTCTAAGTTTTGTAGAAGCAGTATGAATGGTCTCATAAAGTTATCACAGTAATTTCCAGACTGCTGAATACAAGGCTTCAAGGACCAGATCCTGGGCCATAGACCAAATAGCTTATACTAGATACTAGGTAATGAATAAGGTATTTCCCTGGGCAGCTCCCTCCACTGCTTCACAAGAGAAATCTGTGAAGACATCTTTTCTACAATCCAAACCTCCCCTCAACCTCCACTTGAGGCCATTTCTTCTCCTATAACTTGTTAATTGGGAGAAGAGACCCCCAGCTGCCTACAACCTCCCTTCAGGCAGTTGTAGAGAACAATAAGGACACCCCTGACCCTCCTTTTCTCCAGGCTAAATCCCAATTCCCTAAGCCACACCCCACAAGACTTGTGTTCTGAACCCTTTCCCAGTTTGTTACTCTTCTCTGGACTTGTTCCAGCACCTCAACATCTTTCTGGCAGTGAGGGGCCCAGAACTGGATGCAGGAGGTGTAACCTCACAAATGCCAAGCACAGAGGGACAATCACTGCCCTGGTCCTGTTGGCCATACTATTGTGATACAAGCCAGGATGCCACTGGCCTTCTTGGTCACTTGGGCACTCTGCTTATGATAATTTTTTGTTCCTATGCTTTTTCAGTTCAAATTGCTTGAAACAGCATGAAAAGTGTGTTCCATGCCACCAGAGCTGTTTTTATAGCATAATAAAATGCATATGCTGGGTGCTCCAGCTGGTGTTACAGGGGTAGTAGAGCAGCACTATCGAAGGAAAGAAAAATGAAACTAGCTCAGGCTAGTGCTAGCTTTCCTTTTTTTTTTTTTTTTAAGACCAAATATAGAAATATGACTAGTTCTTGTCTGTCAGAAAACTAATTGTAATGATCTATATGACAGCTGGGAGCAAGCTGACAATTAAGCAGGATGGACAGACAAGTGTTCAGTGCCTGAGCTTGCTGCCTGGTGAATGTAATTGTCACTGTAGACATCTACCATCTATCTCTAGATGATCTCTGTACCGATCTACCTCTATCAAAATCAGCCATATGGCACCTGCCACCTCAATGGAACATAACTGCAGGGGGTGGGGTACACAGGCATCATTTCAAAAGTACATTTCCTATATAAATACTTTTTTCATAAAGTCTGAAACTACAAGGATGTTGTAATTTAGTCTATACACACTGTACCTGTCATTCTTCAATGGATTTGTACCTATTGATGTAAGATATGTCCAACTTAATCATCTGGAACTGCTGGTGCCAAGGTGCACTTTGTTGCCATGCGATTTCTGAAATGCAGAAACCTTTCCATATGGCTATCACTTAGCAACTTGCTTTGAAGTCCTTCCCATTAACCCCAAGGATAACAGGGCTGGGAAATGTTTTAGGAGTTTCATCTTCTTTTCAGGTGGCTATCAGTGACAGCTTTAGATAGAAGAAATGTTCCCAGGAAAGCTTTTTCATTCAAGAGCTCAACATTTTTTGTTCTTCCCTTAACAAAAAATGCACTCTGCAAGCCGTAGGCTATGCTTATTTATGCTATAGCACCCCTGGGCTGCACAGCCAGTGCAGCAAATTTTTGCCACATGTGTAAGTGAACATGAGGATCTTCACTAACATTGTAACAAGAATTTTTCTCTTGGAATGGCAAGCTTGATTAAAATGTGTACTATGACTGCTTTTCACTGTTAGCTACTCATCTGTCATCAACTTTCATGCTAAAGGATGGAGAATCAGAGAAACAGACTTAAGCAGATTTGATCACACAGACTTTTAATGAAAGCACATTCATCTGTAGCAAGCTTTAAGTGGTAAGGAAACAGCTCAGTTTTATTAAGTAAAATTCAAATGCCTCTCTGTGATGGTGAAGGTATAATAAGCAGGTTATATGAATTTTCCACATGCCAGAAGGACAAAACATATTTTAAAAAATCTGTTAATAATTATTCAACAATGATTTTGAAGTGTTAAATTAAATAACCCTACTTCTTCAGGGAAGGTTTTCTCTACTTGCTGTAGAAGTTTTGCTATACATTTTTTGCAAATATAGGTATGATCACATGACTGAGTTTGTATTTCCAAGGCTTAATAAACTACTGCCTAGAAACTGAGACAGTTGACCACATTCTTGATCTTAATAAGTGTCATTTATAAGTCACATTTATTGGCCTCCATTGTATTTCATTACACTGGGTAAGAACAAAAGAAGTCTTGAGATTTTAAATGTGCATGCAATAAAATGAAGAAAAAGAAAAGGCTTATCTTAAGAAAGAGATACAGCCATTTACTGGGCTAAGATGAATAGCCAGCTTAAAAATCCACATTTTACATCTAACAATAGCTTTTGTTTATTTAAACTGTTAAAAATATTTAGTCAACATGTCTTTTGAAAGCTTGACAAATTAGTGTGTTCTATTATTAAGTAAGATTCGTATGTGAAGGTGGGTCTAAACTTTGAAAAGGATTTATTTTACTTCCATAAGTAGTACATAGTATTTTTTAATAGGGTTATATAGTTTCAGGAATATAGAAGAATTAGAAAATGGAAAAAACAGTATGTGATTGTTCTATTATTTTCTCCCAGTCAACAAAACAATATAATGTAATGTATAATAGAGAGGAAAAAAAATATGTCTCATGTTTAAGCTTTAAAATTATTCTGTGGTAACATACACAAAAACTATAAAAAAGCGTGAATATGAAAGCATATCTTGACTGCATATTTAACTGAAACCAGAGAAAACCCCTGCCTACCAGCTTCAAACATCTACTCAAAGAGATAAGATTTTCTCCAGTAAGTGGTGAACAACTACAAGAATTTTAAAAGGCAATATCTAAGGCAAATATGTAGTTGTATACATTATTTATGAAAATATTTTATCTGACATTTAGGGATCTCTTAGTACAATGATTGTAGAACATGGGAAGGAGATAATAATTTCTACTGGAGGTTTTTCTATCAGGATCACTAAAACTTTAAACACAATTTCAAAGACCTTCACTTTGCAGATAATATTCTCAACTATTTTAATGAAAAGGACCTTAGCCATAAAGATTTTACAGCACTTAGTGGCTTATTATATCTGTGACTTGCATGGAAATCTTTTATTTTTGTATTAAAATTGCCATTGATCAACAGTATTTTCAACATACTGTGGCACATTCAATCAAAAGTTAGAGATAAGAATAAGGAGAGGCAATAGGGCATATGTATTTGAAGGAAAAGTTATCTCTACAAAAGGAAGTTCTTATCAAACCAGCAGGCTAAGGCCTCACTGTACTTGCCCTAGCCCTTTTAGCTTCTGACACAGATCTTCAAATCACATTCCTTTCTCTTCAAACAGTGTTATATGTAGGCTTCATTTTTGCATCAGTTGCATCAGAATATGTCACCCTTTCTTTATTCCTTCACCACAGCTTTTAAAATTATTATTTTAACATGGACTTTTAAATATAATTTTCTACACAGCTCAGAATTGTCTTCCCTCTCTACTGCTGTCTTCTTTTTTTTAAGGTCATTTTTCTATACAGTGTTATCATATGTACCTTGCTTAGTATTTTGATATCATGCTTGTTTTCCAGTCATTCTCTTGAGCTACTTAACAATTTGGCTGCCTGAAATTTTGAAAGTTCCCCTGTGTCAAAAGCAAATTCTCAAAACATGCCTTGAGAGCAATTTCTATGGTATGTGCAAGATCTCCACTGTGTTCTGTGGTGGTCCCTCTGCAGCCAGGTGCTGACTGTTTTTCAGAACTTCAGGAGAATTTGTAAAGTCAGCCTACATAACCTCATTTCTGTCACTTTGTGCTATAGTAGTGAGCTGAAAGTGGCAAAATAAAAGCAGTAACTAATACTATAACTGGCAGCATCTAGATCACTGGGGCTTTGGCAGCACTTTTACTTTCTTATGAAGCATATGAAATTCCTGTGGCAAGGTTAATCATCAAAGGTGAAAAGGAAATAGAGTTTTCTGAGACTCAACAGCTTGAAGAACACTATCATAGTAAATGCAACCTCTGGAGAAGAAGGACGGAGTCTGGTGGCTTCTGGTAGCAAAAGGAAGGCTCCTGCCCCACCTGTGGGTTTACAGATGCAAAATACGTTCACAATCCTTAAAGTTGAAGAGATGTCAGATGTGTCTGCAAGAAAAGAACCTGGTTCATCTAACTCTTAATCATACAAGATTACCAGGAATTAATGGCGAGTCATTGTTACAGGTGACCTCCTGCTGCAGAGAAAGAGACATGAAACTGTCAGTGAAACAATCTGGAGAGCTTTTCTGCCCACCAGGGCCCAGAGTCCTGGATGTTTTGGGAAGACTATCAAAGCTATCCTTCTGACTGTCCCAGAAGTAGTCCTCTGTCCAAGAACTCAGATTGCTGGTGTGCTTTTACAATAACATATGCTAAAACATAGTTTTACTACCCTGTCAGCTGCTGGAGGGACAACACAGCCAGACATAAGCAGTCTAGTATGTTTCTGAAATGCATCAATGATAACTTCCTCCTCCAAGTTGAGCCAATGAGGAGAGGTGGTCTGTTGGTTCTCATATCACCAACAGGGAGGAACTTGTTGGGGTGTGAAGATCGATGGCAACCTTAGCTGCAATGACCATGATAAGGTTCCTCAGGGCAGAGAGGAGGTGAAAAGCAATGTTGCACCGGCACGTGCGTGACTTTGAGACCGGTCCAGCTGGGAATGCGTGAGGCAAAACCTGGGAAAGAGGGAAACATAACAATACCTAGGGTAGGTCTGAGGGTAAGGGTCCAATCAGAAATGTGAACTAGGAACATAACCATATTTGTAAAACATAACTAATCAATCATAAAAACATGGCCTTATTTAGAATGGCTTCATTAGCATACAAACTCCCATTAACCTTTACTACTCGCCACAACTAGAAAGGGGTTTCCCAGTTTACAGGGGTTTACAGTTGCTTCAGCTTGGCCAACTCCCACAAAGCAAGATCAAACCATGAACTTCACGAGGGCAGATTTAGGCTTCTTCAAAGATCTGCTTGGTAGAGTCCTATGGAATAAGCCCCTGGAGGGAAGGGGGACTCAAGAAAACTATCTAGGTTCCTATTCAAGGATCACCTCATCCAAGCTCGAGTATTCTATTCTAAAAATATGGTCGGGAAAAAATGTCAGAATGCCTGTCTGGATGAAAAAAGAGACCACAGGGAAAGGCTGGAGTGAGAAATATGTCAATGAATACTTAAGCAAAATGAATATACCTAAGCACACAGGTCTTGGTGGGATGCACCCACAAGTACTGAGGGAGCTGGCAGATGTCATTGCAAGGCCATTCTTTATAGTTTTTTATCAATTGTGGCAACTGGGAGTACCACCTGGAGGAAAGCAAATGCCACTCCTAACTTTAAGAAGGTCTAGGAGGCACAGGCAGCCACAAGACAGTTTCACCTCAATCCTTGTGAAGGTGATGGAACAACTAATCCTGAAAACCATTTCCAGGTCCATTAAAGACAAGAAAATCAGGAGGAGTGTCAGGAGTACACTAAGGGAAGATCATCCTTTATCACCTTCTTGAACTTCCACAATGAAATAACTGGCATGGTAGACAAGGGGAGAGTAGTGAGTATTGGCTGACTGGACTTCAGGAAGGCCTTTGACACAATCTCCTGTAAGATCCTTATATACAAGATGTTGCTATATGGAGTGGATAAGCAGACAGAGAGGTGAGTAACTGCTTGAATGGCCAAGCTCAGAGTGTGGTGATCAGAGACAAAGTGTTGTTGGAGTCCAGTTAATGGCAGTGCATCTCTGTGGTCAACACTGGCTCTTTTTTTTTTTTTTTTTTTCAAAATCTTAATTATCTGTATGAGGGAGCAGAGTGTACCCTCAGCACTTCTGAAGATGACACAAAAATGGGAGGACTGGATGATATGCCAGAGGGTTCTGCTGCCATCCAGAGGAATCTCAACAGGTTAGAGAAATGGGCTGACAGGAACCTCATAAATTTTGACAAGAAAAGGCACAAAATCCTGCACCCAGGGTTGAGCAACTTCCTGTCACCCAGCTGGAATTCAGCCTTCCAGAAAAAGACCCAGGGATCCTGGCAGACACTAATTTGAATGTGAGCCAGCACTGTATCCTTGCAGCAAAGAAGATTATCCTGCATTAGGCAAAATATTGGCAGCAGGTACACGGAGGTGATTCTTACCTTCTGTTTACTGGTGAAGCCTCTCTTGGAGTGCTGCAACCAGTTCCAGGCTCTTCAGTATGAGACCAAACAAGGGGCCACAAAGATCACTAAGGTACTGGAGCCTCTCACCTATGACAAAAGACTGAGAGAGCAGTCACTCTTCAGCCTAGGGACAGAAGGTTCAGAGGGATCTTATCAATGTACATGAATGACTAAAGAAAGGGTGAAAAGGGGATGGAGCCAGGCTCTTTTCAGTGGTGCCCAGTGGTAGGACCAGAGGCAATAGGTACAAACTGGAATACAGGAGCCGGTGTTGGAACATCAGGGAATACTTTTTTACTGTGAGGGTAGCTGAGAAATAGCACAGGTTGCCCAGGGAGGCTGTGAAGTATCCATCCTTGGAGATATTCAAAAGACATCTGGACATAGTTCCAGGCAACTAGCTCTGGCCCCACTAGATCAATCTGGGCAGTTGGACCAGATGACTTCCACAGGCACTTCCAACCCCAACCAATTTGTAATTCTGTGATAATTCCTTCCTCACTCATTCTACCTTTTTAGAGAAGACTACTGTCTCACACCTCAGAGACCCAAGCCTGGCCACAAACTTGGATCATGACAGCTAGTAGAATACCTGGTGGCTTTTCAAATAATTCTTTGTAGATGGTTTTTCACAGAAAAAAAAAATCTAATTCACTGGACATTTGTCATTTGGTAAGTTAAAGCAGCACATACTCTTCTTTCTCAAATACCGCACCAGGCCCTAACAATGGATAACTCTTTTTTTCTATAAAGATGCTCTTGGCAGGACATATCTGTATCTCTGCCAAGTACACAGTGATCTAGTGGCTCACCTGGGCTTCTCCAGCCAGTTCCTCTTTAACCTATCAATCAAAAAAGTCAGACTGCTCTTAATAGGGGCATAGCTATTTCCCCTTAGAAAAATATTCCATCTTCTCTTTCATTTACTCAAATTATAGCTTTACCATAAATCAGCACAATTAAGGCACTTGTTTTCTTCTTTTTGTTATTTAAAGCAGATGGATTTTTGCTATAATGACTTGCAACACAGATTTGAGGGGTTTATTTTTAATTTATTTTCCGTTCCTTGGTACTCCTGCTGAGTGCTTCTTCATCCTACAGGAGTTCTTAAAACAGTACAGAAAAAAAAGGTAGCATGTGCAGTCCCACAGGGCACTAGAGATTATAAAGAATTCTTGCTTTATATTTCAACATACGATGCCAGTTTATACTGGTAAAAACACATGAGATGGTTTTCCACTTTTGGAAGAATGAAGACATACTCAACAGTCACAATTTGGCTCCATCATTAAGATAAAGAAATGTGTGCAGCTGGCCATGGCAATGTATTACTGTCATTACATCTAGCATTTCTAGTACCTCTCAGACTGTACCTTTCCTTGCAAATATTCTGGGAGTTGAGCCTTACAACATCCTCATAAATCATGCAAATATCTCATTTGAAAGATGAACAACCTTAGGCACAAAGCTCTCAAATGATTTGCCCAAAGCCACACAACAAGTTAGTACCAGAGAATAAAACCTAGGAATATTGATTCCCAATTCTGTATTCTAGCCACTAAACTCATTCTTTCATTTTGATGCACCCAAACTCAAACACACTAAGACTGTTGACCTGATTAAATTTGAAAACACTCATGGTAGATTTATGTTCTTCTTTATGCATAACTTTGTTCTTTCTGTGTGCATACAAAACATTTCCTACATTTCTATTTATTGGCAATGCATTTATGTTCTAATATGCTACTTTTGCAGAACATTAGTGTTACATAAAATTGTTGCCAGTAGAGTCTAGTTGTGAAACACATTCCATTAAGCACGAGAATATTAGTGTGTTCAATCTTCCAAAGAAAATAAATTAGCCAAAGATATAGTTTAGTTTTTGAGGACCATTTGCCCACCACAAAGATACCTCCATATTTAATGCTTCTGTTGTTTGCTGTGGGAAGAACCTTTCCACACTTGTCTCAGTAGTAATAGCATATCACTGTGAATATTCAGTGGGAATAGTTCAAACTTGGGAATAGTTTGAACAAGATTTTCTGAGACTTTACCTTTTTTCCCTTGCTAAGCAGCTAATGTGTGTGGTTCACAACGATTGGTTCACAATGTGCATGTCTGAGCAGTGATCTATTTTCTACAGTGTCTCACCACTAGAAACAGCAAGGCTTCACATCAACTACAGCAGGAGGAATTGGCTGCTCTGAAAAGCAGTAGAGATTATACAAGTAACTAAATCACATCTTTTTTGTTGATTTTCAAATCAGACCATGAGTGGCTCAGTCATCTGTATTTTCTAACTTCTCACAATAGCTGTGGCATAGTAATAAATTGTGTCACTTTTTTTTTCACATTAAAAATCATAAGAATTTGCTGGCTATGAAACAATAAACTGTGAACTAGAATAATACGTGAGGCAAGGGTTTTTTTAGTTTTTCATTATATTTCTTTTAATTTAGTTTCCATTTACTATATTCCCACATGGGTGAAAGGCAGGGAAAAAGAAGGTGACCATCTGCAGAATGAAAGGGGTTTTTAGGTAGAAATATTACCTTCTTTCACTTCCCTTTACTGAGAATTTCATGTAAATGCTAACTAGTTTGTTCTCTCCTTGTTTTTACCATAAAAGAGAAGCACACATTTTATACTTCAACAGTAATTTTAATTGTTTCCCTCCTTCTATCATCTACTTTGTTTCCAGGCATTTGTGACTTATCACTCATGACCTCAGGAGACTATTGTTCTTTCTTAATTCCAAGGATACTTTTATCACAGAAAACATGCCGTTGAGCCTGGTTCCTGTGTTTAGGAAACTGTGGTCTTTAAACTTTTAATTTACTACTCATTTCACAGCTAAACTCTCTTTTCCAAGCTGCAAAGCTTTTGCATTCCTCATCAGTAGAACTCAAGAAGAAAAAAAAAATATTTTTTTCTTTTAAATTTGACCTGGGATTAACTCTGATTTGACAGGAGAAACCTGTTACATTTTCATTGGCCCTACAGTTATGTGGGTGAAGTGTTGTTGTCTTTCTGCCTTTCAGACAAGTAGCATGGCCACTGACATGTTTAGGGACAAATCCTGAGAAAGCAGGTATTTAAATCATGTATGCCAGCAGATACATTCTCTGTTTCATTAGTGTTGCTAACTACAGAAGAATTTCACCAAAGGGAACCTGGGAAATTTACACTGAGTGGTGCATAATTTAAGCTTGCCACTGATTATTCCTTAAGTATGTAAGCTCAGCATATGAAGTCTTTGGATAAGGGACTGAGAGATGTGGGCCACAGAAACCAGAACCATTACCCCTTAAGCAGTATTGAAAGAGATTCACAGAAATTTTGCAAGATTGGTAAACCTTTAATTCTCTTTGAACTCTCTTCCTAACATAGTTAAGGGAGTATTTGTAGTTTTAAGATTATTATTTTGTCCTTTATTTCTGTAAAATCCTATTGCATCCAGTCAGTAATAAAATATGAAACGTTTTGAGTAAGATATCCTAGTGTAAACTTCTACTATTGCCCAGTGCAGCATAAACATATAAGTCTGTATAGATTAAATTGTCTGGCATTTTCTCCTTTCTTTACAGGATGTGGAAAATGTTGAAACTTAAACCTCTGAAACCAAGGGAATAAAACCTGAAGGAAATCACAGAATCGGTTGGGTTGAAAGGGACCTCAGTGGATCATGTGGTCCAACCTCCTTGCTCAAGCTGGGTCATCCTAGAGCACACAGCATAGGATTGTATCCAGATGAGGAATGAAACCCCACAGTCTCTCTGGGCAATCTGTTTCAAAGCTCCATCACTCCCACAGTAAAGTCCTTCCTCATACTCAGGTTGAATTCCATATGCATCAACTTCTGCCCCTGGCCTTTGGTTCTATTGTTTGGCCCCTCCAAGAAGAGTCTGGAAATACCCCTATGACACCCTCCCTTTAGATATTTATGCACTTTAATGAGTTAATGTGAATGGAGATAGCTGAAATATAAGCAGTGTATTTTCTGTAAAACAGCCAGAAGAGATCATTCTCAGCCACGTCTACATCTTCTTGCTAAACCTCACTAAGACATGTCAGATTCTCTCGACCCATGGTTAGTTGCCTCTGATGACTGGTGTTTGCAGTATCCTCCCATAAGGGTTTCAACTCAGATGACAAACAGGCTTAAAGCTTCCAGAAATATCTAATGGCATGGTCAGAGTAAACAATCACACTAGGCTTTTTTGACCATAAAAACTGTAAGGCTTTGAACTCTTCCTTAACATTTCCCAGAGCAGCTCTCTTCTTCATTTTCGTAGCATATCTTCACAGCATAGGGAATGTTATAATGTTATGATCTCCCAGAGGAATATAATAGTCTAATGATCAAAGAAGTGAAAAATCAGAGGAAAATGTTAGAAACCATATAAGGAGTATGAAAATAAGTTAAGAAGTATAAAGTATTTAAAAGATTCCACTCCACTAGCATTCCTGTCATTTCTATTTTTTACTTTGTTGAAAAACTATATTTCTATAATCTGCCACAGGGAGTCATTAGGACATCACCGGAAGATCTTTGACTACTCACTTCCTCAATGATAAATGTAATGACTTTCTCTCATTGTTCTTTTCTAAAGTTATCTCTACAAGTTTGCTGACATATTCCACAGGCAAATAACCAATTTCCAAATAATGCTGGCAAAACCAGTATTATAGGAAGAATGGTGCTAATCAACACATAGACACATACTAAATAAATTTAAAAGTTCCAACTCAATTTATTTTCTTACCGAAGAGATGTCAAAAAATTAACACCACAGAAAAAAATGGAAAAGATTTAATTTTAGCATTGCTATTATATCTTATAGCATTACTCCTTTTATCCATGAAACATTTAAATAAGACTCAAAGTCTAAATTGATTATATTTCTGACATTCTGTGAGACTAAAATGGACTGAGTAAAGATTTTGAACTCCTAGGTAACTAACTATTAAAGTCCCATCTCATGATAACGACAACAGTTATTTCAAGACTTGACAGAGGTATGTATTTTTGACGTTTTACAGAACCAGAAGGTAGAAGAGAATCTATGTGATACAGTGAATGTAAAATTAAAGCTAGTATCCTAATATAGCAGGAATATAATTTTTATTAATGTTTTTCATATATCTAGGTAATCATAAAACCAGATTTTTTTTTTTCCTGATAGCTTTCCACCTATCTGTTTCACTTCCCTGGATTTTTTTCAGCAGTGGTGGTCCTGCACCCTAATTCTCTGATTCTCTCCTCAGCTAGTCAGAGAGTTAGACCTAATTTCTGATTCAGTCATTTGCCAGTTAGGCACCAGCATACCACCCATGTTGGAATGGTGTCTGAACTTAAGTACTAGGCACCCAGACTTACCTGATGCATGTCCTGTTGGAAGCTGTGCCCTTGGGCAGAGTGGAAGGTCCCTGGTGCAGAGACAATTCACTGTGGAGGCATTCTACTCTCCCTGAGGAGCAGCAAAAGCTTTTCACAGTTTTCAAAAGCAAAATAAATCCATTTTATGAAGACAAATGCAGAGAAAACCCACAAACCATGAAAATATTTTATGTAGAAAATTCTTCATCAATTTACTATGGGGGATTTTCTTAGAGAACTTCAATTTTTCCTTTTTACGATACTATTATAAAAATGTAGACTTAAAAAAAACCCAACAAACAACAAAACGTAAAAAATGTAGGTTTTATGACATTTTATTGGTAACAACAGCCTTATCAAGAAGATTTTGCAAAAAAAAATTATGAAGCTAGAGAACCTGCATGGAGAATTAAGCCTATTTGAAGCATTCTGGACACACAAAGTAGCCCTTTGAAAAACTCATCTTAAAAGGAGGCTGTTGCTAGGATACTATGGCTGCTGTCATCAGCATAATGTGGTGGCATATATATATATATTTTCTTTTTTAATGATAGATCTTGACCAATGAGCAGCACAGACTATAAGCAATGTTATCAAACCTACCAGGTATATTAAAGATTGAATAAAACCTTCAATTTCATGCTGAAAAGACAAAGTAAAGCTAGCCTTCAAAGTGAAGCCCATCAAAGAATGTCACAAGAACCAGTGACAATGCTTGTTAGCTGCTTGAATAGAAGAACACAGACACATGGCTCAGAAGCGAGCTGAGAACAGAAGCTAGAGAGACTAAAGAAAACGACTGAACAGATGTTGCTGCTGAGGTGAGGGAAGTGTGTAGACATTTCATTCTGATGGAATCAAAGACAACTAAAACCATAAGGACCAAAAATGACCATAAACGAGTTCTGAATTAGTCTTCTGATTTGGAATGGCTAGTTAGTTGAAATTATCAAAATAGAGGGTCAAAGAAGTATATAGAAACTATACAGATCTGAAGTCAAATTAGGTTTATGGCCAAAATTATGACTCTGTTAAGACAGTACATCTCCTCAACTTGAAGAGGCCATTTGATAGTCTTCAAAACACTTTCATGTGAAAGAAAGTGTCCAAGGCTCTCCAGGCTGTTCAGGTATTTATGCTGTCTATTTCAGTGCAGCTTTGCCTCTGAGAATCTGGGCCTGCAGTCAGAGCAGAACAGTTCACAAAGAAAAGCAGCTTGCATGACAAATTTTGTACTCTGCCTGAGGAAGAGTGCAAAGGTATCCTCTCCTAATTAAAATATGAATGCTGTCATCTGATAATCTTCCTTGTGAGAAATAACAAGCTCACTAATTAAATGTGCAATTTCTTGACATTTAAACAGGTCAATTCTCTTTTCCATGCCTCTGATCATTTATTTGAGGTGCTACTTTCAGGCATGTTTATTATACTAACCAAAATTAATAACCAGCATAACAGACACTTCTAAAACAGAAGGGTAAGTAATGTAGTTTCGTCCTTTTGCTCAACTGAAGTTATTTTAATAAAGAAAATATTTATAATTAAATAGAGGATAGAGATTTCATTTTTATTAAGTCCTCATCATCTTTCTGAGCTTCCTATGTATGTCTTCTGTCTTTCATAAAGTTACGTCTTTATTCCATTTGGCTTTAATGAATAAAATGTTATTGCATAAAACTCAAAGAACATAGCAAGACAGCCCAACTTTAATTTAGTGGTATAATTTCTGAAAAGACTGCTATCATAGATAGATTGCTATGGATAGAGTGGAAGACCTGTTGGAACAGACTTTTATTTTTAAGGGCTTATGTGACTTCCACAACTGTAATAACTGAAAAGAGATCTTGATTTTAAGCACAATAGCAAGAATATGATAAATCGTATTTTAAGTGTAGGTTTCAACAAGTCAGTCTAAAATTAAATTTTCTCTTTCACAGAAAATTCAAATCTTCTTGAAATTTCATTTAGTCAGAATGGGATTGAAGAGTTCAAGTTTTCAAATATTCTGCCAATCAAAATTTTAAAAACATTCTCTTTTGAAAAAAGCAAACCCAGTCCCTGTGAATTTACCAAACTATTAATCACAGAACCACAACGTAAGCCGAGTTGGAAGAAAACCACAAGGATCAAGTCCAACACCTGGCTCTGAACAGCAGCATCCCCAAGAGTCACACCATGTGCCTGAGTGCATTGTCCAAATGCTTCTTGAACTTAGGCAGATTTGATGCTGTGACTATTTGCCTGTGGAGCCTGTTCTGTGCCCAGCCACCCTCTGGGTGAAGACCCTTCTCCTAATACCCAACCTGAACCTCCCCTGACACAACTGCAGGCCTGGTCACCAGAGAGAAGAGATCAGTGTCTGCCCTCGCTCTTCCCCTCATGAGGCAGTTGTAACTGCAATGAGGTATCCCCTCTGTCTTAATGAAATATAAGCTCCTTATTTCATAAAGTTATTTAGATGTATGAAAAAGTAGTACAAGTTAAGATTTAGATATTTTGAAGTAGGGAATGGCCTTTCTCACCAGATATCTAAAGACAAACTAGCATTTATTACCATTTGCTTTGTTCTTGAGAAGTATGAACTTAATTTATGTGATCCTTCTGATGAAAAAGAAAGCATTCTCTTCATTGCTTTGACTTTCATGGCTTAGATTTTTTTTATTTGGGTTTTTTTTGGTTTGTTTGTTTTTCCCATAAGTGAGATGTCTGCCAGGGGTTGACCTGTTATCTTTATGCTGCAATTCATGACATGGTTACAATACTCAACTGTTTGTTACCCTCCTGCAGGCACAGAGTAGGCAACATTCCTATTATGTAGCATTGCAGTTCTCAGACCAGGATGGTAATTGCAATTAGAAACTGTTTGCGTTCATATACCAGGTTATTAACTGAAGCAGTAAGAAATAGATATACTGTCTGCTTAGGACAGAGAGCTAGGGCAATAACCTCATACACTGCAGCAGTGGGAAATGGCAAAACATGTCAGAGCTCTCAGAAATTATAATTTTCTGTGTGTAGCTAAGGTCAACAGTTGACTTTAGTATAATGAGGAATGAATTACTCAGAATAAAAGTAGTTTTTTCTTGATTTTTGATCATTATTATTTTAATGTGCGATAAGAGACTGAACAGTTTAGCACCTGTGATATATTTTATCTTTTAATTTTTTCTGTCTTAAATTACCCAAACCCTAAGTATTCTGTTTTAAACCCTTAAATTTATCTTAAACTTTTAAGATTTGGAAAGGTCCTAATTTTATAGGTCCTTCTCCATAAATTGGTGACTCCTGAAAGATTTAATAACAGCCTAAAGCAGATACTCAAATTGGGCAGAAAAAACCCAGAAGGTAAATAAGCACTGAATTGCACTTAAGTCTCTTTTGAACTAGGCTTCAGTAAGAATAATGGCAATTGAATTAATGAATTCAATTGCCAAAACAACACTTACTGCCATTTAAGATTTTCTAAATCGTCTGAGATATCCGCACACAAATTATATATATACCACATGACAGAGGTAAAGACCTAATTTAGGTATCAATATTAAATTGAATCCTTCCCCTACACTTTTGATTGCTAAAATTAAATGTTATAAAAATCTATCTAAAAAAACAATACTGTTGACTAAACACAGCTCCTAAAGCCACGTGCAATATCCTAGGTTCTCAAGATACCTGCATCAGACTGTCAGGTATGCACAGGCCCTACAAAAGACCAAGTCAGATTTTGGGCCAGCAGCTGAAAAGCTCAAAAGAAATCTCTTGCAAAGAAGTCTTAAACATAATTTTGAACCACCCTAAACCACCTCACATGATGCTATCTCTAAACTACCACATTAAAAAAATATAAATATCAGTAGAAGGAAAAATGAAAACTGCATGTTTATTCTGTTGCAATTTTTAAAATATTACATTTACTCTACTTGGTTTCAATAAGAGGTAGCCCTGGAAGAACTGAAGATCCGGATTTCTTCTTGGATACCATGTGTAGTTTCAAATTTCCTTTTTTGACCTATTCATTTTAGAATAAGGATTTATTGAAATCTCAGCTTTGATAGATTACAAGTGTTCCCTATGTTATACACTGAAAATCATGACAAGGGTTTGTGTTTCCTTACATGAAAATTCATCTCTTTCAAAATCCATAAAGGGCAAAATATGTTGCTAATCTATATATATATCTATTCACTTTCCTTTATATCTAGAAAATCTTACTTTGTACAGGGTAAAAAAAAAATATTTACATATATCTCAGAGTTTTATTCTGCATTCTGGATCACTCATTCCAGTATTTAATTTGTTAATGATAAATATTGCGATCTGAAACTTCTCATCACTGAAGAAAAATTCCCAGAAAAGAAAGAGGTCTAGAACCTGCCTGAAATATGTAGGTTATTATTAGCTAAGAAGACATAGACTTAAAGCTCTTAATATGCTATGGAATGCACAGGAGTGTATTCTTCCTGGACTGTGCTGGCCACACTGCTGCTATGGAGCACAGTCAGTTGACAGGTAATGAAGAGAAATGTGGTCTTTAAGATAACTCTGATTCAGCACACTGACTACTTGAAAAATAAATTGGATACAGAACTGAGAAGATTGTAATACATTGGTCATTTGATGGAATATGCAAAGGAACTGTATTAAAACCTAAGATAAAAATAAAAATAGTGTCAAAACTAGAGATAGATTCTATATGCATAGAATCAGAATAGTTTGAGTTGGAAGGAACCTTTTGAAGTTAATCAAGTCCTTTTTTATCACTAAGTTCCATTTTTTTAAATCTTGATTTGTAATTTTCAAATGTTTAAGATTAGGAACAATTAATTTTGTAGGATTAATTCTGAGCAAGGCATTGGTAATAAATAATTAGCTTTTGTGAAAATTAAAAATACACAAACTACATGAATATACCTTCCTAAGTGCATTGTTTTTACTTATAAATTATGGGTTTTTTCCACCCTGTGACACTTACTTTCTCTGCAGATCAGCCAGGGCATAGTAATAATGAAAGCACATTTCAGTCACAACAGTAATACAAAACATTGCTGACACCTCTGGACCATGCTACGTTGCGTGGAAAAGCACATCCAGAGACACACAAAAGTTCTTCTAGGAAGTTAGCTCAAACTCTTCAGTGATGAAATGAAATTCATCTATGGCACCTCAAAAAAATTGATTCAAGTACCTTTTTGCCAGAAAAACAGCTACTGTCCCTGTTTATTTCTCATTGAATAAAACCATAGAAAATTAACTGAAAATAATTAAACAACAAGAACAAGATCACACTCCATTGAGTTACTAGCCACCAGGTAATACCAGACATTGCTAACTAACCAATACCACAATTTAAATGTCACACTCAACCAGAATGCTGATATATAAAAAATATTAGTTATTATTTGCTAGTTGGGCTGCACTAGAAAGGAAGACAGGAATTGATCAATGTAAATGAAAGTGTACACAGCTGCAGTGATTCCCATCTCCCAGATGAAGTCAGGCAGTGCAGTGCCAGGACTATGATTCCACTAACAGATATCTATTTTTTATGAGACTAAACCCCTTCTCCATTTACTCATTATTGTCAGTATTCCAGCATTGCTGATACTCACATACTCTACTATACATTAAACAAGATCCTAGAGCAGTGTTTAGAGGGAGTATCCAACATACAAAAAACCACTCTATATGCAGATAATTCCTGAGCTTTCTAGCTGGTGGGTTGGAAGGTATGATTGTCAAGACAGACACTGCACTCAAAGTGCTTCAGGAAAAACATCAGAAGGCTTCAAGCATCAGCCCCTTGTACCTTTTCTCTTTAGCAGTCCCACAGAGCAGCTCCACATAGCCTCAGCTCTTTCTCCACAGTTTTCTCTCTTCCTTCTGCTGTTCCAGCTCACACCTTTCTGTCCCTATCACAGCTGCCTAACCCTGTTTGTCCTATGTACAGTGCCTTACCCTTTCTGTCCCTTGCATGACCTTCTGTCCTTTCCTCCTCACAGCACAGCCAGCAGACTCCAACCAACTCCAACTGAACTCCCTCCCAGCTAACTCACCCTTTATCACACCCATAGCTGGGAGGGCAAGGCTGTTCCCACTCTTGGATAATTAACACAGCTGCAATATATCAAGGGTAAGATTGCCTTTAGTACTAGCTCTCTTTGTCTTCCCACAATCTGTCTCCTTACAGGAAGGTGCTGGGACAGATGATTCCTTCCCTCAAGGGAAGGCATAGGTGCACAGCACTTCCTCCAGTGGAGGAGCACATCTTGGTGCTAGCCTTGCTGCTGCTGAACTGAGAAAAGGGGGAAAACATGACTCAGAGAGATTTTACCTAGTTAAAAAATTCAGTGGGGGATGGAGCCCCACACACCCCACAGTCAAAGTTGCCCCTGTATGCAGCTGTTCTCTAAGTGTGTGTGCATGAACACATGGGTTTGTACAGGCTGGGAAACTGTTCAAAACTGTAAAACACCTTTATGAGGTCTGATGCAATACACAGATTTGCCAATGGATAAAAGATTTAAAAATAAAACATGTTTGGCAAGTTCCAGTTCCTGCTTGCCAACTTGGAGAGGAGAAGAGTGATCAGGGTAAAGTAATTAAACATTTTTAGCCTTCCTTTTCCATGTTATTGTCTTCATTTTATTGCTCAGTGTTAAGCTAACCTAAATATTGCCTCAAAGCATGAGCTCTGAGGTCCTCCCCTCCTTGCACTCACACTCAGGATTCTCAGCCACAGTCTCTAGTCACCAATTGCGAATAATCACAGACTGGCACAACTACCACTAAACACAACAGAGCACAAATCTGGTTAGCAGAAAAGACTGCACTTTATAGCCTTTAGCTCAGCAATAAGATGTTTTTGAGATTCCTCCTTGTACAGTGCATTGTAATGGGTTGTGTGATTAATAAGCACCACTGCCAATGGAGTCAGACACCAGAGCAAAACATTTCCCTGCTCTTGCCAAGCAACAAATTTAGGGCCCAATTCAGTTTGAGTACAGCCAGTTTCCTTGCTACAGAAGCTGGCCATGATTTTTACTGAAATAAGCCTTTTGCTTTTAGAATGCAGATGAGCATTCAAGACAACCTAATTAAAAACATCAATGATTTTTTTCCATTGCTTTTTGCTTCTGCTTGATATGATTTAATGTCAGATAGCTCTGAGCATCAGAGCTTTTCTACATGTATGGCTGCAGCAAAGGATTCTTCATTCATCCCAGCAACAGTGTACCTTCTGCTAGATGACTTTTTTTTTAATTCTAGAAATGTAAATCACTTCTTCCAAGATGATGCTTCTTTCCTATTAAGTTACTACTTTCTCAAATATTCATGTTGGCTTCCCAGCATAATAATAAAATCACCTCTACAAAATATTTTTATAGTCAGTTTGTTTGGGCGTCATTAGCCTGGCACAAAAATATTCTGCAAGCAAAATATGGGTAATACTTTATTGGCCAGTACACATAAAAGACAGCATTTTGTGAGCTGTGAGGTTAAGCATGGGTGTGCTCACACTCCAGTACAGCAGCTGGAAAGCCTTCACCAGGCAGGCAGGTTTTGCTGAGGAGTGAGGGGTTGGTGGCCACGGCTCCCAAGAGCCACCATGGGAGCAGAGCTGCTCCTCTCTCTTACTCCATCAGCACTGATGGATCAACCCCAATCTGGCAATTCCTGACTGTCCCTGCCTAGACCATCCTCCAGCTACCTTAATTTATTTTCTTAAGGTGTTAGCATTTAATGTCAATATTTTCTCTGCTGAGTCCTTGGTCTCCTAGCAATTGCATATCAGCAGTCCTACCACTCTCTGTAATTTTTTACTTTTCTTATCCCTGTACAGACGGTCTCACAGCTCTGGCTCAGCAGTCTGAGTCAAGGTTACACAGCTGGAGTGTATCAAAGCTGGACCCCCTACTCGAGCAGCTAAAACCCCAGCAGTGGGGGACTACTGAGAGAGGGTAACAGTGAGCTGTGGCATCATATGTGATTCTTTCTTGGACACTGTTTTATTCCCCTCACACCTCATTCCTGATTACTTCCCTGATCCTTCTGACGCCAGTTTCTGTTTTTCTCCCCCAGTATGGAGTTCTGGAAGAACAACTATAACTACTAGCTTCCTTCAATTACTCTTTAGTTTTGTAACACTTGCTATCCAGAGTTGCCACCAACTATTGTGTGTTGGCTGTCCAGTATCAGTTTGCAATCTAATATTCATAGAAGAGTGTTTGGCACAAGTTTCTCACTGTACGGTTACAATACTCTGTCAGTAGGGAAAGGATATAATTCTGGACTTTTTCACCTATGAGTGAGCAGAATTTTAGCCAAGGAAATATGTTTTCTTCTCCTTTAATCCTCTTCACAGCAAAACTCAAGAGGAACACCCAGAAAGGACACCATATGCTTGAGAATATGCCATCATATACTTTGTGAGCCCTGTAGTTGCTGCTGCCCTTTAGCCATTAAAACTGCAAACAGCAGTGTTTCTAGGTAGCCAGATCATGTTTATCACGGTACATAAATCCTGTGTGTCCAAACTGATCATGAAGTGCAGCAATCATTTCTCTGGGGCTTCCTGAAACCTTCAGCAAGTCATCAAATTCCTCTTTCCTGGGCAGGGAAAATAAAAAAAATCATTTAAACACAAATGATATATTTACTTACATGATAAATGGGGATCTGTGCTTGAATCTAGTTGCAGGATAACTTCCAAACTGTGTTGTGTAGTCAGCCAAGATATAACATATATTCAGACAGGATAATATTGATCTGAAGCGGTTCACTGTGAATCCAGAAAATTGTGGCTCACTTCCAGCATTTTAAACATAGAACTACATAGGAAAAATACAACTTCTATTCAGATGATTAATTCGAGTCTAAAAATTTTCTGGACAGAAACTATATCAAAATCAATCAACTGATTTACTATTCATCCTCAATTTCACAATATTGTCTCTGTGTAGTCTTTTTACAGAATGCAAAAAGAGCAGAAAAGACATATACAATGGAAACATTAAACTGAATTTGTGCCAAAAATGAATGCATAGTGCATAAACATCAATCCTGATCTGTTTTGCTCATCTAAGCAGAACAAAGCAGTCAGTAACACCTTTCAGGAACAATATCCATCGAGTAATACAGCACACAGCTATCCCTGAAGGTCATCTCCATCTGACTTAAGAAACAAAATCTACATTTTTGCATCCATTACTTTGGACCAACCCTAGAGTGATCCATAATCTGCTTTTCAAAGTCATTTTAGGACTGACCATTCTTTCTCTGTCCCCACTTACTCTAATCACAAGCAAAGGAGAAAGAAATAGAAATTTGGAGAAGGCTAGAAATGATGGACCAAGAAATTTCAAGATCACCATTTCTCTGTTTTCTCCAGCTACATCTTTCAGTTCATGAAATTCATATGAATTCATATGAATTTCAAATAGGGAGCAGGAGGGGCCAATAGACACCATTATGTTGCATTGGGACATTCCACATACTGCTGAATTTGGGGTACAGCCACCTGCAGTGGACTAGACTAAGATAGGTTTTTGTACCCAAGATCAGTAGTTGTAGGCTTAAACATAAATTGATGATTAAACCTAACATTCAATATAGATGTAACTAGACCTTCACAGATAAGTATAGTATTGTATTGGAGAAGAATTTCTTCTTCTGCAGCATATTCACTTAACCTACTATTTTCTCCCCCAACTACTTGTCAATTTAACCCAAATTTCCCACATAATTTTAGGTGGACGAAATAAGAAGCTATAACATTCTGGAGGACTGAATGCTGAATGCTCTAACATAATGTTCTTTGTTTATTCTGTCGGAAGTGCATACCTTGAATAGTAGCAAATAATTTCAGTTTCTTTTTCCAACTGAGGGAATCCAAAACCACAGCTCATTCTAGTTATATAAATTTCCCAAATATCAGCTGATTGCTCAGTTACTGATCAGTGCAGAAAGATGAACCACAAGTTCCTACCTCTTCATTAAGTGTGCTCACAAGAAAACTAATTACCATTACATGGCTTCCTCAGGCATTGAAGTAAAAATTAGTCTTTGAAAAATACCTAAACATTTTTGACATAGATGGTAAATATTAACCTATAGCCCAGAATGCTGAAAATTCACCTTGAGCTCCAAGTAGCATTAAATAGTTAATTATTTGAAATATGCAGAGGAAGCAAGTTCTTGTTTAGAACTACTCCCTAAAAGTTAAGAGATTAAAGAAGTAGTTCTGCATCATTAGATTCTGCATATTATTCGTGTGTATTAATGCCAGTGTTAGTGCCAACTCTAGTAATAATTTCAAATACTGATTTCATCATTACAAAACATTAAAAATATTCATACTTATTTTTGTTCTTAAATAAGAGTTTGACATTTTATTGTTAGAATTCTAACAGAAATAAGAGAAGTATTGAGGGTTTTTAACATGTATTCTGCCAAAATATTCCATACATGCATATATTCTAAGCTAATATATGACAATGAAATAAATCAAAATTGGAACAGTACTGGTTTATTATTTCATTGCCACGTGAAGAGCTGATGAAATTGAACTGTTGTGTACCATGACATTTTGCCTGCAAAATACAATAAACGCTTTATGGAAAATAAGTTGAGAATCTCATTACTTGACCAAGATTTATGATGGAACTTGTAAATGTATTTGCTTTCAATAAATCTGGCAGAGATTGACCACCATCCTTGTTAACATTTTGATAGACATCCTCTTTTAATGGCACCTAATTACAAAACAGCCAGTGCAATATGGTACTAATATCAAAATTCAGTCTAGAAATAGTTATAACTGCCAGATTTAACTCATATATTTCTTTTATGGAGATCAGAAATAGCCCTTTTCTTTTCTGACATGCATATTAGAAAAGCTACTCCAAAAAGATCTGAACATTTTCTGAGAAATTATAAAATCCATCTCATCGTTTTTTTTCTGAAGTATTCCTAAAGTGTCTACTTCCATTATGTCAGTGTGAAGAGCTCCCCTGCCTGTCTCCAAAGGAAATCATATGCTTGCTGCTACTGGGTGATGCAGATCGGTGTGGTCTGCAAGTGAGCCATTCCTGGAACAGGCTAAAATAAGCTCAGATGTAATGTAAGATATTGCATTCATTGTATATTCTGGAGATCAACCTATTTTACTTCATTTCCTCAAAATCCTTTTCCTCATTTTGTTTCAAAGTATGAAGTTGTTGTTGGAGCATACCCTCATTTCTCATTGTGGTTATTCTCTCTGTTACTGGGATTGACGCGCAGAGATCAAAGCCATGAAATTGCCTGCAGAATTTAACATCTTTCCTAGAAAAGTCTCAGTTTTATCAATACTGAGGATGCAGACATAGACAAAATTTCAAACTGGTAAACCAGATAATACATGTTGCATTAGAAATTTATTTTGGCAAGCGCCCAAGAAAGCAGTGTTAAGAGAAAGTTAAATACATTTCAGGGTTGTACAAATGGTTTTTTTAAATAACAGCCTTTAAAATGCACTTCAGTGGCACATGTTTAAAATCCCTTATGCATCAGTTCACAAGGGAAACAGATCACTTCAGTAACTGACAAGTGTTTCTGCAAGGGGAACGTTAATTCAGATGTTTCAATTTCTTTATTCAAATGCTACAGTCACGTCTACCACAGCTCACATAGCCCAAGTGATTCAGGAGTCACGCAGGTGAATACAGAAGTAATAAAATACGAGAAGTTTTAAAATGCAAGAAAATATAGAAAAAAATACAGTCATTTCTGAACAATTTATTATTAAATCTATAAAAAAAAAGCACCTTCCATATCTTCTACTGTTTAGAGGCTGTTTTTATATTAGTCTGAAATTCATCTGTGTCATCAAGTTCTACTGGACTCTCTTATCTTTTTTATCTTAGTTAAACTACCTTATCCTCATGGACAGACATTTTTATGCAAGTTTAAATCTTGTTTCGTCAGGACAGATTCAGATTGGCAAGTGAGCCATGATTAATCATGTATCTAATTACACTGCATAACCTAGTGCATAGATGAAGCCTCAGTGTTTTGAGGACTTTGTTCTCATCCCTTGTAAGTTACTCTTCTGTCTGCTTCCTGACATCTATTTTCCACACTCTCAGGTTCAGAAAAAAAAATTCTTTTTATTTTGTGGTGGGTTGACCTTGGCTAGTGGCCAGGCACCCACCAAGCTACTCTATCACTCTTCCTCCTAAACAAGACAGAGGGACAATGAAGAACACATGAACCTAGATAAGGGAGATCACTTACCGATTGTCACAGAGACTGGACTTGGGAAAATAAATTTAATTTATTGCCAAGTAGGATAAATTAATAAGAAATAAGAACAAATTAAAAAAAAAAAATATTCCCCCCACCTTCCCTTTCTTCCCAGGCTCAACTTCACTCCCAACTCTTTTACCTCCTGCACCTCAAGTGGTGCAGTAGGATGGGGAAAAGGGTCAGTTGCTGCGGGTTCATAACACTCCATCTATTCTCTTCCTTCCTCCTCACACTCTTCCCTTGTTCCACCATAAGGACTCACCCATTGGAGATAGTCCTTCATGAACTTCTTCAACATAAGTCCTTCCCACATGGTCCAGCATGGGTCCTGCAATGGAGTGCTGTCCTTCCTGACAGGGTCACAGGTCTGACAGCAAACTTGCTCCTGTGTGGTGTTCTCTCCATGAGCTGCATTTCCTGTCAGGAGTTCAAGCATAGGCCCTTCATGACTCACAGCTGCTTTTAAGACCTATTCACCTGCGCTGATGTGAGGCTGTCTACAGGCAGCAAGTGGCTTTGCTCCATGGTGGATATCCTTGGGATGCAAAAAAACCCATCACTGCACTCTCCCTGCAGGCTGTAGGAGAATCTCTGGTTGTATGCCTGGACTACCTCCTCCCCCTCTTTCTGCACTGACCTTGGGGCCTAGATAAGGATATATCTTACATATGCTCACTCCTCTATCCCAGGTTCTGATGGGTAGGATTTTTCTCTTTCTTAAATATGCTGCCACAGAGGTGCTCCCACTGTTTCTGATGGGCTCAGGTTTACCTAGTGGTGGGTCTGTTTTGGAGCCAGCTGGATCTCTCTCTGACATAAGGGCAGCTCCTGATGTCTCCTCACAAAGACTGCTCACACAGCCCCCAGCTACCAAAACTTTGCCACATAGATCCAATTTGTTTTTTCTGTTTGTTTCACCTTACATAATAAGGCTGTTGAATGAAAAAACAAAACAAAACAAAACTTTAGAAATGCCTAAAATACACATATTCATTGATGGAAATACCAGACAGTGCTATTTTTTTATGCAGCCAGACTACTAGTAAAAATGGTTATTTAATTTCATCCTTTGCTGTGAGAACTCACACCTAGTTTATTACTTAAAACTGATCTGTTTGCAACTCATACTTACCATTTTTTCATTTGTCACTGTACTTAGCCATACTGAACTATTCACTGTGACTTCTGACAGCAACAAAATTTCTCACATTCCTCTGCAAGCATGAAGAACACTTCCCATCTTGAGGGATCTGAAGCTCTGCTGTAGCTGCCCTCCATACTGTGGAGGAGATTCAGCTCACTTAACTTCAGCTGACTAGTCTAGTCCTGGACAGAGACAGGAGCTTTCAGGCAGGGGTTTTATCTGTCTTAGATACCAAGGGCTTTAGATACCTCTTATCTTATGAAACAGTCTAGGAGAATAAAACTACTGAGATTAAATCCATACTGTGGATGGGGGAAAGCATTCCTTAGTGGTAAGTGAACACTAGCAAATCAGTGGTCCTTAAAACAAATTAATTTAAATCTCTAAAAACAAATAGAATATTACAAATGTTTAGACTTTCATACATTATCATAACAAACTTCATGTCAATGTCTTGTGTCCTAAAAGTATTTTCAGCACGTAGGTATAATTTGCAAGTATCAGTCTACTTACAGTGTCAGAGGGCTACACAGTACTGCAGCAAATACATACAGCATACAGTCTGTGAAATACACAGGGACAGGACTGCCCAGAAACAACACTGGAGTTACTGATGATTATAAAAAAATGGGCTTTTTCAGTCAACATTTTTACATTATAGAAGTTTAAGCATAAACCAGTAGGACTGCAGGTCTGTAGGATGCTGGATGTCTATCGTGTTTTTTAGACGTGCTAGACCTAATGTCAGCATGGATCTACTGTGTGTTTGATCACTAAAACCCCTTAAAAGTATTAGACATAATTCCACAATTCATCTAATCTGTACTGGAGTTTAATGTAAAGCCTGTTATGTTCAAAACATCCATCTTTTTGCAGTGCTTTGCACATTAGGATGACTACTTTTAAAGTTAGCACTTCGATCTAACATGCAGTATAAGTAAGAAAGTTGAAATATGACAGTGCACAGGTAATTTGCAAAGTGTTTACACTAGAATATACTAACTGTTAGGAAAAACAGAAACCTACTTTCTGAAACTTTACCCTTATTACATCCACAAACACTACAAAGATTTCCTTGGTATTCTGCTTTTACCATTTAGGTTAAAGTTTAAAGACTAAAATTAACAAAACTACTTAGATAGCTAAATGAGAAGAAGTTATGTGCTAAAGGGGTACTCATATTTAAATATCTTGCAGATAAGACTATGTCCACAAATACAACAGAAAATAATTTCCCTGGTTCCCTGAAGCTTAGAGTTTCTTTCAAAAAATGCAATTTTTATTCCTCCTTTCACATAATCCATCTGCCTACTGAGAGGGGTTTTAACTATCTCAAGACAGTCCCATTCTCCTTAGCCTCCATTATCATTTCCCATCTTCTTCTCTGTAGAATTAAACCAGCTAAAACAACTCACAAAACAAGATACTGGGGAGGAAAAACTGCTTCTAGCACCTTTAATGGTTGCTCCCTGTGCTTGCCACTTTGCTGTGAAAGCCAGCATGGTAGATGCTCCTGCAGCTGCCTCATGGGTGTCTCTGCAGGGCTTGAACTCTTTCAGTATAGAATCACTCTCACATAAGACTCTCACAAGTATGAAAACAGTAAACTTTTCAAACATAGAGCATTCTCTTCTTTTCAAGAAAACAACAGAAATCCAAGGACTTTTTAGCTGCGGCACCATCCATACCCCACGAGAGGCTGTAATATTGGGTTAGTCATGGAGTACTAAGAGTATGGAAAGGTGTTCTTGAAAGTTCTAGCAAAAAAAAAAAGGAGAATGTGATCAGTGCACAAATTCTCATGTCAATTTTTAATGGTTTTCCCAGAATATTTTCTTTTTCATTTATGTAAAAGGAATTTAAATTAACTTATTTTTCACTCAGCTAATCTTCAGCTAAAAAAAAAAGTGATCATGACAATTTTGAAAATATTTTGTTTGAAAGTAAGTTAACACTGGAATTCCTCGGTCTATTTAAACTTGTCATCTTCAATTGTTCATAGTGACAGATTTCCTAATGCTCACCAGGCACTCACGCATTTTATGTTTGTTGGAGTGTGCATCTTGTAATGTTCACAGCTTCACTGATTCAATCATTCCTATTTTTGCTACTGATTCGGAAAGACTCACAGTATGAGGGAGAACAACAAGAGTGAGTTGGTGATGCTGACTTCATCCAAGCATTTTTTCAGGATTCATAAATATACAGAAAGCTCAATCTCACCATTTTCTTGGAAGTGATTTAATTTTCATCATTCTCTTTTCTTGTAAAAGATTTATTATTATTATCATTATTGTGGAGCATTGATTAAAAAAAAAAAAAGAAAATAAAAAGAAATAAAAAGAATACAACAGCCTCTACGTTCTAGATAAGCATCTGCTCAAGTGTTCAACTGTTCAACTTTATCTAAATAGTTCCATACCTATATTTTGCAGAGACTTTAAAGACACCCTTTGCCTCACCCATTCAGTGAATACATAATTTCTCCTATGAAGCGAAACAATTTCATCCAAAAAACTCCAGCTTCTAAACAGGATGAGAACTAAGTAACCATTGAGAGTGACTAACCCAAATTTCTAGTCAAGAGTTTTTCAGTTGTTTTCAGTTTGTTTACCCCTGTATAAATTTCCCAAAGGAGATGTGGATCCTTTCAGAAATGTCACTTGTCTGTAGACTTCTACAGCTTGTGGGAAGTTGGCTTTTTATTTGCTGGGGGTTTTTTGCTGAAAACCATAGGGATCTACAAAGCAAAGGCTGAAAATCACTGTTCTGGTCTAAATCAGGCATAGCAGAGATGTGAGTATGCACTTTGCCTTTTACACTCCAGGGCCTTCCTCATCAAATCGTCACACAGGAGATGGGTTATGAGGACAAGATTGCGAATCAAATGTTGAATGGGCAGGGAGGAAACTGTGGATTATTCATCAGACAGGAGGCAAGCTCTTTGCACTTTTATTTTCCTAAAAAAATTTCAAAGCCTGTAATTTCATATGATTCAAGATAGGAAAATTTTAACATGTTGATAGAATCCTATTTTTCATTCAGATTTAGTTACAACCTTATCACATAATTTGATTTGGTGAGAACTTAGAAACTCTGGGATCTCCAGGGACAAGAAATACATGGGCCACACTGTGGTCACAATGTAATTTAAAATATTTCTGCAATTTTTTAGAACTCTCCTCGATTTTTTTTTTTTTTTAGTATTTATTTATTCTACTTACAGAATTTGGGTTTTGGGGAAAAGGGACAGAAATACAGATTAGCTTAGGAACTGCATACAAAAGTGATGGTGACTTCTAAAAAAATGCAACTAAATAAAGACATCCAAGCCCCAGCAGTGCATTTTAGCAGTGCATTATTCAGGTCCTGAATTTAAATTAAAACAAATTGAGACTTTTTCACTTAAGATGCTTATACCTATCCTTCTTTCAGCTGCAAGCATTCAACTTCTTTCTTTACTGCATGCTACACATAGGGTCATATTTTGGAATGGAGCTATGAAGAAAATATTTTGTTGCTATTAACACGAATCTGAAAGGAAAATATAGTGACAGCTGTGGCTGTATTACCTATCTAGAGGGCTCTCCAAAGTCTTTATTTTTCACCATTGCACATTTGGTCCTTCCAGGACTCAGGTGAAATATAAGATTATAGAGCTGTCTAACATGCACTCACAAATCATGGAAGGTATCTTTATCTAAGTGCCTAATACAAGAGTAAGTTTCTTTCATACACATGAAACAGCACTAACACGGCCTACTACTAATTCAGTAGAAATAAATCTGATCAAGTGCTCACATAGCTCAAACCTCCAAACATGCTCACAGTACCAGAACAACAAATCAACTAAAGATTAACAAATAATGCTACTAATTTACAATGGAAGACCAAATGACCTGTCACATGCACAATGCAGTGTAAATATACATACTAAATTAATAATTTTAAAATGAAAATCAGTGGACTGTGTTCTCTTATTTAAGAAAATTTAAGTGAAAGGGAAACAATATATCTTAAATTAAACTAGGGTGTTTAAAAAGTAAGCTTTGTACTTCCAGGAAATTTAAACAATATATTTTTTCCCTGTATTCTTTTAGAGCATAAATCATTAGGAGAGTTAAATGTAAAACAGCCTTTAAGGGAGCAGGACTCAGTCAATGAGTTAAAGAGGCAAGTAGCTTGCAAACAGGAGAGCAGTTAAAAGTAAAGATTCATCAGGGATCTTACCTAATGAAGACAGAAAAGACCTAGGAGTACCTGGAGTAGCTGCTATTTGAGGTTTTCAAGGACATGCTAGTTAGTGTCAGCATTTGTCAACAATGACTGAGGTACAAATTATTCTGCTTTCTGTATGAAGCTTGCATTAATTTGTCTCCCACAGCCCCTTCCGGACCTCTTTTTGTAGGAATACATGAATTTGGATTGGAAAATGACCTAAGAGTCTTTATGTCATAAAAAATGCTGAAAACTGTGGGTTTTTCTGCCCCTGTCCTGCATTGAACAAAGTATTGGAGCACTTGAGAGATTGATTTCTCACCCACATCCCAGCAGATCTCAAGAGAAAAGGTCAGGAAATCAGTTGCAATTCTCTGATCCCAGATCACCACCAATGTACAAGATAGGACTGAGTTTCTAACAAGTTATGGGTTGGCCTTGAGAGGTTATGCAAAGGTAGCATCACAGGTTGGAAAATCCCTCCTCAGTGGTGGTCTTTGCACAAGATATTCCCCCTGGCATTTTCTGTTCCTGGCAGAAGAAGGCAAGAGATAGGACAAGTAAGCTACATTACCCACTACTTGGATCTTTCCTAGGAATGAATGTAAACTCTTTCTATTTCTTAATGTTTATTTTAATTTATATTTACTTTAGAACTACGTCCCCATTTCTAGCCTCATTTTCCCCAGGTCTTTGAATATTTATGAAGCTATATAAACAAGAATATATGGAGATTGAATATTCCTTTAAACAAACGCAGTGGTAGGATTGACAGGATATTTCTGCTTTTCAGTGACTGATGTTGAAAATTGAAAATATAATTTTCCCAGAAGGTCCATGTGGCTTTCTGAAAAACCTGCTAGTTTTATACTTTACATTTGAGGAAAAAAATAGAGCAAGTAAGGAGAGAAAGAAAGATAGAAAGAGATAAAGAGAGAAAAGCAAGATGCAGGGAAAAATGCACTAGGTACTTCATGAGGCTGCAGTTACTACTTGCCCTTTCCCAAGCACTTCTGCTTCTGCTGTTTGAGAGGCAGAGCCTGCACTGCGTAACAAGTCACAGTGTACACAGTTACAACAATCACCATCAGTGTCAGGCTTTTTACAATGACAGCCTCATGCATCCTTTCATGCCATCCCTGTTAGGAACAATCCAGTGGTAAAGCACTGCATGGAACAGCTATGTGCATGGCAACAGTTCTGTGATTTCAGTTCTTTTTCTCCTTTGTGTCATGCCCTTAAATACCTACAGCTTCCTTGCAACTTACCTTCCAGTTTTCTATAGCACTAGGTACAGAGTCCTGCTGCCATTTAATTCTCAGAGTTGCTGCTGGCAGAAATTAAAGGACACAAATCATCCTCACTCTTGAGCTGCTAATTCAGTGCTGATACAACGCTAACACGGTGAGTTCCCCTGCAGTTAGGACTCAGGAATTTTTGCACTGTGCTACCACTTAGTTTAGTCTTTTCCTAATAACAGTGCTGAAAATTTGGCATGAGATTTGTTCATGCAGATGCAGCGACAGAGCCCTTGCTTTTACGCTTCATTATTGCTATTTTCCTTAATTCAAAAATAATTCATTCTAGATTGAACATAAATGTTTTATTCTTTGACTAAAGAAACAATGAGATGACAATCCAAGACTAATCACATTTTCAGTAACAATAACTGAAATGGTTTACTCAGCATGCATACATTTTAAAAGACAGTTTCGTAACTGCATTTTACTAGAGGGCAGTAAAACCTTCTGCTTCGCTGAGCAAATCCTGTGTCCAAATCTTCATTTACATCCCTGTGTGGGCTGTTACACTGCAAACTTGGATCTGAGTGCATTTTCCTCCAACCTTCTTGTTGCAACCATTTAAATTTATTTGAAGAATAACACTAGATCTACATTAAGCTAGAAGCACTGTTGCTACTTCTGGGCATCTTCTGTTTTCTTGCAGTCTTAGCTAATCTACGTACATGAATGCATTTAGGTTTTTTCTTTTGGTGAATTTTTTTGGTTCCAAGCATTTTTGTATTGAAACACCATTCAAACAAGTTCAATTTGTTTATGAAAGCAAAAATATCTGTGAGCAAAAATATCTAAATATCATATATTATGGATGGGCATCAGTTCTTTTTTGCTGCACCATATCATGTAGCTAAAGAAATGGGGAAGTCCCTTTTCACACAGGCATCTTACTTCTATTTGCATTTTGCTTCTAAACTGCTGGGCAGTTTTATTTGAATACAGATTTTCTGATTAAGTGACTTGTAATGTGCTCCCCACATGAATGAGACATCCTCAGTTATGCATGACCATCTTCTATTGTTAGGGTATTTTTCCCATTACGCAATACCAATGTTGAAATTCCAATGTAGCTATATTAATTAGAAGAAAAATAAACCAGTTTTATTATCAAGACAGATGTATTTTGGAAGCAGTTGGTTACTTAGCAACTGCTTCAGGTATTAAAACTTCTTTTACTAACAAGTGAAAAAAAAAAAAGGATACTGCTTACTACAGTACATTAGATCAGCATGCTTTGTGTAAAGGATTTTAACAGTCAAGAGATGTGACTGTGTTTAAGATTCCTTTTTCCAGTCACTAGTTCATTGTCAGCAGCAGCTACAGAGCAGCTTTATGTGCATTCAGAGACAGCCAGGAAATTAGTTCTGCATGACTGACTCAGCACTGTAGCACTGAGAACCACTCTCACTCATTTCCTTAAACAATTGCTTATTTCTTGGGTGATAACAATGTTAACTATCACAATTCTAGACCAAAAAGCTCAGATGCTTTATTTGCATTAAAGGTAAAAAAGTATTTGCACTAGTAAAGTAAATTCCCAGCTTATTCTGGTATTACAAGACTTTTTTTGCAATTATTATTGAAAGTTCAGAATGATTCCTGATAGCTTGTTTAGTGTTTTCTTTGATGCTAAATGGAACAGAGAAGCAAAATGCCAGCAAATTAAAATCAAATGAAAGTAAAAGTCCCTTATCAAAGTGAGAAATCTAAAACTGAATAAAATCCTTGTATCAAAAAGAATATCTATCAGACTTTTCACGACAGAAAATCAAGTCAGATCTTTTTAAGACATACATGCATTGAGAATTCAGATGATTCTAGATAAAGCAAAGACTTAGGGTTCAGATGATAGATATTCAGTTGTTTCGTTTTGAGTTGCCTTTTGCCCAGGCTGCTTGGGTTTCCTCAACCGTGGGCATTTAGACATCTGCCCAAAGATAAGCACTGAAAGTCCCAAGCAGGAGTTTGGAAAATTTGAACAGGCCCTGGGAAGGCATTTTGCTGCCCTGAAAATGCAATACGAAACAGACTGTTCTCTAACACTGAGAACAGAATGCATCCAGCATATTGCCTCTCTACCCAGATGAATTTATGAAGACACATGATGTACTCAGAATTTATAGTATTGAAGCCTTCCCTGAAAATATGAACTATTACCTTGATCCTTGAGCATTATCAGGGTTCACACATTTCTTCCAAAACATATCCAGAAGAAACCTCTAATTTCCCACTACCAGGAAGTAGAGACTTGCAAAGTTTATGAAATTCTAGAGCTAAGTAGCAACGGAGTGGTTTCTCAGTAGCACCATTTTGGACGTAGGCAATACATTCTCTCTAAGGCCTGCTGAAAGGGCGTGAACCCTTTTACTGGATCCCAATAATTTCTGCTTTCTTTCTAGTTATGAAGTTAATCTGAAAATACTGTCTGTCAGTGTTTAGTGTTGCTCTTGTCTTAAAATGGAGAGCTCTTCAACCAGAGGTTTGCTTTCTATTATAGGTTTCCACAATCTGTTAGTGGATAGGGCTAAAGGACCACTAAAAGCAGTGTGTTTTCCAGTAAATCTCACAATTGCTAACACAGTTTGGCTTCAGCCACATGCAGAATATTTTTCAATTTGTTTCTTGGCTAAAGCAAAAAGTCAGCTCTTATTTATGGATTTATCTATTCAATTGGGTACATTTGTTTCCTGTAGCAACGTGCACTGTTTATTATTAGAGAATGAAAGAATATTGCTTTCTGTTGTGATAATTTTGCATTTTCTTTGATGTCTGATAAGAGATTTTTTTCTTATTAACCTCTGGGACAGCAAGACAATTTCATGCTGTCAGTAAAATACTGACAAGGCTGGGCTCAGAGATTCCTTTTTTGTATCTTGTTTAAAAACAATAAAGGCAAAATAAAATAAATCTCTGATCCATAAATATAGATTTCATGAAACAGAAAACATTTCATATTGGTTATATGCAGGGAAGAAAGATAATGGCACATTAGTTTGTTTTATTAATACATTTTCCTAGTATAAGTAGTTGAGTAACTTCAGTTTTCAGTCTTTGAATGGGTTAGTAAGGAATTCCCAAGTGATGGAATAAGAGTGAAATGTGAAGGATAAAGAAATGTTTTAATGTAAGAAAGATGTGTTATGTGACAGGAGTGAAGATATCAGCTTGAAATTTATATCATTCTGTCCAATTCAAAACATCTCCTCTGAAATGTGTCTGCAATGTGCTTTCGTTCATCAAGGACAACATGGCATTACGACCAATGTGACCACCCTCACAGTTATTGCAGGTAAATGTACCTATCCAGGAACGTGTCAGTAAAAAGACAGATGGAGTAATAAAAACTTTGTCAGATCATCATATTAAACATTAAAGCTAGAACCTGGGCCATGCCTGGTTCATTAAGGTCATGCGTGTTATATAATTCCCCTGATGCTGATATCCTTTGAAAACTTAAAAAAACAAAAAAAGAACCCTGACATAAAATACAGCTGATTGTAAACAGTAATGCATGCATCTCAGAGCCCTCATTTCAATTTGGAAGAAAAATAGAAGTTGCTCATGAGTTTTATCACCAATCAGTAAGACACCATATTTAAATAAATTAAATTCTCAACTAAGCATCCCAGTGTAAAATCCAATTAATGAGTCAGTAAAGTGCTCTGAAGGAAGAAAGGTCAACAATATCCTCAGCTGCATTAGGAAGAACATCGCCATCAATCCTTTACCTCTGCTCAGCACCTCACTCACATCTGGAGTAATGGGCCCAGTTCTGGTGTTCCCGGTACAACAGGGATACATACACAATAAAGCAAATCTAGTGAAGGGTCATGGAGAGGATCAAGGATTGGAACTCCTGATGTATGAGTGGATACCCAAGGAACGGGGATTGTTCAGCCTTCAGAAAAGAAGTCTTAAGGGGCATTTCATAAAAAAAAAATACCTGATTGGGAAGAAATGAAAATGAAAGAACCAGAATCTTTTCTGTGGTACCCAGTGACAGAACAAGGGGCATCGGGCACAAACTGAAATACAAGAAATTAATCTTAAATTTTTTTTTTTAGAAGATCATTGAATTCTAGAATAGATTTTCCAGAGAAGTTGTGGGGTCTCCATCCTTGGAGATATTCAGAACAATTGAATAATAAACAGAACAATCTTGCTCTAGCTGACCCTGGCTTTAAGTGGAGTGGTTGGACTAGGTGATTGACCTATTATTTGATCACGGTGGTCACCTCACAAATAGGGACAAAGACAAGGCAGAGGTGTTTAATACTTTCTTCCCTTCACTCTTCATCGCCAGTGATGGGCTATGGGGGTTCCAGAGACCTGAGCTGGGGAGCCATGGCTGTGAGAATGATAAAATCCCAGTCAATCCTGAACCTTTTCAGGAACTACTACTCTAGGTGTATCTCTATGAGTCTATGGTGCCCAATGGAATTCATCTCAGAAGACTCAGAGCTCTGGCTTATGTCATCACAAGGCCTCTCTCAACGATTTTTGAACAGTCTTGGGAATCTGAAGAGGTCCTAGTTGAGGGAATGGCCTGAAGTTGTGCCATGGAATGTTGAGGTTAAATATCAGGAAAACATTCTACACCCAGAGGTTGGGCACTGGAACAGGCTCTCCAGAGAAAAAGTCATGTCATCAAATCTGCCTGAGCTCAAGAAGCGTTTGGGCAATACTTAGTTACATGGTGTGATTCTTGGGGCTGTCCTGTGCAGACCCAGGAGTTGGGCTGGCTGATCCTTGTGCATCCCTTCTAATTCAGCATACTCTATGATTCTATGATCTCCAGAAATGCTGCAGGGCTCATTGGAGACAGGCTTTTAGTCAGGAAGTGTTGCAGTAAGACAAAGGATAATGGTTCTAAACCAAAACAGGGTAGATTCAGACTAGATAGAAGAAAGAATATTCTTATGATGAGGGTGGTGCAACACCAGAACAGATTGATCAGAGGGGTGGTAGATGCCCCATCCCCAGAATATCCAAAGTTAGGTTTGGACGAGGCTCTGAGCAATCTGGTGTTGTAGTTGAAGATATTCCTGCTCATTGCAAGATCATTGGACTGGATAGCCTTTAAAGTTCTTTCCAAACCAAACTATTTTATGATTCTGTGATTCTGTGATTCCATGATTCTATGATTCTGTGGTTCTGTGAAAAGGGAACCTCAGTTTAGGGTTGTACCTAGAATTCATCATGAATTTAGAAGTTACTAACTGATAAAAAACACATATGCAAATGATATAACACAACTGATCACTGAAAAACTAATTTTACTGACCCAAGGAGTGGTTTTTCCATACAGGAATTACAGGAATTTATTGTCTGACTGATATTTAAACCTTAGTCTTCCTGCTTTGATTTATATAAGCAGAATAATTAATAAAATATTAATTATGTTTAATTAATATAAAGTGATTATACCCTCTAGTTCTATTTAGTTCTGAACTGATATTGGAAAATTCAGGGTGATCTGAGGTTGCATTTGTATATATCATTATACGTAATTGCAGTAATTCATAGCACTATTCTTAATGCTTAAAAACATTATTTAAATATCAGTACATATTTTGCAGCATGCAGGGGATGCAGGTTGCCTCTTCTTATTCAGAAATAGGAATTTTTCTAAAGGCATATAGAATAAAACCTCAGGCAGAGGAAGGTATCCCCTTAGGATGTTTGGTCTACAGGGGGTGAACAAGAGAAGCCTTTCAGAAAGCAAGGAGAAAACCAAAGAGCTACACAAGTTAGCAGAATTCCACATTTTTATGTGGAATTATGTGCAGTAAGGGGTGATACAGTACAGTAACCTGATTCATAGCCTTGGTCCAGACCATGACTCAATCTCTAAGTATAAAAGTATACATAGGTATATAGATATTTGACAGTATGGAAATTTATGGGAAGACACAGGTTACTCAAAGACTAACACTCAGACTATTTATTTCTGGGGGTGCAGGGGTATAATTGACATCTAGGGATCCAAAACTCAGGTTTACCAGCTGTCACAAGAACAACTACTGTGGAAGTCACTAGTCAAGCAACAGTAGTGGATCAAATGGGAGGAAATAGGACTTGTAGTATCTCCGAGTGCGGGCCAGATGGGAGGCTGAATGAATTCAAGTCCAGGAAAAAAACCCAAGCAGCTTGACTACACTGCAAATAATGGTAGAGAATATCCTGAAATGTTTTTGAAACATAAAATGCTTTGGGAGGCAAGGGATCTCTCTAAGTCATTTTGTCTACATGCTTCTTAAAGCAGGATCATGAACAAAGTTAGGTCAGGCAGTTCAGGGCCCTATTGAGACAAGCTTTGAATATCTCCAAGGATGGAGTTCTCACAGCCTCTCTGTGAAAACTGCTCTAATACTTAATCACCCTCACTATGATTTTTGACTTTTTTTCCTTACATATCCTGCTGGAAGGTCTTTTGCTGCAATTTGTGTCTGTTGCCTCTTGTTCTTTCACTATGAATGCTTGTCAGAAGTCTGGTTATGTCTTTTCTGTAAACCCCTTTAACTTTTAGTAGATTGCAATTAGATTTCCCTAATCTCTTCTCCAACCTGAAAAATTCCTATTCAGTTTTCTTCACCTCCTGCATCATTTTCTCTATTTCCTAATTATCTTCTTAACCAAATACTGGACTTTCTGAAGCTCGTCAATCTCTCCTTTTGTATAGGAAGGAACAATACTGGGCAGACTATCCTGAATATATATAAGGCCTGAAAGTGTCAAAGAAAAAGGAGTAATTGACTCACTGACTCTACTGCTACTAACACAGTATGCAGTTAGCTTTCATTGATGCAGGTGCTTTGTCCACCAGGGCCACACAATCCTTTTCTGCAGTGGACCTTCCTGGCTGGCTGGCTGTAATGTTCCATGAGTTTATTCCATCTCAGATAGCAGGACTTTTTGTCTTTTCTGAATTACTGAGTTTCTGCTGGACTCTGTCTCTGGCATGTCAAGGTTTCTGTGAAAGGAAACCTTGCCATCCTGTGTATCAAGCCGTCCTCCCATTATGAGGTCTCAGATCAACCTCATGATAAATATTCTGTCCCCTGAACAGACTGGATCAAGATGTTAAGTAGCATCTATTTCAGTATTACCCAAGAACTACCATTCAGAATTGGTTGCTAGTTAGGTTTCAAATCATTAACCTTAATGGTACAGCACATTTTTTGCTATTTATAATTTACTCATCTAGTATGTATCTCCTCAGCTTGGATACAAAGATGCCATGTGCAACATTGTCAAAGCCTAGACACTACTAAAGCAAATGTCATTCAATGATCTCCCTAGTGCCAGCCATCTACTCAGAGAGGGCACAATCAATAGTACAGGAGTGTGCCCTTACTAGACCAATGCTAATTGTTCCAAACAAGCTTCTTGACTTTTATGTGTCTTGAACTGGCTTCTGAGAGAATTTGTTTCATAATGTCCCAGAGACTGAGGGTAGAAGAAGGTAGCAGGGACTTCAGACTCTTCTGTGTCCTTCATTAGTGAAAAACCACCCCATCTAACCTGGCAAAATTGTTCTTTGGTTCTCCTTTTGTTTCTGATGTAACTTTAAGAGCCTTTCATATTCTCCTTTATAACATATCTTCCTTCCTATCCCCATTTATAACTCCATCTGAATTTTTATCTTTCAGTTCCATTTCAGCATGTTCAGAGCATCATTGTATATCCCTCCCTGGTATCCAAACCATACTTCCATTTTCCATATCTACTTCCAACACCTGTGTAAAGATGCAAGTATTATCCTGTGGATAATCTTTCAGACTAGCCTTAGGAGAGCAAGATCTCTGATTATGGATCTTCTTTATAGCAGTCATGGAAAGTATGATGTCTTGCCTATCTCTCACTGTAGTTGTGATTCTAGGTTGCTTTTGTAGCAGTAAGTCTCTGAAGAACTTCCGAACAAATGGAACAGAACACATAATTCTCTCTCAAAACACATTTACAGCTAGGCTGAAGAATCTAACTTTACCTGCAGTCACTGTAAAATTAAAAGAACAATCAGATCTTTCTCCTGGCAATTCTGACATAATATCCTTTTAAACTTTGTAACAGATGTGCTTTAAACATATCACAGGAAAAAAGAAACAAAATTTCCCAGATGAAGTTTCACTTTCCTTCATCCTCACTGAGAAACAGCTGGAATGCAGAAAATGTGCACTCCTCTAGTTTTCTAAACACACTCATTATGGTTAATGACCTAGTCAGTACAATTTTTAACTTCATACATACTTTACACATATCTAGCCATGCATTTGATTCTCAGCATTTCCTAAAATATCTTCTGTCTCTTTCACTTGAAAAAAAAATTGTTACTGGGTCAAAGAAATATCACTTGGCAAAAACAGTCCTGGTTTAGTTCCTTTCCGATAAAAATTATTTACGTTAAAGAAATAAGGATATTTCAATAAAAGGAAGTTAAAGCTTACAAGAAAATTTAAATAACCTGTTTTCTTCACATTAGTCTGACCTTGATATTATCGTCAGAGAGCAATGATTCAAAGGGTAAGGAGCAGAATTGTGAGATGCATATTGAAATAGTGATGCTGGCCCAGTCATAAGGCAGAGAGACCTTCAGGTTCATGATGTGTCCAACTTATGGATTTTTGAACAAACATGACCATTAATTCTATGGAATAAAGTTTTTCTGATTCCCTTCCAGTTCCTTTGAGACAATTTATAGCTGCAGGGAGTACTGAAGGAAAAATTCAGTGAACTGTCCAAATGCATAATTGAAACTGCATAACCATAAGATTTCGTACAGCATCACAATGGTGGTGAGATATTTTATCCCTTGGCTCTTAAGTGCTTTACTGGCTTAGACTTTATAGAATGCAAATGTCGAAAAAATGGTAAATAGAGGGAGTTGCAATTACTGTTATAGGAAGTTCAATGTTTTGACAAGGATCCAGAGGTGGCAAACTGGATGTATATATAAGCAAACCCAAGAAAGTTCAGATTTAAATATCAGAAAGCTGTTCTGGAAGTAATATAGAGGTCAAGAAAAGTCCTTTAATCTCATACCCAGAAAGACTTTATCCTGAAAGACCAAACAGGAAAGTGAGATGCAGTCAAACAATGAAAATGAATGAGGTACATTCCTGTGAAAATGGAAGAACAGACTAATTAGAATTGAGTGTAATGATGTTTGACTTCCATACAGACTGGTTGTTCTCTGTCATAAACCAGCCAAACTGAAATGAGCAAATAAAGATGTCTTACTGTAGGAAACATTGTGGAGTAGCGTAGATTAAAAAATCTGAAAATCACTATTAAATTTTAAAATAATAACTATAATGATAAAAATCAACAGAAAAAGAAAATTCAGAATTGTAAATTAAGTCTTTTAATTTTTCAAAAATACACAAACAGGTAAGATTAGCTTTAAATTTGAGCATTCTAACCAAATCAAGCATTTCAAATATTTGTCCAAAGAAACCATATGATTTATGTGTTATGAAAATTCAGTAGTCACATTCAAAATAGCCCAGATCATCCCAAAGCTCATATGAAGATAAGGAATGGCATTATCTCTAATGATTAAATAAATTTTCTTGAAAAGACTAGTTTAGCAGTTGGCTAATCTCGGCCAAGAAACTATGAAGATTAAAATTATTTGCTAGAAGGAATTTGAAGGAAGATAATAAATAACTACATATCTGTGATTCTTGTGATAAGCCAAAGTAAAAAAGTAAAAAAAGTAAAATTAGGTAGAGACCAAACTATTAAGTATGGGATCCTTATCTGTTATTCAAAAGGCAATCAATGATTCACTAAATAAGATTCAGAGAAAAGATGTCTAAGTAAGTGTCTGAAGGATCAGACAGAGACAAGGAATGGTTTAGCAAAAGGAATGTGGAGTTACAGGGAAAGTTTGTTAAAAGAATAAATAGACTATTAGATACTGATGAATTTTTGTATCAATTTACTGTCAGCTGAGCATTTTAACCATACACACCCCACACTCTTTTCAATTATTTTACTCACACACACTCATAAAAATTGCCTTTTTATGATAATACTGATTTGTTCCACAGGAGTATTGAATATAAACTTAAATTGAATGTTTTCCCTTGGAAAAATAATTAAACTTCTCATTCATTTTAGAGCATATCACAGTGCATTTTAATTTGGAAAGAAAAAAGGATAACACTAAATTACACTAATAACCAAAGTAGTGTTAATAATTTTGAAATGAAAAAGATAAGAGTTCATTGATTGTGAGCAATTTGTCTATAACAGCAGGTAGCATGAGATTTCATTTCACTGAAGAATTTCTATTTTTTGCCTTCAAAGGATTTATTTTTTATGTTTAAATGAATTAAAAAAGAATCCTGAAGTGCCATAACATGTACACACATAATGTTATAGTAAACCTTTGCCCTTTCCTCCATCTAGACTCCACTTCCTCTGTGACCTTGACTGCTTAGCATTTAGCTTGTATGGTTTCCAGGGAAGCAAATTTATTCTTCCTGAAACTCTTCATGCTCACTCACACCCAGGAATATTCTTGGACATGAACTCCCAGATATGTGAGCCAAGAGTTGCTCACTCTTGTGAGTGATCCCTCCCAAACAGTAGTTTCACCTTGGATGGCTGCAGACCTCCACCATCTTCTCTGTCAATCACTCCCCTCCTAAGCAGGAGAGTGGGGAGGAAGTCAGGTGGAAAGCTCATGGGTTGAGATAAGGACAGGGAGATCACTCACCAATTGCCAACACAGACAAAACAGACTCAGCTTGGGGAAAACAAATTTGTTTTCTTGCTCATTACAAAAGGGTAGGACAGTGAAAAAAACCTACAAAAACTATAACATCTTCCTCTCACCCCTACCTCCTTCCTCTCATGCTCTCACTTTGGCATTTGTTTCTTACTTTTTCTGTTCCTTCCTCCTCCCTCTGTGAAGTTTTCACCTCTCCTAAACACCTTTCCCTCAAGGTGCCCCCACATCAGCAGTTGGCTCAGCTTAGCAGTGGGAGCTGGCTGGAATAAGCTATGTCCAGCCCAGGGAAGCCCTGGCTTCTCTTCACAGACATCCCACTGTCAGCACCAGGACACCTGTACCCTCTACAACTCCAGAATCAAGCCCAGCTGGAATGTACTTAGATTTTGCTCCAGGATTTCTGAGGTCCTAATGGAGAGAAGGGGCTTCCAGTCCTTCTCTGTCTGACAGCAATAGGCTTTGCTTTTACACTCAGCATTCACACTCAGGCAGTGGTCACACACTCCTCACCAGATGTTTCTGCAGCACAAGACAGAGATGCTGTTTGGGTCTGGTTGAGGAAGAGTTAAATTTCTCCAGAGCAACCCTTAAAGTGCTGTGCTCTGCATTGCTAGCTAGAAGGGTGTTGATAACACACCTGTGTTTTGGCAACTGCTGAGAAGTGCTCCCTCAGCATCAGTCCAACTGATGTCCAACATTCCTCCCCTTCATCAGTGGGCTGGGAACAGGAAAGATGTTGGGAAGGGACACAGCTAAGAGACCTGACCCAAATTGACTAAAGAGATATTCCATACCATAGGACATCGGCTTAAATACAAAAACTAAGAGAAGGAGGAGGAAGGGGAGGTATTCATTTTTTATGATGTTTGCCTTCTGGAGCAACTGCTGCATGTGCTGAAACCCTGCTTCCAAGGAAGTGGCTTAACATGGCTTGCTGACAGGAATGAGAGAATAAAAGTTTGGGATTTTTTTTCTCTGCATGTGCAAGTTCAACTTTTCACTTTAGTGAATTGCCTTGTCTCAACTTATGAGCTGCTTTCAACGTTATTTTCTCTCCCCTGTCGAGCTGAGAAGGGGGTTGAGAGAGTGGTTTCCTGGGCAGCTGTGCAGTGGGTTGGTGCTGCCTGAATGCCAGGCACCCACCAAAGCCTCTCTTTAAAACTGGACAAGGGAGAGAAAATATAATGAAAAGTTCATGCGTTGAGATAAGGACCAGGAGAGATCACACACCAAAAACTGTCACAGGCAAAACAGACTCAATTCAGGGATATTAACTGAATTTATTACTAATGAAATTAGAGCAGGACAATGAGAAGTAAAAGAAAATCTTAAAAACACTTTGCCCTCATCCTTCTCTCCTTCCCAGCTCTGCCTTCTCCCTCCCAATGGTGGAGGTAGACAGGGAAAGGGGGTTACAGTCGGTTCATCACACACTGTTCCTCCCACGGTTCTGGGAGAGGAATACTTCCCCTGCTCCACTGTGGGGTCCCTCCCATGCCTGCACAAACTCCTCAGTCATTAGTCCATCCCACAGACAACAGTTCTCTAAGAACTGCTGTATCTTGGGTCACTCTTCCATAGGGTGAAGTCCTTCAGGCACAGCCTGGCCAGAGTGGACCAGTGTCACAGGATCACAAGTTCTACCAAGGAAACTGCTCCAGCATGGGGCTTCCCTGTCCCTAGGTGTGCAGGTCCCTGCTTGTAGTCTGCTCCAGCATGCATTTCCCATGGGTTCACAGCTTCCTCTAATTCATCTGCTCTAGCATGAATCTCCCTGATGGGTTGCAGGTGGATCTCTGCACCCCCATGGCCCTCCATGGGCTGCAGGGGCACAGCTGCCTCACATGGGCTGCACCACGGGCTGCAGGGGAATCTCAGCTCTGACATCTGGAACACCTCCTGCCCCTCCTTCTGCACTGACCCTGGTGTCTGCAGAGCTGTTCCTCTCACATATTCTCATCCTGCTTTTTTCTGGCCACAATTGCATCTGTGCAATAACTTTTTTTCCTTCTTAAATATATTATCACAGAGACATTACTATCATCATGATTGGCTCAGTCTTGGCCAGAGCACGATCTATCCTGGACCTGGCTGGGATTGGCTCTGCTAGGCAAGAAGGGAACCTTCTGGCAGCTTCTCGCAGAAGATACCTCTGCAGTCCCCACATTTTGAAAACCTGTCCACACAAACCCAGTGCAACCAACCAAGGTCAACCTACCACCGATGCCCCAGCAAAGACTGTGAAGCTGCTATAGAATTCTGTTATTTTAATTATCCAGTCACTTTGTGAGATATTTTGACAAAATATATTTGTTTTTCCTAAGGCTTCCTACAGCACTACTTTTAGCCTGTTCACCTGTGACATTCTGAGCTCTGCATACCGCTCTCTTTGTCTCCAGCACACACACCAAGATGCAGGAGCAGCAAAACTGACATGCTCTCTTGCTATGTGTGATTTAGTAGCTATGTTAGCAAGATGTAGGAAAATTCTGACAAAGACACAGAATATTTTCTGCTTCTAGATCATTAAGCAGAATTCATTCATGCTTACAGTAAGAACATGTCATTACTTCCTACATGTAAACTGCAACACTTGAAACATAAAAGCTGAACCAAGAAGCAAGATCCCATTGTTGTAACTTCTGTATGTGGTCACTTATCCTAGAGAGGCATTTAATTGATATCCACTTCTATAAAATTCTTCAAGATATTTTAATGCCTGAAGATCTCAAATGCCTCTTCCTGTTCCTTTCAGAACTTGCAAATGTAAATAAAATTCTGCTGCATTCTTCTGTGTGGCAAGACAACATCTAATAGTTTCTTTGTTCATCTCAGCAACCCAAATGATGCTGCATTTTCACTACAAGTTGGACAGAAAAGAAGTCTTCTTTAATGCAAAACCATGCCTCTTTCCATATCTTCAGTAGTTGGAATGCACTGTCAATATCTCATGCAGTTGAGTCTGGAGTCGAAGCACATACACATTGGATATAAAGATTTTAGGTGGAGGCAGTTAGAAGGAAGAAAAGGATAAAACACAGGTTACAGCTGAATTATAAGGTTTTAAGAGATATATGCCTGAGCATGACAACACTGTGTCAATAGTGAGGAGAATTACAGATGTACTGCAGTGGCTGGGAAAGAAAATTAGCTTCCTCAGGATCTAATTTGAGTACACTTGTTTGTTTTACCAGAGCTGTGTTATAAATATATTCTGAAGAGTGCCAATCACTTGTAAAGCAATCTCAGAATGATATGCATTCAATTACAAAGCAATGTCCTGGTGTGAAATCTGGAAGACTTTTTTTTAAGTAATTTTAAACTGGACTATTTAAATACCTAGACAGCACTTTGTAGGAAGAATCATACCCACAGAAAAGCATTATCCTAATGACTCCATAGAAGTTCTGATTTTCTAATTTTTATGGCAGTCATCTGATAAGTGTTCATAACTAGAGGGCTGTAACAAATACGTGTATTTTACTTACTATATTTAGTAACAGCCTCTCAGACCTGAAAGTACTCATTTCTTTATTCTTTTGTGCTTATAAAATGTTTATCACAGTATTTCAAGGGCTGTATTTCCAAATTAAGGATCTAGATCTAATCTACTTTATTCCAGTGAGAATTTTTTTTTCTTTTTTTTACTAACAGCAGCATTCAAACACTTATAGAACTGTTACACTTTAACCAGTAATCACAGTCCCTAAACTTTTATAGTAAAACTGAGAAATGCAGACCCATGGTTCAGGCAATCCAGGTACTGGGGCTATGTCTGCACTTAACAAAAAAATTTGCTTCCTTCTTTTGCACAGAAATATGGCTGGCAGCTTCTTCAGACTTGCATATTTCTCTGCTGTGACAAGAGCAATGGTTGAATGACAGTTCACTACTTTTACAACTAGCAAGCAGTGGTACACAGTAGGAGTAGGTTGGTAGAGCTAAACAGCTTGGGCTGTGGACCTGATATTGATAAAATACATGTTACAGAGATGATTACTCTCAAGCTGCTTTGGTCCCATGAATGAGATACTTCTAAGCAGCTAGGGTGCCTGAGATAGGCATGCCAGGAGCCTAACCTAACACAGTCAGCTTAATTTCATCACTTCTGCACAAGGCGCCTGCTCTGTGACAGCAACACATGTCTCTATGACACCAATGATATCACAGTATGGGAGCTAACTGCAAGACTGATCTCAAAAATACCTCTCTGATCTTAACTAAGATCCCAACGTGAACATATCCTTTCAGAGATTCCTCACACAGTGTTTTGGGCTGCTTTTCATTTTCTGTCACAATATAAAACACATAGTCACCACTGGCTTCTGTATTTAGTCTCTTGGAAACGTAACGATAGTTAAGGAACAATAAGACTGTACAAAAGAACATCTAAAAATCACTTTGTTATAAGAGCTTGCTATACAGTAAAAATTTTATGAACGAGCAATAAAAAGTAATATTAGATGAGGTCAGGTCCATGCATATCTAAGTTTAGCACAAAAAAATTATTCATGGCCCCTACATCAAAATAATCCTCACTCTAACCTGCACTGCAAATGCTACTGAAACTCAAAGACTTGCAATAGTGTTAACAACTGCTTGAGGGAAGCATTAACAAGTGGATTCTGCCTCTATTACTCCTTTTAAAGACCTGTTGTGAAGGAACTTCCTGTGAAATTGTGAAGTTGATCTGGAAGGGGTGAGGAGATTCACTATATAACCTAAATAACACCTAAACATCAATTCTAGGTTGGCGAGTGTTTCCAGGTGCAAATGAAGGGTAAGATTTACCTCTGAAGTAACAAAATATTATGGAAAGTCACTTCAGTATGTCAAAGGCTAGATAATGAAAGCAAAGAAGAGAATAAAAGAGGGGAGATGGGTTGGTTTGTTTATTTGTTTACATTCTATGTAAACAAAAAAGAAGGATTTTTCATATTCATTCCACAGGAATTATCAGCTCAGTGTGTGCATATTTTTCAGATTTAAAGTAAAAGCAATAGGATTTCCTTCCCCAAATCAACAAATATAAAGAAATATATGAAAATAAAAAGTGTCTTAAAATTCAGCATATTACCTTTGACCTATTATCTTATACTACTATACATGTAGATGTACATAGCTATTAAAATACACAATCAAGTAGTACAGAATTATATAATATTTTGTCCCTATATTACAGCTTAATGACAGTAAGATGTGCCCATTCAAAAATGTTTTGGAGTTCAAAAGTATCAAACCCATTCCACTATTCTCAGAGACTCCTTCTCTTTCATAGGTAATTCTGGTTCAGTTCTAAGTCGATCCAGGAATGACTTAGGGGAACAAGACCTTTCCTTGTCTTTGGTTAAGACCCCAGTAGACCTGTAATAAACACCTAATCCTCACCAGAGACAGTGTGAGATTGTGCCTTCTTGAAAGATGCTGTATAATTCTGCTCTCTCATTAATCACGATCCCTATGTTTCCCATGTCACACAATGAAACACTTTACTATAAATGAAAACCTCTAGTAGTTTTCCAGCATAGAATTTTTGTTTTCCATTATTACTTGTCAATTTTAAAAATAATTTTAAGATTCTAAACATGTCATTTGCTTAGTAAATAATAGGAGTTGCAATATGCACATAAGTTCTTTCATGTTTGTGGTTATTTATCTGGCTTAGCCATTTAGCTTAAAGGACATGGTTAATTTTGTAAAGGAATTTGTTAGCAGTAGGCTGAGAAGCTTTAAATATTTTGCCTAATTCTATACAGGAAAAAATTGTCAGAAAGGAAATATAATATACAAGTATCTTCCTTTTTACATGTTTCATTCTGAATGGCACAGTATTTTTAAATTGTTAACTATAATTCCTTTCCATTCTTACAGGATAATGAAGGGTAATAAAAAAAGAGATCTATGAAATATTTTAATTTATGCACATTTTAGGAACCAATTTGGTAAATGAGAAACAGCAAGGCATTTTTTTCAACTTATTTTCCAACAACTCCAGGGCAAGTCTGATGCTGCTTATTCTTTCCATTACAATTTAACAGTTACTCTCCCCAACTTTCTCCACATTTTACTGTTTTGTGTATGTGGGTAATCTAAGCAGGTCTTGCATTTCTTTCCCACTGATGTTATTAGTCATGGCAATGAACTTATCCATGACAACTCCATAACATTTTCAACCCTGTTATTATAATTCCAACTGCATCTGGGTGGAAATGTGCTAAAAATTACCACAGTTAATTTTTTTTTTTCATTTACAACCCTTATTTATGTTTACAGATAGTTTTTAATAGGTGGTTTCTATGGCACCAAAAATATGCAAAGTGTTTCCCAGTCAAGCAGCAATTGCTAATTTATCTCTCTATGATGTATCACTATACACATTAAAGTAAGTTGGCAGAATTATGAAAGAATAGATATGAACACCTATGTACAACTCTATTGTTTCTATAGAATGCTTTTAAAATACATTTTTATGCCATTTGTCTACGCTTTAAAATAATCAAGAATTATTAAGATTATTTTTAAAAGAAAACCTCAAGGGCTTGGTTCTTACTTGAGTAAATGTTTAACATTATGTTTTTTCTTAATCAAGCCAAACTTCTAATTATAACTATGCAGATTAATGATAAAAGAGGACAACACGAACATAATACCGTTACACAATGAGTTTTACAAACTGCAGGTCCTACCAGGTCATTTGAAAAATAGAATAGTTCCACACTTGCATTTGCAGCTTGTTCAAAATAGCATTAAAGGATTGTTAAATTGTATTCTTCACATATGCTCTCTTTCACTGTGGATTTACAATGCGGGGGATAGAACTGCTGTGACTGTACTCACATCTTAAATTTATTAAAGACTTAATTGAAGAAAAATTACACACCACTGTGCAAATTATTATTATTTAGGTTTTTTGTTTGTTTTCATCTTCCAATGAAGAGGTGATTTTCCAATTACTACTACTAAGGCCATATTATCTTGTATACCATTATTAATAGTATTTGGTCAAAGGTGTATGTCCCAAGAGATCATATTACACGTATTCACATATTATACTGGTTCAACTCACTTCAGAAACTATTTTTCAGCTTCAGCTCTTTTTAGAATGCATCATATATTTTTCAACAACTTAGTAAAATCTTCTGGATGCTATGATAAATGGATATTTGTAACAAAAGGTTAACAAATGTGAGGTCCTTTTCATAAATCTCCTGATTTCCATGGCATGTAAAAACATGAAAAAATCAATGGGTCAGATAAAAGGTTCCTTTTTGTGTCCATTTAGCCTACACTGCCAATCACCAAAATTGTTTTCAGGGAACCAATGAACCTGCAAATACTCTTTCTTTTAAAAAAAATCAGCAATTGTCCTGGATATTTTTTCTGTGTATAGTTTTCCTGCTTTGTGCAACATTGTACTAAAACTGTTTAAATGTTTAACCTTTTTCTGCTGGTCCTTCTCTAATGAAAGAAACATGAGTTTGGCTTCAGACAGTGATGGACTCTATTGCCTGCAGTACAGTTTTAAAACCTCAGCTGAAACATACAGTCCAACTTTCGAGTTGGTCCAGAACCACAAAATCTTTTAGGCTGAAGAAACCTCTGAGATCATCACATCCAACCTTTGACTGATCACCAACTTGCCAACTAGCCTATAGCACTAAATGCCATGTTAGTTGTTTCCTGAACACCTCTAGGGATGGTGACTCCACCACCTCCCTGGGCAGTCCATTCCATTGTTTAACAACCCTTTCTGTGAAGAAATTTGTGCAGCCTGGACCTTCCCAGGCTCAGCTTGAGGCTATGTACTGTCACTTATTGCTTGGGAAAAGAGACTAACTCCATCCCCAGCTACATCCTCCTTTTAGGTAGCTGTAGAGAACAATAAGGTCCCTCCTAAGCCTCCTTTCATCCTGGATAAACAACCCCAGATCCCTCAGTCACTCCTCATAGGACTTACCCTCTCTTGCCCTTCTCTGGATTTGCTCCAACCCCTTAATGTCTTTCTTGCAGTGAGGGGCCTGGAACTGGATCCAGGATTTGTGGTGTCACCAGTGCCAAGTACAGAGGGACAATCACAGCACACTGCTGCTGATGCAGGATGCCATTGGTCTTCCCGGCCACCAGGCACACGCTGGCTCATGTTCAGCTGCTGTCAACCAGCACCCTCAGGTCCTTTTCCACCAGCCCTCTTTCCAGCCACTCTTGTCCCAACCTGTAGTGCTACATGGGATTGTTGTAGCCTAAGTGCAGTCCTGCCACTTGGCCTTGTTGAATCTTAGGTCCTCATGTTGTCATGTTCCCCCAGCCAGAATTGCAACAGAAATGATACTGGAGAATTGAAGGATATTGAAGGTCTAGATACTGAAACAGCAAGAGGGATGGAAAAAACCCAGTGTTTATGGCACCTAGATAAGAAAATGAAGAAGATCTCTGTGCTGGTACATGCAGTGTGTACTAAGGAAAAGAAAATTAAGGAGAAGAAAATTAAGGACAGCCCACACCCTGAACAGGATGGGCAAAGGTACAAAGAGAGACAAAAGGTACACAAAAGTACAGAGAGAAAGGAAAGCTAATCAAAATTATGCAGGAAGGTTGAGAGGGCTCAGAGAGAATAAAATGACTGACAGAATAAAAAATCTAATTGAGGTCAGCTCCTAAGGGATATAAAAAAGATATCAAAAACTATCATGGTTGCCAATATAGGAAAAAGCTGAGAGCCATGGTAATGACTCAGTATGCTCATCACCCTCCAAGGCATCACAAGGAATCCTGTCCAGGCCACTTCAGTACATGCCTGTTAATCCTTGAATGTTGGACAGCTATGGATAGCCTATGTAAACATATAAAGAAGCACTAGGATCCATTCTGTTTCAGATGAAGAGGTCTTACACAGTCATCTGTCTAATAGAATTGATGTACTTCTGAGGAGCACCATAAAGAAACATGTCAACAATTAAAGGTCTAGCTGCAGTGCTGTAATACGAACAAAATGATAAACACATGCAAATAAATACTTTTCAAGTGAAAAAAGGGACAAGAGTATTATACTCCAGCAGTCTTATCAACATGTTGTGATAGAGAAAGAGAAAAAGCTTCTACAAACATATCTTTGCCAGTAACTAGGAAAAAGTGGAAAGTTCATTTATTTTTCCCTAGATTAAGGAAACAGAGTACATAAATATTGAGATCCAGGAATATAGTGGAATACTGCACATTCTCAAGCTTTCCTGAATTTTTTTTTTAAAAAAGACAAGTAATAAAGGTCAAAGGTGGAGTTATTACAGTCAGTTAAACTTACAGTGCAATAGGAAAACTTGAATTTCCTCAAGTGGCTCAAAGCCAGCAGAAATAATAAAAATACTACCTTTATCAGCCATCTGATGCTTTCTTTTTTAGAAAGAGATAAGGACAGGAGAGGTGTTTGCTGCTTCCAATACTTCATTGATTTCAAGTCACAAAGTATGCTTACACCAGAGGTACAAGATGTTGACCTCATCCTGCAACAGCAACTTAAACTGGAGTCAATCAGTGGGTGTCTATGGACCTCTTTAATGCATTTCCACTGCAAGTACTTTTTCCTTCAAATAATAGAATGTATAGAGATATGAGCAATTTCACAACAGCATTTTTCTCTCAGACACATACAGGCAACCAACAAAGTACCACTATCATCTGAACAAAACACATTTTCCTTCCTTTCTCCTAAAATTACTGCCATTCATAATCACAGAGCTGGTAAGTTCAAAATATAAAAGAAATATTACATTATTTAAACTATCCTTTTCCCAGTGCTAGACAGTGATATTTTCCTCTTTTTTTTTTTTGTTTCAATGTTTCAATTATTTTGTTTTAAAGTTTCAAATTAAAGTGATGTTACCATGAGAAAAGTGTTTGTCTTTCAGTCTAAATTTTCATTTTCTAAATTTCACACTTTCATATTTATTTATAATTTCTGTTATCTTTTAACCTAGTTTTTCTATGAATTTACAACTTGCAGACAGAAAAGCTATTTTTCTTCACAGATGCCTTAAAAAAATCCTGAAACAAATTAATCCATTTTGTAACAAACTATTATTTGGTAAAGCTGTTAAATAGAAATGAACTTAAAACTCTACAATGGACTAGTTCTTCAGAGTCAAGGCCAGACTGCTACAAGGTTTAACTTTCATTATCTTTGGTTACAAATCAAAACTTTTTAAACATCTCTGTAAAGAATCTGTGGTTTGTAGCAAATGGAGGCTTTATAAATGCATTATGAATTATATATGTCATGATCTGTCAATGAATCTAGAATCTTCTTTTTCAAAAAACTTGAGGCAAAAAGGATGATTTTATATGATCAGAACAGAGCTTGTAGATGAACTATTGATCCATTACTAACTTTCATGCTCTGCAAGGCAAAGGAGTCTCTTTATCATTTGCATTTGCCATGGTAAATTTCTTAAAAAGAACACACTTTGACAAAAGGTAAGGGAATCTTACATAAAATCGTGTCCTTGTGATATCATCTGAAACAGGCAGATCTGGAACCAATTTATTGCGTGTAAATTACTGCCAATTTTGCTTTGAATAACAAAATGCTCCAGAGATTTCTGAGATATGTAGCTATTGGGAGCTGTCTGAGGATTTTTCTACATGAGGATTTTTCTACATCTCTTTAACACATCTTTCAACTTAATCAGATACAAAACATGCACAACCTAGCATTCAGGGAAATTATGTGGATTTGTCACACTGCCTGAAGGACTTTGGGATCCATGAACCAATGAATGGATCACACTGAACCATGAATGCAATTTGTTCATCTATAACAGAAAAAATATGGGTATTTGCCATACAAATGTTTCAAAATCCCAGAACAATAAATAATTCTAAAAAAATTTAGTTTAAGTTATTCACTAAAATTTATTAATATTCTCTTTATTTTCCAGAACAGAGTAAGATAGCATGAGTTGTGTGTATATGAGTAGGACTGTAACAGACCGAACTGGTAAACTGTACTGCTGAATTATTATACATCTCCTAATTGTAACAATTCAAAATCTCAGATGAAATATAAAGACAAAAGATTTATGTGTTAAAATGCCTGGTAAAAAATACTGATGGACCTCCTTCATCTCTGTAGTCCACACTCGGAATTGTTTATCACTGATATAATAGCAATTATAACCACATAATGGTTAAAAAAAACAAAAAAAACCAAAAAAAACCCAACTTAATTCAGCAGTACACATCTTTTAAAAAAAACACCATGAACGCTTTTAAAATAGACTTTAATTGTAAAGATTTGTAAACACTGATTTTAACAAACATAAGAGGCAAGGCAAGGCAAGGTAAGGCAAGGCAAGGTGATATTTAGAACCAAAATAACAACAAAAAAGTAAGTAAGGTCAGTCCTCAGATGCTGAAAATAAGTAAAACTTGCTAAATAATTTTCTGTATCACTAATTTGTTGTAAAAATATAGCTCATTTCAACTTGTCAATGAATACATCACCTCCCTTGGGCATCCATCAGGTCTTAGCAGGTCAAAAGTGGTCATGCAATAAATGAGAAACCAGCCATAATTTTGCAAATCATACCAGATCCACTTGCTTATTTTGTCAAAGTTAACAGTCCATGTATCAGTTTTGCATTAAGAAAGATATTTTCAAGGGCTTATGTTAAAAGGTAATACATAATACTCTGAATTATACCCAATGTATCCTGTTTTAAAAACATAAGAGACAGAAATGACCTCAAAGACTTAAAATTCTTGTTCCTGGCAACTAAAATATGAGACCTAGTTTCTTTAAGGAATCGTTCAGCCTACTGAAAATACAATTATATTGTTTGCTTTAACTTCTTCACTTCTCTGTAAAAGTCAAACTATTGACTGGCTCTGGGCAGTGGACGCTGAGTAGCATCAGGTGAGCAGACCAAGCTCTGTGACCATGCCCAAGAAACTGGAGGAGACCATGAGTAACAACCTCTTTAGGGATGAGCTGCTGAGAGGAAGGATTGTCAGAGCCCCAGCTAAAATCAGAGCCCTAACAAAATAGACACAGAGGAATCCCAGCCACTGGGGCTGGGGAGGTGACAGGGTAGGAAGGATTAACTGAACTCAATTTTTCCAGAAATCACACATTTCAAAAAGTAGGATGTTTTGTGAATTCTGGGTCAAGTCATGAAACCTGAAATATAAAAATGTGTTCTTTATGAATATTTATATTAATATAACAGGAGTTTTATCATACTCGTTTGTCTCTTGGAACAATATTGAGTTCAGGAATTTTCATCCTGCTGCAACCAGCAGGAAAGAATAATTAAAACTACAGAACTGAAAACCACATTGTTGCTGTAAGTTTGTGTGGAGTTTAGAACTCAACAGGTGCCTGGACCCAGAAGCTCTGCCTCTTACAAGAGTATGTTGTTTCTGTAAAAGAAATTCATTGCCTCCAGCTACCAATTACTTCAGCACTTATAAGCCTCATATCTCCCTCTTAGACAGGATTTTACCTACATGAAAGCAGATGTCTTGGCTCTCAGCTCCTTCTGACTGCATTGGTAGCCAATTCCTGCTGAGTTTGGAGCCACACCTGCTTTGTTTTGTGTTTTTTCTTTTTTTTTTTTTTTTTTTAAATCTTCAAGCCAGGAAGAAAATTCACGATTTGATTAAACCAGGCCAAAATTACTATAAAATTACCCCCAAACAAATTATGGATCAGAGGGGGTTTTTTGTTTTATTTTTTTGTTTTTTTTTTTTTTTTACAAAGTAACTATATGACACTATTCCTTCCTTAATTTATGAGACTGAAGTACAGAGGATGGGCTATGGAGTCTTAGTTAACCTGTTGTTCATCTTAATTGTGTAAATAATGTCATCCAGGTGGTAAGTAGGGGGCCTCACTCCTGCTCTTAAACCTTTGTGCAATCATAATGACAATGCCATCAGGATACCCTAAAAATAGTATTCACCTCCTCAAAAATGCTTAGGCAACCCTAGTACTGTCTCCACTATAAAAAAATTAAAATAAGGGCAAGGGGAAAAGGGAAAGAGTTTTTACCTGTGAGCTGTAAATATTTTCTTACTCATGTATTTTACCTATATATTTAATTTAAAAGCTGTATATTTTTACTTGTGAGCTAGTCTGTGGGGGAAAGACAGGACTTAAAGCAGTTCCAGCTAATTAGAGATGCAGCAAACTCTTTGTGTGTTGATCACAACATTTGCAACAGTTTGGGGAGAGGCTACAGATTTTTATTACAGCAGTTGAGGAGCAGTTAACCATTGATTCAACAGCGAGAAGGCTGCTACTTAGGGAAATGTAAAAATATTTGCTGACAGAATTTTTAAAATTTTGTGGAAAGGACACAAGTGATTCTTTACTTTTCAAATTCTCATATATGCAGATGATATATAGCCCTTATAAATAAGAGTTGTTTTTTAAAGGCCAGACCACATCCTTAAAAAATCTGACAAATGTGCTTGCACATGTGTTCATTAACACACACATACAGAGCTGTGAAGTGAAGTCTATGTTTTAGGTCCACATAGAAATTACATACGGATAGATAGAAAAACAGAGTGGAGAGAAGACTGTGGAAAGAGAATTGATGAACTTCAGATATGGTTTATCTTACCTCATTTCAGCCATCTAAAACATAGATCCAAATTAGTTCACCATAGGCAGCCCCTATGGTGAATGGCCAAAAAAAAGAGGAGCCCAAGGAAGGGAGATATCCTGTGCTAGGACTTGTATGTAAGGAAGACACGGTGAAAAAAGGGAATGTGGCTAGGTGACACCAGAGATCCAATTTTGCCTGGAGTCCTCCAGGGTGGTTCACACCCTCTATATTGCTAGCATCACTTATTATCTAGGTTTCATTGTCATGTTTTCTGAACACATTGAATATTTACTGGTTTATTAAAATTTGCTTGAAAACTGTTATCAGCCATTTATCAGGATTTTACCTACACAGCATCCCATTGATACTTCTGCAGGACATTTCCAAATGCCGAACCACTGAACAACACCCGTGCTACAACAGTGGGTTAAGCCGGCATGCAAGAAGAAAAAATTGTATTAATTTCATGAACATTGCCTTAGCAGCTCCCTGTCTCATTGCACACACCTTTAGCCTCTCCACCAGAATGTGCTGCTCTCAGAATGGATGAAGGCCTCCATCTTTCGGTTCCCGGAGCGTTCTCCCTTTATCTTCCTGTCAGCTTGTCTCCCTAAGCAGTTTGTAACAACTGACCTTCAATTTCCTAGAAATCAAAACATATAAGGGTATTTGCTAACTGCTGTATCGCTTTGAAGGCTATCTCTGTCAAACCAAAGTTTGCACCTTGTCAAAACCAGAACCGCTGACACTAAGAAATTGCAATACTGTCCTTCACTTAATATCTTGGGAATGCTGACAGGGGTGGATTGTGCACTTTGTTTACTTATTTATTTATTTTTGCTTATTTTGCACATAGCTTCCTATTAAGTTAATCAGCCTAATACTACAAGGACTGTTCATAATTCACCACAGATATAGAGCAATGGGATTTCAGTGACCAAGGCAAGAATAATATGAAATGTCAACAAAAATGCAATGTCTAAGAAATTTTGATCAGTATTTTAGATTAAACATTAACGCATAGTAACTTCATATCTGTCATAACTTTCAGTGTACTTCTAAGTCTCTCATAAAAAGTGAGCTTATAAAAATCCCACTTAACCTCCTCAAAAATCCAATTTTGCAATTCTTTCATTATTGTAGATGTTTATTAATAGGGTAACCTGATAGAAAAAATGCTGAGTGACTTCTGCTGGTTCTTATCCCCTCAAGTACTAGTAATCCCCTCCAATACTGCTATATTGTGTGTCCTACAAAAATCCCTACTACATCTCACCAGGGGTCATAAGAGAGATTCAAAATTATGCAAACTTATATACAAAATTAATCATAATCAGCATTTTGAACAGGCTTGTTAATTTAAGTTTTTATGTTAATTTAGCTGTGTATTAATTTTGTCATGCAATATTTTCATGACCTTTTTTAATAACCATGTACCAGATGGTGTTCCCTTAAAACTAACCATTTAAACCACTTACATTTAATCTTTTCAAAGGTAAATTTAGTTATATCAAATCTTATCTTTAAAAATGGCTTGCAAAATATATTAAAGTAGTACAAATAGACAAATAAGCAAAATGACATGAGTGAGAGCTCTGTAAAAAAGCTGAGTGTTTATGTAATTAAATTAAAACTTATCCTTTATGTGGAAGGCAGCAAAGGCTTTGATATCTTGTTTTAACTCTATGTTTCCCATATTTATGGTTTTTCATAGTGCATTTTATTTTTCATCTCACTCACTGTTTTCATCTGTTTCAGATCAAATTCCTATCACCTAGTATAGAAGACAAGGATTAGTTCCCTTATAACAGTTCCTTATGAAGGGCAGGCAATAACAAAACAAAAAAAACCAAAAACAAAACAAAGCAAAAAATTACAATCAAAAGTCAAGAGTATGGGCTCAGAAAGAAAACAGAAAACAACTCAATGTTAATATTATTCACAATGCTTTCATCCTGTTTCATCTATGCTTAACTTTATGTACCAAATTAATAACTTTATTGAGTTGTGAGAAATTATTCCCATGAATAAAATTTAATGTGCATAAAGATATAAAGAGGCCGGGGTATTCATTCCCTTTCTATTACAGATAATTTTAATTTTCTTGAATGTCATCTATGAACACGTCCCAGCTTTTCTGCATCCATTGTCATGGTTCTGCACTAAAAGCACCACAGGTTGGCATTGAAGAATAGAGTAAGAAAAAGGTTCTCTGTTCTCATTTTTATTATTGTTCTCTCCTTAGTTAACTTGGCAAAGTAATTTAACATCTTTGTGTCTGTGGAATGTAGTTACTGGGACACCTTTTGAAACACTTCAAATTTATAGTTGAAAAGGATATGCTTATTCAATGTAGTATTAGAAAAAAATTACATGAGAGAAGAGTAAAACAGAAAAAAGGAAAAACTATTTAAAAATAAACAGTTCCAACGAAAAGGGGGTGGGGGGGATAAAATAATGCAAGTTTGCTTAATTTTGATTCATTCACAGTGTCTGCACATTTTCTCCCTCATGAAATTGAACTTCAGTGAATTGCTTTTACTACTCATCCCTCATTCCTATGAAATAGATGATCATAACAAAACAGAGAACAAAGTGACATGTACATTGGCAGTGGTAGAGATGTGCCAAATACTGAAAAAAATAAGGAAAAATAACACTTGATTCAAACTGAATGGCAGTGCTCTCAGAGAAAGACAGTGCAGATTACTCAAGCAATCTTGTCAATTGTGTTTTATCCCTATCCCTGTGTAATCACTATTAGAGGGTTTTCTACAGAACATTACCTGGGTTGTCTGTGACTATGTGATAGTATGCTTTAACCACTTAAAAAAATCAACCCCATAAGGTGTGTTCTATTGAGGCCTCCATGATCATACCAGCATATCCCAAGCACATCCAGAGCTCAGAAAACCAAGGAGCCTTCAGACATAATAACTCTCCCATAAGCTCTCACAGCACACCTGTAAAAACCTGCTCCAGGATATATCTGAGAGGTCTACCCTGTATCACTGCATGGGACATGCTGTTTAATTTTGTACCAGCATCTTCAACACCATTTGGAAACAAAGGAAGAAACCTGGGCTGGTGCGTTTTGCCTCTCCCTTCCCACTGTCTTGCATCACCAGGTGGTGATGTCTGCAACTGAAGATATGCCTTATCTACAGACTGTAGATTCATCTCATCTGAGCTCTTGAACATGGTAGCTCAGCCTCCACTCTCCCACCTTTCATGACTAAGACACACAGTGGTTACCTTCATCACTGTCTCTTTTGAAAAAAGAGACACATCACAGGCCATACAGAGGAAAGAATGATGAGGCAGAAAGTTCTTTTCTGGACTGTTCATGTGAATGAAGTCTGTGTCTATATATGGTTGTAGATATGTAGGAAGCAAAAAATTTAAATGAAGGCATTCCTTCTTGGTGTCAGTTTAGGAGACAGTACTGTGTACATTTTTTTTTGTTGTTTTGTTTTTTTCAAGGGATTTGAAATATAGTACAGTAAAAAACATTCACTGCAACTCATGGAGCTCAAGGCCAAAAAACTGACAAAGGGCTACTGGGATCTACTGTGTTCAGCTTCTCAGTGGCCCGTGGTTTTTCACAGCAGCTGCCCAAGGCATCATGCAGAGGACTCCACCAACTCATCCAGCTTCAGCTCTGCAGTTACACTGACTGCTAAGTCAGCAGGGAAGATGAAGATTGGAAGAAAGTCAACACAATCAAGAGACATTTTTCTAGCTAGAAATCCCTTGAAATAATTTGTAGAACTGGTATATGGCCCTAAGCTTATAGAGAATCAACCAAAAGATGTCATAACTAATCTGCTCCTCAAGGTAATGCTGCAAACTAAGACAGGATTTGTCCATTCAGGTTTTTACACAAAAATAAAACTTCACAGGGCTGCCTACTTTCTTTAAGAAAAAAAAACCCAAGCAAACAAAAAAAAAAGTCCTTCCCCTGTGCTTAAAGTTCTTTTCCTGAATTTGTGGTTTTTACCTCACAGTGTTTCTGTAGCTTGGCTCCTCACCCATTACAGGGCTGGGCCTCTCAAAAGTTCACTTTGACATTGGTCCAAGACAAATCTGTAAAAGTGCATATCAAGGATGTGTACCTGAGGCAGAATGCAATCCACATCCACCTACTGACTAATCAATACAGGCTGTTGCAGACTAATTGTGATACTGCTCAGTCCAAAGACAATTCTTGTCAATTTCCATTCCTTAGAGTCATCTTACTCGGAAAACACATAAAGCTGAGGCAAAGTCAAGAATATTTCATTTTTTTCCTCCATGCTACAGAAACATAAACAATGGAAACATTCAAGGTGGAAAAGTCTGGAACAAGAACCTGGCCATTGTCCTGGAGGATGGACTGGTTGATTTGTTGAGTGGGAGGGGAAAGAGGTGCCAGTAGTCAAAATCCTGGCGCTGCAGAGTTTTCTAAAAGGTCCTCTTTTTCCTGTATATAGGCCCTATACAGGTATCTTTGGCACTGCATTCAAAAATGCTAAAGAGAGGAACATTGTAATAAGACAGGGCATCTGCAGCTGCAGGGAATACTTAAGAAGTCAAACATTGCTGTGATCAGAGTAGGGTAAATATTTAGAAGTTGCCAAGGCTGCTAATCCAGTGCTTTCCAGATAATTTAATTGTATGTAAGTATACTAAATTCTTTAAAAATGTTTGTGTGTTCATTGGTGCGTTATAAACTGTTACTATAAAATACACTAGAACAATTTCCTTTACTTTTATTTCTGACTAAAGACACCTGTGCTGTTTAGTCTTGTATGTCTTCACTACAGGAACTCCATTAATCCAATGGTCAACAATTTGTTCATCCATTGCTACAGCTTAGTCAAGTAGAAACTTTCAAGTCAAACAGTGAAGGACAATAATTAGAATTTTCTGTCAAGGGCTGAATATGCAACGTTCTCAATGGAAAAATGCTGTTGTAAGAAAAATAATTCTGACACACTTACTTAGGTGAAATATTTCTGAACTACTTCATTTCCCTTCTCATTTCAGGCAACCGTGCCCATTTCCCTCTTCACTTATTTCTCCATCTGATTTGTAAGGAAACATAAAAACTGTATGTTTCACAGTCATCTGGTTAATCCAAACTCTCAGATTTTACATTTATGTTCACCTTATTACCAACCAGCTGGAATAAAAAACAAGTGAGCAAGTGTTTTAACTTAAAACACAGTAACTTAAGATAAAAATGGGGAAAATGCTTTCCATAAAATGAAAGTAAAATGACCTGTTGGAATGACTCCATAGGAGAGACACTGAGTTGATGACAGGACTGGAACACCATTCCTATAAGGAAAGGCTGAGAGAGTTGAAGTTGTTCAGCATGGAGAAGAAAAGACTTTGAGGAGACCTTATTACAGCATTCCAGTACCTTGAGGGGGCTTGAAAAGGAAGGAGAGTGACTTTTTATACAGCAGATAGTGACACTACAAGGGACAATGGTTCTAAACTGAAAGAGGGTAGGCTTAGATTAGATGTTAGGAAGAAATTCTTTACTCAGAGGGTGGTGAGGCACTGGAACTGGTTTACTAGAGAAGCAGTGGACTCCTCATCCCTGGAAGAGTTCAAGGCCAGGCTAAATGGGGCTCTTAGCAACATGGTCTGGTGGAAGGTTCCCCTAACAGTAGAAGATTTAGCAATTTTATTGTTTAAAAATGCATATGGATAATTACTGAGCTTTACAATTATTTTCATTTTGAGCCTATAGAAATGGTTCAGATTTCTTATATATTAAACTTGCCTCTCTTTATTTGCACCAACTACAATTTTAAAATTTTCTTATTAACATCCTGTGTCAAAAACACAACAGGGAGAAAAATCCACATGAAAATTTTTAAAAAAATGTTTTCATAGGAGACATGGTTTCTATAGTAAAACCACAGAGGTAGTAGGACTTTAGTGCAAAAGTTCAACATCATAATTGTTGAACTGTTGTGAGTTGGTAACTCACAAGACCTGCCACCTACATCCTTATTTCTAACTGCTCAGTAGCAGTTATATTAAATTAATTGCTTAATGGCCTTTTGCATAATAATGATCAGATTGAAGAAAATAGGCATATTCAGATTTATAAACAGTTAATTAATCAATAAGAAATTTAGACAAGTACTCATTATTGTATCACAAACCAAACCCTTTACACAACAACAAAAAAAGAATTTATGGTGAAGTTCTCTCAGTTACATTTAAAGTGTGAAGATTATTACTAATTATTGAATATATAGTTAGCGAGCCTGACCTTTGCAGACTGTGCCCCTTGTTCTGCTCTCAAGTGGACATTTTCAACTATGGCCACGTATGTGAGTCCATATCTATATTTAAATTTCATTCTAGCATGGTAAAAATCGTTTCTACACCACTTCTTAACTTTTAACAAGACATGTCCCTGGCCCCAAAGGGTTCATAGCTTTAAAGAAACTTGTTAAGACATGTTGGCAGACAATAACTCAAGAGAGGAGACAAAACCAGAAGAGCAGTGCATTAATGAAGACAAGCAGAGAGAAGGAGAACCCAGAATATCATCTCTGTTTTTAACTGACTAGCAGTAAAAAAAAAAAAAAAGAAAAAAAAAAGCATTGACTCCTGTAAGTCCTTCTACAGCAACAGTTGGTAGGGTAGTTATCAGAACCCTTCATATGAACTCGTATGTTAATTCCTGACTTTAGGGTGCCACATACCTCCTGAATTCAGTAATGTTTGTGAATTCCTAAATCATAAGAATTCCTCCTCCCAGGCATGTGATCAATGGTCAGTTATCTGTACTTTTTGATTTTTGGTAATTTACAAGCAGGGCTGTAAGTGGCAGATTGTTTCCAGGCATGGAGGATCCCAGAGCACAGACTGGACTTGCCTACATGGTTCCAAGCCTGTGGCTGACAGCAGCTAGGTGCAGGAATGGGGTGGTGTTTTTCAGCCATGTACCATTGCCATGCTGGAGGAGGGGGGTGCTGCAAGCACTGCAGAAACACAGAGGTCCTGCCTGAGCCTCAGCACTCCCCCAGGCTTCTGCCAGGCATAAATATGGCATGCAGCCCCCTGCCTGCATCTGTCTGCTTCCTGGGGGCAGGAGGAGTCAGAACACAGCCTGCCCTCAGACATGCAGGCAGCATCTTGCAGAACAGCATGAGAGTGTGACCCCACTGCTGCAGTGATGCGCCAGTCTGACTTGCTGTGGGGCCACTGGAAACACCAAGAGATACAGGGTGGAAAATGAAGATGAAACAGGGTCAGGAAAACTATGCTGCTAGAAGGAAAAGACACGGAGACAGATGTGTATGTTCTTATGATTGCTTACTAGGACTTGGAAGGATAGGTCCTCACCCCCAGACTGAAAGGACCAGATCTTGCATCAGAGACCTTCCTTGATGGGTTCAAAGGCACAGCTTAAATATGTCTTGTTACAAATAGCAAGTCTTTAGCAGGGAAATTTTATAAAAGGTCTGACTTCCTTTCAAATTAGACACAAAAACAGATGCAGGGAAGGGGATATCCAAAGAAATTTGGAAGTCAAACGGAGAATTAACTTTACCAGCCCACTATAAGATAGCAGAAATAAGGTTTATCTCACACAACCTCAGAAATTTACATCAGCACAAGGAAAAGAAAAACTATCCACAGCAAGCCACAGCAAGATTCAATGAAAAACATTATTAGAATCACCTGTTTCTATTTGTTGACCATACCAGGGGAATAAGCAACACAGATATACACATCTGCACTTAAGATGTCATCCATCTATCTACATTTTAGCAGTCCATCCAATATTGGGTAGATGGATTCCAATGTATATCCCATTAATGGGACAGTTTTCTGAGGAATGGTGGGGAGAAAGGGATAGAGAAATACTTCCATCTCGCAGGAACAGTCAAGGAAGGAACCTTGTTCTTCATTGCCAAATGTTCTTGGTAACTTAAGAAAGTTGCTGTTTAAATAAACAATATCCTTGAACTTTTGTCTGTATTTCCAATAGCTGAAATGATGCTTTGAGAATTGAATTCAAAGAGCAATAATAGATCATAAAATTAGAATATGGAAAATAGTCTAACAATATAGATTCTTAGAGGAAGCCAGTAGCACAGAAATAAGAGAAGCATGAGAAGAAATACTGAATACACAGAAGAGAAGAAAGACATGGAAATACACAGTTGAGAGAGAAAAATGAGTGCAAGAACTATGTAAGAAAAAAGATTAGGCAAGTCTGCGTAAATGGGATGAAAGTATTGTATTAAACATACGAAGAGAAAAGAAGCCAGAGGAGGCATATAAGAGACAGGAAGAAAAGAGATTAGAACAGCTTCTTGTCAGTATATTTGAATATCATGTTTTAATAGTTTTATCATTAAATATTTCTCAGTCTCTTTCTCTCACATTTTAAAATGGGTATAAAATAGAAATATGTTCATATCTAAGCATTTTAGTGAAAATAGGCTACTGGGTTTTTTTAACCCTTTGTCCCTTTTGAACATACAGCACAGTGAACTGTTTGGAACTACATCCATTTGTTGGCTTCCCTTCTGCAAGGTAACCTACTTATTTTTAAAAGCCTGGTATTTAATACACAAAATATATAGCACAGACAAAAACCTAAACTAATAAACAAAAATAAAGTTTATGAATAATTACATTATAAATACCTTTACCAAGACCAAATATGTTTTGAAGCTGAGCTGCTCTGTGCGAACATGACACCCTCTAAAATTAATTAAAAGTATAGTTAAGCCACTTTTAAGGAACCTATACTGAGACATCCATTCACAATTTGTTTCGAGCACACAAATGACTTTATCAATTATGACTCTCAGGACCAGAATCCATACTGATTAATTCAGCATAGATCTGCTGACTTCAGTGACACTACTTACATTTACTGTGATAACAGTCAGCAATGTACAGCAAGAACTGAACAATAAATCATTCACCAGAAATTTTTAGTTATATGACTTCAATAAAAGGTCTAGGATTCACTGATTAACAACAGTGAAACAACAGATTCAAATATGCACACAGGAAGGGAGAAAGGCAAAAAAGGGAAAGAAAGGGAGTAATTGAGGGGGAAAATATTTCAGTGCAATCAGACACTATTGGCAGGAGAGGACTGAGAACATTGCCAGAATTTATGGAAGACAAAAACCTATGGATGGCTCTTAGCAGTAGGTCTAATACATTTGGTGTAGATGCTCTATACTGTGTTTGGGTTAATTCCGTTTATTTATTGGCCTTTTTGGATTCAGTGGTAGATAGCTATATAAATTAGTACATCTCTGTAATTTTCTTTCACTCACCCATAGTTATTCATCATTAAAAACAACAATAAAAACCCACCCTCCAAATACTCTTTTCTTATGCTTGACAATTCGGGAACTACTTTTCTTGCAATCTCTCATATTTTGTATAGTGTTGTCAAAATGTGTCTCTTCAGAATGATGACAGCCACCTGCAGCTCCTAACAGTAATACCCCACATTTTCACAGAATATTTTGCCCTTTGGTAATATAAATGTGTTTCTCTCCTCTCACTCTTCATTTTGAGCCCAGAGTACATATCAAGAGCGTGATTCCATTCTCACATATGTTTTACACTGATACAAGGCCATTGATATGAGCTGAGCTACTGCCAACATCCAACTCTCTAACTCAGGTTTTGCATTTCTTTACAATATTAAGTAAACTTAGATATTCCTCTAAAATTCCATGCCAGAAGACTGATACAATGACCTGAAACACATACTCAAACACATCCAAAAAGCTGCACTTCTTGAAATTTGAACGATACATTTACCTCTGTTTTCCTCGAGCAGTTGAGTTTCATGGCAGGTCCTTGCAGAACTGTGGACCACGAACCCCTTATTGACAGTCATAAGTCCTCACCATGTCAGTAAGCAGCATTTGTCATTCATGCCTTTGGCTGCTACTGTCTGATGCTTCTTCCTTTTCAGATATTTTAATAACTTTTACAATATGATGTCAAAAGTGTGTCTGACATATACATAAACTTTTAAACAGACTGCTTTGATGAAACAATTTACTCTGCATGCTCACCATGCAGCCAAGGAGCTGATTTGGTTAAGACCAATTTTTTTTTCTTCTCCCAAGTACTCTCTTCCAAAACTATAAAGTATGCCTTTTATTCCCAATTCTAAAATGTTATTTAGCTTAAGATAAGCCTTGCCCGTTCAATCAAATTTTAGATACTGGACAATTTTAGAATAGGACATAGCTTCTTCCTCCTTTAAGATGTGGGAATTGCAGATAATGTGTTTGCAAAACAAATGGTATTTAGATACAGAAAAAAGGCCTGGAGAATTTCCTCCCTGGGTCTCTGCTTGATCTGAATCTGGACTATATCCTCAAATTTTTAAATGTGAGCACTCACTTAAGGCAATTATGGGCACTCAGCCAATGTTTTAAAACTGAAATAGATGTCCTGACATTCTGAACAATAATGTTCAGTGCTTGCTTCCAAATTTCAACTGATTCCAGGATCTCTGGAAAAAAAATCAGATTTTCACCTCTGAAAATCTACCTCTCCGTCACTATTAAAATATCCAAAAAGAGAGAAGATCAAAACAGTTGTACTACCCTAAAGTTTTATTCAGCCCCACATTGTTTTTCAGAAGTGACTATAAATGCTGAAGGAGGCTCAAGATTCTCCCCATATACATTCCCAACCTCTAATTATTTCCAGCACAGGGGAATTCCTGAAGTAGATATGATTTTGCACACTTATTGACAACCCCCAGCATCACTGGATTTCTCTTTCGTATGCTTGTCCAGTTTGCCCTTGAGTCCACGAAAATTTGTATTTTATTTATTTTTTATTATCTACAACATCCTTTGGCAAGGAGTTTCAAAGGTCAGTTACTTGCTGCATGAGCAACTCTTCTGTTTTGAGCACGACTCCTTCCAGCTTTTTATGATGCCTGCTGTTCTTTTGCTAGACAGTAAATTATCAATCCCCAGCCTGTCTTTCCTTGCCAATCTTGACTCTGTAGTACCATAGTCTCATAACATGTCCCTTTTTCTTTCCCAGGGTGAAGCTTCCTGATGGATTCAGCTAATCCTTGAATGGCCTTTCCACGGGAATACTGGGTATTTGAGAAAATACCATCTGTAAAAACCCATAATATTATTTTTTTTTCTAAAAATGTATATGCATTTGTATCAAACAAGCATGCAGGGGAGGACTGTGCTGAGACTTCTCCTGTTCTTTAGCATGGAATTTGGAAGCCTGAGCTAAGATGCAGCTTTTTGTTACACTAAGTTTCTTGGGAAGAGTTATGTGCCTCAGAAAGACCTCATTCTTAGTAAGGGGCAACTTAAAGCCCCAGATAACTGGGGATATGATACAAAGGATATTCTTAAAATCTACCAAAAATTCATTTCAAACTATCACTTCCAGATGCTCAGGATACACAGTTCTGAATCCTCCCCTCAAATCAAGCTCTCAGAAACTTTATTTTAAAGACACAGGCAGGCCACACTTTGTCAGCAGCAGTAAAGCAGTAACAGTGCCACCATACCCTTTGTACTTCCCCTCACTAGAACCAAAGACGTAAGATAAAAAAGAGTCACTTGGATTCTGATCCTAGTTTAGAAAATTCTCTCTGTTTCATGCTGAAGAGACATTGTGGACTGGGTGTCCCTGAATGAGGCTTAAGAAGAATAACAAAAGCTGTTGGTAACCTTAAACAAATGTTGCTGTCCTTTTTGCTGGCTTAGAAAGTTTTAACAAGGAAAAACTTCAGGTTTCAAACCCTCACAAAATGAATTTGAACACAAGTCTTCCACTAAGAGCTTATTTAAACAAGATTCTGTATGGGTATCTTGATCAACATCTTAAAACAGATACAACTGAACTTAGTAGGGGGCAAGCAGCATAATTTGTGCATTTCTGTGATAGCTCTGGTTGGGGTAAAGATAATTTTATTCATAGTAGTAGTAAAGTGTTCACCTGTGTTCTGGATTTGTGCTTTAAACAGTGTTGATAATACAGGGATGTTTTTATTATTGATGGACACCACTTGTACACAGCCAAGGACTTTTCTGCTCCTCACCCCACTCCATCAGAGAGGAGGCTGGGGGTGCTCACGGAGCTGAGGGGACACAGCTAGGACAGCTGAGCCCAACTGAACAAAGGGACATTCCATACCATAAGGGGTCATGCTCAGTAAATAAAGCTGGGGGAAGTAGAAGAAAGGGGGAAATACAGGTAGTGATGGCATTTATTTTTCCAAGCAAACATGACACCTAATGGAGCCCTGCTTTGCTGGAGACAGATCTGCCAGCCCTCGGCAAGTAGTGAATGAATTCCTGGGTTTGCTTTCCTTGTGTGTGCAGACTTTGCTTTACCTATTGTTATCTCAACCCATGAGCTCTCTCCCTTTTACTCTTTTGATTCTTTCCCCAGCATGACTGAGGCCGGAGTGAGCGAGTGGTTATGTGGGGTTTAGTTGCCCAGTGGGATTAAACCACCACCATTTCAAACACTAAACTCTTACAGCAGAAAGTTAAACTCTAGACAGGTTTATCAGTCCTTCATTTCCATTAATGCAAGGAAAAACTCAACACAAGACATCATCTTTTAACACTGCCCTTTGTGATTAGTGATGTTAATGACACACAAAGTGCATAAAATTACTCTTCTCTAGCCTACATAAGCAAAATGAAGAGCATTAAAGACGGATTCAGTATTAACTCTGAATTTCGTTCCTTTTAGTAGAACATGCCAAAATGAAACAGGGTTTGTGGGTTTTTCTGTATTTATCACAGTTCAATTTGATTAATGACTAGGCAATATTTTAGAGTACATTAATAACATCAGAGATGAAAGTGCATTTTTAAAATATTTGTATTCCTCCCAGTATAAAGAGGATTTCAGTGCATTTAGATAATTAACATGAGAACTGTGGCCTTATTTTTATTTTGATCTTTGCATAAATATTCTCCAATTAATTTTGTAAAGTTTAATTTACAGCCCACGTGTTGGGACTGCAATGAGTTTCTTGTAACTTTACAGTTGTACAGCAGTACAGCCAGTTAGAATCTCACCACCAGACTATATGCATACATGAAATAGCAGCAAGTTTGTTATCAAATGACAGCAATCATATATGCAAGACATAAGGTATTGATAATATTGATTTCATAGATTGAAAGGCTAGAAATTTTTTTGCAAAGACCTAATAAACAGAGGCAAAGAACACAGTCATCTACAAATGTTACCGGTAATACAAATACTTCTTTGTATCCATTTAAAATGCAACTGAAGAAGAAAAAAATCCAGGAAATGTGCCATAGAATGACACCTGGTAAAAATAAAGAACTTCAAATATTTATGCAAAATTAAAAATTAAAAGCAAAAAAAGTGAAATTGAATGTTTTCTAATAGAAGGCTTTATGCTATTGTCACAATGGAAGTGTAGTAACATAAGAAAATTACTGGATAAATATTTAAATAACTAACTTTTTAAAAAAACTTACAATGCCTTGTACACTGCCCCAGAATAACAGAATGAACCAGTTTTGTGAGGAATTTTGCTTTGTACATAAAAAATTCTATGAATTCCAGTGTAAAAAACCCCTCTAAGTGAAAGGGGCTGTACTTGAAAATGGAAGCCCAGGGCAGAGAAAGACACATGTCGAAAAATGCAAGTCAAAACTAAGATACTAAGGGTGCAGCACAGAAAAAGAAAAAAAGCCAGAATATGTAACAAAACAGGATAGTAATAAATTTTATACAACCCAATTAGAAACAAAACAGATATGTAAATGGCAAAGATTAAAAATATAGTTTATCAGAACTATAGGAAATCAGTTCTTGAAACAGAACATAATTGAAAGAAAACTATTTTGAGAAATGACTCACATTGGAAGACATAAGACAGCCTTAAATCAATGAGCTCAGCTTGATAAACTGGACATAGTTATTAAAACAGAGTTTAGACATATTTTTAGACTTCAATTGCAATAAGCAGAAAGAAGTCAAGGATTAAAGATATCTAAACTAATATGTAAAGTGGTCTTAAAATAATGAGGTTAAATGCATCTAACAAGATATAAGATATATAAAAAATGTCACAACACTAACTTTTGGACAGAGGCCTTCAAGAGAATGCATGTTAGTCAAAATGTGGCATTTGTGTTCCTTCCAAAACCAAGAATATTTCCATTGATAAATGAACATATGGGGGAGAGGAGAAGATAAACAAGGAAGGTAAGTTGCAAACCAGTGGAGTGAAATGAAAGGATTTGAGATGGTACTTGAGCCAAGCAGGGAATTGTCATAATCTGAAAAGGCAGCTTTCAGGAAATGAGGGAAATTATCACAGACTATAATAGCAAAGAGGTAAAAAGGAAAAAAAGTGGACGGCAAAGGTAACTCATAAAAAGCATAAAGTTAAAAATATAAAAACAAATTAAAAGAGCCTCCTTAAATATATAAAAAGTAAGAAACTTTAACTATATCTTCTGGTTGCTTCAGAGAATAAAGTCAGCAATTAAGGAGGAGAAGGACATTGCTAGGAGCACAGAAGATTTATTTGCATCAGTCTTCACAATAGAGGATGTTAGGGAGATATCTACTCTTGGGTAATAAAAATTAGGTACTATCAGATGAAGAGGTGCTGGAACAAATCAATCATTTGAAAAGCAGGAAGTCGCCAAGACGGAAAACCCTGTACAAGTAGTTGAGCTATGCAATCCCTAGTTGCATAGAAAGTTGTTGAAAAGTTGTTGAAAAACAACTCCTTTACTGGAAGGTCAGAGAATAGCAAACGTTTCACATACATCATAAAAGGAGTTTAGAATGATTCAGGGAATCAAAGATTCATAAATCTTACATCTGTACCTAAGAAATTAAAAATAACAAAATAAAACACTCACAAGACCATGAGATGATAGATCTGTGCAAAGGAAGATGATACCTCACTCACCCACTAGAATGTTTTCAACACATCAGTAAACTACTGAAGTGGTCAGAGGAGAACCAATAGGCATCATTTATTTAAACTTGCTCAACAAAGTTTCTCATGGGAGACTGATAAAAAGAATAGACATGGACAGCAAACTGAAGACCTCTTTTGGGTGTAACAGCTCTCAGAAGCAGCAAGATATTAAAATGAATCAAGAAGAGATGATAAAGAAAAACAATGTTATAAAAATCAGAGCTGCAGCCTGATCTTAACTGCTGTGTGCAGTGCTGATTTCTACATCTGAGAAGGATACCAGAAAACTAGGGGGTGTTTAAGAAAAAAGTGACAAGAATTATAGAAGCAGGGTTTTGTGGAAAGAGAGCAGAATATCTTAAAAGGATATTAAATAGAGGCATGGCAAAAATGACATAACTTCTAGAAGTAAGCCAGAATCTCACTTCTCTCTGCACTAACACAAGAATATGGTGATATATAAACATGCTGAATTAAATAAAAAGCCAGCAAATCTAACAGAACATCAGTTTTCTTTTAGTATTTATGTAGTCAGACTCATCATTTGATAATGTTGAGATAGAAAAAAAATTAAGACTGAAAACAATTAGGTGTTTTTATGGAAAACAAGAATGTATGGAGCTAAGTGAATACTGCAGGCCAACAAACTTATTTGGAGACCTAAACAGAGCTCTTCATACTGGAGACTAGGTGAGATTTTTCTGAAGTCAGATTGCCAAAAACAGTCATGGTCTGGGTTTTCTGCACCTTCCTCAGAAGCCTTCAAGAGCCACCATCGGTGGTAGAATGCTGTACAGGGCTTACATGTGATTCAGACCCTTTCTACCCACTTTTAGTGTCACCTATTGCATGAATTTCACTGCTTCTAGCCCAGTTATTGAATTCACTGGATTGAATGACAACATCAAAATACTTAAAGCTAGTTGTAGAAAATTACTTGTGAAAATCTTTGCTGAAGAAGCCATATAAAGAATGAAAACAAACAAGCGAGCAAATCGCTGACTTTTTCAACTTGAAAATTGTCAACCAACCAAAGGTTTGATTGAATTTGGAAGGTGACATTATTGATGAAAAATCAACTTCACAAAAGTAAATTAGTATTTTTTCCAGAATATTTCAATTTCAAAATAGAACATTTTATTCACGCATGCCTTCAGTTATGCTATGTATTCTTGAGCACCATCTACTGGTGCTGCATTATTAATTAGCTATTTATGAATATATGAATCACTTCTCTAATAAAATGATTTGAATCATATAATCTTTCCAAGTATATTTAAAATGGAGAAGGCAGAACATAGCCTATTATTTATTAAATTAATCTTTCTTCTTAATAACAGAGAGAAAACTAATACTGGTAAAATTCACTTAGAATCTGAAATTAATAGAGAAATGCGCTGATTCTCAATGGTTTCTAACATCCTGGACCAGGAAATATGTGCAAGTCCATGAAAATTTTTCAATTTGCATTTGTTCTCAATCTGTTGGAACAACAAAACATTTTTCTTCTCTTCTTATTTAGGTATTTAGTGAATTTTATAATACCTGTACTATGGCCAGCATCTTTCATTTTATTTTTTTGCTTCACACCAAATTACATAACATTTCTCTTGAAGTGGTCACACCAGCTTTGGATTTAACTTTTTTTCTGACTTGGAGCTGGGAAATACAGCTTGATGCTCTGCAGAAGAATATCTAATGCAGAGTAGAAAGTCTATTCTTGCCAAAGGGGATTTTGAAGGGCCCTGCATATCTGCAAAAAGTGGGATGTGGCAAACAGACCAGCGGCACTTCTGCGCAAGCCAAGAGGCTCAGTGTAACTCTATCTCCCAACTCTTACCTGTAAATTGAGTCTGTAAAAACAATTTCTTTTCTTGTGCACATTGAAGGACATATCTAAGTGTAACTCTGGAGTCAGTTAAACACAATGATGATGATAATAATAATAATGAATAAAGTCTTTTTTGAAAACATTTTTTTTTTAAATGCTTGCCTTCAGTATTGGAGATAGACTGTCTTATTTGCTTAAAGGAATGACACTGCAGGCTGCAACAGTGATCTTTACTTGAAAAGAGTCCCCCTAAGGGTGACTGGTGATTGAGTAAGAGAACAGTCCATTCTCCAAAGCCACTTGCTTTGAACTATGGCCTTCCTTTTCAAATTTGCACCAAAACTGTCAGTGATAATTCCAATTTCAACTGTGTTGAATCTTGTGCTATGTTCACTAAAATCTGGACTGAAACAATCTAGCTACTGACACCAAGATACCAAAGATCTCAAAGTGCTTCTGCAGATTTGGAGGGAAAAAACCCAAATAAACAAGCCCTTTAATTTATTCCATCCAACATATTAAATTGGGTAAGCCTCATTTTTCTCATCAATACAGAAATTACTTAAAAACATTACTTTCCTCCCTCCTTCGTAGTTCGGATCGAGCCCAACCTTGCTGAAACAATTGCATTGAGCCTAGAAAGCAGCACTATAAATTTAGCATTCACTATGTTGTGCCTATCCCTACAACACTACTACTGAGTGACATAACACTTCTTTCAGTGCCTTGATACTTTCTTTGTAGTACAGATGGCACCACGTGTACCATGCAGGGCTGACAGCCCTCCCATGAAACTGTGGGATTGCATTTATACATTATTTCTAAGTTTTAACAGAGGTACTCAAACAAGATTGATCTACTCAATATTCTCAAATTATGGGCATAAGTTCACTTTCAATCTGCCCTTCAGGCTGTAGCTTATGAATAAATGTACACACAAAACAGGACCATTCCAAACACAAATGATCCGCATGCCCAAATTAAACATATTGTCACATTTCTACCTATTTATATTTTGCAGACTTAAACATATCCTGACTCTCACTTCCAGACTATCAAAATAACATTTTTCTTTTATCTCAAAGGCTGCATGACACCTGGCAAACAATTTTTTTTTTCTCAAATTGGCCTCAATTCCAGTAGAAAAACACCTGCAAGTAGATTGTAGATATTTGTGTACTCAAAAAAGGTATAGCTTATTTAATGACTTAGTTCCAGTCATTAAAACCTGAATTGTTCAAGTCTAATTGCACAAATCTTTTAAATAAATCTTCAGAGTGCTCTGTGCTGCCAGCCCATCCCACCCTGTCCCATCGCCTCCCACCCCTCTGCTCCTCAGCTGTCATAGTTAACCTGAGCATGACTTCTGCACCTTCCACCCTTTCCTTCACTTTGTGGATGAGAGGTTAAGGAGTCTTCCATCCCAGATTCTTCTCCAGTATTGCCATGTCTTCACAAAACTGAAAAGTTGAAGTTAATCACTGGGTTAGAATACGTAGGAGATGTCTAAAGACAATTGCTTACCATACATTGTGTATTCATTATTTTTTGTTTTCCACTCACAATTAAAGGAGCTACAACTTGCCACTGCCATAGAAAACAGGTAAAAGAGTTCATTCAAGTTGTTTTCTTTTGTAACTTACCTTTCAGTTCTTCATTTAATGTAAAGGAAATGAAAAAGTTGTTTAAATACTGCATTGTATGTACACCTTTGATTTATTCTGCTCATATCACCCTGCCAATGAAGAGAACTTCCCTTAAAGTACTTTAAGCAACATGATGATCACCCACAGATAGTATGGAATGCCACAAAATGTGAGAGAATTTGATTATCTCGAAGCCAGTAACAACTCAGTTTTCATTGTATTGTATTTGTTGGGCATAGACCCTGAACATCTCTCACATTTTCCTTGCTTTGGGTAGATATTTTTTGTTTTATTTTGACAACAGGGATATAACGGATTTATGGGAGTAAAAGCTAGCAGGGATTTTATAGCTTATACCTATGGAAAATTCAGTAAAAAGCTATAACTGTGTTTTGGTTTACTTTGGTCTAAAGTGGATTTTGACCAGCAATACCTCTGACCCGAACTGGTGCAGCATGTAATTGTAATCATAAAAGCTGTGTTACTGGAATTCAAACCTTGCAGGGGCTAAAACAGGACTGTAGGGGAGAAAACCGTTTGCTTTAAGGATTGATTGGTTTGGATGTTGTCCAGAAATTTAAACTTTCATTTCACCGGGATGGGAGGTCATGTCCATAATCACACAGCCATGTTTCATAAAAACTTTGTAGGCGTGGAGGGACTTTATTGCCCCACGAACTCTGCAGGGCCTTGTGCTCTTGGCAGAATGGCAGCAGTGGGAGCACACGGCAGCCAGGCTGAGAGCTGCTGACTGACAGCAGCATTTATTAAAATGTCATCTCCTAATTTTCACGCCGGGTATCTGCTGTCGTGCAGACTGCCCCGATATCTCACGGCAGCGGGAAGAACCAGAGGACAACCCAACCCGGACCTGGGGAGCAGGAGGGACACAGCTGGAGGGGAGGGAAAAGAAGCACACCCAACCATACCAAAATGTAGCAAAATTTAAAACAAAAACAAAAGAAAAAATGGGGATGCCTTGCTTGTGGCAAAGCTTTTTTCAGGAACCTTCCCCGTCTGACCCCACCCGACGCTGACGGCGACACTTCAGCCGCTGTCGCCCCGCAAACTCCGCTCTCGGCCGGGGCAGCGTCGCTCCCGCACCGGGCACCGCGCCGGGCGAGCCCCGCCGGCTCTCCATCCTTCTCCGTGCGAAGAGGGCGGCCGGCGGCAGCCGAGGGAATGGATGCGGCTGCGATCGGGCACAGCCTTATCTCTGGCGGGGAACAAACACGGCGTTAATTGCAGCCGCGCTGAGAAAATTGCTATTGTTTCTAGTCAGAGGCGGGCGGCAGTTTGAGAGGGTTTATCCCGGGAGCCCTGTATCAGTTAATCTGCATCGCGGGGCCGAGCCGACAGCTCCCGGGGCTGCGGGGAGGGGGAGGTTGTGCTTTGGAAGAAAAAAAACAAGAGGAAGAAGATCAAGTGCGAGCTTCCCGCCCCGGCGTCCCCGTTTCCCTCGCTCCCCGCCCGCGGGTTTTTCTGACGCCGGGGCGCAGGCGGCCCCAGCGCTGGGAACGGCGGGCGGGAGAAGGCGCGGGGCGCAGCGAGCGGCGTTCCCGGGGCGCGCAGGGCGCCGAGCGGCGGTGACGCGCGCAGCGCTCCGCGGGCCCGGCTGCCGGGGGCGCCGCGCACACGCGCGGACACGCGCGGCGCAGGCGCGGGCGCGCAGGCGGCCCTACCCCCAGCGGGCGGGCGGCCGGGGGCGCGCGGGGCGCGCACACACGCGCGCGCTCGCGGCCCGGCTCCCACGGAGGCGGGCGGGCTCCGCAGGCGCGGGCGCGCGCGCACGCCCAGGCAGAGCCACACGCAGCGGCACAGACGCGCTCCCGCCGCCGCCGTGCTCCCTGCGCGCCCGGCGCTCGCACCGCTCCCCGACATCGGCAGCCGAGGACCCCCCGCCGCTGTCCGGCCATCAGTGCCTGAAGGGGGGAGGAGGAGGGAGGAAGGAGGAATAAGTCTGTTAGTAATAACAACAACAACAACAACAACAACAAAACCCACCAACAAATCCGCACTAGCGCCTTAGTCCTTCTCTCAGACCGTCGACTGCCTGGCATCGCCGTGCATCGGGCTGCTGTGCTGAGACTTTGTTTCAAGTAAAAAAGAAAAAACAAAAAACAACAACAAAAAAACCAAACAAAAAAAAAACCTTCGCTTGCTCAGCCACTTCCATTTTTCCCCTGCAGTCTCGCTGGTTTGAGGTGGTTTTTTTTTTTTTTTTTTAAATTTTTTTTCTGGTTTTTTTTTTCTGTTTTCTTTCCCTTCATGTGGTTGGATTTGGTGGATCCGGAGCCAAAGCTGATTTTTTTCCTCGGTGGGGTGTGCGTGTGGCGTGCGGGGATTTTCTCGCTGCGTTTTTTATCTTCTGCTGCTTTTTCAAATCTTGGTTTTGAACCTGAGCCGGGAAAAATGGGAAACGGTGCTTCCGTCAGAAGGGGAATCTCTCCATCACTGTTGTTGGGACGTGTGCCTGTGGTGCTAGTGTTTTAGAGAAATAGCCTGACAGCTTTCGGAGTGGAAGGTAAGGGTGCCCGGGGCATTTCCATTTCCCATTTCCAGGGATTACGACTGGAGAGCTTTTAGCTTGGGATTCCGGGGAGGAGGCGGCGGAGGAGGGGGGACAGGCTGTTGCTGAAGGATAGAGAGAGAGACAGCACATACGAAATGATCTCCGCATTTACTTCAGCGCTGCAGTTTAAAAGTTAGAGAAGTCCGTCTTGCGACAGGTCTGCTTCCCTGAGAGTAATTTCCAGCGAGACCGAGAAAACCTGAGGTTTGTGCACGATCGGGGTAATTTGTATGGGGGGTGGGGGGAATTGTTAGGTTAATAGGAAGTTAAAATAAGAGAAGTCAGTGGGTCTTCTGTTGGGGGAAAAAAAAATAAATGGAGTGATGGCGCCGTCTATGTTCGGCTAAACTACAGTGTCACCTAGAAAATCAGTTCGGAGAATATCCAAACTAAATGCCCGTTTCTTTTCAGCAGAAAAAGATTCTACCCGTTCCCAAATGGGCAACCTTAAGCCTCTGTGGCCATTCTTTTAACTCCCTCCTCTATGGAAAAGAAGTATCTTTTTAATCTGAGTGTCTTAATCCTTCCAGCGAGCAGGTTCACTCTGCATCTAGCAATGCTGCAAACTAACTGAATGCTGCCGGCACACTCAGTTCGTGTGTGTGTGCATGTGTGCGTGTGTAATGCACACAGGGAGCGAGGGATAGAGTGTTCTGTTTCAGTAGCCGTGCATGAACAAATGCACAGCTAAAATGAGGGCTATTTGATTACATTTCTTCATAGAAAACAGCCTAGCACTGCAGAGGTCTTTATTTTTCTAGTGCAGATATTACATAGGATGGAAAAAAGAAGCTTTTTTCCTTTTCAAACAGAAAAGCAAATAAGCTCCCTTTCTACTTTCCAGATTATAAAATTAATCCTTTTTCATGGGTGGAATTCTTAATTTAGACACTTATTGTCACATTGGCTTTCAACGCCTACACCATCCTGAATAACACTGCGCAGAACTGCATTGCCTGCAAAGTGCTTCAGCAAAGGGGAAATTGTTTCCAGAATTCCCAATAAGTTTCTGTTTTTTAAAACCTTAAATGCTGCACCAACCCTGTTTGGAGAAGGAGAACCATGTTATTCATTGAAACGGATGCTCAGAAAGGAGAAAATCTGACCATGTGGATAGACTCAGCAGCAGCTCTGCTTTTTTTTTTTTTTTTTTTTTCTCTCTTTTTAAACCTCTGCTATAAAGAGGGTTAGAGTTGGTACTGCTTTTTGCCCATTTCAGGATTCAGAGTTTGCATTATAATCTAGGAGATACGAAAATCTCTTCAAGGGAGCTTAATCCGGTGACTTGCTGTGTGTTACGCAATGGGAAACAGAAGATGCCTTGCTGTTTGGTGAGGAGATGAAAAGCTAGGCAAAGACACACATCAAAACTCAGTAACGGTGCCTATTGTATGTGTGCCTCTGCTTACAGAGCAACAGTGGAAGAGACTGCAATCTAGAGAGTTTTGAAATTAGGTTGGTATCACTTTTTTCTGCTTGCATTTAAGAGCAGAAGGTGAAAAACTACTCATTTGTAAGAGATAAGCAACTTTTCAAAGGATAGTGCTGAAAACCTTCAACCTGAAATTTTTTGGATAGCATTACAGAGGTAAATATAACTCAGGTTTGCTGTATGAACCTAGGCCACTGTTAAAAGAACAGAGCATGTAGAGACTGAGGGTTGGCAGATGCAGTAAAACATCTTTAATTGAAGATACTAGCAGGGAAAATGCAATATTTTCTTTCACTGTTCAAGCGCATGGCTGCAAAACACAAGAGCTAATCAGACAGTACAAGTAATTCGTAATAAGAGGGCAAGTGCAGTCCAATAGGTGCAGAGATCCTGCTGTAGCATGGCCAGTTATATAGAGCTACTGATTGTAATACTAATACTGTGATCCATTTTATATATCCTTAGAGGCTGAAGCACATCGAAATCATTATCTTAAAAGCTGGCATTTATTTAGTGGTCGTGTAAGATATCCATCTGTCTTTGTTTCTTTCTTCAGTAGTGTCAAAATTTTATTAATACATTATTCTCAGTATTTGCTGCCTTTTTAGAGACCTCTGCATACCAGGCAGCCAGGGTGAAGACATGTAGGCATATGGGAGATAATGCTCCATTTCTAACAAATACTAATCAGTGCATTTTTAAATTACAGCTGTAATAATTCAGTTGCTTCTCAGACTTAAGAGAAAAATAATATGTAACAAATTCTACCAGCTTTCTTGTTCTATTCTGGTGAAATTCTGCATGTGCATATCGTATATGCACATACATAACTATAGCAGATTAATTATTTACTTTTTGAACAAACAAATAAATAAATAAATAAATAAATTTCTCTTCTCTTGGTCTGTCACGTAAGGCATCTAGGTTTTTACTTAAGTTGAGCAGTTCTAGTCCACGCCATGATGACTAAATCCTAGAGAGGAGAGGACATTCCTATTAATAATCTAATAGATGTTGAGTTTTAATTTGTCTGTGAAGACGTGTCTGTGGCGATGGCCACGTGATGGCGCTGTGCACACAGCGGCAACCCCGGCCCTTGCGTTATAAAATAAAAATTACCTGCCCTTCTTTCTGAAAGGGGCTCTAACTGCAAGCTTGAAAACAGCTGGCTCGAATATTGGAAGGAGTTTGGTTTTCTATGCGTGAAGAATTCTACTTGCATTTTTATTTCATTTCATCTCCTGCAGGCCAAATGACATAGGATGAAGGCTGTTCGTAATTTGCTGATTTATATATTTTCCACCTATCTACTGGTTATGTTTGGATTTAATGCTGCCCAAGACTTCTGGTGTTCCACGTTGGTGAAGGGGGTCATTTATGGATCGTATTCTGTAAGTGAAATGTTTCCTAAAAACTTCACAAACTGCACTTGGACGCTGGAAAATCCAGATCCAACCAAATATAGTATTTACCTGAAATTTTCCAAAAAGGACTTCAGCTGCTCCAACTTTTCCCTCTTGGCTTATCAGTTTGATCATTTTTCTCATGAAAAAATAAAGGATCTTTTAAAAAATAACCATTCTATAATGCAGCTCTGCAACTCCAAGAATGCTTTTGTATTTCTGCAGTATGACAAGAATTTTATTCAGATACGTCGTGTCTATCCTATCAACTTCCCAGGATTACACAAAAAAGAAGAAGACCAAAAATCCTTCTTTGAATTTTTGGTGTTGAACAAGGTGAGCCCAAGCCAGTTTGGGTGCCATGTGTTATGCACTTGGTTGGAGAGCTGCTTGAAATCTGAAAATGGGAGAACCAAGTCCTGTGGGATCATGTATACAAAATGCACCTGCCCTCAGCATTTGGGAGAATGGGGAATAGACGACCAGTCCCTGGTGTTGCTCAATAATGTGGTGCTGCCCCTCAACGAGCAGACGGAAGGCTGCCTGACCCAGGAGCTGCAAACCACCCAGGTCTGCAATCTCACCAGAGAAGCCAAGCGGCCACCAAAAGAAGGTAGGTGCTTCTTGGAAGGGGGGGCTGAATGCCATGCCAGTGTGTAAGTCCTGCTGCCAGCTCTCTTTAATACTCACATTCGTTTCAGTTGCTCTCCACTCTGGCTCTCCTCTAGATGAGGCGAAAGGGCTGGAGAAGATGCACACTCCCTTAAAGGCAGGGAAGGCTGCATTTTCATTTTGAAACTGGCCTAACCTACAGCACGTTGTTCTGCTGAGCACCGTTGAAACTCCTCACAAGTAGGATACATCTGTTTAAAGGCCTCACTTACAGTAATGCCCACAGGTGGTGAGCCAGAAATCACTCTCCCCCTCACCACCCCTTCAAAGCAACCACCTAACTGCAAAACCTTGGCCTTCTTGATATGATCCCTCGACTTTGCAAGGAAAACATTTCCAAAGGCATTCAGGCAACCTGACCAAAAGACCAAGAGATTTACCATGTTCAGGACACCTGGTCCCTGGACCAGACCTCAGCAACCTACAAACAAACCAAGAGCAAATGCAATTCCTTAGGGCAAAGCCTCTGCCAGAGATGTCTGGAGAGGCGAGGCACTGCGCAGGCAGGACATGCTGGTTTAACCTCCTGGGAGCTCTGTGAAGGGACCAGTGGCTGCTCCTGCACCCATTCTCCAGACACTCTCAGGTCCTGGAGATGAAGGCTCAGAATCTCCGAGTATTAGCGAGGAGGGGGTTGTGATGTGTCATTCCCAGCAGCTGCTCCGGCCCCAGCAGCTGCTTCATGTCCCAGCTGGAAAAGCGGAGGGGGAGTGCTGTGGAAGGGTGAGAAGACAGGGGTCCAGCAGTGAGCATGGCAGCCCTCCACCTAGTACCTCTGCTACATGCCTCCCGTTTTAGCCTGACATTTTGGGGAGGCTGGGGCGGGAGGGCAATTTTTATGAGGACTTTGAGGGGTTGTGAGGCAGGGAAAGCATGGATTGAACATAGATGGGGTCTCTGGATGCAGGCTCTTGGCGAGGGGGTCCTTCAGAGCTGCCATGTGGGAATGGGGGGAGGGGGAGGATAAATCATCAAGCCTGGGGTATTGCATTTTAATGCAGGAAATGTTCCCTCTCTCCTTGTTTTTTGCATAGCCACAAAGCTCTCAGTCTGTGGCGAGGCAGTGCCAAGCTCCCAGCCCCCCTAATAGAAGTTGCTTTGTGGAGGAATGTAACATTGACACGTTGTTAGGAGAGGATTTTCTTTAAGGGCAGCCAAGCCCCAGTGCTGTGGGAGAAGAAAAGCTGAACTTGCTCCAGCTGCCGCGGTGCCAGCGGCCAAGGGCAGGGCCGGGGGAGGGGAAGGCTGGCGAGTGGGACGCTTGGAGCGTCCTGTGGCTCCGCGCTCTCCCGGCACCCAGAGCCCGGGATCAGAACGCTTCTAACGGACGGGGAGGCCCGGCTGCCACAAAAACCTCCTAGAGAAGCTCGAGCGGTAGCAGGGATGGTATTTAACATCGTTTAGAGCTAATGAGCGCCCAGGGAGGCGGAGGCAGCCCCGGCCGCAGCAGGCGGAGCCGGGCGGGAGCCCCCGGCGCTGCGCGGGGCTCGCACCGCCCGTCCGCGGCCGCAGCGCGGGCTGGGAGCCCCTGCAGCCTCCGCCGTGTGAGTCAGGGCAGTCACCGGGGAGCCCCGACCCCGGGCGGAGAGCACGAACGCCGCGGGGCGGAACGCGCGCAGGAAGCGCGGCCGCGGTGCGCGGGTCCGGGGGGACCCTGCGGAGCGGCGGGCGGTGCATGCCACCGGAGCGGAGAGACGCATCCAGTGCTTCCCCCCTGCCTCCGATTCCCGGCCTTCGGCACCGCCCCCCTCGTGGGGCTGGGGGCGAGGGAGTGCGAGCACATTGGGTGCGCGGGCCGCCGGGGGTCCTCACATCTTTCCCTAAAATACACTAAATTCCAAGGGGATGAGTGTATCCAGGTTAAAGCATCTGTTTCAGAAATGTACTTAGTTGAAAGGACAGAGTAAGCTTAGGGACAAGCATTTCTTTGGTTTTTTTCTTCCCTTAAATTTTGAAACATGTTTCCAGCATGTTTTGTTTCTAATTTCGCACTTATTTTAATTCTTCTTTTAAAGCCCCTCCTCTTGGGTTTTCCTGCGTATGAGCTTGAGAAATGGCATTGTTAGAGAGGGTGGAAATTTCATTTGGTAGTTAGAAAGTTTGATTTGCTTGTTTTTTCCACTCTATTTAGTTGGCCCAGTTTTGTATTGATGAAAATTTTTATAGTATTAGAATTACTTAAATATTTTATTAAGTTGCTTTAATGCACTTTGAAATTGTTCATCAGATTTTTACTCAAAGTTATAACCAGTTTGCAAATTAAGCCTCACAGTACTTCTCAGTTAGCACTAAAGCTTTTTGATTTCCATTCAGTGTCTAAAGCATTTTTTCCCTTTCTTCAGAAGACTAAAAATCTGCAAGAGAGTTGTGTTGAGTCTTTGTTTTCTGTAGATACAGTCGCGTTCATTAGGCACTTCAGTCAGGTGTATCTTATGTTAAAAGCTGGTTTGTGGTTCAGATCAAGGCCTTACTGAGAGGTCAAAACGTAGAATATTCTTGCTACAAACGTGATGCAGTTCATCACTTCTGTCAGCGAACATTAAGGCAAGAAATACAAATTTTGTTTCACAGACAATGTAGTTCAAGTTAGATTGGTACAGGTAGCATAAATAAGGTAGACCGATATCTAAGAAATGGTTGTTAGGGTTCGTAGTGGCAACTGAAAGTACAGTTTTGCTAGTGTAAGTTGAGTTTTAAGGGGAATGGAGTTTCTACGGAGAGAGTGCTCTAGATTTGGTGAGACTGTGTTTTATGAATTTGTGCATTATTTTGAGGTTTTGTGCTGACATTGCCTAGAAGTGACTTTTGGGAAGGAATTGCAAAGACCTGACAGCTTTCTAAGTATTATGCAAACCTTCTCATCCATCAGATTTGCTTTCATCAAGCTTGACTGTATGAAGTGTAAAATCTTTTCCCAAAACTATTTCCAGTCCCATTTTAGAACTCTTATGTAAATAGAGAGCATTTAGATTAGAGCCAACTGTTTCTATTTTGAACCTCTGAAGATTTTTACAATTTTGAATATGATAAATGGCTTAGGAAAATGGATGAAAGTCAGTATTTTTCCTTTTTAAGAAGTGTTGCATTTTACAGAAGATGTGACAAGTATACAATGGATCATTGTGTTTCTAAGTGTGTTGAAGTGTTGAACAATGAAAGGATCTAGGTCAAAAAAGTAGAGGCTGTAACTATTGCTTTTTAATAAAATGGTTTGGAAATATGGAAATATTGGAATATTGGAAACATTCCAATATGTTTGGAAATATTCAGCATTTCTTCTGTAGGAACATCATCTTTGGTATCATTGATTAAAGCAACACTGAAAATGGCTACCATTTCACTTAGACCCAGTTTCCTTGTATCTAGATCCTCTTCTGTGGCCTTACATTTGAGATGCTTACCCTGGATCAAAGTATTGGCAAATAGATCTCAATGAATACTTTGGCAAGGTCCTAAATTTAAGGGCTGTGGGGAATTTGTCCTCTTGATCTTCAGTGCTGTGACTGAAGTATGTCACGAAGTTACTCTGTCAATAAGACAGGGCTCGGTTCCAAGTCTAGTAGACATGTAAAGACTTTGTATGTAGTCAATCCAAGAGGGAATCCAAAAATCTTTTTTTTATTGTGGCCATAATATTATTGTGGGGTATTGTAATAGTTACTTAGACAGAAACTGTAGAGAGCTTTCTATTGTGTTTACACATCTGACAGGGTTCCTCCTGACAGAATGGAAATAATTCCTTGTCTTGTTACTTACAGCCTAGAGAGGAAGAGGAGGGCTGTTCGCATTTATTAAATCTCAGCATTTGGAGGCTTAATCTTGTATCTCGTGTTCAGATGGTCTAAAATAATTTTACTAGGGATATTTTATTACACTAGAAATGTAGCATTGGTCTACTTTGTCAGAAATTCTAAGAGCTCACTGTGTACCAGCATTTCAGTATTCAGCAACTGATTTTTTTTCCCCTGTTATCAAATCTGACAACAACAAGGAAATCTTAACAGAGGATTTACTGTTATCGATGTGTCTCTAAAATAGTAATTTATGTCACACTGTTGAATAATAGTAAGATGTAGGATGCAGGCAATTTTGTAGAACTTTCTTGACATGTATGCATTTATCTATATGCCATTCCATGAATGCCCACTTCCTGTTGCACACATTTGAGATGAATTCATAATATTCATCACATACCCAAAGGTCACTAGCTCAGTGAGTAGGCTGGACATCCCTAGTCAGAAAGTCATAGTCAGTAATACCATGTCATATCATGGCTCCATCACAGGATTAAAATTGTTAAATCACTGAAGGATTTGTCTAGAAGGATCAAAAATTACAAAATGGAGTCTAACAACCATATACTTTGACAGGAATATTTAATACTTATTGAGCAACAACTACTTGAGACTAAAGTAAAATTTAGAAAATCAAAAATAAAACAGTTGTCCAAAATTTTGAATAAGTACAGTAACATGCTTGAAAGAGGCTTAATAATTTTTATGTCCTTCTGCTTACAGTGGCCCTTATATTCATGAGTTCAAGGTGACAAAGGAGGATGAGCACTAAGGGAAAAACACACTATTGAATTTTGTGTGAAGAGTATTTTTCATTATGTTTTATAAAATATAGTTTAAGAACTTTAAGCTGATATACTGAAATAAGTGGTTACCGTGCAAGTTATGAGCAATTTTAAGCAGTTTTGTTATTACACTGAGCAGTAATGAGCAGTTTGATCTCAGTGAAAATCTGTACTATAAGGAAAAATAATTTCATTTTAAATATTTTTTTCTTTACCTAAATATTGTTCCTGCTAAAATGCTCATGGCCAAAACCATCATAGAAACATGAATAGAATTGGTTAAAGAGATCACATTTGTGAGTCTGGTTCCCCATGGAAAGAAGTATTTTAAAATCTCCTATGGATTCCCATGTGCTACATAATATGCCCTATTTTGACTTACTTTGCTAAAAGAAAGTGATCACTCTAAAACTTCATACTTCTAGTACGTATTTGATTCATTCTGAACCACTCATAATAGGGTGCTTTATCACAGTCATCTGAATTTGATTTCAAATTCTTTTTTGAAGCAATGCATTGTAGAAAAAGCATTAATGATCAGCACCTCCTTTAATCAATAAGCCTTACCTTTGTTTTAAATTATTATATGTGATTATTGCTAATGACTGTACTTTAGTTTGTGCTGTATTGATTATTTCCACCTGATTTACTCCAGTGAACTATGAAGATTCTTGTTTTGATGTAAAATTTTGAAGTTTGTGTGCAAGAGTAATCAGCACTTCATGTATGTGTATGGAATTCAGTGGGATTTGGATCAATTCATAAGTGAATTGTCTGGTGCTTTGAAAAAGGAAAATACCCAGACCATTTCCTTCATGATACAAAAAAGCCTATATAAATGGCTTTACTTCCAGGTATTTAAATACTTTATTACTATTAGTAAATTTACTTCTCTCTCTCCAGGTGCTAATTTCTTTGGTAGCACAGTTTCTATCAGTATTTTGTGCAGCACTTCTCACACACTAATGAGATGGCATATTATTTTTTGGAATGGTCAGCTGGCTTCAGTCTAATGTTTGCCTTAGGAGGGATCACAGGTAGCCTGTATAGGATTTGAATAGCAGTTTTTTATCAACTCACTGCTTGTTTAAAGCATTCATGGCTTCAGCTCAGTAGTACGTTATAACTCAAACCAGGATTTTAGTTTCTCAACCTGTTACTTTTGCTTGAGTTAAACCTCTGTGTACATTATTGCACTCAGACATTGGAAGACCTGCTCTCAACTGGGCATAAATGCTGCTACAAACCTCCACTCTAAGAAATGGAGGACATAAATAGAAACCAGTGATAGAGAAGGAGCAAGGTATAGAAACAAATCAAGTGTTCAAGATGAAGTCAAAGCAAGTATCCAAATTAGGAACAGAATTCAAACTGTCTTGCTGCTGCCTCCAATGAACAAGTGCTTGACAATACTGAGTTGTATCAGGTATTTCACACCAGTCATGCCTTCTTTGTTGGCCTTTCTTGTACCAGTAGGCTGTGCCTTTTGTCTTCAGATTCTTCCAAATACCCTTTGTCTGGGTGGAAAAGGTCCACAATGTTTACTGTAATTTTGGACCTTGCCCTTGCATTTTCTTGTGTTTTTGACAAATGTGGAAGTGTTCCAGTATAGAACAGCCATTAGCAGAAGTTGATGTAGATTCTGCTTAACCAGTGGGTGTTCAGTTGTTAAGTCTTAGTGACATTATATGGAATTATATTATGACATAATGCAGGTACTGCATTTTTTATTATTTTGAAGTGGTTTATGTATTTCTATTTTATGTGTTTATATAATACAGTGATTATATGATGTTTTACATTCAATCTGTTCTCTTGTGCTCTTTTTAAAGCAATTTATCCTCTTCTGTTCAAATCTATCCATATTGCTGTTTTGTTTAGTTTTCTGCTTGCAAAAGCATAGAAAAATCTGCTTTGTGTGTGGGTATACACAGAGGAATTTTCAGAGGGGACTTTCTTTTTCTCTTCTTAGGGAATTAAATTTATGAAGTTTATTCAGTTGTGTTTTATCAAAGGATTCCAACTCAAAGTTGTTGTAGCTCTCAAATTGGAGTTTAGTTGTTCATTTATAAATATGCAGTAATTGTAATAAAACAAAGGTCACTGCAGAATTCCATTGAGCATTGTTTGCATTCACTGTTAACAAGAAATATAAAATGCTCTTTAGGACAGAGAAAGTTGTACATGATATAAAAGACAAATCTACAAATTATGCATCACTGATTTATGAATATTTCAGAGTTTCAGCCCTTTCTGATGTTAGTTTAATCTCAAGAGTAAGACAGTCAAATTTTTCAAAGTCATTCTCTGTTTTGTTAATCTTTTAGAGAAGTTATAAATAAAGTTTTTGTCAAATTACCGACACAGTTTTCTGATGGACTAGCCACCATCAGAATTAATAAAAACAATAACAACAGGGTATGAGATCCATGTTGTTACTTTGCTCTGCAAAGGCCAAGTTACTGTCCTTACTCAAGACAAATTCACCATCCTATCAATATAATTTGGTCTAAATGCAGATTAGATTAGACCCTACAAAAGAGGTGTGAAACAGTAATAATGTGTTTGTACTACCAAAAGCAGATAATTTCATCATTTTTATTTATAAATTCTTCTTTTTCCCCTGTAGCTTTACTTTTGAAACCATCCTTGACATTTGGTGGAGCAAAGCAGATGTACTTTCAAGAAAACTCAGTTATGTAACTTCTTGCTGCATTTCTTTCAGTTTTAGCTGGTTAGTCTGTCTCTGTGTGCTTTATTTCAGTTTCTTTTTCATTATCTGGAAGGGAAAAAAGGCATATGATGCACTCAAATTAGTATTTCTTTGATGGTGTTGAAAATGTGTGCAGCTGAAATTTGGAAGCAATCTATTTTCAGTAATTAAGTCAAAGTTTTATTTATATCTCCTAGAAGTGGCAGAAACAGCAACAAAAATATAAAATTTGAATAGCATCCATTTTCTAGAAGCTCAATAGAAAATTGGTGACAATGGGGTGAACCCGCTTTGGGGCAATTTTTGCTAATTTGCTCTCTTTAATTTTTCAGGAGATGTGACACATTTTGGGAGCTGACTGGTACCTGTTGTTTGTGTACTGCTAGCTCGTCAGTTATCTAGGAGTGCACCTACATAATTATTATGTAGGGAGACACATACATAATTATTATGTAGGGATACACATACATTCCTTATGCTAAGTAGGAATTTGTTGACCATTGTCACCAGCTGAGGTATTCTGTAACAAGTTGCTTGTGAGAATCTGAGGCCCCATTGTGGCTTTACTGCTTTGCCTTTGCCAAGTTATGTCAGTACACCATCCAGGTAGAAAACTGTTCACCTTAGGTTTTTTAGATGTATGGTCTTGATGTTGGGCAAGTGTGCTATAATGGCCCAACTAAGCTTTCATTGGAACCTAAAAATGGCACAAAAAAGAGCTGGGAAGAAGCAGCAATGCTGGTTCAGCACAGTTTAAATTTGCATTGGTAAAAAGGTCTATCAAAAAGTGGTCAGTACATTACCCTTGCCTGCTCTGTTCAACAGGTTGGCAGCAAATGACATAATACTGTGTTTCTAGGCAGTTGCACCATGTTTGATTACAGTATTACTGGCAGATCCTTCAAAACAGAGTCCAAGATACATGTTTATCCAGGGCTTCCCAGTGACGATTAAAGAGTGGTGCAGATCGCTGTGAAAGTGTGCACGGAGTGCTTGGGGATAAGTCGGCAAAGCCTTCGTAGCTCATTCCAGTCGTGCAGCTAGAAAGAGTTTAAATTACAGATTAAAAATCAGAGAATCTAATTCATGCTGTTATTGGTTATGAAAAAAAAATATTGCTTTGTGCAAGAATACGTTTTCCCGAAAGGCTTTTGGAAAATCTTAAGTCTGAATATTTCATATGAAAAATTTCTTTGAATTCTAAGTGGTTCACTTTTTTTTTCATAGTGTTTACTTCTCTACCCTATTCTTTTCATTCTCTTCTGTACTGTACACATAGAAGATTTTAATTGTCTGCAAAGCTGGGCACTTCAGCTTGAACTGTAACAAGTTGTGTTTTTATCCTTGGAAGTGTTGTGTTTGTTCTGTGGCATTGGCCAATATCTGCAGTAACTGGCAAACATACAGATGTTCCGTACTGGTGTGTTTGGAGGTTGATAGATGTGCTTCACACTGACAAAGGAGAAGAGGGAAAACGCTCAGCACCTGCAGGTGTAATGTGAGTACACAGCTTTGTCCAGCTGGTCTGTGCATCAAATGTCTAGGAATTAATGAATATTGCAGAGAGTATCAAAAAGTTCCACTCTCCTTGGAAGGGAGGAATGTGCCAAGGCTGGTATATTAGCCAATCCCATCAGCTGATAAGTTCGTGAGAGTTATATATGGGGCCATAGGGCTTCACTGGATTATGCTATTATTTAGGTCCATAAATGAAATAGATACTGGTTATAACTCTTGAGGCAGAATTATGCACAGAAAAATTTGATCGTTATTGTCCTGGGAGAGTTTAATGTACCTAAAAATAATTGGAGCCTGCTCTGGAACAGGTGTTTTCCTGTCCTGTAAATGAAGTTTCAATTATGTATTCACTGAATTTTTAATATTTTCATGAAAACTGGAGCAGCTTCATGATTGGGAAAACTCAAAATTCCTATTCCTTGACCAGACAGAACCTTCTGAGGATCAGCCAGATTGCTCCAAGTGCTGCAATTGTTTACAGGACGTTCAGGTCTGGGTTGACAGTTTATACACAGAAGATTATAAAAGGAGGGTGCTCCTATAAAAGGAGGATGCCATCTCTGGTTGTGTCTTGTGCAAAGCTTGGTCAAGCTGGTGTGATCCAAGACTACCTTTTGGAATCACTCTGCTCAGGAGCTTACTACTTCTCACAGTGAGGCAACACCCAGACCCTTGTGTGCACCTTGCTCAGGTTTCCTCCAGGCTCTTAAACACCAGTGGGTGTGGGCTGCCCTGGGATGAACATTTTGGAGGTCCTCAATTTCAATGTGGGTCTTGAAAGTGATGATGTGTCATGTAGACTTACTTGATTTCTTTTGTAAACGCTTTTTGGTGTTCCTTCCCCTGTGGTGTTGTTACAATAGTACTGTCTTCCCTTCTGATAATATATTATGAGGATAAGTACATCAAAGTTTTGCTTGGCAATGGATGTCACACTGTTACTTAGCCTATATAGATTATGTCATTACTGCTAAACCTGAAAGTCTTTTTTTCCCTCATAGTTCTGATGAAAATCAAATCCATGTTTTCCCTGAGTATTTTCTGGTGGTTGAAGTGAACGTGGGAGTTTATTGGTTGCTTTGCAGATGAAATAGATGAAGAGAATGAAGGACTCTGACATTTATCTACTATTTCATGTTTTTAAGCTTTTGTATAATGGATTTTTGTCCATGTGAAATTTGAATTGTTACAAAAAATAGGTTTTAGTCTGGTAACATTATATGTACAGTAACTTTACAATAACTGAATTTCTAGAATAAATAGGACATGACAGGGTATCCAAGCATGCCAGGATGTAGCATCTAAATATTTTTCAGACACTACTAAATTCCTGCTTTTGTGTTCACTTATACATAAATAAACTCATTGAATCAACATCATTATTCATGTAAATAGGATTTAATTAAAAGCAGGTTTGCTGGTAAACTCTCTCAATTGGAGATGTGGGTTCCTGAATCAATATCGGAACAGGAAGCCATTATTTTGTTATTAAAAATATTTTCTCTAAATATTATTAAAAATTAATCCCATCAACAATAATAAATTGCAATCAAATCAATATCAATAAATATCAATAATAACAATTAATTTACTATATATGGACTGCTTTACGTAAGCTCAATAAATATTCTTTGCTTTTGTTATGCTGGAACCCAGTTTTGTCTAGTTCCCAGATTTGCACTGCTTTAGGTGATCATCAGTGTATTATTCATTAGCTCTGGGATCCCCAAAGCCATCTTTTGCTTTTCACTGGCCCTTCCAGACCTGTGCTCCCCTGCACTGCACCCACTGTGTCCTGCTTGGACACCTCTGCTCTCAAAGCATGCTGTTTGCCAGCACTGTGCTCCTTTACACTGCATCCTTTTGCTGGGGTAAAATAGCTACGTCCTTCTGTACAGAGCAACTGCTTGTTGCTACCTTCTATAAAAAGAGTATGGTTCTACAAAGATAAGCAAAAGTTAAACAAATCAGGCAATAGCTGTCTGATCATTAAACAAGCTGAGCAAAGCTCCAGAAAGAACAAAACAAGTTCAGACAATACTTGACATGTCCTGAGGCCTTTTAATGGCAATTGCAGTACTGTATGTATTGCAATACAGAGCTAAACTAAAATACATTTAGAATAATGAAGAATGGCAGTGTTTATTGTCATTGTACTTTTTCCCCCCTTTCTGTTGCATGTGTCATGAAATTTGTTGCAAAATTTTAGCATTCTAATACATGCATCATTTTTTTGCTAGATGAAAAAAAAAAGTAGTGTCACATCCTTGATTTTTATTTGATAAATGGTATCACACTAGACACATTTGGATAAAAACAAAAATTTCTTTAGGAGCAGTTGGCAATGTTTGGCTATGACTGACAACTGCTTTAGAAATAAATGCTTTTTACTTCTTGTTTTTGAGTAAATTTATCTCTAGAATATGTGTCTGAACACAAAGTTGACAGTCATTTAAGATGACAGCCACTGTCAGGGAGTTTATTCTAAGAAGAGGGCATTAAATTATGAATTATTGGAAGATGATACTTATTACAATATGAACTATGGAAGAATATATGCCCCTAAAAGATGTTAGGATACACAGTAGAAGTTATCAAAAATACGACAGAAAGATCATCTTAACAGAATTTATAATTTACTTAGATGTCATGAGGTGAGAACTTCAAAAGAACCATGCAAGATGTTTTAGTGATCTACAGAAACATTGTATAGCCATTATTAGGTTTCAGAGATTAGTAACTGCCATTTTAAGAAATCCTTAATATCTTGCAGTAATGCTGTGCCATAATTTCAAATGATTTTTTGCATATCTAAGATTTGTTTTCTGTTGCATGTATACTTCAACCCCAGTATTTCACTTCAAACAGATGGGTATAGAAAAGTAATAGAAAGTAATTTTACATTAAAATAAATGTGGATATTTTCAAAGATCTGATTGCTATTATTCTGGCTAAGACTGATCTCAAAAAATGTAAGTTACTTTGTTAGCAGTACAGAATGTTGTGAATTGCACAGCTCTGTTAACATAGGTCTTTGTTACATGTCTGATGCCAGCCAGGGATTTAGAAATCTTGTCCAGTCTTTCATCACAGCTCAGTTATCATTACGAGTCCTGAGCTTATATGACATGACTGCTTACAGTCTTTGTACATTTTAAAGGCAAATACTGTTAATGAAAGGTGATCTTTTTTTTGGCAAATTAGGGAGAATCACTGTTGTATTCTGAAGTCTATCCAGATATTTACACAGAGAAAATCAGATTTCAAATTAACTTAAAAGATGAACATTTAGAAGGTATTTTTTATTTTATGGGGATTAATTCAAAGTGCATAAATGAATGAAACAATGGCGAATAATCAGCAAGTAGACTGGAGATTTCTTTACGAAAAAATAACTGAAGATGCTAAATCTCTTCTATTGAAAGACACTATTGCGATATGACACCAAGATTGTGTCTGGTACTGTGGTATAGTTGGGAAATCTGCCATTTCAGGACAGGGATCCTTTTGGCATGGAGTTAAAAAGACTCCCGGTATTCTTCTTTGTTCCTTTGGCAGACACACATTGTGCATGGTAGCAGTGATGTGCTGGCGAAGACACAAAGTGCAGTGTTGATCAGAGAATACATTATGTGCATGCTTACTTGAAGGATGATCACACACTGTTCCTCTCATAAGACAGACCCTCAGGCCACAAAGTCCATTCCAGCGTATTTGGTATTTGTAACTTGTAGTTCTCTGTTAGAAATTGTCACATTGCCCCGATGTTTTGCTTCACGGTTTGCAGCTCCTAACATGAGGTTTATACATACTTAAGTTTCCCTTGAAATCATACTGGCTCTAAGCATGGTTTTTGATTTTTTTCCCCTTTGGTCTTCCTGTGTTTTTTCTTGTGTCTAGGTTGTTAGGTCTTTACATTACTCTTTCAGCTAAACCCTCAGATTTCCCAGAAGCTTGCACTTTCACAGAGCTCCAGTCTTATTAGTACTCTAAGCTTACAGGTTATCACATCTGGGGCGTGAAGCAGGTGAAGTAAACAAACACAGAAGCTTCATAGGAATTACAAATTAATAAACCCTGAAAACAAAACAAAAAACTCTCTTATTTCAGCTAGCCAGAGAAGTGAACAGACTTGGACAAAGTAATAGAATCCCTGTATTTAATCCCCTGATGTTTTCCTCATCACTCCAGTCACACAACCAGTTGAAGTCACTGAAGAGTCCAGTATTCCCAGCTTTATGCTCTACTTTGCCTGTGATTCTTCTGTGTTACAGATTCTCAGCAAATCTGTGTATTTTCTCCCATTGCCACGTGCCATCTGCTTCCACTGGTTTTCTCCACTGGTTTTATGCACAAAAAAGACAGGATATGCCTTCCAGCCTATGCCTCATTGATTTCTGCAAGGCCTGTTACTGCACTAATGGTAGAGTGTAGGCAGGCAACCAAATTGCAGTGGGCTAAGCTGGGATGTGAATTAAACGTGCATGTCCCATAGCCTAGTGTTCCCTTCGTTAGGAATCACTTTAACCTCCAGTACATATTGTGGTTTCCTTTGAGTTGCTTCTGCTGACCCCATAAATCTTGCTTTCTTATTTCTTGCGGTGCTATAGTTCCACATGAATTTCAGAAACTACTGAGACTTAACACAAGCCTTTTGCCTACTAGTGAAAGCAGTATCCCAGAAAAAACAGGGGCTTAAGTTTCCTCAGGCTAAGTATAATCACAAACATGCAACTCCTCCTCCTTAAGAGATATTTACTTTAGGTAGCATGTTTATATGTTAAGGGTGTATTCCATCTTTTTCCGTGGCTGGTATTTTTCTAAGAAAGCAGAAAGTCTTTGGGATCAGCTCAATATTCTCTCAGGTATGTTGCCCAAGAGCCTGTGGAGGTTTGGTCAACAGCATGTCATGTCCCTTTTTCTGTCACACCACACACTCATGTGTTCACCTAGGTCCCTGACCAAGCTCAAGCAGGCAACGAAGTTGGAATGCTTTATTTAGGCCACTGGGAACAGGAATGTCCTCACACAGGCTCTTCAGGAGCTAATTTCAGATCATCTGCACCACTTGCTTGAAATGCAGCTTTCAATTCTGCTCAACCCTCTTTTAGCAGGTATCTAGACCATGTGCAAATATTGTGAGCTAATCCATTTGCAATAGCCTTGAAGATTTTAATGATGTTGCTTGTGTTAGTATTTAATGTCTTGTGATGTCAGTGGGATCGAAGGAAAGAAGGTTAGTCATAGAGTCTTTCACGTTCTTTGGTTTTGGGTGCTTATCAGCTTAAGCATAAGAACTAATAGAAAGAACCACACATTCTCCTAAAATTTGAGTTCACAATGAAATTTCTAGATTTTTTAATAGCAATCATTAGTTTCTGTGTTGATACAGGAGCACAGTTACAAGCTAGTTAGTCATTAGGGGAAGTCAAAGGTACATGCCTTATTTAATCAAGGTTTTATTTTTCTTACTGCAGTTGTTTCACTATCACAAATAATTACTACATTTTAATAAATCTGTATGGGTAAATGAACTAGGGTCTACTCAATTCTGACAATCCCCTAATCTAAACCACATAAGTCTCTGAAATCACATGAATTATAAACAGCATGGAAATACTTTCATTTGTGGGTAAAAATGGGCAACAAATGACATTATTAAAACAAATAGTTCTACATTTTCTGTTTTAAATTCTTTATAATAAAACTCACTATAAGCTCAGAGAAATTGAAATAATTGTCTACATAGAGACATTGTTTACAATTTTATTTAGAGGACCTAGGTGATCAGACACCGTTGAAATCAGTGCTTTTTTACCACAGAATAGTATCTGTGATACTTCAGCCCATTGTGGGCAATACCATAGAAATTCTTTACATTGTCCCCTGGATTTTTATGGGATTGGTTCTGTTTGGTTTGAAGATTATGGAATGTTAAATACTGTTAAGAGAGAGTAATCCATGTGGCTGGTTGTCACCTCTGCCAAAGAAACAGATGGACTGATGACCTTTTCAGGCCAGTGTTACATCTATGTGCTTTTGACTGGCAGCTTGTGCTCAGAGCTGTCTTTATTCAGTTCATCTTCATTTTTATTACTGAATATCTGCTGGATTTTAATGCAAGAAGATGCTATAAATTACCCTTCCCTTTTTTTAGTCATGCTGTCTCTGACACATTGCCACACATAAAATCATCTTAGTTCTCCCAGGTGAATATTTAATAGCATGAATCTTGAACTCTGGCCAGACACCATACATAAATGTCTTTGTCCACACAGGTGTCCCCTACAACCTTTGAGTGCACATATCTGTTTCCCAAGAAATCTTCATTTCTGTGTACACCACTGATTAGACACATGATAAGCACAGCCACACAGAACTCAGTTGTATAGTTCTATCAATTGTGTGTTCCATTCATGTACAAATCTATGGTAACCTGTAAAAAAATCAATGCCAACTCACTGAGAAATATGCAGTTAAAAATGTAACAGATTTCCTAATGCCATTAAACTAAATTCAATTTTTCCTGAATTTGTTGTCTGTCTTACTCCTTTGTATGTGCGTTACATTGTTTCCTATATTTTCGCCTAAATTGTTGATATACAGTGATCAAAAGGCAATTTATACCTCCACCAGTAAGTCTGAGATGTTTATGGGAACAAGAAGATCATGGTATCTGAGGCTACCCTCAACCATTTCAGCACTTGTTCTATTTCTCCATTTAGAAAAATAAAATGTTCGTAAAAGTAGGAGCTTTATTTTTGGGAACTTTTTTGCCTTTTCTTTTCTTTTCTATTCTTGTTGCTAAGTTGTGTTTTTGGGGGGTTCTGGGGGGTTTGGATTGGGGTTCTTTTAGGGGACTTTCTTTAGAGTTTTTTGTTGTTGTCTGTTTTGTTTGGTTGTTTCTTTTAGATTCTGCTCTGGATGGATATAAAGTAAAGTTAGAATTGGATAACCTCTGGAAAACATTGATAAGATTTACATCATCAGCTAGGTGAGAACAGTTAGCTGGACATTTTTTGTTGCAAGTGGGCATCTAGAACTGATGGCAATCTCTGGAAGATCACTAAAGTTAAGAATTCATTTTCATAATTTTGTTATATTTTAGCATTCCCCTGGTGTGATATGGTGCACAGGATTCAGGTATTGAGCACTCACAGAAGACAAGAGTTCAAGTTTCCAGCTTGTGGCTGAGATATTTTGATATATGAATGCATGTTAAGATTTTGGGGTTCTTTTGTGTTTGAGAGTAGTTCACTGTATTCATATTACCAGATGTGATAATAAACTGAAGAGATCTTAAGTTTGGTTCCTTAAGGCAAATATTTTCCTTGTAGATCTATTTTGTGAATAGATAAAAAAATGCTTTTGAAATTATCTGAAATAGACTCATAGGTAAATTTAGGTTTGAAGGATTCTGATGGTCATGTAGTCAAATCCCTTGTTTAGGGTGAAACTAATTGAGTTGTATATTTTATTTCAGCCTTCTCTTTGGTTCATGGTGAGGTTGTTTTGATCTCTAATAGTTTGTACGTATGTCAGGATTCAGCACATAACCAGACCCATAATCGAATCTAGTGTGTATGTTGTCAATGAATTTTGTTATTTCTGTCAGTCACTGTAATGGACCATGGGTTTTTTCAGTTATTCTTTATCATGCTTCTGGTTGCAGTATTCTAATTATTAGAAAAATGTCCTAAACCACAGTGACAATGTGCAGAATGGCCAAAATAGCTAAGCTGAAGAACAGCTAATAAAAAAATTCTAAAGACAATTTTCCAAAAATAATTATGGCTGAGTCATCCCTAATGCATAGATTTTTGAAACCATGTGGTATTTAGAAAGTCAGGTTCAGTGATGCCAGGAGGATGCATTAAATATATATATATATATTAATAGTTTCTTACAGTATTTTCCATCATTCTCACAAAGTGAGGCATGTTTGTGTGCCTTCCCTTTTGCTTGTGATATGTCACAGCTGTACTGTGCTTTTGGTAGCTTCTGGCACTGAAAGACAAGATAAGCAATCACTATTGAATAGTGTTCTGGAAAGGGGAAAGAGAAGAGGCAGCCAGACAAAAATATTCGAAGTTAAAGCTTGTAGGGCAAAGATAAGGCAGTATAAAAAGAGAAATGGATTAATGCTAGCCAAAGGGGTTAAGATAATAAGGATTTTCTAACAACATCATAGAGAAAAATCAAATACCAAAAAGACTGAAAGGGATGATAATAATCTTATTTAAAATATCCGAGTTAAAAAGCTTCTCTTTAGAAATGAGAAATTAAGGGTGATTCTAGAACAATTAAAAAGTAAGGAGGAATTGACAAACAAGAAATGGGGTCATATGTGAAAAATCTGAATATGCAGGAATACAATGTTATGGGGAATGTCTATTATAGACTATTAAAGTAAATAAATAACAGGATGGTATAATCATGTTTTAATATTTAACAATAAATTAGTTAACTTCAATGTTCTAAGAATCCAATTTCTAGATTAGTAAAATATTAAAACATCCTAAAAGGATATCACTGTGTGAAATTAATAAAATATTATTAATTATAATGGCATTCTGTTTTTACTCAATTCTAATACTATAAACAATACACAGTTTTGGGGGGAAGGAGTTGTAAAATGGGTAAAGAGAAGTATTAAATGAAAAGTTATGGATATTCCTCATATTTCTATAAAACTTAATTCATACTGGTTTAGGTTTTGGCACATTTAAAGGTTGACTGGGGTCTATATGGAAACTATAAATTAACATCAGTGGTATACTGAAATTTGCATAAATTGGTATTTGAACTTACATCTTCAGTAGTGATTTAACAAAGAAAATAATGCACTTGTGAAACTTTGAGTTTAGCAATATATTAAGAGGAAATGCAAATACTAGTGGGGACTGTGAGAAAAGAAGGCTTTATATCTGTTAGAAACATGGGGAGGAGATATGGTGATGTAATTCAGAGTACTGAATTAATATATAGTAAAATACTGTAGTACTCTTTCTTAGAAATAAATTGAAATAAAATGTGAAGGGAAAATCCTGAAACCACTGGTAGTGAATGATACTTGGAGGTAATTACAGAGAGGAAGAGATGTTAAGAGTGATTTTTAACTGATAACAGAAGGTCGCTATGTAAGCAAAGAGTGAAAAGGTCTAGCTAGATTTACTGTTGTTTGTGAACTGGATATACATTTACAAGTCTTTAATTTTTAGAGAATCATAGAATAATATAATATACAGTAAAGTTTTATTCAACACTTCCCTGTTTTTCTTAATCCTAGGCATTATTGTTACACATTTTTACTCAATAAATAAACTTACAGATTTATCTCACTATATATATAGGTGTGTGTATATGTATCAATAAATCTGATTATATATCTATATATAGAGAGGCTGTGATATATATTATCTGTATTATACATTCCATTCAAACCTGTATGATCAGATAGTAAAGAATTTATATGATCTCATAAATAAATATCTTAATGAAAGGATATTTCTGTCCTCTGAACATGAAGTAATTAAAATATTGTAGGCACAGTAGGTTAATTTAATTCCTAAAATTATTTGGTATTTTTCATCATAGAATCATAGAATGGCTTGGGTTGAAAGAGACCTTAAAAATCACCTGGTTTCCATCCCTCCTACCATGGGCAGGGACACCTTACACTAGACAGCTTGCTTAGGGCCCCATCCAGCCCGGCCCTGAACACTTCCCAGGATGAGCATTCACAAATTCTCTAGGCAGCCTGTTCCAGTGCTTGAGTACCTTCTGAAGAAAGGATTTCTTCCTAACATAAAATCTAAATCTCTCTCCTTCTAGTTTAAAGCCGTTCCCCCTTTTTCCTATTACTATCTACTGGTGTAAAAAAGTTGCTCTTCCTTTTTGAAGTACTGGAAGGCCACAATTCGCGGAGTCTTTATGGAGACTTCTCTTCTCAAGGCTGAACAACTTCAGCCTGTTTTAGTCAGAGAGATGCTCCATTCTTCTGATCATCTTTGTGGCCCTCTTCTGGACTTGCTAAGTGTCCATCTGGTGCTGAGGACCCCAGAGCTGGACACAGCATTGCCAATAGGGGTACATGAGAATGGAGCAGAGGGGCAGATTCACCTCTCTCAACCTGCTGGCCAGTCCTCTTTTAATGCAGCCCAGGATGCAGATCATGACATCTCAATGACAGATAAGGATGATCCGTGAATGATACAAGGACCAGTGGGCATGAGTGACACAAACTTTAGTCCGGGTGGGAAGGACTAATTACTCATGGGATGGAAACTTGGACCAACCATCACCATTGCCCCAGGGTGAGCCTTTCTGTTCATTGAGTTATATGATTATTAAATTGTCATTTATTTCAAAAGAAAAAAAACACCTCAGGAACTGTATATTTCAGTGCTTACAGCAAGATTGAAGTGGAACCTATCTTGTGCATAAATGTTTTTCTGAGGTCTCTGTTGTAAGGTGAACTCAATCCTAAATATCTCCAGAAAACATTCTGGGCCTGCAAAACAGGCCTAGCCTTTCTAGAGATCACTGTTTTCTCATTTAAAAAGCAGCTTACATCACTCTGGAGGGATTCTTAAGGGGTCACACAATATTCAGAAATCCAGGGTATTTTTGTGGGACTTTTTTCTCTGCTATTAAGGTAAAGGCAGTCTTTCTGTCAGCCTCCAGCACTTTTTCTTGTTTTTCTTCTCGATTTCTCATTGCAGGATTGATTCCTTGAAGACTAGAGAAGAATATACTCTGGGGAAAGTCTGTAATGATTTCCTATGTCACCCCTAGATTGTCTTAGGGCTAAATACACCAAGCATGTCACACTAAAGCAAAGAATTAATTCACTGAGACTGAGATATTGGTAAAAAGGATTAGACAGATATAGGAATAAAAGAGAACATCCCCAGTTATACAAGAGAGAAGTTTAATTCGTTTCTTACGGCACAGAATAAATTACTTTTTAGATGTTTGGAAAAGACTTGTCTGCTTTGGATTTCTTCAACTATCATAAGACTTGTCTTAGATTTAAAGTGTCTTTAGCAGGTATATTCTTATATATTACAAAACTCAGTGCTAAAGGAAACTTAGGATTCCGACATATGTCAATTGGGATGTATTGAAATCTAGAAGGCTTGCTTTCTTAGTATATAGAAAGTTCAAATCTCTAACACATTTAATTCCTTGGCAAGAAACTTCTAGTAGGAGAATACTAAATTAGTTATACCCTTTTCAGGGTATATCCACATGCATACACCATGGTATTTCCTAGGCCTCTATGAACAGATTTATAGTGAGGCTGTATTTGAAGACAGAAGAAATCTTTATCAGAAAAAGCATTACAATAGATTATGGTCCTGTATTTGTTCACAAAAATCTGGCTTTAAAAAGTATACTTACCTTTTCCCACAAGGGAATATGAAATGCCATTTTTAAGGACACAACGGCCTCTGAAATGAAAGGGATATAAAAGATGGGAGTATGAGTCCTGGAAACCCTTGGATATTTTAAGAGCACAGAGTGCTGCTTTCTGTGGAAAATTTTAACTTTTCTGTTATTCTTGCAGTCATTCAAAAGACCTGCATATTTTTCAGTTCTTATACACAAGAACACTACTAGTTTTCTTTAAAAAAAACAAACCCTGAGACAAAACAGAAACAACAAAACAAAGTTGGAGTCTTTTGCACGGTAGTTTTCTGGGGAGACATAAAAATAAACTTTATGCCTGAAGGAATGTGTTAGAGTTTGAAAAATGTCAAGAAAATTACTTTTTTTTCCCCTTTTTTTTCCTAACATGCTGTGTTCTCTACAGAAGAACCATGTAGAATTTTTTTTAATTTAAGAGAAAATAGATCTCATCTTTTTAGCAGATGTCATTGAAAAACCCTTTCCAAAGTATACTTTATATTGAGTACCTCATTTACATCCATAACTCATTAGACTAGTCGAGAAATACTTAAACAGCATTTTGTATATATTCTTGGTTCCCACAAGACAAGTTACATTGCATTGATTGCTCTTTGTTTATTCTTCGAGAACAAGGAAAAACTGAAAAAAAAAAAATCCATGGATTTTATTACAGAATATAGGTGCATATATATAGAAAGAAAAAAAAATCTACATTATATTTGAGGAAGAGGAATAAAGTTGTTCTTTTCCAGACTTATATGTCATTAAGTAAGAGTTAATTTTTTTTTCCTGTTTATCATTGTGGCTGTTCATAAGTAGAATTCCACTTCTGCGTTGTTGATTTTCTCAGATAAAATCTTACCTTGGGCTCTTGAGGTAAAAGTATCAGTGACATTTCTTCAATGATTTATCTGCAGTAAAATCCTGCCTTTCACTTTAGATTCCATCAGATTCATAAAACCAACAGAGTAACAGACTTTCATACTTTAACAGGCTCAAGGCTCAGGTCAGATATTTTATATATACATATGTATATATATGAAAACATCAGTAAAGTTATTAATTTTTAACAATAATTTCAGCATCTAGAATATAAACCTCCATAAACCTGTAAAAGATTTTAGTCTGTAATAATCTTCATGATATTCGGTTTAGGAGAAGCAGGCTTTGAAACAGAGCTAAAATCTGACATTAGGGTTTATCCAAGAGAATATAGATGGGCTTCATAGCCTTTTTATTGAAGAGCATAATAAAAACACATTAAATAAAATAGACCATCAGATTGCACAAGAACTAAGTTTACATAATACTAAGTCTGGTAGCATATTTTATTTTTGCCTAAAGTTTATATCAAATCTTTTGTTAAACAAGTATCCTATGCCATCATTGCATTAGTTCATAAACAATTTATGGTAAAACTCTCAGCAGCTTATGAATATATTTTTTTTCTGAAAGGTTTTGTAACCTCCAGAAGTATTATATAACGATTTTTTTAATAAATCCCAGTTCTGATATAAACTGCTTGTTATTCCTTTTCTTCCCTGTGAAGACAATGATCATGAGATTTGAGACACTAATGTGCCAGTAAAATAATTTAACTTCTTACAGATAATATTTATTAGCACAACTCAGGTAATGCTTTTTAATGAGCAAGTTATAGATAGATAGATAAGTTTCACCCTCCCTTCTCAAGGCAAGCTTTTGACCCAATGAGGATTTTATTAAATGCATTATGTTCTAAATACTCTATTATTATTTTCATTATTTTTTAATCTTTGATTTGATCCATTTGCCCATCAATGATTGCTTACATAACATATCATTTCTTCTGTTCCTTACTTGAAAGAATTTAAAAACTGTTCAAAAAATAAATCATTCAATCAAATCATTTAAAAACCAAATGTGAGAATGTGTGAATCGCAGTGTATGTGTAGAAGTGTATTTTCATTTCACAATCCAAATCTTCATTTTTGTGTTTGTGCAACTTGTCTTTGAAAATCCTGAGACATGAATTTTCACATTCCATTCCATGTCTCTGACTCTATCTTTTAAATAATCAGTAGTAGAAGAAGGTCTTCAGGTTAACCTTGAGACTGGTAGAAGTAACTTGCACTATGCCTTACTTTCTTCGGTATCTCAAATCTTTAAACTTAGAGTGCCAGTAAAAGCAACACTGCTGTCTCTACTCTTGCTCCTCTGTACTCTTGTTCCTTTAAAACTCCCCTACTCATTCTATACAGGGATTAATGTTTGTCTGTCCCTCAAAGGCTCTAGACTTCCGGTAAATTCGTTTCAATTTTTGCTGTTAAAACTATTTTATTTTATAAACAGAGCTTACATGAAGGGGAAAGACAATAACTCTCTAGTCCAATAATTGTGAAACTTACAGGAAAAAAAATTAGCAATTTAGGGATGTGAATGTGATCTCCCATATTACTCAGGAGTACTACAATCAAACATAGCAAATTCTGCATTGTTTGTCTTTTATGGAAAATCTGTGGATGTTTAAGTCTGTCTTGGCCTCATGTACAAGATGGGAAAAAAAGGAGTTTTACTTTTGAGTTGGTTCCTTTTCTACACAATGCTCTGAATTCAGATTATGTTTTCATTATATTAAGTGACATTTCTCAGAAAGTTGAACTAATCAGTTCAAACTGACACAATCAATCTATATTCAATATAAGAGATCTTGATTGTTCAAGATCTCTTAGATGCTGTATATAGACTTCAGAGTAAGGGTAGAAAATTAAGTGTTTTACAGTGCTTGTGTTCTGAATACCTGTGGGGTTATTTTGTTGGTTGGTTTCCAAACAGAATATCCAGAGATGTTATGAGGTAAAATAACTTTATCCCTCTATCCTACTTAATAATTATATTTCATAGGGATTGGAGGAAAGAAATGTTTGTGGCATATGAGAACAAACTGTACTTCCTTTAAATGGTCACCTTTGCAGTTCTGATGTACCAGCTATTGTTATGCATGGGTGAGTTCTCACTGCACCATAGAGCAATACACTTTATACTTTAGGCTAACTTTGAAGGGACTATGTACTAGGAGAAGTGTGTCTTAAGATTTTATGTTTTTACAAAAGATAGTGTATCTTCTATGTCTGAAATTTAGTACTTTGTGTTGTATAACTTGATGTGCTTTCACTACCTTAGCAAGTTGGTTTAAACTGAATTGTACAAAGTAAGTAGGGAGAACCTTGGGAAGTCACTGTATCTTTCCTCTTTCCCCACAAAATAAATTCTGAACCTGATCTAAAATGTTAGTGAGAGATGTCATCTAACCCATTTTTTTAGACACTACCAGGAACTCAGACTTGTCCGCTACCATAGACCTGTCCTTAATAAAAGTTTGGGCATGGTTTTGGTTTTCTTTTAAGATTTTTCTTATGAACCAGTTCATCTATTAACCATTGTGAATATAAAGAAAAAATTACTTCCTTCATCTTGGGTAGGTTCCTTTTGTAACTGAAGACTGTAAACACCCTAGACAGAACCTTGAAAAAATGTGTTTAAATAAATCCTTCCATCCATAACTCTTCCATTTTCTAGGCTAATTATCTACAATCTCTTCAGCATTTCTATGCAGATCACTCGCTACAGCTTTCTAATTCCTGTTTTTCTCTTCTGGATTGCCTCCAAAAAAATCACTTTCTGCAAGAGCAATTCTCAAAGCAAGATGCAGAGCTTAAACCACCTGCTAATTCAAACAGATTACTGCTCATATCTTTCAGATGACACAGATGACAAGTATTACATTAAGTTGAGAACTACTGCATATTGCTGGGTCTGGTTTAGTAAAAATTCCAAAGACCTCCAGATTTCCTCCTAAGAACTGCTGCCTTGTAAGTTGTTCCTCCAATGTCTTTGTAGGGTTGCTTAAATAAAGAGCACTATAGTTGCTCTTATTTGTCACAAGAAATTTGGGAATTCTTATTGTTTCCTACCATCTGAGAGTTACTGAATGTTATATTTACTGTTATCCATGTTACTAAATTAATAGAACCAGAGCCCAGACAGAACACTGCAGCATTCTGCCTAATAAATCTTTCTGCTCTGGAACTGATACTGTAAGTGATACTACTACTTCTAAGTACCTTTTCCATTATGTTTGGCACTTGTTTTATCATGTTTGTTTTGTCATTAGTTTTATCTGGACCCTTTTCTTTCTTCTGCTAATTTACAGAATCATAGAATGGTTTTGGTTGGAAGGAGCTGTTAACTATCATGTAGTTCCAATCCATGGGCAGAGGCACCTTCAAACAGACCAGGTTGCTCAAAACCCCAGCCAGCCTAGCCTTGAACAGTTGCAGGGATGCAGCATCCACAGCCTCTCTGGGAAACCTGTTCCAGTGTCTCACCACCCTCGTAATAAAAAATTTCTTCCTTACGTACAATCTGAATCTAGACTCTTCCAACTTATAATGGTTGGCTCTTGGCCTGTCACTACAGGCCCTGGTGAAAAATCCCTCAGTTTTTCTTGTAAGCCTCTGCCTCTGAGGATTGAAAGGCCACAATACGGTCTCCCCACAGTCTTATCTTCTTCAGGCTGAACAACCTCACCTCTCACAGCCTTCCTTCCCAGGAGAAGTGTCCCAGCCTTCCAATCATCTTTGTAGCCTTCCTCTAAATGTGCTCTAACAGTTCCATGTCTTTTGTGTTCTGGGGGCTCCACAGCTGGACACAATACTCTGGGTGGGGTATTATGAGAGCAGAGTAGAGGGGGAAATAGCCTCCCTCAACCTGCTGGCCATGCATTAGTTTATGCACCCTAGGGTATTATTGGTTTCCTAGGTTGCAGGTGCCCCCTGCTGCTTCACATTTAATTTTTCATCCAACAGTATCACCAAATCGTCCTGTGCAGGGCTGCTCTCAGTCCAGTCATCCCCCAGTCTGTATTGACATTGGGTATTGCCTCAACCCAGGTGCAGGACCTTGTATTTGTCCCTGTTAAATTTCATGAGGTTCACATGGGCCCACTCCTCAAGCCTGTCAAGATCCCTCAAGATTCCCATTAATGAATCCATTGCACCCTTGAGATATCCACAAACTTGTTGACAGTGCATTAAGTCCCATGGGCTTTGTCATTAATGAAGATATCATACCTGGCTCCTTTAGAGACCATGGGAAGACACCACTTGTTGTTGATCTCCATTAGGATATTAAGCCATGACTGCAAATACCAAATAGTTTTGAATATCAAGTTGGTTTTTCTTACCTGGAATGAAGGTCACTGGGTTGTTTTTTTTTTTTTGGCGGGGGGGGGGGGGGGGGTTGGGGTTTTTTTGGTTTTTGGTTTTGGTGGGGGTTTTTTGTGTGTGTGTTTTTTGTGGTGCCTTTTTTTTTTTTTTTTTTTTTTTTTTTGTTACTGTAGATGTTGATGACAACTTTGTTAATACATGGAATCATAAACTGGTTAGGGTTGGAAGGGACCTTAACAGATAATCTAGTTCCCATGCCATGGGCAGGGACACCTTCCACTAGAACAGCTTGCTTAGAGCCCCATGCAACCTAGCCATGAACACTTGCAGGGATGTGGCATCCACAAATTCTCTGAGTAACCTATTCTAGTGTCTCACCACCCTCACAGTAAAGGATATCTTCATAATAGCTAATCTAGACCTACTCCCCATTTAAAGCCATTTCACCCTCTCCTGTCACTCGCTACATGTTTGCTTGGGGTTTTTTTGACCATTCCTAGTTGTGGTCAAACACTTGGAAAGATGTCTACATTCCTCATTCTTACAGTTAATGTTATCAAAAAACCAGTATGCAGAACAGAGTACTTTTTTTTTTTTTTTTTGATAGTAACAATATGCAATTTAATAACGCAATTTTAAAAGAGGACCAATATCCTTATTAGGTGTCTATTTTCATGTAATGGGTATCTGTTTGTCATAGTATCCTGCTGATAGGTAATAATTAATAGATGATTTATTTATTAACAGTTTTACAGCTCTGAATATACTGCAATTTATGTTTTTGCTGAAGCTTTTGAAGTTAATTCCCATTTTCGGTTAAGTAAATGACACCATAATTTAGAAGCTGTTAGTGTATAGGATGTTTATTGACCCTCTGCACTAGAGTTTTATTGTACCCCAGTTGCTCTCATGTGGGAAAAAATACAGTTGTACTGTCAGGGAGCAGAAGCAATGCTCTATGATTTCAGGCACATCTACATGAATGGATGAGGGGGAACCTGAGCTCCTCTAGTTATACTCTGAACTCTCTGGATATGAGCCAGCTCTGATTCTAAACCAATGTACCCATACAAGTGAATTTCTGTGCCTTTTTTAAAGTCCTTTTGCTGGAATGTGCCATTTTTCTGATGCGACTAAATTACTTCTGGCCCAAAATGGGCTCATGCCTGACTACATGGAGTGTGAATGGAGTTCTGTCTGCTTCCATCCGTACAGACAAGACCTTAGATAATGAGCCACATACATCAAGTACCTAATTGGGAGCAGAGCAAATAATTTCCTGGACTGTAATGAGCACAAAAAAGTTAATTGATTCCTATGAACAAAAGTGAAACTTGAGAACAGCGTGATGTTTTTCCATTTTCACTCAAAAAATACATTTCTGCTTACATTTGTTAGAAAACCTTTTACTAGGCTGCATAGATATTCAGAATATAATCAAACATGATTTTTTGCTCCACTGATATTCCTGGGCATGGTTATTATGAGGGTTTGACTGTGCTTTTTTATTCAAGTAAGCTGTTTGGGATTGATTTCTTTATACATAGGAGCTAGAGGAGTGAAAGAAAGGGAAAATACTGGTATTTTTAAATGCTCCTACTTGCGATACCAAATACAAAGCAATTTCTATAACTTAGGGTCGTGATCATCTCTGTACCTTGTTCTAGTAAGGATAGTTAACAATGCTGATGACTGAAATACCTATTGATCTCCGTTTGGACATTGAGCCAAAACTGCAAATACCAAATAGCTTTGAACTGTAGTTTTGAACAAATAGTTTTGAACTACTATATTTAGCAACTTACAGAGCTCAGTCATTTGAAGGTACTTTGGTATTTGTTTTGCCCCCTTCTCCTAGAGTGGAGTACTATCTTCAGTTCTGAGACCCTCAACATAAGGGCATGGACCTGTTGGAACAATTCCAGATGAGGACCGTGACAATGATCAGAGAGAGGGCTGGAACACCTCTCCTCCTCTGAGGAAAGGCTGGAAAACTTGGGACTGTTCAGCCTGGAGGAGACTTCAGGGAGACCTTAGAGAAACCTCCCAGTACCTGAAGGGAGCCTACAAGAGAGATGGAGAGGGACTTTTTAGAAGGGCATGTAATGATAGGACAAGGGGTAAGTGATTTAATCTGAAAGAAGACAGGTTTAGACTAGAGTTTAGGAACAAATTCTTTACCATGACAGCGCTGAGACACTGGCATGGGTTTCCTAGAAAAGTTATGGATGCCCCATCCTTGGGAGTGTTCAAGGCCAGGTTGGATGGGGCCCTGAGCAACCTGGCCTAGGGGAAGATGTCTCTGCCCATGTCAGTGAGTGAAAAAGCAGGACATTGTGTTGTCAGTCTGAAGGCCAGTCAATATCATTGGTGGGGCCTGGATGGGATGGATGATGCAATGTAACAATATTGAAGATTTGTTTCTTGAGACCAGCTGAGACCAGCTCTTCTTCGTCGTGCCCACCATGCCAGCAAAGACTCTTGGGGTTTTTTATTGGATGTGGGGAGCATATTAATGCTTAGTTTGCTGGCATATTAAATCTGACCTATCTTTGGTGACTATTAGGCAGTAAGTATCTATATACTTATATAACTTGTATAACTTATAAAACTATATACTTATTCAAGCTGTATCTATCCTCCTTGCCATGGTTAAAGATGTCTGACCAAGCCAATCCAAACAGGGGTCATGACACAATCTCAGGGAAAAAAAAAGCCCTAAAAATTTTAGTCAATAAAAAAGTGAATATAATGGCTTTCCTCTGTTACCATGTATAAATGAGGTAACAATATTTTTTTCCCAGGCTTCACCTATGATTTTTACATAACTAGCTATTAAAGTTGCTGTTATTTTCTGTTTTCTTTATTAATTTTTAATTATAAAAATAATATTTGCAGCATTTTTAGTGATATTTGTGGACCATTCCACTGAATTTATAAAAAGTACTGAAAACATCCCTCTTTCAGTAACTGAAATCTTTTCAACCTACTTGATGAAAATAATGCTATAGGTAAATTGTTATTATTTTGTAGTTTGTACAGGATGTTGAAGGTTTTATGGAAAGTGAATTATCAATCTATTAAACAAGAAATATTAAGAAATAAACCTCTCAGATTTTATAAGTTTCATAAATTCAATTTAGTTTTTTTATGTTGATTTAAAAAAATTATCAACAATAGAACCCTACCACTTTTTCAAGAACTCATACACAGAAAAAAGCTATGTAAAATACTAGAAAATTAGTGGAAGAAGTCAAAACCAGCTTTGGTGGCTTGTGCTTCATCAGGAGAGTCTGTCTCCTCATCAGATGATCTGACAAGTATGTCAGCAGCTCACCTAAAATATCCATGGCACAGCTGGGTGGGGATAAGGTCATGACAAGACGGCAACTGAGGGGTAAAATGCCATTGAAGTTTAGTGGCACTGCTTTACAAGTTTAAAAAAATCCCATTTTAACACTAAAATACCATTTTAGTATACAATACCTTACGTGAGTATCAGTTCAGTAAGCGCTAACATAACTGCCACCTTTTCCAGCCTGATCTGCGAAATAAAAGAAGAGAGATGACTCAATTTCATTGCTTACTCCAGTCTGGTTTTGTTTTGTCCCTTTACTGGCTAGTAAGAAACTTAAACATCTTCTCAATACCTAAATCCACATTCTTTCTCTTGCTTATATATTTAAAAAAGACATTTTCAGTAAATCCTTTATATTAATAGAAGGATCAAAAACCCCATCATGAAATACACTCAGCCTTGTGTGTAAAAGTGAAGCCTCTTAATGTATTCAGCAGAAATGCTCTTCAATAGCTTGGTGAGCAGAGCTGTGTCTTAGTGGAGCTTTTGACCTTGTGTCACTGTCACTTTTGTCACCACCATGGCCCCCTGATTCTTCAGCAGATTATCCCTGCTCCCCACTCTTGAATTTAATTTCTGAGAAACTAGGAGCACTTTAGATGAAGGGCTGCTTAAATGTTCTTTTATGTTTTCATGGGATAAACATTAAAATTGGCAAGTTTATCCTGGCTATACTGTGCAGAATGATCCAGACAGCTGAGTGGTTGCTTAAGGATCTGAATGACAGCTGGGGACAGCTTAATTGATGTTGACATTATTGCTTCCATCTCTTTTTGCCACCTGCACTGCACAGATACTGGACTGCCTGTCAGTCAGATGATGAACTGTCACAGCTTCCATCATAGCATTTTATGCTGTGCCACTCCTGTAAACCAGAGGTTCAGGATGTGACTGCTGAACAGCGTGGAGACCCCATGAAAATGCGAGGTGAAACCTCACTAGTCACTGTGAGCTAAGCTGTCCCTGATTGCCACACAGTCCTCAGTCCTGGTCATCAAGGAAAACAGTCATTCTGGACTAATGAAAGGTATTTTGGAGGACAAATTAATATTTCTGCCTTACTTGTTCGTCAGAGCAATAGAGACTAATGGGGTGACTTTCACAGGAGCCATTTTATCTCTTAAGAAGCTTTTAAGATGTGCAAAATGGAAATCAGAAGTTAAACTAATGTCAGACTTAATTGTGCATTTAGAAATCTCATTGATAAATCTATAAATTATGAGAAAATAACAAAATGCATGCAGATTTTCGAGCACCGTGAATTATTTTATCTACTACATCTAATAATTTTCATAAATTGCCATGTACTCAGGGTAAAGCATCTGCAGTTGGGAGGTTTCACTGCAGTTTAATTTTCTTTAAAAGCACAAGAGTCAATAGAAAAACTGCAGTCAGTACATTTTACTTGGAAATGCTTTCAGAAGATAAGATTGTAGAGAAACTAAGAAAAACTAAATGGAAGATTTTGGGAGGAGTAAGAATGTTAGTTATGTGACCCAATTTGATAAGGTATAATCATACAAAGAAAATGTTCAGTGATCAAATATATTGTTCTGACTATTCGGTCTATGATTAATTCAGGTTATGTCACTAATTTCCATTCATTGAAAAGACAGTCTCACATAGTCTAAGGTTCAAACTAAGTGTGATTCCTCAGGTTCTGTAAAAATTTGGCAATTTTTTCTGTATAACTAAAAAAATAAGACATAGCAGTAATATATCACATGCTGAACTGCAGTAATTGTTATTAGACACTAGGTTTTTAATAGTGTCCTCTTTACAGAATAAATGCAGTTATGTGAAAGATTTTAACCTTTTTTTGTATTGTTGTTTTCTTCCCTTTATCAGCTTTAGACTACCCATAGGCTGTTCCAGGATAATTTTTAATCCACTATTTTCTCTTGTGGAAAAGCAGTGTAGCAGTTTATAATACTGTGGATTTAATTAGAAAGCTATGTTTAATTGGGGAACTTTTTATTCCTATTCGCAGTGACAGAGTAGCAGAAGGTGGTATTTTAATATTAGTATTTTTCTATAAAGGTTGTGTTGCAGATAGTCTTCTGAATTTTTGTAGAAGTGTAAATGGAAGTATAAAAAAGACTTGAATCCATGCCAGTAACTGAGTGGCTTTTGTGATATTCCTAGCAATTCTTCCTAGTGTGTGGCTGCTAGGTTTGAAAGAGCTAAAGAGTAACAGACTATAGTTGGGTGATGTATATACATTTAGATTTTATCACAACAACAGAAGCTTCTGTCAAATAAGTAAATAGACAGGAGAAGCATGAGAGGAAAAAACAAAACAAAACTAAACAAAAACAAAACAACAACAAAACCAAACCAAACAAAACCAGAAACAAACCAACCCCCCAGAAATGGTAACTTTGCACCAAGAGTTTACTGCCAATGCCTCCATTAACTGAGGTTACCACTTCCTTATAAGAGACATTGTTTATAATCAGATTTACATCTTTTCACTGAGAGAAATCCCAACTAAAATGCTTTCATAACTAACATCCAAAATTCTAAGGGGAGTGAAATGCTCCTTTGATGGCAGTTACACATTCTCGTGTCTCTCCAAAAGCATTGGCTAATTTATCATTTACTTGCTTTCCCTCTCAATTCTACTTTCTGATTAAGTACAGTGTTTTATTTGGGAATGAGATTGAGCACACTCTTAGAAAACTGAGAAAATCAATTTGTGTTAAGAGTGATCTACAAGGTAATTACTGTGCCTAGAGCAAATCAGGATATACAGTAAATTTAATCTGAAAGTACATTGTGTACCTATACCATTATTAAATAAAAAGATTCTTGGTATTATGATATTAGTAATCGCTATTGAAGTCTAATCCTAATTATATGCTATCTTTAGCATAAGTAACCTTTCAAAACAGATGAATTTTTAGGGCTTTTCCTAAGGGCTGAGAGGAGAGGTATCTCTCTCTACACAGGAGCAAACAAAGGATGGTTCCATTAAGGTAGCCAATGGGTCCACTTAAACGTGATTACCATCTTGGCATTGTGGAGGTTGGCTGTGTTGTAATGTGACTGCAAGCTATGCTTCCTGCACTGTAAAATAAAATCAAAGAAACAATAAAAACATGTTCTCCTTTAACTGTTACTGAATTTAACTTTTCTTGTCTTTATGTGCAACATCAGAACTGTGGGATTTTATGTGAGGTGAGCAGCAAAGGCCAATGTAAGGCCAATCTATCAAAAAAAATAGGTACATAAAGAAGAAAGGGTAAAGAAGAATAAGTGAGCAGTGGGCTGTACAGTGCTCTGAGATCATCAGCCCGTTTGCTAGAGATCAGGAAAAGATAAGAGATGAATTGTATGTAACCTTATGTGATGGGCTATCTCCAGGAGACTCCCCAAATGTATTGTCCAGGTTTGTATTCCTCCGTGAGCATGGGAAGCTTACAGATAATATAAAACATATGTTTTATTAGGTGCATTTTCAAAACTGAAAGTTTATTGTCTTTAACTTACCTTGTAAATCTCAACTCATCAGCTGTTGAACCACTGAATGAAGAATAAAGACAAGACTCATTTATTATAGGACTTGTCAGTATAGGACAAGAAAGATGAATTAGAGGCTACCTCTAGGCAGGAGAGAGAGAGACCACCTATACAAATTATTGACATTTAGTGACAAGGACTCTATGTGTGTCTGGCATGAGAAAATCAGAGTATCCCAATAGACACCACTTACAATATTTTAACTTCTGGAGTGCTGTTACTGTAAATTTCCTTTGACTGTATACATGGCCACAGCAACTAATTGTTTATGAACTGCAAACCCTGTGAGTGTAGGAACTTTGTCCTTCTGCCAGAGCTCAGGCGAAGCTAAAGCACCACTGGGAGGTGGGTTACAAAATCGTTTAGTGAAAGGTCAGTGGGAAAGTTTTGAAATAATCACTGTTGAGAGAGGAAAGACATCATGCTGATGTGAGAGTTATGATGAATGTGTGCTATAGATTTTTTTTTTAATTTACCAAGAAGAAAATGGGGAATTAATGGCTTTGGGAAGCAAACATGCAATAATTACTTGGAATTTAAGAGTGTGTCTTCTAGTTCAAAATGAAGACATATTCTCTGTAATACAAGATTTGATAACAAATCTCTCTCTGCCAGCTTGAGGAATGGTTTGTGATCGGAGGCTTGAACTCTGGTAGCCAAGGTATTACATTTATAACACAATTTTCTCAGTCATTCAAATGAAGCCATTATGTCAAACGTGTAGTTCCATTCTGGGCACAGGTGATGCAATAACTTGGCTTAGTCAGGAAGAGAGCACCAAACTAGTTGAATAAGTACTTTGACAGTTAGTAGACATATGAACAAGCACTTTGGGAGGAGTAATCTGAAGACTTGAAAAGTGGGCTCAGGGGACACCTTACTGCTCTCTACAACTAGGCTGCTCTTTTCTCCCAGGTTACAAGCATTAGGACAATAGGAAATGGTTTCAAGTTGAATCAGGGGAGGCGTAAATTAGACACTAGAAAAAAAACGTTAATGGAAAAGCTTGTAAAGCACTGGAACAGGCAGCACAGGGAAGTGACTCAGTCACCATCCCTGAAGGCATTTAAAAGACACGTAGATATCGCACTTAAGGACGTGGTTTAATGTGGGACTTTGCAGTGCTGGCTTAAGGGTTAAACTCAGTAATCTTAGATGTCTTTTATAACTCAAATGGTTCTGTGATTGTATGCTGCTATGATTCTATGGAATTCTGGTTTAATTTGCTGCATTCTAATTCTCATCTGTATTCGCTCAGAACAGAAAAAATCCCCACCAAACCTGTAGCTTATAAGTAAGGGTTAACACCAGAAAAAAATAAAAGTGTTTCAGAATTATGAAAAAAGTGAGATATAAGCCTTGATGCTTTAGTACTTTGGCTAACTGCTGCTTGAAGGGGACCAGGAAGATGTGAATATTGCGAACTTCTGACGTTTTCATTCGGAATGTTGGACTAAAGTGGTGCTTACACACCATCCAGAAAGTTTGTCCTACTCTCTGATACTTTATTTCGAGGAAACACCAAGCTTAAACGTGCAGCGACCTGTTTATTGTCAGATCATCTGGCATTACTTTCAAAGTCATGATCATGCTTTTGCTGCTTTTCCCTTGATTCCTTCAGATTCTGATAACTGTTTTACTAAGGCAGAGCATGTCACTGTCCATTCACAAAAATAAGCAGACAGAAAGATCTTACCTGCCACAATATCATCATCCTTTCTTTGTCAGTGCTTCAGAGGTGAACAGCGTGATGTGTTTTAAGCAGCTGAATGTGTCAAATGCATGCAAGCTCCTGACTTGTACAACCCCATGTTCCTCTTTTGGGTCTTTTGCAGAGTCTCACCCCTTCCTATGAAAATATGATTTCACACTCCTGATGTGACAGACTGTGATGGTGTGAGGCTGCAGAGAGGGTGTTTGTTCCTTCTGTATTTGTTCCTCTCAAATTTTTAAGTGGCTGAGGGTTAAGTAGAGTATCAAACATTAGGAGATGTTGCAGTGCCATGATAATCTCCAAACAGCAGGGGAATTGCAGGAATACAAGGCAGCATGCTTGTAATTCACAATAAGAGGTTACATCTTCTCTTTTGATTGCCATATTCAGGGGAAAAAAAAAAAAGATAAGGGCTCTCTTTGTTTGACAGTTGCCACTTGCTGACAGGCAGGGATAGAAACCTTCTCCTGGAATAGAAAACCCTTTTGCAGACATACACAATTGGCATTCACTGGGGCACTGTAAAATTCACAATATTCCCATTAGATGTACTCCTGTCCTTATATTTAGTGTTTCAATAACAAATACATGTGAAATGGTTCCACCAGAATTTATTTATGTAATAAAATTAGGTAAGTTTTTTTCAACTGATTAGCTTCTAGACAAGAGTATGATTAGGAGGTACTTCAAACACATTTCAGTTTTCACATCACATCTGATATTTAATCCTCACATTTATACTGTATTCTAATTTTTTTCTTCATCCAAAAGCTTCCATTATCTTAATCAGTTTAGGAATTTACAAAACCTTTTCCCTTAAGGAACATGTTGTTGTGTTGCACTTTTTAATAAACCCAGATTACAACAGGTTGGGGTTTTATTTAAAGGATAATTTTGTACATTTGCTAACCAATGTAAAGGACCTCCTCAATTAATAATTAAAATGATTATTTTGTTATGAAGTCATTAAGAATGTGTGCTCTCTAGGGGTATTCTAATTTTATGTGAGACAGATTTTCATGTTTGTGTTTAAATTTTTTTTGATGGCATTCGTTTGTTCTTAGCATTTTGTGTCTGTTTACTTTCCTAGCTTCTAATTATTTCCATCTATTTTTTTTTTCGGTGTGGCCTACATATGTTTTTATTTCTTGCTTTAATCTTTCTTCTGCTTGATGAGTTGCAACATCTAACATTACATAAAGTTATATTATTAACATATGATAAAAGCTTATGTGATGAAAGAATATCAGAGGTTAATCCTTGATCTTCATGATTAAAAATAAGTGCAGTTATATGGATGATGAGATCTTATACACTTGCAAATCATATACTGAGATAAAATAATACCCTGTCAAACCTTTTTTTCTATTATTCATCTTAATAAAAGTTTTCTGACCTTTGAATTCTAATACTCTATGTCTCATGAAAAGTAGCTGGGCATATTAAATCTACAATGGTAAATAGAATTTTTTATACAGTTCATATTACTGATGTCTCAGAATATAAAATATAAAAAATTCTGTGAATACAAAGAATACAGTTTTGCAGAAGGTAATATCAAGATAACATATTCATAACAGTTCCTTAATGAAGAATACTGGGCCCAAACTCTTGATTACTAGTTAAATTATTTTAAAAAATTGAAGTTATTGACTGAGTTTATACTTACATAGTGCCTAGTGACACTGTTGATCCTATGCAAGGATCACTAATGTCAAATTTGCCATTTCCTCATCCTTATTCAAACTGGTGATGCTTCTGTTTTACTTCATGCATTTGAATGTTTGTGCAATGCATATGAATTTGAACCATAAAGATAAAAGCATGGGTTTCTTTTCACTTAGTAATTCATAAACAGCATTTTCGTTATCTATGGATCTTAACTAATTTTAAAAGCCTTCTTAACATCAGTTTTTAATGTGAAGGAAAAATCCTACTGTTCCCTTTAACATGTGAATAGATGGAGATAGATTAAAGGTACCCATACTAACTACACTTCTAATTAGTTAGGTTCACATGTCCTTCAGTGGCACTGAGGCACCTCAGTGAGAGCTATGCTTTTGAGGTTTGCACTGATGAGCTATTGAAAGTTCTTCCCAACTGTAAAACCATTATTTTCTTCTGGAAGGACTCCCATAAATCATCATGAGCTAAATTTGCAGTGCTGCTGTATTGCAACACAAGACATTTTGCATGGTAGCAGTATAACATGCCTTGAAAGGAGAGGCATGTAGCAGTGATCTCTAGTATGGCAGGCCAGTGGCTATCAGTGCAAGGGCATGGCAGGCTATTTTTCCACATTTCTTTATCTTTCCTGGTTTGTATTTTGCTCTTGAGTAGAGAACTTGGCAGCAATCCATATATTCCCTTGTGTACTTGCTAGGACTGCTGCAATTCTGCATTGCATTTGCAGAGGCCTTAGAAAAAGAGGAGACTCCTTTATTCCCTTCCTACTTGAGGTTGCTTGAGTGTTGGCTGGGTTCCAGATACACAAAATTAGTCTTTAGTAGTGGTTATTGTTTAACTAATGAAGTTGACCAGACGTCATGTAACTGTTCATATGTATTTGTGGTCTGATATAATGCTTGAAAGCACCTTTGCTGCAATACAACATAAATGCTATGTAATTTTACTCAGATTTAGAATACACATTTTCTTTAGCTGAGTGATCATTTAAGATGAGGGCAAAGTTGAATTGAGACTATTAGACCTGAAAGAAGTGGTACCTGACTTCAGCCCAAAAGTACTACACCACTGCACAATAGAAGATGGGCAGGTTAGGACATCTGCCACCTCCACACTACTGGTAAGCCTTTTTTTATGAGTTAGAATTTGCTGCAGAGGTTTTAGAACTGCATTCTGTATATTATGGTTCATAAGGAAATAGAACATATCAATAAAGGAAATCGTTAGGACAGGTCAGGGAATTTGTCCAAAAAGGAACTTCTTGAAGTGGCTCCTGTGCTCAAATCCGTGGGTTTTCCAGTACCTTTCTGCTTTGTTGAGTGGAGGTGCTTTTGGGGTGTTTAAAAACAATTAAATGCAGTGAACTGTTCATGATAGAGCCTATTAACTTTCCAAATAAAGGTATATCCAGTGAATGTAGAACAAAAACTAATTTTTTCTTAGTGGGTCTGATTAGTTTTGTCTCATATTTGCTCTGCTTTTACTTTTGCTTTATGCTCCATGAAGGAGACAATCTGGCTGCTTTAATAACTTTTACTTTCTTTTAAAATTGTTTAATTTCAAGTGTAGCAGAGAGTATCAAAATGTTTTAATTGACTCTATTTCAGCACTGTCCAAATATATTGTTCAGTGATTGAAAATAAAAGAAGAATTATTTTTCTGACCTTTTGAGATGTGAAAATTAATGTTGTTGATCCTGGAAAAATGTGATAGCATTATGGCATGTTGCCTCTTGCTCTAAATATGCTCAAGCCTTCTGCTGTGCTTCAGATTTGATGAAAGGTTGTAGATAACTATGTGCATTTTTTCAGATAAGCACACTGGATGGATGTATATAATTGAATGGAAGTGGTTACAGAACTAATGACCAAGGAAGCCATATGTAACTCAGAGACTTCTGACAACTCTGGCACTTCTGACATTCTATGTGTTCTATGTATGATACTTAGAAAACTAGGATTTTTTAAAAAAAAACCCACAAAATATTACTTGCTGTCTTTTCTTACTCTATAATGCTTCAGATGCCTTAGTTTTCAAACATGCAACTGCAGACATCTCAGACAGACACATAAAAACCATTGTGAAGTTGTGTAATAATACTGTATTTATATATATATAATATATATATATAATACTGTATTTCACAGACTAAAAGTTGAATTTATGACTATTTTTAATACTGTAATTATTGTATAATAATACTGAAGCTGGAATATTCCATGATCACAAGATTTCAAACCTGTCATTTATAAGCAATAATGTTGTCCATTTTTTGCATTTTAGTTGAAGTGTGGTGGCATTTTTAAATTTATTTTGGTTGTATGTTGGAGTGTTAGTATTCCAGGCTGGGGGGAAAGAAAAAAAAAAAAAAAAAGTAATCTGTGTCAGTGTTAGTGTTTTCCCTAAAACAGTGTATTGGTAGGACCTGCCCAGATGATTAGACTGTAGGGCATCATCCCTACAAACAGACTTCAGATAAGATAGTCAAGGATAAAAGAAAAATGTTCCATAGAAATATGATGTACATTATATGTTGTGTGTATAGATTTTGTAATTTTCTTGTAGCAGAGATAGGATTCCAGCTGTAACATGTAACAGATACTTTGTCTATCTTATTATAGGACCGCATACCTTGGTATGACATGGCAACCGCATAAGTGTTTGGAAGAAAGGGTGTTACAGCTCAGGGACAGCAAATCGCTTCATTTAAAACTATAGGTAGAACAGACAAAATTATATGTAACTCTAGGGGCTCTTCCCAAGTTTTATTTTGGATTCTTTGGATTTTTTCATAAAAGACATATCCAAATTACATATTCATTATATCTTAGCTTTTCACAGTGGGTACCTGTAGAGTAAGTGGTAAAAGTCTCCCACAGCATGTTCATTTTTAATGAGAACAAAGCACTTACACTGTGTATCACAACCAGATCACTTGTCATTCTGTAACAGGACAACAACCAACTGAGCTGTTCTCACAGAGTGCCTCTTTCCTTTGGGCTAAGAGGTAAGCTGTACAAATCACTCATCAGGTCTTGGTTATGCCCTGTATACAAATTGTAATTTAGAAAACAGCCATATCATCAAGCTGGTGTTCATCTTGCCCATTATTTGAGGTTGTCTGAATAGAAATTAGGGTTCTTCTGTCAGTTTTCAGACAACAATCACTTTGGCTTCTCTTTCATATATGGATTATTACTGAGTGTTAATTATGACCAATACAAGCTTGTACTTTTAATGCATGATCAGGACTAGCCTTTCATTCATCTAAATTGATATAGTTCTCTTGATATAGTAGAACAAGTTTATATCAGATAAAAAATCAAAATTTAGCTAGTTTTGTAAGATTGTGGAGTCACAAAGGGATGAGACACAGCTGTGTAGCACTGTAGCACCTAACTTGTAACCTGCTGATACCTAAATATATGTTACTATAATACAAAAAATTCCTGTAGAATGTATCAGAGTTTTGTGTCTCAGAAAAGGGTTTAGAAAAAGCATCATGCTGAGCAGGGAGACTGAGTTAGCCAGTAGGAAATGCTGAACAGAGAAATACATCTTAAATTAGATATCTCTGAGATTTAAGCACCTTACTCAGCACTACTGGGAAGCATTATCATGCTCTGGGGATTTCAGTCCTGAGTCGTTTCCTGACCTAAGTGTTTCTTCAATATATTAAATACACAAATGCATAAATAAATGGTCTTAATACTTTCTTTCTGGGAGCTAACTTCATGACTTCCCATTTTTCTTTAATGGTGTAATGTTTAGCTTTTTCCAGTGTCAAAGGAAGTCAAAAACATGCTGCTATTTTTGAGGAGAATGGCCTGATGATCAGGTATGCATGTGTCTGGGATGAGGCTGAACTGTGTGTTCAGTACCCCTTCTGATGAAGCTGTTGCATTTTACGTAAAGGAATTAAAGATCTGTTGGTTCAAGAAAAAGGCTCCAGTAGTGTGACAGAAGATCTGCTATCTGAGAAGACCTTTCAGTCACTTGAATGAACCAGAATTTAATTACTTTAGGTTTAAATATCTATGATGAAATTACTGTATTGTATTTGTAAGTAGTAGTGTAAATGCCAGTCTTTTTCAATATCTGCTTTTAGTCTTTATATAATAAAATCTGTATAACACTTAGAGAAGAAAAAATATCCTATAATGTTTCTAAACTCATTTTATATTCCTTTTTCTCTGTTTTAATTTGTGCAATACAAATCTTTTTACTATAGACTTTGAACAAACCCCCCACATCTCTTGCATCCCAAGTGTGCAGAATTGTTCTGAAAATCCTATTTTTTAAATGTATTGTGCATCAGCAGTAGGTAATTAAAACTTCTTCAGTCATTTTCATAGCACCACTTTGATTTACTCACAGAAAGAAGTTTACAAAGTGACCACAGGAAAGCAGTTTTCTACTGAAGGCAATAGAATGAAAGTTAATAGATCTATCACAGAAATCCTATGCAAAGACATATTGAATACTCTTTTCACTTTTTCATCCTTACCGCTAAATTGGATGCTTGCTGAAAAGCTGCAACAATAAATGCTTAGACAATTAAGGAACTGCTGTCTTCTCAGGAGGTCACAATGTCTAGGCAACTTAAGCAAATAGATGTTGTAAAGAAGGAAAGAAAGAAAGAAAAAAATCATCTCTATATGAAAGACTCTTTCTTATATGCCTTCTAATGCACATTCCATTATGAATGGCCTTCTTCCAGAGTTTAGAAATACAAACTGTAGATGGAACTTCAACATTATGAAGATTATTATAAAAGAAGAGTTCAGCCTCGATTTACCTCAGTAATAAACCTTGATATTTTTGTCATGAGAGCTGTGCTGCATCATTCTGCTGCCTGGTTGGTGGTCATGGCTGTGCCAAGGTGATTGATGTTTTGTGTTTTGGTTGAGCTGGTATTTTCCTACTGATTCTTTAAACCAGGAGAACTTAGAGCTGTTACTTTGCTATGGCAGCTTTATCTGGAGGACTCATGATTTTCTCATTATAATTGAAGACAATCATATACAGGCCTACAAAGCAAGCCTAAAACTAAAATGAAGTTGTCACCTTGTTTGCTTTATTTTCCTTTTTAACATTGGTCAAAATATAGTCCTAAAGACACAGGTTTTATGACAAATATAATTTAAAATGGAAGATATTTTCAGCGAATTAGGAGTGAGTAGACCAAACAAAATTATTACCATTTTCTGTGTCATTACTTTCTCACTTATCAAATGGGGCATAATACACTAATGCAGGAATCTTAAGGGTCCTTACACATGCAAAATTCCATTAAATTTAGTGGAAGTTTTTCTATGTAGGAAGTAAGCAAATCTTTTAGGAGATGACCTTAAAGCCAAAACCATTTGGTGGACCTTAGGTCATTACTCATGGAACAAAATTACAGGAAGTTTTTCAAAAATACCATTTTGCAAAACCTTTTTTGTTTCTTTTTGAGGACATACCATTTTCAGCAATTACCTCTACTGCTTAATTTTAAGGCTTTTTTTTTTTAACATGGTATCTTATATAGCTTATATATGACTTACATATGTAGAATGTGATTTTTAAAAAGAAAATATTCTTACTGTTACTCAGCATGTTACTCATGCAATAATATGCTTTTTGTTTGTGTTGTTCATTCCTCCCATGATATTTGAGCAATGTAATAGCTCAAATCTTAGGATATTAGAAAGATGATCCTTGAGCTAGGTAGACCTAATCTCAGTAAGGGAAACTAAAGAAATGCTGGAGGAAAATATGGCAATTGATAACTTAGTACGCATTTTCCTGATACAATTTGTTTCAATGTATTTTAAGCAGATTGTATCTGATAGTATTTTTGCATTAATTTTAATTACCTGCAATGATTAATTACTTGCGTATACTAAAAATGCATTGGTTTTTAATACATTCATATAATTTAAGAAATAAGATATATCTATTCAAAGAAAGTATCAGTTTTTCATCAATTTTATACTTTAAGAGGCAGCCATTGACTGCAACAAATTATAATTCTAGTATTAAGAATTAAGCTACAGATTATAATGAATTTTGAAAAGGCATGTAGACATTTTGACTTGTAAAGATACAATGTTGCTTATAAGATGTGTTTTAGCATATTTTACAGTAACAATCAGAATTCAGCCAGAAAAAAAAGGTAATGTTTATAGTCCTCTCAAAGTAAGAATTGTTTTCTATTGTCTTTTTGGTATAGAGAGTGTTTTTACTTTGAAAAGTTAATCCTATTTCTTTAGCTTCATGAAACATCCCTGGTTCAGTGTTCTGACAAAACAGCCATCTTACAACATGGAAATAATTTCTTTCAAATAGCTTCTTTCCTTTTTGTCCTTGTCGGTATGTAGTCTTGGGAGAGAAGTGTCTACTGAGGTCACTGTTTCAAAGTATGGAAGATTCCTTTCAAAAGAAGTAATACGACTCTTCAATTACATTTTTCTATGTGTAGAGAAGCTTCATTATGAAAGTGGTAGTCAGGTCAAACCTCTTCTGTCATCCTGTCAGTCATTACGATATATTCTGCTTTCAAAAACAGCTACACTAAACCAGCTAGTGAATCTTTATATAAGAGCAGACTGGCAAATCAGTAAAAATAGTGAAATTAATTTTATTCTACCAAATTAACAGAAAGAAAAAAAAGCTAGATTATATTAATTTGTTTGATATTTGACTTCCATTTATTTTTGTTTTGCTGATTCATAAACTAGCTGGGGATTGAGTCCGTGTCGTGAACATCTCATGTTCATTTGTTTTGGTTTATAGCAACTTCATATAGAGCATTTGTAAAAGATGTGCTTAAAAAGTACTTCTTTTAAATAGCTTCTGGTGGTTTGCACCCTGTTCAGTTTTTTTGTGGTATTCCCAGCTCAGGATTTAATTTGTAGAACAGATGGAATTAATGATAAAAGTAACATTTGCGACATATTTCAATTTAATTTTCCTCATCCCAGAAGTAAATTTTATTCCTATATATTTGTAAATTGGATCATTCCCCCATTGCTTACCAAGAAAAGTCAGATGTTACATTTTTTTAAGCTGCCCTTTCTTGGGAGACATGCATTACTGATAATTCAGTTAGGTTGTTTTTTCAGAAACCACTGTATAGCTTCTATGGACTTCATTGAGGCTGTAACTTAGAGGAAATGAGTATCCAATGAGATCCCTACTTAACATCTGCCTTTAGTGAAACTCCAGCAGCAATAAATCCTAGACCTTATATTAAGCTTTCTGTTCAATGCTTAGACACATACTGGATTTGGAAACCTCTCATGTCTTTCCTTCCTCTTCTGGTGCAGACGGGGACTCTGAGGTAGCAGCAGGTTAAGAATGTTCCTGAGAAATCTTAACCAGGCTTCTGTGGCATCCTGCCTCCTGCCAGCATTATGGCAAGAGCAACCTTCATGCATGATTTGTGGAGTTGTGGCTCACTGCTTATAGAATGACCATTCCTGCTGTGAGGACTGGGAGGAGAGAGCAGCTGTTGCAAATCAGGCCTCCTCCATAGCGTTAAAACCCCAGCTGGAAGTTGCACTTGAGTTAGAGGGCCAATGGCAAATGTTATCCTTGGTCTCAGTCACAATAAGCAGGATGAAAATTATGATGTATCTCCTTTTTTTTAAACAGAGTTTTACTTCTAACTACCTATTGAAATTATGGCATAAACCACACACACACACAAACAAAAATGAAAGGGTAGAAATTCCCCTTACCCTGTTGTAGTAAGAACTTTTAGTTCCTGTTTCCAGATCTTCTCTAGATGAGGCAAAGGCTGAATTATTTACCTTGAACAGAGGAACTGTAGTCAGATTATTGATGTTAATTTCTGTTTGTGTAGTTGAAATGAGCTGTGTCATGATCTTTTTACTTTTGCCACTGTTACTTATAGGCTAGAAGCAATAAACAGCTGTGCCCAGCTTTTAAGTGAGAGCTGGCTTTTCAGCCCTGGTGGCAGCAGGGTGACAAACTATTCCAAGTTGTTCCTTGGGATGTGGGGAGGGAGGAAGAGAGAAGCAACACTGAGTGCAAATACAATGAAAATTCATAAAATCCTAAAATCCTAGAATGGTTAGGGTTGGAAGTGACCTTAAAGATTATCTGGTTCCAAGATCCCTGCTATGGACAGGGATGCCTCTCACTAGATTGAGTTCCTCAAAGCCCCATCTGACCTGGCTCTGAACACTTTCAGGGATGGGGCATCCACAACCTTTCAGGTAAATCTGTTCCAAAGTCTCACCACCTTCCAAGTAAGCAATTTCTTCCTGATATCTAATTTAAACCTGCCCTCTTCAGTTTAGAGCCGTTGCCCTTTTTCCTGTCACTATCTGCCCATATAAAAAGTTCCTCTCCCTCCTTTTTATAAGCCCTCTTAAGGTACAGGAAATCCATAATAAAGTCTCCCCAAAGCTTGCCCTACTCCAGGTTGAACAACCTCAGCTTTCTCAGCCTGTCTTTGTAGAATAGTTGCTCCACTCTTTGAATATTCTTTGTGACCCTCCTTTGGACCTGCTGCAAGAGATCCACATCTTTCTTGTGCTGAGGACCTGGATGCAGCGCTCCAGGTGAGGTCAGGACACTCTGAGATATTATAATAAAAAAGGAGGTGCTGTGCTAAGCTTTGGTCTGTGCATGCTGCTGTCCCCCACTGACTGATCTGCAAGCAGTTTTAGCAGTAGTCATGATAACAGCGTGCCAAGTCCCTGACAGCTGGTGGCTGGTGACTGGTGGCTGATTTCTGCCAGTCTGAAACATCTCAGAGCCATGTGGTATATTTCTGCAAGAAAAACAAAACAGAACAAAGCCCCGAGCAGCAAAATATGGCTTGTGTTTGCATTTCTCGGTCTGAAGCAGAATTTTGACCACTGCTGATGTCACTGCAGCAACAGTTGCGGTTTCCATGGCAGTTAATATTACAGCTAATATTGTTAAAAATCTCATACAAAGGGAGAGGCTTTAAAAAGGCTGTAATTCATCTGCAGAATTCCCACTCGGTACATTTGACGGTTTTGCTTGTTTGTTTTTGCTTGTTTTCCTCAGAAAACCATTAGGGCGGTGATTTGGTGCTTTGGGTGCTGCACAGCTACATCATTCAGAACTAGTGTATGCTAAGTCAAAAAAAAGAAAAAAAATTGAAAAATTTGCATCAAATTAATTGTTTATAAGCTCAAAATCTTTCCTTAAGTCAGAAGGAAATACATCTCATGTATGGGGAGACACAAATTTATTGTTAGCCTAACTGGAAAGAGAACATTCCCATTGAAATACCCAAACACGGATTTTCTTCCAACTATAATCAAGTGTATTCAGTACTCAAGTAACACAGTACAACTCTACTAGGAATAATACTCTCAAAATTATCATGCAATTAGACTTGTGAATATCTACTCTTTCTCTGTGCTGCTATGATGGCCATTCTGGGTGAGAAGGTCAGGAACACCAGTGCTGCAGGAGGGAGAGGCTAGGGTGCCTTAGGGAGTAGATCTTTCCTAGGAGCAGTTCTGAAGACCCTTACATTCCAGCCCATTCCATGTTTCCCTGTCACAGCCTGCAGACACAAAGGTCTGTTGTTTTTCAGGCAGTCACTATACCCTAAAATTATATATAGTAGTGTGATAGAATTGACAGCTTTTGCTCAGGTGAGAGATACTGCTGGACAGCTGTACATCAAAACCATAGGATATTGGCAGCAAGGTAGAGAAACGAGTGTGACAACTCTTTGCAGTTTTGACATTAGACATTTTTGCCAGATTTACCGCATTCTGATTCTACTATTCTGGACAATTTAAGCTTGTATTTGTCAGTTATGGATATATCTGATCCATTGTATCTGATCCTATTATTCTGGACAATTTAGACTGTACTTGTCTGTTATGGATATATCTGGTCCATTGTATTGCCTTGGTTTGCTAAGCAAATAGAAGGTATTCACATCATATGCTCTTTACATTTAGGTATTTTCAATTGCTGTCCTACAGACTCTTCTTTCTTGCTATGTGAGGGTGCAGGGAATTCAAATTTTTAATTTCTCTAAATACAGTCTGCAGTGAGCCAGGCGAGTGTCCCTTTCTGTCCTCTTATGAGTGATTCGTGCAGTTTGATAGTTTTTGAGGTAACATTGCTAAAACCTTACAAGTTTTTTCAAAGAAGTTCTCAAGAATTCATTTCTTATGAGACAATCCTTTACAATTTTAAATCCTAATATTGCAGTCCAAGACAGTGTTATGGGCCTGTGAATAGTTCAGTGACTTTAGAACAAATTGGAAAGTGTACAAATGAATAAAAGTTCATCTTTATAGATGCAGTTTGCAAACTGGAATGAAATTACTTAAATAATGATTCCTTTTGTTTCCTTATGAACATGCAACTCAGAAATGGAGTTAGAAGTCTGGGACAGAATATGGGTGTTTAGAATGTTTCAGTAGTTTCAAGAGTCTACCACAATCAAAATTACTTACTAGTGTGACACATGAACTAGTAAGTTGCTGTAGCCTGTTTTGGGGGAAACAGCAAAATGGCCTTAAAGAAAAAAAAAAAAAAAGATTAATTAGTTAAACTGTGGAGAATTTTTTCCTGTGGTTTCAGAATGAGAAAATATATGAAATTTTATGTAAATAGCAGAAGGGGCTAATAAATGTCAAAAATATTCTTAAAAGAAATACTCTGTGAAATGAAGGATAAGAGAAGAAGATTGCTTAAAATAAAAGCTGGACAGTGTTTCTGACAACATGAAAAAAGATAACACCTCTTGTAATGATGTCACCTTTGGGGAAACAAGGCATCAGTATGCAATGTCTAACAAACTGTGGAGGAGACATTCATCCAAGAGAAATGTCATGCCCAGAGGTGCTGCAATTCTGACAGGCTGAGAAAAACATTGTAAGTCAGACAGCAATGCTCACTGTTGTGGAGCAAGAAACTTTTTAGTTTCTTTTCTTTATACCTAATGCGCAATATTAAAAGTATTTAAATATTTACAATTATATGCATTTTTATTACTAATTGTTATTTCCAATTATGGTTGAAAGTAAAACTCTCTTAATTGCTGAGATGTAGTTGTAGTGTCCTGGTAGATTACTGCTATTCATGAAGGTAAATAAGATTTTTCTTTAAGCAGGCAGAAGAAAGGTGAGAGTCAACATTTTTTAGTCAGACCATGTGTCTTTACTGAAAACCATGCTACAAAGTTTTTAACATAAGCAGTAGGTCTGTACTTGTTTTGTTGTAACAACTACTTTCAGCCATTCACAAAACAAACTTTTTTGACAGTTTTTTTTTCTTATAAGAGTTTTGAAAAGGTCAAAGCTTTTTGACCTTTTCAAAATGAAAGACCTCACTTTTTTTCACCAACAAATGACATTTTGAAAAATAAGCTAATCCTAGTGAAACAATTTTTTAAAGGTCATAACCAAATGACCTAAACCAAATTAAAAAAAATGTTTTCTTAAAATTTTAAATGTTTTCTTTTTTACATTCTGTTAAGAGACAGGAAATACTTTTGAGATATTTGAACCATTCCCAGGATGACAAGAGAATTAATTTTCCAGTTGCACTGTAATATGTGGAACATTCAGGTTTTAGACATGTTACATATTCATTGTTTTTCCACCCAGGCAGACAAGATTATATCAAGTTGCACAGGGACTTTTACATCTGAGTTTTTAGTATCTCCAGAGGTATATCTCTGCCACACATCTGGATATGGTGTTTGCCCACACTCTTGGTGAATTTGTACATATAGTTGGAATCATCTATGTTTCCTGTGAAGTAGACCTGGGAGAGTTGAAAGTTGCTCATCTTGGAGAATAGAAGACTAAGGGAAGACCTTATTTTAGCCTTTCAATATATAAAAGGGTCTTGTAAGAAAGATAGAGAAAGTCTTGTTATCAAGGCCTGAAGAGGCAGGGCAAAGAACAATGGTTTTAAACTGAAAGAGGTTAGATTTAGAATGGATACAATGAAGAAATTTTTCATGATGAGAGTGGAGAGATGCTGGTTGTCCATGGAAATTTCCCAGAGAAATGACAGATTTCTTTGGGACAGGTTGCCTAGGAAGTTGTCCCATATCCATGGAAGTGTTCAAGGCCAAGTTGGATGGGATCTTTGAATAACCTGATCTAGTGAAACATGTCCTTGACCATGGTGGGGGATTTGAAGTAGATGATCTTTAAAGCTCCCAAACCATTCTAGAAATCTATGATTCTTTGCTGCAAGTCTGTCTTTGGTGTTGCCCATAAACATTTCAAGAGTGAACTCTGACCCACCCAAATGGGTATTTGCCCTACTGTCAATCCCAGAGATGATCCAGCTGAACTTGGTGCTTATAATTGGAACCCGATGAAGTTAACATTCCAGCCACTTTCTTTTTACCCCCTTATCTAGTGCACATTTGAGTATTTGGTGGTAGCAATATTATAGGAGATGGTGTCAAAGGGTGCCTTGTTGATGTCAAGTCATGGGACATGCACTCTACTCCCATCCATGTATCATGGATCACATGATAGAGTCTGTATTCAATAACATGACAGAATATTGTATTTCTTGCAGTAGTTTTGAAGACATGGGTCTGCACTGACATACTTTTGTGAAAGGCAATTAAAGTTTTTCTATGTAAATATTTATAGCTCATGTCAACTCTCCAAAACATACTTTTTGAATTCAATTCTTTTAAAATGGGACCTCAAAGAAATAACATTTTTGGTATTTAATTCAGATGCTTCTGAGAACAAGTGAGCATCGGAATTATAATGAAAGTTTGTAAATTTGTGAGATGTGTATCAATTTTATAACTGACTTCTTAAAGGAGAGCAAAATACATTTCTACTGCACTGAGATCTGTCATATTATCTTGCTACTCTGTAGCAAGAGTTTTAATGTTCAGAACAGTTTAACTCCAAGTCTATATGGCTTTTGTGTTCGACCCTATTAGTGTCAGTGTTAATCATGAACACAGGAAGAAATGGACTCAGGTTCCATAAGGTATTTCTGAGAATCCCACTTATTGGACTAGCAGAGTAAGGAAAAGGACGATAGATAGCCTCATGGTCCTTCCCCATGGGAGAACTCCAAGGTGTAGAGTGTCACAGGATGCATTGCTGGTCAGGGCACAACACACAGAAGTTCGCCAGCATTGTAGTCTTCATTGGTCTCCTGGACTTTTCTTTGAGGAAAACTCTTCTGTTCACAGCTTCTACCATGAAAGAAATGGACTTTTGCATAAGAACTTGCAGGTTTGCTTTAAGGCAAAGACAAGGTCACACAAGTTATGTAATCACCAGTACCAAGTGTGGGCTGCCTGCAGCCTCCTGTTACCGTCAGTCCACTAAGTTTATCCTGCAGCCAAGGAAAAGTAACACAAGACAGGCCTGAGGCTGTGCTGTCCATGAAGTGTAGTACTGGAGAGCACAGCCTGTAACATGGATCAGTAACTCCTCAGTGTCTGATAGTCTTCTGGGTAGCCTCACTTTATCTCCCATATTTCATGTTCTTTGGGCTGCTTCCAGCTACTGCTGTGAAATAGGTGTCCTTCCAAAAGCAGGAGAAGCATCAATTGCAGCTGAAGTACAGACAATTTATACTCTTTGACCCTCTCCTTAGATAATGCTCTCATGTCATCTTAGATTTATCTTGTCTTTATGCGAAATGCTAAGTAAATACCCATAATCGAGAACAGGGTGGGTTTTGCCTTTATGGAGAAGGAATGAGCACCAAATGAATGCCCCAACTGCTTTTGTCACTTTACTGCCTATAGAGAGGAGTGTCAGCACACTGGATGGCTTCTCCAAAGAACAGTGTTGAAATCAGAAAGAAATTAATTGGAAAAGTTCTATCATTTTCTAATCTGCAACACTGGGGTGCTTACCAAGAATTCCAATAAACAGACACAGATGAAATTCAATAAAGTAGACAAAGTGTGGGCTAAATTTTTATTTATCTAGCAATGCTTGCAGTCATCTGCTCCTGTCAGAGTACCCACTATAATTTACACTCTGTGTGAGGAATAGAAGAAGGAATAGTTTGAATCAAGTTTAGTAGGTAGCAGGTTTATTTGTCTATCTTCTTTTTTGCTCCTTCCACTTTTTTTATTTCCCAGTAATTAACTTCCGTGGGTATTTAATTTAATTCTCTCGGCATCAGCCTTTCTGGATTATTGTTTTTCCAATATTTATTCTCTGTATGATGGCAGTCCTGGCTTGTGCAATTATCCTTAAGGGCATTTCAGTTTTTCTTACTTTTTTTTTGTAGTGTTTTACAGCCAAGTGCTACAAGTTTGATTAAAGTGGCAGTTTGGTCTGACTCATTTATGGGTTTTATGTGCCTTTTACTCCAAGTGCTACAACAGAAAGCTTTTAGTGATGGACAGAAAGCAGGGAAGGGGTTCTATATTTGTTTTGATTTTAAAGACTAAATTTAATCCTTAAGCAAACAAACTTTAAGTGAGATTGATGAGTAAATACTGTATTATTTGTATCCAAATTAATGGATTTTTCATGTTTGTGCCATTAGTATCTAGTAAGAACAGTGGAATAAACTGTGCTGCAAATGCAAAATTGCATAAAATATTTCATCTTCCATCCTTATGGTTTTGATATCTTATAATGCCATAAATTCCTGTCAGTGTTACTTAACAGGGAGAAATTGAGGACAGGATTAGGCTGTAGCAGTAGAATGTGGCTGCAGAAAGAGCAGCATGACAAAGGCCAGCTTGAGATTCAGCAGATCAGACTCTCCTTAGCTGTTTTTGTTGACAAATACGCTGCACTGTTCACACTAGAGTGAAAGCTGGCCCTTCCCATACTGTAACTCTGTAGACAGCAATCCCCCTCTGAAAAAAAGGTGAATTGTTAGTTTATCTCTGCTGTAGATCTTCTGAATCAAGAATATAGTGCTCAGATTAAAAAAAAAAAAAAAAAAAGGCTCTAATTCTCTTCCCATTTAAACAGTGGTAAATGAGAAATAATTCTGAAGAAGGAACTAGAAATGTCTGTGAGAAAACAGGGAAGAATTTTAGCTGTTCAGCTCGATAATAGATGTACATTAAAGGCTTTCCCTCACTGCACTATGTACTTATTCTTACTTTTTCAAATCTCATATTTTATAAGGGCAAGGTTTTTTAATATATTTATGAATTTCTGATTTTGTTTTGTAAAAGGCCTTTCTATTGTGTAATAAATGCTGAGAATAGTTTGAAAAAAATGTTGCTTTGTTTGTGAAGGAACAAAATCACATCTGCATATTAAGTCCAGAGGCTTAAAGTAATGACTTGGCCTTTGGTGGACAAATGTTGAATGACTGAATCATTGCCCCTTAAGATAAATAGAGAAATACTGCAGATGTAGCTTTTGCCAGTATGGCTTTCAGATACTCCTTGGGACTCCTGTGCCTCCAAATGCAATTGTCAACTGACCCAGAAATATCATGGCTGTTTATATAATTAGGTGGTTCACTCGTGATGGTTTAACTGCCACCAAATACAATAGCAAACAAAGTATTTTGTTTAGTTTGCAGTTTTAGCAAGGGATCATTTGAGTAGCATATAAGAGTAGGGAGATTTTTACTTATCCAGAGATTTTTTCCATGACAGATCCTCTTAAAAAAGATGTATGAGCAAAGCAAAATTTTGGACAGACCTCAAAGCAGAGATTTTCAGAGAGTACAGCTTAGATGCCATGAAGTTCAAGGCCAGGTAGTATAAGTTCTTGAGAAACCTGGTGTAGTGGGAGCTGTCCCTGCCTATTGCAGGGGGAGTTGGGACTAGATGATTTTTAAGTTCCCACTCCAACCCTTAATATTCTACAATCTGTGATTCTAAGTTTCTCAACTTTAAAGTTTGTTAGAAATCAGAGAGAAAAAAACACATCTTCTGTGAGAAAAATGCTGAAGATATCTTTTGACAGTTTTAAACATTCAGTGGTACTTTGACCTTGGTTAAAAATCTGGGCAGGAGGTAATTAAAATAAAATTTGGCTTTAAAAAATGCTTCAAAAAGAATATGTCAGAATTTTTTGTTTGTCTCTCTCTCTCTCTGGAAAACATTGCAGTGACATTGCAAATCATGATTATTGTGAAGAGAACTACTTATTAACAAGGGTAATCCTGACCATCTTATGAAGCAAACACAGGCAAAGAAAATATTATAAAGACATTAAAACAAAGCAAACTAAAAAAGTTGCTTCTTTATCTACCCACAATGGAAAATATAATTAATATAAACCAAAAAGTGTAGAGGAGTGCATGAGATGATAAAAAAGTTTTAAAAGGTGATAATTCTAAAAGATGGCAAGGCTTATGTATGCTGAAGTGCTTCCTAATCAAATGTAGAACATCAATCTTAAAGGAATAGGTGAGAAGAAGCTGCCAGGTTTTGCCAAACATGAAATCTGAGCTAGATACAATCTTTAACTTATGTTGAGAGCAAATATTCCAGTTTCTCCCACATCACCTGGGGAACGGTATGTCATTAGAATTTATACGTCTAATTATAAAAAATATTATTGATCAGCTGTGCTCTCAAACCAGACAATACTGAGGAGGTATCTATGTCAAGTGGACCTGGAAGGTAAACTTAAGTATCTCAGAAATACAGGGAACTTTCTTGGTCATAACACGTTGAATACCTGGAGTTTGTGGGATCAAGGAGGACCAGCACTGGTAGTTGCAAATATTGATATTTGAAAACTTTGCCAAAGCTGATGACATGTCTTTGCATAATGACTGTGTTTTCTATCACTTCTATTTTGTGTATTGTTCATGCTTTCACGTTGTTTTTCATACCTAAGTTAGGGTGTTTTTTTTTTTTTTTCCAAAGAGATCTATAAGGCATTGATGGCTTTAAGAGAATAAAAACTTGGAATTTTAAGGAGAAAATATTCTGTGAGATATGCTGTAAAACTGAAAGAATTTGAGAAGTAGCAGGACTAATGAATAGCCTAATTCTAATTTGTGATGGGAAGATCTATCAAAATTAATAGCACTTTTATATTTGTTAGGGGATTTTCTGAGCTAAAGAGAATATGTTACAGAATTACTCATGTGGATTTTTCAAAGTGATGATCAACAGGATAGCATTGGACTCTCACTCCAGGCTCCACTGGCTGTACCAGCTTCCCAAGGGCTATAATCAGAGTTTAGATGCATTACTCAAAACTAGGCACTTATATTTACATATTCTAATTTGAAGCTGAGTCCTACACAAAGTGTTGAGAAATTCTAACCCCTTTTTTTCTTTTTTAAATATTACAAGACATTCACTGTTTTACTATGGGATGCAGCCTTTCTGTTGTCTTTTGTGGTAGACTTAGATCAGGCATATTTTGCAGTCACTTCTAAAGGAAAATATGCCTTCGGATGGATATGAGGAAGGGATTTTTTTCCCATTCCAATTTTTTGAGATTTTTTAGCAATGAGTATGGATCAAGGTTTTCGTGTTACATTTTATTAGGTTTTTGTCAAGTCTACTTTTACGGTTTTCAGCTGTCTAAAATTACTCAAACAGAATGGCCCCTTACACAAAAGAATTATTTCCTAGGGCTATGAATAGCAGGACACAGACCCTGAAATGGACTCTGAATTCAGAAGGAACTAGCACAAAGAGAATGCAAAAGTGGCATGTCTGTGACAATCCATTTTGCCAAGCACAATGTAGTGCAGTTAAACTCTACTGTTTTGTACTAAATGGAATCTTTTTAAGAAGCTTGTCTCCATTTCTGAGTATGAGGTGCAGTAATCTACAAACCAAGAATGAGTGTATCAGCCTGTGAAATATTATTGCTGGGTCAGGAAAATTAGGTGAAATTCAGTATAACAAGGGCCTTTTTCTCTTCATCCTGTCATCTTGTTGTCCCATCTTTGCTATGCTCAGGTATTTTAAGAAGATGAAATATGTCATAACTGTGGAATAGCTCTACATATGTTTTGCATTTTAGCTTGAGTTATTTTATCATCGTTATTGACTCCTGCATTTATCCAACCCATCCTCCTAGCCATGAGATACACTGATCTAAATGCAAACTTGAACAATCACCAAGAAAAGAGATAAGTCCACATTTTTAACACAGGAGTGCAGGTGTTTTCTTTATAGAAGCTTACTGAGTTTGTGTATAAATTTTAGGGACACGCATTGTCCCTCTTAGTATTTTAATTTTTTTTTTATTAGGAGGGTATTTTATGAATGGCTTGATTTCTTTATTTGTAGTAAAAGCATGGTGAGAACTATGTTCAGTTTAATGGTATTCAGCGAAGTTGCAACTGATTTAATCAGGGGGTAGTGAGCATCCACTGTTTGAATTAATTAGAAAATAGGTATCTAACTGTTGATGCTGCCACTTTTGCTGCCTAAAAAAGCAAAACTACCTGCACATTTTCTGCTTCTGTATCTCAGAAGTGGGAGGAAAAAGGGCATGCTGGTTTTAGGATAATTAATCAAAATCTAGTAAGAAACACAGCTTACATTGACTAACACCATGATGAGTAGCAATGGCCTGCTAAGTATCCCAAAATTCTGTTAATAGAATTCAATGAAGTAATATTCAGGGAGAAAAATATTAAAATTTTTGAAATAGGCAGAATTCAACTGAGAATACTACAGCTTTACCACATTCGTAATTACTTTTGTCAAAGAAAAGAAAAATCTGTTGGAAGAAAATGCTAGTATATAGCCCGTCAAAGAAATCCCTCTGAGCCTGACTGAAGAAACTGCATTTCAGTGACCCTCAGAATGCTGCCAAGGTCATCCAGTCATCCAGCCCTTCGTTTCTGTGCTACAGCCATTCATGCAAATTAAAGCTGCCTGCAGGCCTGCTGCAACTTGCAATATGCACATAGCTCTTCAAAGATTTCTGAATACGTGCGAGTAGATTATTTGGGTTAACTTTCCTTTCCAGTTCTTCTTTTATTTGTCAGTTTAGGATCCTTATTACCTCTACCCTTTTTCATCTCATACCATACATCCAATTTGCACATTTTACAAGAAAGAATGATATTTTTTTTTGATGTGAAGTGAGATGTGGTCAAAGGGAAAAATTTTACATCAAGGGAGGAAGAAAGCCTGGAGAAAGCACGAGGCTGTGGCTGACACAAAAACCTAACATGTATTCTTACTTGTTTTGCTTCAGCAGTTTCAGTGTTTGTTGTTGTTCTCATAATTTTGTTATCACTGCAAGCAACAATGTAAGCAGCATTTTGAATTTCACTTGTTATGAGCTATGTTATAATTGTGTTGTTGCTCATTTGTGGCTGCATAGTGACTGAAACAGATGTGGCTTTTTGGGGTGAGCAGTGCTCAGGGGCTTATCTCTTTGTAATTGCTCAGGGCGCTGATGAATTCAAAGGAGATAAGCTCAATGTTATGGCAAAAAAAACTTAAACAAGAGTGAGGATGAAGAAAAAACACTATAGCTCTGAGTGCTGGGGCTATCTACTTGATATATACCCTTTACTCTTTTATCTGTTTGTGTATTCGTTTCATCACGTCCCTGTATAACTTCACATGTGCCAAAAGCGTAATAGGAGTTGCATTTTACAACAGAGCTGTCAGGCAGCCGAGCTCAGCCTTCTGTGTCATTTTGTGGAATTTTGGGGGCTGCTGTTCAATGCATTAAACAAATCCTACCTTTCAGAGAGGGCATGGTAAACTTAAGGGCTTGGTAAACTTAAATTTTGTGCTTTTTTTATAGGTGAGTGTGCCTTTATTTTTGGCTGAATCATACAGCTATAAGGACTTCAAAGCAAAAGATCACTCTTTCTCATTATTGCATTTTCCCTTTCCTGGAAAGCTGGAAAACTAAACAGTATGAATGAACATACCAAAGAATGGCCAAAACCAGATACAAACAGTTAAGAAAACAAACTCTTGGATGGAGTTGAAGGTTAGAAAACCTTAAGTCTCTTGTGAGAGAAGAGGATTAATTTGTTTCTGGTTGGACATCTGCTTAGAGCTTACTCTGTAGCTCATCCATCCAGACTTCGTATCTCACGGAATCATAAGATGGAGTCCCTCCAGTTTCTCATTTGAGACTGTGATAAAAGCATTACTTGAAGCCCTATTTCCTTCAGAGTTCCTTTCCTGCAGTGAGCTTCTGGTAACTGATGCAAAAACGCTTCTGAAATATTATAAGCTGTTCCTGTGGTACTTTGCCCAAGTAATTTCCAGTGATTCTTGGCATATCTTTATGTAAAGTGATCACTACTTATAAACATAGTCAAGATAATGCCAGCATAACTTCACAATCCGAGCATAGATTCTGGGGTTTTTTGTCAGTGTTTTGGAAACAAGCTCTTTTGCCTTTGCCAAGCGAGCAGGCAGCCCCTGGAGCCTGGAAACATGTGACTGGTTCTCTGCCTGCTTCCCCTCTTGAAACTCAAGATTTCAGGTAGTCTCCTCTCCTCACATTTTGCCAAAAAAATAACTTGATTTCTCTCTGCTTGTAATGCAAACTGTAGCTAATAATGAGACTGGAAGAAAGAATATTCTTGTTTTTTGACTGTTATTGCTGTCTTTTCCACCTTGGGCATTGTCAAGCTCAAAATGAGTTGAAAAATTTATATGTAGTTATTCAAAGCAGAAAGTATTGATAAGGGAAAGCTAGGTTTCTCAGACAATAACACTGATTTAATTTTCTTAAATTTAAGAAAGCCATTTAAAAATTTCTTCAAGTCACAGGGGAACACAAGTCAAATCTTTTGACATGATATACCTGAAATGTTTTAGTTTAGATTTGCTGGTCCATTATTTAACTTTGTTTGAACAAGTGTCTCATGATAACTAGAGCTATGGTGCTTTCTATCCCAGGACTTTATTGGTCAAAATCCATCATAGTTTTTGAGCTGATTGAATCCCATCTATGCATTAGTGGCAGTCTGTGTCTGTGATGCATCACGATTGCACTTCATTTCCAAATGGGCTGAGATCAGAGGCATAAATGGTTTTCAGACTGCTTCTGCATCATTGTTAGTAACTTTCTGGTTCTTAGTGTTTGTTGGAGGAAGTCTGAAGACCATTAATGGCATGGAAGAGATCTAAAGGGTTTGAGAGTTTTGAGCCTACACTAGCTAAAATGAAATATTTTGACTTGGGAAAAAATTCATTCAAAAATATCAAAGTGGGATACTTTGTAATACTTATACTGTGATTAAAAAAATAGAAAAAAATTTTAGATTAAACGAGTTATCAGATTGCCAGGATTTCTTACAGGATGGCAGCTTTTACTCATTATAGATTTCAGCTCAACTTGCTGATACTAAATTAATCCAAACTTGATAATAAATTCAGCTACTAAGAACTTAATTGTTGTGATTGGTGTAGGCTTTTTTTTGGTCCAATGACGTCATATACAAAATTTGAAATTCTTTCAGGCAATAATTAAATCTGCTGAATATTACATTTGCTATTGTTGATTGATACCAAAACTACTGCAAATTGAAAAAGTTCTTTTGTTTTATTTTGGAGGTTTTTTGTTTTCTTGATCTCCCTGTCTTGGTATGTTTAGTTGACCAAGTGGAGCCAGTATTCATCCAGGTCTCTAGTCTGACAAATGCAACAAATTAATTCTGAATAGCTATTGTCTACTAAATTACTGCTAGTCTTTACAAATAATGCAGAAGACACTGTCTTCTTAAAAAAAAAATTATTTGACTGCCTAAATTCACAGCTTCAGCTTAAGAGAATCATATGCAGTGAGGTATGCACACTCTTCACATTAATCTCTTTGGTTTTCAGTTTTTAGAGAAGGATGACACTACATAATCTGCTAGTGCAAGATGGAGAGACACTTAATTGCTCTGGCCTGGTAGGCCGTGTTAGTCTAACAAAGGCCAGCAATGATACTTGTTCTTCACTAATGTAGTTTTAAGAACAAGCTAATATAGACAGTCTGTTTAAAATATATTTAACATCACATTTTTGTTTAAATGACAATTTTGTACTTTTAGACCATAAATTTTATCTTTTAAATTTTGAGGCTTTTTTATAGAGTGAGTAAGATGTAATGGCTTTGTAGAAAAGTACATAATTTGTTCTGCTACTTCAGCACACCTTCTAATTTAGCAACCTCCCCAAACCTATGCTTGCATCATCACTGATTCACAAAATCTAATGGGTCTTTCCTATAAAGGTACAAAAACCCTTTAGGTTGTTTTTATTCTACACTCATACTGCCGGATCAAGCACAATACACCCACAGCCTTTCTACACAGAGTATTTGGCTTACCATGAAAGGCAGAAAAAGAAAGAAAAAAACAAGCCACAAAGCCAGAGCAGTGCAGTGAGGGGGAGTGCTGGAGCAGTCCGGAAGAGAACTCTGTCAAATACGTGCTTCCCACACTCAGTCTGCTGCACCCATTCTGCTCCTTCCATTGGGAGAGATGGGACAGCTATGGCCAGGAGGGGGAATGGTAATGCAAAGGAAAAGTATCTTAGTACAATATGATAGAAGAAGCAAATATAACCAAAGGGCTTTATGTTAAATATTAAGTAGTGTAAAAAACCAAATGGAAACAATGGACAGTACCTTTTTCCCAGTCTGTAAACATCCATACATTCCTGCTCTGAGGATACTCTACTCATGCATTAGTACATTTGTGACAGGGTTACATAGTAGTGCTTTTCAGTTATTCCCATGTTGCCTAGGGTACTAAATGAGTTCTGCAGGGGCTTGCTTTGCTGTTTCATTGAGTTTCCTTTGTGAGGGAAAACTGCCCATACTCCACAAGGCAAAATACAATTTTTCTACCCATTCAGAAAGAAAAATAAGGCAAAAGAAAGAAGCTTGATATGTAGGAAGTAAATGATGTAATCCATTTCTGCTCTCTAATTTGAAGCTTTTAGGAACAAAAAAAAATACTTAAATTTGCTCATATAGCTAGCAACAATCAACAGTTTCTGCAACAAAATGGCCATGCACTTCCAAACCAATAGGCTGATTATTGTAAGAGTGCCAGTTATGCTTTCAGATAAGAACACTTTTAATTTTGGCCATATTTTTTTTAGTAGGAACCAGTAAATTAACTGGAGAGAGGTAGCTGGTTCCCACCTTCCTTAGCTGCATGGTTGAATAAACATGCATGCATTTAGCAAATGGCAGTGCTGGAGCCATGAGGGTCTAAGTACAGAAATATGGGATGATTTGAAGGAAAAGGTTATGTCTTACTGTACAAGCTGAGGGAACAAAGAGTAGGGGAAAGATGGAAATGATCTTTCAGGCATACAGAGCTGTGTAAGTGAAGATTGGAAGTGTTCCAATAAGCTCAACCTGATTAGATCGATCAGTGAGGCAAGTTAGCATGCACTTATGTGATCATTTTAGTGTAGATTGGGTGGACAATTTTGAATAGCATCCCTAAATCATCTCCACCTACAGTACTTAATCCATGGCAAGGAATGAGCTCGTGCCATGTATTCCTGCAGACTAAAAGAAAACCAGAAGATGAACAGTAGGAACTTAGGGCCTTCTATTTTCTCAACCATACTAAAACAGATCCAAAGTAATCTTTAAAATGTATGTAGTGTAGACACTGAGTCCATTGCACCAATTATTTTGTTCAAAAGATCAGCTTCTACTAAACTTCTTTCTAAGACAGATACAAGTTTACATTTAAGTAGCTTGTTCCCATCATCTAGTTTAGATTTAGGCTTTCAGCTTCTGCTTCCAGACACAGTTTACATGCCTTCAAATCTCCTAAATTTAGGGGGAAAATAGTTTGCATCATCATCATCATCATCATAGTTATCATCATATGCTTATAAACTTTATCTTTCATTTTTGATTGCTTAAAAAGCATTTTTTGAAGTGCTAATGGAAAGCAGTGGTGGAGGGGTTAAATATGTACTTTCACTAAAACATTGGCATTCTTCACTCTGTTCTGAGACATGCCAAGGTAAAGAAATGTGTGAATTATCTTTTGCTAGTGTGAAACTAGCAAGAAAAAAGAAGACAATATGTTCAAAAAATCAGTTTCGCAGGATTTGGAATCACAAGCTCTGAAAATCTTAACAGAAACCAAATGGTTTCTTTGTGGTGTTACTACAGTACAAGAATATAGATTGCATAGGGATTATGCTGTGTGTTTCTCCCTTAACTTACTTGAGTTTCTTTACATTTTAACCTTCACATTGGCTTTTGGGGATATTGAAACAATTATAGTTTTTCTATCGTGTACTTTATCTGAAATTTTTGATATACATTCTCAGCTGTAACAGTTTTTGGTTTTTTTCCCTCAGTAAAGATAACGAAGGTTATAGCAGAACTGAAAAAAGAACAGTTTTCATGAAGGACACATATTAGTGTGGACTGAGGGCATAATTGAAGTTGTTTTTGATGTAGTTGGAAACAGCTGAGTCTGAGACTGCTGTATGCACATGAAAGCTCTGTTTCTTACAGTTGTGCTTACTGCAGCACTTTTCATTGCAGCACAGAAGTACTGGCATATCTGAAGTACTGAGATGTCTGAATTTTGCAGCAGAGACAGAAGCAGAATGAAAATTCAGTGGACATGGGATTCTGAAGTCATAGATCTCACTGCAAAAATAAAAAAGGGAGACTGTAAGGGAAAGTGTGAATTTCCCTAAAGCTTGCCTTTGCTGCAGTATTCGGAACTGGAAATATTAATTTGAAATATTAAAATATTTTTACAAATCCTTACAAGTATCCAAAGCAAGTATGAGGGAGTAGATACTATTGCGAAAAGTATATATAATGTGGGCATTCTAAGGAAACTGGCATAGGGGACACCATTTGAAAGACAAATCTGAAAGAGGAATCTAATCTTAAATCAATCTTAACATACAAATACGTAGAAGAACAAGAATGAAAATCCTGCAAGGATAAGTAACCAAGACTAGTCAGGCATTAGCTTCCCTCCCACTACGTACAAATGACATAGTCCATGCTGGGAGAAATTATGTTTACTGAGACAGATGACATGGAAGTATGGAAAGTGCCTCATTGCAGAGAGCTATGGTAGTAGCATCAGGTGAAATTGAAACAAGTCAAGGAGGGATTTTGCCGAAGTTTTATGTGGAAAATATGTGGGATTAGAGAATGTCCTCAGTCCTAAAACATAAAAAGATTAAATACTCCAGACAGGAAAACATCTAGATATGATATCAAAATCAAAGCAGAAGCAATATGACTCCATCAGATCAGTAAGACAATCCAGAGTGAATCCTCAAGGATGAATTAGAACCAGGTACAATTTTTTTAAAAACTGTATCAATTAATTTTAAAAAGGGGAAAAAAAAAATTAAACAATAAATGCTTTCTTACAGTGAGTAACAGCCAAGCAGTTATTTACAAATAACAGTTATTTACAAATTCTAGAGAACTCTAATGGGGAACGAATCCTAAAAAACAGAGATTGAAGACAACTCATGAGTTTCCATATGTAAAGTACTAGAAATCAGCTCTGTACAACCAGAAATAAGAAGCCATTTTCAGAGTATATGGCTCTGTCCTGGCAAAGCTGTGATTTGACCTCCATGAAAGATCATTACTGTAGAATCAGAAAATAATGTTACCCCATATTGACTAATCATTATGGTGGTTGTAAAACAACTGCACAGCAAATTATAGATCTTGAAACAACTGAAGGTACTGAAATGGACATGGCTGTCAGTGTCTGCTTCATATATTGATGATAATCTTGTGTGACCTTTCCAGAGAGGGAATATTTATATCCTGTGGAGTCATAAATCTGGCACCTGACATTTAGTTTTTGCACATAGAGCTGGATGAAATGTTCAGTACACTGATGTCTTTGCAATGCTGTTTTGTCACTACAGATGGCTCTGCACAAGCACAGAGGGAAAGAAAAATTCTGGTGTCTTTATGAGGATATCAACATCCATCCAGGAGAGGTTCAGTGGGATGAAAACATTTTAACTACCATCTTTCATGTACAAGTCATAAGCTGTGACAGTGAGGCAGAAAACAGCCAAGGATGGTAATACTTATAAAGAGGGAAGGACAAAGAACTAAAATTAGAGAACCTTTCTTCTTAAGATACTAGGATTCAGTATCCTATTTATCAGAATGAAGAAAGTGAGTCTGATTCTAGTGGGTTAGGGCAGATAAAAATAATGCCTGCCTCAGAAGTGGAAGTGGAGAGCAACAGTATGGAGATACTATGACACCTGTCTAAATTTTGGCCTCATTTGTGGGCAGGAGAATCTACATCAGTATCTGGGCAAGAATACAGAATAACAGACCCCAGTAGTACAGTGTGGAGCATTTGAAACAGTGTGATATGTGGGTGATCCCATTATATTTCTGCTCTGAGCTCCTGGACAGGTGAAAAGATGGAAAGAATACTGATGGCAGGAAAGTTAAAAGAATAGCCAGATGTTTGTGGGAGTGTACTTTTTAGTGGGATTCAATTCTTCTGTGTCTGTACCCAAATATAGAAAGAGCTTTTGGCTTAATCATTAGGGATGAAGTGGTACTACCAGCTTAACTGTGGTTATCCTTCTGTTAAAATTGAACTCTCAAATTACTAAAGTTCATTAGTGAGAACCATGGGCAAAGCCTCCAAACTGTTGACATAGCATGTTGCTGTATCTCAATGCTGGGAGATTTAGAATCAAAGAACCATAGAATATCATGATAAGCTGTGTCTTTATGATAGTTGCTCCACACCCTGAACTTTCCTGGACAATGGTAAACTGCTAAAGTGGTTACTGTGCATCATCCTGATTTAATCAATTTTTCAGCTTTAAAAAATAAGCAATAAGAACTCAAAATAGCTATTGAGTGACATGACTGATTAGCACAGCATGCATAAGTCATGTAGAGCAAAATATGCAAGAAATGTATTATATTTTTTGGAACACAGATCTGTACCTCTGGGATGTCTTAATCAGGAGCTAATGCAAAAGCATTTATGTCCCATTGGGATTTGCAGTTTCTGCTAATAGATTCAAGAAGGTTGAATAAGATGAATGTGTGCAACAGTTTTTCACATATTTTAAAGAAAAAAGAAAAGAAAGCTTTATGGTAAAGCTGGAGAAGGGAAAACCAGGAAAAGAAAATATTTATTAGAGATTCAAAGGGATCTATTACAGCTAAATGTTTTAGGAAACTGCACACCAGATCTAGACAATAACCAATAGAAACACCGAAGTGATTGCAAGCAAGCTAGCAAGATTTGGTTTTTTTAGGGTCAGAGAAAGCCTCAAGTTTGAATAAAAGAATTGAGAATGATATTGTGGTATTGGCATATGAGGTGTAGATAAAATTATCACTGAGAGTCCATCGCCATATTGCTTCTCTCCTCATAGATTAGTTTTGATGTAAATTCTGCAAGTTTGGAAGAGGATATGTTACCAAATAGCAACTTTGCATACAGTCAGAAATAACACAGCAGAAATTCACATAAAAGTAAACTGAAGTAAAAACAAACAAACAAACAAACCACCATAAACATTCTTTGGCATTCTTTGGTATTTTCTTTATTGGGTTGAAAATAGAACATGGGGAATGGATGCCAGTAACAAAGTCAGATAAAAAACCCTCAGGTTTCTGAAGGGAGAGTATTAGCAAGAAGGTCAAAAGTCAGAATGTAAGTACAGTAAGAACAAAAATAATCTAGTAATTTAACGATAATTTTGCCATATTTTGGGGGAGGGAAAACAAAGTCTTAGAATCATTCATCTGTGACTGTTCCCTGAAGCTCAAGGAATGAAGCACTTTTGCTGTAGTCCTGAGTCATCTTAAACTGTTGAATATGTGATTATTTTACATGTGATTAGAAAAAATCCCAAACAATAAAATCTTTAAAAATTTTAAATACTTAAAGTGTCTAGTGGACAAATAGAAATTGTCAACTTGCAAACTACCAAGAATTTCAGGCTTTTACAGGCAGCAGAAAAGGTTTAGCAAATGGTAGCGATCAGTTTCAAGGTTTTAAGGTAGTCCTTATGGAAATAACTAGTGTACCCTGAGGTGTTTGTCACAGGCTACTTAATAATGACAAAATATTGTCAATGACAGGAAAAAAAAATCGTAGGGAACATCTTATCCTGGGTTATGGGTATGGGTGTTTCAGGACTATAACACAGTTATGCAGAAACATCTCCTTGGGCTTTGGGGGATTTTTAAATCTCAAATCCATATCATCATCCTAATAATTTATCTTAAAGAGAACACTTTATAATTCAAAATCAATCATAGATAATTTATAAAGTACTATTTTTAAAAAATAATATATGTTGAAGCTATATAATCCAATAGATATAAATTAAGACATAAAGTGCTAATGTTTGTACACAGCATATTGAAGAAATGTTTTTTGCCATCTAGATAAATTACAAACATACCAGAATATTTTATTAATGTACAAGAGAACTGAAAGCTTGCTGTGACAGACTTTTCTTCTTTCTTTGTCCTCAAATTAATTGAGCATTTACATTTTAAATCATGGCCTGATACAGTCTAAATGGCCAAATGCAGCAAAAGAACGTTTAATTAATGCCTGCATTTATTAGCAATTTTTAACTATAGTCTGCTGCAATTTGTAAAAATTATTATAAATCACTTGAGTGTATACTCTGCATTTGGCAGAATGAAAATGTACTTAACTTTCAGTGATCAATTTTTAAAACAGTTTGTTCTACTTTAAAGCCCAATGTTATGGACATTTTCAACCTATTGCCTCATTAACTACATTCATATTAAAATACCACTCCATTTCAAATGAGAAGATAATTATAATACCTTGAAGCAAATGAGATGTTATTGCAATAATTAAATCTGAAATGAGATGCAGATAGTTTGGACCTGCTGCTTTGCTGGCTCTTTAGTACTGAATACTGTTTCCATTGGTCACACTGAATTACAATAATGCATACCAATAGCAATGTAATACCTGATAGATTAAAAGTGCTCTTGCAGGCTACAGGCTGAGAGTTTATTAACAACTGGATACTTTGTTCACCATTTGCAATACATTATTTTCCTGTGTAGCTTTTCATTTGTGTACTCTCTGCATAGAAGAGGAAAAAGAAGAAGGAGTAAAGAAGAAGTAAATTTCATCCTCTTTCTTTAATTTCTGTCATCATGGTGATGCCCCTCTGCCTTGAATAGCTGAGACTGTAGAAAAAGTCAAGGGGAAAGTCACTTACTATAGACTGTTCTCACTGTACTGTCTCAAGACTAAATATACCAATCATGTCTAGCTGAGGAAGAAGTTTTTACTGCCTTTTTTTCCCCCCAGCTCTTAGAGACAGCAATGTGGGGTTCAGAGTCAGGGCCGTCTCTGTGGAAGAACAGTAATCCAAAAGTTTTTACAATCAATTGACCTCATAAACCATAAATTTCTCAGTTCCTTTTGTCCATATTCTGTCTGTATTTGGCTCCTGCTTTCAGGAGAGAAAGCAACAGAAGATATTTTGCAGTTGAACTTGAGGAAGGGAATTTACCTTTAGGAAAAACTGCAGCCACACTTTATCTTTTTTCTTATACAGCATTCAGTTAAATTTAAATTTATGGACAGGTAAGTTATATTCTATACATTAGTTGTTGATTGTAATTTTAATGCTACTGATCAGCATTAATAAAGACACTGTCAGGTAATTTTGCCATCTTATTTCACACATATCCTCATAAAAGTAGTATTTGTAAATGAAAATCCTACAAGCTGTAATACTAAACACTGCAATGGTTTCCTAAGGTAATCCTAACCTTATTTTTTATGACTGGTTGTTTAACTTGATAAAATATAGAGCAGACATATAGTATAGAAAAAAAACCCAACAGTATTTCATATTTCTTGTTTTGTATGTACTCCATTGCTGGATGTCTTCCAGCATTATATTTTGATTCTGAGTGCATTATTGTTTACATAAAAGGTTAAAAAAAACCCTACAAACAACAAGAACAAAAAAAAAAACCCCTGCAAAAATTACAAGCAGAGATTAAATGGACAATGCAGAAGGGGATTTTCAGTGACATGATTTCCATTTGGCAGAAGGCTGTTGCATTAACAAAAGATGTGATTTTCCCCAGAGGCAGTTTACCATAAAATCAATGTTTTGTAAAAGTTTTATCCCATTTTATGAATCTCAATTCACAGCAGAACTGTGAATATGCAGGTGGTATAGAAACCACATATATTACATTTATACTGCTTTAACTAATAGGCAATCTGGTAACTATCAAAGGAGAATTCATATCAGGTAGGTGATTGCAGCACGTCTGAGTTCCCTGGTGGCACGGCATAAATGGCACATTGAGACATCACAGAGAATTATCTTTCACACTAGAAGCCAGTTACTCTAGGTTTAAGGCTGTATCTAGGCAATCCAAACACCCCCTGCTCAGCTGCTGCCTAACCTGGGTAGTGCTTAGAAGTCATTACGTGGCTTTCTGCTTGGTGATAAAAGTCTCCCACAGTTGGTCTGCAGCAGTCTGCAGCTCTGCTTCTGGTCAAACACCAGTGCCAGGCACAGCCACTCATTCTCCTTCCAACCCAGCTTCACCAAGGCTCCAAGAGATGGGCAGAGGACAGCTGTTCTCCAATGTGATGGGACCCCGTTCAAAATTCACCTGCAACTGGTTTCATGTTGCAAGTAGATTCAGAGAGAGAGTTAACTATGCCCATGCTGAAGTGAAAGGATAAAATTTACAGTGATTGAAGGACTCCAGGGCTGAAGAAACATGCCAAAAGAGATCTGATCATGGCAGCATGGAGCTTGTTCTGCTGTGGTTTCCTCCCACCCTGGAGAGCAAGGCTGCTTTCCAGAGTGACTCCAGCATTACTGAAAGGAGAATTAGGACAGGAGAAAGCACAAGACTGTGGGCCTGGTGATTTAGGACATGTTTGGAAATATCCACAGACCATTTTGTCTTCTGCTGCTTTTGATGTCTGCGAATATTTGTTTAGGAAATCCCAATTTTATTTCTGTATCCATGTGGGTAATTGTAATTGTTCTAATCAAAGACAGGTGCAGGCAGTGACATGCGCCAGTTATATGGGAATATGTGTTTAGATGTCATTTTGTTTTATTCTTTGTAGTAATTTTACAGAGCAGAAATCTTCTGATTTCTTTAGGACCAATGGCATATATATGACAGATTATCACAATGCTGCGCAAGGCTACAGACTTTGTTTCCTTGTCTCCTTTTTTACTGCCACAAATCTCACATTCCTTTCACCACGTTGCTACAGGTTTAACAAAAAAAACTCCAACAAAACAAAACCCCTATGCAGACAAACAAAAAACCCAAACAAAAAAAAGAGAGAGAACAAAAGAAGGCTCTTATATGTCTAAAACCTTAGAGTCACTTGGAAAGCCAGTGCAATGGATTTACTCCTGAGCAGACAGAGACACCTTTCCTCAGCACTAGGTCAGGCACACAAACAAGAAGGAATACAAGCAGGAGATCAAACACTTGCAGTCAGCACTTTTACTGGCTGGTGCAGGAGAGTCTTCTCCACAGTGGGGTTTTTTTTTCACTGAGCCCTTGTGAAGCTGTTAGCTCTCCCTTACCACTTGTGGAGATGCTCAGCAGGTGGCTCTGGAAGCTCAAACACATTTCACAGTTTCAGTGTCTGAGTGATTTTGCAATTTCAAACATGCAGGAACCTTTCATTAGATTTAACTGTGTTTTTAGAGACGGGGTCAGCATAAAGATTTCTTTCACTAACTGGGAAGCTTAATTGGATAATCCTTAAATGATGAAATACATAACAGACTGAAAGAACGCTCTGAAGTCAAGTGTCATTATTTTATCCTGTGATATGGTGTGAGTACTGAAATTTCAGATTTTAGGGTGCAGGTAAAATTACAGGACTCTCCCAGGGAGCATGTACTCCTTTATTTGGAGTATACAAATAACTTGTGTTGATTGGAAGAGGGTGGTAGAAAATCCCTGCAGGTTATCTTTTGATTTTGATATCTTTGAAACTGCTTCTTCTTGGACCTTAAAAATCTCAGGACATAAAACTTTGAGGCCTGACACTTTTTTGAATACAGACTGAAGTAAATGTGTTTGCAGTGAACAATCAAACTTCAGTTGCTTTTAGCATTTTTATCAACATTATTTATAATAAAAACCAAAATATGAATGTTTACATTGTTTTATATTTGTAATTCTGTCTAAAGAAGAACATTTGAAAAATTACATCTTCTGAAGTTATTTCTTAGAGCTGTTTCTGTGGCCAAAACATATAGCGCCAGGTAGAAAGCATATAAAGGAATAAAAGCACACCTTCCTAAACTGCAAAACTGATAATTAAATATTAAAAGCTCAAAGTACACAAAACATTCTTTTTATAGTATGCTTTCCATAATTTCAGTCTAGCATGCAATAGGAAAATGAAGATCAGAACTGAGTTCCTAAAGGAGTTCTGGGTGTGATAATTGGTCTTTTAGTGAGAAATGGTTATGACAATAAGGCATCTTGCATTTATTCTGATGTGCCACATATCATGCAAGTTTTTATAATTCATGTGTCTATTTATGTTATTTCTTTAACTCACAGTTGCCTCATCTGCGCCGCTCCAAAATTTATGTCTTAAACAGCTCATAAATTAGAATCATGGAGGGCTCTCTCAGTGAAAAATCAAGTGTAAATGATTATTACTTTATAAAATAGGGTTTATATCTGTTATCATATGCCTGATACTCTCAGAAAGTTACCAGAATGGCTTCTCAATTGTAAACCAGCCTTTCCTTTCCTCCTCTTAATTCTGGCATCCTTATCTTACTCAGGTGGCAGAGAGAAGCTACAATAAAATGAAATTTCAAAGTAAGTTACATTAGGACTGAAATGTACTAGTTATCAATGACAGGAAGGGTGCTTGGACTGAGTTTGACATTCTAGCTTGTATCCACATAATGGCATGAACGCTGTCACCCAGACTTCTCCACAGAAAATAATTGTTCCAGATCAGAATGTGCAAACGAGTAAGAATCTGTGTAGTGTGAGTGACAGCAACATTAAATCCCCACTGCAGAAGTGTAAAGACTAACTTCACAGTATGGAGACACCTAACAGAGACTTACTGAGTCATTTCATAGACTTTCTGGGGCTCAGTAAACATTTTATAAGTCTGTTGTGTATTCACAACGTCAATTTTAAATTTTAAATATTGTTAAAACTTTTTGGAAATCAGTAAGATGTGCCTGTTGAGATTTTTTAATGAACAGAATTGTTTTACTTTGGGTTCTAAATGAAGCTTCATGGCTGCAGAAAATGTGGCAAAAATGTTACTCAGAATTTAATGTCTCAGGATACCCCATGAGGCAAGAAATTACCAAACTTTTGCTTACAAGTTTGAAATATGTAATTCCTGTTAAGCATCTTTACCTTTTGAAAGCTATCCAGTACAAAACAGCTGTCCCTAGTGTTTTTCTTACAGAGTTTTTGTGTTTGTTTGTTTGCTTGTTTTGCAATAGTTCAGTTTTTTCCCCTTAAAATGAAAACAGTAATTCATAAAAGTATGTTCTATATATATGGGGGAAAAAAATAACAGCTAAGAAAGAAAATCTCTCTTCACATATCAAATGCCTCTTGGCCATTGGTAATTGATTACTTTATTCCAGTCTCAGTCCTTTCTACTCAAGTCTTCTTTCACTAGGTAGTTCATCAACTGGTTTCTACTGTCATCTTTTGTTCTAGTTTCAGTGACTGGTTTTTGTAGCTGAACTTCTTACCGTTCAGAATATAGCTGCTTTTTTGTTTGTTTGTTTTTAGTTTTGAGACCGATAAAAGCGTATTAAGGTTAAAGAATGCAAAAATTCTCCATCAGTTTCCAGAGATGAGAATGTCAGAGGTTGAAATTGGGTAAGCTCCCTAGTAACAGAGACATAATAAACAACATTCAGAATACAATAATCTGAGGTTGAAGTCAGTAATGATAAATTCATTGCAGTGCTCTAAAGTGTAATCTTCTTCTTTCCACTAGCCTAGATTTCTTTCCTTTCTCCATCCTATTTCCAGTTATTTGTACTTCACTATTCATTAGTAAATTGTGACAGTACCAGTTATTATTGCTACCTTTGTATTAATGTGATTTGAAGTTGTTGTCATCTCTCAAAAGATTGTTCTGGAACCTCATAATAATGAAATACTGAAATTTTGATGGTCATAGCTGCTTGCATGATTTACGTCAGATTATACCAGCTCCCTAGCTGGCCTGTGATTCTGTGGCCTCTATATACAGAAATACAGTAGCATTTTGAATATCATAAATTAGTAGGTTTTTTTCTGGGAGGGTCCACTGGAGCAGTGTTGAAGCAATATGGTTTTGTGGAATATGTATTGATGCATTTAGAGCTGTTAGCATCAGTCAAAAGCTTCATTTGAAAACAGAAGCTTTTTTAATTGTCCTAGAAAAGGTACTCCATCTCTGTCTAGATATGTCTGATGCCACTATCCCTGCTTTCTCTGCCCTAATATTTAATAATGACTACCGCTCAATTCTCAGAAATGTAGTTGCCTAATTAAAATTAGATAACAGTAAAATAACAATACAGGAAGGCAGGAATCAGTGAGGCTGAGTTATATGCCTTAATGTATTTTTGTGTCCTGCTAATAAAACTGTAGTGGTGTACAACCAGTTCAGCAACCTCAGAAGGATTCACATGATAAAACTACTGAAGGCTGCCTACCTACCAGATTATTGGTGATACCACATGGCAACAGATCTACCACTGGAGTACTTTTCCTTTGCTTGTGTTGTTCAGCCTTTATTCACAGTTTGCAGTGTGCCATTCAGAGGTTAGTGTTCAGTGGTTCACCATCAGAGTCATCTGTGGGCCAAAGTCCTGAAATTTGGAAAGCCTTTACGTATCGATCTAAGCCTTTTACCTTATATATGGCTGCTGGAACAGGAATGAAAAATGTTAATGCTTGTGTCAGTATAATCCATGAAAACTGCATTTTCCTAAATGCAGAGTCCATTACACTCCTGGCCAAGCTGGAAATAGCAAGAATTGTGGGGCTTCTCCTCCTGTGACATTCTGAAAGACCTCTTTCAAGACTAAAATGAAATTAAGCTTAAGATGTGCACAGTGAAGTGGCCATACTTCGCTCTTTGAAAAGGAAAAATTCTGCCTTTACTTTGCACAAACATTTCAGAATGAAAAAATAAAGGCTTGCATTTACTGGCCTTATTTTTCTTTTGCCTCACTGTCAACAGCTGCACTGTACCTTTTGTTGTTTGTTTGTTTGAGTATAAATACACTGTGAAGACATATGCCTCAGAGTAAAGATCTGTCATTAATTGTCTAATTTCACTCATGTTTGTACACTAATCTCAGTTAAACAAATGATGCATGGAAGGATTTTCTTTCATTTTACTTACAGGCTGCTCCTGTTATGAATGATAGGAGACACATTCCATTTCGTCTTCCTGTTGTCCAGGCTGGCAGCATTCTCCATTTAACTTTCTAGCAGACATCTTTTTCTAGATACCTAGTTATTCATTCCACTACATATAGCTTTAATTTATTAGAGATGGAATGGATGAATATAGGAAATATTTTGTAAGAAGGAATTAGAGTCTTAATAGCTTAAACTAGGAAAGAAAAATTTAGTTATTGACATTTTTGTTTTCTTAAAATGAAGATTAGAAAAGTCAGCTGGTTATGACAAAATCTGATCTTCATCATTTGAGGCATTTTCAAGGTAGACTAATTCAGCTACCCCTGATCCATTGCCACTCAAGTGTGACACCCTAACCTCGAGCTGGAAAAAATTTTAAGCACGAAAAATTTGTTGTACCATCTCAGAGTAGGGTAAAGAAATTGAATGAAAATCTGTATAAAAGGCTGTACATTAGTTCAGAACCAGGTCAATGCCAGATCATCTTTCCACCTCTTTGTGACTTGGGGGCACAGAAAAGGCACATCTGATTTTGAAAGGCTCTTGAATCTTCTGGCCTTGTATGAGCCAGTTTGGGTCTCTTACCACAGCACAAGTAATTGTCAAGTACAGTCATTTGAAGTAACAAGAAAAAACAAAATGTCTTACTGTGTTTTATCAATATAATTTAATGGGTAAGATTGCTTTTGTCTGGTTTAGAGGCACACCTGAATAGACAGAGTTACATTTATTTGATTTAGCTTTTCTGTGTCATTCTGTAGCAGTTTGACAGCAGTGTCAGTCTTCACTGACAAGCACGTGGGGCTTCAAGAATACAAAGATATAAGAGATGCCTCAAAAATAAGTGTGACAAGGCTAGTTGTGGCTGTCAAAAGAAAAGATCTAACTTGGTAGTGTTTAGAAGCGATGATGTTTGATTTGAATTCTCAAGAATCTGGATTATGAGAATAAACAACAATAATGACAGTGCAAATATAGAGTACATAATATTGAACTATGATGCATATAAATGTATAACTGCATTATTTATATTTCACCAAACATTTCCCTGGAAACATTCAAGGTTATCCTAGATGGGGCTCAGGAGCCTGATCTAGTTGAAGATGTCCTTGTCTAGAGGGGGAAGGTGGGGGGGCTTGGACTAGTTGATCCTTGAAGATCTCTTCCATCTCAAACTATTCTATGATTCCATAATTCTGTGTTATCTTTGTTGTTAAGAATCTTTTCAATGGAAATAAAACAACTTAGAGAATTCTAAGGGGAAGAAGTTTCATCATACAGATGCAGTTTTGTTGCTTTTCCATGGTCGTGTTAAGTGGATGGCTCTGGGAGTCATTCACAAGAAAATCATTAAGATGTAACCCACCACTAAGAGCTCTGAGTATTTACATAGGTTTTTTTCTCTGTATAACCCTTCAGTTGAAGGTCAGCTAGGTATGAACTGTAAAATCTTAAAAATGTCCCTTTCCCCAAAACATTACTTTATTCTCTTTCTTTCCCCATACTTGCAAAGAAGAAAAATATTTCGTAATTGCGTAAGTCAGTATTTATTATAGTTATATCCACAGTATTCCTGGTGTCTTTCAAATAAATGAAAAGGATTTTTTTTTCTTTCAATCACAAAGGAACAATGATTATGGAAGGCAATTTTTTTAATACACGAAATTTAATCTGAATAAAAATATGAAATTTTCTCAGATACTGTCTTGTATTTTCTGCACAATACTATGACTCAGGATTAAAATTATTTCAGTCTTTCAGATGCATTTCTGTATATTGAAATGTTTAGGTTTCTGTAAGGGTAATCATTAGTCTGCTTTGTAATGGCTGGTATTGGGATTTCAACATAATATTTTTTTCCTTTAAATTACTGACACCTTTAAACTTAATTTCATTCAAATACACATGTTTGCTGGGAATAAATTACAGGCATGAGTAGGTAGGTGAGTAACTGTCTCATTGGTAATGATTATAGCTTTGTACATTTTATTGGGTTTGGCTGGGACAGAGTTAATTTTCCTCATAGCAGGCCCATATTGCTGTAATTTGGATCTGTGACTAAAACAGCATTGGTAGCACATCAGTGTTTTGGCTATTGCTGAGTAGTGCTTACCCAGCATCAAGGATATTTCTTTTCCCACTCTATATCCCCAACGAGTTGGCTGGGGGTGCACAGAAAGTTTGGAGGGGACACAGCCAGGAGAAATGACCTGAACTGGCCAGTGCAATATTCCGTCTTACATTCATCAATGAAAACTGAAGGGAAGGACTTTTTTTAAGAAGATAGCCATTGCTCAGAGAGTGTCTGGTAACCAGTCTATTTGTGAGTGATGGTGAGTAGTTGCCTTTGCATCGCATCCTTTGTTTTCTTTTGGTCTTTCTTCCTTTTTATTTCTTCATCTATTAAACTATCTTGACCATTGAATTTTCTTACTTTTGGTCTTCTGATTTCTCTCCTGTCCCTCTGCCTGCAGTGAGGTTGAGGGGGAGTTAAAAAGCAGATGTGTGGTTAATTTTAGGCTGTGTGTTATATCTATCTTCATATAAACATAGAAAATACAGAAATGTACCAAAGATGTAAAGAGATTTCTATGTTTTTTAAAAAACTCGAAAAAAACAAACCAGAAAGTAAACAAAAAGCTCCAAACAAACCCCAGAGCCTCTCTCTTTAGAAAGCACTGAATGATAAAGGGACTAGATTTTTTAGTAAATAGTGATTTTTTCAAAGCATAGCAACTGCTTGTCATCACAATCTCCAAGAATTATGATGGATGTTTGGACATATTAATTCTATAGCAGGGCTACTTTTAAGTATTAGAAAGAATGCATGAAAGAAAGCAAGTGAAAGAATTTTTCTATTACATGGAATTTAGGGATGCAGAATGAGAATCGTCTCTTCAGTTCAAAGATCTGACTTGATCTTCTGAACCCTGTTTATTGTCAATGTCTTACAGAAGAAAAGTAAATTTATAGAACCATAGAACAACTCAGGTTGAAAAGGACATCAAATGATCATCTGGTCCAACCTTTAATTCCAAAGTGCCATTAATTCAGTGGTTAAGATGTATTGCCTTTAGAACAGCCTGATTCTCTTCCTTGGTTGTAAAGAACGCCCAGGTTGGAGAGTTGAGACACAGCTGTCTACAGTGTGGCCATTTAAACTTGAATAATACAAAATCTATCCTTAGTGATGCAGGGTAAGGACCAAAGGATGTTGAGACTTACTCATGCAGTTTGGGTGAATGAAATACTCAGATTTATATTGTGCCTATGTGGAGTCATTGTTCTATGAATATTCCTTTTGTTAGCTACAAAGAATAGTTTCTTCTTCTACCTGTTCCCATGTTCCTGTTTTCTGAAATGGGTCTTCCTTTTTTATATACTTCCTTTTGGATTCCTAAATGTGTTTCAGTGGGAATCCGCCAAATTCTCTCAATGTATTGTTTAGGAAGAATATTTTTAGCTTATGAAAATGCTCAATATATTGTTAGTATTGGATAATACATATTAAAAAGAAGAAAATATAACTTTTCTTATTCAAGAATACATAAATATAGTGATTAAAGCATGACTAACAAGCCAAGTGACATAATAATAAGTATAAAAAGTGGGTTGTTATCTCATTCAGAGTTCTTCACGTGTGACTTGGTTAATTTGAGATGTCCCAACTACATTACTGATGGTTCCCATCAGCTGGACCAACAGAAGTTTAAAGGTTGGTGTTACAGATAATACTTTCTGTTAGGATGTTTAAAGAATGAAGTAAATTTATTGGAAACAAAAGTATCTTAAAATAAAGGACAGTTTAAAGACATTGATAATAATATTTGAACTATGTCATAGAACCTATTTTTGAAACCAATTAAAGAGAAAAATAAATGTCCAATATAAAAGATAGGGAATAAGGAAAGTTTTTCGAATTACTGTCAGTCCAAATCGAATCAAGATGCTAGAAAAGAAGACAATTAGTCCAGAACACAAGTTCAGATGTTTACTCTTAAAAATGCTTAAACAGTAGGGAAATCAATCCATCTGAGCCTCAGATGTTAAAAATCCATTGCTTCATTGGATTTTTATTTGCATTAAGTTATGTGATCAATTTACAGAAACAACTTTGGAGCAATAAATACTCAGAGTTTTAGTTTAACTGCAAATACCCCAAATTAAAAATACTGTGATTGTTTATATTTTGACAAGCTCACATAAATAACAAAATTTTTGTATGTTGGATTGTTTATAATAGTACTTTTGTAAATCTCCTCCAAATTTAAAAGAAGTTGAGAGCTAAAAATAGAGGATAAGTATGTAAATTATAATTTTTAAAAAGTGTAACAATTTACAGTATTTTAACAAAACTAGAAAAACTAACAACGTAAAAAGCTGTGAAAAGGGATGATTATTATGATTTCTTTATTGTTTTTATTTTAATGTTATATTCTGACTAAAAATTTCTTCTTGATACTAATTTCAATTTAAATGGATGCTCAGTGGAAGAACCAAAGCTGCTATTCCACCACAGCGTGTTCAACTCAACTGTGATGTGATCACAGACAGCGAACAGATCACGGCTGTGCAAAATTATCCTGAAACACAGGCTAGAGGAGTTACAGTTTTTCATTAGACTTCTGTGGCTATATGAGGTTCCTGTGCTATTTTTATAGCATGATGGATGGAGGCAAATGCCATTTCCTTTATATCGCATATATATGAATTTGGCTCTTTGTGCAACTTAAAGATAACCACTGAAGTGTGAGATGGTGTATCGGGCTGTGCTGTATCTGAAGACCAAAGTTAGCAAGGTCAGTAGATGCAGAGGACACTCTACTAACCATGCATCACGCTTTCTCCTTGTTCATCTTCCTAACTTGTTGGAGTTCTTGTTTCACGAACTTTGAGGGACAGTTCCTTCCTAGAGCTGTTTCTGTGCCATCGGGTGTAGCAGGAGCTATTCTCCAACCTCAGGGCTGACTGGTTCATGTAAACACTGCCCATGTTCATCTAAATCTATTGCTCTGCAAAACACGTTGGATGCATCAACACTATGCAATGAGAATGCTTGTTCACTCAAGACAGACTGTTCTTTGGCTTGAACCAAAACAGTACCAGGCTTGGTGCTGTCAGTAGGACAGTATGGAAAATCATGACAATATGGGCGATCATGGAGATGTGGTTTTTCAGGTGGTACCATTTCTGCTTAGTTCATTATTGCAGATTCTCTCTAGGAGTCCAAAGTTCTTTACATAGCAGTGGCCACTCCTCTGCTGACTTGTGGCACCTTTTTTTATTGTGATTAGCCTCTTTCCAGGCAAATTAAAGAGGAATCATTGCTATTGACAGCATTAAAGCCAACAAATATCAAGTTTGAAGCACGGATTTTCTTTCTTCTACTAAATTAGACACTCAGGCTCAAGACTTACTTTTGTTGCCATGGTCTTATCCTGAATAATGGAAGTAATGAATAATGGATTCATGTCAGTGTAACCTATATCATGTCAACCAGATAAGCTTCTTTTTAAATCACACGGAAAAAATCATGCTCTTCCTGTGCATCAATAACCAGATTTGTAATTGTGGGTTGACTGTATGCTGTGTTTTAAATTAGTTCAAATACAAAATTACTTGTTTACATAGTTTTAGTATTATTATTTTCTTACACCATATGATTTTAATTTAATTTTTTCTCTTAAAAAGAAGTCATAAATAATGAAAATTAAGTCTTCTTACAGTGATGATAGGCTAAGTTCTTTGTTATGTTTTCCTAAACTGTATTCCACTTGGGTCATTGATCAAAAACTCAGCTATTCACTACCATACAGGTATTAAATTAGATCCTCTATAGATAATCTCACTCAGTCTTTCATGCTTTATTGGTATATGCTGACCATCAGGTACAGAAAAATAACAGCATTAGTATCCTTTTTTATGGTTACAAGTACTGATGCCTGTATGGAGTTTTCTTCTTCAAAAAAGGGACATTACTTGTGAATGAAGGTCAACAATTACTCCCTTTACTAATCTCCTTCTCCATTGCCTGAAATCTAAACACTTTCCCCCTGTTCTTTTGACTTTCTAATCAGCTAATGATATGATATTACCCTCTAATCCATTCTGTTATCCTTTTCTCAATTCTTCCATCATGGCCCCTTTGGGCAGCGTGTAGTTTCTTTCATTGTAACACAGAAGATAGAATATTTGTTTTGGCATTTAAAGAAAAAAATCTGTGATATTAACGTGAATATATGATCTTGAATTACAGCCTTTTCCTGCAGTTTGTATTGACATTAGCTGACTTGCAGTCTACCTAAAAACTGCTGACAACTTCAAAATCCAAGGTATCAGCCTATCCGCCCCATTTCCAGAGTTGTATGTGTCCCTAGATTTGATTGATACATCCATTCCCTGAATAAATGCTTCTCCCAGGCCTGTTTTTGTTAAGTATTTATTGCAAAATGTATAGCCTTCCCAAGGATAGAAGATACAAATATTGTGTGCTCCCTTGGTGATTACTCTCGCCACTAGATTAAGATGCAGCCAGCTTGTTGGTTTACCATGGGTTTGTGTTAGGTACTTAAGAAAAATTGAAGATGTCTGCTAAATCCACAATTATAGACAGACCCCAGGACATCTAGATCCATAAGACAGGCATGGATCAGACAGATTTGGCTTCAGAAGGCTGGAAAACCTCCTGCTGATTATTTGTATGCTTGAGTAATCTTGCCGCTCACTTCAGTGGGATGGGTTTATCTGTGGAGATTGATGAATAGCACCTGAATAAAATCTACAGTTGTAACATTTTTGGGTTTGTTCTCTGATTGCCTAGATTTAAACCATTGAATGAGGTAAAGAAAATTCCTCGTTTTGCAACTCCAAGTCAAATAATGTAAAATACAGCTGAAATGTCAGCTAAATTAGATACCACCTAATTTTTTCAGGGAATGTTTCAAAAAGAAGAATGTAGGATTTGGTCCATAAGGTTGACATTGATATATTGAGATAGGCAAATTTTTGGATTCAAAAGAAATTAAATTATTATAGTTTCTTGTGAAATTAATAAATAATTCAGTTTCTTCTGAATTAAAAATGGTGAGAAAAACAGTTCTTGCCTGACTGAGCATTTGTTCAAGTAATAATTTTTAAGGGAGCGTCTAGGTTACAATTCCATTCAGCCCATATTGGTTTACCTTTAAATTATACTGCAATTCAGCAATGAAGGGAAGTTTTAATAGCTGCAGTGGTCTGCACTACAGTACTACCTGACAGTCGTGGTAGAAAAAGCTGATTTAATGAGATCTCATGGAATAGAAATCACTTGCTTTGAGCTATTCTTTCTTTTTCCTTTCTTTTTAAGAATCATCCTGACAGTTTGACTCAATAGGTCAACTTGATGTGGAACTAGCTTTTCACTAAAGATCTGAAAATCCCATAAACATGGGGATGGATTGGACCTCAAACTTGGGTTGCCTGTTATACTTAAAATATACTCCGTCAATACAGCTGAACAGGAGGAAAACCAGTACAAGTTGTGGTATAATGGCAATGGTTTGTAAAGGACTTAAACATTTTTTTAGGCTAATTTGAGTGTATCTCAGTAAGTGGAGACCACTAGCTGAAAAAAAATAATCAAAGCAGTGAGTCATGTGGAGCATTCCTTTTCTCTGACTCAGAGTCCTGATCTCTCTGAGAAAAGATTCTACAGGTAGTTACTCTAACTAGGCAAGAGATACATATTCAAGAGAATTGTTTAAAATATAGACAGAGCAACATGTAGACTTGAATAAGAATTTAATGTGCCATGGTTTTTGTGTTATTACTGGGTTAAACAAAAATATTTGCATTTTACAGATCCATTACCTTTCTTGTTTGCAGAAAAAAAAAAGCTGTATGGAACATGCAGACTTGTTCTGTGATTTACTACATATGGATCAGATTCCAGTGGCTGTTTATTACTGGGACTATCAGTTTATTCATAAATTGCTCTGCTCTACAAATTGTCAGAGCCTTTTCTCATATGACAAGATTTCATGTAAATTAGAATATTAAATATCTCAGTAACCAAATACCTGTTTGTAAGCTTCAGCAACAATTATATATTGTCCAATAGTTTTCCAGTATAACGATGTTTCCATGGACAATGAGTATGCTACTGTAAATCTAATTTGTTTATTTGGTCAGGGTGGGGAGGAAGAAAACTGCCTCTCTGTTTAGGAAATCTTTATAGCAATATAGGAAGATGCTTCTCTGTTTTCTGTATTTAAAAATGCAGATTATTGAACAAATCATTTCCCAGGAAGCTGGATATGCTAAATAAAAAGGCAAGCCTTTTTCTGTTTATTTTTTTTTCCAGACAGTTTGTTGCTGTTGTTGTTGTTATTTTTTTATGTGTTTTGGTTTTGTAGGGGTTTTTATAATGCACTTTTATGGATTAATTTTCAGTGTTTTCCATATTAGTCCCTCCCTTCCTCTCTTTCCCCTTTTTAATAAAGTTGTTGGCCTCCACTTTAATTCTGAAATGAACAGGAACTCTTTTATTGTAAGAAGATTTTTCAAAAACAAAATGTCTTTATAAGGTTTCAATCACTGAACTATTCAGCTTTAGTAACAGATCTACATGTTGTTTTCTTTAGACACATGTTCTGCTTTTGCATATCTAGTGTTTCCTTATTTTTTAACTGTATGAAATAAACCAATCCAAACCAAGGTCCAGAAATTCTAAACTTCTGCATACAGATTTGTTTTGAATCTGTGATTTCAGACCATGCTATCCAAACCCATTTGAAAATGACACATGAATAAACATGAATTGAGATCTTCCTTAAACACTTTAGATGTGAAAGTTTAGGAGCATACTGGCAAAATTGGCAAAAAACTGAGCAGTGTACACACTGGGATTGTGTGCAGATGCCTTTCCAACCATCCCATTCCATTCATCACTTTTGGAAACAGATCACTGGAATATTCAGCAGTGTGAAGTCTGTCTCCAATCTGTTAAATAATAATGTTGTGATAGTACTGTGAAGCCTGCAAACAGGGAAGTACATTAAGCACCATTGGAAGTATGCACCTATCTATTCCACCCCTGGGATTAACATCAGTATTTATGGATCTTGGCTATGCCATGACATTTCTCGTAAATCAACAACCTTTCCTATTTGTGGTTAAGAAATGATGTGTCTGTGATTGTGAGAGAGCAGAACAAAAACGGGCATGGCACTTTGAGTAATTCAGATTTACCAAAGAACACTAGTCTGGCCATAATCACAAATTTGCAGCTAAACTCAGCACAGGATTGTATGGATCAGGATGAGAAAAATACCAAATAGGGAAAGTCAAGGCATAACATGCTGCTGAGAAAAAAATAAAAAGAAAACCACAAACTTGTCAAAAGGTAAAATCGTATCTTCAGACAGTGTGAAGGATAGAATCCGTGTTGCTGATTTTAGCATTGAATCACTAACCTTCACCTCAGTAATCTCCTGAGGACTCAGTGTCATGTCAAGAATGCATTTGAATAGCTTTCAAAACATTATATAGTTCCTGTCATCCTGAAACTTTTGAGAGAAGAATCTGCAAACAACAGCAATCATCTCAATGAGAGAAAAATTCCCTGAAGACACCGAGAAATCAAGGAAGAAAGAAATTTAGGGTGGGAAGCAAGGTTGAAGCTGAGACTCCACTAACAGAAGCAAACACTGAAGGAACTTCTATACACACCTTGGAAATCATTGATGTCAAGTTATTTTCTTTTTATTCTTTCCCCTTGAACATGCTTATCACCTGCCAGCTACCTATTCATTCTGATGGAGAAGCTTGTTACCCCAAACCAACACCTCATTATATATTCTACTTTTTCTTCTTTTCTTCCTTATTCTTTTCATCTTCCTCTTTGAAGTCTTTCAGAAACAGAGAATTATTTTGGTCAAAAAGCACCTGTGAAGGTTTTCCATTTTACAGGCACACACACACACACACACACACACACGCACATCCCTGCTCCAATACTCCAACTTTTAATTAAGTCTGTCTTCAAAAATGATCTTTGATGGATGGTCCACACCTAGTGACTGTAGCAGTACCCTGAACCTTCCTGTCTCATAGGAAATTCTTATATGATGTTTCAAAGGCATGGGTATCCATGTGGCAGTGTGCACTTATGTTTCTTTTGCTTCTTATTGTTTCATATAACAGTTATTAGACAATCTTCTCAAGTTGTTCAGTAATAGATGTATTCGGCAGAAGAAAGTTTGGTCTAAATGTGAAAGATTTTGTCATATATTTCAAAGCTTGTAAAAATTTTAAAAGATCAATATTTGCTGAAAGACTTGCAAAAAGCTGCAGTGTCAATTTTAACACTTCGGGCTATTGTTACCATGTTTTAGAAATAACATTTTTTATTTTTACATTTTTATTGGTGCTGTTGTCCCCAAATTTGTGAATAGCTATAGTGCTGGGTTAGTCTTTTAGAATGAACATGTGGTATAGCTTGAAAGATTGTGCCTTTGGCCAATTCAATTGTAATAGTCAAGGAAAGAAGTAGTATTACAGAAGTATCAGAATTCAGTGCAGTAATAATTGCAAGAATGTAACATAGCCTTTTGTAGAAGCTTCTGTGTGCTTTACAGAAATAGCGTGTAAAATAGTGTGTAATTCTTCCTGCCAAGAATTATTTGGAATGTAATAAAGCATATACATGAGAGTCGTGTAAACACAATGGTGTTACATTAAACTGAGTGATGCATCAACCTGGTGTCTCTCTGTAGAATGATGTGCTTGGAGATCAAAATTCAGTATACATACAATATTCATAATGACTGAAACCCAAGATGTTCATCCACTGATCAAGCTAGTGGTCAGCTCCAGGAGGAATTCCCTGAAAATGACCAGCAACAGGAATTAAGGATAGACATCTACCTGTGTACCTGCAGAAAAGAATTTTGGCAGTTCCCGTTCTTTCTGTGAAAAAAAAAAATCTGTATCCTCAGTCCATTGTATTTTTTATGTATTTAAAGCTAGCCTTGGTGTATATGTTTCTTTTACAGAAAATAAATGGTGTCATTGAAGAGGTTAAGATTTTGCCACATATATTGTTACTGTCTTTGAAAATATTGTCTGTCTCTACCAGCACAGACCTGAGATGAGCAAAGGACAGTTTGAAAAAGTTCATTGGCTTCCATCTTTGTCCTAGGCAGGTCTGTATCTTCTGTCTTTAACAGAAGACATGAGTATTCTGTGGCAGGAAATTGAGTATTTTAAAAAATAATGGAAGAAGTATTACTGACTGAAATGAAAAAATATATTTTCTTTAATGTCAGCAATGGTTTCTTCAAGTGAAGAGGAATATACTCAGTGGGAGAAAAGAGGAGAGAAGGAGCAGTAACCATCTTCTGCATAACAGAAGGAAGGGCATGTAAGCCCTTCTGATAGTCCAAGTTCTACATTAATCTGCAGAATTGTGTGAGGAAAAAGTGATGTTTCCCTGAAACTGGGAAGTAGATAGATGCAGCTGGTTTAACTCTCCAGAAAACTTTAGGGTTGATGAAGGCAGGTAAGTGAATGAATAGTTCTGTCCAACAGCAGCTGTCTAGTGCACAGGCTTGCTCCTTACTCTCTGATCACCTGATGCTGGATTTAGGCAAAAGGAGCACTTTACAATAGCCACTGCTTTTTTTTGTGTGTATTGAAGAGGACACTCCCTTTCCCCTGAACCATCACACAAAGTGAGAGCAAGAAAGGCTTATGCTATTTAAGGCCTGTTGCGGATGGGTTGTGGGCTGATGACAGTCTTTAATGGAGAGGATTGATGATTTGCTCTGCACAAGTTATTGCTTGCTAACCCCTAGAATTAAGTTAATAAGGTTGTGAACTCAGCTAAACCACATCTGGATATGGTGCCTGTACTTTGTGTGTCAGGCTCAGTGATTAAGTTGCCTCTAGCATTTCATAGATTTGGATAGCCTTTAATTTTCATCTGTTCTGTTTCCCATCAGCTGCTACACAGTGATGGGTCTCAACATGAAACATGCAATGTGCTGTCTAATTAATGAATGCATGATAACCATGTATTTATTACTGTTATTTGTAAGTAAAAGATTAATGAGTGAAATTCTGTAGTGATGCAGAAACACAGTGCCAGGCCTCAGTCCCAGTAAGATCTATAGCATATGCAGAGTTTCAAGCATGTATGCTTTTGGTCTGGAAATTCAGCTGTTAAACCCCTTGGCTATCTGGTTTTGCCTAGCATGGTGACTATCCCCTATAGTGAATGATGAGCATTACATATTTATAAACTTTCTCCAATTGAAAATATGGGAAAAAACACTATGGAAAGGACTCCTGAATTCAGAAAAATGCTGTTTATATTAATTTCATTTACATTTCATACTGGATTTCTACATTTCATACTAGATTTCTGCATTTAAAATGTTTTAATAATATGCCTTTTTACATGTATATATGTTTTCACTGTCTGGGACACTGTCATTTTTTTTTTCTTCTGACCGCTGACAAGAAGAAATTAATCAAATATAATTTGTGTTAGTGAAAGGAGATGCCTATTTGTCCAACATATGCAAATACAGCCTACTTTAACATAGATGTTCACTAAATTATGGCTCTCCAGCTGCCTTCCTATTCTAAAATATCATACATACAAAGATGCCTGTGTACTTGAACAATGTCAGAGCAGACAAGTGAGTGAGAAACTGAACTCTCCACTGCAGACCTCGTACACCAGCTCCAGAGAGCCACTCCTTCTCCCAGTCCCCCAGGTCATGCATGGGGGACCGACACAAGGCTTCTGCAGTATGTTCTGAGTGCAAAATTGTAGGGCTTTGGTAAATCAACAAGGAAATCAAATCCCCAAATGGAAGAAAAAGGATGAAGAGCACCCTCCTTGTAGCACTGTCCCAACAGAGCCACAGGGCATAGAGCCTTTGTGCTTCTCTGTCTGGATGCCAGCACTGAGTGCTGCTTCAGCAATATCCTGTGCACTGCCAGTGAAAACTTCTGTAATTCATTCCTGACCTACTGCTGCAGTTCATATTAAGATGCTGTTCTCTTTGTTTTACTAATCCCAATGTACTAGTTAATAAATTTTATCCACAATTATATTTATTTAAAGCACTTCACAAACAGAAAAAAAAAGCTTTTGTAACATGTACTCCAGTGGCTCCCTTGCAAAATAATTACTTAAAACATATTTTTTTGTATTACATACAAAAATAATTACAGCTCATACATTCATTTTGTAAAGTTCATCCACATTAAAAAAACCTATTCAGGGTGAAAAAACTGTGATCATGCCAAAAAAAGGAAATTCTGTTTTCCATTACATATCATATCATGACTGTTGCTATTGAACTAAATAAAAAGAAAAGACACTAACTCACCTTCTCTTCTCATCCTACTGCAGCTGTCAGGTGACTAGCAATTTGGCCTGTTAAATTTTTTGTAGTATCTTAACATATTTTAGAGGCCTCTGAAAGTTTATATCGTGTATTGTGTCACTAGTTATAAATAGCCCAAGACTTGTTACACCATCAAAGCTGAGGAGTAAGCCAAGACACACATATTAAGCTTCTTTGACTCTTTTATAAAGCTCCTTGTTTAACGTGAAAATCTCAAGGACATGCATCCCCAGGGGTGGTTGTCTTATGCTCCAGTAATGGAGATTAAATTTGTGGTAGTTAGCTAGCTAGCTCTTTTTCTAACAAGGAAACTAAAATTCATTAAAAACTAATTAGGAATGTATAGGAGGTTAATACTCCATGTTAAGCCTTATTAATGTGAGATAAGTAATTCATAAAGTATCAAAGGACTGCAATGGACAGAATTAAGAAGAATTATACCACCAAAAACTACATTAAAGCAACATTATGGGTCTTGTTTGAGCTTGAAAAACTCAGGAAATTCAGAGTTAAAGCTGAATCTCTGTTGCCAGCTCACTTTTTTATGCCCATGATGGTCCTCCATTAAGAAGACTCAGAGCACATCGTTAGGCATTCCTTTTCTACAACCGAAGTTTCAGTATTAATTAAAAGAGAAATAAATCTTAAAGAATATAGATTATTGACTAAATGGTTCCACATTCGTAAGATGCTTTACATGCAAATTATTGGCTAGATCTGAGAAATGTTTCTTCAGATTGTGCTGTTACAGCTGGTTTCCAAGGCACAGTGACTTGCAGTTTTAGTAGTCAAAAAAGCTATTAGGCCGTAATATTTGTTTTCTAAAGCATAGTGTTTTAAATGTCACAAATTTCTAAATTAAAAAAAAATTACTTAATTTGTTTTGGCTTTTTTCTTGTGTGTGTAATAATATGCTTTTTTCAGTCTGACTTAACAGAATAATTTGACGTGAACAATATTTCACAAAATCATACAATATTGTATAGAAAATAATCTTCGTTGTTGTGCTCCAGCCTCTAACCATATCCAGCCCCATTCCAACTTCACTGCAGCTGCAGTTAAGGCATATATGCTAATATCCCCCCACCCCAAGTACTTCTGCCCCCTTTTAAATCACAGTAAGTGCTGATGTAAATGTCAGCCACAGTCCCATCACACTAAAGCACTTAACTAGAAAATCTTGTACAAGCTTTCTTCAGCAATGTAAGAATTACTGAAATGACATTTGGGTGAGCGATTAGAATCTGGCATTTGTGGCATCCTATGCTTAGTGAAACCTTGTAGAGTGGGAGTGAAGAGGAACAGGGGAAAGGAACTATGTGTGTAACAAACCCTTGCATATGTTCCATACCATTGCAGTAGCAAATCCCAAAAAAGGAAAGTAAACAAAACCCAGTGATTTTTTGACCCCAGCAAAAGGATTTTTAGATCATAGACAGTCAAAAGAACTGCTTGCTCCTGCACATGGATAGGAATGCCAGGGAAAGCTGGCCTTCAATAGCCTATTGCATGAGTAAGATTTGAGGGGGTATTTCTCCCAGGCACCTTCCTCCATTAAAAATGAAATGCAGGCAATAGATTTTTAATTGAAGTGAATTAGCATTTGTACGTTTCGCTGCAAAAGTGAATTTTAAAGCTGATTTGAGTGATAAGAAAGTAAGAAGATTTGACAACTTAAACACATAAGAAATACTAATACCTTACATTTTTAAGTGCTTTTTATCCCAAAGGAGCTCTAAGTGCTTTATAAGCTATGTAGATGAATTACTTCATGCATCGCTAAAATGCAGCCACCTCTCTTAGTAGAAAATGGGACTTTACAGCACACAGCTTTATGATGCAGTATCGCTGAACAGGCAGAGGAGGGTGCTGTAATGGCTCGGAATTATTTCAGCTCTCCTCTGTCTACTCAGACAAGAACATCCCTCACGTGTCTGCTTTGGATTCCACCTCCTAAATAATAAAGTTCAAGGCGGTTGTTTTTTTTTTATTTTTTTAATTTTATTTTTTTATTTTTATTTTTTTTTTACACCAAAAATGATGGCTGGGACAATAGATGAGCGCATGCCTTAAGAGGGTAATTCAAAACTGAGGGCCCTAAGCTGCCTGTGGAGGTGTCCTCTTAGTACCAGAGGACATACATGAAATTCTCGGAACTTGTTGGACCAGAGCCTCAGGTATAGACAGTTCTGAGCTCTCTGAAAATTCTTGCACATCCAAAGATCCTTGAGGAAGTTGTGTAGCTGTTTTGAAAGCATATGGGCCAGATAAGATGAGATGAGGTTTCTTGGGGGATTTCTCCTATTCTAATTCCTTTTCTTTGTACTGTAAAGCATTTTAGCATTTTTATTGTACATTGCTTAACTTTACCTGTATATATTTCAGTATATTGACAATAAGCTCTGTGAAAAATAGGAAAAATTAGTTGTCTCAGACTTAGAAGTATGGAAATCAAAATCCCACCATTATTGGTTAAAATTAGAATATTTATAGCCATTCTAACATGAAAAAGTTATAAAATGCTAAAGAAACAGGAATTCTTTTGCCACTAATTAGAAGAATTGATTCAGTGAATTCGAAGTGGACAAATGTATTTCTTTTTCAAAAGAATGTTGACAAATCGTTATAGAATTTCTCTTGATTATTGCAAAGATAACAACATATAATATTTATTGTAGTAGTAATAATATATGCACCACACCCTGCTACTTGCCTGATGTTGAACTGAAGTTCTCTCAGTGTTTAATAGAAATTCAGAAGGGATCTGCACATTCATTACTTTTGCAGAGTAAAGGAAATAGTATTTACTTGTTGCTCCTCCACAGAATCTAATAATTAGCTGCTTAACTAGTATGCTTTGGAGGGGAAAAATACAAAACAAAGCAAACAAAAAAAAAACCCTAAAAATAAAACATCATTTTCATTTACTAATTTAATAATCTCTCAGGATGTAAAAACCCACTTCATCACATGGTGAGGTGATAAACTGCAACCTCTATTCCAGGTATTCATTTAATTTCTAGACAAAGTTTCTCTCTCATGACCTTCAAGGACCACAGAGACCTACACTTTATCCTTTTATAGAGCATGATTGAGTAATCTTTTAGGTTGTATTCTTCAATATTTTCATCTGAAGTCTTTTTTGTGGCATTTCTCTAAACCCTGGCTGATCTTTCAATATTTTTCAGCAGATCAGGCTTCAGAATAGCATACAGTATACCAGATATGAGCTTACTAACTATGCATGCAATAGTCTCTTCTCTTTGTTTATTGCCTTAGCTCTTTCAGCTTCAGTTTCACACAAAGTGATGCATTGTACACAAACAGATAAGCACATAAAACCTGTGCACAAACTTCTGTTGACAATAGTTGTTTTGCACATCTTTTGGATACACAGCCACTGCAAACAAAGCCAAGAAGCAAATCTCAGTTTTACAGACAAGGGAGGTGCTTGATTAACAACCCGCCTAAACCTTTAGGTTCTCCTGCAGAACTTGGCTGACAGTTTTTCAGTGTATGACAGAGCTCTCATGACAAAAAGAGAGTATATGCCCCTTTTCCTCAGCTACGTATATAGAGATTTGTCTTGAGGAATGGCTGAAGAACACAGCACTTTCAGAATCCTCTTGAAACCTATTAGGTTGGTATTCCTGGGATATGGTAGGGTTGTCTGTGGGGTACGGAAAGGCAGACCTCATTACAGAAAACATCCTTCCAAAGAAGACCTCCAAATATATTTTTCTTCAAGAAGCAATGAATAGCTAAAACAGCTGATCATACTGAACAGTTCATCATCTGTATTCACTTAATATCAGAAGATTTTTCGGAACAGATGATCCTAAACTTGCAACTTTGAGCACAAAAAAGTATGTTTGAATTTTTATTCTATCCCAAAAGGAATAGTTTATCCACATAAATCTTACCAACAGTTTGTTTAAATTCCTTTCTTTGTGTGTGTGTGGAATAGCCAAGTTAAAAAAAAAAACAAAAAACCAAAACAAAACCTCTCTAGTTTGATTTTATTATTTTCATTAATTTCTACAAAAAACAGTACAGAAACTGGACAAAAGGAGAGCACAGCTGCCTATAAGAACTAGGGTCAACATGAGCTCCTTTGCTTCTGTTGTTTGTGCCGTTTGCAAGTAGACTTGTAAAATGTATTGTGATACATCCACTGGACACACTCTGCCCAGCTACTTGACAAAAGCATGAAGCAAAATACATTTAAAATGTCCTTCAAGTCCAAAACAGAGGGCTAGTACACAGAAATACAAAGAAGTCACAGAATCACAAAATATGCTGCGTTGGAGGGGACCCATCAGGGTCCAACTCCCTTTCCTGCATCAGATGCTTAAGTATTCAGATAAACAGGTTTCTCAGACATTTCTCAGTAGCAGTGTAGGAATTCAGAATGTTCAAGGACATTTTTCAATCTTACTGTGGTTGATTTTCATTTTTAAATGCCTCAATAACTTTGAATTCCAATTCCAGAATAAGTAAAGCTATTGTGTTAATAAAATAGAAATTTAGGAAGATTTCCGCTCCAGACTTTGCTAAGTACCCACTAGACACATTGCAGTCACTGAAATGAAAGATTTTTAGAGAGAGAATAATATGAGAAGAATATTTCAAATAAAATTTAATTTCTCCCTTGGCTCACAGAAAGCAGACAAATCAATACTTTTCTCAAATTTAAGTAAGATATACACCTCAAATTAGGTAGAATGACACACTGGGTCTTTGAAATTCTTTGAAGAGCATCATAAGATGGAATAAATATACTTTCAGGGATAAAAAGCACAACCTAAATTCTTCCATTTTAGTGTAGAAGTCCTTCCCAAAGTCACATTCTCAGGAAAAACTAAGCTGCCACAGGAGTTATAGGCTAGATGAAAACTTTGAAATTAATTTTCTGTCATGACATTCACACAAAGTATTGTGTGGGGGTGAGTGGTTCTTACTGCGAAGGGTGTTGGCAGAGCCTTGACTGTCTCATTTAAGTGCCTCTGCATCAAGGACTTTTGGTAACCCTGTCATCAAGTTGCTTTCTGTCTTCTATGAAATATATCACCATTCAGTGCTACAACTCAAGTTCCAAGTCTAATGTGATTTCTTTGACATCTCTATAACTAAAATTCATTTGCTCAAATTTTGAACTACACTGCAGAATTCCATGAGTGAACATCTCTAGAAATTTTTATTGAGGACTTTCTGATATTCATTTTAAGCTGTAGTAAAGGTTCTTTTGTGCAAGGAGTGATATGCTTAGAAGTTAGGCATCTGTCTTTTGAAAGGGAATCAGTACTGATTAAGAGAGACTTAAAGTAGAAGTTGCATAAACTCAGCTTGAGGAGTTGACCTGTTAGCCGAAGTATTTCAAATAAAATTACCCGACATGAGGTAGGGCAGTCAAAACCTTGCATTTCTGGCAAAAGAGAAACTTCTCTGTTTTCCTGGTCTTTTCTCCAGTCCTGACAGGCACTTTCCATCTGCTCTGTAGCTCTTCAGGCTCTTCTGGAGCTAATTTTGCTCACTATTCTGGAAGGAAATTAAACCAACAAGAAAAGAATTACAGTTTTCCTTGAATTCATTGAGTTGAAGTAGCAAATTATGGACTTTAATGAAAACTAGGCTAGTGTGAGGGAGGAGGTCTGGCAGCATGACCAGGAGCAGAGCGGGAGGAGTGGGGAGACAAGCTGGTGTGTGCTGGAAACAGCCAAAGTGAGTCAGAGAGACACAATGCTCTCTTTCACAGCTGGAGTTTCCCTGTCAGGGCTGTGTCCACTCCTTTTTGTCAAAACCTGTCCAGGCCTTAGTTATTGTATCAGTTTTATTTTTCTCTTGAAATACAGCCAAAGAAGAGGATAGAGCAGCTGTGGTCATGATTTAGTTGGGTAAGTCAACTCTTTAACCAGACACAGGAACACCTGCTTGCACAACCTTGACAAGTTTCAAGGAATACATGTTTTAGTACTTCCAGAGAGCAATATAGTTTTAATTTTTTGTAAAAGATAGTGGCTAATGTCACATGCCAAAGGATTTTAGGTTCTTAAGAAATTTAAGGGGTTTTTCCACCTCCTCTTTTTTTTTTTTTTTAATAATTTTTTAAGCATTCTGCCTAAATTTAAATTTAGCTGCACCCACTATTTGGGTCTTGCCCTTTGCTCTATTTATAGCTCCCCTGAATTAGAGTGTAACAAAATGTAAATCCTGTAGAGGCCATTGCAAGATGACAGAACAGTTCCCAAAGTTTAGGAGGCATCCCCTAGCCTAGAACATGGGATTTTATGTTAGCAACTGACTGACTGGTTCCTGCAGCCTATCTGTTAAATACCTGCTGGGGACCTAGTCACTGGTCACCTGGGAGTTTCCTGTGTGAGCCAGATTCCTTTAATTCTGAAATACTCGGTTGGATCTCTAGGTACAGGAACCTACCATTTTAGGTGTATAAAGCTCAGCCTAGCATCTCCCACACTTTTAAACCCTGTCCTTAGAAATGAAGTTCAGAGCCTTTTGAATAATGTTTTATCATTAATTTGAGCATCTTAGGTATGGTGCAGAGCTTCTGAAATCATGATTGCTTTTGCTTGAGAAAAAAAGCAGAAGAGGACTCAGAGCAGCAGAAAACTGAATCTGCCTCAGTGTAGTGCCTAGAGCAGCCCAGGAGGAACCCAAATAGCCCCTTGGAGGATCAGCACAGCCCTCCAGAGTGCTCTAGCTCAGTCTTTTCCCTGCAAGGTGAGATAAAAAGATAATTTCTCCCTCTACACTGAAAAAAAAAAAAAAAAAAAAAAAAAAAGTTGCCTCTTATCTCTGTAGACACTTGCTGCATCAGATCCCTCAACTTGAGGCATAAGGGCAATTTACTGTTCTTTTATAATGATCCAGTCTCCTTCAGCACGACTCCCTGATCAGCTTTCATCAAATGATAACGGGCACCTGACAGATGCTGTTACCAGGCAACCCCTGTGCTCATAAACCAGCTCTCCTGGCTGAGGCTTCCTCATTATCCCAGCTGGTTATATTTCAGTGGCCTAACACTTAAGTCAGTGCCTTCCCTTTGTTAGCCCTGTGGGAGGCTGTGTATTAATTTTATTCCAAACTCGAGAGCAGGCCGTATGAGGAAGGACTGATTTAGCAGTCCAGGCAGAAACTGCTGTTTGCAACAGGTGCTGTCCATAGGCTGCTCTTCACCACGGCCAAGGTAACAGTAAGTGGAACTAATGTGATTGTACAATCCAGTCGTGGTACCAGTTCTGTTTTAGAAGCAAGCCTCAATTAAACTTCTATGCAGTTAAAGAGGTGAGCATATGTTTATGCAGCTCACCTCCACATTTGTCACCTCTGGTACCTGGAACCACTCTTTGCCCAAGGTACTTTTCTCAAAGACAATTACTGTATTTGGAGGACTCCAGGGATAGGCAATGTTATTTATATTAGATTAGGGAGTAATTTGAATTAAGAATAATTGATGCAAAAAAGCAACAGAAAACCTGATTAAAAAATCACTAATAATCCATGTGACTCATGGATCTACAGGCACTGTGTTTTGTTTAGCTTGGTACCAGGGAAGCTCTATGGCAGGCTGGAAGACCATTTTTGGGTCACTAGCTGTCTGATATTTATAAATGCATGAACTTTGCACGGCACTGTGTTACCTCAGCCTGATCATCTCCATATCCATTCACCCTCTCAGCTGAAAGAAGCTAACAAGTACCACTTGCAAAGGATTTGCATATGATTTGTGAAAACCTGCTTCCTGGAGCCTGAGACCACAGTCAGAGTTCACAACTGAACTGCCTTCTAATAAGCAATAACTTTTGATTATTACTCACGAAGCCATCAGTCCAGTCAAATCTGGGAAATTTGAGTGAAGCATTAGTTTTTATTTTTTTTTTAGACACAAAATTAGGCAAACTAATATCATTAAAGTGAAAAAGCTCATAATTCAGAAAAGAATATGTGAAGGATGAAAACAAAGTCTAATAAGGGCATTCTGATGTAAGCAAAGCCAAAGGGGACGAGAGAGCAAGTTTCAATTCTTCCTTTCAGCTCTGCCAGTTGAACAAAGACCACTTTATCTGTGATTCTGGGGCCGGGGCTGAGCATTACTTGCTGATTTTTTCGACAAAGTCTGAAACTTGTGCCAGCAAATGCCTCTTTTTTACAAGAAAAGTGGTTCTCTGTATTATATATGCATATTTGGAAGACTGCCAAAGCATTAGATGTTTATGAACAGATAATACAGAAAATGTCTGTATACACTACCAACTGTAGATCTCTGTCCTTTCTTTAACTTTTGCATTGTTCTTAGGGAAGGGCAGAAGAGTAAGCTGAATTGTTCCCACTGCCAGTTAGCCACTTTCTCAGCAAGTGATTTTCTTGTTAAGGACAAACTTGTTCACTCTTGTTTGCAGACAGCTAAACCTCAAACATGTAGGATGGTGCAAAAATTGAGAGATGGGATGAAAGGGAGAAAGGGAAAGTTGGATCGTCATCCAAATGGTGTTCGTTATATAAAACAAGGATGAAAAGGAAGCTGAAAAATGCAGCTTCAATTTTAGCCGACTCACTTTTTTGTCTTTAACAAGGGAGAGAGCTTCAGGCTTTTTCTTCTCCCTTCTCAATAATTTTTATGCACATATAAACAGTTCTTGTGAAAATGCCTAAGTGCACTGTATTCCCACAGGTATCACTGGATCTGTTACATCTTCAGATTTATGAATAAAGTGATTAATAAATCACTCCACAGAGATAAGCCAGTTTCTTCTTAGCAACACAAAAAATACTAAACTGAAGAGTAAATAAGGAAAGCAACATATTATCAAATCATAGAATAATTTGGGATGGAAGGGGCCTTTAAAAGTCAGCTAGTCCAACCCCCCTGCCAGGAGCAGGGATGTCATCTTAAGTCAGGTTGCTCAGAGCCCTGTCCAGCCTGAGCTTGAATATTTCTGGGGAAGGGCTATAAACCACCTCTCTGGGCAACCTGTTCCCATGTTTCATCATCCTCATTGTGAAACATTTCTTCAGACATCTAATCTAAATCAGCTCTCTTCCTTCTAGTTTAAAACCGTTCCCCATTGTCCTATTGCAACAGGTCCTGCTAAAACACTTATCCCCATTTGTCTTATAGACCTTCTTTAAGTACTGAAAGGCTGAATAATAGAAATAATATTGGTATGTTATTTTTTCTGTTTATTATTTTGCTCAAAATGGAACTTTGATTTCTAGTATATATGTATTTTTTAGGAAAAAAGTTTTAAATGCTTGGCATTACTATAGTCTTTTGCACTCTGTGTTGGAGTATAAATAGATATATTTATAAAAATATAAATATTTTTATATTTATATAAAAGATAAATATAAAAAGATCTATAAAAAGATCCTGAAAAAGTTATTACTTACCCTGTATTTGTATTTAATTTGTCATCATATTGATATAGCTACAAACACAATGAAGCATAACAAAAATATGTGAAACAAAAACTGTTCTTGAATTTAGTGACTCAGTGCCATTAATTTTGACAATAACCTTGCACTGTTTGGACTTGTTTCCACAATTGCTTACATGTTTCTAAAGCTATAGTTCAAGTTTTTCTAAAGAAAAGATTTAACATTGAAAAAATTACCACATGTAGCTGTAAACACTCCCACAAGGATTTGTATGATCACACAACTTTAGATGAGAAAGGAGGGGATTGGAAGACATGATCAGAATCCTGTATTGTTAGGCAATTAGATTGTATTTGTCATTTCTTTCTGTTACTTCATCTCTCTTTTTTTTTTTAATTAACATGATGGTTCTAAGAATGAGCTGGTACCTTTATTTACCTGACTATACATTTTTCTTATCCTGAAAATTAGGTTACTATGCTATAGTGAAATGCTATAGTAAAACTCTAGAAGCTGATTGAAGGAGTAGTCAGGCTTACAAAAATATTTTAAGAGATATAGATTAAGTATTAAATAGCAAAATTAAAGCAAAATAACTCCCTCCAGCTCTGTTGTGTGGAATGATAGAAAATATATTTGTTGAGCACATTCAGTTGCTGTCTCTTTCATCAGCCATCAGCTGAGATAACAGGCTGTAACTTCTGATTAAGTAAAAATATGGATAGTGACCTAGAATATTTGATTTTTTTTTAAGAATACTTACTTCTGTATTGAACAACAGGAAAAAAAAAAAGATCAAGTCTTTTAAGTCAGAAATCTGTATGAATGATTACAGAGACAATTCCTCAGCGAGATAAAATTGAAAATTAACAAAAAAAAAATCAAATTGCCACCCACAGTTATCAAGTATCCATCTTATAATGAGGGAGGTCACTTCGAAAACAGAGAGCATTTTTTCCCAAGCTTCAGTTCTGTGTTACAACACAGAAGAAAGGGAGGAAAACAGAGGTAAAACAGTAAACCATACCTCTTGCAAAAAAGGGGAACGCTAAAATGTCAAGAGTGCAATATCAGAGGGAAAACAGCTGTCACCTAAAAGTGTTTTGTCTGCTTGTCTATTGCCTTGGAAATTTTGTATTTCTTCCTCCTTTCTCCACCATATGAAAGATATCACAGAAGGAAAACAAAGACAAAGACTGTAGATCTTTCATTCAGAATCATAGCAGGCAAAGGTAAGGTTTTTCTTCTGATGATATAAGGCAAATACAGCGTGTACAGGTGGACATGCAGAAAAAGTATGCTGCCTTTCAGCATGAAAATGTTGCAGATAGGACATCAGACATAGGAAACATTCCACATGACACATTTTAAATGTCTTCACAAGCAGATTCACAGACCTCTAAAATGCTTGATTATTTCCGTTTGAAGATGGCATCCTTGGGTGCTTTCCTCCCCTTTATCCAGCTGCCATCAATCCTTGATTTTTACCCATTATTTCTTTTAAAATATGACAAAATAGAAATGTGTCTATATTATGACTCTATAAATTGCAGCTTTTCCCCTGATGTCCTGGTTTTGGCTGGGACAGTGTTAATACTCTGCCTAGTAGCTGGTACAGCTCCATGGTTTGGATTCAGGGACAATAACGTTGGTTACACACTGATGTTTCAGTGGTTGCTAAGTTGTGCTTGCTCTAAGTCAAGGACTTTCCCATCTCCCATGCTGTACCAGCGAGGCAGTGCTTAAGAGGCTGAGAGGGATCTTTGGCAGCTGACCAAACCATCCAAAGGGATATTGCATAGCCCAGAGTGTCATGGCCAGTGTATAAACTGGGGGGAGTGGGCCAGGAGGCACTGGCCACTGCTTGGGGACAGGCTGGGCATTAGTCAAAGGGCAGTGAGCAGTTGTTTTGTGCATCACTTGTCCTTCTTGGGTTTTATTTCTTTCTTTCTCTTTGTTGTTCCCCTTTTCATTATTACTATACATTATTATTATTATTATTATTATTATTATTATTATTATTATTATTTTATTATTTTATTATTTTATTATTTTAGCTTATTTCAGTTATTAAACTGTTCTTATGTCAAACCATGTGTCTGGGGTTTTTTTCCAATTTTTATCCCCATCCCACTGGTGGGGGCAGGGGATGAACAAGCAGCTGCATGAGACTTAGTTGCCAGCTGGAGTTAAACCATAATACATGACTCTAAAAGGATGCAAAAGCAAAAATGATTAGCAGACGATTGAAAGCAGAAGATTGTAGTGCATATATATGTACACATGTTTTCTATATTTTAACTGCATATTTACTAGTTATCCTGAATATTCATTTTCCAGAAGTCAAAATTCCCTTTAGATCTAGACCAAAAGGGTGCTGCAAACTTCTAACTGACTAACAATCAGGCAACTTGAGTTTCTGAACTGTTTTATTCATGTTAAATATGTGGGGAATCACTGATTTTATAGTTTTCATTCATCCTTTCTCCTTCCTGAAATGCAGGTGTTTTCTATCACTAAAATCTACAGATAAAATTATTTTCAATTTGTTTCAAAACCACCAGCATATAAGAAATGAGTAACGTTTTATTCTTCAAGAGCAGCACAATAGCTCTTGCTTCATACAAGATTTTAAAAATGTGAAAATAGGAACATACAAATTGCCTAAATCTAGACAGAAGGCTGGAAATCAAGCTCTTAAGTTCTTGTAAAATTGGAACCTACCCATTAGGTTCTTGAATTTTGAACTGATTGAAATATTCAGTGGTGTGAGAAACAAGTTGGTTTCTGATTGCAGGAATTTTGTCTACAATTGGAGAAAATCCTAAATTAGAGATATGTATCACATGCATGGAATAGCATCTGTATCAATCTTCTATTATGCAACCTAACTGGTCTGTTTCATGACTTCTAGAAGTATTTATTTTGGAACAGTTTCTTGGACAGATTGATTAGAATCAAGAGTACCTCCATAAGCTGCCAATTTCTAATATACTTCCTAGGAGTGTGCAACATTTCTGTATCTGAGCAATTAGAGTTTCTAGTCACAGTGATTGGACTTTTCAATCAGTCAGAGGAACTTCATAATACTGCTGTATTTGAATCTTGTGGAGATATTCTCAATCGTAAACCGCTAGAGATATCTAAGTTTAGCCTGATTGATTCCATCCCAAAAGAATCAGGGCTATTACGTAAACCCACAGGTTTGTTTCAGAGTGAATAGAAGAGGTAGCAACCTTAGGCTTTCAGTAAGAAATTCTGTTGAATTTTCATATAAATTTATTTCTTTTGCTGATAGTTTGGTGCTAGAGATTTTGGAATTGGTTTATGTTACTTTTAATGCAAGCCCTTGACACCTTCTTGAGCTTCTATGTCATTTAATGCCAGTTCCACATTGAAGCATAGTGAAAAAGGATAACAGGTAACACGTACAAATTTCTTGAAGATGTAGCTGACATCTTTAAGTTTGCACATTATCATTTAGTTCCTGAAGAGTGAAAGAAGATAAAACTTGCATTTAACGTTCTGTCTAAAGTATATTCCTACCATGTAATGTATTTGGACATTTTACTCAATAATTCTTAGGTTGTAATTCACAACTAAATCCCAGTATCAGATTTTGGAGATTGAATGGAGGCTATAACAAGGGCTTAGCTTGCTCTACGGGGTGATCTTGCAATTTAAAAATATCCAAGCACAAAGTGAAATACCTACCTTGATGTAGTAATAATTTAGGTCTTGATGTGATCATCTCTAATCTATTTAATTATCTCACTATCATCCTCACTGAACACTGTATCTTTTTCTCATTGTTTCCTTTCCTTCACTCAGTTCAAACAATATGTGTTGCCATGCAAAACTTCTGTGTTTTTCATCTTTCTCTCCATCTGCTAATCATTTTGTTCTGATAGGGATAGTTTTCAATATTTGAGTAGAAATATTTGAGTTTTGAAGCTTTACATTGCTTTATCTTGGTGACTAGTTCTTATTTGGTCTTTGTTTATCAGTACAATTTTTGAGAGAGAAGTAGATACTAACAGCCTTCAGCAGTGGCATTTTGATGGTAGAACCTCAGAGTAAAAGATTACATTTAGTAATCTTAAAAATTTTAAAAAGAAAAAGTGTTCTCTGTTCTTTCTGTTATTAAAAATATTATGGTTGAAACCCCAAAGTTGTAGTCTTCCTCTGCACTAGTTTAGAGAAGGATGTATTTTAGTTCAGATCCATGGACAAATAGACTCTCAGACAACACTGTAGCTCAAATTCAGTCCCAGTTTTCTTTCTCCCTCATGCAGTATTGCTCTTCAATTCAGTAAACAGCTAAGTCTGATGTCTTTCTGTTGCTGTCTTATTCTTCAAACACAAAAATCTATGTGTGCATATTATCTAGGATTAGAAAACTATCCTTTCAATGCTAATGCAAGCAAGTGCAGTCTGTTTACAGGTACCTTACAGTTTCAGGAGAAATTTGGTTTGCCCTTACAGTGTTGATGTCTCACTTCATTTTTTAAGTAAAAGCGCAAAAGTACGGGTCAGGTGTTATATGCTTATTTCGGGTAATAGCTACAGTTTTAATTACATGTATGCTGCTGCACTTTTCATTTAATCCAAAAGCTCTTTAGTGCATTTAAAACTAACTTCCATTGGATTAAGATTTTACATCTCCTGACAAGAATTGGACTCTTCATGCAGATCCCTGCTCCTATTTTTGAGCATGAGAGTATTTGTTGGTCACATCACCAGTCTGGAGGTAGCAATATATCCTGCATTTATTCCTTTGCACACTGTAGAAGAAAGACAAAAGCAAATTGTTCCTGGCAGCTGTAGTTTTAGGAAAGAGAGGTTTTTGTAAAGTTACATATTTATAATGGTGTGTCAGCTGGCCAGAGGGTCTGTTAGTCATGTTCATTTTTATGGTCTGATCCTGCTGTCACAAAAAAGTACAGAAAAGCTTGTATTGATTGAGAAGGAGTTAACTTGCTGCTATAATGACACTGCTGACTAAATGGCTGAGGTTAAATTATCAGGAGTAATTGGAAAGAATGAAGGAGGAAAATAAACATGGAAAAACATGATCCAATGAGGCAATGAGAGCTCTTCTACAAAGTGCATATCTGCCATTTGTAAAAGTTGCCCTCAATGCCAGAGCTCTCAGAGGCACATTGATTTCCTCGTGAATTTCAATAGTTTCAAATCACAAAGAAATTATTCAGCTTGCCTCTGTGACTAGCATAAATATGTGGGAATAAGATTAAAGCACTATAAACACCGATAAAATTCAGTCAAATTTTTAAACTGCCCTTGGGCCAGTAAACTAATAAGATATAGTGACCCACTTAAGCAGCTTGTATGAGAAAAAATCCTGCATAAAGTCAGCAAAACCCCCTTTCTTTGCTGAGATGGTAGTTGTAGTATGCTAAGCCTGCTTTTTTTCAGCAGTACTGTCTTCTTTTAAATGCATGGTTTGGCAGCGTATTGCGCAGAAGCTATGGAGTTAAACCACCTAATTTACCAGCTGTGAAAATGTTTCACTGAAAGATTTCACTGTATTTGGACAGTTTATATTTAAGTGCTGAGCAAATGATATTTTTTTTAAGAAAGTATGATTGTACATGGGTCTCAATATACTTCAAAATACAAGAAAAAGAGATTAGGAGCTTTCTGTGTTTAGGATAAATGAAATATACGGTAGTGCAAATACCAAAGACAAATGAATTTTCATGTAAAATCCAATGTTTCTTCCAATACTTACTACTTTGTGGTACCAGGGAAACTATAGCCATGGAACTGTTATGCCTATCATTAGTACATACTGCAAAAATCCACTATGAGCTAGATTTATGGCCAGAAAACGGGTATAGATGTGAAAATAATCAGTGTTACAATATGATAGTTCGAGACAAAATGAAAGAAAGAAAAGGTGCTGCATAGGTAAAAAACCCCCAAACATGACTCTCAGGTGAAATAAACCCTACTTTTCCCCTTCTATAGCCAAAGCTTTTAGGAAGACTGGGATTAATTGCCAAGGTAATTTTTTTCTGGATACTGATACAGCTAAGTGCTGTAGCACACATCTACAGACAGATGCTTAATCCGTTTAAGGATATGCAGCAAATGTGATTGCTGAAGGCCTGAACTTTGCATAGATTTCATGGAGATGACAGGTAGAAGCCCAAAGAGCACATGCCAGCTAGTCAGGAGTTGCAGTAGCTGTTAGTAAGACCTCAGTTTTTACAGTGGACAAATGAGTGATAATGGAGTGACAGATGAGCACTGTGGGTTCTATCTGTAGGACAGATCAAATGGTCCTTCAGTGAATTTAAGAGGGTGACAATTATCTAAGATCTTGCCTTTTGAGGAGCATTTGGAAAAGGAAGAGGGGAGATCTCTTAAGTGATTAAGGTGCCTAAAGTAAGCACTGTAGTATCTCAGCTTGCCAGTAAGAATCTCTCCTATTCATACAGTAAAAATAATCTGAAAAAAATGTCCACAAAGGCCTTCTAAATGCAGCACTGCTTTCCAGATGCTAAATTACAAGCTGAGATAACCCAAGAGCTGCACAAGGAGTTTAAAGACGTGTGAAATATATGCGACTTATTTAAATTTCGTTAAAGTAATAACACATGAGATAAGCTGCTGATGTTTATAGAACACACATGCCCTCTCAAAAGTTGCATCTTGTTCTGCAGTATACGATTTGGCAGCACTTTCTTTAAACAATGTTTTAAGGGTTATATCTTGTACTTGGCACGTAGAGAATGAAGCACGAAAATTCCATTAACAATAATAGAGGCTGTGTGTCTAATTTCTCATTAACAATTCTGGTTAGTGTACACTCCTTAGTGCTAAGGCATGGGTTTAGTGTAGCCTCCTCTTTCTTTAATTACAAAATGCTCTCCAAACCTATAAAACCTTTACACCTATTAAGTCCTGTAATTTTAAAAATAATTCACCCATAGATTATGTAATTTAGAAATTTTTTTCTTGACTGGCATTAAATTATAGCTATAGGAACTGCAAATGCATAACATAAAGACTGATTTAGAAGGTGGCTGTATACCAAAGCTTTGGTTACCTTCCTTGCACCTTAAGCACAAATTAATTTGCTATAATCTATTTTCTTCTAAATTTTTTCTGAACTCTTCTTTATCATTTAAAATGCTGTTTCATATGACACAAAGCCTAACATCTTTGAAGTGCAATTGTAAACCTCCGTGTGCACAGAGAGGTATACACGTATGATATCTGTATCCCCTTGCCTTCAGCTATGTGTTTGAAAAATACTTATCCCATTTGGAAGAGGAAGGAGTACTTACAGATCTAATACAGTCTCACTTAGTCACCTATTATTTATGAGACCGCTTTAGGCAAGTGTTTTCAGACATGCCTACCTAGAGCTAGTCATATTTTTTGTATGTAGGCAATTTGACAGCAACCTTGCTTAGATAAGTGACTGCAGTCTTCATTGCCTGTATTGCTTTAGATGCAGGGGAAAGTAATAATCATTTGGTCATAAAACTTCACACATGGACCTTAGCTTTCTGTGTTCCATAGGGCCATTTATATGTTTAAATATGCCTGAAAACTTCACTGTGCTTGTTAAATGAATTCCACAGATTATTACAAGGGTTTGAAATTGTAAATCCTATTTCATAATATTGACCTACCTTTTTACTGCTTACAATTTTAATACAGGTGTGTGAAATAGTGATGATTATGAAATGGAGAACATCCAACTGAAAGTTAACCAGTCAATAAAAATATAAATGATGGTACTGAGCTTTCCTAAAAGAAGGGGTACATAACACTGAGTGCCTTATTTTTATAACAGCCACCAATGTCTTTTCAGATAAAAGGCTGAGAAAGGAATTAATGTGTCAAAAGAGTATGTTTTGCAGCCCATAAAGCAACAAAGCATTTCTTCAGGGGTCAACTTTGATAGCCTATATTGTAGATAAAATTGCACTGACCTTTTATCTGTATTGACAAAGATTTCATTCAACAGAACTGATTTCTGACTTCTATACTTGAAAAAGTTGTATACTTCGACACCTTGGCAGTCAGACCTTTTCAGCCCAGACAAAATATGCAGGCAACTGGGGGGAGATGCTAGAAGCTTGCTTTGAAGCTCAACAAAGAAAGGCACTTTAGAGAATACTGTCACACTTCTAAGACTTTTATACTGTTTTATTCCAGTTGTTCTCTCAATGCTTTTTTTTTTTTCCTTTTTTCAAAAATGGGCATAAATATAATAGGTTTATCAAAGTTTGTGTACAATGTGAAATCTGAGGTTGATCTGATTTTGTTTTTAGGGTCTGTGTGGAAATGACTAAGCAGTAGTGTTTCTTATTCCTTAGATTTCTTTCTCAGGTTTTCAGATATTCGAAATGTATCAAAAGCATAATTAAATTGTGAACCAGAGAACAGCCAGATACTATCATCCATCAGCTTGTCAGTGGATACCAAGCAGAAGCATAATCTATTTTATGTGCTGTTAGCTTGTCTCTTGTCAGTCCGGTGCCTACATACCCTCTATTAATGAGTCAAATAAAGCCCTTGCTTTTATGATACCACATAACCCTTTCTGTATACTTAAAAAATATATTTTAATAGTATGTGGATTGTTTGGCTTCCAAACGGTGTTTAGTACGAACTGGATTAATATCCAGGAAGCTCTATTTCTATTTCTGCCTTCATCTCTTATTCACATGGGTACTTTAGATATAGAACTGAACTACTGAATATTTCAGCTTCCCGTATTTAAAAAATGAGAATAATTTTGGAAAATATTTGCTACAGTAATTTAGTGTCTGTGGATTGGGTCTGCCATAGAAGTGCTAGATATTAAGCATGGTTTTACCTCATGAAAATGAGACTGGGGCCAGCACTTACTAAGAATATTATTTTAAGTAAAATGCTGCAATGTAGACTCTTAAAATGTGGTCACTTGAATGGAGTTTTTTTCTTAGTCTTTCCTAATTCAGTTGAACAATATTTGCTACCGAGTTGCTGAAAGTCTTGCACTAAAATCCAAGCTGTTCTGATTCCCTTGTTTGAAATGTTGACAAATTCATTTGGAAAAGAATATTTAGTATTATTATTATATTAGTGTTAATTATCTCAAATGACTGTCATAATTCTGACATTTGTCCGGGCTTACATAATTTAGTACTTATGTCCATAGTTACCAGTTGATGAAGAATACTCTGGGATGAAACTTAACTTGATATATGCAATGGCAAATTGTGTTAAAAAACATTTTATTAAGCTAGGACTTCAAAAAAGTCAGATCTTCAGCATAAGAATATTATGTAAATCAGGTCAATTTTTTCCAAGCAGTGAAAAATAATGTCAGAAAATACATATTTTAGCATAAATTATTTAGTGAAAAGTTCAGTTCTTTTATAGTAGTGTGCCTGAAGCATTCAAATATGGGCATTTTGTCTGGTCATCATTAACACATGCCATAGGAGATTTCATTTCCTTCCAGACATTATTTTCAAGACTTTTGCCATTCAACATGGATTTTTTTCAGTAACACTACTTTTCTTCCATTATTCTCTGTCAATATTCATGTATTTTCTTGCAACCTATATCAACCAAGTGGATTGGCCATTACATTTTAAGGTGGTTTTAAATTGTTAAGAAATTTTAAAGTCTGTTGTAAAAGTGCTGTAAGTCTTTCTGGAAGAAGAGGAGGAGACGAATGAAGAAAAGGATCACTGAAGGATTGCAGAGAAAATGTCTGTCCTTTCTATTGTTTCTAACAGGAAACAGTCTTAGTATTATTCCATCTTCTTTCTTTCTTAAAAAAATATGAAATTAAACATTACATTTGTATTTTTTCTACATAAATAGAGAAAACTTAACAAAAGGAAGTTTCAAAATTCTAAACCACATGCATACTTGTATCTGGGGAGTTATTTTTAGTTACAGCTGAAGAATTCAATTGACAACTTTAGCCTACCAGCAAACTTTAAAAATAAAGCTTTAGGGGGAAAAAAAATCTTTACATTCTTTAAAGTTTTGTCCATAAGGAAAAATAAATCCTCCCAAACCAAAAACAATTAACCAATTAACAGCATATATGCATAATATGAGGCCTGGAACAGACCATATAAAGTCATCTAGTCTACTTCTGTACTCGAGGCTAGAGTCTGCAATGACGCTTATTCTTGAGAGACATTTCCTGAACTTTTTTATGACAACACCATCAACCACCACCATCCCTTTTTTAAGTGTTTATGGGCAATATATTCCAATGCCACACAACTCTTTTAATTGGCAAGGTTTTACTTGTTTTTGTTTCAATTCTTACTGCCACTCAATTTCTTATTATTGTAGCTGTTCCTTCTTCTATTAGCTATGGACATAGAAAAAATAATTCCTTACTTTTGGCAAGAATTTTTTGCATCCTTGAGAATTATTATCCTATTTTCCTCTTTCTGCAGCTGAGAAAATTCAGTTATTTCAGACTTGGTTAACAGATAAGACATTTGATCTGATCATTCTTTTTATCATCCTTTAGCTGGTACTTATCTCTTTATTTAATTGCAGTGCCTAAAACTGTCCTGCGTTTGAGGTCTTACTCATCTTGAGACTATCAACAAGATGAATTAATCTAGTGTGCAAGATGTATTTCTGTCTAACCAACCCAGTATAGTGTATGCATTCTACACAGAAGTGTGGTATTTTTTTACTCAGCAGAAGACCTAGTTAGCAATCTCTTTTACTGTGTCTTGTGGTGACGTAATTGATTTTTTTCCATGTAGATCATCTTGCGTTTCTCTTTTGAATGCATTCCTCTTTTTAAAAATTCCTCCAGCTTTCTATATACTCTTGAGGTTTAATCCTGTCTTCCAGTGTATCTGAAATATCTGTGCAGCTGATTTCCATCTGGTATCTTAATAACAACTTTCAATTTCCCATAATAAATGTTGTTAATGAAAATATTTTGAAAAGTAGACTGAAATTGACACCAAAGCTTGTCATCAAGCCTATGATATATCCTTCCACATGCATAACAGACCACTGATACTTAGTGAATATTGTTATCTTGTCAGCTTTATATCCACCCATACAGCTACCTTGGTTTTTGTCTCTTTCCTATTAAAGTTTCATTTATTCATATTCTATATACACTTTTTTATTTTTTTATGAGCATCTGTTATTTTATTAAATCATTTCCTTAATTATTTTGCATTTGCAAGCCAGCATCTAAAGCATCAGATTAATCCCTGCTGTCTTCTTGACAAAGTCTCTGATTATGTCCCATTCTTTCTCATTCCTGCATCCATTTCCTAGTTCATGCACCTTTTACGTTAAAAACTGAGGGGAACGCATAGCCTATTATAAGGGCAATATGGAACTGCAGAACCACTGTCATAGAAAGCTGTTTGGAAGGGCCCTCCAAAGATCACCCTGAGTACCTGCTCTGAGCAGGAGCGTCCCTGCACTAGGTCAGAAGAATTACGGCTTTATCTACCTCAGTCTTGGAAATCACCAAAGATGAAGGTTCCACAGCCTTTCTGGGCTGTCTGTTCCACATATTTCTGTGTAAATGTGTGTTTATGGGGCTGTGTGTTACCCCCTAATGTCTAGCCTGAGACTCCTAGACATCAATTTTTTGGCATTTTCCCCCGCCACCAAAATGAGTTTGGCTTCAGCAGCTTCTTTGCTATGTTTTGGAAAGTCATAGGCAACTATCCTTCGAATATACTGGCATTTTTGCAACACAGAAATAAAAGCAATCACATTTTACGTATGCTACAACAGAACTGTAATGTAAAACCCACTAAATACACATTTTATATTTTAGGTGTCCCTCCAATTGTATAAATTCAAAATATTTGACAAACTGAACAATATATCTGTTCCTTCCTGGAAAAAGAGATAATTAAAAGCTAGGCTGAAAAATAATAATGTGAAAAAATAATTGACTGTGAAGAATCTCTACCCTTCACTAAAAATGATGCTTAAATTTTCGACTTTTTATTAAAAAGTTACAAAGAATATGTCTTTATTTTAAATTGAATTCTCTTTTGGGTGTCAGAGTATGTTTTTTTAAGTAGGAGCAGATTAAATGTAATTTCATAAGCATATATATGACTATTCCAATATATCTGTGGCTAAGCCATAAAAAGATTGAAGTAAAAATAATGCAGCATTTAGATATCTGAAATTCAAGTTTCTGCAATTGTGATAAAAACATCATAAAATACATTATGATAAATAGTACAGTGGATTTTACTTGGCTGAAGTAGTAAAGTTTGAAAGTGTATATCTGCAAGCAAAAAATTAAAATCTAAAAATAAAGCTAGTAGGATATTAATATTTATATTGAACTTAGTGGCAGAAAAAATGCCCTGAGCATATTTCCTGCTTAAACATTGATGTAGTAAAATACCTTCAAGGTAGTATCTCAGACAGTACTTTGAGTCTGTACTTAATGATACTAAATGTAAAAGAGTAAATTATGTACAAACCTGTAAAAAGATAAAAATGCTGAAGTGTATTGTAGCTCTCTGTATGTAAATCAGAAGAGCAGTAGACATAATTCATTGTAAAAAGAGTGAAGAAAAAGCAGAACAATTTTTAAAGCTGTATGATAAATATTTTTGTTATATTTTGCAGAAATTTTACTCTTAGTTTTTCAAATACAGTATGTAAAATAAAATAGTATTTCAAATTTCCACTTTCGTTTTTCTCTGAATACTTTATATGCTGCCTACACATGAAAAGACCACTTCACTTACTTTAATGATGTGCTGATGGTGAAGCAAAGTATTTTTCAAGGATACACGGCTATGCTAAACAATGTGAAGTGTAAAATATTTAAACTATATTGTGAGAAAGAAGCTGATGATGGCTATTTTAACTTTGGAAAGTTGCTACAGGATCTTTGAACACGTTAAAAGTAATGTATAGCAAATAAAAACCATTGTGAAAAATTACAGAGAAAGAGCAGAAATTTGGTCATAGTAGATGGACCTGCATGAATGAAGCATGAGTTCTAACATCTGATAGAGTTTAATTGAAGTTAAATTAGTAATAAATCCCACCTTCTTGGAGTGGAGTTCACTCAGAGTGTTTACCAATAACAAAATTTATTTTTAAAGCTAGCCCCCAAGAGGTTGAGCTTGACAGTAGTTACTTCTGTAGTAGAGTATTTCCTGCCTATGCAAAATTTATGAACGAGAAATGTGTTGTGTAAGAGGTAAGTCTAAATAACTCACGGAGAATTCCATTTCAATTCTGTTATTCTGAGTGGTTTGCCTGATATTAAGATAAAGGTAAAAAGCTGGAGGGTGGCAGGATTGGTGGTTATCACTTTTTGAACCTTTTCTTGGAATTACACTTACAAACACTGAAGAATTTTATTGTTTTGTACGTTTCATGATTTATGTACAGTGCTTTTTCCATGATGATTGCATTCATTGCTTACATTCTTATGAATGTTCGTCCAGACAGTAAGTCATCTGACTGGTGTACCTCCAGTTTCTGTGTCCGTATATTCTTTGCCCTTTTCTTGTGTTTGAGATCAATGATATCTCTGTCTTCCTGGCATAACTAAAATTTGTGCTTGCTTTGGAGAATGACTCAATTCTTTCATGCCTCGTGAATTAGATAAATGTTTTTGTGATTGTATTGGGTCACGGATAACACTATTTGCACTCCGTGAAGGATTCTGGCAACTTTCTGTACGATTTAATATGAAAATTTGAGATACTGATATTTTACCATATTTCATCCGAGATTTCTTTTTCATCTTAGAGCTGTGACAAATTGTGCTTTTTTTCTGTCATGGAAGTTCACATACACATTCACAGATTTCATGCAAATGCAAAATTTTATATTTTAACTCTGACAGATGTAGAAGATCCCTTACTTCCTCGAGCTTGCAGCCTGAGCAATTTAAGCCAAGCACACAAAGTGCAATGACAGATCCTATCAACCACTTGGTTGAAGCAGAGTTCTGCATGATCAGTCCTTGTGGGGACCGAAAAATATTTCACAGTAGAGTTGCTTTTTCACATAAAAAATCTTGTTACATAGTCCTTAGCTATTCTTTATGCCAGTTTTTCTTTTGTTTTTCTGTTCTTCTGTTCTTTTTATTATCCACAGCTACAGCTTTTTTTTTTTTTTTGTCCAGATTTCTCCTCTGCAGTGTACCCTGTCTTCAAAAAAGAGAATCATAAGATATAACTGTAGAGCCCTGAAAAATAGCACTTGAAAATAACCTGAGCTTTTCTCAGACCCTAGTGGCCATTCAAACACAAAATAGTGCTGAGAGCCTCTGTCAGATGTGATCCTGGCTTTGTGATAAAGCAAACAATTCTAATTTCCCTTTGACACCTCTGGGTCAGAAGGCCCTGGTCACAGAATGTCAGCAAATGGCACAGACTCTGTAGCTGAAAGAATTTTTCTATCTGAGGCATTGACAATCAATCAGGAGTCAAGGGACTCAGCTTGATTTCCCACATCTTCTAATGCAGGCTACTTCATTATCCAAATTAATCTTGTTCTATAGCAAAGGACAGATGTAGATATATAGATGGATCCTGCTAAGGGAGAATATCAATCCCTTGCAAAAGGGTGCCTGTTAACCTCAGCAAGAGTCATACATTTACTGGGCTAAATAAGCCATGTTCTTTGCCTTATCTTCCCACGCACTGCTTTCCCACCAACCTTAAGTTATTGGTATTTTCCACTAAAGTAATGCAGATTTTCTTCGCTTTACAAGGTTCCATAGAGCCACCTGTCCTGAGCTTGCAGTTATAGTTTCTGTCCTGAAGTGTCAAAAGGTACTGCTTAACTTGCTGTCCCAATAGCAACTGTGTTTTCAGGCAACATCTGCCTCCAGAGCTCCCAGAATCTCCCTTTTGGGTGTCCTTTCTGGTTGTAGTTACTGCTGCCAAAAAGATGACAGAAATACCAATCCTATTTCATGAGGGAGATTTTGGAATTCTGCCTTAAGAAAGATGTCAACATAACTGCTCTTTTCATTAAACTCCTTCAGCTAAGATGGTTGTTCATTCTCAAAGTAAAGTGATTATTGATGTGTGTATAACATTTATAAACCAAGTATGGACTGAAGTCTGTAATGAAATGTATAGAGTAAGAAAATAATTTAGTTATCTCTTTGTACTTCCAACTATGGCTATGGCTTTCCTAGAAATGTTTTGAAGACTAGTATTTGTCTAGTAGATACTCAGAGCTCTCTCAATCTTGAGTTATGTCTGTTTGTGGTATACAGAGCTGATGCAGCATTTGATAAATTGATCCTGTAATTGTGACTTACATAAAGAATTAGAAGAAAGGAGTAATTATGGAGTAAGAAACTTCATAGTTACTGAACATATGGGAAGTACTGCTGGAAATTTCAAAGAGCTGTGGGATGGAGGTGGCCAAATGACAGAAAAGGCATTGTATTCACCTGCTACACTGCAAGATCCATTGTTCATGTGTTGATTAACTTCTCATAAAGTTAATCTTCATCCCATTCTTTTAGAGTTCTGGTTAGAGTTTATCTCTTACATCCTGCGTTTGACAGGAAACTGAACTGGTAGTGGCCATACTTTGCTTCAAGTGTCTGTATGCCTCCAGGGAAGGCCATAACGGCTGGGACAAATCTACCTTTTAGTCACATTCCAATGAACTGGTCAGTAACTGGTCAGTAATCTTGCTTTAGATAACATCAGTCTACAGTTTATCTTTTCCGATGTATTTCTAAATGCTGAGTTGAAAACTCATACTGTGCTCTGAATTTTGAAAAAAGAGATTGGCATCATTCTACATGAATGCTATGCACCTGAATTCTTCAGACAGCTTCCAAATAACATGTTAAATCCTGTTGTAATGTTAAAATTTTAAATGTTAAGGCCAGATTCTGCAATTCTGTCTCATATGTCTTCAGCAAGCAATCAGATGGTCATTGCAGGATTGTGGGACCTGGCCTACACTTATAAAATATCTCTATTGAGCAATGATACTGTTAAGAGTTATTAGAAAATATTGCTGAGGATATTAATATCTAATTATACTAAACTGATTTGTAATTAACTCCACAGGAGCACAAGAATAATGCTTGCAGAATTAATTAGGACAACATTAAAAAGAAGACACTTTTCATTTCTATTTGTTTGGTTTAAGAAATCAATGTAGTTATTTTGGAAGGTTTCACTGTTTTTATGAGTTCTTGAGCTTCACAGGCATGTGGGTTCCTGTGTAAGAAATTATTTTCTTCTTCTTTTAACCTACCCATTTTACTTATGCTCCAGTTTGGAACCAAACAAGTCTAAGGATTGCAAGTCAGGATTTATTCTTCACCTTAATTAAAGATTCTCCTAGTCCCTCAATAAATGTCCCTTAATTTGTCCTATGTAAGATAATGACCGTTTAGGACCTTGGCAAGCCTAAAGGGTTTTTTGAGCTGTTCTTTTGGGCTACTTAGCTTGATATAAATGCAGTTAGGCATGACCTCATTTACCTCTCATGGAAATAGATAATAGTGGCAAGATGTCAGTCCTTTATTTAGCTGTTTTAATGCCAAGTTTTACTTTTTTTTTTTCTTCTTCACTGCTGACCTTGAGGATATGCTGCAAAGCCCTACCTGTTTGCCAAGTTTTCCATAAGAGTTGAAGAAAGAACAGTTAAGAAAGGAGTGGGATGGATCTCCACTCCTGTGGATTAGGGAAGAGCTTAATTGGTGTTGTCTCACCTCCTTAGTTGCAGCTAGAGGGATCGGAGCACTCAGAAGAAGATAGACACTTAAGAGGCACTTCAAGACACTGCTATGTTTTTTAAGTCCCTTATAAGCTTATATAGTTTTTCTCAGGCCCCATGAATTTCAAGGGATGTGCACAGATGCCCTTGTGAATTCTCACTTTAAGGTTGCTTAGTTGCAGCTGTACAGAGAAAGTAGCTGTAGAACGTCCCAAGGTCTTTGCCCTATGATGAATTTACATACACTTCATTTTGTAAAATGTGTTTTCACACCTGTTCATTAACTGAAGTCATTTCAATACAGCCTTTCTGTAAAAATTACTTATCTGTATTACTACAGCGCACAAAAGCCTAATCTTCACAGGTCCTCATTGGAATAAGTTGTTCTTGAAGTACAGGGTTAGGTGTAATCCTCACATGAAAGATTGCCCTCTCAAATAAACAACATCTGTATTTAAATGTGAAACATACTTCTGATATCTAAGCATGAATCCTCTGTTTCTTTTCTGTTTGGCAGCAGACTTTTGTTCACACTTCTGTATTGGAGAGGTGCACAGATCAGATGTTTCCTTCGTCTCTGCTTTCTTTGATAGGAAAGCGAGGAGTTGTTTCCAGGCTCCACAGCTTTGCACTGAGATACAGCTGCCTCAAGCTAATTTTGGCTGCCTAGAAACACTTTGTCCGTTTTTTTTCTAAAAGCCCCTGAGATTTAATCCCACTATCTCCATAGTCCCAGGCTGCTTGGCTCACTTGCTTCTGTAGAAGAGGTAGCCGTTAAATCTAGTTTTAATGCAAATTTCTCAGCAAGAAGAAGGAAGCCCAGAAAAAGTGGAGTAGACCAGATAAAGTGTGATTGTTGTTTCATGTCTTTTCATGAGCTTTTGAACATGTTTCTAGCCTGCTGGCTTTAGCCCTTCTTATGGAGAACTTCATCCTTGGTACTTTTAAGAAACTGTTTCTAATGTACAACCATATTTCCCTTCTTCTCAAGGGTACTTCCATTTCCAAGCTGACCATGCCCCAGTTAGAAAATCACACAAACTGTCTCAAACAGAATGGTAATAGCAGGTAGCAAAGTTGTTTACTTTTGGCAGCTTTTAGCATAACTTGCACCACAAACTTCAAAGTATACCTCAAAAGAAGGGTGGTAGCTTTTGCCATTCACAAACATCAGATGCTCTGAAGTGGGTTGGGTATGAACTGTCCATGGTAGCCTGCAGCAGGGAGTTCTCAGAGTACAGCTTCATCCACTTTACTAATGCAGTTTGCTGGCTACATAAGCTACAACAGCATGAACTAGCTAATGTAGTACCTTTGTATGTTCCTCAAAGCTAATGTTTTTAGATGCTAGATATAACACCTAAAAAGAATAATTGTTTTCCATAATCAAATCCTCATTTATACTTCCATTAGCAAAATCACTGCTTCCATGACATTACATTGCATGAGCTATTAATGAGGTTAGGAGTGTGACAGAAATAAATGTCCACAGATACAAATTTGTGCATGTTCCACACACATCTCTATGTGAGCATACATACACATAGATGGAGGTTCTCTCTATGTATGAAGGTAGAAGGTGGGAGCACAGGAGGTACAGAAAAAGCCCTTCTCTTGCCTAGGAATCCTCTACCATGCTGCCCAACTGCAGTACCTGACAGCTGCATCACCTCCAGAGAACACATTTGCTCTAGACTAGAGATGACCACCTGGTCCAGGGAGAGGTCACAAAGATAACTTAGGGCCTGAAGTACCTTCCTTATGGGGGAAGGCTGAGACATCTGGAGTTGTTCAGTCTGAAGATGAGAAGGCTCAGGGAGCACCTTATCAATTTATAAATATGCCTAAAGGGAGGGTGCAAAGAAGACAGAGCCAGGATTTTTCAGTGGTGCCTGGTGGCAAGACCAGAGGCAATGGGTACACACTGAAACAGGAGATTCTCTGTGAAAATCAGGAAACAGTTTTTCTCTGGGAGGGGGCTAAGCACTGGCACACAAATTGTCCAAAGAGGTTGTGGATTCTCCCTCCTTGTGGGCCATGAGGTTGGACCAGGTTGACCTCCAGGGGTCTTTCCCAACCTAAGTCATAAGTGATTTCCATCATCTGGAGTAAAGCTAAATTTTATTAGAGTATTTTTAATTCCTGGAAGGCTGATTCTTCAGGTGACATCTTTGGTATTGAGTGCAAGCATTCTCCATTCTCATTCTGTCATTTACATAGTTTTTATTTTTTATGTTTGTATATGTTTTATTAATGTTTGTATATACTTGATATGTGAGAACCCCAGTGGTTATGGTGCCAGCTCCGGGGTTGCATTATGTGAAGTAATTTTGACCAGTTCTAGTTTTGCAAGTGGTCTCACTTCTGACCAGAGCATAATAATTTAGAACAGACATTGTGTCACACTGGGAAGACCTTTTTTGGTACTTAGGTTATCAAGCTGAATGTTATTTCAAAGGTAACTGTATTTTGCACTGCTCTTAGTGGTGCTGGCATGGGGTGGTTTTGGCCACTAACTAATTTTTTTCTGGCTGGTATGCTGTGTGACCTGCCCTTTTGTTTTTCTGGACTGCATTCATCTTTTGTCCTTGCCAAAGTTTGTTATTTCTTTTGCTTACCTTCTCTAAGATAGCTGTATTGTTACTTGGAATTATTTTACTCTGCAAATCTAAAAATAGTTTGAAAATGTTTGGAGTAGATTTGAGACCTGCAATGAGTAGCAAATTGCAGGATAGATGCTCTGTGGCCTATTTCCAGTTTAAAATGCTATTGCACAGTTGCATAACCGAAGTGCTGAACTCAATTCTCTTGTCCAGTTGTTTCCTCTGAGGCCTATGCTGATACACTTGTACAGGTAAAAAACCTTACATTTTTTTAATATCTTAGTAATTTAAATGGAACCACAACAACAACAACAAAGGATTATGGCAAGAACTTTCAAATAAAGTTTTAATTAAATTCTAAGTGTAATTCTTCAGGTTTCAGTCAATCGTTTAGAAAAATATGGAAACCATTTCATTATTGCAGCAGCTTTGAGGTTTGACAGTTTTTTCCATCTTACAGTACCCAGATTACAATGTGGTAGCTGAAATTAACCATCTATAATTCATGGAGAGTAGGATCAGGTCTGAGTGAAATGTGACTGACGTAACACCCTGTACCACCTACGTGGACGAATAAAGTAAGCAAAATATTTGGAATATGTATAAGGAAATTTTTCATTTAATAAAAATTATTTTTGCTCTCTGATAATTTGAAAAAAAATCTTTAAACCTCTGCAGAAGTCCTTTGCTGTTTTTCTTTTTCTTTCAGTCCCTTTATTCTGTATGTTTTTATCACTTTCATATATTTTTTGAATTACTCTTTTTTTTCAGTTAATTTTTCCACACTTTCAACTAGGTCCTCTGTGGCTCCTCTTCCTCTGTTCCCATTGCCTTTTACCTTCACCTGTTACTGCTGTAACCCATGCTTTGCAGACAGCAGTCTGCATTGTTAAGTTTCTCTGTAACACTCATCCTCAATCTTTTTTTAATGAAACAACTTCTTCCAAAATGCTTCTTTTTAAACTAAGATTCGAGTCATGCTGCTAAAAGTGAAGCCAAGGGATGTGGGGTCAAGAAAAGGGCTAATAGAGTTTTAAGTTATTTCCTGTAGTGTTAAGAGAAGGGTTGGTGCTTTAGAGAAGAGTATATAATCACAGACATTTGCTTGTGACTGCTGGAGATGCAAAAGTTAAAACTGAGGTTGACAGGAAAAGGGAAGTGTGATGTTGCCTGCAGTCTGTAAGTGCAAGTATTTTTCTTCACAAAAGTTGGAAACACTACTCTAAAAGCGTATCTGATAATGGCTGCTGTCAGCTGCAAACTATCAATTTACAAGGACCTTTTATCTGGTCTAAGGCAATTCTTAACATTCAGGTTTCTGAGCACTTTGTCCTCTGTGTTGCCATTTCTTAGGTGCCAAAGTATGAATTATCTGATTGTGGAATTTAAAAAGTGATGGGACTGGGGAGGGAGAGAAGGGCTGAAACAAGATGGAGTAAATTGTGCATTATATACTATAAACCTGGTCAGATTTATTGAAGGCCCACTCAGCAAAGTCAATTCTGAGAAATTTAATTTAATATATTTTTAATCTATAAATGCTACTGCCAATCTGTACTAGAATTCCTGCTCCCCAAGGATGTAACTGTTCCTCCAAACCTCTCATGTATTCTTTATTTCAAATGCTTGATTCATTAACTGATCTTCCTAATTTCAAAACTGATAGCTGTTTATTTATCTCAGCCTGGTCTGCCAGCAAATTGTTTCTTCTGCTTCCTTAGCCTTTCTGTCACGGTCCTCCTGGAGCTGACATGATAGCAGTACCCTTGGGCTCCTTAATGAAGTTGCAACTTGCCTCTAACTCAGGAAAAAAAAATTCCTATTTTGGGGGCATTTTGATTGCTTTCTTGATTTGTACCTTAAAATAACAACACCAGTTTTATATCTGTTGAGATTTTCTCAGTAATTACAGAACTAAACAAAACATAACAAACTACAAAATGCACATTTTCTGATCCAGCAAGAAATTCCAGCAAATTTTAAGATCTACTTGGAGAAAATAACTAATCAAATATATATTTTAAGTAGACAACAGAAAATATTTTGTCCTTGTCTTCTTTATTAGATGCTAATTTTTTGAGGAAAATAACTGATCTAAGAATAGTGGGTTGTTTAAGTACTTTCATTTCCTTGACTATGTGTGTGCCAGTAAATGAAATGGGCAAGAGACCACTCTCTGACTGGCTGGTAAAGCACGGCATAAATCTCTACAGTTGGATTTACCACCCAAAATGGAGCGGTCACATCTAAACTGCTGGCTGGAAATTAACCTTATCCCAGGGTGACCCTCAAGCCTTGCTCTGGACTCTGGACTGAAGAGTTCTTTTAGATGACCTAAGCTACATCTGTGTCAGAGAGTGTGCTAGAGATGTAAAAGCAGGGATAGCTGTACTACAGAGTTTGAGCTCTGGTTAAGTTATTGGTGTAGACATGGATTCCATGGCACACAGAGCTTTTAGCAGGGATAACTGCCAATAACTATCTTCTTTTTTTTTCTGTACTTTCTTATCCCTCCAAATCGGTGCAGCAGTGATATAAAAGCAATTCCTTACAGTATTAGTTGTCTAAGTCTCATTTCAGAACTCTGTAATTATAAATTAATGTTATGGATGCCATAAGAAGATGTAATACATTTCATCTGAAAGGCTACCCTAGTTCTCCTAAAAATGAATGTATCCATCATTGGTCTGACAGTACAAAGCTGTATTACAGCCTAAGTGATAACTTCTCACAGTACCTTTTTGTGCTTGCTCCTCAGGTATGGATGGCAAATGTGTAATCAGAGCACTGTTTGCCTGGCTAGTATGTGGTATTGTCACGATCACAATTCCTACTGGGCTGCAGAGAAGTACTTGTACAGTAATACGCTTATTTTTTTTCAATACAGTGATTTGCTGACGTAGAAAGAAATTTCTTAGGTCTTTGTATCTCCAAAGACCAAAATCAGTGCTTAATAGAATTGTTTTCTGAACAGAATATATAAATAAGCAGATAATGTCTTACCTTGCTGTTTCTGAACCTTAGTACACTTTTTCAAACCCATTAGATGGGTTGAGAACTCATGTACAGCTGTAGCCAATTGCATTAACCCCTGCTTTTTAGAGTGTGCATTCACCCAGAAATGCCAAATCATAAATACAAGATGAGGGAGAACTAAACCAGAAAGTAGTTAATCTGTTGAAGGGAGGATGATTACTGTGTGAACAGAGGGTTGGAAAGAACCTTGACCTGTCAAATTCAATTGCTATCTCCAAGCAAGGCCAGCTTCAAAGCTACATCAGGTTGTTCAAGGTCTTATCCTGTCTACTTTCTACATTCTTCAAGAACTGATGTTCCACAGTATCTCTGATCCATCTGTTTTAAAGATGTCCAGATTTATATCAGACCCTGGAATAACTCACAGTTATTCAGATACTAATATCCATCTTTATGCACCAAGGGAGTCAAATTCTGTCTCTAACAGTCCTTTAATGGACTAAATAGGAGAATGAGATACTCAGGTATCAAAAAAAATTAGTTGCAATACACTTTGTTTTTAACTGAAAAAATAAACATTTTCATAGGGAAAGAAATTTTCATTGTGATGCACTTAAAATGGGAATAATATTCATACCTATGGACTAAGATGATTTGTTTATATCTATCTTTATTAGAATAAGTCAGGTAATTGAAAAAGAAGAGCACTGCTTTGAAAGAGAATGTCATGTTAAATTTCTCTCTTTTAAGGCTCTTTTTAAAGAGAAAGTATGAGAAAAAACCATACATTCTTTTTTTCCTCCTTATTATGGTGTTAATATCAAATAGTGATAATGTAGGAAAATCAGTTATTTTTATAAAGCATTCCACACTACCTTCTAGACTCAGCCAGTATGACTCATGCTAGCAGTTTCTGAATAAACAGGCTGAAGAAAAATTATGAGAAAAGTATTAGCCCACTTGAATTTTCAGATACAGTCAAAATTACATTGAACAATTTACCCCTGTAATAAAATTTCAGTAAAATTAAAGCATAAAGTGTAACTTAGTATCTCTTTTCTTGATTTAAACTTTATATGAAAATATGCCAGATGCATCATACTGTTAGCATCCTCCAATAGTTTATTGTGTGTTGAATACATTCTGACACTTGGTATTTCTGTAGAATATTCAATGCTGTTTTTTAATTGGTTTGTGTCATATATGCATATGAAATATATACATTGCTTATTTTCACATATATCAATGTCAATGTTACTGAAGGCAAGTTCAGAAGGTCAAAGGGGGTTTTTGGGGTTGGGATATTTTCCCCGCTACTTAGAGCAGAAAGTTGAAGTCCATTTGTGATCCTCTTTGCTTTCTGTGGGAAGTAATGTGCACAATTTTAGGCTGGACCTGCAGAAACAATCTAATATAAAAGGATTCATGTTGTCCTTCTCTTTTGTATGATCAATTGTAACTAGTGGTTGATGAAACTGATTTTATTGTTAAAAAAGACAGAACCTCCTTACGAGATTGACCATAAGTGAAAGCTGAGGCGAAATTGTGTTGTATGTACTGCTCCATGTCTTTAATTAGAATGGAACACAAAAGTTCTATTATACTTTGTCCAAAGTATCAAAAAACTTGGGAAGAAGATTTCCTTTGCAGAAGGTCAAGAAATAAGCACTACAGTAAGCGCCAAGAAGCGCACTGAAGAAATAGCTGTGTTTAAAAGCACTAAAATGCTGACCTTCAGAAAGAATAGTGGCAGATGATGCTTTTATTTAAAACAAAAGGCTTCATCTTTTTATGAATCAGATGCATTATCATAATCAGCTTCAGTTAGCAGCCTTCACTGACAAATATTACTTTTGACATTTCTAGACTTAGCCCAGTTTCAACCCATAAAGAAAAGACCTTGCCCTTCGCTGCCTTTGGAAGAACAAAATACCAAAGGAAAAGTATGTGTGATAAGTTATTTAATAAAAAAATGGATTAACTTTGAATATACTTCCTCTTCAAGCAGTTTTGGTTTGGTTTTTTTTAATCATTTGATGTTATAACCACTGCAGTTCTGTCCTGAGTTTGGCTGGGATAGAGTTAAATTCTTTTCAGTTGCTTGTTCAGTGCTGTGTTTTGGATTCAGTATGAGAATAATGCTGATAACACACTGATGTTTTGGTTGCTGCTAAGTAGTGTTTATCCTAAGTCAAGGACTTTTTTTCTTTCTCATGCTCTGCCAGTGAGGAGATGAAAAAAAAAAAGCCATCAGGGAGCAAAGCCAGGACAGGTGACCCAAACTGGCTAGAGAGATATTCCACACCACAGAACACCATGCTCAGGATAAAAACTGGGGGAGTAACACAGAAGGGAGGCTGATGGGGATGCAAGGACAGTGTCTGGCATCAGTCAGCAGGTGTTGAGCAATTGTGTCGCACATAATTTTTTTTCCTGATTCTTTTTTTCATTATCATTACTATTATTATTTGTTTTACTTTTGATTCAATTATTTAACTGTTCTTATCCCACCTAAAAGTTTTACTTTTGATTCTCCTTCCCATTCCACTGGGATGGAGGGGGTGAGTGAACAGTTGTGTGATTCTCAATTGCTGTCTGGGGTTGTGACAGTTTTTATCATTTGGTGTTACAACCACAGTGATCCACACCAACGTTCCATGTACAGGCCAGGTCTGTCTGTACAGTTCTGTAAACTGAGGTCACTCAAACCTAACTAATGGGCTTCAGGATACAATTTTTCTCTGTGTTGGAGTTCAGGTGTGTGACTATGTGCCACATGAAAACTGCAGCCGATCATTTTGATTTCTAAAACAATATATGCTTAGTTCCTCAAAGTTTCTACCCTCCCTTGGTTTTATACAGGTCAAGGCAAGTGTCTCTCTCGTTTTAAGTCTGCCAGCTCCCAGTTTATAGTCTAGTCACACTTTTCCCCAGTTTGGGGAAATCATCCCCAGATGACAATGTTAAAATGTAAAAAGTGAAATACAAAAGTTAGAGTTCAGGTTGCTCTGCCCACTCAGACAAAAAGGCAGTAATGAAAGCTGACAGATCTGTACCTTTCTTTCTTCATGTAAGCAGTAATTGAGTACCTCAGCTGATAAATTGAATAGAACTATGCTTCTCTGCCTTTCTTTGGCTATGCTCTTAATATGGGTAATTTGTACTACAAAAGATGGATACAGCCTGCGTATTGCAAAGTTATAACCATTTACTTCTGAAAAAGATGCCATAAATTCTTTCTTCTCCATCTACTTGCTGCTACTTCTCTATTTTCAAAGCCATAAATGTGAGCAGAATCTTGTACCATCTTGGTTCTTGAAACTCCATTAGCAAATATGGTACAATTACTAGATTAGGTTGTCAGAGGTGATTTTGCTGGAGAGAGTAAGAAAATATTAAAAGGAACAAATTTTTGTCTCTAAGGAGCTACAAAATACCAAAAATACATATAACAACATTCATAGGTTAATTAACAAAATTTTATCTGGCCTGTACACTACATTTTTCTCACCAAATGACACTAGTCTCCTGGTGTGGCATCAAAGAGATGTGGAGAAAGATTTCATACTCATCATAGATGTACAAATTTATTTATTTATTTATTTGTTAACTTGCGTAGAACTTTTTCAGAACATCCAGGACTTTCTATGAGGAAAGAAAGGGAGAAAAGTTCACTTGGGGAAAAATTTACATTGGAAATTGGATATAGAACCTGTTAAATTCTAGCTAAGAAATCCCTGCAATGTGTCTTAACAGGCTGTAGAAGCAAAGATATGTCTTTATCTTCTCTCATGGCAAATACTTTATTGCAACGAGCAGAACTCTTCACAGTGGTAAATTGCAACTTCAGTTCTCATTTCCTTTATATTTCACATGATGACATTACAGAAAAAGAATTGTCAGGCCTGTGTAGAATATAGCATCACTCAAATATACAGAGACCTCTCCAGACAGCATAAATTACAAATTAACCCCAGAGACAGAGTCATGTCTTTCCCAATCTCTTGCCTACTTCTAAAGGGAAAAAGAAAAGTGTAATTGGACAAAAGCTACTGTAAAGAATTATCTCCCCAAAATAAGTTGATTGTAGCCTGTATCATTCTAGTGATGCAGGTTGTGGCACAGCTTCAGAACGAACTGTACAAATGTGGAAGAAGAAACTTTAATCACTGGAGCACAAGAAGATTATTGGGGCAGGATGTAATGCAGAAACATGAATATGTTTGTCAAACCTCACTGCCAAGTCCAATATCTCTTTAAGCCATGCTCCCAGAGTCTTGCAACATTTCAGACTTCTCCAAGTGGCTCTTGGGCTTCAAGTATATTCCCTGACATCTCAATTGGGAAGCTTTTCTAATCATGAAAAATGAGCTGGTCTGGGTTCAAGACTGTCTGGGAGCTGGGTACAAACCTGATGGATAGGGGATCAATCTTTCTATCAAACTATAAATGTCTGAAGACAAAACTACTTGTCCTTTCTTGTACAAAGACACAAAAATTCCTTCCATTTATTATTTTATCCCTCTAAATTCTGTTGTTAGATAAGAATGGTTTGAACTGAAATAGTGTATAAGGGACCACCTCTGTCAGACAGTGACAAGAAGTGGCACGGAACAGCTGGTCTAATGGACACATTAGGTGGATTTTGCACTGTAGAGGTAGCATGAAATCATCATTCATTTTCATCATTCATGTAAAATATCTGAACTACTTCTCAATAGCTTGGTAATCAGCAGACTATTTCAGAGAGCGTAAGCTCACAGAAAATAAATAAAGCCAGGAAACCACATACGTTCTTTTCTCAGTTTCTCAGAACTTCTCTTTCAGAAAGATGCTGCTAGTAATTTCTGTTTATTGTTCTCCCTGTTTCTAGCTGTTCAGTTTGCCAGATGAACATAATTACTGTCAGAAATTACAATAATTTAAAAGTAAAATTGAATTACTCTTACCATCCCCTTCCAAACTGTATCTGTGAAAGGATTTAGAAGGGTTCAGATTTCAGACCACTGTTACCTTTACCATAGAAAATCCCATATTCCTCCTTCTTCAATTTTTTCTTCCACATTCCACCTTCCATGCATAATAGTTTCCATTCATCGACAGGTCAGTCTGTTTATTCCTAAATATGATTATACTTCTTTCACCATTAAGGAATAGGAAATTGTGCATTCTGGGAAAACTCAGTTCTAGCATCTGCCAAATGCACGTCTTCCCTGAACACCAGCTGGCATCTGCTAGGTGCGGTACTCCCTTACACTGGGAATCTGATATGCCATATCTTATCATCTGAATATCTGGTCACAAAGGATTAGTAATAAATAATTTCTGGACAGACTACTAATTTTTGCACTTCTTGACCTCTATAGCCTTCTCTATGTAAAATGCATTTTGCGTTTCCTGTATCTTAAGGATGATGGTGTTGAATTAATTATACATTATGAAAAGATGTTTGTATAGATAATATGCAGTTTTGGAATTCAAACTGATGTGGCCCATTCCTCCAAAATATGACCTGATTGATCTAGCAGATTTCTCTGGTGGACATTTGTATCAATGATTCCCATGGTGAATAAGATGAAGCTCCACCAGCATACCCCTACCTATATACCACGGACACAGTTGAAATTTACAGACATCTCATAGAGTAGAATAACCACAACTGAAAAAAAAAAAATTAGAAGATTAAAACAAATTAATGATTTACTCTCACATTTCTGTAAAATAATGTATACCTGTGTTTAAAGAAAGAGGGCACAAATTAAACAAAATGGAGCAAATAAAAATTAATGTTGATAGTTCCGTTCTGTTTTCTTTTATTGTCACTTACACTCTTTCCCTAAAATGTGGACCATCTCCAGCCCCTGTCCAGTTAGGAAAATGTCCTCTTTTCTTCCATTTAATGTAGCATCAACACAGAGTGAAGTCATAGTAAAATGACTACAAATACTGTGAAACAGAAAACATGTAAAAACAGTACTATATGAAGCTGAATTTGACTGTACTGATATGACTACGTCAGCACCCTACGGATAAGCATCCTGACTGCTGAAGGTTTCCTAACAGGAAAACTTTTATTCCTGGAACTTGTTCTAGTCTTTGGCACTCAGCTTAGCACAACCATGACTGTAGTTGAGGTTAGATCTACAAAACCTCTGTTTTCTAAATTACTAAGAAAGAACAAATGTTTTACCAAGGTACATAACATCGTCCATAAGAAAATGGTTACAAGGTTGAGATAGAAAATGGATGCAGTTTCCAAAGCAGATACTTTGTTGCATTTTACATTGCTTCAGGTGCTATTATCTGGACTCATACTTTCTTTGAAACCTTGTATACACCTGAACAAATAGGTTTGTAAATTTATATGTATAAAAAATACATATTTTTAAATGTGGCCTAGATTTGCTGTGGAGTGATGGTTCATGTAAACAGAGTGCACCGTGCATGTGCAAGGTAATAGATACACAGTAATTGAGGCAGATCTTCTGTTGCTGGCTAGACAAATCTATAGGTGACTCTCATATGATATCAACTTTGGTCTTTCTTATTATAGACGTGAATTTTATTCCAGTTTTTAATTTTTGAACAGAGTTCAAAGGGCGAATAATAAAGAAGTAAAATTTATTTATTTTTAAATAAAATTCTCTTCAAGAAATAGCACAGTAGGCAATGTGTTCAAGTACAGAGCCAATGTGGAGGCACTCCTAAAGAAAGGTAAACAGTAGAACAGCAGGTCCCTTTTGTAGCAATAATATGTAAAGAGTTACATTGATGCTTTAAAGAAAGTGCTTCATGATGAACTGCTACAAATCCGAGAGCTGACAGCAAATGGAGATTTCCTTATATGGTATTTTTTGAAGAGGATATTAAAAGCCTCTTTTTTTACATTTTTATTCATCACAGAATCTTCACCGGGTAGCTCTTTGGAGGCAGAGGAAAACAAGGCTTTCTTATTCCATCTCTTTTCATTAGGAACAGAGTTATCTCCTTTTTACTGACTTCTGCCAATTCCTTGAGACTTACAAAATATTGCCATAATGCTTTCCAGTGCTAGAATGAGATTCCCATGCTTCTGCTTTCCTGGGAATCCTTTGTGGGATTTTGCAGTTGCAAAAAGATTCTTGTTCTTAAAAGGTGTTTCACAAGCCAAAAAATTCTCTATTACAATGGTTCCCATGGAAATTCTCTAATGCACAACGTGGCCAGGAGTTTCCCTTTTATCTCCATCAGGCTTGTGGATCAAGCCTGGTTACAAGGCAGGGGGTGATACCTGGATTTTCCACCCTTCAGTTTCCAAAGTGTTCAGGTTTGTAATTTTGGTTCTAGTAGCTTAAGTGTCTTTCCATTGAAGTGGAACAGACAGTAATATAGACCATCACATAAAAAATTCTCAATCAAATTAATTTGAAGTTTTCCAACCTGAAAATTGGAAAAGTAGATGTCTTGTTCCAGCTGTGTCATGAAAGACTAAACCCAGGAGAAGAATGTCACAACAGCCACCATTGCAAGATTCTGCTTCATGTTAGGATATAAACATTAGAAATCTGTTACGCTCTAAGATGTCTTTAATCTTGTTGTAATTACATGTCAAATTAAGGGGTTAAGAAGGTAAACCTTTCTATTTCGATTGACTTTTTTCTTCTTTTCTGAAATTAATTTTTCATATCAGAAATTACTCATTCATGGGTCAAGGGCAAAGTAAATATAAATGCTTGGGAGCCAAGACAGTGAGTTAAAGATGTCCTATAATTAACTTTGTTTTATTAATGTTTCACTTACTTTAAAGTAATTAGATTCACAGAAGTAATATCACTGTATTCTTAATATAAAATATATATGCTTGAAATAATAGGAGGGAAATCAATCTTCCACTGCAACTGCATGTCAACTTGGAAAACACAAAAAAGTGGACCTGTGGCCCTGCGCACTTGGCACTTGAGTGAGGTTGCTCACATCTTTGAGTGCAAGCAGAGCTATGGTGGCAGGATTAAGGAATTTGCCTTGACTGGGACTTCAATGTCACTGATAACAATGACCTTTCAATAATAATAAAGATGTATCTATTTGTATAGCTTGTTTAATATAATGTGTATTGCATGTGTAGAAAATAAGTATCCAGTAGATAGACTCAATCCAGAAGTACAACAAAATACTTACTGTCTTTTTGTTCTCTTTACGTATAGTTTATAGCAAGCAATTAAAATTAAAATCCTGTTCTGAAAGTGTCTGAACCACTTTTTTCCCAAAGTAGTGGTCGAAAGACAATGAAACTTAGTGGTTAAAAATATTTACTGAATGTAATTGTAGTTCTCCTAAGGACATATCAGTATTCCAATACTGTAAGTGATGCTTGGATTAGATCTCTTTCTACTGAGAATAATTAAATTCATAGAGTGAGGATATATTAAACATAAGTAGCCATTGGCAAAACTAAAGAAGAGGTGATGACATCAGATAGGTGAGTAGTTAATCAGAAAAATATAGGACTGTAAACTTTAGATGGATTAGGGGAAAACAATACCAGAGAAAAATGTGAATTCCTTAGTCACAAAGATATATAACCACAGAATGTGTATTTGTGTGATCCTAGAAAAGGTATATGCACAGAAAGAGAGGTCCATCTGAAAATAATAGGTGTTTGTAACGTGTCCACATGATATAGTTCATTCATTTTGCCATCATCCTCTAATATATTATGAGGATTTTCTCTCCTTCCTTATACTAGGAATACAGACAGATACTAGTCTGAGAAGTCTTTAAACTTGTGATTACATGTCAAATTAAGGGGCTGAGAAGGTAAGCCTTTCTACTTTGGATTGGCTCTTTTCTCCTTTTCTGAAATGAATTTTTCATATCAGAAATTATTCATTCATGTGTCCAGAGCAAAGCAAATGTAAATGCCTTGGAGATAAGACAATGAGTTAAATATGCCCCTATAAAAATCACTCCATGTGATGAGAACTTATTGTGAAGTATGGTAATAACCTACCTTTCATGTGTGATGTTGAAATGTTATAGTGACACTACTATAGAATAGGAAATGTTTACGTTTAGCTAAAGAATAATGCACATTCCCTGTAGCAGAAGAAAAAAAAATCTTCACTACACAGACATTTACATAAGCAGATAGATTTGCACAGTTCACACATTCAATATATTTCCTGCATAAATTACTTGAATTTTAACTGATGGTTTTCCATTCTTAAACAATTGCTAGAGCTAATCAACATGAGATGTTCATTTGAAGTATCAGGCAGAGCTGAAGTGTTTGGGTCTGGATTTACCTGTACAGGAAATTGCCTCTATCCATTTTGAAGTGGCATTTGTCATCTATTTTTCATCAAGGCCTTCTCATTTCAGTTTTACTGACAGTATTCTTCTGGAAAGGCTAGGGGAGAAAAAAATATTAATGATTCTAATTTGGTACTTAAATTCTTCAACAACCGTGGGATCAATGTATATGGTCTGATACAGCTATTTACCAGTGCTTTCTATCATTTGTCATAGGCTTGAGTTATATTCTCTGTTTAACCACATAACCACTTTGTGCTCAGGCTTTAAAGACTTCTATAGCTCAGGCTATAGAAAATTATTTAAATGAGTTTCTTTTGTCTGCAAGTTATTTTATTGGATTTGTTGTTTTTCACTACCCATATTTAAAATTTGATCATGAAGTCTGCAGCAAATCTGAAAGCATTCATATTTGTACCGTGTTTAGTGATCTCAGGCATTTAGTCTTGCTTAAGGGGTATTATTAGGGGGAGAATTTTTACTTTCTGTATGTCTCCAACACTAAAGGTTAACAATCCATATAACACAGGAACGTATTTGATGTTCTAGCACCTGGAGCATGAACACTGATTCTGACTTAGCAAATGGAAGTTACCTCTCTAAATAGACTAGGATTATAGCCTTGCTACATGAAATAGGTAATTTATCAAATAATTTGCACAATATTTAATAGTAAGATTGTAGTATCATTGGAAAAGCCACTCCCTGTTTGACATCATCCTTTGCATCACAATCTTCAGTCTTGACATATGAGGCCAGTCACTTACCTGAAAGCAGCGATTGTTTAGAGAATGAAATTATAAGAATGATTTTTTCAAGAGAAATTGCATCACTCTAAACTAGTACATAATTCTGTATTATTTCCTATGTTCCTAATTTGATTTTTTTTGGTGTAATATCAATTTTTCCCAAAGTATACTTTTTAAATAGAAACTTTAAAAGAATTAAAGGTTATGCATATCTGAAGACATAAATAAAAACCCTGCTGAAATTGCAATTGAGAATAGAAGTTTATAATAAATGTTATTTCAAATAATGCTCTAGATGCATCTTGGAAAAATTGTTACAATATATGACTTTTCCTTAGTGCTGCATTTTTGAAATTAAAAGTAAGCATTTCATATATAGGAGTCACATTAGAGTTAAATATATGAAGATAGAGAAATTTCTTCAGGATTCACTTTTCTCTTCAGAAGAGTCAAGATTCAGCTAAGTGAGTCATTTTCCATCTACATATACAAGATATCCCTTGTCTGAGTTGCAATGCAGTACAGATGCACAACTGTCTAGACATTTACCAGCCCATCAATAGGAGAATATTGAGAGCACCAGAGCCCAGGTCTCTGATTTGTCTCCCCAGTAAAGGAGAAGGGAATCATTGAAACCTGTGGGGAATCTGAGAAGAAAATGCTATGGATTTCTGTCTAACATTATTGATGAAAGTTAAATGTCTGCTCAGAACCATAATCAAGCTCAGGAGGCGACAGAACGTTTATGTGAGCTGTTTAACTGGAAGTGAGGTGAAAAGGAATCCTGTTGTGAAAACATGTGCTATTCTGGGGTTCAGATTGGGCAAATATCTGGTTCTTGAGAAAAGGAGAGAGGGACTAGGAAAAAAAAATGCTTTTAAAAATTAACCCTTTCTAGCAGGGGTGCCCTGTAATTACTTTTTTTTCCCATCCACATAACTTGCATCAGCTGTAAAGGTTTTTAACTCAGGGATCAAGAGGCTCATCAAAATGAGCCTATCCATGGAAGCACAGCTGAGTTTTTCAACTTCAGTAGTTTAAACATTTCCAGCAGGCCACATTATACTAGCTTTTTTTTCTTTTTTTTCTTTTTTTTTAAAAACAGTCTTTCAGATCAAGTGGTTCAAGCCTTAACATCATGATTTTTGGTCCTCAGGACTGATTGCCCTATAGGAAAGATTGGAATTAAAGGCTGCTTTCTGATTTTTAAGTTTTTTTAAAATCTGATGGCATACTTTCAGCCAGATGGGACTGCCTCTCCTCCATGACTGAACCAGATGTTGATTTGCATCAAGTTTTTGGCAAAGAATTCATATAATTTTTTTACTGACGGATTCATTTGCATATCAGCCTCATTAATAATGTATAGTCTCACCGCAGTGAATAACCCTGGCCATCTTTTCTGTATAATTAATTCATATCACTCTTCACTGCCCTAGATAAGTATACCAATACCTACAGGTAAACTACTTGGTAAAGCTACTTGTGATTTTCTAAAACCAAACTATAAGAGCTTTTGATCGGTTATTTTAAGCCTCTATAAACTAAAATTCAGAGTTTCAGATTTAAATGAAAAACATGCACCTGCATGAGATGTGTCCATCACCAGGGAAAGAGGAATCCAGGACTAGAATTGCATTACTTAGAAAGGGCGAAATTAGATGCAAAATGTAATTTTCAGTCATAATCTTCTCATTTCTTGTGTTCTTCACAACAAATATGGCATGGTATTTTTTCAGTGAACTTCTGCAGAACTGAGACTGAACAATGGTGTTTACTAGACTGAAAATCCATTAGGAGCCAGCTGGGTGAGCATGGATAGGCCGCAGTTGCCCCCAGGCATTCACATCATCTGCTGGTCATCAAATATGAAATTGACTTGAATGTTGTGCTTGGGAAGAGGCTTTGGAATGTACCAGATCTTGAAAGGTTCATTTACCTCATGAACTGAGCTTATACATACATTTCAGTTTTGGAGGACACAAGTCTGCCTTGGAATCTTGACAAAAGTATATATCATGTCAATACCTGATTTTTTAAAAAAATACTCTTTTTAAAGAATAGGGCTTTTCTTATTTGATGCAAGGCCTGCATTAGTAAGTGTTGTTATGCTTCATAACACTTGGAAAGGAAACAGTTTCAGTACTTTCTAGACTAAAGTTACTGAAATGATTTTAAATAATATATTTATCTCCCTGGTAGCATCTGTGGATACATCCTCATATCAGGGAAGACATGTTTTACAGCCCCTGTAGTCCTGAGCTCTTGGTTATTCAGGTCAAGCAATGCTTGTCATTTTCTTCCAAGTTTGTTTCTCCCTTCCTGGGAGAGCCTAGGAGAGCAGGAGCATTGGTGCGTACTGATGTCTCATCCCATCATTTCGTTGGCTACTGAAGTCAATAGAGATATGAGAACTGGGAAATATGCACAGAATTTGTCTGTCTGCAATCAGTAGTCTCTCATGTTGGATCAGATGGAAACAATAACTTGCCACAGTTCAGGGCTTGCAAAATGTCTTCATGACCAGGTACTCCAAAATTGGAAGCCTATGTATAGTATGTGACACAGTGACCATAAACTAGAAAAAAAAAATGCTGTATTACTCATCTAATAAACCTGACACACAACTCACATGAAAGATATTGTCCATGAAACCCTCCTACACTATCGGAGCCACAGGAAATTAAATAGAAGAGTAAATTATGATTTTGCTTGCAGCATGTGTCAATGAGCTGCCCATGAGCTGGTCAGGTTGGTTATTGCTGCTATAATGGGAGGCAGTTTCCTGCATTTTGGGGAATAACAAAGGTTGTGTCTTGGATTATTGTTTTCTTCTTTCTGCAAACTGTTAAAATACTGGCTTTCACTAGCATACAGTTCAGATTGAACTTTGCTTCTGAAATGATTCCAGCAATGTCGTTTTAGTAAAGGGCTATGACTAGCAGCTTCTTTTCAATTGAGAGACTGGAAGCTCCATTTTTAATTATATTAGTGCTGTATTGCTATTAAAATATTTGATCTCTTCAAATAAGTCAATTACCCTTTTATATCAGTTTCTGTATCTAAAGACTGGAATAGTCACCTTACAGGAATGTTTAGGGATGTGATTAATTAGCCAACACTGAAATGTAACCATGAATTCTCCTGTGCCCATCTCCAACAGTTTAATAATTCCTTCAGAGAAATAAAAATTGCATTATTCAAGTTGCAGGACAAATTTAGATTTGCAGATGTTTCCGTATTAGGGTTTAGTCAAGACTCCATGAATAACACTTCTATTCCTGTGAAAAATGCATATAGAATTGTAATAAAGGACATTTGTTTTTCCATAACTTGGCTTCATTTCACATAACACATATGTATCACTTTTCACATTTGATATACAATTCTGGTGTCTAGGTGTATTATTAAATATGAATCCACAGGTAAAAATATAAACACATTTCTTTTTCTTCATATCCTAGCACTGAAGGTGCTTTGTCCATAACACACAACGAGAAAATGCAGATAAAAACTATTTGTATAAAAGTTTTATTTAGATTACATAGGCTATTTCAGATAGAGATCTTCAGCTAGGTCTTGTGTCTTCTTGATTTTTTTTCACTGAATTTACTGAAATTCATAATAACTGTAAAGGTTTTGGTTTAGCTTTTTAATTTTTGTGGTTTTGGGGGGTTGTTCAGGTTTGGGGATTTTTTCAGGGGTGGGGGACACTTGGGAAAGGCTTTTTTAAAGTGAATAACGTGGTAAATTCACTGGTTTCATAACTATATCTTCTAGTGGGAGCACTATAATTTTACTTTTCAGGTAGCCTTACGTTTCCAGCTCAGGAAGGTATTGCTAAATGCTAGCTTAGCTCAGGAAGGTATTGCTAAATGCTAGCTTTATAGTTCATACTTTTATAAGGGACCTACTAGTTGCAAATTTCCTCCTTCTGTATAAAGTACTTGAAAAATAGCAGGAATTGTAAACCAGCAGTGAAGACCTCTTAATTGCCAGTTTTGTTGTTTTGGTTTGGTTTGGGTTTTTTAATAATGTCTTATTTATGCAACATTCACAATACTCATAATCATATGAGAAACAAAATAAATAATTTGAGTCATTATGGTAGTCCTTCCTCTAAACAATTAACAAAAGAAAACTTAAAAATACTTTATAAAGACACTCAGTAAAAAGTTGCAAATTATATTTGGATTATGTAGAAGGAAATGTATACATATAAAATTACTTAGGTGAAGTGATGAAGCTAGAATTAATTTCAGATATGGTCTCCGTATCCATTGTTTCTCAAGTTTTGCTGCAGTTTGGAGTAATGTTTTATGAGATAAAAAAATTAATTTGTCATATGGTTGACAAAAGAATGACAAAATACCTATCAGGAATTACTTTTCAATAGAGTTAAATAAACATACTTAAGCCTTCCTCATAACTGAGAGGTACTGATTTTTTTTTTTTAAATAAAATTTGAAATGCAGATATAATCCACTGTTGCTAGGCCAGTGCCAAAAAAAGGAACTGTGACATTTTTTTAAAGTAGCCTGCTCTGCCCATAATGCTTTCTGTGCATATTTCAATAGCAGAATATCTCTCCTCCCTTTTTTCCCCCCTTTTTTCCCTTTTAAGGGTTCTCTTGCCTACAGCATTGCACACAGAAACAATACAAGTTTTCAAAAATTAGATAACCAATTTACTTGGAAAACGAATTAATGCTTTTCTCATCTGACACTAATTTTTTTGGAATTGTGTCTCAAGTGGAAAATATTGGCTTCAAGTGCAGAATAATAACAGTTACTTCTTTAGACTCAACAGGCTGAAGTGCCAGAACTGAGAAGCCATGTCCCCAAGTGTGACTGGAATATAAAGTGACAACCTTGGTGGGGTGTTTTGCTCTCACTGTTCAGTCCTGTGTGGGAAAGAGTGAACATACTCATCAGGATTAAAATTTGTGGTGCATTACCAAAATTTAATGATGAAGAAATCCATATTTCCATAAATGTTTACATGTTGCTTCACAGAACCTTGGACATACTCACTAGACTGTCACTAATATTTTGTGGTAGGTCTCCAATTTGCATCAAGACACTTCTTATTCATGAGTCAGTAGCTACTGGTAGCCCTGTAATGTAGCAGCCAGACTAGTCTGTAATTGGTTTATTTTCTGTTGTCTGTTGTCCTGTGAAAAGTGCAGCAGCAGTGAGCATGGGGCAGGTTTTCCCTGATGTAGTCGCTTCTGGCTGGAGAGATAATATTTATGATGGAAATGTGCATTCAAATCAACATTTATTAAGCATTTTCACCTCCAAAACAATGTTCTATGTATTTTTCAGTTTAGGCCTTAAAATTTCATTTTTACACAGACTGGATTTTTCAATACCAAATGCTACTCCAGATATTTTACTGTCATATCCTTTTTTATGAATACTGGCAATGTTTCTGGTACTACTTAGCAATGTTAAAGATTATTGTATTTCAGAAGGTGGCAAAATTGACAATAGAAAGTTTCATGTAGCAAAGAGAAACAAAGAAAGGACAGCAAATTTGTATTTATAACATCATCTGACTGTTTTTATGTGGCTAAAGGGTAATTCATATTCTAGGTAAACAACCTGTTCCTTCAGAGCGTTACTCTGCATGTAATCCTGTTCTTCCAGCTTTGGCTGCTAATGGCTCTGCTCATCCACAGCACATTGGGGCAGCAAAGTCAGTGAGGGTGGGTGTCAGAGGAACTACTGAAGGGCTTTTGGATTTAATTTGGGGAGCCAGGCAGCTTAGCAGGTAAATAAGAGAATGGCAGGAAGCTTCTCTATAAAATCATTGCAATTCTATTAACTTACCTTAATACAGTCATTAAAACTGCAGCATAATCCATGTATCATGACAAAGTTTCAGAAAACTCCTAGGGACTTTTTAAATGCTAAAATAGTGTGTAGTTTTATACAGTGATTATTTTGAAGTTCCTTAGAGCACTGTATAATCACAAAGCATATAAAATTAATTTTGGATAAAATGGTAATTAATTTGCAGCAGATCCAATTTGATTTACGTAAGACTAAACTGGTGTCTTGTTTGGTTGGGGTTTTTTTCCTTATATTATATTTGAAAAATGTATTGCTTGTAGTCATCTGTAAACTACAGGTGATTCAAAGATATCCAACAATAAAACAATAAAAAAAGGTATCCAAACAAATGAAGTTAGTATTTTTCTTTGTACTCAATAGCTTACAGGTTAAAAAAAATGTTCCTTCCTTGCTAATAGTTTAACACATCTTAGTTTTTACAGAATTACAGAGCAGAAAAAGCTATGTGACACTGTAAATATTATTACTGGCTAATATGTTTTCAGTAAAACAGTGACATATACATCTATGTAAACATAATAATCTGTAACATATGCTAATTGTCTATGTGCTAGAATTTAGATTTACAATTAAGGCCTCCAGCAGGTTTTATGGATGATATGTGATTTACTTTCTTCAATACAAAATGAATCACAAGGTGAATCAGACCCTAAAAGTGCATGTTTCTCTTCACTGATTATAACATTAGTCGAGTAGCTAATTTACTAATATCGACTTTGTATAGGTAATCTACATTTAATCAGATGATTCCTACTTTTTTTTCAAGATAAAACAGTAATATATTGTGCTAGTCCATATAGGGTAAAGTGTCAACATACTGAGTTGGTTGATCAGAAATTTTTTCATCACTGGGATGTTTGCTCATTAAATTATTTTGGATGTTAAGAAAAGTCTCAACTAAGAAAGAGTTCAAATCCATGAGTTTAAGCAGTTTGGATGCTTGCATTTGGATGGCTTGCTGCTATCACTTTCTTGATTTGTTGTTTCTCACTGTTCCTTCTTGTTTTCTGGGAACCCTCAGGCACAGTAACTAACTTGTAATTTTTTAATGTTTTTATTTAAATGGAGCTAAGTAAAAAAAGATGAAGCATGCAGCCATGTTTCCAGTGGAGCTCACTATTTCTTAGAAACCTGTCTGCTTCATTAAAGTTGAATTTCACCTTCCAACACAAAATTGCTTAAGGGTTTGTCATTATATTTGCAGCAGCACTGTGTTATAATTGGAAGTAATGAGCCAAACAAACTATTCTTAACTCTTCAAAAATGATAGAGTAAGAGATTTCTTTGGAAATTGGGCAGAGGGGGGTGGTAATTGTTAGTTTTCATTCATACCACAGTGAATGTCAATGAAGAAAAAAATAATTCCTTAATATATATGAAGGCATGGTTTATTTAAAGTGTGTTTAGCATCAAGGCAAGCTGTGATATAGACACCACTGGAAATGGAAGGCTTGTATTGGTCCCTGCAACTGGCTGCACAGCAATGCAAATGATGATAAACTTCTCTAATATGGCATCTCAGCCTTCCCCTTGAAAGATTATCATGTGACAGAAAATAATTAACTTTGCCAATTCAAACATTAAACCTCTAAGGAGAGCTGCTGTTTAAAACTGGGTTTTACTGACCTGGTTATCAAGTGTCAGGTGTCAACATGGCCTTTTCAGATACATACTTAATGTAGTTTGTTTCAGGCATGTCTCAATCCTAGCCTCTTTCACAAGTAATCATGTGCTTAAGCACTGTAATAAAATTGGGTTTTCCCACTACTGGCCAGCTATCACTGACAGTCAGAAAAGTGGAAGGTGCCCTCTCACCATATCCTTTAATTCCTTGCCCTCTGTGCAGAACACTCAGTCTTTCTGTTAACTCCACTTGGAACTGTGGTTGGGAGCACAACAGGAGGTGAAGGCACCAGGAAAATGAGGGCAGGAAGTGGAACTTTTTTGTAACTTTTAACCTATTTTTAATTATTGTCCATATTGCTTTAAAGTTAAGCCTTTTACCTTAGCAGATAACAGACTCTTATTATAGGAAGCCATGGAGCCCATACTCAGAGTACTCTTTTTTTTTTTTTTAATGATTATTGAAATATTTATTAAAAACAATCTGTAACTGTAAAATAAATTTTACAAACAAAGCTGAATGTAGATGGTTTTATTAGTGTGTGGTGTGTTCTAGTGGTTACAGGCTAGCTTGGATACAGGAGAGTTTCATTTCCCTCATCTAAATATTTTGATATTTTATTGTTTTGCAAGATCTGTTTTTTAAGCCACTGTTTAAGAGTTATGGTCATACTTCACGTGTTCTGGACTCACAGCTTACTATATGCAAAGTGGAATAGCCTCAGCAGTAATGGGATAATTCCTTTTATTCCTCTCCCCACCTCCCACCCCAACCACCCATTAATGTATAGATATTGTGTAAAATGCTTTTATAGAATTATAGAAATATAGAATAGAATAGAATAGAATAGAATAGAATAGAATAGAATAGAATAGAATAGAATAGAATAGAATAGAATAGAATAATAAAAATTCCCTTTGACAGGTATGGGAAGGAAGGCTTCTGTAACCTCTATTGTGACTGATGCTTTAACTCTTCAAATCCCACTCTGCATATCAGCTTCATTAGAAAAACAGAGTACAAAAGGTCTGCTCTGGTAGAGTTTGAGAGATTGACACCTTTCTGCAAACATAGTACAGAATAATCTATTTTGTGAAGCCTCATAGGACTTAGTCAAAGACCAGTGCTTCACTCATTAGTAAATCCCAAAGTAGAACTTCAGGTGCCATGAGAGCTTTGATTTGGGAAACTTGGAGCTCTGCAGATTTCAGACATAAGTAGGCAGCAGCAAATTAGATATTTCAGGCATCTGTATTTTGTATTGCAGTTCCTAAATCCTGGTTATGTCCCACTTTAGATGCCTATGCCCTTATTTCAATGTCATCTATAAAACCCAGATCTCAAAGGTATATCTCTGTTAGAGTATTAGTCTCTCACTTGTTCAGTAGAAATTCGCTATCTATCTTTAAGTATCACAGTTCTAGAATGCTAAATCTTATTGAAAATCATGGGACTTAAATTCTTAAATACCCCTGTGTTCCATAAAAAGAAAGTTCAATTGTGCAAGAAAGTTGGTGTAATGTAATACCTAACATTTTTAGGTATCCCACTGCTTTACAGAATCAGATCATTTCAACTGATTTAGATGTCCAGAGTCCCTCACAGGGGAGAGGCACCTGGGGGAAAGGTATGTTTATGTTATGTTTTTGTCCTTCAGATTTCCAGTGTAGAAATATCTAGTTTGGGTACTGAAACAGTCCACTGTACAGCATGTTGTGCAGACTAATGTACCTTGAGAATATAGGCTCCCTGCAGTAGGAAGCATTTAAAATGGACTTTGATATCTTCACACAACACTGTCAGACTCTGCAGTAAAGCCAGATACTGACAATGGGCCTGATGAAACTCAACGTGGTTCTGAGTAAGGATCTGATTGAACCATTCTATAGAAAACACCATGAAAGGAAGTGGGGATAAACTCTGCCCTTTGAAGGTCAGAGTAATCATGTGACTCTGCTCAGGGCTTTTGGATTATGCATGAAAGCCAGATCATGTCTTTCCTGAAAAAGAGATAGTTCCTACCTGTTGTACCCAGTGGTAAAAGATGGCAGTTTTCAAATGGTTCACTGGTGTGATTTCAAATAGGTTTGCAGCCACCAGGCAGCTAAACTATTCAGGTCTGTGGGGGTCATCTTTTTTTCAGTCCCTGTCATTTTTATTGCTGTTTCTTCTTGCACAATTAACTATTCATTGAAGTAAAACTTTGATCCTGATTTCCATTCCCCCAGCTGTGCAGTTTAACAGGTGGATTAGAGAGTCAGTCAGCAGCATGATATTAAAAGTTCTGCAGCAGGGAATGTGTTTTAGAAGGTTATCACTACTTGCCTCTTTTACCCATGTTTTCTCACCAGGCATTCCAAATTACCCCCTTGCAGCTTTTTCTTGGCAACCCTTGCATGGCTGGGCTGTAAATAGGAGCAGTGGAGGCCTCCAAAACCTGGCACTATTGCCTCCTTTAATGTTAGCATTGATGTACTTTGCAATGCAGTCCCAAAAAGGTTACATCATGGTGAAGGAGGGTGGGGGTTGCAGAGCAGGGCTGGAGTAATTCACAGAGGCAGGGGAGTTGAAACCCTTAAACTGTATTGACCATGCAAGTAAGAAACCTAATAATGTAGGATTAAATAAAGAGGGTATCCCTGCTGCCTTGCATTTTGGCTCTATTGATGGTAAAAATACAGTGAGTCCATACTAAAAAGTCACAATAGTTCAACTGCATCACTACAGTTAAAATAGTGCAAGGTTTCTGTGCACACCAGCCCTAAAAATGTAGTTTTGTTCATTTAACATAGTCCTTATAGAACCATGGTCCATATTCCAAAATCCTTGCCAGTCCTGACAGACTGACCAGAAACTGAGTGCATATGGAAAATGAATTGACTTTGTACTACAAGGAGTTGTTTCTCCAGGGACAAGTTTTGAAACACATTAGTGGAGAAGTGTATTTTCCCACCATTCAGGCAGAATTTTTCTGTATATGAACAAGAAGACTTAGCTGCCCTAGGCTGTCACTTCAGCAATTTTTTGTGAAAGAAAAGAAAATTTCGAAACTGAGCCTTCTAACCTTAATGATGTTCCCTTCCAGATAGAGTAACTGATTTTCCATTTTTTTTTTTTTTTTTCAGTAGCTTAAAGCTTTATTGGTATCAGCCTAAGCAATAAAATTGAAATCTGGGCTTCCATGATAGGATTTTATTATAATGTTTTTTTATTGCTCCCCAATGAGCATCTGTAGACACTGGAATCAGAAGTGTATAATACTTGTCAATAAATCTTATGGATGTAGTGGATCCAGTTCAGCAAAGAGGAATGTGAAGTTCTGATGTTTGCAGGACTCGTCACCTATTTAGTGCAAGAAAGTAAACAACTAAGTGGGTAGAAGTTCCGGAGGAAAAGATCTCAGATTCAGAGTGGATGGCAAATTCTGTGTGACTCAATGTTATTAAGCTGCTGCAAACAAGGCAAATATCCTACTGGGATTTGTCAACAGGAATATAACCTGTAGGAGTAATCCTTCTATCCTGCTTAATGCAGAAGTAAGGTTTCAGCTCAAGTACTCCATCAAGCTTCAGGAAAGACATAAAGCAATTACAGAGTCCAGAGAAAAGGAATGAAACTGGCCATAGGTCTGGTAAATTATGGCTGCTGAGGAAGTTATTTGAGGTTGTTAAGTCTTGGAAAAAAAAAGGGGAGAAGATATCATATTAGTCTTTGAATAAGTAAGCAGATGCTATGATGAGAAAAGAGATATAGTGCTCTGAAATAATAGGCTTCAAGGGCAGAATGGGACACTGGGAAAACCATTCTAAAGGAAAGACTGATCAGGTTTTGAATGGAGTACAGTGATGTAGAATTTCTGTTACTGGATACTTTTATGAAAAGGTTAGACAAATACCTGTCAGGAATTATTTAGGTCACTAGGATAGACAGAAGAATGACTTTTTCAGTTGCTTTTTATAACTGTGTTCTATTTTTCTCTAAGTAGGTATGTGACTTCTGTTTTTCACTTGATAGATTCTTTGTCTATACATCTCAAGGAAAAAAATAACTACTACAGTTTCTACACCAGGAACAAATACATAAATTTCTGACTTACAGTATTAAATAACAAATGGAAATCTCACAATAACTGTCAGGTCTGTTGAATAATTAATAAGGTGAGAAAAACCATACACAAATGAGTCATTCTGTATGCACCAGAAGTCTGGGAAGGCAGAGTAGGTTCTTAGAATACCAAAAAATATAAACTTAATTACTGGCATTTCATTAAATCTGGAAGAATATTTTTTATGAATGTTTGATAAAATCAATTTTCTAAAAACAGAAAATTAAGAGGATAAGTAAAAGGAATCAAATTCATAAATCATGATACATTTATAACTGCAGACTTCAGAAGGATCTTTTTAATGAGAAAGAACAATTATTTACCACTTGTTTTAAAAAAAAATAAATTGGAAAAATCTTATCAGGATGGTAGTCCCTGGAAAAGTAAAAAATAAAATATTGGTGAATACAAACCAAAAGAAATGAAATTGTCTGCAGCATGAAGGTCAGGACCTAGTACTGCACAGGGCAGGAGACTGAGTGAATGTACTGTTATGCATAGAAATGCATTCTTAAGTATCATCAGCAACAAGGTAAGAGAAGAATAATAATTTGTAGTCTTGAACTCTTCACTGAAATATCTGGGAATTTTGTTTGTTAGAGCTTAAAAAATTAGATTTTTTTATTTTAATCTTGGGAAAAATAAATACAACTCATTATTATGGAACTGAACATCACCCTAGGGGTACAACCTTTGACAGTTTGATTGTATCCTATTTTATTTGGTCTCACATCACTTTGAACAGAAATAAAAATCTGAATGAGTCATAAAGGAAACACTAAAATATAAACAAAGATCTATTTCAGCTTTAATTTACTCAAAGTTATGAGGCAATGCTTATGAATGAGGGTTAAGCTGTGTATGAGAAAGAAGCCCATACCACCTCAGCAGCCTATTTCATGTGTGCACCAAATAACAGAAGCAAGGAGGAAGGATCCTTGTGCCACACCCCAAAAGAAGGCTGATTGTCAGACATCTGCCTAGGATGGTTGTTTTCTTGATCAGTGCCCAGCTGTCTCAACACTTAATGAATGTTTTCAAGACACTTGATTCTTCTTATGTAATATGTATATTTATATGTACATACAAATATTTATTTTTATAGCAATGACCTAACTCCCCAGGCATGCCTGGAAGAGGGAAAATACTCATGGTTTAAGCCCATTATGTAAGCTTTTGCAGCTAACAAAAATTCAAGTAGCAAGTGATTTTAGAGTATGCAATGTATTTAGAATATACTAGCCAGTCACCTTGACTGTGTCTGTATTAGTAAACTCTAAAAATCAGGGTCTGCTCTGACCCTGATGGAATGCGGCACAAGAGTTTTCATTCATTGGCTGAGTGCTCTTCCTTCAAAACCTGGACCAGCGAAAAAAGCACTAGGAAATCCCACTAAGCATCAAACAACCATTGAGACTGAGGAGCTGCTCAGGTGTATGTGAGAGGGAGCCACAGGCCAAAGGGCAGCAGTAAAATATTCCACTTAGAGCAGCATGTCAGCTTAGCTTCCCCCTCTGTCTGTCCCTTCTCCAGTGAAATTCTGGAGAACTGGATGTTCCTGGTGGAGAAAATACAGCAAGCTGAGTTTGTGGAGGGGGGAGGACAGATGTTTATGTGTTTGCTTAGTTGTTTGTGCTCTTCTCTCCCAGTACATAGAAGAGTAATCAGCAATTTGTCTTGGTTAGCAATTGATTAACTGAAGTAAAATTCTGCAGCTGGTGCCTGGTTTCCCCTTGACACCCATGTTATTCTTACAGCCGTGCCCAGGAGGGGACTGGGATTGCACAATCAAACTCTGGTCAAAGACATGTCAAGCACTGCCTGGACAGTTCACAGCACAGTACTTGATCCTGTGCCTTGGCCCTTTTGCTTGATTAGGATAGCCTCCAATAAATCCTGGCAGCTGAAAATCCTGGTGTAGCATTAACTAACACATTTGTATCTCAGTTAGTACCTTTGTATCTAGAACAACTTTACTGTAGTGGAGTAACTGTTTTCATCCCACTTGTCCCTTGCCTTAGTTGCTTTAGATACAGTTTTATCCAAGATTTCTAGATGTGACAAGTAAGACCACAGCCGTGTATTAGAGGAAACTTCTCAGACCTAAAGAGCAACATGGTAGATTCAGCTATGCGCAGTATTCGAATTCCCAATTACCAACAGGCAAATGAAGAACTGTGGACGGAATTTTCCACAGCTACAGGGAGCTCTAGAAGAAAAAGTCTATTTCACTCCTGCCCCTTGAGGACATGAGTAAGACAAGAGTAAGAGTAATCCATTTTCACCAACAATTTCAGAATGCCTGGTCCTTTTTCAGGACAGGCAGTAGTTACAGCTCAGTGGAGATTTACTGTAGGCATTTGTGTTTAACAGGAAATGTTTAAGACACCCTAAAAGCATAACAGTGCAAACATTTCAATCACTGTAATATTTTAGTAATTTTCAAGATAATTTCTTAAGTAATTCCTAAGGACAGTTCTTGTTTCTTTACTGCTAATATACTGCTGATTAAATGGGGAACTTGCAATGTTGCTTTTTATTGTGTATACCTCCTTTCTTCCCACCACTGAAACTTCTCAAAAGATTTCTATGTTCCCTGCTTGCCTGGACTTTCTTTTTTGTACCTACCCTTCTTGTGACACACACAATCAGCTAGTGTCTCCCTAACACCATTACTGAAAAAAAAAAAAAAAAAAAGCTTCTATAAAGACAAAGTCTAAAAAATAGTAATAGTCTAGTTTAAATTGATAAATGCCAGTTTCAGCCCTTTTCCTGGCATTATTTTCATCCTTCCACTCATCTTCTGCATCTTAAAGCTGCTACCTTCAACAGGGTGTCTATGTAAAGGGAGTAACTTGTCATTTGCCGTAGGCTCCTGATCTATCCTCTTTCTGCCAAAAAAATTTCTGTTGGAAAAAAACAGCTTCAGGCAAGTCAGGAAGAGTTCAGACAGGGCAAGACCAAGGCCTTGCAGAGCTTATGGTCTCATACTAGTGATAGCAGTACTGTGTTTCAGGAGTACAACGAAACAGTGGAAGTATTCTCACCACAGGTGTCTGATTTTCTCTCAGGAAAAAATTATCAGAGACACTGACAGCTTTCTTTTCTAATCTCAACAGCTCCATTTCAACACATCCTTTGTAGTGGATTTGTGTCTTCTGACATTTTTCTAGCTCTGTTATTCCTTATTTCATCCGCAGCTCTGAGCATTCTTTAACATTTAAGAAATTTCAAATAATAGTAGTAGTAGTAGTAATAATAATAATAATAATCTCTTCCTTAATAGCCATAGGCACATGAAAATTGGAAATAAGTATCTTTCATTATTACTTTTAAACAATTTTTATTGCCCGCAACCATAATAATGAGTTAAATAACTGAATATGAATGTAAGGTAAGATTTCTCACAAACATGCAAACATAAAGCGCTGCAGTTAGTAAATTCAATTTCTAAAATACATGATTAGAACAAGGCACCTGAAATCCAGCTTTCGTTTTTATGATTGCAGATTTTTATCTCAGAAATGGTATTAAAATTGTTATTGAGCAATTGTACTCAGATGGCTCTGTCTGGTGGTCATATGAGCTTTCAGCTACAGGCTTTTTTCCAACGCCTCCATAAAATCTTAAGTTTTGGGAACAAGGAACAGTATAAATTAACAAAACCTTTTGTACATACTAAGAACTACATTTAGTTCTGAATTTCCCTTCAATATCCTTCATAAACATCAGCTGCCATCCTATTAACATTTTAAAAGTTAACGAAGTGTAAAATTAACAGTGGGCCAGATTCTGCAGTGAGGACTCCATCAGAGCCTCCACACAGAAACCAAAGCAATCCTTTAGAGGCCTACTGTCACTCAGACTGAAGTTGTGACACTTCAGTCACTTGGAGCACTGGGATGCTCTAGACCTGAAGCGAGGCTAGGAAGAGAAACATCTAGAAATCACTAGAGCATGATGACTTAGCTCGTCTTAAAAAATCCAGTTGTGATTTTTTCAGGCTATAACCCTCTAATTATAAAACAGCAGACAGGATTTTGCTTCCCAACAGTTACAGCCACGAGTGCTCCAAAAGCAGTGGGAAGGAGGGATGCCACCTTCCCCCAGGCGGGGAGGCAGGGCAGGGGGCAGGCGGTCAGTCTCAGCCGGTGCCCTTGGGCAGGCAGCGGCCGTGCGCGGTCTCCCGGCTCCGACTAGCGGTGGCCGGGCCGGGGGGGAGCGCTGCGGGGGCGGGAGCGCTGCGGGGGTGCGAGAGCTGCGGTGCGGGAGCGCTGCGGGGGCGGGTGCGGGAGTGCTGCGGTGCGGGAGCGCTGCGGGGGCGGGTGCGGGAGCGCTGCGGTGCGGGAGCGCTGCGGTGCGGGAGCGCTGCGGGGGTGGGAGCGCTGCGGTGCGGGAGCGCTGCGGTTCCGCCCGCGGTCGCGGCTCTGGATTTGCGGCAGATCTGGTGACGGCTGCTTCCTAAGGAGCCAAGCAAGCCGTTGTCTGTGCCCGAATCCTCCGTGGGCAGGCTGCGGTTTGTTGGTTTTTTGTTGTGGTGGTGGTGGTTTTTTGCGGTTTGGGTTTTTTTGTTTTTTTTTTTTCCTGTTTGGTTTTTTTCTCTGTGTGTGGTTTTTTTTTGTTGTTGTTGTTGGGTTTTTGTGGTTTGTGGGTTTTTTTGGTTTTTTTTTTTTTTTTTTAATCAAATTGCTCTGAGTGTCTCGGTAGATGGATCCCACGGAAGTGTTTTAGATTGTGTGCTAACCCCGATCATTTAGTTTGCATTATTTATTTCACAGACTAATCAGTTTAAGCCATGTGGCACAGTTGCACACCCTGGTTGGATGACCCAAGCTTTCCAACTAGGTGAGGGACCCCTCTATTTTTAATTGAACTGAATGTTCTTAATCAGTTAATGAGTTTATTGTGCAAATAATAAAAGAGGTCTTCAGTATGCCAGCATACTAGTGCAAATACTCCTACATATACTGGTTTGCAGAGATTTTTCGTAACTATGAATATTCTATTGAAGAAAAGTTGTTTACTGAATATTCATGAAGAGCTGAAGGAAAAAGAGGTCATGAATATGGACAAGTCTAATTTGGCGGGGTTTCTTCACAAAGAAATAGGGAGGCATTCAGTTTTGCTGTCGTTGTGCAGCTCTATTTATTTATTTATCGTGACATTCACATTTAATTCAGCAATGATAAAGTTTACTGGAAAGATGAATCTTAAGTATTACCTTTTTTAGTAAATTATCAGTGTTTCTCTATCTGGACTCAGCTGTTATATGTATAACACGGTGCTGCCTTTTCAGGGAAGCATGTACAATTGCCCATAGTTCCTTCAATCTCAGAGACAGTTATTGGAACAAATAATTTTTAAAAATTGCATATAATTCCTTCTTTAAACATTCACTTTTCCGATGAAAGATACAAGGAAAACATTTGATCAGAACTTTGTCCCTTTTACTTAAAAATCAGCTTTCATCAGGCTATAGTTGGGGAAAACAAACAAACAAACAAACAACCCAAAACAGTTGAGAAGACTCATTTGGGGTTTTAATTTTCTGACAGTTAGTGAAAATAAATTTTGCTTTTACCTTCACTTTTAGAAAAATTGTTCTTTTTCCTCTAAAAAATTATAATATGTTGCATGTTTACAGACAACTATGATACATAATACTTTGGAAAACTTGGAACAACATACATATCCAACTGATTTAAAATCAGAATGTAGTATGTAGAGGTACAGTGATAGAAAGGAATGAATTTAAATTACTGTGTGCATTAGTGAAGATTATCCCAGTCAACCTTGGGCAAACCAGGACTTGAATGTTTTTCAAATTATTGAGTACAGATATTTCAAATAATAGATAAAATATTTAAAACTATAAATTACATCATTATTTACATCACCAAGTCCTACTCACTTTCCATGGCTACTGGATGCCTATGTGTAATTTTTAAAATGTCTGCCAATCTGTTTTAATTATTTTTAGCAATTAAGGTTGTAATTTGTGGATGTTGCTTCAGCTTCTTGCCATGTTGACTGATGTCTCAATATGTACAATCTATGTCATGCCATATGTTCCTTGCTAGCTCCTGTTAGGCAGAATGAGTTTTTCTTTCTAATCAGGTTTGTGCTGGTACATGTTTCAGGAGAAAACAGAAAAGTACTCTGGCTCTGTTTCTCCACTGTTCTGCTCCTCCTATCCTTTTCTCATAAACACGGCGAGTGAGTATGAATCGGCAATGAACAAAGAATTCTCGTTTGCATGCTTTCTATGCTCACTTTGCCCAGGTGGAAATAGCTTAGAAAGTATTAAGCTATTGAAAGATCAGTCCTGTGAGGATCCACTAGCTTCGATGGACTGCTCCCAAATTACAAGCACAAACCACTGACATTATTGAGTCCATTGAAGAACATCTTTATTCATTGTATACCCACTTTATGACTCAATTCCTGCACATTTTTCAAGGTGGCACGTAGTCTTTTTGTGACCATAAAACAGAAACAATTGAAGCCACAAGACGTATACCTACCTGCCAGTGGAGCTTGCTGTGGATAAATGAGTGTGCTGGAGAAGCAACATATTAGGAAAAGAGCATTTTTAGGAAGTTTGCAATTCTATTTGTCTAGAATTCTTTTTTGTCAGAGGAATAAGTTATCTAGTTCCTGGTTTTAGCACATTTATATAAGAATGGAAAAGGGGAATATGCAAATTGTCTCAGGTTTTGGTTTTATTTTTATTTTTCTGGTGAAGACTAAGTGTATCTTTACATGTTGGTATAGTGTCTGCTATAGCTGGTTTCAAAATTAAATTTACTTGATGGGTGCTTTTGATCAAAGATACAAAATAATAAGAGATAAAGATACACATGATAATTTTGATTGGTGAAATATATGAGACACTTGGAAATGTTTTTCAAGCACTGTTTGAAAAAGAAAAAAGCCACAAACATATTAGCAGCACTAATTAGTAGTGGAGAGCCTTGGATTTTCCAGGGTGGAAAACATTTTTAACATTTATTCAGAAGCTTCAAAGCCTGATTTTAAGTGCTCAGTTCATGGTGATAGGAATTGAAAAGTGACAATGACAAGGAGTAAACAATATTTACATAGGAAAAACAATTTGACAACTAATTTATAAATATTGCAAATGAGAGGGAAAGCTCACAGCATATTTAAAGAAAGATCTCCTTCAGAATTTAGTTCTTATTTTTTCTCCTAGTGTTCTCTGAAGACCATTTTATACTGTTCTTTCATATAAATATTATTTCACACAACCTTTATTTGAAAAGCAAATTTAGGTATTGAACCTAAACGCAGATCCACATTTAGTAATTGTTAGTACCAAAAGCTGCTAAGGAAAAATACATGTTCTACACCTGCGTACAAGCAGACCTCCCACAGATTTTGATTAAAAATCCAGTCCTGTGGTACCAAATCTGACTAAAAGATCTAAAGTGAAGACCAAAGAAGGCAAATTTGCTATGTTCTAGGAATTACTTTGGCTGATTGCAGGCAAGATAACCCTGAAGAGGATTTAGTTCTTGGTCATTCAAGCTACTATTAATTCAACACCTGTAAAAACAAAGATACTCTATGAATTTTTCAGAAGTAATTTAAATTCCCAGCTTTAGAGTTACAGAGATTTGCAGTTTGCACAATAAGAATTATTGTAGAACAACTATAAATTTAAATAACATAAACCTTCCAGGAGGTTACTCTTGGTGCTGATCCAAAACATACTCAAGAAGCTGTCTAGAATTCCCCAGTCTAACTAGTCTGCCATGCAAGGCCATACTTCCAAATCAATAACTACATCTATACCACTAAAATCAGCCTCACTCGAGAGTTCACTTTGAAACAATAGTGACATTAGCACATTAAAAATAGGCACTCAAAGGTAGTTTTGACAATAACTCCATAGCTGATCATAATTAAAAAGACAAAATACCAGGGTTGCCTTTCTGCTGCCTCTGAGCTAACAGGTCTGTTTCATGCCATCTCAGACTATAGCCTGCTACACTTGGTCTCTGGTCGAAGTTTCACTGGCATCCTTAGGCTACTGTGTATTCCAGTGTTTCTATTTCCAGCACTGCGCCACTAAATCAGAATTACTCAGGCAGCTAGAAAGTGAGTCTAACATGTACATTGTTAATGATTAATTATTAATCAAGTGGTTTGTGGTACTGCCTAGGGACAACTGAGATTCAAGCCCCATTATGTAAGGTACTGTGCAGTTATTCAAGAAGGCTGTAGATGGATTTTCCTTTTTAAAACCAGCTGTGCTTTTACCACATTCAGACTGAATTTTACCACATTCCACTTTTCACCCTTGTATGCATCCTTACAAGTTCAATACATTTGGCACTTGAACTTCTAAATTTGTTTTGTGTGGCTTCATCTACTTGTTTCCCAAAGCCCTGTAGGAAGGGGGAGAGGTGGTGTTGCAAGTTGCAACTTCATCCTACATGAGAATTGTTGAAGTGCAAAATTCTGATCCATTTGAAATCAGGTATTTTACTGTAATTCTAAGCAGCCAGCTTCTCCTCTGCTACTGAACTTTTTAAACAATAAAAACTTAAGTCTGCTAGATTTACTCCTTTGCAGTGCATGTCAGCAGCTGGTGTCATTGTCGGCAGGAGGGATGCTTCCACAAAGGATACCATGCTCAATACATTTTTGGCAGTCAGGTGGCCGTCATGAGTCACTAAGGCACCTGCTGTAAATCAGTCTGCTATATTGGCATTCTCAATTGTGTATGAAATCCAGATTTCACTTTCTTATGTTACTGGTTTTTTGGCAGGTACTCTATCAACAGGTGTGATTATCCATGATAGGGAGCATGCAGTGATGATGGGTAAAAGCTTGCACAAGTCCTTAAAAGGACTATTTTTGAAGAGGGTGAGAGATTTTATGGTTAGAAGTAGTTTCTGGTTATAATCAGACTTTTCCTTCTGCTCTTACCCTTCCCACTCAACCAGAATCTGAAAAATAAGATGAAAACTGCTGGAAGAGTCTGATGTTATTTTCATGAAATACGGTGGGAACAGTTTCATAACAGAACAAGTGAAAAAAAAAAAGCCACACTCCAGCTGGCAGGAGGAAAAAAGATGGATGACAAGGGAGAGTGACTGGGCTTCATAAGGAAATACTAAATGAAGATAGGAGAGAAGAATAAGAAATGAATAATGTGTGAACTGTCAGAGGGAAGCTCTGAACCATAGAATATTGAGAAAGGACAGAAAAAGTTAAGGGAGGAATGGAGAGGTGAGACAGATAATGGTGAAGGGTTTTTTTCTAATGAAAGTGTAATGAATTCAACAGAACCTCAGAATATAAAGCAAAATTAGGTGTTCAGAAGTAGAAGATAATCAGCAAGTACACTTCACACAAAGCTATTCAAAGTTGAGGACAAAATGTAAAAGAGCAACAAAAACTTTAGGGAAATTATACCTAAATACTGTTTGAGTACCATCTGTATTTAAAACAATAATGGATTTAGAAACTGATTATATATTTTGAGGATCTGTCATAATTACTAACTTAAACTAACATAACAAGAGAAACTCTTCAGTTCTTGTTCACCACTTTGGAAATGTTTCCTTTCTAAACAGATCATTCACTGGCATCTAAGCAGTCACCTTTCATTGCTTGACACCTATATCCCCGGGGAAGGGTTTGATGAACTTGTAAACAAGCACTGTGCTTTGAAGTTGAGATGAGTATGAGGGCAGACAGCAGACATCACATATGAGCACTGGCTGTAGGACTTCATAATAGGAGTCCTGTCCAAAAATGTGAGTGACTGTTTACAAGATTGTGCCACTTGTACTTTTGCTTTCAACTGCATCAGCTTTGGAAGAAAGACCCAAACAAAATCAACCAGAAATTTACACAATGAAGGGGGTCAGGGTCTGAACTCCTGTGAGAATGTGTTGATTCCTGTCCATTACGTGAATCAGTAGGTAGTCAAATGGGGGGAGGCAAAAGCTAGTCCATGTGCTGCACCAACTTCAGTTCCTGTGTTATTTCCTGTGCTATTGCAGGTTTTTATGATGCTCACACCAAGCTTTTTGGGAAACAGTATTGAAGTGTAATGAGGTTGGGCTTCTTTGTAATGTTTCCAGTGTTCTCCATGAACATAGTTTCCCTCATGGTTTCTTTTTCTTGCTTTAGGTTATGGTTGAAATTAGTGAGATAAAAGACAGATGATAATTTTGAAAAGTTAATTGAAGTTTAATGACGTTCAGAAGTTTCAAGTTAAGCTGAAATTACATGCAGAATTTTCTGCTTCCTTTGTATTTTCTTTTGAGTTGCTTATCATTAAGGAATAGGTGAATATCTGAACAAAGGTATTTGGGTAATGCCTATGTCAGATATAATAGGCAGAGAAATTTTTGGCATTAGAAAATTGCTCTTATGTTAGCCTTTACTACTCTGTCATTCTCTACTTAGTTGCCAGGGACCATGTCCTATGTCCACACTCTATGACACTATGAGATTCTGGGACTATGAAGAAGAAAGAATATCTCTCCCCTCTCTCATTTCACAGTACTTAATACTTGACTAAATTTCCATCTGCTACCAAATACTAAAAGTTATATTCCAAAAATGAGAACATCTGCTTTCATGGTTAAAAGACTCAGCTGAGTAAATCTTCACATACTTGTAGAGACTCCTTTAAAGATACTGTTATTTTGGAAGTTGTCCAAGGCCCTGCTATGAGGTAACCAACTCTGGAAGTCTTTTTGATACATTTAATGATGAGACATGAAATATTTAGATAAATATATGGATTATTTTCAGAATGGTAAATAAAAAGGAAATATCTTAAAACCCACAGATTTTAGGATTTTATGAATAGCTCTCCTTTTTTCATAAAAACTGAACTTTTAAAAAACTTTGAAATGAAATAAGGCAGTGCTGTATATGTTGTCAATAGCTTGTTCCCATTTGACTTCTTACAACGTGAGAGGAATTCAAGTCACAAAGTTTTTTTGGTGTTGTTCCCAGCACCACTGCAGTATCTGGTTACAGAGTTTAATTTGGTTTATTAAAGTGCTTCAGCTTTTCTCCACACTTACATCTTTGCAAAACTCCTCTGGAAATTTGAGCATTGTATACTACTGGAGTAAGCTCCTCTGTCTTAACGGGGATGAAATTCAGTTGCTTTTCTCAGAATTACGTGGGGTAGAAATCAGTGAGGCAACTGAAAGATGTCCAAAGCCAATTCCCCAAATGATTCTTTCATCAAATTGCACAAGAAGCAGTTTCAACTAAAACACTTGAAAGCATTTTTTTTTCTCCATGGACAACTTGAAAATTTGTTGCTGTCCATTATGACTTTGAATCGAGTCAGACTTTGAAATCTCCAGAGTAGTACTGTAAGATGAAAAGGTTTCATTTTACCAGAAACATTTCCTGGATCACTGAGCCATTGCCCTGTCTTCTTAGGCTGTACATCTGTTAATCCTATATGAAATAAAATTTCCATCCTTGACACAGCTCTGCCCAGCAGCAGATCTGGGTTCTGTCTCATTTCTAATAAAATGTGGTCAGGAATCACAAAGAGTGGTTAATCTTTCAGGTTCCTGCTTGATACCAAAAAGGCTATAAACTAGGAGGAAAACATAAAAATGAATGAGACAAAAGGTGAATAGGGTAGTGTTGTAGTGAGCTATCACCTTTATGCTGTTAGTTTGGTTGAGAGATTGGTGTTCTTCTGTTTCTGCTGCTGAAAGTATTCTGAATGGTAACGGGTTTGGTCCCTGAGGGACACAGTAGAGCAGCTGAGACAACATTAAATCCAGCAGATGAAGGTACAGTAAATGCCACAGGCAGTGTTCAATTTTGTGTGTTAGCAGCAAGGGATAGACATTTAAGAAGTGGAGAAATGGCAACCTTGTGTGATGGGATGTGATGGGAAAACATTGCATTTGTCCTGAATTAGCCTTTTATGCAATTAACTATGCTTTCTGTTGATTCTTCTTTGTGATGGAAATGGCTAATGAGTAGAAGAAAATTAATTGACAGTATAAGTGTGTTTCCCACAAAATATAATTAGAAAGGTACCATATGACACCTGAAAGAAGTGTATGAAATAACATCCATAGAAATCAGAGAGAAGCTCGTCGTTATTTCTAAGCACCTAGAGGACATCTCTTCTAAGCCAGAAGGAGGGTTGCAGAATAAGGCTACAAGATTTCTTATCAGCCTTTCACAGTATACTATCAAAACAATCCAGGTTTTACAGAAAAAAAGCTTATGGGATAATATCTCTAACTGCAGTGTAGCAGGGGACCCTTACTTTTTATTTTGCTTTGTTTTCTTCAGTCCTCTGTTAGCTGTAGGAACTTGAAACACCTCAAATCTCACAGTGGTTATCATGAGAAGGATCAAATCAGAGCTTTTTCAATTGTACATTGCCCAAAGAAGAGATTAATCCTTCTTCCTTCCATTAGATATGTGTACGTGCAGCACACACTGAAATCTGTGTTCTGTGATGTATGCTAATGGCTGTGCTGTTTGCACAAGTGCCCAGATAATTCTTCCTGAACACCCGCAGTATCAGAATCAGTAGAGTAGCATTCATAAAGCACCCTAACTACTTAGTCTTCCAGAGGCAGAATATCTTTAATTCAATCTGGACCCTCCCTTTATGTGTGTGCAGCTGTGCTGTTGTGTGCCACCTAACTGAGCTGAGCTGGTGTTAGACTGAGGATTTGTGTGGTGCACACTGTTACTGAATGTAGAAATTTCTCTGCAATCAATTGATTGTTATTAAGAATCTTGAAAGAAATTCTGGCCGAATGTAAAGAATGGGAGATATTGACAATAATAATGACCATCATATATAATGAAAACTTTTTTCTTATTTAGAGCAATTTTAAAAATATCCAGTGTTCTAGGAAACATCATGCAACATTAATTTCTCTGAATAATATTGTTAAAAATCTGCCTTTTTTTCTCCAGTTGCTAAAATCAGGGGTTTTTTTATTGAGTTAATCTGTCCAAACTATGGCAACCTGAAAGCAAATTCTACTTTCTGTGTCCAGATTTGTCCTCTGTCTACAACCCATCCCCTCCGGGGAGGGAAGCAGACACCCACGCCAGAAGGAAGTACAGAGACTTTCCAGACAGGAACTGTCAGAGACTGGAGTATTCTTTGGGTATCCTGCCATTTCTACCTTATGGTTAGTCATGTCATCAGCATTGTGGACTGGTCCTATCAACTACCTGAAAGGAAAACATTTAAACCTACTGATTTCTTTTGGTGAGGAGTAGTAGTTTGGCTACTGCCCTAGCAGAGGAAGCTAGAACTGAAATAAAAGTAAAACACATATTCCTTGGTAAATGAAAGACACCAGGGTATTCACATACAGAATGGAAGTCCTTTAGAGGCTATCATCACTGTAGTGATTTAATAAAGGTATAGATATACCAAAATATTAACATTTTCTTCTAATGAACAAGGTTTTTCGTAATTTTTATTAACCTCTTTGTTTTCCATTGGTTGGCAGCATGACACATCTTTTTTGGGGAATTAAATATTGTTTTGATTTTGAAGTATTTATTGGAAATAACTTGCTAAAATCAAGAAGAAAATAATGAAGCATAACTAATGAAATTTTATATCAGCCTTTCTTCGTACAAACTTAAATCCAAATTTCCTTTTTTGCCCACAATTAAATAAATCTGGATACTCTTATTCCTAAACTCAATTTTTACATATCAGAACACTGGTAATAGAAGTGGTAAAATTGGACATGTTTGACAAAGTCTTCAATACCAATGCAACTGGGTAATTGCTGGTCATAATTTAAAAAACCCAAACACCCCAATGGCTTATTTTGTTTCCATTAGTTTTTATTTTTTCTTTGCACCTAGTCAAGTGTCCCACTTTGAAATAGGAGGACACTGACATAGGAATCGGTCAGGACTGGGAAAATACTAATGTGAATGTCAACTACTCTGGTCTAAAATGTATTCTCAGCAGTAGATGCATCAGGGATTTGTAGGGATGGTATTAAAACAATTATAAAAAAAGGGGATGGGAGAGGTCAGGGAGGTTTCTTCAGTGTGAAACTTCAGAGTTGTATCTATTTTTTCTAACTTCATTAGTTGGTATAACAGGAGATATTGCCTCTGTCTGCAGGACTTGCTTTGCTTTTATTCTAAAATCAAGAGGGATAAAATGGTACATGAACTTTGCACTTTCAGACTTCTCATCCATTCATTTCCTCCAAACATAGAGCCTAGTTTTCTTCTTCCACACAAAATGTAGTGATTACATACTTAATATCCAAACTATTTTCGGCTAATACTGCACACAGGAATAAACACAAATGCATTTGGTACGTGTTATACAGGCAGCAACTGCTATGTTGCAGATTACTTCCATGTTGCGCATTCGGGAATCTTTTCCCATTTTCTCGTTTTTGCCGGTTTGGGTTGCTTTCTTTCTACCTGTACTTCGGTTTAGCCTTTAGGTGGCAGCATTTGAGAACAGTTGTAGTTGTGGGTTGGCCACCATCTAGAACGCTATTCGTGGGCAAGAATTATAAATAGATAGAATCAGGCATGTAGGTGCTCTGCTCAATATGCAATTCGCAGCAAAGTCGCAGCAAAGCTTATACAGAACCATTCAAAATGTTACAAAATATACTTGTACAGGACCATTTCATTCTTAACACTTCTGCTCTAACTTAAGTATTTTTTACACAGAGGTGTATTTCTACCAATGCATGTATATACATAGCTTTTGAAAATGCTTTGAATCAAAATGGAATTTTATTCTTATTTACTAAATGTGAAATCATTTATCCTATTCCTCCTTGCCCTTCCTTCCTTCCTTCCTTCCTTCCTTCCTTCCTTCCTTCCTTCCTTCCTTCCTTCCTTCCTTCCTTCCTTCCTTCCTTCCTTCCTTCCTTCCTTCCTTCCTTCCTTCCTTCCTTCCTTCCTTCCTTCCTTCCTTCCTTCCTTCCTTCCTTCCTTCCTTCTTTTTTCATTTTTCTTTTTTTTTTCTTAAAAAGCAATTATTATCTAAGAAAGAAATGAGAAATAAAGGGTCTTGAATTTAGCCTGCGTTTTGTCTATCTCTATCAGTCTCCTTAGGATGCCTAAATCACACTTCCCTAAAGATGGTGTGATCAACAGGATATTTTTAAAACAAACACAAAACTTTTCTCTGTTTTAATTCACTGAAAACTAAATGAACAGTGTGTAATATCCACAGGATTTATGTATCATTTCTTACATGTATTGTATCTCATGGCAATAGGTAGTCAAAAAAGATACATCCTTGGCTTTATGGAGATTGGGATGTTCATGTGCTGTGGACAGGTATGGTGGGATGGGCAGAGTGAACATCAGTACTGCTACATTTAATTCAACAGATATAATCTCTAATAAATGTAAGAGAGAAATATTGTGTCCCTATACTAGTAAAAGATAACTTATATTTCAGTATTTAAATTTCTTCCTAATCTCTACCTTAAATCTGACTTGTTCTAAGATTAAATCCATTAAATTGCTTCTTGGTCACAACATAACCCTTCAGTATTCAAATAAATCACGTTTTCAAATAATTCTTCAAATGCTGGAAGTCAAAAACCTGACTATATAATTGTAAATTAGGCTACGTAGGCTTTAACAAATTAATGAGCTACATGCCTCTATGCTAGAATTTGCTGACTGAACTACACACCCAAAGAGAAAAAAACCTAACAAGATTTTGAGGATCTGCTTCACAATGTGTAGAACATCACTATATGTGATGTGCCGAATAGTAGAACTTTTCTGAGAACTAGATATCTATTCCACATAGGAACAGGAGAAGATGAGAGCCAGGTATCTGTTAGCATTTAAAAAAAAAAAAAAAGTCCACCTGGTAGTTTTGAGATCCCATTGTTTCAATCTGTTCTGTTGATAGACTTTGAAAAGAGAAAGGCTGAAAACAGACTTGGTTTCATAATAAACCTTTGCTTATGCCAGCCTGTCTTGGTGGCTTTGTTATGCAGGGTCGAGTTGAGAGGACCAGAAAAGAAATTTTGTGACCATGAAAAAATAATGATTAATACACTCAAAGTTTGATTCCTTTTTATTTCTCTTAACTCCCATTCCGCATTCTACATGGGAACCTGCTACTGAAACTAAGGGAATGTTAAAGATAAGCATTCAGCTTTGTATTCTTTTGAGAACCATATTAAAATGCTGCAGCAGTTTCCTCACAAAAAAGCATGAGGTTGCATGCAAGAAAAGTAAATCAGACATAGGTAGGTTTCCCACTAGTTACTGGATGTCTGCCTGTTACTGCTTTGCAAATCATAGAAATTTAAGTCTGTCATTTAGATGTCCACATCTAAATGTACTAGTACAAAACTTTAAAGAAAACCAGATGCCTTGGAATAAATAAGGACTGTATGCAGTGGATAGGGAGACAGATTCCAGACTCGTCTTTGTAGGAATGCCATAAAAAATTCAGCATCAGCTGAAGGTGTGACCCTGAAATAAAGTACTTACTCTACTATGTGGACAAGTCTCATTCAGAGTTAAAATGGCTTTAATTCTTTTTAGCTTAATTTACCAAGTAAGCTAAAATGAATTAGGGCCATTTTAATTCTGAATGAATAATTTAGTCCACCAATTTAAGTGAAATGCTTTGGTAGTTATTCATGAGCTAACCCAAGCCTAGCATCTAGACTGTTTAATGGGCAGTGGCTTTAGGCAGCAAAAGACAGAGTGTACTTGTCCCTTTCATTAGCATTTGCAACCACAAAAAGCAATCTAAGTGAAGTTGAAAAGTTATCTCTTCTCAAATATATTTTTCCCACCAGTGGTTAATATATGATATTGCAGATATGTGCATAATTAACCAAGTCTAACATGCATTGAGAAACCTGCTCTCCACAAATGAATACATTTTACAGGTTTATGACCCAACATTTTGTGCCATTAAATATAGGACTTCACTTTCTCTCTAATTTAATACTCGGCATATATCTTTACTACAAGAGAACACATAATTATATATTTAGAAAGCTGGGATGGTAAGTCAGAGGGAGTTGTGTGAAGGACTAGTGAGACAAGGAATATCAGAGTGGCATACATATTGCCATGACAACACAGAAACTTTTTACCCATTTGGTCACACAGAGATACACGCAAAAGTATATTAATATGCATATTAATTGTTTTCCCCTTAATTTAAATGGCAGCTGTTCAGAGAATGAGATTGACACTGATGACTTCATTGTCCGGTCGAATATGCAGTGTCTTAACTTCTCTGGCAATTTTAAAGAGAGTAACATTGGGTAAAGATTGGGAAACTCTCCTATGAAGTAGTAAATGTTGCTAAAAAATGTAGTTGCAGTATTTGCATTTCTCTTGTATACTTGCACGTTTATAACACTGTCAGTCAGGTCTGGCATCACTGGAATTGATGTAGCCATGCTGACAAGTATGATACAGGGCTATGCATAATGGGTTAATGTCATTATGTTTATTACTATATCTTAGTTTTTATTATTTTTATAGAAAGTATCCTAGGATCTACTTGTGCAAAGCATAGAATTATTCAAAAGGCTTAAGGAATTTGTCCTGAAAATTTATGTGTTTATAGGCAAACATCTGCTGGGTCTGAAGCAATAGTTAAGTAAAGAAAGCTGTGATTCAGCTGTGGAAGTCTTAAATATGTTTCTACCATGATTTCAGTGGAAGGTGCAGTAGTGTGAGAGACATTTGCAGTTCATGAAGGAAAAAATCACTTGCATTTCTTCAAGGCAAATGGATGTTCTGTGTTCATCACCTACACAGCTGCCGTTCTGTAGTATTTGTTAATTTGACTATCAGCTCTGGCTCACATTGTGGCAGGTATATTTTGAATAGTCTTAAATAATTAATGTACTTAATGATCCATAACATCATGTTCTTAAAATCAAAATCTTGATCTGATATACCTTTGGAAAAAGGAGTTTAATTAATTCTGAATGTCACCTTAGGCATATTTCTCTGTAATACTACAATAAAATAGACTATGATCATGGCGGACACGTATTGTGAAAAAGAAGAAATAGATAAAATTTTTCATAGATTTAATCTGTTTTTACAAAGCAGGAACAAAAAACATGTACCTTGAAGTAATAAGAACTGCTTATGTGCTTCCCAAATATAAACACATTGTGGTTTTGTGTGAAACAGATGTGAGTGAGCAAGTGCACATAGAGGCTCATGAAGAGAAAACCTAAAGAAAACTCAAAAATATATATCGTCTTCGTAAACTGACAGTATTGCTCCTTTTACATTGTTCCTTTTTCTTTTCATCATCTTGGTATGATCATTGTGACTAAGGCAAAAGAAAAGAGAAGATAAAGAGTTTTGGAGCTGTCAGTGTTTCAATCCAACCAACTTCATTTATTTACTTTAACTGGTCTATATGGGGCAAGATCACTGCAAGTTTAATATAAAATTATTTCTTTTAGTGTTTCAAAATCATCCTCACTGCTCACCTTTTATAGCTCCTTGTCTGCTTCATAGGAATTTCGTGTTCTCTACTTTCATCATCTCACTTTTTTTGCTCTATACCAATTGAGCAGGAAATATTCCAAAAATTCAATTATTTCTATATAAGGTGTGCTTCATTCTCATAGGTTTCTTATGACCATGTGTATATGCTTGACTTCGGGTATATTTTGCTTACTGGGCAAATGAAAGGAAAGTTACAGCTGTAACTTTTCTCTCCTGACTGTTTTTCTATTTCTGGCTATTTTTGATCTCCATTACTGTGTCACAATCGCTCTGTAGCATATGAAGGATTTTTCTTGATTGAATAAGCAGGTCTTTTTAATAGACATAAAAATGAAATACAATACAATAAAATAAAATACAATAAAATTTGGTTTCAAGAAAGAAAGAATTCCCTGAATATGTGCTATACATACAGGATGTGTTGATATTATTGGAAACCTAGGGCTCTTTAAAATGTATGGATATATGGCTTTTGAAAGTTTACAAAAAAATTCCTGTTAGTAAGATCTATGTATTGTGTGCTAAACACAAATTTGGAGCTTTCCTTTACTTTTCTAAGGCCTGATGAAGTTAGGTGAGCAAGTAACCATCAGCTCCTTTCCCTAGGAGGTTGCAGCCTTTGTGGAAATGGAACTGACAGAACAAGAATCAATTTTGCTTTAGTGTCTAATGAGGGTGTGACCTGATTCTTTTTTATAGATTGCTAGATGAGAAACACTTATCATTGAATATTACATTGAAAATGCTACCACTGTTAGTATAACATTTCTGTTATAAGGAGTAACTTGCATCAGAACTATATTTAATGAATGCTAGCAAGGAAGACTAATTGTACGTGCCTATGCACTAAAAATATTATACTTTCATTCCTTCCTTTTCCCTCATATTGATACTGAACTTTGCTTTTCCTGCTCTCCTTACATGATAGAAGTAGTCAGTAAATATGCAATTGGTCTTTCTGTATTTGCTGCTGTAGTTGTGCCATTTCCTATTCTTTTCAGATAGCCTGTGCATTCCAACTGTCTCATTTCATGCATTTTGGCAGTCTTCTAACAGAAAAAAAAATAGTTTATACTGTTTAACACACTGTGCTAACTTAAATGTTTAGACTTTGCATAACCACTCCTACCTAAAGTAATTTTGGGTTTTTTCAAGTGAGTTTTTAATTACAGGATAATGCATAATTTCAAACTGATACTTTATTCTAATGCTGACATATCTTAGCTAGTGTACTTGTTTAAATGACCTTCTGTTAAAAAAAATGCAAAATACATTTTTTCAAAGCAAAATACAGGCTATGTAAATAATGAAATACTAAAATGCTGGCACTGATATTAGAGAAAATGTCTAAAAAAATCTGACAATAAAAAAAGTTTTATGTGACTCCTTTTTTCTCCAGGTTTTCTATAGTTTGCCAACCAAGTTTTAATAACCAAAGTGTCTATCTGGACATGTTTCTGAAACACAATACATATTTCCCAAGAAAAATGTAGAAATAACTTTTTTACTATGGAGTTGTTAATACTATTTTCTTTGCAAGAATAGAGCTATTGCTATTTAAGAAACAGAAAATGAGATGCAAAACTTTTACTTTTGCAGTTACAGATCTTCAGTTATTTTACATGTTGTTGATAAATAGATTCATTAAAATTAAACGAAAGGCAACTTGAGCCACCAGCAGGTCTTAAAGCAGAAGGGTTAACTTTGGGTTTCCACAGTGTTCAGTACCACATCTGAGTCTTTCCAGAATTTCAGAAAGAGTAAATATACAGCCACAGCTGACCAAAAGAAGTAATTCTAAAAATGGAGCAGTCTTTCTGATGGCTTCAGTATCTTGGTGTACTTTGCTTTACTAATCAAATCTAGTCCCTTGCTTGTAGATGTGCCTGAGAATTCAGAGAAATTAATAGGTTAATAGATCGATTTAGGTTAATTAACGTGAACACAGTGTGATGCCAGTAAGGCATCAACGTGAAGGGGCAAAAAGAGATCTTAGGTGTACAAACAGCACCTGTTTGGTTAGGGGGCTGATAGGGTCTGAGCTGAAGGACGTGAGGTATTTTCATGGGCATAACTGGTAACAAGTAAAACTACACATGGCTCAAAGGCTCTTACTTATAATAGAAAACTGACAACTGGAGAGGATGTAGAGAAAAGTCTCTGAAATTAGGTGATTATAGAAAACTATAACAGTAAAGAATGAAACAAATATCAATGGGAGTGAAAGTAAAACTGGGGAATTCACATATTAAATTAAGATCTTCCGCTTTCCAAAATCTAGTCTACACTGCCTGAGTTGGCTGGGCAACAATTTTCCAGTGAAACAATCACATAAAAAATGTGTTTCATTAATTAGAAGAAAAGATTTCTAAATGACACAAACAAATCTCAAGCACTACTGCTGCAATGACTGTCTTCTAAAAGAGTGAATAATAAAAATGTAAGTTGAAGAAAACAGGCCACCTCTTTTTTTTTTTTAAGGCAAAAAACCTAAACAAAACAGTATTTTTAAAAAAGTCTCTATTTGTCTTTCTTTTTTTGAGGTCCAGATTCTCTGCCATGTGCCATATTTCTAAATTAATACTCCCTTGTGTTTGTTGATTTAGAGCAAACAGCACTGAACAGCTTTATGTTTTGTCCTTCCTAATACCCAAGGGTCATTGCAGTGGCAGCTTTCTGCAGATGTGAGCATTACTCTGTTGTCCTGGTGCAGGAGCTGTCCAGGCTCCTTTGACAGCCCCTCTGACTGCCTTGAGAGAGGAGAGGACATTGCTCCCATTTTCACGATCAGATCTGCCTCCCTAGCTTTGGTCATCTTGGTCCAAATGAGATTTCTGTAATTCACAAGGGAGACAGTGCTCTCCTGCCAAGCTTGGGTAATCTGCTGTCTCTAGGTGAAGACAATTGGATTCACCAAACTCTCTGTAAGCAGGAGTACAAGCCCTTGTTCACAGTTTGCGGACTCAGTGGTTGAAGAAGAAAAGGTCTTATTATGGTTCTTCAGTGGCACACAGAGATCTCCAGAACCTTGCTGTGCCACAATTGATCAGACCTAGAATAAAATATCTACCACTGGCTTTCCAACAAGCACCCCACAGGCCTCATCTGTCACTGGTTATTTATATCAAAGTGACCTCAGAATGATGTACAAGCAGAAGATGTTTGGGGAACATGATATTGATATTTCAAGGAAAATGTGCTACCAGGCTGTCAGTGGCCTTGAAACAAGCTTCTTGAGCGCAGCCTGGCACTCAGCCTTCAGTTTTGCCATGCAGAGCACTGCACTAAGTCCTGTGGCCCCGCAGGATCACTGGTCAGCTCTGTGCTGAAGTCACCAAAGGAAGCAGTAGCACTGGAGATGAACCTGCACTATTTGCACCTTCCATTAGAAAGCCATTCCAAAAACAGTATGTAGGGAGATCCCACTGAAAGGATTATGAAGATGCAGAGCATCTGATTAGAAGCAAAAACTTGAAGAGCTGAATTGCTATTTTGCCATCAACCAGGTCAGAAGAAATATGCCATATTTAATTTGATAGGCTTTATTCTTTAATTAACACATTGAATGATCATGCTTTATAGGCTAATAGCTTAGGTTTCTTTTGGGATCAAAAATGCATCTATATGTTCGCTTTCAGTTCATTGCAGCAGTTTTGAACAGTAGCAGAATATTTATGAACTCCTACAAACCTTAAATTCAGCTGAAACTCCTTTTTCCTAATGAGAACTGCAGCTGACAAGCAGCAGCCTCAGTAGGTTGAACATGATAAGAATTCACAGCCATGAAACAGAAGGCCAGGTCTGAAGCTGAATAAAAGATGACTGGTTTTTGGTACTTACTTTTCCGGTGGCTACGTTTGGTCATCCTCAGCACACGCAGAAATTATCAACAATTTCTCCATCAGTACATGATTATATAGAATAGGAACTGAGAAGAGATACATAGGTTTCAAAGATTCTTAGCTACTATTTCCAATTTAGAATTGTTAATTCCTTAACAACCTTAGGGGGTGGGATGAACAGGTTCGAAGTTGCTTATCATTTGGTTATTGTCTTTAACATTTTATCCCTCTACATTCTCAATGTAATCATGATTCTTGGATTACATCCCACATAATTATAATTCTCTTATTTCTTTTTTCACTAAGTAAAGTTGATATTATTTTCTATTATGAAGAACTCTAATATAGGAAGCAATATTTTACTTTTACCATAAATCCTAGCGTGCTTGAATAGATGCAATATTTTTTTTCTAATTTGTATTTTTCCAAATTTATTCACTGATATCATTTCTGAATTAACTGATTTTTTGCTTCATGACACAAATATATTTGGGGCTGACTTAAATGTGTAGCTGAGAAAGGGCTTTGGTTTTAATCAAAATTCAAATTCAAATTGTAGCTATAATAAAAATAACACAAAAAAAGCTATTTCAACTTTTTCAAAATGCTCTTCTTGCTTTCTCCTTTCTTCCCTTTTGTCTGAAACTCCTAACTTAGTTTAGATAACCAGTAAGTCAGGCCTTGAAACAGCTTTTTCTTATGAAATAAGTTCTTTATATGAAAAATATCACTTACTGCCCAGTGGAATTTCCTATTGATACAGTCTCTCCTGAATTAGATTTATTGTTTACCTGTTCTTTACTGTATCATGTTAAAATGTATCAATATAATCACGTGCAATTTTCTTGTGACATGTTTAAGAGAGGTTATTTAGCTTAGAGATAATAGTAAACAATGAATGTACATAAAATTAAATGTGTGCATATATATATATATAACATACTAAAGTTTTAGTCAAAGCACAGCAGTTAAAAACTGGTACCATTCATCTTATATACCTTGAGGATGTTCTGAATGAAGTTCATAAACAGCCAATGAAAACAGCAGCCCTGATGATTAAGTTATTCTGTCTTCCTCAACCCGATAATCTTCCTGGGTTGAGCAGAGCCAGACTGACCCTGATCAGACATGTATGCATAAGTGATTTCTTTTCTTATGGAGAGACTTGCCTTTAGATTTTTTTGTAGGTTGATTGGTTGGTTCTTTTGGTTTTTTGGCTTGGGGTTTTTTTGTTTGTTTGTTTGTTTTTGGCTTGAGTTTTGTTGGGTTTTTGGTGTGTTTGTTTGTTTGTTTTAGTTTTTTGGTTTTTGGTTTGGAGGTCTGGGGTTTTTTCCCATCCATTTTTCTGCTTGGCTGATTTTCTTCTCTAGATATTGTTTAGTTAATCACAGGACTGCTACTTTTTCCTGATGTTCTGAAGACTGCAGAAGTCTCCTTTCTGCTATACCAAATTCTGTGTCCAACAAGTAAGTTTCTATTTTCAAGATTTCCAAGACCTGTAAGAGGATCTACTCCTTGCAGAGGTAAGGAGAGAAACCGGAAGGCTCCCTATGCCAACAATTTCCATCTTAAAAGAGTGGTATTTATGCAGACACTTTACAAATCAGTCATAAACATCCCCCGGATCCTCAATTTTTAAGTGTTTTAACTCAGAATTCCTAAGCTATGTTTTGACTGCCAGAGTTAGGTAATTAAATAGCCATGGAAATAATGCATCTCTCCAACTATTAGTCTCAAGTCTGGATCTACAGCTAGTTTTTGAAACTGGTGTGTGATTTAAAATTTGCTTCAACTATAAATACCAGCTACACAAAAACAGTTGTCTCTAGGGTGAGGTGGGGGGTTTTTTTATATATTTTTTAATGTACTTTGAATAGCATCTTCTTTTCAGACTAAAATTTGTGTATGTCTCTATTGCTACAGGCATTTGTTCAGAAAAGCACCAATTCTCCAGTGGCCCATATAATAATTTTACTCTGCACAAATGTTTTACTAATTTTAATAAATTCTTGCTTTTTTAGCAGGCTGCCCAGGCTCTGCCATGGAAATGTTTAAACGATGTAGTGGCATATATTCCTAACTGCAGTGAAAACAATCATAATATTTCAAATCAGTAACAGTGATGGGCCTTGGGACAGTAAGAGAACTGCAACGAGAAAAACATTGTCCCAACTGGGACTTTTTCTCTTGGATTATTGCACTGTCTCATTTTTAATACTGGGAATAATTAATTGTGATTACATTTTTAAAAACTGCTACTTAGAGGCAAATCCATGCTGACCTCATAATGAATAAGGATTTAGTGAAATCACTCCATAGCTAGTTCCAATTGTTCCTATAATCTAATGCATTAAATAGTATGGATATGCAGAAAAATCCACATGATCTAACAGAACATAGAGTTAGAAGCTAGAAAATCATTATTACGGGTCTGGCAGTCCTGTATTCTGCTCAAAACCAAAGCAGTTAATCTGTCTGGAGCCAGTTCTGCTCACACAGCAGTTATACGCACATTTAATTCTGTTATTTCATTACTTTCGATTTACACTGGTGGATGTCAAAGTATTGTAATCTGTAGGTGATGTTACTCTAATGTATTAAAACCACAACGTGAAGTAGAATAGAATAGACAAGTCTATTCTTTTGATAGTGGGAAATAATTGAAATGCACCATAAAGTGATCAAAATGATATATGTGCTAACTTTGATTACCAGTATAGGGGGCTATATATTAGCAGTAATGACTTATTTTTGGACAAAATCTGTTACACAAAAAATGGCTTCTTCATGTCTTTTGGGAACCTGTAATGATTTTTGAAAAGCATTAATTGCATGAAAGGACGAAATTGAAACATCTGTTCTATGGTCTAGATTCTATACACGTGCAGTTATATGGCACCAAGCCCTTTTCCCAGAGGTAGACCTTGTGCACCCAGGCTATCCTTTGGAGATATTTTACATATGTTAGCATGTGGGCATTTGTATAACCACATCTTGCATCAATGGGTTCTGCTGTCATCCTGGGAAATAAATTTCCCTGACTGCAGATGTAAGTACCTTGGGGCTCCAGAGTCAGTTCTGGCACAGAGCACTACAGTTCAGTCAGGCTTTGCAGACCTATTGCTGCATTACTTTCAAACCTTTATTAAAACTAATGACATGTTACTTTTATAACCTAAGATTCCTCAAACAGATTTTAGTTGGGTTTGCTACTTATATATCAAAAAAAAAAAAAAAAAGATTTTTAAAAACCAAAAATGTATGTTACAGGTCTCTAGCTGTTGAGGGAAAGTCTGTTTGCTCTAAGTAAAACATAACGAGCTGCAGACTTCTTCAAAATATATTAGGTTTTTTATGTCCATAAGCAATAGGTCATTCTGAGAATGCATTTATGTAAGTTACAGTCAGAGCTCCCACAGTAATGAGTATTGCTAACTCTGTAATTCTAAGTCCAAAACTAAACACCTTCACTGAAAAAAATCCCTCCTTGCAATCTCCAGGTATTAATATATCTTAACTATTGGCATAATTGTCCCAAATGATGGACTATGGTGAGCTAAGACAGCTTTTAGGTAGCCACATTGCATGTTATGCTGACAAGCTGAAATGATTTACATAAGATCTATCTTGTGTAGCCATCATGGAATAGACACTTATAAAAGATCCTTATTGTTGAGATGTGCAGGAGAAACTCTATAGAGTACACTTCAATTAATCATTGTGGACATCATAAGATATAGATTGTTGCAGTAATGTTTGTAGGACACACATGAGAATTTTAAGTGATTGAAGTGTGTAGTATCACACCAGAATGTAGGAATAATAATAACTAAAATCAATTACTTTGATGCTTATTGATGAAAGGCAAGCATACTCTTCCACCTCTGAGGATGTACCACTTCAGTTGTGTCATCCCCATGATTTTCCTTTGTATCATTCCCTATGAGTATCAATACTCAACTAGATTGAGTTTTCAATTGCTTTCTAATTTAATCAGTGGAGTGGCCCAGAAGACACTTTGCTATGACAGAGTAGAAATCTCTGAAATGGCTGAAAAACAGCATTTTAAAAAGTCTTTTAAAAATATGTATGTTGCAAAAACCAGCATTATATTGATGGGTCTCAGAGTAATCTATGTGCTTGGTAGACCCGTCGAGCATCATTATCATAGTCTAATTCTAATGGATCCATCTGCTCAATCCAGTAAAGTGCTGTTGCTGTTTTAAGAGTACTACACCGTGATTAGATGGATTATGCCCATGGAATACATCTGCTCTTAGGTCAAATTTTCTGCCTATTTTTAAATGTATATATTTTGACATTGGGTATTTGGTCTGGTGTTAAATAGGTGAGAAGTCCTGCACTCAGTTGTTCTTTAATGCAGGCTTAAGGGTGAACTTCTGTAAGAGGTATTTGACAAACTGTGCTTTGTTTAGCTCAGACCTGCGGCTGAACAGTTAGTTTGCTTTTACAGAAACATTGCATGGGCAACACTGTAAAATAAGCCATGGTACTCTCTGACACTGGTCCACAGAGCTAGGAAGTAGATGTTAGCAGATGCACTGAGATACTTTTTCCAAGTGTGGATTATGTAGTAAGAGTGAAGGAGAAAACAGGGTTTTAGCCTTAGTGAGATATTTGACTCCTTAAAAACATTAAATTAATTGCTGGGTCTGACTCTGAAATCAGAATTGCAGAGACATAGAAAAGTGCTTTTACTAAAGCCAGTGAAAACATCTAATATGTTTCAAAAAAATCTTGGAAGATTTAGGTCCAAGAGATTTTCATTGATGGATTTGGTTAGATCTCTTGTGTGCTTTCCTACTTAAAATCCCATGCATATATTCCTGAAGGAAGGATTTAGATTTATGTTAGGATTCAGTTTTAGTTATTTAGCATTGGAACAGGCTCTCTAGGGAAGTGATGGAGTCACCATCCCTGGAAGTGTTCAAAGAATGTGTGGATATGGGCACTTGAGGACATGATTTAGAGGTGAACATCATAGTGGTGCTGGGATAATGATTGGATTTGGTGATCTTAGAGGTCTCTTCTGATCCTAACAATTCTGTGATTCAATGATTTTGAAAATTTGATCTGAGGTTAAAATTTTGAATCAATGGGTTTCCTCTCATTTGTGTTGTCTTTTCACATTAAGTTTATTCTGTTGATTAGAGAAGAGTTATTTATGACTCATATTTAAGTCCCATAGACTTAAATAGAGTCAGAGAGGAATTATAGCACTATAAGATACCTTTTTAAGAGGTTCCAGGTCCATTTTGGAAACCACTGCAACACCCTTCCTGTCAGGGTAATGTGCCATACACAGATCTCCCATGACGAACTGGGTGGAATAATATGTTTGAAATTGCATGTGTGTGATCATTAACCTGCAAGTGACAGTAAGCAAGGGCACATGCCCTTGTGAAGCAGTTATATAAACCTTTTAACTCTGAGTGGGTCTCTGGTTTTGGTAAACACCTTCTAGTGCACCTTCTCAGCTTACAAACTTCAGCCTGCCTGGGTGGAACGAGGCCATTTAACAACAGCCAAGCCTCTTGTCCTTTACTTTTATTCTTCTCTACATAAACTTTAGCAGCCATCCATGATGTCTGTATATAGCCAACTTTGTGGTATCACAAATGCTAAAAAGTAATGTGCAAAATTTACATCCAGCAATACTTCTTCCATTTTTTATTATTTTCTCATAAAAACAATTTAGGAGACTTAAACAAGGACAAGAAAATGGTTTTTAAAAGGCAAGCAATATCATTTAGCTTCAACTAGAAGCTTTACCATTCTAAAAAAAAATCCATACTCAGTTTAACTGTTCTTAGTGATTACAGTTTGCAGTACCTGTTATTTAAAATATTGATTCATCTTGTTCCTTCTCTACATACAGCTTTAGACTCTTTCTCAGAGTGTAAACGTCCATGTCAAGAATTCATAGATAATTCATCTCATATTTTAATGAGTGCTCCTATCATTTAGAAAAGATTAGCAACCATCTGCAGAAATGTCTGTGGTAAATAGTTCCAGGGCAAGGAAATAGTCTAGATGTCCTTGTGAGTCCTGCTTTCTACAGTTTACTTATTTCTCAGTCTTTCTAGAACAGAAAATAAGAATTATTGAATTCAAGAATAGCTTAGGAAATTACAATTTATTCTCAGTCATGATGTCTTGACTTTTAATTGTACAGAACCAATATAAAGAGGCACATACTAGTCTGTGTGTAATAACTACGTAGTTTGCTGCACAAAAGAGAGTGTTTATATAAAAATGATGCCATTTTGAAATAAATCCTGCACTGGCTAACTATATCAGTAATTCAATTAATTGAATATATGACAAAAGCAAAATACTTAATGCAGAAGTAAAATAGTATGAAATATAAAGAAGAAATGAAGATACTGAAGAATTATTATACTGTGATTTAAATTTTTAAAGGCTACACATGAATAAGTTATTATAGTAGAAACATTAAAATTATGAGAATACTACAAGAGAATGCATTAGAGGTCTTTCATTTTAAAAAAGCAAAAATAAATAAAGGTAAGCCCCTGTACTTTCATTCTATAATGTGATATTACATCCATGAATCTTTTGAGAGGACAGTATGGAATATGAGAGAATACCATGCTGCTGAATTTAAAGGATTTAAATGTTAAGCTTGAAAATGTAAAGTGCTTTTTACCAGTATTGGTAATTTTATTTGAACGTTTTGGGATGGATTACTAGGGAAATATTTGAATGGGAAAAATGTGAACTACAGAGCATTTTCTGCCTATTTGGCCATGACAATTACAAATGTCAGATTTGGTAGATATAAAAAGGGGTGAAGCTGCAGTTTGGGCTTCCATCCACCCCTCCTTCACCTCTTTTCTCAGATATAATTCTGCAAAGCACATGTGAAAATGCACTACCTGCTATGGTGACATTTTACATCCATTTTGAACAGGTATGAATCACTTCACTAGATTTTTATGCTCAGTTTCTCCTGCCTAGGTGTATGGTGATGAGCAATTGGGTCCAGGAAAGCAAGTAATAGAGTGTGCGTGGTTTCAACATTCTCTACACATTGAAATTGAAGAAATATTACATCTTTATTATATTCTTCATGGATGAAATCTGTAACCATAAATAAACAGGTTCAGATCCCACTAAAGATAATGGCTGGCCAAGAGAGTCACTGCGGAGATGCACAGACAGCAGATTGCATTGCTATGAGAAAGTCTAGCTCCTTGGGATTTGCGCTATCATTTATATTTTAATTCTGCAATATTTCATTTCTTATGTCATTAAAAATACCAGCAGTAGTATTAATCCAGAGTTATGTCCTAGGAGTAAATGGGTCTCCCTAGAGATGAATATAAACTAATTACCTTTGTACAAAATGTTGACTGTTTAGAATACATAATTCATTTCCTTAATTTTTTGAGAGATGAAAGACTGCATACGTATATGTATTAGGATATTTCTATGTGTAAGAGAAAGGAAATCTTGCATCTAATTTCCTACAAATGTTTACTTGCCTTTTACTTGATAAAATGCAATAATTTAGTGCAATTAAAAAAATATACTGTGTTAGTACAAATGTTTTTGCCTTTCATAATTCCACTATCATAAAATCCTTTCTGTGTTTTCATGAGTAATAGCATATTTTTCTCACTGTGTTCATGAATACAGCTCAGTTCAGATCATAATACACTCTAGGGAAAGAAATTATTCCATTCAGTTTGAAACTAATCAAAGCTCTTCTATACTGTTTTGGAGAACCAAAAAAAGGGACTTTTTATGGGACCAGGATCTACGTAGGAAGTAAGCAAAGGCTCTTTTAAGAACATTTTCCACATTCACTAAGAAGAGGTTCCCATGGAAATCTAATTCAGCTAATAGTTATGTTACCCTTTTGGCAACTTGCCTGCCTCATGAGGAATTATCATTTTAAGGGGTTCCCATAGAAAGCTATAGCTTAAATCTGTACTGCAGAGTGATGGTACTCACTAATGCCCTGAAGCTCTGTGTCCTGCCAATGCAGCATTAGAGAACAAGTACTTCCTTGTGGGGCCTGGGTACCCTGCTACAGTGAAGCAGTGCTGGAGAGAGGGAAGAGAATGCTCCTCAGATTTATTTCGCTCATAGGGCTTACTGTAAGGGAAAAAAAAATCCCCAAAAAACCTTCAACTCGTGTTTTGTTTGTTTTGGGTGTTTTGTTGTAGTTTTATTCATCTTCAGTCCTACAAAAGAACAAAAAATAAAGAAGAAAACAAAAAACCCTCAGTCCTTTGAATGTAGTGACATTTATTATGTATATATATGAGAGATAATTTTATACTGAAAATGAAACAGTCACAGCTTCTCAAGTCAATGCAAAATTGTGCTTCCAAGTCAACACACATTCTGCCATCTAGTGACAGAAGAAATTGTACTGACTAGTTGCCAATGTGATGAGAAACCCCAAGTACATTCCTGTGTATCTTTGTGGGAGAACGTCTAGAATGGGCTAAAAAAATTGTGCAGATAACTTTTGCAAGCTCCTGAAAGCCAGAAATTATTCAGATCTACTGAAATTAGTTAATATTGCAGCCCAAAATTTGATTTAAACAAACTGAGTCTTTATATGTTTCTGTAGTCTTCTTTCTTCTTTTCCCCCTCTCCTCCTCCCCCTTCCCTCAGGACTTACCTCAACATTTTGCGTAATTTCTGGGAAAAACATTTGTGCGTTAGCACAGAGAGGATGCCATGCTACTGCAATGTGAGACAGTTTGCATTATTGCGCATTCTGGCTGCAAGACCTACCTATTCTGTTCATTCTGTAGTCAAGAGTAAATGAAAACACTCATTTGGCTAGTTGCAGTTCAGGAGTGGGTAGGATAGTATGAATCACACTGCTGGAGTGCTGTGGGTGAAAGAAGATGATAGTCACTTTGGGGAGTCGACTGCCTCTTCATGCTTTTAAGGTTCTGAAAAGCTTTCAGGAAACTGCTCTTACTTTCCAGGTGGTTCTGTACAAGCTGATGACACTCAGCAACTCTCAGAAGTTCCTTACATTGTACATGACTTAAGGGGATAACCCTAGAGGTCTCAGAATCACTTTTTTTCTTTAAGTCCATTCATGATGTCATCACCAAGTTCTATGATGAAAAAGGCTTTTTATATTAATGCCAGTGTGTCCTGCACCATAAATAGCACATTTCATCGTAGATGGTACACCACAATACATTTGCACTGTGAAGTTCCCGTGAAATGTGATAAACAACAGCCATAAAAGCCAAACAAATATGGTTTATAATGTCATCTGATGACTGGGATGTATATGTAACAAATATATATGTTACAAATGTGATAAAACAGCCTAGGCAAAAAATCTGTTTGATATTTACCTTAATTTTAAAGAATATCCACTTGTCAGAAAGCAAAGACTAGCCTTGGTGAGTAGAACCTTGCAAAGCCAGTATTTGTCTTTTGTATTTCTCAATTGTCCTAGTTTGCATTTTTTACACTGTTAACAGTTTTTTTTCTTCTTTATTCCTACAGAGAGCACATGGCACCTCTCTTCTCTCCTAAAAATGTACGCCTACACTGGCCGCAAGATTTTAGCTTCTCCTTTAAAAACTAAAAAGGTTATTCAATAGGGATAAAAAATCCCATAACATAATATAATATAACATAACATAATATAAAAATAAAGGTAAAGCAAATGGGTCTAGTTATAAGAGCTGTAAATAGTGCCAAACTGTAAACCTTGTAATTGCAATTTTTTTTTTCTGTCCTAGAGGGCATGGAACTATATTACATGCCTCAGCTATATAAAATGAAATCATGGAATCAGATAATCATTTAGGTTGGAAAAGCCATCCAAAATCATCAGCCTTTGACCAAACACCACCATGTCAACCAAACCATAGCACTAAGTGCCACTTCCAATCATTTTTGAACACTTCCAGAGATGGTGACTCCTCCACCTCCCTGGGCAGTCTCTTCCAATGCTTAAAAAAATGATACATCACATCCATATTAAAATATATGCATCACTAAAACACTTTGAAGTATTGATCCATTATGAGCAGCTGAGGAGCGATAAAATAGGCATCCAATTGCAGTGATCTCTTGTACTTCCATAGCCACCAAAGGACCACTGACAGCAGAATAAATTCTTTTATCAGATAACAAAATCTCTGTTTTTCTACCTCAAATGTTTGGAATGTGTTATGATTTGTTATAAGTCTTGGTCTGGTTAAAATGATTCAAGGTTCCCCATAATGCTATTTTTATTTACATTTTGAGGTATTTATGGGTTTTATCTTCATGCTGTGTAGATTATAGCATTAAAAATGTAATAAAAAGGCTTAAAACCCTTGCATGTTTCCAGGCCTCACTTAGAGTCACACTGTCAATTTCTGAATTAGACCATGCACCTATTTGTTGCTGAAAGGATTTGCTTTCTCCCTGCATTTAATGAAACAATACGATTAATATCAATGTTTGAGGTAAAAGCAGAGAACTGTCCTCTTTCACCCAAATAAAATTTAGGACAGACATCACCAAAAAAATTCTCTTCAGAAACTAACGTCTACAAAAATACCTTCTTCTGGGTTAGAAAACTTATTTTCAGCAGCAAGAACTAGGTAAGAAGAGTGAGAATGATAAAAATTCATTTACTCAGAATGTCAATTGAAATATCCAATATTACATTCAGATATCATGTCTTGAATCATGCTGACTTGACCTTGCAGGACACCTCTATGCCAGATACTGCCTACATTAGGATGGTTCTTACCACCTTTCCCCACACAAACAGATCCTCGAAATTACTGTGCCATTTACCCATACTCTAGGCTGACTTGGGTTAAAATGCTTTCCCAGCCCAAAAAGCATTTAGATACTGCTTCTCTGTGAAGTATTGAGGGGAAAAAACTGCATAATGGGTTCACCTTCTATATTTATTGAAATATAGAAGGATCTGAAATGAAGGATCTGAAAATGAAGGCAAGTTTCATTCTATTTAGTATTTATTGTAAACTTAAGTAAGATATTATATTAAAAATGCCTTCATAAAAACGCATTACTCTTAAGCTTCTTAGACAAAACAATTTTGAGGCCATTGTTTGTACTTATACACAGAAAGCAGACATTTCTGATCCCATTACAAAAATGTACTTGACCCTTTTTTTTTCTTCTCTCATGAGGCCTGAATTTTAATGAGGCTTCACCCGTGCCAGTACATTACATTTCCTGGTACTGCTTTTGTCCTCATGTGGCATTTGGTTAAATACTTCAGCTGAATATGAAAATAAGAGCATTGCTTAAGTCTGGTTCAATTTTTTTGACAAAACTTATAAAAATATTTTTATCTGCGTAATGAAAAATTTATCTTTAATATATACTTGCTATATAAATGCTTAATATATCAAAGGGAGATTAGCTGAAAAGTGCATCTCAAAGACCATCAGCAATAGTTGAAGTGAACTGAAAATGTGTTGTTGCTTCAGTGGAAAAATTTAAAGAATGAGGCATTATAGTCATACTCAGTGGTATTGGTTACTCCATCGTTATGACTGGAGCTACATCAGGTATTATCCACAATGCAGAGAACTGATCTCCCAGACATCTTTTTGCCTCTTCACCAGCAGTCTCTGTCCTGCAGGACACTGCATATGCCCACACCCAGCACAAGATGCTGCAGGACTGGGACCAGAACATTCATCACCTCCCTGTATGCCTCTGGAAAGCCTTCCTCTAGCAAAGGTCTCCCATTATTGCACTCTGTAACTTCAAAAGTAGAACTAAGTCTTCTGCAAGAAAGGTGCCATATCCTCTAAATTGCCTGACAAGCAGAGATCATGCAGGCAGCAAACTCAGAGTAAACATGCCTTGCTGTGACAGCCTCTTTGAGGGAAAAGCTATGTAAAGTCTCCTGCCATTACCATGTTATTAATTACAATTTATATGTGTCATCTGTACTGCACCTTGTAAAAACTGTAAAAATATTCTGATCATAATTTGCATTAGAATATTGATTGTAATAAGAGATTTTCCACAGAATAAAAAGCTATCTTAAATCAGAGGAGCTGTAGAAGAGGTGTATTTTATAAATTTTATTCATAATTTTTAACAGACATATGTATATATACACATACATATATATTATATATTTGCATGTGTATATATATAATTTAATTATCTTTTTATATTTATTTCTGGGATGTATTAAAAATGTTGAATGTTTAATCCTCAAAATATATTTTATTAATTATATTTTCAAGTATTCTCTTTAGAATGCAAACTGCATTGCTGTTCTCAAATGAATAATTAAATTTATATTTTAAGTGGTGCCATTAATGAATATTTACAAAAAGAAGCGGTAATTTGGAGAAATACATTAATAGTTTACTAGAAAAGAAAGAAGCCTTTCTTCTGATTGACCCCTTAAAAATAAGTTTACCTTTTATTGTTTCTTTAAATAGAAATTTTAATGTTTTTAATGATTTATTAAGACAATGTGTTTGCAAATAATATTTATTAGTGATATATACATCTCATATAATGTTTTGTTGTTTTTGAGGCAGAAAGGTAAGTTTTATTATCTCCATGGCTTTACAAACTGGGGAGAATTTTGAATTTTGTGTTTGCAAGGTAACCTTCCAGCTAAAGATATTTTTTAATTTTTGTGTTCCTAGTGTTTCAGACACCTTCTGCCTCATCAGAAACTTTATGTGATTGTAGTTGAAGTAGTTTCAATGTTAACCCACATTTCCCAGCACACGCTTCCTGATTTAGAGTCCCAGGTTTTTTTATTTTTTTACAGAATATTTAGCTACAGACAGCTGTGTGTGTGCCTGGGAGGATCATAGGGAACTGTGCTAAAGAAACAGCACTCCCCCTCTAAGTGCAAAAGACTTTCTGCATTTCATTACAGAAATGAAAAGTGGAGCTAAGGTAGAAGTCTGGGAGGTTTGCACAGGACAAGAGAGAGAAAATGTCAGCAGTGATAACAGGATAAACAACTAAAGTACTCTTGTCTCCTACACTCTGGGCCTTGATTTCACTGATTTTTCTTTGGTTTTCCCTATTAAAATCAATGTGGAGAGTAAGATACAATCTACAGTATTTTTAACTTTCAGGAAGGAAACAGATCACAAGCAGTGGTTCTGCTGTATTCAGCCAAAACATTAAACAGTTAATTGGCTAAATTATTATCATTTTCCACTGCCACCATTCCCAAAGATGACTTGTTATCTCTGTTGAAGGCTTCATCAGCCTGAAAGATGAGTGCAGAAATAGAAGTCCTTTGGAGGAGCAGCAGGCTCTGCCACAGAACAGCAATGTCTAACACTGTCACAGTTATTTTCTGGTGTGGTTTGCACTAATTTAAATTAAAGGAATAGAATGTCTGCATTTGAATAATTGGTTTTGTCCCATGTCATACAGCTGATTTACAGTATGTGTCACTACATTGAATGTTGGTTCATAAAATAAAGTCATATTGGAAAATCTGCAGACATAAATTTAAGTATTTATTGAAAGCTGAGTGTAGCAAAGTTAAGTTGATGTTAACTGCCATGATCACTAGCCTGACTCTTGCCAGCAACTTCCAGGTACGTTTAGGAGCATATTGCATGAGACAGTATGTGACTTTTGAGAAATGTCTACACACAAGCTTTCATAAACCTTTATTCTGTCTTTAGAATTTGGAATGATGGGAGATCATACAATTAAAAGTCAGCGACCTCGATCTGTTCATGAGAAAAGGGTCCCTCAGGAACAAGCTGATGCTGCTAAATTTATGGCACAAACTGGTAATACATCAGTTACATTTTTTCTATTTACTGTTGTTAATTTTAGCAAGACCACTGCATGTTTCCATAATCTTTTGCTGCATATTTGTCAGTTTTCTAAGCTGATACTTTTTTTGTATCATTTATTTTTTTTTCCACCAGTTAAAGTCCATAAATAAAGTAGCTAAGAATTAGGTAGATCATGCAAAAACATGCACTGTGAATGTGAATACTGAATCATTTAGTGTAAGCATGAAATTCTTCAGTAGTAAAAGCAGTCTCACATGTACAAAACACAGGACAGCTCACTGTGACATGTTAACTTTTTTCCAAAGATGTTAAGAACATGCTTCAGAATTTCTTTATAAATAGACTGTCTAATCCCAGCTTTGGGCATTTATCAAATTAATTAATTACTGGGGTGACTTTAATGTGCATGCATTCAGCATTTACTATCTTTGGCCTAGCACGATACTCTGTTCTCTAGTTTCCAGATTCATAATTGCTAAATGAAATTGACCATAAGTAGTTTTTAATTGAATGTGCAAATTATCTAACAGTTTTTAATCTAAAACATATTTTCTAATTTTGTTTGAGCAACTTCATCTTCTTTATCTAAAGATATCAAGATGATATTGGAAACCTGGAACTGAAGTAATTAAAAAGAAAAAAATAGCCTGATTAGCCAGTTTACCAACAGTTACCACACCTCTTTGTGGTCGATGATAAAATTTTAGTGGTGAGTTGAATTAAGCTCTCATACACCAAAACTACTGTCCATTTTGACTTCAGTAATGATCCATGTATCTGTTGGTAAAAGCTAACTCTTTACTGGTACCCTACACACTCCATTCCAGTAAGTTACTGAGTTGAAAATCTTATGCCCCATAATTTTTGTATGGATTTGAAACAACTTCCTCTGTATTCCATAGTAACTAACCTAGAATATACAACTGCATCAGTTGTACGTAATGCTTACAGGTTTTATGCACTTCAGTAAAAGAGCTGTAATTGCTTCTAGTTATGTTGCATGTTGACTTCCTTAGTGGTAGGGTGCTTTACTTAACAGATTTGCAGAAATTGATATATTAAACAATCTAAGTATATGTATAGCCAATCAGTGTAGATCTGCTTGGTAACAAATTTAGAATGGGAAAAAGTCTGTTTGCCTCGTATTAATCTATAGGATTGCTTTTATGGCTAACTCGCAGATACTACTGTAAGCAAATGCAGTGGAAGAATGAGGCCTAGAATTCTCTAGGTATCCATGCAGTTTTTGTTTAGGCAAGTAGAACTTATCATTTACATACCTAGCTCAGACATATAATGTTAGTTGCTTACTACATAGAATAACACTTTTGCTTTTATGCTGCTTCTTGAATTCATACAATTCTCAAAAAATCAGTAAAACTATCTGGGGTTTTTTCCTCATATAAATCCCTAAAACTTTAATAATGTCACACAAAGCTTGTATTTGATAATTTTAAGTCATGCATTGCAGTGCATCTGTTATGGGTGTTAGAGAGTTGCATTACAAATGCAGCGCTTCTATCATCACCTTCCAATACATTGTGTGTGTGGAGTGGGAGATGAACGTTCAAAATTGCACAGGATTGGTTTTCAAGGTCCTGTTCTGAAAGCATGTGAGATGTATGAGCATATAAATTTAGATGCCAAAGTTTGGGGGAATCTATATTTTCCATGCTGCAGGTTAACACATTTTAAGTAATACTTGTGCTCTTTCTGGACATACTAATTTTCATCTCTTCATTTTGTTTTTCCTTTGTAGTGATCATTGCATATTTTCTTCACCTGTAATGCATTCATTTTTCTTGCAATAAAATGATTGTGATATCTTCCTAAACTGATTCATAAGGTTTTTTTCTAACATACCTATCTCATTAATTTACCCACTAAGAAAAATTAATTGTAATTGGTTACTGAGTTTATGAGGTTTTATATTTTAAGCCTTGATATTTTATTTTGTGTTATAATAAAACAGATACAAAAGTGCAACAATATGGTTGTATGTTTTTAAAAGGCAGAGAGATAGGAACAGAAAAAATTCCTGGAAAAGATTTATGAAAAGCATTTAATACTGTTAGAATCGTGGACTTAATCCACCAAATTTTGCTGGGAATGGAAGAGTTGTAAAATATGGTATTAAAATGCGCATTTTTCTGGTTTTGGAGAGTGTTATGAGGCAGTATAAACATTTATTAAAAAATACTGTGTGAATAATTTCTTGTTCTATATTTGTCATTTTATGTGTTTGGACTGATCCTTCCCTTAGGTGTTATGGGATTTAGAGAGTATAATGCAGGTAAGTTTTACACAGATCAATGAGGCCTGCCATACAGTAAGTTATGTTTCCTCTTACATATCAAACATCAGGGGAGAAACAGTGTTTGGTAGCTTGCTAAGAGATAATTTGAGATTGTAGATTTACTATGATTGATACAAAAATTTAAGAGTTTTCAAATAACAGAAAACAAGAAGTAGAATAAAAGTAGCCCTTTCAAAATTTTCATTTCAGAAAAGAAATGATAAGAGAAAAAATCAGAAAAAAACGGATAAGAGAAAAACAAACAATGGAAAATATATTTGCAGATTATGTACTCAACTTAGATTTATTCTAGAAAATATAGCAGTCTTTATGTGCTTAAATCAAAATGGTACATTAACAATGATATATATAGGTGAAGATATTTCCCTTCTTTTAAATCTTTTAGAATAAGTAATAATCATCACGAAAGCAGTAAAAATTACTCTGAAAAATTAAAAATTACCAAAAACTCATAATGCATTGTATAAAAGGAAGCAAAGTAGCTGGTGAGATAAGTGTGTTCTTTATTTTGTCTTCATTTTGCTCTTTTTGCACTGTACAGCATATTAATATGGAGGATCTTTCTCTAGAAAATGTTTAAGACTTCTTTACATATGATGATATATATTAAGACATTATGCTTTTTGTGAATGAACGGTACATATATTTTCAGAACTTCTAATAATTAATACTAATTTCAAAATTCACTCAGTCACACAACAGACTGAGAACAGTCTAATAATCATGTTGCTGCTATTTTCCATCATATTCATGGGTAAAGAATAAAATTTTTATCACTTTAAGATACAACGAAAATATTTAAAAATTTTCAAAATTTTAATTTTTAATCTCTGTATTTTATTAGCTGTGCACTGTCAGCAGGTCTGTGTTGAATAATGGATTGTTTACACTGAGTATATATAACTGTTCTACATAATGAAGAACATGTTGTGAAACATAGTTTAGACTTTTTCTGCTGTTTGACCTTTTATCTAAACCATTTTAATGAAGGCAAAGTCAAAATTCAAACATGTAGGAAAAGACAAAAAGTATTAGCCTAGAAACCCACAGTAGTACAAGTCTTTTTACCATGCATATAGGGCTTACAGTACATATTCTATAATTGTTAATGTCTACATACATATTAACTATATTTAGCATGTTATATTATCTAACCTGAACCCAAGCCATCTAATTGCCTAATCAAAGTGATACATTCATGTCACAACAACTATTAAAACAATAATCAGTGATTTTTTTTTTCATTTTTTTCACCTAACAAATAAAGAAAAGGACTACAAAAATCACTGGTGATTTTTTGTGTGTAGAGAGCTCATAATTTTGTGCTTTTCTGTAGAAATTTTTAGAATTGCATATAGTTTTATTAAAAACAAAGGGATTTGTGTGCTAATTATAAAACACTGTCTTTTTACTGAATAAGAAGCACTTTTTTTTTTTTTTTTTTTAAAGCATCAAATAGCCTCAGAATTGAATCTTAGAAGTCTAGCAGAAACAATCATTTCGCAAAGGTTTTGTGCTTGACCTCTGGGGAAAAAAAACAATCAAAAGAAAGACAGCTTGGAGAGGTTCACAGATTCTTGCTACAAAGCACAGTTTGAAGAAATAGTATGTCATTTACTGCATTCTTGGAAGATAGCACTAGAATATTCCTGGTTTGCAGACAATCCCTTGATTGTGATCAGTATCAAAACTATTGGAAGACTACAAGTATACTGAGATAACTGAAATTTCAAGCAAGCTCTTCAAGTCTGCAGATTTTTATCAAGCCACTGATTTTAAAACAGAAATTCCCATTTGTTTCAAAAACGATTTACACTTAAAAATCAAGCATGCAATAAGGGTTTCAGCTGCCATTTTACATTACATGCTGATTTTTAACAGAAGAAGCTAAACATCAACGCACAATTATTTACTCAAATTGAGGTATTTTCACATTATTTTTGCTTTCTGAGAATACTCAAGGGATCTATTTTTCTGAACAGGAATTCCTTTGGGAAAGGAATTCCAGAATCGTGTGTATAGCTGTTCATGAGAATTAAATTCAAGCATTCTTTCCAGAGCATCCATGCAAGAAAACTTTATGCATTACTTGCTTTCAAAAAAGAAAAATATAATATTCTATCTCTCAAAATTTAAAAAATCCTCTTTTCTTCTATACAGTATTAATAAATCACATCTGACAATTTTGAACATAGTAGTATGTATTATGTGCAGTAATGAGGTCCGGCACACCCAAGAATTCAGCATACCTGTAGGTCAAAAGCAAGATCTGTGCAGCAAATTATCAAAGTTTCCATCCCACATTTCACGTTAAAATTTAGTAAACAAAAAGTTTTTCTTTGTTAGGGAACGTCTTTTAAATGCTATATGACTCTGCTGAAGAAAATGTAAGACATTGGGGGTTGGTTTGTCTAGGGTTTTTTTCATTGGAATTCCCTTACTTGTAGGGTTCCTAAACTGTTACTGAGCATTAATTTTCGAGGGATAAGTATAACTATCAAAGATAAATCCTTTGCTATTATATAAAAAGAGTTGTCTATGTACTTACAGAATCCTGAGGGTAATGTTGTTTCTGAAGTGTTGAAGGGCAGTAGTTCTCACAAAGTTGTAAATGATGCTAAGACATCAAAGTGTTCCCCTCTGACAGGCGTTATGTGATTGCAGCATTGTAGGTGTCTTTGTTTTCTATTCATTGCACATTTTCACAGCTGCTTTACTCCATAAGCCTTTAAATATTTATTTTGGTGTGGTACCTTTTTCTTTGATTTATAAAAGCAGATGATAATGAGCTTCAGAAAAAAAAAATTGTGTCAATAATACTTATGTCTATATTCATGTTTGTTTGTTGTCTTGAATACAGGTGAATCTGGTGTTGAAGAGTGGGCCCAGTGGAGTACGTGTTCAGTTACTTGTGGTCAAGGGTCGCAGGTGCGAACCAGAACTTGTGTATCACCTTACGGGACACACTGCAGCGGCCCTTTAAGAGAATCAAGGGTTTGCAATAACACTGCCCTCTGTCCAGGTAGTGTTAGCAGCCAATAAATAAAATTGTGGATGTTTTTGAACTGTATAATGATAAGAATTTAAACTATATATTTTTATTTTTTTTATTATTAACATGGATTTCATAGGGGCGTTTCAGTTAAAGCAGAGAATTGTAATTCTATTCACCTGTGAATTTTTTTCATGTAGGTTATTATTTTTATTTTCAGAACAGTCAAGATATGGAACAAGAGCACCTTTTTTACTGACAGTTTCATATTTTTTTCAAAAGGTCTATATTCTCTCATTTTCACTCAGAAAAGAGATGTTAGCATGAGTACAAAGACAAACTAGGGAAGAAATCCAGATCATGAATACATTAAGGAGCAGAGACTAATTAAGAGGGTGGGTTTACATATATTATTTGACACTGCAATTGTTCTGCCATTTAGAATATTCTCTTCTAGGCAATGGGCCAGAAATGTTCTATGCACAGTTATGTCTTCATGGACTTCCCTTTACATTGTTTTGGCAAGAAAGGGCAACAGCTACCTATCAAAGGGAAAAAGATCAGACAAAAGTAACTCTCTTACATCTGACACATGGTAAAGGTCATCAGTGTCTTGCATTGCAGTTTTCCAACTCCTTTTGTCCGAGAGATCTGGACATCGTTGGAGTTCAGCAGTAGTTATACACTAAGGAGAAGAGACAGGCATATTCAAGTTTGTTGCTGAAAGGGCACATCTTTCTTTAGACTCTACCTGTGGATTAATCTATGATGAGAAGCAAGAGGGAAGGCATATGCCCCATGACTACATTATTTTTCCTCTGTTGTGACTGAAATGCAAAAAAAAAAAAAAAAGACTATATACCATCCTTCAGATGTAAAAATTCCTCAGGTCTCTGTAACATTTGATCCCAACAGGGTGGTGAGCCATCTTCAGCTTCCGGGGAAGCTCAGTACATGTTTGAAGTAAACTAAATTGTCATACACAGAGAATTCTTGGACTTTATCTCAATGATATGCAGAATCAAACTCCCATGCTCTTACTGTGTGTTGAAAAATAGCCAATGGGAATTGCATGTGATCCCATCAGAGTTTGTGTATCAGCATTATAAGCATTTAGGAAGCCTCTGTAATGGACAGCAACTTACAAAATTGTCTCTAGATAATGCATGATGGTAACAAGAATTGCTCTCAACACCTAATGCTTTTCTATTGTGCTTAAGTTGAAATTTTCTAGTATTTCGGAGTAGAAATGTCTAGTAAGAGCTGAATTTTAATACTTTGGAAGTGGTAAAACTTTACACGTGGAAGTGTTTCCTTACAAAAATGACAGGTATTTCTAAAACAGTTAGAGTAGCTTAGATTGTGCCAGATACTGCAAAAGAACTCTCAAGTACAAAAATAAGAAGTGAAACAGGAGACCTACAAAAGAAATGAACAAACATTGCAAACAATCAAAGACAGATTTAAGTATTCATTTGAAACTATGTGAAGAATGAACATGAAAACACAGTCCATCTTTCACAATGAGTTCTGCCTGATTTCTTGCTAATTAGTACTAAGAAGAGGAAAAGGATCAAATCACCTAATTTTCAGAATTTTATCTTCATTCTTTCCAGAAAGTGATATGAATATTTCATACAAAAACAAAGCAAAACAAAAAAATCCAGGTAATGCAAAAGCCAAGGTAATTAATTTGCTATCCAATTAAAACTGGAAAAAAGTTAATTCTTAGATATGATATGGTCAAAAAAACTTTTAACAATGCTTACCCCAAAACACTGCTCCATATTTCTCAGGCGACAAAGGAGCTGTTTCCTTATATCCTCATACTTCAGGATACAGCTTTTGTTTCCAGATATCCAGTATGAGCAAAGGTTACCAATTCTTGGTGTCTACACTGCCAAGATAGTTTCCTTTTCATCTCACCACAGCTGACTCTGATAATCTCTATGTATTGTATCTTGAGTTATCTTTCCTAAATAATTAGTCTGCTAGGCTTAATTTTGCATATTGTTCCAAACAGTTACAATAACCTTATTTATGTTCTCAGTCATGTAGTGACTTACAGGGTCACTACTGTGTAGCATTGTGCAAGATTAGCAATTTAAAAATATGCTTTTCCTAGGCACAGCTCCATTAATTTTTCAAACATCCCTTTAATTATTAGCCAAAATGTCCTCTGTCCTCATTCTATTATGTATCCTGACTCAGAAAGTTGCATAATTCAGGATTATCCCTGGTCCAACCATAAAGAAATATATGGTGTGTACACTAGTGCATTCAAAACAGACATTTGACAATATGATTAGTAAAGAGGGTGGGGGGCATTGTGAGAGCTGGAGTGTTTCCTAATCAAAAAGTTGTCCCTTCAACATAAAAAAATATGCAGAGTGACCTAGTTTACTTCATGCATCTATCCATTGACTTCAAAGGAACCTGTTAAACGTGCAAATACGAATGCAAAGCTTTCAGACTATTTTTTTTATTGCCTTTAGATATTCTTTATATACACTTTAACATATTTTATATGCTGTCCAAGATACTTACTGGAATGTTAGAGAACATATTTCTCTGTGATCTCAGTGTCCTGAAAGATTTGGAAAAGGGGACTCACCTAGCTTCATATATATGTATGTATTGGAATAGAACTTTAAATTTCAAAATAGTATTACTGATAGTTTAAGCAAGATAATGAAGGAACCACTTTTTACATAATTTTTTGGTTATTTATATTTATTTCAGACCAATACTACTCTAGAGAAGTGCAGCATAGTAGACATAGTAGACAACAAAACACAGCTCAGATAATTTTTATTGTCACTGATTCTTTTGTGAGTGGGGAAACCTCATTACTGCAGTGCCACTGATTCATTTCAGTTTAGTGAGTAATTTCTAACACAGCTAAAACTTAAGGGGAAAGAACATGGCATCATCTCAGCTTCTGTTTCTCCTTCTCCATTGCCTTCAACACCTTCTGCCACAAAATTTAGCTGTAGCTTAACATTTTCAGGCTTATAGGTAAAGCAAGACATGGCAGGAGCAGGAAAACATTAGGCCATTTCAAACATTTGTATTCTCAAATGCTATACTTTGGCCAGTGTTATTTGCTAAGGTAGTTTTACTTGTGTCTCCCTTTTTTCTCTCCCTTATTTTATTGCAACAGGACCTGAAAAAAAGCTTGGCTGCATCTTTCTTAGAGACCCCCTTTAAGTAGTGGAAGGCCACAGTAAGGTCTTCATGGAGACCTCTTTTCCAGGCTGAACAACCCCAAACTCTTCTGTCTTCATAGGAGAGATGTTCCTTCCTCCGATCATTTCTGTTGCAGTGCTGTGGACCAGCTCCAACAGGTTCATGGCTTTCTATGCTGAGGATCCCAGAGCTGGATGCAACACTCCAAGTGGGGTCCCACCAGAGTGGAGTAAAGGGGCAGAATCTCCTCCCTCAGCCTGCTGGCCATGATGCTTTTGATGCAGCCCAAGATCTGTGTGGCGTTCTGGGCTGCAAATGCACAGTGCTGGCTCAGGTCCAATGTCTCCTTCACAAGCAGCCTGAAGTCCTTCTTTGTGGGACTGCTTTTAATCCCTTTATCTCCCATCCTGTGTTGAAACCAGGTTGCCCCCAAGCCATGTGCAGGACTTTGTTGAACCTAATAGCATTCTCATGGGCCTGCTTCTACAGCTTGTCCAGATCCCTCTGGATGACATCCTGTCTGTCAGGTTTGTCAACTACACCACTCAACTTGGTGTTGTCTGCAGACTTGCTGAAGGTGTGCTCAATCCCACTGTCCGTGTCATTGATGAGGATGTTAAACAGTACTGGACCTGCACCATGTCAATGGCCATCATATTTTTTCAGTATCTGTTTAATTTAAAGCTGAACAAATCAAAAGCATTTAAACCCCAATAAAAAACTCACAAAATATGTTTGAAGGATGAAGGCCAGCATGGCCTAACGCCTCCTTCTACTTCACAGCAGTTGTGTGTTGTGAACACTGTGGGTGTTCACTTCAACATGATTAGGTTCACAGAGTGGCAGAGAGATGGGAAAGATGCTTTGCAGTAATCCAAACTTGTGCTAGCAATGTTTTTGACAGAGAAGCTGGCAATAATCTGAATATTTTTGTCCCAAATAATGAATCTTGCATCTGAAACTGTGTTATGGAAAACAGTAACTCCTCTGCGGGCCAGCTCTCCATCTGGTGTAATTTGGCATAGCTCTTCTGCCTATAATTTATCAGATGCTATAGGGGATTTTTTTGCATTTAGAAAATAGTGTTAAAGAAAGAAGAGGTAAATAAAATACCAGAAAGAAAAATCAGGGGTAAGAAACTTTTAATTAAGATATTCTTTTAAAGATAATCTGGATAATAATGGGCACTTCTGTAATGCATTGTTTTAATGTTATGGCTATTCCATCCTTGGCTTTATTATTGGACTACTAGTTTCAGATATAAAAGTCTCTAAATGAAAGAAGGTGCTGCGAAATTTTTACTTAATGAGATAAAATTTGTCATGGAGGATGATTTTTGGCACAGCTTAATTTAAACCAAAAACAAATAGAGGCTGCTTTCAGTCTACCCAAAATGAAACATTTTATTTTGGCTTGTGTTTAGTTCCAAAATCACATAAAAATTGTTCTGTGTTTCTGCTAGCATGCGGCCAACTCTTACTAGAAGAAATACACATCCTCTTGGTTAAAGACGCTACCTTTAAAGAGCCATTCAGAACATATATTTTTTAATTTTTCAAATAAAGACAACTACCTTGGAACATTTTGACAGCACAGAATCAAAATTCCACATTAGGCAATAGGCTTAAACTTATATGTGCCCTGAAAAACCCCACTCTATGTCTACATAGAGTCAAGACCTTTCCAATTTATTATTTTTCTAGGGAATAATCTTTTTAGAATCTGGATTAGTTTTGGTTAGCTAAGTTTTAATTTTTTTTAAATTCTTGTTGTATTTGAACATTTTAATAAACCATTGTGGTATCAGGAGATGAAATTAGGTTGTTATTACTGGTTATTGTTTGGAATCTGATCTGAAAAACTTTCCTCCTTAATTTTGCTCATATGATAAAAATTGGGAATCTTAGAGATATGTCTGGATTTGTAATCTTATACTTTGCCAATGAGAAAAAAATTATTTGGATTATATAGCTGAATCAAAACAGCTGTAGAAGTATTGTATTTGTGGAGAACACATGAAACTAAAAGTTATGTGCAGGTATAGTCATAAATTTACCATTTTTAGAGGTGCTAGACTTTGTGGGTTTGACAAAAATGTCACAAGTAATCAAGGTTTATAAACTAACTAGACTAAAATCTGTCACTTTAACATTACTTTGGACTGTTCCCGAGGGTTATTTTTTTTTTTAATATAATGGAGATGGATGTGATATTTAGAGCAAGATAACAAGGATGTAGGATATGGTCTTTTTGAACCGCTTTTACGTGACCAAATGAAAACCTTTCATCAATTGAGCTGTTGTTCAGTGGGTTAAAATCTTCCCTGAATAAAGTTAGACATTTTCTGTCAGGTACAATTTCTCAGAAGTTAACTAACAAACTTTTTATCTCAATACAGTGTCTGAAATGACAATTTTTCTTACTTTTAATGAAAGGTAATAGAAGTTACCTACTTGCAGAATTCCCCTTGATCTTACTGATGAATTTGTGATAATATGCCAGGGAGCTGAATGTCCTTCCACAGCCTTGCAACTGAATTTCACCTCAGGAAATGTTATTCTGATTCCTGAACAAAAGGGTTGTATTTGTAGAAACTGGGCAGGTGATATGCGCCTTCAGGGCAAAGGAAACCTATATATGAGAAGTTCTTTCACAGTGATGAAAAAAGTGAGGACAAAACAGAAAATCTATTTCTTCTGTAATGTTGTGAATCATTACCACTGATACACTCAGATGTTATACACAGTCTGCCCCTCCAGACGCTCTTCAAACAGACAGGGCTTCAGAAACAGAATTATGTGGTACTGAGTGAGAGGTTCAGTCTGGTTACTAAGTCTTTGGATTTCTCTTAAGTGCTTAACATTGCTGCAACTCTCACCACTACATTCCTGTTCTCACATTGCCTAATTTATATTTGTGCAACTCCTCTTATTTAAGCAGGAGAAAAATAGGTAAAGTTTGTTTTGCAGTATTATTCAATTTATATAGAACTGTTTTATGAATGTATGTGTAGAGAACTTTCTGAAAATTTCACTGATTTTTTTTAAAGGGAATGCATATGGTATGTAAGCTCACATGGATATTGTATCTCAGTTTCTGCTATAGTAAAGCAAAGTAGAGAAAGATTAATCTTCTATGATTCCTTATATTAAAAATAAGAAACAAAAATATTATCAAATGTAAACATAGTGGTATAATTTTATAATTTATTGTGAACTCTGAAGGTATTTGCGGTTTATTGAATGAATGTTTTTCCAACAGTGAAGCATGTAGTATGGTCTGTTAAATCAATGTATATGTTCATGTAAGGAAATGGTGCATACCTCTTTTACTTATGTGGTCTTTGAATATTTGAGGAAGATAATCAAGCATATCTGCTGCCATATTTCCACCAGAATTGAAACAATTGAAAAAAACTCTAAATTACTGCCCCAATTTGTGATATTGACATAGTAATAAATTACTGCATTTATTCCTATAATTTCAAAAGAAAGCTTAATTTTGATTGCTTCTAGATTTTAGAGTTGCCTTGATACAGAAAGTATGTGCCCGATTTTCACAAAAGCTAGCCTCCTGCAAATCAGGGCTATTAAACATATCAAGTCAGGGACCAAAGATTTCATAACTAACTTCAGAAAAGGAAACTCGCCTTGTATAAAACAGTCAAACAAGAGAAACTGTAATAGAGAGATTAGTTTAAAGATAAGAGAAAATATTTCAAAGTATACTTTTAAATATACTTTAGAAAAAAAATGATTAAGTTAAAATCAACAAAGTTTTGAAAAGTATGTGGTTTCCTATGATAAAGCTTACCAATGTACTGATTTCTTTGAAGGTGGCAAAATAACTCATATTTAAAATATTGATCGTGTTTATTTTGAAATCCTTTTGTTACTTGTGTGTCTGTTTCTGGTTAAAATCTGTATGGTTTGTTGCAGTACATGGCGTTTGGGAGGAATGGTCACCTTGGAGTTTGTGTTCATTCACATGTGGTCGAGGCCAAAGAACTAGGACGAGGTCATGTATACCTCCTCAGTATGGGGGAAGATCATGTGATGGACCTGAAACACAGCACAAACCTTGCAATATTGCACTCTGCCCTGGTGAGCTCATACGGCAACTCTCTGCTTTCTTACAGTGCATTTAATGTGGGTTGCTTTGATTTCGTTTATAGCCCTTTGCACACAGGGAAAAAAAAAACATTATCCAAAGGGACTAGGTTGAGTAATAATGTTCATAATTCTGACTGTAGTGGTTAAAGTATATAGTCAGGATAGTAACTGTTCAAGACATTCCAAACAGTATTTAGTTTCTTTAAGGTCCTGTCTGTAAGGTAGGAAGTCTTGATTCAGGATGGGTCTCAGAGAACCAAAAGGCAAACAAGTTCCTGAGTGTGGCTTAAAGAGAGACATTCAGAGATCACATAGTTTGTGTCCACCATATCTGTATGAATTATGTTTGCTTAGAGGTTCACTGTAATTATTTATTCATCATATGACAAACATATTTGTGAAACCATAATATTTGAATTGCTAATTTATTCAAAATGTATATTAATTACATGTGTACAGACAGAAAGGCTCACATAAGCCAAGCTAGGGCATTATTTGAATCCCCGTTAAGTTCTTGTAGTACAGATTTTAGGTGCCTCATTCCTGGTAGTTTTGTGATAAGCCGATTTCAAAAAATTGCCACTAACCAATTAAATAATGCATGGGCTTCATGTTAAACTGTCCATCAACTAAAATTAAATCTTACTAAAAAAAAGTATTCTTTCAAAATTGATTTTTAACTTCTTGTCTTTAGATTGTGATTAATTTAGACCAACTTTTTTCAAAATGCATGTATACATATAATGCATCCAATTCACTTCAGTATTGTGAAGAGACACAAAAGATATTACACCTAATCTGTCAAACAATTATTTGAGAACTCTGGATTTTGAACCATCATTTGTACCTAAATGACTTTTAGAGGCACTTCTGTACTGTTACATTTAAAAGTAACACTTCAGGTCCTTTCTTAGTATTAAGATTTGCTGCAATTTGCATGTTCAATTTATTAAGAGAATTTTCATGTTGAATTCTCTATTTTTTAAGGGTATTTCTGAAATAGAAAACTCACATGCTCTTTTCTCCTAATGATAAATGAGATGTATAAAATATATATGAGAAGCCACAGAATGAGTTTTCTCCAAAGACAGTATAATAATTGATTTGATCTTTCCTACTCTAAATAATATTATATAGCAACGAATAAAACTGAAGAGGGTGCATTGAAATGTAATTTCCATAATGTTTCCCTCTTCACATAAACCTTTTATGATTAATGAGTAGAACTAACATCCATGTTTGGAGAGATTTCCATTTTCTTCTGAATAAATTATCAGGATGCAGCTTCATAGCTTCAGAGGCAACTGCATTGAGAAGTGGTTCACAACCAAGCATTACATAGAATATTTAATATGTAACTTTAGGGAAAAGCCTTGGAAATCTCTTCCTTTAATTCACTGGTGCTGAGATCATGGGCCTAGGATATGGATAGTATCTTTGAAATGTTCTGTTATTAATGTCTGACATTAGCAAAATAGTTTACTATTTATTCACTGAACAGTAATGCACCCATACAGAACAGTGTATTTATTCACTAACTTTAAGATTCTGCTTTTTATTTTAGATATTAACACCAGCAGCTAAGGGAGCTGCTATTCCAACTCCCCTTTAGAAGAATCCTGAAAACAGGGTTTGGCAAGAGCACCAATGAAATTCCTTGTTTGGAGTGGTGGTGCTTATATAGCACTGGTAGTTATAGAACCAGGTTTTCAAGGACGAGTATTAATCAAAATTATATTAGAGCCTACATTTTGAGATTATATTTAACTGTGGGGCAATGAGGAACTGATGATTGTCGCAATCTGTATGAGTGCAGGATCCTGAATTAGCACAATTAGTCATAACACATTTCATAATGCTTGCCTGTTTTTAAACATACTGTCTAGTCCTATTATTATCGACCATATAGTTTTTCACTTGTATGGAAGCATAATTGGTTTATGGTTTTCATTATCTTGGTTTTTAACATTTTCATTTACCTCAAGAAACTTTCTGATATACAAAATTATTAATAACAGTCATTAACCTTTACTCAGGAGAATATTCATCCAAACTCAAGAGCATGGGCTAACACAAATTGCTAAATACAGAGACATTTCCACCATTTCCATTTTCTTTAGACATTTAACTTGACAAATTCAGAAAGAAGATTATGCAACATGTAAACACAACAGCGTATCTGAGAAGGAAGGAAGGAAGGAAGGAAGGAAGGAAGGAAGGAAGGAAGGAAGGAAGGAAGGAAGGAAGGAAGGAAGGAAGGAAGGAAGGAAGGAAGGAAGGAAGGAAGGAAGGAAGGAAGGAAGGAAGGAAGGAAGGAAGGAAGGAAGGAAGGAAGGAAGGAAGGAAGGAAGGAAGGAAGGAAGGAAAGGAAGGAAGGAAGTTTCTGTCCTGCAACATTTTATCTCAAAAGAATATTGAAGAACTGGGATAGTTTACCTTACAGGGAGGGTGAATGATAAAAATATATTCAGCATTGTGAATACAGAGAAGAGAGACTGTATGTGAGGCAAAGTGGTAACTCACGTTTTCCTTTTCCTGTTCAACTAAAGACATCCAGTTTCACCATCAGGACCAATAACTTTATAATCTGACCTATCTGAACTATCACTGCACTCTTATAAATCCCTTCAGAGGGCTCAGGGTTTATTTATATGATACAAGAATGGCCCTCACTTTTGCCTAAAAAGACCAGTCTTTTTATAAGGCCTTTTTTTTTTAATTAGACCCTGAAAACTGTATGTGACCAAAATCATTATTTATCCTTTTTTATATCAGTGTACAATTGGAGATGGGACACTCTTTCCTTGAAGAAAAAGGAAAGCAGTTTTATATTAGTTTAAAGTAGCTCATACCGTCGGTTTCTGTATTTGATTGCCATAAGAAGCCAGGCTGGGCCCAGCCCGAGGGGTGCGGTCACCTGCCTGCATCGGGTGGTAACTCTGCTGTGTCCATCTCTTTTGTGGCCGCCGCGGCAGTGGACGGACAGTGGCAGGAGTGGAGCTCGTGGAGCCAGTGCTCGGTGACCTGCTCCAATGGCACCCAGCAGCGAAGCAGGCAGTGCACGGCGGCGGCCCATGGCGGCTCCGAGTGCAGAGGGCCCTGGGCTGAGAGCCGGGAGTGCTACAACCCCGAGTGCACCGGTGAGTACGGAGCGAGTAGCCGGCCCTGCGGGGTGGGCTGGCCTCAGCAGGCGGCAAGGGGCAGAGCAGCCTCACCCACCGGGAGGCTGAAACAAAACCCATTAACTACAACACAAGAAGTTTCATGCCAATGCGAGTAACAACTTTTTTACTGAACAGGCTGCCCAAAGGAGGTTGTGGAGTCTCCCTCTCTGGAGGCATTCAAACCACACCTGGAGGTGTTCCTGTGTCACTTGTTCTGGGTGACTGCCTTGCCAGGGGGTTTGGACTGGGTGATTTCCAGAGGTCCCTTCCAACCCTAACAGTTCTGTGATTTTGTGAGTTCTGGGGCCTCATTCTTATTTACTTGATGATGGAAAAAGCTGAAGAATGTGGCCTGAAAGGCTGCATGAAGGCTGCACATAAGCTTTTTGGTTTTGTCACTGTTTCAAGGACATTCAGCAGTTTTAGGTAGTGTCCTAGGTTACAATGTAAAATTGTGCCCAAGGTATGTATTCTATCCCCATGAGCCATTGGAACCAAGGTGGGGCAGTGTTTTCCTTATCTTTTGTTAACGAGCCTAACAATGCCTTGCCACATGACTCATAGATAACTCCCTCCAGAAGTTATCTCTGTTTAATGGGCCATCAAGGACCCACTGCATGATTCATAGAATGAGATCATCCCCACTGTGAGATGCTCCGCCCAAGGGGAAGAGCCAAGCATTCCCACCTGGATATAATCCAGGGTTTGAGACAGCACAGGCAGCTTTTATCCACTGGACTCCCAGAGGAGACAAGAGCTACCAGACCTTTCTACAGGATCACTGCTTTGACAAGACCATCTCATCTGGACTGCCACTGCCACCCTAACAGGGTGTCAGGTTGTATTCTGATTCTGTCAGGGGTTTTTTTTGTACTATTATTTTTATTTTATTTTACTTTCCTTTATTTTCTTTTCATCTTTATTAAATTGTGTTTCTGACTTGGAGACCTTCACTGGTTTTGCTTTTCAAACCAGCACAGGTAGATATTTTTGAAACCTAAAGAACTTAAGTTTTTCAGGAACCTAGAAAGTAAATATATATGAGCTGATTCCCTTTTTTGCTAAGACTACTTCATGATCCTCTGACAGTACAAAAGCACTTCCAGGGTGTGTAGATTCTATATGGACTTACCTTTAAGCCTCATTTGCTCAATCAGAGCATGTAAAAATCAAGATCTTAAAATATCACATGCAAAAATGTTTTTACTTAGTTTCTTTTAAAGATACTTAGGCATATTGTAAATGTATACTGTTACTGTGCAACAGCACTATACAAATAATTTTTTAAAAAGAGTAATTCTCTGTTATGACTGTTATCACCACTGTACTTATATTTTTCCAAACAGCAAATGGCCAGTGGAACCAGTGGGGCCACTGGAGTGGGTGTTCCAAATCCTGTGACGGTGGCTGGGAGAGGCGGATAAGGATCTGTCAAGGTGCTGCTGTGACCGGACAACAGTGCGAAGGAACCGGAGAGGAAGTTAGACGGTGCAGTGAACAGAGGTGTCCTGGTGAGATGAAAATATAATTGCTGTTATTATTTACGCTACAATATGACTTACATTAATAGGCATCTTTAGGAAAGACAAGATCAATGTCTTTAGAGTAATAGCCATGAAGAGCCATACCTGGCCTTGCTTTAGACAGATCACTGCTGGTTTTCTCAGCAGATTTCTGTTTATACAGCTAGGCACAAATTAGCCCTATTAGACAAATGAGCAATGCATCATGTTTTGAGTAAAGAAAAGTAGCATAGTAAAAATAGTTTTCATAAAAAAATATTTGATTGCCTAGAAATGCTAGTAGTACTTGAAGCATGAACAATTTGCTGCAGAAAACCTCTTTGAATGCATTGTATCTGAGAATATCAGAGCTGGTTTTGTAATTTGGAATTCCTTTTGTCCAGTGTACAAGTGACATCTCTAATACATTTGGGGTAGATTCCAGTGCAGTAAAAATAAGGGATAAAGTGAGCCTTACCATAGTGTAGAAGGTGAATAAATGAATATATGAACAACATTTTATAAAAATGAAAATAATTTAAAAAGAAAGACACATCTTCCTATTTCTAAGCATTAATATAATGCCTAAATATCACTTTTTTAATATAATACTTTGTATCACTTTTACTTTGCCATCCCAACAGGTTTAAGTCTTTCCCACTAAAAGCTAATAAAAGCGTACTTTTGAACTTCTTCAAATATAATGAATAACGAAGACTATCTGGTGAATCAGATAGTATTTGTTGTAAACACACATTGTCCTAAAGTAAAAGAATACACTGTTGGATAGCTGAAAGATAAAAAAGTAAGGTGTTAGTAGGGCAAGATGTTTTAGCCATCCACTTGGGAAATTATGTGATCTGAACTGCAAGCCAGGAAGCAGCAAAAAATCAATCTAGCAATCTGACTTCAGGACATTTTTGTTGGCTGTGTTCTCTGGTAGTCAGAGAAGGACTTAAATGGCAGGGATGCTTTAGGTCAGGAAATGAGAAATTTATCAGATGTGAATTTCGTATCAAGCCGATATTTTTCATAGGCAGCATGTTTATCCCTTGACAGCCATCAAAGACCAGTTTTTAAGGTATTTGCAGTATAGTAGAACAATTAATCTCATTGCATTCAAAAAAAAACAACAAAAAAAAGACTATTTGTAGTTAGAAAGTTATAACACTATGCTGTAGAAGTTAACTGAATTTAACCTGGTTTTTACATGACCTCTTTAATTTTAATACAAATTTCATTATTTGAAAAGCAGTACAAAATAGTGTTTGCATTGGATTCCTAAGCAAACTAATTTCCGTAGGTAATGCAGACTTCCTCTATAAAAGCACAACACTAAAAGAAGATAAATATGAATCTTCTCAATAAGCAGTCAGATGAACTACATGCTGCTTATAAAACCATTCTTGAAATAATTTGCATTTGTATATTTAAAAGTAAAACCATACTGCTGCAGTCTAATTTTCAAAGGTTGCCACCTGCTGTTAATAAAATATTTTACAGATGTATTTACAAATCAAATGCACACAGAGCTTTATTTGCCATTTGGTGAATTTATTTATTTACTTGATTAATTCCAGATTAGATTTAGTGTGCTTATAGAAGCTATAACCTAAAGCACCTTTTAACAAACTATGTTTGTACAGACCATGAGACATGAATTACAGATTTATTTGCCTTAGTCTGACATTTACTGAAGAGTCTCAGATTTAAATGTAGAGAGTGGATAATTTACCAAAATTTTATAAAATTATATGCAGATTTACATTCTATAAACAAGAAGTAAAATTAGAAGGTACTATACAGAGTTTTTCAAAGTATGAGCAGATTTCATTATTTGTATGCATTTCTTCCTAGCCCTTAAATAGCTCAAAAAAGCTATTTTTGTCTCACTGTTTTTTTGTTCTCTGTAAGCAACTGAAAAAAAAAGAGAAACTAAAATGTTGATCCTCTTTCTTGTATTAGCATTGCTTTGCATAAAACAAGATCCTCAGGTATGTAGGACCACATTCTCTAATATTAAGAGAATGAAGCTGCACCTGCTTGTATCACCCAGAGGTCTATAGACTTACAAAAAGTTAAATTATAGCTGTTTTAAACTGTGTGAGCAAAAGACTAGTAAAGCCTTTTTCTATTATAGTAACTGATGTTAATAAGATGCTTTTCAAACAGAGCTGTTTACTTGATAACTGAAAATCTTGCCTGGACATTCTGTAGTTTTAGTTCTGCATTATCTGAATATCATACAAAATTTTCTTTGTAGTTTCTCAGTGATCCTCTTCAAATGAATCAGGCATGGACTGAATTACTTTCAGCAGCATTAAGAGAGGCAGGCTCAGAAGTACTGTCTGTGAGGGTCCGAAGGGATGCAGACTCCTCAGGCAGGTGCAAAGGAGAGCTGCTTTATTCCACAAACCTGGCCTTTTAAAGCCATTAGCCAGGTATCAGTCACATACTTTTAAATCATAACAAACATAATTCAACCAACCACTATACACCACGATGTGAACCCAAGATGGTTACATAACTTGTTTTTCTAATTCAGCAGAGTCACTTTCCCACAGTCCTTTTCTGCTTAGCCAAAGTAAAAGGCCTGAGCCATGATTTTACAAAGCCTTCTCTTTGTAAGGTTTTACCTATATGCAACAACTGTCTGAAAGCTGGTTTCTCAAAAAGCTTGTTTTCTGAGCAAATTTTGAGTATCTTTCTTTGTCATACGTTTTTATTCACAGCTATGAATTTTAAACCTGTTGTTTTTTCCTTCCATTATATAATAATCTGGGAATGAAAAAAAAAAAAAGATCTGAAGATATTTTGGGTTCAGTTATTGCTGCTTTGTTGCATCCCAAATGTCTAAAGTTAAACTTCACTCTTAGTAGGTCAGCAGTACTCTGCACTCAAAATGTTTTTCTGTGAAGGATAACTTCAGAAAATTGGAAACAAATCAGAGAAAGTAAAAAAAGCTTCTATATTTGGTAAGCAGCTAGTCACTTGGGAGTCACAGCAGAAAACTTACACAAGATGAATGAACACAATGTCTGTCCCATAAGAATAATGGAGACAGCTAGATAACAAAAGAAGTTGCATCTGATAAGGAGTTACATGGCAAGGTGATCAGAAACTTGTAGAGGAATGTGTAAGAGGAATAAGGTAATTTCCACCAAATGTGTCAGTAAAAATGAAGAGATGGGAGAACCAAAACCAAAGAGCAGCAGTACACAGGATAGAAGATTTCTATAAATTTGTTTTTATAAATATAGGACTATGTTCTTATGACAGCTTTAAGAATATATATCATGTTTCAACAAAACAGTATTGGTTTCCAGAAATACTTAACTAACAGTTAAATCTATATTAACTCTATACATGTTTCCAATGTTAATGCTTTATGTGGATTTTACTCAAAAAAGATTCTCAGCATTTTTCCTATAAACATATTTTCAGTAGTATAAAGCCTAATATAGGAGCACCTTAGACCAAAGTATAACTGAAAACAGTGCTAGCCTATCTTGTTAGTTAACAGAAAGACAAGAGTACACAACTGTCAAAGAACTAATCATTTCCCAGCGATGGTAGGTTTCTTCACATCAGTATTAGATAAGATAGAATAGGAGAAGGTTCACATAATTCAAATGATACTCAGCTAAATAGTAAAATTAAACCTTGATTTGTTTGGTTTGTTTGGTTTGTTTGTTTTGTCTCTGATTACAAATTATTCTATAAGACATACAAAAGCTTTTTTCCTATTGCCTTTGTTTATGATAATTTTTCCTGGGGTATTGAATTAGGATTCAGGAGAGGAATGTAGCTCCACCATTGTCTGAGGTAGTGTGTGCTGCAGGCTAACTTGCCTCACCCTTTCATTACCCTTTCCCATATGTGTTATCTGCCTGTGAAGATGGCAAGCTCTGTGAGGCTGCATGTGTGTCTCTTGCTTTGTGTGTTGTGCTGAGCTTCCACAGATCCTGGTTGGCTCGATTGCCTCTGGGAAGTGCATGTCTTCTCTCCAGTAGTGTCAGAAGAAGACTCTGTTTCTAGACCATTGACTTTGTTGAATATTTATGCTTAGGTGGGATGAATTCAGGCCTATCATTATTAGGGTGTAACGTGGTACGTTTGAATGCATGCTCTGTGTGGGCAGATGCTGCTGATTCACGTCATGAGTGAAAGAGGCCTGCCTTTTATTTGCCAATGACAGCAAATTTTACCTCAGTATTTGCTATTTGTTTCAAAATTCTAGCAGTTCTCTATGATTTTGTACAGAAAACTCATATTTATCTGTGGGTGTGTTATGAGTTAATTGTACCATAGTTACAGAAATACTTCAACTGGTCCTGAGAAGATGCAGCAGGATCAACAAGGCTTTTTAACTCAAATATGGTACCACTCCAGTGTGACTATAATGCCTCCATGAGCAACATGGGTTGCAGCCTCACAGATGCTTTAATGTGGGTGGATGCCTGATGAGTAAGCTCTGCCAGATAGGTTTTAGCATTGGGAAGAAGGAGTTTGTTTTTATCTGCAGCACTCCTTGATCCTTGTATAAGGCATTAAAAAGCCAAGAGTCAGCCAGAGACCTAAAAAGGATCTTTGCCTGGGCTAAGTGATACTTCTTCCAAGTTCCAGCTGCTCCCACACCTCTTTCCTGATACCTCTAGGTCTTGTGAGTGCCTTTTACTTTGAACACAACTCAAAAGTGCATTGTTTATTTCTAGCACTAGGTTAAAGTTTCAGTATAATCTTGAGTTCTGAAAAAATCAATTCAAAAGCACACTAGTACCCTTCCAAATACATGGGAAGTCTCTGATATTACCTGTGTCTTGCTAATGTAAAAGAGAAAATATGGTGGTTTTAAGTGTGAATATGGATGCATGTATGTATTTTTTTCCAGCAAAAACCCTCACATTTAACATTCAATATGTGGAGGGAAGAAGAGTTTTAGTTCTGAGAATCAGCACCTAAAGTGGTGATTAGTTAACACATTTGAAATGGCCACAGCTGGATAACAAATATAGTTCTCAAAGAGCTCTAAGCTCTAGCAAATTTATGTAATTTATAATATTACCTCCTTATTATGTTAATTTACGCTCCTCAAAACAGAACATTTCTTTTGTTTATAAGGTCATAATAGAATGGTAATTGCTTTTGCTTATGTCACCAGATGGCTTATGTTTATCAAAATCTGGTTTTTCCCAGTGTAACACTGTCCTGATGTATTCACTCTGTGGGCATATCTGAAGCAGGGCTAGTATTCTAGATTATGAATATAACTGACTTTCTTTGGGTTTTCCCATTAATGGATCTCTTGATTTTTTAGCAGCACCAACTGTCTTGATTTACGATTCAGGAATGCTGATGGTGAGGCAAATTTAGCAAGCAATTTTTCTGCCCAACTGTGATTCATATTAGTATTACTGAGCCATCTGCTAGGTATTCTTTGTCCTCTACAAAGAGAGGGTACAGCTTTGTGCAAAAGTCTACTCAGTTCCCTTGCTCACACTTCCGTCAGCAGAAGTACAAAACAGGGAAGATGGACGATTTTATGGGTTAGATAATGGGACGGGCAAAATCTGTAGTCTGTTCCTGCCTCTGCTAGAGATTTCCCATGCAACCATGAGTGAATCATTGAATTGCTTTCTGCCTTATCACACCATCTGCTAGAATGAATTTCCTTTCTCTTTTCTTTTTTCTTGTTTTGTAACCACTTTGCTGTAATACAGCAGGGTTACATTTTTTTTTCTGGAAATACATATAATAATAAACAATTCCTGATTTTTCTCTGCTGAGCTTGGAGTGAATTAGATTTCAGTAACTAACATGTCATGTGAGTTGTGAGATGACTTCAGCCAGATGTTTTCTGTGCTAATCTAATTTACTCCAAAATCAAACTGGAATCTACACTAACATACAAAGAGCAAAAGGAATCTGTAGTTGTGACAATGTGGAAATAAAACATGAGGCATTTGCTGAAGTTTATTTTTCCCCATGCAGTTCTGTTACTACAAAATAATGGCAATATTTTTTTCCTTTAAATGGTATTGCAATAACCAGTACAAGGTTATTTTGCTTTATAGACACTCAGTCCCATATTATTGACTATGCTTTCTTAATTACCAACTTGTACTGAAACACATTTCAAAGAAATAACCTGGTTTTATAATAACCTTCAGAATTTAGCACTTTTAGCACACTTAATGTTTCAACTGTCATTTCAGAACTGATTCTTTCACATAACAATTCAATTTTAGAAAAATTTTAGTTCAAGATTAGCATTATTACTTATGGTAGTTTAAGTCTCATCATCTTCTGATTGTTCCTTAGTGTTATTGATCAAAATAGAGCAACAAGGAAAGATTCAAATCTTTTAACATTGTAACTACAATCTAAAAAGTGCTTGCTTGCTGGGGAGAATAAAGCCACAGGTTATATGAAATAAATACCATCACAAAGACAGATATGCAAAATTTCAGGCTTCTCATTTTTGTACTTCAAGCTTAAAATTAATCCAAGTTATGTTAACATGCATCTCAGGAAAAAAGTAGGATGAAATTGAACACTTACTTTTCTGATATAAACTATGTTAATATTTCTATTTAAATTCTCATTTATAAATGACAGCGCCTTATGAAATATGTCCTGAAGACTATTTGATGTCAATGGTGTGGAAAAGGACCCCAGCTGGGGACATGGCATTCAATCGATGTCCTCTTAATGCCACAGGTACAGTACTGCTTTGAAATGTTATGATGATAAAAAAGGGGAGAAATACTTTGCTTTGTCCTAGAGAAATTATTACTAGACTCATATAAATATGCATATATGTTAATATATCTGTATAAACCTCACAAATTCACTTATGCATATGTATGCAAATATACACATGTACATATGCTGTCTCTTACAGCTTACATATATGCATTGATCTGTGCTGTGGTGTGTGTACATATATCTGTATATATACGTATGTATACACATACATATGAGCATTATAGCTCAGAGGAAAATCTGACAAGAAACCAATTTTACTGGATCTATCAGGCAAAGCAATGAAAATGAGGGAAAACATAAAAATATTTTTAATTAAGAAAACACTGCTAAAAAGCAATCAAGTAAACATTGAAATGTGTTCCAGGATCTTACACTGCTCTCTATATACTGATGATCATTGCATGAAATTGTTTCTGTGTGTGCCTTTAAAATAGCATGGAATATAGATTAAATAGTCTTTATTCTTTCCTATTGCTCTCACTTATATAAATATTTTCTGTCTTCTTTGTGTCTTACAGGCACCACTAGCAGACGCTGCTCTCTCAGTGTTCATGGAGTGGCCTTTTGGGAACATCCAAGCTTTGCTAGATGCATATCAAACGAGTACAGACACTTGCAGCATTCAGTAGGTGCAAAGTCAGCTTTAGTACTTGCTCTGTTTATTCATTACTAATCACTGGCATAAAAAGAAACTTACTTATTTACTCTTAGGTTTCTGTTAAGCAATACCTAGAGGAAAACAGATCTGCAAAAGAATAATTTATGTTAATGGATATTATTTTGATCCTGTATAATGCTGGTGTTTGTGAAATAAGCCTTGTCTTACTGTAGAAGTGGAAAAATGAATCAGATTCCCTTCTTTCATGTCCACTGTGTGAAATTTTTATAGGGGTCAGAGGCAAGACATAGTTTATTAGAAAATGAGATGTGAATAAATGAGATTTACTGGAAGAGCAACTTGCAGAGAATTTTTTAATACTTTAAATTCTTTAATTGCAGAGTAGGAAGCCAGGAATATTTCTTTTTGCTATCAAATTTAGAACTTCACCTTTGAATGTAACAATAGAAAATGATTATAGGGTAAATCTATTGCAGTGTCTTAGAAAAGGTAAAGTAGCTTTAGATGAAGAAATATTATGTGGGTTTTTTTCAAAAAGCCTAACAAAAGGTTTCTTTGCATAGCATAGGCATTACACAATTATGTACTGCCTAAACATGTTTACATGGACAGATGTAATACATTATGTATATCGCTTTATAAATATGTTACATGGTATATGTTAGGTATATTAGTTACCCTCTATGTCACTTAGCTGAAGCATTCAGCCAGGTTAATACTATAGTGGGAAATGAGCCTTTGAAGATTCTCATGGACAATGGGTTTTCCCTGCATGATATATTCTACTGACATTCTTATTACTCTGCATCCTTTTCCAAAGGCCACTGCTCCGTTTATAATTCAGCAGAGGCACACTAATACAGCTCTGTGCTTCATAACTTCCCAGTTTCTCAACCAAGTGCAACACTTCTGTAACATGTTTAAAATTCTTTGGTGGCTTAAAAAGCAGTAGCCTGGCTTCTATTCCTCAAATCTGGATTCCTGCTTAGAGGAGATTTTGATTAATTCCTTTGAGCTACATTTCTGTTTCATTAGACCCAATTTATTTGAGGTCCAGGATTCAGTTTCAGGGTAGGCAAAAGCAAGAATTATTTTAAAAATAGGACAGAATAGATCGTCAGAGGAATTTTCCCCACTACACAGAAGCTTCTATTTTACACAGGTGCCTGCATGTTCATCTCTCTATTTAGTGTTCATGCTCAAAAACACATTAAGTTGGCTGTAATACTTTTGCATTTAATAATTTTGGTATTCTGTTCTGTTGCAAAAATTCCATTTTTTATGTCTATGCTAGTTAGCAACTCTATGCAAAATGCTGTTTCATGCTATTCAGTGGTTTGACTTACCTGGCTTTAGTAGGCATTGGTAATTTTTAAAGAGCCGCAAGTCTGACTTGCTGAACAAAAGAAGACATTTCTAACCTCAAGCAGATTTATCTTTTCTTTCTATATTTCCTTTTTGGAAATATTAATTGTGAGTAAATACACTGTGAAATATTCTTTCTGCCAAAGAACATTTAAAAAGAGATAATGCTTCTTTAAAATTACACAAGCACCTAAACGTATCTTTTTGCTGCACAAAATTTATGTCTAGCTCATGTGCATACAAATTAAAGAAGAAAAGTGGACTTCTTTTACACTTGGGAGCTGTTCACAAAGAAAATTGGTGTGTCTTACATCTTTCTGCTTCTCAAAGTGAACAGCGCAGCATATTTAAAGAATCAGAGAAAATAGAGGTAAAGACCTATAAGGTCATCGCCCTGCAAATGTAGGCTTGTCCCCCCACGATACATATGTCAGTTCCATAAATCCCTGAAAATAGGGCTTTATAAGGAAGCTGCTGACAGACGGTGTTGCTATAATAAATATGTGTGCTTATGAAAGCATTTATGAGTTGTCTCAGTGTGGTTAACTTACCAATAAAGTTATTTAACCAATTCAGACCAAGAGTAGTGGGGGTGTATCACTGAATATTCCCATAAAATCTGAGCTGAATCCCTTTCATTTATTATCTGAAATATATAAAAGAAAATTAGATGCACAGTCTTCAAAAAAATGATGTTCCTGTAGTTCATATAAAGGAGTTGATATATAAATACAATATTTAATACATTAGAGCACAGAATACAGACAAGTCCCTGGTTTTTTGCCCTCCAAACAAGCTGCATATGATCTAGAACCAGAAATCACATAGTAGAATTCACATGATGCTGTACCTAATAAAATATTATCTAAAGAAAAGTTTTCAGTATGATGGGAGCCAGAGATTTTCTTGGCCATAAACCCTGCTAACCTGGCTACACAGGTGCTGAACAAGAAGCTTATAGTTATACTAGTAAATAAACTTCAGCTTAAAAGCTGTCCTTTTAGTCATCTGCACTGTTTAACTGTGAATGTGTTAGCATGCTCCCTGACCATTTCAGACCATACCAGTGAGCACCCTCTCAAGCAATGCCCACCATCCTTTAGAGAATAGCATAGCAGAGAGGCCATTGTCAGCAGGCAACAGAAGCATGATTTTCTGGGACAGAGGAGGGATAGAGAATTTAACGTGAGGAAACCACAATTCTTTGCTAGATATAGTGTAGAATTTTACCACATAACAACAGGTGATTGACCCCTGAGGAATGTTTCCTTATTGTATGTAACTACTATAGATTCACTGCCTAATGCACAAAGCTTCTTGTATTATTACAGTTTTCTCTATTACTCATGTGGAATTGACATGGGGCAAATTTCAATTCTTAACAAGCAGTATTAAAGAAGCTGAAACCCAGCTAGTGTTGTGTATTATTCAGCTTGATTTAAGATTTGTACTAAGACCAAAATGGTAGCTCTGTAAATCATCCTAGAATGGCACCATATTTTAATCTTAAAATCCGTTTGAAAGTCTATTTGTAAAGACTGAGAGTCATTAAAGCTAAAAATACACCCATAATGCTAAAGATAATATACTTTGCTCATAATCCCCAGCACCATGAATAACATGGCTTTTTTCAATCACTTACAGAATGTGCCAGGCAGACTTCCTGCCTCTACTGCATGCCCTGGCACTTCAGATGTAGGTTATGGCACCTCAGAGGAAAATGGGGTTGAGTTACATTGTCTGGACTCCTTTTGATACATGTATCAATATTATTCTTAATATTCTATTGCAACAGTTTCAGAATAATTCCCAGTCTTAAATTAATATAGCTCCTCAATATATTTTTGAGATGAGTCTGTACTACATCTCCATCTTTTTGTTGATAGAGAACTGAGACCACTTAAGCAGGAAATTTATCTCAAGCCTTCTGAATTAGTGCCTAGCCACTCTTCCTTTTGAATGTTGCTGCATCTCTGTGGGACAACTCAGAAAATACCTGGCATAGTAAGGCCACAGGGCCTCTAAAGAGACTACCACTTGAACGTGATGAAATAGTAGAGGGGGACAGTTTAACTTGTGGAGATCTACACTCAGTTTACGCCTTTCAAGGGAAGCGTGTCCTACACGATAGGAGTTTGAGGAAAAGCAGTTAAAAGAATTATGCATGTCAGTTGTATTACAAATGTACAACCTGTACTTCTGTTAGTTTATTTTACCTCGTGCACTATGGAGTACAGGTTCCTTTTAAAGCTAGGGATGATAATTAGATCTCTTTCAATAACGAAACCAGTTACTTATGAACAATTTATCCTACATTTGATACAAATCAATCATCAAATGAATTCAACAAATACTGTTTGACCAGCTTATACAGCTGGTTGACTAATAAGACAATTTATTCACTGAACATATTAAGGGACAAAAATTCCCAAATCCATGAAATAAACCTTTAGGAAATTATTTGCTTAGCTCTAATAATAATATTTAAAGAACCTAATTAGGATTATTCTTCCTAAAGCACTGTGACTGGAAAATTCAGAGTGATAAATAGGTATACTTTGCTTCCTGGAATCATAACCTAAAGCATCAAGCAATGACTTGATGAGCAGAAAAAGAAACATCACAGATCATAAACCAGATTTTTTTTCTGGTTTTCTTGTATTGTCCTAATGTGTTTGCAGTGTCTGCAGCTTTGCATTAGGAGAATGTTCTTAGTCAAGCACAATGTCTTGAGTCTGTTTGTTACCAGTCAATGTAGCTGAGAATATTTTGCCCAATTATGTGCAGTTTGTTAAATGTATTCTTGTGAAAAAGGAGATTGCAACAAGAAATTCTTCCAAGTGTCTTTTTTATTGTGGATAGAGATGAAGTAAAGTCATAAAGTTTAATAAACTCTAGTGGCAGAGGATATCCTTTCTTCAGTTCCTTCTGGAAATGTTCTTAGTCACATACTGATCACTAGAGTTTTGTTAATAGTGAGGACTTTCCTTCCTTTTTTAAATTCCATATTAAATTCTCAGAATTTGTAGGATTTTTCCATTCTGTAGGATAGACATAATTTGGGTTTTAAGACCATTTTACCAAATTGGCTATAGCAGAAGTTATGGACCTTGCTGAAGCCAGTTCTCCCCTTCTACCTTTGGCATATAGTTTCATTTTCTGAAAACTGAAATACTTCAGTCTAACTAACATACTTTAATCTCTTTAAAGTGTATCTGTTGCTAGCTTAATGGACTGTTATATATGTAGAAAGGCAGATTAGATGATGGTCTAATGACCCAAACTTAGTCTGTATAATATTATGAAGAATGTTCCTCATTGCTCATTATCTTCTTTTGATCTGGAAGCAGAAAATGATGTGCCTAATTCTTTTACATAGAATTGTCTCCTTTACCCAGTACTTGGCTAGCCTGGACTAGTGTCTTCTGAGGTGTGTTTTGAGGGTTTTTTTACTTTATTTGGATAAACAGGGTAAAATCTTTCCTGAGACTTAGAAATTTATTTGTACTGTGATTATGAGTGACTGCAGGACCAAGAATAAAATCAGTGATTAGGACCCCACAGGCCTGCTTCAGATGGTGTCAAAAAAAAAAAAAAAAGACTGAAATGCCTCAAATAAGAGTACATTTTGCTTTCATATGCTCTTGAAGCCTAACGAATTTGGTATGGTACAAGCAATAAGACTGAGAAGCAAGACCTCAGAATTAAGAATAATCTACATTATCATGCTTCCAAGAAGCATAGATAAAGAATTCTTCATCTATTCTTAATACATTCTAGGGGTAATAGCCCCATGAAAGAGAAAAAACCATAGCGAAATAAACAAAACTAAACTAAACTAAACAAACTGAAATAAGAAACCACTCACCTCATCCCCAATTGTCCAAAATCTAAAATCTAGAAAACAAAAGATGAATGGGGGCTAATGAAAAAAAATTAAAATGAGAATTAAATAGTTAGGTGTGGAAGAGCAATGAGTTTTCATATTTTATGAGCTTTTTAGGAACTGATTATTAAAGCTTTTCTGACCATTTTTAATGAAAACCATTGATACATAAAATCTTACCATGGAACATTAGAAATTGATTTTGTTAAAATTGAGGAAATACTTGAATACATAGGTTATTTCTATTTTCTACTCTGTTATGCATTCATACTGAGCAATAGGATTTATTGAATTAAAAAAAAAAAAAAAAGAAAAAGATAATTTTGTAAGGGATTGGCTTAGAAAAGTATTAGTAATGTATTGTTGTCTTACCACACACTGAAATAGCCCTTTTGCTTAAAGTGAATTTTCCTCTACATTTCTTTTGGATGCTCTAGTTTGAAGAGATTTGAACTACATTCATAAATAATGAAGACTAAAGCCTGTTATCAAGAAACTTTGTTTCTGAAAGACATCTCCAATAGTATCAGAAAATCTCTGCTAATACAGAGCATTTTATAAACCTGTGTAGCACGGTTTTCTAGACTGGATGATGAAATTCTATATTTACTTGCTCTGATAAAAATAAGGTTGTAATTTAATAGAGTCATACAGTGATTTGGGTTAAAAAGAATCTTAAAAAACATCTAGTTCCATTCCCCCAACACAGGCAAGGCACATTTCAGAAGACCAGGGCCCTCAATGTCCCATCCAACTTGGCCTTGAACACCTCCAGGGATAGGGAACACACAACTTCTCCAGGCAACTTGTTCCGGTGCCTCACCACATTCACAGTAGAGAATTTCTTCCTAATATCTAATCTAAATCGACCCTCTTTCAGTTTGAATCCATTCCCCTTTGTTCTGTCACTACATGCCTTGTAAAAAGGTACTGGAAGGCTACTGTAAGATCTTTCTAGAGCCTTCTCCCCAGCTGAATAATCCCAACTTTCTCAGCCGTTCCTCATGATGAGTAGTGGTCATCTCTCTGATCATCTCCACAGTCCTTCTCTGGACTCACTCCAACAGGTCTATGCCCTTCTTAGGTTGGGGGTCCCAGAACACAGTGCGACTTTCAGTGATATGACACCTAATATAACATGCATTCATATGGGCAAAATGGGCTGCTTTATATCAGAAAGTTGGAAAGCTAAAATATCTCTTAACTCTTGAGAATTAGGAAGAAAAAAACCCTATGTATGAATTATCACACTGATGTCAAAATATTAACACTTACAAAGGAGCATGGGAATTTATGCAGGTGAATCTTTACATACCAAACTAATAATATAGCCATAAAAATGCATTTCTGCTGCTTCTGCTCATACTATAATTTTGTTTCAACTTTTTCCACAGCAGTGTTATTCACAATTTTGCAAGTGCTTGGCTAAAATATAATTTGATAAAAAAGAGCTTTGAGGTGAATAATGATTTGCTCAGCTGCAGCTCATTAGAGATGATTTTGTTTTTCCAAATTATATTACAAGGGCAGCGTATCAGGCTGTCCATGTACTCCTAACTGAAATTACTACTGTACTCTGGGGAATGAAAGGCTTCCTCCTAAAAAATTTACTGCTCCTTTTTTTTTGCTAGTTTAGTGCTTCATTTCTTTTTATATAGCTGCAGAGCAAAGCAACCAGAGGTTTGAATGCAGAGGCCTCAAAACCGGCATTTTTGTTTTTCCTCAGTCTATACTTATATTGATATATGCCAGCTATTCCTCTTCACCTTCACAGCTTTTGATAGGCAGGTGCTTTCCTTTCCTTAATTCCCGTGTAAGGCCACTTCTGTTATCTTGTCTGGAGGTTGACAAACTTTTCTCTCATCAGAGAGCAACTGATCAAGAGATTGTGTCAGGGAACAGTTTTCTTCTGCCTCACTAACATTTGCCCGTTCTACACAGGAGAAGATTAAAACTTCAGGAAAAAAAAGCTAATGACTTTGGTATCATTGTTGACTTGATGGTGAGGGCACTCTACAAGTACCTGAAAGGAGGTCTCTTCTGCTGAGTAACAAGTGACAGGATGAGAGAAAATGACCTCAAGTTGCACCAGGGAAGCGTTAGACTAGATATTAGGAAAAAATTCTTCCTGGAAAAGGTTGTCAAGCCCCAGATCCTGGAGGTATTTAAAAGACATATAGATGTGGCTCTTGGGGACATGGTTTAGTGGTGGATTTGGCAGTGCTGAGATAACAGTTGGACTCAATGATATTAAAGGTCCTTTCCAACCTAAATAATTCTAAATAATAAATAATTCTATGATTCTGTGATCTTGCCAACATATACATGCACCTCAATCTTAGAGATGCTATACAGTAGGAGAAAATATTTGTCTGCTTTTCTGCACAAGCACATCACAACTTAATTCAACCTGAAGAGTTCCTTTTCTTCCTTTCTGCTTCTGAAGAACTGGTTTTTAATAGACAACCAGTGCTACTTGTTAAATTCAAAGAAAAGTCCCCACTATGGTTTCAGGGTCCATAATAATTTTCCCATGTCTGGAACACACACATTTACCAAAGATTAATATGTGTGTTAAATGAAATGTGCTCCTGTGTTTGCTGCTGCTGCTGTGTCTCCTGCAGTAGTGATCAGCTGAGTGTTCCCTATCACATTAATATTCCCAACCAACCTACCAACATGGCAGCCACAGCTGAACTTCACAAGGGAATGGCCAGAGGTAAAACAATAGAAAGCCATTTAAAAGCTTGATAAAGAAAGATTTCATCTCATTTTGTTTTAAAGTCTACCAGAACTGCTAGAGCCTTTGCTCCAACTGAGTGTGGAACAAGCTGCGAAATGACTGCAAGAGTTTGGCTTGGCAGCAGGAGACAAAGAAGTGGTCACAGCATCTTACACTTACAGTCATTCCCTTGCTTTTTTTCCACTACTTCCTTTGCTGCGTTCCCCCACTATGGTTTATTAAGTATATGGGGGTCAAATGATTTTTCTCTTGCCTATAACTTTATGCAGCACACTCATGCAGAAATTAGGGCTTCCAAATAGTGCTAATTTTCTTGATTAAAACTTCTTGGTTTGTCCTGCAAATATAAGTAAGTGTTATGGAAATGACTGCTTAGAAGCAAAATTAAGTAAGTATAGAAATTTGTTAAAATCAAATAAGCACTTCAACTGAAGCATTTATCAGAGCTTTATGGTTCAGGGACATATACTTACAAGGATGACCATGTAGCATAAAAAATGAAAGACAACTCATTTTTAGTACATCCCTTTGTGATCTGTACCCTTAGCCATTCAGTCAGTATGGAGAACCAGGAGACTTTACCCCAAGCAATGTTATGTCTGTCATAAAATTAAAACAACCCTCTCAGAGTCGTCATTCTCTTTTTCCTCTCAACTCTTGCTCTTGTCAGGTTGCATTATACATAGATAACACAAATCTTGAAGACATGCCCTCTGGTTAAAAACAGAAACAACAATAACAACAACAAGATCTCTCACACAACATGCCAACGTGAGCAGGATTTAATCACAGATAATTGGAACATTTAAAAACAGTACTTAATAAAATAATAATACAAGCCTTGGTCAACAAACACAAAAATAAGTATAAGAAAAAAATCTGTTCAATGATTATTCATTTCTAATCTTGAGACTCATTTGTTATTCTACTGAGAGCAGTCTTATCTATTCAAAGTATCCATTAAAATGTTTTGCTGGATCCATGCACAAATCAAAATACGGAAAATGTGTTACTTTCTTTCTGTTACCTATTTAGTTCCTATAACTCAAGAATGAGAATTGACAATATTGATGATAACAATGATGATTTTGATTAAAAAAAGGAAATATGCAATGGGCTAAAGTGGTAAAAAAATCTCTTCAACTACATAGGAGTCTTCTTATAAAAGAGAGCAGAGAAAAAAAGTGAAGCATTCCTCTGAGCTGTTCTATGCTTCTAAAAACATTTTTAACCTCTACACATACTAGATTTTTTTTTCAAAGATTCTTCTATAAACCCGATCACATATGGAAGAACACATGCAATTTCATCTGTGGAGATATTAATTTTGCCTGAGATTAATGTCTAAAACAGCAAAGGATTTTGTGTAATTAATCCACCTTCTTTTCTCTAAAGCCAAATTCCTATTTTAAAGAACGTTTTGCTTGAAAATATTTGGAAGTATATGACAGTAGAACGACTGTTTTGATATAATGAAGTGATCTTATTTTATTTTATCTATATACATGTCAAAGAAATTACTTAAACTATTGGGTCGTAGTGGTTTCAGCTGAGTGCACAGAGGCACAGATTGAAGTACAGTTTCTGCAAAAACTTTGTACAGAAGATTGCGCATCGTGATTGTATAAATGCAGGAAAGCTTAAGTTCAATTTCAGGGCACTCCTTAAACTTTGACTTTTCTGGTTGGGGTAAATTATAGGAGGCTTTAGTTGGTGTTTCAGAACATTTGCAGGGATGTGTTACAGAATTAGAGAACTGAAAAGAAATTAATGAGATCATCTGGCCCAAACTTGTGTCCTATAGAATCAGCTATACTTGTGTTATTCAAGCTTTTTATTTTACTTGGCTGTTATTAAGGCCTCCAGTATGGAAGTCTGCATAGTCTGTTCAAGTAAACTGTATATCCTTTCCTTTACAGTTGTAAAGTTTACTTTAATTTATATCCTTAATCTTCCTTGACACAATGTTTACAAATTACTTTCTTCCTTTTCTACTGTACACAAGGGGAATATATGACTACCTTCTTCTGTGCACAAAATGTTTATTTAATAGTGTGTTATTGTGATTGAAATTGAGACTACTAACTAATTTCACTGATGACAAAGTGGAAAATTACTTTGTATTGCTTGAGCCACATCCTTCATCAAATACTGAATATATAGAAAATATGTCCAGCATAACATTAGGTTACAAATATTTAAATGCATACCTGAAGATGCATAGCCGTATCTTTAGACCTTGCTCTGTTTCTTTTAAAAGATGGATGAAATTATACTCTCAAATACTGAAACAACCTAAAAATAGCCAAATAAATTGCAAATAATTTATTATATTGAGGGAAAATAAAGTTCTGTGCCAGAACAGTTAAAGGACTGTCTACTGAATATCAGAAAAAAACAGTCTGTAATGACGACTTTGTCAAATATAAACATTCTTGCAATGACATCACATTACAGGTGTGGTGTGAATATTCTTAGAATTTCTACTTGTAAAGAGCACTATATTTTGCAAAATATTAGTCTTGAGTTCTGAAGTTGAAAAGCAAAGTGATTTGCAGATTATGAGCAATTTCAGGATATATTTTTATTTCAAATGATCTTTCCTCACGTCTATGTAAGGCTTACCAATTTGGGTTCTTATAGTTCCCCCTGCCATAAAATGTATTAATGACATCATTAGTAATACCTGGCCATGAATCCAACATCATCTAAAAAAATAATGAAAAACAGTTGATAGTGTAGTTACTCTTGAAATTAATAATTCTTTTCAGGTTTTTGTGGGTTTCTTGAGGGTTCATTGTTTTCTGTCCTTTTAAACTACATTTAGCTGTTAAGTTTGCAGTAATTCCTGTGCAGTAATGAATTGTACTCCAATGCCAACGGCCTAGGAGATCTGACTTTGTAAAGAGTAATTTTTACTATATCGTACTTTCTGATAAATCAGGGGACAAAGGAAGTTGGACCCTGAGTCAAAGTCCAGTTAAACATTTCAGTAATTTTTCAAATATACAGCCATACAGTGCAGGCAGAGAGGGGCTGGGCTGACGACTGAAGTGTCAGTTTAGCAGCTGCTTCATTTCACTATCTCTCGGCTCATAAACTTTATTTTTAATGAGCCTGCCTGTAAGACCACTAAAAAATGACCTTCACTCTGGGAACTACAAGGACCTAAAGTGGTCACCAAAATAGCTTTCTTGGGCAGTGCATAATATCACAGTGCCCGTAGCACAGAAAATAGGCAGTACGGTGAGAAAGACGTTATACTAACTACTGAGAATATTTTGTATTTTCATGTAGAAAGATTATTGTGATAGCTGTGCAATAATTCACTACCTTCAACTTACACTAATCTGAACATCTTCAGTGGCTTTAATGGTATTGTGCTGGTTTACATCAGCTGAGTGAAGGGCCTGTGATTTTAAAGTTGTGTTTTCTTGTTGTAAGCTGTCTTACAACAAGAAAATCCATTATATAATAAACAGATAATAAAGAGGCTGTTAATTTTTCCCTGCACATTGCTTGCTGGTCTTAGAAAAAAATATCTGAATTAACTCTAATTTTCACCATTTTTATTAGCTAAACACACTGCAACCTTCTGTTTTGCTGTGCTGTTTCTAAGGATATGCTGCTAGTCTAACTCGAGGCAGTGTGGACCTGGAGAGGTAGCTAAGGATTAGGGAAAAGAACTTCCATGTTGGAGCTTGAGAGGATGAAAAGAAGGGTGCTCTTGGAGCTGTGTGTGAGTGGTGTGTATGAGGGAGGAAGGATACGTGGGCTGGGAAATTGAGCTTTCTGGATATATCATTTAACAAAAAAGAGTTCCCAACTGAGCTGTAGTTTTAAAAAGCCTGTAAATTGTGAGATACTTTGAACCACCTGCATCACAACCCTGGCTACTTTTGAATCAGCTGTAATAACTTAGTCCTGTGACATTGTGGGCACTTGCTAGACCTTTTTCATTACTGTGGCCAAAGAGCAACCAAAATGTCTTCCTGAAAGCACTAAAGGCCATACTACAGCTCCCACTTCTGCTGTCAGAGATCTGTGAAAAAAGTATAAAAGTATAAAAGCCAGTGAAAAGTAGGACCATTTCAATTTATTATTTGCATTCTAAAAGCAGCTGAAGACTTCTGTGGGCTTTGTATGTCCCAAAACCATCAACAACTTGGCCCCTGCCATCTCTAAGATGTGAATTTAAAGTCTTCCAGGAGCATGGAAAAACAAATGGGAGGTGAACATACAGATGAAGCAAAAGGAAGCAAAATAATGCACTACAAAAGAACTTGCTGAAGAGCTCAACAGCCTTCCCTACTAGTTTTTATACAGGCATAACGGCACAGCAGAGTTTTTATGAGGACTTATCAACTGCTGTTATTATTGATATTAAAAGAACATCTTTTTTCTCTCTTAAACCCTTGCCTTCAAGTTGTGTGATGCCTTTTGCACAGTGCATTCTGAGGCACACGTTAGAATTGGGAGTTCAGCTATATGGATGGTCTTTTATGCTGTATGTCTTTTGGGCTTGACTAAAGGTACACTTAGTATTGTTAATCCTCAAAAACTGGAAATATGTTCTTGTGTAAGGAACAGGTGGATGTGTTACAGCAAAAGTTCTACTCTTTAGTGTTACTGTGCTGGCTGATGCTCTTTTCACTTGCTACTGAGACTCAATGTGTGAGCAGATGAGACAAATGGCAACATTTCACAAGAAAATTTCCTCAGCAGAAGTGCACAAATCAAGTTCATGTTTGTGTTTACTTGTTCCCAAGAAAGTAGTTCAAAATGTTATGTGTATAGTATCAGATTCCTGTATTTACTGAAATTAATTCCCTTCCATTCTCGCACCTTTTTCTTCACTATTATTTTCGTACACAATTATGTCCAAAATCTCCTTCTAAAAGCAATAGAAACTGCACAAAATTATTTCTCCAAGCTTCTTGCCTGATTATGTATTGCAGTATTCTGAAGACTAAGGGAGGTATTTCTGCTGAAATATTTGTTAAAAAAATGCAACCAACCAAACAAAGCAATTAATGGTCTTAGTTCTTACTGATATTTTCCTAAATATTAGTAATACTGTTATGCTTGTACCTCTGTACTCATAGATTTACTCTCTGTCCATGATGCAGCAGGCAAGTATTCTCCCAATTCTTAAGTATTTCTAGGGTTTTCTCAAGGTGCTTGTGGTCCGTAACAATTCCCAGCTGCTCTTAAAGATGATTTAAGGCCATGATGGAAGCCTGAAGCAGCTGCTTTGCCCAGCCCAAGCTGTGTTACATATATCTAGTTTATCTGATGACCAGTTGAGAATGTAACCAAAATATGAACCAAGAGCATGAAAAAAACACCACGCTGCTTAGAACTAGTATGTCAGAAGATGATTGCATTTTTTAATTGATCATGGGAGTTATTTTGAGCCCTTCTAAACACTGTTATTATATAGTGTATCCTTATATATTAGTTTATATAATGAATTCATATTGGCACAAAGTGTCTGAAGAGATCTGGAAGTGCCAAAAAATATCTTTATAGTCTTCCTTCCACATAACCACCCTATTATCACAGAATCATCAAGTCTGGAAGAGATTTCAATATCATCTAGTTCAACTATATGTTACAGTATTAGTTTTTCCCTCTGTATGTCAGTAATAAGGTAAGTTAAAAAGCAATTGAAGATACATTTTTAAAGATCATGACAACATTTTTGTTGCCAGTTGCATAGCAATTCTCTTCTATCTATAAACGTTCAAACTCAGGATATTTTATGATTCTATGATATTTTAGTTTTCAATTCAGAAGATCTTGTGCATAAATTATTGTGTATATTTAAAAATAAGTTGTTTAACCCGTATGCTCTTTCTTTTAGCCTTGTCCAGCCTTGTCCTATCTTTGTGATACTCTTTGCATCTTCTGGGATGCTGAGTCAGCTTTGAGAAATAACCAGGTCCACAACATCACGTTCTTATTGGGAGGGTACTTTGAGTATATTTGTTTTGGATCACTAGCCCTAAACACATCTGCTGCGAGAGCTACTGCTAAAGTATGCTCTCTTGGCAGATACAGAGGAGCTATTCATAATTTAATTTACATTTCTTGGAAAAAGCAAACAGGATTGTTCCAAGTTAACACCTTTGTGCTAGTGCTACAGAAGAGAGCACCATAACCAGCTTCCAACTGAACCACCTGTCTTGCACTGACAAGCCAAGCTGGGCTGGCAGAGGTGAAAGGTCTACAGTAAATTAGATTATAACAAGTACTGCCTTAGCATTTCCTCCTTTCAGAGTCTTAGTTAAATGAGGGGCAGCTGTGGTTGTACAATGTTCCTCTGAGGAAGGGCAGTTCCTTGCTGCATCATAAGAACAAATTAAAGCTGCAGTCCAGCCCATGGAGTTCAAAGAAACAAATGTGTGAAACACAAGAAATTCAGAAGCTTTCAGTATAAAATTGATGATGCTCTGATAAAAATAATATTTCTATATCACCTTAGACTACTATTTTGTCTTATCTTTAACTTTTTTTTTTTTTTTTTTACTAATTTCAACATTTAATATTTTAGCTGTGTTTAGAATTAATCATACATTTTTATCAGTAAAGTAGGTTCTGATAATAGTGTTTTTCTTTTGGTACAGATTAAAGAGCACCTTGCCAAGGGTCAGAGGATGTTGGCTGGTGATGGCATGTCCCAAGTAACCAAGACACTATTGGATTTAACTCAGAGGAAAAATTTTTATGCTGGGGACCTTCTAATTTCTGTGGAAATTCTCAGAAATGTTACAGACACATTTAAAAGAGCAAGTTATATCCCTGCGTCTGATGGGGTGCAGGTAAGAGAAACATTGTAAAGGTGATGTTTCAACTGATGGAGTTCATGCCTATATATTGTAGTATACTGCATGGCAACTGTTTTGCCCACTGAGAAAGGAAAGTCTTCCACATGATAGACATAAGCATTCTTCACATAAAATGAAGATCCAGGTGTAAATAGGAAGAAGACTCAGCTACATTTAATAAGATAAATATTCAAACCAATGCAGCAGGTGAAAAATGTAAAATACTTTCTTTGTAACATTTCAGTGTCTTTGTCTTTCAAGGTTTGAGCTGATTGATAGGAGGTGTTGGTGCTAAGCATTTTGCTAGTGTTCTTTGTTCCAGTTCATTTCAGTTTGAAACTAGTTCATTTCAGTTCAAAATCTATCCACAATGTTATTTAATTCTGGCATTGCTTCTTCATTTCAGATAAATAAAGCTCATTAAAAGCGCATAGGAGTGATGGATAATGCATTTGATTTAAATTTTCTATTTCACATATTAGATTAACTCTTCTTGTGCAAGAGGACAGACAAAGTGCTGTCAGAGCTAAAACCACTATAATTATTTCTATATAATAGGCTGCACAACTCATTGCATAGTGCTGATTGAAATAAAAATTACTCAGGACTTCTAGATAAAGATATTGGCTTCATCTTACATCTGAAAATTTTAGTCACTTTTCAAAGATTGTAGATTACTGAAAAAGAATACTAAGATGGCAGATGTGTATAATATTTATGAAAGTGAGAGCTTAATGATCATTCATAAATTACTAATAAAGTTAATAATGCAGGTCATGTATACGTATTTGTGTAAAGGTAAGCATAAATTGTAAATACGCTTTGGAATAGATGCATGCAGGTGAAGGGAGATATCTTGGAAAAGACTTTTTTTCACAGTTTCAAGACTTATTTTCACTTTTCTAGTTTTCCTATGCACAAACAACAATTAACTTCCACAGTAAAACCAACATTTCTTGTGTTGTCCTGTAGCCAGCTGAAAGTAATTTTTTTAAACAATGCTTTGCAAAAAGTATGTTTGCTGAACAATCCTTCCTTTTTTATTGAATGAAAGTTTGTATCTAGTTGGTAATAGTTTTACTATTAAGCAGGATGTTATTCACTGAAAATTTTTCATGCAATCAATAATCTGATAGCCCAGTGTGACTTCTTAATGGTTCACAGGCACTACAAAGTCTTTGTTAGAACCAGTCCTGGGAAACTGCTTGATACACGTGATTTTGTCCATGGATCTAGCAGATCAGATCATTTGCAGTTTACATACATTAGAGAGAATTTGACTCTTTTCCCACTTATGATAGTGCCAAAAGTTTTGCTTAATTCTGCAATGTAGAGCTGTTTTCAAAATTCTAATAGTATTCTGGCAGAACTTGACAATGCTATTAAATATTGTTTTAAGAATTTTATTTAATAATTTAGAAACTAAGAAACTTAAAAAAAAAATTGGTAAGCCATATTCTGAGGGATTTCTCAAACCAAAGAAAAATAACTGTATTTCAGTATTTGCATGCCTAAATACAAAAAGTTCTTTAATCCCAGTTAAAAAAGACACTCAAACCCCAAGTCAGAAAATAAAAAGTACAAAAAAAAAAATCGAGCTAATGTAAAATAAAATAAAAAAAAAAAGGTGCAGAGTATCCAGCAAAGTAAATCAAATCAGAATAAAGCATGTGTTTGGCCCAGGGGATATACTGAGCAAGGTTCCTTTTACTGACTTCTGATGATATAAGGTAAAATTCTGGCTCAGTAACTAAAGTTTAAAATTTGCTGCCAATTTCTGAGAAACATGGATTTTTCCATATGTAAGCATATGTCATATTCTACCATACTCTGGAGTATTGTATTTTTTTTTTTTTTATTTTCATTAGGACATACTTTCATACTTCCTAGCTCATCATCAAAGTAAGTGACAAAAAGGTAAAAATTAAAATTGCATGAAAATTCTTCTTTATTTAGAAGCTCTGTGGGGTGTTCTAATTGCATTCTATTTTTTAAGTAGATAAGGAGTAAAATTTATATTTGGTGGATTTTGGTTTTAAAGAAATTATCAGAAAAGCATGAGTGAGGTTTAAAATCCCTAAAAGCCATAATTTATCATTTTCCATGATATCAGAAAAGTAGGTTATGATGAATTATGGGCAACAGTATTCTTTAAGATCCATACAAAAACTTGAATTATGACTGAGAAAGAAAAAGTATACATATCTGAATATATTTGTTACATATTCATATATATATATTCATGTTACATATGAATTCATGTTACATTCAATTCATGTTACATATTCATATATATTCATACAATCTGAATATATTGAATATATTTGTTTCTGATACCTTCCACCCTTCTAGATAGTCCTTCATAAGCCTACAATATCTGGTTTATATCCAGAATTAATATTCATGAATAGTGCAAAAGTTGTGATTCAGAGACTCCATAACTAAATGAATGAACAGAAAAGTGAAATCAAATTTGAAATTTTCCAGCTAATTATCCAAAATGAAGATGCTGCTGCCTGATCTGCTGCATTGAAAATGTCTCTTGTTTAGGCAGACGATACCAAGATCAAAATAAAGTTTTTAAGGTGTGCATATTTAGTGCCAAGTTATTTATTATGTGACTCCTTTTACTTTTGTATCTTTTAACTTTTTTTTGCTACAATATGTATGTATACTTGCACATACAATGTCAGGAACAACAATAACCATTTATGACACAGTTAAACAAGAAGGTATCCTTCATCAGTGACTGAAAATACCAATACAGTAGCAGAAATTATTGCATGACAAGAGTCATTCCATTCTTCTGCAAGCAAGGTTTTTCATTTAATATAGGAATTCTTAAAATACCCTCCATAGGTACACTGAGACTATGATATGGACACTGTACTTATCTGAGAATGATTCTACCAGGAAGAAAACACAAACTTTAAATAAGCAAAATGAAAGCAACATTTTGGAATAATATCCAGAACTGGTCTAAAAGTGCTTGAACTTCCTTCTAAGGACAGGGTGGCAGGAAAGTAACTAAATTTCAGGACAGAATGGCAAAGCAAGTTGTACAATCCCCTGATGCAGCAACCAACAGGAAAAAAGGTTTTCCCCAAAGAAGTTAGAGCAATATAATCCCTTCTATATTAGCCACAGGGACCATTGCTGTGAGTCAGGGTTTAACAGGATTGTCCAATCCTTTTTCCTTCCACCTTCCCCCTCCCACACACACATTCATTATGCTGAAGTCCAAAAATGGAGGTGACTTAAGGCTATCCATTAATTCCTCCTAGGGAGGATTTCTTCTCTAGTTGTATAAAAGGATTTATGACAGCTTTATGCCTGCAGAGAGGGTCAAAAAATTTGGACTGAAATGGAGAACTGCAGCCATTGTATTACAGAAGGAAATTAAATTAGGAAAATGTAGTTGTCCATTCCCAGTTGTAACTGACATGATCATCAAAAAAGCCTGGGCAAAAATAAAGGACTTTAAAATTTGGTTCTGGCTGTCCCAACATTTTCTATAGTGACCAGTTCAGTAATATGGAAGCCTGGCTATGAAAGAAAAAAAGCTTGATTCTGCAGGGAGATTTAGTGTTTACTGCAGTAATACCCTGAGATCACATCCATAATGCTTCTAGAATTTAGCCTTCACACCTGTCAATCATTTTACTGAAGGACAATGCTGTTTCTTTCATGATTAATGCAGTAAACAAGAGAGTAGTCAAAGTAGGACAAAGACTTTTTAACCCTTCTTCCCCTGTCACATTTTTGAAGTGCATCTCATATCTATTCATTATTGAAGTAGCAGATCCATTTGTTCATCTCTGTTTAATTCACAAAGCACTAGTATGGCTTTGAATCTCTTTGACTGAAAAACCTGCACACCTCTCACCCTCCAGTGCTACCACAAATACACCACCAAACAGAAATAGAGAAATAGAAATAGAGAAAAAAAGATCTCAAGAAATATATTCTCGTTACTAAGTTCATAAACCTGGTTTATAATTTATTGGCAAGTGCAAAAATATATATTAGGTAAGTTGTTGGTCATCTTTTATTTTTGCTTGAGTCTAGCATTATTTATAAACCTTTCCACTTGTATTTCTGTCAATTATTGGTAATTTTAATGCCTTTTGTAACTAAAATAAATATGAAATTTAACTAATACATAACATTGTTAGCAAACACATGTAATATATCATTTGCAAGAAACATTTTAAACTCCTGAGTGCTCTTCCTGCAGTCTAGGCAACTCTCAGATAGATCTTGTTACACAGGCATGGATACTTGTGCAATTAAGGCTTACACTTGCAGGGGAGTCAGTGTCTGCAATGTAGTGCAAAACTACTTTCAAAACAACTCTCTAGTATGATAAATTATCCCACATTGAGTTCCATGCTGCTGCAACTGGACTGCTACTGATGTCCTAATAAATTAAAGTTAAAATTTCCATCCACAGCATTTCTACAATATTTCACTGGAAGAGCTGAGAACTACCATGTTTAGAAAAGTGTTTTTCTTCAGGCAAAATCTTCATAAGGCAGACTCTACCTAGTAGAAGTCTTCACCAAAATTACAATGCCCTACAGTAAATGTGATTATAATTCCATGAAACTGGCATGCTTTTACCAATATAGTTTATTTTACTTGGGGGACCAATGAAGCTGTATATTTTTCATAGTTGAAGTTGCATTTACAGAATAATGATTTGCCAACCTGGTTAAACTGGCAAATCCTTTGTAATGAATACCAAATGTAACTCCTTGCATTGTGCTGGTTTTTTTATGGAATGTCTGAAAGGGATTAAATATATTCCAGGTATATAAGCAGCATGTAACTATATCTACTCTTCTTATTTTCAATATGGCTGGACATCCTTTAGTATTGCTGCATATACTATATTTTCAAACCATGAAAATAGTTTTCTTTTATGTCCTATCATTAATTTTCATCTTGTCTAAATGCTTACTTACAATTTTCACAGAACTTGCTGAGCCATTTTGTTTCTTTTCATTAAGTTTGTTGTGTTACTGAAGCTTGTGGATATTTTGCTAGTGATCTCAGTGACGAAAGAGTAGTAGCCTCATTAATGAACAGGATTGTTTTGTCCAAGTTTAGCAAAATGTCAGTCACCTCTAGAGCAAATTTGGTCAAGTTAAAGAAATTTTTATCCATGTGAATTTTATAGTTAGCAGAGTTAACTGCCTAATGGTTAGGCAAAGATAGATCCTATTGCTTGTCAAGTGCTTAGTGTTGTGACCAGGTTAGACTGGTAAAATGTAAAAAAATAGTTTTCACAAGTTTTCTTCAATTTTACATCCTAAAATGTTTTACTTTAAATAATATAGTTGCGAAATACAGTTGCAAAACACCTAAAATGTCTCTGCTATCTCAATTTTGAAATTAATGTCTTTTCAAGCATACCCACTATAGACTAATGTTGGAAGTTTTTCCTTTCTAATTTCAGTCATTGTGCAGTTGAAGCCTTTGTACTTTCATAACTAGTGAATTAAAGTTACTTCTTACTTAAACCTTGTTTAAGTCCTGTTTATACCCCAACATGGCTAAAAAGTAAGCACAGGTGCGGTAATGACCAGTAATCTGAGTTCCAGCAGGGTCACATGGTTGGTATTGAAGTTAAAGATTTTTAGAAATTGTGGGGATCTTTATTGCAGTCTTCAGCTAAGGTTACTGGAAACTATATGTATCTTTTATGAAGGAACAGATAAATTATAATTGGCAGGCTGTAGACAAAATTGACATTCTGCACAAAATGTGATACAGAGATGAGAACAGACTGCACAAATTCTTAGCTTTTAAGGATGGAGGAGTTGGGAATACAAATTGCTAGAAAGAGGAGACAAAATTCAAAGAGAAATTTCTCCACAAACATTTGGAGAAAAGTGATTTTTAAGATGTATGACTTGCATCTGTCTTGCTGTTTTTTTCCCTTATACTTAAAAGAATAAGAGAGTCAGAGAAAGAAATTAACAGCTTAAGGTCAGAGAAACAGAAACTGCTTATTCCTTTTATGTTGAAATTCCTAAAAGGATAGAGGCAAGTGTGACATATAAAAGTAAGAAGCGTCTGATTTGAAAGGGTATTGACCAATGAAATGTCACTGACTGCCCTATGTATGGTTATTTAGGATCATTTTCTCATTTTGAAGAGAAATTAGACCCAAGACTGGTGCTTTCTTAAATGTACTTTGGTTTTTTGCAAAGTCTGTAGTTGTCTAGTTTCTGGAATGAGAGCAATTTGTGAACACTTAGAAGTTTAGCAAGTTTTAAATGGTTCTTGTTTCATACAAAGTGGTACTATGGAACCTGATTATATACGCAAAATTAAAAATTTACCATAAAATATGTGTCCTCTTATCAGTCTAATGTATTATTTTGCTACGTCTTTTCTTCCACTGACAGAAAATAGGCTGCAGAATTGCATCTGTAATAGGGAAAAGAAGGCTTTCTCAAATTAAGGATGTAGTAGTTCATATCTTTGAAGTAATTTTATTTAGTCTTTTATTTAATTGATTTTTCAGAACTTCTTTCAAATCATAAGTAATCTCTTAGATGAAGAAAACAAAGAGAAATGGGAAGATGCACAACAGGTAAGATTTGACAAAATTTAATATATGGTTTCAGAAATCAGGTTAAAGATGCACCCTGATGTAGCTGAAAGGAAATCCTAAGTGAGAGAATATTGAGGGAAAAAATTATCCTTTTCAAAAAGGAGCAATTCCAGGACCCACCAGCTAATACCTTATATTGAAATTATATTTAGAATATAAGTTGCTTCTCTTGATAAAAACAAACCAGATTTTTAATAACATTCCATAGGATTTTTCACTGTGTCTTTACTTTGGACATTGTAATGAAGAACATACAAAAGCTGAAAAATGCTACTGAGGGCTAGCTGCAGTGCTGCTTTTGTTAAACACAACACATCAAACCTCTCCCAAAGACCTCATACAACACCCCTAAGCAACTTACAGAAATGCAAACGGTAGACCTTTTATATAAGGTTGTATTTAGAAGAACAGTTGCAATTCTCAACCCTGACAAATTTCTGGACTAGGATATGATGATACCACTTTGTAAGATAGGAAAGTCTAGCAAAGATCATGAATGTATGATAAAAGAGTTTAAAATTCAAATATACCCCCCCCCCCCTTTTTTTTTTTTTTCTTGGATACGAGAATTTCCTACATGCTTTTACCAAGAAGTTACTGGGAAATGTTAAGATTTGTGTTCATGAACATCACCATAATACTGTCAAATTTATTCAGGTACAAACAACACTGACAATGGGGATGAACATAATTATGTAAAGAGGAAAATTTCTGGGGATGCTCAGAGGCAGGGAAACATTTATTTATGAAGAATGATTAAACAAAGCAAGATATTTCAGTATGGAAAAGAGTCAAGTGCACTTATTTACAATAGAAGCTTTTAAAATCAAGAGTGGTTTGGAGAATGTGCTGCAGGAGTGCTTAATCTACTCACTTGTGCTTCTTGTAAAATAGCTAAAGGACATCAAATAGTGGCAGATTCAGAATACAGTAGATACTTATTCTTTAGAAGCTGACCTTGCAGAACTTCTTGCAACTGAAAAGACAGAAGTTAAAAAGGTAAATAGATAAATTTATGAAAGAAAAACAGTGGTTTTGCATAAGGCAGTCTTTGGCAAAAAAAAACCTGGTGTAAAAATTTTTGAAGCTATTTACCCTCAGATCTGTAAGTTCATGTTTATGATATCACTAAGAAAGGAAAGATCAGGACTTTTCACTACGAATTCAAACCTTGCAGTAGGGACATGACACTGCAGCTGACCCAATACAATTCATCTGGGAATCATATTTTTTCTTTTGCTGTTTTTCTGTTCCTCTCTATAAGAGCCAGATACAAAAATAGACAAAGTGTGTCATTTTCTATAGTGGTGATGGATGGAAGCAGCAAAATCACATACATGTGGGCGATTTCCATAAACAACACCAAGACAAGGAAACCAATATTAAGCAATTATTTTAGCCTCACAAATAAACAGACATGATACCACTCCTATGTTATTGACCTTGTCTTCTACCTCCATCTTGCCTGCTTACGTGTGCCATGTCAGCCATCTGAGCCCAGAGGTTTGGAGATGACAGCACCAAAGAGGAAGTTCTAAGAATGTGGAGACAAAGAGGCAACAGTAAATCTCCAGTTCCCTCTTTTCATTGCTACTCACAAAAGGAGCTGTGTTGAAAAGCAGAGAGGGAAAAAAGTTATTTCTATTTTTCCATAGCTCCTTCTCTCTACCTGGTAAATCATTGTCTCACAGACCAAGGTACAGCAGAAACCCAAAAAAACCAAGATGAGCTGAACACAGGAGTAGTGGGGCCATAGGTTCCTGATTTCAAAGGTAGGGGATTCACTAAACCTTAGACCACTGAGATATGACCCCCAAGAAGCCAATGCCACTGGTCTTATTACTCTTCTTGTGCAGTTACATAAGCAGGCTCAAAGAAACTTTGGAAGCAAGTAACTCTTCATAACAGCTTGGAGGAGTGAGCAGGCACTAGTGAATAAATGTGATCCTGTTTCTGGTTCAGCCACTCAGCTTAATTTTCTGTAATAAAACATTGCAAACCTAGATGCAGTCTAACCAACCTTTTTGCCAGCTTGCGTAGTTTTCTTTTTAAACTCTGCAGTTACTGTTAGCATAGATCTCTCAGTCTGTTTTCTAGATTCTTTGCTGGAAGGAAAATCTTACTCGCTGTCAGCATATTGTTGACTTTCAATCAAGTACACAGCTGCAATGCCTCAGCACATCTGTTTTTCTAGCTGAAATGCCAACAGTTGATAACCATTAATTACAGGTTATATAGCATTCAGATAAGCAGCACTCACTTTAATACTTGCCTTATTTAAGAGCTGATGCAAAGCACCGCACACAGGAAGCCATTTCAATCCACAATGTGTAAGTTTATACTGGAGTTTCAAAACGTGGGAGCTATTCTGCATATTCTCCACCAAGATCTGCTGTCATCCTATTGATTAACCAGTACTTCAGATACATAAAAACGCAGAGTACCTGCTCAACTGAGTGCTCATCAGTTTATTACTATACAGTTTTATATGCAAGAATGAGGGATTAAAAAATCTCGCTGAAATTTTTCCTTAGTTCATAGTCTGTGTGTGTGTGTGCTTTGAATGAGATGGATGCAAAAACCAGACTTACTACCTCAGTAATTCATCATTGGGAAAATGGACATTAAGTCTCTGTCACCTGAAGCAGCATTTGCAACCTGCTAAGATATAATTGTCACAACAAATTCTTCTTCAAAACAGTATTACTGCCCTACCTTTTATAAAAAGATCCATGAAGAAAACAAAGCACCTTGTGAAATTCTCTACCCTGAACCAAGCAACTATGGATCTAGATAGATAGAGCAAGATGAAGATGGAGTGCAGCATGCTGGAATTTATCATCTCTGTAGGCTTTTTTTAGAGTCTGCAGTCTCAGTAGTGGAAAGAATGGGTTAAATATTGCTTAAAAAGTGAAATTTGGACATTTCATTGATATGAAGAAAAAAGCACCATGAACAGCTCATCCATTATTTTTCTATTGCAAGATACTCTGTTACTGAAAATGGTCTTGTTCATAACAGGCAATAAAAACCAAGAATGACTTTTTTTACATATGTGATATGAACAGAACTTTTAGTCATATTAATAACTGTTATGATCTCTAATGCTGTTATGTTGATTAATCATTATTGTTAAATATTAAAGAAAATGCTTTTCTTAGTAGCTTACCGCTTTGCAAGTAGATTAGATTTCTCAGAAATGTGTTTTTATCATTTTAAAAGCCGAGTTGAGAGGCTACATTAACAATGCAAAGGCTACTGCAATTTATTTGAGTTTACTCTGTGCAGTTCTGGGCTCTTCAGTACAAGACACAAAATGAGCCCAGAAAAATACCATGAAGTTGTTTAGGGGATTAGAGCATTAGATATGCAAGGATAGGCTGAAATAGCTGACACTATTTTACTTGGAAACATGACAATATTAAAAGTTCCTGAAAGGGAAAAATAATAAAGAAGACTGAGCCAAGCCTCAGTGGTGTCCATTTCCAGAATAATAAAAAAATTGTTTTAATTTTAATTTGAATTTTGGGTAAAAATGAAAATACAGAAAATGCCATTCATGTATAAGAAAAACTGTTTGGCAGGGGGAGTGATTGAATGCTAGAACATGTGTCACAGACAAGCTCTGGGGTCATCTTTCTGGGAGACATTCAGAATCCAACTGGGTGTGTTCCTGGGCAACTTTTTACAGCTGATCTTGCTTTGTACAGAGGGTTGCACTAGATGATTTCCACCGGCCCCTTCTAACCTCCGATATTCTATGATTCTACTACTCCATATCAGCAACAATAATAGTACTACCAGTAAAAATTTAACTTACATGTTGATTAATGCAACAAAGATTATCATACTGGCAAGGCCACAGTGAGATTTGCATTACAGTTTGTATTAATAATTCTAAAGCTACTGATGTTCTCTTCAGAGGAAGAAAGAATATTTTAATTAGACTTATTCTGTATTATGAAATGCTTTAACCATTAATGAAAGTAATGGCCACTTAGTTTTTGGTAAGTGCAGTGACTTAGTGGAAACATTTTACACAGTTCCAGTGCACAGTTGATTTCACATAACTTTATGGGAAGCAGTGTTTGTTTATATGAGGATATAATTGCAAAATAGTTACTTTACAGTAACAGAAAGTGTGTAGTATTGAAACACGGGAAGAGCTGTTTGACTGTTACGTCTCAATTTGCTTTTGATGGCATTTGGATTTTATTTGAATTTACAGCTGTGGACATTTTGATATTATAGTAAATGTCATGTCTGACTTTCCTTTATTAGATCTATCCAGGCTCAGTGGAGTTAATGCAGGTGATTGAAGATTTTATACACATTGTTGGAATGGGAATGATGGACTTTCAGAATTCATACCTAATGACTGGAAATGTAGGTAAGAAATAGAAATTTCTTCTATCAAATTTATGACGTTTTGAAAATCAGAAGTTCCAAGTATGTACTATAGAGTTGCAGCTTCTATCACAATCCAGATAGGGCTGCTCCTCCTCCTCCAGATTATCTGCTGCTTGGTTATCCCTCTCTGTCTTAGCACACGCAGAATGGCTTACAGGTTGGATTTCTTCATAATCATATCTCAAGATCTAAATGCAAAGTTATAGAATCAAAATTAAGAAAATACTCACCAGAATACTATGAATTGTAGTTATATCTTAGAGTGTTTCCAGGATACACAGTATTTCAAATGCTAATTTATAAAATTGTGCTAATTAAGATAATATTCATATACTTAAAAGCTTGGGAAGTGTTTATTTTGTTGACATTGTCTTTTAATATTCTATTCTCCCAAGGAGCAGTCTTTGCACGTGTTATGGCGTGATAATAATCAGCATAGGTAAACGATAATTTAAAAAAATATACATTAGTTGCCAAAATAATTAAAGCCTAGAATTTCTGATGTTAGTTTTTCTATGTTTAACAGTTTCAAAATTTTATTCAGATTTATTTTTCAAACTTTGTTTTTGCTATTGGAGAGTTGCCAGGTAATAGTCATAAAACAATAAACACCAAATATAAAAATTCCTGGCAACTCAATTATATTTATTATTAGTCATAAATGAGCTGCAATATGAAAGCATTTTTAAAAACTATTAACTAAATAAATTAGTTTTAAAAGCTATTCACTAATCATTTTGTCTTTGTTTAGTACCTTTGTTATTCAATAAACTTGCTATAGCTGCATTTTTATAGTGCCAGGAAAGTATTAGGAAGTTGTATGTAAGGAATAAATCCAAAATATGTGTTTGATAGCAAAGCATCTGGTGTCAATACATTTTTTCAGATTTTAAGTTAACATCTTACTGCACATATATGTCAGTCAGTTCTTCAGCAAGTCATTTGAATGAATAAGAAAATAGGGTCATTTTGAAACTAGTTGGTGGAATAAAGCAGGGAAAATGTTGGATTGTTGATATTGAATATTTAGCTTACTGCTCTACAATAATAAATATTTATTATTGTTCTCCAGTTCATATTACAGAGTGACAAGATTGTAAACACAAGTCCCTATAAGGCATACCCTTGTACTGGTGACATGTCAAAGAACTCCAAAAAGAACACTGACAGTCTTAAAATGTTTAAAATACTGCAGTAGGGTTTTAACCAGTGTTTTATTATTTTTGTGATACTACTGTTTACACTGTAATACCACTTAAAGCTACTTCCAGTTGTCAGTCCTTCATTATGCTAGACCCTGCAAAAATTTAAAAAGGAAAGTATCTTTTCTGAAATGTTTGTTCCATGACATTTTTCTGACAAAATACAAAGATGAGCTTATTTAAAGAGCACAGTCCGTGCTGCTTGGCACATTATAGTACATTCTAATATGTTTGTCCTCTGAAAAATTGTGAAAAAAAGTCAAACAGAAAAACATTCAAATTAAGAAGATGTATTCAAATAATCTGTGTCTCTACATATTCATGGCTTCACATGAGAAACAGCAACAACATTCCAATTGAATCAGAAACTGTGCTGTGCACTGGCTGGTTTAGATAACTGCAGAATCTTTACAGTCTCTCTTTTGATTATCTTCCTCTTCCCACATATAAGATATTTTTAGGTACTCAGGAGGTCTGTTCTTAACTATAAAACCATCAAAGGAATAGAAAAAAACTGAGAAATGAATGATGAAAACTAAAAATGAATTTATAGGTTTAATCTGACTTCCTAACTCTGTGCCTTGATATACTGGCATGAATTTATCCTCCCTATGCTCGGTCAGCCATCAAAAAAGGACAGGGTCATTGCAGTGCAAATCATTGATCAGAATACTTGAGCTCAGGTGACACGCTGAGATAGGGACAGAAGGCTGTTATCAGCAAGGAGTAATTTCTTATTTTCACTAACAAGAAAGGAATGTATCTGGAATAATTCAGTTTTAATGTATTGTCCTCAGGGCATTGGTGTAAGTGTCTGACTGCCTATACACTTGGGTTTTAGGGAATATTTATGTTGAACTCAACTGAAAAGAATACACTACGCAGTTTTTGACTGGTTGGCAATAGTTATTCTATATCAATAAGAGTTTATAAATGTGTGAAGTCTTATCTATACCAATATTCTTTTAAGTCAACAAGCATATTAAATGCAGGAAGCAGATACTGTGCATAAATGAGACCCAAATTTTACCTATATTCATCTTTAAACAGAAAAATCCAATAGTTCATAGAATAAAATCATAGAACAGTTTGGGTTAAAAGATACATTTTCAACTCACTCTGTTTGCTCAGAGCTTCACCCAATCTGATCCTGAATGTTTCCAGGGATGGAGTGTCTTCTACTACCTCTCTGGGAAACCTGTTCCAGTGTTTCCATCCTTATTGTAAAAAACCTTTTTCTTATATCTAGTCTAAATTTATCCTGTTTAGGTTAAAACTATCACCCCTTGTCCTATCGCAACAGCCTGTGCTAAAAAGTTTGTTCATCTTTCTTATAGGCCCCCTTTAGATAGTGAAAGACTGCAGTAAGGTTTACCAGAAGCCCTCTCTTCTCCAGACTGAAGAACCCCAGCTTTCTCAGCCTGTCTTCATAGCCACAGTGCTTCAGACCCCTGATCATTTTTCTGACCCTCATCTGGACCCACTCAAACAGATTCATGTCCTTCCTGAGCTGGGGACTCCAGAGCTGAATGCAGCACTGCAGATGGGGTCTCACCAGAGTCGAGGGAGGATCACCTCCCTCACCCTGCTGGCCCTGCTGCTTTTGATGCAGCTCAGGATACAATTGGCTTTCTGGCACACATTGCAAGATCAGGTCTAGCGTTTGATCCTCCAGTATCCCCAAGTCCTTCTCCTCAGGGCTGTTCTCAATCAGTTCATCCCCTCAGCATGTGTTGATGCCAGGGGTTGGGTAGCAGCAACCCAGGTGCAGCACTTTGCACTTGGACTATTGAACCTCTTGAGGTTCCCATTCTTGAGCTTTTCCAGGTCCCTCTGGATGGTGTCCCGTCATTCAGGTGTGTCAACCACACCACTCAGCCTTCTACAGACTTGCTGGGGATGTATTTGATACCTTTGTCATTGATGAAGATGTTAAACAATACTTGTCCCAGCACAAACTCCTGAGGGACACCACTTGTCATCAGTGTCCATCAGGACACTGAGCCATGAACTGCTACCCTCTGGATGTCACCAACCAATTTCTAATCCATCAGAGTCTCCCCATCAAATCCTTATCTCTCCAATTTAGAGAGAAGGGTGTTGTTGGGACCATGTCAAAGGCTTTACAGAAGTCCAGAGGGTATCCATAGCTCTTCCCTTATCCACTGATGCAGTCACTCCATCCCAGAAGACCACTTAGTTGGTTAAGCAGAACTTGCCCAAGGTGAAGCTGTGTTACTGTTTTTAATCCCCTCCCTGTCCTCCATTTGCCTTAGAATAGTTTCTATGAGGTTTCCAGGCACAGATGTGAGGCTGACAGGGGTGCTATTTAATCAATAGTTATTTACCATAAAATATTCTCTCAGCATCTTCACATACTTTAAAAGCTTTTTGCTGTGTTTTCATTTTCAAATTACTTTAAAGTTCAGAAAAATTATTTGAAATATGAACTAAATACGAATTATATATGAACTACGTCTTCTTGTCAGAGAAAATAAACTTTGTCACAAATTTCACAGTAATGCAGTTAGTTCTTGCTTTCCTTCTACTAATTTCAGTTTACAAGTTAATTGCTAATTGAATGACATTTCTAATTGAGAAGTAGTTGATATAAAATTTGAACACCTAATTGTGTTTCATAGATATGCTAATCCTCTGAGATCTTCCACAGAGGGAGTTTTATTTTCTCTTTCTTTCAAGACACAGAAACAAGTAGTTGTGGCTTAAAAAGTTACTACACAACAGCCATGCTGCAATGACTTTCCATTGCACATTCCCAATTCATGACAAATTAACACATTACTATTAACTATACTATTAACTATGTGGTAGGCTATCATATGCCACATTATAATACATTTGAAAATAGCTAAGAAGACCAAAAGGAAAGTTTCCATGCCCTGTTAAACTTTTCATTATGATGGCTTTTAACGAAAATTTTTCATTACTTCTGAACAAAACATCAAAGACTGGTTTCAAATCCAGATAATCCAATATCTTTACTTTATTGGGTTATTGAGGAAGCTCAGTCAATTCAAATTCATTTCCACTAAAGCAAAGCCCATGTCTCCTTTTAGCTTTCCTCTCAAGGATATCAAATATACTACAAAAAACTTAACAAATGTAAAACCAACAATTTTCTTTCTTCATTCATGGTCAGGACAGATGGTATTTGTTTTATCATTGCTCTCTGTATTATATTCCTTTAAGAAATGATTAGGTGAAATAAAAGCCTCTGATAGGAGGGAGAAGCCTCCTTCCTCATCCTGCTCTTTTTCTTCTTCTTCCACCTCCTCCTCCTCCAGACCAGCTGAGCAGGCACACGAAAATGATAGTGTGAAGAAACAGAAGCTTTTTGCTATTGCTCAGAATCCCTGAATTCACTGAAAGCACAGACCCACCTGCAAGGATATAACATGCAGTGTGACAGAAGCTTTTAAACCATGCTACGATTTTCTGTTAACCAGCAACTTTCGGTTTTGTCTGTTTTAAAAGATAAATTCCTGATTTTAGAGTAAAGAATTAACCTTGGCTTTTAATAGCCTTTTTAATTTTTCTTTGAGCACTAAAGACCTGAGCAGATCATCTCAGTGCTTTGGTTGATTTGAGCTCTCATCACAGTGAACCATTCAGAGTTTTGAAGATATGTAATAAAAGGTGGGTGAACTGCTATTAAAAAATATTCAACCTTTAACTTAAAAAGAAAATTTCTAACTGGAAGATTGGAGTGCCACAAGCATAGCTGTCTTTAAAGATACAGGTGGAATGTGGAACTGGAAACAGGGAGTAGTATTAAGGGATGCATATTTCTATGGCAGGTTGGATTCTTTTGTAAAGGAAAATTTTCCCAGTGTTGTCAAATAAATTTCCTTAAGAGCAGCAGCCAGAAAAAAGGGTTAAAGGACATTCTGCTGTCAAAAATCAAGCTTACAGCTCTTAGATGATATTAGTGAAAAACCAAATAATCTTGAAGAGCAATATGTTGTCATGGATGTTATTTAGAAATGAAGGGAAAAATCAAATGTGAATTCTCAGCATGGGAAAAGCCACTTTCTGTTAATGTTCATTTTATGAATACTGATGTTTCAATCATCAGTAGTTTTATAAAATGTACAGATATGACAGTTACTTAAACTAGTCAAAGGCAGGAAAGATTGACGATTTCTAGGAGATACAGCAAAATGAAAAGGAGAGGATATACACTGGCAGATTAAATTCAGTTTTGACAGACCATTCAAGAGGGAGTGCATCAAGACATTCAGAGAAAATAACAGCATTAGTGTACAAAACTAGCAGTCAAAAGAAAATACAGATTTAAAAAAAAAATTCAATAGCCATCACTTGCAACACTCTTTTCAATTGAGATTATATGGCTTGGATTCATTTTACTTACTCTAAGCATCACAAAATTTGCCAAAGTCAAGCAACTACACATATCATCTCAGATATCTAAAATAAAGGGCGTGGGTTTCCTTGTGGAAGTTCTGCCACTGGCTATAAAGGCAGCCTAGTGACTAGCTCATGTTTCAGTGATTGATGTCATCTAAAGCAAAGAGGAGTGGTTTCTTTGCAAGTCAATAAAACCTGTGAACACAAGAGAGTTTTAGAGCTGAATGATCAAAAAACCAAAACAAAATAATAGAGAATAAATAAAGAATAATAATCAAAAATCAGATTGAGTTGGAATTATTAGAACAGATATTTGAGAACAGATTGTTAAAAGGGACTGCATATACACAACTGAAAAGTGAATACAAAGTGAAACTTGGCTGACATCTCTGTTTAATCTTGCTCACAGGAAAAAATGAAGATTCCTAACTCTATTGTTGCACATTTAATTCTGAATAAGCATGAGGCCAAGGTCCTACAAGGAACAAAATAAAAACAAGTAGATGTATGTCTACATCACAAATGCAGCTAGCTATAATATGAAAAAATGAAGAGGTGTAAACCATATTTTCATGCATAAATCAACTTTTAACTAGCAACCTGTTATCTCTCAACTTAAAAATGGCTGCTGTGACACTGGTACTCCGATGAGTAATCTGATTTAGTATAGTAATTGACATTTCATTTAAAACTTGAAACTGAGCTGCTTACATAAGTTTTATAAACATTGGCAGGAAACAAAGTCTGATTTCTGCCTTCACAGACAGTCTATGATCCCATATGGCAGAAAATGTTTTGAAAGTTTCCATTGTCTCCTTTCTTTGCATACTTTGTTGTTACACCTTCCATCTCCCATTCCATGTTTATGTCCATGAATTTTTAGAAAAACACTAAATAATCTGTAGGCATATGGAGTGTATCTTAAAATTTTCCAGTTCTAGCTAGAGACACTTAGAAATGTTTGTGTCCAAGGGAGCTTTTGGAAAATGTACCTACTCTAGCTATAAGACATGAGCAATGGTACACATGCTGAGCTTTGAGAATGCTAGAAACTAAGTAAGCTGGATTCCTGTCTGTTATTGTGGACTCATTCACCTTATCCCAGGGTAAGACTTTTAGATCTTGTAAGTTGTAAGTCCTGTTTATACTTTCTAGATGCTTCTTCACATTATATGGTTTGTTTACTTATCTGAATGGCGTCTGCCTTAGTCTGCTTATCTTTTTAATATTAGAATTAGTGATGTGTATCTTCAATGCAGCACTCGAGATCCTCTGACTCATATAGCACAAATGTCATACTGGCCTAAAATATACCAAGAGACTGAACTTATTTAAAATTTTGAAAGAAAAAAGAAAAAAAGGCAGAGCCTTGATATTAACTTGTACAAAGGTATAAAGAAAATGTCTAAAATTTTCAGCCAGGAAACAAGTATTTCAATAAATGTATACACAGATTCTCAGAATTCATTTGTAGTTAATTTACTTCTTGTTCTGAGTTTGTGTAGTGCTAAAGCACAGTGTGGATTTTAAAATGGATATTTATAGTTAATAAAAGTTCAGCTGCAAATATTTCAACATTTTATGCTAATCGAAAAAAAATTTGCACCTACCAAACAAATAAAAATTCAGATCCTGTAGAGTGGCCCCAAAAAGCCATTTATGTTTCTCTCTTGTTCCCATCAAGTTATTGCAGAGCACCACATGTTTTCACAAAGGAAAATTTCACCTTTAAGCAACTGTGTGAATTGTACTTGCTACTTTAAGAAGGCAAAAAGGAATCACTCCTTGTAATGTGTCATATGTAAATACCTCTATAATGATTAATATACTTTTGGGTGGTTTTTGTCAGGAACAAAATCTCACAAGGGAAAAATAAAGTGAAACTTGCGTGGTTTTACAATGAAATACATTCCTAATAGATATAAAAAAACACAAGTCCTCTTTAAGTCATGTAATATTTATATTCTGTTTTGAATAACAAACTACATGCTGAAGTAATCAACAATTAGGTAATATTTTTTTTTATATTATTACATCATTTTTCTACATAGACTTTTATCTGTTTCCATTTCATCTCAAAATAGCCCAAAAGAGCCATTGCCTACCAGCTTCCCATTTCAGGCTAGGGTCTGGCTTTTATGATTGTGTTTATAAACATGAATCAAAAAGGACAAAATGCAGACTTCAGAATGGTCCTACACCTGTCAACACTGTTTAATTAACACTGTGGCACCTACCCAAACATTGTCAAGGAATTATTCAGGGAACAGGCCAGGTGAGAAAATGGTCCTCATAGGCAAAATTAATGCTTTTCTCTTGTCCTGTGGTGCACAGTTGGTCACACTCTTCTTCCAGGATTACAAACATGGTGGTCAGAGAAGTTCTAAGTTCTGTTTTCTCCCCCATATTCTTTTCATTCATGACTTTGTCTTCTGGTTCTCATCCCCCTTGTTTCACACTCAGATGTAGCCCATCAATCTTTCCTGCTCCAAACCTCTATGCTGTTGGTTGAGCAGATGCTCTACTTATGTGAAAGGAAACACCTATCACTTTTTTTTTCAGTTCTCAAAAAATCCTTCAAGTCCTAGGATTTACACATTGCCAATATCACTCTTCTGTTTCTGTATTCTTTACTTACTCAAACCATATGTAATAATCCATAGCTAAAGGCTTCCAGAAGAGAAACAAATAGATAAAAGAATAAGGGAAACTACAGAGAAAGGTCAATTGCAATATTTTATACTCTTACATACTTCTACTCTATATATATTCATATAATTTCCTTTGCAGCAGTCTCAGCAATTCCTTGATCAGATCAATGTTGGCTTTCAGAAGACTCAAGCTTTCTCCACTGATTAAAGGGGAAAGGCTTCATGCACACTTTGAAGGTCTAGCTCATTGCAGCATCTGACTTAATGCCTGAAGTAAATGCTTGAGAGCTCATATTCCTTTCTCAGTATAAAATAAGCTTATTAAATGAAAAGTTGCTGTGAACAGTGCATAAAAGAGTAGATTTTTTTCTCTCTTTTCTAAACCTGCATACTCAATGATCCTGAGAAAATACAACTCTCCATTACTTAAGATTGAAAATTCCAAATATCAAGGGAATGTCTATATGAATCTTTATCAAAGAGTCTTCACGAATGTGGATAAAAACCTAACTTGATTCCCTAGCTATACTCTTAGTAATAGTCGTGATTCCATAGTTAGTTTTGCGTATACAGTTTAAGTAACTTTTAAGATAAAGATAAATAAATTAACCATTCAGTATTTTTAAATGGGTGTTAGGAAACTAGAAAAACTGAAGATGTTTCCCTTCTCTACCTTATATTAAATGGACTAAAATATTCTGTGGAATGGAATTTGGAAACAAATGGAAGCTTTAAAAAATGCTGATGTACAGGTTCTTATCTCATTAAAAAAAATGTCTCCAGCTAAAACAGAAAGTAGTATCCACAGCTTATTTGTCAAAATTCCTTTTTACAGTATATATGTATCTCATATTGTTGTATCGTTTCTAAATTTCTACCTCTGTAACCTTCTTTCTGAATCATTCTGTTTTTTCAAATGAGCAATTAAAAGCTGTTGTTTTCTAAAGGAATCAATTTGCATGACAGGCCATTTTTTAACTGGTGCATTTAACTATTGACCTGAGAAATTAAATACCTGACCTTATTCACTCCTTTGCCTCAGACAGGTGGACCTTTAGGTGACTTCCAACAATTTCCACGAAGAATGAGGCTTAAGGAGATAGAAATTAAGCATCTATGGTGGTAGTTTGACATTAATGCAATAATGGAGTCAATGCACACTCAAGAGAGTTGTTTTCGTAGTAAGATAGTACCAAGTGGCAACAATCATGTTCAATGAAGTATAATGTCAAGATACTCTAAACAATATAGTACTTCCTTAAACAGGAGTACTGCAGTCCAATTGCAAGATGCAATTCTACACAGATTGATGATTCATTCTGGGATTTTTTGGCCCAGTTACCACAGGTATGTCAATCCATTATATGGTAGTACATCAGCTAGATATGGTGTGGCTGAGTCCTGCAAATAGCAAAGTTCAGCCCCAGTTTTAATGATTTCTACAGAAAATTGTTACTCACTCACTACTGAAAATGAAAGAAGGAAAATTAAATAGAATTAAAGTAAATCCCCCAAAATTGTAAGTCTGTTAAAATAGGAATAAAGCTAGCTATTAGCTGTGCCTAACACTTGCTCTGTGTCTATTACCCAAAGCTCCATTGTGAATATGGAGTGATCATGGTTTATACCAAGGTAACTTGGCATACTGCCAAAGTTCTTTTTCATTTTCTGGCCTTTCAAGGGTGAGGAAAGGAAAAACAAGAAAAACCAAAAAACCCCAAACAAGTAAACAATAAAACTAAAACCCCCCCCACCCCTCAAAAAAGAATTAAAACCCCCCAATAGAAACAGCAACAACAAAAACATCTAAAGAAGCTAAAAAACCAAGCAATCAACAACCAAGCAATAAAGCAAACAGAAAAAGGAGGGGGAAAACTTCCATCCACAATATTAGACAAATCAACCTGCTGTATTGAAAAAGTATCAATCTATGACTGTAGGTTTTAATTCCAAATAGTGGTAAAGAGCTTCCTTTTTCAAACTGCACGTCCTGAAGGTAGCGTAACAATTGAGGTAAAAACTGTATAGAAATATTTCATTTTTCCAGACAGTTTCATGAGGGTGTTAGTGCACTAATAATATCAGAGAAAAGTATTTTTATGGTAATAATTATTTTGGCAGTGAGACTGTCAGATATTGAGGTCAAGCTTCAAAGCCATGTAAACATATGCTGATATAGTTTTGAGTAATTGTGTTTCTGTTTTTTTTTTCTTTTTTTAATATGGAGAGTTGGACTTCAGTGTATAGACCTAAGATACTGCGTATATCTCTGCCATTCTGTTAAAGTCAGATTGTATAATGCCAACAGAGCAGAGTGTCAGTAGGATCAGTTCAAAGCATCCCTAAGGGTCCATGTACTGGGTGAGCTAAAACCATGACAGGGCCTGAAATTTCTAATGTATATTTTGTGCCTTGTGATCTCTGAACCTGTAAGTTTATCCATTTTGTGGTGTAAGTTTTCCTTTCCCTTGACTTCAGGTACGAGTTTTAGGACCCCATTTGTTGCTCTCTCTGAAGGCAGAGATAAAGAATCTTTGATAAGATTTGTGATAAAAATCAGAGGTTCATTCTGCTACAGATGAATATACCTTTTGTGTTTGGATTTCTTTTCCATGCTCTGTCTCCATTGCAGTGGGAAGGAGACAGAGAAAGAACTTTTCCTCACTCAAAATACATAGTACAGCTCTGTGGCCTGCAGTGTTTGAATGGCACTAGATGGACGCACAAATACTTAAATCACCTGCAATGGTGCCAAATAACTTGATATTGTTGTGATTGTGTTTCTTTTTTTGTATAAACAAACACTCTCTACAATCATGGAGACATGTAATCAGCCCTAGGCAGCATTATTCTGTAAGTCTTCTATTAATATAGATTGGGAAATGATCTTCTAGAAAAGACATTTGATCTCATTGCTTGAATGATTTTTCATATAATCTGTGGTTCAATGCTTATGCTGTTATTTAATGACTATTATTTTGTGGATTTTTTTTTCTAACATATAAGATGTTCCACTTAGGTCACCAGAATTATTTAATAGCAAGGTTAGCTATATGCTGTTTTTTGTAACACTATGCTAGTAAAATCCTATGGCCTCATGCTGTCTTCTATTACTCAGTAGTCAAGTATTTTGAAATTAGAAAGATTTCAAGAACACCTATGGGAAAATAGTATACTGGTACAGTGACTTCTCTAGAAAATCCTGTCTGGAGTCCTGTTGTAGAAGAACATAACTAGAATGTGAGCTGATATCAAAGGCAAATGCTTGGAAACCAAATCCATCCATATGTGTATGAATTGTGCCCCTTGGTGAAACATATTTAGTCCCTGTATTGCCACCAAAATCTCATCTCCAATAAAGCAGAGGAATAAAAAGAGACTGGCCTGCCCGAAGGGAAGAAACTGTGGGACAGTCAACAGGATTATTGGATCTTCAGGGATTGGCTGGCAGGCAGGTTGCTGCATGTGTTCACACAAGACTTCTCCTCTTTGTGAGAGAAACATATATCAAAAATACAGAAAGCTTATCCCCTCCTTTCTCATTTTAATCTCAAGGGAATAGAGTATGTTCATAAAGATTAAAGGGAATGTCTCGTTTTGCCATTAAGTATCTTAGATTGTTCATTACAGAAGCATGGAATGAATGTTTTTAATGCTCATTTAGCTTTGAAAATTGCATCACTATCTAGGCAATGAAAAATAATGGTCTCCGTTCACAGTCAACAATGCGCAAAGAATAGTTAATTTCTGCAAAATGAATGTCATTTAACTTTGCCAAATTGAACTTATACCTGTTTTTTGGATGAATAGCTCCACTCCTGGAAGACATGGCTGGTGATTTTATACTGCATCATCTATTTTACATTTGTGGCTGTACTTAGAAATAATTTTCAGAAGTTCAAATTATACATACCCAAAACTCTCGTAAAGCTAAGTCGTAGAGACTGCGCATCAATAGGGCAAGACATTCAAATATGAGACTACTTCTTCTACTTGGAAATGGTATTTAACAGCAAAGCTCAAAGGATTTTGAAGTGTTTATGTATGTATTGTTTTTTATTTTATATTAGATAGACAAGATATTAGATGCAGTTTGCTGAGTATATGTGTTGATTCTTTGAATGTACTTAATGCATTTAAGAATTTTGTTTCAAAGATGGGAAAATGGGTAGGCAAGTAAATGTGTAAGAATTTGGTCATTCTCGTTTCTTGTAGGCATTTGTTTGAATATTTTCTTCTGTTCATAATTTTGTTATTCTTTAAATTCTCTGACAGCATATTTACTCATGAGCTTTTTAATACGTGGTTTGACAGGGTCTCTGTCTAGAGATCTACATGCAAATTTTCAATGGCTTTTTTCCCTATAGATATCATTTGTATTGATACAGTAGATGCTGTATACAAATTTTTACTTGTCACTCAGCAATAATCTGCACTGTCAGTGATTTTAGAAATGTTTAAAGTCTTTTCTAGCTTTCCCTGGTCATGAAATGAGATTAACTTGCACCTTTTCTTTTGTTATTTTTTTAAATTTTTTTCTTTTATTTAGTGAGTGCTTCATGGAAATATAGCTGGACCTTCCTCTAAAAAATCTTTAACAAGTAACGTTACCTCACAGCTGTGTTAGACAATTATCACAGGCTGTCTGACAAGCTAGAAATTGTTAAATTTACCTAAATACTATTTTGTTTCTTCTCAGCATTTGAACATCTTGGTGGTACAGAACATTAAGACTTAGTATTTATATTGTCGTATGTCATGGGTTTTTAGTGCAATGCCAGTGCACCCATGAGAATATAGTTCCTTAAAATAATGCTGTGAGTGGGACTAGGAACAGAGCAGAGCAGGCTCCAACTTAGAAATAAAAAGGAAAACTTTATTAACTTACACTATATTAAAAAAAAGGAAAGAAAAAAAAAAAACCAAGATCTAGAATGAAAATCGTTCTAAACCACTCCTCCTCCCCCCACCATAATTCCTATCAAAACTTTCTGAGACAAAATCTGGAACTCCCAGCTAATTTAGTAATTCTAAAACAATCATTTTTTAGTTTATTAAGGGAGAGGAGTCTTCCTTGTGCCCCATAGAAACTCCCACAAGAAACACAGTCTCTTGTGGCCTGCACTGTTCACAAATGGCCCACCCCACAGAGAGGAAATGTGCATTTGAGAAGTTGTCCTTCCATGGACGGTGCTCTCACCACCATCCATGGACCAAAAACTGCTTGTAGGGTTCCGTTTTTAAGGATGCCTTCGGGACACAAGTCCCCACCATTTCTCCCTCGGGGCAAAGGGTTTTAAGAACAGAGGCCTACTCTGAGGGCACCACCATACCCTCTTAATCCTCCTCTGTTCACTCACTCTGGCACTGACACCTCTACTACACAGTGCCCACCTTGCATCCCCCTAACACAGTTTCTATGAGTTACAGGAGCATTAATTCAATTTCTATGGCCACTACAAGAAAAGTCCGGCCAAAAGCCACTCCATCAATCTCTCCTTTTTTATCTTCTGCTGGCATCACAAGTCCCAGGCTGTCTCTCCTATCACTTCCAGAAGCCACAGCTGATGAAAAGCTCTTGATATCAGGTTTAAAGCAATGCTGGTCAAACTCTCCAGGGGGCAGCTCGGCACCCAGAAACGTCTCAGTGATAGATCTTCCACCCCTCCATTCTCAGTAGGCCTGGTGAGCTACACAATTCCATTCCCTCCTTTCTCTGGTCTGAGGGAGGGGCTCAGCCAAGGCTCAACAGACAGCTGTGCTGGCCCAGATCCAACAGCAGTGAAGCTCACAGACAGCTGTGCTGGCAAGCCAGAAAATGCTATCCAGTCTTACCCCAGCCCAGGCTGCATGGCAGACCTTGGCCCTGGCCAGGGGAGGCCTCTCCTCCCCCTCCACAGCCAGGACGGGGAGGGGAGCCTGAGGAGCCTGCTCACTCTCTGGAGGCCGGAAGGTGAAGAGAACCACCCCTCCCACTTCTCCTCCTGAAATGTGTGTTCACAGAGATGACATGACCTTTCATTGGTTTAAAAAGGTGCCAATCTCAGAGCCAGCTCTCTCTCACTTCCTAGGGCAGGTCAAACCACGACATTGTCTTAATCTTCCATGTTGAAATAGTTTTGTAACTATTTCGTTCAGATCCATTTTATATCTTGAAGTTTGGACTAAAGGAGAAAATGATTCTATAGTTGGTGGCTAGGATTTTCCTGGGAATAAGAAAAATGAAGTCAAGTTACTATTTAACTGAGGTTTCTTCATTCTCAGTTTAATCATTTGGACCCATGTTGAATTGATCTGCAGAAAGAGCTAAAAGTGAAAGAAGGCATAATATTTCATATTCCATAAACATAACCTAAATGTAGTGCATCATCATTAAAAAGCCCAAGGATTTTCTTATTAAAACATACTCGCAGATTTTATTTAAAGGCTTCCATTCCCCTCTTATCCTATCTTGTGTATAATTACCAATATTTTATACCTCTGTTGAATAATAAAACTTGTTTATTCCTGTTAATGTGCTTAAATGAGCTGTTTCACTTTACTGATTTTACTTCTTTTGTTGCTTCTACTAAATTCTCATCAACTCTATTTTTAATGTGTATAGAACCATAGAAATGTTGATCTTGGAAAAGACTTGTAAGATCATTGAATCCAGCCATTAGCATAATATCACCATGTTTACCACTAAACTATGTCTCTAAGTGCCACATCTACACATCTTTAAATAACTCCAGGGATGTGTACTCCACCACTTCCCTGGGCAGAATGTTCCAGTGCTTCAGAACCCTTTCATTTGATGTTTTCTCCTAATATCTAACCTAAACCTCCCCTGACATAACTTTAGACCATCTCCTCTTGTCTTTTAACTTGTTACTTAAGAGATGATAATGACCCCCACCTGGCCACAGCCTCCTTTCAGGCAGTTGTAAAGAGTGATAAGGTCTCCAACCCAAGCTTCCTTTCCTCCAGGCTAAACACCCACGGGTCCCTCAGCCACTCCTCATAAACAGTGTCCTCCAGACCCTTTGACAGCTCCATTGCCCTTCTCTGGACTTGCTGCAGCACCTCAATGTTCCTCCTGCAGTGAGGGGCCCAGAAATGAACACAGCACTCAAGGTGCAGCCCCACCAGTGACAAGGACAGCCACTTCCCTGGTCCTGCTGGCCACACTGTTGCTGATAGAGGCCAGGATGTCATTGGCCTTCTTGACCACCTGGGCACACACTGGCTCATGTTCAGCCACTGTTGTCCAGCACTCCAAGGCTATTTTCCACCAGTCAGCTTTTCAGCCGCTCTGCCCCCAGCCTGTAGCACTGCATGGGATTGTTGTGACCCAAGTACAGGACTTTGCACTTTGTTTTATTGCACTTCATACCCTTTTAATCTGCCCATCAGTCCAGATTGTCCAGATCGCTCTGCAGAGCCTTTCCGCTCTCCAGCTTCCGACAGTCACACCCAACTTGACATCAGCTGCAAACTGGCTGAAGGTGCACTCGATTCCCTTACCCAGATCATGGATAAAGACATTGATCAGGACTGTCCCCAGTGCTGAGCCCTGGGGAACTCCTCTAGTGATTGGCTGCTGGCTGGATGTGACTTCATTCACCACCACTGTCTGGGTCTGGCCACCCAGTTTTTAACCCAGTGAAGAGTGCCCCTGTCCCAGCCGTGGCCTGCCAGCTTCTCTAAGAGAATGCCAGGGCTTGACAGTTTCAAAGGCTTTATTAAAGTCCTGATAGACAACATCCACAGCCTTTCCCTCATCCACTGAGCAGGTCACCTTGTTATAGAAGGTAACCAGTCAAGCAGAACCTCAACCCATTCTGGTTCAGCCTGATCCCCTATTGTCCAGCACATGCCGCATGTTGGCACTCAAAAGGATCTGCTCAGTCAAGACCTTACCTGACATGGAGGTCAAGCTGACAGGCCTGTCATCCTCCGGATCCTTCTTCTGACCCCACTTGCAGATGTGACTGTTTGTGTAAGTTTTGGGGAAAAAATTGTTCTATGTCCAATTCATTTCTTTCTCCAATCATTGGAACCAGTATGTTGTCTCAGCACATGCACTGAATTATGACTTCGAGCACCTTTTGAAAATGGTTCATTGCAATGCAAATGTCCCTTTGCAATAAACTTAATATAACTGTAGAACACAGATTTTTTAATCTTAAAGATTTCATTAATAGCCACAGTTCACATCAAGATTGGTCTAGATTATGGTGACCACATCTGTCCTTCTGAAAAAAGGGACTGTTTTGAAATATTATCAAATAACTGAGCATCCTTACACAGACCCCTAACTTTGTTTATTTTTTGTTTAGTTTGGAAATTTTATTATGAATGTTTGCCACCAGAGTGCAGTCAGTTTAGTTTCCAATAAAGCACCATTTAGATGTTTTGGGATTAGAGACAGAAAACCCATTTATTGCATAAAAAATATTCTATAAAAGCAATAGCACTGAAAAAACAACACAGAACAAAGACAGGAAAATAACTGAAGGGGGAAAAAAGCAATTTTCTTTCCAGAATCCTGTAAAATACTGCTTGTTGGGTAACAATGCTATAATCAGGATATGGTGGGGGAGAAGCACCATTTTTAAGTTGCATGTTTTGATTGTCCAGTTCTCCAGGGTATGATTTGTAGTAGGAAAGCCATCTTGACTACAGATTATAATGCAAATACTATTGGAAGGCAAGAAATCTTTTGGGTTTTTTTCTGGCTATCTCCTAGATCTAGCTGTGGAGATAATTACAGTTACCCCAAATTAGATATGGCAGTAATAGCAGAACTGGACTCAGATGTAGAATACTTGACATTGAATAATTCTGCAAGACTGAATGTATAGATTATTTTATAAAATAATTTGCAAACATTTTCACTAAATTTGTAGCTTCACTGGCACATACATTCAGTCACTCTTTGTTAGGACTTTCAGGTAAAGGAAATTAATCGTAGCCATTTTTTTATATTGGTGGGTTGCAAAAAATGTTGATCAATAGAAACCAAAAATTCCATCCCTGCTTCTTATTTCTATATTTCATGTTCATGATACTGCTTTAAAAAGTCATCATGATTTTTTATGTAATAACATACGCAAACTCTTCTTTTCCACTTAGCTTGTTGGTATAATTTTGTTTTCTGGAATATTGCACAATGTAGAATCACATTTTAACTTTATAGAGCTTCTACCTACAGGCAATATTTCCAGAAAATGTGGGATAGTTCACTGAAGCAGTATAGTTCCAGTTTGGGCGACTCCTATTCTGAATAAATATTTCATAAACATACTGCAATGAACAGAACAAGAAATTGAAGAAAGAACAATAGCAATAAACAAAAAAAAATTGTATTGAAATAACTGTAACAGAAAATAGGTTGCAGGTAGGATGTAGTGCCAAAGAGAGAAAGCAGAATCCCATCACGTCCTTGTGTTAGGAATGCAAGTGTCGTGGAGCGGGGCACAATGGCAGCTCCTTATGACTGTTTCCGTCACGCCTCAGGAAAACCTGAGATGTTTTCTTAATTACAGTACTTTCTACACATTAGCTGTCCAGAGTTGTCATTCTCTACTGCATGTAAAAGCAAAACTGAGGGCATGCTAAGGGCATCTGAAAATTTGGTCTGAATCCAAACAGGCTCTTTTTAAGACTTAGAAGCCTCTCTGCTGCAGGTATAATGCTATGTTTTATCTTGAGTTTATTATTTTGACCATATTCTATTTTTAATTTTGGCATTGAAGTCAGTAATATTGTGCATTTTATGTACTCATCAGTACAAGCAAGGGTTAATCCAGTATTCCTGTATGTAGTTTAAGCTTACTGTGCATCAAAATTCAGATGATTTTTTAAAACCCTGAGAAGGCAACACAAGCAATCCTGATTAGGCATCTCTGTCTTTCTCTGTCAACTGCACTCAAAATGAATGAAAATGTAAGACACCTGAATTCTGACACGGGAAACAGTAATGATATAACATCTGACTTAGCTGACTAGTTGACTGTTTCTATTTCTTTCTTAGATGCTTAGATCTTTTTTGATTCCTACTCCCACAACTTTGATAAACAAGAAAGCCTCTCATTTGGGGGAGTGGGAGGGAAGAAGTTGGGGATGCTGGAGATGGGATGACCAGAATTAGATAACAAGAGCTGAGCACAAGGTCCACATGCCATAGTGATTCATGTGATTGCGTTATAACAGCTCATAATAACCAAGCTCTGTCATTCTTTATAGGCCAAATTTTCTAGTTAGATCTTTTTTAAAGCATCTCCTCATTGTGTGGTTATTTTATTGAAATGACCATAATAACACTGAGATATTTCTCCCAAGTTATTAAAGTTAATTTAGAATTCAACAATGTGAACAAGTAAATCAAACTCGGTCTAATTAGTATTACTTACTACTTAGATTGGATAGAGTCTATATGTCCCACTGAGGTACTGGGTTTTGTTCTGCCATGCATGATGTAAACAATCTAAATAAAGCATGTGTGCATTATCCTGACAATTATATTTCACAGTGCCCCAGGACAACCTTTTACAATCCCTTAAGCAAATCTTAATCCAGTTTATGTCCTCTGTGGAGAATATTCAAGATGAATTAGACATGCCTCCAGAATACAAAGACCTAGTTATGAACTCCTGCGAGGTAGGTTAAAATCATGGCCTGAACATGAAACTGAGACACAAGAGATCTCTGTTCCTAACAATTCTGTTTCATATTTTTTGTGTGACTCTGCTCAAGCCTGTCCAGAAGTCATTCAATGTTCCAGCATATGCTTATTAGCTGCTGGGTTCTGGGGGAAGCAAAAGCAGGCTGCTCTGTGAGAGAAAACAGGAGACAGCAGGGTGTACACAGTGGCCTCACTGGCAAAGGGGAGGTGCCACAGCATCCAAACAAGAAGAGCAGAGAAGGTCTCTGGTTGTAGCCAGACCCAGCTAATATTCCACATCAGCAGACAAGTCCATAACAATGAGGCAGATCTGACATCAAGCCAAGAAGTCAAATCAAAGCATCAGGGTGAGGATCTGGTCCAGTGGTTCTCAGGAAAACCCATAGTAAAAAGGTAGGTCCAAGGTCATTAAATCTTGACATGGAATCGCAGGTCAAGGTTCAGAAAACCAAAATCCATAGCCGTGCACAGCCACAGCAGATTCAGCTTAAGTGCAGCTCCTGAGTGAAGGGGCTGTGGGCCCCCACTTCTCACAGCCCTTTTCACTGTAGTTTAATCTAAGCTACAAAGTTTCATAAATTTACAGCTGATTTTGAGTACCTGCAGCTTAAGCTGTAGAGGGGGTTGTGTGTGTGTAATAGGGATGCACTGGTACTGGCAGTTTGGGCATCATGTTGAATGCAAAACTCTGAATGGTAAATATCCACTAGAGAATTAGTCTGATGCTGACCACAAAACACTTAAGCTTGTGACTAAATTCTGTGTCCTAAATTACCAGAGTCAAGAATTTAGTAAATCACTAGTTTGAGACATCTCACAGTTATCTGGTATGAATTAAACAAACCTGCCTTCCCTTTGAACCCTTGATTTATATATTATGCCAGTTAGAGTATTCAAATAGGGTCTTCTTTTCCTCCTGGATAAGTTTTGCTGGTAATAGCCTTGAATCCTAATAGACATTCTCATCCAAGTTAAGAAAGGTATGGTTTATAATGCCTTCATATGAGGGCCCCATCTTCAGAGGGGGACATAATTCCATGCAGATCTTTCTACCCTTAAGTGCTCAGAAACATAAACTCAATATTCTAGCAAGCAATTCTAGACCAGTAAGTCTTTCTCTGACTTAGTCAGGTGTTAAAATAGAAAGTAACCGCAGATGCATATAAAGAGGGGACTAATTTGGTTAGTAAACATACTTTAAGGCTTGAGCTTTTTGAGGATCTTATCTGTCTAATTTCTCAACAGAGCTGAAGTGTAAAGAAAGCATTGTCTTCTGCTTCTGGAAAGGAAAATGGAGAAACATACGTTCCTGGTGTATTGCTGTAAAAACAGGAGACAGCTGCAAGCATTTCCTCCATATCCACTGTTTTGTAGGATACGGCTTTTAATCGATCTTTGCTGTTCAAGATTCACTAGCTGCTTTCATACTAGTAATCTCTGCATTTCTATGCCAGAGTAATTTACAGTTCTCTCAGTTTTAATTTTCTCCTAGTGTTATCTGAAAGTTTTTCACAATGCCATTCTCTGATTATGAAAAAGCTGTTCAGTAATAAAATATAGTAGTGATCTGGTTTCAGTTTGCTACAAAAAGCTGTGATTAAAAACATACATTGATTCCCATTATTTATTTTTTCCCTCTGTGTGTGGCTTTTCTACATCAAATTTCTATCTCCATGCCTGTAAATTTACTTCTTACATCATCTTTCAATATCCTGAATAACTTAGTTCACATCTTTATAGATTTCTGAATGTTAGGTTTAGCTATCATTTCCCTAGAGGTAAAACAATAGCCATCTCTGCTTCAATTTACTGCTTCTGGGAAGCAATCATTCTACTCTGCTCTACATCACCCCAAGCAATATAATGTTCATAGAACATTCTTATCAATTCCCTGCTAATGGTTTTCATATCTGTTTTCCTCCTTACTGATCCCTTGTCCTCTGTCAAGTCCTCCCCATCTTTCTTTAATGGATTTTATTGGATATCTAACCATGAGTTAGCCTGATAAATAAACATGTAAATGATCTCTCAGTCTCAGCTTTTCTTTTTTCTCCCTTCTCTGCTTCATCATTCCCACCTTCTGAGCTCACTACCTTAACATTGCCTTCAGTCTCACTCTCTTTACTCTTGTTATCAGCTATAATCATCAGCACAGACACTTTATGCAGTCACCATAGTGACTGAAAAATGCTTGGCTTCTGCACCTTACCTGCCCAGTCACTTCAAAGTGGTGTTGTAGGTGACCTTGCCCCCTCAGTATTGCCCATAGTTTTCAACTTTATGTCTGTAAATTAAAACTCGTGCACTTAAATGCCAGTTCATTCTATCTCCTGCATCAGTCTCTATCTTCTGTCTTGCTTTATGCCAAGTCTTTCTTTTTCTTAAGAGGTATTTTATGACAAGGCAGAAGAGGCTGCCTGGGACCATAGTTTTAGTAGTATGGATGCACAGTAATACTAAGAGGAATGGAAACAAATAAGCTCCTTCAGATACAGAATACCTTTGATGTGTCTCTGGGTCTGTTTGGCTGCTCATATTTCATATCTTCTTCAAAATAATGCCCAGAAGGTGGAGTTGTCTTCTAATTAATGAAGTACAGTTTCCTACCATATGTTTAAAGCATTTTTATAAATTATCACATATTTCAGGAAGTATTCCATTTATCGTGAGAGTACATTTTCTTCTTTCTCATGAAAGAACTGTTTACATTTTCATTACTTCAACTGGGTTTTCTTCAAACTTGTCATTCAGATTAGCAGATTGATTTTTTTCTTTACATTCTACATTTGCTAGCTTCAAATAGCCATATTAAACTTAGAGTGTGTATTACTAATTAGTAAATAGTAGAAAAATGATGAAAAATTACAAAAATGCTAAGCTTCTACTCCCCCACTGCTGCCCCCAGGGATCATGCACAAATAGTACCTGGAACATATAGAAATTCTATGATGCTATAGCTATTTCCATGCACTAGCTTTCTCAGGGAATAAACTTTAATATTTTCCATAATTATTTAAAAGAAATATTTATTGTCCATAACAACAATTTTTAATGGTCTAATTATTGTTTGAACTTTTAATTTTTAGATTTTATTTCCATACCTGGAACAAAGTTATCATAATGAATGTGGATTCAGAAATCTCTTGTGAGACTGCGTATGCATATGTGATATTTCATGAGTCTATGAAATTTGTATATTCTTGAGCTTTTCCTCAAATACAGAATTTGGTACTGAGCAACAAAAGTACACACAATCACAAAAAACCACTTGCCTGCTGCCTATGATATTTTTTGAAATTATGTAAGTAGCAAAGAAACATCTGAGTTTTTAAGTGCATCCTGTGGGAATTGGGCGACCAGTGAGCGGGAGCGGGTTAGTCCTGATCAACAGTGAAATCAGCATCGATCTGAGGCCATGGGAAACAAGATGCTAGGAAGGGAAATACTTGTTAGGTTATGGCAAGAATAACGGGATTATGGGTATAGTTATGTTAATGAAGTTGCACTACGTAAGGTTATGTTCTGAGTTCTTGCATATGAATGGTTTAATGCGTTTTACATTCTTCATTGGTTCACTATCCAGGATAGAATCTGTATATTGTTATGTTTGCCTCATTGCTGGGTTTTTCAAGGTTGCCCTATCCTGCATTCGGCTTATGTTATTTTATTGGCTCTGGCGTTTGTTGAAGTTATTTTCCAGGCTTACTCAATCATTCCTGTCCCTATTTCAATTCCCACCCCAGCTGGTCCAGTTTGTGCCACGTCGCCTGTGACAGCATCCTGATCATTGCCTGAAACCATGCTGTTTTCTGAGTTGTCCTATATATCATACTGATCATGTTATGGTAATGGGTAATTCTTTTCCCCACTGCATTGTCTATAGAAGACAGAAGGGGAGTGTCCAGAGATCACTGTTAAGGTAGCTTCTTGATTAATCAAAGCATTATTCTTAACCTTCAAACAGAGCAAATTTAAGGCAGAAATTGCGTGACACCAAAGGAAGGATACATGCAAAGTTCATCCTTGATTAATGAAAATATTTATGAAGTGTCTACTTCTGCTTTTGCCTATACTGGTACTGTGTCTTGCTAGCCAAAGCTTGAATAGTGAGACGGTAACTGCTTTAGGCTGATGAGCTTCAGGGACTGAAGTGCGAAGCAGGCTTCTAGGGATGTCCCTGTCTTGTCTTCCCATTGAGAAATAGGTTCTAATTTAATATGTTATTGCTTCTATGTGGATAGCCATGAGAAGTCGTAGATATATTATATTATATTATATTATATTATATTATATTATAGATATAGATATGTTAAGATATATTCTCTTGGGAGCCTTTTTCTGAACATAGTTTGATGTTGATTCACTGTGAGGAGATTTCATGAATATTACTTACAGAAGGAAAATTGCCTTGTTTTTCTCATGTTCATGTAAGAGGATGCCACTTCACCACAGTCCTTCTGTTATACATAAGCTTGTAAGCTTGTAGGTGGTAAGAAGTGAGTTCATCTTTGGACTGAGAGAAGGATTTTAATCAAGCCTGCTCACATGCAGCAGGCTTGATCTGTAGCAAATCTGGAGATCCACAAATCAGTCTCCTTTAAATGGAGGTTTCACCATTTGTGTTTACTGAAAATTTTCATTAAAATGATGGTATTTAAGTGGATAGAGAAAGTCTGCTATAAGTATCTTCTTCAATATGTCCATCTGGCTCTTTGTTGATGATCCAGGCAAAACTTTGTTCCCAATGTATCCAACATGGGCTGACTTAAATAAACGTCTATATTCTATAAAAAACAAAGGTTTTACATTTAGGGTCAAAAGAATAATTCTATAATGTATAAATATTATTCTAATTGAGTCATCTTAACAGAGGTGTTTTGCAGAAATGGCCGATATTCTGAAGTTTAACTGAAAAACCTTTCATATACTTCATTAAAATAATCTGTGACAATAGCAATACCATTTCACCCAGAAACAGATTTAGCAGGAACTGTTCCAGAAGGGCAGTAAAACATTTTCTGTTTCAAAACCCAAAATGTGTTAAGTGATTAACTCAAGTTTACTAAATGCTGAATAATATATACCTAGGATACGATCAATGAGCAAGTCAAAATAGCTAATGAGACTGCTAATATACACAGTCATTCTCTGTTGTCTGTAACTGAAAAGCAATCAAATTCTGTATCCTGAGTTACTGCAAATTAGAGAACAACATGGTTACTGTGCTGTAAAGCACAACACATCCAGAATATTATCACTTACAAGCAAATAGAATCAGAACTGGTAGTGCAGCTAAGGGGAGATGTCTGTAGCAACCTGTAGATCAGGTCTATAACTTCCCCCATGAGGGGAAGAGGTGGGGCAGACGCTGCTCTTTTCTCTCTGATGACCAGTGACAGGACCCAAGGAAATGGCTGAAGGTGTGTTGGTGGGGTTTAGGTTGGATATTAGGAAAAGGTTCTTCACTCAGAGTGTGGTTGGGCACTGGAAAAGGTATCATAGTACCAAGCTTGCCAGAGTTCAACAAGCATTTGGACAGTGCTCTCAGGCTCACGGTGTGAGGACATCTTGGGGTAGATGTCCTGTACATCATGTAATTTAAAAACCTGAATCTCAGTTGTGAGAGCTGAAGTTTCATTTAGTCCATGAGAAAACATTTGGTTGTTTTTCTGTCATGTCTTTTGGTGAATCTGATTTTCTGTTCAAATTGATTAATACTATTCAAGGGTCTAATTCTGAAATTTTACCCATTTTTGTTGCATACAGGAGGCTATGGGTGAATGCTAAAGAGAAGGGGAAAATGATTCATGACACTTACTTGGTTGAGTTTTTTTTTGTTGTTCAGCAACCTAGATCAATCAGAGAGCTACTAGAAGTTGCATTAGGCAGCTTATAACTCACTCAGGGTTATATGGATCAAGGCAATACATTTCAGCTTTTCTTTCTAGGCCATGATCCAGAAGAGCTACTCATACAGGAACTGCACTGTTTTCTTCACACATTAATTAACCACTTTTGTGCTGTTACAAATAATCTGCTTAAATACCATTCACTTATATTGTGTTTAACCAGATCATTTTTATAGTGATAGAAAATTATCTATTTCTATCAGCTTGGCATTAATCAGTTACAACAATATTTTTTATTACTTGCTTTTACTATGATCAGTTGGTAGTTACCAATTTTGAAATTTTTTAGTAGAGCAGTATCATACAGGCTGTCTGCAATTGCAACATGAAAATGAAATAAAGGGAAGAGAAGTATTTGTAAAGGCTATTAAGAATTAACCTATTACAGTTCAAAGCAATCATGAAATTGATTGTTCTGAATCAATAATCACTATGGAATCATCAAATATGTATGTATTCTTATATATAATTGAACAATTGCCTTGTAGTTTATACCAAAGTGCATCAAAAAATACTGAAAGAAGCCTCCTGTCTCAGACTTCCACCACCAGAGCTCAGCCTGAAGCTTGCACTGCTGATGTGCAAAGTGAGCACCTGTACTAAATCACAGAATGATACAATTACAGAATATGTTGAGTTGCAACAGACCCATCATTGAGTCCAACTCCTGGCCCTGTGCAGGACAACCATGAGCCTGAGAGCTTTGTCCGAATGCTTCTTGAACTCTGTCAGGCTTGGGGCTGTGACCACTTCCCTGGGGAGCCTGTTCCAGTGCCCAACCATCCTCTGGGTGAAGAACCTTTTCCTGATATTCTAAACCTCCCCTGACACAGCTTCAGGCCATTCCCTTGGATCCTGTCACTGGTCACCAGAGTAAAGAGATGGGTACCTACCCTTCCACTTCCAGTCATGAGGATATTGAACACTGCACTGAGGTCTCGCATCAGTCCCCTCCAGGCTGAACAGACCAAGTGTTCTCAGTCGCTCTTCATATGGCTTCTTCTCCTGACCCTTCATCATCCTCCTCACCCTCCTTTGGACACTCTATTAGCTTAATGTTTTTCCTATATTGTGGTGCCAAAAACAGCATACAGGACTTATAGGAATTGCTGTGATACAAATAAATAAAAAAGAGAATTTTCCATATTAGAAGAGTTTAAAATTAAACATGACACATAAAGATTTTCCTCAGCTTCTGCTAAGGTAATTTTAATTTTAATTTTCCTTTTTTTCTGCTTTTTCATCTTTTTTTTCCTACTTTACATTTTTATGCTTAATAATATTCTCTTTGACTATTTTTCCATTAGTACACAATTTGTGTGTTTGTATAAACAAGCAAAAATACTCATACCACAGTGCCTAAAACTATCCTTGTTTGCCAAGTGTTCAATCTCATGAATTCAGGACATGATGATTTGGTACGGTAACTTAAAATAATTAAATAAACAACCTGGTGAGAAACTTTTGTTTTTTTCAAATGAGAAGACAGTCTTTGTGTGGAAGTTGCAGAACTGAATCATTTGGGTTCCAGAATTTGAAGCATTGTTTTCTAATACAAACCTACCATAAAAAGAATAATGTAAAGTGCAAAGTGAATGACATCTTACTATCTAAGTATAAAATCCTTGCACTTGAGTTTCTGACATACAAATGACCCAGCACATGAACTATATACATTCTCCTCTAAAAGGCTTGTTGACTTTCAGTTCACAATAAGTAATTATTTTATGCTGCAGACTAAAACTGAGTTAGAGAGCCTCATTTCACAGTGGAAATACAGCTGATCATGAGCCAAAGTTTCATTGAAATGAGTCATAGACTAATATTTAATAAGAATATTAGCTTTCCTTGAATATTAAATACAGTTTAAAGTGATACTAAAGAGCTGGAAACTATTTAATGTATCCACCTGGTCGTGTTGATAAACCTGAACTAGTTGCCTCTAGTCAAATTCCATTAAATTATCTTACACCTTGGAGCATCAAAGCCACATTAGGCACATCCTCATGGAATCATTCAGCAAAGTGTCTAAAAAAACGATCTTATAATCTGTGTGAATCTGTAAGAGGCAGACTTTGAAGAAGTGGAATATGCACTGCTGACTTAAATTCAGCTTTCCATCACCTAGGATGCCTAGGTACCTTTCCATGGCACTGCTTTCCAGCATCTCATTCCCCAGTCTGTATTGAAATCCAGGGTTTGCCTCATCCCACGTGTCGAATCCAGCACTTTCCCTTGTTGAGTTTCAGATGGTTGGTGGTTGTCCAGCCCTCTAATTTAGTGGGGTCACTCTGCAGGGGCGGTCCCTATGCCTTCACGGGAGCTTCAACAGCTCCTACCAGTTTTGAACAATCTGCAAACTTGAGTAGTACCTCTTCGAGTCCTGTCTCCAAGTCATTTCTGAAGTTGTTGACAAGAACAGCCCTTGATGTGTTTATTCAGCTGAATGCTGGACATTCTAACCAGAAGGATTCTGTAAAAGACAATATCAAAAGCTTGACTGAAATCCAAGAAGATCACATCTACTGGCTTCCCTTGATCACGTAGGGGGGTTGCCTTGTCATAAAATGAGATCAGGCTTGATAAGCAAGATTTTGTTTAATTGTAAGTAAAAAAAAAACTTAACCGTGAATGGGAATGTATAAGATCATAGAATCATTTAAGTTGGAAAAGAGCTACAAGATCATTGAGTCCAACTGTAAACCCAACACTGACCAATAAACACATGTATTTATATTTATTCCATATAAGCCATAAGTCAAAGTTTTAGGTTTTATGCTTTGCTTTTGTTATTCATCACCTAAACAATAATATTTTAGAATTTTTGGTTCTGAATATTGTTAAGGCACTATGATAAATGGCCCTATTTAAAATACAGAGAGACAGAGTAGAGAAAGTACTATCCTAGACCCTCACCATTTATCCAGTCCTAAAGTGGTTTTCTGTTTTGCAGAGTGAATTCCATTGAATAACATCGATTTCCTATTTCAATAAAGGGAACTGTCACGCAAAAGGGGGATGAAATATTAGGGCTCTACTATCTAATTAGATAGATAGATAGATAGATAGATAGATAGATGCACAGATAAATACTGTGCAAATAAAAAACCAGCCCAGTATTGTCTTATACAGGCTGTATTTAATTCTGAAAACTAAATAACTGTTAGTTTAATTTTATCAGGAAAGTAAAACTATTTTTAAATTTTAAGAACTATTGGAAAAAATCCATATTTACAATGTTAATATATTCTGTATAACCATTGATTGCATGTGAAAGCACGCAATCCATTTTATGCCCCAGTAATTCTGAAACACCTGAACTCTATTCCTTCACACACCACCTGAAAATTCACAAGACTAAGCATCCCCTCAGTCCTGGGAATGGATTTGCCAATTGCAGCCTGGGGGGATTGTAACTAGCATTATAAAGCCCTGATGATATTTATATAATGGAAGGGCTGAAACAACCTCAAGTACCACCTCATTAATGTGATTCTGTAATACACAACCAGTCTAATTTGAAAATAAGAGTCAGTTAGTAAGGAATATATTTGTAGAGTTAATATTGTTAACTTCTTAATTTTACTCTTCTCTTGGATTTGAATTACAGTTTTCTTTCCAATAAAACACTTCTGCTGAGTTTTCATTAGAAAACCTAATGGGTTTCTACATTAATTTTCCTGTTCTGCTTGTTTTTACAGCTGTCCTCCATTGTATTTATGTTTAACCCCCTTGCAGAGTCCTTGCAGTGAAATTGTTATGCAGATCAAAGTATAGTCCTGATATCCAAACTCTTCCAACTACATTAGCCTCTGCATAAATTGATTAGGAAGGGCATTGGACAGGAAATGACTATCAACATGGCTTACATTAAGAATGGAGCTAGGCTCCAAATGTGGTGTTTGTCATCTCTCTGAGTGTATGTAAACGCTTGCAGCTCTGTCAATTCCTTTAAAGTAGTTTGAGCCTTACTAGACACTGACTGTGTTGCCATGGAGTTGTACTTAGATTTCACAGCAAAGCTGAAACTGATTTTCAGGTGATAGTTGAGTTAGAAAAAGGAAAAAAAAACAGAATGAGTAAACCAAATTCCAAATTGACTATTATTAGATTTGACACCTATTTCTTCTGTCTTGATATATCTGTTACAGATATAACACTGATCTTGCTTGGGTGTTGGGGTTTTTTAGGTGGAAAAAAAAAAATTAAGAGTTCAGAATGGAGATTATCCTTTCAAGGAAAAGAAATTAGGCGCTCTACTGCTTTTATTCATGTGAATACAACAAGGTCTTTTAATATGTTAATCTGTGTGATAGATCTATCTTTAAATTGTGCCTGTATAGAGGATAAAAGTTATTTTATTACTTCATTAGCCTGTATCTAGAAGTTATGTTTCCCAAAGCAATTTTAAGCATCTTCTTACTTTTATTGTCACATTTGATCATTTTAGAATTTTCTCTGAAGACACAACAATGTCCTTATGTGTGAATTTCAGGGTATAAGCTGGTACATTCAATAATCCCTATTAAGAAATTTAATCAGAATCTGGATGACAAATGTTATGATCAATACCACACAATTAATCCATAGTAGAACTGCATAATAAAACGAAGATTATGGTTTCTGAGCCAGTTAATGTCCTATGAATTCCTGCTTTACTTGAAATGTGTCATTAAAAGTTTTGTTATTGCGGTACTGGTGTCACTCTGATGTTTTAACATATGAAACACAATTTAAAATTTATATGATTTTATGATTTCTCTTACTAGTGGCTAGCATTCAGAAGCTTCCTGCTGCATCTGTTTTAACTGACATCAATTTCCCTATGAAAGGAAGAAAAGGAATGGTTGATTGGGCACGGAACTCAGAAGACAGGGTTGTCATTCCAAAAAATATCTTCACTCCTATGTCAACAGGTAAAAAAGCATATCAGCATGTTAATTTTCTATTAGCTTTAGAAAGGCAACTCTGAATCTGTCTGATGGGATCACTGTATAATATGGGAGTGGTTCTTTTATTCATTTTCAAAAGAAATACAGTACCCGTAAGCTTATCCTAGAGAGAAATGAATGGGCTTAATTTCAGCACCTTGAACAAAAAGTGCTGCAGAAATCCTAGACATTATTTTCTACATTAAGGAAACAGCACTTTACTTAGTTACTGTGCACAAGATTTAATCTGTTTGATATGAGATGAGTTGAAATGCAGCTCTGCTGAACCCCCTTAAGCTGCTGTTTCAGCAGACGGACTCACTCCAATATAACTCTTACCAAAGGAAGCTCAGCAGGCAAATTACCCTAACTTCAGGTACAATTTATAAATATCATTGTAGTGCAGATCTCTGACATGAGAGAATTTACTCCACAGACATTCTTTGAGAATGTTCAATTATAAATGTAAATGAACTAGAATGGATGTCAGCATACAATGGATTTTTTGAAAATGTGATTTTTGGTGGTTTAAATCCTTTGATATGCTCCTGACAGTGCTACCTTTTTATGACAGACTTCTAGGAGATAATTCAAAATTATGATGTTTATTTAAAATAAAACTTGTGTTGCAAAGGTAAATGATATTCAGAGGTTTTTATAATGATGAAAGCTTGGGAAAGAGAGTTTTAAAATATTTTTCCTTACTCTTTTCAGAACTAGATGAATCAACTGTATTTGTACTTGGAGCAGTGCTATACAAAAATTTAGAACTCATTTTGCCCACTTTAAGGTAAGAAATCTCATAAATACAATATGGATTTAACTATTTCAAGATAATAAATATAAAATAGGTCAGAATAAAGGCAGACAGTGAAGACTATTTGCATATTAGTACCCCATGCAGAACTACAGGCTGGGACAGAGTGGCTGGAAACCTACCTGGTTTCCAGGGTAGGGGAAGGGGATGGGAGATGCTCAATAGCAGGCTGAGCATGAGCCATCAGTGTGCCCTGGTGGCCAAGAGGGCCAATGACATCGTGGCCTCTATCAGCAGTAGTCTGACCACCAGGACCAGGGCAGTCATTGTCTACTTGTACTCTGACTCATTCCCTGATGAGGCCCCATCTCAAATCCTGTGTTCAGTTCTGGGCCCCTCACTACAAGAAGGACATTAAGGTGCTGGAACAAGTCCAGAGAAGGGCAGTGGAGCTGGTGAACTCTCACAGGCAGCTAGCAACAGGACAAGAGGAAAAGGCCTCAAGCTCTGCCATGGGAGGTTCAGGAAGAATTTCTTCACTGAAAGGGTGCTTAAGCATTGGAACGGGCTTCCTAGGAGGTGTTGGAGTCCCCAGCCCTTGAAGTAGTCAAGAAATGACTGGATGTGGCACTTAGTGCCATGGTCTAGTTGACAGGGTGGTGACCAATAAAAAATTGGATTTGGTGATCTTAGGTGTCTTTTCCAACCTAAGTGATTTGATGATTCTGTAATTTGAAATTGGAAAAAAAGCTCCAGCTGTGGTTGACGCTGAATTTGTTGAGTTATTATACTCTATGAAAATTAGAACTGACATGCAGGTTTTACAGTGATCTTTATTATGGTCTGTTTTGTCATTTTATACTTGTTTGGGTACATGAATGACGGTTTCTATACATCCCACTGCATTTGGAAAAGGTTTATTCTAGTTTGCTTACATTTTGCAAATGAAAAAATACCGTCTTACACAAGTTTATATTAATTACTCTTTGTACTAATCTTGCTTAACCGTAATATATATTATCGTAATAACCATATTAGTGCTGAATACAATGAAATGCTTCACTGCATTGCTGTTGTCTGGGAGCAAACACTGTAAGATACGAAGGAACACAACATTATCTATTTTTTATATGATGCCTAGAAGTGCACAACAAGAATTAGAAAAACATTCTGAATAAGTATCTCATGTGATGATTTTCTAAGTAAAACAACAGTTAAATATATATCGAGGGTGAGAATAAATATGAACAAAAATTAAACCAAGGTAAAAAAAGTAAAATGATACCATGATTGAGTTCAAAGGCCACGTCATTTACACCTGATAACCTAATAATAAAAATGATTTCTACCAGCTGCAGTTAGAGATCTAGAAACCTTTACAAGTTCCTATGTGATTTCAGTTCCTGGCTTTACTGCAGTTAGGGTGGGAATAAAGAAAATGTTTGGGAAGAATAAAGGTGACATGCATTCCAATACATTCCTTAATTTTATCACTAGAAGGTATGCAAACTTCTGTATCATCACAAGTAACTGCTTTTAAAAAACAACAAACAAACAAACAAACATCTCAGTTTATCTTTAGGGAAAGTCTTCCAAAGTACCTAACCACAGAATCCCAATCTGGTACATCACAGGTGTTCTGTGAGTAAAATGAGGGTTTCATTATCTAGGACAGCCTATGCAATATATTTCACAAAATCCAAAATTAGCTGCATTTTACCATATGTGTTTGATTTTTCTTGGTTTTACTAGCATAGAGTCTGTTGGAAGTAAGTAAACACAGTGTGAGATGGGAACTTGTAACTGCATTAACATAGAAGTTTTTGGACTTGGGTTTAATCCTACTGGTATATGTACATTCAGGGAATTTTGCCATGAGTGTTTAAACGAGAGTTTAGGGATACAAAAAGAAAAGATTCTTCCTCATAAAAATAGAAGATTTTTTTTCCATGCACAAGTAAATAAACTTCATCTGATTCTTTTTCCTAATATATTTTGCTGCATTGCACTGTTCTTGTAATGTCTTATGGATTTTTTAATAGCAGATATTGAAATATTGAATATTTTCAGAACTTTAGACTGAGTATTATTTCCATAGCTCTTGCACCCCTGAGCACACTTATGTTATTGTTAGGTTCACAGAAAATTGATTCTCAGTACAATACTCATCTAAAAGATATCATCTATGATTTCTCTCTTGAGCACTCTGAAGGAATACATTGCATATTGCCATAATGTGAGGTAGTTTTTAACTTATCCTTTAAGAAATAAGAACAAATAAAGAATCAATGATTTTGCTTTATCAAGTTTTTTTTTCCCATCACTTAAACATACACCATAGATTTCCTGCTAAAATTTTCTTCACTGAAATATTCTCTTTCCCCATTTGCAACATTGTTCCTAACCCTGAACTTCAGGTGCTGTACAACCAAAAAGGCCCTTAAATTTCTTTGGGTCAGCTTTGTTAGATTAAGGATGTACCTCAGACAGGCTTGTATTGCATCACATTACAGATTTAGTGTCCATAACTTTTCTGGAATGATATACAACTTTTACACATTGATCTATAATTTCGATCATACTGTCATGAGATAGCGACATGCCTTATTCATAAGTTCATTTTTCTTGAGTAACATGGATTCATTCTAAAAAGAGAAGAAAACATGGATTTCATACCACATAGGATCAATATGATTTCCCTTTTATAAAAGAGTAACCTCAAAATTTATACCCTGGTAGGAAAACAGCTTAATGAAATAACTCTCTTTTATTAATATCATTATTGACTCAGAACAGAAAAAAGCTCTAGGACAGCAGCTCTGAAATAATTTCTTGAGCTTTTACTCCATCACTTTGCTATCTTGAATCTTCAAAGATTTATTCAGCCATAGTTACCAAAAAAATTAATAGATTGTTTTAAAATAATTTATTTCAAAACTTATCCTTGATGAGCATCTTTCTGGACAGTCAGCAGAGCACCATCCTGTAAAACTTCATTTTTGATTAAAGTTGAATTTTTTATTATTTTTGATTAAGGAGAAGGAGCTAATAGTCAAGTCACTCTCCACTATAAAAAAGCTGTAAGATAATGCATTTGCCTAGGAAGTATGAGAGAGATCATTCCTATTCTGTCATTTGCAATATAAGAGGGACTGAAACTAAAACATCCAAAGAAATTTTGTAAAAGCTGATTACTTAAATTTCTGGATTAGTGTTCTCAAAACTAGGCTGTTGTTTAAAAAAATATCTTCAACAGAGATAGCAATGGCACTGCACCAGTAATTTTGAGATTTTTTCAAATTTTTGAAATTGTTTTGACTACAAAGCTTTGAGCTTTAATTTAGAGGCATCTTAATATGCTATGGGAGTTTAGAATATACTTTAGAATACACTTGATTGTATTCTTCCAGGGACTGTCCAAGCAGTTAAATATGAAATCTGCAAGTAGGCATTCAGCCCAGACAGGACAGGGATGAAGGATGCAAGTTTTTATTTCACAGTGATATAGGCAGTTATATTTATTTTCCTGGGAAACAGTCTGCTAGGGGCTCTTGAGAATGTAAGTGGATTGGTAGAGTTTTAATGAGACGGAGGTAAAATGAATGTACTGAAGTTACAAACTAGGCACTTAGATGTTCTTTCAGATCTCGCCCTAGAACTGTCAGAACTGCACCAAAATGTGACAGATCAAGGAAAACTTTTTCAATCACTAAGACTGGCTGTAAAAAAGTACTGAAGTAGCAATATTTATAATAGTCTGCATGAATTTCTAAAATTAACGTAATCTGTAACGTAACGTAACATAAATGAAAACGTAACATTTTCATTTGTTGTGATGTGTTAGAGAAATCAAGGGGGTTTTTATTTATTTGGAGTTTTATTTGGTTTGGGGGGGGGTCACTCTTTTGTAATAATTACAGATATTCAGCTACTGTAATTCTACAGAATGCACTGAAAAATAGCTAAACATTAAATTTTAGCCTGATAGATACATTTTTCTCAATAGTGTGTGAGACTTTAAAGTGCAAACAAAGAGAAGAAATAGGAATTAGGTAAAACAGAAAGTCAGATCCATTATATTTTAATTTTGTGATTTGGCTGAGTAAAATTGGAATAGAACTCATGCCTTGCCCCAGAAGTACAATTTCATTCCTTGAGCTGAATGAAATGCCTGCTGAGCTAAGTTTCTATTACTGTAGCCATGGCAATTCCTGTTTGAATGATCCAGCAAAATGGAATTCTCTCCTAAATACAAACTCCCTAGAGAAAATAAGCAATTAAACAACAACAGAAGCAAAAGAATATTTACAGTGTCTATTATAATTACATCTAAACTGTTAAATTTCTTCTATGATAACATCCTTTGATAACATCCTTTGATAACATTCCTGTGAGGTGTGGAAAGCAGCATTACACACAAAGTAAATACCATAATGATCACTTCAAACAGTCAGGCTGGTAACTGATGGTCATTCTAAACATGATGGGGTCATAAGAAGCAAGTATCTCAGACATGAATGTGTCAGCATGTCTTTATGCCTGTATTAGCATAACCTTGGCATAACTAGGTCTGTCCTAGAAAGGTTGCTATGATACATAGCTATCCACATTTTACATGAAAAAAGAAACTGATGATGAATTAGAAAATTTGACAGAAAGTTATTATTCTGCATAACCTGGTACAATAATGTAAGACCAAATCTAATCTCACATATGAGAAAAAATTCGTTGGTATTGGCAGAATTTCAGTCAGGGCACAATTGTGGTTTAAATTCTAAAAAGTATTTAGCTGATGAAGTTGCCCACTCATATACCAAATACAGTTTTTTTAGAATTGGAAACAGGTATGTTTTTTCACAAGCACAGAATCAACAGAACTGTACAGTCTCCCATTGTACTCATCCATCTTCACAATACTACTGTTAAAAGTCAAAAAAAACCCTAGCACAGCAGTTTGGAAGAAAAATGACTGTCTTTTATAAAACATATCAAGTGGGTCTATGTTGAAAGAAGTAGATGAGATACACTCAAATATGCATAGAATGTTTATGTCATCAATGTATTCTTCTAATTAATAAATAGTACTTTAAAGAATTGCAATTCTGCATCATTAGTGCTTTTCAGTCTTCAACATGTTGAGTACAGTTGGAAATAAGTGTTTTCACCACTTTCAAACAAGTTATATTCTCCCTTAATATTTGTCAACTAAAGTCACAGAAAATACCCGATGAAATCTTTACATGTAATATTAGAAGTCTCATTTAACCTTATAAACACTTATATTTTCCATTTTTGCATTTTCTTACAGGAATTTTACAGTTGTTAATTCAAAAATCATTGTTGTTACTATACGACCTGAGCCTAAAACTACAGATTCTTTCCTGGAGATAGAACTGGCCCACCTATCTAATGTAAGTACAAAGATAGTTGATATGCTTTTACAAGAGTATTTGCCAGATCACATGAGAGAAAATAAGGTGTGTTGTTTTAAATATCAGGTAATAAAATGCAGTTTAACTTCTAAAATTTAAGCCCAGTAACAGTGTAACAATCTTTGAAAGGAATGTGTACTTGTTTCATGCATGCATATAAAGAAAAAACGTTGTTTTGTGAATGTTGAGGGTTTTTGTTAAACAGCAATTTCTAGTGAATAGTTTCCATTAAATGCTTTCATGATTACAATTGAAAATGTATTATTGTACTGACTACTAAACCTTTTGCTCCCTGCATAAGTCATAGAGCTATGATAGTTCTTCAGGCCTTTTCCTCCTTTCTTTCATTATTTTATAGAAGCCAGTTTTTACTTAACCCTTTGTAGCAGACTGCAAAAATGCTCTGGTTCCAGTTTAACTTACAGTCCTCATAAATGCTTTAGACTTCTTGTGCAATCATTTAAATTCTATACTTTTCCGGCTTTAAATTCACATTAAAAATGTTATAAATATGAAAAAAATAGACTTTATTTCCAAATATATGAAAAACATAAAGACTTTTTTCTTTCTGTTTTTAGCAGTCTCCCAGAATTTACAGGGAGAATAAAATATATCTTTTGTGGAAATTTTTTGTCATATACAATATTGGGAAAATAATGTTAAATAACAAGCATGGGGGTAATTTATGTGAAGGCACAATATATAAAATCTCTCTATGTTATTAAGAGCTAGAGTGTGCTTTGAATAAAGTCGTAAAGGGTCGGTTAGAAGAGACAGTTACTCGAGCTTTTGAAAATAACACTGTTACACAAGAATCTTTAAAGCCGTAATTTTTAAGTTAAAAATGGTTATTCAAGTGGTCATATAGAAACAATTCAGCTAGAGAAGTTCCAAATATTTCAGTCAGTAGCAAAATTGAAGTAGTGAGTCTGGTCAAAAGTGTAAAGAAAACTTTTTGAACTCTAGACCTTTTATTAACATTTTACTCAAGTTTGAAAAAACTATTTTGCTACCAATGGTCATAATGACCTGCCATTCAGCTCCCGGAAAAACAGCCATGCAAAGAACATCTCAGTGAAAATTTGGCAGAAAAAAGTGAGCAGAGGAACATCAACTGAGCTGACTCCTTACCTTTCAACAACATTAAAAAGTATTGATGAAGGATTGTGTTGATTTGGAGTTTTATGGTTCTCTGTTTCAGTTTATTCATAAGATGGTTTAGGACATGTAGATTTCATTTTCTGTTTTGTTTTATTTTCTTTCAAACCTAAATTACATTGTATATATTAGGAGAAAATCTCAATCTTTAATGTAACTTTTGGTTCTATCTGGTATTTCACTAAAGGTATTACAAAGTATTTGCTGAAGTAAACAGAAATTAATCCTAAATATCAGGGAAAAAATCAATCACCTTTGAAACAGAATACATACTTTGATTTACTAGGATCATTATTAGGAAGAATTTATGGTAATTTTCAATGCTAGATTTTATAATTATTATTTTAACAATGATTGGGAGGCTATTACACAAATTTCAGAATATGACATTAATGTTTTGAAACTGAAATCATTACTTGCAAAAGTAACAGGTCAAGTGGCTCATGGGGTAACAGGTAAGAAAAAAATTCTCATTAATATCGACATATGCAAGAAAAGAAATTTTAAATTTATATAAGAAAATAATACTAGTAAGCAATTTATCAGCATTGAAAATATTTCTAGAGCAAACATAAGGTAATATAACAAGCGCAACACAAGCAGGACTACACTAATAAAAGGTTGAACTGATGACCCTAGAAGATGAAATTCTACAAAATTCTTAGAAAGGGCTTTCTTTTTCATCTTTTTATTTTATCTGTCTCTTTCATTAATTTACAGAGCAAGTCTTTGCCAAGTTCGAAAAACTTGGAAATTAAACTTCATTGTTACAAAAGATAAGATTAGAGATGCTGATTGTCACCTTGCTTTGGCAACCTTTCAGTAACAGAATATTAATTAATATTGTATGAGCTCATGTCTTGACAAAGCAAAAAGATAATAGTTTTTCCAATACATATCAGATAGTTTCTCAGGTTTGGTTCAGTTTTTGTCCTATAATATAATCCAGAGAAGCATCAATTGTTTGGATCAAATTTTTATACATAATATAATTATGTAGGATCTTAATCCACCTGAATATACAAGTTGGATTGGCAGATACAATGACCATATATTGCTCCAGAAAATCTGTGAATACAAATCAGTTATTTAATTTTAATATGTTTAAAGATTTGGTCATTTGTGTTCAAGACTTAGCCTTCATAATGGAACTTTGGTTAAAGGAAATAAGGCTGTAGATACACAGAAATTAGATTTTGTAAATTTGAGTATTCCTTTAGACTAAATCCACCTCTTTGCTATAATTTTCTCAGCTGAAAATAAGGACTTATTCTATTATAATATATTACCCTAGAACGAGCTTTATGTACATACAGCAAGATAAAACCATTGTTAATATATCCTTAATATTTGAACATTATATAGTAATGGCTCAGAGATTAAGCATTATGTCAGTTAAATAGATTAATTACCAAAGAGAAAATAAAATATGCTCTCTTTCATCTGATTTTTTTAATGTCTCAATGTTATATTTGTTTTTTCCAAACCTTTGTTCTTACAAATGCTCTTCATTTATTCAGAACAGTTTGTTTGCAAATTGATTTAATGATGACATTTTAAGCATTTTGTAGAACATGCCTACTAGTACATAGGAGTATAGCCACACATTTGTTCTTTCACCTCCTTATCTACTGACTAAATAAAGTAGATAAGATACTATGAAAAAGATGGGCAAATGGATCATTTTAAAAGAGGCTAATATAAGGCTAATTAAAGTCAGGGTTTAAATACCAATTTATTCAAAATTTATAAAAATTTCTTCGTTTTTTTATCCAGTTCATTAATAAAACTGGAGGATTTTCTGTTGGAGGAAGTGCAAACCACAATTGCATGTGCTGTTTGAAATTTATTGCATGATATTTGGATTTGTAGATAAATACAAATATAACAGCTGACCAGAGTGGAATGTGGGTTGCAATACATCATTGCTCAGTTGGTTAGAGTTTTGTGGTAATAACAAGTAGCATCACAAGGTTGTGGGTTCAATCCCCATATGGCCATTCACTTAAGAGTTGGGCTTGATGATCCTTGTAGATCCATTTCAATTCAGAATATTCTGTGATCTTTGATTTAGAGAACATTATATTTGGTCTTATAAACTGTGGACATGTAGAGGAATATGGTCACATTTTTCCAGTAGTTTGATTAAAGGGACACCAAAGCAATCTTTTAAAAAAATGCACAACTCAAACAGAATCCTATTTACTCTAAAGAGAATATGAACTCTCACCTTCTGACAGCACTGAAGTTTACTCCAGGGCCACCTGGAGAATAACAAGCCAGCAGTAGCATAGGACATGAAGCTTTCAATGCGGCTGAAAACCCTGGCTACAAAACACAGTTGGCACTGTGCTGGATAACTGTCAAAGTTGCCAATCACATCTCAAAAGTTCAATTTTATATGCCAGACAGCAATATATACACATACACACTCACACACATATGCCCATTTTTGAGATATTCAAGTAATGTACTGTAGCGTATAAATCAATGCCACAGCAGTTGTAAACACTAATGAACATAGTAGCTGCTTCCTAGGCTGCAGCTGAGTAATTAGCTGGTAAGAGCACTGCCCTCACAGAGAGCCGTGGCTGTTGGGGGCAGCTCTACAACAGCAGTGCAACATTGCCAAGAGGTACCCCAGAAAGGCTGTGAAAAAGGGAGCAACAGATTAAAGGCAAAGAGGCAAATACAGAAACAAGATCTTTGTGGTCCCAGCGGTGCTTGAAGGGTATTTGATCAAGTATCAAAGGAGGAAGAAGTTCTGAAAGGGTGCTGCGCCCTTGCAAGCTGCCACTTCTGCTGGAACAAACACTCCCACAGGACTTTCTTGTGGACCAGGAGTAATATTTATCCTGCTTCCCCTGTTTTTGCCTAATCTCTCATTAGTGACTGCAATAGCCAAACAAACTCTTTCTTTTCATTTGAATACATTTCAAAGAGAGAAAACTGTGATCTGACAGCAATTTTATCGTGTTTCAGTTTTCTGCAAAGGTTTTTATTCCCCTTATTTTGTAGATTTTTTTCTGAAAGTGTTTTTGTATTCATTCTATTTGCACTGTGGGAATAGCAAGCATAAACTCTATGATGTCCACAGCTGGGAAAAACAAGTCTTAGATCTGAGAGATGCAAAGCCTTATTATGATGCAGCTATAGAAGTATGTTTTTAATATCTATATAGCTGTGACAGATGTATCAGAAGTAAAACTTCTTCACCTAGCCTTACTATACAAATTAATGCTCTTTATAAAATTACATGTTAAAGAAAATTTAATTCTTCACTGATAGTCTTTTAATCCTGTTTCTTACCCTTCTGTCTCTTAGTCCATCAATGTATCTGAAAGCTCCTGGCAAGTGATGCAGGACCTGGTCTCCAAATCTCAATTGGCCTATTATCCACTTCTTTGTCCTGTGCCCTCTTCCCCTTCCTCTTCTTTATATTATAAATACTTCAGGAGATGGAGCATCCTTTATTTATGTTTGTACAGTGCTATGTAAATATAAAGTGCCATAAGTATATGCTGGTTTTAAATATTTATACTCTACTCATAAAATTCAATGCAGTCAGCAAAATACTGAAGTAGAGGTTCAAAAATTCCCTAAATGCCTCTCTCAAAAGCATCTGAAGAAGGACCTTTTTTATCTTTGACAAAGAGGTAGATGGAATAATTTAAATATTTAATAGATTTTTACTTTACAGGTTGCCAAATTTTTCTATAAATAAATCATTTTTGAGAATAAAATATTAAGGTATGCTTTGTTTATATAAAAGTGCCTTTATATCTACTGCATCTCCTGTGCTAGCACTGTTCACTAGCACTGACATCCAAAAATAGTGAACTCCACCTGTTTCTTCAAATCACTTATGATTTTTAAAAAATATATATTTATTCTATATTTAATTTAGTTCTGACTCCTGGGAAAATCTAATGCTTATAGTGAACAGGAATATAGTTTAGCAGTTTTAAATACTTCTAAGTCAATCTGAGTGAATTTCAATTTTGCCTCAATGCTTCCAAGGCAACAAAATAAACATGAATAATTTTATAGATTTTTCAATTTCCCAAAAAGTTCTCCATAGTTCAGTGATTTGTAAAAAAACCTAGATTCCCATTCTGTTCTAAATCAAATCAGAAATCTTCCACAGCTTTTGAGGAGATGGGAGCCGGTATTGTAAAGCTCAACCACAAAAAAATATTTTGAGAAAAAAATTGCTGATTTAGGACCTAATTGAAAAAACCTTTGGACACTAAATGTGGGGTCTGCAAATCTGAAATCCCAACTTCAAGACATTGTGCCCAACATCTACTTAAAATTTTTAAAGCTATTACTGATTTTGACATCCAAGTTCCTAAGGGGTCTAAAGTTCTTCCTCTAAAAACACTAGAAATGTTCAGTCAAGACTCTTAAAAGATTAACTGTTATCTCATATTTTACTTCCACGAGAATATACCAAATAAACAACTTTATGTTTTCCTTATCTTAGCAGAGAGTGCGCATATACTCTGATCTGAGGTTCAAGTGCCTTCAAAATATCCTATAAGAATTAACTGTAAGCTTTTCCTATTTCAGTGGCATCAATTCATCAGAGTATGAGGATGATCTTGTAGGAGGAGACTCAAATAAATTTTTAGGTTAAGCATGACAAATATTTTTGCATACGGATAACTAATAGGTCTGTTTGTTTTCTTCTTAGGGCACATTGAATCCCTACTGTGTGCTGTGGGATGATTCAAGAATGTAAGTGACAGATGTTTGCTTCTATTGCTATAGCTCAAATATTACAAAGTACCTAACAATATTTAAATAGTTGGTCAGTAAATGGGTTGATACAAGGGCGGAGAAAGTGAACCTTTGACAGAGTGGAAGTACTGGATTCTCCAGTCACTTGGCTTCCTTTTTGCAGATATATAAACTGAAATATAACAATATCTCACCAGAAAGAGACTCCTCATGTAGTGATTTTAATCTGCTTTTTCAAGATTAAAATGAGAATGGCTAAGAACTGTATTCGTTCATGGTAGTTGCTGGGCAACAAGCAAGTGTGTAAATGATAACTAAGGAAGACTCCCATTTGTTACTGCAGGGAGAAATACAATTTTCAAGATCCCCACAGCAATCTTCATTTTAGTTGGTACAAATTTTCATTTAAGTTTATAAAAATAATACCTGTGTACTAAGCAGTGAAATCCTACTATTAGTCTTCTACATTTTTTTAGTGTTTTACTTCTATAGCAAAAAAAGAAAGTATTGCTGTAAGAAAGCAAACTGGTAAAATCCAGTTGTGGTTTAAAATTAATTCCAAATTTGTGCAGTTGTAATTTGCTGCATTAATCTATCACAGTAAATCTCCCATTAAAGTGAACTTTGAATTGATGCAGAATAAGTGTTTCAAGAAGGATCCCTTTATGGTTGCCATGTTATTTTTTTTGAAAAATGATGTTGTACTTCTTATATAAGACATATATTATATATGTCTTATAATACATATCTACAGTGTTAGAAATTGCATGATTTTTGTGATTTTGTGAGTGCTTTTCTCCTTGAGCTTGGACTTACATCAGCACACTGACGGCTGAGAAACAACATTATAGTATAGTAGAGAAATGTGAAACTTTGGATATGATACTAGAAGTCTTTCCAAATACAAGCAGTACTGTGGTCTGTACCTCTGCAAAAGAATCATAATACCATTATTTGCCAGTAACATCATAGTATTCAATTCCCATGAAATCTGTGGAATGAAGTACATGAAAGACATCATATTATGCCTTATTAGGAGCACATAAAGTGCAAAAGATTTGGAACATGTTCTTTGTTTTCACAGTATTTTGCTTATACAGGAGTGGTACAGTGCTTTAATTATATTTTTTTATATGGGTTACTTTCAGTACTGTGTATTTAGAGCACATGCTCTGATTTCATTGTTCCAGTCCAGAATATCAAAGGCACATTTGAGTGTAATTAGACTACTAAAAAAACCCCAACACCATGCTGTATATTTGACAATGTGATTAAAATATTTTATTCAGGTATTTGGAATGAATGTGTGAAGAAGTCACAAACAAATGCATTTTGTGCTTGCCACTTGTTTTGCATTTCTCTTAGTATATTTTATGGAGAAGTTCAGTGCTACATATAAGTACTGCATTCAATATGCTTCAGAATCTAGATTGAAAAGTAAACTTTTGAAACATCTAAAATTTACATAAAGCTTACATAAAATAGTCTGAGGTTTTTGAGGGAGAAACATGCACTTTTGTGTTCTGAAGGATATCTTTTCTAGGCATATTATTTAATAGTAGCTATTGAATATGCTAGAAAATGTGAAGACTGGGGGTGTTCTTGGAGATGTGTCCATTTTTAAAAGTAATATGAGCCCTGAAATATTCCCAATAAGATGTAACGCAGCAAGGTCTGCATGGACACCACTGTCACTTGTTTTGCACATATATGTGTGATATTTTTTGAAAATGTGACATTATCTCTTATCAGAATGTACAATAGCAAGAGCAAACTTCTACTTTTTTCCTCCATCCCTTTGGAGAATATCTCTACTGTTAGCTTATTCAAAATTTATTTTCCTATTTTTTCATAATTTTGTTTCTTTTTCGTTTGGATCATTTTATTTGTATTTGTATTTATATTTGAAGTATTTCAGAATTTGTACTCTGACATTGTGAATTTTAAATTCTGAAAGCTTTATAATGCTGAGTCAGTGCTCTTATAATTTATAAATCTAAACAAAAAATATGTAGAGGACTATACAATTGGTTAAGTGCTCATGATTATGTTGGATTCTTGGTGGCTTGGTTTTCTTTTATTTTTCTACTTTTTCTACGTCTCAGGAACTAGTTATCTTCACCAGAAGGCAACTGGATTTGATGGATTAATAGCCTAATTCACATTGCAAATCCCACAGAGCTGTGATGTACTCATGTCCTTCCAAACAGGATAATTTTTGCATAACCAGGACTTGGCAAGCATTTTGGAATACGCCCAACAAAAAGTAGTCTACTTTAGTTGAGGGTGCTTAACTAATCATTAGTCTGTCATGAGTCAGGTGTTTTAAATTAAGTGGTTTTCAGATGAAAACTCTCTTTGCTTTTATCATTGGTATCCAGACAGCAGCAACCTCTAATGGGCTTTTCCACTTTTTTAGCCACTTCTCCCACACCTTTATCTGCATTGGAAATTCACATTTGGTAAATGATACTGCCTCCACTGATCTCATCAGTTTAATGCTTCTCCAGCAGCAAGGAAAGCCTTGTCTAACTGGATTTTGGACATGCTTTTCAGGAGATTGATCAGTGATTATGGTTCTCTGACTTCCATCCTTGAAGAAAGTTCTGGATCTCTGAGCTGTTTAATCACACCAGATCATGAAACTTATTCTACTGCCATTGGTATCTGTGACAATTTGGTCATCCTAACTTTGGTACATGCAGTTTTAATCCGTTCTTTCTGTGAGATTTGGTGATTTTTGCCTCTGATTATGCTTTATAAGGTTTCCCATTTATCAAGCTGGCAGCCTTGTGCCCTTTCTGTAGGCATCTAGTCAAAGGTGTGTACAATATCAAGACAGGGGAACTAAATAACAAAATAGTATGTCATGTATTAAACTCAATCCAATAATGCAACATTTTATTTCAGTTTATTATCCCAAAGTATAGAGCACATCTCTCTGTGGTGATTGAAACCAGGCTTTTGTATGATTTCTGGTGCTTCCTTTGATACTTCCAGATTCCCTACACAAAGCTGGTAGCATCAGTTGTGTGTAAGTGGTGATTTTTCCCCCTCGGAAATGAATGATAACTTCACCTACTCATTTCAGAAAATGTATTCAGATGTTGCCTTCAGTAAAGTGTTAGGATACTGAATGCTTCTCTGCCTAGCTCATAGGAAAATTCTTGGAATATTTTTACTTAACATTCTAAGGAGAAACAATTCAGTTCCGTAAACCAACCAACCAAAAAAATCAGTTGTGTCTTTTCTCTTTGCATTATCTAGCATGAGCAAACAATCCCCACTGTCAGGAACAGTTTGTGGTACATTATTTCAAGTGTCTCAGTCTCACAAAGAGAAGGAAAAGGAGTTGGTCAGGTACTAGTGCTGACTTTCCTACCCCACAGAAGTAATTTTAAAGATTTAAAAATGAAACAAAACTTGAAAGCTTTTCTTTTGTCCTTCCTAGCTTTCTGGAAAGGGAAACAAGAGAGGATAGGGAGACAGTAAAAACAGTCTCAACCAACAGTTGGGTCACCTGTCCTAGCTGTGTCTCCTTCCAGCCTCCCAAACACTCGCAGCCTCCTCACCAGCACGGCAGCATGAAAAGCACAAAAGGCCTTGGCTCTTTGTAAGCCCTGCTCAGCAATAACATAACATCAACCCTGTGTTCAGCTCAAATCCAAAACATAACCCCATACTAGCCACTGTGAAGACAATTCTGTCCCAGTCAAAAGGCGCATAATGAATCTCTAGCATCTATGAAAGTTTGGTCTGAAAAAATCAGGACCCAGCCTGGTCCTGTCTTAGAGACCCAGCCCCTGGAATCTTGAACCAGGGTGCAGGATTCAAAACACAGGAGGCTGGAAAGGTAGGTGCCACAGTACTGAATGTGGGGAGTACCACCCTGACATGCAACCCTCAGCTAACACCACTGCAGTGAGGGCATGGAAGGTGGGTTAGATATGTTGGGCCGCAGAGAGGAAGTGATATCTTCCATGGGAGTTTCCAGAGTCACCAACTGATTAGCAAAATAGTGCAGCTGGTGTTTGTTCTTTTAGAAGTGTGTTGGACATAATGTGGGCACACATGTTCTCCACAGGACGGAGTCAGTTGCTGCTGCACATCTGTATGTGGTGCAACATGACATCTCACAGCAGTGGGTGAGGAAGGGGTTTTAGTATTCTGAAGCGCTCTCTGCCAGTTGCTGCAGAAGGATGTCATAACAGTATGACAGCATTTTATTTGACCATATGTGTGCTCATAATAGTTTGTGCCTGCTGACTGTACAGTTGGAAGAAGTACAATGCAATTAGCTGAAATTTTTAATATTGCAAGAATTTTGACCTGGTTCAGTTTTAGATTAGGACAAGTGGTACATCTGCTCTATTTTTTTTTTCCCTATTGCTATGCAAGTTTCCATGGGCAGTGGTTTAGATTTTCTACCCTTAAGCTGTATGAAAGTATGAATACCCATATATGCAAAATGACAAAATGCATACATTTATATAACTTTAAAATTACACTCTAGACATATTGTGGCATCCTCCATTTAAGAGGGTTTAAAAAAGTTTACAATTGCTTTTTTTTAAAATTATGCCCTACAGCTTTTAATTATTTTTCTCCTGTTGTCCCTGGATACCAGTCTGGAGAACTAGTCCATTAAAGGAATTCTTCAATACAAATAAACAGGAGTCTACCAGCTAGTTGTGATTTTCTGCAACTCAGCTTTACAATATAAACTTGTGTGCATGCCAACAAACAACTTACACATTTTGTTGCCCAGTGGTAAAGTTGACAGGGAACACTGCTCTGCTATGTCTCTCTCCTCTCCACTTTGATTTTTAAAACTAGCACAATGGACCATTAAAGGTTTGGGTTGTTTTTTTGGGGTTTTTTGTCCTATCCTTGCAAACCTTTGAAAATACATTCACAAGAACTCTTTATAGCTTTCGTCAAAATGTGTCAAATTAATCATCAAATCATTAGAATACCTTAAGTCAGAATTTTCTTCTGAAAATATTAATAGTAACATCTCCTTACTTTATATTATTTCACAGTCATATTACTTTTGTCCCCAAAAATATATTGAGGAAATTGAATGACAGTAAGTACAGTTTGGCAGTACATGCCAGATAAAGCTTTGCGTCTTCCGTTGACTGCAGTCAGCCTTGTTGGTTCAGCTTTACAATCAGACTTTACTTCTGGCAGCTTTTTCAAGGCAGAAGATTCTCTTTCATGTTAGTTTCTATGCTTATGTTCTTTAACGAACTTAGAAGATAAATGCCTCCTGGAATGCCTATTTTTATGAAGAACTTTCTGTAGTGGAGCCTGTGTAATAGCATACTACACATTGTGTTCCTGATAGTCCTGCATAAGGACTTGGAAGACTTTACACAATCATGTTCTTTTTTATTAAAAGCATATGGAATGAAAAACCAGATCCAAACTCCTTTGCAGACAACTAAAAGGCTTTGACTGATTTGAATCAGATCAGATCAAGTGGAGAACCATGCAAGCCATGCAAGACCTAAATTTAAAAATTTTTAAATTCACAAACTGTTAAGATTATACTGTAATGCAGAAAATTAATTCTGAAATATTGTACAATATAAATGGAGTTTCTTTATGTTGGAAAAGAGACCAAAGTTTTCTTTGCTTAAGTCATACATTAAATGAATCAGTATATATGGGAGGAATTTATAATTTAGTACTTTTTTTGTAACACTGCTCTTCACTAACACCTACACGGCCATGAACAGAGCTTACATGGTGTGCTGAGACTTACAACAACAAAAAAAATCAAATTAAGTCTTGCTAATAAGTTCACTTTTTAATTTTTATGGGGTGATTAATCAACTCCATTTGTTGAGAACTCAATTGCTATTTATTGCTGTTATGTAAATGTAGATTTTCACAAACTAAAAATAGTGGTTTCTTGTAATATCAGGCAATTTAAATTCTGGAATGTAAGTAAAAAGAACCAGTGATTGTATCTTCATAATCTAATTTAAAGATTATAATTGGACTTTTGACAGATTTTTAGTTATAATGAGGACAAAAGATAATTGAATTTTGAATAAACTTCACTACAGAAAACAATCAGTCATGATTTGTATCTAGGTTTCCAGAAAAATTCATGGATCTTACTAAGTCAAGTAAAATGCAATTGGGTTTTTCTTGATAAAACTTCACCAAGAAATGCAACAGACAGGACCTGGTAGTTCAGCATGGGGCTGGCCTTGGACTGACTTATAGGAGAAAACAATGTTTACCGAATAGAATACACCTTCCAAAAGTACAAAATAGCACAATTGCAACTGCAGAAGTTTAGCAACCTTTCTCATTTATGTCATGTACCTCTTAAAGGTTTTTACATCTGCAAATTTAAAAGCAATTTAACACAGAGGTTCATACCACCCTCCCTGTTTTACAGCTAGGGGAAACTAGAACATGATGAAAGCAAACCTGTTCATCCAAGTTCACTCATTAAACCCTGGTAGAGTTAGAGATCCAAATTCCTGAGTCCTAAGTGACAGTGTTCCCTAGCTGTTCTCAAAGCTAATATCATTCTCCTGCCATGAAGCAGATCTCTGAAGCATAAATAGTTTTTAAGTTATATTTCTCATTTTTTTCCCATTTGATGATGAAAAATTATCATCTCTGATGATCTCATGACTATTTTTTGTTTTGGAGAATTAAGCTCTGTTTAACCAACAGTAGTGCAGAAGCACTAAAGATCCTTGTACTATACCATCCTTAAATAAAAATACAATCTTCTTGTGCCACCAAAGAAGTTGAATAATCTGGGGAATATTTGCTTGTCCATGTGAGAAGAGCTATGCACCTATTCCTTTGAAAATAGGGTTACAGGTCCCGTGCATAAAATTCCTTGTAAGTTAATCATATTATTTGTTTCTTTTAAATTTATTTGCAGTCAGTACAAAAAAAAAATTCCCAACAAAAGAGAACTACAACTGGTATAAATATAACTAGCTTTAGTAATATGATAAGGAGAATTTAATATAATATAATACAATGTATTTTTTACCACTTACAGAGTGTAGGTTTGTCTTTACTTGAAAATGTGTGCATCTAATTCTCCTGAATTAGTAAGTATTCCCTCTGATAAATCAAACATCATGTGATTCACTGAAGTCTGGTCTCACAAGTGTTTTTTTGCAAAATGACCTTAAACATTTGAAATTGTGTTTTGAAATTCATCTTAGAGGTCATCTTCCAACTCTAGCAGTTGTTCTTGAATTGTCAACATTGAAATCGCATCTCTGCCCGATAAAACTGTAAAACTACTTCAAAACCAGTCAAACACATGTCCAGTGTGAATCTGCCATGTTATCAATCGGTATCACAAATATACACACTATAATGCTGTATCAGCATCTCACTGACCTCTCAGACCTTTACACATAATTAATCTTTTGCTGAATCTCTGAGCCAAAGTTGAGTAAGATGAGCAGATTCAGTAAAATCTCTTCCTGGACCAGTCACTAGAGGGAAGCAAAGACCTTCACGTGCCTGTTCATGACGTCAATCAATGTGTATGTCCTCGCTGACAAAATCTGGTCAGTATTCAATCTAAAAATATTTAAAAGGCTTAATTGGTGAAAAATAACCCTTTATATATATATATATATATGTAGTTTATTTCCAGAGGCCATTGTCATTAAAATGTAGTTATTTTTGTGAGTCATGTTTTCAGAATTTGAATCTAGACAAGAAATTCAGTGCAGAGTGGATAGAGAAGACAGGTTTAAGACTTGCAGGCTTTGATGCATCCCAATATTCAGAAAAATAAATTGAAATATTAGTAAATTAGTAGCTATGCACTTGTATCTTGTTGCAAAATCCAAGATAAAATCTACCATTTTCTTGATTCTCCCTTAGTTATCCATGTTTCCATTCCATTCCAATTTTTTTTGGTGGTACTTAAAATCTCATGCTGTATAAAACAGTTTTTCAGTATATACCAGATAAACAGATCAAAAGAACATGAAGTCATGCACTCTGTCTCAGCACAGAGAAAGCATAACGTGTGTATGTATCAACTCATATTTATCTTACAATCTGTGAGAGATTATACATGGAGGAGGTTTACCATATACTATATTTTTACTGTAGTTAATTCAAGCCAGTTCTACTTACATTCTTTCCCATGAGCTAGGCTGGTTTAATTCCTTTAAAACAGAATTGACTCAAGGGCAATGCTGCATTTGATAAAATGTGACATTTGATTAAAGGAATATATCTGATATAAATTGAATTAGCCATAAAACTGAAATGACCAGAAACAAGGATAAAAATAATGTTTGTGGGTTTATCACTTAAAATTCTGAATTATTTAAAGATCACAGGGACAATATTTGTATAACTTATCACTTCATTTGAATAGAAGATATTTTATAAAGCTTAAGTTATGCAGGGTGGCCAGACCTTAATGAGAATAATACAAATGTATATCAGGATTTAAGTGAGTTTAAATGGAAGGTAATATGCTAGATGAAGAGCTCCAAGCAAAGCAATTTCACAGAAAAACCAGAACTGTTGTGTTGAATAGCTGCTAGATTATGGCTAAATAGATTTTTAGCTGAAAGCATGGTGTAGTTGTGATGGTTTTTTAATGTTATCATCATCTTCTCTGATAATGCTGAGTAAGAGAAATTTCTTGTATAGCTAGTTAACTAAATGTAATATACATATACATTCAAGTGCATGTGCTGGGGATAACATTCTGCAATCATGCTATTATTCAAAGTAATGGAGTATATAATATAATTCTAAATTTTACAGGCTATAGTTACAGTTCTTGATGCTCATGTTATCCTAATGATGCAATTTCTAATGGTTGTCTTTTCTGTTCTATCTACCAATAACTATGGAAGCAAAGCAAAATATCTCTGCATATACCAAAAACATGCATCAAAATGCCATTATGTGACTGTCAGTTGATGACTTAATATTATTATGATCCTGATGTCAAGTTTACCAATAGATCCTTAGAAGGCCCAGGCTTAAAACCGGATTTGGAAAACAGAACCAGAATCACACCACAGGTATTGACACAAATCCAGGAGTCATTCCATCAACATGAATGGCAATAATTATGGGATTGCATGTACTGACATGTAGAGCAATAGAGAACTAGAAAAGTAAGATCACTGCTTATAATGAATCTGATATATTTGTATGCTTAGCCTGTAAAAAGTACATTATTTTGACCAGACTTAAAACTAAAACCTTTAGGTTTATACTAAGTCACAATTGCTATTTTGACTGAAATATGGAGCTATTACATTTCTTTTTTAAATGTCAGTGTGTACTTCTTTGATACCTGCTCAGTTTTAATGGTTATTCACAAAAATAAGCTATTGTTTTAATACATCAAAATAGCTTGAAAGGTAAATATATAAAATATGAGATAATAACACACAAACAAAAAATACTCTAAAAAGTTATTTCATTCTAACATCTTCCAATTGCATTTAGCCAATATAGTGCCCTGCAACTAGTACAAAAATTCTTAAAAGAGAGCAAGAGTCAGCAGCATTCAGGAGGCAGTCTAATCTCATTTTAAGCAGTTTAGACTCTAAAAGTCTAAAAGTCTAAGCATGTACAGGACGAAGTTGATAGTATTTCTTCCTATGCACATCACATCTTCAGCCCATTCTTCCCTTCCCTCCCCCTTTTTCTTCTAAGTGGACAGTCAGACATCTGATGTTTTAGGTGCACAAGTTGTGTGTGTGCTTACACACATACTTCTTCATTTCATGTACACACAGAGATTAAAATCTTTGAGGAATAAAGCATGTAAAAATGTTTACCACCACTACCTCCTAAAGAGGTACAATTAAAAACATTAAACATACATTTCTTTATTTTATTATACAGCAAATGTGTACTTTATTTTATTATACAGCATGTTCTGTGTACTGCAGTGTATATTTATCTGATGTCAGGTTCTACATGCTGTCAAGGTAATTTGTATTTGGGAACATATACTGATCTTAAATTAGATGACAAACACCTCTTGTATATTGCCTCTTCGTTGCAAATGCAAGAGAAAAGCAATGCTAAATTTGAAAAACCACCTGGTTTTCTCTCTGTCTCTTTATGTGTCATCTATCATCAATCTATCTTTCCTTACTTACTTCGCCTGTACAGTTGACTGCTAGAATATGTTTTATTTTTGTTTTTTCATCTGAAGGAGACTATTCTGTTCTCATATTTTTGTAATTGATTTATACAAGTAAAATCTGATTAGACAGAACATTCTTTTCCTCTGAGGTTTTTCTAGTAGATAGAAAAATTTTCATCACAGTCAAGGAAATATATGAATTTCTAAATATCATAGTCAGTATTTCAGCCAAAATTAGAGAATAAGGTGCTCTTAGGTCCACAACCCTGTGACCTAGCCACTAGAATTACCCATCTTTCTTTAGTCTAGAAAATGTCTAGCACTTGTGAAAAGACCCACATGCTCCTGGCTTCATTCTCACCTTCCTGCAAAAATAGAAACATCTCTTCTGTGTCATTTTAAGGAACCATGGAAGATGAGTGTGTAGGTGCACAGCTATCTACCAATGATAATACAAGATGAATCCCAGACAAAAATCATCCTAATCTCTGCAACACTTGGAAGTTGCTTGTTCAGACAATTGTGGGGAAGAACCAGGGAGAACTGGGAGTGAGGTGGGAAGACATTTACTGACACATTCTGCTGTGTATGGAGTTTCTATAGATACTGGGGATTTTATTTTAGAGATACTCTTCTATTACAACCTCTCCACTGTGCAACTGCCAGCTCAAACTATTTTCCAAATGTTATTTTATAACCTATACAACTAATGTTCCTTTTGGTTTGACTAGACCTTTACATTTTCAGTTTACTCTGATTAATCCAATTGTTTCTGAGAAAATATATATCACAAAACCAAGGAAAACCCAGGTCAATGTTCTGGGAAAGTGAATAAATTTTTGATATTATTTGTATTTGATTTTGAAGTATAGGTCATCAGTGGTCAACTTTAAAGCTGATGTTTTTAATAATTTCTCCTTTGGTTTTATCTAAGAGGAGGTATTTTTTGGATATGTGTTAATGTGTTTGAATAGGCCTTAAGGGTTATTTAAGGGTTAATAATAAAGGCTCAATTTAGATACCTTAATAGAAGCATGTAGAACAATTTCAGGATATATGTACAGAAGATAAAAGAAAATATGCCTTTCAAAGCAGGGCAAGGCACAGACACCAGAAGGCTTCTCTAGTAGTACTGTATGTAGGAAACTTTATCAATTACTAACGGCAGAATTAACTACACAGTTGAGAAAATGAAAACACTCAGATGTGTATAGCTGCAAGTGGCACATACCATATATAGGTAAACTGTCCTCTAGGCTCTATACTGTACTGACAAGATGTGTTTTGACTAATGGAAACTTAAAAATTTTACATACCTCTATGTACTTAGAAGTTTCAAAACCAGACTATATTCTGTGCTATACATCAGTTTCTACCACAGCATATGGATTTTCAAATTATCTCCTTGGGTCAACACATAATAAAGAGATAAAGATGACCTTTTTTAAAATAACCCATGGTCAAAGTTGCCATGGAGTACTAGGGGTTCTCACAGCTTTTTTCTTTCCAGGAGATAGCCCTGGCCATCAGATTACAAATAATGATCTCATAAAGCTGTGTAAGAATAATAAGCATAATTTAAAACATTGAATATATGCTATTGACATTGAACTCACAAACTGGGTATAGAAGAAAGAGGTTTGGAAGTAAATTAACATGCCATGTCATTGGTTTTTAGAGGTAGGAATTTTCCAACTTTGTAAATTGGTGGTTAAGGACATAGTGAGAACCAGTAACTTTATGAAGGAAATGTCCTTCAAAGGCTGTGGTTGTCAAGACAGACCCTGCACTCAAAGTGCTTCAGTAAAAACATCAGAAGGCTTTAAGTATCAGCTCCTTGTTATCTAAAAGTCTCTTGCACCTTTTCTCTTTAGCAATCCCACAGGACAGCTCTACACAGCCCCAACTCTTTCTCCACAGTTTTCTCTCTTCCACTGTTCCAGCTCACACCTTTCACAGCCGCCTAACCCTGTTTGTCCTACGTACAGCATCTTACCCTTTCTGTCCCTTGAACGACCTCCTGCCCTCACAGCACAGCCAGCAGACTCCAACCAACTCCAACTGAACTCCCTCCCAGCTAACTCACCCTTTATCACACCCATAGCTGGGAGGGCAAGGCTGTTCCCACTCTTGGATAATTAACACAGCTGCAATATATCAAGGGTAAGATTGCCTTTAGTACTAGCTCTCTTTGTCTCCCCACAATGTCTCCCCACAAAAGGCAACATACAAAATAGGTGTATCTTGTCAGACGATAGGCAATGCATTCAATAAAGTTAATATTGGAAATATGAAATCAATTTGATAGACATTTTTGAATAAAATAAAAGGAGAAATGAGCCCTCATTGGGAATACATTGGGAATATTCTAAAACATAATTTGTAATGAGAATCAGGATGTAATAAAAGAATGCTTTACCTTCTCTCAATACTTGGGTAAGATACTAAAAAATGTATATTTGTGACCCAACAAGGTTGATTGTGTTCCCAATACCATTTTTGAGGCATTTTCAAGGCATTTTCTGCCCTCTTTACAGACCTATTTATGAAGTGAAAGAACTTTAATATATTATCAGTCTTCCGTCATGTTATCACAGTTAACAATCAGAGATTACAATGAAGTTGGTTACGTGGTACACAGTCAATCCATTCTCATTATAATAGCTGTTAAATGAAATGGTCTTATATTTACCATAATCTTGCATAACTTTTTGAATGCCATAACTGATATTGAACAAACTTTCTGGTCTGTGTTTAAAATCAGTATAGATCCTATATTCTATATTACTAGAGTGACAACAAGCCTAGGATTTCATATATGTGACAACACTTCATTTTCCTTTTCTTTTTTTTAACTCACCACAACATTTTGTGTGGTTTTAGGTGGTTTTTCAGATTTTTTCAGATTTTAATTCCTGTCACAATGTACCATTTATGACTTTATATAAGCAAAGATTCACTCTGGCTAACACTTCTGGCTATATGGTTCCTCTGCTGTATTTTTTAAAAAATGAGATGATCTGACTTTTGTGAAGCAGAAAATCTAGTCTGATTCTGCATAGTGACACAAATAAAGAATACAAACTTTCAATGATTTTTTAATACCAGTTGTGTCTCAATGGTTTTGATTGCCTCTCAAATCAGTTCCTAAAGGCCGAAAGCTGAGAAATAACCTTGTTAACATTTCTTAATTGAAGTGTGTGGTGTACTCTAGAACATAAAACCTATAACTGAATGGCAGACATGACACTCCCCTTTCCCCTACTCACTGATACGGCACCGCTATTCTGTCGTGTGAATTGAAATTAATTTAACAGGACCGTTAGCACTCACACCTACAAGTAGAACCCATTTAGGTGCAAACATTCTGGTTGCAGGGATTACCTGTGTCAGCAAACAGGACTTCATAGCAAGAAAACTAATTAACAATGAAGCATTACCAGAAGCATTATAAAAAGCCTTTAATGAATTGTGTCTTATAAATATTCTGAAGCTGGTTTTCTGTACCATGCACTGAGTAATTGCTATCAAGTTTGGTTTTTGCTTGCTCTCAGTTCTCACTTAAACCTCATAGTTTAGTCTCTTCTTTAGTATGCTATACAGGACATAAATTCTGATCATCATTAAATCACATTTTTATTACACTTTATGCATTCTTTCCAGAAGGATGTGTAAAAATAATGAAATTTTAGTCTGAGGGATATTTTGCCCTTTACAATAATGTAATCAGTGAAACGTGTGGAAACTCCCAAGCAGTTACTTGAGTGGTAAAAAGGCAATGAATAACATAAGGATCATATTTCTTTCCAGAGAAAAAAGAGTTCTGGCTAACAAATAATTCAATATTTACTTATTTTGCTCTTGTGCATGCAATCAGGTAACTAAGAAATATCTGTCTAAAGTTATTTTTATTTTAGCATATGTGCTTTTTTCCTCAATCTTTTGGGATAGTGACATATAAAGTAATTTTTTAGTCCTGTAGATAATGTTCCTTGTGTTTTCAACTTGCTCTCCAACTGGATGAAAATGTTAGAATTTTTTACAAATACTATGTCAATGACACTTGCAATTTTTTTCCATCAACTATGAGAAGAGCAGATTAGCCTCTACTGCTAATTTTTAGTGAAATGTAAACCAAAACCATAATATAGCAAAATTCTATATAGCACTCATTTCAATTAGTTATATAAATAAGTTCATTATCTTCAATCTATGTGAGTTTAGTTTGATATCTGTGCATTAAATGAGCTTGTCTGTTAAATTATTGGCACTGATTGTCTACCTAAATTTACGCTCCTGCTCTGTTGAACTGAAAGGTCCTTTATCATTTATCTGCTGAAAGAAAACTTCAGTAGGTTGTTAAAGGCCACAGTACAACTGTAGCTAAATTTTAAAAGAAAGAAAATAATACATTTAACACCTAGTGTACTCTTATCTTAAAAAACATTTCTCAGGAAAGAACAGAGAAAAATTATGTCATCCAAAAGTTTGGTAGTTTAACCAGACATGAGTAGACCCATGTTATAAAGAGATAGATTAATTTTGGATTTTATTATAACTGAGATAGCTTTTACAGGAGAAAATATTTATAGTAGTCTTATTGTCCATCTGACCATCTAAGTCTTCATTTTCTGTTTTAATTGTACACTTTCTTCCTCAATAAAACTCCAGGAAGACATCTAGAAGCCCCTGAACAAAATTTAAATTCATCAATACATACATGAGAGAATTTAATACATTGAAACTCTTTGCCTAAATAAGGGCAAAAGAAATACAGCACTTTTCTGAAAAGATTCTGCATCAGAATGGCATTATGAAGTGTCATATTTTGTCTCAGTGACTTTCATTTAACTTTGGATGGGTGTATGATTAAAAACAAACAACAAACAGCCGGTTCTCACTGCAAAACCTCAGTCAGAGAGCTGAAAGTCGAGTTGTGTCCTTTCTGCTGAGCAATAATTCTTTACCAATTCTGCCAGAATTGATAAAGATGCACCAAAGCTGCAAACCATAAGATGATTTCTCATGTACTGAAACTGCACATTTTCTTTAATTCACTCTCCCCAGCTGTAAGAGGTCTCTGTTGATAAAAGAAGTACTGCTGCTGCTAAGATGATACTGGTATGCTAGACCTTGTCAGTGCCATTTTAAAAAGGAAATTAATTGCCACTTTACAAATGAGAAATCTGAAGCCCAGATGTGATTGTTTAACTTCAACAGTGTTGAAACTGTAAGAATTCAGAGGTAGACACTGAACCCACAACTTCTGAGTCCATGTGAACTCTCAGGGGTTCTGTAGTGTCAAATATAAAAGAAGTCCCTGAAGCAGGATTCCCAAGCTTTCCAGAGAAGAAATGTCACCATTTGGTTAGTATATTCTGCCTACTTGTCATTTTCTGGCCCTGTGAATTATATATTTATATATTATATATATGGAGACTGCAGCATGGTGCAACAGGTTGTAAAAAGAGTGATCTTCAATCTAGAATTTCCAGACCCAGAAAAAAAATGCTTGTGAACTCCTTCTGTCTGATGAGGACCTAATATCCAAGTATCCCCTCTTTGAGGTAAAAGGTGTTTGGGACAACACTGCTTCTATCTTTCTGGCAGCTTTATTTAAAAGGGAATCAGCCAGTTATCTGTATGACGCTGTTATCTGTGAATGGAAAGTGGTTTCTGGTGTCAATCCCTGTAGGCATTAACTAAGCAGAATTCTTAACATCTCAGTTTGCAGTTTTATATTGATTCATTTATGTGTTTTATTCAAAGCTGCTGCAAATACTGTCCTCAAGCAGCTAACCCTCCCTATTGACTATTAAAAGAAATTTGAACACCTAACTCTCAGGTTTGTAAATTTTATTTTCCATGCCATGATTACCATGTTATTTAAACACATGCCTCTTTAACGCCTACCCCACAGCAACAGTTTTCCTGGGCAAGAATCAGTCCAAATCTGATATAAATCAGCCATTTTCCTGCCAGTCATTTGGTGTCTTCTAAAAATTAGATGAAACTCAAAGAGATTCTGGTGTTTTAGTTCACTAAGAAATAATTCTCATATGTGACTTTCCCATTTCACAGTTTCTCTTGACACCCACATCTCACCAAAGTATTAGATTAAGAATGATTAAGCACATATCTGAAAGCTACAGGGTGACAATGTTCAAGGTCGTCTCTAAGCTTGCACAATTGAAGTTGTCTTCAATATGGGATTAGAAATTTTGATAGGCTTTGTTACAAATTAAGCTAGAAATTTTTAAAAAATGTTTTAAGTCTTCCATCATACATCCTCAAACCTTCTGGATCCGCCCATATGTGTACAGAGAGATGCAAACTTCCAGAGGAAATTTTTTTGTTTATATATTGTGTTGTTTTCCTATTCTGTGTGGTTTTGAAAATAAGGAGGAAAACCCTCCCTTTGAGAAGGGAAAATACTAAAACCAAGATGGTTATAGTGCTGTTCTTTAGTTTGGAAGATGGTTTTTTTTTAAGTTTTAAGCCTTACTTGTGTGCATAAAAACAGCAACAAGTATATGTGACTAATGGCAACATTTCAGTGTTGGACTTGTGATGAACTGCAAAATAACACTTACCAAGAAGCATCCCACATTTTGCTATTTCTAGTTTCCTTGATTTTCCCATCCAGTGATCTGTAACATTGATCACAATATTTCAAGTATCACTACAGATGCCAGCTATCTCCAAAGACATCTAGATGCAAAGGGAAAAATAATAATTATAAGCTTTTTCTACACCGAGTCAGTGCAGTGTACTGCAGTGTAAAGTCGATATATCTACACTACCTTCAGCCACTGGTGTGGATGCTGATAGCTGCTTAGTTGTGATAGAAACAGCTCAGCAAAGGATAGTTTTCTCTGATTCTGTAAAGTTATTTCAGGAGCCATTATTTTCTGAGAAAAAATCTCTGCTATATCATGGCAAAGGAATACTCTTTCTTAGCCTAAAATAAAAATAAATACACTTTTTGGAGCCATAGTAATTTCTTAACTATACATGCTTATGACATAAGATTAAGACTATGATATGTGAATAATGTTAGGTACACATTCAAGAAATTAATTTCATTCAATATTTAACACTGAAAGAATAGCAACTTTTACCTTGCTAAGTAGTGGTTGAATAACTTACTATCTGCTTATATGTGCACACACTTTGCACTCACGTTGGACATTTGGTATCTGTCCACTTGGGTTTTTTCCTTTGTTGAGGAGCAAGGTTTCCAGTCAGAAAGTCAGTGGTCCTGGTCAGTGTTTAAATGCAGGAGTGAGACTTGCTAAAGGAATAATCTGACTGCAGATGCTGCATGTGGACAATGAGATTGCCTGCCTTCCTTTAGTCTTTGATCCAGAGCAGCAGAAATGGAAGCAGTTGATATGAATTAGGACCCAAAAGTTGGAAATTTATTATACCATAAGATTTTTCTCTGACTTCCACATAAAATCAGTGGAAATTTTTAGCAAATATTTTCCAGAGTATCAACAGTGACTTCAGAGGAAAATTTAGAGGTTAAAAAAAAGTTGCTTTAATATTGCAGTTTGTTTCTATGTTCATACTTCGGACATTCAAAAAAATCTCTAAAGTAACCCTTAGGTGGAATCGGAGAGATGAAGTTTTACAGAGGGACTTTCAGGCAGGAAAACATGGAAAATTTCTTGAGTCAGCAGTTCTGTAAGAAGTAATCTGTTAAAGTCTATTGCTAGTACTAAATATACTTTTGCTTTTTCTGATCAGCAAAAGTTCCTGTAAGCAATATTTTTTCCTCATATTTCAATTCATGTTGCATTTCGTAAATCTTCCCATATAATTTCAAGAAAATTATGTTATCTCTCTGCTATAAAATACACTCAGATCTGCTTATTTCTCTAGACGTATATTTTAGCCTGCAATACTCCAGCAATTTTTGTAATTGAATTTCACATTTTGACTGAAATCCATAACCTATAAAAAATATAGCTAGACATCTGTATAATGAGCATTGCCATAGGCCACTTCTTTCCACTATATTCTATATGAACAGAATAAATCTAGTTCATTCATTAGAAATATACAATGGTTGTGCCACTATATTATCTAATAGATTATAGAAATAATAATCCTTATCTCTTTGCTGGTGCATTCAAGGAAGGATCAGAAAAATCCAAGCAAAGACTGTCATTCAAGTAGCTATGTGTAATTTTCTTTTTCTATGGAAAGTTCATATTTCTCATTTTCTTAACTTTTCTGTAGCAATTTTTAGCTTATTTCTTCCTTATATTCACTCACAGAATATGGATACTTATTTTAATTCTTTTTCTTTTTTTTGTAACTGTGAGAATTCGTATAGTTTTCTATTTTCTGTGTTTCTGATCTAGTTAAGCATTTGTTAATGTCAACCAGACTGTGCTAAACATCAGTGCCCTGGTGGTCAGAACAAATATTTTCTGTTTCCTTTTATTAAAAAGGACTTAAAGAGTTATTTGAATTCTTAAATATTCCTGAAGCCACAGTAAACTCTGTCCATTTATTATCTGAGAAAAGCATATTATTTATCTACCAGGTTTTCATGTTGAAGAACAATATATATAATCAGAATGTCACTTCCTCTGAAATATATGAGTACCTAAAAAAATACACTATTCTCTTTTGCAAGGCTGCATCATGCCTTTTTGTTCTATTTGTTATATTGTTATATTGGGTAAAAGACACCACAATGAAAACATTTGGCCAAAGGTTTCTTATAGTTCTGACTGATTCCAATAGCTGAATATATTCTCCTATCTAGGACTTTCTGGGCTTGTCAATCATACTGGAATGTCTTTTCCTATTATTATGCCGTATGGAAACTTAGTAGAGAAATTGAAAATGACCAGGCAAAATACTTCATCATGCTTATGGGCTTGGAGTTTGTTATTGAGAGAGAGCACTGCGGGAAGAGAATCAACTGCAGAAACGTCACTGTAACTTACAAGATCTTGAGTAGACCTATAACATAAAGGCAGAAAGTGCATAATTCTCAACTCAGAAGGGTAGAGTTCAATAAATATAACTATTTCTATAAATGATGGAATATCTAAGGTACCCAGTACATATCTTTGAGTCAAAGAATATTTGCCATTTATAAATGCAGGAATTATTAAATCAGATAGATATGTAGCCATAGAATCATTTTTCTCCTAATATTTTATTCTGTTCCCAACCAGCCATGCTCCCCAAATGCGAAACTCTCAGATATAGAGATGAGATGTAAATCTATTACATAACAGGAGGGTGAAAGAAATGGATGGAAGCCTTTAATGTGAGCTACTCTGAAAAATTTTCAGCTCTCCGAACTTGATAGATCATTATCTGGACTGTTACTACCAAAATGAAAATTGTTAGCAGAAAAAATGCAAAGTTAGATTACTCTAAAATTTTCTTCCCCTCTTTTTTTTTCTTATTAATTTTAGTTCTAAGTCTGTTTACAGGAGTACTAAAGACCCTTGACTTGGGAAATATTCATTGGAACATCAGTAAATTGTGATGTGGGTGACTTTCATCGACATTGTAGAAAACCTGTGCATTACATGTGCATGCTGGGAAGGTCAAATATCTTCATGTAGACCATCCCTTCTCCATTACTACCTAAGTGCATTTAAACCAATTTCAAAACACACAGACATTTTTTCTCTACCTAACAGGCAAGTAAAGGCAGAATCAAGGTTTGTCTGCTTGTATCATATGATATGCTTGTATCTTATGCTGTAACACTTTGAATTGAACAGCAGACCTTTATACTGCCTCCTTTCCCCAAAACCTCTCCATATGTACGAACCCACATGCAGTACATGACTGAAAATTCATGACCCAAAGGCAGTAATTCAAAATTTGTCTCTTCTAGCTATTGTGAAAACATCCAGTACTGTGGCTATCTCCTCTGGTGGATGTGCTGGTACTTAAAATGCTGCCTCTGGCACTGTCTGCTACAGAATTTCTCAGGCAGTATTATGCTTCCTTGTACCACTTTCTTTTCACTCACCCTTTGAATTTTACAAGTACATACAACATCTTGTAATTAAATATACACCTACTCCAAAGTGAAGCCAAAGACATTTTTTAATTGGGATAAATATTCAACTTTCTCTTTTTTATTTTCTTCATATACTTTAATGCAAATATGCATGCCAGACACCTTCAAGTATTAGAACAGTCCTAACATGAAATTATACTATATATATTTCTGTTGCAGGGGTGTCAGTGAAGATTTTGAATCATTTTGAATCCAGATGTTCTGAGTCACTTTAATAGTGGACTTTCCCTATGATAAATTATTTTTAAATTTTACAATATTTCTTCCTAAATTCAGATTGAAATGTAAGAAATTTCACCACTCCTAAAACTTTATTTATTTGTTTATTTATTTATTTATTACATTACATTAAATATTTGCAGTGAATATAATAACCCTTCACCTTACCCATGTTAAGGTGAAACTTCAAGACAGACTGATTTGGATTTTAAGTTCATATGCAATAGCATAATACAGTTTACTTTCAGTTAACTTTTCTTCAGAAATGCAGATACATCTTTGAACCACCTAACATTTGTTTTACTGCAGTAAGTTGTTAACAAATTTTCTTTGTACATGGTTCATTAATTAATATTTTTTATATTTGAAGAAAATAAACGAAGAAGAGAATTAACATGTACTACAGTTGTCTTTACAAAATAATGCAAGAGAGAGTGGAAATTCAAAGTACCACTGAGAGTCTAATTGCAAAACTATCATAATGTTTTCTCACTCTGTGTCTAGAAGGATCAGACAGGGCCTCCTGGATAACTGCAAAGAGCTTTGACAGGTGATCACATCGTAAGATTTGGTTCTAAAAGCTCTATCACAAAACCTCTTGGACTGTGACTTGTCCAGTGTTATCCAGATTAAACCACTCTTTTCCATCATTATTTTTCTGTTGAATATACCTGCTGTTCTCAAATATCTCTCAGTCTTTCTTTTGCAAGAGTTAACAAATTTGCGTTATTTAAACTTCTCTTTCAGAATAGATACTCAGGGCAGAGAAAATCTAGTAACCCTTTCTTCACAGCACTTTCAATCTGAATGCATGTTCTTGAGCATGAGTGACAAAAGTAGGGCACATGGATTCAATATTGCACTTTAATGATGTGGAGGAGGACAAAGAATTAAGTGGTAATCTATCTGAGTCGAAATTGATTTGGAAAAAGCTGGTAAAGCATCTTCTAATGAAATAGAACTGGATATGCTTCTTAAATACAAATGTCAGATTTGACCTTCGATGAGGCTATTTTAAAGTTAGTAGGGAGATAAATATGACTTAGAACTGTACTGCACAAATGGTGGGACCTCATTATTTCAACACTTCAGAGCTGATATAAATTTTTATATTCATGAACTCTAAATTCTATATGTTGCCATTTCAAAAGTTGATTTTGGCAAGCAATCAATACACTGATTGCAAACCAGCTATCTACATGAAATAACCTTGAATTTAGTGATCATAAACTGACTTTTAAAAAAGTAAATAGACATACTAGTTAATTCTTAAAGTTTCTCCAGTTGAAGCTGAAGATATGGAAATTTTTTATCTGATCCAAAAGATTTTTCCCTTGAGCCGATTTAAGTGAAAAATTTTCTCTGGGAGAAACCTTGCATGAGAAGCTTCTGGAACAGGTGTTTTACTTCTGCTGAGAGTACAAACACTGAAATGCGAAGAGTCAAGTATTTAAAGCATTGAAACTTGTCCTTCTGCTTTCCACAGAAAGTAACTCTACAGAAGACTAATATCTAATAAAAGAGATAGGAAATACTACAAATATAAGCTACATGGGTTTATGCAGAAATTGCTTTGTTTTGTATTTATTGACTACTCTTCAGTAATAATGCTTGGCTTAATGAGTTTTAATAGATAGGGAGGAGCATTCTCATCCGCCATAATAAAGTGTAACTTGAAATCTGCCGAGTAACACCAGACCAGATCAGATGGGAGTAAACTGTGCTGAGTATGTCTGAAGTGTAATCAAATATGTGTGAACTTCAGTACTGCGTGGTTTGGGTATTCATTTCTGAGTACATTTGGCAGCTCATAACTTAAATGTATATAATTAAGACAACATTCAAAAGAGTATTATGGTGGTCATGGTATGTCTGGATATTAATACAGGAAAACCAGGAGTCATAAAATAAAATTAGTGTTTTTTACAAGCATAAAAGTCACAGAAGTGCTTTATCATTTTAACATTTTTCCTTTCCAGTAGCTTAATCAGGGAACCTAGAGTTCTTTTAGATATAGAAGAAAAGACACCTTCAACCTAATTATCTGAAGGTTTATTTTAGCAGACCTTTTAACATCCTCATCTCTGCTTCCTGTGACAAAATGGACCTTTCAGACTGACCAAACTGAAGTCAGGAAATGGGATTCGTGATTATACTGATTTCCTCTTTGCTCAGGTTATGTACCTGGATGTACTTGGATGTGTCCCATCCCGAGCTAGTTGGGTCACTTCCTACAGACTTGACATGGCTGAGTGACTCAGTAATGAGAGTGGAGAGCCTGCAGGTCAGCTCTGATTCTTCCACCACAAGAGGATCTACCCAGAAACAGACTTGCAAATGTTTTTAACACAAGAAAAACTTCAGCTGGGTCTGAGAATGAGACAACAAGACACATAGCCATAAAACAGTATTTTTGTGGTTTACTCATTTCATTTTTTCCCCTGCCCCTGCTCAAGTCCTTCCGTCCGTGCTGGGTGATTCCTGCTGCTGTTGTGCACTCGTGCCTCTAGATGGAACTGAAGGGATTGAGATTTGTTGTAGGACCTGTGCAAACACACATCCAGTGTTTCACAAGTAGGATGATCTCTGAGTTGAAGAGTTTCTGCCTATACAGCAAAGTTATATTATTGGAAGAGAAACAAACCAGTAAATCAAACGGCTTGACCTGAGTAGAAAAGCAGGAATTCATTAAGCAATCATTGACTCATTTCTTCAGTAGTCATCAGTGGCAACTCCTCCTGAAAATTATGGCAGTTTTGTATCACTTCCTAGCACTTATTTCTCTTGTACCGAAGTCCTATTAAATCCTCAGCATGTATGCATTTTTTTTTTATGATTAAATTAAATAGATGGTTTTTTTCCCCATGTAATTTCCATGATTTAGAGCTACACTATTAAATAAACTGCAGGAGAATGGCAATTAATTCTAAAGTATGTGGACTGAGACTGACCAAGACATTTTATCTTTCTCAGGTTTTTTTCCATTCAATGAGGATTTAAATTTGATTTAGAGAAACACTAGTGATATAGATACCTTTTAACATAAGCAAAGTAATAAATTATGCTCAAAATATTTGAGAGCTACTAAAGTAATTCTTATTACTGTTCCTCATTTCCTATTTAAAAGTAAACTCAGCTATATCCAGATTTAGTGTATTATATTTTTCTTTCCTGTCACACTGAGAAAAGGCAAAGGTATTGCTCTTTTGCCATCTTCAGCTGGTCTTCTGGAGGAATCTAGTGAATTATTTAATATTTCTGCATAGTTGTCTACAAGAGAGTCTTTTATGTTCTTTTTCTATTGCATAATTTGTTGTGAGAAAGTGACAGAAAGAAAGATGGCTTAACTTTGTCTACTTGATAGTATACATTTATATTCTACGTTTTTCATGGAAGTGAAATTCACTTCCTGGCCACTTTTTCTATCCTTTTTTATTATCCTCTTCCCACAAAATCCATGAAAATAAATTCTTGGTGCAGAATTTTGTGTAGCATCTACAACAAGACAAGAAGAATTATGCAGGCTCATTTATAGTGTCTCCCTCAACTGTGGCAAAGACACCCAGGCTTATTCTGCTGCTTATACGCTGTGGTGCTTTACCAGTGGCACTTATTTTATTTCTGATTGAGTGGGTCATAGAAAAAAAAATCAACTCTTCCATCATGTGTCTGAGGTTTTTCTTATAATATGTCAGGAGTGGGAGGTGGAGAATAGGAGTGGGAGTAGAAGGAAAAAATCCCTAAGTTTTTTTTTTTTTCTTCTGAAACCAGAAGGAGTGTTATTAACTACAGTGTGCTGAGATGAAGCCCTTACAATATAGTGCTTTAGTTCACAGCTATATGGCCTGTTTGTCTGCATGTCCTAGAGGCTCTCGGTTGTCAGGTGAAAGCTATCTGAGTTACAATAGATTTAATTCTTTCTCCTTATTCATTAGCTCAGAAAAGTCAGTAATGATCAATCCTGGAAAGGTTTAAAACTCTGTTCTCCAGTCCTAATTTCTCCAAAGGGGAAGTGGCATTTCCATTGCTCTTGTCACTGTTACTTTATTATGGGCATCTTTCCACTGCAATCAGGAGCTTGAAAGTGTGACATTGGCCCCTCATAGCCTGCACTGAGAGACAAGAGCAAATACCTCACTTGCCTGTGGCCCTGGGTAAATGAGCAATAACCTGGCTGTGATGGCAGGTAGCAGTTTGAGGCACTTTAAGTGCCTGGGGTTATTCTTAAGCAGTTGCACCATACTGAAAGTCATGTTGTATTTGTAAGTTAGGGTAAGATAATGAGTGGCATGGACTGCTATTTCACAGTTGCAAGGCAGATGTATTCTGATAATTCTCACTGAATCATAGAATGGAACTGTATCACGTGCCGACTTGGGAGGGACCCACCAGGATCACCGAGTCCAACTCGTGGCCCTGCACAGGATCCTGAAGAGTCACACCATGTGCCTGACAGCATTGTCCAAATACATTATTAACTCTGCCAGGCTTGGTGCTGTAACCACTTCCCTGGGGAGCCTCTTCCAGTGCCCAACCACACTTTGGGTGAAGAACCTTTTTCTGATATCCAATCAAAGCCTCCTCTGACTCAGTGTCATGCCATTTCCTCAAGTCCTGTCACTGATCGCAAGAGTAACGAGATCAGTACCTGCCTCTTTGCTTCATCTCAGGGGGATGTTAAAGACTGCAATTGCAATCTTGTTTGGAAATTATATTTCAAGCTGCAATTCTAATTTGGTCCTTCTTCTCTGATAAATGCTCACTATACATTCCAGATCCTCTGTGTCTATAAATGCAATTCACAGCTTCATCCCAGTTACTTACACCACTTACCACTAAGACAACACAACCAGAAAGCTGAAAAAACCAGCTATTCTTTTCTCTCAGTTTCTATTTCTCTCTCCCTGCCACAATAACTGTGTGATATTCTGCAGACAGAAAAATACAAAATATGCCTTCCTTGCCACAAGAAGTAGATACATACTCTTTGCAGTGATTCAGACAAGAGTCATCTTAGATTATTTGTGTTTCTTATATTAAGTTTGAAGTCTTGAAAACTAACATTGTTTTTAGTTCTCATTTTCAGGAAATAATTCACTATGTATTCATCAGCTGACTGCCAGCTTCCCTCATGAGAGTTCCTAGGACCATGACTACCATCCGTGTCCAGAAAGCAATAAATACTCTGAGTTATCATTTAGAAGATACTGTCATGTATGTAGAAGGAAAAGCAGTTAAATTAATTTAGGATTATAGAGATTATAATTTAGAATACCAGAGAAATCACAAAAAATACCTAAACCCTTTACATCCAATAAAATGAAAGCACTTTAAAAGTCAGTCTGGAATTAGAAAAGAGGTGTGTTTGTGTTATGTGTGAATATGTGGGTGTATTTTACCCTTTAAACTAAGATCCATAAAATGAGCATATATTCACGCTGCTTTAAAACGACTTTTTTTTTTTCTTGAATTCAGATATTAAAACCAGCATAAATGATGCATTGCATTGACCTTCTCCTTATTATTTATTATGTTTTATTTATGTCAGGGACAGAAAAATAAGCATCGTGTCCAAGGATATCATAATAATTATCTGTAAGAAACTTTCCAATGACTTCTTGCACTTATGAGTTTCTAATATTTTCCTTTCATCACTAAAGCCTAGTAAACTCATTATTTCTGCATCACCTAAACCATTCCTCAGCACATGAAATGCATGAAGCAGACTTTGTCTTTTTCTGTTGTTTTGCTTACCTTTCTGAGAAACTGATTTGTTCCAACAGCGTTAAAGTTTGGCCTCGCTGCTCCCTAACGTTTCAGACTTTCATCAGCAAGGTGAAAGGTACAGGCAGGGCTTGTGCTCATGGTGTCAGGGTGCAGCAGGAGCCAGCAGCACCCTGGGGCTGTGTTCCAGGAGCAGCAAAGGGTCCCCAAAGGGTAGGGTCTGGCAGCCAGGGCCCGTCCACTGCCCAAGTCTTCTTGCAATGTTGCACAGATAAGTGCAGAAAGTAACACAGTGTGGGAAAGAATGAACATTTACAGTGTACATCTAAGCAATATGGGGCACAGGTAGCCACATAATTTTAAAATTGATTGATTTTAAGATTATCTTCTAGTTTCTGATATAATACCAAGTTTTCATTTGTTTACAACTTTGTCTAAGTATGACTGGACTGGTTATTATGTGTATGTCAGTTATTGCTTTCTGCCTAAAATGTAAAGGGGGTAAAATTTAAGCTAAATTATCAGTCATTTCTTTGTGTAGAATTTACAGGTTTGTTTTTGTTTTGTTTTGTTTTTTCCTGGGATCTAAACTTAGCTCATTGAAAAGATTAAGGTCTGACATGCTATGGCATAGGATATGTAGTGTCAAACACATGCATGTAAGCACCTCAGTGAAAACATTATACTGTATGAGGCCAAGATAGGAAATTGGGAAAAATAATATATTATGTAGAGTTGGTTGTTGAGGGGTTGATTGCTAAACTTAATGAAGATCAATTCTGTCCTAAGCATTACAGGTGTTCTTAAAATGATTTCTGAAAGCACCAAAATATTGGTGTGGAACTTGGCTATAGAAAATCAGCAGAGGAAAACTCCTGGGTCTTGGTGCATAGGGGTAAAAAACAGCCTAGTTTCAAAGCCTGAGAGTGAAGAGGAGACTTGGGGGTGTATAAAGAAGGAATATTGGTGTGATGAGTAGGAGAGAGAGAGATGCTGGCAAGAGAAACACAGTGGGCAGATTTGAAACAGTAGAGGGGGAGGGAGTAAAAGGTGTTTAAGGAAGGGAGACTGCAACAGAAGTGGGGAGAAGGAGAAATGAAAAACAAGTGCACTGAAAATACATTGTAAAGTGAAAAGGCTCTGACTACTGGTATGCATTCCACTCAGAACTTGAGGAGAAAAAAAAATCCTAAACTTTATAGGATTGTTAGTAAAATGTAAGGGGATTTCAAACAGAGAGGTTGAGAAGTCTCGCTTGTTTGTCTTTTAAACCTAAGAACCTCCATAAAACCAAAAACTCCTAGGGTAAAAGAACTAGTATTGATCTGACCACTTCAGTTCTAAGACAGTTGGAAAATGACAGTATTGAAGCTGTGTGATCTTAATTCAGTCATTTTGTTCTTTGGTGCAATTTTAAATTATATAGTCTTGCATTTCTTGTTTGCTGTAAGACACCTGCTTCTCTCAGCACATACACATCCTCTGCAAATTAATCAAAAAGTTTAGAACATCACTTCTTCCAGGAATTGGAAATAAATTCCCATTTTACTGAGGCTATCCTAGAAAAAATCTGAAATTCTTTTAGGTTCCATGAACTTACAGAGCTAGAAGTCCAATCAATGAAAGGGTCCAAACGACTATAAATAGAAAACAAAGAAACCCAAGAGGCTCTGAGGAGGATATATGTCTGCTGATTACCAAAAGGAGCAGTAAGTGCTACCCAGGAGCTGGGTAATAGCTGTGGCCAGAAAACACTTTCAATGGACAAAGAAGTGATCATAGAAAATATCGCACAATTTCAGCTTCATATCTGAGAGAGCTGAAGGTTGCTATGGAAAACAGGATTCTTATCCTCCCTCTGTCCTCCCTGTGCTGAGTCATTTCAGTCAAAGCCTTCACAGGTGGTGCTGCTTGTATGGTCCTCAACCATTGCTCATTGCAACTCATCCTCCAGTCCAAATCTTTGAAATAATTGACTCTTACTCTTTCTTGCCCCTCATGTGTTCCAAAATTCATCCTATTAGTATGATTAATTATCATTATTAAGTATTTATTGCAGAAGTTCCTACAGACTAGTATTGGCTCCATTGCATTAAGAATTTAAAAGTGATAAAATTATATCTCTACTCTAGAGATTGTCACTATCTGAATACCTAAGACAGGCAGACCACAGGAGGTGAGACAACCAGGACAGTGGTGTGAAGAATAATTTGCTCAAGGTCGCTCAGAAGACATTTAATGGCAGGTCTGGAATGAGATACTGTCAGAATCACAGGAGTTCTGAAGCTAGAAGTCATTTCTTTAAAAAGCTTGCCATGCATTTAAACAAAATGATCTGTAATGGAAGCCTGTCACCTGTGATGTAAGTAAAGTAATTTATTATGCAAGAATCATATAGATAATTTACAACAGGTCTTCTGTGCCTTTAATGTATAGTAACTGTAATCATGGAATTGCTTCTGAAATCTCTTTTATGCTTCTTGGCACTCCATATGGTAGTTGGATACTGCAGAAAAAAATATCCTCCAGGAATCATTGAGCCAGGCTTTAAGCCAGGCAATCTCCTCTAACAGTTTCAGAGCAAGCCATACTATAAAAATGTAAATGTGGCGGAAATACTTCTTCTTCACACCATTTTTCAAAAGGTAAATGTAAGTGTTGTTCAAACCACAGTGCAGCTTGAGAGCATTTATGAAGGACATAAAAAATCTGAGTTACTTTGCGTAGGTGGCTTTACACACCTGTTACTGTGAAGGCTCTCTGATTCAGACATTTATCATCAAACAACATCAGTAGAAAGACTTCCAGTAATTGCAGCTCTGCACAGGTTTCTTTCCTCTTTTTCCACTCCCCTTCTCTTTTACACATCTTTTGTTGCAAGTACTCAGGCATTCCCCCTTCCTGAAGCATTTGTGTAAACATTACTCCCAAAGAACATGGTTTTCTACTGTGTTCACTGACATAAGTGGAGAAGATTACAACGAACAAGGAATGTATGAGATCACTAAATACACTAGCAAACACTGAAAGATTATATGCTTAGTGCAATCCAGAAAAGGAGAAAAGAGGAAAAAGAGTGTCAAAAGGGAGGCAAGAAAGAGAAATTGGAAATAGAAAAGAGAAGACAGACTGTTGAACAACAGTAAATAGTAGGGAAAAAAAAACAAAACAGGACTACCAGCCCTTCCTAAAATATTTAAGAAGAAATGAGTCAACAGGGTATGAAGGACTGTTATCTCAGAAATCAGAAATGGGGAGTGCGAGCTTTGCAGGAAGAAGGTCGTAGAAGAAACTAAATTCTCCTTTTTCAAACCTCCAATTTATTAATTTGAATGAGTTTTGCCTGAGTAAAGTCAGTGCTTTTTTCTTTCCACACCACCCTATTGCCTAAACTTAAAATGTAGTGGTATTACCTGGCAAGGTCAAAGCTTAAGGGATTTGTCTCTGCCCTTTGCTATCCCTGATCCCCTTCCATCCCCCTCCCTCACCCTTCTTCTGGACTTATTTCTGAATTCCCCTTGGTTGCTGACAAAAATTTTTATTGTATGTGACTATGTGCCAGATGAAGATCTTTTATGAACTTCTCATTCTGTGTTTAATCTCTTCTTAATATTATTAATACACATCTTTAAGAGAAATTGAAATAACCTTTAAATAAAGAATACAAAACAGATTACAATCCTAGTAATCAACATACATACATTTTTAAATACCCTAATTATTTCTTTGTTGTCAAGCCATCTAATTGGGTTTGATTTCCTAATAGAGGCGTATACTAGGGATGTTATACCTTTCATATATGCTGCAGTTAGTTTCAGCTAAAATTCAAATTCAAGTTCAGATTCACGAAGCTCAGGAAGAAATTAGTGTGAGAGAGGCAAGGGAGCAGGCATCTATTTACAAGTCTTTTTAACAGCACAACCTCTGTCAAAACTAAAGGTTCTGAGGCTCACAAGCTATTCCAGTGGTATTGCCCTGCTTGTTCCGTAGCCAAGGAAACTGCCAAGTAGTAAGTCTTATTTAAGCAGACCTCTGCTCAGGATTTGTAAACCATTTTTGGTGCACAATATGTTTCAGGAGGCAGTATCCCTTCTAAGTTCCCAGCTGTTTCCAGGAGTGTTTCTCAGGCATGTTTCCAGCCTGTATCTCATACCAAAGGCCAGATATAGCCATGCACACAACATTTGAACACCAGCTAACTCTGCTTCTCATTGTGAAAACCACGTGAGTCCCAGAAATGATCTGTGATGCAAGCAATAGATTCCCAGTCTGAATCATCAAGGTGCCCAGGCACCACGTAATGCAGAGACACCTCCACAACCAAGCACAGGTGCTGATTCAAGAACTTGTGTACTTTAGCCAGGTGTGGTGTGGCAGGTTTGTATACTGCGGCCTTTACTGCTGAGACTCAACCTGGATTTTTCTCACAAATTTGATGTCCAGAATCTGTCTCAAAACTTCTTTTTTAACTTCTGAGGCCTTAAGGAATCTAATTTTTCTTGCAGAGAGTACTAAATATACATTAAGTCACTGTAAGAATGCACGTCTTGGACACTTTAGGTATTTTGAAACATGCAGAGCAGAGATTAAGTGTTGGGAACATTTTTTAATTATTATGTGCTAAAATAGTTCATAGATCTGAACTCAGTTTGTGTCTCATTTAAAAAAGATCAGTTGTGTTTAAGCTGAACTTTGTTATTTGCACATTCATTTAGTAATTTGCTTTCCTAATTTTTGTACTTGCATACATAAATTTCTTTGAAATATTACCGTTTAGTGTGAAATATTACCTTTTAAATGTTTCACACAATATGTATTTTTCAGAAATTTTCACCGCAGAAGTCCAACAAAACTCTTAGCACTGGTACTTTTGCCTAGATTTAATGAAGATATGTTTAAATGTAAATTAAGAAGGGAATTGTTGAGTAATAGAAAGTATACCTGGAAAAAAATTAGGTTAGTTTTTTAATAAATACCAGGATCCATTTTTGGACATAATTTTGCTTCATTTTTTTAAAGCCTCCTTATGCATTTGAACAAGCATATTTTTTTTCCATATACAGGTATTGAAAATGTATATATTGAGAAGCACTTCTGTTAGTTACATCTATAGTAAAATGCATATCAGTGAAAAAGAAGTAAAAGAAATCTGTAGAATAATGTAGAGTTTCAGGTGTGTTTCTAGCATGTTAACTTTGCTCAGCCTGCAATTTCAGTGACTTCTTTTGCCTAATAGAGGGTCCAATAAATATTCTTATAGAGAAAGTGGTTATTTTCATTTCAAAATAAATTTCTAATGATCTTAAAATTTCTGCAGATTATAGTGTATCTTGGTTTTGAAAGACAGTTGTCTGCCAGGGAAAGCTAGAGCTTCCCATGGAATGGAGAATGTCACCCCCCTCCCCTCCAAATTATTATAATTTTGCAATTAGGGGCTTTCAGGTAAAGATATGGGAATAGGAGTAACAGTTCTTTATTAGGAATAAAAAAAAAAAAAAACAAAAAAAAAAACCACCACCAAAATACAAATGCAGTAGTACAAAGACAAGCAAGCAAGCAAAACAGAAGTCCTGGAAAAAATCCTGACAGAGTCAGGGATACACTGTTGGTAAGGGTGCTGGAAGCAGTCCAAATGAATCCTAGATGAGGTTCTGTGGACTACAGATAACGGAGTAGGAGAAGTCCAGTGGTGGCAAGATGGGTCTGGTCTTCCTCTGGTGGAAAAAAACAGATGCCTGCTGTTCCTGAGTCTCAGTTTTTATCTAGGTAGGAACGGTTGTCTCCCCCACACTGGGTGGAGCATCTCACAATGGGATGATGCAATGTGTCATGTCATTGGTGAGCCTTAATGGCCCATTAGCAGAAGATATCTCCCTGGAGGATGGACAGGTGGTGAAGGAGATAAGAAACACTGCGCCACCTGGTTTTAACAGCTGGCCCATTATCAGAAGGCATCTGCCCCCCCTCCCCCCTGGAGTTACAAGAGATAAAGAAATATCTGCTTTTACAACAGATGAAATAGAATTCAAATCTCTTGGTTACCCAACCCAAGACATAGTATTATAAGTATTTATGTTCTTGTTAAATAAAAGGCATATGTAAAATCCAAAAATAAACAGGACTCAATAGAATTCACTGAATTAATTATTGCACTGGGGAAAATATTCAGCTATAGTTCTGCTGTCATAGTTCTTAAGGCATGCTACAGAGATTCTGTGTCACTACAATACCTTTAATGCTTTCTCCTTTTATAACTGTAATTCCAATAATATTCCCATGAATCAAGCGAATTCTGATGTAAGTGTTATGGACATGTATTTTTGCTTCAAATAATATTTGGCCACTAATGAATGTAACCAAAGCACATTTTATTCTTTAATTATTCTACCAAACATTTTTGGTAGCTCTTAGGACTAGCTTTTAATTTGTATATCCAATCAAAACAGGTTTGATGGCAAGTGAATGTCTGAATGTTTAACAAAGAGATTGTCTATATAAGTAAAGTTTGGGCTGTTTTAAAATACCCTTTTGTCCATAGTTACATAGCTGAGTTTTAAACAGTCTGCAAATCTCTACCTGAGCTATATAACTACCTGGCTGGCTAGAAAAGAAATTGTTTTGACCAATTTTTTATCTGAGTTCAATGATTTGTGCTTACGAGTTGCACAAAATCATGTCACAAAGATGCTTGCAGGCACAAATTGGAAGTCAGTAGTTAAAGATTAGCAATAAATATTTTTCCAACATACATTGCAAAGTTACTTTCAAACTTTGAACATCTCATAAATGTGTTACACAATGAAAAAACTACAGACATATTTGCAAATGTGGTAAATATAGAAAGATGGAAGTAGCTGTTGTTGGAACAAGAAATAGGGTATCAAACTTCAAAGATAAATTGATGTATGCTTCAGAAAGCCTGACTTTCTTTCAGAGTACATAGTATGGAGCTAACAGTGCTACATTCTTCTCTGATTTAAATTTGTGCAAGTGTCCCAAATCAACTGCACATGCTTGCAATACACAAATCTCAAGCCCAAAAGTTTTCAACCATTTAGTTCTATTCTTCCAGAAAGAAGAAAAAGAATGGAGAGCTATATTTACACAATATGTTCTCAGTTAAGAAGTGTAAGGAGATACAAGCCTGTAGATTATAGTGAATCAGCTGTGAGAGGACTGGGTTGACAACATAGCATACATATATCAGCTGATTACAAATTAAAAAGGGCAGAAATAACTGACTTCTCCCATTTGAGAAGTTTTCTAATTACAATTTAGTCTAGATTTTGAGAGCTGTTAATAGGCAGAAATAATAGTTATTAAGGAAGGGGTCAACATATGAAGTAGAGAGCTGGTTCAGCGTCAGTTCCAGTGAAAAGATTTAGAACAATTTTGCACTGTTTTTTTGTAAAATCTGGCTAGGAGCAATAGCATAAGACAGTAGAACTTACTAAGATTAAGAAATTTAATTGCAAAAGCTGCAGTATAAAGAAGTCTTACTTTGTTTCTGTTGAATAAGAGAGTTTGGTTGCCTTACACATCTACAGGTACAGTCAGCTTGGGAAGCAAGACCAGCTGCCTTTAACTTTGGCAGGGCAAAGTTCAGTACCAAAAGGATTTCCTTCTAGCTCATCATTTTGATTTGTGGAGCAAACCATACCTAATCATTAGATAGATACTCATTTAAAAACTGAAGCAATATGCCACAAATTTGGGTGTTCTCACAATTCAAAAAAAGTATCTGAGCCAGCTGTTAATTCAAAGTCATGCTCCCAAAATGTGTAATATAGTTAATTAAATATATGTTTTAGAAACAATTGGCATATTCAAATCTTATTTATGCACACACTAGATGTCTAAGTGGATAATGGTGCACAAAATCAGATGGGAATATAAAATACCATCAAGTTTCAGTTTACATTTGAATAATGTATACTCACATTTATATTGTATTCTTTTTAGCCTAGATAATGAGTCAAATATCAGTGACTGAAAGGGATTAGCAGAGTGTTTTTAAAACAAAAAATATTAAGGGGAAAAGGCATTACAAAAAAGACAAAATTAATAATACCTTAAAAAAAACAAAAAGCACCATTTAAAAAACTTATTATCACAGAAAATATATGCTGTGATTTATTATGTTAATAATTATGCTAATGCTGGAATCTATATATATTATATCTTTATTTATAATGGGGACTAAATACCAGAAATGGAACAGCATTGTATGCACAAGTAACACTGAAATGAGAACAAATGATCACAGGAAGTTCATTAATATTTGAGACTGAAAATTAAGCCTTCAAGAAATTAAATTCATAAAATTACAGAATCATGTTAGTTGAAAAAGACCTCAGTAGGTCATCTAGTTCAACCCCTTGCTTGAATGGGTCCACTTAAAGCAGTTCGCTCAGGTCCAGTCAAGTTCTGAATAGCCACAAGGCTGGAAACTGCACAGCCTTTCTCAGCAACCTGGTCCAGTGCTTTGTTACCCTCATCTTCTGGAAGAGCCATCAAATTTTAGAGATTATATGGCAATTAAGGGTGAAAATTGGTATATTTATTCTTGAGAGAATGTTGATATATTTGTAAACAGGACCCAATATCCATGGATTAATGTTCAGTATATAACAGCTGATATTGCATCCCACGTATCTGTGAAAGAAGGCCCTCTAAAAGATTTGTTCATGAAGATGTTGATGATATACTCCAAATAAAAGCAAGGACATGCTTTCTTTTAGACCAAAAGAATTACTAACTTCAGTAAGCTTACCAATGTTCATTTCTAAAAATTTATAGATGAAGGGAAATGTACAGAATAGATTGAGAAAAATAAATGTACATATTTCCTGAAAAGGAAAGATTGATACTGACAACCCCTGATGCCATAAATATTATCTGAGTACCTTGTAAAGCAGTGAAATAAATATTCCATCATTAATAGCTGGGACAAGAGAGCCATGAACAGTAGGCAGTGAGAAATTAGAATTCATCAGTCAAACATCACTTCTTATTTTGATGCAATTACAAAATTAATGGGCAATAGTAATGATGTAGATCATATACATTTGGATTCTAGTGAGGCATTTGATATGGCATCTTCAGAATTTTCAGTTTTAAAATTTGATTCAGTACTGCCTTCAATAAGATCATAACCATGTGGGCTGTAAACTGACTAAATGAGTACATAAACCAGAAATATTAAACAGCAGCATATTAGGAAAAGGAATCTAAAAGTTGGCATTTGATTGCAAGAGTTGGCAAGAGTTATATTTGTTTAATGTCTACATTAGTAGTCTGAAAGAAAAAGAAAAGAGCACACTAATGAAATCTGAAGATGATATTAAATTTGAAAGAGTGTGCAGATAATTAAAGAAAAAAGATTAAGAGGAACTTGAGAAATTGCATATGAGGTAAAACTGAAAAATGCTATTCATAGTAGAAATATGAAAGCTTGTTCCCATTGAGATAAGATTCTGAAACACTGATATATTGGAAGATACTGATATTTATAAAAAAGAAGGAAGATTCAGAAAATTCTGGGATGTGTTACCATTGGTACCTACAACAGTGATTTTATGGGACAGTAACAATAGTTTCTCCAAATGTGCGTGAGAACAAGATTCAATTCAGGTGATGCAACTAGGCTGGAAGACATATTGTTCAATGAGATGCATGAACAGGAAAGGGTAAATAAAGAAGCTAAGACAAATAATATGCAAATGCAAGCAGTGACTAAATCAGATTAGAGTTCAGCTGGTTCACTGAAGAGTCTTAAAACTAAAAGATCATATTTAGGACAAACTTACCACATTTTGTATATTTTCCAGTGATAAAAACATCCCTTGAATGGATATTGCCTGGGATGTTTTATTATTGTAGGGACTGTTTTACTGTTCTTAGAAAACACGGGATCTCAAAAAGACAAATGCAGCTATGAATCAAGTACAAATATTGTGCTTAAATAAATTTAAATATCTCCCTTCAGCAAGGAGAGTAAAGTAAAAGAGGAATAACATGTGTGATATTAAGTAATGTAAGAAATAATAAATAAAATTTTAAAAAGGCAAATGTTCCATTACAGCAAACTGTAGCTCTTGCTAGATCCCTAGATAAGTTCTTTCTAAAATGTCACCTTAGGGTCTGTATGTCTGCTCTTGTCTTTTCAAGATTCCTTAAATCTTGTTCCAGGCACCCTGTTGTCTGAGCTTTCACACTCTCTGTCGCACCTTTAGAAGATATAGCTGTGTATGCCCAAATGCTGATGGACAATAAGTGATCCTCCTTTTCTTCAGAGACTCTCTTGCCACTTTGATGGATAAGACAAAGCAAGCAGTTACATTTCTGCCAGTTGTTCTGCCCCATTCTCAGAAAGAAACATAGCATAGCTTGCAAAAAAAAAATGAATCAAAGTCTATCCATCCAAATGATGAGCCTACTCTCATCTGCATTTCCTACAGAATACTACTGACTCAGAAGTATGCATTACCTTCACCCAACTACTTAAAATCATCACTCTCCCTGCAAATACTATTAATAATCTGAAATTTACTCTGTGGATAATACCAGGAAAAACTTTTGAAACTTCTTCCGTTCCCATTTTGGTATCTATTGAAACACTCAAAATCTTGTTGCAGGCAAAAGGGAGCAAACCCATGTAAAGTTAAGGGGTTAATCTAATTGAAATGTTAACAGGCTTATCAAAAGACAAAAATCTGTCATTAGTTCAGCTACAATGCTACCAACTATCCCAAACCAAATTAATGCAGAAAAGTGTCATTAGTAATACAGATAAAATTGTTACACAAAAAATTCATACTATCTGCACCTTTTCTCTGGAACTGGACTCCCTGTACAGTATTCTTGTGTCCTTAGCCAATGCTTATATCCCTCAAGCAGAACAGGGGGAAGGGTTTCAATGAGGTATCAGCATTCTAGGGCGTCAACAGAAAAAGTGCAATGTTCAGGGTGGAAGCTGCTGCCTCCTTGGTGTTGAGTATGCTTGGTTTTATTTTTATATGTGTTTCAACACAATCTGCTCACATGCCCTTTCTCTTCTTTGGTTCCCAATCAATCACTCCTCTGTTACCTCCACTGCTGGCTTTACTTGATTGCAAAGCCACAAGCATGTAGTGACCACTAATTGACTGTGATTTGTTGTGACTGTGTTTTGTGGTTGTATTACTTGCAGCTTGTGTTTCTTGGGAACTCTGGTATTGTCCTGTGTCTCCACTCTCCCAAAGTGCATTTTATTCTGCAATCAGAAAGTTCAGTTCACACACAAAATAACTACTTGCATTTACTGTAAACTAAGTGAAAGCACATTTAGGCTGCTATAAAACTGCTTTCACAACTGAAAAAAGTGTAGGGAGACCTGTCCTGAGTCCTCACACTGTCAGGTAAGCACAAACCTTGTGGCCTTTAATAATAATAATGACATATTTACTGAAAAATATCATCACCACGAAACTTTGCCTTCCATACCTCAGCCTAACACACTGCAGCCAGGTTCACCAGGTAGATGCTGCTTGTTTGCTCTGCCTGACATGCTAAATGACAGCACTTCTTGGAGAGCTTTCTTAACTTTGCATAAGATGTGGTAACTGATATTATGCTGTCACTAAGTTCCATAAATGTATCTGCTTCATGTATATAAAAAACCTGATGCTTTATAAAAGTGCTTTATAAAATCCACATCATAAAGAACAGTAAGCTGTCACATTATTAAGGAAAAAAACACTAAAGGCAAAAGAAAAATTGAGACATTACTGGCCTGTGAGTGTAGAGATGTTTCTATCCATCTTATTCAGTCAGTTTAATGGTACTGTCTAAAAGGAAAACAACTTTCATGATCTCTGAAAACAACCATGCTTTCTCATCTGACACTCCTAAGTATCATTTATGATCACAGGACTTGACTCTTCACTGCTTTTTTTGAATCACATGCACTATCTAGTGGACCTTTGGATTCTTAAAATACAAATTGTGAATTGCGAAAATCAGAGAGGAAGCTAAATGGCCACATATACCATCTCATTCTTGTCCATCATACATCTCTAAAATTTGATTATATTAACCTTATTTTAACTGCTAGATACACATTGGTCAAAAGGAGTAATTCAAGAGCATATATTATTTTGGTTTTTTATTTAATATTAGAGTTCATATTCATCTTTCACGTTACTCTTGTAATTATTGCAGTATAGTTGCAAAAGGCAATAGCTAGGAATCATTTAATGTATGAGTGCAAGAGATTATCTTTTCCTAAGACAATGTGGCTTTAGGATAATAAACAGATATGGTTCCATGTATATTTTAAATAAGGAAAAATACTCTGATTTAAATTTTCAGCTAAGAAAGCCCAATGATCTTTTCAAAGGTAAATATTTTCCTTGACATAATTATATGATTGAAGGAAGCCCTTTGGTGAAAATTATTGAAATTGAGAAATTGTAACCAAAAATATAAGGAGAAAAGAAGCCAAATATCTGAATATCTGCTTGTAGTGAAGAAGCCCTGAGAATATTAATTTCTTCCGAATATACACTTTCTTCCTCAAAGTCAGTCACTCTGTGTCTAGCAGCCCTCATTCTGGCTATAAGTGGTTGAGTTGCATGGGAAGTCATCACTGCAGTTTACATAGAGCCTTTGTGGTCGTACTCAGTCAGAATCCACTGGATCTGAATCAGTCCTTTTATTAACAAACTCAGCATAAATTGAGTGCATATATTACTTCTTGCTTACAACATTCTTAGAAGTGTTCTCCTAGGAGTATGTTGTAAAATTTTGGAAAATTATTTTTATTGCTTGTTCTACATGCCTAATGCTTCCAGCTATCAAATAATGGAGTGTAATAATGAAGCCTCCAAACAGAGCACTGGCCTTTTTGAGCATCTCAATATGATTAAAAGAAGGAGAGTTATTGATTATGAAAAAGTAAACTCTTACATACAGAGAGGAAAAAAAGCAATTAGTTTATTTTAAATCCATATCAGTGTAAGAAAATCACAGAATCATTTGTGTCTCTGTTTCAAGAGGTAGTCTTCCAAAAAAAAAAAAAATTTGTCATAAAGCATTTTTGGTGCTGCTGGACATAAATTTAATACCTTTCTCCAAAAATTGTTTGAGGATGCTTTAATATCCCATTTGCTTCTGATAGCTGTTCTGAAAATATTTTGAAAGAGATGGAGAACACACAAACACCTTGAGAATGGATTTGTTGTGTTCACTGATAAGAAGAATGGAACATTTTTTAGGTAAATAGCAGTTGGTGTAATTCATACACACAGGTTTGATTTTTTTACTGATGACTGACTTCTGTACTAAATGAAAATGTGCTGGAGCATCCAAAGCATTTAGACATCATCTTCACTCTAATGACTGATGTCTAGGAAGTTGGAAATAAAAAAGAGTAAAAGATAAGATCCAAAAGTAAAATACCCAAATGTAAAAAGGTGAGATTTCCTCTGTAAAAACACTTGAAATGTTCCCAGTTTCCTTTGCAAGACACGGGAAACAATATCACATGTAGAGAATCATCCACAATTGCTGTATGAAGATACAGAAACTGGGAAGACATTTAGACTAAAACCAACTAAAAGACATGAACTTTTTGCTAAATCTGAATAGATTAGGCTACTTCCTCTGCAAATTCAAACATTAAAGGGAAGTTTAAAACGTATGAAAATTTGTTAGATTAAATTTGTAATGATACATACCTGAAAAGTGAAGGTAAAGGTGTTTTAGGAAAAAAGCAGTGAAGAACTACCCAAAAATAATAATTCCAGTGAAAAAACTGAAATTAAAAGGTAGCAAAACACCAGTAGTATCAGTAATATTTTTTATATGTTGGAAGCGTAAGCAGTAAGATGCAAAAATTGAATTGCAACTTTCTTTAAAATGAATGTGTAAGAAAATTTATGAGTGCATGATAATTGTAATGTAATAGAGGAGTTCACTAATACCTTAAAGTATAACATATAGGGTGGGTTAAGTTTGTGTCAAAATGTAGCATAGGGTCTCTATAAAATGAACTTTAATGCCTGAATAGTAAGAATATGACATTAAGGTTATGTTGTCAATTAACCAAATGAGATAGTGACAGTGGCTCTGGAGCACTGTGAATAACTAGAAATACTGCAAAGGCAGAAAACATAATAATGGAAAATGACTAGGCACTTAATGAAATTATCAGGTAAGAGGTTTAAAATAAACAAAGCTTTTTTCACTTAGTATGTAATTAAATTGTGGAGCTGAATGTGCTGGATGTTCTAAAAGCCAAAAATCGAAATGAATTCCAAAATCTCCTAGGCACGTTCACTTATGTCAGGTCTATAAATGCTATTAAGTACAGTGGGTTCAAAAGGAACCTCCAGGTCAGAAAGTCCCCAGGTCCCTGACACATCAAAGAATATCCAGAGATATACCACTGTAGGCTTGCCTTCTGTGCTGTCTTCCACATCAGAAGGTATGCTGAGCTAAATTAGACCTTTTTCTGCTCTACTGGGTAGAGTCATGTTCTTACTTTGTCTTAATAACAAACAAATCAACAGACTCTAGTGGGGGGTTCCCACCATGGTAATAGTGACTCTTATTTGATGCTAATGACATGAAAGCATTTTTTAAAAGCTGATTATTTGATCATTTAATTGTTGTGAGCAATGGTAGTTTTAATTTTGAGGGAGAGAAGCTTGTCTGAAATATTTTAACCACTTAGTCCTGTCTGTATAACCAATGTAGCAAATGCCTGTTACATTCTTGGTGATAGTAAAGCGGGTTTTGTTGTTACAGGTCCTCCATAGTTTTTCCAGACTTAAAAAAATGAGTGGAGGCAAGGGTTGTGCGCCACTATTGTCCATTCTTCCAACAAGAGAAGAACTATCAAGCATAAAAGATACTTTCTTAACCCAAATGAACTATTTATCCTAGTTGTAGCTTTGGAGTTCAGTTCACTGGTATGCTCTGGCTGTGCTGCATTTTCTCAGCAATAGAGAACATCTGTAAACCCAGCTGCATTGTACAGTCAGATCTGCGCAAAGCAGGTGGAGTGAATCTCATGTGGTTTACCCTGAGTAGCAAGCATTTGCATTTTTAAAATGCTGAAGAGCAACTTCAGCTTTTTGAGTGTAGATACTACATTTGGCTCCAGACCACTGCAATACTAGAGTAGACGTCAGATCCAGGCAAAGTTGTTTGCCTTACGCTCAGGGAGGCATGGAAACCACTCTGTTTTTTAAAGGTATCAAATGATCTTGAGAAGAGATTGCTCTGAATTTTGTCTTCTCAAAACATATAACAGCAACTGGACTCCTGCTGTCCAGTCCTGTGCATTTCAGGAAGTGACACATCTTGGAGTTGCCTCCACAATGGACAGCATGGTGTGAAGTGTGAAGTAGCCTAAGAAATGCCTAACTAGCTCCTTTGCTTATGAGTGTAATTATTATAGGGGGAAAGTAACTCTTGGGCATAATGATGTGGGCAAGTAAAGCATTCTTCTGTTAAATTTGTCAGCACAGTTACACTAAATGCACACATCACTAGAATTGCCTCAACTGTAAATGTTTTTCTGCCAGAGAATATGGTGAATTCCCTTGAAATCATGTTAAACTTGGCTGATGCTGGTTTAAATTGTCCCGAAGTTATGGAAGGCTAACCTAAACTCAAGATAAATCATGCTGAATTCTTTTAATCTTAAAAATACATCTCCTAGTAAATTTTTAAAAAATATCAATTTAGAAATGGATTCAATGTTTATGTAAATCTTTTGTGATAAATAGATTATTACAAAAAATGAGAGGTTAACAAATATAACCATTTGTTGCTGCAGAACTGTTTATAATGTATTTCAGCAAAAAGCATTTCCTTGGTGCTCAAAATACAAGGAGAAGGCAGAATGCTGCTTACAACACTTGCATTGCTGTGTTCTCCCTCAAATCCCATGCAGGTTTCTAACTAAGTTAGTAATCACTAGCTCCTGTAGAAGGAAATGACAAAGATCTTCCAGCTGCATAGGAGCAGAAAAATGGTTTGGCTCATAATTTCTATTAACTGATTCTTACGTAGCCCTGCATGGGGACATCAGAGAGATCAAATGTTTCATTTGGGTCGCAATGTGGTTATAACTAATAAATTAAGTGTCATCTCAAAGGTAAGAAAGCTTCAGTAAACATATTCTGGACACAGAAGAAAGAAGTCTGAATGCAAGAAAGTTTGGATAAAGTGAAGTAGCAGTGTCTGTAATTAGCAGGTTATGCTCATAAAAAGCTGTCTTCCTGTTACAAAGCAACAGATCACAGAAGGCAAAAATACCACTAGTATGAATTTATCAGTACAAGTTTGCATCTTTAGATATGGATATCTTTAAACTGTGCTATTTCCCCATTGACAAAAAATAAAATAGCTTGCTCTTTTTGCTTTTATACGAAGGAACCCTTTGTGTCCTCTGTAGAGTGTACATCACTGTCAGAAAGTTGGATTCTGCTGCACTGAGTCTGAATTCTGCAGACTCACAGAGCTGAAAGAGCCACCACCTTTTCAGTGGATGAAATTGCAGCCAGTCATGGTGACATGATACCCAATTACAGCTTACTGATAAATGCATCTTAATGTTCCATAGATGTATCACAAAATTATTGTGTATCAGTGCTGTTCTGCTTAGAAGTGTTGAACTGCAATGTCAAGATATCAGGCCATGATTATTTAGTTATATTGTTTCGCTGTGTTTCATACTACCTTTCTAGTGGAGGAAAAAAGGCTCACAAGTCTCACTATGGTTTAAAACAGCAAAAAAAAAGAAGTCTGCAAATGGAGTGCCATGAAGGAAGGCATGCTGCTGGGAAGTAACAAGCACCTTTGGATTTAAGAAAACCACACTTTGTGGGTGATCTTACCCAGCAATCTGCTTCCCAAAAGTTCTACATCACAATTACATAATGGTGAATTGAATCGGGACATGAACATATCTTGAGGATGGAGAAAGGGAAGAGATCTAGTTATGTAAATGTAAAGGACAAAAAGATGTGTTTGAAACTATAAAATCTCCTACTGAACTGAATTAATGAAAGTGAGAAGATGATCTCAGTGTCAGTATTGGTACAGCTCTGTTTCATACCTATAATTAGAGATTAACAGGAGAATAGATTATAAACCTCCTTCCTTTAACATGGGAAATTACCTACCTCCTAACTTCTAGGTAAAAGTGCTGGTGAAACATGCCTGTTCTGTTTCATTGACTGCTAATGTCTTGTGCTTCAGCCAAGGCACTAAGAGATTTTGCTCTGAAATTCTCTTTCAGAAGAGTAAGACGCTCTGTTGAGAAGTAGGGCATTCAGATTCCTCCAGAAATACAGAGGAATGGGATCCAAGACCTTCTGTATCCTATGGCAGTGCTTTAACCCAGGGGATATGAAAAAAGAGAACTACATCTCTTCAACTACAATTTTTGTGAATTTTCTCTGCTATACTTTTTCCAGACACATCTGCCCAGCAAATTCAACTTGCATTTGCAAATAGTTTCAGGATATTTTCACAGGCACTACAACATAAAAAGAAAGAAAAGAAGTTCATATTAATCTCAGTTCATATCTCCAAGCATCATTAATCACAACCTATCTCCCTGATTGTTTCACAAAACTGTGCAGATAGTACAGTAGTGGCCACTTGAGAAAAGTCTGCTACAAGCTTAATTGGGTGTTTGCATAGTATTTGGTGTTCTAAGACTTTTACTTTAGTAAGTATTGTTTTGGTCAGCTCACTATTAGGAAAGTATGCTTTAGCTGGAGATGATCCAGGGAGCCTCAATATAGTTAATACAAAGATGTAAGGACTAATACTAAAAAGGTGGTGAACAGCATGTGAACTTTTCATTTTTTTCCAAACACTCTCAGTTTACTATATTTTTATTTTGATTACCTGATTCTGTTCCTCACTTACAACCCTGTTTATATAAATTATGTGCATCTTAAGTGGGAACCAAGTTTACACTGGAGAGAGGCTGTACATTGTAGTCCTACAGAATCTATCCTTAACAGCAGTTTTAATTCCTTATGTTACCTTAAGATCACTTCTATTTCCCCATAAACATTTCCTGTGACCATTTCTTTCCTCCTGCTAGTGCTGAGCTTGTCCAATGACTCCATCACCTCTAAGCTATTGATCTGTCTGACATCTGATTCAACCTGCTTGCATTTATCTGGAGTCCTCCAAAGATAGATCAAAGAGATTCATTATCTACTTCTCTGACACAAAGTGTCTAGAAGAATAACACTTTTCCTCAGCCAACAAGAAATTCTTGGAGTTTTTTTTATGATTTTTCTTTTTAATTATAAGAAAATTATTCACTTAAATAGCAAAATGGTGGCAAAATACATATGAAAAATGATTTATGTAAATAGAATTCTCCTTGATTAGGCCATGGCTCAATAGGATCTCCTGTGTACTTCTCCAGCTACTACTGGATACTTAAAATGAAGTTGAGTCACCTTTAAACAAAAACTAACTGGAGCTGTAATGAAAAAAATAGAAATATATATATAAACAAAAGAATGTATTTTTTAAAATTAACTCTCATTTTTATGAGTACTGAACTGTTCATACTTCAGCACACGTTTTCATTACACCAACATGTGTAAATAGCTATTTACGGATGCAAATGGAAGTTACTGCTGACTGCTGTTGAATCTTGTTCAGATCTTCAGTTGCCTTGTATTACAATACGTTTTTAAGTTCAATTTACAACAACTTTGAAATAGGCAGAATTTGTGTTTGAACTTCAGAAGTTTAAGTCAAAAGAATTCTTGAAAATCTGCACTAAAAATATCTTGAATATCTGCACTAAAAATGAGGACAACTGAATTATTCTTAGTTTATTGCTTCAGAATTGTGTTTAGGTCACCTGGAAATACTAGGTGAATGGGTAGAAGCACAAAAGAAGTAGTAATCAGCATCTCCAACACAGTGAAGTACAAGTTTCAGGTCACTCAAAAGCCAACAGAAACTCAGTTTGTGAAGGCTTGAGTACCTAATTCCTTGTAGGGCTAACCTGGTGGTCAAAGATCTGATTCTGGTATACAGAAGTTACTGTCACTGACTTCAGAGAGGTCAGACCTATGTTTTGTCTTTGTAGTCAAACGCTTGTACTTTTAAAATTAATTAAAATTATACTGTAACTTTGACAAAACTGTACCTACATTTTTGACTACTTCTGTTGTATTATTATTATTATTATTCTATTGTATTAGTACAGGATTTTTAGTATATGTTGTGCTTCTTAGAAAGATCTTAACCATCTTACGCACACAGAAATAACATGCACTATAAAAAAAGTAAGGGTGTTTTTGTATGGGAGTTAAGGAGAAACAACTCGGGGAAAAGGTGAGTCATCAATATTTAGGTCAGTAGAAGTAAAAGCACAACTCACAGTGGCAGACAGGACAAAAGGAACAGAGCGGGTGGGTGAGGCTGCAAGCAGACTCAGAGAAAGACAATAGGCTGGACTGACTCCAGGCACAGCATGGAAAACAACAAACATAATGCTGACAAGATACACCCTAATGTGTGCTGGAGGCAAGGCTGAGACCTGTCTCTGTGGGAGAAGTGTCTTATTCTGTAATTAACTGAGAAGTATTCAGGAAAAGAAAATATTCAAACAAAGTGTGAACGTCTGTGGAAAAACAGACTCTGCTAGCTAGATACCTAAATTAACGTGTTGTAAGCAAAGTTAAAACTGTATCAATTGAATTAGTTTAAGACATTGAGCCACTGATAGTATTTTTTTCCTGTCTTATACTGTAAGATTTTGGAAGCAGGACTGTTTTTCTTGTTCAAGCACCAAAAGTTTCTTTGGTAATATATTCAAGAGATGATCCAAATATGTACTTTTATTCTTTGTATAGTTTATACAAAGGGTCACAGACAGGAGACATAACTTTGAAATTAAAGTGACTCAAAGTAAATGACGAGACATTTCCAGATTGGTGGGGTAGAAGTGGAGGCTTCAGGACCTACTTAAAGATGAGAGGTTTGGAAAGGACAGGCCTGGAAAAGAAGTGTTAATCAAATTAATGGCAAAGGGAGAGAAAAGCAAGTTCAGAGTCAGCCGTCATTAGTTCAAACTGGAATTAGAAAATTTCAATTAGAAACTGGAATTAGGAAAAAGAAGAAAAACAAAATACAGTTATAAACTTTTGCCTAATCTTAACTCTTTGCCAAAATATAAAGTCTTTTGAAAATATAACATACATGTAAGGGAAATTAAAGGGTTTTTTTAATGTAACTTTGTTAGTAAACTGTACAGTTTCTCAAAAGTGAAAAGTTCATTGTTCATTGTGCCTATCAGGTTCTTCATTAATATACTCCAGTGCTTTTCTGAAGCTGTTTTCTCCAGCAACATGAAAACTGAAACCATTACCAGCATTACCATTCCAGTTTTGGTCTTTCTCTTTGGTGTTCTTGAGTATCTCAGGAATTCACTATTGAATGCAGTGAGTAGTTGTTCACGGTGTGTTATTCCTGTGTCTGCTTCCTCTGAAGCTTGTACTTTTGCAGGTGATATGGATAGATTGCTGTGGAAACAGTTGCCAAGCAAAGAGGTCAGTTGGCTGGGAACACACTTTAGATTCCCAGTAATACTGAACGACACTGGGAAAATTAATTCTCTTTTCTGTACCAAGGCTTTATCACCTCTTACATAAAAATAAAGTTGACCTCACTTGCATAATTATTTTCAGATACACAGTTGTACAACTCTCTAGTTTTCCCTCATTTTTAGTGACTTTGGTGATGTGTTACAAACTAACTCCACTCAGTGATCAGTTTCCTCAGGTGGATTTTGTTCTCTGGCCTACTTTGTCTGCTTTGTACCTGTTCCTTTTTCCAAATATTTCTCTGACAATCAGTAATAGGAAAAGAAACTTAGTTGAAACAGTTACAAAGTCAGTATGACCTGAACAAATGTGATATTCAGAGCTAATCATATGCAGATATGGCAGAAAAAGGAGAGCTTTCAAAATTTTCGTAATTGATGGGGCAAAGAGAACAGGAACTCCAAAGAAACTGTCTACAGAACAGTTAGCTGAGGCTCAAAAGAGATGAAAAAGCTGTAGATATTGACCTTCTTTTTGAGATCCTCAAGAAGGATCAATAATATTGAGGTCACACAGTGGAAGGAAAAATAACCCCTCAGAATTGCATGATAAATCATAAAGAACCTGTAAAAGAAATGTTCTGAGCAGAGTGAGGACTGAAATGGAAGTTTAAAAACCATCAAGGAATCTATGTTGTGAAAGCTAGTCAGGGAACAGGGAGTATGATCACTGGGTTTGCATAAGAAGAGGTTAGAGATTATGAGGTCAAATATGTATGGTTTCTAAAACTAGGGAAATAGTGACAGTTTAACACAGAGAGAGAAACATCTAGAGATGGTTAAAAAAGTAGGCTGATCTACTGATTTTATATATAAATACAAATGATAATAAATGAGCACATCTATAAATAAGGAAAACTAAGCTGTCAGCTGTATTCACAGTGGTTTTTGTGTTCATCTGAAATGTTTATTCACTCCTTTGTATTATAGATGTTGCTTATCTCAAACAGCTTCACTGTGTCTTTGGTTCTGCCAAGAAGAACCTCTTAGACTTGCTTATTTTCTAAGATTGAAAGTCTTCCATTAAAAAAAAGTGGAGCACTTCAGTGCCTCAGGATGGCTCTACACCATACTCACTGATTTGAAATTATTGCAGCAGTTCACTTTTTGTAAGACATGTCTTTCTTTTAAATGGTAGGGATTCTGGGCCTGCAAATGAGAAAATAATTTAAAATTAGTGGTGTGCTTCATATTCTTAGGAGACCTTCATTCTTCCAAATTAGAATTCCAATTTGTGAAGCGCTCCAATAACTTTAAATTGCTGTGTACTCTAGATCCAAACCCTAAACTTTCCAAAGTAAAGACCTTATAAAACTGCTGAAATAATTCTGAATTAAATTATAGATACATGACTAGAATTTCAATTTAGCTTCATTTTAAATCCTTAATTTAAAAATATCCTGATCTGAACCAACCACATAAATATAAACTCATATGTTCAGTTTCTGATGCTCTTGAATTTTTCACAGTCATGTTTAAAAGTTTGTTTAATTATCATGAATGCCAAAGTATTTTTGGGAAAAGCTGAATTCTTTAATATCTTTTTGAAATAGACACTTTTTTTCATTTTCTATTGCATAATATGTAGAGACCTCAGACTATTTGCAGGTTATTAAGTTTTTCTGTATATGGCCCACAAAAACTCCTCTGTAGTTACCATTGACAGAACCATGTGATGATCTGTGGTAGGCTGGGAAAGCCAGAGGCAGGAGCTGATCAGCATTTGGAGAGCCAGTTCTTTCCCCAGTTCTTCCTTTTATCTTGCACAACAGCAAGAATGTATATTGAAGCTTTTGTTTCAAGGCTTTACAATGCAAGCATTAGTCATATATATGCATGATTTTGATGACCATCCACAACCTATCCTGAGTTATGGACTAATACATAGTATTACTGGTGTTTATATATAAAACAAATATAAAGTCAGAGAAAACTGCTTCTCCACTATTCAGATGCAATCTGCTGGATGCTCAGCCCTATTATGCATATTTTTTGTGTAAAACCATTGACCCAGAATTTTCTGGACATTTGCAAAGCACAGTGTGGAGCAAACACATGCAAACACAAAAATTTATGCATAGCACTTCTATAATTCTATATAAAACCATCTGAATGCTCAGAAATGTGAGGAAACAAGAGTGAAATCTGAATGCACACTTTGTTGAATTGATATGTTGGCATTTGAGTTTGCCATATACAAACACAATTTTCCTCATAAATTTGTCAAATTGCCCAAAATTTAATTCAACTACAAGCATATTACAATTGTCACAGAAAAATGTAAGCTAGTATGTGACCATCTTTATATTTAAAATCAAGAACAATGTATTCCTCTGTAGCCTGCTAAAGAGGTAGAAGGGATCTTTATACTTGACATTGATTTTTTTAAAGAAGTGCCACACTTACACGTACATTGTGTCTCACAGTGCTCCATTGATGCCAATCACCTTAATCAGCTGAATAAACTCAGTTCATGCCTGCTGTGCATAACTGAAGAGGTACAAACAAGCAAAGCAAAGCACACCAGTGAAACTGGCTCAATATGTTACGAATAACATCAAAAAGGCATTAGGTTTAACAGCTAAGCAACTAGAATCAAAATTGAGGAGATATACTGGTATCATGGTATTGAGTTTTATTTGACCCTTCCTAAAAATGGATTTCTATGTCTTCTCTTACCAGAAGTAGTTGCAAGAGTGATTATCTTCTGTTATAGCTTTTTTTACATACATACTTTCCATTTCGATATGTACTTTCCATTACCTTTAAAAGAATATGTTAACATAAACACCAAAAGTTCAGACTTTTAATTTGAATAAGTGATACAAATGTAGTGAAATATTTTCATCTTAGAGAATTTGGTAAAGCCCCTCTCAGCTGTCTGCCCTCTCTTTAAAGCATAAACTCCATGCAGCTCTGAACTGCCTGGGGCTAATTTAAGACTGTGGATGACAAAAATTGGTGTGAAGATATTTATTGCAATGCCAAAGATGATAGAGACTCCTGATATGAATAAATTCCAAGTATATTCATGTATATGAATATTTGTACAGTTTTCATTGAAAGTTTGTGGTCTAGGTTTACTACGTAGGATGTATGATGTATAGATTTTGCATATAATCAGTGCCCAGTGACATTTCTTCAGACCAAATGTATCTCCAAAATGCTCACAGTTTTTCCAGGAAGTGGAGATGGTCTCTTTTTTGCATGACATCTGTAAGCAGATAAAATTAATTAGTTCCCAACTTCCTTAGTTCCTTTTCTCTTTTCTGAGGAGTCCAGCTTCAGTCAATAACCACATTACTCACTTTGTCTGCTGGCTTTAACCCAAAGTCTTACAGTTAAGGATCACATTATAGCTGTGGATTTGTTCCAGAGAATCTTCTTTATGAGATCCTGAACCCGTTGCCATTCTTATCAGCAGGAAAAGAAGGGCAGTGCAAGTGATGTATTGTTTTAAACTCTGCTACTCCACTGACCTGCCAGTGGGAGTCCCCAGCCCAGCTGCAAGTTCTCTTGCCCACCGTCAGCTCTGTTTGAACAGGAAACCCTGCTTTTAACACAGAGAAAATCAGTGCAGTGGGCAGTGAGATGTGAGAAATTACATGCAAGCAATATAGTTGTTGCTTACTTATAGTTATATATAGTTAGCCTAGTTATATAGGATTTGTTTTTCCCTATGTTTTCCAGCCATTTTTTGCTATTCCCCGTTACAAAGAGAAGTCCTAAGAAAAGGAACAAAATTAATCAGATGAGGAGCAGGCGAAACAACTACTCACAATAAAAATATTTGCTCCTAAGACATGTTGATAGAAGTTTTCAATTTGGAATATTTGTTAAATACATTTTTCTGTACAAATTCATAGACTTTAAGGGAAATCAATAACATCATAACTAGAGAATTTGGGGCCAATTTTGGTTAATATTCAGGAATTTTAGGTCCTAAATACCATACTTCAGAAAAACAAAGGAAAATAATTCCTCTGCCATGCTGACAAAGTGGAAATCACTTAATATACCTAAAAATTTCTTGCCTAGAAATCCGTAGGGGGAACCTTACATATTCAGTAAACCTTATGTGAGAATGACAAAAACTTGTTACATGAAAAATACATGTTGCATTTATTCGTAGCAGACCATCTGAACATACTGTTCTTATTCTGAAGTGTGAGATGAGAACCTATAATCAGCTGACCTCTTTTCATCTAGAGATAAGAGATTACTTTTATGGACTTGTTTGGAGGCTTTTTAGAAATCTATTTCACATGTAAAGAAATAGAAAACTGGAAATGAAGACTGTGTAAATTTTATGCAAATGTTCCGTCTGCCTTGAATTCCAGATCCTATTGACAGAAACGTTGATTTTCAAATTTTAGACTAAAATTCCTCAGATTTTGGCTGGTTCAATTATTTTAACTATGAATTAATTGAAAAAGTAGGCTCTGCTTTTTGTTAAAACTAAGTGAGTTGAGGAAGCTAAATTCAACAGTTCTGCCTTGTCTTTCATAATCAGATAAAACAAAGAACCAGAAAACATTAACCTGGCTTCAGATTTTACTGCAACCTCTTCAAAGAGCTCTACCAGAAACTATCTTTCGGAGACACTCTTTGCTGTATGTCCACTGGAATTCCATCTGAGTTTGATACCATCTACTAATATTAATCTAATTGTTGTGTAAAAATCATTTTAAGAACACTGAAACTCTCCAAATAATTTTTATACACATGCTCCAAAAGTCTCTGTCTATAATTACATAAAATCAAAAGATGCTCTGAAGATTGTGCCAAAATAGTTCTTGAATTTAATTTCAGTTTCTTCAGTTCAAAATTTCCAGTGTCTATTCCAACTATTGTTATTGGGTGTGTACCATATTGGTTTGGAACTCTAGTGCTACACAGTTGCCACCACTTTGTGATATATAAAAAGACACATATGATGTTAGTGCTATGAGATCTGGATTCTCGGTCCTCACTGTTGCAGAATTCTTTGTACTGAGCCCAAAATGACAGATCTAGAAAAGAATGAGGATTTAAAATGGTATCTATTCCCCCTAGGCATTGGATATTTCTGAGGCATTAAATTGTACAAAATTTCTAAATGTCCAAACCTTGTCATCTGCTTGGCATGCAGGCAACACAGATGTGACAGAAGGAATATTAAGGGCTAATTTTATAACATCAATCTGTCTGTCAACAGCATACAAATGAAATTTAGGCCCACATTGACAGATCAGATTATTAAAGAGAACCAGGTACAGATTAAAAATCAGGGCCTTGAGAAGGGAAACCTGTGTGACACCTGCAGAGAAATTTTTGTGGAACTGATCAAGCTACATAAGTAAGACAATCTCATTTGTACAGAATTAAGTAGAACCAAGAAATAACACTTCAAAGCACCTCTTACAAAGAACTGAATATCTACTTGTGTCAAAGACAGCTATTACAGGTTGGAGGCTAAGTTTAAAAACTTCTGCTTAGATTCTCAAGGAACTGCTGGTGACTATAATGATGAAAGCTTGGTAATGTATTGTGATCTGAAACCAAACTAATCCTAAAACAGCAAGTGCCTATCAGAAGGCAAACAGAACAACTATCAGTTCAAGAGAGTTAGTAGAAAAAACAGATTCTCAAATAAATAATCTAACAGAAATAAAAGTTAAAATTAATTTCAGGTCCTATATAAATTTTTACAATGACTAACATGAGTATGAGTAAGTTCTCCTGAAGCAAATTAGGATACTAACAGATCACATAAAATCATAGAATCATTTAGATTGCAAAAGACCTCTAAGATCATTGGGTTCAATCATTAATGTAACAGTGCCAAGTCCAACACTAAACCATGTCCCTAAGTGCCACATCTACACATCTTTTAAATACCTCAGGAATACTGACTTAACTACTTCCCTTGTCAGCCCATGCCAATGCCTGGCAATCCATTCTGTGAAGAATTTTTTCCTCCAATCTAAACCTCTCCTAATGCAATTTGAGCCCACTTCCTCTTGCCCTGTCACTTGTTATGTGGGGAAAGAGACAGGCTCCCACCACACTACATCCTCCTTTCAGGCAATTGTAGGGAACAGTAAGGACCCTCTCAAGCCTCCTTTTCTCCAAGCAAAACACCCTCAGCTCTCTCAGTCACTTCAGACCAGACTTGTGCTCCAGCCCCTTCACAGCTCTGTTGCCCTTCTCTGGACTCATTTCTGCTCTAGAATGTCCTTCTTGCAGTGAGAGGCCCAGAACTGGACACAGGACTCAAGGTTTGGCCTCACCAGGGCTGAGTACAGGGCAACAATCACTCCCTAGCCCTGCTGGCCTCATGATTTCTGATCTGTCAAATTGACTTGACCTGACAGAGAATGTTTCCTTGGGTTTGAAACACTGTTTGGTTTAGCCATCAGCTTGAGTATAAGATATAGGAATACCATGAAGAGTAGTGAGGACATGATCACCTGCTATTTTGAAGAGAAAAAGTACCAAATTCTAGTCAAAAAAATAGGAACATCTGAGAGCATATTACTTTATTCTAAGAAAATCAAAGCAATTTGTCACAGGTAGTAGAAAGCACTCCCAGGTTACCTTCAGCAGTAGCGGAGGAATCAATCAATCCATGTAAGTGTATACCCAAGAGTGAAAGCATTTTCCCATGCTGTAATTAGTATAATGACTGATAAATATCCAGTGGTTACACATTGATAATAGATAACAAAGGGCTGATTATTGAACCCTCGGGATGCCTCAAGTCTGACTCCACATGGATGATTAAAAGTTGTCTGTAGGATGTTAAATCTATTAGAAGCATTCAAGTGTAATACAAATAATTCCCAGATATGTTTTAGGAGTAGAAAACAAAATTTCATGGTTTGTAATATCAAATGTTGCAGTAAATTTACAAGGGAAGGGAAGGGAAGGGAAGGGAAGGGAAGGGAAGGGAAGGGAAGGGAAGGGAAGGGAAGGGAAGGGAAGGGAAGGGAAGGGAAGGGAAGGGAAGGGAAGGGAAGGGAAGGGAAGGGAAGGGAAGGGAAGGGAAGGGAAGGGAAGGGAAGGGAAGGGAAGGGAAGGGAAGGGAAGGGAAGGGAAGGGAAGGGAAGGGAAGGGAAGGGAAGGGAAGGGAAGGGAAGGGAAGGGAAGGGAAGGGAAGGGAAGGGAAGGGAAGGGAAGGGAAGGGAAGGGAAGGGAAGGGAAGGGAAGGGAAGGGAAGGGAAGGGAAGGGAAAAGGAAATCCTTGCCACAGTTTGTCAGCAGACCATTTTTCATTCTTTATCTGCTAGGAGGAACCTCAAGGCAAACTTGAAATATTCTTCACCAGCTTTGTTCCAATTGAGCAAAACCTGAACAAGTGCCTCATACATGAGAATTTAGGCAAAAGTTAGAGTAATTGAAATTAATTTGTCAAACAAAAAGAAAAAAAAAAAACCAAAAAACCCAACATCAAAACCAAAACAACAGGAAAAGAACCCAAAACAAAAAACCAAGACCAAACTCAAATCAACAGAAAAGGGAGGAAACTATTGTCTCATAGTGTGATTCATAATAGGCAATGCAGTGGACAGAGAGACAACTACATCAGACAGTACGAAATACTGAAGAAGTGTACCTGGAATATTTTTCATGTCAATGTTGGTTACATAAGTAGAAATAGACATGGAGAATCAGACATCTCAATGAAGCTTAGTTCAATACTTTACAGTTGTAGATGACATTACATGTTTATAGACAATTGTCTAGTTGCTTTCATTAAAGAGGATCAATGAGGCACTTGTCTATTATATTTTGAATTTTTATGATGGCCTTTTATATGATGATCTCTGTGATGGCCTCCAGGAGTATTTGCTTTTGAAGCTATAATTCTATCCTCATTTGTCTTCTGAATGCCTGGAGCTTCCTTCTCAAAGAGTTTCAACCATAACCACTTCTACTGTTGTTGAAGTTGGATCATTCTGAAAAAAAGAATAGCTTTTATAGGGGTTAGAGGTATCAAATTACATAAATTCTGTTTCTGTAGCTAAACTGATTTCCAATAAAGCAGAATGAGGGGAAAATTCTGGATTCTGGGCACATTGGCATCATGTTTACATTCTGGGTATCTTCTGACATAGCCCTGAAAGCAGGCCACAATCCAAGACTGTTTCATAATGCAAGAATGGGGCATACCTCTGTTTCTAAAGGCAGTCATAATCGACTTTACTTACTGGTTTCATAATTCTTGTGTTCTGTCTGTGGTTCATTTCAGCCTGAAATGTGCCAAGGGCTTGCAGCCTGGTGCTGCAAGGCTCACCATCCTAGAGGGTGAGATACAGGTAACTCAGTCCCCTTACAGAGCAAAAATCTGAAAAATTTCTCTCCCCTTCATAGTAGACATAGATGTCTTAAAACATTTTTTCCCCTTGTGCTAATGCAAGTGCAAATATTAAGGGGCACATTCCTGACACACCCCAAAACTATGACTTTCTGTGCCTGATTTTCCTCCTGTGCTTAGGAAATCAGCACAACATAAATACACAGTGCCTACCCAGTAGTCCTGAATCATCCAGGGTGCATGCCAACCAAAAAGCTTTAGATCTGCTACAGCAAACTGAGGGTGCTAAGCATTCTCTGATCATTCTCAACAGGCTAAGCCAGAGATGCCTAGTATCTACACTGCATCCCACCATGTTTTAGGAGGGAGAAAAGAGAAATTTCCTGATGCTCACCTCCATTAAGAAAGTAGTTCTTTTCTATTAATGCTGAAGCTACCTGTGGGATTCATTGTATATAGGATCATCAGAGCCCTGTGTTTATGGACCTGCCTTAAACCAGAGTTCAGGCTAGATGCATAAAATATGAGTGATAGAGAAAATTCTTCTTAAATGAATAAAAAGAAATCTTAGTACAAATAAAACTTTTTCAATTACATCAGGGTCAGCTTACGGAATAGGATGCATTGGGTTGCATCTAACTAACATCGTTGTGCTGTTAGTATGCAAATCTGTAAGGACGTTTGTGAGTGACAGCCGTGAGTGACAGCACCCTATCCTGCTTCCTGACCAAGATTTCAAAGAAAGTATGAAGGAATCAAACAGAACTTGAATGTTTCCTGTGATATAGGAAAAAAAAAACCAACAACCTGTGATTAGTATAATTAATTAAAAGCCATCTGTAATCCATTCTTGCAATACAATAGGAAAAGACATCTCAAGGCCCTTCCCTGTTCAATATGTTGTATTAATTTACATAACATTTGCTCATTGTACCGGGGATAATACAGTTTTTCCTAAGGCTGGTTCCTCTTCAGAAAGGTGCTGAAACTTTTTTATTTCTCTCAATGGATTAAGATAAAAATGAGAAAAATATCTTATTATACATGTCCCTTGTGTACATGTACTTGGATTATGGTACAGCACCTTGATCTCAGAGAGTGTCAGGAGTGGGTAGGTCCACAAGGGAAGGTGGGGCTGACAGCAACACCACTGATGAAAGGTGCAGGTTTAGCCACAGCCCACTGATCATCAGACAGCTTGCAGTGATGTGACTGAGATCAAGCTGGAAAGTCAAGTCAGCAAGGCAAGGTCAGGACTGGCATGGTGCAAGGCCAAGCACATCATAACAACAGCGTGCACAGACATGAGCCAAGGGCAGGGGCCTGGGCTTCAGTGGAACCCCTGAGACAACAGGTGAAGTGTGTACTTGGAGGTCCTAGCTTTTCACACCTTCTGTCTTATGGCATAGGTGTTTTTGCAGCAGTCAAAAAGACACTGGTTTTGTCTGAAAAGGCAGGTCTGGCAGAACAGGAGTGACCTTGAGCACAGGAAGCCAAGCCTCTGGGAAGTGGTGGGGGGAAAAAAGGTCACAGAGGAGGTTTATAGGAAAGGACAGTTCTAAATTCATCAGAATAATCAAAGCCTGTTGGTGAAAAAGCCTCTGACATTTGTTAAGAAAATACAACTTTTATAAGAGTGTTCTTTCTAATTGCCAGTCACTTTAGCTTTGGTTTTTTAATTGTTTATATGCAATATACTACAGTATTGGCACGTATCTTACTTGGTCCCCAAAATTTCTATTTAACTCAACAGGAGTTGCTTGCAGGGGTCAATGCTTTAAAAAAATACGAGTTTTTTTTCAGAATTGTAAAATGTGCAATATAGAGCATTATCTACCTTCCTGGAGGTGATATGTCTTGATATGTCTTGTCAACTCTAAATAACTTCACAGAGAACATTGTACCTTACAGGAGGTCATTGTGTAAGAAAATTAGGCATTTGATCACTGATCTACTTCATGATTCAGTTTCACAGACTGAGATTAACTCTGTGGCAGAAAGAACTTTGCTAATACTGTTTGATATTAGTCCCTTTTACAAATCTCATTGTTTTTCAATATGATAAATACAATGCTTAACAAGGGAACTTTTCCACAGGAAATCAGTTTTCTACAATATTATTATGTTCCTGTATAGAACAATAAAACACTGAAAAAATATTTCTTATTATCATTGATTTGACGATGGTATGCTTTATATCTTGGATTTCTTAGTGTGTCAACTAATTAGCTTCAGAAATTACTAGGAAAATTCAACTGTTTCCAATTGATTGTTATGAACTTATAAAATAGTTTCTGCATCATCTAAAAATGAAATACGACCTTTTCAATGTTTAATCTTTACTTCCCTTTTTTGTGAGTCATGATACTCTGGTTTATGTTCCATATTGTATTCCTTTTGAAGCACTGTTCAGACACTTAAGATAAGCCCAATGCTTAAAAATATGTTCAATTTGATTGTAAAGTATGTATTCAGATTATAGTAAGTGTTTCATATAAGCGTAGAGATTAAGTCTCTTAACTGGCAAATGGGGAGCCTGTCCACCCCAGGGATTTGGCTGTTTCACTTTTTCTGTTCTCAGCCAGAATGCCACAGTAATTTCAATTCCTAAATTAGGCAGTTTAAATACACCCCTGAGTCAATTACACAAAGCCAACACTTCAAAGTCAGGGTAAGTGGCTGTACAAATGTTTCCTTGCTCCTCTACCCAGCACACACACACACAGAAGCCCATATACGACCTTGAACGCACACACTGCAGACCTGCTCCAAAGCCATCAAAGCCAGCTGAAACTCTTCTGCTTACTTCAGCTGGTTTTGGATCTTACATTTGCATTTGTAAAACAGCTCTGCTCAGTTCTGAAATCTAATAGGTCACATCTGTGCAAATCCTGAGACAAGCATACAACAATTAAAAAAAAAAAGTCATACAGCTTTCTAATCCGTGAGGATAAACTGCCAAGTTTTACCTTGTCCGGTTCCCAAGTTCGTGCTCGAATGTACCAGCTACAGCACAGTCCTATTACAGTCACTGGTAATGGAAGACACTTCAGCACTTTCAGGAATGCAGCTCTCTTTAGGTGAAATCACTGGCTCGTAGCACATATTGAAGGAGGTTACTCAAGAAATCACTTACCTTTGCCTCTAGCCCATTCCCAGTAGACTGTTCTGTAGGCTTAAAAACTTGAGATGATGGCAATCCCACATGTCCCCAGGCAGTATGATCAAGGCTTCATTGTGTCTACAGCTGGGAAGTTTTCCTTAGGAGCTCCTACTTCAGGCTAAGCACTTTTTTAAAGTCTCTGGCAGAAAAGAGCAGGACAGTACTTTCTCTTCCTGTCAACCTCTTATACCTCTCAACTTCTTACATGAGAAAACTGTTGTCCTGTTTCCTCAGGTTTTCTTTTTTCTCAATTGAATATGCCAGTTGTTACAGTTTTTCTCATAGGTCATGTTTTCTGGATCTTTTATCTTTGTTGCTCTCTTCTGTGCTGTCTCCAATTGTTTTGCCTTTTCATCAAGCGTGTTAAATTGGACATTGCCCTGATGATTGGTTTCAGTAGAGGATTAATCAAAATACTCTCTAGACAAATATATATTTCTATTTTCATTGGACTTGCAAAGGAAGGGGAATATTTAATGTCTCACATTTCTTGGGACACTAAGCAGAATAGAAGATAGTAAGTCCAAACATCAGATCATAAAGTTTGTCAACAATATATAACCAAATGCCAGGTATTGACTTAGGTCTACTTAGGTATCATAAAATTCCAGTAATCCTGGAGTCATGCTTCTGTTGCTTGTCTTTCAAGAGTTAATTTTTTCTGCATATCCTCCAACCATCCTATCTGTTGGATGTTGGATTTTGCACATCTTTCAGTCAGATGAGTTTGAAATTTGTGTAGTTTTTGCTATTTTTCATGTTAGACTTGAATTAAAATGCCTACTACCTTGTGACACAGAAGAGAAGGTGGGAAGAAATAGATCTTTTCTTAGCTCTAAATTTTTAAAATATGTTAGAGGAAATGAGTGCAAAAATGATGTGGCTTTCATATGTTGCAGAGTTGACTCATAAGCTGAAGAAAAGCAGTTGAGAAATATGATCAAACAATGTTTTAGTGACCTATTAATCTAATGAGATTCCAAAGAGGAACTGCGGAGATGAAAGATTAGCTGGAAAGAGAAGAATTTGTGATTGATAGTGAATACAAAACGAAATACCGTATGTTGCTGTAACTTCGTAGCTAGAGTCATAAATATATACACAGTCTGTTTGCATGTGCATGAGCTTTCCACACAATTCCCTTGGGAGTTAGTGAAGAATTTGCTTTTCCAAAATAAATCTTTATTTTTATATACTGTCTTTTCTTTTATGAAGCAACCTCCTTTCATTTACCCAAAAGAAAAAATGAACAGTTAAAATGATTATTCTAGTTCTCTGTGTATAATGCATGGTGTGTATTTGTGAAAGGACTCAAAGCTGGTAAAACAAAAAATGTAGGAGTCACATGATAGCTGGAGGCCTCTTCCCTTCATTAATATGATGATTTACTTGTCACAGAAAGCAGTGCTCACAGTACATGCATTTATGGCTATGTTTGATAAGTTGCCTCACGGACACAAAAGCATCATACCCAGAAAGACCTTCACAAAACCTTAGTGTGACCTTTGCAGGTTCTGGCAGCAATTTCACAGAAAAATCTCTAAACATGAGTACAGATAAAGAAGCAGACTGTGTGCTGACTACACTAGAACATACTGAGATAAATTCATATATAAATTCTGTGAAACAATCCATGTAATTAGCAAACAATCAGGCTGCTTCTGTCGTTTGTATTTCAGCTTTCAAAAATACTGTTCCATTCTATACATGGTAGCATTAGAACCAGATTTTTCATGGACTTAAATATGTAAAGATGGGACCATCTACATGTATAACATAGCATAGACAACTGTGTGAATACTCAGATTCTCAGTTATATGAACGGTGATGTGTCCTGTATATTCCCTTCTCAATTGAAAGGGACAAAAATACTATGTAAACAATTAAATTTCAAGAGAAAAACAAGATTTAATGGCAGACTATTTTTGAAGCATTCATGAAATCTAATGTTGCAGCTTGTTTTTTAGTCTTCACCTTTATCTCTAAATGGTAATTTTTACAAAGTTGATTAAAAGACTGCATCAATTGACTTTTAAATCAGAAATTAAGTGTTTTCAGGAAAATATTGTACTTACAAACACACCTGTCCTCCATGATTTGAGAGAAAATCCTTTGCACATAATTTTGCTATTTTTTTCTAGTTAACTTCTAATGCTATTACAAGCATAAATTTGTATTAACCAATAATTTAATACGTATTCATTTGTCAAAAATTCTTAAATATTTATTCCTCATATCCAAGACCATTTTCCCTCATGTTCTTATCCCATTCCTCACTTTTGCCATCACCTTTCATATACACCACATTTATTACAGGCTTGAGCAAAACTTACATTAACATCACGCAGGTAATGCTGGATTTGTCCTTCATCATGAAGCAGAAGTTCACATACATCACTGTTAAATGAGGATAAGATATTTGAAAACCTGTTAATTTGCTGGGGGAGGTACATAAACATGCTGAACACAGAAATCACAAAGATGTTTTAGGAAAGTTTACAGAACTTTTAATTAAAGTGCCATCTGCTATGTACAGACATAAAAGAATTTCTTGGACAGAATATGCACAGAGGCATTATGCAATAAGCTTTGCTTCTTCCTGACACCCATCTCAAGTAGTACAGCATTTCTTTTCCTCATAGCTGCTCCAGGCCATGGTTTTTCTTGAGTTGCATTGCCATCCTTGTATCCCTAGCTATACTCTGTCAGTAAATCCTCCCTCTCATGCCACTCAACACTATGAATAGCACAAGGGCAGCTGCATCAATAATATTTTTTCCTCAGATGTAAGCATTCATTTTTCTAATAGGGACTCCCATGGAACTCTCTCTACTCAAACCATGTCATGTTTCATATCAGCAGTGAAACTTTACATGAGTTTCACATTATTTCACTCATGGAAGAACTACAGTATCCAGGTAGAAAGCAGAGCAGCATGATCTCTATTGGCATCTACTGACTTCTGCCAGGACTTGTACCAGCATTTCTCCCAGTAAATGTACATTTCCCAATGACATTGAACAGTAATGACTGACAATTAAGTGGGACAATGTTAGCATGAACTTTGCTTAACAAAGAAGTATTTTTGCAACTACTAGCAAATATTTAATTGACTGTTGATATAATCAACAAATTAATAAGGTGGGGTGTCTTTTCCTGGATGTTCAGCACAAGTCATACTAACAATCTTGTATAGGTACTCTAGACTTCAAGTGACTTCTTAGAGGAACTGCAGCGTTTGAGAAACAGCAAGACAAATAGTTCTAGATCCTGGAAATGAGAAGTTTGGAATGTATTATCACTTTTTCTTTTATAAATTGGAGAGGAGAGGCTGATAAGGTAAACAAATTACATTACATGTTCAGAGAGGCCTTTAAAACATGTTTTGATAGAGGCATGTTGCTGTGATTTTCCCTATTATATGCAATCAAGTTGGAATTGATTGCTAATTCTGCAAATTGTTGCAAAAAGTTATTAAATTAACATAAATCTGTTTACAGTATTTGCTGCACTCTGGGTTTAATCATGAATAACAATTTATATTATTAATAGAAATTAAAGTGATACTATAAAGATCATTTATTTGAATTTATATATTTTTAAAGGATTAAAATTCAAGAATGATCTGCTCTGAGTATCAAGTACAGCAGCGTAGTATTTTGAAATCTTGAATATGTGACCACTGATCCTTACTTTTGATTTTTAACTCATTGATATTTTGTGATTCTGAGATGGAAATAGCTGATTTCACATGAAACTTGAGCATATTAATACCTTTGACTATATGAACAACTCTGCTGAAATCACTGGTATATGAAGTTATAGACATATTTAAATATTATGCTGATCCATGGTCTCAGAGAAGCAATGGATATGGCATTTTTGAATTCTATTTCCTACACTAAAAATCTGAATTTTACTCACAGAAAGTTATTCCAGAGTTAAAACTGACAAAATGAAAAACAGCTTCGACTTTGAAGACAGTAAATTCAGTAGAAGTAGAATTAATTCTGTTAAATATCTTATTATTTTGATTTTTTAATAGTCAACTGAGTTAAAAACTGGAAATTTATGAAACATAGAAAATTGAGCTGTAAAATATTTGACATTTTAAAATGAATTAATATTTTTCTTAAGCAGAATTTTTTTAAAAATCTCATCAAGAAGTACTAGTACTAGTACTCTTATAATTATTTTACAGGAATATACAGGAACTTACAGTTTGCATTGTATGACATTATTAATTAAGGTATCATTGAAAATGAAGGATGGTTTAATTCAACTAATTCTGCAATCATTTTAATTAGTTTTAATGTTAGATAGCCTGAAAGAGAAAAAGACATTAGACAGTAAAACACAAGAAAAGGTACAGCTGAGGTAATTGTTTCTGTATTTCTGACCTTGACTGAGTGTTTCATTCCCTCATTTTTCCAGAAGTGGTAACATATTTGCATGAGTTTCTATCATACAACCTTTAGAACGAGTTACTCTTTAAAGCCTTTACTAGTGCTATTTTCATTTGCACCCACCTGTAAAACTAGATATCTGACTTATTGGAAGAATAGGGCAAGAGAGAGCAATAAAAATTTTCTGAGGTAAGTTTAAAATGGTTTTCTGTTCCTATAAAATTACTCCTCTGTACATTTTCTTTAAAATGTCATGACTTCAAAGTTTGATAGCTGACAGGCATGCAGGGTTAGAAGCAAGGTCTGTGAGTCCAATTGCAAAGCTGAGGATTTTTCCCTTTACAAGTTATTGCCTCTAGCCCTGCAGGACTAGTAGGTATTGGACTTAAAAGCAATGACATTTTAAAATACAGAGGAGATGTTACTAGCTTGGGATTAAAACTTGACCATTCTAAGGGTCAAGAGGTATAATTTTATAGAAAAAAGGCAATGCTATGAAGAAAAGGAGCAAATATTTTTATAAGTGCTTAACAGTTAAGCTCATGCACAGAATAAAAAGTGCGAAGCCAGTGATAGTGCAAATCTAAAAGTAGACCTTATGAAGTATATTGAAATCAGATGAGATACAACAAACATCTATACTGCAGTATAACAAATATCTATACTGCAGTATAATATACTATCTATATTATGCATTTCATATATATATATATATATATACACACACACATATAAATACATATCTCAGTAGAATACTGCAATACATTTCAGGATGTGAGTGTACTTGTAAAATCCCAAGTCTACACTATAAATTTAAGGACATAAGATATTCTCTCTCATACGAGATAAAACATTAATTCAAAGCAATAAAGATTAAATTCTGTTCAATGTCCACTTATGTGGTGCCAAGAAATAAAATTTTTAAGTTCATAGTGCCTCAACTTTGTATTGAGACAGAGCTAAGATACTGCTGTCTCAGCACTATGTTTTGGGTTTAATATACCTATAGAATTATAGAATCATAGAATTAGTAAGTTTGGAAAAGACCTCCAAAATCATCAAATTCAATTGTCAAGCCATCAGTGCCAAGTTCACCACATGTCTACAAGTCTTTTAAATAACTCCAGGAAGGCTGAGTCCATCACTTCAGTGGGCATCCTATTGCATTATTTGACTAGCCTAATCTTTCCTAATGTCAAATCTGAACCTTTCCTGATGCAGCTTCAAGCTGTTTCCTCTTGTCCTGTCACTAGTTACTTGGGAAAAAAAAACCTGACTCCCACTTCACTCTACCCTCCTTTCAGGGAGCTGTAGAAAGAAGCTCCTTTTTCCAGGCTAAACAACCACAGCTTACTCAGTCACTCCTCACAGGACTTGTGCTCCAGACCCTTCACCAGCCTTATTGGACTCGCTCCATAACCTCAATGTCGTTTTGGTAGTGAGGGGCCCAAAACTGGACACAGGATTTGAGGTCTGGCCTCACCAGTGCCAGGTAGAGGGGCCCTAATCACTTCTCTGGCCCTACTGGCCACACTATTGCTGATACAGGCCAGGATATCATTGGCCTTCTTGGCCATCCGGGCACTCTGCTGGCTCAAGCTCAGCCACTGTCGAGCAGCAGCTCCAGGTCCCTTTCTGCTGAGCAGCTTTCCAGCCACTCTACCCCAAGCTTATAGTGCTGCATGGGGTTGTTGTATCTGAAGTGCAGGATTTGGAACTTGTTGAACCTCATGCTGTCATTCTCAGTCTCTTGATTGAGTCTGTCAAGATCTCTCTGTACAGTCTTCCACCCTCCAGCAGATCAACACTCCCACCCAAACTGGTGTCATCTGTGAACTAATTGAGTTCAATTCCCTCATACAGAGCATTGATGAAGATTTTAAACAGGACCAACCCCAATACTGAGAACTGAGAAACTCCACTAGTGACCATCTGCAAACAGGATTTGACTCCATTGGCCACCACTCTGGGTCCAGCCATCCAGCTTTTATGTAGCAAACAGTCCATCCATCCAAGCCATAAATAATTAATTTCTTCGAGACAATCCTGTGGGAGACAGTGCCAAAGGCTTTACTAATGCTCAAGAAAACTATATCTATAGCCTTCCCCTTATCCACTAGGCAGGTCACCTTGTTGCAAGAGATCAGGTTGGTTAGGCAGGACCTGACTTTCCTAAACCCAGGCTGGCTGGGCCTCATCCTCTGGTTTCCCTGTACCTGCTGTGTGGTGGCCCTCAGGCTGATGTGCTCCATGACCTTCCCCAGCATCAAGGCCATGCTAACAGTATCTTCATTCTGGTCCACCTTGCAGCTGGAAGTCACATTTGCCAACTTCCAATTCATTGACACTGCCTTAGTTAGCCAGGAATGCTGGTAAATAATTTTAAATATATTGGTGAACACTTTCCCCAGCTCTCTCAGTTCCCTTTAGTGGATTCTGTATGTTGCTGATATGTTTTTTAGTTGTCTTTTACAACAGTAGCCAGATTTAAGTTTTACTTGAGCTTTGGCCCTTCTAATTTTCTCCTTATATAACCTCATGGCATCCTTGTAGTTTCCCTGGGTCACCTACCCCTTCTTTCAAAGGTGATACACTCGCTTTTTTATCCTGAGTTCCCGCCAAAGCTCTCTGTTCAAACAGAGCAGTCTTTTCCTCCAGTTTGTCTTTTGGCATATGGTAGTGGCCTGCTCCTGCATCTTTAAGATTTTCTTCTTGTGGAATGTCTGGTCTTCCTGGATGCCTTTTCCCTTCAGGACTTTGGTGACACTTCCAAGCTAGATTAACCATCATCCTTGCTGTTGCTCAGTTCCACTTGCAAAGCCTCACACTATTAGACCAGGGCACCTGAAAAGTCACTGAGAAAATGTGCCTGCTGTATTGCTATTTCTCCCTATCTCTTCATTAACTGTGCTCAGCCAGGGTGAAAGTGGACAGGGAATCCTCCATATTGGGCATCCTGTCTGCCTGTCAGGCCTGTCACAGGGAAAGTAGGGTAAAATTCCAGAGGTGTCTCTCTTTCACACTGTCAGTAATCAAAGGAGTTCCTTTACCTGGGTGCACCTCCCAAAGGGTGTGCTCACTCCTCCCTTCAACAGAGCACACCCTGCAGCTGACTCCTGAGTGACAGCATATTGCCCCTGAAGCACAGTGGGCTGCTGAATCAGTCATGCTGGGTGCAGAACCTACAGAGGCTGTAGCTTTCTACCAGGTGGATGCCACTTCTTCCTGGTTGAGCTTGCAGTGCTTCTGTGCCCTTCCTGCATACTCTGCACCAACTGTCATGCCATTCCATGACTGGTAGTGTTCCTTGAGGGATTCTTTTGCAGGGGTGGGGAGGGCTTGGTCACTATTGCTTCTGGCCGTGCCCAGGCCTTGCCAGCCACCGCCACACAGGCTGCGGGCTCCTGGCAGCTCTCTTAGCTCCCCTGATACTCCCCTGGTTTGGTAAACCCCATTGTGCACTGTGCTGGAGAGCACCACTGCCATTTGTGCCAGCAGAGGAGATGCTCACCTCAATGACTTACATGCAAGTGAAACAAACAGCAAACTGAAATGCGATTCATTTGAAAGCAAATCCTTTGAACCAGGAATAGTAATTTAAGCATAAGCTGGGCTGAACAGGCAAAAGATTAGTCTAGCCCCAGCATCCTGCCTGCTACAAAGCCTGTTAACAAACACCTAGAATGCAAGGTGCTTATTTAATAGCTATTCCCCTGGTATACATCTTAAATTCTAACAGGTTTGGGATGTACAGTCAGATTTTTTATCTTTGTAGATAGCCTTAAAAGATTTTTTATCTGTGAGTTTATCTAATCACTCTTTCAGTTCACATAATCTTTTGTCATTTATAACCTCCTGTGGTGACAATTTCCATCGTTTAACTATGCCCTGTGAGAAAAAAGTGCCTCCTATTGTTTGTTTTAAATATACTACCTAATAACTTCCTTTAATGCCTTTAGATCATATATTACAAGGAATAACAATCATTCCTGGTTCACTTTTACCATGGCACTCTTACAAACATTATCAGACCTCCCTCAACCACCTCTTACCCATACGGGAGGGACTTACCTTATAGAAGCTGTCTCATGTTCTCCAGAGATCCCGCTAGTTCTACTAGATCTGTTAGAATAAGGGAGAGATCAGAACTGCATACTGCATTCAAAATGTGGGCATACCACAGACTTTTTTAGAGTGGTGTAGTCATATTTTCTGTTTCGCTATTTCCAAACCCCTGCCGCAAATTAATATAACTGAACACATCATGCACTTGACATGCTCCAGCATCTTTGAATTAAAATATATGCATGAGTTTTCTCCAATGCATAGTCAATAGAAAGATGTTTGCTTATATGTAATTTTAGATATCATTTAGCTGTCTGAGACATCAAAATATAGTGCCAGGTTGTGATGTCAGTTGTACTGAGGATATTCCATTGAAGTTGACAGGTCCAATCAATATACAGCATGCACTGACATGAGGTGGATTCATGACATTCCCTGAATACTGTACATGCACGGACAATAATTGCAACTGCCCTCATTATGTAATTTCTAGGAGATAATACCTAAGTTTCATGTACTATGTAGTCTGTGTATAATTCAGATCAAGTTGTGTAATCCAAATTAATTGTATTCTTTATTTATTGTACTTTTAAAACATCAAGTAGCATGAGAACAGAACAGAATGTAAATTACTTTGAAATGTAAGAAGGCTCTGAAGCAGTTTCTCTTTGCAGTGCTATGTCTGACTGAAGGGAAAGGCATTTCTTATTTGGAGTTTTCAGCTAAAGCATGCCACATCTATGTGACATACCACAGACAGACAGACATCATGAGATATGCCTTTCATGCCAATGAGAGCAAAAAGCTGCAACATTACTGAATAATTTTACTGTATATATTTCAGATACATATATTTTCAATATCCTAAGTGATACAGTGTTATGAAGATCAATAGTGCTGCAAGCATCTCTGTCCCTATGTGGAGATAGAAGGAAATAAGTATAGTACTCTATTTGGTTGCATTTCTTTTGAATCTAGAAGTAATTTACATCCATATTTTGGTTTTAGCCTTCAGTCCTAGGGCTGATCTCTGCCTTATGTTGAGATTCAGTATGATACTGTCTGTCTCTGTTTAAAGGCTTTCAGATGAAAGCTACATAATTATTAGTGTACTAACACTGATTATTGTAGGACACTTCTTCAGTCCTTTTCTACCATATCTGAAGGCTGAAGACTATACCAACTTTGTCAGTGGACAGAAGACAACCCCGTTGTTACAACTCTTGTACCTGTAGAGTATTGGTGCTATTTCCCATCAGGAAGACACAAACAAAAAATTTCTGCGAAGATGAAAGTAGATAGGCGTGTAATCTTTACTCATTTGTTCAGACAGGCACTTTTTTGGCACCTCCTTAAGGCACATACTCCCCAACACCTCCTCTATCCCCTTTTTTTAGACTCTGAAAAAAAAGCACTTGTCCAATCTCTTAAACAATTTATTCAGTTTTTAATGCCAGCAGTCACATTTGTCTAAACATTCTAGCTGGCATGTGACTAGCTGAAATGGATTTACCAGAGAAGAGGACTTAAATCCTATATTGTTCATGGCAGTCAATTTTTCTGAGACTTCCAGATACATTGTTATTACAAATGCAAATTAAGTGTTGCATTGTTAATGCATCAAACATATTGTACATGTGCAGATTTAATTTGAAGCATGTCCACAGAAATCCACTTGTGGGCCTTGAGGACCACAGTGACCTCCTCTGCAACATAGGGTAAAATTCCAGAGGTGTTTACTATTGAGTGGCCACAATCCCAAGTACATGTTCACATGTGGCACAGTGCAGACCATCACTCTTTCCCCAGCATCTGCTTTCATGTTCTGTGCAGTCTGATGCACGTATCCTTCTTCCATGCTTCCTAGCTAAAACCTCAGTGAAACACTTCCTCTGTTATCCCCAGAAATTATCATCAGCTGGCTTTTTTTAGGCAATGCTACCATTACACAGGTGTGAAGAGGTATTAAAACCAAGTTGGTTAGCTGTAATTTACCTTTCTGAGCAGTTGGTTGGTAAATACAAACACTTCAGAAGATTCAGATGAGCAGTACCTCACATGGCTGGAGTCCAAAGAGGCTACGTTAAAACCATTTTGAGTTTGAAAGCTGAGCAGACACATTAATAAGTCCCGAGGTAATAAACCTGACTGAAAGGCAAGAACCTCAGTGCTAAGACTAACTTAGAAGAGGCTAAAAAATGCCCTAAGGAGGTGTCTCTCGCATTTTCTTTTTCTTTTAACAAGAGAACCTCCATTTCTTAAATCTGTACTTGACTTTTTTGACTCTAACCACAGTGATTTTTCCACATCTTAAAATAAAAGTGAAAGTTCTTAAGACACAAAAGACGCATTACTTTATAGTGATATAGAAGTTTGCCCTCTGAGTTTTCAATATACATCTTACATCTACCTGCTTAGCAACATCTGGGTTGTTTAGTTTCAGTTTTTAACCAGATCATAAAAACTATAAAGAAAGCTTTGTGTTTACCTGCATTGCATTACATTTGCTCATAGCTGGGCATATAAAAAGCATCTCAACTTCTTTCTCAGATCTGTTGCCTTGCCCCATTTTAATTAAGTTTCAGTTATTATAGGAGATAGGAGATAGGAGATACCCACCACTTAATCCGTAATAGGCTTTGCCATATCTCCTCTCCAGCCATTGTACAATTCTGGAGAATCTTAAATCCAGAGATTCTTTTGAGATTTATGGCTGTTTTGTCCATCAAGTCTTTCTTCTGACATGCTCAGAAGAACCTTAGTATCAACTCTCAAAGTACTTAAGCAGGTTATCTCTCTGTCAGTCTTGACTGTGGCCTTTACTTAACAGTGAGTTGGGTGATGCATAAAGCATGGACAGCACGTGTGAAGCCATATACTGTAGGGTTTTTGTCTGATAGTTCAATGGTTGGAAAGCTCACCCAAGATGGGAGAGACCCATGGGGGGGGTTCTCATTATTGCAAAATTAAGAACCTTTTTGAGAGGAATCTCTGTGCTTTAAGAATGAAATCTCTATGCTATAAGAATGAAATCTTTAGGCTGTAGGGCGTTTTGGAGCAAGGAGGCTACTCTAACTCCCTCTATTCACCAGTAATTCTATTCTTTCCTAATATAACTAAATATTATCTGAAAGAGAAAGACTACTCCGTTTTACATTCTGTGTTTAAGGTGTTCGCTGAAGAGAAAATACCTAACCAAAGATGTAAAGCATCAGTCCCTACAACCCCTTGCCACCTCAAACTGGCTTATTACTATGTGTCTAATCTCAGTCAAGAGCCAATGTGAGCTAAATGCTTTTTTCCTACTGAGGTATTTGTATTAAATGTGTTTTTAATGTGCAGCCTGATAACCAGTAAAAGATTTGGTGCAGATTCAGTCAGGATGCATGCTGACTCACCAAAGAGACAATAGGGAAATAAGGGTTACTCTTATTGAAGCAGTTGTTAATTGGCCAGTTGGGTACAAAAGATAACATCTGATCTAAAAAAGAGACATCTCTAAGGAAGAAAAAGAATACTTATTTTAATTATAAAGGGTGGCCAGATAGCCTCCCAAATAAGAAAGAAATCAATGCATTTGAAGAAAAACAGATTAGATCTGTTTAGGCTTCTGGGAAGGGCTTACAAAAAAAGGATTGTTTATAAAAAGCAAGTGTCTTACACAAGAAAAAGGGCATAACCTGAGGCCTAACATACAGAGAAAATAGAACTCTTTGTAAACTGAATTCTTAAGAAATCTTGCCGACTAACGGCTGGATAAAAGGGGAGACATAATCTCCATGTCAGTAGAGCAAATGTCAGGGTTTTTTTATTTCTTTTTTTTCTTATAAACATTTGTAACTGTGTCCTATTTTTTGATTGGTTGTTTGTTTTATTTCAATCTGGCTTGAGTTAAGTTTGTTTTTGAAGTATAAGGAGACAGAAAAACATCTTTACTTATTTCTTTAAAACTGTACACTAAGGCAATAATTTATCTCCAATTGCCATAGCCCACAGCATGTTCTTCAGAGAACCCATGGGTAACAGTTGTAGGATACACAGTAGGATTGTGTAGGAGCAGCAGGTGGTATCACAAGATACAGGGGAGGAGATGCTGACAACTATGAGGGTTCTTAGTCATACAGCTAAGATATGAAGGAACAAATAGGAAACCTGAGGACCTTCAGAGAACATGTTAATATTGAACTTTGAATGCGCAATCTACAGAGTAAATAATATTGAATGGAGCAGGAACTGGAATGCAGATGCCAAATTCTGTCTCCTTTTACCATGGCTACAAAGTCCATGCTTTTCTTTGCCTTCTGGCCTAATGCATAATTCTACTTCAACAAGAAGGGGTGAGGGTACTCTTACTCCAGAATATGCTGTAGTTTAGGATTAGGTCACCTGCAAGTCTTTATCTATTCAACACCCCTCAAAACCAGCATGAAACAGCATGAAATTGAACTCACATCTTCTCAGAACCATTGAGCTGTGAGATAAAAGGAAGACTCTCCTCTGTCCATCTTTGAGGTGAACCTAACTCGAGATTATAAAAGGTAATGTGTAAACAGCTAGCTGCAAAGAAGATCGCAGCTCTCACATGCATCATCACAGTAATGAGCATCATTTCAGTGTCTGACCACTTAGCATATTTGTTTCTGCCACTCTTACATGTCTTAACTTTTTTCCTTCATTATGGTCTTCAGTATCTCTGGAGCCTGATCCAAAGTGTGCTTTGAGGAGGTTGGACATGTAATGGTTTTAGTTTTGTCTTCCCATATAATGTAGGATAGTATAGGATGTTGTGACACTGATGGAAACCCAGTCTCTTCTCTTGCCCTCCATTCTGTTTCATACCTGTTCCTCTCCCTGCTGGTCATGATGGACTTGAAACTTGAATGAAGGATACTGTGCTTTATTGTTTATCTTTTGGAAGAAACATTAATAGATACCAAGCTTTGACATTCTTAATTTCCAGGATAAACTTCTGAGCCCCTAACCTTTCCCAGCCTCTGACCATAGACAGTTTACAAGGTTCCTTTTCGCTAGGAGTCCATGTGAATAATAGTACAGTATGGAAGATTTTGTAGGTTGATCAATTGGAAAGCACTACATGACAATTTTTCCTTAGTCCACCATAAAGCTACATACATATTTATAGTCTAAACAAAAGAACATGAAAGATTTTACTGATTTAGTGGGAAGTGTGTTGCATTAAGAGTATATAAATTGGGCAGAAGATAAATCCTTTTGCTTTCCAGCTGGTCCTCAGAGATCAAAGGGGCTGGGTGCAGCTAGGCTTAATTTCTGATTATAACCAATTCAGCACAGTAAGTCTGATTGCATTCAATGAGATCTCAGATGGACCAGTACTCTCTATCATTCTCTACTGCAGATTCATCAATTGTGTGGTTTACCAGTTCAATACTATAAATCTGGTCAAGGTCAATAAAAACTTTCATGAACACAGATTCACAAATAATGTGGTTCATTCTTAAAACTCTAAGTCTGATTAAGTTCAATTGGAACTTTCATGAGCACCGATTCACAAATAGTATGGTTTGTCAATTTGACACAATAAGTCTGTTTGAGTTTGATAAGAACTTTGCTTCACATAGTTTCTAAGAACTTGACAAGATTTCCTAGGTAAGATAGGAAGGGACAATATAACCAATATAACCTACTTGTAAGGGAAGTAGGGCCCCCTGTCTGCACCAGTCATTCTGGAGGTCCATGAGGAAAGAAGACGAAGTTCTCAAAAAATCTAAATAGATACCAACATCCTTTGGCAGTGAGTAAAAAGGGGGAATGCCCAGTACTTCAGCTGTACTTTCTCTGAGACCATCTACAGAGTCAGACAGAGATAAAGCTATGGAAAGTGGTAGGTTTCCGTCAAAGTTTTTGATACACTGATACTCATCTTCTTAGGAGATTTTCTCTATAATTTGGAGAAAGCGGGGGGGGAAATTGTCTTGTTCAAGTGCAATCCACTAGGCTTGTTAGGACACAGAAATTGAGCTGAAGGATTGTCGTTTATCCAGTGTTGTTCAAAAACATGAATGAATCCCTTAACTCAAATAATGATAAGTCTGTGTAGTAGCTGTAGTACAGAGGACAAAAATCAAGAACTATGCAATAGGAGGCAGGAAACTTCTAGTTTCATCCTGGTCTTGTCATATAATTTATTTAGAATGTCTTTTCATTTTACACATTGATACTCTTGCATTATGCTATTGGAAGGGCTACTATTGATTACAGCACAGTTCAAACATACTATGTGTTAGATCATGCCCAAAAATGTATGGATAGGGAAATATAGGAAGTAATAAAATATTACCACAAGCATTAATACTCTCTTCCATAACTCTCCTTTTGATGAATCATTTATTTATAGTAGCCAAACAGATAACCCAGCCAATTTTTGATCCTTCCCATGGAACTTTCTTTAAGTTGTACATTATTAGAAAGTTAATCTAACAGTGTATGCTTATAGCTACAGTGGCTCTGTTACAAATTGTACTTTTTAGGGTTTAATATCTCTACTTTAAATCATATTAAAATAAAACTTGGTTTTCAGCCCAGATGCACGTTTGTTTTACAAAACAATTATTTATACAGGATTTACTTTTAATATAAAAAGCAGCGAGAAAATTAAATTTTCAAAGATTTCTGTTTTCTTTGACAAAAAAGATATTCACAAGTATGTCTTTGAGGATAATCAAACAATTCAATGTCTGAATTGGAAAAGTGGCCTTAGTTTTTGGGAAAATGAACTCCCTATAGTATTCTGGTTGGAAATCCAATTGCAAGATATTCATCACCCAGCCCGTTCTTCTGATACCACACAAATGCAGATATCATTTGCAATATTTTAGACATGTAATCTTAAGGCAGTTGGTTTTTTCAATCTTATTTTTTTCATTTCCACAATTTCATGCTTTTTTTTTTTTTTTTAAATTCTGTGAGGGGAAAGAAAGCCCTAAGCCATAATGACCTAATGTTAATCATATTAACAATTTCAGGGTAAATAGTAGTTTTTTAAGGGGCACTTTTATGTGTGGCACTATTAAGGAAAGTGTGTTCACATCCACATTTTCTTTGTCCTATTTTTTTCTCTTTTTCCTTTATATTACTTTTTTTTTTTACTTTAGGAAAGGCTGTGGTGATAAACCTGACATTGCCATATACTGCTGATAGGAATAAGACTGATCACAGAAGCAACTGTGCATGCCAGGAGTTAGGTCATGTCTCAGATGTATGAACATGCACAACTGAAAGGAGACTCCTGAAATTGAGCCTTCCCTATGACTTCCCTGGAATTTTAGGTCCAAGTGTAAAGAAGCAAGCAGATGTGGGAAGGACTTTATCTTCACTAATGTGCCAGCTAGCACATCTGAACAGGCACAGTGATGTTTATAACCTGCCATTCATAAGGGCCACATTTTTTTCCTGTCTTTTGCTGGCTAAAAAATTCTGGTGTTTGCATTTTCCATGTGTTTCTGATCATTATATGTCATTCTTTACTGAGAATGGAATTGGAATACCAAACTCTGTCCTAAAGGAAAAACAGCATCTATTTGAACAGAAAAAAAAAAATAGAAATGTACATACACAAGAATTAAGAAAAATTAAAATCTTCTCAGCAGAAATAATACTATAATTTCTTAAAATCTGTGTAGTTTGCTTTCTACAAGGCTGTAATTAAATAATTAAATAACAGCTTCTTGCTGTTATTCAAGTAATATAACAAAAAGCTTTCTTATCCTAATTTAACCACAGTTATCAATCAGCAATGAAATTACTAGAGTAGGCTGCCATTGTAGATGTATAGCAAGATGTTAATTCTTTGTTTATGATGATCAAAACCCAGGCACTACTTGGATTACTAGTTGCTAATCTGGGGAAAAGTGTTTGCTTAGGTGTTGTTAACTTCCTTTACCTGACAGAATCTCCATAAAAAAGTTTAAATCTTTCATTTGAAAAATATTTCTTCAAAATACACTAATAAAGTAGACAGTGCATGGTATGAGGTGAAGTCCTTTATTGAGTGTGACTGATAACAAAATCAAACTTATTATGTATCAGGAAGTTAAAGTAAACAAACCAATGCAATTAGTTAAAGGTATATACTATTAATTATAAAAAAAAACCCCAGTAAATGGTTAATCATGTCATGAGACCAAGACAAATACTGCAAAATAAGGGAAACAACAGCTAGAATATGAAATGTGGCCTGGTTGTCAGATAGGCAATTGTGTCATAAGTGATTTTTTTGTTTTATGAAGATAGCCCTGTCTTGTAAACTACATTTCCATTTGGTATCTGAGATAGTAATATCTTTTTTTTTCAGTAGTGAGCATAATTATGCAATACTGCATAATACATTATGTGAGTAAAACACACTTATTTTTCCCCTTCCATATAAAATAATTTTCTCTATATCATTTGGCCATAATTTTTGTTGCATAGGACAGGAAATTCACCTTAAACTCTGAAAGGGTACTGAAAAGGCACTTCCACATTCCACTAGCTGCAAGACTACTTGGAGAAGGACACACTTTCAGATAAATGTTGGAGCTGAAGGTGTTCTTGGTCTATATGCCATATTAGCCATAGATCCATAGACCCAAATTACATCCTACTTAGACTTCCCCCCCCTATTTCCCTGATTCCCCTGCTTTTTTCCCTGTCTCAACTGCAGGATGACACAAGATCTGCAATGGTGAATCTGTGCTTCTTGGGAATTCCTTTCCTTCTATCATGGGAATTCTGCCAGGTTGATTAAATCATCTGTAACTCAGTAGAAGAGTACAAAAATTGCCAATAATGGGCATGAACCTACATCTATATTTGCTAGATACTTTCAATTCAATAATTTCCCTTGATATAAATAGAACATGTGTTAATAGTACCTGTCACTCCTTTATAGCTTTCTGCATAACAAGAAAGATCCACAGGAATAATAGGTGCCCTTTTGCATATTCATATGATAACCCTAGATGTTAGACACATAGTCAAAAAAATCACACCAAAAAGGAATGAAGCTTCTAAGTATGAGATAGATTATGGTTAGACCAGAAGAGTTGCCTTACAAGAGGGACAGATCATAGTTAGAGTACTTCATAAAAAGTGTTGCATTGAGATGTACTAAATGCAATATATCCATTTTAATTCCATATTTCCATTCTTTATTTACTTATACCTAAAACCAAATCGTTACTTTATGTCAACAAGTCAAAATTACCAGCATCTCTGAGGGAATTAGTAATCATGCATATGCTGTTCTGCTGGCATAAGCCTCATGCAACAAATTGCAGTTACACTTTTCTTCTGGTCCTGCTCATTACTCAGTCTCTTTCATGGACTTAGTGTAACATTCTGTGCAGCTTCTTTTAGTCATAGTTTCAACAGACTACAAATATTTATTAATGAGGGATTTTTTTCCTTTTTAACTGCACTGATTAGAAGAAAGAAGGAACTTATTTAATGAGTTTTGATCTGCAACATATAAAAACATAATGCTGTTAAGTAAGAAATTGAAGTGTATCACTGAAAAAACATGAACAATAAAACGTAAAATTTGTCCATATTAGACTGACTCTGCTCCCGCCATGATGTCTTTTTTTGTAATCCAATTAGACTGCTTTGTTCATTTCAAATGAATGAAATGCTTCTGGAAATTATACAAAATTTTCAGTAGTATTGAAAAATTTTTGCAAAATATGTATTGTATTTGTGGCTCAGTTACTCTATGACTGGAAATTTGTATTTGTGCAAGTGACTTGAAGAACTGAATGAGCCAGTGTAAACCTGCTGGCCTGCCCATGATTTTTAGTACTTTAAATATAATTATACTTTTAACAGATGCTTTGTTTTAAACTAAACACATGTCTGTGATGTTAAAATTAGTACTTAACTCTTGTGCATTGGACACCGTCTGCAAGGATTTAGTGCTAACTGGATGTATTATGCATCCAATGCTTTTCAGCATAGGGTGAGTTCAATTTATTAAATCTTATTCTCAGGATGAATAATACCATCCTTTTGTTTTTAAATATGTCAATTTCTCATAAGCCATCAATCATTAATATTTAATCAACAAAGATAAACACGTTTCATTTGGCCTTAACTGTGTGCCACAATAAGAGAAGAGACAAGAAAGCTAATAAAATAAATTGTTTAAGTTATCCAGAAGATAATGCTTCTGAGTTTAAAATATATAACTCTATTTTTCAAAGTGGATGTTGATTTAGCCTATGGCTCTCTGAAAGACACAATTTGCAAGGGAAAGCTAATAAACTGCTTTAGTGGCTTGAAGAATTGGTGATTTTCTCTAAATTGTTTCCCTCAGTCACTGTTTGTATTGTTTATTACAGGATTCTGTTTTGAAGACAATAGTGTGTAAGGGTTACATCTGGTGTGTTCAAAAACTAGTGGCACAAAGTGCTGAGGTGGCCTGGGGTGAACTGCACTTTGAGAGCAGGCTTGGGATAACAAATTGCCTTTGCATGAGGGCCCTGGCATATAGAATCACTTACAGAGGTGTGTTGTCAAAGCAGAAGAGGTGAAACAAGGGTGGTCACAGGGACTGGAAATTTTTATTCCTCCTCCTTGTTTCTTCGACCTTCATTTTTCTTTTTTTTTAAGTCATTTAGTGACCTGAGGTGAAATGGACAGGAATTGACAGCACACATGCTGCTGCTGGCAGCAGAGTCACTGCAGTTGCTCCTTGGACATGAAAGGAGGGGAAAAAAGATGAAAGAAACACAGTTGTTCTCTAAATATAACACATGTAAAGACAATATGCTTGCTTTAGTTGAAACCAACCCCTTTTTCCTGTAGAAAATATTTTCCCCCTCCCCACTGCAGTTCAGGAAACAGGAGAGATGATTTTTTGTCTCTCCCTCTCCTTCTCCTTGCTTGCACAAAGAAAACGTGGGTTGATACCATTTTTATTGTTCTGCTGGGGTGGGTTTCAGACCTCGCATTAGCATATTGAATGTCTAATTGAATTCGGGGGCTGTGTTAATCATCATGTTTTGTTTAGGGGTGTTGGTGAAAGGTGCCACCAAACGATTGCTTTGGCTTGGGGTTAGCTTGGTGCTGCCACCCCAAGAAAAAGAGTCGAGAAGGGGGAGGGAGCCAGGGAAAGACGAGTTGACGGAGTGATGTCTGGAGGGCGAACTCATGTGTCTCTTTGGTGATGTGTGCTGCTGTACTGAAATCCACCCCTCTGCTGGAGCTAAGGCAAGAGTTGGAGGCATCTGATGCTGCCGTTTCCAGGGTGAAATTTCTAAGGCTGCTAGCTAAAAACAACAACCAAAAAAATCCCAAATCCTCAGCAAAAATAGCAGTCAGAACAGGAGATCCGGCATCTCCCGGTCCAACTGGCATAACCCAGACAGCCGTTTGAGAACCACATGCTTTTAACCTAGCCACACACACGAAAGGGGTGTGGGGGGTGTGGGGAGTGGAGAAAGAAAGGGACCAAAAAAGACACTGCAACTACAGAACACCACATTTCTCACAAAAGAGCAGAAACAGAGCCGGTAGGAAAAAGGAAAAAAAAAAAAAAAGAAAAAAAAGGGGAAAAAAAAAAAAGAGCGAGAGAGAGAGAAACAAAGCCTCCCCCTCTTCCCCCGATGAGTTTTTCGCAGTGCTCTGGTGAGGCTCGGAGGTGGCTGGCAGCGCAGGGGGCGGCTGCTGCCGCGGCTGGCGGGGCTCCGCGCAGCAGCGCCCGGCCGCTCAGCACCGCCGCCCGGACAGCTCCGCGCCCTGCCCGCCCTGCCCCACAACAAGTCCCCGCCGCTGTCCGGGAACTCCGCGGCGCGCTCCTCGCCGTGCCGCTGCATTGTCTCCGCACGGAACCGGCCGTCAGGCGTAATTACCCCCATTTCCCCCACCCCCTCCTCTCTCTCTCCTTTGCAGGAACGACTCTTTGGGAACCTGGTCCACCCAGGGATGTAAAACTGTGCTTACCGATGCATCCCATACGAAATGCTTATGTGATCGTCTCTCTACCTTCGCCATTTTGGCTCAGCAACCTAGAGAAATAGTAAGTAACAAAGAGGGGGGGAAAAATCCAGTTTTAATGCAAAAGGGAATGCGGGGGGGACTGCGGGGGGAGGGGGGAGCTGGTCCAGCTTTCCTCTCAGGTATATTGCAGACGTTGCATTGAGGAATTGTTTAATATTGCAGGTAATCAAATGTTAGTCTCCTGGTGTCTACAGTGTCTCAGATAAATGAGTTCCAGATTCTGAGATACAACTAAATCCTGGTGAAATTTGCATGCTCTCGAACTCTATATTTTTTTTTTTTTAGAAATAGCCTTATAATTGTGGTGCAAATGTGTAGAAAACTTTTGTATTGAACGATTAAGGGAACGTACAGGTCTCTATTATTGCTCTTGGTAGGAAAACCCTAGATACTGTAGTTAAACAGATTGCAGATCTGCATTGGACATTTTCAGCACAGATTTTCTATGTAGTCTGTTGATATGATGTAAGAAAAATAATCAAGTTTTCATGAGAAAGATGGGGCATTAAGTGTATGAGCAGACACTCCCAATATTATTGAACATAAAAACAGCTGAAAAGCAAGTATTTGTAAAGTTATCCTGCTAAAGCATGATTTCACTTTCCTGGTTTTGGAAAAATATGAACAGATTCTTTTTAATAGCAAAGTAAATCCATTTGGGAAAAAAGTGGTTGAAATAAAATATTCCTTTCTGCCTGAGATGTGGCCTAAAAGTACATCTGTCTTATATCCTATTTGAGTGACAAAAGAAATCTTGATAAATGTAATTTACAATACATCCCTGAAGCTTAAAAAGCATTTAGGTAAACCAAGCATGATATCCTTTAAAACTTTTAGATCTATTTTTTTTTTCCATATTTATTAGAAAAACCCATGTCTATTTCAGAACATGAGTACATATATATACAGAGGAAAAAAGCTGACCTGATATCTGAGGATAATAGTTTCCCTTAGAGCAGGGAAAGCTAGTTTGTTTTCAAGGTCATCCATTTATTTTCATTTTTTATTAATACACAGAGTAAAATGAAATAATTCTGAATTTGTAGCTTTTTTTATGAAGGCTTATGATACTGTTGCCATAGATATCCTGGCATTCTTTCTAGGCAGTCATAGGCCCAAGGGAATTAAGGATGTGAGAATAGTGGATTGAAGTCAAAGTTATTAAAAGTCAGAAAGTTTGGTCATTCTGCAACAAGCATGAATCAAATTATGGGACAAATTACTGGATGATCTTCAATATACTAGAGTTAAAACAAGCTGTTTGTTTAATGCACAGTTCTAAATAGTGCTACTTCTGAAGAGAAGTATATCTTTTAATTGATGTTAACTGGAGAGTCATTTAAACTTGTGCTAACATCATAGTCTCCTGTTACACTGTAATATTGCTAGTTTATTTTTCAAAGTATCATGCGGTATTACAAGGCATTTTAAAGCTCAGAGGCCTCTGAAGAATGTATTAAGCAGATCTCAGAGTTATGTAGGGATCAGTTTTGGAATTAAGTTGATTTCTTCTTCATAACTAATATTACTGAAACTATCTGTGATAGTTTGTCTGCTTTTAATTTTGCTCTTTTTTGCTTTTTTTTTTCATTTGACTTATTGGTTTAATTTCTGGAGGATGTTTTTTCTTCATGGTTGCCTGTTGTAACTTACAGATCATGGAATCATCTGGTACACCCTCAGTGACCTTAATAGTAGGCAGTGGTCTTTCCTGCTTGGCCTTGATCACTCTAGCAGTTGTCTATGCAGCATTATGGAGGTATGTAACAGGTTGAGAAAGCTAAATGTAAAAACGTTGTTATATTTATTTGAATTGCCATTTAAAGAGAGCATTAAAGAGCTCTCACTAAAACACAGAGCCCACACTTATTGTTTGGAAAGTGAGGAAAAAACAAGAGAGGAAAATGTAGTGCATGTTTTGATGCATTTGTGGATGTAATTGATCAGTTTTACTGTTCTGGTCTGCTGACGATGGTATCGCCCACTCTTTCTCCACTTCAGTGGGAATGGTGTTGCTCTTTTGGTGGGATATTCATAGTGCTAAATGCAGGATTCTTACATGTGATATATTTCATGTGAGGCTTCTGGTGTATACCTTTCTGGTCTATACAATTAGCTGCTTTTCTCCCATTAACGTTTTTAAACAAAACTTATAAATAAAATAATATCAAAGTGGCACATTTGGGGAGGTTCAGTCAACTGATTTTGAATTTGTTTGCATAAGTTATAAGTTTGAGTAAAGACCACAAAATTAAATAGTCTTAAATAGTGTGGTGGTACATTCCAGTGATAGATTTTCTTTCCATCCTGAGTTTGCAATATTAAAATATTATACTGACTTAAAAGTCCAATAAATACTTATGGAGTAAATTTATCTGAGAAGAATGAGAAACAGCATAATGTCTTAATGCAGAAGAAACAGAAAAGTAAGATGAAAAGTCATGCAAAGTAATAAGTATTTTTAAAAAGTGAACATGGATTCTCATTAACCTTTTTTCAATAATTAAAGTAAAATAGGTTCTTATGAAAGTAATAAGAAACAAGAGGATGAAACAATAAATTCTTGAGTAATATAAAATCAACCAATAGAGTTTTGCTTTTAGAAGCAGCTTGATAATTTTACACCCATTTCTCTATCTCTATCAGAGACTCAGGATTAGAAATATATATAATTATTAAGAATATCTAGTTATATAAGATATGATAAAAGACTACAAAAATTATCAGTTCTTGTCTGTCAAAACTAAGAATGAGAGTATTTCAGGATACAATTCCCATCTGAAGAATTATAGTGTTATTTTTGCACTCCCTGGTATATTTAGCGCTTGGATAGAAATACTGTCATGCTCAGTGGAACTGGTCTACTCCATTATTTAAATTAGATACTAGGCAGAAATTCTTTACTGTGAGGCACTGGAACAGGTTGTCCATAGAAGTTGTGGATGCCCCATTCCTGGAAGGGTTCAAGGCCAGTTTGGATGAGGTTTGGAGCAACCTGGTCCAGTGGAATGTGTCCCTGCCCATGTCGGGGGGTAGTAACTAGATGATTTTAAGTTCTCTTCCAACCCAAGTGATTCTATGATTCTATGATTCAATGAACTTATAGGTGAAGATAAAATGTTATATGTTATGACTTAAGTGAATGCTGTGAGCTCCTGTTGCACTGTATTTACTCAACCACTGAAGTCCTTTGTAATCCATGGGCATGCAGTGTTGGGAATTGGCCCAGGGGAATCAATAGTTAATAAGTTCTAAAGTAGCAGTGTGCTCTCTGTGTGAACAAAGGCACTGGACTTGTGTATTTGTTTGCAAATACATAGAACTAGCCTTAAGACTGCTGCTTTATTTTAATGAAGGTTGCGGACTGTTGTATTAGCGTTGTTCTGACTAAGTAAAAAAATGTAATGCTATATCTCTTGATATGCAAGCAAAAAGGACTATAATTAATTTCATTCATGTCCAAAGCTCAGCACTTCCTGTGGGTTCAACAGCCTTTTTTTATTACTTCCTCAGAGTCAGCTATGGGTGTACATCTCAGGACGAGACATATATTAACTGAATATATATATATATATATGAATGAATATATATATATATGAACAATATTAACTGAACTCCAGTAAGAAGCATGTAGTGTAGGTTGTAGAATATATAAAGATATGGCATGGTCTTCAGAGGAACTGAGCACCCTTAACTTTCATTTATTTTAGTAGTCAACATTTACTGTTAACAGGTCTAAAAATCAGGTCCGAAAGGTACTTCAGTTGTAACCATAATCATTCTCTTTCTGTTCTGTAGCATACAAAAGGCTGTATACAGAAAAATGAGAACACTTGCATCTTGAAAGCAAATATGTGATAAGACTTTATAACTTTTTCATCTTAAGCATATTTGTAAAATTAATATGATAAGTTTGACTGTGATGGTCACTGCTATAATTTAATCTTTCTGTACACATTTGGATATTTTTTGGCATTCAGTCTTATGAAGATATTACAATACTATTGGAACATTAAGATTACTGTTATTCTTATCCCAATAACATGTTTCAAAATTCACTGCCATAGTATCATCCACCAACCTGCATCTTATGTATGCATCATGGATCAACTCTTCTGTTTATGTAAATCACCATATTTTTGCTGAAGTTAGTAATTATGAGTGGCCTGTGCCAGCTGTGGATATTCCCAGGGACAAGCAGAGAGCATAAGAGGTTCCTGACATGAATGTGTGTAAGCCCATTACTATCAGTATGGTGTTAGAATTGGGTTGCCAGCGGTTTTCAAAGGAATCATTGGTAGATGATTTTTTTAAATATATCAAGATACTAAGAGGAATTTGTGAAATATCTATCAAAATATCGTCGTTTTCATGTTTGTATTGTTATAGCTTTCTAATACTCTTTCTAAGCCATGAAAGGGAACACCTCTCTTTCAGAGTATCTCTGATATTTAATGCAAGAAATAAATCAAAGCTTTGTGTGACTTACTAGTTGTTTTCCTTTCAGAAAATTTATACCCTCTCTTTTTTTTTTTTGAACAGGTACATCAGATCTGAGAGGTCCATAATTCTAATCAATTTCTGCCTGTCGATTATCTCATCAAATATCCTTATCCTGGTTGGACAAACTCAGACACATAACAAGGTATGAGATGGATTATATTAAATTTTCCATTAAATATTAATATCATTGTTTTATTTCCTTTTAGCTTATTAAAATAATTACATCCATTTAGTCCTATACTCACAGGACTTGGTGGTTTTGGTAAAATATTAAGAGACAAGGGAAAATATTTACTGTCTTGCATAGTCTATTTTTCCCTTCCAAAAATCCCTTTTGGTATTGTTCCCTTTAGATAAGCTGTGTTCTCTGTGGTAGACTTGTGTGTTTTATAACTAAATTTCAAAGCAAAAAAGTTCAAAGGCTCAACATCAAAAGCACAAATTCTGGTTCATTATAATAGTTGTAATAGGATTGTGCTACAGTGTTTTTGTCTTTTTATTAACACACTGGTACTCGAAAGGCAAGTAGAAATTGCTTAGAAGTTTGAGTACAATTCTTGAAAATGTGCAGAAACAGACATCATAACAAGCCATAGAACTGTTAGATCTCTGACTGATGTAGCTATAAGAAAGTAAAAACCCTGCATACCTTACTTAGTGATGTATTGCTGATTTATTAATAATCTGTTCTCTGAACATCGTCATTTGTGCCTCTCCTGTAGAACAGCAGGCTTGCTAGTGCTTTGAGAGATCACCCAGTGCAGCTTTCACAAGTGGCAATAAGTGGTTGCTTAAAATCAACCCTAACTACAAGATTGCCTGGAGTAGAAAAGAGTGTGTAGTTGGTTAACTGGGTAATGTGTGACAGAATGCTGTGAAGTTTTGGAGTAAGCAAGAACTTGTGAAGTAGTTATTTTCCCCACTGTGTTGAACTACTTAATGCATGGCTCATCCTCATTTTTCAAATATTGAACAAAATAATGTTCATCGTCTGCTATAGGAACTGATGTTTCTATAACTCACCTGTAATTAATCATTATTTCTTTTCAAATAACTGCTTAGCAGTTTAGCTGCCAGAATTCTCATAAATTCAATGCAAGTCACAAAGTTGTACTTTGTAAAACATATCCAAACCAAGCATACTCATTCCCAGCACACACAGTTAGAAAATTATTGAAGTTGAGATATTAATATGCTTTTAAAGTTTTGAAAGTGTGAAGAGGTACAAATAAACAAAATATGGATTTCCGGAAGAAACCCATGTAACTCTCCCAGATATTATTCAGAGGGGATAAAAGCAATGTGCTAACAACTTCAGAGTACCAGAGGACATAAGATTAATCCTCCCTTGAATTTCAGCACTAACATACACATTCATATATATTATTTTATTATGCATTTCAAGAATGCATTTCAAGACATGGTTCAGTAGCTGCAAGTTCCTGTGTACATTGCCACTGTGGAATCAGAGTTTGAGGGCATCAGAACAACTGTGTTGGATAACACGTTTCCTAGGTATGCTGGCAGCCTTTCTCTGATACTTGACTCAGGGAACTCTGAACTAGAACATGCTGTTAATCCAGTTCCTTTCTATTAAGTCTTAATCTCTTTGATCTCCCTCACTGCTTCCTGAACTTCTCAAAATACTGAGATATTACACTGACATATTTCTGTGACCAACAGATCCAAAAATGCAGATATCAAACAAAGTAATTGACAGAAAAAAACACATCACAAAGTTTATAATTTTAATATGCAGTCTGAAAAATTAGTGTAAAATAACACTTCTTGCTACACTTGTCTTCTTTTTGAGTCCACATCTTGCTTTTGATACATCTACTGCCCAGGAACTTCTAGCCAGGAAGCACCTCTAATGGCTCAAAAGCAAAGTTCATTTGTTACATCTAGCAAGACATCCCTTGTTACAAACCAAAACTGGTTTTATCACAATGTCGACTGATATATGAACATATTGTAGCTCCAAGAGGCTGGCCTGTGAATGCACCTTCAACAAAAATGGCCAGCTAACACCACTGTTTATTGAAAATTTATTCAAATAAAAGCAATCATATCTGGGTACGACTTCACTGTGTTTGTAAGTAGGGATGTGTATAGGCATCAGATGTATTTGAATTCAGGTTCTGAAATTCTTTTAATTTTCAAGATCATATATGGTCCCAAGAAGCCAGTGTTTGATTTTAAGTACATACATCTAGATTGCAATACTGGCAACTCTAGGAAAAATTGCATTCTTATTTTGCTGAGCTGGAAAATTAAATCTGTAAATGAAATTTTTAGAAAGAAAATCAGGTCCTGATCTGTGGTGTAAGATTAAAAATATTTTAGATTTGTTGCTGAGATTTTATTATTTGCTAGAAGTGAAACCATATGAGTTTTTAGTGCTTGAAAATGTTGGGAGAAATCTTGAGAATATTTTATTAAGACAGTATAATGTTCAAGTCAGCAAAAATTGTTTGATGAATAAAGGCTGAAGTAGTATTTTATGGCAAGAAGATGAACTTTTCTCTTTTTTTTTAATGCATTGAAGAACATTTGAGAAACATAATATGCAAAGTTTGAGTTTGTTTACTCTTTTCCATTCTCATTCTTCTGTTTATACTATTCTTATATTATTGGGGCAGCTAGTTAACATCCACATAATGATGTTAATATTCACAGTGCTGAAGCATATCCCTGTTTTCTATGTTTTAGTTTTGCTCTGAATTTAAATTGTCTGTAGCTCTATATTTGTGTATATTTCCTTTTTGGGAAGATCCTTGTAAATGCCGTCAAAGCTGAATTTCAGTTTAAAGTTGCACAGTATGTAAATTAAGAATAACGAAGATATATTTATAGCAAACAGCATATTGTTGATTTGTTTGCAGTTTGTGGTTTCCTTTATCTGTATTAAACACTTCACAAACTACTTTTATTAACTTCAGTGCTATTCAGTCTCCAAGAAATTTCTGTGGCTCATTTTAGTAGATCCGTTGACATCTATGACATAGAAAAAATACTGAGTGTCTTGGTCTAGATAATTGCAGGATTTTTGTTATTTTCTTTCTGGTTTAAAAAAGTCATAGATATTCTAGAATGTTAGGTTTAGCTCTGCTCCTTGAAAGCTGAGTATATCATCAATGTTTTTGGAAAAGTTTCTTTTAATGAAAACTGTGTTTGAAAGTTACATTCTCTTTGGTTCAACTAAGTTCGGTCTTTTTTCAGTAAAAAAGATGACCTCCCATGGGCAGAAATGGACAAAATATTTATTGAGGACATGTAGAAGGAATTTATATTTTTACTAACTACAAAAGATATTCGATTTCTCATATTACCTGTTTAAAAGTGATTTTTTTTTGTCGCATTTAGGTAACCTAAGGATACCAACAGTAGAACAGAGGTCTAGGTCATGGGTCATTTCAGCTTGTTTTAGAGTAGTTCATGAAGGAGGTCATGGAGGGGAGTAGGGTTTCTCTTGTAAGGTTTGGATTGGGATAGCAAAAAGTCTTTTGTCAACAGAAAAGCTTTGCCCCTTTGTTTCTTCTTAGCAAAACGTGTTGTGCATTTTGTTGAAGGACACAGCTGAGAAATGTTCTGCTTTTTTCATTATGTTTCCCTAAACCTTTGAAATCACAGAACTTTATTCAAAGCTTTCTTAATGTTTCAGACTGTGTAAAAGATTTTTGTTTTGTCAGATCCTGTTTTGAAATACAGGTCACTGAAGGCTGAAATTACAAAAATATTATAAAATTAATTATATATCTTGTTTAAATATAGTTTATGTTGTACTGTGTATGAGAAGCATATTAATTTACTTTAGTATTTCTTTCTGTCTCATTTTCTTTTCACTATTAAATGTTAGTTGCATAATCATATTTAAACTTGACAATATGCAATTGCTACACTTTAGCAACTGAATTTAGTTTTAACTCTGAAATTAAGTCTCCTGAATTAAGGAAGGGTAAAACTTCTCATTTATAATCTAATTGCTCAAATATGCTTTTTTCACAAAATCTATGAGATGTCCCAAAAATTTACAAAAGCATTACTTTAGGGATTACACTTACTTCAAAGTAAAAATATTTATTTTGAAGAGACTGGCAGGTATTTTTAGGAAATATCCATCAGTGATTTGTAGCTTTCACTGTATCATAACTCTTGCTGTATTATATTTCTTAATGTTCTTCTTGATATCAAGAAAAATGGCTGTAGTTCTTCTACATGTGGACCTTTAAGGTTTAAGCTATAAACTTTTACTGTGCTTCTGATCTCATTTAATGAATAGATTCTTTACCTCCCATAAGTTATTGATTAATACTGTGTGGATTTTTTTCATAAATTCTCTTTCCTTTTGTATATATTCAGAAAATATACTGGTTTGTTCACAGTTTTGCCTAAGCAAAAACACATTTGCTTTTTGATATAAAAAATTCCTGTATATCTATTTTTCCTGTGAAGTAAACAAATATAAATACAATTTGAAATAAACAATAGAATTCCTTATACATATGAGAATAAGTTAATTATTTTCTATATAATCTGATACTGGCTATAATTAAGGGTTCATTTCTGATGTTTGTGTCACTTGTGAGAAAATGTCATATTTTAAATACATTTTTAAAGCATATTTTTAAAAATGCTGTAAGACTCAGTGAATTTTGTTAGCCATAGTCAGGTTTCTGTGTACCTACTATGGAAAGAACAGGGAAGATGTTAATGCAAAATTTACTAACCCTGATATTCTGTGTCATTCATGCTTAATTGCAATATCCAGTTTATTATGCTTACTATAGTACTTTTAAATTCATCTCTTAGACCATACCTTAAAGGATAATGAAAAAGGCCTGTCCTGATCACCACAACATAAACTGTCAGTAGCCTGACATTGTAAACCAACAAAATCCCATAAAAGCATGTAGATAATAAGATTAGAATGTTCGCTAAATAGACTGACTGGACAAAAAACCCCACTTTTAGCATTTTTTTTAAGAGATGTGTTAGGTTGAAAGAAACAAGTAGAAGTAGAAAGATGCTGAGAAGCCAAGCATCCCTTTCCCATAGCACTCTGAGGTAGCTGACTGAGAAACTAGAGCTCCCTCAGGTTTTGAGAGACGGTGGGTGGTGGGATCCCCTGAGAAACCTGCAAATGTTCAGGTGATACTAATGCTGCCTCTAACCACGTGGCTCGTGCCCCATATCTGCCACTGACTTACAGATGCAGGCATCATGGCAATATATCTCCTAGGAAACAGCGGGGGAGACCTCAGAGCAGATGGAATGAACAGAGAAATGATGCTAACACAGCATTAAGGTTGGGTTAGAAAATCAATGAGGAAGTAGGGAATTCAGTATGTCAAGCAGTTACACTCCATATTTCAAGTCTTTGTGTAGAACTTCAAGGGAATACCCTCCATTTAAGAAGCTGAAGCCTGGGAAAATATATCCTTCCATATTTGTCAGCATCCAACTTCCAAATTAACAACTACTCTGCTCATTATCATCTTTCTTCCTTTTTTTTTTTTTTTTTTTTTTTTTTTTTTTTTTTTTTTTTTTTTTTTTTTTTTTTTTTTTTTTTTTTTTGTGTGTGTGTGTGTGTGTGTGTGTGTGTGTAACAACTTTTTGAACAGCTGACCTAGAGATTCTCTGGTATGGAACGTCCATCCCAGAAACACACCAGTAAATAGGTCAGGAGTCAGAGTGCATTGCACCACACTCACCTGTCTGCTGTGTGTTTTGAAACTCAGAAACAACCAAAGGGAGAAAAGCCAATTTAGCTGAATAACTATTACAGGAGTAGGTCTGTTTAAGCAATGCTGTTTTACTATGCCAAATTCTGACAAAACCTGTTAACATCAGCTGAATTAACTACCTGCTTTTAGATTCTCAAAAGAACCTCTGGGAGCAGATCTTTCTTACCCAAGATCACTAAACATTGTCATTCATGTTACTGTTACCTGCCTCAGAGGAGAAGGTAACATTCTTCTCAAAAGTGCCTGTCAGACTGTTTCTCAAAATACATCAACTTTATCATTCAGTTTGCTATATCTAAACAAAACAGACATTTTGATTGTAAGCAGGTTACAGGGAAGAAATTGGTTAGATTTTAGAAGCATGTGTTCTCTGTCTCCTATCCACAGAACTTTTTAAAAAGCTCTTTGAATTACTTTAGAATCCCAGAATTGTTTGGGACGGAAAATGTATCCAACCTCATTCTCAAGGCAGGGTCAGCTGTCAGGTCAAAACGGGTTGCTCAGGACTTTATATAATAGTAAAGTCTTGAAAACCTCCAGGCATGGAAATGGCACATCTTCCTTTGGAAACTTGATACACAGCTTGACTGTCCTCATGGTCAAAATGTATTTCCATATCCTGGTATGGATGTCCTCTTGTTTCTTTATGCCCATTGTCATCCCACTACAAATCACTGTGAAGGACCTGGCTTCATCTTGTCGGTGACCTTTCTATAGGCACTGAGAGGTTGCTCTGAGATGCTGTTAGCTCAGAGTTTCCTGAGGTAACTCTCTGCTGTCCTACTCTTCCCAAAATTGTGTGGTTTTTCCTCCTTGATCTTCACAACCTGTTTAGAGTAGTTTTTTCTCTTCTAGAATTCACCCCCACAGCTCTAAGGAAAATAGCTCATTCTCTAACAAACACCTTTCTGAACTATTTCAGACAATCTGTTTATGACTCAAGCAGCTATTTTTGGGCTTCACACCTCCCTTTTTCCTATTTTTTTAATTTCAATAGAAATAGAAAGGTAGTCAATGGGAAATAGAACAATCTACAAACAGTTAAATGTTCATGTCTTTCACTTACATGATTTTACTTTTAAGAAGGAGGAAACAATAAGCAATTCTAAGCAATAGTAAAAATCATTTAGAAATGGAGTTACCATGGCAATTAACATCACAAGACTAAAGAGTTTAAGTAAGAATGATAACAACAGCAACATCAAAACCAAGTTACTTTTTTCATTTTAAAATGAAAGCTGAATTTCCAATGGATTTTCATATGTGAATTACCCTTTCTAAGAATCTAGGTATAAAAACCTTTTGTCACATAAACCTAAACAGATACAGAAACACAGTAAGATTTTTTATTTTTTAATAGATACCTGGTAAAATAATGCATCAAAAATCACAGCCCTGAAAGAATTGCCATATAAATCTTCTGCCCTACAACAATAATTAGTACATCATTACTCTTTCTGTATAACAGAATGAAACAATAGAAAACAAAATCACTTTTAAAGGACTATCATTTAACAAATAATAGTGTAAATTTGCAAAAGATTGTCTACCTATTGTGCTGATCTTTATTTACACATTGCTACAATTCCCTGTTGGGTCTGCATGTTTTTAGGAACATATGGTATGCTCTAACCTTGACATGCACTATGAAGTTCATTAGTACAGCATTGCATTTTTTTACTTTTATTCTCCTAGGTGACAGTTTTTAGGCCCTATATCTTGCTATCACACCTATGAGAGCATTCTATCAGAAAATGACTATTGGATTGACCTCTGACTGGTCTGATCAGTTTCATTCTCATTTCCACTTTCTATCTTTTCTTCAAGGTGATATTTAGTGAAATTTCATGGGAAGTGGGACAAGCAGTATGAAAATCTCTGTTCTAGACTGAGGCTAACAATAAGATGGAAAGACAAGGATGATCACATGAATTCTGTCCTTTCCTGCTTTTTTTTTTTCTGAGAAAGAAATGGTGGTTATTGTGTGCCCAAGTCAATGAAGTCAGCATTCGGCAAGTGTGATCTGAGCATATTTATGACATGAGAAAGACCAATGCTGGAGACCAAGACTGTCTGGATCACAGCAGTGTTTTGTCATGAGAGGGATGCTCAGTTTGTCAAAAAAAAGGGACTCCTAGTTATGACCAGGGACCCAAAATTACGTACCTAGAGATCCTCTTGGTGCTAATATAAAAGTCATGTAGTGCTTCTAATTTTAGACTGCTGCTGAAACATGACCTTTTTATACTTGTTTTCATGGACATACATGCTTATTTTGTTGAATCTCAGTGAGTCATACCATAGGCATTAAGCCTTGTACTGACAAATTTGACAGTAAATGTGCTCTGGTATTTTTGTCTTCTAATAGTTTTGTCAAAATTCATATCAAACTGACATTGTGGATGAATAAGTAGGTATTTTGTGGAATTTAATAGAAAATTATGTTCAGAATAATTGTTGAAAGGAAACTGTAAAGGTAAATCTACAAAGCATGCATTTGGCTATAATCATGGACATTTTTAATGGATGTAATTGTAAGATTTCCAGAACCCTGCAGGGAAGTGTACATGTTTGTAATAAAAAGGTCTCAAGCTGTTAAAACTGATAGAATTCCTGTAATGTCAAGAAAGTTCAGTATGCACTAGACTTCTGGGTTTAAAAACAGGATGGAAAACATGTTAGTATCTCTCTCTCCTGAAGAAAATTGAAATATATCTGGCACAAGGAGTCCAGCAGTTGGAAGGAAGTATGAATAAGGTTGGCACAAAATGTTGTTCCATTAGTAAGTGATTACATATCTGTCTCTAATTAGTAGCGTGGCATATAATTTGTGCTCTATGCTTTCCATTTCTTGAAAAATTGCATTTGCAACTTATCACATATTTGCTAAATAATTTCTTTAAGATGGAAATCTAAATGTATTATTCTTTAAATACCACTTAAAGTTAGATGAAAGATTAGAAAGAGAATGGCTTCCTTAACAAGCTTAGCTGAGCCATACAGGACAACAAAACCTCATGTGTCAGAACGTATGGCTTATGAAACTTGGGTTTTAAAAAGAAGGGATTAATTGTAAAGCTGTTGTTTTTTTCATTTAGATTTTACACATCTTATATTTAAGAGGACTTTTAAGTCTCTGTCTTTTACTGTATATCCTCTTATGTCAATTCAATCAGAATTCATGCTTGAGTGTTAGCAATTTAATTATTGCTATAAAACCTTAATTATGACATTGCTTATCTTTTAAAGTAAATGCAGAATAGTAATAACATTTTACTGAACTGAATGATCCAACAAGGCCTTGCAGTTGTACTACAGTGGAAGAAAACTGGTTTTGCTAGGAATAATTCTTAGACCACAGTATCTAGACAGCATTAATGATGGACAAGAACTGTTGTTAGACTCAGTTTGTCTCTTGTTAATCAGAAATCACAGCTGATAAAATCACTGCAGAAACAAATATATAAGACTTAAACCTGATCAAGTGTCTGCTTGCATTCACTTCTAAAGGATTCTTCCTTTTGGGAAGAAGATTCAGCAATAATACCTAACACTAGTAAAAACATATTCTAGAGAGATTTTTAAATGCTAATGAGAAGACTCAATCATAGGCTATGAATGTATCCATCCTTGTTAAACATTAGGCATTAAACAAACCTTTTTTTTAACTGTAGGAAATCTTCTGCTGATTGCAAATAGGAAGTGTTCAAAACTTTGAGTTGTGGCATTAGTCCCAGTGCACACATTTTTCCAGCAGCAAATGCAAAGCCTGAAATGAATCAGAACTAAGCCAAATTGTGTTGCCTTGCAGTTGCCATGGCTAGGAGCATGCACACAAGTTATTGATACAGCTCATATGACACTTGTTATGCCATGATAACTTCATTATGTGTTGGAGCCTCTGGAGATCTCAGTTCATTGAAGTTTCAATATTTCAGTGGGTAGGTATGATGAGCAAAACAGAGCCAAAGAAACAAAACAGGTTGGGTTTTGGGTTTTTTTTTTCCCAAAGGAGCGCTTTACAGAATTGCCATTCAAAATATGTGTATGCTGCACTCAGTGCAACTGGACCGTGGTATCTGTCAGTGACACTCTCCTAGTGTTAAATAATAATAACTCAAATGGGCTTTTCTAATCTCAGCTCATGGTCCTTCTGTTCTCTATATTTAAACCTGTCATCATGTGTCATCTAGAAGAACTGGTTTAGGTCACTTGGATTCAGTTGCCTCCCTTAGAAACTGATGGGCAGGAATCTGCTAGTGCGCAACAAAAGTTTAAACTTCTGGAAGGAATTTGTCTAAATGGTGTTGAAAACTTGGGAATAAGGAATGGATGATTATGAAAGCACAAAACAAGTAGCCCTCCAGTGCATTCCCTAGCTTCCTTCTCCAAACTTCTTGTTAGGCTGATATGTACAATAGTCCCCTGTAGCACTCTGGTTCTCTCACCATGGTCTGCTAGAGGCTTTTGTTTTCTGTAGCTTCTAAAATGTGAGAATAAATCTATAATAAAACATTACCCAGACCACTCTAAACCTGCAAGTACCAGTCAGTTTAGAGATGCTGCTTCATGTTCAGAGGATGGCACTGATATTAGTTGTTGGCTCCACAAGCAGAGTTATCTGATCTGTGCAGGTCACAGAGCATCAATAAGGGAATTCCCTGCAGAGGAGCAGAGAGAGTGCAAATAAACTTTCCAGAGGTAATTTGGCTATATTGTGTCATCCAGAGTGTGATGGACATGGATAAAATCTGCAAGATTTTGTAGGAGACATCCCTGCTAAGAACATAATTTAAAATGTAACATTTTATACTTGCTAATTTTAGTTGCCAAGATGGATCTGAGAGACATAGCATTAATTATTAATTATTGTTGTTGTTGATAAAAATAAACCTATCATTAAGGCTCTGGGAGTATTTCCAACATCAACAAATTTTCCATTTGATTTATTAATGGATATAAACATTTTTCTTTTATTTTTCCCTCCGGTCAGAACCTCAACTTATTTCATACTTGCCCCTCCCAGAGGAAAGAGCTTGAGTAAATATATCAGCCTTGCACTTTTCTCTGAATGTCAGCACACTGAGATCTGCCAGCTCTCCTGTAGAAACAGAATGAAGACCCACTCAGCTAAACTAAGACTGGTTTCTCTCCATTAATGAGGATTTTGACCATTGAAATGTTGATTGGTACACAGAAACAGTGGATGTCATGAAGAAGGCTGGATGTGAAACTCAGAGAGATAAAATGGAGCAAAAAGAATGTTCTCTTTCCACACAGCAGTGAGGGTGGGGTCGCCTACAGGGAAAAGCTGTAGCAGAAGCAGTAGTGCTGTGAAGAGGACAAACTTTGTTGTTATTGATTTCAGTCACACATGAGTGGAACCAAAGAATGAATTTTTTTTTTTTTTTGAATTAGCAGAGGCTTCCGACTGGTCTGGAAGTGTCACTCACGGAGCACTCCACATGTAGAGCAGATTAGAGTGGTTAAATATTTAGGCCTCAAAAGCTGATCTATCAGTGAAACACATAGCACAGAAGAAAGGTCACAACTTCTACTCTATAAACTTATGCATGCAAATAACAGTATTGTGATAAAAGCCAACATTTTGGAATTCAGGGGATTCTACACAGGCCTTTTCCACTTTCAAATAAAGAAGACAGGTTACAGGACACCATATTTACCTTCTGATCATATAAGATTTTTCAGCACTTCTTTTTCACTATTGAACAATTTTGTGATGACGGTAAAGCGCAGGTACTCATAAGAAAAAGAGACAGCATCCAACTATGGTGTTTAAGTCTCTGGTGGCTCTGGCAGCTGGGCATTTCTTACCGAGGAGCCCACCATGTTTATGGACTAATGTGGGGTTTGTCTGTTGCTCCAGCCTGGAATCCAACAGCAAAAACCTCTTTGGGGATTTATAAGGTAAAATTTAGGAATGAAAAGTTAGAAGGCCACATGTGCGGTCACAAAGAGTTGAGTACTTTTCTTACTTTCCCTAAGATACTCCCTGCTCTTAGATATTCTCTGATTTTAGTGCATTCCACATGGATAGCTCTGTGCCAGATAAAAATTCATCTCCTCCCACTGAGGCACTATTTTTTTTCTGCAGATAGTCTGTTAGTACATATTGTTTTAGATGAGAACTGTTTGCATCCCATATACATTAAACTTTTAATACAAGACTCAGTGAGACACAGAGCCAGGGGTTAGCCAGTGGTTGGCCATGCTGTTAATGACTTAAAATAATGGAATGGATTTTATTTCCTTTAAAAGGCTACTAATGCATTCTTTAATAAGTCATAATTTGTATATAATAAAATACCTGGGCACAGTCATGGACAATTTTGCTGCTTAGGAACAATTTGAAGTCACACACACTCAAGACAATACAAAGGCATTTGCTTTCCATCTGCAGCTGTATGGTAAACATCTATGTTTCTTTGAGCTTTATGAGACATATTGCATTTTGCTTAATATTTTTATGGTTATTTACCTTTCAAAATAACAAAATCTAAATTGGAACAGAGCTCAAAGCATTTCAGAAAAAGAATACTTTATATATATATATATATATATATATATTAAAAGAATGTTTATATATGTTAATGACTTCTAATTAGGAAGAAAAATACTAGAAACTAAGATAATGTGTTACTAGCAATATAGTTACTGTGCCTTCAATTGTATGCAGTACCTTCCAGGCCATAGAAAGTTTGCATGGAGAAGAGCCGACCAACATGCTCAGTAGACAAGACAGCCACTCATTCCTCTCTTCTTGAACACAAAGAAAAAATTCTTCTTGTGAAAACAGAGCTGTGGTACTTCTGCCTCTGTGAAGAAGGGAGTCACAGTAAAATTATTTCCTAGTTAGTTAGTTTCCTAGTTAGTTACCTAGTGTGAAAAATGCAGGAAACTGCTGAGCATGGTGGTGGAGCTACATTGGCAATTAGACTTGATTATCTCAGAGGTCCAACTGTAACAATTTTATAATTTTATGATTTTTGGGCAGGAGTAAGTGTATAATGTCTTTCATTGGCTGTCAGAAAGGAAGAGAGAGAATTTTTCAGCCAGACTGTCTTGGTAGGACCCACACCCTACTTTACACTGCCTCTGCTCTGGAGCATAGTCCTAGTTTTAAAGGCTGCATTCTCCATCCTTATCAACTCCTTGCAAGGAGTGTTCATAGTGACTGGAGACTTCTCTTTCAGGCCTGCATGTAGAAAAAATAATCTGTTTTCAAATTAAAGGCTAAGAAAGAAAAATTATCATTGCATAGTCTCTGATTTCATCAGTCATCCTTTCTTTTTCTTTTCTTTCCTTCAGTTCTTTTATCTTCTTCATTAATTGTTTGCCTTGCTAATATGGTTTGTGATCTTACGCTTTTGGTCTGGCTTTTGTGATCCATTCCATTGTTTAACAGCATTTCTTTGTCATCCAGCATTATGATCAAAGCCAATATTTGAAAATTCATGGACTTCTACACTAGGCTTCTTCATTTTCAAATAGAAAGACAGCTTACAGGGTACCAGCTTTACTTTCTAATCATATAGATTTTCTTTAGGATTTGTATTTCACTGGAGAAATTTTTTCTGATGGTAGTAAGGAACTGAAACTCATAAGAAAGAGAAGCAGTATCCAACTACAGTATTCAAGTCTTTAGTGGCTCTGGCCAGCTGGGCATGTTTTGTTTCCAGATCATTTCTTACAGGGGAGCTCATCACATTCCTGGACTTTTGGAGGCTCCAACCTAGACACAGACAGAAGCAACTTCCTTAAGGATTTTCATGTTAGAAGAAGGAAAGTTCCTTCTCTGTTCCATTTCCACCCCCTTTTTCTGCCTCTCTTTAATTTTCTAAATTAAGAGGCAGAAATCTTTCTGTTATCTTTGTCCCTCTACATTTATTGTCCACTTTTTCACTGGACTGTCAATCTTCTCAACAGATAATCTCTTTAGATTAATGGCTATCCTCTTTTGTTGTTGCCTTCAAATTATCAAATTCCCTTTCTCAGTGAGGATAAGTTGAACATTTCAAGCTTAGTTATAAAAACTGAAGGCAGTAGCTCTGCCTCATAGATAGAAAAATGAGAAATAAAGTGTGGTTATGAGATGTGATAGCTCAGTAAGGCTCTTATGATGTGCCAGTGGGACATATATTTTGTGCAAGGACTTCTCCATTGCAGTGCTTCTCATAAGGAATGTTTTGTTCTTCTTTCTTTTATTGAGCTATAGTTTAAAAGGCTGTGGGGAGCAGAGATTATATCACTGTGTGTACTTAATATTTAATTATACTATTTAATATATTTAATTATAGTATGCAATATTTAATTAATATTTAATTATAGTATACAATGATGTCATATATAATATATTTTGCATATTGTAGAAGCAATTAAGGAGGTTTCCACTCAAAATTAAGTAGCCCTACCTGAGGGTTATGTCCTAAACCAGACAGTAATCCAATGTAATCTAATCTAATCACTAACACTCTTGCAGCTCCATGGCATAGAGTGGGACTGAGGTCTCATGCACAGGTACAAAATGATATGCACAGATACAAAATGATAACCTAATGATATAAGACTCTGTTCTGAAGTCCCTTCATGAAACCATCCATTCTGGCATGTGACTGTCCCATTCCTGTGTGGCTTTATGATATTGTGGGCAATCACACTCTATAGCATTTTTTCGTTAGTAAGATGACCATCACTATCTCCCTTGCTGTACTTGTATTTTCAAGTTCTTTATGTTCGAAAGTAGGCCAGACATTCTTTGCTTAATTTATGGCTAATACTGCCTTTTAAAAACAAAATCTACTTTTACAAAATTGTGAAGTTTTTTTAAATCTGTTAACTAAATGAAACTTTATAAAGAGACAAAACTTAACTCAGTAAATTAAATAGATGGTTTGTTAAACACCCACTTTCCAGGCTGATCTTAGGCCTTTTTTTATCTCTGTGTTATCAGAGATTGAGAACATTAGATGGATGCTTAGAACATGATGTCACTTCCATGTTTCTCTGTTTCGTAAAATCTGCCTTTTAAAAGCAATATTAAACTATGGGCTGGTTGAAGAATATTAAACAGGACTGGATGTTAACTTATACCTGCAGCCAGTAAAGCCTTGCAAAATGTAAGGGAAAGTGTAACAGGAGAACTATTTGAAAACCATCACAATCAGCACACATCAGTATGAATCACTAGGTAAAGTGAAAAACGGTGAAAATCAATCCTGAACTTTTATTCAACTCCTTTGCATTCCTTTCAAAATGCAAACAGGCCATAAAGCCTCTGCTGCCTAGTTAAGCAGTTAGTTTACAATTGGTTTGTTTCAAGAGCTCAGCACAAAGTAGCTTGAATACACTAGCAAAAACATCCCTCTTCATTTCTTTTAACTGCTTGTCAAAGAGTAATAGAATAGGTGCTGTTCTCTTAGTTTCTCTAATTCCAGATATGGGATTTATTCCCTCACAGCTCTCATTTAGGGGCAGATTTTCCATACAGTGCTTTCTAAGCTGCACAATACCCCCAGATTTTAATAGGGGTGTTGTGTAGCATGAAATCCTACAGAGCTTTGAAATTTACCTTAAAACCCTGCAGTGCTTTGGAAATGATGGCTATTTATTTAGCAATATGTTGGAGTGAGAGTGGAGAAAGGCTCAGGAGTTTCACAAATATTGGGGACAGGGCTAAGGTGTTCCAGATAGGACCCATCCAAGAAACACCATTTTGTATTGACTATTCCTGCCAAAAGAACAGCATTTCATACGTTTGCTATGCTTTTACAAAATGTCATAAAAACCTAATCGGGGCAGATCCAACACAGAAGGAAAATTTATATTTACATTGTTTTAACTTGTTTTAACTTGTGGGATGCTCTTCTTTGCAATGTACATAGCAATCCCTTTTGGGTTTCAATTATTTTTAAGCCATCTTTTCTAATATGCAAGTTTTCTGTATACTGAACTACAATGGATTTGATATTAAAAGATCTAACCATTTGTACAAAGCTATAGTAAGCAGACAGAATGTGATAGTCAATAGCACCTACAACTGAATCAGACCGTAATTCTGAAGTGAATTCTTGCCCCACCAAAGCTCTGGGACCTGTGCAAAAATTCCATTTAAGATAGGTCTTTTGTTGCAATGATTGTGGCAGGGTAAAAAAATCTAAGGTAATTATTATCACCCAGCTATGTAAACCAATAAGTTTTTCAGTCATTATTCCTGAGCAGTCATTCACAGTCCATATACTTGACACCCTTATGAAAAGTCCTGTATGTTTCTTTCAAATGGGTAAATATTGCTTATTTCCATTATTTTTTTTAAAAAAAAGTATCTTTCGTAAAGATTTTTAGAAAATATTCAGTGCCTCTCTTGAAAATGCACAATTCCAGAGCAATTTGGAATAAATTCTAAAAACCAAAAACTCTGTTAAATCCTATGGAACATTTCTTTGTGCATGTGTATGTGTGTACCTGTGTGCCTGTGTACGCTGATACCTGTAGGATTTTCCAAAAAGGAATCCGTCATAATATTTTTTTTTTAAATACACAACTTCCTTTGATTATAATGGGATCTACAAGTGTGTATGAGAGTAGAATACAATTCTTTAGTGACTAGATCAAACAAGCACAGTATCCTGAAATCAAAATGCAACATTGATGCATTTCCAATATGAGGAGATGATGAAAACAAAGACAATGTGCCAGATACATATAACCAATTTACAAAAATGTCTGAACATAGACATATGGAGAACCTACAATATATGCTGTTGAATCAAAAGGTAATATGCTTTATTTTGCTTTTTCCTTTGTTTGAGGATATGTTTGAAAATTATTAAAATGGCTATTTCCTTTGAAATCAAAGCAAAAAAAAAAGTTGTTTAATACTGTAATATTCTAATGCATATGAATGCAAAATATAATTTATATATTCCATCAGTCTCATATGAGGCCATTATCAAATTAATAGAAGAATTCAATTAATAATAAGCCTTCCTTAGTTCAGAAATATCTCAGAGTTCAAAATAATGTTTGGACTTTTAATGAGGGTGACAGTGGCAGGTGAAGTTTTTACTCTAACAGCCCAGTGGGTATCTTTCTACATATTTGACACCTAGTTCTAAACATCGTGTGTTTTCCTGTATCATTTGTCTCACATTCATGGTTTTTTAGGTTTTTTTAGAAGTATCAGCAATTTTTATGACAGTAAGAAACTGAACATGTTACAGATCCATGGGCAAGCAGCTTGAATTGATCTTATTTTGCACAGTGATGCAGTTGCTTTTCAGTGATCTGAGAATCGAGTCATGTCTTAAGTAGTCATGACATTATATCCAGATGAATTTATTACTCTTTCTATTAAGTTTTTCTGTGAGCAATCACAATACTGACAAGGCTGCCATATTCACATTTTTAAGCAGCTGGTGAGGCTGATTTGCCTAAAGGCTCCCAGGGGACAGTGGGTGTTCCAATCCTTTCACAAAAAGAAGTGACAAGTTGGGCTCTCTTAAGTGACTGTGCCACTTTCTTTATGCCTTTAGATTCCTCCCTCTTAGCAGGAGAAACATTAGTATAGATTTGTAATCTAATATTGAACTGATTTAAGTTTGCAGCTTTTCTATTACTGCTCTTGCCATGTATAAACACTAGTTCATGTCACATAGAGGACTTTAGCCTGGTTTTCAGCACCTTTTCTGCCTCTAGGGTAGAAAGATTGATTTATTTATTAATGCAACTAGAGAGTTTAGGATAGTATTTAGCATTTAACTTGGATTTTCTTAATAAGCTAGTATTTATAACTTACTCTTTTCTTGAAAATACTAATATGCAAGCACATTAGTCATGGAATCCACTTATGTTGTGGCAGCTTAACTTATAGTAGCAAAAGATACCACAGATGCATAGATGATGAGTTTTAAAATTGTTTGTATTTTAGGCATTAATCACATTCCACAGGGTATATCCCCAATGGTATTTGAACTTCAGTAGTCTAGAATAAATGAAGTTAGTGAAAATTCTGTGCCAGCTCTGGTAGCTTCATGACTTTGCCCTTTCCAGAAGGACTGAAACACTTGAAGTTACTGCACTATATTTAAAAATTAAATCCAGACACCTTAATGAAGTTTTTATTTAAGAATATATTTTTTTCTATCTCAAGACTTTTAGGTTACAATTTCAGACTTGCTTCAAAATATATCCCCTGTGTGGAGTTGAGCTGCTCAGCATTTTGCTTGCCTCCAAACCCATGTATGATACAGAAACCAGATACTCCCCCAAGCACCAGCTCTGAAGGGCTCAACCTCTTCTGTGAGCACACCAAAACTGCAGTGACAGAGCAAACCTCCCAACAAAAAATCCCAACACTGCATTTTTTCCTCTCTTGAAGCTCTGCTCTTCTTAAAGGGATAAATTCATATGCTCCCACTGTCAAGTTTTGTACTACAGGTATTCATGTTAAAATATGGTTAGGAGTTTAATGCTTTTCTGAAACCAGTGGAAGGTAAAACTCAGGCCTAATTTATACAAAGCATCATCTGTGGAATTCAAATGCTAACTTGAGATAATTTAAATTTTTAAAACTGTTTTCCCCCTCTGCTCCTGTGTGAAACCAAACTGCCTGTCAGTAACACCTTCTTAAACAAGGATTATAACATACCAAGCATTTATGCATGAAAGTGTTGATATTAATTATCTTTCCCTAACAGGAATGTGCTGTTGGTTGATTGTAATAGGATGTAATCATATATTTAGAGAGTTTTCAATCTTACCTAAATACACACCAGCTACACTCCTTCAGCAGCAGTTAGGCTGATCCTTGGTTAAAGATTTGTACACTGCTCCCAGTGATGGAGTGCTGCATCCAGGGATGCCTTGGGATTGGTGCACAGCACTGCTCCCTGGCACATGGAGGAACTAACTGTATGAACCCCGTTTTTCACACCGGCTGATCTGCATGCTCATCAGTGTTATTCTCTAACACTGGTTACACAAGGTTTGTTACACATTTTTTAACAAAATATGACAGTTGAAATGGTACATTTAACATATAGGTTGGAGTTGTTTAGATTCTTAACCACAGTGTCAAGTTTCATTTAAATGAAAAAGAAATCAAGATGATAAAGCCATTGACATGCAGATTCTTTCTAAATTTTTGTCATTACCTTTCTCTTGTGATGTACTTTTGATATACTTTGAGATAAAGAAATACACTTTTATAATTGAACTTTCACATTTTTGTTTTAAGCCAGAGCTTTTATAGATTTCCAATCACATAAATAGTTGAGAAGTATCATTTAATTCGCTGAAAGATAAATCTTGGCTGCAGACTACACAATTAAGCAAATGAAAGCTGTTAGCCTGATTTAGCTTTATTTTCATATATCACATAGCATGAAAGGCAACATTTTTTTCGTTTTTGTATGGTCTCACACCCAGTCCGAGATTGCAGGCAAGATGACAGCAGATTTTGAGAAGTTTGTAATGGATTTATTACATTTAATGAGCATGCAATATATGGTTCCTCAGCCTTGGCTGACATTTTGAAATTAGGCTTCCAGCAGTGAAATCTTGTCAGAGATGGGTTTTAGATTACTCAAGCTTTCAGGATTAGAGCTTTTCGTACATAATGTCAAGTACAATCATATGTTAAATGCTAAATGAGCATACCATTGTTAAAGCAGTAGCTGCTCAGAGAATAGACTCTAGAGAGTTTAAGTTTTTGCTGACTCTGAACTTTGTTGTGAACCTTACTTATAGTTCTGTTCTTGAATGTGTGAAGACATAGAGGAGAAAGTCCTCTGTTGAGATTTTAAAAGTGTATTTTAAACTGGTTTTGGTATACATTACGTTAGAACAAGTATTTGAGTTATCAAACACCCAAAATATTATTTTTACTTAAATTTCTGCCAGATTGTTTGCCATGTATAAATATCCCCTTTATATATTAGAAATATATTTGTACATAAGTGAACTCTAATTACTATACTCTTTAAAAATATGACCTCTTAATACTTCTGTCTTGCATAAGGATTTAAAACTATGACCAATCTAAAAGATAACTGTGTTTTAGAGCAACAGACATATACAAATAAAATGTCATGTGCATGATGTTTTCTCATGATATGCATATTAGTTTGTATGGAGCTAATTCAATGAGTGTCTAAAATCCCATATCTTTTGTATCTTCAAAGCAGTGTTTGAGCCAGTTATGTTATCTCAGGCCCAGATCTGCAGCAAGAATGTAGGTGTTAATTCAGTAATATGAAAGTTTTAAGTCAGAAAATCCATAGAAGTTAATGCCATCTGTGCCCTTACATAAGATGGCTAGACTCCACTGCTCAAAGTGTATAAATTGTTGGGAGTCCTGAAAAAATGTGTGCACAGATATCAGTGTGCTGAGTCAGCAATGTCTAAACTGGAAAATGAGAAAGCATTGAGGAGAGGTTTGCAGGTCACCACTGCAAGCTTAGCATTTCTACTTGCTCTAAAATCACAGAGAGCCCTATCCAAGTTCAGGTCAATCCTCCCACTTTGTGGGGAGAGCAAGACACACGTTTATTTCTGTCCCTGGCTCACATCTTGCCTTGTCACGACTGTGTGCAAGTCTTGAGTTCTAATTAGACAAAATATGATTTTTCAACCTAACCATTATCCTTTAATTTAATTGGTAACTCCACCAGCCCACCACCAATAATTTATAATCTTTCTTTTTTAATTGATTAATTCCTCAGTACAGTAGAAAATAAATGATGGTTTAAGTATTTTGCTACTGTTTAATGTTTCTTTTTTGAAGGTAAATATCCTCAGAATCTATCACTGGGAGACTGGAATGCTTGACAACCTTTTAATCCACTTTAATCTTTTAATTGGTTTGACTCTTTGTGTTTGATTTCACCATCTACCACCTAATGTAAATTTTTTTTCTGGTTTTTGCACCTTTTGGTGACAATATATTTTAAGCATCTTCTACTTTTGTATGTATGATCACTGTTCTTAAAATGGAGCATTTTTAGTGCTGTGACTGCACCATAAGCAAGACCACAAGGCACTGAGCCAAGTAGATTATTGGAATAAGCAGGCTAAATTCCATTGACTTTGCCAGCATCGGGCCAATTCATGGTAGTGTTAAATTTGGTTTATATTATTTCATCTGACAAAGAACATCCCATCAGTTTACATATTTTGCTTTTGATTTAACAATTTTAGGTTAGTAACTAACTGTGGCTGCTCATGCTGGGTTTTTGGGGTTGGGGTTTTTTTTCTGAAATGGTACACTCCTCTGCCTTCAGGCTGCAGAGTTAGGATGGCTATGTCTAGCATCCCTTGTAGGATCATTTCAATATGATCTTCTCAGCCCAGTGTGGTATGGTGTTATTTCAGTAGCATAAGACCAATCTCAAAGCCAACAGCTGGACCAGCTGAGACTATTGGAACAAGAAAAAGGGGACATAGTTCTGCATTCCTCCCTTGCCCCTGTCCTGTAGTGACCAAGGGCTCCAGGTGGGACCCATAGCAGCCTTGTTTCTGATACACCAATTCACAGGATGTTCCAAGAGCAGTCGTGCGTAGACCAGCACCAAACGTGTTACAGGGGAAAGACTTGTGTGTGTGTGTGTGTGTGCACCTTGTTGCATCTGTTCCTGAGTTGTGCTCTATGAATTGTGCTCTATACACTCTCACCACACATGAAGACCCGTCCTGGAACATCTAAAATTTACTAACTACATGCATAATAAAGCAAAGGCTACTAAATATTCACAGAAGTCTAGTGACCAGTGGAATTAAAACATAGTGCTAGAGTTTCCACTTATGTGGAATAAGCTCACTCCACTGACTTCAAAACAGATAGATAGGCTGAGGCCAGACTGGTTTGTGGTTCTTAAAACAAGACAGAGTCCTGAAAAATAGAGTAAAAACACACTATTTTTCCACCTTTTGTGAGAGAATGTGGGGAAATGTTTACAAAGTGTGTAATTATATAAGGATGCAGAGGGCATGCATTGTCAGGCCATAGTACAGCCATAGTACAGGCCATAGTTTTGGCCATAAGATTAAACCACTGAAATTATAGTGACAAGCAGAGCAACAGAAGTACAAACAGCACGCAACTCATTAATGAGTAGGACCATTCTTGTCATCTTATTTTTAGTTTTGAACAAATTATAGTGCATTTTATGGTCATTATTGACTTTTTAATGCCTCTTGGTATTGATGGAAACTGCAGAGTTAAAGCTTAGAGAGGACAATTAACCTATTTGGAAAATATAATTTAAAGTCTTTGAAAAAAAAATATATATATATATATTAAAGGCAGTGATAATTTCAGATTCTGAACAGAAGGTCCTTAAGGTCTCAACACGGGCTTTTCTGGATCAAAATTCATCCATTACTGGAAATTTGTATTAGCAAAAAAATAATCAGAAATGAACAATAAACTCCAGCTCATTTCATCTCCCTTTCTTTGGCTGCTTTCTCAGATATCTGAGAAAAATTGTTTTTCCTACATCCTTTGGAGAGATCTAACAAGTTCCCTGCCAAGGTGAGCCAGCAAGGCTCTGTTAGTATATCAGATAGTCTCCCAGGAGTCACAGCAGAATGAAATAGTCACCCTCTTGCAAGAGCAATTAACAAGAAAAGTAGCACTAAAATTTGTTTTAAATCATTAAAGTTCGTGGGAGAAAAGTAAAACTAGAAAACCATCTTGTAGGTAGTACAGTATTATATCTCCTGTTTTATATTTCTACATTGATTTCAAATTTTTCCTGCACTCTAAGTTGATCAGTAAAAATATCAATCATGGTGTTCTTTGAGTTTCCAGTATCTTTTCCAGGCATAAAAATAATGAAGATTAAAACATTCTGACATTTAAAGGGGGAAACTCTGAAAGGATCTTTTTCTCAAAATCAAAATTATTCAGTTACTGCCAGAATATTTTCCATAAATGTCAAGTTTATTCTAAAATATCTTGAAGACAAGTCTGAGCATAAACTACTGAAATTGTAAGAAGAATATTGCTTCACTGCAAATCTTTACAGCTGTTTATGTCTAAATCAGATCAATGGCAACATGTTCCTTTCAGGACCATCTTCAGTATCTTTTACAGGTCTTTAAAGCTGTACTGAGTCTCCAGCATTTGATTAAGCTTACACTTCTGCATTTATTTGCATTCATCCCTTCTAGCATATAAGCTAACACAATAATGGAGAAAAGTTATTAATTTTTACCTGACTAACTGAGAAAAATGGAAGATCTGAGCATAACAAAGTCACAGCCAGTTACCATAATATTTCAGAATGGACTTCTGCAATAACAGTTTTTATTATCAACCTCTGGTTTTCAGTTTGCCTAATTCAGCATTACAATGGCAGGAGATACTTCCTTTTCCATCCTATCAAACACAATTAGAACATGATGCAACAAGCATGACTTTAGTACATCACTAGATTCTCTCACTCAGCTTTTTTCCTGCCTTCATTCTTTGTCAAGTCAAACAGGGGAAATTCATTTAGAGAGACACCATGCAAAACCTTGTGGAAACTCCTATTTAGTGATTTACAGATTTATTGCTATATCCTGCTACTCTGCTGCAATAAAGTACCTTTTCAAGTGTCATTCCAAAATACCCGTTTTCAGTCTTCCCCACTGAGAAAAGTCCAGGTATGAAATATTCCCTGAAGACACATAGCTGCAGGCTGTGGATAAGGCCACAATTCTGGCAGAGGAAAAGCAGTTTATCTGAGAGAATCTGCCCCACAGAGCCTCCAGGGAAGAGGGAGCCTCCTCAAACCCAAAAGCAATAAGATTCCCCATTCTAGCACTAGAGTACCTAGGAACACTAGCTTTTTAAAGCTACTGGCTAAATCTGGTAAATGAAGTTTTGAAACTCCTCTCTATTATGCCTGCACCATTAGCAGTGTCTTGTTTTAAGGGAAAAATGCATAGCAAGCTACTGGTAGTCTATCAGCTATACTCGATTGCACTCCATCAACTGCTGGCAAATTTTTTTACAGCCACTCTCTCTCTCAATTTTCTCTTTGATCGACTGGCAAAGAAGACTTATTGCAACAGAAGCATATTGAGTCTTGCAGAGTAAACTGCATAGCAAATCTCTCTGAACAAACACCAGGCACTGACAATTTCTTGAAGCCTTAAGGTTATTTTTTCTTCAAAATTCACTTATTATACATTATATAGCTTAATGATGAGGTCTCCCTATCAGCTTGGCTGTATTTTTTTTCATATACCAAACTCATCCTCTCCAAAGTAGAGGATGACAGTTTATTTTCACATACTTACAGACTAATGAGAGCCACTCAGAGAGAAACATCTGCCAATACTGGGAATATTGTGTTCTCCCTCATATGTACAAATCCCTGCTTATAACAATCTTTGTCCTTATCTTGACAATATTATACGAGTTTTTTCATTTCAAGAATCAGACTTGCATTTTCTCTCTGCTTGCCTGCACATGCTGTGCAAGTAATATCCCTTGTATCTCTGGCATTACAAAAATTCACATCACTCACATAAGTAACATATAAGTAGAAACTCGTAAACTCTTTTGAAAATTAAGACATAAAAAGGTTTTCCGGGCTGGTCTTACTAGCTCAGGTTTCATCTGGTGAGGGAAAAGTAAGCCTCATAGCTCACCATTTATAAAGACTAAAGAGTGATTGTGAGTTTTCTCAGAGTGGGGGAAGCAGCAAAATTTTTGTTCCTTACACTTGCAAAAGATATAATCAGTTAATATTTTAATGACTTGATCATAGCTGCCCCTGAAGTTCTGTAATGTTAAGTACTTCTTAGAGTCATCTGTTGAGTGGTAGACTAGCTGAAGGACCTTACAGCACACAAAACCAAAAATTTAATATGTCAAATATTATTTATTCTTCTTCTACAAATCTGAACACTATTCCCCCACCTTCTTTATAGAAAGTAAAACAAGAGTTTTCTACCTGTTCACATTTGCTTGGCTGAGTTGCTGTGCAGAGAGCATGATATGATACGTTTAATTTTTTCACTTCTCATTTACCCATTTATCTTATAGAATATGACTTGCCTGAAGACCTCATTACAAAATGTTATATAGGCTGTTGTATAAACAAACCCCACTCTAGAGGATCAATAAGGAAACTTTTTTTTGTACTTGTATTATGAAATTAATAATAAGACCAAGAAGGTCTTTAAGTATTTCATTATAATTCCCTATAACTAAAGAGTTTGACAAGGACGACTTTTGGAAAAACCATTAAAATCTGATTCTTGTATTTGTATAGATTTATCAATTAACCTGCACAAATAGAGTAAGGAGCAACTGACCTCAGAACTGTATAATTAATTGATTAGACAAAAGTTCATTTATATCTGTGAAGTTTTCTAATATTTTATGCAAGTTCTCTAACTGTGAAGAAGGGTCAGGGCTCCATTATACTTTCTTCCTGGTTTTGATCAATGTACATCACATATATTAGCATTTAAGCCACAAGGCAAGCCAGACAACCAAAACCAGATTGAATGGAAGTGAAATGGAAGTGGCCTAAATTCCTATCTAAGCAGCAAGGTTTTCATAATAATTGAAAGAAGTTTATTATGGCACAATCCCAGAATGACAGAATACACTGAGTTGGAAGGGACCCACAAGGATCATTGACACCAGCTTCTGGCCATGCATAGGACAACCCCCAGGAGTCACACCATGTGCCCGAGACCATTGTCCAAATGTATCTTGAACTTTGTCAGGCTGGTGCTGTGAGCACTTCCCTGGGGAGCCTGTACCAGTGCTCAGCCACCCTCTGGGTGAAGAACCTTTCTTTAAAATCCAGCCTAAACCTCCCCTGATAAAATTTTAGGCCATTCCCTTGGGGTCCTGTCACTGGTCACTAGAGAGATCAGTGCCTGCCCCTCCTCTTCCCCTCACTGCAATGATGTTTCCCCTCTGTCTCCTCCAGGCTGAACAGACCAAATGACCTCATATGGCCTCCTCAAGGCCCTTCAGCATCTTCATTGCCCTCCTTTGGACACTCTCTAATAGTTCAATGTCTTTCTTATACTTTCTTATACACCCAAAGCTGCCCCCAGCACTGGAGTTGAGGCTGCCCCAATGCAGAGCAGAGCAGGACAATCCCCTCCCTTGCCTGGCTGGAGATGCTGGGCCTGATGTACCCCAGGACAGGGTTGGCCCTCCTGGCTGCCAGGGCACTGCTTATTCATGTTCAAGTTGCCATCAGCTGAGACCCCGAGGCCCCTTTCCATGGCACTGCTTTCCAGCATCTCATTCCCCAGTCTGTCCATACATCCAGGGTTGATCTGGCCCAGGCACAGAATCCAGCACTTTCCTTGTTGGACTTCATATGGCTGGTGGCTGCCCAGCCCTCTTATTTGTCAAGGGAATTGACAGCTCCTATTCAGTGAGACTGCAGGAGAGACACTGAAGCATTTCAAGAGAAAGTGGAGAAGATGCTGTAAATTAAAGTGGGTGGACCACTAATACAGAAAGAGTACCAACACATTGACTGGCTGTCGTGGCACCCAGTGCAATGATGTGGTATCCATCATTCATGATATCTGGAGAAAATGCAATAACACACATAGAACGAGTAGGAGCTAGCAGCAGAATTTACAAACCTTAGGCTTTCCAGAATTCTGGAATGACAGGGTATTGTACTTCTTTCATGATTACAAGACTTAATTGTGGTCACATCGATATGGTAAAATGTAAGGGGGTTTTGTATGGGACATAAATTGCAAATCCATCTTTCCAAAATGAAACTTTAAATGAATACACCCTTTCTTTTGCTGTGTCCCTCATTGATTAAGAATCTGAGATTTCCATAAGGAATACTAAGGGCTTTTTGGGTTTTTTTTAACGACAGAGAAGTATGCCAGGGGCAAATGAGGCTAAAAGAAATATAGAGGAGAGAAGGAGAATGTTAGTAATGAAGAGTCTGTTCAGAGGAGATTGATAGCTGTAACAGAAATAAAGAAAATAATAGAACAACAATGATTAAATAAAACCTAGAAAGATTAAAGGAAAACTAATTTAAAATACAGCAAAAACCCCATAAGTTCAATTAAAAAGTTAATGTTGATGTAAAAGGCACATAGAATTATATTAGTGCTTTAAACTATTGTTAAACCCCTGGGAATATACAAGTATGAAAATTGTCCAAGGCCAGACATCAATTTTTATTGTGTTCAAGGCAAGCTTGTTTTCTTTATGCAGTGGAGAATAGAGAATACAAAATTCTAGACAAGAGATACAAATATCAAGTGAACCAGCATTGAAACTGTGTTTGCATAAAATAGCCAGTAACAATAATAACCAAGAGACTTTGGCCAGTGTACCTTTCAGTGTCGAGTGTCGAGTGCCCCTTGTTTTTGATAAATGGGATGCTTTTCATTACTGTACAGTAGACTTTTGTATCAATAGAGAACAATACAATTTAAAATGTGAAGCTGCTAGACCAGCAAAACCAACTAATGTAGAAGAGAAAGACAAAATGTTCCTGTTTTTCTTCTGTAACAGCCACCTGACACAACCATCATCCATCCACCAGAATGAAAAATGAGTTTGTAGCAAACACCCACAACGCTTACACACACACACACCCTTACACACACACCCTCTAGAAGGAAGGGGGGTTACATGTGTAATACAGGAGGGGTTTTCCAAAGGGAAGACAAAATTATTACAGGTTCTTAGGCATCTAGAGGTGCATCAGTGAGAAGTTTAGCCTACAAATGCAGACTTGGTCTTCTCATCTCTACTTTGACTTGCTTACTCTCCTGCTTTTTTGTGAGCTGATACTGATACTGTCCATCCATTTCAAATATAGCCAACAGTTTTCAAACAAGGAGAATACTGCAGAATTTAAGACAGTTTTACACACAACACTTTATATAAGGCTTTAATAGCAGTTCTTCAATTTTTTGTTTGACACCATATTATCTATCATTTTACACCTAGAATGACTTTACTAGTGCTGAATCATCACCTGTACAAACAATGTTTATTTTTGAATATTGATGCTTCTGTGAAATGTAAATGTAAATACATGACTAAAAGTTTTTTTCCTGTTAGATGAACTAAATTTTTCCTGCTTTGATATAATTTTTTTGATTCATCTACAATGACTAAAAAGAATAATTTATCCCTAATATTTTAACAGGAAAGGTGAAAGTGCTTTTGCATAATGTTCCAGTTTAATTGCTCTGCACTAGTACGTTAATACATCCTGCATAGTATCAGCAGTTAAGATGGGAAATAAACTGAAAGAATCTGGACTGTGAGGTTTGATATATTCCAAATCCCTATGTAATTCTGCAGTAATCTCACATAGCAGTGAGGGAATGAAAGAAAGGTCTTGTTTAAAAAATGGGGCTGTGCCTCATACTTTGTGGACATCCAAAATATTTTAGTTGAAAGGGCTACACGATGAAAAATTAGAGTTATCTAGAAGAATTAAATATAAGGCTTGGCTGTTTACTGCCAAATTCTCCACATAACCATTTATTGCTGTTCAAAGTGGGTCTAATGCCACAAAATGAAAACAGAATTCTCACTTTTAACTTATATTGAGCAAGAGTTAAGAAATATATATAGGTATATAAATAGAAAAGCATTTATTCATGAAGAGAAAGTATAAGTACAAAGACATGCAATGGCCAGAGAAGTTCAAGTACTAGAAACTTTGAAAATATTACAGCTGTAGTTGAACCACATATAAGTAATACAAAGTCAAGGTAAGGGAAGAAGTACAAATGTTACTATTGTTGAATCTGGAAAAACTGAAAAAAATATTAGTCTTTTACTATAAAAGCTATCTATTAAGTATGCAAGTGCGATATAAATTATTTCCTGACAGCATGTATCTGGAAGAAGACAAAACAAACTGTCTGGTTTTATAACACTTTCCATGAAGATATTAGTGAAAATTAATAAAGCTATTAGTTTGGCCTTTGTCTTAAAATTCCCTAAAATCCTCTGACTTAAAGGAAAGTATGTAGTTCTCATAATTCATTGTCTGGAAATTTCACACTCATCACTGTATTTGTCCTTACATACAGTACTTTTGGAGGGAAATATTATTTTTCTCACTTCACAAATGCAGGGGGAGAGAGGGGCTATCAGTAATATTTCATATAATAAGTACCCAGGCATGTTTGAGCAAAAAGAAAAGATAGAAAACTTTCTGAAAACTTTGGCATCTAAATTAAGCCTTGAGGCAGTAGGAGAAGCATTAATCAAATATTTTCAGAAAGAGAAAATAAGATCCATGTTTTGTTACAAGGGTTTCAGAGACTTCGGCTTTGTCTGCAATTAATTAAATGAGCCAGGAACTCTTCTCTGGCTCTGAGGGTAATCCATAAAAGCTCTTGACTTCCAGAAGAAGCAAGGTGCATCCATGCAGCCTTTGGCCAGTGCTGCCCATTAGAGTGTGATGAGTATCATGCAGAGTGGTATTGCTTGGCAGAGACCATGGCAAAGATCATGCCAGCATTCCAGCAGTATGGATAGTCACCTGCCAGGTACTGGAACCCACAGCCTATCCTTCCTTAGCTTGTTAGTCTAGGCATGGTCTGCATTTTGGAAATACTGATTTGATTTATGTGCATGTGATGAAGTCTTGAAACTGTAATCAAGTTGGTGTATCTAGCAAAGTCACTGCTACAGGAATTTTCCAAAGTTCTTAGGAAAAACAAACCAAAACAAACAAAACCCCAAACCAAAACCAAGTCTAAAAGCAAAGTCTAAAATAACGACACTAAAAACTCTCTACACCCCTTGCCAAAGCGTTCTCTAGAATCTGACAAGGTATAATTTTTTGTTTGCTTATTTCCATCCCCTTATTCTCCTAGTGTTTGAACTCAATCAGAACAAGCTACCATACAGGTTGTTGTTCTAAGTGCACTGACTCTGCTTGTATCCTGGTGTCACTCAAATTTCGGAAGAGATCTCTTTCTGAAATGAAATATAGATTAGATAGTGCTGTCTCTTCAATATTTGGTCATCAGATGTGTGCAATCAATTCAGTCTTTCCAAAACAATAGTAAGTTTGTTAAATGCTGACTTCACTTATGCTTCCCTCTTTGGCAGAATTTGGCAGGTTTCTGGCAAGTCTAGTCCATTAGTTATTCATCTCTTAATTTGCTGAAATTAACTCTCGGATACTGGGATTTTTTCCAAGACAAGGTCAATGTAGAGCTGAAAATCTTTCTTTAAAGCCTTTTCTTCTTGTGTTGATAGCTGCTTAATTTAAGCAGTGGATAGTGGCCACTGTCATAAATATTTTTGCCTTTGCACAGTGCTAAAAAAAAAATCAGTCGAAGTCTTGAAGTAGAATGTCATGCAAAAAATTTGAACCAGACACTTCCACTGAGTGTTCATATTTTTTTTTTCATTATAATGTGATAGGAAAAAAAAGATTGCTTTTATCTCCTTTTCCACTTCAGGTTATCAGTCATTTTCTGTATAGCCATAACTCAACTGGTCTTATTTTTCTATCTGTTTGTCTATGGCATGCTGATTACAAGATGCTGCACCCAACATTACTGTTGTTATAGAAAAAAATCTGTTAAAAAATATAGTCTTAGAATGGTTCTTTTATTTCATTTTTTTCTATAACTTTTTAAAGTCATGTGTGTGACTTTATAAATGTAAGAAGTAAAAAATTTTTGAAAGTTTCTCAATTTATTCATCACAGCCAGGTATCATCTCATATTAGAAACACCCTTGTTAGTAAAAGTTTTTCTAAAATTGTCTGAATTTCCTATTTCTTTATCTCACACTTATGAATTTCCTGATTCATATTTCCAGTCAGAGAGATATCAATTTTTTGGACCTCAAATCTGTATCTACTAAGGTACCCTATTTTTTAGCATCTCTGCTGTGTATGCACATATTCTGGTTATATATTTGGATATTTAGAACTATAGATGAAGCTGTGTCTGAGCTACAACTGGTTCTGCTAACAGAGAGTGGACAAGCAGTAGCAATTAGTCTGAATGATTGTTCTAGAGGTGCTCAGGTGGTGAAGGTCTGTGACCAACACCCATTAGATACACAGCTTCATGAAAAAGGCTTTCCTGGAGCTGTACAGCAATTCTTTAGCTGGGTGGATTTGCCAGGAACCTACACTAACATCTGACTGTGGGAACACTTTGGTCACTGACATTCAATTTAATGCCCAGTGAGCTACAGACAACAAATGGTTTTGTCTGCATGTCCTTTTAAATGCACAACTTCCCTGACGGGCTTCAGTTAATTCTTCACAGTTGTGACTTTCTCTTTTCCTCAATATTGCCTGATAAAATCCCTCTTTTGCTGCTAACATGTTAACTGCGTTGCTATTTTTTAAGGCTTCGTGAGACCTCACTTTTCCTAGTGAGAGATCTGGGTCTAAATAAAGCTGTGCTGGCAAACTAGCATCTCTGATGCTATCTTGTCTTTTATTAGTGTCTGCTTTTACCATTCTGTTTTTGCAGGGTTCAGCAAGACTGAACTGCAGCAGCTAAAACCTGGGGTTTTTTTCCTCTCTTACTCCTGGAACCCTCCAATAGATTTGGCATTATCAAATATTTTTTTTTTTTTGCCTAGCCTATTAGCATGAAAAGTCCCTTGTATTTTGTTGTATCCTTTTCTTCCATTGACTCTCTGAGAAGGGACATACAGGGTCCTCAGCAATGCCACCTGTCTTGGATCAGAAGGTTTGCCTGATATTGCCAATTATGTTACAAGCCCATGATGCTGCTGAAGTCTCTAGAGAGAGCAAGGCCCTCACAGTAGCCTTTATCACACAGACATTTGTAATCTTGGCTTCATTACTGCAGGGAGATGGAGCTGAATTTCTTTCAGAGGTTTCCTCTTTTCCTGTTAATTCACCCTTGCACCGCTGTTGCAAGCTTTCTTTTTCTTTATTCCTCCTTTGGACAGCACGCTTCTTTCCACTCCTTGTGTCACTGTGGGTGGCCACATATAACAAACACTCCTAATATCTGAGCATCAGCTGAAAAAATTCTCAAATGTGGACATTCTTTCTTCTTACTGCCTTCATCCTTCTGCAGTTGGGAATCCTCTCCTTTAAAAAATTGCACAGACCACTGCCCAACCCATTGTTTCATCTGCTGATGAAACAGCATCTGCTGATATAAAGACACAACTCCTTTCTAGTGGTCAAACTGAAATTTTCTAACACCAGAAATAACAGTCAAAACAAATCTCTTGAGCAGACAGTATGGGCAACAGCTGTGGATCAGGGTGAGCTTTGCACTCAAACCCATCTGCACCTGGCAGGAGTTCTAGCCCAGGCCTGGCTGGGAGGACCAGATGAACCTTGCAAACCTTCCTTCAACCCCACAGGCAAAGGGGATGAAATATCTGCCAGTATGGCTTTGGAATTTCCTATGGTGAAAAATCCCCTTGCCAGTACAAAAAAACACAGAGAGCAAAGATCTGGCCCCTTCAATTTCAGTTGCCTGAAGATTACTTCTTCAAAATTTATCACTATGTTTCGGCAGATATAATTCCATTAATTCTAGTGGCTTTGTTAACACATCATAGGACGTTTCTCAGATCCTTCACCTCTAGAAGAAGAGATGTATGCCTGTCATATCAATTTTGAAACAGGGACTAGAAAATGGGATTATAACAAGGTGAAGCAGTCCAATGGCTGGGATAAACTAAATAAGTGCAAGGCTCACTTTGTCCCATTTAATGGGGTTAAGCCACAAGAGTAGTGGGAAGCAGTGAAGCTACTATTCTCAGTTGTGCATTTTTATTAGAAACATACACAATCCTTTTTTTATTTGTGTAAGAATTTCTTTCTGAAGATGTCTGTTTCAGTGCCCAAAGCATTCTTTTTCTAAAAGCTTACTTTACAAATTAAATAAAAAGAAATACATAATTTTAAAGTAGAAAAATGTGTCAAGAAGTGTGTCTATCATATACAAGAAAGATCAGTCAATGATTCTTGTATCAAAATTGAGTGTGAAACCAAATATTTCTGTTAACAGAAGATTTATCCTAAATTAATGTTCTTATCATCAGTTTGTTCTTTTGCTAAAAATAGAAAAATAAAAACATAAACCAAAAAAAAATTTAAAAGGCAAACAAAAACTCCAAAAAGAAGCAAACAAACAAAAACCCAAAAAAAAAAAAAAGAAACCCCAAAAAAAACCCACCCCACCCAAACTCAAACCTCCAAATAGCTTTGACTGGCTACAAATATGCAATAAGACTATGAGAGATAAATATCACCAGGCCTCAATTTCAAGAATGCTACTTATATTTTCAACTCACAAAAGTAAACCAAACCCCAAAATATAAACACATACAGTTTTCATTCTAAAATAAGAGAATTTATAGATATTTCAGGAAGCTCCTATAAAACAAAACAGCTATAAAAAGCTAAATTTCTTGGCCTGTCTTCTAGAAGGTATGCTACTAGTCTTTGAATCAAGTAATTAAACCAAAATTTTCAGATAGCCATGCAGATTCAAAATAACCTGGGACATCCTTCATGGCGACTTCTTACTTTGCCTTTGATGACTCTGGGCATCTTCCTGAGGCTGTCTACTTCAGTCAGATAGAATAGCAGAAGGCAAAAGGACAATATCAACAATACATGAAGCTATTTTTATAGTGTCTGGATCGGTCTCTATGGCAACATTTTTAACCTATTTAGATTTTTTTAAAAATCTCTGTCTCTCCCCCTTCTTGCATTATTTTGTTGAGTGACAAATATTGATAGAAAGATGAACACAATGTCCACATACAAACACCTGTTGAGTTTGGAAGAATAGGTGCTTGTTTGCTTTTTATTTGGCCTTTTGCTTAAACAGATATTTCAAAGATATCCTACTAAACTTCTTACCTACTCTTTGAGAAAAAATTAGTAGGAAAGAAGAAAGATACATTCAACTTGCAATCCAATTACTCCAAACATGAATAGATGTAAAATTTTTTGAGTTTGTGTTTGAAGAGAGTGGTGTGTGTGTCATCATCACTGTTTTTCAGTTGAGGGAGACAAATACAGGCAGGAAAATAAAATAGTTTTCCAAGGTCATCCAGCAGCTAGCAGTTTCACTTACTGTAGTAGCAGATTTACACATTCTCAGTACATTAACAAGTGGCTTCTGATATTACACTTTATACCTAAAGTCTCCTTATTTGACAGGTTTACATATCTGGCTCACTATATTCTTGCCTCTCCCTTCTGCTGTTGTATGAAAAGTGCCTGCAAACAAGCAGGAAATAGGACTATACCCCAAGAACTGCCAAAATGACTGCTTCAAAAGGCCAGTAAATTCACAGAGAAAAAGAAAGCTTTATGAAAGTGAAGGAAATTTAGTTTTGAAAATCCTATTTAGCTATAATAAATCAAAGTTCCATACAAGAATAGTAGGTCTGAAATGTATGTTCTTTATTGGAGGAAAAAAAGCTAAAACTGAAGAGCGATGGCTGTAATGAAGTGGGGATGACAGGTCCTGTGCAGCATTGGAGTGAAAGCAGCTGGTGCTGGTCTGGGCTACCTGCAGAAGAGTTTCACTGAGGATCTGGACCTTGGTGAAACAGACAGCAGAGGAATACTTGTTTTCACTGTGTAGATGAATGGGATTTTCTTCACACTGGAAGAATTCTTATCCCTCATGAAGTGACCTGATTTTTAAAATTATCTGGTATAATTTTGCTACCTGCCAGCTTTAGAACATAACAGCAGTATCCACTCAGCTCAGTGATCTGCCTTATTCTCTGTGCTGTCTACATTAACCAGACATTCAGGGAAGACTACAGAAACAGGAATGAATGATCCTATCTCTGATATCACTCCATGACTTTCTGCAGTCAGCAATTTAAAGATTTTCTGAGCCAGGACTCCATCCAAAGTATCCATCAGTCAGGCTATTCTCTAATCCACTTTAAACTCATTTATCGCTTTGGCTACCTTCAAATCCAAAAGTAGCAATTCCGCATTTCAATTTTTGTTGTGTATCAATGACATAAAAATAAAATAATACGTTGAGCATCCTAGTTCTAACACTTAAAATTTTATTTGAATGCAAATTACATTATTTGTATCCTGAGCAGAGTTGTTTGTCTTTACAGTCACTCACAATAACTGGAAGTAAATTTTAAAAAGCACCACAGATGAGTCTGATTCATGTGTATCCAACACTCAGACAAAATTGCAGATGATCGGCTGCATCCTGTTGGCTGTTATGTTTCATGCAAAACCCAGAGTGCTGTGATACAAGCCAAAGTGTCATCATTTCAGCTTCATCAGAATGTGCTTATATTTTTAAGCACCAGCAATTTTCTTACAAGTACCATAAACTCTACAATTTATTTAATTGAAAATTTAATATTAGATAGTTTTTGGTTTAGAATAAGAAACTCTAAAAGAAAGTTTTGAAATGTATTGGTGGTAGTTTACTGAGATCAATTGAGTAATTAAAATGGGTATTCTCACAATAAAAGTTGTTTTTTTTTTTTTAAAGAATGTCAATAATATCATACCACACATAGACAGAACGCTGCCTTACAACTGGCAACTAAATGTAGAATAAAATAGTTAAAAATTAGTTTTAAAAAAATTTAATGGCTAAAATTAGCAAAGTTATTTACAGGAGAGGGGAAAAAAAAGCCACTAAATAGTCACTTCATCTGGATGAAGTTTATTCAACAGTAGTCCTAAAGTAATTAGTAGCAAGCACTTACCATAAAGCCATCATAGCATTGCCACCTTCAAGGGCTGAAAACAATTTGTCTTTAGGAACTACATTCCTAGCGTGGATTGAGAAGGTAATATTAATGAAGGAAAGAACGAGGAAATAGCAGCACACTTAAAGCTGACTACAACTAAAATCAATGACAAGAGGCAGCCAGACATACATGAGTAATTTATTAAGCAGTGATAGATTTGGGTAAATAACACTGCAAAATCAGTCCTTCTTCAGATATGTGAGGTGAAGATAAATTGGCAGTTTTGTAAACTGAGTAATTCTGTTTGCCCTTTGACTAATATGTAAAACAGGACCTCAAGAAACACACTTGCTGTTTTCCTACCTGACTTTCACTGATGTATTTATGCCAAAAGCTATATTAAATCCCCTGGGGTAAAGACACTACTAGAATTAAACTTCTGTCAAGGCATTGCCCTGATTGATTATGTTATTGGCAATCATGTTTATCATGCTTCTTGGAGTGCTGGGCTAACACAGAGGGAGACCACCAGGGCCTCCTCCAAGGAGACTGCAGCCTGACTCAGGCACAGAGCATATACAGTTCACAACACTGAAGCAAAAGCAATAAAGGTGTAGGCTTGTGTAAGTCCATCCTCTCTGATAAAATATATGTTCATTCACATAGTGATCTCATACACATTATTAGAGACTACAAATCACCTTCTTATAAAACATTACTGTCTTCTCTCTGTGTGTTTAAGTGGCCACTATTCTACTATGAGTGAAGCAGCAGATTAAACAGCCCAAATAACCATGGGAATCTCATGGGAATCTTCTTTCATGTGATGCAAGAATAAAATACCTTTGAAACAAATGTTCATAATGGGGAGTTTGTACACTGCCTGCTTCTTCTTGTCACTGCTTAGATGTCCACTGCTCAGAAATTTATATTGGATTTAATTTAAGTTAGATTGGTCATGTAGACTTTCTGGTTTCCTGCTGCTTCCTGAAATATCCAGACACTGTAACTCTCTTATTGTGGTAGGCATCTTTAATGGCAAGCTCTTCAAATTCCTTGGAAAGCATTATCTGAGAGAATATATAATGCCCTCCTGAAGAAAGCTATCATGTTGCTAGGCACTAGTTCTCCATAGATCATCTTGCTGAAATCTCTATGCACTCTCTCCACACAATTTTTCCCTCCTCATTTGGAAACCTCTTTTGTTCCCAGCAGGAAGCTTGTGTTCTTAGACTCCCTGGGAGTTAAACAAAAGTGAAACCAGTAGATATGAGGCCTTGCAGAGAGCTTTGGGTTCTCACAAGGCTCCTTACAGTGACTTTCGTAGGGAAAATGTATTTAGAACATATAGGAGGAGAAACCTTCTTCCTACTGGTATCTGTGAGGAACCAGTGCTATCCTAAAAGTTATGATGTCCCAGATTCCTCCTGCAGATTGTGCTGACATATTACCTTACATTGTAAGTATGGACTAACTCAGCTAAACCTTTTCTGTTGCTCTATGAGGAGAAGCAGAAGGAAGTGGAATACAGGCATGAAAGCCAGAGCCAATAAAAAAGGCTGCTGTTTCCCTTGTTCAAGATACCTGGCTCAAAGTAATATGACAGAGGAGCTTTTATTAGTTACAACTCCTTCTGCTGCAAATGAGTGTTCTACAAAACCATTTCATTCTTTGTTCCTTTAAAACAACCAGGTTGTCATAGCGCTCTTCTTTAATAATCACAACTTTACAAATTTTTGAAATCACACTAAAGGAATCAGTGTGAAAGTTTCCACACTGCTTTGTCATAAATATTAAACCTTTTATCCTACTGGTTTAACAGAGCAGATAAAGAGAATTGAATGAATGTGAATTTCCTCCTTTCTGGAAGACAATGCAAAGGTATTACCAGCATAAATAGTTTCACCCTTTATAAGAAAAAAGTTCTTGACATTTTTCTTTCTTGTGCAAATGATGAATAGAAACTAATGTCAAAACATTAGCTGACTTTTTAACCTATTATTCTTCTCTTTCTCAATCAAACTTCCATGTACATGTGTGGTCATAGTCTCTTCTGTCTGGTTGTGGATACTATTTTCTCTTTCAGCTTCCATGAATTATCTAATTTTCTGTGATCCCAGTAGCCATGGTATAAAATTACAAGAAACTGCTTCCTTTGATTTCCTCAGTGTGCATAGGTATTCATAGCTCTACAATCTTCCATATCTGTGAAAATCACTGAGATTTCATTAATATCACTAGAAACACATAATTACTCAATATTTACCCTCTTCTGTATTTGGAGGAACTCTAAAGTTATAGCTATTTATTTTTAGCTATGTTTTGTATTAAATAAAGCCCTCTATTGGGAATTTCTTTCTTCCAGGTGCAATTTAATCCTGAGGATTATGCAGCTTCATTTCCATTATGTGTATCTCTGCATGAACAAAAAATGGATGGCCTCTGAAACAACCCATGGCTAATGCATTAAAGGCATTAGAAATTAATATAATTACCATAAGAGGAAATAATGTGATTCATGATGCTTTTGTATAATAAGTTTGCATTGACACTGCCAGTTGCCCAAAGTGAAGATTCTGTTCTTTCCCCTCACTCTGCATTCACTCTCACGTACACAGGTTGACAAGATCTGATACAGAGATGTAAAGCAGTCTCCTCTGTCTTCTGTCTGCTGAAAATAGTGGTTTGCCATGCATTATCTATCCAAAGGTCACTCTAACTCCACTTGCTTTTCTAATGTGATAATGTGCTCTGATTTTAAGGATACAGAAAAAGAATATATATGTCTGAAAAAAAAATTAAAATTGGGTTTTGAACTAAAAGAAACAGTAAAAATTGTTGAACTACATATATACATATATGTATCTCATATTCAACTTTCAGAATCATTAGCATTAATTTTTTTTAGAAGTGCCTGTTTGTGTGTATTTGTCTACACATCCTGTGAATATGTTCACAAGCATCTGTTCCCATTTATTCATAAGCATGAGTGGGGACACATGCACACACTCTGCATTTGGGTTAATTTTTAGGTTTCTGTACTGGGTTTGGCTGAGAAGGAGCTAATTTTCCTCACAAAATCCTGCACAGTATTGTGGTTTGGATTTCTGAATAAAAAGAGTGTTGCTAGCACACTAATGTTTTAGCTATTGCTGGGCAGTGATTACACAGCATCAAGACCTTCAGTGTTTCTCAGCTGCCTTGGTAGTGTGTCGGCTGAGGTGGACAAGAAGTTGGGAGGGAACACAGCCAGGACAGCTGACCCCAAATGACCAAGAGTTGTCCCATACTGTATTGACAACATGCTCAGCAATACAACCAGAATTGGTCTTTTAAAGGTGGCTGTTGCTTGGAGACTGGCTGGGCAACAGTCGGCTAGTAGGAGATGGTGAGTGACTGCTTTTGCATCACTTGGTGCAGGCTTTTTTCTCCTTCACTTATTAAACCATCTTTATCTCGACCCACAGGTTTTTCTCACTTTTGCTGTTCTGATTCTTTTCCCCATGTTGTTGGGGGAATGATCAAGTGACTGGATGGGTGTTTAGCTGCCGGCCCAGGTCAGCCCACCACATTTTCTCAAGCCCACTTTACGTTTTACTGGGTAAGAGAACAAAGTCAAAGTGTTCTACATGCCTCTGTAGGTGGGTATGACCCCAAGCACTGGCATGAGGTACTCTGGAATAATTAGCATGCCTCCTGGCATGATTTTGTCCCACACTGCCTAGCATTATCCCAGTCAATTCCCCAAGCTTAGGATAGTTGGAACGGGCAAAGGACCAGTTTGGATGCGGCCACCTTATTTTGGAGTAGAAAGAAATTTACTAACATAGACATTTTCTGTACCATTCCAGCTGGCTGCAGGATGAGCGAATGCTATCTTACCCATTTTATTAGCAAGTAGAACTAGATGAAGCCATAGCATATCTTTAAAAAAATTGCTTTATCTGTTATTTTTAAAAATAAACAGGAATTATGTGGTATGAGAAGACTTTGGATTGCCACAATAATGTAGATACTATCACCATTTCCTGGATTCTTTCTATTTTGAAAGAATATACCTTATAATACTCAAAATACAATTTTGAAATTATACTCTTTCTATTTTTGTCTTTAAACTACTTCCTTCACAAAGACCATTTCTTACTGTCTCCATACTACTAATCCTAAAAGACATTGTCCTTGGAGGAAAATTGAGCATGCTTGCAATTGAAGATGCTTTTAGGGGAGAAATCATCCTTTTCTTCCATAAAGACTTTAAAGACATATGTATGTACTACGATTAAAAAGAAAACAACAAAACCACATAAAAAGAATGAAGGCAGGTGACATATGGAAGTGTTGTAATAGCATTGCAAAGCTATCACTTCAGTGGTTTCAGTCAATCCTGTAAAGGGTGAAACTCTTACAGATACGCAGAGAAGGAATCTTTGCTGACACCAGTATCCCAGGCAAGAAGATGGACTGTTTTCATACGACAGGATTATAATCATCAGTCAGACTAACTGAAAGACAACTGCTTTGTTGTTGAACTTCTCATTCTAGGCATCATTTTAATTGCTGAGGAAACTCCCTAAAATTACAGCAGTTTTATTGTTAGCAAATAACATCTAAATTTAAAATAGAGCAAACAGATGATCAGATTTAAGAGTAGAGATACTCACATGATAACCACATTTCCTTAGAAGAAAAAATTCTTTAACAAGAATATGTTGCACTGGGAGGCAACACAAGGCAATATTTTTCTGTCTACCTAATGGTGGCTTTTCCTGGTAATTTGTTTCACGGGGACATCAGTTTGCACTGGCTGCATTTGGATCCTCATGTAGGAATTTGAAGTCTCATATATGTATCCATTCTACCACCCTCTTACATTACACCATCTTTTCAAGGAAGCTTCTTCAATTCCTTGCCTTCGTCTGTGCCTGGACACCTCCTCTTTTTCTCCGAACTCCAGAGGGAGAGCCCTCTCGGCTGTGCTCTGAACCACTCTTTTCTCTGCTGACATTGCTGACTCATGTGTAACCCTTGTGCTTAGCTCAGCCACCTCTTCATTACCAATCCTGGCACATTGCCCCTAGCTACTCACACATCCCCCATCATGAACTTTTAAATAAATTAAAGTTAGGAAGACTCAGGACCTTTGGATGGGTTGCTCATCATGCTAATTGACTACTGGCTCTTGTTTTCTTCATTCTTCTCCAAACAGGTATAGCCATCAAGCTAATGCAAACAAATATTTCTTATTACTTAATATTACTTGCAGCAACCCAAATAGAGATTTAAAAAGCTGAATATTTTTAGATAGTAAGCTGAAATGATTATACAGCACATTGTATGTTACAGCCAAATAGCTTTTTCTTCTCTGTTGATGTAGTTGTCTCATTATTATATCTCTTCAAATCTGCCAAGAGCATTTGTCCATATTTAAGGGAGCACATTACAGATTCCATATTTTAAAATCAAAGCAATATGGAATTTTCAGAGCCTAAAAACAGTTCCTGAGAAACAAGTGTCCTGAAAACTGTAGCATCGTGGTGCTACAGTGTTCGTCAGTCGTGTCCAGGAAGGTTACAGCTACGGGCAGGGAACAGACAAGACTTGTCTCTGTTTGTTAGGCTCCATTTATTTCCACCCCCTCCCCGGGGTCGGGGAAGGGGAGAGTGCCAAGAGGCCAGGAACCCAGGAAGGCAGAGAGGCAAGAGGGGCAAGAGAGCAGGAAGAGGATCATGGGGGTTATATATAGGGTATTGTAAGGTCAGGGTTTGCAAAGGTGGGATCAAATTCTAGTGACCTTAAAGCGGAAGCACTCACAGAAAACCAAAGTGTAATAACATCAGTGAAGCTTTTTAATTACTGATCCATAATCTATATGTTAATTTGCATAGTTCCCAAGTAAATGGAAGTCTTTCTGACAGCCCAGTAGAAGCATTCTGACAGCTGGCATGCATTCTCTTTTCTCCTCTGAGTCACACCCTGTTGCAGAGACTTTTCAGGCCAAATTGTGCATGCATTGATATGAATCCAGTCCCTTCTGTTCACACAGCACCTTCACTTCTGCTTCTGTATTGCTGTTGCCTACAATTAAGTACAAGAACAAAACTCATTTTTCAATGGTTTTCAATGGTTTTCAGAGACCACGTTGATTTTGCTTATCCATCAGTTAAAAAAACAAATCTATATTTTATCCACAAATATACATTTTATCCTTTAAATAATAAATCTTTCAGACTTGGTGATGCAAAACCTCACAAAAACTATTTTTATAGAGCAATTTTTCAAGATAGCATCAATTTCACTTTAATTTTTTAATTCTCATTTCTCAATAGCTCAATAATGAAGAAATTGTTCTAAGAAAGCATACCAATAATTTCCACTTTTTTACCTAAACTGAGCACCATCAGTTTGCATTCAAAAGAGTTGTTAAAAAAGGAAAGAAAAAAAACCAAGAAAAAGCCAAAAACCCCACCACCAAGAAAAAGAAGACAATTAGAAAAAGGTTCTCTCAGGCACAGGGAAGCATCACTATTACAGCACTGTGATAGCAATTTGAGACTAATTAGTCAGGAAGGAATTGAAAAAAAATTATATAAATTTATTTTATGCTTTAGAGTTTTAAAGGGCTTCTTATTTTCTTTTATATCTGCCTGTAAACCTCTTGTTCTGAACTTCACAATCTTCAAAACATACTTATTTGAGGTCACAGTTAAAATACTAAGTTATTTTGTCCTGACAGAGCTGACGTTTACCTTGTTTAAAGTGTTTAACATCAAAGTCAGCACAATATATTCATGATATGAAGTAGGCCATACTCACTTACCAGAAAAAAAGCTCATCCAATACTTTGTAAACATTCAAAGCACTTAAGATAAGAAGCAAGATCACAAGCCTCTGCTCATGCATATTTCATCCCTTATTCTATAGGTGTAACACCCAGTATAAAGCCCACTTAATGGGAGTCTTTGCATTGACTTCTGAATTAATCCTGTAAACAAGTTAGAGGATCCTATTCCTTCATTTCCTGCCTGCCCAGGAAAATAGACATCTTCACAGCACAAAGGCAGAAGGGGAAGGAATTGTGTTGCCAGGTTTTGTAATCGAAGAAATTAAATTGCCTCTGAGTAACCTGCTCTGTGATACTGCTTGTGCAGAACTCATTTGCTTAAATATAACCTGGCAATAACAATCTAAACCAGGCGACGACTAAAATGAGTACGAGTGTAAGGAAATTGTATGAGAATTGTCTTCCACCTGGCTTTCAATTTGCTGTAGGCATGTCACCAAGAAAGCAATTCTGAATTAAACAATGCAAACCTGAGCTTTGTACTGACAATCTCCAGAGAACACTGCAAACAATATGGAATGAATTTTACTGTCTCATAGCTCAGCATAATATGAATTATCCAGCTGCACTTCTTGCCTCTAGCCCACCTAGTCACCAAAATGAGCCACAAATATTTCTATAGCCCCAAGGCAAATTAGCACAACACACCTTCCATCTCTTACAACCGAGCTCTCCAGGGCAGGAGGACACTGAGTGCAAGATGACCATCAGGAAGGGTTCCTGGCCCAGGCTATCTTTCGGTCTCTCTGTGGGCCTGGGCTAAGAGAACAATTTTTGGCCCAGGTCAAAACTAACAATTCGTGCACATGCCACTGCATAAAGGATACTTTGCTGATACTAGTGTAGACATTCTGCCACGACAGAGTGAGAAAGGTTTGCACATGCAGCTAGAAACTTTAATGAAGTCTTTTCCACCCCAAAAGACAGGAGACTATCCCTTCACATCTAGTGGATAGAATTATTTTGTACTATGTGTATTATAAGATCTGGAGAAGGAATTATTTTTAATAAAACCCAGAAGTTCTCCATGGACATAACTGATGCTACAGTACAACTATAATGTACAAGATTTAAATGCAGAGGTTGTTGATATGAGTGGTAGAGGTGACAGCTATCAAGGGAAAACTGAAGAAAAGTAACTGCAAAGGGCAGAAGTTAAAAAGAAGGGTCCATATACTTCTTGTGGAGCACATATAAACAGCACTTCAATTGCTGAACTCTGCACCTGGGAAAAAATGTGAGACATTCAGACTAGTCTTCAAAAGTGTGAAAAGAAATTGTAAATGCCTTACTCATAGAGGGGCAGTTTTTAGAAATACCTTCAAGGTAAATCTTGGTAAAAGAGGAGCAGGAACTGAATTTGTCAATAAAATCTAAAGAAACTTTAGGAGAAAATAGTAAGAAGGATATTAAAAGTGTACGTGGAAAGCACAAATGCACAGAAAAATTACAATTTCAAGTGTAAGTTTACTTCCAAATACACTTATACTGTTGCAGTAGGATCACTGTGGTTATAATGTCAGATAAAAGGACAGATTCCAGAAGAAAAGAAAAACCTTAAATCAAAGTAGCTGAACAAATTATATTGCACCCTGAGACTGGGCACATGAAATGATCCCAAAGCTTAGCAACTATTGTGATAATTTGCATATGATACCAAAAAGAAAAGAAAAATAAAATTTGATGCTGAAAAACATATTGCTTTGAGATTGCCATGCTGTTGATAAAGATGGGACAGTAATTGCAAACTAAATCAAAGGAACTGCAGAAGGAGCTGGGTCATTTACAGCCAGCTTATATGCTATTTATCAGAACCAAGAAAGGCATCTTGCTTGTTGTGGGTAAACAAAATGATTGAATAGAAAGACAAAAAATTGAGTGTCCTTAGTTATCACTCATTATCTTTGTAAGGCAGATCACCTAACTACTCAAAGATTATTGCTGTTGCACTGCAAAAACGGCTTGCTTTAAAAATCCAAGTAAAGGCTCCCATTCATATTGTTTTGTACTGAATATAGACTCCTTCAGTATAATAATTAACTGTGCATATCTCATCACACAAATGCAAGTCAAGTGATAGTTATTCTGGGCTACCATGTCAGATAGCAGAAATAAATGTGGTGAAGTTAAACCACTTGAGTATTCAACTGCTAAGGACACCAGAAAAGACTTTAAGATGATCCCTAACTTTTTCTTCATGTTAATTAAAATAGTTTCATAGCTGTTGGTTGAAAACACAAATAACATTTTTTTAGAACAATTATTTCTACTATATTACTATTTTCAATATCAGTATCTGATTTCCTGAGTTCTTTGCTTGAACAAGTGGTGTTAGCAGCACTGGAGTCTGTCAAAGGAAAGGAATATGGGAGTTTTTTAAATGGTGTCTTCAAAGCTTTATGGTGTCAGCAACATTAATGATCCTGGAAGAGAAACCTGAAAGACTTCAGTTATGATTTCTCAGACATTTAAAATCCTAAGAGTTTCAAATATGTTTGCAACTGAAGAGACAGCCTCCCTTGCCATATTTTTTCTCATTGAAAATATGTCTCTCTTCCAGAAAACCACTCCTGAAAAGGAAGCTCTTACTTCTTTGTCCCACAGTCTCTGAATGTCCATCTATTTTAACATGTCACTTTACTCTATAAATCAATATTTAATCTAGCATTCAATATTATCTGACCAATATGCTGTATCCCTGTATTCTGACAGTCAGCTACTCCTGAGGCAAAGATACTGCATTGCCCAAATCAGTTTAAAAATATGTAGCAATAATAAAAAAATCAGAATAATAAGCAGTATCTTTTTTATGAATTTACATTTTTGATTTTAAAAAGGGAAAGATAAACTATTTGAGAGTTGATGGCTTAAGAGTCACTAAAAGAAAATAAAATATACAGATTTTGACACAGAATTAATTTTCTGCTTTTTACTGTGTCCTTTGTATTATCTTTGATTTGTTTGTTCTTTCTCTCATTTATTCATTATTCTGGTCTTTAGGTGCTCTTTATGAACTCAGTGCATGATCAGAACATCATAAGAATAGCACCCATTTAATTTATCTCCTTAGGCTTATCTCCACAGAGATAAGTCAAAGGCAAGGTTCCAATCTCTAAGAAATTTTATTATCTAAATGGTTTTCTACTACCCCTTTTTTTCTGCTTCATTAAATAATCTCAGTGGGTTTTAGCCCTATTCATTTTGCTACCACAAATACAGATTTTATTTTTCATGTTCATCTTCAAATAGCTTTGATTTTTACATTGTTTATCAGAATCCAGAGACAGTCAAAAATTTGTTGAAGGAAAAATAACTGGTTTCAGGGCAAGAACACAAATCAGGTGTTCTTACTTAACCCTCTTTGCCTTTGTGTGGAAAATCTATAGCAGAGGACGCTGCTATTAAAAAAAACCAAACAAATATATATATTTTTTTGTTAAAAAATATCATTGTTCTTTTAAAAAACTCCAAACACAACAGCCAGATGCTCAAAGAATGTTGGTAAATTCTTACTTTGAGGTTACATTTATGATCTACATTTGCAGGTCATAGAAATGGATGTATTCTCTACTATCTCATCATTATTATATAAAAATATTAATTATTAGAACATGTAGCTTTGAATTTCCATGGGTTTTTAGATTTCTCAGCTGTGCTTCACTACAGCTCATTTGAAGTAGGTGTCCTACAAGTGTGAGAGAAGGAAATAATTTGATGCCTGACATGTATTCTTGCTTTCAATAGTATGTTGTTTATTAAAAAGGGATGAATGGTCTTAATTAGATATTCCAGGTAGCTTAACACCTGAGGCTCAATTGAAGTCCATGAAACTATGCATTCTGAGGACATAAAAACTCTTTCACTTCCCTTATAAGTAAATATGGGGAGCCAAGAACAAGAGCAATGGGAAGAAGAGGAGGTTAGAGTAAAAGTTTACTTAATTTCAGAAGCCTGAAGAAATAGTGAATAAATTAGGCTGTTAAAATTAATTTTGTTGCAAGTTGACAGGTCCTCAGCACAGGTAATTAATTCAGTGTGTATTAATAAACTAGAATTAGAAGAAAATGAGAAACATCTCCTCCTAAAGCAATGGGGAAGATGTGTACCACTATCTCTTGGTGCAGGCAGGCTGACACACTGCAGCTTTCTGTGAGTGATGGGCCACAAGGTTTGAGTGATGCTGCTGCATGTGCAGGAAGGTGAGGGGAGGTGCTGGTCTCTGGCAAAGGAAGAAGAGGAGAGGAAGCAAGATGCTAATATATACTTTCAAAAATTAGACATATTCAGTGGTTCATTTAATAATAACCTTTGGTGAAAATGAATTTTTGTTTCTATTTGGAAATTGACTTCCCAGATCCAGTGCTTTCCCAGACAGGACAGCATTGTTTCCTTATTTATTTATCAAAGGGGAAGAATAGGAGGTACATAAAAGCCAGATTTCCAGTGGGGTATTGGACAACTGTGCTGAGGCCATGGCCATGCCTGGGAGGGGGCAGTTTTGTTTGCCAGGACTGCTTCTCTTGCAGAAAGGGGGAGGCTAAGTTCACTGCAAGCACTGCCTGCACATGAACCTATCATTACAATCCCACAGCAGTGGTTTGGTGATGTTTTGAGGCTGATTTGCATGTTTCTGATGACATGTGATGCAAATACACTGTTATATCAGTGATACAGGCTTACCACTGTTGTTCATTAAAGACCCCTGTCTGCTGCTCAGAAGTTAGATATAATCTGCAGTCATATATTCCAGCTAGGGCACAGATTGCTAATCATAAAACTTGCTTCTGTCTTCTCATTTTCTGCTCAACATGAACAGAAACATTTTCATCACAGCTCTTTCTTCCACAGTAGCTATGTCCACATTTGTCTCAGATTATCGTCACCTCTTTTTTTCAATATAGGGCATAAATTATGAATTAAATCCTACAATGTGCACTCAAGTCAACCATAAGAGTTAGCAGTATTTTCACCAAAAACATCAGGATTTGTTTGTATTTGCATTATTTATAAGGGAAATAGTATATTCACTTTTTTTTTTTTCAGGGTGTTTTTTAACCTATGCAGTTACTCCTTAAAAGATTTTGTACTGTCCCTCAAAAGTAATTTTGTTGTCAAATTCTTGCTCCAACAGAACTCTCTAGCTTTTGCAAGAACATTGATAGGAAAGCAAATTAAAATTGCATAGTAGGAATTCATAACATATTAACCAGCTAGTTAAAGAAAGGACTTTTATGAATTTTCTATTATATTTATTGTGTGTTTCACTGCATAACTTTCATTTTAAATAGGTGGAGTTTGGGTTGGTTTTTTTCATATACAGGAAATACTGATTTTAGTCAGGCTTTAACTGGATAGATTTTATGAATACATATACCTTAGGGACATCTAAACATAAGAATTAATGGTAAAGCCTAGGATGAAATACCTAGTACCTTTTCAGGATCGGGGTTTTTTCTAGTTTACATTACTTGTTGGTTTGTTTTGGTTTGGTTCTTTTTTAATTAACAACAGTTCTCTTGCATATAATTATAAAGAACCCCTTTCCTCTAGATTTAAATAGACAATTTGATTCAGGGTTTGAAGACAAGGTGTTTGTCACATCTGTAAATTCAAAGCAGGAAAGCATTACATTTTGACTCTTCAAGTGCATAAATTTTTGAAAGTTCAGAGGCTGATGTCAGCTAATGCTAATGTCAGCTGGTATCAGCTATCAACTATTTATTTAAGATTGGAGTTAACGAGCACAACTGATTTCAGATAAGAATCTGGAAAAATTAACACCATGGAAAATTCAACCCAAAACATATTGGGAAGTAATTAAGAATGTAAAATGAACTAAAAAGCATGGATGGTGAAATACATGGGTGTCATATTTATCATATCCTTATCATATCATATCATATCAGCCTTGAATCAGCAATATATGCAAGCACCTATATATAAATAGGAATGTCCCTAAATAATTTGCTCAGCTGGGATTTTAGTAAAAACTCTCGACTAGCCTTAATACAAGGCAAAACATAAGGTAGCTTTAGATGTGTATGATGCACAAAGAAATAATCATAAATAATATCCACATCTTTAATTTTTTTATGAATTTACCTTGTTGATGTTGGGGATGTGAACTATTTTTTTCTTTTAATCTTAACATAATTTTGACGCTTTAAATTGTGCTAAGGATAAATTGTGCTAATGGTACTCTCAGCATTAGTGGTGTGGTCTTGGTTCTGGGGTACAATGCAGACTGCATTTTATAGCCTGCTACTGGCATTTTAAGCAACACAGTGGAGCACAGATCATAATTTATGCCAAGAAACTCATTTACGTAAGCTACAATGTCAAGTTTAATTAAAGACTACAGTGACAAAAGAAAGCCAATTGCACTTTTCAGATCACAAAAGACTGATACTCATAAAAACAATATCCAGGGCAAATGTTAAGGTTATGATACTTAAACCTGCCTAAAAATATCTAAGGCGGTATATTCCAAGAGGTTAATGTTCTATAAAATTTAAATAAAAAATCAAAAAATCAAATTTAAATTTTATAATCAGGGTCTTTCTTCATGGAGGGAAATAAAATATAACTGCCAATTAGAAGCATTTATATCCCCACATTTTCTCTGTTCATCTGAGTGTGATTTTATAATCAGTAATTTTGTAACTGGCTTACCAGAGTGATTTTATGATGGTCCCTGGTCAAAGTAAATGTGTAGAGAAAAATCTGCTGGCATGGTTTATTTTGTGTCTTTGTCCCTGCTCAGAACACTCAGTGTTTGGGAAAACAAGTCAAAACCTCTTCTGCCTAATCCCTATAAACATTTCTCTTTCTTTCTCTTGCTCTTTGTGGTCACCACATCATAAAGGGAGAAAAGGGAGAGTTGATGCTAAGGATAAAGGTCAAGATGATAGAATATGACAACTCTTTGAATTGAAAACAGAAATGAGTGTCCTTAAGTATTCAGCATGAGCTTCTCTTTGCTCCCTGCAGGGCATCTGCACCACAACCACCGCATTTTTACACTTCTTCTTCTTAGCTTCATTCTGTTGGGTTTTGACAGAAGCGTGGCAGTCATATATGGCTGTTACTGGAAAAATTAGGACACGGCTCATAAGGAAACGTTTCCTGTGCCTTGGATGGGGTAAGTCAGTAAAATTAATTTCCTAAGAATCATTGGAATGAAACATTTAATGCAGTGGCCATGTCAAGAATATCATCATTTTCTTCAGGAAAACTGAAAGACAGTAGACAGTATGACACTAAAAGGAAAACTAGGTTAAAAGCCTTTCCACCGTATCTCAAGCTCAAGGTATCCTGGTGTATGTTGTAGCATTCTTTCCTAAATATGTTTTAACAAAATTTTAGAAAATTTTCAGCAAAGTAGTGTAATATCAAGAAATCAAAATAAAACAAGAAGGAAACATTCTCTGAATATTCATTAAGCCTCCTTCTAGTTAAGACATGTCAAATGTACCAGTAATTTAGCTACATCAAAACAGTACACCGTGGGCTGAAAACAGTGTCCTCCTCCCTGCCAGTGCTTCAGAGAAACAAATCCTACAATAGCAATGTGCTTCATTAAATAATTCATTCCATGTAAAATTGTCCATTTTGCATTAAGCTTGCCCTGTCATTTTTTGTCCAGGCAGAACAGCAATATTTTACTCAGCATCTGCTGATTATTACTGTTTTGGTTTTTTTCAGGACTGCCAGCATTAGTGGTTGCAATATCAATAGGCTTTACCAAGACAAAAGGATATGGAACAGCTCACTAGTAAGTCAATCTGAAATGATAAACTATGTTTTTAATTACCAGGATTGTCATACCCATCAGGAACTGCATAGCAAATTCTAAAGGCTCTAGAGGTATCCATTTACACCTGGAATTGCTCTGAGTCACTGAGTGACCCACAAAAAAACAAAGAGAAAACAGCATGCTAATCTTGCACTGAGCTCAGCAAAGCACCAGGAATCCTAGATTTTGTTTGAGATTTTGAAATAGCAAGCTTTTAAGAAACACTGAGCATTAGGTCCACTTAGACACCTAACATCTATGTAGATTTACAAAAGAGAATGTTAAATGTTATGGGTAGCCTCTGCCAACCTTTAAATATGTCCAAAACTGTACAGGCAAAAGTCTCTTTGGTACCCAGATTTCTGCACGCCAAGCAGACACCTCGACTTTAATGCCCCTGAGCAGCTTGGAGTTAAAGCCCTTCAAACATCTCAGAACAGTTCTCCCATCCATCCCCTCTCTCCTGGACGTCCTGATCCAGCCCATTTCCTGAACTGTGCTGTATATGAGAGACAGAAAGGAGGAAGTGTGCTTCATTTGCATTCAACTAATGCAGTTCCTGCTTAACCACCTGGCTGGTTCCAGTGTGTATTCAGCACCTCAGAAAATTAACTCCTTAGAGAGGCTGCCCTCCACTCTTCTGATGAAGAAGGAGCTGAGCCTTCTTCCTGCTGGTGGAACACTCCAACAGCCATTATGTATGCAAGAGTGTGCTTCCTCTGGTCAGCCTCTTTGGAGCTCTCCTCACGTTGCCTAAGAAATTGAGTATGCATCTGGACAGAAAGAGGAAATATGACTCTGTAGACTGGTAATGAGGGCATTCATCAGAGATGTGGGTGAGTTAGGTCAAGTCCTCACTTCAATGAATATTTAATTATTCTCCTTAGCTTTATCACTGAGTGAGATCAGGATTCCCCCCCGCTTCCCTGTGTGTATCACCATCTTTGCACTCCAGCTCTGCGTGGGTAAAAATACAAAACCAAATCTCCTTCTGAATTCCAGCTCCAACCACTAAGCACTGCTGTTATAAACTGTGACAACGTGCATCTTGAGGTTTTTAATGAAAAATATCTTATGTAACTGAAATGCTTAATTGCACTTAGAGCTGGCAAATTGCAACAGTGGTCTAAGCCCCCTTTTGAGTGTTATTTTGAGAACTTTTCCTCTGAATTCTTTTTTAACTATGTACTCATCTTGCTGGCTTTTTTTATTATTTAGTCCTTGAACCACAACTGGAAAACCATTTAGACTGTAAGAATTACAAATCACAAAATAAGGATGTCCAGACCCCCATTGGGGATGTAGCTCTGTCCCTTGCAGGATTAATCCCATTACGTTTGCTCTACTGAAATCATTCATGTGTGAGTACTTGCTTTAGTTAACATTGCTTCCTGCTTCCTTCCTGGGCTGAATGCATTTTTAAAAGAGGGTATTCTGAAATATTCAGACAAAGCAGCAAATCATTCATTAAGAGTAACCTGGAAAGTAAAGAAGAGCAGGTCTTTGTACATGTAACAGCTCCCAGGATCCAAATCCAGCTGACATGGTGCTATGTGAAAAAAGAGCAAATGAAGGCATACAAGGGACAAATAAAACCATATTTCAGCTTTCTCATCTTATTTGCAAATATATTTTCTTGGCATTTGACATCAGAATTACATAAGGAAAACAGTGAAGACAAGGAATGGAGATTCCTCCTCCATCACAAGCTGATGTGCTGTCCCACTCCAGAAGGCAGCAAAGAATTTTGTCTCATGACAACTGTTGGGTAGTGTCAAAGCAGAGCTTGTGTCCTGCTCCTCCTACCATAACTAAAGCACTTGTGTAAGTTTTTTAATTGCTTACACTATATTTTGCCTGTTTGCCTAATTGGCTGCAGTCAATTACACACATGCTGCTATCAGAAACACACCCTGTTGCAAATTATTCATGCTCTTTAAGATGCTCATTTTCAAAATGAAGCTTTTTACATGGAGAACATTAACAGTTAAAATGAAGGAATTTATTCCAGTTCCATAGTCCCACACATGAAGAGATTAATGGAAAAGGAGAAGGTCCAAGAATCTTAGCAGCACCTCTCAGTTTTACATGGTTTATGTATGATGAGAGTGCTTGAATTGTTCACACTGAAGCCATTTCTGTGATCATCAGTCTCTGATTTCTGTCTTTTTTTCTGAGTCCTAATTATTAGACAGTTATATCTCTGTATTTTTTAAAACTACATAAGAAAAATATTTCACCCAGACACTTGTAGTGATAGAGATACAGAGGTGGAAGGGATTTCCTAAAAGCAATAAAAGAAACCCCACAGAGACATATTTTTAGATATTTCAGGTTATCTGCAAAAGATTACTGTGTCTGAAAGCTTAATAGCTTTTTCCAGCTATTTCTCTAACAAATATTGTTGCTACCTCTTTTCAGGCAATCAGAGATATGAAAGCACCACTACTAAAACTTATAGTTAATAAACCTGCATGAACTCCTCATGTTAACATACAGTACAGATAAATTCCAGGAATTTTCTGCATCAGCAAAAATTAAAATTCTGTCATAGTCATACTCTTGCCATGCTCTCTTAAGAGAAAGAACTAATCTCCTGGAGAGTATCAAACATCTCACAAAATGTACAGGACACAGGAGCAAGTGTACAGATGCTTCATCACTCAGCAGAATTTTATGACCATGTAACATGGTCCCATAAAGCCACCAGTGGCTGCTCTTAACACTAATCAATTTATATGGCTTTCTGCTATGTGCACATCAGGGAGAAAGAAGACAGAACAGGAGAACAAAATAAAAACAACTATAAAACATAGGAAAAAAAACCCTATCAGAGCAAAGAAAGAGGAGAAAGAAAAAATAGTAAAATATCAACAAGAATTGCCTTGTGGTGTAGGAAGGCCTCTACCTGCAGACAGTCTTCAACAGAAGAAGATGGAGGAAAATTTAACTTCATTCATCAGCTAGGAAGTGTTGAATATATTGCAATAATGATGTCACACACTGGTGAAAATCCAGACTGTTGAAAATTCAGATTGGGTAAAAAAGAGGTTAAGTGAAAAAAGGACAACCTCTACATTTTTTTCCAGCTCTGCATCTAAGTGGAAATAACTCTTTTGAAGAGCCATTTTACTTGATAACATGGAAAAGGGAGGGAATTTATTTTTCCTTGGTCTCAAAGGGTTTTGTGGTAGAAGCTGGTTTTTGCTTTTATTTTAGAAAAAACTGTTCTTGACCCTTTTTTCAGCACAGGTAGCTGAAATTATGTTTGAACAACAATACATCAACTGTTTTTATAAACTGCTGCTTCTGTCTCCCAAATACATGAAAATTTTAATTACAAGTCCTAGTTACTCAAAGTGGTCATCTTCACCAAGTTGAAAAGTTCATACTGGTAAGGAAGTGCACTATGAATGCATTTCCCCTTCTCAGAAGTCTGTTCCCAGACTGACAATAATAACCTAGCTTTTGAAAAAATAGTAGGAGAAACTGCAGAAAATTTTGAAAGCATTTTTCTTTGACATAGCAAAAATAAATTGAACATTAGTGGTCTTTGAGGTAGGATGTAAAATAGCTTGGCATGTACAACCTTTTTAACTGTGAAGTGGATAAGAACTATTTGCATCCATTTATCATTCCAGATTTTAGCGCACTGGTGCCGTTGCGTTCATGTGACAGTTTTCACTTGGCTTCATTAAAATGGAAAACGCTTTTATTTTTTGCAGTGAGAACATCAGCCCTAAAAGTCCATTAATATTATTATTTTACTTGATTTTGAAAAGTACAAAAACATTACTGGAAAATAAAAAAGATATGTGTGATTCTGATGTGAATGTTTCTGGATATGAAATCCAAGTAAATTATTTGGATGTATATACTGGAGTTTCCTTATATGTAGGTGCGATCATGCATTCAAATAAACATGCTGTTCTTTGAATGTGTAATCACTGGGAAAATAGCACAGCTGCATTTACTTCAGTGTGTGAAGCTCCTGTTCTTTTGCAGATATGAAAAGCTTTACATCATAGTATATCAAATATTTAGAATATGATTCTGTAAGTGCTCTGTGTTTGGAAATCTGATGTTTTTCAGTGAAAGCCCTGATGCAGAATGACAAATTCTCTGAGATTAGGAGGTCTCCAGAAAATACAGTTTTCAGATGCTTTAAAATATACATTTAAATTGTTTGCAAAATATTAGAGAGAATACAGAACAGATCATATATCATATATGATTTTTCTCTAATGGAAATATTGTCTTTAAGGTGTAGTTCTTGTACCAATTATTAAATGACAGGTTATGTAGAAACCTGTTTTTTTCTGAAGTTCTGTATTACAGGTACATGATCATTTCATCACTTTTAATCTAGTTTACCACAGATATGGTAAACTAGAAATGTTTCTAGATACCTACTTGGCAAGACCCATTCAGTTAACTCATCATGCATGGTTAGAGGAGGTTCAATAAATATTTGCAAACTTACTTTCTATTGTGCTCTTTATACATTTTGGCCATTTCAGTTTATGTATAACTGACATTAAAGATTTTGAAATGTTTAATTTCTGCTAATTGAAATATCTTTCAGCTCTCTACTTCATCATATCAACAAAGCAATTATTCTTTATGTGTGAATATGCGTCTCTTACATACATCAGAAAAATATATACATCAGAAAAATATGCTGTAGTAATTATTAATGCTTTCTTGAAAATGTGTTATACTTATTTTTAATTTGTGTTAGTTCTTCTCTAATGTTCTTTCCAGCTGCTGGCTGTCTCTGGAAGGAGGGCTACTTTATGCTTTTGTTGGACCTGCAGCTGCTGTTGTCTTGGTAAACATTAATATAATTCTCAGTATTTTTGCATGAAATGATAGAAAGTGCTACTTCCATTTTAAAAGCTTAGAGATAAAGCAACATTTAATTTTGCTGTAAATACTGAGATCACTGTTGTTTAACATACCTTCAGTATTTTGAACGCATGATTCATTTGATTATATCACTTCTTTATACCAATTATCTCTCCATGTTTACACAGTAAGTTGTGAAAGAATAATGTACTGATTAGTGGCACAGAAGACTTGTTACAGGCATCATTGAGTTATTATCAGCAGCATCTACGCAATTGTTACTGCCTTGTGAAACTCAGTGACAGTCTTGATAGAGTGCTGCTTGGCAGTGGATTGCTGTGCCAGCAAAAGCAACAGAAGGAGTGGAACCTGCCAGCAACTTCTCCATGGCTACTGCTTTTGAAGGCAAAGAAAAAATTGTCATAGCTGGGAAATGTTACTCATTTGTGTATTAATCTTCCACATCTCTGGACATGCATTTAGGTGTAGGATTCATTTCTGCCTAATTGTAACTATTTGCAATGTAGATTTCTGCATCTAAGTTACTTATCCCAGCCATATTTCATTGTCAGTGAAGAAAAATACATACTTTTAGAGATCAAACTATTAGAAGTATTTCAGATGTCTACTTCAGGGTAAGATGAATTACATCCTACCTGTGCCATCAGCTATCAGACATCTGTTCTGCAATCTGTATGGATTTTTCACAACAGTTTATTTAGCATTTTTCCCTCACAGATTTTGACTCTAATTCCCCTTTTCACTCCAGAAATTTTATACTGTGATAACTCTATCAGCACTGGTTATTTCTGGTTTTCTCTTGTAAAAGAAAATCAGTCTTATTAGTCATCAAAGATATATCTATTCATCTACGTGAAATTTCCTGAAATGGATGTTTACTACTCCCATGGAGTTTGTCTCATCATTGCCTGGAGTCAAGCCAGGATCCTTTTGTACAACTCACAGTGCCTGTCATGGTAGAGGAGCCAAGGATGTTTACAAAAAGCCAGTTCTAATTTTCACATGGAAGTAACTGTATGTTCTCAGTTTAATTGGCAAGCCTTTGTTCGGAGATGCTGGAAGTTCCCAGTCCCAGTTTGCCCTACCATTAGCTGGTAGCTGTGGAAAGGAGCTGTTCCATGCAGCCACCTAAGCCTAAGCATATGAAGCCAAAGAATTACATAACATCAGCTGAAAAATGTTAATGCTGAAAATAAAATTGAAAAAGAATTGGCAGGGCAGACTAAGCAACAATTAGGTATTTTGGAACAGGTTTTGAAAAAGCAGTTTGAAAGGAAAAAAGGATTACCCTTCTCTAATAAATAAATAATAAAAAAAAGGAACATTCACTTTATAGATTCTTAAGTTGGTATTATCTATTTGCCGGGCCATGCCGAGACAGGTTAAGAGAGTTCAGTTCAATAATACAAATGGGTAATATCAGTCATTAAGTTGTCCATTAAATGCCATTAATATGTTCATTAAGTGCCAAAGTCCCACAGCTGAAACAATTGAAATTTTTTAGGTTAGATCTTCTTTATGTATGTGATCATAACACCATTTACTTTAATAGGGCTAAACAGACATCCCAGGAATTCATCTGGTCCACAAAAATAGTAAATTGCAGCCAAACAAGGCTCAGAACTGACATTTTGGTGAATGACATAGGCAGTGATTTATGTGCAGGAAGATATAGAAAACCACAGGCTCATTCTGCATAAGTGGGAACACCCACATGGGCCATAAATGTTTAAAGAGGAGCTATGCTCTGACTAGCTCTTCCCTCTGCAGAGAACTCAAAATTCATGTTTTTCCTGGACTAGGATATATATTGTTGCAATTAAAACTGTCAAAATATTAGAGTTACATTACTCAAGTTTCTGGCCTTCAGACATGTACACATATATCGCTTGATACCAGGCATAATTCAAGGTGCCAAAACGAGCCTGTTTCAGGGTGTGTGTATATGTCACCTTTTTGAGAATACAGCCTTTTGATGTGTTCAGGGACGTTGCTACATAGTTTTTGAAGGAATGCTCAGAAATGTAAGAGGAGGCATTTTGCAGACCTTTAATACAATACAGCCAGGATACAATATTTTCTTTTAGGCACTGAAAGATCAACTGTTTGTTTTCTGTTTGACAGGTCAACATGGTGATTGGCATTTTGGTATTTAATAAACTTGTTTCCAGAGATGGAATCCTAGATAAAAAACTCAAACACAGAGCGGGGTAAGCAACAATTGGGTTCTTTTAAAGCATATTAAAATTTTATCACCCATTTTAAATTACAGATATTCACCAAAAATGCTTTTGATTGTGCTGTGAACTTTTATATCAGTTTAACAGTGTTTCTAACAGATTCCATTAATCTCAATAGCTGCTGTTACATTATCCTGAGGGAATGCAACTAAACAAACTGAATATAATAAAACACAAGTACAACAGTATTAAGTTAATAAGAATGAGGATTTAACAAATCTAAGCAGAGGTTTCACAAGATGGTTACATGTGTAAAGCTTTTGCAGTTAGGATAACAGTTTCATGAACTGGGTGTACTGAAGGAACTGATTATTTTTGTGTAGCTGTCAAATTTAGTTACTATGGCAAGCAATGTTATTAATTTATGTTAATTGTTATAAAATGAATTTTACAGCAATATATCTCTTACTTAGGTCAATGTTATTCTGCCTTTTTGACTAGGAACATTAGGAATTTGTCTTTGTTCTTACATCCACATAACTGCTACATAGGTGTGTTTTCTAAATTAGTGTAAAAGAACATCAAAGTAAAACAATCCCCATGGTTTAAGAGTTAAAAAAGAAAAAAGGTAAATGTGCCTTATTGATTATTTACTTGCGTTTACATTGAAATTCTGTTTATTATCATGAGAAGAAAATACTATGACAGTAGTGGTATCAGAAACTTCTATAGTGGGTGACGATGTACTGCAACAGCAAAACTTGATTCACTGCATATTGGAGAAAAATGTTTCATAATTGCATCATCACTTTCCTAATGCTTATGAAAGTGTATTTAAACTTTGAATAATGATTTTTTACAGTTATATTTTCCAGTATTGTATTTTGAGCCAGGTTAACTCCACCAATATCTGTGTTTCTAACGATAAATGATGGTATCTTCATTTTTCTGTGTATTTCTGCTATGGGCAAATTTATTGCAGATGCACTTTTAATTATTTTACCATATAACTAAAAGTAGCATTCCTAGTAAGTTTGATAAGTACACTTAAAATAAATACCTTAGCTGGTGTGATTTGCATTTTATATTAATTCAGTCGAGTCTTTCTGGTTTTCAGTTCTTCCACCATCATTTTGACAAACATGTACCAAACTCTGTAATTCTATTTCTTCTGTTTTCATCTTTTTTCATTAGGAAGTATTAATTTGTAACCTTACTTTTGTCTACATCACTCCATCAACATTCTGAACTCTGTAATAACACTAGTGAAATCTAGAATATTATAAAACTACCCAAATTATTTCAAAAGTAGCAATGACTTAGTAATCACCAATTCAAATTCACATATGCTCTAATTCCAGTGATATAAGGAGCTAGGACAGCCACTGGTTTGGCTTTGTACATTTTGTAGGGTTATTCAAACAGATTTAACTGGTTTTTTTTTTTCCCCAGCTACACTGTTGTAGACTACAGAAATCTATTTGCTTATACTCTATTTGTTTTCTTGGTGAAACAAATAACTTATTTTCTAGTTGTGCAACTTAGTAAAGAAATATTTTATTTTTATATAATCTATCTTTAAAATAAATGGATAAAGAATCAGAGATTGTTCTGTTAGAAATAATCCAGCTATTTTGGGAAAAGATGTAGATACCCTAATGAGAAACAATCTTAACTTGTGTAATATGAGATGGTGGCTTGGCAACACCGTTCCTTGATACTACTTGGCAGATGACATCTCTTGAGTCATTCTTTGGGGCATAGAAATTGGTTCATCATTTGATCTCCTCTTAAAAGGCGATTGTCACTCATTCCTCAAGTATCTTTTGCCAGCCATGCTCAGGAAGGCAACTTCATTCTTCCTGACAAACATTAAACTTGTATTTGTCAAAAGATGAGTCAAAAGTTCAGCCCTAGGATTTAAAGCAAGTGAATGGGGCAAAATATGACTAACTCCATATGCTTTTTATCACCTTAATAAGCATATGGGGAATCAACAACTGTGAAAAAAAAAATGTTGATGGGTCTCAATCATTACCTCAATCCTTTTCCTGGTAAAAGAGGAAGCATATGCAAATACCCAGGCTGAAAATTTACATTTGGTTTATACACACATTAAATTCTATTATTATTTGGAAGATCCAGAGCAGTTTTGTAGAGGCAAAGAGAATAATCCAGTCTAATAATGCTGAAGCACTGCTAGGCAAAAACAGAAAGTACTTTCACAAGCTTAGTTTATACTTACCCAAGGCATTTTTCTAATTCATTCTTTAATTTGTATTTTTAATTGGTGTCAACTGATGTGGATTCAGAGTTATTTTCTCACCCCAAAATCATCTTATAAAAGATCTTGGTTCTCACTATTTTCTTATGGAAGAAACCACCTTTTAATAGGAAATATACTTCGCATTTTTTAGTGGAAAATCATCATTTGGTTTATCAAAGTGGAAAGCACAGGAGTTCAATGTTGTTTTGGATAGTATGTTAAAAGTCTTGTGAGTGCTGGGTTTGGTAAGTTTAGTTGGTTGAAATAACTGGGAAAAAACCCAAAATGTTACTTATCTTCACCACGTTGACCAATTTCCAGCTGGGAATAGGTAAAACATCCTTCCTGTCAGCTATATCACATCTTATTCAGCTATGGTTACTCCTGGTTCTGATAGGAGAAAGAGAAGGAATAGGAAAAGTATTTATTTAGTTGATTCAAGAAGCTGAATGCATGCTGTATGGAAAACTTAAATTCCAGGTTTTGTTCCTTTAACTCTTCTGACAGGTGCAGAGGTACAATTGTCTACACAAAATGCTTTGAGCTTAATGCTTGTGTACTGTGTTTTATTAAACGGCAAAAGAGGTCACCCTTTTTTTAGTACCAGCTGATATTTATTTCATCAAATTCCATATGTTTCAAGCCCTGTATTCAGACCTTCAAATGACATGAAAAAAAACATTCCAGATATTAATGGGCCATGCAGGTCACCAGTACAAATCTGACTATACAGTATGCACATACTGATTTGATGCTTGAATAATTTTTGTAGGTTTCTTTCCATATTAATGCTCTGTAATGGTCCATACTTCACACTCCTCTTTTAAGCAACCTGTGCTCTTTCTCAAGCATGTTTGTATGCAACAGTCTTTCATCAGGTCTGAATAGAGGGATTTCACTTTGTGTGTCTATCCTAGCACATGCTTATGTTTACTTCAGTGTACTGAGCAGTTTTTGATCACATTTGGGGCCCTTTTTAGATTAAATAGAGGAAATAGAGTTTGTATGAAATTAAGCCCCATAGCATTAACATGTAAAGCTAATAATAATGTAAAGTACAAAATATAGTTTTGCAACAATATAGAGCATTCATCTTGGATAAGTCTACTTACTTTTTCTGCATGACGTCATATTTAAAAGCTAAATTTCAGTAGCAACGTTTTTTGGTGACAATTCAATATTTTGTTCTTTTTGTGGGTGTTCTGTTTGTTTGCAGTCAGATGAGTGAGCCTCATAGCGGTTTGACGCTCAAATGTGCCAAGTGTGGAGTAGTTTCAACAACAGCTTTGTCAGCCACCACCGCCAGTAATGCCATGTTAGTCCTGATCATTTACATCTTCTTGTTACAAATCTTATACAGTGCATGTGAGACAATAGTTTGATGATGACAACTGTGTTTGCTAACACTGTATAAAGTGCTAAACACATTTAAATACTTTAAAAAAATTGCAAATGTGTTTATTAACTGAATACAGGATATTCTTTAGAACATAAAGTACAACTGTTACATTCTTGTCTATGATTTTCAAGTTAAATTGATAAAGTGACATCCTTAAATATGTTTTGTTTTAATAGTGAGCTTTTAATTTTTTTTTTTTTTTTTTAATATTACAATGCTGCTTTTCTCTTTTTTTCAATAGGGCATCCCTTTGGAGCTCCTGTGTGGTGTTGCCACTTCTAGCACTGACTTGGATGTCTGCAGTTCTGGCCATGACAGACAAAAGATCAATATTATTTCAAATACTTTTTGCAGTATTTGATTCATTACAAGGCTTTGTTATTGTCATGGTCCATTGTATTCTCCGAAGGGAGGTGAGGAATGACTTCCCAGTTTTCTGAAGGGCTGTCCTCCTGTAACTGCTCTTTATTTTTATATACAGTTTGTTCTGCAGAAATATATTTCATGGGAAAAGGAAAATAATTTATGGTTGTATATATAGGAATGAGTGAAAGAGAAAAAGAGAAAAAGTGAAAGAAAGGAGGAAGATCAGTTAATTCCAAGTGCAAAATATCAGTATGAAACTTAACCAACTTAATTCAAAGTGTCCTTTAATCAATCCCAAGTACAGTTGATTTCTAAGTGTTAGTCTTTCCCAATGACTGTAGGAAAAGGTGAACATGAATGCCCTTCTGAAGACCAAAAGCTGTAGATTTTTACACTAAAACAGATTCAATTACAACATTTTTTCAGCTTATACTATCCCTGAAATAGGGCACAAGGAAATTATGTGTTATGTTGGTGAAGATCTGGCATTTCAGATCTACAAACTCAGGTACATACTAAAGTTATGGGGACAGCGAGGATAAAGACAAATGAGTGCTCTGAGAGCAGTGAGGACAAGCAGTACCCTGGCCTGCCCTTCACAGCTCAGTGCCACCTGCTACAGGATTCATCACCCCTGAAATCTGATGGCAAAGCTCCTACACAAGTGCTCTTTAATCTGGCTCTGGTGACAGCTTCTCTAACCTGCCTAACCTGCTAACTAACCCCACATTTTATTGAGATGGGTTTGAGAACAGTAGTGTAAAGCTTTGTTGGCAGATCTGTGGTAATGGGGCCCTCCATCAAAATGAGCAGGTGGAGCTGGACTGGAGAGTAGTTCCTGGTCCATGGGCATACCTGTGTGCTAGTAATTTATCAGCTTCAGGATATTTACCACACCAGTACACCACATTATAACGTCCAGCATATTTCCCTGGGATGGACAAGAGTATTTGAAAAACCTCAGGACTAAAAAAAAACAACTAAGGAAGATGTTTCAAGAAAGATTTATTATCAATGCTGAGTGAGGAATCTCCCTTTTCACCACTGACACCCTTTAAACACTGAAATTCAGTATATTAATGAAAAATAATTATGAGTAATGACATAATTTATTCAACGCTTTCAACATTGTAGCACTTTGCATGAGATTTATATCATCACTATCCTTCACATTATATGTATGTGATTATCTTATCAAAGAATGAAGTTTTCAATTTTTAAAGAAAAAATCAGTATCTTGCAGAAATTAGCACTTTACATTATGTTGGTTCCTTCTCACTTTAATCACGCAGTTAGGGGCAATGAACTTCTGTATTTCTTGGTTTATCAGCTCTCACATTGGAAGGGGATTACCTCATTTAATACCTTTTCTTTTTTTCTTTTATCCTTTCACTTTTCCTTTTGTTTAGGATAAAAATATGTCCAGAATAAGAGATAATACTCAAGAAAAATCTATTTTACGTAGAACTGTCTTGAAATCCCCTTATTTTCTTCAGCAATTTCTTTCACAATATGATTTAAATCTGGGAAAGAGGGTAGTCTCATCTGTAAAACCGAAAGGAATCATTTTATGTATTCTTTTTGTATAATGGTAAGACACTGCATCTATTGTCAGTGGAAAGAATAGTGGTTTCATACTGGTTTTCCTGTCTGTGAAATTTTTGTATCCATTGGGATTTATTAATTAGCCTAGAAAAGACATACCACCTTCCACTTACTGTTCTAGGGAATCACTTTTATTTTAAAATATAGACCCTTTGCTCGAGGTAGCATGTGAAACATTCAAAACTAAAGTAGTATGAACAAGATTGTCTTTCACAGAGTCATAGAATATTGTCAGTAGGAGGAGACCCATAAGGATCATTGATTCCAGCTCCCTGCTCCTCACAAAACTACCTAGAACTAAGCCATTTGACTAAGACTTGTCCAGACACTCCTCAAACTCTGACCATGGCTTGGGGCCGTGACCAAGTATGTCCCAGTGACCAACCACCCTCAGGGCAAAGAACCTTTTTCTAATGTCCAATCTGAATTCTCCTATTCATTTCATTTCCTTGTGTTCTAATTCGATTTCCTTGTGTCCTAGTTCCATTTTCTTGTGTCTTCTGTAAGGAGCCAGAGAGGCTGAAACATACACCTGCTTATCAGTCATTGATTTTGTCAAAAAAAAAGATCAAAATCTATGAGAAATTCTTAATATAACTTAGCATAACACAGTATAAAATAAAATTTTAAAAAAATAATAAAGCAGCAGTTAAGCTTATATCAGTGCAGTAATGCAGAAACTTATTTGGGAAAAAAACCATATTTTGACTGTTGATGAAAGATGAAAATCTTCCAACAATGCCCTAAGCCTTGAATTAAAGATGGATTTCCTATTCTAATGACAGCTCTTTGCTGCAAATGCTTCATTCCCAGGGAATGTTTCAATAATGCTGAACATCTCATAGAAACATTCTTGTCTGATCATACTCACAGGTAGGACTGTGGTGATTGAGGTGTAATTAGTCTTTTCTATATGTAAACTCAATTTTCAAATTCATAGGATATCTTGACTGGAACCCCTTTCAGCTCCCTGTTTCTAATGTAAGCAATATGCTAAAATATTGGATTATAAATATGTTTATACAGGAATCTTTTCTTTAGGTTTATGTGTAGGAAATCAGCTAGTTATGATTTATTTTGTTCACTGCTTGTTTAGCAAATCACAGAGATATAGATATAGATAACTGCAAAGTATCATTACTCTATTTAACAACTAACAGAAGTTGCTCCAGCAAGTCAGTCTTGAGAGTTCTAACACGGAAATTCTAGAACAAAGACGTTTTATAAAGCAGCTAAATAATCTATTTACATGGTATTTTTAAAAAATTACCTCATGAGAAGACCTCCCAGTGAGGCCCAAAAAGCACCAAGGTTTGATAAGGTTCTGCCTTATCAAAATGGAGGAGGTGCTTCTTCTTGAACCATGACAACTTAGGCACAAGTAAATGTACAGAGGCAACTTATTCATTAATCATCAGTAGATTATCTCCAGCCAAAATGATGATAGTGGTTTTGGTGGAAGACAAAGAAGCCTAGGTATATTACTCATTGAACTATATTTGACAGAACACATTTAATCTCCTTTAATCTTCCAGATTTAAGTTGCAAACTGGTCAAAACTCTTGAGGAATTAATTAAGGCAATATTTTTCATATGGGAAAAGAGCATTCATAGAAATTTCTTCAAGAAGCACAAAGAAGTAAAAGTTGATGCACTGAATCAATGTGAGTTTCAAGAAAGTGTATAGTCTGCACTTATTTGGTTCAGTTTTCAGCAGCAGTCATGGTTGTCTGCTTCACAGAAAGAGATGTAAGTCCAGTAAGTTACATTTCAGTCTGACTCTGGAGCCTGGCTTTCCAGCTCCAGAGACCCTCAGGTGAGTACAGGCTGAGAGAGTGGCCATCATGCAGAGTGGGCAGTGCCATCTTTGCACTGCACATGGTGCCTCCCAGCTGAAAGAATAGTCTGGTACTTTTGGTTGTCAGCAAAAGCATTTAGCTCTGCCAGTGCCTGTCAAGGAAATCCTGCCAACATATTTGTCACTCCTGATGACAGCTAGAAAGCTATCTCAGTTATAGCCTATAAGATTGATCTAATATTTATAGCATGCCAGCACAGGCAAAACAATAATTCTGACTGTCAGAGGAAAAAATAATCTGGGGAGGAATATATCTCCATAAAATTCAAATGAAGAGGATAGCCCTACTTTACTATGCCTTTATTGTCATTACATCACTAAAAGAGACAGACTTCTACAGTTGAATGTAAAAGCCACTTTTTTTCTCTTAGTTGTATTGCTACAAACATGAGTGATGGAAACATTTGTTACTATCTCTAATACACTGTATTGAAAACCTTTTGTGACAGGGGCTGCATTAGGAAGCCAGGGATTTTCACCAACTAAGATGTACAACTGGAAGAGAACTAAATGGTGTCTGTCATCTATTTCTGTCCACCATCAGTTCAGTGTCTTTTGGAAAGACATTAAATCTTTCTCTACTTCTATTTCTAACTTCTTAAAATGAATATGATATTTTTTCATCATAAGACCTTTCATAGACTATATTTGGAAATTTTGGAAGAAAAATGAAAAGTAGTTAGCTATTATTACTTTATTTTGCCTTCTTAGCCCAGAGAGCCTAGAGTTGTTCTCTTTTTTCCCTCATCTTGCTGTTTAAACACCTAATTGGGCATTGGAAGATGGTGATGGATGTGTCACAGAATGATACAAGGGGCCAGCGGGGAAGCTTACCTATCTCAGCAAAACAGTTTGCCTGATCTGCTTGAACACAAGATGCTTTAAAGCTGATTTGAATCAAACTTAGTAACTTATGTTAATGCTGGCAATGGGAGGAACCACATGTTATTTTTTCTTTAGCTGTGCTCTGCGGAGTAGAGAGCATTTGGATTAAATACATCGTTGGCGTCTAGAGCCCACATTTCAGAATTGCAGGAGAAAAATAAAAAGTACATGAGTAGGGCAAGGGTAAGTTATAAAAGCTTAGAGCTGGTTACTGTTGCTAAGGAAACTACTTCCCTGGTATCCGCACATTTATCACATCTGTCTTTCCTTCTCTCCCCAGCTCTAAGAAAATCTTGTAGCTTGATGTTAAAAGGCAGGGGGAAAAACAAGATTATATTTCAAAGTAAAATGTAAAGACAGCACAGTCTTTACATACTCAAACCTAACAGTTTTGAACAAGCAGTTTAGAAGAGTAAGCTGGCATTTAGAAAGTTCAACCATTTTGATTCTTACTTGGGTGAGAACACCTAGAAATTGCGACATATGTCAGTATCATAGATAATGCTACATTTGACATTCTGTTAACATGTTCAGATCATATGCTGCTTGCACTTCAGCGACATTGTAAGAAACCCATATTTAAGAGGATCCTAAAATCAAAATCCACTGCTTTAACATAGAAGGCACTGAAAGAATGACATGAGATTCTTGACATGTCTGGAGCTATTAGAACTGGGGAACCTCCTCATGGAGGTGTTCATACACAGAGTCCCAAAAATTAGGAGGCCCACTGCACAGAGTGCAGTGAGATAAACTGTACATTCTGGAGTAACAATGCTTTGGAGTCAAGCATCATATGCCTTGAGATGAGATTCAGCACAGCTGGGGGTGCTTTGAAGGAAACATATTTTATTATATTTTTTGTCAAATCACTGTGCCAGTGCTTATCCAAGAGTAAAAAACTCTGAAGTGTGACCTAACTTCAGCATTGATAAAGTGAGAGAAGGCTTGGATTAAATTTGCAGCAACTGGGAGATGCCAAATTAAATTAACATCAAACACATGGAAAACCAAAGCAAATGTAGTGACCTAAAATCAGAATCTGAGTTGCAATACAGCACACTTTAAATTACAACGTGTGGTAAGTCTCGGTGTTTTGAAATCAATCCAAACCTTCCCATCTTGCTTCATTCTTCTTTGTGCCCGATTTTTGGCTCCCTCCACCTGCAACAGCCACTTTTCAAGACTGTAGAGCACTCCTATTCATTTAAGGGTTGAGCCCTTTTAAAAAATGCTTTCTAATTAGAATTTTTTTTAAATTTCATTTTTGCTTTTGTGATATCTTCTAAACAACTGACATTGGAATATGATGCATGGAACAACTTCTCATTAGCAACAATTGACGAATTATCCTCTTCTGCTGTTCACAAAATGTCCATGAGTAGAAGAAAGTTTTCTCCCATTTCATTATTCTGAATAAGACATCAAGTAATTTTTTACAGATAATAGATGGAATGTATTTTTAATAGGCATTTCATTCATAGTCCTTTTATATTTGAACAAGAAATTGTATCACCCAACCAAGTTCCTGTTTTCCAAGTCACATCTTGCAATCAGGAATATGATTATATATTTAATATAGACACTTGCATTTGTGGCATTAAAATTCTCATTGTAAAACATTACATTCCAAAAGTTTCCTTGACATCCTTATTGTTAAGAGAAAGCAGTAAAACATGTTTGCATTCTGCATTCAGCAAACAGGAATTGCATTTTCCTTTTGAATGTGCCTCTCTGTTCAAGCACGTTTCTAACAGAAGTGCTGAATAATACTATTTCTTTAGACATACGCTCTGTCCAAAATGAATGCAAAAATAGCATTTCCTATAAAAAATGATTTCTCAAATACTCAAGTGTCCTCAAAAACTGTGTTTTAGGGACAAGTCTTCAAATTTACTTTATGGATCATATTAATAAACAGTAATTTCTGATAACTTCCTTTTGTACTTTCAAGAAATCTATCTATATGCAAAATGTCCACTTTTCTTTGTGTGCTCACCTTGGAGATATTTCTCTCATCTGAAGAGTTTTACTTCTAGAAGAGATGTATTATATTCCCTGTACGTGGAGTTAAAGATTATTATTGGAATGAGTAATATCTTTCAAATAGACTTATTCTTTAAAGTACAATTAGGAGATGACAATACTTGTTAAGAACAGATTTCAATAACTGTAAAGAACTGTCTTTCAAGAATCATACATTTATCAAGAAGACGATACACTTTATCTTGCACTGGTTAGCAGTATATCTATTAATCTTGTTATCAGACCTCTACCAAAGTAAGACAAAGTCAAATACTATCACCAAGACAGATTTGGCTTAAATACCGTATAATCATTGTCTACTAGCTAATTCTGGCCATACATAAAACTAATTCTGTGGTCTCGATGTGATAGGTTGACAAATTTACAGCAGCCACAAAATATAACAAATGTATGAAATGACAGAAATAGGCATTTATGTTTGTTGCCTCTGATTTATGAAGTGGGCTAAAGAGAAGTCATGCACTGTATTCCATATGATTTAATTTAATCTCTAATAAGAGTCTATGGTGTTACAAAAGAATCAGTAAAAGATTTTTTTTCACAGGTTCAAGATGCATTCAGATGTCGGCTAAGAAATTGCCAGGATCCAATCAATGCAGATTCTTCAAGTTCTTTTCCTAATGGACATGCTCAAATCATGGTTAGATTTTATTTTCCTCTTTGAATATGAATTTAGTGTTCCTAACAAAAAGAACAACTTTCTGTATTGTGTGTGGCAAGTTTGCATAGCTGAAATATTAACACCTAAGCAAAAGACTGTTTAGATCATCATGTGCTTGCTTAAATATCTTAGCTAGTTTTAAATTATTAGTGTGATTATTTAGTGGACAACAGTGAATTAGTGTCTTCCACCAGGGTTCTTTAGGACAAAAGATTCTTACATAAGAGATTTAAAAAAATAATATACTGTGACTTTTTCTTGTATTGGTGTAAAGAGTACTGATCTATTTTCCTTCATGAGGTCTTGAGAAATGTTCTCTAACAAGACGAGGAGAAAGTGCTACAGGGGGAATCTATTTAGTGTGTTAAATTAAGAGATAGTGAATTTTGCTAATATTATTAGGTAATATATTAAGACAAAATATTGCCTCTTCACTTTGAACAACAGTTTGTCTTTTACTATAATGGTCAGAATCAGGCCCCAAAGACATGCAAGGCTCAGCAAAAACACAATGTACTGCAAGCAGATGCCCTTCAAAATGATGACTTGAAAAAAGAATTTAATATTTGGACTTCACAAACAAGGAAGAGATCAGTTTTACTGAACATTTAGCATGCAATAAACTTCTTGTGAAAATAAAAAGTAAATAAATTCTTTAACAGAATAAATAGGGTTTTTTTTAACTGGGAAAAGTGTGCTTTGATTTCCAACTGTTAAAATTCTTTCTTAGTTCTCACAATTATTTTTTACACAATGAAATAATAGTTGTTTTCAGGGAGTACAAAAATTTTATATGACTACATTAGTAGCAAGAAATGACAGAATGTTTCATAACAAATAATCACTTCATAAGAAATTAATGAAGTTTCAAACAGGATGGACTATTGAATTACACTTATTCACAGTAATTTGTATTGCAGGCTATTTTTCATGCTTCTTTTCATAACATTACCATGAAAAGCTTCCTTTAAGAAGATCCTTTGATGAGATGTAGAAGTTATTCTTCCATATACATTAAAAACTATTCACTGTATCATTTTATTAAAATTCTATACTCTACTTCCACCTATTTTATTTTATTTTTTCTGGTCAGGCAGCATACTTTGAAAACCACCCAGTTATACTTTAGGAAACTTTGTAAAGCTCTGCTGTTGTAAAACAATACACTTCACCTTCTCAGCAACAAGAAACCACTTTTAAGAGACTGTGACCCTGTAAGTAGGACATTTTGGAAGCGCTAGTTGGCAAAAAGGTATTGTGGTTTATTGTTGAATTAATTATGGCTGTTCTGTTTCACTGTTTCTTCCTACAGACTGATTTTGAGAAGGATGTGGACATTGCTTGTCGGTCAGGTAAGAACATTGAGAAAGTATTTAGCCAACAAAAAGTAGTCTTGTACAAGTTCCTTGTGAAGTGAAAACCAGAAGAATATTGAGGTTTAGCTGCTTATAGGAAATTTTTATTACTTTGAACAAAAGAAAATGTGAAAAATTATGTCACTGTATGACTACATTTATTTAATTTTGTTTCTAAGGCCATTAACTAGAATTCAGCATTTGAGAAGGAGTCAGAAGTGTGACTGTCTGTTAGAGAGCAAAAAGTTGTGGAAAGATGATAATTCTTAACATATCAAGCTTTCCTTCTCCAAGACACAAGCAAATGTGAAAACATCATTTCACTTTAACAAAAAAAAATAGTGTATCTTGACAGCTGTGTATATGAAGGATGCATCAATTTGCATTTATTTTTAAAAGGGTATGTTTTATAGGACTCTAAGTGAAATCAACAATAGTTTAAGGAAATTAAGTTTTATTCCATTTTAATGAGAAAAGTTGCAGGTTTTTTAAAGATATTTCAGTATTTTTTAAAGATATTTCAGATGTGATCTTTAATCATTTGACTGTGTTTGTTTCCATATATTAAAGACAACACATTTTGAGCTATTTATTTTCAAGTGTTGTTTAAATAGTGCAGTGTAAAATAAATGACTATTTAAACTCTAATAAATTTTTTAAATGTAGGAGATATTTCCAAAGGCCAGTTTTTCCTAGGCAAACCATCTTGCCTAAACACCCTCAGTTTTCAATGAAGGGAAAGAGAAAGAGTGTGTCCTCTCCACAGGGTGAGTCAGAGAAGAAGCCTGATTTAGCTGTTCTGCATCAGCCACCTGAAGGACACTCTCTCTTCACTGGCTATATGCAGAGCCAAGAAAGCTGATCTCATTAAGGTGAAATTTGAGTTTCTAGTCACCCACATTTAAAAAACTGCCAATTGAGTTTCTTGCTATATAGACTTAGTTCTTTCCCTACAGATCAGTTTTAATATGCACATGTATTTTGGAGAAATCAGGATAGTGCGTTGTGGCACAAATGCCTGTGTGTCACCATCCAATGCAGGCAAAAATCCAGTATTGATCCATGTAGTTCCCACTTCTCACCTGTGATAGCATAGCTCTGCAGTACAGACGGCCTTGTCAGAGGTGTCCTAAAGGAGACTGACTCTGAATGCAGTTATGAACAGGCTTTACTAGATAAGCATTTGAACTCACTTTCTGGTAATGAAAAAGGGTGTTTAAGGATGTTTGAAATGTCTGAACAGGTGTCACTGGAAACAATAAAGCAGCTACTGAATTCAGGTATTTGTCCATAGTTGTTTAGAAGCAAATTATTCTTTTCATAATGGAAAAAAATGAGAGTTAGTTTAGTGTGAGGAAGGAGAGTCAGATGTCTAATGAGCTGCTTGCTATGGAAAAAGGCAGTGAACTGACAGGCGGGTACTGGGGGATCTGGGTCATCAGAGCCCTTGGGCAACCAGAAGAGATGTAAATGTTATACCTAGATACTTCAAGCTGTCTTTCTGTCTCAGCCCATGAGCTGGGTTTTGTTGTATAAAATAGCACTGGTGTGAATTAAAATATTTTCAACCAGAATCAGAAAATCCCTGCATCCAGCTGGAATAAGCCCAGGAATTGGTTACTTTAATTTTTTTCTTTCTACCCTTTTTCTTTCATTACAGGTGTTGGATTATAGACTTAATTTTTCTTTTTTTCTTTTTTTTCCTAAGATGAGTAATTGTGGTTGAATAAATGCTTTGCTTTTGAAGGTATTCTTCAATGCTTCTGGAAATTTTGAATTTTGTGACAGGATTAGTAACTTTTACATGTAAACCTCACCTTGACAAGAATTGCTGGATGTTGCTACAAATTTGACCAGAAGGTCTAGGCCTAGAACAAAAGTGGGTTATGACTCTGCTATAAAACGTTTATATTCTTTATAACCCTTTCAGATGCAGTAAAATATTCTTTCTGATACCAATGGAATTTCTTCCTAGTGTGGTAATTCTTTTGTCACTTTTATTTAAAACATAGTTTAACAGAGAAGAGTTTGAAAAAGTCAGTAGAAAGGAACATTTAGGAGTTTAGGAGCACATGTACGTAGTTATAATCTTATGGTAGGTCATTACAATAGATTGACAAAATGATTCTGCCTTACAATCTGTTTGACATTTTCCAGGAGGTTATGTGGAGTTAATAATGGCAGTATAGATGTCATAGATGTATATAGATGTATTTTTTTGGAAAACCCTTAATGAGTTCCACATGGCAGGCTTGCGCTTAAGCTGCAAGTCACCTAAAATCTATGTAAGTCAGTAGGAATAAATGAAGTGGGTTTAACTCATATAAATGATTGAAGCTAGTCAGAGATCAGTGTCAGTTATACACAGTAGATTAAGAGAACAAAAAACCCAAAACCACAGAAAAACTGTTCCAAAAACAATATTTATAAAATGAAAGCTAGTAAGTGGAAAGAAAAAAATTTAGAAGATGCACTGGTAAAAGAAGAACTGCTAGATAAAGCCACAAGAAAAGGCAGCGCTAGATTGATATCATTTCATGCTGTAAGAATCCTGTTCTCTGACCCACAGTTCTGCATAAAGACATTGGACCTTGCAGAGCAGCCACTATAACAGGAACACTTTCTAGAATTTCACTAAATGATGAAGAGGAGGAAAAGGGACCAAACCCTGAAGGAATGAGCTATTCAACCTTGCCTGGAAACATCATCTCCAAAGTCATCATCCAGCAACCAACAGGTCTCCACATGCCTATGAGTATGAGTGAACTGGCTAATCAGTGCTTGAAAAAAGACAACAGTGAGCTGCGGAGAACTGTGTACTTATGCACTGATGATAATTTGAGAGGTGCAGATATGGACATAGTCCATCCTCAAGAACGGATGATAGAAAGCGACTATATAGTCATGCCCCGGGGCTCAGTAAATACCCAGCCATCACTGAAAGATGAAAGCAAAATGAATATAGGCATGGATACCTTGCCTCATGAAAGGCTGTTGCACTACAAAGTTAATCCCGAGTTCAATATGAATCCCTCTGTAATGGACCAATTTAATATCAATTTAGACCAGCATCTTCCCACCCAAGAACATATGCAGAGTTTGCCATTTGAGCCCCGCACAGCAGTGAAGAATTTCATTGCCTCAGAGCTGGATGACAATGCAGGATTATCAAGAAGCGAAACTGGATCTACAATATCAATGAGCTCTTTAGAGGTCAGTGGTGCATAAACAAATTGCATGCTCTGTTGTTCTAATTTTATGATAAGACAATAAATTGTGTCTTGTGTCTAAGGGGTGAAGCTAATGTTTTAATTCAGTATAAATTATTGTTTGGGATCATACACTGCTGTTCATATTTCTCTTATTATCAGAAGTGTTTATACCTAGAAAACAAGACTAAAGTTTCAGAGCCAGTCTGTATGAAAAAATATAGTTCTGGAGATTTAACATTCCACACGTCTGCCGAGGATTTCGTGACCTACCAGGTAAAGTCCACTGGAAAATTCTGTGTTGCTATGAGAAGAAAAGCTATTCCTGCAGGATACAAGTGCTAATCATTGGCCCTACCTGCAAGCACATGCAGTTGAAAATATTTGCTATGTTATTGCTGACAATCATATCTCTCTCAGATATGATAGGTCTGTCTCATTGGTGTAAATCTTGGATTCTTTCATCCAATAGTTCACCATTTACTGATTCAGTTTTGTTTGCAAGTGCATGCAGGCATTGGTACAACTGATGTGTGCTATAGGTACAGGTGGGCTTCGTGCGGAGTCTCATAGATTTCAGTCAGATTGCAAAAGTGAACTGAAAAGCCTTTAAAAGGCTTTCAGTTATTACTACAATCTGTCTGTGGGATTTAAGCATTTTCAAAGTGAAAACTATCGAATTAAATTGTTAAGACCTAAGCATCAAATAAATATTGCCATTCTTATTTAGCTTTTACCTATGAAAGCCAGGAATGAGCTGGAGTTAATTTCATACTTGGAACTCCTTGGGCACTGGGACATTTCACCAGCATGTCAAAGGTTGTGAAACATGGCATTTTCTGGGACAGAGAAAGACAAATGAGAAAAACATGGTACTCACTCATTCTCTGAAAGAAGTTACACATGGAAAAACTCTACTCTATGTGCAAAGTTGAAATCATTAGCTATTACTCTGCAATGTTTGGACCCGTCTGTGTAGGGAAGCAGAGACTCAGCCTGATTTTTAAATTTTTAAGTGCAACTGTAGCTGATATTTCATAAATGGCAGATACTTATGGATATTTCTTCTAAAATGGAGTTGAAGTTTTATGTAAATGAAGTTTTATTAAGAGTTTGAGCAGAAGATCAGAATTTAGTTTCTTTTCAAGACATATCTTTACAGGCTTTGAAAGCAAAATATTTTCCGTGCTCTTTATATTGTGTGTGTACTACCATAAGTTTTTATAAGACTTCATCGAACTTAAGAATTAAGAGAAAATGAAGTGTGGGGATCTGCAAGGAATCAAAAATTATCCATGTTTTGGTTGTTATTAAAGTGAATATGTATGGTCTTGAACAAATTTTCAAAATTATTTCTAAAAGATAGTTTAAGTGCTTTCACTTTCAGTGCTCAGATAGACAGGCTCTTTCAAAGCAACTCTGCATTGTTAAAGATATTACTGCCCTCAGTCTAAACTGTGTATTAGTTAATAGATCTTACGTGGTACACAGGAGTTCTCAAATTTAATACAACCCCAGAAGCAGAATAGCTAAGGTCACCTTGCAGCAGCATCCTCTCCCATCTATCTACAATACTGTCTTTCAGATTGTTTTTGTCACATAGAGAGGCTTAAAGCCAGTCCAGTTAATATTAGACATATGGATATGTGAGGAAGATTCATAATTCTTTGAGAAGATAGACATATATGCCACCATACCATCCACTGTAAATTAATTTCTGGTGATGCCTCTTTCCCTCCATTGGTGACAAAGTTCACCGAGGACACCTGAAAAAAAAAAAAAAAACAAAACCCACAAACAAAAAAAAACCCCAACCAAACACAAAAAGCTCAGATAGCAGATCTTATTTGAGTTGTAAAAATTGTGACAATAGTTTCTTCATCATACACAAAATTATAGTTCCTGACACCACTTTGGAATATAGGCCTGAAAATCGATCAGTATAATGTACTGCTCCTTTAAAGTTATTTTTCTGTGTTTGTATCATATTTTAACTTTACCTCTAGGATGGGATGTGGACACGGAATCTCAGTCACCATTCTGTATATCATTTTTATACTCAGAGGAGACTACTAAGTACGTAGTAGAAAATGCAGTAAAATATAATAAGATAGTAAATATGTAGTCTCTTCTAGCTTGGGAAAACATACTAGTTTTAGCAGGCTGTATTTTGGTCCGTCCAGAAAGCCAGTTATGTTTGTAAACCTCATCAAACCCAGCATAATCCCATGTATTAGGAAAAAAAAAACAGATATTGGGGCAGGTCAGAAGTGAAAGATACTGTGTCAGCTTTTGTGTCTGCCTTTGTGGTTCCCAATATTACTTGATGAGGATGTGCTGCACTGAATTGAAGATAAGGATGTGCTGTACTTAATTGAAGATAGGAACGTGAAAAAAAATCGTGTATAGAAGAAAACCAGAGTCTCAAGCAGATCCTGATAAGCAGATCCAGCCAGATAAAGAATGGGATTTTGTTTTTACATATGCAGTGTGTAAGAAGCAAGGGTTGAGGTAAAGCCCAAAATGTTATTGGGCTTTATTATTATTGGCTAGAACTGACCAGCTGGATTAACTTTTTTGGATGCCTTAAGTAAAGTAAAAAAGGGAGGGTAAGGCATTTGCAAGACTTTTCAAAAGACAGAGTTTGTCTGACTTTATGTAGCAGCAAAACCTGCAGCAGGACATTCAAGATCACCCTGCCCACCTTTATCCTGATAGAGCACGAGCAGACCAGTCCTAAAGGAGAAGATCCTGAGCAGTAGAAAGCTCCCCTCTCCTATCCTTGTAGTTGGAACACAGCTACAGTTATCAGCACAAAAAACTTACATCCTGACTTCTAACTCTGAAGGGAGGATCCACCACCCCTACCATTGTATATCTAAATGTAGACATTCCCCTTCTGAAATGGAAAAAGAGCTCTTCCCATTTGGCTCCCCTATAGAGTCGATTGAGACAAATAGCCATTTTTAGGCCACTTTCAGACATCTGCTCCATGACATGCCTCAGTGCTAGTGTCTCTTTTCAGAGTCCATAGAGGAAGCCAGAATGAGTTGTTCAAATACAAGCATCAAAAATGTTGATGTCCTAAATTTAGTCAGATGAATCCTACTGTGTGTCTTTCTTCTAAACTTTCTTCCAAAACTTTTAAATCTATATGTTTTTCTGAAGGAAATGCTTAGGTGTAAACAATTAAATGCATTATTATGTATGGAAGAATTTTATTTTCAAAAGATAGTTTGAAAGTGCTGTAATATTTACATACAAGTATTGCCTAGGTAAATATAAATTTAAGGATGTGCAGATTCACAATGTGCAAACTGGTGATTTTTATTTTATTTGGTACGCACCCAACAGTACTTATGTGATTATAGGCACAGGCAGCACACCACGGAGTTTCTGAGGAGGACTAATCAAACATCTGGTTAATCTCCTGCACGTCCCTTATATGCATGGATTAAAACTGGCTTTGCTACCTTGACATCAAAGTGGCTTGAAGGATGCTCCTTCAGTTCAAAATGATTTGATTTTAATGAAGAAAACACTCAATACAGTCTTTTGGAATGGTTTTTGTTTTGAAAATGTACACTGAGTGTTGTTGAAATTTCTTTGAAGTGAGGTATTGCATTCCCAGACACTTAGATGCAGAGGAAAGTTAGAAGGTTTGAATGTAGAGGAAGAAGCTGGTCTGGGAAACATATCTCCAAGATAAGTAATTCATCTCTTTTTATTGGGCAAAAAAATGGACAAAGAAGTAGATACCTGTGAAGAGACTTGCATCATTACCTTTGTGGAGGAAGATTAAATTGCTCTTTGAAGGGAACTATGGTTAGTGTAGTGTGAGCAGAAATGGAAAAGAACTGAAACAAGACAAACAATATAAAAAATTATAAAATTGAAAACATGCAAAGACAGGCAATTGAAGCATTTATTAATGGGGAAAAAATGTCACCTGCTTTATAAGAACAGGAAGGAAAGAACTTCACAAATTATTTGTCACGTGAAGAACTGGAATTCTTTTTCCAGATTCATATCTTCTTTATTTTTCTGTCTCATATTCTGCTGTGAGATCTTTATGTGTAGTAAGTTGATTGTGTGACCAAAATAATCCTCCTGTATTCATTTATACATTCTTAATACATTCAAAGACAGTCAACTCTGGAGGTCCTTGGCCAAGTCATTGACAGGGTACTTAAGGAAGAAAATACTGTTACAGCTGAGAAAATAAAGGGATATGTTAAAGACAGTGAAGTGCAAAGAAAAAGTAAAGATAGGTAGAGATAAAGAGCAGAAAAAAAAAGACTATTTAGAAAAAGGTGGAAAATATGGAAGAAATGGAAAGAAAACAAAATGAATGTATTAGAAAGAGTGAGATAAAAATAGCAGGGAAGAAATAAGGTCTAAAATAATAATGATAATAATAATAAAATCCCCAAACCAGGAAAGGAGAGAAAAAATACAGGTTAAAATAGTCAATCTCATCAATAAAGTACCAGAGCATCAGGCAGAACAAAAGCATAATGGTATGAAGTCATTCTGATTTATGAGATGAGAAGTAAAAAAAAAAAAAAGAGAGAATAAAAATAGAGAGATGAGCACCACAGGAATTTATTTTTTATCATGTTTCCACATTGCATTTATTTTCAAGCATTCTGTATCTCAGATTTCTATCCCTCCCATTCCTCATTTCATTCTTCAATAAGCTGTGGAGACAGCTCTTGCCAATTTTGTGACTCTCAGTAAAATGAAGTCTAGCCCTTTAACAACTCTGTCTTTCTTTCACTAGAGTGAATAGGTCTCAGAGTCCTCTGACTTCAAAAAATTATTGCAGCTTATTTTCAGGTAATCTTACAGAAGTGGGAGTAGAATGAGGCAGAGTTTACTGTAGTAACTGAAGACGTGAAGAACTGAAATTTGTCAGTCTTATAAAGTTCAGCATATATTGCAGACTTCATATTATCATTGGCTATTTAACAAGTGCTACATTTTCCCTCAAAGCATTCAGAAACACAAAGCAAGTGGTCTTAGTTGATTGAGTAAATAAATATGCAAGCTGGCCTAGAAAAACAGGGAGCAGCAGGCCACAATAATTTGTCAGAAGTCTTTTAAAGTGAGATCTTCGAAGTTATGTTTGTGCTGTGTGTTAGTGTACTAAATATGTTAGCATGTGTTAAAGACTTAAAATTTCCACATTACATTCACTTTTTCATGAAAATTTTCTGGCTTTATGTCTAGCTTATGTTATGAACTAATAACTAACAATCTTCTATTCCAAAACTAGAGCGTTTTTCAGTTATACACAGTACACAAAAGGCATTTTAAATCAAAAACATCTATCTACATTCCACCTTTATATCTCTGAGGACCAGAAAAGATTAGTCTTTACTTTTGTTCTGGGAAAAAATTCCTCCTCAGGCTAAGATCTTGTATGCCAAATCTCATCTCAGAGTGAATTATAAACTGCTGATAATAAGACTTTATATTAATGGAAGCATGGTTATAGCCTTCACTGTAATATGGTATCTCTGGTTTCAATTATGCTTTGCACAATGCAGTATATCTTTAGGAGTATCTGATGTAATTAATCAGATAGTGGTGTAATGCAGAATAGAATAAGGAGAAGAACAAGCATTTGTCATTTTACAGACATGGAGAGGGATTTTATTAGTCTTTTAGTAGGAGCAGCTCTTTCCTGGTGCCAGTGGATTAGTGTGTGCTGGTGTATGGAAATTATTCTTCGAAATTCTATTTTTGTCCCTCAGCAGAGTTTACAGTTGTTCTGGAATTACACAGAGAAGCTATACATGATTAGCACAAAGTAAAATTGATTTAAAATCAATTACTACCACAAATCTCTTTTCACAGAGTTTTATTTTGGCTCTGGCATCAAGGGTAGGGGGGTTTTTCTACATAAAATGGGTTTTATCAATTAAGATTAAAGAGCCATAATAATCAGAGATGGAAAAATTCCTGTCAGTTCACCATTTCTGCCAATGCAAGAATGCTTTCTATAATCTATTTATCTAAAACATAGTCAAACTTCACTTTCAAGACTAGAGTGAAGGGCTTCCACTATTTCCCTTAGCAATTATTGCATAGTTACATAAACTTACTTTTTTCCCAATATCAATTTTGATATTTTCCAGGTTTTTCCCATACCAGTTTTGTTTATCAGTGTTTATATCTTTCTAAGGTTGCTGTACAAGCTTCTGTGTTTGCTTCTTCCAGAGACAAAGTTACACAAGTCTGCATCACTCTTCTATCCTTTCCTCCTAAAAGTAGTTTTTGCTGCTACTCTCCTCTGAAATTTCCCCAGTTTACAGGCATGATTTTGCTTCTTCCAGTGTAGAGCAGCAGTGCAGATCTGTAACTGGAGTTGACAAAGAGGTCTATCATACTCTTGCCTGCTTAAACCGATCTCTTTTTTGCAGCATTTGTAATTGTACATGGGTTGAAACCTACTCATACCCCTCTTTTTTTTTTTTGGAATTATACCAGCTAACTCCCTGACTAATTGCATGGGTCTTCAGTTTTTTATACAGTCTCTTTGTTACTAACCCTTGCAATTCTCCAGCATTTGGGGCTCTCCAGCTTGAAGAACAGATGAATGAGGAGCAAATAGGAAACTATTATTCATATTTCCTATAATATCAAAAAGAGAAACATCAAATGAATGTCAAAGGGATAAACAACATAATTTCCTTTGTCATGTTTTACGTATTTAAATTGTGGAATTCACTACCCCAGCGCATTTTAGATTTCAGAATAAGTTCCTCCCAAGGAAATTCTTAAACTGCTGAAGACTTACAGAAGGTATTGCAGTAGAAATATCATTTTATACTTTCCCTTCTCTATATCATTCCTGAGACATCATAGCAAAACCTGGTCAAATACAAAATACTAAATGAGGCAAACCATAGATAATACCCTTTATAGTTTTTTGTTACGTGTATTCTTTTAACATTAATACTCAAGTGAATCTTGAACTGAACCCACTAGCTTCCAGTGTAATTTTTCTGTTGCTAAAATAATTCTCAGTTTTGCAGGTGCATAAAGGGGACAGCTTTTTAAAAAGAAACATATTGATGTGATCATTTGACAAAAGGAAATTTCCCCCCTTACTCCACTCAGTTGCCTTTTGTCATTTTAATGTGTAGAATGAGCCAGATGGTTAATTTCTGAAAGCATTTAGGTATGTGTGGAAAACTCCATTTTCATCAGCCAAAAGAGACATAGCAAACTTCATATAAGAAGAAAAGAATATTTGCAGTCGCAATTAATGTAATTATTTTCATGGCTGTTATGTATCATACAGAAACTAGAACAACTAAGTAAAATTTCAATTTCCAATTGAGACTGAAGGGAAAGTTACATCCTTGTAACTTTCTCAATGACTTCATGCTTCTGAATACATTCCCCCTCTCAAAAAATAACACTGCTGTCATTTCAGGACAATGATGTAGCAGCCAGGAGGACGTGATCATGTACCTAGTGGTGTCAGTGACAACATTGCAAATAAGTTTCCGTGGTTCAGGATCACATTCATAACCAGCATCCTTTGGTTTCCAAAATTTGCAGAACTTTGCTGCTCCTGTGGCAGTTTCACACGTTTTATGTTTTAGGAGAATATGCTCAGGCAGCGCTTGTGATGTATTTCATTGTATGCAGCCGCGCAAAAAAAGTGAAGCACAGGAGCAGAACAGATGTTTCCTGCTGTATAAGTTTAAAATAAATATTTTTGTGATAGGTTCTTGTTGAGCCCTAGAAAAATCCTCACTGAGGAAAAACCTGCGGTATATGACCTGTTTGGTCATAACTGGTGTGAACTAAGAGCAAAATTGCAACACTTGCCTCTCTCTGACAGTAGCACGACTGAGTATTTTGTGGTCTGTTACATATATATTTTCACCATGTAAACAGTGATTGAGTTGTCTGGGTGCAAAACCTAATAATTCAGCTATGCCAGGAGTATTTTCACTGCAGTCAAGCACACTTAAAGCAATATATAATGTTTCAATTTTACAAATCACTGTACCTAGCAAACTACACATTTTTTTCTAAATTTGCTATATTTTTATTTAGGCTTCAATGGTATCAGGTTTATTACTGAACTCTAACTTAAAAATAGATTTTTCAAACATTTTTCAAAAGTTACTCCTGTAAACTTCACTGCATTATCTGTTGTATGTGTTTCTTATTTTGTAAACACTGAGCCTTTTCAGTGCTAGATGTGGTCTAACTGTACCTTAAAAGTAGATCATTCCTCATCATAAATGCATAGATTCTCTTTAAATCAGGCCTTGATGATTAAAGATAGCTTCTCCAAAGCTTGTTTTGTTGGTTGTTTTAACTTGGACTGTTCTTTTATAGAGCCTCAGAGCCCTTTAGGCAACAGTGTCGACAGTGTTGCAGTAATATTCCTTATATTATTGTGGATTGGAGCATTAAAATTTTACTACAAAACCAGACAACATGTCACAAAGTGGTATAATCAAGGGCTCAGAGACCAAACATCTTCGCTTTTTACAGCTGGAAGACTTGTAAAATCATTCCTTTCAATTTCAGGAAAACAAAGCAGCTTACTAAAACCTGCAGGTTTGTTAAACAAAATAAAATCAAAATCAGAAACATTCTTCCTCTTGACTTAGTGAGTTTGACTCTTCTTCACTGAAGAAATTAAGTGCAGTGTGAAAAGGTCCCTTCACCATGACTTAAAGTCATCATACCCTATCATAAAAATTAGGGTTAAACTTCAGCAGCAAGCCTTTTGGGCTTTGGGAGTACTTTTTTCTTCTTTAACCCTCCTTCCTGAAGATGAATGTATCGTTTTTTCATTCTCAAGTTTTTTGCATTCTTTTCAGCTCTCACAACCTAGCTTCTTCTTTCTACATATCTTTAATCTATTGCAAGCCATTTAATTTCCAACTTTAAAAGAAAATAATATTTTTATCCCTTCTTTATAATATTTCTGCTTCTTTTTGATATAATTTGACTTTATAATTGGTTTATTTTTGAATCTAAAAAAATTCTGTGCTAAATTATTTGTGACATGTCTAAGCAATCATATTCTGTTGCATTTTATACAAGTGATTACTTCACTAGTAAATCATTCTTGCTTTATATCAGATGCTTTGAATCAGATTTGTCATAAGTTTGAAACGAAGTCATTGCTTTCTCCATTCAGATTGTCATTGCAAACAAACAAGCTGAAGCTATGGCTTTGGCTTGATTTTGCTGTCATTTATTCCATTAAAATCAATGGAGTTGTACCAATGTAAGCCTGATGTAGGAAAAAATCAATTTCTGTAAACCTATAAAAAGTCTAAATCATAGATATGTATAGGTACCTGTGTAGAAATATATAAATATGATGATAATTTTCAAATACCACCGAAAGTATAGAAATATTTTTTATACCAACAGGTTCAATTGCATGCAAATAACATGCACATTATGCATCCCAGTGAAATGCAGTCTGGTTTATTTCAGATAAAATATGATGAAACTGGTCTAATAAATTATGCAAAGTCACACATTAATCTTAAATTACCAAGATATAATCTATATCTTCTTACAAAATACCTAATATATACCTGATAGGAAAAAAAATAATGTTATTTAGACTCATTAATATGATTTGAATAGTCCCCTTGTTAATAAAACCTCTTTTTTCTTTTTTTTTACTGCTTAATAGAGAAGAAAATCACGTTATTCGGACCTTGACTTTGAAGTAAGTTTTACTGAATTATTCCTGAATATTAAAAGTATTTTCCTAAAAGTAAATGTGAAGTGCTCATTTTAGAAGATTTTAGCCTTCTGGCATAGTAGATGCAATAGGGTTGTTCAATTGGTACTGTACAGAACATGATGAACAATTCATTAAAACTACTTTGGTGCAACTTGTTTGCAAAATATTCTGAGATCAAACTGTCATATTGCAATATTAACCATCATGATTTCAGTTTTTAAATTCTTTGCCTCTTCATTTTCATCTGGGTTTTTTTTTTATTTTATTCCCTTTTTTCTGGCTATCTACTTACTGAAAAAGCGTGACACTTTTATAGGACAGGCTAAATCACAGCAGAAGTTTGCTTTGCTCAAGAGATTTTCAATAATTTCTTTTATCTTTCTTCAATACTACTTTACTGAAATATGACTTTCACATTCAAGTAGTGATTATGAATGTGTCAAATTTTAAATGATGTAGTGCTGCAGGCGTCAAAGCTTATGGATCACATGCTATATAAAAAATAAGGTTCATATAGGGTTCTTTAGGTTGGATATGCATAATTTCCAACTTAGATCCTGTTGAGTGAGAAGGTTTAGTTGTGTTTATTAATGACCATTTTGTTCTATTTCAGTCAATATTATTAAGTCTCTTAGAGATTTGTTTGAAGTGTTTTTTTCTCTGATTTCTACCAAAAGGAATACAGCAGTTAGTTTCCAAGGTGCTGTTCATAATGTGGGGTTTTCACATAGGTTGTCTATTCATGCATAGAAGTAGTTTGATATAATTCATTACGTGTGTCTCCAAAGAAGCTGAACAATTATATTTGTATGGAACCTACAGATCTTGGCTAAAATTTGAATGCCTGTGATCAGCACATATCAACCATAACATCAAAAACTCCCCTGTTTCCAATATACTTTAGGATAAATGCATAGAAAGGAAGAAGAAAAACATGAAACAATAACAAAATTCTGATGAGCAAGGAACTCCTAAATTAAAATCAATCAGAAGTTTTTTAACTGTAGTGATATAAAGAATTCTAAACTTTACTGGTTTTGTCACTGAAAAGTAGAAATATCACAATGGAAGCATTCTCTGTGGCAACAGGTACTAAAACATTCCTCCTGTCACTCAGGAACATAATACACCAAATAAACACCAACAATGTGGTACACATTCTGCTCTCAAGAAACAGAATTCCCTTTTACATATTTTCTCTTGACTCACATGGTTTCACAGACTCACAGAATGGGTCAGGTTGGAAGGGAGCACAGTGGGTCATGTGGTCCAACTTCCCTGCTCAAGCAGGGTCATCCTAGAGCGCATGGCACAGGGCTATGTCCAGATGGTTCTTGAATAGCTCCAGTGAGAAAGATTCCACAACCTCTCTGGGCAGTCTGTGCCAGTGCAAAGTCACCTGCACAGCAAAGAAATTCTTCCTCATATTCAGGTGAACGTCCTGAGCATCAGTTTCTGCCCTGTACCTCTTGACCTTTGCACCACCAAGAAGAGCCTGGAAACCTCCTCAACCCCACCTTTTAGATATTGATAGGCAGTGATAAGATCCACTCTCAGTTGTCTGTTTTCAAGGCTGAACAGGCCCAATTCCCTCAATCTTTCCTCAAAAAATAGATGCTCCAATCCTTTAGTCATCTTTGTTGCTCTCCACTGGACCTGTTCCAGGAGCTCCATCTCTCACTTGTACTGAGGAGCCCAGAACTGGACACAGCACTCCAGATGTGACCTCACCAGGGCTGAGCAGAGGGGCAGGATCATCTCCCCCGACCTGCTGGCAACGCTCTTCCTAATGCATCCCAGGATAACATTGGCCTTCTTCGCCTCAAGGTCACTGCTGGCTCATGGAGAGCTTGTTGTCCACTAGGACACCCAGGGCCTTCTCTGCAGAGCTGCTTTCCAGCAGGTCAGTGCCCAGCCTGTCCTGGTGCAAGGGATTATTTTTCCGCAGGTCCAGGACCTTGCACTTTCCTCTGTTGAATTCCAGACAGTTCTCTGCCCATCTCTCCAACTTGTCCTGGCCCTTCTGAAGGGCTGCACAGCCCTGTGGGGTATCAGCCACTCCTCCCAGCTTTGTGTTATTGTTTATTTACACTTTTTTCTAAATTTGTTTGCAATATTGCTGTTCCATGGCCTATTTTTTTTAGAATTACTATTAAAATGCAGCAAAATATATTTTTTGTAAAAAGGAAAGGTTGGGGCCACTGGGAGTGAGTGCTGAGGAAGTGAGAGCATCAGACTGTGCCACTTCCTACTTTGTTTTACAAGTACTGATGCAGATTAACCCTGTCTCACCCCCCAGCTTTATGATTCTTCTGATTTAAGTCTGTGGGCTTTCCTGTATCCTTACACATAGCATAGCTGTCTAAGGTAAAGTAAAATAAAAAAGCCAAAAAAATGTTGAGATAGTGTGGTGTGGCCAAAATGTTGCTCTTTGGATACCCCAAAGCAGCTTGACTGCATAATGGAATACAGTCTGGATGTAAGATCGAGCCAAAGGCACTGAACATACTACTTAAATGTTTAACACTTCCTTTGCTTTATCTGTGACCAGTGCCAGCTGGCACTCTATGAGACAATGCTCTTCCATATATCTGAGGAAAACAAATCATAGAATGACATGGATGTGGTTCTGAAGATAACAAATGTTAAGTATGCAGTCTGGACAAGGGTGGGACAAGGGTATCTGTCCTTTTCCTTTTAAAACTCTCTGTGCAGTCTCTATACCCTCAAGCTTTCATGTATATATCGCTATATACATTCAAGACATATACTCAGGCTATGTCTATCTTCATAAATTAGACAGTTGAGGATATATTTCTGGGTGGCAAAAATGCCAGCTTTTTAAACGATTAATTTTTAGAAAGACCTTCAGTTTTAGTCTGGACCACCCTTGTCTCTCCAAGAAGTTCTTGAGTGTCATTAAGGGACTTAGTTCAATCTGAGTTCCATTCACAATAGACAATTTTGTTTTAGACTTTTTGTTTGGGAACCAAGAGAATTTAATAGAATTTTGTGTCATGGAGAACATTCCATGTTAGATGTTGCCAGAGGATAGTCTTGGACATGTTTGACTTATTACTATATACTCATGGTTTCATACTTAAAAAAAAAAAAAAAAGAAAGAATACATACTATTCTAGTGGCTTCCAATTGAACATTCACCTTAATATAAGTAATTTGAAAGAAAAACAATAAAAATACATTAAAGAAAACATGAGAAAGGCTATTTTTCTCCAAGAGCCACAGAAGAAACACAAAGCCAGCTGCTATACAATGTGAACACAGCTAGACTAAGACTACATAACACCAAAAAATACTCTTTGTCTCTGTTATCCTCAATACATGCAGAAATACAGATGTAGTTTTAAGGGCCTTTGCAATGGATTATAAGTAATGAAAGTCCTATGTCTGTGTGGGCTTTGTTACAGAAAACGTTTCTCAGTCAAAAGAAAGGGAGAGAGAAAAAGGATGACATCAAAACTGGCAAGCATTTACCATACGTCTCAAGCTGGTTGGAGAGGGGGCTCAAAACTGGGCACCCGTGTCTTGTTTTCCCTTTTTAAATAGCTTAGCATTACATTCTTAAATTATCCCTTCATGTAGAAAAAAAAAATAGAGTATAACAAACAGGGCTTAGTCTGTCAGCAGGAAGTATTTCTGCTACGTAATATACCGTCCACAGTTAGATTTTGTAAAACACTGACTAATCTAGCTGAACTTTGAAGTTTGCTAAATGAACAGTCAACATAGAACAATTTTACAGCTCTTTTCTTGCTAATAATAAAGATAAGTTTGGACTCATTCATGCAGTCTGGTGTCCAAAATATTAGCGAAATTATTGGTCTGGACATATTGGATCCTTGCTGCCACCGGCTGTGCTAACCCCAGCTAAGTCCCCTCCAACTCCTGTCATTTTTTCTCTAGAGCTGGACAGGTAGCTTTTTCATTAAGTCTCAGCACTAACAGTTAGCTGTCAGATCAAATAAAATTCATTCTAATTATGTTGAACAGAAATACAGATGCTGTGGAAATTCCCAGGAGGGCTTTATAATAGGTGTATGCTGGCAATTACAGAAACATACAGGAGAGCTAAACAGTACTATTGGCATGCTTTTTAGGATTCAAGATCACAATTACCTTTAAATTCTGTGAGAGAGTCTGACTTTTGGATTTCTCCAGTCACCCCACTCTCTCATTTCTACCAGTCATTTGTTGGATCTACTCTGTTAGCAACATTTATGCCAAATAATTCAGAAAATGCTTTATTACCCTGATCCCCAGGATTCAAGTAATCTCTAGCTCTGGGGGAGAGCAAGGATACACAGGACAAGTGTGAATACTGGACTGTCTTCATTCCACAGATCAGTAGACTTTCACCAACAATAATGCTAAATTGATCACTGATTGCTGGAGCTGCATTCTTTCAGAATTTCATCTGCCATAGCTATTTATTATAATACTATTATAACTCACAAAAGTTTTAAATCATTCTCTTACTAACCTGAAGACATCTCTTGAAGGCAAAGGTAAAAAAAAAAAAAGCCTGCAGGGAAAAATTTTTCCTCTTCCCAGGTTTGACAACTGATCATACCTATAACATCTTGAAAAAACAGCATGTTTCCATTAGAGGGCTGGGAAGGCATTTCCCCATCTGTTCTTTTAACTTAGCTGCTTTGTACAAGATTTAAGAGAGAACATTTTTAACTGTGACAGTGTATAAAATCTCCAAAGCAAATTAAATTACCTGGTAGTGGTGGTGGTGATGATGATACTGTTATTTATGAGATTGACCACAAATCACAGAATCATTCAATAGCCTAGGTTGAAAGGGGCCTTAAAGACCACCTAGAGCCAAGCCACAGCCACTGGCAGGAACACCTTCCACTAGACCAGGCTGAGCCCCATCCAACCTGGCCTTTAACACTTTCAGGAATGGGGCATCCACAACTTCTCTGGCAACCTGTTGCAGTGTCTCATCGCCTTCATCATAAAAGTCTTTTTTCTATATCTAATCTAAACTTACCCTCTTTCAACTTAAAGCCATGACCACTTGTCCTTATCACTATATGTTCTTGTAAAAAGTCCTTCTCCAGCTTTCTTGTAGGCTTCCCCTTAGATACTGTAAGGCTGCTGTAAGATCTCCCCAAAGCCTTCTCATCTCCAGGCTGAACAGCCCCAACCCTCCCAGTCTGAATTCATAGGAGAGGGTCCAGCCCTCTGATCATCTTTGTCACCCTCCACTACACTCACTCCAACAGGACATGGACCTTATGTTGGGAACCCCAAAGCTGAATACAGTAGTGCAGGTGGCATGTCATGAAATATTCATGAGTATAGTTGTCTTGAGTTAGAGTTCAGCTAAAGCCCTATCATAATTAAAAAAGAGAGCTGGGTATGTTTGAAGTTCTCCCCATGGTGCTGACAGCCATTCACACTCTGAATCCTTTCCTGTGAGTAGGTGATCATCAGAGTAAGGCGTAATCTCTTCAAAACAGACATTCTATCTGACTGAAGAGTTGAGGTAGAAATGTGGAAGGGGTGTTGATTCAGCTTGACTCCCTTTAGGGTGTGGGGCACAAGAGTTATGGAACCTTCAGGAGACACAAGAGGATGTGTGTCTGCAGCCTGGTGGCTGACTCTGGTGCCTCTGGCAGGGATGCATCATCAGTAGGTAACTGGACAGCTGCACCTAAAGAGAAAAGGGCAGCACAAGTTCAGTTTCCATCCTTTTCAGATCCTGATGCTACCACAGTCTTCCTAGTATTAGTGGTCAAGATCTCCAGCATTGTATTGCTAAAAATTAGTATTTCTAGGATTAATAAAGGGGTGTTGTCCACATTGCCCATTTAATAGAGAAAACAGAATAACACACTAAAAATATTTTGTAGGTTGTTTTTTCATAAGAGAGTTACCCATCAGAGCATATTTTCTAGAAAGGAGGTGGGATGCTTTCTTATCTCTTATAAGGTGCTTTCTAACCAGAAATTTAAAAGAAGTCTAGAAATTGAGAGTTAAAGTTGGTAATTTAAGTTACTGCACCTTCAGTTCAGATTGTTCTTTCTAAGCAATAGGGAGGGAGTGGGTGTCAGTGGGCAGGAATTATGGAATGGAAGCCAGGAAAACACAAAGTAACCAAGAGATCCATGGGTACATGCTCATACCAGTCATGCTGCTATTAAGAATAAAATGTAAAGATTTTTTTTTCTGGCAGACTTCCCGGTGCAAGTATTTTATTTCTCCTCCCACCTGCTTCTCCTCAGGAATAATGTAATGAACTGAGTAAGACATTTGCATTATTCATATTTGCTATTTAATGACATCTTGGGTACACGATTAAGGAAAAGATATCAGAAAGTACCATTCTCTATATTCCCAGCTTTCTACTAAAAAGCTTCCAAATGGAGGTACTTGTTTCACAGCCCTATCTTATTTCCTGCTTTTTAGAGCTAGTGTTTTAACCCACCAAAACTGTTTTATTCCCATGACCATGTCTCCTTATTTCAACCAATAATAATCTTTGAGGTAAAACCTTTTTTAAAAAAAAATATATATATATATATGAAAATTGCTACATACTTTTGTCTACCATAGCAGGAAAATCTTAAAAGAATCCCTAGGAAGTCACTTAAGTGAAATTCCTCTCATAAATTTAGATAGCTATGTCTAGTTAAATTACCTTTTGCAAGGAGTTTATTACCAAATATTGCAGAAGGTTTTCCCTTATTCACCCCACAACTCAAGTTAATAGGTCTTTAATTGCTGATGTCTCCTGTCTCTTTTGTGAGACATATTGCCAAATTCCTTTTCTCAGAAGTGAACAAATTCTCAAGTTACCATGTGGCTGTATTAAGGCTAATACTGGTATTACAGCATAGCAGTAGAAATGCCTGGCCAAAAGAGCAGCCACATTTCATGAAATCTCTGAAGACATAAAGCAAAATGAAAGATAAAGTTGGCATTGATGAAGGAATATTGAGAGTCAGCTATTGCCACTCCATTTTAAAAGGTACTCACCTAGGCTTGGCAGGGGTGTTACTTGATGAAAAGGGTCACACTCAGGCACCATATACGTAAGTTTGCAGGGTTTCACTCACAACTCGAGGCAAAATCAGGCTTGACACAAAATCAGGACTTGCACAGAGGCCTGTGTCCTGCACCCCGTCTGTCAGCATTCCTGGCTGTTGCCCTGGCTGTAATTCAAGTTCAAGTAGTTACAAAGCTTAAGAAAAGCAAAGCTGAACCCATCCACTGTTGGACTGAGGTGAAGCATTCTCAGACCCTCCCATCCCGTGACCATCCAGACCACAGAACCATGAGAGTGGTCAAACAGTAAACATCCTTCAGCTTGGCTCTGGAGGCTCTGAATCCATAACTGAGCATGAATTCCTCTGAAAGCAGCCCTGTAGTTTACAATTTAGGCTTGAAAACAGGCTTCACTCTCCAAGTAGCTGCCCAAGCAGATACATGGCTGAGGCCTGTGCACTGAGATATGAGAATTGTGGGGGCTCTTTGGGGTCTCCCCCTCTTCCACAGGAGTGCCATATAATTAGTTTCTGTAAAAAAGTGCCCTTGGCCTGGGCTAGAGGGAGGGTGGTTTCCAATTTCTTTGTCCATGAAATAAGAATGCAAGTAAAAAAGAAGTACCTGCTTTTCTTAATATGAATGCAATTTCAACTGCATTTTTTGATGATTTGAATGACAAGAAAATGTCTAATTAAAAAGATATAACATTTGGAGATTTTCCATTTTGAGCCAAGATTTCTGAGTTCTCATAAAAATTATTCCAACAGGGACCATTAAAAAGTGCTGTTGCTTTCCTGTAGAAATTAAAATGTAAGCATCCATGCTGAAAACAGAAGCTCTAGAAAATATTCTTGATATGCAAGAGAAATATTCTTCTGAGAAATTGCAATTACTTTCAGGGCACTTCCAAGCTAGCATAAAAACAGTGGCCTCTAATTTCAGCAACTCAATAAACGTAGGGTTAAAAACAGTCTCTTGTATGCAGGAGGAACATTAAATGCAGTACAGAGAAGGGTCAGGGCAATTCACTTCCATTGTTCAAATCTATAGGGAGAAGATGGCCCTGCCAAATTCAATTTACTTTATTATGTTGGAAAAAGTAATGCTTCTCTTAAAAAAAACCAAAACAGATTCAATTATAAATATAAGCAAGTATATTCCATTTTGCAGAAGGTCATGCATACAAGAAAGAGGCATATGGAATTGTTTCAAGAGTTAAATCAGAAATTTCAGACTCTGGACAGATTTCGGGATGTACCAAAATCAGGCAGTATGGTAAGTGTCCTTCTGTTATATTTAAAATATGGTGAATCCTAAACAACAACAATGAAACAAGAATCTTTTGACTTTAGTACATTTCTCAGGAAGACCTCACCTTTAGGTACCTCAGAAATGAGAACCAAAGCTATTTTCAGTAACCCAACCTATGATGAGACTCATTACATTCTACAATTCGACCATAACTAACTCACTAACATCATTATAGATGACAAGTAATTGAACTGAGGGGAATACATTTCAAATCTGTGCGTGCCTAGTGTGTCTAAGGGCCTTTATACAGAGAAAGCAGCTCACTGATACCATTTGACCAATAAGGCTTTTCCTCTAGTTCTGCAAGGAGATAATAGATTAGATACTACAAACAAGTCCAGATAGATTTACCTATACAAGCAATTGTCCAGAAAGCACATGAGATCTCTGTAATGCCGTGTCTTTTCCACGATAGGTTTATAAATATTTACCATGGGAAAAGCAAAAAATAAATCATCCTAAGTTGAGGCTGCTATCATCATAATTCAAATTTATACACACACATTCATACACACATGCATAACACCCTGACTGCATCTGATAATGAGAGCAAGGAAATAGTTTATCTTACCTAATTAAAACAGCTAATTTAGTCTGACGTATTTTTATCAGTAATATTTTGATTAGTAATAATTCTATATAATTTTATAATGTGAAAATTGTATATTAAATGGAACTGAGCTAGAATCATTGTATTCTATAACTTTTTCAGAAGAACTGCTCTCAGACATGAAGAAGCGGTATTAAGCAGATGTGAGGCCATTGGATTTACATCATTTACATCATCTTAATCCAGCAGAAATTTAGCCCTGATTCTTTGATGAACCTTTATCTGTGATATGTGTTATTTTGTATCACTCACTCCCTCTTTTGAGATCAGCTGACATGTAAAGTTTTCATTTGTCTCCCTACTTGAGATTTGCTATTCACATAAAGCTTGAATTAATTCAAAATCTCAAAGGGAATCTCAGTGGAAGAGTTGTGTTTACTCTGTTTCACATTGTTGCTGTGCTTTTGAAAGGTCTGCTAATAGAAGCTGCCTAGAGGAATGGTCTGTTTGTGAGACAGTCAGAGAGTAATCCAGGTACCTAAATATAGGCATCTCAGGCTATTTTAGACAGAGGTCTTAGTTTACAGCACAGTACAGGCAGCAATGATGCAGGACTCAAAGGAGATCTGCACCTCTCATGAAAGATAGTTGGAGATCAAGCAGAAAGTCCAAATGCATCTTAGATGGTGCAAAAATATTGCATTTTAGCAACTAAATCCCTCCCATCATGTTACAGCAGAAATCTCTTATTAAATTTCTCCACAAAGTCTTTTACTTTATAAAACCTAGCATTAAAAAAAAATCATTCAGTAGAAAATAACTACCTTTCAGTCTGATAATCCTGATATACGTGAGCTCATCAGCCTGCAGGGCAAGGTGGCTCTCACAGCATTTTCAAGGTTTCTGTCATTCTGCCATGCACCTGCCACAATTTAAAATCCAGCTGGCAGTCTCTGTTTCAAACCACTCCATATTTCAGGCAACAGACTCTTCTTAGTTACCTACCTTTCTCTTCTCCCTCATTTCTACACTCTTCTCCCACTTTTCTTCCACTCTTAGAAAGATGTCTATTGGTACTGGATCTCTCAGCCCATTCCTCACGCATTGGTTCTTGTGAAAGAAAGGGCTTAGCTGGCAGCTCAGGTGAGGAGCCTGCCAAGGTGTTGATTGTTCACAGAGAAAAAGTCGCAGCGGTGCCAAGCACCCGCCAGCCTGGCTCCCTGCAAAGCTATTTCCCCTCTCCAGCTTCTGTGTCTCATGAGAGCACGTCAGCAATCAGCCTTATAAATGGAAACTGCATTATTTCATCCTTGATTTTAATTCTTCTTTCTTTGGTCTTCAGGAAAACTCAGGACCGAGCAAGGCTCCATGGGACAGTTTCAAAACCACAGGTGACTACCAACACTATACAACGATAAATGTGTTAGACACAGAGGCAAAAGATGCTTTAGAACTCAGACCAGCAGAATGGGAGAAATGTCTGAACTTGCCTTTAGATGTGCAAGAAGGTGACTTTCAAACAGAAGTTTAACAAAAACGAACTGAACAAAACAGAAACAAAGTAAAAATAATTCATTGCACTGACAGTAAAAAGACTTTGGGAATCCTGACGATCCTGACACTCCTGTCTGAACATTGCAACTCCTTTATGTCAGGCTCTTCCTGTGCCAAATGTCAGTGGTTTTTTCGTACAGTATATTCCCACTAGCGCGGCTAGTGGAGAACCAGGTGTACAATTCTTACCATCGTGTGTTGTAAGTACCCGTGGAATGGATTTGTAAGGTAATCTTTATAGATAAACCTCAAGCAACGATTCATGTTGTAACAGCTTCATTTGGTTTAGTTTTCAAAAAACTTCACCATGAAGCACAATGTATATATTTATGCAGTTTTTAAAGTTTATAACAGTCTGTTTGGCCATTACTACACTTTTTACTTTATAATATAAAAGCAAAGTTTTTGTCATTAAATGAATGTCTGTTGAGCTACATTCTTCATTGCTTTAAATGCAATAAAGTAATAATCTCACTTTTATATGAATAATATATTTCACATCTTTATTATTGCAGTTTTCTCTGGAAAGCTCAGAATAGCTTTCTCTGCTGCAGCTGTGTATAAAATATTTAAAATGTTGTATGGTGTAAATAAACCTTTGTCTACATATCAGTTTCCTAGTGCATTTTATTCCATATTGTTTCTCTTAAATTTGAATATTTATAAAATTTTTTATAAAACACAAATATTGAATATGTATTTGCAGTTTTGCATGTTGTGTGCAGCTTCTGCAAAAAGTTTCTAAATTATATTAGTAGGCTTGTAGCCATTCTGCATTTTCTTGGGGTTTTTTTTCCCAACGATGTACCATATAAATTGGACTTGTCAGAATACTATTACAATTTTTCTGTTATATAAGAATTCTTGTCTACTTGTAGAAGGACGAGTAATAGAAAATAAGTTAAGTTTCAGTGCACAGCACCCAAAGAAAACGTTGACTTAGAATCATTATATCTTGTGCATGGTCTTCTGCTGTATAAGAAAAAATAATCTCAAGATAAAAAAGTTTCTAAGTATTTTAGATTTTAAAAGAATCGAAAACAGTGCACCAAACCCAAAAAACTGAGTCGATTTAATCATAAATCACAAGCAGAGTATGATTCTTTGTATCAAAATTCTTTGTAATTCTTGAAAATACAGTTAAACAATTAGAAATAGGAAGATTAAATCTCCTTTTCCACGCGTAGAATCAAAACCAGATCTTCAAAAATCTTATCTCCCACATCATAGATGTGGGAGACATAGATGGAAGGAGATCTCAAATCTTCAGATGTCATAGTTCTAGAAAACAAGTTTCAAAAACTATTTTGGTTCCTGCTGTACAGAAGTGAATATGCTGTAGCCTACTAGCTGGAGAGACCTTAGAGAGGAAGAAAACATGGCCACCAATCTGCTTAGGAAGAAAAAAGACAAGTATAGAGGCTTGTCAGTGAGAACTTAACCCAGAGATTTGGAAGAGGAAGACCAGCATCCATCTGTTAAGAGAAAAGTCCTTAGGATCAACCTTAGGACCAATCTTCAGAAACTGTTTCAGTTTGACAATCTTTTTCCAGGCCATAAGGTATTTAAGTAACAAAAAGTGCCTGACTTTGCCTGCTTTCAGTGAGCACCTCATGCTGACTGAAAACTTCTCTGTTCTAATGCCTCAGGGTCTAAATCTTTAAATAAGAAATAATTAGTCACCAGCCTAGTACCAGATCCAGTAACCTCTAGGTGCCTAGAGGTTAGGTGATGGGTACTATCACCCTCAGTAAGTTTGCAGACAACACTAAATTGGGCAGGAGTGTTGATCTGCTGGAGGGCAGGAAGGCTCTGCAGAAAGATCTGGACAGGCTGGATCATTGGCAGAGGCCAATAGTATGATGTTGAACAAGGCCAAGTCCTGCACTTGGGTCACAACAATGCCCTGCAGTGCTACAGGCTGGGGGCAGAGTGGCTGGAAAACTGCCCAGTGGAAAGGGACTTGAGGGTGCTGGTGACAGCAGCTGAACATGAGCCAGAGTGTGCCCAGGTGGCCAAGAAGGCCAATGGCATCCTGGGCTGTATCAGCAATAGTGTGGCCAGCAGGACCAGGGTGGTCATTCTCCTTCTGTACTCTGCACTGGTGAGGCCGCACCTGAGTGCTGTGTCCAGTTCTGGGCCCCCAATTTAGGAAGGATGTAGAGAGGCTGAAGTGTGTCCAGAGAAGGGCAGCAGAGCTGGTGAAGCGTCTAGAGAGCAAGTCCTGTGAGGAGCATCTGAGGGAGCTGGGGTTGTTCAACCTGGAGAAAATGAGGCTCAAGGGAGACCTTATCCCTCTCTACAACTCCCTGAAAGGAGGCTGCAGCCAGGTGGGGTCAATCTCTTATCCCAGGCAACAGGACGAGGAAGTGGCCTCCCTTGCATCAGGGGAGATTTAGGTTGGACATCAAGAAGAATTTCTTCACAGAAACTGTGGTTAAGCATTGGACTGAGCTGCCCATGGATGAAGTGGAGTCTCCATCTCTGGATGTGTTCAAAGAACAATTAGACATGTCACTTAGTGCCGTGGTTTAGTTGACAAAGTGGTGTTCAGTCAAGGCTGGACTTGATCTTGGAGGTCTTTTCCAACCTTAATGTCTCTATGATTCTATCATTCTATATTGTGATACATCAATCAAACAGAACTGGCTGTTTTTCAAGAGGCTGATGCAGAAGGAGGCAGATGGCAAGGCTGCCTATGCAGCCTCCTAACTTCTCAGATCAGATAGTGCACCAAAAACTTCTCACTACATACACAGGAAACTGCACATTTTTTAAGGATTTCATTCCATATGGTAAGAAGTCTCAGAGCATGTTTTACAAAATTTCTTATTTTTGAGCCCATATGAGGAAGCTTAGACCCCTGAATCCAGAATTAAGCCTTTAGCATCACCCTTGACTGATCTAAGCATAATACAAATCTTGCACACCTTGGTATTTCAATAACTGTAATGCAGAAATTATTTGTATAAGCTTTATATCACCTAGCTCCTTTTCAATGATGGTCTAGTTACAACTTCAGAAAGCTTAGGGAAGGCTGCAAACTTACCCAGGAAACCCAGAAAATGATAAATCAGTTTACACTCAATACACTGCTGACCCAGTTGTGCTGTTATTAATAACCCAGTGGATTCAGGTTTAGCATTAGCCTGGGTGTTTATGTATCACATGGCAGTCACAGGTGTGCTTTCAGTGTATGAGCAGCAACATTCAGGGCCTCTTTATTTAGAGTTTGTGCTGCTCTGAGCAGAAAATGTTAGGCATTTTTATTTTCTTACGTATTTCATATTTAGAAATTAAAAGCGTGCTAAAACCCAGTATATTTGCCTACTGGTTTGACTGCTTCATATTAAAACAGAGTTTATTTCCCATAAGCAAGATGCCACTCATACTTGCAGTTTCTGCTCAATGTCTCTGAAATGATGCATGTCAGACTGAGCCCAGCAGGAGAGTACAACCTTTTATGCACTGCCTTAAATGCTGATAAAGCACTGAGCATATGTTTGGCATTATATTATAAAAATAAAATAAAAATTAAGTCAGGACTTCCTAAATCATACTAGACACAGACATGACAGAGGGCTCTGCAGCTTGCCAGCTAGTGCCACTCTGCATGGCCTGGTTACCTCAGCTGGGGTCCAGCTGCAGCTACAGAAAAGTTCAGGTGTTTGAGGGTGGTTCAGGTGTTTGAGGGCTCAGACAATGTTGCTGTCACTAGCACTAGGGGAGACTGAGGCAGCTGAGCTCAGCCCAGAGTTTACCCAGATGCAACTCAAGGTACATATTCCCTATAGATATATATATATACAAGAGCCAAAAATATCTTTTTTTTAAAGGCTTCATTTTCTCAACAGTTTAAATACACATTAGCAGTTGTATAAAACCCTGTGCAGTTCCTCTACTCCTTCTTACATGCATATTCAGGGAAAGATTTTTTTTTTCTGGCAAGTTAATGCATAACAAAATATGGCCTGGACTTTTCAGTGTAGGGAAGTGCATGCAGAAAATCTAGCTGAGCAACCAGAGATCACTCAGACAATAGTTCAAGATGTCAAGGATTTCACATCCAAGGCTATGTAAAGGGGTTTTGTGTTGCTACCAAAATTAGTTGCTACATGGGCCTTTGCCAAAGTGATGTTATTTAACCCAGAAACTTTGAGGTGAACTATGAATTAGTCACTATTAAACTTCAGCTCATAGTCTAAAATATCTCTTGGAGATAGGAAGGGAGGAGAGCGTAAGTGATGCTACAAGGAGTGAGAGGTAGGATAGCAGTGCTGCCATTCTGATGCACCTTTGGAGTACCAGTGGTTTAATGGTGGCATATATGTAATGCTAATGACTGTTTATGATGAAGATTTGGGACACAAAAGAAAAAAAGAGCTAGAGGTCTTTTCCATTTAATTAACTACAGAGTCTGAGTTCTTCTCAATCAATGTATAAGTACTCTTGGAAGTGTTGTCCTGACACTCCTCCTTTGAGATCGTCATTTGTTTCCATGATGGTGACATAAATCATCTAATATTGTTTTACACAGGATTAAACTGGGATAATCTCTTTAAAAAAAAAACAAAAGCAAACAATGAAGTAAAAAACATCCAAGCTCCAGGCTGCATCAGGAGAAATGCTCTCTAATGCTTGTCTGTGTTTCCCAGAGTTGCTAGACTAAGTTTAAAAAAAGACCTGCCTCCCATTTGGAAGCAGGCATCCATCAGAGCATCAGGAGTGTGCTTTCCATTAGGTTATTCGAGGGGATATGGAAATCTCTGTTGGTAATCAGCAGATGGAGACATGTACTGATAGCAGACTCAGTTCCTCAGGCATTATTGCAAGGCTGTGCTGCATCCATGGATAAGGCACCAGAAGCAGTTTGTCTGAGCAAACTTTACTTCTCTCTCTCAAAAAAAGAGTCATAGGGCTCACTTGTGCAATCAAACTCCTTCTCATGTACTGAGGGAGGAATCCAGAGAGGTACCCAGCTGCATATGTGCTTGGGGAGCTGTGATTCATTTCTATCCAGGTCTCAAACAGTGCAATGCTGTAATCTTTTCTACTTACTTTTTTAGAAACATCTTTCTTTGCAAGGAGAACAGAAGTGGCCTCACTAAGAGAAATTCAATTACTGATAAGATAGGCATGACTACCAACCCTAGCACTCTCACTGAAGTGTTCTGGCCATTAATTACAATTGTAAGATAAAGTAAGAGCCATTTATCTGCTTTTGACAAAATTGCCTCTTAAGCTGCATTGGACCATCCTGTGGCACTGAGTTACTCCAATTAACTATGCTACAGTACTGATCCTCTTGTTTGTTCTTCACTGGTGTCATTTTATACCTCATTACTTCTTATGAGGAACAGTTAATAACTTTAACCAATTCAAGTTCCTCCCTCGACTATACAAGTTACTGCTGTTGGCCCCACACTTGCCTCTTTCAGGATTACAAACCCCTGCTCAGTTAGTTCCCATGTAGAGCATGGGAAGCCCTTCCCTGATTACAACTACCCTTGTGTCCTTTACAGCTTTTTCAAGTCTGCTAAAGTTCTTAAATGAGTTCAGTAAATCCATAACTCATTAGAGTATTCTGTTTGTTTTATGTAGAAAAAGGAAAAACTCGATGAGGAAGCTTGTAAAATTCCTTTTTATTCAGTAGAAAACAAAAACTCAGAAGTACTTAAACTTTCACTTTTTTAATCTAACCATTTAATGGAAAAGGCATCACCATCTCTTTGAGCAAGAAATGGGCACCAGCAGCTTCTCTTATGTAATTCTTATTGAGTATACTGAACTATTTTTTTTTTCTGCTCCTCCTTCTCCCTGGCGATGTGAAGGCAAACTTTCTTTCTTTCTTTAGTTGCACTATTGCAGCAAGACTGACAGAGAGATCTCTACAGCCCACTGACTAGGTTTTACAGTCTGAAAGTGAGCAAGGACTTTAAGAATCCTTTCAGATGGAGTAGTAGCTGTTTCCCACACCCTGGAAGTGTGCTGACTTCTGAGCTTTTATTTCAATTTTGATAAATCTCCTTCCTCTAGCTGTGTGTTCAGAGTGATGACCATCACTTTCTGACTCTCTTCTTGAAAACATAGAATGGGCATCTAAGACAGGGAAGGACTTGGGATTTGCTGCTCATGTCTGCTCATCCCCGTGACTAAGAGTTTAGGTCCTCAGTAGAGGTGGGATTTAACAAACAGCTCTAGTCTCCATGTTTGTTTTCTTGTTGATTATCTTGGGCAGCTATTGGGAAGACCAGCTTGGGATGTTTACTTTTGTATGCACTGTGTAAGCAGATAATGTGCCTTGTTCAACATGTGAAGGCAAGCATTGGAAACAGGCACCTAAACCTTATATAATGCAGTGCTGACCATCAAATTTTGTGGATCAAATCCTTAAAAATTGAAATACTTTAAAAATCTGGTTCTCAGAATAAAAATCTGGTTTTAATAACAGCAAAAAACTAGTGTTTATCCCTATTATCATCTGAATGATTTATTGGATTATGTCCCTAAATTATTGATTCAGGAAATTGCAAAAGGTGATGCCTGAAGGACCTCATGATATTAAAAAACCTGGAATTGATTGGTATGTATGTTCAATCTCTTATTTGGTGTCTCCTTGGACCCAACCACTTTATTTCCTGCTCTTCTCAAGAACTATTTATTAGGAAAAGATTTTCAGAGCTCTTTTTAATAATTAGGTTCTTGAATCAAGTAAGAATTATCTATGGTTTCTAAAGACAGATAGAGAGGCGTAATCCTTTTATCTAATTTAGAATTCTAACCAAAACATTGTCTTGTCAATATTTCAAGCACAGAACTCTGCAGGACAATCTAACTCTGCCTATCGTAGCTGTCCAGGTTATTTTTGCAACCTAAAGAAAAAGGGAAGCACCTCTGACCCAGCCAGTTCTCTAAGTACAGATTGATTGCACAAAGAATTTAAAAACCTCATGAGGGCAATAAAATTTTTCAAAATTAAGCACCACATTTAGTAGGACTTAGGCATCAACTTCTGAGCTAAAGTCCAAACTCCCATTATAATCACTGAAGAACTGGTCAATACAGTCAATGGAGTCTAAAAGCTAGTTCAGCTGTCCCTTTACTAGAAGGATGCAGTTAATATGAGATGGCCTACCTCTTGTGAAACATTTAACTGGGCACTGCACAGATGTGAAGACTTCTCACCATATCTAAAACGATACTAGTTTTAACATGGGAATCCTGCTTCAGGGGAAGATTTTCTCAGATTATCCAGGATATCCTGCCTCCAGCTAGTACTCCAGAGAGGCATGGGATTATGGGTGCCATGTCATATTTCTCAACTTCTTATGAATGTCAGAGCTACCCTCACTATCATACAGTGCCACTGTTTAATCAGAATCTACCTTGCCTGCCCCTCATTTGAACATTTATGTCAGTTCAGGTAGAGGATTCACTTTCCCTATAATTTTATTGTTACACCTCTAAATCCTGTATGTGGATTGTCCAGATTCTCACCCTCCTGAGAGGCAAAGGACCACAGCCCCGGACAATTTAAGCTGCCAAGTATCAGTAGACTGTAAAAAAGCACATTTAGGAAGATTAAATATGGGTCAGACAGGCATGATGGAGTTATGTAGCCAGGAAAATTATAGTGTTATGCTTTGAGCTGATGTTAGATTTCAGCCACAAATGGTCTGATAGAATATGAATGCTTGCCTGGAACTGCAGTCTTGATTTTTCACTCAATGAGAATCTCCTAACAATTGGGCAACAGTCAAGCAGCTTTTTTTTTTGACTCTAGGCCTCCAATGCTCTTATCTCTGTTTACACAGAGACCAGACTTGAGGAGGTGACATGTTTAAGATGGGTACTGTGTGATGCCTTCCTGAACCTCAGAAGGTGGTGGTTCAAACCTTTCTCAGATGAGTAGGATGGGGAAGCTTTCCAGCTTCCTCATGCTGTCTTCTGACCAGCAAATAATTATGCAAAGAAGGAAAGACAATGCTCCCCTCAGGGCAGATACAGCCAGTAGTAGTTAGTGGGTAGACTCAGGCCACACTATCTGAGAAAAAAATTACACACTATCATTGACACAAAAATGTGAGGATGGTTTCTCAGTGGTTCCCTTAGCAAATTAATTTAAAACCAACCAATTCTTAAGGAAGATTACACAGAAGTAGAAAGTAATCTCTTACACCATAAAAAAGCCTCCAATTATCATTGCATGAGGAAGGAGGGAATAGTGTTTTGTATTACAGTCCAGCTGTAATCTGTGCAACAAATGTCAGTTCAAGTAGAGGATTCCATATTTTCCATGTAGAACTTTCAGGTTCTATATGGAAAATATGGAAAAAAAATCATTATCTCCCAGCTAAGAAAATAAGAGAATATTATAAAATTTTAAAACACCTATGCTTAGTTTTTGGTCTGAAATAGCTATACATAATTTCAACATACATAATTTAAAAAAAAAATGGTTCAAAATCATCTGTCTCAGCACCATGTTATGTAACATGGGCAGTGCTGGTTTTGGCTGGGGTGGAGTTAACTTCCTTCACAGTGGCTGGTATGAGGTTGTATTTTGGATTTTTGCTGAGCACAGGGTTGATTAATTATAGAGATGTTTTTGTTATTGCTGAGGGCTTACACAGAGCCAAGGCCTTTTCTGAGTTTTGTGCCACCAGGCTGATATGGAAGTTGGGGCTGCATGGGAGGTTGGGAGGAGACACAGCCAGGACAGGTGATCCAAACTGACCTAAGGGATATTCCAGACTATGTGATATCATGCTCAGTATATAAAATGGGTGGGAGAAGGAGGAAAGGGGGAAGGTTGCAGTGATGGAGCTTGTTTTCCCAAGTCACTGTTACCTGTGATGGGGCCCTGCTCTCCTGGAGATGGCTGAACACCTGCCTGCCCTTAGGAAGCACTGAATCAATTCCTGGTTTTATTTCACTTGTGTGCATGGCTTTTGCTTTCCCTATTAAATTGTCTTTATCTCAACCCATGATTTTTGTAGCTTTACCCTTCCAACTCTCTCCTGGATCCTACTGGTGGAGGAGTGAGCGAGCAGCTGTGCAGTGCTTGGCAGCTGGCTGGTGTTAAACCACAACAGGGACAATTATCAAGGCGATTGAAAGGTATTACAACATGTACATATATTCAAAGTGAAAAGAGACTAACTTTGACTTGAAAATTTTATTTTTTTTAAATGCTCGTTACAAAGACGTGTATTAAATGAAAAGAAAATTTTAAGTAATTTTTTTGTTTACTTTACAGTGGTTACTTAACACCCTGCTGTGATGGCAGTAAAGAAATTGATTAATTTTGGTAAGGGAAAGAAAGATCATTCTTTTCCCAGCAACTAATATTTGCATAGCAAGAGGTTCCCTATTTTAATAAAGAACCCTCTTTAAGGATGACAGCCTTCAAAATATGCATCAGAACTTCTTAAGAACTCAATGCAAAACATCTCCAAAAGTTAGAAAGAAAACATCCTTTATCCATCTTGTTTGGAATGAGTTCCCAAGAGAGGATCCAGTTTTTGCATCTAAATAGGAGGTTGGAACCTCTGTTAGACAACCATTTCTTCCATTTTCAGTGCACCTAAAAACACAAAGCACTGGAGAACTTTGGAAACCTCAATGACCAGAAGACACCACAGAGTTTACTACAGGTATGGAAATCAACATCACATTTTGTATGGGTTATTAGCTGGTAAGTACTTGGCTACAAAACCCTGGATTCTCAGGTAATTTTTTATGTTTTTTATCATTTTGAAATTTTGTGTTAAGAACATTTTCTTCCAATCTTGGCCAGCTCTGTGGCATTTTATTAGCAAGCAAAGATAAAAGCAGATAATGTTTTGGAGAGAGAGAGTTTTCTAAAGCTAGTGCTTAGAGAATTTTTTTCTTAAGATATGTTGTCTGATTTTGAATAATTTGTAATAAAAGGCATTAACCAAAGGTTTCTTATTGAAAAAAATAAACAACAACAAAAAAGCCCAGGATCCTGGTTTACATCTTTTCTGCACAGTGCTTTTGGCCCATCCCTCCTATGTCTCTGCATAGCAGTCCTGCCTGGACTTACCAACCCACCCCAGTTTGATGTCATCTGCCAACCTGATAAAAATGCATTATCTTGCACCTTTGACAAAGAGGTTGATTTGGACAGGTCTCAAAAGAGATCCCTGCAGTGCTGCATTTATAATCTGACTCTAAACCCACAAACTCTCAGAGTTTAACAATTTTTTTTACCCACCTGGCTTCCGATTCACCTATTGACATCCTCTTGGCATCTTAACTTGGGTAAAATTATAGAATCATAGAATGTCCTGGTCTGGAAGGGAGCATAAGATCATCTAGTTCCAACATCCCTGCCTTGGGCAGAGTCACCTTCCACTGGACCAAGTTGCTCAAATCTAATCACTAACAAAAATAAGACCACCAAAACTATCAGCCCCTACAGCTGTCCCATCTTTAAACCATTTCATTTCTGCAAGGATGGATCTTCTGAGATAATATTTGGAATTCAACAGGCTGCTGCTCATTCATTGCTTAAAGATCTCTTCCACTAAACAGGTAAAAGTATTGAGCAAGCAAAATTATTTGAGGAAACCTGTCTGATTGCAAATATGTATTTCAGGTAATTAAATAGTTGCTGCCATACCAGCTGCTCTATAAGGAAATACTTGTCAGCTTGTGTCCACATTCAACTTTATCACACAGACCAAAGAAAACAGGATGTACTTATCTCTCTTTAATCATTGTGTTCTGACTACCTGTGACCTGTACTGTGACTTAGATATTGATTCTAGTCTTTTATTGGGTAAATATTGATACAGTTATAAGTTTTATCAAATTTCCAGATTCCTTTCCACCCAAGATAGATGACTGGCTTTAACATTCATTTACATTGTTGACTAAGAAAGATATATTTTTTTATATTTTTGAAAGTGAATGATTAATGTATTCTCCATTCTTCCTAAATATCTGTTTCAAAAATGCTAACCATTTATTAAAAGATAATGACAAAAAACCTGTATATGTAATATTTCAGGATGGGAATATATTCATTTTCAAATATGAAATTTTATGAGTGATGAGTATTTTTGAATCTTATTTTTAAACTGTAACTGTGTTATATGATATTCTTATGAGCAGTTACACTGCTGTGGGAAATGCCAAGGCTGGGCAGGGAAAGTTTATGCTCAGGGTCCCCAGAGCTTGTTCCAGGATGGAGCAGGTGACGCTCTGTCCACCACTCCATCAAACCTCTGTAGGTCTTAGGCAGAGGAACGTGCTGGCTGCTCAACCTTCCTTTCCTTGTCTGACAGCAGAGAACAGCACACAGAGTATTTTTGTATCCCAGCAGGTTGCCAGGCTCATGCAGTGAAGGAAGGCCAAGGCAGAAGCGGTGTCACACGGAAGGGATGGCCCAGCAGCAGCAGACCTGTCAGTTGCCAGGAGGTTGCTTGTTCATTTTTCCAGAAACTGATTCTTTTTCCCAGCTCCTGAGGGTGGCATACTGCCACCCTTCCATACTGAATCTCCACTAGGAATACAGCCAGATGTGTGCCCAGGAGGCAGTTGTCAACATGGTGCTTCTCCACCTGTGCTGAAGTTCTTTCACCACCACCTCTAAATTCCTGCCCTTAGTGTGGGGACAAGCTAAATCCATCTTCTTCTGCTGCTGGCCCATGTAGCAGTGAGGCAATTGGCAACACTTGGATGAGAGAAGAGAAGAGAAAAAAATCCCAGCATCAGCATATCCTACTGTTGTCCACTCCCATTCTTCTGACCCTGAGGGGAGATGATTGGATACCCTTGCTGCACTCCAGCATGAAGATCCTGTAAGTGCTAGTCCTTATTGCAAAGCACGAGAGAAGTGAAGGCTGTAATCCTCCATCCTTCTCTCAGGCCTAAAACTGCTGAAGGGTTCACATTACCCTCTGCCTGGCACCATTTGGGATGTGCAGCACACATTTGGGATGTGCAGAAGCAAATTGATGGTTTTACCTCTGCCACTGACCTTCCTGCCATACCTTCTTGACAGTAGTACTGATTGTCTGGATGAAAGAAGGATGGGAAAACAAAGTGAACTGTCTCAGCCATTTAGTGGAAAAAAGGAGTCAAATAGCCCATACTTCTTTTTAAAGAATTGAGAATGATGGAATCACTAAGGGCTTTGTTGTGGACACTTATCTGCTGGCCTGCTGCCTGAAGAAAAGTGTTGAAAAGATTAAGGGGTCTACAAGAGAAATAGGAGAGTCCAAAATAGATTGAAGACAGGATGACTTAAGTAAGGTTGTTTAAATGGCATTTTTGTCTCAAGAGCCTCCAAAAAACCTTTAGCAACTCAGGTCATCAAGGGAATTTCACAATGATCAGAAACCAAATTATTACAATTCACTGATTTCCTGGTACAAGAAGTGACTATTGCAAAGTTTACTAGCATTTCAAAGGGATGCCTCATCTCAGCAGCTGTTTTTTGTGTCCCAGATGTCTATCTACCCTCTCTGTGAACTGACACACAGTGGTATGCTAGTTAGTTCCACTTCTACATCAAAGCTCATAAAATCACCCCCAGAGTTCTCTCCAGGATGTGAATGTTTATGAAACACCAGTCAGCAACCCTGACTGCAACCAGCAGCACCTATTTTTGAAGTCAGCAGGTTTTTAGCTTCATGCTACACATCCACAGCATCAGAGTCAAATATCACGAAAACTGAATTAACCTGCATGAGAAAAAGAAGCCAGCAAGTTCTTCTTGCCAGGGAATGCTTCAGCTTTGTTGCAGCCACGTTGTCATCTGTGTCACCATAGATGGGCACAAACAAGAAAAATATATGCCCTATTGCCTAAGGCATTCTGGACAGGCAGGAAAGCTGGTGAAGAATTCGTTTTGGTGACAGCTGGAGGCGCCTAGAGGGCTGTCAGCTCTAATACAGTCAGATTGAGGATTAATTCCCACATGCAAGATGCAGGTATAAGCATCAAAATTTGGAACCCACTCAATCAGGGGAGCAGCAGTATCTGCTCTGGTCAGCAGGGGATGTGTCATTTGCTGTGGTACTCTCTGAAATACACAGTTTCAGGGTTTTCACTTCAGCAGAGCATTCTCGTAGATCAAGCATAAGCTAATTGTTTCAGTACTGGAAAATCCTTCTCTTTTATAGAAGAACCATGAAAATTTTGCTCCAAAAAAAGAGAAAGATTGCAAATGAAATTACTTGAATTGTAGGTAGATCACCTTACCTGAAGAGATAAACAAATTAGGACAGGTTTTGTCCTTCATAATACCAGACAAATCTGGAATAAATCCATAGGTCCCATCAGAGATGTCCCTTATTTGTACCAGTGTAAGCAAAGCAAGAAAAGTCTAGTTAGCTCTTTTCCCATGGAGTGTAAACAGATTTGCACATTTGATGTGTATGTAAAGTGATTAAATTTATTCTATCAATCTTTCCTTATGTATATAGTGCTCTCACATAAATCAGGAAAATACATCTATACATTTGTTTTCTTTTTCCTGTTTTATAAGAAGACTTCTGGCAAGGACCAGAAGAGGCAAAAGTTGAACTCCAGCTATCATTACTGTAGTCCCAAATTCGATATGAAAATTTCCAGAAACATTGAGAATTTCAGTTTTGTTTGGAACTTTTCTAAAATCTTCCCTTTAAGGCAACCTAAAAAAATAATTATATTACCTGCAATCAGGCTTCTGACAATTTTAACAACTAGTCATTAGATTTTCATAATTGCAGCGTTTCCTAGATACATTATGTCACAGATACACATCTGTGTAACCTTTTATTGTATGCATTCAGTCTGTCTTTAAAATCCAGAAGTGGAAAAATAGCACCTCCTTACAAGCAAAGCTATTACTTTAAATATCAAGCATTAGGCTTTTCAAGACCTGTGAACCTGTAGTAAGTACGAACAATTTTATGTGGAGAGCGCGATCCTGAATACAGTCACTCAGACCTCAGCTGGTTAGGTTTTCAAGAGCAGAGCAAAGGCAGGCAAAACCCAGCTTTTCACTTGAACTCTACATTTGAGACATCTTTCTTTTAATCAAACTTGCTATATGCCAAACTTGCACGACTTTAGCTCAAGCTGAGGTTCTCCTTGAGAGGCCAGATCAGTGCATGTGTAATCTGAAAAGGTGGAAGGGAATACATAATGGGCTCCTCTTGTTCTGCAGAAAACTCACAGAGCAGAAGTCAACCCAACAAGCCTCTAGTACACTGATACTGCAGATTTGAGATGTTCTGAGGAGAGGAAAATTTCACTAGTATCTTCTTCCTTGCTTCACACTAATTTTGGCAGATTCCTTAATTTCCTAGGGTAAGTCTGACCAACTTGAAACTATGCCATCCTAACAGATTGGTACAAGCATGAGGACAGGAGACAATGTACAATAAGCTACAAAATTATTTTCTGCCTAAGTCTTCCGTACCTCTTACAGATAGGGCAAGTGCTCAGGAATTGCAGTAAACTTAAAAAAAATAAAATAAAAAATTAAAACAGAATGAAACAAAATTAACTTCCACAGCTGCTGGAGGCTTTCCCTGACCTTTACATGTATTTGTGAGCATATGTTTTTGCAGAAGGACATTAGGGAAAATACTAAAATGTGCTTTCCTACCTCTTCCGTATCTGACAATAATTTCATTACTTTCTTCATTATTCCATACCCTCACAAGTGAAGAAAAGATGTTGGTTTTCAAAGGCTAAGAAATGCATCACTTTTCATCTATAAATCAAAATTCAACTTTGTCCTTACTAAGTGAGTTGGTCTTTTGAATGAAATTCATTAGTGCATGACCAATGGAATCAAAAAAAGAAATGCATCTGTGCAGGAACAATTTTGCTCCACAAATAACTCCAAAAAGTCAGATGCCTGTACACAGACATCAGGGCTCTTAATTTGGCTCTTCACCAAATCAAGTTATAAAAAAGAGCATCAGACATCCCACAACCAGCTACTCATAGACTGCTGCAAGCAAAACTGTGAATACCAGGTGAGACACAATCCTCACTGCTGCCATGCAAGATACTACTTCTGAAATTCTCCTGCATTTTTCTTCGCCATGCTAGTAAATTATCAGGGTGTTTTAAGTAATAAACACATCTATTCTGCCTTTTAAAATCACAGTTTTGCACTCCTGCAGTAAATTTCACCTAAATATATGCAAAATAAAATATTTACTTTCAACATAATTCTCAAGAGGTATTTTTGACTTGTCTGTTTGGTTTTGATGTTGTGGGTTTTTTTGATAAATGTGGACCTAGGTAAAATTGAAGACCTCAAGAAATCTGAATCATATAATGAAAAGCAAATTACCATTCTGCCTGGAGAGAGAGGTTTTCAATCAGTGTGTCCTTCCTGCAATGACTTATGGATTAGAAGCATAGAGGTTCTTAAAAAAGAGAAAAAAGAAAAAAGAAAAAAAAACAGCTAAGTGAAGATGAATATAATAAGGTGTAGGCTGAGAATAGCACATACAGACAAGAAAACAAAGGAGAGGTTCTGCCAGGGAGACTCAACAGAAAATAAAAAGAGAGTGGTCCTGGGCCAGACACTCTGCAAGATAACATGATAAAAGTTATAGTAGATGAGGTACACAACAGAGCAAAACATGGATGAAAAATAATAGAGCGGTGAGGTAGAAGTACAGATATTGCCAGTCAAGATAGAGCTGAAAAGGACTAGGATACAGCATAACTGACAGTGTTTGGTTTCACTGGTTGCTGTTGCAACTCATACCTGAAACGCCCATGACACATATTTCTTATATTTCTCCACATCTTTAAATTATTCAAACCAGATTATACTCCAAGAAATACTCCATGAATTTTTAAAAAAATATTTCATTAAAAGTAAAAAAAAAAAAAAAAAAAAAAAGACAAAATGTTATATAAATGTATTACATAGATCACAAAACTTTCTATGAAATTTCATGACTGCTAATTGGGAAAGAGAAAACCTAGTGTTTGCACTGAGGGATCCACAGCCTGTAGCTCAAAATCTCATGGTACAGAGGAATTCTTTGTTCATTCAGCATTCAATTACTATAAATGTACACACAGCCCACAGCCTGAGCACGTACAGAAATGTCTTCCTTCTAAATGCTACACTGGGCACTTACCTTGGTTAAGCTAATATTAAAAGGCTACCCATGCTGACCATCCTTACTGCATCCTATGGGCCTGCTGTTATATTGTGAGTTCATACTATGTTCAGTTGTTCCCTGCATAAAGACTTAAAAACTTTCAAATGGGCAATAGAAGACCTTGGTTCCTAAAATCTCTGCAGGCTTATCTGCTTGCTGCTGGTAACTGTGAGTACTCTCCTTAGGGGCAAGTAGTCACATCTTTTTCAATATCCAGCCCTCATCTCAGGCTCAGGCACAAGTCACCTGCAGTAACAGTGGCCTTGTCCCCAAGAGCTGGATAAAGAAACTCTCATTCTGCTGGGTTGATCCAGAATTTACTTGTTGCCATGCAAATATGGCAACTGGAAGCCAAACAGGTAGCAAAAAAAGCTCAAAGTGAGATTTTGCAAATACATGTAAACTCACTTCCTTCAGCCTCTCTCCTGTTTGCTGAGGGCTGTTCTTGACCTGCCTGCCAAACTCACAGCAATATGAATATATTGCCATGAGGACACAGAAAAGATACTGGTCTCACTCAAAACTTTTCAGAAGTCTGTAGTAGTCATGGGGAAGAAGATAATGAAAGATAAGAACAGTTATGAAGATAAGAAAAGTCATTAACAACCTTGAAGGACATTTCTATCAACGTCTGGACCCCAGAGCTGTGAATAATCCATGTGGCGTGTGCACATATCTTGCAGGTATAGGGGGAATGACTTGCCTGACAAATGTTATGCAGCATCCCTCTTGAACCAGAGGGCAACAAAACTAGGCACTTGGAACTTAGCACAGTACAGCACAATTCAATGCAATATAATAATTAGTCCCTTTCAGCAAAACGGCTACTCTTAGCTCCCTGAGCTAATACTCATGACACATGAATTCTTGTTAAACTTATTTTGGATGACCCTGAATATCTTCCAATACCAAGGGATTTAGAAGGCTTAGCCTGATGTTCACCTATCTGAATAATATTTTTCAGTCCCATTTTTTCCAGTCCAAGCCTGCAGAAAAAGACACTTTTAGTAAGCTTAAAGCAAGACAATGCTGCTTAACAAATCTGCTGGGGCTGGTTTGTTTAACAGCACTCATTTTAAAAGGATGTGCTGAATCTACACATAAATGGTGAGTGATGTGATTTCTGACAGCTATGACTATTAGTGTCCTTGAATGCTTTGGGAACACAAGTCAGGGTAACAGGCTGATATTACTGGATACAGTGTTTTAAAAATGTGACTTGCTGCTGAGACATGCACACAAAAGAGGTAATCTACATGAAATTAAGGAAAGAAACCCCAACATTTGGTGTAATAATTGCTTATGTACACAGAGCAGAGAAAAAGGCATAATTTCAAATTAAATTTATTTTCAACAAATTTTCTACATCCCACAAGAGAAAGAAAGTTGACTCCTTGAGTACAGATGAGTACATTTAATCATATTCCAGATCTGTTTCCCATGTGCTTGCTTTTACTCTTCCAAGTGCAAAAACTTGGAAGACTGTATTTTGAAAACCCTTGCAAAGGTGAGGTGAGAGGGGGCACGAAGGTGAAAAGCATGCTCACCTACAATAGAGCAGTTCATATTGCAGGTTACATTTGGAGGAACATGGCTTGTAAGGGCAACTATAGTCCATCTCCTCAGCAGTGGTGAAATGCATCTGAAATTGTTCCTAGTGCCTAGTTTTGGTTCCCCACAGTTCTAGAGGGATGTGGAGAAAGTAGAGAGGGTTTCTAAGACATTCAGAAGTCTAGGAGAACGTGGAGGAAGTGTCCAAGACATTCAGAATTCTAGGCCACATGATCTACCTCTGTGGAAGAAGATGACCTCCAGAAATCCCATCCTACCCACATTCCCATCAATCTCACAAAAGATAATCCATGATGCTTCTGAATTGCAAGAGACTCTAGAGAAAATTGCCGTGTAGGACAAGGGAGATAGTTTCAGTTTTTGACATATAAACCAGGGTTTATAAAGATGAGAGTGTAATAAATGTTGAGCAGAATCAACATTGAAGATGCTTTGAAAAGCATTTGGGATTAAAGCTTTAACCCCTAGCTGTTCAAAAATGGCAAAGAATTCTAGAAAGTCAAAAGTCAAACATATTCTATGAGCAAGAAAAATGCAAAGGTGTCAACAAAAAAGCTGGAAATCCTCTCAGGAAAAATCAAAATGTACTCCAAGAAACTTAAAGGAAGAAAGAAGTTCATTACAAAGAGGTACAAAAAATAACACAGCTGTGTTCTGTAAATATGAAAGTTAATAAAGAGTTGAAGTTGGAAATGGAAAGAAGCAGTAGTAGAAAGAGTGACTTCTTCAAAATGTTCATCTTTGCATTCCTTTGTAATGGAATCCTTGACCAAAATTCAAATAGGTAATGGAAGTGCTCTTTGTTTCACATAGATGAAGCTTCAGATGTTTTAGTCAAAATGTTAAATCAAATCCTTCTAGGTGAAAGAAGTGCCTCTGGCCATTTATGCAATATTTTTCTGAAGACTAATTTTAAAGCCAAACTTACAATTATGTTATGTTTTTAGGTGCCTATCTACTTCTGGGTTAAACAAAATACCAAGGGCTGATGAGATACCACACCTGAACAAAGTGCTATGATTTCCACTACATTCCCCTGAGTTTTTAAATCTTTTTAGAAATGATAGAAGACAACTGTAATTCATAAAGGGAGTTGGTCATACTACAGAATTATTTGCTGCAGTAAGTATGCTAAAAAATTTCTAAATACATTTATAAGAGACAAGAGCCTTTGACAACACCTAATACCTTAAATATTTTGGTATATATAGCACATGTTTTACAACATTTAAGGAGATAAGAGAATCCATAGATTCACATTTCCAGTTTATACCTGAAGTCAGTAACATTCAGAAAACACTTCAATTTTTCCCAAATCAGATAATTTTCATAAATCTAACATGATTTTTAAAATATTTTACTTTTTTATTTTCTACTGAATTGTGATTAAAAATTTTTAGTAGCACATCTTCAGAAGACTGTTGTCATTTATTTAAGACTGATGGAAAAATAATTCAAAGTATACAAAGTTCAATGGCCTTGAAGTAAGTTTCCCACTAATTTATCTGTTAATAAAAAGTTAGTTAATTTGCTTTGGGCAAAGGGAATATCTTCAATAATATTAATAGTAATATTTTACAAGCCAGAAATTATATAGTTTTACTGTCAGCTTCACCTGTCATAAAATCATCACTACATAAAAGAAATCTACATTTTTTCGTAATGTAAGTACTTGGTTTTCCTCAATATCTTTTTCATATGTCAACACCCAGAATCTTCTCAGAAGGCTCCCAGAACCTCTACAGTCCCTTCTATTCTTTTTAATCAATTTTGACCTGGTCTAAGATTGCAAGTGAGTAATTCTACTACTTTTATTTATTTTTTTTAAGCAAAACAGAGGCTGGTTCTCCTATATGGAGCAGAATTGGAACATCCAGTTAGTATGACTTTGATTCTCATTTCCATTCCCCCATCAAGATGTGGAACCATTACATAATGACCTCACCAAAATAAATTTAGAAACAGCTATTGAAAATTTACCTTCTAACTACCTAACTGAATTTTATGCTAATCATATCTCCAAAAGCTTATTTAGTTATTCTGTCAAAATGAGAAGACCAACTTGATCTCTTCAAAAACAAGTACAATGTCACAGAAGAGGAAGTTTAGCTGGGAGTGCAGACAACTACTATTTCTTTAAGTAGACCCTGAACTGGCAAAGTAGTAATATCGCCATGAGTTACAAACTCTTCCATTTCAGGTAACATGAATTACCTTTGAAAATGTTATCTTGCCATCTAATCTTGAGTCTATTGAAATAAGTTCAATTCTTTTGCTGCAGAATGGAATGCAGCTCTTTTATCTATCCTAGAGCTTTACAGGATTTCTAGGAAGATATGCAGAGATATTGTAATGGAACAAATGCTATGCTAAACTGTTCTTTAAATTCTCAAGGTAGAACAAACTGGTACCTGAGTCCACTTTTTAAAAACATCAATTAAATTACCTCAGGCAGTACTAGTTTCCAAACAGTAAGACAAAACCCTCTGTTGCTATGGACTCAGGTAAATATGAATGGATGTGAATCATCATAATGCAGCTTTGTTTGCAGCTGTTTTCCATACTATAATGTCCCAGGAAAATTATTTCTACAGAAAATGTTTTAGTCTCAGCATGCATTTTCTCATCAAATTAAATTAAGTATTGGGAAATGGTGAATATGTGATCCACTCTACTACAGCACAAGTCCGTTGTGAACTATTAGCCAGATAATCACTTTTCCAGGAAATTTTATGTGAGCTAGCACACTTTTAAACTGTCTCTGGATGAAGAAGGTGTAGCACTGCATACTGTTGAATGATAGGGGAAGTTTGGGAAGCTAGTTATGAGTATCGTTAATACTGGGCAAGAAAGACTGGCAGCTAAGGCTCACTTAAATGACTGTCTGGAGGAGCTAATGGTCTGAGGCAATGTTCACTGCTCAGACAGTCATTAAGTAAAGGAATCTACCTGACCTGGAGGTCATTACTGCTTACATTAATTACTGTAATGATGAATACTCCATGCGACTCTACCACATCTCCCTAAAGTAATTTCTGCATCAAAACCTCCCTCAGGTTTCAGATCTATGGTGACATCTGGCAGCCAGGAACAGCATGTATAAACACTTTTATTTGAATGAGGATAAAACACCAAATGTTTGAACTGATCAGAACCACCAACTAGCTGGCAGACTCAGCCTGTAATTTTGTAATGACCCTAAGCATCTCTTTCCACATAGTCACTTATTATTAGCTACAGAGCTGCCATACTTAAGATTGTTCAAGAGTTACTGTGTGTGCATAAGCCTTTGTACTTGCTCAGCCTAAACAGCTTTTTAACCAGATATAGGTCTGCTAGGAGCAACATTAAGGTGAAAAGGCTTAGTGCTTACTTGAAATGAAGCACATCAGGAATAATTTGAATTACTGTTGCTTATCTGACAGGAGAAGCTGTGAATAAACCTGCAAGTCATGCATCTACCATACTTGCACCTCATATGAGGTCTCTGCTCAGAAAAGATTTGAGTTCTTATAGATATACAAGCAAAGCATGGCAATTAAAAAAAGTCAGCATTTAAAAATTTGACCTAAAGAGAGATGCTCAATGAGAGGTCTAAGGTAAGAGAGACCTGAAACCCATGTAACCTCCAGGGACTTACTCAAGAGCTCACACTGCTGTTGGACTCAGAGCAGAATACCACTACTCAAAACCTTTTTATGAAACACCAGTCATGGTTAGGAGACTTTCTGATTTGCATTATATTTTGAATTGCTTACAAAACTGAAAGTTCATGTCCTTGGTTCAAGTCCTCATGTCCTTAATCACTTATGGACATCAATTATTTGCTTAGTACCACTGGCTGAAGTCAGAGAGGCTACTCTAGAGAGCAGCTGCTCCCCAGGACACAGCATGGTTGACAGCCTGGGTTTGGAGGGTACATATCTTAGCCCTTTACAGCAACTCACTTCTTTTTCACATTGCAGAGCATGGCAGTAACACCATGTAAAACAAAAATAATGTCTGCTTTCCTTCAGATTAGTTAAAACCATTTGTGGTTTTGGATTCTGACACAACAGAACTAAAGAGTATAAAGATAACCATTATCGATTCATTAATTTCAAGAGTTTCCATTTATCTGTTTCCAAGACTGTAGCTGTCAATGCAAACAAGGTCTCTTTATTGGATATAATAGATCAAGTGGACAGTTTCTGCAAGAAAATACATGAAAGAATGTAAAAACCTCTACAAAGGATCATTAATAAAAGAATGAATATTCTTTCAATATATCCAGGCTTTTATAGTAGTCTTATGCACTGCATGCTGCATGTAGCCTAATGCAAAAATTGTAATGCAAGGTCTGTCTGTTCTTGACATGTTGTATTATAAAAGATTAAAACATCTCCAATGCTGTTGGAAACAGTGTGAGCTGCTTTCCTGAAGTATTTACTGTAGACTTTCAAAAGTGCTACATGACTTAAGGGTTTGACTTTTTATGGCCATGGTGACTTTTACAGTCACCATGTTTTATTAGTGTACTTTTGAATGTTTAGTAATTCAACAACAACAGTTTGTAGTGACTTTCTGTACAGCTCTAGCAAACAACTGAGGTTTTAAAAGACACAGAGGGAAACAGTATTTGACAAAAAAGCATAAAAGTATATGTTTCTCTGCATCAGTAGTAATAGCATCTAATACTTTGCAGGGAAGATGGCCTAACCGGATCATTAATTATATTTTTTTCTCTGATTTCATGCAAATAAAAAAGCAACACCTTCTAGTCAGTCTAATTTTTCATACTTTACCCAGAAACAAAAAATAGCTTTAATAAAGAACAGGTTCAGCTCCTTGAAGGTCTCCAGACCTGTCATTCTTGGACAAGGTGGGAAGATAAAGACTTTTTTCTTGGCCTTTCTGCTTTAAAATATGAATGTAAATAACAGTGTGCCTTTACATTTTAAATGAAGGAGGAACTAGGATACACTTAAGAAATGTATGCTCCTAAATCTAAATACTGGACTACTCCTTAAATAATTTGTTTGTTCATATAAGAAACTCATGTCAGGTAAGCAATATGTAGCTGTAGTAGTCAGTGGGGGAATTTTAAAGGCAGAAAATTATGCTAATAGAAGCATCTAGCAGGTAAGTCCAAATGTAAGAATAGAAGCTTTCAGGCACAGAAAGAAGAAATTAGACAAAGTAAGGTGAAACAAAATGACAGAGCAATGTATCTAAAACTGCACATTGGTTCTAGGGACTTGAAAGAATGTCACGTCTGATAGTATCAGACGTCAGACAAAATGCCTGGAGGATGAGAGTAAAATAGTCAGGGTCAGACAAGCAAAGATTATCCCTATCAAGTTATATACAAGCAGTAGGAGAACCTGAGCCTGGCTAGGAACCAAAGGGGGAGCTGGAGCAGGGATTACATGTGTTAACATGACACTTCTTAAGGCTTTGTGCTAGAAGCCTGGGTGAGAGGCAGAGCATCAAAGGGAAAAACAAAAGACTGTCTGGAAAAAAATTTCTGAAAGACAAACTGCAGGAAAAAAATCTTAAGATCTTCAGATAAAGAACAAATATAAGTGTGTTTCAAAGCTTTGTCACATAGTTCTGCCTCAAATTCAGCAATGCAATTGAGAAAAATTCAATAAGAATTCCTTTTTTTTGTTGTTGTTTCACAAAGTTATTTGAAATGTCACACTCCTTGGAGAACTAGTTGGCTTGCAATAACCTTTCAAAACACTGCTATAACATTCCAAAGCACTAACTATTTAGCTAGAAACACATTCTAGGTGACTTGACCTGTCTATTAATGCATGTCTTATTCTGGAATTATATGAGTTCAACAAGACCTGTAAGAATAACATACTAATATGCATATTATTTTCAGATCTTTTACATCTTATTCAAGATCAAAGAGCTTTAGACTTTATCATCATAAACATTTCATGTCATTTTGAAATGAAAAATATTTTAAAATAATATAGGCTGACTGTCGGTGTTTGTTCTTTAATTTTGCCATCCATGTTTATTTACAAAATGTAGAGGTTATGCAAAGAAGATTCTGATATGTTAGAAGGATTTTGCAGGTAAATGTTATTTCATAGTTATGGTAAGCCATATCTTTTTCTTCATTTTTGTAATATGTTTCCATGTCATTCTTTTTGCATAGAAAAGAGTATTAGATGTGCCTGGACTTAACAGTAGTAGTTTCTGGACTGTGGGTCAGGTGAAATGCTCTGAGAAGAGAAGGAGGTTCAGTCTTACTTGTAAGCCTCTGAGTAAGAACCTCAAGAACATCTCTCTAACTCAGGACAAGTGTGAAATCTCAGGAAAAACATGGCTTGCAAAAGTAGTGAAAGCCAGCAGGACAGTAAGAAAGGCAAAGAGTAGATATACAAACAAAACTCAGAGGGGACTGTCATTTAGGATGTCATTGAAAGACTCTTGTCCTCAGAGAATGCCCAAATATCTGACCCTGTTTTTCTGTGCATAGAGATCCTCCTACTGTGCCCCTTTGTTTCTGTTCTTTCTCATATCACATTTTCTTTAATGTACACATTCTGATACAACTTTGTTTCAGATATTCAAATGTTATTTGTGTTCCCAGAGAAAACACATTAAGAAGTCAAACTCCCTCAAGTAGTAGCTACCACAGGGTCCACACTCACAGGTGTAGTTTAAATTCTTTAGTTACACTTGAATTTCCACAGGAATAATTTTCAAATATAGGCTGCCCAGACAAGGAAGACTTATTTAATTTTCTAGGCACATCTCACAGTGTTTCAGAATGATGTTTAGAATTTGAAACAAAACCTTTTTTACATTTCTTGGTTTATCATGTTAGATTAATCTACATGTTTCCATTGTCACACAGTGGTTCAATCAACAAAGATACTTTATACAGGCAGACCCAGGACCAGCTGGAACCCAATTCCCTGCTATTTGATATCAAAAGAAACAACTATTTTTGTAATAAGTCTGAAAGAGGCATTAATCAGTGTGGATAACTCTTACCCTCTTGTACAGCCACCATTCTTCCACTAGACCTGTTCTCTGGTTTCCTACTTCCTTCCCTTTATGAGGATATGACCTCACTTTTAGCATAATTGCTCATGCCATTCATTATATATTAGGAGCCTCTCTGGTTTTTTCTACATTTCATGCCTACCATACCCCGTCTCTCAACTCATAATCAAGTAAGGAGAGTGAGAGCAGTAAGAGCAGAGCTCTCCTCTCATGAGTCAGGGAGGTATGGCAGATGGTGAACTAATGTGTTAATTAAATGGCTGCTTTGCCTGTGATTTTCCTGTTGCTTACCTCCTGATGTTAAGAGCTGAGAAATAATGGAAGGGGTTAATGAAATGACAGAAACTTATCCAGGTGGTCAAAACTTCACTGCAGCTCCTGAACACTAGGTGCCATCTCAGTAGTCAACAGCAAAAGGGACAAAAGTGACTGCCATCATTGCATGCCACCAGCACTACAGATCACTGCAGGACTCACATGTCCTTGCAAGATGTATACCACTGAGCAGGCTGAGGAAAAGGCAGAGGCACTTAATGCCTTCTTTGTCTCAGTCCTTAAGACCAAACCCAGTTACACTCAGGATATTTAGCTCCCAAAGCTGAGAGCTAATGATGGGGAGATGAGTGAAGGCCCCATAATCCAGGAGAAAATGCCTGATATGCCAACTGGACACTCACAGGTCTGCAGGTCCACTGGACAGTAATGGACAAGCTGGCAAAAGAGCCAAACCACTTTCAAAAATTAAGAAGCAGTCCTGGTTAACCAGAGCAATCCTAGTAATCTGGAAATTAGTGAATGTAACATCATGTACAAGAAGGGTTGGAAATATGATCCAGAGTACTGTCAGCCTGACCTCAGTACCACAGAAGGCCATGGTGCAGATCATCCTGAATGCCACCACAGCAAGTGCAGGACCACCAGGGCATCACGCCCAGCCCCTCACTTCAAGAAGGACAGTGAGGTGCTGGAGCAAATCCAGAGAAAGCCAACAAAGCTGGTGAAAGGTCTGCAGCACAAGTCCATGAGGAGCAGCTGAGAGAGCTGGGGGTGTCTAACCTGGAGAACAGGAAGTTTGAGGGGAACCTCACTCCTTTCTACAACTACCTGAGGAGGTTGTGGTGAGGTAGAGATCTGTTTCTTCTGCCATGCCTGAAGTGAAAGGATGAGGAAAAATGGCCTAAAGTTGTGCCAGGAGAGGTTCAGATATTAGAAAAAGGAATTTTCCCTGAAAGAGTGATTTGGCATTGGAATAAGTTGCTAAGGGAGGTGGTGGAATCATTGCCTCAGGAAGTGTTCAAGAGGTGCCTGGATGTGGCACTTGGAGGTATGGTTTAGGAGTGATTGTGGTTGTGCCGGGTTGATGGTAGACCTGGATGATATTGAAGATCTCTTTCAGTCTTGATTTCCATGATTCTGTGGTTCTGTTATGTTGAAGGAGAAACGTTGTCAAGCTGATAGAGTCAAACACAGTAAAGGGAAAAAATTATAGTAGTGCTACAGCTTAAAGAAGAGGGGTAAAACCAGTATTCTACAAAGTAGTTATCCCTACTGCTTCCTACCTTTTCCTAGGGTAAAAAAACTGCCCTAGATTAATTGCTCACACATCTAGTTCTTTGCTATCTACCACAAGTTTTAATACATTCACTTTTTTGGAGATAGCAGTTATCCATGGGTGGCCTCAGCTTCTACCTTTCCAAGCAGAAGTACTTGCATCTCCAGCAGCTTTTTACACCAGCCAACAGGTAAACATAAAAGATAATTTTATCTTCGTTACTGTGTCCTTACTAAAACCTTACACTGTCACATAGGAGTCCTGTGATGGGTGTTGTCTCATCAGTTTGTGCTCAACATATGTGATGCAAAGCTGTTGTTCTTTCTTCTCAGACCTTACTTCAATCCCATTTTTCTTTCACAAAGGAGAACCCCACTCCTTTTCCAATACTGTGATGCCTAGAGAAATTCATAGTATCCTCTGATACCCTGACAGTCCTGCTTTTCCTTCTGACCAATGTCATTTTCCTGCTGTATTTACCCATCTGCTTCCTATTTCATCATGCTTACACTGAATATATGCTGGACAAGGAATTATTTCTTTGTTCTGCATTTAAACAGTGCATGGAGTTGAAGTAGATCCTCTGGTTAATGATTGCAGCTCCCAGAGGCAAAGGCAATGTAAATAAATTAAACAATGTTAATAACCTTAGTAACTTCATTCTAGAGATTGAACAATATCTAAAGATCACACAGTACCTCTGTTTTATTTCTGGGGACATTTACAGGGATAGAGATGTAGAATGTTAAAAGCCTTTGTGCAAACCAACAAATATCCAGACTGAAACAATACTTGCAAGCATAGTTAAGTGAATCTCTGGTGGATTCAATAAGAATCCAATATTTGGCAGGTCATCAGTCATTGTAAACCATTCCAAACAAACCTTTATACATATCCTTGCTCCATAAACAATGCCCTGATCTTGATTTTAACCTATATCCACCCACAATTTGTTTCATATGCAGTTACATTGGAGCCAGTAAGTGCAGGTCTACCTGAGAGTCAGTAGGAAGCAGGCCAAGATTATTCTAGATACTTAGAGAAGCTGGTGGATGTCTGGGTAATTTTGAAAATATCTCTAATACCCTATCTATCTCTTTTGGCTCCAAAAATCCTTAGAAAATATTACTAATAATTATCTTGGTTGGCTTTGAGAGAATTAGTCAGTATTTGTATTTGGAATGAATTTTTAGATACATTAAGGCAGAATATAATGGATAAATCCAATATTAAGAAACTGGAGATGGTCCAGTATAGAGCTACTGAGATAATCAAAGGTTGAGAGCACATGGCCTGCAAGGACAACTGGAAGGAGTTGTGCTGAATTAATCCAGCAGAAAAGTAGGCAAGAGGAGATTTAACTACCTGCTTATGACTACATTAAACAATTACAGAAGTTCTGGAGCTAAAGTCTGGCAACTATCACAAGTTGTGGTTTAGGAATTTCAAATTAAATAACAGAGGGGGTAAAAAAGTCATGAGAAGGTCAATTCAGGTTGACTCTTGTTGTCTGGAGAGGTTATGGACTCTGTGCTTGCAAGTTTTCAGGACTTGATTGGACAAAGCTATGGCAAGCCTGTTCTGTTTTAGGGAGGTGTACAAACTCAAGGTTTTAAGAGGTCATTTCCAAACAACATTTCTATGGTTCTGCAATAATGTGATGCTAACTTTTTACAGCATCAAGACAGCAGACATTTTAGAGATGTCAATGTCTTTAAAAAGCATCACTTTGTTCTTTAGTTGATCATCTGTAAAATGAATACCATGCCTCTCTACTTTCCAAAGGGACTAGTTAGGGGATAGGTCCCAAGGGAACTATCTGGATGAATGAATTATATCTGTGAAGCTGCTTTCTATTGCAGTTAAGAATGTCAGAGTAAATGAAAAAAATTCTAAATAAAAATGTGTGACAAAAGCCTATAATAGTCTAAACTGCTGTAACTCTAGTGACTGAAAAAATATTACATTGATTTACTCCAGGTGAGTTACCACCCCATGTTGTTTATTCAGTCAAAAGAGCAACTGTTAAGTTGAATTCTGCTCAGTATGAATTATTAAAGTTAGGAAGTTTTGCACACAAAGTATTGGCTATGTGAAAAACGATGTTTGCTTCAATTTAGGATCACCATTGGGGAAACTTTAGAGAGTTGTGAAGGACTCCATAAGAACTATGTTTAAAGGACTGTTCTTACTGAAGGCTAGTTATGGTAACAGAGTGCTAAGGACTAAATGCTTTTCAGGAAGAGAGACCATTTCTCACATTCTGTTAGAAATATAGTAAAAATTACTACCTGAAAATTCTAAGCTGTTATATTCCTTCAAAACCATTTCTATTTCAAAACTGCAATCTCTTATGCAAATCTGAAGGACAAATAAAGGACCCTCACTGTGCTTATTAGGCCTCTGTATTTGTCGGAAAAAAACCTTGCACAGTCAAGCAAGGCAACATAAATTGAAACAATTTTCAAACACACTTTCCAGGAGATGGAAGAAAAGTTCATAAAAAGGTCAGGACTGCAGTCATCAAAGTAGTGGAATCAGTGCTTGAGGAGAGAACTACCATTTGCAGGGAATGGAAGTGTGCCAGATAAAGAAGCTGCTGCCCAGACTTCTTCAACCCTTCCATAAGAAGAGGGCTAATTTCTTAAAGAGCCATTAGAGAATTATGTTGTCTCCTTGAAAATGGGGCATCACTCAAGAAATCACTCACAAGGAAGGAGGAAATCTTTTCTGAGAAGCCAGGTCAACTTCACAGATAGTCTGGTAGAAAGATTGAATGTGATAAGCACTGTAAAAGGGCTCAGATTAAATTAAGTAACTCTTTATTTCTATAGAAAGCCAGCTGAGCTTTGAAGAAAGAGCAGGTGATTAATTTAATAGGGTAAAAGATACTGCTAGGACTGGTCAGTAATTAATTAAATTGGAGACTAGTGTGCAGGTAAAAAGAGTGAGCAAAATCCAATAGATTTAAGAGCATGTACCAGTGAATTAGCCACTGGCAGCCTGAACAAATGTCCATACTGTCACGGATAAGACCCATTTACAAGATGATCTTTGAATGCTGGTACAGCCCAAGAAACAGGAGGTGACAATACCTCTATCCATAAGTAACTGTCATTTGGAACCCCCTGAGGAAAAATACCAGGCCCTTCTTTAACTTTAAGGCAGCCAGTCACTGTTGGTGTCCCCCAGGGATTAGTGTTGTCCCCAGTCCTGTTTAATATCTTTTTTGATGATCTGGGTGAGGGGATTGAGTCTACCATTAACAAATTTGCAGATGATAATAAGCTGGGGGAGAGTGTTCATCTGCTGGAGGGTAGGGGGGCTCTGCAGGGGGACCTGGACAGGCTGGACTGATGGACCCAATCTAAGGATGATATGAGGTTCAACAAGACCTAGTTTTGGGTCTTGCACTTTGGCCACAATAGACCCCTGCAGTGCTACAGGCTGGGGACAGAGTGACTGGACAGTGGCCAGGCAGAAAGGGACCTGGGGGTACTGATGGACAGCCAACTGAACATGAGCCAGAGTGTGCCCAGGTGGCCAAGAAGGCCAAAGGCATCCTGGCCTGGATCAGCAACAGTGTGGCCAGCAGGACCAGGGTGGTCATTCTTCCTCTGTACTTGGCACTGGTGAGGCTACACCTTGAGTGCTGTGTCCAGTTCTGGGCCCCCAATTTAGGAAGGATGTTGAGTTGCTGGAGCATGTCCAGAGAAGGGCTACAAGGCTGGTAGAGGGTCTGGAACATAATTCCTATGATGGGCATCTGAGGGAGCTAGGGTTGTTTAGCCTGGAAAAAAGGAGACTCAGGGGAGACCTTATCCCTCTCTACAACTCCCTGAAAGGAGGCTGCAGCCAGGTGGGGGTCAGTTTCTTCTCCCAGGCCACCAGTGACAGGAGACAAGAGGACACAGTCTTAAGCTGAGCCAGGGGAGGTTTAGGTTGGACATAAAGGAAGAAGTTCTTCACAGAACAGGTGACTGGCCATTGGAAAGGTCTGCCCAGAGAAAGGTCAGGTCACCATCTCTAGAGGTATTAAAGGACAGACTGGATGTAACACCAAGTGCCATGGTCTAATTGACAAGCTGATGTTCAGCCATAGGTAAGACTTGAGGATCTCAAAGGTCTTTTCCAACCTAGTTGATTCTGTGAGTCTGTGAATAATAATAAAATATGTTCATAGCATAAGGAATACAGAATTCTAGTAACATTAACAAAGAAAAAAGAATAAACAAATAAAACCCTTTGTGTCAGCTATAACTCTTCTTTATAGTAGACTGTCTAAGGCAAGACAGCCTGACTCTTTGCAGGCCACATAACTCTGTCCTCTTAGCACCCCAGCAACAAGGAGGGTGTTGGGGATTAGATTTGTTTCTTTTTTACTTATAGAATTTTTTTCCCATAAATTGCTAGGAAACTAACAGCTGGGTGCTTATGGGTACTTAAGCAAAAAACAAAAGAAAGTGGCCAGAGGAGAGGAGTGTAGCACCTGGCTACACTTCATTTGTCTCTGGGAGTTTCTCTTGGAGGGGGAAGATACCGCGAGTTTTGGGGCAGCTAAAGGATGGGGCTGGGGACAGCTGCTCTCTCTCACTCTCAGCATCAAAAGGAGGAGGGTCAAGCTGCTGTTTACTGTGGGGAGAATTCACTGTCACTACTGGAGTCCAGTCCTAGGCATCTATCACCATCTACTCATTTGTCCAGGAATTCTGAGCTCGCCTTCTCCTGCCCTGCTGGTGCTGGGCTGTGGCTGTCCCACACTCGATGCATCTTTGGCACTGCTCAGGGTCTTTGCTGCACTGTAGCCCTGCACCCCCTGCCCTGCCTGGACATCCAGCAGTTCCAGCTACCACTGTGGAGTTTCTGATACATCTTATCCACCAGCCCGGGATTTCTGCTCATTCCTGCTGTCCGGCTTGGTGCTCCTCAGAGTCCTGCAGGGGCACTGGGATCAGACTGCCCCAGGGTTTTGTGAAGCAAAGCCTCTCCTCCGTCTGTTCTCGAGGCTGTCACTAAGTTCCTAGTTCTGGTTTTGTTGTTAATGCTGTAGTTATTGTTGTTTGTTTGCCTCGTTACACATATTAGTAAAGAACTACCCCTTCCTACCCCTCATATCCTTGCCTGAGAGCCCCTTAATTTCAAAATTATAATCATTCAGAGGGAGGGGGTTTACATTCTCCACTCCAAGGGAGGCTTTTGCCTTCCCCAGCAGACACCCGTCTTTCAAACTAAGACAGAGGGAAAAACAGAGGGGAGCACAAGCAAAGCATGGCTGTGCTGCTGATTTGACAAGCCCACACTGACAGCTTCCCCCAGAGTGCTGTGAATGTTTCTACAGGGACAGCTACAACCACCCTCACATTCACATTGCCTTTGTAAGTCTGTGCTGATACCAAACCACAGCTACTTTGGGTTTACTGCCCAGGGAACACTCCTGCATCCAGCTGGGCTGGCTGCTTCCAGCTAATGTCTGACTCAGCCAAACACCACACTGACTACAGCAGCATCTACCACATCCTTTTATATATACTCAGTATAACTCTGATTGTTCTTTCTTCCCTTAATATATAACCTCTTCCTCTGTTTGATTTTTTCATCATTTTCCCTACACAAACAAACAAAATAACATCCTCAGATGGTTTTCATGACAGTCAGCAAAAAACCTGATGTACCTGGAGTGTAAAAGAGCTCTTTACTAAGAGATACCATGATTTAGAAAACAAGGCTGTCTACTGTATGCACTGAGTGAGGAAAATGTCCTGGGAAAAACAGTGTGCATTTATATGGTTGAAAGCTATCTTAATGTATATCCATCAGAGGTATTTTGGCATTTCTAGATCTTTGAAAGGTTGATTTTGCAGCCTTGAAAATACTCCTCCGACATATATTTTTAATCTTTCTTTATGAAGCCTTTTCTGTCATATAGTCAAGAGGAAAATTACTATGTAATGCAAAAAACACATGCAGCCTGAAGTGGACAACTGATTGCAGTAGCCAGTTAGCATCATTTCAGATTTTGTCTGTAGTAGTAAATATAACAGGCATTTATCCTAGAAGTTCATCCACACTCCATATCCATAAATTGTTAGAACTGCCTCTGGCATAGCTTCTTTTGGGCCAGGGAGCCTTGCCACCAGCTTGTTCAACAATATAAGAGAAGCCAATTAGCTCTTCCTTCACAAGTGGGTTCCACCTGAAGTAACATTTTTCCTCACATTTCTCCTTTTTACTCCAGATCCACTAGGTTTCCCAATCGAGTCTCCCAGCTCAATTTTCACTGTTACCTCCAAGCTCACCCCCCAGCTTTCCCTAGCGTCGATGTCCCAACTGATGACAGCTGACACAATGCACGGCTAGAGGAGCTACTGACTTTATCAAGTGCTGCAAGTACAGGGTGCAAACTCTTGAAGCCCAGTCAGGAATGCTACCCACAGCTGACAATGCAGCCTTCATCATAAACCAGCCCACAGGATTTTCATATACCAGATACCAGCTCTGTAAGCAGCTCTTTTGGAAACCGCATCAAGCGTTATCCACCACATAAAACCAGGAATAAAGAAACATTTACAAAGCTGAGCATTTTCACCCCTTGACATAATTAGTTTTTGAATAAAAATGGGGAAAATTCCAGACTACATAGCAGTTTTCATTCACATCCACTGTCATATTAAGAATATCCTCCTCATTTTCACTGAAGATGCTTTCATGAGCAAATTAACAGTTAGAGGGGTGAAAGGTGCACAGAACTGTACTTGCTCTGCTCACATGTGCCCCCGTGTAAGTATTATGGTAGTTGTACACAGGCTGATGAATCTGTTATCCAGTATAATCTGAAAGTAATGTAAAAATACAAGAGCATTTAATTGTCTCTCCATTTTTATCCCAGAATGGAAAAGAGAAAAGTGTCCTTATCTACCTGTTTCACAATATATTAAAGAATTCTTATCAGGTTTTTTGATAAATATTTCTTAATCTAGGAAAGCTTAGAAAGCTTAGGAAATAGATGGATAGTAAAAAAGGTAAGAGTCATATTTCATGAGAAATTCAGTTCAACTGTTTGAAGCTATTGGGATACCACTGTCATTTCTTGGACAGAGGAATTCCTTTCAGTTTGGTTTTTGGGTTATCAGAAGCTCTGGTAATAGATACAACATTTCTCTGAGTACAGAAGGCAGCAGAGAAACATCTCTATCTACTCCTACAGGAGATTGATATGACAAGGAGAGGTTGAGAGTCTCAGTGGGGACAAAACAGAATTACTACATTAAACTGTGTATCTATAAATGTATTTTCCAATAAGACCAGGGTTATGTGGAGTGCTGTCTTCATCTCAGGGGGATTCATAGGAATAAATAAGATACCAGCATTGTAAATGCCTCTTTTGGCAACTGCAATAGCTACTGTAGGTCTGGCAGTAACTCACATGAAGTTTTTAACTTTAAAGTCACTTTTATTGGCTGATGGAGTATAGGCCAGAAAAGCTGTATTTTCTTTCTCTTCAGAAAGCACTGAGGGATCTTTAAATTTCCACTTGAATAACCACCAGAAATGGGCACAAACCTGGTTTTGGATTTTTTTCTCATGTCTTTTTCAAGTAGGTCTTTTTCTCATATGTCTTTTGAAAACTGTTATCTGAAGCAGGTCCAGTTGATGCCAATCATGCACTCCTTACCCTCTCCTCTGCAATTCTGTTAATTTACTAATTTGTTCTGAGGTGGCTAATGCATTGTACCCTTTAATGCCTGAGAGACGCAGCAGTGGTCTGTACTCTGCTGAGTATTATATTCCACTCTACTCAAGACCTCCTTCTTCAGCTGAGGCACCATCTGGGCCACCCACCATATCTGGATTTAAGAGCTCCCTCAAGACCAAGAACAGAACATTTCTAACAAGGAGGTGACAGCTGAGTTTAAAAAAACCCCAACAACCAAAGAAAAAAAACAACAAAACACCTACACAAATTCTTTCATTTATTTATCTTAAAAACTCTTGAGAAATAAACACAGTAACACAGTGTATGCAACAGGCAGAGATGACAGTTCCTGGCACTGACACAGCCCAAAGAGGTAGAGAGTGTTAGACCAACACATGTACCAACCCCAGGCTGCAGCAGATTTAGACTGGCATTTGAAAAGAAGGGCACTGTATTTGGCACTTAAATTAGCATAGCAAGGGGGAAAGAAAATAGAGGACCAGAAAAAGAAGGGACATTCTATTCCCTCATCTCTTCAAATCTGACCAGAAATGCAGTAAACTCTGAAATAAACCATTTTAGCTAGCATGAGATGACAGCTGCCACCCTTTAAAAACTGGTAAGTGCTAGGTAAAATGACCATAGACATTATGTCACACAAGCTGTTTTTAAGTAAGAGAACAGAAGTTATCCCACAGTACATCATCAATCTCAATGAAACCAGTAGTGAAACCAACCCCAGAAGCTGCATACACAAGCAGGAGCCAGCCAAGCTTGACACAGCCGAGCTGCCTGCAAGCAGCTGTCGTTTGTTCCATAGAAGTGCCTATCCCATTCTTGCTGTTCCAGAATTTAGTACCCAGCCACATGTACAGAGGGTGACAAAAGTAATGTTGGTCAAGGTTGAAGCTTCTAATCCCTTGATTTCTCTGAAGAAGGAGACAGGAAACACAGACTCACAGATTGCCAGATTTTGGAAGTTGTTTTGTTGAGAAAAAGATACATGCCATGTACTTTCTCTAGAAAACTAGCATTAAAGTGGTTGATATAAAAGTGATTCTTTGTTCCTAAGAGATTTTGTTCAAAGCAACCTCTAAGAAACCATCACCCACTGAACAGATGTGTTACTGGGTTCACTTGTACCTGAGTAAGGGTACTAATAAGTTGATCTTTCCAGACCTGCAGGAGACATTTTAGACTATGCTCATCTGAGCAAAGGAGTGAAGTCTCTCTCTGCAGGAGCTCATGTGCATCCATGCCATATAAGCACCTCTGCTGGTGTCCTGAAGTCTGTCATCTTGGACATACTGCCCTATTACCATGTCTGCTTTCCACCTCTCTGTTACCTGCTTTGGTTCAAGCTGTGGAACCACAGTGCTGAGTTCCGCTACGAAATGCTGACATAACCTTTGAAACTCTGAGCTCAGAACAAGAAGGGCAAGCAGAGATCAGGATACTGAGCTTGACTTAGCATTAGAAGTCTCTAGGCACATGTTATGGGTAAGAAATATTTTGGGTTTTTGTTAAAGAAGAATATAGAATACTGCCCTGTCAGGACCTTAGACTTGCTTTAGAAGAGGGCAGATACCTATCAGGGACCAGTTCTCAGCTATTGGCCTGTAGTCTTACCTGTGGGAAAACTGATGCGACTTTTTGGAAATACCCATATAAAAGCTGAGACTTGGCGGGGACTGCTCTCTTGGGCTTTTGCCTTGACAGAGGTAAGAGGTCAGTCCTGGCTCCCTCCCAGCAGGGAGGGGGCTGGGATGGCCTGGGCTGCGGGCCGGGCCTGGCCGGGTCTCCGGGGGCCGCCACCTCGGAGCAGTGCCTGGCCAGCTGAGCTCCTTTCTTCCCCTGGCTGCCGGCAAAGGAGAAGCTACGGCTGGAAACACCCAGCTGACCCTGGGGCCTGCCCCACGCTGCCACATGGCCGAGGGAGATGCCCCCTGGGCCTCCTACCCCCCACCCTCTCTGGAAGCAGCACCAAGCCCAAGCTGGCTGTGCCCACCCCTTGAGACCGAGGAGTGGAGGGGGGAAGAAGGACCAGCTGCACAGGAGATCTTCGCTGCCATTTCTGAACTTTCTTTTTCACTGCATGGCTCCGAGATTTTTGCAGCTTCCACCGGGCAGAGACCACATGAATGTCTGCAGGCCCAGTGAGAATGTTAACTCTTTCCTGACACAGATTGAGACTTTTTAAAACTGTAACCCTCTTCATAGAGAGAGGAAAGGACAGACTGATTTGAAACATAGAGCAACAGCATGATAAGAAGTCAATGGAAGAACTGAAAAGGTTATTGGATGATTGGATAGAAGAAGTGGACATTACCGGACTTCTCTAAATGTAAACCATGGAGACTGAACTAAATATTCCTTTAAACCATAGAAAGAGAAACATTTTGGGGAGGTGATTGTTTAGATTTATGTGTGGATTCTTTGAGCAAGGTGTTGTGATGACTAAGGGAAATTGATTTTATGAGATGCTTGGACGGAGATTGAGATAAGTAGCCCTCCTCTCAATGAAGAGGCGAGAAGATATTTTTGTTCCCTGATGACAAAGAATCCTTTGCTTTTGAAGTGGTTCACCTTTAAAAATGAACACCCCAGCTTGCAGTGTTTGAGTATATGACCCATTGAGCAGCTTGGGAAACTGCTAAATGGTAGGAATCACAGAAGCAGGGTTTCCTACCAGGTAGCTCTTTGTGTGACAGTTAAGATCCACATGAGAACCTTTTTAAGTAGTTTGTAGGATCCATGGGGCATTTTGGGGGACTCTTCTCCCAGAGTGAGGAAAGATTATGTCTAAATGGTAAAACTGACTGAAAAATCATAGTTTTGTCTCTCTGTGTTGGTTGGAGGAAAGTGAACTGTTGTGGAGGGGGTGGGGGGGGAGGGGAAGGAGTGTTTTAAAGGTTTCATTTTGATTCTAATTTTTTCCTTTTCCTTTTGTGTGTTAATAAATCTATCTGGCTTTATCTTTAAGTTAAGCCTGTCTTGCCTTCCGTTCTCATAATCATATTTCACAGAAACAAGGTATTTAGACCACTACACTAAATTTAGCAAACAAAATTCAGCGAACCTGAAACCACTACATAAGTTGGTGTTTCTGCCCGGTTATTGAATTGTAATCCATGACAGCCCAACACTGATAACGTGTTACTGAATACATAGTGCTTTGTATCAATGAGAATACTGATGTCAGATAAATTGTGTTACCACAGGTGACATTAGGTAAAAATACATAGGATGGTTTTAGAAGGCCTGCTGACCTCAGCCCATACAGTTCCAGCCACCTAGGCACAGCTGAAAGCTTTAATCACAGGCAGAAATGTCACGACCAAAGCCTATCAGGAGAGAATACTCAGAGGAGAAAACAAATGAGCTATGACACTCAAATATTATACCCAACACACTGCAGAAGAGAAAGAAAACTCAGTTAGGGGTCCACTGTTTAACAGATCTAAGTTTGATTAAGCAGCGTAGCAATTGGTAAGATTATCTTCTCTTTCTGTTTCTCAAGACTGGTACTGCATGCATTTTCACTACATTCAATGTAGAAAGTATTCAATATCTGTTCATATTTCAAAAACTTTTTTAGAAAGCATTGCTAAGCTCCATGTTTACTGAGATAACTAATGGAACATGGCATTGACCTAGAGGTATTTAATGGCTTTGAATCAAAAGTCCCTTTTTTCACTTTCACATATTTATGCAGTAGCTAACAACATGTGAATGTAAATGCACTTGGTATTATCTCTCAAATAGAAAAAAAAATGTACATTTATATCAGTACCTAAATAATGAATCATGTCAAAATACTATATCAATTTCAGTTTTAGAAATTATAAAAAATGTGATTTAAAATGTCTCTCCCTTGTAGTACAAAATGGATTGCTATAATTGATCATCTGCAATCAAATACATAACTTGTACACTTCTTGAAGTCATACAGCTCATCATACAGCTTTTTTGATCATTTCCCGAAAGATTATTAGTGCATTTTGAATAGCTACCCTGCTTTTGATAGAGTTGCCACATTGTACTCCTGAGGTGATAATGTTTCAGGGAAAAAGAGAGAAGCCATTGCTATGTGCTGTGTTCTTGCACATCCAAAGCTGTCGGTGCAGGCACAGCAGCTTACATCCTTTATTCACATGCAGTGGTGTAAATCTGGCACCACCATTAAAGTACACACAGTTATGAATTGACATTAGAGTAAGCAGAATTTGGGCACAATGCATATTCCTTTTTATTAAAACTCCAAAGCATTTTGAAAGCCCTCAGGTAAGAAGTACTAAAAAAAATGTAAAGTATATTAACAGTTATCAATGGGCACACTTTCATACATAGAAAGTCTGAGTATAAACTGCAAAGGACTATGGAAAGGGAATACTGGATCCTGTGAGAGGCATCCTGTGAGCCATGTTTGTCTCAGCTCAGACATGCTAGGTGGCTGAATACATCTAAACTGGAGCTGAAAATCTGGTAGTCATGTATCAGTTTAAAGCATGTGATGACTGACTTGTGATCTCAAAGGTGCACACACTGACAATGACTGATATGGCCTCTGTTTTCATGTTTATTCAAATAGTATGAATATTCAAGTGCATCAAATTTACAGAGCATGGAGGAACAGTCCCTACACTGTCTTACTCCTTCTATGCTCTTCCCTTCCCAAGCAGTGGAATTAGGATGCAGGTCGCTAATGCACATCCAGCTGTTATCTCCCAGCTCCCTCTCAAGTCCACACAAGTGTGTGAGTGAGCAAGTACAGGGATCACTGCACTTTCAGTTGTGCAAATGCACATACCCGAATCTTCCTATCCGTGTCACTTCACACTTACCACATGGAATTATTTCTTTTAATTGTTTAGGGATGAGTATTAATCATATTTTCTGACAATCATATTGCCAGAGTAATTGCTTGAATAGAGTCCTAATATTTTTTAAGCCTCTCTTGCTTTCTCCTTCACTTTTTTTTCCTTACATTCTGCTATTTCTTTCCTTTTGTGGTTATTACACTATCCCTCTCATTGTGAATTTCATTCTACCCTCTCCTATCAGTAATTTTGGGGTTTTGTCATCCTTTTTTTCCAGCTGCTTCCCAGAGGAGGGTAGGGTGGCTCCATCACTCATCTGCAGATCCCTTGTCAATTCCAACGGACTCTAGCAGTCCCTTCAGATCCATGTGTCATGTTGCTAAGCAACATGCTTATTGGTAGGGCTTTTAAATATTGTTATTGTTGTTATTATTAGGAAAGGTAAACTTTGTTGTATTGCAACCATTTTAAACACTTTCATTACATAAGTGGCTTCAGTTCAACATACAGGAAAATGTTGCTCAGGGCAGTGAAGGAGCAAAGCAAACGAATCCTGCTGTGGTACAGAGATAATGTGAAGTTTGTCTGTATGGGTATTGCTGTACAAAAAAAAAAAAAATTGACAGGTATAACAACACAGCCTTACGTTTTGTCACTTGGAAAGCCCTGCATAAAGAATCTAATCCTGATACTGTGTCACACTCTTTGCCAAGTGACTGGTGGAGGATGAGGTAACATTAGCCTTAGAAGCTAAGGAAACAGCAGGAATATTAATGTTCTAATTAAAAGAAAGGAATCTTGCATGGCCAGTGAAGCTTCTCTGAAGACCAGGTCCTTGAAAGGAAGTTGCAACAGATGGGTACTAAAGAGATTTCTTTATTATTATTATTATTTGGTTTCCTAATATGATTAGATTGAAGCAGTTAACTCAATTTCAAAAAAGGCAATTTTGCTATAAGCAGTTACTTATATTGAGAAAGGCTAACAAGACTTGTGAGCTAAGAGCCTGGATTTTAATCTTGGTCCATCAGAGGCTTTCTGTGTAACATTAGGTGAGTGATTTATGTTCTTTTCTTGATTCTCCTGACCTAAACTTTACGTGTTTCCCTCCTAGTTCTTAGGATTCACCACAGCAGAGTCAACCAGCACTTCAAAAATATGGAGTTCTTTCAGTGGAAAGTGCTACATAAACTGATATTTTAAAGGAATAGTAGTTCCTACAAAAATATTTTCTGACTCATACAAGGCACTTTTGCTCTCCACTTGAAAGATTATTTTTGGTACTATTTCAGCCCTCCTCCAGGTGTATGACTGAAATAATCAAAGTATGTACATGGATTTTATGCTTATGAGAGATGCTAGTTTGAAAGGTACAAAGACGGAAGCAATGTAACCACAGAGGAGATCCAAAGTTAGTGTTAAAAAGGCATGAAGCCAGTGACTATTCCTAATAGACAATGCTGCTTCTCATCTTGACAGTATTTTTCCCCCGTATTTGTATAATCATCTCTCTTAATCCAGACATTTAGACACTTGCCTCATTCAAATGTAAGGTCTTAGGCATCTCTAAGGGACTGTTTCTCTGTTTAGATTTAGGCATGTAAGAAGGAGGAAGGATGAAGAAGATTACAGTCTGTCAAACAGAATTTATTTCTTCTATGAGAAAAATACATTTCAACAAATATTAAAGGAATTCCCTTGCTCTAAAAAAGTTAAAGGATCAGGAAAAAAGAACAATAACAAGTGATGCAGAAAATGTTTATATTCTGGGCTTCACTCCTCCCAAAATTAGTTTGTTGAGGCTTAACAAAATTAAATTTAACAACCAGCAGGAAAGTAAGCCAAAAAAGAGGTTCAATATTTAGTAAATAAATGTATTCAGTTCAGCAGGGTCTTATGATATTCACCACAATCACTAGGGTAAAGGAATTAGGACAAACAATTTTCATCCCTTTGGGTTTAAGAACATTATCAGAAGTCTCCCTAGTTTTAACCACAGAAGTCCCAAAGGACTGGAAATGGGAATCTTTGAAAATGGGAAGGTGTGGGGTGTGTGGGCAGAGGGGTTAAGGGAAGGATCCAGAGAATTACTGAGCACTTGACCTCGATTCCCAGAAAGACTCTGGAACAAACTCTTAAACAATCAATTCAAAAGCAGCAGAAGACAGTAAGATGATAAAAGACAGCTCACTTGAGTGTGTTAAGAACTGATGATTTCGAATCTATCTAATGTCCTTGTCTGCCAATATAATTGGCATAATGGATTAAAGGGAAGCAGTAGATATAATGTATCTTGCTTTAGCAAGGACTTAGAAACTGTCTTGAGACACATTCTTGTAAAAAGGCTGAAGAAATATTACCTAGATCGATTGTTCTCACAGCCTAAATACAAACAGCAGAGCTACGTGGGCCACTTCAAAGCAGCAGCTGCTCAGGCACCAAAAGCAGTAGGTGTGAGACATGGTACTTCAGGCTTAGCTGCAAGAGCAGGGTGAGAAAGAAGATGTGGCTACAGAGGTCAGAGGGGTTTAAGTGAGTGGCAGAAAGGGAAATGGGAAGTGATGTGTGATAAAAGGAAACAGGGGCAGTGAAAAATATACGTAGGATCTTGATTTAAATACTCACCTCAGGAACAGGCCAGGTAGGGAACACCAAGCTGGAGAGGCAGAGATGGGTAGTGGATTCTAGGTTAGAAATCTGCACAGGTAAATTAGGAATCTCCACTGGTAAATTTAGTGTAACTAAATGCATTTTTGTTCAGGCAGCAGTAGTGAGCTGCAAATCCATTGTAATATTGTCTTGTGCCTACATTTTCAGGATGTTTGGAATTATGGCAATTGATCTGTACTGGAGCTAGTGCACTATTGCTCTGTCAGAGCTGCCCACAGTCCAGAAAACCTGGACAAATATATATATATAAAAAAATAAATTTCAAAGGCAAAAAAATATCCTGATTGTTATGATAAACTCTTTAGTGGAGACAGAGAATGAAATGCCACATAGAAAAGTTGTAGAAATGCTGTCTTTCAAAACGTCTGATGCCTCTGATATACATCTCTGAATGAATCTTTATGCTGCTTCATAAGAGAGGATTATGCTGGATAATTCTGTGAGGTCTTTTCCAGTCCTGCATTTCCATGGGGACATCCTTTTATTGGCAGTTTAAAGAAGTGGCACTGCACTCTCTGGACAAGGTCCAGTGAAACAAAGGACAATCCTGCCATTAAAGCCCAGACTTGCAGGAGACATGCAGGCTGAAAAAGTGGACTTCTGTTAGCCAGAGCCCCACCTGAAAAATATGCTATTAGGAAGTCTGCCTATTATCTGCTCTCCTTCGCTATTCTCAAAAAGTTTAGAGAGTGAAAGGAAAAACATATATATTTGACGAGTTAAAAATGTACTGCTAAGTTGGTGAGTGCTTTAACAGTCAAATAAAAATATAGCAGTTAGCATTAGCCCAGTTTCAGGAATATCAACACTTCTTGTCCAAATTGACTTTAAAAAAGCCCATTTAATACCCCTAAAATTGTTATACAGGAAAGCCTACAAATACAGACCCCTTTTCCTGGATGGGTATCATGCTTGTCCTTCCAACATAGTTTGGTGAATGCAGACAGACAGCTTCCTACCCCTTGAGCAGTAGAGGCAGGAGACATGACAAACAACCAGCACCCTGCCATCCTCAGTGCGAGGAGCATGATCCTCGTGGTGGGGCTTTTTTCCCCTTAGTCCTGGGCTTGCTTGTTTTCCTGTTCCTGGACTGCCAGCAGCCATTTGGCAGTGGCCCCCAGTCCCACACACACAAAGGGCAGTGGTTTGGCAGGCAGTGACTGAGGAGGGGCCACCCAGAGCTGAAGCTGGGGCAGGAACACTGCAGCCATCAGCACCAGCTCAGAGTTTAAACCAGCAACACTCAGCCCAGGCCGTGGTGAGGCTGAGGCCCTGCGCTGCTGGGCCTTATCAAAGCAGGCAAAACAATCTCAACTCATAAAATTGTACCCAGTTTACTTTAGTGGCAATGTACATAAACTTTTATCTAGTGATTCAGAGACTTAGATGAATAAAGACGGAGTACCAGTGGAAACTATTTTCTTCTCCTTTCCCCAGGCTCAGCTTCAGGCCATAGCTCAGTTTCTCCCTCCAGCAGCTCTCCTCCACCCTTACTCACCCCAGCTCCCTTATTTTCAGTATGTTTGCACTCTGGCCCTCCTAAAGCCTTGGCTGAGGGGATGGACGGAGCAGGAGGTTGGAGTCTGGATGTAATGGCTTCTCTCTGCCTCTCCTTTCTTCTTACTCATTGTCTTCTGACTGCCCCTCTGCTCATCCAGAGCTTACCCATGACTAGACGCCCTCAGGAGTGTCCCTGCTCTGTCATGGGCCACCCACAGCCACAGTCCCCTCAGAGCCACCCTTGCTCAGCCACAGAGCACTCCTTTCCAAGAGTGAAAGTCCAGCTGTGTCCCCAGCAAGTGTCCCCTTCTGCACCTCTCCTTCTGTGTCTCCTCAGATGTATCCTCATGCAACTCCTCAGGTGAATTAACAGGAATCTCTTACCTCTGCCAGCTCCCACCCTGTCTTGGACACATCTAAGGATCACGCTGCTCCAACTGGCTGCAGTTTTGGGGCACTGTGCGGTGTTCCAAGCTGTGGCCAAGTCCTATGGAACTAGCTGTGACCTCCCCAGGCATACACTCCAACAGGTATGCTGCATGCAATCTCTAATAGGAAAATTAATATTCAAGACAAACCAACATGTCATAAGAAAAAAGCAATGGGCTTCAGGAGACATCATGGGCTGTGAATTGACATAAAGATAGGAAAAGGGTCCCCTGTGTGGGCCCCCTGAGCCTGCTCTAAACATAGAAATCAAATGGTTCCCAGACAAAACTGCATAGAATCTCAGCTCTGAAGCACTGGGGACTGAAAATGAGGTTAAGGGTAATTAAGAGTGACAGAGCAAAATTCCTTTAGTAATCTGGAATTTATATATTTTCTCTTTTTTAAAGTTTGTGAGACATTCTGCTGCTAAAGTCAACACTGCGAATTGTTTCTTCAAATATTGCAGATATTTGGCATGACATTTTTAATTAGTCAGTCTTTATAGACTGAGCAGAACAACCACTTGAAACTGGCACAGACTAGCTTATTTTTAAAAAAAAATCTAATAATGCCCATATACATTCTTTAAAAGAAAATTAATCCTTTAGAATAGTAAAAGTCTGTATAATTAGGAGAAATGGAATCCAATTAGGTGGCAAAAAATCAAGGAATCAGCAAATATCTTTGACACTGACATCTATTTGGCTGGGGAATGGCATGGCAAGGAAAATGGTGTGCACTCTATCTTTATTCACTTTGAATTTAAATGACCAGGACTTCAATGACTGTTCAATATAAAGCAACCCTGCAGAGAATGTGAGTTACAGCCTTACTTCATCTAACTTGTGTTTGTATATCATATTTCTTAAATTCAGAAAAAAGAAGTTCTCACATAAAGCATAAAAGCCATTATTTATATTCTCAATATAGATTAGACTGCAGTCAGAAAGAAATAGAGATATCTACAGCAATTTAGGGCCTTTTTTGCATTGATTTATTGATGGCTACTCAAGATTTCAGCTGCACTAGAAGATGCAAATTTTCACCCAAGATCACAGTTATTGCTTTCAAATCACCAGATACATTGCATCAATGGTTATGGATATTGCCTTCATAAGAATAAAAAAATCAAATTGTAGGCATTGAATCCAAAGCTGCACTGGAAAATACCTTCCTTATGGCATACACTGAAATGATCATTTGTTGTTTCTATAAATTAAGGCTGTGTCAGTCAATCATTTTTTTTAATGACTGCCTCCAACCTGCTGGCAATTCTTTAGAAATGGGCATCTTCAGCCACTCACAAGGGACAATCTGTGCTCACTATCTCACCAATTTATTCTCACCCATAGCCAATGAGGCAAATGATTTTCCTGCTGGGTTAATGACCTCTGATTGTGCTGTTCCTGCAATTTCACTAGCCTGGCCTCAAAATAGGCAGTGGTCTGATGCAGGTCAAGATAGGGAATCCACGTTAGAGTCAGCATTTGTTTTTGGAAAAAATCCAAGGATATTTAAAAGTGGAATAATAGGAACAAACATGCCGCTTATAAAGTTTTGTTGAAGAACAGAGGGTAATTTTAAAATTATTTTAATAGACAATATCATCTTCAAGGGTCAATTCTTTCTGTGGTGACACAAGCAGGCTGGAGACAATAGTCTTTCCAGGCTAGTGGTGGCTTCCCTCTCCTTGCTCCTGCTTTGCTTCTGTTCAGGGAGGAAGGGAAGGGAAGGGAAGGGAAGGGAAGGGAAGGGAAGGGAAGGGAAGGGAAGGGAAGGGAAGGGAAGGGAAGGGAAGGGAAGGGAAGGGAAGGGAAGGGAAGGGAAGGGAAGGGAAGGGAAGGGAAGGGAAGGGAAGGGAAGGGAAGGGAAGGGAAGGGAAGGGAAGGGAAGGGAAGGGAAGGGAAGGGAAGGGAAGGGAAGGGAAGGGAAGGGAAGGGAAGGGAAGGGAAGGGAAGGGAAGGGAAGGGAAGGGAATCTATATCATGGATCAATTATTTTGGTAAAATTGAATATTAAACATCAGCGTTTACAGCCATTTTATATTTCCCATAGCCTCATCTGAGCAGAGGAAGGACCTTTTGGTTGAAAGCTCGTGAAGAAACACAAAGTTATTTGAAAGACATTACCAGCAGTAAAATCCCTTCTTGGTCTGAAAATGAGAATTTATTTCCACTAAGAATACCTTTAATTTTATCTAGAGATCATTGTGCAGAATCTGGGGTAAATGTAACATACTTCTGTAAGAAAGACCTTGAAATCTAAAGATACATATATAAGTTAACAGGCTGCAGTTAGAAATCTGTTATAATTAAGAGCTGGTTGAGGAAGACAGTTCATGTTTATAGGCTGAGACTTATCTTGAAACATCTTGGAAAATATGTCATATGCATCAAATGGCAGTAGAAATAATGGTATGTTTACTTACAAAAAGTCCCTGGTTCTCAGGGACTTATTGGGCACTTCAGAAAAACAGAACAGAACGTTTCTATATAACCACAGTAAATTACCGTCTTTATTGTTCCACCACCATTTTTCTCTCCTTTACCTGGTCTTATCCACACTGTGCATTAATTAATCACCATTATATAAAACTTAAACCTTAAATCACATTGCAGAGTACTTAGGATTCAGCCCATTGGTTAGTAATTAACCTACCTTGCCTTTAGCCATAAACCTTTACATTGCTGCACTGCTTTTGATATATGAATCAACAAGTCTGAAAGTCTTAAACTCTGTTCAGATTAATAGCTGACCAACTATAAGATAGATTTTTCCATTTAAAGACACCTATTACTCATTGAAACTTACTGCTTTCTCAAAGGTAGGTTAATGTGACACATAACTGTGACTTAAGGTACCATGAAATTTCGGATTTCACCCACGAATGACAGTGATAGTATTCCTATTGATTTGCCACCACTTGCAAGTTGCTATGTTCTGTATATTCCTGCCAATAAAGCTCTGTAGGTTTCTGCTGATCACCTAGGGTAGCTCAAGGCAATCATCTGCATCTCCTATTTGCCTCTGTGGGTACAACTTGTCAGTTTAAGAAAGAACACGGAGCCAACCATGTGCGTTACATCCTTTCATGTAAACAGGACTCCTGTTCTCACTCACAACATGTCTCAGCCCTCCCTCTGGACTCTGAGCACCTCTGGGAGCACCTTTGGGCCTGCAGGGTAGAGGTATTACTGAGAAGAGGTAAGGTTCAGGTCGAACCACTTCCATTCTGCCTTGCCACAAATCTGGTAACTGCATTTACACTGTTCCTCCTTCAACCATGACAGAGCTCCCACCAGGCTCTTGTTTCTTACTTGCTTTCCAGAAACCTCTCACTTCTGGTAGCACAAGAAGGACTTCTTCTTTGCTTCATTCCTTTTCGACATGAGGCTGACCTTCCCCAAGAGAGGCTGAGCCATTTTTGCTGTTCATTTATACTCTGTGGACTGGGCAGTGTGAAAGCAGCACCTGACTGATTTTCATGAGGCAGTGATGATGGAAGCTGTATATGGAACAAAGCTGTATATGGAACTACTGGCAGCTGATTTCAGGAATAATCATACCTGTTTATCCAGTAAGGCCAGAACTGAAATGGAAAGGATATTTTCTCTAGGCTGTTTTGGTTTGTTGTTTTTTTTTTTTTCCCCTCCCTTTGTTGCAAAATAGGATTCTGTTCTTTGGAAGCACTGGCTAAGCAAAAGGGTAAGGAAGAAAAGAGAGGGAAGGAGAGAGGAAGAGAGGGAAAGGGATAAAGGAGAGATGGAATGAAAGGATTAGGGAAAAGAAGTGGAACTTCAGCTCAAGGCATTAGGTAGATGTCAAAGTAGCAATCCCTAAACAAAGGAAAATCAAAGTATCATCACCAATCTTATCAATATAGTTCTGAAACAAGAAAGTATGGGGACCTAACTGGATCTGGATTAAATGCCCCTCTCTTTCTTTATTAGTCAAACTTCAGAAAGAGATCTGTGGCCCACTTAAATTACTAAAATTTGAATTGCATTTAATTCCCAGTTGATTACAAGCAATTGATTTGGTTGCATCACAAGGAAATTAGTAAGATTAATTGAGGGGAAAAAAAACATATGGAAAGACTTCTTGGCTCCTGCACAAACACTGAGGGAAAATAAGGACATAACAGCCTGTAAGCAGTTACTATCTTATCAAATTTCTCCTAAAGTGAAATATTTTAGGAACAAAATAACTGCTTGCATAACTAGGGACATTTCCACAAAATCAGAATGACCTTAAAACAAGATTGCGCGTAAGATTATTTATTTAACTATGTCCCTTTAAAAGAAAAAATCTCATGCTATGAAATAGGAGCTCATTAGATCATTGCTTAGATAAGCTCTTTTGGACTCTTTATTGATATTTTTTACCTCCCACAACCTCATTAACAGACTGGCAATGTTCTTGCTTATTTTTCTCATTCCTTGTGGAATACATAGATTTCAGATCACTTTTATCCTTAACTTACTTTCTATGCTGGAATTAATCATTTTTTTTTCACACACTTAAAAAGCTAGAAAAACGCACCACCTCAGATTTCATTTAAAATAATTACCTTCAGTATGAATAATAAAAGAGTACATTACTGACATGTGGAGGTGGTTTTATTTACTTGATATTCTTTGTCTGACCAGCAGTAGCATAATAGCAGGAATATTAAAAAGCAACAGGGAACTGACATCATCCTACTTTTACAGGACAACTATTCTTATGGAAAAAAAAGGAAACTTTCCCTGAAGGGAAAGCATGTTCTTGGCAAGGCCTTGAGCTGTGACTCAGGGTATCAAAAGTCATCTTCCCGTTCCACCACAGATTTTCTCCATTATCTTGCACAAGATTGCTTAAGCTGTGTGCCTGAGCAAAAGTTAAAAATATCTGCCTTCCTTTGACTGCTGTCATGACTATTTATCACATGCTTTTCAAGGGAAAAACTATTTCATCTCTCTGCGCATGTCTCTGCAGAGACTAAGCTGCCAGGAAGGCAGACATAGCTTGTAGTGCTCCCTCTGTCCATCACAAGGAGAACACAATATCCAGAATGCTCACTACATTGTGTTATGGTAGATTTTGGAGCTGAGTCCATACAGATTCCTGACAATTGGAGCACTTAACCAAGAAACCGATGAGACTCATAGTGAAGTTATTGTTCTCTATATTGTGACAAGTCAGTCTAATGTATTTTTTCAAAATATCACTTGGAAAAAACCCCAATAATTAGTTATTAGGAAGCTATGCCTAATTACATAAAGATATAGATTTAGCTATGCATACATATATGCTTCTCAAATGCAGGCTTATTTTTGCTGGTAATTTCACAAGTTGAAATGAATGCTTGCTCTAATGGTTAAGCTTAAATTCAGAATTTTCCAATTTAAGTTAAAGAATACAAACATACACAGTTAAACCATTAGTCAGAAATACTACTTTTGTCTGGTCTTCTTACAGTGCCCACTAAAGGAGATGTCTTTGCAAAACATATGGAATTTCACAGGACACAGGATATTCTAAACCTGAAACTGAAAAATAAGTTTAGGAAAAATAGTTCTAGCTTTAAAGCCTTTATTTTTTAGGTGAAGGTTAATCTCTGTTCTACCCTCTGTACTCTAACAGTACATGACCCAGAAAGGCAAAGTGTGATTAGAGATCAGACTAAAACACCTACCTTTACATGTGTACACAAGCGTCTACAAGTACACAAGATGTCCAAGTTCCTACTATGGTCAAGGGAGATCTATCTAGTAGAATCAGTGGTGACTCAGGATTAGTTCAAATCACTTAGACATCTGACTTTGGTTAGAAAAATTGCATTTTAAACTTTCTTAGCTGTACTGATTACGTTTCCAATAATGTGGGTTGAATCCTGCCTTTTTTATCTCCAGTTGACTACTCACATACAGTGTGTGTTCTGTTAATAAAAACTGATATCTTGCAATCCTCTGGATACCACCAGACAGTTTGGGTAGTCTTGTAATAAGCAGCACTGCAAGGCTCTACTTCATGGGTGAGCTGCACCTATCACAGCTGTTTATGTTTTGAAAAAGTTAAACTTGTAGTTACACCTCCAGGGCTAATGAAGGCTTGATATGGTTGATGGCTCAGGGGCAAGGTCTACACACAGAAAACAGAGTAGTGCCCATAAAATCCTATCCTGGGTGCTGCTAAATGATTATCCAAGAGAAAAAAAGGATTTGATGTTGCAGCCACACACAACATCAAATCACAAGTCTTGTCCAAAAGGTGTCAGAAGCATCACCTCAGCCTCTCCTCCCTGACCGATGCTTTATCCAAGTCGCTAGCATGAGCACAGTATGGTCCCTACCTGGCTGGCTGTCAATTGTGCCTCTAAATTGGCTGGATGATGGCTTCAGTATTTAGTCTCTCAGGCTGGCATGGTGATGGAAAGCTGAATGTCAGTAGAACATCAAAATCACTGCAGTATTTTTCCACATTGTTACCCGTTCTTGTGGCCCAATAGAGAGATGAGATGTTCAGCACACAGCTTGGTATAAATGGGAAAATTACAAATGAAACTGCTGGGCACTTTCACAAAGTGTGCTGTGAGATAAGTATCGTCAGCCATGTAAAATGATTTTAATATTGTCAATAATAAACTGTCCATACACTTCACAACTTCCACATGAAACATCCTTAGCCAATCTCCAAACAAAGTTGATATTATTAAAAGATGTAGGAAATTGAGAGGTACTTCTCATTCTGGTGTGAGTTTTGCCACTGCTTTTCATAAGAAAAAATCATGAAGGCCCAATAATCAGGTGGACATGAAGGAAAATATTGAATATCAAGTTTAAGGATTAAAGAGCCTAGAAGACCACAAATCTAATAATTGTTTCTTACAACTTGATGTTTTCCTTGGCATGCTTACAGAATTACTGTGGTCTCCTACTGCACATTCAAAGCTTGAGCACTCCCCATCTGTTGCTGATAGCTGGGGTCCCAAATGCTCACATTTTCAAGAGTGTGCCAAAGCACTGAGTCACTCTTTTATTATCTCCAGCATACTGTTTTCAAAAGTGTTTAGGACACTGTCTCGCAAAGTCATTGGTGAGGCAAATTCCTGCTACTGGTGAAGATTTTAAGAGGGAAGTGTGTGTGGAGGGGTTTTTGTGGTTATTTATCTTTGTAGGAAGAGACAGGGATATGTGTAATTCAGGTTCCTAAAAGATATGCTTCCATTCTTAATAATTAATTTATTTAATCTTGCCAGGCAACTAGTCATAAACTTACCTTCTCTTTTTACTCATTTGTCCTCATGAAGTGGTCTTTTAGGACTATCATGGAATATTGTAATTTATATTAATTATATGTTTATGATTCCAAGAACTGTTTGTTCTTCAGTACATTACTCAGTATCTTACAGCATTTTTTGGGTTTGTTTATTATAGTAATACTTAAAGTCTACTTTCTTTCAAACTGGCATTTAGAAACAAGTGCCAATACAGAGACACATAATCCAAGGAAAAATATAAACTTTTTTAATATTCATTATCAGCCATATCATGATACCTTATTAATACCTCAAAAATAATAAGAATCAAAGTCAGATGTACATGATAGGATAAAACTAGAAGCACCTTTCAGGAAATCTTTCTTAATTTTAAAAGAGATTGGAATCTATTCCCTTGTAATCCAGGTCAGGCTAACACTACTCAATGCATATACATAAAAAAATTTACTTGCTTTCATCTGTGAAGGGTGATGCAAAGATCCCTGCACCAAGGAAGAAAAAGGCTGTCATCCTATATGGTGAAATTTAGATATAATATGGACATCCAACCAAGAGCTGAAGATAGAATAAGCCATCTGACACTTTATCCAAATCAACAGGCAGTCTCAGCTTGGATGTGCATTGTGCAAAAAAAGAGATACAGGGTTTCTAGATCCCAGCTGGCTCTTGCAGTGCCAATTTGGATTTGCCTTTACTGCACTTCAGGTTGCTCTATACATATAACCTTGAATAATGAGGTGGGAATACCTGATTTTAACAATATTTATGTCTCATTACTATAGTATGTACAAACTTCAATCTTTAATTAAACAAATACATTTGTGCTTTTTTGTAACGGAAGAACTGAGACACTTAGTACTACAGCAGATCTGAAGTTAATGCATAACTCCAGCTACTGGCCTATCACACGATACTTCTCCTCACCATATAATTTTACAAGAAAAATTCAATTTTACATGACCATATGAAGCATTCTAGGTAGTCTGTAAAGGCTATCAAGTATGATTTCTTTTGACTATGAAGCTTTTTCCCTCATTACAGTCAAACAAACTGTTCCATCCATGTAACATGGCCCTCAGACCTTGAAGTACTTACAAATCTATTATTTTATGAGAGTAACAGCATTACTTACAGAGTAAGTAGCTAAGAATGTTATCAGAAATATGCCATTATGTACATCTGTAGGATTTGTCACAAACTCTACAAGCAATCCTACTCTTCAAAATATTCTATTGACTATCAAAATTGGTGCCAATAGTTTCATGTGACAGGCCTGCCTCAGTCTTTGGCACAGAAAATGTGCCACATATCCTTGTTTTACAAGGTATCTGTCTAAAATTATATGATTGTGGCCTTCCCGTCTCCCATTTGCATCAAGATACATCTAGCCCGTATGATCCATGAGAATTCATGTGACAGAAAAAATAGAAAACAACAAACCAACGGTCAAAACACACAGGACTAGAACAGTAAAAATGCAACAATGTGGTGAACAATGACACAGCGGGCATGCACTGTAAAGCAGTTACTGTCATAGCATGACAGTAACAGCATATGGAACAGGCAAGATTTTAAAATTAACACCCATCCATCCCCTCAAGTGTAGGACTTGGGAGGGCAAAGGCTGCTTCCATATGTTGCAGGGAAAAGAATAATTTAACTTCTTGACATTACCATATTTCTTTTGCATCTCTACCCCATCAACTAAAGTTGAGTGAAAACTACTGATGAAGCCACACAAATAGAGCATTACCCTGAATAACATACCATAATTTTGGTACTGTCTGCCACTGCCCAAAGGCGAAAAAAACAGTTTCATCTATGTTACCTTAGTTACTTTCATTGACTTAGTTGTCTAAATAAAGTAGCAAAGAATATCCTTCTGCAGATTCTTCTTTGTTTCTCAGCAGTGATGCCAAAATGATTTTTGCATATTTGTAGCTCTTCATACATATTCGTAGCTCTGTAGACTACTTCTGTATAGTTATATAGTTCCTAGATAACTCCAGTATTTTCCTACCCTGACAGGCAGAAAGACAAGACACATTCCAAAGGCTCCTCTCCTATCTTACCTCCTCTGGGAAGGTTAAAACCAGTTTCTTGAGATACTTTCTCATAAACAAAGAACAGCTAGTACAGCTAGTAGCAAGAAAGGGGGAGTTCCAGAAGAAGTGGAACCAAGGCAGGGAATTACCTCATTACTTGTGCTTCTAATTGGGAATTCTTGTCGATTATACTAATTTTCTAAACCTATAAAACTGTATTTGCCCTATGTGGGGCAGGCACTTTTCCCTGGAGGCCTCCAATTAATGAACAGATTTTATATTACCCCCATACTAATATTGTCTCAGAAGTATGTGTTTTATTTCTAGGTCTTTAAGGTCTTTTGGGCATATTTCTGTGCATGATTCAAAATTACATGGCAGGAATTCTCCTAGGACCTTCTACTAAAATGCTGTTGGTCTTGACTCTTTGACCAAACAGAGAGACAGCCTTAATCTTCAGGGTGAGGTGCCTTCCCAAGCAGAGAGTGGGAACAGGGGAATGAGGAAACAGGGAAGTCTGCCATCCAGAAGTGAGAGAGAAGGGCTCCCAAGCAACAGGGGTCTCTCTTCCATACCACAGAGGGGCCATGACCCTGCATCTTAGGTAATCAGATACTTTCAATCGTTCATAATGCATCAAGACCTTCAGCTGGTACGTAAACATAGTGCCATCAGATTCAGAGACAAGACAATTTATCCAGCTAAGGATCTGGCTTGAAATCAACCGAGAGGGGGTTTAAAACATGTCTTCTGATGATATAACTAGATAGCACACAACTATAAGAGCCAATTCCTTTCCTTTAAATTGAAATTTTGCTGCTGCATAGTGGAGAGGGAGCACTGCCTTTGTTCCAGGACAAATGCAGACCTGGATGAAGCATTCTAATTCTAATTTGTTTCTTACAAATTTCTGGGTTTGGAGGTCATGTCTAATTGCCAGTCTCATGTGCATGTAAGGGAGCGATATTTTAGTTATAATTAGTATAAATAATTACAGGTATACAAAAAGGCAAAACCCAAAAATGTCTCATAAAGCATTCTTTGTGCCATGTGTTTCTGTGCACTGAATTGATTTTCAGTCCACACAACCTCTTTCATTTTACCAATTATGAACCTCAGCCTAATTTGGAGCAAACATAAACAGCAGGTGAAGATGCGAAAAGAGCACTTGCTTCTGACAAACATTGTGAATCTCCCTTTTATTTTTAATACTGAACCATAATCTGCACAGATGATAAGGTAATTAAAACATAATGGATGTAGGGTAAATTATAGTGACTTATACGGTTTAGGAGAAAGATGCTTCAGAGTAATGTATTAATGCCTGAGAACAGAAAATAGTCATTATGCATTACCAGGCCACAGCCAGATGGCTACGAATTATAAACTGTTAAGGAATTTTTTTACTGAATCAGACATAGTAATCTTCATAAAAGAACCAACAAGAAAATTCTTTATCATAATTAAAACAAGGGCAAACTTGTGACTTAAACTGCAAGATGTCCAGGTGTGGGGAAAAATTCATCTTCTCTCAAAACACTGAATCCTCTCCTGAATGTGATCCTCTGTATACTCAAGAATATACCGGTTGCTTTAGGTTAATCCCTGTCATGGTGGCCATTAAATTTCAAATTAGTTTTAAACAGCCATCCCATTTCTTAAACTCTACAATGACTCAGAGCAAACAGCCTGTGACAAACCAACAGTGCATGAGACAAAACCTGGGGACAACCCATGTACGTCATGCTGGCAGTGCTGTTGCTGTCTAAGCCCTTGTGCAGACTGAAAGGTGCCCATACCCAACTCTGAATCCATCCTCTGAGAGAAGGCTTGTAGAATAAGCACAGAAGACTTCAGTTTAGCAAACCTAATGGTGGAATAAAGGCTTGGGGAGTGGACAAGAAGTTAATGCATCTGTTCAATCTTACTCATTTAAAAACTATGGTTAAATGAAGAGCTCCATAAAATGGTTTCAGATATGCATAATTGAGCCTAATAAATGTTTTAGTGTTTTATTAGTAATTCTTAGAGTAGAATTCCACTGTAATGTAATATTATAGTCTTCATTATATAATCTTGTCTAGTAAAATTCAGCTGACAATTCTATTTCATTTTTTTTCCTTTGGCACCTTGTTTAGATTTCCATTTTAACTTGGACTTTAAGATACACTTTGGCAGAAATTTTCCTCACATGGAACATCCCATTTAAAAATTAATACCTTGCTGGCTCTGCTAATCAAACAAAAGAGTTTACACTAGTGTTTTAAAACCAGAGTGCATGGTTCATTAAAACCCAGCTTCGCTGATCTTAAAAGAGAGGTGAATGTAAATGGATGCAAGGGAGACTGAGCTGCTATTACTTTTATTTCTTCTCTACTCCTACAGAACCTGATTCATTTACACTGCAACCTTTAACCCTGACCTTTTTAATTTGACCCACTACATGTAATAACAAAGTTATCTTTGCTGGTGTATATGTTCCTATGCTAAAGGAGAATACAAGAGACTCAAGGACCACACTTTAAATTAATGCTTTTCTGCTTTGATTGTCTCACACCATTCTGCTGGACTCTGAAAAAGTAAATTCTAAAACTCTAGTACAAGCAGTGATCCAATTTAAAAAATGGTATAAAACAAGGTTGTAATATACCTAGCCTAAGAGATATTATGGAGATATATATTCCCTCACTTAAACTTCAGCAGATCATATCTGATTTTGGCTTGTAAGTACAGAAATATCACTCCTAATGTATAGATCTATGATAGTACTTTCACCACCGTAGATTATGATGTTTCTTCCACATATTTCACTCACTACATGAAACTCCAGTCTACAGATGTTCAAGCTGAAATAACTATTATTTGCAAGTGTCCTGTTGACATCAACAAAAGGCTCAGCTAAACCACCTCGAGACAGCCTCTGAAAACAAAATCAGCACAAACCATGACTATGTAGGACTCTAATTTACCTTTGTCAGTGGAGTTATTTACTACATAGTCCTTGTCCATCCTGCAAGCATTCCATCCCTTTAAGGCCACATTCAATTACCTAAACAAGGAGCTTGATTGGATCAGGTCACCTCTACACTATTCAGCCCCCCAGAGCTCCCTCCACATCCAATCTGTCACCACCCTGTAGCTCCTTTGGCTATGCATATTTACTTACAAGACCTAGAATGCTCCTTCAGATTAGGAGGAGGCTCTTCCTCTGCTGTGTTCCACCTAGAATGGGGTTAGACAGGGCTCATGGAACATCAATTACACTAGATAGATTTGTCACTGATGGTGCAGAATAAAGTTATTGCAAACACTGTAGGAATCAAGAACCTAATTTACTGCTCAGTGTCTAGATGTGGCTCCCTATTTTACCTTAGTATGTTCTGGCAGAAAGAATTCACAATGTCCAGGAGCACTAATGATTGGAAAACTCTTAAAACACTTTATTTTGCATAGCTTTTCATTTTAATTTGTCTACCAAATGTGTTAATTTAAGAATTATATGATTAATTATGGAAATTGTCTTCACCAAGCTGGTGTTAATATATTAATTTGTTGCCATGTCAATATTCCCTTTGCAATTTCCCATATGCAAACAGTTCTTGCAAAATCAAACACAAATATATTGGTTATGTTTGTCTTTAACTAAATTTGCCAGCTTATTCTAGAAGACAAGGTGACTTATGTTTCAGCATACTTAGTATGCAACTCACATCAGGTGTGGCTCTCAGGTTTACATTTTTCCTGGCTGCATTTCTGTAAAGTTGAGACTTGAGTTTCTCGTTTAAACTCTCTGACTTAATTGGGTAAATTGTGATATAAATCCTTTGCCAAATGAACATTTTACTCTTTTGACAATCAGCATGAACAAAAACTACTTTGTTACTCCAAAGGCGAAACGAATTCCTAACAAAACTTTCTAAACCTTACCTAACTGAACTTCAAATGGGATTTGTGCTGTCTGTGGCTAGCTCCCTCTCCAGTGAAAACTGGCTACTTTGAATGCTCCAACAGCTTTGATCCTCTTTCTTTCCATAAAAGAAGTGCCAAAGGTTTCTGCTGCCATCCAGAAGGACCTAAGCAGGCAGGAGAAATGGGCTGACAGAGATCACCACATGAAGAACAGAGGGAGATACAAAATCCTCCAGGTGGGAAGAAACAATCCCGGGTACCAGTGTACTCTGGGGAATCACCAGCAGGAAAACCACCTTGATTAAAACACTCTGGAAGGTATGGTGGGCACCTTACTGAACACAAGCCAGCAAGGACCCTTGTGGCAAAGAAGGCTGGTGGCATCTGAGAGGCATTTAGGAGTGCTACCAGCAGGTCCTTGGAGGAGATCCTTCCACTCCACACAGCACAGGTGATGCAACATCTGAGATACTGTGCCCAGTAGTGGGCTGCCCTTCACATGAGAGATATAATGGAAAGTCTAGCAAAGAGTTGTAAAGATGATGAAGGGACTGGAGCATCTCCTCTGTGAGGAAAAGCACAGAGAAAAGCGTGTTCAGCCTGGAGAAGGGGAGCCTCAGCAGGGAATCTCATCAATGAATATGAATGCCTGAAGGGAGGGTGTACAGAAGATGAGCCAGGCTCTTTTCTATGGAGACAGGACCAGACACAAAAAATAGGCACAAAATGAAACACAGGAGGTACTGTCTGGACATAAGGAAAAAATTCTCCTGTGAGAGTGACCAAGCAGGTTCCCCAATGAGGTCATGGCATCTCCTCGTACTTTGAGATATTCAAAAGTTCTCTGCATACAGTGCTGGGCAAGCAGCTCAAGGGAAAGCTGCTTGAGCAGAGATGTTGGACCAGATGACCTCCAGAAGTCCCTTCCAACCTCAGCCATCCTAGGATTCTGTGGAAAAAGTCTCAGTAACCTCTTCCCTCACTGCTCAGAATTCAAACTGGATTTCCACATGCAGTGACGACAAACTGATGGAGAGGTAAGATTAACAGAGCATTCACAGGACATCAAGTTCTGACTGCAGCTACTAAAGGTAAGCTAGTATTATTAAAGAAAGTATGAGATTAATCTGTGTGGTGGATTAGCATTGGCTAAGCCAAACCTCCACCCAGCTTCTCATTCTCCTGCTTCCCCTTCCAGTCAGGAGGACAGGGGAGAAAGGACATTAGAACAACACCCTTCCCCTACCTCCCTCCCCCCCATTCCCAGGCTGACACCGTATCTGCAATTACCTCCTTCCCTCTCAAATTTTCTACTTTTCCTTCACCCTGAGCTACACAGGGAGATAGGGAAAGATATTTGGGGTCAAACCCTAACACCTACTCCTTCCTTGTTACTCTTTTTCCTGCTCCAGTGTGGGCTTTGCATGGGTTGCAGCTGCTTTGGCTATATCCACCTGCTTTGGTAAGGGGCTGAATCCTGGATAACTGCTCTGCCATGGAGAGAGTTCCTCCAACCTCCTCTTCCTCTGATCTCATCTTCCCTCCTCCTTTCCCTTTCAGGTGCTTTTTCTTAAATATGTTTCCCTCAAGGGATCAGCACCTTGGCTGCAGGTTTAGTCATGCCCAGCAGCCCCAGTCTCTCTTCACAGGGCCCCAACACAGCCCCTACCACTGCCAGTGTGGCCTAATCTACATTATTTTAGATTTTACCCCTTTTCACCTCCAACTTTTCAATTATTGTTTTCATCAGAATTACTCCTAAAGTGTGGCACACTGTTGAATCCAGACATCAGGGTTTGTAGTTGTCTGGTTCATTTGTTTTTCCTTTCCTTAACAATAGAAGATCAAAATCACAAAAGATATAGTTATGGAATAGCTGTAAGCAACAAGGGACAGAAATAGCATTTACAAGGGGCCAGTCTTACAGAGCTCAGACATCTGTCATGGTACTATCTTAAGAAGCTAGGACAGACCATCAGTGTGTAAGCCCAGAGCATCAGCAGTGTGAACAGAACACAGCAGAATGCTTTGGGTGAGAAGGGACCTTACAGACTGTCTAGTCCCAACCCCCGTACCATGGGCAGGGACAGCTTCCCTTAGACCAAGTTGCTCAAAGCCCCATTCAACCTGGCCTTGAACACTTTCATCCACAACTTCTTTGGGCAACACTTTCTAGTGCCCCATCCTCCTCCCAGTAAAGAATTTCTTCTTAATATCTCACCTAAACCTACCCTTATTATTAGAATACTCTTCTAAGTGTACAAGTAAGTGAGAAACAATCCTTTGCAGAAAAAAAAAATTAGAAATGGATGTTATTTAACTGTACAACACAGGAGGAGAAAGGACCGTTCTCTGCTGGAGAAAGAGATTAATCCTTTAGAAATTGACAACTATAATTACTAGTTTCACTTCATAGTAGTCTTGCAAAAGTCAATAGAACTATTTGCACAGGAAAATGAGCAGGTTTTGTTATTAAATCTCATTTGATTGTTCAGGTTTCACTCATTTTTTTATATCCATCAGTGTAATTCTTTTCCACCCAAAATGCAAAATTCCAGGGCTCAGAACATTCTATGAATTACCAAAGTGATTAATCTGCTCTAGCAAGATTAACAATGAAGAAAAATCAATAAATTAAATTATCTCTTTTAAGCACAAACCCTTTTTATTTGGTCACATAAAACTGTGGATTGAAAACTGCACCATAATACATGCACTTTATGAACTTAATATCATGTAGATCAAGAAACATGGATGGAGGTTCTTTTACACACCATGTATATATATCCCTATGACTGATTTCAGGTTTGTGATTTCTGATGTTTATTACATATTTCAAATAAGCATACTAAAAATAAAGACCTCTTTTTGCGTCTATAGGTTTCTCTATTAATTTCACAATGAATGTTCTATAAACATATTACCCACCCAGGTGCAGAAGTCAAAGCTTGGCCTTCTCCCACATAGAGAGATCTGCAAAAACCACATAGCCACAGCTATGCCACACTTGGAGGCACAAGGATTCAAGTACTTATGTCAGTGACAGAACTGCTAGGGCAGAGAATTGAATTTCTTTTCTCATCCCCTAACAGTCCAGCAGTGAGACACTCTCCAAGGAGATTGGACTGAGAAGAGGTGGAATGGAAATCCTTTTCCTTGAGAAAGTAGAAGCAAGTCTTCTGCATCCTGGATGAGTGCCTTACATGCAACATGGAATATATGAAGGAGCAAACCTAGCTAGGTCTTCCTCTGCCATGAAGCAGACAAATCTTTAAATTATTGGATTTTCATTATTTGGAAGTAGCTAATTAAGCACCTCTCTTCAGAACACAGTTTTCAAGTCAGTGAAGTTTCCAGGAGAGGCAATTTAGGATACATATAGTTACTTTGAAAATATTGAGGACAGAAGAAAACACACCCTATATATATGGAACGAAGGGGTTTTTTCTTAGGCTAGAAGGGGCAAGCAAGGAGATAATCTTGAACGTTAACATGATATAGAGGGATGTGCCAATCCTATTGTAGAAAACAGATAGAAGGGTAAGCTCAGGTGATAACTCTTGTTGGCAGGACCATCTGATAGTATCCCTGGCATTGGACCCTCGGCCAGTGCTTCTCATCAGGCCCAGTGTTCTTAGCAGCATCTTGGTATCTCACCTTCCTGCACTGTGACAGCAAAGCTCCAAGATAACCAGGGCCTTTCCCTCATGTGACCTGCTGCATGCACAGGTGAGGCTTCGAGGCTCTACAGCTACTTCAGTGGGCTCCTGTGCAGCCTGACTCCCTATAATGGACCCAGCTGTCAAATGAAAGCTTCCTGATAAGTTTTGGATTCCACTGAAACTTTCCCTAGAGGAAGGACTTAATCACTACCCGTAAGCAACTTATATTTTGAGGTGACAGGAACTGAACTGTTCATGTTAAAAACATCATCTTTAGATTTTATGTTATGGATATCTCTTGTCATATATTTTGAACTACCTAAGCAGTGCTTGTGCTTTTCAAGCAAGTCTTGACAGTATTTAAATCAGACAATGAAATAAACATTGCTGCTGCCAAACAAGAGACTGGCCAGAAGTATGAGCTTATATCAGCAAAACCTGAATTAATCACAAATCTGTGGCTCAGTTCCAAGTCTACTAGTGAAAAGCTGACTAGAGAATAACCTAAAATAGAGAGAAAGAAGGAGAACCTGATCAGTGTTGCTGGTTTAAGCCCTGGGCTGGGGCCAGAGACTGCTGCCTCCCCAGCTCCAGCTTCAGCCCTGGTGATGGCCCTGCTGGGGAGGAGGTGACACACACAGCCCCTGTCCCCCAGCCACTGCCTGACAAACCACAACCATTTGTGGGTGGCTGGGGGCCACTGCCAGGCTGCAGTTGGCAGCTCAGGAGAAGCAAACCACTGAGGAGAAGAAAGCCCCACCATGACTATCACTCTCCTCCTGCTGAGGACAGCAGGATGCTGGCACTTTGTCACAACATGTTCTGCCCCTCTGCTCCAGGAGGCAGGAAGCTGTCAGCCTGCATTGGCCAAGCTGCATTGGAAGAATAAACATGATACCCAAGGAAAAAGATCCATTTTTGTAAGCTTTTCTTATGTAAGTGTGTTAAAGAAGCATTATTTTTAACTTTTTCAACCAATGCAGACAATGAGTGTTGGTATTCCTGCAACTGGACTAATAATAAATGTTTGGTGTATTTTGGTTAAACTTTTAAAATATTCACCAGCATAACAATAAATTCTTAGTTCCATATACATATGTATGCATGTATAATGTCTTCTTTTTTGGCAAGAAAGAAAAATAAATTTGAATGTATCATCTGCTGCTTTTTGCTTGGGGGAGTTTTCTGTTAGCTTTTTGGCCTTTCTAAGGGATCTTATTTCATCTTCCTGACTGTTTCTGTGAAAAATACCTTCATGGGGGCAGTGGTCTATTACAGGGACCAGACACAAAGACCTAAGTCTAAATAAATTACCTGTAACTACTTGGAAAGGGTCCAAAAGAAGCAGGAATTGAACTGAGATCATGTCTACATTTAACATAAATTCACTGTAACTATCAGAGTAGTACTTCTCCATAGTACTTTTCATCCCTGGGGTTTCCAAGGCCCTTCACCTATGAAATCTGTGTGTTAATTATTCATTAAATTCTTCATTCATTTTCTTGATCTTTGATACACAGTAGTTATTCTACAGGACATAGCAACAATCTGGGTACAGAATTGGGGCAGAGAAGTAAATTGTTATTTACACTGTAAGTGAGTTATAAAGCAGAACATAGTTACATGGCTGAATGTATTTTCCAGCTCAAAAACCAGCACCTTCAGCAACATAATGACTGTGAAATTGTCCCATATATCAATTTGTTAATGAAAAACTGTGTCCTAATGAATCACTGGGACTTTTTACAGTACATTGTACTTGATAGCCATAAAGCTCTTAAGGGCTGTGACCTACCAGGAAAACCCCACAATGAAAATAATCTTTCCCTTAGATAAATTCATAATGAAACTCTTCTATTTTGACATTTTGAAGTAATTTTGATACCTAGAATTGGGAACTAGCTGAAACTTTCTCAGAGGCCACAAATCTCCATTACAGAGACAAATTTTCAAGAACAGTAATGAGTCCTTGGCATTTAGTACAACTGCATTTTAGTACAATTGGACATGCTCTGGAAGTAGAAAAGCATCATTTTCCCCTCCTCAGCTGAAAGAAAAATGACAAAGGAGAAAGCTGCAGAAGAAGCCTACAATGCCAGCTTTGTCAGGCAAAATTTACATCTCTACAGTTTTAAAGGAAAGAGCTTTCTTCATTCTTCCATTTCTGACTTTCATGTCTGAGCTGGCAATTTGCCTGAAGGACTGATCCTCTGACAGAATTATTGTCAGGAAGGTCAGCTGTAAATTTCAATCAGTCAGTACAGGGCACAAGGAAAACATTGTTAGGAGTATTTTCCTGCAACTTGCCATCAGATATAAACACTGAATGTATGGCTCTAAGCATAAATCTTCAAATAATAATTCACCTTGAAAATCAGTAATTCTAAATTCTAAATACAGCCTGTTACTTGTGTACAAAATCTCTACTGATTGAGCTGCTTTTCTATGCTATGGAGAAAACTTTGGCCATACTTACTGGAGCCAATGAACATCTCAGAAAAGAGAAAGCAAACATTATTTTATTACAGATATTAAAGCCCAGGAATTACTGGGATAATCACTTGCTAAGCAGTAAATTAAGAGGAGCCATGATTATAGACATAAGAATTACATTGGACATCCATACAAATCACATCTAAAATAAGAGTAAATTATAACATTTGTATCCAATTTTTGGTGTTGCCAGTTCATAGATTTTAATGATGGGGCTTCATCTTAAAACTTTAGATTTGTTACTGTCTGAAGACACCAGAACATTACTACTAATTTAAATTAAGCTTAAAAAGCAAAGCCAGGGGAAAAACAAAACAAAAAAACCCCAAACCCCAACATTCAAAAAAAAAAAAAAAAAACCCTAACAAAACAAAAAACCCCAACAAACACACTTTATATTCCTGACCCTTCTGCTTACAGGGAGAAGCTTGAAAATGGGTCACAAAGGCAGAAGGGTCAAAAGGATACTGTCAGAGGGCATGTTTATGAATGTGTTCTGACACATCTAAATGTATCATCATAAGTAACTCAATACCAATCTCATGTCATAATTTTCTGAGTCCTGACAGGGCATTAAAGAGGTGAGTCCTATTTTGCTTTCTGCAAGTTTCCAGACACTTTCAGTGCCAAGCACTGTGTGTGCTGGCTGAGCTGGGACCTTGGTTCAACGATGTAGGGTCATCTCTATTTCCCCTTGAGAGGACACAACCTCAAACAGGAGAAGTGGAATTGACAATTCTGGTTTAAGTTGGGTGAGAAATTGCTACCAAACTTTCCAGCACAAACCCCCATTACAGGCAGCAGTATATCCTTCTGACCCCTGTAACCTTGAGGGTGCAGCCATCATCTTTTAGCTGCTTACGCACATTCTCACTCAAAGACTGAAAGGGCAAGCAGCTCAGGCACAAAGCCAAAGGCAGCACACGTAAATCCTCAGAGGTTCAAACACAGCCCTCCCAGTGCAAGGGAGCTCAGAATTAGGTTCACACAAGGTCTGGATGTCAGCATTTGAAAGGAGTTCTCATAGTTTTCACATGGGTTCCCATGGTACTGTACAGAGAACTTCAGTCCTGCTCTGCTGACACAAACTCAAGTCTTATGTTGGCAGGATAAGCAAAGTGTTTTCACTTCTACTTGCCACTTAAGACAAAAATAACTTCTGTGGTTCATTCTGTCCTCTGGCTACAAAAGTCTTGTCTTACTTGGTGGTTTGAGGATTCAGAAAAGACAAACTGAAACAGAAAGACTGTTGCTATTTCAAAAAAGGTCTTTTACATCCTCTGCTCTTTTCTAAGAAATAATCAGCTATTACTGGATGTGTAATAAGAGCTAGGACAAAAGCTCCAAAACTAAGTTTCTCTATACCAACAAAAAAATGTGCAGATAGGATGGAAAAAAAGGAGATACTTTCTTTAAGGATCATCTTATTCCTTCAGGGCTGGGGACATAAAGGGGACCTTGCAGTATTGGGGCAGGGTCTTCAACAGGCCAAAGACTTGAAATTATGCCCTTTCTTCTACTGTGTGCCTCTAGTAGACACAAAACCTTATTAGGACACAATTAAAATATATAACTATTAGTAGTAAAAACTCATCTAGAGAAGGAAAAATATTAAGTCTGTAAACAACTTATTCCCACCAACAACATATTTCGATGGAGAACATAAACTGTAGGGTCCTCATGTAGGTTCTCTCAGCCCATCTTGCCCTGCACCCCAAGTGTGTTCCCTGAGTGCATGGCCAAGCTGTTCAGGAGGAAGACACATATTACCTCTTCCCTTCTTAGTGTTCCCCTTTGAAACAGGCTGCAGCAGCAAAATACCTTTTTCTTCCCCAGGTACATCAAGCAGGGGTGGGGAGATGTTGTCAGTTTTGTTTGTTTATTTGTTTTTTTCCCTTAAGAAAAATAAAAAGGAGTTTTTACCTTTACCAGAAAACACAAAGAAAGGAGAAGAGCTGGTACCTCACACCAGGAGGAGCTAGTGGGGAGACAGAGAGGTCCCAAATAATTACAGTCTCATACTGGGTCCCAGCCTCAGGACATCTTTTAAGTGGAACAGGAGTTCATTTTTTACAGCAGGGTGCTATGAATTGCTAGTGACAGTATTGCTATACGCAGTACTTGAATTAGGAACTAGAAACAAATTAAACTGCTTCACCCTTTGTGTGACAGAATTAATGAAAAATCACTGAAAAAGCTATCACAAAGTAGGGAACTTTTTCTGAAAAATGCTTTCGCTGTGCTTGCAAGGTGAAAGCAAGCTTGGTAACAAAATAATACTTGTATTATTTTCTTATTGCTAAAGTGCTCAATCATTAAAGTTGTGCTAATAAAGTACACTTCAAACATCTGATTAGCGTCCTAATAAATCCATTAAGGGACTAATTTATTACAGTGCCATTTTGCCACTTGGCCAACTGGTAACAGGAGACAAAAAAAATTTCAGTGAATAACAGGAAAAATCTGCAGCAATGACTTGTTTGCGTCACTATAAAAATGACTTTTTGTTTCCTTTGCATTGCTATAAAGATGATTTCATGTATTTTAAATGAGCTTAATTTTAAACAATTTTCTCTTCTTACCTTAAGTGCTAAGTGATTGTGGCAAGGTTAAATCCTAAAGGACGAGATGAGGTTTTGCTGTTAAACTTCTACCACAGTGTTCAGGCAGTCAGGGGTGCACAGGCTGTGATTAACTCTTAATGGGACTTCTGAGAAATGGTTAGTTCTAATCAAAATGACTTGGAGAAAGGAATCACGCCTACTGTGTTCATTCCTCCTTTAACAGTAAGTAAACAGATCAGACAAAAACAGAGATTTGGCAGAACATATCTACATTGAAAAGTAGCTCTGCAACAGGATGGATTTGTAGAATACCTAAGATTCAAATGTGTAGAATTTTAATTATTGCTAAGATGCTAATTATGTGTCCCAGTACTGGAATTTTGAAGGTTTTTATTCAGTCTGCTTCTGATGTGGTCAACAGAGTGAACATTTCCTCATGGCCAGAGCACACCTTAGATTTCATTTCAGTTAACACAGGCCAACTGCAAGCCTGGTAAGTAGGAACTTAGCACATTTGGATTCACATTCAAAGTCTGTTCCTTGTTTGAACACAAACATTACTATAGTTGCTGCCTTTGAGTTTCTCAACTAAGAGGTTCTGACATGCATGGGAATTTCTTGGTCATCTCCATGGCATAGCCAAAACTTTCTCTTTGGAATCTAATCTTCCTACTGTAGTGGGATTAAGAGTTATTAAAAAATCATGCTTGCAAAGATTACAGGTGAGTTTTTGTATCTGTGCAACACACTATGTTCCTGAAAGAGAGCATTTACTGCCAGAGCTACAGGATGCCAATGCACAGGTGTGAAAAAATAGCTGTGTCCAGGGTTCTGGAAATCTAGGATGTTATTTTAGACAATTAAATAAATAAATTGAATATTTCAATGTCTTGCATTTATACTACTTTGGGAAAAGCACAAGTTGCGAAGCAGATATAGCTGAGAAGTTAGTCATTACAAAGTTTAAAGAAACAATTAGACTGTAAACACAATTTCAATATTTTTTAAATGTAAGAAAACATAATGACAAAGAAAATATTTTAGAAATAAGGTGAAATGTTCCAAAGTTGGAAAAAATTGTGTCATCTGTAGTGTTTCTATGTCTGTTCTGAAAAAAAAAGGACAATAGGTATTTTTAAATACTACCTTAAGAACTTTCTAGCTGCCTTTTTTTTTTTTTTTAATTTCTAAGGTAATAGGAAGGTAAAAATATAAACAAAACAAAAAAGGCTGCCCACACACAAGGATTTAAGCATAAGGTATCTCTTGATTGGACCAAAGTGGTGGTCCTTGCCCTAAAAAAAAGATCAGCTTTCATTTCTACCTGAAATATGTTTTTTTCTGCACCAAGTCCAGGCCTCAGCATTCAGTGACAGGTCATTTAAATCACAAAAATTCAATTAAATATTTTTACTTGTACAGTTTTACACTGCCTGTCATTTCCTATTTCTGTCCACACCACTCACCTCCTGCTGCACTTCTTGCTTTTGATTCCTCCTGAAAAGATCCAATTAATTTATTCATCATTGGTAATACTGTATGTCTTCAGGTTTAAAATGCATGAAGACTCAAAATTTAATTTGAATTTGCCTTAATCTTAATCAACCTACAGAGTAAAGATATAATCAAATCTTCTCTAGCTTCACTAGAAAAGTAGTCTTGAATGTAGGAGTGTTGTCTTACAGAAAATACTACTTCTCTTTGAGAAAAGACTCCTACACCCGTGTCCATCAGTACTGCCCCTTCTTCCTTTCTCTTCTCCCTAATACTGTCACAAAAGTGATGGTGTCTCTGAGAACCTCTTTTCATGCATAGTTGTTACAGAGGTTGGGTTATATAGCATAGGATTTGTTGCAGAAATTTACAATCAGTTTGGCTTCCCTGACATGCCTGCAAAGATAAAGAATATAAATCCAAGGTTACCACATTTGAGTTTCAAACATTTTCATGTACTTCATCCATTTCTTTTTATCCATAAGAAACTGTGGAGGTTTGGCTACAGGCCATCAAGAATGAAAAAAGGAAACATCTCTAGGAAATAACCTAACTGACCCTTGAAGCAGAAGATAGATAAGACTACTCCTCAAGTTTTCTTCTGGCACACATTCTGTGGTCATTACAGTTTTGCACAGAATACTCAGTTCTGGAAAAATTGCCCTTATTGTGATTTTATCAATACATGTCCATGGGAAGTTTAATTATTAGCAAATTATGATTCTATGATTCACTAGCCCCTTAGCAGTTGGAGAGGGATAGGTCAGAATTTCTTTTGTTCTTTAGAAGGTATTTGAAAGAGGAAGCCAAAATCACCATATTTTATAGAATTGCCTATTGTGGCACTTTTTTTGAGATATATTGCCTAGATCAATAGCTTTAAAAGAGACTACTTAAAAATATGAAAAAGATATATCTGCAAATATCTCTTCTTGACCTCAATACAGTATTTCATTTGGAATTTATGAACATTTTATACATCAAATTTTTGTTCATGTGAAGGTTTAAGAAAAGTCTCAAAGCTTACATTTGCTCATTAAAAGAATAAAAAGGGGAAAAGAACAAAACTATATTAAAAAAAATCTTATCACCATGGTAACTAAACACAAGCTAATTTTGTACCCAAATTTTACTGGGGGGACATAATAGATCATTACCTCTAGACCACTTAATCAGAGATTAAGAAAACCCCAAATAAATTATTTCTCAATAAATAATAATTACCTGACTACAGAATGCTAAAAAAAGTCATGAAAAACAGTTTCAGACATGTTTATATGATCTCATCAAACATTTTTAGACAAGTACCTTTGTTTTAAAACTTTTAGAGAGTATTGGCAAAGAAGAAAACATGTGAAGTTAATGATTACTTTGCTTTCAAAGAAGAGCATAATGTCTAAAGGCTAACAACCTGTGCTATTGAAAATAATTCCCCAAAGAGTTTTAGAGAAGATCAAAATTGCACCCAGTGTTTTGCAATGAGAAAAAAGTAGATGTGTTTGATTGGTAGAAGTGCACAATGAGCTGCTCACCTTACCTACGCACCACCTACCCATGCTTCAAACATATGAGAATTTACAGGGGATGCAAATTTTTTAAAATGCCACGGAGTGCAAACACATCAGATCAGTAAAGGGGCAAAAAAGATCCTTCAGACTAATTACTATCAGCAGGCAAGACAGAAACGTCAGATTAATTTCTTTGTCCATTTAGGATTTGACATTTCAGCTCAAGCTACCAACAAAGGTTTCAATCCAATGGCAGTTTTGGTGGCAGTTTCTGTGACATGCCCATCCATCTACAGCCTTCTACCACTTGCATCTTCCCAATAACTGAATACCCACTTAATTATTAGGACCTGGATAGCACTGAGCAACACATTTTTATGAGTTAATGCCTATGCAGCCCTCACAGAAAGCCTGGACTTCTCTGCTTACTGTAATATATTACCTGCTGTCCTGTACTTTATGGAGCAAAATATTATTGTTCAGTATAACAAATTCCCCACCAAAATAAATTAGTTTAGTGATCATTACTTCATGGCACACTGCAAATGTCACTATTCCTTTTTGAAGATTTAATCTGCTATTTAATATGCAGAGTCTCTTTTTCAGTTCTGGTACTGACCAAGCTATTCTGAATGAAAATGGTTTGGATTTTGTTTTTTGTGGGGTGGGGTTTTTTTGGTTTTTTGTTTGGGGTTTGTTTGTTTTTGTTGTTTGTTTGTGGGGGTTTTGTTTTAAATAATTTTTGTATGGTCCCATCAGGCCTAATAGAACAGAAATGTTACATATCTTACATTATAACTTATATGCATTACTTTCAACTCCTGATAAAAGCCCATAAAAACATTTCTCAATAGCACTGTTGGCAAACTAGCTTTCAATACTTCCTAACAACCAGCTAATTATACACTGGACCTTTTTTTTTCCCTCAGGCTCATTGTAGGATTGCCTTCATTTTAACTTCATGTTACTTCTTATGTGGTCAGATACCATTTCCACTAACCAATGAATATTTCAGTATTTTATATTAAGTTTTCATTGGAGCAGGAAATCAAATGATGCTGTTTTGCTTCTCTAGCAGGTACTCTAACTACTGGCCTGTATAGTAGTTAGCCCTGCCCAGCCTTTTCTGCTTTCTGACTTTCACTTAATGAATTTTTAAGTAGTGTGTATGAAGTGGATTTATTACAGGACAATAAATCTTAAAGACTGGTGGAAAAACTTCATAATCCTTGATTCTTTAATCAATGGTCTCTAAAAGAAGAAGAGGGCTAAGATATTTTGTTAATCATGTTAAATGACATCTAAATGTGTATTGGGACTTCTGTGTTCCAAAAAGCAATTCTGTCAATTCTGCCAGTACTGTTATATGATAGAAACTAAGTGATTTGAAGCTACCAAAGTTTAGGCAATGACGAGTAAAATTTAGTTGCAGAGTCAGGTTCAGTGGCTGCAAGCCTAATGGATATTCCGTGAACATTAGTGGGAGCTAAGTGCTACACTGAAGCACTTGGAGGAGCAAGAGAGTACATCATCTTTTTGATGTATCCACAACAGGGTATCCAGACTCTACAGGATTTATCTGATTGCTACAGAGAGAGCAAATAATTTTCTGTTTCTGAAACAACCTCAGCATGAAAGTCATCCTTAGGAGCTCTGTGGAATCAATTTTCCACATTTCACTCATTATTTTATGGGTGGTTTCCAGCTCTAGATGAAGTGCAAGTGAGTGAGAACTAAGGAAATATACTGAGCTCTTGAATGAAAAAGAATTTTCTCTGGGTTTAATTATTTCCAATTTTGATGACAAAAATAACGTCAAGCGAAGCATGTTAAGAATTCAAAACCATTTACTGAGAACGTGCTGTCATAACTCGAATCCATACTATCCATGAAATAATGCCAGCATCATCTCACTCTATAATAGCAAGTAACTTTAGCACAGCGTTTCAGAGGTTCTATTACAATCTCCAAGAAGCAATAAACATATTGAAGCAAATTTCATTAAGATTTTGTTCTGAAAAAAACCAAAATGAAATAAAGCTCTGAGAAGACAGGCTCATTGAGGTATCAATGACATTAAGAAAAAGAAGATAAGAATTTGTTCTCTTACTGCAGCCTCACCTCAGTGGATGAGGGTAAAACAACATAGGCAGGATGGGAAACATTCCGATTTTCCTTACTGCACAACTGAAACACAGGGCTGGGAGAGAAAGACTACCCAGAATCAAACCTACCCTGCATATTATAAGGGACTGTATGATAAGAAGACAGTAAGTTGAGTAAATAAGGTTGGTTTTACAAACAGAAGAGGAAACACGTATGGATTCACCACACAAATTTACTGAGACCTAACACAGGACTGAATAACTGATAGCTATGCCAAAAGCCTACGTGGTTGCTTAACTACCATAAGGATACAACTATGGAGAACTAAAACCTCAGGGACAGATGATTCTGGAAAAGCCTTCACGTATTTGAAACAACAGATCTACAAGAAGTCAGTCCAGCTTTACACTATTTATTGCCAAGAGGCAGGCCTCTTAGAAAGTGGACGACAATAATGAACACCTTATTCCCTACCTCTGCACAAAACCAGTCACTCGAGAAGCATTTTTGCATCAACAGAAAAGATGGCCTAGTAATGAAAGGCAAAAGAGCTCTGCTAGAGCACAATCACTAAGTAAAAAAGTTCAATAAAAAATTGACCTTTTCCTATTTGAACAACAGAAAAAACAAGAACACACATCCCAAATGCAAATATATGGCATTTAATGCCATTTGTCTTTAAGAGAAAAAGGGAAAAAGAGACAACTTGAAATACCACTTCTTCCTAGAAATCAAGAACTGGATCTGGAAAGGAAGTTGGCGGTCTAAGCAAGTGTAAGGGAAGTGAAGAGAGATGGCCATCAGGTAAGTTAAGTTCTCAGCTGCTGTATGAAAACTATTAAATGGTGTCTCATCAGCTCAGAGCAGCCATGCCTGGAACACCTGATTAGCCTGGCTGGAACAAATAGCATCCAGAAAGAGAAATGATAAGGAAGAAGTTTTGCAAGAAAGAACTTGACACTGCATGCTCTATCCTTTCTTTTCTTGGATGCAGAGGCAAACTTGCCTCTCGGTTCTTGTTTCTTTGGGCTGATGGCCCCCCGAGATGTTTGTTAAAAGTCTTTGTCCCAAGCCCCGTGCCAGAAGAAGTCGGGATGCCTCGGTTCAGGTTCTCAAGGTTGTTTATTGTTTCTTATCTAGTACATTTCTACACCCAGTTTGGGTGCTAGCTACAGTGTTGGTCATGGCTGACTGCCCACTGACCAGGGTGGTCTTGACTCTTTATATTACGTACTACGTGTTCTATGTTTACAGATAAATACCAATACCTATCACCTATGTTAGACAGTGCACGTCTATGCTAAACCAATCCAAAAGTGCCACCATCACAGCAGAAGATGGAAGACAAGAAGAAGAAGGAGAAGGACAGGGACATGCCCAGATTCCTCCATCTTGCCTCTTTGAACACACATTCTAACCCCCAAAATTCTATATTTACATCCAGTGATAAATTAATACTATTCTAATCAAACTCTCATGGCTTGTTTCTGAACCCCTTGCCAGGGTCTCGGATCACCAGGGCAGCCAGAGGGATGTCCTGGGTTCCAACACTTACCCTGTGAGAAACTTGACAAAATATAAAGGGCAACCTCTTCGTGCTCAGGTAAAAGAAGAAAAACATTTACTGTGCCATGAGTTCATCTACATCTGGCAGACAAGGACTGGATAGGTTCTCCTGGATCAATATCAGACTTCTATTCCACATTGTGAGTAGCTCTAAGAATATGGCTCTTCTTTTAAAACACCATACACTTTAATTTTAAAATTTCCACTTGTGGATTATACCTGCTGTTTTAGGCTGAAGACATCAATGATTTCATAAAGTTAACACTGCAGTTAATTTATTCCTCCAAACTATTTAAAATAGTTTAACACATAAAACATTCTAAAATGTTTATCCAAGTAAGGTCTTTATTTATTGCTGTTGGTTAAGTTCTATCATTCCTAAATTATTAAGTCGTATAGTTCTAAATTATTCGTTTGTCTAACTCACAGCCTAAAAGCCATTTAATATTCTTACATAGGCTTTAAGTGACTGAAAGACCTTTCTCATTCCCTTCCCTATCCAGATATATGGTCTAATAGAGCATCCAAAAAAAGTTAGCAAACAACACTCATAGAAAAAAGTATTTATTACAACTTTTCTTATATTTCTGTGCACGTAGGAAAATTTTCTATTTTACTTTTTAAAAAATACTTAATTAAAAGGAATTTTCTTTCTGGCACCTTCCTTATCTGGACTATCCAGGTATTCCTAGAAGTTTACACACATGCAAACAAGCAAAGAATTTTTTTTTCTTTTGCATGTCAGTAACCAAAATGTTAAGACAGAAAAGGGAGATGAGGGAGGATTTATGACATGAGATAACAGGATGTGCAAAAGCTTCAGATCTTTCTGCTTTTGTACTCGTGAGTAGGAATGACTTCTACAAGTGCTGAGTTAATGCTAGACTTTATGTAGATGAGATTAGGGGACAAAGAGGAAGCATTCAAAGTTGATAGCTTATAGTGATGGCACTACTTTTCTTCCTCAGGATAGCTTGAGCTGTGTGCTAAGGCTTGAATCTTCCCTCTAATTACTTCCTGACCCAGTGAACAAAACACATTGGTCACACATCCAAGTCTTTCATGCTGTGATTTAGTCTTCTTTGCAGCACTATGCTGGGCCATTAGACAAATCATCCATAGCATTTTCTAAGACCATGAGTCAATGAGTTGGATTACTGCCAATTCAGAAAAGTCCTGCTAAAACTAGCTGTTAAAAGTTATTCAGTGGAGGTCCTGAATTTCTAAAATTATCAGGACCAGAATTAAAACGTTCCACATAATTTGCAGTGGCCTTTATTACCCTTTTGGAAAGCAACAAAAAAAAATTTACACTTTTTAAATAACCCTTATAAGAAATATTTACTATGTGTAAGGTACCTTCCTTTTCATGCCAGGGTCCTCCTGGCAGCCAAGAGGGCCAACCCTGTCCTGGTAGCATCAGGCCCAGCATCACCAGTCAGGCAAGGGAGGGGATTGTCCTGCTCTGCTCTGCACTGGGGCAGCCTCAACTCCAGTGCTGAGGGCAGCTTTGGGTGCCTCAATGTAAGAAAGACATTGAACTATCAGAGAGTGTCCAAAGGAGGGCAACAAAGATGGTGAAGGGTCTTGAGGGGAAGTAACACAAGAGTGGCTGAAGTCACTGCATCTGTTCAGCCTGAGGAGACTGAGTGGACACCTCACTAGTTACAACTTCCTTGTGAGGGGAAGAGGAGAGACAGGCACTGATCTCTTCTCTGTGGTGACCCAAGAAAACAGGACCCAAGTGAATAGCCTGAACTTGTGTCAGGGAAGATTTAGGTTGGATACCAAGATAAGGTTCTTCACTCAGAGGGTGGCTGAGCAGGCTCCCCAGGGCAGTGGTCACAGCACCAGCCTGACGGAATTCAAGAAGCTTTTGGGCAACGGCCTTAGGCACTCTTGAGGATCATCCCGTACAGAGCCAGAAGCTGGAGTCAATAATCTTTGTGGGTCTCTTCCAATTCAGCATATTCCGTGATTCAATGACAAAAGTTACCATTTTTACTTGCAAACAAGACCATCTGCAACTCTAGATATAGCTAATCTTCACTTTTTTTCGCCTGTTTCATTGCCATTGGGGCAGGGAAGGAGACACGCCTGCATAAACTACTAAGGCTATAAAAGAAAATCTTGGTTCATTTAGTGTGGCTTGATCCTTGCAAGTGCTCAAACAGTCTTTTGAAAAGAGAACTGATGAATTTATTATATACATACCACTTATTGCAATCAAAAAAAAAAAAAAAGAAAATCCAGGCCTCCTGAAGTTTCATGTGGTATTCAGTAAAGAGAAGGATTAGTTCTCCAAAGTCAATACTATTCTTAACATTCAGAAGTTCTGTTGCAATGATGGAGATATGGGGTATGGCTGTAGGCACAAAGAGCCAAACCTGTGATAGAAAAGCAAAGCTAGGCTATTCTCTTTTTCTTTATCTCAGCAGTAGTTTAGACTGAAATGGTACTCTCAATAGAAAAGGAAGTGCTGGGGAGAATTTTTAAATCAGTATTCAGGTGGAGTTCTTCAGCATGACAATAGTGGCTTCTAAGGAGCTATTACAAATAGATTTTTGCAACGTACTACATTTTTGTATTGCTTCTTCTGAATACCTTAAAAACCCAACTGTATCATTAATACCTCAGTCTAAAGCCTAGGAAAATCTTTAACAATAAAGAATATGAAGAAGGGAAGAAAAAAGCATTTAAATAACAAATGTGTCATTTAGTAATGAGCAAATATATGGAGGCTTCTACTTAATTTGTACTTGAAAATACAGGTTACCACGGTGTGAGACTGAGAAATATTGGAGCAGAAACCATTTGTCTGTGCTACAGGAATCCCAAGAGATATAGATCATGATTGAACTCCATTATTGCTGACATTTAACAAGGCCATTAAAAAAAGAGTGCTCTCATTCCTACCACTTACAGTCAACTATTGAGTAAATCTAGTTAAGGTGAGAGTACAAACTTGGAACGAGATAAGGACAGGAGGGTTGTAGGGGCATTTGGGCCAACATGAGGCATTTGTAATGGCTAACAGAAACATGAATACATATATATGACTGCGTGCATGTGTAAGTGCTATTATAAGCACATGCAAGTGTAAAGGCACTTGTCATGATGACTTGACAGCAAGCCATGGGTTCCTCACTTATTTCATCAAGGTCAGTAAGGGAAGATTGACTTTGAGCATGAAGACATTAACACCTAAGGAGACCGTGTATCTCAAGCAGATGATAAAACATGAAACCGAACAGATGATGAATCAAGCTGAAAGTGTGAACTGACAGAGAATGTGAGCAGAAAAAAGAAAGGAGTTTTCAAGAGCTTTATTGCTATGTAGAAAAGGGTGGGATGCATTAAAAAAAGTAATTTCCAGTTTGTTCCTACTGTCTCTTGTCTTGCCGCTGGGCACCACTGGAAAGGGCCTCTCTCTGTCATCTTTTGCAGCCTCCGTTTAGGTATTTCTATACATTGATGAGATCCGCCTGAGCCTTCTCTTCTCCAGGCCGGGCAGTCCCAACTCCATCAGTCCTTTCTCATATGAAAAGTGTCCCAGTCTCTTACACATTTCTGTAGGCCTTCAGCCATGTGGCCATTTCTGTCACTAGTGTTTCAGTTTTCTTGTACTCTTTTGCAAATACCGGGATCTTTGTCTCAATCTTTTTGAAGCTTTTCAGCCAGTGAAATTGCTACACTATTTTCCTGTTAGAAGATCAAGGAAAATTATCTTCAATTACAGATGTTCTGATGATTTCTGGTCTTGTGATGTACAACATCCCTTCCCAAATGGATTTGAAATTGGCTAGAGAATACAATTATTCCACACTCTTCATACTTCAAAGCCTTGTCCAAAGCCCAGTATATATATATGAGCTCAAGCACATTTGATTTCCTAGTTCTATGAGGAGGAGCTGGGGTTTACTTCATTTAGAAACTAGAGCAGAAACAGCTGCTGGGAGTTAGTTGCATTTCATTTGCAGCACATTCCTGCACAAACTCTGTGTAGAATAATGCTGGATGACATTTTAAGATCAATGTGAATCTTTGAATCAGAGCCGAGCCTTCAGGAAAAGAGCTGACACTCAGGAGACACAAAAGCCAGGCTTATTTTCTCTTTTCATAGTGATAATTTTGTATTGTCATTACATTTCTTAAGACAAATGAAGCTGGCCTGTTTTCTGACCCTTCAGATAATATTTTCTGGAATCAAAACATTAGCTTGCTTCCTCTTTAAATAAAATGGGATTACAAAAAGAAATGAAAGGGTTTTAGAATTATAAAATAGTCTTCTGCTGCTCATGAATACCTACCGCAACAGGAACTGAGCATATTTGACAGCTTTTCAGTATAATGCATTTCACCTGAGAGTAAAAATTTTAGTTATAACATCCCTTGAAACAAAGCAACAAATACTAGCTTTCAGAGTGAATCTTCATAGGACAATTTAATAAGAATATTATTAGTCATCCTACAGAAATATTTCAAATGGCTCAAGGAAGAGAAATTATAAAGAAGGTGCTGTGTATATGCCATGGCTTTGAAAGGAATATTTGATCTTCATTTGCAGTGATAAAATTCCAAACAAGTAAAAGAAAGTATGACAAGTACTGTTTTTTACTCCTCATCACTTTAGCAACTCAGAACAGAGTTAAATTGCTCTGCAGCATTAAGCAGCACTTGAGACACAGGAATGGTCAGGCTGCTGGCAAAACAGGCTTCATTTTGTCTGGCATTTAATTTCTGCATTGTTGGTCCTGACCCTTCAGCAAATGATGCTCTGAAATGAGTGCTGGGAGCTGCAACAAAGGCAGCTAAACAGCTCATCAAAAAAAGGATGTGGCCACTCACCTGTTTCTTCACAAACTAGCAAAATCCTTAATGGTGCAGTCCAGAGAATTAAGTCATTATATCCAACCATTCCGTCACCCAGTACCTGGTGTGGATTTACAGATGCTTGAATTATGTACCTTAGATCCTCGCAAAGTGAATAGGGCTGGTAAGTTAACAATGGAGCACACAGCTGGCTTGCTTTCAAATTAGGATCAAGGCAGGTGTATTGGTAAAAACCAATTAGTGATCTTCTTTAAAACTGACAGCCAGGCAGGCCAATTGGATACAAGTGTACACCTCTGGGTCACATAGCTTAAATATAGAAGGACTTTGGGAGGCTGCTCTCTTTCTGTCCTGGTGTGGCAAGGACATCCTGCCACATCGTTGTGGCAGCCGGGCGGGCTGGGCCAGGCCCTGCTGCCTGCTGGGCTTGGGGGGCCGGGCCATGGCAGAGCCTGGTGGCAGGCAGAGGGGAGGAAAAATCCCCAGCCATTAACAACCAGAGAGTGTTAAAGTTGCCCGGCAGCTGCTCGCTCCCCGGCCCTGTTCCCTCCCCCTTTCCCAGGCCCCTGAGAGCATCTCTGAGTTTGCGCCACCTCAGATGAGACTGAGGGGTGGAGGGGGAAGGCATCCATCAGTCTACGTAACTACTGAGATCCTGGCTGCCTTTTTTTGGGCCTTCCCCACCGCCATGGCTTTGAGATTTTTGCTGCTGCCGCCAGGCAAAGACCAGGTGACCACCGCAGGCCTGGGCAAGAGTTAACTCTTTCCTGCCAGCAGATGGAACTTCCACAGCACTGGCCCTTCCCGGAGTGAGAACAGACAAAGGGATTGAGTTATAGACACAGCATGGGACTAAATTCAGTGAAGAGAGAGTGAAAAGGCTAGTGAGAAAAAGGAAGAGGAGTGACCTAGTTTGGCTGGACACCTTTAGTAAACTATGGAGAATGGACTATTCCCCTGTAACCTATGAATGCTGTTTAGGGGGGATGCAAAGCTCTATTTGGAAGTGATTAAAAAAAAAAAAAAAAAACCAACCAAAACAAGACAACCCTCTGCTCCTAAGGAAAAGGAAATCTTTTGGTTTTGAGATGAAGATGATTTTGGAGATAGAAGAAGAGAATCTTTGTTTTATGCTAGAAGAGGCACTCTTACAGTACCCCTAATAAGCAGATATGGCCCATAATGTAGTGTTGGAAAGCTGCTATTGGAAGGGACTTTCACAAACGGCAGGTTCTTGGGTGGCTGTCTGTGTGAGAGTTGAGACCCACAGGAGAACTGTTCTGTGTTGTCAGTGGGAATTCTCCATAGAAGTTTTCTAAGATACTCCTTTCCTAAAAGAACTGATGAAAGATTCTTTTTAAATGATGAAACTGACTGAAAATTAGAAAATTACAGGTTTTGTCTATTTATATTGTATGTGGGAAAGTGAACTGTTTGTGGGGGGAGGGGAAGGCTTTGAAAGCTTTCAACTTTTTTATTTTTTTCTTTCTTCTGTTGTGTGTTAATAAATCTGTTTTTCTTTAAGTTGGGCCTGTTTTGCCTTCTTTCTCCTAATCCTATTCCACAGTAGAAAAATATTTAGACTACTACACTAAATTTAGCAAACAAAACTCAGCGAACGTGAAACCTCTACAGCAGGTATCCATAAGTAATGCCAAAGTCAGTCACATACAACATATTTCTTCCTGAAATCTTAGGGTGCCCGTGAGAAACAGTTTCAGAACCTGACACACTTTAAGACATATAAAAAGATTTTAGCCACAGCAACCTAGGGCAAAAGAGAAAGTATGTGTGTCAGCATCATAAGGTAATAAATTAATTCAGGCAGTATACAGCAGACATGGTGTCAGTTCTTTCCTCAGACTTCTCCCACTTTCTCAGCAGTTCTCTAAGCACAGCACAACTATGTAACTGTGGAAGGGTAAAGGGAGAAACACTTTTTGTCCATCGTGTTAGCAGTCAGACACCACACAGCAAAAAGTTACAATACAGAAATATAAAAAAACCAGCTAAAAGGCTTCTGTAAGCCTCACAAATTCTTGGAGCCTGACCCCAGAGAAGCTCAGAACAGTTCAAACACCAACTGTCTTGCCCCACACGTGAAATGGCCAAGGGATGCTTTACTGCCAGCACAAGTTTTCAGGCCTCTCAGAAATGAACATGTCACTTTTATCAATAATTTCAGAAATAAATGATGCAAAGACTACTTCTCCAATTTGGACCTGAAGTACATGATCATTTGGATGTGTGACTAAAAGAGCACAGACTAGTCCCGCGTGCTGTGGCTGTACTGTGCCATACTTGCAGAATACCAAGGTTATCTCTGTTCTTCGTGCTGCTCCCCACTGAGTAGGCTGTGGGTGAGGCAGGAATTTGGGGGGAAACAGGACAGCTGACCCCAACTGACCAAAGGGAAGGGTAAAGCTGACCCCACTGACCATACCATATGACATTGTGATTAACAATAAAAACATGGGCAAAGAGGAGGGAGTAGCAGGAATCAGGACACTCTTGATTATGGCTTTTGTCTTTCCAAGTAACCATTACACATGGAGCTCTGCTGTCCAGGAAGTGCCTGAACATGTCTGCTGACAGGAAGCAGTGAATAAATTCCTTATTTTGCTTTGCTTGGGTGCACAGATTGTTTCACTTACTAAACTGTCTTTATCTCAAGCCACAAATTTTCCTGGGTTTGCTCTTCTGATTCTGTCCTCCATTCTGCTGCAGGGGGAAGGGGAGAGGGGAAAGAAAGTGGGCAGGCAGCTGGGTGGTGCTCAGCTGCTGGCCCTGCTCAGCCCACTGAAGCCAGGCCAGCAGGACTGGTATTTACCATCAGTGGCCATGGGCACTACTGAAACAGGACAGTGTGCACGTCTCCTTCAAGAGCTATTGGCTTTCATACAGTTGAGTAACTTCAGATAGCAGAGGTTGAAACGCTGGCTAAGACTGCCACCAGCCTAAAGACAGTACACAACTGGGGTAGCTGAGGACAAGGCTACAGTGAAAGTAAGACCAAAAGGAAAGCCAAACCCAAATCTTCCAGGTCAGGTCTTTACCTACAGTCATACCCAACTGATATCACCATGTATCTTTCTCCAATTACTATTACTCATGTTTAAGAAGTAGATGAATCTGTCTATGCTGTAAATCAATTAAATATCAAAGAGCTACATCGGATTGGCATTGTTTCCAAACCAATAAAACCAAAGGACATGAAGGGAAGAAAAAGAAAAATCAAAAACCTGAGCCCTTAATCATGATATAGGGTTTACTTTAGATCACCAAACCATAAAGACCAGACAAGTCAAGGTTTTTGGGTTTTTTTAATACCTATTGAAAAATTCTGAAGTGCTCAACGTAGTGATACTTTAGTATCTAGGTCTCCATTCTGGAAACAATACAATAAGGATCCTTCCTCAGTGTTTTAGAGTAAAAAATAGTGGACTATCTCTTCCAAGCTGGAGAAAATAAAAAGATTTTCCTATAGTTCATTCACATAAATTAGAAAAGTTAGTTAAAAAGATGAAAATTAGACACAAACTTGTACACAAGTGGCTGTGGAATTATACTAGTGCATCTTTAGTTAGGCAACAAAGGAAGAGCAGAGATTTTAAGAACACAGCTTTCAAGACAAATTTGATGATTAGGATAGCTAGGAGACAAGGATATGGTAGGGTGGGGGGAGATTTTTCCAGTTACTACAGAATGATAGTAAAAACACAGGAAGAAAAAAAAGAATCCTTTAGCGGACAAAGGACAAGAATTCATGAGCTGTTTAGCAGCCTGAAACTTGAAAAAAATGAGCACATGAAATAAAAATGGGTTCAAATTACCAAGTGTAAAAGACTCAAATGAGAAAGCCTAGGATGAAGTGAGACACGTTGTTTCTTGATAATAATCACAAAAAAATTTCAGTACATGAGAGTCACAAGAGGAAGCACAAAGAAAGTGAAAAGAGAATGAAGGCAAGAATTCTGTGTGGAAAAGGAGAGGAAAGGCAAGACTCAATTGAATCAGTGGATCTTGAGATGTTTTAGAAAGTATCACATCACATTATCGTCATCTGAGTTTTCAGAATTCTGACCTAGAAAAATGTTTGGTATGACCCACACAACTCTCACTGTTCTTTAGCTATTCTTCTGCATTAGAACTGATGAAAATCAGGGGCCTGAAGAGAAGAAATTCCAGAAAATATGGAAAATGTTATTATCTGCCTTTCACAGGGGTACAACAAGGAGTCAAAAAACCCATAAAATAACTTGAACTCAATTCCAAAGAAAAGACTGGAACATATAATCAAGCCTATTTTCAAGCAATGCACAGACAGTGAAGATGAATGTTTAACCTGTCAAGAGTAAGTCATTAAATCAGTTGCATTTTCTTCCACAGCATTTTTCTGTACTTTTCTTGTACACTTGGTTCTATGGATAACATCCTTTTGCTATCTTAACTGAATAGCTCTTACTATCAGTGTTCTAATGTAACAACAGGAACATGAGTGCTGTTTAACAGGGGGATGGGAAGGGAGGGGGACTGTACATCACTTTAATGCGGCACATTATCACATTTTGATTTGCTCTACATTATTTGCTTAACTTTCAGAAATTCTGTCACAAAACAGCCTGTTTCTATGAGTGATTTTTTTGTCACTGAAATTGATTTACAGCTTTTCAAAGATTTATTTTTGCCCCAATTTATCTTGGCAGTCACCAGCAGTGGATATTCAGCCTTGCTTTTCCTTCTTAAAGAGAAATCAGTGAAAGTCACAGTTGCAATCTTTTCTTCATCTGCTCCTTGACAATATTTGAAAAAAACATAAATTTCTTGTTGAATAAACCAGTAAAATGGGGAATTGATGTCAGATGGGCTACTTCTTTCAATAGTGTGAATTCAACCTCTGAAACACACGTAACATACACACCTATAAATGCTTTAAATTCCCATGAAAATACCACTGTGCTATAAATTATAGTCCAACACTCCTGCCTCCAATCTCCTTTTGTCGTGCTTTGACACTGGCCGAGCACCAGGCACCCGTGAGAGTTGCTCGCTCATCCTCCCATGCCACAGCTGGACAGAGGAGGGAAAAAACAAAGTTAATGAAGGCTTCATGAATAAGATAAGGACCACAAGAAATATTTCAAGGGCAAATCAGGCTCAATTTTAGTAATAAATTTCACTTTGCAACTAACAGTCAGAAGAGAATAATGAGAAGCAAAGCAAGCCGTTAAAACACCTTTTCCCCCCAGCCCCTCCTTCTTTCCCAACAACAGCACAGGGAGACAGGGCATGTGGTTTTTTTTGATCAGTTCATCACTGAGATTTTCTTCCACTGCCTCAGGAGAGGAGTCCTTCCCCTGTGAGACCATGGGGCCCTCCCACAGGAGACAGTTCTCTGTGAACTGCCCCAGCGTGGGTTCACTCTCACAAGCAGCAGCCAGACCTCACCCGCTGCAAATGTGAGTCACTCCCATGGGCACACAGTCCTCCCAAACCTGCTGTGTTGTGAGTCTCTCTTTCCATGGGCTGCAGTCTTCCAAGGACAGGCTGCTCCAGCCTGGCAGCACGGCCCTCTTTCTCCACCAGGTCTCCCACAGGATTGCAGCCTCCTTCAGGCATCCACCTGCTCCAGCATGGGCACCTCCCCAACAAGCTGGGGATGGATCTCTGCATCCCCCATGCATCCCCATGGGCTGCAGGGGCACAGCTGCTGCACCATGGTCTCACCACCACCTGCAGAGGAGTCTCGGCTCCCGTGCCTGGAGCACCTCCTCCCCCTCCTTCACTAACCTTGGTGTCTCCATGTTGTTTCCCTCACATGTTCTCACCTCCTCCTCTCTGACTAGAAGCAAAGCCCGTGACTTTTGTTTAGATTTTTTTCTTAACTATGTCATCAGAGCGGCATTAGCAACTTCTCTCATTGGCCCAGCTTTGGCCAGCAGCATGTCGATCCTCAGAGTCATCAGAGATTGGCTCTGTCAGACATGGTGGAAACTTCTAGCAGCTTCCTACAGAAACCAACATTGTAGCCCCTGTGCTACCTAAAACCAGGCTGTGCCAAACCAATACACCTTTATACTTTCACCTGTAAGGAGAGCCTACCAGAAAATCTTGAACAGCAGGTTAGAAGCATTGTTCATGAAGAAGAGACTTCCACAAGACAGATGTTGATTAGAGATATGGGCTCTAATGTATGCTGGTTAGCATGTTTGCAAGCCTGTCTTGAACAGCGTTTGCATTTAGAAGCATAATGCAGGATTTTGCAGTGCCTTGAGACAGGTACCTTCCTTCTAAAAAAAGCGTAAGAACAGGTTAGACATAGATCATTAATGACAGACTCCATAACCTTCCTAAACAACAAGTTCCAAAAGTTCACAGTTCTTGCTATTAGAAGTTATTTTACAAGTTCATCCAACCTGTGCCTCCAAGTCATGTATTGACACAATCATTCCTGTTACTCTCCCAAGAATTTGGTCTGATTTGCTCTTAGGCTTCTTAAAGGCCGTACCCAGAGCAGCAGAATGTATTCCTCCCGGTCAAGTCTTAACATTTTTAAGTGGAAAAATGATTTCACAGTTCTTGAAGGTCAGATACCATTTATGTGTTCCCATAAATTTGTTGAGGGGTGAAAAAAACTGTGGCCACAAATTGTACTTGTTCATCTTATAATGCACAGTAATTTTCAGAGAAAGTTTTAAGCTAGACCTGGTAGCCATTTGTTCTTTATTTTGGCTCTGTCTGGTCACATCAACCAATCCTGTCACTTCTCAGAACTCTTAAAAATTCATTCTCTTACTCTATAGTGCTTGCACTCCTCCTCAAATTTAGACTATCTCAGGTTTATTAAATGAATTCTACATTTCATCATCCTGGTCCAATCAGTGTAACACTGAATACAGGGAAGATGGAAATACCCAAACTAATACATTTTTCTGGGTTTATTAATGATCAGTCAACACCTTTTGAGTCAAGTTCTCCAATCACTTCTGCATTTAGGCTCCAGAAAGTTTCCCAACTCAAAACACTATCAGGACTGTCAAAATGCCTTTCCCTGTCCACAATGCCCATACCTTTCTCAGGGTAGAAAACTGATTTCAGTAAATCTATGGCAATTGTTACTTATCGGCTGGCAAGCTTGCAGGTACCTACCAACTATTTTATTTTGGAAGTTGATGGGGCTGGCTTTTTCTGAATACTACTTCCAGCTCTACAAGTGGAAAGAAACACTCAACTTGCTCTTTTTTTCAGTGTTGTGACACATTACTGACTTAACCAAAAGAGCTGAAAGAGTGACATCTCATCAGCCTCTTTTGGGGGAGGCGTGGGGAGGTCGGACAGGTTTTGGGCAGGCAGCAGCAGAGGAACCTGGTCAATTTTAGAACAAAGTTCAACAAGCTTAACCCAACTGGTAGTATCTTATGGAAGTACCCTCTTAGTATGTCCCATCTTTATACAAAACTAAATTTTACCTTTCCATCAGTGGATTAAATCTTTCAGCCACCAGCACACAGAAGTCAGCTAACTGACCCTTTCAGTGAAGACTGGCACAACAAAATTGTAATAAATCCTCTGATGGCCTTAGGCAATGCATGTTGAGATCCCTGAGCCACAGAGTCCTTCCCCATTTTTCTGATGTTCACAGGATTATCTTTTACTGTAATTAAAGCCCTTCCCTTTTAGTTTTGTTTCAAAGATGATTCTGAGCTCCTCCTTTAGGCATGTGATTGAGCCTGACTTACTCCCTGAGTTCTGAATGTACCTGCTCCAGCAGTGCAAATGCACTTGCATTCTAGGGAATTGGCAGGCGATGACAAGTCGGTCAGCTCATCTATCTCATCAATTCCTTGTAGACCCTCAAGGATCAAGTGTGCATGGCTTCAGCACAACTCAAAAACCCCTTTGTGTGACCTGTCAAAAACACTTGGCTTCTCTCTCTGCAGGTGACAGCTGTTCTCTAGTAAGTCTGTTGCTCTCTGGATACCTGAACAACATGGAAGGAATGTGGGCATAGCCAAAGCATTGCAGATGATCTGCTGCATCTTTGGGTGAAAAATGTCATGTTATCAACTTGCCATTTAGACCACTTCTATTTCAACTCATAGTAATGGCAAAACATTCAAAAATATGTTTTAAAAAAGCCAAAAAGACATCATATATTAGCAGTACAGAAGTACAAATTATGTAAGATGATGGCATAATAACATGCAGAGGTAGAGAAAGAAGGGGCAAGAAAAGAAGCCCTTGGCAACCAGACTTCCCTAGGACATAGGTCTCCCTTAGCTAGACAAGTGACTTCCAGCATGGCTAAAAAAGCATCACATCCACCTTCATATCCAAGTCTGCAGTCCTTACATGGTGTTGAGGGTTAGGCATGGACATTTCTTTTTTTGGTAGAGCAGCTTAGTTCTTACAGTTGTCTTTCTGAGGTCTTACACAGACAGAAAATCTTTCTTCAAGAGCCTCACAATGTGATCACTTGCTAGATGTACCGAGGTCAGTCACTATCCTTCCTCAGATCATCACCCCACTCCACTAATGCTGTAGTTCTCCCTCCTTTCCCTCCCCAGCTGCTGTTTAGTTTTGCTATTACAGTAGCAAACTGAGTGAGCTCACAAACAGATTAAGCAAGCACTACATGCTGCAGGAATATGCAGAGACAGAGTCCCTTTTGGCAGTAAGCTACTAAAGCAGTTCAGAATGACTCCGTTTCATACTGATCCTATAGCTTCCTTACCTAAGGGAGAGTGTATGATTATTCTTAATACAAACAGGCACCATTTCACTACTGCATATATAATTTTGTATTTCACTAGTTAAAAAATTGATTTAAGAGAACTCACTGTATTTTTAACTGCCACTTCTGAGAATTCTGTATAAATACAACATAATTTACACTAAAATTATAGCATATAAATAGATGCTATACCAAACTATACGTTTTATTAATGTTACAGAAGCGTCCACATTATGAAAATTATGCTACACAGTCCTATCTCTGGGACAAGATGAGACATAAAAGTTATTTTAATACTGTAGCACAACCATTTCCACCCTAGGAACTTTTTAAAATTAAACTTCATTGCAGTGGAAGAGTATTTTTCTTAACTAAGAACTAATTAGATGAACACATAAGATGCAAACAATATGACTCATTACTTGCTCTTGAAGAGAATAACTCTACAGCAAAGAGATAGATGTGCTTTAAAGATAGTTAAAAACTGGCTATGGCTTGCTGGAACTGGGCATCTTCAGAGACAATGTGACAAACTCCTGAGTGGAGCACATTTCAGAGTTTTTGTTTTTTCCTTCATATTGATGACTGCCACTGTATGTGCCTAAAGAGCAGGATCCTTTTCAGCACAGCGGGAAAAAGAGCAGCTAGCTGAATCCATTACAGTACGGAGAACAGCTCTTGTCCATGCAATTAAACAGTCAAGGCCAACACGTAAAGTTTTATAACTGCAATGTTAATAAAACTCACAGAGGAACACTACAGATTTAGGAGCATTGGCATATTTCAAAAAATAATGATGCTGTATGAGCTGTGATGAAATGTAAGGGAAATTTTAAAAAGTACATCTGCCAACTAGCAGCATAATCTTTGCAGTTAAAGAGCTCAGGATCTGCAAAAGACTCACCAGGAATGGTTTTGGAAAGAGTGCAAACAACACACAGAGAGCAACAATAGGGGATCAGGTACAGCCAGAACATACAGTTTCTTTTATCCATGAGAGGATCATGATTTAGGAGAATTCAACTACACAACCAGATTACTTAAATGGAGTCTAACACTACTTGAGGATAAATTTTGCAATGTTATTACATAGAATGAGTGGATTCCTCAAGGCATTTAAAGATCATTTGCCCACAGGATTGGATTAGAGTCCTGAAAAGGCATTTTAAAATACAGGCTGAAAAGCAAATGGAAAATCTTAAATGGAAAAGCTTAAAATTTTGTTACTGGAGAACAGTGAGTCAAGTCCTATATTTAATTTAAATGGAATAGGTTAATCTAAATAAGGCCCATCAGAAACACAGGGAATGATATTAGAAGTAACACTATCAGGAGTGATACGCTACAGTTTTTTATGAGATGAGTTCTTCAATTCAAAACATCCCCATCATATCAGACAGCTCAGAGTTGCTGCTACAAAGATTTTTTCAGGCACTGGCCTAAAACAGGACACTAATACAAAAACATTTCTATTTCAGTACATTCCTTAAGACAGAAATTCACATGCGTGAAGAGCAGCCCTTCTCTGCATTATTCATCCAGCCCAATGATAGATTTGCCAAATCTGAATGACGTACTCATCGCTGTGTCTTTGGCATGGGACCTGGGAGCCTTACTGGGAACTGTGAACACACATCCAGCAAGCCTGTCAAAACAGGGCCTGTTCACACATAGCTAAGAGGATGAGACAGAACCATCCTCACATGATTTCTACAGTGGCACCGGAAATCTGTGGAAACAGCTGAAAGGCATTAAAACAGCTCCTTGCTCCACTGTAGGAGGATGCCAGCTTGTCAGGATGCTGATCTTAAGCTTTTTCTGAAACAAAAAATAGACATGCTTCATCTCCAGAAGACAGGACTCCTGTTGGTAGGATATAGATTTCTACTGTTACCACTTGGAACTGGCAGCATTTGTCTGCTCAGCAAGCTTTGCACATCAGCGCTGGTTCCACACACATCACATGGTAGCACTGGTTCCACAGCACAAAAAACCTTTTGTTCAGCAGGACAACATAGCTGGATGAGCAATGAATGTACTTTTAGGTTGGACTGTGTTACAACACGGCTATTTTCAAGCCTGGAGGACCAACCTAGCTACTCTTGGAATGCCTCCAAGACCAGAAGAATTATAATTTGCTGCCAGCCAGGTGCACCACTCTCTGGTCAGACCACCACCACCACCCTTGACTTGTGGACACACCACAGAGCAATTGGCTATAGAAGCTGCTGCTTCTACCTTCCTTTTTGATGTCAAGATATGTTTAGAAGTCTGCAATACATTCAATTCAACAGCAGGCACAAAGTTCTCTCTCAGAGCATGGTGATAAGGATTCTTTTCCAGGTGTGGTAACAAAAGTTTGTTTCACCCAAATTGAGGACAGTCCCATGATCTAGCAGTACTGGGTAGGTATTGCAGCCAGCCTGCATGAAGTAGAGTGTACTATCTGTACTTCAAACATGTCAGATATTAGACACATCTGCAGAGAAGGACATCTCTGAATACACATGGGACCTTAACTACAGATTATCTTGGAAGTTTGGTAATCCAAACTATGAACTAAGTTTTAAAAATACCTGGAGTAAGTTTGTTCAAATTAAATGACTCAGTTTTCAGCTAAGACTTGCTCAGACTAAATTGTACCCACATGTTTTAATCCACCTTTGCTATGAATGCGAAAGAACTAAACTGGAAGGTCTAATCATCCAGGATCAGCGCCCACTCAGCTTCTACCAAATGTTCCTCTTTGCCATATTCCAAAGTAAGTGATACAGCCCTTGAGATCTAACTCATCAAGAATGCAATTCTATGATTCTGTGAAGGGAATCACAGAATGGTTTGGGTTAGAAGGGAACTTAAAGCTCACCTAATCTACCCTCCTTTGCAATGAGCAGGGACAACTTCCACTAGATCACCTGTCCAGTCATGGACTAGAGAAATCTGATTCTCTGTCAGCAATGAAAGCCTTTTTATAGATTAAAATTTCAAAACCTACAGATCAGGTTTAAGTCCTACACACCTGTAACCAGCAAGCTCCTTTCTCAGCACTCAGCTTTGCTTACATCCTGCAGCATTAAGACTCCCTACAATGCAAATTAGCCTAGAGTGAAGCAGCATTGAGCTGTTAGATACCAGACTGTCTGAAGAGTGGACCTCTGTGGTGCAAGCTTTAAGTTCTGTGGTTCTAGCACATGTGAGAGTCTTTGGTCTCAACTTTTGTCTTTTCTATGAACAATTGCTTCCTAGAGCTGTCAGCCCCTTCCAGAATATTGTCAGGTACCATTTGGACAAGCTCTGAACAGCACAGGACTAACAGTCAGAGATTAAAAACAGCCTCCAGAAAAAAAAAAAAATGCTCTGTATTTTTGAGCATATATCTATGCTCAAAGACAGTTCAGGAAAGATCAGGACAGTTCAGTTGATCTACAATCAATTCTGACAGTACCATTCTGCTGCCTCTCAGAACCAGGGACAAGACCAGGTAAGTCTGAAACCTGTTCTACAATGACTGAATTAGTATTGAATAGTACAATGACTGAATACAGTCAAGTATTAACTTTTCAGGAATGTAATTTCAAATACCTAAAAGTGATAGCATTTTCAATTCCATTCATTAAAAGCATGTTTTTAATATATTTAATTCCTTCATTAACAGAAAGGAAAACAGTTGGGTCTATATTTTCCTTAAGTACTTCAAGCACAAAGCATGTTCCAAATCCCCTAGGATCTGAAACTCTTGAGGTTTTCAGTAGGAGCTCCACTCAACATTTTTGAAAATCACACCCTAAAATAATCCTGATATCAGTCTCTGCACAACTTAAAATGCATTATCTTTCTAGACAAGGAAATTAATAAAAATATTTATTTGATACAAATTTCTGAAAAAAAAGTAGCTGCCTCATAGCTGGGAAAATGAGGATTCCCCTGGAGTTCATATTTTCCAGTTATGATTTCTTTTTTCTCCATGCACTAGAAAGATATATCCATTGTTAAGAAATTAACTTTCAAGTTAAAAAAAAAGCTGTTCCATATTCAGGAATTTGCACCTCAAGATAGAACAAAACACTTTTCTTTACAGTATACTGAGGTTTTCCTCATTAGCCCATTCCAAAAGAACATTCCATGCAAATCAGATATACTTGTCAACAGCACCTTACCATTTTTATTTGGAAAGACTGTAAGGGTAGCAGACAATAAGGATGTAGATTTGCACTTCTCTAACTTAAAAGTTTAAAGAAGACTAAGTAAAACTCAGAATTCAAAAACATGTAAATGTAGTACTTAGGGTCATGGTTTACTAGTGGATTTGGCAGTGTTAGATTTACTGTTGGACCCAGTAACCTTAAAAGTCTTCTCCAAGTTTTCTAAATGATTCTATAATTCTGAACTTAGGATGTAAATGGTACCTTTAAATTATATACTAAGTGTCAGAATCAAATATTTTAGTCCCAGGACACTCTTTCAAAAGCCAAATAAAGTGGTGAGTCCATAGGCTGTAAGTTTGGGGAGGGGCTTATGTATGTGAGAAATACCATAGACATTCACACCAAGTCCTTGCTGTCCTGACTCTGAAGTACTCTTGGCTGAAGAAATATACTTACCACAAGTGGTAATGTCATGATTAATTTTTAGGCAACTTAGTAGAAGCAAAGGTACTAACTCAATCTATATTTTACTTCCTTGCAGGAAGTTCCACACATTTTGGTGAAAAGCACCATATCCAGACTGGAATTTCTGTAGGAACTACACACTTGTTCAGCTTCACATTTATTTTGAATGTCTCACAATCTCCATTTTTATGCAAGACTTTTGGATTATCATGATAAAGATTTTGAAATTGTCCTGCAAAAGTGCTCAAAAAATTTAAGCTGTTTTGTTTTATAGGCAACTGCATTATTTTCTTTGAGAAAAACCACAGATGTTTACAACATACAAAATAAGGACTCAGTATCAGTACAGGAGGATCACAACACAAAAACTTACCACATCTGTGGCTTACCACTACTACCAGCCCTCTATTGACCAAAATTCTTCTGTCTGACCCCCTAAATGCATCACACTTCTAGAGGTAAATCTGGAAGAAAGCTATAAATATGGGTTGTTAAATGTGCTTAAACTGTTTGTTTAAAAGAAATAACCCTCTTTACAGCTTTAAATTTGACTGAAGTGCTATCACTCATGCAAACTCTCTGAATAGAAGGAAGTTAAAAATAGCCCAACCTCCAGATAATTTCTGTAACAACCACATCTCACTAAAGCTGAAGAATTTCTGATCCATTTAATTATCCAGAATTGGCAAGTGTCTTAATTTAGAAGCAGAATTTGGTTTAGAGTATTAATAGAAAATCGTATCTTGCCACAATCAAAACAAGGCTTTTATTTCTTTTGAGAAGAACATTCAAAATACACATTTGCAGAAGAGAGTGATTCTCAGTTTCATTTCTTTGCTTTATCTGCAAGAAAAATGACCTTGCAGAGGGTTACAAGAGAACAGATCTAGACTAATGTAAGAAGCATTTTCAATATGAACTATAATCTTTAACCTAAGATCCTGAAAAATGTTACAGCCTGAGTATTTCAAATTATTTTGATAATTTTATAAAGGGATAAATCTTTTTTCCTTTGTTTCATCTCAGAAGCAAGGCTTTATTTCCCTGCCTATATTCAGAACTATACAGTGCAGTCATAAGGGCTGAATATCTGCTTACTTACTAGAAAAAAGTTACTTTCTACACTTCATCAGTTACCTTAAACACTTCAACTGTACCTCTGCTATGCATAACAGCACTTAGCATTATTTTAGGATAAACCACATAAAAGTTTCTACAAGGGGGTAATGCTTTTCAAAACTCTGTTGTAGGCCAACTCAAACTGTCCAAATCAAACTTGTGTTGAGAAAGCCAAATAACAGCTGGAAACCCAAGAAATATAGTTTCTAAGCAGTAGAAGACCTCTCAAAGAAACTGCATAGTTATGTCTACACTGATTATTCAGAAGCAAATCATCAGCATTGAAAAGGTTCATTAGCTTTCAGCTTAAATAGTCACATTTTCTGAGCATGCAATTACCATCCTTTGCACCATGGCTCTTGTACAGGTACATTCTACCCAGAAGATTGTAATTTTTCAGTGCAAAAATCTGAAGTCTACCCTGCAATCATTTTCCTGAAATTAAAGCAGAAAATACAAAAAGTTAGCAGATATTTCTTTTCATATTTACCAGAAAAGTCTTTTCACTTGTTTCTGCCAATCAGCAGGAAATCTGCAGTACACTCTCAGCTTCAGATAAGGAGCAAGCAGCTTTATCATACTTATGACCTGGAACTCTGGATAAACTACCTATTGCTGTAGTCCAAGTAGCAAAATGAACATCTATTTGGCACATGTTGCTGAATTCTATCCAACATACTCCTAGTGATCTTGGTTAATTTGACATGTCAGCAAGATTTAAGGCTCTCTAGTTTCTCAATGTTCATGAGCCTCCAACATGGTGGAAGCTAACTGGAGAAGTGCAACAACAAAAGGTCTAACAATAGCACTACAGAAGTTTTGAAAGCTCACACTTCAGAAATGGATTTGAAATATCACTCATTTAAAGAAAGCAGTGAAACAATTCTTACGCCTTTTAGTGATTTCAGTCCAGAAAACACATCTCTGAAGACTCAATTAAGATATTAAATGTTTGCTTGCAAGGTAGAACAGTATTGTATCATGACTGCAAAGTTCAAATTTGCTCCCAAAACTGCAGAAAACTGGACTATCATTTTATATTTAACAGCTAAATGAGTGAGATGTGCTGCTACAGCAGCACTATAACTTTGTGGATGAAAAGTAATCAGTTGTTCTAACTGCAAGTATTTAAGACTGCACAAGAGGCAACACGATAAAAATATACTGGAAGGTCTGTTTCTTGGAAGTTCCTGCAAGTATTGATCAAAGCTAAGGTATTTTATGTCACAGCTGTCTTAAACTTCACCGCTAGGTTTCTTGACTGGGTGATAATCCATGTAGAAAAACAGTCAGCAGTCACACACTAAACTTCAAAAACACCTCTAGTTCATTTTAAAGGCACAGTACAGCTAAAAAAGTAAAGTTTCCACCACATGAAGTATTTAGAGATGAATTCTTGAGTGTATATTCATTACAATTACATTAGTGTGTGGAAAATCTTTTAGAACCTTGTCAGTCAAATGGTTCATTGAACTCCTGGAAAAATTTTAGTGAGGATGTGGCAGGTGACGAATAATTCCAATTATGAATGCTGGCAGTTATTTACTGCTTCTGTGACAGAGGGTGACAGCAGATGTCTGAAGTAGCTTCTGAACTCACCTAGAGAAGCCTGCTTCTTGATAGCTGCAATTAACAATGGGCTACTTATAAATCTGATTAATACCTGGATTAAAAAACCTAGTACTTACTGAGTCCTCCAATTAAAAAGACAAAGTGACCATTTCAAAGGCAGATTGTTGTATTACTGCATATAGACTATTTAGACAGGAAACAGAACTGTATTGGGAAGAAACTCCTGGAAATTAAGGAAAAGCTAGAAATAGGAGAGACCCATAACAAAATGTACCTACGCACTGGCTAGGCATCTTGGCCAGTGATCCCCATGAGGTCTGCACATAGCATGAAGCAGTTACATGGCACAAAACAACACCTTCCCAACAGTCTTCCCCATATGAGCTGTGATGTCCCCCGGGCAAAGTTAGGGCAGAACCCTGCAATGCTGTGTTACAAACAAACCTGTAAGACGGAAGTGACAATTTTTGATTAAAACTGAAAATGACAAATGAATAAAACCCACAAAGGAGGACATCTGAGCAGTTAACTTTATTTAAATTAGCTCATGTAAGTTTTCCACCAGGGCATCTACAAGTATACTCCAAGTTCTTGCTATGCTCTGGATGCAGATTCCAGACAGTCAACATCACATTCCACCTTCTGTCTGAATTACCTGAACTGCTTATAACTAATTCCTTGCAAGTTTCCCTAGTAGTCATTTTGAAATAATATTCAGATAATTCTAGTCCAACAGCTCAGACTGCCTAGTCAAATTTCAGTATCTACTCTGTTTGAATACATTTCTGTCCTTTCAAATGTCACGTTGGTAGTAAATAGATTGATATTAGTTGAGCAGACCTGACTGTATATTTTCAGCTTATGATCCACCTACAACACCAGGAGATGGACTCAATGATCCATGTGGGTCCCTTCCAACTTAGCTTATTCTGTGTGTGATTCTTCCACGTTGCCACATCAACGTTTATATTACAGGAGCAGTTGGCACAGAAGGCTTGATAAAAGACATTCGGGTTTTTTTGTTCCTGTAGTCTAAACATCAGTTCCCTCTGTTCCTCCACTAACTACACAACTCACCTAGGACTTCCTCCAATACTGAAACTAATTTAGAATTCAGAAGTTCCTGAAGGCCTGCTGTTCTGAAATACTGAAGAAAGAGGCAGATTCTTCTTGAAATAACTTCAGTGTTTGCAAACATGAAAGCAGAACGTAATATTAATAACTACCCTACATTCTAATAGCTATATAACAATTAGTCTTATAAAAAAGACTACCTAATCGCATCTTCAGGTGCTTGCATAGACTATACTGTCCCTCAGGTAGCATTAGAAGCTTAAAAACCTGTCCTTGTAAACATTATCTCTTTCAGAGTCTGTTAAAGAAGATTTTTTTTGTATACGAAGATTTTTTTCATCCTCAGAAATATAGCTCAGTAACTATATAGCTAAAATAGGATTAATTTACAAAGACAACACGAATGACAAAAATATTTCTGAACTGTGTTTATATAAACATTGGTTTGTAAACAAATTGACAACATTTACTTTAAATATTGAAAGAACTTTAAACTAGACAATTTGCATTAAAGAGAAAAATAAGTTAAAAATTAATCACATCTTAATTATTCTATTGGTTATGACTAGATCAGGCACCTGGAAGTTTCAGAACTGAACTGTACTAAAACACTGCAACAGTGCTGAATATTGTAATATACACTATGATTTCCTTTGAGAGAGCAACACCTCAGTTATCTGAGGATTTCCATGGTAACTCAGTGGAGATCACAGTATGAAAATGACTTATTTTTCACAGACTGGAAACTCACCATTTAAATAATATTTTTGGCATACTTTAATGGACAGCCTCTTGTTAACTATCGTTTTATATAGAAATCCCAGCAAAACTAGTGCAAAAGTGAAGTCCTTCTGAGAGTGTAAACTTCATCCAAATCTTTCCTGCAATATTTGCACTGTTTTGCAGGATTTTAGCTAGTTGTATTTATGAATAAAAAAGTCCTACAAGTTAAGCATGGAAGTACTTAAGAAAACCTAAGTTAACAGAAAAGCATTGTGAATTATGAAATAGTTACAACAGTTCATCAAATTATACATCAGAAGGTTACATATATGTTTAATCATAAAACAATATTTTCTATATATTATTCAAAGTCAGCTTCAACATTTGTTGTCATTTAACAGTGATACTCAAAGCAATATTCAGGTTTTTTATCCCTTTAAGTGAGTACACTAATTTCTTTTTTTACAGGTGCAAAGATGCTTATCTGGATACGAGTTCCATGTGGGCATGACTCTCAACATAATTTTACATTTTTTCATCTTGAAGGCAAAAGGCTGTCAATGGTAATAAACAGACAGGTCATCATCACTCATATCTGAATCATCATCATCTACTTCACCTTCAATGACTGATTTCTTGCCTTTGCAGCATGAAACAATTAATCCAATTAAAAAGACCTGCAAATTTAAAGTAGAAAATGTTACTGTTATTCATTTCAGGGGCATATAAGGGCAATAGAAGTAAAACAAATTGTTGTGTGGTGATGCAAATGATGCAATGACAACGACTGTAAATTATCTAACTTGATTCAGGTCTCCAAAATCCAAGTACTTACTGCAATGAATGCCCAGTTCCCAAAGTAATAGGCCGCACTGAAGAACCAAAATTTATGAAGAAAGAGGTACGTCCGAGTGACTATACACTGATCTAAAATGAAAGGAAATAGTACTGATCAACACAGAACAACAACCAAAACAGCAGCTAAATACCATATAGTAGGATAATATTTTAGCAGTTATGGAGAGTACTTAGCTCTGCAGAACGATTACACTCTATTACATCTAATTTACTCTCCTGTACCAAGAAGACATACAAAGGGGACACTTGTTGTGGAGAGTGACTGTGACAGGTAACATGAAGCTCTAAGTTACACAGGTAATCCCATTACTACTGGGAATAATTTCTCACGCAAATGTGTCAATTATTAACTAGAATCTGTCCAAAAGGGAACTCACTTCCCATTTTACATAAACTGCAGCAGATACAAAGCAGATTCTGCATTAAAACATATTTCAGGACTACAAAAAACTGTGTCTCTACCAGGATTACATAAGCTTTGTAAAAACTCAAAAGTCAATTACATGTATGCAAAAAAATTCCAACATATACTGGGCCTTTTGCAAACCACGTAACAGAGACCTTATTTGTACACAAGACCTGACAGTACTGGTTAAACCTTACTCCTGTAACAACATGAATATTGACTATTTTCTGATGTGGCTGTATTTTTCTTCATTTCTAACTCATAGATTTTAAAATTAAGAATCAAATTTCCAAAGAATTTTCAACATGCAGACAGGGAGCATAAAGGCTTTTATAGGACACTGAACCTGTGGCATCCAAGGGGTCATGCTAGAGGATGGTCAGCAGGACACATGAGCCAGTTCATTAATCTCTCAAAAGCAAGGAAGAGCACACACTGAGTTCATGCTCAGGTAAAATATAATTTCCTAGTTGTTTTTTTTTTGTGCTATGCTTACTATGCTTCAAACCCCACCTAAAGCCTATTTCAGAACAGGAATTGGTGTGCAAACATTCTGAACACTAGAGAAGGTAAACAGCCAGAAACTGCCTGTTTGTCCCTCAGTTCAGACCCCAGGTTTGGAAATATTCCCCAGGTGCAGTTGAAGTAAAGACTTCCTGCCTTCTAAAGCTGTGAGTGATACACTACTTATATAGTTATGTAGCTCACTTTTAGCAGTCATCTAAGTAAGAAAAGCCAGTGAAGTGAAGATGCTTCATAATTGCAGATAATATTGTCAATACCATCTGCAGTTCTCCAGCTGGTTACTTGAATTAAAAAACAACTAAGACTTTCAGATGGTTCTTTAGAATAATAGGGTTAAATAGATGATGATAAATATTTTGGAATAGTTTAACCTTGCAAGAATATTTCTGTGCAATGTTACAAGAGCAGATAACTAAATTTTACCTATTGTTTCTGAACTAATGTTACTTAATAGGCTGACATTTGTCATCAACTGATTCCTCCATATGACTCAATTTAGAGTAAGTTATAATTAATAGCCTGAATTAAGATAGTTACTTGCTATCCAGAATGATCAATGTGAATATTAGATGTATCTTGATTATGTGGAACAAAAGTACACATGGAATGCTCCCATGCCTCCAATAGATACCTGCCACCATTTAAAAAATACAACATATTCTACGTACATATGCAGTGCTGATCAAGGAACAAAGCCAAACAGCCAGGATTCAAGACAAAACAAATTTTAAAATAAAGAATGACAAGTACTAAAAATCATTACAACCAGAAGAGTCAACTTTTTTCTGTTTTGAGTCACTGATTAAGTTTTTCATTATGGTAAGAAACAGTTACACTTAATGTACTATTTTCAAATTAAGACTTCTTCCAGGAGATGAATTAGCAGGTTTATGATGAATTACAATGATAATTCTGGTCAAAACTAAGTATTAAAGCCTAAAACATGGTTTTGTGCACTGAAAACTCAAATTATGAGGACTTACTGATGAAGTCTGTCTTTTATGCATCTCAAAACACAGTGAGCTTTCACAAAAGCATGTAGAAAGAAATAGTTTCTTAGGGAAGAGTAAAGAATTGTTGTGAATAATGTAATTTATAAACACTGGCATTATTTGAAAGTCAATACTTTTGTAAGTCAGTACATTTGTTTTACCTCTTCATTAATCAACTAGACAATGAAACAGATTATACCCTCTGTAAATCCACAGGTCAAACTGGGGAGAAATAAAGAGCAAAGGTCCAACACACTAGATGGTCAGATTTAGGAAAGGGTTATTTTTCAAGCCCCTTGAAACAGTCCTCAAAGTTTCATGGAGACAGAAGCCCTGTACCTGGAACAAAGTGACATCTTGCAATAGTGCAGACTGAGGGTTGACCAGATATAATGCAACTGTGCAGAAAGCAACCTCATCTCCCAGTAGACAAATAGAATATGTACCTACTGGTGTTCATCTATAACTCAGAAATGTAACTGAATATCAGGCTACCTGGAATGCAGTGGAAGTCCATGAAACTGATCAGTGCTCCCACCGTGACAAACTGCATCTGCAATGGTGCCATTCTGGGCTGCCCAGTACAAAAGCAGCATTGACTTACTGAAGCAAATCTAGTGGAGGACCACTGCAGCAGCTTACAGCACACAGCAGACAATGAAGATGGGTTCTTTCAGCTTGAAGTAAAGGTGTTTGCAGGTGTGCTTTACTGCTGCCTCTGCTATCTAGTGGGGGCTTACAAAGTATTAAATGAGATTCCTCCTAGACCTGCATAGAAACCCGACAACAGATGACAGAGCTGCAGCAAGAAATACACCTAATTAAATTGTAGGAGAGGCAATCAGCATAGGTAAACATTGAAGCAGGCTGTCTCTCAGACATTCACAGCTGGATGGATGTGAGCAATCTGCTCTACTTGCTCCCTGCTGGGGGATCAGACTACTTCTTAGGTCCTGTGTGTGCTCAAAATCATTACATGAAGGTAGATATTGAGACAATACAAATCTAAATAACAATGGTAGTGTTGGATGGGAAATCCCAAAGCACGAATGTTATCCAAAGACAGTTCATGAAACCTATGTTCCCAGTTTGAAGCAGAACCTAGTTTTACTTAAAATACACTCAAACCTATTTCCAAAGGAAAAGCTGCATCCTTTCTGTGCTTGAACATCTAAGCACTACAGATTTTCAGATCCTAAAAGTATTGAAGGCATAGCTTCAGGTGTCCAAGAAGATTTATTTCATACAGCCTTGCTGCCAATAAATCAAAAGCTGCGTTGCAAAAAGAAACTGCTGCTTGAAGGTTCTAGGTATGGCTTTGGTCTGTCAAAGATCAAACTGTTGAGACAAAGCAAGCTTCAGGAGTCTCTACAGGAGGATATTAACTGGTATATTAAAGATTTCCCTGTTTTGTACCTATCATCTCACAACCTAACATCTTGATCAATATTTCTTAGTGTTAAGGTCACTCAAGTGTTTCCAAAGCCCAGAAATTTATGTTAAAGATTTTATTTCATGTGTCACTTCCACCTTTCTCTGGAAACAGAATCATGGAACAGCAGCAACAGCTCTCCTGGCCGCAAATACAGGATTTCTTTCTTTCCTTGTTGGCCAAACAGCAAAGAATAACTACATTCCTAATTGCTCCTTACTCGTTAGTTTCTACAAGTGTTTTTTTATATACTATTTGAGCATATCTCCACTTATTCCATGTTCTTCTCTGCTGTGATATATATACACATACAGAATTAATAGTAGCCTCATTCAGCTGTCGAGCCTGTCTTTGTACTTGACAATCCAGCCCCTCCACTGCTGCTACTTCTCTGGTTTCACAAGCTAAATTAATCTCCTAAACAAAGCTTTTACAACTTTGGGGTTGTGGCACACCATACCAGTTATCTTTCTCTCAGCTAACTTGTCCCAGAAATTGCTTAAATTTCAACTCATCCCTCACTCAGCTTTCACAATAATGCAAGTATTAAACAGCTTCAGCACCACTTGCTTCAAGGTTAACTTTGCAATAAAATTACACCTTTGATCCCGTATCAGATTGAAAAGCATATTGAAACACATATCAGGGATCTGAAAATATTTCCCGACTGGTTTTATGTAGCTACAATAACTCCCCACTTAGAGATGTGAATCACTAAGCTTCCAACACTTCAAGCTGACAGCACTTTGAAGTACTACAGCACACTACAGAAGCATGAGTATCAAATCACTCAGATGTTAAACAACAGTTTGCAGCTATCTAAAATCTTCTAAAATCTAGGTCTAACATACAAGTAAAAAAAGCTGCCTGCTGTTTCATCCCAGTTGTCTGGCTTTGGTGCAAGTTTGGTTTTTTTTTTAGCTGGAAGTGGTAATGAGAAGGCATCTAAATTAGACCTGTAGAGACCAAAAGTGTAGACAGTTAAAGTCTAGCCCAAAAAGCTACTTTACTCAGCAGAAGCTGCTCAGTAGGTTTGGACTCAAATCCTGACAAAGGAAAAGATTTAGCCGACTAAGGAGGAGCCAGAAACCTGGAAACCAGGACCTAATGAGGAGTCTGGAAAAGCTATTTGGGAAAAGTTATTTACAAAGCAAACTCTGTTTATTTAGTGCTTCAAGCTACAGGTACGTTGTGTATGATACTTCTCATGGTCTATCTGCAAATTAAACACAACTTGATATAAAACTAGAAAGACAGAAAAATGATGTAATCGGTGTGAATCAGTCTGATTTTGTAACAAATAGTCAGATCTGATTTTGTAACAAAAGTTACATGTCTGGATAACTGTGGGGTGCTCCCTTTCAGAGGAGGTGGGAACCTGATGTAACTCCCCTTTGTGATAACCCCTCCCTTGACCCAAACCCTAAAACTCCATCCCTGCTATGGCCTGTAAAACCCCATGACCCTGCCATTGCCAGGTCTTTCATCTTCATCTCCCTTCCTTGGCCCCGGGAGTAAATAAATGGATTCTCAAGCTTAAATAAATGAAGACCCATCTTGCTCTTTCCCCTGCTGGCACCAGGAGCTGCACCCTCCCTGGACATGATGAACTCAGTAGCTACATGCTGCTACAAATGGTGGAGAATGCGGGCAATCAGTGAGGTCTACACGACCAGCACTCCGTAAGTCATCCACTGACACCATGCAGGACCCCCATCTTAAAAAGGAAGACTCAAGAATACCATGGCTAGAAGCCAGGTTGAGAGCGACCTTAAAAACATGAGGGTAAAAGGCTTACAGGGAGGGAAACTCCCAGTAAGGGAACTAGCTTTCTGGGACTGAGTGATGGGACTAACATATACCATAACAAGTCCTTTCATTCTTCATGGGAGGGAGTTTTTAAGAGCTACAAGCAGCTAGTCTGCCTGCAAAAAGGACCATTCAGCAGACTCTCATCAACTCTCCCAACACATCTCCTGCAGCTTATGGACAGTAAAGCCCTGGTGGCTACTTATGGACAATTACAGACAATTGCATGCAGAGGGTCGACGTCCTAGATCACTGGTCTCCCTTCCTGTGAACCCCCACGTTTTTCAGTTTCTGTGAAGCCGCCCACATCTTTCTTTACCCTTTGTTCCTAAGAGTGCAGCAAGGAGTGAAAACTGCCAGAATGGCACAGAGCTGCTACCGTCTCTCCGTCACTTCGTGCCTCTCTCTGCCACCCCTATCCCCCTTTCCCTGAAGGCAGGGCAAAGGTTGGAACCTGTACAGAAGTGACAGGGGATTGCTACCATCCTCCTGCCATCCTGTGTTCTCCTTCAACCCCTATCTCTCCATATCCCCCATTCCCTGCCTGGGAAGGTGATGGCCACACTGTCCTAGGCCTTCCTGCTAAAAATGGAGCTTACCACGCAGTTTTAAGATCCCCTCTTTCCCACCAAAGTCCTTCTTTTCCAGTCCCGGACCTTCCCTTCCTCCCCACCTTCCTCCCCGATTCCTGCCAGGTCGCTGGAGCTGGCTCTGGGCCCTCATGGCAGTGGAAGCATGGTGGAGCTGCTTGGCCCACTGGGGGGGCAAGCCTCTGCTGTGCGGCTGCCGGCCACACCACCACCTTTGCTGTTCCCTTGCTTTGCATGCATTATCATCATCCAAATTAGTAACATCCAGAACATCAGTACCAAAGCCAAGACCAAACACTAAGGACTATGTCCCTCGTAAAGAGGAGAAAAAGGAATTGCATCTCTTCTGGTGAGAAGATCAAAAGCCAAAGGAGACTGAACTATTAACCCATTAAATAAAAATGTATTCAGTTAATTAGGTATCATCATTTCTGTTACTTCATCCTTTGTAATTAAGTTTCAAATGCTTTTCTATTGCTTGTTAATTTAGCTTAATAATGTTCATTTTGGTTCTGCAAATTATTAGGTCATATTCCCAAGAATCCCCTTGTTACGAGTTATTCACCATGCCTTTTAACCAATTTAAAAATGGAGTGCTGTGGAGTGCTCCTGTTCGGAGGAGATGGAAACCTGATGTAATTCCTCTTTGTGATAACCCCTCCCTTGACCCAAACCCTAAAACTCCACCCCTGGTATGGCCTATAAAACCCCGTGACCCTGCCATTGCCGGGTCCTTTGTCTTCACCTGCCCTCCCCAGCCCTGGGGGTAAATAAATGGATTCTCAAGCTTAAATAAAGGAAGACCCGTCTTGCTCTTCCCCTGCTGGCACCAGGAGCTGCACCCTCCCTGGACATGATGAATTCAGTAGCTACACATTGCTACAGATAGCCAATAGCTATTAGCAGTTATTTCACAGTACGTGAACAACTGCAGCAGCCACAAAACTTCTTTATGATAATTACACATTATGAATGTTTACATTAAATGGCTTGAGAATTTTCATGTCCCATCAGTGCTAGCAGGGCTTTATAGCATAAGGAGGCTTCCAATAAGATCCTCTAAGATTGTGTGCCAAAAGAAGTCAAAAAGTCACTAATCAAAGTTTCTAAATGCTAAATAAAAAAAAATGTCCTAGTGAGTGATCTGGGTGTCACATTTTTGTCCCCAACAGTCAAATTTAAATGAAGTGACATGTATGAACAGGATTTGCATTTATGTATGAATGAAGGATTTAGTTGTAGAAAGAAGGTTATGAATCTTACAACCAAGCACCAACTTTAGCTAAACATAGCAACAGTTTTCACTACATTCCTCTATATGTTCAGAGAGCCTACCAGTCCTTTTTTGGCCATTTTGGATTTAGAGTTCATCCTCACACAGTTATGGCATTATAATGCAAAATTTCACCCAGCTATAAGGTTTCTATTTCACTTTGGTTACAGAGCATCTGTGAGGGTGCCAAGATTTGCATGTATTAACAGACTAGGTGAAAAACATTTAATGAGATTTGAAGAGCTAAACCTGTTAATCTCATTTTTCACAAGTTTAAAGGATGACTTGATTTTAATGTTTATTAAGTACCTTCAAGCAAGGAAAATACTAATGCTACAAGTCCATGTATAAAGTGAAAAGGTACAGCATTAGGCAAAAGCTAAATCTGAAGTCACTTAAATTCCAAAGAGATAATGCCCAGTTTCTACAGGGAAGCAATAAACCATTGGATCAGCCTGCTGATGGAAAGTGTTCTCAGTGCTTTTGTTGAAAGTAGAAATTCTTTGGAACATTGTGTACAATTCAGGTTAATTACAAGCACTGGCCACATGGGTTTAAAGACAAGTCATAATTGTTATTTCACGCCTTTGAATTACCACCTTAAACTTGAAGTTCTTCAAGAGGCATTTTCTTAGTCTCCCTTGAAAATCTTATTTTTCAGTAACTAGAGGCTAACAATTCTTATTATAAAGATATAGCCAGTGATAAACATCAAAGGCAATACTCTAGGGATGAACAGAGATGCAAACTCTACAAAGAAAGCAGCAGACAGCATAACCTATTATTTTCATTCTTATCAAAATCTCCTTTAGGAAAAATAATTGCAGGAATTGACAGATCTACACCTGCATGTCAGTGAACAAGGTAGAGCAAAAATACATTTACAGCACTCTTAGCTTCTTATATTGTTTACAGGCACCGAACAGGGCTTTCTGTGCTCAGACATGAACCACTGTGCTTATCTATATGGACTTCTTATGGTTATAGAGGACTTTAAAAGTGTTAGGTATAAGTATAGATTCAGGGTAAAGTACTAGGAAGGTCCTTCACAAAGCCTCAGGAAAATGGAAAGTACTCACTAAAATCCTTACTTTATGTGAAGCATTTTGTAACTTTTCAAATGAATTAATTTAGAACAACAATTTGGAAGTGATAAGCTACAGTCATACAACTCTTCATATAAAATTACTAATATTGAGGATTCTGAGCAACTTGCTTGTGGTTTCCCTTTGCATGTCTCCTGCATTTCTCTAGAAGAGAAACATATATAGAAAGAAAAACAGAATATGCTTCTGTTTTGGCATTTGTATTTGGGCCTCCAGCTTGAGTAATGTCTATAGCTAGTCTTTATTCAGGCAAAAATAAAGCCTGAGGTCCTGAATTTTTTGACTTCTAGCTAATAAGTGCATCTCAGAAGGCAGCACAGATAAGTTAGCACAGTAAGACCTAATTTCAAAGCCTTAGAGATGAGATTATTTTTTCTTTCTCACTTCACATGTAGTTCCAAGTCAGTGCAGGTCTATGAAAAAGGCCTAGCAGATGAACTGTACCCAGCATGTACTAAAGCCTTGGGCAAGGCTCATTTCCTCAATGAAGGAAGAGAATCCAAGGGGTATTCAGAGCAAGTTATGCATTTAAATTGTGTGATGCCTAAAAACTAGATCTTTTAATCTAGAGAGAGGCAGGTAGCATTTATCAGATCTCATAATTCAGTCTGGCAGCTAAGTCATTGCTCATTTACATTAAATCTCATTAATCTGTTAAGCTAAACCTATACCAAGTTTTCAACACGAGTCCTGCTGCAAGTCTTACTCACATAATCGAACTTCTTTGCTTTACCTTATATTCAGCTGAATTGTGGACCCAACATTTCAGCTGTCATTAGCCCTTGAAAACAGTAACCAAATGATATTTTTGCCCAACTGTACTAACCACTGAAAACGAAAGCTTGTTTTGCCTGTAACAAATATATTAAACTTGCTGCCCCCGAAAGACTATTTAAAAAGCTTTTTAAGTTAACCAGAACACAAACTTTTTGTGCAGGATGCTTAACTAAAAAAAAGGTACTTTGACTTATAAGATGTACCCTGCTCTATTAATTTTTGTCTTCTATTCTGTTTCCTGTAGTTACACTACTATGGCCCTTATCTGAATATAAAACAGATTAACCTCTTGCATATCAGGAGTAAACAGACAAGCTTTGCTGAATGAAAGCAGATATCAATGCTAAAACCTCACAATTTATATATCTAACTATAAATACTCATGAATGTGTTTTTTGTAAGATTACATTTTAACTACCTCATGTTTCTCCAGGAAGTGAAATTATCCTTTGGACCAAACCAAACATTAGTTTGAAACATATCTACAGAAAACTGCCCAATAAAGCCTGAAGTACTAGCTGTTACAACCTGATCAGGTCTCTTCTACCATCTCAGAAAGAAAAAAATAATTTACTTAGTAACAGTAAGTAGAGATCATATCTCCAATATCTGAGCATTCAATAACACAGCAGATTGCTATAAGCTTATCTATCAGCACAGCTATTAAAAGGTCATTGCTTGTTTTATGTTTAAGGAAAAACACCTGTTAGAAGTAAATCAGTTTAAATGGAACAAAAGTAATTGAGGAGACAAATCAACGTTTGTATTTAGTTACAGTTCACTGGTTTACACAAAACCCTAGTACCAAAGAAAGTAATTCAAACTGCAAGTGCTTGACCAACCCTTATCCTAGTTATTTGCATCTATTTTTGCCCATGTCTAATATCCTTAAAAACAAGAGAAATTTTATTTAGAAGTTTAGTTCCTACCTTTGAAATAAATGTGACTTGTCAGGATGCTCTTGTCTGATCACAGAAAAGAGTAGCATCTGCTTCTTTTAATTTGTTTTGTTATCAGCTATTAAAAATGGCAGGTATTCCAAGGTAAGGATTACATTTCCAGTTTCTAAAACTGACTGGATGAAACAATCATTAAAGTGTTTTTGCTAATGCGACTTTTTTTTGAAGTTGGTTATTACATAGTAAGCTTTTCTTTCATTTATGAAAACACATGAATAGCCTGAATGTATCCTCTAAAGTTAATACAACTCCACTTAAGCCTTTTGATCACACTGATATTAAGAAATATCCATCCATCTTACACTAGTTTAGCACAGGACAGTATATCAACATCTTCTCCACCTCTTTTCTATTAAGAAAGAAGACCACGACTCAGAGATAGCCACTGCAACAATGTGATGATGACAAACCAAAGCTATCATTTACACAGACCAATTTGTGTTCAGGACATCAGAAGACTAGTTTTAAGCATCAGCATATTATTTCCATTGATCAAAGTAAATTAAGAAAGAAAATAAAGTAAAGTATTAAAAAGAATTCAAGTATGGGTAGAATTGAATAAGTTATTTAAATCCAATCCCAGTTTCTATAATTAAGCAAAGTTTGAGGAAATAAGACTATTTTAATTTCTCTCACAAAGGTCAAGACTAACAAACTTATCAATGTCAGTGAATAAATTCTGCTTTCAGCAGATATTGGCCAAGTCAAGAAGCTGCTTACAAGAAACAAAGATCTGTACAACTTGGACAAAAGCAATCTCATTTTGGAAGGCAACACATTTGCTCTTCTAAATTTTGCCAGAGTTTCTAACTTTAATCATAAAAACAGTGCAGAAACATGAATTGAACAATATATTTGTCAAAATATCTAAACACTTGAAACTACATTAAGTCTAAAAATAGCAATCAAAAACTGGATGAATAATTTGAAGTATAGGGAAAAGCAGGGGGAAAAAAAATCTGTCACCCTTGGGAAATGCTATGAACCACCAGGAATAAGAGTAACACATATACTGAAGATAAGCATAAGTACAAGGGAAATGGTCTCCAGAAGAGACCTGGCTTGACAGACTAGGAACAAGGAACTAACGGTCCAGTTACCTCTACTAGTATAAAAAAAATTAAGTTCTTTATTTTCCAATAACAAAAGTAGAGAAAAACTGAGTGGCCATTAAGAACTTCTAGAAGCAGTCAAAAATTCAGGTATTACAGAATACTGATAGTAAGAAGAAAATACAGGACAACTATATATCTTTTCTATCAATTAACTAACGTTGTCAAGCATTTTTGTAAGTTTAGAAATGCACACACAAACTGCTGTTCATAGAGAGGAGCTGAAAGTTGGCCAGAGTAAGAACAATTGAAGGCTTCGGTTCAAAAAAAATCTAGACCGTTCTGATGGCTATAAATCTTATGCTGAGATCAGTGTTAGCAATCAATATGATTGAGACCTTAAAGAGTACTATCAGTATTGCAACAGTTTCTGCAATTCAAACTGTGAAAAAACTGTTTACATGCAGAGGAAAAGGAAGTGTAAAGTAAGACTGCAAAAAATAAAGCCATCATGATTTCAATTAGCTTCGTTTTTTGATGAAACCAGGTTAAAACTCATTCACAGCCTTACTCAAGTTTCACAGAGGAATAAACACTAAATCAAGTGTTACCAGTCTCTCTCTCTCTCTCAAAAAAAAATGCAACAAAACAGTAAGGCCTGCATAGATGGGAAGTCAAGGAACATTCCAGCATTGTCCATCTGCTTCCTAGTCATTACTTAACTCCAGAATATCCATAATGCATCTTCTGCCCAAGTAACAGTCAAAAAGGGGACATTTAGTAATACAGCTGAGAAAATTGATCATTCCCTGTAATTTCCAGCATAACTCTAAGAGAATTAGGGAAAAACAGTCTAAGATTTCTAGCTCTACTGGTACTGTTGCTCATGGAAGAACCCATGTTTACATCTCATTAAAAATTATGTAATTCTCTTATCTGTAAGTTTCCAATGAGCATCTCAAGTTCCACTGAGAAGCTCAGACCTTCGTTTTCCTGAGTACATTGAGAGACCAAATAGAATACTTGTGTACATGTTTGTATGATGAACATACACAGTGAAATGCACTTTCAATGCTAAGCTATTCACCAGCTGGGGTTTATTTTTAAGATCTTCTACATACACATTAAAGCAAATTTCAGATTTTAAAGTTAACTGGAATGTTTTGTTACCCATGGTTTCTACTAAAAATAGTCATTCCTACAAATGAATAAAGTAAACTTTAACTTAACTATACCTCAAAGCTTCATTTTAGGGAAATGAAAACCATGAAGACAGATTAAGTTGCTTATTACAGCTGAGCATGCACCCATCACATTGGAAATACAAGAAACAAATTTATCTTACCTTCAGGTGCATCTGCATCACAGTCTTTAGATACAAGTGTCACATTCGTTGGCTGACCATCAATTGTCTTATTACTCTGCATTATAAATACAGAAAATTAGTACATTAGTAAACCAGCAGTGGTCTTCCATAGACAATGATGGTGCAGAAACCAAATATATTTTCATGTGAATTAATTAAAAAAACAAACTTAAGCAAATCTCTTAGAATATTCAAAAGTATTATTTTTGAACAGCATATGCAGAGTAAGCTGTGAGCAGTAAAACATGAACATTTCTAAGTATGATTTCATTAACAAGAAAATTAATAGCTTGTGCTCTTTTTGAGGACTTGTGAAAAATATACTTGAGCTCTGAAATTAAACCTTTTAACTGTGCATAAAATTAATTTGAAAATCAACTTCGGTGATGAAGACACCACAGAAGTGTTAGGATTGATAATGATAATGAATACAGTTTACTTCTGGTCAAAAAAAGCGAGATGGTAGCATGCAACATCCTTGGACCACCAGAATAAAGGAAGAGAAATTTTTTATGTTTAAGTGAACTATTGAAAACCCAAATGTACCTGCTTAAATATCCCAAATCTTTGGAAAACTGACCCTTTCAGGGAACATGAACTCTGTGTTCCACGTTTTTGAACAGTAAGTGAATAATTTTAGCAGAGTCAAATGTAAATCCTTTGCACTACATTGATTTTTTAATACCCTGATTCACTTTAAAGGGTCCATACCTACTGTACTTGTACCCTCATGATTTCCTAAACAGAAAACCTTCTAAGAAATCATGAGTCAACACCTTTCCTTCAGACTGAAAAAAGTTCCTTAAAACATACCAGCAATCAGTACAAGCCGGCACATAAAACTAAGCTCTAAAAACTTAACTGAGGAAGTTTAAGCAAATTCAATTTTCATTTTAAACAGTCTAGAGAAACAACTCAGTGTCTATCCAAAAAATAGCAATTTGTACATGCAGTTAATTTTGCTTCATGCAAGGCCATGAAAGTGGGGACACTGCCTTAAAAAATGGATCTAAAAGGAATATGACTTCGTCATTGGGATCAGGAATGAAAGGGAATGTGTAGACAGAAACAACAGGGTAAGAACAGAACACATGAAATTTCAATTATTCGGTGTACATTTAGCAGTTTCCCATCTCCAGACTGTATTCCAGCTAGCTGTCACTATTCCAGCTTACACTACTCTGTCATAGCCAGCACTTCTTTCAGAAGAACAGTATTATACTATGTAAAATTCCTTGGGGCACACAAAAAGCACAAAACAATCACAACATAGCCATTTCAAAGTTTTGTCTTCCTTATCTTCATTTACTTTAACGTATTAATAGGATTTTAAATACAATAGCTAGACCTATGGGCTTTCTTTGACAACAGCTATGCCTTCTTCCAGGTCTTATATCACTGTTCTCCATGAACATTCCTATAATTTAAGACATTTCTAGTAGAAGTACTGGCAGAGTACTTTTGTGTTTTTACTTTACTGGCAGAACTTTAGTGTTCTGCTACTCCATCTACTCCAAGGCTAAAAGCAGGATGCATCAAGGCCAAGCATGAGACAAAACTATGGACTCTAAATGGTTAGGATAAAGCCTGTTACACCTACATGATTAGTTTCTGCTTATGGTAAGGATCAAGAACTTGAAAAGATCTGTTTCCACACTTAGCTATGTAAGAGATGGTACTTCTGGATTCCTGCTGCTGACCATGGAGATACTCCATTTAGCAATTTAGCTCCACTCCTCCAAATTATCTAAGTGATGACTGAAGAAAGTGATCCCTGCTGTTCTGGTCCCCCAGCAGGGAAAAGTATCCATGTTGCTTATGGCAAGTACTGGCTTTTTAATTCCTGTCTAGGTCAATCAAGTCTTAAAGGTCCCCTGGGCACAAATATCAGCAAGCAGTCTTTCTTTCAGATAAAGGCAAAATAACCCTTGGCCTTATTGAACAGAAATAGGAACTATACCTTAAATATGAGCAAAGTTATGCTTTTTCTAGAAAGCTAAGAAGGTGACCTGGATGTGGATACAATTCTTTCTTTGTGAAAGGCTATGGAAAGACTCATTGCTGATTAACAGATACAACAAATTGCTTCAAGAAGTGAAACCAAGCTATTCTTGGTGTCTGAAAAGCTATGAAAGTTGAAAAATTCCTACAGAGGAATTCAGCTGGTATGGGTACATTATCCAGAAGAATTTTTCAAAAGTTTCCTACAGACACCACAGCTGATGACACTTTAAATGAATTGGGGTCACATGCTCTGAACACACCAGAGCCCACAGTTAATAAAGTAGCCCAGGTCTAGTTAATGTTAATTGCCTCAGAAAAGCTCCACTTTTATATACATATTCAGTTAAAAGAAAGTTACCAGCACTTCCAAATTAAAAGTTCTTGCCAAGAGTTACAGTCTCCAAAGGAAAAAGTTCAAGATTCAAACAGGAATCTAACCTATCCCATGCATTACTATAGACTGTGGTAACAATTTAGTTTGACACATTACTAGATTTGGAATTACTGTAGAGCAAAGCAAAGGGCGAAGAAGTACTCCTTTTACACAGACTATGAACCACCACACTGTCATACACATGTTTATCAGCCCACCCTTCCACTAAGCTTTCGTGGAATAATGCTTATTTATTGCTTGGTTCTTACATACTGTTGGTTACCAGTGTTGTTATTCTAAAGGATGAAATCAATTATAGTGTGACAGCACAATGAAAACCTGAACTGTCAAAATGAGCTGGTGCATAGGGTTCTCCTCATCAGGAAGCTTGCTGTGTCTAATTCACTTGCCCGGCTCCTGGTTATGTTCCTGGACACTCCTAAATCCATAATCACCAATTCATAATTCTTAAGAACCCCTTCACTGCTACATCCACAGAAAAATATCTTGCTTCTCTTCATTCCCAGACTCTATCTCTCCTCACTTCAAAATATCAAAATTTAACATCCAGTTACCAAGGTAGTCAGACACAGAAAATGTTTCTGGTACATTGTGACATACTCTTTGAGAGGATGCTTTCATAAAACCTTGTATCTATTTGGGACGCCAGAGAAGCTAGACGTAATTTACCAGCATATTCTTTATGTCTAATGTTATTTTAACAATAAAACCAGTTTTTACTCAAATTAGATTATGCACTTTAAACACAGCTCTTTGAAATGAGACATAAGCTGAGGACCCAGGATAGCTGTCTTGACCAGAACATTTTTTAATCCTTTAAACAGAAAGTTACAGCTCTACTCAGCCATTCCAGCTAATCCTTCTTGCAGTGCTGGCCAGGATTATATTGCAATAGCTGCAAGAATGACAAGAGCCTTCCTACTGCTGTACTCTATTCTCTTGACCCTTTTTTCTTAGAAATTATGTATTTATCTTCGGATACTTCTTGTCATAAACAGCTAACATGCAAGTGTTTAAGTCTTAATCCTTCTGCCTCCCTTAATATACACACATTTTGTTTTATTCATAAAGCAAAACAAACTGCTAGCCACAGCCTTCATTACTTGTTTTTCTCTTCAAATCTTCCATGCTATCTACAAACTTTATCACAAAGGATTCCCTCCTCAGGTCACTGCAAGACTTAAAGACTAGTTCAGTGGGACCCCTCTTCCCACTCTTACACCCACATTGGTTATGCACTGTAATTGGAGGCATACAATCGTTCTACAACATAAAAAACCCCCCTAGCTGTTTTTTGCAGGGACTTGAGCTCATAACCAATTCAGATACAGCTATATGATGTTCTTGCTACATAAACAGTAAGCAACCATGCCAGAAGTTCTATGTAAATGCACCTAAACTGACTTTCATCTTAGTTTCATGCTGCTACTACCCTAATTCTGACAAGTTGAGCCAATTTAAACACACCTAAGCATGTTTATTTTGTGTTAGCTATATTTAGCATAAAATCTAATAAAACGCATTACACTTCCCAAATACAAAATATTCAAATCCCCTGCAGTGATTCTACTACTGTGCTTGGATTGGTATCAGGATGATCAATTGCCCATTACCAGATAATTCAAACGTAAAGACAGCAGTAAAGTAGCATTTACTGAGACCTCTACTTCCTGCAGTGACAATCCTACCACACCAACACATTTAAGGTGAGCAAGTTGCTCTCTCTAGCCTATTTAACACTACTCCAATTTCAATTTCTCCTTGTAATCCTTTTGCCCCAAGTATTCACTGTTTAAACTAAGAGAATTGATAGTAATAAGTTACAAAGTTTACTAAATAGTGGCAGCTGAAGGAAGTCAGCAGGTGTTTCGTTTGTAAAGCAGGTGTGTTCTCCTCCCACAGGAACATGCTCCTAGGGAATTACAGAGAGATTCCAAAAGCTCAAAGCAGCATCCAATCACTTCAATCTCATTTAAATCCTTTCTTTCAACCATTCCAGCTCAACTGTTACGTCTCTGTGAAATTTAAACATCAAACAGCAGCCAAGCAATCTTGACTTCTCTGTGCCTGAATAAGCAACCAGTTCATGACCTGGTTAGTTGTCTACATCTGCAAGATCAGATCTAATGAAGCCTACTCCTGTAAGATACCAGACCTTAATAAACAGCTGTCAGTGAAACCTCTCAAGATGCTTCTGATATGTAACTTTGAACTTCCCCATAAATATGCAGGCTACCACTCAAACTAAGATGTAATACAATAATTTAATTCTTCAGGTACAGAAGATGAAAGACTTAAAAAATCAAAACCTTGAAATACACAAAAGTGAAGTAACAAAAGCACAGACTAAATTTTAGCTGCTTAATTCTGTAGAAGATTTTACAGTGCAAGAACTGCATGGAGTTCCATGAAGTTGGACAGTCCAAAGTGCCTGAAATGTGATTAATCTGCACACACTTAGCTCCACTCAGATTATTACTTTCTACTGTACTATGTTATCTTTCTCATTCCTCATAACTATACACATAAAAATCATCAACTCTGGAACAGTATTGATTTCATTCTGTACAAAGACTTACACATTCAAAATAATCCTCACCGCAGACACTCAGCAACCTAAGCAGACCAGTACAAAATCTAGTGGAAGCCAGTAACTGTCTTATCAGAAGGAGTAAAACAAACCTCAGTTTCACAAAGTCTTGAGATGACCTAGAAATTAAGTTGTGTAATACATATTGCAATCAGTTTCTGGAGTGTGTATTACCAAGAGACCTACTACTATTTAAAAAACTGCCTACCAAAGTCTCTTCAAAAACTGAAAATGTCTAACTTTCAAAGTTCCTGAAAATAGCACATTTTTAATGCAGAAAATAAAATTTAAACAAAAAAAAATGCACCTCACCTGCACCAGGTACTTCTGGCTTCCATACATTACATACTGTGGGGCAAGACTGTAAATCATGTAACTTGTATGAAGAACTATCAACAGGAGTATCATACAGAGAAATAAGAGTGCTTGAGGTCGAGTTTTTCCTCGTCTGATTTTATAAAGCTAAAAATCAGAAAAAACAAATATTAACACAATGAAATCTCTCTTTTTTTTCTGAAGACATTAAAAACCTCTTTAGTTCAAATAAGTTTTAATTCTACTGCCAGAAGTGGGAGGTTGCTACAATTATCTTCTGGCAACTTAATTCCAGTGGTTCAAAGCAGGTTTTCAAAGCACAGCTATTTAACCAAATTAAGTTCTATCTGTATTAATGGCCCAAAACATTTATATGCCAGCATTTAATTTAAATTGCCTGTCACGCCTATAGCAAACTGCACTGGTTTATCAAAGAATATTGTGTGCTTTGTTCAAAGTGGGGTGTCATCTATCACTATACACCTAATCAGATCTAGAAACAGAGGATGGAGTTATGAGAGAGCATTCCCAGGCTCTGAGTAAAATGGCACATCATATGGTGGCATCTTGTCCCTTTAACACTGCAGGGAACAACATGATCCTTCCTTGATGCCCTGTAGACACCACTCTAAATCCCAAAGGTTCAACCTGAGTACCATGTTAGGGTAAAGAAGCTGACAGCTGAGGGGGAAATGACAGCACCAAACCCAACAACTAATCTCACAAGTCATTGCAAAGACTGATGGTCACTGTTCACAATTTTGGAGTCACCACATGAAAAGGTGACAATTTTAAAAGGAAAGTAGGCACATTAGCAGGGAAATATTTAACCAAGTATCAGAGGCATGAATGTCACACTATAGGATACAAAGCTGCTTGTATACAGTAATGTATTATTTGCATAGTATTTAGATAGCCCTATCACCGCTGCACTGTCTTCTCTCTTATGAAGCTAAACACTCTAGTCACACATGGTTATTCAAGAACCTCTGACTGCATGCTACATTACAGATTTTGACCATAAAGTTGACCAATACTTCAAATATACCAATAATATTGCTTTAACTTAGAGAAGTCAGAAACCAAATGGACACTGATTAGACACCTGAAGGAGTCAGTTGACTACTGCTCAAATTAAAACATCAGTTTAGATGACTTGGCAAAGTCTGATAACTTGGTAAAATGAAAAACCTTCCAAAAACAGGGCAAATTGTACAATAGCCTTTTAACACTCATTAGGCACACAGACAATGCTATTGGCAACATCCTATATTTATGAAGCAATATAAAAATATTAAATATAGTCAAGAGCACATCATTAAATATCTGAGTATTAGAAACTAAACTCCTAAGTTATATTTACCCTTGTCCAGAAGAACCATATTCCCATATTTCGAATCCCTGCCATTGAAGTGAAGATAAAGTACATAACAATGGTTGTGATAAGAATATAATCAAGTGGAAAAACCTAAACCAAGAACAGAAGCAGTTAAAAAGACAAGGAAAAAAGCTCTTCTCCCACTCAAAACTAAGTAAGTGGCTTTTATTTCTATATCTTATATCTGAGGTAGTCAGAGTCCTATTCTAAAGTTTTACATAGCTGACTCCAAATATAGCTAACATAGGTTCCTGCTAATAGAGCTTAGACAATTAGGTTGGGAACACACTAAGCATTTTTATTAATTTAAGACATGGCTTTATTTTGAAGCATTACACATTTTAGACCAAGAAATACTTAATTATTTTAAATATGCCCACAGAATGACAAGTCCACAGTGGCAACAATTTTTTAGGGCTGCATATTTTTGACTATTTTTCTGATCATATCTGCATACAAAACTTGATTTTTATATTTACATTAATAAAAGCTTGAGGCAATATTGCTGCTGAACACTACTTTTCTCAGTGAACTACAAGCTTAGGTGTTCAATAGTTTTAAAAGCCATGGGGAAGCAATGCATTATGCTGATGCATTATACCAAGAATACAGGAATAACTCAACTGGGGAGGAATTAAGCACTAGCTTAATAATAAAGCTTTTCTTTTCCTCAGTTTACTCATGAAAAATTCAAATTTGTATGTGTACTTGTTGTCTTCCAACTCTACTGAACTTAACTGATGTATGTTTTTATAATTATGTTTTATGTTATGCTTCCAAGACTAATACCTTACTATAACATGCCCAATGTAGTATATTCTTCAATGTGCTATATATTAAAAAAGTGAAAAATTGCATTTACTTCACTAAAAAGGCCCAAGATATCCAGTACACTGACTAGAATGTATGTAGAAGATGGGACAAAGTTACTTTTATTTTGTGCATAGTAACTACAAATGCTGTAATTCTTTGTTGCCACTGTATTCATCACATCAAAATCAGTTTCAAGTACCACCTTCCTTGCCCAAACTAGATTCCATTCATTCAGGATTTTCATATCAGTAACTAATAACTAAAAATTAGGGAATTTGCCTTGCTTTTACTGAATGCACATATTAGACAATGTTGTTTTAATGAATTACTTGGGGAAAAGTTTAAAAGAAAACATAAGAGCATCCTTACATATCACCACTTCTTTACTTACTCTTTGAAGAACTGGTAATAGCATATTCAATGGATTGGTCAAATTAGTTCCTAGAATTATAAATCCTGAATCGAAGCCAGCTGAATGCAGAGCTTTGTCCAAACTGCAGTAATTAGAAAAACTGTGTAAGTACTGTGGTTCTCCCAGAGCTTTATCTTTAGTTTAATTTAAAAGGGCAGCTCAAAAGAAAAAAAACAAACTGATCTTATCCAGGAGAGTGACAGCAAACATCTACACAGACACATGCTTTGCTTTACCACACTCACTGCACTTGTTCTTTGAAAAATATATTGATTTCTGCATCTCCTCAGAATTTTTGCTTTTCCCTAGTTTGGGTCATAAAGCTTATCTTCCCAGTCTGAAAGATCAAAAATGCTAATATTTGAGACCTCTGGTTAGTGTCAATCCACATTGAAATCTACCAGATTTGCAGCTGGCTGTGTTGCTTTCAACATCATGAAACCATTCTGGTGTAATGCACATCAAAAGGGATTAAACATGTCATTTACTGCAAGATTTTAAGCACCTGTGACCCAGCCAAAGAAGTACCTGCAATAGGATTTACTCAAGCAAGCAGAATACTTTTGTACTCTGAATTTACTTCCTGAACATATATGCTTAATTTCTCTGCTGAATTAGAACTGCTTGAAATATGTTCTTTCTTCAGTTTGTTTTGGTATATTTTGCTCCATTTCAATATATACTATTATAATGAGAAGTGCAGCTCTAATGACAGAAATGTAACATTGAAAAGAAGGGGGCTGAGGCAAACCATCTCAATTTTTTATATTAGAACAGAAACTTGGTAGTTTAAATGGTCAAGAAAAATGCTGAAATGTACTTACTTCGACAAGAACAGAGAGACAGTGAAGAGCAATGCCACGATGATGAAGAATACTCCCCACACAATCTACAAGTAAAAATTTTAAACAAGTTAACTGAAAGTGTTCGCAGTTGATACAAGGAGTGAACACTTGCCTTCCTTTCAATAACAAACTAATAATCTTGGAGCACTTCAGAGCTTAAACATACTCGAAACAGTAACTTTTTGGTAAATACTTCAGAAAAGTGCTCACAGAACTTTTACCATGTTAAATATGGTTTGTCAAGTACATCACATGCTCTAGTGTAATACACAAATCTACCCCAATGTCAAAATTGGGGTAGATTTGTGTATTACATTAAGAAGAGATAACACATTAAATTTAATGAACATAGCATTTGCAGAATTCACAGGCTTTATTCTCTACATTCTGCAGAACGCCTTAAGTATGAACATGCATTTAGGTTTAATTAAAGAAATTAGAGATTGGTGCCTTGACCACCCCACCTGTGTGCTCACCTTCCAACAGGAGGCAACCTGTGCACAGCTTACAAGGAAGAGCTCACTCTTCCAGAGTAAAAGCTCCCTGCTGTAGCACTATTCTGAAATGAACAATGTCACCTGGGAGTAATGAAAAATTCAACCAAGCCCAAACGCCAGGTCTTCATTAAAACACAAAAAGTGTTTTATTATGCCTACCAAATACAGCATGTGAGCCAGGAATTGATTCTCCAGGCTGTCTCAACCAGAACACCTCCTACTGTTTTTCCAGGGTTATCAGCTAGTTCAGGAAACTATTCTCCCTCCTTCTGACAGGTTTTCTCCCTTGAAATCTTTTCCCTGGGGAGTTTAGGGGATGATACACAGAAGAGAGCCCAGACAGGAAACCCATCCAGTTACAGTTCCAAGAGTTTCACTGTATTTTCCTAGAAACCCTAGTCATGGAATACAATCAGATTTCAATCAATACACTGAATTTCACAAAACAATGTTTTCAGATTGCCAGACCTGAGACCTAGACAGTTATTTCAAAACTCTACATGCAGGAACACAATGCATGGACCTCCACATAAAGGAGGAGGTTTCATAGGCTTTTTTATTAGCCTCAAAACTTGGCACACAACCATGATGAAAAGGTTAAGAACTTCATTACAGCTGCTCATTAAAGACACTCAGATACAATGCTATTATTGTTCATCAAATTCTGAAGATAAACTTCCATTTGCAAACTCTGACACAATATTAGAATATCACTTATGAAAAACTCAAATTATGTAATTCTTATTAGATATAGAGATCAACATCAAGGTATTAAGTTTTGCATTTCCACAGAATTAAATGTACTAAGATTTTACCTCTCCACAGCAAACTCCAACTAGGTATTAGCTGTAATAGAGATATAGAAATAGATATTCAAAACCAATTGAGGCCAAGAGTCTGAATCTCGTAGTTCTTCACTACCTTCTTCCAGCTATGGCCACTAGAGGTATTTGTATCTCCTCTGGAATATGCCTGTCTTCTGAAGTGACATCTAACATTCAGAAATGTTAGGGTTAGCGGTTTGCCTCCTATCCCTGCACCCGGGTCAGTCAAGCTAAGCTATTTCATCTATGGATAATTCTGAAGTGTTACTATGAGCAGAAATGATCCACAAACAGTTGGTACTTGTTTAAAAAGCCTCAAAAATAACTTCCAAAGATTGTTAATATTCACCCTGTAGACAGACACCAAGCTCAGCAAAAGAGGTGCTGCTACAGAGAATAGAGCAGACATTTCTACCCCAGCCTGTTAAGAGGACTATGCTGGAACAGATAACCACACTTAGCCCATGGAGAATCCCACATCAGAACAAGAGGATATTTTCTAAAGGAAGCTGCAGCCTACAGAGATCCCACATGAGCTTCTGACAGGAACTACAGTTCATGGAGTCCACTCACACTGGAACATAAACAAAGTGTGAAAAGGAAGCAACAGCAGAGTAGAGGTGTTATGGACTGATGGCAATTCCCTATTCCCCTCTGTGCTACTCCAGAGGCAGGACAAAAGGAGTTGAGCCTTGGAAAGAAAGAGCGAGGATCTCCATTCATGCAGATCTCAAAACAGAGCACTTGATTTGCTTGTATTACCTTAGGCATCTCCTGTGAAGTACACAATGAAAACACAGATGGAATACTGCCAATTTATTATTGTTGAGCAGACTTCCATTTTTTATTTCCTATAGTATTGTTCACATATTGAACAAACAGCTATGTGCTCTGGAGTTTGTTTTCCCTAAATAATTTTTAGAAACTCATAGTATACCACATTTCTCTTGTTGCTGAGAGTATCAGATGAAAGTGTAAGAAACGATAAAAAAGGAGAAGCAAGAAATGTCACATTTTGTAGAAAGAAATTAGACTAATTCAACATTACTCAAAACCTATGTTGGCCAATACTCAGTTCCCTGGAATCTTAAGATGTGCAGCTTTTGACTGTATTGAAAAACTAACAGCTTCATCTCTGAGTTAGCTTTGAGTAAAACAATCGTGAAATAAGACTTTCTACTTAAACAAAGGCAAAACTTTTTTCTTTTAACAACAGATCACATGCTAATAGGTACTTAGCAGTAATAAAAACTAAAGCAAGAACACTTGAAGACTGTATACAAAGACAATATGATAACAGAAGCTTGAATGTAGACACCAAGCTAACACTGTAAAAGACCTCAAAGATTAAGAGCAACTCCTGAATATGTTATTCTATTCTGTTAGTCACAATAAGAGCCTGCAACTCCAATAAATTGACCATCCCAAATACAAAGCAGTAAAAGGACTCTATCTAGTCCTTGCCTCACAAGAAATGGAATTTCTCTTTAAGTCTGAGAAGAGGCTACATAGTTGAACAGTAATATCCAAATTGAAGGCACTGAAGGTGAAAATGTAAAACAGTAAGCAAAGCTCCAAGATACTTTCTGCACTTCTAAATTGAACAGAAGTACTACATATGGATATTGAACAGATTTTCACCTTTTCTTAAAGCCCAATTGAACAACTGACAAGTTATATATCTCCAAATACATCCCAAATGCTCTTGAAGCAGCAGTAAAACAGTTCTGCAAGAGTTAACATGTAATTAAGTGATAGACATTATCAGTTTCACAGGACAGTTCTAGTCAAAGTAAACAAGTTCTCTGACATGCTTCATAGCACAACCACAGTCTAAGAAAAATCTGTCAGGAAAAATTATCCACCTGCAACTTTGCTTTAGTCTGTGATTCATGAGTCAACAACTCACAGTGACTGTCACAGTTGCTGAGAGAATACAAAGCTTTCAAACCACAAAAACAAGGAGACACTGGAATACCATCCAGACTGTAGGTGATAAGCTGTGAGTAACTAATGATATTGTATGCTTTACTGTGAGAACACAATGAACTGTTAAAGTCCCAGAGACAAAATATATGGCCAACATATTTCTCAAATTTGAGCTTTATGTGAAAAGTTACAGAAGCTTAATACTTAATACACAAGCTGTATTAAGTATTTTTTTTAATCAAAATGAAGCCTTCAAACTGTTAACATGAAGAGTTAGGGATATTTGTCCTTTCAAGCTCAGTCTATATTTGTAATGTATCATAGCAAGAAAACTCCATTAAGAATTGCATACTGAAAGCTTTTGTTCAGCTGCAATTTCAGCCCATTGCCTTCAACACTCAGCAATAATAGCAGCAATGACAGAAAAATTGTTTACAACCCATCCCCCAGCTTTCCCAAAGCAGCCTACAGTTGAAAGTAATGCTGAAATTTCTTCCTACATCTAGTTGGCAAGAAATACTTTATATGGCAATACCCTTCATAAATATACTAGTTTTCAAAACCAGGTATCTACTGAAAATCAAAGTCCTAAGATCAAAGAGACCAAGATAAAAGCTTTGCCCTAGTAACCATCTCCTTTGCATTGGTTAAGTATCATGACAGTTCTACTCAGCTAGCTTACTACTTATCAAGTAATTCCTTGGCAAGATGCTTGTTCCAAATGCATATATTATCAAAGTGTCTCTTATTTCTGGTGGATACATCTAATTTAGATTAACCTAAGCTAACTGACAGCTGTAGAACTCTTCCTTCTCTTCTCATATTCATATGTTTGATAAAAAAGCAAGATATTCAGATTTTTTTTATGGCAGTAGCATTAAAGTATATCAGCTAGGATTTGTTCATTTTTTAACCCTAATCAGAGTTGAGACAAGTAAAAGGTTTTCCAACAGCTCAGAGTTCACTCTAGGGCTACCATTGTGTAGTACTGGAGAAAACTAAAAAAAAAAAGCAGTTGATATTCAGGATGGTAATTGATAAACTTGACCTGATTTGTGATGTATGAGGGAAAAAGGAAGTTGGAAGTTACTTCAATTTAAGTATCAAAAACAGAGAAGTTGTACCTTTAGAGGTCGAAGAGCTTCACAGAACTTTGTCCACCAGCTTTTCTCAATAGACTCCAGATGCCTCTCCCTCCTTCGAAGTGTCCTTAATCTCTCTTCTAGTTGTTGTAAAGTTCGTCTATCCCTCGATGACAGAGGACGACCATCTCTGCACTGGTTACAAAAAGAGTGCAAAAGATCAAGAGTCACCAAAACAAGACAACGGACTTGACAGCTACTTAAATTATTTACAACATCTCTACAGAATTTTCAATATATGATTCAAGCATGTATAACTTCGATGAATATCAAGAGGATGAAGCGCAAAAATCACAAGCTGAAACAAGAATTCCTATTAGGTGGTAGAAACCACTTTTCACAATGAAAATGTTCAAAAACTTTAACAGGGTAGATAGTCTCCATGACTAGAAATGGTTTAAAAGCACAGTCATGATCTAAACCTGATCTAACCTGAAAGAGGTCCATATTTTCTGTGGAAGGTTGAACATGGTGATTTTCAGGTCACTTCCCATTCAATTCCATGATTAAGCCTATATATCCAGCTCAAGACTTCTTATTTTCTTTCCAAAATTCCACTTGATACTCAGCTATGCTTCTTGAGCAAGAAACATAGGTCAGATAAGAGGTAGCATTACCCCAAGAATTAGTTGAATATACCAGATAACTTGTTTAATTATTATGTTTAGGAATGTATTTTAATTTTGAGCCTTTAAACACTGAGCAGGAACTATTACACTCCGTTATAAAGTGATTAGCACATCCTCACATCTCAATTGTTTGCTATATGCAAAAACAACAAAATGGGCATTAGGTAGCTGAACCAAAATTGTTTCTAACATTGATGCTTTTGTATTACAAACTCATACTTGGAAAAAAAGATTCTTTTATAGTAGGAAATGCACTAAAACTATATTTTAAAGTTTTGAAATTCCTTATTAATTTTCCTCTTATTTTAATGGATCCTTTCTGTAAATAATATAACACTTTATACCAGTGAAGTTAAAAAAAAAATTATCAAAGACTACGACCACATTATAGGCATACATTAACACTTAAATTGGAGATTACAATATACTTTTAATAGGAACACACGTACCATACCTGGTACAGCACCTCTGTGACTTAGAAAGGACTTTTTGACAACAGTTCAAGCTCTCAATCTCCAAGTTCAGGCTTCAATTATTTCAGACTAACAAAATAAACCTACCAGATGTACAAGAACAAACTACATATTGAATCTCAGTAGCATACCTTCATACTTCTAGTTTTTACTGTATAGTGCTCTCAGCAACACTTTCTTCACAACTTTATGCAAATATAACTGAAGAACTAAGATTTCCATTATAGAATGAGGCAAAATCCTGACCAGAACCCATAAACTAAGAAAAATTAGTTTGCACTAAGGGTAGTACTACAAAATAAATATAAATTATATACTTTTTGAATCTATAGTTTAGCCAGACTGAACAACAAGACCAGTTCCATGCAAATTATCATAATCCAAGAAGGTTTTCTATAATAAGTAATGATCCATTTATCACAGATTTCTCATTTTTATCATATTGATTTCAGTAAGGGATGCCTTTGGTGCTGTAGTACTTTGTGTAAAACCAGAATATGATAATTTAAACTGACTACTTTTAGACTTCTTTATCCAACAAAATATCTAGAACACTGAAGGTGCCCACACTGTGTAGAGGTAAGCCAAGTATCACGGAAAGACTCTTGGAACTGCTTCAACATCTGAGGTCTGCTATCACAGAGCACACAACAGCACAGATGGACTGCCAGGATGGAAGCGAGGCACCTCCATGTCACTTTTCCCAATCAAGTCTGTGAAAACACTGGTCAAGCCATTATCTGAAATGGGTTGAAAAAAGAGGTGGGAGATTTTCCCCTATCATCTTGTATGTAAAGAAATCTTACCCTCCATTGGCTTGCACTCAATAGATTGTTAAAAGTGTCTTGCTTATATGAGGTATAGCTTTTGCTGCAAAACCATCATGAGTTTACAGATGGTGTTTGCATCCTAGGGATATTTAGGACTCAGAACAGCTTCCCATATGTATGCTTTTCATAAAGAAATTACTTATAACAACAAGGTACATTAATTGGGAAGTAAGAATATCTGGAGCTGTTATTTATTCATAAAGATGATTAATAGTTAGATGAATCTAAATCATGACAGCTCTATGTGGCAAGTATCCAGTGTTAACTACACTGCATTGAGTAAGTCATGAAAGTGGATGCCATTACTGGTAGCAAACTAAGTGAGGTTAATATCTACAAAGCATCTCTTCCATCCAAGCAGGCCTGGAGAAGTTTGAGTTTAATTTGTTAACACTTATTAGCTAGACAGAAATAACTACAGCTGCAGGACTGACATAAATACATGAAGAATGTAATCACTGCTACACAGGTGACTACATGTGTTTCAAAGTAACTCAAATAACTGCAAGCTGTTTATTTCTGATTTGCAATTCTTTCTAGAACAAAGACTCTACAGCATGACCACGAACAAGTAAGCAAGGAAAGTAGAAAAAGCATGACCATGAAGTAAGCAAGGAAAAAAAAATCATTAAGAAAGTGAGACCTTACCTTTGATTTAATCCTCAGTAAATGTTGTTCCACTTCTTCAATATCTTCAGTGTTCTCTAAACGTTCGTAAGATGCACTGGTAGTCCCCTTAATCAAGTTTAGAGGCAAAGCTGACATACCATAAGCCTTAAATAAAAAGGAAACATACATACTGAAATTTTCTGCCATATATTTTCATCTGATAAGGCTGCTCTATGTTGTATCACCCACCATTACTGGGTGGTTTTTTTCACCCCATCTGCATACTTTTACAAAGGCAACCAATTCCTTTCCCCTTTTGAGCAAAACATAAACATGCTATGTGAATTCCAGCATCACACATCACTCCAGTGGTACTTAAGCGTCTCATAATCACTCAGACATGTATTAAGATTTTACAGAAGCACAGCACACTGATGATTTATCAAAGCAGCCCTTATTTTTTATAAATCATATAGATTCCAGAAACCTTAACTTTCCCACTTTAGATCAAAATCAACATTTTGTGCAATACAGAAATTTCTAGACATTGAACAGTCATAGTTTTAGAAACAAAGTATACACAAGTTCTTTGCAGCCAGTAGTCTTCAAGTTGCTTTTGAAATAAAATTGGGTTGAAAGTACCTAATTTACCAAAACCAAAATTCTGCAGTAAAAAGGCAACAAAAATTATGCAAACAACTGAACTGTTACATTCCAAGACTGCTTAGATACCCATTCACGTTCATAAATTTTGTTGGAATTTATTCCTCATTATAAATTCTATGTCATTCAAAGTGTTTTGCCAGCTTCTACATAAACAGTACACACAGATTTTCCCAATGCAAGGTCCCTAAGCTTTCCACTAACATAAGAAATGTATTTGAGGCAAGGTAAGTAACAAGAAAATGGCACTACTTTCTCTGTTACCCTATGATTCTTAAGGATCAAGGCCAAGATCAGAAGTCTCTCCAGGCAGTTTAGACACATTAGCCCCAAGCTTGGAATTTGTTTATTGTGAATGATATGTTGCTTTTAGTGCAGAGCTCAGCAGGAAGGTTCTTTTCTCCCTCAGCAATTAACACACACAATTTTACTAAGGTCTTTGATATTTGAACACTTGCTAACTTCAGAGAATTGTTTTAAGATTATCCAGTTCAACCAGTAACCTAACACTGCAAAGTCCACACTAAACCATGGCCCTAAGGGCCATGTCTACAAGTCTTAAAAAAAAACCCCACAAAAACCAACTTCGAGAAGTTTAAGGAGCAGTCTTCTAGGTGTTCACAGAAATACCACTCCCTACTTCAAGCACAGCTTTGCATTTCCTACTGAGAATAGATTTAACATAAATGCTAGTGTGTTTAAAATATCACCATACAGGCTGTCATATGAGTTTTCCGCACACAAGACACGATTTGACCTGCTCAGAAACTTACTGCGACATACTAAAGTCTCACACACTGAACCCAGAGGAATGCACTGTCCGTTTTTTGATTGTATTTTCAAATATGCCATAACTTAGCCTGGCATAACTAGCTTGACAACTGTCCATAAATGTGTGTCAGCCCTCCCTTTAGAATATCTCCTTTGACAATATTAAGCTGCTTTGCCACCTACATGAGGCTGCACATATTGTCTACCTGGACTTCAGCAAAGCTTTCAACACCAAATCCCATAGCACTCCCTTGGAAAAGCTGGCAGCCCACAGCTTGGACAGGAGCACTCTGCTGGATTAAGAACTGGCTGGACAGCCAGGCCCAGAGAGTGGTGGTGAACAGTGCTGCATCAGTCTGGTAAACAGCTGGCAGCCAGTCACTGTTAGTGTCCCCCAGGGATTAGTGTTGTCCCCAATCCTGTTTAACATCTTTTTCAATGATCTGGGTGAGGGGATTGAGTCTACCATTAACAAATTTGCAGATAACAATAAGTTGGGGGAGAGTGTTCATCTGCTGGAGGGTAGGAGGGCTCTGCAGGGGGACCTGGACAGGCTGGACTGATGGGCCCAATCCAAGGATGATATGAGGTTCAACAGGACCAAGAGTCAGGTCCTGCACTTTGGCCACAATAGACCCCTGCAGTGCTACAGGCTGGGGACAGAGTGACTGGACAGTGGCCAGGCAGAAAGGGACCTGGGGGTACTGATGGACAGCCAACTGAACATGAGCCAGAGTGTGCCCAGGTGGCCAAGAAGGCCAAAGGCATCCTGGCCTGGATCAGCAACAGTGTGGCCAGCAGGACTAGGGTGGTCATTCTCCCTCTGTACTTGGCACTGGTGAGGCTACACCTTGAGTGCTGTGTCCAGTTCTGGGCCCCCAATTTAGGAAGGATGTTGAGTTGCTGGAGCATGTCCAGAGAAGGGCTACAAGGCTGGTAGAGGGTCTGGAACATAATTCCTATGATGGGCATCTGAGGGAGCTAGGGTTGCTTAGCCTGGAAAAAAGGAGACTCAGGGGAGACCTTATCCCTCTCTACAACTCCCTGAAAGGAGGCTGCAGCCAGGTGGGGGTCAGTTTCTTCTCCCAGGCCACCAGTGACAGGAGATAAGAGGACACAGTCTTAAGCTGAGCCAGGGAGGTTTAGGTTGGACATAAAGGAAGAAATTATTCACAGAAAGGGCAATTGGGCATTGGAATGGTCTGCCCAGGGAGGTGGTGGAATGACCATCCCTGGAGGTGTTTAAGGAAAGACTTCGGATATAGCACTTGGTGCTATGGTCTAGTTGACAAGGTGATGTTAGGTCATAGCCTGGACTTGATCTCAAAAGTCTTTTCCAACCTTGCTGATTCTGTGAAAAGCACTCTCCCCTAATTCTCTTCTCTAGGCCAAACAAAAAACTCCTTCAGCTTTTATTTATGGGTTGCTTTCTGCAACTGTGTAATCATGTCCACAAGCCTTCATCTCATAAACTAGGGGATCAAAACAAGACAGTATTTCCAGGTATGGTTTTGGAAGTGCCAAGTACAATGAAAATATCTATACTCTTGCTGAGGCAAACCCTGGACACTTTGCATTTCTGCTACAAGGCACACTGCTGCATCATGCTCAGCTTGCTGCCCACTAGGACTTCCAGGTCACTTCCAGCAGAACCATCTCCCATCTGATCAGACTCAAGCACTAACTATTGCTTGGAATTAAACCATTGCAAGAAACTACCTTAATATCTGCTAGACCTGATGTCATTCTTGTTGGCCCAATCTTCCCATCTGTCAGTGTCTGTATGGTGGCTCCTTGTTCTATCTACTTCTCCCAGTTTGGCGCATTCCTCAAACTATACGATTACTCAATCCCCTCACCCAGATCATTTATGAGGACTAAATAATATTGGGCCCATACTGACCCCTAAGAGCTCACTCAGGTCAGCTAGTAGCATAACTACAGAATTTAGGGGACATGTGAACACCATACAACATCGTAAACTGGAGTGCAGGTTGCAATTTATCTGAAGGTCCCTCTCTGGAACCCAAAACATTTCCAGCCAGTGTGCAGAAACACATAAGAGATTACTACAACAATGTGCCTAAACAATTTCACAAGCCTGAGCTTAGAAGTAATTAGATTTCAACATCTGAGGTTTCCACCTGTTCTTCAAATAGCTAACATATCAATTAACATATCAAGTATTCAGTCTGTGAAACAAAGTTAAGAAATAAAATCCAGGACTTTAAAGCTTAGTCTAAGTTTCTACAAAGAAAAATACAGCTCTCAAAGTACTGTATTGTTTTGCTGTTTTTGAAAAGGTGAACTACGTACTTGAACATTAAGCTTGCTCTAGTGATTCTGGTGATAAAGGCTAAGGTCCTTCCCTGAATACAGAAGATGCTAATAATAAGATTATTATGCAAGTAAGGCTCCCATCATCAATGTGGGAAAAGCACACACTGGTCCTTCAAGATGACAAAATATAGAATGAAGGACAGAGAAATGAGTCATATCATGTGATGTGTCACAGGTCTGAACAGAAGCTGTATTAGCTCATTTTCAGGGCTGCATTTTCCTTCAGGCTGATACAGAAGTTCAAGGCTGCCCTGGACAAAGTTCTAATCCCCTGGGTTAATACAAGTGTTAAATTATTCAAGAGCTATTATTTTAGGCATCTGCAACTTAACAAGCAAACAATGTATTGAAGATAACAAAGGAAAACAAACAAAGATGTACACTACAGTCAAGAGAGGGCTTAGTCCTGAAACAAACTGTGGGTTCAGAGTTTGGAATACAAATCACAACATATCAAAAGAGCCTTTAAAGCAGTTAACACAAGTTAATTTATGTACATGAATTTATATAAAACAAGTAATTAATTCTTGACATATTTATACCACTGAAACAACAGATTCCAGGACTTATTTTTAGACTATTTTTTTGTCTAGAAATGTAAAGTCAAATAAGAGACACGGTACCAAAGAGTAAAACCAGACATCTAAATGTAATAGTCAATTACAGCATACATGCAGTTTTGTAACATAGGTTCTTCAAAATGAGCTGAGTCTGGTACTAAACACTAACTGTTCAGGCTGGTATCTGATAACACATGTTGCAAGGATAGGTCTCTAAGGTCTCAGGCTCTATCTCTGCTCTTACTTGGATGCTAGATCAGCTTCATTGAAACCACATTTGAGAAAAAAATTCTAAATTTATAGTTTAACTAACTTATTTTAGAGAAGTCTCCCCTCTCCTGAATCACCACAAGTGCTCAACACAAGAGATCACCATTACTATTTAGCTTAAGGGCTGGAAAGCCAAATCCTAAGAGCTCACTACCTATTAACTACAAGATATAAGCATCATCCATGAGCAGTTGTCTTCCCATTTGAGTTTCTGTCCACAGGCATCTCTGGATGGATGAAGTTTGTACTTACAGACTTTTTGAAGTATAAGGCCTTCTACACTAAAGGATAAGGGCAAAAACACAGAACAACTTACTGCAACAGAAAACCCAGCTTCTCAACCCTATTAGAACAGTCTAAACAAAGCTTTTGAGAGACTTCCGTCTTATTTGTTACTCATGGAAGTGTAGTTTAGCCTGAGACGTAATTTGAAAATAAATCCACCTTAAGCAGGAGCCTGTAACTCTCATGAATGCAACAAATAGATCAGTGTCTTTATGCAGTATCAGTTGGCACTGAAAAAGCAGTGAGAAGCATGCTCTAACTGTTCTCTGAGCATGACACTGAGGCCAAATAAACTCCATGCTCCAGACAGAGCATTAAATACGTTATGAGAAATTACATGAGCATTGCGTCTAATTTGCTTAATCTCCACTTCTCCCAGGTCCCTTTCCTTCTCATCCTGCAGTAGATTCAGCCACTCTCGTGTCACTCAGTTAAGATTTTTAGAAGGAAGAGTTGCTGTTCTGATTCTTAGTCTCTTGCAGACTCAACATGTTACAGAACTTGAGACTTGCCAAATTCACATAACCCACAGACAGATAAGGGAAGTCTTTCTTATTAGTTGTCTGCTATGCTAATAATAGTCACTCAGAAACAGAAAGCAGAACATAAGTGAAGCTGCAATAAGTTGAAAATCATGTTTCACTGAAGTTGTTGCTGCAAGCAACTACTTCAGGGATAACCTCTTGAGTATTAAAAAGATCCAGAAAGGTTTTCCACTGGACGCCATAACCTCTAGTGTAAGATTTCTAAATTGCACAACCTATGAAAGTTTCACCTAAAGGGAGTGTTTAGGTGGGAACAGCTAATCAATCACAGCCATAAGCACACAGATCAGCTGAGAGGAAGACAGCAAACCATATTAAAATTAATATAGTAAATTACTTCAAAATAGAGGTAAATTCCTTAAAGCTGAACACCTATCACAAAAAAACCTTAAGCCATCGAGCATTATAATTTAACTAGAAGTTGATTATCTTTCATTTTCTAATCAGCTATGTTCAGCTAACAAGGTACAGTCAAATTATTAAACTGTGGCCCAAACAGGATAATCTCTCCTTGTTTGAGATCAAAGAGAACAAGTATATTTTTTCTCATCAGCTTGGTGCACAACCCAAACTAAAAATTAAGATGAGTTAACTTTGTCTGGTTAAAGATATTTAAGAAATAAACTTGTGATTTGAATAATCAAAAAGTACTTGTGTAGCATTACAGAATGACTTCCTACTACATTATTATTAGGGGTCTATATATCATGCAAGTGGCTTTAAAGTGGTTATCACAGAGGTTTTTAAAAGACGTGTATCTAGTCTTGGGCAGGAAGTACAGAAATAAATATTGACAAACATTTCTTGCACAGCAGTGCCCTCTAGTGAAGTCACATAAAAAAGCCAAATTAAAAAGACTATTTTTATAATCACTGTATAAAAGACATCAGAAATGCTCTCAGCTTTAAAGATATACATATTCAAATTCCTATTCTCTTACAACAGCTTTTTTCAATACTTCACCTCAAAGTGTGACCATGAAAGGAAATGTTTAGTTCTACCAATTAGACTGACCAAAATGCATCTACTCAAGTTAGAAACAGCTGAATTATTTTAATATATGCAGTACTTAAGAAATACAGTCAAGTATGAGCTAATTTTCTTCAATACAAATATCCAAATTTTAAAAAGCCCTAAATTTACAGAATTATTTTGGTATAAAAGATAGGTTTATATACTAGCAGCCTAATTAGCTTTTTATTTGAATTATGCTAACCATGAAGGAAGTCACAGGATACACTTTACCTTTCACAACAATTGACACAATTCAGTTGCTTATATTGAACACTTTCATATGGATACAAGGCACTCTTGCCAGCATTGCTTCTGACTGAGCAGGTTGGTCAGTCCAATTAAATAGCCTCAAGAGAGGTGTACTTTCAGATGTCACACCGACACAAGCAACACTGAGTTTGTGTAAAAGGAACTGGGACTCCACCTTGATTGAAATTGTACCTTCTCTGTGCAGCTTGACTGCACAGTTCTCCTAAAAAGTAATCTGACCCTACAAGGACTAATTATCTGCTTTTTTCTGAAGCCATGTCTCCATCTCTGACTACCTACTCATACTACTGTTCATTCAAAAATAAAAATCGGAATTCAAAAATCTTATTTCCAGAACAGCATTTAGCATGGCAAATAGTGACAGCAGTTCATCTATCGTTCCTTAAATTATGAGGGGTAAAGGAGAAAGCCTACTAAATGCATCTGAAGATAGCAAACTCTCTCATGGACAGTTGGTTATTTGCTTCCTCTAAAAACCTCATGGCATATAGCTTCCAAAATCATTCGGTGTGTTATCTGGTAAAGTTTTTCATCAGAAGTTTTAGCATCCAATCTTCAGTTGCTATGAGAGCACAACTTTTTGAATAACATTGCTACAAAAAACATGTCAAAGCATGGAACAGATTGACCAAACAGAACAGGGAGGTTCACTATGACAAATCTTGCATGATCTGCAGTACACATGAATCTGGCACAGAGCACTTGTTTCTCCATTTCTGTTCCTCATCCCTACAGTATCCTGCTAAACATTTACTTTCATTTCTCATAATAATGTTTCTTCTCCACCATACAGACTCATTATTTGTCAATGCTTAAGTGGAAAATAAACGCTGTCAAGATTTCTAAGATACAGAAGCTGAATACAACAACCTCTATACTACAGCTGCTCTATTACACACTGTGAACTTGTGCTTGCTGGACAAAACAGCTGTGAAAGAGTTAACTCTGCTTCAGTTACAATACTGACCATAATTTTTTTGCCTAGCTGTCACCTTCTATACTGCTCCATCAGGCTTAGAAAAGCATTAACAACCAAAAGATTAATTTACTTTCCAATTCTAAAATTTTAAAGTAGAAAGCTATCATTTATCCACCAGTTTAGTATCTACAGTTCTTCAACAGTGTAGTAGGAATCAGGCTGTTAAAACAACCATCAAATTAGCTTGCTATTTTGGTTATTTACTACTTCACAGAGATGTGAACCTAATGAAAGATTTACATTTCTTTACTATTTCACAATTGGCACTGAAGTGATTAAATAGTAATGATGATGAATGCTACTAACATCTCAATTTCTCAATAGCTGTTTGACATTTGCTTAAAAGAATATCACTAGTGAAGGAGAGCTTTTAAGGTAAGACAGATCCTAAAAGGTTTTAAGCTCTTTAGTTGTTAATAATGTCAACTGCAGAAAAGTAAACCATAATCTGGACAAAAATTAGGTGTGAAAAGGTCATCACATTTGTGAGTAGAAAAGCTAAGCTTTCTAACATTTCCTCTTTCAGGATGGAGACTAAAAAGCATTTTATAGTTCCATAAGAATTCAAATAATGTTTATTAAATGTTTGGAAAAATTACAAAGCCAATTATAATCATCCTTCAAGGACATGCTAAATGAGATGCACAAGATCACTCAAAAATTAATCTGCCTATCGTTGTATGAGTAATTCATTATTCTGTCTTGAATTCAAATAGCAATCTGGAGCTGACAACAACTATTGTTCTAATACCTAAGGCCATGTAGAACCATTTCAATGCAAAACACATTAATGAAAGAATAGATGCAAACTACATCATCTGTGAAACTGTTTCAAACTCTCCCCCAGCCAAAACCAGCATAGCACTGCAGGCCTAATTTATCATTTTCTTGTTACTATTCCATATTTATAGACATAGAAAGCTGTCAGTATAAATCATCAAGGTCATGGATTTGCAGAGTCCCCCTGAAGGTGACTTGTTTGCATGTCTTACAAAACAATGTTAAGTATCAAGCATTGTACTTCAGTACATTACATAATGCCAAAAAAGTAGACTTTGCAATCAAGATTGAAAATAGAAAAGCAACTACCAATTAAGGATTATGTTGAGAATTGAGACATATCAACACATCAGTCTAAATAATGCTTTTCATTTAAACATTGCATATATGCAATAAATGCATATTGCATACTTGAGAAAATGAAAACTATGTTTATGCTCTTGCCAGTAATATTAACGTATGAAGTGAACATTTGCAGACTTCATCTACATCATTCAGCTACACTATTTTATTATTTCCCCTCAAAAAGTTAAAAATTTAGCATACACATCTTTCCTAGTTGCATCTTTCTTGTCCCTTGCTGGTCTTCCAAACTGTCAATTAAAATCGAGAAAAGATTATTCTTCAGAGTATTCAGCAAGGAAATGCAACATGAAGTTTTAGTACTATATTCTAAAAAACCATGCTAAGAAGTATCAGCTCAAAGTTGATCAAAAGAAACACAACTGCAACTTCTATATTTTTACATCCATTTAGAACAGGAAGCAAGTTTGCTTTTTGGCCAACCAAGTTGCACAGTTACAAAATTATGGGAAAAGAAATTTATATTACTTAGATTAAGTGTTAAAAGTTTGGGTTTTCTTCTACTCTGAATTGGCAGTCTCCCTTTCACTTACCCAATGAGCTTCTAAAAACTGCCACTTATCAAAGTACTTGAAAGGTATTACTATCTTCTGACACAAAATAGTCTTGCACGAGATAGCAGTTATTAAACCGTAACTAACTTATTTTCTGACATTGCATAGTTCTTCAACAAAGTGCCCACTGTACTTTTTAAAATGCTAGTTGTACTGAGGTGAATAAATCATAGTAAGACTCTCTAAAAAATCTTTTCTTCTTTGTTTTCCCCACAAATTAACAGCTGTGATGGAATAAATAGTTGTCCAACATGAGCTAAATAAAGTTATAACAGTAAAACCAGTATTGTGGAAAAAATTAATCCAATAAAGAACCAATCTTATTGTCAACTCAACCGTTTCATAGGCTAGACCCAAGCTTAAAGAGAAGACACCTCACACCATGAAGTACAAGATAGTGTAACCCATTGGTACCACTGTAAACCCTGCAGATCCACACAGCAGAACGCCTGAGGTTTGGAGGGACTCTGGAGGTCATTTGGTCCAACACCCTAGAGGACCCTGCTAGAGTTGCTTGTCCAGGACCACATAGATATGGCTCCTGAATATTTCCAAGGGATAAACTCCACAATCTCTCTAAGCAACCTGTGCCAGTGGTCAGTCACCTTCACCGTGCTTCAGCTTGTGCACTCTGCCTCTGGTCCCATTCCTCGGTACCAGTGAACACAGCCCAGCTCCATACTCCTTGTAGTCTTCCTTCAGATGTTCGTACATTTTGCTAAGACTTCCCCATAGTCATCTTTTTGTCTTGGCTGACAGTCCTGGCTCCCAGCCCTTCCTCATAAGAAGAAAGGGCCTTGATTATCTTTGTAGCCCTTCACCAGCCACCCTTCTACAGCTCAATCTCTATTGTACAGAGAAGCCCAGAACTCCAGGTGTGGCCTCACCAAGGCTGAGAATAAAGGCATAGTCACCAACAAATTGCTGGCAATACTCCTCTTAGTGCACTTCATGATATCACTAGCCCTCTCTGCAGCAAGAACATTCCTGACTCATGGTTACCTGGGTGTCCACCAGAATTCCCAGGTCCTTCTCAGAGCTGCTCTTCTCTTGAGTGGTTCCCCTGCATATGCACACACTCATTTCTCCTCATCTTTTCATGTTCCCTTACAGAATTTGATTCTGTTCCTATCAGTTCACTTCTCTAGCCTAGCAAGGTCCTTCCGGATAGCTCCAGTATAAACTCCAGAGGGTATTCTCCAAGTTCTGTGTCACCTGCAAGTTTGCTGACAGTTCTCCCCCATCATCCTGATCATTAATGAAAAGGTTGAACAGGACTGGAACCAGTATCAATCCCTGGCATACAGCACAAGTGACTGCCCTCCAACTAGACCTCATGCCACCGATCACCATCCAGTGGGCCTAGATATTCAGCCACTTTTCAATTCACTTCACTATCTGCTCATCCAGCCCATATTTCACAAGCTTCTCTATGAGGATCTTATGGGAGAGGCTCAACATGGGCTAGACATACATTTTCCAAACATGGTGAAGCCACATCACCAACAAGAGATGTTAGCATGTTACAACAGTACAGTAGTGTGTGAAAAGCTGAAGGCTGACATGAGATGTATTACTCCAAAAACAGCTTAGCTCTAAAGTGTTCTTCAGAAAAAAAATTTGAAGCTTCAGAATTAAGTGCTATGCAGATCTGTCCATAAACTTGCTTCCAGAATTTTGAATTCTGCCTAAAAATGGTACAGGTAGCAATATGAATACGATAGAGACAGCACTCAAACTGTTATACATAATTAGAAAGAAATAATGCTATCAAAAAACGCTTTGCTTGACCACATATCTAATTGATTTTTGGTTTCTTTGATCCTAAACTATATGCTAGCTACAATACAAGCATTTGGGAAAATTAGACAATTCAGTTCTGTGCCCATACCTTAAAAAAGTGAGTACCTTAGGAAAAATAACTGCTCATTAGAGTGACAACTAAAAAAAATAAAACAACAAGCCCAAAGCTAAAAAAGCAAAAGTTTATAGGGTAAGTGTAAGGAAAGCAATTTGAGAATTTACTGCTATGGACTTTTTAATAAGGTGAGACACTTGTCAAATTTAATAAAGATGTCTGCTTTAGATTATCTTTACACATTTCTTCCAAAATGTCTGGTCTCATGCTAGATACCTCTGATCTTGCTTTGCAATCAAGTGTCAGAGAAGCTCTGTTTTTCCTGTAGAATGCCAACACTACTGGGAAAAGGCCCTAAAAACATCACAGCCAGACATCTTTATAATCCAGAGAAGACACTGTTGCCACATTCTGCAGGACTGTCCCAAATATCGCTACATGGAAAACTAAACAGAACAAACCAATTTATGTTCCATTTAAAGTGTGGAGTTAAAATCCTCTAAACACTTCTTTACTCTTTAATTCTATGTCCTTGCATATCATCTTCTCATTTGAATGACACGGTGTTAAGAAATACCATAAGACATTTAATTTGCTCCTTTATTCAAATATTAGCTCTTGACTCCTGAAGATATATCTTAGCAAACATGGAACTTGAACTAAAATCTAATTCTTATAATAATTATTGCTTTTTAGTACATACCAAAAACATGCATATTCTTCTGTATTATGAATGAAAGTACTTGTGAGTTCTCATTAACTTTTTCTTGGAAAAGTAACTTTTGCGCTAACTCCTTAAACTGGTAATTTCCATGCTAATATCCCCTCCAGTGATTTACCTTAAGGGATGAGATCCTTTCAGGATTGGTATTTATTACTAATACTTTCCAAAGCTTTTAACTAGTATTTCACAGAAATTGAGGAGATCAGAAACCTTTCATACCACAGAAGTTTTATTTCCTTGGCAATTTCAGTTTTAACAGTGTATTTCATCCTACACCATTCAGATGCTGGGGAAAGGCTCCCAATTCAAAAGTAAAACTCTGCATTTTCCCTCAAATGGCAAGAAAATCTCTTCTCTCTATGTATCACTAGATCAAACTTACTGTGATTTTGATGTTTGAAGCCATAGAAAATGGAACACAGCAATCTAATGTAATAACAACCCCGCTGAACTGTTGTGTTACCTAGTGTTACCTATCACAGTCAACAACACAAGTGCTCAGTTATCTGCAACTCTGGTCCAGCAAAATGCTTCAATTTGTGTTGTCCCTCAACTGTCACATTCACCCCCAAATCCCAACACATGAAGTGCTACAACACAGTACAGTCTGGTAAGAATTCTGTTCTTCATTGCATTAACAGCTCACCATATACTTCAGAGTAATATATTAAACCAATCAGGGCCTTGAGAGGCCCTGAACACTGGATTGATCCTTAAAAAATAGGTTTTAACTAGATTAGTCCTTGGGGTAAATTTGTTAGTTCCATAATCTAAACTGCAGCCACTTACAATCTCAATGACACCACCTTGATGTACTCCTACTCCTGTGCAAGCAGGAGTATATGCTTTCATAAAGGAAGCCTATAGGCACACACATGCTGAAGTGAGCTTTTCCTTTCTATTTCTACTCAAATTCAAGGCTACCTGCTGACAATGCCAAAGCCTCTGCCCCCAACTTCTCACATGATTGTATATTACCACAACACAGAAATTCAATTTTAGAGCAGTCATAATCTAATTCTTCATGCTGAAGGCCACACAAAGCAGTACTGCTAACATACATTTAACTAATTGTAGAATGGATAAATTGCACTGCCAGGGGCTTTAATAAAATCACTTGATTCATCTTTTTCATCGTTTCTTCCATAAATAACATTTTAAGATGAAATCAGTCAACTGCAGTCACAGCATTCCTATTTATTTTTAATGTTTTGTGTTATAGTAGACATTCAATGTAAAGCCATTTTTAATTAGGTATGAAGGGATTTGCTAACATATTACTTATTACAATACAACCTTTATTAGATAAGCATTTAGCATAGATTTTTTTCTTTGCTGTAATTGAGTACATAGAAGACCAGATATACCTGTTCTTAGTCTCACTTTAACAATACAATAGCAACTCTGGCACTGAAACAGGCTGAGGATATGCAAGAGTCAGGGGAAAATTCAAAAAAATTCAGTTATGTCTATGCTACAGATCCTCAACTCTTCACTGACCACAGATCTGAGATCATCTCCATCCAGAGACACAGGAACTCTGATACCACACATGGTGTCCCCATCTATTCTTTTTTCCATCATCTACATCTGTGGAAAATTTTGAAATAGGTGTCTTTGTTCTAGTGTTCATTCTTACATAACAATATTCTCTTTCTGTGCTTAAAAACAACAACTAACACTGATGATCAATGAGTGGTTTGATGACTAAGCACAAAGATTTCCCACCTTTGGAAACAGGGATAAACAATTTGATAGGCAGCAGAAGGCTTCCTGAAAAACACAAAAGCCTAACTACTTACCTGTGAGATGTCCAAAGTCAGCAGCAAGCATTACAAACAATGCCCTACAGACTTGCCTGCGCACTCATGTCTGTCTCATTTAGAGGTAATTTTTTTTTAATACAAGGCTAATACAGCAAAAAACCCACCCTACAACACAAAGACATGGGAATTCACCAAGTTACTCCTGCCAGAATCACACTCTCCTCCTCTGAAGTAGAGCGAGTGGAGTAATCCAAACCGGTAAAGACAGACTGCACTCTGAGCCAACCTCTCCCTGACACTGAGGGAAGTACAACAGGCCAGAAACTTTTCATTACTGAAACAATTTTCGCATTACGCCATTACCACTGGGACAAGTCCAACCCATGCTGTTGCAGGCAAAAATAGCTTAAATATGGAAGCCTGACCATCACTGCTGGTGGGAAATGTGTTATGAAAGCTCTAGAGCATAAAGGAAACACTCTTCCAACTTCAAGAACAGACCTTCTAATAGGTGTTTTTCACCGTCTGTGACACATTTGTACCTCAGTCCACTCATGTATCAAAGCCAGCTCACTGTTTCAGGGTAAGATTCTACAACTGCCTGCACACAATGACAAAAACCTCACATCAGAGGTAGATAACAACCCACTCCTGTGTGAGCTCATGCCCAAAACTTCTATAAAATAGCTCCTCCATTTCTCCTACTCTCCCTTACACCTACTGTAAAACAGAACAGATAGTTCCAGAAGGATGAAATACAGCAGTTAAAAATAAAGGAAATCAATTTCACACTCCAGGCATTTGCATAGACAGCTCAGCTGAAGTTTACAAAGCAACAAATTAGCCAAAAATCTTAGTAATTAAGGCATTCAGATAGGAGTTCTCGTGCTTGATGTTTCACTTCATTTATCACTCAACAATACTGAAGATTTAGGTATTGTCTTCATCTGGGAAAACACAGACTACACAGAATACTGAAGTTATTGAACATGGATTTCCAGGTTCCACGTATTTCCAGGTTCAGCTAGTATTGAGGACAGAAGCATACTGTGATACTCAGCTGAACAGTGCCTACAAGCAGTGTTGGTTCAAAAATAAGTACGCAATAACATTGGAAGTAGGAAATATTAGCAGTAAAATGAAAAAATTCCAAGAAGCATACAATCATTAAGGTTGGAAAAGACCTCCAAGATCATCAAGCCCAACTTTTGACGGAATACCACCATGTCCACTAAACCGTATCACAAAGCCCCACATCACCTAAAGTTTTTGTTGTAAATAGTTTACATTTCTGTCAGGAATAAAGTTGCTTTATTGTCACAATCTCACATTCTAGACATTTGCTAACAGTTATAAAAACCATACTTGGTTTTAACCAAGTGGTTATATAAACCATATAAAAACAATGATGATATTCTCCCAGCTAATGAGTTGTTTCTTTTGTTAGTCTCACGGCTAAAAGAACACTATACCTGCTCTTCAGCAACGTAATGTAGTTGAACAAGAAACTAACCTTTTCTTCTATAATTAGGGGAAACTAATTAAAATCTGGCATGTTATTACAGGCTAAGCAGAAGTCTAGATCTTTTTTGACCATCACATGATCCAGATTTCAGCAAAATAGCCTGAATAATTTAATGACCCATGCCACTTTAAGAAAAGGCTTAAAGTAATAAAATTTATCATCTTGGTCAGGATAAATAAAATTTATCACTTAGTCAATGGGGCTGAGAGCAATTCAGCTCATCTAAGATGCCCACTAGCTGATCCACCCAACTGCTCTCCCACCTACTGCACAGACCCTGATCACCACCTGATGTCAGGGTTCTGACATCTGCAAACCTGTACTGAACTGCCTTCTATAATTCTGCTGTAACTTACACCAGATGGAGAGACAGAAAATCATCAGCTATACTTGTTACTCATTTAAGAGTCTAAAGGTAGTATTTCATAAGCACCTTACCCTCTTCCCTCTTTGCTAAATCCTTGTTCAAATTTTATACATTTATAGTTTGCCTGAAACAGACACCTCCTTGGGCACCAATGCTTCAAAATAATTTACTGCATAAACTATTGCTACAAAGGCACTTAAAATCCACTAGCAATGCTACAAGGGAACAAATATGTTAAAGCCAGGCTCCAATGGAAGAAAACATTAAGTTCATGTCCTTGCTAATATAAAGATTAAAACCTGTCAGAAAAACAGTGATTTCTCAGAAACTTTAAAGCTTTGTCTGTTATCAGTCAGTTATCTTAAGCTTTTAAGCTCCTTCTTTGTTGCAAAATTTTACCTTGATGACAAATTAAAACATATCATTACAAACACACTGTTTATTAACTGAATGAAGAAACAGAACCAATTGGGAAAGCAAATGACCACATAAACATTAAATATTGGCCAAAGCTAGTAAGTTAAAACAGTTCCTTTTCTTTGTACATAAAAGCAAGAGTCAAGCAGTTGAATTAACATAACCTTAAATCATACCATTTACAATTGGTTATAGAATGAACCCTTCCAAATCCCTCTCAAAGAACTGCAGTACTTTAGCTCCATATCAACTCTAGGTTATACCACAGTTCAATGAATAAAAGTGTAACATTTAATTCTCTACATCAGGGTGGAGAAATAAAGGCTTAAGTGCAAAAAAGTCAGTAACTGTGTTACAAGTCATAAGTAATGTGACATTCCCTCACAAACACACGAAAATTAAGTCTGATCTGTGCGCAGTACTTAAACAGTTGTCCTTAAAACTGCAGTAAAAAGTTAAAACTTAGAATGAATGTTTCAAACCATGAAAATCCAGAGCAAAAGACACTGCTGAATCTTTTTAAGATGACAAGTTTTCCACACAGGTACAGCCAGAGATAACCACAAGTATTATGAAGGTAAAAATCTGAAAACTTTGCATAACAACTTACTGTGTAAGTGATAGCTGCCAACATTCCAATCACAGTCAAGGAACTAATGGAAAATGAAAGTGCAGTCAAGCCATCTGCAAAAAAACCAAAAAGAACCTGTTGAAAACACAGTATGTGTATAAGAACATTTCTTCCTAAATTAGTTTCCAGAAGAGATTTAAGTTCATGAGAAAGAAGAAAAAGATTAAGACATTATTATTAGTTACCAGCCATAACTCAGATGAAAGATTTACCCAGCAGAGCTTTTTGACCACAGCAGAATCTTTATCTCAAACTGCAGGGTCCAGGACAGACTCTTGCCTTTATTACAAGCTCACAGAAGTTTCACTCACTCAAATGGTTGAAAAACCACTAATGAACTTGCTCCCATAGCTGTCTAATACATCTTCAGGACTTATTTCTGACCTCTCCAGGGTGCTCTGGTAACTTGCACAACTTTCATGTGCATTCTGGATGGTTTCTCTTAGTTTTATTTGCTATCACCTGATTCCTCCTACTAAAAGCATTATCCAGAATCAGAAAAGCATGGATCCTTCAACCAACAAAAAAAATTCCTCAGCTTCACTCAATATATATACTGACCAACAAACTGGAAAAAGTTCAGAGGACTATAGTGTTCCAGTAGTCTTATAACTCCAGTAATTAAAAGAGATAGCAGAAGAAACGAGTGACCAAATAAAGACATTTAACTCCCTAAAAAACTCCTGCATAATTCTTCAGAACAGGTCTGTCCCTAACCTCAACAGGCAAGACATCACAATTGGTTTTGATTACTTAGTAACATTGAAGCTTACTGCAAATTACAGAAATTAACTTTCAGCAAACCATTTCATGTTTGTGCTCAGTCATAACCAGATTTTACTGTTCTCCCCCATGTCCTCCCCTCTAGTTAATTCAAGAACTTAGAGTACAGTAACTTTTATTTCTACTCACACAGATATACTAGCCTGTTTCCATTCATTAGCTAGTTTCCATTTTTTATTTACTGTACACAGCACAAAGCAGTCACAAACTGAGAAATCAGAACCTTCCTCTATGAGAAGCTGCACCCCTCTTCTGTCCAACCCTACAGGCCTCCTTCCAAAATCACCAAAAACTAATCAAATAGCACAGGCAAATCCAGCTTCACTGCTCAAATCTCTTTTACTATCTTTGTTAGATAATATCAAAACTTCCCCAGAGCGGTGTTTCAAATACTACAGCTATGTTTAAAACTTATTTTAAAAAAACAAAAAAAAACGCACCAAACCCCACAAAAATAAACCTAGCACTCTTTTTCCTTCAGTAGTTGTGAAAATTTGAGTTATTTCTGAAGTTTAGGGGGAAAAAAAGCCCACATGAGTGACCCCTATTTGTAACACATCACACAATGTACTGACACATCATATTTGATGATCCTCCTGTACAAGTATTTGAAACCAACATTTAATACCCATTTTAAAAGTCTGAACTATGCTCAATGCAACATTAAGAAACTAACTGGCTGAAAAATTGATAATTGTATACCAGAAGTATATTATCAGGCTTTGCCTCGGTGGATGAGTTCGCATTCCTTTCATAATCCCACAACCAACTACCAAGTGATGACTGGATGTTTGCTCTATGTCTCAAAATCTTTGTATTCCTTAGGCCACTACAGACAGACAGACAAAGGAAAAGGGTAAATTAATATAAAAACAGAACAACAGGTACAAGTAAAGACAATGCACAAGGATTCTGTCCTTATTTCTCCAGCACCTGGAACAAAAAAGAACCTTTTGCAGAGAGTTGCTTTCTGTTGAGCTGCTCTATGAAAACATAAGGGCCCCCCGTGTGTGGGGGTTTTGGGAGACAGCAACATGAAGATAAGCCAGGAGCATGGAAGTCCCATGGCATCCCAGGCTGTATCAACAGCAGCATACCCATCTATTAAAGGAAGGGACCATACAGTGCAACCAGTTTTGAGGCCCCTGCTACAAGTTAAGACTGATAAATCTGAGCAAGTTAAGGGAAAAACTACATTGGTTGGAAGCTGGAGCACATGCTGTGCAGAGCAGCTGAGGGAGTCAGGCTTGTTTGGCATGAACAGAGACAGGTTTGGAGACAACCAATACAGAGGTGGAGCCCAGGCTCCTCAGTGGCACACAGTGGTCAAGTGTGAGACAATGGGTGACAGCAAGTATATCCACAACAGGTAAGAGGAGAGGTTTTTCCACAATGAGTTCACTCTCAAACTCAAGGGGTTTTGAAGAGCTAGGTGATAAAGCCCTAGCAACCTAGTCTGATCTTACAGCTTCCTTCTTGGTGCAGATTTGAATAGATGACCAGAGGACTCTTCAATCTGAATTATCCTATGAAATTACAAGTCACAAGAGAATGCTGATAGAAGACAGAATCAGACTTTCACATCCCAACCCAGCATCTTAATCTTAAGTTTTACTTTCCTAGAAATACACATTTGCTTTACTGTATTTCATAGCAAAGACAGAGCCAAATACTTGGTTACAGTCATATCAAGGTCACCTGGAAAAATTAGCTTACATCTCAGCTCAACCATTATACCCTGTATAAACAGTTTAAGAAGCATTTTTTCCTGTGTTGTTATAATCTTTGCAAAGCAAGAGAAACACCAACAAGCAGACAGCCAAACATTCAATAAGCTATGGATTTGTCCTCCCCATCTCCTACACTTACAAGCACAGATAACAGCACAGAGCATAACATGATTAAAGACTCCACAAGGATGTCAAAGCAAACAAGAAGGACTTTGAGTATTTAAGTGGCAAGAGGAAGAAAAGGCAAAATAGGGGCTTGCTTCTGAGTGGGGCAGGGGACCTGTCCTGATACAGGACTTTTCCACGACAAGTCTGAGATACTGAATGCCTTCTTTGCCTCATTCTTTTATTTAGCAAGACCAGACTTCAGGAAATCCAGGCCAAGGAGCTCAGTGAGAAAAGTTGGAAGGAATATATACCCTTGGTGGAAGAGGATCAGGTTAGAGAATGCTTAAGCAAACTGTACATATAAAGTTCATGGGCCCTGTCAGTGTTTGGTGTATGTCATTGTAGGGAACTTTTACTCAGTACAAAATTCCTAGAATAATGCAGAATATGACTCGATGAAGTCTTGTATGATTATATTCTAAACCATTCACACAGAAGCAAATACTCTGATGCGTATCAAGAATGAAGCACAAAATAAATGGAGCACTTATGCATTGGGATGAATGTTTGTTAGACAACTTTTTAGTTACCCTTTTTGGAATACATTTGAAAATTGACATCTGTTTTAGCTCACCTATAAAACACTTCCTTCACACCTTTACCCTGAAAACATACCCTAGCTAAGCACATGAACTACATCACCTGTGTTAAATACTATTCCATGGAGTTTGGCCTTCTCAACAGCTCTTTACAGCCCTAGTGTAAAGTATAACAAATGCAAACAACAATTTTAGAAGAGGTCAGTACTGTAAGAGCAAAGGGAAGAAGTTTAAACACCCACAGGACTTTCCTGTCTAAATAAACAGGATCACTCATTTTTACAGAGAACAGCAGTACTGCATTTCATTATGTCAATCATTGAAGACTGTCACAACATGATACACACTCACCATATCCTGAAAGTCAGTGAACTTCAGCATCCAAGCAACATTTAAGAGCTAAGTGAAGACTATGGAAGAAAGTATCCTCCTCTCCCCAACATGTATCAGCAGACACAACACTGGAGTCCTTGCTGTCAAAGGGGGGCTTGTACTTGAAGTACAGAGAGGAGATGCTGACAGTGCCTGCCTTCAAGACAGTTCTAATTTTTGTTTTTCTCTGAACAGGAAGGACAGTTTTATTGTAAGACTTACTGTAGGTAAGCAGTGTGAGAAAAGTTAGCAAACTGCCACCAAGGAAGTTAATTATCTTGTTCAGTCAATGAACAAATGGCAGAGGTTAGTAGAGTAGCAACTCGTGCAAAGCTCAGAACAAATCTCAAACTTACGACTACTTCCAAATTCTTCAAACAGGAGCTTCACTTTCTCCCACTCTGTGGAATTCTTCTTGTTGGGAATATCCAAAGGAACAAAAGCACTGTAATACAGAAAAAAAAATTCTTACTCTAACAAGTGAAAAACAAGTAGAATTCTACTTCCAATTTAAGAAAATAGAAATCCATTAATTCCTGATGAAAAACCAGTCCTTCACTTTATTCACATTCCCCTCAAATGCTGCATTTACATCAGCAGAGTACATGTATGTGTGCGTAGAGTCAGGTCTGAGGTCAATGAACAAGTGATTTTTCTATTTACCAATCCTAAAAGAGCTAAGGACACTACACTCAAGTATCATTAAAAGACATATCAATATGACTTACTATCCTGATTTTGATTCATATGTAAAGGAGCAAGTGAACTTTAAGCATCAATTGAGACAAATTCTCTTATAAATACACACTTCTGAAAGCCAAAAGATTTCTCAAACAAGCATTAAAATATTAAGAGACGTGTTTAGCTTCCATTATTACAACTAAACACATCTACTCCATTCCACTCTTTGTTCTGTAGTTGGCCCAGAGAACTGAGCTGCAGAGAAGCTAATTAAGTTTTTTTTGTTCTTCCAATAAGCAGACTAGCAAAGAATGCTCAGAGAAAAATGTCAGGTAAAATAGTCCCCTAGCTGGAAGCTTCCTGCTGTGAGGCTCACCATCTAAAGTCAATTAATAAGAATAACTCTTCAGCACCTCTACAGACAAAACAGCTGAGTTCATAATAGCTGGAAAAACAGTACCTCCATACCAAAAACCACTGAAAACAGCTTTGAGACATGAAATAGAATGTATACAAGACGCAAGGAAGACAGATTTGAAGGGAAACACTTTAGGCAAAGAATGAAAGAATTCAAACCGAAGTCCATAAAGAATGTTCACAAGTATCATTTAGACTTGTATGACAAAGACTACATAATTAGATCCCTGCTTGAAGTCCCAAACAAATATGTATATTCCAGAAGCAGTGTCAAACCTAAAGTACAAAATATATGCTTTTGTTTCAAAGGTTACGGCTAAACCAACTGTGTGCACATATAATCATCACATCAAAACCAAACTGATTCTCTGCCAAAAAAAAAGTTGACATTATAAAAGTCAAGATTTTAATTCCTAAAAAAAGCTTCTTGACTGTGCAAGAGGCAGATTGAGGGCTAGCATTTGCTTAAGTTGACACATGCTTGTTGACTTAGGATTTAGTTCTTACATCTGCCTCCAGTAATAATTCCTTCTGTAAAAAAGCATCAAAATAAAAGACATGGGTATTAAAACCAAGTTAGGCAACATCTTTACTTACAAATGATAGAAAGAAATAACTGCAGGTTTATTTGCTAAAAATGGTTTAAAAAGGAGACTAAGAACATAACTGAGCTCCAGCCCTTTTTATTTTAGCACCACTATGGATTTGCCATTTGTGGACCACATGCAGGGAACAAACAAGATGGAAGAACATTTTAGGATATTTATAACTTGCTCGCTTTTTTTACCCAGAGAACAATAGGGTGCGTTTTTTTTCTTCCTGAGACTACCTACAACCATTATGTCAAAGGACACTAATCAAAGCAGGGGCTACTGAATACATTATACTCTTCAATTAGTACTCAGATAAACCTTGACTGAAGAGAGATGGATGTTGAGAGATGGACATTTGATTCTGCTCCTGCTGAAGTTCCATGCACCAAAGGCCCCAGAAAGGAACACAGACATTATAAATTTAGGTAATGCAAGCAAACAAAACAGCTCAGCTGTTGAGCAACTCCAACTCAACTTGGAGTTCTGGACACAAATCAAATTATTAACTGTGGTAATTTTAAGAATAGAAGCAAATTGCTATACTGTTCAAAACACATCCTGGGTAAAATTATGATTAAAATCCTGATCAATACCTAAGCTGCAGAAAAAGGAATGTAAATGCAAGACAAGCAGTTTAAAACTATTCACTCTTGGCAGGGCTAATACACAAGTGTAGATGGGTAAAGTTTGATCCTTAAATCAAAGAGTGTCATTAATTGTCATCCTTAGGAAATTATTTTCTAACATACCAGATTTAGACTCATTTCCTTAAGTGAGTTCTGCTGTGATATAATTTGCATAGCTATTTATAGGATAATTAGATATATTCATAGCTTTTTAAGAGCTAATGGTTCTAAAAAAATTAAGGTAACCAGTTTAATTCTAAACACTGACAGTCAGGGAAGCATGCGTTTTGGAACCAAACATTCATTAGCCTCAAAAAGAACCATTTTGCTTCATACTGGACTGCTTAAGGGTGCCTTAATTGAAGTATCTCAAACCCCTTGACAAGCACATGACATTTAGAGAAAGTACACAGAAAGTACATAACTTACGGGAAGGGAAAGGTATGACAAGTAAAAACTAGTTCTGAGCATCCCAGTATAAATTTGCCCTATACTCTGTTTTTGATGGTATTCTGCATCAAGTTAGTTGTGTGCAGAGGATTTAAGTGTTACAGACATGCACATTTTTGCTGGACAACTGGTTTGTAACAGACAAGTAAAGTAAGAAGTGCAAACACTATTCCTGATAACAATTTAGACAATAACATCCTGCTCACTGAGCTCTGTTATCAAGTCAGAAAAACGTCCAAGATTATGTGGCACAAAACAGATTTGTTTCCCAAAAGAGTCACAACAATTTCTACTGGAGCAAGGGCAACATCCTTGTAAGAATAAGGTATTCAAGCTTTGAGCTTAATATAGCTTTTGTAATTCATTTGAGGACAGCTGATGAGCGAAGAGGCAAAAACCTTATGTAGACCTTTAAAACTATTTATTGACCTGTTTCACTCATACAGATTACTTCCTAGACCAATCAGAACAGAGGCTATCTGGCTATGAGACACTTTGTGTCACTTTATTGTCTCATAATTATCATGGAAAATAATTTCCTAAGGATGACAGTCATGTAAGCACAGGAAGAAAGATTATTTGTTAGGCACTTAACAGGAAATGGTCCAACCCCTCTCACTATCTTAACCTGCATGCAGGAGCACCCTAGTCCATTAAACCTAGACACCAAGAGTCAAATCCAGTACATAAAATTCCAGTCTGCTTTAACATTACTCTGATCCTAACTACCACTGAGAGAATCCCCCACTACTGCAAGACTAGTCTTTACTACCACATTCAGTCAAACCACTCATATAAAAGCTGCAGCTCCAACATGTTTATCTGTTTCCCATCCCACTGGCCACTCTGTGGCTACTCCCTGCCCTTGCTATGAAAACAGCTAAGACAGGTAAATTCTTCAGAAAAAGCATACACAAACACTGAGACATATGCTACCTAATCTATATATAACTACACTAGAAATAGAGTTCACATTTTTCTTCAACACAGCCACCTCAGTTGCCTCTAAAACTGAGCCTTTTCCCCTTGAAGGGAGTCTTGCAGTCTCACTTAAAGTGGAAATACAAGAATTACCTTTTTCTATTTTACCAGGAGAGGAACAAACATGCTTATACAGCTACTGAGGATTCAGCTGACACCTACTAGAGACACTACCAGGATTTCTAAACTGGATATGTTATACATCTATCTATACCTATGATGTGAGCTAACTGTCAGAAACAGTTGCCAGAAACTTTAGTAATATTTCTATACAGTGACTGAGGTAATAAACTCCTATAATCTCTTATAAGAGCAAATACCTTACTTTCACTTAAAAAGACAAGAGACTTGATAGAAATATACCTTTAACTTTTACCAAAACTAAAACAATATTCCAGTAAGATGGCATACATCTGGAAGCATTAATTTCACTCTACTAAAATTTCACACTCCAGTACTTTGATATGGATCGTTTTAACATACATTTTGCAATTTTTACCACTTTATTGCTGCAGTCAAAATGCTAAAAAGCTTATGACACAGCAGACATTAGAAAGATTCAGTATTGGTAGGCATGTCATGCTTAATGGTGATCTGAAATCAATTTTCTGCTACTACTTGGAGTTTCAGAACAACAGCACTTGCTGCAAACAGCTTACTCATTTCAGTAACATTTGTCTTTTAAACAAATGCCAGCAAAAGCTTTATCATACAAGGCACAATTAAGTCAAGTATAACCCCACACTACACTTACATTCTTCAGACATTTCCAGTTAGGAAAGTATTAAGCACATAACATCTAATCATTTTCCTAAAAAGCTGTTTTACAATGTCCATTTCAGAAAAAGCACTTGAGAAAGGCAAAAAACTATTTGATGAACATGGATGAGGACAAATTTTTTACTCCCTGTTGAACAGCATTGATGTAGTTGTGTCAAAGCCACCATGTCCTTGATATTGATTCACAATGCATGTTCAGTCAGCTTGGAAGTACCTCCATAATTAAGAAAACCATTTTATCTTCCAGTTAAACTCTTACTTTTCAGGTACGTAATTCTCAGGATACTTAAGCTCTATTAGTGATTAAGCTAATGTTGATTATACAGATTGAGTGCATCATAATTTACCTCTTAGAAGCACAGAACAGAACTCTGATAAATAAATCTTGCATAGAACAGTGCTCAATACAAATACTTACCCAATTAACAGAAGAACAGCACAAATTGTGATGAATCCCAGAGTGTATTTGAGTGCAGTTTTAACCTGCTAAATATTAAAGAGAAAGTTAATACATGGATATAAAATGAATGTAAAGGGATTTGTGCAAACTATGAAAAAGTATAACTAGCATAACAGGTATTTTACAAAAAACCTCCATAAAAAGCATGAGTAGTTGTATATATATGTCACAGGTATACATTCTTGAAGAGCCTCATAGCTTGAGAACTGCGAATAATGACATGGAATTCTGCTTCCATGATAAGCTATGCATTTGAACAGCTGTGGCTGGAAGCCTAGATATATATTCCATGCAAATACACTCAAAGAAAATACATACTACTAATACTTTATATTATGGCTATTATTAAAAGTCTTCTTATGAAAAAAAATCATGATTGATTAGAAGATTCTTTAAAGAAGTATTTTCATTTGAAATGTAGCACCTTATTGGCATACATTTACTCTATTCCCTAGGAGGTCTCAAGTCAGTGCATTACAAAAGTAAACATGTTAGCTTCAGGTAAATTACTATTGCCTACTTCAAGAAAAAATACTTCTGCTACACTAGAAAGACACTAAATTTAAGCACCAGTTTCAGAATCAGAACCGTCTTCCTATTCTCTACTTTAAAAGCTGTCACTATATATGGGTTTTATTCTATGGAAAGCCTCACATAAGTTTTAACTCCCTGTGTATGAAATCTTGCTCAAAAGAATTTTTAGAAAGTTTAAGGAATTCATGAAAATACAGACATTACTTATCTCACTAGAGTTTCATTTCATGCAAGACCACAGCACTTAGATTAGACAATGTCAGCCTACATCTAACTTAGAACTGCTCCAGGATTTTTATGGAATAAAGTGATAGACTTAAATATTACAATGCTAATACCATTTCTAAGTTAAAAAATCATTGTTGCTTTCATATTTTGGCTATATTCATTTGCTTTTTCATTGCTTGATGCATTTACTAGAGTAAACTTACTGAGCATGTGTTGCCATCATCATCCTCCTTCTCCTCATAATAAAAGTAGACAAAGGGAATCCACAGAAAGACGCAGAACAGAATGATCGAGTACAGAGCTAGGAGGAAGAATTAAATGAAGAGATAGTTACATTGGCACTTCATTTACTACACAGTAATTCAAAGGAAAGAGTAAAACATTAATTTCCTCTCATTCTAGCTCTTAATTTCAAGCACTGAAAAGTTAGTAGAATTCACTAGCCAGCATACAAACTATTACTGTTTTGTGAACTCCAAAGGACTTTAAAGTGACTTCAACTCAGCAATAATAGAAGACTAAAAGTAATCAACTGTATACAAGTGATATACAATACTAGCACACTAACTTAAAGCATAGTGAATAAAAGCAAGCTAAGCCACCCAGTAACAGGTTGTTCAAAAATATATATATTAAATGAAACTGATTTAAAGCTATTTTCATCACTGGACTCAGCATCAGATTCTGCTATTAATGTAAGTACATCATGGATGAAAGACACGATTGTTACTGACCTCAATTCCCAAAACAAAACAAGCTATAGCAATATAGTATCATCAGTTTATGCTCCCTTTTTAGAAGTACTAATTGGAGATTGCAACAGATATTTAACTGAGTAGCCACTAAACCAAAACAGTCATACTGTCATGTCACTTAGATGCACAGGTGATCATAAGTAAAAGGTTTAACACATGTCTTGATAAATAAGTTTTGAAGACATTAAGACAGCTGGTCTAAATCAACTGGACTGATTAGGCAGTGGTATGAAAAGACCAGTTTCAGGTAGAGAATTCCAAGTTTAAATCTTCAGCTCTCTGTATTGTAAGTTGAACATGCTTTAGCACATGATTATTTAGGAAAATCTTTTAACACTCCATATTATCTTATACTATGAACATTGCAGAAGTCCTTTAGGGAACTAAAAACTGTGAAGCAGTATGTTATAGTATTTGTGCTCCACAAGAAAAGTATCCTGGAACAGTTTACTAAGCCTTCAAAATGTCAGAAGTGCTACACAACCAAGACTGCTTGTGCCAGCACAAAATTGCACCTTTGAAGCAGTAAGTTGAAGTACTCATGACCACATAAGTCCTGTAATCTTTGGCTATTTTTCATCTTTGCCCCATTCTGCATGGCTAACTAACACCATTCCATATACACATATATGTAATTAACACCTTCCCATGAATACATTCATTCCCAACTTAAGTCTGTGACCTCTTATCTTGACTAGTACACTCGTCACAGTGCCACACGCTCCAAAGAAATCTACCTCATCATTTTTTCCTAAAGTTGGTATAGAAGCCAAATAAAGTATCAACACCTAGAATCTAAATATGAATCACTAATTATACTGAAATAGAATTCATTCTTTGGAAAAATATTTTAAAGTGTTAAAAAGTATCTACTGTTTAGTGTACTGAGTTAGTACAACTATGCAAGAAGAGAAACAAGTTCTCAGTTCCTGAATTCTCACATTTGCCAAGAGCAAAACATTCAGAGCTGTAAAAACACCTTGAAACCTCAAACTCTAAAAAGAAACCTTCCTAGACATTCTAAAGCAGTAGTCATACTGCTTCCATATTGTGAGTGCTTTCAGAAATCAAGCCTGTCTAATCTATAATCTAGTATTTTTAGGCTAGTCCTAAATCCACACCACAATGGGCCAGTAAACTTGACAAGTTACATGCATCATTAGTCCAAGATCAGAAAAATCAGCCCACAGAGGTCACCACAAGCACAGATGATCTCACTTTCAAGGTATACTGCACTGAATTCAACATACCTTACTCATGAGGTATGCCCTTAATAACTCATTACATAATGAGACTGTGATCCATGTTTCTTCCAAGGGGATAAGGGAAGAAACACATTGATTAAAAACACTGAACTGCATAGGTAACTTTATTTACAATGAATCATTAAGGTTGGGAAAAAACCTGCAAGATCCAACCTTTAAACTTGTTATCTGCTGTCACTAAACTGCTAGAGAATCACATCTTCAAGTATTGCACACAGTATTAAAAACATGCAGTAATATAAACTCCAATCTACATTTAAAATTGCAAAAGCTCTGCAATTTTCTTTCTTGAAAAACTTGACTGTCACAATAATTTTACAGGAATACCACAGAAAAAAGGCAGCTTTGGATTTGCTTTTCCCAAGAAAATCATTCCAAGACAGATCTTTTTGCTTACATATCAAGTGGTTTTAAACTGCCTGTGAGGATCTTTTAGTAAGAATTGAAAATGAAGTTTATAACTCACATAACTAAGCAAAAGATTGTGCTTGCTATTTTACTACAGAAGGTAGATAAGGAGTGGCTGAGGTCACTTGGTCTGTTCAGCCTAGAGGAGACCTCACTGCAGTTATAACTTCCCCGTGAGGGGCAGGCACTGAACTCTTCTCTATAGTGACAGTGACAGGACCCGAGGGAATGCCCTGAAGTTGTGTCAGGAGACATTTAGGCTGGATATTATAAAGAGGTTCTTCCCCCAGAGGGTGATTGGGCACTGGAACAAGCTCCCTAGGGAAGTTCAAGAAGTGTTCTCAGTACACTTCTCTGAGATGTGTGATTCTTTACATTTACATGGTGTGATTATTTGGGTGTTCTGCACAGGGACAGAAGTTGGACTTAAGGATGTTAATGTTAAGGTCCTTTCCAACACAGCATATTCTATGGTTCTATGTAACCTTAACAGATTTGCCCAAGTGCCTACCAAAAAGACAAGAAACTGATCATTTGGTTTTTGAATTTTAATTTTCAGAACTCATGAAAAAGGAAATGCAGCACCTCTAATCAGCCCACAAAACTTAGTTACCTGAGGGCAAGACTCTAACTGCCTCCTGTCCTACCCAATAAAAGGGCTGTTTATTCCCTGAAAAGCTAACCTTCAAAAGCAAAGGTCTTGCAGCAGCAAACAGCCAGTCAACAGAGTGACAAAGATATTCTCTTCCCCCTAACTCCCCTGTGACCTTGTGGCATAAAGCATTGTCTCAGCTTTCAGGGACTGCTCTTTGATCTAGTTCAGAGGTACAACTTTTGTTTCAAAGCATCTTTCTGGGTTGTATCAGAAGCTTGAAGCACTATCACTGGAAATGTGCTTCACTATAGGGCCAGTACAGCAGTGCTGCCACAGTCTAAGGAATCTTCAGCAAGAACTCCTTCAAAAGGTTTGTCTGCTGTAAAGTTGTTCCTTAGAGAACTCTCATCTCAAGTTACTCCTTCTGGTGATTTGCACTGTATCAATGCAAAGACACCTTAAGTATGAGGAAGTTACACCTCATAGTAGTCTTCAAGTAACAACCATAATGGTCCCTTTATTACTTTTTAACTTGGTTTTTTTTTTTTCCTCTAGAACAACTGGAAAGGTTTCAAGCTAGTATCCAAGATCAATATCTCCTCAAATCCTTTTAAGACACTATAGGAAGCTTGAGAATATTATTTTATCAGAAGTCTCTTACATCACACAAAACTTGCTTTTCCAGATGGTTTCATATACGAGGGCATTACATAACATCAAAATTACTAAAGTTGCTTAAAACAACAATTTGTTATATACTCCCTCACTTTTTCTGCTGAGAATTCACAAGCTACTTTTAGAAACTTATGATCAGTCTTTCTTCCCAAATATGTTATTCTTACAACCCCTGAAAAATGTTTTAAAATGTTTTCTTCAAGACTGGAAGATGCTATCTGTTGTATTCCCAAGCAGAAGTTACAGAATATAAAGCAGTAACAAAATTCAAGTCAGACACTTGTTTGAAGCAATTTGCCACAGTAAGTTTCAATGCAGAGAGACTTTCAATTTACGTTGTAGCACATTGCTCCCAGAAAAATCACGTTAATTAGGAAAGTGTTTCTTTAGCTGTAGCTCCACATAGCTGTATTTGTCAAATACAGTTACGGATCTCTCATAATACTTAGAATGGCTTCTTCTAGAACCAGACTACAAAAACAAAGTCATATTTGACTTGCACTTAATTCCTAGAAGCCCAAATTCTAGTGTCAATGATTCATTGTCAATGATTTATCAAACATTTTCAGTAAACAGGCAAAACTCCATGTAAAAATCATCCAAGTAATATCACTTACCATTTTGGATAAATTCTTACTCAAAAACTTTAACCTAGGAATCACCGTACTATTGCTGACTTAAAAAGGAAATGGAAAATCTGAAATTTAGTATAGATTTCAAAGCACACGTGAGAAGATATCATAAAATTGAGCAGATCGTCCTTGCCACTCTGTAGCTGGGAGTCATCTAACACATGCAGGTCAAAATCTTGGTCTATCTCACAAGAAGATTAGAATCTAACAATAATATCCTTTGACCATTCACAAGTTTTCATCAAAGGACACTGAACATCAAGGTGCCTCCAACAGGTAGTATTTACTTACTAGAGGAAGAACTGTAGAACAGACCTCCAGCTTACTGAAAATTGTTTTAACTTCATTCTTTGTGATAAAAAGCAAACTGTGTTGGACAGTTTTCAATTACTTTCTGAGAAGAGTTTTCCTTCCAAATAAACCGACATGCTTTTCTAGAGCATTTGGCAACCATTGATCATTGTTCAATCGTTAAAGTACTGTGAGGCATGTTCTTTTACAGTTGGGCTTAGAAATAGTGGCACACTAAGCCACTATGGCTTTAAAGCAATTATTAGACTAGCTTCCTAAGAAAAGGATTCAGGCTGCTGAAATCCCAGCCCAAGATACAGTTATTTCAAGCTTCACTGTGAAAGGTACCTCATTTACCATTTCCCATACCATTTGGTATGAGAAATAATATTTTTCATGGGGGCTAACAACTATGCAAAAAAAAAAGCTTTTCTATATTTAGTTAGAGCTTTATTAGTAAAAAGCAATGCAGTTAGCAAAATAATTATTCATATTCTAAAATATCAGTTAAATCACAGTCTCCACATTCTTGCTACAATTACAGTTGACTTGGATTGAAGGACAATGTCCTAAGTGCACCAATTATTAATACCATAAATTGTCAATACAACTACGGGAGTCCAGCAGGATTTATATAGCTCTCTTCATTTTCAGGAGACACAAGAAAATACTGGCCTTCACATTCCTAAGTACAAAAGGGTACTTCACTTCTGCTCATCCTGTCTGTTAAATAAAAAGCCACAATCAAATACTTTCCTAGGAAGATAGCAAAAACAAAAAGTGGCATAATATTATGATGGAAGAGTTGTTTAACTTTCTCATTCTCAGCTGTTATGTCACTATGCTGGGCAAAAGCAACAGAGGGACTAGATGATGTAGGAGGAGCATTGTGGTTTTATATATGATTTTTGGAGATTTCTGAAAAGTAAGTTACTATTATTGTCCACTTCAACGTAGCTCTAGTTATAAAACTAGTTACGAAAAAAGTGTACCTACTCAAATTAAGATGACGAAAGAAAAATATTTGAAAACCATGTTTAAACCTCTACCACCATCTGGAGGATATGCTATGAAATAAGACGTTTGTCCTACAGTATTTCAAGTAGACCTGTCCAGAAAGGCCAAAAACAAAAGCAGTTTTCCAAATTTAAATCTATTTCAAAAAATCTTTTTCAAAAAATAGTTCAAGATTTACCAAACCATTCAGCTAGCCCAAAACACCTTACAGAAATTCATCAATCAATCAGTCTCATAAATCTATAGCAAACAGTCCACAAAAGAACTTGAAGATTATTGCACCTTACGAGTCGTGAAATATTTGGTCTGTTAAACAAGACTTTGGCAAACTACAAAGAATAGAAAGCAAATACAAACAAATTACATTATTATAAAGTGAAGAATCTGTGTTAAAAGTTCCTTTTTGAAAACAGAGAAGTCTTCTTACTACTTTTGACTTTATTCATTTTTATGCTGAGTGTCACTATCACTGGCAGGCAATAATTAATCTGTAATTTAACAAAATAAGTCCACTATTTGAAATAATTTCCCAAGCAAAGAAATATATTAAAAAGAGCCACAATATTCTAAGAGAAAAAACTTCAAGTCTTTGGAGATGTGACCAAAAGCAGGCAACCACCTCTGAGCTTGCAACATTAAGTGAAATAAGCATTTCACTCAAACTGTGCTGAGCACACATCTATACCCATTACATGTATCCATTACCAGTAAAACTTCTCTTAAGTTTCACAAGGACCACTAAAAAACTGGTATCAGACTATACAGACGTTTGGTGAACAGTTATTTTATTTCAGTTCTATATAGGATTACTACTTTTGGATAAACTCAACTCCTTTATGCTCCTCCACAGTAACTCTTACTTGGAACATGGTAATTGCTGAATCTGAACACTTAAAAGTGTTGCACTCATGGTTGCATGAACTTTACACATGGTAGACAAGTTTCACACTGCTGCATATGTTAAGTGCCATAAGAATTACAGCAAAACCACGTGTTTCCCTTAAGGGACCACAAAATACATACACAGGAAACATGTGAACCACAGATTATATAACAGAAACCATTAACTTTTTCATGAACTGGCTTAAGTATATTTGCAGTTTTAGGGGACTCTTGAAGATAAAAAATATTCTCTGAAGAGCACCAATTATAAGACTCATGTTTAATCAAAAAGAGGTAACCCAGTATGACCTCCTAAAACTTCATGACATCTCTTAAAGGTTCTATTATTTGGGAAAAAAAGCTAAAACACTTACTGTAATATCCATAAAGTACAGTGTCCTCAATTTGCCTTGAAACATTAGCATCAGCCCAGACCTAGCAATAAAGGATAGAAGCATTTATTAGCAAATGTAATAAAAGACTACATCAACCATTAAAGGACACAAATAGTGGGAGATAGATAAAAACTCTACTTCTAAAGAATTCCATGCTAGAGTGCTAGCAACAGTGAAAATCCCTAGGCAAACAGGAACAAGCATAGGACAGTTTCACAAAAGGAAGGTTTAGACCCAAAGGAACGTTAGTAGTTTTGGCAGCTCCCACATGTTCTGCTAATTCCCACAGTATCTTTAATAATAATAATAATAGAATGGGTTGAAAGGGACCTTCAAAGATCACCTAGTCCACCCCTCCTACCATGGGCAGGAACACTTATCACGAGGTCAGGTTGCTCAAAGCTCCATTCAACTCGACCTTGGAATGCTTCCGCTGATGGGCATCCACAACTCCTCTGGGAGCCCTGTTCCAAAGAACCCTCAACCTCACCATAAATTTCTTCGTTATAGCTAAATCTACACTCTCAGTTTAAAGCTGTTACATTTTCTTCTGTGTCTACAGGCTCTGGTCAAAATTGTCTATACATCTTTCTTACAAGCTCTCTCTATACTGAAATGCTGCAACAATATCTCCCCAGAATCTTCTCTTTTCTGAACAACCCCAACTTTTTCAGACTGTCTTCACAGGAGAGGTGTTCTGGATCTCTGACCGTGTCTGTGGCCTTGTTTTAACAGCTTTCTTGTGCCATGGGCTGCACAGTTGGACAAAGTACACAATATTTCCATCACAGAACAACTTTGTTTGAAATCTTCATATACAGATGCAACAATACTTAGACATAAGAATAAGAAAGAACTTTTTATTATGCTCAGTTATATATAATTCATTAACTTTTATTTTTATTCATTATTACATCAGTTTAAGCTATCATCTCCTTTTTCAGAAGTACGAGACTTCACCTATTTTTTTTGACCAAGAGTTGAATTACATGAATAGTCAACTTAGCAATATCTAATTTTACAAGTCAAATTCCAAGAGCACTTATAGCCCTTATTTGAACAAGAGTAAAAGTAACTGTACTCAGTAAAGTAAAAGTACTCAGTCCTGGGGAATGGTCCAGAGAATGGAAGCAATGAGAGTAAAAGCAACTCTTAACTATGTTGGAAACTGTAGTCAGCTGAAGTCAAGTTCTTGTGCCCATTCCCTCTCTCCACCAAGAGAGGAACTACTGGTTTAAGGAAGCTAAATATTTTATGACATAATGGTTGGCAGACAAACGCAGGGATTGAACACAGCCATCCAATCCTGCTAGTACAGTTTAAACATATTTCAGATTTTTTTTGGTTTTGTGGGATTCAATCTATATGTGGCCAAGATCAAGAAAGTAGTTATCCAGAAGCAGAATTCTTTAAAACCTAGAGAAGATACCAACATAACTGAATTGGTGAAAACAAAAAACAAAAACAACAACAACAACAAAAAAATCCAGTACTGTCAAAGCTTTTTTTTCATTTCTGTATGCAGGTTTTCTTCAAACTGGTAAGATAATCCCTTTTAGTTGTAAATATGCACGCACTAACAGGGAGATATGAAAATTCAAATGGACACACTACTTAAACACTGCTCCCATAAGACTTAAAGACATTTTAGCATTTGGTTTATCATTTCTCTCAGAATTGTATAAAGTCTTTTGGAATAGGGGCTTGAAGACATACCATGAACACTTTTTCTACTACCTCAGAAAATCAGCATCATCCTTCTTTTTCTTACTATATTAAGACTTCCAGGTCAGTTTACATTAAGTTTTTAAAATTCACTGTATCGACTAAAATAGATTATCATCCAGCTGACATTTGAGTCAAAAAATTTCACATCCATTTTGACACCTAATCAGCAAAAAATAAAGGATGAAAAATATTTTAACAGAAGGGGCAGAAGCAACACCTGAAGTATCTGTCAGGTACACAGTAAGTTCAGTCTTTGAAGACTGCCAGGCTCATACCCAAAAGCATTTTAAATAAGAAATGTCTAGGCATTTGTACTAAAATATACCACAAAAGAATTTGATTACAATAAGTAAAGAACACATACAGAACATTTAATTTGCCTCATGTTAAATATTAAGAAAATGCCTACTTTAACCAAGCCTAAGGAAAAACCAAGACTGAGCTAGACTGTTTCCATTGGTTGATTCCAAGTAGCTATTGGAAGAAAGGTCTCTCCTATGAGCAATAAAGACATTTAAAATGCACAAAAACCAAGAATAAGCAAGAAAAGCAACAGCAAGACCCAAAATTCAAGAGGCATAGCCACTGTATAGAAGAGGTAGCTAGTAATGGAAATACAACATGGCTTAGCTGCCGAAGAACTGCTTCTCCTTCAGCTACAGAAAAGCACTCTTAACAAAATACAGATGTAGAACTTTAAACATTGTAATTGTTTTCCATTTCGTTTTTCAAATTAGGTTGCATACAGGACCAGAGTAGTATACTAGGAAACATACACTACACCATATTAAAATGGTGAGCTGCTATATTACACTAAACAAACTCAAATTGCAAATGTGTGCATTTCACCATTACTTACATCTGCTTCATGATACAAACTTTGCATTACTCTGCACAAGAGTATGTAATGCAAGCCAATTTAATGTTATATCATAATTATTATGTCAGTTTCCAGTCATCTGCTGAAGCCCCACATTTAAACAAACTAGAAATCAAAATGCTTAATTCTAAGTGGCAAATTATCCATATGCACACATGACCAGCAACTCAAAGCCAGTAACCAGTTCACCTGAGCTGTTTCAAAGGCTAGTGACAGCAGCAGTGTCTTGTCAAAAGCAAGCACTGCTACCTAATGAGTATCAGTGCTCTGACAGTCTTAGCACCTCTGGTGACATACTAAGATGCCAGGTATAGGAATTTATTCAACTAGAACATCCAGGACTCAGCTGAGAACTCATTTGGAGAGCCTCTACATCTAGTCTTTTTCTTTTCCATCCATTACAACCCAAGCTTACAGCATATACAGTGAATGGCATAGAAGCACAATAGATTAGGGAGGTAAAAACTCATACTGCCTTCAACAAACAGTTTAGGGTGTCAAAATGGGACCACAAATTCTCTTAGGACCTGCAGTATTCAGGCATTCTGCATTGTTATGCTGTACTTAATTTTGTTTCAATGCAGTTTAGCAAGCACATATCCCCTTTAAAATACCTGTACCAATGCACTGTACTGAGAGACAAGGGAAGTCACAAATTGCAAGGATTTGTGCAATGAGCATGATGACCCATATTAAACTATTATGCTTAAGTATTTCGTAAGATAAGCCACATTAAAAACAAACGTAAAATGTACATATCTAATAAAATGTTGCTATGTAAGTACAGATATAAAAAAGCAGCTTAAGATACTTCAAGTTTACCTAAATGCTAAATCCAAAGCAACCCTCCCTTAGAGGATTAATTTTATAACTATATTCACATAAAATCAGTTACAAAGAACACTTGCTCCTGCATTAATCATTGAGCAGTCTTTCTTCTCCCTTTTTTCTGTCCAGTTAGTGACACATATTAACATATTTCAACAGAACAGTACTAATCAAACTGTACAGATAATTTTCCCAAATAAAACCATTGCAAGTTAATCTGACTTTCCACCCTTTTTGGTGCGGAAACAGCCAGGAATTTCATTCTTTTGTCCCCATTAAATTTGACACTTCTACTGTCACTGCTGGACCCTGCAAGACTTTCATGAGTAGCCAGCTAGCTCCCATTCTTTGCAAATGTCCCTTAACAGAATTTAAAGTTATGCAACATTACACATTTATCTACATTTGTGATGTTTCATCAAATGTAGATAAAGCACTCATTCTTCTGACTAGCTCTCACAAAGCTTAGGCAACAAAAGGAAGATGCAGTATGAAAGACTGGAGACTGAGTCATAGCATGGTTAACTATGAAGAAATTTCATATCCAGATCTTGCATCTTTCTAGCCTGTTACCTCCAAAAAATGGGACAGTGCCAGGATTTTGACTGCCAGATGGAAAGTAGCATCCAGAAGCATGCACATCTGAGCCCCACCTGCCTAGCACCAATGTTTTGGCCAAGTATTACTGCTTTAGAAGTAGTAATTCTTCCTCATGACGGAGGCATGGTCTCAGTCAATAATAACTTCTCAGTTAATACCTTTCTAAAACTAAAAACCCTGAACATTCCTAGTGGGTTTGTATTCTGAGCATCTACATAATGAGTTGTTCCCCTCTCAGCCTCCTAAGATGCAAAAACCCTTAAATGGCCTGCAAAAAGTATCTCCCATTAAGCAGATGCTACTCTTAAAGAGGATAACTGGCTTTTAACAGCTCATGCAGACACCCAAGGCTTGTGATACATTCAGTCTTAACCAGACATGAACGAAATGCCACTGACTTTTAACTTCATATAGTAGCAAGAATTCATACATTTCAAAAAGAAAAGGAAAGGTTTCATCACCTTCTCTGCCTTCTGCTAGAACAGTAGGAAAAAAAGACAGAACAATGATGTGAGCATCTTTGTTTCAAGCAGTCTTCCTGATGCAAGACAGCATCAGCTATTCTTTAAATATTTATGAGACTTGTAGGTCAGACCCAGAGATCTTGGGTTCCAGCAACAATATTATGTTTTTAAGCTATGGTGAGGTTTTCTGTTCCTATGTGCTTGTTTTAAGTCCAACAAGTTTTCACATCAAACAGATCAGATGCAACTGGATGTATCTGAAGTCCTTTGAAACAAACTAAAGCACTGACAGTGCTCATAGCCAAAATCTTTGAGCTGAAGTGATGCTCTTGAATCACAGATTCACTTACAAGGTAATATTCAGCTTTGTATTAGTATTAAACCAAAAGCCTCCCTTCCTACTTAACAGTACTATGAATCAAAGTAATTCCACCCCCCAGAAAACATGTTGCAGTGAATTCTACTGTGTAACAACCGTGCAAAACTTGCCAATACCAAACCTGCTCAATTCACTCAGTATAAAAACTTTTAAGATATTTGATAAGTCTCATAATATGGTGAGATACACCATTATGTGCTAAATGCTACAAGCCATGTTTCCATGATTTTTACCATAAACAATAATTTTCAGTAATGAAAAGATGTATAAAAAGTATCTTAACAGTGCTGTTGAAATGAACAAAATCTCAAGTTAACAAGAGCATAGCATATAGAGCCCTTGTCAAGGAAGGCACTTCAGAACACATAATGGAGAAGGGCTACACAACACTTTAAAGTGAATTCCTCCAGAAAGCAGCATAATATTCACAGTCTTCAGAAAAAGATACTCTGCTTGGGTAATACAGTTCAGGCAATCTTTGTAGCCAGAAAATGCCACCTTCCCTTGTCACAGAACACACACAGTTCTCAATGAGAACTTTGAACCATCAAAGCCTTCAATTTAGCTGTTAGTATAATGTGATTCTCCTTAAGCTTGCTACAAGCTTATTCATCTTGTAAACCTTCAGCTATATCTACAAGTGGACAGTAGGGTCAGATACATTAAAAATGGACTGAAAGTTCACATATAGTACCTCTTTCAAGTTGAGCACTCTTGTTTCTCATCACTTTTTACACTGATACCAGGAATTACAGCTGGGAGGAAGAAAAGCATACATACAGAAAGAAAAATTTCTTACTTAGAATCTGGACAACTGCCACTACTCTCTTGGCATCAGCTCTGAAATCATTCAGTTGGAAGGTTTTTTGATGAACTACTAATTTATCTACAGAGAATATTATCCACATCTGCTACCTGGATCTCCCTCAAAAAGTCACTGAGAAGATTAAAGACTTAACTTACTCTGCCCATCCAAAGCAACAAAGGCTTCCTGCCAGTCATAGTCCTTCAGACCCAAACATCAGTTATAGGGTCTTGCAAGTGTTGGGTTTGAAATATTGGTCCAGAGAAAGGCCAGTAATCTTCAGGAAATATTCTAAACACAATTCAGTCTATCCTACTTGCAAAGCAATAGCTGGAAAGAAGCACATGCTACTGAGGACAGTTTAAAAGTGTTAACAATTCATGAAGAACACAGAATCATAGAAAATGCTGAGTTGGAAGGAACCAGTAGGATCACCACTCTCAGTCCTGTGCAGGACACCGTGTGTCTCATTTTAAGATGCTGTCAGCCTCCTACCTCAACATTACCCCTAAACTGAAATTACTGAATCAATAAAACTGTCTTTACCTATAGGTTTGTAGGTTCTTCAGCTTAGAAGGCCACATTAATATTTCTATACCTGTGTTTGGATCAAATGCATTAATGTCAACAGATCTCACGTTATTTCTGCAAAGCTAGAAACTCAATTCAGCTGAGATTAAAAGACACAGAAGAATGCTTCTTCAAGACAGTATGGAGCAATTATATTTTAACAAGCCATGAGAAGTATCTAAAAACATTAGGAACCAAGCAGGACAAAGAAGCCCCAGAAGCACAGGCAAAAAGGTACTTTACTAAAAAAGTCTTTACCACAAGCATGAAAGCTTGCTCTCAGTACAAATTTTAAATAGAATCGATCCACGTCACCATATCGCAGCATGTGTCCATTAACAAGGAATCCTAGCCCATGAAAAACAATATTATAAGTAGTTTTCCTTCTAGTAATTGTATTTCCTTAATTAAAAATTTATAGTGACTGCATGAGCACCTTTGAGGACCTGTTCTCACAGGTTTGTTTCTAATCAGGCTAAGTATACATTAGCAAAAATGTGTCCTTTGCAAGAGGGAATTCTGCTTAGCCTCCACTAAAACTGCATTTTTCAGCTGGACCTAGTTGCATCATGGTTATTCCTCTAAACAGTCCAGCTCAATGTATTTAAGACTATTATTTTCATTGAATTGCTAGAACCATGACATATGAAAGATCTCTTCCATCTTCTATATTCACTTTAATTCTAAACAAGCAAGGTCTGAAAACACAAACTTTTCAAAACAACATTGAGTAACAGCTTAATTTATTATGTAGTAACCCTGCGCAACAAAGATGACAAAAAACACATCACAGCTCAATTCCAAAGGCTTCTCATAACTTGCATTTATATAAGCACCAGCCAAAAATCACTGCATTAGCTGCAAGCTAGTTTTGAAGCATTACACATATCTGGCAAGTCCTATATCTTCCTTTGGAAGTAGGGCTGGAAGGGAGTACAGTCTGGTGTGCAGGCATTTACCTCTCTCCCACTCTATCATTTGTTTCAGGATCATAACTTTTCCTATAGATCCAGTTAGGCTCTAAATCCAAGTAAGTTGTTATTCAAGTTAGCTACATGCTCCAGATCAACCTCTTATTACTCACAATGTTCTCACAAAGGCACAAGGTCAATACCTTCAAGTACTCTTCTTGAAAATTGAAGTAATATTTGAAGCATTGCGAAGATCTCTTACAGAAATGCTTAGAGCAGATGACACCAAGTACTCATCTCATTAGGAACTCATTTCGCACCGCAATCCCCTCCAGTTTATAAACGCAGTAGTTCAGTTAAGGCTTCATCAGCCAAGAAGAGATACTACTGCATTCCCCTCCACCAAGGGTTTCCACAGCTTTCAAAATGCTTATTAACTCAGGCTTTACGTTATAGGTAGATTAGCACAGTAAATCTTCATAAATCTTTAAATGTTCCAGTACCAAATTTTTTTTCTGATGAAAAAGACAATTAAAATAATCCTAAATCACAAAGGGGCAATATAGTCTATTGTTGAACAAATGCGCAGCAAGTTTTATTCTACAATGATACACTAAAAAGCAACACTTAAGTGATTTGTTTATATCTTCAGGACAGTACATTCACTCTTATGCACAACAGAAAGAACAAGCATTTGGAAATTAGTAGAATATCTGAGAAAGAATGTAAGTCAAAACTGAAATCCAGTTCAAATACCAGACATGAGTGTTTTATGCACAGTACTAGTACCCAGCTTTGAGAAAAGTCAAGTCACTGAAACAGGTATTAGCACTGGTTTCAAACATTTTGATAACCCAAAAGCATCCTTTTGCAACACAAGTGCTTGTTTTGAAGAGTCAATTAGTGGTTTTGGAAGTCCATACCTTAAATGTACCATTTTGGTTTTTCATGTATGAGACCAAAAATATGTCCACTGGCAGGAGCGCTGATGTGATAAGAGCAACGGCCAACGCAAAAATTGCTGTTATGGTAGAAATCACTTCACTTTCCCGCCGACTCTGATACTTGCGCACATAAATCCAGCAGAAAATTAGAATAGCCTGAAATACACGGGAAAAACACTTTTGAGTTATAAAACAACAATGTCAGCAAGTAGGTACTGATGTTAGACCCTGTACGGATGACTGGCAGAGCATCAACACATTTTTACCTGAGCACTCAGCACCAGCGTTATACTGACCACACAAAAGCCACTTTTCCTGAAGAGTAGCTTGAGCAACAACACCAGCGCTCACACACGGAACACGCGAAAACACAAACAACGCGGCTTGTCTGACAGGAGGGCAAGGCAGTGGCCCGCTCCCAGTTCCGGGCTCTGCTCTGCCCTCGGCACCACCGCCGAGGCACCCGCGGGGAAGCGCTCGCGGCCGGGGCAGGCTCAGGGGCACGGGCGAGGAGACCGGGCGGGACACCCAGCACTGGAACAGCGAACGACCGAAGGAGTAGCAGCTGGGCCAGGGAAGGGGACGTTTGAGGGGGCCGCCGCAGGGCGGGAGAGCAGCCTCTCACCAGCAGCGCCAGGCCGAAGAGGCACCATCCCGTCAGCAGGTCCGACGCCGCCGCCGCCATCTTCGCTGCCGTCAGCGGGAGCACGGCCGCCCCGCCGAGGCGGCGCTTAAAGCGGGGCGGGCTCGCGTCACCACGGCAACCGCCCCACGCCGCGTGACGTCACGCGCCCGCCCCGCTGCCCCCGCGCTCCCCGGCCCGGGGCGCTGCCGCCGCCCGAGCTGCTGACCGGAGGGCGGCTCTTCTCCGAGGGACAGAAGGGATGGGCGGCCCCCGGCCCCGACACCTGGCAGACCGCAGCCGTCGTGGGGCGGGAAGGGGGAGTCGCGGTGATGAAGGGTTGTCCTCATCTCTTGCTCCCGAAAAGGGTTTGCCTGTCCTTCCCTCCCAGGGCTGGGAGGCTGAGACAGGGCAGCGCTCGGTCCGCGAGGATTCTTGCCTGAGGGACAGCGGGAGGGGAGGAAGGGGGTTTGAGGAAAGGTAAAAGTGCGCTAAGAGGTATCAAGCACTTTCAATCCTTTTATTGTTGCTCTTTGCTGTTAAAGTACCTAAACCATCTCCCTGCAGCGCCTGGAGGGGCCGGGCAGGTGTGCGGGCGGTGCCGGCCGTCGGCGCCGCTCCCGCAGGGACGTGCAGGGAGGGTGTGCGGGAGCCCCGCACCGCGGTGCCTCTGTCTCGGGCTCGACTTGACCGCGATAGTGCCAAACTTCGGGAGGATCGCAGTCTGGTGGGAAGCTTCGCTTCGGAACGCCATGCCCGGTGTGAGGGCAGCTGTGAGCCGGGAGGGCTGTGGGTTAGGAGGTGCCTTGCGGAGCTCGTGTTCCTGCGAGTGTGGATTTGGTGGCACGGCGAGTGGGAGACCCTCACCTGCAGGTGCTGCTGCGTGTCTTAGTCTCTATTTGCTCTAAGCGCTGCATGCATACAATCATGGAATCATCAAAGTTGGAAGAGACCTTTTAAAATCGTCCAGTCCAACTGTCCACCCGGCACTTGCCACTGTAATCCCTGAAGCACTAAACCACATCACCCAGCACCAGATCTGGACACCTCTTGTTGCAGTTCCAGGAGTGGGGAATCCACCATCTCCCTGGGCAACCAATTCCAATGCCTGACCACCCTAACAGTGGTGGTTTCCCAATATCTAATCTGAATCTCCCCTGTCTCAGTTTAAGGCCATAAGGTTGGGTGCAAAGGGCTCTGCCTGCAGGAGTACTCGAGGATAGCCCGGGGCCCTGCACAGAGCGTGGGCTGCTGTGCTGGGTGTCTGCTGGGTGCACAGGCAGCTTAGCTGTGGAAATGTTTATATATGAACATCAAGACACATGACCTTGGTGGTTCCTCAGCCTTGGTACAAGGGGCTCAGAAACCTAAGCAGGCACGGTGGCCACATTCATGTACTGAAATGATACGTTCTCTATGTTTCTATATGTCTGTGAGAACAAACCTACTTGTGCCAAGTAAGAAGAGGTTGAAATTCAGACTCTTTTGTTTGTAGCCTTGTGAGAAGAGACTGATTTGGGCAAGGGAGCTCAGCCTGGTAGGGATGAAGTTGCAGGTGCTGTGAGGCCAGTGGGGCTGATGGGAGCTCCTGGTATCAACAGTGTTGGTGAGCCGTGTGAGGTCAGGAAAGTGGAAGGACTTCTTGTGGGTTCACAGCCTTGAGAGATCTGTTGATGAAGGGGCTTGTGAGAGCCTTATCCCAGACTATGTTTTGCCCCTGCTAAGACAATTTGTATGAGGGACCATTTATATGGGACAATAGTGTATGGTGGTGCTTGTGAGCTATATCCAGGGCATCTGAGGTGTGTGCTCAGGTGGACGAATTCTCTCAGCAAAATGTACTTGATGGTGTGCGTGGTGGAATAGCTTTGTTACAAAGTGGCTGATAAGTTTGCTGGACTTCAGTTTGCTGTGACAGTGTTGTGACACCACTCACAAGCTATGCATGGGGTGGTTGGGGCAGCAACAGTTTGGAAAGGCTTGCAGCTTTTCAAGAAAGAGACCTGTATTTGGGAGGACAGGAGAAGTGGAAGCTTTGCTTCAGAGCAGTGGATGCATGCTGTATTTCTCAATTTGTTGTCAGGGCAGTTTGGAAGGTACTGGCATGTGGCAGCATTCATGAAATGAGGGATAATATAGCTGAGGAGGGTTCTGGAGAGCTTAGAAACCTTGATGATAGGTACCTGCAGGGGCTGTGTTGACTCATGGAGAGAAATGTTGCTTACAGGGGCAAATACTTGTGCCATATATTAAGTTACTGTGAGAACAGTGCAGGTGGAAGCAAAATGAAGTGAATATTCACAAGGTGTTTGGATGGTTGGTTGTTGGTGCAGTTTTTAGATGAGCTTGTGGCATTGCAAGGAAGGGTCTGCTGGTGGAGAAGTGGTATTGTTTGGAAGGCTCATCCTGGAGGGGCAGGTGTTTGTGCTGTCTTGTTTGATGTGAGGGCAGGGGCAGCAAGCAGGTGGCTGTGCAGTGGCTGTGCAGCTCATGAGCTAAGTGGATAGTTCATAAAAATCCAGGTGAGCTTGTAGTCTGATAAGAAAAGCAGCAGATACTATAGAACTATAATTAGTTACAGGTCAGTAAGCAGACTGTGTATGTTCTTTTAGTTGTTGGAGGTTTAGGGTTTTTTCTTTGTGTATTTTACCATTAATGTGTATGTATTATCTCTGCCAGAGAAAATATTTCCCTGGATGTCATTACTATTAAATATGTATGCTGTAATTCAAAATTGCCTAAGAACCCATGAAGAATTAAAACCCTCAAAGAACTACATTAAAAATAAACAATTCCCAAGAGGGAAGGGAAGTAATTTGCCCTTGGAGTATATAAAGTTTTTATGTTTTGTACAGCACACCTTTACCAATAAAATATTGATATATGAAACATCAGGGACCTGTAACTGTTTAAGAATTAAGGCTGCTGTTAAAATTAAAAAAAGAAAAAGAAATGCTATAGCTCTATGTTACCACAATTATTTTTGTTTTGACTCAACAGTAACATGAATATTTAACTTGCTCTAGTAAATAAGCCATAAGTGTACTCCAGCATGATCAAAAAATCTTTTTCATTCTAAACAGCTGAGTTCCTATAGTTTAAGAAAGATTAAAAACAAAATCAGCCACCCAAAATTATAGAGTTTCCACAAACAGAAAAATCCAATCTTTGAGTCTTTTGCTAAAACCTTCCTATATTTTTGCAGTAAATGGTAATATTAAAGAAAATCCCAACATTCTGTCAGATCTATTCTTTTTCAGTAAATATGGTTGATAACCTAATTTTAATTGTATAGTGGGCAAAGTTTTAAAGGTTTCAATTAAAAATGTCATGTCCCTGTGTGTAAAATGATTACTGTAATTCATAGTCTAAGGAAGAACTTCAGTTTTTGTCAGAATGGAAGTAATACTTTTAAGTACAGTGCAGACACAAAGGAAATTTTTCTTATGTTACCACGGTGGTATCTGAATGTGGTTGTTTTTTTCAATACCATGTCACCACTAGCATTCTGAACATTTTTTCTTATTCCCTAAAATTCAGAGTTTATAAATTCAAATAATTTTATCCCTTATTTTAATAAAATTAGCAAATCTTTATCTGAGGAATTATCTACAAACAAAATTCAAAGCATCAATTTATTTTTTTTTTACCATTGGGTGGGGCATTGCAGATGTCAAATACACAAAAAACAGTTTAATGACAAAGCTAGTATTTTTTTTTTTTAATGTTCAAATAATGGCTGTCTTGGGTTATGTAACCAAAAAATGTGTATTCTATTTCATCTGTTGAAAGCAGCTGGGGAGATGTTTTTTCTTTATCTCTTGTAACTCCACGGGGGAGGGAGGTGGATGCCTTCTGATAATGGGCCAGCCATTAAAGCCAGGTGGGGCAGTGTTTCTTATCTCCTTCACCACCCATCCCTACTCCAGGGTGATATCTTCTGCTAATGGGCCATTAAGGCTCACCAAGGACATTCACATTACATCATCCCATAGTGAGATGCTCCACCCAGTGTGGGGGCAGCCTACTGTTCCTACCTAGATAAAAACTGAGACTCAGGAACACCAGGTATCTGGTTTCTCCATTGGATCCCCAGAGGAAGACCAGACCCATCTCACTACCACTGGACTTTCTACAGGATCATCTCTATTCCCCAGAACTACATCTGTTACTCCAGGAGGATTTATTTGGACTGCTTCCAACACCCTGACCAACAGGGTGTCAGGTCATATCCCTGACTCTATCAGGGTTTTCCAGGATTTTTGTTTGCTTGCTTGGTTTTTTCTGTACTACTACATTTGTATTTTTTTTAATATCCTAGTAAAGAACTGTTACTCCTATTCCCATATCTTTGCCTGAAAGCCCCTAATTGTAAAATAATAATAATTTGGAGGGAAGGGGGTTTACATTCTCTGTTCCAAGGGTTTCCATTCTCTGTTCTAGCTTTCCCTGGCAGAAAACAGCCTTTCAAAACCAAGCCATGACCATTTCTACACATTGTGCCAACAAAAGTCCTATAATCATAAGTCTTAAAAATGGTATTAAATTTATGTGTTGACTCTAGTAAGGTGGAAATTTCACCTGTTGTTACTCTTCCTGAGGAACCTAAGACTAACATTTTTCATGCCTGTATTCACACAGCTCTTTATGTAAGAGGGTGCTCATGGATAAATTGGAGATCAGATTTCTGAGTACTCACAATGTCTATTGACAGCTCTATGCTTGAGGATACATTGGTTAGATGTTTCTTGGCGTATCAGGGCCATGTCTGTGTTTCTCAGTCATTGTAGACAGCTTATAGGATGGCTGGATGTAATGTCCTAAGTCTACCTGCATTTTACTCAATTGCAGTGTTATGTTATGGGGTGAAAATCAGCAAGAACAGAACAAAATTACATAAAGTGGTGGGTCGGAAAGACTAATCAATGTGAGACCATGGGTCAGGAAATAAGAAATGAGGCAACTGGTCACCAGCACAGAAGAAATATTTCCACTCTGTTCAAACAGAGGAGGAGGTGAGAACAAATGTACTTTTTTCTGCAGAGACTTAGTGCTTGAGAGTAGGTAGATGGTTGTGGTATGAACCAGCCAGTGAAGTAGCATCATTAATACCAAAGTTGTTGCTCACCTGCCAGCTGAAAGATAGTGTGCTGCCACATTGAGTGCTTGGGATTCTCATGATCAGTAGTGCTAGTGTTGGCTGCAGTGCTGTACACCAGTGCTATGTTTCCAACAGCCAGGTTAAGCTAGCATGGTGTATAAAAAGATCTCAGTAGTTCTCCCTGTTGTGCTGCTGTCTCCTACACTTCAGTAGTGGATGTGCCTTTTTTTGTGCCTACACACAGAAATTTGTCTCGTGCTCTTTCATGCTTCTTTGCTCTTGTTAATAAAAGCTTTTCATCGGGATGCCATCATGTGCATCAAGATCAGTGAATGCATTTAAGAGTGGTAGTGGATAGAAGTACTTGCATAGGGCATCACATATGGAGTCAAGAGTGAGAAGAGCACAAAAAGTGACTTCTGTAAAGGTTTTCTAGGCATGTTTGTAGCAGGGGTTGATAACTGCAAGCTAATAAAAAAAATTTAAAGATTACTGTACAAAAAAACGGGGAGGATTTTTGCGAGTCATTGAGATAATGTGTGAATGAAAATAGAATGGTAAGTCTGAAGAGAATGCTGTTACTGTATTCCTCAACAAAATCTGACAGGCATTGTGGTGGTAGCAGCCATAGTGTGAAAAAATAAAGAATTATATCAGTGGACTTCCCTAAATACCATTCTCCTTTCCCACTCAAGATATTTGCACAATGCCAAAAAAAAAAAAAAAGGATTACAAAAATATTGTGTTATAAAGAAAATATATAATTTTAAAATAAACTTTAATTATATTGTTTCAAAATAAAATCTTTGTCTAAGAAGAACTATTATAGTAATTCTTATGTATATAGGAAATAAATCCAAACTATAGAAAATGTCTTAGATGCTACTTAATAACTTGTGGAATTTACTTTTACTGAAGTATTCATGTGGTCAAAAGACAGACAAAGAAGATGATTGGTATTATAGAAATTAAAGTATATGAAACAAGACACCATCTTCATTTTGGCCAGGACAAGGGATTAGAATCATACTTGAACTAGATAGTGTACATACCAACAGGGAGCAGGTGCTCCTTCTCACTTGACTGAGCTGCTCATGTCACCACTTGATAATCCCCCAAGTTTCAAGGGATCTGAAAGCATGTGGGCTAGTGGCAATGCCATATTTTAAAATTCCCTTATTAACTCTACTAGTTTTATTTTTTTTCCTCATGTTAGAAGGGAAGATAGTGAAACTGGGTTCAAAACATGTCATGGTCTTATACCTGAAGGTGTAATTATTCTTTTTTATGTGGCTGAATCCAGTAAAACCTGTAAACCCGATGGCACAGAAAACATTGGACCTAGTACTCTCCAAGCACACACAATTAACCATTGGGAATAATAACAACTTTATTTTAAGTGCTTCAGCTTTTGTGAATAAAATTGACTGTAACTTCTTGAAATGTCTTTTGTTTGATGTGATGCTATAGTTCATTTACCACTACTGCAGACCAAGCTAGATTTCTGAGATTGGTGTATCATGCATCTCCTTTCTATCACTGTACTTCAGTGCTTACTTAGTCTTATTTAACCAGTAGCACAGCTTTGGGTTTCTTCGTAAATGCCATTAATTGTTGCAGTAAGTCAGCTGAGACTCCACTTTCTTCATGCAGGAAAAGCCAAATCTTTATTGTATAGGTCATATTTTATAGGATTATGAGAAGGCACTGCATCAGATCTTATTGGTGGACAATACAATCATACTTAGTTCATTGGTCTAATGGTACATGGTATTTTGCATATCTATCAAACTTCTGTATTTTTAGTTTACGTATTTTTTCTACTGATTCTCAGGAGACAGATCCTATTGTTTATGCAGGTGCTAGTTGTTTTTCACCCAAGAATAGGTTACTGTGTTAACAAGCTCTCATACCAAGATTGTTTTCACATGGGAACTTGCAAGTTACTTAGCTGCACTTAGAAGCAATGACAGGCTAGCTATTAATTTAACAGAGCAGGCCTGATTTTGAGGCCTTTCTTGTACAATTCTTCTATCTATCTATGACAATTAATAGTTAATTTTCACTCTGTGAGTGATTTGTGCTGTACCCATAAACATGGATGTAATTTCCTGCTAGTTTAATATAGAAAGAACATGATGCTGCCTTCACATCTTTGCTGCTTGTATTATTTCCTTATCCTAAAATGTTACTTTATTTCAAGATCCTCAGTCATGCCTATGTTTTCAGAGTGCTTGGATTTAGTGCAGTCTATCATTTCTCATCAGGAGAAACCTCATTTTCCCTTTAAACCTTTTTCAATATCAGTAGTTTATACTGATGTATCAGTGACTCAACATTTACATTAAAATAGGGACAAGGTTTTATGAACCTTATGAAAATTTCAGTTTGACTTTAACTTGGTTTAAATCAGCTTAGTTATTATTTTGAGTAAGAATAGGGAAGAAAACAGTTTTCAAAAGAAGTAATGATGTCATAATGAGGAAAATAGATGATCCCATTGGGTTGGGAATAAGGTGTTCTGAATATTGAGGGGAAAAATACATGAAGTGGATAAGCATACAGTGATATTCTCCCCAGCATACTCATTAGCCCTGGCACACTGTTTTTCAGGAAGCCAAAGTCAAAGGCTGCATCACCATATTTGGAGGCTAAATATAGGCTTTCTGTACCATCAGTTCACTTTTGGTGTCTATTTAGCGTGTCTTTTTCAACAAGAGTTTTATAATAAATTCCATGAAATAATTTATATAAATAATTTACATAACTTTGTATAATCAATAGATATAATAATCAAAGTACTTAAAATGGCAAAGCTCAGTCCCTAAAATGTGACTTTCTAACATGTAAAGAAAAAACTGGGATAGTTTGGGACTAATAAATTCTTTATAAAAGCACAGAACTGTCACAAGGTGGAGAGGAATAGCTAATCTATGCACTAAGATGTGTGTCTTTTGTTGTGGTAGTATTGAAGAACGGTAAAAGGGTTTGGGTTTTTTTGAATTTTTATTTATTTTGGAACAGAGGTCATCCTTCTAAAGGTCAGAACATGCAAATAGAAATAAGAAGTTGAGTCAGAAATTTAGAATTAATCTATGGAAGAATTTAGAGTGGTTTTCTTTTCATGAATTACTAAAAACTGCATGGTAATGTTTATGGAGGTTCTTTTTCATTCTTGGTTCCTTGGTTTGCTTACTTGAACAAAACCAGAATTTTAAAAAAGGAGTCTGAGGGCAGAAGAGGTGATTCATTTCTCCAGAACATAAAGAGTGTAGGTTATTTTCTTTAAGAAGAGCTGTAAAAAAAAAAAAAATAGAGCTTTCAAGGCTCTCAAATTTTTTTTTTTTCTGAACTCAATAATTAAAAACTTCTCTGAATGTAAATTATAGTTCTGGATGAAGTGTTAAGAAAAAAAGTAATGTGAACTTCCGCAACAGAAGTGCGTGAACATTCCTACAAGAAAAATGAATGTAAATGTTGTTTTCCCATGAAATTTTCAGCCTGCAATTTTCAGAGAAAAAAAGAGAATTCCACAGTATTTTTATCATGGCACTAATCAAACCATGAACTGACTCTTTCATCATATTAGAACATCTGATATACTGGATTTTGCATGTTTGTCTGAAATTATTAAAGGTACTGCTAGTCTTTTGTACATGGGAAAACTGCAACCAAGGCATAAACTTGGAAGGAAAATGGAGATCTTCCCAGGATGCACCGAAGAAACAAGAGGGAAAGTAAGCAAAACAATAGATTAAATTCTGACCCCCTGAATTTATTGGAAAAGCTGGCACTAAGTTTAGCTAAGTATTGATACTGCTGGGAAGGGCATAGTGTAATCATCATTATGCTCCATGGACAGTGAGCTGCTTTGATGTCCGTGTCAAAAAGTTACACAGAATTTTTGATGGTTTAGGGGATGACAAGTGTGAGCAAAGTGAGGAGTACCTTCTTGTGCACAGAAGAAAGTAAGTAATTTGGAATCACCATCTTGGAAAAGATGCTGCTCAAGGAGAAGTGATAGAATTTTAAAGGTTCTGACTGACACAAGGAACAGAGAATAGAGGACAAATAGTCATGCTCATATCAAAAGAAAATGGGCACAAAATAAATCAACAAGCTGCAGACTTAGAAAGAGAGTGCTTCGTAAGATTTAAACAAAAAGATACCCTTAACATAGGATGATTTGAATACCAAGTATGCGTATGTTAAAAATTAATAGAGAAATTCATGGATGAGAGGTCTGTCAAGCAGTATTAAGCAGTACTACAGAGAAGCAGCCTTCAGCTCAGAAGGCCCCTAAGCAGGGGAGTGCCAGAAAGGACAGGATTTGCAAGGGAAGGTTCTTAAGCTTTCCCTGCTTTCCAAAGGGTTTGCTGTTGGCACTACAAGGTCAATATAGGAAGCTGTACACTCTTTCAGTCATTTCACTTACTATTTTTCAGATAGTTCAGCTCAGTATGCCTGTACTAGGACATCAGCAAAGGCTGGGGTTTGTCAATTTGATGGTGTTAGAGGGTAATCTTCATGATAAAGGTGAATTTTTTCTGGCTCAGAAGACTGATTCAAAGCCATCTACATTATTTAAACCCAACATATGGACTGCATAAGGAATCCTGGGCATCAAGGGCTGTCTAGCAGCATAGAAGAGGTTATTTTTATACTATAATGAACAGTACAAACAGGTGAGCCTCATCTCTCTAAATAGGCCTTAAGCCCAGGAGCACAAGAAGTTGCCTGTTATTTCAAAACAGGGAAAAAAGTAGGCTTGATGCTTCCATGTGTAAAGAGAGAGTTGATGAATCTAATTTTCTCAGGTCAAGAAACAGACTGATAAACTGGAGTGAGTTCAGGGGAGGGTCACCAGGGTGTTGGACTATGTAGTACTTGTTTTGATGTGCAGAGGGGAGGGAGCTGGGCTTGTTCAGCCCACAGAAGAGTTGGCCGTGGGGCCCAGGCTGCCAGGTAGGCTAGCCAGACAACAGAGTCAGTGGGACACAGTAGAAGTGACAGTAAACATACATTAAAATAGGAGGATCTGACTGAATATATGGGGGAAAAAAAGCATAAGGATAATTACCCAGTGGAGCGAATAGCCCAGATAGGATTTGCAACATCTGTTCTTGAAGGTTTACAAAATTTGACTGATAAAACCTTGACCAAGCTGGTCTGGATTCATTGTGACCCTGTTTTGAGCATGAGGTTGGGCAAGAAAGGGACTAAGAGTCACTTCCAACCTGAACATGTCAGTAATTAATGCCACTGACACAGCAACTGTATTTAGATAGAAGACAGTATTTTGGAGAATGCAAAGAAAAACATTATTCTCAGCAATTCACCAGGAATTGGATAGTAGGGCAGTAGCACAAAACAATTTACTAGAGAGGAAGAATGGCATGAGATTATGGCTGCTGACTGAAGTTTTATCATTAAGATCTTTTTGATCAATAGTGGCATAGCAGTAGTTACCTCTGTAGTTTTGACTTCACAGAAGAGCAAATTATTCTACTTTCTGCCATTTCTATCCTATCTAAAATGTATGCTCTGTAATGATGTGGATCATTTATCAGTTATTTTTCAGTGAACATAGATGCAAGCACTGCTCTGTATATGCCTGTAACCTGAGACAAAAACTTTAAACATGTGGAGTCAAAAGAACTGATTTTGGCATTGGAACAGGTTTCCTACAGAAGTTGTGGATGCCACAATACTGGCAGTGTCCAAGACCAGGTTGGATGGAGCTTTGAGCAACCTGGTCTAGTGCAAGGTGTTCCTGTTCATGGCAGGTGATGGGAGCTGGATGACCTTTAAGGTCCCTTCACACACAAAACCAACCATGATTCTAAACCAACTGTGCAGAGCCAGGCATGTGTATGTACATAGTGAGGAGCAATCTCGGTCTTGATTCAGTATTGAAAGTTCTGGCTTGTATAATGTTCATTCTACAAGACCCAAAGGAATGCTAGGGCTTCAAGCTACCACTAAGAATTAATGTTCACTGTACCCAGTAAAGGAAACAGCAGAGATGGATGCATGTTACAGTAATACTTTTTCTTCTATGTTTTTGACAAGGACTTAGTTTAAGATACTCTTCCTGTTTCATTATTTCCTACTAAGGTGAACTGCTTTCCTCTTTGGGTTGAATAATCATTGGAGAAGGTAAGGGAAACAGATGGTATTAACAGAGGAAGAGTGACATCGAAACTCACCATTTTGTAATCGGTGATTCAAATAAATAAATTGAATCAATTTATAATTACAAACGGCAGCGATTTTAGGTGTAAGAAAGCCGTTCCAGGGGCAGAAGCCTCGCTCGGCGATTCGGGGCATTTTCCGCTCTCTTCCACCAGAGGGCTCCCGCGGTGCAGGCCGCCAGAGCGGCTTCCGCGCAGGAGGTTTGCCAGAGATCGCAGGAGAGACACATCTCGTACGCATTACGTGGAGACGTTTCCCACTTCCGCAGAAGTTTCAGCATAGCAAGAACTTCGGGAGTTGGTGTGTAATATATGAATGATTTATCTTTTTAAAGTTAAGTATAAATCAGTTTTAAATCCAATTTTTCAAAAGTAAAATGGATTGTTCCAAATTTTACTTCTCTTGTCAAGCTCTGTCACTATTGATGGCACCATTGCTTTCCAAAGTATTCAAACCTATGATTCAGTGCCATCATAAAAATTTCCATTTCTGTAGATATGCACGGCTAGATCTTACCTAAACTCTGCTATTTCTTCACTATATATTCAAGTAAGAATTCTTTTCTATTAATGTATGACTAACTTACCTAAAACATTCTTTCCAATATTTGCAACCACAGCATTTCCATTCTGAACTCTAATGAACTTGGTAATTCAAGAACAGATAGACAATCATAATAAATATGATCCTGTTGATCTTTTCACCTTCACCTTCCAGTCTCTGTTGGTCTCTTATTTTTTACGTGACAGACACACTAATAGGAGTTTGTACTGTCCTGCATCTCTTCTATGTATTGACAGATTTTGGTGACTGTTCTCTTTCCCTTATTCCAGAAACTATTCTGTTTTGTCATGGAAGTGCTCAGTTCATTTGCCGGATTCTGTTCATGGGGTTTTTTGGGGGTGGGTTTTTTTTCTTTTTTTTGCACAAAAGAAAAAATAATACAGATAGTATTTTTCAGTGCAATATAGTAGAAATATACTTATATACTTCTTTTTTTTTTTTTTTTTTTTTTTTTTTTTTTTTTTTTTTTTTGTAAAATGATGCATGGCATGTATTCACTTAAATAATTACGTGCTTGTATGTTTTTTGTGTGTGTATATTTGCTTTGATATTAAAAACCTTTCCACTTCTGTTTTTTCACTGGGTTATTATTTGCTTTCTTATAGTCATCAAATTAAACCAGTCCACCAGAAATTTTGTTCTGTTTAAGGTAACTGTTTGCTACAATGTCCCCATAGTTTCAACCAGAGGAAAGAGCAGTGCCCAAAAGAAGCACATGCACGGGCCCTACTTTCTGTAGGAGCAAAGGACATCAAAATATCCCACAAAGCATGTTTTTATTTACTCCAAGAAGAAAAACCCTGGTGGGAATCTGGTATGAAGAAGAGTTGAAAATGCATACCCAGATGTGTTGGTAGCCAAATGTTTTGACCATCCTTTTGTGGCTAACATTTTCCCTGTTTTTCCATGTTGGCATGGATTAAAGATGTAGAGCAAGTACAGTCTGCAAAGAAGACACAGTTTGCTTTCTGTGTCAGCATGCTTGCTATTGCAGGAGGGTGGTTTTTGGCATGGGAGTGGTCTTTGATTACCACAGAAAATCTTCAGGACACCTAATCATGACCTACACACAGGGCAAGGTCATTGAGAAAAATGAAGCTGAGTGGTTTGAAAGTACATGATGGGAGGATGCCAGCTGGGCACAAGTGGAAATGAGAGAGGTTCCAACTGGATATGAAGAGAAATATCTTCACCATGAGGACAGTCAAACAGAGGAGCAGGATGCCTGCAGAGATGTTGTCTCCCTCCTTGGAGGCTTTCAAGCCCTGACTTGCTTCACTACCTGCTGCTGATTGCTTTTTGTAGCACTTCACACCAGTACTCTTACACTGGTAAAGTTATTCTGTTGTAGATATTGCTTAAATTTCTCCCTGCCTTACCTGGTGTAATCAGTTACTTTTCAATTTGTTTGTTACATTAGGTATCAGTTCAACTTTGCCATGTTTGTGCATAGTCTCCATTGTGTAAACCCATAATGTTACCTATAATGTTACAATGTAAATGTTATCTAGCAGGTATGAATGTTTCGCCCTGTTTTCTACGATATAACTTAGACTTGTTGGTCTTTCATAAATTAGTTAATTTTTATTTTTGTGCTCTTTTAAGTAGCATACTCAGAGTGTGATATTTTCTAGCATTCTACAGGTTGAATAAAAACATTTTCCAATGTGTGTTTGCATTATGACCGTTACTGCACTCACCATCATCTTCACTCATGTGTGGTTTCATGTTGATCACCTTTGAAGTCCTAGCCATTGCAGATGTTTTCAGGTTTTATTCCATTTGGGTTTTAGTTGTGTTGACTTTTGGCATCATTCAAACACCAATGTGTTGAAAATATGAGCACTTCCTTTAAACACACCTGACATCCAAAGCATAGATTTCTAAATAAATTGAAAGCATTCATTTTTGTTGCTACTAGCTATTTGCTCCTTCACAATTGGCTTCTCTAGCTATATCTATATTGTTTTTTGAGAGTATTCATATGCCTGCCACTAAAATTGGACTGGTTTTGTAAGTAAAGCAGGTCTGCAAGTATGCTCTCAGTGCACATTTTTGTATGAGATAAAGCAGCTCTGAATGATAGTAGCATACTAGCCTACTTGACAGTAGTGACTAATCAAATATTTTTGAAAAATAAGCAGTTACAAGTTAGATGAGGCATTGCTAAGCAACTTCAAAGTTTGTTTCAATCCTACTTTTCCCATTCCAGTTTTCCAGTTGTCAGAAAAATAGTGTTCTCACATGTACTTAGAACATTCCCTTAAAATTTGGAGATTGCTCAGCTGGCTTGCTGCAAAACTATCACATTACTGCTAGATAAACATCATTAAATTGAGTGCAAGGCTTTGCTTTCCTTGTCTAGAAAAGGTTGTGAACAGCTTGCTGTTGATATGAAAATGATTGAGTAGGAAATAATGGTATGTCCATTTTTGTAGGGTGATTAAGATTGCCCAGGAAAAAGGTGATACAGTGAAATCAAATATAAGGTTTTATTTGTGGGAGTAAATAGCTAACCTTACTGAGCAGCATACAGCATTTTGGAGAGTTGAAACATTTTAAAGGAGGTAACAATAGCTTCACACACACTGGGATGGCTTAAAAAAAGTTGGGATTTAACAGAAAGAAATGCTAAGTAGCAGGAGTGTAGCTGCATTACTGCTATATATGGTATTGATTGTGCAACTCTGCCATTGTGTTAGCTTCTACCATCCAAGCATTCTGCTTGCTAATTGATGTCAATGAGCAGGAATGGTTCCAGAAAAAGATTCAAACCAACCAAACAAAAACTCACCTACCACAAAATCACAGTGCTTTGTAGCAAAAGACAGATGAAATAAAACAAAAGCTCCTCAATCCATCTTTGTCATTCATAAAGAGTTGAGAATGGCCTAAGTTTGTACATAGAAATAAGACTTCTGTTACCATAAGGCTATTTAACAGATAAAGACATATCATAATCCAAGTGAGCAGTCTCTTTCTAGTATATTTATTTCTTAACTATGCTCTCTCTGAGGATGACAGGAAGCATTGGTCATACTTTCTGTTTAGAGTGAAATCCTGGAGTGAGGTCTCCAACACTCCTAACTCACAGCACTAGCTGCTATGGGGAGGTCATGGAAAGCAGGTGTGACATTCTGGTCCAAATAAAGTTTATGCCAAAGCATAGTGAATTCAAAATTTCACTCTAAATAATAATAATAAAAAACCTTACCAAACTTTCCATTCTCAGCAGAAAAACAGAGGTGTTTTACTTGCACTGACTTTCTAGTCCTCTTTTGCTCGTTCTTTCCGGTGAGATCCCAGAGTGGAGCTATATAGTAGTGGCATCCTGCAAGCAGCACAGGAGAGAATTATTATTATGTGCTAAATAAGCAAATCTCACAGCAGAAGGCAGGGTCATTAATGGAACTGGGATCAGTCCTGTGGGAGAAAGCTTATTTCAGGAAAAGCAGTAAGAAAAGGAATGACAAGATTTATTTCTAGATAAGGATTTTTAAAATATGTTTAAAAACGTTTCAGTTTTTAAATGAACTATACTGACATTTTTTCAGTTTTATTTAAGCAGAAATTAAGTTGATGAAGCTATTTTCAGGAGGAGTTCTCATTGTGCTATTTTAAAAGTAAAGGGTATTTCTTCTATTTTCATTTTTCCTGACTTACGGTGTTCTTGTTCTTAAAACTGATAGGTTTTCTGTAAATCATTGTCAAATGCACTTCTCAACTGTCAAAGTTATGAAGACATTTTAATACATATTTTAACTTCAGACAAAAGAAGCTGAAATACAGGGGAAGATGGGGAAATTATGGCTCCCCATAATTACAGCTTAATTATGGATTAAATATTTCTTAAGGCATCAAAAGCATACCCCTTTGATGGCTACATCAGAAAAGTGAGATCCAATCCTTAATTGAGTCTGATTTATATGTTTTTTTTGTCCATGCCCACTTACACATCTGGAATGAACCATATAATGATGCTTCACTCTTGTCTACATTTACTGATAAACAGAAAACTTAGAGGACTCTGAAATTGACAACATCATAAAAAAGAACTGCCTTGCATAGTATTCTATACTGAAAGAGGTTGAATAAGTCTGATTGCATCAAGATTAGCTTGTTTCATTAACAAAGAGATGAAAAGGAATCCAGTCCAACCCATTTGACTACCCTATATCAAAGGATACCCTAGTATCTTGATGTTCATTTCTCTTTCTTGTCTTATGGCCTCAGCTCCTGACTCTCATACTGGTAAATAATTCAAAGATAGAGTAGCAAATCATTAAATTATTAGATGTTTTATATTTTAGATATCTTAGTTTACGTAGGTGAGCAGCAATAGCCTCCCATGTGGTAAATGTCATCCTGCCTCCTGTCCCTTTTCCTTGTATGGTTTTCCTGGCCTTGTCTCTCCAGTCTAGAGACAGCTGTCATCATGCAGGCAAGGCAGAGGATTGGGGAGTTTGATGGGACAAATTTTGAACTCAAAGTGATGGCAATGGCATAGACTGAGAAATATTTCAGACTTCTGAATTAACTTCTGACATGAGAAACTATAGCAAGGTGGGGATCTGAGCGGTTTTGACTACCTCTCAGTACTGCCTGGCATCATCTAAAATACAAATGGAAGATACTTTTTTACAAATTTTTATGTGTATCTTTAATACTCTGATAAAATCACAGGAGTGGAAATCCCCCACTGAAAATACCACTTAAAATTTTTATCATCTCTTAGATAATAAAGTTAGATTATATTTAAAAAGGATATGCACACCTTTGCTATAGGCCAAGGTAAGTTTGTGTTAATGAAACTCTTGAGGAGACCTGCTCCAAATGTAAATGGAAGGCCTTTATGTAGAGGTAACTGAAAATTATTATTTAATCACATCTGTTGCAGGCAATGCTTGTGGGATACTCATTTAAGTCCTCTGTACATTGAATTTGACTCATTTTATTAGTATCAGTCCAATTTACTTTGTGAACAATTTACATAATTATAAAAATGTGTTGTAGTAGTGTAGGTCATTTTTGTAGTTAACTTTTAGCCATTAAAAAAATATAAATATTTCTAAGTACATAGGGCTACCTTATCTAAAGATATCTAAAAGCTGTGATGGTCATAAAATTTATTTAAACTCGTTGGAAATCCACAGATTCTATCAAACCTTTAACCATGCCCAGATTCATTTCAGAAACTGAAGTGTCCTGTTGAAGTTAAGAACACTGTCACTCTAAAATCAAGAGAGACACTTATAAAGAACAGATCCCAAATCTGTATTTTCCAAGGGAAATTACACCTTTAGTTTAGACATCTCAGGTGCCTCACATGACTTGCATTCAGGTTTCACCTCGCTGTTTGCTTACACGTGTAGACAGGAGCATAACTCACTTCCACAATTCCCTTGACCTGAACTGACTGATAATGCTCAAAGCTGGATTTAAACTTGTGATTAAAATACTTTTGGTTTATTAGCTCTGTGCTCTTCACACCACAGGAATACGGAAAATCAAGTGAACGTGTGTAATCCTTTGTCTTGCTGTAATTGCAGAAGTGTGCTTTGATGTAGACAGCTTCTTTCTCTCTGCACTGGTAACACTTCTCCAGAGGTTTGCTGTGATGTACCACAAGCAGCCATGGGATACACTCAGACTCCCACTGATTTATGTAGTAAAGCTCAGTACTAGGGAGGACTCTGAAGGAGGCTTGCCAGAATTGTCATTTGGAACTAGGCTAGTCGAACTTGGCAGTCAAACCCAGGTTCTGATTGCAAGAAATAGTTCTGTGGGAATGATAAATCCTGTGTAAGAGGAAATGTGTGCCTCATGCAAGCTCTTCTTTTTGGTTATGTATTCTTCTTCTTACAGGCCTTCTGTGGCCAGGGTTTTTTGGGTTTTGTTTGTTTGATTTGGGGTTTTTTTTTCACTCCCGCCAACAGGCTTAGCATACTCTGTTTTAGCCTATTTTTTTTCCTGATTTTATTCTCTAGGCATCAAATCTTCTGTTGAAGTAAATTTTAAAGTTCCCTAGGGACCAGTGAAATATCTGTAACTTATTAACAGCTCCTTAAAGAAATAACCTCTATTCTAAGTCCTGGGAAACAGAATGATATTGAAACAGGAGAGACAAGCTTAATGTTGCTGATGAATCTTTGAGCAACTCAGTCCTAGAACAGTTTGTGAGTTCTTATTTTTTAACAAATCTGACCATTTAGTTTTAACACATGAACCACAATTACTTCTTCACAAATAGGTTTGAAAGCATGTCAAGCTATTCATACTAAAAAAAATTTGATAAACACAATTTTGTTACCAAAAAAAGTTGTTTCTTTCTGAAGTGTCTTCCCCTTGTAGAAGCCCAGAAGATAAAGGGCTAATGTGTGTGCCTCATGCACTTGGAGCCAACCAAGGATTGTTGGAAACAATATACTGTGACAAAGAACAAGATGTCGCTGGAGAAGAGCAGGGGGTATATGGAGGTGAGGCAGCACTTCTTGGGGAAAAATGTCCTTGTTTTGGCTCCTGGAGGTAGGTATAACACAGTACAGCACTGGCACTGAAATGAGGTGAAGAAGCTGGCATGGACTGTAAGGGAGGACCAAAACTACCCAAGATCCCTGAAGCCCTCCAACCCATTTCCAGAAAGGTCTAGAAGAACAAATTGCACATGCTAACTGATTTACTTAGAAAGAAACTTAACTCTAGGGCTACAAGGGCTGCAAGGGCAACAAAAACGCATCTCCACGAAGTCTGGGCAGATCAATACCGGAGCCACGGTATTCCTTCCTTCCTTCCTTCCTTCCTTCCTTCCTTCCTTCCTTCCTTCCTTCCTTCCTTCCTTCCTTCCTTCCTTCCTTCCTTCCTTCCTTCCTTCCTTCCTTCCTTCCTTCCTTCCTTCCTTCCTTCCTTCCTTCCTTCCTTCCTTCCTTCCTTCCTTCCTTCCTTCCTTCCTTCCTTCCTTCCTTCCTTCCTTCCTTCCTTCCTTCCTTCCTTCCTTCCTTCCTTCCTTCCTTCCTTCCTCCCTCCCTCCCTCCCTCCCTCCCTCCCTCCCTCCCTCCCTCCCTCCCTCCCTCCCTTCCTTCCTTCCTTCCTTCCTCCCTTCCTCCCTCCCTCCCTCCCTCCCTCCCTCCCTCCGTCCCTCCCTCCGTCCCTCTCTCCCTCCCTCCAGTCCCGTCCTGTCCCTTCCTGCCATGTGCTTACCCTAGGAGGTCAGGATGTGAACATGGCTGTCATGTAAAAATATGACCTCACTAAACAGTTGCCAGTCTAAGCTGTTTGAACATGGCTGGTTCCAGCATTAATAATTGGTTCCAACACAATTAGTCAAATGCCTAATTGGCAAGATTAAGTACACAGTTTACTAACAAGATTTATCTGGATTCTACTTACCAGGAAAGGGAAGAAACCTAAGCAGTTTTTAGCAACTCCAGGCTTCATCAAAATGGCATGTTCATGCTAAATCACTTGGCCTTGCTCCAAAATTAAATTTCTCCATTGTGTACAAACCAGTTTTGATGTGCCAAAAAATAAACAATTGAGAGATCGAGGCAAATGTTACTCTTGATACATTACATGGCTACATTTTTTTAAAGAACCTTCCATTTATTTAAATAGTGGCCTTTCTCTGAGGTAGCATTGGAATTTGCATTCCTAGTAAACAGGAAAATTTATTTGAATCGCAGTGCATAAACACAAATAGTCATGCAAACACAGTCTGATAGGTTCTGCCTTTGGACTGCCATCTTCTATTAGTGCTGAAATCCTCAGCTCCCAAAAATTCATAAATACTCAGGGTGGTACAGGATGTTGACTTGCAATATGTTTAGGTCAGTAAGCTGGTTTAGAGGGCATGCGACAGCCAGATCTTTTTTTCTCTTTCTGCATTCACTTCAGTCTTACTTCTAGCTGCAATTCAGGGTTCTTTTACATCAGAGACCATAACTAGGTAGCTCTAGGCTTACACATCAAGCTTACATAAATCTACAAAACTACTTTCTTAAAAGTATAATGGTTAAGTCCTGCGAATATTACTCCTAAATGAGAGGCAAATAAAGTATGTGAATGCAGAGATACAGATTAAACATGTACTTATTATGACTTTCTAGATTCTTGTGCCTGTTTATTCAGCAATAAATATAAATAAAATACTTGTCATTTTAATATTTCATTTTTATGTTGCTTGACAGTATTGAAATTGAACACTGAAATAGCATAATAGTAAATAGCTCTGCATGAACCCAGAATCCTGGATGTGTTAATATAATTGTAGCTGCTATGTTGATAAAACTGATGTTCACTATATATCAGTTTGTACGGCATATGCAAATTCAAAGAAGTTACTTTCGGAAAATTTGGTTATAACTTTATAACTAGACCTAGAAAGTGGGTTATTTATCATAGTAATATTCCATTTTTAAATACTATTTGGGCAAATTAGCTGGCTAGGAAGGACACAGTAGGAGACACAGGGTAATACTGAGACTTGAGAACTCTTAGGCATATTCGTTACAATTTAAAATGTATGCTTCATCTTGCTGAAGTTAAAAGAAAATAAGCATAGAGTATTATCTGAGCTGAAATAATGCTGCCCCTTAAGCCTGCAGTTCTTACACTGCCTAGTCTATTTGTAGGATGTTAAACTTTGCTGATATCTTTTTTTTGCTATTCACCTTCCTTTTCCTAATATTTGCATTATATAAATTTTAGATTAACACATTTTACTAATTTATAGATGTTTTCAGATTGTGTGTAGGATTTTGCCATATTCATACAGAAATATTAGGCAAACACCTATACTTCCCAGCAAAGCTGCCTAAAATCTGGCTATGACCTTTTCATTATGTATAATGACTTTTAAAAATATATGGATACTTCAATCTAAAACAAGCCAGAAGATGTACTTTGACTTGTTTTGGAAAATCATCTTTCAGCTCTTCTCTTCCTAAATTACCTGCTTGACCACTTACTTTTTTCTTGTGCAATACAAAGGAAACCAAAAGACATGTATTTTCTGCTTTACAGGTAGGGCAGATTCCATATGAAGGCAAGAAGAGGAAGAACTGAGGTAAACTTTAATATTTTTTTATTTTATATGTCTTTGGTTCATGAAACAACAGAACTTGTAGCAAGATGTTTAGGGCATGGCTATATGGGTGTATATATATATATTTATTAACAGGAAGAAAAAGGAAAATATGCCTTTTACTAGATAAGAAACATTTTAATGCTATTATTTTCACCATTGTTTCTCTAAGCCTGGACTGATGTTTTACTGAATTCTACAAATCCAGAAGTATTTCAGGTTTGAATAACTTAGCTTTTGAATTTTTGAACAAACACTTTAAAGAGAAGTATATACTGAGAAATGTATTTTTCTGGAATATTAATGAATACAGTTCAAAGCATATGATACAGCATTTGGCATGTTTGCAACCGGTAAATATAAGCAATATGTCATGACATTGATTTATTTACTTTGAAATTTATATTTTTTGATTTAAAATGCCACTATAAAATTATGAAACATATTAGGACCAGATAACACTAAACATTGTGAATTTTTTTTTTGAGATTGGGTTTATCAGTGGCATTGGAATTCAAGATAAAGAATGTACCTTTTTTTTTTTTTGGTTGCTGTATCATTATATTTACTAGAAATTGGTTATTTTAAGACATGTTGTAAAGTGTTAAAGAGTGAAGAAAGTGCCTGAACTAAGACAACAAATACCACAAAACTATAATGATAAGTATTCTGTCTGTATTTTTTGAGTTATTTTGGCCCCTCTACTGAAAATCTCAGTGCTGCTTAAGTATGCAGTAGAAGAAGTAGCAGTTGGTTTTTTTCCTTTTTGTCTCCTATAGCAGAAACGAAGTGACATTCAGCTTTTCTGTTGGCTTTGCTGCTTAGGAGTGTTTAGTATGTGTGCACATGCATATAAATAATTCCCTTTTTGTGTAGTTTTTGCCAAAGTGCCCTCATTTGAGTGACATTTTTGCTTCATTTACATCAATGTCAAAAATTCCATTAACTTCCCCAGGGCTGAGATTCCACCTGTTTCGTCTAAGTTCACCATAGTTCAGTCTCATGTATTTAAAAGCATTTATATTTTAATTGCTTCAGTGGAATGCAGTTGTCGTGACCAGCAAATCTTGCAGAGGGCAGAAAGGATCATCTGGCAAGCAACAATGCCACATAAGGGCTTACACAACGGAACAGAAATACTGAGCACTACATTCAGTGAGAAATTGTGTGGTAAGGGGTGTTTCAAATTAATCTCCTTTTACAAATTTTTTTTCAAGTAGGATACTGCTGCTTTTGAAGAGTTTTGTCCAAGTTTACAGCTTCATTCCTGCATATGTGTTGTTGTAAACATCAGTTTAAAATGTGGGTCTAAAGAGATGGAGACAAATCTGTTAACACCGCACAGAGAGAGCGAACTACGCAACTTGGCTGGTTTGGATATCTAATCGTGACAAAAAAGAAACAAAGGGTGAAAGTGAGTGTTAGCAATAAGGAAGAGTTTTCTACAAAAATAAGTCAGTGCTTTAGCCCCCCGATTCTCTCACCTTTTCCCCCTGCATCTTGCCTGCAACTGCAGTTGTAGTAAAAGCTGTTCAGTGGAGCAGTTTTGCCTTGGCACAGGAGATAGAATGTTCTCTGCATGTCTGTGCTAAGTATGGCTTCAAACATAAATTTCTCTACTTTCTGCTTCTTGGTGTGTTTGCCTTGACTCTTTCCTGGATCCAGGTCTAATTTTGTCTTCTGTGTGCTTTAGCTAAACTCTGAGATAGCTGGAAAAATGTGTTGCTGCAAAGACAAGATGGGATATCATCCATTTGCTCAAGGCATCACTGCTGCTTCAACTTAGATTATCATTTTTTCCAGTACTTCTCAGATTTAAAGCAGATAAAGCAATGTATAGACATATTCTCTGGAGTGCATCAGTAACTGCAGGTGAAGAAGTGTTTGGGATTTCTAAGCTCTTAGTGGCAACAACAGTTGTGGCTTTGCTTCTTATATTATGGGAGGCAGAGAGAAGCCATTTCTTTGGAGGTCATGACAAGGTTTTTAAACAGTGAGGTTTTTTCTTGTTCCCAATTTTCATGTCACTAGTCATTCGAACTGTTTTTAATAATGTGAACAGTGTTGTCCATAAATACATATGATGGCAGTCCCTAATGTGGTGCTCCTCAATTAGTATAAATCACTGTAATTCCTTTGTGTGAACTGGAATAATTCTGTTTAGTTGAAGATCTGGCCCAGAGCACAGGAAGCATATGTGTTAGTCAGGGAAGGTTGTAGCAGTTTCTAATTCTTTTACTTACTGCTTTCATGCAGATTTGAAGTTTTTTTAAAGCTGACATGGTCAAAGTAAGGTATTTAGTTTTCCATCTGTAGTGCTAGTATTTTGCAAGGGAAGCAACATCCTTGGTTTAGGAATTATTTCATTATTGCTTCACAGGAAATGAAGACCATATTTGGGTCCGGACCTTGAAGCATTACTGAAATTTTAAGAGGCAACGATATTTCTTTAAAGGATAAACTGATTGTTTGTGCAAACCCTTATGCAATTAAAACGCTTAGCTACTTCAGAGCTTACATTTAATTGAAATTAATGAGACTGTTTATATTCATGTAAGGTAGATGAATCTAGGTATTTAGGACAAGTAAAATGAAGTAAAAAAAAATTAGAATTTTTGTACTTTGCAATAGCAATGAGAAATTCAGTTCTTCTCAAACAGAAATAAATTATGATGCCTTTTACTTGGGGCAGAGCTTTTACAAAGAGTCTTTCTACTGAGGATCTCGCAACTCTGAAACAGAATTAGGGCTCAACACTGAAGCCTTTATCAAATGAACAGTCTGAAGGAAAAGAGTGCTCCGATGATTTGACAGCTGTGGGATTGAGCTCTTGCACCTCACCCTAAGAGGTAAGACAGCTTTACTTTCTATAATTTACAGAATGAGCAAGCAAGAAGTGTGACTTGCCTAAAGTTACACCACAAGTCTGTGGCAAAGCTGTGGAATAAAACACCCCAGCAGACGTGTATGTAAGCTGCAATTTCATCTTTCTCTTGTGATTCTAAGTTGGGAAGAACAACAACTGTTTTGAAATTCAAACCAGGAAGATAATCATGTCTTTCCATGTGATTTGTTGGTTATCCTGGCTAGTTATCTTGATTGAAATGAGGAAACACATTCCAAAATCTGCTGAGTAGGCGGGAGGATTTTGGATATGGGAGCTGGGGGTAAAAAAAAGTTTACCCTATGTATTTTCTGATCTGAAGACCAATTGGCTAAACTGATGTTAAGCTGATAAATTTTCCTATGACCACCTTCCTTTTTTTCTCCCATCAGAATGATTCAACAAGAAAAAGGTAAAATATGTCTTGGATATATATATATATATAAATATATATATATATATTACATATGTAAGCCCTACTCTCTGTCTTCTGTATATCTGTTTCTGGTTGTTTTACTTCTCTCTGTCCTTCTATCTGGTCCACATCTTTATGTGAAATATGGAAAACTGCCACAAGCACACTTGGAGAACCTGACAAAAGTGCAGTTTGGCACATTGAGGTAAGAGCCAGTGGCAGTGCTCAGCCTCATCATTTCATCACAGATAGATGATATTACAAGTGCAAGAACATTCAGGTTTGTAAATGACAGATTTTAAAAGGCAAAAAAAATTTCTGTAATTCACTGTGTGTTACAGCATCAGTGCCATAAATAGGTGTACTCTCTTGGTTTCTTGTATGCCTGATTTCTAAATTTATGATGAAGGATATAAAAATATATAAAATTAAAGTACACTTACACTTAAAAGATAAAAGCTAGTTTCTGCCAGTGTAGTAATGTACATAATTGGTTCTTCACAGCTAGAAACCAGATACTCTTTCATTCATGCATTCATACCATGGCTGCCTAATTTATGGAACTGTTGAGAGGATGCTTTTTAGAGAGGTAGGGAGAAGGAGCAAAAAAGCCCAAACATTTCTTACATTGTTACCTGACTTGGGATGTACACAGATGATCATGTAAAATCTGTGTCTGGGTGGCTGTTTGTTCTTTCTTGCAGAGTATTCTGTGTTCACTGAGTGGGAGGGTCACACTGTGAGACTAATAAGGACAGAGCTGCATCCCCCTCTACCACTCTTTGGAGACTCACTCCAGCAACTCCTCGGCACTACAGCAGCTCTGTACAGGCATTTCCAGTGCTTCTGGAGGACACACCAATAAAAAAAATTAAAGGTAAGCCACTCATTATTTGTGGTCCATTATCTCAACCTCTTACGTGCACACACTCACACACACTACACTATTCCTGGCTTGGTTTGTGGTGGTTTTTTTCAGGGTTTTTTTGTTTTGATTTCCAAAATTGTCATTTAAGTTTATCATTGTTAATATTAATGACTATGTCTTATATAAACATGATGTATACCGTAAGTTCTTAACGTTCTGTAATCAGCCTGTGCTATAGTATTCTGCTCATGATTGTGTAAATACATTGTATATGCTAGTGGGTGACTATAGCTATATGCGAAGATATGCAAAATAAAACAGCCCTGCTAAATGAGCAGTAATTTACAAAACTGATTAAAGTGTTGAGAGTTGCCACAATGCTGATTGTGCATGTATTTACATTTTAAAAACCTACCTTGCAATTAGCACGCGTGCCGGCCGGCCTGCCCGCAGTTGGTGGGAGCGCGCCGGTGAGTGAGCAGCGGCTCGGGCGGGCACTGCCCTGCGGGGAGGGGGCACCGCGCCGCCCGCGGCTCTCGGGCAGAGCCCGGGGATGCCGCGCCCCGGGTCCAGGCCCGACGGGGCCGGCTCGCCGCCCCCGGCCCGCGGCGGCCCCTCACCTGCTGGCCCGGCGCAGGTGCCGCCGCAGCGCCCCGCGGAGCGGCGCTGCCCCGCTCGGAGGCGCCGCCGGCGCGGGCGGGCTCCCGGCCCCGGGGCTGCGGAGGAAGCGGCGGCGGGCCCCTGCCTCTCGCCTGCTCACCCGGCTCCCGGGGCTCCCGGCGCCGCAGGCAGCGGCCGGGGAGACGGGGCGGGGGCCGGGGGCGAGGCGCGGAGCCCAGAGCTGGAAAGCGGCTCCGGCAGCAGGGTGGGGGCGCTGCCCGGGCGCCCGCCCAGCCGCTCCGGGGAGCTGCCCGCTTGCCTTCCCGCCCGGAGAGTTGGACCCTCCCTCCGGCAAACGCGGCTCGATCCGAGGGAAGCGAAGCTGCCGGCGCTGCCGAGTTAGTCTGTGCTGCCGAGGGCTCGGGTCGCTCCGCGGGCGCCCCGCGGGCTCCGGTGCGCCGCTTGTGCGAGGGAGCGGAGCCTCCTGGAGCAGCCGGCGGGAGAGGACCCAAGCCCGGAGGTGCGGCGGCAGCGAGGGGGTGGCGGTGCTGGTGATCAGAGCCCTTCGGAAAACCAGACCTCCGGAGCGGCAGCTCTACTGAATTCCCGATGTCTGCTTGTAAAGCAGGTGCAGGGAATTAAATGATAATTTATTTGAACATGTATTCGCTTTGCTGCCAGTGGGAAGGCTAGAAAAGTTAATCATGATGTAGTTGCTGTCAGTACATGACAGCAAGCTTTGATGACGAATAAAGTGCCCTGCGAAAATAATTAGAAAAATTGCATCCTAGGTATGTGATTTCCTTTTCTTACAGATAATGTGGTCAGAAAACTATTAGACTTATTCTGTGTTGCATTAAATTCATGTGTATTTATACACCGCAGTTGGCTTAGAAGGAAGCTTTTGTCTTCTAGTGACAGTACCAGTTTGTGCTTTTGTGAGATTTAAACTGGAAATTCAATATTGGCTGCTCTAGGCACTTTGCAAGGTGGAGGAATACCACATTTTGGTTTCTTTTGCGGTTAAACTCAAACAATTGCATGTTGCCTTTGTTCCATTTGAGGATTACTTTAGCGGTCTCTGTAAATGTTGTGACACCAAACAGTATAGCTAATATATTGAAATTTGAAAAATAATTTGGAGAGAAATATCAAAGAAAATAAGTAATTACTAATGACATGAACATTCAGTGCCTTTACAATTAATATCTCCAAGTTAGTATTTCTAAGGTGTTACTTCTGAGTTTATTAATAAAGAACTAGAAAGGAGTATATTTATCATTTATTTCCAAACTGGCATACATCTTTTTTGTAGCTCCTTAAAGAGATAAATTATACACTTGTATGTGACTAGCAGCTTATTCTTCACAATTAAGAAGTTCTTGTTTGTAGTTTTCTGACAAGGTGAGGTGAGAAGAATAAGATGAGATTGTTCTGAATATGTTTATTTTTTATTTCAGGTTTGTTGCTGTTTGTTCACATGTGTCCAGGAGGAGATGAAGTACATTGGATCCTGCATAGTTTGGCTTTGTATGGTAGTCTTCCTCCTTCCTGTTTCTACTTCTGTGGCTGTCGGTGACCAGACAGGTACTTCCACTTTTCTTGCCCACCACCGACCAAAGGTGTAAATCTCAGTCCTGAAAATTTTTTAGTAAATAACAAGAGCACATAGAAAATAAACAGTATGAACAGATAAAGTTATACACGGTTGTTTTAAATCTCTTTTCTGAAAGGAACTAAGTTTGAAGCAGTCCCAAAGCAGCCTTTCTTCTTTCTGTGCTTGGAAGATTCATGTTTGGAGGTAATTGTAGTTCCTAGGAGTTTTGTTTTGTACTTTTCTTTTCCTACCATACAAAACAAGATTATAAATCAGAGTGTGCAAAACTCTTATGAACAAAATCATGTGGCTTTATTAGAGCAGACCAGTTATCAAATTGACCTAAACAATCTAATGCTTGTGTTAACCACACCTATACTCAATCCCTAGACTGGGTTATATGTTTCACACTTAGTGAAAAAAAAAACCCCTTTTTCCTAAGAAGATGCAGGAAAGGAATAGAAAGATATTAACTTATAAGCAGTTATCTGTCTTCTGCAAATTTTCTCATATATTTCTGTTTTCCTCTTTCTCTTACTTTCCACATGTTATCTGGTGTTCTCACTTAAAGTCTACATTAAATCTCCAGAATGTGGTAAATTCTGTCTTAAAGACACATCAAATGTGCTTGTCAAATATAGAACATCAGTTTTCTAGAATTACTCAGCCTCAGCAAGTACTTTAACTTGTCATAATTTTCCTATAATTATTAGCAAGGGGAGCATGGTTATTGCTATTTAATTTGAGTTGGATTTTTTCTCAAAAATAAAATTAGCTCCTAGTAACGCTGTTCCTTTCCAGGAATCTTATGAAAGATGATAGAAACTACGCACACACAACAACTTTGAATCTCAGTAACTCAATTGTAACTCAGGCCCAAGAAATTTAGAAGTCCATGACTAGGAAAAGAATCCTTTTACTACCCCTGGAAACTATAAGTGGTAATAATGAATAAATAATAAGTGTAATGTGTGGGCTCTGAGGTAATAATAATGCATTGTGAAGAGCCAGAATTTAAGTCAAAGTCTTTTTCCCCTTATATTTTTAGGGCAGTGAGGCTAAGTGCTCTGCTGATGAATTATTCTTAACCCCTCTGAGAGAGCAAGCCTACATCATAGATATAAAATCATTCTGTCTGAAAGAAGAAGAATAGGTTTTATTCTGTCATTTCTAGGTGGTGAGCTGAAGAAGGGAAGTTTTTAAAGTGCTAAAATGGTGTGAGTACAGAAGGTTCCCTAGCGATATAGATTGAAAAATGTTAAAACAAAACTTCAGGATGCATTGTCTTTTTCTTTTCTTTTTTTTTTTTCCGAAATGAAATGTTGCCTTATTAAAAGTTGGGCCAGCCACTGAAAATGTGGCAGATACACTAAACTGCGAATAAATAGTGTATCTGAACTGTGCATTACATTCTGTTAAGAAGATTGTAGCTAAGCAGACAGCGGCGAATTTGCAGTTTTCCTTATTGCCACAAGTGGATTAAATATCAGTCTAATCGAACCTGCTAGGAAGAAAAGGAGAGATTGAACCTCTCCTGTGAGTAACTGAGGGTGTGCACTTGAAAGAGGCTTCTTCAGTTTGTGGTGGTACAGGCAGATGGTGAGGAATAACAAGTCGATAGCTGCCAGCTTGAGCAGCTCTGCCAACAGCAGGTGTGTGAGTTAAGCCCAGAGTTAAACTCCAGCTGATAACAGGAAAGAGACTCTACTATAATTTGCAGGGATGGTTACCATAAAAAAAAGAAATGCAGGTTATAGACCAGAAAGCAGGAGTTGGGAAAGAGTAGACTCAGCAGTGGAGCAGCAGTAAAAGTGGTATAGACCTTTCTGCCTTTCTGCCTTTCTTTTGTTAATCTGCTCTGTTCTGCTGAACCAAGTCCTCTGTGTTGCGAAGTTGTCCTGTTCCAGTTTGATCATTTGTATGCAGATGAATCTGTTACAAATTTGAAATGTGTGTTCCTCATGAAGAAAGTAATATCTAAAGGGGTTTTTTTTTTGTTTTTCATATCTTGCATTCAGTCACTCTTTCTTCGGCCTTTGTTCCCTCCCATGTACAAGTTCTGTTTAAATCAGCATCTGTCCTTCACTGTCTGCCTAGACAATCTTCTTGGTTTCCTTCCTTCAACAACATATGCATAGCATTTATTTCTCTGGGCTAAAATGGAAGCTTTTCCAGCAAAGCACATTTAGATAGGATCTGAGATTATAATATTTACATCTTGAAATTTCTCACCTGATCTACTTGAATCTAAAGAAATGGCTTCAAATACATTGAAAAGGGTAGACTTGAGTTAATTTGAGGGTGGTGAGAGAAAGAAGCGTGTTAGGGGAAGGATTGGCTTATGTGCAGATGTAGGGGAGAGCTTTCTGAGCAGGCATGCTGACTATACTTTGTGACTTATTCATTGGGCCAATATTGTAATAAATAAATACCATTATTGAAGAGTCAGAGGCTGAGAGAGTATTCTGGATCTCCTTGGAGCAGTCCTCCTTAGGCTCTGAAGGTGCCAGTAAGCATTAGATTCACATAGAGGATTTCTTTCAGTTCTCATGTTTTGATATACTCAGTGTTCATTAGAAGGAAGAACTCACTTCTCATGATGGAGTATAGCAAATTTGGGGGGAGGGAGTTCAGGAGTTTTCCACAGGCATATTTTTGATCTGACTGCAAGCATACTTTCTTCATGTTGTCAGTTTATTATTATTGGGAATATTTGGGGTTTGAGTGTGGACCTAAGCGCTTTCTGTAGTGACACATGAAGTTTTAATTTGATCATTCCTGAATGCTTTATATTAAGAATATTAATATTCTGTCTCATTTCCAGATCATTGCTTCTTTTTCAACTTTCTTTTACAATTACTGTTTTTTTAAAGTCACTTGCTAATCCATGAAAAATGTAGTATTAAACGAAGTCCTGGGGCTATCAGGCATGGTGAGTTTTCCTTGTCCTGTGACATGGAATGTGTTGTGAAAAGTATTGGCTATGGATCATGATTTTAGATAGGCACTTTAACCCAATGAATGATTTCAAGTATGCAAATCAGTTCATCTTTCTGGTTTTAATGTTTTAGTACAGCTAGATACTTCTCCAAATCAATATAATGACTCTGCAGTAACTCTCATATACAATGTATTCCCATCCAACCTGGCCTTGAATATTTCCAGGGATGGGGCATCTACCTCTCTGGGCAACCTGTTCCAGCGTTTCACCACCATTATTGTAAAGTCTAGACTAAATCTAACCTCTTTTATTTAAAACCATTACCCCTTGTCCTGTCACAATAGGTTCTGGTAAAAAGTCTGTCCCCATCTTTCTTACAGGCCCACTGGCTGGAAGGCTGGAGTAAGGTCTTCTTGGAGAGCCTTCTCTTCTCCAGGCTGAAAACCCTAACTCTCAGGAGAGATACCCCAGCTCTCTGATAATTTTTGTGGCCTTCCTTTGCATCTGTTCCAGCAGGGCCATGCCTTTCTTGTGCTGGGGCCCTGGAGTTGGATGCAGTAGTCAAGGTGAGGGAGTTCTCATGAGAGCTGATGAGCAGAATCACCTCTCTTGATCTGTTGGCCATGCTTCTTTAGATGTAGCCCAGGATATGATTGGCTTTCTGGGCTGTGAGCACACACTGTCAGCTGTTCTCCAGCTTTTTATCCATCAGTATTCTCAAAGCATTCTTGTCAGGGCTCCTCTCAATTCCTTCAATGCTCAGGCTGTTTTGATACTGACCATTGCCCTGACCCAGGTGCAGCTCCTCAGGAGGTTGTTGAACCTCACAAGATTCCCATGAGCCCAATTCTCAAGCTTGTCTAGCTCTCTCTGGATGTCCTTCAGATGTGTCAACTGCACCACTCAGCTTGGTGTCAGCTGCAAATGTGCTGAGGGTGCACTCAATCCCTTCACCTATGTCATTAATTAATTAAATAACATTGATCCCAAATGGGATACCACTTGTCACTGATTTCCATCTGGACATTGAAAAGTTGACCACTCCCCTCTAGATGTGACTGTCCAACCAATTCTTCATCCTCCAAGTAGTCCACACATCAAATCCCAGCCTCTACAATTTAGAGGTATTGTGGGGACCATGTCAAAGGCCTTGCAGAAATCCAGATGACATCCATAGCTTTTCCCTTGTCTACTGATGTAGTCACTCCATTGTACAAGGCCACGGAGTTAGTCATGCAAGACTTGCCCTTGGTGAAGTGATGCTGATTGTCTCAAATAGTATGAAGTCCTGCTTTTCACTACTCACTTTTCTTCATGGGAGAAGGTAGTTCTCCAGGGGTCTAGCATAAGTATCCTAATTTTTGAACTCCTTTGCTTGGATTTCTTATTTCTGCCTGCCAATGCAGTTGTGTTACTTCATAACTATCTAAATAGTCACCAGACTTGAAGTTAACTTCTTTACTATATTATGTTCCCTTCATTTTTCCCACCCTTGTCGTAATTAACATATATATTGTAATGTAATATAATCTTTACAGAGTAAAATAACAAATACAAAATTTGTTATTTTACAAAAAACAGAATATGAAAACATCACATCTTATTTCCTGGTGCCTGTATACTTGAGGCTACAAATATGCAGGACATCTGAATTCTTGACCTTATTTGAAAGCAAGCCAGCTGGATCTGCTTATCTTCAGTGTGAATATGTTTGAGGTGGACTCACTGGATATCATTGCTGATATTTGCAAGTGTGTGGCTAGCTCCAAAGAGGCTACTTATGTCTGTGTGTTTATGAACCCTGATCCAGTAAGAGTATGAGAAAAATCTTGGGTAATATGATCTTCTGCCTGAAGCTTGAGTTGGCACAGGGTGTGGGTATACATTAGGTTGGGCTTTGCTGTTTGGCTACGTTCATTGGTCTGGCCGTGGTTAGTGATGGAAGCTTCAGTGCCTTTGCAATGTGCATGACAGTGGTGGTAGATAACAGCTAAAAACTTCATCTGAACATGAAGTTTAATCATAAAGTAGCACATGCGTACTTGTGAAGTGAATCTAGCCATTACAGGTTACACTAGTCAGGATAAGCCAAGACTGCCCATTGGAAGTTACAGTTCCCACTCTGGAAGTGCACACAAGAGATATCTGTAAGAGGGAGACTGGAGCACACAGCACAGTCTCTTCTGTCCTCGTTTGCATGGAATGGAAAGCTGAGCATGGTGCCTAGATGGAAGTTGCAGTGTGCTTCAACAGGTGTCCTGATCATTCCAGGAATTTGGAACGCGCCATTGCATGTTGCAAGAGATATAGCTAAATGCAATGCCCTTTTTTTTTTCATAATGCCATTAGAAAACAAACAAATAATTCTTACTAAACTTAGTGGTAAGAGAGAAGACAATGATCTGTGATGCACCTGCTTGGTCTGCATAAATTAATATTTTTAAGATTATTGGATTGATTTTATATTAATAAGCTCATGGCTAGAGCTCACTGATTTATGAAGATCCAGGCCAGGTTTTTTGTATGGATAGGTAAACTCAATAATTTAAAGATTAGTTAACTTGACTGTTGATATCACTAGTTTAATATGAATTTTTTAGTTCAGTCCACATAGATGCAACTTTATCATGTGCAGAGCAATCTAGTGTATAAATGTAAGCTTTTTCTTCTTACTATTTCATGAATTTTATAGTAATGTATTTTAACAGTCTAGGTATGTTCATGGTTTCCCACTGGATTCGCAGTAAGGGTTTATCTTGTTTATTTTCTTTCCTGAATATCTTCATGTAGACCTTGTCATTCAGCTGCCCACATGTTGAATGGGCAAATTGCTTGTTTTGTCTCAGACTAAAGAAAATTTAAGGATCTGCTAGCAGTACTAAAAATCATGGAAGAGGTTAACTATACAAGCTGTAAGTGCAGAAAGAGTTTTCATCACTCTATAGTAATGAAAGTTGTCAGTCTTGGTATGGAGAGGGTTTGGTCTTGTTATTTGAGAGTTTTCCCTTAGCTCTCTGGCAAAAGGAATAGCACTGAACTAAAGGAGTGCCTCACCAGCATGCAATAGAAGATTCACCATAACTCTTTCAGTTTTTCTGGGGATGTGAAATACAAACAAATAACTAACACTTAAATGGCCTGTCTGTGCTGTGACTGTTATGCCACTGATAAAAATAGGTCCATGGTCCAGTCTGTGGCATGTGAGGAATCATTGCTATCATCTGGATAACACAAAAATTAAGGCTTGAGTCTTTATTTGGACTTGCAAGAAAGTGGCTGTGGGGAATAGGCTCGAACTTTCTAGTCTTTCACTGCTCAACACTCATGTAAGTTAATGCTGAAAAAAACCCCACACTTGTGTCCCAGGTTCTCTAAAGCTTCCATCAGTTTAACATAAAATTAGCAATAAGCACTCTCTGTCTGCTCTTATAAGTATTGTCAAGAATTTAACCAAAAAGAGAATCTGCCTTGAAATTCATTGAATAATTTTTTAACAAGCCCCTAGGAAGCATGTGGATTTAAGAAAAACATCTGTCCATGTATGTCTGACATTCTTTTGTGACTTCAGCCATAAATGGCTTCCTTTATGCCTGCTTATTTCTTAGAGCTATAGTAATGTAAATATACCCCAACAACATTCATTGTTTTAGAGTGGCTGTATATAGAATTATATAGTTTAATAATCTGTACTTGATTGAAGGTTGAGGTCTGTAAACTAAAGGGTATCTAAGGTGAACCTGTTTCTGTCCCATGCTGCATGCGTATATATTAACTGGTTATTGAAATTGCTGTGTTACTGTGTCATTCCAGCCAATGCTTTTCTCACTGTATAAAACTTCCTGCTAACCAAGAATGATGAAAGATTTCACTTCAGAGCTTTCAACATGAATATTCTTTACAGTTTGGCATCTTTTCTAGGGAAAAGGAATTTACAGAGTTTTTCATGCATATATTTCATCTCATTTATCATGAAACTTCATCTGTACAGGGAAAGACATGCATATCCACATATTTATGGATCTATATAAGGGAAAGAAAAAAAAATTCCCTTAGAGCCTTAGAAGTAAACTAATTTATCTGTGATGTTACTTGTAGTAATCAATTATTACTTGTAACTATAAGTTTACATGTGAAGGACATGGAACTTAATGAATCTTACAGAAAAAAAAGTGCTTTGCCTGGTCTACTCTTTAAAGAGTTGACATAGCTTTCATTAACCATATTATCAGGAGGTGTCTTTACGTCTGAATTATATGGTATAGTTTCACTTTTACTAGTTATTTGCAATTAGACATTCTTAATACAGATCAAATACTGATATATATATATAATAGCATTTAAGAGTTTTGAAGGACAATATGCTTTCTACATAACTGCAGAATGCAAGACAAATTTCACATACTTTACTATTATAAATATAGCTATTTTTAATACCAATATTTGGTCTGGACACTCTTACTAAACATTTAACTATAGATGATTCCCAGGTTAATAGTAGAACATCCCTTACTTTTTTCATTGAACTAATCCTTCAGAAAGCACCTTGACCCTCACTGTTCAGCAGCTTCAGATACACCTTGGATATCTTTTTGGTTGCATCAGCTCACAAAGCTCTGTGCTTGATAAGTTGACAGGCCAAATATCAAAACTTGTCATCTTTGATTTGCTAGATTTTTTTTAAGATTTAGCAGGGCAATTTGCAAAACTTGTTAAATAGCGAGCCTTATTTATGACCCCTGTGCAAAAGTGATATTTTTCTGTATTTCCTATGGGCATTCCTAAATATCTGTTAAAAAAAAAGTGTAAAGGACTTACTGCAAGTAAGAAGTAATAATAATTATTTTGCGTACTAATAATACAGTGCCTTATCTAAGAGTTCAGTTAAATTTAACCTCAGTTTACCATGTTCCAAATTTTAGAATGTTCTGTTTGCTTACCAAAATACTTTGGCTGAGACTTACTCCCCTACTTAATTTCCAAGCTTTTTTTTCCCAAAATATAATATTGCTTAATATTCATGAATGAGGGAAAATATTTGCTAGTAATACAGTGAGAAATACAAAAAGAACTTGGAACAGATATTACTGCTTTATAGAGTTGTAAATGGAAACAACATGGTAAGAATTTAATGGCTTTCTCCTGGCTATATGGTTTATATGAACTTTAACCACAGGCAGCTGAATTAAAATGTGATATAAATTCTATCTTATTATATTATTGGAAGTGTAGTATAAAATCTGCTCTTGTTTAGATTTTGTAATTTGGTTTATTGCTGCTTTTCATATCCTAAAGAAACAAAGAGAAACTGTCAATATTACCATAACTGCCATGATAGTTTGTTCAATTCCTGTTAGTTTGATAAGATTTTATGATAGATACTAAACTGTGTTCTCTTGAAGGTGCTGTGTGTCCTTTAATGAAAACAGTTGCCCGTCATCTCAAACAAATTAACAGAGACAGTCGTGGTGTATCAGGTAAATGACCAAGCTAATATGGATATCTGTATTAATTAGCTGGTAATGATTACTGGATGTAGTCATAGTCTGACTGAAGCTGGCTTTAAAATTGAAAGGTTAGGACAGAATGCCATCCCCAAGCATGAAAAGCTGCTGCTGCTCTCAGGAAGGCGACATTAAAATCAGAACCTGTTTTTCCTCAAAAGTATTGGTTCAAGCTTGGAAGCCACATTAATTTCCACTTTTTTTCCAATCATCCTGCCTTCTTATCAATTAAGATGATAAAAGGAGCTAGCAAATTAATTTTTCAGGTTTTAAAGTCATCTACCAAGTGAATTTTGCATGAATAGTTTTAATAAAATGAATATTGAAAGTTTCTGTGACTTCAAGTTCTACTTTTCAAAATATCTTATCAGTCTAGTCTAGCTAGTCATGTATTCTAGAAATGCTCACAGGCTTGTATTCAAGTATGCTAAAAATGATTATTTACTTTTGGTTTTTAAATTCCATTAAATTGTATCATATTTTGTTCTATTTTACAGGGTTTGATCTGGCAGAAAGATTTTCTTTAAGGCAAACATCTTGTGGTGGGGAAAAGATCTGTTTTAAACTTGGAAGTGCACCTCTCATTAGAGATACAAGGTAAGACACTATGCTTAGCTTATAAAAGATAGAGCTCAGACTCAATGCTACTAATTAACAGAATCATTGAACATATATCCAAAGAATACGACGGAAAGCAATATGGCTGTTTTTAGACTTTTTCAGGTTTTTTTTCCGTGGGAAGCATTTTAATTTTGGTGCGTTTTCCTTCTGGAATCTGGGAGTATGTAGGTAGTAAGCTAATTGTGAATAGCACTTTCTCAAATCATGATTCTAATACTGAAAATTCTGCTGTTAATACGTTAATATTTATAAAACAAAGGAAAGAAATAACTTGCATGGTATGACAGGAAGTATTATACTAATCTCCCTCTGTGAAGTTGTCTGTCCTTTCTCTCACTACTGCTGGCAAGATTAAAAAGAGAGAGTATCACCATTTCCTTGAATGCTATTTTTTTATTTTCCTGGTATTCACATTTTGCCTTTGAAAAGCAACAGAAAAGTGGGCACTCAGTGTAGAGGAGAAAGAAGGCAAAATCCTGTTCTGGCACGGGGTGGGATGAAAAGCAGAGACTGCATGAAAAATCAAAAGGAAGTGAAAGAGAGTAAGGCACAATTGGACTGGATGGACTTAAGTTTGCATAGGGACAAGGAAATGTCAAGAAGCAGTTAGGAATGTAGTTTCAAGTTCCCTGTGCTCAGTGGAGAGAGAGGATCATCTCAGAGCTTCTTGGTTGAGATGTGCTCTGAGTCATGGGACTGTGGTTTCTGTACAGCGTGTTCCTGTGATGACGAGGGGAGCAACTGTATTCCCATGTCTTCAGGTTGGGTATTTTCTGTTGCAAGAGGTCTGGCTCCAGCTTGCCTAGTAAAAAACCACACCTGGTCCTTGGACTTCCCCTTTGCTTGGATCCTGGGCATAGCACAGAGGGGCTGTGAGTAGCATGAGGCCAGGGGGAAGGAAGAAAATAGTTGGACGCACCCAGACACAAAACAAAGTGATCTTTGTGAGAGGAGCGTGACTACAGAAAGAATTTATCTAACAATTTAGAATATTTAGGTTCTCTAAGTTTTTCTGATATATTAGATACTGTAAGTGCAAATTTTTATGCTTGTGTAATTGTTTAAAGTTAAACTAATCACTATCTTTTTTAAAAATACATTAGGCATTAGCTATTGAAGGGATATTCAATACACAAAATTACTTAACACAAAGAGAGCTCTTCTTTTATTAGGACCTTTCCAGTATTATCCAGATTGTCTTTAGAAGAGAAACAGAAGATAGTAGGTACCACCCATAAATGTCTTTACTAAAAATATTTTGAGAGATTTTTAGTAAGAAAACTTTCCTTTTAAAAAATATTAATATTTTTTTCCTTTTTATACAATTTTTTTTTCCAATTTATGGGAATTTGAGCAAAATGTGAGATTATAGAAGGGTAGAAAATCAAGGCAATGACAAAAAATGTGGAACAATTTTCCTTTAGGAATAAGAAACTAAGTAGTGCTAAGAAATGCATCCTATGTGCTAAATTTATTTTGAAACAGTAAGAAAATCAGTGCCAAAAATGGAACAGAGAGAAGCTAGAAATTGCAAAAGGATTAATTATTGAAAATTCATATTCATTTGAGGTAAAATTTTTGATTCAAAGTACTGATTTCTAAGAATTTCTGAGGGGTTTTAGAAGTGCTCTGAGAGGTCATGTTGAGGTTAAAAAACATAAGGATTTTTTCTTGGCGTTATTGAGTAGGCCTGAATACTAATGTCTGGTTTTTATTCTTCTGAATAAAAATAAACTAATAAACTGAAAACAGTTTATTAGTGAAGGCAATGAAAATGGGGAATTAACACCATGGCTGATAGCTGTTACCTAACAAAGCCCTAACTATTTGCAGGGAAAGTCACAATGATTGTTTTGTTTGGCTTTTTTTTGTGCTATATAGTTTTTCCCATATTTTATCTCATCAGCTTTTTTAAGGGAGAGAAAAATGTCTAGTTTTCCTTCATTTTCAGTGTAACTTGGCCAGGGGCTAAAGAATTTCAGTTAGGGGTAAATCTGGAAGGGAGGTGGCTTGGCTTTGATGATCTCTTGGTTCTCACATTCTTCACCATCCCTGTTATTTTTTTCTGCGTATCCTCATTAAAGAGAAAAACTAAAGAGAAAATCTTTCTAGTTTCCCCTAAAAATACGCATCTCTAATGGATGAAAAATGTAGCTGGATGAAGTGACTGAGATGATGATTAATAAAATGCATATCAGTGCTAATATACGAATAAAGTTAGGCAGAAAAATGAATATAGTTAGGCAGAAAATTATTATCATGTTATTGATGATAATAAGGTACAAGATAAGATGTTCAGTCAGCTTGCTGTGCAAGTAAGTACTACCTCATACACATATCTTCCTGAACAATAAAAGGGTTAAAAGTATTTTCAATGATATTCAAGCATTGCAGAATTTCTATTAATCCTTGTTCTTCATGGCAATTATCTTACTCATCCTTTATTAACCTTTCTTCACAGAAATGCATGTCATTAAAAGATGAATTCTGTCATTAATTATTTCAGTTTGTGGAATATAAAATGTCTTTCTGATATTGAGATAACACTTTGGACAAATAGTTTTTATTATTTTTGTTTAAAATGTTTTACTTTTTAAACTTTTCTGAAGTTTTAGGATTTTTTTTAAAATAAGGGCAGATGGCAGTCAGGAGCATGAGGTCAGGTTTTGGGTTTTTACATGGTAGGATGACAATAAAAGATAGCCAGAAACTTGGGTATCTGTCATCATAACCCTTTAATTTACTATCTCTGTTACCCATGTACCATACCTTTTAATTAATTTTGTTTTATTTAAACTTACTTCTCTTACATTATGTCAGGTTGTGTGGTTCAAGACCCCTTGTGTTATTGGATGGGTTTAGGGATCATTCTACCTCAGAAAATATTTTAGTAGATGTGGTGTGCAGTAAGCAGCAGAACAGTGTTTGTTATCCATCCTGCAGGAAATTGAGAGTATCTGATTAAGCTGACTAGCAAGTATCAAGTAACTTGGCACATCTCCTCTTGCATTTCATTCATTCAGTTGTAGCGTGGGTAATAGAAAGCAATGTTGTGCCATTTTTCTTCTGTGATGCCATTTTTGTTTTTTTCAATGGACCTGGAGTAGGGTTTCACCTATTTATGTGTTGTAAATAATTTACAATGCACTGTCAGCTTGGGAAATTGATTACGTTTATTTATGTTGGACTTCAACTGTAGGTCTTTGTCTCTTTTTGTGATTGCAGTTCTGTATGTATTTTGTCTTGTGATAGCAAATGGATAGCTTTTCTTATGCTTTATGTAAATGACTGTAAAATATTAATGTAATGCCAGTAATACTTTCCTGATTAAAACTGTGAATTGCTTATTGAAGTTCTTCATGGACTTTAATAGAAGTTATTCCTGAGGAAAGAAGCGTAACTGAGCTTTTGAGTCATAAAGAAACTCGTAGTAAAGTACTGCTAGGCAGACAGTCTAATTATATAGTCATAATCACACCACAGAATCATAGAATAATAGTGACTATATAATGGTTTAGTTTATCTCAACAAATACCTTATAGAGTCATATTTTTTCTCCAGACTTGAACATGTACTGCCCATGTAGTGTATTCCCATGTGGCACAGAGTTTGCTGGGAAAGGAGAACAGGGCTTTGTGCTGGTAGCATTCCTTTAGACTTGCTAGTGGTATTCAGTACTTCTAGACATGAAGCCTTTTAGGCTAATCTTTGTTCTTCAGTTGCCTTAGAGTAAATAGCTCTAGGATAAATTAATTTCACTCTCTTTCTCTAAAGATGCATCAGACATCAGTTGTTCCTCATTCTCACTCTTCTGGGTTGCTGGTGGGCCATCTTTTTCCCCTTCTGAAAGCACCAATAAAGGAGATAATAAGTTGGTTTCGGCAGAGTTTCAGAATGTTTTTGAAATGGATGTTCATGATTAGCAAATCTTCATGGCATAGTCACAGCTTTCTTATTTTGTAGTTTGTTTGGCTTGACAAACCATATTAATTTACTGAGGAGATTATCATAGCTGGTTGTTAAATGATCTGAGTTACAGCGGTTGGGATTACTCTCACAACTCTTTTAGGAATTCTTCTCTTTTCGTTGTAAGATACTACAAAAGAGATTTTGACTGTATTTGGACTACAAGCTCCACAGCAAAGTTGTTACTCACTGCTGCCAGAAGAGCTGTGGCTTGGGCCATATTTCAGAGAAAGTGTTTTACCTCCTTGGGATGTCTAGTTACTGGAGGAAGATATACCACTCCCACTTGCCTCAGTAAATTTCAGGTGGGAGAATTCTTTCTGCTAAGAACAGAAACTGGTGATGAATAATATCTGTGTGGGATTTTCTGTTTGTTTTTAGTGCTAACCTTTTTAATCACAAAAAATGTGGAGGGAATTCCATTTTCCTAGAGCGCAGCTGGCATCAAGTGAGTGGGTTTCTGTTCACACTCTTGGAAGCCTTTTCATTTGCTTTCCCAAAGCCAGGTGATTTTGCAACCATTTACTTTGCTGTCTGTTCTCTGGCTGTATCTGCTGAGACCACTCTCTTCCCCAAATGGAAAAAAATATTGAGTTCCTTTCATAAACTTCAGCTCTCCATGAAGGTCCTCATGGGCATGAATTATTTTTTGTTTTTGTGCATGACATTTGTTTTGAGCGGAGGAGTTAGTTTCAACAGTCTTCTTGGAAAATATTTTAGGACATTATTTTAGGAAGTTTTATACCTATTTTTTTAAAAATGGTATAGAATAGATCAATATGATAATCACTGGTTTCCAAAAATTTCATTGAAGGCTTTTAAAGAGTGACTGAAAATGGCAATGAGGTATTATCTGAGTTTTGAGGCAGTAGTTACAATTATTCAAACCAGGTTTTATCTGTGCTTACACAAAGTCCTGCAAGCCTTTGGTCTGTTAAAATTTTAAGAGGGTTATGCAAGAAAACACCTCTCCTTTACTATATCATGTATTTATTTGAGCAGTTGGAGCCAACAATGCTAAGACTGAAATGTCTGGTATTTTGGTTGCAGGGTATTTTCAAGAAAATGGCCTTGCCTTTGGAATTTGATTCCTGAGTGTGGGAGCCTGAATGTAGTACAAATTCTGATGTTTCTTCAGGTCTTTTAAAGTAGTGGATCACAAGTTGTAGTGATTCAATCTTATTTTATCCTGAAACAGTGTATTTTGTGTTTATTTCCAGAAACTTCAACACTTAACTCTATTTTAGAAATTAAAAAGAAGGAAAATATAGTGATTACTGTCAAGAGAACAAATTGATGTTGTACCTACCTCATAAATACCAATTATTTAATTTCATAGCTAAGGAGAAAAATGGGGCTTCTTACCATGTAAAATGACAGACCAATGCTTCTTTTAAAAAATAATTACCTAGGAATGTCTTTCTGCATTTTTGAGCTTGTTTCTACCTGAAAATTTACAAGAAATATGGCAATTTTAATGGACTTTAATGTCCATATTGAGTTGGAATCATGCTACAATTTAACATGTAATTTACTATGCAGAAAGAATTGGGAAAGCAAAGGTAAAGACAGAGGTAGCAGAGGGGAAGAGTACATTTAAAAATATGTAGCATTTACATTAAAAGCACACTGTGAGGGAACAGAGATTTAGAAAAAGCCACTGACTGTAACAAATTAGAATTATTTGATCTGTAGTGTGTTCCCCTGACAGTGGAGCACTTAGTGGGGCAGTGTCATACCAGTTGAAATGGTAAAACACAGTTGGATGAAACAGACTCTTTCTTTTCCTTTTTTTTTCCTAGTGATGATGTTCTTGCTGTAAAGCATTTGCAAATTAAGGGAAGAGGCTTTTGTGAGGTGTGAATTTTATGGGCTCTGCTCCACAAGGAGAGTGTGCAGGAGACCAGCAGTATTCGTGTGGAATCCCATGTGCCTCATGGCAGGCAACAAACAAATCCAAATAAACAAAACCAAAATTATTATTTGGAAGAAAATAAAATTAGGAGCTTGCTTTCTTCACAGCACCTATCTCCATCTCTCAGCTTCATCTCACTTCCTCCACATCAACATCAGCCTCTCTGTCCAGCGAGGCTGGCGGCTGATCCCTGTGGCTGTGTCATCTCAGCAGTCACAGTGGGGAAGGCTGTCCCTAACCCCAGCAGCCCTGCCTTTAGCTAAAACAAACCTTGAAACTTTTCCTTCAGTCTGTACTGGTTTAACCTGCCCCGTGGAAAACAATTCCAGTGTTCTGATTAAAACAACGGCATCTGCAATTTCACTTTTGCTATGTATTCCTGTAGGGAATTCCTTTCTATTTTCATCTGATATGCATGCCAAAACTATTTTTCAGTTTTCTTGTTTAAGATGGCAAAATCTAAAACATAGATTTTCATAGATACTGCAATTGCAAGACAAAGTTATTGTGTTATTAGATTTCTAGATTCAGCAGGAGAAATTTACCTAGATGCTTCTCAACGAACCTTGTTCAAAAACTTGGGCACAAATTCTGAAGAAGGTTGTTCAATTTACCAGTATGCTAACTGAAGGAGCCTTAAGTGATGTCAGAGTGTGGGGAACTTTCAGAAAAGTTTACAGGCCTCTTAATCCCTGCCAAACGTGCCGATTTTTAAAATCTTTGCAGTATTTTCTTGGTTTATCTTGGCCACCTTTTTTTGAAGCAAAAGTCTATCCAAATCAAGTACAAGGAGGGTGCAGATCTGAGTCTTTAACAAGGTCTGTGTTTGATAGGCTTAGAACAAAAGTGCAGTTGCAAAATCAGTACAGATGAAGTTTTTTGGAAAACCAGAAGAGCTATGGGTATCTACAGCCATGCTGTATGCAACCAGACAGAATTCAGTGGTATGTACTGGGCATAATGCACGCAGCTGAGGATAGGCTGTAGCCCCATTATGTTTTATACGAGAGACTGAAAGATCATTTATCAGTTTTGCTGATTGAGCTGAGAGGATTCAAGTGTCTTTATAAAATGCATATAATTTTTCTAGCTGAAGCAATGGTGCCACATGTTTCAAAAGTAATTTATCAGCAGACTGGAAAAAAAACCCAAAACAACAAACAACCCTGTAATAAATCAGATCTTTCTTTTTCTGGCTTTTGTGATTTAACGCTGTGTAATCTAGTTTGCTTTAGCTATGCTGTCAGGCATTTCTTCTCTTAACTAAAGTTACAGCTACAAAAAGATGTTTGTTCTGATATGTCTGTGTTTATACTGGGTCTTTTTGTTAAAACATGTCATAGATTTATCATACCCTTCCCCCACCTTGCCTCTGAGTTTTTAGGTTTTATATCTAAAAATGGTTCATGGACTGTCTCACAGTGAAACTGCCTGGTGTTTTTTTCATTACCCTAATTTTCATTTATTTTTATTTGGTTCTGAAAGATTTTTGGCCTCTAGCATTTCTATGTGGTTAGCTGTTTGCAGTTTTTATCATCATGCTATGAAGCATGTTTTTGTTTATGGAGATAAATTGACAAAATTTTAAAAATACTTCTTTGATTTTTAAATTGACGGTATAGTCCATGTTCTGGGTTTTTCACTTAGAGGTCTGGGTATTAATTTGAGTTCAGTCCTAAGTGTACAGAGTTTGCTGATTGCAGTCTTGCCTGTCTTAAGTGAATATTTGTCATGCCACAAACTCATTTCAAAACTTGGAATGATTTAATAAACTTCAACTTGAAAAACAATCTGTAATCTATAGAAACAAGATGTACAGATCTTGGTATATTAACAGAACCACATGCAAGAGATCATGTTATTTTTGGATTTAGTAAATGTGACTGGTTGTAGTATCTCAAAATTCTATTTTAAAAAAATACATCCTAAAAATACTCTGGGATTAGGCATGATAATTTAGGCTTTGAATAACTTATTGATGGTTCCTAATATGGCACTGTTCTTCTAATTTTCATAGGGAAATTAATGTATCTTTTATTTTAGGAATTAAACTACTAGTTATTGATACACCTATATTAACAATGTTAATGTTGATGTTCTTGATAAACTTCGATTTACCTCTTTTACTCAGCTTTCTTTGTGAACTTTGCTGAGAGTTCTGCTTAGATTAGATATTAGGAAATTTTTTTTCTCTGAAAGGTTTGTAAAGATTGAAACAGACTACACAGGGATGTGGTGAAGTCCCTATCCCTGGAAGTGTACAAAAGCACATGGATATGGCACTTGAGAAAACGGTTTATTGTGGACACGGTGATGCTAGGGTGGACTTGATGAACTTGAAGGTCTTTTCCAGCCTTAACAATTCTGCAAGTCTATGATTCTGCAAGAATTTATTAAGAAATATGTATGCTCATAATCCATAGTGAGCAGTATTGATTTACTCAAATACTTTTGAATGCATATCCCAAAAATATCCTTTGGGTAAGGCATGTGGGGTTTGCTCTGGACCACTCCTGAGAAGTAACAACACAAATAACATTATTAAGGGGCCATGACACTACACACCTTTTCTTCATCTTACTGGATCTGTCTCTTACATGAGCAGTTCAGAATCCTAGACATTAAATGCCAGTTTAAATAAATCTATGGAACAAAACAAAAAGTATAATAGTGTTCACCAGGAGTGTATACAGTAACAGGAACTGATGGCCAAGACTCGCAGCGAGAAGTGCCATTCCAGCCCCGTTCTAGCACTGACCACCCTCTGTGATGGATGCACTTTGAAGTACAGCATTTGCAATTGCAGCATTAAATTATTGCTCTTGCTCAGGATGGACATCTAGCCATGACTTGTACAGAATTAATAGATAATGCTCACTCATTTTATGGGTAAAAGTAGTATTTGGAAACAGGGGATTTGGGGACATGAATCTTCTATTGCAGTAGTTTGACTTTTTTTGATAGCTCCTGTGAGATTAGGTTGCTGAGAATTAGAATGTTTAGTATATGACATTATATTCTAATATGAACTACAGGCAATATATGATAAGGACAGTAACTAATAAGAATAATCATATGGACAGAGGCACTGGAAGAAAATGTATTACAAAAGGACTAAATATAAAGCGTGAGTTCTTGCAGTACTTTAATAATGAGGCTGTATATGATGACTTGAATGTCTTAAAAGGAAATGTCATTGGATATCTGTTAAGTCAAAAAGGAGCATAGAGTCTGAAATTATTTCTCTTTTTTTGATAGGCTATTTTTCTTTCCACATAACTTTTTTTAAATTTAGAAAGTGATAAATAATTGCATTACTGTTAGTATGTGGAGACAGATACGCTATCAGGAAATTACATAAGCATTGGTTTGTTGTGAAAGTGTTAAGAGCACTAAAAAAACACTTTGTGATTCAAGATAGCTGATATGATTTCATGGAAAGGAAAGTCATGACTCATTAACCAATTAGAGTTCTTGAAAGATCAAAGAGTATAGCATAGCCTTGCTTCTTTTTTCTCCTTAAAAATAAGTTAGAACTACTCATATGAATTTGTATTATGCCTAAGAGTACATTTCTTACAGCATCCTTACTTTTTTATCACAATTAGTTTAAGTGTCATCTATTTAAAAGGTTGATGTTGATTTTCTTCAAACACACAAATAAATGTGTACATGTACCCAGCTGGCTCTAGGTGATCCTGTGTGAGCAGGGGGTTGGAACTGATGGCCTCCAGAATTTCCTTCCAACATCAGCCATCCTGGGGTTATACGATTTTATTATAAATTATTCCCCTCATAGTTTCTCTTCCTTATGAATTTAGTTTCCCATAACACTGGGTATGTAATTCCATTGTCATGCATGTAAATTATAGGGTAAGTGTGAATTCATCAAAATGCACGTTTTGTAATGAGATTATGAGGTAACTAAGTACTTCCTTTCTTAAAATGTCTGAAATATTATTTTCATCTCATTGCGTGCTTAAATGTTACAATTTTATTTGATGAAAAATATTAGTGATAATAGTGATATTTTCTTTACTGTTATAACTTTTCCACTTTTTATCTACTAGTCTGATATATACACTAGGTAATAGAATGTTCTTAGATTTTTCATCAGCAGTACAGATTCTAATCTCAGTCTTACTGTTGAAAAAGATGATCATTGTTCATTCCATTTCTGTTATTTTGCATGAAAACTACATGGATGATTTAACCTCAAGTTGCTATAGTTGATGCACTGATTTAATGCAAAGCTTTTCTGCTGTGGCGCCTTCGCTGTTTTGAGGAAGGTTTGTGAATTCCTGGTATATCAAGCTTCCTTGTTTGGATATAAGACACCTAGCCCAATTCCCCAGTCTGAGAAGGGCTTCTGGTCATATTCAGTGTTCTTTCAGGTGGGATTTGGTGTGTTCTTTTGATGTGAAGCTTAGAATTCACCTAAATAAAATGTTTATTGACTTATCTGTATCACTGCTTGAGGTATCCTCTCAACACCCCTGTCTTGAGCCAGATGCAAGACCCCATCTCACTTTACAAGCTTTGGGGTTTGTTTCTCTTCCAGCACTTTAAAGGAAATACCTGGACACTCCTCAGCTGGATCCAATAGTAACAGGGTTAGCAAGTCACAGGTCTTTGGTCCATCCTGTTAAATATAATTATGACTCAGCAGATAGCAATGTGGGTATTTTTAAACTGCATTTATTTTAAACCCCATTTAATTTGTAATTTACAAAAAAATCTCGTTATTAGAGAAATTGTGAGAGTTGCAGGCTAAGCTGTACATACTCCTGGTTTTTTGGGTTTTTTTAGTTGGACGTAAATAAGACAGTCTAAGTCCTGAGACTTAATAAAAATAATTCCTGGTTTCTGAAAATGCTAGTAAGTCTTCTGATGTGATGTAAATAAGGTTTTTGATAATTTCTTTTCCATACTCATTCACTTAAAATTTGTGAATGTTAACAGTTTTTATATACTGTAACAGAGCACATTATCTAATTATCCTTCTAAGTGTAAGCAGAACACCAGGCTTAAAAATTATAGACTATTCATGCTGTGTGTAGGGGGTGTTAAAGCAAAAGCATGTTCTCTCTGTAGTTTCACTCTTGCAGCTGACAGCTAGTTTTTCAGGCCTGACCCTGCTATCTGGTGTCATTAACCTTCTTTCTTACTTGGATCTCTTCTGTCGGTAACTCAATCTTCACTACTTACACCTTCATTTTTGGGGACATCAGCTGGAACCAGGACAGGTAGATATACAGGTTTATAACAGAGTTGTAAGCTTTTTTGCCTTTGGTCTTGCCTGTGCCATTTTTCTCAAGCACTTCTTAGCATGACCTGCTTGCAACTTTAGCCAGGAATGAGTTTGTTTATTTATAGGCAGCCTTGCATGCTGAAGAGGAGGAGGCTAGTTATCCAGACAATTATTCGGGGTTAGCAAAAAAAAAAGCCCCCCTAAGTTTGATGCAGCTGCACTCCAAGCAGCAGTCCTAGCTGTCCCTTTCCAGCGCCAGCCGTGCTGTTAGGTTCACTGTGAGCGCTCAGCATTTCCATAAGAGGGACGCTGGCCTGTGAGATGGTTTGCCCTTTACCATCTGCCAGGGTTGTCTAGGACTTGGCAGAATGAACCCGGGAAGGAAAGGGAGAGCCTGTTCCAAGTGTAATCAGCAGTTCACTTAGCTGGTACTTGTTCCATTGGTTCATTGTAAAAACCTACCAGAAGTTTGGGATGGGGATGAGGGGAGACTAAACAGGAAGAAATTGGGTGTTCTATGGAAACAACGTTTTTAGGTTGGGTAGCATGATGTCATGCAGAAACACACAAGGTACCTTCCAAAACCCCAGCGTGAGAAGTAAAAGGGTGTGAGTCTCTCAGCATAAAGCTCTGCTGGAGCTGACTCACCCTCCTCTGTACCAAACTAAGGAGACCATTGTGTGATCAATTAGTGACTCTAGTGTCTCTAGGTATCTGTACAAATGTCTGAGGAGAAACTTAGATCTTTAGATTTCTTCCTTCTACAGGGAAGATTATATTGATACATAAGCCAAATAATTCCTGATGTCATCCCTCCTTTTCATGCTATGAAGTGCATTTTCTCTCTGTCTTCATGGCCTCCAATAGACAAATTGTCTACTGTAGTTTGAATTTTCTTTACTTTTCCAGGCAACAGCTACCACTTAAATACACAAATATTTAATACTGTACAATAGGTCTTGCTTCAGGATAGGAAGCATATAAAACCATGTGCAGAGCAATTTTCTCTGTCAGTTACCTGCCAGAGGCTACCATAATTTTTTTTCATTAACATCATCAGAAGGTTTCTTGATTAGCTGAATAATTTCATTCCATTGTAGATAATCATATTTAGCATAAGAACTTAACATCTCATTGACTTCAGAGTCTGAAAAATAACAGACTACTCTAATAACTAGATCTGTTGTGTTTTTTCCATTTCTGGGAGCTAACTTAGAAGGACCACATGAATTATGAAACAGCTCCTAAAATGTCAAAATAAAAACATGGGTAGATGTTGAAAGAAATATCCAAAGTTCCTCTAAAAGTATTTAAGTTCTTATCCTGTTCTCTTGATGGTTGCTATCCACAATTTGATTTTAGGATATTTAGGATAGAAAAGTGGCATTTCTGCATCATCTCCAAAGACCAAAAATCTTGATGCAATTCTTGAATAAGCTGAAGAAAATTTAAATCTCTGCCATTCTCTTAAGCACATATTAGGTTTACATTTTTAATAAAGACTGTATCTTTGGAGACAATCAAACCTACTGAAGGAAAGGACAGACCATCACACTTCTCTGGGTTCTGCTGTTAATATCCAAAGAGAAAACTTTGATTTTTTTTTTTTTTTTTTTGTGTGTGTTGCTTGTGAGAAATGTCAGACCCTAAGTAAATTTTTCTATAGGGGCAGTCAATTTACTACTGTGGTTCTGAGTAAGGAAAAGTAGTGAAGGTTTCTGAGATGTTCATGCTGAACAATAAGACCACCTTTTCGTGCAGTGTAGTTTCAGTCCCTGCAGTGAATCACAGAAGTAGAAACCTATTATGAAACTAGGGATGGGGGATGCACCAGTCTGAAGTTCTACATGTCAGTACTAAAGGGAAAGTAGAATGAGGTATATATCTAGGAAGAGCATAATTCTCTCAGGAAATGATTTGAGTTCAAAACAGATGATTTTCTCTTGGTTACTTTTATATTTTAATTGTAGATGGATGTTGCTGCTACTTACGCTGAACACAGATCTTGCATTCAGAGTGTTTCTTTTGCCTAGATGACCAGAGAACAAACAAATCGAGAGATGGGGAACAAAGAAAGAAAAACATGGGTCTCAACATGTTCTTTCAAACAGGGGAAAGCATTTCCTCTCCACCTGCTTTCCCTGAATCATGGAATTGGATAATGCTTTCTGGTATCCCTCTGCCCCATGATGCTCAAACCAGCAAGTGTGTAACAAAGTTTCAACAAAAGTGCTGAAAGCTGCCTTCCACAAGATAAGACTCAAAAATTCTTTGTTGACCTGAAATTTCTAAAAACTTCATCAAAATTCAGCAGAATTCTACTTAGGAAAGAGAGAGGAAAAATTGTATTTCCAATATCCATTGTTATATATTACTGCTTTTAATTGTGTTGTTCTTATTACTGCTGATTGGTTTATTTCCCCCAGAAAACTTAAAATACACAGAAATAGGCTAAACTTGGAAAGCAGTTAGTCTGACATCTTTAAAACCAAAGGAAGACTGGCCTTTGACTTTTAAGGGCCAGGAGTTCACCAATAATTCCTGTAAAGAATACAGGATACCAAACACTGCTGGAAACCGTAAGGTAAAAGTGCTTTGCACAGGCATAATGGTTTTGGTATTTCTGTGCCTCTTTCAAACCAATATTTTTTTTTAAATGCCCTTTAAAATTTTGATATCAATACAATTGACTTTCACTCCAGAAAATTCCTGAACAACCTGTATATTAAAAGAGTCAGCTAATCTATACCTGTTCTGAAAAAGAAAGCAGAGGCGTGCTGAAGTATATTAAATGTTAGGTAAATCCCTCTTCTCGATGTTAAAATAATCTGCAGCTTTGCTTTCAGCAGTACATTTCATGAGTGGGTTGAGCTCTCCCTAAGTAATTAATAACTCTTAAGCTGTCTGAATAGTTTCCCTTGAGTTGCATCATATAATGTGTCATATGAAAACAACTTGAGGCCTAATGTAACATGAAACTATATAGTGCATCTTAATGTGATTTGAGGAAGATGGATGGGAAGGAAATTATTTCTTATTCTGACAGAAAAGACAGCTGTTCTTAGCTTTTATTTGAAAAGAATTTCAAATACACTTTCTAGGCAGGGATTGGTAAATTGTTCTAGTTAGTTGCTTCCTGTTCTCCTGTTGTACCAGTCAAGTTAGGTAAAAACTGAGAATCAAAAATATAGCAATTTGTGGTAGAAATATTGATAATAATGTGGAGATTTTTGTATTTGGTCCACTTGAGGTTTTCTTTTTTATCTACAACAGATCTGAGTTTAAACCCTTTGCAAATATGAAAAAGTTAACATTTCACTTGTCTCCATCGATGGAATGTGAAATAAAGCATTACCCGACACAGGAAAGTTTTTAAACTAACTCCTTGAGCTCTGGTCACTAAATTATTGTAACATTGTCATGTTACAAGTGACATATACCAGGTAATGGTATATGTCAGCTGGAAAAGATATGTCTTGCCATAAACCCTAAACATCTCTCACTTCACTCTCAGGAAATGCAAGTTGGCTCATCTTTCTCTTCTTGGAAGATATACAGCAAGCTGGAGGCTTCATTGATACTTGTAAATACGGAAGTTTATCATATACTGTATGTGTATTCCCATTTGATATGGAACAATTAGAGTTCATAAGATTTAAAAATAGATGCTACTTTTCCATTAGTGCTTTTTTTAAAAATAAAAACAAAAGGTAAATAAAGGATTGCCTTACTAAATTTGATATGGGTAACTCAATGCTGCTTTACAAAGATAGAACTAAAACTGTTTATAGCACAGTGAATACACAGTTAATTCATTCATAATTACTTATTTTAGTATGCTAGCACTAGCAGTTCCAACTGGTATCTGCATTTAAGAATTTTTGAGGAAACAAATGAATAAAGAAAATATTTTGCCAAAAAATCATTCTGTACTTAATCTTTATAAACAGTGGAAAGTATGCACAAATACAATGATAATGTTCACTCAACATTCTTGTAACTGCTGTTCTGGTAACCTCATAATGTACAGTCTAATATATACATGCTATTAGGAAAAGTTATGGCTACAACTGATCTGATAAAAAGGAGGAGAATGCAGCAAAAGCCTTTGCAACTCTCTAATAGAGTGGCACACAGTTGTTGCAAGAATGTGTTTGTTACCATTCTGGCTGCATCTGCCTCATGATTCAACCAGTGAAACATTAAGAAATACCTGAATGTATGGATTTGTAACATATCTATATATGTTAAAATATATAAGACTTTTATATAAGACTTATACTAAAACCTTGTAATGTTGGGAATCTTCTTGCTGGCTATTGATGGTCTCCTCAATTTGCCAGCTGAGGCCTCAGTCCAGCAGACCAGGGTGGTATAAATTCAAACCTCTGTATTCAGTTCATGTGCTTCAATTCCTGCTATTGTTTTCAGTAGTTTCCACCAAGGGTGTGCTTTGCTTTGAGAACACAGTGCTCCATTCATCAACTTTAATTTTTATTATATACTATTGACAATGTGGACAGAGGGAGAGAATCAAACTGTCAAACTTCCACCTAAAGTATAATTTAATCAGACTCTGGGCGCCTGAGTCTGAGAATAATTCAAATTGCCCACTCTCAAGCACCACCCAACCACTAGTGGCACCTAAAATGAATAATTTCGGACAACTGATTTCCCCTGGCATCTGGGCACAAATTCCAGGCATGCTTAGAAGCACCATGGCTTAAGCAGACAGGCATGTAACTCCCACCCAAGAGTTTCATTATGACTCAAAGATGTGTATAGAGGTGGCAGAACGCCGCCCATGTCCCTAGAGGTGCCTAAGCCATTGACTGTGCCTCAATCACACACAGTAAGCTTGGACAGTATTGAATTCAACACAAACCACAGCAGTCATGAGTGTTTTGAGTGTAGAAGAGGAAGAGAGCACCTTTTTAATAGCCTTAAAGGTTTGAGCAGTCATCTGGGAGGGATGTCTGGTTTGGTAAGGAAATGAAACAAGAATGGGAGAACGTAACTGTTATTCCACTGAAAAGGATATTTTCTTTTCATGAAGACCTCAGATTTTTTGCTCCCATGTCTGATGATGTAATTTTGTTCAGACACTGTTGTCCAAAAAGGCATCTGGCTGAGAGATCAGATGCCAAGGATACCCTCATCTGCTTGTCTGTGTTAATTTGTAAGTTCTTTTGTCTTGTCTTTATAGATACATTTGCACACTTACCAGTTGCTACCCATATTTCTGTAACATTATAACTTGCTTAAAACCTGTCATCTCTCTTACTGCTTCTGGTGTAGACACCATGATTTACTACTTAAGTTCATGTTCTCTGTGCTGTGTGTATATCTGTAGACTTTGAGGTGAGCTTGGTGTAGGTTTCCTTCACCCTTTTTGTTTCTCCTTTTCTTTTTGTTTTATACTGTGCCATGTGGAAAAGTTAAATACTCTGTGTTGGAGTACTTTTTGGGTTGTGCACATGTGGAACAATTTGCTATTGAATTTTTTATTAACATTTATTGCTGTTCCTTTATTGTTTTCACCCTGTACATAATACCTCATAAGCTTTCTCAGGTTTTAAATGCTTTTAGATATGATCAGGTGAAACAGTATAGTAAACATTCAAAGAACTTCTGAATTTCTAATACAGTATTCTGTAAAATTTTCGTTTGGTTTTTCTCCTGTTCCCACATGAGGTTTTATGTTCATTTTTCTGTTTGCTCTTTTATTTTTCTCATCAAATGTCATTATATATTTATTGTTTAAAACATATACATACTTTGCCTATTTGGGGGGATTTTAAACTGATTTTACAGAGTAGAAGACACCATGGTAATAATGTTTAAATATCACTGAAGTGTCTTACTAATCATCTGTATATAAGTCACTTCAATGCTCAATGCATGCATTTTTATTCTATTACTGTCACTTGAAGCCATTCAGGGAGCAAGAGCATAGGGGAAATTGTGTATGGTAGCAAATAACCTGCTAGTTTTCTGGGTATTTTGTCCCATTACTTTGTTCCTTTTCATGTTCACCATCTAGCTAGAAGTGTTGACTGTGAAGTGTATACTCTAAAGCTATAAGGTGTTATAACTTTAAAGTTAATAACTTTAAAGTTTATAACTTGAAAGTTAATAACTTTTTGGTCACCAAGGAATCTTCACATAATTACCAATGATAACTCTTCTCAAAATAAAGATACTGATTCCTAACTGTGTTTTTATATCTCTGGTATATGGTAGTTGTATATTAAATTTGCGCTGTTTGTTTGCCAGATACTAGAACAGGTTTCCCAAAGAGTTGTGGAATAATTTCCATTCTAGATGCTTCCAAAACTCAGCAGGATAGGACTTACAGTAACCTGATATAATTTTCAGGTTGTCCCTACTTTAAGCCCAGGGTTAAATCCATTTACCACCAGAAGTACTTTCCTACCTTAATAAGATTCACAAAATGACTGAATTTATCCTTGGTCCAATTCTGCTTAAATCTTGCCTCTTTAGTTGACTTCACTGAAATCAGTAATGTCCTTAGGAATTAATTGGATCTTGTCTGCTTTTCTCATTTCTCTCAATACAGTTTTCTTTGTCAGCTGAAAGGTAAGGGAAGTTAGAGTGAACTCCTGCTGGGTTTTGTAACACTGACCCGTACCTTATCTCTTCTTTTGTTTCCTGAAGGGTCTGGTAAACAGTTAAGGGAGGTAAATTTATATCATGTGTAGTCACACAATCAAACTTATTTCAGAAAATTCTGAAAGAAACACAGTTTTAGAGGACTTAATACTGCCATACATCTAGATGGCTGTGAAAGTGTTAGGAAGGCATACAGTAAAAAGTGATGGAACGGCGGGTGGGTGTGGGTGTGTGGAAAATAGTGCCACCTTGCCCAAAGACTGCTTCTGCTTATCTTGCAGACCTACAGTAACAATCAAGGTTTCCCCTCCTTTCATTTGATGAGAGAATAATGATCATTTCTCTTCAACAGTTGTCTGTCCTTTGTCCATTAGTGTGAATTCCCCATTGTCCCCAATATGGAACTTAGCTGGGAAACTTAATTGATTTTGAGAGCTAATCAGATGCTCCCACAGCCAGATATCCTGTCTAGCTTGCAGCTGAAAACCTGAGATACCATCTCCTTAGCCTGCCTGGGGTGCAGGAAATCATAGGGCTGATCTGATCTCCAGATAGTTTATTGTTCTGCAGTTACTCATGCCTGATGAAGGTATTTTTTTAATAAATCATGAAACATATTCTTTATGCTATATTTGAAATACAAAGTATGAAATCTAGGTCTAAGTACAGCCAAGCCTATTCTCTTTTGCTTTGCCTTTTGACATTCCAATGTCCATAGCTGTACAACAGCATATGGGTCCACTAACAATGTGGGACAGCAGCCAATTTAGTCCTACGATAAAACAGGAATCAGCTGTGGGAAATAAGCCAAAGAAGTGTGATTCCCACACAAGGGACTTAAATAGGTGCTAGTCCTTACAGAAGCTCTTTGGCAGGATTTAGGCTTCTCTGCACAAGAGGCATTTTTCCTGAGATCCTAAGTATAACAATTTCCAGGAGGGTTATGGGGCTATTGTTTCATCAGTTGTAGTGCTTTGCTCTTTCTTTGCCCCCACCTTTGTTGTTTGCTTTACTTTGTTTTGTTTTTAAGAAAAGCTTTATACACATTGCCGTAAAATTGTAATCCCATCAGTGTTTTTTTAGAACTAAACCATTTACTTCACGTGACTGTGGGAATAAAATGGAGGAAATTTTTCTGCTGCGTGGGAGTCCTCAGGTTTCCGGAGCTCTGATCCAGGGAATGCTTTTTGCACCATTGCAAGCTGACTGCAAACAGTAATGTGTATACTTTTGCTGCTCCTGTGTTGTGTAGAGATCTGTGGTTTTAATTTTCTTACCTCTGTCTTAGAAAATAAATAATTTAAAATGCAGAAGCTTCAAATTAAATAAGTTGATTGTACCATCCTAATTTATTTAGTAGAGAATTAGTGTATATTTAATGGTTACCAAAGTCTGTAGAGTTGAGGTAGGAATTTCACCTTTTTTGAAATACAGACTTTTCAAAGAGTTCGTGGAAGTGACGTTGTGGTGCATTCTGTGATATAGGTCAGACTTTTTTTGAGACATTGATGCATCTTAGGTAAGAAAGGAATGACAAAATAAATGACAATAATTTTGACAAATTTATATTTGTCAAAATATATGTTTTTGACATATAAAATTTATATTTTATTTTGACAAATAACAAATCAAATGACAGATTTATTTGTTCTAAAATACATTCCTTATTTTTTTTCAAGTTTGCTGAAGTCCAACTGTTATGATGCTCAGGATGTCTGAGTCATTGCTCATGGAGGTCACTGGATCAAATCCCTGCTCAAAGCAGGACCAACTTGAAAGTTAGATCAGGTTATTATGAGCCCTGTTCAGCTGTGTTTTGAGTCTCCACGGATGTGGATTATTCCACAAACCCTCAACAAAATTTGTTCAAGTATCCCAAGCAATAAACTGGGAAAATATGTATTTTAAAATACTTTCATGTGGGACATTGACTTTGCATCATTTCTTTTTAGATTCCTATTTATATTAATCAGAGATTTCTAAAAATTAGAACAAAAATTAATTAAAAATCTTGAAGTCATTTATTCTTATAAAGAGCCTGAATTGTACTTTTGAGAAGAAACACTTCTGAATGCTGAGGCCTGTGTATGAGTAGGAACAAGTGTTTGGCTTCTTGTTTTCACCAGATATTATTTCAGTTCATTCCTTTAAAGCAGTGCTTCTTTGTATACAAATAACAAGAAATCTTTTTCCTCCCTCCTGTTCCAGGCAAGTATTTCCAAATGGGCTTCCTGAAGAATACTCTCTAGTTGCTACGTTCCGTATACGGCGAAATACCAAGAAAGAGCGTTGGTATATATGGCAAGTTTTAAATCAGTATGACACACCTGAGGTTAGAGTCACCTTTGATTTATTTCTTCTTCCTCTTGAAACTTCTTCAAAGTTTCTTCTTTTTTCCCCATGTAATATGGCACATGTAATAAGGGATGTTTCATTAATGGATTTACCTAAAGTTTATATGAAATACAGACTGCTCTGAAATAATTGATAATTTGTTGCAGGAATGACAGAAATTTAGCAAAATCTAGTCAGTTTAGACTGCAAAATAGAATAAATGCATGTTATGATTTATAGCTGATATATATTTATCAAGTTACATAGAAGAATGCTTCATAACATAATTCTTGCCCAGTGTATGTAATTGAAATATTTTTTTTCTGTACGGTTTACATGTGTGTTTCTTTCTTATAACTTTTAAATAACCACTTCCTTTATTTTGTCTTGCTTTCAGATCTCTGTCCTCCTGGATGGTACAAAAAAGGTGGTGGAGTATATGACCAAATCCTCTCAGGGAAATATACTGCACTACACTTTTAAGAGTCGAGAAATTTATCCATTGTTTGATCGGCAGTGGCATAAGCTTGGTATTAGCGTGCAGTCAGGGATCATTTCCCTCTATTTGGATTGTAATTTAATTGAGAGAAAGCAGACTGATGAAAAATTCACCATTGACTTGCAGGGAAGGACACTGATTACTTCTCGTGCTGCGGATGATAAGCCTGTAGATGTGAGTAGTATGAAAGGACAAACAGTTAACTTCAAGTAATATTTTAGCCACGCTTTTACTGACACAGTTGTAAAGAATCACGTAGACAAAATGTTCAAACCCAGTCATTATTTTTGAGTGTATATTCTTTATCTGAAGTCTTTAAGTGTTTTTCTCTAAACATTATTCAGTGCTGTAGCATCTGCTAAGACAAAGCTGTTGCCAAAGTAACTGCATAAAACTCACTCCTGGTTTAAGGAGTCTGCTTTTCTGTATTTAATTTGGAGAAAGAGTCACCAAATTGCTACAGATATATTATTGTTATGTTTAAAGATAACTTGCAGTCCTAATTTTTTCTTTCATTTTTAGTAAGATTCATTTATAGGTTTGTATCAGTTGTCTGTTATACTTTGATAAAGGGGAGACATAAAATAATTAAGGATTACCTCTGTATTGAGGCCTTGTAGAGTAATTCAACTATGAAGAAATAGGGGCACATTGTTCATAGTTGTCTTTCCCTTATCCAGAAGGGAGGGATTATGAAGTGGTTGGAGGTATGTTTCCTGCAAGCCTTTGGTGCAAGAATTACTCAAGGAAACCCCATAATATTCTGTGCCATTTTCTGTCCCAGGGATGCTCTCCTCTGTTTCCTCATGCAGGGAGGAAAGTAATTTGAAAACAAGTAATTTGGAAACACAGCAAGTAATCTGAAATCTTCAGGAAATATCAGTTTAAGTACACTGGCATGCAGCTACCAGGTTTAAAGCATCTGCCTTGGAGTTTACAGTGACCATCAGAAAGCTCCAGTGATGTTATGTACACTGTAGGGTTCCAGAGGAAAATAGTTCATTGTAACTGCAGGCTAACATTGCATTCTTGTGGGGCACTAAGCACTTTGGCCTGGACTCAGAGCTCTTATTTCATGGAGCTCATGCTTTATTTTGTTTTCTAGGGATTGAGTTCAACATTATTTAAATTTGTGTGTACAGTCTCCTCATTTCCAAATAGCATGCAGCAGAAAGAGCAGATTTTTTTCTGGTGGCTACATGGTATGAGCTGGATAATTCTGAGTGGAAATTGTCAATTAGGATTTCCACATTTGCAGGAAAACATTACAGGATTAAAGCTGATGGAGGCAGCAGAGCGGATCCTGTACCAATGGTCACTTTTCTCAGTGCTAAGTGCAAGAGGGAGATTAAGAGGATATAAAACTGATGCAGAAAGAGGCATACGAAGACAAGAATAGCTAGTTAGAATTTTACTTGCTTCTCATCTCACCAATCCACCCAAAGTCTCTGAAACACAAGCTTTATGTACAGAATTTGTGATTTTTACTCTTCAGGTGATTTAGTGGCAATGTCTAGGCAAAGGTCTGTCCAAAGCAATAGAAGTAAGTGACTGAGAGTTTATCAAACCTTTATTTTAGTTTCCTGCAGAGGAAAATTACATTCCTGAAAAGAGGGTTTGCAGAGGATGTCTACAAGGCTAAAATGCCTGTGTAATATAGCAAACCAATACAGATGTATGCAACTTACATGAAAATAAACGAAATCTAAAATGTGATTTGCATCAAAGTAATAGACTGCATAATCTGTTCCTTAAATAAGGAGCCGTGTAATTGTTTTGGATTTGTCTTTTTCTAGCATTTCAGAAATATACTAGATAAAAGAGAAAGCTTACTACACCAAGATAAGAAAATGCCTGCCATAATGCATAATTTTTTACACCTCGTATTAATTTCTTTTGTATTTCTTAATAGATTGAACTTCACCATATAGCAGTTTATTGTAATTCACAACTTGCAACAGAAGATACGTGTTGTGAAATATCTGCAGACTTGGTAAGTTCTCTGTTAAAATTCAAATGTTAATACAAAAGAAATTGCTTTATTGTTTCTTGCTAAAGAGTTGTAAAAAAAATTCAATAGAGGTGATAGTTTAATTACCTTCTAAAAATGAATTCCATATCTGGAGTCATGGTACAGTTTTTTGCTGCCTAAATTAATTGTACAGTGGAACATCAGCAAAAGGAACTGTGCTGCTAGTGCTTTTTAAATGCATTTCTTAACATTGATTAATGTCTAATTAGTAACTCAAGAAGCCTCGGAGAGTAGGAAACAAATCACTGCAATGCCTTGAGCACGGTTTCAAACAACAGAGGCTGTTTCAGTAACAGTTGCATCTTGTGAAACTTTACAGATGATATAAGCAAAGCCTGTGAAAGAGTGCATGACAGTGGAAGAGGAGGAAAATAGGATGGTGTTGAGTTTTCTTTATTTTAGTGCACTAAAATGGAGGAATGCGTCTTTCATAATTGGCAAGTTATAGTGGTAGGTTGATGGTTGGACTTGATCCTAAAGGTCTTTCCAACCTTGATGATTCTATGAAATAATTTCCTCTTTAGAATGCACATGCTGATGTGTATATACGGTTTAACATGAGGGAAAACATTGATTTAGTTTAAAGGGTTCACTTTTCCCTCTTGTTTTGAAAGACAAGAATCAGTGCAAGCTGGAAGACAGTAGAACCATAGCTTGAAGTTGTAGATGTGATTATTTTGCTCAATCTAGCCCATTAAATAAAACCAAACAACAAATAGCTTCAGAAAGATGTGTTAAATTATTGGCCTGATAGTCATAAGTAGTCTGTAAGAGCAGGCTCCTCTGAGACAGTGGACAATGCCATCACCACCAAGGTTGTAGTCAGCAAAAAAAACCCGGAGCATGTAGCAGGACTGATTGATTACATCCACAGAGCGACAGGGGAAAGTGTATCTGGATTGGAGAGACAAATCTGCCCAAGAACAGAGGAGCAGAAGACTGCTTGGTGCTCAGAAACATGAAAGAAACATGAACTAATTTCAGGGGTAAATTTCAATTTTAAGCAATGATTAAAACTTCAAATATATTTCTAAATATATTCTTGATAACAATGCAGACTTTCTCTTGAATGTATAAGCTTATGAAAAAGTGGAACGAATGAAATTTCTGTAGATTCCACTTGGTTCTTGGAAATACAATTTATTGAGCAATTATGACACAGCAGCAAAAAAAACAAGAACAAAACAAACCCTAATTATATATGAACACAAACAGCTCAACAATAGGCTTTCTCAATAACACTTAAACATTCATTCATCTATATAGCTAAAAGCATCATCAGTTTCATTTGTATGTCTTATGTTTAATATGTAACAAATGGTGGACTACTTGTTAATGACTTTCATATTGAAACTAACATAACAAGCTCTGACTTATTTTTTCACAACTTCCTTACCCACTATAACAGCTACATTTTCAGTGATTTCAGGGAAGGAATTTATACTTGGATACAAATTTCTATGCTAAGCAGTAAATCCCGTGGCAATTTCTCTGACAGAAGGCTCGGAAAAAAACTCATTACTTCTTAATGAGGGTTTCTGAAATTTAGCAGGTTCTGTTGGTTTGTCCTGTAGTATTTCTTCAGGTTGGCTCAGTTCTCAGGAGTCACAGACAGGTAAATCTTGGCTTCGGGGCTTTTTTGCTCGTTTCCAAACCATGTATGCCAGAAGTATTTATCTTAAAAAAAAAAAAAAAAAAAAAAAAAAAAAAAAGTTTTCCCTAGCACTCACTTTTATATTTTGCACTTAGGGGTGGGGCAGAGGACAGGATGAGGCTGAGAACTACTATCTTTTTTTTTTTTTTTTTCCCCTATGGACATTTTCTGTTTCACTACTTCTAATTTTAGGAGAGTTTATTCCTCTTTATTCCTCTGTCTTTTGGAAGAAGGAAGTGGGACAGTCATATCAGTTTTAACTGGTATCGATTTTAGAACAGAAGGATCTTTGTATCTAGAATTCATTTTTTTACAGCTTATTTTTCTCTGTTTGGAAATTGTTGCCACTTTCCATGTATGGTTTGTGCAGGAGTATTAAAATGTAAGGTAATTAAAACTAGTGGTTGTACGGTATTTACCCACTAACCAAAGTGGACCAAAACCCAGAAAATCTTTTTGTTGTAGTGCCGACGTGAGGAGAGGTTACTGGCTACGACTTCATCACCAGTGACTGCTCATGCCAGCAAAATATACACGCTTCCAGGGATGCAGCAAGAATCTACACACAGATGCTACTGCTTTCCAAATAAAGTATAAAGTTTTCCTGTTGCTTTTTAATGCATCACTCAGTTTAATCCTGTTAGATATAAAACCAGGTTGTTTGTTTCTTTTGCAGTCATGAAAAAATCTTACTGGTTTGTATTATTGTAACATACTTACATTGTATTTCCCAGTTAAGAAACAGTACATTTTGGATTTAGTAAATGTAAAGTTAGAGATGTCAGTGAGGTTTAATTGTTTGAATATACACCCAAAAAAGTACCATGGTAAAACTGAGAATTATATTTAGGCATTATATTTAGTGTAAATGTTTTTACTTGAGAATGAATTACACTCTACATAATGTTTGTTTTCTTTTCATACTTCTCCTGGGTGTTGCACTATATTTATTGAGTCATTTGCTTTGTTAGGCATTTGTGACAAAGACAGGAAACCTAACCAAATATATTTTAGATCTGCTTTGTTGACTTTTTTATTTCTTTTAAAATCAGGGAGAAGCAGGATTGCCGGGAGTCGCTGGTTTGCCAGGCCAGAGAGGAGAGAAAGGTGAAAAGGTAAAATATCACTTGAATCCTTTCTTTCAAGCCTTGTCATTGGCTTATCTTTCTTAAATAGGAATTATATGGATTCTGTTATTCCTTAAAGGAATCTGCCTGAACACAGGTTAGATAATTTATCAGTCAGTGTCTGGCTCTGTGTGTGAGCTGCCTGCTAGACATCTTACAGCTGCTTTGGGGTCACCTCATCAACTCTGTGGAGCACAGTTTACCTGCCTGGGAAGCACATGCCTCCCCAGCCCTGCCACCATGCCCTATACAGAAGGTGTGTATATAGTCTGACAAGAATTTTTCAATATCATGTGTGTCCATCACTGCTGATGGACAGAATCTAGTGTGGTGGGATTCTTACAATCATCCTTGCAATCATCAGTAGGAGGATATGAAATATGACCTCAGTATATTCTTTGACAACACTCGTACCTGAAAATTTGGTAGTTGTGAAGAGAGAAGAGCAAGTCTCTAGGACAGGCCAGTTGGTCCTTTCCTTGGGCCATTTCTGAATTTTCCTGTAATGCTTACCATGACATTCTTATGCTACATAGCTTGGAATTTCCTAGTTATATAGGTCAACCTATCAAATGTTTTCCCTTCACACTCCATTCCTTAAATTTTATTGGAGGATGCTGAATTAAGACATGTGTGGGAATGTGTTTTCCATGTGCTATTAGAGGGGGCAAATTGAATAAACTATTCTAAATCTGCCATAAAGACAGTGAGATAGGAATTGAGTTCAGGAAATGCAGTGTGAGAGGAAGATGCCTAGAAATGTCCTAATCCAGAGGTTAGGATGGAGTCATCCTAACCCAACATCCTACCTTGCAGCACACTATTTATTGTGATGGTTAGTGAAGACAGCCAGGGATGTTCTTACAACTGTAGTATCTGGCTGAAAATGGTCCAGTTCTGAGAAGGCTTATCTACACAGTTGATTGAAATTAAAAACATTCCTTGATAGTATATTGCCCCCATCCAGTATATATTTCACTTTTGACACAGGCTGTATTTTTAGGTGAAAAAAAACTTCAGTCATGTTAGTTTCTATAGTCCAGCTGAACCTAGAGGGACTGCTCTCAGTTTTCAGACTTAATCACAGAGTTTTGAGCCTGAGTGTATTAAACAATTGTCAGTTTTTAGTTTAGCCTATGCCACCAGCATAGGGAGTCTCCTAGCATTTGTTTGGGAAACTGCTCTTCTGCTCCTGACCTGGTCCATTTAGACCATCTTTGCCACTAAGATGGGAAAGCAGACTTCACAAGATTTTTATTTACTATTTAATCTCCCAGCCAATTAGCAGTATTTACCATGCTAAGCATAGTGCCTCTAAACAAAGCATGTGAGTGCCTATGGTCACTTCTGGTTCTCTTCTCCCACTTGTTTTACAAGAAGAGCCTCATTGCGTGGATTCTCTATGCATGGAACTATCTAAGAGTTGATGAACACCACTGCACCCAGCAGTTTAATCTAAAAAGAGTATATTGACATTTATGAATGTCCTTTCACAAAATTGAATGAATTAGCAAGTTAAAGTCAGTTGTAGTACACCAAGCAGGTAGAAAGCTACCTAATCTGAACTTTTCTTATAATTGACCAATACTTGTTACTTTCTAGCTTTGCAGTAGGTGGGTTTTTCCCTTTTTTGGGGGGGATGGAGAAGAAGGATTGGATGGAGGGCCTGTGATCAGGATTGGCTCACTGACCTTCAGGAGCAAACAAATCTTGTGTTAAATAGTGCCTGCCATGATGGAGCTGAGAGCAACATTCTCTGAGATTTTAATACCATTTTTCTCATTGACTCTGCATTTACACAAGCTTTCAGTAACACTCATTCTCAATGACGGCCTTGTTACATCAATAATTAGACCTGAAGAGGCAGAAAGGCTCCAGAACATTCCAGACACGTAGGATATGTGATTTATTGTCAGATTATGCGGAGGAAACTAACATACTCTGGCTGAGTGTTTTGTAATATGTTATACAAAGAATAGGCAGCTTCTTGACAACTTTGCTGGCTAGTTACAAAAAAATAGGTCTTCTCTAAGTTGGGTGTGGCTCCTCAGCATGTTTCCCCTTTTGCTTGTGCTCAGTTTCTCATTTTATTGTTTCTTTTGCTTCTAAATCATATTACTATAGGCATCCAACTAACTATATTTAAATGTCCTTGCCATTTCAGCATCCAAGTGAAAGTGTTAATATTTTACCTTCTTTCATGAGAAATTTCTAATTCTGTGGATATTGCCTCATTTTCAGCAGAACAGTTCTTATCATTTTATTTATCTCATTCCAATTTCCCGTTCACTTTAATTAATTGTATGATTGAATTTATCTCTTCTTTTTATTGCTGTGGGATTGGAAAGAAAGTCTCTAGCTACATAGATTGGCATTAGACTATACTCAAACCCCTCAAAATTGCCCTTCTCTTCAGTCTAACTTCATTGTTCCATAGGGTCAGACTGTTCAGGAACATCTAAGCTCTGGCCAGTATAAAGTATGATAGCTTCTAAACCATTTTAGGCATTTTGAATTTAATATTTAGCCTGTGTCCACTTCATTCCTGTACTCCTGGCTCATCTTAGTACCTCTGAAGAGGTCTGAGCCAAAATTCAAAGTATATTGCAGTCCCAAAGGAGTGAAGTGCCATATTTTCACCAGAACAAGCATTCATGCAAATATTGATATACCTCTGGCAAGCTGTGCATCTGAATGCACAGGAGCATCACTGATCAAAATTATGCCATTTGTGTGAATGACCTTCCTGTTTGTATACCTGGTCTTCCATTATGACTTCATGAGGACAGTTCTTCACTCAAAACTATTATCTCTGATACTGCAGACATGAAGTAGTTGGTTTGCTCTGCAGGATATTTTTGCTGGGAGATCAGCTTCTGCAGCAAGGGATCATCTCCTGTTCTGTAATTTCTCAATAACTAAAACTGAAAAAAATTGTCAGGACCAACTCTGTTTGCTACTTACTAAGTGTACAATTTGGACAATCCCTAAATAATATGCTGTATTATTCTCATGGCAGTTTGATTCTTATCACAGTGTATTTCACAAGCTGCAAGTGGGCACAAGTTAAGTGGAAGTGTCCTGAGATTTTAACACATTTTGATATCTGATGTGGAGTTGGGTTTTCTCTTCTGCTGATCTGAGTGAGATATTTACTGTGTTTTCTATTTGGTTGCAATTTGTACTTCTTCAGCATTGTATTTAGCTACTGACAATCTTAAAAACATATTTGTTGTTATCAAATGTCTTTTGATAATGTTGTAAAGGCCCTGCTTTGTCCTCAGTATGTAGAAATTCTTCAGAAAGACAGAATATGGATGACTGTAATTGGAATGATTGTATATATGCTGAATGTATAAACCGATTTTCTCTCCCTAAGAGCCTAAAAAACCCCCTATGTTTTCTGCTTTTATTTTTTTAAGCAGAATTAGTGCCCATGAAATATTTTAAATTGAGATCTAAACAGAATTAAATATTTTGATTTAATATTAAACCAATCCTAGTTGTGTTAATAGGTCATTGGTTAATGCTGTAAGTGAAGTAGGGACCAAAAAGCCAGAGGCAGATTGCTTTCAAATGTTAAAATGCCTGTTGATGCACACCATGGAGAAATTTATTGCTATTCAACTTCATTAATTTAAATTTTACTTAAGGAAAAAGACATTTAAAAGGCTATTTTGGGATTGGTAGAGATAGGTTTATGCAATGTATTATTACACTAGGAAAATATTTGTAATAGAATGATATGAAAAAAGATATCCTGGAGAAGAAGTGAAGTGTCTGAACTGTTCTTTCTGCTTATTTTCCTCACTAGTCTTTCTTTCCTGCTGCTCTGACTTTCCTCTTAAAATCCAGTTGACTTGATTCCATCTAAAGCATATCTATGGTACTATGCAGGCTGGAGAATGGTTCCTTTCTGGTCCAGTCTTTGTTGCTGAGGTTATTGATAGGGACCTAGAAGCTGGAACCCAAAAAAGAAAATTGAGCAAAATATGGCTGGCTGTCAGTTATGACAAAGTCAGCAATTGCCAGTATACTTAGTAAAATAAAATCTTACAGTAAGCAGAAGGAAATACTTCATGCTTACCAACCTAGGAATTTATGGAATGTCTGACTTATGTTTTACCATCTAATCCTCCAAGTTATCAAATTAAAAAGGGAAAATATCATTAGGAACACAACAATTTTTTTTCTCATTAAAAATTCTGAAATGTGACTTATTGTCTTACCGTATTTGCCATTCCAGTATTCATCTCAGTTCTGAGTTTAAGTCTTCCTTCTTCCTGAGGGGTGGAGATGGTGGTAGCAAGTCCTCACCACTCTGAGGTGCTCAGAGGTGTGGAGGATGTCACACTTCCCCAGTGGGGCCATTCCAGAGCTGAAACAGGAGCAAGGGAACCAGCAGTCACTGGCACTGGTTCAGGAGTTAAACCTGGGACACTCAGCTTCAGGTCTTGGTGAGGCTGAGCTCCTGCACTGATGGGACAGAACACAGCTGGGGGCTTCTGCTGGGAGTAACAGGGATGATACTTCCTCATTTATACACTCCCTGCTGCTCCCACAGTACTCAGAAACCCTGGAGTGATGCTGTCTTTGGGATGAGCTTTCTTTCTCCTAATATATTCTCTGAATGTGAATTCACTTTTTCCTTTTTGCTAACAGACACATTTTTTTAGCTGCATATTTCTGGTCATGTTGTGTCCTGGCTTAGTTGGGACAGAGTTCATTTTATTCACAGAAGCCAGTACGAGGATGTGTTTTGAATTTGCTGGAAACAGAGTTGATAACACAGGGATGTTTTCATTATTGCCAAGCAGTGCTTGCACAGTGTAAAGGCCTTTTCTGCTCCCTACCCCACCCCACCAGCAAGGGGCTGGGATTACCCAAGTAGTTGGGAGAGGTGACCCCAGCTACCAAAGGGATATTCCATACCCTACACACGGTGCCATGATCAGTATATAAAGCTGTGGGAAGAAGGAGAAAGTGGGGGGACATCTGGAGTGATGCCATTTGTCTTCCCAAGTCACCATTATATGTGATGGACCTCTGCTTTCCTGGGGATGGCTGAACACCTGCCCACCCATGAGAAGCTCAGTTGAAAAGGATTTTCACTGTTACCATTAGTAAATTATAACAGTAGACTTGGAGCTCATGGTTCTACCTTTGGCTGTTGTTACACTGTGTGTACCTCATAACCTATAAATGCCAGCATTGTACTACTACTGTTCACCACCTTACAAAGCTGTTTTCTTGGCAACCTATCCTTCCCTTTTGTGAAGGACTTTAAGGCCTGCAGAAGGAAAAGAAAATGCCGCTAAGAAAAAAATAGAAATATTGAAAATGCATTTCCTATAGTTTTGGTTTTAGTCTGTGATACTGTTTATATGAATGCTACCAGATACCTATATTATTGATATTTATATTCATAAAGGCATGAAAAACTACAATCTTTCAACCTGTGGTTATTAAAATCACAACTAGAAGACAAGCATAACTTGCAGATCTAATTTGCAGTGGAAAATAATTGTCTTCAAGATGGGGAGTCTGTCTGCAGTTAGTGGAACAGAAGTGTAAACATACCTTGGTTAATTGGCTAGTAAGTCCTACAGGCTAAAGGCTTCCTGGCATGTAGCAGGCTGTATAATTTTAGACTATGCAGTGTATAAAAATACACCACTGAAGGTAACAAAGTGGTACTGGTCTATTAAAATACTGGCAAGAGGCAGAAGGTAACAGAGGCAACATAGATAAGAGAGTGACTCTGTGAGTGATTAGATAAGGTAACCTTTACCTCTCGCAGTGCCAGTGGATTCATGTTATTCACACATACAGGATTTTGGCCTATTTTTGGGACAGAGCTGCTTAATATTTTTATCTGTGATCTGGATGAGGGGATCGAGTGGATGCTCAGTAAGAACAAGTCCTTTGGGGAGTGGCTGAGGGAGCTGGGGGTATTTAGGTTGGAGAAAAGAAGTCTCAGGGGTGACCTTATTGTTCTCTACAAGTGCCTGAAAGGAGGTTGTAGGCATGTGAGGGTCAGCCAGGCAGCCAACAACAGGACAAGAAGGAATGGCCTCAAGCTGTGCAACAGAAGGTTCAAGCTGGACATCAAGAATAATTTCTATGTTGAAAAGGTGATCAGTCCTTGGAATGAGTTGAGCAGAGAAGTGATGGAGTCCCTCTCCCTGGAGGCATTCAAGAAACAACTGGACATGGCACTCAGCGCTATGGTCTCATTGATATGGTGGTGTTCAGTCAAAGGTTGGACTTGATGATCTTGGAGGGGTTTTTTAACCTTTATGATTCTGATACAACTCTTGTTGTGTACTTCTGGCCAACCTTACTGCTCCTTTCTCAACTTCAGAAAGGTTAATAACTTCATTTCAGACCACAGTTATGATGTTATTCTTGCTGGAGAATGTTCTTTTCTTGGTAGAACACCTTATCTTTTGCTTTGCTTTTAAATGAACGCTATATGGTTTCAGTGCTTTTGTTGAATTCCTCTGGCATCCAAATGATTTTTATTTAAAATTTTTAAATACTTCACAATATTTAGCAAAATTTCTGGATTTGATGTTTTCTTATGTCATTTTTAAGATTTACGATCCAATTTACAGCTGCTGGGTTCTTCCATAATTCTGATCAGTCAGTAATTTTTCTCTCAAAACTAAAATTTTCTTATAGATTGCTTATGGTTTGAGGTTTGGGTTCTCTGAGAGGATAAAAGGGAGGGAGAGAGGAGTTTAAATAGTGTCACTCAAAAATATTGCAGGCACACAACTATACAAATCTGTATTACATGTTGAGCTTTCTGAGTGTAGAACTGAAAATGGACCCTCCTGGTTTCAGTCTTCTGTTACAATGAATTCCTTTAAAATTAGTGGACTTGCTTTTATGGAAATGTGGATGTGCAAATATTTGTCTGTTGAAGGACTTAATTAATGTTATAGATGCTTAAAATGCATTTATTTTGCTGATTTCAGTGTTACATGTAAGGCATCCTCCTCCACAGTGGTTGCATTACTAAAAAATCAGGTGGGAGATGCTTTTCTATTGAGTCTGATATGACCTGAGTAGTTGTTGTTAACCTCAGAAGTCTGTAGAGCTTCTAATTGATCTATTTGTTTTGTAGGGTGAGATGGGTGTGAAAGGACCAGATGGTGCTCCAGGTCTGCCTGGTGAAAAGGTATGTTCATGTTTGTTGATATATGATTTAACCCATGGGTTAAGTGTTCATTATGTCAGTGGCTTCTCTGCAATTGTGTACAGAAATGGGAGGATAGAACATTTCTGTTAGAACATTAATATCTTTCCTGCCATGGTTTTGTAGCACAATGAAAAAGCTGTTCAGATCAATAGTATTCTCTGCAGATGTGCATGTTTGGTGGGGTTTTTTTTCCCCAAGAAGTGGGGGTTATATACAGAGCTATAGGAAGCTACTTGTTCCACTTGCCCAGTTTGTGGTCTGCAAGCTTAGATAGGAGCTCTTGGCGTGCTCAGCAGTCTGCTTGGTAGAGCTTGAGATAAACACCACTGACTTCTCAATCAAAGATTTGGAATAGCCAGGGCTAAGAAGGCATGCCAACCTACTGGTGTATTAAAGGATAAGTTTCAGATCATTTCAGAATGTTAGTGTGCAAAATAAGACAGTTTTATGCACTTATTGGGTTTGGTGCTACTTACCTGTATTAGAGGAAGTCTGTAAGTCTAATATCTAGCATCTTCAGCATAGAGACAGCCCTCATAACACTGAGGAAACAGCTTGTTGCTGTCAGGCTTGAAATCTGTCAGTTTACAGAGAATAAAATTATTAAATTGTCTTTTATTTTTGCTTACTATTTCTGTCTCAAATTGTAATTTTTTAAAAATGGGAGGTAGATGTATAGGAGCAAAGCTAAGAGTAAACATCAAGGTATTTGTAGCTGATGTTAAGTTGTATTGATAGAAAAATGGAGAACAGGCTGAAAAGGTGTTCAAAGGAATTTGCAACATTGAAGAACTGAATTGTTAAGTGGTATGTAGAACTCAGAGAAAGCAATAGGCAAGTGATGCAGATGAAGAGAAAAACAAAGGAAGCATTATGCATTTCATGCCAGACTGGACTAGCTATTAGTATTTGGGAAAGTGATCTTGAAATTACAGATCAAGGAAAACACGGACTCACTGTCTAGCACTAGTCAAATAAAGAGTATTTAGGAATTACTAGGAAGAGAATAGGGAACAAAGCAAAAGCATTTTAATGTCACCCTTTTAATGAATCCGTCTGTATTATGCTGCAACTTGAATGATGTATACAGTTCTGGTTCTCTCATCTCAGTGTGAATATAATAATACCAGAAAAGATTCAGAGGTAATGAGATTAAGAGTGACAGTGTGGACTTCAATCTGAAAAAGGCACAATTAAGAAAAAACGTGTCATGTTCTGTTCTCTGTACAGCCCTGAATGGAGCAGGAGAGATTAATAGGGATTTAATTATTTGTTTTATTCTTCTATGTGTGAATTAGAGCATCAAACCTATCTGATAGCAGGTTCAAAAATGATGGAAAGGGCTCATTCTTCCTGTTACAATATTACAATTTGAACACTAGCACAGAACTTGAAAAGTCTGAAAATGTATTAGAAAATTAATGGAGTAAAATTCCACGAGTGTGTCGGTCTGCTTGTACTTCAAGAGGCTGGAATCTGGGAAAGTCTGGAGATTCTTTGTGGAATTCTGGAGAAGTCTTTATGGCTGCCCTGTTGTTATATTTTTCTGAAGACATCTGTTGTTGCCACAATTGTAGTCCTGTAATTGACTGGAGAAATCTTTGTTTTGATCCAGATAGTCAGTGTTTTACTTTACTGTGCTCCTAGATGTGAATTAATGGAAAGAGTTATTGTAAAGCATTGCAGATTGAGATTGATCTAGAATGAAGCTGTGTTTTCCCTTGGCTCTTTCTATAGCTCCTACTCTGATGTTATCTTGCTTTAAACTTACCAGGCTACGTTGATTTTCCAGTCCAAGTTATTATTATTACAGTTTCCATGGTTAATATTGTTTGGGTTTTTTTGCTAAGTGCCTCGAAAATTCATTGTCAGGCCAAATCCCAAAGCTCCTGTTAGTTTACATGAAGCTCAACAGTCAGATCTTATTTAATATCCAGACATTGTACTTTTTCTGAACATCACAACTCTTTTAATTCAGCCTATATAAAGTATCATTGCTGCAAATTAAAAATGAACTACCATGAAATACAAAACCGTCAAAGCTTAAAACTTCTAAAATAAAAAAAAAAAAAAAAGAAAGCCAAGTATTTTGTACATGCATAGCTAGATGAAGAAACTCAGATCAGCTATCCAGCTTCTGCTAGCCAGAGTGGTCATGTCTGTGTGGACTAGTGCAATGCTGTATGTATTAGCTCTTTCTGGAGCTAGAATGAATATTTTCCTTGTGTTGTGAAAGGTGCTAATGTGTTCTCTCCCAGGTGATGCATCAAGAACTATATACATTTGTAGAGTCTTTTATTTTTGTGATCCCTTAAGTGTGGTGTTCTGGATGCTAACACTGTGCATAGAGTTAAAGACAATGAAGTGGAGGAGCAGCACCAAACCTGTCTGAGTTGAAGAAGTATTTGGACAACACCTTCAGGCACAGAGTGCTATTCCTGGGATGTCCTGTGAAGGGCCAGGAATTGGACTTGAAGATTCTGATGAGTCCCTTGCAACTCAACATATTCTATGATAAAAATACTCTAACACTGTTGTTTGCAAAGGTATCTCCTACATTTCAGGATGTTGGGGTGCAGACTGTGCAGTGCTGGGAGAGCATTCTGAGGAGCTACTGCTGTTTCTGTACTCTCTTAAAGCCTTCAGCATACCTTATCTGTTGTTGGAGATGTTAAATTGCTTAGTATGGCTTTTCTTATATTTTTTTGCTGTGTATTTCTGAGCTCTGTGCAGATGTGCCCCTGAGTCACTAGTTAGAAACAGGAAGAAGGGAAAAGAAATTATACATTTTTTTAAATTTATATGAAGTTTGAAGCTTCAAAGAACAATGAGGTGCTTTTGATAATTCTCCCAAAATCTATCTGCAGAGGAAAATGGGCAACTGAATAACAGAATCAATATGATTTCAACAGAAGCCAATTTATTGTTTACATAAAACTCCAGTTATAGTTTCTAGCTCTACTGTCTATGTGTACAGGTGTCTCTTGATTGGCCAAGCCACTTGTTCACAAGGCAGACACACATCCTTCAGGACACCTAGTTGGTCAAGCATCCATCATCACTCTGTGTGTCCTCTATCCAGGTTTTGCATTTTTTGTAGGCAGTTTCCCAGTTTCTCTTCGTTCTTATTTTAGTCCTGTGGTTGTCTTAGTAGCCTTGATGAATTTTTGAGAACCCTGAAAACAAGACTGCAGGTGGCTTGTTATCTACAAACAGTTTGGCTGGTACAAAGAATGGCCTAAGTTGTTCAAATACATCCCTACATCCATCCACTGCAGTACTCCTTTGCTTATAATTCATTCCTTGGGGAAAGTTTTAGAGAATAAATAAGCAATAGATTTACTCATGTTGTTATGCACAAGCAACAATATCAATTCATTTGACCTATTTTAAATGTTTACATTACTATGAGACAAACTTGGCTGTTGGAAATCCTGTTCCTTTAGATTGATTATCTCAAAAACACCAGACATAGTGAAAAACTAAACTTAGGAAAATACTATGCAATGGACTTTATTACTTGAGAGAATCTTAACAGGAGAATCTCCCGGAACAGTGCTTGATGCTCATATACTTAATTTTCAAGATATGAATAAATGGTAAGACATCTGTGAGTCTTCATATATGGCCATGACTTTCAAGGATCTTAAGTGTGAAAATTGTTCAGCCTGTCTTCAAATGTGACACTTTGCCTTCTGTCACTTTCAAGACATACTGTCACTGACAATATAATTTCCCATTCACTAAATGCTGCAGTGGATTTGCCACAGTCTGCTAGCTAATAGGTGCACAAGTAAGTAGTGTAGACTTCTAGGAGGCTCTTGCCAATTAAGAGGCTGGATATGCTAAAGGCTACTACAGAGAATAGAGTTTAAGGCTTGATGACTCTAGAGTAACATAAGAATAGCCTTAGCACCCTAAAGAAAACAGAGGAATGTTCTGCCCATAATTCAGCAGTTTTGTGGATTTTTCTGATGCAGTTCTTGTAAGCTGCCGAAGTAAATGAGTTTTCATCGACTGGTAGCACTCCGCAAGATGCCTGTTGTCTCATCAGCCTTTGGGTTAAAAGAAGTCAGTGTCTTGGTGCTTATGACCAATTTAAAGAGTCAAGAATCTAATGCAGACCCTGTGGAGCTGTACCTCATGCCCCCAAAGTCACAACGCAGTAGATAGCAAACACCATTACATATATGACTGTCTTAAGAGGGTTTTTTTTAAATAGTAAAACCTACTTGGGCCAACAGGGCAAACTCTTGAGATTATCAGAGGAGATAATTCTGAGGTATTTGTTTATAATTCTAAAATAAGAGGGTAGTAGTCTTCCTTTGGAGGAAAATTTGCTTCCTTTGTAGGCTATCAGAAGAGATTGAATACAGTGGCACAATCCCTTTCCTGCAATCGGGACTGATTTGTAGCTCAACCTTTTGGGCATACTTCTTCAAGGTATATGTGAAACCATGATACAACAGCTGGAAGTTGTAGTTAATCAGAATTCCTGTGTGTGTGAGAACGACCTCTGTCATTCAGCAAAGGCTGTGAGAACAGAAGAAATGTGTTGAAGGAAGCACTGTGTTAGCCTACTTTTTGGTGATTAGCAAGTGAAATTGCCTCTGAATACAGTTCTGAAGCCATTTAGTATAACTGGATTGTAGCCAGAGTGCTGGTTATGGTGTGAGAAATTAAATCTGTCCCTGAAGTGGAGGTTTGAGGTGACAGGACTGATTTAAGATATATTATGACAGTCACCTAGGCTTCAGAAATTAACCAATCCTGATCTAGCAGTTAGACTCATTATGGCAACAAGAACTGATTGCTCAGCCATTAAGAATGGTCTTCACCTATCACTGCTGTGTACAGGGTCATATTACTGGCATAACCTGAGAAAGGTCAAGACATTGCTGTAAAATATTTCTATTTTAAAAAGTTTAATTATTTTCCTAGTGTTCTTGTACTAATGAAATGGAGAGACAAAGTTCCTGTTGGTGTGACCCACAGGCTTCTCCCTAACTGAAGTCATCTTACTTCCATACAGGTTGAAAATGTGCAGGTCCTTTCCGTAGCACCCACTGGGGGATTGTTACAGACTTCCCTGGTATGTTTGTGTTGGGTCTCTGCATAAAGCATATCATGTGGTGGATCTTTCCACTACTTACAGGGAGCTTTTTAAAAAAGAGATAAAGCTACCTTTTACATGGGCAGATAATGATAGGACAAGGGGGAAAGGTTTCAAACTGAAATATGAGAGCTCTAGATAACATGTCAGGAAGAAATTCTTTACTCAGAGGGTAGTGAGGCACTAGAACACGTTGCCCAGAGAAGTTGTCAATGCCCCATTCCTGGAAGTGTTTAAGGTCAGGTTGCATGGGGTCCTAAGAAACCTGGTCTAATGGATGGCATCCCTGCCCATGGCAGAGGGGTAGGAACTAGATGATTTTCAAGACCTGTTTCAGCCCAAGCCTTTCTATGATTCTATGATCCTCCCTTTATGCTGTATTTCCAGGCTTTCCAAACTGTGACAGAACTTTGAACCATGATTAGAAGATCAAGTCCTCAAGCCTTAAAAATGTGTTAGGCATTTTCTGAGGATAAGGGTTGGGGGAAATTCCACCACCTAACAGATTTCAGTGTTCTCACAGGGAGCTCATTTTTTTACTTTCCTTCGTGAGTTTTTTGTAAACTTGAGCAAGCTGAGTTTAATTTTCCTCTGTATAGTTGAGATCTTTCTTTTTCCTGCACTTCTTGTGTCACTCATCCAAATGACTCAAGTCCTTTCCTCTCTTTGCTTCTGGCTCTATAATGCCAAGGCAACAAAGCTCCAAATTGAAAGTTTATGTTCTGAATGCTAATTGATGGAGCCTTGTTTGGGTTATGAAGTTATTTTTTGCTGGTCTGTGATGCTGTGACTGTCATGGTGCATTTCAAGGTGAATATACATTTTAAAGGGTAGATAGTCTCTGTGTACTTGAGGAGTTTAGCAGGAGAGTTCCTGGTTCTGAGGGATAAGCTGCCACTTGTGCCAGGTACTTTGATACAAAGTATTAAAGCTTCTTGAGGAGTTGGGGACCTTTTCACTCCCTCCAAGTACCTGAGAGGAGATTGTAGTGAGGTAACAAGTGACAAGATAAGAAGAAATGGTCTCAAGTAACACCAGAGGAAGTTTAGATTTCATCATTAGGAAAAACTTCACCAAAAGGGTGATCAGACATTGGAATAGGCTGTTCAGGGAAGTGATTTGAGTCAGCATCCCCTTACGTGTTCCAAAAATGTGGCATTTTGGTGATATGGTTTAGTGGTGGAGACATCAGTGTTAGGTTAATGGTTGGACTCAGTCCTAGAGGTCTTCTCCAATCTTAATGATTCTATGGCTTATGTGTGTTATGAGTCCTGCTAGCCAGAAAGGCCTTATGCTTCTGAGAATGTGCTGATGGCAGTAAGGCTCAAAGGACTTAAGCTAAGGAAAGTTAATTATTTACTCTGTTCCTGGCCTTTCCATATTTTTCTAATTTATTTATTATAAAAATATTTTTTCTCTTTATCAGTGACTACATTCTGAAAAATGAAATTGATGTAGGCAGCAAGATAATTCAGAAAATTCAGATTTACCAAATTAAACTGGATTTGTTAATTCCCCTTTATCTAAACCTCTGTAGTAATTATTTTCCCATGATACAATGATACAATTCATAGTGATGAAGACCATGCATCTATGTTTCTTAAACTACATTTTGTGAAATCCTTGTGGCAACATTCACTTTGAATACTTGACTTTCAGATGACTTAACTTTATTGTTTTAGGTTTTTTGCATTGATTTTTTTGCAATCTAGATTATGAACACTATTCCTAACATATTAAATATATTGAGTAAGCTTTTTAAAATAGTTGGTCTTGCATGTAAGCTTGAAAGTGTGAGATATTCAATATGCTGTGCATTTGCTACTACACTCTATTGATCCTCCTGCAATATATTAATAAAATAGTTTAGATTAAAAAGAGAAATGAGTGCTTATGGAAGTTAAAAACTGTTTATTTCTACACAAATTAGATTTATATTCAGAAGATTTACCAAATTTAACTGGGTTTGTCCATTCTGCTTTGTCCAAACCTCTATAGTAATTGCTTTCTTATGATTCATAGTATACGATTGACAGTATACAATTCATAGTGATGGAAATCATGTAAAATCGCATGTAAAATGTGATGGAGATCAAAGTCAGACCAGAAAAAAGACTAAGTGTGCATTTCAAGAGCTCTACCAACTATATGCTATTTGTACTTTGAGTATTGAAAATGAGATTTACATGGAGTGAGTTTTACATGAAACTGTTCAGCAGATAACTGTAAAAGGAATAGTCCTTCTTTTTTTTCAAGCACATGTATTTCTGATGATGATCCAACAAAATGTACATGAACTCACATATTTTTTGAGCTAGAAGATAATAGTACTGGAGTAAATAATGCTGCTTTTTTTGTGTTGTTTTTCTTAATTTAACTGTGTCCTATGGTTATCTGGAACTTCAGTTTTCTCAAGTCCAGCATCACTGTGCTGTCTGCAGTTTTAACTGACTTGGAAACCAAACACTGATGATTTTAGTTTGATTAATTTGATTATCCTTTTGGAATAGGGTTCTCTTTATATTTGGAACAGGTAAGGAAATAATTACTAAAAGGCTGCTTGAAATGGGATATAGATACTGTTTGTGGTATGAATGCTATCAAGACAGCTTCCTGAGCAGTCCACTTTGCATTGCCTGGTGGGAAGAGCTCTCCTTTCCCTTAGTGGTACCTGAGAAAATTAGTTTAAAAACAGCTGCATTATAAGATTGTTTTTTCAATATAAAACATGGCTTAGAAATGTCTAGTGCTTTTTTTTCTGACATGATTTAATTTATATACATAAGCTTAAAACTTTGAAAAAGAAAAAAATTACACACAAGTGTAGCATGTGTCTTCAAATTGCTTTCAGAGATGTTTTTAATACCCATCTCCGTACTGAGTTACTACAGAGTCAGGGCTTCAGGGTCAGCTGTGTCATGAAATCCTCAACTGGGAATTTGTTAAATGTACATCCAAATCGAAACGTCGTTGTGAACATCCTTGTGACCATTGATCTGCTTTCCACATTGCTCCAGCTAGACCATGCAAATTCTAGAATTTTCCAAGGCATATCTGACTTTGCAGAAGAGCCATGGATATTTAGCCTGTTGTGGCAGATCAGCATATGCTTCTGGAGCATTAATCACTCATGTAAATGTACAAATCTGAGGAGGCGTTGGTGTTGAGCTTTCAGTAATGCAGCCTTTTCCTTGCAGCTGTCTTGAAAGATCTCTGGACATATTGCCTTCCACATTTCATGTGTTGTAGAGATCCTTGACAGGGATCAGGATATTTCTGAAGTGGTTCATCAGCGTCTTTGAGAAAACTTTCAAAATGCACGTGGAGCACTGGATAGGTACTGCTTAAAGCCATGTTACTCAGTTTATCTGTCTTTTATTCAGTGCCATCCAATTTATGAGCTCCCATCACTGCTAATCAGTTATATTTCAATATTCTTAGATCATGCATGGACATAAATTGTGTTATACTACTTCTGAAAAATCTTTGTGCTGCTTTGCTCTAGAGTCTCTAACAGTCTCTAATAAAATAAATATACATCTGATTTTAAGAGATGGACGCATATGAAAATAGTACGTCTCAATAGATTTGTGATACATAGATACACTTAAAAAAAATAAATTATTTTACTTGGAAAATATACTTTAGGTCATTATGTTTTCCAAAACTTGTTTCATTGCTTCAGTGTGGTTCTTGCCTGCTTGCTCTTGCTCTCTCCTTAGCATTACAAGAAAGTGTTTTGAATAGCCTTTGATCATAAATTTGATCCCAGAGAGCTGTCTGCTGTACTGACTTATTTTTGCCTTATTAGGTGATTTTTGCAGTTCACAACTCCAGGAACTGTTGAGCTCCCTGGTTTTTCAATTCCTAAAGCTAAACGACAGCAGTTCAGTTCAGTTCTCGAGAGAAAGCTCTGTGGAATCAAATTACCTGGCGTGCAGTGACACTGCTGAGGTATTATTTCCATTCTGGAGGGAATGGAGCTGGTGGCTGCTGTAGGTGCTGGTGAGCAAAGACTTCATTTTTAATTAAAGAATCATTGCTTTTTGAGGAAAAGGAAATATACTTCAGTCCCATCTGAGGAAAGTTACGGCATTGTCTTCTGTGCTCTCATGGGTTCCCTCAAAATCAGATTAGTATGTCTTAGTAGAACAAAAGTACAAATGTGGTTTTGGAGCCAGGCATTACTTGTATTGCTTGGCATCAAAGCTGTGGTCTCCTGCAGGCAAGTGACATTGGTGAGATAAGAGTGGGAGGTATATATACCCTGTGGTATTTGCATTGGAACTGCAATAACCAGCAGAATGTGGCTGGTCATAGGGGCCTGGAGTGCAGCAGCCGCCTTTGTGATGTGATGTGAGGTGTGGCCAAAGAAACCAAAGGTCACCATTCATTTTTGAGGGGTCTGGGATGTTGGGAGCAAAGCAGAGCATGGCACAGTGCCATGAAGGGCAGGTCTTTGTTAGCCTGTTATGTAACGTGGAAGTAAAACATAATGTGGTAGTTAAATAATGCAGTCATTAAATGCAGCCCTTTGTTCCTTAATCAGAGAGTCATGAATACTCTAGCTGTGAGTCTGCCTGGCTCTGGGGTTCTTAACTGTGTTTGAAAAGCTTCAGTCAGGACCTTATAGAGCTTGAAAGGGCAGGCAGAGGCTTGAGGATCCTTCTTCAATTTTTCATAAGTTGTATTTATTGGATTCTTTCTTGAAGGTTTCTGTGGATTTTAGTCTTGTCTGGTTTTTTCCCTTCATTTTTGAGAGTTGGAGACTGTAGGTTTTGAGGCTGATATTTTGAACTTTTCACATCTCATCAGAATGCAGAGCTTTAAGAAAAATACCCATTATTGCACTGTAAAAGTTGGCAGCAGTGTGTTGCAGGAAATGGACTAATTGGGGAGGAAGGAACTTTCTCACTGTGCTGCCACATTGTACATCTTGTCTGACACATTTTGCTTAGTTTTGTTTGTCTTCTTTTAAGGCAACAACTTCACAGAATACTAGATTTTTTGATCTGATGAATCATTGATCTATATTAGGATAATTATGAATATTGTTATTGTGCTTCATTTAAATTACATATAAGAGTATTTTCTGCCTGGATAACTCCTATTATGAGTAGCATACTAGATTTTTACCCTTCTCACTAAATGACAATCAATGCAAAACCAGCACAATTTTTTTAAAAAAATCTTCATTTCATACAGTAGAAAATTTATACATAGTATAAATTATACAGAGGTTGTAGATAATACTGTTGGCTGCAGTGACTTGTGGCCTGTTAAGTCTCCTTTGCCCTTTTTTTAGTGCGTGAGTTATATTATTAAAGTTTTAATAAATGTAGTTCATATGTGCATTTTTAATGTCAGTGAATATATTTCTTGCCCCCAAGCCCACTGAAATTGTAGGGTGGGTTTTATATTCCAAATTCAATGTAGATTGCCTTTTAAAATTCACAGATATCAAATTGTTGGAAATAAAAACTCCATTTTATTAGTATAGTAAAATCATTCACAGTTATTGCAAACCAGAATGTATTTTTATTTTTTTTAGTTCTCCCTGCTAGCTTGTATTTATAAACACCTAAGATCCATACTGCATGTTTCAAGTCTGAACCGATTAAATCAATGTGACACGCTGAGGCTGGGCCAAGTCTTGTCTAATCAGCAGTCAGCACTGTTGCTCTGGCATGAGGCTCCCAAAAATAGAAACACAAGAAGTCAAACAAGTAAGTGGAAGGGCACTAAAAGAAAAAGTGCTGTTAATTCCACTGTTGACTTTTTGTCTAATGGATTCTTGTTCCCAGGCCACACTAAGTAAAGCAACTGGCATGGGGTGTGTTCCTGCAGATGGCTCAGCAGTGACACACGTGGCCCAGCTGGATGACAGGTGTTTGATTTGTGTTTCACAAGTCTCTCACACAAGACAGATTTTTTTTTTTACAGATACTGAGAAGCTAGTCAGCTAATGCTTTTTCTTCAGAATTAACATCCCCTTCACTATGCTCCCTTTCTATTGTGAATGACAGTTCTTCTGATTGTCCCACACACATGAAAATAACATGATGTTACTTTGCAATAAGACTGTGAACAGGAGAAATTAATTCATAATTAACTTTGTTTAATAGTTGTAACCTGTTACCTTCATACATGGAAGATGCACAGCATATTATTTGTAGCTATTTATAATAATATCTCAAGAAATAATTATTTAGCTGTCCATCTCACAGAATGAAAATTCACTTTAAAAGTATGAATGGAAGAAGAATGCCAGACTTCAGAGCTGTGGCCATTCTACTCTGTGTTAGTGTGTCTTCCCATAACATAACAAGGTTTGGGGACTTCATCAGACAGAGTAGCACAAACCTGGAGTAAATGAAATTCCCTGTGCAGTGGAGCATACAGTATTGATAAGTGCACCCAAGGCCATGAGGGAAGAGCAAAGGTGGGAAACTATTTAACAGATGGAAATTGTGTACAATGTGTACAATGCTATTCCTCAATGAATTTTTTAAGTTTTGTTGTATCTGCATTACACCACACTGCATAATTGGAGAGAGATTGTCTCAGTGGCAATCTGGGGGATGGGAGGGAATTGTGGTTTTTTTTCTAATGAGAAGAAGACATTTGTTAGTCAGTGCCATGATAGCAATTCTGCTAGCAAAAGCAGCAATGAAAATAGAAGATTAGCAGGATGATTCTGCCAATCATCTTTGATTAATGGGAACCTAAGCAGATAGGATGTGTAATGTAAGAGGCATTTCTCCATACTTTGGTCTAGACATTTTTGTCTTCTGGTACCCAGTCCATGAGTGGGAAAAAAGGTAAGGCTTCAGGATCTATTAAGAAAAATGTGTGACTCTCTGCATGTGACAGGGTTATACTGCCAGTGTTGTCAAACAGCCAGAAGAAATACCACTCTCTAGAATACAGTGTACTGGCATAACTTCTGCTGAACCACAGAAGAATGAGAAAGGAATGCAGCTGGAGAAATGGGTGTCAGAGTATTGTTGATTCTCTAAATAAACATTAAGCTTTAGTGAGAGGATGGTTAAAAACTCACACAAAAAGCTTGTGTCCCTCGCATAGCAGACAAGTTGCTGTCAGGCATCTCGGATGTAGTATGCAGAGCAAGCTAATAAGCCTCAAAGAGGTTAAGAAGAGGCCTGAAAGATAAAATTACAACCCTACTAGGCTGAGATGTCATCATTACCTACAGAGGTGCTCAAAATTTATGGAAATGGAGAGTTATCTTTAGAGAGTAGCTCCAGGACTCCTGTGCTGACAGTAGATCTCCTGATCCCAGATTCCCAGGTTTGTCTAGGTGAGTTGGAGTATAGATATTTGGTTGGTATATCCTCTTAATGTGTCTCCAAAACACAGTAAATGTCAAAAAACACTGTTTAGGAAGTGAGGAGAGATATTTCTTGGAAAAGCCTTAAAAATCTCTAAGTGGAGACCTGGAAACTGTACCTTGAACTGCTTTATTTATCAGTGGTTGAAAAGAGGTTTGCAACTACAAGCATACCAACAATATGTCATTTCAGGAAAAGTACTGATGTGACTTAGCTCTAGATTAGAAATTTCAATCTATAGGCAGTCCTATTTGTTTCTGATTTACCCTAAATGATTACTTTTTCTACTGCTTTTTTGCATATAATATCTGTTAAACATTGAAGGTTAAGCATTCATATCTGGTTAGACATTGAAGTTATTCTTTAATGGTCTGTAAGACTCACTCTTTTTTAGTGTAAACTTACATTTGTACCAGCTGAGAATCTGCCTCCTGAAACTTCAGATTATGGAAAAAGATAGTGATGATGATAATGATAATAATTCTCTTATAAAGAATAGCTTCTGAGATGTAAGAGGTTCACCAATGCTGTTTACATTCCTAATATAAACCTAGAGGTCCAACTATTATGTTGAGTATAATAGCCATAATATATTATACTATTTTTGAAAGACCTCAACAATATGTTCATATTGAATAATGCTCTTTAACATACATTTAGCATTATTGCATTTCAAATATTATTTGAGCAAGGCCAATTAGATTACTTTCCAGTTCTGTTGAAACTTTAATAGGATTTGGATTTGCTTTAACACTATGTTATGGTTGGATTAGCAATAAATTAATAGATGGTGTGTAGGTCAGGCAATTTTCCTTTTGACAGATCTGCTGTAAGGGAAAAAACACGGTTGCAATAAACTATGAGTTGTCCATGAGTACAAGATTGCTTCAAACTTTTTTCAACTGTGTTGCTTCAGATAATGGAAATATCCAACGGGCTAGACTTAATCTTTTAAACTGTTCACCTATAAGACTTTATAAATCTTTGAGAATCTTTTTCAGCCAGAAGCTTATTGGCATTTTCTCACTACTCTATGGAAAATGTTCTTGTAAATTTTATTTGCATTTTTTTTATGTTCTGTGTATAATGTCGTAGGTCAAATGAACTGGATTGATATCCAGCCCATGTTTAATTTGTGTCTGCACTGCATTTTTAAGTTGTCACCTCTGCAAGGACATGCAGTAGCAGTGAATACCTCTTGTAACTGCCAAAGGCAGAAAGAAGACCTACTGATAGCAGAGGGTCTGCTTCTGCTGATACATTTTTGAGGGCACAGAAACCAGTCCAAAAGACTTCAGTCAGTTTATTACCAAATCAAAAAGAAAGAAAGAAAGAAGAAGAAAATAAAAAAGGGGGGCAGTATATCTGGCTGTAGTTGTGCAGGACAGTAAAGGGAGTGATCCTTGCATCTTTGGTTTTTCAGAACAACTTCTCTGATTTCATCTGTTGGATTAAAATATTTTGTGGGAGGAAAATATAGGAACAAACTTTTGACTTATGTACTTTATACACAAAAATATGTTTTATGTATTTGAATATAGATATGCTTTATGTGTTTGAATATAGTATTGTGTGAGTTGCATCCTTTTTGAGACATGCTCATAGCAAAAAAAGGAAACAATGCCAACTAAAGAGAGTGCGGTCTGGAGGAAGGAGCCCTGTGGCCATGTTCTCTGATGCTCTGAACTACCCACAACTGCTGATTCTTTAGTCTGAATACAAAGCACCAAAACCTAGATTTTCAAGTGTCATTTAATTTGGAGTATATTAAATCCAATTGCCTGAATGAATAGGCAAGTCAGTCTTGTCCCAAAGATGAGTAACGGGAAGTGATGGGAATGAGGAAAAACTGGTGCCTTCTGAACTCAGTCTATGTTATAATACGCAAGTGAGATCAGTAAGGTATTGCCATTTGCCTTTCTCTTGAGCAGTTACTTAACATGAGCCCCCTAACCTGCCCTGACCCCCTTGTCCAAACTATGGTGTATCTTCTCCACTGGGGCTGCTGTGGAAGCAGGACAGAGCAAAGGAAATGAACTATTTACCTGTTACAAGCCCTTTTTCATAAAGATATTTTAAGGGAGGGTCTTATTCTTGCTCACATGGATCAAGTTTGCATCAAGGATAGTACTGAGCAAGTACTCAGGAAGTGCTGGTAGCTCAGCAGTAACCAAGAATGAAAGACTTGGTAGATGCAGTGAAAACATCATAATGTTCAGCAGAAAGTTCTTGACACTACTAACCCAGGAAATTCATGGGGCAAGTTTTAATAAATATATTTTGAATGTATTTTTATGTGACTAATATTCTATCAGATGATCCTAACCATTAACATGAGCCTGTTTAAAGAAACAAGGAAAATATTCCAGTAGGCTAAGAAAGGTGTCATATAATGGACTGTAATTGGTGTGGGATTTTTATCTGCTCAAGGCAAAGCTTTGCCCTTGCTGGTGGCTCTGCACTGGCCGGGTACGTGCTCCATGGGGGAGGATGCTTCTGAAGCCCACTGACAGTACATTGTTGAACATTCCGCTCCATTTCTGCAATGCTAAAAATAGTTGTCCTCATTTTAAAACACCAGGCTATTAGATTATTCCAAGGGTCTGGCATACTTAGACTAATGGAAGGCATATCCATAAATTATCAAAACACTATGTAGTGTTTGACTGTGCTGATTTTGCTTCTATTAAGATGAGTTTCCTTGCTAGTAACCCTGGAGTATCAAGCCTATTTTATAAATCAAACTACTGGCAGTGCCCCAGTAAATTTAAAAATAAAAAAGTTTGGTTTTCATGTTGAGAATGGAGAAGCATTTGAGTGCTTCTCGGTGGCTGTTTTTTGGTTTTTTAATTTCGCAGAATCATGTCTGAACAATGCTTTAAGTATTTTACAGTAATTGTTTCTCTTTCCCAGCCTTGAAGAAAATCTCATGAAGTTCCAGCATGTTTGCCATTATAAATCTTGTTAGTGCCTGAAATAGTCCAAATAGCAAAATGCATTCCAAGTGATTGATACAAGTTTCTTTCAACACTTGGGTTTTTTTGGTTCCTTTTCTTTTTTTGTGTGCGTGCATGCATGTGTGTGTGTGTTCAGATAATGTGATTTCTAATTCATTTTTTGCTACCATATCATTTGATAGTACAGGTAACAATCTCCTCATAAAATTCATATGCTTGTATGTTAAGATGGCCTCTCCTTTTATTATTTTTATTTTTTTTAGTGTGATAGTCCTTTATTTGGGGAGAGGAAATAGCTAAATGTAGAAATCAAGGTATAAAAACTGATGTAAATGCATTCTAAGACAGTTGTTATATACATACATACAAACCGTCTTACTCTACTTGCAAAATTCTTAGGTATAAGCCAAACCTCTAATTTTAAAAGGTGTTGCAGTGCAATTATAACCTGAAAAACAAATAAATTAAAAAAATATTAAGGCCCATGTTTATAAATACATTACACATTTCCAAAACAGTTAAAACAATCACAACATCAATAATTTTAAATTTAATAAAAATCAATACTGATGATATTGATGTGAAAGTGTATTTTTGCGTTGTTGTGTTGAAGAAATAATAATTTTTAGAGCACTGATTAAACAATGCAAAACAAAAGACCTAGGGCTTGTCTTCATAAAAAACCATTGTGATTGTGTTTCAGGGGTGTTTTTCTAGCTTATTTTCTAGCTTTTTCTATCCAGTATAGCAGGGAAGATGAAATGTTATTATCTGGTAGCAGACTATAAAGAATTTTTCACAATCCATCCTGTAAATCTAGAGAAAATGAAGGGCTAACAATTATTTTTAATGATTAATTAGATTTTTTCCCCAGTATGCTACCATGTATTGTTACAGATGGGAGCAGGAAAGAAGACGTTGGAATCTGTGCCATGAGTGGAGTTAAAAAACGCCATTTTAGCAAGCTATTTTAAGATGTATTTTAATTGTTGTGTGTCATGAGGTCTTTGTATTTATTTGCTTAATTATTTGTATCATTCTGATGAATAACCGTTCTTTTATTGGCTCTTTCTGTTTTTAAGAGAGACTGGAGTTTTTCCTTTGTCTCTGTTCTTTTTGTGTCTGTGAGGCATTTGTCTCCTGCTTGGCTTGGAATCAAACAAGTGAACTTTCAAAACTTTCTTTTGTTGCTGAATTTTGGCATGGACAGAAAACTCGGGTGGTGTGCAAGTTACTGGGGCCAGCTTCTGTCAAGGACATCAGATCCATGCATGGAATGGAGAAAGCATTTCAATTTAGATTCTTTTAATAAGACTTCTGAGCTCCTATTAGAAGCCATATGAGCACAGATGAACTCTACCAGAATTTAGCTCAGTAACTATAGTTTAATTATGACAAAAATTATTGTATTCATGGTGGCATATTTCATGAATCTGTAAATGGAGGTTGGTTCTTAGCTTTCAGTGGAAGAGCCAGATTCTTACTAGGTCTGTAATTATTTAATATACTTTGCAAAGAAGAAATGGAAAAGGAAATTACTGCAATATTTTATATTTTAATTCTAAATGAGATATTACTAAGCTTTTAACTATACCTTTTCCTTGTAAAGCTGTATAATAAATGCAGAACTGAATTGTCTGTAGCTCTCAACTCAGTTCTTGATTTATGGATTTCTTTTGTTCAAATACTCCTTATTCAAATGTTGAAGAGGAAGTTTACTGTGTTACTCAGCTTGAATAGCTACCTTTTAAAAACATCCTTGATTAACAAGGTATTTGGTTTTACTTATGCTCAATACTTATTTCTGTATGTAACTTCTAAGCACCTGGTTCCCTGAATGGAATGAATGGAATTTGCAAACTCAAACCAGATCCTTAATTTTCATGGACACTGTAAGGAGAAAGTAATTTGGGAGCCAGGGGTGACAGTCAGCTGTACAGATGACTTACTTTGCTCTTTTTTAAAAACATGAGTTAAAGGACACAGTAAATTAACAGCCTATATAAGACATTCACTTGGGAAGTAGGGCAAACCTGCCTGGTTACTGAGGATCAGGATTTGCATTTCTTTCTGCTGAGTAAGCTGGGCACTTGGAGATGAACTAAAGATCTGAAACGCCCCTTTGAGCAGAGCCTAGAAACCAGCAGTCAGCCTTGTGCATATAGTTCCCTGATGGACCTAGTGGTTTAAGGCTAGGTCCCTGTGTGCTCAAGTGCCTGATACATACTGGGGAGACAGTGGAAGCTGTGGTACACTTGTTGGGGTTTTAGGTCTCCTTCCTTTACATCTTCTGGACTGTCTTCCTCAGAATAGGGCCTGAAATAAAGCCTGAGAAAGTTTTTCATGTGATCAAAATTCTCTAAATTTTGTTGTCCAGTTGTCTGAAGCAACCTATGGCTATATCTGCTACAGAATTACATAACCTGTAATTGGTAATGGCCTATTATTTTGAAAGTGAAAAACATTAACCAAATACAAGGCAACAGATGTAAATAACCATAGAAAAGAATTCAGCAATTCCACGGAAAAGGAATGAGAAACAATATATATCCAGACCCCTTTTTCTCTTTATTTAGCTCAGTCATGAGTTGAGTCTGTAAAATGACGGCTGTGTACAGTTTGTTTCAGGGGGAATCTGGCTTAGTAGGTGCTTCTGGCAAACCCAGTCTTACTGACTCTAAAGTAGAAGAGGAACCAAACAAATACCCAAACAAACAAAGAAAAGTTTCATTCTAATCATTTGCAATCTCAACATCCTTTTTACTAGCTGTCCAGTATCTACTTAAATGGTACTTGAATTACAGATCCAGTTTCTGAGTTATATAACGTGACAGAGGAACTTTACCATTGGCTTCTCTGTCAAAAGAGAAAGGACATGTGGTGCTGGGGTACAAACCTGCCCAGCAGTATTATTTTGCATTAAGACCAGTTTCCTAAATCTTCAAATTGTACAGGACTTTTCAAGTACAAGGTTACAGATTTAAAAATTTGAAATTTGAGACTCCTAAGATCTCAGCAAAATGAGATGAGGAGCAGCACTTCTTCCACTTTTCCATTTTTATCTTTTGCTCCTTTCCAGAAGTGGAATGTTGTAGGAAGGCTAGAACTTGCAAAAAGAGACATATTTATTATAGACCTTGCTGTTAATACTTGTTAAAATTTCCCCTTTTCATGGTCAGATTTTTTGTTGATTGCAGATGGTTTTAATCGCAAATTTGGAATTTGGAATGAAATCCTAATGTCTGTCCAGCTAATAACTTTTAGAAAATTGTAGAGGAAATAGTTCCGCTGCTTCAACAAATTAGGAGACCACACAAAAAATTCCCCATTATTTTGTTGTTATTAAAATTTCAAGAAAATGTTCTGCAACATGACCTTGATGCAATTTGTGTATCTTTAGGGCAGACACTTCCTGTAATATAGCACAAGGGGAAGGAAGGAAGGTAGGAAGGAAGGAAGGAACTAATTTTCTGCAGATGAGGTAGCCAGCAACAAGACTACCACAGTCTATTAATTTCTATATTCAAAGGCAGGATGTCACTGACTTGTACTGCAGGCATATTTAAAACACTGAAAATCAGATCAACAATCCTGCAGTGAGTATCAGGACAAGCAATCAATGATTGTCCATGAAAAACTTGTGTGAAATGTTTTGCTTATCTTAATATCAGTGTTATTCCACACAGAGGAGAATTTAAGTCAGTCATACATGTGGTACTTTTTAAATTTCATTCTTTTATTTCTGCAGCACTTGAATTCTTTGAAGTAAGTTACCCGTGGCTAATACTATTGTGTTTTTATACTGTCAAGTGGAAATTTCCTGGACTTCTTTACCTACATTTTGTTGACTATATTTCTTATTATCTCTAATTTGGAATATTTTGGGTTTTAAATTCAAGTATGTGCAAAAAGTCTGGGCTATTTCTGAAACATAAGGCATTGTTGATCACAAACATTGGTACAGGCAAGAACTGACTTGTTGAACAGCAACATTGCTGAAAATAATGGGCAGGTAGACACAGGCCTGAATTATGAGGTAACAGAGTTCTCCTACTGAAATAAAATAAACCACATATTGGACTAGATAATTAAAACTGCACCTAGCAGATCAAGGGGGAGATATTTTCCCTTCTTTGCTTGGTGGTGCTGCACCTGGTCCTCCACCCTCACTTCCACAAGAGATGTGGAAAAACCAGAAAGGGTCCAGCAGGGAATTAGTTTATGTTCAGGAGCCTAGAAAAAAAGACACCTGAGGAGAGTTTTCAAGGAGAAAATTTTTTGAGTCTGGCAAAGAGGAAGCCAAGGGGTGATTGAAATTGTCCTGCAAATCTGAGGAGCCTAGCTGGTTAATCTTCAAGGACAGCTTCCTAAAACCCCAAGAACACTCCGTGTTGTTATTCAGGGAGTTGAGTGAGTATGGCAGAAGGCCAGCATGGATAAGCAAGATGCTTCTGACTGACCTCAGACAGAAAAGAAAGTAAACAGTGGAAGCATGGGTGAGGAACCCAGAAGGAACATAGAAACACTGCCAGAGCATGTGGTGATGGAGTTAGGAAACCAGAAACTCATCTGGAATTGAAACTAATAAGAGAGTTTTAAGGGCAGCATGAAGGGCTTCTGTTAAGTGCATCCACAGCAAAAACAAAGCTGAAAAAAGCATTGACCTGCTGCTTAATGGGGTGGGGGATGTGGAAAAGGCTGAGAGTACCCAATTTTTTTTTCACCTTGTTTTTTTCTCTAATAAGTTTTGCCCTCAGACCTCCCAGATTACTTAAGCATGTTAGCAGAGAGTGTGATGATGAACCACTGGCCACCAAAGCCGAAAAGAGTGTTAAGGAGCACTTAAGCTACTTGGATGCTTGCAAGATACCAAACATTATGCATCCAGGGGTGATGGGGCAGCTGGCTGATGTCACTGCAGGGTTGCCCTCTGTCATTATCAAAAAATTATGATAACTAGGGAAGGCCACTGATGACTGGAAACAAGCAAACATCATGTCCGTCTTCAAGAAGGATCCATTGAACTTCAGGACAGTCGCCCCCACCTCTGTCCTTGGAAAAATTATGTAGCAAATCCTGGAAGGTATGTCTGAACAGAGGAAGGATTAGAAGGTCACTGCGAACAGCCAGCATGGATTTACCAAGGACAAATCACACTGACCAGCCTGATTGCCTACTCTGATAAAAAGACTGTCAGTGTGGATTAGGGGAGAGCAGTGGATGTTGTATACCTTGATTTCAGCCAGGCTTTTGGCATAGTCTTCAGACATATAATTACACTAGGTTCTGTGAGGTTCTGACTGGATAAATGAAAAACAGAGTGGGTGGAAGATTGGGGTCAAAGGTGGAATGATGCTAGGCAGTCTGACTGCTACCTAATAACAAATGTCATACCCCATGAGGCAATACTGGATATTATTTAATGTCCTTATTAATAACATGGATGATGGGGTTCTCAGCAAGTTCGTGGATGTTATCAAATGCAGGGTAGTAGTCAGTGCACTGGAAGGTAGGCCAGAAATTATATTCTCAGCATGCTGGAGAAAATAACTATCACGGAACTCTTCAAGTTAAGCAAAGGCAAACATGAGGGCCTGCCTCTGAGAAGGAATACCCTCCTGCCACAGTACAGGCCAGGGGCCAAATTTCTAGAAAGCAGCTCTACAGACAGGGAGTTGGGAGTTCTGCTGGACACCCTTTGTTTGAATAAGGCCAAAGGCATTAGCACCATGCCTTAGCAGGTGCATGTCCAGCAGACCAGAGGAGTGATTGGTGAGTGCTTGTGAGACCACATCTGGAGTTCTGCATCCACTTTGGAGCTCCCTGGAGAGGATAAAGAGCAGCTCCTTGGGCTGGGTCCAGCGGAGGCCCACCAAGATGGCCAAGACTTGAAGGCCATGATGTAAGAGGGGAGGCTGAGGGAGCTGGGCTTGTTCAGCCTTGAGGTGAGATGATTTGGAAAGTGGTAGTGTGCTGACTCATTGCTGGCCGTAAATACTGGGTGGGTGTGGAAAAGCCAGAGTCAGACTCCTATCAGAGGTGTACAATGAAAGGATGAGAGGCAATGAATACAAGCTAAAATTAGAGAAATGTTGACTCTGTCTCAGAATAATTTTGATATAATGAATTCAGGATTGAGTAAAAACATAAATGGGAGAGCTAAATGAAGAAAACACTTCCATGAATTTTTTTAGAATAAATGTTACCTGTATTGTGTGTCCAGCAGTAGGGGAAAAATGGGAATCGTAAAACAGTCCAGGTTGGAAGGGGCTTCAAAAGAATATCTGACATGACTTTTCACAAAAAAGGAAACTAGACAAACTGAACAGAAATCATATACACTTGTAAATTATTTCAGGAATTAGCCTCTCATTTTTAGGTGAAGACATGCAAAAGTTTATTTCACTAGATACCATTTTGTATGCTCAGTCTTGGGCTTCTAAAATTGAGCTGTTGATTGTATAAGCCACCCCTGCCAAAACAAAAAAGTTAAAGGGAGCCACTGTAGGAAGTGACGAAAAGTCCAGAACTATTTGATAATTTATACTTCTGCACACCTCCAAAGCTTTGAATTTAATTCCCAGATGTGTAGCACATGATCAGTACACGATACATTACTTGAAAGATTTGACAAAACGCTGCTAGAAATTTTGCAAGTTATAGCCAACTGTTCTAGTTCACCTCACTTAAACCTTAGACTTCTATTTAAGGAAATTACAGTCTTGAAGGGTGAAAGAATGTTTAGACATTGCTCTGTCTAGTTTTTTTAAAGGAATTTTAAAAAACACCGTAAGCTTTCCCTTGGATATTTTCCACTCTTTTCATCTACAGATGTATAAAAAAATCACGTGTGTTGTAATGAGGCCATGAGACAGAATTCTGGAGACTGGAAAATACATGCAAACAATCTCCTGCTAGATGATTTGAGGTATAAAGAAAAAGTTTGCATTTTTTTAATTAGGTCATCTTTGTGCTGTCTGTACCTAATTTTGCCCATCTGTCTCACAAAACATGCAAGTACATATTAATAAAAACCTAGAGCAGGTGTTATTTTTTATAATGTAGACAGACTGCAGATTGCATTTGATGAAGATGTTAACATAGTAAGATTGCACACAATGATTCTTTTCTGAGGTAAAAGTTAGGAAATTAGAGCTGGAAAGAGCATTATAATAGGCCTTTTTATTGAAATACCATCAAACAAAGTATCCAATCTACTGAAATAATCTGAGCTTGAGTTAATAGTTTAAAACTCACCCCTTCTGTGTTTTCTCTTTCTTTACTTTGGTTTGTTTTTAATACTTGGGTAATTTGATATGGCTTTCAAAGTGAAAAAAGTTAGTTCTCATAAATCATATCTGTATATTTTTTAAATTGATCTGGGTTGGAGACCTGCACAGTTGACTAGTCATATTTAAAAATTAAAATTAATGTATTAATAAGAATAAATGTGTTAAAATTGGTTCTGCAGAAGAATAGAAGTACTTTAATAAATAGGTCTAGAGTCAATAAATAGTTGAGCGTTTTTAAAGCTGAGAAAATCCCTTAGGATGAATGGAAAAATAAATTACTCCTATTAACTGACAAAACTATGAAAAGCGATATCATTTTTTGTAGACATTTCACACCTTTTTGAATGAGAGACCATCAGCATCCAAATTGTTTCATTTTTGTCTTATAATAAAAGTTCAGTGCAGTAAAATTATTTTAAAGAATACAATTACTTGAACAATATTTGTTTGAGATTTGTATTTTATCCTTTTGTGTTCCAGGGTGAACGTGGCTTTCCAGGTAGTAAAGGTGAAGAAGGTGAAAAGGTAAATTATTCTGTCCATGTAATTTATTGTTTTACATGGCCAACGAAGAGCTTTGTTCTGAGTGTCTACCTTAACCCTTTATATAATAAAATTCTTAAATTTTTGACCTGCAGATGCTTAAGAATGAGAAGTTCTTTATGTATTTATTGAGTGCCATCAGGGCTTTTTTTAGATTTTTTTTTTCCTATAAGAAAGTTTTATGAGGAACCAACAGAACCTCTGCAGTGGCAAGAAATAGTTCAATAGCTGGTATTAAAATGGGAGCAAACTGGCCTTGTGAAAGGCTGTCTTGCCTGATAGAATGCCAGCATTGGGTGGCATTAGATGATGCAACACAATCTTCTTGTGTTACTTCTGACAGGTAAGTCTTCCTAGATCATCAATCAAAGGCAAGTAAAGTGTGTTGAAGGACAAGTGGAAGGAAGAGCCAGATACCTGCTTGTCTAATAGGAAATAAAGTAATGGTGGTGATAGTTTATGGTTGTAACTTCAGTTCTTAACCATGTTCATGCCTGTTTACTGGTTTCTCACTAGTTTTGGCTGGTTTGGATTAGGCAACCTGAAATAAGGGTCTTTTCTTGAAACAGGTAGTTTCTCTGTGCTTCAGCCCACTATCTAAAAGGGGTGCAGAAAAGCATTCCTGCTGAATTTATATATCATAAAGATGAAGAATGACGGAAGCTGACATTCTGGCAATATTCAGACTGATGAAAATAGAGAGTAGGTGGCAGCTTCTGAATTTAAAAAAGTGTAATATATTTTTGAGTTAGGCTGCTTTGGACATGGATATATTCACTCACCCACCATACCTCTTCAGAAGTGTCAGACAGCTTTCCGTGTTCATATTTTAAAGAAAGCATGCTGTGGGTTAACAGAATTGAAGCAGATTTAAAATGTAGAGGATTTTTTAGGAGCAAGTATCCCATTAGCCAAGAAGCAAGAAGTATCAGAAGTAAAAACCAGCATCCATAGCAACTAACATTTATAATGTGAGAATTCAGCCTCTAAAAAAACCACTTGTTAAACTTGAGTGTTTCTAACTCCAGTGACAGATCGTATTTCCTTGGTAGTATCACTATTCATCAGTTCTGAAAAGTTTGTGGATTTTTTTTATTTTTTTTCTTCTCCCCATAATTGCTCTGTAGCTGTGCTGTGCTCTCCTTGAGTTTTATGAATAAGTTGTGTTTGAGCACAGACACATGGTTCCAGCTGTTGCTGCCACTCTCTTTGCTTGATTTCTCTTATTTTAAAGCAGAGATAAAATGACCCAACCACTGGTAGTCACATTTTTCTTATGTGGAAGTTAAACCAGCATGCTTAGACCATTTTTTTGTCTTGTAAATTTAGATGACAATTAAAAGGTCTCATTTAAAAATACTTCCAGTGTTTATTGTTATGTTTACTATTATTTATTATTAATGCTGCATTCTACTGCCCTTCAAATTAAAGGAAGTACAAGAGTGAAAGGATCTTTATTTACTAGTGATCACTAAAAATAATTTGGGCTAGTCTAATCAGAAGCGACTCAAGGTATTTGTGTAGGAAGCATGTGTTTTAAGGCTAGGGGAATTAGGTCTTTAGCAATTATTCATTTCAGCTTTAATTCAAGTAATTGTTTAAGAATAACGATGTGGAGTTTCAGCTACTAAGCTCCAGTATAAAAAAAATACCAACACACTTGCATTTTGACATAGCAGCACAAAATGAAATAGTTATACTATTTTTTGTGTAACAAACATAATTTCAAAGCCTGAAATGGAAAATTTTCCTATTACCAAAAGTTATGCATAATATTGCACATTAAGGAACAAAGTTTTTGCAGATTCTATTTTGCATATCACCTTGGGTGGGACACAGCTATCTCAACATGGGATACTTGACATTCCAAACTCCCCGCAGAAGTACATGGAAGTGAACCATCCTCTACTTTTGGTTTAGCGATCCTATCATTTAGTAGGATTGAACACTTGAAATCAACTCAGCCTTATACCTCATCTCATCAAAAAAAAAAAAAAATAGGTGTTTTTTTGTATTATGTTCTGCTTTGGCAAAGCCTTGGGGACATCAGAGAGACAGAGACAACTGAGATGACAGTGCATGATCATTTGTACATTACAGTTATGGGAAGCATCTACAATGTAAATTATTGAGGGAGATTCCTTTATGCTGTTTAAGAATTTCTCTTACCACACTTGGTTCTTCTTGAGGAATCCAAAAGTCTTATTCTGCTTTTGATCATGGCTGAACGTGGTTCTCTCTTACAGAAGCCAATAGTGGTACAGGAAGTACAGACTATGAAGGAGTTACATTGCAAGTTTTCCCTCCATGGGAAATATACTCCCACTATGAATTTATTTTAATTCTCCTTTGTATTCTGTTTTCTTTGTGTTACATAGATTATGACACTCTTATATGATAGTCTTATATCTGCAACAAAAACATTGATTTACCCTTTTATAGCATGACTGAAAAAGTATATGCTGAGAGCAGTTTTAATTGGTTTGCTGCCAAGTAGGCAGATTATATCATGGGGATCTGTTCTCCTTCTAATACTGCTTAGAATTTAATTTTACAGTATGGGATAGAAAATATGACTATTGCATTTCATAATGATAGGAAGCCAGAGGGTACCGATAATAATTAGAAGAAAGCTTTAAAATACAGAATGTTCTTGGTAAACCAGAGACGTGGCCTGAAAAGAAAAGTGAAATTGCAACTGAAAGACTAAGATGTTCCAAAGTGAAGTATTGTCTGCAACACTAATTTAAAAGTTCTATTAAAAAGTGCTATTTGGTATTGATATGACTTCAATTTTATAGATTTTGAAAGGCAAGCACTGAGAATGACTGTTCAGGAACACAGAACCTTTGAGGAAGGATTGATTGACTCTTAGTGTGGAGTCAGCTGAAAATATGTGAACAGTCTTCAAATACATAACATTGCTGCAAGGAGGAAAGAAATGGTCTGTTTGTGTGTCTGTAGTGCGTGCAGAGCAGTGGGCTGGAAATGCAGCAAGGAAGATGCTGTGTAGCCATTAGGAAAAGGGGTTTTAATTTTAACACTGTTGTTTGTTATGGAAGTAATTTCCTCTTCCAGTGGTCTGCAATTTTTATCCCAGTAACACAAAAGGGAAAAAACTAAAGACTTGCTTCATGAAAACACAGGAGATGAAATTATCTTAAATGACTTTGCCATTTTCTGTTAATAGCATGAAAATGATGCAAGGTACACTTATTTCTAATTTGATAAGCACAGAGAACAGCGAGACAGTTTCTTTTTGAGCATAATACTTGTTTGGGTTTAATGTCCAGTTAATAGTTTTCCGTGGTAGGACTGTAAACAAGTTGCCCAAAGTGGTTTTCCAGCAGCAAATTTTCCTTGAGGTTTTCAAGGCAAGTCCTGAGCAATCTGGCCTGATTAACAAGTTTGGGTCTGGATTTCAACCTCTGTAGGTTCAAGATCTTGGACCTATCTTGAAACTTGCAGAGGTTGAAATCTTATTTATTATTACTTATTTTGATACTAGAAGTATGTTCATCACTTGAGGGTTGGAACAGGCCCAGTGCCTGTAAGCTAGGTTGGTGGAAAAGTCCTTTGAGATCATTAAGTCCAACCTATGACCTAACACTACCTTATTCACTAGACCGTGGCAGTAAGTACCACATCCAGTCTTTTTTTAAACACTTCCAGGGACAGGGACTCCACCACCTCTCTAGACAGCCCATTCCAATGCCCAGTCACTCCTTCTGTGAAGGACGTGTCCACCCTAAATATCCAAATTAAAAAAATAGCCTCTATGATACCTTTTTCCTTTGTTAAATCTATAATTCTCTTACCTCCTGGCTATTGCTTTCTTTGGTCACTCCAGTTAGTACTCTAACTAGGTCCCCCACTTTTTCTGTCGTCTTGCATACCTTTTTGGTTACAACATGTATTTTCTTTAGTACAGTTTACAGATATGATTCTTTCTGTAAATGCGCTGGAACACTGAGAATTCAATTTTCTGGGGTACATGGAATGTGAACGCCATATAGATTTTGTTGACATTTAGCAGTATATGTGGAATAAATCTTAATTTTATTTGAAACAGTGGTGATAGAAAAGCCAACACATTTACATGTTAATTATAGCTGAGCAAATGTGACTTGTTTGTCACTAATAGATAATAGTCATTTCATAGAGCTGGGAACCCTAAATTCCTTGCCTTGCTTAGCTATTTCAAAATGCTAGTATAAAATCACTATTTGTATTTTAAGTCAGAGAGGCAAGGTGTGCTGTTATATAATGAAATCACAGGACTAGCTGATATCTCAGAAGACTTGGAAGTTGTGACAGTGGGAGGATTGCTGTGCTCTGGAGAGGAACTCTTCAATTGCAGTTTCTCTGGACTGGCTGCCTTCCTTCATAAAGCATATTCCCTTTCTTCTCACACTTGAAGTAGAGGAGTTTAAAACTGGATGTCATTGGACCTGAGATATGTAGCAGTTTATGTGCTGTGATATGCACTTGTAAACACTTGATCTCTGGTAAAGTTATTATTTTATGGTAATTCTGTGATTAATATTTCTCAGTAAAATTATATTAAAAAGTTACATGTATTTGAAAAAAGGAAACTTTGAGAATAAAACCATAATGATAGTTAGTTATCATTTCCAGAGTTTTACATTTTTTACATTACATTTTCCTTGTCCTAATTGTGCTTTGGCCTGTGTATACATATTAGAAGAGAGGAGGAGTCTGGGGCTTGTCCAACTTAAATGTAGAAAAAAATTTCATCTGCCTAATTTTTTTCTAAACTCAGGATGTTCTTTGTATATCTTTACTATTTTCTGAAGTACAATTTGAATTATCCCAGGAAACAGGGCTTCATCTATTTCCTTCAGAAGACAATTCCTAATAGATCTTAGTGTCAAGAAGATTTCCTGGAGGTTCAACATTTTCTACTTCATCTTATAACACCTAATAAAATATTCCTCTGTCTATCTTCTATCCATCCAGTGCACACAAGGCTATAAACTTCCATGGTGTCCCAGGTGTAGTCATTTGTTTGAATCTTCAATATGTTCTTCTTAAATAACCATAAGGAAATGAAGAAAGAACTACCTTTCCTAGATCTAACATGTTGGTTTGAAGCTAGTCATTATTAGTGTTTCTAATATTTTAATATCTGTATCATAAATTTCAGTGGTAAAACCAGACAGCTCAAGTACTGGGGAAGCTTCCAATTTACTTGAAAAATAGAAGCTATTGCACATAAATAGAAGATAAAGGTCTATAATTAAAAATACAAAAAAACTACAATTAAGAGAAGCAGTTAGTGTATTAATAGAGTTCTGTTTATGAGCTGTAGATTCTGCTAGAAATGCTTCATTCTGAGCAAAAGATTAGAAGAGTAAATTCCATAAACTGCATATCTTGGTGTAACTACGGACACTACCTGCTCTTAATGTTTTTGGAGTAATTGAAGAATGTGCAATTTGCATTATAGACTTAGGATCTTGTTCCCTAGTTTGTTTGGATGTGAGTGGAGTTGGTGCCACTGTGCTTAAAATTTGTCTGTTACCTGTGCTAACTCTCAATGCAGATACTTTATTGGGGCAGGGAGAAGGATATTTGAAATCTTTGAGATCCTGTTTCATGCAGGTGAGACAGAGTACTTTACCAGCTGGATATAAATGTGAACAGAGATTTTTCATACTTGGCTCCTAATGCTATATAGGGAAATACACAAGTTTTCTCTTTCTCATCTTGTAAAAAGTCACCTCTTTGCATCTTCTTTTATTTCTCTCCCTGAAATATATGCAGTCATGTTGGCATCCTAGTAAGCTAAACATTACCTTATCAGGTATTTCTGTGGTATTTGGCTTGATCTGGCCATCTTCCTGTTGTTTAATGCTCTTGCCCTTTGAAACAGGCTTAATCAAAAGTGTCTGTTGGGAATAGTGCCTAGCCTATGCTAACTTTTGAACTGTGCCTGCAAATTATCTGAGGAAATGCTAACTGGACTCATTGAGATGGCTGCAAAAAGCTTTCACAGCTGGGGTCTATCAATTAAATGATACAGATGAGCAAGTCCCCAGGTCCCAAGCTTTATCACTGTTTAATTCACTTACACATACCCATTTGGTCAGATTAAAGGTTCATCAGGCTCAGCATCCTGCCTCTAATGATAGCCTGAAGTGGTGCCCTGGGGACAAGCATAAGGACAAAGTAAGCAAGTATAATACTCTTCCAGCTTTCAATTATTGGAGATTGTATCTCAGCAGATGTGTTTTCAGTGAATTTAGTAGTCTTCAATGGACTTTCCTCCCCCTAGAAAGTACAGTCTTCTCCTGGATTCATGTAAACTTTGAGCATCTGCAATATCCTGTGGTGAGAAATTGCACCATTTATCTTTGTGTTTGAAGAACTACTTCCTTTTGTTTATTTGAAACCCGCTTCCTCTTAATTTGATTTGGTGTCCCCTACTTTTTCAGAGGGTTCCTGTTCTCTTCTTCAGTATCAATGGAGAATCAATAAGCATCTATTACACATTCCTGAGCTGTCTCTTCCAAACTGAAGAATATCAGTTTACTTAGTGCCTCCCCCTATGAAAAATGTTCTGTATAGAGTCATCCTAATTAACTGTTGCTAACTAACAGCAACTAACTGTTGCTTGTGGATATTACTGAGTTCTGTTCCACTGTATAAAGAAAAGACAAGTCTATGTTATATCACAGTGAAATTCTTTGGTTTATTCTCTGTGCCTTCTTGTCTCCCCACAGGGACTTTTCTATCCTCTCTTTAGCTTTGAGTGTGGCCTCAAGATCTCATTCTTGATCCTTTTGAACTGGTCATTAACAATCACTGCATTTAGGAAGTTATGTTTGTATTCACAGGTGTTATGGCTACATAGGGGATATAAGGATTTTCCAATCTTCATCATTCGATGTATATCTACACTGAACTTCATTTGTCCTCTTGCCATGTCATTTCACCTTATAATGACTGTACTGATTTTGTCACAGTTCATCCTCATCTGTTTTATCCTTTATAATTTGGGTTTTTTCATCAGATTGTTGTGTACTTCAGAACAGTTTTCTCTGAGGTTTGAGTGTAAACACTACAAGACTTGCTGAGAGCAAGATTAGCGGAAAACTGATTTTTGCAAGACATAAATGCTGGTGTGGATTCTCGACCTCTTTCTGCTTTGGTTCAGAAATGTAATATTTGACAGTGTGGAGGGCTTTTGGCATTAGAAAGGACCCTTTATCTTAAGCACTGAAAATGGCCATTTGCACATACGGAGTACAATTGTTCAAAAGCATCTTGAGCCTGACACAGTTCAGAACTCTGATGATCCCTGTAGGTCCTTTTCAGTTCAGAGTATTCCGTGCTTCTGTAATTTACTTTGGTCCACAAAGCTCTCCAAATTCCAATTGCTCCCACAATGTAGGAAGCTTCTTGCATGGTAGGCGCAGATGTGGATGTCTGGGCAAGAAAGCTCACGTGGTGCTCTGCAGAAACAGCCATGCCTGCTCTGATGAGCTGTCTGGGGTATCAGAAACATTGCAGCTTCCTTAAGAGGCATTCTGTTGATATATGAGGTTTAATAATGTGAGCAGAGAACCAAGTTCTGTGGATATTCTGCTTCCAGTAATTCCACCATTACTTCTGTGCCACTTTGGAGATTTCTGTGAAGACATATCCAGAGATGGTTATATGGACGTCATTGGAGCTATAACTCCAGTATATGACTGGATGTCATTGCAGCTATAACTCCTAGAGAAAACTTGTTTGGAAACAAAGCTGTAAGTTTTTTGACTCATAGCTAATAAATGGCAATTAATTTAAAATTAATGTAACAATTTTTACCTGTTGCACATGGTGAACGTTTAGCAACTGGGAACTATTGCAGAGGATTATTCTTTATGAAAAAGACTGTACTGATAGGTATGTAATGAGAACAAGCAATAGGATAATCTAGTAAACAGTATTGATGCTGCAATATTTGAAACTAACATTTAGCTTAAATTGCATACATGTGTATGGAGCCTTGTAGTTCCTATAGTTTAGCCCCACACTTTGACACCTCTTTAAAAATTATTTTCTAATATTTATAAAATAGGCATGAATGCAAGGACGTAAATTTGTAGATGAAATCACAGAATCATGGAATGGTTTGATTTGGAAGGAATCTTAAAGCTCATTTAGTTCCAATCTTCCTGCCTTGGGCAGGGACATCTTCTACTCTACCAGGTTGCTCAAAGATCAGTTCAAACTGGCCTTGAACACATGCAGGGATTGGGTAACTTCTCTGGGCAGCCTGTTCCAGTCCCTCACTACCCTGACAGCAGACAGTTTCTTTCTTGTATATAATCTAAGTCTATCCCCTTTTTCGTAAACAAGTTTAAGTCAATGGGCTCTGTATGTGAGCTTTTGCAATTTCGAGTGAGAGTTGTTTTCAGTGAGGAAAAGGATTAGAATTTATGAACAATTTGATGAAAGAAGAAACAACAAAATGGTTACAGACATTGGTAACTGTAGAAGAGGAGGTGACAGAACTGTTTTCATTTAATATACTAAAAATAGAACTCAGTGTGTGCATATGAGCAGGGGAATCTTTCTACAGCCTGCAAAGACAGATGTGGATGCTACTACTGAAAAGTCAGCAATATACATCTTTAAGTATATTTAAGTTCCAGACTACTTTTTTTTCTCCACTTAGCAGTAGCTGATGTTTTTTAGTGTAATACTGTCAGTGATAAAAATGGTCTTCTTCCTAATCTCCTCCTTTCCAGTTGCTTCTTCCTAACCCCAGTGTCCCTGTGCACTGCTATTGCAACTGTTTGTGTGATTCCTAGTAAAATAAGTCAGGGAACTGTTTAGTCCAAAAAAGTGCCTCTGTTTACTGGGTTTCTATCCCAGCACATTCTGTTTCTCCAGGCTGGTATGTGGCTATTCTTTGGCAAGCAATGTAATTCAGAGGAGTAGGCATATTTAAGTGACTAAAAGATTCTACAGACCTATACAGATGACTTTGGGGGTTGGAGAAGAAAAGTATGATTCCTTTTGGATGAAGCTACACTGAAAGATGTACTTAGGGAAGAAGCCTGAAGTGCTACAATTTCTAATGGCTCTTGAATTCACGAAACCCTGTTAGAACTACTTCAGTGTAGGTTTGGAATAATTCCAACAAAATGTGGTGTTAACAGCTAGTACTCTGTGCCATTTTCTCCATAAATCATCTCTTTTGTGCCACACTCTATGCTCATATGGACATAAATAAAAAATACTTTAAAGAACCCCTGACATAACATGGCATGAAAGTCAAGGACATTAAGGCTTTTATAAAGGATCTGCACAAAAATTCAAGAATGGTAAATTGTGCAGAAGGATGTGCTAATGTATCTAATCCAGTCAGCAGTTTTATGATGCTACTTTTTACAATATGTGCATTCACCATCTTTGTGTATTGTTAAATTTTAGTTTGAGAAGCCAAAGAGGCTGGATTAGAAGAGCAGCTAATTTGCAACTGCTGCTGAGAGTTTCTGTGACAGTAGGTGAAATTTAGGTAAAGGCTGAGTTGTCTTAGATGTCTACAGGGAGCATATCACTGATCTTCTTAGTATGGTGAGGTGCACAGATAAAGAAAAAGGCTTTATCCTTGTACCCTTTTAAGTTTTATGTACTTACTGAAGGCTATCACTAAGTTAAACTCTTGTTGTTGGTAGCTGGCTGGTAGATACAGTTGAGATTTCCCAAAATGACCTTTCTAGAGGTAATTCCTCCCATTCAGTAGGCTGCAGAATATTGCCTCACCTATTTATTCTAGACCCACTGATTTTTCACCCTTCACTGCACAGTGGTTAAGCTAGAAGAGAAATGTAATTGTTTCTATGGATAGTACCCATAGAACCTATATGGGCTGATTGTATGGACAGTTTCCAGGAAAGTGGGAGCTGTTAATTTTGATCCTCTCAAAAAGGGAGAAAAATTCCTGAATTAAAACTCTATTTACTAAGTTTTGTGCAAAAGGCAAGAATTTCCTACTTTTCTAATTATATTTTCAACTGGCCTTACTGATGTCTAAGCAAGGTGGGTGTATTTTGAACACAGATCAAGTCTCCACCTCAGTCTCCATTAGGAGACTGAACATACCACGTCTTTAAACTGTACCAGAGTTTGTGAAAGCTTTATTGAAACACCAGTTTCCTGGTATAAAGTATGCATTTCCATGACTTTAATAAACTACTTATTGGAGTCCAAGAAAATAGAAAACTGATACTGCTGTCTGTGTGGGCCTGATGAACATGGTTAACAGTCACAGCTACAGAGAAGGTTATTATTCCGGTTGTCATGTGACAGAAATAAAGCTAGAAGTGCAGCCTTTGGCAGAAAAGACATAGCAGTCCATCAGCTTGTGCAAACACTTGACACAGCTTTAACCATCTGCAGAACATCTTTTAGAGTATAAATAACAATAGCAATACCCTGCCAAAGCTATGAAAGCATGTGTGTCTAAAAAATACTACATTCTGTGAAAGCAAAACTGTTTATCAACTGATGTCAAGAGCAGATTGGCTTTCGGTTGCCTTAGGAGACAAGACCTGAAAGGAAACTAGTTTATTCCTCCTATGGAAAAATCTTCATTCAACACTAACACCAACCCGGTACAAACAGAAACCTCCCCACTAAAATGCAGATAGAATTTTAAACAATCGTAGCTGCAAGGCAAATCCATTTCTAGTATTTACTTAAGAAATGGAAAAATAATCTGCTCATTAAATGAGACAGTTTTTTCTTTTGAGGTTTTAATCAATTGATAGATACACAAGATACTTCAATTCAAAATTACTGGGAAGATCAGTGAGGGGAAACATAGAGCAAAATTCAACTATTATTTTTTTTCTTGAGCTATGTAAGAACAAAATTCTGTACTAGCTCAGGGGTTTGTACAAGTTGAGATGTGTTATGATTCTCTTGTGTTAGGCAATGTACAAAGACAGGGTGGACCATTTATTTAATCCAAGGGTTATTATAACTAAAATGAAAGAATTAAGACAGAAGATGAATACCTGCAGAACAATCAGACATGATTGGCTAATTAAAAAATAAATAATACAAAAAATGATGCTACACCTGTTGTGCAGATTTTGTGTTCCTAATGCTAGAGGAAAATTGGGTTGAAGGGAATAGTTATTGTATGGAAATAAATGGTATGACTTTGTGTAAGCCTAGCAATGCCAAGCTGTGCACTGAGTTTTACACTTAGATGTCCTGTGTGTGCATGAGAACCTTCAAAGGAGAAGATAAGTGACAACCAGCGTTTTAACTACAACAATCCTAATTGGTAGGTGAGAACAGGATGAGGGAGTACTTGTGAAAATAGCCTGGATCAAAGTAGAAGCTGGGTAGAGAGATAAAAAACATATTGTCTATGGTCTGGATGTGGATTATATCTGAGAGACTCACTACAAGATAATACCAGTTCTTGCTGACCAACAGAATTAGTGTTTTTCACGGTGACAAAAAGAGGAAGCTTTCTCAAGTTAAAAATGTTGAAAGAAATATTTAAAACAATTCAAACATAGATTAGATATGAGGTACTGGAAAGTTAAGACATGCTCTTGGCAAGGAGTCAAGTCTGGATGTAGCTGATGACTCACAGAAATGATTGTTGATGTTATATTTGCAGATGAAATTAGCCAGAGGCATTGTAGAAGGAGAGAAAAACTGGACCATGAGTGTTCCCTGTATGGCCTCTGCATGGAAAGATGCATGTATGAATTGTCGGATGGAAATCAGGCGTCTTTATAGCTTGGAAAGCCTTTTCTTTTTGGATTAAGAGGAAAGGTATAGCACAATAAATTATATGCAGTACACGAATTTTTGAATTGGAATGGTATTCTGTGGGTAGAATTTATTGTAGAACTCAGCCAGATGGAGTGAGTAAAGAATAGAATATCCATTACTATTCAGAATGATGGTTTTTTGAGTTTTAAAAATATATTCTGGGGAGTTATAGTAGACAGCTGTTTGCAACCACTAAAGCCTTTGCACAGAAATGCCAAGTACGATTTGAAAATGAAGATCACCATGAAAAAGCATAATGACTCCTCCTTATAAACACATTTTGCTTGACAGATCATACTTTATGAAGAGAGTATTAATATATTCAAGTGAATGTTAAGAAAACATATTATCTAGGAGACTGAAACTCTGCTTTCAGATAGCTCATACTTTAGGTTGTACTATTTTTCTTATTTCTATGAGTAAAAATTTAATGTTGGGTTAAGAATTTTTCTTTCAAGTTAGGTCTGGGAGTAGATGGTCAAATAATTACCCTAAAGAGTGGAGTTTTGATTGTTGATTTTTATTGTGTTTTTCTCCTTGATATTGAAAGGTTTAAAAGAAAGGAAAAAGAAATTGAAATGGTCATGACAGCATGAGCCATGGCAAGATATCATACAAAGCAAAGTTTGCAAAACACAAAGTCTAAATTTTGTGTGGCAGAAAGAGAAGCCACTGTGAGCATCTTAAGCATGATTAGGACATTAATTATTTATGTTGGGACATTTATTGTTGAAAAACAAACTAAATGTGAGATTGTGATTAGATTTGCATACACTGTAGCAAGCAAGAGTCAGCCAAAATCTCAATATTTTTTCTTCTTGTGCTGGCTAATACATGTTACCCAGAAGGATGAGGTTGTGTCTTTATGTATCTTTTACCTTAACAAGTCTCTTAGATGAAAAAGTGTTCTGTGTATCTTATCTTTTTCACTTACCACAGCACATCTTAATCCCTTTTAGCATTCATTCATTAATGATTTTTGGCTCTGGTCACCACTAGGGAATTTTAGGCAATCTCTTAGATTTCCACAGGGTAGGATTACACTGAAGATAATAACCAAGATGAGATTCAGCAAGGAGCACGTTAAGAGATCATAGGACTCTTCACTTATGTTTTCGATCAGGCATTGCTAGTAGCCTTGCTGTGGCATTTTCTAGATGTGGTGTAATAGAATTGGACATTATTTAAGGCTTAGTTCTCAGTCATAGTTCTGTAGGCTATGTTATAGAAGTTTTCAATAATTCTGTGACTGAGGACACACCTGTCAAGGTGCCATGGAATTAACAGACAGTTTCAGAAATCAGTGTTTGTGAATGCTGCGATGGGAGAGTTGAACTTTCATAAAGAATGTATGAGAAAGGAATGTGTGCCTAAGCTACTTGAATGAATGTGGATACACTCCTTCAATCTAAAGAGGTTGCTAGCTCTTCAGAATATGTTTATCAGTGTAGTCTTGTTCTGCCTGTGTTATTTGGTTTAATTTTTTGCTCTTCTGTCTCTATGGACTCATTATTCAATCATTGTGCTTGGCAATAATGGCACATGAACAGAGGAAACAGCTCACTCATATTGTTATTCTGTATATTATTGGCATTTGTATTATGTGTTGGCCTGTTTGTTTGTCTGTCTTTCAAAACCTTCATGGAAAAAGGAAACATTAAATGAGAGAGTTTTGACTCCTTAAGACATGTACCTGCAAACACTGTAATCTTTACTAAGCAGGGATATCATCCTAAGAAAAGCTAAAACTCTTTTGACATGTAACTTTGACACATTTTTCAAGAGAGAGTGATCATAGCAGAACCCAGGAGCTATTAGGAGGAAATGTTATCCTGGAAGAGTGTTCAGGGTTATATCTGTCTCACCCACAGGAAGACAAACATACAATGGAATATCATCAAGTCTGCTTAGGGCATTCTCAAGCAAAATCTACAGTTAAGAAAAAGTCATTCTAATCTTAGATCATTACAATACTTCTCTGCCTTTTTAACACAAATGTCACCCTCCATGCTCCATTTGGTTACAAATGAAATCTATAATTTTTATTGTCAATATGGAAACCTTGATGTCCCATTTATAGCATTTTTTCCCCATATTTGAGATCCACCAGCATGTCCTATTTTCATTCTTTCCTCCTTACTTTTTCTCACACTTTTTATCATTCTAGTTTGAAGAAGAGCAGAAAAATATGATGCCTTGAACGAGCTGTTATTTTTCACTGTTCTCATCAGTGGCAAGTAATCTAGAATAATTGGGGGTTTTTTCAGCTTGCATTTGACAATGCCTTTAAAAATGTCTTTGTGTTACAGATTTCTGTGCACTGTGTGATCCATAACAATACCCAGATCCTTTTCTGCAGTAGTGCTACAGGGGTTACTCTTGTTTGCATTAGATTTCTCCATTTGGAGAGCACTACACTGAAAGTTTTATTGGACTTGGGGTTTGAGTTGGCGTTTTTTTGGTTTGGTTGCTGTTCTAATTGATCCAGATAATTTTGCATTTTAAGTTTTTTCTACAAAGAGTAAAAATAGGTTGCTGCCTTATTCCTGATGACAGAATGAGGTAGTTCACTGGTGCAGCTTTGGAGCCTTGGGCTGGCCTAGGTTCAGATCCTTCTGTGCCTAAGGTTTTGCCTTCAGTTTAGGTGGTAATTTGCCTTTATATGTCCTCCCTGGTTAGAAATGCTTAGCGCTTGCTTAGAAATGTGAAGTGTGACACCAAGCAGTAATTAGCCATTGTGAATATTTTCAGTATTGCTCAGTCCATGCAAAAAAAGCAGGAAGGAAAGATCTTTCTCCTGACATAATATGTTCAGGCACAACACTTGTTTAGGACTCTTTCGCAGTACAGCAAAGGCACAGTTTGCAATCAGCAGGTTTTTCGTCATTGTTTCTTGACAAGTGAACAGTCTAATCTCTATAAAGCTTTGTGATTTATTCCTTTATCTGAGTATCCTAAATACATGGGCTTGGGAAGACACAGGTTTTGAGGTGACATCCTTCCTGATCATCTCTGTTGATTTTTGTCTTCTATAATAGAACTTTATTCCTGCAATATATTATGCTGTCTCTTTCTGACCCTGCTTAGGAAATACTCTTATGTTCTACAGGGTTACAGCCTGTTTGGAAATGAGCTTTATGTGTCACTCTTATGTTTCCTTGCATAGTACATCCCAGTCTGAACTAGACAAAATCATTAGTTTGCCTTGCTTTCCAGTCCTTTTAAAAGGTACAGTCTCTCAGCAGTGCTGAGGTGCCTCACCCTGTGTATTGCCATTTTTCTAAAGCATGCTATCCCATATTCTGTGGAAGATATACAGGTCAGGCAGTAAGAATATTATTGGGATGGAGCTCTTCAGAGCTCCAGCTCTCAGACATCTATCAGAAAATCAGAAAGAAACAACGGTTGAGTGTTTTCAACTGACAATGTAGATTTTTTTAATTCATAACTTACTCAAGGAAAATCAGAAAGAGTAATTATGAGCTGAGATCAGTTTAAAAGAAGCTATGAAGAAGTTGTCACAAGAAAAAAAAACATGTAGAGCATTCTGCTGAGACAGAGCTGTAACATAATGGGAAATAAGTATTAAAAAATAACAAGTCATAACTGTCTTTAAGACATATAGGTATAAGCATGGAGTTTCAGAGGTTAGAAATTATAAGGTGTCCACACTGACTTAGTGGTATTATATAGCTTGTGTATTTTGGAGAGTAATTCAGCAAGTGTTAATTGCACTTTAGGATTCTTCCAAAAACTGATACAGAATTTCCTGATTTGTATCATTAACAGGGCAGGGGTACAGAAAAATCTTTATCTTTTTAGTTCATTTTTAGGTCTTAATGTATTGTATTTCCAAATATATTAGTCATTCTAACATGGGGAGAAATAGTGTGCAAGGAAAATGAGGCAATCTTAAAGTGGACAAGTGATTCAGAGGCTGGTACTCTCATCTTGCAGAGGCTGTGGATGTACCCCATGCCCTAATTAAAGAATGCTATCACTCAATTCAGTGCATCCACTATTACACTCAGCAGACTGCATCCCTCCCAGCAGTTATTCTGGAGCAACCCCATCAGCTTGTTCCATCAGGGTAATGGAATGCAGAACTCACCTGAAGAAATACAAATAATTTGGTGTTACATGGGGTTAGCTTTAGTTAACTAATAAAAACACTTGATGCTTTCAGAGTTTTGTCATCCTGTTTTTGCAATAAATAGTCTTTAATTTTCTCATCTGAATGTAGTATAAGCAGGCAGGAGCCCTTCATATAAAGCGACATTAATGCATTTTTCTCTCTTTCTGTTAATCTATAAGGTACATTGCCACAAAGTCACAATGTTGATTATTAACAGCCTCCTCTACACTGCCAAGTGGCTTCAGTGACTCTGCAAATTGGCTAGATTTGAAGCTGTTAATTATGCAGTATAGTGTGCTTCATATAGACAGAAATGAGCATAACTTGGCTCAGTTCTTGTGAGAATAAATTGTAAAAATTGGACTTCTGTTTGGTTTGAATTCTGGCTTCACAGAGAACACGGACATTCCATACAACAGGCTTGGCAAGTACAAATTGTGTACTCCATTAAAAAATCAGAATATGTTAATCTAAAGTCGCACACCTGGCAGAAAGCCAGGGGCTCTCTAGAGGTCCGAGGCTCAATAACCAGGGGGTGCTTTTTATCATTTTGTCAAAGAAACTGAGAAACATCTTAAATCCAAATATTGTGTAAATCATAAGGAATGAGGGGTTTCTTTCTCCCCTGCATTCACCAGCCACACTTGTGTGTCTGGAGCTGCCTGGTGGCATTTGGAAGTTACTGTCTGCCTGCTGGAGAGGAAATGGCACGTTCATCAACACATACTGCTCATCTCACAGCAAGGCAAATGATAAGAGAGGGTGAGGGGGCAGGCATCTTTTAGTTAGGCTCTCTTTTTAGCTTTTTATGGCAATGTAGATGTTTCATAACAAGTGGTGACAAGATACTTTTACCTTAGGTTTCCACCTATACATCAAGGCATTTACAGGATGCTACTACTTCTGAAGCAAATCTGTACATATTTGCATCATTTTTCTAAAAGTGTGAAAGCAGATACACAAAATATAAAAGAAAAAAACAGCTCCATAAATTGGAATGATTTGTAAATCTTCTAGAAGTATATTCACATAAGGAGATATTATGTCAAATATATGAATGTACCTTTATAGCTGTTGCAAGATTGTAGCAGTGTAACTGATACTAGTTGAAATATCCTGAAAGCAGTATTAAATGTTCAGTATGTCACAGTGATGAAAAATAAAATGTCATTTTTGCAGTTCTAAAAGTTTAAGTGAGCTATTTAAAAAGAACAGTACGCCTGGGATTTCAACTGGGTTTTTTTTTAACTGACAGTGAAAGAAAATTACTATCTCAACCAGTGTCTTAATCCATAGAACAAAGAGGACTCTATAGTTTAAACTTACTCAAACAATAAGTGTTAAATTCCTATAACTCTTTAGTGTCATTTGAACTTTGCAGTAAACGCGCAGATTTATCTGCTGGGGTTTTTTTTGACCAGTAAGAAAGGGAATACTTGAGGGAAAACCTTAACTGTATGATTCAAGCTAACGTGTAGCATTAAGTTTCTTATCAACAAGATGTATTAAAATGGAAAAAATGAACCAGCAAAGCCATCTTGGGAGTGGGATTATTAAATTCACAGTTTGCTGCTGCTAATTTGTTAGTAAGCTTCAGTTGTTTGACAAAGCTCATACAAACTCATTTTGCAAAACTGATTATTAGATGAAATTTCCTCTGTGATTACCATGGGAGAAATAGCTCTGAATCAGGGCTGTGTCACAAATGGAGTTAGCTGAATGATCTCAGTTCAATGCCATTTACCTAACAGAATTATGAAGGAGATGCTGATGTAATGAATAGGTTCTGCTCAGACAAATGTAGTCCCCTGGAGATAATGAAAATTCAGTGAAGATCTCTTTGTTTTCTTTGGTTTATATTAAGAGCTTGGACTCTAATTAATCCTTGTACTTCTATGAGAATTATGTTACTTTATGATTTCTTATTTTGATTTGAAAAACTTCATGCAATTATAAAGCTCTTTAGGCTTGTTGCATCTGGATGATATTTTCTCTTAAATTATGCTTCTTTAGCAGGTGTATTTTATTCACTTTGGTGAAATATGTCTTAATTAGAATAACATGATTGTTAGATTTAATATGGAACAGAATTCTTTCATGTATTCTACAAAGATTATCATGTTCTGTAGTCAGTGTTTCATGAGCAAACTCAGGAACCGGCCATAGTCAATTCTGAAGGAATTGAACCTTCCCACCATTTTATTTCTTCTGATTAGTAATGTTCATATTCATACTTGTAAGAAAACTTCCAGAGAAAAAGAACAGTTTTCAAATGCAAATAATGAACCATATACCAGTATGAGTCAAAGAAAAATGATAATACTGAGGACTTTGTAAGTAAACACTTACTTGAAGCATCTGATAACAAAACTGAAACTCAGAATGAAAAATAAAATTAATATTAAGATTAGGATATTCAAAAACAAACTGTTCCCTGGTGTAATTTTCTGTTTCACCACCATGTTCTTGAAACACAGCAAGAAACAAGAATGTTCTTCTTTGGTGAGTCTTTGTGGGTGTTCAATGACACCACGAAATACAGAGAACTGTACCTACCAGACTGCTAGACATTGTTCAGGGACATTTATTTGGAAAGAATTTCTGTTGGAATGTAAGAAATAGTTTTGCTTGTGCATCCAGCAATTTTTATGTAAAACAGACCAGAATGGTAAAATATTTTTCCTGTTAAAAAGAATTGTGGGTTATTATTTGCCATGAATATATATAATAAAATAAATATTAATTCTTTTAGGGTGAAAAAGGAGATAAAGGAGAACCAGGACCAGAAGGCCTTCCTGGAACAGAGGTAAATGGAACAAGAATGACACAGTCAAGTTACAAACTTCTGGGTGGTTGGTTAAGAAATGTAACTCAGACTTTATTTGAGAAGAGCAATGGAATTGGAAATCGTGTGTGCCTGGAGATTTAACATCCACAAGACAATAGGGGAAGAACAGATGCATTTGTGTGACATAGGAGTTCTCAGGGCTTCGTGTAAGGAGGGCTGTGGATAAGGATCTGGTAGGTTCCGTGATGTTTCTGCTCATGCCTCACAAGATAAACAAGCATGGGGATTAAACATAATATAGATGAGAATCATTCCTGGTTAGATAATCTGCTGGAGAAGAAGGTATTTTTGGAGGCAGGGTAAAGCTATGGTTTGGTAGCTTTGATTTCTGAAAGAGAAAATACACAAGCTGTTAGCCATTCCTGGGTGTATCACTCACTGTGCCATGTATTTCTTTGATAGAATCAAAACTTAACTTTTATTTTTTCACTGCCAGATTTCACTGCCTACTTAGTTAATTGGACTGAACTATATTTAAGATAGCATAAATCTGTGTCTAAAAATACTGTATAATCCTGATGACTGAGCTCATGTTCAAGTTTGAACCTGAGCCTACCCTACAGACATGACTATAAAGTAAATCATATTTTTGCCTATTTTAATTTTTTATTTATTTTTTTGTGTGTGAAACCAAGATGAGAGGACAAAAAAATCAGTTGAGTTTTTTTCAGTGAAATACTAAAATAGACAAACCAGCATGATTTCAAAAAAGCAAGATTTAAAAAACCACAATAATAAAGTCAAGCAAGCTGTTTGCTTTATACCCTCTCCCTGTCCTTCTCCCTCTTGACCTTGATGGAGGTTTCCCTGGCTTTAGGTTTTAATGCTGGATACTCTTGGCTCTCTAGTTGCAAAGCATTGCTGTTGAAGGCAGAGAGCATCTCCCAGATGGGGAATGACTGACATTAGGACTAGAATCCAGATACAGGACTTGGAAAGAACATTCAGCAATACTTTTCTAAGCACCTTTTTCAAAAGAATAAAAGAGTCAGTATTTAACACAAAAATACTATGGCAGTCTAGCTGGAGCTACTGAAAATGCAGTAACACAAGCTACAAAATCATGACACTTTTTACATCACCTGGCTTTCTATGCACACTGTAACCATAAAAATATTTGTCCTGTTTTAGGTAATTATAATTTAATGCTGGGTAAATCAGGCTATTTTAAAATAATAGTGGATGTCCTTCATGTGAGAACATATGCTATATACTAAGCTGAAACTAAATTTAGGTATTTGAAGAGGTATTCTCTTGTAGCCTGTCTGTGTGTAAAGGTGAATTGTATACTTCTCTCATGCATAGATATATGCTGACAGCATGGAAAAGACACGTCTGTGTTTCTTTCCATAGCTCTGGTGACATTTCTGTGTTGGTCTTACATGATCTGCTTTACTACATGAGATCTTGTTCCATCAACCTTTTAGGAAGATGGTATACCAAGTATTTGGTTAACTCTAGGACATATTTAACATAGTGGCACTGTGAAAGTAAAAAATACTGAACATTTATATTTTTAAATATTTAGTGAACTGTTGCAATGTGTCATTAAATGGTAGATTATTATTTTTATAGGAACTGTCATTAAAACATTAAAACAGAAGTAAAACTGCACATGGCAGTATAACATATTTTTTTTATCCACACATAATTCCTTTTTAACAACACTTACATAAAATGCTTTGAACTCAGTTATCACTCTGCATGGAGATATCAGTCCTTAAATTTACAGGACTGTGTATCATTGCCTCTTGGTTTCTATCAGTGTCTCTCTAACTTGTTCTGAAACAGAAATGTAACCTCTGATATTTCTGCAATAATCAAGTTAATCTACTTACATTGGTGTAATCTGCAGTACTGTATAAAAACAGCCTGAAAACACTTAAAGCTAAAGGCATTGCCTTCTGGTAGGTGTTGTCTCTGCCTGGGGGAGTGAGGGTTTCCATCCTCACAAGAACTTGAAGATGATGACTGAACATTTTATCTTGAACAAATGGTAGAAACATATTTGAATGTATTTTAATCAAAATCAGAAAAGTAGGTGTCACAGAAAACTTTTGCATGCTGTTGCTAACTTGTGTTTTCTTAGCTGTACAGAAAGTTCTTGCTAGAAAGAAGTAACATGACAGAGGGGAAGCCAGACCTGGTTTGGAGACTAGGCTGTAGTGATGATATACCTAGAAAGTTTTAGTTTCCTCTTCTCTCACTTGTTGTGCTAACTGGCTCAGTTAATCTCATTGAGAACCAGGTTTCGAGGCAGGAACTGTGAATATATCTTAACTTTTCTGCACATCTTCCAGTTTATCTCTCCAGTAATCTGAGCCAAGATCTACAATGCTGTGTCCCAGCCTGGGACATTATTCAAAATCCATCTGACAACATGAATACTTGCTATAAATACTATTAATGTGGTTGCCATTGTTTTTAGTTTCTTAAGAAGTAGTTATAAATAACTTAATATAGTAACAATAAAGTCCTCCTGAAGTATATGTCCATGTCCCTAAGCAGGTATTTGCTTTTCTAGGATGAACAGCCAGTTTGCTTGAATAGTATTTCTTTCATCCCTTGAGACTCATTTAGCCACTTGATATTAAGCTCAGGTGCCACATTTCTGCCACTAAAATCCCGTGATTTTTTTTAAGATGTTGTTGCCCTTCACCATTCTTTTGGATATTTTGTTTTACAGTTGAGTGTGAGACCTGTCTGCTTTTGTAACTGAGGAGTTATGAATAGTCTAGTTGACAAGGTGGTTATCAGGGTTATAAGTGAAAGGTTGGACTCAATGATCTTGGAAGTCTTTTCCAACCTTAATGATTCCATGATTCTGTAATAATGCTGTCATTTATATCACTGTAACAAATGGAGCTTCATGGACACACTATCTGAAAAAAACTGATAAATACACTCATAGCCTGTGTGGAATATGGACAAATTTGTAATATAAATATCCATGAAACTGTCTGTAGAATATGTTCTCTGCTATATCCATATGTCTGCCTGTTGATCTGAAGTGAAAAAAAAATCCTTATCACCAAAACTTTTAGACTTTTTTTAGTCATGTTGTTTTCTTGATCACTGGTGCAGGTAGGAATGAATGCCATGGGATGCTGCCAATTACTATTTTCTGACATAAACTAAATCTTTCAGAAAAAGTAAGTCAAAATAGCAAGTTTTATCATATCTGTCAGATTGTGTCATGCATAGCTGATAGTGGAATAGTGTCTTTCTTGTAAGTGAGAAAAAAAAAGTAAAACAAATCTGAAATTAAGATCTAGTATATATATTAAACCAAGTGTTTAATTAGTTATTTTTATTTCTCTTGCTGGGGGAGGTAATAGCATAAGTGACTTTTCTAAAACTTTCCTACATAAAACTTTATTCTTTACATACCTGATGTCGAAGGATGGACCTCTTAAATTCAGTAGACAATAAAACAATCCTGGGTTTCACAATGGAAAAATGGAAAACCTATTAAACCTATTTATTTTGATGCTTGTAGGAAAAGGAAATCAGAAGTATGATCATTTTTAAAGAGATACTGTATCTTGATATAATAGTAATAATTGTTTACCTTCACACCCTCAGGGCCTGGCTGTCTAATCTTGAACTCTCTTAGTATTATCATTGCAACAAAATACTTGAATAGGAAGGGAATAATCCTATTGCTTAAAAAAGTGAAGCTGGTGATGATATTTGTTTATATCTGGAGTCTGAGAATTCTGTTAGGAACAAAAGTATTAGGAGACAGTAGATTTAATTTAGGGTCCAGTAAATTCTAGTAATATACCAGTTTGAAGTTTTGGAAATCCATTAATGAGAAAAGAGAAGTGACAGTATTTAAAAGTACCTGAGACATAAACTGAAAACATTATATTGTTTGGAGCTATGCAAACACTTTGCTAAGTTAGAAAAGTTATCCCAGCATATCCAGGTTGGCATTGCATAGCTGACTTTGAAGCTGTTGTTAACTTAGATTTTAAGGCTGCTCTGTGAAGAAAATGTAGTACTGTTCTTAGTGGTTAGAGTATTTCCAAGCTTTGTTACTCAGTAGAGATAACTGATCTGATCTATAATAATGTGGTTGCACATTTTTGGTTAGAGTGTTGGGCTGTGTACTGTATTTCCAGTACGTTAGATAATATGTATTGCTCTAGGAAATTTCAACCTGATGTGACATTTAACCACGTTACTCTAATGAAGGCCATGGAATTGCAAATAACAAATAACATTTTCCCCAAAAGGTATCTTTTAGAGTTGAAAACCTGTTCTCCTGAAAATATTATTGCAGCCTGACTGCATTTTCCATTGCCACAGGTGTACAGCATAGTTTATGCTGTACAAATAGGTGCAATTCCAGTAGGCAACATTCGGCTCCTGCAAGGAGCTGTTGGAGTCTTCTGGTTGGGGTCCAAGTGATCTTTGCAATTTTTCATTGAGAAGAGCACCTGATGTCAGCTGGTGGTACATTTTACCTGTTTTATCAATTTTTCATTCATTCCATCAGAAGAAATGCCATTGTCATCCCCTCCAAACAAAAACATTGCCTCTAATTTAATCTTTCCCTCATTGACCCCCAATTCACACCCTTCCTGATACTTGTGATATACTTCTTCCAGTACTTTTTCTGTTGGTTGAAAATTATATTACAGTTATTGGTCTTATTATATATATGTATATAGAATATTTCTCATTTCTGCTGTTTCCAGTATTGTTATCTTGTTAGCTTTGAACTGGCCTTGTACATACATATTCTGATGCTTACTTTACATTTTGGTTTCCACAGAGGAGCCATTATGTAAGTTTATCATGATTTGTAAAAAGACCAAGCTGTAGTCCTTTTAGAGGAGAAAATGCTTCAGCTGAAGACTGTTCATGAACTCATAAATGTATATTATTATATTGGTCCCTAAAAGCTAGAATTAGACTGGGAGAGAATTCAATATCCAATTAATTTACTCTCTATTATAAGAGCTGCTGGATTTTTTAATCTGTTCTTGAATTTCTACCAAATCTGGCAACAGACTCCTTAGATCTGTAGAAATTTGTTTGTTTTCAAAGCTGACCTTGTTCTCCTAAAACACTGCAGAAAACGAGCTTTTCTAACTTAAAGCTTGGTCTAAAATCATCCAAATTATATCTGTTTAGATAACCACATTTATTTTACTGAAGCATCCTGTTCTGGTCTCTGCCAGAGACAGATACCCTACTGTACTGTGCTAAAAGGGGCTACAGATTTGACTTGGCACAGGAATTCTTACTTCTTATGGCATTTCAGAGACAGTGAACCAGCAGCTTCAAAAGGGTGACTGAAGGGAAGAATAAGCATGGTGCATTCCCAGATGTGTTTTTTGCAAGCATTCACTATGTCTGGAACTTATTAAGTTTATAATATTTTTAAATGCTTATATAATGTGTAGGCAAACCAGAAATACTTCTAATGGGTCTATAACATTGGGTCCTTAAAAATCCTTCTTCAAACACTGTAAGGTTTCTTGTAAAACATGTAGTTTCCCCTTGTCCTTATTATTTGAGGTCAATTGCTCTAATCATCTCTGCGGTAGCTGTCAGACTGCACACCTCACTGAGGTTCTCTTGCAGAAACACTAGTAAAAGCTTTAAACACAGCAATTAGGAAAAAATAAGGTTCATAGTTTGAAAGTGCATGGCTCAGGCTCAGTATCTTTCATCTGCAGTTGCATTTTCTATTCAGTAGAGACAGATATATGTCACCATCTGTGAGTCGCAGATTTTTTTTAGCCTTATCTTTTGTCTTCTGTAAACATACAGCCTAAGAGCTAATTCCTAAACCCATAAGTATTGTTCCACTGCTGGTTTCCTAGTATTGATTTTGAACCAAGTCCATACAGTTTGCATACCTGAAAAATCCCTAAAATGACTTTAAGAATATGGATTGATTGTGTTTTACGCAGTCTTTCAGAAGGAGGTTGAAAGTAAAATGTAGCAAATGGAGACAATATTAAAGCAATGTCATAAATATGCAGACTGTAAAAAGAAAGTAATTTTTTGGCTTGGTTTTTGAATCCATCTGCCTATTACATTTTTTAAGTTCAAACAGCAAAACTACTTCTGATTTAACTATTACATATTTGGCAAGCTTAATAAAGAACAAATCAAAGCTAAATCAGGGGTATTTACAACAACCACAAATTTAATCCAAAGTGGGTACTTAAATGCTCATATAGTTCTAAATGATGTTCCTTCCAGATGGTGAATTAATGTAATTTTAGCAGGAAGTGAAGTTGCACAAATACGCAGTATTTAGAACACTCACTGATTTCATGTTTCTGTACCCACTAAGGCACAGATGTTAGTTACCATTTTTGTGCCAGTTGTATCTATCTTCCTAATAATTGCAAACTGAGGAAGAGAGTTTGCAAGGACAAAAAAGGGAGCTGGTAAGAACTTTGGTTTGTAAACCCTAATTCAGATGTAAATGAATCTTTTCTATCCTTGACTTATTTAACCTCCAGAATAATAAGGATAGTGGCCTACTTGTGGAGCATCTTGTTATGATTGGGTCTTATATTGCCTACGTTGATGCCATTCAATTTCTAAGTAAAATCTTTGAACTTGTAGAGGTGTCTCTGACTTTAAATATACACAGTCTCTCATGCCGCTAAAGCAGTGGTCAGAAGTAAGGCACAAGACAAATCTTTCAGCTTAAATAAAAATGCTTTCCTAGTAGGTTGGTCCAACATGAGAATTAAGTTCACTCATTGCTGTAGAATGGCTTGAATTTGCAGGGCATATTTTGAAACCTCTTGTTTTTCCATTTGTTTTGCAGCAAGAAGACAACAAAGATTGTGTGCTGGGTACTAAAGATATTTTATGGGGGGTTTTTGGGTGCTTCTGGTGAGAACTTCTTAGCGGAAGAATTTTATAAGAGAGGGTAGATTCATATTAGGTGTAAGTAGGAAATACTTTACAATGAAAATGGTGAACACAGGAAAAGGTTTTTCAGAGAGGCTGTAGATGCCCCACCCTTAAAACATTAATGAATGCGTTGGATAGGGCTCTGAGCAACCTGATCCAGTTGGCAATGTCCCTGTGTGCTGCAGGGGAGGTTGAACCAGATGATCTTCAGAAGTCCCTTCCAACCCAAACCACTCTGATCCTGTGAAATGGCTGCATATGTAGTGTAAGGATAGGCAGTACTATTTCCTTCTCCTGTTGGAGGCAGAATTAAAGAAGGAGGTATGAAGGAATTGATTATTTCTCTGCTTGCCTTTGGGAACACTGATGAGAATGAGAGTGTTGGAAGATGTGCAGCACCTCTGAATTGTACTTTCCTGGAGCTCACCAGTTCAGCACTGCTACTTGAAATATAAAATCTGAGGTTCTCTGTCCACCTCTGCCTCTTTCTCAATTTTAGTAACATTCAAGTGAATGTACTAGCACTCTCTCTAATATTCTATTTAACTTTATTGGCCATGCAAGACTTCAAAGGAGCTTTGCATTTCTACTCACTACTTACCATGATGGGGCGCAAAGTAGATTGGTTTCATATGTTTAATTATGTGTTGAAGACACATGTGGTCTTTGACACATGTTTGTTTGTTCACAAAATAATAAAAAGAAAGAATTTTGAGACAGTACTAATAATGTGGTAGAATTTTAAGGCCTATTTGTTTAGTGTACACTAAATCACAGTGCTACAGGATTTTGTCACAGCATTTTTCATAGATGACAACAAATTTGCATTTCTCTTTTTGCCCAGGGACTAAAAGGTGACCCTGGTAGTCCTGGTGTGGCTGGTCCAAAAGGAGAAAAGGTACCTTATTAAATCTATTAAGTTTTATGTATATGTGATTGTGCATGATATTCTTCAGTTTTGAATACGTTGCCATAACTATGTGTGCCAAACACCTACTGCTGCCATTTGTGCAACTTAAGAGTTGAAGAATAGAAGTACAGGCTAACTGTAAATGCAAAAGACAAGCACCCTTAATCACAAAGAATTTTAAAGGCAGTTCTGAGCAGGAGCCTCAATTCAGTGTTCTGAATTGCTCTCTGGGTGCACTAATTTGCTCCCATGAACTAAAACTGAAGGTCTCAGACGTGATTTGTACCTCAATGACCTAATTCTGTGAATATTTACAGTCAGATGTCTTTACATATGTGAGCTGTCACACTGGCTTCAGTGGCCACCTTGTGCACGGAAGCTGCAGCTTGTAGTTTGACATATGGAAATGTGTTTTGAAGGATTGGTTTTTTTAAGCTGTGATTCACTTATGCAGAGGCCTTGCTTTTTCTTTCTTTCCCCTTTAACCTGTAGTGAACTGTGTATATCTACGCCATTACTGAAGAAGAATATCACTTTACTCACACATTTTCATAATCAACGTTTGATGATTGTACTGAAATCACTCTGCAGTGCTGCATATTCTCTAAAAGGTCTAGAGGTTAAATATGTTTAACTAAAGAGATGGTTGATTTACTTACTCTCCTGTTTTAACTAGGGAGATGCAGGACCTCCGGGACCAGCTGCCTTGAGTGTGAGTACATTTGAAAAAAACAGCCAAAAGAAAATCCCTAAGAAATGCTGCATGTTTTTCACTTATTTGCAATGTGAATACTCTTAAAATAAACCTTTAAAAGTCCCTTTCTTCAGAGTGCCTCTGAATTTTCTATATGACTTATGAAGGGAATTCTGTAAATATAAAAGAAATGAGCACGTTTAAAACATCTTGTTTCCTCCCAAATGCTAACAAGGATATTATCTTGTTTATTCCATGTATAAATAGTATAGACCTGTTCAAGTGAAAGAATTCCCTTGTTATTTTTAGGGAAAGGCATTTTTCAGTAAAAGCTTGCAAAAATGATCAGTGCTTTTAGGGTATTGTATTGTGGCTAGATACTGCTGTATGTGGTGGATAATGCTCTTAATTTGCTTTAAATGATCCAGGCCCCAAGCATGCACAAGGCCTGAAGAAAAGTGTACCCAAAACTCTCCAGGGTATGCCTTGTTTGCTTCATAAAAGTAATAAATCCTGTCTGAATTCTACTGGTTTCACTCCTGAGCTGAGATGAAAAGCCCTTCCATTCAGAACAGTCTATTTGGGCAAAAACAATTCAAAATGGTGCAAAAGAGTGTGGCAAAAAATGAAAAAGAAAAAAAAGAAAAAAAAAAAAAAAAAAAAAGAAAAAAAAAAAAAAGAGAGAGAGAAAACTTTTCAAATTCCCAGGCTGTATTCTCAGAACATGAATAGCTCTTCTCACACACTCAGTGTTATGAGCTACATCTATACTATTCATATTACTGATGTATCCTAAATAAACTTCAAAAGAACTGTCATTCATAGTGTAAATGGTTATACATTGTCTTTTCCCTCTCTTAATTTTCAAGACCGTAGCAGCAAGATAGATCTTACAAACATTGTAAGGATATAACAGAGACCCATATGATAAAGATAAATTTTACTCTTAAGGTGTCATATATAAGTTGCCATGTTTTAGACTACTTGTTATTTGGATACGAATTATAATATCTTATGTTTCGATTTCCCTGGAAGAAGTTAGTGTTTTGTCCCAAGATCAGTGACTCCTTGCTGCAGTTCATGTCCTGCCAGAGGTAAACAGGTCAATTTATGTCCTTTAGTTCTTGAATAGTCAAACTGTGTTAATATAATATTAAAAGTTAATATATTATTAAAATATTATTAGTAACCTGCTATTTTACTGTAGTAGATGCATTGGAGTATGTCTTGCTTTGGGTGGATTCTTACAGGCCTTGAAGGGGTCATAGAAATAGGAATCAGACACATCTGAATATAACATAGGAAAAAAAACTTGAGGATATCTATTTTGTGTTTGCTCGAAGACATAGAACAGTCTTTTTGAGAACTTTTTATGCAAATGTTTGAAAAATTAGAACATCTGTTCCGATAGAAGTACCTGGGTGTGTTAAGTCTCTTTTTTTTTTAATGTGTTCATTGTTTTAAGTTACAGTTTTGGACACTTAGCTTTCCTAAGAATCATATTCAGAAGTCAGTAGTATGATATCAAGAATCAGAGAATATGCTGAGTTGGAAGGGACCCGCAAGGATCACCAGGTCCAACTCCCTACCCTGCACAGGGCCATCCTCAAGAGTCACACTGGAGAGCATTATCTAAATGCATCTTGAACTCTGTCAAGCTGGTGCTGTGACCACTGCCCTGGGCAGCCTGTTCCAGTGCCCAGCCACCCTCTGGGTGAAGAACCTTTTCCTACACCCAAACAAAACCTCCCCTGACACAGCTTCAGGCTCAGTCCAGACACTGGTCACCAGAGAGATCAGTGTCTGCCCCTTCTCTTCCCCACATGAGGAAGTTGTAACTGCAATGAGGTTTCTCCTCAGTTTCCTCCAGGCTGTACAGACCAAATGTCCTCAGCTGCTTATCCCTGCAAGGCCCTCCTTCCTTCTTGTGGCTCTCATTTGGAGACTGTCTAGGAACTTAATATCTTTCTTATACTGTGGTGCCCAAAACTGCATACAATATTCAAGGTGAGGCTGCCCCAGTGCAGAGCAGAGCAGGACAATCCCCCTCCCTTTCCTAATGCCCCCCAAGACAATTTTGTCTGTCATGGCTGCCAGGGCACACTGCTTTCAGATTGACTGAACTTACTCCTGTACCTGAAGTGATCCAATTTCATAAAATGGATGTCAAAGAACTGCATTTCTTTGATTACAGAATGCTGTGCCAACGTTTCAGTTCATTGATTCCAGCACAACAAGGTGTCTCTGTGTTGGTACATTTACTGATGGTTATCTTTACACTTTTTAGAAGAAAAGATTTAAATTTTAGGAAAGCAGATGCAGTCTTCAGAGGGATGTTAGTAACTCATGTAGACAAGAGTGAGTGTGAATGGGTTTAGCAGTTTGAAGACAGACTGCAGCAGAGTGGGAATATACAGCCCAGCAGGAAGGCTTTCTCTCTCTGCCACTGTAAATAGAGAGCTGAAAGAAGATGAATTGCATGAGTGATGGTGGCTCGGGGAAAATTCAGTTTTCAGAGTGGTTTTATTTGTGTGACTTCTTTGTGGCTGTGACTCTTACAATATATAATCACGAAAGGAAGATATGCTGTGAATAAATACTAGGTCAGATAATATCACAGTTCATATGTCACTTAATGAGAACTAACTGTGTCAGAGCCATTCATGCTGTCATAGCCAAAATATGATGTAAGTGTTTCAGTTATGAATCTTGTTAAAGTTTTAAAATGTTCCATTCATTTGGGATGAAGGCATAATGTCATAAATTTATCCTCTGCTTCTAGAAATTAAATTTTTTTCCTAATGTGAAGATTATTTTTTTTTATCTAAAAGATAAATTAATTATTATGCTGGGGGGCAGGGAGGGAAGAGGAATGAAAATTATGACACATTGTTAGAACTAAGTCCTAAATATGAATTTCGGGCAGGGATGAAGGGAATATTAAAAAGGACCAGGTTTTGCTCAAACTGGACAACGGGCCTGGGTCATCGACCTTCTGCCCCAGTGCAATTACATACAGAGACAGGTGGTAAATGATGGCATCATACAGAGCTCTGCTACCCTGTGCAGCTTTTCTATTCATTCCTGTGTATTTCCATAGAAGTCATACATCAGTGGAGTACGCTGAATGGGGTCTATCATACATTCTTATTTCAATATAAACTAGACCATCAGTAGTGTTGTTCAGGGTCAGAACATTCTCCCCATACATGGACCTGTGCCATGCTTGTGTCCTTAGCACAGGGAGTGTGAAGGTAGCAAAAGACTGAGGTTGCTTCACTGCAGCTGCTGGTTGGTCCAGGGAGAGTTGCCTGTAGGTAATCTACACAAGTATGTAACAGCATGCAGTAGAAATTCCTGGGTTTTTTTTTTTTTTTGTCTGTGCTGTTGGCACCTGCAGAAGTCTAAAAGATGTCAATGACCCTGTGTCTAAAAGTGTTTGTGCAATCCCGATAAGCAGGAAATCCCACACGGATCAGAAGCATGAGAAATGTGGAAACATTTTCAGAAGAGAATGAAAGGATTGGTACTTGGAAGGAAAAATGTATTTTTAAGTGTTCAACTGACAGATATAACCATTATAGTAGGGAATGAGGGAAACTTCAAGGCAATATGTATGGCAGAATTCATAAATACCCAACAGCTGTAACAACCTATTAGGTAGATGAGCATATGCCAAACTGCAAAACAGGCAAAACAATAGCACTGCTTTTTAAGATGCAAAAATTATTTTATGAGTTTGAAATTGAAATTTCATAGCTCAGAAAGTGCATCTGGAAAATAAAGTAGAGCTCTGGATCTTTCTGTTTGATGTGAGTTAACAGAAAATTTCACACTGAAATCCTAACAACATGAACATTTAACTAAGCTTCTCACTTGTAGCAATAGCAGAGAATTCAGAAAGAGGTGGAACTAGGATTCCATGTATTTCTGTGCATTTATTTAAGGCACATACATAAGTCTTGTAAATACAATTTCATCAACCATGCATGTAGAATTAGAGAAAAGAAACAGCATTGTAATGCAAAATATGCTAAGCTGTAAGAAGAAATATGTGATAAATTTTATAGGGTTTACATAGAACCCTAGTGAAATTAGCAATTTCAATAGTTCTAAGTATAATTTTTTTGACTCAGGCATTATTCATGCAAATATATTTTATTGTAAATTTGACAAATATATGTGTATACTTGAGCCCTTTTAATAAGGACATAATGTTTTCCTGTTTTTCTGTGAGTCAGTAAACACTCCCCAAGTTCAGATATATGTATTTATTTTTTTCTCAGTTATTGTGGTAGTTTTATGAGAGTAGTCCAAAATCATGATGGATTCTCAGCCTTTCTTTATGCTGTCTCTAATTTCTCTGCTATGTTCTGAATTGCTCTATAAGTTGTAGATATTTTTTTTCTTTAGTACTTTTCAGGTGTCTTATGAATAAATGCTGTGATTATATTTTGAACTTTTCTCCTTTATGATGTCTACTTTATGCAGCAGTATGGGAGATGTTTAAAGCCTAAGTTCCCTGATAAATTGTACTTTAGCTGATGCACCTTCAGAGAGTAAAAAGGAGGGATTGTTACTACTGCTCTGCAGTGTGGTTTTGCTGAGATGCGGGATTTAGTGGCAGAAGCTGAGGACTGTGTTCTGCAGGGTCACAGCTGGCTCTGTAGATTGCCCGCTCTGGTATCCCCAGCTTAAGCCTGTGCGTGCCGTGTCAGAAGAGTGACAGGTGAGGGAAGGTAGCACAGCCATCTCTTGTAAAATGTATGATAACTATTCCTCTCGACACTCGATACGCTGCTTTTAGTTCCTGAGGAAAATGAGCGTCCGTCCGTACGTTCCTGCAAACCTATCCCTTCCAGGAGTTATAAAATAGTCATCCAGATGGCACCAAGTGTTTACTCAGAAGCCAAGGCTTAAGTCGGTCACAGACAGAAGTCCCCAAGACTTGCTTACTAAACAGATATTTGGAATGTTGGCTCCTAGGTCTGGTTAAAGCGATCTGAAGGAAGCTGGTGCACAAGTGCCATGTGGAGGCGGCTGTGGGAGGAAGTTGCAGATTCAGGTCTGGGCAAGCTCCACTGTAACTTTTGGCTCTCCCCTTTCTAAACAAACATCAACTACAGATTTCACAGCTTTCTCCTCAGTTATTTATGTGAAGTTAAAGAAATGGATGCACAATCTCCAGTAGTAAGCAACTCAAGTTAATATTACCCTCACTTTCTTTCCGTGTAATGACATAAAGGAAAGTAATCCTATTTAACTAAAGAAAGTATAGACTGCAAATTACAATTTCATTCTAAATCACTTCTTTTCGTACATATACTTTCAGGAAAATCTGAATTTTATCCATCTGAGCTTTTTAAATGGAGGTGTATTGATTTCCTTGAAAATAATGAACTGCTCAGTTGTTTTTCATCAAATATAGTGATAGCTTAACTTCCACAATATAATTTACAAATATTCTCTTTTTCAAAAAGCACTTTTTAATTATGGGAGCAGGTGCTATTAAGATTACCCCTTTGTTGAAATGGAAGATGATTTAGCAGCTACAGTGTTTTTATCTTCTGGATAAAAGTTTTTTATCTTCTTTATGTAGTAATACTGATACTGAAGGCACAAGTGAAAATTGAAGTCTTAACCTTGCAGTAAATTTGTTTTTCAAAAATTCTTACTCTGATAAATTGGCATGAATGTGATTTATATGTCCTTTTTCAGAATAATGATTTGAAAATTGTCCCATAATGCAGTAGACATCAATGTAATGAATAATTTTGATTTACTCCTCAGGATTTTAATTATACTTTTTTTGCTTAGCAGAATAACCTATTTACTTTTATTAAAAGTACTAGGTTCATGAATGTAAACTGTGAAATTACTCTTCCAATTTCCCTTTCTAATTATTGTCTCTGATGGAAAGTACATTTGAAAGAGCTAAAGAAATGGCCAAACCCAAAGAATAATGATGTCAGTAAGGAACATATTTTCTGTTTGCTCTAGTAATAAATTATCAATAAAATTTAGCTTATCATATTTTCTGGCAGACTGAAATACTTCTGCTAAATGCTGTCTCCTTTTCTGAAGAAGTAAATGGATTGAAAGCAGTTTAGAAAGAAAAGTGGTGTAACAGCAAAACAGTATGGTCACTGCAGTAACTTTAAGGGGCTGAGCAGGCATACAAATTTTTCCACTTGCTGTCTCAAGGTAGTTCAGCACAGATGTGACTGAGATCAGGTCATGTTTGGAAATGCTTAAGATCACTTTTTACCTGACTCCTGACTACCATGATTCTGTGCTGCTCTACTTGTGGAGTTCACAGAGGGATCATAACTGGTAATACAACAGGAAATTAGTCATCTTTCTGTGATTTTCCTGTGCCATTTTTCCCATTGTGAGATGTGTCTGCAAGCTCTGTGGCCTTCTGTGTGGGTGGTGATGGGCAATGTTTTGGACAAGAAGAGGAAACTATGGTAATTGTATTTTAAGGTCTCCCCCCTTCAAGGTAGTGCAGCATCAGAGTTGCAGCAAGTAAACTTCCTTGAAGATACCTGAGAAACCAACACTTCGACCATCTTGACTGGAGAGAAGTTATCCATATTTCAGTTCCTTTGTTTGCTGAGTGTGATAGTCTGTTTTCACCTGAGAGGAAGCCATTCATTTACTCCCAGTATGGTACAAACAGGCCAAAGAGGAAAATATTCTCAAAACAAGGTAGAAGGATCACAATGACCTGCACAGTAGAACTTGTTCTCTACAAACACCTCCAGATCAAGTGGATGCCTTTAAGACCTATTGAACTGCATCTTGTTGCATGCTGTGCCATTCCTACATCAGTGCAGCCACAGCAGTCCCATCCATCCCACAAGCAGCATTTGGGTGGCTGGCAAGTGCTCTTCAAGGCAGTCAGGCTTCATTCCTTCACTGTGACCACCCATTGTGTTATGCCAGGAATTTGGAAATCTGTGGTCACTTTTTACCTGACTCCTGTTTGCCATGATTCTGTGCTGCTCTACTTGTGGAGTTCACAGAGGGATCATTGAAAATGTAATTCAATAATGTGACGCTTTTTCTTTATCCTGACAAGGACTGTGCTTTAAAGAGCTGCATCAATCGCTTGCAATGGGAACTGCCCACTGGTTTGCTTTTAAAAATGTTCCAGCAGTGATGTTGTATCAGTGGAACTATACCCTTCTGTTTATCAACATAATATTTTGAAATTGCTTGGCAATATCATATCTGTTATAGTTGGGTCTTCTGAAGTAGCGAGTTTTATCATTTTAAAAGCTTGCATAGTCATTTTAATCATAGATGATTAAAAAATTACCTATTCTTACATTATCACAAGGCGTTTCTGCTTAACCTAATTTAGACTTTGCTTAACTCATCTCACTAAATTACATACATTTTCTCCCTGTCTAGTAGCATTTATTCTGTAAAAATTGTTTGCTGGAATTCATAGTGAGGAAAAACTGGATTAAAGTAGCTTGTGTATAGAACACACAAACCAGTCTATAAATGAAATAATTTTTGTGCCTTAATTAGGCCTGCATTATTATTTCTAACATTTATATTATATTAATTTGTGTTGAGAAGGAAACGTATTCAATGGTAGATGTTTTATTCAGAATGTATTCCAGCAACACTACCACAAGTACATAAGGCAGCTGTCTACCCTTCTGCTTCAAAAACTATCAGCTATGTTTCGAAGCAATTTTCAGAGTCCCAAAAATATATGTACTTTTCTAATACTTTGCTCTCTTGGCATCAACCATAATCCTCTGTGAGAAGTAACATGAATAACAGCTTTAAGTAACCTCACTATTCCACTCCAGCTGGGGTTTTTTCTTTTTTTTTTAATGTTAATTTTTTTCACCATGGGATCACGATAAAAACTTTACTTTTTTGAGAGAATGTTCTTAGGCACTTTCTCTGAGTTATTAAATTTCTGAACAATGCCTCCACCATGTCTCTGCAGATGCTTGTTGTGGTGTATCAGGTATTTAAAAACGTTTTTGTACCTGCAGAATCACATGACAGGATTTTAGCCCTTCTACAGTAAGTGTCTTCTGATAGCTCCACACTCATACACTTTAAATTAACAGCTTTTGAATCTTAAAACAGCTTAACTGGCTGAACTGTTCACTGATGTTTCTGTAACTTCTTTACATATTTTTCTTCTACTGTCTCAAGGTAAATAATTCTTATCCATTTTTGTCTTCTGATACTTGCAAAAAATATTAGCTGTTTAGGTACTAATTAATTCCTACAGATATTTTCAGTACAAATTCTTTAAAAAACTCACTTATTCTACTACAGCATTTTTAAACCTGGGGTTTTTTTTCTAGCTTCCCTCAACTAAGGCTTAGTCTAAGTTTTGATGACATTTCATTTAAATATCTGTCTGTGTGTTCTTCACTTTTTCTGTTCTATATTCTAACCAGCATATTTTCCCTTGTCAATACTTCCCTTTATGGTTTACCTCTTATAAAGGTATAAACTCCTTGCAAGTTTCTGCTCTTCATTTTCAAGATTGTGTACAACCCTCTTGTCCCTACCAGTGCATCATATATCATCTCTCTTCATAGCCACCCTCGCTCTTTGTGGTAGATTTTCTAAGTTACAGTTGCACTTAAGAATGTCACCGTTTTACTCACTTTTATTTCCCCCAAGCTACATGGTAATGTTTGAGACATTTACTCTTCATGTTCCTCAAGCTCCTTCAGGTATGTTACTCCAAGGGCTTGCTTGGTCCATGACAGGAACAGGCTTTATAGACTGTATATGTTACTTTAATTCACTGCTCCACGAAGTAGGCAGAAGGTTATCACCTTTCAGCCTCAAAGGTGACCTGGCAGAGTCAGGAAAATCTCATGTGTTTGAGGTCACCTTGAAGGATACTTCATATTTTCCTGCCAGCCTGATGTCACACAAATAGGCTGGTTCTCTACCTCACAGTGCCTTGTGCTGTTCCTAGGCATTGCTCATCACCATAGCCACACTTTGCCAGTTCAAAAGTATCTGCGTAACAGTGACACATAGTGAATGATTTCAATTCCCTTGCATTACCTGAAAGGCACCCATAAGAAAGGTGGGGACAGATTTTAGCTCAGACAGTTGAGTTGATAAAAAAGGGATAAAACTGAAGGAGATATTAAACAGAAGGAGAGTCATTTTAGGTAAGATATAATAATGAGGCTTTTTACAATGAGGGTGATGAAACAGTGGAACATATTGCAGAGTTGGTGGATGCTCCATCCCTGGAAAAATTCAAGTCTGAGTTGGTTGGGACTCTGAGAAACCGGATCTAGTTGAAGATGTCCCAGCTCATTACAGGAGGATTGGGCTAGATGACCTTTAAAGGTCCCTTCCAACCCATACCATTGTATGGTTCTATGATCCTAATTGCTTTGACTATTGTTTACCTGGGGAGTTTGTTCTAGTAGATTAGATTGCTTTCTGACATAAATGTTTGGAACACAATCCACAGCATATTCCATATACCGTAGACAGATAGATAGATAGATAGATAGATAGATAGATAGATAGATAGATGGATGCATGATAGATAGATATAGGTATATTTATTCAGTCTATATTTTACCCTTTATCTGTGGTGGTGGGGTCTTCTGACCAACTGTGCTATCCATGATTTGAGGGAGTCAAATCTGATCTTTGATCTCCAAAGGAAGATCTCCAGAAATTAAATAGGAATGCGACCTAAGTAGAAACTTTAGTCTGCCTCCCTACAAACATGTATTTCTATTCACTGCCAAGTTCTGTAGGAGTTCAATGGTAGATGTTTTATTCATCTCTTTAGACAGAATTGATGTAGAGGGTTTCTTTTTCATTTCTCCTGCAGGTTTTTTCTGCAGCTACTTTTCCATGATCTCTTTCAGTGAATATTGAGCAAAGATAGCATTGCTAAGTCATTATTTTGGCCAAGTTACTGCGAGTTTAGAGCTGCATTAGTTAACGTGACCCATGTTGTCCTATCACTTTTTAAACAGAAGATCCCACTGAAGCTGGTGTGAACTTTTACCTCAGTTTCAATATCAGGATGTGGCTCCTTGTACAGGGCAGTCCTCCCTGCCTAGTTACCAATTGTACGCAGCTCTCCTCCCTTTCCTTGAAGATAAATCTCCTTATCGGGTTCCTTTTTCTTGACAATAATATTGTAGAGAGAAGAAAAAGAATAAAAGTGGATAAAAATTTTGGCTCTTAATTATCTCTATTGTGCAGTTACATTCTTGTGTAATTCTTGTCCCCTTGGAGCCTTATTGTACAGATCTGTGAGGCTGAGTATTTCCTCCCCCATAAAACAGACATCACAGGTTTTCATCTCATTCCCTTGCATAAAGTTGTCATTAAAATGAAAAATTAACAAAACAAAATTCCACCTCTTCCTGAATTCCCAGAATTTCTTTACAGAATTAGAATATTGCTAACAGTTAGACAGAACACTGCAAGTTCCACACTACCTAGATGAGAAAGTAAAGAAGCTTTACAGAGGTCACATTGACATGATGTTTTATGGGTTTGTGTATGTATAAGCTACATGACTTGCCCTGTAATTAACTTGCTGTGATATTATTTGTTGGACACAACATTCTCATGCATATTTTTGTTCCATAAACTTATGGTGAGAGATGGAAATGGTGTAATCAGCTTTGTAAAAGATCCTACACCTTATCCAGTTTACATTATAAACTGAAATGATAGGAGAAATATCTTATAGTGAAATACTGTCTGGGATATATTTAGTTTCAGTGTTGCAAAGTGAAGAAATGGTAGAAATGGAAAAGCTCTTGAAGTGACCACTTCTTTTTAAAATTGAAGTCAGACTGCACTCCAGTCAACTAAAAACATTACTTGAAGTTTTATGAGCTAGTAGCTTTGGAATTCATACTTACTTTCTCAAGTTTAAATTGGGAATTAGAGATCATAAATGAACTTCTTAAATTAATTTTTAGAAATCCAGGTACTTTAAAAAATCATGATTGTCAGGGTGCCTCAGATCTTCCTTACTGGGTCAATAAATATGTATAATTGATTCTAAGTAAGGCATTTGGATTTGACCAAAGATATAACTCATGCTGGAGCAATAAACGAGCCTGAGTAATTCTAAAGATTTTAAAATTTTAATATTTCAAATTCTTAAATAAACAAAATGTAAGTTTTTTTAATTTTGTGACATTCTGTAAGACTATGCAATATAACATGCAAGGCTTTTTTTTTTAATTATACAATGCAGAACTGTTACGTATTCTTTGCTGATTGCATTGAAAATGATTTCACATTTCTTGTTGCTATAATGGAAATTGGATTGCTTCCTCAAAGTAATTTTTTAAATTGTGTTCCAAGGTGACTCATGAAGTAAAGGGGGAGCGGGGGGAATGACTTTTCTAAGTTGGTCTGAGATGTTATTTGAAGGCTTTATGATTATATCGTACATTAATTAGATATAAAACTAAAGCCCCAAAGCATCAGAACTGGTCTGTGATTTGATCTGTGACTGAAAAAGGCAGATCCTTGCACTGAATTCAGAAAGAAGGCTCACAATTCAAGGATATATTCAAAACACTCAAAGCCCCAGTGCCTGTTGAGGAGAGAGAGAGCGAGAAAAGAGGCACTGAAGTGTTTTGAAAAGCCAAGCCAGATATGTAGAGGAAGAAGTGCAGGGCTGGTTCTTAGGATCCAGCAAGCATAAGGCCTTCTGTTATATTTAGTTCCCTCTCCCTGCCTTTCCCTCCCCTTTCAGTGCCTATATTTGAATTTGAGTTGTAGAGTAAGTTGTCTTTCATTTAGAATAACTTTTTTGTCATTTTTTATGGCATCCTAACTTAAGAAGATAAATCTCTTTTCAATTAATATTGTAGTTAATTATAACTATGCTTAATTAGTGCTAACTTACCTCTTCTTTTCCAAAGGATATAGCCTTTATGTGATGGAATGTGATTAATAATTATTGCTTGTTCTTTTCTTGCATCTTAATATAACATTGAAGGAATTGGTAGGAATAGCCAATTCTTATTATTATAAACAAATGCCTTGTCTTGCAGTCTGGATCATTGGTCTAGTGTTGCTTCTACAGAAAAATAAAGGATGAAAATAGCTCTGAATGTTATAACTGTTTAATGTTTATATTTTCAGGGTTTGCTGGAGGGTCCCCAAGGTCCACCTGGCAAAGAAGGTCAAAGGGTGAGTAAACTTGGTGAACAACTGGTGAGTGTGCTAACAGCTTGATGTGCGACTTCTGCCTAAGCACTAATAAAAAATGGTAAGGTAGCAGCTGAGTATGAGGCATGCTGACAACAAACTGAGCCTTGACACTTGAGGTTTCTCTTCAGTTGAAGGAGATTTAACAATTTCAACCATCTAATGCGTTTTAATGACTGGCAGCACAGATGTATTGTATAGTGCTTTGTGCAGTATGTTTCTGCTGTAATTTTAACGAAATAACATTAAATCTCAGTTTTCCTTTTTTAGCAGAGGTGAACTATGCCTCACAACATCTAAGATATATAAAGATATGAATTTAGGGTCATTATCTAAAATATTAACAGTAACCAGTAGTACTCACCCAGGTCTTTTAATGCCATTGTGCAAGTGTCAGTGCCTAACATACGTGTACAACAGATATGATACAGTAAAGGGGGCTGGGGGACAGAATATGCCAAATACATTAAATAAACTTTTGGTTATTTAGAATTTTAATATAATTGAGTAATTGACTGACTGGTTTCTCCATGTTCTGTGTTTATTTTTCCTGCCTTATTGAATTTGATAATTCATTAGAACAGATAAGTATTTATGATTGTGGTATCACAAGAATTAATTCAGTGTTGTAAATTTATAATCTAGCATGTTCCTAAAAGTTCAGGAAGATATTAAGACTCAAGTATTTCAATATTTTTACAATTAGGTGTGTGTCCAGTTTGCAGTTTTGAAGCTGGGTCTCAATAATTCTTGGTTTATTTAGGCATCTTCATATTCAATATATCAGTTAAAATATCTGAAGAAAAAAGATTCAGTGTTTCTCATCATTGATCTTAGTAAACTACAGTGAAGTTTTAAAGGCTAATTTAATGATTCCAATAATAGTAATAAAACTAACAGAAGACTAGCCCTTGAACAAAATGAGTAATGATGCATAGGCCCCAAAGCTATGTTTCATGTTGTTTTTTAAGTTTTAAAAATAGTACTAAATTCCATTTAAGTTGAGCATGAAGAAATGAAAGCTGAGTTTATTTACATGTCTCACTAAGGATTAGAACTTGTTCAGAAAAAAATCAGTGTAGTAATGGAGAATTCAAAGCTGTGTAATTAATATGTTATTAAAGCACATTTAGTAGCATATTAATGTCCTTATTAAGGATTTTTAATTACCATGACTATTATGGTTAGGCAATTAAATATATAGGATACTGCGAAAAGATATTTGTATCTCCTTTTAGCATGTTTTAGAGTTGTTCTGTGGAGTATTGAATCTGCAAAAAGATTCTCTTTTAGGAACAGTTATAAACATTCTTGTGGTTTAGAAACTTCACTCTTGAAACTTCTTCATTTTTTTACGCAAAAAATTCAGAGTTAACACACTGTATTATATTTAATGGTGGACAAGTGGATTTGGAAATGCTTTTTAATTTTTTTCCATTTTGCAGTAGGAATTAGTGGGTTGATACTTTCATCATGGACATTTTCCTACTTACACACAAAACTGAGCTGCTGCCACACTCCAGCCTCTATAAAAACAGGAGCTCTGATGGTTTTGTAATCTCACCATGCACACAGCTGCCTTGAGTCAAACAATGGGAACAGCAGACTGTGGAGCCTCAGCATCTGTCTTTATCTTTCTACCAGTGAAATGCTCACAACAATACTCCTGCTGGCCACTCCCGCCCAAGCATTAACAACATTGTTGGCAGTCTCAACTCCCATGTGCTTTTGCATTTCCAATACATTTAATTACACAATAACATACCATTTGTAACAAGATCTCTGCTCTGTTTAATGACAAACAGGACAGTGCACATCTAATGGCTATTAAAGGCTCCTTTTCATTCAATTATAGATGTCATGTTCCTCTGTTCTACTTTCAGCAGATCCTCCAAATCTTTCACATTATATGAAATTATTGCTTTTATCATGGGCTGTCTTTTGAAGATTGAAACATATTATTGAGTGTGTAACTAGCTAATGGGTTTTTTTCCAACATATTATACAGACCTAAAAGCGATAGTGTGTCCATTCTGAAGACTGGAACTGTAATGTATTAGGGGAAAAAAAGCCACTCCAGAAACACCTGAAAATATCTATTCAATTTGGATGCCACACTTTGAGAACATGAACTTTTATTTTAAATGTCATTTGTATGGTACTTGCTATATTCAAAATTTAAATTTCCACCTATATATGAAGCATTTTTAAGTGTTCAATTCCTTTGAAAATTGGTCTTAGATTAATAAGGAGTTGCAAGGACAATCATATAGTGTGTAACTTACAGGACCTCAGAATACACATTGAGGCAAGGAACAGAGGTGAATTAACAAACAGTGTTAATGATGATATTGAAGAAACATGTAGAAGGCTCAGGTTAGAGCTAGTGACAGGTAAATGGCAATAGAAAATGAGTAGAAAAGCAAGAAAAACAGTATGCATTTTCATTTTCAGAGTGTTTTAAGTGAGGTTTTATTATATCAATACAGATCAGAGTTCAATATTATAACTGCTAAGAAATATCAAAGATGCCCTGCCCCAGAGGGCACTCATCTTCCTGCATTCACTAAAGAAGGAACTAGGAAAATTGTACTCCTACTGAGAGGAATAAGTCTGAGTAGTAGTATTTCTTTCACCTCACAGGAATAATCTGCACAAAAAATTACATCATTATATATATATATATATATAATAATTATTATAGAAATAGAATAAGTGTTGTTATTATTATAAACATAAAGATAACTGATCTGTAGTTCTTGAGTTCAAAGTTATGTCAACCTTAAAATGCTTATTGACATATACATCAAATTGTCTTAGAAATGCAAAACTTACATCATTACTTAATTAGATTAAGTCAGTGATTTATTTATTTCAAGTGTAAAGGGGGATCAATACATTTTTTCAAATAAGATGGCATAGAGGTACTGTAGACAGAGTTACTGGTGTCATTTGAGCCCATGCATGATTATTAAAATACTGAATATGTCTCTTTATGTGTCTTTGATACATTATACTGTACATATAATATAGTAATATAGTATATTATTACTGTATGGTCTTACTGGGTTATCATCTTACTCCTACATCAAAGAGCAGTTTAGGTTCTTACTTGTTTAAATAATGGTCAGCAATGGAAATTGATGACAGAAGTGTGTGAAATATCTTCTATCTTAGTTGATATCTCTGGATGCTTTCCAGATATCCTGAAGAATAAAAATGTTTGCAGAAAGCAGTACACTAGTGTGATATGTTTACAGAAATGTAGTGTAGGGAGATCATTCAGAAGGAGAGAGATGAAGCCCTGAAAATTCTTTGACTAGTTTTGTGCAGCATTTAAGGACCCTGTATCAGGATGCCCAGGTTCTATTTTTTGGCTTTATTTAACAGAAAATTGCAAATTTGCTATAAATTTCAAGTAATGAAGTCATGGAGAACAAAGAATTACTATGATGATAAATAAAAATTGGATTCATAATCATATTACTTCTCTCATACTACTCTAGTAGCTAAATGCATAAATGTTTCTTGTCTGAATAAACAAATGGATTAACAGTCTAGCATTTATCAAGAGTATTGGTTGTGTGTCTGAGAGTAGACTCATGAGTTCCCATTCTTTCCCCACTTATTGTGACACCTTACCCTCTATTGCCTTCATTGTCTCTTCTCATTGTGCATGTGGCTGGCTTATGCAGGAGAGCAACCCTCATGAGCAATGATTACAAATAATGATCTTTAGACTTACATATCTGGTTTCCTTTGCACAGTAATAAAAAGGGAGGAACAGTTTAGAGATCAAGTGAAGGAAATTGTTTTCAGTTTTGCATGGTTTACTACCATGCTTCATCTACACAAAAGAAACTTCCTAGAATTTTCAGTAGCTCTACAAAAAATACTGAAAGATATTAAATGATTAATCATATATTGTCCATTCTTAATTAAACTGTTACTCTGAAGGCAAAAGTAATTGTCATGGCAGAAGACATCATAACCTGGTTACATCACAACCTGGCCATATTCAAAGAGTACACAGTGAACTTATTTCTGATTCTTCAATCAACCTGAGACTTATACAGAACTCATTTAAAGGGTTGTAATAATGTCATCAGTGAACATAGTTAAATTTTGTGTGAGCATGCAGTGCCCTTGTGTTTCTCCTTTTGTCACTGCCACTCCCCACTCACATTTGTCAGTCAATGTTGTATTTTCCTGTGGGCTCAAGGAGTCCTCAAACATTTGCTCTTAAAAAAGTCTAGTATTTCCTCTAGCTCTACAAGTAGTGACTTTGTATAACCTTTTTAAGGTTTTTGATCCTTAATGAAGTGGTTTGTGTTAGACATGAGACTCAGCAGGAGCTTTGGGTTTTAGTTCTGGCCACTGAAAGAAATGGGCCAGTAACAACAGCTACTCATTCTTTTTCCCTCATTCCTGCATGAGAAATACTAGACTACTCTGTGGGCAGGCACTACGTTCATACAGAATTTTTCAGTGTCCATCACGTTGGCTTCAGGCATGTTACTGCTGCAGCAACTTGATACTATTACACAAGTGCTCAGAATGACATCAGGAGCTTCAGAAGGTAATTACACATTACTCAGAAAAGTCCCTGGTCCAATATTACCAACACACAAACAATAGTGAGATTGGGTACTAACCTAGCATTGCATGGAATTTAAACCACAGTGGACTACTACGCCATCTTCCTGGATTCCTGTGTTATGCAGAACTATTACTTCTCTCAATAATCCTGCACTTTCTAGGTAAGCTCATCTTTTGCAGAAGTCCAGCTTCCACTTCAAAGAATATCAACAACAGACTCTTTGCAAATCTCCTTGAATTCTTTCTTCCAGTGTTTCTTGTCAATCACACATTTCAAAATCTGCATTTTATTTTACACTGGGCATGTAGCTAATCCTCCATTAGACTCCAGCAACTGGGGGTTTTAATGTAATTTTTATATTGAAGAGGTATTTAGAGTTTTTTTCTCTATAATCAAATCACCATTCCATTATTTTTTAGAAAAAATTCAACTAGGGGCCTTCAGCTCCCCTGCAAAGAATTTTCTGAAGTCTTCAAATGATTTTGCCATGTTGCTGTGTATTCTTAAAATTTTCTACTACCTATAGTTTACAGGCTGCATGGAGCTTTCCAGACTTTACCTTTATCGTGTTAAATGCAATGAAGTTTGTATTTCCAAAATAAAATTCCAAATGTTTTGAAAAGTAATGCTTAATTTCAGTTAGGTATCTTTGTAGCAGGGATTTTCCCTGAACTTGGTACAATTTTTATTAGTACTATTTTTTTCTGAAAATTATTAAATTTTTAAAATATACTTCACTGAATTCCAGAAACATTCTTAATGCAAAGGATCAAGGCAATTTTATTAGACAGCTTTACTGTGAAATCTAGATAGAGTGATTTTGCCTTCTCAGCTGGCCTCTAGAAAAGCCAGACCCAGCATGCAGCTGAAAAACACAGCAGTGTGTACAGCAGTTTCTGCTTCTTTACAACCCTCTTGATGCCTTCTTGAGCTCCTAGGCACTTTTTTTCTGGGATTTGGGCACTTTTGGGAAGCCTCTGAGCACACTGAGGGTGCCTGTTGCGGCTAAGGTTTGGATAGCTCTGGCAGCTTCTGACAAACTCTGTCAGCTGTCCCTGAGCAGTGGCACTGCAGCAGTGAGGTCAGGCCCCTTCTGCCTGTGCCAGGATGAGGACTGAGCAGCAGTTTGTGCAGCCATGGCAGAAGCAGCCAGCAGAGCCAGCAGGTGGCACAGCAGTTCATGCAGGAAGGCACAAAGAGGCCAGCAAACCTTCTCTGTCCAGCATGCACGTACTTAGAGATGGTGGTCACAAGGCACAGGACCCAGGCTCTACTGGAGGAGCACTGACAGCTGTTTGCTGTCAGACTTTTGTACCCAGAAGGAGGACACAGCTGTCTAAGCCCATAGGGCCTCACACATTACAATCCTCTCTTGATTATTTTGAGTGGTCATGGTGACTGGGGGAGGCTCCTGAAGACTGGAAAAGTGCAAATATCACTTCTGTCTTCACAAAGGAAAGTGCAGAGAATTACAGGCCAATAGGCTTCAACTCAATCCCTGGCAATGTGACAGAGGAAATCTTCCTGGAAACCATTTCCAAACACATGGAGGACAAGAAGGTGATTGGGATAGTCTGCATGGATTTATGAAAGGAAAATTTTGCTTGACCAAACACATTGCTTTCTACTAGGATGTGACTAGCTAGGTGGATGAGAGGTGAGCAGTGGATGCCAACCTCAGCCTTAGCAAAGCCTTTGACATGATCTCCCATTATCTTCATAGACAAGTTGACAAAGTATGGGTTAGATGGGTGGATGGTGAGGTTGATTGAGAACCATCTGAAAAAGAAGGTCCAGAAATTTTTCATTAGTGGCACAATGTCCACTTGGAGACAAGTCATTAGTGGTGTGTCTTGGGGTTGCTACTAGAGCCACTACTGTCCAGTGTCCTCATTAACAGCCTGGACAATGGGGTGGAATGTAGCAGAGAACTGGGGCAGAGGAAATCACATGAAGTTCAACAAGAACAAATGCACAATTCAGCATCTAGGGAGGAATAACCCCAGATATGAGCATACACTGGAAACAAACTGTCTGGAAGAAACCTTTGTGTAGAACTGTTTGGACAATAAGCAGACCAAGCAGTGCATCCTTGTGGCATAAAACAGGCCAATAATACCCTGGCCTGCACTTGAAGGAGCACTGCCAGCAGGTGAAGGGAGATATCCTTCCCCTTTGCTCAGCACTGGTGAGACCACCTCCAGAAAGATCCAGACTTCCTCAGGAGCATCAAAGTGCAACTGGAGAAACTTCTATGAAAGGAGAGACTGAGAGCTGGGACTCTTCAGTCTGGAGAAGACTCAGTGGGAATCTAATCAGTGTGTAAATATCTGATGTGAGGGAATAAAGAAGAGGGAGACACATTCTTCTCAGTAGTTGCTGGTGACAGAACAAGAGGCAATGGATAAGAAATTAAAAAAAAAAAAAAAAAAAAAAAAAAAAACACCAAAACAGAAAATTCTACCAGAAAGAAAGCACATTATTATTGTGAAGTTCATTACATACTGATGCAGGTTGACCAGAGAGATTGTGGAGTCTCCATCTGTGAGGTATTCAAAAGCTGAGTAGACACAGTCTTGGACAATTGATCCTGCTTGAGGACAAGGATTATACTAAATGATCTCAAGACTTTCCTCCAACCCAAAGAATTCTGCGGGTTTTATTTGACTAGCTCTAGCTTATCCTCAGCATAGCTGCCAACAACTCCATTTTTATGGATTAATAAAAAATTTTTAAGTCTTTTCTATGTATTTAAACAGATTATTTCTCCATCATGATGGTTTCCCTGGTTCCAGTGATGAATTGGGTTCAAGCATTTAAAAATCTTTCTACAATATTACAGCCATAACCTTGACTCTATATCCCTTGGGACATTGCAGGTGTCCTGAAGTAAATATTTTTGAAAGAACTTCCTTATTTCCAATAGTTGTGTTTATAATACCAAATACTTCACTTAAGAGGAAGTTATTTTAGCATTATCTTAGTAATAAATTAAACACCTCATAAAACTGAGAATCTGTTGTCATATCTAGTATTTCAACACTGATTTCACTAAAATCACATATTTGGAGGGACCCTGTGGAATTGCAATATTTGCCTTATGTTAATAATCAGTTTACTCTCTGAGATTACAAGTTTTTCTAATCAAGCATGAATAAAGTTAGTTTGAGAGAGTGGAAAATAAATGGATGGAGAGCTGTTAGATTTTCTTAACATAATTATTTAAAGTGGCATCAAAACTAATTTAAATTCAGATTGAATTTATCTGATTTATAGAACTTAAATATTTCTTTGACATAATTTTTTTTCTAGTTCAGTGTATAAATGTTGTACTTAATCAATTAAAAAACAAACCTTACAGGACAATGATAATGTCTGCATTGCAGGTCAGCCTCCTGGTACAATGCAAAAAAATTTTCTTCACAGCTAAACCTCTGGAGTTTTGGAATCTCTTTTACTCTTCTCAGTCCTTCCTGACTTTGATATAAGTTCTTTTTAAACATGCAAAGCTCCAATTTGATTTCATCTTTTAGTTAGAGTTCTGTATACTCCTTCACTCTGACATTTAACAGTCCAAAACTGCTTAATGTAAAACAGTTTTTCTCCCAGAATGTGTCTACCTTGAACTACATATTCAGTAAATTAGGATACAGCTTAAAAATATTTCTTTTTCCCACTTTGGCATTTAAAAATGGAATGAAAATGTTGTAATACAGAATGCTAAAGACAGATTTGTCAATTTAGGAAAATTCTGGTTTTTCCCTTGTTAATTTCCACTGTAGAAATTAAAATCTAACTTTTAATGGAATAGCAGAAATGGTTTAACTTTTAAGAGGCTCATTTAGAATTTAAGTCTCTCTTCCAAATACTCTATTATTAACATTTCTTTTAATGTCTTTAGCCAAAGGTATAGAAACATGAGAAAATAAGAAATTACATCTCATAATTAAAAATTGAGGTATAAACTATCTAAATACAGTTGAAAACTATTTCTTTGAGTTATTTTGAAATAAAATTAAACTTTTTCCTTTTTACACTCGAAAAATTGTGATGGATTTTGTCTAGTGATTGTTGGCAAAAGAGGTCATGACATTTGGCTTCTTGCCATTGTTAATGCCTGTTTAAGGACTTTTTTTTGTTTGTTAAATTCATTTCAATTTTATGTAGTCTGGCTAGGCGTTCCCTTTAAGCATTGTATTAATGTCATAATGAAGAAACTAGATATTTTGCAAATCATTCCTAAAATGATTTTGGAAACCCAAGATTGAGCTCAGGAATGCTTCTGCATTAGTGAGGAGCTCCCTACTGACTTTTCTCCCAAAGCAGGGGATTAGGTTCTGTGTGCTTTATTCTTCTGTGAGCTGTGTTTCTGTGAAAGGTTTTAGTGGGGTATGATGAGCAGACTTGCACTTGATTTCTGCAAACAGCTTAATTTCTTGCCTTCTGGCCTTATTTCCTGTGATTTTGTTCAGGTTTAACATCTAATACGGAGGTTAATTCGCAATGTACTGGTTAGGGACAAATACAATTTGTAAACAGTACGACAAACAATACGTCCTCAAGGCCAAAGTTAATAGTGATTGAAGAAAGGATTGTACATTCAGATCCTAACACTGTATTAGTGAAGTTAACATGGTTTCGTTGTCTGCAACTTAGATATTCAATTTTGGGGAGAGAATATCCCAACTCTTGCTTTAATCTGAGTTAGTGTAGGCACTGGAACTTGTCTGGCTGCTTGGTGGTGACTTTGGGCATCTGGAGGAGCAGTTTTTGAACTGCTCAGAGCTCCACTCATGTGGCTGTGTTTGGTACCCAAGGTGCTGATGGATGTCTGTAGGTTAGGCACTGAGACAGGGGTCTTTAACTCCCCATCCACCTCCTGTTTTGGTTATATCTGTGCCTTTTTAAGTCTGGTTTTGAGGATTAACCAAGAGAATCATAGTTTATCTTGGCAAACAAATTACATAAACCTCATTAATTTTGAATAACAACTACGGGAGTTAAGACTTTAAAGCCCAGATTTCTACTTTCCCTAGATCTAGTTCCTGTTTTGAAATGTGATGTGTTTCAAGAACCACTAATTAGCACTTTCCATTGAAAAATCACATGGGTTTATTCTAAATACTTTTGCTTTCATACTAAAGTGTAGAGTCTTTAAATTATTAATTCCATAAATCATTAGTGTTCCTACATAACTTCTTGATTTTATCCTTAAATAATCCACATCTTATTTTTAAACACTGGGATTAGAGATCTTACTCCTCTAAAGTTAGAGAGATGTGAATAGATAGATGTGGCATGAAACAGCAGGGGGTTACAATACAGATTTTGAATTCTTCCACTGTGTGCTGGACCTGCAGCAGTGCCCAGAGGCAGCAGTCAGAACCAGAGCAAAAAGCCTATGGAAGGATGGCCAGAGCCTCTCTTCTGAACAGCTTTCCATCTCATGTCAGGCAAAGCTCATCAAGTCATTTCAATTCACAGAAGGGGTGAAGGAAGAGAGGAATAAAGAATGCAGCTGGCCACATATTTCAGCTAGGCACTCAGCTGGATTTCCTGAAGCACATAATCTCTCATTTACTTTATTTTTAGTATTTTATCTTTTTTTGCCCCTAACCAAGCAGTTGTCATTTGAATGATTTGTCATTTGAATGATCTAGCTGAAGTCTGTCTTTTGGGAAAGAGCAAAGTAGCCTGCTGTACAAATTAGTTAGGGCCAGGCATTTCAGGAGTCAAGGGGACAGCATACAATATCAGTAACATTTAGAAAACTTCTTATCACATTGATAGGCAGCAAAAATATATGCAGCACAAAGGAAATAACCAGTAACTGTTTTGGTCTTCTTCAGGTATTCTAAGTAGCATTAGACAACTTGTTGACACCACATATCATTTTTAAGTGAATGTAGGTGGTATTGCATTTTTTATTTAATTAAAGGAACAATGTGATGCCTAGGACATTTATTTATATTTCGAGTGGTTTTATAACGTCAGAATTTGCTCAGTGATCTAAGCTAAATAAAAGTAACAGGCCACCTGTGTGGGCTGTCAGCCCTCTGCACAGCCGAGTGGCACTAAATACAGTTCTCATGGGGCTACCAAGACCCACTGCTGAGCAAGAGATGGGAGCTCTGGCTCTCTGCTAAGCCCACTCTATAAACCAGAGAGGGCACTGAGATGTTTTTCACTTCTTTCTTGCCAGAAGGATGACTCAAAATCAAAATGTAAATATTTAGTCATGGTCTGGCTCATGGTCTGCTCAAGGCAGCATCATAATGGGCTTGTCAAAAACATCCTTCTAATTGTTTTAATTACCCTTAACAAAAATATGGACTATTTTTTTATTTACACTGTTACTGTAGTATATTTATTTATTTATTTATTTATTTATTTTTCCCCTGCTGATGCTGAGAAGTCAAAGAGAAGCAGGAGTGTTGACAAGTAGGTGGAGCTTTGGGTATTCCTAACATTGAAGTCTCTGTATCTGAAAGGTAGTGGCCTTTCATACATTTCTGTATTAAATTTAAAATACCAAACAGTTTATAAAGGTGCTCAGAGGCAAAAAAAAGACTTTTATTACTCTATAAAAAGCTTATGCCTCATGCTGACCTTTGTGGTTGTTTTACATTTTACATGCAACATTGCATGATGACTAATATAATGATGGGATAAAAAGTGGGGCAAATGTTTCATCTGTGTTTAACTGTGTATGTGTTCTAGTAATTAATAAATGACAATTTTTATTTTTATAACCGCCTTTTTTTCAGAAAGCTCATCAAGTCTTGTCTTTGTTGTCATAAATCACATTTTAGTTCATCTTGTAAACAGAGATAAAATTGCCTTCCCAACATATTCCATGTTTTCCTGTGTAATTAACACCTCGTTCACAGTTGTGTCTGCCAGTCAAAGCCCTGTCTTCTTCATCCTGACACTTCCTTGATACTTTGTTTAAACTGCTATGACTTTAAGTGTCATCCTCAGGATACTTAAAATAAGTTCAAACAGGAAAAGGAAGGTGCTTCAAGAAGTCAGCAATGTAGACCATTATAACTCAGAGGGACTATTTTAAAAGTTTGGAGCAATTTGTCTTTGTTTATTACATTATTACCTCTCAGTCTGTTTCTCCTACTCTCTAAGGGAAGTTTACTATTTCCTTTTTAAAAAAAAAAGTCAGGAAATATGTTTCCACCTGTATTTGCAGAGTAGAGATCAGTACAAAAGTATAGATGTAGCTAACTATAGCCCCCTTTCCTTGTGCTTGTGTGCCTTTCCTAGTGTTGTGCCCTGTCAGGCCAGGCAAGCTCCTCAGTTGCTCAGTGAACTTCAGCAATGAGCTGACCAAAGTCAAAACCTACTCCACCTTAGCCCAGCTGAGGTCCCAGCTCCAGCAGGTCCTGGGGCTGCAGGGACAGTGTTACCAGCACAGCAGAGGATGTGCTGGGGATGGGTAGTAAGGGCCAGTAGAGCCTTGAGCCCAGTCTAGGCACCTAGTACTGTATTCTGGTTCCACAATTTACCCTTAGCTGCCCTGGTTAGAGCCCTGCATGTGCAAGTACTGGTGGGATTAAACAGCTCAGCATGTAACATGTGTCTCAGCTAGTTAAGACCCAGGAATCTGGCACTTCAAATATGCTGAGGTGGTTTTGTTTCACACTGCCCTTAAAACACTGACTGAGGACGTTCATAGAAAGGTGGTGGCAGTGTACACGTTGTGTGGCACCAACCCAATGGCTGAAACACATCCACACAATCCTTGTTCTGTTGCCTCTTCAGCTTGAAGGGCTTGAGATACCTACCTCACTCAGGAGAGTCCCTGGCTTCTAGGCAAGAGGTTGCCCTGGAGAGCTGCAGGGTGTGAGGGAGAGGGATTTTCCACCCTTACTGCCATCCCCTCAACACAGATCGAGATTAATGAAAAGCAAAGCATGAGAGTGCTTTCCTACAGATCAGGGCTCTCACCGGAAAACAGCAAAACTGGATTTCACTTTCTGTTCCTGAGAATACTTCTGCAGTCTATGTGACACTGTTATTTAATAAACCACAGAAGCAGGCTTAGAAGTAGGGAGCATAGCTTACAGAAATATCCCTACATGTTAATTGTGAGCTGCCAGCCAGAATTTTAATTTCTTCACTTTTTAAGCCAAATTTTCAGCAGGACACCCCCCCTAATGCTTAACATTAATTTACATTTGCCATATGCAAGGGAAAAACTTACTCTTAATGGATATAATAATTTTCTCTTTGCCATTTGTACCTAGATATTAGTTGTTCTCAGCTGTTGTTTCTAAAAAATGTGCATCAGATTTCATCTTAGCAATAAAGATGTTAATTCCTGTAAATTACTTCCATTTTTATGTTGATCTTCCTGAAAAAAAAAAGCATATGTGAAAACAGTTGTTCAAGCAAACTCTGTACTAAAAAATTGGAATAGTTACATATGCATGTGTTTTTTAGAAACTGAGTGGAAAGTCTCCCTTAAGTAGACTTTTATGGACTTTACATTTTAATGCAAATGATTATGCATGTGCATTATATATACACAGATGGTAGTAAATGCACAAAGAAGGTGAATTGTTTTTGCAAATAAATCTCTGGCTTTTGTGTTCATTATCACATCCCAGAGAAGAAGGGTATGTGTGTTTGTTAATTGAGTTATATTGCACATATGTACTGAATGTGCAAGTCAGACTGCTGTAGCACAGTTTAACATCCCAAGTTCCACTGTATTCATACAAATATAATTTCTTTACACTTCATCAAGATACTTTGTTAATAACCTTATTAATGTGCATTCTTATTTGAGACAAAGCTTTAAAATGTGACATTGTTACCAGGATGGGGATGCAAATACAGTTTGTTAGAACTATTAAAAGCAATCCCAGAACTACTCATATTAGATAATATTGCAGTGACTGATACAGAGTATTCATTTTGGATGGGTTTTGGTGGGGTTTTTTTTGCTAATACATAAGGCAATAAATCTTTTCTTAAAATTCTTATTCCAAATCAGTCCCTAACTGCAGCGTTTGTAAATGTCTGTTGTAATTTTTTGTTTCCAGGGGAGACGAGGCAAACCAGGCCTTCCAGGAAAACCAGGGCCACCAGGGCCTCCTGTGAGTAACTAATGAGGGGAATGGGAAATTTTCACTCTGTCCTTGGACTTTCTTAAGTCTTTTGTAGCAGGTATCATAATTATAGTTGAAATAATTGATCTGTGTATACTCTGATGTATTAAACAGTTGCTACTGGTGGCTGTTTGTTGCAGCAAAAATTAAAGGACTGAGTCCACAAATAGGAGGGACTACACAGGAGGGAAAGAACAAGATGGAAACTTCAGCAGAGGAAGCAGAAATTGCCATTTCAAAGAAAGACTGGCCATGTATCCTAGATGTGAATACTGTGCTTTCATTCCCTTTGCAAATTGCGTGATGCTCTGTAGAAGGGATAATTTCTGTCTCAGAGGGGTAATTTGAAAGATGAAGGACTGTGTGAAGCATGTGCCAACTGTCTGAATGATGAGGAGGATTATACCCAGCACTGGAATGAGCACTCAGCTGTAGTTCGAATGAGTTGACTGAAGAATTAGAAAGATTAAGAAATACATGACTTTATGAAAGGATTTGTAATATGAAGAACTAAAGGGTTTAGCTCAGATCTAAGAGGTTTGGGATTTTCTTTTTCTTCTCTATGTTTTTTTTAAAGATAAAGGATTTAAAATTCAAGTCAGGCATGAATGCATGTTAGTCTTCAATGAAAGCAGCCCTTTTTGGTAGAGGAGGACTTGGTCATATTTGTAAAATTCTCTGTATATTGTATTGTAAAATGCTGTCATGTGCAAATACAAAACAGCCATTTCTGGATTAAGTAAACTTCTGCTGCTTTACGTTCTTAGTGTAAGCGAAAAATTTATAATCCTTTCTTTTGCATACCTGGATAAAGGCTAGTGGTTTGTGCATCTGAACATTTGATTCCTATGCCTCAACCTAGTCTTATATGTAGAGAAGAGAAGAGAATAATGCACTGGTGCAAGGGCTACAATGACTTAAATGGAACAGATGTCACCTACCCTCATCCAAAACAAAAACTGCACAGATTTCATAATCGGTGATTTCATAATAAATGTGTTCAGAAAGAGGCATTTATGATGGAATTCATTTATCCTGCATAAAACCAAACAGTTAAAAATCCCTCCCTTTCACTCTTTTTTCCCCTGCACACAGTCATATTGAGTCTTTTGCACAGTCCTAATGCTGAAATGGTATTGCAGATTGCAGGAGGCGAAACAGAGGAAAGGAGTGATGCAGAATCTTTCTTAATACAAGTGCCAAATATAACCTTTAAAGGATAAAAAAGCAAACCATAGCAGAGGTCAATGTTAGACCTAATTTACTTAGCTTTTTGTGAGCTAGTGAAAAGCTGTCTCTGTGTTACAGATTTCTGCCATCCTAGATTTGCTGGCAGGTCAGGCTTGTGAAGATGTATGATCCTTGACAGATATACCAGAAATCTTGAGTGGAAGCTAAATTGCACTTCTATTACTGAGACATATCTCAGATTTTCTTACAGCAAGTGGAAAGCTCAACTTTGTCAGTATTGGCAGCGTCATTACAAGGAACTCTGTATTGGGTACTGTAGCCTAGTACTACATACAGAAAAGCATTCCTTAAACAACCATGGCTTAAATATTGGTTTAAAGTATTTGTTTCTGGTATAACTCTCTTGATGCACTCCTAGTTTTGGATATAGCTATACCACCATCTTGTGTTCCTCTTCCAAGACTGAGAACATAACACGTAGAAAAGGCATACTCTGAAAGCAGTAACGCCTGCTAACTTACACTGGCAGGATCCCCACGTTTCAAGTGCCACAGCTTGTGCCCACCAAAAAAACAGCTTCGACAGGATCCATCGTTCCCCCTCTCTTCTTCAAGGCTCAAGCTATATTCAGGTTTACTGTGCTTCCAGTTACCCTTTTCTCCTAGTAGTAAGCAGCTTCTTCTGTGGATGCATTGTTAGTCCTTACTTTGGCTTTTCCAAAGTGCAACAGAACAGTCACACCTTCAGGGTGGTTGGTGTCATAAATTTGGCATACACAGGGTACACAGTGGTTAACAGATTGACTGAATATGTAAAAATTAGACTCTCCAGTATAAAAAAGTTTGGGGTTTGGCTGATGTTTAAAAAAAATATGAAATTTGTGTTTGAGAAAGAGGAGATTCAGTCATTAATTGTGAGGGTAGCTATAGCATGCAGCATGTGTTTGAAATTAATAAATTTACCTAATTTATTTATCAGTTTATGCCATGATGTTAAGTACTTCATTTATATATTAGAACAGTCAAGTGCTCAGAACAGACAAAAAAGAAAAAAAATGAAAACACAAAAACTATGAGAAGGAAATACAATACTCAGGATGTTTATTATAAAGGACAGTCCTAATAACAATGTGTGCGTATAGGGGAAAAGACTGGGATGAAATAAAAGAAAACTGGAAAGTTACAAAAATTGCACTTAACATACATGCTGTGCTTTCATGTGACAGGACTGTAAAAGCACCTGCTAACAGTCAAAAATCTACTTGTCACATGGCAGCATTTAAGACTTCTCTAACCTCTTCTCAATATCTCATATTTTTTCTTTTTTTTTTTCCTAACCTAATTTCTGGGGAATTTTTTTCAGTAAAATTAATGCTTGGTGTGAGTTTCTAGTCCCTTAACATCATCTGAATAGCTTTGGTTAAAAACCTGTATCACTGTCAGAAACATAGATTGATTGGCATCTAGTAATGAAACTACTCAGTTAAAGTGGGACTTTCTATGAAATTTCTTCCAGATATCCTTTCTTTTGTGTCATTTTTTTTCCTTATCCTTTCTTTTATGTTACTTTTTCTCTTTGGAACAAATCCCGTGCTCACAAAAAGCAAGGAGTCAATGAGGATTTTTACTGATCAGCTATTAGAAATTCTTTTACAAACCTATGGAATATATTCCTCCTTTGAGTATTTACTTAAAGTCTATTACATATTATAGATTTTTAAGGTGTTCTTTGATTCCCTTCTGGTTCAGAATTCGTGGTATGCATCCTTGCTGTCTGATGTTTTTTTTGAGTACTGTTCTGTTATTTCAGTGGGGGAGAGCCGAGATGTGTGCTCACACCCGTCTCAATCCAGCAGGTAGCAATTTGTGCTGAATACAAGACTCCAAGTAGAGCAGCAGCTCCCTCTAGTGCTTTTTTGGCCCTTTCTCCACTTTTAAAGCACCTGGATAGCGGTGAAAAGCTGCTGTTAAACACACTATTCACTTTGCTCTCACAAGCATTCTGAAAATTGTGATTGTAAAAATCAATATCTCTGTACCCTTCAAATGTATTTTATATATTTGCCTAGTTCCATTTTCTTCTAAAGTCTTCTGAAAGGGAAACTGTCACATGCTGTTACCCTCCCTGCTCAGCATGGCTCTTCACTGAAATTGAAATGCTGATTTTATGAAACAAAAAGAATTACTATGATAATAGGATGCCATGAGATTGTAAGAACAGCATTTTGATCAGACTGCAGAACTGAGCTGATTGCTATCTTCTGCCATAGCTGCTAACTAAAACTCTATAGGATTCAGCAACACAGACGGGGTCCCCAACAGACCACAGCTTGTTTTGCATTATGTATAATGCATTGACTTTCTAGATACCACACCTTTTTACTTTAAAAGCAAATCAAAAAATCACAGAATGAGTGGGATTGGAAGGGAACTCTGTGGGTCATCTGGTACAATCTTCCTGCTCAAGTAGGGTCATCTGAAAGCACAGGATTGTGACCAGATGATTCTTGAATCATCTTCCAGCATCATTCTTCCACCAAGGAAGATTCCATCAGCTCTCTGGGCAGTCTGTTTCACCATGCTGTCACACACACTGTAATGTATGAAAGGTATCTGACCTTGGTATCCTTTGCCTCAGGATGTACAGGCCCAATTCTGCACCCTTCAGTTAGGCAAAGTACTTCTCTGGTCTTGGGTTGTAGAATTACTATCTGCCCCATTTTGTGTAGTGTTCTGTTAAGAGGAGATAATTTTTCTGTTTGTTCTGCAGGGAGAATAGCTGCCTGATGTCTGTCACTGTTGAGGTTGGGGGGTTATTTATTATTTATTTATTTTTACCTTTAAATGAATCAGCTGGTATATCTATTTACAGAGATGGGCTAGAGAACAGAAAAAAGGAGTTTTATTCATTTCTCCGTTAACTTTATCTTTCTGGTCCTAATTTTCTCTGTCTTTACTGAAACTGTTATGACTGGAGGAATTCCATTTCTCAATAGCTCCCATTTTAGTGATTTATCTTGTTTTTAAAATCAAGAGTTGTGCTACAGACTTGCACCAGTCTGTAACAAAAAAAATTTTAAAAAATTCTTTGAGATGAGTCTGACTTTTGCCCAGTTGTTCTTTAGCAGAAGTGAAATGTTATCAGCACTGGTTTGTTAAGGTAAGAAATATGAGGACTCCCTATTGGCCAAACACAATCTTGTCCAACCTACCTGTGGCAGAGGTGGGAAAGAAACTTAGGGTGTGCTAAATCACAAGCTAGTAAACTGTAATCATGATTATTCATTCTCTTAAACCAATATATCTAAAGATAAGATATTGTTTTCAACCAATAGTTGTAAATTATTCATTTCACAATTGCTATAGCATTTGAAGATCATCATTCAGTTTATCATTTACCTTTGCAAGAGGCTGAAGTTCATATTTTTTATCTTCTCAAGTATTTTTGCTTGGGAGATGAGCTTTGTGTTACTCCCTAAAATTTTAAATTAAAATAAGGTTTCATTTTTGCCTGCATTGCATGTGATGCAGTAGAGGAGTTCACTTGAACTTCTTCATTTAATTACATACACTTTTGGTGTTGTGATTCAATACATATGTCAGTGTCCCCAAACCAGTTATCTTAAGTAGCCAGCAGTTCACCTTGGAAATTTCATTTCCTTGGCCTCAGGAAATACTGTCATTCCTCTACCAATATTTTAGAAGTGAGTGAATGTTATCACTTAATTACAATAAAGAAAAAAATCAAAGCAATGATAAGTGGAAACTGTCAGTAGCATTTCTGGTTTTCCTGGACTTCCATCTGCTTCTTAGAAAAATATTGGAAATGCTTACAACATTATAGTGTGGGAATGGCTGGGAAAGGTTGGTCATATTGCTTCTTTCTATGCATTAAGGTTTTTTTTATCCATATCAAAATATAATTTATTTCTTGTGTCCTATTGCTGCAGACATCCTGTTTTCATCATTTCCATTTGCTCTTTGGAATAGTTATACAATATTGCACATCTGCCCTCATGGGTTTCATGATGTTTTGCATTAAAATAAACAGAAAAACAGAGTCTTATTTTAATGGGCAGGCCCCAAAGTGAAATACAGGGATAAAGTAACTGCACTGAGTCACTTGCAGGCTGTGTTCTCTGAAATGGCCTATTTTTGAGATGGAACCAGTGCAATTTACTTGTTACCCATTTTATGCATGGATTGGGTAGACTTTTTCAACAGTCTCATCTTTACAGAAATGCAGATGAACTATAAAAGTTAAGGGAGGAAAATACATTGTAAACCCCAGTAATTTCACAGTTTGGAGCTGTTTCCCTTTAAGCACCTGTGTTTTTATTCCTGCCTTGTCTGTAGAAATAACATCTGAAACCTGTTTGCAATTTTGGAAAACAACCAGGACACATTTTCAGTTCTTTTCTTATTCATACAACTCTACTTTCTGTGTGTTTTGCTTTTCTCAATTACACAACTTGATAGTAGAAAAGAAAAAAGAAACCCTGTTCAAGTGAGGTTCAAAGTGGCAGATGTGCAAAATTCTCATTCAAAAGCTAGAAACTGCTGGTACAATAATTCTTCAACTGTTGTTTACTTAATTGCTTCTCCACTTTTAAACCAATGCTGCTGGTTTGGGGTTGTTTTTTCCTTTTGTCTATAGAGACTTCAGAATAGATTGTGCAACTACATTAATGTAGTGAAACTGTGGAAGAAAAGGGACTATGGTTTAGGAAAAAAGTCTTGAATAAAAATATTTTCTGTTGTTGTACACTTGTTCTACTAGTTTTTTATTATAGAAAAAATTATGGAAGCAGACGATTATTACATTTATGCCAATTTTGAAAATTGAAATTGACATAAATTCAATAAATTGAAATTTGAAATTTGAAATTTTTGGAAATTTTAGAAACACCAAACTGGTAATGCAAAGGCTGGAGCATAGTCAAAGATGCAACCAAAATGCCTAAAGTTCTCCTTGACTGTCTTAGTCATGAGACATTCTGGGAATTTTTAAAGATGTGCTTGTTTTTCAAAATTGTGCCAATATATTTTTCATCCTGTCAAAAATTATTTGTTTATGTACAAATAATATCTGAGAGTTTGAGGATGATGGCAGATGCAGCATTAAGTTCTTCCTGGGTTGTGTGGCTGCAGCCCTTTCAGTCGTGGAAAAAGAGTAAAAGAGGCATGGTACTTCATGTCAAATGCAAAGGGAGAATAAGGGGGATTTTTACCCCTTGCAGTATTTCAGAATTCTCCAGGAACCCTGTGTTCAAGGATTCAACACGGCAGGTTTACAGTGTTGACATTGAGATGTCTAGGCAGTGTCATCATACTTCAGCCCCAGTTCTGGATTGCCAACTTTCTTATGGATGCCAAAGAAAAATTCTGCCATTACCTTCAGAAATCAGAGTGGAGTGAGATCTTAGTGCAAACATCATGACTGTATTGATCTTATTTTTAACATAAATTTGAAGTGACAATTCACTTCAAAATAACATGAATGTACTTTTGTCTCTTCCAGCATAGGGAAGAAGGAGGGAGTGAAACACCTGAGATGTTTCATGTGGCTTTCAAATTTTCCTAGTATCCACACTAAGACAAAAGCTGCAGAGGGTAAATTGTAATTTTAAAAAGCCCCAGAGGAGGAAAGTTGCTTTTGTGCCCTGTCTGTGTTACATGCAGGTCAATCAGGCTAAGTAACTTACTTGAATATATTGTAATCTTATTAATACAGTCAAACATTTCTTACAGCCATCATGAGTGGTTGTTGTTCATATTGCATTATGTGAAAGCTTCAACTCAAAGAGAGTAACGACACTAATTTGTAAATTTAATTGAGTCTTAGTTCATAAGTTCTTAACTGTACTTTCTGTGTTCTGCTCCATCTACCAAACTTAAAAATCTCATTGAGGGCATGCTTTTTGGCAAAATATACCTAAAAATAGGGGCATTTCATGTCCAAATATGTTTTTTCCCAAACACACTTTCCAGTGTTTCTGTCCTAAATGTTCATTTGATCAAGAAGTTCCTTCTTCAATATTGAATTTTTATGAAACATGTGTGTTTAAGTAAAAACTTGCAATGCTGATAAAACTAGGAAGTTAATATTCTGGAGAATTCTGGCTTTCCTCACTTCCTGTATTCCCAGGTTAAAAACCTATCTGTTTACTCACACTAGGAGCTATTTCTACATCGAAACTTGTGCTTTGAGTCAGTGGAAAGAGTTTTAAAATGCTGCAGAACAAGAATGTTGTTCATACCAGAAGGGACTTGTATTAAAATTGATATGGATTTCATTTCTGCTTTCTCTGACTGACCAATTCACTTGAAAATATGTGGCTGGTTTTCAAAATTCAGGATTTAAAAACTGACTTTCTTCTTCCTCTGTGCTAGAAAAAGGAAATAATGAAGTTACAGAAGATAATTTACTGTACTCAAATAAAAATCAAAAATCTTTTACATCCCCACTGCTCTTTCAATACAGATATGCAAACATAAAATTAGTTAAATTAAAATGACCTTCTGATGCATATTTTTCTATATAGGGTCCTTCTGGACTAAAAGGAATCCTGGACTCATTGAACAAGCATTATAATGAGGTATGGAGATTTGATTTGGTGTCTGTGTTGGTTTATGACTAAGTTGTATCTAGGGTAGAAATGACCACAGTTTTGATCCCTGTGAATCACATTCCAAATTAATTCAAAAGGTAATTTCTTTCCTGTCCCCATTCTGTATCTCTTTACACATTTCAGTCCACACTGCAGTCTCATACCTGCTGTGTCATCTGTCTTGCTCCATGTGTCTTGACTCCCATCCATCTTCTACTTACTGTTTTTGACTGGTAAAACTCAAAAAGGAGATGTGTGGACCACGTAGCTGTTAGTGTGAAGCACCAGCTCCCCATTTCTAAGCCTAATTGCTTTAAACTGTACTTGACGTTTCTTTCTTGACCAATTCTGTCATGATTCTAAGAGTAAAATAGAAAGACAAGGAGGCATAATTTTGAAAAGATCTGCCAGCAGCCAATGAGAATTCTCCTTATGTTTGTATTATGGACTAATAAAAATACTGTGTCAACTATAAAACCACCTGCAGCTAAAAGAACTTAAAAGAAAAAAATGTTTAAATTGCATAGGACTGTGTTCAACTTGACAGAGATTTTACCTTCTTACTGCAGGTATTTCAAGTCATTTTAGCTGTGGTAGTGTCTGCCATTGTATGAGAATAGAGAAGTTTTCTTAATTGATTTGGGAGTATGTAACCTTTCTGATCAGAAAAATATTTCATTCAAAGATTCATGATGCACTATTACAGCATTATTTCCTCGGTACAGTGCTTAATGTGTGTATCAGAACTTAAGTCATGCAGGTCAAGCCTGGAGGGAATTAATTTCTTGTAACATTAGAACACATTAACTGTAGAGAGCACGTGTATTCAGGGTATTTTTCTTATATAACATTCCCAGATGAGTGCTAAAATCTTTCCTTGAACAGGGATTCTGGAGCTAAATTCATGTCAAACACACCTTTCCAGCTGCTTTTATCACTGAAGTTATTTCTCTGATATCAATTCTGATATTTAATCCATTCCAAATCAGCATATCACCTTAGAAGCATGTATTAGGAATTAAGCATAGAGCAATTTTATGCATGGAGACTTAATTTTTATATATTGTCTCCTTTTTCATATGTGTTGAAGTTTTATATATTTTGGTTTTCACATTCCTTACCAGTTTCTTTTTCCTGCCAAAGAGCTTTCACTGATATCATCACTGTTTCCTCTACTGATACCGTGTTTATTGTAACTCATTCCCCACCTCTGCCTTATCAATCTCTTTTATCCTTATAGTTCCTTTAAGGTTAATTCTGCAAGAGGAAATACAAACAGTTACGATCTCTAGGAAATGACACACATCTGTCTCCAAAAATCATGTTTCTTATCATTAAAAGACTCTAAGTATTCTTAAGGTAGCTTATATTTCCTAATTAACAACATTCTGGAAAAAATGTAGACTAGCTGGCATGTGTCTATAAATTAATTATCTTTTAAATCCTGGATAGCTTACCAACTTTCTTCCTTCTTCAGCTGTCTAGTTTGAAGATTTTAATGACTTTGTCATGAGCAATTAACAGGGAAATGCTGTTTGATTCCAGATGAAAGAGGAGTTGGCTTTCTGATTCAAATAGAAGGTTCTAAACGTGCAAACTTTAACTAAATATTCAGACCCTCCTAGAGTCAACTTAAGTCTCCAATAACAAACATATTACTTCCTACACGTTTTATGATGGGAATGGGATATTCCCATCAAGGACAAGACAAAGAGCTCTTCAAAGTAAAAACAGCTTCTCTGCTTTGCCATTGATTCACTTAGGCAGATGTATGTACCAGTAACTTTTCTGTTTTCCGTGCTGTTACCTAGTATGACAGAAGCTAATTTTATCCACAACACCTTGGAGACATAAAGCAGTCTTTCACATTCCAGTATTGAATTTGCAATGTGCCTTGTATTAATAAAATGATATTTGAGTGATACTCTGAGGTTTTTGAGGTTCCGTACAGCACAGGTGACGTTATTTTCCATCATTTTATCCATGTTCTCAAGGATGTCACAAAGGCCTCTTTCAGTTTGGTGTTTAAAGTGTTCAGGTATTGACCACATTTTAATTGTTATAGGTATTTTCACAGCTTTTGGGTTTTTTCCCCAAAAAAACCAAACAGAAAAACAATAGGATATCAGTATAGCTTCTTTGTGTTGGTATCTCTAGGAACCGTGAGAAACTGATACCAAGAAATGTGGTGGCTCTTAAGACTCATCATAATTAACAATGTTTTTTTCTGTTTCTCTAATTTCTCTGTTTCTTATCAGATTATTTGCAATTTTTCTGATTGCTGTATTGTAATTTCTGATTGCTGTAATAAGTATTGGTAATTGTATTTAATATTTAAATACATAATAAATGTATTTAAATAATTTATTGCTACCAGGATTTTTCTGGGTCAGCATCAATCACTTAATCAGAGTGATTTTTAAGGAGGCTGCAGTGCAAGCCTTTAAAAGCATAATTTACTTGATCCATATACACAGTGAAAGAGCACTATAAATACAGTTGCTGATTGCAGCAGCAAATTGTGCTGAACAGCAAACCAAGATCAGCAGTCTTTCTTTAATGAAGGTGAGAGGAACCTGCCAAATTTAAGTAGTAGCATTGATCCTTAATGGGATGGGAGACAGTGCTGGAGCATGGCTTCCCTAATTCTTCCTGTGTGCCTGTTTTTACATGTGACTATTTTCATATTCCATCTTGTTATGTCTTTTGCATTTTCAGTGTGAATCAGGTGCTTTGTATGTGTTTGATGAATGCATTTTGTTCTCTTCTTTTTGCTAAGAAACTAGTTCTGCCCTATACTGCGTGTTACATTCCTTCAGAGACATAAATGATGCTTCATGATTTACATTTATATACTCTCAGGCCTCTGTTATCATTTGCTTGGGCTTTCAAGGCCTCTGTTTGTCATCCTTCTCACTTACCAGTTTTACATACGTAGATATAAGGTCATTTAGCCAAACTTGCTCCTAAATATCTTTAGAAAGGGCATATAGATCAGTTTAATCAAAAATGTTCTCCAACAAATAAAAATAAAAAATTAAACCAAAACACAAAGAAATTGAAACTACAACACAATCTAGTCAGGAAATGCTTCAGAATCATTATAATTTGTAGTAATTTTAGATTATTATGGGATAATTCATTATTAACTTTCTATTTTTATTTTTTTTTTGCTTTGCCATATTTTACTTACATTTGGTTGTAAAGAGCAAATAGATTTGCAAATCAATTGTCAACATAGATATTTCCCTTTTATGCTTTTGTTCATTTTCTGCAAGTGTGGCAGGAGTGTAAATGCATGATAAAGGATGTGTCCTGCAATACACTACCTAGTTGTACTGCATAGGCATTTGTTATTATTCCCTGTCTAGTAGTAAATTAGGACTTCTGAATTTGCAACTGGTAAATTACAATAAATTGTTACAATAAACAAATTGTTACTGGAAGTAAATAGTGATGTTTTCTGATCTTTGTGGTGATATTTCTTTCCAGAGTGATACAAGACTACTAGGAGTACTTGGGACCCCTGGACTTAAAGGCCAGAAGGGAGACATTGTAAGCATTTGGGATGAATCTGGAGAAGTGTCAAAGTGCCTACCCAAAAGTGCCTAACCTGTTCCTGCCACCCTTAACATAGTGTATTTTATTTGATTTATCCCAATGGGCTTTGAAGGAATAGATTTTTGAGATGACTAACACTTTGATCTATGTAGTCCAATATCCAACTCATCGTGCTATCCTGCAGTGGCAGCATGTGATCCTCTCTCCTCTAGTATAAATAGAAAGGGGAAATGCTGAAAGACTTGGAATGTATGGTTTCTATAATGCCATCCGAGAAGTCAAATGAGCTGCTGTGCCAGTTATGTGGGAAAGTTGAAAGTTGAAAAAGTTGAAATTCTGAAAATATTTTGGATAGTAAATAATTAATATTTTAAGCAGTTTCTCTGTAACAAGGAGGCTTTCTATACCAAAAATACTTAGACAGCCTCTAAAAATTACATGGAAGTAGAATTCTGAATCCACACCATATGGCACTATATTGTTATAGTTATCTGTCCTGTATAAACAGCTCACCATATTTTAACAATTGCATGCCTTTCTAACTTGTAAGAGAAGGCACAAGTGCTCTGGATATGTGACAGAATTGACAACATTTTATTGAGAAGCCAGCAGAGCTGCTATAGAAAGCAGTCATTTAAATTTATTTGCAGATGTTTAAGCTTGGTTTCCATTGTAACAATAATTTAGATTTTGTGGCCCACACTGAACGAAGTACAGTTAAAGAAGAGGAGGAGATTATTTACATTTTCCAGAATATAAAGATTTAAAATATAATTAATTTTGTTAAAAGGGTCAAAAAGGAGAATTGGGAATGACTGGTGCAAAAGGAGAAAAGGTGAGTTAATTCCTTACTTTTGTGTTTGTGGGATGACTAGAAGTTGATGCAATGTACTGATTATGAATGAAATCTTGTAAAATATACAGGAGATCAAGAAAAAATATTTGGACATGGGAAAAGTTGACAGTCTTCAAGTGTCCTTAGTATTTTATTCAAGCCCCTCCTTGGGAGGGTATTTACATATCCAAGTAAATTTCCTGTCCTACCAGCTCACAAAGTCCTTAGCTTTAAAAACATTCAGACTTTACTTACTACCAGTTTTAAATTATTTTTATATAAGTTTACAACCACAGGCTGCCTCATGAATTAGGTGCCACTCATGCTTTTCCAAGTTATGAATGTGATCTTCAGTATTTATATGAAAAAATTTTAAATTATTAAAATTCACAAATCAACATTCTAATTTAGTATGTTTTAGTTTAGGCATAAATTTTACAGTATGATTTGGGAGGCATTACTTGGGAACAGATGTGTATTTTGCTTTTCCAGGAACATGTGCTGTACATAGTTCTACTGATTAATGGGTGCCAGGGTGATTTTGCCATTCAGCTGTGAGGCTTCTTGGTTTCTTTGGTCATATCTATATAAATAGTTTTCATGTAGGCAGAATCATTACTTTTACTTCCTTGATATCACAGATTTATGATTTTGTGTCTTATAAAGCACCTGTGTTTAAGAATTTTGCAGATTTGGATACATAATCACTCTCTTGAGTTCCTATTCCTGACCTTCCCTTGTGCTCCTGCTTGAAAGGATCATAGATGTCATGGACTTGGCATTGAATCAACATCATCCCTCAAGTAAAATTTTGTAGGCCATATATTTGTATTTTAGACAGGCTTAAAACAGCCACATTTTCCAGGACTCTTCAGCAAAACCAGACATATGTGCTATTTATCATTTTAAATAAATCTGTTAACCTCCTTTCTACTTTTCCTTAGGGAGAGCCTTCTGAAAAAGGGGACAAGGGAGACCCAGTAAGTATAACATGTTTTGAACTACTGTGGATAATATACATTTGAGATTACTTTCATACCACGTAATTCTTTTCTTTGTAGACATTCATTAGATGCAGGGATGACCTGGGATAGCATAGGTATTGTCTCCTTCTGACATGTGCATCAAAGTCTCCCAGGTTATGAATAAAAAAACAGAGATGCCCTGTTTATCAGCATTTCTGTTGCTGGTACTGTCCATGTACTAAACTGAGTTTAGAGCATGTGCTTTTTTTATTCCCTGAAGGTTCTTTCTTTCAGCTTTTTCACACCTTATGTGGCCTGTACTGTATACTGTTTTGATGCCACCAGAGTGGCATTTAACATCAGGCTGTTCTCGTACAGCCATTTTAAATGTGCATAACTTTTTTCTTATTTGAGGCAAATTTTCAGATCACTCATTCTGTGTGAGTCTCTTTACTTATGTTACGTATTTGTAATTAATTATTGTCCTCTCTTATGATATTTGACAAAATCTAGTTATGTTTTTAATATAAAACTCAATATTGCTGAGATATTTGTGGTTAACATTTTATAATAATTAGAATAAGTCCTACTGTAATAATGTGTGGGTTTGGAGGTGAATACTGGATACCAGAAGAGACGTAGTGGTGAAGTAGTGGTGACTGGAAATGGTCTTAAGGAAATTTAGTGTTTTCAAACATTTTTCCTTTAAGACATTGGGAAAACTTGCAAAAAACTTAGGTTGCAAAAGGAACATCTTTCAGAGTTTGAAAAAGCCATCAGAAATTATTTAATATTTTCTCAATATTTAAGTTTGCCAACTGTATTTTAGGGTAGCAAATTAAACTCTTAGTTGATCCTACTTAAATTTCCAAATTCTTATGGTTGTATATACTATTTTCAGGGAGAGACTGGAATGGAGGGATCTAAAGGAAATAAGGTATTTTTGGACTTCTACTTAATATATACAATGCCAGTATACACGGCTGATACCGGGAGGCATAGCAGTAAACTTGGATTTTTTTGTTTTCTCAAACAAAATCATTAGGGTGAAATGGGAGATCCTGGACCACCTGGTCTTCTTGGAAATCCAGGATCAAAGGTAAGTGAAAGTTATTTCGTCCAATAACATTTGCATTCTATGCTGTTAAATAAGAGGACTCTGAAGCTACTAACTCTTTAGCTAGTATTAGCAGGCAAAGAATGCAAATAGTTTATATCAAAAGTTTGAGCTTGGATCATGGCTATTTTACATAAAATTTACATTTTGCATGAAATTCTTGCTGCTCTCAGTGTCACTCAGAAAGGAATATTTAAGCAACACTCATGGTTTTTTGTCATTTAAGAATATGAGCAACCATTTTGCAATTAGAAATTCACTGGTAGCTGGGTGTATTCTATTTATGCATTAGTGAGGTAGGGAGTAACCACTGCCAGTACTTTGTATCTCCTTTGTTTAATCCTATGAGACAGCAGGTAATGCAAAAGCAGTCATGGCCTTGCTTTGAGTCTACCCAGGCAAACCTCAGGAAGTGTGGACTGGATGAGTGGACTGTGAGGTGGATTCAGAGCTGGCTAAAGAGCAGATACCAGAGGGTCATAATCATGGCACAGAGTCTAGTTGGAGGCCTGTCACTGGTGTTCAGTCCACCAGGGTTCAATACTGGGTCCAGTGTTGTTTAACTGGTTCATCAAGGACTTGGATGAAGGAGCAGAGGCCTCCTCAGCAAGTTCCCTACAACACAAAGCTGGGAGGAGTGGCCATCACCCCAGAGGGACCATGAGAGGTTGGAGAGATGGGCAAGGAAGAACAGTCTGAAACTCAACAGAGGAAAGTGCAGGGTCCTGCACCTGGGGAGGAATAACCATAGGGGAAAACTTTCTGGAAAGCAGCTCTTTGGAGAAGTACCTGCAGATCCTGGTGGACAACACCATGAGCCAGCAGTGCCCTTGAGGCAAAGAAGGCCAATGGTGTCCGGGGGTGCATTAGGAAAAGCATGGTCAGCTGGGTCAGGCAGGTGATCCTGCCCCTCAGCCCTGGTGAGGTCACATCTGGAGTGCTGTGCCCAGTTCTGGGCTCCTCAGTACAAGGTGGACATGGAGCTCTTGAAGCAGGTCCAGTGGAGAGCAACAAAGATGACTAAGGGATTGGAGCATCTCTCCTACAAGGAAAGGCTGAGGGAGCTGGACCTGTTCAGACTTGAGAAAAGTCAAGTGGAAGGAGACCTCATCACTGATTATAAGTATCTGAACAGTGGTATTGAGGTTTCCAGGCTCTTCCCAGTGGTGCCAAGCAATAGGACAAGAGGCAATGGGCAGAAACTGATGCACAGGAAATTCCACCTGAACATGAGGATGTGTGACTGAGCAATGGAACAGATTACCCAGTGAGGTTGTGGAGTCTCCCTCACTGGAAGAAACTGCAGTGTGCTCTAGAATGGCCCTGTTTGAGCAAGAAGGTTGAACCAGATAACCCACTGTTGGTTGCTTCCAACTTCACTCATTCTGCAAATGTGTGAACCTGTAAGGAAAGTAACTGAAGTACAAATGTTCTTCACAATATCTCATGATGCCTTGAAATGTATCAAGCAAAAATAGAATTAGAAACTCTTAAATCTAACTGCCACCCAACACTATTCATGTTGGATAGTACCTTTATTTTTAGAATTTTAGATCACGAAAAGAAGGCCCTGTGAGAATGTATGTGGCTATAGAAGCCACAAAATTGTTGTCTTAAAAATAATTCTTGAAATCTTGATCTATTCTTTTGTTTTATCTTTCCCTTTAGGTATTCCCTTTGTATTTACTTGTATTTGCTTTGTATACATACTTTGGATTTTGTACATATCCACAAGATATGTACAAGTCCACAAGACTTCTTGAACTAAATGTTAGGGAGAATGGGTAAACTCTGTACTTCTTACTCCATGTGGAAGATAATTCTTAATGCCTGATGTTTTAATATATTTATATAAGAATGCTTTACACCATATTACAGTAGTTAATTGACTTGTACCTCAGGTGTGTATTATATCATTTCACAGGGACTGCAAGGCCCTCCAGGACCTGCTGGACCCAGGGGACCTCCAGGAGAAGTTGTATGTATTGTGCCATTTCTCCAGCTGTAGCTATGGTGCATGAACAGTTAGCCAGCGAAGCAGTGCCACAGAAGTTACCATAGCTGCTCCTTTTGTGGGTGTTACTGTAGCTGGCAGGTGTTGAACAGGATGTATTCAGGAAAAGCAGGATGGGATGCCTCCCTCAACAGGCCATTATCTTGAGTTTCAGTAAACCATCTATGTCCTGCTTCTGACACTGTTTGACAGCCTGGAGTGGATCTGGATATTGGGGTCACTGAAATGAGATCTTTTGCCCTCCTTGATGATCTCTCCCTTGTTCCCCTGTTAGCAGGACCCATGCTCGTTGGGTCCTGGCTTCCCATTCCAGCAGGGATATTATTGCTTGGCTGTTATGGTTAAGCAACAAGTGGTCTTGGTTTGTGTTGTGCAGCTGCTCAGTTTCCAGGCACAGATATTACTGGGCAAGGCTACCCAGAGATGTACTGTGCCTGTGGGTCTGAAATTGGAGGGTTGGGACTGTCAAGCAGTGGTGCCTTCTCTGCAGAGTTGGAATATTCCTGTACGTATTGTGCTTTTGGGTGCCCCACATTCAGGTGTGCCAGCTGACTGGGCAAGGTGATGGGGATCTCCTTCGTGGAGTTTTACTGTCCCTGTGACTATTACATCACTAGGCAACAGCCTGATGGGTCTCCTGGCTGGTTGGGATTTCTCAAATTGATAGGCACCTACCCCAAGATCCAGCACACTTGTGACCCTTGTGCCTCTGGGCAGGAAGAACAAGGGTAAAATGTCAATCCAGTCTCGACTCTCTAGGAAACATTTTTAACTATTAATCATCATTATAATAAACCTGAAAGTGCCCTGGGCATTTGATTTGACACCCACATATAGCAGAAGCCTCTCCTGGGGCAGTGGCTATGTGTCTCCCTTCCAAACTATGGCACGATCCCTCTTTAAGCATGCAGACAACTAATTTTCTGCCTAATTCCCTGTTTTGCAGTCCACAACACTAGTGGTGTTGCATAACCTAACAAGTGGCACCTACCCCCTCTTCTTGGTTCTTGTACCTCCCTTCTTCCATACACCGTAAAATGGCTTCTAAATAGCATTTTGTAGTAAGAGTGGTTGGATCTGAGAAGTGGATCAAGAAAAATGGACAATAAAAAGCTTAGCTTTAGCCTAGAAGTTCAGCCACTCTCTTGAAAAGGACCAGGATTTTGATCATTATTCTATGCATGTGGTTTTGGTTTTTAACTTTTTTCTACCAACAGAAGCATCTAGAAGCTGGTGTTACTGCAATTTGTCTTAGGCCTTTCCACACATGCCCTGAGACTATATTGTGGAAGAAGATTCTTATTTTGAACAGACTTTTGAGCCATATACTTTTCTAATATTAAAATACCCTTCTGAGTGGTAGAGAGCTGACAGACATGTTATCGGTGACCTATTAAAAGTTTTAGGGATATAAGCAAGGTGACCAGTAGAATACAGCATCTTCAGCTCTTGACAAGGGAAAAAAACGGTAGTATTTAACTATGCATGTAGTCATTTTATACTGTGTTACTTATTGACCATTTTATTATATCTCATTCTCCTACTCAGTTGAGATATACGTTTTTTCAGTTGTGTCTGATTTACCTATCAGCTATTCAAAAGTTTGTAAACCCTAACTGCTGTGGTTCTTATTATGTATGAATCACCAGTCCTACTGTGAAAGATAGCAAAATACTCATTCCTCTCTTGCTTGTGTTGCCATCATCCCACTTGATTTCATAATTGCTACTTTTGAAACTGGTGCTCTGATGGATCTTTGATCAAGAGAATATTATGAACAAATAAATACTAATTATAATATATGTAAGCCCTAGATATAGATGCTCCTGAAGACTCCTATCTGTGCACACAAATTTAGTATGCAAAAAACATAAATTTAAAGGTATTATAGAGACATTGTTCTTAGCTATAAACTGCTTGGTTTTTTATCTTCTAAAGATGAAACATTATAGATTAAAAAACATAATAATTCATTTTATGCAGTATGATGACAATTGGGAAACTTTGAAAATTGTTTTATATTAACTTACATCATCTAGCAGATAAGAGTTACTTCTTTTCCTAAAAAAACACTTTTCTTATCAAAGAAAAGATAAACTTGAGAAATCCTTAGAAAAGGAGAGAGAGAAGAGAGGCTGTATGTATTTTATGCCAATATCAAAAGTGGATAGAGTAGGCCACGATCAGTAAACATAAATTTCCATTTCCATAATGATTTTGTGTTGGTATAAGCAGAATATTCTTCATTATGGCACTTTTTTTTCTTTCTTATGCTTTTAGTTTGGATGACTGGGCGAAACGATTAGCTGTCTGTCTGTATTAAGTACAGAATGCAGCAGAGAAGGCAAACACAGCTGCTGAACATTCACTACTAGCATGAAAATGTTGTCATCTGTCATATGTCAGTGTGCAAAAACTGTGGTTTACACTGAGGAGAAAAATTAAAACAATATGTGTTTCCTAGTCTTTTTCTTAGAGTTCATTTTTCAGTCCAGCTTAAGTTTCTTAATACTTAGATTTTACTGTTCAGCTCGGGCAATTTTATCATTTACTGTGAAAATTACTGGTATTCTTAAAAAAAACTCTTCAAAACTAAAAAAAAACCTAAGTAGTTGCTTGAATAACATTGAAGGGTCATGGAAAAAGTTTTCTGTATTTGTCGCAGTATAGTGAGAAAACCCAATTAAGCCTTACTTATTATTTAAATAGCTTCTATTTAGATTTTAATCTTTTTCATTTATCTTCATTTCTCTGCATTTCTAAAAATCCTTCATGTAAACGACAAGGGAAAATACTGAAGTTAAAATCAAAATGTGAAAGATTAGAAGATTTATACAAAAAAAGTCTGGAACATACTTTATTTACTGAAAACGTTTGACTGTCCATTACATATCTAAAACTTTTAAAGAGATTTGTTGGATTAACTGATGTGAAGGAGTAGGAATTCATTGAGGCTTTTAAGATACCAGTTTGAATAATTAACTAGTACAGGAAATCATGCATCCCTCCATGGGCAAAAAGGATGACACTTAAAATTCAAGTTTTTATGTGTTACTGCCTTCCTTGAGAAAAACGGTTGATTTTCAAGTCTTGGAATTACTTTGAAACAGGAGAAATAAACCTTTTGGTCTATGCCATTCTCCCCAATAAGGTCCAGAAAATAATCTTGATTATTACATTTTAACTTAAAGAAAAAATGATTTATATATTTAATTAATGAAGCATTCATTAACTTATAGTGTTTAACATTTGGGGTCAATATTAACACACAGTAAATATGCCAGTGTAAACTAATTTTCATCTGGTTTTTTATGTAACCATGAAAGAAATAGCTATAAAAACATACAGTTATATTTTTATTAATTCCAGGGCTTGCCAGGAGATCCTGGGGTACCAGGAAACCCAGGGATTAAAGGAGACAAGGTATGTTTTACATGGTTTTAATTAAACTTGATATGTTAAAGCATTTTAAATTTTCACTTCAAGGGTAACCTTCCATTATTCTGTAGTGCATCTGTGTGGCTGCTCTATGAAGTGATTTTAAAATGTACCAGCAGCAACCCCCTATGTCTTGGAGAAGAAACATCTCTGCATTTGGAAATGGTTCAGGCCAGTTTGGCAACTCAGTTGCTCTTTAGATGAATAATTTAAATAATATTTCAAAGAGGTTGGACTGTGCCCTTACATTAAATCTGTGCTGTGCAGTAATGTCAGTTCAGGTCCTGACTACAGAACAACCTTTTCAATGTAGTGTCCTACCCAGACTAATGTGTAAAATCCCACTTCACAGTCAGACATACTCATCTTGGCACAGCTCTAGGGCAGCTACACTGGCTCAGATGTGAGCCAAGGCTGGATCTCCTTAGAACATTGTATTTTGCTCAGTAGAAATCCCTTAGTTAGAATTCAGCTGCATCAGCAAGAGCTAAAAATTATGTGTGTATAAACTGAATGTAAAGAAGGAGAAAAAGGGAAATACAGGTGTGCCCTGAGCTATGTGATGTGTTGTGGTATTTATACATTGTGGGGTACAAGGAAAACCAACAAACTCCAGTCTGAAGCAGTGAGCTGAAAGAAAGACAAAGAAAATAACTGGAACAAGGACAGAAATGTACTCACTTTGCAAAATGGGAAGTAGTGGATTCAGAAAGAATCACACAGGATGTTGCAGGAGCCTGCAAAAGACAAGAGGACAGCATAATAAAAGGCACAATTTTACTGCATAAGCAGCAGGAGTTTAGAGATATGGAGCAAGAAACACTGCATGTATTGAAATAAGGAGTGTAAAGAGGAATACACTGAAGACCCCAGGTTTAGCACTAGTGGTTGATAACTGGGGAGAGGCAGCTGTTGTTTCAGCTGTTGCTGTGAACTAATTGGCAGGGTTTAATGACAACCTGCATATTAGGAGCTTAGGGAACAAGAAATGTAGATCAGATACATTGCAAGCATGGAAAACCAAGAGAATACTAGTTGTTATTAATGGTTATATGATCTATGTCTCCAATTCTGTAACTTTTTGAAGAAAAATACAAGGTTTTTTTTTCTTCTGTATATCTTCTCAAAGTACTGGCACTTTCTATGATAAAATTGATAATATTTAGAGTTTTTTTCCATAGGGGAAAATTCTCACATTTCAATTAGTGATTCAAATTTATTTTGTAGGGTGACCCTGGTGGAATTATGGGACCGCCTGGACATCCAGGTCCAAAAGGTGATATGGGGCCTCCTGGACCAAGTCTGCCTGGAACACCAGTAAGTTCATAATCTGAAAAGACTTTCCTGACTTTATATTCTGCAAGGGGCACTGGGAAAGAATTCTCACTGTGCAGTGAGAGAAATCACAGAATGGTTTGTGCTGGAAGATGCCTTAAAGATCATCTAGTTCCAACCCCCTGCTGTGGGGCGGGACATCTCCCACTAGAGCAGGTTGCCATCCAGCCTGGTCTTGAACACTTCCAGGGATGAGACATCCACAACTTCTCTCAGCAACCTGTTTCAGTGCCTCACCACCCTCACAGTAAAGAATTTCTTCCTAATACCTAATCTAAACTTAGTCACCTCCAGTTTAAAGCCTCAAAGCAAGTATTTTTTATTGTAATTTCAAAATCAAAATATATTTTACAGTTGTATTATAACTGTACTAGAAGATAGTCTAGAAATAGCATAAGTATCACACATGATCCTAGTGACACTGGCACTAACAAGGAAGACATATAAACTTGCCATAGTTTATTTCTAAGGACTGGCTAATTTTGGCCGTTACATTCATCTACTCTCTTGCATTTCAAAACATAATTTGGTTTTTTTCTTGGTTTTTTTGTGTTTTGTTTTGGGTTTCTTTTAGGGTCCCACTGGTGTTCCTGGAAACCCAGGTCCAAGGGGGCCAAAGGTACGCAAAATAACATTTCTGTTTCTAAAAATATTTTTTAAAAGATAATATAGTAGTTTACATTTTCAGAGCTGTTGTGATGGAAAGCCTTGTACCTTTCACAGGGAGAAAGAGGACTACCTGGTGTACAGGGAGCACCTGGGGAGATGGGGCCCCCTGGAATAGGCATTCAGGGATCACCAGTAAGTAAACCAACACCCAGAATTTGGGCTTCTCACTGCTCATCACTGAGCAACTGTAATAGGTAAACAAAGCATAATAAAAAGCCATTAACTCCCTTTTGGCCTGATTCCTAGCTCCCAGTTTCCTTCAAGGGTTGCTGTGCAGTTTAAAAGGCCACGTGCAGTGTCTTCAGAGTATTCAGTAAAAAAATTTGCTGATGTTGATGGTGTACCTGGCAGGTGGTACATGTTATTGCAGGAGTTTTACTCCAGTGACTGAGGCAATCTCTCTTCAGTCAACCAGTGTGTATCACCTGATACAATTCAGTTTATGGACAGTGCTCTGGTATAAAGGGAAAATGTTTGTGAAAGGTGACTAGACATTCACCCTGAATGTCTTAATCTAGAATAATAATACTTCAAGATAATTTTTTCGGTTACAATAAAAAATGCACATTTACAAAATCTTGAGGTCTCTAACTTTAAATCCAAACTTACATTTGGATTTAAAGCCAAACCTTAAAACAAGACTTTCTCGAAGAGAAAACTGCACAAATATCGTACATAAAGCATTTTTTAATGAAGTTCATCTCCCTTATCCCAAAAAGTGTAACTACTGATTATTTGGAGTTTTTTTACAGGGTCCAATAGGTCCAACTGGATCATCAGGTGTGCAGGTAGGGTACAAGTTTTCTCTTTAATACAAAAATACATTAATTTAGTTTAAGAATTTTGCAGGAAAGGTATTCTTACACCCTAAATGACCTCTTGTGCTCTTAGGGCCCTAGGGGACCTCCAGGATTACCAGGAGCTCCAGGTACCCCTGGTATTAATGTAAGTGACAGTATTATATATATAAAATAAAAAGTAATGCATGCCTCATCAATGATTTAAGGCCATCAAGTTTTATATTTGTTTCTAGGGCACTCCAGGAAGAGATGGAAAGCCAGGACTACCAGGCCCTCCAGGTGATCCTGTACGTATACAGGGAGAGCTTTTGCATTTGCTTTGGTGCAAATATTTTAAATTTATATGAGGTGAGATAACATTGCAAGTCTAGAAGATATGAAGCGATATGAAGATAAAGTAGAAATACTGACTTGGGAAAGACAGGAAGACAGCCCTGTTATGTACCTTGGCCTCAATAAAACTGAGACTGTCTTCATTATGTTTCTTTAAGCAAGAAAAAATGCTTAGAATTAGTTTTCATGTAGTTAATGCTTATCAAAAATCATGGATCTGAGTGTCTCTCAGCAGATTATTGTCAAACTTGGAAAGAGAGGTTTCTCCCATGCTCAGTTCTTGTCAGTGATTTAATTTGATTTGGATGAGTAGATAAAGCTCTGAAATTGGAGTGGGAAAGATTGCTTGCTTTTTGAAGATGTAATCAAAATTCAGAGGCTGTCTGAAGTCAACAAGATTTAACTCAAGACAGATGAGGATAAAGTGCTTAACGAGGAAAACCAAAATCCATAAGTAGAGTAAGTCTGGAAGGCACAGCTCATTGTAAACTAAATGTAAGTAAAATATTTGATGCTGCTATTAAACAGGCAGGTCTAAATGGTAAAACTCACAAACAGGATAATTATTGCAGTTTGCTCTCTTGAAATACTCTTCTCTTTGGAAAGGACATTTTTTTCAAGGAAGATGTAGCTAGCAGGAGTGAGTCTGGAAAATTAAGGCCATTTTAACATTTTCAAAATCCCAGCATAAATAATACACTTATTAGAGATCAACACACACATTTATGGCTCTAGAGAGTGTGTTTGCAGTCAGGCTGGACTTGCCTTACTCACAGAGGGGAGGAGCTATGTGGCACAAATACAGTCGGCTTGCTCTCATCCATGTGTGCCCTTTGCAGCTGGGGTTAGGATCCTTTCACACTGAAGGTTTGGGGTTCTGTGCCATACATTGATAGAGCAGACAAAAAAAGAACATTAGAAAAGAGGAGAGACTGGGGAAATTACACTTCTAGTCCAGTAGGAAGACCAACAGGTGACATGGTAATAGCCTGCCTTGCTGAAAAAATGTCATAAGGAGAAGGGTGAAAAGTCAGGCTGTGTAGGAGTTTGAGTCTTGTCACAAGTTTTTGAGAGCAGCTGATCCTGTCTATGTACAATTTACTTCTGTGCAGAGGATGGACTCACACCTTACATAACTATGTTCTCTAGTTGAGCTAGGTGGTGTTGTCACCCTAAAAAACCACTTGGCATGCTTTCAAAGGTGGTTATGCCACCCTATAGATGGTGTACTCCTGATGATATTTCTGGTTAATTATTTCAGCAGTGCATCTCTTGAGACGATCTTTGACACTCATTATTAACAGGCAGTCTTTGGAATATGCTAAAAAAGTGCTTATATTTTTTTTCCTCTTCAAGATGGAAAGTATTGAAACAGGCTGAACAAAGAGAGTTACCTTATTTTGAATATGTCTAATTTTATTAGATTAAATTAATACTAAACAGTGTGCCCAGGATTTGTATGATTTTAAATTTAGCAATTGCCAGACAAAATGAGAATTCATAAATGGGGAGTCTGTGTATGAAGCTGATGATAACCAGGGCAATGAGTTTTTAACAGGGAGTCTTTAAATATAAGTCCAATGGCAGGTCTTGGAAATCTGGGATCTGTCTCTGTACAGTATAGATCCACTGATTGATCTTTAATTGGGTCAGTTTTAGTATTGGTAGCAATTTAGCAGTGGCACCAAGGAGTTACACACTAATTATTAATGTTTAAAGGCAGGAAAAAGTATTACATGTATTGCTTTTGTTGCTGTAGCTAGATTATTTCCAGTATCTAATTTATTGAAGTTAGCTTTGGCATCTCCAGAATTTGTGCTACAGTTGACAGTAGAGTCAAAGCCTAGGAGAAATGAGGAGGAAAACAATTGAAGATAATCAGGTGAGAATACAAGACATTCCAGTAGTATTAACTTGTTGCTGATGTGCTACAGAAACAACAATATGTGTATGTTCAGGAGTTATGCTGTTGTCATGGTTTGAGAAATTTTGTTGTATTTGTGGTGAAGAATTACAACTGGTAGGTTGGATAGACTGTGATATGCTTAACAGTATCTGAAAACCTGTTTTTTCTTTTGAGTTTTCATTAGAAAGTAGCTTCAACCAACATATACATATATATAAGCAACTCTCTGTGTAACAATATGAAGTTTAGAAGTAATGAAAACTCATCAGAATTAGTAGTACTTTGTAAAAGATTTACTGCAGATGCCTTTTTTAATTTCAGGTTGCACTTCCACTTGTGGGAGACATGGGTGCTATATTGAAGGTAAAGTTTTTAGAGATTAGATGCCTTTTTTGCTATAAACATGCTCTTTAAACCAACACTTGAGATCTTCTATAGGTTCAGTTCTCAATTACAGGGCTATCCTAAAACAGCATTGTGATTTTTTATTGGGTTTTGTTTTCTTTTTAAAAATATTCTGGAAATGTATTTTATAGAAATTTTGCAAAATAGTGCTTGAACAGCATGTGAGGTAGTAGCCAGCAAGTGCCTATTCAGCACATCCAGCCCACAGTATGAATTGCTACAAACACACCCTGTTCTCCACTTTACTTTGTAGCAATAATTTCAGCAATATAGCAAATGGGGAAAATAGTCTAGAATTTCTAAGACAATATTTTGAAAAATAATGAAATTTGGAGTGTTCTGCAATATTCTAAATTGAAAATTGTTCTCGGGAGTATTTCAATATGAAAAGCACACATCATTTCTACTGTCCTTTATTAATACATGTACTTAGGGTTTATTGACTTTCTCATTTCCAAGTCTGATTCATTTTAGGTCTTGCTTTCTGTTTGTAATTATACTGTCTTTCTGCTGTACATGCTCTTCTTGTCAGAGCTGTCTTTGCTGATTCTTTATGCTTCATTCTTCATTTCTCAGTGTTTTGCAGTTAGCACTTCTATATATATGACTGCTATTTAGCTGGCAAGTGCCTATCTCAGCAATGCAGGGGTCATTTACTTTTAAAAAACTACAGATTTGAAGCTGGAGAGAGTAGCAAGTAGCCTTCATCTCTAACTAATCCTTAAAAAGAAGATGTTCAAACCTAAACAAAGGTGTGTCTGGGACTATCCAAAACTAAGCAAAAAGTGTGTTAACAGGATTTGATAGTGTAAGAGATGGGGAGGAAAACAAGGAAGCCGCTCTGAGCAAGTGTATGGTTTAGAAGAGAGCAAGGACTAAAGAGAAGGCTTTGGGGCAGAATGAAAGGCTGGTCAGAAGGGCAGGAAGGAAACTGTGTGCATAGATTGGTCTGCATAGATCAGGTCTATATCATAAAAATATTTGGCACTTCATTTTCTGTCTGCTCTGCAGGGTGATCCTGGAACAAGAGGTCCTCCAGGCATTCCTGGTAGAGAAGGACCAAAAGTAAGTTTTGTAGAATGTAGAATGTCCTTTTCATTGCTTTGTTTCTTGTTAAAAGCAAAAGACACTTGACTTTTTGTCTGATCTGTATCCCTGTGGCATTGAGCAGCCTAAAGGTTCAAATGATTTTTATGTTTCAAGCCTCTTCATGTGTCAGTTTGCCTTTTCTCTAGGTTGAGTGAGCAAAATAGCCCGAGTTGAGTCCCAGGCCTGGATAGCTTTTCTGTGTCATGCCGCTATTAAAGCTGGCTCAGATCTGACTGCTCAGCAGTGCTTTGTTATCTATAGACTCATTTTAGGTGAGTCAGTCACACACAGTCACTCCTGCAGTGAAGAGGCAAACTTCCCATCTCTCCCTCAAGTGTGCAACACAGCTGGATGACCCTGTGTGTTTGCACCCTGTTCCCATGGGAGTAACACAGCCATTTCCCTGGGACATAAAGCTTCACTGACATCAATCAAAATCCTGCTTCACTGGAATCAGATAAAAAGCCACATGGTTTGACATTTAGAAATCTCCTATCATTGAGACTAATTCCACAGAAGTGAACTTTCTCCATTTCAACAAGCATTTAAACTCTTTAGTGTTAATGTCTCCATCTTAAGGTCTTTTGAGCATTTTGCCTCCTAAGTACAAACCACTCATTTCCTTTCACCTTGCTGGGAGGTATATTTGAAAGCTTTCAGATAGTTTTGAGCCTTTGCTTTATGTTTTAGGCACTATGGCTGTGAGGGCACCATGCTAGCATATACTGAATGTGAGTCATAAAATGCCCTAAAGAGCATGGAACTCATTGCTCTCTAATAAAAAATATTTGTTTAAATGTTATGTTTTCATAGGGAAGCAAAGGTGAACGTGGATTTCCTGGGCTTGCAGGAGAAAAGGGCGATGAGGTAAAATGACTTCATTTCTACGGTGGCAGCATTCTCATCTGAACATGAGTAAAGACCTAGACCGAAAATGAAATGCACAAAATGTTATTTAGGTCTTTAAAACTGCTGAGATAGTAATGTACTGGTATAAATAGCCCTTGATTCTGATTTTTCAACAGAATTGAATGTTATTATTCAATTAAATAATATCTATGTAATTTTCATCTGTGTTTTTTTGCTCATTTGTGTATTTTAAAGCCTCACATACATTTACATGCTAATTTTTAAGGATATAGGATAGAGCAATAAATAGGCTAATGCCAAATATATTCAGAAAATACTTTGTGTCTGTAACATATTTGCTTTCACTTTGTTGGTTCCCCTTTAGAATTCACTTTCGAAAACTTTCCATTAAGCAAATAATCTGATGGGAACGGTAACAGCAGCTACCACTATTAAGTGGAAACTGCAAAATATTTGAATAGGTTGATTTTAAAGTATTTACTATATTTTGCATCTTATGTTACATTCTTAGAGTTATTTTTACGTCTGTATGGAGAAGGGAAAAAAGCCAAATGACTTGTGGTACCACATCCAAAAATAGCTGCTATAGCTTTCATTCTGAATTGAAATATTTGCAGTTAACATTTCAAGAGCAATATCAGTGACAAAAAAAAACATCACAACAGAAGCTATTAAGCAAATTAATCTGGATAGATAAATAAATAAATTTCTTAGTGGTCTTAGCCAACTGAGGACATAAAATAAGTAGCCCATTAAAAAGTATGTGGTGAACACTTTGAAACTCCAAAATACTTAATTGGGATTAAACACTTACTACTATCTTTCAATTTGGGAGTGCTGGTTAGAAAACACAGCACCTGTAAAATACAAAAGGAATTTAGAGTGTATTGATTGAGAGGTTTGCAATTCTTTATAAGCATTCACATTTCTTCAGCACTAAGGCTGTGATATCTTAAGAATATTTAAAGAGTGGTAGAATGAGAGAATAGGTTTCAAAAAAAAAGTGCTCATCAGAATCCTTGGCTTACAAAAGTAAATAGTTATACATGGAAAAAAATGATGCAGTTCCTGCTACTGTTTTGCCCCAGAATTTAGCATGTTGTCAGCCTAAAGTATCATGCTTATTTTTTCCTTTGGTTTTACATGATATATAGAGCTCATTAAGTTTTTGCTTCTTATAGAAGCAAGTGCCCCCTGAGGTGTGACTTGGTTTGAAAAGACAGGTGTCTGCTAAGGAAGGCAGGAGCCTCCTTTAAAATGGAGAATGTAAAGCCCCTCCCTCCAAATCATTATAATTTTGAAATTAAGGGGCTCTCAGGCAAAAATATGGGAATCAGGAATAACAGTTCTTTACTAGGAAAATTAAAATAAAAAAGCAGTAGTACAAAAAAAAGAAAAAAAGGCAAACAAAAAAAACACCACTGACAGAGCAAGAATACAACCTGACACCCTGTTGGTCTGGGTGTCGGTAGCAGTCCAATTAAATGGTGACTGCAATCCTCCTGGAGTGACAGATGTGATCTGTTGAAGCAATGATCCTACAGAAGAGGGTAGTTTTCCTCTGAAGGTCCAGTGGTGGTGTAAATGGGTCCAGACTTTCTCTGGGGATCCAGTGGAAACAGGCTGCTCTGGTGTTCAGAATCTCAGATTTTTACCCAGGTAGGAATGCTTGGCTCCTGCCCTGGGTGCAGCATCTCACAGTGGGATGATGTAATTTTATCAGTCATGCAGTGAGCTTTAATGGCCCATTAACAGCAGATATCCCCCTGGAGGGAGGATGGGTGGTGGAAGAGATAAAGAACACTGCCCCACCTGTTTTAACAGCTAGTAATAGAATACATACTTTTGGTTACATCTTGCACTGCAACCTAAGATAGGTGGAATTTAGAATATATTCCCTAAAAGGATGGGGCAACCATAAGCAAATTTCATTCAGAATTTTACTGAAAAAATAAATGGGAAAGTAATACATACTTTGTGTGCCATGTAGGATACCTCTACCAGTCAACCCTCGCAGGATGATGCATGAGCAAAACAATTTTAACAATTCAAATACTATTAAATAGCTGAGATATAAATAAGATATTGCAGGGAATTAAGAAGCTAATTAGATTACAGCAAGTTTATGATTAGCAGATTTTTTAAAGGAGTCTAGAGAAAATTTATTTTATATTTTTCATTAATGCTGTGTTGGTAAGTAACTTATTCAAATGTTTCTTCACTATTTGAGAGCTGGTGAGCTGCCTTAGCTCTGATATTTTCAATGTTTTGCAGCAGCTTTTGATTATGACATTGTGAGGGTGCATGTGAATATTTTTTCAGCAACATGTGTGAAAATGTTTTAAAAGTAACTTCTTTTACAAATTTTAAAATTTTTATTTTTATTCTTTTGTTGAAATGGGAGGAAATAGCAAGAAAGATAGAGAGGCCCACCTGAAGCCCTTTGAAATATGCTCATTAACTTCCATATGCTTTCTAATAGCCCTTTAATCTTTGTTGAACTTGTTATCTTCATTTTCAAAGCACTTCTTTTTTTCAGGGGAGGGTTTTTTAATATCAGTAGTAAGAATTACAGAAAATGTTCCTTTGGTTTCATATTAATTTTTCATATAAATGTACCATCAGAGTAAAGGAGTTCAAAAGGAACAGAGAGCACATTAGCAGTTACCTTGCCACTCTGAAAAGCTGCAGAGGTGGATCAATGTCCTCTGTGTGTAGGAGCAAGAAAGGAAAATTAATGTCTCTCCATCTCTACATTTTTGTTGGTTTATTTCACTCTGAAGTTTTTCCCTCAGTCTCTCCCTCAGAGCACCTATTTCAGGATTCCTGACCTCTGTGGCTTTCCAGGCTGCCTCCTTAGCCATTCCTTCTTAAACACTGCATTTCAAATGAGAAATACTACTTTTCTGAGGGGATTTTTCTTGTCAGAGGATGGACAGATGAAATTAATCACTGCTTGGAAGAATCTATTTCTCTTTGTGGATTATAGGGAGAACCAAGAGCATTAGTTCTCATGACTGTTACATGTCTAAAATTGCACCTAAGCCTGGTGTGGCAGAGAAAGGATGCTCACTGACGTACAGGCTTGTCTCAAATTCCACCTCTATCCACTGTAGTGAGTTGCACAGCTGTATGTTTAGTAGGTGGATACTAGAGTCCATTGATTTTCAGACAAAGGAATAGAATACAGGCAGGAAAGTAGATCATTAAATACTATGTAAAATGTCATGTTCAATTATCAAAAAGCCAAACCACAAATGAGGCAGAAAGTATCATTTCATTTAGATAGCGTCAGGTAATATTGAGAAGCCTGAGTAAATGTCTTCTCACCAGAAAAAAAAAGCCTTTTAACAAAAGAAAATAGAAAATTAATCTCTAAGGAAAAGCTTGACATTTGTTCTTATTTGAACAACTAAAGACAGAACTATTTACAAAATATAGGCTAAAAATGTGAAAGGTTTAAAGACAAGTGATGTTTATCACTCAAGAAGTTGCTTCTAACCTGGTTCAGTGATAACCCGGTTCTCTTCCCTACTGGGTGGGGTGGTTATTTTTTTAGCCATTACCAAAAATAATCCCTACATTTTAGAAGAAAATGCGTTGTGGTACTACTGGACATGCTGAATGGAAGTATTTTTGAAGTGGGAGAGGAACTAGACATCTGCTCTTTTAATTTGCAGGGTCTTCAAGGTGCTCCTGGACTGCCAGGTATACCAGGACCCAGTGGCCCATCCGTAAGTGTGTGATATCCCCCATGATCTAATTTATTTCTGTAGGGTTGCTACAACTGCCCAGTTTCTAGTAATTTCTTTTGTCTTTTAGGAGAGTAATAATAAAATCTTACTCATTCTGGCTCTAGTAAAGTAAACTATACTGGTGCTGATATTACTAAAATACCATAATTGTCTGCACTCAAAGTTTATGGAACTTTAATAGATTTGAAGTTTTGACATTACTAGAGAATCTTTGAGGTTACATGATTTATGATGTGCAAACTTGCAATGAATTATGTATTTTTACTCAAGTTAGAGTCATGTTAGTAATAAAATCTAAAAATAATTCCAGCTAGTCCTTCTGAAAAAGAGCTAGTGCCAAAACAAAGAAATTACTTGGTTTCACAACTCAAAACCAAAGAATTAGAAGAAGCTGACAATATTTAAAGACACTGAAATATATATTAAAATTGCTGCTATTACTGGGAATGGTCCTCTTTGTAATTTTTTCAGATATTCTTGCCTACATATGGAATGGAATCACATTAGTTAGTATGATCATTGTTCATTCCTAGATTTCATGACAATACTAATACCTATTTCAAAAATTGTAGCACATTTAAGAAGTTTAATGTGGAATACATAAATTGGCATTTAGCAGTAAAACATGATTCTTAGCTGTATCAAGATGTGTCAGTTAGGGTCATGTTTACTTTGCCAAGATGAAAATGCAATGGTGAGCAAAAGTTTTACCCATCAAAGGACTTATCAGGAGGACACATCTGTTGTATCAAAGAGAAATATTTAAAACTGAAGGAGAAGTATAGTTATGCTTAAATGACCTCCAAAAAGCATGTTTTAAAAATTTAGTGACACCACAAAAATATTGTGTTTCATTTTTTCCTAACTTATATAAACAATTCTGTGTTGTGCAGGGAGTCCCAGGAAGACCTGGACATCCTGGTCCAGCTGGAGCAAAAGGAGAAAAGGTATTCCTTCTTTTTATTCATGGTAAAGGTCTGTGAAGGTTTTGCAATCCCATTACACCGTGTTTTGGTGTTTTTGTAAACAAGTGCAAGAGTGTAACAAGAATGTGGTGTACATTTCAAGTTTTTATTTGTGTTTCCCTACAAGTATTTTCCCTAAGCAGTACTGTGCATATGGGCTTATATTTTGAAGTGCAGTCCTTGTGGTATATTTAAGTTGCAGAGCATTTTCTTTAGGTATAACACATTATATAAGGTTTGGGAAAGTGAAAATATGTTCCTGACATAGAATCTGACTAGCAATTGCTTGCTGTGCTTCTCATTCTTTTAACAATATTATACTCAAAAGTAATTGTACAAGCACTGAAAGTTATTGGGTGTTAGTTATTCTGAAAAAATACGTAAGCTTCCTCTCTTAGGACTGCTTTTTTCAAAATTTCCTGTGTTCTTCTATCAGGAACTTGATATTATCCATTATACCTAAGAGGTCAAATTAATTTCTTCGGTACCTCAGATCAGTGCAATACTGCAGAGACAAACTGCTCCATAATACTTTTTGGGGTTCTACAAGTTCTACATTTTGTGTATGAATACAGCCTTTCTTTCAGTACTCTGGAATTTTCCAGGCATAGCACTGCCACATCCACATGTGGGATCCTAATTCCCTACAAAACTGGTATGAGTAAGAAAGAAAATTATTTTGTAAAGCTCGGAAATTATTTCAGTTTAAAATTTGAATGAGAGTTGTATCCTTGGAGATCACAGTTACAAAAACATACCCCACTTATTTCCTTTTTATGTAACTGAATGCAAAACACAAGGCTTTGATAGTTCCTTGTTCACAATTCACACACAGGTGGGAATGAGAAGCCCCTGCTTAACAGCTCATGTCTCATCATTCTAAAAGTGCAAAAGTCAGATGGCTGAAGAGTAATGAAGTAAACAGAAATAAAGCCCCATTAAATTTCTCCTCTGTCCCTCATCTACACACTTGAGAATTGATCACATAATGTACTTTTTAAAATAATAGGATTTTCATTCCCCATGAAGCTCTTCAAACCACTTTTAGGAGGCTGACAGTTTCTAATAATTAGCAGGGCCATTTGAAAATTATCCTAGTATAAATGTTTAGTAAGAACTATATTTTTCTGCTAAGCTAATTATTGGAATTGAGCACTTAGCTTGATTTTTGCCACCTTAGTAATTTTAAATTTGTGACTTAAATGTCTCACTGACATACATTTAATAAGATCCAACAAAGCCAGTGAAAAATTCTGACAGACTTGTCCCAAATTATACAATGTATTTATCTGAATTGCAGTGAGGAGATTTTGAAAAATTTTTGGGGAAATTTTTTGTTGAAACTTTTGCAGCTCTCTACTATTCACAGACCCCATGATTCTGCTGAGGAAAAACCTCTGTAGCTATGCTTTTTATAATATAGTCAATTCAGTAAACAACAGCAGAACACGACAGAGGTAACAATGGATGAATATTTTACAGTAAAAATCAAAAATATATTCATTATATCTCTTAATAAGGAAGATCATTTTTAAAAAATAGCAATTTATATTCAATATGTTTCTAAGTACACTGAATTTCTGAAACTGTAGCTCTTCTTTATTTACATATGAATGATCAGCTGAGGACTGGCTTTTTTTGCAAAATGATATACTGAGCATAAAATGAATGTTAACTTTTATCTGCCAGTTGCTTAAAAATTCATGTTAGCAACTCCTTTTTTTTTTTTTTTTCCCCTTCCTCTCCCTCCTGGTACATATGAAATGTTTCCCAACCCAGGTTACCAATGTTGTTTTGCCATAAGGAAGTTACTACCCATAAAGCAGCAAGTAACTAACAAAATAAAAACTAGTACAAAGTAATGATTCATGCCTTCCCTAAAGCTAAAGCTGGAACATTGCAGGAGAATTTGTTCCTGATATTACCTGCTCTTATTGACTGTATCTCTTTTTTATTGTCATTATGGTCATCATAGCTTGAGTGTGGAATAGATGTGGCCAGTTACAGTAAATGAGTTACATCAATCTCTTGCTGTACTAGGGTAGTGAAGGTTCTCCTGGGAAACCTGGACCACCTGGGCCTCCGGTGAGACATTTTGTTTTATATCTTGAATTTATATTAGGAACAATATACTTGTGGGTAAAATGTAATGTAATATAAAGAACTGAGTGTTGATCTAATAAAAATTAATATTGCAGGAAGGTAACATTGTCTTTTTTCAAAATCCATATTCCTTTTTTTTTTCCTCTCAATTCATCACTGAGTAAGTTCAGATCACTAAAACCCTCTAAGAAACCTGCTCAAATTAGTTAACTTTGGCATCCAATATTATTAGAGTAAAATTGACATCTTGGATACCTGAGAACCCAGGCAACCTAAGGAAAGTCTGGAGCTCACTGGACTCTAAATTAAGTGGAATAATACTTATGACAAATTTTATTCTGGAGAATTACAATAATAAAAATCAAAATATGATGTACACTGATTTACAGGCTACTTGCTTTATAATTTTTAAAAAAAGTCCCAAGCTGTGTTGGTGTGTATCTTATGTTCTTTTGAAAACTAGAACCTTTGACAAATTGAGAACAAAAAGGATACTACAGCTTTGCTGAACTGCAGGACTCAAACAGGGCAATAGTTCTGCCTTTATAATTCATAAGTGATACTTACTTGGTTTTTATGCTTTAAAGGGTATGCCTTACAATGAAAGAAATGGAATGAGCAGCTTATATAAACTGCAGGTATTTCTCTTTAATGTTAATTGCTTTTTTTTCAATCCCCACCCAATTTTAGCCCAACTCAACTTTTAAACTTGCTGTTCTAGGGAGGTGTGAGTGTTGCGAGTTATCCAGGTCCGCCAGGACCTCCGGTAAGTGTCAACAGAAATCTAATTTCTAGTAGCTAATTGACATAGAAACAGAGGAGGGTTAGTTGCACAGAATTTGATTTTATTTGTGAAAGATTAAAAACCTAAGGATATGATTGGGATGTAGCAGACGAGTGCTACATTTTGGAGAGTGGTTTATTTTGATTCAATCATTTCATCCTAGCAAGTAAAGGCTGCAGAAATGGTACATAATTTGGTATTGGACTCTTTAGTGAAAGTATTCTTATACTAAAAATGTGTAATTTTGTACTTATAGTATAGTATATAATATAGGCATAGTTTTATAGTGGACAAAATTTGGTGCCAGAAATGAGAAGTTCATAAATTCTGATCTGAGTTCTGTCACTGATTCACCACATGTAGCTACAGTGCAGGCAAATACGTAAAACTAAGAATTATATTGTGGAAGCAATACAAGGCTGGTGTCTTTCAAAGAGCAGATGCAGCACCTTGCAGCTGGACACTGTTGCTTTGGTTCCATGGCACTTATTTACATTCTCCTCCTTTTTAACACCATAGGCAAGTTCTGTTTTGACATGATTGTCTCTTTGGTAACCACAGTTATGGGCTGGCACTGAGCAACAGATCTGTCTTTCTCTGTATTCTGGAACAGCAAGACAAACCCCAAAATATTACTAAGATTTTGTACTAAATTAATCAGCTGAGAGGGCTGGAATTAATAATGATTCTAAATGCACTGCATTAGCAAAGTATACTCATAATACAGTCATTAAAAAAACTCAACATGTAACTGTCCTTCTTTAAGTGTAGATTGATTTGTTTCGGTTTTTTTTGCAGGGTCCAAAAGGGGATCCTGGAACAGTGGTATGTATGTATTTTTTGGTGTTGGTAGAGAATTCCCCAAGTAGTTTGACACATGGTACTTCTGAAGAACAATAAGAAAGTCAAACCAAAACCTCTCAGCAGTGACAGCAAAACATGGAGTTGTAAGACAGTTTTCTAAGACAGTTTTCTAAAACAGTTTAATAATTTGTCTTCAAAAAATTCACAAAGCCTCTTTTTTTTGTTGTTTTGTTTTTGATTTTGTTTTTTGTTTCACCATAATGTCTGGAAGCTGAATACCTCTTTCTGTACTAACACCCTCTTCCTACTCAGAAAACACCAAGTACCAGAGTTTAGGTGGGAAAAGTGTCTCTGTCAGAGACTTCAGGAAATCCAGACAGTAATTTCCCATGGCTTTTGATTTAACTGAGAATTGCTGAATTGTTGACTGTAGGTTAAATGTCCATGGTAAATTATCAATTTTCTTTCAAAAAATAATTAAAAGAACCTCCCCACTCTACTCTAAATGTTGAGCTGATTTCTCCAGTGAAGCATGTTTACAGTTTTCTTTCAAAACTTGAGGAAGTACCCAGGGATCCAGCTTGTGTGTCCCTTGCTGCAGAGTAACCTTTGTTTAGGGAAAGAGCACAGAATTACTTGGAGGTTGCTCCTCTGGTTGGCAGTGTATGCTTACACCCCAGGGCTGTACTGCCTGCAGGTGCTTCAGAGGTGACCTTGGCTTGGAAGAGCACTGGAGTGGAGTCTTCTGTATTACATCTTCCATCAAAATTAAACCATTGAGCCAAATACTCACACAAAGCCTTTGGGAAAAGCTTCATTTGCAAATCAGTAAAACGAGGCATAACAAAATCTGTTTACCTAATGATTGGTTAGCTGTTTTAGTAATCTCAAATAATCCGCTGTTGCTTGCTCTTCAACATTTCCCATGTTGAGTAAAGAAATTCTAATGAATGCAATCTTTTAATTAAAAAAAACAGGGAGACCCAGGACCAATGGGATTACCAGGACTGGAAGGACTCCCAGGGGAAAAGGTAGGACTCTTAAAAAGATGGCATGATTTCTTAGTGGATGCTATCTGCAATTAAATGTTTTCTGAAGTCTTGTTTGGTTTATTTTTCATGTTTGAGGTAATGCTTCTGTGAGATAAATCTTTGCATAGTTACTCATATTTTCCTTTTTTGCTTTAGCATGGGTGTAAATAATACACTCACTGAACATAAAATTTCATTTTCTGCAAATGGAAAATTGTGTGTAGGGGGCCTTCTTGATAGAGTACTACTCTACTTGATAGTAATGTAGTTAATATTTTCCTATGTATGATTCTTGATCTCTCTTGAACGTCATCTTACATTTACAGTCCATCTGTCTTGTTCTCAGCCTTTTGCTTTCTAATTGTGGAGGCTGATTATGAATTTAAAGAAAAGCTTTTCATAAAAGGCTAAAAACATCAAGATTTTGGTATTCCTTTCTAAATATGGCAAAGTACAAAACATTTAGCAGAGAAATAAAAAAAATCTCTGAATATGTTTTCTGTCAGCAAAACCAGTTTGATTATACCCATACCTTCTAATTTAAGAAGAAAAAAAGAGTAAATTTTTTTGCAAATGAAATTTTTTCCAGGTTTTTGAATTATGCTATTAAATTACTTCATGCAAAAGTACTTTATTACAAAGAAATGTAAATTAAAAATTTCTCGCTCGATATCACTGTGCATTCCTCCTACTTGTTCAGTCAGTGACAAAATCTAAGGTAGGAATCTATACTAGATGCTTAAATTACATGAGATGGTTCTTTCTCTGGAATTCTACAGCTTATAAGCAATTAAAGACTGGTCTGATTTCAAAATAAACAAACACAGGGAGACATTACAGGTCGAACTGAGACAAAGTGGGGACAGGAATTAAATAAAGGGAATAAGCAATAGATCAGATCATGTAAACCAGCTGAGTGAGTGTTTGGCCCTCTCCCAAAGTAAAAATATCTTTTACTTAACTAAATTGGGTCAAAGTTTCACATTTGTGGTGCAAATAAGTGAACAGAATCCCAAAGCCTGCCAGTCTCAACAGTACAGTGCATGCAAGGTTTTAGTTTAGAGCCATGATGCTCCTCTGTGGAGCAGAATGCCATCTAGTACAGACAACACTGGCTGTAATTTCATGATAATTTTATAAACTGCCTTAAGAACCTTGTGTCCTCTGGATAGAATGTCCCCTCCTTCAGCTGTGCTGAGAGTGGCTGGTGCAGCTGTGCTGCAAGCCACACTTCTGAAATGACCAGAATAACCCTGAAAAGAGAAAAAAAAATGTTGCAGGGAAAGTGTTACCATTTCTAGTTTCACTATCATAACCAGCATATAGGGAACATACCTCCAGAATAGGCACTGGGCCAGAGTGCAGGGCTCCAGACAATGAGCCCTGCCTGCTGCAGGTGCTCAGCGTTCCCCACTTGGTGTTCCAGAGGTGCATGTTGTGTTCCTCGCTGAGTGACCACTGCCAACCTCCAGACAGGACAGGTTGAGCTGTGTCCTGTAAGCTGCTTCCTCCAAACAGAGGTCAGACATGTAACTTGTCATCTGTTACACTTCATGTAAGGGAGTTAGGTGTTTCTAATCAACAGCAATATCATCGTGCACCTGAACAAAATTATGAGGATGAGACAAACCACCACTTCTCATAAGAACAGAAACCAAAAATCCCAAAACTTCTTGGGGTTCTTATGCAGAACACAATGTGGGTGTAGCTATGTTTACAGAGCTTTAGTACATTTGCTCCAGGTAACTTAAACCCATCTCAGAAAAATATTCTCCTGTTAGTATCTCTTCAGCAGTGCCAGGGTTTTTCTGATGTAAATCTAGAAATGAGGAGCCTGATTTTTTCTTACGTTTTTAACTAATGTTACAATAACAGAGCATAGTGTCACAGACCAACACATCAGCAGTGGGTAAATACTTCTGGGTAGAGTTTTACCACTTTATTGAGCTTTATCTCTCTGCTTTGGATTACAGTCCTGTCAAGAAAGATGAATTTGTGCCTGTAACTCATCAGTTCCATCAAAAAAACAACACTCTCCTAGCTTAAAGCATAGATGAAAGTGGCCATGTGCTATAACGAGAAACCTTGTCCTGAAAGGGCCATGGCACAAGTAGAGGATGTGGCCTTGTAGAAAATGGATGACTGGGTAGCAGGAAAGCAAAAACTTCTTTGAAAGGTACATCTTAAATGTGGGGATGTTGATATGAAAGTGAATTACCCTGTGTAAATTTTGGTCAGTGTCATGACCAAAAATCATAATTATTTGGAGAACTACAGATAAGTCAGGGACTTTCCATCCATTTTCATGGGAGGCCTCTTGCAGAGTCAAAGCAAAACATTTTATGAGAGAACCTAAACAAAGGATTTTGGTTACTTGCTCAAGTCTGTATAATGAACCAGTGGCACAGATAAATATTAGCATTTTAGCCTGGATCTTGTTCTCATTTTCAGTTCACTTCCTTGGGTTTTAATGGGAATCCACCAAGAAACTTCTGGTTTGATCGTTGTAGTTTAAACAGATTTATCTTTTCTTCAGGGTGACCGTGGACCAGCTGGTGCACCAGGAGTGTCAGGGACACCGGTATGTATATTCTTTAAAGAAAACTCAGGTTTTTAGAAGCTGGAAAAACAGGCCAAGCAAGGTGCTGAGCTGTAATCTCAGTCACTGTGGAACACCCGTACTTGGTTTGTGCTTTATACGTAGATATGAAGATTACGAGTTTTCCCTAAAGAAACTAGAGTTTTAATAGCAGCAAGAGTTCATATTATTATTAAAATGACAAGAGTGAGTGAGGTGAATACACAATAAAGCAGGAATTAGAAGCTGCATATGCTTAGTTAAGAAATGTGAGATTCTTCTCATTGCCTCTGTTTAATATAGATAAAGACGGTTTTTATGTTCCTGGGCATGCACAGATTTCTGAGCATCTTTCTATCACAAAGAAAAATCATGAACATTAGATTTTGCCACCCACAAGGATTTGCATATCAAGTTGATCAAGCACTGGCTTTAGGGGAATGCTCTGTCAGCTATTTACATGTGGTATTCAGAGAACTTTCTGAAAGTCATAGAGGAGCTTTGTTGTAGGTGAAAGTAAAAGTAACTAATAATACATTGAAATTCTAATTATTCATTTGTGTTCCTAAAGGAAATGAAGATATTAGATTGCATTCACAGTTTAATAAAAAAGTTTATCCATATTTCAGGAGGCAATATGGAGTTATTTATATGCAAATAGATTTATTATTAAATTTTTGGCAGCTACCAATACATTCAGGAGCTGTTTAAATTATAAATATGTGTTTCATGAAATAAAGAGAAGTAAGTGTCTACACACTCCCATTTCCATTAGCCACTGATTTAGTCTATTTACTGTGAGTTCCAAGAGAGAACATTATCTTAAATAGCCTAATTTCATTGGATTTTCCTAAAAGAATTGCACATTTAGGGGGAAAAGTATTTCTCTTAGTTTTATAGCAGAATTTCAAAGTTTGTTATTCTGAAATAGATTTTACACTGTTAATAATAATGCTGTAGCTGGTTAGAATGATCACAGTTGTGCATTTCCTATGAATTTCCCACTGGATATGTCCCAAGTTATTGGATGTTCTCTATTCAAGTTGGATATGAAATACTTAATGAGGTCCCTTCTTCACTGATGGAGTTGCATTCTGTTGACTATATTTAGTTCAAATAAAATCCAGTGAAATAAAATATTTCTCCCTGAAATAAATTGTTTTCTTTCACATTTTATGCTAAGGAGTTTTAATCAACAAAACAGTAGATGTGTGAGACCAATCTTTTTCGGTATTTCAGGAGGAATTTGAGACATATTTGTATATCTTGCTGGAAAAGAATTTGTCTTCCTTACCTGTCATTATTCCCTAGATTGAATAGTGGACCCTTTTTCCCATCTGGAAATATAAACCTCTTATTTTCACTTTGGTGTTTGGCTGAGATTGCTGAGATTGTCAGGGAAGCTTGGCCTGAGATCTGCAAGCATTGCCACCAATGCCTATTTCACACACCCCCCAGTGTGGCTGTTCCCAGAGTTGTCCCTGGTGTTGATGGGTTTTGTCTCTCGCTTCTACAAGTCATTTGAGGATCTGGTCTCAGGATACTTTCAGGAAATGTATATTCAAGTTGTTAAAAGAAGGGTATCCTGCAAAAAAGAGACATTCAAAATCAGCATTTAAATGATGTACTAGGAGAAGATTGTGAATTCTGACAGGTTGAACGTAAAATGACAATAAAAGTGGCCAAAAATGTCATGAAGAAAATTTACAAAAGGCATTAAGTCAGTAGTAAAGTCATATACAAGAAAAAATCAGGACTGGAAATTACCTGAAGGAAAAAATCTTGATTTTATATATACACTGAAAAACTTTGATCTTACTATGACTTCTCAAGGTGGAAATCAGTGTTGTAAAAGAAAATTTCATAAAAGCATCTCAGTATTCAGGAGGGATAAATACAACCAAGCTGCTGAGTAACATTATCGCAAGAGCCTGTTCATTAAATACAACAAAAATCTGGTAAAATATTCATTTTTCCTTTCTTAAAGCATTAATGAACAATACCATGAGTATTTCTCTCATATATATACATACTCTCTTATTTTTTTATATAGAGAAAAATTTTATTTGCCATCCTAACAATTTGAATCTGTAATATTCTATTTTTTCAGGGAAAGCCAGGATCCCCTGGATCCCCAGGGTTGCCAGGAGAACCTGTAAGTACAGATATGAATTCTGGATTCTTACAATAGCAAACAAATATTTCAGACACCTAAAGCAAGATTTTTCATGCAGATTTACATGTGTTTTTTCTTCTTTCTTAGGGTGAAAGAGGACCTATAGGAGATATAGGGTTCCCTGGTCCAGAAGGGCCACAAGGAAAACCAGTAAGCAATTTTATACTGAATATATATATATTGTTACAAAAAGATGTGTTTTAGTTTATCAGAAGTTACGAAAGAAAGAATATTACATCTTGCTTTGTGGTAGAGTAGGTAACTTCTGGAGAACACACAGAGCTGCACTGCTCATTATAATGATCAAAAAAAAGAATTGCTGGTATTGTGGTGTTTTAATAGTTAATGTTACTGAGATGTTGTCTTTAAAGGTCTTATGAAGGTCATTTGGATCTTGTTGACATAAAGTTTCCTCTTATACTTTTTCCAGGGGGAGAATATGAACCCAGACACTCAACACAGTCAGTAAAGGATGGGGTGACAGGATAGGTTCTCAGTTTCAGTTTAGATGAGAAGTGTGTGCTTCATGACTGAGTAAACTTTGAGTCCCCTCTGTATACAGGTGATGCAACTCTGCAGCTGAGGCATTTAGTGTTCACCTAGGAGATGTCTAATCTGCTCCCTTTATGTAATAAAAGTGTGACAGCAGTGTAGTCAGCACTGTCTGAGCTGGTTTAAAAAGCCTAGTTTATATTCTAGAAGAGGTTCAGCAAGGGTAGTGCAGGACTCATTATCTCCCCTGAACTTTGGTGTTTTGGGGATGAGCATGAGAAGCAGACCTTTGCAGCTTGTCAGCACATCTCCACATCTCTTTCTGCTTTGAAAGAAGAGACAATCTCTGAAGCTACAGGAGCAAATTAGCCCAAGGTGCCTAATCTGTGCAAAACCTTACTTTTGCATTAGATGAGGAGAAAGAAATATTCCTGACGACTCTGCTCATACAAGTCATCCTTTCTCACTCAATGAAACAGCTGTGAGTTTGCTACATGTGTAGATCCATAAATATCCTACTAAATTAAACACTGCCAGAGCATTTATCTCACAATAATCTGGCATAGTACTATTGTTAATATACTCTCTGGCATTATTTTGGCCCATACTCGCTCAGACTCTCAGATCATGCCACATTCCACTCTGGAGGGAATGTGGCCTGGAACAGTTTCCAGGTGCTATGAATGCAACCACCTTCTTTGGGGAAGGAAATAGCTTTAAAACAGGAGACCAAACTGTGCCATGCTACAAGTCCTAAGGACTAAAGAATGGATCTGGACATGTAATAGTAAGGCACAATCTCTGTAATATCAGAAGGGTAATTCAGTATCAAGGCTAATATCTAGAATAAAAGATATTTCTCCTGTGGTTGTATTATGACTAGCTGGGACTGAAAAAGTGCATGCACAAATATTCCACATTTGCAAAATTTCCCTATAAGTTGTCATTTAAAGTTAGATGATCATTAGATTTGGTGCCCATCTTGATGTTCTTTGTATTTCTATATTGTAGCCACACAAACTGCTGCTTCTGCAGCTTCAGAACATTTATTGATACGGCACTAAACACTGAGCTTTACTCTTTATACTTTTAAAAGACATAAACATAATATTTTTTTTCTCTTAGGGAATCAATGGAAAAGATGGATTGCCAGGTCCTCCGGTAAGAAAACATGGTTTTGTGTATTTTATTCCTCACGGAAACCACAGCTATTAATCCTAAGCAGTTGCTTTCCATTCTAATAACACATGAATACACAACAAAGCCTTTAATTGATAAGTTTGTCTTTTTTCAAAAACCATTTTTCAGGGTGCTGTGGGGAGACCAGGAGACAGAGGACCCAAAGGAGAACGTGTAAGTCCCTATTATGATAATTTTTTCTCTTTTTACTGAGCATATAAACACCTCATCAGCACCTATCTTTTATGCAAAATCAAGAAATTAATTCTCTGTGAACTTCGAGCAGTTGCCTAGGCATCTAAGAGGTTTAGTCCTAGACACCACTTCAAGGAATTAGAGTTGATTTGACTTCTGCATTTAGAGGAAAAACACATTTTGTAGACTTTCTAACACAGTTGACCTGGACAATAGGCTGAAAATTGGAAAGCAGATAATCCAGTTGTGATGTGGTCAGACTTTGCAAAAGCTATGAATGTGCCCTGTTGTCATCCTTTCACTGTCACAAATACAAATCATGTTTTATATAAAACAAGATTGTCACGCTTAGGCAGCAAGAATGCCAGTGCAGTATCTGACTGCTTCCCAATCTCCTCAGACAGTTCTGTTCATGGTAACAAGGTCATGATGGGCAGGAATGACTATGGGAGGTGAGAGATGAGGTTATATATATATGCACATACATATATGAAAGATGGTCTTCTTATAACATTTGTAAAGTCCTGATGTCCTAATCAAATGGCTACCACATTTATTTGATGACTCAGAGAAACATCTCCCTGTTTAATCTAGAAAAGGAAATGCTGCCTTATGACACTGAAGAGACATGAGGGTTTAACAATTATTACAATTATCCCTTAAAATTAACTGTTTGCAACCTTCTGGTTTTGCCTTTAAGGACACAGGCCTGCATCTGTAAGAGAGATTGCAATGATTACAGAAAATAAAGTCAAGGTTTTCTTGCAGCCATTATTATTACTGCTGTGCAGCATGCTCCTTCAGTTTGAGACCAGCTGTTGTAGTTACAGGAAAGAGAAATATCAAAATTGGAAGGACAGAATAAAACTCTTAAGGTTTTCTTGTCTAATATAAGAATGTCCTCATAGAATCCATTTTAAGAAGGGATAAGCCACCTGGGCTGAAATAATTTTATATATCCTTTGAGTGACTAAACCCTGTTGTTATTACTACTTTGTAAACTGACTGACAAACTAGTTGAAAACATGTTGTATATCAACCAGTTTTCTAGTAATTTCAACAGACACAAGTGCTAGTGACTTGCTCATTTCTTGCTTTTATCTGCATAACTTGATCACAGATTGTGAACCTGCTGGAGTACAGCAGGTAGAAACACAGGAAAAACAGCAGTTCCTTCTGCACAGAGTTTGGTACAAGATAAAATACAAGAGATAGGAGAATGCTAGAAAGGAGAAGGGCTGAATAAAGCAGCACCTTAGGCAGAGATCACAAAACACAAATGTCCTGAATTTTGTACAATTCATAGTGGAGAGTTTAAAGAAAAATCTGGAGGAATATATGACCTTGTTTATGAATTTTTACAAGGAGTTTCAAAACACAAAGAAAACATTGGAGGCAGTTAAAAAACGCTTGTTTGAAAAGTTGCTGTAGTATTTGATTTGCCTCCTCCATACTGACAGCCTGTAAAACATGGATTGTTTAGAAGAAAAGAATCAGCTTCACACTACCATAGCACCATGATTCTAGAGAAACCTATCTTTTTCTTTATCTCTTGTAGAAGAGCTATCTATACCTACTTTGCATGGTCATAAACCTGAGAACTTATATATTGCAGAATCATAGAAAGGCCTGGGCTGGAAGGTAGCTTTAAAGATCATCAGATTCCAATCACCCTGCCATAGGCCTTTCATCAGACCAGGTTGCTCCAAGCCCCATCAAGCCTGGCCTTAATATATTTCCAGGGCTGGAGCATTCAAAGCTCCTCTGGACAACTTGATAGCGTGCCTCACCATCCTCACAGTAAAGAATTTCTTCCTAATATCTCATCCAAACCTACTCTCTTTCAGTCTGAAGCCATTACCCTCTTGTCCTGTCACTACTCGTCCTTGTTAAAAATTCCTCTCCAGCTTCCTCCTAGCCCCCCTTTGGGTACTGGAAATAACTTAGATTAAGCATCATTTGTGTAAATGAAGATATAAAATACTAGTCTTCTAAGGAAAGTTACATGAAACATCCTGGTGTCTATTGCCTGTGTGAATTTGAGCACCTAAATTAAGCACCTATGCCATCACTGACATTTCTAGATCCTTGTATAAGGGCTAAAAACTTTCTTTACTCAAGTTCTGTCCTTGAAAAGTGGGCTACAGAGTCAAGCTATTCTTTTTGTAATTTACTTCAACATCAAAAGTGCAAGAAAACAAAATGTATTTTCAGAGACAAGGTTCCACCTGTAAAATCATCTTCCCTGCACGACTCAGTCTGTTTATGAGCAGGCAAGAATTTTCTCTTTAGCATTCTCGAGTGACTTTTCATTTGTTCCACTATGTGCAATGGTTTTCTTTCTACTTTCATTTTACACAGGGAGATCAGGGTATTCCAGGGGACAGAGGTCCACAGGGTGAACGAGGGAAACCTGGCCCATCAGGAGAAAAGGGGGATGTGGGTCCTGTTGGCCCTCCAGGAGACAGAGGCTACCCAGGATCACCAGGTCATCAAGGTCCCCCAGGTTCACCAGGACCCCCAGGGTTTTCAGTAAGTAAATATAAGTTTATCTTGGTTGCTTGTGAATTCAGACTGTTACGAAGGTAGCATGGGCTGAGCCATGGAAATTCAACTGAGGAGCAGCACAGTTAGAAAAACTAAGGATTTCTCTCAGATAATTTCAGTGTTCAGATAAGATGGAAAAAAAATATACCCACATGATCAGGCAGTTATTTTTAATTATTTTTTGAAACATCTGCTATGGATAAACTTTAATTATTTATTTCTTTAGTTCCTGCATATCTACTGCATGGCTACTCAGTACAGTTAATTTTCACATTTTCCATAAGATTAAGAGCTAAAGTCTGAGCCTTTGCAACTGGGAAAGAAAAGGAGGCAGCTAAAATTGATTCTCAATACAAGAGAAATCAGCATTTAAAAAGACAGTGAAATGCTGTTTGCCAGTTGCAGATATCTTGGTTTGTCTGCATGAGCACACAGGTACACACATCCATGTTATGGGTTCGTTTTCACCTCAGTCAGATAAGGTGAAGCTCTAAAACACTTTCCCAGTGAAGTTACCAGTGCAGTGTTTCTGTTCTGGTCAGCAGTGCATAAAAGCAAGTAGTCCCCAGGGTGGGTGAGGAGTTGGCAGATGTTATGCAAAAGTAAAGCAGAGTGTTGTCACTAGACATCCTCGCTTTCTCGTGCAAGTTAACTTCCATACTCATCACATTCTGGTCATCTTGGCAGCTGAGAGTTCTTCTCCCACTTCATGCCACTAATGTCTTTACAATATTATAGTGTATTTGCAGTAAAGTGGCCTTTGCAGTAATATAAATAACACAAATATATTAAAACACTGTTCTGTTGGTGAAAGGCTTATATTTGTAATGTTAATTTGAGCATTTCTTATTTTTGTAGCATCACGAAGTGTCTCTGCATATTCCTTCTGACACATATCACCTTTCTTTTTCCTCATCAGGTTGATGCAATTTCACTTGAAGAAATAAAAAAATATATCAAACAAGAGGTTCTTAAGGTATTTGAAGGTAAGAAAAGGAAGTATTACACAACTAAATCTGAAATTCTGTTCTAAATTTCTTTACATGTCATGTAACTTGCGTTGGACTTAGCAGCTACCTTGTTGCTGTAGCTATGTTTAAGAAGTCTACTTTATATATTTCTGTTCAAACAATGAGAAGTTAGAATATCTGTTAAACAGAGTATTTCCTTATATAAAAGATTAGCACTGAAGGGTAGTCTGCTCCAAATCATAATAGCAAACATAAATATGTGTCATTTTAGATACATAATGTATCATCTATTGCTGCAGATACTGTCTATCTACAACATACCATTAAGATATTGAAGTGTTACTAAGGCAGAGACCATAGATATACCTAATTATTTTGCCCACTTAGTGGCTGACTGTCTAAATAAGTGAAAGGCTCAACAGCTTTCATTCACTTAAGTCTAAATTGCTGTGCAGTTTTCTCAGCAAATATCCCTGCTGAGTTCCAGGACTCCCTGTCAGACCACCATCTTCTGCGAGTTTTAGGCAAGTACCAGATTCAGCCAAGACCTCTGTATTATATACGATTTCTTAGATGAGTCCTTACTTTGAAAAGGAAATATTTTTCTTCCCCAGCATTCCTCTAGTCATGTTAGAAAAGCTGTGAGTCAGATAGGTTTCTGAAACAAGATTCTTCTTGAACACCCCTTAACAGTAGCTTCCATTGCAAAATGCGTTTCTTATGTCTTCAATATGCTTTGTTATTCTGTCATTAATATTTGTGGATAAAAGCCATCTTTTAGGGATAAAGGAAATTATAAAAAATTTGAGACTTCTTAAGCTGTTCTGGCAGTTTTTCACTTTATAACAAGGCTATCGTTTTGTGTATTACCACCTTTCCCCAGGGTGCTACCCCTCAGAGTTCAACCTACTATATATTTCAAGAGCAGTTTGTTGAGTGAAGTTACCTCCTTTCACATTCAGATAGAATGGTAACAAGTATTTAGTCTACTCACAAAAAGAAAGCATTAGAAGGTGCCCTGCCTACAGGGAATAATGAAGTTTTGTCTTTATAGCTATTCCATTTTCTAGACCTCGCTACTGTTCCCACAGACCTTTCAGTTTGGGCATTGTTTCATTTTGTTTACTTTCTATCACCTTCCTCCTTTTTTGTTGATGCCCACTCTTTAATTCTTTTCTGAAGTCTTAAAATCCCACCATAGTAAATACCTGCTAAATTGTGGAATGTTTAGGGGTCTAATTTGGTATAAATGAGAAAGAATCAAGGTTAGTACCTATTTTATCTACCTTTAAGGAACACTAAAATTTTACCAAGGGCTCTTTATCCCACCAGCGTGAGCATTTCTATTCTGAAATATCTTCAATTAATAATTTTTGCTGAGCACTTTCAGGTTTTTTACAACTGTTTTCAGACTTCCAGCACATTCCAAGCACTGTTTGCAATATTTAATCTCTACTTTGCTTAATATGAGTTACAAACATATAAGGTAGCCCTCCATCAGTGTGTTAAGTGTTAATTATTCTGTCTATGTGTTTTAAGTACTTCCATGAACAGGAGTCAGAAGTCATTTGAAATATTGGAATACGTTAGTAATAGAGAGTAGTGATAGAAACTTTAATACAAATTCATTCTGATTATTTCAAAGGGTAGAGACTCAGACATGAATCCAAGTTGGAACTGAAGGTCTCAGTGCTTATTGGAGCATTTAATACCTTAACATTAAAAAGAGTCAAACAGCCTACTTACAGAAACTTTAGCTGGAGCTTTGGGATTTTTTTTTTTTTCACTTTTTTGCTAGCAGATTTCTTATTGACTTTTTCTTGTGTCTTTGATTTATGAAGAAAGAATGGCTCAATTTGTATCCCAGCTGAAGCTGCCTGCTGCAATGCTTGCCTCCCAAGCTCATGGAAAACCAGGGCCCCCAGGAAAAGATGGGTCACCAGGGCCACCAGGAAAGGATGGTTTGCCAGGGCCACCAGGAGAACGTGGAATTCAAGGTAGGAATTCCAAAACATGTTCCTTTTAGTTGTATCTTGAAATCCTTATACACTTGCTAATGTTTATTAAATAAGCCAGGATTACCTATCTAGCTTTCTAATTATTAACTTTTAAACTTATGTACTTATATTTTTCCAGACCACCATTAACCCATAGTAAATGTGTGGATTTTACTGATTAAAACTCCTAATCAGTGCATTTTATTCTAATCAGTTATAAAGTTAACTATTGTCAGATATCTAAATCTGACAGAACTACTGTAGAAGTTTTTTTTTTTCCTACAAAATACTTGAATAAGGAAGAAAACAATGCCAACACTCCTGCTATTTAGATTCAGCTTCATATTGAGAGGCCATCTTATTTAAGAAAGAAAATTTGATCTCGTAGTCTGACTACTCTTGATCCTGAGAAAACAAAGGGCAGGAAAAACTGAAGAAAAATATTCTTTTTTAAGAAGCAGTGAAAACTGAAGTATTGCTAAATGAATTCTTATTACAGTGAAGGAATCTATTGCCATAAAAAAAAATCAGAGTAATCAATTTTTCACTATACCCCTAACATTAATTTGTGCATTGCAATGCACTTGGACAGTATAGGACTCTTGTTTCTGTGAACTGTCTTTTACTGAAAAATTAGCTTTGAGGGATCCAGGTTCATTGTAGTTGTGCTCTGCTGTAGAGTCAGCCTTTCAGAAATTAAAAGGAAGAGGAGACCAGACTAGAAGAAAAAAAGAATTTATAGACGAATAATATTTTGTGGGTGGGTAACATGTAATTTGCAGTTTATCTGTAGGTAGTTCTTTATTATCTTTTGTTAGTTTGGTCTGCTCTGGAGTCAGAGCAAGTCAGACTGGAATGAAGAACATGCCAGCAAAGCTGAAGATGTGTGGATCCTAAAGCTATCAGAAGAATAAGGACTTACTAACATTGATAAGCGCAAACCCCTGACAGAAGCTTGAAAAATGTGATGAGCTCAGAATGAGAAGAACAAGAATAAACGATCAAGGAAAACAATAAAAGGCTTAGAATCTTACAACACTGATTTCATCGTTACCTAAATATTCAGATCAAATAGTCACCGTCAATGTCAGTGCCAGATTGTTCAATGATGATGTATGTACTGGATAGTCTCAAATGCTTCTAGGAAGTGAAACGTTGCACAAAGTTTCATTTCCAGCTAGTGAGCATGAAGACTAAAAAATTATAGCTATGCTTGAGAAAAAAAAAAAAAGCGCTGTTTTTCCATACCTTATACTTAAGTAAAATAGTGCCCCAAGTACACAGGATTTCCATTGATTTTACCAATATGCTCAATATTTGGTTTTGATTAGTAAAAGGTAAGCTGAGTGAGAAGCCTTTAATTCTCTGATACATCAAAAGATATACAAAATTACACTTCCAAGGAAAGAAAACCAAAAGTTTGCCTTGCCTCTTTTTCACACTGTGAATAAGAGACCGTCCTGTAAGAGGAGCACACTTAAAAATACCCTTCATGCCTTCCTCAGTTATGCCTGTGCATGTTACTGCTTTCTGCCAAGAGTAAAAAGAAATTCAAATCTCTGAGCAGGTTGAAAAGTATCCTTTTATATTCCAGCTTGTCTTCAGCCATAAAATACATAGCAAACAAGACTTCTTGTCCAAGCACATTACCTGCATGTGTGGCTGAGCCCTTTAAGGTAGCATGCTGTGTGCACAAGTCCTAATACAGACTTGGTATTGGCTGATAGACACTTGTTATTATACTTCTCAATTGGGTGTAGCCCAGATTGCAAACTCCAGGGATTTGCTGTGTGCAGTAATATGTGTCTGGGCTGGCAGAGTGAGTCACTTGTCTCACACAGGCAGGGAGAAGAAGTAGATGCTTTCCACAAGCAATTAACAGGACATCTGTGAATATGTCCTGTTCGTGATGCTGCATGCAGAGCCTGCTAGAGCCAGCCAGCTGGAAAGGCAGATGCTATTGTGTGTCTGGAGAGGTGTTTAACTTCATTTGTGGATTCACAGGGGTCCCTCCATACACCTTGAGTGTGATGCTGGTTCCCCTGGAAACTGGTCAGGAATGATTTAGCCGGATTCCAACAGTACCTCCTTCTGCACAGCAAATAGGTAGAGGGTTAGTCCCGGAAGCAAAAAAGAGAGGTGCTGCCTTTTGGAAGTGTATGCATGGTTTTCAAAAAATGTATTTAAAGAATTGTTAGATCTTATGCATAGAGTCATTCCCTTCTAAGGAAGTCTAGAACTTTTACCTGCTGGCCTTCAGCAAGGTTTTTCATAATGTTCATCAGATCCTTCCCAGTTGTTCAGAAAGATATAATTTATAAGATGGTCTCATTAGAAATATAGCATGCAAGCAAAATATAACGAGGAATTGCAACTTAAGTTATGAAACACATAATTGGTATTCAAATAGCAGATGGAATATTTTTATAGACATATATATATTCATTTCAAAATAACCTATGGCATATGCATCTGCAAGCTGATGCTTTGAGGCAGGACTAATGGTAAAATGTATAGCATCTCCTTAAGGGAGAACAGAGGGACTTTACTCTTTATGAGTTTTAAGGTATATTAATATCTCCTAGAGAATTAGAAAGTTTATTTAAAGATTTTACAAACAAGATATATCAATGTCATCCATCTGCAAACAGTCAGTTGATTTTTTTTTCTCAATAGAGGAAAGATTCCATCATAGTTAAAATTCACTCTTTCTCTCAAATTAAGGAAATGAGGTTTTTTATAGGTCCTCATAACTTGTGGTAGCCTTGAGGAATCAAAAAAAAATAGCTCAGCTCAGAAAATAAAAATACTATGCAATGAATAGTGAAAGCTCCTTTTTTTTATTGGTAATCTCTGTTGTAAAGTTTATGTCTCTTATTATAATTATTAATTTGCATGGTGGAAGCATGTAGAAACCTTGGATGACACCAGGAACCCATTGTAGTGAATATTGTCTAGACACAGTCACTCTTCTGAAATAGCTGTGCCGGTTTCAAGAGATACCTCCTGCAAAGTGTTCTCTGTTGTGGAGGCTAGAGTTAACCTGTTTTACTTTGATTTGAAACCCAGCTGCTCCCTCTTAGCTGAGAGCTGTAACACACAGAAGGAGTTCAGAACATGTATTGGCTGGATAAGAAGGCTTCATCTTAGCACCCTCTCTATTGTTTTTGCAGTCTTTTAAGAACACTGAGTGTTTGAACAGTAAAACACAGAGAATACTTTGGTCTTGTTGTTCCCTGTTTTGGTAAACTCTGCCTTGTATTTTTATTAAAGCAGCTCAGATTTCTCTAGATACTTGACATGTTAGTTTCAGGTGCTACATTGTCCATGCTGATGGAAGAGGTCTCCAAAATATAGGTGGAGTATCCTTCTGGAATAAACTTCTGGAGCAGTTTCAATACCTTTTACCTCCAAGTTCACGGACATGACCTTGTGTCATTTCCACATAGAGCCAAGGGTGTAGCAGTAGTGACACTTTTGACCATGATGTTTGTGGGGAGCACCAAACTGAGAGTTGAATTCCAGCTGTTACTACTCATCTATGAAGAAAAGCTTATCTGTACGAACACAAACTTGCTACATACTGCCCATGCTTGGTATGTGTTTATAATTATAGAACTTTGAGGTTGCAGAAATCACAAAAAAACTTCTGGAACCTGAGTGAAGGGCTGTGCTAAAACAGTTATCTTTTGAATTAAGCAGGTGCCTCTTACTGGAATTGTAATTCTACTAGGAAAAGTAGATAACATCTTATATGTGCCTTTACATTTAAAAAAATAAATCAAAATCTGTTTTATGTGTATGGTAGTATTTTCCTTTGACTGTGTATGAGTTTGTGAGTCTAAGCTCAGAAAGAAGGTGATATTTCCCTCTAGAGGTGTAATCATGGCCCTGCTTCTGAGCAAAATATACCTCATTAAAAATCAAATATTTTTCTCCAGAATTATACATGACATTGTTCACATTGTTTACATATAAGTCTGTTTATTAATATTCTTGCATTCTATCAAATAAAGCCTTATTGTTAGACAAGGTATTTGGGAATTTTTGTATTAAACTTCAGTGCTAGCAGGACTTACCTGCTGCCATGTAAAACTACACCCTTTGGATACAGCCAGTAATGGTTTACCACTACTCTGCACCATATATCTGCATTGGCAGACTGGTCTTTGTCCTATTGTGGTTTGGTTTGTTGGGGTTTTTTTTTCCTTATTTTCTTGTATTCCAGTGATATTTACAGAATCATGCAATCTATCTCAGTCATTTTCAATTATGGTGTGTCAGATACCTTCAGTAATGCTTATCACAGATTGTAAATGTGTTATATGGTACCTTTAATTTCTCTCTCTTCTCCATAACTAAAGAAATGCAAAACAAATGATTAGTGGCAGCACTCCATTGTAAAATTAGAGTTAACTGGGTGTGTAGTGGGAAATGCATTGTAACTGTTGACTGTAAATTTAAAAACATTGAGAAATATAAAATAAATAGGATGTGTAATGGATCCCGTGGTTGTGTGATTGAGCTTTTCAAAAAGCAGCAATACTACAAGTTGCAAAGATTTTTCAGAGCAAACTAATTTGATGGAGTTGTAAATAGTACTGTGGTCATCAGAGAGTAAACCCAAGATTCAAAATCCAATACAAACATCTGCATATTCCTTTCCCATAGTCTTTATAGCTTGTGTGTCTATATGCCTCCTACAATTTTGCTTAACATAACTCAGCGACCAGAATGCATGATTAATTTAAATTTGGATTTCTCTGAGGTTTTAAACTGTTGATTTCCTTTAGTTATGCTATGTATGGCACTCTGCATGCATTTTGTAATGTTTTTGCCTCACTGTAATTTGGTTGTTGTGGTGCTGGGAGTAGTAAGATGACTGATGTTCTGCTTTGAAAGCTGGAATGACTGCAACAGATAACAGATTTTCTACCAAAGTGTATAATGAGCTTGTTTGTAACAGAAAGCTGGAATGTTCTGTGTACCTTTCCCACTGCATTGCCTGTCGTAACAACCTTGAATTGGTACCCACAGCCCTCAAAGTAATTTCCTTCTGGGAGATCCTGTAAGATAGCAGTGTTGCATGGACCACAGCACACTGACAAGACAGCTTTTGCCATCCACCTGTCAGTGCCAGTTAATCTTCATGAGACATCAGGTGGATTTACATGGCTGTGCTCTTCTCTTTTAATTCAAACTAAGTTACAGTTCTCCACAAGAGGAAGAACTCAATACTTTATTGTATGACATAGGTGACGCCAAAAATATACTGGTCCCTGAAGCAGGAAGATTTTCATTCCAAATGGGACCAGAAATCAGCAAATTAATCTTAAACCTTTGTCAGCATCTGAGGTGCTGGGTACAGAAGAGGGTTTCCTTGTAAGCCCTTTTGAAGTCAGGGTTTGTGGCAGGTGTCTCCTTTAAAAATGCCTTCATCCTTTCTCCTGCATAATAAAGGTACATTCTTAACTTGAAATTATAAGGAAAATATTTTACCAATAGCAACAATTCCTCTGCTCTAAAGCAGCCAGAGTGTTTCCAACTAATAAAACTTTTTAAAAACAGTTCAAGGAAAAAGAAGCAGGGGTTGGGCATGGGTTGAAGCACCTGAGAAGGTACAAGCCATTTAGATAAATACAAAACTGTGGCCTGTGAAAAAAAGGACTCAAGTATTCAAAATATAATTAGAAATCACATCTCGTTAATGATATGCAGCTGCTTGGGTCAAAGTAAGCTTCAAACCCAAAATCTGCACAAGCTCCAAAGATGCCACGTTCCATGTGAGGGCAGCTGGGCAACGCTGGCCAGGGAATGGGTCCTCTCTCACATACAGGGGAATGTCTAATCATAAAAGTACCAGTTTACAGTCTAAAAAGTGCAAATGTGAGGATTTGTGGAGAACAGAGAAGGTAAGGTCCGCATTTGGCTCTTTATTAGAGGAATTTCAGGTTACTTAAAATCTTGGGGAAAGGTCCAGCTAGTGAATAAAGCAAGAACCCTTTGACAGATGATGTAACAGTTACTGCTAGAAATGGTCATATTTTCCAGAAGGAATTTATAAATTTTAGAGCTGTCTCAGGAAAAAAAAAAAAAAAAAAAAACAAACAAATTCTGAAAAAGAGAACTGAGCATGTGCTTTCCCAATTATATTTCTCTTGGTATCATGTCAAGATATACAAAAAATCACTACCTAAAATAAGAGAGTGCTCTTATTTTCATATCTTTATTCTGTGTAGGTTATAGAGGACAGAAAGGGGAAAGAGGCGAGCCTGGAATTGGACTGCCTGGTAACCCTGGACCACCTGGCCCTGCAGGTACAAGTCTCCAGATTTATTTCTGCTATTGTTATTTATGAACTAACAGGCCTTTCTCCTGTTTTTAACACTGGTTTTACACTCCTGCTTTTCCTCCCGATCTGGGTCATAGCGTGAGGCCAGCCCCACCTGCCTTCTCGTGGATGTGCTGGAGTGCAGCTGATGTCAGTGATGAAGCGCCAGGCACTCACTGCACGTGCTCTGGTGAGGACTCTGCTAATTCTAGCTTTGTTTTCCCAGCTGCTGGCCTGCCAGGCCCACCAGGAACATCAGGCTCACCAGGACCACAGGGGCCGCCTGGACCCAACGGGAGATGCAATCCAGCAGATTGCTATTACCACGTATCACAGACTCGCTCACGCACCAGCAGGAAATAAAAACCCTCTCCCCCGGACACTTGGGTTCACGCTCACTTTTCACACTTTCCAATAAGTTAATTTAAGTTTTGAAATGTATTTGCTGCATTTTTTTTTCTCTCGGCACTGCATGGTATATAGATAATTTGTAAGGCACAAAATTGAGCCTTTTTCTATGTTATTTGCAGTGTCATAATGATGACATTATGTCATATATTTTCCAGAGTGCATTCCAGGTGTTGTTTCTCATATTTATTTTGCTTAGAACAGAAAATAGGCCCAAATAATTTTCATAAACTTCTTTCTTCAAACAAAAATATTTTATTAGAACGTAAGACATTATGTATGCCTCCATATGTAAGCTGGCTTTATTTTTCTTGCTGGTGGTGAATTTTAAATCGAAAAAATACATTTCTGAAGTTGCAAAGTGTACTCGTTCATGGCGAATGCAGGACCTGAGCTGGAGCACTAGGAACTCTGTTTAGACTAAGCATTCGTGTCCCTCAAGGAGGCTCCAGCACACCTTCTGAAAATTGTCTACCACGCATCAGGAATGCTGCCCACCATTCCACGGTCACATCCAAGATGGCAAAGAAGCAAACAAAGATGTGTTTATGATCTCCTTATCCCATCTAATGATGAGCTTCAGACTGAATGGAAAATCACCAGGTGTAGCTCCAGGAAGTGTCTCTGCTGACTGGATTTTGTCCCAGCTGGGGGCTTCTATGTTCCTTTAGTCATGGTTACACACCCCAGATATTAAATGCAAGAGGCTGCTGATGATGTTCTGGACTGAGAACTGGCACACCTTCTAACCATTATATGGATTGAGTAAGGGCACTAAGGACTGTAATCAAGCTACTCTGCCATTAAGTCTGCCTACAGCAAAGGTGACCCCTTGCTTTAGAGCAGAGGCTGGTGAGTACATAGTCCAAGAATGGAACTTCACAAGCCTCTAATCTTGGTGATGGCACTGTTTTCCTCTTCCTACTGCAATATTCACATGCTGAAATAAGCTTGAGAAGAACATAGAATCTGTAGAGTTCAAAACTCACAGGTCCTATTAACAGGTTACAGAAAATTTATTGAGTTCAAGAGAAATTTCGAAAAAAATACAAAACCTTACTAGAAAGGCATACTACTGAGAGCAGCAGCATCCAGTTTTCAAGCTTTTAGTAAAGGTTACAGGAACAGACAATGTCAGTGATGAACAAAACAGAACAATGTTTAAATCCCGTAGAGTTCGAGGGGTTGAGCAAAAGAAATCCGGAGAAAATTGATCACACAGATCATTGTGAAAAGGAGTGAGTAGGGGTGACCAAAATTTCACTTCTGGTTATTAATTAACAGATGATCCTAAGTTAGTCCTGTGGAATTTTGTACAGTGCAATAGAAAGTGAAGGTGCTATTTAGAGAACACAGACATCTATAACCTACAACCTCAAAATGCACTTGTAGTACAAAGCCATACTGAAGGCTCTTATCCTGTTGTTTGGAAGTCAGCCACTCTCCCACATTAGGCAAGGAAGTAGTTTTGGTAGTTTTGTGCTTGAGCAGTACTGAGCTACCAGGGAAATATTCTCAAATTGGGAGTGCTGGCTTCCAGAGAAGCTGTTGTGATACATGAATCTGGCTGACTTCTGGGTTTTGCTTAAAAGCAATTAAGGAATGACTGGTGGGAGTTTTTAGCAAAAAATGCACATTGACATTTGTTCTGAACAGAGTTCGTAGCACTTGCACCCAGAGCAGAGGAGCAAGATGAGAGCAAGAGGTGACAGAATTAACTCAAGCGACAGCTGGGGCACTCAGGACACTTTCTGAAAGGGAAATCACACATCCCTGACATGTTCATTGGTTTGGTGTTTGGAGGAGAGAAGGTGCTTGCTACAAAAGGATGTTAAAGGAAACACAGGGATGGAAGGCTGAGAGTAAACACCTGGGACAGGAGAGGGCAGCAGGAATGAGGACAGCAGAAAACCTGTGGTATACCATGAAACTATCTCCTGAGGGAGCTGCAATGCACCCTGCAGCTGTGGACACCTTGGGGAGTCAGGGTGCTTTATCAGTTCCTTGTGAGAATGGGGTCAAAAACCCACAGGCAAACCCAGTCCTCACACCTCCTGTTGTCCTCACCCCCCTCATTTCTCGAGTGGCAATGGCTGTCCCTTCTCCAGGCCAGCACATCCTCTGCTCTGTGGGCAGCAGACACCTGTCCTGCTGGGCTGAAGGTGCATTTGGGGCAAGTGGTCCTGCCTGAGCTTGGCTCAACACAAGCTGCTCCCAATCCAGAACTGCTGTGCCCATGGAATATGTTTTGGTTTGCTCTGTGGAGCTGATCACCCTTCCAGTTCTGGTCCTCAGGCTGTGGGAGTGTTGGGAATGGTGATGCAGCTGGAAACCAAGCACTGAGGAACTGACAGCTGTGTGGGCCATGGGTCTGCCCACCCAGAGAGTACAGCCTTGCACCAGCACATCTCAGTGTCTAAATATGGACACCAGAGAGCAACAGCCCCACATACTGGTGTCCATTCTCTGAAAGGAACTGCTGGTCAGGTATCTTGCATGAACATTTTCTCTTTGGTTTTTTTTCTGTTACTTCTCTAGTAATTCCAATATTTGTAATAATCTAAACATTTTTTACTTTATAAGTTAATTTTGAACTTCATTTTCTGTGATAAATATTGAAAAGGGTGCTGTCTTGTGGTAGTACTTGCCTGACTTAGAGGTTCCCAAGCAGCCCCATCCTGGAAGGCTGTACATAGAGCATTGCACCGCATTGGTGGTATCTGTATATTTTGGGGCTTTTAGCTTGCTGAAACCCAGCATCTGTTATCTGCCAGATGCAATTGCTGTATTTTAATTTTACTTGAACTTATTGGAAAGCAGAACACTTTTTATATTTGAAGAAGTTTTATTTTTTCATCTATGTTTCCTACAGATGCCTTTTTCTTTTTATAGGCTCAAAGAGAAAGGTTTTTCTAAAATGTAATTGAATGCTTTCAGTTGATTTGCAGGTAACTTTGGTAATTATCTTGTTGCATTATTTTTATTTTGCTAGAAGCCCACTTTAATTTTCTCTTGTGAGAAAACGGATATTTTTTTTACATGGGCTATCTCAATACCTATGTTAAGATGCCACATTCTTCATTGGGGTAGAAGAGAGTTAATCCCAGCTTAACTTTACTTCACACTGGCTTGCTCCTACTTTGCATTTTCAGAATTGAAAGTGGAACATAGCTGGAAACATGTGTCTGCATGGTGTTCAGGTTTGGCCCCTGAAATCTCTGCAGTTTCAGACTGATGTTGTCTTAGTTTTTAGGCAGGGGGCCAGGGAGGGAAGAGGGAAGATGCTAACCTATTTTGCAATTTGATTTATCAGCTTTGTATCTGTTTTAAGCAGTTCATCCTGCAGTAAGCACTGCAAGGAAATAAACCAGAAGGATTATTTTTTTTCCAGTAGCATAAGGTCTTTTATTCTGCTTTGAGTTTGTTTACGTGCAACAAGACTCAGAAGTGAAGTAACTTTGACAAAATGTTTTAAACCTTTCTTAAAAGCTCTTTAAGCTTTATCCTAGTTCAGGGTCAGACTATTTTATTTTATGGCAAGTTGTTTTAACACCTGTTGGGATTTTCTTTAAATAGCTATGTACAGAACTACTCAGTTTGCCTAAAGAAAGTACAGAAACTTGCTAAGAGGCAAGCTTTCCCAAGGCTGCAGCCAGCCTCCTGCTGTCCACATGGTGGAGTGCAAAACATTCTTTCAGTACAAAGATTACAGCTCAGGCATAACTCGCCCAGCAGCACAAGAGCTGACCCAGCCATGTGTATTCTCACAGCACAGCAATCAGTGTTTTTGATTTTGTTCTTGAGACTGACTGTTTTCTATTTCTTCCTTCAAATCTCTTTAGTTTTGCATGGGAGTATTTGCAGAAATACTGCCTTTCCTGGATAACTATTGCCAGATAATATTGCTAAGATTTTATTTGTGTTTATTATTATATTGTGTTGTATGTATGTTACAAAAGAATATGTTGTGGTGAGACACCTTACTTTCAGGCATCATTTATGTGCCCTGCAATGATGTTTGTCTGCAGGGGAGGAGGGACTCACCTATGGTTAGTAAAAACTTCAACAGCATCCACTGAACAATTGTGCAGCAGTGCAGCCTGTTCTAAGAACAGCAGGCAATGTTTTGAAAACCAATATTCTTACCTTAAACTGGATTTTGTTTCAATGTTAAAAGAGCACTGTGATACAGAAAGAGGATTGATTATCCATCCTTCTCTTATGTTTTATTATTGTGGGTTATGACAGATGTTAGACATGCACAGCTTTGTGGGAGTTTTAATTAATGGATAATCACACAAAATATTTTGGATATTCTTATTTTTCACAAGGGTGAAATGTTATTTTTCATGTCTATGTACACTCTTTTTTTTTTTTTTTCCTGAAATGTTTATATGAAAGTCTTGTAAAAACCCCACTGGCTAAATTTGCTTTTTATAAACTTGTTTCTCCAAAGGGACTACGTAAAACCAGTCTTTGGTTTTACGTAGTCCCTTTGGAGAAACAAGTTTATAAAAAGCAAATCTAATCTTACATTTTACTAATGCAGTAGAACTGCTGCTCTTATGTGAGATGTTAGAACAAGAAAAGTAACTCAGAAATCAAAACATTGCTGGTTTGAGGTGTGTTTTTATTGAGTTTTTCATAGTTTCTGGATGTACCAAGTCATGCAAATTTTTCCTGAAATCTGATATGTCCACTACAATTCAATTGTACTTGGATGGGTGTTTAAATCACCTCCATGCACATACGGGGGTGTAGGCCATGGAGAACAAGTTTAACCCTAACCTTGTCATGTCACTTAGGTATTTAAGTGGAAAATTCAAGCTTCAGGATACTGTAAGGAAACATGGTTTTCAAATATTAATTGCTAACAAACATTAGAGTCTAGACCAAAATAAGTTTGTAGCTAAAGAGATTGGAGTCTACATGTCTTTTAGCTGTTTTCTTTCTTAGTCTGCTGTTCTATAAACACGAATGCATTAAATTACTTCCTGCAGTTTTAATGTAAATATATTCTGTCTCCAGTCAGAATGTTTGAAGGATTCTCAATGATACACCTTGGTTTTTTGTATTCTTTCATTTCTTAATTATATGCAGCTGTCACTGAATGAATCACAGAACATGACGACTGGTTGCTTCCTTCCTTCCTTATATTTTTGGTTTGCGACATTTAAGGTTCAGTTCAATGGAAATGTATTAAGTGGATGAAAAATAACTTTTTACATCATTATGTGGCCATGTACATGTGAAACAGGATGATGGATGGAAATGGAAATATTTCTGTTTGTAGCTCTGTCAAAAATGTCAGCCTTTCCTTCTGTGTCAAATCATGAGAGGGAGGATGCAACTGCAAACAGGAGAAAGGAGAGGCACAAAGCCACTGCAGTGAGCTTGGGGGGAGAAGTCAGGGTGGATTGGCTGAATCTGGGGGCTTGGATTTTGACCCCAACTGAAGTCAGTCTTGTGCTCTACTAGGCCTGGTGAAACTTAGGGCTCTACAATCTGGATTTTAAAACAAACGAACAAAACCAACTAAATGCAAAACCTTGGTCTTAATATGTATATAATTTATGGAAATTATTACAGTCTCTGAATGCAGATAAATTTCCTGCCAAAGTAAGAGATAATCACTTTTATTCAAGAAACTGATTCACTGAACTTCAGGGAACTTTAGGAATTTTCATTTTTCTCTTGCTGCCTAACTCTCCCAGGAGGAAAAATGCTGATGGCATTTTAAAGGACTCTAGGTAATAATTTCACCACTAACTTGATTTTCTCTCTTCTGATTTCATCGTGACTTCAGAAAGTTTGTTTTTTTCATTGTCTAAAGCTGCCAGGTTTACTCATCCTTTTGAATGCGCAGGCAGCAAGCAAAACAGAACTGGAATAACAAAAAAATGAAGGAAGGGAATAAAACTGAAGCTGTGGCAAATCACACAGGAGTAATTTGCCCTACAAAATATAGATATTTCTTCTCTACCTGTGACCCATGAGCAGAGGAGACACAGCAACTGCATTTTTTAAGTATAAGGGAAACAGAGGTTACATGGCCAAAAAATACTAATCAGTGATGAGCAGGTCAAGCAAACACATTTCACCCAGTTATCTAAGCAATGCAACAACATTTGCAAAAATGCAGCATTTCTGTGTGGAGCGCAACTGCTATGTTCTACCAGGATGAACTAATACTGTTGTCTCTGAAACAAAGTGTTTCTTGGGAATCTTGGCTTCTTGTTCCTTCTGTCCTTCAAGTAACCTTCAAAATACCATCTGTTGACACTTTTCATATTTGGAGGAAGATAAATTTTATTGTAGATCTGTACTTGACTCTGGGTGAACTCAGATCATGACTAAGGTATTTCAAGGACAAAATGTAGCATAATCCTCCCTAGCCTTGGTTTCATACATCATTTAGAAGCTCCAAATAGTGCTCTAGAGCCTCTTTGGCTATAGAGACCTTTGTGAAACATTCAAGATTTTTTGGTAGCAGTTCATACTAAGTTTCTTGAAACCAGTGATGTTTGAGGCAGAAAATTTAAATATAAACTCATATATTAACTTTATGTATCTATAATCTATAGATGTATAATACATCCATCTCTTACCTCAGGATTTGGCAGCAGTGTTATGAATACTTGCTAATAGAGTGATGGTGAATGGTGTTAATCCAGCTGGCCTCTGGTCACTAGTGGGGTTCCCCAAGGCTCAGAATTGGGGTTGGTCCTGTTCAGTGTCTTTATCAGTGACCTGGATGAGGAGATTGAGGGCACCCTCAGTCAATTGCAGACAACAGTCTGGGTGAGAGTGTTGCTCTGCTGGAGGATAGGAAGCCTCTGTAAACTGGGGAGTCTGGACAGGCTGGATTGATGGATGCTGAGGATTGCCCCAATCCATGTGTAGGACTTTGGCCTTAGCCTTGCTGAACCTCACAGGGTTCCCATGGACTCACTTCACAAGCCTGTCCAGGTCCCTCTGGATGGCATCCTTTCCCTCCAGTGTGTTGACTACACTGCACAGCTGGGTGTCCCATGGTCCATGGCACCAGCAAAGACATTAAAAGGTGCCAGTCCCAGTATGGGCCCTTGAGGAACTGATCTCCACTTGGACATTGAGCCAGTGACCCCAACTCTTTTAGTGTGGCCACCCAGGTCTGTCTGTCAAATCTGTCTGTCTGTGTTTACAGACAAGGATGTTGTGCAGGACAGTGTCAAATTCTTTGTCCAGATAGATGATGTCATTCCCTCTTCCTTCCTCCCTCCATCACCACTATAACCCTGTAGGAAGGCCACCTAGTTTGTTGGCAGTGCCAGGTTAACAGTCAGACTCAATGATCTTGAAGTTCTTGTCCAACCTAAAAAAGTCTATAAACTAGTTTTCATTATGATTTTTTTTTCTGGGTGCCTGCCTATACTGAAGTATCTGAGGAGCTAAAATATGTATTTATCACACTGCAATTAAGCCTCCAGAACTAGAAGTGGTGACAGAGATCGTGATGGGTAAAGGATTTTCACTAGTCTTCTGTTCAATAAATCTCACAGAATTTTGTGATGCTGAACCTGAAGGAGATGAGAACAAGATTTATTTTGGATTTCACTGAGATTTCAGGTGCATCTAGTTAAAATTGGTGGCACGCTGACAGTGGCTTGTGAAACCTCTCAGTCTCTTTGCACTGTGTCTTCTAAATTTACTTTAAAAGGATTTGTTTCTTTTTTTCCTGTATCACCATAGTCAATACATCTTTTATTTTAAATTCCTAATTCTGTCTTTATTTTCCAAATCTTTATTTTACTTGAATGTGCTGTTACCAAAAATCCCATCTCTGGTATCTTATGGTGTACAGTCTACCATTTGTCAATTTTCCATTCTTTTCCATTCTTGTGTAAAATTTAGAATTGAGAATTAGATTAATCAATGCATCCCATAAGGACTTACAATAGGCCTGAGGATTTTTTTCTTCAGTTCTCTAAGTTAAAACTTGTGAGTCAGCTTGAAGGCAGAAAAATCTGTCACAATCTTAAGATGTCCACATATAAAGATTCTGCATTGAATTGACTCTCAGTGTTGAATTTGTTTGATTGTAATAATTCTTATTTGGGTTTTGCATATTAATACTTTTGCTCCTACATGAGTTTCCTTCCATTGTGGACTTTTATGCATTTTTCAGACTATATTTTCTAAAGCACTTCACAATTGTATTTAAATGTGGGGGGGTTGCTTTTTTTTGATTCATGAGTTTATGCATTACATACAGAGAACAATATTTTCATTGTTATCAGGTGAAATTTTTTCTTTTCAACAGTTTTACACACTTTATAGTCAAAATAAAAGTTTGCTGGTGAAACTACAGGGGTTTTTACAAGTGTTTTATTTGTTCCACTACCTCAGGAGTACTTTTGAGGACTCTGTCCCTAGTCAGTAAAAACGGACCTAATTCAAAAACTTTTGAAAACCCCTTTATATGTTCCCAAGCCACTCACCTCATGTGGAATCTTCTGGATTTGTTCCTCAAGAATGAAATTCTTTGCACTTGCTGATTTTGGTGACTTCTTGTAGTACTCGTACAGGAAATCAGGTTTGATTTGAGGAAGGTTTAACTATTGTTTTTTGCAATAATTCCTTATGGAGCATACATTATACCAGTACTTTTCCCTTTAGCACTATCCTCCACATTATATGCAAAATGCAGAGCTCTATGGATCTTGTTATTTCTCTCTGTTGTCACATGACATCAAGTCAAGGGTTTGGAACATAGTTAAGGGCTAGGAGAAAAATTAGTGCTTAATACAAGTGTGCCAAATCTTGTATTGGAAAATTTGGATGGCTAATAATGAAAAGAAGGGAAACCTTCATTGTTGTCTGTGAGAGAGAATAAACTTCAGAGAGGTAAAGACAAACCACAAATAGTTTAATTTATACAGAGAGGAAGAGAATATCCACATTGCACATTTTCTACTGAAAACTGAGTATCTAAAAAGGGCAGCTTGGGCCAACTAATGGCTGCCTTCTGGCTGTTCTGGCTATCAGTAGTGAATAGAACCATACATTTAAAAATTATTTATTAATTTGGGGGTTTGTAATCTTTTATAGGAAACATACATATTTCTAGGACTTAAAATTCTGTTGACAGTGGCTACTAGCCCTTTATTTTAATGCCACATAAAACATGGCAAGCTGAAATGGGCTTTATATGGAATTACAAATGCAACACAAATTGGAGTCAAAAATGAAGAGGTTATTCCACATGGGTTATTCATGGCAACCCCAAGATTGTACCTTTACAGATATTGGCAGCATAAACAGTGCCAGAGGTGGCAGGTTTTCATGAGAGCTTGGTTTCTGTGACTGAATTGAAGAGCTGAAGGAGTTTTAGCATATTCTGTGCAAGACACATGTACAATGAAGTGACTGTGCATGAAGGTATGTGCTAGAATTTATAAGTTTGAAAGAATAGATACAGCTGCAGTAAATAAAACTATCCTTTTTTATTTGATGGCTGAAGATGTTATTTCACTGTACATCATACATAGGAATTAAGTAGGGGAGGAGGAAAAATCACAGAAACTCTTTATTAAACAAAACAAAAAAAAAAAAATTTTTGACAAGTACCTTTTATTCTCCCCCAAAAGGAGAAGGCAGAAGGCATCACCTGTGTATTTCTGTAAGCACCATTGTTCCAGTTTGTGTTGCTAAGTACTCCTTTTGGAAGAATGTACAACCACTGTGTTAAAAATACCTTACTGAAACCTTGGCTGAAAGGTTTGTCCGTGTCTGCATTTCTCCGTCGTTCGTTCTTTTGTCTTCAGCGGTCTGTGCAGGATGTAAATGGATGCCGCCGCACGGTGTCACTCTCAGGGCCCTTTCACGTTCTTCCCCGCTCGCTGTCCCGCCTGCATCCTGCAGGACGCTGGCTCGCAGTACCCGGGAGGGCCGGGAGGGCCAGGGGGACCAGGAACCCCGGGCTGCCCGGCCACCCCAGGGGGACCTCGGTCACCGTCACGGCCCTCCCTGCCGTAGCTGGCTTTGCCTGGTTCACCTGCAAAAGTGGATACAGGTCTAAACGCTGGCAGCATAAGACTTGCTAAGCAGAATTAGCGTCCCCTCCTTAAAAGCTGCATGAAGGTGGTTTTTCACTGCTCTCAGGCTACTCCCAAGAGAGGTGCCAACTTACAGGGACAATTTTCCTCTACCTGGCGCCCAATCTGCGATTACACAGCTACAACAATGAAATTTCAGTCCCAATGCTCTGCAGTTGTACTAGTGCAGCTCTGCAGGGTACCTAGGGCAGGGTAGATGCTACTTGCTACCACAGAATTTCGTTAGCTCTCTGGAAAAACAAATACCAAAAAAAAATACTTTTTTTCCACTCAGATGGTTGGGGAAATAGATGTAAAGATTGGAACTGCTGAGCACTAAACTACTCATTTTTACTTCTAAATCTTCAATGAAGAAAAGAAAAACAGTGATTTCAGGAAGCCTCTTCCAGTGAAAGATTTCTACAGAAAACATCTCTGAATTACACAGACATCCTTGGGATCAGTAAATACTAAACATTTTTTTTACTTTTTCACAAGAGAAAAAATATGTGTAGTTTGTCTTGCTATATAAACACAGAAATGTACCGTAGAAATACTGATGGAAGTAGCATGTTTATGTTCATTCGCTGGCCACTAGAGGCCAGCTGTGCTTCATCCATCAGCCAGAATCTCTCCTGGAGCCATGTTATATAACACTGCAATTAATTACCACAGAAATAAAATAATATCCTAAATTATGACTGGAGATTTTGAAGACTGTTGAACCAGCCAGTGAGATAATCTGGAGGCTATGACCTTTGTTTATTTTTCATATATAATTATATGTCCATATAATATATATAAAAGATATAATAAAAGAGGCCATTTTTATTCATGTGTGTGTAATTGCCTCCTTTTTTTAATGCTTTCTTTACATTTTTCCTAATCTTTCTACACTGAGATAAATTAGGAGGTAGGTTTTTGCTTTTTAGTTTTTCAGTCTGATTTCTGACTGAATAACCACCTATAAAGTAAAAATTACAAAGCACTGTAATTTTGGAGTCTATTGCTTAATGGACTCCTTTTATCTTTTCAAGGCAGCTTAAAGTGTCAGTTCTAAGTCAATTTTTACTATATATCTTTTTTATCCTCCCACTCTTATATTTACCTGGAAGACCTCTTGGTCCAGGATGACCTTTCAGTCCTCTGCCTGGAAATCCTCTTTCTCCTCTTTCTCCTGGTTCACCTAAGACAAATTCATGAAACATTAGTTACAGTCTGCCTGGAATAGCATTTTCATTAGTAAATTCCCTTCCAGAAGTAAACAGTTAATAATGTTAAGAATATATACAGCTGGCTATATATATTCTTAACATTTTTCAATAATGTCCTGACACATAACTGTGTAAAATGTTTGGAATTTGATTGGGTTTTTTCAACCATTTGAGTCACACTCAGAAGCAGACAGGTTGGGGGGGAAAGAAACCACCTAGAGCTGGACAGTAAGTACCACATGAAATATGTCACAGCCTCTATAACTGAGATAAACTGAAGTCCCAGGATTTCAGGATATTTGGGATACAGGCTGAGGTTACTGGCTTAACCATACAAGCTCAGCTAAGAAGTAAAAATTCTCAAGTGTTAGTTCTTGAGACAGCCAGTGCAGAGGAGAAAAAAAAGGCGGCTGCAGATGACAGTATTCTGTTGATATTCACATAAGGCATTGTTTTACCTTCACAAAATATTTTTTGTCTCTTATAATATCATGGAGACTTCCCTTTGGTGGCCACCCAGAGTTTCTTTAAGTCCATATCTTGCTCCAAACCTGAATCATCTTAGTAAGAGGAAGGGGTTTTTGTTGCTTGGGTTGTAAAGTTCAAATTCAGTTCTCTGTTATCTATACCATAACATCATGCATATTCCCAGTTGTGAATATCTTGTCTTGTTTGGGGTTTTTTTTTTACCTTTTTTTTCATGCAAGTTAAAAGTCACAAGTTTATGCCTAATAATATTTAAGTGAACTTTATTTTATGCTTCTATACTGTCTTGTACTGTGCTGAGGTAAGTTAGAATATATTGCTGGATTTCTTTCTGGCTTGCCTGGAAATGGACAGCAGAAAAGAGGGAAGCTGTGCAAAGGAGCACAAGAGTCAGTACAAACGTCCAGGTTTTAATAAAAAGATGCACACAGGGTACTAAAGGAGGAATCTGATCTCCATGCTTCAGACTAAGTAATCAACATGGAAATCCAGCCTGTCTTTGTAAATGCAGCTACTGCAAGCCCCAGTTCAGGTTTCCCATATGTACTTCTGCTTTTTCCAGCTACCTAACACTGTGCAATAGTGTTTGCTCCTGCTTACCCCAAATGTCTCCCACTTTTTATTTCTATTTCTGAACAGAAATTGTCCTTCACTGCCCCAAATTGCTCATTAATGTAACTAAATCTCCTTCCTTGAGGTACCTCTTTTTGACTCTGCCATTGTTGCTGCTGTTAAAATCACCATACCTTTGTATCTTCTCCTGTGCCTCGTGGTTACATTTTGCTGTGTTACTATCTCCTATTTATTATGACCTTTTTAAAATCATTCTCAACATCTTTTCCTGTTCCCTTTTATCACATGTCCAAGTACCCTTTTCACCTCACTCCAGCCTCAGACAACTCTCCAAATGGATGGTGAAAATCAGTTGATCCCTGTGACTTCTGTGGAACTCTGGTAAGTACCAGGAACTCAGAGTTAAGCACTGAGAGTTTTCAGGTTGGCTGCCATGTACAATCACTATAGCTCTTGCACATGAGAGCATTTACCACTTTGCTTGTATCTGTAATGGTATTGCAAGGTTTTACTCTAAGGTAACTTGCAATTTGATGACAGTTATGATAGCTTTTTTTTACTTATGGTAAGTATTTTGCTTATTTGGGTGGGGTTTTAATCCTCTGTTTATTTTTTCTTTTAATATTAACACAGTGTAGCCTGATGTGTGTTGAATCAAATTTTGCATATCCCATATATCACCTTTGTATTTTTGGTTTTTGTTTCTTCTGCAGATGACATTACATTGGATTAAAACAGTAACAAAGCTCCAGCAATGATGCTGTTAAGTTTTGCTTTGTTTGTATTCTATTCCTTCTCTCAAAGGTTTTCCAAATTTCACTTTCAAATAAACATTGAATCAAAAGTAAACACCGTACTCCAGCAACAGACTAGCTTTGTGCAAAAAGACAATTTTTAAATAAGACTTTCTTTTTGGGAAACAAATCAAAACTACTGCTGAATAGAAACTGAAACATACATGGTAGTCCTCAGACTTTGCAGAAAATTCTACCCTGTAATCCTCTGGAAGAGAATAGAACCTCTCAGTCATGAACAGAAGAGATTAGTCTAGATCAAAGATTTTGTGTAAAATGTAAGTCAATTTTATTATAGATTTGTCCTTTCCAAAGAATCAATAGACTCTGGCACCTGGTGAAATTATGTTAAATGGCTCAAGTATGATACGCAAATAAAAAGGTAGATTATTATCAGTCCCTTGTAATGAGATAAACTGGGTGTGCTTAAAAAGCACACTAGATTTTAGTGAAGTAATCTGACCGCTTACATCAGGTCTTGGGACCATGAATCTTGCAGAAGTTAGGTCAACGGCCAGGCTGAATGGAGGAAAGAGAACAACTGCTGGAATCACACATGGTGTTTGTCATCAAATGACTTCTACAATGTGAGAAAGGACAGGCATCTGCCTTGAACTAGAAGGAAGCAGCTGAGTCAAAGTCCTTGTATTGATTCTCACTCCCATGGACTTTTGAGGTTTTGTGGGTTTTATGTGCTAAAAAGCAGATTTCTAAACAAATCTTGCTAAAGCCAGGCCAATGAGCCCTTTAATCACTGCGGTAACTGACACAACAGTTAGAGCAAACAGCTTACATTCCTAACTCAGGGTCCTTTTTGGACTTCACGTGTGTACAGCGTATATCCACAACCTGTAAACCAAGGAAGAGGGCAACAACAACAAGCCCAAAACAAACAAACCCCAAAAACCAAACTGAAGCAGTCACCAAGTGAAAGCTGGTTGGAGAATTTCTTACCTTTAGGACCTTTACGACCAATCTCACCAGGGGGACCTTTAAGGCCAGGCAGGCCACGGGGTCCAAGCTGTCCTGGGAAACCATTTTCACCAGCAGGTCCTGGAGCACCTGGTGGCCCTGGGGGGCCGGGAAGACCTGGAGCACCAAATTCTGGCCTCCTAAGGCTGGCTGCCAGCTGAGATAATTGTTCTGCAACAAGCAGGACAGAGTTATGGAGTTAGTGAACATGAATGAAGAGATTCCCATGATCACTGAAGAAGAATGTACGTTCACAGCCATAGGAACTGACAGATTACACTACAGCACCTTCCTTTTTTACATTGCTATTTACAAAGTTTATGACATGTAAGGTATTATCTTACTATAGAATAAGATATTTATCCTCTTTATAGTTTTTTTTAAAAATACCCTGTTGAGCAGTATCAAGAACAGTGACAGCTACTGAAAATTTTTAAAACATGAGCAGCAATTTCATTCTGTAAACTCTTAAAAATTAGAGGCATAATAACACAAAAGACATCTTCAATAGCAAGTAGTGAAAAATTTCTTACATGTTTACAGCGCAGCATAAATTTCTCAACTCAGTAAATTCCATGCACCCAACTATATTAGAAAAGCTTCAGGTTTCTGTGTGTCTCAACAACTCAGCAAGTTAGGGTTAATTTAGATTATCACTGTATTGTTTTAATTTTAAGGTATGTTATCTCCAGAAACCTCTCTCTGCATTCCTATTCTTTTCACCTATTTTCCACAGTTTGTTTGCTGAAATCTAGTAGTGCATACAAAAAGCTAAAAAGCTTTCAGTGAAGCTTGTACTTCTGTGTATGTAAACAGAGCAAGTGATTTGAGTACAAAATGTATGCATTTCACGCAACTACTTTGGTCTATGGTCTGCTTACCACAGCAGTAGTGTGGAATCAACAGGCAGTTCAATGAGGCTACAAAATATCTATAAATAAGGGACTTCTTCATACTGTGTCCACATTTGCACCTGGAAAGATTTTCCACCAGGTCTCCTGCTGAGGCCATGCAATTTGTTCTGAGTAAGCATGGGGAAAATCTTGGTTGCCTCCACAGAAATAGGTGATCCCAATTTAAATGCACAAGAGACATCAAGCACTTTTTAGCCTATTTACCTTGCATGACTCTCATGCAAACCTGCTTAATGTGCTGATCGCTTGGTTCTTTTCCCTAGGATTAGAAAAAGAGAGTTTAAATAAAACAGTTGATGTCACACTAATATTTTATGAGTGTGCCTGATACAAAGAAATGCTGTCAATAAACAGTTGTCACAGTTTAATCCCAGTTGGCAAAACACCACACAGCTGCTCACACCCACAGCCCTCACCTGTGGAACAGGGGAAGAAAAAGAAGTTTAATAAATAGAAAGTAAAAAGAAATAGAGGAAGGGGCAAGAAAAATGGGGAAGAGGAAGAAGATGAAGAAAATAAAATACAAAAAAGGCAGTGATACTGCAAATGATACAAATGAAAGCAGTTGCTCACCACTCCCACAAATTTCCCTGGTTACATGGTTGAGCATGATGCCATATGGTACAGGATATCCCTTTGGTCAATTATAGTCAGCTCTACCAGCTGTGCCCTCTTCTAATTTTTTGTGCACCTCCAACCTCATACTCACTGATGATGCAGTGTAAGGATTAGGAGAGGCTTTGATTCTATGCAGTGTTCATGAGTAACTGAAACATCACAGAATGACTTGGGTTGAAAGGGGCTTTTGAAACCATCTAGTTCCAACCCCCCTTCTCAGGGCCCTTTTTAACCTGGCCTTGAACCCTTTCAGGTATGGAGCATCCACAACTTCTCTGGGTGACCTATTAGTACCTCTCCATTGCTGCAGTGAAGAATTTCCTCCTAATATCTAATTTAAAACTATGCTCTTTCACTTGGAAACCACTACCCTTTCTCCTGTCCCCATCAGTGTGCCATTAAGATTACTTTTAGCACAAATCCAAAACATAACCCTGTACAAGCCACCATGAAGAAATTTAACTGTATTCCAACCAAAAACAATCCATGAGTCACTAAAAGGTGTCCCAGCTCCTGCGAGTGTAACTATTCCAGCTGACGTAAAATTAACTAGCAAGGTAAAGCCTTCGTATCAAACACGGTTTGGTTTCATGCACTCTACAGGGGTGGGATGGGCATAAGAAAACAGAGCTGAACTGAAAGCTTGGGCCTCAGGGACATAGCTGTGTACAGCCCAAGATTGCTCTGGGGTACACCTGTGTCTGATGAGAGGCACCCTGTACTTCAGACTGCTGTGGCCCTTCCATTTGGCATGCATGCATGTAACACAAGGAGTGGTGTGAGTGAGAGATAAAGGTTTAAAAGATACCAGTTACATGAAAACAGTACTTACAGCTGGACCTTCACTGCCAGGCAGGCCTGGGGCACCCTGCTCACCAGGCAAGCCTCGTGGCCCAGGTGAGCCTCGCGGCCCCTCCATGCCAGGCAGACCCCGACTTCCCTCAGGCCCGCGGGAACCGGGGTCTCCAGGATTACCAACCTGACAAGGAAAGACAGGAATTTCAATGGACTGCTGTACTAGTGATAGACTCATTCTGACATATCAAAATGGTGACAGGAGCTATTCAAAAATGCAAAGAAATGAGGCTGAAATGAAATTGTTCAATAGATTTTTTTTTTTTTTAATAAGCAACTGGAGTCAGTAGATGCATGATTTTTATGAGGTCTGTACTTTTCACTTACAGGGGAGTAGTGGAAAAATAATCTAGTCTGTCAAAACAGGTAAATCAGAATTAATAGTGACATGCTCAAGATGGCTCTCTGCCCTCATGTATAAGGAACATGGAACATTTCTAGACATTAAATGCTCCTTAAGATATGAAGATTCCAGCTCCCTTCTTGCTCCAAATGCCTTTCACGTCCTTGTGTAGAGAGTACCATGGTGTGAGCCTCTGCTGTGTAACCCCAGACTGTTTGGGAACACACAGTTGTGCTTTGTTTACTGCAGAGCCAGAGTGAGTTCTAGTGCCTATGCTGGTGTTTTCTGGCAAAGGGGAAGGAAAATCCTCACACCAACTGACATTGACAAACTATCTGAACAGATGCATGCCACCTTATGTCACCTAGGGAAGGGGTAGAAAACTATTCCTGACCCTGGGGAATGAAAGGATTGATGGGACTGTGCCAATATGTCCACATAAGTACACTGAGTAAACAAAGCTATAGCTTCTGCTCCAGTAAATTTACCAAGAGTAATTAAATATCAAGCAGAGGGAGACCTATGCCAGCAGGCACCTCTGAATTATTGTATTTGGTTTGAGTTGCAATGTTCTGGTATCAGGGGGTTTGGAGGGGTGGCTTCTCCAAGAAGCTGCCAAAAGCTTTCCCCATGTCCAGCAGCGCCAACGCCAGCCAGCTCTGAGACAGACCTGCTGGCCAAGGCCAAGCCAATCAGGGATGTTAGTACAGCCTCTGGGATAACATATTTAAGGAGGAAAAAAAATTATTGCTCAGAAATAATTACAGCCAGAGAAGAGCAGGGTGAGAACATGTGAAACACCGAGGTCAGTGCAGGAGGGGGAGGAGGTGCTCCCCTTTTCTTTTACTTCCCATTATCCTACTCTGACAATTGGTAATAAATCAGTTAATTTCCCCAAGTCTGTTTTGGCCGTGACTGTAACAGAGGAGAGATCTCTCCCTGGCCCCTTATCTGGGCCCATGAGCTTTTTGTTGTATTTTCTCTTCTTTGGCCAGGTGAGGTAGGGAGTGGCAGTGTGGCTTTGGTGTACACCTGATGTCCAGTCAAGGTCAAAGCACCACAGTTGCCTTCAATACAAGTTAATTTATTCCTATTAATCAAGAGTAGTAACAACAAAGAAAATAACACAGAAAAGAAGAAAAAATCCACTAAAAAAAAAAAAAAAAAAAAAAAAAACCAAGGAAAAAAAGTCCTACATACTCATGACTTCCCAAATCTACAGGAAAAACAAAAAGAGAAAAAGAGAGCAACACCCACTAAAAGAGATGCTAAAGAACAAATTGCTCAGGTGTGGTATCAGTTAAATCCACAAGGTGGAACCATTTCGGTTCCAGCTCTGCTGCATCCCAGTCAGGCAATGGCTGTCCCTATCAGAAGGAAACCCAAAGAACATGCTTCCATACATACGTTAGGAAGACAGAATTATTGCTTTTATGGACTGTGCAACCAGGAAACCATCATTTTCTTCCCCAGTCTGGTGAGTTCTCAGGTTCCCAGACAGATTACTCATTCCTGTGAGGGTACTCACCGGGATGACAAGCGCTCTAGGCTCTCATCAAGACAAGAGAATTTGAAAAATCTAGGTGGATAAAATTATGGACTTCTCTTCTAATCTCTCCCTTCCTCATGTCCTTCTTGTAGGATCTTCATCAGCAGTAAACACACTTTAGCTTGCATTTGCTTAGCCCAAAAGTCACCCAGAACATTAATAATACAAGCACAGGCTTTTTGTTATGCTCAGCCTCAGTTTCCCATAGGGAGAACTGTTGGTATTTTAGTATCAGAGCCCATACTATCAGATGCTGTAACAATCCAACTCTTCAGTTATCTTGAAATAAAAGAATGAATTCAGCTCTCCAGTTATTTTTTTTTATGTGACATATAAGGTTCTGCTCACCTTCCACATCAAAGTTACCGTTTTGCAATAAAACATAACAAAATAAAACAAAACAAAAAAATATAAAAACACAATAGAAAACAAAATAAAATAAAGGAAGCTGGGCCATAAATACTTCTGGTTTCACAGACATCAAAATCCTGCTGCCAGCTTTTTAACAGTGGCATGCAGCCACTGCACTGAGCCTCCTTTCTACCCTATACCTAATGTACAAAGGGTGCATTCATTTTCTTTAAAGAAAAACTTTGTTGGCCAGAAAACTGCTGCTGAATGATGCTTCTCTTTTATGGAGTTAGAATCCAGGAAACGAATTCCTTTTCAAAGCTAATTCATTTTAATATTAACTGTATTCAAAATTTAAACAGAGGAAAAGCTGCTAAAACTCATTCTATTTAACTGCAATAAAGAGCTCAGCTTGTTACTTGCATTTTTCTTTCCTAAATTCAGAAAACCATCTACATGATCTACTAGATCTCTGTATTTCTGTATATTCATTATACTTACAGCTCCCTTTGCTCCTGGTAATCCCATGTCACCCTAAAAAGAAGACAAACGATATTAGAAGAGAGTCTCCTTACCACAGACATTACAAATGCAGTAAATGTGACACAATTTTTTTTCAATATAAAGGAAATTTCATATATTTAGTTGATTTATGCAAAACTGCACCACAAATAATTGCAATTCCTTTGAGAATAAAACCTTTTAGTGGGTTTTGTACAATTCCTTTCTCAAAAACTTTTCTTAAGGTGCAAATGAGAAAGTATGTTTGTTATAATTGGTTTTGTATTGCTTCTCTTGGAATTAGACACATGGCTCTATCATGTCAAACACAGCTACACCACAGGACAATTTTAGATAGAAGATTTCTTGGAAACCTTTAGAAGAAGCCCCTTTTTAACCAGGATTTTCTAGTTTCTACAAAGTGAGAGAACTAAGGATATCAGTACTGTGTTAGTGCTGAGAAAACTGCAACAGAAACTACCCAAAGTTCTGTGAAAAAGCCAAACCCCTACAAGTTCCTATTTCCAGCAATCTTTCTCACAATAGCAATCCCACTATTCAGGAATTTTTAGGTTTTCCTCTCAACTGGAAAAAAAAAAACTTTCAAAATCTTGTAATCACCTGTGACATAGATTAGCATGAAAACACCAAAGAAACTTAATTTCTGTAAACTGTACTTTCTCACTTCCTAAATGTCATTGGTGAAATAACTGGTTTCCAGTCAAAGGCCTGTCTGTTAATGAATATGTCATAATTGAAATAGCAACAACTGTTATCAATTTAAAATCAGACAAGCTGGGAACACACTTAACCCATAATATTGCTTCCTGGGAATCTGTAGAGCAACAGTAATGCTCAGTTACTAGACATCTAGCTCACTAAGGCTTTCAAAATTGCAGCCTGTGGGAAAAAATCACTCATTTCCAGCACATAACCTGGCTACCATTCTTTTAATAGGGAGCAGTTTACTTCCTTTAGAAAGATCAGTTCTGGCTTTGCTGAATGAGGCCCCACGGGAACCACTGGGCCAGTGGGTTTCTCTTTTGTCAGGGATACAAACCCTCTTTACCCAAGGGCATATGACCCAGGCATTATCCATGTCAATTCACAACATTCCATACTCTTGCAGCATACATATATATATAGATATATAAAAATATATATGTGTGTGTGTATATATATATATATATGTGCAATATCACAGTGCCACAGCCTCTTCCTAGTCCATTTTTCCTCTCTCTAACAGCCAGTTACAAATCATATTTCCAAAGAGAAAGTCAGTACAAAATATTTCCTTTAACTGTGAGTCATTAAGGATATTTATTAACTCTCCTCCTGTTTCACCTGAATTAAACTACCTCATCCTCACTGCCTTAAACACCAAGAATTTCTGTGCCTGTGTATGCATGTGTATATATATTTTTATATATAAACACTCATATATATATGCATCTACATACAAACACAGATTGCTTTTTTCTTCAAGTCAGTCTGTACTATATTGTACACCTAACAGAACCTGTATATTTCAGTGCTTTCCAAACAGCAGGAATAGAGTAAATAGGCAAATAGAACTGCTGTGTTCTGCAAGAGCCAGTTGGTATAAAACTGAAATGTTCCTTTCAATGATGAAACGTAACACTTGACACATTCCAACAATACTTAATATTTTTAATTTACAACAACGACATAATATTATATCAGGTAAAGGAAAAAAAAGCGCCTTACTAAGTCACCCTTTTCTCCTCCATCTCCTTCTGCTCCAGGTGCACCCTATATCAAAGAAAAACCTACTGTCAGCCTTCAGATTTAGTCAGCATTATGTGACATTTGGTAGCATGATTTTAAAGTCCCATGTTCTCTAATGTGACTTACTTGTTCACCCTTAGGTCCTGGTTCACCCACCGAACCCTAAAAGGTTAAAGATTAAAAATATTAAAAAAGAGAAATCTTCAGAATTTTAAAGTTCAGGTTCTAAAGCACACTAAATATTATTTGATCCTAAATTTTACATTCATGCAAGAGACCTTTAAAGCTGCAAACTTTTAAGAATGACAATGAAAGCACTTAAATCTTACTATGTAATTTATGTGGCAGAGTGAAGATGAGTACTAGTATGGAACATATAACCCACCACCACAGTGTACAGTACAGATTCAGACTGTGCAAAAGTACATCTCCCCTTTACATGACAAATGTTCTTGCAACTGCCACAGATTGGCTCTGAGTATTGCTTAGAAGCTACAAGCAAATAAATCCAGTAAGTGTATCATTTTTTCTAGCACTGTTATATATTCCATATTGCTGTAGGCTATACTAGCCTTGCTAATGTGGGAAAAGCAGAGAGACATCCACAAGAACAGTCACAATCTAGTTCTGCATGCTGTTTAATTCTCAATGTCTCTTAGCAAACCTGTGTCTAGAATTTGGATTATTGTAGTCAAAGCTGAAGGGCTTGTATCCTAAAGTTAATATTCCTTTTTAAAAAGAAATTAGGTTATGTTTCATCTTAGAATCCTCTAACAAAACCATGTGGACAGGCAGGAAACAAAGATAAATAAATTAATGACTCAATTATTTTCAAACATATGTAATTTTTTTTTTCTGGAACAAAATTGTTAAGTTTTTAGAACAGTATATCATTTAGGAAAATCTTTTTGTATTTATATTCTGTTAGAAAACCAGTCACACCATCCTTTTAATACTCTTTGCTCTGTGCACGTTCAAAGATATGCATTCCAAATGAACTATAACTGTGCATGATAATCCTGTTTTTGTAAAACAGACAGAGATGCAGCAGTTTCTCTCCTGTTTCAGAGATCCATTTAATTCACATAAGATATAGGCACACAGACTGGTGGAGCTTTTACGAATTTAGTGAATTCTGACATGTTCTCATGTTATTGAAGATGGAGAGCTAATACTAAATTATCCACAAAGCTAAGCAGTATAAATGACAGAACTATTTAACATTCCAACTTTGTCAAACAACTGAAACTATTTTGTCTGAAGTGTTCTCAACATTGTGCCTTGTTAAGGTTTCTCAATTACACAAAAAAGACATTGATTTCCAACCTAACATTACTTTGGTTGCCTTTACTCTTCATTGCCCTTACTCTTCTTTAGAGCAATAAAACTTCTACGTCAGCCAATAGATAAAGCTGACATAGAAGAATCTATTTCTTTTGTGAACCTTGTCCTGCAATGTTTGTATAAGCAAATATGAAAGTCACAACTGAAACTATTGGAATCTATTCTACATTGATTCCAAAAATTACAAGAGAGGCAATAAGGCAAGATGTCAAACTATGAAAATACTCACTTTTCTTGACATACTGCCTATCTATTTTGCAAAAATCCCTTTCAAATCATTCTCAAGAACTATTTACAAAACTGCCCTTCAGCATGATCCAAAACTACCAGGGGCTACTTTAACTACTTAGCAGCACGAAGGATCATTTTGCAGTGCCAAGGTCTGGCACTTAGCTTGGTGCAGTTTAACTGACTGAAATAGACAGAACCCGAGTGTATGAAACCAATCCAAAATATGTGAATCAGAAACAGGCCAAGTGGTGAATGCTGGGGTTTGGCCAAACCCATTATCCATGTTGTGTGGGCATAACCACCTGGTAAGATTCACTGAAGTGTAAGCCATTGCTCTCACATTGCTTTGTACTGCTCTCTCTGCTAGATTACATCAGGTGAGCACCTGATGCACGCAGCTCCTCGCCCAAACTAGCAGCAGTCTAGTTCAGGCTCCAAAGGAGGCCAAGACCAAGGCTGTGACCTCCTTTTCCAACCTGAAATCCCACCCAGGCCCAGGGTGACATGGTGAGGATTGGTCCATATGGGCTTGGAAACAGGAACACTGACCCTGCAGTTTGCACATATTATGCTTGTAACATTCATTCATCATTATATCCATCAACTTTTGTCAGCTCTCACTTTTACATATTGTTTGGGTAAAAGTAATTCTGGTGGTATCTTTGGTGGTGATTTATTCTTTAAGTGGACATCACCTGCATGTAGACAAGATGCCAGAAGATAGTACACAACATTTAACAGCTTTGGGATCAAGAATGACTACTGATATATCAAATTCATGAATTCTAATGGCTTCTGGCTGCTATTTACATCAACTCTTACCATGCAGGTAAAGCTACACAACAGAACTTTATAGGATACCTGTGTACAAAACCATGACATTTTGAAATCAGAAAGGGGAAAAAAGTTACTTCAGCCTAGAACTTACTCCTAGAAGGGGTTGACGCAACGACTGGGGTTAACAGGCTACAGAGATGCCTATTTCCAGCCTGACAAGGTTGTTTCTGTAAGACTGATGCAGTTGCAAAAGCTGAAGGGAAGAGGAGGGAGAGAGTGGCACAGTGCTCTCCAGGCTTGTGACTTGGAAGAGATACTGCAGGTCAGTGCTGCTGGCAAGGCTGCAGCCATGCTAAGCCTGCCCCAGAAAATTCACTCCAACCTCTGTGCAACTGGAAAATAAAATATGAATCAAGGATACAAGTGGAGTGCTAAAAAGCAATCATAGGATGAAGTAATTCCTAGCATAGCACTTTGAACTTTAAGGTATTTGCACAGAGTGTTAAAATTACCTCAGATTTTTAAAAAAAGTCCAGGCATAAATTACTGTCATCTGCCAGTCAGATACTCAGAAACCTCCCGGCTGTGGCCTGAATCTCCCTAGGTCTGTTTATAGCATCTACATTCTACTTTTTATTCTAGAGATCCAGACTGTTTATATGGTAAATGAGGAAAATCCAGCAACTTTGGAGGGAGGTTGTCAGCACTGCAAGAAATGCTAGGTATTTTCCTTCTATCTTTACTTCCTCAGTACCTTCAGTCTCTCTCTGGAGAAGTCTAAAATAGGAATAATTACCAATCTAATAAAAAGAGACTGCTTTATGTCAATACTTACATTTGACTAGAAACACGTGTCTTGATCTCAGCATTAAAAGAAAACCAAATAAACATGAAAAAAATACCTCAACAACATCAAAGACTTGGAGGATTGCTTTTAAGTACCTGAAAAGCTTTTTTTTTACAAAAGCTGCCAAAAACAACAGGAAACCCTATCCAGAAACCCTATGATGTACACTAGGAGCATACCAAGAGCAGTTTTCCTCTGTTCAGCTAAGGTATTCTACAGCAGTTATACCCATGTCTGACTAACAGTCTAACAATCTCCTGGTTGTCAGGAGGATGTAAGAGGCACTTCACAAGTGTAATTCATTTAATAGTGACATAGACATGCCTCAAGTAAGGAAGACACAATAGAGAACTTAATATTTTTATATCAAGTATGTCAGAAGTTTGGCAAGTTAATTCCATCCTTTGCAGTCTCCTATAGCCAAGAGAAGAAAAGAAACATCTCTGGCTTTATGTACTGTCTTCACTAACATTTATTGAGCAAAGCAAAACATATTCTGCAGCCATGTGAGGCCCATAGGGCCCAAATCTTCCCTCTCAACAAAATACTAGAAGAAGTACTTATATCCTATAATTCTGCATGTATGCATAGGTGTCTCAATAGCTGCATTAGCATGTGCATTTCCATAGCAGGTCCTAAGACATATGTAACAGGCATCACTACTACTGTAGGTGGGAGTTGAAGTTGCAAAGTTCTCTAGTGACCACAGACCCTTACTGACCATTTCATATCTGGCTGTGTCAATGATTCACAGCACAATTTAGGTCTTTAAATGATTCAAACTTAAAAAACCAAAAGAATATTTACACTAGTGATCTTATTTCAGTCTCTTAAGTGACACTGTTAAGACATTTCCTATACACGTTTATGAGCTACAAGTAGTTAATGGCCACAGAGAACACCACTTTCAAGCAGTTAAAATAGCTACATACAAATCAGGAAAAAAGACATTAATTCATGGAAAAACTGAAAACTGTGCTCAGCCTATTGTGTTTACTCCTGACATCAAACTGCATGTATGAGTGCATTTCTTACCCGGTCACCTTTACTACCAGGAAGGCCTGGAGGACCAGGCAGTCCAGGAAGTCCAATATTACCCTGGGGACCCTGTGAAAATAAGTCAAGGATGTAAACTTAGCCAATCTTGCTTAGAATGAACAACTAAGAGTCATACCCTGAAGCAGATGGGGCAGAAACTTATTCCCAGAAAAAAACTTAGCTTGATAAAAGAGGACTATCTGATGCAAATTGGGCTGATCCAAAGTACAGCGTTTAAACAGAATCTTATTATGAATTTATTGCTGACAATCACAACAGAAATGACTTACAGGGTTTTCTACCCTCCAGTCCCTCAACGACAGACTGGTTCTCTTAAAAATACTTCCCAAGATCTTGCACTCTGCGATTTGCACATTCCTCTGTAACAGTAGGCTCTTTCAGCCAAGACCTCCCCAGCTATGCTTCTGACTGATTCTGTGTAAATACTGCAGGAGCTTTGGTAAAAGGTGGCATTCATAATGTGCTCCATTCATTAGTTTCACATAGCTGTTAGCAGAAAGCCAGCCTGTCACTGCTCCTGTTCCCAGGAGACCACACAGGAGTGTGCCACTCAGCTTTGCATGTCATAGGATTTAGGGGTTTATCAAGTAGAAGAAAAGTCACACACATCTCCATGTAACTTAAAACAGCATTTTCTAATATTAGCACAGTCACAGAGGACTGAAAAAGAAACTGAACCACTACTCATTTCAATGTTATTTTCAGTCCCATATGTGGATAAATGGGTAAATGCAGTTCCAGATGATACTATAGCTCCTTGAAAGTAAACATGAGCTCTGAATATGGAAATAAACTGCTTACCAACTTTCCTGGTAAACCTGGAGGGCCTGCAGGACCTGTCTCCCCTCTGCTACCCTGGAAGCAGAAATACAGGGACAACATTATTTCCTGGAATTCTTCCTGTGATCTGGGAATAAAATATGATTTTTTTTCCCTTAATGTTAAATGATTAACACTTAGCCATTGGGTTTAACTGAAACTTCTTTTTCACAGTACAAAAATACCATATGTATTAAAACCAGTGAAACTTTCTGAGTAAACATTTTAAACAATGGCATATAACCTTCATTTGGCACTAAATGATTCAAGTAAATCATTTTTCTGAGTGATTAAGCAAAATGAAGTTCCCTTCATGGGCTGACATCTGAAAGTTACCTGGCACAAACATATTCACTTCACTATGACAGACTACGTCTGTGGCAGACACATTTAACTTTAGGCTTTTGCTTAGTTTCATCAACTGAGCTCCTATATGACTGCATTTAAAGCACCTGATCCCCAATGCACAAATGTGAAAACTGAAAGCAGAAGTAATGTTTAACAAACTCATTCAGGTTTAAAAATCTAGAGTGTTATAGGGAAGGGTAACTTTTAAAAATCCCCATTCATAATAGCGATAAGCATAAACATGTGCTTTACTGCATCTTTATATCTTCACTTCAGATATCCATTCAGTTCATCATATGCACATTAGTGTTACAACTCTATTTCTTAATGCAGACATTTGAACACATACTCTGGCTAAATCTGACATTAAGCCAAACTTGCAAAGATTTTAAATGATTTTTGAACTAAAGTACCTTTCTCAAAAGATTTTGTCTCTTATGATTAAACTTTTCAGAACACCTTAGTAAGTTTTATAGCTTTACTCTCACATGTACAAAAATATCCCTGTACATATAAATTCAAACTGTGTCCCAAGGTCTCACTTGAGAAACCTTCTTAAATTCACTGTGTGACTATGAGCGGTATTTGCAATAAAAGAAGGATATAACATTTAAGATCATAAAATGTCAAGAATTGAAGTTATTAGTTATGCAAGTTGATAAACTATTATACAATAACAGAAAAAGCAAATCTTAGCATTCTAGTGCTAGATTTTTTTTCATAACAAGAACAATATTGTGAAATATTGTGGCATACTAAATAAAAGGAGACAGCAGACATGGCCTTTTACACCAGGTCATAAATGCAGCGACAACTTCTCACACAAGCTTAGGAAAGCTAACTCTAAATTCAAGAAATAATTAGGTATCCTGGAGAGATCACAGAACTAAACATAAACAGACTTTTCAATTAATTTCCTTCAAAGTATCCTATAGTGTTAAAATACCTATTACTTTAAAGCCCTTTGCATAATTTCTGGAAGCTATTTTATGTTGAAAAAAAAAAAAGAAAGAAAGGAAAAATGTCCCCTAATTCATCTTCATCTTACAACCCAGAATATGCATTAAAATTTTATTTAATCCCAAAATTTTGAACTACATCTCTGACCTGGAATACTGCTACATTTCTGATGCAGGAAAGATGAAGACTAAAATTATGATCAACATCAGAAACTTGTCTTCTCATTTTTATCACAGTCTTTGCTATACAGAGATGAAACAAAAGCAGTATAATCTTCAGAGAGTTAAAATCTTATAATAAACCTCTTGAGCACATCAAAAGTTCTGCTGGTCATACAAAATTCAAGAAAAACTTCCATTTTATTTCAAATACAAAAAAAGTCTTTTGTCAAAAGCACACCACAGGCACTTTGTCAAACACAATGCCTTTCTGAGGAGGCAGAAAAGGTTAGTTTACAGAAGACCAGAACACAAATGCATAGTATTTCCTGTAAACATTGGCATTATGTCTGTAAGAACAGATTATTTCAAACTATGAGCACCACAGCAAGATCTGCAGTAGTGTTTTAGCAAGTAAGAGAGGAACTGGAACCCAAAGAATGAGGAATCCCATCCCTGGCATAACTGGAAAGATTGTATGCTTCCTCCAAGTTATAACAGACTGTAATGGCCCTAGGATAGGTTATATAGTAAGCTGCTTGCTTACAGTTATGAAAAAAAAATGGCATCTTGAAATGTCCTCATGCAAACATTTAAAGTGCAACATAAGTCATGTCCTAGAAGCACCTACGTTTTCCCCACAGCCTATAGGAGTGTTTCTGTAATAGTTGGTTCAGGTGTTGACATCTGTTCTTGGTCAGATGAAACATTCCTCTGTGCTGTAAGTCACCGTGGGCTGTGATTAGAGCAGAAGGCAGTTTGGCCATGTCCTCAGCCCACCCTTCTTACACAGCAGCCCCCTGTATAACTCTGCATAGCTTCAGGCCACCCACAAACCACCCGGCATGCTGCATTGGTTTTAACAAAAAGACTGCCAGAATCTGCATGGTTTTATGCACTTTTGACACACTTCAGGATCCATGCTTTTCCTAGAAGTAGAACACTTAAGGAGGGAAAGTGGCCACTCTAGTTCAGACTGAGCTGAGACAGACCAGCTTGCATCCATGCTGGTGAACATTCCATGCCCCTCAGAAAAGGCACATGCAAAATTGTAATTGTGAAATGGCAGCACAGCACTGCAACTGTAAACACCACTGGGATGCAGCCCTTCCACAGCTCCTGTGCTAGAGTGTGGTTGCTGCAAAATCTACCTTCCCTTTGTTTCAAGGCACAATGCCTGAACCCCTCAATACGTTTAAAGATTTAATGTCCTTCTCACAGATCCAGCCTTTTAATGTAATACACATAAGAAGACCTTACAGGATTTACAGTTCCTTTAGATTGTCACATCCTCACTGAAATCAATCAAGACTTGATCCTTTTGTAGAATTCTCACAAACAAACAGTTACAGAATACACTCGCATGCTAAGAGAGTTTCACTGGCTTATTGATTTCCACTTCATCAATCAAATGGAACAATAATAAGAATGAGAATACATCCCAGGTAGTTTGCATCTCAGTTGCCCAGATAATTGAAACACTAATTAGAATCACTTGAGAGGTGATCCACAGCATATATTGTAATAACGCCTTGATACTTTAAAAAAATTGTTATTAATTATACCTAATTTTATATATATTATTAAATACATGTCATAGGACTACCATAGAGAATTAAATCTGTGTGGAATAAAGAGAATAAACAAAGTACATTTTGGAATTTTTAAAACTTCATATTCAAAGTTTTTTTGCAAAAGGTTATCCATTTATCAACTATATACTTATGAGACTTAAACTTACCAAATTTTTGTCATGCAAAATCTCAGAGGAAATACTCATTTAAGTTCAAAGATTTATCCACAGAAGCATCAACAGGACTCTTTGACCCTCAATACTTTGACCCTCAGTATTAAAAAGCATCTAAGTATGTAAACTAATATTTGATAGAAGAGTAAACATACAAGTAACTTTCTCTGAGACTTTAAATGTAACTTTGCAACTTTTCCAGAGTAATAATTAAATTGTACTGCTCAAGATAATGTTAAAAGGTAGATGTAGCATGGAATGTTCCCTCCTCCTCTTAACTATGCCATGCTTTGGGTAGAAGCAACAACCCACTAGCTGTCATTCTCTTCATAAGTGATACTGTAGCCAAGTTGAGAGGGCAGAGACCTTTCACTCTGTGTCTACAGTGTTACCTGAAGTCCAGGGTGGCTTTGGTACACTAGCTCCATAACAAATGCATTTTTTACCCAGGTTACTGTCTACACTCCTTAGGAGAAGCCAACATTGTGATATCTGCTGACATTCAGAGGCCTACCATGCCCAAAAGTCAAAGAAAGTTGTTGGAGGTGGAGGGGTAAACAAAGAGGTGTCAGACAAGAATCTGGCTGTGTTGTTTAGGAAGATAGGGGTGATTACTAGGAGAAGTGAAGAGGCTTGGAGCTTATAAAGCTTGACTGGGATATGTCATCTGCAAGCATGACTAAAAAAGTGCTTCACCCAGAGGCTTAGGTTTACTGGATTAAAAAGTACCTGCCAAGATAGAAATTCACTTTGTCCTTTTGACTCTTCTATAAACACTCTAATGCTAACTAACCTCTTTAAGCTCTACCTTGAATGTACACTATGACACCACTTGTGGAACATGCCTGAAATTACATATAAAAAACCTGTCCACTAATGCCTGAACATAGCATATAAACTGAGACAAGGACATTTCATCCTACCATAATCAACTACAGAAAGTGACACATTATTTCAGTTGCAGTCATGTAAAAGGAATATGATAGAATAGCTACATTTTTGTTACTATAATTAAACTACTTAGGGTAACCAAGTTACATTTCAGTATAGGCAGGACAGAAGTATCTTTAAAGACCAGAAAATTATTCAGCTGAAAGTAATTTAGGATGCTGAAAACAGCACTCTTCTCTAACTTTAGATTGTGTGACATTTAAGTACATCCAAGGTACTCTCCAGGTTTCCTCTTTATAGTGAGACAAGGTCCCTCACAAGTCTCTCAGAGGGGCTATGGTATCAAATTTTAGGCAGCTGGATATTTCGTTTGTGTTTTTAATGTTGGGAAAACATGTATTACTTCCTAATTACAAAACAACATATAAGAATGTTGGCCTGCATGTGCATCAAGTTTGCTCAATTTGCTAGACATGTTTTGAACTTTAAGTGATTACTTCAATATTACAAGCTCTCTGCAAAACCACAGGGTGCAGTACAGGCTCTCAAAATGTTAGCAATCTATAGGTTAAGTAGTTGAAGGAAAGCAAGGGATAAAAAGGCAGAGGCAGGGGTCAGTATTTTCTGCAGAAACTAAATTAGATTACTAAATCTCAGCAAATATGAAAGAAAATGGTTAAGAAGCTTAGGGAGCATGACTAAATTCCACTGATTAGGAATGACACTCCCATATTTGAAAATTCCTTCCTTTGGCCCACCTGCCATGATGAGTGACTTAGAAATGTTTAAATCACAAATGAGTTTGGTAATTACTTGGATTGGTTAGAACAATGTGAAGCAAACATTAGGTTAACCAACAAAACTATTGGACCAGGGTGAACAATATGTTTCATTTACAAATAAAAGGCAAAATTTCCATGTTGCTCCAGTTGTTTTTCCAGTTTACTGAACACATGAATAGCAAAAGGGTTTTTTACTCCCTACCCACTGAGATGCCAGTTGAAGGGTTTTTTAAGGAAAAGCAATAATAGACTAAAATGATACTTTTTAAAGCAACTTTTGCCTAGTAATAATTGTCAGAGGTGAGGAAAAAGCGTCTCCTAACACATGAGTTTGCCATGAGTTTTTAACTAGAGCTAGTAATCTGGTTTTCAAATGTTTAGTATTGTCCCTGTGAAACTGTAAAAGTTTACAGACTCACAAAAGGCCAAAATTTGAATCTGTTGTTTAGTAACAATATCTTTCCAACTACATTCCAGCAGCTGTTTAACAACAAAATACACTGAAATAACATGGTTTATGACAGAGGACTCTACAAGTCATTTGGCAAACAGTACAAAAGTATTATTTGTCCCACAGAGACACTGATGATAGTGCTCTCCTGTGATTTTGAAAGACTATGCACTAGATGAAGTGAAAAATTTTTCTCAAAAAATGTCTTTTGGAAGTAGATAAAGCTGAAAAACCCTGTGATTTTTAAATATAACACAAATGTAGGCATGTAGGTTTTCCCTAACGCAAATACCAGCCTGCTGACCATATTAGCAGAGTCAGCCTTGTTATCCCCCCACAGACCTTCACCAGATGTCCTTTCCTCTGGAGTTCTGGCCCTCCTGGAGCCACCAGCCATGTTGTCTCACCCAGTTGCCATGCAAAGAACAAGGGTAAGTGAAATAGGGGAGTGAAGAAGATTTCATGTGGATGTTGCTGTGCAACCAATATATTATGGGACTGAAATTCCCCATATCCTGCAAAATATCAAGATTTTTCCTTCTCCAAGGAATAAGCCCGACCCCTTCTGACTTCTACCTGAGTCTTTTATAGCAAGAATAAAATGGAACAAAGGGGTAAAGGAGAGAGAAAAAACTGAAGTGAGTTATAAAGTGAATAATTCAAAACAAGAAGAAATAGGCCAAGAAAAATACCTGAATAGTAAGCATAAATTCCTAAGGCTTTGGAAGTGTTTGCTTATGCAACTTTGGTCTAAAACAAGCAAGTGTTAAACCTGTGAGAAAATTTCAAATTCGGAAAGAAAAAGCAAATTAAAAAGAAAACACAAAATTCTCTTCAGAACAATTATAATTGCTTTTCTCAATTTATTGCCACATTGTCTAGTTTTAGAAGACACAGAATTATTTAACCAGCACATTATTTTTCTCCCTAGAAATGGAAGGGCAGAATCCTAAAAGCTGAAGTTCAAATGTATGTGCTAGATGTACATGCCGCAGAAGAAAGAGAAAACATTCTTTATTCTGCCCTGGAAATAAACATTGACTCAGCTTAGACCAAAGCTCTCTGAAGTTCAATAGTACAACACTGTCCTTCTGAAACAAAAAAGTCCTCATCATTTCCCTTTTTTGTGTAGATGTAAAGTGCTCCTCAAAAAAAAAAAAAAAAAAAAAAAATTATTCCAGTATATGCTGTCTGTAGTCTCAAGCTGATGAAAGCCAACACATTTATTATCCAAAGTTCTTTATAGCTTTAAGGGATCTACAAAAGAGAAGTAGCTTACTCTTTGATGTACCACATACAAACTTCATAATCAATAATTTACTTCCTTTCTCCATGTTGTATTGACCAAAACTTTTCCTTCTATGCTTTGTTTCTAATGTTTACATGTTTTCCAAAATGAGTGCACCTTGTAAACACAGAGAAAATAAAGGCAAGGAATCCAGATGTCTTACTGGTCTCTAGAGTGACAAAAGGAAAAATCACTGTATTTAATCTGCTTTAAGTATTTTTGTCCATCTACAGGGTTACTAATAATTAACCTTGTGTGTCAACCTCTGTTCTACGGACTGCTGATTTTGTAAATTCATGTTCACATTGAAAGGATTAAAAGAATAGCTCAGCAGATTACAGTGCATTATCAGAGTGGGCAATTACTTTGGTCTGATTCAATTATAATTCTTGTTCCTGTCACAAGTGTACAGGATCAGCCTAAGAGCAGGGCTGAAAACCTTTTTGAGTGTACCCAACACTTTTAAAGACAAAAACAAAAACTTGTTTGCAAGTTGGGTATTTGAAAGGCTGAAGATACCTGTTTTCCATCCTAGTAAATACTCTTATAATCCCCTTTTTGTGTCATCCTTAGGCAGCTGTGGACACAGCAGCAATGCAAAGACTGTCACAAAACAAATGTGATCTCATGAATTAATAGATCTAGCACCTGATAGCATAAAACACAGAAAAAAAACCAGAAGAGAACGGAATCTGTTGCTTGGCTGACTGCTGGTGTATGTTTAGGAGCTAATTCAGAGACAATATTCCTGACTCTTACAAATATATCACAAACAGTACCTCACTAAACCTACATAACTGCATGAGCAAAATTTGTGTCATTGTATTATAGCAGAAGCTCAGAAAATTCCAGGAAATCACCCCCAGGGTATCAGTGGCAAGAGGGAAGCCTGAAAAACCAATTGCTTACAGAGTCTGAAGCCTGGCTAATGTCATCAGAGTGAATATTTGTACATGAAAATTTTCTTCAAATCACTGATCCTCTCATGCATCTCCATCCAGAAGGATGAACAGCAAAGGGAAATTAGATCAGCCTTATGCAGCTTCAAACCATGTCAGGTCCCCTCCAGAGACAATCAGAAAGCAGTACCCAACACTCTCCAGTATCCAGTTGTCCTTTGTCCTCAAAACTGAACCTTAACAAATACCATCAGTTCACTTTCCTTAGCAGATTTATTTCCTGCCTCAAGCTACCTGCTCAGCAGAAATTTCTCTAGTCTTCCAAATCTTTCTGGTGTTAAGGAAAATCTCCAGGGAAAGAAATTACAACAGCAGTGTTTCCAATGGAAGATAAATCCAATTCTTGACACCACTATATCTATGTTAATAATGCCAACCAGACTGTTGCAGTGGAAGAACAGGAGTTTGGTTCCAGCTTTTTTCACAAACCACACTTATTCCCTCTGTTTCAGCTTTTACTCAGCATATTTAAATACAAAGACAAGAACAATATAAACAAAGGTTAAAAATTTAACTTTTAACCAAAGCCAAAAACAATCATAGGACATTATTGGACATATATAGGACTTTATTTCTCAATGTAATGATGCACATCCTCTTGGTACAGAAGGTAAAGAACTAACTCAAAAGTTAGAACTTATGATAAATAATAATTTTACCTTGTGGCTAGCTTCAGCAACCCTATCTTAAGACACTGCAATTTTACATATTCTCAATTAGAAATTTATTCCACACTTACTGGTGGTCCCCGGGGTCCTGTTGGACCTGCTTCTCCCTCTGGGCCCTGTTGACCCTGTTTTGGGGAACAAATTTGAAATGCAACAAATTTTAAAAGTGATTATTATTTTTTACACATTTTTCTAGATCTTTTGTATAAGATTAATGGTTTTACCTGTTTACCAGGATTTCCCATTAATCCTGGCACCCCAGGAGGACCTCTAGTACCCTGTTGGGCAGAAGATGAAAAATATTAGCAAAGCCAATGGTTTGCTCTTCCATTTTAAAATTAAAAATTAAAATAAGGAAAACAATAAGGTCTAAAAAAAATCAGCCTGTGTTAGTTTTTTAACTTCTGCCTTATTTTTGGTGTTCTTTTAACTTTAACTTTGAAAGGTTCTTTAAACCTTTCTATCAAATTTTTCAAAAGTCAGATTTCAGTTCCTTTGCTCTTTATGTGCTGACAAATCCCAAATAGATTTGATTGCTGCTTTCAAATCACAGAAAGCAATATCACTCCATGTAATTTCAGACAAAAATCATGTCTCAGTGTAGTTTTCTTTTTCAATTACTTACAGCTCAATTGAAACATCATTGTCTGAAACATTCCACAGTCTCAATCTTACAACAGTTTTTTAAACTAAATTGGAATTGATGCTGCAAATTGGTGCTACCTTAATAGAGATAACAACGTCTGTGATTGAATCAGCTTAGAGTGACTATAAATATTATTCTTATTACAAGATTGTTCATTTCAAGATGTAGTGAGGTAGGCACATCAAAAGCTTCCTCTAGCAATGATTTCCACAAATTTAAAAGAAAATGGCTTTTTTTAGGTACTATTTAATGCCTAGAATAATGAAAACCACATTGTAGCAGAAGAATCATGAAAATGCACAGGCCAAAGTTGATCAAAAACTATATTTAATTCCTTCTGCCTAAGGCTTGTCTCTTAACACAAGAGAAGGTTAGTGTTGCAGCTAGGGAGGCTGCAAGGCCTCCCTGGCGATCTGCAGCCTGAGATAAGAAAATGCAAGTCACGATGAGTGGCCAAAAAGAAGCCCCTTGCCACCTTCGGACCCCTCTTATCTATCTGTAAGACTATAGGCCAAAATTGTACCCTACTCTCCCATTGGTCCACTTTTCAAAACCCCTCTACCCTATATAAACCCCGAATATTGCCCTGTTAAGTTGGAGAAGCTGTCCCTGCAAACCTTCGAAGAGGATGCCGAAATAAAGGAAATCATCTGAGGAACTGCATACGGCTCTCTCCTCTCTCACCCTGTGTTTGCCAGGGCACTTAGCAAGCAAAGCTGAATTCACTGCAAGGAGCTGATATTACACTGCTAAAGCTATCACACTGCTATGAGCTGAGTTCACTGAAACTGCTTGCTAAGTTTGCCTGAGGCTTTGATACCTCACCAGAGCTTTGGGTTGGGTGACCCCGAAAGGTGTCATTCTATCCGGGACTTACGGCCAGAATTGGACCCTCAGAAGGTATCGAAAAAGCCTCCTTTAATAGGTTAGTACAATTTCATTAAATACATTAGAATTTTAGGTACTTTAGCACTTTGTTTTTGCTTTAGATAAGAAAGACAATAGTCAATATGTTTTACCTTTGGGCCAGGAATGCCTTTCATACCTGGAGAACCTGGGAAACCCTAAAAGAAAAAACATTTATTTATTAAATAAAGAAAAAACATTTCTTTATTACATAAAGAAAAAACATTTATTTAATTATTACATTTATTTGTTGTTAAGGGGATCAGAAATGGTGTTAAAAAACAAAATCTTTCCCATGCTTGAGTTTTTCTAATCCTTCTACCTGATATTGAAGCACTTTCATTCAATAAGAGACCAAGCTTGAATTCTTTCTGTTTACAAAGTAACAGATAAGGAGTATTATTCTTATTTCATAAATTGCAAAAGGAGTATAGATAAGTGAGGAGTTGTGACTTTTTCTGTCTTACACTAGAAATACATACTTATCCCAGTATGCTGAGACTGGAGGTGCAGAGTTTAATAGATACCTTTGGATGTTTTTCATTCCCTCCTCACTTTTCTGCAACAGCTCATAGCAAGTAAGCTTTTACCAAATTGTCTTCCAAGCTTAAGAGTTCACTAAGTATTACAAATTTATGTCCAGTTCTGTTTTAAAACATCTCCTTCACCATTCACCACAGCAATTACTTCTACAGCAAAGTGTTTTAAAGAGTGTTTAAAGTGTTTTGACAATTGGTACAGTTTTCAAACTTAGTTAATGCATGGGGATTACCTTCTGAAAGAGCCCATAAAGCACTAGTGATTTCCCCTGTAAATCACCACAGGGGATACACTGGAGACCTGCAACCACCCACAAAAAGAAGCATGAGCATGATGTATTCCAGATGCTCTGAGCCAGCAGAATATCAAAGGGTGATTGTTCATGGAAGGTGTGTTAGACTAGCTGCTCAGCTTTTCCTGCTCAGCCTGGGAATAGTTTGGCCCTAGTCAATACAATGAGACCAGCACTAATTGTGGGGTCACATCATAGTATCCACGGGGTCTCAGGTAGGAGAAACATGAGAAGAGTCACATCCTGGCCACAAATATTTTGTGAGGCCAAGTTCCTCACAATGGCATCATAAGGAGATCTAGATTTTTGTGCAAAGGTTTTGCATACACACAGCAGAATTTCCCCTTGCATTACACATATTTTGCTTGTATTTTCACTAGAATTACTCCAATATCAAATCAACCTATACACAGCTTTTCTATAATTTGAACTGAGCCTACCTTTCAAAGGTAAAATACTTGATACTTACTGGCAATCCCTGGAGCCCTGTATCACCTGGAGCTCCAGGCTTTCCTGGTTCACCCTGTAAAACATTTTAAGCTGTAATTTATGCAAATCAAACATGAGGGAAAATTTCATTTCTGGAACACAGAGTTGACATACTTTCAGTTCTGTAGTACAGAAATGTTAATTCAATTACCCTCATAGTGTGCATAAAGCCATGAGCAGCAGCCACAAATTAATGAACAAATCTAGGGCACTACCAAAGCTCAGAAATATGCCAGTTGTGCCTTACTTTAGCTCCAGGCATTCCAGGGATCCCTTCACGGCCATCAACTCCCGGTAAGCCCTTGAGAAAAGAAAAAAAATATTGAAATTTTGAAAAGATTTTGCTTAAGCACTAATATACAAAGTAACATCGAATGAAGCAAAGAAATTAATTAAAAATACATACAGGCTCTCCTTTAGGCCCAGGGAGGCCATTTATTCCTCTTGTACCTTGAGGACCCTGAGAATAATAACAATATTTAAAAATTAAGCTAAAGACAATGAAATGACAGATTAAAAGAATGTCAACACATACTCATTCAGATACACATTACTTTGAGAGTACCAGTTATGCACTGCTTATATGCTATTAAGTAACTAATGTTTGTAAGTCAACAAGAGTCAAAATTTGTCTGTGCTCACCCTTTCTCCCTTTGGACCTGCCTCTCCTAGTGGACCTCTCTGTCCTTGCTCCCCCTACAGAAAAAAAAAATTTAGAAATAAAACCAGAATAAACTTCCTTGTATTTATTAGCTAAAACTCTCAGAAAATCAAGTACAATTCGCATTTGGTGAAAGTAGACATCTCAAAATCACACTATATTTAAAAATGCAGTTTCTTAAAACTGCAGCTGACAGATATATTTTTAAAAACACAGCTCAAGCCATCACCTGAGATTTCAGGAGTGTCTAAGGAAAGGTTATTGCAATTGTTTGTTTAACACAGAGTTGCTGGATATTCCAAGCACAAATTCCAGCTATGGAAGCAGAGAGCAAGGAAGAATTTCGGGAACAAACAAAACACACACACAATAAGAATCTCTAACAAAAATTGCCCAAATCACCCTGTATGGGTTTTGTTCCAGTTTGATACCTGAAAAATTCCAAGCCACCCTAATGCACAGTAGGATTCAGAAGGAAGAGGAAACCATCACATACTAAGTTAAAATGGGTTTATCTACCTCAGATTCTTTGAGAACATTAAGACATTACTGACTTGATATCACTGTAATATCATTTATTCACCTGCTGGGAATCAACAGAATTGGATCAATCAGAGGCCCTTTTGATTCACAGCTGCAAAGTTTCACTAAATGGGAAGTGTTTGGATAACCCACACTCTACTTACAGGTGCACCAGGAAGACCCTGGGGACCAGGATCACCATCAAGACCACGAGCTCCCTACAAAATAAGTAGATAACACAAGGTATTAAAGTGAACTGCTGGAGCAGTATACAAACATGTATCCTCCTGCTTGCTAGGAGCTACAAAGCATCTACAGATGAGGGAGCTTTAAAGTTCCAATTAAAAAATAAAAAAAGCAATCAATTCTCTTCATTTGCCTTTTTTTTAAAATAGAGATATGAAAGCAAACATATTTAAATATGAAAAAATACCAGTCAAAAAACAACATTCAGATCATTCTCTAAAAAGTCTAGGAAGGAGGTAGATCTTTACACGCTACTTCAAAAAATCTCTTTATCTTCTTTAAATATACTGTATCCTTCAACACATAATAGAATAACAAAATACACAGAGAAATTATCAAGTGCAGTGCTGCTATTTTTATCACGTATGTTTCAAGGAAACAACGCAATCACTACCCTGTAAATAAATGTAAATGGAGAGAAAAAAATTGTTTAGGAAAAGATTTAGATGGAACTAAATGAAACTCCCTTGTCAAAGAGATGTAGTAAATATTTCAAGTAGACAAAACATTACAAAAAATGTAGGCAAGTAACTACAAAGAATTAGAACACAAAGGCCAGAAAAACGAAGTAAGATAGCAATAGCTTAGCAAACATGTCCAAGAGCTTAGGAAGGATAATTCATGAGAAGATTCATAATCAGGAGAAATTTGATGTTGTCTCTGAAGACAGATGATCACATTTACATGATTTGACTTCTGGAGAAGGAAAAAATGGTAGGATTGCTATGTTCTACTCCTTTCAGAATTTTTTACCATATAGATTTAACAAGATCACAAGACTAGAAATGTAGCACCCAAGATTGAAATAACAGATAGAAACACTTAGACAAACAGAAGGAAAATTGTCCAGGAAAGTAAGAGCCCACATAAATAATAATCCCACTGGCAGAAATTTAAGACACAGAGATGTCAAAGAAAGAATGGGAAAAAGAACAAATTCTGAATAAAAATTCCTGACAAAAACTGGGATCATGATGGGAAAAAAAGGCTTTAGGAAGATACAAATCACAGGAGGGAATACTTAATAAATTTTAGGTTCAATTAAAATGTACTATAGTTTATAATTGTTATAACTTTCTATCTTTCTAACTACAGACTTGAATACATTAAAAACTACCATAAATGCAAGGACTGGGGGAAAGAAGTGAACAATACATGTCCTTCTTCAATTAGAAGGACTGAGCTACATTTCTTCCTAACAAGAAGTACAGTAGCTATGGAAATACAGCTGGCAGGAGAGAAAAAATACAGGGGGAATAAAGAAGAAGCTTAAATAAGCTTTTAAAACATTCAGAGCTTTACATTTTTTTTAAGAGAGGCCATTTTATAGAAAGAAAGGTTAATACTCACTTTGGTACCTTTAGGTCCCATTATACCAGTTATACCTCTGATACCTAGAATGCCCTGAAATAGAAAAGTATATTCAAATTATGCTTAATTCTTCTCATCACAACTGCCCTAAAACAGTCCTCAACAGAACTGTCCTGAAAACTTCTGTTTTCAGACAGAAGACTCAAGAGTTCTTTCTCTTTCTTTATGATAAATTTACTATTTTCTTAGTATTAAAGAGGAAATCCAACTACTACTGTATTAGAATTCTTAATTTATATGGTAATTTGATATTTTACTGATTTTAGAATTTTAAAAAGAATAACAAAACTATCAGGCTGTATTACAAAACCACAAATACACTACAAGGACAAAAAAAAAACCTCACTGATTTTTCTTCTTGGTTACCTCAGAGTTGAAGCATTCTCATCTGCAGCTTGTGTGAAAGGAACATGTGATGGCCAAATTTGCAAAAGCACTAAGTTGTCTTAAGAGGAGGATTGGACAGATGAAGGAGATTTTACAGAGCTCCACAGGCAGATAAAATAGGGCAATGTTTTTGAGAGTACAAGCGCTAAATTTATATATCCACTGAAAGGTTAACTGAGTAGACATCCTAATCCAACAGGATGTACCATAACTGTCATCAGTTTCCTTCAAAATAGTCTTGTGGGAAATTTGGCTGCACTGTCTTCCTCATCCCAAGAGACTGACACTACCTGAGATGTCTCCTCCCTGCAAGGACCAAACCCTCAGCCATAATATGCTTGTCCTGCAACTGCATTACTGAAACATCTACAGACACTTCCCCACAGCTTAGGCAAACCCACTCCTTGAGCAGATCCTACATTGTCAGCCTCTCCTTGCTCCTCACAAAGTTAGGTGGAATCTTACACAGAACATTTGAAGCCTTGTCAGCCTTAAAGGTGGGGAAAATCATGATAATGCAACAATCACTACAGCAGCCCCACAAGGGAGATGAACACAGCGTAATCCTGATTCTAAGATCAAAGCTGGAAGTAGGCACTCTGGGGTATCCAATACTTTCTATCAAAAGCAACACCTCTCCCGGGGTGGCTATCTTATGCAAACCTTGTCAGTGGAATACATTGGCTGGATTGCAGGTGCTGTGGTGGAGACTGGATACTTAACCCCTTTCACTAGTCTATGTAAGGAGCATATAAGAAGATACAGCAGACTCTGCAGGCTTTCCCTCTGTGCCTCTACAGCATTGTCTGTTCTTTTTCACATGGGTTGTCTTTCTGATATCACTGTATGTATATTATGAATCCCAAATTTTAATTTAAAACCATTTTTTTAGAGTGTCTTTGTATGGTAACCAATTGGTGATACAGTGAAATATTTATGAGTAACACAAAAAAAAAATGCAAAGTCAATCTTTAATGTTTTTAAATTCTACTGTGTTATTTCACGGTGATTGAAGAACTTTACCAAACTGAGTAAAATTAATTGGTTCCCACAGACCTTTCAGACAGCAGAAGTTGCCTCTTACACAAGTACTTTGTCTGCACCAGGGCCTCAGGGACACTTTTTCAGGATAAAGCATCAGAGGGAATGCGCTCTTTCCTTTACTTAGTCTGTTCTCTATCTTTTTCTAGTCATAATCTGGAGGTTTATGTTGTCATATGTCTATGTTCATAGAGAATTCTGTAATTTAGCATTTAGGTGTCATGTGTATTAAGGTAAGCTCCTGTATGGTACCAAATCTGGATACCAATGGCATTAAATAAATATTTTTCCTCCTAAGAAAAAAGCATGAGACCCCACCAGAAAATAAACCATAGAAATTAAGGGTGTTATGCCTGTTTGTCCTACTTAGAATGACTCCTTTATTCTGTTCCCTAGTCGTTTTCAGCCATGGTAACCTTAAGAGCTCCTCACAAGCTGAGGAACAAGTTGACGAGGTATGTGTCAGAATGAAGCACAATGAATCAGGACAAGAAAACAACTAGGTATGATTGAGTTATACTTTTTTTGCAAGCCAACAACCTTCAGGAAAAAAACTCCCATGTTCTTCAGTGGTTGCAACTTCATCCTCAAATCTTAGCTAAGTCTGAATTTCACAGCTGTTTGTGTTTCAAACACAATGAAGTCAGAGTCATCAAAATGATGAAAAGGAAGGTGAAGGGAAAAAAATCCAACTATTTTCACAATCTAAGCACAACACAAAATTTAGGACATGAAATAGTTTTTAAAGTTAGCCTTTCCATAGAACTATATGGAGCCTTGTGCCAAGCAATAATGTAGGTTTTGGAGGGACTTAAATAATCCTATTTTGATTCATAGACAGTATGGCAGAATAAAGAGAAAGGTGCATGGAGGTTTTATAATATCTGATAGGAACAAAAGAGATATGTAATTATGAAGAAAATTAATAACACTTTAAAAGGAAATACTTTACTGGAGGGCCTTGAGCTCCCACTTCACCACTGGGTCCTTGATCCCCTTCTTCACCCTGGGAAAGCAAAAGGAATGTATCTGTAGCCAATTCATACCATGCATATTACTGTCAATGTATGAGGTGCATTTCCTACTTAATGTTTTCTGTCACCATGTCCTGCTTGAAAAAAATCCAAATGAAGTCACACCACTTCTTCAGACAGATGCTCGTTCAGGTTCACATTCCATTCAATTATCAGCCAAAAGTGTAATTTTAAAGAAACCTCAGTATAAACAATAATGATATTTTACCCTTATTTGTCATTCCATTTTTTTCCTTTTTTTTTTTGGATTAATGTCTTTAGGATTTCATCAGGTACTATAGTGATAGGACAAGGGTACAAACTGCAAGAGGGGAAATTTAGGTTATGTAGTAGGAAGAAATTCTTTACTCTGAGGGAGTGAGACCCTGGAACAGGTTGCCCAGGGGGGTTTTGGGTGCCCCAACGTTGGCAGTGTTCTAAGCCAGGCTGGGTAAGGCCTTGAGGAACCTGGTCTAGTGGGGAGGTGTCTCTGCCCATGGCAGGGGAGGTAGGGACAAGATGGTTTGTAAGGTCCCTTCCAACCTCTTAACATTCTGTGATTCTATGATTTCTCGTTCTTCCAGACTAAAACTGCAAAAAGTTTTCTCTAATGTTTTTTCATGCAGCACTGAAGCATGGACCAAGGAAGTGCAAATCTGAAAATTTCTTTCAAATATTTCAACTTTAAAGAGATTATATAACAAGGTTAATTTAAATGAAACACCTTGAGAGAGTTAACATTTCAGTTCTCAAGATTAATTGGACCTGGTCTCTGTTTATGAACTTCTGTGTCCTTTCCCTTTCAAATGTATTTTTCCCCTCTCATTCTTCGTGTAAGTACTCATCTGTGCTGCAGAACAGCTAACTTGGTAAATTCAGGGAATTATCTTGCATTTAAATGTTTGAAAATATTTCCGTTATTAAACTTAGATCCAATTTTCCCTGTAAGTTTTATAATAATTAAATTGAAAAACCAAAATAAAAAGCAAGACTTGTGCATCATAATAAATACATAGTACAGGTGAATGAAGAATAGAGATGTGCCTTTGGTTACTCTGAAACACTATGATATTTAGTATCACTTCATGCATCCTGTTAAAACAATTAATACTTCCAATGAAATATAATACTGTTTTTGAAGGCAAGGCTAAAGTACTATTAGTTTGCTAACAACAACAGCAGTTTTTTCCTCTTTTTTTATTTTACCTTATAACCTTGTTTTCCTGGTTCACCAGATTCTCCTTTTGAACCTTTTTGCCCCTAAAATAAACACAAAAAACCTAAATAAATTAATAAATAGAGAATATTCAAAATTAAAATACAGTTTTCCAAAGCAGATATAGACTGCTGAGAGCTGTTTTTCTGTTCCCTCTCAAACCCCATTCACTACTCCTTCCTCACCATAATATGTAGGAAACACTACGTATTAAGTACCATGCTCAACGTATCTGCTTCTGGATCTAACAGGGCTGCATTTCTAGGTAGGGTAGTATTTCTTCTTATGTTATCCCATAAAAATTTCCTGAGGCCAACTGTGTTTCTATAAACCAGCAAAAAATATATTTTAAAAAATCTTAGCTAAAGTGAGACTCAAAACACATTCATTTCAATTTAGTATGTTACAGGTCTCACAGGGAGAGAAAAAGAAGTCAAAAAAGATTAAGGATCTGGAGGAATATTTAGAGTTTCTGGAGTTAGACCACAAATGGTCCAGGAAGTAAATGAAGCAATCCTTCACATACTCTAATCCTCTCAGGACCACACATAAATTTTACAGTGAAGATAAGAGGAGTAGCAAGATTTCAACAACAAGAGGTTATTTTGGCAGTCAAGAGTTGAATAACCATAAGCAACCACACTGATGCAATCTTTTTTGAAATTAACAGTGAAATGCCCTTTTTCAGGTCAGTAATTACCCTCCCCAGTGCCTTAAGACAGCATCTCTGGCAGGAAAGCTGGAACAAGGTCTCTTACCTTCATACCCATTAAGCCAGCATGTCCTGGGCGACCAGGCGGACAAGCACTGGGACACTGGAAAAGCATTCACAAAGTTATTACCACATAGGCTGAATGAAATTGCCTGAGATTACTTAAAAAGAAATAAAAACATGGACAATAATCTTACCAACACGTCTCCATCTTGAAGGCCAATCGTTCCCTAAATTAAATTAAATTAATCAAAGTCAGCAATACAGAAATAACCATCATGACTCATTAGGCAATGCAGTGATTAGAAAAAACTGCTATCTAAAACTAGATTCAGAAATACAATCAATCAAAGGATCCCTCACATGAAAAGCACTTTAACTGTAGGATTTTATTATAGGACTCCTATCCTCTAACTCAGAACAACTTTTCAAACAACCCCAAAATATTTCTCTTGCTCTTTAAACTACCTCAAATATACTTTCTGTAAAATATAGAAAAAAATATGCCCAAACCCTATTAGTTTCCTACAGAAACCAAGACAATTTCTATAATAAGAATAACTTAGTGCCATCCACCAAAAGATTCAAGTCTTTACAGAGAAAATTATTTTTACAGGGAAAACAATCTTCCCAAAAGTATTGGTATATGACAGCTGCAATAAACTAGACACCAGTGTACAATGAGATGGACTCAGGGGGGGAAGGCCTTTTCTCATATTAAATCAGATACTTGATGGAAGCTAACAGGAGGTTTATGAGACACAACAGGGAGAAAGATTATTTCACAGCGGTAGCTGGATCCTCTGAAGCCCTGTGGGAGGGAGCATACTGTTTCAGAGAAAAGCACAGGAGACTTTAAGGAATGAGCTCCTTGAAGAATGGTCTTCTTATATGCACAAGGATTTTTAAAAAGCCAGGAGTATTTGGGACCGTATTGTCATCAACTGGAGTGGGATTGTGGCACTTCAGAAACCTAAAACAGACAAAACTTTAAGGAATAGAAGCACTATACGCCACTATTGCAAACTCATTTCCACTTGTTTCCAAACTTCTCCAATTTGTCATTCATGTTTTTTAAAATGCCTCTGCTAGTTCTCTGCCAACTCTCATGAAAACAAGAAACATGACATAAATAAAGCATATGTAATTAGGGTCTGTCCCTAAAGAGTGGGGGGAGGAGGTTCCCAGCAGAGGAACAGTATAGCTTTTAAAAAGACATTAGCACAACACCTTTCCCAGCGGTTTGCATTTCTCAGCACCCAGACTGAGATGTGTCTGCCAAACTCTCCATTTTGTGTCTCTGGGCAGGTAAATTGCCACAAGACAAAGGCATAACAAACATCTCTGCTCCCAGGAGGTTAAAAAAAAGGTAGCTGTTTGCCTGGAGAGTTTGCTGTGCTTTCTTCTATTCCTTTTGAGAAGCAAGAAAGATATTAGAACTCAACCCACCTGGAAGTGTATATTTCTCTATATGAGGTGAATATTGTTTTCTTCTCCCAACAGAGAAAGGCCTGCCTCACTGGTATTACTGAAGTAATACCAGTGAGGCCCCACAAAGATTACATTTACAGTATTATGAGTCACAGGAAAATTTAAAACCTGTGTTATTGCAGTTTACAGAAACAGGAAGGCATCGTGATGGAAGTTATACAATTTGCATTTCAAACTACCTTTTTATTACCATAAAGAGTGGAAACTTGCTTTCTAAACGGAAGATCAAAGTCTTTCTGATATACTAAAGTCAGCATTCAGTTGTAGAACTTGGGGAGAAGTTTTGTGCAAACAACAACAACACAAAATTCAGATGTAAGCACATATTAAATATAATCACTTACTGGAGGACCTGGAGGTCCTGGTAGCCCTGGTGGCCCTCTTTTTCCTGGATCTCCCTTAAAAAGGATAAAATAATTTAGTTGATTGATAGCTATAATAACAAGCAGTTGTCACATATTCAGACCATACAACAACAGTGAGAAATTAAGTGGGTACAGAAGGACAGACTAGGTAGGCAATTAAAACCTCAACCCACAACATGGCTCCCAGAACAGAACGGAAAAAGTATTTTTTTTTAGTAGAACAGCAGCCATGTCGTGAAATAGGAGTCACAAGAAAACCAAAACATTTTTGCCTGCTTTAGAAATATGAAACATCTGACCACAGGATAATCTGTGCACCCTTCCTCTATAACTGCTATTAAATTATGAACTAAAAGGATTCTAGTAACTAGCAAAAGTAGAGAGAGGAGAAAATCTACTTTTCCAGAGCACAAGATGAATTTACCAAGTTGTAATCTTTTCCTGTTAGTGAAACTTTGATGCTGAGTGCTCTCATCAGCAAAGACAATGTGGAAACTCTGCAAATCATTTTTTCTGAAGGTTTTTAATTAAAATAGATCTAATAATTGGGCAGAGACCACATTTTAATTTAATATTGTAATTTTAATATGACTTTTTACACTTTATTAAGTCATAAATGCAATAAACAAGGTGAATAGAGAAAAATTGTTAATTAATTCTTAAAACATTAGAGATTCAGACTCATTCCTTTCTATGCAATGCATAATTACATTGTGGGACTCATTATTGCAATGTGTTATGGAGGCTTGGGATATAAATGGATCAGAGACTGACTGCATTAATGGAGGATAGCCTCACATGCAGCATTCGAAAAGGCATCAGGGATGCAATTTCTGATTCAGGCAGTTTCTGAACTACCAACTAACTGCCAAAATGTGTGACAGAATGACAGAAAAATGCCATTTTACAAATAGCCAGTACATTTCCCTTGGTATCTTTTCTTGCCTCTCCTATAGACAAGACAGTGAGCTAGATGGATCATCTTCTGAAACAAACTAGAAGTCTGTTTTAAAAATTAGGTTTTATTAAACAAAATTTTAATACTATTTCAGATTTCAAGTAGAAAAGTACCAATTGGTTTCAGACTTCATTTCAGTAAAGTGTGGTGTCAAAATATGACAGTGTGATGAAACTGAGAGCACAGTTCAGCAGTAAGGTCAATAGATGGAGCCACACCTAAAGTGAGACCAAGAAGAAACATTCAATTGCCATATTCAGTGGCATGCAAATTAAAATCAGTAGTTTAAGTAGTTAAAGTTTACATTTCCTGTACTCCTGTCAGGTCTGCTTTTTGATTTCAGCTTTCCTTGAATAAGAGAAGTAGAGTACAGGACACTCTGAAACATTTAATTCTAATCTGACACGTGGCCCTGCTATGCATTGTTCTTATTTCTGATGAGCTTCAAACATAATTCTTCTTCTACCAGTGATCACTGCAGAGGAAAAAAAACTTTTGAAAACGCTGTGATAGCTCAAATAGTATTTAGATGGCCCATTTTTTCTTTAGGTACCTTCTAGCAATTGAATAAACCTGCATTTTCAGCAAACACAGTAGTACTTACAGGTGGACCAGCACGACCTACTTCCCCGGGAAGTCCTGCTGCACCAGCTGGACCCTACAACAGCCAAGGTAAATAGTATTTTTATACCATATAATACCTATATAACAAACATCCAAGGACTGAGAACATGTAATTCTCACAAACAACAAACTATGCCTTCAGACACCAATATTCCTGCCCCATATACCACAGACCTCAGGGGTAGCTGAAGAAAACGTGCATAACAGACATAGAACATTAGAATTAAAACCATCTCTTTTTTCACTGGATTAATTTTAATTACTGTACAATAGCTTTATTAAATATTCAAACAGATTCATTGAAACAGTATGTTCATGAATTGTAAAATTGATACTCACAGGTGGTCCAAGAATCCCTTTGCCCTGTGAAATATGAAAAAAAAGATCAGAAATATGGGGAGGGTTCCAGACCTAGTAAAGCTGTTTTCCAAGAATAGAGTATTTCAGGTTGAAAGGGTGTAAAAAACCCCTCATTTGATTCTGCAAAATCATTTTGAAAACTTGTTTAACTGCTGTTAAAAATCAATTCTATTATAGGTAATCGGTATCAGAAGAGAAAATTAAATTACTGTTTAACTTGCCTTGCAGTATCATTACATATATTTATAAATGTATAAATGTATATACTTCCACAAAAGAATGTAGACATTAAAGGCTTTGTGTTTAGCTAATTATCAAGTACCATGATAAACATATCTCTACTATAATAATTTCCTTCTAAGGGTACATTTGAATTCATAATAATAGTGAAGTTTTTTCCCCACAGTGCTTCCCTGAGGCCTAAATCCATTAAACTTATGGGTTTTGATAATCAGAAGGAACACCAAATTTCTCCTATTTACATTTTCCATCAGTATTGTTCTGAATCATTTTAACGAGAAGTGTCCAAGATACAAATGTGTTTCTGCCTATTTGGATGATATACTCCCTCTAGAAAACAGATCCCTCAGTCTTGCATTATTAAAGCAAATGGAAAATTCTATGGAGAACAGTGTCAGTGATATGCATGAAACACTAAAATATAAAATCCCAAATATACTTAAATATTCAGGAGATTTGATTTAATAAGGCACCTGGACTGAATGTGAGTAAAAAAGCCACAGAATACCAATCCAGGGTTGTATTTGTAAGGCTGTTTAGAAAAGTCAGTATAGCAGAGGGAAAATTTCAAGCATTCATCAGAATCATTCCATTTTAACTATTTAATACACAGCAGAAAGTAAGCCTGCATAACTTACATAATCCTTTTGCTATTGCTTCACACTTCCTTGCTGCAAATCATCATATTATAAGTATCTATATTTGACTAGACAAATCAAACTTCCACTGCATTGCATATTCAGTTTTATAATATCCCCTGCCTCTGAAAGAAGGAAACCACCTGCTTGCAGGTCTCATTAGAGTACTCCTTCCTAACACACCCCCATAAACATGTGTAAACCACTAGAAAAATAGCAGCTCATAGAAAAGTTGGAGGGAACTAAAAGAGAGAATGGACTGAAGAGTGCAATACATGCCCTTAATGTAGCAGTCCCAGGTCCTTCTACCAGGACAAGTCAAAGATATCAGCATATTTAAATTACTTGAATAAAAAAATTACTTGAATTAATCACAAGAATTCTAAGAACTTTGTAAGTCTGCCATTTAAAATTATCCACCAAAGAGATGAGACAAAGAGAATAAATTAAAACAAAATGATGAAGCAGGAAAAAATGTACAAAAGGGGATGATAACTGAAGATTGCCAGGGTACATTTGGGGGAAGAAAAGGTGACAGAGTGGAGAAGCAAATGTTGTATATAAAATTTTATGTCCTTAATATTCGTTCTGGAAGATACCGAGAAGTCCTAACTTGGCTGATAAATACCACTAGAGGAGCATGAAAAATAGTGATAATAATTTAAAGCTAATTAGTGTTGTACCCAAGGCTTCTGATTTTCTGTTTGCACTGAGCATTTTAATAACTTAAGCAAGAGGTTTTGTGAAAAATGAAATCTTTGGATAATTATCCAGGGACTACTCCACTTGCACAAAGCCACTGACAGTATTCAAAGCAGTGCATAATTACACCTAAGCACTCAATTAATCATGTAGGCAGTATGCAGATTCATAATTGTGCTCACTATGTTTCTGGTAAATGAGGTTTCATGGATCAAACCAAAGAAGTGCAAAGGTTAAACAGCCCCATTACTTCACATTTGTAGTAAGAGCTTCTCCAAAAGTCTCTGAATCCGAAAATTAGAACCATTGCACTCCAGCACTACCATTTCTAGTTGGGGTTTTTTGTTTGTTTTGTTTTTATGGTAGGTGGGTTCTATTGGGGTTATACAGGGGATCTTTTGTTTGTTTTGGTTGTGGGGCTGTGCAGTTTGTTGTTGTTGGTTTGGTTTGGTTTTTTGTTTTTGTGGATTTTGTTAGTAGGCATAATCTCACTTAAGGTCAGATGACCAATGCTGGAATTTTGAAACTCTTCCAGTAGCTGCACTACTTCAGTAGCATCCAGCCATTCATCAGAGGGAAAATTGCGTTTATACAAGCTTTCCTTGGAGATTTATTTTGAGCATTCATCTCTCTGTATGGACTCAGCATGTATGGGTTAACAACCGTGGAGCTACAAAATCAATCACTAAGCTTCTTCCTAACGTGTGAGGTCTAAGGATAAATCTTCATAAGTATGAGGGTAATGACATGAGTTGACTAAATCTATTCATCTTTTCTCTTCTTTTAAATAAATTGAAATTCTCCTTTCCTCATTATAAATATTCCTGTGGATTCACCTGAAAATACAAACCTTCAGTTACTTATTAAGCAGAGGCAAAATAACTCCAAAGGCAATCCCTACTGAGGTTCACTGAAGCATTATCACCTTAAGACTGAAAGTCTCAGGGCAAACAAAATCACACTGCTTTGAACAATGGTCCAAAATCTTATCAGATGTATTGCTTTTACAGTCTCAAAATATGATGACAAAATTCCTGCTGCTCTGAAAAGAATTAGCATTTACCTTGACAAGTTGGTCCAGTTTCCTGCTTTTCAAAATTAACGTGTATACCTCCGAATCGAGATCAACCCTCTTTATATATGTTTAAGGCACCCATTTATTCTGGAGGGTCTTAAATTAATTATTCTTGTATTATTTTTTAAATGGTGAGATAAAATCATTTATGTTTTCCCCAACTCAGTTTTTCTTTTGGTTCACAAGTTAAAATGCCACAGTACTTTAACCAAGTATTTCAGTCATTCAGTTTTATTTCCTTGGTTTTTTCCTATCATAGATTCACAGAATGGCTTGGTTTGGAAGGGAGATTAAAGATCACCCAGTTCAAATTGCCATGAGTAAGGACACCTTCCATTAGACCAGGGTGCTCAGAGCCTCATCCAGCTTAGCCTTAAACACTTCCAAGGATGGGGTGTCCAAATCTTCTCTGGACAACCTGTTCCAGTGCTTCACCACACTCACAGCAAAGAATTCCTTCCTAATACCTAATCTAAACCTACTCTCTTTCAGTTTGAAGCCATTTCCCCTTGTCCTGCCACCACATGCCCGTGTAGAAAGTCCCTTGCCAGCTCTCTTGTAGGGTCCCTTCAGGTACTGGAAGGCTGCAATTAGGTCACTCCCAAGCCATGTCTTTTCTAGGCTGAACAACCACAATTTTCTCAGCCTTTCCTCATAGGATAGGTGGTTCATCCCTCTAATAATTTTTTTTTTCATACCACCTGAGTAAACATACCTGACAGAGTTTAACTACCTCTTCTTTGCAGCTAGACGTTGTAATATGCATAGCATACAATCCAGAAATTATTTCCCCATATAGCTAACATCAAAAGCAAAACAAAACAAGAGGGAAAAAAAAAAAAAAAGAAAACCACCTCAAGCCTCTAACAGAAAAATGTAGGGGTTTCAGTCTGCCTAGAACATACCTCAGTTCTGCCATTTTCAGTGACTAAATTTACCTCATATATTAAGCCTACAGACCAGACAGCCATTATATTACCTATTTCCCGAATTTTAAGGTAAGAATGGGCATCCATGTAAATTAAAGTGTCCACAAAGTGATTCATCTTGAATTTGAATATGCCTATAATGTCACACCTTCAGGAATAACTTTATCATTTTTCTCTCTAGTCAATTATCAAAATAATTGTTAAATATAAATTTAATGAGAGTTAATAGGAAAAGGTCAAAAATACAAATACACAAGGAGTGTTGTACTGGAATACCATACCTCTTCTATTTAATTTAAATAATTTCCCCAAATTGAATCTAATTTTAAATTAAATTCTCATTATATTCAGTCTTATTATAATTTATTCTAGTCATCTTGTTCCATTACTCATCTTGAGGTTTTTTTCCTAAGCTAAATCTTACATACCAACCATCATTCTCTTCTTCTACCAGCAAAACTCCTGAAATTCCCAATTATTTTCAGCCCCTAAAAATGGATGTTAGATCCATCTACATGCCAGCAGGAACAGTACTTTTTGCATGTTCTTTCTCATATTTTAACCTGTTTTCATACAGAAATGCAAAACAGCACAAGGAGTCTCACAGAATTTACACTTCAGTGATGCCATTTAAACACATGGCAAGAAGCTGAAAACAGGAATAATTGTAGACTCTTATGAAACATGGGTTCTCTCATCTTCACAGCATTTTCACAAAGAGATGGAAAAGAATGGTATAAGTCCAAAACCTGGGACTACATCACACATGCTCCTTTCTTCTCTAAGGCATACAAAACCAAACATAACCTTTCAGTAGTATTTGTATGCTTAGATATAAAGACAAAACAGTTCTTTAAAGTACTACTTTTGTAACTTAGGAGTTCTTTGAAATCTCAGAAATAAGTTTTGGGCTTTTCTTCTCTACATTTAGTGAAAAGAAGCCTTCATAATAATACTTGAGGTGTAAAAATCCTCTTTGTATACTAAATGCATTACTTACTGGAAGTCCACGAGCACCTGGCAGTCCTGGCTCCCCCTTTAAAAGATAAAAAACATGTTTCTAAGAGGCATTAGCATCAAGTTTTGTAAACAATATACAGGAAGATGTTCTCTCACCTTTTGGAGGGCATCATTTAGTGGACATAGTCTGCAAGTATTATTCACTTCATTAATGCTATGTTGGTTTCAGTAAGACTTGATAGAAAGGAAAGACTTTCTCAATATAAAAAAGATACAGCCTCTGGCCTTTTATTCCCCCAACCCCAAAAACTCAAGCATGCTTGTTACTCTGACTTTTGATTTATATTGCATTTGTTTGATTGATGATAAAGTCAAGTTTCGCTGTTCTGGTTCCCACTCACTGTTGTCTTAATGTCAACAATGTAATGCCAGCCACCATTCCTTACTGCTGGCTGTGGGAATGGAAACTTCTTTGTGCTGTGTGAAAAGGAGCCAGTACATATGTATTCTAAAGGTATGTTAGGATTGTAAAAAAGGCTGCAGCACCTTAGTAGTCACATGGAGAGAAACAAAAATGCTGCTTTAAAAAATCCATCTTTTCATGCATAATTTTGTTCCTACCTTCTGTCCTTTTGGTCCTGGGGCTCCCCGTGAGCCATCAGGTCCTGTGAATCCCTTTGGAAGTAAGATATACAATGTTAATGCAAGGGTTATGTGTTTTTCTTAATCACGACAGAAAACATTATAAAACACAGAAAAATGAAGCTATTAAATGACATCAGTAACTGCAGGAGACTTGCAATCCAAATATTTATTTACATGTACAGACAGAACTGCACAAGTTCAAAGTACTAGCTTCTGGTGACAAGCATCAGTGCCTGTGATACGTACCTTCAAGGATTATTCAGTTAAACCACAATTAAAATAAACATTTGATCTCACATGATCTTATTTCCTCTTAGTGGGAGATTGATGAATTTATTTCATGGCTAAGGTTAAAAACAAAAACTCTGAGTGTTGTCCATTTCAAATAAAAGTTTCATTGATAACAACAATAACACAAAACAAACCCCCAGAAATCTACCAGGTGGGATTTAAATTTACCCTTTGAACTTGTCTATCTGGTTAAAATTAAAAACCAACCATGATATTATAACCAGAAATTCATTTGGAGTTTTTATATTTTTCCTTTTGTTTCCAATTTTATAGTCAGTTTATATGGCTTAGAAATTTCCAGATATCCAGAAGAGCTTTTCTTTTACATTTATTTAATACTTTTATTTTTTTTAGTACACTTCCACTTTTTTTGGTACACTTCCAGCAATTCAGTGTTTGCACAATTGTTCTGACAATTTGATTTTGAAAGCTTACATGATCATTACAAGCAATTACTGTACAGTACCTTTTTACAGTCCATTAAACCTGACACTGAAATAATTTTTGAAATAAAATGAGATTTAAAAAGTCAAAACTGCCTCACCAATTAAACACAGAAGGTATTATAATTTTAAAACAATTAAAAGTTGAATACTCAGTGGAAGTGCAATAAGGTTTCACTTTTTTCTTCAAGTGAAAATAAAAAAGGTTCAATATTTCAAAAGATTGTACTCTAGTATTACATTTCCAGTCATCCACTAATATGAGGGAATATACAAGTGTGAACATACACCAAAAGATGGTCTGAGTTTAGTATGTTCTGTTTCATGTGATTGTCTTCCCATTAATTTTGGAAAGGAAAATAAAACTATGCTTTAAGTGAAAATTGTAAGAGGCAATGATTTTTTAGAGATCTACTTACAGGGTTTTGACATGCACAAATGGGTTGTGGGCATGTATTGTTTTTAGGAAAAAGTGAAGTGGTATGAGATGTCACTCACAGAGCCTATTTCCTCTTACAGATATGAAATTTGAACAATTTAATTAAAGACTCCTCCATTTCCACTAAATCTCTTCCCAAAAGCAAATTAAATATCAACCTCAAAGAGCATTGCAACATTAAATAGGTACAAGGCTTTTTCATTTATATAATTTGTGATACCCTCCAACACACTGGTTTATGGTATATAGCCTTTATTTTTGATATTTTAGATTTTAAAAATTTTAAGAGCTTATGTAAATTAAACATAAGCTTGCCTATCTCCTGGCATAACATCTAAGTACTAATGCAACAAGCTTGCTTCGTAACAAGAAATGCTTTCTAACAGTGCTCTCAAGAGAGAAGAAGTTTCCCAAAAAACTTTGGAGGCATTTTTGTTGGCACAAATTTATTCAAGAGGTATGACCTAACAGGCCATCAACACTAGATGATGTTGAAACTTTGACCTTCTCTATTATTTTCCACAGGATGGGCAGATGCATCAGCAGACCCTCCTCATGCCCTCTCTGCCCTGCTCTGTGACCAGAGGTGGCTTCCAGAGGCAGCAGCACGAGTCATCCCTGAGACCACTGCCCAGTGCCCTCTCCAGGGCCAGGTGGCAGCACCGACATCCCTTGTGCTTTATCTATTTATTCTTGGGGAAGAAGAAAAAAAAAAAAAATTCTAGAAAATCAAGTGTACTCACATCAGCTCCCGGCTCTCCCGGCAACCCAGGGGATCCTGGTTTGCCTGCATCCCCATCTGGACCCTTCAGGATTTAAATGGACAGATAAGCATGTGTCACAGAGGAAAGCAGAAGCAAAACTCAAAACTTCTTCTCTCACAGAAACAAGTGAAAAGTAGTTGAAATGACTTACTGGTGGACCAGGGGGGCCCTTTGGGCCTCTCTCCCCCTACCAAGATATGAAAAAGAAGGTATTAGTCAAAACTACAGTAACTTTTCATGGTCCTTCATGAAAATCACTGATTTACAGATTACCAGAAATAATCCTGAACTGACTCTTATTGTAGAAAATAAATATTAAATCCACATAATTTCTATTACAAACAGAAATCATCACAGAAACTTCTGACAGGAATCAAAGGAACGCGCATAGTAACTCCTCTCAGGAATAACACCACAAACCCTCAACATGATTTAGTATGAATGACTCTATGTAATCCCTTTTGAGGTTGGATTTATAAAACCCCTACACCCCATTAATGGCAGATAATCACAGCATATGATGTTGATTACACAAAATAAGTAATCCTGAGTTTTCTATACCAAAGATAATTTGAAAATCCGCTTTCTCCCCTCACTCCAGCCCATTACAGAGCATAAGACTCATCAATTCCTTCATGTATCTGCAGCCAAATTCAAACTCCTGAAGATCAAAGGCTGACAGACAATGTAGATACACCTCAAGGCATTTCCTATTTCCTAGGCAGGCATGGGAAACACTTACATCAATGCCATCAATACCGGGAACTCCTGGTGGCCCTGGTGGACCTGGGGGGCCTGGTGGACCAGGGGGACCTCTCTGACAAGGAGAGAAAAAAAGGAGCAATTAGAGCCTGACAAACCACAGAGCCATTCTGGGGGGACCAGCACAGTTAGAGGCTATGGGTTAGTCAGGAGGTCACAGATGTGACAGGGACCTGCATCCTCACCACATGTATATCACAGGCCCTGTACTGAATTTTGACTGTCACTGTGGGGACTGGCAACATTGCCCTCACCAAAGGAATGGGGAAGGTGTTAAACCCCCCTCCCTGGGCCCAGCCACTCTCTTGTGCCCACAGTGCTGGCAGGGCCAGATGGGCTCCACTCCCCACCCAGCAGGATCTGAATGCCACATGGCAATGACAGGGTGGCAGAAATAAAAGTGATCTTTTCGAATCAAACACCGAAATTCACTACACTCACTAGTCTTTCTGCCAACACGAAGGAGACAGTCTGTCTTCCTGAGAGTTCATACTAGCAACGAAAATTTAAAACAACTCTTTCCCTGCATCACTGACAGGCTCAGCAGCTTCCCCTGGTTCCTCAGGGTTACATTAACATCTACAGAGGCACTTTAAAGCGCCGGGCCCCCGAGGGGAGGCAGCAGGCGCCGCCAACCTGTGGAAACTCAGGGAAAGGCTGCTACAGGTCTCCGTGCCTATAATGGGGAGCTCTGTTCTCCTTGCAGTGAGCTCTGCCCGGGGCCCCATAACGGGGCTCTGTGAGCAGGAGGGCCCTGAGCGGTCCCTTGGTCACAGCACTGCTGCTCTGGACACATTTTCCACACACACCAGAGCTCCCAGAAATATTCCATCAAGCGGCAGTTGGATATGGAGCTCAAGCCCCCCCGGTGTTACCTGCCCTGTGCTCACAGGTGGGCACACACAGGTACCACCGCCCTGCGCTCAGCTCGCCTCTGCCGCGTCACCCACAGCCACTGGGGGACACGGGACAAGCACCCCGAGCTCCGCCCGCTCCCTCTCACTTACCTCGATTCCCGTCTGGGTTACCTGCCAGGGAGAAAAAATAAAAAACAAAGCAGAGCCAAAGTCAGAACAAACTCACTTGAGCCAGGCCGAGGCAAAGCGCCTGCAGGAAAAGCCCCAGGGGCAGGAGGCGCCGGGCCATGGGTGCAGGGAGCAGCCTGCGGCTGCCGGGGAGCGCACAGAAAGGTGAGCGCGGCCGGAGCCCCTCCCGGCTGCTGCCCGGCCCTGGGCAGGGTCGCGGGGATTGGAGGAAGGCGAGGACGGAGTGCCAGCAGCGCCTTAACCCTTTGCCCTGCTGTTGTCGGGTCGGACGCCGACCCCGCCGCTCCCGCGGGTCTCCCGGCGCCGGGTCCCGGTGCGGCGGCGATGCCGGCGGCGGCCGCGACAGCCGCTCTGCCTGCGAGACAGCCCCGCAGCGCCCGCCGGGCACCCGCCGGGGGAGAGGCAGACAGCGAGTCACGGAAGGGTTAAAATGAGGCAGAGGCGGCTGCTGCTGCTGCTGCTCTGGGGGGTTGGATTTCTAAAAGCACCCAGTACCAGGCAGGTATGTTTAAAAAGAGCATCGCCGGCCAGGAAGGGGGAGAAAAATGAGACTTCCGTGGGCTGCAGTGGCGGACAGGACAGGGCACGGCAGGGCAGGGCAGGACAGCGCAGGGCAGGACAAGGCAGGGCAGGACAGCGCAGGGCAGGTCTCTCACCCGAGCCGGCAGCTCGTCGCAGCCTTCGCGCTGGGGTCGCAGGGGGTCGCAGTGGATCACCATCCACTGGATCTCGAACTGGCAAAGGAGATTGATCATGTTAATTCGGGTCAGGGGTCACGCTGGTTGACCGTGTAAGGTGGAATACTGGCACACTAGTCAGAGGGTTGAACCCTAGGTATTTAATGTCAGTAGCTACAGGTGGAGCAGTGCTTCCCCTTGCATTCCCCCACCTCTAACTCTGGAGGTCTTTTAAAGAGGGGACATAAACGGCCGAGGTGCAGCCACTCCTGAAATCCTCTTTATCACATCTCTACTGTTCTGTTTGCTTTGTCGTCATCAGTTTCCAGAGTGCCGAGACTGGAGCACAACAGAAGCAGTACCCTTGTTTCTTTTACCTGTTAACTGACACCACCATCTGTGAGCCAATTCTTTCCCTCCTTTATCCACTTCCCATTTTCAAACCTTCACAATAATAGCCAATTGAGTGCCATAATATGCATATAAAAGAACTAATACTGATTTAATACTATAAGGCAGCCATATAATAACAGCCCAAAAAGGAGTAAGTTGTCAGCATTATTCTCACATTAAATCCAAAACACAGCACTGTACCAGCTATGAAAAGAAGAAAACTTACTCTGTCTGCCTTGAGGCTATATAAAACAAAAGCTGATAGGAAACCTCTCTAACTGTTTTAAAATGAAAAATAAAACTCTTCTGGTGGCAAGGTAGTAAAAGATGTGACTGGCTTCCCATTGATTTAGGAGAGCTGAGAGAAGGGCTAATATATTCTAGCCTTGCTGTCAAGCTATCTTTTCCCTTGCCAGTATTTCACAATGATCTTGTTGATTATGTTAAGCTGATTTAAAGGATGCCACTATTTTGAAGACGTCTCATGTAGGTATGACACTGATATAATAGACAGTGTAATTAAGGATTAAGTACAGTCACAAAGTTCTCAGAAATGAACCTCAGATAATTTAGGGGGAATCACAAAGCAACGATATTAAAATGTAACCTTTTAAACCCAAAGGTGGTGTGCTGGTTTTGCCTGAGGTAGAGCTTATTTTCTTCAGAGTAGCTGGTATGGAGCTGTGTTTTAGATTTGTGCTGGGAGCAGAGATGACAGAGATGACTTCGTTTTTTTCTGGGCAGTGCTTGAACAGAGTCAAGGCCTTTTCTGCTCCTGACCCCACCCCATCAGCAAGGAGGCTTGGGGTGCACAACGGCTTAGGAGGGGACACAGGGAGGATAGCTGATCGCAACTGACAAAAGGGATATCCCAGACCATACAACATCACTTTCAGAATATAAATCTGGGAGAAGAAGGAAAGGGCTGGGGGAATTTGAAGTGATGCTCTTTGTCTTCCCAAGTCACTGTTACATGTGATGGAGCCCTGGTTCCCTGGAGATGTGACACTCGCCTGGCATTGGAAAGTGGTGAATTAATTCCTTGTTTTCCTTTGCTTGTATGCATGGCTTGAGCTTTACCTGAAGTGTCTTTATCTCAATCCACAACTTTCCTTACTTTTACCTTTCCAATTCTCATCCCACCATGAGGTAGCGGGGTAGAGTGAGAAAATGGCTATGTGGGGCTTAGTTGCTATCCGGAGTTAAACAACAAAAAATGTTTAAGACAGGTCAGTATTCCTGACATACATTTTGCAGGTTTCCTACAGGATTTCTGTTTCATCTTAATTTCTTAGTCAGCACAAATATAAATAATTTTGTCTGACTGTTCACTGTTTTGTCCTCTTAAATTCTACAGAAATTCCTGCAAATGCCCACCATCTTTGCACATCTTGGTATCAACCACATTAATTCAGTTGCCTTTTTAGTGCTTTAGTTGAGAGAGGTGAAGGTTAGGTAAAATGCAACTGACACCTAAATATGTAGCGTATTCTTTTCAGTATAAAATCAGTCACAGGAGTGCATTTAGCAGTACCATAGCTTTAAGGAAAATCATGACCCTCAGAGAACAGTTGTAGGTCTCCTCTGGGAGATCTGGCTCCCTCTACCCCACTGGGCTATTGCTGGCTTGGTGATGATCCAGGGGAAGTCATCCCTCCTGGGGAAGTAAAACTCAGCTAAGCAATATTTCATGTGGAGATTTTCTACAATACTTTCTCAAGGATATCTATGTTTCTTCTAAGAGAGGTCTGCTGTCAGTTGTTCGTACATTTGTTAAGTGACCAAGAATAAACTATATATATTCAAATGCATCTCATTCCAGAGCTATTTTAAACATGTTTTATCCATTCCTTGACATCTCTGAAATAGGTTTTAGAGCTTCATTTTCTTTGCACCTTTTTTAAAGGCCTTTAAACATTGCAGCCAATTCCAGTGTTATTTGGCTTTCCATAGCTAGGGTTCAGCCTTCTGAATGTGAGATTTCACAGGGTGAAAAAAAACCAAGACTTTTTACAGTACACAGACACAATCTGTTCTGTGGTGTAAATTAATTATTCTTAAACAAATATTGATAAGCAACTTCCTCTTAGATGCTACAAGTCATGTAACTTCCCTGAGCTAGTCAGCAGCACTAAATGTCAGTTAAATAATGGCCAAGAGTCACTTCTAGCACAGTGTTTAGTGTCTATTATGAAAAAAACATGGTAATGCCTCTGAAATCACAGGAATGAAGGCAATTATATAACCTCACAGAAGTCATCATGTGAGCAGTGAGAAATTAATTCCCTTACCTTCCTATAAAAAACGTAATTTAGGAAGTAAATTCCTTTTCAGTTTTGAAAGTATGCTAAATCTCATATTGCTAAGCATTTATAATAGATTATATTACTTTTAGGTAAAAAGATAAAACTTTTAGATACTTTTATCAAAAAAAAAAAAGATAAAGTGCAGCTGTGAATCTGTCTACAAATTCATCCTCCATGAAGCATTCCAGAAATACTGGAATAAATCTTGGTAAAGGCTGAAAGGCAAAATGCAGTTTCTAATGGAACTCTATCTATTATTCTCCAAGGTAGTCATAGTAATAACAAGCAATAAAGAATCCCTTTTAAAATTATATGTATTACAGTGCACCTCTGAGAGGTTGACCTATTCTGCAAGATAAATAGGGCCCTCACCAGAATGCTGAAAAAAAGAATAGGAAACACGTAATTTATGTCCTTTTAAAATTATACCACTGGCAATAATATACTTTAACAATGTCTGCAAGTAAATTAAAAACTGTGCTTAGGGCATATTAAATAACTAATACTGTTGAGATATTTAAGCTTATAGTCAAGCAAGTTAAAGACTAGAATAGTCTTCACACGAAGACTATTTGTGTAAACAAACAGATTTATTTAGTCAATTTAAAGAGAAATAACGTACACAGGCTAAACCAGCAATTTCTTCAATAGAAATAGACATTTTAAAATTACTAGTCCATCCTTTATCATAATTTCAGAGGATATGGTGTTCCTAAATCTACATTATTGTAATATCAGGTTGAACCACTACCATTGATTTTTTGGGCTTCCCAGCACAGGCCATGCAATTCAATCTAGTGAGTCCTAAGTCAGTTCTATCTAAAATAAAGTTCTATCTAAAATTTTTAGACATCCAAACTCAGTTTTAGAATATGGTGTCATCCTTACTTTCCCTGATAATTTATTCCAGTGCTTCATTATTCTTTTTGCCAAGAACCATCTCTCATACTCTTGTTTTAAAGCCTAACTCATGCAAAGATTTAACTTTTTTTCACAAAATATACTTCATATGACCAAATCTTCCCAGAAACTTCCTAAAGTTATAAACAAATATTCTGTATTATAAATGGGCAAATGCAAAAATTATTTAATTCCATTTTGTTCTTTCATCTTAGACGAGGTTGTCCTATAGTTACTATAGCTCCACATTGGTGCCTAAAAATGTACAGTCTTAAACAGAGTCAAGGCAGAACTTAATGCCAGACACTTTTCCCCACCAAATGCCTGAAGAGCCCTGGGTGATCAACGTTGCTCATCTGTACACCTTGCTGAAAAGAGCAAACCTCTGCAAAACACAGGCTGGAGAGGAAAGAGGTTCTGATTTCAAATTGCTCTTCTGCTTTTCCTCACTTCTTTCATCCTGGCCAAAGCTCAGTCAGAGCACCAACAGAAGGCCAAAGTGACCTGATACCACACCTCTCTCCTCACTGGCAACTGCCATTTGGAATCACTGCTTCAACAGGCAAAGGAACCCTCCTCATTTTTAAAGGGATGACTCCGCATCTTATTGAGGGCACAGTTTGCTCTAGTACTGTATACCAGATGCTGCAAAATTATTGCATTAATACCTATAGCTTTTTTTGCATTTAATCTAACTATCCTTCTGAAGAGGAAAACAATATTGGCACAGAATTTTTTTCATCCCAGTAACATGCATAGAATATATATAATGTGTAATATTTTTGTCATCCCACCTATCCATTCATCAGTATCTCTCAGAGCAGTTAGCCAAGCTAAGATACATATGCTAATTTGTAATATGCTAATTGCCACATTATCAGCTCCAGCTGTATATTTTTTAATTACATTTTCAAAGACTAGTTCTTGTTCTCAACAGAATTAGTATAACTTTTCAGCTATTGACACTCCCTAATCCTCATCAATAACAGCATGTTAGATAGATCCCTTCAGACACATGGGACAGCTTTCTGCTGGCATTCTCATCTAAAACTGATTTCAATCCAGTGCAATACAGCAACTGAACACACAGATGTGATGAAACATGAGATGCTTCTTTTGTGGCAGTGTTTTCCCTTTCAGATTTCCCTTTCAGATTTACACAACACTGATTAGCCTGTGTCCACGGTTTTTTTGCAAACAATGTGAGATATAGTTTAAAATCATATCTCACTTCATTCTTTTACCTCAAAGTTGTAACAAGTACAGGGATGTCTAAGAATTTTCATTATGGAAATTTTGACATAAACTGGGTCATCTCTTAACTTACAAGGTATAAGTGCAAAACTGAAAAAACACAGTTAGTAATTACCTGCCAAGGAGTTATATTCTGCAATTTCTGCTTTCAGAAATAATTTAAACATGCATTCCACAAAACAAAAACCCATATTTAATGCAAATATTAAATATTTCTTTATTTCTTTTTGAAGAAATAAAAGATTTTGAAACTTACCGGAACTGAAATTTGAGGATTATTTCTAAGTTTTCCAAGTACAGCAAAGCCATCAGTGTTGATTTTCCCTTTTGGTTTGATGTTTAAGGATTCTATTTTAATACAGTCAATAAAAAGTGTGACACTGTTTGCCTCCACAATTATCATAAGCTTATGCCATTGGGAGTCAAACAAGAAAGGCAAATGTAAAAATGATGCCGTTTGGTGTCTTCCATCTGCTCCTTTATAAGAAAACTCAACACTTTTCATTTGACCATTGAGATTCACTCCAACTTGTTCTTTTCCTGAAGAATCCTGAATCTGCCAAATAGTCCAGTATTTCTGAAGTGTGGCCCCAGTCATCCGAAAAGTAGTTAAAAAGGAATATTCATCAGGCAATCCGTTGGAATATATGGCACTGTGTAGGATTAAAATACAGCACATTCATTCTGTATTTGCTCTGAAAAGCTCCACATATCACCATAGAGTAATGAGAAACCATTATTTAGTGGAACCATATCTCAACCATTCTTTTATCAGTGCACTTCTGCATGCTGAGCCCCAAAACAGGGTGTTACTAATGGCAAAAGAACTGGTTCAGAAGTGTGGGTTCTTCTTTGCAATTTTTATGATGACCCTTTCTAAGAATAATGGATGGAGCAACAACTAACTCCTACTTCAGATACAAAAAGTATATCCTACAGTTATCCTATTTCCCACTATTAGGCTTACAGAATCAGTCAATATAGTATGACTTTACAATGACCAGGGGAAAAGTGCAGATTTGATTTGATTTCGAAGGCATAAGAATGTCTTTTGCAAATGCATTTTCTTGTTCAGCCTGCCAATAACCTTTTTGTTAAGGTATAAGCTATCAATTCAGCAGAAATCATTGACAAATATATGGTGAGAACCCACACTCAAAGTGTATTATGTCCAGTGACATTCAACCACAAGACTACAAGTAGCAGGGAACAGATTTGCCACATATAAAACATCTTATATTTTAGCAACAAGATGAGCTTTGGAAACACAGGTAGAACTAGCTGTGTCGCTGTGAAAAACAGTAATGTCATTTTTTATTTCAAATGTATCACTTCAGTACAATATTCAAGAAATAGGCCTTTCCATATTTATTCTATGGATCATAAAACTCATGTGTCATATCCAGTCACATCAATACATCATTTGCCATCTGCCCACATTTAAGAATAAGTTTGAATAAATTTCTTAAGCATGAAGATATGCAGAGCTATTAGAAGTTATTCAAATGAAAGCTATCCCAGCTTTCATTAGAATAACCTCTCAAACAAGTAGACCTTTTAAGCAAAGATGATTTTTGAGTGGCATATCAATCCTATCTCAGCAGCTATTTAAACAGCATTAGTGAATCTCAGGATGTAGGCTAAATTTTCGTTAGGGAAAAAAAGAAAAAAAAATTGTGTAAGTCAGCTCTTATTCTATATGCTTGATGACTACTGATTTAGAAAGAGAGTACTTCCTGAAGCAATCTCCCTGGTTTGTAGTGTTCCAGGCTGTAGTGCAGCTGTGTTCCACTAGGCAGCGACACAGCCTCAGCAGAGTTCAGCAAGGACACGGCAAGCCTGGCGGCAGCAGCAGCTGCAGCTTCATTTTACAAATAAAGTATCCGCACTGCTGGTGTTTCTCCTTTTCCCCACGAGCCTCTGTATACCCCTGAGAGCCGGGATACAAGGAAGGGGAATGTTTAGCTGGAAAGTTTAGCTCATTATATAAGGTTAGGAGATATACAGATGTGGAAGCAGGGGTTCCTTGCCAGTATCTTTAATCTGTCTGTGCTTTGCTCTGAATTGTGTCTCTTGACTGAGGATGAAGTAGTCTGCCCCATCTGGTTTTGTTTGATAGGATTTTATCTAACTCGTGTTCTGTCATCATTTATTTTCAGTTTGTATCTTACTGTCTCAGATGCAAATGTCAATGTGTGGATATTGTAGCTTTCCCTTGGTTCTGAGCACTTTGCAATGTTTACTGTCCCCTGTCCCTCCTTGTGTTAGGTTTCTGGCCTACACAGTAAGCATATCTATTCTTTTCTGCTCCAGGAAGATAATTTTTCTCCCACATATCTTCACTCTTACTAAGCTTCTGATCCAGTTCAGCACATCTCTTATGGCCCTCTGTGTCTTTCCTCTGTAATATCTCTTTTTAAAGGATTTCAATATCCTCTACTGCTAAAACTTTATCTCAGCTGGATGATCTATCTCTTCAGTTGCTGAATGTCATTTGTTCTTGCAGAAGAGCTGGTTTTTCTACTACCACACTGAAGGTGGTATTGTTAGGTAATCTTTAAATAGCCTCCTTGTGACATTCAACTTTCCCTGTTAAGTTCAATGACTCCAGGGTGTCTGATACACTGAGCCTAAAAGAGGCAGTACTAATCCCAGATTGTCTGTGAAGAGGTTTTCAGTATTTCTCTGCACTGCTAAGTTTTGCTGTCATGGCAATACTCATTAAACCATCATACATATTCTCATCTGACCTCAGCTGGTGCAACTATACCTCAAAAAAACCCAAAACAACAAAAAAACCAAAAAATCCCTAGTACGTGAATGTACTTTTTGATTAGAAGATTGTTTAAACCAGATGGGCAAATGAATTCTTTGCACTATATTTAGCTATAGATTTATACTTCTCAAGACATTATATGGGTTCTCCTTTTTTCAGATATTAAAATAGGAAAGAAATATGTTCACTTTTTCAGAAGATGTACAAGGAAGGGAAATAATGTAAGAGCTTCTGATGTTGGTAAGAGAAAACTAAGTTATAAAACATGTATATCAAACATTAAAGATAAAAATTCAGTGCACAAACATGGATATGTGTTTACATTTTTAAAAAATAATAATCAGAAGAACCGCTGCCTTTAGACTAAAGGCTCAGTATCAATAACATGACTCAACACAGTGAAGCATGACCCATCACCAGAAAGGTACTGTGCAGGGGGCTGTTACTGTGTAAGATTTATACCCATAACTCTACAAGCAAAGCAGAGACATTCTCATCTCAGCTACTCCAACAGTAATGATCTTTTAGTGGTTCAACTGTATTTCAGAACACATTTCTTTCCAAAAGCCTGTAATCCTTATATAGGTAAAGCTCTTCTGAAGTCAGCAACCTAAAATGCTAAATATTTGGAAATCATGGCAAATTTAGAATGATATTTAAATAAATAATTTTAGAGAAGCTATTTCTCCATCTCACTGCCAAGTGAGGAGTGATGGACTCTCTAACTTTATTTAACAGATGATAGCTGTATAAGCACTCAAATTATTTCTGGAAATTATTTTTAGCATAATTGTTTCCAATTCCAGTGTTTTATGGAAGGGAATCAAGCAACTATAAATTTAGATTCAGGTAAATGAGCAAAGAGAAATTTTATATGTAAGCATATTTAAAGGTCAAAATCCATATTTATTCCTGACCTACTTCCTATCCACTAAAAATTGATAGGGGTATAAGCAATCAAATAATTTTATTTACTTCAGTTTTTTTCATCAGTTTGTAAGAAAATATTCCAGTCCTGCTTTCCTTGTATACTTGTACTATTATTGACTGTTTTAGTTGTTTTATGAATACAAGGTTAGGTCCATTTTTTTTGTCAGTTATTTGAATATTTGCCTAAATTTTTTACGTATTGGAGGATGAAAAACTTGAAACATTTGTAGTTCATTCAGGAGAATTTCTGAAACATTACTATTTCTTTTTATCTTTTTCATAAATACCTAGGACTTGGACTAATCCTGTATTTTGAATACTTACCAGGAAGATTTCTTTGAGATTTCAAAGCTAAGTCTTACCCAGGCTTCAATACAAGAAAGGTAAGTCATCTGACTATGGTGAGGAAAGCCCTGACCCATCCCACTGACCCCAGGATTCATCAAGAGCAGAAGTGCATGTTAAAATCTCAACAATACACCTACTTAAATTCTACAGAGTAACTGTTTGTTTTATTAAATTTGGGGTGTTTGAGTTAATTTCTTAGGTGAGCTCCATTGCTCACTGACTTAACTTAGTCCTTGCTAAATAAAGGCTTTAGAAATATTAGCACAACCCATTGGAGGTGGCTGTGGAAATTGCTGTGGCCATTCTCATGATAATGCAGTATCATGTGCCCAGAGTTGAGGGTTCTTCGATCAATCTGGAGACACTTGTGTCTGCATCTCCTGAAGCTGCCTAGAATCACAGCTGACCTGGCAGACACTACCTGGAAGCAACTGAACAAGCAATAACAATAAAACTTAGCTCAGCTCCTTTAAAAGCATCTGTCCTAAGTCATTAACCAGAAGCCACTTGTTAGGACTCATTACCCTCAGCTGATCTTTATTTTTCAGAAACTTCCACTTCTGAGCTAATTAATTCTCTTATGACCTAATTAGCTTCCTAGCTGCATTTTGTCTTTTGTATTCCAGCATCATCATCAATATCTGGGTGAGATACTTACTCACAATGTGAAAGGAAAAGCACCTGAAAAGCTTTGGTGGCTGAATGTAGAAAAGCCAGACCTTCAAGCACATGCACTTGAGGAGCACTGCTTCACAGAAAAGCCATATTCCCAAATGAAAGAAAAAAGCCAGAAAATTGGCCTTTGAAATTCTCTGGATATTTCAAGTTTACTGATAAAGCTTTATAAAATTCCTTTCTATTTTGTTTGGGGGTTTTTTGTGTGTGTGTTGTGTATGTTCTGACAGTTGCATTTGTGAAGTCAAAGGTTTAAAGTTTCATCCAATGCACAAAGATAATTAGCACTTTTCCCATATATAAAAAATGTATCATGATGTTTCCTTGTGCCAATATATTTTTTTAAGATATCCATTAAAAAGAAACACAATTATTATCCAAATTAACAGGATTAATTTTGCACTTACCAACTAGTGGACATCTACAACATGTACATAGATTAAATTGAAAAATGATGGATTCACCATGTCCAGCAAAAACACCTATATGTCATGGCTGTTCCACACAAAGTTATTACGCCATTATTACACCACACCACTGCATGGAGAACACTGTACTGATTCTTCAGCAGATTTTACTCTAGAAGAAGCACTGGCCAATGGGAATTTATTTCTATGATGGGAGAAGCTAAGTTATGACTAGTGTGCAAACATTTTTGTTCATTCTGGGATATACTTCTGGGCAAGCACGCAAAGCAACAAGAAAGACCAAGCTGCAACTCAGTAGCATTTTAAAGAGGTTCTGTGAGGTTTCAGGGCATCAGCTATTGCTACATCAAAGACTGAATGCTGGGCCATGCCCGTCTCATTGAGCTCTCATTCCCATACCATATAGACATTCTAAAATGGGCTCCTCTGCCTTAGTATAATCATCACATGTTAGCCTAAAAAATTATTTCCCTGTTACCAACATGTTTGATGAGAGGCCCTCCCCAGTGATCCTACGGCACTTGGGCTATATCAGCCATCCAGCTTGGGAAAGCCATTATGGCCATTTTTCCCAAACTCACTCTATTTTTTCCTCCCACATGTCTAGGTGCAGCAGGAGCGCACAGGCTGGGGGCTGGAGGGTGATCCCCTGTGTGTGTGATCCCCTGTATGTGATCCCCTATGTGAGATCCCCTACGTGTGAGCCCCTCTGTGTGATCCCCTATGTGTGATCCCCCGTGTGTGATCCCCGGTGTGTGATCCCCCGTGTGTGATCCCCGGTGTGTGATCCCCCGTGTGTGAGCCCGGCCACCGCAGCCCGGCCTGCGGCGGGTGCAGCTTCAGCACCACGGGCACGGACAGCTCCGGGGGCCAGGGAGGGCTGGGCAGCCCTGCCCGGCCCTGCCCTGCCCTGTCCTGCCCTGCCCTCCCCTCCTCTTCCCTCCCACTGAGAGGGCCACGCTGTAAAATAACTCTGGAGCAGAGCAGCGAGCTCGGGCTCTGTGACAGAGGAGCACTGAGGCACTGGAGCACGGTCAGGACTCAAACCTTAAATCCATTTCCTGGGTCAACGACCCCAATGGCAGGAGTCAGCTCCAATGCTGTAGGAAGGCAGTTGACATAGGCTTGCTCAGGGGTAACTTGTGCATATCAAGCACACGTTTCACTATAACCATCTATAGCAATAAGCCTAAACTCTCTTTAAAAGTGAAAATATTGCTGCTTTTATCTGAGAATCTCCAACTTTTAGTGAAGTGATGATCTCATTTGCTGTCTTTGTTTGGATTCACATTCATGCACTAGCAGCCCTGATTTGTGTCTAGGACTGAAAGTAGTCATGAGCCCAATGTAACCAAATACTTAAGCTCTAAAGTAGCTTAATCTAGTGGCTATGAAGGTAGAAGCCAGGGAGGATTGCAGCAAGAAAAGTTGTTAGTGATAGGTGGAGTAAGACAGAAACACTTCACAATCCAATTATTCGTAGCTGAAACAGTAGTCCAGTTAATGGTCTTGTCACTTAATTGCTAAGTTGAGGCATTCTTGATTACATAAGGTGATGGAACAGAATCCAGACTTGCCTAAATTTGGCAAAGACATGCATACCCTCCTGTGCTGTCTCTATTCCTTCACCAGCAGAAAGTCTGGCATATAAATCACAAGCACAATTAAATTACTAAATCCTGACTTCTATCACAAATTCACTGTAAAATGCTAAATAATAATTTTCAACTTTTATAGATTAAATGATCATAAATCAGCCAGGAACATTCATGTAGCTGTTGCCTAAAACACACAATGAAAAAAACCCTTACCTCAGAATCAGTCAGTTGTTATCCTACCTCATCTCTGCAATCCTCACATGATCAGAAAGATCCCTTTGTGTCAATATTTTAAGAAAACTTTCTTCCCTCTCCTCCTGTTACATTTTCTTTGCCTCCCTATTTCAAATAATCAGCAACTTCTGACATTACTTTCTAGAGGTGAATCCCCTAGTATCAGCAAATCTTGAGGCACTCTGAGCTATATCATTGGTTAGAGGAAAGTGGAAGTCCCTGAAATTGCTGCTATAGTAGCAGTCTGTTGTGGTGGTGGCAATGAAAAAAAGAAAAAAATTTTCAATTCCTCTTTGCCCTTCCAAAAACTTTTCAAATTGGGTGATCTAGCTGGTGGAAGATCTACCACTTAAAATAATATTGCAAAATATCTATATTTTGAAACGAAACAAGGAAGGCATTACCTGGTTGGTATCCTGAAGTCTACATTGGGTCCCAATTTATAAGCTACTTGTAGAGAAGTTGATCCCACGACTCTCTCAATAATTCCTTGGGAAGCAGCTTTTTCTATTTGAAACTGAGAAATCAGGTCAAAGCCTACAAGAAAAAAATATACATATCCATAATGTAACTTTCATTTTAATTTGAGAATTGTGCTGTCACAGAGCTGAATATAACCTGATAAAGTTTTTGAACTGCCGTTTTTTCCTGGAAAAGTCAGACTGCTACTTGCCTGGTAAGTCATCTTGGCCAATCCTGATTGTTGGACAGATATCAATTCTGTGACTGGCACCCAGAATAACTGGCAGTCCTGCAAAAAAAAGTGAATTTACTAACCACGTGCCTGCACATTGCCACAGATCATCTTATAAAATTTACTGAAGCAACTGTACAAGTATTAAGAATTAAACAGAGCTATAAATAAGAATAATAATTAGAGGTATATAATAATTTAAACTGTACTCACTGACGTATCAGAAAATAACCATCTTTTTCTAGAGAGTTCCAAGTTAAAAATGTAACTTGATTTGCTATTTGATTTTTTTTCAAGCCTTTAAATGAAAGTGTTATAATGATTCTTCTCTTGCAGAGCTGTTGAGAAATAGTGATAGTTTAAGAAGGCCTGCTGTGTAAGGAGGTTTTGGGTTGTAACTTTTTGTGGTTCAAGCAAACTTAAAAAAAAATTAAAGGCCAGTTACCTAAACCAACAATCTCCCTACTCCCAAGGAAACTTAAACAAACCTCATGCCAACTAAAGAAGTTGTTGTAAATCAGTTGGCATCTTTTCCATCCCCTCTGGTATTCCAAGCTTTCCCACTTTCCTCTGTGCCAGATTTGATCAGAAAATGAACATTCATGAAACTCAGGGTGGTGGCAAGAAGTCTTTACAGACCTTTTTTGTTTACCCAAATGAAAATGTAGTAGAAATTTTTTTTAAGGAAACTAAATTCTAAAAATCCAAATCTTCAGAATATATTTGTCAAAAAACATTGTCATGACCATAAGACCTACAAGATACCCAAAATTAAGGAAGAAGGAAGGAAAAATAAGCATTTATTTGAAGAATTTAAGAGCCGTGTACAAGTCCAGTACCAAGTCAATCTGGAAAATGTTAGCAGAGTGTGGGTATGGAAGAATGAAGATTGGAAGTTGGAAGGAGAAACATTTCTAACCTACAGAGAGCCTCTTGTATGCTGCAAAGGCTCAACCCTAAATGTGGGTTTCCTTCTGACAACATACGCTTAAAGAGAACATTCAGGTTGACACATTACACCTTAGAAAAGACCTCCTTCTATATTCTTTGATGAGAAACATGGCTGACATCCAGCTATTTATATTTTATGCACAGCAAATAAAGTAGAACTAGTTTATTGGCACAGGCAGCAGAAGAATATCTAACTGAAGCACTTTCAGAACCACTGAAAGACAGGGAAGGTCTGTGTCCTGTGTTTACCATCTACATCCAGATTTTAATCCTTACCTTAAAAACACATCTAAAAGCAAATTTAAAGCAATACATACAGCTCTTGCTTTTCCCGTTTTTCATATATATCCTTCTATCCATCCATCCATAGATAAATGCACATAGACAGCTCTCACTTTGTGTGATGGCTAGTTACAGAGGATTTTAGGTTTGAATAAACACAGAATAATTCTTTTGACATTCAAAATTACACAAAGATAAATGTAGATAAAATCTGTCTCCTTACTTGATTGGTGCTGGATGGTGGCTGAGATGAAAGACCACAGAAAACTACACAGGTAAAAGAAAGCTGTTATTTTCCTGTAAACAGAATGAAAATTCCAGTATGAATCTATAGTTTCTGACAGTTTTTGTTATTACATTTCTCCTCCAAGCCATGCATATTAAACTTAAAAAATACCAGTTGAGGATTTGCTAACAGATTTGACAAGACAATCTCTTTGACAAGATAATTTCTTTACATGACAAGGTTTTATTTTTGCCTTATAAGAAAACATGTCAATAAAGCTCTTTCTATTGTATAGTCCCCTCATATAATGCTGGCAAGCACAGATTTCACTGTTCTAATCTCTTATTTACAGATGTCTCTAAATCCCACTTGTTCTCTTACCAGTGGCTTTTCATCTTCCCTGCTGGATTTCTTCACTTCTCTCATGTGAATATGCAGGGTATATGGTCACACTGCCTGCTTCCCTCTCATTAGTCTGGCAGAGGAGTGCAGCAGTGGGTGCAGACAGCTGCTCCTGCCCCACCAGGACCCAGCAGAGAGGGAGGTGCAGTCTGCTGGGCTGGTTTTAATCTCTTCAAGGGAAGGAGGTGGAGGCTGGACAGACATGTGTGTCCCGGTGGGCTCTGAGGGCAGGCCTCAGGAGCCAGCTGAATATAAAGAAGCCAAGAGCGCAAATTAGAGGCTGCTTCTTTCACCAGCATGAGGGCAGGGAGATTCAGAAAATGTGAGTTCAGCAAATCCAGTCTCTGAATGGTGGGATCTTCTGTTCAGACAGGCAAGGGAATGAATTATATGTACCAGGAGGTGTGAGGAAGCTGGTGGTCCTGATATGGTGTGAAGACTAAAAGCTCTGAGAAGAAGGGAATCCCTGTCCTATAAAGAAGGTATTTCCATTTCTCACTGATTTACTCATCAGGTGACCTCAGGAGAAACCTGTCTGGTGAGGTCCTAGTTGTTTTTCTGAATAAAAAAGGTTATATAAAAGAGTTTTCATTTCTTAGATTCTAACCTCCAAGGCATACATATAGGCATTGTTCAGCAGACTCTTGTTCTGTTGTCATTGATAAAGCACTCCCTTTCCAAAAGGACTGTTACATTTGCTTGGACACACAAAGACATTTACACATGTTTGTTCACCTGGATGCAAAAAGAGAGAGAGAATCTAAATTCTGTATGCATGAAAAGATCAAGGAAAAGGTAATAAAAAGCATGATAAGAAAGAACATCCTGATAGGAACCACAGTCAAAATTCATGTACGTATGGAAAAGTATGCTTGGTTATTCCTACACATCACATATGTAAGGTTTCATCTTCTCTAGACCACTGGTATTCTGGTTAATAACACCCTAAATTTCCAGATTTTTCAAAGTGTGGAATATAGGAAATGTAATAATCTCTGCTGTCTGATAAGTGTCTGCAGAAATAACCGGGTAATGAACTATTCCCCTCATCCCAATTTGCTGTAAATCACGTTCCCAGTATTGGTAATTTCAGTGTTAATGTGGTTTACAGTTTTAAATTTATTGTTAGGAAGAGCGGGGCTGGATCACTGTGCTGGTTTGAAAGCAAAACCAGTGAAAGACTCCAAGTCAGAAAACACAATTTAATAAGAGGAAAAGAAATAAAAGAAAGTAAAATAAAAGTAATAGTACACAAAACCACTGACAGAGTCAGAATACAACCTGACACCCTGTTAGGGTGGTAGTGGCAGTCTAGATGAGATGATCTTGTCGAAGCAGTGATCTTGTAGAAAGGTCTGGTAGCTCTTGTCTCCTCTGGAAGTCCAGTGGATAAAAAGCTGCCTGTGCTGTCCCAAACCCTGGATTTATCCAGGTGGGAATGCTTGGCTCCTCCCCCTGGGCAGAGCATCTCACAAGGGGCTGATCTCATTCTATGAGTCATGCAGTGGGTCCTTGATGGCCCATTAAACAGAGATAACTCCCGGAGGAAGTTGTCTATGAGTCATGGGCAAGGCATTGTTAGGCTCGTTAACAGAAGATAAGGAAAACACTGCCCCACCTTGGCTCCAACGGCTCATGGGGATAGAATACAAACCTTGGGCACGATTTTACATTGTAACCTAGGACAATCACATACATGAACAGTTTGCCACGAATAATGTCTAATTTTGATGCCTAAGGCAGTGAAGCTTTGGTGACACTATTTTTTCACCCTTCAAGAGAAAGATACACCCAGGGACTCTTGTGGTCCAGCACAACTGTGAACATAACATATCAGCACCAGGATTGTCACATGAAGCCTCTGTCTATTAAAAAACAAAAAAAGGTGAAATATCAATTTGATCTCACAAGAAGTTTGCCCAAGTCACCATACACCTGAGTGCCTTATTCCCCCATGCAGATATTTCCCTTGTGGCATCCAATGGTACCCATAGGGCATGAAAAAAGTCTATAGGGAGCTGGAGGAAGAGCAGTACAGGAAAGCCACTTGAAGCTATAACTAAAGGGGAACATGGCATGTGAAGGAATGACAGAGAGCACCCAGGGCTCAGAAAGAATGCCAGAAGCTTTGTGAAGGAATGCAAAATAGTCAGGTGCCAAAACATCTCTTTTGTTGTCTATAAGCTGTGGCATTTCCTTTGCCTTTGAGATTGCTTAGTACTGCCAATTTATTTGAGGTAGTATTAAGGAAGAAAAAGCCATTCCAGTAGTTAGATATGGAATTAATTAGTACCACCTTACAGTAAGTTAGCAATATTTTTTGGTATGTGGTGTAAAGATGTCTGCCATCCATTTTGTCTGGGGTTATTCACACACACATCATCTTCTCCTAGAGGAGGAGTCTTGTTCAGAGAAATTAGGAGAACTCTGTTTCTGGGAAACCTATATTATTAGCAAAAAGATTAGTAAAATCTAATTTTGCTTGCATTTCATTGCAGCAATTCTCAAGAGTGGAACTTCTTTTATGTCTGGAGTATTTTCCCAATACAGGATCTTCAAAAGACACTTTTACTAAAATAAAACATGGGAGACAGTATGTAACTAAAGTTGGGAAAACACATTTACTATTCTTTTTGTGGGAAAAAGAAAAATTCTTTAGAAGACTAATAGCCTCTGGTTGCTCTGTATGCATTTTGATGTCTTCATCTTGAAGGAAACTCACAATCTAGCCAATATTATTCCCATTTCAAGAAAATGTAAACTGGGATAGATGGAGTATGTATCTTACACATCTTGCTGTCACAGAGACAGTCTCCATCCAACTAACACTCATGTTTAGCTGATCTGACTATTTTGATGTCACTCTAACATAATTTCATCGTTTTCTCTTCTTATAAATTGGACCAGTATAGATTTTTCAGAAAAACTCAGTGCGTAGTGATTGCTGTTTAGCCACTTGCTCAGGGATTCATCACTTAAACACTAACTGCTCATCTTTTGACAGTGGATTAATTAAACAGTGGTGACTTTGTTCAAATAGTATCTCCTGAAAATAAGCTGTGTAGGAATGTCATCACCTCACTAGCATGTGGAGGTGTGCTTACACACCTGACTTCACATTCCAGTCCTCAAATATGAGGACTGATTCCATATTCATTTTATACTCCTGTTCTTCTGTGTAGCTTGAGTTGGAGAACAGGTATGAATATACAGCTGTCTCTGAGAATGTGGCTGAATTGGAGAGAAATAGCAAATGGCTGGACCAACTTCTCTTGCAGATGTAAAGCTTGCTCTCTGCGATGAAAAGATTTACAGCAAGGTGGCTGCAGTTGGACTTTCAGAAGGTACAATCCAGCAAAACCCAAAAAAACAATAAAGGCATGATCTAGAGAAGACCATGTGGAGGAGAAGAAGGTTTCTCTGTTCAAGCTTGGTTTTTCAGCAATTTAAGATGACTAAATTAAGTGGAAAATCCTTTCCTGATGTTTATTTTCTATCTGGGCTTGAAGGAGCTCAATGTCACTAGCTCATACTTTTGAGCAGGACTTTTAGAAGGATCTAGGCAAGTTTGTTTTTCCCCTGAAAGTATCTGTGACATATATGCAGGTTCTGGGGTCTCAAGAACAAGCTTTGGCACTGGAAGAACTAAAGTCTGGTAAAGTGGGGCCTCTGCCTGTGTGAGTGATCTCATAAAGGTGCAGTGGTCCATGATCCCAGCCCTAAAAGCTCTTTCATGCACAGCTGGAGAGGAGAGGAGAGGAGAGGAGAGGAGAGGAGAGGAGAGGAGAGGAGAGGAGAGGAGAGGAGAGGAGAGGAGAGGAGAGGAGAGGAGAGGAGAGGAGAGGAGAGGAGAGGAGAGGAGAGGAGAGGAGAGGAGAGGAGAGGAGAGGAGAGGAGAGGAGAGGAGAGGAGAGGAGAGGAGAGGAGAGGAGAGGAGAGGAGCGGCAGGGAAGACATTACTTCTTATTTATTGCCTATCTCTCTCCTATCTCCTGGAGACCACTTCTCTCCCACGTGGTCTTCTCTAAATTGTGCCTTTATTCTTTTCATGCTACTTGAGTCTCTTACGGCCACGTTCTCTGTTCAGTTTACAGTAACAAAAATCCACGTTACACATTTCAACCTCCTTTATCCTTACCTACAGTGTAAGGGTCACTGCTCTCCCTGGAGTTTACCAGACCCCAGGATAAGCACATACCAGATTCTTAACATGAGTGAGCTTGTTGTTACGTTGTGTTTGGCTCTCTCAGCTGAACAGTGTGCCTGTGAGTGATGGCATTTCTGAAAGACCTGCTATTTATTAATCGTGCTAAGAGTTAAGGTAACTTGGACCTGGGACTGATCTCACTGGCATCAGGGGCAAAACTTGCACTGACTTAAGCGCCTTTTAATTAAACCAGCAACAAATAATTAAACCAGCTTCCTCAAGTGTAGGGTAATTGAATTGACAGCAAAACTATAATCCTTGTCAGGTTCCAACACATCATTGGAATTTAACAAATAATCTATTATCCAATAAATTCTTACCTTCATCATAAAAATGTACTTTTCTGTCCAAAATTTTATGAATTTTGGCATGGGAAGAAAAACAGCTTTTCTTTCCAAGCTGTCAGATGCCATTTTGCATAAAGACCAAACAGCTTCTTTCTAGTAGAGGTCACTCAAAGAAACCTGGGAATTCTTGGGGCCAGATTGTCATCTCCTCAACAAACTCTCTTTCCAGGTGAACCTCACTCTAATGGCACTGCAACCAATTTATGAACACCTATGCTGTCCGATGTAGTCTACAAAATTCAATAAATCCCTCAGGAGTGTTCTTGGAGCACAAATAGAGGTGGTCTCTATATGAAACCAGACAAACTTCCACCTTAGCTCTATGTCCCCTTGCCATAATATTTTTTTCTGTGGATGAGTCTTGCAGCTCCCATTACCTTTGGATGAAAGTCTATTTTGTGGTATCATTCCTATTTTTATTTCTTTCTAGGTCAGAAGATTTGTGTGTTGTCTCCCCGGGTGTCAGACAGAATTTATCCCCAAAAGTTACAGGCAGTGTTTCAGATTATCCAGTAATACAGGAGAACATATTTTCTAGTAGAATGGCAGAGAAAGTGAAAAGTTAAGCAGATTTCAAGTGTTACTCTACTAATATTGCAATGAACACTGTTGTGTTTCAGCAGAGATTATGACTCTGATCTCACTTAACATATATCTGTGTCCATCTACTGTTCACATTCATTCTCAAAAACTAAGATCAGAAAAAGGCTTTGCTTTTATTTATTAGTTATTTGCTGAGTATGAAATGTAGTGAAAATTTTCTCATTTATAATAGCAAATATTATTACCAAGAGCTGGATCCAAATTTCATGTAGCTAAAAAACAAACCAACAAACAAACAAACAAAAAACCACTCCAAGTTTTGAAGTATTTCCAGTCAGAATTTAATGAGTCTTGACAATATTCTTTTATATTGTTCTCTCTTATAATACCTCTAAATATTAAGATTAAAAATTAAGATTATTTTCTAGCCAAAATTACATTAACTGAACCTTTTGTAATTGTTGACATGATGGTACTTAGTTCTGTTGATATTTATCTCTAAATACTACAGCAAGCATAATTTATTTTATTGTCATCAAATACCCTTTGAAAGAGATCATGATACCAGTGAGAAAATATCTGTTGATTGAAATGGGATCAGGTTTTCCCTCACTTACACTAACATATGTGCATCACAACACTGATTCATAGGTAAAAATACTCATTAAAATAAAATCAGTGTATGGTTACTTGAGACAGCAACCAGGCTTTTCTCCATCACTCCCCACCTCTCTACCTGCCTTCCCCAGCCAGACTCAGCATCCTGCCTCCTATCCTCAGCCCAGTGGAGTTCCAGCTGCCTGGACCCAAGGACGGAACAGGTTCCACCCCCCATCCAGAAAGCATAGGATAAGAGATCCTGACAGGGTGGGAAAGGGAAGAAATATGCATATATTGCTACTTGGTTACACAAAATAGCAAATTCTATGGCACAAATTCTGATTTTTGTGGCATAAGGAGAAAAAAAAAAGCTATTTCACACTGTTGATGACCATGAGGATTCTGCAAGACTTTTTTCTAAAATGGCAAAGTCCTCAGATTTTCCCAAAGTAATTTCAGGATTTTCACAGACTCAGGGCATCACTATATAGTTTCACACTTATTCAAGTAGTACCTAAACAGCTCTGGGATAGGGACAGTAAGGTGCTCTGTTCATTTTGGAATGAAAGCTCTGATTCAACCAAGTGTGCTATTAAGACCACAGAAAATTGGCACACACAGACCTCTATATAGAATTGATGACATTTAGAATATGTATTTTCATCTTTGAGACACATATTAAAAAAAAAACTGTTCCAAATTTTAAAAATTGCCATTTTCTCTCTTATGAGAAATATAAAGGACATAAATATATATAACAATAACACGAGAACCCATAAGAACCTGAAGTATAATATTAGAAGCTTTTAAGTATTTAAATCTATATGATTAAGGTCTGCAATTTCATTGCACTGATTTTGCACTTCCAATTACACCTGGTTATTGACCTCAGCAGAGCTACTGAGTTGCAAAAAAATGTTCTGGACAGGAATTCATTGAGAAAAAACTAACAACAAATTTTTTTTAACATTATTCCTTTTGTTTTCTCCCAGTGAACCCAACATTATGCCACGATGGGCAACTTCTGAACAGTGTGCTGCCAAAATGAAAACCACAAAGAAGAAATCAAAGGGCAAATTTCATGATAATTTTCAAAGCAGAGGGAAGCTTATTAGTGAAGTCCCACAGAGACTTGTACAAAAGCCTGTGCCATTCATAATATTCATAAACGTGATCTGGAAGGCAGGTGTATAATGGGGAGGTAACATCTGCAGATAAAAGGAGTTACCAGAGTAATAAAAATGAAAATTTGAAATTACCCAAGCAATAAAAATTGAGCTGGCAGTGTGCCTTTGTGTCCAGGAGAACCAATGGGGTTCCTGGGGTGCATCAGGAAGAGTGTGGCCAACAGGGAGGGAGGTGATCATCCCCCTCCGCTCTGCCCTAGGCTACAGCTGGAGCACGGTGCTCAATCCTGGTCTCTGCAGTTCAAGAAAAACAAGGAGCTACTGGAAAAGATCCACTGGAGGGCCGTAAAGGCAACAAGGACCCTGGAGCATCCTTATTTTGAGAAGAGACTGCAGGAGCTGGACCGTTTTAGTCCAGAGACAAGAAGAGCGAGAGGGGATTTCATCAATACATAGATACAGCTCAAATACAGATGCCAAGAAGTTGGTGCCAGACTCTTTTCAATGGTCCCCAGTTACAGGATGAGAAACAGTGGTCATAAACCAAAACACAAGAAGACCCATCTCAACATGAGGAAGAACATTGAGGGTAGCACAGCACTGAACAAGCTGTCCTGGGAGGCTGTGGAGTCTCTGTCTCTGCAGACATTCAAAACCCACCTGGAGGTGTTCCTGTGTCACCTGCTCTAGGTGACCCTGCCTTTGCAAGGGTGTTGATCTCCAGAGATCCCCTCCAGCCCCAAGAGTTCTGTGATTCTGTAGTTCTGTGGTTCTGCGACTCTGTAATTCTGTGGTTCAGTGAAAGCTGATGGTATAAAGTGCTGGAAGTTCTCAAAAATACCTAGTAAGCTTTTCACAAAATACCAAATGAAATTCCATATAAATAAAGAGGAAATAATAGTCAGTGAACAAGTAGTCCTAAATTTATGGTGGCTTCTACTGTTCTAGAAAGTTATGTGTCAGCTGTGATAGGCAGAGCTATGAAAACATACCTTAGTGCTCAGTAGTAGGCAAAAAGCACAGTGCATGTTAGGAGAAATTAGGAAAACAATAGTGAACAAAGGAGAAACTATCAAACTGCTGTTGTATTAACCATGGTCAGCAGGGATGATCAAATGTTTGAACTGGTTTCAGTAGGGAAAACAATTAAATGCATAAGGATTTTTCAAGCCTAAAAAAATGAGATCTAATGAAGTCTAAGCACCATGGGAAAGTGAGTAAAGAACAGTTGTCACTCTCTTGCAGAACAAGGATTAAGTTTACCAAATAGAGATGGAAACCAGAAGTTTCAAAACAAGCAACAAACAGCACTTCTCCATACAACTCGTAGGTGAGAGGTGGAATTCTTTTCCAATTTTAGTATTCACCATTAAAAATGCTAAAATTTTTATGGGATCAAAAAGAGATACTGGCTGTAAAAATACATGGGTGAAGTGTTTCTATGTACTTGTGCTACATTTACCTGCTTCTCTAGGCAGCCGCTATTTCCTTGACCAGAGAAATTATGCTGGACCAGATGGACCTTTGATCACACATAATACAGCTGTTCTTATCTTTTAATATTTAAACAATTTCAAATGCTGAAAATTCAAGAGGGAAAGACTGCCCTTGGAATGCCAGAACACATTTCAGAGGACTTAGACCTAGTAGCACTCTTTTAAAAAGCCAGGCATGGACTGAGAAGAAAGGGAATTTTTTACTCATGTTTCCTAATATTTTCAGAGTACAAAGAGATATATTTCAGGGTGCAGAGAGATACTGGGATGGAAGTTTTGGTCTTGCACCTGAGAGGGTTCTCAAAGATCACCTCACAGACTGGATGTTAGAAAAGGACCCAAAACTGTAGAAACATAGAAGAATTTAGTCCAGGAATGATCCAGGGATACCACCTGGTCCAGCTTCCCCTCAATGCAGAATTGTATTACAGAGCCAGAAAAGGTTGCTTAGGGCCTTAGCAGGCTGGGACCAGAGTATGTCCAAGAGCAGAGATTCCAGAACTCCTTGGGGTGACTGCACTGTTTGTTTATGCAGAATTTCCACTTCTACATCTTAACACCTTGGAACCTGTGTTTGTTAGCACTCAGAGTTTCTGGGTCTCATTCCTCCCTCTCTTGCCTTTGAGAATAAATGCGAGAAGGACTTTCACTACCATGAACAAGTGCTTTGATAGTTATTTTCTATCTAGTTTGTACAGTTGTAAGTAGCTATTTCTGCAACAAGAGTGTGAGGAATCAAGTTCTCAGTTTAAGAGCAAGGTTTAAGAGACATGCAAGACCACACGAATTCAGAAAAATATATTTTACAGTGATATCTGGTAGATACTTCTGGAAAACTACATTAAAAACTTTTCTTAAGAAACAAAACAAAACAAAAGAGATAGAGGCTGAGCAGAAAGGTGTTTACCATCTTTTTATCTTGATTCGTGTTTTAATGGTTGACTTTAAAAAAGATTAGCAAATCTTTTACTGCAACTCACTGAAAGAGGAAGGTGGCATGCCTATAAATAAATCCATATTGATTATGTAATGGTATTCTCTGTCTCCCATGTTACTGAAGCAATTCTCTGAGCTACATCTCATCAGATATGATTAGATATTTCCTGTTGTCATGTGTAAATTAGTCACTCACTCCTGCAAATGTCACAGAACTTGTTTTGTTGCCTTCTCATTTTGTTATGTCCTGTAGCTGGATTGCCCAAGACAACTGTTGTTACTACCTTCTTTTAATTCCGATTTTTTTGCCACCAGTGGGCTCCACGTACAACTAACCCGGCAAGTCTTATTATCCAAAGATGCTATACTTTCTGGGTGTGTTTTGGTTAAATTTTTGTATGTTAAGGTTGAAGTAAATATTTTTAACAGTAAACCTTCTTGTAAAGCACCTCAAGATTTCTTACCTTTGCTTACAGTTGAGATGGTACTTTGTTCATATGCCTTCCTAAACTAAGTATCAATCTGAAAAAACCCTCCAGCAAAGGTATTAGGAAGATGGGCATTCAAATCTAGCTGCTATTGTGGCTTACAAATCAAGTCAGGTGCCTTCCCACAAAACCAAGTAGGAATGTCGCCTGTGTACAGGATTCTCATCTCCATCCACGGGAACTAAGCACAAAAATAATGTGAATAAAAATAACCTCACTACAATGTTCTGAAACGTCAAACACATTTCTTCACAAAACTTGAGATCTTGCCTGGGTTATACAGACTGTGTTGCATGCTGCAGTCACTCTGGAAAGCAGCCAGTTGCTGTAAAGATTTACAGCATACTTTAAATAGTTGAAAGGGAAGATGCGTGTTCAAGGGGGAGGCAGCGGTGCAGAGGATTAGCTATGAGAGAGGACTTCTGCCTCTTCTAGGTCAGCACTCAGCCTTACTCAGAATCAAATAAAAGTTGTTACCATCTCCTGTCTGCTAGTCCATGTGAAATGAATTAATGATCCCAGGCCAATCCTTAGCAGACAAAAATCCCACTGCAAAATCACTCTCCCTTCTGGAAGCTCTGCAAGAAAATTAGGACCTAGTTGGGCATGGAAAATGAACTAACTTGTCTCTTCTAACCAAGATCTTCCTAGGCTAGGAATAAAACCAAGTGGTGGGAAAGGGCTTGCCTGGAATTAGGCAAGCAGCTGCCTGCCTGGAATTAGAAGTTTTGAGGATAATCAGATGACTTTACAGGAGCGCAGTATTGCTCAAGCCTTTGTGAATGTACGTGGAAGACACAGGTACATGTGAGCAGCACTGCATTCAGTACTATGCTCAGTATTCAAGACAGAGGGTTATGACTGAATTTTTAAGACTATTTAGATCTGTGCTAGCAATTTGAAGGATCATTTAGGTCTGAGTTCTCTTGAGCCAAATCTTAAAATAATTAAGGTACTGGACGGAAGACCACAAATATCCTGCTTGTGTTGCAGTGTAATGAATTTACCAAAGGTGTGACAGAGACTCATCCACTAGCTCAGCTTTGCAGGGGGTTCTGGAGGTCCTCCAGTCCATCCCCTGCCCGCAGGAGGGATAATCTCAGGTGCTGAAGACCTGTCAAGGTTTGTTATCTCCAAGGATGGATGACTTGTTCCACCATTCAAATACTGTCTCACATGGATACTTCATAAATATGCTTAGTTCCAGCATTCCAGCTGAACTACTTAGCAGTCCTGGAGCACAGAAGTACCAGCAAAAATGCTTGACACAGTCAGCATATAAATATGGGAGAGAACTTTCTCTACATTCACTGTCAGGCTATCTCCTGTAGCTCTAGGACATATCTCTGAGTATTGCAGATGTTTTGATGTAATTGAGAATAATACTCCAGGGCACTGAACACAGTCTTCAAGGTCACGCAGCTCAAATTTGACACACAATGTTCTCTGGTTCTGTGAAATTTCAATAGGTCTTTTCAGGAAATTTCCTATTTTGAAGTTATCTGTGTCTTTAAGCCTCCTCCGTAATCTCATTTAATGCCGCCTGTGGAAAACTTTTTTAGGATGAGTTCAGGTCTATATTGGAGAAGCCTTTTCTGGCATAATAATGACAGAGTGTGGGATTTCTTGTGACATTTTTATACTGGAAAAGTTTCAGTGTGTATATATATACATATATATATATATATACATACATACACATACAACTACACCAGATAAATGGGCTTTAATCAGAACTGGCATAAGTGAGTCCAAGAAAAGCAGAGCTTCATTGCAAGGAAATTACCTAAACTGAGAATTTTTTTCCAGTATGAAGAGGGCACAAATAACCTGACTGCAGCAACCCAATTAGTGAACTGACTTATCTGTCCAACAGATGGAGTTTTACAATCACCAATGCTCAGATTCTCACACTATGCTGTTCATTCATTATAAATTAAATATAAATTAAACTAGTTCTAGCCACGTATTAGTACTGCTTAATATTGATAATTCCAGATGGATATATGCATGATGTAGATGAATTAATTATTGACCTTTTTCATCTTTATGAGTATTTAGGTTGTTAAGACACACAAAGTCAGTTTCTATCTTTAGTTATATTACTGAGATATTCAAGAAACGTGATTTTTTTTTTAATTTTTGCTTTCAAGTTCTCTAATATTACCTACACCTTGCTTAAAGATAGTTTTGCTGCAAAAATATCAGAACAATTCATTCTATCAAATACTAGTAAGCTTTACATTCTTGTATTAACTATTATACATTTGATGTAGATGACCTTTCATTCTTTTCTGCACTCTGTATATTTGGAAGAAATAATAAAACACACAATAAGTGTCCATCTTTTAATTACAAAAAGACATTTCATTAACTTCTCCATTGTGATCCCATATTTTCCATAAGCTGACATCTCTTATTGGCTTAATACTGTGGATTTTGACGAGTTTTCATTTGCTTTGCAACACAATAATCCTCTTATCACAAGTGAAAAACTCTGAAAAACAAATGCAAGTGCAACAGCCAGGAGAGTAATTATGGACTGAGCTGGGATAGCTGGATAAAACGCTGTGGACTGATGGCCATTCCTAGCCTTACCAGAAACAAGATCCATTCCTTTGGGGTTTAGCTCCAATTTCTCATGTTTAAGTCATGCTCCTTTATGGTATCTTTGCCTTCTGCCCTGATGAATCTTGCATCACTCTCAGCATACCATGTAGCCAGGAGCACACATGGAATGGCTAGACTCCAGTCACTCTCTACAGATGGAAGAAGAAATTGAAGTTTGATCTCTTATATGCTGGACATCTGGGCAGACTTGTGTGCTATTACATATAAAATAGGTGTGGTGGTAACATCACCTGTAACCACACTGATAGTTGATTTGAAAAGGCTGGAACCTGATCATTCTCCCCAAGATGAGGTGGGAGGGCCTGATCACCAGGCCTTGACTCCATGTTCTGGATGCCAGATGTAGGGAGGAAACTTCTTCAGGTCTTGAGTCAGAGACTTGAGCTCTAGATGATGATTTTAAGCATGTTCCTATTGGTTCCCAACAGGCATTAAGGTACGTCTGTCTCTCTTTATGTTCACTGAATAATTCCCCAACCTGGATCCCTTTAGAGGAGGAGAGCTGCAAAATTATGATTTTGGGTATGCATGCAGTTAAATCTCTTGTTTAGTCTGTATTCTTTTTAAAAAATTTGGTGGGCATTTCAGTTGTTACATAATCTTAACGTTTACCCTGGGAATTTCCTGGGAGAGTTATCTTATGAGAGTTATCTTATTTTGTACAAATGCTTCGAACCAGTATGAAAAAAAGGAAACGCAGTGAAATGGGCTTGATGGAGCACATTAGTTGTGCAAGAGTCTCCAGAATTTCCCAATGCTTTCTGTTGAATTAATCCTAAAATTTTATTCAACCAGCTATCATAAACTGGTAAAAAAGCTAAAGAAAATAATTAATTGATTGACATTACCCATTATTGGCCACATCTTTCTGTTTTGCAACCAGGGTTGAGACACTGCAGCTTTTTTCTTTGTTGGGGGTTGTTCTCTTAGGTATATTGAACTGGATGGAAGCCAAAGATAGAAATGTCTGTAAATTATCACATGTTCCAGAGCAGTAATAATCTCAGAGTGTCTCTGACATTCAGAAATAGAAAGATATTGCTTGATAGAAAGGTGTATCTCATAGCAAAGAGGCCAAGAAAATATTGTAAATGCTGCAGGAGTGAGAAAATGAGTGAGTACATACCATGCTGTATGCACATTCAAATGCTATGGTCTGGCATGTGGTAAAAAGGAGATAGAATTAGGTTTTCTTGCCTGAATTATAACTGCATTTATTAATATTTATAAAGTCTCAGAAAAATAAATGTCAGAGATGCTGAATTCATCATTACTTACTCAGTGAAATAGTATGTTGATAACTGTGGGGCACCCAGCATTTTGAAATGCAGATCCATAACATTTTTCTTGCTGGGTAAATGTGGAGTATTACCCTGTGAATAAATACACACTCAGGACTAGTGTGAATACAAGTTTTCTCCAGTAGTTCCTGAAAGTCACATTTATACCATTGTTAAATATGGTTGAGGCCTGAACAATGTGGATAGCTGGCACATAGGGTTGGACCAGAGTTTATGTTCACGGTGCAGGCACATCATGTAAATCCCCCCAGGCACTGGTACATTTCCATTTTTTACCTGTGTAACCATCCAAAAACATTGCAAGATCAATGGGCATTTTTCCTTACAGCATTATCAGCCACTTTAAATAGATGTCCCAAAGAACACACACCACGTTTCCTGATTCAGCTGAGATTTCCATTTCTCTGGACATACTTCTGGAAGTGAAGTGAAACTGCTAAGGGCTAAATGTTGGATCATGACCTTGGGTTGCAGTTCTCAGCCCAGAAGACTGAGTGCCAAATGCAGGTGAAAGGACTACAGTCTCCAGAGAGAGCAGGAGCCCATCTCTGTAATCCAGTAATGAGGAATCCTTTAAACACTTAGGGCTAGAACAAATTTTACACCTATTATTTAAATGCTTTGTAGAAACAACAAAAAATATGACTCCTATTCCAAAAGGCTAAGATTAAAATGTAAGAAAACACTGAGAGTGGCAAGTCTTTAATGGGTTGCAACTTTAGACATCTGATTTGGAGAGGGTAGATACTTGATACTGTTTAACGAACAGGGCCTTTGAAGGAGTCTGCCTGGAGTAGCAAGGACTAACAACTCCCTGGAAGTCCCCCAGGACAGGCCTGGCACTGCTGTGGCATCACTGGGGAAGGGCCTGATGCCCCCAAGGGTCTGACACAGGGTCCTGAGCCAGGGCAGGGGTGGGGGAAGCCAGCCAGGGACAGTATCAGATGAGAAATAACTATCAGGTTGAGGGAAGAGATTGTTCCCCTCTTCTTCACTCTGGTGAGACCTCACCTGCAGTGCTGCATCCACTCTGTGGCCCCAACATAAAAAGAATGTGGACCTGTGTGCAGGATGTGAAAAGTCCAGAGCAGGACCCTGAAGATGATCAGAGAGCTGGAGCACTCACCTGTGAAGGCAAACTGAGATACTTGGGCAGGGTCCAGGTACACCTTAGAGCTGCCTTCCAGTGCCTAAAGGGGACATAAAAAGCCTTTTACATGGGCAGACAGTGATAAGACAAGAGTGAATTGTTTTAAAATGAAAGAGGGTAGAGAGTGTAGTGAGGCATCAGAGCAGGTTACCACAGAAGTTGTGGATGTCCCAAGTGTTCAAGGCCAGTTTTGATGGGGCTTCAAGCAACCTGGGCTAGTGGAAGGTGCCCTTGCCCATTGGCTAGGACTAGATGACCTTTAAGGTCCCTTCCAAGCCAAACAATTTGATGATGATGTGAAGTATGGCCTTCACTTAGAGGCCTCAGATTTTTAGGTGATACATCCAGAGTCACCAGATTTCCCTGAAAAAACCTTAGTGCCAAACCCCACATGACAATTTTAACATGCAAAGGAAGAGACTCTGTCCACAGGGAATAGCTTGTCTGGGAGTGACTTCGGCCACAGCTATGCCAACTCATTTAATAACTGATACATCATGAGAGTATGCAGTCTTTTTGCTATTTAAGCCCAGAAAATTAAGAGATTTAAGCCAACATGTAGTTCAGTAAGTGGCCATGGGAAGTCACTCCAAAAAGGGCTAACTTTCTGGAAGAAAAACACACAGCTTCAGGATTTGAGATGAATGGTGATGGGTAGGGTAATATCTGGTATCAAAAAGATTAGGAGATTGAAACAGCAAAATCACAAGGGTAGAGAGATCAGGAGATGATCAATTTAAAAGAAATCTTTTTTTGCCTTTTCTAGAGAAAAACCTGGACTGTTTTCAGAGCACAAATATGAGTAAAGTAAAAGAGAGGGAAAATTTAGGTAATTCCTAGGAAGTGAGTCATGTTAGTGAACAGAGCCCTGGAAAAAGGGTATTTTCACTCTGTGTGAAACTTTGAGTCTAAGAAGTTTGTGTGCTACCCAGACTGTGATGGAAACTTCCCTCTATACATTCTAAGGTCACTGTCTTAGAAGAGCATCTACACTAATGGAACTGTGCACTAATGTTCGTGAGCTGCCTACAAAACAATGGGAACAAAAATTCAACTCAGAGGGATGTTAAGAAAGATTGAAAGAATAGCTGGGGGATGGAAGAGGAGACCCAGGTGAACAGCCTGGAAAACATACGAAGACAGAAAATCAAGAAACAAAAATCCACTCAGAATTTAAAATTCAACAAGTATGAATGGAAGACAACATAAAGCACTTGAAGCCCAGCCAGGAAAATGGGTGCTCAGATTCTTTGCACTGTTTCTGCTGCAGTTGTTCTGCAAAAGAAATATCAGCGTTTGGCAAAACCAAGCATGTTTACAACATTAATACAGATTTATACATTTCAAAGCATACAACTAGACTTTTCAGTACTGCTCTCTTTTATTCTCTTCCCAAGTTAGTCCTCATGATGTTCACAGAAATCAATGGAAGTATCTCAATTTTCAGAGATGTAGACAAGACTAGGATCTTGCCCAGGAACATTTATTTCAAAATAGCTGATTGACACCAGATATGAAAGCCCCCTGAATAAGTAATGAATTCTTTCATGTGCCTGTTTGGTCTGTGTGTGCCTACTGCTTGCACAGCAGATGTTGTAAGAGCTGCTGGAGGGAACACAGAGACAGCAGACAAGTAGGTTAAACGTAAGCAGTGATGCTAACAGGGTTTGGGCAGCACCTATTCAGTGAGCCCATTAGCTGTGAAAGGCACTCTGCTGTGAGACAAGCTTATGTCTGACCAAATTTTTTCTCACTGAACACAGAGATATTTTAGAATTTTTATGTTGTTCCCATGGAAACTTTCCCTATGTCACTCACATTTTTCTTGCCACAGGTCACATCCCATTTCATCTTCAGTTATTATTACTATTATTGATGTAGATGGCAGTTGCCTTATGACTTCCTTGCAGAGTGCATACTCCTATGGTCACCCTTTAAGATAAAGATATAATTGTCATAATTGTTAGGATTTAGCTGTCATTCACTTCTTGTATGCAATATGGCAAGGAAAAGATCCTCTTGGGCTTGGTTTGCCAAAGCAAGCAGGTTGTTTCAAGTACAATGATCTAAAATAGAATTGGATGTGGTTTGCCTAGGATACTCTTATTCCAATGTCTGTAATGTTCTGATCCCCTATACAGCTTGTGAAAGGTCATTAATTGTACTCACATGGGCCTATTATAGGGTAAAATCCACAAGTCAATTTGCTGCTTAGTGTTGTGAAATACTGTATTTGTGAAAAAAAATGGCCAGTTTTGCTTTTCTTCATTTTGACTAGCAACATTCTAGTTGTAAACATTTTCAGAGAGATGTTGAAGTGCTCCTATTATGTTTTTTTTTCCTTTTTCCTTTCAGAAAATTTTTGCCTGTTGGATGCACGTCACTGTAGCCCAAGATAAAACAATTTTGGATCTTGAATGAGTAAAGAAACATATTGTAATTATTTGTGTGTGTGTGTTCACACTTTTAAATAGATGCAGTTCCACAATTGCTTGGCTAGAAAATAGTTTAGCAAAATATCCCTCAGAGAAGAAAATTGTATGAATGTGTTGACGAAAATCAGTTTAGATCTGGCCAAGTTACAACTTGCTGAAAAAAACTTTTTGCAAAAGCAATCTTTTTCTTTAGAATGAGTACTTAAAATTGAAAAAATACTGCACGAATGCACAGCTAATACAATTACCTATTTTCTCCAATAGCAGCTGTTTCTCTAACAGCTCATTGTTCAGCTTTTTGCTGCAGGCCTTCCCAGTTGTTTTGGATAAACAGCACCCTGTGCTTCTGTATACCAAACATGTAATAAGATAGAAGAAAATGCTATACATTTATATTTAAAATACAGAAGCAGCATGTCAGTGTGTATCTGGGCAATCCTAATGGATCAGACTGAGATTTGGTCAGGGCTGATGCCCTGTTTCCTCCAGTTTCTACAAAGGGGGTTACCCAGGCTCTTTTAAGAGAATAGAAAACTCCACTTTTTAACAATGCACTATTGTCAATTGTCTGCTACAATTCCTTATCACCCACAACAGAGCATGAGATACTGACAGGCAAGGAGTAAGAAGTTAGGCAGCAACTCCCACCACAGCTTTTCCTGTGGTGAGCTGGAAAGGGTGGAAATAAATAGTAAATTATCTTTTTGTTCTTTCACTATCTTGCAGCAAGAGTAGTCCTGACACATCTCCCTTTTACATGTGCTTTTAAGATATTTTTTATCATGTATCCTTGTCTTCTTGCTAAAATATGCAGTGCCAGTATTTTCAGGCTCTTAGTGCAAGAGACATTGCTCCACTTTTGCCATTTTTCTCATTCTTATATAAGGTACAGACTCTCTGAGTTAGATTGATCTGCATCGTACAGAGTACGCACGTGAAACTGCAACACTCGTTTGGCTAATAGCCTTCTCTTCTTATTTGAATCATTTTCCTCCTTTATTTTAACATGGCTTTGTTTTTCAGTGCCTGGATGCTTGTGAGCGTCACACAACTCTTGCTACAATTTGTTCTTCTCACACGAGACGCTGAGCTCTTTTGCTGGATTTGTAGGAAACAAGAGGCAGGTCTGTGAGTGAGAACAGTTTTCAACTTTCAGCCACAGAAGAACATCCATATTGACAATGCCCACCACTTAATTCTCAGTGTCTTTTATGTCAGATGTATTTTTTCCTAGCATTCACTGAATGTATTTTTGTAGCAATACAGAAGTCATCACAGTGGAAGAAAAAAATATTTTTGAGAGAACTCTACTTTTTGGAATTTAGGCTTTATTGAAATTATCAAAATAATAAGATCAGTATGAGAAATATCTCTCCTCCCAGCATTTCATGTACCTCCTCCTATGCATCTTCAATCAACTAGCTGATTTAGTGAAAGAGCATATTCATTATCCTATACTCTTTTTGAAATAGTAATAAATTAAAAAACTATTTTTAAAAAATGTCGCTCTGACAGAAAGCAGGCAATGACACATAACTGACACATTCTCCTAAAGCAATGGCCAGACAATACACACCTTTGTTAGATCTCTTCCTGACTGTAGTAGAAGTACGAATATATGTTTTTTATAACTCCTGGTTCAGAGAAACACCCAAAGATTATTTCTTATTTCCTCAGGACATAATGTCCACAAAGCATGAAACCATGTCCTGCATTAGGATGCACAAGCCATCATGCAAGATAAGACAAACATATATAATGCTCTATTTGATAAATATAGTATTGTCATTGTGTTACCTTTAAATACTCCTCTTTACTGGGACATTAGACAAGATCGGACACAGATCAAACAAGTTAATTATAGCCTTACTCCAACTTCCACAGATCCCACAGTATTATAAGAGGAATTTATTTAAACAAATGTTTACTCTAAACAATCTATGCTTTTTTGGAAGTCCTTCTATGGAATAAGTCAACCTACAGAGTGTCCAGGAGAGGACAAGATATTCAGAAATAAACTGGGATTCTTTTAAGAGCAATTCACTTAATGAAAACGGGAAGATTCCTGAGCCATTTAATTTCCATTAACGCTAATTATTCAGAATGGATTTTTCATCATTCCCTAACACATTTAAAAGTCAGGTTTTCTTTTTAAATGCATTTTAAAATCTATTTATCTCAGATGCCCAGAGTGTGTCAGCTCTCTGTATTCACTCCAGATCTGCCGTGGCTCTATTGACATATCCCATACGTTGGGTTTAGATTGTAAAATCCTCCACTAAATTTCACAAAAATAATTTGCACACACTTGCATAGCCCAGGGCCCTTATCATCTATGCATGACCATCTAAGCTAATTTTAACTTGCAGAGTTTCTTGAATACTCTGCAAACCCTTAGTTGCCATGGAAACCCCTGCACCTCCGCTTGCACGTATAAAACTTCCACAAAAAATCCACACAGGGAAATAGTGCCTGGTTTTAGGTTAAATGCTAGTTAGAGGCTACAAATATTACAGCTCTCTTAATCACCAGTATCTGGGCATTTCAGAAAATGATGTGGTTTCATCCACAACAGAATGGGTGAAACGATCCTGGGTGAATGTCCTGCAAAATAGAAAGAAAATCATGCTCTATTGTCAGCCTGGATAACAGAATTTTAAAAATTGCAAAATTTTAATTAAAAAATGACCACTTCTTGTTAAAAAGTCGTCTTGTCCACCATTATTATGCTAAGGATAAGCATTAGAAAGAATAATGTTGTTTTCACTTGTTCTTTTAAGAAGTGACTTTTCTGAAGCAAACAGGCAGCTGGAATTTTGAAATGATGTCTTAATAATAAACACTTCAATAAACTTTTTCATACTGATCTGGACAAAAATCATCTGCTGAAATAAAAATGCAAATAAGAACCACATTAAAGCATTACTAAGTGGCCGTAAATATGTGTTGTTTCTGGTGGCTTTTTTAGCAAGGCCAGACTAGAGAAAAGCAACAGAGACATACCAGCAAAAAAGGGGAGAGAGAAGGAATGAGAGCCAATGAACTCAGGTAGGACTCTTCCAGATGTAGATTATCAAGGGGTAGCATTTTAGTGCATATTTATTCTTTCTGTATTGGTTGTATCCAGTGGTTAGATCTGTGTTTTTCCTGCCTTCACTTTATATTGAAATGTATTACAAAATATATTCTAGAATATTATAAGCAGAAAAAATTCCTTAACCAATGTAAAGATCACAAAGATTATCCCTTATGTTCCCACTGCAATGGTCATAGATAATGTTGCCTAAACCGTTTTGCCTTTTACCACCCCTCTGGACTTGGCTGTTGCTGCAGTACGTTAAATCTAGATTAAAATCGATGCATGTCTGACTTATGTCCCTGGTATTTTCTGACTGTTTCAGAGAGTTCATTTAACCCCTCTCTCTTTTATTTCTATGTTTATACATGGGAGACCACATAACCTATTTCCAAGGGCTACTTTTGGTATAAAGTAATTGCATTGTAAGCAGATAAAAGAATGTCTATACTAAGCATTATTGCAATGAACATAAATATTATGGCTAAATCAAGAAATTAAGAAGTTTTTTTTTCTTTGTTTTTTATGATTTTGATCCCAGCTTACATTACTTTGTAATTACTTTGTATTGTATGAATTTTAATCAGAATGGCTGTAAACCTTTTGTATATAAAATAAATAAATATCTGTGGTGCAGAACTCACTAGAGCCCATTAAGAAATAACACAAGAGATAATCCTCTATCAATTTCAGAAGATTATCTCTTCCTGATAAGATACTTCATTATTGATTTCTTGCTTGCTGAACTCCCTGGGGTCTTTCCATAAGGGATGCTTACCAGCTTTTAACTAATGGCATTACAACATCACTTCCACCTTCTCTTTCAATGTAACAAAACAAATCATCTGCCAGGGAACATCTGCTGCAGAATATGAAACTGCTGTGTTCACCTTTATGTTAATGGACAAAGGCCATTAAAAATGGAAAACTAAAGTCTTTATCACTTTTAATATACGTCCCACCTGATTTGAAAATGAGCTCACTGTTCTGAAAGCATTTGGTTTCCTGCATATGGGATGTGTTTATACAGCTGGTTTTCAGTCCATTGGCTGATGATGACATCAAATGCAATAGAAACAGAACACACATCAATATCATCATCTCTTTCTTATAATTAAAACCTTAATCCCATTTCCTACCCCAAACAGAGATGTAAGAGCATTATGAGATGCTAAACATATTATGTGTCCTTTTAGAAGTAAGACTTGATTAAAAGTCCTCATTCAGGTCAGTTGTCCTCTTAACCATAATGCTACAAATTCAATCATCTAGCTGAAAATGCACTAGGCATAATAAATGTATAAACTTTATAAACTTTCTTTTTAGAAAAGAAAAGTGAAAAACATGCAGAGGCCTGAATCCTGACTTGACAAGGGTCATGCTTGATTTCTTTGCTATTAACTTTGCAGTGAAGGAGGGTGACTCAGTGAAAATTCACAAAGTGAATCCTTTGACAAAATCAGCAATGTCTAGCACACTCCTAATAAATTCCATCCAAAACCATGAACAGATGTTCCAAGTAATAAGAAACCAAAACAGTACAATTGTATGACAGGGAGGTGTATTTCATTTTGATTTTACAGATGAATAAACTTAGGGAAACTAGCGTACCAAAGATCAGACAGTGCAACAACAATAAAACCAACACATAAACCCAGAGTTCTGAAGACTACAGTTCAAATAAATGAAATTTTCATATTTGCGTCATGCCCATGTAGGATATGAAGCTGAATTGCTGAATAATGCTATGAAGATGCAACTTACCACGTTTTTGAAACAAGGTGTTTCAAAAGGACATTTGGCCTTTGTGCTGAACAGACTGGCTTTCTGAATAGTTTGAAAGATTTTTAAAGTGAAAAAACCACCAAAGGATGTGTCATGAGATATCCTAGTAGCTCATGGGCATAAAACTCTTTTTAAGAGGTATGGACATCGTTTTTGTCTTTTCTCATATGTCTGTGCGTCAGCCGGCATCTGGATTTATGAAGCAAAAGAAAAGTAACAGGTGAGGAAGAGAAAAGTGCTTCTCCCATAAATTTTTGTTTGATCCAAAGGGATGAGGTTGAAAAATAAATCACATGCAGTATTTCCTCTATGACAGTTATTTTATTAACTTCCCTAGCCTTTTTCTTAATGGTTTCATAATTTTTTTCTCTGTGGGTCTTGGAATTTTGGGGAGAATTTGGGGGCTTTGTTTGTTTGTTTGTTAGATGGATTGTTTTGTTTTGTTTTGTTTTGTTGGAATCACTTTGCTAGGGGAAGGAATGGAAGAAAATAATTCAATGGAAATCATGTTATGTTGCATTAACTGTAGCTGCTGTATCAGACAGCTTTTGCTGAACTGGGAGCAAAGTGAATTTGGAGGACATCATCTTTATCTCCTTATCTTTTGATAAGCAGCTATACTGCTGCCAATGCCAATTTGAATGTTTTTTGCTCCTAATGTCTTTAGCTATAAGCCCAGGTACTTAGATTCAGATATTTTTTCACTGTCTGGGTAGACACTATTGAACCCTCAAACATCTGATCAATTCTCTGATCCAGAAACAGTTATGTGCCAGAGAGCATTTAATAACTGCTACCACAGAATGCCATCACAGGGCATCTCAACCTCAGCATTTCAGCCTGCAGCTCTTGTGATGCTCATTCCAAACAAAAAAGAGAAAATTTGGGCTGACTACTCCAGGGCAGGCAAGGTGTTAAGGAGGGTAAGGCCGCACAAACAGAGCATACTAGAGGCAAGCAGCTTCTCACACATCCCAAGTGCAGCAGCTTCCACACTGCCCTTCACTCTACACTAGTAAACTTCCTCTTTCCACTTTGGCCCCAGGAGCTCTTGCATGTGCTTTGCATGCCAGTAATTACAAAGTGTTTCAAGACTCTACATCCAGTCTAGACTGTAGATGTTTTTCTCTACCTCCCTCTCTGCTAAGTCATTAATCACTCTGACATTCTCATCCTCTCTCATCCCTCCATTGTCCTTTCCTTTTATCCTTCTTCATGCAAAAATAAAACTGTTCCTTATTTTCATATTAAATCTTTTTTATTCACATCCAGATACCTCCATTCATATGTCACAAATGGTTTTCCCATCTTCCCTCCATCATGCCTGTTTAAGACTTCAGGTCCCAGAAGCAGAAATTCCTCATGGGTGTCCAAAGCCTAACTGGGAGGATCAGCACTACTCTAAAACTGCTACTAGAAGGATATTTGCAACAGTGATACTTAGAGATTGTAATTGAGTAAACTTGTTGGTGATTTGCAACCATAGTACTGAAAAAAGGCATGAGCAGCAAAGTTTAAAACTTATAACAAGTTGCTGAATGATACACTGACACATTACAAAATGCAAGGAAAAATAATTTATTGAAATCTTGAACAAACTTAAAAGTAAAAATGTGACAGATTTCAGTGCTGAGGTATTCAGTTAAAACACATACTCATCTTTCTCCTTAAAAATTTTGGTAATCTTCTAACAAAACCTACCTCAAGCAAAACTCAGCCTACCAAATATTTGTCTCTGAGAAGCAAAACCACTCCTGTCAAGAGAGTAAGGCTGATAAAGTTCAGTTGTGGCCTCTCACAGTGAATAGATGCTATGGACTGAGATGTGAGGCAGTGGATGAGATGGATGAAGCAAACACTTTGATTGTTACTATGTGTACAAGACTTGCCAAAAGACCAGGGCAGCTCCTTCATAGCAACTCACAGTTCCTACAGCCTGTGTACCTGTTAAGTAGAGACAAGAAAGAATGAGGTGGTAAGAGCAGTTTGTTGCTTCTACAGAAGTGATTTCAAACATTCATTGATGTTTGGCATACATCAAAAGCAAGTAAATGACATACAGAAGATCTGTGAATTATGTCCTCAGAAAGTACATGGGTTTAGATTATCTTTAAACACAGGCATTTGTACATGTGCTGCTGTCTTATACTGCAAACTACATTCTCAGCAGCTGTGATGTGTCACACAACCTCATGTGATCATGGATGCTTCAAGAGAGATAGATGTCTCAATCCACATTTTAACTTTACATTTTTTTCTCTATCTCTTCTACACAGTCTTACTGCATAGCCTCACTGCCTTGTCCTCATGATTGTCATCTTCCTTCTGTCATGGATTTTGGCCTTCCTGCAGCCTCAATATTGGACTTGATCTGAAAGTGTCATGGGAACAACTGGGTGCAGGCAGGAGCAGGCAGTCCTACCCAGCAGGCACATCCAGCTCTGGGAGAGGAGGCATGTGCTACATGGGCATGGGCTTCTATTGCAAAAAAGGCAAGGTCCACAGGTGAGAGAAATTCAACCATGTATGAGCAAACACAAAGAACAGCCTCCTTCAAGACAGACAGTGGGAAGGCATTCAATATTTTTGATTTTTACTGTTTCCATTTTAATTTATGCCAACTGCTAACTATAAAGCTTTCTGGACACTTCACATTTTCTTAAACCACCTCAGTTCAGCTCTTCTCAGCATTGTTACTTCTTTGTTACCTTCCTCTCCTCTGGCCCATTTCCTCATCTTTTTCTCCATATATTTATCTCTCTGTCCATTAATTCTCTTTTTAAAAAGTCAGCCTCAGGAACTGAAAAATCCTTCCATTTACTTCATGGAAAAGGAATTGAAAATCGTGGAAGTAGCAGGGTATTTTCAGTTTCTCTGCTTGTAGGATTTATCCTTTCCTCGAATGGTTTCTCTCTCTCTTCTGTTTGTAAAAATTTAAGAAAATAGGATTGTTTCCTAAGGTGGTTTGCATGATGATGACATTTGGTGATAGAAGGCCATCCAGAGTGGTCTCTAACACACTACAATATGCTCTTCCTGTTGTTGTTTTTCAACAATGCAATATATAAAGATTATGTTAGAGATAACCAAAGGCAACCTCCTGTCACAGACACTACTCCAGTTAAAAGGTGATGAAGATGTGAATCGAGGGCAGCTCATTGCTTACCAGAGTGGGATAGAAACTTTGCCATCTGATGATCATAGAATGTATTACTCATAAATACATGGTATGTGATAATTGTTTAATATATGTTGATGACTTTCACAACGTGTGATCAAGTAATTTAGAGGATGCAAGTAGATGTTGAAAAGGGCAAAGAAAATGTGGGTATTGACACTGAACACCTGTACATTGTGTGTTAATTGGTGAAGGTAGAATTTCCAACAGTGTTCATTGGCCATGTTCCTCCACGCTTCATGGTTGTTTCCTTCTTATTTCAGTTTCCATACAGCTCAGAAAGAAAGAATTATCCATCAATAGCAATACATCAAATAAAACAATAAAAATGGATAAGATCTTTCCTTATGTGAATAGATGACCATCAAATGCTTCAGTGAAAGGGCACCTAATATAAGAATTCTGAATCTGTCCACTTCATCCTGGCCTGAGCTCAGTCAGTGTTGCAAAACAGCTACTTTTTCTCTTCCATATCCTGTACACTACCTCACAGATAGCAAGACAGCCACACTCCTGGTGGGTTTCAAATTGCTTATTGGGTGCAGATTTATAACATAAAAAGTAAGAAAAAACCCACAGGCTGCAGAATATACAGCACAATTGTAGATGGGCATTTTAAGGGAAACTATGGAGCAAAAGCCAGCTGCTGCAGGGTGCAGATGGCAAAGCCCAAGTCAGAGTTCAGTTGCCTTTGTGGCAGCTGTCACATAATACTATGCAGCTGCTTCCTACTCCAGCTTCTCAGATAATCACTGAATACATAGCCCAGCAGATAAATATCTTTAGTATTATGGAGGAACACTAATTATTTCTTTACAAGATAAGACATGCTTGTGAAGTTTATATTCAGTAAATTATGAAGTCTGTTTTGTCATACTCTGGTTTTGTGATTACAAAGTAAGTTTTGGTAGCTAAAGAAGAGGTGTTGCCAAACATTGTTATTAAGCAATCCTGAACCCAGAGCTTACAGATACAGAATTTATTCCAGTTCAGTTTTAGATAAGTACATACAGTGAAAGGGCACCATTAGCTGAAGTTTTCATGCTGTTTCACACGTCAGAAGTTCAGCCCATGGGTTAAATGGGTCACTACTTCTACCATGTCCAGAAAACATGGCAAATAAGTGGTTCATACAGTGCTCACCGGCTGTTTTATGAAATCATTTCATGCTCAGATCTGGTACAGAGCTAGAAATCCTAGCCTGTACTAATTGTTTGGCTGGTAGAGCACACAGCCTCAGCACTCTAACCTAGGATACTCTAACATATTAATGCTCCCTTTCAGTACAGGACCAGCACATTTTGCCTTTGTCTCTTCTTTTGTGCATGCAGCTTTTGGCAAGGTCATTTTACAGATAAGGGAGGTAGGAGGTGCACCTCAAGGTGGTAGTTCTTAAGTTGTTCAGAACAGGGACCTCGTTTGGGAATTCCATTGCACTCTCCTAGATCTCCTGGCATAGCTTCCTCAGGAATAATGAGGTTTTCCACAAGTATATAAAGAATGGGTGAGATGAGGGAAGGTGTGGTGAATAATGAGATCTCATTCTGACATGGAGATGACCTGTGAGGATCAGATGTGGGTGGAGTTCACAAGGCTGAAAATATTCCCAAGTTCCCCAGGATAGACAGAACCCTGACTTGCTCTTAGAGTTTCAGTTTATCCCAGGGCTGGGACCATTCTCTTTTCAGTACTGTAACAGTCCTTTGGATAAAATCCTGATCTTACTGAAACCTGCTAACTCCTCCAGTCCTCTGCAGGACTAGAGTTTTAGCCTTTATTGTTTTTCCCCCTAAATACATGTATGTGTGTATACAAAAGAAAAAAAATCATAGATATTGCTGTTCTATGTCCATCAAGACACTGAACACATAAAATAGGTTTGCTTCCCTCTACTCAAACAAGAACTGAGGCCAAGTGTTCATTTTTATATAAACTGAATACTGTGACTTTCAAAGACAAATAAAAATGTGGGATTTTTTCATAATAAATTGGTATTAAATTTTTGAAAAATATATTGTGCAATCAAAACTTTTTTATTCAGAGTTATTTATAGTTAATAGTTTCTGAATGTCAGTATTTGTGTCCCAGCTGGGGAGGAGAACCATCACAGAAGCAAATAGAAAATATAATATGAAGAGTATATTTGCTGTGCAAGCAATCTTCCACAGTGAGTAGATGCATAAATGTGTTTGGGGAATGACCTCACCACTGTATGTTGTATATATTCACCAATTATAATTTTTAAACCTTAAATAGTAAATTATTTTTAAAAATTAAGAAATATGTTGTATTTTAATAGTCCTGATTCTAACTTCTGATTTCCTTCCACTCATTTTAAATCTTATAAAATACAGGTTTTTTCCAAAGTCAAACCCTTCATTTACACAGTAAGGAAATAGTATATCAATATTGTAAAATCAATATACTGTATCCTTCTGAAGGCAATATGTCTTTGCAGTGCTTGTTTTACTACACACACACTTTAATGCCAGAAAATATTAACCTGATAATTGCTGCAAGTGTGCAATAAAATATGACTATGTATTATTAAAACATGAACAAAAAGTCTTATACGCCCATCCCTTCTAAGAAATTAAACAATATGATACAGACCCCACTTACCCTGCAGGTTATTGAGAGGCTGCATGTAATGCCTTTGCTGTCTCAAATAGAGTTTGATACCTGTTCAATCCAGTTTGCCTTTCAGGCATTTCTAGAGATATTTAAAATCTCTGCACATACATAATGCCTTCTGGCTGAAAATGAAGCTATTATCACACTGAGTTTTCAAAACTGCTGAACTCTTAGGCATTCATGTGGCCTGTAGTACTTCAAGGAAAAGTCATACTGGTTGTGAACAGCTCAAGAGGTTTTTTGTGAACACTGAGATACACAGAATGTGCACATCTGTAATACTCAAATCATGGAAGAATATGGAAGATAGACTAGAGTCCATATGCTAGTTCCCCTTTGTTTATATTGAATATAATTGTATTTAGGACTTTTTGTTAGTAGCGCTGCACTCAATTTATAAAATCTTAAATCAATGTGATGAGATAGCACAGCCTTATCCTGTGCAGTAACCACACACACAGACACACTCTGGGCCTCCTATCTCTTTGTTTATTGGAGGCATAAAGGAGCTGAACTTTTAAACAGACAATGTAAGAAGATCTCTAGAGTATGTCAGAAATTCTGATTTTTATGTTTTTCTGAAAACCACCTGTCAAACCTTAGAATGTGACATGTTGGTATTGCTGTTATGTTGTATTCTTTCTATATGACCATAATCATAGTTCTGCTGTTGAAATATTTTTCTTTCCTTTAAGTACTATACTATTAAAAAAAAAAAAAAAAAAAAAAAACTGAGGAAGTTCTAGGTTCAAATGTCCCTTTTACTACTGTTTTTGTACAGTGTAATATTCAAACATATAGGATCTGTCCTGAGGATCGCCAACCAGTTGACTCTTGTTGGATCCTCTTTTAACCTTACAATTCAGTTGACTCTAAAATTTCCTTCATTATACCAATATTTTACATATTGCACAACTTGTGGCACTGATATTTTCCTCCTTTCCTTTAAGGTGGGATATCACATGATACTGTTGTTATACCATAGTGGTTATCCATTGGAGCTGTACTGCTCTTACCTTTGGTAGAACATTTCTCCCTGTCTTTAGAATTGAGATTTGGTTGGCACTCCAGATCCTATATAATATCTTTCAGAAATGTTTAGGACATTATATGCACTGCCATGCATATTAATTTTTGACAAATCCAACATTTTATCTCTCAGCTCCTGAGAATTCACTACAAAGAAGGAGCCCCTCTTGACTGGGGACTTGAACTTAGGAGCCTGTGCAAAGCGTGAAGGGACATATTTGTTTTCATACTGAGATGGATGTTTATGTAAATCACAAGGCAAACAAGGAGAAACTGAAAAATGGCTGGTTTATTGGAAGAGACTTGGAGTCATTTCCCACCATTACCAAGCTTGTTCTCTGTGAAGCTGGCATTTATAGTCTTGATGCTGGCACTCATTGCAGGCTGTTAAGGGGTTCAAAAGATCTGTTGTCATGTTTGCTCATATTCCATAATATGTTTTAGATAGATGATTCCCACAGGTTTAATCCATTTTTCTCACTCAAAGAAAGTGTGGGATTATCTGCATGAGCCAAAAAGGATACTCAGCACAAAAATATTAGAAAACAAGTGATTATTGAGCTGATGATCCTGCTACTGCTGCAATGAAGCTGGCATTGCAGTTTTTACCTAAGCCAAGAAGTTGAGATAATTTTCTATATAATGAGATGAGAAAATTTCTATATAATGAGATGAGAAAATGAGAAAACTTATGTTTCAAAAAAGATATTTTTCCCCCAAGTTTGCTTGTTAAGTGTCTAATCTCTAAGTTTATCCATAATAATGAGAGATCAATTAATCTGAGTAATAAATTCTGAGACAGTGGGTCTGGGAGCTAAATTTCTTGAAATTGCTGACCAAATTACTACACAATTTGTAGCTGGAATGTTTAACATGCCTTATGCAGTGGTAAACTACCATTTTATTTGGCAGTGTATTGAAATAAAACTGCTACATAGAGAAACCTGTCTTCTCATTTAAATAATTATAGACCTACCTTTTTTTTTTTTTTAGTGAATCTGATGGCAACAACTGCACACTGTCAGTAACACAAGGCTATCTTTCCACATAAAATTACTGGCTGCATTTTAATCAAGAAATTAAGACAGTTCAGAGGAAAGTGACAAAAGTAATTAGACCCAGGAAAAGATTTCTATGTGGATAGGAATAGAAAAAATGAAGTTCTAAAGGACATGGATAAGAAGAGATGTGAAGAAGTGAACTTTTAAGGATAGGATATTTTCCATCTGCAAGCTGTGGGGATTCTCCCACCTTCCCTACTTTTGAGGATCTTTGTAGGACCCCAGAAACTGGAAAAAATGTTCAGTCACTTGCCAAACTCTGCTGTGTCAGTCCAAAATTTGCCTAAGTCTCTAACTTAAAATGCATACACTGTCTGCTACTTTTACCCCACAAAATCTGGAAATACCTTTCTACCTCTTTCATAAATATTTTCCATGTTTTAGAAGTTCACCATTATAATTAGGGAGAACCACTGAGACCCCTCAGAAGTGTTTGGCAGAGCCTGCAGTCTACATCTAACCTGCCTGACAAGTGACCACAGCCTTGTAAAAGCTGGTCTCCCCTCCTTCTCCATCAACTGCACTTGGAAGGTGATGCCATTGAGGAAACAGAAGCAGACAAAGGGAGAAGTGAGTCCCAGCTTACCCAGTCTAGAAAGAGGCCAAGGACCCTTCTTCCTGATGTGTTGGCATGGCCACTGCTCCCTCTGCCAGGGAAAATCCCCCACTGTTAGTCTCCAATAGCTGCAGACTTAGTGGCACGTGGCTAGCAGCAATGTGGGTAAGCATATTAACCATTCTTATAAGGATTGCATAGTGGCTATGGCAAGGGATGACTGACAATGGATGCACCTGAGCTAAGGCTTTCTGCATCACATTTCAAGTCCATTGCTCTCCTTGAGAGACAATATGAACATAATCATTTTCTATTTTTTACTGTTAATGCGATACTTGCATGCAGTCAGTTGTTATTTTCTGAACTTGCACAAGTCTTCTTTCACTTGGAATATATGAATGACATTTGAGAATGGAATGGAATGACATTGGAATATATGAATGACATATTTCGTATGGAATATATGAAAAACTGAGGCAATAATACTAGAACACTCTTTCAATGTACTATAAAAGTCAAAAAAATGAGCTTTGTTTCCCCAAGAGAAAAGACCTTTCTGGCCTGAACTGTTACTTAAGAAATGCTTCAATGTGGATGTTCCAGTTCAGTCATTATATTGGTGCAAGCAAAGTACAGAAACCCTTTTTTATCAGCATTTTTTCTTATCTCTTTAAAATACTGTCCTGTGCAAGACACTGTTTAAGAAAGTGCAACGCAGAAAGGCAAATATGCAAAGATAGGTATATGAAGGAGGTGAGCACAACTCCTCATCCCTACACCACCAGCATTTTTAGCTCTTCCATGATGTCCACACTTCCTCTGTCTCTATCAGACTACCAGGCCACACCACATCACGTACAAATGTGTGCACATGAATAGGTGTGGCTGCACAGATGTGCAGGAAGCAACCAATATTGAAGCAGGACAGTTGTGTTGATAGCAATGGCAGGTTTGTGTGGGTGAAAGGAGACGCATTTAGAAATCTAGGACAACAGGAAACAATGGCTCACTAAAGCCATGTGTAAGAAACAGACAGCTCATCTATTAAGTCATGATTCATGTGCCAAAGCCCCATATCAAAACTCAGAGTAATTACTGTTGAGTCATGCAGGCAAGGAGACGAGCTCGGAGCTGGCACAGGTATTGCCAAGAAGTGATACAGCAGCAATCACCTGGGGTGGGGAGAAGGGAGGTGCCGCTTCAAAATCTTGGGCAAGGCTGAAGGCCACACAATGAGATCCAAGTACCAGTGTTTATTTTAAAAGAAAACATTTTCCATTTTGTCTGGATATGAAGAAAACCTTAAAAATATAACAAGCTACCTGCTTTTTGGTGTACAGCCTGATATATTAGCTTCATTAGGAGTAAGCTGTCCTGCCATGTCTCTCTCTGATACATGCTGCCAGCCAAAGAAGGAACATGTACTGTGGGAACAAGCAGAGGCAGAAGTGAGAAGGTCAGACTGTGCAGTTTAATATGGAAACTTCATAAGTTTCATAAAGCTTGGCCTTTCTCTGGCTCTGGAGAGGCCCTGTCCATTCTGGGCATGATAATCTCCATGCAAAGATCTATCTGCTCACATTTTGTTGCTCTCTTTTGCATGGTGACTTTGCAAAACTATGAAAAGATGATTTATGCATGACGTACAAGAGTGCTGGCTATGAGTCACAGTCAAGATGCACGAGTTCATTCAATGTTCCACACTTCACCAGTTATTATTTGAATTCACTGCCTTGGTTGAAAATTCCTCCACTGCTTTGCACAGCAAACAAATAAAGCATAGAGTTAACTAAGCTACCTAAGTTAACAGGGAACACAGCCACATGTCCTTAGGAGGCTTGTCCTGACACAGTGAGGGATGAAATGAAGTGTGCTTTGGGGAGCTGGTAGACCTCAGGAGCATGCAAATGCCAAAGTGTTCTGTCAGCACTGCCTAATGAATCGAGCATTTCCAGGCATGCCCTGTGCAGCACAGGCTCAAAGCTGATGTAGTCACATGGGAGGGAAGTCTCATTCTGAGGCTGGAAGGTACTGCACTTCCTCCTTGGCCTGTTGCTGCTCTTGTAACGTTCCTGTGTGCCAGGATGGAGTCTGTCACTGTAGACCAGATTTTTGTGGATCTTCAGCATCTGTTCCTTTCTCTATCGGGAGTGTCACATTCCTGGTGGCTATTTAAACCTAAATTGACAGGCAGCCAGGTTCCTCCTACATGAGTTTATTGTGGCAGCTCCCCATTTTCCTCTTTAAAATGCGTGGAATTCATAGAAATGCATAAACCTTGATACAATCATTTAAGTTAAAAAAAAAATTCATCAAATATATTCTATTGGAAAATAGATTCTATTGGAAATAGAAAAGTTTTAGTCAGATTTTTGTCTCGTAGGTATCTAAGTGATTAAATACATGTTTGGGTAATAGATTTCCATTATTACTCTGAAAGAAAAATTAATTTTTTCAGTCATTAGCTAAAATAAAACTGTATTGTTATTTTTCAAGTAACTCTGACTTCACAATCTTTGTTTAGGGAGTGCTGGTTTGAGATTTTCAGAATCTGGAAATGAAAAAAAAGGAAAATAAAACAATTCATTAAGAAGTCCTAATGATTATCTCTCCTTACCCTCCTGTAGAAAGTTTATGCTGCTGCTGGTGGCTTTGCAAATGTGTCTGTTCTTGGAGGAGCCTGAAAAATCTTGGTCTCACATGGAGACAGAAATAAAAGCTGTAAAGCTGAGGTAGGACAGAAATCCATTTATCAGCTACTCTAGACTTCTAATCTCTTTTTTCCCTTAATAAATAGAAAAGCCTAATTTGAACATATCAGAAATACCTGAAGATATGTGTATAAGCACTGTGGAAAGGTAAATCATCTTTACTATATTACAGATAACTGATGCAGTTTATTAGCCATATATTGTTTATTATCTGTGTATATTATCTATGAAAGTGGTAGCTAAGAGAAGTTATGAGGATAAATTTTTCAATAAACCTTCTCCATTTAAACTATATTCAACAGAGTAACTTTTTATATTTTCAATGTTCAAAATGTGTTTCAAATAAATCCAAATAACATTGCTCATGAGAACCTTTCATCTCACTAAATTAATGAAGAGTTTCTGACTTTTAAGTAGCTATTCAAAAATGCATTATCTTGTTTTCATAAGCTTTTTTCTGTTAGAAAAGTGGGTGTCATGTGAGTCATTTCTTTTTGAGTTGCATAAGCCAGAGACTTGTGTATGACAGCTGGCCAAATTTACTTCTCAATTAATATAAATAACACAAATAGATACTTTCCTTAGTTAAAACAAAAAAACCCAACAAAATCAACAAAAAACCCAAAACAAACAGAAAAACCAAACTAACAAAAGAACCCCCGCCTTGCTATAGAGTTCATAATATGCGCTCAGACAATAAGGGTACCAAAAAATTACTACCTAGAGTGTGTTAAGATATACAGCATTTCACACGTAACCTGATAAGAGATATATTGTCTCAAACATTTAAATAAACAAGATTTTCACCCAACAAAAAGAAGATAAATTATACAAACAACCTTGGCAGAAAATTTTGAATGGTCAATGCTTGTTTCGACATAAAAGAGTTCGAAATGTTACCAACAGGAAGAAAGTTTCCAGTAAGAAGAAACTTCAGCAACCTTTTAAAAATGGAAAATTGGTACAATTGAAAAAGTCCTGAGAGCAGTAATGGGTCTGACTGTCCCTGCCTACCTCCCTGGGTGTCCCTGCCCAGCACTCCATGCCAGCCCCCTGGAGCCACCATTCCCTGCTCCAGAGAGGCTGTGGCAGGGCTGGTCTGCAGCACCCCACAGCCTGGCATGGCCATGGGCCCTGCTGAGCTGGGCCCCACATCCAGGCCTGGCCACAGCCCAGCTGGGGCTGCCTCAGTTTCCTGCTGCTCCTGGCCAGGGCAGTGGGGTGGGCCCTGGCTGCCAGAACCTTCCCTGCCAGACCCCTGAGGACTCCATGCCACTCCATCTCCAGAGAATTGTCCCAGGTGCCAGAATAGGATGGCTGCATCACAGGGCTGCTTTCAGTTCTGCAAAAGCATACACCTACATTCCTCGGCCAGATTTCTTCACAGTGCTTTTGTTTTTAATCAACGAATTTATGTTTAAAACACAAACTCATTAGAAAGCCTGCCTTTGTGAGGTAAAGAGCATATACATGCCAATGCTGGAAAGGCAGGGGTTTCCCATCCTTCCCCTCAATCAGAGGAACAGCAGATTTTGTGGACTGTTTCCTGACCAATATCAGGTACCTTCATAATGTGTGGTTATTCATGTATTTTTAACTTCCAACAGAAAACTTCCAGTAAGTATGTCAAATGAATCACAATGTTCAAGGCTTGCCTGGTAGAAAGAACTACAAGGAAAGCTGAAGCAAGTAAAACCTGTAAAACAGAACAACACCCAGTGCCCCAGAAGCAGCCTCAGAAGGAGTGGAAGGATGTGATCCCACAGTTGCTCCCCATGCTCTGGCCAGTGCCACACAGCACATCCTCATCCCATGGGTTAACTTCTGACTCCAGCTCAACCTCTTGTCAGTGAGGTCCCCTTCTGCAAACCTGTTTTCCACCCAGTCAGTGTCTCAGTTGCTAGGTTGTGCAATATTTTCACATCCTGGGTGTGAGACTGCATTAATTTTTGGTGAGCTTCTCGAGGTTTCTCTTTATGAGGTCTCCAGCCTTACAGCATTCCTCTTCAAGGCAACCTTGTCCTCCAGCACACAGACTGTTCCTCCCACTTTGGTGCTATCTGCCAATTTGTTGAGGGTGTGTTCCACTCTATTATCCCAGTCATCAATAGACGTCAGTGTTGAACAGTTTTGACCCCAGCATCAGTCCCTGGGAAACACCATTAATATCTAGACACCAACTTTACTACAAACATCATGAGCTCATTTCTGCACCCGTGTTACAGTCTACCCGTCTGGAAGAGACCTCCTCAGTTTGTCTGTTAAGATGTTATCAGAGAATGTGGCAAAAATCTTGCTAAAGTCAAGGTCAATGATAGTTACTGCTCTCCCATTATTCACAAGGCCAGCCATTTCATCACAGAAGATACTCATGCCAACCAGGCATGATTTGTTGTTCATTAATCCATTACAGCCAGTCCCTTTCTGGGCCTTCATGCACTTGGAAATGGCTTCCGAGTTAATTTGCTCCATGAACTTTCCCAGAAACTGACTTGGGGCCAAGTGTCCTGTAGCTGTCCTGTAGATAGAGCTTCCATTTGTGCACTTATGAAAGTGCCTTTTTCTTGTCACTGGGAAACACCCCTAACCATCACTGTCTTTCAAAACTGATGGAGCCTGGTTCTGCAATACAGTCTGCCAGTTCCCTCAGCATGCAGTCTGCACCTATGGATAGCTTTACATCCAAAGTGCTTAGTAGGCCATAATTAGATCCTCTTTTAGTATGGTAGTGTGTCTCTCCTTCAAACTCAGTCAGCAGAGACCTAGACATGTCTTGGGAAATAACTGCTCAGTAAAGACTGAGGTGAAGAAGGTACTTATTCATGGCTTTCATGTTCTTTTTCAACCACCCCACTCAGCAGTCAGTCTTGCTGACAAGGTACCTACAGCAAATGTTTTTTACATTTCTCACCAGGTTTAAATCCAGCTGAGCTTTGGCTTTTCCCTGCATGCCTGGGCAATGCCTCTGCACTCCTCCCACGTAACCTGGCCCCACTACCACCTTATGCACACTTTAGCCTTAGTGATGTGCTCTGCTTTCAACCAAGCTGGCTCCCAGTCATGCTAGAGTCCCTGCTTAAACATATTCAGGAGTTTTCACCAAGCTACTATATACAAGCTTTTTGGTTCTAAAACATGTAGATATTAGCAACAGCTATTTTGAACAGCTTTGATGTGCACAAGTCAAGAATACATCTTTGTCTTCCAGATTCATCAATAACAATAATTCTAAAATAAAATGAAAATAGTTATCTAAATTTTTTCTTCTTCCTAGATTTCTCATATTTATTTCTTACAGCCAAGTATCTAAGAGTCTTTCCTGCTTCCTTTGTGTACAGCTATATAGATAAAGTAACATGCCATCAGCCTGTGTAAGTAAAACATGGTAAGTCATCCAATAAATAACACACTTCTACAATAGTCATCTTAACTATTTTATTGACTATTAGAAATTCAAATTGCTTAACTGTTTTATCTTCATTAGTCATCAGTTTGATTTTACTCTTGTAAGTCTTTTACTCTGATATATCTTGTATTCTAATACACCTGATGTGTTTTTATATACCTAATATGTTTTAATACACCATAGCACAGATACAAGAGCTGTGCTCATAAAAGCTTTTGAGTCACTGATTGGTAGAATCATGCACATTTTTATGCTTTGTTAAAACATCATAAGTCAAACACAAATGACATCTTCTCATTTACTGCTTTGACTGCTGTGTAAAATCAAAAAATTGTGAAGAAACTTATAAAAAAAAATTCCAAAGCATTTTCTTATGAGAATTTGAAAAATCCATAGAAACCAAATCACATGACTCATGAGATAACACATAATTATCTTTCAGCTCTCTTATTGTCTGTGTTTATGGCATGAAGGTTTTTCACCCTATGAACTGTAAATCTCTTTAACCATGCATTCTGCCTTTCATCACCTCTTCACATCTCACAGACTGAGCAGGAGGAGGATGTGTCACTATGAAAGCTACACAGGTAGCATCTAAGTAAGGACAGAAATTGGGGGGATTAATTTTTCATAAGTGATGTGTGGTGACTCAGTGCTTCTGTTTGGAACTACAGTCCTTTGAGATGAGAGCATGACAGAGAAACTGTCTCTCCCATCCAAGTGCCCCTGGCCAGACTTGCATTCTGCTTTTGGCTCTGCTGTATCATATTGACCCTAACCCCAACAGTCCTGAAGGTGTAAAGGAAGCATTTCAACCTAATCACCCCACTCCCAAGACTGACAGCAATTTATGAATTTGTCAGATGTCATTTCTTTAAAAGATATGTAGAATAAGTGGTTTGCAAAATGTTACAAAATCCAGATACTTTCACAATGTAAGCTTGTAGCTGCAAGTCAAGTTTGTACCTGAGCTAAAAGACACATGGATGTAGCAGCCAGCCTTCTGAATTCCCTTGTGCTTGTATCAAGGGAGGGTCACTGCCAGTCAGCCTAGGGATGCCTCATTTGGATTCGCATTGCAGATCTTGAGGTGTAAATGTAAACTGTTTGATAAATGAACATTGGTAAGTTCAGTCTTTCACCCCAGATGTGCTTTGGTAAAGATCAAAGTTGTATAAAACAGAGCTAGAAATGGATTATCATCAGACATATTAATGACTGAGCCTTTAAATGAAAATCTCAAAAAAGAAAAAGAAAATGTATATGTTTGTCAGCTGCAGTGGGTATCTGAGACTGACCAATAAGGACAAGATTTTTCCTATGTGCTTTTAAGAAAAGTATGAAGCAGTAATCCAGAGTGTTAGATACATATTGTATTTATGATTATTGAGGCTACTGAAACTGTAAGGTATGTTCACTCTCATCTTTTCCTACTTTCTCCTAATGATGCATCCCTATCTCACCACTCACTATGCACAGAGCTGGGGAACCAGCCCAAGCTGTGGATTGTCCTGGAGGAGCCACGGACATGAAGGCTCAATGCTACAACTATTTTCCAGAAATCATGATCCTAAATAATGCCAAAGTGCACATATGCTTTTGGGAGCAGAGCACCCTCTGCACTCATTTTATGAAACTCAGGATGAATGTTAATGTATATTTGGTCCAGCAGGAATCTGGATTCCCTGAAGATGAATGAGGTAGAAGTAAGGTGGATTTCTAGCCTTCTTGTACTCCTTGCAGGATTAATACTCTGTTTCTTCTTCCAAGTATTGAAGCAGGAGCCCTATATCCATAACTTTCCAGGGTTGGATCAGCAGAGCTTATGCTGGTGTTGCTCACTGGAAGTTGACAATGGGACATTGGCACCGTGTCCATGTCACCTGGGCAGGAGGTGGTACAGATGAGAGGCAGATGCCAGGATGCCACATGAAGCCCAGGTGCTTGGACCCTCAACCTGCACCAGCACGTGTTGAGTATTTGGTTCTCTGCTGCTACTCTGAAGTGGGACAATCCTTGCTTCCTAAAACCCTCATCTGTCTTTCACCTTGGATTCAGTATGTTTCACGTTGCTTAGAGAGCCACACATTTCCAGGAAAGGCTGATCCTGCTGTGCCTGTGCAGGACCAAGAACATGCATGAACAGTAAAGCTGCTGATCCTAGAAAATGCCAGAATGATGATATGCTCCATTAGCTCATCCAGTTGAAAGAGTGAGGATGGTGTGAAGCATCTCGGCTGGGATGGTGCTGCACCCTGTGGCAGAAGAGCCAAGGGCAAAGTTTACCTTGCAGACTGACTTGCACACTGACTGAATGCCCCCAGAGACATAATCTTTACACTCATTAATTATTTATCAGGAAATAAATTTATAAAGGATTCCATAAAATTACACTTCTCATTACACAAGTCAATTATTAAAAAAAAATAACAAAGTAAGGATGACCTAAAATCTCTGGCTATTGGTGTTAGGGTGCCGCATAGGGCATTTAAAATTCTTCTGTAGTTTCATTGCTGGCCATTTAGTAACACTGTCAAGGTGTAGAGGAGGCAGCAACCAGAGTCTGAACCCAATGCTGAGTGAAACTAGCAGTATTTTCTGTAATTCAGACTGTTTAAGCAAGTTATGGACCCAAAACCTGCTCAAAGTCAATTAAAATGTTTCCTTTGCTAGGATTCCTTAAATTTCCAGTAGAGACAGCTTCTCTCTGTTAGCTGGCTGTATATATCACTCACAAGGGTCCCTTCTCCCTACTCTTTTTCAGGAGAGTTCCACTGACTTGAAGGTTCCAAATGAAGAGAAGACACAAAATTGCTGATATGGTGCTACTGTTTTCTAGAACAATCATTGCTTTTGGTCAGTCCTACTGGACAAGACCCTCTGTAAAGTGTTCATATGCTTACACTCACCTCTGATGCTTCTCGTGTTTGTGGTGGTCGTTTCCATCTATGCCACACTTTCGGAAATCACTGAGTTTTCACTTGATTATCATCTAGATGTGGTTGATAATGATAAACAGCATTTGGTAACTAGAGAAAATTATCTAAATATTCTTTGTGCCTAAAGAGAGCTCTGGTTCTCCCCAGAAATTCTATGTGTTTGTTCCCCTGGATTATAGAAAAATTTTGTGACAAATGCAAATATTCTTTTGATGGGTGTTACATGAATTCCTTTAAAAGAAACTGAGCACATGATTTCCAATAAGAAAACAAATTTGGACACATCGTCTTTGGTAATCAGGATGAATTTTTTAAGCTGATAAAAAAGAAAAAAGGGCACAAGTAATGTATCTTTAAGCTGATAAAAAAGAAAAAAGGGCACAAGTGACTTCAAAATTTTACACATTATTGTTGTGTATGTTGTGCCAGATTTCTGACTGTGAAGAAGATGAGTGAAAGTTTCTTTGCTTTTACTTCAATCTTGTTGACAGTATTTGGCTGACTTCTTTTCCCTAGTAAGGCCAGATCAAGCTGCCCGTTGTTTAATTTTAAGACATGAATAACTAACTCCACTTGCTTCAGCATCACCAGGCATTACAAAACCCAGGGTTTTCACCAGCTTGTGGATGATAGCATGGATCACCTTTGCAGCAGGTCCAAAACGACAGTGCAAAATCTGAGAACTGCTAAAGCATATAACATGGTTTCTTCATGCCTGTTTATGTGACCATCAGCCTTGGCTTCTCGGGGCTCTCCTCCCAGCCTCTGTTGCCCTGGCAAACCTCTCATTGGATATAAATGGTATAAAGTGGTATAAGGAGCCAATAAAAAACTATTTTTATTTATATTTAGTAGGAGTCATTCCATGATCATTTATTTCCTGGGTTGAGCTTCCCATGGAAGCAGAAGGAGCTAGCCCCACAGGTGTGGGATGAAGGTTATTTAAGACTTTGGAAGAGGAGAACAGGAATGTGACAGCCCAAACCTGATGTCAGTTTAAGTTGCTGTAGTACCACAACCAATAGGCAAAATATTAGCTAAAATTGCTTTCAACTGTTATTACACTTGTTACCTTTCATATGGATGGTTTGTCTGAAACACCAGCTGGCTTCTTCCATCCATCTGTAGAAATTATTCTAAGCTGTTACTATAATGAAACTAAGCATGGTGGGGGGAACATTAGTGGTCTCAAGAATACATAAAAACCCCTCCTGTCTTAGAAGCTCCAGGGTGTTCTAGTGGTAGTGAAGAAATCTTTTGGGTTTTGGTTTGTTGTTTTTACAAGGCAGCCCGCAATATTAAACTAAGCAGATCCATCAGAGTCACAATGTATCCCTGTAGTATAAAGTATGCAAAAAGGTAAAGCAATTGATCTAACAGTGTTCTTTCAATTTTATACTAATTGGGATTTATAAGAACCAACTGTGTTGGCTCCAAGGCACTGCCAGAAATTAATAAGCCATTTGGAAAACTTGAAATTACTACATGAAGCACAGAACAGTAAAGGAATGGGGGGTTGGATCTGAAACATGAAGAAGTTTTAGATGCTTTAAATGAAAACTCACTCAACAGTACCATCTGAACCCCTCCTTTGCTTAAGTGTGTTTTCTGCCTAAAAGACTAACTTTTCTGCTAGAACCTGTGGGTGTCTAGATTTCCATCCTAGAGGTCTCCATACACCCCCCGTGGTAGTCCACACTTAAAATTCATTAAGACTCCAAAGAGTTCGTCCTCTACCTGTCTTAATGCATGACTCATCTGAAAGTCCTTCCAAAGCACTGTCAGTGGTTTTTTACTAAGTCTTGGTACCTGTCCTCCTAGTCCAGATGGCCTCTTTCCTAGCTTGCTGGTTTCTTTCAAGTCATATTCTTAGGATCTACATAAATACCTCCCACAGGCTGAAAGTGGGACTAATGAAGAGTTTGGAGAATTAAAATCAAGGTGTAGCTAATCCCCATGTCCTAAAGTCTTTGGACATGTCATGTTTTTACCAGAACAATTCTTGGGGCTCCTACTGTTGTTATTTTTTGTGAACTAAAGTGGGCTTCTCATTACCTAAAACTGTTTGGATCTGTCTTTCCATCTAACTCTTCTTCCAGTGTGCAGGTACAGAAGATGTTTACTAGAATCATGTCTTTATCTTACACCAGATACTATTAAAATTTGCATTATGAAAAGTTCTTCTGTGGCTGAGCTCTGATTTCTCAGACATCAGTAGTTTTCATAGACTAGACTAAGGTTTTTTTTAAATATTAAAAAATGTGTTTTTCTCATGTTCTTAGTCTTGATTTTCTTGCATAATTTGACTTCCAGAGAATAATTGGCAACCAGAAGGCAATGTTTCTAGTATAAATATTTCTCACAAAATTATGTCATTTCTTCATTGTTTCATTTCCTTTTTACATCCTTCAGATTTATTATTTTCCCCTCTTCTTGATTTTCCTTTAAGTGCATTTTCCTGAAAACATGGCAATACTGCCAAGGGAATCTTTGCTTTTGTTGACATTGCATTGTACCTCTGATTTTAGGTGTTCTCATAAAATAGCTAGAATACTTGTGCTGAAGAGCAGAGACCAACAGAAGCATGAATATCAGAACTGGGAACAGAAATATCACCAGAAATCAAATCTTCCTTTAAATGCTCTTGGTATGAGGAACAACACACTGAATGAAGAGGAAAATTCCTATTGTCTAACCATGCTGTAGACTTCCATGAAGTCTTTATTAAGTTTATTTTTGCCCCAATATCCAAGCTGTTTCAGTTTAGCTTTAAAAACTGAACATGCTTTCTTACATATTTACGTGACTACAGTGTTTAGTTGAAGTCTCAGCTGCAGGCAGATGAGCAATTCTAATGCTACAAGGACAAAAACATGTATGCAGGCAGAGAAGGTTAAAATTAGATGGGCTGTTTGCTACTTGTCACATGCTGTTTTAGATTGCATTGGCAGCTCCATGTATGCTATACTATAAAAAGATTAGTCAAAGCCAGGAAAGGAAAACATTGAAATTGTAACACACTGGAAAGGAAAAAGAAAATTAACTGTGTACTTTTAAAAAAATCTTTTTATTGGTGTTTTGCCCACTTTATAAAAATTACAAAGTTACAGACTATTTTTACGTATTTAATTATAGGTAAAAAAACTAAAAAGGTTAAAAAGTTAGAGTACAATGCTTCCATAGAAAGGGTAAATAGTTAAAATTAGTGTGCATGTTCATCCATGGAAACCTATGTTTGAATCACTGATTCTAATAAAAGAGAAGTGCACAGTAAGGCAAACCACAGTGACACATGATTACATTAAACAGACACAGTAAGTCTCTCACAGCACCTGTAGTTTATACCTCAGAGAAATGGGAAGGATTGGAGCAGCATCTTGACCTGACAGAATTCTAGCTGCTTGATAAGGTTGATTTAGTTAGAAAATAATTCCAAGTACTAGGGAAAATATGTCACATTCCCATCCTATATGAAAACAATAAAGCAAACATAAAAGTGTTTTGAGATCATAGTTTTATCTTATTTTCTATCTTTCCTGAATTAAAAAGTCTAGCACTATATTGTGACTCTTGCAATACGTGGATTTTATTAACACTTGATTAACACGTTAGAAAATGAAGAGTAACTTCTTTGATTATTGCATGATATTTCAGAAATCTGGTATTAAAGTATCTGTGATGATAGTTACCCATAAGATTTTTTTAATTATTAATTTTCATTACTGCAGGAAAAAAATGTTGGGTCAAATGTTTTAATGAAAATTTTTTGCCAAAAGGAAGGAATAGTTTTTTGATGTGAAAAAAACTAGTAGTTAATTCAGAAATACAGAATCACTTTGCATAAGCATTTTTAAATTATTTAATATCTTGCTATGTCTTAATTTTCAAAATCATTCTTTCTTTAAGAATGGTGTCTGTATTTTTCTTTCCACAAGGGTGAATCAGTTATTTGAAAAAACTATTTTTACTACATTTATAAATGTGTTATAAGTAAATTTTACTTATACATTTAATTCTGGCTTTTTCCAGTAGGTGGAAATAGCCAGATATTTCTATGTAAAGTCCACATTTAATCAGAATGTATCATCAGAAGAAAGGCCCACTGTACTCAGTGTAATGAAAATTCAATTTCAAAAGTGAACCAGTTCAGATTTAGTAAGTGAAGAGATAAATAAATTAGTTTCATGTAAAAACAAAACAAAACTAATAAAGCAGGCTGGGAATCCATTACTGGCTGCACCAAATCCCCTCGTAAAGAGTTTTCCATGAATAAAAGTTGTAGGTCTTACCTGAACAGTTAGAGACTTTAAGGACAAGACTGAAAAGGAGTCACAGTGAGAAGAAGAAATTGTAAAATATCAGATTAATATTGTTTTGAAGAAAAAGATTTACCGAATTTGCATCATTTGACAGAAGAGACTTTTTTCTACGATGTTCAGATAGTGCAGGGAAATGGTAGAGGATATTACAGATTGTTCCCACCACCCTACTTTATGCTATGAAGCCAGATCCTTACTCACGTGGACTCTTTCAATGCTCAGGAGGAAGGTGGGGTCTGAAGATGAATAATAATATCTAACATAGATTTCAAAGTGAACTCCTTACGGGCTGACTGGTTACTACTACTTAAATGGGCAATGAAAATAGTGTGAAAATATACTTTTAGCCATAAATACATACAGCATTTTTAAATTGAAAATAATAAACCGTTAAAGGGATTAGAATAATAAACAGAGGAATAATTGCTCTGTTTACCAGGGTACAGTGTACTCTTTCTAAAACATCCTGCCTTGAATAGTAAACAGTTTCAGAAGCTTCAAAACTATCTAAATAAGAAACTGGAAGTCTCCAAGATTTAGAAAGGGAAAATGGTAAGAAATTACTTAAGTAGTTATTGATCAACAAACAGATAACACAGTCTTCAACTGCATGTATCAGGTTCCCTATTTACAATTCCATTACATAATCTAACCAACATATCTTAAAATATGTGCATGGTCAAGATTAGCAGATGGCCATCTTTTCCTACTCAAAAATGCCTTCAAAAGCTGGTCTCTGAATAGCAGTTGGCAGGAAAAATATGCAGATGGCTGAAGTAACTTAAATATACATCCATTACTGATACTGAATTAAAGGGAATAGATAATTACACATCATAATCACTGATGATTAATTACAAAGAAAAGACATAAAACATATACGCTTCATATGTCAGTTCTTCAAGTGGGCTGCTAAGGCAGCTGGGCATTGAATAAAAAGATTAAAACCCAAATTAGATATGCTGTTGGCAAAAACAAAACCAAGGAAAAAAATCCATAACTAGTCAATCAGTTGCTCGATACAATAGATATCTCTTGCACTGTACCCTGAAGGTCAGTCATCTGTGACTCTGATGGCATGTCAAGAAGAGTGATTTGCTTCAGTTGAAAACAAGTCTGCCCATAATTGAAATATAGCCAGTCTGCATTAAATTTAGATCCTTTTTCCCCTCATAAAAACAGGAGACAATCTGTATTGTGTACCCACAGGGATAATAAAGAACATGACAATTGAGCATGCATCAGAGAGCTGAAATAGCTTTAGGCTACCTATGGTTGGACTACAAAGATACAACAGTGATTCCTAAAACCATTCAAAACAGTCATGGAGGTCATTAAATTACAAGTTGCATTCTGGACTGGTGTATCTTCTATCACACTATGTCAGCACTGCAGAACAAATAGACATCTATCCTTTACCTTGGCCTACTGGCCTCCACACCAATGCTACCTAATGCCAACATCACACACCCCTTTAGGATCCTCAGAGTCCTCTTTCAGGCTGCTATTAGTGATGTCAGATTTTGTGTGTCCCTTTAATGTAATGGAGTTCTTCCCCAAAATTGCTGAATCTACACAGGGTTCAAACAAAGCATCAGCATTGAGGACATGCTTCAGCTAAAATAATTCCCTTTTTTGATGAAAGGCTCATATTATATTATCTACATCCTTACTGAAATACATGTTAATAGAGAACAAGGGAAAACATGGGGATAAAAAACCAGTGTCTTTTCCTAAACTTTTATTAGAGGAAGTTTCAAAAGAATATGCCACGTTTCCTTTTTCAGTAAGGAGGTTCCCCTTTCCCTTTAACAAGCAAATATCAATTATACTCATCAAAAAGGGATCTAATGTGTCTGCACCACTTTGTTTATTGTATCAGTTTATCTGTGGCACTGTAATTACTATAGCATCTGAGCACAACATCAACAATGACAGCTTTACCCTAGTGTTTTGAACAGCACATTGATCACTGACATGAACCTCAACCCAAGTCCATTTCAAATGTTCACTCACCAGCCTCAATTATTAATTCTATTGTTGTCACTACAGAAGTGACATATGCAGACCCTGAATATTTTTCAATAAATAACCCTATCCTGGCCCCATAGGATTCCTGAGTCTGAGTTTGTGATTCTTTTTTCAGATAAAACCCTGAAAAGGCAGAGAGGTGGATTAAGATAGTGCACACAGGAGCTGCCAGAAGAAAAAGATAGTTGGGTAAAAAGAGCCATGATACTTACCTGTCTACAGATAACATAGTCTTCCTACAGGAAAATCACGTTTCAGTAATTGTAACACTATCAAACTGTTCTAAAGAGTATTGAAGGCAAAGATTCCACTCTGCTTCAAGTTTAATCATGTTTTGGTTTTGTTTAATTGTCGTTTCTAGGTATACCTATTTTGAAATTATGTGTTTTTAAAGTATTTGGAAAACAGTGAAATATCTTCACTTTCTCAACTTACTGTGTCTCATAGCTATTTTTTTTTCTGTAATTGGTTTCCATTCCTTGTAAGTCCACACAGACTTACCATAAAATTTCTTTGAGAAACTTCGCTTGGGAAACATCAGGAAGATTGAATGTACCCAGCTACTCAAGAGAGTAAGATTAAGCCATCTCCACTAATCTGGTGCAACTCTAGTGGAGAAGGAGAATACCAGCTCATCATTTCAAAACCAGCTGTCTTATTGAACAATTTTACTCTAAAATGCTGGATTAATGAGTTTGATATATGATTTCAGTGGATTGCATCTGACTAACTGGACCCATGGCTTATAGCAATACTGCGTAAGAGTAATTGTAGATGAATACACATTTTTTGATGTACTTTTGTAGTGTTCCAATTTGTTCAACTGCCAGATGATAGAAAAATAAAACTGAGGATATGGAGACGAGAAACTGAAATGGGTATTGGACTGTATTATCATTCTGACATTTTAAGACAATGTATAGTTTTGAAATCTGAATTTCGTGAATGTTGCAAGAGTTTTGCAATTTAATTCAATCTTTATGATTGGTGAAGGCAAGGCATGCTACCAAACACATTTAGCTGTCAGTGATTTATATTTTGTGACTTCTCTACATAAAGGAGAGATATAAATTGTGTTTATGGACCTGAAACAAAAATTCCTATATTTATCTTGAGAATAAAATATACTTGAGGCTATTTAACATCTAGACTTGTTTAAAATGCCTCTATATATTATCTCTTTTGTATTATACCTTTATATAATTTTGCCTGTGAAGTTTATAATACATATTAAATTTCCATTAAAAATTTTATTTAAAAGATAGGACAATCTTTGTGATAGATAGCCAGTTTCAATAAAAAGTATTAATGATTTTCTGCAGAAATAGATAGCAGTGATCAAGTGTAATTTAAAAATTTTTAATTAAATCATTACAAGTTAATCTTAGCCATGCAGAATTTTGAAGCAAGAAGTCTATTAGGGAAGTGCATTGATTTAATTGCACTTTTTATACTCTTAGTCAAAATGTCAAAGGTATGCTCTGAATTGTATATTATTTGATGGCTTGATTACTTGCTTGTTAATAACTGTATCATTCATCTGGAAATACTCTTCTGACATTTAGTTTTACTCTGTTTGCTTTTTAAAGTGAGATTTAATGATGATTTAGCAAAGGCAAAGAAAAGAATATGAAGTAGGAAGCATATGGAATTAATTATTTATTGTGTAAATTTACATTTACATTTAACTGAGTTAGACCTGATCAGCTGGGGTTTTTTAACCCCTACCTGCTATGGATGTGGATGATGCCCTTTTTGGATTCATCTGCCCTCTGCCTGCCCTCTGCGCTTGCTCCCACTGCTGCCGATGCACCAAGAGACCTCCTCACATTTCCCTCAGAAGTTCCAACTCAGCACTGACTGTTTGAATAGCCAGGCTAACAGTTTAGGTCACCACATTGTCTGGAACAATAAAAAGATGCAGTGCTAATATCTTACTGCAGCTAATACATGTCACTGCAGATGAGAAGTCCCCATGGAAGCTATTGCTGCAGAGCATGGCAATGCCTTAAACAGAGGCTTTGGAAAGGATACATACCCACAGCTAAGCTTTCATGTAGTCTTCAGGATTTAGTGTGGGCAGGTCATACTCTGGCCAAATTATACCTTTTAGTGATGATGCTCCCATCCAGACATAAAATGCTTTGGTCATACAAACCCTGACAGCATTATGCAAGATCTAGGTGGGAGCTAGCTCTCAACAGAAGAGCAGAGCACAAATCCTAACATGCTCTGAGTTCTGTACCGGATGGCTAACTATGCTGAATCTAAGTTAGTATCTGCTTTGACCTGTCTAGGCTTGTTCAGCAAACAGAGAAACTGGCCTGCAGGCCTGCTGACAGCACAAAGGAAATTTCGGTGCTGGATTTGGTTGCAACAAATACCTTGTTTGGGGTAATATCTTCAAAATAATAATCAGTCTGGAGAAGACAAGGCTCTAGGAGATCTTTTGGAAGCCTTCCAGTACCTAAAGTGGACCTAAAAGAGAGCTAGAGAGGGACTTTTCATATGGACATGTAATGATAAGACAAAGGGGAATTACTTTAAGTTGAAAGATAGTTTAAACTAGATATTAGGGAAAAATTCTTTACTGTGAGGGTGATGAGGCACTGGAACAGGTTGCCCTGAGATGTTGTGGATGCCCCATCCCTGAAAGGCCAGGTTGAATGGGGCTTTGAGCAGCCTGGTCTAGTGGAAAGTGTCCCTGCCCATGGTAGGGGGCTTGGAATTTGAAGATCTTTTCGGTCCCTTCCATCCCCAAAAATTCTGTGCTTCTATAATAATGCAGTTCCATTTTGTACTACAGAGTGGACTTTCAGCAGTTCTTGGGCATGGATAGACAATTTTCGAAAACAATTTCCTATCAGGTTACAAACAGACTGCATTCTATTAATTTCACTCTTTAGTGGTTAATATCAGCAAATAGTTTCTATTTCCTAGGTAATTAGGGGGAGAAAAAGTGATTACAACATCATATTTCCTGCCACTGCTACTTGTTCCTGCATGGATGGACATGATAGAGGAGAAACATTACACTCACATCCTTAAAAATATTATAGCTAATGCCTAGCCAATAAGAAAAATTAATAAATTGTCTCAAGTAAGTAAGTTGAGAGTCTTCCAACTCTTAAAGTCATAGCTCACTTCCCACAAGATCTCACTAGATCAGGGATTCAAGTTTCACTGTGGTGCATGCCATCCTAATCCAAGCGGAGAACTTGGAATTGCCGCTGCAGAGCTCCTCACCACAGCTCCGTGTCTCCTGATCTGAGAGGTGCAGAACTAATGAGCTGTTTTCCAGTAATGTTTAGGCACATCATAGTAAATGATTGCAATTTAAATATTTCCTATTGTTATACTGAATACTGTATGTCAAGCAGAGGACAGATGTGCTGATTCTCCTTCTCCAACAAGCTAAATTAACATTCATCCCTCTCCCATTGCAAGAGGCTGGTGCTGCACTACCACAGCCTATTTGAACACTGTTGATAATTTAAATGCAGCCAGAGCCAAGATAAGATAAGAAAATGGGTAGAGTCATGTTTTCAGTTGCTGCTTTGCAAATCACAAAGCAGAATCTCTCATTCAAAAGGAAAAAAATAGAAAAAAAACACTAAAGTAAAAAAAACCAACAAAGCAATTAAAATGAAAAGGAAAAAATAGAACAGAAACTGCCACATCCCAGGATTAATTACTGTGTCAGAGTTCAAATGTCAAATTTGCTACTTGAATGGTGTCTCAAAGGTGCTGTATATCACCTAGCAATTTCTGCACTGCTTTCTCCTGCCACCTTCTTCCAAGTGTCAGAAAATTAGGCTCAAGGTTTTATTTAGAGAAATACAGGAGGATGTATATTAGAACAGACTGATGATATACAAAATTTAATATATTGCTCTGTCTTTTCATCTGTACTCAATGCATCAAAGCTATCTTTAAAGAGCTTGGATTAAACTTATCCAACATAGATAGAATTTGTTGCCAGTACTGTGATGCTTGAGGATTTTAAAATATATTTTCATTGCTGAAAATTTATGTACTTTTTGAATGCATAAAATAAACTTTTTCTGTTCTGTTTCTCCATAGAAGAAGTACTTAAAAATACACTGTGATCATGATCCATGAGAAAACAAATACAACAACTAAAATAACAATAAAAAGTGAGAAATTTAGTAGCTATATTAATTTCTGTATGTTTTATATAAGAGTTTAACATACCCTCTTCCAAGTAATAATACAAAACTTTCAGAATACCTTTATCTGTATTAAAAGGCAATTATATTACTAGAAATTATACCCTATAAAATATGGAACCATAGAGCCACAGAATGGCTTAGGTTGGAAGAACCTTAAATATTGTGTAGTTCCAACCCCCTTCCTTTCATTATCATTGTAATCAAGTGGTTTATGTTGGAAAGGACCTTTATGGTCATCTAGTTCCAACTCCCTGCTGTGGACAGGGACATGTTCCACTAGACCTGGTTGCTCAAAACTCCATCCTACCTGGCCTTGAAGACTCCCAAGGTTGGAGCCTCCACAGTATGACTGTTGGCTCTTAAGCATGCTAAGAAAAATGTAATTTGTAAAGGAAAAGGCTATTATTCCCAACAGTTTGGATTTACTATTAGGAGTTGCCAAATGGGAAGTCTAGCAGAGGCAAGGCTGTCTTAGTCCCACATCCACAGGGGGCTGCCAACAGTGAGCACATACACCCACATGCTTCTAAGTGTGCATGCACATTATACACATGATAATATGGCATAAGAAGTGAAGAATTAAGTGACTTGTACTTGTGTGTGTATTTCACTGACTTGGCTTCACTATGTGAAATGCCAAGGTGCTCTAGCTGGCACTAATGCCATTTTCAGTCTCATCTTTTCTAGTATCTTTTCTTATCTTTTTCTCCTGTTTTACCTGGTGGTTTTGCCCATGAAGTCATAACAATCTCACCTTTTACCAGCAGTACCATAATTTTTGTGGCTTTTGTGTTACAGATGTAAACTGGAAGAAGTGACTTCTAAAGGTTACAAACCTGAGGAAAAAGGTTAATATAGCAATAGTTTATTTTGGTAAAACATAGGCATTTTTTAAAGCTCAGTATTGATGATGAGAAGAACATATATTTCAGGAAGAAAACAAGGGGGTTTTGCTTTTTTTCCTCATCACTTCCATATAAAACAGGCAATAAAGAAGCTGAGAGGTATAGCATTCGTGAGGTAAATTTTTCATAGGCATGGAAGAAACCATAGCACTCAGTCCATTTCCAAGGAGCAGATACCAAAAAATGAATTGAACTGGTAACAGAGGCAGGAGAGAGGAAACACCTTACAGAAGAATGAAATCTCTGCTAATGATTGCAGACCATATATATTCAGGGTTCTGTTCTTTGTTTTGTAAACCTTGTGTTCTTGATCACTTCACTCGAAAGTGAAGAGGACCTTACGTAGTAGGACTCAGAGAGGGCATCAGCTCTAAAGAGAAAGTAACTGAAAACCTTCTCCCATTCCCTCCCCCTCCTTTGTTCCTTTCTCCCTTTCTTCCTCAGAAGACATTTTTGTGCTTATCTGAGTGAGGTTCTGATAAATGGCCTCCCCCTCAGAACTTCACTGATAATGCATACTAAAAGTCATTTAATACTAATTGCAGATTATTTAAGGCATAGAGGCCTGATCCTCTGCAGAAGCATCACATTATTAATATAAGTGCAGTGATTGGTATCCACACTCTGTATCTGCATTTGGCTGTAACAAGCAATTCAGCTAAGAGAATTCATGTTCTCTAACCCTTGATGTCATTGCTCTTTGCTCTGTGGAATGCTCTCAGCCAATGTATAGTGAGCATTAAAATATGAAATGGCCTAACACTTGGAAACATTTCCCAGTTCAACTCAAGCTGACGTGGCAGGGAGGGCACACTGAGCATCTGTATTCTTCCCTATTTCACTCCTTTCTTTTGGAAATACCACAGGGAAAATGAGATATAAGCAGCAGTGGGGTCATGAAATCTCTGCAATGCTGAAACTGTTGGGAGATTTAACCATTGTACCATCACTGCTCAGAACTGTGTTGCTTTTGCTCTGGAGCTTGGCAAAACAGAATGAAATGAATCGGCCAAGAATTGAGTGTTGGCACTTCAATCGTTGGCTCAGCAGCCACAGATGTTTTCAAGGCAGCTCATGCTGTGCTGTTCACCAGTGTAGTCAAAACTTGAAATATTCCCTAAACAGTTGTCTTTAATTGGGTTTAAATGGATGGGTTATGGACTGAACACATATGTATCACCAGATATGAAACTAGGAAGCCCAATAATAGAAAAACCCTTCAGAATCTTGGGGGCTACTGTTCTATGTAATGGAATACTGGATGCCTTCAATGTCCAGAGATCTGTTATTAGCTTCATGCCAATACTTTGTTCTCTGCAGCATCATAAATAATGTGTCATGCCAACCCTCATTTTGGGCAACCCAAAGAACCATCTGCTGCCTTGATTGCAGATGCCTTGTCCTGACATGTGCCAGCAGGACAAGTGGCAGCATAATGGTGCTCAGAGTACCGTGCTGGAGTGTGATCCTGGATGACTGACAACAAACTAGGTCTGTTTGCTTTCTTGTTTGGATACTGGGCATGTTTTCCTCTTCACAATATCTTTGTGAACAAAGAAACAGCGTTGCAGCCACCAAATACTTAAAACTGTCAAAGGTACATTGTCTGTCTCAGCAAAGATGATAAGAAACACCTGTACGTATTGAAATTCCCAGTCTTATCAGTAACATGTTGAAACTCATTCAATGATGTTATAGTTCACTGGTGCACTTGCCTTGTATTTAAATACAGCATTTTTGCAGGCGTCCAATGTGAGTGAAATAACTGTCTGACTGTGGTGAAAAATGAAAACGTTGCATATAACTTTGTCACATCCTCATTTTACATTATTTTGACCTTATTCTTTGAAGAATATCACTATCATTGAAGGAATAAATCCTGTTGCACATGAACCTGGTACGGGAAAAGAGGGTTTTGTAAAGTATAATGTAATTCCCTGCTTGCAGTACACATAACTGAGAAGTAATGACTTTTACCTAAAAAAAAAAGAATCCATTGTGCTAGCTGAATCTCTGAGACAGTCAACTTCTGCATATAGTACAATTTTGTAATAGAATTGTTTTCCACAGGAAAGCAACTAGAAAGTTGCTTATTAATTATCTGTACACTGTCTTTCAAAATGATGTATGAATATAAGGACAGGGTCCCAGCAGGAAGAGCAGTGTTTTAAATCCTTTTCAATAGGCTAAAACTTCATAAATACTGTGATGTTCAGATATAATAATGGAAGAAAGATCTTCCCAAAAAAAGGAAACCACTCACCTGTGCAGGCAAAACCTTCCCATCTCTTGTCATGTAACCAGATACATAGTGTTGCATTCAACCACTGTGTGCTGCTAGGTCGAAGGAAGGATTTCCTATCCTTCTCTGCAAGCAGAATAGTAGCATGTGCAAGGAATAAAGGCTGAGCAGAACTGGCCTGTAGCATAGGAAAAACATCCTCTCAGCACTGCTGCAGGAGCAAGGGATTGTACAGCAAAATACACTCATACACCCAAATTTCACATTCTTTGTGCAAAAGAAATATAGGCAAACCAATCACACCCCATGCTAATGATCACTTTCCTCTTCTCCCTCAAACTCACTTTTATCCTACCTTGTCCAAAGTGAGGCAAAGGTAATTTGAACTAAGAATGATCTGATCAGCCAGTATGGGGGGTTGCATGAAAGGGGAGGTTGTGATGTACCTTTGCACACATCCCAGATTTGAACATGTACCCATCGCTACACGAGGCTCATTGCTCACAGTGCAGTAGAGCCTCGGGTCTAGTCCAGGTTGCCGAGGCCTTTGGGGTTTCTAAAGGCAGAAATATTAGCAGCAGTCCTGAGGGTGACACATTCATGTTAACTCAGAGCACAGCGAATTAGTGCCATCAATACCAGCTCACAACTCTCTGCATCACACAGCAGTAAGTAGTACAGCTGTACTTGTGTACCTATTGCTCATCTCATACTTTGCATCCTCTTTAACCAATTCTTGCACTCATGCCTAGCTATCTCAACACCATGATAAGCCCTTCAGTGTGTAGACCTAATACTGGACAATTCAGTGTTGCAATCTGAAGAATTAAAAACGTTTTCTTTCTTGCTGTGGTCCAAAGTAGTATCTCAGGGGTCATTTTCCAGCTAAGTTGCATGGTATTACTCCTGGCTCCCTATACCAGTGCACAGGATGGATGTGCAAAAACTTGTGTAAAACGTCATTTGGATCTCACTTTTCCAACAGTTACTTTGATTCAGCAGTGACGGGATAAGCTCTTCTGGAGTCTGTTGTGTGTACACAATGGTAAAGTATCTTTGCAGGCATTCATGAAACGCTCTGTTAATGCAGACTATTCTCTGAGATGTTAATGGCAGCTTGCTTTGGATTTGTACCAGCAGTAAAGACAGATATCTGCTTCTGGCTCTGTTGTTCTGGATAGGGAATGGGAGGGTGGAGCCAAGGTATTGCCCATTTCAGGTCCACCTGCTAGGATGAAAATATAAAGATATGCTTAGATCCAATGTCCAGGCAACCATGAACAGGTAGAAAACAAATTAGTCTTACTGTCTTGACCAGACAGTAGTAAAAGCCATAATCCTGACTGGAACCCTTTTGTTTATCTGAAAAAATTACTATTTTTTCCACAGTACCACTTCAATAATCCAAAACATCTGGCAGTTGGAAAAAAAAAATGAATTAATGGATAAGTTTCACTTGCTTTACAGCTGTCTCAGCTTCTGGGTCTCATGTTTTCCAGCCTATTTTTATAAGTCTAAGAGCAGCAATGCAGCATTTCAAATCCCAGACAATGCGAGACATATAATAAAATAATAGGAGAAAAAATATTTTATAGCAGGTATGGCAGATGACAAGGACCTTTCTTTCATTTTATAGTGAGTTGCAAAATTAATTTTGTGCCAGAACTGGCTGAAGTAATATAGTAACATAAAGTTGAACAATAATCTGAAAAACACCCTTATTTTTTCCGTATTTGTAGGTGGCAGTATTTGTATGACTTTTGCCTGTGAGTAGAATTTGTGATGCTTTTGCTCATCCTTCTTTATAAAAAGAGTGTTACAGCTTTCCACTTTGGCAGATTCCTGAACCAGCTCATATGTGAGGTAGCTGAAGAGAAAAACAAATAAACATTCTTTGGTTGGAGATACAAGATGGCCTACCCTGACATATCAAAATTTTTCCCAAAACTTATCTCACTTTTCCCCAGGGCAATCAAAACCTAAAACACTTTCAGATTCAATGGAGATGAGGTGTCTTCAATGGTTAGTAAAATTTGGAAGCAGATTGGCTGTAGTAATGAAAGTATTTGCCCTCAGATGCAACTTTCTTTTCACCTTAGAATGACATTTAACATTATGCAAGGGCCAGAAACCTTCAAAATATTATTTCTCATATATTAACTCTGAAAAAGACAGTATTTTTTCACAAAAGCCCTTTATTTCCATTGAGTCTGTTTAAATTGCCTGATATTAGAAAAACAAGATGTCTCTTCGGACTTTGCTATTGCAGGATGGCATTTCACCTGTGTATTTCCGTTTTCATACCTTTCAAATTGTTATGATCATTAGGACCTTGAAATCTCAGCATTTCAGAAGTTCCTATCTAAGCAATTGTTTCTTTTTCAGGACTGTATTTTTTTAATCCAAAATATAGGTACAGCTCTGGTAGATTCAAACAAATGACCTGACAGTAGTGTAATTGTGTGTTGGGGGTTAGACTTGTTTATTTTTTTCACCTATAGAATTTTTTCCCAAGAGTTGCAAGGCAACTAATTGCTGGGTACTTATCAGTGCTCAGGTGAAACAAAGCATGGAGGCTGGGTGGAGGCTGGCACTTGGCTACACCCTTTGTCTCCGGGAGTTACCCCCCGAGGAGGGGGAGAAAGACGGGGGCTGGGGGGCAGCTTCACTTTTGGTGTGGTCTGCATCGGGAGAGGACGAGGCTGCCGAGGCTGCCGTTGCTGTGTGAGTTTTTCACTGGCACCACCGGGATCTGGTCCTGAAGAGAGCTACCATAATCTGCTCGTGTGCCCAGGAAAATCCTGATTTCTCCTTTTGCTGCCCTGCTGGAGCTGTCTCAGCCCTGTCCCACTGCCTCAGCGCTGTTTTAGAGCTGCTCTGCGCCGTGGGCCCGCACTGCCCTCCCTGCCAGACATCCCTGCCCCCCAGTGACCACCGACGGAGCTCCGAACTTCATCCGATCCACCAGCCCGGGATCCCCCACCGTTCCAGCTTGGTACCCTTTTTTTTTGGAGTCCCCAGAGACCAGACTGCCCGGGGTTTTTGTGAAACCAAGCTCCATCAAGGTCCCTGGTTCTGTTTTCGCTATTAATTGCTGTAGTTGTTGTTGTTTGTTTGCCTTGTTATACCTATTAGTAAAGAACTGTTATTCCTATCCCCATATCTCTGCCTGAGAGCCGTTTTAATTTTCTAAATTATAATAATTTGAGGGAAGGGGATTTGAATTATCCATCCCAAGAGAGGCCCTGCCTCTCTTTAGCAGATACCTGTCTTCTTTCAAAACCAAGACATTGTGCAATATGATTTGAATTTTGCAAGGATGAATTTTTTAACAGTTGAGGTTATAAATTTAACAGAAGCTTTGGAAAGAATCAATGAAAGACCATCAGGATATCTTAGTGATTTTCATATTCTAACTAAATATAAAACACAATGATTTAAATAAAAAATAGCACAGCTGTTTGTATTAAAACCTCCTGCTAACATATTCAAAACCAACAATATCATAGATTTCAGATTATCTACATTACATATTTTTGTACTCCTGTGCTTTAGAAACTTCATTGTTGACTGAGACCAAAGAGGTACACAAAGCTTTTAAAACATTTCCACTAACAGAGGTGCATTTTCAGGAAATCAAGTAAATAAATGAGACTTATGCTTTAATTCACCTTCAAATCTCAACAAAGACTTTTCTATTATTATTATTATTATTATTATTATTATTATTATTATTATTATTATTATTATTATTATTATTATTTAATGTGATTGCAATCATAGTGGTGGGGGTCTCTTGTGCCAGTCCTGTAAAAAAACCAGTACAGGACTCATGTTCTTTACGCTCTGGCCTCAGGGTATACATGACTGTTTACGTCCTTGACAAACACAAAAGAGCAAAGGAGTGAGCAAAAGAGGGTTGAATCCCAAAAGGTTTTTCTTCTCTTTCCTTCAGTCTTGTCACACCTCTCTTCTGTCTCTCGCTCTCCTATTTCAAGCTTATTATGAGAGCTGAGTGCTCATTTGAAGCATCAGTCACATGCTGTAGAATAAATCCATATGGATTTATTGTACTGCTGTGCTTCTCAGCTCTCAGAAGGATATACTGTCATTTAAAAAAGAATGGTAAATCTTATACTACATAATCAAACAAAAGATTGTACACAAAGACAATGATAAATAGCAACATAGAAAGTGGGGGGAAAGCATCTAGTTGAATAATTTAACTGTTGTTTTTAGGTTTGCTCTCAACAATTTTCATTTGTATTTCAGAAGCAAAACTAAATAATACATTAATTAATCCTAGAAATTATATCCAAATTGTGTAAAAAAATTCAGCAGAAAGAAAGAATAGTGCTAGATTAACTAGACAAACCATCCCTGACCTCAGAAAAATGCAAGCAAATAACACAAGAGAGAGAATACTCCAAAATATAATGGAGTTGGTATTGGATATAAAATTGTTTGTGGAAATCTCATTTGATATTGCCAAAACACAGATTAAAAAGCTGTGGGACATTTGACTTGAATATTCACACTGACCCACTGCAGTACATGCAGTGGTCTTGCTCCATCTAGCACCAGCTGGTTTATACTTCAAGTACTGTGTTTTCCTCCATATAAATCCTACAGAATGTTAGAATTAATTCAGAAACCACTAACCAAGTGTAGTTACCTAATGGGAAGAGCTAGTACTCCTAAACTTGTGAAGCTCAACATGATAACCAGAGATTTCTGGTGGAAACATCAATGTATGGTGCTATTCAGGGAAGCAGGCTGCCCAGAGAAGTTGTGGAACCACCATCCCTGGAAGTATTCAAAAGATGTTTAGATGTGGCACTTGGGGACATAGTTTAGTAGTGAACATGGCAGTCCTGGGTTAACAGTTGGACTCGATGATTTTAGAGGCTTTTTCCAACCTTGACGATTCCATGATTCTATGATCTATGGTACTCAACGCACAGCATAAGAAAACTGTTATTGTTAAGTGCAACCTAGGATAAAGCAAAATGTGATTTCAGTATAAGAAAATACTTAGCATTAAGGTCAATCTGCTGGGCTATGGAATCTCTTTCCAACCGCCAGGGCAGAAGGCCCCAAGGCAGAAATCATTTGACATGTGACCTGACCACTGCTGAGTGTTAGCAGGACCAGGCTCTGGGCATCACTGAGAGGGCAAAATTTCAAATTGGGTGCAGCCGTGGCCAGAGACACAAGGCCCCACCCCTCCCATGACAGGGCAAGGGAACAACCTGGAGAAAACCATTTTCAGAGACCCCACAGAAGAGTCCACCCAATACCCTGCAAACAGGGCACTTTTGTTTGCACTGCCACCTAGGAGAACTTGCTCAAAAAGTACTGCTGTTGCACTGGGGAAAATGTAATTAGTTTCTATTGCCGCCTTTCCAAAAAGGGCGAGAATTGAAATTGTTAGATGTTGACATGATTATTAAGTATTACTGCATTGAGGTACTTAGGTTTGATACATGAGAACTTGTTAAAGAGCAGTGACAGCTAATGCAAATTTATTTCCTGTAGCTTCTCTTGGCATTAGAGTTTTTAAACAAATCTTCAAATAGATTACTTTCTTAAATCCTAGCCAAGGGATTCAGAATTATTTTTTTACATCTCCTTCTCTCACTGCCTTTCATTTGATGAACACTAATATCAAATGAAAGCACATACACTGTGCCCTTGACACTTGCAGTTCTTTCTTAGTAAAGAAAAGCAAAACCAAATGCAGTTTTCTTGGCAGAATCTGTCTTTCTCAGCATTTCTAACTGACTATTGGTGCTTTGTTCCAACATTCTGTGGACTATATTTCTTCCATATCCTTGTTTCGTTGGGTTTTTTTTTGAAGCGTAATTAATACGCTGTATTTTAAATCCTGGTTTTTTCTGCAAGCCTGCATTGCAGTCTTCTAGTGGGTTCTCTGCTTCTCTTTTTCCTTTTGAATGTGCTTCCACCTTTGGATCATCTCCTCTCCCTCTACAGCTACAACTTCTCAATAATTGATGTCCTTGCATTAATTCTGTTCCCATCTTTACTTGCACAGTTCCAACACCTAATCATTCATCCCATCTCTAGTCACTTTGACACTTCCTGAAGGTCCCTTATTTAAAGTCAGGGCATCTAAACCGAAATTTCTGTGGCTGTCTCTGAAATCACTGACTACAACAATGGTATGAAGGTTTCCCTATATCACTGTTAGCATGCTGTGTTTTAAAAAAGCCAGTTCCTTATTTTTTTATCAACCTAATACCATGCAAGATGACGGTAGCTACAGCACTGAGTTCCCCATTTGAGCAACCTTTAGAGAGCCTCTCCTGACAAGAGGAAGCTGACCTTTTAAATTCTATTGCTGTATTTTTGTATCTTTCTTTCATTCTCTACACACAATTTGTTAATTTTCCCCATTTGCTTTGCAATTCCCAAACAACCAGAAAACTATCATTATTTGTCATATGAGGAAAAGTAGCTTTTCACCAATCTGTGAATCCTATAAATATTGCATTCATTTATTATGTAATAAAGTTCAGAAGCTACTTTAGATTGTTTTGACCAAATTATTTAAAGCAAAAATAAAAAATTGTAAGTGAAATGTTTTCTATTTTAGTAACATACTAGCTTAATTATGATTTTGTAATTATATATTCTAATGAGAACTTTGCAATGCCTTGCAGTACACAGAAGCATCTTTTCATTCACTGTTTTCAACACAGAGTTATCAAAATGTTCTCAAAATGTAATTAGTTTCTATGTTTTCTTATGATTAAAGCCATTGCAGAGGATGTTTCACACAAATCTGTTATCCGAAAATGAACATGCTTATTGCTGTATATCCTATATCTGGATATTTATTTAGGGCACGCAGCCAAATCTAGCAGTTGTCTAGAATTGTGTATTTATTGAGCAATCATTCAGCATTTTTCCATATTTTGACAGCAAACAAGCACAATCAACATCTGCTTCTCTGACAGGAATCATTCCTCCACTCATACTTACCCAGTTTTAAATCCTAGTCACAGTAATACATGAACCATCCCTGTGATACAGTGTTCACTTCAAATCTGGCGATCTTTATCATCCTACTCTACACGCGGTGTTTTCTCCTTTGGCAATTTTTCTGAGATTCAAGCTTTCTCTTTGTCCCCCTATATAAACTTCTCAGAAACACTGTTTATCTACCCCACACTCTTCTTAAATGCTGTCCTGATACACCAACTACTTGTGCACACTATTACTAAACTTCCTTGCCAGAATACTGATTGCATTTTTTTTCCCCAGGAACCGGGATTGAGCCTCACAGAATACTCCAGACTGGTGGTTCCATTTAGCATCAATAGCCCTTTACCACATTATTTCCACAATGTGCTTGCCTATACTACACACAGGAGCAGTGCAGGAGGAGCCCCAAGTTATCACTGGAGAGGCTGGCTCTGAAACTGTAAGCTGTGCAACTGATTTCATGTGGCCTTGCATCTGGGTTTCCAGTCCTGCCTCTCAGTTCAGCTGCTGGTGGCTCCACAGCTTTTGCTTCTGAGTCTGCATGAGTTTGATGCTAGCTAGAGGATACAGACCAGTATTAGTGCTGCATTGAACCTGGCAGACATATTCATAAATCAATAACGTATTTTTAAGAAAATCCTGGACTAGTAAAAATGCTCAGCACAGCCATATGAACTAAGGATTTAACTTCACATGGAAAAGACAGCTTCATCAGAACTCAAACTGCAGAAGTGGTTTCTAGAGTCTCCTACATCATATCTAAGCAATCAATTACTTCCAGGCTTCCCTATGTTAGTTGTTAGTAAGAATAGTCCATAAGTTCATGATAGGTATCTCTAATAAGCAAGGCTTATCAGTGCATCCAGGCTTGACAGGATACCTTTTTTTGGCAGTTCTTATGTACAGCATACAAACTTTAAAAATCTCCTGGAAACATAGGCAGCTTTGGACTGAGGGAGCTGCTGTTCCCCAAGGTAGTCTTCATTCAGAAGGGCTGTCAGATCATCCCTCTTTATGTGGACAAACAGGGAGGCACCAGAAAACACATGGGGTATGGGTGGGATGTCAGTGGACCCCAACCCCAGTACTCACTGCCTCATGCAGGAGCGGCAAGGTTGGCAGCTGGGCTGATTGATGATGCATCTTCACAAGTGGATTTTTGTGAGGAAGGTAACTGGATTTCTCTAATGGCAGTTCTGCCATTTATAGGAACAAGCTGCCAGTTTTCTGCTCATATCAGTGGGCAATACAGTTACCAAGAAATGCTTCCTCCATCTAACAGGAAAGAAGCCTGCAAAATATATTCTCCTAAAAGCAGAAGTCCAGCCAAGGTTAAGGAGAGATAAAATAACAAAAAAAAAAAAAAAAACAAACCAACAAAACAAAACAAAAAATTAGAAGCCAGAGAAGAATGTATCTGTGCAGATATATAAAAGCCAGGCTGGCTTCTGGACTCTTCAGCAACAAGAACATCTGCAATAAAATCTGGCTTTCGAGATCCACAGGCACTATCTGCTGCTGGGCATCTTTTAGTACAAATCTGCTGTATTTCTGAGGCAGGTCTGAAGCATGTTTAGGCCTGGTGAGACCTTTTGTCAGCTATGCACAACTACTCCAGTATTTTTTTTGGTTGTTGGAACTGACTCTGTGGGACCACAAAGCAGTTACTAAAGCCTATCCCAAAATAATCAAGGACAAAATCAAAAAATGGCAGCCACTGAAAATTTCAAAACTGCCTTTTTAAAAAGCCTTGAGATACTCACATGCTCCTAATAAAACAGATGCAAGTTTCATTTAAATCATTAATCTCCCATGAACTGAAATCTCTTTCACAAAAATTAGATTTCCAAATAGCCATGAGTTCAACCTGCAGTAAATTTCTGCCAGCAGTACAATCTCAATCAGATTTCATAGAAACAAAAGGTGCTGAGAACTCAAAAGGATGTCTCACAAAGCTTGTTTTGGTACTCCATGGGATCAGCTTCTCATCTCTCTGTCATTTATCCCAACACAGCATCAGTCTGGCTCCCTGCCTTCACAGTCAATTTTCTGTTTGCATGTCTGGATGCTAAATCAGCTGGTGACAAAATTATTGAAAGAATTCTGTGCAAACACTAACATAAAATTTGACATTGCTGCCGCCTGACTGGACTGCAAGACCCCCTTAATTAAAAGCAAACTGTCTGCTTTTCAATTCCTCTCTCTCCAAAAGAGCTCTTTAGCTAACTCTTTGGTTAGGTTTGGCATTGAGAAAGAAGCCCACATTGGGAGTCTGAAAAAACTGTTTTTATGCAAGTTTTCTTCACATCCAAGATTTTTTTTTTCAGATAAAAGCAAGCAGATAGAAGGGAAAGACGAATATGATTTTTCTTTAGACAAACAATCATTCTGTTTGCAATAGTTTTCTGAACAAACTAATTTTCAAGCTACATGTTGCACTTGTTAATGAGACAGTAGTACCCAGCATCTCTCCTCCTCAGTGTTAAAGACCATCAATTTTATTAGTGCCGTTTACAACGGATTTACTTCTATTTTGGTATGACGTACTGATAAAAAGCCTTACTACAGAAACGAGAACTTTTTCTCCATAAAGGCTCATTACCTCCAGTCCCATACCCCCCCGCAGGTGCTCCACAGCCCGGCCCGCCCCGCCGCTGTCCCCCACCCGGGGAGCCTTTCCCCTGCGGGCTGCTCTTCTGCTCCGTGCGAGGCCGGGACAGCGGGCACCGGGAAGGCAGCGCTGGCGGCCGCAGCAGAAGGCAGGCCTCCCCCGCCTCGCAGCGGCTCTCTGGGGAGCGGGCCGCGGGCGGAAAGCAGCGAGGGCTAAGCCCTGGGCGGGCCGCATCCCTCCCGCCCCGGGGGTCTCCCGGCCCTTCGGGGCCGCCCCAAACCGGCCCCGCGGAGCCGCGGGAGGGGCCCGAGCCGCGGCCCGGCCCGGCGGGGCGGCAGGGGGAGCACGAGTGCGAGCCGGGCGGATCGCGGGGACAGCGGGGGCTCCCGCTGCCAGCAGCGGCCGCCGCGGGAGCCGCTCGGGAGACTCCTCGGAGCCGGAGCGAGGCGGCGCGGAAAGCCCGGCGCGGGAGCCGAGGATGCGGCCGCTACCACCGGCCTCTGTTTAGCCGCCGGCGCAGCCCTCCCGGCGGCGGCTCCGGCACTCACCGCCTCTCGGCGCCGGGCAGCAGGAAGCGGCGCTCGGCCGGCTCCCAGCGCCCCCCCTCCCCTCCCCGCCCAGCGCAGAGCGGGCGCCGGCGGCACGGGCCGTCGCGGGAGCAGCAGGCGCTGGCGTCGGATGCCTGCGCTACGCCATCCCGGTGCTGCCGCGGCCTGGACTCCGCGGGGAGCACGGGCGATCGGCGAGCAGCGGCGGCCGCTCCTTTGTGTCCCAGGTCGGTGCCGGGGAGCGGCGATGGGGCGCAGGGTGGTCGGGCAGAGCGGCGGGACCGCGTCCGTCCCCTCCCGGAGGGTTGGGGCAGGCGAGCACCCCTCCGTGCCCGGCCTGTCTCCGGGGCGGCGGGCATGGCGGGCGGGGGACTTGTTTGTGTCGGTGTGACCACCCCCACCCCGCGCCCCGGCAGGAAAACTCGGGGAGCCTTTCCGCAGCCCGACCGGGTGGGCGGCGAGGTGGGGCGGGGGTCAGCCGCCTCCGCCGCGGGGCAGGGGACGCGTCCCCCGAGCCCCCGCTCGGTGGGCAGCTCGTGGCCGGAGAAGTTTCTGCCCAGGCAGCGTTTCTGCGCTGCTGTTGATTGTTTATCGCTCCGAGGCGGCGCCGAAAATAGGTCAGAAATAATGTCTCGCTCGTCCCCGCCGCGAAGTGTCCGAGGGCCGGCCGTGGTACTAGGAACTGCTGGAGGCGATGGTGCCTTTCCCGTCCTTCCTTTCCTGAGCAATACGGGACCCTCACAGGATTTGAAACGGTGGGGGGGCGTTAATTTTTTTCTAATTTTTTTTTTTAACTGTCGGTTTCTGCGTGCAGTGTGGAAAGTTGCTGGCCGAGCGTTAGGAATAACTCCCAGCTATTTCCTGGTGCGCGGAGGGCGGCACCGGCGGCTCCCGCCCCCCCGGTCCGAGCGGGAACAGCCCGTTCCCCTCGGAACGCCGGCAGAGCGGGGCACGGCGCTGGGGGCCGGCGGTGCCGTGCCTTCAGCAGATACTCGTCAGCCCCGTTAACCTCCGTAGGATCTCGTCAGGGCTCACTTAACCTCGGGGCGCGCTCGGCAGGATTTGCATGATCAGTAAGCGCTCTGGTGGAAATAATGTTTCTTTCTTGTATTATTTTAAGCAAAATGTCGAACAGAACCTATTTGAAAGCTTTATTTGATAATTACGCGTTGTAAACATACTGCTTGGAAAAGAAGTTGCGTAGCATAACAGATTTTTAAAAATTGTAATTGAGGGATTTACAATCATGTTGATACTGTAACCAAAGAGGTATTTGTGCTGATGTGTTTGAGCCCACTTCCCCTTTCTCCTGGTTGCAGAGGATTTTGCTCACTGAAAAGTAAACAAGCTACTGTTTGAGATCTTACATTTTATCAAGTAGAGTGGATATAAATGCCTGTTTTGTTTTATGGGGTTTTACTTTGTTTTTTAAATGGTTCTTTCAACTTGCTTAATGCCTTATAAATAGGCAAAGTCTGAGGTAAAATCCACATGCACCACCTTTTGGTTTGCTTCACCAATAGCAAGAAGCAAATGCTGCAGGATCTGTATTCTGGAAGGGAATGTATTACATTTTCATCCATTAAATAACTCCAACTTAGCATTTTGATTGTGAAGATAAACTTGCTTGGCCTTTGCTAAGGGATAAATAGCACAGCCCAAACATGGTTCAATAAATCTCTGCGTTGCTTGAACATTACAGCATTTTTACAATGAAAGAATTCTGGATTTGTGGAGGAACAAATTAGGTACTACAGCATAGTTTTTATTATTCCGTTCAACAGTTCATTGCCCATTAGAACTGAATTATTCTGTAGGAAGTGAACAATAATCTGGGCTCTGGCTGTATCTTTGTGACAACTTTAAATGAATGAAGCACAGAATTGTAATCTCGTTCTGTTTCTTCCATATGACTGTACCAGTAGTCACAGTCTGAGTACCTGCATTTGGTATGTCAGAGCATAGGTATAAATCTTAGTCTGCATTTTCCTTGGGTGGACCAACTTGTTTTCCTTTTCCCATCACTCATTTTTCCCCCTGTAAGTGGCATAAGTCAGTTCTTTGGCTTTCCTTTGGTAATTGATAAAAGTCAGAGAATATGAATTTGAACTCATTCTTTGGAGTAGTTTAAATATCCCTTGTGTGAAATGCAATCCTACCCAACAGGTAAGAGTTGACTGATACATGAAAATACTGGGTTTGAATTTAAATTAGCACTTCATTAATAAAACTGATTTGTTACCTTCAATTCAACTTTTGGTTAATGTGACTGGCCTGGATAAGGTTTGGCATGAATACTAATCAGTAATAGTAAAGTGCACTCAGCAACCAAAATCTGTCTTCAAGACTGTGATTTTGAAAATGTGCCAGACAAACCAACACAGTTGCTGATTCAATTTAATTCCATTGCGATAGACTTTACTTTTGTTTTGAGTTAAGTAAAACCTCAAAAATAACACGTTGGGCTCTGTTCAGATTTCAGAAGAACTAAGCCCTTCCATCTCTTCTGAAGCCCCAGTGATGGTTGTGACACTGTTACGTGACACTGCAGTATTGTGGTTTTAACATTTCCCTTGGCAACACATGGGTTTCAAAGCTCACTTCCAGGACTGTCTCTGGTGCTTTTTTCTCACAAATATAGAATTAGTGAATTCCATTCCCAAACAGGGAGAGATGTGAAAACTGAGATCCATTGCTCAGTCTGGCATTCCTTGTTGACTTTGCTTGTCAGTTATCTGCTGAGAAAGACACTGACAAGTTCTAGTGGACTTGGTTGTGGTTTTGAGATATGATAAACACACTTTGACAGGATGTTTCTATCAGTATCCCGTTCTCACCAGGTTACAATCTGGTGTTTTGGTGCAAGCTTCTCTTGCTGGAAGTGATTAGAATGGGATATGGATGCCACAGCCATCTGTTTGGCTGGGGAGGTGCATAGGAAAGCAAATCCTGGCAAAGTAGTGAGGCAGATTACTCTGCGTGGCAAGGTTTTGAATTACTGCAGGTAAAGGTATGGGAGCCTTTTATGAGCTCTGACTCTTGTACTGTTTTTTTCCTTGAAGAGAACCTGGTTGCTTGCCAATCTAGGAGACAGGTACCCCAATGTTTATTAATGTAATGCTGGGAGTACTGATGCCTGTGTGTCTCTCTTGGTCTGGTTGCTGTCCCTAACAAATTTGAAAGTTAAATCTGTACCAGAGATGGAGGTCAGTGTGAGAATCAACAATCAAGCGTTGAGAATTCTTGTTACTGTTGACCTTGTTTCAGTGTTTGAAGTTGTTATTGTGATAAAGACTAATGTTTCTCATCCTTGCTTGGTAACTGTTTCATCTTGTACTTCATGTTCTCTGTATTGAAGTCTTTTTGTTCTTTTCCATCTCCCAATCCCTACAGACTACAGGACAGTCTTGGCAGAATATACTCTCTTGTTAACCAAGGTGGAAGAGTTGCTGTTTTATTGTGTGGATTTTCCCCTTCCCCTTTTTCTCTTTATGGAAAAATACAGTCTCACTAGTGCTTTGTTTTCATAACAGGAAAGATGAGTAGCACCTGTGTGTTGACCAGCCATTGTCCCTGATGGATATTTGTTTTGACAGCCTGTTCTTGTATGTCAGTTACCTCTGACAGGCTGTTGCTCAGAGAACCTGAAGTCTAAATAAGTACTACTGTGTCAAGTACCAGCACATGAGTTTCTTTTGGCTAACTATGAGCATAACTCAGAGTTTCTTGAATTATTAATTATTTAATCTTGCATTCAATATTCCTCCTAATGAACTAGGTTGGAAAATGTGATTTTTCTTTTTTGTTGATGAAAAGTTTATCTTGCACTTTTCGAAAGTTTTATAAGTTCCTAAATCCTGCTGATACAGTTCAGTGGTTGCCGTGGTAATGCTGGGTTGACATTTGGACTTGATGATCTTTAAAGGTCTCTTGCAACTTTGATGATTCTATTCTATGATTCTGTAAGTCACAATCCTGCTGCTTTAAAACAGGAATGAGATATTGGTTAAATTCACTTAAAAGTCACATTTTTGGTCCCTGTGAGCTTGTTACAATCATATTATGCTTCTCAAAAAACACTAGTTCTATGTTTTTCTGCCACAGCTAGGCAAAGCAGTAAAGTGTGTCCTTACATTCTGTTACTATTAATGTACCATATGTTTTCTCCTTGGCAAGGCACGTGATTTTATATTTGCTATTCATATGGTGATTTTGGCCTTCTCTAGCATTTTGCTAAGCACCTTTTCAACACATTAATTTGTTGGATACATGTCATTAAGTATTGTGTGTGGAAAAATAAGTTACTGTTGAAGTATGAACATAATCAAATATTTATGCTTTCATGTATAGCAAAAGCAGTTGGTAATTAGTAATGTGGTGTTGCTGATATTTGTAGAAGTCTGTTGCACAAACCGTCTTCCTCGAAGAACAATGTGTGGAACCTTTGTGGTAACAGGAGTATACAACAAGGAGTATACAAGAAAAAAATCTCAAAGGGAGGAAATAGTTTGCCATAGTTTCGGGTCAGGAAGAAGTCAGGTGAGCAAATTGTGTTTACTTATAGCAGGAAATTGGTGACAGCATTGTTCTTGGAAAGAACAGACAGAGAAATAAGGAACAGAATCAAATCTCACAGAGCTCAACTTAAAAGTGGGACAAAAGTTGAAAATGCTAAAGCAAATTAAAATTACATAAATTCTATTTTTTGTTAGATGGTTTCAGTGCTTTTTTTTTGTAATGGATTTTCTGTAGAAGTTTTAAAATTGTGAACATTTTTGTTCCGAAGAATTTTGAACTTTATTGTGCAAGCAGTTTTGTTGGAAACAAGATACAAAGTTTCACTTACCAATATTTCTTACTAAAAATAAATAAAAAATGTCCGTGTTTCTGAATTGCAAGTCTTGTATCAGAAAAAAAGGAAAACATACAGATTTTTCTATATTTAGCTTTCTAATGAAAACTTAAAAATTTGTTAGCTCTAATACTATAGAATTATACATATATACACATGCATATGGTTTGCTGAATCTTGTTTGTAAAATAAATCACAAACTTGTACACATCATACCCTCAAATTAAGAAGAAATCTATAGCATTCAACAGTTAATTTTGCAGGAAGCTTTACACTTGACCTCTGACATTTTGAAATAATGAACTGACTTGTTTTCCAGATGCAAGTATGCTTGCTATAATCACAACCTTGTTCACGTGCTGTGACCTTATGAATTAATCCCTGTTACTGACAATGCCATAGATCACTCATTACCTGCTGCATAAAGGATGTTGAGAGATAATGTTTTATTGTGCTTTCTTGCTATAAAATAAACTTAATTCTCTTTATGCTTTAGATGATTTTTCTAAAGTTAGTTAGCAAGGTTTCCCTTTCAATTTTTATATTAGAATGGCTTGCAGTACATTTTCTGTCTTCTTTCTATTGAAGTTTACAAGGAAAATATTGTAGTATTTGGTCTTCTGGAGAAGGAACTGTACTTTCTCCCCAGGCTGTCACTTCCGTTATTGCTTGATGATTTTTCTGCATAATGATTGTGTATTTCCATGTAAAAAAAAAATCAGTCTAAATAGTGTAATTAATGCTCCTGAGTTTTAGAGGTAATAGTAGTTGCATATCTAGGGCTTTTAAACTTAATTATAATTGTTTGCCTGTCTATTTATATGTGGCCCATCTAGCTTTCTCTAAATGTATATATATGTTTTTAAAAGATTTTCTGGGTAAATTTTGAGATTATACCAGCTGTCAGATAATTCTAGAGCCTGTATTTTCAGGTACCTCTGAGCTTCAGTCCCTCACTGCAGTGAAAAAATCCAGATTGAAACATGCCAAGGTATTGAGGATATTTGAAATACTGAAACAATAAAGCATAGAGCTTAGAGGAAAAGACCTTGTAATGAATGAGGTCAGTACTAGATTTGAACATGGAAGTCAGAACCTGGATCTCCACGTAAGTGGCCATTCTGTCATGCTGGACTTCTTTTTCTAATGAAGACCTTTGTTGCTGGGGCAGAAGTTCTGAGCCATTGGGTTTTACCTGCTGTTAATTTTATTTTTCATGTTCTTAAGAGACAACCTGTGGAAGGTGCATTATATGTCTCTGAAATTGGTTTGAGTGCCAGCTAATGCTACTAATGTTGGAGCTGAATTTGAGTCTGTGACTAGAAGCTCTAATAGATGTGTTCCCTGTCTTTTGATATAAATGCATAAAAGCTGATGGAGTTTAGCTAAGAATGATGAATTTTCCTAGCCGGTCAGTATACTTTGCCCTTCTCAGGTAGGAGAGGAAGGAACAACAACCTTTTTGAAAACCAAACAGCCATGCTATCAGCAGGGTAGGGAAAACCTCTGATGACTTTGGTTCCTAGTTGTTGGGCCTTTTTTTCCTGAATGTTTATGCTATATTTAAGGAGTGGTTTTATTTGTTCTAGTTGTAGCAAATTTGAAAGCAGCATGTAAGGATTTAATGATTACAAAGCGCTAGTACAAGAATTTCTAACTGAACATGACAAGTAAATGGTGGGAGAAGAGAAGTGAACAAAAACCGTTCTGTACAAAACTCTGTCAAAAATTGTTTAAGTAGCATTGGTGATGGTTCAAGCTAATTCAGAAAACAGTTTTCTGATTTGTTTTGATGTAACCCTTCAAGTCTACCCGTTGAAGTTACTAAAGGTGATCATTAGATTTGTTTTGTTTCCAGTGTGTTATTTTGGAAACAGAGTCTTTTCATTTTGGGTTTGTGTTATTGTTTTTAGCAGCTTCTCACACGTCAGCATTGTTCTGTTAGTGAAATGCCACGTGGAGAGCGGGAGGTAAGAGGAGCATGAAGCCTTCAAGCTGCCACATAAACAAAAGCAAATCTTGAAACTGAATTTGTTAATGCTGCTATACTTGTCTGTTTAATAGGGACTCTTGACTAAGATATTCTGGCATAGCAGTGGGGGAGGAGCAATGCCAGCGCTCTAAGGGAGGGTTGCAGACTGACCTGCTGCTTGGGCTCTGGGGTTGTGTCCTTCCATGGAGGAAATGGGGCAGGGGTAGGGCGTTACTGTCCAGCTTTTTGGGTGAATCAAAGAAAGGAATGGAGGGTGAAAATATTGCCTCAGGAATGGCTGCGAGAAGGGGCAGTTTCTTTCACTGTGCTTCTGAGACCTCTTTGCTTTGCTGTGCCAAGCCTGTGGCTTAGGGAGGCTGAGAGGACAACTGGCCAGGGAACTGCTGTGTTGTGCTGCTGTGTGCCTCCCTTCCCTATGCTCGATGGCACTGCTATTTGTGGAGCTGTGCTTTGAAACCGGATAAGGAAGTGATCTGATCAAGCCCTGCAAAAATAGATTATTCTAAAATGGTAACTAATTAATTTAAAAATGCTGTCCCACGAGCACTGTGTTGGCAGTGTTGAGGGGGCGATGTATTGATGCTGTGAAGATGTGAATGAGCACCTGAGGCAAAAAATTCTGAAGCTGTTTCTAGTGTGGAAGACTGCGTGTAGTTTCATGGACAAAGTTGGCTTAAATTCTTGCTATGCCCTTGCTCACCTCTTCAAGGCTAGATGTTAATATAGGCATTCTCTGAGATAGATCAGGGCTGCTGTTTGTGGAACCATGATGTATTTAAATCAGTGAAATGTTGCTGTTTAAATTAAAAATGCAAAAAACTCCCCCCCAACCCCAATAACTACCCCATAACCATAACTTTAAGTAATACATACCAATAACTTACACAGTAATCTCCAAAATAGCTGTAAAGGTTTGGTTTGGTGCTGTGGGGCTTTTTGGCTTCTACAGCTGCCAGCACAATTGCAGAGATGGCTGCAATTTGTTGTGTGGGTGCAAGCAAATCTGCAAGGGTAGCAGAAGATATAATTTAAACACTTTGCTACTGATATATAAGGTGCTGTTTTCTCAGGGTGCTTACTGACATCCAGTCTTCTTATAGTGTGTATGCTAAGATCTGCTCAGTTTGTTCAAGCTACCATCACAGCTGTCCACCAGTGCTGATCAGTGTTATCTTTGCTTGACACTTGTTTCTTCAAAGACCTATTTGCCCGAGCATTTGTCAATAAAAAAGCACAGACAGTACTCTGCATACTGTGTTTAGTCCCTTCTCTTCTAAACAGCTAAAAAAGTAGGGAGTGAGTGATTAAATTTTATTGTTGTAGTTTTCTTTTCTTGGGAGTGGGGAGTGTGGATTGGTTGGTTTTATTTGTTTGCGGGGGGGGGGGGGTGTTTGGTTGTCGTTATTTTGTTTGTTTGCTTGGGTGAGGGTTTTTTGTTTGGGTTTTTTGTTTGTTTGTTTGTTCATTTTCTTTTAGGTCAGATCTGGCTTGCTCCTGGCTTCAGTGCTAGAAGAAGGTGTAGAACATTAAGGACAGCATTAAAATCTTGTGCTTGGCTGGTTTCGGTAGTAGCTAAATGAACTTAGCAGTTTAGATATGTTTCAGCTTAGTGCTCTTAGATTTGGAGGTGTACAAAACATAAGCTGCTGAAGGTGCCACATTAGGTTGCAAAGAAAAGTATGTCTCTTCCTCACCTGGTTAGTATGAAGATAAGTGAGCATCAAGAGAGCTTAAAGCCTTAAGCCAAATTGACATGTAAGTGTTTGTTTGCTACAATATGTTTTTGAGAAGCTTTAATGCACATTCTGAAATACTTTTTATGACCTCATTAGGTCATTGCTTGCAGTGGCAGTCTGCTAAATTGTCCTTCAACTTTGCGCATGTATCATTCAACCAGAACTAAGTTGCACTTTGTACTAGAATAATATGGATTTGGTTGTAAAATGAATGCATGTTTTGTGTAGCAGAAAAGTTATAGATAGGGTCTTAGAGGGGTCAGTTGACAAGAGGGTCTTGTAGAGTGTCAGAAAATCATTAACAAAGGAAGAACAAAATAAGAATATATGACTTTTCTCATGTAGGTGTTGAATAAAGGCAGTGGGCAGATGTTATGAGAAGTTAAAAACAATGTTTTATATTTTCAGTTTTTAGGTTTGGGGGGTTTTTGTGCTGAAGACAGGGAATTAAACTTTTAACCTACATTTATGTGTTACAATGCTTACCTCAATTTGTTTTATTAATATGGTAGGAAACTGGAAGCTAAACCACAAGGAAATCGGCACTAGTGTGGCCAGCAGGGCCAGGGCAGTGATTGCCCCTCTGTACTCTGCACTGGTGAGGCTGCATCTCAAATCCTGTGTCAGATTCTGGTCTCCTCACTACAAGACAAACATTAAAGTACTGGAGTGAGTCCAGAGGAGGGGAGTGGAGCTGGTGAAGAATCTAGAGCGCAAGTCCTGTGGGGAGCTGGGGGTGTTTATCCTGGAGAAAAGGAGGCTCAGGGAAGACCTTATCACTCTCTACAACTACCTGTAGCAAGATGGGGGTTGGTCTCTTCTCCCAAGTAATAGGTGATAGAATGAGAGGAAATGGCTTTAAATTGTGTCGGGGAAAGTTTAGATAGGAAAATTTCTTCACTTAAAGGGTTGTCAGACACTGAAAAAGGATGCCTTAGGGCAGTGGTGAGATCACCATATCTGAAAGTGTTTAAAGAAGTGTGGGGTTGGCACTTGAGGTCATGGTCTAGTGGTGGAGATAGCAGTGTTAGGTTAAAGGTTGTACTTGATGATTTTAGAGGTCTTCTCCAACTTAAATGGTTCTGCCATTCTATGAAAGAAGTGAAGTCAAGGATTATGTTTTTAAAGATGTAGTAGCCATCCCCAAATCAGCAGCCTTTATATTGGGTTACTAAAATTAGGTGTTGAAAAATAAAATAGTTCTTGATACAGTACTCCTGTGTATTTCTGGAAGAACTTACATTTGTAAGAAAGTCCTGTTGGAGTCACTGTTTTTCTGTCTTGGCTGATCCAGCCTATCACCACCAATGCTATTACTGTAGGAACTACCAAGGAAGTGGTTTTGTGACGACTGATCCTGGATCAGATTTACTATCAGATTATCCCCTAATGTAGCTTCGATCAGGCAGCCAAGCTATCACATTTCTTAAGTTAAAAAGAGTATACAATATATCATTTGCGCTAACTTAATGCCTACTGTGGAAGGAAATACAGGAACTATTTGGCATAAGGCCTTCCAATACAAAATTAATCTGTCAAATCTAAACTGTATTTACTGTCTTGTCAAAGAATGACCTCAGAGCAGGTATTGGAACAATGACTCAACTCTGTAAATTGTGTTGTTTTATTTACAGAGGACAATAATACAGAATTATTACTTATTAAAAATAATTTACTGATCTTATACCATTAGATTTATTTTTCATTTCTCTTGAAACCAACTTTTTTTTTTTTTTTAAAGAAGTTTGCTTGTGGTGGGAGAGAAGTTGCAACTTTCTTTTGGAGACTTCTGTTTCCTAAAATATGGCAGGGTAATAATATTAACAGTCATTGCAGACATTTTAATGCCAAATTCATCCATCCATATGAAAGTTATTTTTCATTTGATGAAAAATGGGACATAGAATTCAAAGAGAGAGAGAGAGCTTTCTTTCTTTGTGCAAGTAGGAAAAATGAAGTATGTTTTAAGTACACTTAGATCCTTAATATTTTATGAAGAATCTATTCCATTGGACAGAATCAAATTATTTTAGTAAGCTTCCCTCTCCTATTTTATTAATTCTTATGTGATACATCCTTCATAAATTCAGTAGTTTATAAGAAGGTGAATGTATTAGGCTATGCAATTTGGTTTTTTAAGCCAAAATATTACAGCCTGCAATTTATTGGGTTTTTTCCATTTACTGTAAGATCCTTATATGCTTTTTATGTCAAGTTCCAAAAGACTTTGATTGTTTAGTATAGGCACTTCATTTTGCTTTTTCCCCTATAATACTCTTCTGAATAGGTTAGGAAAAGATAGATTGTGAGTTCATTAATGGAAAATGATAAGCAAAACAAGTAATTAATTCACTGATTTATTTCTACATTTGCAGATGTATTTCTAGATACATTACGGCTGCTGTAGTTAGAGGTATTTATTTTCACCACTGTTGCTGAGATAGCTCAGCTTTGCTGCTGATTTGCATGGTCCACTCTCCTCGGTTCTTGGTATGAGTGTGTGAAAGTTCATTTTTCTCACTCAGCCAGTGTGTGGGATCAAAGTGGGACAAGATGGCTGGCATAATGTAGTAGCACATATTCAGAACTGCTATTGCTTATCATCAGAATGCTCCATTTTAGCTATTTCTGACTCAAAAGCAGTCACATTTGTGCCAGTTATTTCATACCCCTTTAATAATTTTTAAAATGTGGGTTTTATTTTTATGGGAGGTCTTTGTAAAAGGCAAATAAAACATTCAGTTTGGTTTGTTCATGTCCTGTTTCCGTTTCTCTGTGCAAATTACCATTGAAACGATTGCTCAATTCATTTTAATGAGAAAGAGGAGAAGGGATATCAGAGGTGACGCAGGTTTTGTTTAGTGTAAATTGGTGGCTGAAGAGAAAAAAATTTAATGTCAATACTGGGAGGAAAAATACAGATATTTGTAAGCATGGGGTCTGTTTTGCAGCAGGGGTTTTTGTAGTGGAGGGAGAAGAACACATCAATAAGAAAGAGAGCTTTTATCTGTGCTCTAAGAACTTTCTGTTAAACTTTTTAATGAGGAAGCTTAGAAATATCATGTCATTTGTCAAACAGACAAAGACCAATGCTAGGATAGAAGGGAATAAGCCTAATAAGTGTTCAAGATGAATTATTGTATCACATGTATGATCTATTAATAGGGGAGAAGAAAAGAAATAAATGCAATATCTTAACGACTTCTGTTCTCAGTGGGAATAATCAAGCTGTCAGCTCAAAGTAGTGAGTATGTTGTTTTTATCAGTGTGCTGCATAGGGGATGAGATGTTGGTGCTAAATTTAAAGCAAAAAGTATGAAAACTTGAATTTTAATGCCTGATTAAGATGGTTGTTTATTTAGCCCATTAAAATGTCATAGCATTAGCTTTGTTAGAATCAAACCTTGTGGTTGGCTGGGAAGTAGTCTAGGCCTAGAGAACCAGGCCTGAAGAAAATTGTAATAGTTGAGTTTTGCCCTGAGCCCACGAACATCAGGTCGTTGTTTAACTATATATATAGTTAAACACATATATATATATATATATATATTTTTTATATATATATATATATATATATTTATATATATATATATATTTATATATATTTATATTCCTTCACATTCATTATTATAACTGTGAAGCTTAAAAAAAAAAAAATTAATTAGGAAATCCTGATGTAAAGCAGTCTGTTCTGAAGCTTTTTTCTAGTGGTGGTTGTGTTGTCTTTTTAAAATTGAGATTATGAATTGAATAAGGTATTCTAGATATTTCCGCATAAGGGTTTTGTTTGTTTGTTCACTTGTTTTATGACATGATGAGTATGCAATCCAAAATTCAACTACCATTTCTTTTCTACACTGTCACCTTTTTAATTATGGAGAAGCAGGGTTTATTTCCAGAGCTGGGAAGCTCTGGTCTCAACCAGAACACTGTGATACCGAGTGCTGCACAGCTGTGAAAGGATTTCAAAGGACAGGGGAGTTACGCTTGCAGTAGTCCAGGCTCTCTGCAGGGAATGCAGAGAGAGAGGTGAAATGATCAAAATAACAGACTGATTCTTTGCAGCACCATGCTGGACTAAAATGTGCAGTGAATTATGCTTTTTCAGCCTCACAGTAACTAAAATAAAAGGATATTAGCTTGTATGGGTTTTGGCTGTATGGATAGATGGGACATATTTCTAATTGCATGCAGAAAAATTTGGCACGTCTTCTGTACAATGTTGCCAGAGTCTATGAGAACCCAGAGAAAACTAAATGTAAAACAGTGTCTAGGTTTCCTGTCAGATTGTGCTAGTATGCACACGCAGAAAGTAGGCATTAGGAATAGCCTTGCTGGTCAGGTCAAGAACTTTGTTTTCACCACACTTAAGTTTCAGCTGAAGGCAGTGTCCAAGAAACAGCTAAAATTGGAATTGAAGGCAGTTCTCAGGTGAGGGGACAAACATGTGAGTCATCAGCACAGAGATAGATGGTGGCTGAATTTGTGTTGGCAGGTGCTGGATCTCTGAGCATACAGGAGAAGAGGACTCGTAAAAAAAGTTCAGGGATGGAGATGAACAAGGCTCCTACAGCAGCTTTGAAGAAAAACACTACTTGAATGTTAAATGAACAGCTAGAAACAGACTGGAGCAAAATGAATGCTTTGGGTTTTTTTCATTTGTAGATTCTTTAGTTTTACTTTTGATTTCCACTGAATATAAAATACTAAATCTAAGGCTAGAAAAAATTCAGTTCCTCATAATTTTGTATGTTTTCTCTCTTTCTCTCTTTCAAAAAAAGAACTCAGTCCTCTTTAAACAAGAACAGGTATGACACAGGCTGTAATGCATTGTTAAACAAATGTAATAAATGTTGGTGCCATATTTATGTGGCATTATGGCATCAGGATTTTACTGTGTTATTGAAAATTTGTGGTATCAAAGATGTAATACCAACATGACATGCACGAGTGAAATCTGGTTTTAAAAAATCCAGATAATGGGGTTTATTACGTTCTACTTTCTCTGTTTTCTTCCCTCTGAAGCTAAAGCAAAAGCAGTTTAGTTTCACGGCTTTCCTGCACAAGCTGTGATAGATTTTGTGTTTCTATTTCTCTAAAATATACATACAGAAAGATGCAAAGTTCCTATAAGAAGATAGAATTAAGTGTTCTCTTTCCTATGTCTTTGAAATCTGAAGGTCATCAGATAAAAAAATAGATTTTGCATTTTTTAATTGTATTTTTTAAGTACCCTAATGGTTTCAGAGTGCAGAAGAGATGAACTTATTCTTAATAAACAGTTTTAAGGTAGTGGTTTATCAGGAGTTCCAGGGAGAGTTTCACAATATTAGGTGGTATTGACCTACCTTCAGTGCTCTAAGAAAGTGGGTTCATGGTCTAAGGCTCTTCTCCTTGTCCCCTCAATTTTGGCTCCTATGAGAATGGACATAGGATTTATCAGAAGAATCTCATCAGACCTGTTCTTATAAGTTGTCTCCTCCCTGGCAGCAATGTAAGGCAGCATGGGGGCTTGAGCTGTATTTGATGATTCAGGCCAGAATATCCTCCTACCTCTTCAAGATTGTGTTGCTGCTGGTAGCTGGGAGTCTCTCTGAAGATTGGGGAGGCTGTGGGGTGGCTGAGGGTGTACCTGAGTCCTCTGGGAGCTTAAGAATTCCTTGGTCAAGACAGGGACAGTTTGACTGGACATAGCAATGTCAGCTTTGCCAGAGCACTGGCTTCATGAGAAGCCGTATTTTTTACTTCGTTTTGTAAAAATACGTATCAGACTGCTACACTTTAGGAGAGCTGAAAACTGCAGTGCAGGACCCAAGGTCAGATTACAGAATGCTGGTAGGCAGTTCCTGTGTGATTGTTGGAGAGGTGATGATAAAGGTTGTTACTAGAATGCAGGAAAAGAGAACCAAGTACATAGTATTAAAGCATTCTAGAGATGTTGCTCTGAGTAAAACATTTGTTTGTTTGTTTGTTTTTAGTTCGAGCAGTATGTTTTTGACAGCAGAGAACTGGAAGACTGGTTGATTGACATACTAAAATGGAGTATTTACCACTGCAGGTAAGACATTCTTTGAATGTCTTTTTGCAATTCTGTTTCTCAGTGTTGTTTTGCAGTTCCCAGTGCAAATAGCTAGATTAATGGCAGTGTTACACAATCATTTTTCTGAAAACAAAGTTGGTTTAGGAAGTTTCTGTATTTTAAGTTCACTCTCAGCTCCTATAAAGTAGCACTAAAATGATTGATTTAGAAAAAAAAACCAGAATTTCTTTCAGATGAACCTTAAAAATATGTCATCCTGTGATCCACTTCATATTGTCGCCTCGGGAAAGATTAATTTGGCTAACTAAAGAAGGGGTGAGGTGATGTGGGGACAGCATGGACCAGCCAGGATATATAGGAGATTTTCTGAAAAAAACTAAACCCTCAGCAGTATGAAGGAGAGGTTTGGCCATCAGTGTATGATCAAGTGGCTTTAACTGACATTTTAACTATTGGGGATGTTAAGTCTCAGTGCTCTTAATACTTCTGAGTATTGAAATGCTGTTTTGATTATAAAAGTTTAGCTGCCAAAAGTTTAGACCTCCCCCCCCCCGTTCTAATTTGTATATTAAGGTATTGCCATTTATTATCAGGCCTTCTGATATGGGTTTATATGCTGCATTAAACTCCATTTCTCATGCAGAGAGCTCATACTGAAGGATTCTTTTGTTTCTTAATGCCGTTTAATATCTGAGTTTCCAAATGATAATGATGTACTTTAAAATACAATAAACTCATTAAGTGTTAAAATGAGTTGTGGACTTTGTTGTAGATGAAATTTGTGAAGTGCAGATGTAAATTTGACAGGAATCTGTACAACAAATACCTCTACATGAGTTCAAATTTTTTTGTTGGCTTTTGTATGATTAGCGTACAAGCTTAAGAAATTATCCAAGTTGAGTTTCTCCTTTAAAATATTTTTTCACTGCATAATACTTTCTATTACATAGTTCACAGAACTATAACTGCTCTGTACTAGCTGTTTTCCTTTGCACTGGTATGAAGGACTTTGGCAGAAAAGTAGTGATGTGGTTTATGTCGGCCCAGGGCAGTGAATGTTCCCCTTCTTCCAGTTCAAGGTGCACATGGAACAAACTGATGCTCAACAAAGAAAAAGCTGTTCTCAGTGGTCAGCTGAGTACCTGTGGCAGCATGCAGCATTGCTTGCTGGATATGCTGTTCCGTGAACTGTGCCACAGTATTTATTACTGGTTTTGCAGTTGGTACTGGAGCAAGGCATATACACTGTTTTTCCAAATAATGTTTGTAGTTGAGCAAGAGCTGTGTTACTGGATTAAAATGCATGATGTTGTGTCATGCAGGCCTGTGGTTGCTGGACCCTGTGCTCGATCTGCAGGGAAAACTTTCCTGCCAGACAATTTTTAGTGGACTGGCTGGGAGTGCTAAGTAAGCTTGATAGAGAAGGGAGGGAATGGCCCCAGCTAGAGCTGTATTGTACACAGTAGGAATACCACAAGTTCACTGGACAGCCCTTTTGGCAGTCATGCAAGATATGGCTCTCTTAAGCTTTTTTTGTTGAATTAACTCATTCATAAAATGGACCTTGGAGCTTACCTAATTGGACTGGTTCTGGATTGTTCTGGGTGTTCCTGCTGAGGACTTGAGGGACCCTGATCACGGCCCAACAGCAGCCACAGGAACAGTCTTCCCTTCTTGATGGAGGCAAACTTTTCAGGGAGTTAGCATCGCTCATTGTGCTGAAAAGTCAGAGCCTTGTCATGTCTTCCTCTCTTGACAATGTTGTTTTATCTAATTGCAAGCTGGATGAGACTCTCCCATGGTATCCTTACTTTATCCTTTTGCTTTTCCTTGAACTGTTTAAAGTGGCTTCCTTCTGAGGTACTGGACAGTTTTATGCATAGCACGCAGGGTTTGTTGCCCAGCAGCCAATGGTGACAGTGGGTCTAGGATCTCTGGCTCTCTGCTCTGTGGCAGGTCAGGTTTCATTTGCAGAAGATACATTTGCATTTTGGTAGATGATGCCCATGTGATAATGCAGTATTGCAGCCCCAGAGAGTTACAGTGCAGAATATTTTGATTCTTTCTTTAAAGACTACAGAGGACATCCCCATATAATACTATAGACAAAGTAGTGGAAGGAGGGAATTGCTGCAAAACCCTGTAGGCTGTCACTGCCAGACTTAACACTACAAACTGTAGCAAAACTTGTGGCATTATTCAATTAGTCTCTTGAAGTCCTTTGATTGAAATTTGAACGATGATGAGATTTTTTAGACAAGCTGGGTTAATAGCATCATCTAGATGCTGTAATTTTGATCTTACAGTAAAGGACCATGGTCCAAGTTCTTGATGTTGTCCTAATGCAGCAAAATTCCTCTTCCCCTGCCCTTTGTTACATCAATAATGTACTGTTCCTGTGTTTTTGTAAAGTGCATTCAGTCCCTGTATTGGCTGCTAAACCAAGGTCATGGATTATCAAGAATTAACATCTTGGTTAGAGTTTAAAATCTACACCTGTGTTACAGTGCTTGAAGTGTTTCAGCTCCTCTACAGTGAGTACAGAAAGGGAAATCTTGAGTCATATTCTAAGACAATTTAGTTAATAGGTTAGAGGTTGTGCCCCTAAAGGTAACTTTGCATTCAGCTGACTAATACTTGCTGCAGTCATGATTTTTTTTTGCCACCTACTCTGTTTCAGTCTCAGAACTGCGTGCTACTTCACAAACACCCAAATGCATGTTCAAAATTTTAGAAACAAAGAACCCCATAATCTATTCAAGCTTCAGACAATGTTTACTGCTTCTACATCAGAGCCAGAAAAACTGACTAATGTGCATAAAGTACAGCCTCCTCAAGGTTGTTTTTTTTTTGTTTGCTTAGTCCTCAAACCAGACAGTGCTTGCAGAAACTGGGAAGTTTGAAGACAAGTGTTTGCAGAAGATGTAGTCTGTTTCATTAATCTAATTGTTAGTGTTGAAGGAAAACCAGCAGAATTTAGTAAAATCTGTAGGTTTTTAATTTAGGTATAAGCAGGCAGTTGTAAATTAGCAGGAACTTGCTAGTCTGTGGCAGTGAGAATTATCACTTTATTCCAAAAAAAAATTGACTAAAAATAGGTGTGTTGATTTCCTTAACTCTTGCCTTCCCCTGGAATCACTCAGTCTAAAGCCTAACATAACCTGGTCAGACACTTTCTCTTGACTGGTTTGGCTACACTGTAATTCAGCTGTTGCTGTCCTCATGCCAGAGTTGAGGATCTGCGGCCTGCGTGGTCATTCTGCACCAACAAGGGCTGGAGGCAGCCCATGCTCTTTTTCTCCTTGTCTGAGAGTATTTTTCCCTCTCCAGCCAAGAACTAGAGCAGAGCTGCAGTATGTAGGTATCAGTAAGTGCCAGGATTGTATTATGCTGACGATGTGTTGTGATGCTTCTCTGATAACACTTGATTCCTTCACAAGAAAGGTAGAAGTTACTGTGAACTGGATTTGGTACATCCTGTATTCTTGTTTACCTCAGGGCCTGCATATTTAGGAAGCTGTGCAAAACTGTGTGTAAGCATTGTCCTTTTCAGAACCTAGATTCTGCCCAGCTTGTGTTCTAAATAGTTTGTTTTCTCTTTGTTTTCAGTAACTAAGGTGCTGACAAGTTTTGACTTCTCCATTCTCATAAACATGAGTGAAGTTCAGGCTATGGTAGAATTCTCCGTGGAGCTCCACAAATTCTTCAATGTGGATTTGTTTCAAAGAGGGTAGGTAGCATGTTCTTTCAAACTTGACTCCATTGGGTGGCTAATGTTGGAAAGACCTTAATGGATACTCTGTCGTGTAGTGTTGCTTCATGTGTTACTGACTATTTTTATAGTGATTTTTTTTTTTAAAATTCTGTATTGGAAAGTCATATTCTTTCTGGGATTTAAAATTAAATATTAAAATAATTTTCCTTAAAACCTAAGTTGTAATACAGTATTTTTGTCTAATTGGAGATGAGGGAAAACCTGTAGATATGGAGAGTACGTTATATTCTTACCCAGGCCTTTACCTTTGCATGTCTTAATTTCTGTAATCCCTTTTGTTTGAAATATGATAGGTGTTTCTCTTCAATATTTTAAAAATGGTCTTGCCCCAATTAACCTACTCGTTTATCAGTTTGGCAGTGGAGAATTTCACCAGCCTCTCTCCTCTCGCAGTGCTGTGCCTCCAGTTACACAGGGCTCCATGCTGCCTCTTTAGACTCTCCTGACCTCCTCTTACTCCACCTTATCTCTGTAGAAGTCTTTTTCACATTCCTTTCACTTGATATTACATGATTGTCCTAGATTACTTTCTAAGGTCCTTGTTTCCCATGGAAGGAAATGATCCTTTGTAGCTTATTTTGGAGCTATTAATTATTGGTCCTTTAGTGTTGTGGTACGTTAGCCTTCTGTCCATCCTCATGTAGACTACAGTAAAAATGCATGTTAGAGTTTAGGCTGTGTTAGTGTTTGCAGAGGTGGAACAAGATGTATCAGTGTTGATTTATGATAGCTGCTTTTTCCAAAACATTGTAGAGTAACTTTCCTCAGAAACATTTTAGTGATAAGAAAATACATCCATGTTTTTAGCCTTGTCTTAGTTCAGGACAGGTGTGTGTGTGAGAGAGTATTGTTTCCAGTACCGTTGCAGGGGGGTTTGACAGAAGTGGTGACCCATTATGTTTGCTACTATATGCAGTCAAAGTATATACAACAAACTGTGCCCTTTTTAGGGAAAATTGTAATTTCACTCTTCAGTGGAAGAGAAGGATTAAGGAAGGCTTAAGAGGTCTGGGAAAACACTGAGAATACTCTAATTACTTCAACAAAAAAGCACAGTGTTTTGAACTTTAGCCTTTTTTAATCTCTGAAATCGATGGGGAAGGAGAGGGTAGAACATGGCAGCACATTTACTCTAACAGAGAACCTGAAGAGAAGAAAGTGTTTTGGTTGTCTTATCCTTACAATTCAAATGGTTCCTCAGAAAGGTAGTTGAGAAGCAAAGCACAACAATATAATTGCCAGTGCTTTATCTGGCGTATTTCTTTTTAGCTTACTCTTGCAGTAAGCTAAAAATCAGTAAATTCACAGGGCAAGTTGTGAGAGGTGGATTGCTGACATAATGAGAAAAGTGGTGTTGAGAAGGTACAACTTCTCTGGTTTCAAGCTGAACCTTTAACTCTGGGCACGTTCCTGTAGAAATTAATGTCAGGAAGAAGAGAGAATTTCCAGAATAATTTGATAAAATGAGAAATGTGACTATTGCAATAAATTCAATTTGGATAGGTTCCAGTATTTTTCTAGGAAACTGTCTTTGTGATTATTTGAGACAGGATGTAATACTTCTGTTGCTGGAGGAGCTCTTGGATAATGGGATTGAATGAGCAGAAAAGTAAATATTTAGTTTCATTGTTAGCCTCCTATTTTTTAGCTACCACTGTGTTTACCATGGTTTGTCTCATCAAAATCAAGTACAGAATTGATTGTATTGTGTGCATTCAAGGCTTCCCAGCATGACATGCTTGTCTCATGCAGTTAGACACATCATGACCTTCTGAACTGTGTAGAATAAAATGTCAACTATTGCAAATAATCACATCAGGTTCCTTCTTAAAACTTAGTAGATTTTTATCCAAAGTATTTATTTGCATAGTGAGTCCAGATTCTCTCTCATTTGATTACTGCAGATGCCATCATTCCCAGCCTAAATTTCCTTCTGGTCAGTTTTAGTTGTTTTTCTTTGCAACTTTGTCTTGTGTTTCAAATCACTCTATTAGTTTGAAAGTTCACCCTTACATATTTTAGATGTTAGTCTTTTTTCCCTTTTAATAAATATGAACTGACATGAGTTTGGTCATTGGAATTTGTGGCACATTCCCCACCCCCCCCTTCATTTTTGGTAGAGTCCACATACCCTGATATCCAGTCAAACCTATTTTACTTTCTTCCTGCTTTTATGACTATTTGAAGAAATCTGGCAACTCTTGCATCCAACTGAATCTATTTTCTTGGATCTGTATCTGTAGTGACACTACAGTTGTCAGAAGCACTTATGACTGTGTTTACATTAACAATTAAATTTGGTATTTAAGGAATGAATTACTAAAAGCAGTGTTAATGTCCCTACATTTGTGTGGTTGCAGGGTTACTTCAGGCTAGATTTTAACCTCATCTTCTGGACCAGATATTTTGTATCATGAGTGTAATTTGAAGTTGTTTGTATCAGTAGTTGGTTCAGACCTTTTTGTCTGAAGTGCATTTTGTGACGGGTAGATCAGAGTAGTTCAGCTTCCTTAGGAGATATCCAGGTCTATGACTGGAGAGCTCTCAGTGAACTGAACAAGCATGGAGCAAACTGGGGTCATTGGGGGAAGTGCCTCATAACCACTCTGTTGATCTGAACTGGTCTAAATAGTGCAGACTGAGCCAAAATTTCTCATAGTATTTTACCCAAGATCATATTTATATGAGGGGTTATAACTATATTATTCTTCTAAGTGACCCTCTAAAGCAAACTGTTTTCTTGACTTTTAGATAACTGTTACTGTTCCAAGAAGGTAACAGACAGTGCAGACACTTCATTGTAATAGAATATTTGTCTTATGTATCCAATACAGCTATTTTGTTATATTTTCTCATAACTATGCCACTTGCCTTAAATCCAGCTTGTTACAGATGACTCCATTGGTTTATTTTTACCTGTTATTACATTCAAATAAGGCCTCACACATTTTTTGTTTTGAGCTAGTGAGATATGATGATAGAAATTTTTGCCCAAACAGTGATTGATATGCGAGTATTGTATGACAAAATGAATTAAATGTATTTGTTTGGGACCGGTGAGAAGGATAGTGTCAGACTGTGAAGTTTCAGGCTGTTTTGTCATCTTAGCTCATAAAAGTTCCAGTAAGGTGTGGGCTCTGTAGTACTGATCTTCTTTAAAGACAAAGGAAATATAACATAGCTTGACTGCAGAAGGGGAGAATGAGTTGAGTGGAAGATTGGTTAGGTGATTCAGCTCAAAGAGTTGTGGTCAGTGCTGCTAAGTCCAGCTTAAAGCTGGCACCAGTGGCACCTCCCATGGACTGATACTGGGTCAGTAGTCTCAGCAATCTTTGTACAGAATCACAGAATGATTTGGGTTGCAAGGGGCATTAAAGACCATCCAGTACCAACTCTCCTGCCATAGCAGAGGCACCTTCCATTAGACCAGGTTAGAGCCCCATCCAACCTGGCCTAATATCTCATCTAACCCTACACTCATTCATCTGAAAGCTGTTTAAGTTCAAAGACTTTGAATAGGTCTTTAAAAATAGGTGCTTACTCCCTCATTTGCCTACATTTTAATGTGTTGGCATATATCTGTGTCCTGAACTGAGATACAAATGTGTTCAGAATGTCTCATTCCAAACAACTGGTTACTGGAAGTGCCTCAGTACATTCTAGTGCTCAGTTGAAGTTCCCATATTGCATCATGGGATAATGGATCCTGATGTCTAACTTGAGACAGTTACACCTTTTCTGTGGGCAGGTAGAAGAGTTTTCTGGTAACCCTCACTTGTGAGAAGATGAGGTTTTCATTTCTCTGGAGCTGTGTATTGCTTTTTTACCTGTAAATGGCAAATCTAATGAGCTAAAGAGATTTAGCTAGTAGTTAGTAGTTTAGCATAGTACACACATTGCACAAGATCTGCTTTGAAAACAGCTTTCATCTACATTTTCCCCATCTCTGTGCATTCTTATAATCCCAGTGTTAAGTTCTTACTTTGTCACTAAACTTTTGTTACTTTGTCAGTAGTATGCATGCACACACAACTCGCCAAAGCTGGATTTAGAATACTTTTAATAGTAATGTCTCTATGTGTTTTGCCTTTTTTTTTTTTTTTTTTTTTTTTTTTTGGTACTATTTTGATTTGTAAGGTACAATACCTGCAGTTTCATTGTGGGTTTCAGAAAAAGAACTTCCTAATGGTTTTCTGGCAGTGTAAATTTGTTTTTGCATAAACTATGAGGAGAGGAAGTAAAATAAAGTATTAACAGTAGCTCTTTATTGCATATTTATGCTCAGTGTGTCTTAGTTTTCTATTATTTTACTTTGGTTTGGGTTAAAAGATTCTTATAAAACCACATGAAGAACTTACATTGGTAATGTAAGTCTACCATACTTCTTTAAAGTCTTTTTGCTTTTAACTGTTGGATAACAGATGGAAGAATAATACTAAATACCTTCCACAGGAGAGACTTTGGCAGATTCTAACCTAAAACATATTTTTGGAGATGTATCATAATGGAAAGGTTATTGGTAAGATTGCAGCATAAGTTGCTTGTGAACCTAAATCCTATTAAAAGACAAAGGAATTTAAGCTTCAGAGACTACAGAAAATATAGTCTTATGATATTCTTCTGTTCCATAAATTTATGTTTTTCTGCTTGTTGATACTTACTGATGTAAGTATCTACACACAGAAAGTCACTGCTTTCTGAGCAGCGTTGACATTTTATGCTTCCATGCATGTGGGTTGTGTAATGTAGCTTAAAGAAAATAACACTGAATCGGAGTATGAAATTTGATGAATCTTATTATGATTACTCAGTAGTGTCATGAGAAATAATGTAATATATGAAAAGTTGTATTGTGTTCTGGATCCAGCGAGTTGCCTACATTAATTTTAAAGTTTTTAAAAGGAAATTAAAATCCAAAATGTACGCTTCCAGCAGGACCACTTTTCTTCCTCCTGGCTATATCAGAAATGAAAGGATTTTGTCCTTAAATGAAGAAGCTGCCCTTGCTAATGGTTTGTGTTGCTAGCATATGATCGAATAACAAACTCTTGATGGACAGGGAACATTCAGGTTCACCTGTTTGGTTTTCATTCTAATTCATACAGCTCAGACATACCTTTACTTTCAAGTTATGTTTTCTGTATGACATATTTTTCTGGAAATAAGTGTTGTGAATTGCCTTCTGACAGGATAGCTTATCTTTTGAAGTATTGTACTGTGATCTTTACTTAATGTAATGCATCTCTACAAAGAGAGAAGAAAGCTGTCAAATTTGTCTAACAGTTGTAAGACGAGCTCTGTTCTTCAGCTTATGGTTTTACAGTAATACAAATAGCAATTAAACAGATTTAGGATTTGGAGGGCTAAACTCAAGGGAATAGTCTGTCTAGGAAAAATTATGCAAATATTTTTGGTCTTGGGTTTTTTTTTGTTGTTTTGGGTTTTTTTTAAAGTGGATCAGTTTCTGATTCTAGTTCATCAGTGGATGCACACACACAGGTTCTGCTTGCTCTGAGGCTACAAGGGGTAAGACTAGGAATGAGCAGTGGGAAAGTATTATTTTAAATTGCCATTGCTACAGAAGTTGAAACTTAGTATCATCAGTTATCCTATTGACCCCTGTGATGCAGGATGTCTGAGACACCAGTGACATGGTCTGGTCCCAAAGAGCAGTTACAATTTAAAAGACAGAATCTTGTCTTCTAAAATGTGAAATCTTGCATTTGTTGAAAAGAGGGGTTAGAAGAGTAAGTGGAAAACTGAGCACTGTTTCCTTTGAGCTAGCGGAGAAATTAAGGTTTTTTGAAGCACACCGAGTGGAACTGAAGACATGGGCAGGTTGTTCTGCTTGTCTTCTTCAGTTACCTGAGGTGCAGTGCCTGTATTAGGAGACTTTCAGCCACACAGGGAAGCTTGTCTGGGGGTCACCTAGAGCCACTGTAAATTGGACTCCTATCTTTGAATCCTCCTCCCCGTTCTTCTCCATAGTAATTCCTAGAGGACTGTACTCCAACTTAAGAAGCTGAATGAGATCCCGATGCTACAGTTTTAGCTACAGGTTCTGACCCATAAAGATGATTGTACAGATGCTTGTTTCTTCAGTCATTATTCACAGAAGTATAGCTAAGAGTTGGTAGTTGTAGTTGTCCTGAGGGTGTGGTTTTTTTCCTGCATCCCCCCATATTCCAAAAATATTACTTCAATGTTTTGTAATGTTCATGGGTACTCATTGCATCTTCTAGACTTCTCAGACATGGGCTTCAAATTTCAAATCACCTAAATTTTATTCAGATTTTAGCTCTTAAGCTTAAGTAGTACTTTTGGACATTTTAAAAATAACAACTTTTGCAATTGAAATTATGATTTTGTAATGGAAAACATTTTCAAAATTCAGAATTAAAGATGTCTAATGGAGTCCCATCTCCTCCAGGCATTCAATTTGGCAAAATTCCATTTTCTAAGAACAAAAAGATAAAGAGCTCAAATGCCTCGTTATACCATCTTGCTGCCTCTCTGGACCTGACAGTGCCATAGTAGGCGCAGCTCTTTGGTGTGACAGTGATGTGGCATAATTTGCTGTCCTTTGAGACTGCTCTTGGGGGGTCTGTGTAATTCATTCTTTCTTTATGCAATTGAAAAAACAGGGATCTTGTGTATGTAAGACCAGGTACCGTTTCATCCTGTGAAATAACAATTGTACCTCAGCATGCCTTGCCACAAAGTCTGTCAGGAGAAACATGATCAATGAATTTAGTTTAGTGAGGGAGTAAATGACAGTGTAAGACAGGAACAAGTATAAAAGGATTTTGTCTGGAGAAGACCCTTTCTTTTATTCTGTAGAACATATAGCTATCAGCTGTGTATAATATGAGGGTAGAATGGGCATAGGTGTTAGTTGAATCGCAATAACAATTTCTTGAGTATGCACCTTCTTTTTCTAAATTGAGTTTTAGTGAGTTCAGGATTCTGGAGTGGCATGTGACAGCAGTAACGGTTTTAACTTTGCATTGAATCCGTATTTAGTCACTAAAATTGCCACTTTTAGATTCTTCCAAGTGTTAGCACCTTTATGTGCAGAAACTTGCAGCTTGTGCTTACTCTACTTGCACTTCAGACCTGACACTGTGAGATGGTAGCAAAACCCATAAAAATCTGTCATTCATAGGTCTTTTGCCTTATTTATGTGTGCTTGGTTAATACACGTAGTAGTTACAGCAGAAATATGGTTCTTTAAGTTTACCATCCATAGCTATCTGAGGGAAGGGAGAGAGAAAGATGCTTTTCCTGTGTTTCAAAGTCTTGACTGCCTCATGATACAGCAGAAACTTCTGGTATAGTGCCTTTTTGTGCCTCTTATGCTGCACATACAAGCTAATAATAACTTCATGTATACCTGTATCTGTAAACACAAACAGAACTTTACTGGATCATCACATACTGCAGAGAACATACAGCTTTGTTGGAACAGGGAACCAGGCTCACTCCCACCACCAAATGTAGACTCAGACTCGCCACGTCAGTCAGATGCTTGCTTCAAAATCTCTTCCTCTTTTACTTCCTATGCCCCCTGCCAATTACTGTGTTCCACATAAAGCAACTCATCAGATTTTTGAATATTTTTTTACCTTATTTCACCCCACTACACTTATTCGCCCTTTCCCATATTCTGACTCACACTGGCCATGGGGGAAGAAGCTTAAAATACCTCAAATATTTAAGAGACCCTCTAGACTGGACCATCATGTTCATGCTTATGCATACTTCTTCTGTGGATTTGCCAAGTTTTAAAATTGCTTTAAAAATTTGTCTCATATTTTCTCCAAAATATGTTGAATACCTTAGATTAAGTGATCAAGAACTCTCCTGCTAATAATTTTCTATATTCATGTATTTTTACTGCAAGAAGTAGCATCCAAGCTATTGGAGGTGATCAGACTGGAGAGAAAAAAAAGAATCGTATTTTTCACTTGTGCATGTTTCTTTGATGTGACTGGTTGTGCCTGAGCACTGGGGTTTTTTTTTGGTGGGAGGAGAGGGTAAGAGAGTATACGCAGCATGGCCCACTGTTGATGCCATGAGCCCAAATCTGATGTGAAATAGCATTCTCATCTATGCATTTATAGTTGACCTGAGCATGTACCAAAAGGTGTGATATGCATGGTCTTCTCCTGCTTTGTTTGCTCCTGCAGTCAGATCAGTAATATGGGCTTGCTTTTGACAGCAGTGTAGTCAGAGAGTGGGCTGGCAGGAACACAGGGCTAATGGTATAGATCTTTCAGGTAGGGAGATCTGTTTGATAGCAGCTGCCTGAGCAGGGTGATCTGCTTCTGGTGCTTCCTGTGTGCCTGTAGTCATGCTATTTTACCTTATGGTTGGTCAGTTCAACATGGTAAACCAGCAGAAAAAACCTGGCAAAACCAGGATCATTCTGCGTTCTATTTTTTTAAACCTCCCCGGTCCACATCAGCATCAGGTATTCTGTCAGTGGTGGTGCAGAAGGAGTATAAATACACAGGAGGAATGGGATGCCTACTTCTGTCATCAGCTAGCTTTTGGGTTGGTTTAACTGTAATCCTGGACTGTTTCCTGAGAGAAATATCTGTAAAAGTTCCAGCCTCTGTATTAGGAAGACGTCTCTGGAATGACAGAGGCCATCATATCATTGCGATCTGCTCAATGAGAGCAGCCCAGAGATTAGTGTGTTTTGAAACAAAACCTCTGTTTGAACTTCTGCATTCATCTCAGTTAGCATCCCTGCCCCTAGGATACAGAGTTATGACAGATGTCAGGTATGTCAATTTCCCTAAGACCTCATGTGGAGATACAGAGCTTGCCTGGAGATGCCAATTTGCGCTTACCACCTCCCATGCTGCTGCCCTGCCCTGCCCTGTGGGTTGTGCTGGCTGAGGTGCTGGATCTGACCAGTGTCCAGAACTGCTCTGCAAGTGGTGCATTGGTGTAATTGAGAAAGGTGTCAAATGTCTTGCTGGGGCAAATACCTCCAGTGCCTGGGAGGACAAGACAGAGGAAAAGGGGAAAACAGAATTCCTTTAACTTCATTTCAGAAGTACTTGTATTGTAAAAGTACAGTCTAAATTTCAAGATATTACTCTTGGCATTCTCTTACTATAAGGAAGGATAGGGTTTCCCAGATGCCAGCTTACTTGACTGACACAGAGAAGGCATCAGATTATTGCTGAAGTCAGAGAGATCTGGCTCTGGTACTTGGCAGAGAAAGGGCCCCTAATCACCTCCAGAATGCCAAGTCCCTTTCTGTAGGTCAGTTCTGAAAGGGGGAAGGAGGAGATGATTGGTATCCAGAGCAGCAGAAACCCTCAGCTTCCAACTCTGCAAAGAGAACTCGGATTCTTCTTCAGTGGATTTTTGCAGCTTACAGGGAGCAGTGGTGGGAGGTCAGCCTCATAAGGGGAACCAAATGGGTTAGATATCCATTTGGGTATCTAAGATGCATGGAAAGTTTGATGCTCTTCAGTGTATGTAGAAAGTAAGTCATAAGATCACCTTGATGACCATCTCTGCACTTCAGTCATATTACTATGGTTAGTGCTTCTTCTAGGGAGTTTTTCTCTTTTCCTGATCATATTCTCAGTTTTCATCTCATAGTACTTTAGCGTGCCTTCCTTTCAGCAATTTGTTTCCTACCTGTCCTGAATACATTCCTACGTAAAATTGATTTCAAAATATTTTAGATACCATTTGAGATTTTCCGTGGTGCTTGTTAGAATTTTCTCAAAACAGAAGCCTTTGAAAAATGTAGACTTTAGAAAAACAATTTTATTTTTTGCTTGCTTGTTTAATTGGTTTTTTTAACTTGTTGAGCAGGTTCAGCAAGTACTGTGTGTCTTCAGGGTATCCAGCTTGTGGCAAGAGAAAAAGGGATTTGGCTACTTAGTATGTTTGTTCTCCTGTAACTTGTTTCATTTATTTAAACTGGCATCAGAAGTTTAATTCTTGTGAGTATACTGGGTAGGGTAGGTCTTAGGAGATGGAAGATACTCTTGCTGTAGGAGGTGGCTCTATTATGGCAAAAAGTCTGTTCAAGGACAGTAACTCTTCTTTTTTTTGTGAAGGGGAAAGAAGTGGAGTTTTTGCTTTCCAGTCTTGAATACTCACTTTACTCTTTGACATTAATAAGCTTTTAGGATCATCATAATTTAGAGTTTGGCTTGTGCTTGAATTATGCTTAGGTCTTGACTTACACTGCTAACTTTTCATTACTTGCTTGTGACGTTGTTCTGGTAATATTCTCTGAGATTATTTCTTAAGATTTTTGTTAATAATAAATGCATAAATATCATGTGCAGTCAGCAGTTCTGCTTCTCAGTGTTTTTGGAGTTGAAACTCCTGAAGTTGAGGAAAAAATAATATGCTCAACATGGTGGTACAATTTCTTATTATTTCTGAGTGTGGAGCCACACCGCTAACTCAGCCTTTCTTAAGCCTGTGTTATGTCACTGAAAGGAACACTTTCTCTCCTGGCTGTGTGATCCTGCCTTCTGTTAATAGCCCTTACTGGATTCTTTTTTTCCCTTTCCAGCTGGATGAGTGTGTTGGTTTGTTTTACCATAGAGTTGATGGAACATCAAAGCTTATTTGAGGAGGGACAAAACTATGTAAAAGAGGTTTTGGTCTGCAAAATGCTTCTATCTGTGGCAGTACTGGCTTAAGGTGATTTAAATGAATCATGAAAATGTGCCTTGCTTGAGGGAAAAAAGACTTCTAAACCTGCAAAGTTACTTTTCTTTCTTAGTGTGCTAATAGCATCTCAGAGCAGTATGTTGTATTTGAAACTGCAGTGTTTCAATTTAAAAAATTAAAGGACAGGAGCTAATGTTACTTTCATGAATGACAGAGCTTACTACAGGGGAAAAAATGAAGATATTGGTAAGGGATGAAAGTGATGACCTGCCTTTCTTTGATGCATCTTACATAAGATATGGTAGTTCACATGGGCTCTTATGTCATGATTTTTTACAACAGTTTTCTTTGTGGTACCTGATTTTCCATCTGTGGTTACATGTTTGCTTTTTGCTGTTAAAACAGAGATTACCTTTCATTAAAATAGAGGTGCAAAGTGAATTGTAAGGCTTGTATACTTGTTTACTGACAGATGAGAGGAATAGAATATTACAGCTGCAAAATTTGAAAGACTAGTGAATGGCAGAAAATAAGTTGTCTTCTGGTCTCCCACCTGCTGCGTTTGCTAAACTTTGATTTCAAAATTAACATATTATGATATGACTTAATAAAAACTGATGCCTGTTTGCAAGGGGTGAAGCTTATAAAATTGTGACCCTGTATACCAGGAAAACCTAACATCCCATACTTTTCTCCCCAGAAAACTGAAAATTTCCAAGCCCCAAAGTGGTTAAACAATAGCAATACATCATTTGCAAGTCTATTATGCTGAATCAAAAAGTCAAATGAAAAATATTTTCAAGCTAAATAAAGAGTTGAGGAGTTGTTATAAGAAGAAATGAGAAATTATTATTCCTGAAGATAAGCTTTATGGAACTGTTGTAATATAAAGATGTAAGGAAATTTAGTATGATTTCTTTGTTTTTCTCTTCAGTAAGAATGGGAAATAAAAGAGGAACTAAAATTATAACTAATATAAGTTAAGATAAGACTAATATAAGTTAAGATATATTTGATTAAATAAGAACTCATCTACTACTGCATGTTTATGTGTCTCTTTAAAAAAGCAGTACTTATTTGAAACTGTTCTCCTTTTAAGTATTTTAACAGGAATTGCAGGAATTCTGCCTGAGTGTGTCTTGTGGAAAGAACATGGTGAAAAGGCTTTTGTAATAATAAGGCAAAATCTCTAGTTGCATTTACTTTCCCCTCTCTCCTGTTTTACGTATTTAATCCTGTTTCATAACAAGCTGCTGTGACTTAGTTGAATTATTAGTCTCACAAGTAACTCTCATCAAACTTTTGGTCTAATTACTATTTTGTTTATATATAAGACTAATTTTCAGAAATAACGTGCTCTAGACATGTGAGGTACTTCAAAAAAGTAATTAACTTTCAGGGAAACTTTCAAATAAATGCAAACCTCTTATCTATTTCCTGTAAGTTTGCCCATTATGTTTTCATCTTAATGAAAGTCAGCTAGGAAATGCGTGGATTTTTCAATGAAGGGATTGCTGAAAGATTTTAAACATAGGGTATGATAGCTTTCCTGCTGCTCAAGTATCTGAATTAGAGTTCCTCAAATAAATCCCACAATTATAGCACAGTGTAATCTCATATTGGTCCATATTAGAAGTACTTATTACAAAGTGATTGCAAGATATGAATCTTCCTGTGCATTCTATACTTGTATTAAATAATTCCATCTAGATAAGCCCTGTAACTTGGTGTCCGTTTGGTATTTTGTGGGTCACAACTTGGTTTGGTGGGATTAAATTTTTATAGATGACTCTGCACGTCTCCTGGTGAGGAACAAGTCTAACCAATTCTGGTTTTAATTTTGCACTTCAATAATCAACATTTTACTGCCTGTGCTTTATTCTGTCTTTCTCTCTTCTCTTGTTTCTGTTCCAATGCACCTTATTTTACTTGCATTCTGATTTTCCTCTTTGCCTGGATTGCCTTTTTACAGAATGCTTATGAGCTTACAAAAAATCTGGCAAATTTATGGTAATGTTTAAGATAGAGTATTTGTGTTCCACAACCATATGGAATGCTTTAAACATTACAGGTGTACTCAGACTGCCTAGAAAAGTATGTTGGCATTTGTCAGTATTGGCTTGTAACTGTGTGAAATGCTAAATGTCTTTACTGCATTTAAGATTTTTTTTAATATAAATCTATGAAAGAATTAGGGATGTAGGGTCTCTCCAGTAGCAAGGGGCTTATCTTGTAGAACAGAGTGATATTGAACAGAAATAAAGGAATATTTTTTCTCATTGTTAGATCCTTTCAGTATTTTGCTGACTCAACCTCTCACTGCAGTGGGACTTTCCATGAGTACCCATTTGTTTCCGTGGGAAGAGATGTGATCTATACACAGCTCTTCCAGGGTCAATCTGATTCTGCCTCCATGGAATTGAGGTCACCTGAGCTGCCCGTTCCTCTGGAGACTTGCTCTTCTGTCCATTTTCCTTGCAGTTCTTCATTTCACTACTATAGTCCATATTTGCAGAGCAGTGCTTCATCTCCAGCTCTGTTTCCTCCTGCACCAAATGAGTCATGCTTGCCTGAGCCATAGCTCACCTTGGAAAAAGGAGAAGTCTTAGTGGTGGTCTGCAGTGGAGGGCAGTGCCCTGTTTTTGATAGGGCCCTGCACTCAGTAGATCCCAAGAGCTCTCCTGAGGTTTTGCATACACAGAGTCACAGCTGTTCTTCCATTTGGTTAACTGATAAATTTAGAATCTGCCCTGCAGGTGACCCAATGTGCATGTGAGTTTTACAGTCCGCAACATTCAGTGCTTGCTCTTGTTAATGTGACTGAATGCATTGAAGTGTGCAGTGAGTGCAGTGGGATTTAGGGAAGAGGAAAGCTCAGACTCTGCTGTACATGCTTCTGCCTTTCCTCTTTCTGGCGAGAGGAGCTGCAAAAAAGTTTTACCTCAATGATGAAGTGTGTTATGAAGCTTTTTCAGAATGTACACTTGCCTTGGAATGTTCTTTAGCTGACAAACTAAGTGGTTTTTCAAGTAAATTCTTGTGCAGCTATTGCCATAAATGTTCATATTCTTTTTTAATCCATGAGATTTTTTTTTTATTTTAATAATGGGTGTACTTTATGACTGCATTTGCATGCATTACTCCCTGTAATTCCATGTGAAGGCATTAAAAAGTCAAATCACTACTACATCGTAAGTTTCCATTTTTGTCAGTAGCAAGACACATTCCAGTTATTGATAAACCTATTTCCTGCTCAGATTATAAATCACGATTTTCCACAAATGTGATAAAAACGCCCTTACTTATGCCTATCTAAATGAAGTCCCCCCCTAGTGGGGATAAAAAAGGAAACCTATCAGGTTTTTTTTGTGGGAAAGCATTTTCTGGCACATGTCAGATTTTTGAATCTACAAGATTTTAATACAACTTGATGAACAAGATTCAATCCTTTATACAGGATGGATAATAGAGGTGTCCTCTGCCTACAGGAGAGCAGTAATTCTAGCTATTTATTTCAGAACACCTTTTCCTACAAGATCTGTAGTAAGGATACTAAGCTCCAGATATCCTTGAACCTTTTTATGTCATGGTTATGTATTTGCATGTAATGACATTGAGGAGCAAATGACATAAACAGACACAAGCAGGCACATGCTTATATTTACTGAAGAATGACTGTATAGACTGGGTTTGACGGAAATCACCTGGATATTTATAAGCTGCCCACTTCAGCTTTGCTTGTATGCTGTCTCCATAGACATTTCAAATGTTTAGACTACCTCCCACATCAAAGCAAAAGCAAAGGTACCTTTTGGGGGATGGATGTCAAATTGTTTCAGTATAAAGGTTTTAAGTAGTTCAACTAGAGCAAGAGATCTGGTATTCATCCTAGATCTCATGTCTGTGGCCAAGATAAGTAAAGGTAAATGCTGTAAGCATCTATAGAAGGAGGGGTTGGCAAATTTTCAGAGGTGATATTGTAGGTCATCTTTTTTTTTTCCTAAGTCAATGGCATTTGAAATTTAATAGGAAGTAAAAGATTCTGGCTTTCAGAGAAGCAAGTAAATCAGCTGTTGAGAGGGATTTTGCCTGTGTAGACTTAGGAAAACCAGGAGCTAGAATATGCTCTATTCATAGGTGTCTTCAACTTGTTTTGTGTACCAGTTCCCAGCCATATGTGCTTTTTACTGTGTTACCTTTCAGTCATCAGAAATTGCTGAACCCTGTTTTTCAGGTTTCCTTTAACTTCTGCACTGATTCAGGGTGGAAGGGATAGTAGCATATCATACAGTTCTGACCCTCCTCCTGCTGAAAGGAGGGTCAGAACTTGATATAAACCATGTTGCTTGGAGCGTTGTCCCCTCACGTCTTGAAAACATAAGGGGAGATTCCATAGCTTATCTGTTCTAATGCTTAAGTATCCTTAAGACTGTTTCAAGTTCCATTTACTCAGCTGTAGCAGTGTGCTTTTCAGATGGGGTAGCTGCTACCTATATCCCAGTAAGCATCTCCTGTGGAAAAGCCACTTGGGAGGAATTCAGGCAAAGCAGTCAAGCTCACACATCCATACTCACCACGACTAAGTCCAGCAAAGAGAGGCAAGAAGGGCCTTTGTATGATTCAGTTCCAGCAGAGGTTTATTCCTGGCACTGAGGGGTAGATCAGGGACAAAGACCATGTGCTGTGCACAGGCTTAAGTATGGGGTCAGCGGCCAATGACCTGAGGGCACAGGGGCAGTACAAGGAGCAGGGTAGAGGTCAGTGACCTGTAGGGAAAACGGGGCCAACCACCCAGAATGCCACCACCAATAGGGAAACAAAGAAAAGAGAAACCACGAGAACTGGAGGCATGGGGAGAGGAGAGACCAGGGCAAACCACAGTGTGCAAAGCACCATGGGGAAGGTCCTCTCTTTCAGCTTAAGGCAGGGAAGACTCTATGGTCTATCCTTCCAAGGCAAGACTCTGGGAATTGTCCCGAGGGGTTCCAGGGGCTCCACACTCAGCCTCCCTCTGGAGCCTGTCCTTCAAATCACATCAGCACCATGAACATCAAGCTGCAGCATGCTGCTTGTTGTCTTGAAAAAATGGTTCTAAAGACTTGTTTAAAATCTGTTCTTGGTGTGGTCAGACCTTTGTCCAGCTGTGTTCCCTGCACTGCCTGTACTGCAGTGACTCATGGTAAGGCTCAACTTCCTTTGCTGCCATTGTAGCCCAGCCTTTTAAAGTGCCAAACCGTAGCTGTATCATCTAAGATCACCCAAATGTATCTTGCTGAATTATCAGGTGCTGATTCTATACATCATGGCATAATCTGTCAGGGTAATTTAACACTTAATGCATATCAGGCTCTTGCGTATGATTAATTTTTAGTGCATTTTCTGTAAATGCACTAAATTTACTATAAATTAAAGTTCTTGGTGGTATTTCTGTTGTTTTGTTCTCTGTTTAGTGAAATACATGGTTATCCTGCTTGAGCTAATGGCACAAATGATAGTCTGATGGATGTTGCTGTTTTTACAGGTGATTTTTACAGTATACCACCTTTCTGAATACCATTGATTTTTTTCTTCAAAACAGAGTAGCTTTAAAGCATCTTTGTCAAAGTAACTCTGACTTCTTTGTTATCTGAAAAAATCAACCCTTAATAATCCAAAAATGATGGGTTTTTTCATGTAATGCAGTCAAAACAGAGATGAAGGAATAGATTGTAAGTTTTTTTCAAATTATTCTTTAAAAATCTTCACATAAAAACCACAAATAGTCTATGCTTTAAGAACTCTAGCATTTTTCTGGAATCTTAATGCTGACTGCAAAGCTTGAGCTATTTTCTAGCATTTCTGCTCTGGAAAACAGTTTTATGTAAAACTTTATATGAACATGAAGCCACTGTCTCTGTTACCACTAGAGCATTTGTCTAGGCTGCTGTCAGAGTCAGGACTTGAAAAGGAACCAGACTGGTGCAGGATCAGTTTGATTATTCCCCTGTCGTGTTCCTGGGACTTAGAGGTGCATGTTAGAGAAAATGTGCTGTACCGAGGTTGGGCACATGAGTCTCTCTGGCTTTGCTTTAGCACAGGCCATGCTCTGAGATGTTTGTACTGGGTTCTCCTTTCCAGTGGGCTTCAGGAAAGTTTAGTTATAAGCACACTGATGGTCCCAATCTGTTATGTCTCAAAAGTTCTAGTGGTAAGCCTGCAACTGTGTGATTAAGTCTGCCATGTCCTACCATTTGGAAGAAGCTGGACTGGGGTTTGAAAGTGTTGGTAGAGTTTACTTCATCGATTTGGCCACAATTGCTTCACCATTGGTTGAGTGATCTGCAGCATTGTTATCATCCTGGATTTTCCACTGCTCTGGATACCTTCATTCTCTCGTTACATTAGATAATGGAGAATTGATACACGAGACAGTGGAGAGCTGATTGTATTCAGATCTTATTTATGGAGTGTTTTAAGGATATTTGGGGCAATTGAATGTGATAGGTGAGTAACAAGTCCTTGATACTGCATTGTTATGTGCAGGCCCAAGCAGATACAGTAGATCAGGTTTATGAGTCAGTTGTCCCTATGAGAACTAAACAATGTTTATAGTACAGCCAGGAAATAATTGAAAGTGACTTGGTTTTTAATAGAAGTGGAAACATTGCAACACAAATTGATTAGTGGGTTGAACAAAAGATGGCAAGATGAGGAAGGCAGGGCTTGGGGAAAAGAGTGATGAAGCTTAATGCATTTTTTTACATTACTTTTAAAATTTGCTGTCAAATGAGAAATGTATATCATAACTTTAAAAAATATTATTTAAAAATTGCAAATACAATACTTTGGTAATTCAAGTATCCTGTTTCAGTATAATAGCTCTTTATTTGCAGATAGATCCTTAATATATACAGCATTTAAAGATGAAAGACAGTGAATAATTCAGGTAAATATTGTGTAGAGGGCTGGTTTTCTTATTTAAATACCTTGGTGCAGTTAAATAATTTTGTCATCTATCTAGGCATAAGATTTTGAATTCATGTTTACATATTTGTCCTTTGCTGAACTCCTATAAGACTTTATTATTCAGAGTAACAGGTGAATGTTTTATGTTCTGTTTAAAGTATAAATCTGCTGAAAATCAAACCCACCTGTCTCAAACAAGCAAACAAGACACCTTAATCTCCCCATGAAACCAAATAAAAATATAAGGCAGGTAAAGGGTTTACTGAAGAAAAAGGTTAGAATGGTCTGCTCTTGACTAATTGCAAGCAAATAATAATAAGAAAGGAAGGATGTCCTAACAGCCTTTTGGTTTCACAAATTACATTTTAAGCATGAACAATTCTATTAATCATTTTCTTTGTGGCACAAATTGTAAACAGTCACTTAATAGTATCTCTAGGGTGAATGAGTCTTATTGGATTAAGTAATGGGAATATCACTTTGCACCTTTTTTCTGTTCAATGTTTATCTATTTCTTTTGTCTTGCCTTTCATTTTATCTTGTTACAGTCCTTACTCAGTAATCTATCCACATTTGATAAAGTTGTTAATCCTGAGTTAAATTTACACTCTGCAGAGATGTCACATGCTTCTAAACATCATCTGAGAATGATGCAGATTTTGGATTTTTAAAATTCTACCAGTTTGGTAGGCTAAAGCCAAGGTGAATTAAAATATGTTGCATATCTCTGAACTTACTGAGATATGATGTTTTAATAGAAAACTGCAACAAAATTTCATGTGAACCATATAAATAATTTGACATGCTTTTAATACATGAAGTAGCAAGCAGTATGCTTTACCATAACAGGCTGGTCATTAGGATCATGGGAACATGCAGCTAGTAGTGGTAGGGCATCAGGCTCTTGATGAATGTTTACTGTGGATCCAAAAATGGCACTGTGAAGCTGGGGCTGGTGGAAAGTATCTCCTTGCTGAGGCTATTGTACATTATCATGTATCATGTTTCTTCAGTATAGGTGAAATGAGTAACTAATTGGATGATAGAAGTCTTATCTGACCCAGAAGAGTACATCACAGTACTACTACTCTGTATCCTCCTGGGTTAATGTTGAGAGGGCACTCTTAATCTTCTCAATTCTTTTTACTCTTGGAGAAGATAACAGTAAAAGCTTAATGTTAATTAATGTTAATTTGTATTTCTTTAACTCAATATAAAATGAATTAACTTACTATTTATGAATCACTTAGGGAGTGTATTTGGAATCATGCTTGACCTGTGGGCTCCCAAAAATGAAATATGTAACTAGTAGCTTGCAATAGGTTAAGTTTTGCGTCATTTCTAACAAGTAGGAATCACTTCATCTGTTATTCTTTGGTACCTAAGTTCTGACAAGACTAAAGCTGACTTTTTAATTTTGTGGAAGAAGTAAATTAAGAGCTTTTTCATTGGCTGATTGTTAGGCTAATACAAAGTCACATCAGTTGTAGTGAAGTCCCGGATGGTTAGCTTCAGTTGAAGTGTTAGAAGCCAAAATCAGAAAACCACAAATAGATTGGTTTAGGTTTGGATTTTTGGGGATGATAAAAACCATGACTGTGATTGGGTATACACTGTGAATGAAATATGAAGGGTAAATGTGTATCCCCAAGGGCATTTAGGACCGTGCTTCTGTCAAGAAAGGTGGGGTTTTCTTCCTCCCTGTACCTATGTTTGTGCTGCCTCCATTTCACTGATCTTAGTGTTTGTGGAGCTGTGTGGAAGGTCACATCAGCTCACTGAGGAGCTGAAGCTAACTCCTCAAACAAAAATAAATTATCTGAAATGGGATGAGATGGTTAGAATTTGTCATCTAAGTGTATTTGTGGGTGCTTGTGTTATTTAAAGGCTTCCATAAAATCAGTCACTGGTGATGGTTAAGGATTTCTTAGATGAAAATCAAAGTTGGAAATGGTATGGAGCTGAATAAGATGAAAAATGGTTTAGAGATGAGGAAGAGACCCCAAAGACTTGTGTTGGGATTTTTCTTAATTTTAGGCTTGAGGCCTGCAGTTCCTGGCCTTGATAGCATGAAGGTGCTGTCATGTTTTGCCTGGTATATCCCTTTATTTGCACTTTTGCATAGCTGATGACCACAAACGATGTAGGTAATGTCTGGTAAGTGGTGTATTTTCAGGGGATCCTGGAGGGGGGAGTTTTACAAACTGCAGTTACACCTCCTTCAGTGTCAGAACTGATGATAGCAGTCCTGTAGATGCGCTACATGGCAGATCCTTCCAGGATGACTGTAGTGTAGGTGATAATCCTGATTTTTCATTCATAACCATTTTCCAGTGTAGTTTACTACATGTCTTTACAAGTATTTTCTCCAACTCTGCAAGGCATGAAAAAACTAGTGCTGTGTTACGACTTACTTTTCTTTGTGTTTAGCTACTGCTTTGGTTAATAATTTAAAAAAAATAAAACATAAGATGAAGGATCTAGTAAGACAATATTAAGCTTTGTTGATTTCCTTGACCTGTTCCTCTTTCCCATTATCCATTCTTGCCTTTGTTAATTTATCTGTGGTAAATGGGTTGTACTATAATGCATCTGTTGCAAATCACTTTTTCTTTAGCTTTTACCAGATTCGTGCATCTATGAAGATTCCTCCAAGAATTCCACACATATTAGAAGCTAGTTTGTTACATGGAACTGGTAAGTGCAAAAAACTTTTCAGTAAATTAGGTCATTATCTTGCCTTGCTAATTGAGGGATTACACTTTTTGTCATATATTTTTATAACTAATACAAAATGTCATTTTTGTTATTAATTTTGTTAGTAATACAGTGCAAACATATCTTGTTCTTAACAATGGGACTTAAAAGTTGATTATAGAATTTCTGTTACTATTTTTCATCTGCTGACTGCCAGTAGCAAAACACAGTGATTCCTTCATATTAGTGTCTTCGGTTTTTTTCCACTGATCTGCTCAGTCTTCTCCATATTTCAGGCTAAATTGACCAAGGGCAGATCTAAGTAGATATCTGAAAGCAGTGGAGAATTTCAGATACAGACTCTTGCACAGATTGAAAAGCCCATTCTTTTTCTGAAAAGAATACTTTGAAAGGATGCAGTTTTCAAACTTACTCTGTTGTTCTCTAGTGGTGAACTTGAAAATTGATTTAACCTCCTGAACAGAATTCCCTTATATTTTTTCTTTTTTAAACCTGTCATTCACTTTTGGTTTCTATGTCCAGGCAATCTAAATCCAGATCAACTTGATAAGGAACACCTAATTCTGTGTAGGTTGTACTTCAGCATGGTGTAAAAATGTGAAAGGCAAAAAAATAAATAAAATTTCAAATGTTATGTGGAATTATGGGAATTTCAAGGAGGAAAAATGTAATGCAGTCTGAGAAAATGTGATAGGATGTTACTGAAACCTGAATTTTTGAGGCTATTTTGAAAGTAGCTCTGAGTATAGCAACAACAAAATTCAGTAGATACTAAATTTTGGTCAAGCTTCCTAAATATTTCTTGGTTTTGTGCGAGATAAATGAATAGTTCTGACGAGCCAAGATTACTCCACTTCAAAGGCAAAGATTAATGTAGTTTAGAAAATTTGGGTCTGGTAAACATCCTTTAGTAAAACACACTTTGTGACAAGTGGCACTTAATAATATGATTGATATTGCTGGAAAAAAAGTTTTTCCATTTCATGGTATATTTTTGAATGGTCTTAGGTTATTTTTTCAGAAAGCTGCAGTCTTGTTAGTAAATTGTGACATGTTAGCTCTTGTTTCTTGTTACTAGACATAAAGGGTATAAACATTAAGAATGCAATTTGGTATGAGTTCAGCTCAGCAGTTCTAACAAAGCAAAAAAGCCAGCCCTTGATTCCCCCTGGCCACTCTGTCTTACCTTCATATTGCTCTGGGTGTTGTTGACACAAGTGTTTGATTTGATCTGGGAACTCAACTGGGGAACTCATTCAGCTGACAAGCAGCCATTTCACAAAAAACCCAAACTCCTTCAAACCCAAAAACTGGGGCCCTTTTTAGATCAGTATCTCAGTTTTTCAGGTAGTTACTGATGATGTTTGTCCCACAACAAAGCAGAAGGAAAGGTACAAGCTGGTCAGTGAAAGTGAGTTAGTTTGTCCTTCTTGTGGACATCATGGTGCTAGGTCTTGCCCAGAACCTCTGCTTTCCATTTCCATTTAGCCACTTGCTTGATTTAGCAGAGCTGGATGCTGTAGGCTGACATGCAGCCCTCCTGCTCCAGGAGGAGGAATAGCTGATAGCAATTCCCAAGACTGCTGTTGTGTGTAGAAAACAGCTGATATTGGTCTCAGCATAGGGTAGCACTGTGCTGATTCACTGTATGAAAATGTTGCTTGTTAACCACAGAGGAGGCTGGTCAGGATCCCACAGCTGCCACTCTTGAGAATGGTGTCCTGTATTGATCAGGTGCTTCTTTCTGTACTTTTCTCTCTCTTCAGTCTTTCTCATACTTACCTATTCTAAATCCTATTAGCTTTGTCATGTCATGATTTTCCCATGCCTCTCCAAGTCATTTTGCTTACTTCTAGCTCTCCCTGGACTCTGCACAAGTCACCCTCAGTTTCCTTACTTTAGCTGTATTTTTCTCTCTCCCACAGACCATTTGTTTGATCTCTCTCCTGCTTTTATCTTGCCAAGTCAAATACATAATCTTAAGATTTCCTCTTTTTCCTGTTTGCTTGCATCTCCTCTCACCCCTTGCCCAGCTCCTCATGCAGTCATTCATTAATTTAAATAAGTTTTTTTCCGTTTCTATTTCCCACATCCTTTAGTAGCTCACTAGCCCTGCTTGGCACCCAGCATGAGTGTCATTACAGATAGGATAAGGCAATTCACTCACTTTAGCTCCAGCCTTGTGAAGGTCTTTTATTATTCTTGAATTTGAAGGAAGATGTAGTTGTGCTGTAGAAAATGAAAAGAAAAACACATGTATTTTTAGCCTTTGCGGTTGTTTCAGATTTGAGGATGTTCTGAATTCCTCCTTCTCTCAAAAATTCATGGCTGGTTTTCAGAGAAAAAAAAGGGAGAAGAAAAAACAGCAAAGGCAGAGTAGGAAGGAATAAGGCATCTGTTTTTATGATGCAAGAGTAAACTATCTTGTAAAATACAAATTGATAAATATATACACCTATATATCTAATAAAAATACAAATCCAGTAAATTTATATGCAAGAGCAATAACTATGTAAGAATAAATACGTCATTTATGTGCAAGAGTAAAAAATCCTACTGTTTTTTCTCCTCTGTTGTGGAAACGGCCTTTTGTGTGGTTAGAAGCTTAGGAATAGTCCTGGCCAGTCAGTGCATCATTAATTTAAAGAACAGCAGTTCTGCCTTGATGGCCTCACATTTGTGAGACCTTGCTCCCCATGTGGAAGTGGCTCAGCCTGTTCCTGACTCAGCTTTTCTTCTGCAGCTCCTCTATCTCTTCTGGGGGTGCTGGTTGGCGTTACACTGAAGTCAGCAGAGCTGGGGGCTGTAAGTCAGGGTTGGACACTGCAGAGGAAGTGAGACCTCAGCCATTTGTCTCCATTACTTCTTTCATTTCAGACGGGAGTGGGAGAATCCTTTTGCTGATGCTGTGCAGTTATATCAGATCATGTGCCAAGTGAAACCATACCTGCTCTGCCCTTCAGCTGTAACAGATGACACAGATGGATGTAAGCTGAAAGTGGCATTATACGCAGGGGAATTACGCTGTAATGATTCAGCCTTTGTAAGCATTTTGTCCAGGACACCAAACTGATGATATGTATGAAAACACTTCAGCAAAACCCAGTATTTGTACATTTCTGAAGAGAAGCTGAATTAAGATGTTACTAAGAGTGGGAATGTTTGCCAAGGGCAGTAATATTCTATTGGAGGCTCCAAAGCTGTAGACTGCAAACTGCAGATTTTTTTTTCCTCATGTGGATTCCTTTGAAGTAATTTATTTAGAAGAACCAAAAGAATTTTAAAAAATCTTTTGCACCCTCATTTACACGATTTCTAAGACATTTTGTCTTGGAAGACCTTTATGTTTTTGAGCCATTTTTTAAGAGGAGTTATAAGTGTCAGTATTTCTGTTAATTCTGTTCTTCCAAGTTCCAACTTCTTTTAGGTTTTTTTCAGAGGATAGTACCCACTGTGATACTTCCTATGTGATAATCCTTTGCTATTACAATAAACATTTCCTCAATGAATGTTTTAAATCATTCCCTTTCTCATTTCTTCTACAAGTCTTTTAACTCTTTCTTTTTTTCAGCAAAAGATTCCCCAACCATTTATCACACCTTTCTGAACTCTTTTTGATGAAAAGCCTTGAATTGAAAGCAAAAGTGTCATATTGCATGTGCAATGCCAGGTTCAGGTGATAAGCTTGGGATTAGTTTGGCCGGAGTAGGATGCAAAGATCTCGAAAGAAAGAACATATGACCTGTTCTTGATTAATTCATTGGAGTGGCATATCTCATTTAACCTCTTTGCCTCACTTGTAGGTAATTTTGTTTTCAGTGTAGTTAAAAACTGCAAATTAACATCAATGCTAGATGAAACAATACAGAATTCTCGGGTTTAATTACAATTTTTGATGCCTAGAATGTCTTCAGTTTGTAACAAAGCAAAAATTCTTCAAAACTTATATTAAAAGCAAATCATATTAAAAATATTAACAGTGTTTCTTTGGAACAAAATGTACCCCTTCAAATTTCATCAGTTGCTGACTGCAAAGAAAACCACTTACATTACTGATGTTGTTACAGTTTTAATAGTAACCATGAAACTGATGGAAATTATAGTTCCCACTTATTAGCTGCTCTGAGTTTTCCGGTTATATTAATACTTATTTCTCTCTTCAGGTGCAACAGATCTTGCCTTTCCTGCTTCAGTCCATGACAATATAGTTTGCAGCAAAACATTTCAGATTCTTTACAAAAATGAGGAAGTTTCTGTGAATGATGTGATGATTTTCAAAATAAAAATGCTGATAGATGAGAGGAAGGTAATCTGCTGTTCAAATTTACTATATTCAGATAATTTAGGCTTCATTATGTACAATTGGAATTAGTACAAATAAGGGACCTGAAAGATTTCATGCTTCTACAATTTCTTTGTAGATTGAGGAGTCGCTTAATGAAATGAATTTTCTGCTAACATTAGATTTACACTTCACGGATACAGACTACTCGTAAGTTTAAATATAGAAGATTTTGTTAAAGCAAGAATATATGTTAACTCTTTAATCTGTTTAAATCTGTATTATTTATAGGTGTAGTGTGTTCACGTTAGATATAAATGATGGTAAAAAAGAAATCCAGTGCTGAAGTCTCTTAAGATTTCATAACTGGTTTGTCTCATTCTAATTTTTTTTTCCTCTGGGGGAGATGTCATTGCATTCCAAAGTATGGACTTATGCTAAATTGCTATTTGTATTACTTATTAATAACTTGCATTGTAAATATGATTGTTCTAATTGTATATTGTTCTGTTAATTTCTTTTTAGACCAGATGACCTGAGCACACTACAGCCAATAAGTAGCCGAACTTTAAAGTTGCACTTTAACCTACACCAGGGCCTTCATCATTATGTCAATGTTATGTTTGATTACTTCCACCTTTCCGTCATATCGGTTATAGTCCATGCTTCTTTGGTTGCTCTGCATCAGCCATTGATAAGGTAATCTCTTGCTAACAAGATGCAAATAAATTATTGAATGTCCAAATGGAAATGTTATAAAATCAGAATAATTAGGAAGGAGTTAAATATATGGACAGTATTATTTTCTATGATGATTTTGGAATTCAGGGCCCAGAGGGATGAGAAACTTTTTGTTTTTAAAATTATCTGAAACAAATTTTGAGGGTTTTTTTAATTAGAAATAAAAGTGCATAGTGTAGAAGAGAGAGAGTGCCCAAGGCCAGAGAAGTGGAGGAATGTATAAATATCTATATTTATATGCTTATATTTATATGTATAAATATTTATGAATTTTTTTAATCATGAAGATCTGCTGCACACTGTACATAGTGACTGAAATAGCTGCTGTTAACACAAATAGGGTGCCTTCTGTTAACTATCTGCACAGTTTTCTGTTACTACTGGAATGACAGTGATATCTGCAAATGATACATTTACCATTTTATTCAGTAAATGGAACTGGAGAATTTACTTTCCTCTTTAAAAAATATTTTGGCTAAATTTTGCTGGAGCCTTTTTATTTCATCTACTTGTGGTATCCTTTGCAATCCCTGTTTACTTTGTATCTCTGTGTGAAAAAGGGCTGTACAGTCAGTTACACATATGAAGTATTCCTTGTGCACCTTTTTTTTAGCATATCTATCCTTTCCTTCTTTCATGGTCTTCAAATACTCCATGCTTATGCCCTCAAGTTTCCTCATGTTCAAATCCAGTCTGTGCCATAAATGCCCAGGCCTTTACCTTGAGGTATTGTGCCTTCACATCATGGAAAGCACTATCTCTGTGTTTGTTAGACAGCCGTTCTGTGCTGTAGGGCTGCGCTGGTTTGGAAGATTCAGCTGGCTTTCATGGGTTTTTTGTCCGTTTTTTTTTTAACCCTGCAAGTTGGTTTGAATTGTTTTGGTGATGTGTTTTAGTCATGGTTATATAGTAAATGAACTAACCCATCTGAAGAGATGGCGCAGCCTTATTTGGGAGAGAAACAAGTACCGAGAAGGTGGAAATTGTTGTTGAAGACATAATCTGATAAATGCACTTAAATGCACTTTTTAATGCACTTAAAGTAGCATCATGTGTGTAAAATGGACAGTATGACACTGTCCCACAAGTGAAATTCAGGCATTTGACCAATGTAGATCATTTGTTGTCAGAAAATGAAAACAGGTCTTGATGCTAATTTTTAGTCAGAAATATATTTGTCCCTTCTGACCTTGTAGTGAATCTGAGGGGTTTTCTGTGTATTTTTACTCAGTTTCTGTCTTTTCATGTGATGATACAATAATGGTATTAATTGTAAACCTCAGCTTGATACAGCTTGTGTAAGGAGATACTGAAACAAAACAGCAACTTCTATGCTGCTTTTGTTACCTTGAGAGTAGGGGGTTGCTGGTGTCCACAAAATTATTTTAAGTATTCAAATTGTCTTTTAAGTCAGCTTATGATGGGGAGAGGTAGAAACTTTAAAATTTATAGTGTTTTATTTCAGCTGACCTAAACGTAGCAAATACTTGATGGTTGCTATATCAATATCTGGCTCACTTTTCTGGAAGACTTGTTTCTGAAAAACCTGAGAATTGCAAATGTCAGTCCTCTTTGTCCTTTGGGCTTTCATGGGTGACAGGTTGGTCCTCTGTTTGGATCATGCTCACATTATTGGCACCTCTTCCTTTCCTAGAGTTGGTCACTTTTTGAGTTTTCTTCTTCTGAGTAGCATTCAGATTCACCTCTTGGGAGTAACCAGTGTTAACACTTCCCTTGAAAGAGAAAAGATAGTTCTACTTAGGTACAGCCCTGGACTCCTGTATAATCTACACTTTTTTTTAACCTGTAATTGCTTATTTCTGCCTGTTATCTAATAGTCCTCACTTTCTGCATTCATTCCTTTTTTATTCATCTTTCCTAGTTGTTATCACAAGGCTACTGTTGCAGGATGCTCTGTTTTTCCAGAGTTCAGGATAGGATCTCCTCCTCAGCAGGCAGAGGTCAGGCATCCTTTAAGAAAACAGGAATGTCAGTTCGTGTAACACCTTTCAACTTCCTTCTGCTGCTTCACTTTTAAGAGGTTACATCCTCACAGCAAAATCCACAGAAAATGAATGCTTCATACCTGTTATAGTTCAAAACCTACCTTTCTGGCTTAAACTTTTAGGAATATTGTTTAAATTAATTGAAGTTTTCATTGAAAGTAAAGAGGAACAGTATGTTCAGATTATCAGTTCATTTGTACTTTTTGCAGTTTTCCTCGTCCAGTGAAGAATACATGGTTGAACAGGAATGCACCAGCACAAAACAGGGACTCTGTGATTCCTTCTCTTGAAAGTGTGGTCTTTGGCAATAACTACACAAAACAGTTATCAGCAGACGTAAGGATATATATCAGTTTAAGATTTTATTTGTAGTCTGTTGGGAGGTGTGAATTTTATGTTTTCTGCAGGAATATTATTTGATAAAGAATGAACTTTGTTAGAGATGTTTTGGGGTGGCATGTGAAAAGGGAAATGAGAAAAATTTTTCCAAAAGACTATGTTACCTGCTTCAGGAATGTACATATGGGAAGCTTACAATATTAAGTGTTTGACCTCCTTTTTTAATGTCTTGCAGTCCATTGAAAATCACAAAAATGTGATCAAGTCTGTAAAAAGAGGCATTTGCTTATCTTTTTAGATTTAGTGTTTAGCATTCTGCTAACACTTTTTTTATTATAAAAAATTAATATGTGCCTTTTCTTCTTTATTCTAGGGTTGCAGTTTTGTTGTTTCAGAGTCTTTCCTCAGCCATGCTTATAATTTCCACTATACACTTTGTGCCACTTTGCTGCTTGCTTTCAAAGGGTTACATAGATATTTCATTACAATAACCAAGGATCTCCCCTCTTCTCACCGAATTGAACTGGGTATGTTCAATTTCATAAAATGTATCACTTTCTTGTGAATATTTATTAAGACCTCTTCTAGACTAAACTGTCATTGATGGTATATCTCTTATATCTAAAAATATTTTTTGCTTAAACTGATCTGAAACTTAAAACCAAAGAAACAAGTACTATCATCTTTAATAAAATAAGGAGATAATAGCCTTAATCTATGGAAATATATTTTTTCTTCTTGGTCTTGATTTGTGCTTATACTTCAAATTACTGTGTTTAGTGATGAGAAAGTTACAGAAGCTCTTAATCCAGTAGCACACTGCACTTTTTTGTTTGTTGTAAGGAAAAATTGCATATTTGTACAAAAATCTAAATTCTGTAAGCTTTGAGAAGAGTATTTCACTGAAAACTTACATGCAAAAAGACCTACAAGAAAAAATTGCTGCTGGCTTAGTTTGTAGTTTAACTTTTTAAACACACTTCATTGCCATGAAGATTTCTAGCTGACCACATGTGATTAAAGTAACTGCAAACTATCACATGTGTTGTATGGAAATGTACATGCACATTCCTTTTCTGTAGAATGAAGATATATTAGAGAGCCTAACCTCGATTTGTGCACTAGAAGAGCGGTGGAAGGAACAAAGGAAAATACATTGGCATTGTCAACAATGATTTAGACTTTTTCCAAACATATATTCTTTTTAGTCATGTTAAAGGAAAAAAAAGATAATTTGGCATTTATATGGATTGTAGACATTGCTTACTGATTTTTGTATTGTTTAATTTTACCAGTGTCAAAACTAAGCACAGTGAAACAGTAAGGTCAGTAATTGAGATATGAAAGGTATTTTAAAAATGTATTGTGGTCAGTTAGTGATTCAAAGAAAAAATGTTTCACTTCTATATAACAAAATACAAAGCTATTTTTGGCGGAAAAAAATTTCAGGGAGCATATTACAAATCTGTCCTTAGAAAAAAACTGAGGTGTTTTCTTTATAGAAGCAAAAATACTGCTACAGTTTCTGCTACATTTTTCTGTCAGTTATCTTAATTTAGATACAGAGGAAAACACCTTGTTAAAGGAGTGACTCAACTCTTAGTTTTCTTTTTAAGGTCAAAATGTACTTTTTCCCAAATCATAGAATCAGAGGGTCATTTAGGTTGGAAAAGACCTCTAAAGCTCATGAAGTCCAACAATTAACCCAGCAACACCGTGTTCACCACTAAACCACATCTCCCAAGTGTCAAATCTACATGCCTTTGGAATGCTTCTAGGGATGGTGACTCCACCAGTTACTTGGGCAGGCTGTTCCAATGCCTGACCACCCTTTCAACAAAGAAATTTTTTCTAATAACCAGTATAAGCCCCCTCTAGTACAACTTGAGACCATTTCCTCTTGCTGTGTCACCTGTTACCTGGGAGAAGAGGCTGACCCACATCTGGCTACACTCTCCTTTCAGGCAGTTCTAGAAGAGCAGTAAGATCTCCCCTGGGCCTCCTTTTGTCCAGGTTGAAGAACCCCAGCTCCCTTTGCCGCTTCTCACAGGAGTTGTGCTCCAGACCCTTCACCAGCCTTGTTGCCCTTCTCTGGATTTGCTTTACCAGCTCAATATATAGAGTTTGATGTCACTGTTATTGTTCTAACAATAGGCTTAGACTAAATCTTGATACTTAAATGTTTCAGATACGATCTTCAGTTCTCCCAAAACATTCCTTCAAATGTAATAGAGAAAATCTGCCATTGAGTTGCATACTGGCAATGCAATGTTGGGTTGTATCTTTCAACCACATTGAAGCCAGGAAAACTACTCACAAGCTTCAGTGGAACTTGAATCAGACCTTTTCTTATCTATATGGGTAATTTAGCTTACCTTTAGGAATGTAGTTTTGAACAGAAATGCTCACAATATCTGAAGAGAAAATTACAACTTTGTTTTAACATTCATTGCACATATACTACTGACAGTTTGTTTCCTGTGAGTTTAATTTTTTATTTTTATTTTTTTAAGTCTCTGCTAGAATTACTTGGTTTTTTCGTATTTATGAATATCTTTTTCATTTATTTCAGTTATTTTGTTCATACATTGATTGGGACAATTGATATAATAAAAAGTACTAATCATGTAAGCTTTAATTATTACTCACATTTTGCTCATGAAAAATAATACCTACCATTAATGCTAATGTTTCTAAAATCTATCAGCAGTTAACAAAAAAAGCTGTTTCTATAATGTCTGTAAAGAAATTGAGGCCCACTGGACTTCACAAAGTACACAATTGTAATTTGCTCTCTTTTTTTCAAATTTTTAAAGTAAATGAACTTTTTTATAGCGGATATTGTATCTGTGAAGTTTAAATGGGCATTGCAAAAGAGAATATCCAGTCCTATCTAAACTTCAGAATCATCACTTTTTTGTTTAAGATAAAATTATTCTCTCTTTAATTTTGTTTCTTCTGATTGCTTTGCTATTGCTCTGTCATATAGTTTTAACACAAGGCACTGATTTTGCAGAAGCATGTGAAGACAACTGTTGGGCTCAATAATTGTAATGGAGCATTTAAATATTGCTGGTTTCAGGAAATAAAAACCACTACCTTAATGTATATCACAAGTGATACTTAATCTAGAAACTACACTAAAATGATATGTTTTCATGTACTGACCTAACTGCACTAATTGCTAGGCTAGCATTAAGCTCTTTTACTAACTTTAAGGCAAATAATAAATCACAGGTGAAAAAAGGAGTGTAGTAACTAGTCATGTGTGTACAATCCCTGTAACTAGCCAAGGCCAGCATGCAGGTCCTTTATGAACGCCTTCTCAGAAGAAAATATCCACGAACCCAGAGATTCGCCTACCTAGGTATGTTTCCAAAGCAGGTGATATAATCCCTCAGATTTTTATTGATACTATAAAATATTATATTCTTATTAACAATATAAAGTGTTTCTCCATTTGGTGAAAGAAACAATTTCAATATTCAGTCATAGCAAGCATATGTTGAACTCTGAAGTCTGCAGAATTGAGCTACAAAATTTTAGGCAGAGTATAGATGATAAAATGAGACACCATTGCTGGTTTTTGATTTAGTATTGTTCTATTTTACTAAACAAAAATGAGTGAAAGTTCAGTCAGTCATCAACATTTTAAAAATAGCTTAAAATTATAGCTTCATTTAATGCAACACAGACTGATGATTTTTAGATGATTAAAGATAATTAATATCTCTTCTTTCTGAGAAATCTTTCAGATTCCTTCTGATATCTCAAGACTTAATTCTTCCAAACACTACACAAGGCATTATGAGTGCTTAGGGTGCATTTGTCCATATCTAAATGGGCCAATCCTCCCTCTGTAGAGTGTCAGTGTGGGCTTGATGCTGGGCAAAAGATTACAGTGCTGTTTAAGCACAAGGAAAGTTTCAGCTGGGAAAGGATATAATGGCAGTTCAGTCTCATAGCAGGTCACCAGCTTAATCATCTATAAGTGTGTTTTGGTTTTATTATAAAAAGGAAACCAAACTGGTTTTTAGCAGAGCCAGCAAAATTGCATCAGATGTTTGCTGGGTTAACATTACTGCTATAGACTGTAAGTGCTTCATTTCCTTTTGTGTTGTGTTAGCTCTATACTGTCTTCTTTTTTTTTAATATAGCATTGGGATATTAATATAGTTTGGGGTTTTCCATAATGATTTTAGATTTTGGAGTTTTAAATCTTGTTCAACAAGTGTATTCTCAATTGAAGTGTGACAAACAAATTATCAGTATGGTGTCATAAGTAAAATATTTAATTTTTTCACTAATGACAAAATTTGTCTGGCAATACCAAAACTAGTATTATAGCTTAAATTATTTTCACACATTTTCAGAAAAATTATCATGAGGTACCATTTAGTGAAAGTTATATGTAGTTTCTTTAAACAGTGTTTGTAAACGTTTTTCTGAGAACATCATACATTTCTGCAATTTGCTTTTTTCTCAGAATGTTCAGTTTTGTGAGTTAATTTGTGTGGCATAAAGTTCAAACCTAAGCATGATGAATGAAAATCAATATATACTTACCAAGTATAGGTGGAATAATTAAAATAGAAGTTGAGTATACACTGTTGCTGTTCTGTAAACCTTTGTTCATTATCTATAGCCTGAAGTTACTACTGGGGATTTCACGGCATATTGTGTTGATGCGTGTCTTCAAGAAATATTGATCATTTTTGTCCTTAATACTGTGGTTCAAAAAAGAAATATAAATGCTTGTTACAGGCAATTTTAGGGTTTATTTTCAGATACAGAAGGAAATTAAACATAATACCAAATTATTGTTTGATTTATCAAATCCTCCCAAAGTAAATAGGGCTGTTTAACAAGGAAAAACATCCTCATGAAGGAATATATCTGTTTTCTTCATAAATGAGTCATTCAAGATTCAGATCCAGTTTAAGCTGCCATACTGTGTTAGATTGATTTGCTCTTAACATTGAGCTACTGAGAGATCACTTAAAGAACAGTTTTATTGACTAAAAATAACTCCTCATACAACTAAAGACTTGTATTTATATTCATGTCTCTTGTAAATGATACACCTTTAGAAAAATGATATGGGAATAAACTTCTCTAGGAAATCTGGTAGAAGAGGAATTGTATTATCTTGGTTTAAAATTATGACATTGCTGCTGAATAGCAGCAGTATCAATGGATAATAATGGATAATGGATAATGGAAAACACTACAATCTAAACTACAGTATTTTCAAATTTAATTTTCAATGGAAGATTTTTGTCCTTGACAAGGTGTCATGATAAGCAATCACAATAATTGCAATTCTTTTCTTAATTATGTTCTGTCCTCAACCTCAGAAACTGCTATGAAGAATTTTAATGGAAGTTTATCGTTTACTTAATAACTGTGGCATTTAATATGGCTTCAGGTTTTATTTGATGAATTCTTTTTCATGTCTTAAAATTGTTTTGTGAGATAATTTGTTTTACTCTGCAACTTGGAAAGTACATTATTCATGCGTATGTCTTCTCATCTTTCCAGAAAACATAGATGTAGATATTCGTCTTACAGAATTGTGTGAAGAAGTCAAGGTACAGGGCATTTTTTCATGTATTAAATAAGTGAAATAACTATAAAAGTAGAATGTGCTGATTTTATATTCTACTTGGGAATAAACGGTTTGTTTCAGGGATGACAGCATGCATGTTTTTTGCCAGCAGTTATTTCAACTCTTCCTCCAAAGAGAAATTGCGCAACTGATGCCAAAACTGAACTGTTGATCTGGTGGCTTGGTGTGTCAGTGGTAGCTGTGTAACTATTTATATCATGAAACTGAAAGTCTAGAAAGGTGGATTGCTTGTATAAAAATCATGCTTTGAATTTTCTGCAGTTATAATTTGATTTTCTGGGGTTTGATGGTATCAAATAACAATGTCACAAGATCAAGCAGTAGTAGGTTTTACAAAAGGAGATTCTGCAAGTCATCACCTCATCTGAAAGTACTTGTTCTGATGCTGTCTCCTTTTCCTGTATTCCCTACATTCTCAAGGAAACACTGTCTGCTTTAATGGCTTATATTTGTCTCCCCATCTCTCTCCTTAGTCAGAACTAGTCCCAGCTGAATAACTGATTCCTGGGTCACAGCGAAGTCTAAAGGTTTTAAAACTTCTCGAAAAATTACTCATGCTTTGCTGCTGAGTGGGCCATCTGCTCAACTTGGAAGAACAGTCAGCTCACCTTTAGTTACTGCAGTAGTAGCGTAACTGCAAGAAAATGTAATATGGCCTTTAAAAGGATGTAATTTGTAAATCTGGAGACAAATTCAGCACTTCTAGCTCTCTATAGGCAACTAATAATCTTACCTTATGTATTAAAATAGTTTTTATATTTACATAGCTTCTCTGAATTTGTTAGTTTCTCCCTTAGCTTGCTAAACATTTTCAGTTTTCTTCTTTCTGTTCTTTTGTACAGTTCTTATCAAAAGTTTCTCTTACTTCTCTTATTATTGGTTAACTTGGTGTTTCTATATTCCCTATCTGGCTCTGTAATATTACTACAGTTGATTCTTTACTATCTTTTTGTTTTAAACCCTTTGCCTCAGTGCCTTATGGGCCTACAATGAGTTTCTGTAAAGCTGTTATTTTCTAAAATGGCAGGGAACATAAGCCTAGCTATCTACAATTGCTGTGGGACTGTATCACAGGATTACAGTATGTTGTAAAAAAAGCAAAACTTGTTTCACACGACTTTGTCTTGGTGTGATCTGGTTCTAGGAAGCCTATGCTATAACACTGCTTCCTGACTATGCATGAAATGTATGTAGATATATAGCATTTTACAAAGGTGATTGTGAGTTATAACTATTCTGAAATGGAAGTATCTTTATTAAATTCTTATGATTTTATCCAAGTTGGACTAACATAGCAAGTGCTGATTTTTGGTTTCCTGATTTCTCTTCCTTTCAGGCACATGGTATTTTTATATGTTAGACAATACAACAGTCGAACTCAGTTATCTTTCCCATAAGTGGAATTATTGCTTTAATTTTTGGACAGGAGTCCTAATTCTAAAAAGCAATGGGATAATATTTAATACAACATAAAATAATCTATTACTGTTGTAGCATAGATTGATCCAGTGTCTTGGTTTGAGGACATCCCAGGATATCCACGTTTGATACTTAGTTCAAACGGTTCTCATTTGAAAGTTGCTTTTTAAATTAAAATTCTCACTAAGATAAAGTATATATATATATATATATTCAAAATTCTTGTCTGTACATTATGGTTTCATCAGTGAATCATGTAAATATTTTTTCCTGACTTCAGAAAATGGAAAATCCTGATGAACTGGCAGAACTTATAAATATGAATCTTGCTCAGCTTTGCTCACTTCTGATGGCTCTTTGGGGGCAGTTTCTGGAGGTCATTACCTTACAAGATGAGGTCACAGCTTTGCTAGCACAAGAGCATCACACATTAAGAGTAAGTATTGACCCAGGGACCTTTGTACGCTTACTGGGACGCATTGTTGTGGAAATGTGTATCAAAATGAGACTCCAGATTGCCATTTTTCTATTTATATTTTGGAAAGCTGGTTGGAATTGTAAAGGGAGCTGTTGCTTTTCATTTGTTACCCTGTAAATAAGGTATTATATTGTTGGAATATAATGCATAAAACATATTATTTATGTTTATGAACCAAGTAATTCACTGTTCTTTTGAATAAGAAATGCAGTTCAGAAAGCAGATTGCAGGCTCTGGAATAACATATATTTGTGCAGACTGATGTACTTTTCTGTGAGAGCCATGTCTAGTGCCCACCCTACATTTTACTTCTCTGCTGCATTTAGGCTGCCTGTTTACATCATAAACAAAGTGTATTTCTTTCTGAATTAAGAATTTATGATGTTACTAAGTTTTGAAAAGTCTCTTAATGGGATTTTATAAAATAAGTGTCTGTGAAATGATCTGGCACGTATGTGTGTGTGTGTACTAACACATGTATAGTGCTATTGGTCTGTCTATGACTGTGTGCAATTGCTGTGGGCTCTCTGCTAGCAGAACCACAGCAGTGCTGTTCCCATAGTGAAATATAATTGAGTGTGGACTAAAGCATTACTCTTACTTGATAAATCACATTGGTTAGTGAGGAAATCATGGTTGTGGAAATAGCCTGTTTGGAAGCTATTGGCTAATAAGTCGAATCTTTCAGAAATTATGCAAGGGTTATTTGATGTGCCAACCATAAGAAGGGGAACATTTTATTGTCTGTCTAAATCTTACCTTTCTGTGATTTTCGTATAAATACTGGAATCCCTCAAGTTAACTCTGGTGGAAGGTATGAAACAAGAATACTGTTTCATTTAACCTGCTTTGCATTCAGCTGCTGATATGTTAGTGTTGGTATAAATTTATATTTAATAAAACCAAAGGAAGAATTAATATATTAATTTTTACTGCTCCAGAAAAGACACTGCTAATGATTATGTATTTATCTTCTTAAATGTGTGTCCTGGGGTGACTTTATAATGTTTGTATGTGGTTCTTTTAAAATTTGTGATGTAAGTCATCTGCTTTAGCTCATAAATGCCTTAATTATTGAGTTTTCCTGCAATTGTTTTAGGGAGTATAAATCAAAGTATTTATTATACTATGGGAATTGAGATATTGCACATATTAGAAGTACTTCTGTGATACTTTCCAGTTTGAAAAAAATTCAAATAGGAGTTCTCTTCTTCCCTATGGAAAAAAAAAAGTATAATTTGATTTCATATCTGCATGCCCTGCGTCCTTTTGAGTTGCTGTTATGCTCACTCCTTTTGTTATCTGTCACTGTACTTTGTGGATACTCTATAATCAATCAAAGACTGGGGAGGAGATGCAAGGCATGGGTAATCCTGAAATTACATTTTAATTTAGTGCCTGATAGCAGAAAGCAAGAAGGCTGACTGTAAGAATTGCGTAATACAGCATTGAGAAGGGCTTTTTACCTGAGCCAACTTAGATAGAACCAGCAATGTGATATTACTTCATTTTTAAATGGACACTTGTTTTCTGCACTCCAAGATGATGTGAGTTTGTGTGAATACTTTGCAAATATATGTAATTAAAATGTATGTAAGAAACCATTGCTCCACTAGGCTTCCCAAAGTGGCAGTAGAGAAGGAAATCATAATCCATAAATTCAGTAAACCTTTAAATGAAAGAGAGATGCTAAATTTCAGCCTTATCTTTTCTACGAGTGTGTTTAGTTGCTGGTGCTGGATCTTGTTTTGCAGTGCTTAGTGTAATAAATTGTAACTTATTATTAATATCCTGAAAATTTATATTCAGAGGGATTGTATGTACCTCGGGAAATCTACAGTGATGATCATGTTCCACTGGAGCCATTATCTGCACATAACAAGTGATGCAGGCTTTCTGGCTATTGGATTTAGTTGAGATTTAAAAAATGATCTACTAATTCTCCTCTTTGGAGTCTATATGTTGACATCTAGAGTCATGGAATTGTTAAGGTTGGAAAAGACCTTTAAGGTCATCAAGTCCAACTATCAACCCAGCACCACCACCACATTCAACACTAAATCAGATTCCCACATGCCATATCCAAATGCATTTTGAGCACTCCCACAGATGGTGATTCTACCACTTCCCTGGGCAGTCTGTTCCAATGCTTTACAACTCCTTCTGTGAAAAAAAAAATTTTAAAAAAATCCCAATATCCAACCTAGACCTCCCCTAGCACAACTTAAGGCAGTTTCCTCTTGTCTTTTGACCTGGCATATGGCAGAAGAGACCAATTCCCACCTGGCTACAACCTCCTTGCAGGTAGTTGTAGAGAGTGATGAAGTTTCCCCTGAGCCTCCTTTTCTCCAGGCTAAAGATGACCCACTAATTCTCCTCTTAAGAGATTTACCTGTCCTTTCTGGAATAAGGAACCTTTTTATTTTAGAAATGGATACTTTGATGTGTTTGCTACTGGATGCTAAATCTCATTTTATCTTTTCTTCTTGAAATATTTTTTATACCATCCATATATAACTATACCTTCCACTGGAAATTCTCCCTGGGAAAGTTTATTAATTAACCCTTTTAGGGAATGATTAATCTGAGTGGATAAGATACTTGTGTTAAAATACACCCTGGAAAAGCCTGCCACCTGTATTTGGTCAAATGACTTTCACCCTCTTTGCACAGATGATTATAAAACAGGTGTTTCTGCTGAAGGGTTGTTAAAGTATTGAAATTATTACTTTAATAATTTTACTTATGGTTACTTAAGTGTTTCAATATATAACTATTTTCAAATACTTGGAAAAGCACTACATTAAAAAGTGAGGAACGCTTTACGTTAAAATTGAACATCCATCTACTACATGATCATATTGATAAGGTTTACAAATGTATTTTATTGTAAAAACTGCTCAGAGTATGTTATTTTATATTACAAAACGTTTGAACACTAAACTAGTTCATCTCTTTGTTCTGTAGTGACATCTTCTGGTAGGTCTGAGTATTCCAAAATTATTTCTTTCAGTTTAATTAGTCCTAAAATAGCAGAGCTGAAAACTATAAGATCTCTGACTGCTATTCATAAATATGCAGACACACAATAGGTATTCCACAGCAGTTTTTATACACAGTTCTTCTGTTTATATTGGGAGGACCATAAAAACCATGCCTCTGGGAAGTCTGTAGAGATTAGGAATAGCAGCTGCAATTTCCTCCTGCAAAGTCCTTGTGGAGTCAGCCCAAGTCAGTGGTTCCTGCGTCATTAGCAGAGCTGGCAGTGGCTCTGGTTCTGCAGAGCCTGTTTAACAGTGTCCTAGCAAGTGCCTCAGTCCTCCAGTAAGTTAAGCACTGATTAAACATAGTAAATTAATGTTGATTTGGGTTCTTTTCTCTCATTAATAAAGGCTTACGTGCTTTTAGAGCTTGCTTTCCACTAGTTTTATACTGTTGCTATCCTACTTGGAGCTGTCTGGAGCTGGTAATGAGATTTTCTTCAAAAGCACTGGAATTAATTAATTACAAATGGGATTTATTGCAAATGAAATAATGCCTTCCTCTTCTGTTGGAGAGAGTGCAGTACTCTAAAGATCTAGTCTCCATATAACTCCAGTTACTTCATGTGGTGAAGTGCTCACATCTAAACTCAAAACTACCTTGCTTGCTTCCTGGGAAACAGCTGTGTGCCCTTTTCTTGACATAAACCACTGACGTCTACTGATTTAGCAATGTTCCTGTAACTATTACCTGATTGACTAGGATCTTTAATTAATTTTTAAATTCCTTAATTTAACATGATAATGTCCACTCTTCATGATCATTTGTTCTAAAATCTAGTTTTTAAGCAGTAAAATTATCTGTTAAGTCTATTGTATAACAGTCGCCCCTTCCTTCGGGGGAAAGGGTGGGGATTAGCTCTGAAAAAATCATGTATTTGCAAGGTGGATGTCTGTTTAGAAAAGCCAGCTGGGAAAATGCAGCAAATTACTTGGGAACATCAATTCTAATCCCACATGTGTATGTATAAACTCCCAACAACAAGTTCTGAAAGAAAGTAAATTGAATTCTGTCAAGAGCGGAACTTGCATTTACAAGAAACTGTTGAATTTTGTGTTTTCTTTTTATTCCAAAGCATTTTCCATGACTGTTCAGAAATGATGTTATGACTAAGATTAATTTCATGTAACACAGTACAATAAATTCTGGGAGGTTGGGACAGGACTTTCATTTCCTATTGCAAGTTAAAGGTTAGGGATAAAATGTTAGTTATTTGGGATTGGGTTTTTTCTTAAGTACCTTGCAACAACTTTTTCCTCAGTTGTTCTTGTATTAAGAAAACAAAAAATGCAGAAGCTACAGAACTTAATCGAAGTGGTACTCTCTAAAAGTATACTGGGCAGTGTATCAGGAGGGAAAATGAACTCCCATGCAAGTGCTTATCTCTGAACAAAATTAATGTGGTCCTGAAAATCTGATATTTGCCAGTTTATGCACAAGATTTTCACAGAGCCATGTTTGTGCTCAGGGTGGGTGCAGATGCTGGCTGCAGCTCTGAGTGAGAGAGCTGAGGGAACTGAACTAGGTCTTCACACTTGTTGCCAGTTTCACACTGAAAACTCCCAGTCTGTTCAGGAAATTCCATAACTTAGGAGGAAGACCCAGAGTATATTAAAGAAATAAAGTTGTAGGAGGCCAGGAAGTGCTTGGTAAATAAATTATTGGTTTAGTAGACTAATATGTAATTCTCTAAATGGGGTAGAAATTTTGTTTAAATTGATACAACAAAATTAATGTTAACGAACAAGCTGTTGCCAACAACCATTGCACAGCCTCTTTGGTTTGCTTTTTTTGATGCAGGTAATTTGTCAGTTGCAAAAATAAAATGCATATTGATTGAATTAATATTTATATAGAATATTGGAAATGTGAGTAATCTCATACAAAACCTCTGGGGTTTCTAGATACTACATTTTCAGTACATTGATTATGTTTTCATTTGCAGCAAATTGCTGTACAATTCACATTCTCTATTTTAGCTTGTATTTGATGGTAAAATATTGATGGCTTAATACATTTGATGGTAAAAAATATGCTGCCATGTGTTATTAAATACCACTTTGGTATTGTATTGTTTATTGACCTCAGACATACAATTAAGTCTTTAATACATTGCTTATAATTAATGTACATTCTGTTACTGTCTTCATCATTTCCAGCCAAAATCTTTGCAAACACAATCTTTGCACAGTAGTTTACTGTGGGCTAGAGAGTACTTATGGAAAGTTTGAAAAACTCCTCTATATTTTGAGACTGCAGAATATCTTATGGGTTTCTGCTTCTGAAGGTGAGACTCAGGCTTATTCAGAAGTATCAACTGAAAAGTAATTTCCTTTCTTCCCATCAAAATTTCCAATATTATTTTTGTGTGTTATTGTTTGAGCCTGATTTGGATGATTGATTTATTGGAAATCAAATTTTTAGCAGGCAGTTGAGTCTAATATAATTCCCAGTTATCCAGAGCATAAATTAAAATTGTTTTAGTCACTAGTCTTATCTGTGGCACCCATTCAGAATGAACATCTAAAAAAAAAGTGACTGTCTGTATTATACATAGAAATGATACATTGATGCATAGAAATGCTGGTGGATTTTTAAAAATTATTTGTAATGTAAAATAAGCTCTACCTTCATTTGGATCTTGCAGGTGCGCAGATTTGCTGAAGCATTCTTTTGCTTTGAGCATCCTCGGCAAGCTGCTCTTGCCTTTCAAGAACTACAGTGAGTAGCCTTTGGAATTCCACAATATATACCATGTAGTACTGTTACTCTATATTTTATGTTGTGTAGAAGTAACATTGCTAAAATACGTAAGAGATTCAAGAGAAACTTTTGTTCCCAAATTAGACTTAAAGTACTGGAAGTTATATAAGAAATAATTAAATAGTCAAGCTATTAATAGTTAATCAGTAGAAAAGCTTATACTAAAATGAATTAAACTGTTGGTAATTTCTATTAATGTAAAAATAAATAGTTGCTTTTTTTCATGGAGGACTGCTTCCTTTTTTCAGTGCTCAGACTCATCTACAGGTGTGTGCAGCTATCAAAAACATTTCCTTCTGCAGTTCTCTTCCACCCCTCCCTATTGAATGCAGTGAACTAGATGGAGATATGAACTCCTTGCCTATTATCTTTGAAGATCGGTATTTAGATTCAATTACTGAAGGTAAACACACCTCACAGTACAATTTCCTCTTTGAAGAAAGGAGCAAAAACTATGTAAAACTTGAGTATTTTTTTATAAATTTCTTGCTCACTTTAAAGGACTACATTTATTTGATAGGATATGGGGTTTTAGCTTGAGTTTTGAGGATGTGTAAAATTCTATAGTTGCTAGTGTGTTATAGCATCACTTATCTGCATAACTTTATTGTAAACATACTTTCTCTTCCCCACCCCTCTCCCTTTTCTGTGACAGAATTGGATGTACCCTGGTTGGTAGCTCAGAATGTTCCAAAGGCAGAGTCCAACAAACTGGATAAATTTGAAGCTGAAGAAGGTGTCATTGCTGGTTTTACTAGCCCAGAACTGAAAACAAGACCTGCTGGTGCCTCTGTGTTTTGGCATTCAGAAGCTGAAAAGATGCTAACAAAAACTTTCAAAGGGAAAAATGAAGATACAAATAAATCCAAAGCTAAGGTTGCTAAGCTCATAAAAACAATGAAATCTGAAAACACAAAGAAAGTCGTAAAACAGAACTCAAAGGACTCTGTGGTGTTAGTAGGATACAAATGTTTGGTAAGCACGGCACTGGAAAATGCCTGTAGAAGGTTAGATGGCGAGCCTTCATATAATGCTAATGAAGGGCTGGACCCTAGAATAGGTGAAATTCCTTCTGATACAAAGGCCTGCATCAGGCAGATAACTCGAAGAGACCTTCCATTGTTGCCATATGACGAAATGGCTGTCAAGATTGAAGGTGACCAACCAGGTCCAAGTAGTCCTGTGCACTGTGAAAATGAGGCTATTTTTGATAGACTGACTATCTCCCAGACAAGTTCTGGAACTATTCAAGCAGATAGTGCTTTACAACATGGAGGTACACTTGAAGGTTGTCATGGAGGTCAACCAGCTTCCTCAGGAGTCAGGACAACTGGGGTCAAACCAAGTAATAAGAATCTTTATGAAGAGGAGAAAGGAGTGGTTCACACTGGATCATGGGCTAAGTTTCCACAAGATGAAGTGCACGAAGAGAATTTGCTGACACCCAATATTCAGTCTTCAGAAACTGGAAATAAATTGAATTTGGGAGAACAGGAACCCATGCTTGAAAAGGAAGAGGTCCGTGAGAGAAATTGTCAGCATACCAGTGACATCTTGACAAAAATGAAAAGCAATCCACCTGCTCTTTCAACAAAAGAAAGTCAAATCTCTGCAAGTGGAGACATAACTAAATTACCAGATGTTAGTGTGACATATGCCTCTTCCAGATTTTCAGATTCAGGTGTAGAAAGTGAACCAAGTTCTTTTGCAACTCACCCCAACCCTGATCATGTTTTTGAAAATGTTCATGGACAAAGTGCACACAATGGTGAAAGAGCGTTTCCTCAGCCCTTACTTAAACCAGACTGTGCAATAAAAAACACAATTGAAAGCCATTGCACTGAGAGTACAAGTGCTGTAAGTGAAATACAGTCATCCCTGACATCCATAAATTCACTGCCTTCAGATGATGATGAGCTGTCACCTGATGAGAATTCAAAGATATCTGTTGTACCTGAATGCCAGCTAAGTGACAGCAAAACAGTATTGGATCTAGGAGCAATTGACTTGCCAAAATGTGATGACAGTAAAACATCAAACACCAATTTGCAGGAACAGCTTGTTGTGTATTCAGGGCACTTGGATAACAAAACTCTGTCTATACATTCCTCACTCTCAGGAAAAAAAGATCTGTTACACTTGGTTGTTTCAGATGAGGACACGCCTACTGATGTGGAAAGTTACAGCCCACAAACAGGCCCTGGCACAACCTGCAAGGACTCTCAGGACCTTGAAAGGCATCCTAGAGCTACAGAAGAAACAGTTAAGTTGTGTTTGGAAACAACTTGTATGGGTGAGCCATCTGCTGTTTCAGGTTCTGTGAATGCAGCGGTTAAAAAAACAAACAAAGGAAAACATAATGAGCCTTTAGAACCAAAGGGTACAACTGAAGAACTGTCAGTAGCTAAAAGTGAAACTGGTACAGATAATCTTTCCCCAGCTGGTAGTGCTGACATAGTAAAGCAAGGGCTTGTTGAAAACTATTTTGGCTCTCAAAGCAGCACAGATATTTCAGACATTTGGCCTATGGACAATACCAATCCTGTTAGCCCTCAAAAGGAAGCATATGAAAACCAAATTATTTGTTCTTCCCAACAAGATGAGGAAGAAGAGGAGGATCAAGAAATGATTGAAAATGGGTATTATGAAGAAACTGATTATAGTATATTAGATGGAGCTTGCAGTGCTGACCAGGATCATGGCTTAGCAGAAGAGAGAGCCCTGAGATCTGAAATGATTGACAGTGGACACCTGCAAGACATAATGACTGTGCCCCCTGTCTGTACTCCTGGTTGTTTGTCTTTCCCTTCTTCTCTGAGAGACTCTCCCTGCAATGTTACCTCTTCTTCAAAGAATAAATCTGATGCAATTACACAACAGCCAGGCAGCACATCCTATAACTCAGCTTCAGCTGTTTCCTGGTATGAAAGCTCCCCAAAACCTCAAATGTTAGCGTAAGTGACTGTTTTAAAACAAGCTTTTTACTTTTAGAAATTATGTTAATATAATAGAGAAGGGGGAAAGATGCATGGTTGGGCTGTAGAACACCCCAGAACTGTGGCTTGTGGCTTCTGCTTGCCCAAGTAACAGCATGTTCTAGATGCTCAGATAAAAAGTGTCTTAGCACTAAACTTCTTCTATGAGTTATCTTTTAATTTCATGTGGTTTGAAAAACAAGGAAAACAGAATTTTTCTTTGTTATGTTTAAAAAATAATGATTCAGCTGAAGAATGATGTTGTAAAGACTACTGAGTGTAGTAGTCTTTACTCATGGTAAAATGATGTTTTGTGAAATGTGTTTTGTGAAATGGTGTTTTGTGAAATGGAAATTGTTTAAATAGTGAGCTTGGTAAAATACGCTTTGACTGCAAAAACATAAATCCAGAAACATTGTGTAACTGGTTGTCCATCAGCTTAGCTAAGTGAAGCAAATGTGTAATGCAAGCTATGGTAATGGCCTTATTTTTAAATCTTAACTTCAAATATCAAAAATGTAGCACCTCAGAGACCACAGTGCTCTAAATTGCACTGGCAGTTTGGATACCAGGAAAGCCAAATTTAGAGGAATGCCAGGGATCCCAGATTGTACCTCTTCTTGCACTATATGTAGGAGTTCCCCTGATAACCCCTGCTGCTAAATGAACATGTGAAGCAGTAGCTTATGTATTGCATTGGAAGTATAATGTTGCTATGAGAGGAAATTCAAAAGAGAGGTAGAAACAAATGCTGAGCAGGTGGAGGAGATAAAAGACCAGATAGTTTGTGAAAAGCAGCTTGAGACCAGAAAGAAGGAATGAACAGTCAGGTGGAGGAAAACAGAAGTGGCCAGAAAAGTAGCTTCAGAAATACTGATGGTGTGGAATGGAAAAGATGAAGAGCAGAGACGACTCAGGCTGTTCTGTAACAATAAAAGTGAACTCGGAATAAAATCAAGGACTTGGCAGTGGGAAAAGCAGAGTCTCCTGGAACATGAGATAACTGTGAATCCAGAGGGTATGATCTGCTCCATAAAGAACTACCCTTGGTGTGTTCAGGAAACATGCCTTGAGTACAAACTCAAGTAGCTTCTGTTGCAGAGTGATAAGAGCAGCTGTCAGCAGTGGTTTCTGTTCAGGCTGACTTCATTGAGGCCTGTTCCTGCCAGTTAGTGAGGAATGAGCTAAAGATAAAGCTGGGGAAACAGAGAATAAAAGGTAGAATGGGAGAGAAACAGTGAGCAGGCAGAAGAGGATGGGGTACAGCCTGATGCCATGAGGAATCATGCAGAACAGATGGATTAAGGAAGCATAAGAAAGCATAAAGCTTTATGTGCTGCAGGGAAACTGATATGCAATTAGGAAGGCCATACACAAAAACTAAGGGAAGTGGAAGAAAGGGAGGAAGGAACATAAGGAGCTCCTAGCATGTGAGGATGTCAGCTATTAAAAACCTTACAGTGTATGCCTTCATAGAATATGTAAAAGATGAGAAGTCTGGATCTGGCTGTTTCAGAAGCAAGTATCAGTTATTCAGCCTACCACAGGAACCTTATGGTGAGACATTACAGCACTGACTCCAGCTCTCTTCTGACCTAAGAAATGGGCTCGGCAAGAATTATCAAAAGTCAGTGAAAATCTTAACCTTGACTTCCAATTGGTTATAATTTCTATAATTTTTTTATTGCATAGAAACAAAGCTGTTGCTTGCTCAAGACCACAATGAATCTTCAGTGGTTTCAGAAATACTTGAGAGCTTGCAGACCGTCAAAGAAGAGAAGAGAGTAGAGCTTGAGATAAGGTTTTTGCTACAGAGGAAAAGGAGCTGTAGGAATCTGCAGTAAAAATGTTCTTAGGAAATGGCTTATTTTGTGAACATAGTAATTTGATAAATATATTCTCCTTCATATTAATTACATAGAATACAAAGCAAAATGACAGTAGAAAACTGTATCCTGGAAAACCCCACGTTTATCTAGCAAAAGTAAATGTATAATAAGTATTTTTTTGTTCCAGTTTCCTGCAGGCTAAAGAAGAATTGAGGCAACTTAAACTTCCTGGATTTATGTATAGTGATGTTTTCAAACTGGCTTCTTCAGTACCTTATTTCAGTATGGAAGACGATGAGTGTTCAGAAGAAGGAGTACATCTTATAGTCTGTGTCCATGGCCTAGATGGTATGCTGAGAAATGCGATACTGTACAAGAAAGCAGTTCAGATTACCAGTGAGATTTAGCTTTGGTCATTTGAACTCTGAACTGAACACCTGAAATTAGGTTCATGGGTGAGAAATGGGAATCTGACATTGTACTGCTACATTTGACAATATGTTCCAGAAAATCTTTTAAATTAAGAATTCTTTGTCTTTAATAAAACTTCCCTGCACATCAATCTGTTAAATGCCATAGTTCACATCAGGTGCATCTTTCAGGTTTTTATGTCAAAAAGGACTTTGTCCATGTTGTGGTAGTAGAATGGAGTTACTGACAAAACTGTTTTCTTTAGAATTGCTACATTGTCAAGGAAAATGAAATATGTGTATCTTGCTAGGAAAAAGAAATAATACGTGTAAAATGCAGTCAAGTGTTTATAATGTTTTAAAAGGTTAAGTCACTGAATCACAGTGTGTTTGAGGGTGAAAGGGATCACTGAAAATTGTCTTGTTCAACTTCCTTGCTCAGAGCAGAGTCACCTACAGCAGGTTGCCCAGGATGCAGCCCAGTTGGGTTTTTGAATATTTCCAAGGACAAAGATTCTACTGTGGTAGAAGTGAGAAAATCTCTTTTTAATTGAAAGGGTTATAAAGTTTAAATGGCTTGAAAATATTCACCTGCTTTTAGTTCAAAGCATATATGCGTATTAAGAAACAATATCTCCTCCAGCTTTTGTGCCTTTGTGAGACACTTCTGAATTAACAATATAAGGAAACACAGGAGGGCAGCAGAATAGCGTGTTGGACTCCACCAACACCACGCAGGCACCTTCTTTATTTTTCAAGTTCCTAAGTTAAAAAAATAAAATAACAGCATAATTTTTCTTTCCTCATTTGGGCAGAAAGCAGCCTTTGTTAAGTACTTTTAAAAGGACTAAAATGGGACTTGGAGATATTCCCTCTTACTAGTGTAGATACTTGAGCTGCTGCATGTAGAAGTAGCACAAAAGTTAACTTGACCAAGAAGCCTGTTGTTAAAAAAACATGTGTTTGAAGCCTTAGGAAAGTCTACATAGTTAGAATTTTCTTATGAAATGGTGAGCTTATACAAGCTATTTCCTATAAATGACAGATGTAAATAAAAATCCTGTTCTCTAATTAATGCAGAAAGGCAACCCTTTCTTCAAAAACATCCATGACTACTGAATTGGAAAAATCTTCAGGATGCTAGTTAAATTAGCATTTGTGTTAGGCACCAAAGTATCTAAAAGTATCTTTATCTGCTGATAGTTCCCTCTGCCTTTTCATTTTATGAAAATTATCCTTCACTAAATTCTTTAAGCTCATTTTGCGTTCTTTAATTGGCTTTATCAAAACTAATTAGGTTTCCAAGAATGTAATGTTCACAGTGCTATGCATCGGATGGAGGCTTAGACAAAATCAAACATGACTTCCTACATCCTTGCTTCTTTAAAAGTGTTTGCATCCAATGTCATTTTCATAAACCATTTTGTCACTCAATTTGACATTGTAGTGTATCTTTCAAAGTCTTACTGAATTTTAATTAGGGCTGAGAATATAATTAGCTGTGTTTAAATATAAAGCCAGAGATTCATTTCAGTATTCTGAGTGCTTATATTGCAAGTTAACTTTGCAGAATCTAACTCTTGATTGTTTTCCTTTTTAAGGTAACAGCGCAGATCTGAGATTAGTGAAGACTTACATTGAGCTAGGGCTGCCTGGAGGAAGAATTGAATTTCTTATGTCTGAAAGGAATCAGGTATTTGCCAGCTAAAAAAGAATTTTTGTAAAGCTATGAAGAGTAAACCTTCAGCCATGTTTATTTAATGGCACTATTGTGTTTACCACATTTTATATATTTTTATTGTATTCTAATGGAACCCATTATTTGATCTGTGGCCTGGGTCAAAGTAATTACAAAATCTTGTATGGTATTGAAAGTAAATATTTTAAGGAGTAACATTTGTTACTACCAATTTGTAGTGTGCACTGTGTCTCCTAAGTTCTCAGCATAAGCAGTTTGGATTGTCTATAAAATATGCTCACTACTAGTGGTAAAAATGGTAATAGTAAAAACTGGTGTGGCAAGAAGGGAGATGTGTTATTTCAGATGATCTGAGAAATATAAAATTCCTGTCGCTTGTTCTTTTGTCAGCACACTGCAAGATCTACATCATAACACTGAACAAATATCAAATTACCTCTTGTGTTAAACTTTTGTGAATTTTATTATTTTCCGATTAAGTAAACTGGACAAAGCACAAAAGACCAATTTTTACTTTTTGTCTGTGTGTATTACATTTTTTATTAGACATACTTCAGAGATGAACTAGAACAAAGTCTTGTCAGTGGCTCAAACAAAAGCTTCATTTAGTGCACTAGCATATTTCTGGCAGTAGCTATTGGGATGCTTTGTGAAACAGGCTGGATAGGCACGAAGCCAGGCTTTCTCTTCTCTAACCCTATAGTTTGTGTCAGTCAGCAGCTGTGAGACTTTCTGATTTGTGGATTCCACTGAGACCACTGAGCCTAATAGCTGCTGACAGGCTTTTCTCCTTAACGTTGGCTGATTCTGTTTGAATGTTTTTACTTCTGTATTCACAGCATACAGTTGAGATTAATTCTGTGGTTCATATACATTAGTAATTCAGTTGCAAACAAGGAAATTGAAATAATTTACCTTACAGCTTGTTTTGGAAAAAACCTCAATAATCATTCCTCACTGACTGCTTTAGTTAATCACATATTTTATAAACAAGTACAATTTCTCCCTCAGGAGGCAACTGAAGAGACTTAGTCCATTTATTATTTCTTACAATTAGATGTGAAACAGTTTCTGTTCATCCATTATACCCTTCCTGGCCTGCTTGAAACTTCTTGTCATTTAAAATCGAATGATCAGAACTAGACAGGGCATTTAAGATGGTTTTGCACTATGGAGTGACAAAATGCTATATTGCTGGGGTTTTTTCTTGCTTTCCTAACATAGCTGATTATATGCAACACAGATATGTAGATTATTGTTTGCATATACAGTTAGGCCTGGTTTTCTCTGTTTAACTCTGGTTTGCATTTCTTGCCATTTTATCACCCAGGTATGCAGTAGTATAAGATTCTTCAGAAATTCTGGTTGGTTCTAGATTTGACTACCCTGCATATTTAGTTTTGTCCACAAACTGGTATTTCATCTTCTTTCCTTTCCCAGACAATTTACCAGTATGTTGAACACTACAGATTTTAGCACAGATCCTTTGGAACTTGGGTTGAAAAGTTCTAGGCAGGCTTTGCCTATCTCCTAATTTCTTACTGCTGGTCATTGGAGAGAATCAGCTATGAACTGGGGATGATAAGGCCTTAAAAATTTTGTGTGTTTCATTTTGAATAACCAGTATTACTATAGACTGTTGTTGCAGTAATTGTGTCATCTCTATTTCATGGGAAGTGTGATATAATTCTGAATGTGCAGTTTGGTCTTCTGTTTCACTACAGATAATCTTAAGTGTAGAGAACAGCTTAGAAGTAAGGCTGGGTGTGTAATGTTAAGATTTATTTTGGTGTTTTAGAAGAAAGTAATCTTACAGTAAAGTATGTATCACTTTGTTCCGTGTTACAAGAAAATGACATGAAAAGTTTATAATAACTAGCTGTAGTGTTTGTATTCAGAGTCCATATCGATGCTTTTATTTGTGTGCTGTTGATAGAAACACTGGAGAGTAAGAATTCAGACTGAATGCAGAATGTATATTGCTGCATTAGAAAATACATATTTTTATTTCTTTTATTTTACAGAATGATACCTTTGCTGATTTTGATTCCATGACAGATCGTCTTTTAGATGAAATTATACAGTATATACAAATTTATAATCTACCCCTTTCAAAAATCAGGTAATATCTGTTCTATACTATTTACAGAAATAAACTTAAAACTAGAGCCCTGGGTTGTTTTAAACTGTGATGCTCAGGAGCAGGCCAAAAGAGAGATGGGTTAAAGCAATTTGGGACAGGGGAGGAGTAGGGGAAAGGAGGACAATGGAGAGAGAGGGACTTGCCAGATGAAAGAATACTGAACAATGTTGTAAGCTCATCTGTTGGTGGTTTTAGGGCAGAGGTTAAGCATTACATTTAAGGAATTGTTGTCCTGTGCTTCTACAAATTCTGCATAATAGAGTTCTGCAGAAAAACAGATAGTATTTTGAGAAAGTCAAAGGAACGTGTAATAGCACTATGCCAAGAAGTTAGCTTCCTTCTGATTTTGTTGTCCCTTCACCAAGTATGACTGTTTGTCTTGTCACTCCTACAGGGCACCTTCATCTTACCTGTGACATTGAAGGGCAGCTGCATGAAAATATATTTCATTATTTTTTTATGTTTTCTGATTGTTTCATCTGCTAAAGAACATGTTTTGCATCTTATTAGAGGGCTTACCACAGTCTGTGCATTCCTGTTTTACATTTACTTCCAGGGAATGCCCGTTGCATTTATTTTCTCAAAGTAGGGTGCACCATTTGGGCAGACTGCCTTACTAACTCAGCAGTGTTAGCTCATCAATGGATGAAAGGAGCTAATTCAAGCCTGACTTTGTCGCAATAGGACACGAAAGGAGCACACGGACTCCATCCACTCCACAAGGCAAAAAGTCCCTGATCTTTATTGTCTGACTCCAATTATATAGTATTTTCACCCAGACTATGGATTGGAGGATAAGGTTGCCACCTCTCCAACCACATTGGTCAAACCAAAAGTCTGTCAATTGTTCCCTGCTCAAGAGAGGAATGAAAAACACTTGTATATTCTATAAACTTCTATTTATAACACTCATGTGAAAAAGAATTCAGAAACTATGAAAACATCAGAAGGCTGAAAAAATCAGGGCGACATGACTTCATCCATTTGTTTAGACATCCTCAAATTATACATCCAGAAGGTTTTTTTACTTGCTAGTCATGTGTTTCTGACAAGTTTCTGCATTAACGTGTTTAGTAGGCCTTGTTCAGCTGGAGGAAACATCTAAAACATTTAAACATAATCTCACTATTTAAACAAATGTTTCTGGTTTGAGATAGGCAAGATTTGACATGCTAATTTTGTCTAAACAGTTGATTTAAAAAATGAAAAGGCAGTGTGTGATCATATTTTTGTTTCACAGAATCCATGGTAGCACCCTTGGTATGGGAGAGAAGAGTTCTGTAACCCACCAGCATACACAGGATCTTCTCTCCCATGCTGTTTTCTGAAGGCTGTAATGAGCAAACCCACCCACTTACCTTCTCATTGATTATAAATGAGAACTGAAGTCTTGTTTGCTTTTGGTTTGCTTCTCTCATAAGACTTCTGAATTGTAAATAGTTTTCACTTTTGTTTCTCATCACTTGAAAGAAAAAACAACCTATGAATTTTTATTTTAGTTTCCTTTTTAAGGTTTATACTTGTTTTGGGCCCTACTGAAGCAGAAGTTTTCATTTCTCAACTTAAGCTTTTCTTATGAGAAAATTAAATCTGCCAGCAAATCCACTGTTCTCTGGTAGCTACATAGAGAGCTGTTAGAAAGACATATGCCTCTATGCAAGGTCTTGAAGGGACGATCCAGAAAGCCTGGGAAAGTACTGCCAAGAAATCATCTGCTCAAGAGCCGATGCTTTCCTGCCTCATTTTGGTTATGCCACTGTAGAAAGTAGCCCTTGTAGTAATCTGTGGTGCCCTAAATGATGCTGGTTTCTCCTCATAAAATATCCCCATCTCCTAAAGGAAGTGTTCTCTCTACAAGTGCTGCTCCATAAGTCAAAATAGACATCAGTCTCCAGATCTATGATTTTGTATGACAAAAAAAGCCAACATCCCAAGAAGGTTGTATTCTGTCTTGCTTAAGCAGTTGGACATCAGCATCCCAGGGCTTCATATAAGGACAACATTGTTCATGGTGGGAGTTTTGGCTTCCTTGGCCTTGGGTCTGGATAGATTAATTTCATATTTCTATATTTCCAATTGGTGCATATGCTCTTTCTTTTGTTTCCCATTTACTCTTTTTTCCCTCCCATTCTCTGTTATCCCTAATGCTGGCTTTTTCTCCTGCGTTACACAATTGTGCTCCTGTAGTGACCATTAACAGACCATTGGGGACCTCTGCCATATGACACCTGTACTTACAGTCTTCAACACCACACTTCATTCTGCTGATACATAGTTATCAGGCCACACAGAATAACTACTTCTTAATAACAAAAACTGTAGTGAAACTAAAACAACTTTAGACCTGACTTGGTACTTCACTGGCAGATGATTGTTGTCATAGCTTAAATCAAAATCAGCTCAGGTCAAGATAAGTCCAGATATGTTCTGAGATTCTGCCCTTTATTCAGATAAATGCAGAGTCTCATGCTCTCAAGTAATGTCAAAATTCTACTGACTGTGCTACATTCCTGTACTGAGAAAAGACACTCCCTGTACCACTGGAATAGTGTCAGCTTCGGTGAACATTTTTGGTACTTGTAGAGCTAATACCAGTTATTGCAGCAATTTACTAACACCATCATCTCTGAACAACATCTTTGTGCTCGCAAGCAGCATGCAGCAAGCATGAGCTGAAATCTTGATTCAAAACAAATGCAATTTGCCTTATATAAGAACTATTTAGTAAAGAATCACAGGAGTATTTAGGTTGAGGGGACATCTGGAGTCATACCAATGCCACTGTCAAAGTTAATGCAACTTTGACGCATGTCAAATTGCTCAGTCATACCATTCAAGTTTTGAGTGTCTGTGAGGATGGAAGCCCTCCCAGGTAATCAAGCAGCTGGGGAATAAACCACCTGCTCTTATAGTGTAGTTTCAGAAACCATTTTGCACATGTCAGGTCTTATGTAAATTTCTGATGACTTGTATTGGACTTTGACCTCAGGTAGATTAATCAGCTTGTCATCCTCTTCCCTAAGTAACATTGCCTTATAAAACCAACCTAATGTTTTCAATGATATGCATATATTAAAACATATGTTTGTTGTTTCAGCACCTCATTGATTATGAATCTTGATTGATTTTTTTCCTTCCATGAATTTTTATAGTTGGACAGGATTTTTGTTTATTGGCACAGAATAATGAGGTTTTGCTATGTCTGATTTTTCTAGCATGATCTGAATTGGTGGGCTTGTATCATAAAGCATATATAAAAACTGTAATTTTGTTAACTTCAGTGTGTTAATGATATATTCAGAAGATTGTAATATTACCACCTAGTGTTCGTTGCTTTTGCAGAGCATCCCATGAGTAGGAGGGATCACATTGATGTCTTACACTTTCAACACCCTATTTGAAGGATTTTCCTTTTTCTCCCCTTTTTGTTTTGAGCAAATTTATAAACCTTTCTCTATTAAAAACCAAATTTAAGACTTATTATGTGTTCACCTAAGCATCTCAATTGGACCACAATGTATTACTGTAACCTTTATTATATTTCTAAGGCTTTTCAAATTGTGTTTAATCTTTGAGGTACATTCCCATAGCTGATTGTGAGCCCTCAGTTTTCCTCAAAATGGATCTTTCATGTTCCTAAAGGTTTGGGTTAGGTATGTCTGTATTCTTAGGGATGATAGAATTGATAGATGGATTGCTGCTTTTTTTCACAGAAAATGCCCTTTGTTATGATACAATACAAGAGTTTCTCATCCCCTTATGACTTCTAGTAAATACTGTCTGAACCGTAGGAGAACTGTCAAGAGAATATCTCTGCTAATGTTCAGATCTTCTTTAGAAAACAATCTGTTTTACTCAAAAGCAGTTACATCATGCAGATCATCTTCAGGATCAACTCAATTTCTGTGGGCATTTACTTGTTCTTAAAGAAATCTGTGGTTTTGTTGTTCTTGTGTGGATTTTATGATGTCCTCCAAGGGAATAGCTTTAAATTTTAGCATTCAAGAAAGCAGCTCAGTATTTTGTTTTGCAAATGCACTGCTGTTGTGCTGACACCACAGAGGATACATAATCTTTCATTTCAAAATTAATTAGGCAAATATAGCAAGCTCAAGCAAAGAATTTCTCATACAAATAATATTGGAAATCTAGTAGTAAAAGGAACTGAGAAGAATATACATACATGTTTATACATGTAATACATTAAACTACGTATTAATAATAAAAAACCTTTTTCTGTCATAGAAATGTATAATTATTCTAGAGTTTAGGAGTTCAGGGTGGTTCTGCCATTCTACAACCAATTGTTTGAATTTTTTTATTTACCTCTAAATTGGTATTTTCCAAGGCAGTGATTCTTGCTTGGGGAGCATTTAAACAGTCAAGGAATCTTTTAGTACTGTATTTTACACAGATGTTACAGGAAGCTTTGTTTTAGCTACTTTTGTTGATGAATGTAGTGATACAGAGCAAACAGGAAGGATGACCCTATAAGTATAATACTGTAGCACATATGCGATCCATCAATGATAGATCTACTGTACATAATTTTGGATGGTTTTCTGTTTTCACCATATCCTAGGGTTGCATTTGTAATGCAGAAAGGCATGTTTTCCTTCTAACTTTGTGAGTCTGGTCTTTACTATGTACTCTTTAAGTCAGTGCCTAGTCTGGTGTGGTCCTTACCTCAGCAGGGATCTGTAAGCATAATAACTAGAATTGCTTAATTTTGTAGTGTCTGTTTTAAAGAAACGCTTTATATAGACTTGCGTATATGACAGCAGGCACCTCATATTAAGTAATATTTATCCTTTGATACAAGAAGCTAAAGAGTCCCATCTGTTTTCCCTTAAATTGCTTAACCAGGGAAACACCTAAAAGTAATATTGTCCTGACAGATACATATTCTTCAATTGCTTGCTCAAGCTGATAATCACTTCTTTTGGTCAATCTGCTAAGCAGATCTGAGATGTTGCTTCTGATTTTAAATATCAGGTCAGATAAGTAATGGTGTTCTCCCCTGTTAGGACTACCTTTGGAATCTGTCTCCACTAGATTGTTTCAAGAATGCTCATACATTTATCATATTGAGTGCCATCACATGCCAAAGTAATGATGTTTTCAGTCATGCATGGCTCGTAGAATATTTTCTTATTAGTTGGTGCTAAGAGAAATGAACCCAGAAATAATCTTTGGTTTAGGTGGTAGATGCTGGTGGAAGGATAGTTTGGTTTTGTTAGCTTTTCAAAAATGCTGTATAAAATATTTCTGGAGGAGATCAAACATGTTTGCAAAGAGTTTGTGCAGCTTGAGAGATATGGACAAGCTATGCCTCCTGTATGACATAAAATACAGGTCTGAATGGAAAGTTTTCATTAATTTTTTCCTATGCTTTTTTAGCATTTCATGACACCGGTTTTCTTTTTCTCTGTTGAAAGAAAAAAATATCCTGCCATAAAATTCCATGTTATATTGTTTTTTCTTTTTAAACAGCTTTATTGGACACTCACTGGGTAATTTAATAATCCGTTCAGTGCTCACAAGACATCGATTTAAGTATTACCTCAACAAACTTCATACCTTCCTGTCTCTGTCTGGACCACATCTTGGTACCCTCTACAACAGCAGTGCTCTTGTTAATACAGGTGAAGTATTATTTTCAGTACTATTAGTTTAGGGGAAATCTTGTCTTTGAAATGCACTTAGCAATTTCATGTGGGGTGCAAATTTCTGCATTACTGTGATTTTAAGAAACTGCATATTTTGCTGTCATAAGCAGAGAGGAGGATAAAAATAAAGTATCAATAAGAGGATGTGCAATAGGTGATTGGTGTAATTATTTTCCAGTATATTTGCTTCAGATTTTCTGTTACTGCATAAATAAACCCCAGTTTTAATCTGTTGAGCTCAATTTATTATAAACTGAATTTGAATATACTTAATCTGCCCAACAATTAGATAAGATACATTAAAATAATTCTGAACTATTGGTGTCTTTTCTCTCTCAAAAATGCCTTACAACCTGCAGTGTGTTTCTGCAGATGTGCCTGGTGAGGGAGGCAATATTTTCTGAAAAGCCAAACAGCCACCTATTATTATTATTGACTAATAAAGAGAAAGTAGCACCATAGAAAATATTCTACTATGGTATTCCTGTGAGAAAATTCTGCTTCCTTTTTACAAGTTACATTTAATGAATTCAGTTTAGAAATTGGAGAAGTAATGCCTGTTGTTTTTTGAACATCAAAATGTTCTAATATTATATAAATTATTGAAATATAGTGTGTATATTCTGGCTAGCATTATTGTACTTACACCTTCTAGAAGTTATTTTTTGTGGGCAGGCATGTACGTTAGTGGAAATAAAGGCCTTCGTGCTTCATTGTATAGATAGGGAAGAAAATTAAAATTTAAACTGTTTCTAAGCTTGATAATGCTTACATGAAAAGTCAGATTAACATCTGAGAGATTGTTATGAACTTTCCATACTATACTTATGGTTAATTAGTTTTCCTATTTTATTGTGGGTCTATACTCATGTTGTACCTAACAATGCAGGACTGTGGTTTATGCAGAAATGGAAGAAGTCTGGTTCTTTATTGCAATTGACATGTCGAGACCATTCAGATCCACGACAGACATTCTTATATAAACTTAGTAAAAAAGCAGGTAAGCTTTGTTAATGCTTCCTATCTCTAAAAGGCAACTGTGTATAAATGTGAATAGGAAACCTAAAAAAACCTTTTTTTCAAAAAGCTCCTGTTTCAGTTTTAATATTTAAGAGTTACTTTAATCCTACATTCTTCAAGTAAAGTAAACAGTAAACCATTTTTGTTGCTGAGGTAGGATATTACTTTGAGACTTTCCTCCCTAACTAATGAGCAGAACTTGAGTGCAGTCACTATACCAATAGATAAATAGGGGATTTTTTAAATATCTATCTATGAGCCACTGTGTCGCGAGTCAAGTACACTCATGATTTAGGATTACCTGTTTCTGTATCTGCCTTTCTTATCTATACTATAAGTCTAAAATTCCACTTCAAAGTTTTTGCTAACTAGTCTTTTATTACCTGATTAAGATGGTTAGGGGAAACAATAACTCATTTTCATAAAGGAAGAAGTTGTACTTAGCATAATAGCTAAATCCCAGATTAGATTATTCATACTATATCATTCATACAGTTTTCTCTGGGTTGAATATCCTTATTTCAGCTGTTGGCAAAAAATGTGTTTGCCAGTGGATAATGTGCCAGCAGGTAATGCTTTATAATTAAGCATTATAAAATTATTGAGAATTCGTCTGACAGGTGTTTCTGAATGTGTGTCAGTCAAGCAGTTGCGGAGCCAGAGATGCTTGTGCTATTTTGTGAAAAATCTGGGCACACTCCTACATCAAAATATTTCTAGGTTGTCACAGATGGAATTTTGTTAAGAGCAACAAAGTACAAAGATACAGGCAGGTAAAGACTGACATATAGCACTTGAGGTGCTTGATTATAAAATTTACAGGACTTGGAAGAAGCAGAAAATAATAAGGAAGAAGAAAAGTCATAGCTAAGACAGGAATATTGATCAAAATTGATTTTAGAAAATCTTGGGGTTTATTTACCCTTCTCTTCAGAATCTACTATCGCACAGTGATTTTGTTGATGATAAGGTAATATTAAAAGCTGAACTGGTATTTAAAAGTGAACTCAATCTAGTTTTGCTGTCTTTTGAAAAGAAATGTTTGAATATAAACAGAAGTTAGGTGAGAAGTTAGACACTGGATGCTGAGTAAGACTGTGGGACCCCTGTTAAAAGATAATCAGATTAAATAATCAGTTGGCTTTAAAAATTTTTATATTTCATGGTTTTTATATGGATGTATCTCAACATGACTAGATACACTGTCATTTGAGTACTACTGTCTGTTGTAGTAATGTGACATATTTTCTGATGACAGACCTTTATATGACAGGATTTTTGAAAGACCTGGATAGTATCGTCTCAAGAGTCATAATGTGCATTTCAGACTTTGTTCGCCATAAATGGAAGAAGGAATATAAAAGTCTTCAGGCTCAGTTTCTGCTTTTTTCTTTCTTACCAAAGAGATGGGAAGAGCTGTATGGGCCACACCATCTTGTTTCCAGGTCCTTCAGTGAAGTCAGTGTAAGGGAGAAGGAAAGGCTGGGGGAGACAGGAGAAAGAGATGTGAAAAATTAATAATTTTAGATAAGGAGAAAAGAAAGTAAGTTTTATGCTTCTCTCATAGAGAAGGAAGAAAGTTTTCCTTTGAGTTTTCCTTTTTCATATACTGTATGTACAGTGTAGGTGTTGGTGCCTTTAACTCTTGATATCTGTACAAGGCCTGCTTCTGTCCTGCCATCTCTTTCTTCACACAGTGGACATAGAGCATTGGCTGTGCTTTACTCTCAGACACAAGGTGAGAGGCATTTGGGATTCCCCAACCTGCACAATTCCTCTTTTCAGATTTTCAATACAGGGAATTTGTGTACTGGTTTCAACAGGGATTCTAAACATAAGTCTTTCCTGAAGTCACTTAACCCCAGGGTACATGCAAGAGATTGACAACACTGTTGAGAAGTATAGCCCTGATTTAGCAACTTCTGTTGATTTTTGTAATCGTACAGGAAAATAGGGATCTAAGATGAAGAAATATCTGTTACTGCTTAATGTGATGTTGTCTTTGGACATTGGCTTTGCATCTGGGAAAATCCCTAAGGCAGCAAAACCTAAAACTTGCTTTGGATCCAGCAGGTGATGTTTTGAGGGTCAGGGTCTCAGCTACATTGTTGTATGGTGGCTTGTGACTCTAGATTTCAAATTTCCCAAAGAACATACATGTTAAACACATCATCCTATTGCTTAACCCCAAAATGGATGAAGAATAGGTAAACAGTAAAACTCACTTATCTTATGAAATACCCTATATACTTTCTTTGCTCGTGCTGAAGATTTCGATCAAACACTTTTTCATAATGAAAGATTGCTGATACTTATGTCTAAAATAAGATATTCAGAAGAGCTGTTCTAAGGAAAACTATTTTCTTAAAGTGCTCCATTGGTTTGGCCTAAAGCAGATGGGCAGCACCAGAAATCTGCTGCAGCTTTCTAGAGAAAGTGTAACACTTAAATGTCTTTAAGGGCTGTAACTCTGTCATTACAGATGAGGGTAGGGGTTCCTACCTTTGCATCGTTCTATTAGCATGCTTGTCTGAGAAGTAGGAAGTCTGGATTTAGTTTTAAAGGTTTAATTATACTTTGGGGTTGTGCTGGGTGGATTCTGTACCTGTGCTCAAGCTGGTTAAACCTTACAGTGAGGCAGTGCCCTATAAAGGCGCCTGCACTAGGTGGGCTGTATCATGTATATGTTGGTTCTAGGCATGAATTCTAATGCAGCTATTGTTTGAAACATCAGTGAAGACAAGGCACCATCCATCTTTAGGTTTCTCTAAGTGATGTGGAGGCTCTACTCTCTTCTGTATAGCCAGAAATCAACCACTGTATTCCTAAGAAACAAGAGGAAGGTTTGAACCATACTCATTTTAATGGGAAACTCTACAACTGAGCCATGGCCATGTGTATTAAATATGTACAGAGGAAAGGCTGTTACCAAACATCTCATTATTTTGTAGCTCTTCCTATTTTAATTGGGTTTTTTTCCCTTTTTGTGCAAGATCCTGTAATAGATTAGTGCCAAGTATCAGTTGTGAAATGTTTAATTATTCTGTAGTAATAGATGAAAGGATTTGCTATAAGTGATACCTTTTTTCTTGCAGGTCTTCATTACTTCAAAAATATTGTGTTAGTAGGATCTCTGCAGGATCGTTATGTTCCTTATCACTCTGCTCGCATTGAGATGTGTAAAACAGCTTTAAAGGATAAACAATCAGGTAATAAATATCCTGCAAAATAAACAAACCACTCAGGTTAAAACCTCACACGAATCAATCTCCTCCTTTTTAATTTAACTGAGGCACCTCTATTATGTGCTAAGAAACTCTGGGCTGGCTTTGTAGTAGTAGAGAGAAAATCCACATGGAGGCTGACTTCCTTTCTGTATCTGTCCTGTTCTATTACATGCAGATGGAGATGAGACTGAACAGGTTTGTAGCTTACTGACTCCACTGAAAGTTAGGTGAGAGAGACACAGCCCTTGATGCACTATTCCATGAACGGGGAGGATAAATATCTTTGATTTTTGAGGATATCAAATTGTAGCATCAAACTCTGGGCTGTATTTAGCTGCAGCTTAATAATAGCACTGAAAGAAAAGGTAATATTTCCATAATCAGTTAGGGTCAGTTGTTGTACTCATTGTTGAGATATCCTAGCACAATTGCATTCTAGTACTATATACTGACAAATAACTTTTACGTAATGTAATAAATTATTGCTGATAAGTACATTCTCACTATAAATGTACAAACACTAAAACACATAGCTTCAAATCATTTTTCCAACATTTCTAGAGGAAATTAAACTTTCTTTATATTCTATCTTAACAGAACCACAGCATAACACATTTCATTACATCTCTTAACTCTGGAATGTGTTCATTTTGAGTTCAAGGTCAAAGAATTGTGTTTGTTTCTGGCAATTCACACAGTACAACTTTTCTTTTCCTCTACAGGACCAATTTATGCTGAAATGATCCAGAACCTGCTTCTGCCAGTTCTTCAAAATAAGGAATGTAATTTGGTTCGTTATAATGTAATTAATGCATTACCCAATACAGCAGATTCTCTCATAGGGAGAGCTGCACACATTGCTGTTCTTGATTCAGAAATATTTTTAGAAAAATTCTTTCTTGTTGCTGCCCTAAAATATTTTCAGTAGAGAAAAGCGTTGTAAGAGACTTGGTTATTACCTCATTAACAGATGAATTCAGATAATGTGTGGTGTTAAAGTATAGCTGCAGCTGTATTTTAAGAGATATTTATACTTTTTATATGGAAGATAATTTATATCATCCACACTTAGGGCTTTTTAACATCAACTTTACTTTCTAGGTAATGTGACTGTGCAATATTTTTTTTATTTTGTTCTTTTTACTTTTCTATTACTTTTTCTTAATTTTGGGTACCTAATTATTTGGAGATTAAAGCACAGTGTGTACTTTTGTTTGGTTGGTTATTGGCTTTCAGACAACAGAAGTCGATGTTACTTGGCTACATTTTACAAGAGACTTTAGATGCCAAAAATAAATTGGATTTTAAAATTCTAACAATGTCTTACGTGTTCACTTGTCGTATTTTAGCACTGTAGGAAGTTTAACTGGAAACACAATTAGCTGCTAAAATACTGGATATTTGAAAATAGCTATATCTGCTACAGCTTAACAGTTTTCTACAAAATCATTACTGTCATTGTTAAATATGCCTGTGGGAATATATTTTCTACTGATCTCAAAAACATGTTAGTTTACATACTCAAATCTTATTACTGGAACTTTTGTTTTCAGAAGCAAATGGCAACTAAGGATTTTTGAATGTTCAGTGATTGCTGCCTTCAAATAATTGGGGTTTTGCAAACTATTGAGATGGTTCCTCTGTCAGCTCTTCAGATGAACAGGGACAATTTTACATGGACTTCCTTGTATATACTTAAAATAAGTAAATGTTATAAATTTCTGCAATACTTTTATGAATTTAAGCAATTTTTAAATATTGTTAAAATGTTTTATTGACTATAAAGTATTGTAAATATAAATCAATACATCTTCAAATGAGACAATATTGTAAACTTTACCTGTTTAGTGACGCAGATAAAATGTTTTTGATATACAGGAATGTTAAAGGTCTGACTTTCTACTGGTGCTGAATAGCATTGTTTGGTTTCTTCTTCCTTCCCTTTTCTCTGTTTCAAACAATAATTCACTAAAGGTGGGGGAGAAGAATTATGTGCATTCACTAATTGTACACTAACTGTAATGAACATTTTTTTAAATATAAATTTGGTGTATAATGCATGTTTATTTTTAGCATTGTGTTATTGCATCTGGTGTTAATAAAATGAACAAATTATTATAATGAAAGCAATTAAAGAAATTGAAATGTTCTGCTAATTACCAAAATTCCGGGGAGGCTTTTTGTATATAATTAATAAATTTGTACTTTTGAAATTAATATAGCAATAATAATGAAGTGATTTTATAATGTTTATAATGAAGTGATTTTGCATTTGATATGGAATGTTGTATAATAGTCTTTTAATATATGGTGGGGAGGGTTCCCTATAACTTACAAGATGCTCAAATGAGCATCTGAGCATCTACAGTTCAGCAACGAATACACTGCAGAGTATTTTATTAGAGTTGTGTTAGGCAAGTCCTTATGACACAAAGGTATCTTTAATATTTTCTCACCATAACCTCACTATAATGCCTATTTTTATTCTTAATTTTGTATTATGATGTTGCTGTTAAGCTCTAAATGTTTAAATTATGTTCTGGTATCTCAACTGTCTTCTATTTAACAGTATTATTGGATTTGGCTACTGGCTAAACTTTGAATAGCTGTTTAAGGGAGCTAAAGTTACAAAATATTCCTTGATTCACGATGAAGACTTTAAATTGTTCTTAGTAAACAAGTATTTAGATGGTTCTGTCACTATGGAAAATGTCTGTCTTGCTTTCTGTCTGTGGAAATCTGAATGTTTAAATCATGCTGTTGTGATCAGAAAAGCAGAAATATCACAACAGAAAGAGCCACTTTTTTTTTTTTTTTTTTTTTTTTTTTTTTTTTTTTTTTTTGTGGCGATGTATGTAACAGTAGATCCCAGCCATGGAAGGCAGCTTGATTTAGGTTTGTTCTTTGAGGAAAATGGATAGTGCAGGAAATCATGTGATATTTGCATGTAAGTATATCAAAGAACAGAGCAAATTAAGAGAACATTAAGTTCATTCTCTCGTCCTTAATTTTTATTGCCTACTCCATATGTGGTCTGGTAGCCCTCTCAGTACTGTAGCTTTTGTGAGGGCTATTCGACATCCCAAAGTCCCAAAGGAATGTGCCATCTGACATTAGTGAGAGGTGTCATCACCCCAACATGTCCTTGAAGCATAGGAAGTTCATATTACAGACTGTATGGTCACTTGCAGTTGCTCTCTGAACAACACATGCAGGCTGAGATGTTTTGGACAACTGTGCATGTGTTGCATGGCATGTTCCCCCTACTCCTGCAGTTTTCTGCCTTCCCTTTCCTAGACCTAAATACAGACTTGTGTATACATATGCCAGTGTCATCCGATGCAGTAGCAGCTATAAAGTGCTGCCACTCAGCATCTCACCGCTCTTCTCTTTGAATGAGGACTTCATCTTCCCTTAGTGATAGTGACCTCTCCTTCATGCAGGTGTCCTGCAGCTGCCTGAAAGAGAATTATGCTGCTTACAGAAGGAGAGGTAAGAACTGAGGTCTTAACATTCCTTTAACTGTCTCCTGTTCCCTGAAGGCAGTTGGCTGGAACTGTTATTTCAAAAAGCTCTCAGTGATATTATTAGGAGATCACTGCATAAAATTACATGGTGTCTGAACCTCTGTTTCCATTTCGTGTATATAAATTAATTCCTTGGGTTGTGTTTGAATCCTTGATACAAACTAAACTTTCTGTTACTGTAAATCTAGGCATTGCAACTACTTTGGAAAGAGTTCATGTTATACTGGAAATCACCAGGCTTTGCAGCTGAGCCAAGAGATTTGACACTGATGGAAAACTTACTCTGTAACTCTGTAACCATGGCACAACCTTGTTTCCAAGCCAGTTTTATTTGCCTAGCCCTGACCAGGTGTGATCTTCAGATAACTGAGGTTCTTGACTTGGTCTCAGAGGCAGAGAGGACATTTAGTAAATATGAGGGCATTTGCTGTCCAGGGCAGTGCTGGTTGTGGTGTTTTCCAGGTAGTTCCCAAGACCGGTACGTTTGGCCCATCTGAACTGACCTGCTGCAAGCTTTTTGCTAGCTATAAGTCTTTTATTCCCCACATTTCAGAACACCAAGGCTAAATAGAATATTGTTTGTGTTGTCTCACAAAGCAAGCTGCAGTGCAAGAGATAAATGATCAGTAAACAGAGGAAGGAAAACAAGAAAAGAAGACACTCCATTTAATCACAAAGTAGAAAATTCCTGTGGTGTATGCTACATTTGTTTTTACCAATGTTAAGATTTATTACCTCCTTAGGCAAAAGATCTAGAAATGAATAATTCAGGAGTTACAACTGAATTTTTACAGCAATACAATAAATAAAGATGAGAAATAGACAGTTAAATTTTAGGTGGATAAAGAGTACCTCATTAATCTTTCACTGCTATTTCATTCTTACTATTTGAAATTCAACATGTATGCTTGTACATATGATGTATGGATATATATATGATTTTTCATGGATTGTGTTAAATGGTTTAGGAGCAGAGCTTACTATTGGTGACTGCAGGTAGCTTGGTAAGTTTTTTTAAGGGAAGGATTTCATGTTTTTATTGTACTGAACACATAAATAATAAGTTCTTGAACTTTGACGAGATCTGTTTAGGTTTTTTTCTTGCCGCTTTTGGGCAGAGCAGTTTTTTCTGCATTGTCTTTATTCTCTCTGATCTAGAGGCTCAGCATCTTGCTGTTAGAGTAAAGGAAGGGGTTTCCATTATTTTCAGTCTCTAATGGCTAATTAACCATGTTATAAAAGGCTGATTGAGAAAATGCCACTCCTAAGCAGTCAGTTACATTTAATTACTTTCAGTGGGTGGGCATTGCCAGAATTGTAGCTCAATAAACTCCAGGGAGTGCTGCTGCACTTTGATTTACCAAGATTTACTTTCCTAAAGCTTTCAGATGTGAACAAAAAATGCTATTTTAGATTCAGGTCTCTTAAGTTATCTTCTGCAGATTAGTATCTGTAGACAGAGTGAATTCTGTTTTATCTACAAACAAGGTTACCTGGAGAAGTTTCAAGAGTGACAAAATGCAAAAGTTGTCATATTCAAAACATGAATTAATTAATAGTAGTTAATTAACTGGAGCACCACTACATGAACACAGGTGTTACTTATCCGAGGGTTAGGTTTATACTGAGCGTTAAAAGCAACTTCACTGGTTAAACTCAGAAACTAGACAGATGCTGTCTGAAAGCACAGTGTCTGTACATCGCTATGGTGTTAGCCAAAGTTCCTTCATGTCCTAAGCAGCCTTTGTGTATTTGAACAACGTACAATTTTTTATTATTTAGAAAACAAACAAACAAACCCAACCCTAGCTGGACTGCAGTACACATTGAGGGGAAAACGGGTACCTGCAGCGCTAAATTCTTCACTGCATCGAATAAAGAAGACGTCTTCGCTCCAGGTTTGCCCGGGGTGGAGAGAAGAGTTACAGTATTTCTCGAGCACCTCTATGAGCCCGTAGCTGCCTCCATCGGAACCGTGGCTCCCTAGGCGCCGTTCGCCTCTGTTTACCGGAGCCGGGGAGCAGCGCGGGGGCGCGGGGAGATTGTGAGGCCGCTGAAGCAACCCTGACCGGCCCGTGTTCGCTGCCCCCGCCCGGCTGGAGGCGCCGCCGCCCTGGGCGCCTGCGCGGTGGTGCTGGCCTCCCGGCACGGCTCCGTCCTGGCCATGGCTCTGCGGCTGCTGCGCGGCGCGCCTAGGGCAGCGAGTAAGAGGCGGGCGGAGAGCGGGAGGGCCCGGGCTGTGCCGCGGAGGGTCTCCCCGGCTCCCCTGCCCGTCCTCCCGCAGGAGCTGACGAGCGAGGGGACAGGGCGGGGGCTGCCGGCGCTGGAGGAGCTGGAGAGCGCCCAAGATGGCGGCGGGTGAGGAGTGCTAGACGCTCCGCCTCCTCAGCCCGCGGAGCCGGGGGCTTTCGCAGCTGTCCCCACACCTTCCATCTCCCTACAGTTTCCCTGCTCTTCCCTCTCTCCCTCCTTCTCTCCCCTCAACCCCCCCACCCTCCCCCATTCGGTATTAATATTTTCCCACGTATTGCAAACCTACTGCTATCGGGCAGATCTGATACTACGGAGGTTTTCTTGCCCTGTCGTTGCTTCATATTTCTTAAAGGCAGTAAAATGTTAAACAGTGGTTTATCGTTTGTATAAACGATTCCACAGCTGGAGGAAACATGCCGTGGACTTGGAAGTTACGGGTCCGTGCCCTTCACCTGAGGAAATTCGGGTGATTTGTTTATAGAGAGGTAAGGCAGACAAGATAACAGAGCCTGTCACACAGGCCTCAGCTTGGGCTGTTTTTTGGGTGCTTCCCTTTCCTTCAAAAGCTGAGGTTCTGTGATGCTATAGATACCTAAAACAAACCAGTATGCTGTATGTTAATGAAAGAGCTGTTAAAAAATTGTTGTCAGATGTTTGTGCTCTATTTGGCTGTCAGGTTCATGGCAAGATGTGGATGATGCTCTAATCCTCTGATCATCCTGATGTGTGCCCAGCTCCCACTGCATGGATGGCTCTGTTAGGATAAGTCACAGGCTGTGGACCACTTCAAAAGATGGAATATTGCAGCACAGCAATTTAAAGACTTAGGATTTTCAACTTCAGGTTCAGTTGTATAATTAATATATGGGAGGGTTTTGTCACACCATGTAAAAGAAGAGGGAATCAAAGATCAATTTGTAGGATGTGGTTTACTAATGTTGATAGTTCATCTCATCTTTTTCAGAGATGCTTAATGTTGAACTTTTGTCACCTCTGTCAAGAAGAGTGTATTTAGGTCAAGAATATCAAGTAAATCTATCAAGGAAAATGTATTTTGCCTCTTCTCTGGTGACCAAAGTAATCAATTTCGTACCAGTACCTTAAGCTGATTTTTCTCTGAATTTGGACTAGAATGCCAGCTATAATCTTCTAGCTGGCTTTTCTTCCAGCTTACTGAAGAATGGCAAGAAGCTTGGTGGGAGTAGAAAGACCCAATGTTGGCAACAGATTAGATCCTTTACTGTTGATAGTTTGTTACATCATGCTCAAAGCAGAAAAAGAAAAAAAAATTACTCCTTTGAGGCATTGGCAACAGTTGGCAGACATAATAAAGTTTATGTAGCTGTAGGGTTTGATATTAAAGATGTGGTATTTTAAAATGAATGAATATGCTGATTCTGGGAATACAAGTGAATTCTTAGTTGGTATATATTAAGGTGAGTCAGATTGACAGTGCTTGAGAATGTTTCCTGATTCAATCTCCTCAGGAAAGTTGAATAATAGTTCTTTCAGGTACTTTGTACCCAGCTGGTACAGGGAGGATTTCTGTTTGAATCTTCTTAAGAAATGTCAGAACTGCTTTAGGTACCTGTCCACAGCCAAAATATTTTTAAAGGATAGTTCATGCTCACTGTGGACATTTGGCCTTTTTAACCAAATTGTTAGTAGGACTTCAAAGGAAAAAAAGTTAATGCTTTTAGTGAAAGCATTTGCATGCAGTTACATAATTGAACTGCTTAAAAGTGCATGCTCAAACATGCTCAAAGTTTTTCCTGCTTTTGACTACCAGCTGAATTATTTTACCATCCTAAGGGAAACCCAGCCATCCTCTGCCGACATTCTGGGAAACCTGTTACTAAGGGAACGTTTTATTTTTTTAAGCTTTCCTTTGGGAAAGCAGAAGCTTTTTCTGACTAAAAAGCTGCTGGAAATGAGCCAAGACATGGAAATCAGCAGGTTTCTTGGGGGAGGTTAGGATTTCTCCCAGAAAACAGACTGTACTGGTCTATGCTAGCATAATTACTGTTTAAGAGTCTAAAATACAAGAAAGTAACAGCAAAGATAAGTTAAAGCAGTTTAAAATACACTGTTTATGTGAACTGAGTTATACAACTAACACAATTTTGCCTACGTATGTTTCTAGGGCCAAAAATAATTATCTGTGCTGATTTCTTAGGTGTTCGTGAGTTGAATGTTAAAAAATTTTTAGAGTTTGTTTTCCTGCCTTCCTCTCCCTCATCCTTGAAGTAGGTTTTTTTCCAGAGGTGCTCTGGACAGTCACAGCATTACTCAGTGTTAAATTCTCTTATTTATGCTACACGTGTCCATTTGCTTGATAGGGTCATCACTTCTTTGCCACTTGGCGAGCTACTCCAGCTCTAAGCCAGGAGGACGATCTGAACCTGCTAAGCAGCCACTAAAGAAACCAAAGTTACCAGTAGGTCGGTTTGATGAACCAGAGGAGTCCAGTATGGAGAAGGAACCCCTGGAAAGTAAGTAATGTTTTACAAGATTGAAAGCTGTGTTTTAAAGGTAAGACTGAGATGCTATGTTGGTATCAGTTCAGGAAGGTGACAGGCATTCAGCACTCTTTAGAATAATTTTCTAAGCTTACTGACACTGAAAAAAAAACCACCAGAGAGGCAGGGCAGTGGGCACAAGTTGCAGCAAATGGTGCACCAGAACAACCCTTGTCAAACATTGTAGCAAGTCACACATAAAACCTGGGCTTCCTCTGCTCTTTAAGATAAGCAAGTTTGTCTGGGTGTCCTGACAGTACCAGCCCTGCCTTTAGCAGGGCTCGAGCCAAGTGCTTGCCAAAGGTGCCTTCCACCACCACAAAGCATTGCATGATTCAGAGAAACACAGCTGGTATTGGTCTGTAACAGTACAGCCATAAATGGTGCCAGTACCACCAGGGCACCAGCTACTTTGCATTACTCAAAAGGCCTGTTCTATTTCTTAGTCCACAAAATATTTCTGATTCATGCTGCACTTTGTGGCAAATATTTCTTAGTCTTGCAGGCAGTATTTTGAAAAGAAACAATACTGAGTTTTACTGACCAGCTTGGTGAGGCCTGGGCAGACATAACAAACTGGTATGGTGGTTGTGCTCTGGTGACCTCAGTGGGGTTGCATGACAAGATTGAGGCACAGATACATCACTGCTGAACTAAATAGGAACATAAGGTTTTTTGTCACATGGGGGAAAGACAGAATCTCTCTCTTCTTTTTAATTAGCCATCTTTACTTAACTAAAAGTTAAGTAGTCATGCTTTGTATAACTCACCGTAGTGTGATTTCTGCTGCAGTTCATTAATAGCAATAACCCATGTTTGTCTATTTTGAGGTCTCGAGGACAAGCTTTTTAGTATATCAGTAGATTACTATGAATATCCAGATGACTGGATAGAAATTGCAGTCAAAAAAACTGAAATTAATTTTATAGGACTCTGGGAAATGTTTAACTCAAGGTTGCCTTTCAAAACAAAAAATAATTGATTTTGTCATTGAAAATGAAACTAAAAGGAGAACATCATAAATGATAGCAGCTTTATATTTGTCAACATTATAGAAATTTAATGAATTTTCGCTGTTATTTTAGAATTCCCCGATGGAATCAATCCTACTACAAAAGAGAGGGGTGGACCTAGAGGCCCTGAACCTACACGTTTTGGAGACTGGGAGAGAAAAGGACGTTGTATAGATTTCTAGTATTTCAATGTCTGTATTGCTAATAAAATATTTCTAGTTGCTGAAAAATATAATGTACAGAAAAAATCTCATCTGGATTTGTTGTGAAGCTTATTGTTTCTGATGTGCCACCACATTTTGCCATGTGATGAATTTTCTGAGTAATGCAATGTAATTAACACAATGCTGCAGCTCAGATTATGGAGCTGTTAGTGGCTCAATGTCTGCCTGATCCTTAATACTATTTACACTGTGCAAGTATAGTGGTGTGAAACTGGTAGTCAGGAGCTTATAGAGATGTTTTTCTTGTATTTCTTCATGAATGTAAAGATTTATGTGGTGTTGTAAAGGTGTTGAAAGAAGTTTGCATTTCCTGAACCTGAGAACCATCGAAAGTAGAACCAACTCTGAGGAGATCAGTAGATCACTGATTTCACATAGTGGTTCCCTGGTAAAAGCCCCTTTACTCAAGAACCTTCCCTTTGTCCCCATTGCAGTGGGCTGGGTGTTTTTTCCTGTTTGTAGCGAAAGGACAATCTTGTCTCTGATTGAGGACTGTAAGTAGCACAGTGGAAATGGAGACTTAATTTTGGAGAGGGTCAGCTCTTGATTGCAAGTAGTGTAGAGGTGCTCTATTTGCAATTTTGGAATACTGTTCTTTATCACCTGTCTTCTTCATGCTGCTTGCATTATCTTTTCTTTTGTAAGTGGAGGTGCCCTTCTGCACATGGGCTAAGTGCTGCTTGGGAAAAATACAGCATTACTGTCTTAAACCTTATGGTCAAAGGAGACAAATTCCATTAGGTGATCTAATATTTTAGATACTTAAAGCTATCTGGCATCAAACTGAGTATCTTTCAGTCAGACTGAGCTCAGTTCTTCATTCAAGAATTTGCCTAGTCTGCTGTAGTACAGTAGTAGTAGAGTGCAGATCTACCACTTGTGTGAGTACTTACTAATGAGAAAAAGTTGCCATTATTGAAATGTGTGAACGTGTGCTCTATTTCTGTGCAAGTTCTTTTTGATAGCCTGAACAAATAGATCTTCTCTAGTCACAGAATCAGAGAAAGGTGTGGGGTTTGCCTAGCTTTGCCTTTGCATGGTTTAACTAGAGCATTAAAGTGTGTTGGTCTTGTCACAAATCTGAGCAGCCTCCCCTAAAACTCACTTGACTGGCAGCCAGTGGGGAAGCTCCTTGTTGAAATCTGACAGCTAGTGTATGCAGTGTGTATGTTAGAGACATAGTCTTGCTCTAGTTGTGAGTTTGGATGTTTGTCTCACTGTCGTGATTCCCTACAAAAATACTGAACCTGTTCAGTTGTAGGTTTGTCAACCAAATACCTCACTGACAAGCAAAATGAGATTAAAGAAAACCTCATAAAAGGTGTTAATTAGTGGTTATTACATTTTGAACCTTTAAATTCTGCAGCATGACTTGGATATTGGAAAATTGGTTTGTATTTATATCTAATTTCATTCTAGTTTCCCTTCTGTAGAGTGACAGATCTTTCCAAAATCTATTGATATTTCAGTTACTTAAAGATAGGCTGGGTCAGCTGTCTTTAATATATGCTGTTTGGTAATTATTTTCTAGTAATGTTTTGCCCTTTCAGTTGCTGGTGAGATGGAAAATACTTTCTCACACAATACACCATCTTTTCAAATAGGAAGTGGAAATTTCAGTTGGAGTTTTCTGCCTTTTCTGCATCATTATTAATGGGCTTAACATCTTAATTCACGAAGAGGCAGTAAAATACGGCAGTTATTTTATTTTTTAAATTCTAAATCTTCTCCATGGATTGTTGCATTACTTCATTATCTTCTCATACCAGGTTTTACTCTTCCCAGCACACATTCCATGAATATTTACCTAGTTGCACTTCTTGGCATTCCTGATTTTCAAATCTAATTGCTTTCCTCAGCGTCGACTACAGGTGCATTTCTCCCTGGATGCGGAATTACACTGTTTTGATTTAGTATATGAGGAACTGGTCTCACTTTTCCATAATTTTCCTTACATTTCAGTTGCTTATCTTTGGTCTCCCTCAGCTTTGTGATTAAGGGCTGACCCAAGTACTGTCCAGGCCCCTGCTTGTCTTCTTTCATGCAGATGATGACTGCTGCTGTCAGAGCCACAAGCAGGTAGTCCTTCCTGTAAGAGCTCAGGCAGGTCCTAGACACTCCATGCCAGTATCCATGAAGTACCTGGATTTGGAAGATAATTCTGAGAGCGCTAGCATCTGTACCAGTAGGACAGTGTCTTATAAAGGCAGGGATTTTGTTTTCCTTCAAAAAACAGAATCACAGAATAATTTAGGTTGAAATAGACCTCTAAGATCATCAAGTCCAACCATTAACCCAGCACTGCCAAGTCTGCCACTAAATCATGTTCCTGAGTGCCACATCTACACATCTTTTAGATTCTTCCAGGCATGGTGACTCAACCACTACCCTGGGCAGTCTGTTTTAAGCTTGACAGCCCTTTCATTGAAGAAATTTTTCCTAAAATAAAAAAGCTGTTGTTAACCTGTGTTATAAATAGCTGAAAACGAATTGATGCATGGGAAATAAAGGATACCACTTCAATCTTGAGCAACTTCAAGCCTTTTTTACCACCTCCCTGGCTGGTGCCAGTAACCAAGTGTTTGCTTAACTTGTTTATGGAATGTGTCAATAAGACATAGGAAACTGAACATTTAAGCAAAATAATATGTAGGAGCCAAAGAGTGAATTCCAAGGGGCCCTCTTATGTTGTTTGGCAATCTGGCATTTACTAAAAAGAGGAGCCCTGGGCTCCAATAACAGTTAAGCATAAAATTCTGTGGTGCTGCAAAATCTCTTGTGGTACCTGTCAAAAGTGATCAGGGATTGAATGTAACAAACGATACAATGATATTGTAGGGTATAAACGACCATTTCTCTTTGTTTTCTTGCAGAGCCTGCAGTTAGGAAAGCAGCACTTCAGCACTTTTTTGGAGCTGTCTTCCTGCGCTTCCCAGATAATTACCATTAGCAATTCACTGGAATTTAGCATTAGGGTAAGAAAATAGCTTGAGGTATTAACTATTAGATCAGCCATAGATATGGTTTTGTCATAAATACGATTGAATATTTTTTGTAGCTCTTTTTGTTAGTATAAGCAGTGAAGAGCAGCAGGGGTTGTATCCTAACTTTTTCTGTTAACTTTCTGGGAGACAAAGGAAAATTGTTGTGTGCATGTAAGCAAATTCTTGCAGTACTGCAAGATGCTTGCTGCCCTTTCTTTTTTTTTTACTAAAAATCTGTATGTTGTGTTTCTGCAGTAGGTTTTCTCTTTTAAACTTATTTCTGCTACTTGGCATAGTTGCATTTAGCACATTATTAAAATTATGGAGCCTTTATTGTTTGAAAGAATTGCACTATAATTACTTCAAAATACATGATGTTTCAATTTACAGTTAAAGAAAATATTTGCTATATATTGCCTTGTTTGGAAAGTATGTATTTCAGTGCTGATTTTGTTAAGTTGGATCACAGGATACATAATAGAATCACAGTAAAATTACCTGTGATGTTAACATGTGTTTGTAAAGCACCATAGAATATTGTTATAATTCTTTACTACTTTGTCAGTTGACTGCAATAAATCATGACAAATTCCAGTGGTCTGTAGTGACAGATAAATGTCTTGTTATGACCCTTGTTTTGGTATTCTTATTGAAAAAGCACCACACTATCTTGTTCTGAAATGTCAGGAGAAGGAGGAAAATGGCATTCATTTATAAGAGAAGTGGTTTTGGTAGTTCTGTTTTTTGTAATTGTTCATGAGTCAATACCTAGTATCAAGTATATCAGAGCGTAGGGAAATGGTTTGAAATGTGTTTCCATGTGGTGATGGAGATCAAAACCATGCACATTTCTGGTCACTTTCTTGCTTTTGTAAAATGCAATGTAAAATACTTTTGCTTAGCTGGAGGGGTCAGTGTTTTATATCGGACCAGCTGAGATATGCAGGCTACATTCTAATGTGGCTATGGCTGTGCTCCCTGTTCCAGCTCCAAAACTGCTGCTTGTTTAGCAGTAGTCACTTGTAATTTTCTAAAAGACTTTTGTTGCAGAAAGGGTGTCCCAGTAGAAATTGGATCTGAGTTGCAAAATGGCAAATCCTGAGAAAAGAGCTCTCTTGAAAATGAGTGCTCTGAGAGTGGAACTAAGGAAGTCCTGTTCCCTATGAATGTCTTAAACCCCCTGTGTATCAAGCATTTTTCTTCATGTTCCTGTGTTGATTGACATTATCTCCACTAGGCCAGAGACAGGGCATCTTTCTGCCCGTCTTTTCCCCCTGAGAGGAATTATTTGGACCTCTTTCCCAGCCACTGATTTCCACAGAGCTTTCAAGAGCTTAATTCTCTTAATGTCTCTCCTTGACACCCTTTCAGACTAGGTTGGAGTTACTGACTTTAGAAGTGCCAGGGCAGTGCAAATATTGGCCTCCCATCCTTTGGAAAGCAAGCTGCTGAATGACTTTGACCATATGTATTTTCTTCAGAAATATTCAGCATCTCTCTGCATTTTTTTGCTGTGAGAATGGATTTTTTTTCCCTTCAAATAACATCAGAAGTGCCAATTCAAGCTTACAGCAGGAAAGTCTTTGAAATGCATTCTCCAGGCATTGAATCTCCCAGTCAGCTACAGCCTTGTGCCTGTAAAAAAAATCACATATTTTAACGTTGCCATTTTTAGATGAGAGTGTTCAAAGAAGCTCGTTAAGGTCCTTACTTAATACAGGAATTTATCAGCTTTAAAGCTGACATATCAAAAGCTGGCCCATCAAAACATACCTGTAATTCTCAAATGTTAACCTCTGCCAAAAGTCAGGTGAGCTATGCAGTGGTGGTCAGGTGGTCAGGTTAGTTCTAGAAGCCAGATATTGAACTATAACTTACACTCTCCTAAGTGATTGTTTTAAATTTCAGTGACTTACGTAGCCATCTGTGCTTCCCTCCTAGTTGTAGTGCAGGGAGATGCCTCTAAAAGGTAGTCTTGTCTCAGTCTGGGGAGAGTTTGTCATTAGAGATGGTGAATGGGGGTGTTTTAAGGGCATCCTCCCCACTGACTTTAAGGGCTGCCTAAACAGCTGTCCTAAGCGGGATGCATTAGGTGTCAACACCGTGGTGGTGACAAGGGAAGCCAGGGTGTCCCTGAACATGAGTGTGAGCTACTCAGTTCCTCAGAGGGGAAGGGCTGCAGTGAGGCAACAGGACCTGCAGTGCTTTTGCTGCCTGCACCCTTCCCAGACACTGGTGGCAGGGAAGGGATGTCCAGGGCCAGCTCTTGGACACGTTGTAAAAGGGAGTTACATTGTCTTAAAAGGAGAGGAAAAAGGCTGAAGCTACTTCTTTAAATTCCTTCTGCCTATCCACCTCCCAAGCAAGTGCCTACAGCATGATACAGCCAGGAGGGTAACATGGAATACCTACACTCAGGTGACAAGTATCTCAAACCTACAAATTAGTTGGGATTTTTTCCCTAATAAAGGTGAAGAGTGTCTACCTAACAACTAGGCAGTCTTATGTGATGTGCTGCTGAGAAGGAACTAACATCAAAATAAAACTAGCAGACTAGGAAAAAGTTTCATATTTGCTCAGCAAACCTTTAGTCTGTGTGACTTCCTTGTGAGAGACTAAAGAACAAAGGATGGTGTGTTTCCAGCTACCATTTGAAAGCTGGGGAAAATTTCACCATGTCTTAAAAGACAAGCAAGTGTTGTTTAGCTCAGGGAATATCCTGCCTTTAGTTTACATTTTACCCCTGAGCTTTCATTTATAAGGTCTGCAGTATGTATGTGTGATCTTTAGACAGACTTTTTCCCAGATGACAGGACTGCAGTAACTGTTTGGTCTGGCAGGCATGTTGTTTCATTCTCCCTGCTATTTTTTCAGCCTGATAATGACAGCTACAGCTCCCTTATTATCAAATTGCATATTATTTGATTTCATTTTTTGCCATCCTTGAAGTGGGTTTTTTGATTGGTTGTACCCTTAGTTTCTCTGTAGTAGTAATAGGGCACACCATAACATTAATCACAAATTGGAGGTGTTACTCCTGCTTCCTTTCTTTGAAGGAAATCTTTTGATAATATGGGGGGGTTGTGTGTGAAGACTTTATCTACAGTCAAAAAAGATAACTGGAACTTCCCCAGTTTCATTTGAATAAATTTAAGTTCATTATTCTGACAAAATCTAGCTTTTGTGGGAAGTCAAAGATGCGAAGAGGGAGAAAGAGATGCCTCTAAGAGTAGCATCAGTCTCCCTGAAAGTTTTAAACAGAAAGCCAAACTCATTTCAAGGTCTCCTCGGTCAAGGTCACTTAGCTGTCAGGTTACATTTATTTAGCTTTTTTCAGAGCACGTGGCTGTAGTCCAGTCTGTCCAGTCAGGACATTCTGGTGTGTCAGGACAGTCCCAAAACAAGCTTTTATGGTTTCAAGTCTTACTTTGCACAGAGAAATACCATGCTAAAGTAGTACACATCTGACTGGTAGGTACATTGTAGGCTCACCTGTGAATGACTGCAGCATCAAAACCATCCCTGAAAGGGCAGAGAGATTTGAGTAAAAGGGCTCAGAGAGCCACGTGGTTACCTTCTGGTGCTATTGTCATCTCCATTTTGAAGATAAACTGAGATTTATTCCTCCTTAAAAACAGGAATCTCAAAAAGGTGTCTGTACCTGCCGCTGTGTCAGGGAAAGGCTGAACAACACTGAACAGGTGCAGGAGGCAGCAAATGTGCATTTGGGCAGCTGACCACCACATGGTCTTTCTTATAAAACTGTTTGTAGAGAACTGTGGATAATATTCGGTGTATCATGGGGGCTGCTGGGCTCCACAAACCTGCGTGAGGGGAAAAAACAGATTGCTCAGTGCAGGATTTGTGCAGCTACTGTGGTGCTTTGAACAAAGTCAGAAAGCAAAACAGCACAGGTATGCAAGGAAAGAATAAGTATTTTCATTTTGCCATATTATTGAAATAAGGGTGGCTGGAGAATGAGGTGACCAGTAGTGTGCTCTGTTATGGAGGAGAGAAGGGGCAGGAGCAGGCTTCTCCACATCAACTGCCACTAGGCCTGGGCTTAACCTGGAGCCTGGTCTCTGTTTCTGGACTCTTTCCTTTCATTCTTGTATGTCAAGGTCACTGTAATGTCGGAACCCAGGACATCTCTCTGAGTGCCCTGGGTGATCCGAGACTCTGGCAAGGGTCCAGAGACCAACCACAAGAGTCCAATTAGAATAGTATTATTTTATCACCGGGTGTAGAAATAGAATTTAGGGGTCTAATGGAGGTTCAAGGAGGCAAGATGGAGGAATTTGGGCGTGTCCCTGTCCTTCTGCTTCTTCTTCTTGCCCTCCATCTTCTGCTGTGGTGGTGGCACTTTTGGATTGGTTTAGGGTGAAAGTGCACTGTTTAATAAAAGTGATAGGTATTGGGATAATAGTAAAAACAACTAGCATGTAGTACATAGTATAAAAGATTACGACCGCCCATGAGCGGGGCAGACAGCCTTGGGCAGCGGTGTAGCTAGCACCCAAGCTGAGTGAGAACAAAATGTACTAGATAAGAAGAAATAAACAACCTTGAGAAACCTAAATGGACGCATCCTGACTCCTTCTTCTGGCACGGGGCTGGGAAGAAAAGAAACATCCGCAGTCTCAGAAGGCTATCAAGCCCAGGATCCGAGACTGTAACATCTCACTGATCTTTTATTATAGGCTTTTCCTTGTTGCAGCAAGTCCTGCAGTGCTGGTCTGGCTGGGATTCCCGCATTTCAGAAAACCCCAGCTGACCAAGGAAGCTCCTCAGCATGTCCATCAGCAAGTCCCTCATGTACTTCCTTTAGCCCAAAATATATTGAACCCTTGAATTGGCATCTTGTGGAGGTAGATGAATATTTGTCCCTTGCCAAGAAAAGAATATCCCTGACCTGCAGTGCTGCTGCATACCTTTCATGTCTGGTCATCAGCAGAAAATGGAAAACTTACTCATTTATTTCATACCATAATAGAAGTTTCAGTTCCTACCTCTTTTTTGTGTTCTTCAATCTCTGCTTTGACATGATTCCAAGATTTTTTTCCTGTCACAGAAGTGTGACAGTTCTTTCAGTTCATGGTAACAAAAAAAATGGTTATGTCCTTTCAGATTGTGTTAAAATGGGACTGATGGCAGGGCAGGATTTATAATGGTGCTGGCATTAGTTTAGACCATAGTGGCACTAGGAAACATGGTGTTCGTTTGTTATCTCTGAGCAAAGGAAGGAACAATTCCTTCTGGCCTTTAGGAGAAAACTAATGTATTACGGATCTTGCTTCATCATCTTGTGATTGCTGGGAGAGAAATTGCAAGGTGGGGATCAGAAATTTGGCAAGAAAACCCTCTAACACTTGTTGCGGTTTTTTATCTACAACTTTGGTGGCTTGGTGTCTTGGATAAGGCGACACGGCGAACACAAGCTAGGTGTGTCGCGCGGACAGATTGACTCGCTATACTATTATGGCAGACGATCAAAATGCGTTTATTAACGGTTACATGCAGTTTAAATACTCTTTGGTTCACCTCCTTATCGGGGGTCTTACTATATTTCTAAAAAAGGAGATGAACAGAAAGGAGAGAAGGTGACTGGTCACTGGGGGATTGCTTATCTTTAAATTCTTTCTCTCTCACGTAACATCCTGAGGGTCTTCCGCTTCGCTTGTCCCTCTCCAGTCCAGCCTACCCGTATCTCTCCCACATCTCCTCCCCTTCTATCACTAAAGAAATGAGGTAGATATACGTATATATATATATATATATAAAAACACTAAATGAGGTAGAAGGTTAGTATTTAACTAAAGGGAGAAGGAGTTTGGAAACCTGAGTAAGTTTTTGCTAGGCAAGTTCGGAAAAGCTTGTGACTGGCAATGTTCCCTGATTAATTCACGGCATTTCATGCAGGCCTAGGAACAGAATGTTAGTCTGTTCTAGGCGAGCTCTAACAAATGAGACTATCTTGTTCAGCAGGCATGGTCTGAAGATAGCTGTCAAAAGTAGCATTGCTAATGGGCTTACTAAAGTGGAAATCAAAGTGGTTAACTATGGGGATTGGTTAAACTAGGACTCGAACTAGCCTTGCTGAGCTTCTCTATCTTTTTGTCTCTGAGCTAGTCTGTTTCGAAGTTCTGCCATCGAGTCTCTTACTACTTCGGTGTGATCTGCATAAAAACAGCATTCTTCTTTCAGGGCTGCACACAGGCCTTCTTGCTGCATGAACAGGAGGTCTAAGCCTCGCTTGTTCTGCAGAACTACTTCTGAGAGCGAAGAGACTGACTTCTCTAGGTATGAAATGGATTTCTCGATCTTTTGCAAGTCCTCATCAATGGTCATTTGCAGTTGAGACAGTCTTTGGTGCTGTGTTGCTAGGGCTGAGACACCTGTTGCCGTTCTAGCGGCTCCTAAGCCAAGTAGCATGGCTATAGTTATTCTTGTCAGTATCTCTCTTTTGTGAAGCTGGCTGGGTTCTTCGAAAAGGTTGTATACTTCGTCATCTGGGTGGTACAGGACTCTAGGAACAATCAGAACTTGGACACAGAAATCGTTAGAATCATTGAACTTGGGAAGAAACACACAAGGACTTACTCCGGATCTCTGACAAACTTACATTGCTGATGCAGCTGGGACTACTCATTTGTTGTTATTTTTTCTGTTGGGCTTGACAATTTTGGCACAAACATCCCTTTTTCGCTTAGCTAGGGCTGCATTTCTAAAACATCTGCCCTGACTTGAGACTTGACTCAGGGTGATGCCTCTGCGGGGTGTGTCCTATCTGCACTGATGAGGTGCATTGGCTGTGGAGTAAGTGAATGAAGTGTTCACAGCAACTCTTTCATAAAAAGGGGGTTGGACATCATAACAAAGCTAACAAGAGTTAGTTAGGTTAGGGTTAGATTCATTCAGGGATAGAAAAGTAGCATCTAACATACGAAGGATTGGGTCTGGGTCTGATTTGACGAATCGGCCTATCTGGAAAGCTTTCTCATCACTGGTTGGGTTTTCTGTGACACTCGCGGGTAAGGTTTTGGGGTTCGTTATGTTTTTCTCTATCTGTGTGCTTTTAATCACCTTGTTGGGTCTAACCGCTCGGGGTGCGGAAAGCCGGAACCTGGTAATTCGCACATTCACCTACTCTTTTGTCCTGTGGAGGACCACTGTCTATGTCTTACCCACTGTCTAACCAGGATGATTTGGCTGCAAGACTGTCATTTTATAGTACAAACATTTTTTAAATTTTGTGATTTTATAACTGTTTCGATGGGGGTTTGCCTGTACAGAAGGAGGTATTTTGCAACTTGCGGGTGCCCAGGTGAACTGCAAGAACTGGTCGGGCTCTGGTGGGTCCCACCTAAATCTTGATGGCCTGGCATCTGTGACTATAGTTTCACAGCCCCAGTGCCTGCAGTATCCCCACCCAGGGTGATTACAATAACCTTTCCCTGGGTTTGAAGCTGGGCACTAGTAGGATATGTACACGGGTGTTGAGAAGGAATTTATCGTTGGTCGTCCTGGAAACAGATCGCTGGTGCGAAGCACGAAGGATGGAGTGTTTGGTGTGGTGATGGCTCTGAGCACCTTGTTGCTGGAAAGGTGTCTCATGACCTACTTGAATGGCTGATGTGGGTAGTAATCTGGGCTGGCTTGTCCTCTGGCAATGAGCTCCAAGAACAAGATCACACAGATGTGTCGTTGATGCTTGGGTCTCACTTGCTTGGGTTTCTCTGCTGCTGTCTGACGTTTTGGTGGCGTGTCTCGTTCCTCTGGAAGGGGCATGTATGCATTACGAGGCCGCCCCACCAGCATGTCTTGTAAACAGAAACTCACAGTTTTCATTAGTCTCATTCTGCTCACTGTGAAGATCAGGTTTGATTGATTTGAGAGGACACCACCTGGTTTTCTTGTCTTTTCTGACAGCTGCATACCCTCGCCTCGCAAGCATCAGTTTCTAGCTCTGTTCTCACTCACTTAGCTCATTCTTAATTGAAACTTGTGGGCTTTCCTCTATCATTTTGGAGGCCTAGTGTTTTTGAACAGGACTGTTTGTTTCATTTCTTCTGGGGAACTGATTCAATGCTATCAAAGCTGTTGCTAGTATACGTGTCTGGTCTCTTGAGGGGATAGAATTGGTGAAGCTTTCTGCTTTTGCTAACACCTCTATTTTGTTTTTCAGGGTCTGATTTGCCCGCTCAACTATAGCTTGTCTGGTGCTATTGTATGGTATGCCTTGTACTAATGTGATCTCCTATTTCGAGGCAAATTCTTGCACTGGTTTGGAAATGAAATTGGAACTATTGTCAGTTTTGATCTGTTTGGGAATGCTAAGCCATGCTATGGCTGTCAGCCAGTGCTGAATTGTGGCTTTGGAGTTAGCTTTGTGATGCTGCGTGGCTATGATCATTCCACTGAATGTGTCTACGGTCACTGCGAGCTATGCTCGGGGCTTCAGCAGTTGACACAAGGTGAAATCTGACTGCCAGATTTCTGAAGGCTTGAGACTTCTGGGGTTGACCCCACTGGTCCACAGGGGTGACTTCTGGCAGTGAGGGCATGTGGCCACTACATGTTTGGCATCTGCTGTGGTGATTCTGCATCTCTTTGCTAGTGCTTTGGGTCTAATGTGGAGGGATTCGTGCAGCTGACGGGCTTCTTGCAGCGTCTAGACGCTTTTCGCCGCTTCGTCCGCCTTGTCATTGCTGATCTGGAAGTAACCTTTGACTGGGTTGTGGCTGTTGATGTGAATGACAGATACTGTGCTCTTTCGTGAAGAAAGCGCTTCTTCAAGCATCAGGGCTGCTGTTGATGTTGACACACCTGGTCCTGCCATAGCTAGACAGAGCTTTGCCACGAATATAGAGTCTGTTACGATGTTCAGGTGTTCGTCTTGGAAGAGTCTACACGCTAGGACTACTGCTGTCGCTTCTAATTGCTGCACCGACAGTGTGGGGTCGCATGCTTTGACGCAATGCCATTTCTCTTCTGTCTGCCACACTGCTGTCGCGGTGGAAGTCGTGGAGGAAGCGTCTGTGAAAACTGTTGGCCTTGGTTGTGGTCTGTCTATGACCTTCGGTGGCATGTCTATGTCGACTATGGTCAGCAGCTGAGTCTAAGGTGGTCTGGTGGAGTAGCAAATTTCTCCTCTGAATCTGATGAGAGCAAGGGCTAGGTGTTCTGAGATCGTGGTTGATTCTGTGGTTGGTTGCTTGCGAAAAGGAAGGTGAATTCTCGTTGGCTCAGTCTTTAAGTGTTTCAAGGCGAGCTTTCTGCCTTTCATGATGAGGTTAGAGATGCATTCTATTGCTGGGGAGAATGCACGAGCTGGTTTTCCAAGGACCACCCATTGGATTGGTCGGGCTTTCTCAGAAGGTCTTTGGGCCAGCGCTCCCACTCCCCCTTTTGGTGTGAAATGTACATACAAGTCTAAGGGCATCACTGGGTTCTATCTGGCAAGTGTACTAGTGGACATCTGTCCTTCGATGAAGTCGAGGGAGCTTGCTGCTTGCGGTGTCAGCTCCTTGGGTTCCCAGGGATGCTTTCTTTTCAGGAGGTCATGCAAAGGGTCCATGATCTCAGGAGGAATCAGGATGATGTTGCGAAGCTACTGCAGTGATCTTACTAGGCGTTGCATGTCATGAAGCGTCTTGATGTCTCGGTGAATTTTCACCTTGGGAGGTGTCACGTAGGAGTTTGTGATCCCCACTCCCAGGAAGGTGACGCAGGGTCTTTTCTTGATCTTCGCGCTTGCAATTTCGAAGCCGTTGGCCTGGAGAATCTCTGTGATCACGGATACTAGGTGATCCACTTGACTCGCTGATGGTGCTGAGACTAAGATGTCGTCTATGTACTGTATGATGGTTGCAGTGGGATGAGAGTGTCGGACTGGCATCAGCGCTTTGTCTACGGTGATCTGGCAAATAGTTGGGCTGTCGACCATGCTTTGCGGGAGAACTTTCTACTGGAAACGCAGGCTGGGCTGTTTGCTATTTGGAAAGACTACGGAGAAAGCAAACTGTTCCCTGTCTTCAGGATGCAAAGGTATTGAAAAGAAACAGTCTTTAATGTCTAAAACTGCACATGGTTGTCTTTCAGGGATGGCTGAGTTCATAGGTAACAGTGTCTGAACTGGACTTATGGGTCTGATTGTTTTGTTCACTTCTCTCAGGTCGTGGACTAGGCGATATCTCTCTCTAGACTTTTTGGGAATTACAAACACAGGAGTGTTCTATGGGCTTGTGGAGGGTTCTATGTGACCCTTTTGGAGTTCTCGTTCAACTAGTTCTAGCAATGCTGCTACTCGAGGCTCTGAGAGGGGCTACTGCTCAACCTAGACGGGGTCTGAGGATTTCTAAGTCAATTTGATCGGGAGCAATGGGTGTGCAGCAGTGGCCCTTATCATAAATTTGTGATTCTGACTCTAAGCAAAGCTAGAACATCTCTTCCTATCAAGGGTGGAGAGTTTTGCAAAATGTAGGGATAAATTGCGACAGTTTGTTCTGGTCTCTTTTTTGTGTGAAGTGTTATGGCTACTAGTTGGGTGCTTTTCTAAGCTCTGGATTGTCCCCCCACCCCGTTCACGGGAGGGACTTCCTTGGCTTGCTAATGCCTGGGCTAATTTGATTGAGGGATGATCGTACAATCTGATCTTGTGTCTGCTAAAAACTGAAGCTCTAGAACATGAGGGTCCCGACTGCTATAGAGCTGGCATTTTCTCTAAACCCTCATGGGCTCTTTCCTTACTTTCATGACTAAGGCCACCCAGGGGTTCTGCTCTGGGGCGCTCCCTGCTGACCCTGTGACACTTGCACAGTTTGTGGTGGTGGGGGTTGTGAAATTGTTGCTGCACTATTCTGCCACTGAATGGTTGGTGGGGATGTAATGCTGACTGGGTCTTGTATATATATGGGGTATGAAGGCCCCCCACCCCACTGGGTGTTGGGAAAAATGGGCCATCTCACAGTGGGAGGAAGCTGAATTTGGCCCGCTTGCCTCCTCTCTTTTCTGTTTCCCCGGGGCTTGGATCGGCACTCCCTGGCTAAGTGACCTTTTTTTCTACAGCTCTAGCAGGTTGGCTTCTGACGCTGTTGGGTCGGGGGTGCTACCACAGGCTGCTGTGCTGGCTGAGGACAGCTTTCTGCTAGATGACCTGTTTGGCCACACTTCATGCAGACTATTGCATTGGTTATGGTATGGATGGTTGCCTGCATTGGGATTAGTTGTTCTTCTTTGGCTACATGCTTGATCATGTCAGCTAGACTGGCTCTTACTGGCAGAGAACGCAAGATGTCTTTGGTGATAGTATTGCATTGTTGTTTTAAACAGTCTGTCACTACAGGTCCTTTTGCTGCCTCAGGCAGGGTAGATGAATCGATTGCAGCTTGCAAGCGATCTACAAAAGTCGTGAACTTCTCACTCTCCCCCTGCTTGATGGTGGACTAAGGCGTGGCATGATCTACTACCTTTGAAGCTAATTTAATAGCTTCTCGAGCCGCCCTAGTCGTGGCTCTGACTTCTTCTGCTGAGAGGCGTGCTGCCTGATCCTGTGGTGTTGCCACATCGTCATGTTTGCCCAGAAGCCTGGAGAGGGTAGAGCCATGTAGGGACTGTCTCTGCTCTGAGGCTTGGGCTAACGCAGCTGTGCACTGATCAGACTATTTTTGCTGAAATAGAATCAACCTTGCTTCATCAAAAAACATGCGAGTTATCTGTGAAATATTAAAAGGCAGCAAATCATCATTGCTGAAAAGCCCATCTATTAACGTAGATACTACAGCTGACCTCATTCCCTTTTCTTGAATTGCTTTCACTACTGCTTGTATTTCTTTTGTATTTAAAGGTGTGTAAGTCCTTCTCTGATTTTGTCTCACCTCTGACACCCTAACTGGAAATGCATGAATGGCTGCCGCTGGTTTCTATTCAGCACAAGCTATCTTTATTTTGCTCTAATCTGTGAGTTTATGTTGTGTTTGTTCCCCTGTATTATAAAAAGCTTTGTTTGATTTGGGTAAAAAAACTATAAGCTCTGTTGTCTCTGTTTCGGAATCTGAGCCGGTCCCTGAGCTGTCTGTAAGGCTATCTGAGGAGTTGTAGCTTCCCTCCGTGTCGGAAGCTAACTGCTGATACATTTCTGGCCGGCTGTGCCTTTTTGTTCGGCTCCGCCCTCGCTCCGCCTTCCGGGGGTGGCTTTGGGCGGACCCTCGGGTCCGTCCCCGTTCCGCCTCCCGGGTCCGGCCCCTCCCCCCTTCCTGGGGGTGTCGCCGCCACGCCTCTTGTGGGCAGTCCCGTTCCCACCCCCAGGGCTCGCTGCGCCCCCCCCACGGGGGGGTGTCTCCTCTGAAAAACGCTATTGGGGGGGGTTTCTGACTTCGCTCGCCCCCCCACTCGCTCTCCCACGCGTGCGCAGTGCAGATCGGCTCGCCCGAGCTTCCCTGCCGCGCGTGCGCCTCTGCGGGGGTTTTAATTTCTGGTTTTCCTATGCTTCGTGGCGAAGGGGCCCCCCCCCGTTCTCAGTCACGTCCGGTGCGCTGGAGGTAGGGGGGAGGGGGGGGCCGCGTCGCTTTCTCGGCATTTTTCTCTGCGTTTCTCGCTTCCCACGCTAGCTTCTCCCACAGGGTTTGCGTCTCCCCCGGCTCTTGCCGCTCTGATTCGGCGGCCGCGCGTTGCGCGTTCGCTTCCGCCGGCTCTGAAAAGCGGGCGGGACTCTGCTCGCTCGGCAGCACTCCTGGAACCGGCGGATCGGCGCTCTGCGCGGTCGGCGGCGGTGCCGCCGATTCCGGCTGTCCGCCGGTGCCCCCCCGGGTGTACTGCGGCGATTCTCGACCCCGCGGCTCCCTGTCGCTGTCGGCACGCTGCGACAGCTCGGCGCCGTCGGGTACGGGCGGGTCCTGCGGATAAAAGCGGCGGGGGGGTGAAGGGGAACCCGCGCCTCTTTCGGGAGGCTCTGGGGGGTTCTTTGGGTCTGGGGGTTTGCCCGGCGGGGTCCGAGGGTCCCCCCCACAGCCTGGGAGGTCCGGGGGTGGGCTCTAACGGGGGGAGCGCCCGTCCCCTCCCCGCATGTCCCCACCGGCCGGCTGGGCGTCCCCGGGAGTTCCCGCGGCTTCTAACCCTCTTTCCCCTGGCTGTGTTCCAGCAAATAAACAGGTTTTAATTGCTACCCAGGTCTCTTGTTCTTCCCTCGCTTTTTTTAAGGCAGCTTCTAGATTTCCCCAAGCTTTGAGATTCTTTCTACTGCCGGTAACTTTTGCATCCTCTGCTAAAGCGGCAGTATAACTCTCCCACCTTTCTACATTTAATATATCTATAGGCCTTTGGATCGTGCCCAAATTTATAAGCTTTGCAATAGCAAGATATAAATTCTTTTGTTCACAGCGTATTCCCCATTGTCTTTTTAAAAGTTTCACTACCTGCACTAGGGTTTCCATGGTCTCGCTGACACTCCGGGGGCGTCCCCCCTTTTCGCAGTGGATCGGGTCCAGCCGCTACTGCCGCCGCCTCCTTTCCAGGCGTATCCCCGTTTTCCCCTAGGTCCTTTTCCCGGGTTTCGGCACCAAAATGTTGCGGTTTTTTATCTACAACTTTGGTGGCCTGGTGTCTTGGATAAGGCGACACGGCGAACACAAGCTAGGTGTGTCGCGCGGACAGATTGACTCGCTATACTATTATGGCAGACGATCAAAATGCGTTTATTAACGGTTACATGCAGTTTAAATACTCTTTGGTTCACCCCCTTATCGGGGGTCTTACTATATTTCTAAAAAAGGAGATGAACAGAAAGGAGAGAAGGTGACTGGTCACTGGGGGATTGCTTATCTTTAAATTCTTTCTCTCTCACGTAACATCCTGAGGGTCTTCCGCTTCGCTTGTCCCTCTCCAGTCCAGCCTACCCGTATCTCTCCCACAAACACTTTGAGCTGCCTCATCTGTAGGAAATTCTCATCCAGCCTAATTTGGGAATAGCAGCCCAAATTTCACTTTGTGGTCTGCAGAACCCTTTCTATCTGCAGTACTTCAACAGCCGGACACATATTTATAAAACTTCAGGAGTGGTCTGGATGTCGTACTGTTCTGGACTCACAACAAACATTTCCTTAAGCCTGTATCTTGCCCATTTTTAGTTTTGTTTTTTAAAAGTTAGACTGTCTCCAAGGAAGTTGTCTCATCAGAAGCAGTTTTAGCATGAATATACTGCTTTTCTAAACTCAAGGACAAGAGACTTGGATTTACTGTAGATTCTGGGAAGGGTTCAGTGTGCTGAAGACTGACTACTGATGCCTTGGTAATTTGTTGACACTGGCATGCAGGGCCTTTTCCTTAGTCCATGAGCAGTAGAATACACTGCAGTGCTTCCTTGGTGGGACACAGGAAGAGCAAGTTCTGTGGGAAGGCAACCAGCTGAGTTTCCTATGGAGAGTAAGGCATGGACAGTGTGACCCAGCATGTAGCTGTCACAGACCCCTCTCACACACCCTCTATGCTGCATCCAATCACAAATCCATCCTTTCCCATTGCCTCACTCCCAGTACTTTCAGCTGTTTTCCCTAATTTCCTTGGCTACAGGCTAGACAAACCAAAGCAGCTGCAGAGTGTGTGGGTGACCCTGCTTTCCTGCTGCCCCATGTAGGTGCAGGATAACCCACAGGCTTGCTTAACAGCATCCCTGAACAGCTGTTCTCAGGGCAGATGGGCTCTGCAGGCTGCTAAGCCCCCGTTGTCCTGTCAGACACCGTGCAGGCAGCAGTCTGGACTCTCAGCATTTCCTGCTGAGTTACTAGTCATGGAGTTCTCCTCTCCGGTCAATAGATGTGTGTTATTCCTCTCCATGGAAGGAAATTGCCTCCCACACAGGGCTGAAAATGAAACATGTAACTGTTTCTAGAACATGAATATCTACATACATTTGCATATCCTTATTCACACATATATATATATGTATACACACACACCCCTAATACAGAATCATTTGCCAATTTCATCCCTGTGTGGGAGGTTGGCACTTCATGAAACCATTTCACAATGCATCAAAACTTCATAGATAACAATTATAATGAAGTATTTTATGTAGTAAAAGTACAGCTAATAGTGTTTCTTCTGGAGTTTATAAATATTACATAGAATTTTGAAAACTGGAAAAGTTACAGGCAGATCAAGACTGGTTTAAAAGTCAAATACTCATGTCTCTTCTCCGCTTCTGAAAAGTTGTTTAGCAAATGCCTACTTTTGTGGCTAATAAAGAGGAATACACCAAACTGTAAAAGAACTGATTGCATCTGCTAGAACTATGGCCAAAATCCAGCTAGGCCAGCATCCTTCATCTGACAAAGGTATCACCAAGTGCTTTGGTAGAAGTCCTCTCATAAAAGACATTGTGGATCATTAGTGGGACAATTTTTTGTTTCAATCTTCTATTATCTCTTACCATGGTCTGACAGTTTAGCTTCTAAGTCTGTGTGGTTTTTCAATACAATTCTCTGTGTTCTCAAGCAGTTCTACGTCTTGTATACAAAATAAATTGTCTAGAGACAAGAGTAGACAATGGGTATAAATTAACTTTGGAAATCATTTAAGGACCATTTGATCAGCTGCTTTTTTGAAACTCTTTCTAATGGTTGTATTAATGCTGTAATTAGTCAAGGGGAGCTGTAGTGTTTCCTAAGTGGGTAAAGAGAGTCAATAAAAAGATAAAAAGAATTAAAGAAAGTAATTTAGAGCATAAACTACTTGAACAGCTGTACATTTTTAGTGATTTTAATGTATGTGAGACTGAATCCATTGTTAATAAATATATTTTTTTTCCTCATTGCAAATACTCAGTTGAAGCCACAAGAAGGCATGTTGGGTATTTCTCGTTTGTAATAACAACATCATTATGCCCTTGGAGTAGTGGGAGAAGAAAATTTCAAATGCTGCCAGATGCAGTTATATTTCTCAGTGGAGAGATCTCTCTGAGTATATCAGTCTTTTGCTTAGTTCTGTTTTCAAAATTTACACTCAGAAGTGAATCCTTTCCTTTGCCTATTCAATTTTATGACTTTTATTTTCACCTGAAATTCTAATATGATCAGTATCTAATTTCTGTGATCTGTATCCTGCCTTCTAATTGCATGTGCCAAACAAGTGGATGGAGGACTGTGTCATTCTTATGCTTCTCCTTAAGTATGCACAATTTGCTGTATCGCTGGCATTAAAAAAAGATTTCTGGCCAACTACAACACGTATTTCTTACTCTTCTTATCCAGTTGAGGCTTGTGCAGCTTCTGTACTTCGTGGCATTTGCTCTTCTACTGTTCTGCAATGGTCACAGAACTGGCACAGCATGCTTCCTTTGCATCATCAGTAAACAATGGGAAGAATTTGGAAAATGCATGGAGCCTAATACTTGGTAATCAACATTCTCTCAGTTTGTGGTCAGCAGTGCTGAGAGGCTGTGTCATATGAACTAAACCACATCAGTCGTGGCTGAAGTGTCTTTAAGAACTAGAAAAACAAGACTTGAATGAACTTTGTATATGTGAATGAAGTTAGTATAGTTGGCTATTGGTGGGGAATGCCAGCTACTGCACGGAGTAAGGAATTACGGTCTGCAGAGTACAATAGTAATTAAAAAAATTCTTTGGAAATATTCTTGTGCACATGCCCCTTACTTCTTGAGTAAGAATCAACTCAAATATGATGTATTTGCATACGTTACCTCACCAAAGTGTACAGGTATTAATACTCTTGGATGCTAATCTGAGATATTTTTAAATGCAGAGAACTGTAGACACTGTATGTAGCCTGAGAAAACACCAGAGCAAAGACAAAGAGCTGAAGTCCCATTCTGCTCTCCAGACTGCTGACATTCTTTGTGTGTATTCTTTGTTACATCAAGATGTCCCTCAAAGATGAAACAGGTATCTGGAGAATTCTGGAGAATTATTCACCTAAATGCACACAGTAAGAAGAAAGGATTATTTTCATTGTACATATAAGACAATGCAAGCTGAAATACCTGAAGAGAGTCAATGATGAACACAAGCATTCCAGCACACCTAATATTAACAACAATTTGCTCAACTAGAGACATCTAAATAAAATTTGAGATAACATTCTTCAGCCAGGTGAAGGTCAGTCTGTCAGACCATCTGCAGGCTATTTCTTACAGCATAGGGGCTTATGTCAGGAAAAGGTACTTAACTGGGCTCCAATAAAGGCCACAGAGGATGAGAGAAACATGGGAAGAGACCAAGAAGCTGCATCTCTTGGTTAGACGGAAAACAAACACATGCTGTCCTTGGGCAAGTGACCTCTTGAAAAAATCAGCTAACCCCCAGATTTTAACACACTAAATTGTATGTGTCACATTCAGACTGCCTACAGCATGTGCACACTTTGTCAGTTCTCACATGCCTTGCCCAGAGCAAGTACATCTGTGTGTGACCAGAATAAAACTCAGGAGTAATGTTGTCAGTGCCATCATCTTAGGCTCTTTTGGCCACTTTAAAGTGGTTCTTTATAATACTCAACAATACTCTGTAATACTGAATAGTTTTTCTCCGGTTTTACCCTTCCAGGAGTTTTTGGGGTTTTTTGTCAAGGTTTTATTACCATTAAAATCAGGTTATTTGAAGGAAGAGAAATTCCATTTCTTCTTCATTTAAATTTACTATCAAATTATTTGCTTTTGTAATAACAGTATTTTTTCATAGAGACTATGCTACAAGTACAATTTTAACAAGTTTCATCTGTGGATGTTGTTTATTTTTGAAAATTTAAGGGAAAAGAGTAGGAGTCCTCACAGCAATCATTCAATAATAGCAAAGCTTCAAATTTTGCCAACCATGTAGATTTTATCTGATATATTTTTAAATGTTTTCCTTCACCCACATTTGTATTAACAAAATACTTTAAAAATATTTATGCTCTATTTTTAGTTTACTAGAAAGGAGCTTTTCCATAGCAGAAAATATTACTCTTTTGTTTTGAAAAATGGCAGCTTTAGGACTAAAACAGAAGGCTGTACCTCCACCTGTAGAAGCCCCACACCTAAAGCAAAACACATAGAGCACCCAGTGCATACATTCTCTGCAGGTTCTTCAGTCTTCACCCTGGTTTTCTCAGGTCCAAGAACTTCTAAGAAGAGTCTTCACCTTAAGAGATAAGGAATCTAAGACACATGGGGTGTTCAACCTCAGCCAGAAATAGTCAGAAATGGGAAAACCTGCTTACTTTACAATTCTGCTCCCCTGATGTATATTCTTGGGAGCTTCGATTCCAGGATGAGTCATGCCAGAAACTCTCCTGTAGCTAAGACATCTTAAGACTGTAAAGGGTCAACAAAGTGAGGCAGCTGCTCTCAGGTGCAGGAAGCATTTCCTTGACCCTCAAAATCCATGCCATTTTCTAAAAATAAATGCAAAGCAGATATTTCAGAAAGAATAAATGAACCCCAAGCAAACACCTTCACCTTAATCTAAGCTCCAGGGACGCAGGACTGGATGATAAAATGTTATTTAGCAGCACTTCACCTCTATAAATCTGGTATCACATTAAAAGGAGACCAGTACATTAAGTTCATCATATTCACGGGGAAACTAAGCCATTGGAGGTGTAATGACTTGGTCAAAACCAGATCTGGGCCTACCTGTATTGGATTAGACCCACTTTATCGAGAAAATAAGCTGTCTCTGACTACAGCCACCAGACACATCACAGGAAAACCCACTTACATGTTTTGACAATAGCCTGGTTACATTGTTGTGAGGTGCAGAGGGGAGGCAGGTATAATTAGTGAGTTAAATCTTCAGTTTAAAAAAAAAAAAGGCACAAGAAATTATTATTCTTTCATATGATACAAGTAGCATATGGAAATGTGTGCTAGAAAAAAATAAAAAGCTCAGAATTGTAGTTTTAATTTACACTGTCAATGTCATGCAACTCACCCTGAAATTAGCCATCTAAAGAGCTTAGTTAATCTGTCATGTCTCTGAAGGCTGCAGGTCAAAAGGACATGAAGTCTTGTCTTTAACTATTGAAATGTGAAGTGAGAAACTCACTAAGAATATAAGGAACTCGTATAATACTGACATGGATAAATTTCAGTACTGGAGTGACATCCAGGAAAATTTGCCGCTTGGTTATCTGAGGCTCAGGTAGTGAAATTTAGCTAAAACCAGAGGAAGCTGTGAACTGCTTGCAGTGCTTTGACTGTCAGGACTTCAGAATCATCAGGGACACACAAAAACCATACTTACTGCTGATCTTGAGAGATTTCATGGAAAACAGCCTGAAACTAGAAATGAAATTAAATATTTATCAACATCCAAGGGTAGTCGAACTAAAAACCACCTCCCATGGAAATAGCAGAGGAAGACACCTGTCCAACAATACCTTTCCATCAGATGCAATATTTAAACAAATACTTGGTTTGCATTTTTCCATTGGTAAAAAGTCATACTATCATCATTGTCTCCCCTGAGTTAGTTGAAAGGGTTCAGCTGTCTATTTCGGCATTCTGATTAGGATTCTATGGAATAGTATGTCAAAAGGATGGCATTTTACATAGCTGCATGATTACCAGAATTTAAGAACTTTTGTAGTTTGGAAAGATCTAAGGTTTGTTAGAACTATAAATTTAAATTAATTGACATTACTTAAAATATGCTACCTACCATTTTATTTTAACCTTAACTGTTGTTAGTTCACTTATTAAGAGCCTCTTGCTAAGGCTAACCACTTTTACTGCCTAGTAAAGAGAATGCCAAAAGTCTTATCTGCCATTAAGGTGCCATCATGGACATGAATGCTCTATGCATGGATATTAAAGACACTTTCTATCAGACTACGATAGTAAGAATACACAGAGATAATGGCTGACCTTGGGTGTGTCATTTCAACTGAAGATTCATAGATGATCTCAGTCACCAGGGTTGTAAGGACAACATTGTTTATTACAAATTGTGCTTTAGAGAGCAAGTAATTATGTTCTGCCTAGCTCTAGACTGTTAGAGTGCAGTGTTACAACATTTAAACAGAGCTGTGAGTCTAAATTACCCTGACACACAAAGTATTCACGTGTTATGTAGAATACCTTATTTCAATACTCTGCATGTTCCAGGTCATTCCTGCAACTGATCTGATTAATAAAGACCCCTTGTACATAACATCCAAGAAAGAATGTACTAAAGCAGCAGTTTGAAGCAGTAGTGAAGCAGCAGTTGCTAGCACACAGTGCAGCTTTTTCTTGCCTTTCCTGCAAACAGAAAAGGTACACCCTACTCTGTACCACAAGCTCTGTTCTGCACTTGCTGGGGAAAAGAAACGGTCAGCTCTGCTGCTCCATGCACTTAAACCTGCCTTCACAGAGGCAGGTACTGAAATTTAAATTTAAATTTAAAAAAAAAAAAAAAAGGCAAGCAAAGCAGTTCTTCCTTGTTAAATGATCCTCTTTAGTAATCTCAGCATCACATATAAGATACATTATTTATTTTTTTTAGTCTTGAATATCTCTTCTGTCTATTTTATTCATTATTTTATAGTACTCTGTTACAAGCTCCATATTTTTAGGAGACAAATCCCACCCCTAAAGACTTGCAGTGCATGCTGGAACTATGCATGGGAGTAAAGCCTGAAAATAGACCATCTTTCTGCACTTCAAAGGCCCGAGCATAATCTGGCAGACAAGTGACATTAAAGAACACAAAATGAAGATTCAGAAACAAGAAATGAGTTGTGGAAAGAAGAATTTGTTCTTGCTTTAATACAAATATACATTTTGTAGATCATTTTTAGAAATGAGGCATAGGACTTGGAGTCTCTGTCTTTTTTTTTATTACCACCAACCGTCTTTAAATCTGCCCTGTGATTCTTACAAGATCAATTTTTTCCCTTTTCTCTCTGGGTAACTTCTGCACCCATTATCTTACTAGACTTTTTGTTCAATAACCTTCTCCTTTGACTTCCTAAATAAAAATATCATTTCATATTCAGTAAATTAAACACATGGCTTTCAGAGTATGTCTTAGAACAGTACCCTTCAAGAAAAAGAAGTATGTTTTCCAGATAAAATATCAGAATGAAATAAACACAGAAAAAATGCCTTTGGGGAGTAAGAAAATACTCCAGGGCTGATTATATTTGCCAGAACACTGAACATGGACTCATCAGATTGATTAAGTCTGTCATAACAACGAATCACAAAGCTATAAAAACCAAAATTCAATATTCTTTCTAAACATAGAAGCCTATTTTTAAACTATCAAAATAGTACTGCATTTAGAAAATCCCTGTTGCTTTTCTGTACAAGTATTTTGAGCAGCACTTTGGTATCAAAGATACTGTAGTGATAAAAGCACAGACACTGCAATGGTAATTTTTCTTTTTTACATGATGCATATGTGTGGGCCTGTGTCAGTAAAGACAAACATGGCAGGTAAGAAGGGAAAGGAAAGGAAAGGAAAGGAAAGGAAAGGAAAGGAAAGGAAAGGAAAGGAAAGGAAAGGAAAGGAAAGGAAAGGAAAGGAAAGGAAAGGAAAGGAAAGGAAAGGAAAGGAAAGGAAAGGAAAGGAAAGGAAAGGAAAGGAAAGGAAAGGAAAGGAAAGGAAAGGAAAGGAAAGGAAAGGAAAGGAAAGGAAAGGAAAGGAAAGGGGAAAGGGAAAAGGAAAAGGAAGAAGGGAAAAGGAGAGGTAAAAAGAACTCGGGGGCAAAGGGCCAGCATAGATTTTATATATAGAGAAAAACTCCTCCTGAACAGCAATGCAGTTATAAGGGACTTTCCACTAAATATTCCCTATTCTGTGAAAACTTGATCTGATCTGGAGAGAATTCCAGAGTCAGCCTAAAGCCAGGAGTAAAAAGTTGAAGCAAACTAGTCAGCTGAGGGGAGTCCCAGTCAGATGCCTATCCAGAGATTTCCTGTTCTGCACATGCTATGCAGGGCCATGCAACTCTTTGAGAGCTGCAAATTCTTGGAGTCCGAGCTCATATCCTCCTGACGTCACACTTCCTGTGCAGTATAACTACAAGTTTTGTACAAAAACCAAGGAAAACATCACATCAACCATCACGGGCTTTATGCTTCTAAAGGCAGAAACGCAGATTTTTTTATCTGCCAGATGTAGCCACTGCCCTGGGAACACATCCAAATATATTTCTCCTCAAGTGATAGATCACAGAAGGACTGAAGGAAGTGCTTTTTTTTTTTTCCTCTTTTGTACAGCAAATCACTTTTCTCATTTCTTGAGTATCCAGTAGCTGAGGAAAAACGTTTTCCTGCAGATATAAGCTCAGCTTGTGAGTGCTATGGACAGTCTTTTCTTGATAAAAGACTCACTGATCACTAAAAATATCCAGCTTTTGAAGTAGAAATGATTCTCCTTCAGCATCTCTGGACTGCAGAGACACTCAGAAGCCAGTATGATTTTTTATAACCTTACCCCCTGAGTCTCCCCAAGTGTGAAATTATCTTAAAGGAGAAAAAGTAAAACAAAAGTATTTAAAATGTTTGTCCTCATTTTTTCCACTTTTCTGAGGATGATTCTAAGGCAAAAATAGGTGGAATTTGCAGGGCCACTGCAGACTTCCAAAGAGGCAAGATATAGCACACAATTAATAATAAATTACTCCTTATCATAAAGGGCACTGACAATATAAACACTAATTTATTCACACTAGCATTTAAAGAGTACTGTGGAAAAGAGAAGGAAAAGCATAATGCTATAGAATAAAAAAAAAAAAATCTCAAATGCTATGTATATCTAGATTCTATTTTTTCTGCAACAGTCTAAAGCTTGGAATTCATCAGCTAGTCCTTAACGCACACTCTCTTGCAAGTTCCTGACTTCATTGGAGGGAAAAAATGGACTACACAAATCACAGTTCCTATTGTTGAAGAGCTAAAACTAAGATTTGTGAAGATCAAAAACTGTCCTAGCTTTGGTGTCTGTCTAGTAATTTACCCATCAACAAAACATTTTTAAGCTTCAAAGACTACCTTTTGCACAGTAGGACATGAAACAGTAATAACAATGGAGCTCAGCTCTCCCTCTTTATATTTTCTTTTCGTATTTTTCCCTAATATTTCAAATTTATGATTTTGCAACGGATTTTACATCTGATTATTGCTCTGCATCTTGGCTAGATATCAATGACTGATACCTAAGGCTGATATTCTTATCCTCAAAGCCCAACTGAGCCAAATGCATGACTCACAAAGTTCCATCTAACAGTCTCTCTGTTCAGAAAACCCAGTCTTAAAATGAGATGAATTGAAATGAGAAGACTCAGACCGATACATACAAATAGCTTTAAATAACTGAAAATACACCATGAGCTTGGAAAGTGCAAAGCATTTAATTTTTAAGATCACTTCCATGCTTCCACTGGAACCATATGGAGCTTACATTTCCTTACATTCTATACCTACACTATCCTACATTATAATTCACATGAGAAAATATGCACTAGTTCAAAACATAAGAGAGCATATTAGCTCTACAGTATGATATTTTTCTTTTTCCTGAGCTTACACAATTATGACTGACAGCAAAGGTCATTGAAATGTATTTAGTCATCCTTATATTTGATTTGCATTTTCCCCCTCAGGCACTAATTTGTATTTTCAACTAAAATTCAGATTTACTAATAACCCTCAAGAAAACAAGACTGTTGGTAAAGCACCAGAATTTCTGTCTCAATTTTCAGAATTGCAGTCACATACAATCTTTCTATTTCAGTGTATTTTAAATGCTCAGCAGCTATAGAAATTTGACTGCCTTATCTGGGATGTTATGATGTCAATAATTCATCTAATACCAGGTGCTTGGTCTCTGAATAGAAGTAAAGGAAGAACCAAGAAATTGGAGGAAAGATCTACTGCCTCTAATATCTCATCTCTCCAGTCAAGTCTCTGTACAGAAACTAGAATTCAGTGAAAATGCAGCCTCACCTATAAATCTTGGTCCTTTAATACTTTTTAACCATCTTAGGAGTGACACTATCACTGTTTGGTTCATCAGCCAGGCAGTAAGTGCTCAAACTGTAAGAACATGACTCATGTCACTCCTGAGGCAAGCCCACAATGCTTATCAACCAGAGTTCCCATTGCAGTGACCCTACAAGGCTGTCAAACATATAATACTCATTTTGGGGATGATGAGATATGATCTTGTTACTCCTGTGTATGCAGTATATTCAACTATAGTTTCAAAAGTTGTGTGCCCAACAATTTTGCATTGTATAAGGATTCTTTTTATTGCATCAATATATTCTGTCCTATATAGCTTAGGTTTTGTAAGGCATAAATTAATGTATTATGTTCAAATATACATGTAGTTTGTATATTAACATTAAAAAGGTTTATCAACGCAGATTTAAAATTGGGCTTTGAAAACGAAACTTTCTGATTCTCCAAGGCTGGATGTTGGGGAAGATGAAACAGGAAACCTTTATAAATACAACTGCTTAGATCTTGAGAACATGAAACCTATAAGTGAAATAGAATTGAAAGCAAGTTTCGATGTCTAAGATGCTAAGCTTTAGTTACTGAACAATTGGAAAACAATAGTATGGCCAGCTGAAAGTAATCCCCTTTTGATTAAACAATGCCCTTCTCCTTACCAAGAGTCTAAGGGTCAGAGCAGACCCTGCTAGCTTGGCAGGAGGGGTCCAAAGAGCAGTTTCTAGGGTTTAAAATATAACACAGTATGGTAATGTAATGATTCTTATAGGCTGTATGTAAATACTATAGGATTTGTATATTGTACTAGATTGGTTAGTGTAAATTAGAATATTCAGTATAGAAGAAGATTTAATGTATTGTAACAGGAACTTCTCTCTCTCTCTCTTTCTTCTGCTTCTCTCTCTCTCCTTCTTCTTCGCTCTCTCCTTTCTCGTCTTCCTCTTCACTCTCTCAGACCTGCTCTGAGCTGCAGCTGGCGGCTCACAGCAGGGCCCCTTCACCCACGCCCTATGCAATAAACTGCATGCTCCAAAACCAGGCTTGATTCCAGGGATCTCTTGTCCCAGTTCATCCCATCACCATCCTGTCCGACCTCGTTCTCACAGTTGGGATTTGTTATGTTTTGTTGGTTTTCTTTGTAAAAAAATACTGAGTCTTTTCACACTATTGAATTTATTTTCAGGGCTGTACTTTTCTTTTTAAATAAAGAATAAAAATATGTGGAAACTTGGTATAGTTGTAGACTCTCTGATACAGACGTTATTTCATGTAATGTGATGTTACTATAGTACTATAGCTTCCTCCTTTTTTTTTTTTTTTTTTTTTTTTTTTTTTTTTTTTTTTTTTTTTTTTCTGATTGAAAAGACCAGAGCTAGAGCTGGGCAGGAATTGTCCATTGCTGAAAAAAAAATCTCATTAATTAAAAACAATGCTGAGAATTCATTTCTTAAATGTCTTTTACCACTCAGGTAGGAGACAGTCACCCTACCTACCTTTTATTCTCAATTAGGAGACACAAACAATCAAGGAAGTCATTCCCCTCCTTCTAAAACAGGCCCTTCCAGATGGCAATTCAGCTCACCTCAGTCAGACACCTGTCGAGAACAGAGCACACCACCTTCACCAATCTCTGTTTCTCTCCACTGGCCATCAAGGATAGACAGGGTGACAGGCTCATAGCTCAAGATTTTCTTAAGTTTGTGATAGACATTGCATCTGAAGTGTTTGCTGAAATATAGTGGTTACAGTCAACTTTTCAGGTTCTGCCATTCTCTGCCAGCAGGGATCAGAGGTACCATATTTTCTGACCCTGTCGGCTGCCCAGACTCTGCAGCATGGGGAGCCAACTTGGAAGAACTGAGATTCAGAAACATTTTCAGAAACATTACTGACATGTCCACTTCCCAGGAAATTTTATTTTTATATATATATATATATATATATATACACACACATATATATATATATGTGTGTGTGTGTATGTATACATATATATAACTTTTTCTTAAGAGCTTGAAAATATCTGAAGCACCAAGCTTTCTTGTGAATCAGAAATTCTCAACTCAACAACTCTAACTGGAACCCCATTTATTTCTGGACTTTGGTATTTGAAGATGAGGCATTAGAGAAACACAGCTATTTTAACACCAGCTTTCAATCTAGTTAATAACTTTGCACCTGATACATTCTTTCCCATTAAGTCAAATTTATGCTAATACTGTCCTGATTAGCAAATACTATTTAAAGCTGGTTTATGGGATGATTTCTGAATAAGGTAGATGTCTAGATTTGGTGAATTTCAGCTATCTGATGATGAAGTTCACAAACTATGGAATTGCCTGCAGAATGACAAGTAGTGACAATTAGAGAGACATTTTTCTCATGCTGGGTAAATCTTTGCTTTTACTGAACACAACACAATCACTAGTATTGAAAACCACAGAACTCCAATGTTAAAGTTACTCTATGGAAAATTCAGTTAGTCAATTCTGAAGATACCGGTCTTGAAACACAAGGCATGTACTTCAAACAATTCCAAAACTGGATTGCTTAGGCTGTGCACTACAGGGCTTAGTGAAAGGTGAAGCAAAGGGCACTGAACTGACAAGCTCAGCATGAGAATTGTGTATCCTCTTTTGAAGAAGCAACATCTTTGGCCTCTCTGCACTACATGTCATGGCATGGTGTGGGCAGACCTGAACTCATTCTATAAATTATACTGTATCCTGAAAAACATCTTTTCTTCCTTTTTCCCCCTCTGAAAAATGCTTTTGGCAATAACTTCACATCTGCAGCATTCTGCTACTCTTTAGGATCTAGAAAAAGCAGCAAAGGCACAGAAGGGATACATTTCTGTCCTCCTTCAATTCATTTGTGCTCTGAGGGAAACACCTAATGATGTATTTACAGCATGCTGTTTTCAAAGCACTATCTATTAAAATATTAATAACCTATTCATCTCACCCCATGGTGAAACAGGTGATTTCATATTTCTACTACATTACAGAAGCAGAAGTACTTAGGAAGATAATTTTCAGAGATGAACACAAGAAGCACATCTTCATGCTCAACAGTTAGAAGATGATATCCCACATCAATCAAGATATAACATCTAGTTTTAAGGCACTAAGGGCAAAAGCACATACTAAACAAGATAGTCTGCACTTGTGTGGGTTTTTTCAAGCACAAGAACAGGATCAATAGCCACTTTCATGGGAAGAATCACTGTATTTGTTTTAGAATCAGAGAAACTAATGCACAGTAAACCAATTGCTTAAAGCTATTTGATACCTTCTGGCAATATGGCAGAGAGTTTCAGACTACGTGTAACCTACAGGTCAAGTCTGTCACATAGAAAAGCAACTACTATTTTCTTCTAAAATGGCAATGCTGCTGCTTACCTAGCACATGAGAAGCAAGTTCATGTCCTTTTCTCTACCCACAGCTCTTGCCTTTCTGACAAGCATCCTGTTTCTCAGAGTCCTGGGATAACAGCAAGGAGTAGAAGCTCCCTTTCTAGCTGAAGCTGGTTTTCTCTTAAAAACAAAACAAAAACAAAAACAAACAACAAAAAAAACCCACACAAAACCACCACCACTTTGGGTTAGAAAACAGTTATATGCTTGTAGATAAAGTATTCAGCCAGGACTATTGTGCTTCAACAACTGAGTCTCTAGGCAAGGGCTGATGGCAAATATCAGGATACAGTAATATTTGTGTTACACACCTTCTGCTGCAGCAGGTCATTGTATATTGGCATTGTAAGGCAGCTGGAGCTCAGCTCTGCTGCGCCATTCTATGTTTCTGGTTTTAATCCTTAATGCCTGCTCCAAGTAGGATGTTACACCCTCTATTAGAATTATGTATTTATACCATATCCTCATTGTGCAACCTCATACCCAGTAACTCACTGGCCAAGACACTCCCAGTGTACAGGCAGCCCTTAACTCTCTGTTTAAGGAAGATCTAAACACATTTTCCCACGTCAGGTGCTAGTTTAACTACTAATTAATATGATGTGTAGTATTTTCTTTTTTTTTCTTCTGTTGCAACTCTTCCACACATAGGGGATATTTAATTTACCGTTGTCTCTGAGAAAAAGAAAGATACAGAGAATGATTCAGTAATTTAGTGGCTGAGAGGGAAAAGACCTGAATTTCCATCTGCCTCACATAAGCATTTTATAGGCTATATATAGGCTTCAGCTCTTTCCAGAAGGGTTGGATTAAAGGCAAAAAAATGCAGCAAGCTAGAATTGATCTGACAAAAAGGATGTTACTGGTGAACAGACTCTGTAACAGAGTACCCAGCAGCGGCACAGGGACCTGATACAAAATGGAAGAAGGGGACAAGAGAGACATGGTATTTTGAGGGGCAAAGTGTAGAGGTGCAGTCTTGGTCCCAGAAAATCAGCCCGGGCTGTGCTTTTCTGCAGGTATTTTGGATCCAACTCAGACCTCCCCAGAGCATCTCACGTCCTACACAAGAGTGGAAAAGCACCCGTTTCCTTATTGTAAGGTCTCTGCTGCCTGTAAAGCTTTATTTTGGACAGAAACACATACTCTTGGAGAAAGTTCAGAGGGCAAGTCCCAGTTACGGCAGTGTCCATTCAATCAAAAGGCTGTAAGAGCTTTTTTTTCCTCCTTCAGCACTGGCCTGGAGAAAGAGCGTATTGTCCAGAGGATACAGGGAGCCCCAATCCCATGGGCGCTGGCAGGTCCCTTGGCTGTGTGTTTTGAGGTATTTGCCACCGGTGGGTTGGTAAATACACAAGGACGGGGTGTCCAATCCCACGGACGCCGGCAGATCCGTGGCAGGTCCCTGGGCTGTGTGTTTTCGGGTATTTAGCGCCAGCCGGAGCGGGGCGGGCTCCAGGCCAGCCCGCACACCCGGGCCGGGCCGGGCCGGGCCGGGCCGGGGCGGGGCGCGCACAGGTGCGGCGGCTCGCGCCGGGCCCCGCCCTTCCCCCGGGCACCACCTGGAGGGCGGGGCCACGCGCCGGCGGATGGATACATCATCTGTTGTCGCCAGGTGACCCCTTATCCCCAAGAACCGCTCCAGGCCCTTCCAAAGCCAGGACGGCGTTTTTTGCTCTTTGGGAAGCGCCGCGTAGGGGCGACATCGCGGCGCGGCCTCAGGGAGCCAGCGGACGCCTTGTCAGCCCCGGAATAAGGGGCTGTCGTGGCCAGGGTGGGCGTGTGCGCGCGCGCCATCCCGGTAGCGGGCGGGGAGGGAGGCGGAGGCGTCCGCGTCCGCAAGTAGTTCCGGTTGAGGAAGTCGGCGCTCGCGGCCGCCGGTTCCCGTGGCCGCGCCAGGGCAGGAGCGTTCCCGGCCCCGCTCCAGCCCCGCTCCAGCCCCGCCATGGCCACCCGCTCCTGCCGGGAGAAGGCGCAGAAGCAGAACGAGCAGCATCAGGCCATCCTGGCCAAGCTGCTGCGGGAGGAGGACAACAAGTACTGCGCGGACTGCGAGGCCAAGGGTACGCGGGGCGGGGGGCGCGGGGGCTCGGCCCGGGCGCGGCGCTGCCCCGGCGGGTCCCGGCTCGGGGCGGCTGCGGGGCCCGGCGCGGGGCCGCGCCACGTCCGCAGGGGCGGTGGGACCGGCGAGCGGCTCCTCCCGACGGCGGGCTCGGGGGCGGCGGCGGGCTCGGGGGCAGCGGCGGGGCGGGCAGGCAGACAGCCTGACCTTTCCGTGTGAGCCGCGTTCTGCTCGTCCACGGGCCGGGCTGCAGCCGCCTTGTCCTCCAGCGAGGAACCCCCAGCCGTGCTTTATGCAATGACTGGCCCAGCCCTTTCCTGAAGTTTCACGGCCGCGTCCGCTTCCTGCGCTGCCAGGTATCGATCCGGAGCGGGCTGTGGCCTTCGGGAAGGGACTGGCCGATGCCAGGGGTAGATGCCAGATGAGTTGAAAGTCGAGTGTCCAAAACAATAGACCCTGCCATGCTGACTCAGTCAGAATGCCAGGCTCTGTGAATTTGGATGTCTGAGTCTGGTTAAATGTGTCACAGATGTGGCTTTGGCGATAAATGGAATTTTAAAGATTCTATCACTGACAAATCTTACAGTGCTTTAGTCTAATTTTTTTTTTCCCTGCACAGAGGTAGATATATATTAGCATTTGTATTTCCCTTGGATTCTGTGGCTTTCAAATGGAAAATTTTAGCACATCCCTCTTTCATCTAGAGTCAATTTATTAAGATCTTACTCTAGGTAAGGTGACTGCACAGTAAGTTATTAAGTGTAATGCTTCCTGAATAATAATTGAGAATTCACACTGTATGATTAACGCCAAGAGCTGCCTTTTTCGGTCCTTCTCCACATAAAGTGGAGGTGAAGTGTGAGTAAGCTTCGTTTCAGCAACCAGAAATGGCGCTGTGTTTGTAAATTCCCTTTGGTGTGTGCTACTTTTTTTCACTGTGCACACAAGTCATGCCATGCACAATCAGAAAGAAGACTGTATTGTCCTAATGTAAACTCTTAGAAGTATGGATTACACCAAAGATAATGCGTCTTTATATTTTGTAAATAACTCTGCCTAGCACAGCTCCTCTTGCCCCCTGACAGCTGTTACCATGAAAATGACACTTCGTAACCAGTGACTTTCTGGAGAAAGCACGTTTGTATGTTTTATGTATTACTGGCACCTTGTATTTCTGTGCTGAAGGTTGCTTGGTGTTTGCTTGCTGATGGAATTCCATATGTGAATTGTTCTGTGTCATTGGCCTAAGGGGTGTGTTGCTCAGGATTAGAGTCCAGAATTCTCTGATTGCTTGTCCTGTCTTCTGAGTTTTCTCTGTCTAACTCTTGCTTAGTCAAAATGTTTTTAAGTCCCTATAGCCCTCAGTGCTCAGTATCTTTTGCCCTTTCAGTTCAGCAGTGCTGACACTTTCAGCTTCCATTTTCTTATATTTGTGTTAATGAGTGGTTTTATTCACTGTTCTTTTTTGCTGCTTTCTTTCATGAGATCAAGCTTTGGTGTATCTTGAATTTGGTTTTTTTTTTTCTGTTCAGGTTCTGGAGGACCTACCAATGTCTTGAGCAGGCTGTCTTCTGCTGGTACATAATAATTCAGTTTTCAAAATTCTAGTAGACTGTTTTACTTAGGTACCTACTAAAATCTCATGGCACTTTTAAAAGCTTCTTGCTTTTCTCTTTTGCTCAGCTTCTCTTTTACTGTCTTTCTGTATGCCAGACGCGTGGCTTGCTTTCACCCTGTCCCCAGGAAGGCTGGCCTGAAAACACTGGGTGATGCAACATGAGGGACTTGTGGTTTGGTGGTTCTTTTTTGTTTACTCTATTCTTCCCTTAGAAGTTTAATTTGCATTTGCTTCATCCTGTTGTATCAATTTCTATTTTAAATCTTGTATCATATTAGCTTTGTAGTGCTATTTGACTTTGCCTGTACTGTGTATGTTTGGGGTTTTTTAATAATTGGAAGGAAGAGTGTGGAATGACAGGCTTGCTTTAGTTGCAGCTATTCTGACTGAGATGTGGCCATATATACACAGTTTGTGGAGATTTCTTACTTGAAGTTTAGGAAGCTTCCTTCTGGGAGGAGGCTTGTGTGAGCAATGTTGAGATGCTTCCACTATACCCTGAAGTATGGATTTCTGTATACTTCCAGAAGACAGCTCAGAAAAAAGGAAACATTATCAGTTGAAAATATATAAGTGGAAAATCAAGCTTGTCATGAGCATGCAATGCCACCGATGAACTCTTGCTTATTAGTCGTTGTTGAAACTTATTTACCAAAAGAAGTGAAAAGGCTGCAAGCAGCTGTTTTTTCCTAATGTATTTCGTGTTTAATCCATGGTGTTTGAGTGCTCATGACTTGCTGCTGTCTGGCAAAGCTGTAGTTTTGCTAGTCCTGGAATGCAGAGCTGTCTGAGGCAGCAGCTATTAACGTGGCTCTGTTAGCTAACCAGAGGCTGCCAGCTATCTGGCATTCCCCAGCCTGTGAGGTCTCCTTCACCTCTTGCAATAGCAACAGCATCCCTTTCATCTCTGGTAGAGTTTGTTATGAGTCTGGAGTTCCCTATGGTCAGTTCCACTGGAGAGCCTCTTCATCCTGGATTCTGCAGAAATTAACATGAAGCCATTTGTCATTAACGTGACAAAATGTTTGGTACTTCTCTTGTGTCAGTCCTAGTTCAGTGTGATTTTAGTTTTCTTAATGTAATGAATTCTTTTTTTCTTTGAAATGTTGTCTGCTTTGGTTTATCTTACTTTCCTCTCTTGTGTGAGCTTTGCTCCTTTGTCCGTCCTTCTCTTTCTGTTGCTCAGTAGGACCCTCCAAGTTCTGTGGTTTGTTTCTTTTTCCATCCCCTAATTCTGGGATAACATCTTCATGATTAACTCTAGTTGTTTTAACTGAGTTGCAGTTGTCTTGGATCTTATTCTGGCAGCTCATTGTTTTCAGTACGGTCTTTCAGATGGCTGTCAGTTAAGCATGGGCACTTAACTAAAACTAATTCCTTTCTCTCACCCTAGATATTATAGTACCTCTTAAACATGAAGTATTATATTTACCCTCAGCTTCGTTTCAGATAGTCACTTCCAAAGGTTGTGGAAATATTGCAGATTATACTTGTATATCTGTTTTAATGGCTGTTCTTCGAGGCTCTGGGAATTCTTAAGTAGCTAGATATAATTTAAAGTTGCACAAATATCCTTTTGACCCTAAAAAAATCTCATGTGGTCCTGTTAGCTTATTTACCACTCATTACTTTCATTGCATCTACTGTAATGCTGCTGTTGAACTCTTCCTTCATATCAATAAGACTTTGCTGCTGGCTTGTATTTCTTGCATGAAAAAAGGTGATACAGGATCTTACTACCATCCTATCACTCCTAAGTTACTGAGTTGGCTTTCCTTGCCCAGGTCTAGGGCCACCATATGCATTGCCTGCAAAGAAGTTTGAAGCATGCACCTTTCCAATATTTATTGTATGCTTGCTCTGTGTAAGAATTAGAAAAGCTATTTCTTAGTCGTCCTCAAAATAATCTTTCTGTCATTAACAGTAGTCTTGTATCAAGAACAAATCCATCTTTTGATTTGTGGTCTACTTCTCCAAGTACAAGGTATGCAGATATATTGGCTGGCTTTGTAAGGTGAAGAATACAGCTGAGGACACATCTGCCAGAGCAGCATTAAGTAATAATTAGGATTGCTGAGCCTGGCAACAGTCTCTGGAAGTGAGTTTTCTTCTGTATTTGCCTTTTGCCTGTTTAAATACCTGTTATGAATCTGACTGTTGCTATGTGTTAGAAACTACCTGTTGTAGGGCCATACGGTAGTTGCCATATGTCACCTTCAAATTGTAAGTCTTGCAGCTGTCGGAAAGACTAGATGATACTTCTGAAGAAGCCTGAAAATTAAAGGTTCTGGAACTGTCTTCGCAATCACTGAGACTTTTGAAAGAGTGAGGAGGCTGGGATGACATTTGACAAGGCAGTTCTTGTGTGTGTACTGTCTGTTCTTTACATCCCTATCTGAACAGCTGTGTGCATAAGGCAATAGATGTCTTCCCAGTGTTATATTACTGAGAAGTTACACTACTGTTTCTGATACTTGTAGAAAGTAATAGGGTATGGTGACAGTAGCTTAAGCCACCCTGAAATTTTGAGAGAGGCAACTGAAATTCCTTTGTGATCCTTTTGTTTGTATAACTAAGTAAAGCTGGCAGGAATTGTAAGGATCTAGTAGAAGTATAAGGTATGTAGACTATGCTGAAAGCTATTGTAAAGCATTTGAATTTTTCTTACTTTTCATTGTAGAGGGAGGGTAATGCATTTTTAAAATTGTTTCAGTACTGATATTTGAATCCCTTAAGCAATAACACCTCTTCAAAGTCTGTCAAATGAAGCCAAAATAAAAAAGCTCAAACTGTTAACATCAGTCGGGGACCCTTTGACTATAGGGCCTATAATTTGCTATTTCCGTATAGTTAGTACCTACTTATAACATGCTAGAAGTCTCCTAGACTTGTGTTCTTATTGCTTGGCAGCAAGGCTAGTGTTGCTAGGATGCCAATATTAAATAGTGAATCAAGTACTTAGTAGTTGAAGTGTTTGATGAAGCACAAAAGGAGATTAGTTTCAAACATCATTAGGAACAGTAATCAGAGTCTTATGTTCCCTATTTACAGAGACAGTCACACTAGACCAAGACTGATGGCCTTCAGTTTACAGGCTTGCTTGCTTAGAATATCTTGTCCCCTTCTAAGAAAAAACAACGTGAATGTTCTCTGACATACCTTTTCTCTCTGTTGTGCTTGTATTTGGATGCTGTCTTTAATACCAGTGGATTGACTACTGTAAATTCACCTCCCTATCAAGAAGGCAATTACCTGAGTGGTAAATCAACTGCTTTAGATTTTTTAAACTGTAATCAAGTTAAAGTAACATAATTGTAAACTTGCAGACCTTAGTATAAACAATTAAATAGATGTTTTAGGCCTTCAGAAAAGGTGAATAAATTTCTGTATCAGAGGAAGTGTTCTTGATTTTTTTTGGTTTTTTCTTTAATGTTTACTTACTTCATGCTCGAAGCCTGCTTGAGTGATCTGTTACCAAAATCCTAGTAAAAGAAGCACATTGATACTGTTGCTTGTTCATTTGGTTAATTTGGTTATAATATTAATGAAAATACTTTTCAGTATTTATAGTTGTACTGTACAGTCATTGAATATGTGACTGAAGATTTGGCCTTCTGTCTTAAAAGTGGCAGGTACAGGCACTTGGGAGTGTGGAGAGAGACTGAACAGGAAAGATTATGGTACCAATGTTTGTGTAGCTAGAGCTTAACTTTAACTTCCCTAACAACTAACCAATCCCAAACATGGTGTCCCTTAACAATGGGGGAGAAAAAAATATACAATTTAAGTAAGTGGGCAGACTAGCTATGGAAAGAAATCTAGAATATTCCAGTTATGTTTACAGCTGTTCAGACTCTTTTGTGTAGACATTCAAGTCTCACATATGATCTCTTCTATAGCTGGGAGACCAACTTAAATATTTGTGTATGATCATCACTTTTTGTGAAGATGATTTGCTGTTTACTTGTTTGATGTCTGGTCTTTTTAACTGTCTTAATCTTGCCTGTATACTTTGATAGTGTACTTCTTTCTCAAGTCAATGGGTATCTCTTACAGCTCACTGCTCTCAGCCTCTGCAGGCATCAGCTTTTGCCTCACTGTCAGTGTAAGAAAGCTTTGTGACAGCTCATTGACAGAGCTCACACTAGGGCAAGGCACTGGCTGCTGTACCTCCTCAGGTGAACATCTTTCCTGTCTTCCTCCTAAGGTGAAGAAACTCCTGAGACCACACTAGGGGGAATAGAACACAGTTGGATTATGCTGGAGGTCAGTTTCACATGTTGTGTCCAGTGCAACTTCTAGCCCTGTATTGAAGTTCAGACACAATGTACTAGTTTACTAGTAGCTGATCGTGCTGTATGGATATTCTGTACCAGTTGTTGCAAATATCAGATGTTCCTGCAGGTAACTCGGATAGTTCACTTGAACAAATCACTTGGATTTGTTCTTGATACAAGAAATTGCTGGTATTTCTTTGTGTTTCTGTTGCAGGGTTCACACTGCTTCTGCGAGATAAGCTTAGTAAAGATCATGTGAGTGTAACAGAGTGCAGTATGAATTGACAGATACCACTGGAGGCCTCTGGCTGTCCAGTGAGGCTTTGCAATATCCTTCCACTAGGAATAATGAAGGCAAAGCATTTTGATTCAGGGTTATTCTTACTTAAACTTAGCAAATGGAATGATGTATCTTGAACTCTAATAATAGTAAGAAACTGTATCACTAGAAGTCCTAGTGATAGTCTGATACTTAGTTGATAGTTTTCTGGCCTTTTAGTCAAAGATAGCACCTTCAGAGACTCTTAGGGACCAGAAACTCCCTTCAGTCTCTCTTGGGGCTGTATAACCAGGATTTTTTTTCCTGATTTCTTCCTACTAAATAAAACTACCTCAATGCTCTCGTTCCATGTGCTCTTCCCTGTTAGTGACACTGGTTGAATGAGACTGAAACTTAGAAATTAGTTGCTGTTGCAGCCCTGAGAAGGATAATTGTCTCCCCCAAGAAAAGAGCCCTTAAGACACCTCATTTAGTGGGGAAAAAGTATGGCAGCTTTAGTTTAGGACTTCTGAATGGGTTGTTGGGTGACAGTAGTGGCCCCTGTAAGGAAGGGGGTTGTTTCCATCTGCTGACTCTTACAGTGCAGAAAAATATTTTCAAATAAGTCACAGGACATATGTTTAGCTTGTAATAGAACAGGGTTATTTGCAAAGTTGAAGGCTTTTACCCAAGTGGAGGCAATCTCTGTTCTTCAAGACTTAAGCGAAGTTGACTGGATGAGACCCAAAGTGGCATGATATAACTTTGAACTTAGCATTGCTTTGACAAGAAGCTGGACTAGATGACCTCCAGAGGTCCCTTTCAACCTAATTATTTCTGTGACTACTAATAGAAATATTTGTGAGACTTGTTCTTTTTATTTTTCTTTATGTTGCAAATCTTTAGATTCTCTGAGGTGTATTTTACAAATGCAGAAAACCTTACGTGCTTAGTTTGCTGCCCTACGTTCAGAAGTTATTGGTAGTCTAAGCTGTTTCTGTTGTGTGGACCATAAAAATGGGACAGTTCCTGAAAAGTGACTGTTGCTATTGATGAGACCATGCTTTTGCCTTTTTAAAGTGTAAAACAGCCCAGTTCTTTTGGTCAGGGCTACAGGTGTGTGTCTTCAAGTGGTCCTGAAGCTGCAGTTCTGCCACTCTTCAGTGACATGAAAAAGCAGCTGCTGCTGCAGGATGCTGTTTTTACCACTTGGTCTTTGCTTTGTTCCTGAATTTCCTTTTGCAGAATGGAATGATACTTTATTCCCTCTTTGGTCTGAATGTTATAAAGAAGAAAGAGCAACTGTGCTGCAGTCTTAAGAGGTCCTTGTACATGATACAGAGGAAGCAATTAGGTATATCTATGTGATAAGCAGACTTTTAGAGAGGCACCCTCTCCTGGAAAGATGATTCCCTCTTTAATGCATGCATCCTATAGGATTTAAGAGCGTCAGTTATCAGGTATTACTCAGGGAGTAGTCAGCAGTTGATTTAGCTCAGGTGTCACATTGTCTTAGACTGGCTCAGTAAGGTTCATTTAAGCATGATTCAGTTTTACTTTAGGAACTTTGATGCTTCGCAGTCTCTCTTGTGGCCACAACTAAATTATCCAAGACGTAATGACTTGGCCTTGTGAACAGCCAAAGTTGTTTGGTGATATCTTATTTTCATGTTTAGGTGGTTCTGAAGAGTTAGGCTGATGAACCCATGACTAGTTAAATCTGTCTTCACTGTACTGTCAGCCAATTGTTTTCAGATACTATGGCAGAGTAAAATGAGTTAGGATTGAGCTATGATTTTTATTGGAATTGCTGAGAGGGATAGCTCATAGCTGGAGGACTGAAATGTGTAAGCACAGGTGCTTAGGAAGGGCAGGCTGGGATGGTGGTAAAGGGGAGTTGGTATTTGCTGTGAGATCAGTGAGGCTGCCAGCAGCTTTACCTGGAGATGGCTGAGCCAGTTGAGAGCTTATGGATCAGGAGTAGTAATGAGGATTTCCTCAGACAACTCAAGCGTTATGTTCAGAGACTTTATTGCTTATAGGGTGCTTGGACCACCCTTATTATTTTCTAGGGGGAAAACACAGTAGAGAATAAGTAATCAAGGAAGCTTCTGGCATGCACTGATGCCCATATCTCAATACAAGTGCTTGAGGACCTGTTTCTTGCAAACAAGCAATGATAAGTTGAGGATGGAAAGGTTAGGAGTAGTCTTGGCTGCAGTGGTCATGAGGTATAAGAGTTCAGGATCTGAATTGGAGACAGCAAAAGCAAAGAGTAGGATTACAACCATAATCTTCAGAAAGGAAGATTTTTCTTCTGTTCAAGGATCTTCTTGGAAGAATCGTTGGGAAGGTGGTTCTGAGGAGAGAGAGCCAGGAAAGCAGGTTGACTGCTTTAAGCTTTACTGTGGCATATTGCAATGAATAGGAAATGGTACAAAGGCATCAGGGGTCCTACTTGAACGAATGAGGAGCTTCTGAAAAAGCTCAGACATAAAAAGCATATGACAGGTGGAAGCAGAAACATGTGGCCCAGGGAGAGCCTGGAGACATCATCCAAGCATGCAAATGTGTCTAAGTCAGAAAGCCAATGTCCATGTGGAGTTTAATCTTACAAGGTATATGTGAATGGCATCAAGGGAGGCATTTACAGACAATTGGCAGAAAAAAGAATGAAGAAAATTTAGGCCTGCTGCTGAATGGGGAGAAGGACTACTCATAGGGGGTGTGGAAACAGCTGAGATGCTCAGTGTCATCTTCACTTTGTTCTTTACTAGTAAGACTTGCTTTCAGCAATTCTAGGCAAGGAAAGTGTACTGTCAGCTAATAGAGAAGGATCAGATTTGGGATTGCTTGTAGAAACTGGATGTACCTGAGTCTGTGGGCTCAGCCAGGAGTGAGATGGGGTGGGCAAGGTAATTTTGTGGTGACTAATTAACTAAAGTCATGGTGACTGGGGGGTGGGTTTTGGGGGCTGAACTCAAGCGAATGTCCTTACTATCTCTGAAGAGGGCAAGAAGGAACATCTAGAGAACTGCCAGTCAGTCAGCTTTGTCTCTGTTCCTGGAAAAATGACTGACCAAATAATCCTGAAAACACATGAAGAAAAATGATGGGCAGTAGTTGGTATGGATTTATTAAGGGGCTGTAATGTGTGACCAGCCTGATAACAGCCTTCCACACTGAACCAAGGAAGATGACCAGCTTGGTGGATGAGAACAGTGCGTGTTTTCTTACCTTGACCTTTCATGAGGCTTTGGAAGCTGTCTTGTAACTTCTTCTTTGGTAAGTTGATGAAATGCTTTCTGGATAAAGACACAATGAGGTGGATTGGAAATAGCTTAGAGGCTAAAATGCCAGGCACAGGGTGGTGATCAACATCCTAAAGTTGAGCGAGAGGCCAGTCCCTTTTGGTGTAGCTCTGGGGTTGTTATTGAGTCCAGCACTGTTTACATCTTCATTAATAACCTGTGTGACAGGATAGACCTCTCCCTTGGCAAACTTAATGGGATGCAAAATTGGGACGAGTGGTTGATAAACCACTGGATGTGCTACTACTCAGGAGGAGGCAAGTGAACAAGTGGAGGAAATGAGCCAACAGGACAAGTTCAACAAAGAGACATGCAAAGTTTTTATCAAGTTTAACAAAGGGAAATGCAAAGGTCTGTCCCTAGGGAGGGTGTGTTGGTGGTGCAGAAGAGATGCTGTGGATCAAAAATTGGTCATGAATCAGTAATGCACCCTTGCCACAAAGAAGGTGCATAACATCTTGGACAGAATTTCCAGAAGAGAGTGGTCAGTGTCTGGGGGGAGGAGATCCTTTCCTCAGCACTGGTGAGACTGCATCTGTAGTGCTGTCCTGTTCTGGGTTCCACAAAGAAGCAGGGACAGACTGGAGCAAGTCTAGCAAAGTGGCATGAAAGGGAAGGTCAGTGTGCCTTACAGTCAAGTAAAGGCTGAAAGCACTGAGATTGTTTAACCTGGAGGAGAGAAGATTGCTGAGGGGGTTCTTATGCATGTGTATTATAAATACCTGGTGACAGAAAGTAAAGATGGAGGCAGACTTGTGTGGTACTAGTGATAGGACCAAATGGCAATAAATGCAAATTAAAACACAGGAAATTCCACTGAAAGATAAGAAGCGGGTTTGGTTGGTTGGTTTTTTACTCCAAGAAAGGCTGAATAGGATCAGGGTACCTGGAGAGGCTGTGGAGCGTTCAATGTGGAAGCAACAAAAAGTCTGACTGGGAACAGCCCTAAGCAACCTGTTGTGTTTTCTGTGCTCTGAGCACCAGGGCTTGGACTAGCTGATCTTCCAGGGTCCCTTCCAGTCTCTGCTACTTCAGATTCATTTCAGTTGTTGTATCACTTACAAGATGATATGGAGTCCCACTGCAGCTACCACATAATTTGTTTCCTGTTTCTCCCCAGTGTGCAAGTATCAGTCTGTGTCAATTCAAAGTAGATTCTTTGTTTAAAGTTGAAGTCCTTTATGAGAAAGTAATTAAACAGTATTAAATACATACTGTAGTAGAGCTTTGAATTTTCAAGAAATACAGAAATCTTGCTGTAGTTTGTGTATCCACAGACAAAAAGGACCAAATATAGCCATTTGAAGCAACTGGGAATTGAGATGCTATGGTAAATGGTTATTCATATCTTGTGTTTGACTAAAATGTTTAAGTCTGGCTAGAAGAATATCTTCACATCTTCAACTGCTCTGTAGAACTGGTAGAAAGTTGCTTAGATCTAGTGTCCCCTGTGTCAGAAATTTCCCTGGATCTTAAGACTACTGGCTTGAACTCCCATGTTGTGACTAACGATTTCCTCTGGAAGACTGGGACAAAAAAGAAACTACAGCAGATTCCTGTTTTTCTTCCATTCTGGCCTCTTATTTGATTAATGTTTACTGATCGCTTGGGCAATAGTTCTTTTAACATTTTTCTCTTGAATGGCTGCACAATAATCCATTCAAACAAAACTGTTTTATTGTCTTTGTGATAACTTGGCAAATTTAAAATTTGAATGGATACCTATCTGTAGTCATCTTTGTTTACAGTAGACTCTGGTTATGTGATGCATTGCTAATTCCTGCTTATCTTCCATTGACTTGTCTTGATCACATGTTACTTTCCATTATGTGATAATGTTGTATTTCTGAGTACATATTCTCAAGGAGCTCCTGCCTAGTGCTATGAAACAACCCAATCAAGAGAACTTGAGTTCCTGCCTTGTCTCCTACTTATCCAAAATACTGATGAGATTTGTCTTCCTCTGACCAGAGAAGCCAGATGCTTTTCTGCTCTTAGGTAATGACCTGAAGAGGAGGAAGAACTTGGAGGAACAGAGAACATCTTGTGCTGCAAGTCTGTGGTAGATGTGGATATAGAGTGCTGATGTTGTAGTTTATGGAGTTGGTGGCAAGCTTTATGGGGGAAGCTGATCAGTGTGGTTTTTGTGTTGTGCTTGTCTCAGTAGCCTTAAACTGTCAATTGCCCCTTTCTTCTCTTCAGGAAAGGTGTTTGTTCCTGGTAGATGATGGAAGAAAAAAAGTTAGAGACTGTAGGTCAGTGTCTGTCGGAGTGGAGCTGTGAGCAGCCACGAGTGATAGTTGGAGGCAATGTTGCCAAGCAACTGACTTTGCAGGTGTGGTTTGGTAAAGGAGCAGTTCTTTTTCTGAAAGCTGTGCCAGGCTATGATTTTGTGCCTAAAAAAGAAGAAAAAAAAATGGAGTAGATAACTTTCTCTCTTGCATGGATGAGAAAAGGAATGCAATATTCCACATTCAGCTGTTGATTGCTATACAAGAATCTAATGCATTTTTGCTGAATGGAAGTGAAGTTTTCATAGTACAGAACTTCATTGGTAGGATTAAAGGCAGTAGTAGTCCTCTAAGAAATTCTGCAAAAGACAATGGATATTGTCCTGTAACCTGATATTTCTGAATGCAGCTGAACTTGCAGGTGGCAGTGAGGGACAATCAGGAATGAATGATCATTTGAAATAAGCTCCTGGCAAGGTATGTGAAGTAATTTGGGTTTAAATTTGTCATTCATGACAATTTATAGAAGCAACCAATGTATTGATAAGTTACAATGCTTTTATAATATAGGGACTGATTATCCCATTAAGGTATATATATGGGGTATTTGTTCAATTGCCTGTTATCTGTAGAATGACAGAAATGTCCCTTTCAACATGGCAAATGCCACACTTTGTGTACCCTTTAGGTCTTCAGAGGAAGTGTGCTTGAGCTCTTAAACAGGGGTGAAACCAAAGAGACATGTCAGTAAGAAACTGAGTACAGGCTTTTTGGTCTGTGTTCTCATTGCCAAGTGATACCCAGGTTATCCTCAACATTAAATGCATTGAGCTGCAGTAGCAGTGTTTTCTGAGAGGGGGCTAACTTTTCATAGCAGCATGGTGCTGTGCTTTGCAGCTCTAGAGGGATGTTGATCACACACCAGTGTTTCAGCCGGTACTGAACAGTGCATGTGCAGCATCAAGGCTGTCTCCTCAGCCTCCCCCCAAAGGCCACTGGACTGGAGGTGGGCAAAAGTTTGCAAGAGGACGTAGCCAGGACAGCTGACCCAAACAAACCTAAGGGATAGGCTATAACAAGTGACCCAGTAAAAGCTAAGAGAAAGCTGGGACATAGGGAGATTTTGTTGTTAGGGTGTTTGTCTTCCACAGCAACCAACTGTGTACTGAGACCTCACTTCCAGGAAGTGGATATCACCTGCTGATAGGAGAATAAATATTTTTCTTCTTACTTCTGCACATGGCCTTTGCTTTTCTTTATTAAACTGCCTTTATTTTGACCCCTGGGGTTTTTTTTTATCTTCTTTTCTCCTCTTTGGTTGGGTGCATGATGACCAGTCAAGGTTTATCCACCACAACTGCTGAGGGTTTCTTGTGTGTTCTAAGTACAAAGTAACTGTCACTCTCATGAATAAAGACTATGAAGCCTTGGTTCATTTTTCTAGATGTTCTGCAGCACTGAGTAAGCAACTTCTGATAGAAGTGATGTTAATTACCCCTTGACATTTGCCTTGTTCACTGTGATTTCTGTGGAGCTTGGGTGTTCATGGAGTCCCTGCTTAAAGAAGGTTACTCCAAAAATATATTTATGGAACAAAAGGATTCTGCCAATTGTTTGGTCTTAAATGAGAATTTAAAAATACAACAGATCCAAGATCTCATGCTTGAGAATCTTGCAGAGTTTTGAGAGCATATCTGGAGAATTGATAACTGCTCTAGCAACCTTAAACCTACTTTGGAACTCATACTCACATTTCTGTATTCCAGATGAAATGCAGTTGACTGCTTTGGTGTTGTAGTCAATTTCTCTTCTGACATCTGAAGAAAATGATATTTTGAGGAAAAATACTGTACAGCCACAATTTATTTTCTACACAAAGTACAGAAGATCATTTTGGAAAAATAACTTGCACAAAAAGCCCTCCCAACTTTCTCTTCATTGTGTCGAAACACAAATCTAGTTAAATGGGCTGTGAAGAACACTACTTAAAAGTAAATTTGTTCTTTCCTTTCTCAGTCACATGTAGCTGATATAATGATGTCTGAGTATTGATTATTGTCTGTCCTGCTGGAATGTTTAACTGTGTTAGTTTGAATTATATTTAATTTAGTATCATCACACAGGAGGCCAACATAGTTTTATGAAGGAAGGAGATGCCTTTAGAAAAATGCAAAGCACATTTAAGCCTTGAATGTGTGGCATGATGGGTTTGAATTGGATATAAATAAGTTACTTTGTGGTTTAAAAACCACAAAATTTTCAAATACTGTTTCAAATACATCTCAAAGAGATGGTGAAATATACTTTAGAGCTGTTCAAAACAGCTGAACAAAGCCTTAAGCAGCATGATCTAATTAGATCTGATTTAAACATCAAATTAATCTAAGTGACCTCAGGAAGTTCATTTATGCCTAGATTATAGGGTTTTTTGTTCACTGACTGAGGAAATACAGAAGTAGTTTAACAACTGTTCTTTAAAAGATACATCTCAGAGTGTAGGTGCCTTCTGTTGTGTGTATTGGCTCAAACCCAGCTTCAAAGAGGGATGTTGAAGGTGTATGATCCCTTTGCTGAGACTTGGGCAGAGTGCAGTATTGGGGTGTAGCTACCCTGGCATGTGGGTCCTGGGCACTTGTGGGAAGGGTTTGTGTCTATGACACTGGAGCTTCAAGTGGAGAAAAGGCATGATTTTGCCTGTCCTCTTCAGCCTGTTCTTTTCCCCTGGTCTTCTGTTAATTTAGTACCCTGAGCTGCACTGAAAGTTCTGCTCTGAAGATTGATAATATCACTGCAGTAAACTCGGGGGTCAAGACTAGAGTTGCATTTGTGAGGTAGGCCATTCCTGTGCCTGAGAACTGTGGTATATTAGTGTTTGAGGGTGGGCCACCAGGCTCTCTGTAGGTAAGAGAGATAGATGAATGGTGCAGCCTAAAAATCTATTTGATCTGATCTACATAACCTGAAGAGGAAGTGAGACAGTATACAGGGGAGGAATGTAGAAGAATGTCTGCAGTGAATGTGGATTTTGTGGATGCGGCTGCTAGTGGGATGGCAGAGAGACTCAGAAGAGTGAGAAAACTCATGGGTTGAGATAAAGACAGGTAAAGCTGTGCCCACAAGCAAAGCAAAATAAGGAATTAATTTACAATTTAACAGCAGCAGGTGGGTGTACTGCCTTCTCCAGGAAAGCTGGGTTCCATCACATGTAACAGTTATGTAGTTACTAACTCCAAATGTCTCTCCTTTCTCCTTCTTACTGCAGCTTTTATTGCTGAGCACAGTGTTGTATGTGATGCCCCTTTGGTCAGGTGTCTCAGCTGTGTCCCCTTCTGGCCACCCCCAGCATCATTCACTGGCAGGACAGTCTGAAGAGCAGAAAAGGCCTCAATGTTATGTAAGCACTACTTAGCAATAGCTAAAAAAACATTGGTGCTATTGACACCGGTTTTGGTCACAGATTCAGAACGCGCCACCGTAGGGCTTTCTATGAAGAAAATAAACTCCATCCGCACACAAATGAATATAGCAGAGAGAATTGATACAAGAAACAATTTGGCGGTCATGATTTCAGTATATTTCTACTGTCTGGAGCCTGAAATTTGGCACTTTACTTTTCCTGCTTATGGCTTGAACCAGGTGCAATTTTCAATCAGTATAAACTCACTGGGTGGTCAGGCCCAGAGGGTGGTGAAAGGAGTCACATTCATCTGGTCACTAGTGGGGTTCCCCAGGGCTCAGTCTTTGGTCCAGTCCTGTTCACTATCTATCAGTGATCTGAATGAGTGGATTGAGTGCACCGGCAGTCAGTTTACAGATGATACCAAGCTGGATGGGACTTTTGGTTTGCTCGAAGGAGGCAGGAAGGCTTCACAGAGGAATCTCAACAGGCTCTGTCGATGGGCTGAGGTCAGTTTATGAGGTTGAACAAGGCCAAGAGCTGGGTCCTGCCCTTGGGTCACAACAATGCCCCTGCAGGCTGAGGGCAGAGCGGTTGGAAAGTTGCCTGATGGAAGAGGACGTGGAGGTGCTGGTAGACAGCAGCTAAATGTGAGCCAGAGTGTGCCCAGGTGGCCAAGAAGGCCAATGGCATCCTGGGCTGCATCAGCAATAGTGTGGCCAGCAGTACCAGGGCAGTGATGGTCCCTCTTTGTTTGGCACTGATGGGGCTGCACCTCAAATCCTGTGTCCAGTTCTGGGCCCCTCACTACAGGAGGGACACTGAAGTTCTGGAGTGACTCCAGAGAAGGGCAGCAGAGCTGGTGAAGGGTCTGGAGCACAAGTCCTGTGAGGAGCAGCTGAGGGAGCTGGGGGTGTTTAGCCTGGAGAGGAGGAGGCCCAGGGGAGCCTTAATCACTCTCTAGGACTCCCTGAAAGGAGCTGTAGCCCGGTGGAGGTTTCCCCTTTCTCCCAGGCAGCCAGTGACAGGACAGGAGGAAATGGCCTCAAATTGTGCTAGGGAGGGTTTAGATTAGATATTGGGGAAGATTGCTTCACTCAAAAGTTGATCAAGCATTGGAACAGGTTGCCCAGCTCTGCTGCCTGAATAATCATCCCTGGAAGTATTAAAGAACAGGTAGATGTAGTAATTGGCTGTGTTTGGTTAATGGTGGAACTTTAGGATCTAAGATGTCTTTTCCAGCCTTAAAGATTTTGATTCTATGGCTCTTGGATAAAGAAGCTTTGAATCTCTGGTTTCTCTGCATCTTTTTTCAAATGTAGGTTCTTGTTGGAGGGGTTATGGGGGTGCATTTACCTTCTTTATTTTGTATGAGAAAGCACACCTCTGGAGTCACTGAGGACTGCACAGAGGTTGTACAGTTTGTGGAATGTTTAATTAGAATATCTTCAGTTATATTTGAGGAAAAATGGTAAAGGGAAGCTGATTAATGCAATTGCTAGATAATGTGTCTGGTAGAGAAAGGTTCATTCTTGTTTATGGCAAACAGGGTTACATTATAAGCCTGTCTTGCAAACAAATCTTACTCTTGAGGTTTTTGTCATACTTAAAGGAAGAACTTCAGTTACTGACTGAAGGGATTTTTTGAAGCAGGTGCTTATATAATCTTTATCCTTTGGCTGGATATGCAGACAGGTTGTTACATCCTAACAGAGTAGTGTAAATTTATACATTTCTGTGCTGGTTTGGAAGCAAAACTAGTGAAAGACTAAGTCAGAAACACAATTTAATAAGAGGAAAATAAAAGAAATAAAAGAAAGTAAAATAGAAGTAATAGTATAAAAAACCACTGACAGAGTCAGAATACAACCTGACACCCTGTTAGGGTGGTAGTGGCAGTCCAGATGAGATGATCTTGTTGAAGCAGTGATCCTGTAGAAAGGTCTGGTAGCTCTTGTCTCCTCTGGGAGTCCAGTGGATAAAAAGCTGCTTGTGCTGTCCCAAACCCTGGATTTATCCAGGTGGGAATGCTTGGCTCCTCCCCCTGGGCAGAGCATCTCCCAATGGGCTGATCTCATTCTATGAGTCATGCAGTGGGTCCTTGATGGCCCATTAAACAGAGATAACTCCTGGAGGAAGTTATCTATGAGTCATGTGGCAAGGCATTGTTAGGCTCGTTAACAGAAGATAAGGAAAAACACTGCCCCACCCTGGCTCCAACGGCTCATGGGGATAGAATACAAACTTTGGGCACAATTTTACATTGTAACCTAGGACAATTTCTTTTTCCTTTCAGTGATGCTTTTACTTAATGCTTAGCTATCAGCTTATGAAAACAGTTTGTAAGAGCTCACTGCTCCCCATTTGCCTTTTATTTCTGCATATAAAAGGAATATAAATTGTAAACTTTAAACAGTAAGTGTTTTAGCATTTCCTTGCTGACAAGGGAATAATTGCAGTCTATACCTGCTCCAGAAGCTTCCTACTAATGCTGTAATATGCTGTATAACACTATCTTTTTTAGAAAGTACCAAATGCTGCTAACAGGAAATGACAGCTTGCATACCTTGTTCTTGCAGCCTGAACTCTGACATAAGTAGTCTTTCTCTTCACGAGTGAACAGGCAGGATAAAATTGGAGCCCTACCCCTTAGCCAAATTGAAATTTTATTTCTGAAACCATTATGTTATTGAATGTACCTGGGTTGGCACCCCTGTCATCTCTGGTACTTGAGGCACTGACTTTACTTTCCAAAGGGTGCTGTAGCACCCCCAAGGCTGGTGGGAGTGCTGTGGCTGTGTCCTTTTTACTCTGCATGTGTTCTCCCTTGTACAGTCACAGATATGTGCTCAGGCTATCCAGGCGTGGTTGCCAGCCAAGGGTCAGGAGCTGCTCTCTTGACAATTCAGAAGTTGCTTATGATTCTGCTTACCTGGGTAGTGTGAGGATGGGTGAAATCTGAGGTGTGAAGTAGTTCCAAGTCAGGAATGCAAACTTTGGGAGATGGTTTTAAAGGAAGTTTCACTGCAAAACACTGAGTTAAACTGATACTTGCATTAAAAATAATTATTTTAATGAAGTAGGTGTTCTTTTTAAATCCTGTCATCTCATTTCTAAGATAAATAGGAGGTCTTGGTGATGTTTTGGGGAAAAAATCCAAAAAGCCATTAAAATCTTTTCCTCGTAATTTACATGAAGAGAGATCAACTGTGTATTTGTGTATATAACTTTATGGTGAACTCTAAATATTGTGTTTTATTTCACAACTTAGCTTTTCTGTCCTATAATCACCTAATATTTGATAAAAAGTTTTTGTTTTGGAAAAGTAAGCTTATCTTCTTACAGTCAAAAAGATTTTAAGTAGCTATTTGTTAAGAAGGGAAAAAAAAATTCTTTCACTTCGTCACCTTACAAGATTGCTTATGCCAAATGGCTGTTAGACAAGAAAAAGACCTGCTCATTTCAGGAATAAACTGACATTACCTGTATATCTCCGATAGCTAATGTAACCAACCAGTACTCTGATTTACAAACTGCGCTTTCGTATTCCACACTTAATTTTCTCTATAAAGCTTCTGCTGTTTGAAATTACTTGGATACATTCCAGAATTAAAGTTGTTATGAAGCCAGCAACTTGATTTTGTGGCTTAAACATGGAATTGAAGGAATGTTCATGTCACTGTACTTCCCTTCTGGTTGAGGCTTGATATAACCCTTGAAATTTCTTTGAAATGCTTTTAGCAGTTTTTGATGTGACAGAAGCAAGTGGATAAGTAAGCTGAAGGAATAATTAAAATTGATACATATTTCTCTCTCTGACTGATAGAGATGGAACATGGTTGTGCAGGGGAAGAGTTTTATTCATGATACTTCTACAGAGCCTGTTTGGAGTTACGAATAAGTCTGCTCTTAATGGATTTTTTGATGGCTTTCCTGAAAAATGGTTATCCAAACTAAAAGACAAACTTGGAGGAATTCTGAAACTCTTTACCATCTACCAGACACTGGCAAAAAATAGCTAAGCAATGCCTCTAAGGGTTGTCTTCCCACTGTTCCTGCAATATACCTTGAACCATATGAATCTAGCTGCTATTAAGCTGGGCTCTGGAACAGTGTACTTGAGTTGTCTGCCTCCAGTGCAACTTCATGCTGTTGAGTTTGATTTTATTTAAAAATATGAAACAGCCCATTACAAACAGTTCTAGTTTGAACTCCTGTCAGGCTTTTCTAAATGTGGTAAATTTTAAGTTCTCAAATTCTGGTCTTGACTCTTCAAACACAGGCTTACTAAGCCAGCTGTAAGAGACTGCTAACAGCTACCATTTATGCCCTTTATTGCATTTGTTTATATAAAACAGTATTCTGCTGCATACTTTGACACCTTAAAAGCACACAAAGACTGAGTTTGTATGGTTTTCCCAGTTGTGGGTATGGAGATAAAGCAAAGAAGCCCCTTCTACTGTAAAGGAAATTATGCTTAATGTGGGGAGTAGATGTGATGTGAGAACATGCTTCAGGCTATTTGTTCTGTTTAATCAGGAACTAATTCAGTGGATCAAGTGACAAGTAAATAGTCCTTTATCAGCAGTCTCAAAAGACTTAAGCTTCAAGGGCCTTGAAGAACATTTCATAGAATAAAGGTTCTTGTACTGTGGTTCTTGCATGACTTCCTTTGTTTCAAGAACTTTATGCAAGATCTTTCATTCTTTAAAAGACTTGCTTAATTCACATAGTCTGTTTCAGTGGACATTAACATTGCAATTAAGCTTTTTGTGTTGGGGGTGGGTGGGTGCTGTTTTCTTGAAGGATTTGTTTCAATCCCCCCACGCCATCCAGCCCAGGAGTCTGTGAAGCAGAAATGAAGATGGTGGCGTCTACCTTTTGTATGAAAAACTATGCAACTGCCAATGAAATTAGTAAGAGATGGTCTTTGAATCAGCAGAATTAGATTGAAAATGCGTGATAGTAAATTATTTGTTTGGAGCATTTAATTTTGATTTAATTACTGTTTCCAGTATGTTATGTTTTGAGGATAGAAACTTGGAGAAATCTGTGTAAGTTCTGCCTTGTTCTTTTGTTCTTCCCCGAGTCGCGTCTGGAAAAGGGACTGGTTTTTGTTGACTCAAATCTTCTTGTATTGAATTGAATTACATAAAATACATCTGCTGCTTACTTGTTTTCCTTTTTTTCTCTCTACCTGCTATGTAAGGTAGCTTGTCTCCTGTTGATAATCTTTATTTGTATCTCAGCTTGGAGAAGTTACAGATGTTTTTGAAATATATTCTTTCCTAACTTGGTTGAAATCTTGAGTGGCAGAACACTTGAGCAGTATGAATTGGGTGTGGGAGGAATGCAAAGAGAGAAAGCCCTGCATGCGTATGCTTGGATTGATGCAATGACTGAGACTTTGGCCAGAAGCGATAGCTTTGAGAACTGGCTATCAACCGCTCAGGATGCGTCAAGTGTTTAGATCTTCTTGTAGTTAATTCTCTGTTCCACAAGATGGAGCCAGTTCTTTGGCAAATCAAGTCTGTCAAACAGCGGCAGGATTTGGGGAAACAGATGGGAATTAAAGTAACTTTACTGTGCTTTATGGGTAAAGGACAGGCAGGTCGCTGTTGAGAGAAAAAAGGAATTGTAGTCTGTCAAAAGCCTTTAAAGATGTTGACCCAAGATAAGTTTGCTACAGACAATATTAGAGCTGCAAAATTAGTACTCTGTTATGTGTAATACTTGACTTCCTTCCTTGTAGAGTTTCTAACTGCAAGAATGTAAGTGAAAACTGACTTTGTGTTTATGTGCCTCTATCATACAAACCTTATTTAAAGCTACTTTGACAAGATTTTTTCATTTAAAACTTTGTCTCAAAACTTACTAGTTTCCTGGCAACCTGGTTTTATGCACATATTGCAAAGGATTCAGAATTGTTTGCTGAGCTGTAAAACAGTTCTCCTTCCCTTTGACAACACATGTAAAATTGAAAGGCTTCATGCTTGCTTTTTTCACCCCAATTCAGACCTCTGTGTTCTCTCTATAACTTAAGATGTTCTGTGAGAGGGGTCAGCACCTGTATTGAACAAAAGGAGTGTTTCGGTATTAACTGCAGTTACAGTTAGCTGAACAGATGGTGGTGGACTCATGGAGGGAAGGAAACTGAATTTGTGTAATAAGGGCAGCAACCATCGTCATTCGACTTCATAGTAAAATCTGCAGTGATCTTTTTCTTGCTCCTTTGTGGATATCTCCCAGTTATGCCATATTCAAATACTTTCATTTTCTTTTACCTCTTTTTAGTTTGTTCTGGTCTCTACTGCTTGCTCTTTTTTTAAATTTCCTTTTTTTTTTCCCCTAACATGTTTGTGTGACAGGTTCTCCTACTCCGGCCCAGTCTTACCTGATAGTGTATAACATTTCTCGCTAATTTCTTACTGCAGGTGGAAGCTGAAGAGGATGGAGTGTTGGCTGACATGTTTAAAATAGTTAAAAGATTTTTTTAACTAATCAAATGGAGAGCTAAAGCAATATTTTACACTGTATCGATTGCTTAGATTCATATACAAGTATATGAGACTTTCACATTTTTTGTAACGCTGATAAAAGTTCTTTTTCCTCAGCATTTTAAATGTGTAAGCCTTGTTTTCTACCTGATGCAGAATTATGCGTGTGCTGATGCAAAATAAAACTTGAGCAGCTGGAGTAAGACTTAAATCTTGGGCGTACAAACACTAATGTACTTTGTATTTTGTTTCCTTTGAAAATGCACTATACCAGCTTCAGCATTGCAATTCCCGTCATTATTTTTGCCAAAAGATGTATGTCAGCTGTATTCACAAATAGATAGTTGTATCATGTAGCAGTGCATTAGGAGGGCTTGTCAGCAATGTGTGAATTTTTATTGTGGCTTCTTCAGTCAGCTTCTTTCTGAAGTAGTGGAGCAGAACATGGTCCTTACTGAGTGAGTTAATGAGGACAGAGAAGAAAGCAAACGTTAAGCACATGTGAGGTATGAGTCCAGTTCAAATAATATGAAAGAGAAATCTGTCATCAAAACTTGTATCCTGAAAGAAGAGAAGTGTGAGGGAAAAGTGGGAAAGATTTGGAAATACGTTGAGAGAAGAGCTTTCACCTCACCAGAGAATATGTAAAAATGATGCCTTTTTCACAAAATTCACACTTTGATGTGCACTTTAGAATGAAAGAATGGCATGTGAGATGGGATAACTTTCTCAGCAATTTAAAAATTGGCTTGAAATCAACTTATCTGAAGACTTTCATCTAAAATTATGTAAATTGCTTTCAAGCTCTTTATTGCTTAAGTTTTAAACAGCTGAAGTTGGTTTTAGAAATGTTTACAGTTTTTTAGTAGCTGTAGATATTTCTGTGAGTAGGGAGAATGTTGGTTCTATACAATAACTATACTGGCATGGAAGTCTACTTTAACTGGATGTATAAATAAACTCCAGGTTTTTTCTTAAATTAGTGAGTTATCTAAAACCTCTGAAAACTTAAAGATATAACAGGCTACATTGTTTCTTGGTAGCTACATATTTATTTCGTTCTTAGAGCCCAGATGGTCTCTAATAAAGGACTCCTTAAATGCCATTAATATGTCAAAGTTAGTGCTGTTTCTATGCACCTGATTGAATTCTAATATATATTTGGGATGCCCATTTGGTCAGTTGGGGTCTGATGTCCCTGACTCCCCTCCTGGCCTCTTGCCCACTCCCTACCTGTTAGGTGGGGATGGAAAAGCAATCCTTGATTCTGTGCAAGCACTGTCCAACTGTAGCCAAAGCATTACTTTTACCAGCACTGTTTTGGTCACAAATCCAAAGCACATCTCCATAGGAGCTGCAATGCAGCAAGTTAACTCCATCCCAGCCAAGCCCAGTATTGGTAAATGTTGCTCGATGTTTTCCATTTAACATGTAATAGCCAAGACTCCAAATTAATTTTTGTGAAGCTATATGATGGTTCAAATCCACCTTTCTGTTCAGCTCTTACAAAAAACTTGCACTTGTGCTGTGTTTAAATTTCCAGTCAAAATTAATCACTCCTTTTTATGAAGGCATCTAAATTACAGTTGTCACTAAGACTAAATACACACAATAAACCTTGTCGGCCTAAAAAAATAACCTCATTATTTTAAGGATTCCTTAGATTGTATATGACCTAATGCATTCAAAATCTTGTCATGATTTCTCTGGAAGACAGCACACACCTTCACAGCCACTTACTAAGAACTAAAATGGGAGTTTAGGTCTAACCAGTAGATGATGTGTAGAAATATGGAAAAGAAAGTTTAGAATGAAGAAAAAAAAATTGATTCTTATCTTGGAAGCAGCAATCTGTCTTAGGGTTGCTGAAGTTCTTTCCTTTGTTCAGCTGGGCAGTGTTCCAGGGACTTCACAGTATTCTAGTATATAGTATAAATACTGGTCCTTTTCAGTCCTATGGCTTTTTTTCCTAAAATTAACTTTAGTAAAGGATGAAAGAGACTGAAAATATATTCAAGCAGTTATCTGTATCTTAGATGACTGAAGAAGTAACTTCAAGTGTATTTTTATATTGGAGTGATGCAGTAAGCTGCTGAAGTGCACATTGGCACTTCTAGTAAAAATTTAAATGGCTTTCAGAAAAACAAAATTACAGTTCTATTAAAACTTATGTCAAACATGACAAGTGTTTTGTGTTATTATTGGCTGACTGAAGTTGAAGTGTATAGTGCAGTTCTTGGTGGGTCATATGGCATTACTAATGACATGTAAAGGTGTTTTAAATAGTATAAAATAGCAGTCATCAAGATTCTTGATGTCCAGTCTTCCTTTCTGAAGCCAAATATCCATCTTCTTAATTGGCTAGCAAAAATGCGTACAGCAGTTAAATCAGGTTAATCTTGAAACTTTTTCTGAAGGAAACCAAATAGATCTTTAAGGACCCAGCAAAAAGAAACCTGTAAATATTTCTATTAGTGCAAAATACTTCCTGTGTACAGAAATAAGGATCCTGACTTCATACAGAATTGACAAAACTATAAGCTGTTTATTGAATCACTCTGAATTACTGTTAAACATTTTTCATACAGAATGGTTTGCAGCCTAGGCTTTAGTTGACTGTTTTGTTAAGTCAAGCATAGCTGGTTTGATACACACACAGAAACTATTTTCTGACTTCTCTTACCTAGTGCTTAACTGTGATTATGATTGGTTTGGATTGATGAAAACATTTTTCATTTGAAATGTTTAATATTGCATGTTGTCATTACTCAGAATCTAATTCAGAGGTTACACATGAATATTTTTGTCTGGCCTCAGGTTTGCCTGTTATCGCATTGTTTATTTTTTCCTTCATTGCTTAAATGTATTTGATTTCCCAAATTTATTTCATAAGTAAGTACAAATTAATGAAATTAGAGCTTTTGGGGAAATACAAAACTGCTCTTTTCCAGGAGAAAACCATCTACTTCAAAAGTTGTCTTACTTTTTGTTAACAAAGTTTCAAGTGTAGTATTTTAACTAAAAGGTTAATAATCTCTCAATTTATTAAAACTTCAGTCACGTCAAGTTCTCCTTCCAGTCTTGTCTCATTAATGTAGAATTTGCCTATCTGGGATCTCATAGCTGAGGCAGTACCTGAGGAATAGGAAACTCATGTGATGTGTAGTTCTATAAACTCATCTGTGGTAAAATGTTCATAGTGGTTGCATAAACACCCTGTAGGGATAAAAACTTGGACAGCATACAGGTACTGTAGTTAAACACCTTCTGTAACCTGATCAAAACTGGCTCCAGTTTTTAAAAGCCACATGGGTTATACTTCAGGGGGAAAACTGGAGAAGCTGTTGGGTACACAAGACTTTATCTTATCTGTTTCTAAACTGTCATGGCTAGATTAATCTTTTGCATAAACTGAGGTATTTGATCTGCCTTAGTGGAGTGCCTAAGAAGGTTTTTTTATTTTCTTCTGGTGCACTATTTTAGCTGAAACTTGATTGATAGGTTGAGGCAGATGACCTGCAAAACTCTATCCTGAAGCACTAAAACTAAAGGTAGTATAAATTTTAAGTGGGGCCTTCCTGTAATATAAATCTACCAAGTGTAAGAGTATTTTGTGTCTGTCATGTTTTATAGGGGGAAATAAAAAGGCAGATCAATAGATTGCTAGTTGTTGAAGTATTTAAGACACAGTACAAACAATCTGACTATTCTTATCTGAATAGTAGTAGTTGTAATGTGGGAAAAGATGTGTTAGTTTTGGTGAGTAATTCCTAGATCTTTTGACCCTTGAAATCTAATTTTATCCTAGTAGCACCTATTTTGAAAACTGCCAATTATTTTAATGATTAGGGTCTTAAAGGTCAAGCAGTGGACATCAAGTGCTCTGACTTTTTGAGATATTGAACAAGATAAATTAAAAGTAAGGTGATTACCCAAAATATTGCCAGTATTTCCACTAGTAAGAGTAATGCTTTTTGCAGCAAATGTGAGGATCTGTGAATGTGTCCTGGGATTTCCAAATACCAATTCTAAAGAATGAAGTCTTAGCTGAAAGGATTTCTCCTGCTTCCTTGTTTTGGCTGTTGCTTGAACAGTGCTTGAACATCAGAGCTTTCCTTTTTTCATTCTGTTCCCCAGAGTTTAAAGGCTGAGTGTAGGGTGGGCAGGAAGCACACCTGTGATGTCTGCTGACTCTAATTGAGCATTCTATGCCGTGTGATAATGTGCTCAAGCACCAAATGCTCAAGGAAAGGAGGAAAGGACAATCTTGGTTAGGGTGGTGTCCAAAACAAGTGTTGTGGGTGCTGAAGTGCAGCTTTCTAGGAAGTGGCTGGACAGCCGCCTGGCCATGGGAAGTATTGAAGAAATCCTTTCTTTTCTTTTTTTCCCTCCTTTGTGTGCAGTTTTTGCTTCACTTAATAAAACTGTTATCTCAGTCTGCAAGTCTTCTCACCTTGCTGGTCTTTTGTCCCTGTCCTGTAGGAGAGGAGAGTGAGTGAGCAGCTCTGCGTGTTTGCCGGGTCACACCAACACACTCCTAAGCTAAACTTCAGGAGAGGGAAGCATGAAGCTCTTTTGTAGGTCCCAGGAAAGTGTTCATACAATATATTGATATTGAAATGCAAATGACTGCAGTTGCAGGAGTGGTCTAGGTGTTCATCTGTCGTACAAAAGCAGAAAATAACTGCTTGAAACGTATTCCAACTCTTCAATATGCCCTCTTGCTTTTGATGGTAATTATTTAATCTTTGAACTCCTTAGAGCTCAGAACTATATGGGCTTCAAGGTAGTACTTTTAACAGTGGTGATGTACAGGGCTGGAATCAAATTATATAAATGTGTTTAATTAGAGAATGAGTAGTAGCTTCAAATAAAAAATCTGAAGTGTCACTGTGATAATTCAGGCCAGCATACTTTAACTGTCTCAGCATGCCAGCACAGTTGAGAAACAATGGTGGTTAAGAAATCAGCCTGATTCTGCGTAGAAAATCCATTTGGCTGTGAATGGTAGCTTAGAAATCAAGGATAATGAACATACTCAGTTTTCCACCATTCTTAGATGGATGTTGTTAACAGTTGGTTTTGCAAATCTCTATATAATCATTTCCTAAGAGTTTGCATGCTACTGTTGTAGAGTCTGTGCTATATGAGGTATTTGCTGCATTAATAGAAGATTGTCCTGCATTTAATTCCAAGTTAAGTACAGATGCATGTCTTAAGAAGCTTTTAAATGGAGAAAAAGGAGCAACTTCAGCTGGTTTCTGTTGATGCTTCATCTGAGGCATAGCCATAAAGATTATTCAAGATGCAAGCAAAAATCTTATTGATACTAATCCAACTTTCTAAAGTTTGTTTGTTGTGTTGTTTTGGAGGTGAGGAGGTGGACACAACATGTGACTTCCTAGATAAATTTGACTAGTTAATGTTTTGTGACATTATTTAGAAGTAGAAATCTGTCAATAAAATTGTTAACACTGGAAGTTGTTAAAAGTGACAGATATTCTAGAAAAGCAGAGGTGAGCCTTTATTCAAGCCTGTTCATTCACATTGCTGATATAGAATTATGCCAGAGAAAATCCTCACAGTATATGGAATTTTGAAAATAATTGATTTATTTCCCCATTCTTTTTAGGACCAAGATGGGCTTCTTGGAACACTGGTGTTTTTATCTGCATCAGATGTGCTGGAATACATCGAAATCTTGGGGTTCATATATCAAGGGTCAAATCTGTCAACTTGGATCAATGGACGCCAGAGCAAATACAGGTAAAATATCTTCAAATATTTTTCTGATTTGGAAGGGATGCCAGGAGTATTTCTGAAAGGATTTGCATTTATCATGATGCCCAGCTTACACGTTTTACAATCCTATTAGCTTTGCATGTATCATACTTCTACTGTAGTGAGCCTGAGTTCGTAAAACTCACTTCAGAAGTTGGTTTACCTCTCATTTCTGTATCATTTTAGAGATATTCTACCTTGCCCCAGGGACTCTGAAGACTACTTCTTGGTTGTATCTGTAGAAAAAGTATAAAGCCTTTTTAGTAAGGAAGAGAACACTAGCACTCACATATCTCTGTGATACCTGGTTGTGTTCTTTTGCTGTATCAAGCACTGACTCTTCCAGGTATGCTCCAGTTTGAAGTCTCTTCCTGCCATCAGGCAAATTTTATTACTCTTTGTCTTCCTGGTCTGAAGAGCTATCCTAAGAGAACAAAGCTTGTCTTTCCCAGGATGGGTTAATTAACACTGCAGGCAGCATCAATGTTGCTAGCTTTGTCCATCAAGTCTGGGTAGGCAGCCCTCCTGTGCCCTGGTCCTATCTCCCAAGACGTATGGCAACAGGGAGGTCTCCAAGTTAAAAACTTGTAATGGTCATTTAAGCACTCCAGTAGCATTCTGACTGTTTCAGTAAAGTATTGATGGACGTGAGCTAACTGTTTTCTACCATTTTTCCCTAGTGCATGCAGGAAATGGGAAATACTAAAGCAAGACTACTCTATGAAGCTAATCTGCCAGAGAACTTCCGAAGACCTCAAACAGATCAGTATCCTTTTTGTTTTGGCTTTCACATTGAAATGACTTTTAATGCAATTGAGATGTTATGACTGTTTCAAGGAACTGCTACATTTGTCAGCTTATGTTATTTATTTCATTGATATTACTGTATAAGAAATGACAGTGGAAGTTGAAAGCAGTTCAGAAAAGATTTAAATTACTTCAGTCATAGCAAATCTACTTTGTAATGAGATTTTGCAAGCACTATTTATTTTTGCTTTCAGAAGAGGTGACTTCCTGAATTCCCTGTATGTAGGAAGTTAGAGTGATACTGGAGAGCTGTTGAATATTTTCTTTATCTTGAGTAACTGCCATCTGAAGTTTAGAAGCATTTGATCACGAAATGATGATCTGAATGGTAAAGTAAAATAAGCCATTGCATCTTACTCCAGTGAAGCACGGATTTCTTTCTCTAGGTGACTAGCACGGGAATACATCAATAAACCCAAGCTCTCTGAGGGCCACCAGTTGTGTTTGTGTGTGGTTATCACTGTGTACCTGGACAGGAAGGGTTGGAAGAAAAACTGTCTGCTGGCAATAAATAACTTTTCTTACAAAATACCTTGGCATTGATGGCATTAATTTAGATCTGGGGTTTTTTCTTTATTTAGTGAAGTTACTCCATAGGTAGGATTTGCTTCACCTGATCTTATTGTAACTCTTTAATTATGATGTGATCCTAAACACCTACTCTTAAGTAAGCTGAGTCTTTCCCCAGCTACAGGAGCTGATAAGGAGACCTAGTTGTAACTTGATCTAAATTTGCTATATACAAAGGTGATTCTGATTCTTGTCTTCATTAGATACTACACTCTATGATATGTTACGACAAAAGATTTTTTTTTGGAAGGGTTAGACTCCTCATTGTAAAATGCACTTGAGCAAAACAGATTTTTTTTCATATTCTAGTAGCTTTTGAATTAAACATACATCCTTATAAGAAAAAGGTAACTGGAACCAGATAGCATCATAGTATTCCATTTGTAATATTCTGGAGCTTTTTTTAGCCATGTGATTGAAACATTTTGACTAAAACTTACTCAAAAATGGATCTTGAAGATTTTTTTTGGTTTTGCTGCAGGTAACTTAAATTCACTGGTGCTACTGCAGGAGATGTAATAATGCTTTAAGCTTTTCTTGTCAGATGAGACCAGAAGTCTAATTTTGAGGCTTTCAAAATAATTTTTTTCACACTGTCTGCCTTGAATTTATTACATACCCTTTTGAATAGTTGTTAGTTTCTAACTGGTGGACTTAGTCAACTGAATATATTTCATTGTCTGTGTTTTCTTTATTAACACTGTACTGCCAGGAGAGGCGATTCCAACATTTTCTGATTTATTTCTCAATTATCCCATAACTTTGGCAGCTACTTACCTACTTGGCATTCATGACAAGCTGTTGTGTTACAGATGTTTTTTGCCTTTTTTCTTTGCCCATTTTATCACTACAAAATCAGCTTTGTATGTCATCAGTGTTCTGCTTGTGAATATTCTTATATTCTGAATGTTCTTTTGGATAAATGTTGAAAATATTTTGCATGTGATGGTCAGTTTTGTATATGATCATCTATATTAATGTTTAACTTCCTGTGGTGTTGCAGCTACGAGGCCTGCGAGGCCTCCCTGGCGGTCGGTGGCCTAAGATAAAGAAATGCTAAGTCACGATGAATGGCCAAAAGAAATCCCTTGCCGCCTTCGGACTCCCTCTTTATCTCTCTGTAAGACCACAGGTCACTTTGTACCCCACCTCACCCTATTGGTCCACTTTTCAAAACCCCTCCACCCTATATAAACCCTGAATTTTGCCCTGCTAAGTTGGAAGAGCTGTTCCTGGAACCCTTTGCAGAGAATGCCAATAAAGACACCTCCGAGGAACTTCATACGGCTCTTCTCCTCTCTCTCCCTGCGTCTGCCAGGGCATCTTAGCAAAAGCTGAAAGTCTCTAAGAGCTGAGAATCACTAAGAGCTGCTTGCTAAGTTTGCCTGAGGCTGGACACCTCGGCCGAAGCATCGGGTTGAGCAGTTCCTAACGGCACCATTCTATCCAGGACACCTACGGCTGTCAGGGTCGGAGAGATCCTGAAGCTCCAGACCTCGATACTGTGGCGCAATAATGTACTTCTAGTTTTAAGGTAGTAAAGTAGAGACACAGGAGAAATGTGTACGTGGGATCGTCCCAAAATCTCCTGCTAAAGATCCCTCCTCATTTCTGCGTCTTAATCACAAGAGTGACCTTTCTAAGAATTTTTTTCCTTCCTTTCTACTTGGCAGGGGTGCTGTAGTGTAGAACCTAACTTTTAGCATCACTGAGTTGCTTTTTTTTTTTGTATGGCAGCTTTAGTTTCCTGTTGAAAAATGTTTTTTCCAACAACAGTGAATAATATTTTCCCATTATTAGTACAAAGATAGTTGTACCTTCAAAGTGCTCAGGATGCCTTTTACAATTTATATATATTTGGAAAGAGGTAGAAAGTAATGTTTTGATTTTTATAACTTTTATGAAACTGTCTTCAGGTGACACTTGCATACAGTTTGAAACTATGATTTTTGACAGTATAATTTGATGCACAGAATGAAGGGATTGAGTGCTCTGAATTCAGTGGTAATCTTGGGACATAATTTGTGGAGCTAAGGATATCCTTCCATAGATTGAGGAAAAATTGCCTTGGAAGTTTGAGGCAATGAGTCTGAGCTTCCACAGTTGTGATATCAGTTTTTGAATGGATAATCACATTGCTGGACAAAGTAGTTCAAATTTATTCTTCAGATCCTGAAGTGTCAACTTCACTAAAATTGAAGTATTCACTCTGCTTTTGATGAGCTGATTTATGAAGCTGAGAGAATAATTCAGGAAAACAATTGTCTTTCCTTTTTGCATTTGAGCTACTGAGTTATCAATTCTGGTTTTCTACAGCAATATGCTTGCTGCTATTTCCATCTTTGCTTCAATATCTCTTTATCACTAGTTGTTTTGGCTTTTTTCCCCTCCACAGGGATGTTTGTTTTAACAGGAGACTCTCATGGAGGACTTAGTGAAGTGTTTATGATCAGCATTTGATAAATGGTACAAGGTGCAAATCAGAGAACAGGTACATACATTTCACCTTTTTTATGAAGAGAAAGGGTTTTTTTCCCAAGTTGGGATGGTAAATTATAATTATTTACCATTTATGAGTACTATTGTTTAAGTATTTTCAGTACTACAGCCATGGAGTTTATAAATACCAGGCGAAAATGTCCTAATTGTGGAACACTGAGTTACTTATACTCTTTCTCATATTGATTTTTTTCAGAGATTAAACTGATTAATTTTGTGTAATAGAAAGAAGCTCGCTTTGGGCACTGCAGCAACAGTTGTTCTGTGTGGAGTGGTTTGGTTTGCTGTTTTAAAAATACAAAATGAGATTAATCAGGTGTAGTTTTTTAATTTGAATAACCAATGAGCTTTTAGATTGATTTTTTTTTTTTTTACACGAATGCATATTTTCCTTAATTTAGCTACTTCCAGAGCTGTGGAATTTTTCATCAGGGATAAGTATGAAAAGAAGAAGTATTATGATAAAAATGCGGTTAATGCCTTCAATGTAAGTAAACACTTTAACCAAGAATTCTGTCACATTTTTTTTTGAAAGCTGTGTAAGAGAAATGTAGCAAACATTATGCATGTTAAAATGTCTTTTACAGTTGAAAATCTTTTGACTCACAACTAAGTGCTTTCTTCTCTATCTTTTGAAGACTTTTCCTAGGTTCCATAAATTTTAACTACATTGTCTATTACTTTTACGTCAGTAAAGCATTATGATCCAACAGGTAGCTTATTTATGACCCTTTATAATATTGTGTTTTTCACTCATTGGATACTTTTTTAACAGTATAGTTTGAGTCTTTTTTATTTATCTTTTTCCATGTTACAAGGGTAAGATAGATTACTATTTCTGGTGACATAGTCTTCCCTCATTCTCTGTAAACCTTGATGAGAAATTCTAGGGTGTTTTGAGCCCTTCTGCTGAATTCCTGGCTGTTGCTTGCAGTGAGGTGCACTGTAGTAGCAAACACCGGCAGTACGATGAGCCTGCTGTTAAATCCTGTAGCTGTATGTTCACTACAGTAAGTTGGTGAATGCTTCTCTGCTGAAGGAGTTTGGAGAATTTGAACCTTTACTGAAGTTCAGAGTCTTGTTAGTTATTGTTTGGTTGTTTGATACATCTGTTTCTGGGATATATTGTCTAATTCATACATTTTTCTTTATATACTTGTATTTATGCCTAAACATACACAGCTCTGTAGCTGCTTTTTTTAAGTATGGCCTAACACATAGCTTTACTACTCTGCATTAATAGGTAGTGAACTTTGGCAGGGACAAGTGCAAGTGTAGGTGTAAAGCATGAGAGTTTATGCTGTATTTCCCATTTGAGAAAATGGATCTTTGAATGACAGTTTCATTTTAGAAGGGTAAAAAAAAGCAAACCTGGGAAGTACAGAAGGGTATTTTATTAAGTACTGATGAAATGGGGGAAAATTGCTTCTCTTAAGATATAAAATACGATTGTGGTTTGAATTACAAATTGGCTACCCTTCTTTACTTTTACTCCAAAATAGAAAGTAGGAAGAAGAGTTTAAAATTATACTTCTTAAAAAGTTCTGAAGACACTCAAGATCTTTCTAAACAGAGAACCTTGGTGTCTTGGTATCTAATGTAGCAGTTCACTCCTGCCTTAATATGTTTGAAGGAGTAAACAGATTTTGTTTTATCATATTGCAGAGTAAGATGAATCACTTACCATAGCAGCAAGGATAGAATCCAGAGAAGCTGAAGAGAGACAAGTTACTGCTGAGTACTTTCTTCCTGCTTGGGCTTTTCTTTGATTGACTAGTGTAAATGGCATAATCTTTCTGGGAACAAAATCTGATCATACAATATTTTAGCAATAGATGAATCGTGCGCTATCAGAGTCACCTGTGTTTCTTCAAGACCACAAGGCATCAGGTTTGATGTGGACAATCTGTAGTCACAGTTATGGCAGATACTAAAAGTACACGATAATAAATGAGCTGGACTAATGTAGCACCTACAGTCATTGTCTGATGCTTCTGCTGCTTATCCTCCTTGGCTGTGGCTCTGGCCCAGGTCACACGTGCCTGTAGTGCTGCAGCTGGTGTTGAGTGATTGTCTTTCTACTGGGCCTGACAAGGAAGAAGAAGAAAAGCTGAAGCTGAGCCTCCATTCTACTTGTCTGGTACTAATTTCTGCTTCTGGGTACTGTTGGTAGCAAAGAGGGGGGGTTACCCTATGATTCCAGCACGTGGGGGTCTGTGGGAAGTTTGAGGATTTTGGAGCGAGGAAGGAGTGCATTTTTCCATGCCCCTGTGCAGGGAGTTGGTGACAGTTTTTAAAGCTTTTGTTTTGCTGTCCTAAAGACATCTGGGCCACCTTCCCTCTTTCTACCCTCCTGGAAGGTAGATGAAAATCTCTGGGAACTGAGGAGCAGCTGTGGAGAAAGGTTGAGCTTCCTGCCTTCAGCCTCCACCGAATGTTTTGGTAGCATCAAATGGTCATGTGCTATACCATGAAAATTTCTTTACCATAATTACTTCTGTAAAGAGCACCTTGTGCCCTATTTTTAATCAAAATTAGTATTCTTGGTGAGACACATGAGCTTTTTAGCACACTTTTTGTTACCACCTTTGAAATGAAAATGTCTTCAGCTTGGATTAGAACTAATTTAAGGTAGAGGTGCATACATATACTGTCTTTTGGTAAAATGAATCCCTTCTTGGTATAAGCAGGTGATACGGAAGTGCAGAAAGAGGATTGCAATGCCTAAGGGTCACTTAGTAATTACGCTAAGGTGGCATGTGGAAATTTAAGGGGCTTTCCCAGATTTCATCCACCCTTGCAAGTTGCTTGTGGTAAAAGCTTCCCATAGCATAAAAGTTGTTTTGAATAGATGATTTTAAAACATGCAGTAGAATATTTCTCATAGTGTGATTTTGGTGGGTTCATGAGCTTTGCAAGTTTGTCTACCAATACATCTCTGTGAATGTATTCTGTGTGTTGAAGCCTGGGAGTATATGTCAAGGTTCAGTTTTGGACAGGATTCATTTGTTACAATGAGTTAGAAATGTCTTTTGTTGCAAATCTTTTATTATTCTTAAGTATAGAAGACCTTTTATTTTCTAACAAGACTCTTGTATTACTAAGTTTGATATTTAGAGTTGCACAGTATAATAACGAAGTTAGCTAGTGCAGAGGCCGGTAGTGCCATCAAACATGCAGACTAAAAATATGCAAATATGAAATTTTTTTTTTCATGGTTCACTGAAAAGTGATGAAGGATAAAGCTGTGGGCAAAAAAAGCATCTGTGATTTTATTGGCTAGTTACATTTTAAATAGAATAATGCATTTAAGTAGAAATCAAATATATGTTAGAATAATCTAATGCTGACTGAAAGCAACTGACTTTAAAAATCTTTTAAATCTACTGAATTGCATATTAGCTCAAAGTTTTATGATCCGTCATTTTTGGAAAAATGTGAGGTGCTTGTTGTGTATCACTGTTCAGGACTAAATGTGTGGTACAGTTTACTCAGTGGTTTTAAGTGGGTTATCAGTAAATAGTTACTCTCATTTTCTTGCTTAGACCCAGCACATTCTTGTGGCTAGTTTACAGAAAGACCTGAGAGGCTGATACCCTGGAATAATGTATGTATGTTTGTCCTGTGAATAACACATGTGATGTGGTATTGTTTATTAGAACAAACTGGTTTTGTTATTTGAATAATCAGCTTAGGAGCAGCAATAGCTGTTAGCAAGTAAATGTATTTTAAATATCTTCAGCATAATACTGTTGTCCTGGAATTAATTTTCTGCCAGACTTCATTCTCGATTTTTAGGCACAGATAAGCTATGAATGATGTTAAGTGTAGCTTAGAATCCAGTAAATCGAGCTTCGCATAGCAGTGAAACAATTAGGGCATCTTTATAAATGGTGCTTCTACGATACAGTAACAAGAAGTTTCCTTTGCAATATGCTGTGCTGTTTGACTTCATTTTTTGTTGAAAGCTTCTAAAATGCAAGTGGGAGCTTGCATTACTTCTACAGTTAACAATAGACAGTTGCCATAGGTCAAGTAGCAAGAGGTGATTTTGGATGGTGAAACTGTCCTTCAGGTAGTAGAGACATGAAACTGGGAATATCGTTCCACTTCAAAATTGTACTTGATCATCACTTTCAAGATGCGCAAATCTTTTTATATTAGTCATAGGTTTTTTTTGTACACAGCAAACCTAGAACTGAAGGGTAAAGCGTGCAGAACCTATGGTAATGTCTGTAACCATCTTAGTCCTGAAGACTGTTAAACCTTTTGTTTGCTTGGACTCTCATTAAACTACTTATGTTCCTTTAGTTTATTGTGTCCTGGAACACTCTTAAAAGAGCACAGCTTATAATTATACTAACACTTTTCCCCAGGAGTCTGAACTTGTATGCTTAAATAAATGACTTGATGGGCTTTTTCAGAATGGTTGCAGTAAGTAAGGCAAATATGAGCCATGGAGAAGTGCTCTGGAGTGTGGGGTTTTATGAAAGTGATGTCTGAACAGAGCATTCATCTTGACTGACAATCTCTGTATTGAGTCCCAAATACTTACCAGAGCTATGCAACTGGTTATGTGGAGGAGCAGTTGTTAATGAGGCTCATGATCTTAGATGCAGTGGCAAATCCTGCTTGTTTTAGGTTTTGCGGAGCTAGTAAGAATCTTCCAAAATTACTGGCCTAGAGGACTTCAGCTTTGAAGTAGATGATTACAGTTTATCAATAAATAAAGAGCAAATGTGTAATTTATAGAACCAAGATTCCAGAAAGAGTAAAATCTGTCTAGAATATGCTGTTCAATAATATACAGTAGGAGCTGCTGGGGTTACTCCTTGAGACACAGGACTGCACTAAAGAAGTTTTTTCTGGTTCATAACCCTAATAATTGAATTTGACCCTATCTACATGCTGCTAAGTTAGAAGTTTACTAAAGCTGCACAGAGATTCAGGAAATCAAGTTTGAAGCAGTCACACTTTCTCAATTAAAAAAAAAATAGCACCTCCTCTTTCATGTAAAATAAAACCTGTAAAAAGACAATCTTTCTTCAACTATTGTTTATTTTTTATCTAATACAATGACCCTCATGCCATACAGGTAATCAGGAAAAGCAGTGAGGTCACTGTGTTGAGTGAGGAGGATACAGGTTAGCTATGTGGGTATCATCATAAACTCTGCAGCTTTTAATAAAAATAAGTATATAGGAGAATGCATATAGGAATTGCCTTATTCAGGGTGGAGGATGACTCAGCTGAAGGTGGTTTCAAATACTTTAAGTCTCAAAAATTATGAACTGGTACTACCTATTCCACTACATGAAGTGGGAATATATTATCACATCCTGACAACATTTAGAGAATAGGAAACCAAGTTTCTGTATTTAAGAAAGGGTGTGAATTATGTATGGAGCAGAAGTTTCATGTAACTCCTAGGTTCACTGAAGAAAAAGAATTACAGATCTACATTTTTCATGTTTTCCTAAGACATTGTGTATAATTTAAGAAGTATGAACCTAGGCAACTGGCTAAAATGTGATGCACATTTAGAGATTGTGATGGCACGCTTTGCAAAAAGTTATTTTAAAGGAGATTAAATCTGTAATGCATTTAGTGTACTAAAATATGTTAGGTAGGCATCTTAAGATATACAAATTGGGGTATGAAAGGCCACATGAACATTTCAGTTTATAGTAGCCAGCATTCAGAAGGATTCAGTCATTATTGGGGAGGTGGTAATTACCAGTTACCCCTCCCAAAAGTGCAGTAAACCTACTGGGGGTTTTTATGGTCTATGAAAAACTTTGGAATCAAGTGATAGGTAGTGTTTTTAAAATATGCAAGTCAAAATAGGCATCAGTAGGGAGCACTGAAGTACCCTACAAGAATTATGACTTGATAGGCAGAGATGGGGAAAGGAGGGTAAATTATTTTCAAGATCATTTTGTTAGAATGGGTTAAGTTATATTATTTGCAGAATAGCTAGGGTTGGAAGCAATCCTTGGACATCATTCTGCTCCAAGATAGGTCATCTAGACCAGGTTGTTGAGTCTTGTGTACAATTGAGTTTTGAATGTCTCCAGGGCTGGAGACTCTGTCACCTCTCTGAGCAACCTGTTCCAGTATTCAACCACCTCCACAGTAAAAGAAAGAAATAAATTTATTCTTATGGAATAAGAACTCTTCAATGGAGTTTCCTGTGTTTCAGTTTATGTTTAGTACCTCTTGGTCCTGTTTCTGGATGTCACAGGCAACAGTGTGTCTGCCTTAGTCTTTATTCCCTGTTCATTCCCCACCCTCCAGTTTTCTTTCCTCCAGACTAAACAATTTGAACTCACTAAGCCTTTCCTTGTCTGAAAGGTGCTCCAGTCCTTTAATCATCTTAGTGTGTCTTTGCTGGACTTGCTTCAGTGTGCCCTTGTCTCTCTTGTACTTGTGAGCCCAGAATTTGCCATTGTACAAGCTTGTCCACAGGACCTCCAGGTCCTTTCTTGCAAATCTGCTTTCCATCCACTTGATACTGAACCCATACTGGTGCATGGAATTATTCCTCTCCGGGTGCAAGACTTGGCACTTTCCTTTGAACATCAGGTGATTCCTGATGGCCCATCCGGTCAGTGATGTGCTGAATGGCAGTACACGTATATAAGTACATGAACCACTCTTCCTGTTTGTACCCTTTGCAAACCTGTACTCTGCCCCACTGCATGGCTCATTACTGAAGAAGTTAAATAGTGTTTGCCTCAGTATCAATGCCTGGGTGTACCACAAGTGACAGCCTTCAGCGGCATTTTGCCAAGCAGTGGAATAAATGAAAGAGCTAGAGAAGCCAGACTGGATTTTCAGTAAGCCAGCTGCATTCCCAGGAGCTCCCACATGCATGATCTCTTTTTCCCCACTTCCATAAGTACTTCAAGGAGTACTTCACACAGCTGGGCCAGATTGCTACAAGTTGCTATGTCCAAGTAAACAAAACTTTGCCAAAGATGAAATCTCTAGTGACTACCTTGCCAGTTTAACATGGATCATGAAAATGTAAATGATCTTGCATGCAGCAGAGCAAGCCACTTAGGGGAAAAGAAGGTGGTGTTCTGAAGTGCAGGGAAATTCTTACTAAAGACAATTTTCCCTGGAACAAATGCAGAAAATATTGGTTAGTCTGGACAGGAGAAATGGAGGGCAATTCAGTAAGAGATTAAGAGCATCTGTTTTGTTTATCCAGTGTCAACATTTAACTAGGCCATGGTCACTCTCTGTAATACCTCACAGAGGTGATTATCAAAAGGAAAAGATAAATAAGTCTCAAGTTAAGTAAGTTCTCAAGTCTATTAAGTATATCTGTATTTCCCAGAACAGTGTGTAATTGTGTCTCTGATGTAAATGTTACAAATGTCTATAGCTCTGCACATGCACAACTGGCTTATGCATAAGCTTCATCTATTCTTGTAATTAGGATGGTAACTAAAGAGATGGAGGAGTGCTGAGTGTGTCCATGATATTGACAGAAGAGCAGTACTGGCTTCTTTCATAGCCAACCACTGCTCTGTTTTGTGAAACATGGGATTCTGAATCACTCCTATGGGTGTCCAGTGTTACAGCACAGAATAGGGGACTGTTATGGTTTCACCCCTGTCAGCTATGCAGCTGCTCACTCACTCTGCCACCAGCAGGACTGGAAAGAGAATTGAAAAGGGTAAAAGCCAGAAAATTTGTGGGTTGAGATAAAGACAGCTTAATAGGGAAAACAAAAGCCATGCACATAAGCAAAGCAAAACAAGGAGTTAATTCACTGCTTCTCAAGGGCAAGTGTTCAGCCATCTCATGTGTAATGGTGACTCGGGAAGACAAATAGCATCACTCTAAATGTCCTCCTTCTTCCCCACACCTTATATACTGAGCGTGATCTCATGTGATATGGAATATCCCTTAGGTCAGTATGGGTCACCTGTCTGGACTGTGTCTCCTCCCAGCCTCCCATGCAGCCCCAACTTCCTCACCAGGATTGCAGTGCAAAAATCAGAAAAGGCCTTGGCTCTGTGTAAGCCCTGCTCAGCAATAACAAAAACATCTCTATAATTAATCAACCCTGCATTCAGCACAAATCCAAAATGCAGCCCTTTACCAGTCACTGTGAAGAAAATTAACTCTACCTCAACCAAGACCAGCACAGGGAGATATTTTAGTAATTTAAAAAATTACTAGTCAGTTGCTAGTTAGCCTTAAGAACTTGAAAAATTCATAGATAAGTGTTGTTAATAGCATGTTAGTATTCTTATGCTTCTTTCAGTATTTCAAGAATAGACCTCTTTAAAAAAATGTCAGGCAATTGATGTGTGTGTTTTTATCCATCTACTAGCAGTCTATAATTGCTAGTGCTTTAGGATAAATTACTGATTTTAGTATTGTCAATATTTTTTGGAGATACATAGTAATAAAGTCAAAAGTCTGCTGAAATAAGAAAAACATATGTAGCAACTAAACTTAAAATCTGTCAAATGAAATAGAATAGAATAGTCCTCTTCATTTAGGCTATTTCCCTGCATACTGTGTGTGTATAAACTGGCCACTCGAGGGCACTTTTGTATTTGGTTCCGCTGCGGACTTCCTGAGTGGTTTGATAACGCGCTCATTCTTTAATGTCTTGAATCTTCTGCATGATAGCACCCTGCATTTCATATTTAAATGGAAGCTTAGTGTAGGCTTATAAAGCTTCAACTTGAATCCTTTTTAATAAAAGGCTAAATAATGACATGCATTACATCAATGCAGGATTTTGGAAAAACTACAAATAAAAGCATGTGAAAACTTTATTAAGTACTTACACCTTAATGACTGATAGTGTTTGTATGTCTGTTATGTAGCATCAGAAACATGTCAGTACAAACTAAACTAAAGTAAAATCATTCTTAGTTTTTGTATGTTATGTTTTCTGATGACTGCATTGAGTTCTTGTTTAGAGATTACTCTTTTTTTACTTGGGATAGTGGTCTGGTCAACAGACTACATCAAGACCTTTGGCCAACTACTGTTTGTATTGTTACTTTTACATGAACTGTTAATTTAGCATATATTTGGGTAGCGCCACCACTAACTAATAACAGATAATACGGAAGTGTTTTAGGGCGGAAAATGGGGACAAGTAACACATTTATATGTAAAAGGGGCCAGGAACTGGACTGTAAATCTGCAGACACTTTTTTTTCTAATCTGACATTTTATGCACCAAAGGGTTTCTTATAGAGCACCAGTGAAACTGAAATCTTACAGTACTGTTGCATGTGTATGTAATTTCTTGCTCAGCAGTAAAGGTACCAGATGCTTTAAAGAGAGTATTGAATTTCATTATTCAAAATCATTATTTTTGCTGTATTGTCTTTGTAAAAAGGAGTCACAAAATACAAACAGTGAAAGGAGATTCAAGAATTGCTAAAAATTAAATGACTGCAACTCTTCTGGTCTGAAATGCGATCAGAGTTTGGAGAAAAATGAGAAATGTGGAGACTTTAGAAACATCTCCTTGTTGTCATTCTTTGTTTTAGGCAATTCTGAATTAATTTCTTAATCAAAAGATGTAACTGAATTTAAAAGTTAAAATTATGTATTCATATGCAAGTTGTCATTCTGCAGTACATTGGTAATTCACACAATCACCCAACTTTATTCTTTTTCTGGCAGTACGTATTATTAGTTACAGAGGTCACCACTGATTTTGTTTGATGCTTTAAGGTGCCAATAATCAAAGATGTCTTAGGTGACTGCTTTCCAGAGCATAGTGCAAATATGTTTTCAGAGTAGATCAGTGTGTGCTTTTTTACTTAGATTCTGGAATAGAGTTGGAAATTGCTTTTTGGATTTTGATGGAGAAATTTAGGTGGCTGTCAACCAGCATTGCCAGATCATTTTCCCCCAGGGCAATTTTCCAGTCACTCATCCCCAAGAGTCCCAAGTGCAAGACCTGGAACTTCACCATGTTGGACCTTGTACTCTTGACCTTGGGCCATTGATTGAGCCTGTCCACATCCCTCTATGGAGCCTTCCTGTCCTTCAGCAGATCAGCCCTTCTGACCAGCTTGGTAACATCTGTAAAATGAGTGATGCACTCCATCCCTTCATTCAGATTCTGGATAAAGAAAGATATTAAACTTTCTTTTAATAGAAAACTGGCTCCAATACTAAACCCTGGGGAACCCCACTAATGACTAGTCACTCTTTGGTTGTGACTCCATTCACCACTGCTCTCTGAGCCCAGCCACCCAGCCTGTGTGTACCCAGAGAATAGTGCACCTGACTAAGGCATGAGCAGCAAGTGCCTCCAGGAGGATGCTCTGGAAAATGATGTCAAAGTCATTGCAAAATTCTAGGTGGATGATATTTACATGTTTAGCTTTGTCTGGCTACTCGGTTTGATTTGATTTTTTCATTCAGCTTTCCTTATCTGGTGCAGCCTGGTAGATAACAAATTCAACACGATGCAGTGGTGATAAAGCAGTTCAGCAACTCAACTTTGTACTGTTGCTTTCATTATATAAACTTAATCTATTCTTTATATGTTGTAATGTGTTTTTTCTTAAAGATAAGCTTCAGTCATATGTCTTGTGTTCTCTTGCTTAGTTGAATATTTGCATGTGTGAAGTATACTTTCAAGTGCTCTTTTTTGCCTGAAGTGGTTGTAGTGATGCTGGTTGTCTTTAAACATTATGCTTGGGCATTTCTCAACTTCTACATCTTGTTCTATATCCTAAGCTAGGCAGCGACTGCCTTTCACTCTGTCTCATGCTTGTGGCTTGCGTGACACTTCTTCATTGGTTCTATGATTCCATTACTTGATTGGCAAAACTATAATAATTGCTTTCAGGCCTTCATAGGATTACCTTCTTCTAGGTTAAATAATCCTTTATATTATGAAGAGGTTTTGAAGATTGAGAACTATTATGGGAGGATGGAAATTGACAAACACCTACAGGGCTGATTTTCTCCCTAACCCCCAAACGAAATTCTGCTTTCCTTGTTCTGTGTGACAAGTAGCTGTTACCTGCGGTTCACCTGTGAGAGCTATCAAGCCTAAATTCTCCTAAAATCTGAAGTATACAAAAGAAGGAAAAATACTCCAACCCCAAACCAAAAATCCTGCTTGTTAGCAGCTTGAAAGTATACCTAAGATGATTCATTATCAGAATTTTACACATTTTTGCTCCATTGAAAACTCAGAAACATGACGTTAAGAGGACATAGTTCAATATATTGTGTAGCTACCTCATATTTTTTCTGACATTATTTGATTACAATATGGTGTAGTTGGAATAAACAGGATCCCAATGTTCCTATAGCAACAGAATGCTACTGATTGCAAAACTGCATCATTGCAGCCGGTGTATCCATAACTCTGCTAATAACTCGAGGATTTTAAAACAGTAAATTTACAAATGAGAATTCTGTTTCACATTTCTGCAGGTAAAATTTGGTTTTAAAATTAAACCTTATAAATATCTTTCCTGCAGCTCTGCACCACCTTCCAGCATAGAGATAGTTTCTGACTTTGTAAAAATACTACATACGTAAATTCTATGAATATTCCAGCTGTATAAATAAAGAAACTGGTAGGATTTTCTGTAAGAAACATGAGATATTTAGACACAAGATATGATGGTGTTTTTTATCAGCTTTTCTATCCATGTAGTGCAAGCTACTTTTTTAAAACTAAGTACAAACATGTCATTTAAATTGCTTATTTTGGTCCAGCATAATGACCTACTCTGTTATAGCTTCATTTATTTCTAAATTTTCCATCTAGATAATAGAGGTGATACAAAACAGTGTAGAAGTGTGTCAGCTTTATAGCTCTGAAGATCTTCTACATGTTTGGAAAATGTATTTCAGTTGCATTTTTATAATAAGGGGAATAGAAAGATAATGTTTCCATTAAAGTGATCAGCTAGGCATTAAAAAATTGGATAGGAAGATGTATGAAAATTCCTTTAAAGAAATCCTATTTTTTTTGAGTAAACTGTATCTGTTGCATATTTAACTTACACCTTTTGGAGAATTCTGGAAGTCTGATAAATTTTACATACCAATTCCTAGAAAAGAAATGTCACTTGTCTGAGATCCTTCAACCTGCTGCTAAGATGTGGCTTTATATTAACCCTAAGCTCTTTATGTACTTGGAATGCTCTTAGAAAAGAGTTAATTAGAACTTTAATTAATGTATAACTTTCAGAGTTATTTTGCATTCTGCTTAATAAAAATATTCTGTTACATTGAACAAGAACAAAGGCACTGTCTTCTCTCCCCCTCCTCTGGGACAGTCTGCCTTCATGCTTCAGGACATTAATATTTCAGTAGTGTTACACTGGATAAAAATTGAACAATGGATGAAACCTAATTATTTTTCTTAGGCCTTTGATATGATCTTATCCAGGTTCATTTTCTTATATTCTGTCCTAGTGAATTTGATTATAAGTCGCACTTTCCTACCTGAAACATTTCCTTTAAATATTGTACTCAGAAAAAAACCAAAACCCTTTGTCTCTTCCTTATGTTTCTTCTATGTTGTGCAACCACTACCACCAAAATTATTGAAAAAAGAAGGAATGAAAATCATGTCTCTTTGTGGCCTCTGCTGCCTCCCTTCCCAGCTGTTCTTGCTTATTTTCTTTCTCATTTCTTTCCTCTCTTTTGTACAGATATCATCTGATGCTGCTCAGCCTTTGGCATCTTCTCCTTCTCTGCAAGCTGCTGCTGAGAAGAGCAAAGCAGAGGTATATTGGTTTGGGGTGTAACTCTTATCAGGTTACTGCTTTGCACAAATGTTTACATCTCTGTAGAGTAATTTCACTGAGGTAACTTGAGAGTTTGAATTGCTGCTAATACTTCACATATTTGAAATACGTCTCTTCTTTTTTTCTTGGACTAGCTAAATGAAAAGAGCTAATACAACTGCAAAGTATGTGTGTGGTTGTTACCTCTTGGTGTTTATATGTCAAAATTCTGGTTATCTTCTGATTTAGTGTTGCAAAACTGTGGAAAACCCACTTAATTCCCAGTTAATGGGCATGAGTGATACTGTCCTGTCTCATCAGGAATAATTTCTGATATCTATTTTTGTATTACTTGTTTGTTCCAGATTCTAAATTATCAGTATTGTTCCAGCCATTTAGTTAATTCTCCTTGGAGATAAATATAGAAATAATTTGACTCATACTGGTTTTAATATCTCTTCTGTCTGGGATGTGTGTATGCTAGCACATTTACTGTTTAGATGGGTCTTTGAAAAACATAACACACAAGCAAGTAGTAGATGAGGCATCATTTATGTCAACTTTCAGTAAGTGTCACAATTTGCAACAATAATAAAATGCATTTTTAGAATGTAAATGTCCAGTGTTAGGTTCTTTTGGATACTTCACTCTAAATTGAGACTATACAGTATATGGAATAATTTATGATGTGAACATAAATCAAGCTTTTCCCTTCTAAATACAGAAAATTTGGATAGAAGTTATAAATTATTTTAGTTTAGCTATATTTAAGCATTAATTAAAAATTAAATGACAGTGTCATGTGGACTAAGACCACAAGCCTTGTTGAATTTGTCATGTGTTTTAAGTTGTACCAAGAGTAGCAGCAGTCGCCAAGAATGAAACTTGCCTTTACTTTCTTATCCACCTCTATTGGTGCATTCACATTTGAAAGTTCTGAGTAACTAGTATGCCATATTATAAGAAATGAAACTTAGAAAAAAATTAATAATCTTTGCTTAGAATTTAAGAACAATATAAAGTCAGTATAATTTTATTATCTTCATAGTGCTTTTTGACTGCTTTTGCAAGTAATGAAACACTTGAGTTGAAGTTCTGGAGTGAATGCAACGTCTGAGAAATGTTTTTATTTAGTCTGAATTTATTTTTATCAAATGGAACTGAGGCAGAAAGCTTGAATATTGAATATTGTTAGGAAACTGTGAAGATGAAGGACTTGTGGGTTTTCAAGTCCACAGTGAAAATTAAATGCATGAAAATAAAGTTGCTGGGAATCAAGACTGTTTCTGTAGGTTCTGTGAGATGTGGAAGTAGAAACATGGGAGAACAGTTTATTTTAAGTCTTAATATATTCACTATTACACTTTCGGAGATTTGTTAAGGGCATCAAGAGGCATATATTTATATTTGGTCACCTTTATGGAATGTTTGCCATATGAAACTTGCTGCAAACCCTCTTTGTTCTTGAAGTCTTGAAAAATAAATGCTTCCAGCTACTTTTTACTCCAGAAGTGAGGTTTCTTTGACAAAACATACTTTAAAAAAATGTTGAAGTCAAACTGGAAATCAGGACATCCTGAAAAAATGCAAAAAATTTAACTCTGCTTTCACTTAAATGTATTCAAAGAAGTTTAAGGTACTGTGATTGAAAAATACGAGTATTTACATGACACTTCCAACAACCTTTCCTGGGATGAGAGAAATCAAATTATAGAATTGTATGTAGAGTCATAGAATGGTTTCAGTTGGAAGGGCCCTTAAATATCTTATAGTTCCAACCCCCTGCTATGGACAGGGACACCATCCACTAGACCAGGTTGCTCAAAACCCCATCCAACCTGGCTTTGAACACTTCCATCAACCCCATCCAACCTGGCTTTGAATGGGGCATCCACAGCCTCCCAGGGCAATTTGTTCCAGTGCCTCACCATCCTCACAGTAAAGAAATTCTTCCTAGTATCTAATCTAACCTGCCCTCTTTCAGTTTAAAGCCATTCCCCCTTCTCCTGTCACTGTCCTGATGGTGTCCTTACCCATTGTTCCTGATGGGTATCCTAAAGTACCCTTTAGGTACTTTAACTGCTACTACTATAGGAAGACTGCTATAAAGTGTCCCCAGAGTCTACTTTCTTCTTCAGAGTCAGACAACCCCAATTTTCTCAGCCTGTCTTCAGAGAGAGTGTTCCAGCCCCCAGCCATTTTTGTGGCCCTTCTCTGGGCTGCAGTAGGTCCATGTCCTTCTGATATTGGAGGCCTCAACTGCAGAGGAAAGGTCTCTGAGAGCAGAGCAGAGGAGAATCATGTCCCTTGACCTGCTGGTCACACTCCTTTTGATGCAGTTGTCTAAGTTTCAACAGGAGAGAAGATTATATTTATTTAAATTATTCAACTTGAGAAGGCTGGAATGGGATGTGGGAACAGAAAATTAAAGACTTTTTGAAAAGTTGTTGCTCTGACAGTGTAATTTGTGTGTATTTTAGAATACAGGTTGGTACTAGGGTCATTGAAATAGTAGTGGAAGAAAGGCTGAGCTTCATTGAAAGGCATGGCTATGCATTTGTAATGCTAGTTCAATAAGACTGGAAGTCTCAGGTTATTATGTGACCGCAAAATAAAATACTGCTGTATACTTGTCCCACTCATACAGACATTTCTTGAACACCTTGCACTACCACAGGTGAGAAACAGTAGTGGCAAGGCCTCTAGTTTGGACCACTGTGTTCACTTTTGTGTTCTTACATTCAGTGAAATGCAAGTTGGTCTCTGTTTCTTTTCATCAAAACAGATGTTCCAAATTCCTCTACTGGGGTTTCATGACTGTGGTCATTGCTTTCTGTTGCTTGCAAGCAGGTGCTTGGTGTGATAGTCTAATTTTCCAAGAACTGAGTGTTCAGGTTAATGCCTGATGAAATAATTCATATGGTTTAATTGGAACTGGAGTAGCCCCAGTCCATCTGATAAATATGGTGAAAAGTTTGAAAATGGATTACTGGAAGTTTTGAAGAATGTGTTACTTGGATCCCCCTATGCCCAGTCATGTCCATTAAAAAAAAAAAAACAAACCAAAAAACCCACCAGCAAGAGAACCCCTTCATCTAAGTGTTAGAACTATATTGAGTAAATGCCATGGTATAAATTTTTTTTAATTGTATATACTGAATGTTTAAAAAAAAGAAGAATTGTCAGTTGTTTACTGACACAAACTATTAACTGTTTTATTTTTAATACTGGAGCTGCATGAACAGATCTAGCCTCTCAGCCTTCCTCCTAATATTGGGAAACTTGTAGTGTTTTCTGAAACAAGGCTGTTTTGAAACTTTGAACAAACAGGTACAAGTCTAATGGCTGAAAGAATATTTAGGAGCTACTGTTCCATTGTCTTTATCACACGTGGTAAACCCTTGTTTCATCCATTAAGTGTTCAAATATACTCACTAGTCCTGCACTGTAGTTGTACAGGGTAAATGCTGGCAGACTAACACTTTGTCAAAGCAATTGCTAACCTAGAAAGTATGTATCTTCATGTTATTCCTTAAGGAATATTTTATGCTTTGCTTCAGTCAGATGGGTCAGTAACTTTGGCACATCCATTCATTAGAAACTAAAGTGAAGAAATTTCTATAATGTCATTATGACCATTCAAAGTAAAGAGTTCTTTATCTTTTCACTTTCTGGACCAACATTATGTCTCATGAGTCAGCTGGCCTGGTCATATGGCCCAAGGTGACGTTTTTTTACATTCAGGAGTGTTTTTTACGACTACTAGATTAGCTTTTAAAAATTTGTACCTTTCTGCAGAAAGCAGCATGCAATTTACCTTAGTCTAGTTCTTTGGTCAAAGCAGCTGATATCCACCCTCAGTGGCAGAGGCTATCAGAGTTAACAGAGATACTTATACTTGTAGATTTTTTTTCTCTTCAGCTCTGCTTAGTTTAGGAGAAGCAATGCTGGTTCTTTTTTTCTTTCTGTTTATTAAGCAGAAAAGCAGATGAGCAGGTGAAAAAGTGAATTTCTTGAATTTAGTCTAAAAGTCGCAGTATATTTAGTATTAGTATTTGAGCAAAATGAGTCATTTCAGGAAGGAAAGCAGATAGAAGCATAAACTCTGATTTAAAAGGGAGTAACTGAAGAGCTCTGTTTATAATCTGTATGGCTGTAGACATTCAATATGTTTGCAAATAGTACTAGCAAAGTTCTTTTTCTTTTTTCAGAAGGAAAAAGAAAAAAAGAAAGAAGAGAAAAAGAGAGAAAGAGAATCAGAAAAACCATCAAAACAGTTAACAGCTGAAAAGGTAATAAAACTTTCTTTTTTTCCAGTTATTTAAAAATGGCACAAAATATTAGATATGTTCAGAGATTTGGGGAAAAATTAATGTATGTCTGTGTATATATATATATATATATATATATAAAAAAATAAACACACACGAGTGCATGTGTATATGAGTTGTAATCTGGTTAATCCACGTGAACTGCTTGCTTGTGCTGTGGCTTGCATACGAAGGTTGATTGACCATACAATGAGGAATGTGTTTAGGAGAAGAGGAAAAGGGTTGAGCTTTGTTAAAGTTTAGGCTCAGATCATAAATCTAATTAAGGTTTTTAAGATCGCAGAATAATCTTGAGTTGGAAGGGACCCACAAGGATCATCAAGTCCAGCTATTAAGTGCACAGCCCTTATGGGATTGAACCCCCAACCTTGGTGTTGGTGGCACCATGCTCTGACCAGCTGAGCTAACCTCAGGGTCATGGACCACTGCTATCCTTGCACAGAAAATTGTCAGTTTTATTGAGACCTGTATTATCATGTAATACTGTCTTTCATAAATGAATCCATTTTAAACATAAATGTATAATCGATAGAATTTAATTAGTGAGTCTAAGTAACTTGAAAATTTGCAGCTAAGATCATGTCATGAAACATGACAAGCAAACAACTTAAGGTGCTTCTTCCCACAGCTATGTTAAAGCATAATGAGCAGCCTTAGCAATGTAGGTACAATGAAAATTTCATATGCATTTCTGTGGAGAGTTAATATTACACAAAAATTAAATGGGTAATTTTAGTATTAAATATATGAATTAATTTTAATACAGATGGTGTCTCTCTGATCTTGTGAATCCGTTAATAAGTTCAGGTCTGTAGGGCAGTCTGCAGAATGCATTGGAGTCTCCATCTGTCAGTTTATTCCCTGTTAGTGCTGTGTCACAATTATGAGAAATGTTGTATTTCTATGATTTCATGTGTATTTCTAAACCAGTTTTCAAATAGAGTATTTTTTCATTTTACATTATAAAACAAGATACAAAAATATATGCATGCATACTTGGAGGAGGAAAAAATGCCCCTCCCCAATACAAATATAATTTTTCTTAAATTAGAAAGCAAGTTTGAAATGAGTTTGTGCAGAAGCAGATTTTGTTATGACAATTTGTGAAGCTTCACTGAGCTGTTGTTATTGATATGGTACAAGGTTAAAGTAAGTTTGTGGATGACAATAAAAACATAGAATTGTTGATGACTGAAGCTTTATGGGGGTGTCCAGCCAAGCTAAATGTTTTATTTTGGTCCTTATAATAATATACTTGAGTTATAAAGGCTAAAAACCTTGCTGTGATTTGGTAACATTAACTTTCTAGTGCCCAAAGATCTACTTTCAGACTGGGAGAGAGGGTTTCCCTTTGCGAGGGTACATGCACCTTTTTATGTGGCTGGGAGCATTTGGTTAAGTGAGGGGAAGTGAAAACAGAGCATAGTTACAGCTGAGGGATTATCCTACCACTTGAAATTAAAAAAAATAAAATTCTAACGCCACTGATTAGATTTACATTTGAAAAGTCATTAGATTACCAGTTAATGATTAGGCAAATAAAAAGAAGTGTTTTGATTTTAAATGCTTTAAATGTACTACAAAATGTGGAATTTGGTAAATGTATCTGTATTAGATAATTGTGCCATTGTAACAGCTGCAAAATGTTTGAAGTACTGCAGCATATTTTATTTCATTATTAATGTGTCAGTACTGACTGCTCAAATGGAACTTATCTGTGTGTCATCTTTTTAATTTACCTCATTCTTCAAGCTTGGGCCTTTAAAGGATCATTCATTCAAAATAAACTGCCTTTAGACTATTAACTTTATTTATTTTAAAAGTCTAGTTGCTTTCTGTAGTCCAGATGAAAGAGACCTGTATCATATTTGTTTCTGCTGTTGTGTTAGTGGGGTAGAAAACGAAAAGGTTTTATTTTCATACGTGGGATTATACATTGTTGTTTTTGTGGTGTGATTCTGCTTTAGGGCACTGATAAACATTAGTATTTCAGTAATAATGATACACTTCACATTCAGGTAGAGACTGGATATAGGATCTTTTAAATATTGCCTCCTGAATCAGCAGGGGAGTGCAGGCATCTTGACATACTATCTATTGTGGTTTTCACCAACCACACCAAACACTAGATGGTTATTTTTGCCAGTTCCTGGAGGAGGAAACAATATGAGAAATGTGCATACTATATATGTAAAGTCACTGGTGGCCTTTACTACAGGCATGGTTTATCTCCAGTCTAGTTATTCCAGGCTTGGAAAGTTAATGAATTAAAAATAAGTGAGCAAGCAGTTGGCAGTTCTGCCACAATTTTGAGACTTCTTCTAGATTAAGGTAAGTCAAGCAGTGTTTTAGCTATCCTACAGAAGAATCAATAAAGATGGAAAAAATTAGAGGACTTCAACTGGTAAAAAGATTAATCTAGAGAAAATTTCAGATCTATTCTCAAGTGTCATGTCTTCATTTCCTAGTGACTTCGATTTTATCTTTTGTTGAGATTAAATTTCTTAGCTCTCAAAACAAGAATACTCATCCTAAAAATTTAAAACATTCACATTCAATTCTCATGTTCTTATCTCTGCTTCATAGAGCTGACTAATTTGCTCCTACATCCATTTGAGAGTCTTTCTCTTGTCACTAGATCCTGTCACTAACTGATCCTTAGCCTTTAGCAAGCTAAATGTCTAGCATGATTTCTTTTGCATTTTCAAATATTGCTGAAAGCTTCTAGCATTGATTTAGTAAGCTTATGATCCCAATATTGCATTAATGTAAGGTAATTATGGCATAAAAGATACTTTGTTGATTATCATGCTTTGATAAACCAAGGACATCATCTTTTAACTGGTTTAATAATAGTGAGTTTTCTTACTGAAATTGCTTTTCAGTAAAGGATTATGTGCTTGAAGTGAGTTTCAGGGGAAAAATTTTTTTGTGAACATTTACATTGGAGAGTTGAGATGCAGTGTAGAATTTCCTCAAGATCAGAGAGATCTACTGCAGAATAGTGAGTAGCAAGGATACTTGTTTGACTCTTTTCTTCTGGGCTGTTCACTTACTCTGGTGAGATTACTGCGTAATTTGTAATACAACAAGATCTTACTATGTCAGCTACTGATTGAGTCTAGTCCAGTGATTAGCATTATGTTGAAAGCAGCCAACAATGAGATGTTCCACATCAGATCTGCAGAACTCTTAATAAAAAACATGACACTGCCAAGCTACTGGCAGTTGTAACATTTTTTTCAGTCTAACTGAAGAAAGTTAAGAAACTTGCATAAGTTACCCAGGATCTTTCCTCCCTCTCTCCCTATGCAGTTTCCACAATTGCAGATCTCAAGTTTCCTTAGTGCTTCTGCCTAAAAAGCCCTTATCCTTACAGTTACTTTGGAGAAACAGGGAAAATACTGCAAGAAAGCTGTTGTAACAGTTATTACTTAGTTTTTCATGACGTGAAAACTGAGGCTAGGTTATTTGAAGCTGACATGTTCACTCAAAGCCCAGCTTGTTTGCAAGCAACAGAAGTTCAAATTTTAGCAATATAAAATATGTGTTAAATAGCAGGAATAAATAATCAGACTGAGGTAATTGTGTGCTTCTTAATGTTTCCTATGGGCCAACAGTAGGATAATAGCATAAGGGTAGACTGTTATGTAGTGAAAGCAGGTTTTACATGTTCTGTACAGACAATTAAGATTAAGAGATTTTAAATTGCCTAAAAAAGTAAGTCTCATGTTGTAAGAGTGCATTTTATTAGTGGGGAGGGTAAGAAAGTCTGTAGTTTGGCCACCAAACATGTTTTGTTGATAGTTACACAAGAAAATCTTTATTTATAGGCAGGAAAAAACAGTTAGACTTTGGCTAACAATTTTTAAACTTCATCATCCTGCCTGCCCTTTCATCAGCTGTTGAGGAGCTTTCCCTTCTACTCTTCGGCACTCAAGGTAGTGAAATTTCCCAAATCAGCCATGATTTTCTTTTTTTTTCCTTTCCTTTCTTGTCTGCTTAAGCTGACTGAATGAGTTCTCTGTTCAGGAACAGAGTAAACCACTGAACTCCTTTATTTCTAGCATGAGTAGAGTTTTTGTTTATCCTTGAGTAATATGATGTGTTCAATTTAGAATTATTTGGTGATTTTAAAAAGAATATGTAGCATAAGTATTCTACTTGTGTGTGAGAGAACTCTCAAAGCCTCATGGTAGTTTTCTGAAATAAAATTTAATCTGTGTAGATAGTTTAGGTAAAGTTTCTTCCTGGAGCACAGAGGAGCACTTTAGGTAAGCTCCATACTATTCTTCATGCAGGAGGTTGGAGCAGGCTGTGTGTGCACTCCATCTGCCTTAGGAAGCACAGGAAAGTAGATGAGGTGCATTTGGGTCATTCGGGCTGAGCAATCAGGGGCATGGCTAGGACATGGCCACTGTGTGAACTGGGGAGACTGTGTGCCCCAAGGATAAACAAGAGCTGCAGAGTGAACTGAGGAATACTGTTCACAAGCAATCAAAGAGTATAAGGAATAGTATTTCGTTTAGTAAAGGCATTTGCTTTGCACTATTTAGATCAGAGAAGTTGGACTGAGCTGTATGAATGACTTCTTGAATTTCAGCACAATCAGGACTGTTTAGATATATTCATTTATGTACTTCTGCAGTACAAATTCAAATAAAAAGGGCATCACTAGGTATGATGCTGTGAGTCTCTGGAGTGCTCCCAGAGTAAAGAAAAACTGATGTGCCTAAACATTCAGATTTTTTTTAGGGTTCAACTTTTTTTGTAGTCTAATTTTTAAATAAAGAAAACAGGTTGTGCAACAGTGCTAACAACTTTGGCTAATAACTTTCCAAAGCTATTTGGAAATATATTGGCTAAATAACTTGTTATTAGCCAATGACAAAGTTATTGACTAATAACTTTCTGAAGTTATTCAGAAAACTGTCCATGGAAAACTTGGTAAGTATTTCTAATATCCAAAATTAGGAAAGTTCAGCTAAGTCTATGACACTGAATGCTTTGGAAGTGTTTGGGTTCAGTGCTGTGTAGCTTTCTCCACTGTCTTGTTTAGAGGTTTCACATGAATTGAGTACTGTCATGAAAATATTGTGATTTTTTGCTGTAAAATACTGCACATTGAGGACCATCTAAGTTATGGAAGTAAATCCCTTTAAGACAAGATTGTGTTGTGCTGGGACAGTAAAGTTAAATGGTTAGGATATAGAGAATGAACTACTTTTTTTTTTGCTAAGTACTTGTGCATTTGCAAGCTAGTATAAACACTCAAAGATTTTTTTCATTCTGCTGAACATATCAAGATGATGAATGGTTCTGAAGGACTGCAGCAGTTACACTTGATTAACTGAAGTTCAATATGACACTGTGAGTTAGTTTGTTTTATTATATTGTGTTATGAGTTTGAAGCTGGCTCTTGTTTTTGTATAAAGTTATTTCAAGTGACAGGAATGGGTCAGTTGGAGGTTATTTTTCAATGGTAGTATATCAAATGCTGTTTTTCTTCCCCAAAATGAAGACTAAATTGGCAAATTAAACTTGGCAGTAACAGTGAGCTGCTGCCTCTCAGTCAGCTGGTACCAGGCAGCACCAGATGGCCTGTATTACAGAGGTAGAGACATTGGTTTATTTGCATTTAAAATGTACTGGGAGAACCCCTCAAAAGTGGGGGCAAGTCATACTAGCAGCTTTTCCCCTTCATATAGGAAAAACAATATGCCAAATATTCATTTAACCAAATAGGAAGAACTTTACATAGCTTGTTATGATGGTGTGTTTGTTTTTCCCCAAAGACAGCTAAAACTCCCACAAAAATCAACCTGCCTGGACAACTAAGGCAAGAGGAACTATCAGTCCCCATTATTTCTTTGGGATGTAATTTGCTTATCCAAAGTATTACAAGTTGTCATCTTAATAATTTTGTACAAGGAGAAATGAGTTGGAGCAAATAATGCTTTAGTGTTCTTCACTTCTTTAAAAACTGAGTAACACTGTAAGAATGCATGGAAGAAATGAAAGCCTGCAGAATATTTGGTGTCCTCCTAAACACCAGTTGGTGAAAGTGATCTGTTTAAGTGTTTACTTTTAATTTACAGGAATAAGTGGATTCAAAAATATTGACCTGAATGATAATTTAAATGCAGAATACCATTATAAATATTCTAAATGTTTTCTTTGGTTTTATATTTTATTGTTAATAATTTGCTAAATCACTTGAACAGTTGATAATAACATTTCCCTAGACGTTTTAGCATTATTTGCCTGATTTCTTTTTAAAATACCTTTTCCTTTTGATTTTTTTATATAAAATGAAATATTACTTTAAATTGTAATTTAAAAAGTCATGTATATGATGGGAACAGAAAAATAGAAACCTGTTTTGCGCTCTGGTTGAATACATAGTCTTATGTATTCATATATATGTATATAGACTATATACATAGTCTGCTCTTAGTCCTTGTTTTCATAAATTCAGACTAAGCAGATAAGAATTAAAGCTCAGGATTTAGTAGTATGTGATGAGACATAGGGCAACCTGTTTTCCTGCCTCCTACCCTCACAAAGGGTGAAGAGTTTTAAGGCTTCTTGTTCTCTCAGTCTGCGTTTTACAGTCTGTGGACCTCTCCCAGCCTGGTTTTACATTTCTAATCATACCTTCTCAGTCTTACGGAAGAGATCAGGTTATTTTGGGTTCTTTGGTTGTTTTTAATGCTAATCTGGAGGAAAGCAAATCAAATTAGATTCTTCCCGAAACAGTGCTATTCATTCCTTTAGCAGGTAACAAAGGACTTCTTCTGTTTGAGGATTGCCATGAAAAATAGTCGTACTTAATGAAATTAATCTCTCATGGCTCTTATTACATAGTTGCAGTTGTAGACAAAGAAATTAAGAAACAGATATTGCAGGTAGAAGCAATGAAAGAAACCCCTTTTTTGTCAGAAAAAAAAAAGTGCAAAGTTTTAATCTTTTTAATGTTGAAAAAGGAGTCAGCGTTCAGGAAGGATATCACTTTTTTTCTTCAGTCCAGTGTGTGTTTGCTTTATCAGCTTGATCCTCTCAACTCTGGTCTGCAGCAGAACAGTATTTTAATGCAATTTTTAAAAATTCCATACAAGTAGAATCTAAAAACAATGAAAAAAAGCTAGAGTAGGGGCTGCTTTGGTTAAATTTGCCTTTGTTTAACTTGCCAAACTGTTTTTAACAGAAAGCTGGTTTAAGTTTGCTTACTTGTAATTGATCTTCTGTTACACTTTTGCTCCATACAGGTTCAAAACATAATACTGGCTTGGATTTCAGTTGATAACACTCATTAACAGATGGCATTTTCAGCTTATGATAAGCTTCATCTTTTTTCCTGGTGACTTTGAGACAATTAAGACAACATTACATATGCTTATTTGTATATTGAACACATTTAAACAAGCATGTACTAAACCAGCCCTACTCATGGGTGTCTTTAGAAAAAAGACATTCTGAGAAACCACAGGACTGTGCATGATTAAAGCTGTAAATATACAATTTCATACAAAGAGTTTATAAAGATTACAATACTTGTTAGGAGATTATGTACAATCAATCAAATGTGCAGGAACAAAATGCACGATGCATTTACCTAAGTGGTACTGATACATGGAACTGAACGTAAAGAAGGATAAGGATTGGATGAGATGAAGCTGATAAGAGGGGAAAGACTTTAATTTAAATAATGTCGCTCAAAGTAATAATCTTATCTTGTTTTGAATAATAGGCTTCCTTTGTTTTCCTAAAATAATGCAAGTATTGGAGCATGGGCAAAGCAATCAAGTGCTTTTGCGTGCTCTGTTTCATTTTACCACGCTTAAGCTAGAATGTGCTTAATCTCCCTCTGGTGTGTGACCATCAAGATAGGGCAATGGCGTAGCGGGAAATCCTGTCAGATGTGCAAGTCACTCTTAAGAGTAACAATATTGACTTATTTTTCATAAAAAATCGTTTTAGATGTCACTGGCAATATTAAATCTCCAACATGAGCTTAAGCTTTAAATGGATGATGATAATAATAATAATATGCCATAAGATGTTTCAGCAATTTTCCGGTGTCATGCAACAACTTGTTGTGTCTTCCAGTTTAAATTCATAGTTGACATAGGTATTGACTGTGCACCTTTTTGCTAAAAAGAGTATTTCTTTGGATTATTGAATTTACTGCATTTCGGTAGTTGCTTTTGGCACTAGAACAGTGGAACCTTTTCTGACTCTGGCATTCATACTGTTACATAATTATGTCTTCATAAAGTTAACTCAAAGGTAATTGGAAAATAGGACTGTAACTGTGGTAGAGGTAGAAGCAAGAGAAGATAGAATCAGGGTCTTTCAACACAATTTGAAGTAAATGAACAAGTTTCTCACTCGAGGTAATTTTGTCAGATGATAACTATGAAGCAAAATTAAGTTACCAGTTGCTTAGTTGTTCAAATAACTGGCAGCTCTTCAATGCTAAATTCCTTACATTTATCAGTCAGCAATGTTAACCCATCTGCAATGAATTGCCTGTTGAAAAAAGAATTGCAACTGGATGAGCTTGTGTTTCAGTTTTACTTGAAATTTTTCTTTTATGTAATTGGTAGCTGCAGCTAGAGGAAAATTGGGCACTTCTGAGGTTGGTCACCAGGCATGCCACTGTACTGTTGCAAAATAAATCTGCCCTGCCTCTCTGCTCAGCAAGTATTGTCTCTCAACTTGAGAATATTGTACTTCATGTCAGAGTAAGGTACTGCAGGCTTGTGTCTAGGCAGAAAGTGTATTTTACACTGTGTAGTAACAAGGGTGACTTTCGCTCAAGGGAACATACAGGTTTTTTGTCTTACCTGTTTAATCCTCAGTTTACACAGTAAGTATATATTAATGTATCTTTTTCCTTGGTTTAAAAGTGGATTATTTTAGTGTAAATGAAACAGATTGAGCTGAATCTAAACATAAATGTTGAAATGGATGACTGAACAAACAAATCCAGAGGCCTTAAAATATCACTCTGAAGGGCCAGTTTTAAAACTTTGGCATCTTTGAAGCTGTGAAGATAAAAGGCTTTGAAGCTGTAAAGATAAAAGCTGTAAAAGGCTTTTACATTTTGTAAGGATGGTTTAAATACTCTATTTCAGAATATACAGAAATTTCCTATAAGTTCACATTTATTTAAACTGGAGGGTTAGAAGCAGAAGGAAGCTTGACTTTTTTCCAGCTGAGATGGAGGTTGCAGTGCTTATTGATAGCTCATGTTAAAGATTATGATGGTATGGAGGATGAAGACACAGAAAATGGAGCTTGCCCAGGTAAAGAGAAATCTATTTTGATTTGCATATGGTAGGTTAAAATTACTTAGCTTTTAAAATAATTGTTTCAAAGTTATTAACTTTGAAATAAGAACAAAATTGAGGAAAAAATACCCTGACTGGCAAAAGAAACATGTAATGTAGCTAATGATGCATAAGTATTTATTAAACATTTCTCCCTCTCGCTAAGCTCTGCATTTGTGAAACAGAATTATGTATATGTATGTGAGGATGATAAGGTACTAGTCAGCTCTCTCCTAACTTCTCTAGTAGTTAAAGAAAACAACAAGCTGATTCAGAAGTAAGAAAAATAAACCTGTGGGGCTATTTCAGTCCAATTAATTGTCACTGAGAAGATTGAATTTCTGTGGAGCTGAGAGGCTTTTTAAAGTGCATGTCTAGATAAATAGTATGCTTAGACTTCATGAAGTGTATGTAGTATACTGTTTGTGATAATGATAGAAACGGTACCAGCACAGAGTATGAGTCCAACACTCTGAGTAAAATGTGCTAACTCAGAGGTTGCTTATATGAAGCATTATTCAGTGTGATGTTGTAAGACTGACTAAAACATAAAGACTGTAAAAATCAGATGAACAACAACAGGGGGCAAAGCAGAGTTACCTAATCTGTAAAAAGAGAGCCAGTGATCTGCTTCTGGTACATCCAAGAAAAGTAGTGAGGTGGGTCAAGGAAAAAGATTCTTTCCCAGGAATACCAGGCGTGTAAGGGGTGATTACATAATAGGGTATAGGACTTGTTGAGGGATGCAGAGAGAAAAGAATTTGAGGATAGGACAGAGAATATCGTACAGCTTATTATGGGATGTTTAGATGACAGAGACCAAAACAGGGGAATATGGAAATCAAGGTGGATTGGGGTGTAACAAGCGTGAGGAAGCAGGGAGGAAGTGGATAAAAAGTCACGTACGTGCTGATAGTTGTGCAGGCTGTTTGGCAGTAGGATTGTCTGAGCCTTCGCTTGACCTCTGCAGGCTGTTCTATATTCTTGCCAAGTGCTATTTCCGACTATTGAGCATGAGTGCATTGTCTCTTCTGTCCCTGTGTGTGAACACTTACAAACTTCAAGTTCAGCTACCAGCAAAGTGGGGTAAGAGGCTGGTGCTGGTCACTTGAAAGAGGCTGCAGGCCTGAGGAGTTTGAAGGTCAGTGCCTGCAGAGACCAATATCTAGAAGCCAACTATTTGCAAAGGCAGCAATGCCTAACACCAGCTGCCAGAGACAAACATACTGTGATCACACTCATGTGAGTTAACAGGTAGCACATTTTATGCTGGACTAACAAGTAAGATACAAGCACCTGGAAATTTCTAAGGTATGAGCTGATGGCTGGTGTGGGGTCTTGATATTGAATGAAGCTTCACCTAAGGGTGTAGGATCTTAATATTGAATGAAGTTTTATATAAAAAGCATTTTTCAGGAAAAAAAAGCACTTTGTTATAGTTAAGGAAAAGACTGAGAACCATACATACCTTCATGAATAGAGATGGAAAGCATTTCTTTGATTGTTTTTTTTACTATGAGCTCAGTCAGTTGCCATGCCTGAAACAGCTCATTCTTGTCTGGAAATATATGAAGAAGGAATTACAAATAAATGCCCTTTAGTTCTGATTGGGTACAACGATGTTGTATTATGTATTACTTGAATGGTTTTTGAAAGAAAGTTATAAAAGGAAATAGTTTAATGAGGAACTGGAACTAATATAGCTGCATTATTGTAATCTTGCTGAGGCTAATGAGCGCAATAGAAATTGTGTAGAAGTCTGTGAGCTGAGTTCATATAACCATAATATGTGATTTGAAAACTGAAGGTGTATTTAAAATAGCTTACAAAAATACAAACCATGTTTATTGCATTTCACAGCGTGCAAACTGAGATGCATTAAAATACTTTGACCCTAAGCCGATTTATAGATCTCATAATGGGACACTGGATTAGCTGTAAGATGGATCTGTCTAGGTCTAGGTTTTCTGCTTCGTAGTGATTTCTTCTATAAGATGCAAACCCAGGGTTTATTGGATTAAAAGCAGAATTCTTCCATTTTATCTAAATCAAGTTCCATGACAAGATAATACAAAATAGGAAAAGGGTTGATAAACAGCCTTTTCTCTGCCTTTTGTGTCCTTGTGAACAGGTCCTTGCTTTTGGGCTCAAATGCAGTTATTTCAAAGATTAACAGCTGCAGGAAACTCTGCTTAAGTCTTTGCCCCCAGAATCTCTGGAAAACTTGAATATCTCTGCACTCAGATTGTGTGCCTCTCCTGTTCTGCAGTCTTGCCATCCGAGCTCAGCTTCAACTTGCTACATCTTGTGACCATTACCTAGCAATCATCTTGCTGTCTTTTGATGCTTTTTTCAAGTATCAAACTTAGGAAAAAGAGCTTTTCCTCTTTTTTTCAGACCCTATTCTGAACTTTTCCACTTTAAGAACCTAATATATTTGAATCTGAATGTGTAGAACTATTATTTCAAATGTGGCTGTTATTATATAGATCTAATGCATGAATATAAGAATAAGGATTTTTCTCAGATACTTTGCTGTAGTCTCAATAATAAGTATAAAAAGAAAGCCAACTTAATTTTAGGAAATTGTACTTCTACATGGCTCTTACGTCATTCTGAGCAAGGTGAAAGGGCCTCTGAGATTGTCTGATATGTTAGAAAGGAGCTAAACAAATTCAGCTAAGTACAAGACAGAAGGTTTTAAGCCTTCTTGGAACATATTGACTAAAGTAAATGAGATGTGAGCTAACATTTTAAATTCCGTTAAAAAACAATGTTAGTACTACTTGGTCAATAAGTAAGAACAAAGGAATAGTCTTAATCCATTTTCACAGAAATGATTAGTGTATTAGCCTGGACCTAGACAAAATCATATTAATGGAATAAGATTATGGTGCAGGGTCTGTTATTTCTGCCATGAAGTTTTTAATTCAAATGACTAAAGATATAATGCATTTTACATAATCTTGCTCAAGTATCTTGCTCTAACTGTGAAAAATTTAATGAAACCCGCATACCCAGGTTTTTAAAGTGAAGAAGTAGATCAAGGACCACTTTTTAAAGTTTTCCTTTGGGTATGTGTTTTGGCTGAAGGACCTTCTTGCGTACAGAATATTTAACAACAACAAAAGACAATTCGGGGTTTTTTTTGTTTGCTTAGTCTGAATGCTTTAAATAGGCTTACCCAGGTAAGTGAGTAGTTCAGTGTCTATGAGTGATTCACTGACATAATCGCAATAGACTCTTTAATAAATCTGCATTTTCCCCTTGGCTTGATTCTTTGGTTCAAGTAGTTCTAGTTTGATAAATAAGAATGGTGGCTTTTTTGTTGTTGTTGACATGCGGGGTTTTTTTTCTTGATTAGAAATGCATCACAGTTTGCAGAGTTGCTGTAGTCTATACAGCTTCACAGTGATACTGCCATAGTTTTACTTGTGTTTCAATATAGTACAATGGTTTTCTGGCTTTTTTGCTAGTTAAGCAAAATAGAGGTTCATCACTTGGTAAAAATGTTCTCAGTTCTGAAGAGTTAGTCTGATCTCTAAATTTCTTCATCTTTAGTTGCAAGTCTGAAAAAACAAGTGCTGGTATTTTACAGGAGGGTAAACAAAACAACACATTTCATCTTTAATGCCATTTAAATTAAATATTATGAAAAGATTAGGTTTTACTTATTTTCAGGTCAGGTATGAAAACTATAAAAATATTCTTTAAAAATTCTAGGATGTGCCTACATGAGTAATGCTGTAAATGGATACAGACTAAACTTTTTAGAGCGTAAGTGTCAGGAAAAATCATATCTACAAACCTATTGCAAGATATAGTAAATTACTAACATTATTTTCTCATATGGCAATTCTCAAATGTTTATGCTCTCCTGCAAGTTTTATTGCACCCAGGTAATGAAGAGGGAAGGAATCCAGTTGCTTTATGCGCAAGGCATACAATTGTATGTATGTATTTTGAGCAAAGGAGAGCTTTTGTTCAGTAACCTCATAGAGGTGTATAGGAGCGCTAGTGAGTAAACTGGAAATTGCTTTTCAGTAAGCTAGAAGTGCTTTTCATAAAATTGTTTGATGTATCTTCAGCTTTCATAAGGCTTCTTGTAGTTAAGGTAGGGAATATGAGTTAGAAATGCATTGGTAATCAGATGTATTTTAAATGGACTGAGTTCTAGATTCATATGAATTTTTCATTAAAGTGGAAAATTGAGGAAAAAATGTGAAGGAAAACGGGAGCAGATAAGTGGACTGGACAGCTTATGAATCAGATTTTTGACAGTGACTGATATCTTGCTTGAGAGTAGGAGAGATTTTTAGATTAGTAACTTATGACTGCTCTGACTGTTGTATTTTTCTACTTTAGAGCTCTTAATCATGTAGCTTATGTTCTGCACTATGTATGCTACCTCTTTAAATGCTCTGACACAGTGTAAATGAGAATAAGTCAATGATAATCCTAAATGCTGGTGTTGAAATCTGCTAAAATATTTACATTACCAACTTGCAGTAGTGAATTTGGCAAAAGTCTACTTGTTTTTAAAGTATTAGGTGTGGTTTACATTTTTACTGGGTGTCATGTCTTTTAGAACCATTAAACCCTTAAAATCAGTACATATGATGATAACTCACATAAGGTTACAGAAGCAGAAAATGGAAACTTGAATCTCCCATTTATAAAGAAAAATAATCACAGTGTTTTCACTGTGTGCTGGCACTTTTGAACCAAGCCTTACCAAAAAGGTTTGTTCACCACTCTCAATTCCAGTGCAAAATGCCCTCAGCTGTCTGTCAGAGGAGAGTATTCTGGGGGGCAGGGATGTGCAGAAAAGTAGCCCATAAATTTAGACCATAGGTCCTGGAATGTATGATCATATTAAACAATATTCTGAAAAGATACCAGTGTCCTTACTCATTTAACAAATTTTTTATTATTTTTATTTTCCTTTTTATTATTTAAATTATTATTATTTTACTACAATAGCAATTTTAAAAAGGCAATGGGTTTGGCTGCAGAACAATGTATTTGATGCTAGATCTGAATATTCTTACTATTTTATCATTCAAAGTGTAACTTATCAGAAGATGTCATGGATGTTGTCTGTTCTGTCAACCAAGCAAAATGGTGTAGAGCTTTCTACTTCCCTCTTATCTTTTCCTGCCGATCTTGTGCACCTGATAGCCAGTGTTTGGGCACAGTACTGAAAGCTGGGAAAGGACAAGCTTGTTTTGCAGTAAGGGAGCATCAGTTGCAGCAGCTATAGACCTCTTAGCATCCTGTTATGTATATGAATTTAATAGGTGTGTGACAGCCAGTCATGGTGGTACTGATCCTCCTTTTTGTCTTGCCCATATCCCTTATAGGCAACATCCTATGTCCTGTACTATAATCTTTGTACAGAGGAAGGAACAGAATTGACTTGGCAATACTTTCGGGTTTTTTGCTTTTTTTTCTGAGGCAGAATGAATCACTCATTTAATGGTTATCTCCAAAAATAGCTGGCTGAAGAAAATTTGATGAAATACCCCACTGACACACTGCTCTTCCTATAGTATGTGACTTGTGCTTCAGGTGTTACTCAATTTTCTTCACAATCCCATCTCCTGCAGACTTGAAGTCCCAAGTTTCTGTGAGAAAGCATTGCTGCCTGTTCCGGAGGCTTGGAGTTTACCTTTGGATGAGTCAATGCAAAACTATAATACTCAGGTTCAGATCTTTGAGGCTAGTATACACTGAGCTTCAATGGGAAAACTGAATTTGGGGATTCACTGCTACTTACTGGATAAGGTTTGTGTATAGGTTGATTCATTTGACTCATATGCTCCTTGCATGTGTTTGACAAAGTCTGTAGAGTGCCAGAAAAAGGGAAGAGAAAGTGGTTGGAAAGAGAATCTATCAAAAGGGAAGTACTGCTGACTCTAAGTATTATCTGTATGTCTCTGTGTGTAGTCCTTGAATGTACTTAATGAGGTTCTTGGAGGCTGGCTTGCTTAAATTAGCAAAACAAGAAATACAATTGTGCAAAGCTGTCAAAACTAAAACGATACTATTATCAAAGTATCACCAATCAGCAATAGTCAAAACACTGGTGTGTTATCAACAATGTTGGAGCCACAAATCCGAAGCATTTTGTCAATTGCTGTGAAGAATGTGAACTCCATCCCAGCAAGACCCATACAGGCAATTAGTTTGAAAAATATACAGTATGAAGTGCCTATTAGTTCCCTTGTCCTTGTCAAAGAAACATCTTTATTCACTATTAATTTGCTTTAGAGAGAGAGAAACAAGCCTGTAAAATCAACTCTAGAACTTAAGGTGCTAATAAAGTAGTTAACACTGTTCCTTGCTGATTTATTTGGTTTCATTTAATGCAAGAAAAGTGTTTCACATAAATTAGATTGAACTAGAATGGTGTAACTAGTAGTATATTGGGGGCAATACATTGTGAGAGCTCAATAAAGGCTAATATTGATTTCTATAAAATGGAGCTTTCTTTTTTAATTTGAGACGTAGCAGAGACCTTTTTCTATTTTTTCTTTTTTTTTTCTGGTCTAACCTGGTGTTCTTACCCATTTTTTAAAAATTAAACCTCAGATAACTTCTGTTGTTGCACAAAATTAGTAAAGAAAGAATAAAGGAGGGTGGCCCAGTAATGCAACATGAAATGCAGGTTGTTGAGTTAAAAGATGCTCTTCCATGATGGAATGGAAAACTTTCCATTCTGTGTAAATTTGGAAATTTTTGACAGTGGTATTGTTTTCATCTTTAAGGACATAGCCAGAACTGCAGTAGAAAACTCTGGTACAAATTTTTGTAGCTTTTCCATCAAAATCTAATAGAGTGGAAATTACCCTAAAATCTTTGAGCTGATATTGGATAAATGAACAAGATTGATAAGTGATTAACCCTGCCATTTTCTAATGGTAGGGAAATGAGCAGGATGAATTAAATCATAGACAGTATCTCTATGAATTACAAGACTGGCTGGTGCAGCTTCCACTAATGAAGGCATCATTCAGTGTGAGATTAAAGTAGGCTTTTGCACTTGGTTGCATTAAAATCAGATGAGTTAGAGGTGACTTGGTCTTCTCTTGCCTGCTTTTGGATTTTGTTTGTGATAGTTTCTTAGCACAGAGCAATACAGTTGGCTGAGGTGAACTGTGGAGGTATATGGAGATTACCAGCATATAAATTTCTATCCAGTAATTTCAAGCCAGTTGTTTTACAATGACTGTGTGGGAAATTAGGTGAAGGTCCAAATGCTCATTTCTGCATTTCCATTTCAGTTAAATAGGAAAGAGGTGCTGCTTCTTATGTGTAGACATAATTTCTCAGTTGTTCATTTTGGTAAAGTTATGAGGAGTTCATAAATATTTTTAAATGTTTGCTTTTTAGATACTGAAAGATAACCAGTCTTGTTGTGTAAGGACTACTTACAGATGTGGTATTAGCACCATACTGTCACATTATCTTTTTGTAGGTGTACAGCAGACAGGATTAAGACATCACTTGATTTGGGTATAAAATTTGGAGTCATTCATCACTGGATACTAAGAATTAAATGAGAGCAGGAGCTTGAAGAGTGAATTGTTTCCATGATGGCACCTTTAGCAGTTATCAATACCATCAAAAAACCTTATTGAAGTAAAGGAAGACCCCTGTGATGCTCCAGCCTTGTCTGCCAAGCCAGTCATGACACTGTTAAAAGTTGTTGGTTTGGTCAAGCATGGCTTCCTCTTGATGAAGTCATGCTGATTCCCCCCATTAACATTCTCGTTCTTCGTGTGCTTGGAATTGGTTTCCAGGTTAGTTGTTCCATTGCCTTCCTAGGTACTGAGGTGAAACTGAGCAACCAGTTGTTCCCTGGGTCTTGGTTCTTGCCCCTGAAGAAAGAACTGACAGAAGAGCATAAGAAGAGTGGAAGGTTAGAAGGACAGCATTGGAAAATAAAACAGTGAAAGCTTACTGTATCCCAGTTACCTGTCATCTACAGGACTGCAAAAATTGCACAGTATAGTGCCCATACTGGGTCTGAGTAATGGAGTGTGTCAATCCTCTACTGAAAAGATGTGCTTTATAAGTGAAAATATCTGTAAGAGGTTGCGAGGTTAATTCTTTATTTGCCTCCTTTATTTGGCCAAAGTATCTAATACCTACTGAATGAGAGGCTATTTAAATTGGGCTTTGTGGCTCTTTTCATAAAAAGGACTCAATTTTTTTTAGGTAAAAGATTTCAAGTTGTTGTAGTTGGAACCTCGATATCAAGTCATGCTAGAAAATAAGCTGATCATGTGGAGGATGTAAAAGAATCAACTCCCTGGAAGCTTGTTCTGGCTTCAATTTCTTTCAGTGATATTTGCAAACAAACTGTTTTCAATAATTCAGAATAATTGAAATCTGCCGATGTTGCTTGCTTTCAGTAGGTCTCCAACAAGAGAAGAATCCTGAAGGGTAATGTAGTAGCCATTAGTGACAACTGTGAAAAATGGCCATGTAAGGCCTGCATATCAAAGATGTCTTGATGTTCTGCTGTTTGCAAGGACAGTATTTCAGGAGAATGTACTAGCAGCATAAAAATGATTTTGAATGAGAAGCTGTTAATACATGACCTGAAGTAAATATATCTAGAAATTGCTGTAACCATGTAATTTATTCACTAAACCCACATATATTACTAAGACAGTCTTGAATGCAATAAAAAATAGTAGCCCCAGTAACCTTGAAGGCTCCACTTGAAAATAAATGCACAAAATTGTGTACCTGTTCCTTCTACTTGCCTTTTTCATATCAGAGTCTTAATGCTATTTTTAGTTTACCTAATGCTGCTGAGTCTCCTATTTTAATGCAGTCTTATTCCAAAGGGCATAACAAGGAATAAGTTATCTAGTACTGCTGTCAATACTTAAAAATAATTGCTGTGGGAGTCAAGGAGACTAGTAATAGAAACTGAGATGAATCTTAGTGCAGCAAGACTCCCAAGCATTTGTCATGCTACCTTGCATCTCTACAAAATGTGGTATTTTTTAGATAAAACACAACACTAAATTAAACAGCAAGTTTAAGAAATGTCACTGCCTTGTTATGCAGGTTTTTTTCCTGTTGCACACTTCTGTGCTCACTGAGCACAGTACTTAACATCTTGAAAGGCTACTCTCTACATAAAGCTTAGTGGTAAATGAGTCCTCTTGGGGCAAAACTGCTAAAAAGAAATTAAACATCACATTTCTCTTTAAGATTTGAAATAAAATTTTCTAGTGACTCCAGTGTGCTTCCTTTTTGTTCTTGCCCAAAAGTTTCAATACCTTGTTTATGCCAGAATTAAATGGGCTGGAAGAGACCTCTTGAGGTTCTCTCCTCAACCCAGAAATATGGCATGGTTATCTGCTACAGAACACTGAAGTGAACCATTGCTTTTCATTATACCTACTTCAGGTGGACCACAGTGCAGAATGCATGGGACTGGACAGAGAACAAGACTCTCAAGAGGCAGCATGGTAGTGAGGGTCATTTAGATATTTTAAGAGTAATTGTGTGCATCAAGTTTCTTGTTCTTGTTCATCCTACTGGTTCCAGCCTTACCTAATTTATGCCTAAGTGCAGATGACTTTAGAGAAGCCCCTGTTTAACTATGAATCATAGAAGACCTTAAGCACCGAACAAATGTCTTCTGAATTCGCACAAAAGCCCTCTGTGCTGGTTTCAAAGCAAAACCAGTGAGAGACTCCAAGTCAGAAACACAATTTAATAAGAGGAAAAGAAGTAAAATAAAGTAAAATAAAATAAATGCAATAGTACAAAAAATCACTGACAGAGTCAGAACACAACCTGACACCCTGTTAGGGTGGTAGTAGCAGTCCAGATGAAATGGTCTTGTCGAAGCAGTGATCCTGTAGAAAGGTCTGGTAGCCCTTGTCCTCTGGGAGTCCAGTGGGTGAAGGCTACTGTGCTGTCCTAAACCATGGATTATATCCAGGTGGGAATGCTTGGCTCCTCCCCTTGGACGGAGCATCTCACAATGGGATGATCTCATTCTATGAGTCATGCAATGGGTCCTTGATGGCCCATTAAACAGAGATAGTTCCCAGAGGGAGTTATCTATGAGTCATGTGGCAAGGCATTGTTGGGCCCATTAACAGAAGATAAGGGAAACACTGCCCCACCTGCTTTCAAGGGCTCATGAAGATGGTGATAGAATACATACTTTGGGCACAACTTACATTGTAACCTAGGACACCCTCCTATGTGCCATGAAGCATCTTAAACAGAAATAAAGGCATACGAAATTACAGATATCTCAGTCAGACAGGAGGATAGGAAATTCTGGGAAATGGTGCCTGTTAAGGTGAGAGAATGCAGGGAACAAAATAATTTTGCAGGTAAAATTAAAGAGGAAGATCATTTGGTCCAGATTATTTTGTGTGTCTGCTGTTACACAGATTAATTATTGGTAAATATTAGGTGACTAATATTTTTTTTCATTTTTCAGACTGAAGGTTAGAGTATTGGTGAAAACCGTGTAGCTGCAAAAATGTTGAATAGTGCTTTAAGGAGAAAATCTTCACCAAGGAAACAAATGCAATATTAATGGCTAGAAATATTTGATGTACTAATGAGCTTGAAAATAATTTTGCAGCTTTTCTTAAAGTAATTAATTATGATGTAACCTTAAAATCTACTAGTTTACATACTGGCAAGGGGAGCAAAATGGGACAGAAACTTTCATCCACAAGTAATAGTTACAATATTGGAAAAGGGCATCTTAAGGGATAATATTTTTATAGAAATTCATATTTTTATACCTTGTATCTTCATTGCCTTTCTTATTTAGAGAGTGATGAAACAGAAATATGAATTTAGTATTTATTGAAAATGTTTATTTGACAAAGTAGAGGACCTGAGTAGATTATTCCTCCCATATTTTAAAATTTTTAGTTTAGATAATGAGATTAATTTGCCACAGTAATAAGTACCAAATAAAAGAAAGTGCTATTTGAACTCTAGTTCTTATTAATGTATGCAGAAGTGTTTGACTTCTGTGAAAAGTTTGCATTCAAAACTACCCTGTCAAGCTTTAAATTGTTTCAAACTTGTGGTTTTAGGTGGTTATCAGAAATCTAATACAGCATAATGAAAATTTGCACATTTAATATAATTCTAACGGTTTTTCTTTTCAGTTGAAAGAAATAATTCTATATTCAGAATTTTTAAGTTGTTGAAGCAAAAGGAAGAAAAGCCAGTTTCATGAAATAAAGGAGCATGTCAGAAATGCTTCTTTTTACAGTTTCTGTGACCCGTATTGTTTCTTACAGAGATGGAGAAAACTCAAATGTTAAAGGTTTTATGGCCCATTCTGCTCTGAAGTACTCACTTTAATTCTGATTCATGTTTATATTAATAATTTTGTTGGTTTATCTCTGTTGGTTTATTGCATATTTACCAAGATATGGTCAGTTGTAGAAAACTTAATTTTGAATTGTCACTTTTGAAGAATTCTTGATATGCTGTCATGGTTTACTTTCAAAAATGATACTTTTTTTTGAGCGTTTGGAATTGGTGTGCTATGCTCCAGATTGTAAACACGATGAAAGTTATAATACAGTATAGAACCAGGGAATTTGTGAACTGTTTTTTCATCAGGCTATTTCCCAAACAGCTGGATCTTGAGCAAGATATGTAAAGTCAACCTAAGGATTTTTAGCAAGAGGGATCAAGTATTTCTCTGAGACATTAGCAAGGGTCAGATTATGTGTGATGATATCTGTTCATGGTAGCTGCAGGAATGGAGTTTGGTTAATTGGAGCTCTTTGCTGAAGATTTTCAGTGGGGATTTGCTCGTGCAAGAGGAGTGTCTGTAGTGTAACAGGCTTCTGTACACTTGGGCTGCCTTTGAATACTTTTGAGTTTTCCTCACTGCTCTTTACAAACACCAAGTTCCTTACTCTTTATCCCCTTTTTGCAGGAGAGGAAGAAAATGAAAGATTACCTTAAAAAGATCTTTATACAATTCTGTTGAACTTCAAAGCTTTCCCAATGCTAAATACTAAGATTCAATGACTTCAGCAACCTCAGGAGCCTCAGTGACCCTGTGAAAGCCACATTATGTATGTGATAAAGGTGTGAGTGAAGCAGATTCTGTTGGTGTCAGCCTAGTGCCCAGCCTGACAGTGTCTTGCCACTGTTATTGGGTAATCTCTTCTAGTTAAAGGCTGTACTCATTGATCAACCAGTTCACTGCGGGTTTTTGCAATAAGTATGGAGCAAAGACACATTAAGTGCACATGAAGAAATGCATATGTCACTACTATTTACCAGTTGATATTCATTTTAGAAATTGATGTTTTTATGGATTCAGGGGATCAGCCTGATACTGATTTATGAATTAATATTCATAATCAAATTTCGCATCAATACCATCATTTATTTTGAAGTCTCAAGGCAAGAAGTCTCTTCTTCCCTTTTGAGAAGGAGAAGAATGCTGTTATTAGCATTCAGGTTCATAAAGGAAAAGATCATGAACTCAGGTTATGTGCATTGGTGCTCAGCATCTGTAAATTCGGCGTGTTCTGCAGATGTTCTTTGCAGAAAGGCGAATTAGTATCATTAGTATGCTTCTAATTTTTAAATTTAAGCTTTTTAAAAACTTTTTTTTTTCTTTAATGCTGCAGAACTGTGTCGTTTGGTTGCTGAAATGAGTTGATAAATTATAGACAAGTTTTTTCCTACTGCATTATATGCAGTGGTTCAATTTAAAACTTCAGTTTATTTTAAGCTATCCTCAAACTTAGATTTATTTTAAAATTTACGATATATCAGTGGAAGTACAACAATAATTTTTTACAGTCATGTGCCATGTCCCTTTTGACTAGAACTGCCACATACTTCATTACAAATCAAATTCATTATGATAAACAAATATGGAAAAGGACTTTTACTTCTGATACTGAAGCAGCGTCTTTAATGAGAATTTTTTAAGCACTGGATCTTTTCAGACATGTTACTTGTGTTTATTTTTTTTTCCTTTACCAGCCACAGAAGAAAGAGGATCAGCAATCAGAAACTAAAGCAAGTCCAAAAAAGTCATCAGAACCCACTATTGACCTTTTAGGACTTGGTAAGCAATACATAATTGTTTTTAAATCAAACATAGATATGTAATTTTATATTTTAATAAATATACTTTTTTTCTATGATTACCAAAAGATTAATTTGAAAACCATAAGACTGCATGCTTGAATTTAAAACTATAAAGAAAAATGCCATTAGGATGTGGGTATATCAGTACTTATTTTTGCCAGGGAGAGTAATGAGATCCTGTGGGAAGGGGAAGTTATCAAAGTGATCTTCAAAGGCCTTGTGGATTGTATTATTTCGTTGTTCATAGTACAAATGTACTTTTTAATGAAAATTCTGAGGTCATCTGAATTATGTATCTGTAAAATACATATCATACAATTCTTGTATTACTTAAAAGAACGGTAAACTGTCAGACTGCAGCTGACTAATACCTTGTAAAACTTAATATTTAACTGAAATGGGCATTTCAGTGTTCTGTACTGACTGCAACCATCATTCATTTTTATCTAATCCACCTTTTTGTTTTCTGACTGACAGGTAACTACGGGTTTGTCCTGTAAATAAAATAGTTTCTAGTAAAATAATCTAATTGACACTGTCTGCCTATACTGTTGTGTATAGGCCTTTCTCATAAAATATGTCTTTCATTTATCTAGTGTTGCTCTAAATGTGTTTTTTCCATTTGATGGAATCTTAAAATCGAAATGGAAGAACAAAATATTACAGTATTTTTATTTCCTTTTGAAAGTCAGTGTTAGGAAAATCTTCTACAAGTTGTGAATGGATATTAAGAGTATTCACTTTGTCAGTGTAATGTTTACTCTTAATTTTCTACATCATTTCTACATTATATTGGAGGAGGCTAATAAGTCTTTTAAATGTAATTCTAAAAACTTCACTTTGAAGAAAAATGTCTTGAGTTTTTTTAAATTTCTTGTTTCAAGGTATGAATAATGTGACAAAAGAGTAAATGTTTTCTCTGTTTTAAAATTTACACTCTCATCTGAAATGTGTGGCTTTTTCCCTCTGATGTAGAGCTAACTGTAAAGTACCATTTTTGCATGGGTTATATGTATGTTGTCCATATTTCATTCCAAGAAATTGCTACTATAGGCATGCAAATCTTAATTAACACCGTAGAATGAATGTAGAATGAGCCTATTAAAAAAAAAAAGTAATTTAGACTTGATGGAAAGCTGATTCTCCTTTATTTTCCTTTAGCAGACCAACAACCTAATTAAAAGCTAAAATTTAATCAATATGTGGTTTTGAGATTGCTAGGCTTCTGTATTCTTTTGGTCGTGATTTGAAAAGTATCTTGGTAACACTGTTTTACGATACAATAGTGAACTCAGATTACACTGGCTAACTTGAGATGTAATGTGCAATGAAAATAGTATTATAATTGGTGTTCAACATCTCTGCCTCTTCAGTGAGATACAAAAAGGGCAAAGTTTATAATATGTATGTTAAAACCCCATAATTTTAGAGGAGGGAATGCTTAAAGATCTTTTAAATAACAAATTCAAAAGCAGTATAATAAGCCAGTAGCACTTAGAATCCACTGAGCTGCAAATGAGATATGTGTTAATGAGAGCAGACCTGCATATTTCATTTGAAGAGTTGTCTTTTAATTAGCACCTGCAATAGAAGACTTCAGATAGTCTTAGAAGAGAGGTCACATCAACCCAATGTATCATAGAACCATAGAGTAGTGCAGGTTGGAAGGGACCTCAAATGACCTTCTGGTCCAAGGAGTCCGTGGGAAGGGGAGCATAGAGATTACCTAGCATCCTATCTGGGCACAGCCTGCAAACCTCCAGTGGTGGGAACTCTGCCACATCTGTGGAGTTGTTCAAGTAACTGATCTCACAGTAAAAAATTTCTTTCTTACATTGACAAACTTGTTCCTGTTGCTCTCTGTCTTCCCTATGTGGCTCCATGTGTTGTGAACAGAGAGGCTGTGTCCTCTTCGTAGCTGCCCTTTAAGTACTGGCATACTGGGATGAGAGTCTTCCTGAGCCTTCCCTTCTCCAGGGAGAAAAGACCAACCTCCTTCACTCTTTCCTCACAGAGCAGGTCCTGCAGCCCTTTGGCCATCTTCATGCCTCTCCTTTGGACCCTCTCCAGTCTGTGTCTGGCTTGAATTGTGGGGGCCAGAACTGGACACAGGCTCCAGGTGAAGTCTGGGAAGTGCTGAGTCGAGTAGGATGATCACATCTTTGCCTCAGCAAGTAACACCCCTGTGGATACATCCCAGAATCTCACTCACCTTTTTGGCTGCAGTGATACTGATTAAAATGTTTGATATGTCGTATCAAATAATATTAAAATGGATATGACTGCTTAGCTCATTCTTCTTACTGAGCAGACATTTTTCTAATGAGGATTCATTCTCTTAGGACTTCATTTCTGCGAGTGAAGAACAGTACTAGCTTTTAGTAGGGCAGCTCAAAATCACTTGTGATAGCAGATTAAGTAATTTTAATGGATCAGAATTCATGCTAGAATAATTTTGGCTTTTAGAACAGCCCAGCTTCTTCACAAAGTATTTTCTTGAGTAACCCTTACTGCTAGGTTTGGGTATGGTGTTAGTCCCTGGGCCATTGTTCTTTTTGTCTCAGTAGTGACCTCATCAGAAGGTAAACTTCCTTAGATAGGACTTACCCTATGAAAATTGTAGTTGGACAATTTTCTAAAAGGAAACTTTTCTTTACAAATTGCAGAATTTTCAAGAAAATATGCCTTGGTGAATTGAATCTTTAAATCTTGTAATAGGAGAAGAGGCATAATATGCTCAGTGACTGTACTATCACATTTGTGTTTGTTTTGAGCCCTTCTAAAATGATTCATGTGGTTCCTTTGATTCCCTGATCAGGAGGCTGTTACTGAGATGCTGTTTAGGTACTCACTTTTTGATGATGCAACAACATTCATGTGGTTTGGCTTTTTGATTCAGAATAGATTTTAGTTTAGATCTGCACATACAGAAAGGTGGAGAAATGGACATGTACAAGCTAAATATTGTTACACTCTCTACAAGCAGTAGTGTTAGTATTCTTGCTTTGCAACCCCTAATTCTTTCCCTCTCTTCCCAAGCAGTGGGAAATAACAGCTTATAGGCCTTCTGTAGGCCAAGCCTGAAGGTGCTTTTTTAGTCATCTCTACAATTATTTGGATCTTATCTTACCCATGCTGGAAGAATGCCTTGTTGAAAATGTGGAGACCTAAAATTGACACTAAAATCATTAATATGGGATTTTATGAAATGAATTTTTAATAGGATAATTATAGGAAACAGTCTTCAGTTTGAAAGTCACAGTGTGTAAACCACAGTTCTTCAGCGCTTAAGTGATTGGCAGTGCTGTATTTTCATCTCTGGTGTTAACCTTCTGCTCTGTGCTCTTTTTTGGGTTTTTTTCTTACAAGGTAGATGTCTCCACTTATGACAGGTTAATGTAAACGATTTCATAATAGTTTGTAAAAAATGGTGTGGTAATTATGTACAAATGTCCGTGGAATATTGGAATGTTACACAGGCAGTTTGTGATCATTGTGTTTGCCAAGGTATACCACTTAGAAATTACTTTGACATATAGAGGAAAAAAGAGGGAAAAATAGTATTTTTAAATTAAGTTACCTTACAGAGTTACCAGAAAGAAGAAAAGTGCATTTTACATATTCTGCATCATTTGCCATGTTTAGATGTGCCCTTCATAAAATAAACAATTGCATATTCTGGATTAACCACAGTAGTTACAAAGAACAAGTAGAAGAAAATAGATTTATTATGTTGTTATTTACTGAATTTGATGTGTGAGGCATTTCATTCATCTGACATGGTTGGAGGTAAAATATGATACTCTAAAAGCTGCTTATCTGCTTCTGCATGGGAAATATTCTCTGAAAGAGTTCTCTGAAGTTTTGAGAGCTAATCACCATATGAAATGTGACTGAATGTTGCATAACTGAGAAACGTACTTTTGTCAGGACTGATGGGTAAGTACCAAAGCAGCATGGTTGGTCTTAAGTCAGAAAGTTGCCTTTAACAAATTGTAAAGATACATTCATAAGTACATAAATACCATATGTGCAAGTATAGATCATAAACTCCTAGAATCATAAAATAGTTTGAGTTGGAAGGGACCTTTAAAGGTCATCTAGTCCAGCCCCCCTGCCATCTGAAGATGTAGGGACATCTTCAGATCAGATTACTCAAAGCCCCATCCAAACTGGCCTTGAATGTTTGCAGGGAAGGGGCAGCTACCACCTCTCGGCAACCTTTCACTACCCTCATTGTGAAAAATTTCTTTCTTATATCTAGTCTGAATCTGTCCTGTTTTAGTTTAGAACCATTACCCCTTGTTGTATCACTACAGACCCTAATAAAAAGTCTGTCCTAATCTTTCTTGTAGGTCTTTAGGTACTGGAAGGCTGCAATAAGGTCTCCCTGGAGCCCTCTCTTCTCCAGGCTGAACAGTCCCGATTATTTCAGACTTTCCTTATAGGAGAAATCCCTCTGATCACCTTAATGGCCTTTCTCTGCACCTGCTGCAACAGGTCCATGTCTTTCCTGTGCTGGGGACCCCTTAGCTGAATGCAGCACTCCAGGTGGGGTCTCACCTGAGTGGAGTAGAGAAGTAGAATCCCTTCCCTCGACCTGCTGACCACACTGCTTTGGACGTAGCCCAGAACACACTTGAGTTTCTGGGCTGGAAGCACACATTGCCTGGTCAGGTCCAGATTTTCATCCTCCAGGATTCATAGGTCCTGCTCTGCAGGGCTGTTCTCAATCTGTTTTTCTCCAGCCTGTATTTATAGCATGGATTGCCCTGACCCGGTGCAGTACCTTGCACTTGGCCTGGTTGAGCCTGATGAGGTTTGCATCGCCCCACTTTTTGAGCTTGTAAATATGTTAACGTTTATAGTATTGCTGCAATGTTCAGATTATGCTTAGGAAAGCAATATATCTACCCAAAAGGTACCATTTACTACCCATTTACAACCACATTGAGGCATTATTAGTTTTCTGGCTTTCCACATTTTAGTTTCAGAAGTATTATATAGAAATTGCCACTCTATTAATGCCTTTCCCCTTCTGCAAAGGTTTTAGCAGTAAATAAAATGTTACTAATAGATTAAATAATTCTGCGATAATTTTGACCAGACAGACCTTTTTACCTTTTTAAATCTTTGTCCCAGGTTTTTGTTGGAGCTATTGACCTTTTTCTCTCAGTTCTGCCTTTCTAGTAATTTGGTGTAAAAAATAATCATATGCATATTCTCTCTATTGAAAGGCTTGGTATGGCTGCCATAAATGATTGTATATATAAAAATACATGGCTGCTTAGTAACAAAGTTCCTGTAAACAGCTTGGTCCACGAAAAAATGAGTTTCAGAAATGCGGAGTTTAAGACCAGATGTGCTTTTTTGCTGTTTCCTCTCCTGCTGTCCCTTTGAAGCCCTTCTGCTGGCCTTTCTCACTATTGGTGCAGATAAATATACCAAGAATTGATGATGTATATGAAAGCTATGATGTATATGAATAACAGAAGCCAGCGATGAATTGGAAATTGTCATGTCAGGGATTAATAAAATCTATACAGAAAAAAACCTGTAAAGGTAAACTTCACTGGAACCCTTCACTATATAATTAAGTACATCCTGGTAAATAGTTTTTGTTTCTGCTTTCAAACTGAAACAAGACTTCCTAATCTGAAATCAGAAGCATCATCTGCTGTTACAGTGTGGCAGACAGCAGTCAGATATCATTTGTAATACAGTCATAAACTGTAAGAAGAGAAGTTTTGGAACCACATGTAGGAGCAAGGGTGAGGAGCAGCATCTATTGACTCTTTACATTCCGTTCTCTGAGCATGGAAGCTCTGCCTTGCATTTTCTCTCATTGCAGTGGTTTTTGCTACATCCAACATTTCATTCCTAGATATGAATGCATTCTCCAGAAAAGTGATGGAAGTACTGTTTCTCAAAAGCTAATTGTTTCAAAGTAATCCTGTGATGGTTGAAGCTATAAATTTCTCAAAACAGAAACAATACTCAGACAGGCCCATGTAACTTTATCTGACGTTTACCTGTTCTCTGGAAAGGCCACAGCTGTGTTTCCTTCTGTCATATACACACCACTTCTTCTAATTGGGTTTTAATGGTAGGTACAAGTTGAATGAATAGTGATATGCTTAGAATAAATTAAAACTGAGAACTCTGCTGAAGTGTCTTTGTTATAATAGAGAAATATTTAAAATGAGAAGAGAAGGAGGAAATACATCCTAATCCATGGCCTGGTGTGTTGAAGTTGAGACTATCCATAATCTCTGTATAAGAACTGTGAATTATTATGTTGAAAAACAAGACTGTACATGCCTGCATGCAAATGTATTTAAATGGAAGCACTAATATTGCTACAAGTAATAAAGGGAGTGAAAACACTGTTAGGTTTTTTTCTATATTCTGAAACTTAGTTCTTTCAGTAGGGAAGGGGGAAGGTTTTTGGAGTCACTTTTTAATAGGTATAAATATTCCAACCATTACATTGGAGAAATCAGTAAAACAGAATCATCTATTAATACTATTTATACAGGCTTAAAACAGTGTTGTAAACAGTAATTCAAAATGTCTGGTTTCTGCATCAGTGGAGACAGGGAGGTATTCATTCAGTAAGAGATGAAAGGCGTGCATTACCAAATAATATTCTTACAGAAGAAATCTATCAAAAATCTGGGTTTTCATAATATTAGTTTATAAGCAGCATATTAAATGCTCAGAAGATACTATATTTTTGCAAAAGGATTCTGTCATGAATGTTCTAAATATGTGAAATGCTTGTTTCAGTAAATGATTGCATTTAAATTTTCAGTCTTCTATGTTAAACGCCTTTACATTCAGGGAATCTAAACTACTTTGGAATATGACAAGAGATATTTTTTTTTTTAATACATATGCCTGACTGAGAAAATGAGAACATTAAATTATTAATTCCTGACAGTCCTTTCGCTTGAAAATTATGCACAGTTCATTCCTAAATTTATCTGAAACAGTGAACCTTTGGGGAGATGTTTTTGGAACTGCCAGTCTGCAGAATGACCTCAAAAGAAACTTATGCTTAAATGGCCAGTACATTTATTTACACACATCTCAAAGCACTAATGTGCATCAAATGGTGCAGCAGATTATACATATGGTCATTTTGCTGTCTGCTGGCTTCCATTCATCACAAAAAAGGGAAGGATGAGACCTTTGCATTAAGGTGTAAGTAGCTCTGTCATAATCATATCTGAGTTTGTAACTTTGCTTTCAGAATCATTGCTACTGCAGTCCCCCAGCAAAGTCAAATCATAAAGAGCAATAAAACTAACTGAGGTGGCTACTTCACATTCCTCAAGCCACTCACTTTTTACTCAGCATAGAAGATCTAGTAGTGTCAACTCATTCCCACGGCCACTTTGCCGTCATGGAAGGCAGACAGAGATGAGAAGGCATCTGTCATGGTTTGACCCCAGCTGGCAACTAAGCCCCCCACAGCCACTTGCTCACTCTCCCCATGGGATGGGGAAGAGAATCAGGATGGTAAAAGTGAGAAAACTTGTTGGTTGAGATAAAAATAGTTTAACAGGTAAAGCAAAAGTTGTGCATGTAACCAAAGCAAAACTAGGAATTCATCCACCACCTCCCATGAACAGGTGGGTGTTCAGATATTTCCGGGAAATTTGGGCTCCCATCATGTGTACCAGTGACTTGGGAAGACAAATGCCATCACTTCAAAGGTCTTCCTCCTCCTCCTCCTTCTTCCTACTGCTTTATATACTTATCATGGCACCATGTGTGGGATATGGAATATCCCTTCGGTAGGTGGCATCACCGGTCCTGTCTGTGTCCCCTCACAACTCCTTGTGCACCCCCAGCCTCCTCACTGGTGGGGTGGGGTAGGGAGCAGAAAAGACCTCGACACTGTGCAAGCACTGCTTGGCAATAATGAAAACATCCCTGTGTTATCAACTCTGTTTCCAGCACAAATCCAAAACAGAGCCCCATACTGGTTACTGAGAGAAACATTAAATATATCCCAGCCAAAACCAGCACAGCACCTGTGGGTAATGGTCTTCTGAGTGGATTGTTTCAGAATGCAGTCTTATGACGTTAGTAGCAGGGTACTGTTTTCAGTGTACTGTAATGTAGGGTTTTTGGAATACTGCCCCTCCTGTGATGTATAAACAGCTGTGCCAGTCATGACAGTGTTTCTTTTGCAGAGAAGGTTTTGACTTAATTCAGCTTGTTTGTTCTACCAGAGAAGTCTGACTTCTGCTCTGAGATTGGTTAAATTTAGACTTGACTTCTTCTATTGCCTAAAAAAGCTTCTTAAACTCGCTGTTAGGACTATTCGGTCATTATAAAGTTCAGCAGAATCTAGAGTCACCTTTGTGTTTGTAAAGCTCTATATGATAGCAGCCTAGTTGTGATATGCTTAGGTATAAATTTATTAGCCAATTCTCACCAGTTTTTCTTGAGCAGCTTGAAATCAAAAGAGAAATGGTTGCTCTGTTCCTTAAAAACACTTCTGTGATCTTTTTGTCCCTGTGTCTTTTGAAGTACTTTATTGCATATTATCTTTAAAGCATAATTCCTTCTTTTTTGTCCTGCATGCATCCACTTTCACCTAGATCAGTAAATGTGTTCATGTGTTAAAGTGGCTTACAGACACCAATGCTCAGAGAGAGAGCCATAGGCTCTTATGGATAATTAGCTCAGTGTGCCTGGCAGGTGTGTTCATATGGAGCTATAGAATAAAGTCTGTGCAAATTACTTTTGCAGAAGGAGAAGAATGGACTTTTTTCCTAATGGCAAAGTTTATTTATGTACTCTTGAGTAAATTAGTATATCAGTAATAACTTCATGGATTCTAAAATGCAAATTTTAATTCCAGAGCACAGATGAGTGTATTTTGTCTGATACATGGCTACCAAATTTGGACCTTCTCAGTAAGATGTCTATTTTTAAAAATCTCACTAAAAATGTTGGTGTGCAGAGACTCCTGAAAAATGAGTAGTGTGTACTGTTGTTGGTGTGGTTGTCCTTAGGGAAGTTTTAAGTGGGTGTTTTTGTCATTGGTTGTTTTTTGTTTGGTTTTTTTCTGAAGGACATTAATGTGCCATCTTCTTTGGGAAAGAAGTCTTTACAAAATATGAACAATATCACAGTCTGAAAAGTATCTCAGAAATTGTGCATGTCTTTGATGGGGGCAGGGTAGGAGGGAGAATAGACAGCTTTAATTATTCTCATGGTGTTAAGATAGTAATAATTTTTACTTTAAAAGTGATTCTGTTGCTTTTTTAGATGGTCCAGCTGAGGCATCTGTAACAAATGGAGGCACTGCTGCTGTCACAGCATTGAATGATGACTTGGATATCTTTGGCCCAATGATCTCTAATCCTTTACCAGCAGCTGCAGTACCTCCTGCTCAGGTAACATTTAATGACTGTATTTAGTTATATCTTTGTGTAAATATGTGCATGCACATGTGTATTTTCCTTCAGGGAATTTTTCATTCACGCAGAAGGAATGCACATTTCTCAACACATCTGAAGCACCTTATGACTGGACATGCTTAAACTGTAACATTGATATTTTTCTCACCTCTTCAAGCTTCTGTACTGCTTGGATATAGAAGTAGATGATGTGGTCTTTCCTTCTGGTTATCCAGCTAAATTGGATTCTGTCTTACCCTGGTGATGGTAGTAATGCTTTCTTCTCATTTATATTCTTTTGTCTTGTTCTTTTTTAATAGGTATTGCTGAATATAACTTTATGTTCTCAGATTATTGGGCATCAAGTCATCATTTTTAAGACCTCTTATTGCTTTGTGATGCTGATATTTAGGAAAGGCTGCAGCAGATGCTTCTCTCTTAGACCTGCTAAAAAATTCGGAGTCTAAGGTTTCATACTCAAAATCAAGAAAAATTACTATTGCTACCTGGGTTGATCTGTCTTTTTTCTCATCTTGGAACTTGTATGTCTTGCTTTCCTTAAGGGAGAGTAGCATAACTCCTGCACCTGGCCTCCTCCTTACAGCTGTGATAGTTTGGAAGCAAACCCAACATCATGCCTCCTGTAGCCTGGAAAGGCAGCTTTGGGACACACAAAGAAACTGCTTGAAGCTGCAGCTCTCCTAAAGTAGCTGTCCAACTCAAAGAGCAAGGTGTTGGTGACGGACATGTGCAGGCTTCCTTAACCCAGACTGGCTTCTGAGAGGGACATTTTGGAGTAGTGGTGGGCTAACTTCCCCATCTGGGGTATCATGTTAAGGTCATTTAGAGGCTTTATTTTGTGTAGGGCTTTCTGTCCCACTCTGCTGAACCAGAAAGAATTGTGTGTAGTCTTGAATTTATGATTTGGGGACATGTGATCTGTGCTTGTTTTTCTTCATTCTTTAGTTTTCATAGTATGTACAATGGAAGGGATAATGATGAAACTGAATGCCTCAAAGTAGATACATGTTATTCAACAGATATTATTTGTTATCCTTTGCTCTCCCTTTCCCTGCTTGCTGCTGAGGGCTGACTCTGTGCAACATGCTAGACAGGGTTTCAAAGGCTGAAACCACATTTCTTTTTAAACATAATGCTACAGATAGAGCAAACTTCCCACCATGTGTTAAGCTACCATAAACGGTGAGGGAAATAACATGTATATTTGCATTTAGATTTGGATGTGTTAGCTAAAATTGCAAAGGAAATTGTTGGTATAGATTTTCTTATTTCTTGCAGAAGTCTCTGGTCAAAGTACCAGGAACAACAGTACTTGAGTGCTTGTTGTCTGCTATTCTAATGTCTTATGTCAAAATTGATCTCTGTAGAGCTAGATGTGAAAAGCAGTAAACCCTTTCTAGCTTCCCTGTGTTTTTAATTTATTACATTTGGGTGTAGATTGAGTAAATTCAAACCTAGAATCATGAAGTTTTCATTTGGCCTCAAAATAAATGGGCCAGTGGTAGTACTGTACATAATGGGTAGCACTGTTTTCTGGTTTTTCTCCCTTTCCAGCCATTCTGAAGGTGGAAATGATGCCTTCTGTCTTCTGACTTACGTAGTTACTGCGTGTCCAGGAGAAAAGAGCAGCCTGAGAAAGAAGAGAAAAGTCTTCTTTTGTTTCTATTCCATGGACATGTGATATGACCTGCTGGTTAAAGAATTATTTAGCTGTAGAATGCAGGAAATCCAAAAGAAGGCTAAATATTTAAGAGTGAAAAAAAGCAAAGTGAAGGGTGATATCCTAGGTGATGATGACTAGTGGTGGGTTAAATGATGGAGTAGCTGCTAAAGCATACAGAATTGTATGTGTATATATAACATTTTAAATGCATTTCTATGATAAAGATTTGGTCACTGGACCTTTTGTGAGAGGAATATTTTGACATGTTCATCTTTGTGCTTAGTTCCTAGACTAAGTATGGTACTTACTAAATTGATTAAACAGTGGTAGAAAGGACAATACTATTCTCAATATCTGGTGAGTATCATCTTGTTTATATACTAGAAAGCATGAATATATTCACTTGCTGTAAACAAACCTGTCCAGATTTGTAGTGACATTTTTCTTTCTTCTGAATACTGTAATCAGGAGGAACAAACAGAACCCTCAGCAAGCATTTTTTTTATCAAGCACACGATCCTTATGGTGTATTGCAAGATTTAATTCTTGATTATCTTCCATTTTTAATCAGTAATCTCAAAGAAAATGTAATGTAATCAAATAATCTCTACAGATAAGAGACAGGAACATGGGTAGGTAGCAGAAGACAGTTTTCTGATGGTGACTGTGTGGGTTACTTACTAAAGTGGGGCAAAGAGAATATTATTCTGTTTTTCTTCAGGATTATCAAGACCTTGCATGAGTTCTGTTTCAGGATGGTGGGGTCTAGTGTGGGGGGTGGGAACTGAGGCTGAGCAGGAGTTGCCTCTCATTTAGCAGTGCTATGAGTATTTTGGAAGATCTTTCTCCTTGCAACATGGATAAATGTGTGAGATTCAGAGAAGAGTTAGGAGAACACAGGGTGCCTTATTATAAGAGGGTTTAAGGACTTGGTCTGTTTAAATTTCTTGAAGTAAATAAGAGGTGTGAAATTACTTTGTACGAGGCTGTAAATGGTGAAGTGGGCATGAACTCAGATCAGCAGTTGAGTAACCTTAACATTCAATTCCTGTGCTTGAAATTGGAAAATTTAAAGTAGAAGTCCATGGCCAAACCTTTACTTGAGCTTGTTTGAGTATTTTTTAACAGAATGTATTGAAATTTTAAAAAGTTGAGTAGAAGAAGGAGATCAAATGTGATATAGCGTGGCTTGCTTTCTCACTGAGATATTTACCATTATGTTCTGCATTGTAGGTGTGTCTGAGGTGCCACAGTAGAATTTGAGAGCTTTTCGTCTGAAAAAGAAGGGAATTTATTGATGCTTCTGAAACTGATCTGTATGACCCTTGAGTTTTCACAAGATTGCTTTTCTTTTCCATTTTAACCTGAAAGGCAGCATTTAATGCTAAATGCAGTCTGTTTTATGGCACTGTGGAGCACAGAAATGTCTGTTTGAATGTTTTATTATGAGACTGAAACATCATGATGCCTGCAAAACTTAGGATTTATGTCCATTGTCATAGCCAAGAGAAGTTTTTCAAGTGAAGACAAAAGCCTTTGTTTCTCTTTTTTCAAATGTGACTTGAGCATTGATGATCATGAGCACTTGAACTCTGCTTTCAGATATGTATCTTTATCACAGTTTTCAAAAACATATAAAATGTTTCTTCCCACTGTTCTGTATAGCTGGATGCTAATGCAAACTGTTGAATTTGTGAAGGACTGGTAAAGAACAATATGTGGCAGAGTAATTTTTGTAATAGAATTTTGCCTATTAGCAAACTCAGGGGGCTTTAAGAGTTACCTCAACAGCTCCTACAGCAGAACTAGATAAAAGGCATGCGCTATAAATTATGTGTTATTCATGGGCACAGAAAAGAAAGAAGAACATTTCATATGTTTAATGATGTTTTTTCAAGTGAAGTGGACATAGCTAAATTATAGGTAATAGAATAGGGTTTTTTGTTAAAACAATTTCCTAAATTGTTTTAGCCAGACGTTAATTTCAAATTTTGTATATATCTTCCAGCAAGAGTGTGATCTTCATTCTTCAATGAAATTTGTAGGGAGGAAGAGAAGGGGAGAACTGTGAGGTATTGAGATTGGAAGTATTAATTCAGTGAAATATTTATATAAGTCTTTCACCAAGGAGGATAATAAAATCCAGTCAACTTAAGCTTTTTTGGATTTTGTGTGTGTGTTTGTGTCTGTGTGGGCCTGATTTGAATTGTACTGTATTGGGAGCTGAGAATCAGTTCAGTGGCTACAAAAGTGTATTTTCGTAGAAATGGTGTATGTTTTTCAATGATTCCGATCTGAAAAACTTTGGTGGTGTATTTTAGATAAAGAGGTTTTCATAAATACTCGTTTTTCCCTGAGGTTAGGGAAACCTAGTATGGTTGCCGCAGACTGGCAGACAAGATTCAACTTACTAATCAGTTTTGGTGATGTTAATGTGTCGAAGTCCTCAGATTTTATGTAAAAATGCGTTGTTTCAGAAGTTTTCTTCATCGTGGGTATTATTTAAGCAGGGTCTTTCTGGAGAGCTATTTAGTCCTATTCCAATATGATCAGTTGAAATGTTTATAGCTTCTGTTCATGTTTATTTTACCCCATCCATGTTTTCAGGTATGCGAAAGCAAAAGTTTCATTCCTTCAAATGGAGTTAGAGCAAGTCCGTTGCTCCAGGTTGCTCCAGTGACAGGCCACCCCAGGAGTTCCGTTGCTCCTGTGACTACAGGCTGGGCAATAAGTGGATTGAGATCCGCCCTGCACAGAAGGACTTGGGGGTGCTGGTGGATGCAGGTCTGAGTATGAGCTGGCAATGTGCACTTTCAGCCTGGAAACCCAACAGTATCCTGGGCTGCATCAGGAGAAATGTGACCAGCAGGTCAAGGAAGGTGATTCCCCAACTCTGCTCTATTCTCATGAGACCCTGACCTGCAGTGCTGCATCCAACTCTGGGGCTCCCAACACAGGAGGGACGTGGACCTGTTGGAGCAGGTCCAGAAGGGGGCCACAAAGATGCTCAGAAGGATGGAGCAGTGATCCTGTGAAGTGAGGCTGAGACAGTTGGGGTTGTTCAACCTGGAGAGGAGACAAGACTCTGGAGACACTTCAGAGTGACCTTTCAGTATTTGAAGGTGGACTACAGGAAGGATGGGGAAGGACTTTTTTTCAGGGAGTCTAGTGACAGGACAAGGGAAGATGGCTTCCAACTGAACAAGAATAGGTTTAGATTAAATATTAAGAATAAGTTCTTTACTGTTTGAGTGGTGAGACTCTGAAACAGGTTGCCCAGAGAAGTTGTGGATGCCCCCATCCTTGGCAGTGTTCAAGGCCAGATTGGACAGGACTCTGAGCAACATAATCTAATGAAGTCAGGTGACCTGCCCATGTCAGGGGGTTGGAACTTGATGATTTTTAAGGTCCCTTCCAACCCAAACCATTTATGAATCCATAATTATACTCTCTTTATATTTACTGTTAAATAGTAATTTACTACTATATTAAAGGTATTTTAAATGCCTTAGGTGGAGCACAGTGGAAGAGCTGGCATCATACTCCAGAATCAGAAGAAGTCAGCTGAATAGAGTCTAGAGGAACAGAAATTTTTTTTGAGTTCTAGAGAAGGGAAATCTGAAGAAGGAGTTAGAAATGGGACTTCAGGGAAGATAGATATTTTCAAGCCTAGACGAGGATGATTGCAAAGGAAACACTATATTGCTTTTTGTGAGTACTGGACCTGTATCAAAAAATAAAGTTGAATTTTTAATCTTATTGTAAGGTTAATTATGGGTTTTGGATATGATCTGAAAAAGTGATAGAAATCTTAATCTGACTTTTTCAGATGTTGCTGATAATTCCTAAAAGCAAAAGAACAAATGAGTTTTCTCAGTGTTTTTCTTTGTGAACTGAATATAGTTGAGTGTTCATTTCCTCATCAGTTATTACCAGAAAATAGCAGTTGATTAGTTTTAATGGAACTGGATAGATGTCTAAAAACAAAATTTGCAAAATCAAAACCAGGAAGAGTTGAAATAAACATGAGTCCATTTACAAAGCAAAGATAAAAAAGAGTAAGTAGTGTATACAGAATTTAAGACCTTAATAAGAATTTAAGACCTTAAAATACTTAGTACCTTGCTTACGTAAGAATAATTATGAACTAGGCTGTATTTTCCCTATGCAGGTAGCTCTTCTAGCCAGGAGAGAGAGATTGAAAGTTTTGTGTTGGGTGATAAATAACCATACAAATGGAAAACAGTAGAGGCCTGGCTTTTCTACAGGCCATCCCTGCTTTCCTAGATACCAGCCAGAACCAGAGACCTGCAGGTAGCAGGAAAGTGCACATGTGCTTTTTTCTCTCCAGCAATCCTTCTCTCAACTCCATGTGTCCCACTGTCCACTTCCCTCTTTCATTTCCTCTGTTGCCAGCTTTCTTTCAATTTGTAGGAAAAATTCTGTTGCCCTAATATCATGAAACTGCTTATCGGTATGATTCTTAAGCACCTGATGAGCATTTGGGTTTAGCATAATGACTGTCTGAGAGTACTGTGTAGGAAAATGATTATATGAATGCCAGGTGTTTTTTTTACAGAGGTCTTGGGTAGCATGACAATGTTAGAGATACAAAAATCATGTCAATGTTGGTTGTTTTTTCACTTGGATGCCACCTGCTGTTTTCTTGCCATGTATTTTGCATAACCTTCCATTTATTCAGCTGATGAACACTTCAGGGAGTGCTTGTCCAGTGCTTTGGCTCCTTTGAGGGTCTTCCAAAACCAAACCAAATGAAGAGACATTAAGTGAACATTTTAATCTTAGGTTGTAAACATAACATGATCAGACCTCCAGATTTCCAGCTCTGCCTTCTAGAGAAAAGCAAACCCCATCCTTGCTGTCTGCAGGCAGCAGAGGGGAAGCCCCCTCTGTTCACCCACTTGCACTGCTCCTGTGTCCTCCTCCCTGCAGCCTGCTGAGCACGGCTGTCACACAGGGGCTGTCCTAGGCAAGCGCCATGGGAGATCCATGACAGCAGGGAACAGTTCAGTCATGAGCCTGCCTGGATGTATGCACAGGAAAACAAGTACTGCTGCTCAGGATGGGCCTTTACCTGAACGTACTGTTAAATCTGATTCTGGTGTTTTTAAAGACTGGTTATGTCATACTGATAAAGAATTGCCTCAAATAGAGAGAGATTCCTACTACCCACTTAAATAAAAATTGATTTGCTTTGCAATCAGAAATTATTGTGAGAAGGAAGAGGAAGAAACTTCTTTAGTATGTATAGAAAGAAATTGGTAATTTAATTATACACTGGCCAGAGAGGTTTCACAAGGTCTTTTTTTGCTTTCCCTTTGTAGTGCTGTCAGCCCACTCTTGGTTGCCCACTAAGTCCTATTGATTTTGGCTCAAATTGTCTGTAGTATAAATGCAGGTTTTTCACTTTCCAGAAAGTTCCCATTGTTTGGTCTTTTCTCTTCCGTTTCTACAGCAGTTTTGGAAAATTTTCACCATCAACTGTGTGAATATGCACTCCTTTCTCTTGCTGGTTTCTGGCAAATTTAGCTGGTAACAGAATTTTTCTGCGTTTTTTGGGGGTTTTTTCCCCTGATCTATGGCACTGCCTTATGCTAGAGGTTTTAGCACTTCAGAAGTCACACTTCATGTGTTTTTTGAAGCTGCATATTGAAAATCTGTATTGTGATGTTTGTAACAAATCCAGTGTGACCATAGTGGACTTTCCAGGGCTTAAGTCAGCAGCACGCCAGCAAAAGCAGCAGATCGGAAATAGTTGCTTTAAGGAAGATTATTAGGGGTGTTCCATATCTGTGTATTTTGTGGTGTTCTCTTGTCTGTCTGACAAACTTGGGTATGAGATCTCAGTAAACAGACCTGGTTACATGTTGAGTTCATTGACAGTGGTATTCCAAGGAAGATTTTCCTTTAGTGTGGAAAAGAGTTGAAACTCACACAGGCTGTGGATGCAGTAGGTATATGCTAAGCAGTTGGGGATCTTTTAGCTGGACTAAAATAAGGCCATATTTTAAGTATGATTTGCAGTCCTGGCACTTTTTCACTGTGCATGCAGTTGATTTGCATTATAAATTCCCACTGGTAACAGGATGAGTTGTGTATTTTAAGGAATATAACAAGAACCTATGTGTTGCCTGGTTCCAGGAGAAAGCCCCATATGGAACTGTATGGGTATGAGCAGCAATGTAACAGCACTGAGAGACACCTGGATGTAATTTGTTTACAAAACATTCTATTGCAAGAGCAATGCAAAGCCTGCCAGCCTTGCCTGTATTTTAGTTTTTCAGTTGTAGGTTGCAGTAAGTTTTAGATAATTATGCTTTCTCAATAAGTGAAACGACCTTAAAGAACTCTAAGCCAATTATAAACAGTGTATTTTAGAAATTTTATTACTTGAAGAAGATAACCAAAATTTTGCCTTTTCTCCAAAGATACATTTCAGAGCACTTAATCTTTTGTTTTAGCTCTTCTCTAATCTATTTCTGCCTATGAGAGGATTAATGAGATGTGAATTTTAATCTCCTTATTGATTTCCTAATTATTTTTCATAATCTAACTCCAGCTCTTGATTTAGGCTTCTCACTGATGAAAAATGTAGAAGCAACAGGAATGAATAATCTGTATGTGTATGCCCTGAAGCTGCTTGAGGATTTAGTTTTCTTTGTTTTGTAACTTCCATCTGGTCTGATGGTCTTTTCATATTGCCTGTACTTCTTTTTTCTGTGTTTAGTCATATCACATACTTCTAAATTCTCGTTCACTTAAATTTAGTTTCTGTAAATTAATGAGATTTTATTAAGTTGAGGGGCAAGGCTGTACAGTAAGTATTTAACGTCATCTTTTGCTGGTTTCTTTCAGTAGTCTATCTTATCTTTTATTTCCCAGAGCACTTCCACTAAACCAGCAGCTACCACTTTGTCTGGAGCAGCCGGGGATCTTGATCTATTTACTGAGCAAACAACAAAATCCGAAGAGTCAGCGAAGAAACAACTGTCCAAAGACTCCATTTTATCACTGTATGGCACAGGAACAATGCAGCAGCAAAATGCTCCGGGTAAATAATGTTGTGAAGGTTTCTGTGCAGTCCTATTTTTAATCTTTATCTAGAAAAGTTATCTTCTACAAGTATAAAGCTAAAGTTGGATACCTGCTAACTATATTCAAATGAAGGTTTTTATTCTCAGCTTTTATAAAACTGAGAAAAATTACTGAAATGTAATATGGATGCTAAAGAAAAACATATATGTGACTTTAATTTATTTGTAGCTGTTCAAATTATCAAGTGTACAATTTACTGAAAGATTTGTAAAGTCTGCTTCTGCCATGTAATTCGTCAGTGTGGGTCTGAGTCTCCAGTATGCAGCCAGCAGGCTGTCAAGATCCCTACAGAACTGTCAGAGCTTTGGTTTAGCTGTGTTTGTGTGAACACAAAGACCTCCAATACAGCAATTGAAAGATTCTGGTTCACCACAGGGATGCCAAACATTTGGCAGTTAATCTTGTGGCGAGTCCCATTCCTTTGAGAGTTTTAAAGCAATTTTTTGCTTTTACCAAAAGCTGTATTGGCAGCACTGACATACAGATGGACAAAGATATCCTTACAATTATTTTGGTGCACTTCTGACTTGGGGATGGGGGAGGAAAATGACGAGACACTTCTACTGAAATCTTCCCTTCTCTGGTTACAGGTATGTTCATGGGGTCGTCTTCTATGCCATTTACCACACAACCATCAACTCACTTTCAGGGCTTTCCAGCCATGGGAGTTCCTGTGCCAGCAGCAACTGGGATGATGGGAAACATGATGGGACAATCAGTGCCAGTCATGGGACAAAGCACAGGTGTGATGGTAGGCATGGGAATACCCAATGGATTTACTGGTACTGCACCAACTAGTGTGATGGGACTTCCTCAGACTGTCGTTGGACCTCAAGGTGGAATGGTGGGACAGATGGTCACACCACCACAAAATAAGTATGGATTGCAACAAAACCAACAAGCTCAATGGAACCTCTCCCAGGTAAAGACTGGCCATTCCCAGACAAATGTGCTTTAGGAAGGATGATGCTTTTCGGATACAAAATATATGGCTGCAGGAGGAAGGTCAAGTGTAGCCAAGTTAAAGACTAGTGGACTGTGAACTGCTCAGAGGCACACGTTAACAAACCAGTGAATAATTCAATGAAAGATTACTACAAAAGCAGAGAATAATTTTGCCAAGGTAGACCAAACTCAGTTCTCTGCTTCCACAGCTCTTCTCAGCCTGTCATCAGAGCCAGCCAAGTAAGAAGCTTAGCTCAGCTAGAGTTACAAAGTTCAGAAATGTAAACACAGCCTTATAGCTAAAAGTGGAATTTACCTGCTTGAGGATAGCCATTAAGAATGAATACTTTCATTCACAGATTTCAGGATAAATTTTGGTGGAATGTGAAGTGCTTTTACATTTTCCTGTAGATAATTTGCTTAGGTGCATCTGTTATTTATCTGTAGCATTTCCATCCTATTTTTAAAACATGTTTAAAAGGTTCTCTAGAAGGGCTAATGTACATGTAGTACTGTATTTGTAGATTTTCCAAGGAAACATCTTGAAATCGGGTATTTGAGTGTTTATTGGGGCAGGATGAGGCAGAGGGATCAGACCTAAATTACTCCCTTGGAATTCAGCATGGATGATAACAACTATTTTTTTCATACTATTGTTTGCGTTATGATAACAATATAATAATTCCATGCAGCTTACTTAGTAATGCAGGAAGAGAACCTTAGTGACTGACTTAAATTGGATGATATGCATTTTTACTGTTCTGCTCCGTCTTACGGTGTGAACATTTATGAAGGTAAACAGCATTTCCTACATGGATAAAACAGCCCCTGTTTGAAAATACAGGCTGTCATTCTGCTTTGAAAAGTAATTCTTAAAGGTGAGAATTTCAAAATGTCAGATCAAAAAAAATTGTGGATGTATTGGTGGCAGTTTCTTCCTAGGTAGCTAGCTTTAAAAAGGCCCATATCGACTTTGAAATTAAAATCTTGCCTCTTATCAATTAGATCTTAAAAGTTGACTCCTAGAACAAGCTCATGGCATGTTCCTGTACCCCTTGCACATCAGATGTCAGTATGATGACATTCCACAGTCTGCAGAACTGTGATCTAAACTCTGACTCTAGTTGAAAGGGGGAGACCTTGCTTTACCAGACTAACGTGTTTTATATAGTCTGTTGCTTAAAAATTCTACTCCAGAAGAGATGAACCACTGGGTAAAGCTTTCATCAGCTTGTTTTATATTTCCAGGTTCAGTGGTAGCTTGTTTTCTGCAGATACGGTTCTGTGTGAAAGCACACAGAACTTCATTTTGCCCGGAAATACTAGTTTGCAATTTTAAGTAAATTTTTCACCAGTGTTTCAGTTTCAATTTTGCATGCTGGTATTATTTGCTCATGTTTAAATGAGCTCTGACTTTTATCTAGTGCTGCCTTTAGGTTGAATCAAATCTTACTTATCCAACATCTCTGTTCATTGGCCCTAATTATTAATTGCTCCAAATGCTCTTTTGCTCTCAAACTCATTTTGACATTGAGCACTTAAAATTACAGTGACTAGATATTTGTAGACTACAAATAGTTTTGCAACAGCCCTGAAGTGCATGTGCTGAATTTTGAATTCTTTCCCACCTTTAACTAAATGTTAAATTCATGTGAATTTAATTTCATGTGGATTATTTTACTCTTTTTTTTAAGGAATTGCAGTATCTTGAGTAGATTCTTTAGGAAAGATGGTTAGATAATACTCAATACTAATTTATAAATCCACCTCATTCTTTGTTGATTGTCACCTAAATGGACAATTCCTGAAAAAAATGGTCAAGATTATGAAGTCTCCAAAGAAATGTTGCTGGGAAAAAAAAAAACTGGAGCTGCAAGTGCAGACAAGACTATATTACTGGCTTTGATGTTTCTTTATTCAGTTGCTACAGTTTTGTTCTTTAGCTTTCAAACTGTGAAAGCAAACTTTTACCAACCAGCCGCACTGGCCACCTTCTTCACATGCTGTCAATTCTCATGTGACACATACACCAAATGCTGCAGCCCATCAGTTGATGTATATTGGTGGTTGAAGGGCTGCAGAAAACCTGGTAGTGTGAGAAAAAGCTTAGAAACTTAGATGGAGTCAATATTTTTATTTAATGAAAAATATTTTTAGGGAAATGTACTTGTAACTTGGTGGCTGGTTGGAGGCAGGACTGCTTTTGGCTAGCAGCGTGCTGTGTTTCACTGCCAGTGCTAACCAGGCTTGTGTGTGTGTGTGTGTGTGTGTGTGTGCTTTGCAGATGAATCAGCAAATGGCTGGAATGAACCTCAGCAGTTCCAGCAACGTGATGGGCTTTGGCCAGCCCCCCAGCACAGCCGCAGGATGGACTGGAAGCTCCTCTGGCCAGACTCTCAGCACACAACTGTGGAAATGAAAGTTGCAATAGAAATCTTTCCCAGAACAGCCACCTAACATTCCTTGTTCAAATACATTTACTTTTGCTGTTCCTTCCATGTACATATATATTCTTTTTCTTTTTCCCCAGCTGTTCAGATTAAGAATATAACTGACTGACCGTGTTGTGGTCTATATTGATTTAAATTTGATGTAGTGAAAAGCAGATCAAGAATATATTTATACATCATTGGAAGCATTTTCATACAATGCCTATGATTTCATAGACCATATTAAGAAGCTGCTTAACCACATACTGATTTCTTTTCCCCTCAAAATTCTAGATCAAATGTTTGCATATAAGGGATGTAGCTATCATGTTAGTAATATCCAAAAATATGAACCCCAACCCCCCAAATTACCCAGTAATCCTGTAGAAGGTACTGTATGAACAAATGTTTAATCATATATAAATAGAATGTAAATGTATCACTGAGCAATGTTTTCTAGTGTATCAAACAAATTTTGTTTCATCATACATTTCACTGTGATGTTGTTATGGTGTGCATAACAAGGAATGTGGTTATTGAAAGAAAGATAAACCTGGATGTTACTGTAGTTCTACAAATCAATAGCTTATTCTTTTAAAGATGAGCATTTGATGCATTTGAGTTTCCTGTGGTAAAGTCTCCGACCTGGCTCAGGAGGCAGGCGCACAGTGTTAAAGCTGAGAACTGACAGCACAATATGCATTCAAGGTAACTCAATGTGAACAGATATATTTTGTCTTGCAGAGAGATCCAGGTTTATGACAGTGATTGTGTTTACATTTTATGGTGCCTCGTAATGATAAAATGTTATTTCCCTATATTAAAAGGATAAATCCGTAAATGATTGTGGGTTTTTTATTTCATTATTGTATGACCTATTTGACCGCTGCTTTTAATGAAGTAAAACATGTTCAGTTTGGAGGATCCATTTATACAGATATTTAGACCAACAGTTCGTGAGTTAAAATCAGTTTATAATTACACAATTAAGCTGGATAAATACAAAAAGTATATACATAAATAATGATTTTGAAAATACTCCATTGCAGCCATGTGGAAACAGCATTAAAACAAAGGTAAGTGTCAGTTTATTAAGCTGAGAGCTCAGAAATGCATGCAGACAAGTTAGAACAAAGCACACCCACTTGATTTGCTTATTAGAGTCTCTGAAAGCTTCCTTTTGTTTCCACAGAAGTCCGTCAGGTCTCAGGCAGAAGCAGATGATTTTAGCTGTCTGCACTGGAACACGCGCTGGTGCATCCCTTGTCCTGCTCTTGCCGTGGGACTGTCCCCCCACGTCATACCTCAATATTGACTGTGTCCAGGTGGTACTTGGGCTCGTTAGCTAGATTCACTTTCTCTGTTCGGGTGTGCCATACAAGAACCTAGAAAATACTGTGTGTGTCAGTAAAGTCATCTACAGGGATGACATGAAAGGTTTTCACAAAGCATGGCAATCGATACCTTTGTGCAGTTGTTTGCTTTAGGCTCCAGTTCCTCCACTGTTGTTATCTGTTTCAGAAAATCAGATTCTTGCATTCCTGGTTGAGAACCACGACGCTTGAATACGGCTTTGGGATGCGACAGGATCACTTGAAGACTCACAGCAAATCCTTGGAGAGAAATAGGGAAAAGGGTTGAGAAAAACCTTTAGGCCTTACATTTTTGTGCAGTTATACTTACACCTAGAAATCTCTCATGTTCTTTTTAAAAATGTGTAAATTTGATTATGTAGATAGACAGTATTTGGTAGGTTTGTACATCCTACATTGTATCGTTTTGTTTTGCCCTTAAGATACAATCAGGTTTTTTTTAATTGCACTGTGTTTTCAACATGTTTAATCTATTTGCCATCATGTAGGTAATATATGCTTTCTTGCCTGAAAAGTCAGATATTGCTAAAATCTTGGGTTAGTCATCCTTTCTACTTTTAATTAAGAAATAAAGCTCAATTATAAGTAAAATAAAATGTATTAAATTTATACTGTACAAACCATTCCACACTTCAAGGTGAAAGTCAGGAAAAAAGGTTAAAATATGTTACAACTGTGATATTTAGATAGCTTTAGCCTGTAGATTTTTAACATCCTTGTTGAGGAAGGACAAGTCATACGAATGCTCTGTTTTGGGAATGACTTTCAGCACCAGTCAGGCAGGCAGTCTCAGCTGGTCTGAGCTTGGCACAGCAAGGCTCAAAGGATTTATTAAGTGTACACACCTCTCTGCAATTCTTTTTTCTGCTAACATGCATCAGGTTCCTTGAAGGGAGACTGCAAACTGAGAGATCACTTGTTGAACAAACTCACCCTCTCTGACGGAGCTCCCATGAATCTCTAATTTGCTGTTATTTATAGAACTCTTCCATTTTCCTTCAGCAAAGCTCAGTCATATGTATGCTTCTTTAACTATGACTCAAAAACTCCACTGATGGACTTGTAAAGAAAAATTGTATTTGTAGCTAACTCCTTTTGTCTAATTGCCAAGCCTACCAAAGAAGTCCTTTCTTCATCGGTTCAGAGTGATTCCAGCTGTCCCTTTATGACACAAGTAGTAACAGTTTTGACATCAGTTCTGGAAAACTCCAAGAACATTTAATTCTAAAGCCAGTATTAAAATTTTATCAGTTTAAAATTGACCATAACTTTCTATAATTTAATGTAGTTCTGACCCCTTTTTTTAGTAGAAATGTCTTACTACTATGTTTTCCTTGAAAGCGTCTGACTTTTACGGGAGCCTTTTGAGGAGGAAAATATAAGGAAGCAATTACTATATCACATGTAAAGAAAGGCACACTGAAACCTCCTCTTGCTTGTACAAAAGCAAAGGAAGACACTAGAAATTTTGTTTTGTTTTCAGTTAGGATTTGAACCCTGATGAAGACTTGGCGTTGGATATAAACTGAGGTCCCAGTTCACTGATGGACACAAAACATTTATATCTTTTATGTAGCTTTATATATCCTGTCCTGCCTGAGGTAGAGAATAGATGTCTGCATGGACAGGGCTTACCCACACCCTGCTGTGCTGTCTTGCTTCTCACTGCTTGTAGCCTGGCTATGGTGTAGCACAAGGTGGGCTCTATCCCCATGCTCTTGGAAGCAAGTGTAATCATTTGGGAAGAGCTGAGGGTGAGAGTTTAAACTCCCTCAGCTACAGACAGTATGTACAGCCAGCTTGCTCCACCTTGAAAGGGGACTGGAGACTTAGCACTGATGAACAAAATGGTCTGCTTCAGTTAAGTGGTTTTGGTTAGGTTTTGTTGGCCTTTTTTCCTCAAATAAAACAAACTAAAAATTTTGGATGCAGCTGGGCTTTAATAATTTTGGGCACAAAAGAAAAGTTGTTTTGCATGGGAAGGCATTTTTGGAACCATGATCAGCTGTGTGAGCTGCTCTTTCTTTTTGAATATATTTAAGATTAAAGCTGCCCATGCATAAAGAAGAAAATTAAGTAAACACCAAAATCAGTGTCCTAGATTTTAGTGCACAGAAAGAATCCCATTCTAAGCAGAAGAGATGCAGATTTTCTGCTGTTTATCTCTGTGATGTTAGTGGGGCTCCCTGGACCCATAGCCTATACCTACCCATACATTAATTTCTCAGAATTTCTCTTGTTGCAAGGCTTGCTCACTGTTGAGAAAATTGCATTGAGTTCTGAGGGTGGATTTCTCCTACACACAAATGTTCCAGTGGGCCATGGCCCCTGCATGTGACACGTGCCCTTGCTACCATGCTATTGCAAGTTGTCATTTGAGGGTGCTGTCAAAACTCAGGCATCAAGTAAAATTTAAATTATAAACTGAGTCTTGCAGGTGGCAAGGACATGGACTACTGTGCACTGACTGGCCTGAGGTTTGTTTCCTTGGTCAGGGCCCATGAAGTCTTTGTTAAAAGAATCCAGTAAAGTAGCAACTTAAAGACATAAAATAATTCAAGGAGACTTATCTCCTGGCTTTCTAGTTCTTCAGCTCTGCTTTATAATGGTTTTATTTTCATGTGTATGACATTTTGTAAGATGGACTTGAGAGAAAACCACTTTCTAGTGACAACTTTAGGTTGACTTGTATCATTTTGGTGTCAGAAGTAGAAGAGATAGCTCAGGTTTTGACCAGACTGGTACTAATTATTTCTCTCGGTAGGCGGTGATCCTGTGCCAATAGAGGAAAAGACACTGTTGTTCCAAATTCTATCACTAAACAAGGATTTATCTGGAATTACTGTCTCCAGTGTAGCAAAACTGAACAGTGCTTATATGCATACAGTTATTTTACTTAGTCATTATTCCTACAAGGTCACACTGGGCTTAACTTCACATGAAATGCCAAAAGACAATTTCGTAGCTCAAGTGTAAAGAGGTGTTTTGGAGGTTTTTTGGTGTTTAATCCAAGGCTGTAAATTAAGTCTAATTGGCTGAAGAGCCACCTAGATAGGATAGGAGTTAATTTGTGAGAGGACAAGATACCTGGGAGATATAGCAGATATTACATCACTTCTTTCAATGTAAGCTGTTTCTGCTAATTCACACCTTGACTTGTGTTAGATCAGTGGCTTTTGTTAAAAGGCAGAACCCAGTTAAACTTGAGCCAGGGTTTAAAGATTTTGTTGGCATGGCTAATGCCATTGCTTCCTGGATGTTCTAGATAGGATAGTAGCTGAAGGCAAGCTGGAAACTTGAGTGTTTATCATTTCTGGAGTGTATAAATGCTAAAGCTCATGCTGCATGTTGTTTGTCCTAGGGTGATGTTATGATGTTTGTATCCCCAATCGTCTGTTGGGTGATGCTAGATACTACACACTGTACCTTTAAAACGGGTTTCTTTCCACTTCTCTCTGAGGAAGTTTTTTCCTGAACCGGTTAGGGGAGGGGAGGGAGAGCCCCTTAGGAGGTTTTCTCCCAAAATTGCCCTAAACCAGGACAGATGTTGAAACAGATGAGCTGGTTTCCCCGTAGATCAAGGTTCCACCTTTGGCTTGGGCTCTGTGGCTTTCAAGTTCTGTTCTCTGTACTTTTTGGGTTGCAATAAAGCAGAGATGTCTAACCAGGAGGTTTTGTAGTTAGGAATAAAGGCATCTGCTGACATTAATTCACCATGAAAGAGTAATTTGATTATAAACTCAATGTTTAAAATAGTATTTATCCTTGGATGGGAGGGTAAATTGGTGTTTTGTTTTGGGGTTGGCAGGGGGGAGGGTGGGGTTTGAGTGCTGGCTACCATAGCCACTTAAAATTTTTTTGTTTGTGACTTCCAGCAGTGGCTCTTTCAGATTCAGTAAAAATATGCCATGTTTTGCAGTGCCATGAATAGACTGGCACTCTGCTCAGGGAACCCTAAGAAAGATGAGACGTACTGAATATCTCATGACTATAGCAAAATTCTAAAAAATATATTTAAAAAGGTGGTTGCTCAGGCCCTAGCAGAGGTGCCTAGGGCACAGTTGGATGAGCTCTGGACCCCAAGTCCAAAATCTGCTGCCCACTGATTTACAGTCATGTATTAATCTCTGTGACTGAAGTAGCTCCTGGAATGCTAATGCAAAACAAGCATCTGCCTTCTTGAACAACCTTCACATTAGGAGAATCACAATCTAACTTTTTTCTTGAGTGATCCAAAAATCTGGCACTAGGAACACGCCAGAAGTAAAACAACATTTAATATAGATGATTTGAAATCAGATCCATACTAAATAACACAGTGCCTTCCTCAGAATCAGTGTCACATTTTGCTTTCCAACTTTCTCACTTTTCCTCCCCAACGGTAAGCAAGTCTGTGTCAAACTCTAGAACCCACCTCAATTAAAAACTGAAGCAGAACTTTGGAAATACCTGAACTAATTTGTATAGTGTGTTGGTTGCCAGGCAAAAAGCAAGACAGAAGACAGCTACTTTGCTTTCTGAATCCAGTTTAGCATTGGAAAATAGCAGTGTCAGCCACAAATTTCTCGAACAACCAATGTTTAATGAACTGACCTAATGTGGTTGCCATGTGCAAGTGTGTTAAAGAATCTAGGGAGGTTGGCTAGCTAGGGTCTTTGAGCTGAGTCCATTGAAATCAGCAGGACCTGTCTCCACTTGCAGTAATTTGAATTTGGCCTTGTATTTTGCTGTCTAGAATATGAAAATTATATGCTTAAAGTCAAGGATGTGTTTCTTCTGAAAAGCCACAAGTTACATCAGTGATCTCAAACCTTTTAAGCCATCACTCTGTTCATACCCAGCCTCATGATCAAATTCTTGTGAACATCACTGAAAGATCATTCACTGAACTAAAAGGAGCCTCCTTACTGGTGATTGAGCACAGAACATTAACTGTAGACAGCTGATACGTTTCCATACCAGTATTACTGTATGCACCTCTACTGTTTGCATGGCAGTATTTTAAAAAGAGATCCTTGATTTTCCTTATGTGCAGCATTCAGTATAACCTAAGTTGCTTGTATATGGAAAAATGCCAGCGATGGACTACAGCATGGACTTAGTCTGGTAGCAAGTCCCTGGAGGTGTATTGGGAAGTCAGGGGAGAAGGCAAGGGTAGGAAACTGCAAGTTGACACGCATCCTGTAGCCTGCACTGCTCAGATGCCTATGGAGTTCTGTCTTTGCAGTTCTGTTCTGTTTGTGCCCTGCCACTGTATTCCTAAGGGGAATGAAAATGCAAATTTCACATCTTTTTTTTTTTTTTAGCAGTCTACACTGCATCCATTTCTCTCCTTGCTGAAATTAAATATGAAATTCAATTTCTTCAGTATATTTTGAAGACTAATAAAAGTTCTCTCACAAAGTAGTAACTCTTTGTGGTTGTGCAATAACTTAGTGTACTCTAAATGTTTGGGAGGGTTTTTTGTCTCTATGACCCTCCCTTTGGTCAAAGCACAAGCAGGTAATGCACCTAATGGAGCTGCTTTTCCCTCATGCCAGTGATTCAGCCAGCATTTGCAAGGTAAACAACTTAAGAACTTTCCATGCATATCCTCAGGTCTGGGTTAGAGTCCCTTGGCCGATGTTGTGTAATGGCTTTCTGCCTGCTGCTAATGAATTATGAACCATGGTCTCACCTTTATAATGCCATTAGTAATCCCTTCTAGAGTACAGTATCAATATGTATCTGTCAATCCACAGGGACTGTTAAACTGTACAGCTGCAATACCTTGACACGCTGCATGGTTTTGGGCACTGAATACCTACTTCACCCCTGAGGAGTGCCTTTATGTGAACACCCAAATACTTATTTTTATGCCAGGTCGTACTACTGACTTGAAATGCCTCTACAGTGCATAAAAATTCACCTGATTCAACCTTTTTGTCTATGAGGTGACAACAACCATTACTCCTCCTTTGATTACTCTTTTTAACCAGTTAGACTGTAAATACATATTTTTATCAATAATTTCAATTAATGTAACAGTACTCTATTAAGATGAGAAAGGACTGTACACTGTCCTTTTCCCTCTCTCAAAAGATAGGGGTATCAGAATTTTTTAGTAGTGGCTATTTCTACCCCATTCTTGCCCTTTTATTCCTACTTTTGCTCTTCCCTCCTGAATACAGAAGATGTCTAAGTGCAAATACCATATCATTTGCTGGGAAACAGCTTCTGCTGTATCAGAAGTTGGACCTATGCACAGTGGTGATTCATGTGGCAGTTGTGAATGTATACAAAAGATTGTCTGAGCATGGATTGTCAGCAAGACAGAGCTGTGTGGTGTGCAAACTTCACTGCAGAAGATTGATTAGATCCATTTTGAAGCTTTTCTGCCTTCATCTACCAGATGACAGCTGTCAGTGATTTTTCCCCTAAGCCCAGTGTTTCAAACTATATCCATCTACAGTTATCACTGTCATTCTGAATAAACAATGCAACATGAATAATTTCATGATAAAGTAGCATTTTACAACATGAGGTCTAAGAAGGTCTGCATTTGTACTGCCTGGTTTAGATTGATGACAAAATGACAGTCGGGAACTCCTTGCCAGAATTGCTAGGATGAATTAATTTACAATTAACTTGTTTCAGACAGAAAATTCATACAACATAAAAGCCAGGTTGCCACATAAAAACAAATTATAGTAAGTTCAGATATCACCAAGCAGCAAATTAATTAGACAATATGTACAAACTTAGACTTCCAGGATGGTTAGTGCCAAAGGGCCACACTGCTAGCTAGCACTTCTGCAGTTTAAGAAGCTGCCTGAATGGAGAAATGGAAACATTCATGTATCACAAATGCTCCTCACCTGCCATGTCAATAGCAAAGGGCCTGTCAGCTCTCCAGCCCGTGTACCAGCCGACGACTTTGCCGTTCTCCACGACCGGGCGCTCATACCGCCGGCCTCCCACCAGCCCCACGGGCCACACGGACACCTTGCGCGTCGTCCGCATCTGCAAGAGGCAGGCACAGCGTCACTGCCAGCGCCACATGTCCCAGCGGGCTTCTCTGAGTGCTCCTGGAAACCCACGTGAACCACCAAGACTAGGAATTCAAAAGCAATTCTAGCTTACAGATTGCAGTCCAAGAGCTGCAAGTGCCCACTGATTTTCTGTGAAATCTCCAGCTCTTTAGTTCATAGGCATCTCAATTCTACTTTAAATACCCTATTCATAATATCTTTATACCAAGAGGTTTTAAAGCTGTCAAAAAACGGGGGTTTGTTCTTGTTTGTTTGGATTTTTGAAGGCGTAGTAGATCTTTTTTATCTGCAAGACTACAGCATTCTGGCAGTGAGCTTATGTCTATAGATTGCTGAGATACTGTAGAAACACAGTGAGAGAAAATATTATAATAATGATTAATGCACACTTCACTAGGACAAGTACAATTAATTTGGGACTTGTTAAAAATGCATTGAATAGAGGAACTTACGACACACAACTCCTTCCTACTTGCAGCAGACCTGAGATGCAGCTCAGATGCAATAAGGATTCATGACAAAAGATTGCCAGGGCTAAGACTTTTTAACTTCTGTATTTTTCCCTTTAAAAGCTCTGCTAAATTTCTGAGAAGGACAAAAAGCAGGCCAGGCAGGATGCTTACTATCACGAGCAGCAGTTGTTCCCAGTGATACAAATTAACTAAATTCAAAACTGGAAATGTGATCCTTATCTAGCATTGAAGAAGCAATAGGTATGAAAAAATGACTGTAGCAAGAAGCGTGCATGCGTGGGAGTCACTTAAAGAAGGACATTGAGGTGCTGGGGTGTGTCCAGAGAAGGGCAGCAAAACTGGGGAAGGGTCTAGAAAGTGAGTCCTATAAGGAGCAGCTGAGGTAGCTCGGGGTGTTCAGCCTGGAGGAAAGCAGGCTCAGGGGCGACCTTACCACTCTACAACTGTCTGAAAGCAGGGTGGAGCCAGGTGGGGGTCAGCCTCCTCTCCCAAGTAACATTAGGAAACAGCCTCAGGCTGTGCCAGAGAAGGTTCAGGTTGGCATCAGGAAAAGATTCTTCATTGAAAGGGTTGTCAGGCATTGGAATGGGCTGCTCAGAGAAGTGATGAAGTGACCATCCCTGGAAGTGTTCAATAAACTGGATATGGCGCTTAGGGCTATGGTTTAATTGATGTGGTGTTGAGGCAAAGGCTGGATTTGATCTTGGAGGTCTTTTCTAACCATAAAGATTATGAGTCTGATTCAGTGACTTCAGATAACTGGTTCAGTGGTCCATTTTTTTCAGTAAACAGGAGATAATATGACATAAACCTTGACACACTGCTCGCTGTGGGAAAATCGGACAGTCTGGCGTGAGAACTTGAGCAAGCGGGTGCACCAACACAGCAACTTACACAACTTAACCCCACTGGTTCAAAAACCATTGTTTTAACTACTGTACTTTAAATATGGTTCTATTTAAACAAGTATAAACTATTTCAGTGTAACATGAGCTTATTTTGATCTATTCTAAAAACAGTCTCGTCTTTTGTTGTAATTGAAGCTTATTCCTTGGGGAAAGGTTATCCCTTTTTCTTTCCAAGCACTCCTCTCAGCAAAAACAAACACAGCTTTACATATTTGTAACTGCAGTCCCCTATCGATGGATGCTGAAGTAAAAGACAACCTTGGTTAAATATTAAACATTTCCTTCTCTCTCTGCCAAGGTGAAAGGTTTATCATGCATATCATCAAGACTCACAAGAGTTGCACCAGAAAAAACAGACATCACGTCAGCATATGGTTCACATTTCTAAGCTAGAAACATTAACAGATTCTTAGAACTTTCACATAAAGTATAAAATACATATTTAAAAATCTACAAAAATGTAGGCACACATAGAAGACATGCATCTTCTCCCCCTCCAATTATTTGTGTCACTTCAGATTTGTTTACCAAAACTTTCTCTCTTCCACCCTAATAACTGTTGCAGCAAGCTAGAACATCTCACTCAGTAGCAGCAGCCCGTAGTGCATAAGAGCAGGGTATGTATTCAGCTGGCAATGTTCTTCTTGTGATAAGGATTCTGTCCAAGCCATTGCCTGGTTAATTGCCAGTGAGAGACTGCCATGAATCTTTCTGAGGTTATTGATAAATGTATTTACCTGCAACTGTTCTCCCTGCTGAAGCTTAACTCTCCAATCTCTCCCACTCCTCCACAGAGGAAATGCAGAGTTAGCAATTAGCTGTTTGGATGTGGAAATCTGCAAAACCTTCTCAAGAAGGTCTTTTAGCTCTGGTTTTAATGACACGTCTTTTGCTTATTTTGCTAACAGTATATCTATATTAACATCCAAACATACCAGACATGGACACAGGGAATCATCCTGGGCATGTCTACACAGCACCATCAAGCTAAATTCACACAACTGTGCTACACCAGTAAATACCACAGGATAGACAGACATGGTGCCTCCTGGAGGGAGTGGATACCTGAACAAATTATTAGTGTTCAGAATTGCAGTACTTTGGCCATCCTGTGCCAACTGTCTGTACCTAAACTCAAAATGCCACAAGACAAGGGCAGGCACACTGACTGCAAGAGAATGTCCAGAGCACAGTGCACTCATGCCCTGCCTGTATGCACAGTAGAAATTTGGGCAGCTGTACTGCAAAATGAGCCAGGTTACACAGGACTTCTGAACTGGGTGGCCTCAGCATTTATGCTGGCAGAACCAGATGGATTTACATTAATTCTCTACAATACACAGTGTGTCGGAAAACTTTGTCAATGAAAAGTATGTCACTGACCTCATAAAACCAGCATGAAATGACCCAAGAAGTTTTAAATTAATAATCTTGGGTCAATCTCAGTATCTATGAGTTACGTCAGTAAAGGAACCACACACCAGCAGCAAGTAACCCCTTACAGAGCTCCTACTTTTGTCCTTGGGTGACTTTATTCTCACAGGTTACATTTCTGAAGTGTGAAATAAGCAGGTGTCAAGAATACAGCAATTCCTTCAAGTAAAAGCTGAAAGAGCATATCTAGACCAGTATTTATGCAAATTCTGAAATACCTCACAGTCTTGGGATATGCTAGGCAGATGAAAGTAGGAATATTTCTTTTAATCTTCTGCGAATAGCATTACTGCAGTTAACATACTGATATTTATGTATGATGGGGAAAAAGCTATTATTTGGATTAAAAGGCCAGCTTGCACCTGGAATTTTATGCTGCTAACCATCAGGACACAAAAAAAGTGATTCAAAAATGTGTTTATTCTGAATAGCTTTGGTGCCGTGGGTTAAACAACTACCAAAAATCCTAGGACTTAGAAACAGCTTCCTAAATGACTCTTCTGTCTGTCGTTGTAATGACAGCAGTAGCACATGCTGCATAAACACTCAGCATTTTAAGTCCTGGTAGCTTACATGAATGGTATTTATTCAGCTTACTTACACTTCACTCTCTGCAAGTTAAGCATCTGCTCTGTCCTAGTTAGACTTCTGTAGTTAACAAGCAGAGATAGGACCCCACTGGCAGGATTCATCCTGCCTGGCTTGGACAGCTCTCTTAAGGTCGAAATGTTTTTGTCCTGTATTTACTTTTTGAAAGGGGTCTTGGGCAAAGAGGGAGAGTGATGTACTGGGTGGGGAAGATGGCAGAACAAACCTGAATGAAGTAGAGGGGGAGGAGAATTGGGAAGGAGTAGGCAAGGAAATGACAGGAGAGATGAGTAACAATCAACGGAAGAAATGCCAGAGAGGTGACAGGCATACAACAGTAAATACAGTAACAACAGAGTAATCACCGAAGAATGGCAAGTGAAATGCAGGAAATGGAGCTGAGCAATAAAAGAGAGTGATAAAAGCATTGCTAAATTTAGCATCTCATTAGTCAGTCAAGAAAAGCTGCTTAATGGGATGCGCTGGACTGATGGGGAGAGAAGATACCAAGCCAGTAAAAAAAAATATAAAAGCCCAAGGGAAATGAAGGCAAATGACAGAAAAGGAAATATGGCTGTACTTCCTACAATGAAAAAGTTTCCAGACTGGAACAACCATGCTGGTGTTTTTGCTGTATGATGTCAGTATGTTTCTGCTTGGGATTCAAAGCCCTCTGTGAGGGTAAACCTGCTGCCACACCTTGTAAGCTTTTTTCTCTCCATTATTTCAATCCCTGTGTGATTTGTGATCTGTCCTGATCAGGCTACAGGTTCACATCCTACCCCACACCCCTGCCCCTCCCAGTGATACTCCAGCAGAGTTCTATGCAAAATTTGATTTTTTTATTACCAAAGACAGGATGTAGATCTCCTTCACTACAACACTTCCTCAGGACAATATTTTATGGGTTAAAGCATAAGCACAGCCAGGTTCCCTGTCAGTTCTCACACAGTTCTCTGCATTACTCACAGGCCATTTAAAGCCAAATTCTGCTTCAACAAAACATGTGAGAGCACTTCAACTCAGCCAGGCAGCTCAGCAGCGATGCTGTGCCTGTTTACTGAGGCTTTGGACAGAGCTCCTGCCCCCACTTACTATCATTTCAAAGGAGGTACCGAGGCATAGGAAACCTGTGCCTGTGGGTTTTGTGGTTCAGGGACTGTGATGCTTAGGGATTAGGAACTTCAAAAGGCAAGTTTGTTGTTGGCAAATTTGACTGTGAATGGTATTCTTCATGGGAACACTTGTAGAAGGGATTTACAAATCAGAAAATTGTTGTTCATTGATGTAGCCTCCTCTACAGCTCTCACAGGTGATCTGCTTCAGCATCCTCCCTGCTAGAAAGCTTTCTTTCCAAGCATCCTCTTTAAACCTCCTCTGCTGATTTGTACACTATCTACATTGCAGAGGGAAGATAGATTAATTCCCCCTTTTGTCCAGCAACATTTTATATATAAGGTACAATGATTAATGTTTCTAAATTATATCAGCAACCTTGGGCAGAAATGTCAATATTGCTTCCCTGCAGAAGAAAACTGTACCAAATTTAACTTAAGCAGTTAGCAGCCAATTTCCATGGATTGGGACCACTTCCACAACATTTGCTACTCGTTTTACTTCTAGGCCCTTCTATTTACTGGTTGTGTCGTTCTACTCCCTATCATTCTACTGGGTGTACCTCTGAAGAACTGCTGACCCTGTGTAATTAATTTCACAGTAAGAGCATCAGTTTCACAGGTAAGGCTGCTGCTGCCAGTGCAGGAACAGACTACTTGGTATTTTGTAACCAGGTATAAACCTGTTTCAAATAGCCTGTTTTGTTTTGTTTCCTCTCATTTTTAAGCTATTTTATTCTCTGGCAGTCTTTTCTAATCCAGCCTCTTTAGCATAGGTATTACGTGTCTATGTGGAAGAAAAATGTCAGTGTGCATTTAAAATCTGTCATGTACTGCTAAATCATTTATATACTAGAAAGGTATTTAATGCACTGCTAACTCATATTTGGATCACTTTTTATTCTGAAGAAAATAACCAATGACTGCCAGCTAATATTTAATTCTGTCTAGACTACTGAATTTTATTTTAAGACTGTTATAAAAAAATCTGATTTTTCCAACCAGCTCCAAGAGATTCAACAAAAGATTTTCACGTTTTCAAAGATAAAGAGATTCACTTATACTACTTTTAAATCTTTTGCATAAATATATCCACTAAAAATTACACAGAAGTTAGCTTAATACAATGTATAAAGATTAGGACACTTATGTGTTATCGAAGGAACACTAGCCCTTCCCTAGTAATAGCTGGAATAAATAGTAAATATTCACCTCTTTGATAATGCATTTTTTGAGTTCCCCTCAAAATATTTTACAAAGATGATCACAGGAAAACTGAAGTCTGTGTGACATGCAATGCCTGCAAGTATTTCTGTTCTATTTTTAATAACAAGGAATTCTTTTTTTAGGCTACTGAAATGGCTGTTAAAAGCCTCAGAATATCTGCCACCTTCACACATACTTTTTGATAGGGAAGGGCAGGGGTACAAGAAAATTCTTTCAGTCTGAATCTGTAGCTCTTTGAATCTTGAGCTACCTGTAAAGACTACCTCAACTCAGAGAGAGCAGGATGAGCTCTGTCCTCTCGTACCTCCTTTCCAGCTTCAACTCTACCACCACATTCAGGGCACTCTTGTGCAGGCAACAGCTACAGCAAACTGAATTGTGGTCCACAAATCAGTGGGCAACTGCTAAGCTTCTGAATGTTTGGGTTGGGGTTTTTTACCCCTTAGAAATGGCAAGTAGGACTGTGAACTACTCTGAATTCCATGCTGCAAGGCTGTAATCCACATCACACCTTAGAATGTGCATCTCTCTAAGGAGACCCAGTCTGCATATACTCTCCTTGCACTCAGACAAGGCAGTGGAATGTGCCACACTTGCATGCTCTGGGCACCCAGCAAACATTGCTAGGAAATTCTGGACATTGGTGACCAGAAGCCTGGGGGTGGCAGGGAGGGAGAACATGGTTTTACATATGAGCATTTTAATTTCAAATATATCTCAGTTTAGGTGTCTGAACAAAACACAAGCAAAACTGGCAGAAATAATCTAGACAGGAATCTCTAAAACTCAGTGTTTCTGAATGCAGCAAGCTCATTTTCAGACAGATACTGAAGACCTTTACTCCTCTTCTTGTCCTCCTCATGCTGCTCACCCCTCACCTACAAAGGTTTAAGGGCAGGCTGCACAATCAACAGCAGAGTGGATCTCCAACACTAATTCCTCCAATTTGCATACATATCCAAACATGGACCACGGAAGTGATGGCCTTTGGCCAACTACTCAAAATACAGAAAGAGCAGAGAAAATGCCTGAGACATAGAAACACAGAAATTCTATGAAGAGTTAAGGGAAGTGGAACTTAGCTGTCTATCTTCAGTTTCCAGTGCTTAGGTTAATCCTGTTTTTAAAATCTCTCTGTGAAGGTGGGATGCCAGTATTATCTAAGGTTTTTTCCTCTGGAAGTTTAAAAATGTGAAATCAGCAGTTGCTAGGCATCAGTCACAATATTACAATAACTTGCATTCAGGAATAAGCTGAAGCACAAATGCACCAGAAACTATAAGAGTCACTCCAAAATGAACAGCTTGTGGTAAAAAAATAGAAGCTATAGTGAGTCATGTAGAAACATTTGTAAAACATCTTAAATATAATAGTTGGAATTTCAGGCGCCTTAGTGGCTTTTTTATGAATGCAGGCTGACTTTTAACATAACAGGTATTTTCAGAAAGCAGACTTGGTTTTGATGGAGAGATGCACAAGGACACCTTCAGATGAACAGATCATACCTGAGCAGAAAATACATAAATTATTTCAGAGATCTGGATCCCAAAATAATAAATGACAAAATACAATATGCCGGAACCACAGGCATTAAAGAAAAAGCATGATTTTTCACCTGACCACCACTACACTCTCAAGCAAAAACAGTTGGGAATAATTTAAAAGCCACCCCTGTACTCCTGGAAATATTTCTTCATCATTACTGCAGCCTGGTTTAGTACTTGGAAGAATTTCGCAATCACTGAACAGGTTGGTTCCTTCCCTGCAGCCTTTCCATGGAAGGTGAACCTTTCCTAAGAAAATTTCACTGAGCCAATGCTGTAGGAGCAGAAAGACAAACCAGGCTCTCCATCCTATTCTAGAAAGGACAACTGAGGCTGTTTAGACCCTTAAAGTTCGACTTTGAGGAAATAGTTTCACCAGTCAAAAACTGACCTATCCACCCACATGCCATTGTAAGTCTTAGGAAAAAGAGATAATTATGAACAGCACCCAAGGCTTCCAGATTGACTGCAGAAGGTGATATTTTCCAGACTACTGTAAGCTGGGGTTTTTTTTTCCTGATTTCCATGAAACACACTTAGCCTAACTCTACTGGGCCCGGCTCACTCCACATCAAATATAAAGTACTCATTCCTGTAAGCACCAGGCAGAAGTACTTCGGACAGAGATTAGAATTTCTCCATCAAAAGCTCTCAGAAGTATCCCATGGCATTCCATGTCAAAGCATGCTCCTTTTTGATCATGGCCTCATGTTTATTCACTACAACACACAGTAAAGTCTTCGTTGATCTTGCTTTGTCAAAAGGCTCCATCTCCAGTAAGGACAGCAGGGAAACCCACAGCAAAAGAGCTGCATTAAACACAATCCTTCATGACGTGCAGTTCCCTTGCTCGCCTTCTGCTCCACAGTCCTGCTTGTTTGACCTCTGAGCAAAACACAGCCCCAACACAAATGTTCCTCTCATCTGGCTTTACAGTCCTAACTAGCCTTGGTTCCCATCTCCCCGAGGCCTCACTGCTGCTACTGAAATCAGTTTTGACTCAGCAGCAAGCCATTACAAAGAGGACAGACCTGCTGCCGGCACTGTGGGGCCTCCACACCCCGTGCCCGTGTCAGTGACACACTGAAAGTCACACAGCCAGCACAGGATGGTGCTAGGATGAGAATTAGGAGCTCCTGTCTCATTCTCCTGCATTTAAACTACTCCCTCCTCATGAGCAGACTACCATTTATCAGACCTCCTTTGGGAAAGCAATTGCTGCTCTGGAGAATTGTCCAGAATTGTCCCTGGCAGGGACAAAACTGAAAAAAATCCCTCTCAGGTATAGTTACCATCATTTTTATAACAGGAATTACTACCAGATTTCATCTGCAAACAATGCATTCTGAAGCTGTTCTCTTCATGCTTGGAGAAGACAAGTATAATTTACGCTCATAAATCAATCAATTCCTGAAGGAGAGATCAGGATTTCCACGGAGTTGTCAAGCTAGAATCCATGAATACATAGATTTTCTTTTATCGAGTCAAAAAGCAGCCAGCCCTCTAGCAGTGCCTCGACTGAAAAATCAGGCTCCTGGCTCACTGCAAATGTAACCTCCCACACATAAAGGCACATCCCACTGGCGACGCCTGCCAGTGGACTTCCCTTAACTTTGCCAGGTCGGCAAGGCATTCCTCGTGTTACTACTGGCAGCATCCCACAGACCCTGCCAACAGCTCCTTAGTGACCCCAAAAAACAGTGGCAGGAACTTCCAGCAGCAACTGAAGCAAAAGCTCCTTCTCTGCTCCTGTAACTGAGCTTTCCAAGCTCTCCGTTTTTCAAGGAAAACTCATTCATGCATTCCTGTCTGCCTGTGAGCACAAGGCTCAGAACAAACAGCTCTTTCCCAGCAGCAGAGCGCAGGGGAAGGAGAAGCCGTAGGGTTGCAGAGGCTCGTGCTGGAGGTTACACCTCCTGTTAGCAAGAGGAAACACAGGTTGCCTGTTGTGTTGGCAATTTTCAAGGTTAACTCTTCAGACAGCTTTATCCCATCGCTTTCCTGAATTTCCTAGCTAATTAGAGAGCTAATTTGTACCTTTCTGTTTCATAATTCACAGCAATTAGTAGAATAACGATAGAAATTTTAAAAGAATAAATGTGACCAAACCTCCTTTTCAATAGCTGTGGAGCACTCAAGAGAAACACCAGCCAATACTGTTCCTTCGGCTTGTCCCTAATGTTGGTACTCAACAACAAAAACAAAGAAACAAACCCAAACAAACAGTAGGTATTTGTCTCCAAATATCTTTTGTCCTACATTACTCGTTGTGCCAAAGTGTATTTTCTGTTTCAATTAACAGACTCTCTAAGATTCAGTCAAATTAGCCTTATTTCTACAAATACACATGAGCACTCCCATAACATCAAAGAGGGGTATGTGAAATTACTCTACATTATAATGCACTGAGCACAGCTATGAGGATTTTTAAAAATCAATTGCAACAAAGATTTAGCCTCTAGGCAAAGGTCCTTAAATTAGCAGCTTCAATGCTGAATACCAAGAGGGCAAAAGAAGTAGGGCATCCCTGCTGAATAGGGACCCTGCACCTGCCCACACACTGGAAATGGAAAGGGATGCATTACGAACCTAAACACAAACGAACCTGAGCATTTCCAAACCAGGTTTCTCTGGGGAATTGCATGTGCTTCACATTTCTGTGTATCGCGTTCACTCAAACTCATGGACTGTGAAGCACGCGAGGAGGAGCACACACAGCTCGGCGGCAGCGGCTGCAGCGTGCTCACCTCGAACCGCAGCTCTGCCCGCCGGCAGAACACACAGACCGCAGCACGTCTGAAGTCCTGCGCTGCCAACTTACTTTCCTGTTTCCCTCCCTCATTTCCCTGCCAAGGTTACTCTCCTAGCTGTCACAGAAGATCTACATGATCTTTCTTCTACTGTTTTATGTCCACTTATTAAATACCCTTCTTCCTGCCAGGGGGAACCCAGAAAGAAATCTGGATACCCTCCGCCCCGAGCGCTTGCCAGTTCCCACCAAAATGAAACAAAGCCCTTCACCGAGGGGAGGCAATGAAGACAAAAACACACAAAAGAGATTCCTGAAAGGGCGTTCAGTCGTTACACAAGCGATTTGCTGCTTTTAAGAGGGAAAGGCTTCAAAAAGGCAACTCCACGTGAAGAAGCCAGCTCTGGCTTAATTCATTAGCACCAAGGAAAAAACTGTGAAGGATGGCGACTCCTGGTGCGAGTTTGCCCTACAGGGAGAGGGATGCAGCCTGAAAAAAAAAAAACAAACCACAGAGCACTTGTCAATCCAGTTTTAACAAAAAACACAGGATCCTTTATATAAACCTAAAACTTGCCTCGCTCGGCAGCAAAGTGAGAAAACAGCAGTAAAAAGTTAGGGGACTATGGACAGGAGGGACAAGAAACTCAAAAAAACAAGACAGCGGTGGTGACACAGAGGCAGCTCCGGGGAGCCCGGGTGAGGGACGGGCGCTGCAAGGTCTCCGGGCGGGGAGAGGGCTTGACTGCCCCGTGGCCGGAGATTTTGCCTAAGGGGCATCGAGCGCGCCGCAAAGCGGGGATGGAGCACAGCCCCGCGCGGGAGCCTGAGGAGAGGGAGCGGCAGGAGCCGGAGGGGAGCTGCGGGGAGCTGCGGGGAGCGGGGACGGGGACGCGGCGGGCGGCTGCGGGGAGCGGTGGAGCGTGGCGGCCGAGCGCGCCCCCCCGTCCCGCACGCACCTCCTGGAACAGCTCCAGGCTGTAGGTGTTGTCGTCGTCGGCGAAGAAGAGCACCCCGGGCTGCGGGGGCGGCAGGTGCTGGTGCCGCTGCCGCAGCCAGGCCAGGCCGGCGTTGCGCTGCTCGGTGGCGCGGGGCAGCCCCGGGCGCTTGTAGCGGCGCGGCGTGGGGACGTGCAGGTGCGTGCAGGGCAGCCCGGCGCCCGCCACGAAGCGGGTCACCAGCTCGCTGCGCGCCGCCGCGTCCTCCACCAGGATCCAGTGGAGCCGCGACACCTGCCGGAAGGTGTTGGCCAGGCGGGTGAGCTCGGCCTTCTGCACCGGGCGGCTGTAGGTGGGCGTGATGGCATAGATGGTGGGCAGCGCGGCCTCGGGCCGCCGCCGCGGGGCGGGCGGCCGCGCCCCGCTGCTACCGCCCTCGGCCCCGCCGCGGGGGGACAGCGCGGGCAGCGGCGCCCGGCTGCTGTCGATGTCCAGCACGATGATGACGATGAGCACCCAGGGCAGCAGCAGGAGGAAGCGGCTGAAGAGCAGGGACTTCATGCTGCCCCCGGCGCCCTCCCGCCGCGCCGCCGCTCAGCGCCGCCCCACAGACGGGCGCGGCGGGGCTGCCCCACCGCGCTGCTGCGGGGCGCCCGGGTGGCGGCGGCGGCCGGGGCGGGCGCCGGGCGCTCCCTCCCTCCCTCCCGCGGGCGCGGGGGCCACCGGCGGGGCGGGTCGGGGAGCCTCGCGGTGCCTGCGGCAGCCCGCCGGGGCAGCTGCCTGCCCCGCTCCCGCCGAGCCTCTATTCCGAGAGCGGCCGCCCTTCCTCCTCCTCTTCCTCCTCCCGCTTCACCCGCGGCATCGCCGGACCGGGGCTCGGCGGGGGGCTCTGGGGAGACGCTCCTTCTCCTCCGCTTCCCCGGGCGGCTCTGGCGGTGCGCGGGGGCGGGGAGGGGAGGGCGGGCGGGGAGGCGGGAGGGAGGGTCCCCGCGGGCGGGGGCCGGGGGGGCTCCCGCCCCGCCCCGCTCCGGCTGCCGGCCCCGGGCGCCGCGGGGAGGGGGCGGCGGCTCGGGGAGCTCCGCGTTTGGTGCCCTCGGGGGCGGCACCGGGCTCCGGCCGGCGGGGACGGGAACTCGGGTGGCGACGGGATGCTGCCTCTCTCCGCGGCGGGCGACAACTTCGGCGGGTGGCCGGGACGCCTTCCCCGGGACAGCGCCCGCCGGCCGACGGGCAAGGCTGGGGTAAGCGGGCGCGTCCGTGCCCGAGTACTTACCCCTGGGAGCGGCGGGGAGCCGCTCGCTTCATTTCTGCTTCGGTTTGGGGTTTTTTTCCCACCTCGGCCGAAGTAAGAAGTTGTAAATAAGGCCACGGGTTTCCGCCGCTCCCCTCGGTGCCCGTCAGTCGGTGCTGCCTCCCGCCCCCCGCCCTGCGCCGCCCGCGCTCCCTGGACCGCATCTCCCCGTTGTTCGGGCGTGCAGCCTCCCCGGAGATCATATGGACTTGAAAGCTCCTTCTTTAAAAGCATACGCGTATCAGAATTTCGTAATAATCCACTTGTCTTCATTTTGAGAAAAAGGCATTCATCAGGTGCTGCAACACACATGAAATGCACAATCTAAAACCTCTTACAAATCCTTTCCTCACAGGGAAGTTTCCGATGCATTTTTCAACACTCCCTGCTGTCATAACTAAACACTTCCTTACAGCTTGAATTATGCTTTTAAAACTTCATGCTGCATAAGAACACAGCAGCATAGCAGGAGAGTTTGCAACTTACTGAATTTCCACTATTCTCTGTTTAAAACATAGTGATCGAATGATGTTCTCACTGGCTTCCAAGTTATTTGAGACAAGAAATAGAATGATTCATCACTGATGCTTTGAATTTTGGTAGGAATAGCATGGCTTGCAGAAATTGGGAATGCCTGCACGCCAGCCTCCTGGGCTTACACCACTGCTTTCTTTCCTGTTTTATATTCATCCTTCATATTTGCATGTGTATAACAAATGTAGATAATGTGGACGCTATGTCTATCTGTAATTCATATCTATACCCAATTGATTTGTTATTCAAAAGGACACACACATAGAGGACACCGAACTGATGTAATGTAAACTGAAATTTATGAGAAAGTGAGTGCGACACCTGGCCAGGCACTGAACATCTGAATGAAGAAACATCTGTGTAGCAGAGAGCTAATTAGAGTTAGCATGTTTAGTGGAGGAGTGGAAGAGTTGTTATGTGATAATGAAATAATATGGAGGAAGGGAGCAAGCATAAATAGTTCAATATATTCAAATCAAGAACATCTCAGACACAAAATTACAGTTGCCAGTTTTATGCTGATACAGTTTATCTAGAGGACAATCACCTAAAGTGTGTCTCTCCAGTGACTGAGCACACCGTTGTTTTCTCATTTCCAGTACAATTCTATTTACAGAGATAATTCGTTCAAATAATGCAAACATGTTGTATCAAAGCAACATACCAAGAAGACATTGTTTGTTCTCATTTCCAAGTCAGCAATCATTTGGAGAAGCTAATTCTAAGCTTGCCACTTTTAGATAGTCTATGATGCCATGTCAGGATTCTTAAAAACTTATTGGGACAGGGCCTAGAAACTAAGGGATGTGTTTAATTTGCATTCTTTATAGCCAAACATGTGAAAATATTTTAAAAGTCCTGTTTTTCCCTTTATATTACCTTCCATCCAAAAATATTATCTTCAGTTAACTTGTGTGTTGTATTCAGAGCCTATAGAGGATGCTTAATAGTTTACGGCTATAAGACCTTAGTAAAGGCAGCAATAGGAATAGCTGAACGTAATTGCAGCAGTTTAGGAAGGAGCACAAACAGTAAGCACCAGGGAGGTATCCCGATGAACTGTGTGGTGCTCTTCCATCTATTTAATTGTATTCCTGAAAGCTGGTAACTCTGTTTCTCTGCGCTTCCTAACAAACACTTACTGCCTTTACTCCTATCACGGCTGCTGTAACAGCAATATGAGACGTGTGGTTATTTGATAACAAATTGCAACGACTACATTTTCCCCTCAGAACCATTGTAACATTTTCAGGTGTCACAGAACAGGCTCGGGGGTCATGAGCCGGATACATCAGGTGTGATATCAAATAATGCAGCAGCGTTTTCCGTTAGCTTCACGTGCAGATTATTTTAGATGGAATGGTAAAAGATAATGAAGGCACTACATACAAGCCAACTGTTATTTATTAAATTTTGCTTCTTGATAAGCAAAGCAGAAGGTTCTTCCTCTGGAAATTGGAAGAATCCAGTCAAATTACCACTCCATTGGTAGGGGCAAACTTTCTACAGAGATAGTTTTTTCAGCTGAACACCTTAGCATGGGTTATTATAAAAATTGTCACATTTGATTTGAGGCCTCAGGTGCAAGTCTGAAACAAAGGACGAGTTTCTAACTTGTGATGGATGGTACCAATCACTGTGTGACTCAGGCTGTTCCTATGGTTTCACACATAGTATGCAGCACAGTGCATATTCTGGGTAGTATCAGAGTGTGTGGGCAGGCATTTCTCTTTAGGATCTGGTCCAGAATTGTTTGTTTGCAGTAGTTTATGGCTTGGCTCATCTATTATGGTGTTGTGATTGCTGCCCCCGCTCTCCAAAGGTTTTTTTCAGAGATGTGTCAGGACTTGGCGTGCCATTTTTCATTTCTTTTCGAAAAAAGCTACCTCTGCCTCAGTTTCTTGTGCTTCTTACCAGCAGAGGATGCCTGACTCTGGCAGGAGAATGCTTAACACAGCCATAGAAAGCAGCCCATGGGTGCAAGTGTGCATATGCACACCCATACTAAAGAAATCCCATCCCTAGGAACGCTGTCTACAGGTGCACAGAGGCTTCCTGTTTCAAACAGCAGCACACAGCAGATGCTGGCTGGATGCAGTCACAAGGGGTTGTGTAATGCTAGCCAGCAATTGTGTGCCCTGGCTCCTTCCTTCTTCATTGCTTTCAGTCTTTCCAACGTCTGTAGAAAAGGATAGATGTGGCAGGAGACTTGCCTTAGCTGTGCAATAGATGTACTTTTCCACCATTCTTAAAGCAGTTCAGCTCTTTTTGCCTTTCTCCCCCTCCTGACTCAGGGTCCCCACCCATCAGCTCTGTGTAGAGACTTCTGCTGCAACCCAGCACTCCCATCCAGCCTCTCAGCTGGGCATGCCTGGCAACGGACAAGCTGGCCAAACCTTTTGCTTGCTCCATTTGAATTTCCCCAGTTTCTGAACATCAGGATTTTCTAAAGCTATATTAAGAACTGTGTTGTTTGTTTGTTTGTTTTTTCCAGTTATTGGAAAGTTGGTCTGAGTTATAAGATAGCATTTGAAATAAAGCTATTAAAATTTATTGTTTCATAGGTTCTGCAGCTGATAGAACTATTACAGTGCTGTGGGAAGCAGAAGAAAAATCAGTTGGATAAACATTATTTTTAACTAGTGGGTGAAACAGTGCAGAGAAATAGTTTCTATTTCACATGGCTGTAATTGAATAGTTTAAACCCAAGGATGGTTCATTTCATTGGGCTGTTTCATATTTTTCTTTCAAAAGCAGTGACTGCTGGTGACTGGAGGTGGGTAATTAGCTCTGGCATGCAAAGGGGGCTCATCAACCTGGTTTCTGTGATGGGTAAATCCAGATGCCAGGTGACTCAAATCACAGCAGGCAAAAGAGTAGCCTGCCTGTCTGAATGAAATATAGGCAGTGTAGTTTCCAGTGTTTGCAGTTACACCTGTTGGCATCGCTCAGTCAATCAAAAAGTGTAATTAGCCAAAAAAAAAAAAAGGCATTGAGGCTGCATCCCACAGGAGTGTCAGAGAACATCCACTGTGTACTACACAGTGAAGGGCAGAAGCCTGATCTCAGTGGAGTCACAGTGTATCCAGGGATTCAAATGAGAGCAGATTTATTACACCTTAGTGAAGGCCCAAAAGATCAATGTGTAAGCCAGACATGCTACAGAAAAGGTGATGTTCTGCCATCTGACAGGCACAGATCACCACTCTAAGTGTCTGCACAGAGGTATCTTGGCATCAGCAAGGGGCAAAAAAAGTACAAAAAAATGAAGCTGCAGCACAGGATACAGCAAAAGCATAATTTCTTCTGTCCTCTTCTGCTCCTTTACATTTATTTCAGCCTCATTAGACCACCTAACAGTTTTTCTAAGAGAGCACATTTTCCTATACTATCCAGTTATGGGAGCCCCTGAGAAGTTCAGTCATCCAGCTGAGAAGAGAAAGCCCCACACCCTCACACAGGACACTGTGTGTCAGAAAACACAGGCAGGGGAGACTGGGCTGGACTTCCTAAAATAACATATAAGGGGTCTATGCTGCTCCAGAAACAGGAAACCAGCTGCCCAAGCTGACAATGAGAAGTCAGATTGCATGTTTATCTATGCATGTAGGTCATTTTGAAATAATTCTCTCTAGTTCTTTGTTCCTTTTCCTAATAAGCCAACTTGTTTATCACTATAGCAACCAGTGACAGATTCCTGGAAAGAAGAGCTGCAAATGCCCATTTGGACCTCTGTGGTCATGGGTGGTTGGTACAAGCAAGGTGCCACACCTGCCTCCCAGAGTTCTGAAATGCCATGCAGGGAAAGACCAGAGTGAGGCAGGCATGACAGGATGTGACAGAGTGTGAGGGAGATATGCAATGTGAACAGGGCTAAGCACAGCCTGATGGAAGTCATCACAAAATGAGCCATTTTTGTTTCAAATGAAAATAAACCCGTTATACACAAGGCAAAGGAACTTTGAAGTGCAGAGTTGAATCCTGAACTGAAAAGATTCAATTATTCTTCTGTGACATGGGCTCTGGATGAGGACTGGAAGAGGTGGGAAATGGATATACAAATAACCTGCTCAGAGGTGGTCCTGCAGGCACAGGTATGGATGGAGATCAACGCTCTCACCAAACATCTGCTGACAGCAAACACATCTGAAACCTGTGCCAGTGACCTTCTTGCTGGCTCTGAGCCACATTTAAGGTGACATCTCACACCTGCAGCATTTGTTCCAGTGGCAAAGGTTTGTGGGACTGAGCAAAATGTGATGCCCAGAGATAATCCTCAGGGGCAACATAGTTACACAAAAATTAAAATATTTGCTTTTCAACCTAGAAAATTCATGCACAGCCCATCCCCTCAACATTCCCTCCCTCTCCTCCCCCACCAGGTTACAAGAATATTAGTAGAAATGCAGACTTTTTCATCTCCTTTTAAGTTTGTCTTTTTGGCTAATATTGAAGAGCACCATTCTTATGCTCTTTGCCTGCCCCTCCCCTGTGTTCACATAACTCATATCAGAAGCCTCTGAGCTCTCCTTGTGTCCTGGTACCCACTCAGTTTGCTTATATTTTGAGTAGTCCCTGGGTATGAAGAGATGAAAGTTAAAAGCTGTATGGCTGAAAAAGGCTACTTGACCCTTGGTCTTCATATGAAGAGAGTTGAATGTTTTATTCCATGTTTTGTTTGTAATGTAATGTTATATTAATGAGGTAATGTTGTTGTAGCACCAGTGTCCTAGTGCATGTCAAGCGAGCTTGTAAGGAGACATATCTTCTAGTAGACTACATGATACAGTAAAAAAGAACCCAAGCAGATGAGTGTTCAGGCATACAAATTTTTCTTTAGGTTTCAAAGAGAAATTTACTGGAATGCCCTCAAAGGAGGAACAGTTTCAGGATAAATGATGGAATTACTCCTCATGAAGAAAATGTTTTCTTTCAGCATGTTGTGTTTTTTTCTAAGGACCTCAAGCTGATGGTTTGTGTTTTGGCTTGGTTTGGCTAGGTTTAGTTTGTTTTTTGTCCTTGAGAAGTCAAAGATTCCATGCCAGTTTCTCTTGAAATCATAAAGGAACCTCCCACATCTTTATGTTTCAGACCTACTTGAGACTTTATTGGCAGAATGAGTAGTTTTGGTTTAACCAGGCATGGACTTGAACCAGTACTGCCAGATGCAAGCAAACTTCTCGGCAAGCATGATTCTCCCTACCTGAAGACTAAATCTGTGCTGCATGAATCTGTTATCTTCTATCTCACTATTCAAAACCGGATCTGGGCTGACAGCAGTAACACTGAGACAGCTTGCAATCACTGTGGTAAGTGGGTATTATATGACAAGGCTTGCAAACTCTCTTGCAAGGCAGCCGGGTGACACCTCATATTGTGAACACACTGATAGGAAAGTTTCTTGCCTTGGCTAGATTTCATAACATAATATTTAATTCTGGGTTGGCCCTTACCATACAGAAATAACTGGCTGACACTGCTCTGTTTTTTATAAAGATGTATTTTGAAAATGGGTGTTGAAGATGTATCTCTGAGGTGATAAGTGGTTTATGGCAACCCTGAGTGATTTATGGCACAGTAGTGTTTGAGCAGTTAGACACTCTCACATCATTTCAAAGACCATGGGCATACACCTGCCTCCACAAACCTGAAGTTTGGGGAGCTTGCTGGCAAAACTGGGGATATCTCTTTATCTTATACTCTTATGTGTGTTGTATAAATAATTGTGTCAGATCTTGGGAGACATTAGGCAGGCAGATGGAAAAGGTACATAGGAAGGTGTGATCTTTGTCCAATAACCCTACAGTCCCAAAACACCAAGGATTTATTATGGCTAGGGAAGAGCAGGCACCTTTTCAAATCATCTCCTCCCTAAGCTCACATTTTTCTCCTCTAGACAGGCTTGCCTGTACAGATTCTTATATAAAAAAGAAAGAGAAGTTTGCTGCCTTCTGGTGCAGACTGTGAATGGTGGTGCTTCTGAGGCAGTGAAGATGGCATCCTTGTCTTGGATAAGACAGGCCATGAAAAAAGGGTCACACTATATCAACACCAAGCAGAAACTCATGGGTTGGGAGTGTTACTTGAAACTCTGCCTCTTTTTTCCTCTCAAATACTCTAGATGAAAAAGAAAGGACAGCTGGTCTTGGTCAGCACCCAGTTGGCCTGCATGCCTTGTCAATATGTCTGTGGATTACTGCTGCCTTCCCATCTGTTCGTGGCATCTTCTCCCATGCCAAAATTCTCATTGAACCTTAGCAGTGGCCATGATACTGTAAATATAAGAGTTTCACAGTACCCTTGCACTGAGCTCGCACATTCAGCTCAAGATTAGCTGGGTTTAGTGACACTGAGGAACAGGCTCTGTGTTGGTGGTATTTGTAGCACTGCTACAGAGCCACAGAAATAATATATTGCTCCTTCCCCCTTCACTCACCTTCCCAGTATTTCTTCTCTGTCCCAGCAGGATGTCCCTGGAGATTTCCAACTTGTCAAGCACAGCACACTGCTCTGTGCTTGAAAGCATATGGCCAAAAAAACAAAGAGCTTGCAGCTGGAATTTGAATGTGGCACAAACTGAAATGCTTTAAAAATCAAGGTGTGTCACCAGGAAGAAACAAATTGTAAAGATGCCAGACCCACAAGGAAATGCAGACCAACCACTAGTCTCAATTGTCTAAACTTCTCATGGTGATAATCCAGCCATGTCCTCCTACAGTACCTAACTGTGCTGATGGTAAGAAAGTTCTCCTGATATTTTATAAAAGCCTTCTGTTACTGTATGTTCATTGATTACTGTCTCCTTGCAAATTGAAAATAGCTGATCAGTTTCCCATTTATAGCAACATTTTAGACAACCAGCACCAATACCTCCCCTTTATATCTGCTTTCCTACAATAAACATTTTTTTTCCTAGAAATTATTTTTTAAATTCATAATCAGTAAAGATCTTTTTGTTACATCTGTGTATTTCTTAAAATGTGGACTTCAATACAAGAAATACAGGTCTGATCAAGATTTTATCAGTGCCATGTCAAGGACAATATTTAGCATCCATGCCTTTCATATGATAATTGGAAGAGTTAGATTGTTTTTGTTATCTGTTATAGGTCCATTTCTATGGTACTCTTCCATAGTCAGGTGTTCTGTACATAATCCTACTCTCTCCTTTTCAAGGTGATCATATGGCTGTGTTTCTCAGGGTTTTTCTTGTTCATGTCCTTCGTCCTTAGACTTTTCCCCATTCCTCACAAACTCACAAAATGTTCAGTGATTTCTGTGATTTTTTCCCAGGAAGAGCAGTTTCAGTCACTTCAGCTCATCCAAGTATTCCTTAAAAGATTTTTTTCCTATTCCTAGTCTGTTCTTTTGTTATTAATTTTAAAGATTGCTAGCCAATAGATCATAGTTAATACCTTTAGGAAAGATTAATTCAGTCCTATTTAGGCTATAATTTTTGAAAATCTATCTTCAATATTTGTGTTAATTTAATGGAATTTTAAAGGTTTTCTAAACTTCCTTTTTCAGTACCTGCAAACTGTGGAAAACAAAAAGCAAGTCATCACCTTTCTCCTCCTCAAAAAGTTCTGATTTTGAAAATTTGTTGTAAGCTGACCATCTTAAATATATGAAATATGTTCATATGAAATATGATAATATGAAATATAGTCAACCAATTCCCCACAGGATCACCACAGAAAGTGTGGTGGAACATTTTTCATGAAAAGCTGGGATAAAATACAGCAGCAGAGACATTTTCTGTAGGCTACTGATAGGCTCATACACTCACTTCCCTGGTGATTTGATTTGCTTTTGTGCTTGCAGTTGATGCATGAACACAGGAAAAGTGAGAGTAATACTTTAGGATACAGGAATGCTCATTGGATGAAACAGCAGGCCAGGGATGGGAGAGGTCTCACAATCTCCCAAACCTGTGGTACCTGGGAGGTAATGTAGGAGAAAATTCCCACACAAATCTCCCCAAAAGAGCTGGTGAAGGTCTGTGACAGATTAGTGATGCAGATTCTGGCTTTCCAAGGGTGAGAGGATGTCTCGGAAACTGTGGGTCAGGTAGACATGAAAAGGCTCAGGATTGCTTCAGGGGGTGGGGAATGGGAGGAAAAGGCTCGTCTTCATCGCTAGGCAAAGGATGAGGACATGCCATTATTCCCAGGAGTTATTTTTCCAAGGACAATTTGCCCTCAGGCACTCCTGTTTTCTTAATAAGGATGTGGCCAAGCTAAGCAATTTTCTCTAAGTCATTGTGTGCATTTCTTTCTCAAACCATGTCCATGGCAAATTATGTATAATTGGTCTGTAAGGCTCTCTGTGTCCTGCTTAATCTGCTGTTTACCGATATGGTCTTTATCAACTCTGACAGTTTTTTCATGATGATTTTGTCACCTCTAGCAGAGTGTAAACAGTGATTATATAAACAGCTTACACTCCTATTCACCATGTTGGGACATTGATTTCTTATCTTTTTAAGGGTGAGGACTGTGTACAGAAATGTGGTAGCACTTACAGCAATTTATTTGGGCTGGAAAGCACAATCCTGTGTTGGGAATGGGCCACCCCTGCTGTGCTCTGCAGGACTTGCACGTAGGGCTGTAACTTTAGATGGCACTTGGGGCATATTGTCAGACAGATCAGTTCCTCCATCAGAGCACAGGTCTGTGCCAGATGTTGGCATGCTAGGGGTCTTCTCTGATAGGCACAAGAAGCAGGTCTCAAATAAAAATATACCCTCATCCAACCCCACGTGTCAGTATAATGATACCAAAGATTTCAGAGACATGAAGTCCCAAAGCATGAAAATTAGGTATTTCCAAACAGATTTCTTGCCCTGCAGCTTGCAATTCAGTACATATCACTGACATACTATATGCAGAATCTTTGGGGGTTTTTTCTTCCCTGGCAGGTGGAATCTGACGTTTTAAGGAATACTGTTCTTTCAGAATTCCTTAACCAGTTTTGGCACTTGAGAAGAAAAAAGCATTTCATCCTTTTTGTGAAAACAAGGCAAAGTTTTATCTGTCACAACCTTCCTCTCAAATTACTGTTTGTAATTCTCAAGTAATCCAGCTTAACATAGTTCAGCTATTTGCCTGAATTTTTCACTAAAGATGAGATACAGTATAATTCTCAAATAGCACAGTTTAACATACCAGCTCTTCCAAATCTGCATTGATATTCTGCTATGTATAGTATAAAAAGAAAAGTCTCATGAACTTGCTCTAGCAATACTGGATACTGGAACTGCACCATTTTTAAAATCTATTTTTTGTTCTTCCATATTTAGTTCTGCTGTTATTCCAAAGAGGATTGAAATTATCCCACTACTTCATAGAAATCTTTTCAGTGTAAGGTTGAAAATGTCCTCAAGAAATTATTTCATCTAGTGATTCCCACATGTTTTTAGCTAGTAGGGGATAACCTCATCTCAGTTCTATAGTCGGTTATGGACAACTGAACTCCAGGCTCATGGGCCACCAGGTATCCCAAGATCTCAATATAGGTATCTTGAGACCAGGCTTATCACCTCCTCTTGCAGATTTGGGTGTATCCTGCTGCCACCTTTGTAATTCATATGACTGATTCTTGGATCCTTCATTTTCAAGGTGATCCTTGAGGAGAGAATAAGCTCTGAGCAGACAAACAGCACTGGCCGCAGGCTGCTCACAACCATCACCCTTTTAAAATGGCTCTGGTCCTTCCTTGGTCAGGGAGGATGACATTTACCCACCTCATCAGAGATTTTCCATGCAACTGTGAACTGGTCAGAGGCTGCCATGCCCAAAGGTTCAGCCAGGTCTCGCTGGCTTCTGTCTGGCAACACACTGGGCAAACTATCCAAGCAATCTACAGATGATGGTCAGAACAAGCATTCCTGATTTAATCTATCCCCATCCTTGAGGTAAAATTGAACAGATACACACCATCCTCATCTGCTCTTAAAAACATACAGTGTTGAGGATGCTGGTCACCTCTGCAGTAAATGATGCTCAACTGCCCTTTCAATTAAAAGGACAATGTCTTATCTGTGTTACCTTCCCTTGGCAAATGAAATTACTTGTTTTCCTGATGATTTTGGAAAAAGAGCACATATTTCATGCATGTGAAGATTCACATCATCCTTGTCTTTCTAGACTACAAGTTCAATTCTTTCAGCCATTCCCAAGAAGTCACATGCCTTACGATACATGTTGCTCACCTCTGAGCTCAGTGATTCATGGAGCTACATTCTTCTAAAAATACCTAGCCCAAAAACGGACACAGCTTTCCAGCTGAGGTCACTAATGCCAAGCTGAGTAAAAGAACAAGTTCCTATATTTTATACCTGTTAATGCATCCCAGAAGGGCATTTGAATGTCTTGCAGCAGCACTATATTTAGCACCAATTGCAATCTATTGTCATCTTCTGAATCTTTTTCTGCAGCAGAAAAGAATGAACACATCAGGACAAATTTCTACAGGGCCCTACCTCTTAACTCATCACATTTAAAGGAGCACACTGAATGACAAACTCAAACAGTAATTTGCAATCAGTTGTACATACACCTCATAATTTTATCTGAATCATTTTTCTTCAGCTTCCTTCTGAAAACATTGTGTGGGATTATCAAAAGCTGTGGTACAATCAATATAAATTCCGTCTGTGGTTCCTCAAGGTTTTGCTAGGTTTCTATCCATCTTTTAGATTTTTTTTAGGATGATATCATGTGATTTGCTCTTAAAAAACCTGTATATTTTCTGTTTTGTTGGTTATTGAGTGACTCCTCAGTGAGAGCATTTCTAGGTACTGAAGTTAAACCCATCTGTCACTGTATGTCCCATAGATTTCTTTCTAGCCTTGCTCTAAATATAGGGGTTTTTTCCCTTTCCACAGTAAAAAACTCCCTGCCACCTTCACTTTTCAGAAATTATCATTAACAGCTGAGGTGTTGCTCAGGATAAATCCTGAAATATTCTTGGAGAAATTTCCTCAGAACAGCTCACATGAATACAGCTAGCCTGTCCAGCAAATCTATCCTGTGCTCTTGTCTGTTGAGATTAATTTCATGGATGTACTTGGTCAAAATTAACTTAATTTTGTGATTAATAAAGGGAAAAAAGAACTCCACGGAGTGTCCATCAATCATACTGCTTTTAAAATAGTATGCATATTTAAGTAGATTTTTCAGAAAACCTCATCTATGATGCAGACTCCCATGGACAAACACAATTCAGTGATTTCAAATTCCACCCTGAGTTCTGTCTGATAAATATGTTAATTTCACTATTATAACTAGATTGCAATGTAGAGATGGAGTCACAGTCACCGAATTCATTCCAGGAGACTAGTCCTTTTTAGATCACTACTTAAAGTTAGAATTATTTCTCTTTCTCAGAATCCTTCAAAGGATTAAGTATTAAATTATATATATTATTTTAAGAGCTGGTTTTGCCAGCCCATTCTCTCCTCATAATTCATTGTCTTCACTTCTACCTGTATTTATAGTGTTCATGAAGGAAGTTGCCCAGGCAGAAAGCAAGATTAAAATACTTCTGAAAATCAGTTAATGTGTCTTGGATGCATCACATAGCAATGATCATCCCTATTTTTTCAGATTCCTCATGTTCTTGACGGGTTTTTTGTGAGTGATGTAAATTTGACTTTTCTACATTTTTATGCAGTTTTAAAAGAGATATTATTATTATTTTTAAACAAAACTCCTCCTTTTTATGCCAGAGGTTTTTTCTCTGATAGATACAAAACATCACCTGTGCATGCTCCTTTTGCTCACACATAGGATCTCCATACAGGTGCATATTCACAACATCAGGTCAGATGTCAAGAGTAATTTTAATTTCTAAATTATTTTTTGCCATTTGGTAGCTTGGTGGGGGCATTGCCACTGACTTTAACAGTGTCAGACCATCAGCCACTGTTTGTGCAAAGCCTTCCATGTAACATTCCTATTGTGTCATTCATGTGACTACAGGGTAAATACAGGCATTTGTCCTCACTTGCTCACTATTTCTTTTCAGGAAACAAGAAGTCACAGAATGCACAGAAAGAAGGTCTCACAGCACTGGTTGCACATAAAGAAGCTCCAGTCACAGCATTATCAAATTTCAGAGACAATAAGTGACTTTAGCACAGAGGTAGAAAACTAAAGGAAGCTTGAGAAGTTTTTAAGCTCTTACAGAAAAGTTGGTACTTCCCTCAATGCTAAATAGGCTTTTTTTTGTGTGTGTTTTTAACAGACCTTTTCTCCTCAAAAAGGAGCTACGTGCTTTTTATACCTTCTAGGAACTGCTGCTCTAGACAGAAATGCAATAAACCAGGCATTTTCATTATTAAAACCTTTTCTTCAGCTGCTTCTAGCTTTCTGGAAATAAAACTTGTGTGATTTCTTACCATCAGAATTAAGAGAAAACAAAGAAAAAAGAAGCAGACACTGAAGTGACATAAGGAACATGTGAAATATCTAATAAGCAGAAAAATAACCCCAGAAATAAAGGTTGTCCAGTCTCTCTCTTCAAAACATGAAGATTAAGTAAGTAAATTTAGGGACAGTGATATCACTTTTCTTACAGGAGGTTTCTTTGCAGAAGATTGCATGAGGTTAAATTACCTGCCTGATACCCCCCGAAAAAATTAAAAACACTGGCTCAGAGTACAGCGCGGAAACACATTACTTTATCTGCCTCCCCTTGATGAGCAACTCTTCCCTAGTCATAGAAAAAAAGAAATATTCAAAGACAACCCCCAAAGTTTTGCAGGGCTTTGCCTGCTTCTTACCTCTTGCCTCCTTCAGTGAGCCGTGGCCCAAGGGGTGTTCCTCAGACAGGGCTGCAGTGCTGGTCCCAGCTGTGCTGCCCTTTGCTTTGCTGGTGACCCAAGACGTGATACCTGAGTGCAGAGCACTCAGATAGATACACAGCCTTGCCTAAGGGACATCTTCCTAAGGAGAAGCTTCATCCTTTGCAATTCCCCATTCTTGTTTTCCTGTGGTTTCGTTATCAAACCTTCCCAAAACAGAGTTGTGTTCGATGCCCTTGTTTAATGCAGAACATAAAAGGACAATAGAATTTTATTAACCCCAAATTTAAAATCCATCTGTGCCTAAGCAAGAACAGTCATACCAGTCTTACAAGAAAAACAGGCAAGTGGGTCCTGAACAAACCCATTTTCTTCTCCTCCAGCTTCAGCTGAAGGTTCTTCTGTCCCCTCCAGCTCCTCAGAGCTCTGCTCTTCCCTCCAACAGCTGAGGACTCTCCCAGGTAACTGAGAGGCTCCTTGCATCAACTTGCAGAGAATTTGACCTTACATGGATTCATTAGTCCATAAATGCAGACACTACACTAGCACAAGGTTCACTGCTAGGCTGGGGCCAAAATAATTCACATCTCCACTGTGTGTCACAGTCAGGCTCAGTTACTCATTCCAGCCTTGCTGCAGAGAAAGGTCTAGGGGTGAAACCAGGAGGAAGAAAATCAAATTAAACATCCAGAATAATACAATTTTCTTACATTATTTTCTCCATGTCTCTATCTTCCCCAAGCCACTTTTGTCAAAACCCCTATCTCACTGGTGCAGGATTGTTTGGCATGAGCATGGTCTGAAAAACAAACTTCACTCCCTGGAGAATTTTGCTGAGAATAATAGATCTGTGTGAAGGTCTAAATCAATAGAAGTCTTTCTGAATGCATTTCTAGGAAACCTAGAAATATCACCAGTGACTTTGACTAAAATACAAGGTGCTACTGTTTGGAAAGCAATTTATAGTTAAGTAATTTAAATTTCATAGCGAAGAAGGCCATATAGTGAGAACTTCACCCCCCGCAGGAGAGGGAAGATGGAGCTGTTCAGGGACTGCAAATGCTAGCACAATTTAGGTTTGAGAGGTGTTTGTTTGTTGGTTTGTTTTTTGTGGTGGTGTTTGTTTGTTTGTTTGTTGTAAGTATGATTTCTGGATCCTATTTCAGTCCCAAAGGAATACCCTTTTCTGTCTCCCTTGAATTTCAGCTTTTGCATATCTTTTCTCCCTAAGGTTTATTTTCTGTCAGAAGATTACTTTCCCCTCTATTAAAAGCTTCTTTTCGGCTATCAGAGTAGGTATTTGAGGTCTGCATTCTGTCACTTCTTATTTACATGTTTTTAAGTGTTTCTCCTAAAACCTAAGCTTAACTGAAGGAGAAATAAATGTAGAGTCTATGCACCCACACACCAGGGATTCTTCCCCTTTCCACTATTAGGACTAGCATTTATGAAAGGTCTGATTCTCCTAACCTCAGTTTTGTTACCCAGTACCACCCACAAACTTTTCTTTAGGGCTTCAGCACCATCTTGCTGACACCTAAAGTGGGGATACATCCCCATGTGCCAGTTCCAGGATTCAATGAACTTGTTTTGCTCTTGCATCTCTTTGAGTAGCTCAGCAACTACATCCAGTCCAAACTTAGCTGAGATGCCTTAAGCCTAATTTTGTCACCTTCCAGAAGCATGTCTTCTCCATGAGGATATATGCAAGTCATGCCAGAAACAAAGGAAATGAAGAAACGGAGATTTCTACAGACTGACTGAAGTGATACCAGTGGGTGGATGGCAGTGATGGCAGGAATCACAGTGCCAGAGAGGGAGGAGAAAGGGATTTCTTATCATCTGGTGCTCCCACCTGGTGTGGTGGGAAGTGTTTTCCAGACCTCTCCCAGGCTGTGGAGGTGCTGACTCTGCATTTCTCTCTTTCTAAAACTGAGGTTTCACTGGTCACCAGGGTATTAAATAAAATATGGGATCTGTTTTCTGCAGCCATTTTAGCTCCTTCCCTTAGTTTATGAACGAATATTTCTAGTGTTTCTCTTGGGAGACAGCCCACATGTCTACAGTGTGTTTAAAAGGAGGCATCATTCCCTTGCACCCTGTGCCTTCACATCCCTGCCCATTTCTCTGTGACAAGCCTTTTGAGGGGCCGGGCTGGCCAGGAGCACAGCAGAGGAGGGTGACCACAGCACTGGCTGCAGGGCCCACTGCTGGTACCAGGACCCTTGTGGTGAACACAACTTGATGGCATCCATGTACTCCATGAGGGGGCTCAGTTAGGTCAGCCCTACTCCAAAGCCCTATGATGATCTGTAGACTAAAGACCAGGCTTTACCACCACACTGCTATGAACTGTGTGTTGATGACTTTAAGTGTTAATTACACTTTCTTTTGTCCAGGTTTGATTGATACAAACTCATTTGCTTTCAGGGATCTCTTGCTGGAGGCCATCGCAGCCTTGAAAACCTTAGAAAGAAATTCAAAGTGTGAAAACCCATTGCAGCAGCAGAGAAAACAATTTGCAGGAAAACAGAGAAAACCAGCAATAAAGGCAGGCAGGGGGAAGGGATGCAGCTCTCCAGGGCTCCCCCAGGGCACAGCGAGTTAAAACCAAAAGAGAAAACAGCATGCAAGACCAAATCCTGCCAGTGGCAAGTCCAAAAAACAGCTGAAGCAAAAGCCAGCTCTTGGAAACAAAGCTGCTGCTTACCCTCACCATCCTGTATAAGCATCCCCCACATGAAAAACAAGATACTATGAAACATTAGACTGTTCTGCTCTCATGAATTTCTCCCTCACTTTTCTCTTGGCTCTGGCTGTTTTTTTAACCTTTGGCAGCCTCCTCACCAGACCTGCTGTGCTAGGGCTGAGACACCAGTGGGGTGTGCAAGTCCATGCTCCCTCAGCAGCCTGCTCAGGGATGGAGGTGAAAGCACTGGGGAAGTCACAGCTCCAGCTGGCTTTCCTTATCCTTGTACTCAGATTCTTTCTCTCTTCAGGACAGGAAACAAAACAACCGAGAGAATATTACACATCTGGTGTTCATAGAATGGTTTGGGTTGGAAGGGATCTCCAAGGATCTAGCCTTCCTGCTATGAAGAGGGACACCTTCCACTAGAGCACATTGCTCAAAGCCCCATGCAGCCTGGCCTTGAGCAATTCCAGTGATGAAGCATCCCTGTACCTGGTCTTGTTGAACTTCATGAGGTTTGCATGGGCCACCTCTCAAGCCTGCCAAGGTCCCTCTGGGTGTCATCCCTTCCCTGCAGTGAGTCAACTGCACTACTCAACATGGCATCATCTTCAAACTTGTTGAGGGTGCATTCAACCTCCCTGTCCATGTGATAAGTTACCCATTTTCATATTGAATGCAGTGTTCCATTCATATATAGATAATACTTACATATATATATATTTACATAAGTGGGACCCCTCTTCAAAGTGTTGTGCTGGCTGGGGTAGAGTTCATTTTCTTTACAGTAGCCAATAATAGGGCTGTGTTTTGGATTTGTGCTGGAAACAGAGTTGATAACACAGGGATGTTTTCATTATTGCCAAGCAGTGCTTGCACAGTGTCGAGGCCTTTTCTGACCCCACTCCTCCAGTAAGGAAGCTGGGAGTGCACAAAAAGTTAGAAGGGACATGGCTAGGACAGGTGACTCCAACTACCAAAAGGATATTCCATATCCTACACAGGATGTCATGCTATATATGAAGCAGTATATAAAGCAGTGGAAAGAAAAAGGCAAGGGAGGACTTTTAGAGGGATGTGGTTTATCTTCCCAAGTCACTGTTACACATGATGGAGCCCTGATTTCCTGGGGATGCCTGAACACCTATCTGCCCATGGGAAGTGGTGGATGAATTCCTGGTTTTGTTTTGCTTGCATGTATGGCTTTTGCTTTACCTGTTAAACTGTCTTTATCTCAACTCAAGATTTTTCTCACTTTTACTCTTCCAGTTGTTTGCCCCATCCCACTGAGGTGAGGGGAGAGACCAAGCAGCAGTGTGGAACTTAGTTGCTGGCTGGGCTTAAGCCACAACAGTTCTTTTTGGTGCCCAACATGGGGCTCAAAGTGTCCACAGTAACGATGGATTTGATTAGAATGTGCTGGATTGAATTTGTAGCTGTTCTTGCTGTTTAGCTATTAATGGGCAGGCTTCTGTGCTTGCCATGAGGCTCGCTTGCCTGACTGTGTATCAGAGCCGAGTGCTCGTTAGTGGCTGCTTTCTGCTTTCACTGCTTGCTGTGCTGCTGTGCTGCTTATCATCTTATTCTGCTGTGCTTGGGAACATTTTGATAACAGCCTGGGCTGGCTGATGGCCAGGGCATCATTGTTGTTTCTGTGCTGCTGTACTGGACAGGCTGGAATTCTGGTGAGAGCTTGAGTTGAAGAGACCCTGACCAGCGCTTGTGTCAGTGTGGGAGCAGGACACCCGAAATATCTGTGCTGCAGTAGTTGTACCTCTGAAGGGATGTGGCCTAAGGATGAGACCACACTGGAGAAGGTGCACCTCAGAGTGTCACTGGCAGCGACCAGTAAGGTCATGCTTGAACACCTCAAAGCATGTGGCCATGGATAAGCCCACGACATAGTTCACCATCTGAAAGTACAGAATAGTACAGCAGGTAAATATGGAGGCAGTAGCTTTCCACATCTAGAAAGTGCATAGAATGTGGGAATCTCCTACTCAAAGCAGATCCACTTCTCACAGCGTTGAACAAGGCTTTGGTAGGGCTAGGAAGGTCATTGGGAATGGCGCACTCAGCCCCAACTCTGTATTTTTAAGCCTCCTTGGGTGCTTAACATTTGGGTTTAAAGCAATTTGAAGATGACTTGTCATTTGGCACTGTAGCTATATTGTTTTAAAACATTATTGTAATGGTAAAAAATGAAAAAAAAAAAGAAATTTTGCACTGGTATCCTTACCTTGGGAATTTGTAGTTGGAGAATTACAGCTAAGGATTACAAGCTCCCAATATGAATGCATATTTGAGTATGTGCTTATAATATATACCCACAGAGGAATACACGGAAACAACATCTATTTTGGCAACCCCTGCACTTTTCAAATTAGATGCAGAAGAGTTATTCTAATTATTTAAAGGTCTCTGAGCCTCAGCAAATTGTATTGACAGAGCTTTCACTTTTAATAAAAAGCAGACCTGAAATGCTTTTGTAAATGTGTTGTTTTCATCAAAATTTTTATTTCACTGTTATTGACTTTTATATTGGGGAAAAAACTGTGCAGGCAGCCACATTTATGCATATTCCCATCCCTAGTCCCCTTCTTGCCCGCTGCAGGATTCCTGATTTCTCCAGTCTATTAACATCCCCAACTCCTGACACAAGGTGATCCAGCTGCACAAGGAGCCAAGAGCATTGGGTTAGCTTCTAAGTAAAGGCAGAGGCAGGGAAAAATAAATTTAAGGAGAGGATTTGGGAGTGCAAACCATGAAACTGGGACAGGCAATATGAAGAGAGCTCAGTACTGGTGAAGCAGGAATCAGATGAGCCAGGATGATTGAAGCAGAGAGGAGCAAAGATTTTGCTACAGATTGTCTTGTCATGAAATTGAAATATAGGGCTTTAAATTTCAAGGTAGGTGAGGCAGAATGAGATAAAAGGAAGCCAAGGGAGTAGTAGTGAGCAATAAGCTGTGCTTTTGATGCACATGCACCATAAGTGCATAAACCAATTAATGAAAATATTGCATTAGCATCTGCATCATGATCATCCTTTCTTTACATCTGTGTAGAGCCCTCCTGGACATGGCTGCCTCTTACCAGTTGGGTGTTGCTCATAACCCATCCAAATTTTCCATTAAAAGGAGTAGTACTGCTCTGGTTTTAATAAGTTTCCTAATAAAGAGATGGTGACTGGCAGTGTAATTTCCCTTCTACACTTCGTGCTTTCATGATGTGAGTTTATTATTAACCTTACTACTACATTTTCTGTTATTTTACTCTGGTGGTTTAATTGTATTTCCACCTCAGTCATGTGCATTCATTTTCTAATAGTCTCCTTTCCCAGACTGCTTTCATGTCAGCAGCAGGGTTTTTCAGTTAAGTACTCTGTGATGGTTTTAGTATGCATTTCTTTCTGGTTTAATCTTTCTCTTTTTTCCTCTCTCTGTGTGTATTAGTCATCCTTAATGGGGTACAGCACCTTGTGCTCTCTGACATGGAAAACAGGGACAGTGTAAGCAAACATCAAGGACAAAGCATAAAAATAACAGAGGCAGTCTCCGTAAAAGGGGAATTAATGACTCAGGCAAATGGATGCCACATGTTAGTAATTTTAAGGAAAGAAAGCATCAGCCATGCTTAGAAATGCAGATGTATTTATCGCCTTTCAGCCCCCCTATTTAGCTGTTACTAATGGCGTATTGAAAGGGAACAAAGGAAATTTCTGAATGCAGAAGCAAGGATGTCTTAGCAGGTGGTCCGGGGTAATGGAAATTTAGGGCACAAGCAGCAGATCTGAGTCTTATTTTATTAATGCTGACATAAATCAGGCGTGTGTATCCACTGAAGGGGTGAAAGAAGTCATGCCAAGGTAGGGTTGGAGAGAAGTCGGTCAGGTCTCCCATATTCAATCTAACACAGAGCAGCAGCCCCCTCAGGAACTGCACCGTTGGTCTCACTAAATAAGACAAGATGGAAATAAATCTTTGTATTTTACTATAAAATACTAAGATGTGTGCAGAGATGACTCTTAGTATGTGAGTGCCAGTCTAATCCTGCAAAGGAGCAAAAGTGCAGTAACCCTAGAGGCACGCTCAGTGGTTTGGTATTCAGTCAATAAAAATAATTGAGAGTCAACTCTTATTTACAGTCTGTCCCCTTTCCAACCCCAACATTTTAGGGGAGATGTATTTTGGATCTAAATGAAAAGTAATTTGCCAGAGTTAGTTAAAGGTCTCCAATGTGAACAAGAATCAGGACCTTTGATTCTATATCCCAGGGCATGTTTCCTTTTGGCATGTTACACGCTAACACTGTTTGCAAGCAGTGAGGGTAGTCACATTCATTTGCTGAAAAATTGTAAGCTGTGTAGAAGGCCTCATGAAGCCAAAACAAGGCTGGAAGGGATTGCCCTGTAGCACAGGACAAGCCTTCCTGCTGATGAGGTTATGAGAGAGATCCATTATAAATACCTTCATGAGAAGAAAAATCCGGGGGTGCTAAAGAGCTCTTGAGCTACTGGGGAAAGGTATTATAGGAACCACAGGCAGGTGGATAAAATGTAACAAAATCAAATGGAAAATGAAGCATGTCTGAAATGGCAAAGCTTAATAAGCTTATGTTGATGTGGGTTGATAGATGTGGGCTGCGAACACTGTCTGGTTATCCATGCTGGGACACCTTGCAAGAAAACATACTTCACTAAGGGACATATTCAGAGTTCAGAAGAGGAAACCCTCAACAAATTAAAGGGCTCATAATAAATAAATATTTGATTAGATGTTCCAACAGCCTTGACTTTAACCCCTGTGAGCCATTTGCTCCGACTGTCCATCACGACGGGATGCCCCAGAGCCAGACGGGGAGCGGCCGTGCGTGCAGCCTCCCGCCTCCCTGTGCCCGGCTGCCTGAGCTGGGCAGGCCTTTCCTAAAGCGGGGCTAATGGAATTCTGTGTGAATCCTGCCAGAGCTTTGCAAAGCGCGCAGCTCCATAGGGTAACCTGCCCGAAGAGCTCTTCAGCCTCTGGAAACAAGAGCCCCGCTGTGGTGGCTCAGAGCCGCAGGACGGCACAGCGCTTGGCCAGCAGCCTTGCCAGGCCCTTGGCGCTGCGGTGATGAAAGAGGAGCACCAGTCCACACTTTTCAGACAGTGCATGGAGCACCAGGGCCCACCTCGCCTGACCTGAGATCGTCGGCATTATCTGCCGCACCATCCTCTTCCCTTGACCACCTCCCCAGGAAGCCTGTCCGCGAGATGCCCTGCAGCTTCCTGGAGTTAGTGACGGTCCATTCCTCACGCCTGCAGCGAGATGAAACAGACGGGAACATAAATAAAATAGCTCAAAACAAAACCCTGTCCGCAAGAGCACCGTGGAGGGACCCTCCTGCAGAGCCGGCCGGGCCGGGCCGGGCCGGGCCCGGGGTCCCTCAGCCTTCGCCGGGGCGAGGCGAAAAGGGCGGGCGGCAGCGCCACCTGGCGGCTGCGGCGGGGCCGGCGGGGCGGGGGAGCTGCGCCATTGCTGCACTTCCCGCAATTCCTGCAGTTCCTGCAGTTCCTGCAGTTCCTGCAATTCCTGCAGTTCAGGCAGTTCCTGCAGTTCCTGTAGTTCCTGCACTTCCCTCAATTCCTGCAATTCCTGCAGTTCCTGCGCTCCTGGAACCCTGCTGCGGGAATGGAAGCGGCGAGATGAGGAGAGATGGGGAAATGAGAGAGGAAGGAAGGAAGGAAGGAAGGAAGGAAGGAAGGAAGGAAGGAAGGAAGGAAGGAAGGAAGGAAGGAAGGAAGGAAGGAAGGAAGGAAGGAAGGAAGGAAGGAAGGAAGGAAGGAAGGAAGGAAGGAAGGAAGGAAGGAAGGAAGGAAGGAAGGAAGGAAGGAAGGAAGGAAGGAAGGAAGGAAGGAAGGAAGGAAGGAAGGAAGGAAGGAAGGAAGGAAGGAAGGAAGGAAGGAAGGAAGGAAGGAAGGAAGGAAGGAAGGAAGGAAGGAAGGAAGGAAGGAAGGAAGGAAGGAAGGAAGGAAGGAAGGAAGGAAGGAAGGAAGGAAGGAAGGAAGGAAGGAAGGAAGGAATTTTCAGTTCTGTCACATTTAGAGTGGAGCTGCAGCCGTGCGTGACCTGTACCGCCTGCTACAGTGGGTCCAAAGCTACATTTTGGTCAGTGGAAAAATCAGTTATTAATCAGCAAAGAACTATTGATTTTCCAACTGCTCTTTCCATAGAATAGGAAGTCAGCTGTTGCAGCTGGCAAGCGTTGATCTGTGAAGTGCCACCGGGAGCACCTCTGGCCCAAAGGAGTGAGTCGATCCATGTTGGGAGCTATGGGGTGTTCTGGGGTCACTGCTCAAAGAGAGCAGTTCCCAATTCACAGGAGACAATGGAAGTACATTTCGTGTTTGCAGTTAACAAATTAGGGCAAATTCACTGTTGAACTGGAAAGCAGAATGGAGGATGTGGCATATTCTTCAATTCCACAAAAAACGTAGGTTTGGTGGATGTTGGTAGTTTTCCAGTCAATTCATAGTGGCCCTGAGAAATACATAGTTTTCCTCTGATAGAATTCAGTTAGCAAAACAAGCGTCTCTCTTTTTTCTTTTTTTTTTTTTTTAGCAGTAGAAATATTCCTAAGGTGTTCAGTGAGATACAGTTTTCTGTTTGCTTTTCTTCCATGTAGAGCTCAATTGTGATGGTTCACTCAGGCAAACATGCAGATCTAGACCATACAGATTTGCCTATTTATTTTATTTAGGTCTGTAATGGAGATTTTCATCACCAGCTATTGGAATTTGGGATTCTTTTTCTGAAACCTGACCAGAAACATAACATTCTCAGACCTGAAATTCTTCTTTTGTAGTCTTTTTTCTAAATTCCCTAAGTGATATACTCAAGATCATCATTGAAATATGTCCACATTTCAGAGCTTACCCTGACATTTACCCAGGAGAGTGTCAGCATCTGCAGACTATAGTGCTGCATTATAGGAACAGGGCAGTGTTCTTTCACACTTTTTGGTATGAAAATTATAATCTCATGATCTAGAAGACATTTGGATCAGTTTTAGCTGTCCAGCAGAGAGTGAGGGCTGGCTCACATCTATGCACAGAGTCCCTGTTACTCTGCATTTCACTGCGTTTCTCAAACAGATCAAACTGTGGTTGTTTCTTCAGTCATGGTCCAGCAACACAATGACAGTAGCAAAGATGGGAGTTCTCACAGCTGTCATTAAGAATCACAACTTCATTTACTCACTACTGAAACTTTTATCTGAAATAATCCAATACTGTGCAACCTCTCCAGGAAACTGGAAAGAGACAAAATGTCTCTTTGAAACCTGAGCTATGAAAGAATTACCCTGGAGCCTGACACGAAGAGCACTGTGCACAGCTCTGTTCTAGTGATCACCATCAGGTGGATGGTGAGAACATTGGAATGTAGGGTGGAACACTGGAAGCTAGGTTAGATGCTAAAATTGCTTTTGGAAGTTAGTGTTCCCAGTGTCACAATTAGTGCTGCCACTATGGTGAAAACAATCCTGGCTTCATATGGCACCAATGGCACATGCAGCCCTACTGCATGGAAAAACTGGTCAGCTTAAATGGTTTAAGTCCAACTGAAATTAAAGCAATTTATTGATTTATTAGCAGTGCATATTTAACCTGTTATCAGTGACATGTCATATAAACCACAGCACTAGGCACTTACAAAATGTTAATAAATGCCTGCAGATTTCTAAGCATGCCCTTATAGCCCCAACATTTAAGAGCCCCCATCCCAGGGAGTGTGCATTACATCCCCTGTGCTTTGTGTGCGGGTGCAGGTGCCCACGTGCTGCCCCTCCTGTGGAGCAGAGGGTGCACCCGCTGTGCCCACACCAGGGCTGTTGCCTCACCCTGCCCAGGGCAGTGTCCCACATGGCCCCATGTGCACCCTGAAGAGTGGCAACCCCCTCCCTGTGCCACTCTGTGCTCTGGGTCATGGGCTGTGGGCTGCTGGCATTGCTGTGGGGTGATGCCTGACAGTGCCCCAACAAGGTCACTCCTCCTCCCCCTGCTCCAAGTCATCTCCCTGGGGTCTCTTTGTCATTCCCTGGTTATTGATTAATCGGGATAGTCATCACCCTGGTTAGTGCTACCAGTATCGGGTACTCACTCTCAGGTGGTTTTGGGTGTCCCAAAAAGCTACTTAAATGAGGGTGCTGTGGGGCACCCCATCTGGGAATGTTCTCCTGGGTTTCCACGGCTGCTTGTCCCTGTGTGAGCTGGACAAGCTCACAGCTGATGCTGCCTTTGTTTCTGGGTGCTGAAGATTCATCAGCTGATACTCCTTGCTTTCCTAGTGTGCGGCCCCTACTGTGAAGGGGCTTCTGGCAGGGGGTGCTGAGCAGGAGGTCTCCCTGTCTGCTCCTGACTTCCCCATGACAAAACCTTCAGCAACATGAACCCTTAGTTTTGCTCTGTTAGAAGAGTTTGCAATACAGCTAAGAAGGTCCAAGTTTACTGGTGGTTGGTTATATGCCTTGGCCTGGAAGGCTGTATAAGCTTCAGATCCTCTCTGAATGCAACTTGCTAGAAAACTGGGGGTTTGTTGCAACTGTTTCTCTCTCTCGCCTGTAGTGTTATATTTCCTATTTAGATAGCAGTAATCTATATTTCTAGATATGCTTATTTGTTTGCAATCTAATATTTCTGTGCCTTTTCTCCTTTTTGTATTTTTAAATTTTTTCCTAAACATTTTCAGGATAGCGTTCTGCTTTTGTGTGTATTATTTCTTTTCCATGCAGTTTCTCTGAAATGCTTTCTTCCTCTGCTGCTTTCCAAACTCTGTCAGTGCCTCTTCAGCTTGATATTACTCATTTTGGGTTTTTTTTTTACTTCTTTCTTAGAGATTTCAGCTGTTAGGTCTCAGTCACTGCCCAAAAGCAACCAAGAGTGTTCCCAGTGGTGCTGGGGTGCTGGAGTGCTTTGTGCAGCCACACCCTGTGTGCTGCCGAGTGAGCCTCCTTGGGGCTATGCCGCAGCTGATCTCAGCATCTCCTGTTAGTCTATAATAGTGCACAATAATGTTGTGACTCTCAGTGTGCAGCTGTTTGCATTTGACCAGGACATGGAAAAAGAAACAGTAATTTGGGAGCACATTTTTTCCCCTTTTTTTTTTTTTTTTTCCATCTGAAGAACAGCAAGTAGTCCAAATTTAGCCAGCTGTGGCACTTCTCTCTGGTGGCTCTGCAGCACAGCTTGATCAACAGGAAGACAGGGAATTGTAGAGAAAAATAAGTAGCAGTAGTGGTATTTTCAGATGTGAGAAGATCCTTATGACTGTAGGGGTTCACTGTTCTCCAGCTCAGACAACATTGAATTGTCCTTTAGAGAGAGAGAAAAAAAGACAAAGGATGGAAAACAATCTCTTTTGGGTCCCTTCTTATATTTCATGTGCACTGACATCTCCAGTTTTATAGACCAAACCAGATGGAACCAAGTCTTGTGTCAACTTCTTCCACCATTTAAAAGATGCAAAATGCAAAGTCCAAATAAATCAACAAAATTAGGTAAGAATCATGTTTGCAAAGTTGTATTTACAATGCAACTTCTTTATCCCACTCCCTGCAGCCCTCCTGCTCTTACGTTTATGTGCTGTGTGAAGCTTTATAAAGCTGACATTTGGGATTTATCCCTGGAGGATTATCTTTGAAGCAACATATCACTTTCTAGTACTAAAGATTTTTTTTAACATCCTGCATTCATAATTCGAAGACATAAATAATACTATCAATACTAATGCACTGAAGACATTTTCTTCTGTATCTGAGGATATGTTACTACCCACAGAGATAAGTAGAATTTCATAAATACATACAAAAACCTTAACTTTTGTTATCATGATGTCTTCAGAGTTGTAATTGTAATAACACTCCAGAGCACAGTATTGTTACTAGCTGCCACCAAGCCAGAAGTTACCTCACAGGAAAAATTGACTTCACTGAATCATGCATCTCTACTCACTCTGAGAAGATACTGAACACTCACACATGTACACAGACACACATCTACATATAAATATATATATATAAATATATATCAGAGTGTGGTTATTCATTTAAGTGAAAATAATTTTCTCTTTTAAAACATATTTATTTTCTGTGAACATAATGATGATAATAATAGTAACAACATAATATGGGAAGAAATAGTTAAATAGTTGTGTAAGGGTGTGTTTAGGCTTCTATTGTCATAATAGAAGCACTCCTGCATTTAGAAAGTACCATTTATTCCTCTGCCTGCAGAAGAATATTGCCATTGTTTTGTGTCTAGACACCCCCATGAAAGAGGTGAATTACCATTCAGAATTCCTTGATCTGAAACAGATCTGCTGAAATCCCTAGAAAATTTTGAATAAAGGTGAAAGAGTGACATTTAAATCCATTCACGGATAACTCACATGAAGGAAATCTGCCTAATTGGATTATTTTCTGTTGAAAATAGTGGTTCTGATTATGTTCTCATTCTTGGATGTAAAACAGGAGCTTCTTCATCAACCCTGCTAAAACAGTTCTAAATGATAATAAATAAGAATTGCTAAAAGAATTAGATCACTCATGCTCACAACAGAAGAAAAAGGTTTTAGAGGGCTAGACACAGTCAGTGGTGATAAACAGTTCTTAGTTATCCTTGTATACCTCTTTCTGTCCAAGAAGGTTGATCTGAAGGAAGAGTCTGCAGTTTCTGGATAACTTTATGTGCCTCAAATACAACAGGGATATTGTACTATTACCCACATTGATAAAGAGTTGGGTAAGATACCTTAATTATTTCCCTAATATTGAAGAAAACACTAGTGCCCCTTGCAACAGAGTGCTATTTATGCTTCCTTTATCTCTTCATAATTATGTGTAATGTTTGCTGTGGAGTCCTCAAGACTTTTCTACAATATAATTGTTAAATAGTAAGTATGGTTTTTATTAGTTATCTAATTCTCTTTTAGATACCACATAGAAATTAATAAAAATGGGTACTTGACAGAAGTATTTTACATTTTGACTATAAAATAGATAGAAATAATTGATGTACTGATTATTTATATATTTCAAACAGACAGCAACAGGACTAAAGTGAGTACATTTAAAAGACTTATTAAAGGCCCTAGGCAGCAGATTTCTTCCTGTAATGTATTTTAGTATGCTAAGTGATTTATGGATAATAGAGCTGCATGAGACGTTTGAAATGGAATTGGGATCACTTGAAATTTACCTTGGTATCATCACAGAATGAAGCACCCTTCACCCAGACATTGTCAGCTATAACCACTAAATCATCTGCAATGGGCTGCTGAGCCTGTGACATTCCTTTGTGTACAATCCAGAAAGGTTCTCTGCATTGTCTCCTCCCTTGAGACTGCCTTGGCCTTACTTTGCGGCTTTTGCTGGCTCCAGTGGTCAGAAACAACTTCCTGATTTCCAATCTTATTTTTTCCTGGTTGGTTTGTGCCTTTTGTTGTTGTCGTACCAATGTTGTATTTTATTTGAAATACCCTTTCCCTTTCCAGAGTTCACTCATCTGAGGTAGAAGAGCCTTGTCCTTCCTGCAGATCTTGCTCAGTGAAACAAACCAAGCTGTCCTAGTCATCTCTACTAAACACAGTGAGTATATCTGTTCATCCTAAAGATCTCTCCTGTGTCTAGTCCAGTTTAAATTCAGCTTTCTTGTATGTAGGTGGCTGGAACTGTGCGAGATCCCAAGGATAATGTGTGTTTTGCTGGAGTCACTACAACATTTCACTTGCCTTTGTCATGGCTGCAAGGTGTGGAGACATCTGTGAATACACATGTGCTTGTGTGTATGTACAAGTGTACATGTTCATGTAAGTACTCATGTGCATCCACAGTTTGTTTTATGTGCTTGTTGCCAGCTGAGGAACACTCAGATTGCAGTGCACATTTTTATTACTATTGATGAAGTGCATGTCCTTGTGTGTCATGGTACTCCGTTGGGATTCCTCTTGCCCTTATAACTCCTTCTACCTGTGTGACAGTCTCCTCTGTACTGAGCACAGTGTACTTGGCAAGTTTTGTTACCATTTGTCCACTTTTCATACTATTAATATTGCTAAAACTAAACCAGATCCAGTTCTTGAAAAACTTTGCTCATCATCTTCTTCCAGCCCATCATGTTGACATTCTCCCTTCAAACATCCTTATACTGCATGGCTTATACTTGTTCTGCTCAAAATAAAATTATCTCACGTGTGGCTGTATAGCAGATGTTTCACAGATGTTTAGATAAATGAAATTTTGGTCTTAGTATTGCATAGTAATAATAGTTAAGAATATCAATTATAGTTTCTAAGAAAGATGCTAGGCTCATCTGACACGTATGTTGCATTGCTCTTCCATCCATCTTCGCAGATTAGATTAGTTTTTCTTCAAAAATTCTCCAAGTTTCTGCCTCTTTTGTTTAAGTTTGCATAAGATCTCTACTCTCAAACTTGTGGCTGGCTGAGCCCAGTCTAGCAGGGACTAACTCTCTTTCTGACTATCCTGATACTGAGATGATGACTACCTGCCTCCCTGTGTGTGAGTTAGAGTATGCAAGAGCATATCCCGTATGTGCCTGTTGCCCATTAAAGAACAAGCAGGCCTCTTGGTGTGGTCAAAGACTTACATTTGTTTGTGGAGAAGCTGGAAAAAGCCCTGATGAAGGTAACTGTTTCTGCAGGCAGGTAATGGAAGTTGGGATGGACAAACCACATCTGTAATTTCTGTCATTAAGTTTGTCACAATAAACCTGAAATTAAACTACCTCTTCTCCATGGTCCCCATCCCAAAGGCAATGGCAGGTAGCTCTTTTATAACTGTACCTATGTTTGGTTGCCAGTGCTCTGTCTCTGTTCATCATGTCTCTGCTTCCCAGACATACAGCCTTTGCACACGGGGTGGGAGAAGGGTGGAGGCTGGTGTGATGGTGCAGGCAATGTGACTACCACTGATGAAGCAGCAAACACTGCTGTTGAAGCAGTAGAAGTCTTTAGGCTCAGGGCAGGACAGGAGCTGCTCAGACTCTTTGTGGAAGGCCAGGGGAACACATATTTGCCCTGTTTAGCTATTGGACCTGGACTGAAAATGGAGGCCTTTTTTTCTAATGGAGATTGGAGCAGTCAGACATGAGGGTGGAATGCGGGATCACTGCACCCACGGGGAGCTGTGTGGGGCTTTTTGAGAAAATCTACATAATGGTATCCCAAAAAGGGAAATGAAAGTGGATTCAGGAAATTAAAAAGCACACACAGCTGCTTCAAAAAAATCATATACCTTGCTTTCAGCACATCCCTGCAATATCAGTTGTGGTATTAGGTCTGTCTGAACTCTTTTATTTCCCTGTTGCAGTGTAATGATGGTTTGCTCCCCCAGTCAGCTCATTTTTAATCCCTTTTTTTTTGAGCTGGGCAAGCCTTTTAAATTTTTTTATAGTGCTTAATAATCATGTATGTTCAGTCCCCTAGGTGGTATGTTAATTCTTTTCTTTCATCTACTTAATTAGAAGATTTTGTTCTGCATAAAATATATAAGGCAGCTGGGGCAGGCTCTTATGAACTGGTAAGCATCCAATAGCTATATTAAGCAGTTTCTTAAGGCTTTGAAATTGTCTTCAGATGGTAGCTGTTGACAAACCCTGAAGTGAAGCACTACTTGAATATTCACATTAAAACCACCACTGCAGTTAAGTTAGCGATGCATGATTAATTGTCTTAAAAGCAATGGATTCATATGGAGTAAAATGCTCCTATGAAAATCAATAACATGACTACCATTAGCAAGAGCATTACTTTGAAGATATTAAGGGCCACAAATCAAATTTGTTAGCTGAAGAGTAAGAGTGGCTATATGTACAAACAAAAGGCAGTTGTGTCTGCAACACAGCATGCAGGGTTTATGGTTCTTTTACATATTCTCTCCTCTCAATAGTCACAGCAATGGGATAGCATGGTAGTTACTTATGGCAAATAACAGAGACAAAGGTGCTACTTTGCTTCCACCCACCAGGTTTGGCCAGAACCTCTTAGTCCCCAACACATGGAGGTGTGCAGGACTCAATGCTGTCACCCAGGACTGGCTCCCCGCTCTTTGCCATCCACATTCACACCCATTTTACCTGGTGTTGTCAGCCTGGGCCGGCCCCACCATTGACACATGGGCAACCATACAGTTTCACAGGGGTCTTGCTCATCTGTCTAAAAATTCAAAGGATTTTTTTTTTTTATTTTATAAGTGATATAAATACTGCCCCTCTCTTTTTGCCTCCCCTCAAATTCCCTTTGACACTGTTGCAAAAAATACCTTATCAGGACTGAGAGTTGCTTGATTCCATAAGCAAATTAAATACTGTATTGTGGTCATGTTTACAGTGGTATACAGGGAAATGGTACAGATTTCAGAGTCTTCCTAGGGTATGTGCCCAGAATTAAAAAAACCCCAAACAACCAAGCAAAAACCCTCATTCCTCTTGGGTGCATTTTTATGTCTGTTACTCACAAAAATATGCTGAGTGCCTGATTCTATTTATCACTGAGAGAAGTAGAAAGCTGCCTGTTAGTTGGGGCACTATCCTCTTGGCTCAAAGCTGACATAAACAATGATAATTTTAACTTGGAAAAAGAAGGGAGCTGGATGGAAGGGACTTATTTTATCTCCCTGCCTGAGGATCTAATGTAAAAAAAAGGAAAAATCACATAAACAACAGTATGATAATCTATAATGGAAGTACAGAAGATGAGAGTTTGGACAATATAAAGAGGGAAAGTGCTAATACTAAGAAGAACAAACTGCTGTATTGACCTAAATATAAAATAACCTCAGATATAAAGGAATCATCACTCTTTAAGGAACAGAATAAAATATTGATGTTCTTCTTAAAAAAATCAGGAAATACCTGATTAAGTAAATTATCAATTAACATGGCAAAACATATGTACTACAGAAATATTAAGTTGGGATAGAGGTTCATGAACGATCCTTAGAACTAATAGTAAGAGAGTTTTTCTGAAGTTTGTGGGAGGCAAACTCATATATCTTCGATATGAGAAGATGAGGATATTGGACAGAAAAAAATGCCTGTCCTAAAGAGGCAAACAATGTGATAAACATCAGTGGAATGAGGGACAGTGTCATTTAAAGACTAGTGTGGAGAATTTGCACTAAAAAAATGGGACTTTATCAGCTGGAAAGGGAAATTAGTAGAAAGCCCTGGGTCACTGAGCCAGTCAGGATGAATATTGTCATCAATGTGATCCAACCATGAAGGGCAAATCCAGGCTGAGGATATCCCTGATGACTTGTTTCCAGTGGAGCGGAAGTAGCATTCAGGCTGGTGGCATCCCCATTCATGAAGGACAGAGGAGCTGCAGAGGACAGCCTGTAGGATGGATGTGGTAGTGAAAAGCAAGGGTTTGGATTTGTCTTTCTGAAGCTGCAAAGGGATGCAATTATTCCCTGCAAGCACACCATGATGCTAAATTCTAGAGGAAGAGAAAAAGAAAAGCTATCTAAGTCAAAGAATATAATTCACATAGAGACAACTGGAAATACACTTCAGCTGAATTTCACAAAATATTTTTCCTTATTAGTGTACTGAGGATCTGGAATAGGATAGTGGTGATGTAAAACCTGGTCATCATTAAAACAAAGTTTTGTCAGCTTATGGAATATTTTGACCAGCATATTTGACAAATTACTGGTATTTCAAGCTCTGGAGCTCCTTTCCAGGTTTATATTCCTCCAACTGGTGCTGCATAAAGCTAGGAATAGATAGAGAGTCTCATATCCCAGAAGAGTCAATGCTGCTGGTCTGTAACATCAGGTTCAGGCTTGTTGGTTAAAACTCAGCCATCCTGATCGTCTTCCTTGGAGCTGGGCTTGCTGTGGGAATTGTAAGAGAAACAAAATTGGTTCAATCTCATTTATCCACAACCCAGCTGCTGTTTATCCCTCTGAGACAAGTGCCAAGCACCCCTGCCCCAGAGCTGCAGTAGCCTGGTACCTTTGTCCTCTGCTGTGTCTCCATGCTGCAAGTAGCTAGTGAGCTTTCTGTTGAGCATATGCAATGCAAAGCATCCCAGCATATCAAACATCCCAGAAATGACCCAATAAAATTGTCCAGGAGCTAGGTGCAAGATTCAGATCTGGAATCTCCTCTCCCTCACTGCTGGATCTCCCCATCCCAGGGTAAGCTCTTCTGGCAACACTAGAGCTTGTTTGGCCCAGGATTCAACTGCAGGGAGAGGGAGGAAGAGATCATAGACCCCCCCCGGGCTGCATGTGCCTGGCCTTTCCTCTGCAAGGCAGTATCACCTCAGACTGCCATAATTCATGTCTGACTTCTCACATCTCCGGAGTGTAGAGCCAGGCGGGTTGCAGTCTGCTGCAGCCACGCTTTCTGCCTTCCCAAACCATGCTGGGAGGCACTCCTCCCTTCAGCCCCAACCCATGCCACTGTCACTTGTTAACAAAACCTGCTCCACTATTTAGTTGCCCTGGTTTTGGTGACATAAGTGAAGCAGGAAACAGATTTCAAATAATGGAGGGGTGATTTTTTTTAACCTCTTCTGGATGAATTTTTCCACGACAGGACTCAGGAAGTACAGCCATCAGGCTGGCAGTGATGCCTCAGCATTGTGCTTCTGAGCATCTTTTTTGAAAAAAACTCCAGTCATTATTGAATCCTGGGGAGGAGAGAGGGAAGACAGATTTAATAAATTTTTTTGTCTCCTAAAAAAGTGTGATTTGTTATCTGAAGGCAGTAATTCTAACTGGCGTTATTGGTATGCGGCACACAGGGATCTTAGTGCTAGCACATCTTTATTAATGTTGTTATAAAAGCTTCTACTGGGATCCTAGTTATCAAATGACTCTGACAGCAATTCATCCACAAAGCCTTGTGTTTTAATTTCTCACTATCTGAAAAGAAATGGGTTGGGTGGGTGGAAAGGCTCCTATTTTCAGCTGCTTTGTCCTTTGCTTTAAAGCCTGGCACATTGCAAGCATAAAGGAGGAACATGTAGGATTACAGCTGGAGGAATGCATCTTTGAAAAGTAAATATCCTGCCATAAAAAGCATGTTACAAAGTGACAGGTACCATCTATTGATATAGTGGAGTCTTTGATTCCCATAGTACCGGCCATTATAAGAATCTGTACACAAGGCTGTGAGCCAGAGCCTTGAAAACCTCACTGAATAACAGCAGAGCCACAAATAGCAGCAAGGGATTTAATGATAAAACACTTTACAAAGATTTTGCTGTGTGCCCTGTGAAACAATAGAGACTTAATGAATTACTGGAACCAAGAAATGTTTCCTTTGATACAAATCAGAGACTGATCAGGGAAGCAGCTAATTTCTAGGACTTTTTCTCTCTTCAGTTCACTCTTTAGTCATAGTTATAAATAATTGGAAAGGAGGTCCAGACCCAGCAGAATTTGTGAGCAAAAATTATCAGCTAATCCAAGTGAAAAAAACCCCAATTTTTTAAATAATTTCTGATGGCAAGGCTCAAAGCTTTTCCAAATGCATGATGTTGCAGTAGAGCATCATGTGAATGCAGCAAAGTGAGTGCTGAGTGAATTATGCATGAGCTGAAAGTGGAAATGGGGAATGGTCTTGGTGGTTCTCAAAAAATATAGGTAAGTGTATGACTGAACTTCCCCTCCTCAGCTCGTTGCTTAGCATTTGTCCGGGCAAATCCGTCCTTGCATCTCTTTTATCAAACCCTGGAAGGACAATGGATTTTCTAGATTATAGCTTTGGGGGCCAAGCCTCTCCCACATGGATCTTTTTGTGTGGCTGGAAAATGTGATTTCAGCAACACTGTGGTGTGATGGCCCTTGTTTCTGAGGAAGATGTATTGTTGCTTGCCTTCATCCTGGGAGGATAATTCCCTTTTATTAAAGATGCAGGATGATGCAATCTTTCAAAAGGCCCCTCGCCTATTTAGAGGTGAAGGAGGTAGTAAGTTGTGGGCTGTGTGAGACTGGCTAATTGCATGACCAACACATAAAACATAGCTGCAAGGGTGTCTTTTCCAGACAGAATATTTTTCTCATACTCTGCTTTCCTAACCCTTTTTCCTTTCCAAAATGATACCAAACCCTCTAAGTTTTCTCTGTTGGAAATGCAAAGTCTTTTAAATTATGTTCTAATAAATGATGGCTTTTTTGTGGCTTTGGTTTGATAAGAACAATACATAGATGTCAGGACTGAGGCCAAGCTGGGGTACTGTCACAGAGTTATAAATATATATGTGTCTATGCCAGCATTTTGCCATTTAAGTCAAGAAGTCTTCTGCTGGCCATTGCACTAGGAGGCAGGTTTTTAATCCAGGAACTTTCATGATGAAACCTTGTAAACAAGCTTGCCAAAGCTGTCTCTGGATTCTACACAAACAAACCGTTTCAGAGTTGCTGTTTGAAGCAACAAGGTTTGCTTCAAACAGTGAAGCCAAGGTCTCTGCTGAGATTTGGCACTGACTTTTCTGCAGTGGGTGACAGGAAGCTGAAGCATTCAAGGATCCCTTGTCTGGGTACAGAAGAGAGGAGTGTGGGATCCCCTCCAGCCTTCCTCTTCCTGCTGGCTCCTCTCCTAGATCCTTTCACAGAGTCACAAAATGGGTCATGTTGGAAGATATTACAGTGGGTCACCTGCTCAAGCAGGGTCATCCTAGAGCACATGGCACAGGGCTATGTCCAGATGGCTCTTGAATAGCTCCAATGAGGGAGACTCCACAACCCCTCTGGGCAGTCTGTGCCAGTGCAAAGTCACCTGCACAGCAAAGAAGTTCTTCCTCATATTCAGGTGGAACTTCTTGTGCATCAATTTTTGCCCATTGCCTCTTGTCCTATTGCTTGGTACCACTGAGAAGAACCTGGAAACATCCTCTTGACACCCTCCCTTCAGATACTGATAGACAGTGATTAGGTCCTCTCTCAGGCATCTCTTCTTGAGGCCAAACAGGCCCACCTCCCTCAGCCTTTCCTTGTAAGAGAGATGTTCCAATCCCTTAAATATCTTTGTTGCCCTCCAGTGGACCTGTTGCAGGAGCTCCATATCTCACTTGTACTGAGGAGCCCAGAACTGGACACAGCACTCCAGATGTGACCTCACCAGGGCTGAGTAGAGGGGCAGGATCATCTCCCCCGACCTGCTGGCAATGATCTTCCTAATGCATCCCAGGATAACATTGGCCTTCTTGGCTTCAAGGGCACTGCTGGCTCATGGAGAGCTTGTTGTCCATCAGGATCTGCAGATCCTTCTCTGCAAAGGAAATAGAACTTCAGCAGAACTTCATAATGAATATGGATTCTACTTCAGCCCTATATCCATTATAGGGGGATTGAGGAGCCCCTGGGTGGACAGGTTTGTGTTCAGGGTGAGACCAGCCCTGGTTCAGAGTCTGGAGAGCGGTGCTCCTTGGAGGAGAATTTTAGCTTGGAGGGCTGTGGCTCAGGTGTCCTGCTTGGCACTAAGGATATTCCTAGTATTTAACAACCTAAGAAATAATTACTTGCTGTCTGCAGACCCCCAGCAACTCTAAATGGTTGAGGAAGTAAATAAGGACCAAAGAGCAGTAACACTACAATAGTTTTGTTCAACAGCTCTCTACAATTAAATCCCCCTGCACAAAGGGAAAGTAAGACAACTGGAAACGAGATAGTGAGGATCCCTGCAGTGAGCTATGCTTTAGAAATCACAGACAGCCAGTGACTATGGAAACCTTGCACTATCCTAGCAGGAATAAATAATTTAGGAAAGACCCATATTAAAGACTGAATTTCTCTCCTGGGCTTAGACAGATAGATGGACTTCTTCCCCTGGGTAGATAATTTCTGTCTTGTTTAACAAAGTGCAGCCCCATCCAGCAGTTCAGCAAAAAGTAGCACCATACTCACAGAGCTTTTAGTCTTTTCAGCAGCCAGTGCTTCACCCACACAAAATAAAGATAATATTGAATTAACCTCATCTGTAGCTGAGCATGTGCAAGCAAGCACACTGCCTAGCTAGAGAAAAATGAAGGGTTTTTTTCAAGATAAAACTGTATCTAATATAACAAGTGCACTGGCTTGTGCCTTGCTGTTGGTTACATGACAGGCCAGCTGAAGCCCCTCCTGCCATCGCTGCTGCCTCTGTCTGAACTTGAGATGCATGAGGATGGGCACTGAGGTGTTACTGAGTGCCTCTGTGCCTGTACAGACCTCCTTGCCTGGTCCCAGGGCTCTGCTCCTGGCACTAAAAGATAGTTGTAATGGGGAGGGGAGAAGAGGCTGCTGGTCTCAGGGGGTTAATATTTCATCCCTTGGACACCTGAGCTGGTGTCCAAGGGCACAGGCCAATGCCCACCATGTGCTGTCACTAAGGGGTAACAGAGCACCATCAGCAGTGCAGTTTCGTTCCCAAAAATTCTGTCTCTCTACAACACAATAGACTTACAAGCTACTTTTCTGCAGCTGAATTGTTTTTTCCTGGACTACATGCATTAGTAGCTCCAGTGTGTGCTGCCAAATGAAGAGACTAGGAAAAAAAACCCTGTGAATGCCAAGCAATCCATCTTAAAAAGCCACCTGCATGTAGGAAATAAAGGATCCAGGAGTGCCTGAAAGATAAATTTTACCAAAGGAGAAGGCAACATATAGAGTTTCAGCAAGTTCTTGCCTCTGTCCTGATTATCTTCTTCTCTCTTTACTTGAATTGCCCTTTATATCACTTTCCACCCTCCCTTTCCTATAATTTTCCTTTTCCCCTTCACATTTGCATTCTTAAAATAATATCCATAGTAACAACAAAATTGAAAACAAGAGGAAGAAAGTTCTGGAAGGGAGGGTGCAATTGACTCACTCTGTAGCTCACTGACATGTTCTGCACTGGTCTGGGCTTCTCCAGCTGGATGCTTGCTGGAGCAGGATGCTGGTAGCACTGGCCAGCTGCACAGAATTATCCCATTTTCTAGGTTTTAAGGCACTGCTGTAGTAAGAGCAGAGGTTGTGTTTTATGTATTACCTCCCTCCTATTCCCAAGACACCCCATCCCAAAGGTTCTGTTTCCATTCCTCTGGAAAGTCAAATCCATGATGATCATCACTAGACAATAAGCAGAAGCCATGGGGTTACTCAGGCTCCTGGGAAAGCAAGAAAGAGAGCAGAGGCACTGTGGGTTAAACAAATGGAGGCAGTGAGAACACATACAGTAGAAGGTTGCTTGGCCTTGGGGACTGGTTTCTGCAGCCCATTTTGAGGTAAGGATCTCAGGCTGCTTAAATGGGAGCAGCTGTCAGACAGTTCCTCATCCCAGAGGTTTGCCTGCACTGTTGGACTGAATTCCTTGATTAGAAAGTCCATCGCTGTGAAGGGACTATCTGGGAGCTTACATCATATTTTTATTACTTGCAAATAGCTGTTAAAACTTTTCCTCCTGCAATTCCAATTTGTTCAAAATTTTCAATATTCTCTCTTGAAGTAGATTAAACTGCATATAGAGTCCTTAAAAATCAAACATTGGGTAGTTTCCAAAGAGCCATAAAGCTAAGGTTGCAGGATGATAACAGTCATTTGTAAAAGTAAATATGATAAAATGAACAGCTGCTTGCATGAAGTAGCACCACAGACTTCCTAATGACTAGATTGGTTCATTTGGGGTTTCAAAATAATTTGACTTATGCTTGTCTGAGTGCTGTTAATTGATCAGAAAGTAAAGTTGATCACTGCTTGTTTTTCCCATGACATATATGCTTTAATAAATTATTGCTTGCAACTCTTGCAGTGTTACTCATTATTGACTTCAGATATATCAGCTCGATAGCTGGAAAAGACTGCTTACAAGAGCCATTAATATCATACTGAGGTTTTCTGAGGTTCTCTGCAGGACCTTTCCTCTCTCACAAACTCCCATCAGTGACCCAGCAGTTCTCAGAAAACTGCCAAAATGTTTTTCACTATAATATGTTGCAGGGAGCGCTTCCTAACAGAAGAATTTTTATGTGCTAAACACATTTGGTTGGCTATAGGCAACCAAAGAATATATATCCTTGGATTTCAGCTGCTGGTAAAGGCTTATTACATTCTTTAAAACAGCACACACTGGTATGCAACCTTGGTGTGTCTGAAACCATTAGCTGCTGCTTTCTGGACTTTCTTAGCAACTCTGCTCTTGTGGCAGCCTCCAGAGAAAAGGCACTTGACTTAGGAAACCCTCTCTTCTTGGAAGATTCTCCTACGAGTTTGGAAAACTTGCTTCACAACTTGCAGAAAACACATTTTTCTAAACTCCTATGACACTCGAGAAACTGTTGGATGGGAGACTGGGGGAGGATGGAATGAAATAGGGATAAGGAGAAAGGAAAAAGAAAAAGAGGCACTTAAAAAGAGAGGTAGGGGGAAAACTGCTGAAAAGGAAATGAGATAAGAAAATATGAAAGGAAAGCAGAAGAAGATGAAAAAATAAGTAGCACATATGTTTATTTTATAGGAAGTTGGCTGACAGGCTGAATTTCTGGTCTGGTCAGGGAATCAAAATTATGGTGGGGTATGGATGAAAAGTGAATAGCAAATATCCTAAATTAAAAACTCAAGAGACTGAAATTTGTTTGTAAAACTGTTTTGGAAAAACAAAATACCATATTTTAAGACTGAAGTTTGTTGACAAATAATTTGCAAGCAAAAAGCAGGCTAAATGTCTTGCATAAGGAAGGACTAGAAAATATTTGCTCAGAAAGACTGATGAAGTGAAAGATCATGTTCTGTTATCAACTCTTCTCATTTTGCATTTCATTTGAAATAATGAGATAAATAACTTTATGCCATTAAAAATGATATTAAATTTTCCTCTCCTGAAAGCAACTGTACAGATCTTTTTGTGGCTGGTGCTGATTTACATGATCCTTGTAAACTTCTTGCATGACAAATGGTAAATTCGTTTTTTCAGGGGTGACTTAGCTCCACTTGTGATGGGAATGTGAGGATTGGGTAACAAGAGGACACGCTGTGTGGAAATGAGGGTTGGTACCTGGGAGTCTTGGGCAGTATCACTGTGAGGCTTGCTGACCTTTTGCTCACTGGAATCATGACATCTTGGAGGCGCCATACAACTACTGCAACACTTATTCAGAAGACATGGTCTTTCCAAAGTGCATCAGCAGAACTATTGTGATTTTCTAATAAGAGAGGATGTTTGAAAAGAGGGTAAGTATTTTATTTGATAGCAACATCAATCCCAAAGCAAGTAATTGACTTTGCTGTTATCATCCTGTCATGAAAAGAAGCATCTTTCAGAGTCTTGACAAAAAAAATAAGTGCTGGTTTTAAAACTGGCTATTTTTGTTACTCAAAATTTATCAGAGGGGATCCTAAAAATGGGACAATCTGTCGGGACACCAAATTTACCCATTGATGTGTTTGTGGTCAGACAGGTGGTGCTACAGGGAGCTGAGGACCCGGTGGTGTTGGGACCAAGCCACCAGTGGGGACTGAACCATGGGGCCAGTCCATCCCATACCTGTGCAGCCCAGCCATGGCACTGTGGGGCAGCTCAGCCCATTGGTGTATGACAGTATTTGAGTTAGAGAGAGATAAAAACTTCCCCATGGAGCTCATCCAAAAGGATACTGCAACCTTAACACTTCACAAACTCTTATCTATTGTGAATCTATTGTCTCTTATCTTTTACCTTACTGTTGGTAATGGTAAGACAGTGATAGGTTTTCCTACACTGGATATAGACTCAGTGCAGCAGGGTGGAATTTTCACCCTAAAATTAATCTGGGATAATTTCTGGGCCTCTCATTGAAAACATCTTTCTCTGATTTTTGCCATTTTTATTCTATCAGCTTCAAAGGAGATGTGCAGCCCTGATTGGCATCACTGGCTCTAGAGCAGAAATGCACCCCTCATTTCTAACAGAATAGTCTCCATATTTCATCATAAAGTCTTCTACTAGGAAAATGATTGCTTGCATGATAGCACTCTGAATTATAAAATCTGTGAGAAGGGGTATCTGTCAGAACAGATCTGTGCTTCTTTTTCTAATCTATAAATCAAGCAAAGCAGTGAGGAGGTGAGGAAAAGCTTTAATTCAGTATGACATTTCCACAGAAATAGAAAAATTCAACACTGTAAACCACAAACTGATCTAGTATGTGCAGTGTGCCAGCCTTTGTTACAAGGTGGGTTAGATCTCCTATACGTCTCTGGACCATGATAGAGACAGGTAACCATTCTGCAATACTCCAGAGAATATTGACGTCAGTGGGGAGAAGGTAGCTAAAATAACAGCAATCTGCTTTAAAGACAGATCTGTGCTGCCATCCAGATCAAAGGTATATGCAGAGCAAATGGTAGTGACTGTGTTTAACTGGCTACTTTTTGCAAAAATCTTCATATCTTTGCAAGAAACTGTAGGAAGAGCAGAGGCACTCAGAGAGAAGTCAGCAGTATTGGTCCAGCAAGGGAAGCTCTGACACAAAATTCCCAGGAAAATAAGAGAGAAAACAGCAGGGGGTGATCATTAACTGCCAGGGCATTCCTTGCATTGCTTTAGAGCTCACGGAAACAGAATTTAGCTAGGTCTTGGTGAGGAAACAAAGTTGCATTGAAGCCATCTGAATCTATCACAATATTTTTTCTTTGATGACCTTAAACTGCAGTCTGGAGTCTGATCAACAGACTGAGAAAGCTCTAAGAGCTCAAAAGATCAAAAACATAAACAGAGGGTGACATGAAAAGTAATGAGAATAGGATATCTTTGATTCTCACCATTTGAAGGATATTGCAGTTCATGGGTGGTTTAAAGCACTGCTGAATTCACAAAAACAGAGAACTGTTGTAGTTGGAAGGGACCTCTGACAATAACTTTGTCAAATCTCCTGCTCATGGAGGACCACCTAGAGTCAGTTTCCCAGGACTGTGTCCAGAATTTCCAAGACTTCTCAGCCTCTCTGGGCAACCTGTGCCAGTGCTTGGCCACTCTCACAGAGAATAAGTGTTCCCTGATGTTCAGATGGAATTGTCTGTGTTTTGGGCCTTTTGCCTCACCGAATACCACTGGAAAGAACCTGCCTCCAAGCTCTTTGCACCCTCCCTTCAGATATTCATACACATTGATGAGATCCTCACTGAACTCTCTCCTCCAGGATGAACAGTCCCAGCTGTTTCAGCCCTTTCTCATAACAGAGATGTTTCAGTCTCTTAGTGACCATTTGTTGGACCCTCTCCAGCATGTGCATGTCTCTTGTGTACTGGGCAGGCCAGAACTGGACACAACACTCCAAGTGGGGCCTCACCAGTGCTGAGCAGAGGGGAAGGATCACCTCTCTTAACCTCCTAATGCAGGCCAGGATACCATTAGCTGTCTGCAGTAAGGGCATGCTGTTGTTTGTTTGGTGTCCACCACGTGCTACTGCTCCCTCTTTTTTCTGCAAAGCTGACTCTGTCCTAAAACATGGGAAAGGCAATACTGAGTGGCTAAGACTGGGCTAGTGATGGTCACTTACTGCTGCAGAAACACTAGCACTGCAGCATGGGCTAACATGGACAGACTGCCATCTGCTACACTGCAAGGTAGGGACCTAAATTTTTTGTGTCTGAAAGATGAGTTTTAGTTCAAGAGTTGTATGTCACAGTAGTGTAACAGTGTGCACCATGAAGAATTTCCTTCCTGCCTCTTACAGTCATTAATTTCATGCATGGAAATCAAGGGCCTGCCAGAACAGGAGAAGAGCTGGAAGGATTCAGCAAGAGCCTGTTCTCCATTATTATTGTATGTTCTATTATTACAAAATATAGAACCTGCTCTGGAATCAATCTGTGCATCTGGATGGAGATAAACAATCAGAGGAGAAAGAGTAGCCATATAGTTATTTTTTAAAATTCTGTGAATACTGTTTTTTCAGAAGGAATTCTTAAACCTGTAACATCTTATATTCATGAAAAGATTACCACCATTGTGTAACTGAGATATATAAAATCTTAATCATTTTATCATTTATAAATATGATTTGAGATTTCCATTACACAAAATTTCATAAAATACAGGTGAATAGTTTATCACTTACATGATGCAGCCAGAACTGGAGATTTTGAAGTGAGTTGTAAAATCTAATTTTATTTGGACTTTTTAAACAACAGGAAACACTTTAACATATGATCCTGTTAAGTTCTTCCTGATATTCCAAAACATGGACAAACTGAGTATGGCTAATTGGATTGGGGCATACTAAAGCTGAGAGAGGAAAGGGGAAATACTGGCACTGGTCACAAGTTATTGTTAAGGTTGGTGTTCAGGGAACCACAAAGGCTACAGCTCTAGGGGCTGGGGCTGGAGAAGGTATATCAAGGACAGCAGGACACTGCACAAACACTGATCTCCACATCTATCCGAACCATGTCACCCATAGCACTTGGGGATTCAGCCTGCAAATTAGGGTTAAGGTTAGGTTTCAGAGAACCACAAAACCTGCATCTCTAGGGACACTGGGCCTGGAAAAGGTATGATATGGAGAGCATGGTACTGCACCACCATTTATCTCTCCACATCTTTCTCTTCTAGGTCACCTGTGGAACCTCAGCATCTGTCTGAAGCTGCCATTAGGGTTTAGTGTTCAGGTGCAAGGAAGGACTCATCTGCCTAGTAAAGGGTGCATCTTTATTGTATGAGCTTCTGCGATTGGACAGTGGTGGCTTTGATTTGTCACTGTCTGCTCCCAGACAGATCGTCTACCATCTTACAGCAGCATCTGCAGAATATCAAACAGAAGAGACAACCTAATGCCTTTCCTTCGCTTCATCAAAGTCTTTGGTCTGATCTGGTTAGGCTTGCAGAAAAGGGAAGTATACATTACATATTAATGAATTTTTTCTTGATAGCATGTGCAGTAGAAACAAGGTGTATGTAGCACAGCCAGCTTTTAAACCATTATTGGTCTGAGTAGAACTTGATTACCAAAATACAATTTTAACCTAAAAGATAAGGAGGCAACTTTGCAATGGCTCTGTGTTTCATAAGTGTATGACAGTAGTTTATTTACCCAGATTTTTAATCTGATCAATATATTTCTTGTTAAAGTTGGCATTTACTCTAAGAGATCCCAAGCAAGCTCCTTTAGAGACACAAATAGAGGAGGAATAGGGGGAGTAGGTGCTACTCCAGACCATGGTGGGACTCCTTGCTAGCCTTTCTTGAAAGGGGATGTAACCTTCTTATGAAGCCTTTGTCTCCTACCAAGGCAGGAAACAAAGCAGGTTTTGGGTGGAAGCCGGTTCTGGCTGAAGACTGGGGAGACTGAACCCCAGGAGTCATTGCTATCCAGTAACCATGGATATTTACATCCTCTCTCATGTGTGTTATTTCCCTAGCTGCTGTGCCTCCTTGAATTTCATTTGCAACACTGTGGATCCCATTTCACTGTCTTGGGGAAAGTCTGTGATCCATGTCCTCTGGGACACAGAGGCTGCTTGATTTGTGACCTGATGTTGCATGCTGCTTCTTCTTGTTATTTAAAATTTATCAGAAGGGATCCTAAAAATGGGAGAATCTGTCAGGACACTGAATTTACCCACTGATGCATTTGTGGTCAGGCTTCACTTCTTATGAAGAACAAGGGCTGCAAAGTGGTGTGCTCTGAAAATAGCTCTTGAATTTTTGCATTTCATAGGGATTCAAGATATGTACATACCTGGTAGGATTTGATTGACCACATTTGTGGCAGCCCTCAAGGTGTGGGGTGGAGATGAGTTCGCTCATCTCAGTAACTTATGACTTGGTAAGTACCCAAGGTACTGCAGAGGGAGAAGGGAAATCCTGCTGCAAGAGGAAAATAAATGTATCTGTATGAATAGTTTTTAATTTGCTTCCCTTAGGTCTTTACAGCACAAAAGGAAATGCTCATTTAGGCACACAATATTTATAAGAAGATAACAAAATCTATTAACTAGTTCCTGTGCTAAATTAAGATGGACCAAAGTGCAGTGTCAGATTTTTTCTGTTTTTTATATTTAATGAGTTCTTTATTTGTCTGTTTTTTTCTGTTTCTTGAATGTTCACTGAGGGCATTAGGGAACTGTATGAAATATATTAACTGCAAACATCCATCTCTAAAAAAATGTTAACATATTAATTCATAGCTTGCCTCGTTACTGGAACTGAGGCATCTCTCATTTTCTTCACAGAATAAGTAAATTAGAAGCAAAAATAAAGAAAATATTATTTACAAATGATCAAAACACATTTCATCTAAATTCAGCTTTGTGAGACTGCTCATGTACTTAAAATTAGGTGTACAGTCAAGCATACATCTAAATTTAGGCCTAGAAATTATGTGCACTCCAAAACTCTCCCAAACCTGGTGCTGTCTTTGCAGCCTGTCTGGTGCCCAGCTCCTGTCCTTTCCTTTGTTCTGCCTTCACCCCAGGAAGTTCTCCCAGCTGTGCAGGCTCACAGGGGCCGCCTCTGCAGCAGTGCATTGGACCAGGACTGCAGCAGCCCTGTGGGCCAGACCTGTCACATAGGGAGTGGGTAAATGGGAGCAACCCTGCCCAGCTGTGTATCCCACTACAGCCTTGCAGCCCACTATCAGGACAGAAGGATACTGAACCCCCCACCCTACCAGGAAGATATTGCAGGTGAGTCACTCTTCTGTAATTTGAATTTACCTCTCTGAAGCCATGGGAAGGCAACATCATGACCATTCATGCATGTGGATGTCCTTGTTCTTGTACTTGTTCCCATGGGGTAAGGTCTTCTCTGATTGCCCTTTGCAGCATCCAGCTTAACTCCCATACCTCTGCTTCCCATCCCGCAAACATGTTTCTGGGAGCACAATTGTAATAATAAAGCAGACAAACAAATCAAGAGACTTCCACATCCCCCTTTCTCTTCTATTTCATTTTAATTGTATCAGCTGATCCTAGGGTGACTAATTCACATGAAACCACCTCCCCTGTATCCATAGCTGCAAATTCCTGTTTGGCTCCATGCTATTAATAATCTGGTTCAGCTTTGATGGGGAGCACACAGGAGCAAAACACCCCAATACACAAGTTTTCAGAATGAACATAGTGGGACTGGGACCTGTTGGAGCTGCTCATGGTGCTTGCACCATAAGTGACTATTTTGTGGTTCTCCAGCTGTGATGGCAGGCATGTAAGAAAGGGGAATGCATGGCTTTCTAGAAGCCAAACTTCTTGCAGGAACCATGCTTACCACAGCTGGTGGAAACATTGTGCCTGGCATAGTCCTCCACTGCACATCATAAACATTCCTTTGAGAATGCACCTCAGGCTGCAAGAAAAAGAAACAGCTCATGAGTCCCTCATCTCCTTCCTCTTTCTGCAAGATCAATGATCCCAAGAACCAGCCTTTTTTAATGGAGAAGGTCAAATTCCAGCTAGCTCAGGTATGACTGCTCTTCAGTAATTTTGCAAGTAGTAGTTCCAAAAGTCTCTCTTTAGGACTAGAACACCCTTGAGATATTTCCTCTGGAAGCAAAAGAAGAGACTGCTGCCCAGCTTCTGCCCTTTCCTTGGTTCTGCCTTCCCGCCAGGAAGTTCTCCCAGCTGTGGAGGCTCATGTGCTCCTGTTCTGAATTACCCCCTCAGTCTATTGAGTTAGAAACCCAGGAAGTGGATCAGCATCTTGGTGGGTAATGTCCATTTGCATTGGGTAAATACCATCTCAAAACATTTTCTCCAGTATGATTTTTCCATGTTTGCAGTGGATTCAGTCATCATGTGCAGGATTTTCTCTAAGGTATGATTAGACATGTAAAGAAGTGAGTATGAACTGGAGTGCGACATTAAAAATTTGTGGTGCTTAAACAATTCCAAGATTTAGAAACTGGAAATACCCCTAATATCTACCACTAGGATGCAATCTGAGCTGAGGGGAGGTTTTTCTTTAAAGGAGAAACAATGATAAACTGCATCTCTACCAAATGCTATTTTTATTTTCCCACACTGATATGTCATATTGTCTCCCAACAAGAATGACTAATTAAAAAAATGTGGGATTTATTTTTGTCTCCAGTTTTGAAGCGAATCGATTCTGGACTCATTATTTTTTTTTAATTTTCTATTTGTGGGTTTGCTATTTAAAAGAAGGTGAATGGATTAAACTTGGCACTTATTTCCCATTTGTCATGCCTGCTGCTTTGAGAAATACTATTTCCCTGCAGTTTTGAAAAAACTCTCTCCCATCTAAGGGAAGACTATTTTGTTTCTTTAACTGTAGTTTCCACTGACTCATTTTATTCTGTGGTGTGCTGAAGGTAATCAGCATTTTGTAAGAAGAGATCAGTATTTTACACAATTAGACAATGTTTTGGCTCATCAAGAAGGTGGAGGTCCCAAACCTCTACGCCTATACTGATATATTTTGAAGTATTTGGCTAGTTGTGGTTGAGTATTTTGAGTATAATCCTTACTATATGCCTAATAAGAATATGTAAAAAATTGCACATTTAGAGGTTCTGAACATAAATATTGCTTCTCTTAGGCAGGCCTAATCAAGAGCTACTATTTGACATATCTTTCTTCCTCTCCTCCCTGTGGTTTTCATAATTAGAAGTGTTTATTAAAGTGAAATGTGCACCTTCAGATGATGTTTCTTAAGTTATGAGTGTATTGATTTTGCTTACATCCTCCTTTCCTGCTTGTTTCTGAATATTTAACTTAACTGCAAGTTTCCTCTTTCTCATGTGCTTATGTTGTTTTTGCTTCCCAATCTCTATTGTAAACTATATACCCTAGAAAACCTTTTTTTATAGTATGCACTGACATATGTACCACAGATTTATAGATGAGTACCTGCCTACAAACTTACAACATGTTAATCGGTTTTGCTTCATCTGAGACATTTAAGTAGGTATTCAGAAATTCTGAATAACCCATATGACTTTGGGTAGATGCCCTGAGGATGCATATCCAAATAACTGTGCTTTTGCTTATGCTGCCTCAAGCAAGTCACAGAAAGAATCTTAATATTAATAATAAAGCAAAGTTAGAAATCAGTGTCAGCCCTCAGTGAGACCTTGCTTGAGCAGTGAAGCCCTGTCATGAATTTCCTGAGGGCAGTCTCCTCAGCAACAGCGAGGTGAGTATGGCAGCACCAGCTTTGGAGGACATCGTGGGCCACTAAGCTGAAGGCTGCTTGACAGGACAGGTATGGGGAGACCTGGCACCCTCTGCATGCTGGGGCCAGTGCTCTGCCACCAGGTTTGGGCTCTGGCTCTGCACCATCTGCCTCTGCCCCTTGGGGGTTTGCTACAGGCGGTGCAGCCTCCCCTCACAGGAAAAGACCGCAGCGTGAGTTGGTGGGTTCCTGTCCTGGGCCAGGCTGCCTGGCAGGGCAGGCAGAGGAGGGTTCAGGTACAAGCCTTTCCTTGGGGCACAAACTCCCCACAAACACCAGCACCTGGAGCATCTCCAGGTGGCTGCCATGGCACCAGGTACCCCGCAAACACCAGGTGTTCCAAAAATGCTATAGCCGTGTCCATCCCTTGTGTTAAGCTGTGTGTGGGAAGCCTCACAGTCATCCCTATCTTTGGGACATGGATCCCAAAGCCACAGCCTTTGAGAAATTTTCTGCTTTGCCCTGGATCAGCAGGTTACCCAGATGTATGCAACCAGCAGTTCTCGGCAGCCTCTCCCTAGTTTTGAAAGGATCTCAAACAACAATCTTTAATCATTTCCCTTTCCACTCTTCTCCTTATCAGCTGTCTCACACATCAATCCCTCTTGAACTTTTGTCCTCTATTTTTATCACATACAGTATTTGTCTTGACTTATGTAGAGTGCAGGCTGTCTCAGGAAGGGAATGTGCTTTATCTGCTTGGAGGAAATGGCCGTGGAAATGTATGGCTCCATATAAATGCTTTGTAATACTAATAACACAAAATGTGTGTGAAGTTTGTATGGTTTATGGTTAGTAGATTTCATGGTGACTAAGTTCTTTCTATCACTTGAGATGACAAACACCATTCTTAATGCTCTCAAAGCATCTCAAACCCCTCCTTCAGCTTCTTGTATTTTCACAGGAAGATAAGTCAATGCATCTTTTTTATTTTTCTCTTTTTTTAATGTGGGAGGCCTGGTGGGAGGACAAAGCGTTGCATGTGAGTTGAATGTATCAGCAGAAATCACCCAATAGCATTTTTAAGTATTAGTGATGAGAAAGATAGAAATCACGAGACAAAAGTCCTGAGGTCATGTTTTATTTATCCCGCTGTAAATCAGGAATCAATCAATGAAAAATTGTCCAGCACAAAGTGTTATCAGGCCCATAAAGACATGAACTGTGTTCAAAGTTTGCAAAGGGCAATGAGGAAGAACAGGGAATTGTAGGAGAAAGAAAAGAAATCTGAAATATTTATTACAATAAAAATTGCTGGAAATGTATATAATAAAGCCAGTGAGTTGGAGCTGTATCTGTTGCAGGTGGGGTACTGTATCTTTGGTATTGCCAAAGCATAACACAGCCAAGAAAATTATGGACTTAAAAGTAGAACTTACAGAAAGGATGGGTCAGGTGATGTGGAAGTTTCATTTAACCAAAGAATAACCTTATGTTTGATGAAAGAATATTAGAGCTTTATATACCACAGAAGACACTGACCAAAGCTGTGATAAGAAGGAGGGACGCATTAAATTTAGTTTCAATTGGTTCTTAATAGAAACTTATGTGAAATTATCACACCTCCACAAGTTTTAGCAAATCACTGGCACAGGTTGTTTTTCAGTAATTTTTCTGCATAATAATTTCTGCATAATGCAGCAGTAATTGAAATAATTTCTCTACTTACTGCAGTATCCTCACTCTCATGTATTTTTCATAATTAAAAGACAGGCTGCCCATGTCAATAGGTATGTCCTTTATAATACAGTTTAGTATTACTAAGATACCCCTGCACAAAGCTGATAATGTAAAGGCAGTAATGTGGAACATTTCTTTCAGAATATATCTTCTCTATGCTTCAATATCAGGAGCTTATTCTTCTGGTATTTTGTGCTAGAATTCATCAACCAGATGTTTTAAAATATGAGTTTAAATTTTATGTTTTACACTTCCTAATGATAAGTTATTGCTATATCCCTAGTTTTGTTGGTAATTCTCCAAAAGCTCTGACTGACAGCACTAGAAATGTCAACTGCATATTTAAAATCACATTTATTATAGGTAGAAAGTATGTAAATTTGCCTCTTAATCTATTCCATACCTATTGAGGTATTGTTTCTCTGTTAAGGTGCAGTTTCTCTGTTAAGGAGTAGTTTTCATTTTCCATCCATTGAGCCTTTGGCCACTTCTTGGAGTCAGCAAACAACAGAGCCTACATGAAACACTAAACTGAGACAGTAATCTAATTCTTCAACAGACAGTAGCAATCTTTGCTACTGGCATTCTCAGAATCACTGGCTCTCTGGCAGGAGACACTAAGCTCAAAATACAGTCTTATTATCAGTCCCCTGAGCCAGACACTCCACTAACAATTTTTATTAATTTATGTCTCCATTATGCTACTACTGCTAATTATAGGGTCTACAAATTGTGGTTTTACAATCACTTTGCCCCCTTTACTACCTGCAATTTTCAGCCTGTCCATAACTTTTCCTGACTCCTATTCTAAACTAGCTTTAACACAAGACCCTTTTCTTTTCACATACAGGCTCAAATTTTCCAATTGTATAGGCAAAACTTCCTGGGCATTTTTCCAGTGTCAGATTTACTTGCCTGTAGCACCTGATACATCAAAAATGCAGAGGAGGATTTGCATGGACACTTACCCTTGCATGCTTTCAATTAGTGTTTACAAACTGGGATTTTGCAGGGCTAATTAGATAAGGAGTAAGACATACAGGCACTTGAAACCAAGGATAAGATTCAAATTGAATGAATCATCTGTGACTTCTTTTGGACTATGACTTTGAGAGATTGTCATCCAAACTGATGCTTAGGAGTAAACAGAGACTGTACCTCCAAGCAGCCAAATCTCTACCTGTAATAATTGAATAGATACTCTCTCTAAATATGCACCCTGTAGATAGACATACACCACAGCTCAAATAAATCAAGGGAAAGTAGAAAGCTGACGGGCCATCAGAAAACACAACATCAGTCTCCCAAGGGGTGTATTTGTAATAAACTTTTACCTTAGGTGCTCCTGTCTATTGGGAAAGCAAATGGAGAATTCTGTTCATTCACTGCCAGGACAGAGAACAATTTCTCTTAATCTTTGGGAAGGTGTTTTTATATACCAGTCTAATCCATTGTTGCCTCTCTGCTCCTACAGTGCAGTTGTATCAATACATCATGCAGATTCTTTCCTCCTGCAGCTCTGAAAGCAAGCTTCTGTGCACACTGCATGTTGATCTGAGGGGAATGACTGTTCCAGGAGTTTAGGGCATTTTTAAATGTTTATGACTTACTCCCATTCAGAGCAATGGCAAAATGTCTTTGGTCCCTGGGGTGTTAAGGTAAAGCCCAGCATTTCTAGCAAAGAATTTATTGATGTAGAAATTAAATGCATCATAAACTGTAAATTTTCCTCCAGTGATAATTTTCTTAGGAAATGACATACTATGCTTGGTTCATTCTTACATGTGTTTTACATGAACAGAAATGGTCCACTGTCCTCATCCAAATTGTACAGACAGGTCTCAATACATGTAACAGCCTTAATCCAAAAGCGGTGAGCTATCACAGGGTAATAGAAAGAGTGTGAGTGGGGTTTTTTCAGCATAATTGGTACAATCAGATTTCCCTTAGCCCTGAGCAGCTTGCATATATACATGTATTCGAACCTTACGTTACCCCTTGGTTTTGTCTATGATCCTCTGCTTTCTCCATGGTTTTGGCTGCTCCCTGGCAGAGCCCCCCTGCCTGCACTTTGGGGCTCTAGGGACCCCACACTTCTCTGCTGCTCTGGTGCTGCAGTTCAAAGTCACTCTGCCAAGGAACCAGGCTCTCTGGTGTACCACCCTCATTCTTATCGCTCTGTCACAGCACAATGTTATCAAAGCAGAGATTTTCTGTGCCTAGCAAAGAAGGCACAAACTGTGGTCATTAGCTCTATCAATATACCAAAGCAAGCAAAACAGTGCAGAACTACAAAGAGTGTTTGTTTTTCTGTATCAGAGCATTATGATAAAATATGCATCCTCAGTTATTAGATAGCTCATGAATAAATATATTACTATGCTAGGCATCACACGCTTGCTCTGTTAAATGCAGTCTTCAAGTTATTGTTCTTAAGACCATGAGTTTCAAGTTATGCGATGGTTTTATGCAGAATCAGCTTAGAGGGAGAGGGAATTGCATGAGCAGCAAAATAGTTTGCTCCCTGCTTGAGTTGCTGATTTGCATCTGTCCCTAAAGCAAAGTTGACCTCTGGGAAGTAGGGATTTTCTTTTTGGTACAATTCTTGCAAGAAGAATTGCCTTGCATGCCTTTTGGCTTCTTCATCTCAAGATCAGGGATATGTTTAAATAAAGCAAGTCAAACTATATCCACAGTGCAGTTTGCATTGTAATGTAGAGATACTTCAGTAAGCCTTAAAAAAACTAGCTCAGCTCCTGAAAGCTGTCTGCTGCAGTTTAATCTGGTTGTCAGCACTGTAGAGGTCTGCTGTGGGTAACAAACAGACCTAGCCTGGAGCTGAAATGCAGATAAGCCAGGGCAAGAGGGAATACTTCCAGGACTTGGGGTAGCATCGTGGTGCTTATCCTTGAGGAAAACTGCACCTCTGACATCTTCACTCCTTAGAGGTTGCCTGCATTATGATTCTGTTCGGAAGCAAAGGCACAATGCCTCAGCACAAGACCTGAGACTTAGGGAGAGACAGCTGTATGTTAAGGTTCAACTCTGTTAATTGTGCCTTCCTCCTTTCAGGCTGAGGAGCACTGGCACATCTAAACAAGAGGAGGTGGAGTGTATGTAAATAAAGTAGGGCAAACTGGTTAACACAGAGAGAATGAATTTATGTGCAATCAAGACAACAACAAAAATTAAAAAGCCGTGTGAAGCAGAGTACAGGGTTCACATTTCATCAGGGTTCACGCTTTTCCATTTTTTAACACATGATATTTTGGTTTCTCCCATGCTTTTGGGAGAACTGCAAAATTATTGTTATCATATTTTGTGAAGTTCTGCTTGAAAATTCTCCTTTGCCTCTGCATGGTATCAGGGCAGCAATCAGTATTGCTATTTTCTTGGATTGAATTATATGTTTGCTGCCTGTACTAGCCTGAGGAGGCTTTGTGAGTTATTTGCAACAAAATGTGTAATTTCACACCTCTTAATTCTTTCCCTTTGAGGCTGGAAAAAGGTAACAACCATTTCTCCATAATATGGTCAGCAGCCTCACAGGTGATGGGGAGACGGCTGTTCCCTGTGATCTCTAGTTCCCATAGTGGTTCTGCACAGTTTCGTTCTGAGGAAGAGATGGGCTTTTCTGGGATTCCAAGCCATACCCACATTTTTGTTTTGCATTTTATTTCTTCAGGTTCCTTGTGGTTCTGGCATTGGTTTCCAACCAGCACGTATCCCTGTTTTCAATTTTCTGTTGACTGAAACACAAGAGAGGACAACTTGTGCTTCCCTGCTGCTGCTAAGAAGTAGAGCCATAAGGATAGGCACTGGATTCTGACTATGCTATGCTCCCTGAGGCTACTCCATGGGAAAGGCTCTGTGCCCAGCCTGAATGAGTGGCAGATTTGTTTCTCACTTTCCCTTGAATCAGGGCATAACAGAGATTTCTTGTTATTTCTAAAAATTTCAATTATTCTGGGGTTTTGTTTTGTCTCTAACCTGTGGCCCAAGCAGCTAATACTGGCTAGCTGAGCCCTAGCAGAAACAGAGGGAAGCAGTTCTTGGACAACTGGGTTATATTTTTCCAAAAGCACAAGTAAATGTACTTTGCACAACAGACTTGATTTTTTTTTTTGCCAGTGTTACCAGTCCAGGATTTAATATATGTCTTGACCTCTTGTCTCTGGCACATGCAATAAGCTTAAGCAACTCTTTCTACCTTCATCATGCAGTTCATCTAAGACTGATATAAAAGACGGAAATAGTAACTTCCACATTTTCCTCAAAAAATTATTTTATAATACCTTAACATTTGCCATTCTGTTGCCTTCAACCCAAATTCTGTCTCCTTTACAAGGCTTCTTTTTACATCAATAAAATGTCTGGGAATATGGCACCCCAGACCTGAATCATTAAATTATTAAATTATTTAATCATTAATGATTAAAAGCCTTAATCACCCTCTATAGTCGCATCCTATAACAGCATTGGCAACCAGCCATCCATGTTTTGGCTGGGACCAGACAGGTTTGGGATTTTTTTAAGAACTCAGTTTGACTTGAACATTGTTTGGCTCAAGTGTTGGCTCCACTGCATTTCTGTCAAGTGCTTTACAACTGTGTCTGTCTTTCCCAAATCCTCCCTAATTTGTATTCTATTTGTGTAAGAATTTTCCTATCCCAGGATGTCAGAGCCAGTCTACCCTCCTGCTTCCAGCAGCACATTTTGCCAAAGTGTTCAAGGATGCTGCATATTTTTTCACAGTGTGTGTTGGAGGGCCCCTCACTATACATATTTCAGTATTATGAAGAATATCTTAACATAGATGAATGCATAGAATTGCAATTTCTCCAGAGTTTGGCTGCCCTCTTCCCTTCACCCTATTGGTGTTCACACTCCTTTTAAAGCCCTATGCAGTCAGCCATACAGGGAAACAGAAAGATACAACCTGTACCTGTCAACCCTGGAGCTATTTTTGTGGCCCTTTATTTTCATGCCTCTAGGAAAGCATCACTGAACACCTCCAAGGGGTGGTGGTGCTGTCAGACATGCTCCATTCAGCGCTTTCCTCCTGTCACTTCCTACTGAACCTCTGACCCCAGCTGATACACCTGGGCTTTATTATTCTCCAGTTCAATGAGATCTCACTGTTTTCAGGCTAGACGTTAGCTCATCCTTCCATGGTAATTCAGTGAAGATGATGAAATACAGCATTTGTGAAGAGAAAAGGCAGCAGGGAGGTGTGTTCCTTCCCCCTGGCAGCTTAGCAGCATCCTGGGCTTGTGTGTGAATTACGATGTTTAATAGGCAACAATAGGCAAAAACCCCATCTCTTCTGGTTGCAGAGCAGGAGCAGAGCACATGGATGTGGCTATAGGTTGATATTCTGTACCACCCACATCATTGCTGGGGGCACAGCTTCTAGAAGAAGAGCTGAGCTCAGGGCTGGAAGTGTGTCACTTTGTTTCCCTCTCTTCCTCCAAGGAGTTGCAGGGATCAGCACCTACAGACCCTGCCCTCTCTCGTCACCGCCTGTGCCTTCCTGGTTCTCAGAGAACACAGCTCCAAAAACAACAAACACTTGGTTGGCAAATGTGTCCACCATCTTGTCTTTGTTCTGGTGTCCATGAGGAACTAAGCTGAGGTAGTAAACCCCTTTTTCTGGGTAAAGCACCTTCTCTTTTGCATACTTTTATTATAAATATTCCTGCTGGCATGGTACATTCTTATTCCATTGCTTCTTGCTTTCAGTAATTGTTATCTTAGCCCAAGGTTTCTGCCTTTGGTCTTCTCTGACCAGAAGGGGAGGGGGAAAGGGGAGTGGCTTATTGGACTTGTATTTGGCTGATGTCAGTCATTTTCTAAACAAATTTATATTTTTGGCTTCTAAAATAGATTGTAGTGTTTAGTTCCACAGTTATGTTGTGTGGCTTGTGAAAAAGAACTTCCTTCTGCTTGCATTAATGCAGCTGCCTGAGCATTACACTGGTGCTCTCTTATTGAGTGTGGTAATGGATACAGCACACTTTAACCAAGAGTCAGCCAGCAGGTCAAGGGAACTGATCCTTCACCTCTGCTCAGAAGTGGTGATGCCACACCTGGAATTCTGTGTCCATTTCTGGGCTCCACAGTAGAAGGGAGACATGGACAAACTGGAAAGAGTTGAATGAAGGGTCATTAAGATGTTTAAGGGAGTGGAGCATATGTGACATAAAGAAGAGCTGTAAGAACTGCAGCTGTACAACCTGGAGAAGGCTTAGGGGAAACTCATCAAACCTCGTGGAAGGGTACAGAAGACAGAGTCTTCTGGAGAATTCATGGTAACAAGTCAGGAGGCAATGGTTACAAGCTGGAACATGAGAGTGTTCATTGTGAGTGTGGTCAAACACTGGACCACGCTGCACAGCAAATTTGTTCAGTGTCCATCTCTGGAGGTTTCACCTCTTAGCTGGGAAATTCCTAGAACAACATTGTCTGTCTGGACGTGCTTTGACTAAGGACTTGGACTTGATGAGCTTTAAAAGTCCCTTCCAACCTAAATTATTCTGATTCTATGAATGATCATTTTCTTCTGAAGTCCTCAACTATGTTCATGATTCCAGGAGTCCTGGGTAGTTTAACTGCTCCACTTGTAGAAGTCACTTGGTACCTTCCTGCCCCTTTTTGTATAATTTCTAGTTCTTCTCTGAGATGGGTGATGTGCAGCAAAAATAATGTTTTAAAAAATGGAAAAAAATTATTCCCTTTTTCCCTCAGATCTTGAGCTGGTGTTGGTCTCTTTTTGGTACTGGCACTAACTGTTTATGATCAGTTTCAGCAACGAGTGGCTCACATAAAAAAAGACATGAAAACTTACGGAACAGATCCAAGACCTCCTCCTTGACCATGCCAACAGCCTATTTTTTGGCAGAACTTACAGCACATTGACCACCAGTCTTCAGTTTTGACCTCACAACTGCAGGAGGATGTAAAAATATTCTGCATGGAGGCATCCATATACAACTTTCTGGTGTTTTCCAGCTCTGAATTCTTCCATCTTCTTTCACTTTTCACGAGAACCTGTACATCAGAGCCATCACACACCTGCACACTTATAGGACTTAAAAAGCACAGTTCCCTGTCTCAAACACTGTCAAGGCCACAGAAGGAACTTGCCATAAGATAAGCCACCACATTGGGAACTTGAGATAAGCACAGAAGGGAGGAATTTGTGACAGGAGAGCACTAATTCCAGGCCTGACAAAGGTGAGACTTGTTTAGCACAACCTGCTTAATGCATCTGACCAGAATTCCCACTGACTAAACTGTGGGGAAGGAAGCAACTGCTTATATGCATATCACCAGTCAAAGATCACACCAGGTAATGGGAACGGCATCTGAGACCACCCTGTGGATACCCAGAACTTGGACTGCATAAAGGTGATACTCCCAGAAGAACAGCTCCTGGAAAATCACCACTGAGATGCCCAGGGTAGAGAAGGATAAATGGGATGCTGCTGGATCCATGGGTGGTGACTATCTTCTGCTTGGTCTCCCTCCCTTCCTCCCTCTCCCTCCCACCTCGCCCTGTCTCTCTCTCCTCTCCATTCTATTTTTTTTTTTAATCTCTCTGCCTCACATTTATTTTTAACAAAATCCCTATTGTTGACATTGGCAATGGTCTCTTTTGCACCCTAATTCAGGCAGAAGTATTTCTCACTAACTGGATGTTAACAATACTGGCATTCATCAAGGGCTGAGTAAGTCTGGGTGTCCACCCTTGTTTCACCACTCAGAGGAACCGTGACATGTTCCTTGTCCTGTAAAGTCATTTTACTAGACATGGTCTTAAATGCCCTACAAGCTCCTCATTCATCTTACTGTTTTTCCTTTTTTCCTGTATATGTTATTTGTAGGACACCAAGGGCAGAATGTAACTCAAGGCTACGACATCAAAGAGCAGATGTCTGCATGAATGTGTTCCCAGGCACAGTAAAATGTCTAAGATCCCAGAGAGACACTGAAGGGCTCTGTACAGTGGCCTGCTCATGAGTGTTAAACGCCATTTGGGAACTCCCATCATAGCCCACACAGTGCATCCAGAAGATGCTCCTCTGGTGTGAGACGTCACCAAAAGCTTGTGTTATTCTGAACAGCCTTATGAAGATGGACCAGATGCCCTGCGGCATCTCAGCTATTACTCAGTACTTGTATGTTACCTACTATCTCTAGCTTTCTGGCTACATTGACTACTTTTGCTAGTGGCTTGTTCAGTTTTCCCACAGACAGGCATCAAGGGATGCTGGAGACTCATTGGCTTTGACTGGCAGTCCAGTGAGGATGCCTAGTGAGAAAATGCCACTGTCCCGATGCATGAAGCATAGACAAATACCTCCCATTTCTTTCAGCTGTTCAAGAGTTATAGTTGAAAGAAAATTTTTGTGCACATACTGATTTAAATCCTTCTGATACCATGCATCAGTGAAGAATTATGTCTTTTTACATATATTCTACATTATATTTCTGATTCTTCAGCTCTGAGGTCTCCAGAGTAATGAAACCATCCTCTTTTCTTACTTTTGCCTTACATAAGAATAATGTCCTTAAAGATAGGAATCACATGGCAGATGTTCCTTCCAGGTTTGCCCTGTACTCTGCTAGCAGATCCCTTCTTCCCCGGAATACATTCCCACATCTCTTTGTGTCTCTGGTTCCTGGCTTCTCAAATGAGAGCATGCTTTTAAAGAGACCCAGGGACAGACGTGTTCCCATCAGGGGAATGCAGATATTTCCCTTGTGTGTAAGCCTTTTTCTAAATTTTTTCACCTGCAGCTTCCATCCCACTTCAGAGGTGCTTAACTTCTCAACCTCCATTCTGAACTTTAGCCATTTGCCTTCTATTCCCTGTATTTCTTTTAACATTTGTATCACTGCTTTTAGCACCATGTTGGTTTTACTCAGTTAAAAAAGAATTAAAACTCCATTTGCTTTCAGGCTCCATCTCCCTGCATTGTGTCCATTGTAAAAGGTTTTCAGTGAAATTGATGGTGGGTTTTTTTCCCCCCCATATAGTCTGTGCACCCTTATAGTGGCTTTCTATAGACTCTCACTGAATAATGTACTCTGCCACAATTCTTGCATTACTTTCCAAAGGTCAGACCTTGTCATAGCTTGTGGCATTGGCTAAAGGACATCTGGATTTCTGAAGGTTCTAGCTTCAAGATTTGTTTCCTTTTTATTAACGTATGTGACTCTTGGCTGTCAAAGAGGTAACACATTTTGGAGGCTTCATACCAGATTGGACTTCAATTTTGCTTAGAAAAGTCTAAGCTTATTCTGTTGAGGATTAATCCTGTGTCTTGCTGGAATTTTGCTTTAAGTCTTTTGTTCCAGTTCCCCATCCTGATGTCTTTGCTCAGGAATATAAATTGCTAAAATTATAAGATAGGATATACAATCGCAAATCTGACACAAAGTCTGTTTTGTACTCTGGAAGCAAATCTGACACTTCATTTCACCACTATTCCTCTTTTTTAATGGAGTAACACAATTTCATTATCAGTCTGAGTTAATTGCAAGCATTAAAACCAGAAAATGCTTCAGAACCAGAAAAAGTCACAACTGTAGTCTTTTAGTCTCTTAGCATCTGTAGTCTTTTTCTGCATCAGACACCAAAGTCAAACCTTCTCTAGTTGTTCCCCCATTTCTCCCCATGGAGAATTTCACCATATTTTTTTTTTTTAATCTGTTCCATTCTTCTTCTGGGAAATTTTCTTCATGAATTTTGGTTTTGTACACTCACTGTACCCATTTTGCTTTAAGCTGAAGAAGACAGCAGAACCATTTCATTTAGTATTTAAGCTTTGACCATGATTTCAGCTCATGAACCTCTGCCCAGCTAAGGACCTGGCCCTTGCCAGCACCTGCTGAGGTCTGGTTCCACACAGCCTTCCTCCCTGCTGCTCCTAAAAGGGGGGTAATAACAAATGAATACAACCATGGATGTTTAAGAGACCACAGGAAGACAATTTATAGACTTAATATGTTACCTCCAGGGTTACAGATCATTGCACATCTGCTTTCTTGCCATAAGTGTTACTTCTTCTGCCTTCCCTAAATGCAGTTGATCTTTTCTGCTAAATGAGTCCATCAGTTTATGCCAGGAGACAAATTACTTTCTCCTCCTATATCTATGAGTGCTGTGGAGCCCAAAAACTGGTACAAAGCAAGAATTTAGCAGTATATAGGGAAAGGTAAATAAAGTATATGTATGACATGAAGTCATGAGCTGCCTCCTTCACAGAATTCAGGCTGTAATGTTATTTGTGGTGGGGAACTGAAAAGGATAAGCTTTGAATTTAAAAAAGCCCCACCTTATGTCACCATTTCTTCTTCAGTTATATATTTTTGTTTAATGTATCCCTGTTGGTGACCAAGTCAAGGAGCAAAGACATGGCTCACTCCCACTTTAAGCTGCAGACCTATTATTTTACCAGTGGGAAATAAGGCTTTTGCAGTCTATTAAGGGAAGCAAAATTGCTTCATCTTCAGGAATCTAAGTATTTCATGAGCTAGCAATAGGGAGCCCATACAAAGCTATAATTTGCAATCTGAATCTAATTTCAAACTTCATCTCACCAAAAATGAAAATTAATGTATGAAGGGACTCCTTGTATCACAAGTACTCTCTTTCTGAATTCTATTACCTTCTGAGTTAACCCATAATTTAGCTTTTTTAAACAAATTAAATTGAAATTGATGGATGCTTTAAAGTTTATAGTTTAATTTCTTTGTGTACTGTATCTTAACAAATTACAGTCAGCTTTGGATAAAACCAAGTGTACCTAATATGAAATAATCTTGTCAGGAAGCCTACTTGCTTAGGCTGCAGAGTTTTCAAATCTTCTTAGCATAAAGGAGAACTTTTAATAGACCATATCCAAGTATGTTGAGACCATGCAGTCCTGCAAATCTCCTGGAAAGAGATGGTAGGGACGAATAATCACCATCCTAGACATGGCTTAAACCTCTAATTCAATGCATACATAATATATATCCTTCTGATCTGAAGAAGACTGCATTGGAGGAGACAGGCTAGACACAGCTTGTCTTAACAGGAGGGACAAGAAGGATTTTGAGGCACTAGAAAGATGATGTTTCTGAAGTCATTATAGGGCAGGCAGCTATGCTTCTATGCAGATGGGAGTCTTGAATGTGATGTTTACAAAAGACTTAAAGACTACATTGGCTTGATAGGTTCAATGAACCCTCTTACAAGGGGGTTTCTGTCACCAGCAGGAGCCTGCATGAGCCGTGCCAAGGCAGGGGCTCTCTTGTACAGCAGGCCCATAGCCTGGGGTCACCTTGCTAGAGACCTGGAAACAGATCCAAGCACAGGGAAGGGCTGCATGTCAACATACAGGGGCAAGGAGTGAAGGCATGCCCTGCAGTAAGGGCAACCCTGAACTATCTCTGATTACCAAAGGACCAGGTCCTATTTACTTGCAAATCAACCATGACATTTTTTATGTCAGCCAGCAGCCCCATTCCACCTTTCTGACTTAAAAAAACCCCATATATATATATATATATATATATATATATATATATATATATATATATATACACACACTTCAACTGTTCCAGGAGTAAGCAAACGCTAAGGAAAGTAAATAAATGATCCTAAGTAGCTTCTTGACAAGGTTTTTCATGCTCTCTGGCAGACACTTGGGATCTGGTGTCTGATGACACTCATGCCAGGGATATGCATTTCTCTGTCCCTGTGAAAGCTTCCTTGAGTGTGCAGCAAGTGTCAGACACCGTGGAAAGCTCTGCCCATGGGTGCTCATGGAAGATTTACCAGCCCCCAGCAGCAAAGACCTCTGAGAGCCTGCTGGCTGTAAGCAGGGTGTGCTCCCTCCACGCTGTCTGCCCTGCCTGCCAGTGGCTGTGCAGAGCTGGCCAGTGGCTGGGGGGCACTTAAAGCAGCTGTGGTACCCACCAGCATACTCCTTGGGGATGCCTGAGATAAACAGGGAAGGTAGAGATGCAAAGAAACATTCAGAATTATGCAACAGTCCTAATTCAGGCTCTGACACATACATATTCCCTAACTTTGGGGACATGGCATTGAAACCTTATCATCGAGTGTCATTTTTTATCTGCAACAAAAATAATGCAGCTTCCATGTCCTACATTTCCATAGGAATTTCAGTGAGCATGGATTCTCTCAGGTTTGTTTTGTGTTGCTGTTACTTAGGTGCTTTCACTTTTCAGGTGAAACTGGAAAAACAGTCTGTCTAACATGGATTAATGAGTCTATGTCTCTGTGGTGGAGGAATAACCACATGAAACATGAGTTATTGTTTTATTATTGCTTCCAAGGGTCAGGTGTTACTTTTTTTCTCACTTGCATTACCAATTGCTTCAATTTAACTTGTAAGGACTGAAGGGGTCACATTCTCACTCTTCATGCATTCCCATAACTGAGCTCTCAGACCTTTGCCAGCAGAGTAACAACATGATCCAGTATAAACCAGGATAGACAAATGCAAATTATATATAAAAGTAATGGTATATACTTATGGTAAAGAAACTGATTATTGAGGAGTAAATCAAACTGACCTAAGTAATTTTCCAGAATCTTTTAACATGGGACTGGACAACGTGTGATGTTCTTAAATACAGAGAAGAAGCCATGCGAGCAGATAGCAGGAATTTATATGAAAAAAATTTCTCTTGGAAAGCCATGAAAGCTCCAGTTTGCATAAGATATATTTGGGCCTTCAGACGTCATTTATTTAGGGTGATCCTAAGCAGAGCAGATCTACTATTTTCAACATCACATTTTTATTTGAATGTGTAGATAATTGTACAGTAGATTGGCCATGTCTACTTTTATGAACAACATTTTTATTGTGCTGTAAACAAATATTTTTCAGAAGCAAAGGAAAAAATGCGCAAACATAACTGCTGAACTTTCTTATTTATGCACATGTATTAATGCTAAATAATGCAAGTTATTTGGCAATGGAAAGTTATTCTTGTGCCTATTGACATTAGTATTGCTCTTTCTGCAAACAGTTAGGTTTCTCATACATATTCATTACCTTGCCTTCCTTGACACAGACCCAGGTAAGCAATCATATTTCATTGTGTGAAATGGCAATAAAGAGTCTTGCAGCACCCACTGCCTTCACAGCCTCTGGCTCAGTCATTTAAACACTGCCGTTTTAAACATTGTTTCCCAGATGCATAAAGTCTGGAGAAAGCAGGTCCAGGAGCAGAAGTTCAGCTCTGAAGCTGGGGGTGAAGTGGTACCGGTCACTCAGAGCCCATCCATACATGTTCCTTCCTTCCCCTGGGGGGCAGCACAATATTGCTGTTAAGGGCAGTTCACTTGATGCTAAACCCTTGGGACTAACAAGCACAGCTTCATTAGCTATGCTGAATTTTCCTGCCATGTACTCCTGCCATCCTGGAAATAATCTGTCGTGCTGCTGGATGGGAAGAACATTACTGGGCAGGAGGGTTGGTTGAAATAAGATACTTCTACTGAAAGCATAAAGTGAGACAAATTTCTAACCTGTAGGTACATTCAGATTGTAATTTGCCTCTCACATCCCTTAAATTCTACATCAGCTCTAGGAAGGGTCATGTCTGGGATGCTGAATTGGCTTATTGAAGGTATTACTTTGGCAGGGATGGCAAATAAATTCTGTGTTGCCACAAAGGCAGACCTGGACCTACAGACACTCCAAGAAGTCTCTGCATCCTCTTTGTGCAACAAAATTAGTTTGTCCTTTCACGGGCAGGTGCAGAGCAGGTTGTGTAGCTTATCCCAGGACCCCCAAAGCATCAAATACTCCATCTAGTTGTTTGGACGTTTGGGAGCAGCATGAATGCTGTTCTCACAGAACACCTATGGCTCAAGCTGTTCAACACAGGTTTTCCATATTGCTTTATAAATGTCTTTCTCTTTATTCACCTGATCTAAATGCACTACCCTTTAAAGAAAAGTGTCTCCATACTTTTCTCCTCCCGTATTATGCTGTAATGTTCAGAAACAAAGGCAGTCTCCTAAAGCAGTTAAACTACCTTGCAAACCACTAAAATTTTGAAAATGCTATGCATTTGAAAATCTCTTTATTATTAATCCTTTCTGGGACCACATTTTATTTTGTGATAATGAGCCAACCAAACCAGAGGGTACTTTCATATGCAACAGGCTGTAGGCATAGCCCTACCTGCTGCCCTTTTGCTCAGGCTGTAGCATAACTTTGTCCATTGCAGTATTTCTGCAGTAAACATCAGGCCTTAAGAAAATGAATGTGAGCATATTTCACATCATTTTTCCAGTCAGAGTGGCCTCAAGAGTGTTGGTGGCAAGCTGGCAGCTAGGAAGTGAAGGATGCCATATCCCATTATCAGTCTCACCACATCCTCCCTTTCAAGCACTCTTTGGAGAAGCCCAAGGCAATTGAGAGGATATTGAATCACTTCTGTTAAAGTTGGACTTCCTAAGGCTGACTGTGGTTTATTAAAAAAAAAAAAAATAGCACTGGAAGAGATTTAAAGAAAGCATAAATCGTATTACCTTGGAAAGTACTGGAAAGAGTGTTGAGGTCCAGCAAGGGCATATAGTGTAATGTATCAAATATGGTATCCTACCACAAGCAAGGCTTTCTTTGGCTGTAGGAGATATGATGAAAAATAGGGCTAAAGGAAGGTTAAGATGCTCCGGATTCTCAATTACTTTGTAACAAACGTGTCTTGGGATGATTTATGAGAGATTCAGGACTTTTATTTCTTCTGGGAAATGATTTTTTTTAATGGGAAACTATTCAGAATGCCATAAAGCCCTATCTTTTTCTGACTATATATTTTGTACCTTCAAGTATCATGTGACAAAAATATTATTATTATTATTATTATTAACAACAACAACAACAGATCAGATGAAAAACCTCAATTCTGTTGGACAAAATATCTGCAGGAGAGGCCTCTTAGCACTGTGTGGTGATTCAGGAAGGCAGCAAGACGGTCTCTGCATGCTCTACCACAAGAAGTATCCTGCATTCCCAAAGGACACAGTGCCTGGCTCCCCTCAGCAGCAGAACTCCACACAAGGGCACGTTGCTCTCCAGAAATCTTCATTTCCCCAGGATGAAGGCAACCTTTCACAACAGCCATGTGCTATAGCCAGAGAGGATGATATAACAACGTGACAGTAATTAGCCTTACCCTGCTTTGAAAAGCAACTGTATAAAATAACCATATACACAGCCCATTTTTAAGGCACATCAATGCTTCCGGGAGTGTTAAAACTACTTTTGTTTTTTACAGTTTCATTCCTGTTACCCCAAAAGATCTGGCATCATGATGGGATATTAGCCGGATGTTTTTCATTGTGAAACATCATCAACTGAGTCATTTTCTGAATCCTAACATTTTTGCATCTGGGCTGCAGGAAAACAGATGTATACAAGTGGCTCTGAGGACTGAAATGATGCATGGCACTTTATGGCTAGATGTGGCAAGTGAGAAGGAAAGACAGCAGCTCGAACCACAGAGCCCAGTGTGAGCCCACAGGGCTGGTAATGTTTTATTTGTAACTGGAGCACATCTCTTATGGAAACTGTTGAATGATGGTAAACTCTAATGCTGTGTGCCACTTTTTTACAGAGGCATTTCACCCTGTGTAAGGGCATCATAAGTGCAACATTATTTCCTAGATGTGCAGCATGGCTCCTGACTCTAATATTGTCTTTTCTGTGTATCAATGGGAGTTCTCAGCATATAAAAGAATAGTACCAGAAGCAAAATGTCATTTGCAGGTTGGGAGCATAAATTTTGCTCTAAGACTGATTAGAAATAAAATCTAAAAGATCCAGAGATTTACTGGTTCAGCCTACAGTCAATGCTGCAATGCCAAAGAGAGTCAACTACTCTCAGCCATTTGCTTATCCTCTTAGAGCACCAAAATCAATCCCTGAAATGAAGTAAACATAGCTGCATTGATCTGGCAATGACCTAATTTTTGAAAGTCACTAAGAGGCTATAATGGTATTTTCATAAAATACAGCATTTGTTGGAGTGCTGACATGCAGGCAGTGGGAGGGTTAAGTGATTGCTCTGATAAGTCTCAGCACAGGAGGGTAAACAGTAGCAGGAATTCCCCAGGGTGCAGAAGAGAGACAAGATCATTAAAAAACCTCAAGTGCTGTTCTATTAAATGTGACATTCTTGATAGTGGCATGATTTTTCTGGATAACTTTGACATCAGAACAAAAAGATGTATTGTTTTCCACTTCTTGCAGAAAGCTTTAAAAAACAGTGCCCTCTTTGTTTGGACAAAGCCTATTTATTTGCCCTGGGCAGCTCTCTTGAACTGAGACTCACTGAGCCTGAGGAGGGCAAACCTATGTCAGGTGACCCTGCTGGATTTACTCTGTACCATGGGTGAGGTGTGCCCAACTGCCATAGACACCTGCACACACACTGAGGCTTCTGCATGAACACAAGGGCTGCTGTCACCTCCTAGCAGCTGCTGGAGATGCAGGATGTGATGGCCTGAGACCCCTTGGGTGTCCTCAGGACATCCATGCACACACAGCAGATGCAGCACAGGACTTACAAGAGGTCCCAAGAAGAAGGAGAGGAAAAGCCTAAGGCATGCACATGGTGCTAAATGTTTATGCTCAACCAACTGAAGTGAGCAGTAACCTCTGCAAAGTCCCCAGAGAGTCCTGCTGTCTGCTCCTGGGTGTTCATAGAAATGCTTGTGGTAGAAGTAGGTACTCCTTGAGGCAAAGAGCAGGAATAACTCTGTAACACAGTGGCTAGCACACTGACAGAAATGCCAGCACCTGTAGATATTCATCTAGGTGGACAGAAACTTTTATCTGCAGATTAATATTGTTAATTAGTGTTCCTCTCACTCTCCCCTATTTCTTTTTTTCCGTTCTTTCAACCTTCTCCCTCTATTCACACATTCATGTTCCCTCTCCCTTTCAGCAGCTCTTTTTCAGAAAGGGTGGTTCAGGTAATCAGCACAGTAGTCCCAGATGTGAATCCAGATTGGAGACTACTCTTCAGGCTCGGAGTGACAAAGCCAAAGATACACCACATGCACCTTTCTTCAGCAGCTTCTCTTTGGCTGACTCTCTGCTTGGCTTTGGGGCCTTTTCAGATTTTCTGCCCCAGTTAAGGTGCCCAGAAGCTCCTTAGGTACTGCTCAGGGAGCTGTGCATGGGTGGAGATTACGCTCGTGAGGCTCTTCCTCAGCTTCCTAGTGCTGCTGCTTCTGCACATGGCCCAAATGTGCCCCTTCTCACTTCCAAGTCTTTAGCTTTCAGCAGTTCTTTTGTGGCACACAAAAGATTTCAGAGGGAGCATGTTAATCAAGTACTTAAAGGATGTAGGTGGACACTTCCAAGTTGAGCAAAGGACTCAAATTGATGAAGTTTACTCCATCCTACATCCCTAATTAAACTGTACAGTAGATTATGTCCCTAGAAATCAGTATTTAGCTAAGAAGCCCCTTTTTTTCTTTCCTACAGTATTCATTATTTAGCTTTTAAAATTTCTACTTCTAAGACAAGCTCTCTGATTTACTGTTACTTCAGCTGTGTAAACAACTTCCTTCCAGTACTACAGGTTGTCATAATCCTCTATTATTATAACACATTTTGTGTTTTACCAGATTGGGCTTGGAGCACCTGGTTGCAGTGCCTCAGCAAGGTACCTTGGAAAATAATCCCTTCAGTTCTCTGTTTAAATGACTCCATCCCTAACAATCCAGATTTAGTAAAACACTTTTTTTCAAAGGCTTGATTTTGGCTACTCAAAACAACTCATGCTCTTTCTTTTGTTATTACCTTCTGGATACCTACCTTACTCTGCCTCTTTGGAGTTGCTTTCCTGTGCTGGCTTTCTATGTCCTGCATTAAGTTTATTCTATTTTTCCCTGGAGGCTATGGGTCTACTTTGTAATTGTAAGTCTTTGTTGTCTTTCTTTGAGTTCTTTCCAATGTAGCAATACCTCCCCGTTTTTAATTGACTTGGCAGAGAAAAGATGTGAGCCCGAAATGCAGCACTGATTACAAGAACATTATTTTTTCAAGTTTTGCCTGAGCAAGAACAAGGTAGATTTTTGCTCAACTGGCCAAAGCTCGGATTACCTTCCAAGTCTGATCAAGAGCACTGCCTGCTCTCTGAAAAAAAATTTCAAATGCTTTGGAAAGTGAGGCAGCCACAAACGCTGTAATTCCTCCTCTAAGGACAAACATGGGCTTCTGCAAGGTCACTGAAGCCAAAGGACTCTGCGTGTATAATCCTAGAATCACAGAATGGTTTGAGTTGGGAGGGACCTTAAAGATCATCTTGTTCCAACCCCTTGCCGTAGGCAAGGACACGTCCCACTAGACCAGGTTGCTCGAAACCCCATCCAAACTGGCCTTGAACATTTCCAGGGATGGAGCAGCCTCAGCCTCTCTGGGAAACCTGTTCAGTGCCTCAGCAGCCTGACATTAAAGAACTTTTTCGCAACATCTGATGCAAGCCTACTCTCTTTCAGTTTGAAGCATTCCACCTGTCCTGTCACTACACACCCTTGTAAACAGTGCCTTTCCTTGTAAGAAGTGGCCCCCTTTAGGTACTGGAAGGTTGCTTTAAGGTTTCCCCAATATCTTCTCCTCTCCAATCCTCTCCTCTCTGACAATTCCATGCTCCAGCCCTCTGATCATTCTTCATGGCCCTACTCTGGACTTGCCCCAACAACAAGAGGCTGCAACAGCTTCATGTCCTTCTTGGGTTGGGGTGCTCCAGAACTGGACACAGTACTCCAGGTGGGATCTCATGAGAGCAGAGTGGGAGAGAATCACCTCCCTTGACCTGCGAGTCACACTTCTTCACCCAGGATGTGTTTGGCTTTCTGGGCCACACTGAGCTCACTTTGCTGTGTCATGTTGACTTTCTTGTCAACCAACACCTCCAAGTCCTTCTCCTAAGGGCTGCTCTCAATTCATTCTCTGCCTAGCGTGAATTTGTGCTTAGGATTGCCCTGATACAGGTGCAGGACCTTGCATTTGGCTTTGTTGAATTTCATGGGGTTCACATGGGCCACCTCCCAAGCATGTCTAGGTCCCTCTGGATGACATACCTTCCCTCCAATGTGTCAATTGCATCAGAGAGCTTGGTGTCTTCAGCAAACTTGCTGAGGGTGCGCTTGCCCCCTTCGTACATGTCTCTGATAAAGACAAATAATGCCTGTCCCAATACTGACCCCTCAGGAGCAGCACTCATCACTGTTCTCCGCTTGGACATCGAACTCTTGCCTGCTACTCTTTCAGTGTGACCATTCAGCCAATTCCATCTGCACCAAATGGTCCATCAATCAAATTCATGTCTCTCCAGTTTAGAAACAAAGATATCATGCAGGACAGTGCCAAATGCTTTGCACAAGTCCCATGGACTTTTGCACTTTCAGGTTACTTTGATGGTCTCAAACCTGATCCTCTGCATTGGGCAGTTTTTCATTCTCCTGGTTCCCACCTTTGCTCTCTGCAACCTGGGCAGTGTGGCTGGAGCACTTGTCAGTGAAGACTGAGGGAAAAAAAGACATTAAAAAAAAAAGTCATACATCAGCCTTTTCCACATCCCAGGTAATCTAGTCTCATATTTTCTTCTGGAGAGAGCCCACAATTTTCTTAGTTTCCCTTTTATCACTGACATACCTATAGAAGATTTATTTTGTTGCCTTTGATATCCTGGCTGGATTTAATTCTATCAGGGTTTTATCTCTCCCAACCTGATCCCTGTCTGCTCAGGCAATCTCTCTCTGTATTCCTCCAAGGCTACCTGTCCTTGTTTCTGCTCTGTGACCTGTCCTTATTTCCACCCTCTGTAGGCTTCCTTTTAATGTTTGAATTTGCCCAGGGGCTCCTTTGTTCATCCATGCAGCCCTCCTGTGGGTTTTGCCTCACTTCTTCTTTGTTGGGATGCATGACTCCTGAGCTTGGAGGAAGTGATCCTTGAATACTGACAAGCTTTCTTGGGCACCTCCCTCTAGGGCTTTATCCTATGGCACTCTACTAAGCAGATCCCTGAAGAGAGCAAAGTCTACTCTCCAAAAGTCCGGGGTAATATGCTTGTGCTGTACGCATCTCCCTGCTCTAACGCTTTTTAAAACTCCACCATTTCATGGTTACTACAGCAAAGGCTGCCCTTTTGAGGTTCATGTTCTCCACCAACCTGTCCTTCTTGTTGAGAACAAGGTCCAGCTTAGCACCTCTTGTTGTTAGCTCCTCTGTCATTCAGAGAAGGAAATTATAATCAATGCATTTCAGGATCCTCCTGGATTGCTTATACTCTGCTATGTTGTCCCTCCAACAGATATTGTGGTCCTAGCCACAGGGTGGTTGAAGTTTCCCATGAGAAATGAGGAACTTGCATATGAGGCTGCTCCTATCTGTCTACAAAGGCTTTAATTAATTAGAAATTCAAATAATTAGAGTCTAGTAAGAAACAAGCAAAAGAGTGAATGAATTTTAATAAATTACAATTGAAGCATAAAATATATTATTATTGGACATTTTGTATTGATTATAATGCACCTTATTCCTACATTTATTTTTCTTTGCTTTTATTTTAATCTCAGTGATTAAAAATGAAGAACATAAAAATGTGTTAATGTGGTTGCAATTTCTAGGAAGTTACTTGTAGTAAAAAAAATGGATCATCCTAATAGTTTTACAGAATAACATGAAAGCCACACTGGCAGTTGATTAGCTCTTTTACTCAAATGGGGAATGATGGATGGATGGATGGATGGATGGATGGATGGATGGATGGATGGATGGAAGAAAACAGGTATAAAACCCTATGTACTGGTGTGGATGCACCTATCATTCTACACCCCTCCTATAAAAATACGGCAGACCCATGTTTAATAGTCTGCCAGACAGTGGTTACCACAGCACATACTGTTTCTATGTTATATAAATATTTTGGAATAGTGTGATATTTATAATCTACAAAACAAAACACTTTCCACTTTGTGTGCAGGCTGAAGTGATGCTCTCATTCAAAATGCCAGGATGCAGTGCAACGTCACTGCTATGCTCCTCTCTGCTCACCTCCACAGCCTGCACCCCCATGCAACTGATCCTGCAGAAACTGAGCAATTTACTGGGAGCAATAACGCTCTAAAATACAAGCTTGTGGCCTAACCACACAAATTATCCCTCTGAATCTGAAGCACAAGTTAAGTGCTTAAAGCTAGAGACCAGAACTGGGGTGCCCTGCCCTTGCAGGAGCACACTTGCTCTGCAGTGGTACTCCCACACGTGGCAGTAGGTGTATGCAGGGCTGGATCCTGTATTTGCCTGACCATTGATCATGTTATTCATCACAGTAAGAGTCCACTCAACAAAAGAGCAGACTGGCTGCATGAAACACAAGTGTATTTTGGGAGCATTTTTGGAAGGTAAAAATTCTTCAAAATATATAGGCAAAAGGCCAAATGAAGAACTGAGCTTGTTAAATGAGCTGCTTTTCAGCTGGCACTGCCAGCCAGAGCCTGGTGCAGCATCTTTCAGGCATATGTCCTAATTTGCACTAGCTTGGATTATTGTTGTTCATTTTATAACATTTGATGATAGCCTAGAAAATCTTTGTGCCTACGAGACCAGTGTGAGATGGTAGTAGAAAAGACTGCCACGAACATCAACTTGGTGCAGGAAGATCTGTATTCTGGAGATGAGAGTCTGCCTGGCATTGAGAGAAACCGTTTGGGGTGAGCATGCTGGGCATGTGCTGGCTTTGGGGTACCACGTACATACCCTGGTCAAAACCACAAACATCCTCTTTTGAGTTTTCTTTTCTTTTTTATCCCACACAAAGAACTTGTAAATAAGATGTCAAGATTGCAGTGGACCAATGGGCTCCGGAGACAGCTGTGGGAAATGAGCTGCACAAAGCTTTACCATGTAGTGCTGTCTTAATGAGTACAGGAGAGTTAACAAATGCAGCAAGAACACAAATGAGCAAGCACTGGGAAGTTTACATTTGAAATCAAAATGTGTTTTTCACTTTAAAAATGCATATCTGTTTCCAAAGGAGGAATGCTGGGTGTCTGGTCTTTTCAGCTTAAGCAGGAATTGTAACAGTAAATAGTTTCACTGTAGAAAGTAACATTTGTTAGCAGTCAATTATCTAATTTGATCAACAGGTAAAGGGAAAAGTATCCTGATTTTAGCTTACCAAGCCAGTAGGTGGTCACCAACATAGAAAATGTTAATATTCTACCCTTCACACATAGGCTATGTCGATCTATCAGTGTATTTTTAAGTACCCAATCATTGTCACATCTCCCTGGGTACTTTACAAAATCAGATAAACCATGGCAACTGAATAATAATGTGGCTTGAAAGGAAAAGCCATTAACAAAAAGAAATACATTCTCCCCCTCTAGTTTCTTAATTTAAAATTCACACCAGGCTCCAGCAATCTGAATATTAGAAAAAAAATTCAAAGAGAATACACAATGATTAAGTGGTTATATATTCCTATCCCCTCCCAGAAGAATAAATGACAACTGTGCTTGGCAGAAACCTGAGGAGTTGCACTATATGCAATCAGACCAATTGTGCCCAGGTTTTTTTGCCTCCAGGCATGGCCAGCAGCAAACTGGTTTTGCACAGCATGTTTGGTCTTAAGCTTTGTAGCTCCAAAAGGAAGGCTAAGCAACTACTGTTCTTCAGTGTAAGCCATGGAGAACAGGAAGGCATATTGGCCTCATGCATTTTCCATCTTGGCCAACACAGCAACAGTTAATCTCACTAAGGCTACTGGCAGCTGTGGTGTGTCAGGGACTGTGATATAACTGCAGAGCCCTTCCCCATCATGTGGCAGTGCATCAGAGACTGATAAAGCCCACTTGCTCTATTCAGCACAGAAGTATCTAATTATTGCTAAGCTTTCAAGAATGGTTTGTGGTGGTGAATTCCACATGACAGTTGTATAATACACAGAAAATAATTATCTTTGAGCAATTTCTGATATCTACAAGGGTGGTTTCTTTTCTTAATTTTGAAAGCATCAGTAGTAGACTTCAATTTCTACTCTATTTTCTGCATTACATGCTTGCTCATTTTCCTGTCTAACTTTCAAAAGCTCCCTCATATAGAAGAAAGCATTCCATGCATATTTTTAATGTTATCCTTTTCTCTGGTTTCAGCTATAGTGTTTTTAGCTGGAGTATTTGAAACTATACACCCTAGAGACCTCCTTCTACATTAGTTAATAGGGCTCCAGTGCATTTGGTGTTCTTTTGATTGAGCACTATTCTTTGTCCCCTTCTTATTACAGCTTAACTTTCATTTGATCTGCTTTCTTATTTCCTGTTGAAACTTTTTCAATGAAATATCCATGGTGGTGTTCGTGTTCTTTCTTATGATTTATTTGATTTAGAGTACTGTAGTGCTGAGGTAGAGAGAGCTGCCTTCTACCTTGCATTTCTATCAGTTAATTTAATAGCAGCTATCTGTCCTACATTCAATTTCATCTTTCATTATGTGGCGTTTTAACAGTGATGTGAGATTATTTCGAAATTCTACAGCCTTTTGGTTTTTTTATTATGAACTTGTGTCATCCTGAAATGATGTCATTTCATTCACTTCAGACTCTTTTTTGGGTAGTATAACCCATGTCTGTGGATATTTCTCTGCTTACACCCCCTTTTTTATTGAATATTGGTTATATAGGCTCTTTCTTTGCTGACAACTTTTCATGTTCTTATAAAACCAGAAAACAATGGTTCCCCACATCAGGTTTTGATTGCATCAGTGACAAGAATATTTAGAAAATTTGTATGAATAAATGCAAAAATTTTATTTTTATTGTTTTTTAAGGGAAGAATAAAAGTAAACATGGAGTTGGACTAAGGTCACATTTATTCTGAAATAAATATTGAAATGTGCAAAATATATAAAAATTATAACCATAAGTAATCAAAGTAGTTATCTTCTTGTTGCAGAGCACAGAGTAACAGGCACAGCTTATATATATATATTTATATATATATATAAATATATATAAAGATTCTTTTTATATATATGGACTATACCTACAATGTGCCATCAAGAAGGAAGCTAACAAAGCAGGCTTTCTAAGGCTTTCTATATTCTATATAATTAGAGTGATTAGTAAGGATACCTAAGTATCAAGAGAAGCAAATATTAGATTAAGGGTAAAAAAAAGGTTTTTCTTAACAGCTTCAGACCCCAGAGATAAGGTAATCCTGCATGTCAAACACACACCATAAACTGATCCACAAATAGTATCGGCTATCTGCTAAAAGGTATAAAGCAAGTCATTCATTTACAAGAACCTGCTAAGGATGATAAATCCTCAAAGGTTAATGAAGTAAAGGGCTCTGAGCAAGGATTTAGCAAGGGAAGGGTAGGAAGGATGCCCTTATCCCACACATCCACCCTCCTGAGCAGCTTACAGAAGGCCTTTGAGGTTTCAGGACACACAAGCACACATCCTGGTGGTTCTTGTCCCAGGCTGCCTGTATAGCCCCACCACTAACAGGCCTTGTGGGGCTGCCCAAAACCCCACAGGGTCATTGAGCTTCTTCAGGCTTTTCTGAATGCAGACATACAAATAAAAATAACGGGCTGTACAGGTTTGTATTTCTGCTGTACTGACAATCACAGGTAGATCTGATTTTCCAAAATCCTGATTTCAGCACACGCAACCATTAATATGCTTGTATCGGTCCTGGGAGCAGGTTTCCAGAGTATCCTTGAGCCCAGGGTCGTGAGAACTATAAGGCTCACTGGTGAATCACAGCTTCACCATCTCCTTTCAAAAAAGCTGCAGCCTCTCGTGGATTTGCTATCCACATCACTGTTGGATCTACAGTGTTTACATATAAAATTTTAGGGTTACTTACTCCATAAGTTAAAATAAACAGAGGGAGCAGTGAGATCTTCTAAACAAGATACACACATGCACAGAGGGATATGTATATGTATATGTATATGTATATGTATATGTATATGTATATGTATACGTATACGTATATTTATATGTATACTTATATGTGTTATAAATGACAATTTCCCCAATATTTTTTGGTTAAGCGATTTATTGGAAAAATGACAAAGTGAGAAATTGAGTAGAGCCACAATCAAAGGATAGTTCTGACCCTGAGTATCAGCTGGGTGAACCTGGGACACAGCCTCTCCGGACTAATGCCCCACCCCTGGTTCACGTCAGCCATTTCCCAAAGCCAGGTTTTACACAGTTTTTGTGCCCTAAGGCTTATCCATTGTTCAGTCCAGCCTTCTGAATATGTAGATGGATATTCTTTTCTTCAGGTGTGTATGGTGAACAGGATTCCAGTAAGACAAACATGTCTTGATTGCTTTTTCTCTAGGTGGTGGACAGGGTTCCTGGAAGACAGGAAAAATGTCTTGATTACATCTTCCTTTGGCTGGGTGGGGGATGAATGACCTTGATGGGTGGCTGTGATGCTTATCCAGTGTGATGATCCTGGTCCTTGGCATTATCAGATTCTTCCAAGCGTCATTACACCCCGTATTGTATTTGTGGGATCTCCTTATTGTTCCTGTAGGGAGGAAGACATAGCTCCTGCCTACTCATCCATGAACTGATTTTGTACAGGAGGGTATCTTGGAAATACAGTTTGTCTTCTACAGATATAGGATTGCTTTAATAAAACACAAATTAACCACATATTTATAACATATGTATATGTATATATAAAAAGTGAGTTGATAAAAATTAACCCCAAACCTTCAGCTATCAGCTTCAGCCTCAGGAAAAGACAGACTAAGCTGTATGCCCAGAGGACTACCACATCTCTCTTCTGGCAAAGCAGAAAGGGAGAGATGTTCTACAGCGAAAAGTCCCTTGACTGAAATGGGATTTCTGTTTCCCTGGAGACACATCTGAAACACAGCAAAGTAGCAGCTGCTTGTGGAGATCCCGCCCAGGGCAATATGGCCTAGGGGAACTGATAAAAACAAAGTTGCAAATTTTTTAGGACTTAATATATTTGTGCCATCCTGGCAATTTCAGGCAGCTCCCAAGAACATCCTGAGCACTGTTACTCTTGTCTACTGGCACCGTGCTCTACTTGGCAACAGGGCAGGCACAAACCTGCACTTACTTCTGCAAAGCAGCAAGGTGTCACGAGAAGTGGTTGCTGCAAGTCAGTTTTGGTGGACAAAAAACTGGACAAGTTGATTCTTCTGAATGTATAGTATACAGATGAAGAATTTTCATTCTTTGCAACCAAGTTTTATTTGATCTCATACAATTACAGAATGGCTTGGATTGGAAGGGACCTTAAAGATCATTTAGTTCCAACACTCCTGCTACAGACAAGGACACCTTTCACTTGACCAGGTGGTTCAAAACACCATCCAATCTGGCCTTGAATGCTTTAAGAGATGGGGCATCCACAACTTCTCTGAGTAACCTGTGCCAGTGCCTCATCACCCTCACAGGAAAAAAATTCCTAATAGCTAACATGTTGCAAAATGGTGTGTTGTTAATTACTGAATTACTGTGTCTGCTTGAGTTTCTTGCTGGAACTCCTCACATTATATTTTGAATTTGACTGCAGACAAAGTTTGATGCTCTGACACCGTGCAGGAATCCTGTGGGGTCTCCTACTGTTGTTTCAGATACTGTGCACGATCCAGGCCCTCCTTGTGCCAGGGACACCAGCAAGCCAATTAACTGCAAAACTGTGCAGTGGACATTTGCACTTTGGTGGCTGCTTATACAATTTTTAATAACCTTGTAATCACAGCCAAGACCGTGCTTGGCAGGACAAACAGAGTTTTGCCCTGTCTCTGGACTGTGCCTTGCCAGAAGTGCCTCTGCCAAGATGCAGCTCTAACAGGATTAGTCTGGAGCAGGTGATGAACCTAGGGAGTTGGTGTAATGAAAAAATATGGCTTTTTTTTTTTTACTTGATGTGATTAGCAGATGAAATACGACTGGTTAACAGCCCCAGATAAACATTCTGTAGCACTCTTTAAATAGTATAATGGACCATTAGCAGTTCTAACAGGCGTTAACTCAACCCAGCTTTGTCTGACACGAATACCAACAGCTGCTCTCTAGCAGGAGCCAAGTAGCAGGATTCACATCATATTTTTCCTGAAGAAAGCTTATAGCTTAGCCTTTCACTGTTACTAAAGCACAGACATTTTGAACTGGGCCCCTGAAAACCCTATTAGAGTCAGCAGGATTTCCAGCGCAGTTTTCACCCAGAGCCCTAAATCAAAGCATCTCTTGGTAGAAATCTGGTGGCAATGTATCTGTTTGGAAAAGAATTATTCAGGAGGAAAAGATTATGAAGTACACATCTAAAAATGGAGGCAGGCTATCAGGAGAAGCTTCCCAAAAATCATACTGTAATAAGTAGAATAGATAAATTCGTGTAGGTTTAAGCTACTAATAAAAAGATACCCGAGAATGCCTCCAGGATTCCGAAGTTCCCAAACACACCTACAACTGTAACAACAAGACAGAGCCAGAAGATGGCCCGGCCATTAAGGGTGGACCCTCGCTTCACAGCTCCTCCACATCAGATACCGATCTTGGTGGAGATCCTGGACGATCAAGATCACCCCTCCCAAGATGAATTCCGGAAAAACTATCAAGCAACCTTTTCATGCAGACAAGACTCTTTTAGAAACACAGCATACCTAGACTTTCAATAGACTTAGCCTTAGAGTAAAAAAAACTGTATAAAACCCACGGGCTGAAACATAGCAGTGTGGCAGAATTCGGAGGGTACTTTTGTACCGCCTCTCTGTCCACCCAGCATTCGATCGATGTTGTTTCTTTTTATTGTGGCTTTATTTCAGTGTTAAAATTGTGTTAAATAAATTTTGTTATTTTATTTTGAATTGGCCTCTGACCATTTATAACAGATTTGGTGCCGTGACTCGGATACAATTTGGCTGCGGAAGAATCCCTTTGCACGGGGGGCGCCCTGCCGGTTTTTCGGCAGCCCGGCAAAGCAGGAAACCCCTTCGCACCTATTGTATTACGAACCCAAAAATTAGATAAAAGTGCCACAATAAAAAGGGAGAAGGCCTGGATCCAGCAGAAAACCCGGGAAAAGACATAGGAGTCTTTTCGGAGCCGCGGCTACTTTTCACTCGTAAAATTTTTTTTCTCCGTGCACGAAGATCTCCAAGCAAGAAAATAGCTGTAAGTAATGCTTGGTTGAGTGGGTGATTGAGTGGGTGAGCGAGACGTGGCCTTGCCACGATACAAGGGTAGATCTGTAAGCTCTTGTACCAAGTTTCCCGCAAAAGTTTTTTTCGGCTGGTGGGGAAGAGAATTGGGGAAAACTCGTTTGCTCATCAAAGCCCAGACTCGGGGAGTCTGGGGGAATCGATCACAAGGAAGCAAAAGGGGAAGGATACGTCCCTCTGGGTTTGGGGAACCGGTAAACCCTTTTGCTACGGGCTAGTAAAAGCCCAGGATGCAAACCGAAGATTTTTTCATCGGACGAACAGACCCCCGGTTCAGCTCACCAGAGGGGTAAGTAAGCCGAACGATTCGGGACCCGGTTTGCAATTTGTAACAGTCGGGGAGAAGATCCCTGCTCTTAGCCAGAGCTAAGGCTAAGAAAGGATTTAGTATTGCGATCCATTACCAAAAAGTAAAGTTTTTTTTGTTGTTTTTTTTTTTTTTTTTAAATGGGGCAAAGAAAGAGTAAACATCAGAAAGAATCAGAGAAAAAGCATGCTCTCAGAAAAGGAAAAGGTACCTTCGAAATCCCACCAGAAAGTCCACTGAGATAGATCTTAGAGCACTAGAGAGAGTGTCCCATTTTGAAAAGTAAGTCCAAGAAAAACTAATTTATTATTGTACCGAAGTTAGGGAGAGTGAAGAGCCCGCTGCCAGCCGCTGCCAGCCGCTGCTGCGTGCCGAGAGCCAAACCGCGGGGTGCAGAGCCGCCGTCCAGGGCACGCTAGCAGAGAGGGGGGCCGCCCTCTGCGCCCGTGCTGCGCCTCCCCAACCCGAGCGCCCCGTCTAGCGCCGCATCCATCCCACTGCTTCCCGCGGCCGGCACCGCCACCTCCATAGCATCCTTGTGTCCAGCAGAGGATTGTCCTCCTGCTTGCCTTCTCTGTCTCTCTCTGACCCCTTTTCCCAATCCTGCTTCTAGCCCCCCCTTCCCCCAAAGAGCCATCCTCTTCCCATTTTCAGTTCCCCCGAGGTGAGAACAGAAACCGAGGAGAAGAAGAGGGGGGGGGGGGAGAGATTCATATGCAAATGCAGTAGTTCCAGCTTCTCAACCACACCCTGCTAAACCATTTCCACCAGATACTACCGTAGCAACTGCAGAGTCACTCCATCCCGAAGTGTCTAACAGTTTTAGCTACCCTGTTAACTTTTAAAGTTATAAACATAAACAAGTTGTGAATTCTATTCCATGATTCTCTCTCCTATTGTTCAGAGAGCAAGATAAAGAGTAGAACTTGCCGAATGAGCACAGATAAGCTTGAAGCTGCTGTTGCCTTTCTGCTACCCCATATCCCTGTTCGTCGTCCCTGCCCCCGTTCCTATTTCAAAAGTAGGTCGTTAGCAGCAAACCACACAGCGCAGAGTAGCCCAGGATGTCTGCAGTCTCTCTGGCTCCCTGCGACCCCCCCCCCAGTTCCCAGCTCCTATCCACTAGTCCTGACCAGAAAGAGCTCGCTGGCTAGGACGCCTAACCCAAAATCCTCTATCCTTTATACCTTTTTATGCAATACCTTATCTTCTTTCCACTTCCCTCCAATCCCCATAGAATAGTCTTTACAATTGAATGTTTTATGTTGTTTCCTCTAATTGCAGATTGTCCCGTTTTCAGTTTTAAGAGTTTTGCCTGTCACGAGGATAAATCCTACAAGAGGCAATTTTCAAACTGTCTCTTAAGAGCGTGTGTTCCAGTGGCATTAGGCTACTGAAACAAGAAAACGCTGTTGAGTTTATGCTGTCCTTAGTTAAGCTTACCAAAGGTGACTGACAACCCTGTTAGGATAGTGCCTGAGAAGGTATGAACAGTTTTTAGTTTTTTTAATTGTAGCCGATGTTCCCTAACAAAGTAGTAGCAGAAGCTACAGATTTTATTTTATTTTACAGCGAAGGCTAAAACCTAAACTAAGGGTGAAAGCCATAGCTGAGAAAAAGCCAGTTGAAGAGAAAAAGAAGATGCTGCCACTAGGCTCAGATCCAAGAAGATGAAGATCTGAAGCTGCAAGGCTCAAGAAAAGCCAGCGCTGCAGCCCAAACCGGGGGCTGTAGTAGTCTAGAAAGCCTGTTAGAGTATGTTAAGTGTTTTAAGCCAGTCACGTCGACAAAGCTAACCCCAAAACTTCTATGTGAGCTTAGTGCCAAGAGCCGAGAGCCTAAAAACCACTAAGTTAGCTGCAGAAATGCACTCAAAGTGCCCCTAAATACCCTTTCGTTTACAAAGCAAAGAATCTAAATAGCTTAGCTGTGAGAAGACCTCAGAGTCCTTAAAGCACTAGCCCATGTTTAGTTTCATAAACAGCTTCATTTTAAGTACCTATTATGCGTTTCATTATTCATTTTAAATCTGCAATATTGACCCACTTACCCCATTTGTTATAATTGTTTGTTTTGTTAAGTCACAATTACATATGTCAGTTGTTTGAATCAATTCCTGTTACATTTTGCTTCTTGTCAACCCTATTTGTTGTTTTCTTAGTCCTGCCCTGTGTCATGTAGACATCTCCCTGAGCAAAATCTCTAGAGAGCTTCCTCTTTAAAAGTTCTTGAGCGTGTTTCATAAACACCAAAAATGAAATCTGTCTTTTTTTACATTTCTGAATGTTAAATCAGATGAGCAGCTTTCATTATTTACAAGAGTTGCCTTTAGCTGAGCCATGTAAGCTGTAATTCTCTTTTGTTGACATGAGTATAAAAGCACTAACAATGCCCTAGTAGTTAGAAAAGTTCAGATATGCCTTAGCCTTAAACTGCTCTGAGAGATGTTTCAAATTTTTAAACAGTTTTTAAGTAATCATTTTCAGCAGTAGATTGATGCTTCCTATTTTTTTCACTAATTACTAATATTGTTCTTACTTTGTGTTATGCAAGAATTGATGCTAAAGATCCCCCCTTTAAAATACATGATTTGTCTAATTGTGCTAAGCTTTAACTAGTTGCCTATCACCCATTCAAAAGAATCCCAGTAGATTTCACTGATTTACCTAAGATACAGCAATTAGGACAGCAGAAAAAGAGTAGACCCACGCTTCGAGAGTGAAGAAAGTAGACTCACAATACACTACTCAGAAATAGAGAGTGACCTCATCACCTAGAGAGCTGAAAGTCAGGTTGCAACGACACCGATGAATGAGGGGGATCAAATAAAGTGTGAAAGACCAGATTGTGAATGTTTTCCCTTTGTTCACTTCAAGTGTGTATATTGTAAATTGATTTGAGTTGTTCACTGTAGAGGGGGGCGTAAGCCAAAAAGATTATGTACCAACTGTTTAAAAAAAGAACAAGAAGAGACTAGCTATTTCTTAGTAATTGCCACTAACTTGAGTCTGCTGGAGTTAGATTCTCCAGAATAGTATTATATATATGAAAAGGGGACAAAAGGGCAATTAGACGCTAAAGTTGAAGTGCTCAAAGTCGAGTGCAGAAAGACAATCAAAGTACCTTGCTAGTCCGATACAATCAGGTTGTCCCGGTGGAGTGCCTTTAAAAGAAGGTTTGCAGCTCAGACTGACAAGACTCCAGAAGCATATGCCTGCTGCCGAGAAGATGGATTACCCCGCCGCGGGCTGCTACCCCGTGGGCGAAGGGAAAGGCAGAGGCATGTTGTGATGGAAAGTCCTCGTAGTCCTGAGCCGAGAGACAAGAGCCCACAGAAGCTGACCCTCAGGAAGAGATGTGAACTATAGTTAAACATAGCACCAGAGAGAACCTGAAGTATCAAGAGCATTATGATTGTCCCAAAGATAAGGGAAAAAGGGTATTATTTCTTTTATGACACTCAATACTAAATTTTGTAGATCAGAAAAAGGGGTAGAATGCCACGACTCAAAGGCAATTACTAAGGAAGAGCAATCCAACACACACGAATTTATTTAAGTAAATAAAAAGGTGGGGGACTGTAATAAGTAGAATAGATAAATTCGTGTAGGTTTAAGCTACTAATAAAAAGATACCCGAGAATGCCTCCAGGATTCCGAAGTTCCCAAACACACCTACAACTGTAACAACAAGACAGAGCCAGAAGATGGCCCGGCCATTAAGGGTGGACCCTCGCTTCACAGCTCCTCCACATCAGATACCGATCTTGGTGGAGATCCTGGACGATCAAGATCACCCCTCCCAAGATGAATTCCGGAAAAACTATCAAGCAACCTTTTCATGCAGACAAGACTCTTTTAGAAACACAGCATACCTGGACTTTCAATAGACTTAGCCTTAGAGTAAAAAAAACTGTATAAAACCCACGGGCTGAAACATAGCAGTGTGGCAGAATTCGGAGGGTACTTTTGTACCGCCTCTCTGTCCACCCAGCATTCGATCGATGTTGTTTCTTTTTATTGTGGCTTTATTTCAGTGTTAAAATTGTGTTAAATAAATTTTGTTATTTTATTTTGAATTGGCCTCTGACCATTTATAACAATACAATTGTAATGCTGGAAGAAACTTTAAAACAAATCCAGAGCCAAACTCATGCTTTAGAGCAGAACCAAGTATTTTCATACGACCCATGAGATATGTCTAATCTCTTAGATTAAATGTCCAGTGAAGGTGATATAGAACCTGTCCTCAAAATTCCCGTGCCTTACTGAAAACTGGAAAATGCTTCATTATACAGAACAGAATTTTGCATTACTGCAAATCTAGCTGTCCTCTTGTTTTCAGTAGACAAGAAACACAGTTAAACACTATCCAATTTTTCTTCAGTATTTCAGGACCATTACTATAGTCCCTCTAGCTTCCATTTCCTAAAGAAAACAATAATATATTTGAGCCTTGCCTTAGAAGTCAGGGTGTCTGAAGTGATTGCTCTCTCTCTGTAGACCCTCTTTTCTCAAAGGAGAGAACTAAAGCTGGACACAGTATTTCAGCCACACTGAAAATTGCCAAATTTTATTAATTCATTTTAAATATTAACTTCTACGTCTTATCTAACACTTCTGACAACACATCTCATGACATTTTTCTTTTTGAGCAGCAGATTACTACTTCTGTCTCTTATTAAAATGGTGATTCATTGTAATTCTAGATCCTTTTCTGCAGAGTAATCCCAGGTCCTCTCTGTATATACGCTCAAGTGTGTATTTATGCACTCGATTTTTTCTAAGTGCAGTACTCTGTACTTGTCTTTATTTCAGTTTATCGTATTGATTTCAGGCCATTTCTCCAATTTGTCAAGACCATTTCAAATTCTAAACTTGTCCTCCACAGGGTTTGCAACCCCTCCCAGTTTGGTGTCATCAGCAAATTAGTATACATGCTATTCCATCTTTTAAACTGCTAATGAAATTATTGAACAGAACTGGCCCAAGATAGCCCCCCACAGGAGCCCGTATAAAATGCTTGTCTGGTTTGATAGAGAGTGTTGATAAGAATGTGAATCATTTTGACCATGTTTTTTCAAGCAAACATATCCATTGTACAGTAAATTCAACAAGGCCATCTCCCACTGTGCTGTGAAATGTTGGAGAACATTATACAGAACAGTGTCAAAAGCCCTGCTGAAGTCATCACAGTGACTGTTCTCCTGCAGGCATGTAAAGAGAGAAAATCAGATAGGTTTAACATGACTTATTTTTCACAAACCCATGCTCTTTCTTATCACCTTGTTATTCTCTAGGTGCCTGTATAATACGTATAATTATGTAATCACGTAATAATTTGTTCCAGGATCTTTTCAGATAATGAAATTATGCTGACTTCTACAAAATTTTCAAGTGCTTTGTTTATTCCCTTTCTAAGGACAGAAACCATGTCTGTCATTTTCTGTCTTCTGAAATTTCTTCTGCACTCCAGATGTTCTCAAAGATACGTTTTTCAGATTATCTCTGTTGGGTTCTTCTGGCTCAAATTCACCCTGACCCACAGTCTGTGGCTCTGCAATTGCCCTCCAAGGCTGTGCATGGACTTCCCCATCACAGCCCTGGTGCTGTGCCACAGCTCTTGCAGATAAGGGAGGCATCCCTGGCTTTCCTCCTGCTAGAGCTCCCTCTCCCCCACAGTTTTGGGGCTCCCACAGCAATCTAGCCCAGTGCTACCTGTCAGGGGGTATTACTAGGTTCAGTAGATCCACTCCAAGGAAGAATTTAATATTGAGCAAGTGAATTATTACAGGCCTTAAATTCTGAGAGAGAATTTTAGCTTTTTAGTAAGGCTTTTTGAATAAAGTTTTACTATATCCCATGATTCTATTTATTCAGCCTAGTATGCTAGGCAGGAGAGTATTTCAACATGACATTAAAGTTTGAATTACACTTATTATTGTTCAAAATACTTTTTCCTTGGCTCAATTTTGTATCTCTCTCTCTCTCTCTCTCTCTCTTTCTCTTTTAATTAGTATCTATTAGTTTCTGGAAACAATTGGATTTGTGAGAACCACAGCCAAAAAAAGAAAAGATATTAATATATCAGCCTTCAATATGTCATTTGTTGCATGCTCTCCTTTTGTTAAGTGTAGACTTTCTTTCACCTCCATCTGCCTTTCAATGAATTTGGAAGTTAAAAAAAAAAAATCAAAAGCCTAGAAAAAATACAAAAGAGCACAAAATCTAAACTTTTATATTGTTTACCTTTTCAAAGTGCAAAAAAATTGAGATGATCTTCCTAGAAGAGCTGATAGAGCTTCTTGGGACAATTATAGCAGTAGTATGGAAAACATAGTAGGTGTCCTACAGGAAACTGTCTCTATTGAAAAGGAAAGATTACAATCTAATGTGAGTTTTCCTTCCCCCTCTAATCCAGATTATTATTTGATCAGATATAAGAAGAAGGAACAGTCTGGTAAAATCAGAATTTGATTAATGAGGTTCTACTTAGCTAAGGAGCTTTATTTTCAGACATTAACACCTTCTTACAGGGTTATTTCTGTTCTGAAATCCTGCCGTGGTGTTTCTCCTGCAATCAAGAGCTGACAAGCATCTGCACTTGCAGCGTGCCAGCCAGGCTGCTTTGTGTTCTGGAAACGGGTGCTGGCTTAGCAGAGAGAGGAGCAAAGAGCTCACTGAGAGCTGGATGTCTGTAGCATCCACCGAAGGAAGAGGGAACACGTTGGAGGGGAAACAAAAACCTTCCTGATATGTGGAGCCAAATCAACAACTTTCATATTGGCTCCGTAGTAGACATGACATTTTCAAGGTTTAATGCCAAGTGCTTTTCCTCTGCATTTCTGTTTTCACACTGAGAAGTGATCAGCATATTGATGCAAAGCACATAGCTTCACTTTTCCTCTAGCTTTGCACTAAATGTTTGAAACCTGGAGTCAGTGGTGTAGGGAAACATTGCTTCCAGGAAGAGCCATTGAATTTGACAGCCTCAACAGTAGTTGTTTTTCTTTAAGAACTTTTCATTACCAGATTTTATATACACCTACGCGTGGATCATAAGGGATTAACCAATTCCTCAGGGAGTCTGCACTTGGTGTAGTACATGAATGTAATACCTTTAGCTTTGAACATGACTTTGATTATTGCAGCTGAGCATGGATAGACCTCCAAGAAGTCACAGTTCTTCCTCAACCAAGACCTCCAGCACATCCACCACATAAAACTAAAAATGAACACACTCTCTTCCATTAGAAATACATGGAATTTTTCGAAGTTTGTTTTCATCTTACACTGGGACAAAACGTTGAAAACTTTCTTCTTTTTTTTTTTAATAGAACAACATACATTGATTATACTGATACCATCATTTGTGATTTAACGTATCCTAAAGGTAAACTTAACAAGTTTGTTTTCACAAAGTATTTTTGAAAACCTTAGTTCATCACCTCGAAGTATTTCAGTGTGAGTGGAGACTTGTTGTGCACATTTTCAACTTCCAAACACTTGTAACATTTTTTTACCCACCTCAGTTACCTCAAGAGCAGATACCACCAGTATCTGGCTACCTTGCACTTTTTAATGAATTCACTTTCACAGGTTCCATGTTTATTAAGGAATTGGTATTATGGCTGCTATACATACAGGGGAAGTAATAACTCAGGGATAGGGAAAAGGAGCATCTTTGAGGTCCAGTTATAATGTTCTTTCTGACACATCCCATATACATTTTTAGCTCTAAATATCAAACCATAGACTCAGACAACTGCAGACAACCTGCATCCTGCTCTTTCTCCATCCTTTTTGCCTACTGCAAACTCTGAACTTTATTCCTCAGCAACACCTGTGAGAACAGCATAGCTCTGGCACAGAACTTAATTCTCTTCTCTGTCATTCTTGAGTAGATATATCTCATGCTGAAACCAGGGACCTTGGAGATGTGCAAAACCTGTGACAGGCGTCAACAGTCCTCAAAGCTCACACAGCACCTGCAGGTCAGTAGGTCTGAGCTGTCAGCTCATCTGCCCCAGCTGTGCCTTATTGCTACTGACTGGGAAGTGAGGTGATGCTGCTGGAGAAAGCATCAACTCAGTCGCACTTGGCACCTTAGGGGTGAGATATCCTAGCACAGAATTCCAAAACAGAGGTATGTCACATAGAGAAATGGCCTGCAATCTTTCTTTAGGTATTGTAAAAATGCCATATCTTAGGCACAATCATCTAGGTGTTGTCCCACATTGCACATGTAGCTACGCACTGATTGCTTCTCAAACTAGTGCCTAAGTGGCACCATTTATGTCATTTATAGTGATTGTGCAATGATTTACCACTCTGTAGTAAATATTAGTTGTTGGTGGTGAAGTCCGGGTCTCAAGTGTTTGTTTATCATGAAAATAGAAAAGCTTTCATCATGTAATTGTCAAAATTTATAGGTTGTGACTTGTGTCTCTGCCTTTCTTCTTCAACAGCTATAGGAAAAAGATATTCAGAAAAGTTCCCTTGCTCTATACAAGCCTTACTTTTCTTCCTAGGAGAATTAATTTCTATTTAACAGGTGGAAACATTTATAAAATCCCACAATGAAGTAAAAATAACATCATTTCTGCCATCAACATGGAACCGCCCCACGGCTTTTGCAGAAGGATTTGCCCTAAGGAAATACTGCTGCAGCAAGTATAATTACAGCAGACTAATACATACTGGAGAGCCAAGTTCTAGCAGCTTTATCACAGACTGTCTTATATCACTAAATCAGTTTTATTACATGTTTTACTGAACATTTTCCTTAGAAAATGAAGAGATTGTGATGGTTTCTATCACTTAATCTCACTCCTATGGGCTATTCAATAGATTGATATTGACTGGGAGACTGATATTCTGGGAGATTTAAATGTATTCTTTAATATTGACCGGGTGTCTCTTCTTTTTCTGCCCATTTTTTGTAATATTTGAAACAGTCCTTCCATCTTATTATCCATTTGCTTACTCTCATCATCCTTGCTGACATCATGTTGTCTTGTGCAGATGCTGGAAGTGCAGGGTACTGTTTTGCTGTGAGTTTTGGTATCCTCTTTTAGTCTCATCTTTTCCTAGTTATAAGTGGGATACTGCAGGGTTATTCACAACCTCCCCCAGTCCAAGTCCTAGGTAATACCTGGGGATCAATTTCTTTGTTTGTCCTCCCAGGTACACAGCGGAGCCTTCAAATGGTTATTTGCACCTGCTCGTCACTAAATGCTCTTCCAGTTCCTGCCATTTTAACAATGTCCTGCAAGGCTCTCCTCACCCACTTAAAGCAAAACTCTACATTCTCCACAACAAAGTAGAACTGCAGTTTCTATCAAGGCTACTGAATTTTATTTATAATCATTTTGAGCAGCAGAATGTAAATCCCCTTCTAGAGGAAGGTGGCCAGAGCCATGTTCCATGTGCATGTAGGCACACGTGTGTGTGTGTGTAGCTTTGGCTGTGTTCCCTCCTCACTCCCCTCAGCTTCCTAAACTGCCAGGGCACCTTCCCTGTCCATGAGGAAGTGTGGTGGAAGCCCTGTCCTTTCCTTGTGCCATGAAGGAGCCCAAGCAGACTTTTGGTAGTAAATTCCTTACACATTTTCCTGGCCCAAATTCACTGCAATATGTACTTTTTGACTGAGGTAATGTATATGCATTGTAAGAAGTTTAACCAAAGGTTTTCCATGGTCAGAAACTGCCTCAGGTGGGTTTCAGATGAGCTTTCAGCTTTTAGGGGCTGCTTTATAACAGGAAATAACAGGACAGCATTTTTCCTTCCCCCAGCTGTACATTTGGGAGCCTTCTTCTGTCATGCAACTACCCCTGGTGCCTGCAGGGCTGGAGACAGCTCAGTGTAAGAGGGAGGCTGAAGGCAAGTGCCCTGAGCTCCCAGAGGTTCCTGCCCTGCACCTTGCTCCTGCTTGCAGCCATAGGTAGAAAGCATTTTAAAAGTAGGCACATTTATATCTAAATCCAAGTTGAGGCAGTAATCAGAATCCAGGTTTTCCTAATCAAAGTAGGAATAATCACCTGTCTGTTACTTCTGTTAGGCACAGAACGAAACTCCAGGAGACAGTCATTTTCCAGCAGCACCCAGCTGGTACTTGGCAGGGACTACAATAGTGCTTCTAAAATCTCAAGTACTCTAGGGCAATTAGAGGAGATTGGAAAGATGTGCAGTATTGCTGAAGATTACAAGAGAGAGTGAAGAAGCACTGGTCACTATTGAAAAATCCCTTGGGAACTCCTACTTTTTCCCACATCTAACTTTGGCTGGTGCATTGGATAGGATATTAATGAAGTAAGGATGTAAGTAAGGATTCAGGAGGCAACTTCTACTGGGATCCTTTACTTTTCTCTGAAATTCAACAAGCCACAATAGATCAGGAGATGAGGCTTCCTGTCTTTATTTTCTTCCTACTAATTATGATGGTCTGTGTAAAAGACCATCACTTCCCAGTCAAAGGTCAGAGTTCAATTGTGCTAAAGCTTTGCAAAAAAGATTTTAAAAATATCTTTCCCTTCCAGTGGAGAGGGTTTTTTTTTTTTTCAAGTCCAGGTGCAATGGTTCATTATGATACAGATGATCAAAGAAGGACTGGCTGTCTCAGAAAAGGAAAACAAGTACCAGGGTCCCAAATAATGTAGTTAATGAGCCAAAACGAATGACCAGACAGGGAGATTTTTTCAGGACTCTTCTTCCAATTTGAAATCAGTGAGTTAATCCACTTTAATGACAATCAGAATGGCTGTTCCTGGTGGAGATCAAGGGCTCAGCTTGCCCAGTATCCTTTCTCAGTTACGAGTGAATGCCAGAGAATGTGGGGACAGGAGAGGAAAATTTGATAGCTTGAGTAATCTCCTGTTCCACAACTATTTTCAGCCTAGAGAGTATTCTGAGCTTGATGTGTCTTCTGTATTGAGTGATCCAAGTGAACCTCTCCTCCACATTTGTTTGTTCAGCCTCTCCCTAAACCTATACAAACACTTTGCACTTACGGCTTCCACTGGCAGAAGGTGTCCCAAGCCTACCATCTCTTTTCCTGGTTTTGTTTTGCACCAAGTTCCTGTTATCTGTATTTGTAGGCTTCTACTTCTTTTACTGGAAGAAGCAATTGCTCCTTCTCCACTTTCTTTTTGCCATCATGATTTTATTAATCCAGATTATTTCCTCTTAGTCCTATTTTATCTTTTCAGAGGGGTGATCTTTCCTTGCTTGTTCTTTCAGCCAAAGCTATGGGAAATTTCCCCAGAATTGGTCCTCCATGATAATCTTTCCTGAACCTCCCCCCAAAATGAGGGCTCAAGAGACACAATAAAACATCATTTTAATATCTTCCCCATCTGCTGATGATATCTCTTTGTAGACTGCTGATCTTGTTGTCATGACCTTAAAATAGACGAAGGATGGCTGGTCAGACTAGGGAATATCTAGGATGCTTAATTAAAAACAGTAAATCTAAGGTTTTATTGGTAGTTGGAGTAAATGATGAAGTTTTACCAACTCTTCTCTCCAAACTTTAACTTCATTTTTCATTTGAATTTACAAGTTGAATTATCATTGGATATAATTCTTGTCTATTATGTGCTTTATTAAACCATGCAGGCAGGTTTATCCCAATGGGATGATCTGCTTGGTAAGAAAAATTGAGCTGATTAAATGATGCCCACTTTATCCTTATTACAAAGCTCTTTCAGTATAATAAAGTGCAGCCATGTCACAGCTCCTGGCTATTTGCAACACTCATTATTATCCTTATTACACCTCTCCATAATTTGTTTCAAGCATTTAGTGACATTTATTAATGTATGTGTTCTGATTGCAAAGTGTCCATCTCAGGTTTTACAGCCAGCACAGGCTCTAGCAGGGCATCTCAACCCATCCACCAGGCAGCTGACCTACACCTCTATGACAGGGAAAAGGCATTTACAATCTGACATTTTGACAATCCCAGAGCTCAGTGCACCTTTCTGCTCCAGGTATGCTGCCACACATGCCAGCAAAATGCTCCTGGTGTGGGCATAGCTTCCTACTGATAAAAATCAGCTCGGATATTTTTGCACAAACAATTTTCTATGGACCTTCAGGCTGATATAAGCTGGTCTAAAACTGCTTCAAACCCCTTTTGCCAATTAACTGAGCATCTGCTGGAGTGTGAGTGGATATCCATGGTATTTTTATGTTATTCAGAGTCTGAAAAGCATACAGCAGTGTCTCAGGGGTCCCAAACAGGCATTTTAGCTGATTATGTCTCATTTCAGGTACTAAGGTTTTTTTCCTGTTCCAAGGGGTGGTATGTTTATAGTTAGATTTTTAAAAGTTATTATTTATTTACTCCAGGTATGACTGGAGCTTTTCTTGCCAAGTCATCTGCCTTGTGACAATCACGGAGCTGATTAGTGTAACTGGCAGGTTTTGTTCCTCACTTTAGAAGACCTGCTCCTTTCTCATTTCAAGCCTGTTCCTCTCCTCCATTGTAGTATTTCTTTCTGTGCTGGTTTGAAAGCAAAACTAGTGAAAGACTCTAAGTCAGAAACACAATTTAATAAGAGGAAAAGAAAAAAATAAAAGAAAGTAAAATAAAATCAAAGTAATAGTACAAAAAACCCCACTGACAGGGTCAGAATACAACCTGACACCCTGTTAGGGTAGTAGTAGCACTCCAGATGAGATGGTCTTGTCAAAGCAGTGATTCTTGTAGAAAGGTCTGGTAGCTCTTGTCTCCTCTGGGAGTCCAGTGGATAAAAGCTGCTTGTGCTGTCCCAAACCCTGGATTATATCCAGGTGGGAATGCTTGGCTCCTCCCCCTGGGCGGAGCATCTCCCAATGGGCTGATCTCATTCTATGAGTCATGCAGTGGGTCCTTGATGGCCCATTAAACAGAGATAGCTCCCAGAGGGAGTTATCTATGAGTCATGTGGCAAGGCATTGTTAGGCTCATTAACAGAAGATAAGGAAAACACTGCCCCACCTTGGCTCCAACGGCTCATGGGGATAGAATACAAACCTTGGGAACAATTTTACATTGTAACTTAAGACACTTTCCTTCTGGGTTTATTACCTAGCTTTGTAGTTGGACCACACAATGTAATTATGTAAAACATTATCCAAGAAAAATACTGCAATCTGAATGTACAAGGGAATGGGGAGTTCCTTCTGATATCTCACTAGTTCCAGAAAAAAACACACTCAAACCCAGGAGGGTAGAGTATTAGAAAGTTAACCTAGAAATAGTTGCAAACAATTACTGTAAATACACACATGAACATATTCAGACAAGAGGGTAACTGGATGAAAAATGGTATAAATGAAAAATCAGAATTCTCAAAAGCTAGTTAGAAAAAGAAAACCAAACATGGATGAATCAGTGGTCAGATAAAGTAAGGACACAGGAGAGTCATTTTCTAAACATAGTAGGAATAAAAGGAACAGTGATCTTTATTAATTATTAAATTAATATTAAATAAGTTTCTGTTTAGTAAGGATGTAGTAGGACTCGGGTCCTACCCTGTTTGACTTAACGTTTTCATCAGTGACCTAGAAACAGATATGTCTTTATTGCTAAAAATTATTCAGGTGATAGAAACTTGTAATCTTCATACACGATCAAAAAAACCTCACAAAAGGACAGTAGTTAGAGATCTGGCTTGCTCACAAAGGAGAACAAAAATACCCTCTATGTAATTTGCTATGGACAAGTAGAAGTAATGTTTCAGCATAAAAAGAATGTAGGAGTGTGAGATTTATATGGGAAAGTCACAAGTTCTGAAAAATGTGTCATCATTGTTAGCAAGTTGAGTGCAGGCCACGTCTTTAGGTGTGGTACCAATACACACTTTGGACGTAAAAGGAAGGCATAATAAGCAGAACTTGAAAACAATATATCTGACAGTAATTCAATTTCTTCTAGGCATCTTTAATAGAAACACTGAGAAATTGGACACAACTCAGAAAAGAAAGCTCTGAGAATGATTAAAGGATTGAAAGATATGCCTTGTAGCAAGCCAGTCAAAATGTCAATATATTTGGATTATCGAATGGTAGGTTAAGGAAAAGTCTGTTTTCAGTTCAGAAGTACCTTACAAAAGGAAGAAAATGTTGCTAATGGAGGATCTTCAGAGTTAGTATAAGAAAACGTGGCTGAAATTTGAGGTAAAAGAAATTCACAAGAAAAATAAGTTGGAAATTTTAGCAGGCAAGATAATTAGATCTGGTACACCACACAGAGGTGCTCGAGCAGCTCTAGGTATGTCTTTCTAAAAAGTTTGATTGTTACCAACTGATACCAGATGAAGAGAAGCGAGAAATAGTAACATTTTCTTGGAAGTCCTCTTTATATTGTAGCAAGTCTGATTAGAGGGTCAAAATAATTTTTATGGCATTTGAAAATCAGAAGAGCTGTGAATTACTGAAATATATATATATATAGATATTTTACACATTGTTCATGAAAAGGCTACATTTTTAGAATTTGGCGATAACCTTTGAAAATTCGCAGAAACAGTGGGCATTTTATTTTTGCAATATTTCCATCAGAATACCCCAAATTTCTCATTCACTTTTTTTTTCATTAAACCCTAGAATCTTGGTGATTACTTCCTTATTTTTACCATTTCTCCTTCCCTTCTTATTCTAATATTCAATAAATTGTTTCAGGGAGAAGAGAGGTGAATTAATACTGACATCACAAATCATTGTGTAAGAAATAAAAAAGTCTCTAATTAAAATGTATTTCATCTGTGGAGTTTTCTCTTTTTTTCATATTGAAAGTAAACCATTATCCACTATGTCTAGCAATTGCTCATCTGATGAGCCTTGACCTGGAATTCTGATGAAAGCATTTAAGGGATTTAATGAAACCACAAAATTGGTTCTAGGAATTAGCCATTACATGGAGGAGGGAAAATGCAGATAGCAGTGCAAGACTTTGTAGTTCTCCATGTTAAACTGCAGGAAAGTAATCTGGTTTTAGATTACTTTGATGACAGCTCAGCCATAGGATAACTGTACTCTTTAATACACAGAAACACAGTGCACCTTGCCTGGAAAGAGAAGATTTCATAACAGTTTAGTCATAGCTATTTTCAGTGACTCAGAGAGTGCAATGACATCCATAAAAACTCCTGCAAACTTGGAATCAGCTGTGGGGTTGCTGATGAACTGAGCTATGGAGGCTTATACCTCACTGCTGCCTGTTTGCCTTGATATGCCATGAAAATTCCTCCAGACACTAAGAACACTAATATTCATACTGTGAGCAGAATGACCCAGGTAATTATATGTGGGCTGTGCTTGACATCAATCTGACAGCTGTTTGGGACTTATTAGTTAAAGAATTAAATGTTGACACTATAATTAATACTGGTAAAGCATGGGAAATAGGCTCAGTCAAACACAATTTCCTCTTTGATATGTTTGCAAATTTTGTTATTAAAGATACCACCTACCTGTAATCCATCCAGACTCCTTAGTAAAAGACACCATTACAGTATGGAGTGCAGTATACTGCAAAATACGTCTTAGAATGGATTCAAAGTTGTCTAGCAATCCAATTTTAAACAATTTTCAGTGGCGAATCACTGGCAAATATTCTGCAAGATTTGCCTATGGACTAAATACTACCAAAAGTTTAGCAAACATCTGAAGACAATCCAGAGACCATTCCTGACAGAAACTTTGGATGATCCCACTAAAGTAGCAAATATTGAGGAAGGCTAAACAGTCTTTTGAGAATGAATCCAAATAACTCAATATGTAAGCCCATTCATAAAGTAAATATTTTCATGCAGCTAATACATCCTAATATACCAGAACAGAAACTTTAGCCCATACCAAGAAAATGGGTATGCATTGGGCAAATCATGGACTCCTTAGGGATTAGGAAGAGTGAAAACGTGAAAGAAGGCCACTGTGAAGAAAAAATGCCAGTCTCAGTGTTAAGAGAGGACACTGAGCAGTGGCAAAGAGATACTTTTACACCAGGGACAGGTGAGCCTGGTAAGGGGCTGTTCCACATATATATCAACATGTTTTGGCACAATGTTGAAATATTAGAGAATGTGCATAGAAGTTTCCCAGTAACGATTGAGAGTGGGAGCAAATGCTCCTTGGTAAAGAGATTTTCAGTATTTTACAGTCTAGTTACTGCACTGAGCTTTGTGTCAGAGTTCCTGTTGCTTGACCTAATTCTTCAAAAGGTCTCACTGTGTTGTGTATCAAAAGGGAGCTTGAGAAGCAAATTAACTGCAAAGTGTACGTCCCTTATTAGGAAAAAATACTGAGGACTACATCTTCAGCCATTCTGGGAAAGTCATGCCAGGAACCAAGGCAGACAAATTTAAATGGGGAACAAGATAGATTCTTAATGATGAGTCTGCTTGGCTGTTGCTAAAAATTCTCATTGGTGGTTTTCCCTCTCTCATTGTATTCACACCAGGTCTTGAAGGTGTTTAGGAAAATCACAACATTAAAAATGAGCTATTTGGCTTATTGTGAAATGCAGTGGGGAGAAAGCCTTCAGCCCGGTCATACAGGAGGTCACTCTCTAACAATGTAATGCTCCTTCTGGCCTCAAATTCAGGACAGTACTGCCACTGATTTAAGCTGTTTGAAAAAGGAGTGATCTGGATGCAGTATCAGAGAAATTGTGTTTTCCATGATGGGCTAATGAGGTTATAAAATTCCCCTGATCATTCCCTTGTGTTGTCAGACTGTTATGTCTAGCAGTTATTTTTGAACTCTTGCTAATAGACAAGAAAAGATATAGGGGATTAATCAGAGGAAATTCAGGAGGCTCTTATTATTTCCTCTCCTCTTTATTCCCATAGCAATGACAAAGATGAAGCATCCTCTATAAAAATGCCAGAACTGCTAAATCAGGACTGATGTGAACACATTTTTGCTTAGTGCTGCCCTTGTGATTCTCCTGCTGTTTATGTGGCTTTTATAATTGAAATGATATTGTTGAAATCATATCTAGCACAAGAGCTTCATGTTTATTCTTTCTCCCCAAGACTTTGGTCCCAGCCTTCTCTGATAAATGAAATGAAGCAGTACATTCTCTTCCAGCTATGCAAACACTCATTTTGCAAACACACACACATGCCCAGACACAGCCATTCACACCATCCCCAGTGCCCTGGTCTGTATTCATTTGTTTGCATCATTAAAAGAAGAGACAGAAGCAGCACCCATATCAATGAGAGGAGTGCAAATGCAAGTGCATCAAAAGACATAGAATATTTTACAGCAAACCAGAAAGTGCTAATAGAGACTGTAACCTCTACCATGCTCTTTCTCTTCCATCTGGACCACTGGCCCTCTCTGACTGGTTAGAGGGAATGTTCTCTGCTCTGTAGGATCTCTGCCACCAAGGTATTAATGTATTCAGTCCATTTATTGTAGAATAGGACTTCATAGCTTGCCTAGGTTCAAAACTGTGGAACACCTTCCTCAAATTACTGTCTCCTATTTCCTACACAATTTCTGCCCTTTCTTCCACTTAGTGAAGCAAGTGGGAATGCACTGGTAGCATCACTCAACCTTCCAACCCACCCAACATTTTGCCAATTATTACATGACGGAAAATCAAAGCCTTATTCATGATTACACGGCATGTCCACGCCAGGTAAAGTCAGGAATTCATGACTCCCCAAAATGTCAGGCATGACAGACACACAGTCTGCCATATACTTTTTTCTATTCCTAATTTCCAACTCAAGTATTGCACAGAACTCAGCTCGTGAGAAGTTTTGTTTAGAATTTAAATGAACTCCAGCACCAGTGTGTCCTGTTGCATATTTGTCATCTTCTTTTTGTGTTTGATTTTGACTCTGGGAGTTTTACTTTAGTCTGAGGTGACACAGGTTTGCTGGGCAAGCATAAACATAAATATGATAGCAAGAATTGAAGGTTCCTATTGAGTCCAAATGCCATCAATTTCCATTGAAATCAGGGATTCTAAGCATTTTACCAGACTGGGTTCTATATTTCCACACTACATTCCATAGTCCATTGTACAAAATGTCAAATTAATCTTAGGGCAGCAATGAAGGACCACTTAGCTCAGAATTTGTGTTTGATGCAGTACTAAAGACCTGCTTCAGTTTACTAGATAACAGAGAAATGTAAACATATAAAAATTCTTACTTTCTTATGTAAATAGATATATGTAAAAAGACTATAGGAAGGAGATTTACTATAGTTTTGTTAATACACGTTTTGTTTCATTTGTGTCACACTTGCTTTTTTGTTTGAATCATATCTTCTAAAATGATGGAGAAATAAGAACTGCAGAGGATATTTAACAGACCTGATAATTGAAGTTACAGTGTTGGAATTAATAACCAGATTTTAAAAAATATATTGCTTTATCAGGATCAAATATTGCATTACCCAGGACCAAACCATTTTCCTTCCCAAAACCCCTCTCAGATGGCAGTGTTATGCTGAGCTGATTTTCCTTGGCACATCAATTTCCATTTTGGTGAAATTTAGTGGTTGCACCTTGGATCCATCAGACCACTGAAAATTAATGCTGTTTTGAAAAAATCCACCTGACTATGTCTGGTCTGTAACACAGCAGGAAAGGAAAAGTTAACAGTTACAAAAATACATTTCCATTAGCCTCAGTAACAGAAATGCAACAGCATCTTAAACACTTCTAGTGTATTAAATAGATAATAAATGAGCACTGAGCAGCGCTTGTCACCAGGACAGCAAAGTACTTGCAAGGAAACACCAGAAAAAGAAATTTTCCCTGATCTTTCCCCATAAGCCCACTTCTCAACAGTGCTCTGTGATTGTGATGAGGATGTGTCACGTTTGTAAATGTATTTCAGATGACATATGTGAGTCCTGACCAGCTGTATACAGGACTTGGCAAAAGAGTCAGAGGGAAAATTATTAGCCAGAAAACCAGGACAGATTTCATCTTGGGTAATTTCTCTGTGTTTGAAAGTACCTTCAGGAAATGGATTTGCTCTTCTTCACTTCCTGTTCTAAAATAACAAGCTGCCTTAAAAAATTGTTGGTGTGGAGCTTGATTGTGTTCCCCCAGAAAAAGATTACTTTCCAAGAACAGGTCCCTTGTATAAAGAGGTCCTTTAATTTAATGTATTTCCCATTTGCCATGGAGTTTGTTACTCCTCTGGCAGCCAGGCTGTGGTGTGTCCAGGATAGATCAGGGATGTGCCTGCCTAATCCTGGGGTTTTGCTCGGCATGGAGCAGCAATGTGCCTTGTCCCCCTGCATTTACACACTCACTGAGCAAAGCTGGCACAGAATGCAGGAATAAATACAGAGAACACACTCTATGAGGAGGGAAATGTCATATTAAAATCATATTAGGCCTGGCTTTTGATAGGAAGGGATCATGAAAAATGGCATGAGAAATAAGGAAAGAATGACAGTGAAGGAAAGGGAAGTGAGTGGGCACTCAGGAGTGGGAAAAGGGTAAGAAAAACAGTGAAACCAAAGTAATTTGAAGATGTGAGATAGAGGGCTTGCACTCAAGCCTAGGCAAAATTAAACCATGTTTTTTGAATGGCCATTGATTTCCTTTCTGCTCACTGTGGCAATTTTGCAAGTACTGTTACTATCTTGTCTAAGTGTAAAAAGCTCAAAATGAAACCCTTAAAAGAATACATTTACAAGGTAGTATCTAAGACATTTTGGGAGCTTTTAAATTGAAGAGTTCTACATTAAAACTAGGTTATTCACAATAATTACATGTTAAAATCTTGCAAACCTCTTTTTTCTTCATTCTCATTGCCAAAGCTTTTTATATCACAAGGTTTTTATTAATTTAATTGTAGCCTTATGCTAAACTTGTTCTGCATTTTATCTAGCTTTGGTTTCTGGAACAATAGCTTATCCTTTTAACTATGTAGCTTTCACATCCCATTGTAGCATGGGGGAAAGATGAAGATGCTGAGTTGATTCAGAATAATTATGCTGTTCCATTGTAAAGAATCACAAAGCACTCCCCTTGAGTTCCTAAACAAAGACCTACATGTAATTAAGTATTAGTAAGACCTATTAAAACAGTCAACTTGAAAGCTGGTATCCCCACAAAAATACCTATCTTTGACCTCCACTTTGATCATTATTATATTAGACACTTTCTATGCAAATTAATAAATTTTCTTTCTAAAATATTGTCCTCCTTAAAGCTTTCCATGATCAGCTAGAACAGTGACTTTCCAGCCAAATTCACTTTAGCCTTTTCCCTCTGCAGCTCACTGTAATTCAAAACTACTTCTTCCATTACCCACTTTCACCAGGCTCTGAGATTTGGTCTATATTCAACATCTCCCCTTGGAAATATCTAATCATGGGCTTAACTGAAAAAATCAAAACTCCTCTTCCCTGTCAAATTCTGAAACTCTCATTATCTACAACTGCTGCCACTGCCACTGTTCTCGTATTGCTTTGGACACTGCATGATTTATTTTCCTCATTTCTCCCAACATGCAGACCACATTCAAATCCAGCAGAAACTCCTTCTAAAGCAGTAACCGTTGGTGCTTTGCACATTGCCATTCAGACCCTCCTCACCTCTCCTAACAGCAAAGCCTACAGTAACACATTTGGTTCCCTTGCCCCTATTACTTTCAAACTATAAAAAGGTAAGACAAAAGCCTTGTGTTTCCGAGGCAGCAGCCCAGCTCTCCCACCCTGCTGAAAGTCTTCACCAGTTCCCCTTTCCTGCTGCTGAACTTGAGATGTTATACTGAGGCTTTGCAGTTTTACCTTGTCCTACTTTACTGATTTTGTCTGAGAACCTGTCGCTTTCATTATCATGCTATGAGCACTGAAGGCTTCCTTTCCTGTCTTGCTCACAAAAGACTGTAATCTTTGCACATCTCTCCTTGTACATGCTGTGTTCACCCCGTGGTGAGACCATACCCTGCTTAAAACCCTCCTCAAGACATCACTGCCTTCTGCAGCCTACATGTGTAGCCTTCAAGAAATTGGCCATCCATTGATAGCCAATACACACTGAAGCTGATATTCTTGGGCTTTACTTATATTATACTTATAGATTCAGACTTAGTCACCTGGGAGCACACATTTGCTTATGTGCTTTATGTAACCACAACATTGTGATTAGTCAGCTCACCACTGTGCTCATCTTTTGTCTGGTTCTTTATCCTTACAATTTGTTTTGAATTCCATTTTAAAATTTTGGGACACAGACAATGTCTTCACGTGTATCCATAGTCTTTCCAATTCCAGGGGACCTTGTTCCCTGTTGAAGCAAGATTTTGGATGCCATCACGTCTCAAATTATATTAAGGAACAACAGTAATTGTAGTGATTATGTTCCAGATAAGAAAATAAATAAAAGGATAAGTAGCAAACAGGACTGAAGTCTGAAGTGTGTTTCAGTATAAACAGAAATAAAGTCAAGTCCTAGTTTGCTTATTAGTAGTTAGTAAAAATATTCCGGGGTAAGTGATATCTCACAGCTGCTTTCTTAGCAGTGGTCAAAGTACCTAGAACAGAGAGACAGACATATGATTGTACAGTGGTCATAAGGCTTGGCATATTTTAGTAGTGAATTTCCAAGTGAATTGTTCCAGTTATGATCATCTTTTCATACTCATCAAGATACTTCAGATAATGTTAGGAAGCTGAACTTTAGGAGACCAAATAATACTGAAGCTATGCTATCTTATGCTTAAAGGTATAGCATTTTTATGTGGTTTTAAAAAACAAAACTGCTCTGACTAGGTTCTGTGCAGATTTGTTCATGGGAGTAGACAAACTTCTATACAGACAAATATGCCACCCTGTGTGGCACTTGAGAGGGCACATGTGAGCCAGTGGGACATTCTGTGGCACTGAGAGACAGCCTCAAGTAAAGAGCATCTCTTGCAGCTTTGTCTGCTGGATATTTAAGGGACTAAAACTGTACTGAAAATAAAAATAGCACAATTGAGGTCTAAAACTGTCATTTTGGCCTAGGCTGTAGCACAGCTGTAGCAGGTTGGAAGGGTAGCCTACAGCCATGCTACCATAACCAGATGAGCAGATGTGGTGATACGGGAAAGCCCATGCTAGCACCACAGGCAAATGCCAGTAACAACTTTAAAAGGCAGCAGATAAACAAATGTGTTGCTGAATGTGAGATATAAGTCTGCTTTTCTTTCAGGAGAGGTAGTGATGTCTGATGGTTTTAGGTTCTGAAGGCTCTGTGTGTTGCCAGAAGCTGGGGCAGAAGTCACATGCATCTTCACATACGGTCCCCTGAACTGAGATTTTGTCTGTCCTCAAGTCTGCAGACCAGACTGCAGAGTACTCTTAAAACTAATCCTTGTGCTTTTTTTTTTCCAACGAGTTTGCATGTAAATGGTAAAGTAAACAGGGATTTCCAACCACTGCCTGTGACAAAGCAAAGCACAGTTTATAGGGAAATGTCTCTTTCATTATGGAAACTGATATAGTTGAGAAAAATTAGCTGGACAAGCTTGCCAGTAAGTTCTTGTTCAGGTGATGAAGGGTTAGAGGACTCAGGGAACCCTGAAATGAGAACTAGCCTAGCAAACAGCTTTGGAGAGGGTTTGGTGAGCTGAGAAAACTCTGGAGATGTTATGAAAAGGAGCTTCTGTTTGTTCTTTCCATCCACACAATGCGCTCCTAAACCTCCCCGATATCTTTGATTGATAGAGAATGCAGATGCTGCTTTGTGAGCTTTCTACTTTAACTATAGCCCAGTGATAATTTCTGATGGTAGCTGCTCAGCTTGCTAAGGTTTGACCTTTTCTTGCAGATAAAAGTGGTAACCAATGTAATTTTAAAATCCTATGGTCATTTACTTTAATGATAGAACATACATCTGAAAATAACATCTTAACTAACCAAATATCTATAGAATGCAATTACTTTGGACAACTAAAATTATATGTTGAAGGCAGTCCAGAGTAAGTATTCTTTATTTAAAAAAAAAATTGTCTTGGTGGGCTTTGTTCTGAAACGTGTAATTTGTTCAACCATGCGCTTTCACTTGTTATTATAGGCAAAATTATTAGGCTAGGGACAATAACCTTTTTACAAGACTGTGCATACTGGGTGAAAACTTATTGCTCAATAATAATGAGAGGTAAGAAGCAACTTTACCTTTAAAAGCCCCTTACTCAATATTTGCTAACACTCTATTATATCACATGAATGTATTGCATATATTTGTAATAAAAGCAAAATTTAAAGAAGATAGTGAATCGCTGCTGTCTGTGTTAAGAGTAGCTTTCTTTGGTGTGACCAGAAAAAGTAGTAGTCATGCCAGTATCCCCTTTTATAGATACATGTGGAGTAGAATTCACTTCTAAGTGATGGCTATTCAAATACCCTTTCTTCCAAGAAAGTTCCTACAATTCTCAACACAGGTAAAATCATGCTACTTATTCCTGGTTGTGATATGACACATACAGGAAGAGGCCCCAGCTAAAACTTGTCTCTATTGTGCAAAAATAGCAGATGTGCTTGCCTTCTCTAGACTGAGAATCTCACAGCCTAACAAGCAATATAGGACACATTTACATCTCCCCAAAGAAATCCCTTTGCTCCTTGTGTCAGAGGCTATTTCATTGCAGCTGTGGAAGGATTACAGGCTGATTAAAAAACTCTCCCACAAGTCTAAATTATTCCCTGTCCTTGCTGCCCAGCAGGACTAGTGACCAACCTTGAGAGGAGTGCAGGAGCTGCTCACAGGCCTCCTGCATGCTTCCCAGGAGTTGTACAAAAGGAAACTCTATGTTTTACTCCTGTGCAGGTGTAGATATAATTCAGCTAGGAAGATTTCTCTCCAGAGATACCCTTGTTTCAACATAAGTTATTTAGCTGCATGTTGACTAATCCTGCTGCTGTTGCCTCAGTGAAAGCCCAGCAGGACCTGGAAGAAAGATGATGCTTTCTCTTTTCTGTTTCTGGTGGACAATACCAAATTACCCTGTTCAATATTTAGTTCTGCTGGTTGTTTGGTTGGTTGTTTCGTTGGTTTGTTGGTTGGTTTTTGGATTTTGCAGCTGAATTGTGCAGATTAACCCTGCAAAATGCATGAGGTTACTCTGAGATCCGTAAAACAGGGTGTCTGGTTTGGTTGAGATGTTTTGCTTACCCCACACACTCCCCTTAGAGAAAGTAGCAGAAGCTAATGAAGAGATATGTGGGTTTGGATCTCTTTAAGTGACTCATGTATAATGGGAAGAAAAAGGGGAAAGAACAAGCCTGTGGAAGCTACCAAGGTTGCTAAATTGTGCAGTGGCCAAGGCAACGTGGAGCTGCCAAGTTGCAGAGCTGCTGCATGCACCCTGCCCAAATCTGTGATGGGTGGAGGCAACAGGCATGTTGTCCTATTCTTCCTGCATCCCAGCCAGGACAGCGGGTAAATCACTTAGCCATATGCTTCCCAACTAATTTTTTTATTATTTCTTTGGGTCTGACAATGTTTCTGACCCTGCCTTTGTGCAGTGCCTCTCTTTGTATGGGACTCTCTCCTTTTAGCTGTCCCTGGATATATAATATTTTTAATACATATCATAAGGACAGAAATAGGGGGGTGGTTTACACATAATAAGAGAAAAAAGGAAGACAGTAAATACTAAAATAAAGCAGAAGACTCCCCATCATTCTTTCTATGTATTTCATTTTAGACTAGGAATTGTAATTTATAATAAAGTAGTAAATTTTTATGAATTCTGGTGGTTTTGTTTCACTACCTATTCAAACTTTTGAAATGGGTTCAGTAAAAAGAGAAACAGAGAAGACAATAATCTATACAAGTGCTAGAAATAGGAGCACAGGGGAGCAGTTTAAAGCACTACTTCCAGCTGTGCAAAAATGTGGTTTCTGCTACTGCTTTAAATTGGTCGTGGTTGCAGGGCTCAATTCACAGACCGGACCTGGATGCCAGCCTTCAGTCCTGGATTTCTAAACAATTTTAATTTAACTCTCTGTTTCCTCTGCTCTTTTCATCTTTCTAATACCATATATAAGCCTTGCTGTCTCCTGTTGTCCTCCCCTCCCACCCACCTAGGACTATCATTCCTTCTGCCCAAAACAGTTTTGTCAGTGCTTTCAGGTCTTCCAAATTTCTTTGGAAAATCCCTTTCCCAATTTTGCCAAACATCTGTCTTAGCAGCAGCTCTCATCCCTTGTGTCTCCTCCACTCTTATCTCATAATCAACATTACTCATTGGATTGTGCCAAATATGGATTTGAGCTCTTGGCAGGCTCTCTGTCCTTACATGTTTGTTTGAGGAGTGTAGTATGCATTTGACAGCTTGAAAAATAAAGTGGGCAAACCATATTAATCTATCAAGGCATGGTTTTTAGAGAATGGAGGGTTGGAAATTTCTCCAAAGCTCTGTGGATTTTACAGGGCACTCTCAACCATAAATCTCAGACAGATCTCACAAGGATCTCACTCTGTGTCTGGGGCAGGGCTGAGGGGGTAGGCCACAGGAAACCTGCAGTAAGGACAGGAGAGCTATGACTCTGGGTGCTACGAGGCAGCCTCTCCCATTTTAGGGAATTCATTTCAAAAGAAGAAACTCTTGAAAACTGCTTTTTGAACAGCCAAGGGCATGGGATTCCCTCCAGGTAGTGACCCAGTGTAGCAGTGTGCATTTTAGGAGTGGAGCTACTGCCAGATCCCAGTCAGCTTCTCCAGTGGAAAGGTCGCTTAGGAAGAATTCAGGCAAAGCCATCAGACTCACACATCCACACACGCCACGAGGCTAGCTAAGCAAGGAGAGGCAAGAAGGCCTTTGCACTAGATCAGTTCCAGCCAGGTTTATTTCCAGGTGCTAAAGGGGCATCCAGAACAAGAAGGACCAAACATGTGCTGGTCTCAAGTTTAAGTGTGGGGTTCAGCAGCCGATGACCTTGGGGCACGGGGGCCGTGCAAAGGGCAGGTAAGGTCAGTGTCCTATAGGGAAAACGGGGACAGTCACTGGGGTCACACCTCCAATGGATTAACAGGGAAAGGAGAAACCTGGAGAAAACGAGACTGGGGTACAGTTACAGGGTGTCACAAGACACTACAGGAAAAACTTTCAGTTTAGGTGGGCAGTCCCTATGCTACCAAATCCTTCCAAGGCCAGACCCTGGGAGTTATTTCAATGGGCTCTAGGGACTCCACAAATCAGCAAGGCAGGGTGCCTCCAGCAATGGGTCTCATTGCTGGAAGTCATCCCCAGATATAATCAAAAAGCTTTAGCAAATCTGGAATAGGATCTACTGTGGCAGAAAAAAAGCACTGACCTTGTAAAAGCAGTCTTGTTTTTACCACAAATATGAAGACAGACCCTTGCTGAACACAGGAACAAAGAAAAAGGATGGCATGCTGGATGCTGATAAAGTAGCTAAAAAATGTTTTAAACCTTGGCAACAAAGAGGTTGAGAGTTTAATTAATAAACCCAAACCTATTCTCTTGAGGCAATGGTGAATTTATTATTAAAAGGGGAAAAGCTCTCTAGCTTCTATTGCACTTTCTTGCCATACCAGAGAATGCTTTGGTATTTCAACTCCCCACTTTGGCTAAAAGGCCAAGAACCTCAGTGGTATGTTCAAGGAAGCTACAAGAATAAAAGATCAGTTACAGAGTCAGGATTTTGGTCCAAAACCTAATCTTTACCCTGTTTCTCTGTAATATCTGTGTGTCAAGTGCAGAGATGTTCACTCCTCTCTGCTAACCTTGCTCAAACACTCAGATTTTAAAAAGTACTGAGTTTTAATTTCTGCCAATTTTTGTATAAGCTCTGATAAGTCCAAACTGATTTCAGATTACAAAGATGGTTCAAACTTTGAAATGACTCTAAAATACACTGCAATAAATAATTCCATTTCTTCTACCAATGCCCTAAGCCGCCAGGGTCTGTGCAATAACCACTCAATCTTTATTCAATCTGCTTCATCCTTCAATGAGGCAGATTAATTTAATAATCTTGGTATAGGGAATTTTGTTTTTTATTAGTCCCTACAAGTTGGAGTTCTCAATACATAGACCCTAGACACTGACAAATTGAAAGTTCATTCAAAAGCAGAGCAATGGAAAGATCGAGGGAAATCATGACACTCGTCAGTTCCTGTGGCAGCTCTGCTGCTCTCTGCACTCAGCAGAGCAGACAGGGGGTCAGATCTGAAGGCATCATTCTCTGAGACAGACCAAAATGTTCAGGGAAGCTGAAGGCATTGAAGCACTGTGAACTCTTCCTTTGGACATCATACCGTAAAGGGAAAATAATTGAATTAGTCTGAGGCTTGGTTGATGTTGACATTTTCAGTGATAGGAGTCAACTTACAATTTCTGCAACCTTCAGTCCTTGCTGACATAAAGTAATAGTTTGTTCCTTGCAGTATTTTAGTCACTTAACATTCCAGATACACTGTTTGAAGTACTTTGGGATCAAAACCTCTTCCTAGATAAGCATAGGCTCTTAACATAGACGGATACTATTTACTAGTGATGCCCTTTCTTCCAGTCTCACTTTGAAGAGAGACGTCTGTTGATAAAAATCCACCAGACTAAAAGCTTTATAGACTGCAGCTCTTACCCACATGACAAGAATATTGCAAATTGCAGGACCCCAGTCATCCTCCTTGCTACACTATCCAAACAAGTGCTTAGCAGGAAGGAGCTGCCTCACCAGAGAAAGTTCACTCATTGCAACACTCATTCAATTTATAATTTGTTTTTAAAAGGTATTAATTGGTATTCTAAAGTAAGCAACAAGTTACCTTGAGACTGGAGTTGGAGCACAAAAATGCTGAAGAGAGCACCAGTTTAGTATTTAAGTACTTATCTTATCTAATTTGAAATATCTTCACCACAGAGATGAGCTACTTGTCCAGAAGCCCTGCATAGTATAGGGACTATGCAGAACTCTCCAGAAGAATTTGTGTCAGGTAAATTTGATCTAGCATACCTTGTTTACACACAGATACCTACATTGCAAAAACCTGAATTTGGACTGATAAATCCCATTCCAAATGACATTTAGATAGACAGATTTTTTTTTTTTAGTTTTGCTGGTCTACATCAAATTCAAAGTTATGTGATTACAATGGAAGAAAAAGAATAGTGTGCTGCAATTAAACTGTGTTTGTGAGAGATGCTGTTAGTCTACTTGAAGTACTAAGCTGCCACTTCAGAATGGATAATAACAATAAAAAGCAAAAAGGAATATATTTTGCAGCTAGAGTGCCCAGTTTTCAGAGTCTTAAACTGGTATTAATATTACTACTTATTCTAATTTTACCTGCAGAGCACAAGTAATGTTCATGCAATTTCATAGACAAACAAAGGTGACAGGCCTTGACTTCAGAGCTTCAAATATTAATGAGACTAAACATAGAAAGTGATGACAACAAATGAAGGATAAAGTGGGGCATGGAAGAAATAGGTCACAACAGTGTAACAACATGAGAGAAGAACTTTGGGGTGGCTACACCTCTTTACTTCTGCTTTGGCTCCTCCAGCTACTTCATATTTGTGAAGATGGTGATAGGCAGAAAAGTCAAAGACCTTGTCCAGCAAGAAAGAATGCCAGAATTGGGACCATCGATTTCAGGGGTTCACCAGTCTCACCTCAAGCCACTGTACCAAATTACTTTCTGAAGAGCTCACAAGAGGGGAACAAGTAAAACTCTGAAAGCATATTAAAGTAAATAGTTCACTGTTCCTCTTCTTATTGAAAGAGGTTAAAGCAACTTAAATAGAATTTCAATCAATCATTCCCATCCTGATGGACAAATTTCAGTCCAATGTAATTGGAAATGGCAGTTGAAAAACCTTGATAAAAGGGATTTAGATGAGGATGCTAACAAAGAGCAGTAAAAAGTGGCATGTCTAATGCAAGATTGTTTTTCCTTTTATCCCCACAGTAATTTTCTAACTCAGCTCTTGAATTTCTCATAATTTCCTGAGGGATGCTTTGAAACCTGCTCTTCAGCTGCTCTAAAGGAATCCTTATTGTCTGAAATAAGGATACACTTTCAGTTCATGAACCCAAACCAAGTTTACTTTTTGCTTCCAAGATTTTTTGGACAATGTTTTCCTCATATAATTTAAAATTACAGATCCATTTCACCCCAGGCTTATAACTATGGTTTCAGGATGTTCTGGGAGAAGATGATTGATTGGGTGCCTGACAGAACACATGCTGAAATAAGCAGGACCATCTAACCCCTTCCCAGTTAATTAGTGTGTCTTCTGGGATGATTTGTTGATGACTTCCCTCACACAGCATGATAATCCTCTCCTCAAGTCTTTAAGATCACCAGCATTTTTGACCCTTCTATACTGATACCCCTTGAAAGGACCTAAGACCATTGTGAAGGAATCACATATGCGACCTTCAGTGAGGGGTGACAGCATAGGATTATAGACACAGCTTCAATCAAAGGATGCACAACAGCCTGTGTGATAAGCCAGAGTAGTTTCCTACAGCTGTATTAGCCAGGCAGCCACAGGAAGCAGCAAAGAGGGCAATAGCTGTGTATGATCTGACCATGTACTGAACACAGCAACAGCACCACAGCAGCTGAACATGAGCCACTGTGTGCCCAGGTGGCCAAGAAAGCCAATGACATCCTGGGCTGTATCAGCACTAGTGTGGCCAGCAGGAGCAGGGCAGGAATTGTACTCCTGTACTCAGCACTGGTGAGGCCACACCTCAAATCCTGTGTCCAGTTCTGAGCCCTTCAGTTCAGGAAGGGCATTGAGGTGTTGGAGTGAGAATAGAGAACAGCAGCAAAGCTGGTGAAGGGTCTGGAGCACAAGTTCTTTGAGGAGCAGCTGAGGGAGCTGGGGGTGTTTTTGCTGGAGAAAAGGAAGCTCAGGGGAGACCTTATCCCTCTCTACAACTACCTGATTGTAGCCAGGTGGGGGTCAGTCTTTTCTCCAGGCAACCTGTGACAGGACAAGAGGACGTGGACTTAAGATGCACCAGGGAAGGTTTAGTTTGGAACCAGGAAGAATATATTCATGGAAAGGGTTGTTAAGGGTTATTACAATGGACTTCCCCATGAGGCGGTGGAGTCACCATCCCTGGATGTGTCCAAGAAATAACCGGATGTCGCACTCAGTGCCATGGCCTATTTGAAGCAGGGTTTGGTCATAGGTTGGACTTAAGGATCTTTGAGGTCTTTTCTGACATAAATGATCCTGTGATACTGTGATATGGGCAAACTGGGGATATGATATAGTGAGAAGACAGGAGACAGGAGAGATGGAACTGATGTGATTAAGGTATAAAGCATGTATATATAGTATGCTTCCATATACCATATGGAAAACTGATTATTTCTATGAAGTAGCAGAAATAATGTCTACATTTTTAATGAGCAAGTGAACAGCAACAATACATTGCTCTATGGAATGAAATCCTAGAGCATAAAACAGAGAGATGGTATGGTCATGAACTGTATTTCTTTAAATCTTATATGTTAAAATAAAAGCTAATCAGTGAAATCTGAAACCAAAGCAGCCCACATTGCACTGAATTTCTTGTTGCTATGCATCATTTGTTCATACTGTGGTGCGAGGTGTTTTGCTTCTAGTGTCAAAAAAGATGGTAATATTCTCCCACCTTGTAAACATTTAATCAGACAGTAGAACAGATAAACAAGTGCTGAAAAAAGACTGACTAGATTCATCTTCCTTTTAAATTCCAGGAGAACACTGTAATCCAATTTTGTGGAAAGGACTGTTCCCTGTGATCCTGTTCATGCCTTTATGATACTGGCTTTGTTCTCAAGCTAGCAGGATGGCTCCTATCCACTTGTTTTGAGCACATTAGTTTGGATTTCATTGTAGCAGGTTGTTGTGGTTCAATCCCAGCCAGCAATAGCCACTTGCTTATTCCCTGTTGGTGGCATGTGGAGAAAATGGGAAGGATGAAAGTGAGAAAACTCATGGGTTGAGATAAAGACAGTTAATAGGTAAAACTAAAGCCATGCATGCAAGCAAAACAAATCAAGGAATTAATTCACCAATCCTGATGGGCAGGCAGGTATTCAGACATCTCCAGGAAAGCAGGGCAGCATCACATGTAATGTGACATGGGCAGACAACACCATCACTCCAAAGGTCCACCCCTTCCTTCTTGTTCTCCCAGATTTATATGCTGACAATGACATCAGACATTGTGGGATAACCTTCTGGTCAGCTGTGGACAAGTCTTCTGGCTGTGTCCCCTCCCAACTCCCTGTGCCTCCCCTCCTTGCTGGAGGGGTGGCATGAGGAGCGGAAAATGCCTTGATTGTGTTTAAGCTCAGCAATAACTAAAACATCCCTTTTATTACCAGTACTTCCAGCCCAAATCCAGAACACTGAAGAAAATAACTCTATCCCAGCCAAATCCAGCAAGCATGTACTTCAGCAAGTCATTTAGTTCTAACATGAACGTGGCAAGAAATAGAGAAGACATGCTTTCCCTGAAAGTTTTTCCCAAATTATTCATTCAGACTGCTTACAGCTGAGGGTGACTCACTCTAGGTTGCAGTTACCTGTTCCTTCTGCCTTCTCTTTCTCCTCAGTAAAAGATTTTTCAATATCTAGTTTATTCCCTTAGAAAATTACACTATAATCCTCTTGAGTATCTCTTGGATAAACTAAATTCATCAAGCTCTGTGTAAATATCACGAAAGACTTTTTTCAGTAGTTGCAAAATAATTTTCATATCATCTCCAGCATGTCAACATCTTTTAGGAAATGTGGACATTGCAAATAAAATGCTAATAATCTAGATTTAGTTGTCTAAAACATAGGTGTCCTGTCTAATGTAATAGTTCTGGCTCTCTATCCAGTCAACAAAGTGAAACAGACAGTGCCAGGAGACAATTATTCCCACCTCTCTCAGGCTTCTAGTAAGGCTGGATGCCCTATGAAGGTGTCTAATTGAATGCACAGGATGTCTGAACAGCTGGTTTAGACTATATTCCTTTCTGTTAAATCGTGAGTGCTAGTTGAGATGTGTAGCAACACAAAACTGTATAAATTCTTATATCAAGCAGATAAGATATCATCACCCACTCATTCTACTACTAATATGCTCATCAGCAGCAGTAGATTTCTCCACTTGGAATTTATATTCAAATTGTCTTTTGCTAAGAGCACAAAATCTGTTTTTAGAGTCACGTTTACAGCATATGTTCACACATTCTGTAAATAAGCCTATGTACTCCCAGCTTCTGGATGTGGGTGGCTGTTTTTTAATTCAGTTGCTACAAAAATTCATGCTGTGTAAAGAAGATCAGTTTCTCAGACAGCTCTGTCAAAACTCTCTCACCACTGTGTCCTTCTTATTGTCATATATGTTTTGTAACTCTTCACGTTGATCTGGGCCTAGAAATGCAATATACACAAGGATGCAGGGTGCTGCCAGTAACATTCATAATGATGTCCCTGCTTTGGAAAGATTATAAAATAAATCAGTGCATCTGTTCATCATTCATTGCAAATGATGTAGTAGTATCCCATACTGCTTCAGTTCTGAGAAGTTTAGAAAGAAAAGAAACAACCTCACCAGTGAGTTTGAAGTTTGTGTTTCACACATTCAAGTCTTGAAAGGGATTGTTATCCCAAATCTGTAAGAGAGGATTTAAATGAGAAGAGGACGCAGTAGTCTCAGATCAGTTAGAATGATGACCATGGAAGGATGGCTTTTCTTAATCTGAAGTTTCATACAGTAAGATCACACTTGTTATGGTCTTGCCCAGACAAAACGTCTGCTGAGATAACTCCAGCTTCTTCCACATAATCCCAGCAGATTAAGCAGAAAATACCAGAAGCTGCTGCTGTTAAAAATATGCTCTGTACAAATAAAGCAGCTTGCAGAACTGTGGCTCTTTTTAAATAATACAGAGGACTAATATTAATCTGACTGCAGCTCCTCACAGATAAGCCTGGAAAAGCTCCTACATTACCATACCAAACTGAAGCTCATTTTGATATGGAAGAAATGAAAAGTGTGCAGAAATGCCACTTCATAAGTCAGCATACTCATGATACACAGATATCTGTGTTGAACATCACCACACTCAATGGTGACATTGTCAAAGCTTGAAAGAACACTACTGAATCACTTTAAATGATTTTTAAAAGCAGTCTCCTTCTCACTGACAGGATTAAAATTATTTAGATGAACCATCTCTGCTGGAACAAGAGAAAGATTGCTATGTATCTTATTTTTATTTACTAGACAGAGAACAGTTTTGTATATAACTTCTTGATGGCAGCTCTTTTTCACATGTTACAGATTCACTTTTAAGAGAACAGCTTGTCTTTCAAAATCAAATTTGCCACTGGGGTAGTGTGTTGCTGTTGATTAGAAAGCTATTTCTGGAGAATAGAACTGAAACTGAATGGAAGTGAAAAGAAAAATTCAGTTCCTGCGTCTTTTTTAATGCGGCCAGAAATACTGTTGTTTACACAAACTGCCAATTTGAGAACATGAGTACCTAGATGTCTGAGCTAAAAGGTTTAATCCACAGTTTAACATTGGTTTCAGTTTTACTGTCGTACTCAAGAGCAGAACATTGCACTTCATGAAAATGTCTAATGTGGCAGGCACAAAGTGACTCTGGAAATATGCAACATTATTTCAGGCCCTAGTAACACAAGCCTCTGCTCCCTGCAGCCACTCCCATGCCAGAGATGGCTGAAAGGATGTGTGCAGTCCCCACCCGTTCCCATGCAAATTCTACATTTTTCATTACACAGCAGATCAATCTGGTTTGGAATAAATGGGTGGATTTTGTTTTAAAGTGAATTTGGCTGAAAAAGAGCAGTCTTTTTCTGTAGAAATTATAGAATTCCTTACAGATTCTAAGGGTCTCTGTGTGTCCTGGGGAAAGTATAATGGACAAATGAATTCATCACTGCTTTTTTTGTGGTATGTAAGTAAAATTACCACTAACTGCCAAATCTTTGAGTCCATAAGTGGAAACAACCCTACTGGCTACCATTTAATCTACCCTGTGATTCTGCATCCCTGTGCATGACAGTAGTTGCTGTGCTTTGAGTTGGTCTTCACGACTATGTCAGAGCTAACAAATAATACGGGCAAAGGGCTCTTTAAAAAATTCTCTTTTGTCCCAAAGCAGAGTGACTTTACCCAGTGTGTTGGGTTGACCCTGGATGGGCACCAGATGCTGACCAGGTGCTCTATCACCTCTCTCCTGAGGTGGACAGGAGACAGAAAATATAACAAAAGATTCATGGGTCATGATATGGGCAGGGAGAGATCACTCACCATCCTGTCATGGGCAACACAGACTTGGCTTGGGGAAATTAGTTTAATTTATTGTAAGTCAAATCAGAGTAGGGCAATGAGAAATAAAACCAAATCTTAAAAAACACCCTCCATTCCCTGCCCTCCCCCTCTTATTCCCAGGCTTAACTTTGTTCCTGATTTCTCTACCTCCTTTTTCCCAGTGGTGCAGGGGGACAGGGAATGGGGACTCTGGTCAGTTTACCACTCCTCACAGGGGAAGACTCTTCACAGTTCTTCCAGGAAATTTGATCCAGCATGGGATGTTTCCCTCGGGAGACAGTCCTCCATGAACTTTTCCATGGGTGCTTTCTACAGGCTGCAGTCCTTCATGAGTTTCTTCAGTGGGGGTCTCCCATGGGGTCAAAGGTCCTGCGAGCAAACCTGCTCCAGCATGTGCTCCTCTCTCCATGGGGTAACAGATCCTGCCAGGAGCCTGTTCCTGCAAGGGCTTCCCATGGATCACAGCCTTTTTTGTGCATCTACCTGCTCTGGTATGGGTCCCCTCCATGGGCTGCAGGTAGATCTCTGCACCCTGTGGCCCCCATGGGCTGCAGGGGAACCTCAGCTCTGGCATCAGCACCACCTCCGCTTCCTCTTTCACTGACCTTGGGGTCTGCAGGGTTATTACCTTCACATATTCTCTCTCCTGTCTCTGGCTGCAATTCTGCACATGTTTTTTTGCCCCTTACCAAATACCTTATTCCAGAGGTGCTACCACTGTCACTGATGGGCTTGGCCTTGGCCAGCAGTGGGTCCATCTCAGAGCTGGTTGTCATTGGCTCTGTTGGACGGGGGGAAAGTTTCTAGCTTCTTCTCACAGCAGCCAGCCCTGCAGAAGTCCCACTATCAAAACTTTAGCATGCAAACTAGATACACCTAGAGTGCTCACTGGGAGCCTTGCCTGGCAATGTGCAGTTTGAATGAATGGAAGCTGTTCCATGAAGCATGCTTAATAACTAAACAACAGAGACGGTTCTCCAGAGGGTGTTCAATTCCCTTGTGTCCAGCTATGTCTGGCACTCTAGGTGTAGCCTGGAGAACCTGAAAAGCAAAATTTCTCCCTGCTGAGCAAAGCTGGGTGAAAGAACAAGTACATAACCTGTAGCATGGCTTGACACCTGCTCCCTTAGAAAATCTGGGTTCTAATTTTACTTCCATTAGAATCTGCTCAGACTTGCAGAGGACATGTTTTTCATTAAGCCATTTATTAATGTTATTGATTTTGAAGTTCTTAGGTATTTGAAAGTACTTAGCAGGTTCACAAATAACAGAGACATACAGTGTGAACATTAAATTTAATTTTGAACCTTTATATTAAGTACAGAGACTTTCAGATTATATTGGTGTGTACCTGTGGGGACGCTGAACAATGTTATCAGACAATAACCTATCCCTCCTGTTCTATGCTCTAGCTGTGGAGCCAAGGAGTTGTATTTAATATTGATAACATGGTATTAAAAAGACTGGTTTCAGTGGCTTCAGAATGTGTAAAAAATTAAATAATGTTTTTATTTTTAAGAGACAACAAAAAAAAAGGAATGTGTCCTGGTTTTGGCTAAGGTAGATTTAATTTTCTTCAGAGTAGCTGGTATGGGGCTGTGTTTTGGATTTGTGCTGGGAATACTGATAATAACAGGGATGTTTTAGTTATTGCTGAGCAGCGCTTAAACAGAGTCAAGGCCTTTTCTGCTCCTCACACCACCCCACCAGTGAGGAGGCTGGGGGTGCACAAGGACTCAGGAGGGGACACAGCCAGGACAGGTGATGCCAGCTACCACAGAGACATCCCATACCATATGGCATCATGCTCAGCATATAAAACTGAGGGAAGAAGAAGGAAGGGAAGGGACCTTTGGAGTGATGGCATTTGTCTTCCCAAGTCACCATTACACACGATGAGGCCCTGCTCTCCTGGGGATGGTTGAATACCTGCCTGCCCACAGGAACTGATGAATGAATTCTTCAGTTTGCTTTGCTTGCATGTGAGGCTTTTGCTTTACCTGTCAAACTGTCTCTATCTCAACCCACGAATTTTTCTCACTTTTAGCCTTCTGATTCTCTTTCCCATCCCACTGGGGAAAAGTGAGTGAGTGGATGTGGGACTTTGTTGCCAGCTGGAGTTAAACCACAACACAGTGACAAAGAAAATATCCCTAGGGAAGCATGTGCTTGAAATTCCAGATGGAATTGAGAAAGGCAAAATGCAGCTGTCCCAGTCTTACACAAAGGGACTTGATATGGTGATATATTCTCATCTTGGTAGCTATTTCCAGACTTCACTTAGTTCCTCTACACAATTTGTTTCTCCTAGAAAGCCCAGGCATGCAGCAGAGCAGCTATTGTGCCAACACAGAGCAGAAAGACATTGTTCATCCAAAGAGGTTGAAGATGAGATCTAAAATACATGCATCTATTTATTTAGGCAGGATGTAAAGAGGCAAACCACAAATGTGTACTTTTCCTTGCAAACTCCTTCTTAGGCACCCAAGCTGGCTGAGGCACACCTCTGATCTGTATTACATGCTTTTACAAACAGGCTGATAAGTATCAGCCATAGACACTTCAGCTCTTCTTGCTGGAGCTTCACACCAACACCTTGTTTTTCATCTATTCAACAGCTAATACATGTCCTTCCTGCCCCCAAAATTGTCTTTACTCAGTTAGTTACTTTCATTATGAAAAGATACGCATGGTATTTTTTTAATGTTAAATCTATGCGTTCACTTGTCAGGTGGGTCAAAAACAAAAGAAGGTTATGCATGTACAATAATTGGTTTCTGCAGGTGAGTCATGCCCTTGATTTTCTTCTGAATGTAGATTTTACTTCAAATATTTTGCACAGGTTCCTTTGTGCTTTTTTCTGCTACCTGCTGTAAGAGTTAAAAACTCAAATTTCCTTTCATTTAAGCTGTAAACAGACAGGTTAGAATAAAGGAAAGCATTGGGAGACACCAAATGAGCCAGCTTTCTGTCACTCTTTTCAGGCTGATTACAAGTTTCACACTGTGCTCTGTGCCCTTGGAGTATTCTACAAAAGATTTAAAATCCATTGAAAAGGTAAATGAAATTCATCCAGAAAAAAAAAAAAAAAAAAAAAAAAAAGAAGAAAGGAACCTTTTTTTGACAGTCTTTGTTCTTCCCAGATAAGGTACCGCTTTGGTATCATTTACAGTCTCCATGCACAGTGAAGCATGCTGGCATTATGAATGGCTTTAATACAGTATCACTGTACTTGGGAGACATCCTAGCCTGCACCAGGCTTTGCCATGTTGGAGTCACCCTCCCCTCCAAATGGTTGTTGCTGCCTAGCGATAAAAAAAAAAAAAAAAAAAAAAAAAAAAAAAAAAAAAAAAAGAGAAGAAGAAAAGAAAGAAAAAAGCCGTTTTTTCAGCCTTCTCACAAAGCATGTATATTATGTATGAAAAGTCTCATTAAAAAATAGGAATTTAACCATCTTTCATTAGGTAGGGTTTAAGACTAAAAAATAACAGAGGTGAAACAAACTGTGTTAATACAATTTTAATCTATGGTTTCTTTTAATCTTTCACACATCTGAGAACTGCTTCTCCTGAAGAATAAAGCATTCAAATACATATTTTGTGTTTTCCCTGCTGTGATAATGAAACCGGGCAGGTTCTGAGGAAATTGAATTAGTTTCCTCTTTAAATATTCATTAATTTAAACAGGATGACTGGAAAATTGGTCACTAGCTATTCAGTAAATAGCACTCTCAAATTGGCTGTCCCTATAATTGCTATGATTTTTTTAATAACATTGATTTCTTTATGCAGTGAAATAACATATTGATACAAGCACATTCAGGACCATTAGTATGATTATTGTTAAGCTGTTTTCTGTAGGGCTCCTGCTTAAAAAAAGGATAGCTTGGTATGATCTTGTACATATTTTGAGAAGATATTAAATACTATTTCTCTATCGAACTTAGTAGCAAACCTCAGGGAGCCTACAGCTATAAACACTGTAAAGTTTAAAACACCAAACAATGTAAGCACTTTGGAATAACCTACACTAAATCCTATTTTGATGAAACAAACTCCTGAATGTATCATTCTTGACTATGGACCTTATGCTGTTATTTTGTTGCTTTTTAAAATGTGATTTATATGAGTATATCTGTATCACAGACCAGACATATTTCTGTCCTGGAGTTCCTGGACAGAAGTTTATGAACATGCCCACAGAGTCTGCAATGGCCAGGGTGTGCCACATCTACTGCTCAAGTGACAAGCATTTGCAGAGTAAGTTTGAGGTCTCCTCCATGTGTTGGGCTTACTGAGGAAGTACTGACCATCTGTCCAAAAAATGAGCTGTATTACCTGGCCCCTCACCTTTCAAGCACCAAAGAGCTGAGCTCTGTGTGTGTAAGGGATACCTATGAGCAATTTGGAGAGGACTGGAGAGGTGCCCGTTCAATTTTTTACTCAGCTGGCTCTTTGTTGGTCACTGGCTGCTTTCATACAATGATGAATGATACTGTCCAGTATGTTAAAAGGAAATTTCAGAAGACAAATGAGAAAGGCAAATATAAGTTACAAAAATAATCCTATTTCCTAACCTTTACAGAAAAACACTTCTTTACTAGTGAAAAGAAAGGAAACAGAAATGTATATATTCCATCATTACAGGGCTTTTTTTTCTATATATTGTACATATTATGGTCAGCTGCATCTACCCACAACAGCTTCTTCAAGTTCCTGCATAGGAATGTAAACCTTCTTTAACAGCAACTTTGAACAAGTTGGGAATGGAACAATGGAGCTGAAGCTGAGAAGAAGATGGGGATTTTGGATGGTTTAGGTTTTGTCTTTGTTTATCATCATCCAACTCCATTGTGGCTGGCAATAACTTAAATTAATCTTCCCCATTAATCTTCAGTATGCTTCGCCCATGATGGTAATTGGTGAACAATTTCCCTGTCCTTACCTCAACCCATGAGCATTATTTTCTCTCCTATCTTGTTGAGAATGGGGAGTGAGAGAGTGGCTGGTTCAGTATCTAGCAGCTGGCCAAGGTCAACCCATCAGATAGGGGTGTGGAGAAAATACAGGATCTTCACTCAGCTAGATATTCAGCACAGGGGACAAAAACGTCCCCTAACAACACCACCTCTTCTTAACTAACTTTCCTAATCCCTTGCCTCACTTCCCCTACATGTTTGTGATTATGGAAGCAGTGGTTCTATGAATATTAATTTCCTTCTTGTTCTTAGGGTTCTGTTCTGTTCTTCTGCTTCTTCTGTTCATGAAGACACGTAGCCTAGTAATGCTTTGAGATGCCACCATTGGCCTCAGCTAGAGAACACTGCTGCAAAGTAATGTGGAACTTGAAGGTAAAACAAAGCTTCGCCCTTATCTGTTAAAACAGGCAAACCAAGGGGACAATTCATTTACACAAGCAAAAGGCAATTATCCAGGGCTGGAACTCAGGTAAATATACCAGGTTATGGCATTTTGTTCAGTGGGTGAAAACGCTTAACAAAAACTCCTTCCTTGCTGCTAAGGGCTTTCCATGTGATAGGCTGCCCACATGGTTATAGATAAAAGGCCAGTGCTTTAGGAGTCTGTGAAGATTTAGAATGCTGCACTTTTGCAATATATAGCACAAGCATAGACTAGGTGATTTCTCTCCCCTTTGGAACTGTCCAAGTGTAGTTTGAAACATTTTCAGACTCCTACAATGTTTTTTCATTCTATTTGTCTTCTTTCGGTTAACAGTGTGAGTCTGTTTAATATTTCTTTACAAGTTATATTTTTAGCCATCTCAGCACTCTTGTTGCTCCACATCATCCTCAAAGTTGAGTATAAAGCCTTGGCTTGAGACCTCTAGGTTAACCTTTCAGCATTATTCAGTGTTATTAAGGTTCAGTTACTGTAGCTCTACAAATCTATTCATACAAGCTATCACTAAATTACCTGTGCTTATGGTTTCCTTCATGCTTCTATGAAGGTAGATCTGCTTATTTTTGTTTGTCCTCATATCACAGATTCATGGAATAATTCCATTTAGAAGGGACCTTGGGGCTGTTCAGCCTCTGCAAAGAGCCTGTCGATCTCTTGCTCACTCGTCCTGACACTGTGCAGCTGCTCCCCTCCTCTGCAACTCCTTTACTTGCCAAAGCTCCTGCTGCATGTCCTGCCACAAGGACACCATCACTGTCCCCCAGCTGAGTCCCAGGGCAGCAACCAGGCACTGCCTGGTGCCATGCCTGAGACTTGGCATCCTTGGTTCTGTGGCATCCTCCCACACAACTCTACCTGGAATGAGGTCTCCAGTATGCTGAGGGTCAGGCTTCCTCCCAGGCAGGAGACCATGTCCCATGCTGCCTCACCACTGTCTCGGGTATATGTTTATAAAACCTTTTTGGTTTTGGCTATATGTACACACCATTCGTACGTTTTGGTTCTTCCAGTTGTCTGAAGAAGGCTTTTTCTACTTCTTCCTGTTCAGGTGGTCTGTAGCAGACATCCATCAGAATGTCATCCATGATGATCTACCTTCTAACCCTGACCCATAATCTCTCAGCTGGCTCATCGCCCTCCCCAAGACAGAGACAGCTGCACCCTCCTTGCTGTCTCATATAAGAGCAACTCCCAGTTGAGTTCTGATTTCCTAGAAAATGTATGAGATCTTGTCCCACCATGCTGTCATGTAGACTGACCTTATTTGTGTGTGTGCCATTGGGATAGCCCCATTTTTTCTCCTTTCTGCCTTATGTTGGATATAAGATCTCTTGTCTGTATCACCCCACATCCCTTCCTTGCCAATCACTTCCTCACTTGATTATAGGTGACATCATCACCTCTCTCCTTCATCACTTCTAGTGTAAAACTTCTCTTCCCCAGGTTGGCCATCACATCGGCAAAGACATTTTTTCCCTGTTTGGTCAGAGGAATCAAATCTCTTCTGAGAAGTTTTTGATCATCAGAAAGGCTTCCAAGGTCTTGACAACAAATCTTTGTTGTTGCCACCAGCTGTGCAATCCTTTGTGGACATACAGGATTCCTCCACTTTGCCTCAAGACCTTCCCCTCACTGATGGTACTAAGAATACACTACTTTGGCCTATGAGCCCTTGGCTACCACCCTGGGATCCATGTAGTCATGCTTGATAGGCTCCATGTCTCCCCTGACCTCACTGCTGCCCCCACGGAAGAGCAGCAGGTAAAAGTCTCAATGCAGAAAAGTCTTGGGAATGTCTCCAACCTCTCCACAACACCCTAAATCCAAAAGTCCCTAGCAAACCTCCACTAATTAACTTGCAGCTTTATCTCCAGGGAGGTCCCAGGAGTCTACCTAAGATCCCAGGATTTCATAGATCTCAAAGCTGAAGGCAGCACCTTCTGTTGGCTGCCTGTGTTACCTGTGCTGTCAGGTATCTCCTGGTCTGGCTCCCTGGCAGTGCCATGCACAAGGATGAAGGCAGATTTGCACCTCTGAGGTCTTTGGGGCAGTGAGAGCACTCTGGGTGGGAGGGACTGTGCTGGCAGGGCCTGTGTCCTCACTGTGAGGTTCAGGCTTGGCTCTGCAGCTGAGCTGGCCTCATCTTTGCCCCAGACCAGAGGAAGAGCCAGGCCCCATATGAAAGATTTGGGGGTTTTTTGTGAGCCTTTTCTTTCATTTTTCATGACCTTTTTTGAATTAAAAGTTACGTTTTTTTCTTCCCAGTACTATTTTGATTTGAATGGTTGGCAATCTTTGTTGGTACTTGCCTAAAGGAAAAGGATACCCTGATGGGGGGGGGAGGGGGAAGTGCTTCAATAATAAGCTCATGTGCCATCATGCTCAATATCCTTTTTGTCTTGTACAAATATAAGTGAGAAGCCCCTGCCTTTGAGGCCTGACTGAAATCAGAAAGGAAAACTGAAAACTGTGAAGACTGTAACATCTTTCAATGACAGAATTGAAAGAGCAGATGAAGAACAAATGCATAACATAGTTCAAAGTTTTGAAAAGAGGTAAACAACTGGAAAAGTGTGGAGGAGATAATTCTGGATTTACTGCATTTAAGTACAGGTTCTATTTGGCATGTATTGGTTCACTACTGATCTCAGAAGGCCTGTTTAGTGAAATGAAACACAGCCAGTCAAGTGCTTGGCTTAGCCTCTGTACTTCTCATAACACCAGGTGGTATCTCAAACAAACAAAAATTCAATCAGTGGCTTTCCTACAGCCCAGACAAAACTTTTTAAAAGATGACGATTCTGAAAACCTGGATGCAGGAAGCCTTAGGCTGGCTGTTTGTCTGTGAGTTAGTTATGATATGATGTAAACATAAACAGTTGAAGAGATGACCTTATTTTTACGTTGAAAAAGTTATATCAGATGTGACTAATTGGAGACTAGAGGCAGGGAAAGGCTTAGAGGCACAATAATTGCTCTTGTCTGATCAGAAGGATCAAAAAAGAATCCCTTAGAGAGATAAATTAAAAAATGAGATGCTTGTGGCATATTGATCATACAATTGATTTTTTCTGGACATGCCTGGACCATAAGCGGAATATGTTTAAATAAAATCTTGTTACCAAGGATCTGAAGGATTTGTTCTTTTAACTACACATCTTGTTCTATATAATCATCATGTTTCCATTTGTCTGCTCAACAGCAGCACATAAAAAAAAAAGATACAACTCTTCTTCCAGGAATAGTGGACGTGCTATCTGGCTGTGAAATATCTGCGTTTATAGGAATTTCAGTGTTATGGATCTGAGTGAATGGTTGCTAACAATGATTTTCAATGGAATAATTTTGTTTCAAGACCACATTGACCTTCTGTTTAATGGCTGAGGACACATCAAGACCCACTCACTCAGACACTAAGTCTCCTGTGCCATCAAGCCCAGCCTACGGAGGCCAAAGAGTGGGAGACCTTTGAGAAGTCCAGCACAGCTGGCTGGGCTAGCACCAGCCTGCCCTCTTCATCCTCTGAAACCTGTCACCAGTCAGGACTTGTGCCTGGGAATGTCTGAGCTGTTGCTGGAAGCTGGGGCTCTGGGTGAGCTCGTCTGATTAGGAAAAAGAGAAGATGCTGCTGTCCACTTTATCTTTCCCTCTGTCTGCACATGCCAGCATTTCTGAAACAGGACCATTTTTTTCTCTCTTGCCACAAAATGCAATACAAAGTGAATAAACTCACAGTTTTGTGACGGAGCATTGTTCAAAATACCCTTGGGAAATTCATCATAAAGGAACTTCTTTAGCATTACACAGCCTCATTCAGGAAAAGCCTCTGGGAGGGACGAATTCTGGTGTACACAGACAAGGCATTCAGAGTGGGAGGTGTCATGTGCCCAGGAAGAACAGCTGCCATTCCCTTCTTTCATGTGTGCCTTGAGATTCGCTATTTTTTCAGCTACAATGAGATTTCACCGGAGGGACATAAAAACTGGTAAAATGGATGAAGTCAGTGTCAGGCTGAAAAATCCCAAGTCCTTCCTCTTGAAGTAGAAGAGCTATATCACTTGATAAGGGAAGAGAGATTTGAAAATGCTTTGTCTCTACAAAGTTTCCTTCCCAGCACTCCTGCTCTGTCAGGACTCTTCTATCACCTTGAGAAAGGGATGCCAAATACACACCTACACGAAGCACTCATTTCAACAGAGCATTCCCCTCTCACAATGGTTTTCAAATCTTCTGTGGTGCAGGCAGCTGCTTTGAGTAGCTGAACCTGTCTGAACCTTGCTCAGGATCCACTCTTCTCCGTTTGCCTTCACAGCTGCACAGACGCTTTTCAGAGACAAACCCTGATCCAGGAGAGTGGAACAGGGTGCTCCAGAGTGGGACCATCCCAGGCATAGGTTGCTTTTGCTCTGGGCCTATTTGTGGAAGACTGAATCTTTCATCTAGGCTGTTCCTTCTGATCCTCTTGCTATTCCTCTAGCTGAACTCTCCCTTTTTAATGGATGCCCAGCCAGCTCACACCATGCTGAGAGAGCTGACAGAAACAGCTGAGTTTCATTCTCTGCTTCTTGATTTAACTTCACCATGATGCCTGAGTTAGATACACAAACTTAGTCTTCTCAGTGTCATCTTAACATACTAGTTACTGAGCAGTCTCAATGTTGAAGATATTTCTATCCTCATTGCAGGCTTTTCCAGAGAGGTATCTTGTTAATATAATCTGGCCAGTGCCAGATCTTTTCATTCCTCTCTGCTGTTGCTTTTATTACCCATTTCTGCTAACTAAGGACAGCAAAGCTAGCACCACTCTGTCCTTTTGCTTTTGAGGCATCGCAGTCAGCACAAGCAGGATATAAAATGTATTTTTGTCTGCTGCTTAGAAGATAGCACTCCATCTTCTCTGGAATTCATGTCTCACTACACTACCATTCCTCAGCCTAACAGGTTTTGTAAATTGATGTACTACAAATACTAGCAAATCCCAGAAAACAGAACAAGGAAGGAAGGAAGGAAGAGAAGATTTGCAGTTTTAAGCTTTTCTAATGCCCCTCTAGAAGTAAAAACATTTGAGAGTAAAAGTAAGATTGGTTGAACTTTCATAGAATTACCAGATTGTGGTATCAGAAGAAGAAAAATTTATCCTTTAGCTGATCTGAAGAAAGGAAAAAACCATGTCATCCCATTTCAGAGATGAAGAACAGAAGCATAAAGGCCTAAACTCTTCCTGTCCCAATCTGAGCTTCCAACTGGGACAGCTGTGCTAGAACAGCAGTGTTCCCTTTGGTGTTCATGGAGCAAAGCAGGCACTTCAGAGAACAGTTTCCTAAGGCAGCAATCATGCTACTTACACAAATATGCTCAACACTGACAACTCACTGTTTTCACACTCACACATTAGAATCCCAAAACCACGAACTGTCTCAAATTGGAAGACTTTAAAAATGCACTCAGGGGTTCTTCCATTTGCTGCAGCTGTTAGGTAGAGGTGGGTCACAGATTTTCTTAATTAAAAGACTCAAAAAGAGTTTTTTCAACTGTAAGATTCTGGAGTAATCTGACATCTACCAATGTTAAGGTTTTCAGGAAAAAATTATGTGCCTCTCACAAGCTTCACACTAAAGATGGAGAGCTGGCAACTTTATACCTCCCCTCTTCAAATGATAGATTTGAAATGCCAGTTTTCCAGCAGGGCTTCCCTTGCCTGACTGAAAATGTTTCTGTTGTTGTTTCACGTAGCCAGCCTGACCACTGAAGTGGTAATGCACGGCTGGCCAGCTGGTATCAGATGCTTCCCCTGCTATGTGTTCTTGCCAAGACTCCACACACAATTCGCTCTATTGAAAAGCCAGCTCATTTCCATTTCCAGCCAGCTCTATTCATATTCCTCTCAGAGTTAGTGACAATAAATATTATAAAATCACACAAATCCAGATGGTGTGGGTTGGAGTTGCCAGCTGTTCTACCACTTGTGAATTGCCTCTCTTGTCCTGCAGCTTGGATTCCAGAGAAAGCATCTCATCAGTTTCCTATGGTCTCATTGCATTTCTTTACAAGCCATCCCCATCATGAGATATTTGCAACTTTCACTGTAGATATATATAAAGGAGAGAGAGGCAAAGCAAATTGGAGACAGAAAAATCAAAGAATCCTTTACCTCAGAAATTGAGGATTATTTTTCAAATAATGACCTTAGCCTCTCAACAGCTTCCCAGTTTTCATCCATGAAAAGAGACCATTTCAAGGGTTCAGCTGATTTTCACTAATTCTCTCACAAGAGACTTACATCTAAAAGAGAAGCAAAGGTTCTCTTATCTTGCCCATAGTTATCCTTACAAAATCAGGAGGAAAACAGTGCTAAATGAACACAGAAATCGAACTGCTGACATGACCTGTGTGAACAGCTCTGCATAAATCCTAAACATTCTGACAATTACCCTGTTTTTCTGCTCTGAGTTTTTCCATGAGTTTTGACTCTTTGAGCCTGGGGTGGTGCAGGCCCGATGCAGTCTGCAGTTGAGTGGAGCTACCATCCAAATGATTACCAGGGCTGGGAGAAAGGCTGTAACACAGCTATGGTTAACAGGACTGGCAACAAGATAGATGTGAACATATGCGACTGCCACTAGTTTCATCCTCATACTGGGCTGTCTTCTGAGACATTTTGTTGAAAAGGAATGCAGACAAGAGTGAGTGGAAGGCAAGGGAGGTTGGACAAGTCCAAAGTCAAGCAGCAAGAACAGGAAAAACCCAAAGTTTCCCAGTAAGAATAGGGAAAGAAAAAGCCTGAGGCCAGAAGTGCAAGTAAATGCACTAGCCATGGGCCATGATGTAAGTCAGCAGGCCCTTGGGTGCCAGAAGGGAGCAGGCACCAGTAGTGATGCAGATGCTCACAGCTGCTGCTCTGGCTGGTGCCATGGTGGAACAAGGATTATTTGAGGAGCAAAAATGTTTTCAGGGGCTCTCCAGACTGCTGTCTGAGGCATCAGAATGTTTTACCAGCAGTCTCTGGTAATCTCATTACATTTGCAGCAAACACTATTCAATTTCTTTGTTTAATTTCCTCTTTCCCTTGTCTAGTCTCCAAATAAACAAAAACCCCCAAAACAATAATGAAGAGGCAGGTCCAGCCAAGCCATGAGCCAAGCCATCCAGTTAGGTTCAGTGAGGAACATGGCTGGGCACAGGCAAAGCCCAGGAATCTGTGCCTGAGCCTAATCCCAGCTCCAGTGGAGATGCCCAGTGAGGGGTGTCATGGTTTTCTTCCCCTTAGCTCTTTTCACAGCTGTGTGATCCCACATTACAGCACTGCAACAGGTCAGGGCTGCACTTGAACACAGACAACCAGACCCCTCATGGGGACTGCAGAGATTGTTGGTGCTTCAGGACTAAAAAAATGAAGAATCATAAGGTTAGTTGTTCCACTAGGGTTTACAAATTTCCATCCTTGCAGAAATCCTGCTCAAGGTAGGCTCAGGACTATAGAATAAAGCTTTTAGTTCATGTTACAAGAAGGTAAAATTATCTTTGTAGATCCATAAATGCATCACATATTGAATGCAACATAAGCCTCTTTTGAAACACTCATCATTTTGACTTATCTCCATGCCAGTGGCATCCAGTCAGTTCTGGATGAGAAAGAGAGTAGGAAAGAAGGGGAGTGCCCACCTCCAGTCTATACACACACCATCTCACAATGGCATGAAAACTCCTCATTCTCAAGTCATAACTTAAAAAATATCCCTGAACTCTCCAATTCAATGCACTCCTTTCTGTGTCTGCTCTCTCAGCATTCCATCTGTGCAGAACCTTGTAATATTTCATTAATTCCCAGCTGCCTCCTGATGCTGGAATTTAACCATCAGAGACTGCCCACAAGTGGGATATCAGGGATACTGGAAACATTTCACTTAATAGATAAGACAATTTAGGGTTAGGCAACCACCAAACTGGAGTTATCTGGTCACAAATTTCATATTTGATATGATATTTTTTAAATCCTATATTTTAATTTTATACCAAAGGATTCAGTCAGCAAAATCCTATTTTTACCTTTGCTCTCAGTCTGCTTATACCAAAACGTTGGGATTTGTATAATTTCCCAAATTATTTCTGAAAAAAGAGTACGATGCTCACTGGGATTTACTCAGGTGCCAATGGGAGAGTCATCTCTGACACAGCTTTCATCCTACATTTAATTTCAACAAACATGTCCCAGAGGAGATAGATTCTATCCAGCAAAGATCCTTGAACTACAGCGTGACTTTTATTATATAAATTTATCATTCTTCTGAGTTTATATTAGAAAATCTTTGCAAAGTTCTCTCCAGACTCTGTCTTGAATTTACCTGGTAGGAGTCCTATTATCTCAGTAGCAGTGCAGCAAATGAGTCAGCAGAGAATGTGCCACTGGGTCTGTTACTCAATCACTCACATCTGCCGTGTTTGGGGACACAGCTGAAACAGGCAGCCACGTTCCCAGCCCTGCCCCAGGGAGGCACTTAGGCTAAGCGGGTGTGACTCAGCAACATTTCTTAATTATCTGATGCTTGCAGGAGACTTCAAGATTGAAATGTTGTCAGCAGCATTTTATTCAAAGTGGTGAAAAGCTTCTAAAAAGCGCTATTGGGACATATTCTTGCCAGCTTTATGGCACTGGGCCTCCATTACCATAAACAAACTCTGATACCTGAGCGTGGCCTTCTGGGAAATTTCATAAAAACCACAGGAAGGCTCATTTTTGCAACCTCCTAGGCCTCTGTCCTTAAAACATGGTACTCCCCATGTAGGCTGGGCCTGGGCAGGGCTCTCCGTTTCCCAAGGGACTGTGGCCTTCTCTTGCTGCTCCTCAGTGTTGGCAAGGCTGTGCTGCCTTGGCACAGGGTCATGGGTTTGTCACTGTCTCTCTGGGTGAATGGAGCCTGGCACCAGGTGTCTGCACCATCTAAAGGTGGGATAACAGCAAAGTTCTTGAAAATATGGACAATTATTGAGTAAAGAGGTCCCAAAACATGTAACAATGCACAGATGGGCTACTATCATTTAAACAGGGCAATGTGGAAACCTGGGAGAAGTTGCTTCTGCTTTGGAAAAGGGAGCAGCAGCTGAGCAAGGAAAGAACAGTAAGCAACAGGTACCTGCTTCAGCCTCGAATGTAGAGTCCCCTCCAGGACCAGGCAGTGTGTAGCCTTGGGAGGATGTCAAGTGCTGGGAATTGCCTCAAAATTCAACCTTATAAAAAGGTCAAATTTGGAGAGGAGGAAAAACCAGATGCCTACTGTAGATACAGCTTTCCTCACTGAAGAGCTGTGTGTGATCACCTCCACAGCAGTGCCTGAAGTCATGCAGGACCATGGCCACCAGTGCCAGTTACACAGATCACCTCCATGGGGTTGGGGCTCCTGTCCAGGCAGGATCACTGGCAAGTGCCAGCTTTGGGTGCAGTATGGTGGTGACTGAGGACAAGAACGAAGCAACCACCAGTGGGGGGGTGTTATTGATGTGTGTCAGCATAACAAAGGGAGTTTTTTACATTTTAACCTGTTAAAAAAAAAAGAAAAAAAGGTGCCATTATCATGTTGTCCTTACCATAAAAAAGGAGAAAAATAGAAAGAAATTTATTTTAAAGAAAGAGTTAAAATACAGAGTTCCATAATAATCTTTTCAAATCTGACTGAAGAATTAGACTGCTCCTCAGCTTCCTCTTGATGCAGAGAAACCCCTCACAGACTTCCTAAGAGTACCTGTTAATTAAGTATCAGCATTAGGTGCCTTGTAGTTTTGAACAATTCTACTAAAATTCTGCATTTCCAGTTAACTAAGTACTACAGATCTCACAATGGAGTGAGCGTCCCATGTAGGACTAAAGACCCCAAGTCCTAGTTCTCAGAAGTAATTCAAGGCTCTAATTTCAGCTGCCAGTTTGGATGCTGAGAATTCAAGGCTTGCTTGTGTAAGCTTTCAGAGGAAATTGGAGAAGTGAAAATATGAGGTTTCTTTTTTTTTTTCTTTTCTATTCTGAAATTTGAAACAGCTGTCACAAAATGTTTATAACATAGTGCTCAATATATGTCTAAACCTAGAAGGAACTATGCATGAATTATGTCTGATTTATACATTAAATAAAAATAGAAAGAGCCAGTTGAATTTTAAGCATTCCCCCCACATTCAGCAAGACTACAAATTACAATGTCTATAGAATATTTCCTGCAAAAATGTCTAACGTCTACATATACAATATAAAAATATTTTAAAAGCATTCTGTGAGTTTATCAGACAAGGTAAATACTTCAGCCTAATTAAACCTTCTTAAATTGGCTTTTCATAGTGAAAAATAATTTTATTTTTAATCTCACCCCATGAAGTGCAGTTCAAGATTAAACATAAGGAAAGATCAGAGCTGTCATTAATTCCTGCAAATTATGGCTCTTGGACAGGTCAATAAACTCACAGGGCACATAACAGCCTTCAGGAATCAGACCCCATAGGTGAGGCAGGAAAATCCCCACCCCCTGCTCTGGATCCCGACCAGATCCCAAGTCAGCTCTGAGAATGTCAAATCTTCAGCTCATCTCCTTTTGGGGCAATGAGGTGTGTAGGACTACAGCATCTTTGGAGAGGCGGGAGCAGGGCCCTGTTACGACCCTGGCCCCACATTCCCCTGGACTGGCTGCCTGTTCCAGCCAGGAGTGACAGCCTTCCAAGGTGCAGACAAAGCCGGGCACACCAGTGCTTCTAAACATCCCATCTACCTGCCCCGACTGAAGAGAGACACATTTTAAAGAACAGGTTTCACAAAGCTGAAGCTCCAGTTCCTTTATAGGCACAAATGAGTCAAAGTCATACTAAAGTTTTGCCTGTAATGTAATGCAACTTTGAAGATATGTAAATCTAACATCCAAAAAGCAATGCCATTATGTGTCTTTATTTACTTGCAAAATACTTTGGTAGATACTTCTACTGCTTCTTTGGAGGATTATTTTTAACCTGTAGATACTCTCCAGTCATACTTACTGTTTAACTTTGCAGGGATAATACTTGGCCTGATTAACCCCAGGGAATGAAGATATTTAATTTTTTTTCTTCCAGTTTATTACCCATCCCTGGCAAACAAAGCAAAATAAATCAATTAAAATGTAATTTTAAGAAGAGTATTCCCAGGTTTGGTTAGCTAAATCACACTTTTGCAATTAATGTGGCCTTTATAGATGTTTTAGACCTTTCTCAAGATCATCTGCATGTATCAAAATAAAACATTCTCACCCCAGTTTTATGGCACAGCTCTGTTAGGAAAATATTTCAGTGGAACAAGTTCAAAACAAAACATTGTGGTTTAGCTCCCTAAACCACAGAGGTAGTTGCCATTTATTTTAGCTGTCTCCACCACTGCTCTGTGCATACTGACAGTGCTTCCCAGCTCGCCTTGCACAAACACAAGCGCTGCCACTTCGGTCCTTCCTTGGGAGCCCTCCCCCCCAGTGCACAGGCGAGCTCTGTGTGTCACCATCTCCCCTGCAGCTGGAAGTTTCCTAGATTTTACCCCCCAAAATAAAGCAAAGTAGGCGAATGGATGCCCTGAGAGATACAGGTGGGAGGGACAGAGCAGGTAGCTCCCCTCCTGACCTGAAGGCCCTGACAGGCTGTTGCTGTGCTCCATGTGGGTGCCTGCCCTTGGGCTGGGGCAGGCACTGGGCAAGGCACAGGGTGCTGTGCTCATCAGCCCCTTGTTACACCTCCTCCAGAAGCTGGTCAGTCTTAATTTAACTAAGGGCCAGCTAAATTTGGGATATCGGTTCAGGCTCTTACTCTTGGAATGAGCACCAATAAAACTTCACAAGTGTCTCTGGCACCCATGAGGGTCTGTGCTCACACAAGAGCAGTATGTTTACTACAGACATGCTCTAAGTCTGGAGTTGCAGGTGCTTCAACCCGCAACATCAGTAAGTGTTTCCACAGACATCCTGGCTTTTTGTGGTGCAGTTTACACTCCCAGGGCAGAGGAGGGTGACTGTCTGACAGCCAGTCTTTGCCAAGGGGCAGGTGAACCCCAGCAGTTGACCCAGGGAGCTGTAACTGAGTTTTCTGGGGAGACCAACAGGCTGACACATCATGGTATTGGCTACAAGTTCAATGTTGGGTGACCTGACAACACAGAAGTAGGTTAATAGAGCCATCTTAACACCAAGCTTGATTTGAGACATGGACCAAGTCCTCCTTCAGTGTGAGAAGAACCTGTTTCTCCTCTTTAAGAAGAAACATGTGAGGCTAGGAAACCCAGATCAGCTGGGCCTTTTATAGAGCTTTATACATTTACAGTCACACCACATGAATAACATCTTACTACAAAACCAGAACCGAAGCTATCCAATCCTACAGCTTCAGCACAGGATAAATAAAACCAGCAGGTTAAATGTTTCCTTGCTACATTTAAGTAGCAGTGCCTGGTTTTGACACTGCTCCAGATGGTTTATGCCTGCATGATCATAGTGGATATTTTACTCTTTAATGTTAACAGTGCTTTCACAGTATACATTTTTCTTCAATTAAAAAACAAACCATGGACTTTTAGAAAAGCTGACTCTGGGCCTTCCCTCATTCCTCTACAATCCATGGTCATTTTGCCACTGACAACAAAAATGGGAGGACCACAGCCTTTAATTCCCTACTTTTAAGTGTTAATATATTTACAGAAGACTATACAAACAAGCGCCAAACAGCAATTGCACATTATTAGAGCTACACAATATTTGTACATGTTGCTAAAACAATGCTGCTAAATGAAGAAGCTTTATTAGTTCAGAGTTTTTGGCTGCTGTTATTAAAAATATATTTACCTGAAAGGAAATCCAAGTATTTCATTTTACAAACAACTTAAAATATAGCAGTAAGCAACATAAAATATTGCTTTTTATGTTTATACAATTTTTTTGGCATAACACTGCCATACAGATACAGAATTATAAAATATCTCTTTATAGTGCATTACAAATCCAGAAACTGGTTACCACTCCTACCACATACATATGGTATTGGTACTACCAAACATGCATGGCATTCTGTAATTAAACACTGCAAAGGAATACAGAGAAGAGTGCAGGACCATTCATAAAAACTGACATAGAGCTGTTCCATTATGCAAGTAAAAATTGTTGGGCTTTGGGGTTTTTTCTTTTTACTGCACTTTTTTCTTAGAATACATTTGAACAATGAAGTCTACAATATTTTCAAATTTTATCAGTGCAAAACTACACTTAATCATCTGTTGCCAAAATCAAACTGCATAAAGGGCAACAACCGTGGAATATGTCAAAATACAGGAAAAAAAGAGCAACTAATGATTAGCAAACATGCTTCAGCAGATCCCAAAAATATAAGTGCCATAACTTTTTTACTGCAAAACAGTAATTTTCACATGGTTAGCCACAGCAGTAAGTACATTTAGTATATTTCACAATAAACTTTAGTTCATGGATACACCACTGAATTTGTAAGTGTGGTAGAATTAAAGAGCCACATTTCTAAGAAGATACTTCTTTCAGAACGATTTGCCAATTCTCACATTTTTTTATCTTATAGCAAACAGCATAATGCTTTTGAAAATAAATGTAGAAGTGATTACAAGTGTAAAGCTAGACGAGGTCTCTATTGAATTGATCTCTGTAGCTTTTGAACTACATTTTAGGAGTCCATTACGTACAGCATGTAATAAACCTATCATTTAAAGTAAATTCTTGATTTCACCAAAGGTCTTAACTACGTGTACTTAAGAACAAGGGCTGAAAAGGGATCACAGCTTTCAGGAAAAGAAACAGTTCATAGCCAATACTGAGCACAAAGATATTACGGAGACACAATGTGCACTCCCCTTGGAGAACTGCATCTAAGTATCTGTAAGCAGTGACCATAATGAGAACTGGGGGGCATTGCATATGCTTAGGCCTCTTTTGACCCATCCCTCACTTTCAGACTCTGATAGCCATAAAAAATACCTTTTGACCAGTTACTCCAATTACAACTGGAATTGTGAACAGTATTGAAACAAATTACCAAAATGTAGAATGGTAAGTATGGTTCCTAGCAAACCCCAGACAGTCTTTCCACCTTCTACATGATCACAAAGTTAGATTCACTGATGCTGGTTGCTTCAAATCCAGAGGTACCTCACTCATATATGGCCTAGGAAGAGGTTTTTTTTCTTTTACACTGGTAAGAAAAAAAATACATTAACCCTGTTCTGCAGTTGGAATCTGACTTTTAACACTTAATCTATGCTTTTAACACTATTCTACAAAAAGACTTATGTGCAAAAATGTACTCAGAATGAGTAAGTAAGGAAGCATTATCATCAACTTAGGACAAGTTTTTGCCTAAACAGACATCTTCTGCCTAAAAACAGAAGAAACATGGGACATTTTCTGCCTAAACAGGTATTTTGTCATTAGAATCTCCCATGACATTTAAAAACTGATTTGAAGTGGATTACTCTTCCTCTTACAGTAGTTTTAGTACTGTGGTCAAATGCAGTAGCAATTCTTGACTAAACATATCTGAGACAAATATGAGATCACCTTCTCCACAAAAAACACTATTAAAATATGGAACTCACAGCCACAAGGATTGTAGAGGCTGAAAGAAACCACGAGTACAAAACCAAAAAATTCCTGGAGAAAAATGGGGTCACTGTAAAATTTCTTTGTTTCGCAGCATCTTTTGGTGACCACTGCTGGAGGCAGGACACAAGGCTAGAAACATCTCTGATTCTGATTCCCACTGACAGTTTTGAGGACAACATACATCATCAGCATGATATTGTCACACTTTTATTAATGGCAAAACTTGCTTCACATACTTGCATCTTATTCATAAATACAGCTTTTGTCAAGGAAATTCAATATCATATGTTTCCTGCAAAAGTGTGGTTTAAAAAAAATACATTTTCACTTAAACATATATAACTATAAATTGTGATCAGTACCATCACAACAGTCAGAAGAAAGGTGTAAAATGACCTCTCAATTAAACAGATAGACATAAATTTTATTTAAAAACAAACAAGAGCTGTTTTCCATTTAAATCCAGTAAATGTCACTTGTCTTACCTCATTGGATCAGCCATCAACATTGTACAAAGCTTCTAAGGTCTGTAAACCTTCTGTTTATAGTACAGATATATGCAACTGCAGATTATTAGAATTATCCTGGAATAGTTCAGGGAGGTTACATTAGGTTACATGAAATATTAACAATTATTATACAAATACCTAACACATTAGAGTGCTGCGATCCTAGAGCAGGAAACTGAGGAGCTGACCCAAGCCAGGGAACAGCTCTGAAAGGATTATTGCACTTATTTTTAGTATCCTTCAGGATTTTAGTCGAGCAACATGAACACAAAGACCTCAGACCTGCTCCTAGATACGGAGACACATGTAACTACTCGTCTGCTCTGAATGGTCTGTGCTGCACACCTCATGTACCCAAGCCTTCAGTCTCTACACCAACACAGCATCAGGTACTGAGGCACACTTGTGTCTGGCATAGTGGGGCACAGAGCTGTAACTAACCTTGAAGTGCTGCATTTTTGCATGATTTGTACAATCACCTTGTGTGTACTCATCTCTGTACTCAGTAATATTGTTTCAAGCACATTCATATCCCCCTCACCATAAGATCCTTAAAATCAAATTCACAGGTATGTGCATGTACACACTACTCCCACCTAACAGTACCAGAGGCTACTCAGAGGTACTTACTTGGAAAGAACCTTCCTATGGAAGGTTCTGTTCAATTACCATATGAACAGCTCAGATTCTAGTCTAACACTGGGCTAAAATGCACTATTGTAATAAGTACACAGAAATCCCTGAATACTTCAGCATATAGCAAGACAAAAACAAATTTAACAGTAAGGAAATGACTTGACTTTCTTTGCATACCCTCAGTTCCTGAAGTAATGGTTAAACAACTATGTACTGGCATCTATGAGAATACAATCATTTCAACACATATATATACTGTAAACCTGAAAACCAATACTTAGAAACTTCAAGCACGGAGTGCTTCTGGTTGCTAAGGCCATGATTCTGTAACAAAAATGCATACAGTGCACCCATTTGATCCTTGCAGATCTCAATGGGATGCTATACGTTGTATGATTGCCCTGCAATAAATCCTTCTTTTCAGTACTTGCAAAATCAGAAGAAACAACTCCTCTATAAAAAGAATGATACACTGTCATATCTTACATAGAGCAGAATTTGTTTGCTGAAGTGTCCCATGGGAGTAATTCTCTTGATAAAGCTGTAAAACAAAGATTAGAGAGTGCAGGAGCCCACCTGCACAAAAATCCTCACCTACATAGTCCCCATAGTCTTTGTAGGCAATTGATATGCCACTACCCTTCTATGAAAACTGAGAGAAATATATTGAGTTGCAGATTTATAAAAAAAAAAACGCAGAGTTAATACAGGTGTAAGTACCAAAGTTCTTGACAATACTTTCAGATACCTTGGCCCCTTAATGCAGACAGCTCTGTCAGATTAAAAATATTTTAAGTACTTAATTACGAACATTGAACCAGTAAGCATGTCTAAGTGAGAGATGTATCATGATAACAGAATACTGCAGAGTAATCTTCTGGATGCACATCCCAAGAACTTTGTTTAAAATCAGAGCAAGATTTCTCTTTTTTTTGTTCAGTAGACAAAAGATCTCCTGAGGTCATTGATGTTCAATCAAATGACACTATAAATATAATAACACCTCCAGCATCCCTTATTTCACTTCAATACTCCGCATTTTCTGTAAAGCGTTTAATACTAAAGTTCATAAATTGAAGGCTCTGTATAGCTTCTTATGCTATAGTTATGTTCCTTATACACAGGGTATCATTTTTCCCTACAATACTCAAGAAATAACTATGTAAGAACAACTCTATGAAGTTTGCACAGTTAGGCACTCAAGACTGAAAAAGTCACAGGCAGAAAATGAAGTGTCCTCCCTTTGCATACATCAAGGGGCAAAGTCCTTAACTACACAGACCAGTTTTATCACAGCACTTCCTTCCCCTTCTGTTCTGAAGGTCAGAGGCAAACACAAACAAGGCAATCTCAGTTCATGTTCAGGGAATTGTGAAAGGCTTCTTAGGATCTTTCTGGCTTTAAAAAGGTGGTGGCTGGAAATCTTTGGGGTATTTCTGCTCAGACAGACTTAATGCCTACTTGAATGATCTGGGTTACTCAAAAAATATCCATGTATATAAGTTCCTTTCCTCACAAGTCAGCACAGAAGGAGAAGTACATCTTCCTTCTTCTCTGCTTCTTTAGGATGGAAAGAGTCTAATCTTTTTCCATGGGTACCAAGATCCCTAACTGCCACTCTATTTGATCCCAAGAACCAGTGCTACCTGGAGAAAAAAAATGGATGATGCATTGCCATGATGGGCATTAGCAAAACAGAATACAAGACATTTTGTCTATGCTCTGAAATCCTTAAAAACTTCATCATTTAGAGTTATAAGACTTGATTAAAGTCCTGTAGCGTTTTGACACTCAAACTGTAGTCAGCCTTTTGCCTCATAACATTTAATCAGAAATACATTAAAGGCAGTGGATAATATGTACATTTTCAAACAGAAAATACATACAGAAGTTTCAGAGTATTTTAGGACTGTAGGACGTGTGAATTGTCCCTGCATTATTTTTTAATTCATACTCTGCACAACTTGCTGGGTACTATCGTTTGACTTGAACAGAGAATCAGAAGAGGCTACTCAGGGAGAGCAGACAGTTCTTCGGTAGAAGCTGGGAAAGATCTTAATAGTGAAATTCCTACTTGTTGGGCTTCAGCCCAGCCAAGAGACTGGCCTGCCTTAAGTTTCCGCTGATTATCAAAGGAACATAAAACTGAGAGACTTACAATAGAGAGCAAAGAGAGGAAACAGCTGGAAAGAAGCATCACGACTGCCTTTGTCTCTGAGATCAGCAACAGGTGACTGCATTGTGCAGATTCTACCCAAAACTGGCCAAGAAGCATCAAAGTTCAAGTAAGACCCAATTTGAGATGCCTGGTGACTTCTTCTCTGATGGCTTTGCTAATAAGGCAGTGCTTTGTGGTAAAGACACTGCTTTTCAGCTGTCCAGAGGCTTTCCAGTTGTTGAATCCAGCTGGGAGAGTCATCTTATTACAGCTGACCAACAGAGAGCTTTCAAACTGAGAACCAATTTGAGACATCAAAGGGATCCCTTCCCCCAGATTAGTTGTAACAAACGAGTCAAGAAAAGGGAGAATTTAACAGGGACTAAAAGAAGGCTAAAGTGCAACTTCCCTTGTATCCAAAAGCTGTGGATAAAGTTTCTTTTTAAGTTAAAACTTTGATTCAATGTACAGTGATTCCCAGCTGTACAGGACATGATATATGCTATCCATTTTTAAGTGCCTCCAACAAAGATGCTACTCTAAGGTAAAAGATACTGTGCAAATACCATCATTAATCATGACCATAGTTCCTAAAAAAATACGCACTAGGGTAAATACCGTGTTTTTGAAATAATTTCTAGTAATTTCCTAAATGGAAAACAAAACTTAAAGCAAACTTAAAAATTCTGATGTTCCAAGGCCTTTTAGTTGTTACACTTTAATTTTTTTTTTAATACTGGATGAATTTTAAAAAGTAGATAAGCTTTTCTGTGCAATCTGTCTGGAAAAGATAATGAGTTTCTTAACTTTCAATATGCACAATTGTTTTAAAGAAACACACCTGGCTGACTGCTGATAAACTGAGGTTGAAAAAACCAAAATTCATTAAGCTAACAGAAGCCTAATCTGATGCATTTGCAACAAGCATAGTCTCATGAACTTACACTAGATGGAAATTTTAGCCTAAATGAAAACGCAATGAATAATTTGCTTCATTCGAAGTGAAACTAAGATTTTTCAGATCTCAGACTCATGATTTGAGCTCATCCTTAGCTTTTGTGGTGGTCCCCCCTGAAAGAGTATCCTTATCAAGGTTATCTTGTAGATCTGCTGATGTATCATTTGAAGGATTCTCAGTGTTACATAAATCTTCCTCTATAAATCCTGGGTGATTTCCACAGTCATTGTTCAGATTTTCATCATCTTTTTTTGAATGAGAAACGTCCTCCTTTCTGTCTATATTATCATGAATTTCTGATTTTGAAAGCTGACTGATATCAGTGTCACTGTTCTTTTCACTGTTGTTCTGCCCAACAGCATCACAGTTCACTTCTTGCTCATCCTGATCATTTTCTTCCCCATTTTTTGTGAATTCTATCTTTCTTTCTTCAGTTATTTTACCAGCTGAGCTTCCACTTGCCGATGTATTCTTAGGCTCTTTCAGTTTCTTATGTTTAGAAATATGAGTATTGGGAATAGAAACTGGAGATGCTGGCTTTTTATTTGCTTTGCTTCCTTCTGATTTCTGTTTTCTTGGGGGTCCCCAGATAAAATGCTCTGAGGGTGTATAATGTTGCTGGGCAAATCTCAGCAGTTTCCTCCTTTCTCTTCGGTCTCTAATAGTATACACAAAATATTCTAGAGCACTTTGCTTAATGTTGGGAATGGTATCTTCCACAAGAGCTTCATGCAGGATAAATTTTACCAGGGGAGATTTGAAACTCTCATATCCAAGTTCGCCAAGACTTTTCAGAATTCGAGTGATTCTCAAGTAGTTATGTTGAGACCTTTGAAAGAAATGGGTAAAAAAATTCTATTGAATCAGGAAAACAAAACCACTTTAAAAATACAGAACTGGAACTGCAATTCCTCAGTCCTTTTTATCACTTCAGGTATATACTTCAGACTTCCTGTATTTTAATTTCTCAAAGGTGCTGAGCTTACTAGCACCTTCTTTGCTAGGATTCTATGAGTGAAAATTAGTGTTTGTAAAAAGCGCTGGGGGAGAGGGCTGAGAGAAAATAAAATCAAATATGTACTGATTTTAATTCCTTTCGCTGTATGAGAAGGGCAACAAAGTTGGTGAAGGGTCCGGAACCTGTAAGTCCTATGAGGAGCAGCTAAAGGTAATGGGGTTGTTTATTCTGGAGAAACGAAGGCTCAGGGAAGCCCTTATTGCTCTCTACAACTGCCTGAAAGGAGGCTGAGGCAGTGGGAGGGTCAGTTTCTTATTCAAGGCAACAAGTGACAGGTCAAGGGGAAATAGCCTCAGGTTGCACCAAGTGGAGGTTCAGGTCGGATATTAGGAAAAATTTCTTCCCTGAAAGAGTGGTTAAGTTTGGAACAGCCTGCCCAGGGAAGTGGTGGAATCACTATCCCTGGAAGTATTCAAAAGATGAGTAGATGTGGCACTTAGTGCTATGGTTTAGTTGATATGGTGGTGTTTGCTCAAAGACTGGACTCAGTGATCTCAGAGATATTTTTCCAACCTTAATGGTTCTATGCTGTTCTCTTTCTGGGGAGAAAACCCAGTTCCTTTGTAAACGAAAGGGGTTGTAGTGTATTTATAGTGTAGCTACAGAACTGGGTTCATTGCACTTCATTAAAGTTATTTAAAAGCTGGGTCTCTAGTCTAGACTAGCACCTGCACTACAGTCAGTGCTGGGGGAAAAACAGGCACCTCTGGAAAGTAAGTCCCACTGTTGTAGGAAATATTTAAGAGAAAATTAATGAATTGTCTTCTGGAAGTGCTTCTGAAAAGGTCTTTTAAGTTTGAATTTTAGATGGATAAAATTAGGTAAAGAGAGTCCCAAATCCTGACTTAAAACTGTAGCTACTCACTGGAAAGAATAGGAGTAAAAACATGCAGTAACATTTGGGCTTCCTGAAAACTTGTTTTATCTGTGGCCTCAGCCTGAGCCCACACCCATATTGGCTCATATAATGTTTAAGTAAAATTATTAACAGGTTATTCCCACTATTCACCTGGAATCCATCAGCAATTGTACAAACAAACTTTTATCATGACAGGAGACCAAAATACTGCAAGAAAACAATCTGCAGCTCTAAGGTCAGAGATACTAGGAAAGCGAGCACAAGATCTGAAAAGAGGTTTTGCTACAATTAATCTGTATGAGACAAAACTCACTGCAAACTTAGGATCCACACAATACCAATGAAAAGCAACTGATATAATTTGCTGAACATGGTTTTGACGTAACATGCCAAGGTTTGACGTAACATGTTTAAACCTTTCCAGATCAGCATTTCAATTAAAATATTTAAATACAAAGTATTTCATGTTTTGAGGAGGAAGGGAAATGTTGTTACTTAAGTTTCATACATATGTGGAGAATTTGATCTTTCTCAAAAAGAAATGTAAATACAAAGATAAGCCACTTGGTTTTTCCAAGTGAGAAGCAGTACTTTGGGACTGGGTGAAAACAAATTCAGTAGCACGACAAATTAGTTTGGAGCTGGGATCTTCTTCAGCACTATCTAAAGTTTTATTTTCATGGAATTCAATGATGTCAGTCCAATTGGTAATGGGTGAGAAGAACAATCAAAAAAAGGGGAAGGAGGAATGTGTACAGATAGATGCACAAACCAGGCATCAACTATTATTTTTCCCTTTTTTTTCCTGGCAGTCTTTGGAAAAAATATCTTTGCTTTCTCTAGAAAACAAAAGGATGAAGAGATTCTATAGTAATTCTAGCAAGTGAAGTGCATGCCATTACTTACTCATTCAAATGCTGAAATCTTTCTTGCCAGTTAGCAGCTCGTGCTACGTTTCCAGTTTTATCAATTAGCTTTATTCCAAAAAACTCCAACATCATTTTGTAAGCCAAAAGGAATCTTCTAATTGCTTCTTTTGTTTTCTTGAATTCCTAACAGACAAAGAATATGTCCAAAATTCTAAGTGGCACTAAAGCAAGTACTTCTGCATTGTATAAGACAACTCTACATAACAAAAAGCAGTTATGTATTAAAATTACTGTAAAGGTTTGTATGGAGCTCAATTTGTATTACCTCAATTTCATATGTAGTTAATTCTTTAGCATAGAAGTTCAGACCTTGTTCCCTCAGTGGAAAAAGCCTGTTAAAAGAAGAAGTGCATTATGGCTCAGTACAAGAACACTTAATCAAATTAATGCTTTGAAACAGAAATAGGTAATAATTGACCAACCACTGTATGTAAGTGTGGTTATGTTCCAGTTTTTCATAGTCTCCTTTCCATTTATTTAGGACTTCTTCAATATAAACCCCTGCACAAAAATAATTTGAAAAAAAAGTTAAGTAGCCATCAAAATCAGCACTCAGCTACATAGAGTATATGCATGTTAAAATAATGATAGAACATGTGCTTTAATTGTCTTTCACATACTATGTAAAATAAGGTCTATTGTAGCCATAAATAAATTAATTTCAATTTAAAACTAGTTTGGTTACTAAAACTTAATTAAAAAATAAGGTACTTAAAAAATCTCAATGTAAACAAAACCAACTGACTTATACTGGGTTACTAAGTAAAAGTACTGGTGAAAGTATGTGACAGCAACCTATGTAAAACGTATCCAAGAGTTCTCATGTCATAGATCCCTTTCTCACACTGACTGGGAATTAACAAACTGCTTCCATAAAGTACTGCACAGTGAATCACCTGTTACTGCTTTTACAAGACAGAACTCTGTAGCTATCCCTCTATCAATTCATCCATCTATCCATCTAATCTTCATAGAACAAAGCCTCAACTCTTCCATATCAGGGATCTCTCCAGCTGCAAATACCATTATGATTGGAAAACCTTTCTTAATTAACAGCAGCTAAGCACCACATTGAGACTGTGCTCATGAAATTCAGTCACGGGCCAGGGCACATTTCCAGGTACTACACAGATATACAAAGTACATAAAAAGGATGATCCTTGATCCCAAAACTGTGCAATATCTTTCCATGAATGAGCACTATATTTGTCTGTTTCTTTTCTGAAAGCAACAACAGTTTTCTATTCTGAAACCAACAACAGCTGTACAGCGTCTCCCAAAGTCAAATAGCACAGGAGCAGCCTAAAAAACCCGAAGTCCCATGTATATAGTCTCCTACTATACATTTAAGATGTCTCTTTGCCCAGTGAAAATTTCCGTTTGGTTCTCAACAGCAAAGGAAAACACATTTGATACTTTTATTTAAGAGGTGAAGAAAGCAGCTAATCTAAGGGGCTGCCAAGTACATGGAGTTTTCAGTGTAGGCAAAGCTGGAAAAGGACCTTGGAAAGAGGGCCTCCACCATCACTGCGTTGTATCCAACTTATTATTTCCAGCTTGAAAAAAACTATTGGAAGTCTTGCTGCTCAGTCTCAGGGCAGAGAGAAAAACAGGCTAGCTCTGATCCACAACCACAAGCTAAATCTGTAGGTCATAGAACTAAACTTCAGATCTAGTATTGCCCTAGAAAAGTTTTGGGGTTTTTTTTAACAACATTCTCCAGTATTTCAGTCCTTAACCTGGTACTAAGCTCCCTCCGAACACCCTCACAGATACATAGACCTGGGTCAAGGCGGTGGTTACTCCTTCCCATTCTCAATACAAACTTCTGCATTATCAGAGCTCACAGCCAACAACACATCAGCCTCCACTGCTTATCAGCTACCTTTGACATTACTAACTGTGGTTTTCTCCTAGAATACTAAGAGAAATGTTATTCTTTACAGATTTGGGGAGGGAAGCCTTTCTATAGCTTTCATGACTATCTCTTCTTGTAGCTAATCCTCTTGAACTGGTCCTTCATTTTGGACTCTAAAGGAGTTCTTCCCCACAACATTTTCAGTCTTTTAGTTTCAGAGCCATATGGTTCCCAGGTTCACACAGACCTCAGTGCCCCTTGCCTTCTTTCTCTCTCTGTTCTCTGTGTAACGTCTCTCAAATCTGCTACTTCTTTTCTGGCAATTCACAGACCCACCTCTTCTTGCAGTCAAGCTAAAATTGACTAAAAGCATCTGCCTGTGGGTATCTAGATAGAGCTCAAGTCGGTTAAAGCTAAAGTCTTATCTTTCTTTCACAACCTGAGTTATTCTCTCATTTGCTAAGGGTATTACCATTATCTTGCCTATAAACAGTTCTCATCTTCAACTTTCCTATATGTACATTTTTACAACATTCTGTGTCGCATTCCTTTCCATCCAGCTTCCTATCTGAACTCTCACACTTTGCATCTCAACTTTTTTCCTGACCTTGAAAAGTGCTTTCTTGTCATGTTTACACCTACCCTGAATGCTGGAAGCATCATCTTTCTAGACTGTTACTTTTTTATACTCATCCATTTGTTTTTGTTTTGCATTCTTCCATTGTGAAACCATGCTCTGTAACATCAAACAAAAACTATACACCTTCATTTCCAAAGCCTTTGTGACCTGTCCATTACTACCTTATCAGAACTCATTTGTTGCTATGAGACTGATCCTGCTTCTGACAGGATCCTGCCTCAGAGGCAGCCTACACATCTCACTCCTTCTGCACTCCAACGTGCACTTTACTATTTCCTACCAAGCTGCTCTCATGCTGAGAGGATCCTTCTGCAAATACCTTCAAAGTAACCTTGTCATCATTCTTTTGAGACTCAGAAAATCTTAATTTTGGCCTTCAGTTTATCTTTTTTGCTAATGGCTAAGCTCTCATGTGCTGGAGACTTCTGTGTATCACCCTAACCAAGATTGCTTTATTGCCTCCTCCTGCTGCCCAATCTGTCTGCTATCCTATTGTCTCTCATATGTCCACTGCAAACTCTCTAGAGGAGGGCTTGTCATCTTTCAGCTTCTGCTGTGTTTGTGCAGAATGCTTCATACCAGGTTCCTGCTCCACTACCAGAACCACTAGGGACACTGAGAGATGGCTTTATTATTGTTATTACAATAATCTCACACAAGATTAAAGCACATTTTTTCCCCTTACACAGTTCTAGGCATAACAACCATAAATCGCTGCCACTCCTATTCAAACAGCAAGTTTGTGCAATACAGTGGAAGAACTTTATCTTTGTTTAATAAAAGGTACTGCCAAAAAACATTGGTACTAACAACACCTTGTACTACTTCATCCTGACAATGTCTAAGAAAAGCACCACCTTACTAGAATGAAAGCTAACTCTGTTTTAAGCACAAACAGCTCTCATGCTATCAATGTGCTACTCCAACATGGGAGGTTCATGTTCTACAATATATTACTATACACCTTTAATGTGCCTCAATTATCACCACTGTTTCAATTTGCTACTATCATTAGTGAGCATTCTTTTGTTATCACTGTTTTGTCACAGCTTACTCACCATCAGGTTTAAATGGAATTTTATTTTTGTAAAATCGGAGATTGCACAAGTCATTTTGATACCGAAGATCTTTAAAGTTCTGCTAAAAGAAAGGAAATAGGACATTATCAGCCTACAAAAACCTACCAAGACTATCCAGAAAGTGACACTGCACTCTGAAAAATTTAAGGACAAAGATTTCAGAGTCTTAGGAACAACAGAGTCCTACTCATGCACTTAAAAACTCAGTTTATGGACCTGGAAGTTCTTTCTGGCTGATACCTTCCCCTACTGAGGCAGCAGTAAGCATAGCAGCACCCTCCCTTCAGTCTCAAGGAACGTGACACACAAATAATCAGTCAGGCAAACTCTATAATCTACTGTCTTTGATATCCAAGGCACAAGTCGCTTCCTGGGCTCCTACCACAGCTCCTAGGCTTACACATATCATGTGTCTGCATGTTTGCCTGGGATGAAAAGGCATTGCTTTTCTCCCACTCACAAATGTAATGCTTCCATATCAGCTTTTTGGTACTCATTTCTTGTACTTATTGAACAACACAAAGGTTTAAGAATGTTTTTTTACTGAAGAGGCAATTTTAAACCATAAAATATTCTTACTGGATACTGGTGTCGGTACTTGTATAAATCTCTTGCTGCGTAGAAGCTTCTCTTTGGCTTGGCTGTCAGCTCAGTTCCATCACCACTCTGAAACAGTTAGAAAGCAGATAATCATCAAACACAACCCCCTAGGTAGCATATTTATATTAATATAATATTAAAATAATTACTTTTCATTACGGATTTCAGCAATGTAAACAAACATAAGAGCACATATTTGCCTCCTGTGTGGTCAAATACTGAAAATTTCCCTGCTCAATATTTAACACACTTTAAACCTAAGTTTAAAAAATTAATCTAAAATGCAAAAGCAAGACTATGAATTGTCCTTTCAATGACGTTGAATGTGAATTAAATCAAAAGTCTGATTGTCATTTCCAAATGCAAGACTTCAAAGTAATCTGGCAAGTGCTAATACAAGATGGAATAAGTAACTGAACTTGAAAATGCAGAGACACCACCAATTTTGAGGAGGAAATCATACTATACGAAAAAAAACCCAAAAAAACAACTAAAAAAAGTCATGTGTACATAGTCTCAATTGCTATTATTGGACCCTGTGGAAGAAAATTAATAGTTACTAAAACAATTTTATTCTACTCGTTGTAATATGTGTGTAATAGGTTAAAGTCAAGCTTAAAAGAGGAAGTTCTCTGGAACTGCACTTGGCATTTGCCGTTCTTATTGCCATCCCATAGCTTAACAACTGTACATTAATGACAAACAAGCAACTATGTTCATTCCTCCTTTCACAAGACCAGCTTTGACCATACCTGCAAGCAAAACACACTTGTTTGAACAAGAAACACCCCTTGGCACTTGGTTATCTGGCACGAGTATCACCACGTAACAAGCAGAAAAGGGAAGGACGCTTAGACATACTTAATTTTGTATGGTCTCTGAACCAAAACACGATATATCTAGCAACCTAAAAAAAGACCCAGCTGCTCCACCCTACATGCTGTTCTAACTCAAATAAAATTATTGCCAAAAGAACACTTTATTTCTTTAAGCTCAGCATTTAAGCTTCCTAAAGAAGAGAAACTCGCTCTGAAAATTCGTCACACCCACCGAGGAGTCACAATTCCATTGCCACATAGGATCAACTATTCAGATTTTTATCCTGTCTAATGAAGAGGCCACGTTAAATGCTCCATTTAATTTAAAACACAGCCTTCCCTGGAAACAGCAGCAGCGGGAGCGTCAACGACACCAAGGCCTCGATTTTCTCCCGATAATGACAGGGGAGGGGTGGGGAGAGATAAAAACGGGCTCGTCCTTAGTGGAGATGCAGTGCTGGGTTATCCTCAGCCGCTCCGGGCGCTGGCAGGTGCCGCCGGCAGCAGCCCGGGCCCGCCAGTGCCGCAGAGCAGCGGGAGCGGGGCTGCCCGGACCGCGGGGGCTGCTCGGACCGCGGCTCAGAGCGGCTCGGTCCGCCCGTCCCCGCTCGGCCGGCGGGCCCGTGGGCAGGGCAGGGCGAGGCGGGGCCGCGTCCGGCGCTGCCGGTACCTGCTCGGGGCTGGCGCCGTCCGCCTCTGCCCGCTCCGCGTCCTCCTGCGCTGGCGGGGCCGGCGGCGGCTCCCGGGGCCGGCAGTCGGCGGCGGGCGGCTCGGGCGGCTCTTCCCCGCCTCCCGCGGCGGCGCACACCCCCTCCTGCCGCCGCGGCTCCGCCGCCTCGGGCTCCGAGTCGGTCTCCCAGGTGGAGTCGCAGTCCTCCACCGTGGTGGGCTCCTTGAAGCTGACCCCGCTCAGCAGGCTGCCCATCGGCCCGGAGGCCGCGGAGGCCGAGGGCTGGGAGCGGCCGCGGGCTGCCTACGGCTGCGGCATGGCGGGGCGGGGCGGCGGCGGCCGGGGCTGCTCCCCCGCCCGGCCCCAGCCCACGGACACGCGCGGGGCGGAGCTGGAGGCTCCGGGATTTCCACAAGAAACACGCGCGCCCAGCCCTGGCGGCGGGCACCGGGCAACACCCAACTCGGGGCTCGCTCGTCGCCGCCCCGGCACCGGGCAAGCCGTGCTCGAGGGGAGAGCGGGACTCTCCCCTCCGAGGAGGTGTGTCCCGCTGGCGTTTCACTTCCCGGAGGCGACCGCGGTGTCCCCTGAAGGCTTACGAGAAAAGCCAAGTGGGTGCGGGTGTTCATCGAGAAGAGTGGGGATGGCGGCTGCCCCAGAGCAGTGGTCTGGGGAGGAGATGCTCTGAGTGACGGAAGTGGTCGTGCTACCAGCAGTGTGCCTGCTCCGGCTGTCCACTAGACATGGAAACGGGTGCGGTGAGGTAGACCTTAAGGAGTATACAGGTACCAGAGAAGGCAGGAATGGAGGTGGCAATACTGCGGTAACCAGCCAGTTTTGGCTGCTTCTAAAATTCCTGCGAGTTTGGGGATGAAACTGACATGATATTCAAGGACAATTTGAAGGGGCAGTGACAGTGTATTTTGTATTTGGCTAGTACATGCCTTTTGGATAGAAATACTGCCAGAAGTGAACACATGATGAGTTGACAGCTTAGCATATTGTTCCAGTGCCTGCTCTCACCCTCATGTCTAAAAATGTGTTCTCATTTCTAACCAGGGTTGGGAGGCTTCAGTTCACACCCAGGAATTTCTGCCTTCTCCTTAAAGACAATTCTGTGGTGTCTGGTGACCACTCTTAAAAGATGTGGATTATCATCAAGTCATGTCAGTACTTTTCTTGGTAAACGAAACAGGTTGAGCTTCAACCTCTCGCCATAAATTCCCTTTCAAATTCCCTCACTCAAAGTTGTTCTTTTTTGGTCTGCTGTGTCTTGAATGTTTTAGCATCTGTTTCAAGTCCAGGTACCAACATTTTAACTGGATGGCAGGGTCATCAGTATAGAGGTGATTTCATCTATATATTGTTTCCCTATCCACTCTCTATAAACTGAAAGATCATTTTAAGTCAGGTTGCCACAGTGTCATGCTTAGATGCACTCATGTCACTCTTGCACAGGTGACATAACCTTCAGGTTCATTTGAAGCACGTTAGCTGCACGCACTGACAACAAACACAAGAAATTACTGGGAATGCCCTGGTTTGTGAGACCTTTTTTCATGCAAGTGTATTTGCAGTAGCAGCTCACCTAGATAGTCACAGCAGCATGGCTGAGCCATGAGCCTGTGATACAGCTCAGTCTACTCCTGCTGCCCATGCCCCTGCTGCCTCCCACCATCACCTGCCTTGGCCAAGACATTTCTCCTCTTCTGTGCCCTTCATGGAAATCAGTGAAGCCCCCTCAGCATTTCCAATACCCCTTAGTCACCATCATGCCAGCTGCTTTCCTTCTCAGGATCCAGCTACTCCCACTCAGTCCAAGATCAAAGCTGGTGGCCCGAGCCAAGACATCCCCTCCAGCCCCAACCCTGTAGGTTTTCAAAGTCTTCTGAACTTTTTTGATATGTAATATTAAGGAATGCATGTAGTATACAAGTTTGGTCTCATTTTTGCCAGTGAACATAATTTTAATAAAGAATAAAAAATACCCATCAAACAGGCACAAGAAAGGTTATAAGAGGGCAAGCAGTAAGACTAGATGCTAGGGCTCCAGTTGGGGGAACAGTCTTTTATAGCACTCATGCTTATGTATCACGTTTTATGTATCACATTTTTGGAGAGTTCCGTCTTCTTTGACCTCATTTGGGGGAAAAGATTTCTTTCCTGCTTCCACAGTATCTCCTCCAATGTTGTTGGCATAAAATGAAGGAACTGACTTAAGAAATTCTGATGTCTGGTATACATTTGAACTACCAGCTGACCAGCTACTTCCATTGGCCAACATCTACTGCCCAGTGTAGACTAGCTCTGCTTCCTCTCCCCTGCTACAGCTTTTATCAATGTTCCTTCACTGGGATTGTGTTTATATTATGGACAGTGGAGCCTCAAAAACATGACTTGCATGTGCATCAAAAATCAGGGGAAGGTTTTGATGACATTCAGTTTGCATGGCAGTTAATCCCACAAACTAAAGATCTTCCTGCAAGAAAGCTCAATTTCTTGTGGAAATAACTGCACCTTATAGAAAGCTCAAGTTTTACCTGAAGAACAAGGCTGTCATCCAAGTCTCAAAGCTGTTGACTAAATCTCATAGCAAAATTTTAGGTGGATTTTTAAAAGATCTGAATCTCAGAGCACTGATAAGAACTGGGAGACAAATGAACTGGTGGGAGTGCTCACCAAGCCACTTCCCATCATTTACCATCAGTCCTGGTTAACCAAGGAGGTCCCAGATGACTGGAGGTTAATCAATATGATGCCCACCTACAAGATGGGTGCCTCGGGATAACTTTATGAGGAGTAGTCTATTCCTTTATCATCTACTGTATGCCTAGAAATGGTTACTGTAGCTTTAAGGTGGGTCAGGGGGAGGGGGGAGCCTTGGGGCTCTTCTGCGGGCTTTTTCAAAGCCTCACTCCCCTGGTGCCTTGCAGACTCCATCATTTTTTTCTGCTTAGCTAGCTTGGGTTTTGTTAGCTTAGTCAATAAGGGTTTTTTTACTTTTCATGGCCTTGGAGAGGCTGCTGCAGCGATCCTTGGGTGGTTTTTTTTTCCGAAGTGAACAGTAGGGTTTGGTTTTGGTCTGAGATCTGAGAGAATAACCAACGGGAGAAGAATTGGCTGGGGGCTGCTCTGTCTCGGCCCCAGACCTCGAAAAATGCCGAGCCAGTGAAAGAAAGGACACCAAATCCATCTGCTTCACCTGCTGTGAAGAGGGGACCAACACCAGAGATTCACCAGGTTCCCATCTGTTTTGCTGGAGCTGCTGTGTGAACCTTTTGGGTTTTTTCGCTTTTTTTCCTAGAGACAGGAGCCGGCACCATTTTTTTTCTCCCCACCAGGTTGCCAGCCATTGTGGGTTTTTTTTCTTTTTTTCTTCTCTGGAATTTTGTGGGTTTTGTTCCAATGGTGAGGGGGATCTGCCCTTTGCCACATGTATGTATTTTTCTTGCGAGTAATGTCTTCTTTCAGGGTTGTGGCTTATTGCTGGCTCTGGTTGTGAACTAGAGGCAGTCGGGATTCATGAAGAGGCCCTAGCACGTTAAATAGCTTTGTAGTGTGGTATTTGAAAGCTTGAACAGATTCCCACAAGACATACCTTAATTAGAAAAAAAATGAATTCCATTACCTCACAGTCATAACTGGTAGTCATTTTTGCAAAGGTAGTGAATTTATGGCACTTGAGTTCACTGAAGTATTCCAGTACAATGGAAGATGACTAAATGCTGAAGCCAGGAGGACCTGTTTCAATCAAGTAGTTTGACTGTCACATAACAGGTGAAAAACAACAGAAGACCTAGGGGACTGCGAATCACTGTACATCAAATACAGACTTTCATAATGCTTATAAAAAATAAGCACTTGACTTCTGATTATATACATTTATATACATCTTAAAGAGCATAGATTAGTCAAAGCCGCATTTTTTTTCTTTGACGAGGACATGGTTTTATGAGGCCTTCAAAGTAGAAACCACACTGCTTTCTCAATGCTGCATGTATGTTGTGTGATAACTGTTAAAAAGTTATTTTAAATTAGGTAATTGTAATACTTTTATCATTATCTTGGAGGATGCTTTGAATAGGATACCAGAGAGGTCAATTAACAACTGTGGAGAGACTTACCAACCTAATATTAAGGTGATATAAAGCTGGGAGGGATTATGCATCTGTAGAGGATATAGCAGACTACAAAACCACTTTGATAAATGACAGAGGAGGGTAAAATAAATAACATTGGTAAAATGAAATTTAGTCGAGCTAATGTAAAATGATTCATAGTGGATATTTAAACATACAAAGGTAGATTTAGGAAATGCAGAAAGGCATTGATATGACAGACACGTATAACAATGTTTTGTATGCAGTAGCTGTGGCTGGTATTTTAATGGGGTTTGTTACCTCATTTGCTTATTTTTTTGACTATATATGGTGAATTTTAATTCTTTTCTTTAGTCCATTGATGTCCTGGATTGCTAAATGCCAAGCTTGATGTAGTAGCTATAGAAGGTGAATCTGATCTATAAAGTTCTCCATAATTTCCCTCTAGTGAGTGTCACTGGAAATGATTAACTAACTGTAAACTCAGAAGTCAGGTTGCATATTTGCCTAAATTTGTTTCTATTGAAATCTGAAATTAATTTAGAGAGAAGAAAAGACTCCACATAAATCATGCTAGACATGACAGATCAGTGTATTAAGCTCAGTAAAGCCAGTGGAAGTTCTCTCATTTTTGCTGAGTTATGACTACAAAGCTGAAGACCTTAACTAAAGTCCTGTTCATTGGACTGTCTTGCACTACAAGTCTGTAAAAAAGTCACTTCAGAATAAATTAATAGAAGAATGTTTTGCTTTAAAGTGATCTGTCTAGGTGTTCAGAGATGCAGTCTCAGTGTAGTCCTTAAGCCTCTAAGATTCTGCTTGCTGTCTTTCAAATAGAGTGTAAGACTGCAGCCAGTTTCTTGAGAGAAAACTGATCCACTTCTAGGATGCAATATGGTCTAAATGAATTGCTGTGCAGAAACACTTGATTTATAGCTGGAATCCTACATCACCCTTGTGATGGACTGGAACCAGGTACTCAGGTTGGCACTACCAGCTCTTCTGTAGTGGGCTTGTCTACAGTGCATCAACAGGTCAGCTGCCTGACATCACTGATAAGAAATGACATTCACTTGCCAGAAGTTCACACAGGATTAGGTGATGCCTTTAAGTATTGCTGAAGGGCTCCTGGACTGCACCAGGCAAGCTAGTAATTTTGGCAGTGGAACCCAGTAAGATTGTTCTCCCTGAAGACAAACTGAGAGCGTGATGCAGAAGCCCAAATGCAGGTGTCCAAGTGCCTTTGGAGATCCCTTAGTGTATCCATCTTCTGCTGCAGAAGGGCGATGGTGCTCCACAGGCTCAGGAGGTCCCATGGTGTGGCTGCCAGCCCCATGAAGATATTTTGGCTACTCTAGGTCATCTCCAAGGAAATTGTGCACCTACTATGTGTATGCTTATATATAGGCATAGGCTAGCTACATCTGTATGTGACTGGTTGGTTGGGTGAATCACTTTGAAAGCTGCTGGTCCGTATTGACCAGAGCTCCATTTATCTAATGGACTATTACACCACTTGTTATCTTTTGGCATACATCTCTGTGTAAACAACTAAATTTAGGTGTTTCTTTACAAACTTGATCCTGCCCCTAATGTCCCTGAGCATCCATATTTCTGTTGGGAAGTTGTGCTACAGACTCCCCTCTGACAACTGATGTGTCAGAGGGACATTTCTAACCTGACAGCACTCAGTATCTCCTGTCTTGAACTTCTAGAATTGCTAAATGAGGCACCTGTGCCAGATGTAGGACATGACTTGGTGTACTCAGAGTAGGCAAAACCCCCCAAAGCTGTGTGATTTTTTTCCTCTGGGTCATTAAACAGAGACTGAGACTGACATCCTTCTGAAGCCTGAGAAGGCTCTCATTTGGGGACTTTATTTCCTGAGGCATCTAGCCTGTAGACATAAGCCTGAGCTAATCACACAATACTCCTTGTGTACTCCAGCAGGGAAAAATAGGAACCTTCAGAGGATAATCCCTATCATCCTAAAATATTTTAAATATGTAAGCTAAATCGCAGTATCATTTGTTTCTACTGATTATAAAGGAAGACAAGATCTAGTCAAACTCAGGTTTAGACATCAGACTTTCAAGCTGTAAAAATTACATTACATGATCCAGTCCCATACTCTTGATGTTTTCTGAAAATATTGACTTTTGAGTACCTAGCTCCCATAGGAACAGAGAGCATCCAACTGAGCTGGTGGTGAGCATCCCTTTCCCTGGCATAAAGAATATCTATAATCAGGTTATATCATGTAATACACTTCCAGTGAGAGACTGAGAGGACTCTTATTTCAGAGTGTCTGTTGCTAGGTATGCAGAACTCAAGAGTAGAAATCTCTTTAGGAAGAGACAGAGCTTTAACCTTCCTGTCACATCCTATTGAATTTCTTATGCATAAGATCATAACGATAAGGAGATGAACAAGAAAACTGCCTCCTTCTCGGTCTCTGAATGAATACCCAGCCTTTGGCCCTCTGATGAACGGAGAAGTATGAAAGACTATAAGATCAGAGCATCACACTACCCTAGTAAGTCATTTGCTGTGCTTTATTTCCTTACCTAAACACAGCAGAAGTTGTACAGAGCCTCTTCTCCATCCATAATGAATAGTAAATTATGAATCCCATTCTGCTCTGCTTGGGTTAAACGGCCTCACTTTAAGGTAACATAAAGTCAGAGCATCCCCTGGGAGTGCAGCTAAGCATTACCAACACAGAGCCATTACAAGTTTGACCCACCTCTGTCAGCTAAAAGTGGAGCATGCACAAGCAGTAATACTTCTGTTTGACTAGACTAGGAGCTCATGCTCTCCCTGGAAAAGATACAGCCAATAAACCACTATTTGAATATCACAGACTCTGCTTGTTCTTTCTTAGCTGAGTTTTTATATTACTGTGTGAATTTATGTAGTCGTGATGGTGCAGCATAGCTATTTCAAAGATCTAATTGACGTCAAGATTGATGTGATTCATAGGAGTCACAGGATCCCTACCAGTGAAAAAAGTCCAGATTAAATGATATGCATTTGTGCAGTTCAAGTTTGCTTCTTGGCACATGATTGTGGATTCCATACACCTCACCAAGGATAATTTGAAAGTGCCTAAAGTCATTGATCTTCGACAAACTCCTCAGCAATTAGTTCCAGCCAGAGGCTGACACAAGACCAAATTACGCAAGTGGGACAACTGCTGGCACTGACTCTGCTGCCACCTGCTTTTCATCTTTTTTCATGTCATGCTTTCTACATCCTCTGTAGAAAACCTATATAAATACATAAACTAGGGAAGAAGTTCATCAGGGAAGCCATTTTTAATTAGGTTTCTGATGGTCCACAGGGTTTTTAGCTTGTGATTAAGGCAAAGACGCATAGATTGAGATACAAAAGCAAGCAAACACACACAACCAGAAACAGAAACTACCAACAATGCTGGCTTTCATGTAGTTATTGCAGGCCCAGTGATTTTCATAACCATTTGGGTTAGTTCACTTAGTTAAAATATTCAGCATAACTTTAAAACACAGGTCCACATCAGCCCTGCCTGTTCGTCTTTGATGGCACCTCGAAACAACCCTTCCCCATGCCTGCCAATCTCTGTGTGACTTCAAGGTGGCCAGGCTGGAGAGAGATGATGGCAGAGTTGAGGAATTCAACTACTTTGGAGTGAGGAGAAGTGAGAGAAACAAGACATGGCCCACAGTCTGTGATTTGAGATGAGACTGAAACATGTTGTACTTTACACAATGTGATCCTTATAGAAAATCCTGTCAGCAGTTGGTGCACACATATTCTGGAATGAAAGGAGTGATTTTTTTTCTCTCTACCTAACTTGTTGCCTCTTTACTATTCCCTATCACAGATTTCCTTAGATCACCACAGGACAGCCTCATGCCATTGTGTTCTTCTGTTCTGAAGAAAACATGTTAGTAGAGCCTTTCCCTGTTTATATCTGTGGTGCCACCAGTACACGAAGTGTACTTGCTATCCCAACAGAGCATGCAAGATGGTAAGCTGAAAGAGATGAAATTCCTCTTCTAGTGACACAGGAGAACTAAGAAGGGATGATTTTTTCCTGATATGACAAATCTGAGTTATGTGCTAACAAATAACAAATGTCCACTTTAGGAATCTGATGCAGTGAACAAAATTATCTGAATACACTGAGCATGTGCACTATTGCAGAATTAGCCCATTTCATTTTGTAACATGCCCTATTACGGTGTGAAGCCGCCTGGCAGTTGGAATACAAGCAGCCTTTGATGGGCTCAGGAAAGACATTGCCATGCTTTCACACTGTTTGACCAGGATGAATAAGCCATCCAAATGGGCTCACTTCTATCCTGAATGAAGAGATGAGTAAATAAGCACATCAACATCCTTTTGCATGTGGCAAAGTGGGTCAGCAAAATATTGCTGGTAATGTGCTAAAATACAGTGAATGCTTTGTACTTTTTGATTTACTGCTCTGTATGAACTCTGTGTGCTTCCTTACATCATAATTAGGGGGCTGCTTGCAGCTGTGTTTGGGAGGAGTCAATTTTTCCAAAGGAAAAAACCCACCTAGGTGAGCTGGGAATTCCAAGATTTGCAGAGGAACAAAGAAATACAGATTACATGTTGATCAATAGCATTGTTAAAAAATACTAAAAGCCAAACTAAAAAAGCCCATATTGTCACTGTAATTTCATAGAGGAAATCAGAACAGTGGATAAAGCTGTTAAGATACCTTGTCAAACATTACATTTGTTACATTAGAGGTCGTTACAAAGCAAAACACAAACCAGGACATGGGCAAAAGAGCACAGCCAAATTCAGGCTCAGCAGGCAGAGCTGAGGACAGACAAAAAAACCAGGAGATACTGTTAACATTGTATGGAACACAGGAGAAAAAAATGCATGATGCACATTTGTGTTCATTAAATAAAATTTTCAAAGAAAACAAGATAAAAAAATAAAGATTGCCAGCCTTGCATGAGTAACAATATTGAGTGCTGTGGATGGGTTTTTTGGTTCAAACTCTGACATGATGCATATCACTCTCATGCAAGTGCTTGCTGTTTCTAGAATGCAATGATCATCTCCTGGTTCTGCTTCAGATGAAAACAATGATTCATTTCTGTATTACATTTCTATGAAATTTGTCACCCTCTAACACCACTCATAGCTGTCCTTAAGCAGGGAAATACTTGACAAATCTGAGCTGTGCCAGAGTGAAAAAATAAAACACCTATGGTAATGTAAACATCATGTTAAGGCTAAAAAGATAGAATAGGAACAATCCTTTTCAGCACCGTGTGTTTGAGCAGACACAGCGGTAGGACGTGTATCTAACTGCTTTGCTGTGTTCTTTCATTTACATTACAAAGGGATGCTTTTGGCAGAAAGTCAGTGTAAGCAGCATTCATTATTCCTTTAAGGGGCTTGATAATTCAGTATGGTAATACGATGCAGGCTGTCAATGCTGTCAACCATCCACCAAGAGATAAATTAAACTTTGTTCCAGCATCAGTATTTCTGAATGCAGCCCTGAGATTAAATGGGATTGGAGAGCTGACCATGGGGTGAGAACTAGTGATGGTTGATAGGTTTGTGAGACATTTTGAGTGAGCCAAAACCAACCAGAAACTAAGTAAAACATGTGAAAGTAGTCATCATTAGCTCAGGGGGGATGAAAATCACAGAAAATGAGAAAAGTGATACAAGCTGACTAAAAACCCCTAAAACAACACAACCAAACCCACCATAAACAACAACAAAAAGAACGAAACACAAACCAATCCTCAAGTATATCTTTGAAGTATGGCTCAAATATGGAAAGGAGAAGTGGGTTTCTCATGCAGCTTTGGATATGTCTAAATGGCTGCTCAGAATACCCTTACAGTCAGGGGCAAAAAAGTGAAACTTTTAGGTAACAAAGCATTTAATCCTTAATTAGCTATTTAAACTAGGTCTGATGAAGTACCTCTTTCTTTGTCTGTTTATAAAGGGAGCACAACTGACTTACTTGCCTACAGACAGAACCACTGAAGATATCTAAAGTCACCTAAGGAATGATTAATCCTCAGCACCTAGAAACATTTTAATTTACATGAGCTTATTCAGCTTGGCCATCTGATGAATGACTAACAAATCGGTTGCTTTAAAAGACTCTTGAAAAGCTGGTCCTGCCAGGAGGGAAGGTCTACACTGCAGTGGTGTCACATGGAAGTCACAGCATAACTCCCACCCAACTTTTCTGCAATGAAGCAGCTGCTGGTCCCCATCCCCACAGATTTGCTCTGTGGGGAACAAAAAAGGGACAGACTGCAACAGCAAGAAATTCAGAACTGTAATCTGACATCAGTGCTTTGAGGCTACATCTATATTAGTGTTTTAGCCTGGATCAGAAGAGAGCAGAGTTTTTAAAGATAATTTCCCAATTCTTCCCCCTTCTGGTCTTTGGTTCATATTGCTCATTCACACAGTCTCAGGAAACAAACTTTATTTGGTTTAGATCAAATAAACTGGAAGATGGAGATCAGGAGTGTACCCAACACACTCCAAATGCAATGGACATTTAGTCCACATAAGACTATTTTGAAGAAAAAAAAAATCACTACGTTTAGTAGTAGTGTGGGTGTCAAATTCTCAGCACTGACTATTTTGTTCTTCTGGTCTGCCACTGGCTTGCACTACTTGCTAATGTATCCCAAAGTGAAGAGGATCCTGGAAGAGTCCATTGTTCCATTAACTACTAGAGGAGTTTAGAAAGATGATAGCTGAATTAGTGTACTCAAAAGTGAATGAAATAAATAACCACCAAATGGATGGTGGACCAGTTTTCCAAAATTCAGTATTTTAACAAAAGAAATATCCATTAAACAAAGGCAGAAACAAGTATGGCACAAGGCATAAGGTAGTAAATTAACTGAAGATGTAAAGTATCTGTTGATTACCTCTATCTATCAGATATGATCAGTAAATTCAAAATACAAAATGGGCTTTTGTTTACAGCAGTAGCTTCAGGCCTTCATCCAAGCATAAACTGTAGTAAACCAATCATGATTTTATTATCTATCAGTTGACTTTTAATGGCTGCAAAAGAACAGGGCAAACTGCAAAACGAAGTACCACCGACACTTCCAGCACTGCCGACCTAGCTGCCTTTTCCTCAGACTGCAGGTTGTACCTGCTCCAGATGGAGCCTTATCTATAAGCTACAGTCTCTTCAGGGTTATACCTACTGTGGCATAGACTTATCCATGGTCACAGTCCTTCAGAAGAAACCTTCTCCAACATAGCCTTACCCATGGCTGCAGTCCCTCTAGGGGTGTAGCTGCTCTCTTGTGGGCTTATCCATGGGCACAGGCTTTCATGTGTTCAGCACAACATCTTGCACTGCTACTGATAATTCAAGGTGTACCTGCTGTGGTCACCCAGGGATCAACAGCCTCAGGGCAGACCTGTGTCACATCCCCTACCATCTGGCTGCCCATATGAGAAAACAGAATCAGGTTCACAGCCCACATCTGGTTGAGCAGGGATGTTCAAGGAACTGAGTGGCCATTACAATAAGGCTGGAAATATCTACCATGTAGAAGGGAGAGGTGCTTCACTCTCCCCAAAAAGCAGCTGAAGAGTGCAAGAACTGCTGCTGGTTCATAACAGGGCTCTTCAGAGATTGTGAGGCAGTGATGCAAGGGCAAATACCAGGCTTAGCCTCAGGACTGTGCTTTTATCGTAGGTTTCCCAGGCAAGGCAAAACAAAGTGGCAAACAACACAGATAGCAGCAAAAGCAGAAAGGAGCCATTTGACTTGCCCTGGAATTCAATGTACAGCAAGAAAGACAGAAAGTAATGGAGCAGGTAAGGGAGCAAATATGCCATCATCAGAGCTAGGAAGAGCAAGTACTAGCCTGCCAAGTAACAGCTAAATAGCTGTAACAGCTGTAAGCTTAGTCTAGCGCACTCTGATCATATCTGTCATCTTAAACCCATCAAGCTCCAAATCAGGTGCCAAAAAAGACTGTGGTGGGCTGACCCTGGCCAGCAGCCAAGCACCCACATAGCTGCTTGCTCACTCCGCCACTGCAGAAGGGCAGAGGGAGAAAACAGGAAGAACAAAACTGAGACAACTCATGGGCTGAGATAAAGATTATTTAAAATGTAAAGAAAAACAAACAAACAAACAAACAAAACCTCACATCAACCAAAGGAAGTTATGCTGTCACAACCTGCCATAAGTAGACTGATTCCTAGCCAGTCTCTGAACACTGGCCACCTAGGAAGCCACCCACTGTCCTTTCTTCTTCCTCTACCCCACTTTTTATTACTAAGCAGGATGCTGTATGGTGTGGAACACCCCTTTGGCCAATTTGTGTCAGCTGTCCTGGCTGTGTCCCCCACTCCTCACTGGTGGACAGAGTGGGCAAAAGAAAACCTTCAGGCTGGGCAAGCACTGCTAATCGATGATCCACTGAAGTGTCACCAACACAGCCTTAGCCACAAATCCAAAACACTGAGCCCTGTGAAGTGCTAAGAATTAAGTTAACTCCATCCCAGCTACTGCTACAAGTGATTATTACAAGAATTGCTTTACATGACATCCATGAGCACTTTCATTGCTTCATCACCTTTAAGGTCTTTCTCATGCAATCTATTTGCATGCTTTTGGGGAAGTTACAAAAACCTTTATCCTTCCTGTTAACAAATAGACACTTTTATTGTTGGTAGGAAAAAATTCATATTTAGCATATCAAGTTCTTTTAGCATCTTTGTTCAGGCACTGAAACAGGCTGGCCAAGGAAGTGGCTAAGTCACTATCCATGGAGGTGTTTAAAAGACTGAGGGGTGAAATAATTCCCTGTGCCTGCTGGAGATGGTGTTCCAGCGAATCCCGGCTGCCCTGGCAGGGAATTGTTTCAAGTCTGGTTGGGCAGTGGCTAGCAGACCGGCCACTACCTCCTTGGTAGTTCAGAAGCTGCACGAGAGCTGTTAGTGAGGCTTGACGAAGGTAAGAAGGAGGAGGCCTCGTGGCAAGATAGAGTTTATTGTCACATGCACCCCATGGTGCAGGCACTCACGTGTCCCAGGAGAGAGAGAGAGCTAAGAGGGCCAAGGCCAGAGCCAGGCCCAGGCCCAGGGGCCTGGGCCCTGAGCGAAGCCCCAGCCCGAGGCAGAGGCTGAGAGGCAGAGAGAGACCTGGGGGTGGGGTCAGTGATTATAAGGGACTGGAAAGAGGGGTGGACACAAGAGGGAAAACCAGTCAGGGAAATGGGGATGGCACACAGACAACCACTGGAAGACGAGGGGTGGGGCATTCCCAGCCTGCTCCAATCCGGGACCGAGCCCCTCTCCGAAGCCTCTGGAATGAGGGGGGCAGGCTTCCCGGAGGAGGGCAGGCACTGGGAGGAGAGCAATGGATGATTGACAACGTATTGCAACAGAGGGGAACAAAGGGAATTTCCCAGGCAGGAGATTGTACTAAATGGGGAGAAGTACAGGGGGAACTTGGGAAGAACCATTATAGAAAAAATGATTATTAACAATAAGTAAGAACTAGAAAACGCACCGCTACAGAGGGGCACGGTTTAGTGGTGGGCTTGGCAGTGCTGGGTTAATGGTTGGATTTGATAATCTTAGAGGCCTTTTCCAACTGAAATTATTCTAATAATTCTGATTTTTAAAAATCGATTTAGCATGTTTCCATGGTTACATTGGTGTGGGGTTTTTTTAAAGATAAGTAAACTCTTTCAACCCTTCATAGTTTAATCCAAGCATCTGTTAAAATTTGAGTTTTCCTGAGTAGGCTAATCTGAGTTAAATTCTAGCAAAGCTGCTACTAAAGGATCAAAGTATCTTTTACTTAAAAAAACCCCAAACTCCAGCAAAACATGCAACCCCCCCAAAAAAACCCCACAAACCCCAATCAACAACACAATCATTCTGAAGCATATTGGAACAAGCCTATCTCATTAGTGGTTTGCTCTGTAAAACAGGCATATGAAGGAAAAAAATAGTAGAACAACTCCAACTTTCTAAAACTGAAACTTTGTTGCATTGATTTTGTGGCATAGCATAAAAACATAGAAAGGCTAAATGTAACATTCAACATGGAACCACAAAAATTTAACTTTTGCATACTCTGTACAAGATCAAGGACATAATGCAATACATGTCTTAATAATTAATGTTCTTTAAAACCTAAAATTTAAAATCAATCTTTGTGACTTCTGTTCCAAAGTATTCCTACTTTCCTCAAATATAATCAGACATTAATATGCTTGTATTTTCTCTGCATGGTAATAGAAACAGTTCTGGTCCGCTGTGGGTATCTCTGCTTATAATACGGCTTCACATACTAAAGTAATATTGTTTCTTCGTTCTCTAACTCTTCCTATTCATTTGCAAAGAAAGTATTTATTAAAATAACCAAGATTTTTTTATACTGAAAGCATTGACTTTGCTCCAAGAGTGGTGACATATTAAAAAAAAAAAGAATATAACAATTTAGAAAAATCATACAGGTTCAGCTGTGAACAAAATTTACATCCTTCCTTATGTCTACTTTTCATAACAGCAGCATCACTCCCTTTCTCCTTGTAAATGAACCAGTCATTGCTTGCATTAAACTAACATCCAGAGGTTCCAATCAAGGACTTATTGTTCCATGTCCCTGTACAAAGCCATGGTAAGCTACTTCCCTTACTTTGAGTGATACACCTGGGATCTCAGCTCATGTAGGCACTGCTGCAAGTCACACAGCATGTGGCAGTACAATTGCACTGTTCACTGGCAAAACGGCTCAAAACTAAGACAAAATGCAACCAAGTGATGTGGAAATTGAATATAAAAAGCATGGGAGGGTGGATGAGATGGGTAATGCTTAGAAAGCAATGTGCCTTCACTTTGGTGGGCTGCAAGCAGATGGTGCAGGACTCAGTAGCCCCAAGGTTTACTTGGGTTCCCATCAGGCAGAGGTCTGTGAAACACCATCGTGTGCAAGGCTATGCCCCTGCAGCACATGAAATGCACATCAGTACCAGAGCCCTGCCCTGAGGGCACAGTCTGGCAGTAGAGCTGACCCCTACTTCTCCAGATGCAGATGGGTTTGCCTGTTGCTAAGGCAGAAGGTTTGCACCCAGGCTAACACCAGCACAGGCCACAGAAATGCTCACAGCACTGCTCCCTGAAGGGTAGCTCCCGCTGTACCTACTCCCTGCAAAGCTGAGTCACTGGGTACAAAGTGCAAAGACAGTGTTCAGTTTGATGTGACGCACCTGACGAGCCATTCAAAACAAGAATACCGCACTGGCAAGCTGTTCGGGTAAATGGTGACCTGAAGAATTTAACTGAGAATGTGCTGTGTAGGATCTCAGCCCAGCTAGTGAAAATCATCTTTCTTTCACTCCCATATTAAGTTCTTTGTCCCCAGTGCGATGTTAGCTCTGCATGTATCTAGGCTGAGCATCCCTCCAACACAAAGCCATTTTTTCAGCTGCTACTCTTACATCAACACTTAAGGTTACCCAAAGAAGATTGTATACCATGTTTGCAGGCTCTGATCAGACATCTTCAGTGGTAGCAAAGAGGGCTGTGATTCAGATGCCTGTGCTCAGGTGTCTGGTGACATTCACACAAGAAACACATTACAAATAGGCATGACTAGAAGAATAACAGAAATCTAACCTTTCCTTACATATTAAAAATGTTACAAAAGTCCTTTTCTTTTCTTTATGACAGCACAATGACAGTGTTTGCATTGTATCTCTATATTGAAATGTTCCAAAGTCATAAAGCCTCAAAAATTCAGCTGAAGTTAGACAGTTGCTAAGCTGAGGTTGGCATTATCCTGACCCAGGCTGACTGTATTCCCTGATGCATCTATACCCATCTGCTATTTTCCTTCTGTTGTGCCAAGATTATCCATCATTTGGGGCAAGGGAATACCTTTTATTTTGTGTCTGTTCAGGACTAAGGAATAGGTGCTACAAGAATACAAATCATCAGTACCACAGTGCCTGTGATGATTTATTCTCCCCTCTGGCTTGCCTTGTCTGCAGGAGACCTGAAATCCTTGCATGCTTTTTATGAAGGGGTTTGTACTTTTTTAACACTTGTGTCTCCAATAGCTGGTGAAAACAATTCAGCATAATCAATCTATTAGGATTTATGACTAAACATCAACGTACTCAGCAGAAGCAGAAGTACTGGTTATTTTCTTTAGAGCAGGGACAGGTGGTGTCAGCTGCTCCTGTCAACCAAAACCAGTTAAAGGGGCAACAGGTATGTGATTGAGCAAACCAGGGGCAGGTTTTGCTCATGGCTTGAGCAGGTATGCCAGGAAAAGGCTGAAGCAATAGAAGAAACTAGACTTCCATTGCAGAAGATTTTTGCTGGTATTTGTAATTACATCAGTAATTCTGCTAGAAGGAATCTCTAACAAATCTGTTCTTGCTAAGGAAAGTGCAGTAGCTATGGTTACCCAGCAAACAGGGAGAGGAGGCAAAGCTGAACCACTGCTCTGGGCACTGTACACCATTTTTAACATCAAAAGCCTAGTTTTAGCTTTCCAAATAGAGCTATGAGAACAGCCACCCACGTTCCCCATTACAGTGTGTTTGCATATATAGCTGTGTAGCTCTGCATGTGTGGGTGTATATATATAGATCTATAGTAGGATGACAGGATGACAAAGAGAACAAAAAAGGAGTCAGCTTTTAGATCACCATACAACTATGAAGTTAGCAATGTACTCATAGACAACAATCTTGTACACTTGGTTAGTCAGCCTGGGGCCAGTACCACAGGACTTTCCCTGGCAAACTTCTGCCTGCTACAGGGAGGAAATGTCTTCAAGTGTCTGCATTTGACTCTGAGGATTGCAAGGATTGCTCAATACCCTGGAAAGGAACTATGTCTACATTGCAGACTTAATGGAACCATTCTAGAAAAGTTTCCTTATCTAGGGTAATATTCATAAATACTACTGTAGTGTAGAAGCAGCAATGTGGAACTTAGCATATACCATGGCCCACCCGAAGAAACTGGGTAAATACTTAAGCAACTAGTCCACATTGAATTTCACTTAAAATGGCTTCATGTAGTCATCAGGCTCATAAATGGGTGTTTGAGTGAGGGTGGGCATAGTTAAGAGGGGTGTAGCCCTACTCATAGAGTGGATTCCCTAGGCATGGATTCAGACCTGCCTATCTACCTTCATATCTTCTATGGAAATGTCTTAAAGCCTTACCTATCTATCTGCTAGGAGTCTCCTCCTAAGCTGCCAGGAGCAGGGCCTGCTTCACTTTCTCCCTGCTGCTGTCCCACAGGCAGTGCCTGGACACTGGCAGCCCAACACAGCCACAGAAAAAGCACCCTGGACACTTGAGTTTCTGGGCTGTTCCAGTGCCTGGCTCTGCCTTAGTACACACCAGCAGTCTAATCACAGTTTAATTAGCAGACCATGTAGATGTACACACCATGGCTGAAGTTCAAATTAGTCACCCAGATTTGCTCTTCAGCCATGAAGAGGAAGTAGGCACCATTATCTCACTCGGCTCAGGCACCTCATCACAAAACCCTTTCTATTATTTGTTAATATAAGCTAGTTGTCTAGACTCCTTCTGTAGATTAGCTAAGTGTTGACCTGTAAAGTTAGGTGAAATGAATCCCCTTACTACATGCAATTTCCTGAAGGTGGAACAGGCTGCTACTAGTTCATCTCTATGAGCCTCTAAACAAGAACAACAGGACAGCTGTGGTTGTTTGTTAACAGAGCAGAACCCTCTGCTTTGACACCAACTTCTAGATGAAACAGTGCCTAATACTTCTGAGACACTCTGGAGTCCGGACAGACTTTTGTGAGACCATTGTTTTTTTGAACAGTAACTAAGAACCAGAGGACAGCACAAGGGAATCTTGGTTAACACTGGACACTTAATCATGTCTACCTGAGAGCTGGGGATGTGAACTACTTGTGAAGTCATGGCAGACAGAGTCAGCAGACCCTGGAGACTGATTCAGCTTGATCCACAACAGACACCATTGTAACCAGAACACCCACACAAGGCTGGTTGGCAGGACATAAGACTTAACAGAATCTTCTACAACAGCAGCTGGAGGCTAGGCAGAAAAACTGTGCATGAGGATCTGAACTAAACCCAGCCAGAGATTCTTGTTGCTTCTGTAGGCTCGTACTGTAAAGTCACAGTAATTTAGAAGAAATTAAACCAGAATCTGAATCAGCTTTCATCCACCCATTTCCAAGAAAGTAAAATTTAGTCTTCTAATTTTTTCGCCTATAAGGTCTTTCTAGACATTAGAGGCAGTCTTAAGTGTTGTTACATCCATACGGGCTGATCAGTGTGACACAGGAGTCATGAGACACCAGTGCTCTTTTGAACCAGAAGCAAAAAGCCAGACAGACCAGGGGCTGTGTTTGCTTGTGCTGGACAAGCAAGACACATCTTTTGTCATGGGTAGGATGAACACAGTTTTAATACTGAAAAACACGAGGCTTAAATAATTTGCATTGCATAAACAATATACATTTAGTTTTAGCGCAGGAAGTTTTCCCTGAAGAATTAGTTTCTAGCTTCTTTCAACATGATCACAGGCTGAACTTAGTTGTAATACAAACAAAATCATGGGAATTCAAACCCTGTTTCTTTCCACCCATGAAAACAATAAGGCTTCCTATATCCATACCAGTACAGAGACCTCCTGCACTCATACAGAAAGAAAACTTTTCTATGCTATAAGTAGTTTTAAATCAAACTGAAGATTTAGGAGAAGAATTCAGAGTAAAAAACAACACTACAGACACTGATAAGGAGTTTTATCTCAACCAACAGAGCCCGAGAAAAATTAATCACAGAAACTCTCTCATCCTGAGAAATTTATGCATTTTATAATTCACAAGGGAAACAACTGCACCAGATAAAAATTTTTAGACCAAAATTAAAAAGAATAAAGCCAACAGAACTGCCTGAAATACATATTTTAGCAGATAGTTATTAGAAAGGCAGCATAAATTGCCTCTTAATAATACTCATCATGCATCTATTGTCAGTAAATCCAAGTAACCCTGATTTTAAATACATCTCTAGACTTTATTTTATTGCTTACTTGCTTAGTAAATTTAAACTAGGTATATTGGCAATGTGTTTAGACTGTCACCTGGAAAAGGTAAACTTCCATCACTCACTATGAGCCTGCTTTAAAATATCCAGTGCTTGGAGCTAAAGGCATGAGTTTGCAAAGCTCAAACTATTGGTCAAAACATTCAAAAGATCCATCTTCAGAATATTTTTTGCAGGCATCTCAGTAACTCTGCCTTAAAGTGCACTTAGAAGTTTTAACCAGGGTAGTCAAGATCTTAGTGAGGAAGCAGTTATAAACCTTTAACCCTCATCACTTCCACTTTTAATTTCAAGAGAGTATCTACAAATCTGAGCTGAACAGGAGATCTATATAAACTACCAGATAATGACTTAGCCATATTGTATGTAAAAATTATAGCAAACAAATCAAATAGGCAGCAATGTATTATTAAGCTAAGAGAGAATTTCTGTCAAATTACAGTTGTTACATCTTTGTTAACTTCTATATAACTTTTTCAGGAGAGAATATCCACTGAAAAACTGCAGAATACCATTTCATAGAGTTATAGAATATCCTGAATTGGAAGAGACCCACAAAAATCATGGAAGTCCAACTCCTGGCCCTGCACAGATCCATCCCCAAGAGTCACACTACGTGCCTGAGAGCATTGTCCAAATGCTTCTTGAACTCTGTCAGCCTGGTGCTGTGACTGCTGCCCTGGGGAGCCTGTTCTAGTGCCCAGCCAGCCTGGAGAAGAATCTTTTTCTAATAGCCAACCTAAAACTCCCCTAACACAGCTTCAGGCCATTCCCTTGGGTCCTGTCACTGGTCACCACAGAGAGGAGATCAGTGTCTGCCCCTTCTCTTCCCCTCACAAGGAAGTTGTAACTGCAGTGAGGCCTCCCCTCAGTCTCCTCAGGGTGAACAGACCCAGTGCCCTCAGCTGCTCCTCATGCAGCTTCCCCTCAAGGCCCTTCACCATCTTTGTTGCCCTCCTTTGGACACTCTCTAATAGTTCAATGTCTTTCTTACACTGTGGCACCCAAAACTGCCCCCAGCACTGGAGTTGAGGCTGCCCCAATGCAGAGCAGAGCAGGACAATCCCCTCCCTTGCCTGGCTGGTGATGCTGGGCCTGATGTACCCCAGGACAGGGTTGGCCCTCCTGGCTGCCAGGGCACTGCTGGTTCATGTTCAACTTGCCATCAACCAGGACTCCCAAGTCCCTTTCACTGCTCTCCAGCAGCTTGCTCCCCAGCACAAAGGCACATCCAGGGTTGCCCCAGCCCCAAGAGCAGATGTTGAAACTTCACACGGTGGCTGACAGTCCTTTTCTCTAATTTGTCAAGGTCTCCCCGCAGGACCTCTCTGCCTCCAAATCAACCGTTCCTCCCATTCTATACTGTCAGCAAACTTAGTATTTGTTCACGTCTTGCATCTGTTTGGTATACAAATCTTATGTTAGAGGCTTTGCAAAGATATTTAGTATATTAAACTTTTCAGTTACTAGCAATTTAAACAAATTCTTTAGAAGTTAAGAATCTCTGAATCCCATAAACCCCTGGATCCTCCAGTTCCCTCAGGAATAGATAGATAAGCCTGGACTTCCTCCCAGTCCCATTCTTGCTAAAGAATGAATAGCATTAACATTGCCAGAGCAGGCTGTGAGGAAACATGCTGCATTTCTTCCATCGGGCATTAAGAAATCCAATGTCAAATGTCACAAAATTTTCCAAGCTATTTCACAGTGTTTTAACAAGTAAAAGAAAAATTAATCCAGTGTTTAAAAATTAAACACTCAAGTAGTCATTGCAATTAGTAATAAAATAGGATGGAGAATTCACGTAAAGTGTGACAATAAGCTTTTATATGCCAGTAACACACAGTAAATTACTTTTAAAAAACAGTTATTATTTCAAATGTTCAAAAATTTCTGACAAGGGACTAATTAATAACATTGTATTGCTGGCCTTAGTAAAATGGACATTATTGTCTTCTAAAGCCTAATTTGAAATTAGAGTGAAATCTCAGATGCATTATGTTGTCTGATTTAAACTATATTTAACACTGCTTTGTTTTTCAAAAATACAATTTGAAAGTAAGATAACAAGGACTATATTTATTTGGCCTAAAGGGAAAATAATTAAAGGAAAGCACTAAATAACAATATAAATATTCACAGGAAAAAAAAAAGATTGAAAGGAAGAGAAGTATTTTCACTGGGATTAGTTACACTAACATCAAGGGCTGAAGCTGAAACAAAAAAAAATTAATTTAAGCTCTGTATTAGGAAAAAATATTTTTGAAGACACAAAGGTTGGCTGGACAGAGAAGAAACTGACAGCTTTTTAAGTCAATCAGTTTGATCCCCTTCCTTTCCTCTCTCCTAGGCAATCATCACTGGACATGACTATCAACTCAGTCCCTAATTGGTGGGGAGATATTCAAGTTGGCACAATATTGGAACTATTCTTTCATTTATGTAGAAACACCCATGGTTAGTCCTCAGGGCATTTGCTTTCATTTTCTGAGATTGTGCCTGCATATACGGCTACAAATTAATAATTGGGTCATTCTGTCATAAAAACCACACAGTAAAATCTGTTGTATTCATTTATTTGTTTTGACTGAATACCATTATTACTAGAAGGCCCACGGAGAAAACATAAAATACTGCATAGTTAATGACTTGAATTTTTTCTCTCATTTCTGAGAGTCTCCTGATTTCAGGAGAAAAGAGAAAGGAAAAGAGAAAGGAAAAGAGAAAGGAAAAGAGAAAGGAAAAGAGAAAGGAAAAGAGAAAGGAAAAGAGAAAGGAAAAGAGAAAGGAAAAGAGAAAGGAAAAGAGAAAGGAAAAGAGAAAGGAAAAGAGAAAGGAAAAGAGAAAGGAAAAGAGAAAGAAAAAAAGAAAGGAAAAGAGAAAGGAAAAGAGAAAGGAAAAGAGAAAGGAAAAGAGAAAGGAAAAGAGAAAGGAAAAGAGAAAGGAAAAGAGAAAGGAAAAGAGAAAGGAAAAGAGAAAGGAAAAGAGAAAGGAAAAGAGAAAGGAAAAGAGAAAGGAAAAGAGAAAGGAAAAGAGAAAGGAAAAGAGAAAGGAAAAGAGAAAGGAAAAGAGAAAGGAAAAGAGAAAGGAAAAGAGAAAGGAAAAGAGAAAGGAAAAGAGAAAGGAAAAGAGAAAGGAAAAGAGAAAGGAAAAGAGAAAGGAAAAGAGAAAGGAAAAGAGAAAGGAAAAGAGAAAGGAAAAGAGAAAGGAAAAGAGAAAGGAAAAGAGAAAGGAAAAGAGAAAGGAAAAGAGAAAGGAAAAGAGAAAGGAAAAGAGAAAGGAAAAGAGAAAGGAAAAGAGAAAGGAAAAGAGAAAGGAAAAGAGAAAGGAAAAGAGAAAGGAAAAGAGAAAGGAAAAGAGAAAGGAAAAGAGAAAGGAAAAGAGAAAGGAAAAGAGAAAGGAAAAGAGAAAGGAAAAGAGAAAGGAAAAGAGAAAGGAAAAGAGAAAGGAAAAGAGAAAGGAAAAGAGAAAGGAAAAGAGAAAGGAAAAGAGAAAAGAAAAGAGAAAGGAAAAGAGAAAGGAAAAGAGAAAGGAAAAGAGAAAGGAAAAGAGAAAGGAAAAGAGAAAGGAAAAGAGAAAGGAAAAGAGAAAGGAAAAGAGAAAGGAAAAGAGAAAGGAAGAAACGGCAACTCCATGAAAACGCTTCTTCTACCTTGCATTTTTTGTAATTGTTTTGTTAAAATTTATGCTAGCTCTTACATAGACAGGGTCTTATGTCTGGCTTCAGCTGTGAAGGTGAAGCTTTGCAACAGACTTCGCTGTTCCTGTTGACGGCCTTTTTTTTGGTGGTGGGCTTTATTTGTTTTGTTTCATTTTGGGGTTTGTAATTTTATTTCTTATTTTTAAAGTTGTTTTAGTGACACACACCCCCACCCTTCCCAGCTGGACATTATCACGTGGCACCAGTGGCCTGGTTGCAAACTTCTGAGCACACCTAATCCTTGCAATCCCTTCACTGCCCTGCACAGGTATCCAGATCTATCATAGTTTCAAAGGCTGCTCAAAAGAAATGGCTCTCTCATAAAATCTGCTGTGCTGGCTGAGAGGTTGGCAGCAGTTACCTCCAGCAGCAGATTGGAGGTAACAACCAACAAGTAGGTAAGGCAGATCTCAGCATCACAGCAATTTCCACACTGATTTGGATCACCAGAGTCCCCATGTTCGAAGTAGTTTGTATTATCAGAAATCAGACATTGAGACTCATGCAATTAAGCTCCTGTATATGGATAGATATCAAATCCTCAATGAGTGTCTGTGGATTTTTATGTTTCTCTTCTACTTCCTTAACTACTTTATGCATAATGTTTTGCTTGGGTTTCTTTGGTTTGTTTCTTATACAACTTGTGCTTATCATAAGCAGAGATGAGGACTGTGTGCCAAGTTGTTGCCTATTCACAGGAGAGAAAATCAGGGCTCATTCAGTAAAAAGTAAAAGTAAAACCCAATTCTGTTCCTCCAGCAATGTTCTGAACTAAATGTTCTGAACTGTGAAATAAATAAATGTTCTGAACTGTGACTTTTGACAAAAGAGGAATTAAAACATCTTTCTTAATGGAGACAACCAAAACACAGTTAAATGGTAGCTGAGCTACAGCAGTAAACCTCTACTAAAGCAGCAAATCAATTTTTATTCAAAATTCATCCTAGTTCTCCTTTCTACTCTACACCAGCTAGATTGAACTGCACACCAAAATCACTACGTGTCTTACGTATTCTCTGAAGACTTTGGAGGCCAAAACTCTAAACATCACTAAGCTTCCTTTATAATGAATATGCTTTTGGGGAGCATGCTCGAAAACAAGCTTTTTAGAATTACAAGCAATTCACTACTTTCCCTGAACTTTGGATCAGGCCAAGACCACCTTGGCCAAGATGTAACACCAAATGACTTGGCTCTCAATACAACCTTACAGCAAGGACCTGCAACCAAGATTTACATCTAAACCCACACAGACTTCTGTGGCACGTGACATGATTGCTCCCACAGAGAGATGTTACTTCCAAGTTGTGCCATCAAGAAATATTCCCTGCCTTTGGCATAATTGTTCAGTAATATGCATTTTGTGTATGGAATAAAACAGAAATGCTGATGGGCCAGCTTTTATGGTTGCTGACACAAACTTTTTGAGCATAGCTGTATAAGATCTGCTGACACAAACCTTCTCCTTGAGAACAGCTGTGACTGCCTGCTGCTTTGGAGAGTGATGGGGAGTTCTTTTCTCCCTTTTTCTGCCTCCTGTGGTGAACTCCAAAATGTTAGCTGTGTTGATAGGGCTGCAGTATCTACCAATAGCTGGGTACGATACAGATGCAAACACATAAAAGACACAGTCAGTTCCCCTCCTGGCTTCATCCTCCATTTGTCTTTCAGATTATTTAATTATCCCATGCTCGGCAGTATTTGAATAAGATGGACAGTTATCAAAAGTGCTCCAGTTAAAGCTGAATAAAGCATTATGCCTATTCCTCTAAACTGATAAGCACTCCGGATAGGCAAAACTCCCACAAAGAATCAGATGCAAGGCAAGTTACTTGAAGGTTAGTGAGCATATTCACAGAGGACAAGTGCAGCTTGAGAGAGGGTAAGGCAGCAGTGTCTCAGGCTCTGCATTTCAGGGCACAGCTAGCATTTAAGTGTTTTAAAAGATATTCAAGGAGCCTCCCATCTCCCTGGTTCAGAACAAATAATTAAGAGCTTATGTCCCCCTCATCAACAACAAAATGCTTAAGGATATGCTTAAAAGTGTTTTGCTGATTTAGGACCTCAGGGTCCTGTTTGTGAGGATCTCAATGATGACAACTACCCCTTGAATGTAAAAGTGCTTTTGAGTCTTGGAGGAGCTGATGTACATTGCAAAGTCTTTCATAGCAGTTGCCACCACAGAAGCCTCACTGCTTAACTTAGATATCCTACAGTAATTACTGCCAAGCTGTGTCTGGGTTGATACAGCAAGCATTTTGCAATTACAGATTTTCTTGACTCGTGAATGCTCATTTTATTGGTCCTACAGTTGCCTGAACATACACAAGGCCAATCTGATTTCTAACCCTCTTACTTACACGTGTTTTAAGCTCACAGCTCAAGAAGAGCTGGTCACTCCCTCAGTAACTCCATACTCAGGTGTGAAGGCCTAAAGTGCAGCAGTCACCAGAAAAGTTTGATCCTGAGCAAAAGCTTGAAGCTTCCTGTTGGAAAAATTAAAAAAAACCAACCAAACAAAAAAACAACAAAAAACCCCCCCACCACTCCCATCCAAAAACTCAACTAAAAAAACCAAACCAAACAAACAAAAAAAACCCCACCACAGTCATGAGTCACAAAGCAGAAATCAGTACTTGTGTTGTAAGACACACTAAGACCAGGGCGCTAAGCCTGAGACAAATGTGCTTTCTATGGCTGCCACAGAAGTTGTGTGCCAGCAGACATGAGGCATAGACACAGAAATGCATTTCTGCATTCCTCCCCTCTGTCCCCATTCAAATGATAAAGATGATTAGACTTCGAATAGCATAGTCTCTGTCCAATGAAACCCTCTGTGTTGCAGGCAGAAATCAACACAACCACACTGCTCAACCCAGTTGCAGACAGAAAGCCTAAGCAGATGGATGAAGTACTGACTGCACTGACAGACAAGCCAGCAAATTGTGTCTTCTTCTAACATTAACTAACAATCATGACCTTTTCTTATAAAAGTATAAAAAGTGAAGCCATCCACAGACCCCCCAGCACTCTGTCTTTATTGCCCAATTATACGTACAATTTTTGATAGAAAAACTTATCTTGAATTTCAGCAAGGTGAAAATAGGAAAGAAACTGTTACTGAAAGCTCCAGGCTTGAGTTGTCCTCTACTTTTCCTCAAACATTTCTCTTTCCTGCATCAAAAGAATTATTTGGAGTCTCATACCATTCTTTGAAAGCCATCTCAGATGGTGTAATGCTACCATCTTGTCCTTCGTTGTCTTTCCTCAAATAATTCTTCCAGAATGTAGTGGGGCAGAGAAAGCAGTACTTGTGGGGTGACAAAAATAAACTGAAAAAAGCTAGCAAGATGTATGGCGTGATCATTGCTAGCCTCTGTTGGCTGTGCAGCTCGCAGCTGGAGCTTCATCTGAAAACACTCAAGTTTTGTGCTTTCACCAGGAAAGGAAGGTCTTACCTCTCCCTTCCTCCAGAAACAGGGAGACGACTGGCAAAAAAGAAGTTTCTGAAACCTACGGACCAAGTAACAGCAACACTGAGTTACACAGATGCTGGCACATTAAGGAGAATTTTACAAAAGCAAGTTTTGTCCTTTCTGCATGCTGTTGTAAGTATCTTAGCCTCAAAAATCTCCAAAAATAGGCCAGATCTGCTATAATTCACAGACTAGCTGAAAAAAAAATAAAAATCAGACTGCCTTAACTATCTTTTGCCTAAATCCAAAACGAGCAAGGGGACAAAGCAGAGTACAGCACTGACTTTGAGGTGAAACAGAAAATACAAGTTATTAAGCTAGGCTATGTCCCCACTCATTAAAATTCGACCTTTATTACTAGATCATTACTTCCAATTATTGCCAGTTTCTCCTCAAGGCAGTGCCAGGCAGTTACCTCATATGTTTGAGCCAAAGGATGAGTCCCCTTGGCAGATGAAGGTTGTGTGGCAGCTGGACAATGACAGAGGAGGCTGGCTGGCTGTACCTCACTGTGCCTTGAGACAATAGGTCCCACAGACGACTGAGGAAACAATTTTACTTCTTTCAATTCCAAGGAAAAAGATGATTTTCAGCTGAATGGAGAACAGTGCTGAGGGAGAGTAGCAAACTTGCATCCTACCAAACCAGTAGCAGCATTGAAGACTGGTTTATTATTATTGTTTTTTTAACATTGCAGAGGCAACAGGGGCAGGCCCTGCCTCTGTCAGTCATGCAGCCTCCAGCGACAAAAAAAATCCCTGAACATAGATCCATGTTATTAAACTTACTTTCTGCTCTGTTTTCACAGCCCTGCCTCTGGTCCCTTTCACATCAGCCAGCCGGGGGACCAGTATGGACACGGACAGCTTCTATACCTATACCACAGCACTGGATGAGCCTTACAAAGCTACCTCCAAAATATTACTCCAGAGGAGGATGAAGTTTAAAGGCACAGTATCAGAAGGGTATAGCCCCTTCTGCGGAATGTTGATCTCCACAGGTCTGTCAGCATCAGCAAGGATCAAGTTGTACCTTTGGCCTTTTGAAAAATGCCTCTCTACTTTGTGCATGACCAGTCCTTGATTGACTCTTTCCTCAGCCTTCCTTTCCCACATAAAAATTGAATCCCAAATGCACCTGGATACTTCTATATTTAAAGAAATGAAAAATTAGGATGACATAATTTGAAAAATATACTCTCAAGCAGCCTGAATGTCAAGGACTTCATAGTGTACAAAAACAAATATTTGATTTCAAGACTTGCTTTTATTTTTGAATCAAGTAAGATATATGTGCATTTCAGTCTCCCGCATCCCACCTGAGTCCCAGTGGCTGTGCTACAGGTCTGCCCTCCTTGTTCACACACAAACCAGTCTGGATTCAAACACATTTCTCAAAAGTTCTTTCAAAGTAGAAAATATTTCCACAAAAAGACTTTGTTTCCAACAAACTGTCAAGAACTTGTCTCTGCCTAAAGTCTGTTAGTATTAAAGCAGAGTGCATTTCAAATACAATGGATGATACAAATATGAAACTGTATTTCAAAGCCCCTGTTCTACTCACAGAGACATTGTGGAGAGCTGTTCAGAATAAGCCCATGTATAGAAAAGTCCCCAAAGCCAGGCCACAAAAAAAGCCAATGTTCCTGCGTGAAAAAGTGAAGCTTTCTCCTCTGCTCACTTTTTTAAGTCTAAGTTCAAATTCTCTTTAGAAGAGCAGAAAACTAAAAAACCTTAGATTTCTAAGCCATGTGAACTACCTGTACTGGTGCATTTTCCCATCTTTCTGGTTAATCTGAAGAGAAATGAATCTGGACAGTCCTGTGAAGTTTCTTTCAAGTTTAGCAGGGGTATCAGAGAGGAAGGCTTTGAGGAAGCAGAGCCCAGTCTACTGCTGCTGCATTGCTGGAGCTTGCTCTGTACAAGCCGCAGAGCACACAGTCCGTGACTCACTCACTCCCTCACATACTGCAGAACTAATTGCTGGTTTAGTACCCACCCACAAAAGTCTGCAAAGGCCTCACCAAAAATCTCTGCAAAGCATAGCAATCTTCACTCAAATGGACAGAATCAAAGTCCTTACTCTTCCTGCTTCCCTAGGCACAAATACAGACTAGAAAGAGAGAGAGAGGAAGGGAGTAAAACCAGCCTAATGCTGCTTTAAACAATTCCAGCAACATCAAACAGATCAAAAGAAGAGCATGATCTACTAAAAAAGGAAAAAAACATAAAACAAAACATCCAAACACCCAAAACCAAAACATAAAAAACCCACCCAACAACCCAAAACTCAGAACTACTTCCCTCAGCAATCAAGAAATCATTGTGAACTTTTGTGCACCTAAAATCCACATATATTTTTCAGATTGCTCAAACTGGGAGATGATGATAGCATCATCTACTTTTCACGTCACTTCAGACTGAAGTGTGAAATAGAAATATAATTTGTTAAAAGTCTTGGTTTTAAGTTGCAGACTGCAATCGGAAGTGGGATTATATTCCTTTAAAGGTAATTACCTTCCTTACTGCAAACAGTGCATTTGGCATACTACATTTGAGCATGCAAAAATACTCAAGCCAAATCCATGTATACATATTTTCAAGAACGAAGCAACATTTTTCACTCCCACCTCTGCATTTTCACAAATTTGTTCTATTGTATGTACAAAAACCTTATCCTTGCCCATGAAAGACTTTAAATCAACTCAGTTCACATTTTTGAGCCAGACCTCTTTCTTTTTTTGCCAAGAACCTGGAGTTTCTTTTCTGGCTGCAAATAATTATTCTGTTCCTGTAGACAAGGATGTAAATCCATGCTGTTCTCCATTTAGATTTGTCTTTAGAAATGAGGACCTTAGGGGAAAACTTTCCATTCCGTTTATCTCTGGAGTTTCCTGAACTGACAGTTCAGACATCGATTTGTCTTTAATACTCCAATTTTTGATCTTTTTTTTCTCCCCGACTCAGAAAAGCTCAGCAATTCAGAGAAAAATCTTACCAGGTATTTTCAATCCAACTACTTTTGCTCTCTAAGTTTCAGCCCTGCTCCTCTCCTATTCTAAACCATGTGACATGGCAAGTTCACACAGCTCTAGCCAAATCTCCAAACTAAAGGACAGCAAAGTCTCAAGAGCATTTGGGCTAACATACACCCCCATCTCTGTAGGAGAGGAAAAACCTTAAAGTATAGGTGAAAAGGCACTGTTGGAATAAGATTTGCCACTGGAAGTATCAGAAAATAGATCTGTTTTAGCAGCAGAGCCTGTCTCTCAAGGTGCAGAGTCACCAAGCTCCCCTCTGGTTACCTGCTAAGACATTTTAGAGCATGCAAACTTCAGCAAGGCTAATCACAAAAGGCAGCTGATAGTTCACTTTCAAAAGGGAAAGCAGGTAATAAATACCCTCTGGAGAGCCCTTTTCTGGGATCTGAAGGTCCCCAGGAGTCAACATGACAGGCTTCCAGCCATGGACATGAGTAGCTGTGGGACTTTTCATTAACGTCAGGACTTCAGCAAAGAACAGACAAGTTTGGTCACTCCTGCTTTTGCAAATCTATACACTGACACACACCTGCTCTGAGTGGCAACAGAGACCACTGGGTTTGTCACTTCTAATTTAAAAGCTTTATGCTACACACAATTACCCCAAGGCAGTAAAATATGATCTATTTCAATTTAGATTTGATCTGCTCTTTCATGCAGGCACAAAGCTTATTGTAGCTTTTCATCAATTAGAGTCCTAGGATCATTGAATTATTTAGGTTAGAAAGGCCTTTAATATCATCAAGTCCAACCATAAACCTAACACTGCCAATTCTATTACTAAACCATGTCTCCAAGTACTACATCTACACATCCTTTAAATATTTCACATTAAACTGAGCACAGTAAAGCAGCAAGATCTTAATTAGCAGCTCCATTCTATGCTGTGAGTATGGTCACATGTAAGAAAAAAAAATTACCACTGTGCATATTTCATCTGTACTTTGTGAACTAAGCATGAAAATCTAGTGGCATCCCAATGTCCTTCAACAACTTTGCAAGTTTGGCAAATTGCAGAAAGTTCAACTGTTTACAAAGCTTAGACCTATACAGAGCCATCTATTTCTAGCCAAGCTACAGAACATAAATTTCATAGATCCTGAAATTATTTCATTTGTCAACATCAACCTATTCTTTGCCCATCAGAGCCGAGTTATTTTAGCAGCACTTTTGCAGAACACCTGAGCCAGCAGATGCTCTAGGCTATACAGAAACAACTGGAGAAATGCAGCCTTCAAATGATGGAAAGCCCAGAAATATGGATGGTAACAATACCCAATGTATTTCTCATAAACTGAATGATGAAACAAGGTCAGCTGGACACTCCCATAGCTAAAAATATACCCAGGGTCTCAAAGTGAGGGGAGGATGGCTTGGAGCCAATTTCCATGGTGCCATAACTAGGCAGATCTCACTCCCTCAGCTGGCCAGGTACACCTGTACAAACTGTGGCTGCCCTACAAGCACACGCTTAAAACCACTAGAAGTTCTGTAAGTCCTCTTTTCATCCACGGGAGGACAGCATCACAACAGAAGCACAAGGAGGAGCTCTCAGCAGCACTTACAATAACCCTGCATTAGGTCTGTAACATCCTTTCTGCTTCCCCAGCAATACAAGTAGGCAATGCAATTTAAACCACAGGAAAGGCTGGAACACAATGAGACAAACCAGCTTGTGATGGCATGATTTTAGAAAGCATGCTTTATTGCAATTGAGACTGATGAACAACGTGGGGTTCTGCCTTTACAGAGGAAGTGTCCTCTTTTTCACAATGGAGAAAGCAGAGAGTCTGTCCAAAACCAGGATCAGAGCCCAGCTCTCTGCAGTATTATTTTAACAGTTTAGTAACGGCACCAAGGCAGCAAACAAAAATCCCCTATTAATTTAAGCAGGAGCAAAATTGGATTTTCTTGTAGAGTCAGTGTTGCAAACATAAGGCTTATGCAACACAGCCTCACTCTTTTCTCCTTTTTGAAGAGTTAAATAAGGTATAATTTAGCTATCATATTACACTATTTAAAATAAGCAAGTCCTCAGTTTTGTAGTTATAGACTGCACTGCTCAGCTGAAGTTTGCTTATTCTATAAAGTGTTTGCTAGAAAAGTGCATTTCCTTTTAATTCATGCTAACATCCTTAAAACCAAAGGTCAAAACCAAGGAAACAACAGCTTAACTGTAGCTAAGTAGGTCTTGGATGAAACCCAGAACTAACAAGAACCAAAATCCTCCTTACGAGAGTAAGAGAAACTTCAGCTTTTGCATTCTATTTAACTAAACATAATTTTTATGAGAATCAGTTTACATTAAAAGGTTTTTTAAGAACTTAATTTTGAATAAAACCTGAAACAAACAACATATTTGATCAGATTTTAAGTTAATGTATTTTTAAGCTGTAAAAACATTTGTTTGCATATGAATGAATATTGGTACTGCAGATGTTCCACACCTGTTTGCATTTTGCAAAAGGACAGTTGCTTTCACATGTTTTTATCTCAATCACAGCACAGAGAAAACTCAGCTCTAGAACTCCAGCTCTCATTTCAGGGCAATTATGACTGAAGTCCACATAATGTGGTTTTCTTCTTCATTCAAAGCAAACTCTTTTTTTCTTTTTCAATTTTGGTATAGGTCTTCAAAGTAGAATAGCTTGTCATAGACTTAAATCCTTCTGTAGTGAATTAGACAGTGAGATTTACTGCATAAAACAGAACTTGACTTTTGTGTAAGCATTAAGGGAAATTACGGCTTTCTTTCACTGCATCATCAAGGAAGTGTTTACACTTCAAATCAACATTATATTACTTTTCACCCTTTCGAAGACAAGTCAATTACCTCTTGATCCCTTTCACCTCTCATTTCCCTCACCAGCAGTTCTGTGAAACTTTTAATACAATATTTTTCTATTATTTCACTTGTAAATCTCAAGTTCAGGTTGCAATCTCAGTGCAAGCAACAGCTCTGCCTGAGTATTCCCACCATTCTTTCTTCCTTCCCATGGTCATTCCCTGTATTACCAAATATAATGGATATTTGACAATCACCTTGAAGGACTACATAATAAAAAATGTGGCTTAAAAAACTCAAACAAACCAAAACCAAACGAAGTTTAGAAATAAAGAAACATGCTAACAAGAACTGTCTTTTCCTCATAACAAAAAAATAATAGAAACACAATCAATGTAGCATGTTGACCATAACAAGCAGGAATAATATTGTCTAGGGTGGTGCCATGAATCACTTGGAACAAGTCATTTTTGCATCTTGGCAGAACCATCCTTCAAGAAAAAAGGCCATGCCTACAATCAGCAATTTCCCAGAGATGACTTGCAGTGGTAGCTATCCAGATTACCTCTCTATGGACCCAATCCAAAACTCATTATTGGCAACAGGCTTTTGAAACAGCCCCGTTATTTTTTTTTCCACAGTGGAAAAACTCTGTATTTAATTGATAGACTGGAAAGAATTTTCAACTCTTTGAAGTCTGGGACTAACAAGAGAAAAGGACAAAATGTTTGCCTTCGGTTTGGCAAGCAATACCTCGGGGGGAAAAAACCTCTGTGATCTAGAAATGATGTAATTTATACAGTGCTCAGTATGGTGCAGGTACATCAGAAGATACTTTTACAATTAAAGGTCTGGAGATAGCAAAATTACCAGTTGCTCCCTTTTAGCAACAAATCTTTTAAGAAGCAGCATAAATGGTGCTCAAATAATGAAACATTTATTTTAGCATCATGCTTGCAATTGTGTTCAGACAGCATCAGCAGAATAATTTAGTATCAAAATATTCAAAATCCTGTAATTTCACTATTTTATTGTTTTAGGACTGCATAATATATTCGAAATAAACGCCGGTTTTCGTCTGTAGAAAAGTGGCCATACTTGAAGGAACTAGGACTTTCAGTAGCATTTCAGGCTACAGGACAGTGGTGGAGTAAGCAGCTGATCTACATAAAAGCTGTTTTGCTTATTTCGTTTTCAGTGGGGTCAAGCCACTGAATTAGTTCGCAGTTTAAACAAATCATGTCAGTACAAAGCCAGAAAAGTGTGGGCCAGGAAAAATGTACAACAAAGTTGGGACTATTGGAGTCTTATATCGATGAAACTGAAGATGGAATTTCACTATTAAATGCACAAGTAATATTAAAGATAGAGAAGTATTTTCAATTGACACGAAATAATGACTCTAAACCTAAAGCATGTCTAAATAAAATATACAAACCCACATCTCAGAAATTCAGGAAGTTATGTCCTTCAGGAGGTTATCTTTCCTGGACAGCACAGTCTACAATCAATATTGTCAAGCAGTGGAGGAAGTAACTCTGCTCCATCATCCCCAGAAATCTCTCTGCCAAGGGAACATGTGTATTAGGAAATGCTACCCCCTATCGTCTGATTAGTCTGAACAGCTAACATCTCCTTAAAATTATAATTTTCAGAGGTTAACTCTGCTTTTCTTGGAAATTACTATACAAATCATAAGCCTTCTTTTTACTCATCAACTTAGTCCTTCACTACACCACTGTGACCCCGGCTTTCCCTCTTACTGCTTCTTCCAGGAAGGCAAGCCAGAGCCTAAAAAATAATTATTACATCAAATAACTGACTTTTCCTTTAAGTTCTGCATAAAAATTTGAATTCTTTTTTGTCCATTTTGTGTAAGTACTACTTCAAATCCTTCTTTTACCTGTTGCCTTTCCACTCCCATCCCTTTCCAAACCCTGAAAACTAAACTCTTCTAAAAGCCCTTATTTCAGAGATTTTATATTTAAATGCCTTTTCTAAAAAGCTGCAGCAGCAGGATCTGAAGATGTAAGAATGCTATTGCAAAAGAAACTAGACAGATCTTTAAATTCAACTATACTATGAAAAATTTCTTAAAGAGAACACAAAAGGTGTGTCCCTTCCCCATAAAAAAGGAACAAGAGAAAAGAGGGAAACAATATTCTTTCTGCCAGAGTCCCTGCTCAAGAAAAGCTGCAAAACTCACTTCAAGAGTACTTAGGACCATGCCAGCAGGATATTAGATTTAAAAGGAAAATTATTTTTTCAGCTTAGTCTACATTTAAAGAAGTTCTACTTGGCTTACAGCATATAGAATGAAAGAAACACAAGGAGGAAGAGAAAGACTGCCAGGACAAAGCACAAAGTATAATACAGTCTGGGGAGCAAGGGTTAGGGAACACCAAGTAGAAAACATAAGGTATAAGACCTTTGTATCCTAATTAAACTTAGAGTTCGAGTTGATGTTGACATCCCTGATTTTCTGTGGAAAGAAACTGAAATCTGAATTCCTCTAGAACCTTTTGGACTTCTAATCTCTGTTTCTAGCTCTTTTAGCTAGAAAACAAGAATTGAGTAGACCTTAGAAAACAAGTACCAACCATTTAAGGGTGATTTCGATTAAATAAAATACTGATGTGTCAACTTGAGGATGTCCACACTGCAACTTTTATGTATATCTATAAACAAACAGTATGACAGGTCTTTTTTAATCACTGCTTAAGGATGGAAGTATTGCAGTGTATTATTGCTACTATTTAAGTTTGCTTCAAGCCAGCAGTACATCTAAAGCATATCATAAGGCCCTTCTGACCTTGGTCTGAACACAAGACATTGATGATGTGATATAATGGCTTTATTTGTTTACTGATACCATAACATAAAATACAAAATACAGGCTGTCAGAAATACAATAAATATAATATTACATCCTTGCCCTCCAGATGATTTCCAAGTCAGGGAGAGTAAACAGCCTTCTCCCAGCTTTCTTAGTTTCCACAGCTGAGAGTGTAGGATGTTTACAATACCTGTCACTCAGAGCTCCCAAGAACAGACCAAATGTCAGCAGACCTAGTACTGACTTCATCACTGACTGCTGGAAACATGCAGATGTCAAGTAATGGGAGGAAAAAATCCATACCCATGACCATATGAATCCCAATCAGTGTTAAGTCCCTTGTGAGCAAGTTGGAGGGTCTAAGAAAGAAGTTCAAAATAAGGCTCCAGAGGACAGCCAGTGTTATTGCCACCATGGTACTGCAAGGCTTACTGCCAGTTTACTCCAAAGTACTCTTGCATGTCTTGAAGGTGTGCCTGCAGAAAACAGAAAATTCACCTTTTTAATAAGTGCATATAGCAGAAAAATTGTCTCTGCATTCTACAAGTAAGAGCTGTCATGTAATTTCCAAAGGACTGGAAGATTTTAACATGATTTAAAGTGATATTTGGACTGCTGGCTCACAGAATGCTACATAGCTCATTTTTAATTAACAGAGGAATGACTGTTTGGGGACACTTTTGAATACTGTGAGGAAAAGAATACTTTTAAAGATATAGCTTGGTAAATTGAAGAGTTTGGTTAAATAACAACACGTGGCTGTTAACAGCAGTATAGGTACATTCGAGATTGTAATTTCTGCTTAGAAACATTTTAGGTATTCAGTTTCCTTGAAGGCATCACCTCTAAGAGGAAAAGAAATCCAAAACACAATAAGAAATCAGAAAAAGAAAAATTTTTGTCATGTAGAACAGAAGTCAAAATCCTCAGAAGAGAAAAAAATTACACGTAAACAGGTTTTAGTACAATATAAGAAAAACTTTGAGACAAGATTATTACTAGTTTCTGCTTTAAAAACAATGCAGGTGCAAAAAGCCACGTTCAAATGACCAGGGACCTGACTTGTGTTACAGAAGAACAGCAAAGTACTTTGAAAAAAGTTAATCTGCTATTGGAAAGGTGGAGGAGCTTTAGCTAAAAGCATAACCCATAGAAGGGTTGCCCCAATACTAGTACAGTACTCATCATCATATGAACACCATTTATAGCACAGTATATTGGCCAGCTCTCTGAGGAAACAGCTGCTCTGTGGGCATGAAGTATGTTTCATTTGGACCAAAGTAACTATACAGTTTTCTCCTCTATCATTATCTACGTATCATTCGGCTCCTAAAAATCAGGACAGATTTCTAAAAGCCAGCCCCTGGAGGGAATCGATTTGGTCAGGAAACACAGCAGCAGCAGTAGGGGAAAGAAGGGGACTGTGTAATTGTCCATCGCTTGACCATTCATAAGGAGGCCTAGAGATTTGCAGGAGCTCAAAAGCTGAAATAGATCTGAAGGCACAGATCATCTTTACCTTCTAGTCTGCTGTAAAAGAATACGGACTGCAAGGGCAAAGGCAGCACACATTGTAAGAATTAAAAGTTTTCTTTCTCGAGCTTTCTGTCCTCAATAAATCATCTCTCTGGTCAGCAGTTAAACAACCTATGCTAATTCTGCACTAAGAAGATGCATTTTTCCTAACTTCACCAATTTTACATTTTCAGTGGGGTCCATGGGTTGGATCTCTCTCTAGGGCATACAATAGAAGAAGAAAATCCCTGTCTTCAATCAAGCAGCCACACCAATCAGATTGCCAGGTAGCCCTGCAAGAAACAGCCTGGCATTGGCTCAACAATGAATCCTGCAGTAGAAACAAAAGCACTAAGTGCAGAAATAAAATCAGGGAGCTGCTCTCTCAGAACAAGGAAAAGGAGTAAATCTCAGAATAATCCAAGTGTAAACATCTCAGGAGGTGATCTAGTCCCAGGTCCTCCTGGAGGCAGAGAGCCAGTTTTGAAATCCCACACGAACTGCTGCAAGAGACCTTATATTTTTCATTCAAGGTTTTGCAGATTAAGTAAGATTTGCAGGTTAAGTATGATTTGATTTCAGCCCTTTACAAGAGAAAGTTGAAAAATAATATTGTGGTAGTCTCTGATGGAATTTGCCACAGTACATTCAATCTTTAGCTGACAGGTGCCTGATACTTCTATTGCTAACAGATCCTAACCTGATCCTGTAAGAGCTATGATGACTTTTTTTATATTTAAAACATCAATCATGATATCATCTTGATGTCCATCTTTTATTATCATTGGTTAGTATTGCTATTTACAATAGTTTTGCAGTACAATTCAAATTTCAGGGCTTAAAATCAGACAGCTGACTTACAAAATATTAACTTACTTTACACTCCAACATTAGAACAGTTCTTCCAAGCTTAATACGTGGAACAAAAAAATGACCCCTCTCCCAATAACCTAGTCCCCAGTACAAAAACACCCATACAACTATGTAAATTCAGAAAGCACTGATATTGTATTTGCTAAAAAGTAAGTAGAAGGGGAAAAAAACAAACTGTCTATAGCAAGAAAAAATTCTGCCTTCAAAATAAGCCTATGAACTACTGGAACTGTGGGCCTCATATCTAAGAAAATTGTGAGACCCAGTGCTGTAACAGGCAACATACTATCAGCACACAGAGAAGAAAACTTGTCAAGGCAAATGATGCAGTGACAAGGAAATACTCAAAACATATGAAGCAAAAAGAATCTGGAGTTTCAGAACAAGAAAAATCAAAATAAAAACTAAGTAACATATTATGGTCTCACAGAATCCCAAACACTTTTGAGACTTATTAGATATGCTTTAGCATTTAAATGAATGAGACAAATTACTTAGGACTTTAAAAGTCAGTTTTGCATATATATTTCAGATGTGCTTCTGAAAGATGCACCAGGTAACTTCAAACAATTTAAGGAAATTTTCTGGCAAGAACTTTATTTATATTCAACAAAGTAATTCCTATTCCAAAGGGCTTACAGTTAAAACGAATGACAGAAGAACATAACAGCAATTAAATGATTACTTTAAGCACAGGTCCACTGTATTTCTGTTGTTTCTCTACTGACTGCCTTTGACTTCCAAAGTGTTTCAGGTGACTACTCCCTTTTTACTAATATTTATGTAGTCAAAGATGCATCTAAGGTGATATACTTATACTTACATATATCATACCCCCTTGCCAAAATAGATGCCTACCACTTGCCAGGCACAGTTCCTCATCTGTGTCTAGGTACGCAGATACAGCAACCTGCCTGCCCCAGCTTCCATTGCAAAGCATGTCCTTCTGTAGGTGTCTAAGAAATACAGATGGTGATTTGCCAGCAAGCCTAGCACAAAGCTAGGCTAAAATCCTTCCCTTGAAGGATCTAAGGGAAGGCACTATCTGCACCAATAGCCACACAAGTGACCATGCCTCAGCAAAGCTATCACAAAAGTAAGGATTAAGAACTTAAAAAAAAGCTTTCTCCCCCAGATCTCAAAGAGGCAGGTGTTACTGACATAGTTATTTACCTGATCCTAAAACCTGCTCTCCCTCTCTTGCTTTCACTCTCCTATACTTGAGGGATATGACTGTAAAATTTAGTACAGAGTTACATAACAAGCAGCTATTAAAACAATGCAGTGCTACAATAAACCAACAACCCAAAACTAAAACACTGCCCTGCCATCAGCTGGAAAGAAGAGACTGAGTTGCCCAGTAAATGCCACACTATAAAGAAACACTAGTCACTAATTCGCTTTCATTTTACAACTAAGCACAAAAGGGAAGGATTGAAAAGAAAATGTATTCTCTTCCCTTTGTAACAAGTTAGATGTTTAAGTTCTGGTAATGACAGTAAGCTGCATAAATTACTCACTGCTCACTTTAGAGAATACTTGTTATAGCCAGAACCACTCAATTATATCACCCAACAGCAGAGGACCATAAAATAAAGAAAAATTACCCCGTTTGCAAGCAGGGAGAAAATTATATATCGTGTAAGGTTTAACTCCCATACAAGCTTGTAAGATGAGTTCAGTTTATCCTACTTTCTGTGTACTCACGGCCCTCTAAAAAAGCTAATCTGGTGGGCAACAAGCCCACCATTAAAATGAGAGCAACTGTCACTGAACATTATAAATATTATGCTATTTGCAAAAATAATGATGCACTATTTATATAGGAATGTCTCTTACATGGTCTTTTACAAAAATTCAAAACTGTCTCAAAACCTTCCTCAAAATCCATAATGCACACAAGGGAAGGCTAGCCTACCTACATAGATGCTTACCTGACCTACCTGCAGAGACCCACTTGAGGGGCAAAATTCTTGTGCTGAATTCCCCTTCTGAATACAAACAGCTTAAAAAGGAGCAGGGCCAAGGAAGACTGTAAGTTATTTAAAACTCTTACTTCTTTGCCTGGTGGAATTTTGGAGACTGTGTGGAGATATTTGGACATTTGGAAATATTCCCAATTTACCTCCTTCACTGATCAGCCACCCCTCAAGAAGCAGCTAGTATACAGTGTAACAGCCATGTCAGTTTGAAGTAAGAATTGAGATTTGGACTCAGGAAGGAGCAGTCACAGTGTCAGGCATCCTTAGAGCTTAGCTAGAGTCTGGTGAATCCCTCTTCCTATGTCTCCATCTCTCTGTGGTAACCACGAAATCAACAAACCTCTCACTACTGCTGTTCTCCTACATGAAGAACAAGTTCTCTCAAAATTGCCAAGTTTTCTTTCTCACCTGCCTGTTCCTGGAAGGCCACACAGTTTCAGTGAACATCTTGCAATCCTGGTAACAATGATTTGCTATCACTTTTCTCAAAAAAAGCCTGGCATGTTTCTAAGATTACTTCAAGCCCATGACAATGAATTCTGGTTTTTTCCCAGATTAAACATTTTGTGTTCCACTTTGAAAACATATATTTATATGTGTGAGTATGTAAAGAGGAACCCCAGAGTCTCTGTTTGATAGGGAAGATCTAAAAATGGAGGTGGATCTCAGGGCTCTCCTTCAATTCTCCTATCAGCTTCAAAGAAAGAAAATTATCCCATTCATTTTCTTCATTAGCCTTGCAACTATTTGAAGGGAAATGAAAAATAAAATAATGCTTCCTTTCCCATATAACTGCTATAAGACACACAAAAACCAATCTGAAAACCAAGTCAACACATTTTTAACCTAGGTAACAGAAAGATTAGTGCAACAAATTTAAACTTTTCACCTTTGAGTATCAGAGGCAAGACAGTGGGGAAAGAACAGCCACCACACACAGGCCACAAAATAAGGTGGAACAGTCCAAAATATATAAGCAGGTATATTCTAGACAGGGAATTAATTGGCACACCTCTGAATGAAAAATAATTAAAATATAAAATATATATAAACTGCCACCAGATGTCAGTACAGCCTAAAGAATTGCTAGTACAACCCCCCTACTCCAGGCTGATAAGGATATTTATTCAACATGCCCCCCAACTGTCCAGATACACAAATCCAGCCCTTCCACAAATCCTGAATGGAAAAAATCACACACAATAGTTCTCATTTGCACGTTATCAACATGAACAAAACCCAACAAAGCTGTAAGAATAGGCCTAAACTCCTACTGCTGCAGGACAACAAGAACCAGCTTGATACCAAATAATCTATTATTGAGGTTCAGTGCCCTCCTCTCTCATGCTCATCAGATTCTCTAGCAATGAGTCTTGGCCCCACACATTAACATTCCCTCTGTTCGTAAATAGCTTTACTCTCCTTAGATTATGCTGCAAAGTGACAGGGAATATTTAGCAATGAGGTTGCTAAGCTAAGTAAACCTCTTCTGCAAAACAAGCATTACCATGTCTGTCCTTGTGCTACAGCACAGGCTCTCCCAGTGTTCTCCCCATCCCTGATTTTTTACAAGAGTTGCAAAGAAAAGTATTTCCGGAGCATCCCCTGCTGAGGTGATTTTGCTGTGAAACTTCTAACAGCAGACTTTATCTAACTTCTTCATGCAAAGAAATACATAAATCTACAATTTCTTGATGGTAGAAATTAGTTTCAGCAAGACATATGGCATATAAGCATTTTTTTCTGCTCCACGCCCAAATTCAGTTACAAACTCGGCTACTAAAGCTATTAACTAGGGAGGTTTCACAGGCTACTTAAAGAGCAGGCCTTACTTCAGACCATTAGTGCGCATGTTAAAAAACAATCAAGAAAGGAAAGAAACCACTCTTCCATGCCAAACGTAATCTATATTATTTAGTCTCAGCAAGAATTTTCAGCTTTCTGAGTTTATAGATTGAGCTTATTGTCCTACCACAATCAACAACTCTTATTTTGAAGCAAAAATATGTATTAGGAGAACACCAGAAATTGTAGAAACCAAGAAGAGAATTGTTAAGTGATTAAGAAACCTAACTTAAAAATTTTGCTTGGCATGTAACTACTCAATATTAATGACATCGTGACTTTCATTTTGTAAGAAATATTCAGGTAAGTAAAGTAACGCACATTGATCAGTGGAAATTTACATCAGGAAAATTTGCTGGCATAAGTAATGTAACAAATGTTTATAATTTTAATACTGGCTTAATGCAAAACCAGCATACACAGTCTTACAAAATCTCTTTTATTTTCTTACTAAATGCAATCAACTCAGCGTATGTATCCTCTTAAGTCCAACGCAAAAAAACTTTTAAAATTATATAATTAAAAGAAACTTGGTGAGTTAAAAACCATGAAGAAAAAATTAACTTTTTAGGCCACTGGTTTGGAAAGAACGTACTGAAATACCTGTCTGGCTCTATAGGGCCATTTCAGCACAGCTCTGAGGTTTCAGCTTCAGTTTTAATCCTAGCACACTCCTGGATTTCCTTTGCTCAGTTTCATATCTCAGGTTGAATAAAATCGAGAGAGCAATAGAAATACAGATACGCAGAGATTTTTTCTGAGCATTTATGTTTTCTTAACAGAGACAGCTTGATAACTTGGGACACTAATATGAAGAGAAATAAAAAGCAGAGAGGCAGCATCCTGAAAGTCATATAATTTTGAAGGGAAGATGGGAGTACAAACTGCCTGTAAGTTGAGCAGCAGCAAATGCAAAAAAAAAGAATGTGAAGTAAATCACTTCACAGGAAAACCTCAAACCACTTAAGGCAGAGCACCTCTTAATTTCATACCTAAACTAAGCCTTGGAACTTCCCTTCAATTCAGGTGAGCTTTGTAGTCTCAGAAGTTTCTCCTGGAGGCGCCAAATCACCGACTCAAGAGGAAAGGCAAGGTTTGTTGCAAACCTAAGTGCTTAATTAACTAGAAAAACTATAAGCATGTTTCACCTTGCTTTTGAGTTTCATTAGGAAACCTTTCACAACTCTTATTTTGTTCCATACAACTGTACGTCTTTGCCAGGTTAAAACAAGAGGTAATTTATGTGCACTCTCTAAATTGGAATTTTTAATTCCTGAATCTTGGCTCTAATTGTAAAAAGGACCCTTGAGGCTCATAGTTTCTCTCTGTTAACTTCCCTCCCTCAAATTCCCTACACGTAAACACTTGTTACACCAACGGCTCTTCTGCAAGCCTTTTTCCTCCAACTTTTTGCACATTCAAAACATGCAAAAGCCAAGCCCAAGTCTCTCAGTTTTACACGTGCCACTTGCTCAGACCAAGTTCGCTATGTCCAGATGATAAGTACTATTCCAGTTACTGGCTATTCAGGAAATCTCAAGAACTTTACCAGCATCAAGAGTACATGACTCAACAGCCAGCTTGCACACTATGCCAGGATAATAGAATAGCTGGCTCCTTTCACCCAAGAAACATAGCTCCTTCAAAATCAAAGTTTTAAGAACACAAAGACTTTCAGATTCTGCAGAAGCAAAATTGCAAAGGTGCACTTAAAAGTTACTGAAAGTTCACACCAGCATCAAAACTTGAGTGGGAAAAAGCTTACAGTCAGTTACTATTTAGCACAACCTAATTTCCTAAAATCTTTTAAAGTTCACCCTTGAGTGTCAGAGGGGTTTTTGGCTTCTTTTCTACATTACCTAAATTATGTGCGCAGCTATCTTCTAGCATTTCCTCTACACCCAGCAATGAGGATTGATTGCACTATGGCAAATGGCATTCAAGCTATGAGACTTTGAAAGACGCTTGCATTTCAATAGTTACGTGGCAGTATTGGCATGCCCATGCAGATGGAGAACAGTGGACACATTTTTTTTCCTCAATGAAAACAGTTCTAGTTAAAGATGCTTTTTAAAAAAGGGAAATTGCCAGCTTGAAATGCTGTCATTCCTACATGGACAAGTAGGAATAATATTTGGCACTATGCCTGAAATACTTGTACATTTCATTTTTCTCGCCAATGCTGGCTTAAGAGTTCTATTATATTCACAAGTAAGAATTAAGCAACGCAGGATGTATCTCCTATTGCTAGAGTCTTATGGTTATTATAACCATGTTAAAATAGTTATGTTGGTTCATTTGTTTTTAAAGACATCCCCTTTACAAGGACTTACAAATAAGTTTAATGGCAAAGTATGCCTTACTAGGGAATTTTCATCCTTCAATTATTTTGCCTCTCTTAGATGACTCAATTCCTCTTTAAATACCCAGACTTCCATTTCTTCCCTAAGCACAGTAGTTGCCTTAAGTTTCACCTTCCTATTTCCATCCCAGATCTTCTTCAGGCTAACTTAGCAAACAGTGTTTTTGCCAAAGTCCAAAGATATTTGCACTATTCCATCCCTGTGTATTTAAGTTGTCAATCTTTCCTGTGACAGTCTAGAACCAGGTCTTTTAGTCTGCTACCCCCCTCCTTCCTTCCTTATCAGAAGATATTCCACTTGTTTTTAGAGCAGAGATCCTTAAAAGCTCTTCTGCTTTACTTCGCAATTAAAAAAACTCTGTCTCCTTTGTGACCGTGGCCCACTACTCTGTGTCCAATGGCACACTTGAAAACTTCCTTCATCTCTCCAACACTTCAAGAAAAATATGCCTGCTAACTCTAACACATTATTAATACTTGCAACTCCACAGACCTAGCCAAACACTCAGGTTTGCAAATTATTTATGCATAAAATCTAAATTGAAGTCCTTTCAAGTGATCCTGACATTTCCAGCCCATCCAGCAACTCCTTCTCTTCCAGGTTCACTTTTACATGACATTCTTCAGTGAAGGCAAAAATCTTGCTGTGACCAGAATAGATTCAGTAAACTACTGCCAGAAACAATACTCTATGAAACCTTTATATCCTCTCAGGGCCACCTGTCCCTTCTCAGTTGAATCAAACTGCAGCTATTGTCATGGTCTAGGCCTATCAAGATCTACAATCTTCCTTGCCCTCAGTAAACCTTCCTCTCTACCTCCAGTATCACAAAGGACAGACTTGACACTTCACATTACAGTTTGTATTACAGCTCATTCGTGCTTTCTTCTTCACAGGGTCTTAACAGAAGTGCAATTTCCACCCTCACAGCCTCCCTCAGAGTCCTGCTCTTCACACTGTCTGCATCTACCAGTCCCACCATGGCTGCCTCGCCCCATGTTCCACCCATTCATGGGTAGGTTCATGTACCCACGGCAATCCAGAACTGTGCCAGTGACTTCACAGAAGTCACAGTGCTCAGCACCACCACAGGCTGTGGTCACACTGAGCATCTGACTGACAACTTATGAAGTCACTTAACCCATTTTTGGCTAAGGCTGACTAATTACAATGTCAAAGAAAAATCTGAGAGAAAAGAATAGGCATTACTTAAAGCAGCAATGCTGAAACTGAAAAAATGGGGGGTTTTTTTAGTGATAAAATCACCACTTGGCCATGAAGACAGTAAAAAAACCCCTCACCTGAACATACTTTCTTTTCTCCTAAACAGGCAGTAAGCTTAAAACTTCTTTTGTAGTATTTCAGTAAGGCTCACCACTATGGTATGTGTGCAAGCCAAAGATCAAGTTGCTCATCTGTATTAAACAACAGTTGCTGCAGGTTGAAAACAAGCAGGGCTTCAGTTGTACAGAAACTCAGCTGAAGTTTCTGTTTGGTGAAGATGATGTATTTGAAACAAGGCATGGACCCAGATTCCATTTGATATGGTTCTTCCTGATGCATAGATTTCAGGTAAATTCAATAGCTCCTCTCTTTCCCCTCCATGGAACAAAAAACTTTTCCCTCTGTGTGCTAACAGGATTAAGTGTCACATTTAAATTTCATCAAACTCCACTTTGTTCTCTAACCCCTTCTCTGAATTAGCAGACTGCTGCTGAACCAGGCACAGCTTCTCCTACTCGTTAACATCACGGACATGCTGTGGCAGGGATCCAAGCTCTGTTTCCCTGCAGAGGATACAGCTTCTGTGGAAGTGAACAATCTCCAGCAAAAGCTTAACACATCGTCCCATTTCCTCTGTTGGAAGGGAGTCTCCCAACTCACACTCTGAACAAACAGAGTCCTGGAGCCAGCCTACGGACAGTGTTTACAGAAACAGCAACGTCACAGAGGACAGATTCAGATACTTTGGAACAAAAATAGTTTGAAAGAAAAGAGAAGCAGCATTATTTTTTTTTCCATGAAAAAGTAGTAAATGAAGCATTAGTCAAATGCTGATACATTTAATTTTTAGCTATTTCATGTGGAGGCTTCCTGAAAAACCACATCTATTTTACTGTGGTTAAAGTAAATCTTATGCTCAACAAAGGAACTGAGAGGTACCAATTTACTAGCAGCTCTGTATTTCCATCCCCACCTGTCCTCTTGCTGCCCAACTTCCACATGTGCACACACAAGGCCTAAATCATGCCAGTATAAAACAAAGGAACATTTCTTTTCTTGTGACATTTGTTTTATATATTTTTTATGCACTGAAAGACTTTAGACTACCCAAACTTGGTGAAAATATAAAGGCAGAGTACCTAACCTATTTACAAGGGTTCTGGACCATCTGTAATTCTTCATACGTGGACTTTGACAACCTTATTTAATTAGTATTATCCTTTCACCACGTAGCATACTGCTAGAGTATTAGTCTATTTTTATTTTATTTATTTTAAGGAAGTGGAACAATACAGTAATCATCAAAAATAGTACATCAAAATAGTACATGCTGTACTCTGTACTTAAACAAATAAATACAGAAAACTATAATCCAAGGGTAGGATATATAAACTCTAATTTTCACAAAGTTCATGAGAATTATAACTTTTGGAAAACCCAGTCCATCTGGTAATTGAAGTGGCTTCAATCTCACAGTTACTAACACAGAAATGGAGCAAAAAGCTGCTCTCAGCATGCATTTTGCCAACAAATCAAACTTGTAACATCATATGGTCAATGTATAATACAAGGCAAACAGGCACAAGAGAAAAAGGCACCACATTTTTTTCTTGTTTCTACCTCATTTACAGTCCTACAACCTGCCTGGTGACTATAAGAGGCACAGCTGATATGAAGCAAGAGGCAAAGAAATGTCAGTTAGAGAAACTGTGAAAATCCAGGCTCTGTCCAAGAAGCAGGAAGGGAGAAACTCGAGGGTCAGCTGCACAAGATAAGGGCAGAGACAGGCTCCAGCACAAGAATTTTTTAAGTAAATGGCTTGGCAACAGAAATAATATCTTAAAAAGTTTCTGTTGCCCAATGCCTCCCACACTGAATCTGCAAAATCACATCCTGTTTCCCTCTTCAGGGCTGTGAATCGTGCTAACATGGAATGGTGCTACTCACGTCCAGAGCTTCTCTCTGTACAAAAATGAGCAGGCTACTTGTCAGAAAACCTACTTTGCAAGAAACCTCTTCTAGACCCAACCAAACAGTGGACAGAGGCTTCATTTTCTTTTGCAAGTCTTAAACCAAGAAATCTAAACTGCCACATAGGAAAATAATAAGGTAAACTACAATTTAAATAAATAAAGCAACTGCATACAGTTCTGCCTATGCCCTTTCTGGCTAAAGATGAGGGCAGGCAGATAGTTATTTCAGGCAACTTCCTGACCAAGCTAAGTGAAAGCCTGCCAAGTATTAAAGGGAGAAGAAAAGGACGTAAGCAGCTCGGGTACTTCCTTTCTGGAGATACTTTTTACCAGCACTGCAGTTCTATGGGTCTTACTGAGGGAACTGATGTGTTAGGTAGAGTCCAGCAACATCCTTATTTTACCTTCAGAACACAGACCCAGAGAGGGCCAATGGCAAGTGGCACACAGGCTGTTTGTTACGAGGCTATGTAAAATAGTGAGAACACCTCGTGATGGTGGTTAAAAAGCCATGATGACTACTTTCCCTCCTAGCCTGGCTTATGTTTCTAGCTAAACATACTCTACTTTCTCTTTGAGGCTGCAGCAACTGCCCTTTGCCTGCTCACAGCCCCGGCAGGCAGCACAAACTGCACTGAGGCTACCACAGGATGGTATCAGACATGATTCTGTCATCATCATTAGAGACTTCAGCAGAGGCCAAAACCCAAATTTTAGAAGCATAGTATACACCCTCATCATAACAAAAATCTGTCCTGATGCTGTTCATGCCAGTGCAAGGGAACTTTTTTCCCTAGAGCTCAGCACAGTGACACCTCCTGCTAATACAAGAGCAGTGCCAAGACATACTAAAATGGGAACCAAAGAGGAAATTGGAAGTTAAGTTGGGTTCAGATTTTAATTTTTTAAACTAAGAAGTCCTTCATTCTGAAGCGGTAAATGTGGAAGTGAAGATTAAATGACATTCAATTTCGCATCACGTGTCTTCAAATTCTTTGGAAAGGTAGAACTAGTCGACACAAATCTTCTGCATTAGAATTTATTGCAACAACAGTCATTTCTGTGAGAAGATCTGAAAGCACACGCCTCATTTTATAAAACGCAAATATTTCGCTCACTGTTTAAGGCTTAAAATAAGAGCAGATATAAACTACAGTTAAAACCTGTAATACATACTAGCCTCCAAGAATCACTGTGTATTCAAGATACATTAGTTACATTTCTGGTCAGCTCAAAGAAATGTTTGTCCCACCAGCTGATATTTCTCTCCTAAGGGGAGAAAACTGGTTCCACAAATCCATTCCAGCAAATTAAAGAGTATTAGTAACATAAGCCAAAATGCAATCAAATCAAAGTGACGATTTATTGCTTATAATGAAAACTAGACGATATATATCTTCAGATGTTCTTTTCAGAAAAACTTGATACTCTGCAGGATATTCCATAAGAGAATTCAAGAAATTCAGTGCAAACTATTTCTCAATATATGATGGATGTCACAACTCTGATTTTAGTTCATGATGCAATTTCAGCACATCCTGTTTCTACTCATATACTTCACACAACATAACAGATTTGCTGCAACCACAAAAACATCTTAGGCAAGTTAAAAATTACTTACTTCTAAGGCAGAAGTGCTTTATCTGTACAAATTCTACTAGGAGCTGATGAATCTCTAGGAACAAAGATACCTCACCAGAATCCAAAATAGACAGCAGACATCCTACAGATGCAATTAGGAGCATTTTCTTGTTCTGTAGCTTTCATGGAGGAGAATGCAAATGACACTACCTTTAATTCAATACACCCAGCAAGTGTAGTCTGCCATCAATTCAGAAAACTTCTCTGCAAGAGAAGCACCGACAGTGGTATGATCAAGTCTAATCGCCCGTGTACCAAGATGTCAGAGAATAAGTGCCAGAAGTCTGAAGACTTAAAGCACCAATTTCTAGAAATATTTTAAATCTGTTTTAGCTATGAGTAAATGAGAACACTTACACAGTGAAGAGGAGCTGTAGACAATAAGCACTTGTGAACACAAGGCAAACTGTGTGCATCTCAAGCAGAGTACCCAGGCAAGGATATCTAAGCTTCAGCCCCGTTGTACAAGCACCTTCACAAACATCAAACATTCAATTGGCAGTGGAGGAAACTGACATATATAACCACAGAAAAGCATTAAGACAGGCTTAGACCTGGGTCCAGCTGACACTAGTGCAAGGAAGATAATTTTCATACCTTTATTTCATGCTTGCAGCTTTTTGCCTGTGTCTTAAGAGAAGCTTATACCTTCTTCCCCTCAATGCACGTCCACTTGGCAGTATAAGGGCTAAACCAGTCTTACATCAGTGATACTGACAGAGGATTCAAAACATTCCAAAATAACACTGTTCTCATAAGCAGCAACTGCAAAATGCTTGAGGCAAAAATGTGTCAAGTTCCAAATTTTAATTATTCAAATCCTGTACGGAAACACTGACATTCTCCTTTTCCTAAAGCTACCACTTAATTTTCATTTTACTAATGTGAAAAACCTGAAGATCTTCCTCATGAGGAGGAGAATGCTCAGACAAGGAAACTTGCATGCTTTTTACTATGGGTTTGCATCTCCTTTACGATTGGATTTTCAGCTCAGCACACTGACATGGAAGGAAATGTAACAGTAAAAAAAAGGTCTTTTAGCAAAGCTGCTATCTGCAGTCAGTTCCTCCCAGGAATGAAACACACAACTTTCCAGGACAGCACCAGATATATTTGTATAAAATATCTTTGTGATGGAAATGAACAAAAGAACAACAAGGCTTCTTTACCGATTTCCTCATACAAGACATGAAATCCTTCTGTGTAGATAGTTGCTATGGTGCAGACTTAAGGGGAAAAAGAGGGGAGATCAGACTTCTTGTTTACAGGTTTCCAATATGTTCCACTTGATCCATCTTGAAATTGAAACCCTTTAGCTTCCTGTCTTAAGGCTGTCAGATGGTACAGAACAAACAGTGTTAGCAACTTTTCAAAACCCCCACATGTTCTGCACAGAGCTACAGAAAAACATCCACGTGGATTAGGCAACAGACAGGAGGGACAATAAAGTTTCAAAGAGAATAAAAGCCATACTAAATCTTGAAAGACTTATTCAAGGGAAAAGAGACTTACTCTGGGAATGAAATGCCAGATTATCTCTGAACATTGTCAACACTTCACCACAATGTAACACTGCATGGATCTATTACAAAATACATAATTTTGACGTTCTCAGGCAAAATGCTGATTCTTCTAAGAACTTCTTACACAGGTTTTATCCCAACAGGTATGCCTATCTATTTACAGATTCAAGAAGAGTAAAACAAAGACACTTTGAATAGGATTAAACTTGCAGTAAGACACCTAAACCATGCAGTCCTCTACAGTCAAAAAGCCTACAGAGAGATTCAGCTTACTCTACAGCAGACATTTTGGGGCTAATTCAGGTAATTAGACATAGGTAAGTGCTGTCAGTTTAAATGTCCTGGCAGTTTCACCTCAGCTCCAGTTGCCTCTCCCATAAACCTTGGGTCCCTCAGCATTATGCAATTTTTACCAATGCTTTAGAGATCCTAGCTGGCACCTAGTTCAGGCAGGTGACCAGAGAGCTACTATCCAGGCCCCACTGACTCTAGCAAGGACATTTTCACCAGGTACAAAGACAGACAACCCAGAAACTTGGTGCAAAAGCATAAAACTTACATGTTCTTCATCAGTCATGAACAGAATGCATCCTTTATTCTTTTGACAATTGATAAGAATATAGCTAAAGCTATCACTTGTTGAATACTCAGGCTGTTTTTATTGTGGTTTGGGGGCTATGCTAGAGATTTGGCCTTTGCAATTACTTCTTTAGGGTCCCATGTTTTAAAGAAGCTGCCAAATGTAATTTCTTCCCTAGATGCCTTAGTCACTTGCCAGAAGATTAGACCAGAACCTTTTTGCCAAAACCTTCTATTTAACCTGACAGCATGAACTGCCTTAACCCACTTTTTTCCAGTACGGTGTAAAAAATGCATTCATACAGGACAAGTTAGCTCTTCCATTCAGTCAGTGACCAGTCTGGTTCTGTCATATTGTGTTTCCACTAAACATCCAGGGTGAGGTAGAACCAACCACCTGATCCAGGATAATTCCAAGGCTTAGGAACTAAATGATGCAGTCTTTCTAAAACAGCACAAAATTCCCTGCATGGACAGAGATGCCTTTAAAGACCTCCAGAGGGAGATCCTGTCTAATTTTTAGCATTTAAATTTCTTTGAACATCCATCTTAGGCATCATCAGTGCCAACACCAGCATCTTGCTACAGCCTGAATATTCAGCTCAGTCAGGTCAGGAATTCAAAACTCAAATAGAAAATGAAACAAGACCCGTGACAACTTTCCAATTCTATGGAAGTTTTCTTGTTCTCTTTAGACTGCCATTTATTTATCCCCTGCCCCCAGTGCTTCTGTTTGCCTTAATCTATTTCTCTTTCCTTACCTGCTTACTGCTTGCACAAAGTGTAAAAACATTATTTTCCATGTTGTCACATATGCCTGGAAAATTTAACTAATGCCACAAACCATTTACTCCCCCACTGTTAGCAAACAGTCTAAACTGAAATAGTAGCATCTAATCTGTATTTGTACTACCACAAGCACCACTAGAAATCTGAAGAAGAAAAAAAAAATAATACACTGGAGGGTACTGGCCTAGACTTCTTTCCATTATTTTTTAGTTCTTCCATCTTCTGAGACTTTTTTCCACAGGAAGATATTAATCTGCTGGCTATTAACCCAGAAGCCCTCCTGACTGTGTTCTGCTGACAGAAATCAGACCTTCATGAAGGTCAGACTGGGCCAGAACAATTACTAAATATTAGACACTGGAGAAAGCATTGCCCCTTCATATTTACAGGCACAGTTTCCCATTTATTTAACAAGCATCAGAATGATTCCGCTAATGTAGCTAAAACCCATTTCTCACATCTAAGGGATACTGTGCAAGAAAGGCATCCAGTGCTTCTATAGCTATACTCCTTACACACTATCCACCCAATAGTAAGAATATTTAAGAGAGTCACATAGTTCCCATGGAGAGAGAGCTGAGATCTTGTCAGATTCTATTCCAAATCTACTGAAAACAGAAGAGCTTTTGCCAAGTCAGTTTTGGCAAGTGTTTCCAGCATTATCCTGTCTTGCCAAACTGCGTTTAGATTTTGCTGGACTTATTTACTTGTTCAGTATGCTCAGAGAAGTGGAACTATTTGTTGCTGTAGAGAATTTGGCTTACTTTGAAGACCTGGAACATTTAAAAGATGAATCAGACACTAACTTAGGAATTAGATCTGTTAACCTCAGCTCATAGCGATAGAGCATGCTCAGCGTTAGAAGTAATCCATAGTGCAGCTACTTCACGTCTGAGACCAGCCAACTCTCCAAACTCTCAAATGACACTTTTAATGTGCTGCTTTTATATAGCAAGTTCTATCCCTCTCAAAAATACCATCCAACACAAGCTGTAAGATGACACTGATGATCTTCTTTAGCGGTCAAAACAGCACATGTTTTATGAAAAAAAACCCATCAGCATTCTTTGCTGACTGCACGGAGATGAATCCTCTGAAGGCTTGATTTCCAGAAGACATAAGCATCCAGTCTCTCTCTTTCTCAAATACAAAGGTACATCTCTTTGGGGCACCTTAAGTTAAAGGCTGATCCCTCTCACACTGTTGTCTGCACCCTCACTCCCCACAGAGCCGGTCAGTGCTCTGCTTCCACCCTGTCAGTGAGGCATGCAGGAATGCGTTTGATCAGATGCATCAGAGGTACACTGGTGACATATTTTGCCTGACAAGAGTCATGCTCTACTACTCAACACAAAAAATAGACTAAAAATATGTAAGTATTTCAAAAATGTTATCTGCAGCACTTGTTTTCAAGCTTTTGGTACTATTCCTCCCATGCTTGCCCATTCCACATTTTCAGCTTTACTAGCTCGCTTTTCCTCTTTTTTTTTTCCTTTGCTAAGCCAGATATTTATTATTCATGCCTCCCTCTATTCCCCCATCTCCTGACATTGCCCACTGCCTTGCAATAGACAGCAACCTTGCCTTCCCTTTTCCAACACAGAAGCTATGTACTATGTTGTAGCCATGGCCCACCTATCCTCAAAGCACATATGGCCTTGAAAAAAGTACAAAATACCACTAAGACTTATATAGTGTCACTTTTCTAACTCCTCACTATTATAAATTCAGCCTGGAGGATGTGTAAACATACCCTACACTTCTGGTTTCTAAATGTGTACAATGTATGTAATTTGGTTGCATTCAAGGTGAACTGTACCACCTTGCTTCCTAAGATATACAAGCAACCTACCATATGACCTGTTCCCGTCTTCATTGTGCCCTTCCAGTATTTAATTCACTTGCAAGCCAACAGCAATACGTGACAATTTCTCTAGAGAAAAAAAACAAATAAAGAGAAAATAAAGAATCAAAGCCTACCACTCTCCACCCCAGGGAAACATAACACTCAGTGACTATTCTTCATCGATAGTTTTAAATCTGTTCACCAGATACATCATATCTACACTTTTTACTGTTTCAATTTTTTCTATCAGGATGTTTGGGCTGCCAAATCCAGTATCGTGGAATATATCACAAAGGCTAGTGTCTGTTGGAGACTATCCATCTGCCTGATTTAATATGAAATAAAATAAAAAGATAATGTAATAACTGAGTTTTCATTTCCTAGTAGGATCTACTGAATTTACTTACTTTAGTCCCAGTCCTATTTCAGTATTTCTGTTCAAAACCATGTCAAGCTGACAGTCTATAATCGTAAACTCTACTCACCCAGTTAAGCCTTGGCACAATTCAGTTTCCATCTGTAATCTAGAGAACACTAATTTTAGATTAGGAATCCACAGAGTTTTTCAAGTTACTCCTCTCTAATTCCTTGATACAAGTTATTGGCATCTTCTAAGCTATGTCCTATTTTAATAGCTGTTGTTAAACATCCTCCTGGTTTGCTAAAGTTGAAAGAATGCCACAAACATTTGTATCTGACTATGCCCCAGCTTTTTAATCACAAGCCTGACAACTCTTTAGAGTATTGTCTTCAAGCATTATATAATTTTGACTTCTACCTGATCATGAGCATCAACATTAAAATCCTTTTGTGTCTAATAAAAATCTTTCCTTCTCTGACTGTCCAGCTGTCCTCCCTCCATCCATGACATTTTCTTACTAATTTTATACATTGCTTCATTATCTGCTAATTTATATTCATGGAATAAAAGCTGACAGACATCTATTTAGGGATTTTTGTGGCAGGAGGAAGGGAAAGAATATTTTTGAGCATCGTTTCCACCTTTATTCTCTGACATTTTATCTTTGCTATCTCCCTTGATTGTGGATTCTTCCACGACTAGTAAGATTCTTGTAAGCCATTCAAAAGTGCTACACTTTTTCAGTTCATATTTCATCTTTCCCCTTGTGTTGTTCAAAAGCTTTTGACCTTCTGAATTTCTTCCTTTGAGGAAAAAATACTGAATTCATCTGACTACAAATGGACTTCTGTGAGCAAAGATATGTACACCTGAGGTAGTCATCCTAGACTGATTTTGAAGCTAAAGGAGAGAAATAAGCAGGGCGACTGGGGACAAGTCATCCCATTCCTAAATACATATCTAAAATAAAACATATAAAATTGTAATGCAAAAGGGCCTCTCCTTATTCATTAATGTAAGGCTAGAACAGAGCAGCTCAGATATATTTAACTACAGCACAGCTGTAGTAAGTTCAGCAATATGAATGCTTATCACAGGTATTTCCCACCAATTTTCATGAACAATTAGAATCCCATAGAATATTCAAAGGTAATGATAACCCCACTAACCCACTGTGAGACAGAAATTACACTTCCAGTGGATTTCCACCTTAAGACATGACCATATCTATCTTCAGAATGTTAATAATTCCTATTAGTTTCTTTGTGAAGGAGCTTATGTATTCATAAAATAAACATTTCTGAGGTACTTCACTGATTCACAGGTATCTGTATTATTGACCTGTCAAGGGCTGCCACCTTTGCTCAGAATTCTACATCTGCAGGGTCAGAGCCTTGAGCATCATCTAACAAGCTCTTGCAGAACACATACAGCCATCTCAAGTAAGTCTGACCTGTGTCTTTCAAGTATTTCTGGAGATGCTTCTGTACATGCAGGTTTCTCTAAGAAGAGCTGGAGAAGGTTTAGCAGACAGGACATTGTGCCAACTCTGCAGAGCCATGTGAGTGTTGCTTTATATGCTTTTCCCTTTGCTCCTAACTGGGTCTTGCCCTTGTCCTGTAAATCTAGGACCTAAGCCAGTTTCCTTGCTTTCACTGCTTTCCATGCATTACATAGACGCTCCAATTACTGCCTGGAGTGTCTTAAGGGACATCACTACTCAAATAAAAGACCAAAACTCCTCATAGCAGGTATGATTTCAAGGACATAACAAGTAAATGTGTCTCACACAGGCTTTCTGCCATTTCATCACTGTTTAGTCTAAGATATCAAAAAAACCCTACATACATTTTGAAAACATTTCAGGATGTTGATTAGGAACATTTATAGTTAGAAAATTAATCACTGCTATGAATCCCAGAATCACATCAGATACCTAGAAAGGCTTTAAGGTTACATAGCTTTTAACAATCAAAATAGAGGAACTTCACAGATCATTCTAGCCTCCATAAATTAAATTGCTGACACACTAATAAGATCCCTGCTCTAAAGTAACGGCAGCCATTTGTACTTAATGCAGGTAGACTAAGTATTCAGCTGCTTTATTTTTTTTAAACCACTAATTTCTGAGCAAGAGTTTCAGATAAGCACATATTCCATTGAATAATGTCATCAACTACAGGCAGAATGCTAGCAACTAATTGCATTAAGAAATTCTGTAACACAAGGCTGGTTAACTCTGGATAGCATGCACATCTAGGCAATGCGTAGACAGAAATCCAAGCCATTTTTACAGCTTCCTTTGCCTCTTTCTCCTCCTTCTTCCCTGATACAGGTGTGGGTATGTGTGTATACACATATGTACACACACACTAATAAAAACACATGACAGAGTATATCAGGCTTGTATAGTGGAACTTCCTAATACTATTAGTTTCAAGCCTACATAAATAGAAATATATATAAAGGAACATTAAAGATATACAAGTTGTCACACAGAATGGTGAAAACCTTTCTGGAGGAAGTAAAATGTTTTCACTGTTCTGCACAGAACAAAGCAGACAGTTTCCCCAGAAATAGCAGCACACATCAGAAATGCAGCTATCAACTTTGCAAAGTTAATACTGCAATATGAAAATATTAATCCTATTCTCCAAGTATACAGAAGGTGAGGAGGGCAAGAGGAAAAAGAGTAATATAAACATTACTGTAAGAACATCTCTTGAAAGCCTATGGCCTTCAGCAGAGTTCACCAACTCTTCCCAAAGCTTTTACTACAATAAAGTAGTTTAAAAGGTTGTTGACTGATTAACCTTTCATTTCTGAGACCAAGGAAAAAGGTCTGAAAAGGATTGAAAGCGTTCAGGTCCATAACAGAGAATAATAGCAGAACAACTGGATGTGGGAGTTATTTCATGTACTGGCTGTGATGAAGACAAAAGCAAGCAGTTTAAGTTGCATCTAATGAACAAAGGTGAGTCAAGGAAAGGCAAAGAGATAAGTGACATGGTGAAAGCAAAGAGACAAGAGATCTCTGCACAGCATCCTGGAGAGCTAAAAGCAAGTCCTCTGTCCTTACACAAGAAGAGTTACAAAAGGAGTGCAATGAAGACAGAATGGCTCAGAGCTCCTCCAGGTCAATGCTCAAAGACCTACTACTGACTGAAATACACCTGGATGCCCAAAGAAGATTGTAAAAAAACTGCTCTGAGAAATATCCCTCTCTTCCACTAAGTCTTGCCATGCTAAAGGCAGAAGTTCTTGAATTAATTTTCTATGCTATGCACTACGAAAGGAGGTATGTATTTAATCAAAGGATGTACAAGGAAGGGGGTAAGAAAAAATACTTCAGCAACACAAGACAAAGTTACAGAAAGTATTTCTAATTTATCCACAAGAAAAATGCAAGTACCAACAACAGGAAGCCTGAATTGGAGGAAAATGCTGGCTATCCATATTAAATTAAGAGATGTATTGTTAAATAAGAACAGCTACGTTGACATCCACAGCTAAAAAAGATGCCTCAAGCTATCATCTGGAAAAACACTATGTCACTGCATGGCACGTGGCTTCCTTCCCATATCCTTTGTTCATTTATTTGTTTCATAATAACTGTTTGAAGCTTTAGGAAGAAACCAAAACAGCCTGTATCTGTCAATATAAAAAATGGCGTTCATGCATCTTGCTCTATAAATAACTACTTAAAGGGAAAAAGTAATATGCCAAATGCAACTCAATTCACTTCAACACAAAAGAATCACCCTTTCTAATTCAGATTTTTTTAGTGATACAGGATTAATCTTCTTTTATTCTGTTTCTAAACAACACACGCATATTGTTTAATGCCTATTTCACATATAATTAACAAACAGAACTTCTCAAGAAAAAGGGCGATTAAACACTCACTTTCCAAGCAAAGAGTTGAAGCACATATCTGAACAATACACAGTTTTGAGGGCAGCTTGAGTAGGAATAGCAGCTCAGTACTGAAAGCTTTCCATTCACATCATCACCTGTATTTTCTTCATACCAAGTGCATATGTAGGCAGATGGATTGGGTCATTTCCTACAGTTGCCCTGTCGTTTTAAAGATGATTTCCACGAACAGCATGCAGATGTAAATAGCGCTGGTTGACTTTCCTCTTTTACTTCCCTCCTTCTTGGCTGGCAGACACAACTTCTGCAGAGTCAAAACCAAGACCTGTTCTTTCAAACAGAGCTGGGGAGAGAATAAGCTTTTTAAGAGTATATTGTTAATTCCGTAGATGGGTGAAGAGGGCTTGACTTGACCTATCCAAATCTGAAAGCCAGGTCCTGAAAAGAACATGCTGCCTCTTCAGGGAGATGGTGGCCTCAACAAGTACCAAGTAAGACAACATACACCAATATTTAAGGAAGGACAAAGCTTGCAGCCAGCTGCTATTTCAGACAGAAAATAAGGGCTACTGCTTTAACTCTCTTGTATTGGGTTTGCATGGCCAGGTTTTGGTATGAGTGGAGACTACAAGGGTGACTTCTGTGAGAAGCTTGCCAGAGGCTTTCCCCATATCTGGCAAAGCCAATGACAGCCAGCTGTGAGACAGATCTGCTGCTGGCCAAGACTGAGCCAGTCTGAGAAGGTAGTAGTCTCCCATGGTAACATATTTAAGAAGGAAAAGTAATTGTGCAAAAATAATTTGGCTCAAAGAAGAGAGGAGTGAGAATATGTGAGAGGAACACTGTGCAAACACTAAGGGAAGTGGAGAAGAAGAGGGAGGAGGTGCTCTAGGCACTGGAGCAGAGATTCCCCTGCACTCTGTGAGAATGCAGAGATCCCCCTGCAGCCCATGGAGGAGACTCACGCCTGAGCAGGTGGAAGCCCAAAAGGTGCTGTTACCCTGCTGGAAGTCTGTGCTGGAGCAAGGCTTCTGGCAAGCATCAACAGACTTATGGAGAGAGGAGCCCATGCTGGAGCACATTTCCTGGTAGGACTTGTGACCTTGTCGGGGAGCCACACCAGATCAGGCTGTGTCTGAAGGATGGCACTGTGTGGAAGAGTGACCCATGCTGGAGCAGTTAAGTCCATGAGAAGGATTCACATTGGAGAAGTTCCTGGAGAACTGTCTCCCATGGGAAGGATCCCATGCTTGAGCACCATCAAGAAGAATCTGTGATGAACAGATCACCATTCTCCATCTCTCTTTGCCACTGTGGGGGAGGAGTAGAGCCTGGGACTACAGTGGGGAAAAGGTGCTTTTAAGCTTTGTTTTACTTCTCATTATTCAGCTCTGATTTTGAATGGTAATAAATTCAATTAATATCTCCAAGTCAAGCCTGTTTTGCCCATGACAATATTTGGTGAGTGATCGCTTTCTGTCCTTATTTCAACTCATAAACCTTTTGTTTTCTTTCCCTGTCCAGTTCTGGAACGCAGTGACAGAGTGGCTTTCATGGGTGCCTGGCATCCAGCCAGGGTCAAACCACCATAAATTCCTCTGAAGTTTAGCCCCAGCAGTTTTTATGGGGTAGCTGGCAGAAGAGCAGGTTATGTGTTTGAAGCTGTTTTTTACGAAGAAAACTCATGTGCATGTAGTGTGATTAGAGGCTGAAGAAAACAATCCCAACACATTACTACACTTTCCAAGAGGAAACATGCTAAACTTTGAGACGGTACGTAATTCAGGAAGAAGAGTAATAGAATGGGTATTGAAAGAATTTCCTGCCAAAGCACAAATATTATCAATATGTAAATCTTCACAGGAGGTACTTAATGCTTTTGATATTAAATACTCTGCCTATGCAAGTCCTTTCCTATTGCTCAATCCTCTTCAAAACTATTGCGAAGCTTTCCAGATCAGGAGATTACGTCAAGAATCCTCTGCCTAGATGGCATTTCTCAAGTGCATCCAAGTCTCACAAATTTCATTACAAGTTCACTTAGAAAGTTCTCATGGTTGTCAATAAAGCCAGGTTTAAGCCCAAAAAGACTCCTCTAAGCACTTGTTATATGTTAAATCACAACTCTGTTCATTACTGTTCTACTTGGTCAGCAATAACACCCACCTCTAACATTCACAAATATAACCTGACTGTTGCCTGTAATTCTCATTTTTCTTCCACCATAAATACCAAAAATTCAGCTACTTCTACAACCCATGTAAGCCATACCCTGAACAATTACCTTGGCCCTGAATTAAATTTGCAATTACTTTAAGTCATTGCCGTATTTGTTGAATTTACTTTTTCTGAGTTCACTACAAGCTTTTCAGGGTCACTTAGATCTGCAAGAAAAGGCTTTTGGAAACCTCCGCCCATTTCACCTGCTCCATCTGCAGAGGAAAAAAAAAATCATCAACCTAAAATCACAGCTTCATCAGTGTCTCTCCTAATTTCAAATCCATATACTACCCAACTAAACCATCATTTTTCAAGATATTTACAGCCAAATAAGTAACTGGCTAAGAATATATGTCTTCTGTCTTCCTACATTTTAATTAGCAAGCAACTCAAAGCCACTAAAAATGGGGAGGGCCCATCCCTCTGCCCTCCTTCTCTCAGTCTTTCCATGTGACCCCTGCCCACATCATTTAAATTCCACTTTGATGCCACTTGTCTTGAATCAGACTGTAAATCCTTTTTGAGAAACCTCATACCTTACTATGAACAACAAGAGTGCAAGATGATGTACAGTGCTAATAATAATAGGACCTTCAAGCATTACTAAAATACAATATAATCTGAACCTGACAAGTATACGAATCTTCACCGAATGCTATTTGCAAAACACAGATTTGTGAAGTTTGTCAAATACAAAATATGGGGGTTTTGACATTACAGATACTGTTTTATCTACCTATATGACAATAACATTTTGTAAGAACTCTGACCAGGACATTAACTCCTTTATAAAAAAAGTCACAATGTCTTAGGGTATCTGTATCTCACCTGAAATGTAAAAGGATAGATTAATGTTTAGGTTATGTCCCCTCATACTTTCATACAAACATGCACACAAACATATTTGAGAAAAAAGGATACTGACAGCAAGAAAAAAACCAAGTAACAACACAGCTCACTTTACCAAAAGCATAGATACTTAACACATGTACCAAGCAGATGCATATCTTTTCTACATTCTCTCAAGAAGGAATTCACTAGTGCTTTCAGTATCAACTTAAATCAGTTATGTGCTACAACCTCACTGCTCTTTTTCTGGTATGATAGCAATCACCCTTAAGTAGTGTCCCAATCACATAAATTGTTCTCTATGTCTTATGGTCGTTATTTTAGCAACAGGGTCCACCCACACATACAATTAGTTGGCTGGCAGGACTGGAATCTTGAAATTGCCTCAATTGACTTCAAGAAAAGTATGAAAAGTATGAATCAACTTTTAGCACTTCCTCCTTTTTCTTTTTGTTTTTTTTTGTTGCAAGGGAGGGTGAAGGGGAAGATCACTGAACCTCAAACAGCAGAGATGCTATGATACATTAGAGGTAAACCCAGGCACATGAAATCTCCCTGACCTCCCCATCATTTTTCAGGGTTGGGCCTCTTCCAGGAAAAAGAAATTTTTAATTCTTGCCCCCCTGCCTCCCCCTAGTTTTGCTTACTGGTGAATTTCTAGTTTCCAGAAGTCCTTTAAGTGGTTATTTCCTACAAGGCTTAGGATTTCAAATTCTAAGTGAACCATTGGAGAGATGATAAAGATGTGAAATAATCTTGTGAAAACTTTCCAGCAGAGTCTAAAAACAAAGCCAAGCAACCTGCACAAACAAGCAACTCTAAAAACTTAGTTTGAGTTTGCAGTTAAAAATATAACTGATTACATTTTTGATTCTTCCTAACAGGGATTGGATGATTTCTAGATATTAAGACACAGACATCACAAGAAAGATTACACAGCATGTAGGAAAGTTTGGCCTGATTTGTATGCCTGTGATAAATGAAATAAAAGTTTTAAACAGACAGTCATGTTTTAAGTGTCAAACATTTCTTGACGTCTGTGGCAGTTGGCAGCTGCAAACATCCGACTGAAAGCCCCATCTGCTGCTTCACAGCTTCCAGTCGAGGATGTTTACAGTCGCTCACTGTCAACAGCAATACACATTCCTTGGCTGTTTATTTTATATTATTAGCATGCAGAAGCCTCCAAGCAGGTTAGTTAAGATCACTACAACTTCTGTCGCTCAGTTGCTGCCTGCAGATGTACACCAAACTGTTTTTACAGTATTTACAAATGAAATTATGTACGACTTCCAGAGGAATATTTGCAAACAGCTAGGTATATTTTCTATTCATGGATTACAATTCTAGAATTATGTTGCCTGTTTTACACCCAGTAAAGACTAAATAAAGATGTAAAAAATGAGCAACTTGCTTCCACTGTTGTATTTGTTTTGGTTCTCCAAGAGACTTGACCAATCCTGTCACATTCATACAAAAACTGCATTACTCTACAACAAAGTCCACATATCAGCACAGCAAATAAAAATAGTAACCAGCACAAAAATAGAACCAAACCCTTCCTAAGAGTATTTCACTGAAGCGTCTGGGATGGCTTCCTTCCCCTCAGAAAAGTGGGTGCAAGGAAATTATATTATATTAGAAGTTAGCTTGTGTAATATTTGCTTCTAAACAAAACCATGGAAAAAACCCCACTACCCAGTCCACAAGGGACTGTGGGGAAGAGGGAAGAAGTTGTACAGCAAGCTCTGCAAAGGCTTCAATAAAGTTCAAGATTTCTACAAATTATCTGAGCTAACTAGTTGCTGCTACTCTACACAAGTAGAGTTGGCAGAATGGCATTTCTCACCAAATGAAAAAGCCAAAAAGATTTGGCATAACAACGTCTCAGTTGTACAGTTCTGCTGGGTTTTTCTGTTCTCTCCCCCATTTCCTTATTAAGTTAATGATGGGGAAAATTAAAGATTAATCACTCAACTATTTTTCTGAAGTCATATGAAACCACAGCAGGCAAGCAGAGTGATTATATCACTCTAATTATAAGGTGTTTTTCCTTGAAAGTTTCTTACCCCCAAATGAAATTACCACTCTGTAAACCAAGTAGGTTATGAGAAGACTGTAACTGGAACGCAGAAGCCTGTGGCATATTTACTCAAACTGATAAGTGTGAAGGATCCCTATAAATCACTTTCAGAACTCAGGGTTATATTCTATACTAAGGTTAAGAAAATTAATCTTTCAGGCAGCAGGTGAAAACAAGCAGAATTATGCTAGGGTCTTTCCCTTTATTCAACATAAACTTTGAGCTACTAAAGCTTCCTAGGGAATCACATTTTCTCAATGGGTCAAGTCACTAAGGAAACAAAGCAAACTTTATCAGTGCAGCACAACTCTACATTCCAGGAATTCCTAGCACTTGGCATCTATATACCACACCAGAGCCACAGGATCCACTCACCCTCTCCTTAGGAGAGCTGTCATGACAAGCTATGAAATTCTCAGTAAGGACCCCAACTTTTCACAAAGTTGGCAATATGAGAAGGTAATGGCCTTTACTATGTGAGATCTACTGAAGAGCAGGACAGTAAGAAAATATATTTACTAAAACAATCTTGGGGAAAAAAAGGAAAAGAGTTCCTCTCTTGGCAAGTTCCATCTTCTTTATCACAAGCCAGCTAGGAAATACACTTAAATCACCTTGTAAAACAATATGCATAGATAGTAACCAAAAAAACCCCACCAAACAAAACACCCTCAAATGCAAAACACTGATTGCAGAAGAGAAGTATTTCAGCCTAATTACACCTATTCATGACACTAAAATTGTAACTTCATTTGTAAATATACTGGCCTAATACCTACACTTTAAAGGGGGAAAAAGATAGAAAGGTTATAAAATGGAATTAATTAGATGAAGGACATTATATCAGCAACGATATGCAAACCCATTCCATATATGGCAACCTTTCCATTTTAAAAACACAAAGAGATTATATCTGCATGAAAGTCAAAAGAAGGTCAGTCTAAAACTGTGAGACACTTTGTCACACAGTATTGACTGATATGCAGAAGAAAGCAATGATTTGTCTTTACCACTCTGATATTTAATTTGTAAACTGTTTAGTAAGAAAATGGTGTTTAGTAAGAAAGAGGTGTTTAGTAATAAAGTGTCCAAGACTCAAATAGCAATCAACAGGGCTTGATACATGCTGATCTTGATAAGGTGGAGCATACCTGAACAGGTAAAGTACAGGTAAGACAAAAGGAACAATATTTGAACTTTTCAATGTGTTCATGAATTTATAGTTCATGTCCCAGAAGGAGAAAGGGGCAAACTGCTAGCACGTAAGCCCTGTTCTGTGAAAAAAAAAAAAAAGCTTTCCATTGCTTTTCTCTCATTCCCCTGAAACTTCTAAGTCAGATGAATGGATTATTTGTGACAAAGAAAGAACTACAAAAACAAAGCAACTAAACCAAAACTGGCCAAGTGCTCCTAGAATTCAAAAACAGGGCCTCTACCTTTCTGTTACCTGCTATATAGATGAGGTGATAGGGTAACTCAGACAGGTAAATCAGTTTTTAACCATATGAAATTAACACTGGAATATCAAAAGATGAAAATGCAAATTAAAAGCTACATAGAATTTGCAAAAACTTAACTTGTGGCAATTATTTCCTAAGTTGCTTTATAGTTTACATTTTCAAATTTGCTTGTCAAAAACTTTAAGATCATCATTAAATATTATTCCTCCTCTTCCTGTCACTGACAGCACAGGAAGATTAAGCACACATTACTTATATGAACTCAAGTTCACAGCTGTTATGGTACAGCATGAGTATCTCCAACTGTTGCAGATGACTCCAATTCTCCCAACTGCATTTTAGCTCTAAAATGCCTGAAGCAGCAGGCTCTCCCTGCACTAAGCAGGCAGTTGCAGACAAGCAATTGAAATTACACACCAAACAAGACACAAAACATCCAAACATTTGGGAACGAGATGTCAAAACTCTTGGTAAAATCATGAACAACATATAGTGCCTAGTTTTCTTGAGCCTCTTCCCAAAATTCTCTCCTCAATGTCTAATCATTAAAGACTTTAATCAGCTTCTAATCCACCCAAGTGAATGAATACTACAGTGCACCTCACTGGCAATGTAACTGGTGAAAAAAGCCCAAGAACTTACTTCTTGGATATCAGCTGATCCTACTTCAGTCCCCTTCATAAGAGATAGCCACACCGCCAGGGAGAATTACATTCTTCGTCTGCCAAAGGCTGCTCCTCAGATTTCCAGGAATCTGTATCACATACATGAACAGAAGTTATTGTAATTCCAGAAGTTCAGCAGTTCAGATCACATAGTTTTCATTATTGGTACTGTCTGCAAGAAGTCAGATAGCTTTTAACAACCATTATTACAACTGTGTCCTTTTCTGGTACCGTCATTTAAAACTTAGAATGTGTTCAAAGTGACACATTATTCCTGAATGCAGTTGTCTCTCAATTCATGTAGATAAAGGTTAACTGCTAAAGGCAGCATAAGTATTCAGAAACAAGACTGAAGAATTTAAATTTCCCACTAGAGGTAAGCATAAGGACTTTTCATTTATTATATTAAGAAACGTACAGATTACACAATCAAAACCAACCTTATAATCAATCTCAGATTTAACATCATTTCAGAAAAGCAAAATCCCCAGAGCCTTTAAGATGTGGAAGAATTTATTCATGCAATCATTCTAGAGGAAGAAGGACATAGAGAACTCCCATGAAGATGGATGAGCGAACAGATACACAAGACAGAATTACAATATTAGGCAAAACCCAAAGAAACCGATATTAAGAGCATAGAAAAAACAAAATAAGGAGAACTAAAGTAAACCAATCTGAAGTAGAGAATACACACGTGGCAGTTCTGAAATCGAAATCATGAGCACACAACAAAAGCAAAAGAAGCGCATGACGTAGCACCTATTAACTGAAATGTATATACTCAAAATATATTATTTATCAATTGGCACTCCTGACACCTTTTTAAGGTACTTGAACCCATCCTGGATGTGCCACATGAAACAAAGATGCCTTTGATAACCACATCTCCACCAACCAGCTGCAGGAACAAGTGAAAGCTAAAGACCAGTATGAGCACTAATGCTCTGCTACAGCATCAGTGAACAGTGCAGTTGTTTACTCCTCTCCATTTCAGTGTCATGAGGGAATTGCTGTGAAGCCTGAAAACCTTAAGTAGTGGCCAGAAAGGCAGATGCAAGAGGTTCAACTGTTCACTGGTATCAGCTGGCAGAAGTGGGCGACACCCAGGTGGTTCGGAGCATTTCTCTCTCCTTGTCGGCAGAGCCAAGTGCCGTGACACAGTTGCTGTTCCACGAGCGCTGCAGCGTCCGGCCTGAAACTGTGCCTAACTGTGCATTGCTGCGTCACCTCCCAGGGCAGAACCAGTAAGTTTGTGGCTTACCATGTCAGATAAATACAAATGTGACCATGTACTGGGTCACAAGAATAAAGAGCATATATTAGACCAGAAAACAGTCTCCAATGGTAGTAACTTTTCATAGTTTTATGGGAGAAGCATTGTCCAAGGGAGCATAACGTAACAGATCCCAAGCTTAGCAAAGAACATTTACTTAGCTTTAACAGTGTGAACAAAATACCTACAGCATTTACAACTCATTCAGCTGCACTGTCCACTTCAAAGGCAAAATACAGCTGCAGTGATAAGCCTCTGGCACAGGGGACACATTACAGTTATGGCACATACCTGAGAACACTGCACACAGGAGCAGACATATGTTGGGCTGACCAGAACCATGTTCAAACACAAAATTCTGCCTCAACATCCTCCAAGAACCTCTAGAACACTTTCATCCTGTATTTTGCAAACTGTCTCCTAACTCACTTTTCTTGTTTCCTTTATTCAAGATAAGTAATTTGTGCTGAAGTCACATTCCTGGGGAACTATTTTATACCCTTCTGTACTCTTGAGAAAAGCAGGGACTTCAACTCCGAACCAGCCCAGTGACTCACATCTCACATGCTGCAAGTTTACCCTCATAATTCCAGTTTCAGGGACAGGTTGTTAATGCAGGAAACATTTCTGCTTTCTTATAGGTAGGACACTGCACCATCCCAGATTCCTTGCAAATACAGGGAGGGCCTGTTTTTACCTCCCATCATTCCTTTCCTCATTTAGAGCTCAAACACAAAACTGGGACATAAAGATTTTCAAAATAATTAGCACAATCATAATGTTAGTGCTTCATCTTCAGCAGATCTAAACAAATACAGCCTCTGACCACAATACTACTGCAACTTAATGTGCTCCACAGTGAACTGCACGAGCCCCAGATCCTGCGAGGAGTCTGAAAGGCTTCAGTTTACACATCCTTACCCATGAGATTGTGCAATGCATTGATTACTCTTGACCCAAAGGTATTTGAACATAACCAGAAATCAGTTCTAGATGAAAGAGAACTACTAGGTACTACATAAAGGAAAACATTTACTAAAAGTGTGCAGAAAGCAACTTTATTAAGAACAGCATGTTCTAAAGTAATTTAGAAAATGCTTGTTTATTCATAGCACTACACAAGAAAAATGTAACAGCAACATTTACAGAAAAAAACTAGAGCTCATGTGCAGCAAATGCACTAACCTTTGCACACATACCGACTGGGGCAATACACCTACTCAAGTCCCATTCTTCATTTATTTCCAACAGCTTCCCCTTTTCTTTTGTTTGACCAGGCTTATGAAATGAGGGAACAGAATGAGGCTGAACATCAGTAGTTAAACACTTGCTTGTTCCCACAGTTTGAAATTAAACATTCTGACCTATCAGATAAAATGCTGACATCATACTGACAGGGCCATGAACCTGAATCTTGTTAATGTTAACCTGTATCCTCATCACCATAAAAAGGTCTTTCCTCCCAACTTTCCAGAAGCATAAGTTACAAGAGACTAATAAGCACATGACAAAAAACGCCCACCAAGTTTAAAAAGAGGCACAATTCAGACCTACAAAGCAAGGAGAAAGCATTAGACTGACCAGTGAAGCAAGAGGAGAGGGCTTACCAGCATAAATGCCCTAGCTAAGACACTGGGGAAGCTCCAAAGTGCTCAAAAAACTACTATGCAGCAATCAACACTGACATGCCAAAGAATGCACACACTATGAAGTTCTGCAAGAAGAGAAGGCAGAGTGAACCCTTCTGGAACAGCTAAAATAGAGCTGCATGTGAGAAATGACAGGTAGGAGGAGAAACCCCTACTGATTAACTTCAGGCATTGGGAACTTAGAATTATCCTTCATCATCACCTTCACCCCAAAGTTTTCAGTATAAATCACAAAGAGTTACTCTAAATGCTGCCCCCACACAGCTTTCCACAGATGCAAACAGGTTGTGTAACTGCATTTTACTCCTGACAGCAGAAATAACTGCCCAGAGATTATGGAAAAGGAACAGAAAAAGAAACAGGACACATATGAAACCTTTTTCTATTAAAAAAAAAAAAAAAAAACAAAAAGAACAACAAAAAAAAAAAAACCACTGGTGGGGGGTCAATAGTGAGGAAAATCCTTGGTGGATAAATATAGATTTAGTAACCAGTTAAAAATTAGAGCTATGAGTACATCTCTTGATAGCTCCAAGAACAGGTCTCAGTTGCTTAGACTCATAGAAAGTTTACAATCAACTTGCTAAAAATGCTTTAATTTAGAACATGTGTCACTTAGGAAAAAAACTAAAGCAAGACCTGACTTTATTTTTCAAATGTCTTAACAACTAATCCCCTTGGGATTATGTCAGGCATGTCACATTAGGATGGCTTGGGCTCACCTTGACCAGTGACTATGTTAAAATGCAACTAAACCTGTCTACGTACGCATTCTAATATATGCTTTTAAATTTTCAAATGGTTACAGAGGAAAAGCATGTGTGGATCTAATACTGATCAAGAACATATTATCATATGTTTTATTCAACATGAAGTGTCATAGACAGAAGCAGTGTTACAAAATAATGTAAAACTTATTTTCTACACACCCGAACTTAGAACTGAAAATTTTTCTGCACAAAAATCTATTTGCTGTCATAGGTTGCTATTGTAAAAGGTATATTTATATAGCATAAGTTTTTGGTATGAAGGACTACATATGCAAATGGCTGAGTTAATAAACTGGAGTTGAGAATGAGCTTTTCCTGTTCCTGTTAATTTATGGCCCAGTGCTACATTCCTTTCAGGCAATGCCATAATCTTCAGAGAATGACTTCATTTATCCTCCTCAGAGTAATCTAGGAATGCAGATAGAAAGAACATCAACCATCACCTTTATAAGACTCTCCCTCCTAACCCTCAAGGGTTTAGGTGTCTGATAAAGTTTTAGATATCATAACTTTAAACATCCGCTCTTGGCGGCTACTACCCCCGAGCACACAGCTTCCTGCCAGTGGGTACTTGTACCAACACTGAAGTCTTCGTAACACTGATTGAACCAATACTGCACATCCAAACTACCACGTGGTTCTCAAATCCCCTGCTCACCCTGTCACTCCTCAACTGCTGAAATGCAAGAATGTGCAACTTCCAGATCTGTCTTTTATCCCAACAATAAAATAAGGAGTTTGGGAATACACCAGCTGCACCAGAAACTTTTTTGTACAATACAAACATTAGGACAAGAAGAGTTCAGGTTTAAATTCCCCTCTAGGCCTGTCTCAGCCACAAGTCAAAACTTGGCTTTCACTCCCCCACTTGAATGCCTGTGCCCATGTGGTGATGCCATCTATACTTGAACACTGCTTTCAACAGGAGAGGCTCAGTTAAGGAGCTTCTGCCACCCAGGAGAGACACCACATTCAAATCACTCCTTCAAATCAGTAAGATGACCCTTTTGCAAAAGGGGACCCGCTTAGGCATCTCATTCCAGGGCAGTGTTTGCAACTGCAAATAACAAATGGACTGACACCTTCACCTAGCTAGACCCAAGACTTAAGCCTCTATAAAAGCTAAGCTGCAGAGCAGATCTCTCTCTACATGTCCTGCTGCTCCCTGAGGCTCTGACCATTGTCATCTGAGGTGACAGAGGACACCTTGCACGGCCTTTTCCTGCAAGTTCTACAGACAAAGCTGGTGCCAACTCTAAGTTACGGGCATCAGGGCAGCTGCAGGTCAGGCATTCAGCCCTTAAGCTACCCTGGATGTTTTGCCTCCTCCTTCTGTCAACTGTACAGAAAGTACAGACATGTTCTTGGCACATTTATCTTCACTCAGCTTTCTAAAGAATCAGTGAAACGAATCACGTGTGGTACTTGTATCTATTCTACTAAAATAAACAGAACTCAATCACAAGATCACTTTTTAGTATTCAAAGTGTGCTGGTGGACACAGCCCTGACAAAAATACTTGCTCAGATGATAACCCCTCCCTCTGTGGGCTTTAACAGCTCCTAGCCCAACACAGTGTCAGGGCAGTTACTTGGCTGCAAATGCACCTTGAACATCACATCTGTCTTCACAGTTAGGTGAAAGAGATTTCAGTACAAAAGCAGCATTGATAAAATAGCTTAGAAAACTACAACAGCAATGCCGGGTCTCTAACTTTTTAAGTAGATTTATGACTAAGAGCTATTAATTAGTTTTCAATGGTAACAGCAAAGAGCTAATGATGTATTAGGAATCACTGACACTGCATTTAACATTTAGTATTTCCCTCATTTCTCATGAGGCAACAGACAGACTTACAAATTTATTATATGACACAAGAGGTCTCAACATACAAAAACTATTACCAATTATATTAACCTCATTGGGAAATCTATCCAGAAAGGGAACTCAGTAAAAATTAATCTTTACCCAGATCTTTTGACAGTGAGCTCATAAGTAATGCTTCCATTCCCTGTATCTGTATGAGTTTGAGTTACAACAAAGCTATGCACAATAGCCATAAAAAGGTAGCATGCATATTAACATGGGTATATTAGGTTTGACTTTAAGAGCCAAGTTTTTGAGGGGGAGAGGGGCGTTATCTTTTGCAATCAACCCTTTCAAACTCAGCCTTCTCCATTCAAACAGCTGGCATACAGAAGAACTTAAAACATAAAAAGCAAAGTGACCTATTGTGTTTTGACTCAAAGTAGATATAGAAGTAACCTTCAAGGTTACCTTGCCCTATATGCGGCCTCAGGAAGGAAAAAACCACAGTTTCAGCAAAGGAATTTCTTGCCTGGCTGGAGGCCACACCCGCCACAACAACTGATGGCAGGAAAGCATTTGGATTCACAACTCTACCCGTAGCACCCAGCCGGAGGCAAAGCAAAACTTTCTCATTTTCGGAGAAGAAAAGAAACTCTTGCTCAATAAGTAGCAATTATGCTGCAGAATTTATATGCTGAGCACGGCTGAATGTACGAGCACCAGATCAGTCAACCATAGCTTTAGTGCTTTGAGTATGATTAACAGAATGAACTTTCAAAGGTCAATTAAATGTCAACACATTTTAAAGAGATATTCTTCTTAAGCTGGGGCAATGTGTAACAGTACCTTCCGGAGCTGCTGTGCACTTTCACCTTAAAATTTTACCCATCTTATACTTACATGTGCAGATATAAAGATGATAACTAATTAACCTTTGATAGAAAATAATGGCTATTTACGCTCCTGGCTTTTCTATAGCTAAGCTGTCTTTATTACTTGTGTCGAAGCAAGTACACAGAGACACTTGCCCTAGAATTTCATTTTAATCGTTGAGAGTGTGAGCAAAGTGAGAGGAAAAGTCTAATAACTTACTAAACGAAAATGAGAAGAGGCTTTTGATATGCAATTGAGCTGCCTCGATGTGAATCTGAGGGAGGATGGGGTGGGGGGACGGGACCGTAACTGAATTAATTATGAACGCATTAATCATGACTTTAGGCAACCCAGCGATTTACCTCTTCACTTGTAAACAATTCTGAAAATTCAAACTTCATCTAACTAGCTCAGGACAGCTTAAAACATACACCGAAAAGCTGAACGCTTAGCACAATTCATTTAAGCTACCCCTCAAACCGGGTGCTCAAATCATTAGTTAGTTTAGAAGTTTAAAAAAAAAAAAAAAAGAAAAAAAGAAAAAACCCAAAGCCTCCATCTCAGTACAAACTAAAAGGAACGAAATCCCGACCAAGGCCTCTCAACAGCACCACAATCATTCTGACATGAACAATATTTATTCAAGACCAGAGCTAAGGAATAATTTGAGAGTTGAGAAAAACCAGCAGAGAGAGCCGCACTCTGTGCAGCCGCCAGAAGAAAACGGGTTGGAGAGTTTTCCTTTCACAAGGGCAGCGATGCCGGCATCCCTCCACAGGTAGGATTGTAACTCCACGCAATTTTAGGAAGAGTTTTTTAGGAGGTTCCCGATCTGGCCCTGACAGTCCCGCCAGGTTTTGGGTCAGGTGCCGAGGGGTAGTGCACGGCGACGGCTCTCCTCAGACAAGGAGACCACCAGGGCGAACAACCCTCCAAGTTCCCAAAAAGTTTCCATATGCGGGGGCTGCCTGAGCCCCACAGGCTCCGCGGGGCCCGCCGGGCACGGCCGCCCCGTCCTGCCGCACCTGCGGCCCCGGACGGAGCCCCGGGAGCTGCGGGCGGAGCGGGAGCGCGGCCCGGCCCGCAGGTGCCCCGGGACCCCCGCCCGCTCCTTACCTGGACGAGTCCCGCCCAACTTTCCCACTCCGAGCGAAACTTGAGGCAGACAGCGGACCCATTCCCGACGGCCATCTCCAATCCACTTCAACCCGTCCCGTCCCGTTCCGCCCCAGCCCCCCGCCAGCCCGGCCACAGGGGCGGGGAAAGGGGGCGGAGGGAAGCGAGCCCGCCCCGCGGCGGGCATTGTACGCCCCCGGAGCGCCCTTCCCAGCGGTTGATGTGGCGTAAGCCCCTCCTCCCCTCGCCATGTTCTTTGTTTCTCCGGCTTTTCCCAGTCGTCCCCGGTGACGCTGCGGCCGCCCCAGCGGGGCCGGCGGAGCGGAGCGGGGCCGCCCCGGCCGCAGGTGACCGAACGGCCGCCCCCGCCCGAGCACCGCCCCCCCGCCGGAGGGGATCCCGGCCCGATCCGCCAATCGGCTCGGGGCAGGGCGCGCCTCAGCCAATGAGGCGCCGGGGAGCGCGGAGAGTCCCGCGCGGAGCCAATGGGGCGGTGCGGGGGGCGAGCCCACCTCCCCCGCGCGGCGCGCGGCGCGGGGCGGCCGGTGGGGGCAGCGCGCGGGGCCGCCAGGGGAACGCAGGGCTCGGTTCCGGCTGCGCGTTCCTGAGGGCGCCGGCGGCACGGCACGGCACGGCACGGCACGGCACGGCACGGCACGGCTCGCCCGCCCGCCCGCCCGCCCGCTGACTTGCTCAGAGAGGCGGCAGGGGTGGAAGGGAAAAAGGACTTGCGAAGAAGTTGAGTGACGTCTCCGGCTGGGGATCCAGAGAGAGGACTTGGTGGAGACCAAAAGTCTCCCTTGAGTCGTCTTTACGTCAGTTTTGGATTGTAGGGAACACCAAGTCCCTTATATACCCAAGAAGTGAGCAGAAGATACAGTAATGATAACTCAGAGGTGAAAACCGCCACCTTGGGGTCTCACTGTCTTTCCCAAGACTATGGTGGAGTTACCGCGATTTGAGATCACCCAGTCCGACAGTCCGCCTGGCACCCTAAACCACGTCCCCCAGCGGCACATGCAGACACTTCGTGAGCACCTCCGGGGAGGGAGACTCCACTACCTCCCTGGGCAGCTATTCCAGTGCCTGACCACCCTAATAGTGAAAAATCTTTTTCTATTACTTAATCTGAATCTCCCCTGTCTCACCTTGAGGCCACTTCCTCCAGTCCTCTCACTATGTTATGCTCATTTGGTGACCCACAAGTATGCACCACTCGGCCCTACAATGTAAGTCACAGTTATGAACCTCAAAACTGGATATGTTTATTGTTTATTCTAAAATTACATATTCTTGTTGCTTGAACTTCTGTCATTCCAGTCCTCAAGTTCAAGCAAACATTTTCAGGCTATCCTGATCTTTCTGCTGGCTGTTCCTCCCAGCCACACCATCAAGAAATGTCACTGGTACAGACCCTAATTTAGTGCATGAATGGACCTGTTACGCTTTAGATAGGTGTGATGCCTGATCCTTCTGGAACTTCTTTCCATGAGGGAGCATTTCCTCCGTGGCATCTCTTTTTAGCAAACTTCTTACCCATGCTGTAGAATCTCACCTGTAACAGCTTTCTGTGAAATCATGTACCAAACACTGACTGAGGTCTAATCACACTGAATCTCCTGCCTCCTCCTTATTCGGGAACGTTCCTCTGCTCACAGAGGGTTCTGGGTTTGCTTCATAAAATATACCTTTGGTAAAGTCCTGTTACATTTTATCCCACCTTCCACTTGCACCTATTTTATTGTATTCTCCTTACATATTTGCTCTCAATCCTTAGTGACTAATGGCAGCAGACAAGGAGTCTGCAGTTGTTGCTGCTGATTATGAATGCTGGCAGTAAAAGCTCACTGGTGGTATCCCAGTGGGTACCCCATGTGGGCTTCCTCCTGGGGAGAATATCTGACTCTTGCCCTTTGATGACATTTGCCATGGTAGGAGTCCCACGCCATAGATATGACAGTAATAGAGGCTAATTCCTGCTTGTATGCCATACACCATGTCTTGTGGCTGTGGAAAACTCATCAATATTATGATTAACAAAACTAGATTTGGCTAACTTGGATTTTTCTCCTGTACATGTGTCCTAGGGTGACTAGGTCCTTCTTTCTCAGCTTTTAGTCTTGAGAGATGAGTATCAGTGTGCAAGTGCCCCTCCTGTGCATCTCAAAACAGAGCCTGGGCTTAGATTTTTTTGCTGCATTTCTGTTTCTCAATTAAGACCAGACCTACTGATCTGATTTGGTACTTTTCTGGTACCTGCAGATATTAGCACAGAGATTCAGGCATTATTATTGTTTACAAGGCTTGCATTTCCATCACAGCCAAGGACAGCCTTGCCATGACATTCTGTTACAAATGTCTCATCAAGGATAAACCTGCCCCCAATAACTCACACCTCAAGTTGGACAAGGTGTAAGGGATGCTGAAGGACCAGTGAAATCTAGTATTTTTACTGGAATAGTTACCTAAGGATTAAACCAAATCTCAGCAGCGGAGCAGGGCAAAAATTTTGGAATCACTCATATCCATAGTGCAGAAAACCCTCCTGCAACAGCCCAGCTTCACAAAATGTGGGTGAAGTCACACTGGTCACACTGGTCACAGCAGATCTTTAGTGATATGCTTTGCCTTTATGATCTAGCTCTGACTGACCCAGGGTAATTGGCCATGTTCCTCATAAACAGTGTCAAATGTGAGAAAAACCTTTCCTAATATGCATTTACAGGGGAAGAGGGTTGTGTAAATGTCATATCTCACTACTGCCATGGACTAAGGGCAGGCATGGACACTGCTGCTTGGCTGACATCTGGTAACCCCATCAGAGGTGAACTCTCACCAGGCTTTAACACCCAGATGGATCAATCAGAAGGCTAGGTTAGCCCAGTCTTGCTGGCCTTTGAAGACCTGAACATTACTGGTTTACACTTAAAGTCTATTGGTAAACATATAAAATTCAGTCATAATAAGATGTGCAGGCCCATATTTATTACCTTTTTTTCTCTCTTGGTTTATTGTCGTAGTATCTGTGAGTGAAAGCTATTAGACTGCCAAATAAAATGTTCTTTGAGTTAGAAAAAAATTGTGTCTACATTTTTAGGGGCATGTCTCTTACAAACGTGATAAATCAATGGTGCTCTTGTAGTGATTCATGAAGAAGCCATTCAGAGAGCTTGGGGTGGAGAGGGTTGGGGTTTTCTTAATTACCAGGATACCCACCTCATCAAATCCATTGCTCAAAGACAAAACTGTGTTTTACTCACTTTCACTGCTGTAGTGAGATGAAAAAGTGGTGATATATTCTCCCCAGAGGTCATCATAGATACAAATAAGGTTGAGGATTCTCCCCAGAGGTCATCATAGATACAAATAAGGTTGAGGATTTAATATATACACACAGACTGGTGGACAAAGCCTGGAGTTTATTGTACTGTAAGTGAAACCGAACAGAAGGGAGGGAGGAGATTAAACAAGGCATTTGGAAAGAAGAGGTACCTACCCTACATGGCATCTGATTTGCAGATTTGAGCTGCTGGATGGAAGGCTGGAAGGAAGAAAAAGCACAGTAATTTAGTTTTCTTTTTTAATTAAGGACAAACACACTGCAACATTAAGGACAAAGTAAGTAATATCCTCTTGCCTCTTCTGATCCAAACTCAAAAAATGTGCCTCACATCCCTTTTGAACCAATACTCATGGTCTCACATATTATTTCCACCAGAAAACCAAGTCAAGGGTAGAGTTGGGAGCAGCAGTGACAAAGTTCTGCATCCTTAAGGAAGAACATACCTTTTTCAATATTTGTTTAGTACTCCTAGCATTCTTCCAGTCTATTTTCTATCAGAAAGATTGATTCCTCATGTTTCCCTCAGTCAAAATACTCCACCCTTCCCTTGCCGCTCTGACCACTTGTCTCTACCTCTTATCTGGCTTTTCCCAGTCACAAACAAGCAACACATTCTGGCTGTTGTTCTGTTTCTGTGTATGTTTCTGTTATATGGCCTATGTAATCTGAGGGTTTGGGTGAAATTAATATTACACCATTTTTCTTACTCTAAAAATGTTTGTACTAAAAAAGTGATGAAGCTAGGCACCCCTCCAAGCAACACATTTCAGCAGTACAAAATGATTTTCTGCATAGTCCAACTTTCAGAACAGCTCTTGGTTTTATAACGTCTAGCACAAGAGGATCTGATGTGGGTTGGCTGATAGATACAACCATAATGAATCTGCCTAATGAATAATACTCAGATTGGGCAGTTCTGCCACTTCATTTCTGACTGAAACAATAATTCAGAAAAATACACTGTTCCAAAATTCATTTTCTTCTTCATTGTAATGATGGTTTTTCATCTGCAGGAGATGTAATGTGAATATATAACATTTGGACCAGAGAGGTTACATCTTTGCCCTCCACTATTGTCTTCAGTGCTGGAACACAGCAATGGGTTTCTTTGAAAGTACAGCAGACAGCTTTTTAAAGTGCCCTCTCTGGTAAAGACGACAGCAGCAGATGTCCAATTCAGTACTTCTATTATGCACTTGGTGAGATACAATTAGGGAGAGGTATGTAGTCCTTAACCTTCAAAATACATGATCAGAGTAACTGGAATATTGCCTTGCATCTGAATTTCAAAATAAAATTAACACAGATTAGAAAATACTTAGAAAATATATTTTACAATTTAAACAAAGGTGATTTTAGGCTTCAGACTTTAGACTGTACATCTCAGCTATAAAGAAATATTAATCTGGACTGACAGGCTTCAATTTAGTGCCTCACAGAGATGCATGTGATGTCTATCCCTCCTATTACCAGTTACTCTCTTCTCTCTCCATAGTTATTAATACCACAGTTTACCTCCATATAGCATAGTAGGAGAAGTACATGCTAACAAAAAATACCTGAGTTCCCTAAGGAAATTACTAGATATGATGTACTGACCACAACAGCATATACTTGTCATTGCTGGTGAGCTTCATGGGACAATGCAATAGTTAATTCCAGAGAAAGTGGTTGAAAAACATTAAATAAAATACAATAAAATGAAATACCATAGCAAATTTTCAAAATATGCAGAAGCTCTATCTGGTTTTGAGCCTTGTTACCAAACCATTTGCAACTTATATTTGAAACTACAAAACACTAAAGAGTAATGAGCAAGTCAATGTACAGATATGTGCCATAGAGCTTCAATGCATGTGTTTCCTTCACAGTAGGTGGTGTCACAGCTCTTCTTTTACCCTAACCTAGTAGCTTTGGAAGAGGGTAGGGATTTTTCCACTAGCTGTTTTGAATTGCATTCTGCTATTGTCTGATAGCATCACTAGCTGAAACCTTAGCCATGAAGTTAAAGTGAAGCCAGGCATGAGAAAAATCTTTAGTACTGAAGGCCAACAATAAGGGCAACATGACTTTGAATCGTTGTTTAAAGAACGAAGGGCCTGGTTTCGCCCTTCTGGTATCAAAGGAATTTTCTCCTTAAGCTGTCTTGCTAAAGACAACAGGACTATTTAGTTAGTGCCACTTGATGTTAGCAAAAAGCAAAAAAATTAAGTAGTAATAGGCAAACAATTACAATTAAAAATATTTCTAATAAATGTCTTTGGATACAAAAAGAGCAGTTCTCCTGGTACAAGATATTACATAATTATTTAAATTTAAAGCAATTTATATTTGTAATACTTTAAGAGAACAGTAAATGTCTGTAGCTCTTCGCATCTTCCATCAGGAATAGACCAGAAAATATGAAATGTGTAATTCCCTAACAAATTAAAATTTGGAGTAGAGGTGAATACAGAAACAAGAGAGGGGAGAACATGAAATACCGTATTGCAGGAACTATGATTTACTCATTTTGGACAGTTCTGTGGTGGTAAATGTGTGTAACATGAACAGACGCACTGTGCATGAGCTTGTAATGATCAGGGCCCTGTGTACATTGGGGAGATGCCATCAAACAGCACGAACTAACAATTTTGGTTTGCAAGACAAGCTGCTACTATCATATGAGTTTTGTAAAGCTCCTCTTCTCTAGCTGAATGTGTGGGACAAGAAAGCAATTAGTCCATATTCTTTGCTTTTTTCAGAGATATTTTTTCTCATTGGCTAGAAGTCTTTTTTTATTCCCAAAAGATACTTTCAAGCTTCAGGTTTTCTGTGCAGTCCACTAAAACATTTGTACAGTAACTACAGTATAAGGAGCAAACAAGTAATGCTGCAATATTTTATCACATTGTTACTTTGGTAATATTAAATCATCGAACATGTCATTCATGATAGTATTATTTTCTATAGTAAATTACCAGGAAAAGTAAACATCAGCATTTTTCTTAAAAGTGTAGCTGGTGGAGTGTAGTTAAAGATTGTATCATGCAGGGACAGAGAATTAAAGAGCATAACTGTGATTCTTCCATTAAAATGAATGCTTGATTTTGTGGCTTTCTTTTAACTTAACTCTTAAGTTTCTTTAAAAATTGGAGGAGGAAACCCCCAAAGCCATGATGCCATGACGTTGTCACTCTGGTGCTGAAATGTTTAGGCTCCCCATAGAAACCACACCTGCCTGAAGCAGCATTTGTTTGGTTTTAGCAGTAGCTTATTCTTTGCAGGAGGACCAGCACAAGAACAGGTCTGCTCAGTGGGATTCAGCAGGCTGCCACTAGGCAGCCACAGAGGATCCAGGGAGCTTGGCTATCACTCCAGAACCTGCCACACTGTTTTCATGTGACAGCTCTTCCATCTGCTCCTCTCAAGGGTGATCCATTGATCAACAGTGCTTCCCTAATCACCTGCCCCTGCCAACTGCCCCAAATCTGCCTCATTCCTTCAATTTATTTTCATTTTGTAAAGTTCTCGGAGATCTGCTGGTGCAAAACAATGCTGTAGAGGCAGATGCTTTCCCCAAACTGCCTGTGAAACAGATTGGAACAAAGAGAGAATGAACCAGAAATAGGGCCAAATCTGCCTGATCAAGTGACGAGCACCAAGAACAAGTGAAACCACAGATAGGAGATCATATCCTCCCATTACACCTGTAGAACAGGTAAGGAACCTGTTTTTCAGGTCTTGGTAGTTGCAATAGTAGAGATGCTAAATTTCTGTGTGTTCTTCAGCTGTCTGGAACAGCAAATAGATTTTGTGGGTGATTGCATGTTTTCAAGCTAATAAGGAAAGTTCTGGAGCCACACTGTTGCTTTCCTGCAGAGATGCTCTATAATTTAGTCCTGGCACCTGATGGCTCTCAAACACTAAAGGGCGTAGAGATCCACTGTGAAGAGGCAAGGTTGTGTGTCTGTGCTGAGAGAAAGGATACTGTGTCTGTCCAAGCCTGCCCATCCCACCCTCATCTTTGCATCCTACCCTCACCTCCACATCCCACCATGCTTCTACATGCTTCCTTCATCTCTGCATCCCACCTTTGTCTCCATGTTCCACCCTTGTCTGTACATCCTGCCCTCATTCTCAGCCACTCAGCTTTTCATTTTGCTGGACATTTCACCTGGAACAGCTCCAGAATTATGTGCTTGAGTCTCATTGTTGCCATAATAATTTCTAGCAAGTTTCAAAAGTGCACTAAACTGACAGCACTGTTGTGCTGGAATAGCTGGAAAATTTCTGTATTAAGGCGTATAGCACTGCCTTAGCTTGCACCCCTATCCCCTAGAAGCCAGTATTGTTCAAACATGCAACTCAAAAACTGAAGTCTAGTAACATCATAGTACATATAATTAGAATAAATTCTGCATTTTTTCCCATCAGCTGAATGATTTAATACATGTTTTTATTCAGCAAGATTGCAAATGAGCTGCTGTAGCAGTAACTTAATGATGGCAAGCTCTGACCGCCAGATAGAGCTTTTTATAGCAGGTCATTGCTGTCTTCAGTGTTTGAGACAAATACTGGATTCATTGGGAGATCTTTCAGCAGAAGGGCAATATGTTGAAAAGCAGCTCTGTCAAAGTCACTTCGCTGCTAAACATTTTGTAGTAGTCACCGAATCTGGAATCTGATTTATTAATTAAATCCTATCAGCACATGCTCTAAAGAAACCAGCATGGCTGAACTATGCCCTTCCTAAGTGAGATTAAAGGACATGACAAAATTTTGTAATAGTATGCCTCAGCCCACACTTCCTGTAAAGGATATAACGTGTTATTTTTCAAAATATGCTGAATATATTTTCTTTATACCTTGGTTTATTATGACCCATGGGAGCAATCATAAAACTGAAGCATGCAAAAACTAAGTGAAAAAATAACTGGATTACACAGGAGGAGCTGGCATATCCTGACTCTATTATTCTCCTACAAAGCAACAGATTTGGACAGATTTTCTCCAAAAAGGGACAAAAACTTTGAAAGAATCTTTGCTTAAACATTTGTTGAGTAATTTTTCAACTAAATTTATCAAGCTAAATGACACATTGGAGAAATAGAGCATGTCTTAACATGAACAAAGGAATAAAGAAAACCCTATTAATTAATGTAGCTGAGAGTATCATCATATGACATTTCTATGGGATTGCTGTAAATAATGCCCAGTCCCACAGCATGAGACAAACATCTTGCAGTCTGCTCTGTGTTGGGTAATTACAATGCACTGAGGCTGCATATTCAAATTCGTCCTCGAGCCCCAGCAGGTTACTCTGTAACCGGACATAGGCAGCTTGGTGCCAGCCTCCCCCAAGCACCAGGCACACCTATCCCGTCTTTCACACTTTTTTTGCTGCTGTTCTCTTTTTGCAGCAGTCTGTGCTTTTTCCTGTAACGTGGGGTGGTTAATGTGCAGAGCGGCTTCCCCGCTGGCAGATTTCTAGCCTTTGAATTCTTCATGTGCTGGTAGCAAGACACATGGATATTGGTGGGCTAGTGCTGTCTGAGGAAGGCAAAGTTGTTGGCCAAAGGTGCTTTTTCCCTTTGCTGATCTGCACCTCTCTGAACCCCCAGAAAGACATCCTCCAGTGTGGAGCAGGCTGGAGTCTGGAGGGACCTCTGCTCTGCTGTGACTGCTGCGAGGGGAGCACCCTTCCTGAGTGCCGTGTTCTCCCAGGGCTCCCAGGAGCCCTGTGCCCACCACAACCTCACCGTGCCCACCTTCATCCCAGAGTCTCACCATGCCTTTGCAGTTTCACAGAGACAGGGACAGTCCTTAATCCCTGGCCAAGGTGACAGCAGATTGGAAAGCACTGCATGCAGAACAGCAACATGAAGACAGTTGAACAAGTCCTGAACAACTCATTATGGCAGTAACATGTAATAAAATCAGCAGTTTGGTAGTGCAGTAGTTTACTGGGTGTTACTGTGGCACCAAAGTACTGCCTAGCTCGACTTTCACCCAGCTTATGTAGTTACTATTGGAGGGGGACTTGTGTGCAGCCCAGTGCCACCTTTCCTCTGCTAGAGAGCACTTTCTGGGCTTCTCTTAACACCTTTTTCTGACCCTTTTCTGCCCTGCCAGAAAAAAAATGCAGGAGCCTTTTTCTGAGTACTCCTTTCTTATGTCAAGACACTGTCTGGGAGCAGTCTGCTGTCTTTGGTTTTACCACCACTGCTGTTCCAAGTGTGTACCTACTTTGCACAGCCTGACTAATGTGGTACTTTGGGCTTATGGCATCACTTGCTAAGCCTCCTGATGGCAGAAAGCCCACCTCCATGCTGCACCATCTCCATGGTGCCATCGGAGCCATGACCCAGCTGCTACTTGCTTGCATGTAAGTATGGGAAGCACAAGCCTGGGTTTCCTGCTCTTTGTTCCCTGTGTGGAACAGGTGTCTTATATCCAGAAAGGCTCATTGCAGTTGTTCACCACAGTTGTGTTTGTTTTGCTTCAGCTGCCCCTGTTTCTGATCATGTCTGACTTTGGCTATGAGGGTGTTATCAAAAATTGGTTTGAATGTCACTCCCTTGGGTACTGAATCAGTGGCAGAGGCTGCTGCCATGTACCAAGAACAGTCTATTTGTATCCTTCCTCAAGCATCCTCATGACAGTCTGCCTTCAGAAACCACAGGAATATTGCAGAGCAGTTGAATAGCTCCTGGAATTAAACATGAACATGCTTGGTATGACGTTTTGCCAAGGGTAGATTGGGATTTCATACAACAACTCACCGCAGGTACTTACACACTCTGTTGGACATGAATGCTTGGCTAGACAATACATTTTGCCTTGGAGGATCCAGCACAAAGCACTGATGCGCCAGCACCTGTGGGAGCAGATGGCTTGCCTATTTTCCTCCAGACATTAAGGCTCCAAATCCACAGCACATCTCTTTCTCAGATTCACAGAAAGCTGCAGAGGAACCGTCTCCTGTCAAATTTCTTCTCCTGCCTGGTGGGACCAGCTCCAAACCCAGCTATTTACATTGCATTGTTCATTTCTGAAAACTTATGCTCTGGAGTTTAAAACTAAAGGCTGAAAGTGGTGGGGAAAACCCAAGCAAACCACAGCATGTGTGGCTAAAAGCAAGATATTAATCAGTGGTCCTTGAGGCCTAAACCCTTGTCTTAGTGAATCACCAGGAACTTGAATACAGACACCATCAGTGGGCAGCAAGGCAACAGGATGTGTATGGGTGGTCCAGCAAGACCAAGTCTGGGGAAAACTGTAATATCAGAACTTTCCTTGACTTTCTGAAATCCAAGACAATCTGTCACACATTATAATACAGAAAGTATGCTGAGTGACCATTTCCATCTCCAAGAGGAATTTTCTCTGACCTTCTGACAATTACCTGCTGTATCATCTCCCCAGCTCAAAAAATGAGAGAATAGTTCCCTAACTCAGCAGACAGCTCAGGTTTAAATTTAGTTTCTACTTTTAGAGAATACCTCAGGATTCTTGGACAGGCAGCTTTGTGCAAGCACTTCTGGCTATCACTGCTGTCTCCTTAGGGATGAGGAAAGGCTGTACTAAATAGGATAAGAATAGCAACAGACAACTGATACTGCTCTTGTGTGCAGGATGGGTGGGATGAGTGTCATCTTCCTCTTATTTGCGTTCATAAATCATCTCCCTTTCTCTTTTCTTTTTCCCTTAGGAGTGTTGAATTTCACCTTAAATGAAATGGGCAAGGTGTTAGGGAAGTCCAGCTATTAAAACAAGCTGCTGAGAATTTCCACGCTTTTATTTCCTGACAACCAAAAGGATTTTGTATTTTATGCATAACAAAAGTTTTGGTCCACAATGGCAAGAAAATTACTTATATTCTATATATTTGTTTATGTGGCACCTAGGTAATTCTGCTTTCAATAAGCACTTTCCTGTACATATAAACACACAGAATCCCTAGAGAAGAACATCTAAAGAGAAATATAATTTTACCTTAATAAATGGGTAAGATAAATTTGCCATTTAGCGGATCCTTGCCGAGCCATGCAGGAACACTGTGGGTGTTTGGAATTCACTCCTATTGTCCCCAGGCTGAATTGCTTTGAAAAAGGTCACATGAGGAGGAAAGGAAGTTTTGACTTTCACATGCCTGTTATTGCTAAGGAAACCACTTCCTTGGTATTCATATATTCAGCATGTCTCCAGTTTTGGTGCTCTGACAAATGACATCGTGCTGCTGCATCAAGTAACAAAGAAGGGTGGAGAAGACTATTAGACAACTTGATGTGTTTGAAACACCAGCACAGCTTTTGTAGGACTGTCAGACTTCAAGTAGGCTTTGTGAGAGTAAGCAGGGTCCTTTGTTAGCTGCAGATGGGATACCTGGAGTTTAGAAATGGAAAAAAGGTTCTGGCCTACACCTCAGCAAGCTCAGGTGTGGTTTGGAAGTTTCCTGAGTTGTAGTGATGGCAATATTCTTACACCTCTGTGGATACCCAGAGACAAATTTTCTAATACAAATATACTTGTGTTATTCTCTGTGTAGAATTTATTTCAGCTTTCAAGTACATGCCTTTTCTTTGGCATTTGGATATCAGGAACTGAGTATCCTTGGTATGTGGTGATTTCAAAAGTACTTGGATTTCAACTTCAGGTATGTAGGACTTTTCCCATCTTTCTGACTTCTTACTCAAGAAATTAGAATAAGGGACAAGCTACCCCTGGTAAGGACTGAAAATCTTTACATTTTGGGGATTTTTGTAAAGAGGACTGAAGCAAAACATGTTGTTTTGTTTTTTTTTTTGTGCAAATCCCAATCTGACATGAGGAAAATGTATCATAATTAAGCTTATTTCTACTCAGAGAAAAAAAGAAGTTTAGTATACTTCAGGGTACAAGTGGGCTTCACTGTAAGTATACAATAGGTACTGACATTACTGGCACCAAGTATGAGGCATGCACAAATCACAGGAACTGAACAGCTAAAGCCCTGCTCAATTTACTGAGAGGCTACTGAGCTTTTGATATGTCAAGATCTATTTGTCTAAATGTTATCTGTAAAGACAACATAATGTAGTGAACTGAGCCTGGAACTCAGGAAGCCAGAAATCAATATTCTAATCTTGGCCCTACCTCAGATGCATTTAGTAGCTCCAGAGTAGTTGCTTAATCTCCCTGCATGCTCGCCAGAGATAAAACAGTTCAAATATAATAAACTCCACTGAATTGCTGTGCAGATCAGTTCACAGCTTCTGTATAGTTCTTTGAAGAACGGAATTGTTATATAAATATTACCATTACATGCAGGACTTCTGGAGGTTTGTCTCTGGGAAAATACCGGAGTATCTTTGGATTTGAAAATGCAGGTCTGTTTTCTTGCAGATGCCCTTGTCCCATAGAAACTTGAAGCACAGCCTGGTGGCAGCCCAGAATGTACAGTGGCATCTGGCATGATGCCATCTTTTCCCCCCTCCTTTTACAGATGTTTTCTCCCAGAGAGCATCCTCATTTTCATTCTGACCATGGCCAGAGTAGACCACACCTCAACAGAAGTTATTTGCTTAATGCAGAAATAGAGAGAAGGACCTATGGCCTGTTTATTTAGGCATTAAGATTAGAAAATAGCGATTTCTCCCGGGTTAAAATACTTGAAAACCTGCAACTCATTTCCCCCAATATAGTAATTTCTCAGTGATCATCTTACTAGAGGCTTAGCTGAGCTGTACTTGTGTCTGAGGATCTCAGAACAGTTAGCTGAGGTGAAATAAAAGTTAAGTCACAATAACCTTCTTCAGCTTTTAAGAAATAAAACCGAACACAACGCAATGAATAAAGAAATTTACCAACCAATGACACCAGAGATTACCTTCTATAATGTAGGAATGAAGAGATTTACTGGCTGTATCTCTTTTCCATGCAGGAATGAGTTCCACCTACAAAGGAGAAGAGCACGCATATCCACCAAACTGTGCACTTTTCCAGCCCAAAAGAGCAGTGGTTTATGAATTGATCTTGAAACTATGAGTTTTATAAATTTTGAAATTTCTAAGCAAAAGTGAGTGCTAAAACAATCAGGTCTACATTTACTGGTATGTATATTTGTTTTACAGCCATTACTACTTGCAGAAGGGGGTTGAGCACCTCTAACAGCCCAGGGTTTTGTCTCCTGTCGTAGTCAGCCCTCATGATACTGTTAAAATACACAGGCTGTGGCTGGCAGGTGGTAGTTATGCCTGAACCTAGGCAAGGTTTTGTTCCAGAAAAAGCTGGAAATATTTGCTATATTCAATGGTGAGGCAGCAGTGAAGGCAGTGCAGGGGGGCGATGCACTCACGGCAGCTGGGGTTGCTAAGCACACAGCCTGCTATGCCGCTAAGCAGGCAGGACCCAGCAGAGCCATTAAGTCTGGAAGAGGCTGAGTATTTAATAAGCTGCATGCTACCATGCATTTACATAGCTTAAGTTGTAGTAAAGCCCTAGCAGGAAAGGGTCAAAAGTGCAGGGCTGGAGGGCTAAAGCCCATGCAGACCGCATCATAACCCATCCTGTCCTCAGCGGAAAAGAACTTACGGAGGAACCACAAGAAAACAGCCTCATTTCAACCAAGGAAAACTTAAAAGGCCAAAAGGCAAGAATTTAAAAAATGTAAATTTAAAAACTAATTGAAATTATAGCACATGTGACCAGGTCTGGCAAAACTCAATTACACAGAGGTTGCAGGGTATCTACATGCCCCCAATAAACCAAGCGTAAGGAGTGCAGTGGAAAGGAAAATGAGATTCCCGTCCTTTGTGGTTTACACGTCTAAAACAAAATGGCTCTTTGCTCACCCTGTGTGCTCTTAAGGTTCTTTCATGTGAATCATTTGACACTTATTTATTTCCCAGTATGCATATTTAACCATTTCCCTGGGCATCATCTTTACCCTGAAACTGCCAGAAACCAGAGTCCTGTTTCAGGCAGTGACTCTCCACAGCAGGCTCTCTGTCCTCTCTATTCTCTCCCTCATTAGCAAAGGCTGTTTCAATACAGAGCTACTACTTCAGACAGGAGAGCCCATGTCTGATTTCACTTCCTTTAGCATAATCACAGACTTCAATGACTGTGCTTTTTGCTTTTCATTTATACTGACGTAACTGAGATTGAAATCTGTCCCACAGCAAATATTTATCAGAGCATATCAAAGGAAAAGCAGACCAGAAGAGAAACAAGCACAACAGCAAGTGCCATTAAACTTTGCCAAGTTAGATTTCAAAGTCAATGAAAACCACCCTGGAGACAAAGAACTAAAATGCAGGACAAAGTAGAGCATTGAAAAAAAAATGTTTCCAAACACTGGTGTCCTACGGAACAGGTTTTGATTACTTGTAACTTGCAAAGATTATGAAGCAAAACCTGCACAGAACAATATGTGAACAAAGTCAGTGGTGTCCAACCTGGTACTTTCGTTAAAATCTTTGCTTTGGTATGTAGACCCATCACAGCTATCTGTGCATGTCAGGGACCCTTTCTACAGAGTACTAAGAAAGCAAGAGGACAACATCCACAACTGGCATTGTAAACAATATAAAATAACAGGATGCCCCACTTTAATTAGATAATTAAAACTGTTTCTGCTTTGCTAGAGGCCAAGAACACCCAGTTTCTTGGCAATAGACCTCTAATTTTCTTTGATATCCAGGTCACAGCCATTTGGATTAGAGGCTCATTTCCAGCAGCAATGCACAGCATGGGCACACAGCTTCCTGTCCTGCTGTTGGTATCCCCTCTAAGTTCAGCACCTTGCAAGTACATTCATAAAAGCTGTTACATGTTAAAACCCTTATAAAGGGTGGTTTCTCAATATTCACAAAGGTCAGGCGACATATAAGCATATTAAAAAATTAGGCAGCCCTGTGCTACACCAGCAACCTCTTACATGATCTGCAACAGTCTCACCCTGTTCTAGCTAAAGAACATGACTGAAAGGGCTAAAGCAAGAGAGGAAAACTTTTCCATCCCCAGCTCTCAAGCTTCTTTGAAAATAAGGTCTACCACATCCCTGACCTACCCTTCCCCCTTATGAGGGAGAAGAACACTGTCCTATAAGAGGTCTCCCTGCTATCCAGATCAGGTGAGGAAATCACATACCATTACTGAGCATTGGTCAGCTACCTGGAAGAAAAGCATATAGCCCTGAATGCCTGGACCAGTGCTCTGCCTTCACCTGACATCAACTGAACTGTGGAGCAAACTACAGCTTGAAGATTATCAAATGCCATCAATTCATATGTAAGGCACAGGTATATATATATATATATATTTTTATATATATATATATATGTTCCCAGCCCCACATGAACTGGAAAGGTATAACTGATGCCTGAAGATTTTTAGCTTTTTCACTATTTGTAGTTTTGCAGATTTTTAATTTACTGTTGTATGGTTTCTAGTACTTTTCTTGCCATTTCTCACATTTTAGAATAAGAAGCTAACTCTTTCTAATGCATTCTTGAAATTCTGTTTAGTCTTATTCTTAAGAAGAGAATTTCTGACAAGAATATCCGCTTCTCCACCAGAACTTAAGAGACATAAATAGGGCAAGGAAGCCCTTAGACCAACTCCAAGGGGCTGACCCAGGGTTGGGTTACTGAGGCAACTGGTCTCCTATTGGATTTACCTGCTAGATACACTCATTAATTAACCTTATAAAAATTGTAGAAATCCTTTATCACATGCGCAGGTAGCCATTTCTGTGCACCGGAAACTTTCATTGAAGATCTGCTTTTTATCAGTTGCAAGTCTTTGTCTTTTGATTTTAGGCAATGTAACAGCCCAGCATATTTTTGAAAACATGATAGTTTTTATAGGGAATACAGAGCATGGTACCAAGGGGTGGGTTAGACAGAAGAGATCATATAGAGCAGATGGCAGTCACAGTGCTTAATGCACTGTTGGAAGGTGCCCAGCGACTCTAGTTATGAGTGACAGAAGAACTTATAGAGGATAATGACTTTGTCAAGTGCCAGCAATTTATTACATCGTATTCCTGAGAACAGCTGAGGTAAATTAACCATAGTAGCCACTTACTGTTCCTTCTGACATCTCTGAGATCCTGTGTGTAGTGCTGCTGAGGTTGCTGGTGCCTTTTGGGTCAATGCAAACTTGTTCAAAGCTAACCCAAAGCCAACTGTCGAGGTTAGCATAGCGTCAAATCCTCGCCAATCAACCACCCAGCCGGCATATCAACTTATGCTTGCTGCTACAGTAACCATCACTTGGGTTTTGGTCAGCTTGGGGCATGACCAGAACAAAAATGTTAACACACAAACAGCTTTACAAGGAGGGTACACCAGGTGTTATGGCAGTACTGGGTAAACATGCCTCCCTCCAGCTACTTCAAGTAAAGGAAAAGTTATGAGGAATGTGCCTTCTATGCACTCTTTCATCTGACAAAGCTAGTAGATATGACAAGGTATTAGTATTCTTTTGTACAGCCTACATCCATGCCTATAGGCATCACCATTTAGCTCTACAAAACATACTTCGAGTTGGATTATTTTTCATTAAAAAACCCCATTGAGCAATTTCATGAACATAATGCTGCAAAGTGAATTTTGGCTGAACTCATGGAGGTTATTTTTCTATTGCCTGTCCCCAGTTTTATCTTCCACTAGGGACAGGTGAGATAAACAAAGCAGATTATTGGTGACAAATACTTTGGATGTATTTTGGAAATTAGGCTGGGTTTTTTTGTTGTTTTTTTACCTCCAGAGAACAGACTGGCCCTGTAGGATTGGTATCTCATGCACAGAAGGGGAAATGAATGAATTTTTACTCAATAGAAGGCTACTTCTTTCTACCAGTGAGCACATCAGAATTACTGTTACTGTTTTATGAACTTCTGATGATCAGGTAACATGATCTTCTGTTGAAAAAAGTGCATAAGTACTCCATGGTCATATTTTGCAACCACCATCTTCTCTTGAACCATTGCTGCCCACATCCAGTTATCTGCAACGTCCAAGAAACCATGGATCAAAGTATAGGGCAAGTTAAGACAGTCTTGGCAACCTTGACAACACACTATTCTGTATGTGCCAACTCAGTAATACAGCTTATTGTAGTTGGGACACAGGTATGAGTAGTTTCAAACCACGATTTAAGATTTTTGTTATGTTTATTTGGGCTATCTTGTGAAGGGAACATTCCACAGAATGATGGCATGCAGGAGAAAATCTAGTCACCAGCTGAAATGCATAAAATTATTACAGTTCTTAACACAAAAAAATATGTAGTTGAGAGTCAGAAAAAAAAAGGAAATTTTCTTTTAAAAATACAAAATCTTAATGAAGAAAATGTATTAGAACATAGAATATCAATTAAAAAAAAAAATCTCTGCAGTGTTTCAGACCTCACATAAGAAGCTTGTTAACATGCAGTTTCATTTATTTTAGTACAACTTGCTTTAATAACTTACTTTCAGATAATTATTTTTCCAGGTAATCAGCATCTCTGTCTAATGTTTTGACTTAAAAGATGCCGATCACCTCTGCCTTTGAGTAGAAAAGATTGCTGTTATTTTTATTGAAAGCATGACCTTCTTTATTACTAACCCAGATATTACATCCATAGCATCTTTCCTATTAACTGTCCACATACAGTTTGAAACACTGTAGCCTACTTGATTGTGATTTCCAGTCTGATGTCAGGGAATGGAATTAGAGCTCCTTAGCATCAGCTTTCTCTTCTCTGGAGAAAGTTCCTTTCTTTACTTCATTATATCCTGTGACAAGTTACCTCAAGCCTGTGAGAACAATTTTAATCTTAGCTCTTCGCTGCTCTTCGGTGGTATGTCACTCACCATTAGCAAGCCGTTACTATGAGATGGCTGCTCAAAAGACTCAGAATTTTCAAAATTCAGCTTTTAATTAATAGGTGTTTTTCTCTCAAATCATCCTGACAGCAGTCTCTGAGAATGGATGTGGAAAGGAGTTCCTCTAACACTGAAACTCAGGCTCCCTTTAATGTAAGAGTAAGGCATGCTAACCAAGGAACCTACAAACCATTCTCTTTCTTATCTAAAAACGGAGGATCTGACTTCACAAAGATATTAAAAGACTACACATATATACGTGTCCACTGAAGAACTATGTCTAGATTTTGTTTTGACTGTAATTGTGGTAATGCCTGTGAACCAAAAGGTCTTGCAGAAAAACAAAATCAACTATCATTGTCCTCCAGCAAAAACTGGAGATCTTCATTCTTCTCCATCAGTCAACTTTCTTCATTCTTAGCATCCCTCCCTTTCAGATGCAAGTGCTTCATCAACAGATTTTATATGCTCCTCCCCAGCATAAATGCCATAATGCAGGTTGTCATCCTTTACAGTAGCCCAGGACATTTGCTTGGTGGAGAACCTTGCTGCCCACTCTCCTGCCTTGTTGACAACAATGACACCCCCCAAGCCCCCAACTCGTGTCTTCATGTAGTCTAATGCAGTGTCCGCTGCTACCTCTGGTGACATGCCTGAAAAGAAAAACAAAATAACTTCAAAGTACCTTCCCTGACAATTTTAACATTCTCTTAAAATTTCATCCTTCCCCATGTAACCAGTCAAATCTAACTTCTCTTTCAACTAAATCAGCATGAAATTTCCAGTCTAACAAAGGAAGCATTTTTGGAAAGGCTCTGGACAGTTGCGAAGAGCTGCTATGGTGTGGTACTGCTCCAAGTACTTATTTACATAGCTTCAGATTTTGATTCCGTTTCAGTGTTTAATACAAACTATCTCACAAACTTTATGTTCAAGACGCATCATTTCTTATGCCATCATCTGACTGGAAAAAATGCCGATCTGCAAGGTTTTCGTCAAAGGTTTGTGACAAGCTAGATCTAAAGCATTTACAATTTGGAAAAACACACATCAAAACAATCAAAAATGTAAGTCATCATTTCTGTTCTAGTTCCACTGGCTGCAACAGAGCTCAAAGCACGTACTACACATTGTCATATATTATCAAAAGCAGACATCAGCATGACTCTTCCTGAAACTTCTGAAACCATCAGGCAAAATGAGGTCTCAATGTACTAGACATCAGACAAAGAACCAGCTAGCTTTTCACTACTTAATTCACATTAACAGAAGTATTTTCTAAATAAATCAAATTTAATAGATACATCATACTCACAGACTGTAATAGCTGCAAAATATTTTTCACTACATGTTTAAATATGCATTCAGGAATGCAGTTGGCTTGGCCTAATTACCCTAAGATATAGACCCTCAGTAATGTTATTCAGCTTAGGTTATGGAACAAAACCTGACCTTCATGCCTTCCCTGCAAATTTTGAGTTAAAACCAAATAAAACCAGCAGAGTCAGAATTATTCACAGCACTGGTGACTGACAGGATAAAGCTCCTTACTCTGACACATGGCTGACACTGTGACTATTCAAGTCAGTGGCACTGTCTTCAAAGGGTCAGTATTTCACTGTTTGATTTTTCACCAAGACAACAGCTGCCACCCTAAGACTGAAATTCCAACAGCTGTTGAGACTGGCAAAGCAATTCACTCCTGAAATACAGAAGTAAATTTTGCAGCATTTGTCCAAAAGAGGATATTTAGTATGCGAATTACCGAATAGGTGAACAGAATTATGAAGGCTCTACAGTTGTTCTTACATATGCAACTTCAGCTCACTGTTCAAGGAATCAAAAAGCTATAATAATGTGAGGGTTTGTTTTCAGTGCCTTCATGGAAACACGTTGGGAGGAGGGGCTGGGGGGAATCTAATTGCTGACGTGTTTGCCTGGCAGCTGAGTTGTATTTCTGGGACGGATGAATGAAGGTAAAGCAAGCATGGGCAGGGTGAACAAGTGCAAACCAATTAGACATGAATACATGTGGGTTCGTTTTCTTTTTCTTTTTTTCCAATAAACTTTTTAATTTGAGACTCATTTGCCTTTCAAACTGATTAATCACAAGCCAGATAACTGCTATCAATGTATAAGTCTTGCAATGCAGTTAACTTCAAGCCAGAGAAGTTTACACAGTTTACACAGTTCAGACAAGAGCTTCGAAAGCTGTTCACTATTTGAATACTTAGAGACATAATTTAGAGAGTAAAGGGAGAGCATAACATGTTAAGAGCTTTGGGAAATAATCTGTAGGTTGTATTTTATGCTGAAACTGTCACGTCAGCTGTGAGATTTAGAGAAATGCACCCATTATATGCAAACAGCCCTATAAAGCACAACAAAAATATTCGCAGCTGTTACTTGTCTCTCTACTTACTGCTTCTCCAATGAAAATGTAAATTGAATGTTTTCCAAGTATTTCCACTTTGGTTGATCTCAAAGCAAGTTACACTGTACTGCCCCAAAGCTACAGCTTTCTAAAAATAATGGTGATATCTCTTATTAATGATTCTTGAACTGCATGCAACACAAGTCCGTTGTCTGGCTATGTTTACAGGCTGTAACATAATCAAGGGTTTAGATGACAAACTAAGTCATGAAGGTAAAGCTACAAAGGGTCACCCCACAGTCAGATTGTATTACAGTCACATAAGACATACTGTGTCAGCTGTTTACCACATACCCACCCAGTCAGTTTAGTACATTTTCCAAAACAAAATGTAAACTGAAATCATGGTTAAAAAGTCTTAAAATAATTTCTGTTGCTGTAATCAGAATTGTTACAATAAAGACCTTACAGTTCATTAGAAAGGCAATATCCCATACTTTCTATTTCAGCTCCAGTTATCTGTTTCTAGCCCTCCCTTACTGCCCCTTTAAATATATCTTATTTTTACTTGTTTTCTTTTTCTTGTTCACAGATTTTTAGTCTATAACTGGGAAAAAATGACTAAAGAGAACATCTGTTAAACAAAGTATAGAGTAATATCTTTCAATGTACACTATCTAAAGCAGGATTCAGTATCAGGCAGCAGAGATAATTCTGTTCACCTCAGCTATTTTGGCATTATTAATAATTCAGTACTTTGTTTTGTTTTTAAAGTTTTTGGTTTAACCCATCCACATACCCCTGACAGCAACTCTTCTGACAGCTGTTCTAGGATGACAGTATATATACTGAAACCTGTGATTAGGCAGTGTTTCCTATCCTCATTATTTCAGGTTATAGGAAGTTTGGAATATACCTTGCTCCATGTGATAGAGAATCAGTCGGGCTAAGACCACTTTCATGATACTCTCCCCATGTCCTGTGGTTGAAGTGGCACCAGAATGGTTGTCAGCATAACCTCCACTTCCTTTTCAAAGGGAAAAAAAAGAAGGCAATATTCTGTAATATGATTTAAAAGTCACACATTGTTTAAAATAGGTACCAAACATTTCTTCCTTTAGGTCCATTAGCTCTGTGCACTTCTGAGAGCAAAGCATCAGAAAAGCTTCTCTCTCATTTCTGCCACAATTTGAAAAGTAAAATAAATGAAAGAGATGAACAACAGTTGGAGCAAGTCAGTTGCCAAGTTGAGAGCGAAAACCAGTGATGCTTGTGTACAAGAGGCAGAAGAAGGCCAATACTCCATAGGAATGGGCAAAAATATTTTCCAGAACAGCAAGGGAGGATATTCTGAAGATCAGCAAGATATGGTTGGGACCCAAGAATGCCAGGTCATATCAATTGAGAAGATATGAAGGAAGATCTAGTGGGGAGATTGGTGAGCTGACCAGTTTGAGGGGAACTTACCCCTCACAGCACATGAGAGATTTAAAGAGCATGGGCACTAGTAAAACTTCACAAAGCACCCCTTAAGAATCTTTGAAGCTCTCACTACAAGCAGAGAGTTTCTTCTGTTGAACTCCCCTTCCCCCTCTTTTTTTTCTCCCATCTTTGTTTTGCTGGCACATTCCACACCCTATTCTCCACCAAGCTTCTGCTTGCTCAATACCCATATTCTAGCACATCTCCTAAGGAAAGTTCCCATTTCCCAGGAGCTAGGAAGAAACATACCACAAACAAGGTACTGGGGGAGGGGATAGCGGTCTTAGAAGAGCAAAGATAGTTTCTTCCCTTCTGTACTTTCTTGATCAGACCCTTTTAATGGATTCTGAGTAACATGTGGAAAAACACTGCCATATTAAGTCAATGCCCCCTTACCAAAGTCTCTGATGTTTAAAAGCACAGCTGACATTTTTGTATCAAATCCTGAAGATGCTTAGTGAGACCAAAAGTTGCAAGGAATATGCTCAAAAATGCCCAGTTTCACTTGCCCTTCACAAACCCATGTCCCAAACTATAAGAACACTCAACATGACCTACACAGGAGGAGGGTATTTGCAGTCAGAAGGCTGCAGCCAGACACAAAACTGAAAACCACAGTCAAAATCCAGAGGATACCAAAATGTCAGCAACTTTGTATGCAAAAGAAAGACAGTTTTATAATAATCATATACTGCCAACAGCAATGCTATTTGAGTTTGGAACACATTTTACTAAAAATAATTATTTTCCAAATCCCAGCTGTATGGTAGAACCCTGAAGCAATCAAATGGCAAGTCTGTTTCATGAGAGGAAGAAGTCTGTGGAAAGGGTTTCAAGTGTCTCTTTATACTTGGATAAGAGATCTCTTAAAATATTTCCTTTATTCCACACCACATCTATTAGGTTCTGAGACAGTCTTATCGGGGCTCTCTTAAGAACAGGAATTTACTCAAAGTTGAAAGTCACTTTATAATTCTTGCTCACTGATACAAGTAATAATTGCAATTACACCTATTTCCTTAAGTATCAAGGAAACAGCATCTTAATATGGTGCAGGCTACATTTTTTCACTTAGTGGAAAGCACAGCCATAAAAAAGAGAGCTTCATCAGAATCAACATTAAGGAAACACAGGTGTTAGCATTGAAGTAAGGACGGAAAAAAACAAACTCCCAATTCATTCTTGCAAGTCTTCATGCTATAAGGAGCTTTAGCTTAGACAGATTTGAATGTTAGACCTCCATTTGAGATGGACTAGTTTTATGCTTTGTTTCACTAATGGAAAGGAGAATTGTAATACTTTTTTTCTTTCTTTAAATGACATACCCCGAAAAAATAAAAGGCAAGATCCCACACCCCATACCTATGCATGCTGTGTCACCAACACGGCCAATCAGTTTATTAGAGAGTCCTCCCGTGGATGTTGCACAAGCTACATTGCCTTCACGGTCTACAGCAACAGCACCGACTGTTCCCAGGTCTCTGCCAAGAAAAACAGTTCACAAAATTAGACAGAATTAAAGCATACCTGCCGAAGCATGTTGCCTTTATTTCCCAGGTAGCTTTAAAGACGATTTCTACAACAGAATTACTGCTCATCATAAAGCTATTTTTGCAATGCTTCTCATTACAAAAATAACAAGAAACAGGCAACAATTCTCACAAGCTTTGTATATTCTCACAAGCTTTGTATTTAACAGAGTAGAAAACTTTTTTTTTAATCTTTCCCCCATGACTTGTTTATTTTCATAGCATGGAAACTTGGGGTGGAAAAAAACCCGCAAAACAAAAGCACACAGGGCAGAAATACTTCTAGTCATTATAGTTCTGGAGTAGTTTTTTGGCTGACACACAAACTGACACACAACTTTCCCCTAAATGGCAACTCAAAGATGTAACAATTGGCTCCACTGTCTCAACAGGAGGTTAACCGGAATTATTAATGACAATACACGTAAATGAGTGAATACAGAAAAGGACAGTAATGTTATGCATGCACTGAATCATTTCCTTCCTGTTCCTCCTCTTTCCTTTTCCTTACTCCCCTTAATGTTTGAATGCTATAAAAAAAAGCTTATTTATTTTCCTTTCAACTAGTATTGCTCACAATGCATCATTAAGACATACTTTAGTCTTTGTACTCTGTAGCTACGTCATCTTGAGGTTTAAATCACTTGGCCAGTAGACTCTGCTGAAATTGCACATTAGTTTAAAAATCTTCAGGCACTGAAGAAAACAGAAGTCTCAACTATATCTCTGTTTCTTCAACACAGAAAAGACATACACAATAGCCTGCTCAAAATATACATGTAGTTGTGTATGGAAAAAAAAAAAAGCCTGTCGTGACACACTGTAACAGTTGCTGCACTGAGAAGTGAGACATTACTGAGAAGCAACAGTTTAAATATCCATATATTCCAGTCTTAGCAATTCACGTAGGAACATAAACCAGTATGTGACTAGGAGAAGTACACCAAACCCCCAAAATAATCCAAATCCCTCCACAGAGGAAAATAATTCGTAAAAAATCCTTCAAGGAACCACCTAACAGGCAACTGGGAAAGGAATACCTTTCGAATTTGCCAGGGCACTGGTGAGGGTTTCTCTATAGCTCTGCAAAATCTAAGCTAATTAAGTCAGACAAAGTCTTTGTGTACCTTGAAATCCACAGTCAGATTCTCAGAGATCCAACTTCCTGTTCCCTCCTGCTTATGTAAAATATCATACTGTCAGTCCCTACACTTCATTCACAGCAATTCAAAGTTGACTGATGAATCACAGGCCTTATAGGCTGCTCTGACATTTATGTAGAGACGGACCTCATCTCAAACTGATATGATGGTGCAGATGGGCTTCCCACCCATCCATCTGTTACAAATGATTTGCTGAAAAGAACATTAGTAAATTCAGTACTCCCTTGCACATTCATGTAGCACCCTTCAACCAACTAAAGTTAGATCCTCCTGAGAAATTTAGAAAGATGTATCCAGATGTACATTTTCTTAGCTAAGTATTTACCTTAAGCAACTGTAAAAATAAAAGCACACAGATGACACAGGCAGTAATCACCTGTTTTGGTATGAGAGCACAACTGGCAATAAATAACAAAGTGAATGTCCAACACACCTTATCTGCAGTGGAGCAATAGACAACTACACTTGATTTCTTACAGTCCTTTTTTTACTGCTTCAGTGTAACCTTTCCTTTGATCATCTTCAGAACAAAGGCAAAGAAGATACAACTAAATTTTTTGCATGGTTAGTTGACTTCAAAACATTAACCAGGAAAGCAAAACTGCTATCAAATTATAACCATCTCTCGATTTTTTGTTATTAACAGTAGCAAGAACCTCAAGAAGTGCCTGTGGTATACCAGAGGATGCTATTAGGGATACTTTCAATCAAGGAATATTCCTATATACTGCATATACTGTGATACAGAATGTATTGTTTGGATTTGTTCATTCCTTTTTGTCTAAATCTTTCATTATCCAATACCCATGAAGTGGCGTGTACTTACACTATCCCCATTTAACTAAGGAGTTACCGGCTATTTTGTCTCTCAGCCCTGCATCAATAGTGGGGTATTTTGTTTATTGTTGTTAGGGTCCTTGTTAGTTGATACCTCCTCAAGTTACTCTAGCAGTGTGATTCACAGTGGGGCTAGGAGCCCACTTACTACCTTACAGCCAGACTCAACACCCTTTCTGTGTGATTCTCAGGCAAACTCCAGTAGTTCTTAACAAGGGTATTGCCAGAGTTTTGCAGCGTGAGACTGCAGATAAATCATATCACACCTTGTTCTCGGCAAAAGGTGTGCAAGATGGAATGTTGTACACGCAATGGAATCCTAAGCTTTCAGCATAAATCAATGCAGACTTCTAACCATCAGAAGAGAAAGGTGCCTCTTATGGAGACACTAGACTTAACCTGCAAAGCCTATGAAACCCCAGGGTTTCCAATGCTGTGAGGATCAGAGGACTGGAAGTAAAATATACACCAACCTTCAAATTCCCAGTATGATCTGGTATTATGTTGCCTCTGACTAAGACTACTTCACCTTCTGTCTGTTCGCCTCAGGCAAGTTTCTGCATAATCACTGTGGACATAACAGGGAGAAAGAACATTCCACGTGTGATACAGAATGAAAAAGGTTTGCATTAAAAAAACCCTGTTTTCAACTTTGTGAATTTGTGCTGATGTTTTGATTTTCAGAAAAAGAACAGCATGGCCAAGACAAAGAAAACTCTTCAGCCTTTCAGAAATACATGAGCTTTTTATTATCAGATATTCCAGAAGTCCATGCTGAAACTGAAGATGCCTAACATTGTTTCCAGGAAAAAGAAAAAAGGTAAAAATGAAGCAGTTATGAGGAATGAATGAAGACTTAAATGCCATGCTATTCCAACTCATATATTCAAGAGAACAAGAAGCACTGGTGGCTGCACCATCCTCAAGATTCTTTGCAATGAATGGTAATACCACACTGTCCTTGGACAGATCACGTATCAGAAGAAAACTTCTGTTGGATACAAGACAAACTATGACCAAGACCTTATGGTCAAGGAACAACATCACTTTGTTTACAAGATCATATTTACGCTTGTCTCGTTTATTTTGTTTTTCCTTCTAGCAATTCACTGAAAGTAACATATAGGTTGTAATTTATAGCCTCATCTCAGGGACTTTATTTAACATGCTCACAGAAGAAATTTCCTCCTTCTGATCTACAAATTCAGCTCTGCTCTTGCCATTACTCCTGTCTCACAAAACAGACGAACAGCACATAATACAGCATTTATATAACCTAATACAGTGTTTTCCTGCACCACAACCATGGATGTACAAATGGAAGTTCAAAACAATTTAGTGTTTATGCCTACCTCACAGGCACAGAAAACATTCTTGACACCTGATGTTTTTCATTCCTTTACTGTCCACCTCACTTTCCCCTCTACTTTATATGAGACTGGGTTGTTTTCCAAGTGATGTTCATTTTGCTGTTGGGCAATACCATTCAACAACACCTCTCTTCCTACCCACCACTAAACTTGTTCATTCTTTTTCATTCCTTTTCATAACCAACAGCCACAATCACCACTCAGAAGGAATTACTCAAAGTAATAGTTGTTTAACTATCTAATCTAATTTAAAGACAAATCTGATCATCTACTTAACCAAGATCAGCTTTCTTGGGTTTTCGGGGGGTTTTTTATTAACTTGTTTTAGTATGTGCACTGGATATTTTTTAAAATCAGTTCCTCCACAGAAAAAGCTATACAAAATAATACCTGATTTTGTTAAAGCAACTCTATGCACTTCTGTAACTGATGATTTTAAGAGAAGTTCTAACTTTGTTCTCCAATAAAGCCACAAAACCTATGCTACTGTCCAAGTGACCAATAATCTTCTTAAGCAGCAACAAGTTTCATCAAGTTTGTTCCAGTCATTTAAGTTTTAGCAAATTAATTGAAAGTTTGATTTTCTACTGCTTTCAATAAAGACATACAGTAAAAACTGTATCAAACCACATAATATTTGGAATATAGGCCTTCAAGGTTTGTGTTTGTTTGTTTGGGGTTTTGTTTTTCTTTGTCACTTTGTTTGTTTGGGGGTTTTTGGTTTCCTTTGAATTTTTTTGTAACTGGATAGCACAAATTAAATTACTCAAATTTAAAAATAAAATATATTTTACCTACTTCTGAAACTCTTCAGGGTTGGAATCTGGCTCAAGGTTCTTCTTCCATCTCTCCCGGGATCTCTCAGTTATGAGTTTCTCCCCTGGAACTTCAGGAATACCCATGGCCTGAGCAAACAGGTGTGCACCATGGTCAGTCAGCAGCATGTGCTTTGTCTGCAGAAAGACAAGAGATTCACTGACAATTCTTGTTTTGTCTTGTACTGAGCAGTTTTGTATAACCACTATTTTTAGAAGTACGCACACAAAGAAAATTACAAATTTTATTTTAAAAATTTCTAAACTTCTGTCCATATCCCTTTCCACTATAGCTGAAAAAGCTTTCAGTTCTCCAAACCACAAAGTTTAACCATCAATAGAAAAGATTTGTACTTATCTATTTAACACTTACTATAATGGGAGAAGAAAAATTGGTAAATTTGTTCTTTAGCTAATTTGTATGCAACTGTTTCATACTGTTTCAAGTGAATCACCAAATTACCATATAACTAACTGTTTTGTCCAGTTAACTAAGAGATTTAGAAGGCTTTTATTCAAAAGAATGCTAGATAAATTTCTATTTAAAGGCATTACACCTAGTAAAATAACCAACAAATGTAAATAGCATACAACTAAAATGTTCCTTATCATCAGCTGAACAATTTCATTATAAATATATCCTTCAACAAGCTGCTATTAACTCAGAGGATCAAATTTAAGAACAGAATCTTAAATCTTACACTTTCTAATGGGTTTGACCAAAAAATGTTTACTCTCTTGTAACAGTACTTGAAAGTTCTATTTTGATTCCTTCATTTATGAAGCACTTCAAACCAGATTTTAATTCAACAACCTTAGTCAAGTCCATGCTTCAAAGTCTGTAGAGCTTGGTTAATTCATATTTTAGAGTAACTTGCCAGATAAATTTGTTTCATTAATTAATACTTTAGCAGTAGCGCTGAAATCTGATTTTTGTTTGTTTGTTTGTTTGTTTTGTTTTAATGTGTCAAAAAGTAAGCAGCTTCTTGCACAATTACACAGCTGTCAGTTGCTCATGAGAGCCTGGGAAGGTTTTAGAGAAGTGGTGGTCTGACTATACAGCATGGAACAATTTCAGAGCAGAGCACCTAACTTACAGCAAGCCTTTCTGTCCATGCAGCAGCACAGCACAGCAGACCCACTGAGGTCCAAAAAGAATCATGTGATGCTGGAGGCAACAGGCCTGCAGAGCCTCGCAAAGCACCCACATGGCACAGTCCCAGCTCTTGGCCAGAAGCAAGGACAGCAGAAGTTGGGTATTTCTGTATCATGCTACATTCTGGAGGACATTTACAGTCTCACAGCTTCAGGTTAAGATGTTGCAGACCATCAACTACTGTAGATTTCTAAAGCAATGAGAAGTAATCACTGCCATGACCAATGCATAGCCCTGCATTGTTTTGAAGGATTCCAGACAAACCTTTTCCCCACTCAGAGACACTGATCTCTACTTAAGCCTATTACAGCCTCTGCATTAAGTCCTTTGGACAGGGACAGAGGACTACACTTTAGAAACATTTCTGATGTTGCAGCCCTGATAGCAAACATTTTTGAAAATTTTAATGCCTTTTTGATTAATCTTTAATTCATGAGAGTATGCTTTAGGGAATACTAAAGGTGACAAGGAAGAAGTTCCCTGTATATGTGAAAGCAGACATCAGGCTTTCATGCTGAGTGCTGTTACCATAGTACAAGACGATGTAAGAGCTACCTACCTCAAACAAAACTAATAAGCAGTGTTCTTCGACTTGAGAGCCAACTTCTTTGTGCAATACTGCCCTCCTCTGCCACTGCCACTAACCCACAAAAAGCACACAATATAATATTCAAAATAGTTTTGGTTCTTATTTGTGGGTGTGGGTTGCGGGGTTTTTTTGTTGTTGTTTGGTGGGTTTTTGTAGGAAATTTGAAATTTGCTTTTGTCTTTCTGTGTCCTCCATCTCTTGTTTTCTTCAGCAACTATGACTATATCGTCCTTTAAATTAGTTTTAAAAATATGAAGTTTTATTATTAAAAATGGAAGCTATTTGTAGAAACTTTTTCATAGAATTCCATCCCATATGCAAATTTGCGTAACATATGCAGCTTCCTAAGCTACACAAACAGGAAATACTTGTGTATTGATAAATAAACTTCCATGATAGGACTTTGTGTGTGGAGGGTTTTTTCTTCTTCTTTCCTCGCTGAAAAGATGTTGTCTTAAGGTGATTTTTGTCACTCTTAAGCAGATGTTGTCGATCGTAAGAACCAGTAGAACACTGTCAAACAATGCAAAAGCACATTTTCCTGTCTCATTCATCCAGTCTCATTAATATGTTTCCTAATGTAAAGTGCCTACTTTTTCTGGAAGGCATTTACATAAAGTAATCCAAAAGGACAAGAAAAGGGTTCAAGAGGTCTTACAAATAAGCAACAAATGCTGGCACTTTTAGTTAATTTCACTGGAAATGGGGAAAATACCCCTAATTTCTGCCTGGCCTAAATTTCTTCCTGGCCTGGACAGTTCTTTATTTAACAATTCTGGCAGCACAGAGCACAGAAAAAAAAACCTGGTCCTTTGCCTCAAGAAGTCTGTGTTCTAAGCTAAATTCTCTTTTGCCCAATGTAAAGTCCTGCACAACAAGAGGAGAGGAAAACATACATAACTTACATATACCAATGACTTAGTGCTCTAATGCTCATGAGAAGCCCATCTAATGAAGTGTTTGAGCTGAGATGGGTTACATGCCCCAAAAAAAAAAAAATCATTTCAGTGTATCATTTTATTTATGTTCAATACAAACACGAATAATTCAACAGAAATTTAAGTGCTTTTTCAAGAATGTGTTACATTAGTTAACGTACTAAAAGTCTTCCACCTCTATAAGTTCCTGTGAACAACAGTACAGTAAATCATGAATGAAAGTTATTCTGGTGCCCTCCTTTTTTCTACTCCATGAATTTGGACAGGTTTGAGCCCAGTGGGAAAGTGGCAGCCAAAAAGGACAAATGTGCTGCAACAAGAACCTAGATGAGCTACTCTGGCCACCAGATGGAGCCCACACTATTCCATAACAGGATGGAAATACCATTACAAGCAGATATACAGGGTGGTTTTGGGTGGTTTGTTTGTTTTTGGAAGCCGCATGTTTCAAAATTCTTTATGGCATTAAGACGTCTCAAAACCACTGGGGATTATGCACACAAACTTAAGACCCCAGGAAAACTATCCTTATTACCCCCAAGTCACACAGTTAAAGATTTTTTTATTATTATTATTAAGCACAGTACAACAAAACACACTATGAAATGTACCGTGAAATACCCTGGGTTGGTGTCCCAAAATTCCTGTCCAAGATGAACAGATGGGCAACAATGAGCAGAAGAGCAACATCAGCTGGTATTCTGAATTGCAGGAGATGGAGAAGCACAGAAACTCATCTCAAGATACATCAAGCAATTTAGGCCAACACTTACATTTGATATCTACCATCAAGCACACAGATTTTTTGCATCTTGGCAAAAATTAATACCTTTACCACAGAATGTCATGGTTTTAGGGCTACACCATTATACTTGGTCCTGTACAGTAGAATTTTATGATTTCATTTCAAATTTAGCCTCAACACTTTTGAACACCAAAAGCACCATGTAATGACAGGAAAAACAATGTAATAGACAAGACATAGGAGAGGACTTTCTGTTTGTTTGTTTGGGGTTCTTGTTTAATTTTTAAAACACACTTTGCAAAGTTATACTCAAAATCCAACAATGTTGTTTTGACCTTATTCTTGTTGACTTAAATTTTTTCATGAACAAGACAACAAAGAAAATAATTTAGTGATTCTGGAATAAGAAGTAAACAATAGTCATTTAAATAACTTCTCTACAGAAAAAAATAAAATACCTTTTCATTCACCAAAAACATTCACCTTAACATGCTAGAGACACCTCTCCCCCAACCCTTCACCTATATTCTCAAATTTTGTCTTGTGAAGCTGTCTACCACCTATACTTTTTAACTGATCTAGTTAGTAACAAAATAAAATCCGTATGAAGTTAAACCCCTTATTCATCACAAGTCTTAACACTATTTTCTAATAGACATACATTTCACTGAAGTATTTATATTCAATATTTTAGTGAAATGTTCTGATCTTAAAAGCAGAACTATCTTTCAATTAAGGACACAGAAAAATTCTATCTGCTTTGGAAGCCATTGAGGACAAGATAAATGTCAATCATCTTTATAGATCACCAAAACAGGTTTTGTTTCCTCAAAAGCCACTTTGAAAGGTTAAAGAAACATAGGTCTTCTTTATTAGTGTTTTTATAAATATGAACCTTTTCAACAATGGGGAAGCTGTACTAGTAGGATGAAAATGTAAACTCCAAAGACAAGATGAACATTTTGATCACTGTCACAGCCTTGTAATAGTAAAACAGACACAGATATCACACAGATCACTTACTCCCTTTCTGACATTGCATCATATCTGAAAAATAAGAGAAGTCTGCTGTGGCAAATATGAGATGGACTTCTTAGTGGAATAAGGTGTTGATCTTATATAGAAGGTCAAGTAATATTTTACTGCCCTGATAAATTTGATTATCTTGGAAAATCTGTCAGCACCACACAGAGCTAATGTTATCTTCTACTGGTGGAAGACTGCAACTGTATTGGTGCTACCACCTGATCAGATCACAGTGGAGAACTACCAGGCTACCCAGAACAACACAGGAGTGCATCACATAGCCAAATATGTAACTGGGTCATTTAATTCAGTTCCATATCACTGCAAAGTGAACAGTGTATTACTTAACTTTAATCTTGCAAGATCAAGCACAACACTCAGTGACAACATAGAAGTTCTTCAAAAAACAAGTGAAAAACAACAAAAAACCTTGAATACCAGCAGCGGAACCACAGGAGACCAAGATGTATAGGTCAAGTTATGTTTCCTTAGAATGCTATTGTTTATATATATTTCTCAAAACCCCTTAAAGTAAGTGCTTCATGGTCATAGTTTCCAAACACTCCAATCCATTTCTCCCTTCCTTGCTGCTTCAAAGCACCACACAAACATCATCACTGAGGTGTATCAATATACTGGATGAAGTCCAAAGGAAAAGAAAATGCTTCATACTCAAGTAAATAATCAGTATACCTTTTCCATAACAAGTCGAGCAAGTTTTATTGGGTTTGCTATGCACTTAACTGCAGATACTGCTCCAGAGTCTAAATTTTTTCCATCCATGATTATGGCATCCATTTCTACTTCGCCTTTTTCATTTAGAACAGATCCACAACCTAAAGACAAATCAAAAAAAATTAGGGGGCAAGAGAAAAAGAAGAAAGGCAATTCAGAGCTAACCACCCAGGTGATTCAATCATAAGCTCTCATCAAGCAACCTTTCTCTTTCCCACTTTGCTGACATACCAAAATTATCTCTCAAAGACAAACAAAATAGCAGAAACACTGCTGAGTTTAACCACAAAATCCTTTAACCACAAAAGCCATTAACAGAAATCTCACCGACTACAACATCTACTTGAAAACTGAGTTTTATGTTTGTATAAGATGAAAAACACACTTCCAATCACATCCAAATTATATACTTGGTATTAAAGTTAAATCAACAAACCATCATGAACAGAATTCTTTATTCCCAGGTCACTTTTAAGTGTACAGAATTATTTTGTTTTTACAGTTTTTCCAAAGGAGGATGCAACACCACCCAACGAAATAGTATAGTGTTTGATCCTATCAACAGATTAACATCACACAGCGCTCCAAGAAACTGCCAAAATTAATGGAGCAGGGTAAGTGTCCCCTCACTACTGTAGCAAAAGCTTGAAATAACAAGTTCTTCCCTTACCAAACAAAAACAGTATATACAATAATTTTAAAAAATAAAAATTTAGTAATGAAACATTAGGTAGTTATCTTCTTCTATAATTTTAAGTGCAATCACTAACCTAATTGAAAATAATTGACAAACAAAATGAGACAATGCAAATAAGGTGTTTTTTTTAAATAATGCCAATAATTATATCACAGAGGAATAACAAGTTGCAAGTCATCAAGTGCACAAGCCTTGCTAATACAGATGATGAAGACCAAACCTGAAGAGAAGTAAAAAACCAAAACATGGCAGATTTACACAGTACCTCAGGTAAAAAGATCAGAGCATTGTACATAACTAATCCAGTAAGGTTTTTCTCCTTTCTGTTAAACCAACATTAAAGCAGTCCAAAAACCTCTGTTAATAACTGACATAAATGTAGTTCAGACCTGACTATATGAAGTAGTTCAGTGTAGTTCAGACCTGAATATATGAAATTAAATCCCCTGTGACAAAACTGAGCTAAATCCTGTAATCCTCCTCTTGTAATCTCAAAAACTGCCCCTACCACATACAGATACACCCCCCCAAAAGTTACTTTTTACCTGTCTCCAACTGCATGAAAAATTCCACAGTTGAGTCCCGCATCATTCACAATATGCATTGTGACTTGTATATTGTGACAATTACTAGACTGATCTGTAAAGAGCTTACAGGTTAATTGCCTTGTGCTGCCCATGTTAACATCATTCTTCCAGCTTTTCCTTATGCTGGTAAAGAATTGTTTTCTTAGCTAAACCCTGCCATGCTCTTTTAACTTCCTTTGAGAGGGTTCGGCTTTCTAACCCGTGATCACAAAATTCCCACTAGAACGAGGGTACCCCTTTCTCAAGCATCAGTGACCAGAACCATGGTTCCAGGGGAAACTCAACAAGTCCCCTTCATCACTGCATTAAGAGTATCCTATGTCTAATGGACATATCTCATAGGATATACTTCAGGAATTTTTAAAATTTGCTGAGCAGAAAACAGTTGCAGACAGTTTCTGTAATCAAAGACAGCTTTCTAAAAAAAGTCTCTTTTTACAGCTGGTAAAGAGAGACAGGTACCTTCTAAGAACAATTCATCCCACTTGCCATAGACTCACAGAAAGTCCTGGGTTGGAAAGGACCTTAAAGATCATCTAGTGCCAACCCTTTTCCACAGGCAGGGGTGCCACCCACTATATCAGGTTGCTAAGAGCCTGATCCAATCTGGCCTTGAACACTTGCAGGGATGGGGCATCCACAACTCCTACAGCTTTGAGAGCCGTATATCAAACTTTTCTCATTCCACTAATCACCATGAAAGTCTGTACACCACAGCAGAGCTAGTTACTGAACTTCAAGAGATCTCAGGCAGGATGATTCCTTCCTTCTGTAGTTACAGGCTGCCTTTTTACCTGCCTTTCAAACCCACGGGTAGGGACTACCAGCCTCTGACACCGTGGTATCCATTGATAGCAGTGCTGAGAAAAAAAAGTTTTTGGCTTACTTATTAAGCAAAGGGCTGGGAAAACAAGAGACAGACAACAGAAGACAAAATCTAGGAGGAAACAAATAATCAACATGTCTGACATCAGCCTAATCACAGCTGGGATACTGAGAGGAGTACTCCAACTCCTTCTATCTGTGGCTAGATAAATCTGTCCTCTGACCTGCAGAGGCTGCATAGGAAAGAGCGTGCAAGGATCAAAAGAGTGTCAGTTCTTACACTGGAGTACTCATGCCAAGCTGGTTCATACTGCTAGCCAACAAGATCACACAGAAATATAACCACGCCACAAGTAGAACTTGATAATTTTATTATGCTGCACAAGTCACTAAAATAGTAATTTTATACACCAGTAGAGCTTCTGAGCCCTTGCACCAAGCCTACATTAAGATGAACCAACACAGCATGGCTACACCCTATCATGCAAAAAAGGACACAACTTGAGTGTTCTGCCCATTCTTCCCCATCTTTATTGATGTCTCTTAGCAAAGTCTGTTTGCCTAGAAAATACTACAGCAAAACTGATTTTTTCCTTTTATGAAGATAAATAGTACACAGTGAGTTTTAAACAGCCACCCCAATCAGGGTCCTTCTCACATAGCTTTCAGCTCACTTTTGCCAGATTCTGAGAGCAGCTCTAACTTATGAGTGCTAACACAATTAGATATATCTGTAACAGACTACTTGTCAGTTAGATCATTATAGTCAAACCTGAACAATGGGTGGCTCAAGTCCAGTTAAGTAAAAGCTAAATGAGAGAATGTCACCCTGATGTTATATAAAAGTACACATCTCCAAGTCCACTTCCCAATTTCAGCTTGAATGCTCTAAAACTCAAAATGTTCAACCCAAGTCAATAACAAAACAATGAAAGTTTCATATTAAATATAAGCTGCTCTTGACTGCAAGGTGACACGGAACAAATGAACCTCTGCAAACTAACTGAGGACATAACTAATAGCTATGTTATCTGAAATACAGAGCACCTATAGGTATTTCATTCCATGTTCTTTTCTGACATACCATGATGGGAGTGGAGAAATATTTTTGCTGAAATTCATGAAAATAATAAACCTGAGGTCCTAAGAAGAGGAGAAAGTTTTTGATTACTACCACTAATATTAATTCGCATTACTGATTAGGAAATCCAGTTATGAACCCTTACTGTAAGAAGGTATATACCATTATTGCATTGCTTCTCTAGTATTATTTACAAAATAACTAATTCCAAGCATTAATGAAGAGAAAAACACCTAAAATCCCCAACACCAGTGGCAATAGGTAAAGGTCAAGCACTCAGGATTAAACAATGCTGCAAGCTGTATTCAAGTGCCTTGAAGAGGCACATTAACTTAACACATGTTCCATAAGAGTCCATGTCTTAAAACTGGATATACATAGCACAGTAACAGAAGACTTATAGAAAAGTAAAACAGCACTACAAAAATTAAATGGCAGATACATAATACTGAAGAATGGGAAAAGCATAACTCATCTTCCAAAGTGTACTCAGGAGAAACTACAGTACCTTACCATGCTGAGAAATCACCTATTTTGTGACAATAGTATTTACTCCACTGCAATGTACATAAACCAATAATAATGCAACAATAATAGTAATACAAGCTAGGATTTTCAGAAGCATCAGGACAAAACACTTGAAATATAATATGATTCTAAGTCCACTTAATTCTTAAAAAAATTACCTGCATTAAAATGAGGGTCATCTTCCATTGACCGTACTGCCTCCTCAACTGCATCTAGAGCACTGCCTCCCTGCTTCAGGACCCCATAGCCTCGCAGTGCAGCTCTGACAACACCAGCACGACATCCCTCTTCTCGTTCTTTGAAGATCCGGCCAGCTCCACCATGCACCACGATGACAGGCTTCATGCTGCCAAGTTCCTCCCCAGGCTTTCAGCTGTGCACACAGATCAGTTGATTGGAAAGAGTAGTCTTTAGAATGTGCTTCTTTCTACATGGAGAGTGGCTGCAGGTTAGGCAACACATATGGGTAGTTTGCCACAATTTTACTTTCTGTGAAGCTAAGTACTCACATGGAGGAAGGAGTTCCTAATTCAGTCTGGATGAGACCCAGGCAACTTGGTGCAACTCTGAGGCCAGCCCTCAGAGTGTCAAGTGGCACAGGAAGGGCCTCTTTCAGGCTAAGTTACTCTACAAACCTGTTGTTTAGTATGAACCCTGTGTGGTTATAATATACAACATGGGAACAAGCATTTGAGTAACCCTTGAACCTGCTGACTGCTCTTTGTTTTAGATACGTAGCCTGTTGCCAGAGTACAATAATATCACTAGCAATAAAGAAAGGCAACTGACCCGACCCGAGTTAAAGGCTTACCAAGCTCAACCACCTGGATCCCAGACCTCTGACCTCTTGCAATATTTTGAACTTTGAGCAGGAAAACAAGGTGTTCATTCACACCTGGCAGCCAACACCTTGTTACTGCTCATGGCCTCCTGCAAGAAAAAAGATTGTTGCTAGTTGCTACGCATCTTTGGTGATGCAAATCACGGGGTTTGCTTCCAGAAAAAGGCAAAGACATAGCAGCTAACTCATCTCCCACTGAAATTCGGGGCCCCCTCAGAGAAAACTCCGTCGTGAAAAGCTTCTCGGGGGCGGCTATTTTTGGAGGCTTTGATGAATAGAATCCAACAGCCTTTCCTCTTATCCTACAGGCAAAGCCTTCCAACTGAGCCTCCCGCACTCCTCCGGTCCCTTGCACTCCTGCTGCCCCAGGGGAGGCTGGCCGGGATGGCAGCAGGCGGGGAGCAGTGCCGGGGCCGCCGTAGGGCACAGCATCTCGTACGCGAGGCCGTTCAGGCTTTTATTTATATAAAATAAATATTTATATTTATTTATATATTTATATATATATTTATTTATATTTATATAGAGCAGCTACGCTCTTCCCTTCCTCAGCACAAGCTACCCTGGGCCGTAGACTCAGCCCTGCCGCGCTCCAAGGCGGCACCTCCGCTCAGGGCGGGCCCGCGCCGCTCTCCTGCCCGCCCCCGGCGTTCCCGCGGAGTGCAGCTCAGATCCCACCTGGAGCAGCCCGTCCTTGCTGTGACCCACGGCCGCCCAGGGCGCGCTCCCGTGCGGGTGCTCGCGGCAGTGCGGGGCGCCGCAGCCCCAGGGACTGTTTGCCGGCAGCCGCCCTTAACAGACATGGCGCCCCCCGGGCTGCGCCGAGCCGTGCCCGCACCTAACATGGCGGCCGCTGCCGCTCGCACCCCGCGGTCTCCACCCCGCACGCCGCAGGGGCCGGGCCGCTACCGCTGACCCTGAGGCAGCGGCGCCCGGCCCTGGGCTGCCGACAGCGGGTGCCGCCGCCCCGTGGTCGTGCCGGCGTGGTTCCCCCCGCGGCCGCCGCCGCCCTGTGCATGGCCACAGCCGCGCTGTCCCACCAGCTCACCGCCTGCCACCGCTTGATTTCCCCTCGAGTTAAATCAGAAAACTGGCGCCTCTCCCCAAAATCGATCCCCAGCACCTCGTCCCGCGTGCCCACCCTTCCCTCTGGCCACGCCGGGTTATTCCTGTTCCAAAGCTCGGGCTGCCCGTGGAGTTTTGTAAGCTGAAAAGAGCTGTAGGCCGAGGGAGCTTCGGTCTGTGGGGATCATCGTGCACATCCCACGCAGATTGGCACAGACTACATATTATATATATATATATATATATATATATATATATATGTGAGGATAAGCTGTATGTGGCCACACTGTTCCCAAACTGATGGTGAAGACAAGAACAACGGAGCTTGATGTTTATTTCTAATGATACGCTGCTGGTGGGACAACCAGTAGCTAACTAAAAGAGGTTAATTAGAGCTGCTAATGGTTCTTTCTGAAAAGTAAGAGAGAGTTTATGAAAAAAAGGGCATAATTCTTGAAGTGAACAAAATGGGCAGGAGATTTGTTTTAACTCCTTTTTGTGCCTTTATTAAAATAGCTCTTTTAGAGAAGGGGGGGTTGGGTGGAGTTTTGCCGTCGCCGCTGCTGCTGTTCCCTCGGGGCACCGCTGAAGAGGAGGTGTAATTCGATCCTGCGGGCTCGCTCCGTCTCCTCTCCGCAGAATCGGGACTCCTTCCTCGCGAGGGTTTCCCGGAAGTCTGATCTGCCTGGCTCGGTCTTGGGGTGTCTCTCCTTTCAGTCACTCTCTAGGTCAGCGAGAACACCTCAACCAGTTGGAGACCCTCTCCAGGTAGCTGGGTGTCCTCTTCCTACAGCAGTGTCCTCCATAAGTCCCGGTTCTGGGTGGGCTCGTTGGTCTAGGGACCATTCGCTGCTAACTGGACTTCTGCTTGGAGCTGAGCATTTCGGGGGTCTACTCGATTTCCATATCAGGCGGGGTCTCGTGGTTCGGGCAGGCGGGGAGCGGCAACGGCTTTTAACTCGGTGGAAAGGGGAAAGGGGAAACTCGGGACTTGGGGAAAAGGTCAACACACAGCCCGGAACACAGGGCACAACACTGGCACAAACAATTCAAAATAACAGGTATGTAATACTGCAACTTCAAATACAACATCTAATAGCACAACTATACAATACACAACATATACTATGCACAACATTGATTAAAACTTGGAGTCTCTTTGGCTCTATTCATTTCAATTCTGAACTCCCTTACCTGTGCAACTAGAAGTGTGAACAAAGATTTCTCAACGTTTGTACAAACTACTGGCATACATCTGGCCTCCCTTGGCCGTTCCTGCTTTGCTGACCGCCTCTCTGCTCCCTTGTCTCTGCGGAGGAGTTGGAGTTCAGGCTGCAGGGAGACAGTGAATGCAGTCTGCTGTGTCCACTCAGGGCGTTGAGGGGACATCCCTGTGCAAAAAGAGCAAGGATTTATGGCAATGTGAAGTCACTCAATTTAAAGTCTGTTTTGATCCTGAAAGTTTGTTGAAAATTAATTAGTATAGTTTAATTAAAAGGAAATACTCCTGATGGTTTTTCTTTGTCACTGGTAGGCTTAACAGAGAGACATTAAAATTTCTTACATTAATTATTTGAGAGTGCCTCCTGTTTTTGTAGAATATTTATCTTGTTTTCAGGTAGTGTAGAGACAGGAAACCAATACTATTTAGATTAAACAGTTTAGAAGAATCATTTTGGTTGTTTGCATGGACAGCTGAACATAAAATTTATATAGTAACTTTAAGTTGAAATTTAAGTATTAGTCTAACATTATGATTCATCAAAACAAGGGTGTCACTTGATAGAACTGGAATAATCTGCTTCTACATCAGCTTTTTACCTTAAGCCCTCTTTGGCCACTGCCTTTGTCATTGTGGTCAAATTATTTATGTGCTTTTTAAAATGCTGTAAAGCTTCTCAGAGCAGACTGGAAAGTATAAGTATTTAGTTTTATGATTATTATTTAGTTTTTTAAAATTAGCACATTGAATTGCACACCAGGAACCTGTCCTAAAGCTATGTAAGCTCTTAAAATAAGCTTTAAATAATTGCTCTAGAAATCTATTGATTTTGTTCTTGCTAATTTTCATAAGAGACCTTCGTGTAATATAATTGCCCGAGAAATAAATTTTAAAATGTACAGAATAAATCAGGGGGGTTCCATGTGGAGCCTTGTGGAGATTAACTTTCCTGCTTGTAAGCTGAATGTGCCTTACTTGAAAGAGGTGGGAACACATTATCGTATGTGAGTAAGGGTAGAGAGCTGAAGTGGGGAAGTAAGTGATCTGAGCACGTGTGGATAGGAACATGTGTGTGAAAATATTCTGATGTCATAGGGTCTACTCTGCATTTCCAGTGACTAAAATACAACTGTACTTGTGCCTTCTATTTTCCTGCAAAATACATAAATTAAGGACATGCCCTCCTTCTAGAGAAAGAATTCCCCTAGAATCTAATTGAAATGTTAATTTTAGGATCCAGCAAAGCAAGTGAAATACATTGTAAAAGTAACTGTTTTAATGCATATTTATAATAAATATATTTTTAAAATCAATGTTTATGTAGTAATTCGTGTGTTTATCCATAAACTATTTTAAAATCTTCAAAATCTGATGTAGCACAGAAAGCAGTGCTCTATATTTTATTAATTGGATTGGAGGAGCATGCAGAGTTGATCAAGGCTAAGGCTGCTTGAGCAAGTGTCAAGCATGCAGAAACAGAATGCTGTTCACAGTCTGCAAACTTGGATCTTTTTATATTAGACAGAACTGTCATATGGAGATCACTGCGGCATTAGGATGCTCAGGTCACACTCTGGAAAAACTCATGCATGTTGAATAACTTTGTTCATAAGCACAATTTGATTAAGTCTGTAAATCACTTCATACCATACTCTTACTGTGAAGAGTGTGCCACCATTTAGGGGAGCTGGAAAAAACAGTTCCTCTGAGAGTTTAATTTTTTTATGCAAAGTTAAAAGTTATGTTCAGGTAAGATCAACAGTGAAATGTGCAGTAGTAGGACAGTAAATGGTAGATGAGGTATTTACTGAAACACAGTTGTGATCAATTTGCATTGATTAATGAGCTGTATGTTGAATAGTTCAGCTGGAAATATTTTCTTGGTAAGAGGCACTAGACTCACCGGTACCCATACTGTTTCCTCCCTTTCTGCGCAGAAGTGAGATTAAATTGGAGATGAGTTAATTTTCCTGCTTTGGGGAGATTTTACCACAGAACGTAGATGTCTTCCCCATGGCAGATTGTCCCAAACAAGAAGTTAACAGTGCGTTACTGCTCATAATATTTAAGCATTTTTCACACAGAGGGATGGTTCTAACAGGCTGCTCTCAGAAACCTCTGAGGGGAAGAAGGAAGAGGGGCATAGGTTGCAGTGCTGGCCGTGGGAGGTCCCTGTTCACATTCTAGTTCTGAACTGTGCGCATCATGTGTTTGACCAGTTTTCAAAGCTAAAGTTTAAAAATAGTCCTGGTGGTTCCTTTTTTCTCTGTCCTGTGCATTTACTGAGATTTTATCAGTATTTATCTGCTGTGTGCTCTGCTGAAGGTGCATTTGAGGTGAGTGTCCTGAGTAGAAGACAACCAGACTGACACATGGATGACTGGCAGAGACTAAAATTAGAACTTTTTGTTTTCCAATTCTTCCTGTTGTTGCAAGAACCCTGAAACCATGTTGCATTTTTATCACTGCACGGCTGAAAAAAAATGTTCCTCTGTCACCTCTATGCTTTTGAAGTCCCTCCCACAGCCTGTGAAGTCTAAATCCCAGTCTGCTCCATTCTAATCACTTTAACTTCAAAGAAGGCAGATCAAGTTCAATTTTTTGAGATTATTTTCAATTCTCTGTTTATCCAAAGCTTTGCATCCCCTCTGTAAAACTCTTTCAGATATTCTTGTTTGGGCTGATCTGCATAAAACACAAGACCATGTTGGAAAACTTGTCTGTGTGTCTGATAGAGGCTTACAACTTCCCAGCAAGTGCAGGGGGCTTCTGGATCAATCCATTCAGAGAAAATGGCACCCTCAGGTTGGCAAGGGTTACAATTGCTTTGGCTCAGTCCCATACCCCTTGCCAAAAAACTTCACAAACTCCAAAGATACCACAACAATTGCAGCATTTAAAACACTGGAATTTAGGAATTATTTATCTTACATAATTCTCAGATTTATTTTGTCTTATATTTTGATTACATTAGGAAAAATGCAGTTCACTTAGTTCTTAATGATATACAATTAACATGCTAAAGGCTATAATTAAAAAAAAGATTTTAGCCTAGCCCATATTAGGCAAAACCACCATTAACTTTCAAGGTGTGTTAGATGTTTGCTTAAATATTGCTTGAGATAAGGACTCAAGCTTCTAAACACACCAGGAATTTCCAGGAAAATTTATAATACACCTTAGCAGTAACAATGTAACAATTCTAAGAATTTTGTCATGCATGCAGGCTTACTAAAGGCGATAGAAGTATCCACAGTAAAGATTTGAGATGGATTTTGTCAATACATGAAATACCTTTGGGACAAAAGATAGCACAAAACAGTTTAAAATAATTCATAGGGGATTTCCCTGTCGCATTGTGGGAACAGAATGAAAATTAATCATGAACAGCTGTCCAAATTTGTCTTTTTTCTGTGACTTCTTGTCACTCAAATGTATGGACCTTTAGTGACCCCAAATGCAGGATTTGGGAAATAATCACAGAATTCAGGAAATAAAAATATCATCGTAGCTACGTAGATACGTACCAAGTGTGTGTATGGTACCTGAAACGCTCTTTATACTTGAGAGAACAAATAGGAACAAATGAAACGAAGTTGGGACACACAGTCATGGAATTAAAAAAAAAAAAATTTCGAGTAACTTTTTAAAGACTTAACCAAGCGTCCTAGGTTACAATGTAAGATGTGCCCAAAATATGTTCCTATCACTATCTTCATGAGCTGTTGAAACCAGGTGGGGCAGTGTTTCCCTTATCTTCTGTTAATGAGCCCAACAATGCCTTGCCACATGACTCATAGATAACTCCCTCTGGGAGCTATCTCTGTTTAATGGGCCATCAAGGACCCACTGCATGACTCATAGAATGAGATCATCCCATTGTGAGATGCTCTGCCCAGGGGGAGGAGCCAAGCATTCCCACCTGGATATAATCCGGGGTTTGGGACGGCACAGTAGCCTTCACCCACTGGACTCCCAGAGGACAAGAGCTACCAGACCTTTCTACAGGATCACTGCTTCGACAAGACCATTTCATCTGGACTGCTACTACCACCCTACCTAACAGGGTGTCAGGTTGTATTCTGACTCTGTCAGTGTTTTTTTGTACTATTGCATTTATTTTATTTTACTTTATTTTACTTTATATTACTTCTTTTCTTTTCCTCTTACTAAATTGTATTCCTTACTTGGAGTCTCTCACTAGTTTTGCTTTCAAACCAGTACACCAGATTTCCAGGCATTGGAGAGAATCACAAGGCTCCTGTGTAAAGATATTCCCTCTCATGATTTGAAAAGGGGTTCAAATCATAAAAACTTAATAACTGATGGTCTAGGGAGACACTATCATTAGCTGCAGGTGACCCTGTAGAGATATTTACTTTTGCAGAAAGGTGGGCAGGGAAAAATTAAGCTTTGGAAGCTTGCTGGCTGTGCATTATATTGCAGGTATGCTTAGATATAGCAGTTCCTCAATTAACAGGAGGATTATAATTGCCATGTGTGGCCATTAGAAAGAAAAATAAAGGCATGATAGTTTTGCTTAGTTCAAATGTTTAGTGTATTATTAGAATTATGTTTGTTTTTAATGAAATAAAATGTTGAGATGTGACAGTAGAAGAGCGATAGAATTTTAAGTGATAAAGTTAGTTCAATGCAAGTGATTTATGTATCCAATAAAAGTATCTCCTACTGTAGTAATTAACATTAAGAAATATTTAGAAAAATATGTGCTATGTACATGAAACTAGATTCAAAGGCATGTTTAGAGAGGTTACTCTCCAAAGTTCTTCCTCAATTTATTTCTTAAGAAAATGTCAGGTTTTTTATACATCTTATCTGCTATCAGACTAGCTTTGAACAAACATTGTTTTGTTTTTTTAATGAGGAATTGCATTTCTTTCCCTTCAGTTCCACCTAAGTATAAACTCATACAGTATGTGTAATACTGTAGTAATAATTGGTAAAAAATGCAGTTGGAAAAGCTTACAGCTAAGACATCACTGTAGTTGCAGTTTTGGTGTGAAAATAACTACAAGGGAAATGCCAAGAGCTAAGGGGTTTTATTTTGAATACTTCACCTTCTATTTTATTTCTATCCCTAAGTCAGCACCAATTCTAATGAAGTAGCTAAAACCTGTGTTGTTGCATATACATCTAAAGCCATATTTCAGGATGGATTTTTAAGATGTTTATCAAATTATTTATAAAATGCAAGAATACTGCAGAGAGTAGGCCATGAATAGTATGCTAACAGAAAATTCTCCAGTATAAATCAAGGAAGTCGATCATAAGGCTGGTGGCAGGGAAAACTAATCAAGCAGGGAAAAAAATAAAGATGTATTTTAAAATGAGAATACTAAATGAGATAGCCAATTGATGTCTGCCAGGCACAGACATGGATCTATTATAGTGAGAATTGATGTCAGGTCTCTGTAAATGCAATGTAACAGGTGACGAAATTTGTGTGAGATCTTCGGGTAAGCCATGCAAAGATACTGGAAACAAAATGCACTTTTAAATTTATTGTGATGTGAATGGGGAGCTAGTGGAGTTGGATGGAAGTGGGAGCATTATTTTGTCTTTCTCCTCAATCAGTGGAGAAAGCAGTGATATTTGCCCCCAGCTGCAGTACAGAAAGCGATCATTCCATGAGAGCTTGGAGAAGAATTCAAGACCAGATGTACAGATTTCCATAGTGTCACTTGTGTTGATCACAGGTGGGGAATATTGTTTATTTTGGTACCATTATCAGGGAAGCTTCCTAAAGCTGCTGAGAGCAGCAAACTTTGCTTGCCTTCAGGTAAGCAAAAATGCAGCTTACATATACATACTGGACTGCTAGATGGCTGCAAAACTAGTTATCTTCCTGAAGACTTGATCATGTTGCTGGTGCCAGTGTGTTCCTGAACAAGCTCATATGAAAAGAATACTCAGGATTAGGTGTTATTCTAAGGCTGCAAAAAGAGGCAATTTGTCATCTGATATTTGAGTAAAGTTAAATGAATAGATATGGATTCACGGTGTGTTTTATTGAAGAGACTAAAACTATTGCAGTACTAGCAAAATACAAACATATGAACAAATGTAATTAGGACTGGTTTAAGATGAGTATTGAGTGTAGAAAAGATCAAGAGAGTAGGTGATACAGTTTAACACGTGGCCAGAGTGACATGAGCTGGGTGTAAATGTATCAGTTTCTGAGTGCGCCCTGCACTCCTCAGAATGGCTTAAAGTAATTGTGAGATGGCTCTCCGGGGGTGTTTTGTGAAGCAAACGGTTTAATAAAGACAAAATAACAAATGATACAGAAACAAAAGAAAAAGCTGAGCACAGGTGTCAGAGAAACCTCTGACATCTTGCTAAGACACCCTGAAAAAGTTTAGAGCATGTCTGTACTCCTCCTTAAGTACTTAATGACCCAGGAGGGTTCTTTTGGCAAATTGCCAATAGAAACAGCTACAGGTTTTGAGAAACATCCCAAAGATCCAACCAGTTCCTCCTGTGCTGGCACTGAGCCAATTACAATGAGAAGCCTGAGGAAAGTTCTAGTTTAACTTCCTTACATATTTAGAGGTAAACTGAAACTCTTTTCCTTATATAGAATAATTTGCTTGGGTGTGGAAATGCATTACAACAAGTAGGGTTCCAAATGTTGGTACCATTCGACTGTTTTCAGCACTGAAATATATGTTAAGAAATGAGACAAATACAATTGTTCAAATACAAACATGATACCTTGTATTCAAGCAGCCAGATTTATGTGGAATTGTAAACTGCAAATAAAGTATTTTATGAGCCACTAATTCTCCTTTTCTCTACTTCTTGCACTTACGAATAGCCTCTGATATTGTCTATCAAGTCCTTATTTAAATATTCTTTTATAATATAGTCTCAATTTAAAATGTTATTAAGGGAATTTTGAAATAACTCATCATGCATATTGTTACATTCAGTAGCCACCTTCAGTTGGGTATAAACTAGCACAATATGAAACAGATTTGCTAAGGGCATTCACACATTGAAGTTATATTGAGGGTTTTGCTGGGCTATGCAGGAAAACATTTATTTCTTCATCCAAATGTTTGCACATCTAATAACACTTACTTGGCATGTATGTTCAAGACAATGGATGCTAGGATCTCAAGGGCAAAGTTTCAATCTGAATCTAAAAACTTCGTTTTGAGTGTCACATTTGTTCAGAGAGCTGGAACAGGCTCGTGAACAAAGTGCTGAGGTAAGGAAAAAAACCTCCTGGTTTTAAATATCAGATAGTTTCTAGTGTTACAGGAAAGGAGACTCTGAGGAATTGTGGTCTTCTACAACTGTTGGATATTTCATTGAAGAGAGATGAACTCTGACCAGTATTTGGGAAGGTTTGTGGGGTGGACCTAAGGTAGCACAACCATGAGCCTTGACAGTGTTTGGGCCTCTCAGTATTGGTGATGGTGCTTGTGTTCCTTCTCAGGATGTCAAGGATAAAATGTGATCTGTGTTCTTGTAACTATACTTTATGTTTGGTATGCAAAGTTGACTCCTGCTATAATCAGGAAGACATGGTCAATTCCAAGGCAACTGCCATCGCTGTCCTTTCCTTTCCTCACTTTTTTCATCTTTCTCTCCCCTCCCTTCCTTCCTCCTCCAAATTTCCTCTTTTTTTTTTTGTACAGTGGGCTTTGTGAAAAAACTGGCAATGCAGAATTGATATTCCAAGTTGATGGAAAATTCAAGATCATGAGATAGTAGTAGATTCATCATATTTGGTGAGCTGCTTCTGCAGAGGAATTTTGAAGGAAAAGTAGTTAGCATCTGAACATCAGTATCCCTAAAATTTTGAGGACATGTGGTTAGATCTACTATCTTTCTGCTGCTTTTATTCCTTTTCTAGCTTTTGCATTTTTAAAGAAATCATTTCAATACCATTTATTCCTAAGTCATTGGAAGTCACATTTTTCCCCACTTTTTTTTAAAAAAAGAAGTTTTTATGATTACAATATCGTAGATGAATGCTGTCTATAACCAGTAGAAGTGCTTCAAAGCTGTTTGAAAGGAGGACAGTAGGCTTTCTGAAATGCTCTCTGATCGAATATGAGATATTGAAGCATCGAACTTGTTTTAACAATGAAAACTCTTTTATTTTCCTGTGTAAAAATAGATCACAGTGCAGTGACCCTAGAGGGAGAGCAAGAATGAAAAGATGCGTCTTTCTCTCAAAATTCTGACTACATTGTTACAGTCTGTGTCAAAGGATGACAAATCCGAATTGCTCTGCTTCCTGTGTTCTTTGAATTAGAGCTTGGTGTGTGTTACACTATTTTGACCTCTTCGAAATTTTGTAATTTAATTAGCAGATTTCCTTTTCCCTCTCTAGCCCATTTTGAAGCGTAGAGCAAAAGAAAAAAAAGATAGTCTCTGTCTCTATCTCTACCTCTATCCATCTATCTATCTGCATATATATATATATATATATATCAGTGTCATAATAATTCATTCTTTTCTGAATCTAACTGCATATTTTGAATGGAAATTGTATGAAAGCGCTCTTGTATAAATTTAAATCAGTATGATCTAAAAACAATAAGTGATATTAACCAATGGAGATTAAAGACTATCTGAACTGGCTAGAAAAAATTTACTGCCCAGCCACTAATTTATAGGCTTGATGCTTGCTAGGGTATTTTCCCAGCTGCACCTGCCTTATCAATGTGTTCAACAGTGAGTTAGTTAGCACAAAAAGTTGGCAGAGGAATGGGGAATTTTTCACCTCAAGGTCAGTAACTAGGCGAGCTAATACTGATTTAATGCTGTTACGGTCTGGTAGTTTGGCATGAACGTGACTCTATATTGCCATCAGTTGACACATGTCTACATTCAAAAAAACACTTTCCTAACTGACATCCTTTTTGCAAGAACATCAAGTAGCAGGCACCTGCCTTAGCTGACAAAAAGTTAAGTGTCCTGGCTAAGCTAGTTGTCTAGGCTTCCTCTATAACTGTGGGGAGAGGGATTTTCAGAGTGATTCATACAGTTCTAAGATGTGTCTAAAATAGATGAGATGACTCATCTTCTGGAAGTACCTGCCACTCTACTGATGACAGAGGGAGACCTAGATGACTAACTTACCATTGATAGCTAAATTTTGGACTGGTAGTTAATAGGAGAGAAAGCTCAATAGCAATGTTTCTTAATGAAAAGAGGCTCAAGTATGCAGTCATTATGAAGAAGTCTGTATGACCACTGATCATGCAGTATATGCTGAAAAAGAGATGGACCTGCACTGCTATCCTCCTGTATCCTTAATAAATATGTTGATTTTATTTCTTGCTAAAGTCTTCTATATCAAGGTGAGGAAAAGAAGATGGTTTTTACCTTAAAAATCCCACTGGAAAGGGATAAGTGTTACTTACTTTACACGGATCTATGAAGCAATGAGCATGATATTTATTCTGCATCAGTTTTCATTATTGAAATTGTTTTGTATTGAAATCGCTTTGTATTTATACCGGTGGTATTGGATGTAAAATCCATTAGGTTGGGTGTAACAGATTGTTAGCATGTTTTTCCTTAAATACAGCATGAAGATCTGCAGTCTGCAGGGCATTAACTTTATTGCTGGCTGCTTCAGATGCACGTTTTTTTGGAGAAGTTGCAAAAATTAAGTTTTAAACTCATAAATATTTAATTAAAACCCATCACTTGCCTGATTTGAAAATTTTGAGGTCTGGGAATATTCACCACCTCTGATTTTAGATACCAAATTAGATTTCTAAATAAGGAGTCTAGGCACCATTTGTAATCAGCAAAGTAGAGTTGACACATCCAGGGAACAATTTAGAGCAGCTAAGGTAAGCAGGAAGGTAGTGCTCTGGTTGCCCTTCAGAAGAATTCTGCTTCTACCTAACTTGAATCCCCTGAAATAGTCTCTGAGATACTTATTTATCCCTCTATATTTACTGTGGAGGAAGCCTAGTCTCGTTTTGCAGGCTGTTGAAGTGGGCAGCATGAATATTCCCCTTGTTGTTTTCTATCGTAATTCTTAGGTTAGTAATACCTTGTCAACTCAGAGTGCAGTATTTTTCTGAATATATTGAGAATATATTTCTGAATGTCAGGTGTGAATCAGAAGTGCCTGCTGCATGGTTAATGTACATAGTATGGTCAGCAATGCTAATCTAGTAGTGTACAATGTAGTGGTGTGTACGTAGTCTATGTTGCATGATGACTTCTAAACTATTCTCTTGTGACCTGATTAACTGAGCACCCCCTGGATGTCCAGGATAATCAGCAAAATCGATTTGGTTTTCTCAGAAAATTTGCTTTCATTTTGGGTGCTCTCCAGTTGAATCATAAACAGCTCTAACCTCTGGGTCTGCACGGCCCTGAGTAGCGAACTGCTGCCTGGCACAGACACTGTAAGGCCTTCTTCACCTGCCCTTGCATTCAGAGAGTCAGAACACAGTGCTTTGGGTCAAACAGCACCATTAATTGTTCTATTTTTTTGTTGGTCAACAGCTGTTCTACCTAAAGCAGTACACTCCTACTGTAGCTTTGAAAGTATAATAACTGGTTATGTTGCTTTATGCAGATTGTAGGGCTTCAAAATTCAGGATGTTAACTGATTTGCTACAGTTTGAAAAATCATCTACAGAGTTTAGAAACATATTGACATGGTAAGTTGTGTATTTTCCTTTCATTTAATATGGAAGCCCAAGTTTATGCATAACGCACAATATCAGTGAAGGGTGAAGAGAAGTCATGAACACAAATCAGCCTTCATTAATCTTCATTACACACCTGGAGAAAAAGCACAATATAGGATATTATGTTAGCACCTGGAGGAGGAAGAATTTCCAGACTTTCAGGAAGAAAAGCGGGCATGTTACAAAAGACAAGCAACAACTGTAAGGGCTATACCCTGGGAACTGTCTCCCAGTGAAGGAGTTTAGGTGACAAAAGGTAGCCATAAGAAATAGTGAATGTTTCATCTAAGATAATAAACAACCGTAAGTCTGGTGGATAAATTCAAATTCTGTTCTTTGGTAATTCTTCCTATAAAAGACAAAAGAAGGTAAAATTGCAAAGGACACAAGGGTGTATCCAGGGGAACAAGAACATCATTTATAGTTGCCAGAGTTGTTTGATGAGGCTCACTTGCTAGATACCTGATAACAAGGAAAGCCAATCTGTCACTGTATGGTTCCATAAAGAAGATTTGTCTATAATAGGGAGCATTAAACAGGGTAATGGAAATTACTTGAGCAGCTACTGAATTAATTTTCATTTTAAACATACTCTAAAGATAACTTGCTGGACAGCATTCCAAGTTCTGTATCTGAGTGCATCCATTAAAAAAGGACTGTGAGAAGTTTGCTGGTTTTGAATATAAACTTGAATGTGCTGTCAGCTAACATCTCCTTTACCTGGAGCAAAACTTTAAGTGATGCATAATATAGATAGACTCTGGACTCCTGAAATCATTACCTCATACAAACTGCTTTTATTTCACAGAGCAATGTAATTGTTTCTCTAGAGGGTGATGAGAGTGATTCATTATATTTGATCTTTTTCATACCAGAAGAAAACTGCTGTTGCTAGCTCAGAAAACTTTTTGGCAAATCAAAAGGAGACTGCTAGTTTGGAGCATTTCTCTGTCAGTTTGAAATCCCCAAGCTGTAGCTTCAAGCTCAGCAGTAAGTGCTTTGCAGTAGTACCAAGAGAGCTGAAATAGTCAACAATAGAAACCTTTTATCTCATATCTCAAATCCATAGATAGAAAGAGAATGTATATATAAATATTTCTCTTTAATATTTCACATCGTGCTTCCACTTAAAAAGTTTGAAGTTCTTTCACTGAGAGTGGACATAAGCTAAGCCAAGCCACAGGATTAATTATAAATAATTTACATTAACTCCCTCTACTAAGATATCCCACAATTTCATAAAGAATGAACACATGTTCTGAGAATACAGACGGGTTGCTATAAATGGCTCACTTTAACGTGCCTGGAAACAACACATGAAGCTGCTGTTGCAGTTTTTCTGACATACCTGCTCATGTTGCTCACTGTCCACAACAATTAAATGTTCATTTTTCTCTGATTTTTTCCTTTTTTTTTTTTCCTTAGAACTGCATCCAGATTAAGGAAAAAAAAATCTGCTAAAAATTCTGAACAATGTTGAGTTGTGAAGGCTGTAGAACAACTATTGCTTCAATAAACAGGATTAGTTTTGGATTGCTTTTTCTAGAAAGACTCTGGAGCACTGCCTTAGTCCTCTTTGCTGTGAAACGTCAACCCCTGCAGATCTCCATGGTTATGTCACAGAATGAAAAATAAAAGCATTCTGGGATGATTATATAAAAACTTGTAAAGGATAAGTGCAAACTAAAAAACTATTTGAGGACTAAACAGCACATTTTCAGATGGCTAGGTTTGTGTGTATGGTGGGAGAGATGAATAGAAGCCTTAAACTGTGCAGCATGGAATGGGCCTTGGTTTGGGGAGGATACAGAAAAGGCCTTACTGATTTATTAGTGTTCCTTTTGAATATATACCTATAAATTTGGTTAAAAGAACAAGAAATTAGCTGGATTGTATTTGGAAACAGTGGCTTAATCATTAAATTTAAACTTTACAAAATACAAAATATTCAACATTCCTAAACAGCTGTACAAAAGAGATTTAAGAGCATAGTTAAGGCTAGGCTTGCATATGGATGTGCATACCATTAAAGCTGGGGAAGTGTGGATTTCTGCCATGTTCTGTAAATGTAAGATACATAAATTAGAATTGCTTAGGGATACTGTTCTTTACATGAATCACTTCTCCAGTCTTTAATTTATGAATAAATGTGCTTGGTGTGACTACTCTTGTCTCACACTGATCTCAAATGGTAGAAAATATCCTGTATGCAATGGTTTGCAGATATATAGTATCCATGAGATATGTTTCTCAATATTGATTACAGTTATTTTATATTCACAGAAAATTTAAAGCTCAGAGGACTGAATTATGCCCAAGAGAGGTTTAATACTGACGTGGAAAAATAGTCAGAGAAAATTAGGATGCAGTTCAGGGACAATTTCAAAGTACTACTCTATTTAGATGGTATTTCTTATCTAAAATGTAATCTGAGGAATGGACAGTGGTACTTAGGTTGAGTATGAGTCAACAGTGCTGTGTTACTATAAAAAAGTAAACATGCTGGGGAGACATGACAAATATCAAATATTTAAAAGATTTGAAAGTAGATAATAAGCTGTGCTGTGGGCTAATGGGAGTAGGAAAATATAAAATGGGCTTAAATCATAGGAAAATTTCAGGCTAAATATTATTGTTACATTATTTTTGCCAGGCATATTGAAAGCACTGAGACTGCTTGTTTATGAGCTGGTCAGAAAAATATCTGTCAGAGATAATAAACACTGTCTTGGGACCAGATACGTCGTTTGGTTGCTACCAGCTCTGGACTCTATTATTCAATATGATAATAAAACTTCACAAGTAGTTTCATGCAATTATGCATAAAGATACAATTCAAAGAGAGTATAAAGCCTTTGACACTAAGCACTGCATGAGATATGCAGTTTTCTCCAACATAATATCTACTTCTGGTTTTGGTGAAGTAAATAGTCAAGTTTCTTATTTAGCTTTCACTTTATATTATCATCTCAGTATCACTCCTTCTTCACAATATCTCGTCCCTCCCACAGATTCCTGTATCAGAATAATACGTTTCCCACCTTCCTCCTTAGTATGTTGAGACCACACAGAAAAGAAAACAGCACCATGGACAGCAAATTCAATTTAAGTTGAGAACATGTTGCTGTTGTTGAAAAGCCAAAGCTTGTTTTGTGGTGCATTAAATAAATACCATATGTAAAGCACTGGAAATATGTGATCTGTGTGGCATCTGCTGGGCTGCTAGAGGGTAACACACCATTAAAGAGAGTAAAGAGCACGACAACAAATACAAACACGGTAGAAAATATGACCTGTAAGAGAGAGCAGAATGCAGTGTGGAAATGGGGAGTGGAGAACACTGCCTTCCATTGAGGTGCCTGACTCATGCTTTACCTGTATGTGTTTAGTGAATAATAGTTAGTGTTTAATGAGATGTATATGTATATATCTATGGATATAAAGAATCTCCTAATGGAAACTAATTAACTCTTCCAGTCTGTAGAAAGCTGTTACAAAGGCAGGACCTGCCACTTGAGCAAGAGGACAGCAATTTAATTTTTTATCAAAATGTATATTCAAGAAAAGCTTCCGTCTAAAGCAAGACAAGATCTATTATATTACTTTTTCTTTAAAATTCCTATTGGAAAATTTTTGAAGTAGGTTACCCAAATATCTTTCAGGGCTGATCTGATATGCTGAATTCTGTTTCTCAACAGATCCCGATTTTGTGACAATTTCAAACTTAAATCTCTGTGATTTCTAATATTTAATAGAGTTTGGTTTGGGTATTTTTAATCAAATCTTTTTCCTCCCTGTTTTCATTCACTGTGTCCAGAATATCAAAGGCAGTGGAAGTGTTCAGAAGGTCAGTGCTAATGCTGCTCTTGTATTTGATTGCTATCAGAAAACATAGCAGACAGGTTTTGTAAAAAAGTTTTCTTGACAGAACACCATATGCTGGTATGATTAGGTCTGGCTGGACACATGCAGTGTTTTCTTCACAGGGGACTTTGTGGAGGGTGGTTGCTCCTGCTATGCATATACCAGGATGTTTCATAAGGCACTTGCATTCTTTTATTCATGGCTTCAACATGCCTAAGATTAGACTGTAAAAGGAGAACAGACATGAAATATGTGCTTTTACATTAGCTCACTGATCTAAAATACTTTTACCAATCCACAGTCTAGATGAAAAAAACCTGAGAACCAGTGTGAAGTGAAACTGTTTAAGGAATATTAAATATGTTTTATTTTATATTGTGATATCTTCAATCAGAATATGCTGCATTTTGCTGGGTATCATACAAGCACAAAATTCTGAATTTCCACCTCAGAGTGCTTAAGTTTGTCTGACTCCAACCTCTACTTATCTGATGATAATGTCATTTGCTAAAGAAGAGAAATGCCTATTTTGTGATATACCTCCATAAATATGGAGTGGTTGCAGCATAGAAGGTGTCTCAAATCAAAAAGGCACAAACTTGATCTCATATGGTATGTCTCAGGTATAATGCCTTCAGATACCTCACACCAATAACACCATCTTAAACCACTGGGTAAAGATCTTTTTGTTTGGGGGGTTTTTGTTCGTTTGGGTTTTTTTTTTTCATTTTAGATAAACTATATTTCCTAACACCTACTTTTTCTTTTTTTTTTTTTTAAGATTATTTTGCCAGCATGTATGTTCTGTAAAGAGGGTTGAATTGAATTTACAGCCTTTATTAAGAAATTACTGACTTAGCAAACTGATGCAGCTTAAGTGACCCCAGTCTATCTTAAGCAGCACAGAGATTGTTTCTGTTTGCTCATCAGTATCCCAAGTAACTCTTTTGTAGAAGGAATACGTATTTGAATTAAAGGCTGAAGTATGAGCAGTCCGTAACGTCTGCAAAACAATATTGGAAACCTGTCATTAGTGTTTTTAAATTTGAGAAATTTGATTGCCTTTTTCAATTTCCTGTGAGAAAAAATATACTTTCCCCATTATGTGTAGGTGACAGCAGACTCATCTGTTAATTGTCAATTTCCTCATTAGAAGTTCTTACCTCCTTTTTATATAATTCTTCTAAAATATAATTTCTCTTCAATTGAATAGTAGATTCCTTGAAATAATTACACTTTGATGGAACATATTTCTTCAATCCTTCAGAACCTTTGAATCTAGTGTCCCATTTCAACCAAATTTGAGAAGAGGCAAAACTTTGAGGTAATTTTCTACAAGTTTCATGAAGTATGATGTTCAAAGAGGAGAAGTGCCTTGAGCAGTTTTGAAGGAAGAATTGTGTTTAAGAGCATCCTTTATTGAAAAGCTATCAATGAAGCCATGTTGCTGTTCAAACCTGAGAGGTATATCTATGGCATACTAGATTTAATTTTAAATTTCTTGGGTGTAAATACCCATATAAATGGGTATTTATTTCAGTGGAATTTTTCAAATATTTGAAAGTCAAAACTCCAAACAATATGTAAGTGAGAACACTGGAAAATAATATGAAACTGTGGAAAAGTCTCTAGCAAAGATTGTGATGCAAATTTTAAGTTCTCTAATAATTTATGTATTATATTGAACTAGTGCACTACTACTAAAAGGACAGTAGAAATAAAGAGGGATAATGTCATCAGTGGCTTACAGGGGTGGAAATTTAATGGAAAGGAGAAGTGCTGAGTCATAGTTAAAATTTGCATTGGTGGAATATGGGTCCCTGTAATGCTCTCAAATTTTCAATTAATCTGGTGAGTGTTGAGAAAGATATTGCAATATTGCCCTTAATTAATTTAATAGATAAGAAAAAGCTGTCAAGTTCTTAAAATGTGTTTACCTGCAGAAGAATTTTAAACACCAGATTTTAGGAGTTCCTTCAGACTACATGGTCTGAAGTCACAAAATTGAATGTAAGTATTTTTGTTCTTGGTTTATGAGGATGAGAGTATTGATCCAAGATGGAAATCCTTGTGACAGAGACAGCCAAATTCTATGAAAGCTGTTGCAGGGACCTGGAAATTACCTGATGTGTATGAGGGAACAATGCAGAGCAGCTGAAGAGATCTGTAGCATTGGTGGCATACCGGGCACGGTGTTGTGTGTTTTGCTCTGAGCGAGTCAGTGTCCTGAAGGTCTCAACAAGTCAGAGTAACACCAAAAATGCAATAAAAACATCGTAGAAGTGGAAGAGAGAAAGAAGAATACTAAACTTGTATCACTTGGCTACATGATAACCAAAACTCTACAAAGGCACAATAACAATTTATATATACTTGAATAGTGTACAGAAAAAGATGAGAATTACACACTCCAATGAGCAGAGTATAGAACAGAAGAGGATGAAATGAAGAAAAGTTGTATTGATCAGTTCTAGAACTCAGCTCCTGTGATGTTAAATTTCCTTCTTGCAACAATCCCCTCAAGGGAAGAGGAGGAAGCCTTCTGTTATGGAAAAATACCAGTAAATGGCTGGAAAAAATACCAGTAAAACACTGAAAAAACACCAGTTAATGAACAATCCTGTACGGATACCTGGTGGTGTGCTAGGTTGATGGTTGGACTTCATGATCTTAGAGGTATTTTCCAACCTTAACAATTCTACATTTCTATGATTCTGGGATGGCAAATTCCTAGTTTAACAACAGTATAACCCCAAAGGAGCTAATGAGACCATATTGTTTGACCTACTGTGTAGCAGAGAGGATATTCTTGAAGAAATTCCTGTTTGGATTAGATTTCATTCTTGTCCATTACATAGGGTTTCACCTTTGGTGTTCAGGTCATTATGCAATTTTTTATTTTTTTCTGTTCTTCACCTGGAATATTCTTTCAGCTATGAACCAAAGCTAGAAGATAGACAGTTTGAGAGCATATTGTGAGTCCTGTACTTGTGAGGGAAGAAAGGGAGGGAGAGCATAGAAGTCTGGAAAATTATCTATTCAATCTATCTTTCTATTTGTTTACTCTCTACATATGGTTTGTTTTGCTGCTGAACATATCATATAAGAAAAATCTTAATGTATTTGTGTCATAGGACTAGTGGAAGATGTGTATTCTCTCACTATGGGAGAGAAAGGATTCTATTTAAAAGAATTATATGCATCTTGAATACATTTACAGAATGAAAAATGAAAATTAAGGCAAGATATTTCTGTGTAGTCAAAGAAAAGAAGGGATTTAATGAAAATTCCCTGTTGACAAGTTCTTACCCAAGTAATAATAGCTAGCAATAGATGGACCTTTTAAAAAACCTTTTAAGCTGTTTATGAACTGTCCAATTCATGGACTTATGTCTTTTAAACCATTTTTACCTCATGCCAGTTTACTGGTAGTGCACACCTGTGGCTCCTGGTTCAAACTAGGCTTCATCGTGGAATACAGGCATGAAGATGCAGGGCCCTGCAGTAATACTTACATGTAGATTGTCAATGCTAAGTCTTGACCTAGAGGCTCCCTGAAGTCCAGGAGAAATTTGCAAAAAAAGGTTTCAGGATTGAAAACAGAGAAGATAAATTATTTTAAGTAAAGGCTCCAAACATCATGTGTTTGTGCAGCATCCAGCATGATACTGCCTTGATTATGTCTGAAAGCCTTTGCTATGTGACAATTCCAGGTAGCATTATTTTATTTATAAACTATATAATTTTTCCCCTTCTTGACATGAACATGTTTTATCCTCCTTCAACTTAGCTGAAGTTTGTTTTCCCTTTTATGAAAATGTATCTTCCTATCTCTCATACATTAATTTGGAAAAAAAATTATAATTTTACAGAGTTAAATCAACAATAGGCCCTGGTTTTAAACTAACAAAGTCAAAATACTCAGTATTCCAGGGTTGAACCCAACAATTCATCCTCTGTGGCTCCCAGGACTTACACCAGCTCTAAAATAAATGAGCACAGTCCCAAATACCGAGGCTGACTTGTTATCTCTATATGCACTTTTCAGATAGCAGACATTAAATAATTCACTATACAAAGTCTTATTTCAATTAAAATGGTAAAACTGATAAAGAAGTTTTCTTTACTTTTGGGAACATATCTCTGGCTTGTAATTGCATTAATTACAAATACACACAGTTGAAAAGTTATTCAAATGCAAATTTCCTTAATGAGAAGAAAGCAACTGGGAGTATAATTTTTAGTTGTTGCAGTTAATGAAAGTATTTGATTTTGTTTTAATTGCACTTTTAATAAAATAAAGTGCTCTCACAGTGATGAGGTTTCACTAATACAGCATCATCTAAGCTGTGCTAGGGCTTCCGAAGGTTGCTGATGGTGGATAGATCAGCTGGCACTGGGCTCTTGCTGGAGATAAGTGAAGCAAACAACCCTTGCTCCTGGGCAGTGCTGATCTCTGGCTAACAACAGTGTGCTGAAGAATGTCACCAGAATGACCCTAAAGGTTCTCTGATCTTTTATCTAATATTGGTAAGGAATTGCAATAACTTCTTTTCAAAAGGATTGATGTCAAAATGGATTTACCCCCTTTCCCCAAACATTCTTGCCTCACTATACTCTAAATTATTGTTAAAAATAACCAAGTATGTAGATATTAGTGGGTTACCTTTCAGTCTTGCACATGAGATGGTGTCTATAAGGAAGAGCAACCATCTGGGGGAACTGGAAGCAACAGCCTAGTGGCTCAGTGACCGTATCCTGCCCCTCTTCACACTTCAGTCTGGGAATGTGGGGAAAAAAAGGATGGCAAATCCCATCACTGGATGAGCCTCCTGATACCTATGAGTAGCTGTATCCACACCTCAGGGGCTACATTTATTCAGCTGTGATTTCAGAATGCCATACTTTCAAACTGGTTTTACAATGTAAATCAAGAGTGAGTTCCAGAAAGGCTTGGTCTAGTTGTAAACAACTTAGGAACAGCAAAAAGACAAAATGCATCAAATAAATAGGAATATTTTCATTTTACTCTAATTATAATTAATATACTTGAAGGTATGATAGAAGATTCCCAGAATAAATCTGAGCTATTTGCTTCATGTAATGAAGAAATCTAGTTATTTTTAGCATTCTAACAGAATATAATTTGGTATAGAGTGCTAATTTTATTGGGTTTTTTTCCCAAAGAAGCAAGTGTTTCAGAGGTACATACATGGCAAATTAATTTTTCATAGATGTTATGCATAAGTGAAATTTAGAGAAAATACGCATATCTTAAATTGAATAGATTCACCGTAGAATCCTGATAAGAGTTCACCTGCTGTTAATTTTCCTCTGGGATGAAAACACTACCAAGCAACAAAACCAGGTGTTTAAGCACATCTTCACAGGATGGAAAAGAGGGTTTTAAGATTAGAACTTCTAACAGATTTTGATCCCAAGCAAGAACTTATAGAAGCCCATGGAGAACTCTCAGATAGGCTTAACAGAATCCAATATATAAAAAGGCAACTGACATGACAATTTCTGTGTTTTACAAAGGAGATGTAAGGGGTTACAGGAGTGAAGTAAAGGGTCAGGCAAGAACAGGAACCAAAAGACATCATTCTGGTAAAGGAAAGGTAGTATAGTGAAGTTCAGGTTAGAGAGAAGGGAAGGATAGAGCAGCAAGAGGGACAAGGGACAGTAGGCTTGCTGTCTTCCCCAGTTACCCATTTTCTTCCTTTGTGTGTAAATGAGGGATATCTCCTAGTCAATGCTAAGCATTTCAGCTTTCTCCCATAGAAGCTCATGGCAAGGGGCTGTCTCAGACCTCCTTCACCCAGCATGGGGGACATGGCCAGAGATGGTTTTGTTCCAGGTTGTTTCTGCTCCAGGAGTACCTGCACTCATTTAACGTGTTTGGATGAATGACCTGGAGAAGCTTTTCATGTGCAAAGGATAGCTGGTGTAAGTGCTCTGAAATATGTATCTTGATTCAATTTTGATTGTATGGTAGACGTTCTGAGGAGGTTCTGAGATGTATTTTGGAGAATTTGTGTCCTGGGGTTCTCTAAAGGAAGCCTTTGGAGAAAGCAAGAGCAAGCTTTTATAATAGCCATCAGATTCTATGAATGTTTTTTGCTTCTTAAATACTATTGCTGTAATGGCATGGAAAAAAAGGAACAGGCTCTGAATGGCCAGTATGGGTATAACTTTTATACTCTGAAACGGGGAAGTAGATGATCACAGGGGCAGACATCAACTTGCTTTTAAGTGCTTACTATTACTGTAACTCTCATGTCATGAAAGGTCATTGACATCATCAGCTATAGAGCCAAGTTGTTTTCTCTTTTCTGATATAGTATTTCAGACAACCATTAGTCAATCTCCATTGTGCTATAACAAACAGAAATTTAGGGATGGGAACTGAGCATTTCTGTCACCCCTGGAGCTAGTGGAGAGAAGAGTGATGTGGGATCCCTAGAGCTGCTCACTGGCCTTAGGAGACACTTGTGTCCATGGCCTCTGAGTTGACCTTTTCCTTCTCTGTGCAGTATTGCAGTGGTGTTTCTTCCTCCAGTGTCAAGGAAAAACACTGTCTGATTTTGCATACCTGCACTGCATCTCTATAGCCACATCTTAAACGGCTATCTGCAGCTGCTTTGAAGTCCACTGGCATGTACAAAAGTGAAAGTAAATGCATTCTCTTCAAAGTAATTCACAGCTGCAAAACTCTGCTAAGGCAGTAGAGGCAACCCAGGCATATCTTCTGCCCTTTCAGACTGAGAAATTCAACAAATACTAGACTCCTAGAAAATCACAAAATGTGGAGTTATTTTCAGTTCTCAAATAACCTTAATTCTGCTTTATTTGAAAAATGACTCAATAAACATATAACTTCTCCATTTCTGTCTCCAAAACTGTAATGAAAGAGAGGCTGCTAAAGTTTTCTCTGTGGTCATATTTGCCCTAGTCCAAAAAAGTACAACTCACCTGCTAAATTTTACAGCTACGTCATCTTTAGCTGGATGCAAGTACAATGTAACACAATTTGTTTCCCTTTTTTCAAGTAATCTCTACACAAACTATATTATTCTGCAGCTTCAGTGTTGAAAATCTTGACAACAAAAATACTTGTAAGCTGACTCTACCCACCTTTTATCATGAAATTTCTAAAATGTATTGAAAAATTAAGATTGGAAATGACCAGCCAATAACCCAGCACCTCCCTGTTCACCACTAAATCCTGTCCCCAGGTGCCACATTCACACATCTTTTGATCACTTCCAGGGATGCTGATTCCATTTCCCTGTGCAGCCTATTCCAATGCATGACCACCTTCCCAGTGAGAAAATTTTCCCAAATATCCAATCTAAACCTTCCCTGGTGGAACTTGAGGCCATTTCCTCTCATCCTGTCAGTGGTTGCCTGGGAAAAGGAGCTGACTCCTACTCACTACAACCTTCTTTCAGGTAGTTGTGAGAGTGATAAGGCCTCTCCTGAGCTTCCGTTTCTCTGGACAAAATAACCCCAAATGTAGTTTATTATATGTCTTAAGGCACTAGCACATCACTTTTTTCTCTGATCACGTGTAAAGGTCTGATAGAGCTCCTGTTACTGCACAGAACATCCCCTGATGTCTTCTCTTGGACTCACAGCTCACCCATGCTGCTCTTGCTACATGCTGCAGTTACTTTCATTGGGACCAGGACACTGGGATTTTTACCAGCCCTCCCAGGGCTGCTGTCCCCAAGGGAAGAAGAGGGAGGACAGAATTCAATATATCTGTATTTATTAAGCTTTCTCACAAATTTTAGGTCGCTGAATTTCAAATTATACAAAGGTGTTGTCAGATATCCATAGTTATTCTCAGTAAATTCTTGCACTGGGATGGCAGGAATTCCACCACCTCCCCAGCTAATCTCTTTCAAGGCATATAATTAGAAGACAAACTGTTGATAAACATTCCCTTAAGCATGATTAAAAAAATCATGCTTACTGAAAAGTCATTGTATACTATTTCCATCTTTTCAATAGAAAGTAGTCGTCTTGCCTAAGGGTAAATATCTGAAAGTTGGTTGTCGATGTCTAGACTCATCAACCTAGATTCCCTTTATAGCCAGCTGAAAGAAACAGGCACCTCCAGGGCATGATTCATCTGTCTGTCTTAGAAATGGCAAGTGGAGAAGGATTTCTTTCTGAAATACATGCCTCAGAAATGATTGGAGTTGTTCAGGAAATGGTTTTCATATTCTGTGGGAAATGGATTTAAAGAACTGGTGTTCTTCAACACTAGAATGAAGGAAAATGCTTTCAAGAAATTTGCAAGAAAATTACATATTTAAAAATTCCCTCTTAGTAAAATGAAAGGCTTATTTTCTCATGTTTTCTTCCTTTATGTTCTATAATTCACAATGGAAAAATTGCATTTGGAAATGAAGAGAGGTATTAATAAGAAAAATTGAAACTTGAAATCAAAGTGGAATATTTTGGTCTCACTAGTATCCTTCAACTTCAATTGTCTTTTCCCTATAAAGAAAGGTCACCAAAATTGATCCATTCCTACAGAAAGTTTTGATTTCCATGGAATAGCATTTTTGTAGAAAAATGTGACAACGAAAGTTTTTCAACTAGCTATACAAGTTATATGTGAGTGGACAGAACTTTGTACAAATAACTGGTTTTAATCTTGATACCCTCTTTATAAAAACATTCTGCTTTCAATTAACAAAGTTATTTTAACTTTCCATGGCCTAACAAGTAGCTCTCACTTAAGAAAGGGCTAACTGTGGCATAATTTTGAGAAATGTCTTATAAAAGCAAGCTGCTAATAGAATTAAAATAATTAGGCATATAAGATTGTTTTGGGCTGATTTGGTGTCACAATTTTCTTGAAGGGTATGACCAATAGATTGAAGTATCATATAGTCCTTACTTCCATGTGACCAAATGCAAACAAAGAAAACAAGCAGAATGACATTGTAATAAGAAGAATTTGGGTTGGTCCCCCTATAAAAAAATTAGGAAGGGGTTTGAGTTTTGTATTATAAGTGATTGATGGCTATCAAGCTTTCTGAGACTGCAAAGCTAATACATCAAGCTACAGTATGACAATAATGAGCTGTGACAGTCTAACCGAGTAAGGGAAAGTTTCACAGAATGGGGTGTCTGGAAGGAAGACATCAAAGTTGACAAATGACTCCTAGCTAACTTGCTTCCTTCTGCAAGGCATGTTCCAGTGTTGCTGAGAGACAGATGTTAAATGGAGCTAGACAGAACTGAACACACTTTGGTAAATATCTTGCTGATAGGATGATTTACACACCAGAAAGAAGGAACAAACATTTTTAGGAAAATCTGAATGAAATCTTAGTTTTCATTCAGACAATGTGGGATTCACCTCACCTAATCATGAATTGTCTACTATGCAGTATTTACACTCTAAAGTAGCCAACACACTTTATGGTCCATGAAGATAAGTACATGTTTCTAGGGCACATTTTAGATACAAGGTTTAGGATAAACACACCTAAGAAGCATGTATTTGTCTTGCCAGATATAAAAGGAGGTGTAGGGTAACTAGTTTAGATGCCAGTGGTTACAATGGACCCATCACAGATGTTCAAAAGGTCTCAGAATCTGATCAACTAAACCACTGCCTATAGAATGTTCTGTAATTAATTTTTCATTTTTACTATATTGATTTTTTTAATCAGTCAATTGGATTTAATTCACCACCAGGTGTTTTCTGTGAAGTAAGTAGTTAATTGTCTAAGGGAGTAATGAAAACTGAAATATATATATATATATATGATACCATAGTTATGAAGAATTTGACCACTATGCATTTAGACTGACCAGAAGAGGAAAAAAATCTTATCAGCCTCTATGATATATTAACTTTTTGCCAGGATAAAAACAAATTGTTAACAAGAACATACTAATTAAAAAGGTTTTGGCTTATAGTTCCTAGCATGGTACTGTATTATTCTTCCCCTGTGCCGTCTCCATTTCCCATGTATAGTACTGCAATATTCACTGGACGCGAGGTTAACTCAATGCCTGAGACTAGAAGGCATAGTTAGCCCTGCATGTCCCAGCCCAGCCTCCCAGGGCCTCCCCCAACCCTCTCCTGAGTCTCAGTACCTCCATTTCATCCTGTCGTGGGGCCACCAGCCCCTGGCCCAGCTACATGATGGATGTGCATGTCACCAGTCCTGTCTCTGGCCCTGTGTGCTGTACCCCAGCTGGTTCCCTCAGCAGAGGGAACCAGTGTTCCTGGAACAGCTGGATGCTGGCAGTGCCTGGGGCTGTCAGTGAACCTGTCCATGTCTGCCCGATGCCCTCAGCCCCTGCAGGATGGCACCTGCTGGCGAGGGCACAGCCTATGCTGGGGTCACCCTCTGCTCCTTCCTGAGGGAGCAGCCAGACCCTTGCTGCTACCCTGAGTGTTATCTTCTTTAGTGTCCTCCAAGAGGCTAAAATATTGCTGATCACTGCTTGCCTTTGATTTTTGTAGGCTCTTTGTACAAGCAAGCACTGATCTTTTATTTCAGAACAAGTACACAGATGGAGCACTTTCACCTGAAATGGCAAAAGAAGAGCCCTCACAAGTCCAGGCTAGGACAAGTTCTCAATTTCCTAGGCTATTTGAAACATCACTGGAATGACGTCAGAAATGCCTGAAAAGTGTAGACAAAGAGGTTAGATAAGCACTGGGTGCTAGTGTGTGTGCAGGTTTGGGAAAAGTGGTTTGCCTGTAGATATGAATCAGATCATTGCCTTAGCCATATCTTTAGCTCCCAGAAGGGGACAGAGCTCCAGGCACTGCAGTGCCATCGATGCTTGGCATGAATTGGCATAAATTAGTCACACTGACTACCATGGAGATATCAGAGATGTGACTTCCAGAAGGTGAAGATTGCACAACAGAGGTAATAAAGATCTTTGCTTTTGAATTGCAGTTGCCAAAACACCAACCTGTTCCCAAGCATTTTCAAAATATTAAAAGATGGGCAACATGGCAAAACTGCTGTGGCACAACTGTGTTGGAAGCAGCAGTTACTGAAGAAGTAACTCAAACACACAGAAACTACTGAATCAACACCAAAAATGCTGAATGGCTGATACAGAATAGAAATTAATCTGATGGAGAAAAAAAAATGGTATTGGAAAGAACTGTATAAACAGGATTATGTTTTTCAAGAGCTGTGACTAGAAGGTTTAAATGACTGGAACATTTGGTAGCATGGCAAGAAAGGCAAGATTCTTAACTGAGGAGGAAGTGCTTAGACTAGAAGAACACATAAACAGGCATGGTATGACAGACCGAAGATCACCCCGGCTACTTTTCATCTATCCAACAGCAGCCATAAGCAAATAGAGAACATAAGAGCAAGGCTGATACTTTCACCTGACACTCTACCAGTCTTTAGCCATCCTCATCTTGGGAACTTCCTGTGCTTCATATGATTTCTGCTTATTGTAACCTTCAGGGGATTTATTTTCAATGAATTTATAGTGGCCCATTGAATTAATGGAAACATCCATACCCCATTGACAAAGCAATCCCTATCTGGGGCCATCTTGCACCTAAACAATTCCTCTATGTTTTGTTTTGAACCAGGTTCCTATTGTCTTCATTTAAAGTTCTATTCTTTTCTTGGAAAACGTTTTGAACAGCCCATTAGAGATGAAATGAATGTCTGTAGATATGTTTGACTGCCTAATGAGATAAAATTACCTTTTGAATAGCATTCACTTAAACCTCAAATTTTTAAGCTGTTTGGACAGCAAATTTTAAATATTTTGACATTTCCATGGTTTGAATGTCATTGTTGGTCTGTTTTGAAAGTATTTCATTATTCAGTGCTTCAGAAGGAAGACACAGTTCTTAGCACACCTTACTCTAGCCTAGATAAATCCAAAACATCTCTGGCATACAAGAGTTTTCTCAATCACTTCTAGGTTATTTTACCTTTTTATTCCTCTTCTGTTTTTCTTTCTTTTTTGATGAGAGTCTGGGTTAAACAAAATAACTCTTTCCTAGGTCGCATGGTTATTATGTCACACCAGTTGGGTTTTAAACAAGGCATTAATCATTTGACATTTGAGAATGGCCAGAAACTTCAGATGCCATCTATAATATTTTCCATCCCTTAATTGAGTAGTGCAAGGAGAAACCAAAGTTGCATTTCCCCTTTATATGTGATTTATCTAAAAGATAAAAAAAGATAACATAGTCAGTTTTTAACAGAATATTTAAACACTAAACACTATGTAAGATGGTAATATAAACCTAGTAATCCAGAAAGTAAACTTGTTTGAATTCATCCAACAGGAAAATTAAATGGAAATGGTGAAAATAAAGTAATATTTGTTTACAATAAATAGTTTTCTTATTTTTTCTTCCTTCTGTATTTGATGATAAGTTAAAAGTATTAGGTAAAGCTGTCTTTATAACAGTTATCCAAAGATAACTTGACAGCAGATCTCCTCTGTTTAGCATAACTGAAACAAGCAAATAAGCATCTTAGCTTTTGTTGGGCTCGAAATACCCTTCACCAAAGCAAGACTTCCAATTTTGTTTCCATGACAATATGCGTGACTTATAAAAGCTGTGGATCTTTTTGCCTAAGAGATGTGACTAAAACAGCAACATTTCATTTGCCTTTAAGTCTGCTTTTTTTCTTCTCAGACATGAGAAGACTTTGTTCAAAACATTTATTTATGAGAAGTTCTGCAGTCTAAGCTTCCATATTGTCATTCTCTTTTACCTAATTTTCAGCATCCTCTATGTAGGAATGTCCTCTTCTATTTTTATAGTATTTAATCTAATTCTCCTCTGTTTTCTTAATCTTAAAAATACATACTTTCCCTGTCTTTAGTCAGACCAATTTTCTTCCATTTCAACTCTTTTAGTGCTTCATTACTGAACTACCTTTTACACTGAAGATTCCTCTCTCTTCTTGTCTGAGTTACATAAACATAATAGTAGCTGTTTCTTAAAACAGACTTCTCATATTTGTTTCCACTCTCTGTATTTTAATTCTCCTATTAACGCATTCTTGATCAGTTAACAAATTTCTTCCTTAATACAGGATCTGTTTTCAAGCTTTTTTTTCATACATAATGGTATTACTTTCATCCCCATCTGGTTTCTTGAGTAGTAATTTTGACAAATATTTTATTTTGAAAAATGTTTATCTTCCTGTAACCTAATATCAAATTTCCATATAAATATATTTTTGACCACATGAATACCAGAGTTACCAAAATTATAATTACTTTACAAATTATTTTAAGACCATCTGTTTTTCTTCTTGTTGGTTTTCTTTTCTTTTCTTGTTCCATACTTTTAATTCTTCCCTTATTCTATCAGTAAAATGTATTTTATTGTTTCAGCAAAACCTCTGTAAAATTATAATTTGCTACAATTTCATACTTGTAAAGGATGACTAGAAGGCAAACACATTAGTACACTTCCACATGTACATAATTAGTCCACTGGAGTTACTTCTTCAAAGCAATGCCTTCAAGATCTCACCAAAATTCAAAAACTCTTGATAATTGAACAGAAGTAATTGTGCTATAAAGTCTAGAAATTTTCACATTTCAGCGAGAAAACTGTCTGACTGCTATTTAGAAGAAATCTCAAGGGAAAGGGATGGCTTTTTTCTTTGTATTTCAGTGTTCCTACTGTTTCACAGAATTTGGTCATCCAAGGAATTTTCATCAGGCTCTGAAGTTTTTGTCTGTTATTAGCAACTTGTTAAGCCACGATTCTGACCCAGGAAGCTGGTTTTATCTATGCATATTTTGTGGTTGAATCAAAATTCTCCAAAGCTGGGAGGGGAATATTTATATCTTAGCTTTTTAAAATGTAAGGCCATCACCCATTTTAAACTGAAGATTATAAAAAAGTCTAAATTTTATGTCATTTGGTGTATAATATTTATTTCTGCTCATCTAATTCATCCTTACCTTTTTGAAAAATTAATTAAAATGCATTTTTCATGGCATAAATTAGGTACATATACTTAGGTGTTTCTGTATTATTTATGCTTTGATTTTTGTATTGCTGCCTCCTCATGTACTGGAAAGGAGGGAATAAGCATAAAATGGATTGGATCTGGTTCAAGTAGAAATGTCAGCTGTGATATGAGTGGTGTATCTTGAATCAGCAGCAAGTAACTAGAGCTATTGTGGAGACCAACAACTGGACCTTTGCCTTTTTGAATGATTGACAAACAAGAAACTATTTCACCTAGATGTCCCACTATCCTTTTCAACACCTTGTGAACACTGAACATCACAGATCTCTTTCTACAGACATACTGATTTGTAGAGATAGATCCTGTACTGTGAAGATACAGTCCTCCTTTCCAGCAGCCTTTTGCAGTGTCTGGCAAAAATGCCATCATTGTCTACGTATGGGTATACGTCATGCCAGGGATTTCAGTTCAAAGCATATCAGTAAAATAAGGGAAATTTAATTTCTGGGTTTTGCCACATCCTGCACATAAGTACTAATTTCTAGAGTCTTTGATGCATGTCATGGCTGTGGAGTTGGATTGCTTTAGAAGTCAGCATTTTGTTCTGTCAAAAATCTACAAGCATTTGAGCACCTCAGCACTGGAGTTTCTTTGAACAGTGGACCTTCTTTGGTCGTTATTTAAATCACTTTTCCGTACACAAGAAAATAAGGTTTATCCAGTTGGCATTATTATCCTTTATTATTTGCACTTAGTACACACAGTGCAATCTCAAAAACCCCTGAGGAGGGCACCAGCAGCAACGACTTGGGACACAAAGTGTGTGTAATTAGTCGCATTTCTAACTCCTTATCAGGCCAGTGTGTACTGGACATCATCTGCTACAGTTCCATTTAATTTTGAAAGGAGGTGTGGCTATTGCATATATCCTAGGTAAAAAGAATATACATCCTTCTTGCCTACATCTTCAGAAAAATCTCCACCAACCATGCTTTCTTTGATCTGCAAATATTAATGCAAGTTTAGAATAGTTTGATGAGTTTTCATGCAGGATTCTTTATGCAGTCCTGTTCATCTGTGTGCAAAAAGAGAAGCCAGAAAGCATTTTTGAAATAGTTAATAGGACAGTTAGGGTGACAGAGAGCCTGTGGGAGATTGGCTCTCAGTACACTAAATTGAGAGCTAGAAGGAGAAATGATCACTGCCTATAAATATAAAGATCAGTGTAGGAGTAGAGCTGTTTAAACTAAGGGGCAGCAGTACAGCATAGATGAAGAGAATTTGGCATGAATTAATTCTAGGCTTGAAATTCAAAGAAGGATTTTAGTACTCAAAACATTCAGGTTCTGGAAGAGTCTTCTAACAGTAACGAAGTGAAAATGTGTTAGCCTGGTGCTTGATTGAGTTATGAAAGAGATTGTGTTATATGATTGCTTGAGGCAGTTGCAGTTGGATTTGTTAACCAGAAAGTTGTTCTCAGTTTTACTTCCTATTCTTCTGGTATGTTTTTTGGCCATCTCCATGTTTTTTGGCCATCTCCAGATTCAAAGTGTGAGAAAGAAATACCCGTAACAGCTGTGTGACTACAACATGAAAAAAAAACATTGAGAGTAAGGAATTTTTATAAGAATCTTGTTCCTCTCTGAGGAGGACAATCCAGTCCATGGCCTGTTGGACAGCAGTAATAGAGAGACTTATTGCAGACATGCATATAATTTGCTATCTTGGCCAGTACATAAAGGTATACTTTTAACCAAAAAAGTTGAAAATTCAAGTTGCTTTTTCCAAACACTGAGTCCATGTTGAGTAACATGTAACATCTCACTTTGGAAAGGGGTTCCTGCTTTGCTGCAGATACTCACTGAGCTTACAGCTGGGAAGATGTTAGGTCACCAAAGGACAATGTCACTGAAACCTGCTGAAGTTGTCCCAGCAAATGCAAGACATTTCAGCCAGCAGCATTGAAACATTCCACTATGAAGAAAGATGGGTCTCATCTCATCTAACTTTAGATGTCTAGAATAGAGCCACTTACTGCTAAGCTAATCACTCTGAGTTTTCTCTTCATTGGTAGGGAGGAAATAAGTATTTATTATAGATAAGGCGGAAAAAAAAGCATCAAGACACAGTATTCCTTCTAATTCTGTGGCCTTTATTTTCAAATGGCAGTACTCCAAGCACAGTAAATTGGAAAGCATGTTAACTGAGTGGTTTAGAATTCCTTTTTAGTTAGATTATTTTTTAACCTGCTTGAAGCAATGGAGTAGACAGCAAGAGATAAAAGAACTAGTAATGTTATTGCCACTAAGAAACAAATAAGACAATTAAAATACATACCCGTGCAGAGTTGCTATGCTTTACATGGACAGCATTTTGAAAGTTTAGCTTCTCTAAAGGTATTTATGCACAAACTTTCTTGTAACGCTCCAAGAATTTGGAATTGGAAATTGTATATGCCAAGTTATCAAGGATGACTTCAATCTGTAAAGGAAAAAGCAATATCAACTGAAAATAGCTACCAGTGAGAGCCAAATAAACAACTTTTTTTTTTTTTTAAGTTTGAGCTTGAAGGTATTAGGAGCTACAATCACCCAGGTTATTTTCACATGAGATGCCAGTAGAGTGGGGTATTGTTTTTAGTTCTATTAAGCTAACACTACAGGTATTGTCCCCGTGCTCTGCAGGTCAAAAAGGGTCCTAGTCTACATCAGAATATTTGTGTATCTTGTTTCTACAAGATTTCTTACCTTCTGTAGTTTGGCAATCTCAGACGGATTTTTATAATTTAGTTTTTTTCAGGAGAAGAAATGAGAGAGCAAAAATGTGGGTTTTAACTGGGGGGAGAAGGAAGGAAGTTTGCAAAGAGAGAGTTTGGTAGCAGCACTATTGGGCAAAGGATGTCTTAAATCTTTGAGATGAGTCCTGAAGGAGTTGCCTGGGAAGAGAAAAAAGGCAATGCCTACTGGTGAACAGAGAAAATAATCACTAGAATTTTAATAACAAAAAGAGTTCTTTGCTTGCCATTTTCTATCCTTGCTAACCAGACAATATACCTGCCAGAAGTAGTGTGAATATTTATAATTCTTTTGGACAGTAAGCATATATGTTACTATCCTGATCCTATTCCTTCTGAAGTCTATAAAGAATCCTTGGTAAATTCAGAGGGCCCAAGAGCTCAGAAACCCACCAAATGGAGAGATTCTTGACTGGATTCTTCCCTCCTGAGGGAAGAGTTTAAAATACTCATGGATCTTCTATCAGGATTTCTCCACTGATATGATAGATGAGATTGATATATTGGTTGGTACTGATTGACTGAGGAAAGAGAAGGATGAGGAGGTGAATTCTAGGAAATTTAGTGAAAGATATTAGTATGTAATACATGCAAGACTATTAGTACCAGCCTTTTTTTTATGTGCAGGCTACAAGCACATGAGGAAGGCGAGCCACACAACAGTGCCGTCCCAGTTAACATGCAATGAATTTTGTGATGGACTTCTAGTTTTTGAAAAGGTCCAGATAAATTTTAAGGAAATAAGAATTACTATAACTTTTAAGGATGATAAGAATTACTCTAGGGATGTAATCAGCAGTGAAACTCGCCTAGAAAGAGAAAACAAAAGCATCTCCTTAAAATCCAAGTCTGACTTGGAAATACAGTTTTCACAAGTACCAGACAAATACTTTGTAGAGATTTGAATGCTGAGGTAACTTTAGAAATAAGTTTTTTACCCATTTATATAGCTAGTTAGCAGGGGTCTTGCCATGTTTGTCCCTTCACAATGAAAATTGATGCTAAGTTACCTGTCAACCTTCAAGAATGTGTCTCGGGCTAATTTTCTAATAAACAAAAAGGTTACATTATTCAGAGAGGTATTGCATTGAATATATTTATTAATGAAAAAGAAGTTGGTATGGCAGTGGCTGAGTAAGCCAGGCTGCAGTAGATGTGTTTCTACATAGTATTGTCCAGCTCAATCAAAATTTCAAAGGCCAGTAGACAGAGGGGTGTGATGAGGAACACCTTAAATCAAAGAAATGTTGGCTGGGCCCCATTTCCTGATTTAAACATTTACACAGAAGAATAACCTATACTTAAAAACACAAAACCTAATGAATAAGCAATAAGACACTTAACCTGTAGCAATTGTAAACTCCTATCCTCTATATTTGAGTTCTGTCTCATTCAGTTTTGTCAGAGGAGGATGCTCTCTGAAGCAGCCAGCTCTGCTCAACAGGCACGGAGTGCTGTCTCCATGATAACCCCTTAGAGCAGCAGGGGACAGAACACCACCCTTGCCTCTTCTGTTCTGCTAGTTTGGGATATGCATTTTGTGGAAAAAAAATCCTCTAACACTGAAAAATTGAAGTAATTTTTTGTTGCAGCAAAATAATGTAAAAAATATTGTTTGCCTTCTCTCTCTGCTGAGGCTTCCTGACTGGGACAGGTTTTAACCTAAACATGTGTGCTGGGCCTCCTTCCAATATGGCCAGTGCCCGAGGGAGCAGGAAAACAGACATTCAGATGTGAAATACTTGTTTCTACAAATTTTCCTTCTCTCCCTTCCATATTTTTCTCTTTTAAGTGCTGTCACCTTGAAACAATAGGCCCATCAGCTGTACAGTAATTTTGGGGAGAATCACAAAAAGGCTGATACAGAATGCAATCAGCAAGGAAGCAAATTAGGGTGTTTAATTAGTGGCAATGAACATGGTTCTGTTGACTGTGTCTTTTCAAGCAAATCTGATATTGCTCATACTTGGATTAAAGGCATGGTTAATACAAGTTATTGGTGAGATATCTTTAAATTTATGACATTCTGATAAAAATTAAGAGTATACCAAATCAATACAGCCAACTTCAAACAAATGAAAAACTAGCCAAGTAATATATTCCAATATGTAATTATATACATAAATTTTGAATCATCCATTGGGGTATTTTTAGCAGGTCCTGCAGAGACCTTTGTTGAATCTTGTGCAATGTCTTTGTTAAAACTGAGAGAAAACACAGTATCAGTCAATGAGGTGGATGCAATCCCTGCATGACTGAGGGGTTGAAGGGGTCAAAGAAACCTAAAACATCCCACCAAATGAGAAACTGATAGACCATTACCAGCTGAGAATCATATTGATTAAAGTGACCATGAGATTGAAGAGTTTAAAATCAAGAGTGAAATGAAGAAGACAAATATTAGAATCATAATCCTGGACATTTGGAGAACAGATTTTGGCTTTTTCTGTAATCTTCTTGGAAGTATCCAGTGGGGAGCAGAGGACACCAGGGCACAAGAGAGCTTGTTGAATTTCCTCAGAGAATAAAATCCCTCTATTCATATGTGCAGGAAGGTGAGCAAGTGTGGCAGAAGGTTCAGCATGGATAAACAGGGAACTCCTGAATGAGCTCAAACACCAAAAAGAAGTACATGAAATGAGGAAGAAGGAATGGAATTCTCAGGAGGAATGTAAAGATGGTTGCTAAAGAATGCAGGGATGAAGCTGAGAAAACTAAAGCTCACCTGAAGTTGGGACCAGTAGTGAATTTGAAGGACAAAGGACTTCCCTAAGTACAAAAATGCAGCAAACTGAAGGTAGAGGAAAATTACTTATGTGAGTTTTAAGTACATTAATCCCAGCACTGGCAATTTTTTAGATGGATCTGGTGATTTTTTGGTGGATCTGGCCCATTTCTATTATGAATGTTATAAAGACACAGTGAGCTATATCCTGAGTACTGGAATATTTCTTTGTGTCTTTGGACAAATAAAGTGATCAATAGGAAGTACACAGTGCTGGTAGCAGTCCCCAGGGTACCCAAATACATGGATGAAATCTGCCTACTGACACATACTTTACATACTTTGAGGATACAAACTGATCCATCTGCCTACAACTGCCAAACACAGGGCCACACTAAACTTTTCAGGCATCTTGTTCCTCTTCTTACTGATAAAGCCCCAAAACCAAGCAAACCAGTAAGTCATTCCACTGAGGACAGCAGAAAAACTACAGTCATCCTCCACCGTCCAAATTCTGTAGACAGACAAATACAAAGCAGTGAAACAAGTACTAAACTTTAATAATAGACTGGATTATATGGAAGAAATCATCCTCATAAGAGTTATTAAAACCCTATAGATTTTGGCACTAATCTTTTCAAGTAAATTTTTAAAATTATTTTTACAAACTGAAAATCAAGGAACAGTGAACCTTTTGAGTTAGTAGGTCTGTCACAAAAAATATTGAAATTAAGTACCTGCCTCCAAGAGATTACTGGCAGGGTTTCAGAAAAAAAGATAGGAAAGCCCAAGAAAACAAAGAGTTGATTTGTCAGGGGTCATGGACTGCCTAGCTATTACTGAATTTCTCTGTAGACAATCTAACAGAAAAAGGAGGATTTGTATCGCTATAATTCATGTTATCTTCTTTTTCCACCTTACTTATTTCAGAGCTGACAGGAATTCATAGGAGTCATGCAGTATGCTGCTCAGCTGGAAGTTAGGCAAAGAAATACAGATTTAAGCATGCAGTATTAGAAACCCTTCTTAGAAATTTGGACTAAACCTCTTTATGAGATCTAAGGGACCATAATTACTATGGAAAGGTCAAAATCAGCTAACAGCTAAAATTAGATAGCAAGAAGTGAAACACCTACATTACCAGTTACTTTTGAAAATGCATGTGAGGAAGTTTTAAAGGCTAGTGCTAGTACTTCTTAACCCAATACTTGCTGTTGCAGTTGTCTTCACTGCAAGAAATTTCTTTTATTTTCATTTACAAAGAAACATTCTTTCCCCTAGTAATTTTCATGACTTTTTCATAAATTTCTATTTTTAGGAACTCTCCAGGTAGGTTTGAACTTCAGCTGTCAGAAGCAGAGCAATTTTATTGGATTACAAAGTGCAGCTAAAGATTTGGCTAAACATCTAAAATTTGGGAGTGAGAAGTAAAAAGCCTGGTTCTAGGGAAGAAACCTTTTGTATTTAGGTGGAAATCAGCATCAGAAACGTCTTTCCATTTCAGTCAGAACTCCTCTCCTTCCAGAACAGCAACAGAGAAGAGCCTTCTATTTCTTCTAGCTCCGAGAGTAAAGAGAAGAAATTTCTCTTCTTCTGCCAAGAGAAGATATCCCATGAGTGATGAAGTAAATATATGAGTAACAGACCAAAGCTGTTTGAGTGAGATAGAAAAACCAGAAGATTCCAAGAAATAACACAATGGAGAAGGATGGAAGCAGTGAAGCAAGATAAATAATAGAAAAGTTGGAACAAACCATTAGGAAAAACCTCAAAACCTCTACAACAACCTACCATGGGCAAAAGAGGTATGACTATTGAGAAAGATAAAAGGGCATCAACAACAGTTTATATTGCAGTTGAGACATTTCTGTACCAAATTTTGCATTCTAATAGTTGATAACATTTCATGGGAAATTGTGAAACAAATCTGAATGAACAGGAAAGTGCACAGGGTATCTGGTTGTAGGTCAGCCCTTCATGTCTGATAGGCTCATGGGACAGCTGGGAGAGCATTGTTAGTGTTAGTGCTTGTAGTTTTGAGTAATGCTTGCTTTTTAATAAAGCTTGACTTGATTATGCTAATTAATAGAAAAATGTCAGAGGAATCTATTTTTCCAGTTCTAGACTTGAAAAATTTCCAAAATGCTAGACATTACATCAGAAATTTTTGAACGTTTTGGAAGTTTTAGTTTTCCTTTTTACTTTTTCAATAGCTGAAGTCCATGCTTTTGGAGGTGATTGAAAATAATAACCCCTATGCAGCCATTTTGTCTATTCCACTACCCACAGTGCCTTCCATTGTGCATACACCAAGATACCTGCTGACCTGACAAGGGTTTGTTAAGGTCAAGTGCTCTTTCCAGAAATCTCCTCTTGACTCTCTTCACTCCTGCTGTTTGTATTTCTTTCCATTTTCTTTCAGCATGACAATAATGCAATGTTAAGAGGAACAGCGCAGGTGAAAAACAGAGTAGATATAAATCTTCTATCTTAATTTTAGATGTAGGTGGAGATTCAGACACCCCCAAAAATCTCTTGAGGCTGTAATTAGCCTTTTTGCACAGAGCAAATCAAGAAATGCAAAGTTTTATTTGATTAGCTTCTAGCTGCCAGTTTTCATCTTTCATTATCATTGTGTCCTGTCAGTTTGAGGCTGTTGTAGAAGCTGCTTCATGTCAACATCAACAGGAGGTAAAACCCCACATGAACCACCAGGTAAGGCCCTGATTGAAAATAGAGGTCTTGCATTTCTGCAGAACAGCAAAGTGACAGGAAAGAAAAAATGAGGACTTCTGTAATGAAACGTGAACCTCCTGCTGGAGGAGGAGGCACAGTCAATTTCTTAGGAAAATGCTATCTGAAGACCTATGACAGATGAAAAGCACCACCAGTATAAGAAAACAGACTTGGTTATCACAAGGTTGTATTGACTGAAATGAAGTAACAAGGGTTAAAGCAACAAAACTTTTGACAAGTGTCAAAACAACAAGTATAGATTTGTTGTTGTTGTTGTTACAGAATCCAGTTATTTTCTCTAATAATTATCTAATTTAAGTGCAGCATCATTTAAAATGTAGGAAGGTGATCTCTGCTTGACTATATTAAGCTTATATTACTGAAACAGTGGAGAGTTGAACATCTCAGGTAGGAATTCTGGTCATCAACTATAATTACAATAAAAAAGTTACTAAAATCATAAATGTAATAATTCATAGTGTTTTGCTGAAGTATTCACTTTCTATAGAAACAATGGATTGCCTTTGAACAAAACCCTTTGTCTCTTGCATAGAGATATGTTTCCACGAGCTATGCTAATCATCAAAATTTTCCTGCTGTGCCACTATCATTACCTATTGACAATTTATCTGTTTCTCCATTAAAGCCATGACATGAAAATCAGAGCTTTGGAAGGTTCATTTAAAAATCATGTGGTTTTTTTGAATTTTCTTTGAGAATGAAAGTGGAGCTGAGAGAGAAGAGGGAGAAGAGGAGGACAGAAATGTAACTTCATAATTTTCAAGGATGCTACCAATGCATTGTTTTTACTTGAACATTTCCAGAACCTGGGCTAAGTTTGTTTTCTCACAGCCTATTCATATCCTTTCTCCTACAGGGAACACTGAGAAACACTGAACCCTGAATATTTTTGAAAAGCTACTCCAGAGCTTTAGGACTTCTTGTGTTAATGGACGTACTCAATGTTCTGACTTTTTTTTGTCAACATGTTCACTCCCCAACAATCTTTTCTCTGAAATGTTGCTATGATTAAAAAAGGAAAAATATCCAATTGAAACCTGTAAAATAGTCAGTAGGAATGTCTGGCATATGAGTGTCTAGGCACAGATGACTTGAATCATGCTTAATCATTGTATTTTGAATGCAAAAGTGACAGAAATTGCTGCTAAATAAAAACATTTGGTCCTAGTAAAATTTAGTTCTCCTGGTTTGGGTGCAACAGACTCACATAGAGATATGTGAGTTAATAGCAGCAGTGATGGAAGTCTGGTGATAATGTCCCATGAAGACTTGTCATGATTTGACTTCTGCATCTTCTTTGTATTACCAAATTTCAGTGCAATCTCAGTCTTAGAACAGAACCTACAGCTCTCTATAGATAACACTTACTATACTTTTTGTAGAACAGTGCTTGACAATGATGTATGCTTCTGTTGTAGTGACATATGAGTTTGGTCTGTTTATAACACAAATTCTACTCATGAATATTTAAATTGTAGTTAATTACTATTTAATTCACACACTGCAGACTGAAAAAACTTGGTAAAATCATATAATCCACCAGAAGCAGAATTTTGGATGCATAACAGCAAATAGTTATCTTTTTTTTTCTTTTGTTAAAGAGACAATAAACATTGAGGCTTTTTAGTCTGCTTGATATAATTTCATTTTGTATGTGAAAAAAATATTGGATATTGATAAGTTACTTTCGCTAGTCTGCTTGCTTGGAAGTAAGTTGATTGACTTGTTAGTAGACAACTGTCCATTAATATAATAAAGAATATATGGATGTCATTATAAATATGGGTCTGACATTTATGTTGGTGTAAGTCTGGATATATGCTTCTGAAATTAATGGAGCTGCACTGATATCAATCCCAGACAAAATAGGTCAAAAGAATCCCAAAAGGTAAACAGAACTGCACCAAGCCAGTCTCTGATACATGAAAAGAGTCTAAAAACAAAGTAGAATTATGGATCTGGCATTTGCAATTGTGCCAGTGCCAACTTAACAGAGCTAGCTCAAGTTATAACTGTGAAGATAAAATGGCATGGTTGTCCATGCACTCTAGAACCTACAACACAAACTCCTCCCAGTTCTTGAGTGCACTTCTGAAAGTTTGCAGTGCTGCATGTTCCTTGCAACAGTTAGATGGATCTTACAGAGATTTGATGCCACATGCTGTTATGAAGAATATCTTGTACTATCAAGAACACTTCGTAAAAGGTCTACCTTACCTTACCAGTGGTGAAAGAGACATAATTTCCAAATCCTTTGATTCTTTATAGATTTTTACATGTTTGAAAATCGATGAATTAGCATTCTACAATTTCTTTGCACACATGCAAGTAATTATCCAATGTACAATGCAGGGACTATTCAATCAGAGAGGACAAGAAATGAATTTTATCCCCATTATTCTTTTAACTTTGGGTGCTTTAAATCTGGAACGAGTCCATAAGACCTTGTGGAACCAAGGCAAATGGAAATAATGGATTTGTTTTGGTCTTAGATGCAGTGAACCAAATACTCCTTTCCCTTGTCCTCAGGGGACATATAAAAAGGACTGCTGAGCCTCTACCCAACAGATTGACCTCTTCCCAAGCTAGTTTCTTTAGTTTGGATATGACATTATGTGCAGGGTATCAGTGGCAGGGTTTTCCTAGTGGGGGACCTGCAGGGGTGGCCTCTCTTGGAGGAGGTCAGAGACTGCCCCATGCCAGACATGAGCAGTTCAAGCCAGCTCAGCAATGGATCCACTGCATGCCAAAGCTAAAGGAAATCAGAGGAATTTGTAGTGCCTCTGTAAGGCACTTTTCTTATTTAAGAAAAGGCAGAAAACCCAAAGGGTAATGGGACAAGTGAAAAAGAGGGGGAACAACAAGACCACAGCAGTAAGACATGCTCCATGGTGAAGCCGGTCACATCCCTGAAGGAAGTGTATGGGGGACTTGCACTGAAGCAGGTACTTCCCTGAAGAGACTAGGGCCCATGGAGGGGTCCACACTGGAGCAGAAGAAACTAAGAAGGAAGGGGCAGCAGAGTAAAAAAAAAAAAAAAAAAAAAGGAAAAAAAGCAGCACAAAGAAACAGCTTCACACTGGCCCCAGAAGCCTGCTTCATCTGTTGCCTTGCTGTCAGAAATGAGTGTAAGCTGCAGTGAAAGGAAGTGGAGACTGGGAAGCAGGGAGGAGAGGTGTCTGCAAAGTTGAACCTGTGAGTGCGAGAGAAAAGGTGTTTTCCCTAAGTGTTTAGGTGTTTGTTGTTTTTGTTTCCCAAACTCCAAATCAGCAATTAAATGTTTTAAATGAAATTCACGGGGTTGAGTCTGCCATGACAGCTCCAGTTATTGGTGAATGATCTTTGTTTTTATACATCAGTTATCTCATTCTTGTCCTTCCTATTTTCTTTTCATTCCCACTGTGAGAAGGGAAAGAATGAGCAAGCTGGGTGCTTGGCGGCTGGCCAGAGCCATCCAACTACACACCAGACTTAGCAAAGCATCCTGTCAGCGGCGGTACCAGCAGGACAAGGCTTTCACTCACCCCTTGTTGGTAGTTTGACATGCACCTACGAATCTTTAAGGACTTCAAAACACGAGTCTTTCACTCTTCCCATGATTATTATGGATATTATGTATGGAAGATAACCAAACTAACCCACCGAAGGTTACGAATGAAAGGGTTTTGTTCCGGGAAGTGTCAGGCCTGCAGGAGGAGCGGGCTGTTCACCGCAAGCCGAGCGGGCGCCGGGCGCTGGCCGTGGTGCTGAACGGGACCCCGCCGCTCCGGTCGGAAGAACACCTTCCGTGGGAGTAACTAATTGTTGAAAGAACGAACACTTTACCTGTAACTTTAAAAAAGCACGGTATACTTAGACGGCTGGTGCAAGAATCACCTATGAATAAATGAATTTTTTCCCTACTTATACTCAGCAATCCATATTAATGCCGTTACACATGGATATTGGCATCTCCCTGCTCAGCTCAGGGTGATGTAAATATAAACATTTATACTTAATATTTGCAGCTTTTCCACATTAACTGACATTTTTTCCATTTGAAAATACCAGAGCTTTTTTCAAAGAAATGGGATTAGCATTTACCACAATTAAATCTATTTGTGGAACAACCAAATGGAGCTGGGAGAAAACAAATTAATCTATGTATCATGGATTCATGGTGTTTAGCATCAAAAAAGGTGCTAGATTACTCAGCCTGATGCTTTGCCTTTCATAAATCCACACATTTTACCCACTTACCCCTGCCTTGAACTCAGATATTGATGTGGTAAAAATTGCCTTCTGAAAGGAACATAGGCCTGAATTTTTTTAAAAAGGGAATATTTTCCCCCCTTCCCCCAGCATTATTACCTTCTCTACTAGGAAAGAGAACTTGGTATTTTCTGTATAAAGAAAACATATCCAAGTCACTTCATAATATCCTCCTTGCTAAAAATAAGCACTTAGCTCTTTAAGTCTTTCATGATATACTTGTAGTTCCTTTCTGCCCTTTCCTCTAATTTTTAGCAAAGGTTTTAAGACATATGTAGCACACCTTGAAGTGGCACAGTGGCATTACCAATATTGCATGCAGAGTAAGAAACATTTCCCTGTTTCTATTCACTACTTTGCACATTCACCATTTGTACTACCTCTTTGTGCCACAGGATCACAATGATTCTTGTCCACTGTGACTCCACAATTTATTTTAAACTCACCATTTTTCAGCTGAGAATTCAGTATTCTGCAGGGATAGCTGTACCTTGCTATATTAAATTACAGCTTGTTTAAAAAGACAGGTCTTCCAGCTGACCCAAATCATACTGACTTATCTACATTCGCTGTTAGTTACCTTTCTGCCAACCCTCATGTCATCTGCAGCTTTTATTAATGCTGATTTTATATTTACTTTCAGGTCACTGAGGAGAATGTTGAATACTGTGAAATTTAGTCATAAGGAAATCCATCAGAGACACACTACCCTGGGATGATTCCATATTGACAGACAATGTTGCCGACTATAATTTCTGAGTCCCCTTATTATGTACTTTGCAGGTATTGTGTAGTCCTAATTGTTTAATAGAATGGCACGAGGTGCTAAATCATACTCTTTACTAAAGCCTACATTAAATCACCTCAGTTCCTTTAGCAAAGGAATTCTTATGTCAAAGAAGTAAAATGACCTACTTTTGTGTTAACTCAAATTTTTATCTTCCTACTTTTTAATTCCCATTAAAGATAGTTTATGGAAGATTTCATTGCAAATATTGTGTGGTTTTATTTTGCACTGCTCTCATGTTAAATTGGCATTGTAAAATACTATTCCACTCATTTTCATTATATTTTCCCATGCTTTAACATTTCCTTTAAGCAAATATTCTACAATATTCCTTTTACTGTGATGAGCTATCTTCTACACTGTATTATTCAGAGCAGCCAAAGCTGACTCACGAAAGATTCATTATTTGTTGTTCCATAACTGCTGCTATTTACACACATTTCCTATGGGATGTTTCCACTCTTCAAACCACAGAGAACTCAGAGACTGAGTGCAAACTGGATACTGAAAGATAATAGGTGAAATAAGGACTGTAGTGATACAACCATGAAGAAAGTCACATCTAGAGGTCTGTACTTGTAGGGTGTAAAGTGGGAAAAAGATCTAGGCAAAAAGTTAATAATGTTTAGGCTGCAATATTAGGATATAAACTTTTCTTCATAGCTGCTGAATGTCAAGGAATTGCTTGGTTTTGTCTGGTAGAAATGAAGCTTGGTGTTTCAGGCCAAAATTATACACACTGTAGCATTTAAAGAACTGAGCATGAATATTTACAGTTGAAAGGTTCTAATTTAGACATGAAACAGTAAATCAAGGACATTTTGAGAAAAAGCAGCCAGTCAATCTTGAATAAGCCCCTGAACAACCAGAGACTTTTTTTCCAGCACATATGGTTGTCTAACAGGGTGCCTCAGAACAGTGGGTGATATTATGTGCCATATGTGCTGCTATACCAAAAAATTATTTGGTTTCTGGTAACACTAAACCCTAAGACTAAACTATAAAACTACCTAGCTCTTCTTAATCAGTATCAGCATCTTATTATTCCATCTATATTTAACTGCATTCTTAGTGAGCTTAAAGAATGCCTTTTTGCTGTCAGCAGAAAATATGAGGAATGGTTTACATAAATAAGACAAAATTTTCTAAGTTTTTAAGGATTTTTATCTTGATATTCATTTGATTATTGGAAATACTTACTGGAAAAAAAGTCAAAGAAGAGTGACTAACAAAGCAAGCAATGTGGAGGTTCTGATATTTTGTCTCAGAAATTTAATAGAAAGGCATAGAATTTATCTTCAATACCCATAAAGGTGTGATAATATGGTAAGGAATATTTTCCTGACCAACACTTATTTGGTATCTTATATTTAGAAATTCATACATTCACAGAGCCTCAAATTCCAACAGGTCTCCAGAACACCTTTGCAATAATGAACTTTGAATCACAGAATCACTGAAGTTGGAAAAGACCTCTAAGATCATTGAGTCCAACCACTAACCCAGACCAAATTTCCATCACTAAACCGTATACCCAAGTGCTACATCCACACACCTTTCTAACACTTCCAGAAGCAGTGATTCCACCACTTCCCTGGGAAACCTGTTCCAAAGCCTGACCACTCTTTCAGTGAAGAAATCTTTCTTAATATCCAATGTAGGCCTCCCCTGGTGCAACTTGAAGCCATTTCCTCTTGTTTCACTTGTAACCAGGGAGAAGTGACCAACCCCTCACCTGGCTACAGCCTCCTTTCAGGTAGCTGCTGGGAGCGATAAGGTCCCCCTTGAGCTTCCTTATCTCCAGGCTGAACACCCCCAGCTCCCTCAGCCACTCCTCAGAGGACTTGTGTTTCAGACTCTTTTCCAGTTTCTTTGCCCTTCTCTGAACTCGCTCCAGAACCTCAATGTCCTTCTTGTGGTGAAAGGCCCAGACCTGGACACAGCACTCAAGGTCAGGCCTCACCAGTGTAGAGGGACAATCACTGACCACACTATTGCTGATGCAGACCAGGATGCCGTTTGCCTTCTTGGCCACCTGGGCACACCCTGGCTCATGTTCAGCTATTGTTGACCAGCACTCCCAGGTCCTTTTCCCTGGCTTGCTTTTCAGTCACTCTGACTCCAGCCTGAAGCACTGCAGGGCTTTGTTGTGACCCAAGTGCAGGACTTGGCACTTGGTCTTGTTCAACCTCACACCATTGGCCTCTGCCAATGATCCAGCCTGTCCAGATCCCTCTGCAGAGCCGTCCTGCCTTCCAGCAGATCAACACTCCCACCCAGCTTGGTGTCATCTCCTAACTGACTGAGGGTGCACTTGATCATGTCATTCAGATCACTGATAAAGACATTAAAGATAATTGTCCCCAATACTGAGCCCTGGGGAACCCCACTTGTGCTGGTTGCAAAGAGGGTGTCATCATTCACCATCACTCCACGGTCCATCCAAAGCTTCATTGCATGTGATGCAATACACATTTAAAACTTAGCCTAAAAATTTGAGGAATTCATTTAGTTTGTGTAATTATTTCAAAAATAGCTTGTGGAATCTAATTTCTGAAAAGCAAGTATTCAATCACTGTGAAATTAAAAAATGTTTGAGGCATCTTACTTTGAATATTTTATGATGAAACACCTACATCACCAGTCACTTTGCATGTGAGGAAGTCTTTAAAGGCTAGCAGTAGTACTTCTTAACCCAATACTTGCTGTTGCAGTTGTCTTCGCTGCAAGCAATTTCTTTCATTTCCTCTTACAAAGGAGCATTCTCTCCCTTAGTAATTTTCATTACTTCTCCATAAATCTCTATTTTTAGGAACTCTCCAGGCAGGTTTGAACTTTAGCTGTCAGAAGCAGACAAAATTCTACTGTATGACAAAATTCAGCTAAAGATTTGGCTCCCCTGCCAAATACAGAAATCAATGAGATTTCCTGGACTGAGTGCAAATTCTAAAGTAAGCACATTGATGCAAGTGTGCCATCATATCTGCACTCTGCATCCATCCTCTGCTTAAAAAATATAAAATATTCTATACACAGATGTACTTTATACACAAAGCTCTAAGAACAAGTGGGATGTCATATAAAAGATTTGAAAACGTAACAAAAGGCTCTGGATGTCAGAGGACAGTATGGGGTGGGTCTTTGTCACTGTTGGTGTGTCTTTTGCTGTCAATCAGCTCTGCTAGTAAAATGAAGAGGTCACAACCTCACCCCTTTCAGCTGGCACATCAGAAGACCAAAGGAAGAACAGTTCACATGAAATGGTCTCACATGAAGAGGAAAATGCTATGTTGTCTGTGACTCTCTGGCAGATCCTATGAGATTAGGTTTTCTTTCTCCTAATTTCCAGCAGCTGCTGGTGTTTGGTTATTCAAATGTACTTATTCAACTCTAGCACCAGTTACAGTCACATGCAAAATATCTTACATCTCTTGCTTTTCTAGAAGCCCCATTGCTATGTTCAGCACTATCACAGAAATGTCCAACACCATGCTTAGACCACCATGCTTTGTTGCAAGGTAAGATCTCCCTTAGGAGGCACCAGCATTCATTGATTTCCTCTATTGTTTTTCCCAATGCACATTAGATTTCAGGAAATGCATGAACTTTTGGTCTGGCAGGTGATGGGGTCAAAAGATTTGTTTTGTTGCTACTTACCTTGTAGGAACGATGTTATAACTATAGCATCACATTAATTAAAATTGTGAATAATTACAAAAGTGTAATAAGGAAGCTCCTGTAATATTGTAAAAACAAAACTGTGCATACATTTAATGAAAAATCTTGTCACTTCCAGAAAAATAGCAATAGTAATGCTTAAGATTCCTCTTGATTAAGAACAGGAAATACGGTGTATGCCCTGAGTACACCAATTAGCTTTGATTGCTTTGATAACATCTCGTAGCTCCGCCTCTAAATCCTCAGCCTCTGGCCCACTAGCTCCATTTAAGCTCAGGCCCAAGTCTTTGCCTGAACTACACTACAGATAGGTCTGTATCCAGATCTGCTCCTTAATGGTCCAGGCTTGCTGGATCCAAGTCCAGGGCATCAGCTGGACTTCCCAAATTGACCTCAAGCCTAGCTGTCACTTTGAATATGTCTGATCACTGGACTGTTGTCTGAGCCTGTTGCTGTCACCAGCCTTGCTGTTAGTCTTGCTTGGATAGTGGGGGACTGTGCTCTTGTCTGTGGTCATTGTTTCTACCTACCTGCACTGTGGTCAGCTCCTTGTCTTCTCTCATGAAGTGACTCCCTTCTTTTGCTCCGTGACATAGCATCCTCTTTTTGCCAGTAAACCAGAGGCATGGGAATCATAATTTTTAATCCATTCACAATTTTGTCATTGGATCTCAATTTTCAAAGCAGTCAATCTGAGCTTTTTAGTCTTTGGCTATATAAACAAGTGTTGCAGTTAGCTATTGACGTCTTTAACTTTTAAGCTTTTCAAGGGAGGATGCGGTTTAAGAGGCTTTAACCCATTTGCTTTTTGGATTAGAGACCTAAACCACCAAAATGTCTTAATCCAGCCTTTAACTGGTAGAGGCTTAATTCTTCAGTGTGCAGCATACTTTTAAAATGACTCAGCATTCACACTGGAAAAAACCGATACTGGTAGTTTTCTGTCAAATCTTATCCAACTTAAGCCGATTTTCTCCCACCTGAAATGCCAAAGCAAGATACTGCACAAAGCATGTTGCACTCATTTTACAGGTCCATTTTGGTGAACATTTGATGTGTTGTCTAGATTAAAAAGCAGGCCCAGTATCTGTATCTCTAGGTGATGAAGGCTAAAGTAATACCGGGTAGAGAAGATATCTGAGTCTTACTTTTGCTCTTACTTCTTGACTTCACAGTCTATGAAACTTGGAAACATGAAAGGTCTTTCTGAGCCAGGACATATTGTCCAGCAGAGAAAGAAAAGGTTCCATTTCAAGACTGGAAAAAATCCTCTTGGTCTTTGTCAGATCAGACTGACTTTTGAACTTAGGAGATGTGATTTGGGAAGACAAGAAGTCATAAGGGTTTCTTTACCTATACCTGCTTGATATGAGTGGGTTGAACAGGGAGAGGTTCTGTATTGGGCCAGGCCAGCTGGAGGAGTTTAGCTCAGTTCACACTTTACAAAAACACTTTTAGCCTTCAAGCCAACATTGTATTGTTTAAGTTCTTTGTAGGAACTGACTGGCTTGTGTTGTACTGAACCAAGAAAAGGAATTGTTTGGCACAGGTGATAGCTGGTTTAGAAGAAAACCTTGCTGCAAGTAGACGACTGACCTCCAATGTCTATGCCAACTGTGAGGTACTCTAACTTATCAATACAGGCACAGTTTCTGATGCTGGTCCAATACACTTCAGACTTAATTATACAGTTTGGATGTTCTGGCTTAGTGGGTCAGAATGACCAAAAACATGTCAAGCGAAATAAACAGGCTTGCTCTTCCAGGATCTATTTTACAATGCCAAATAGAGGTGCCAATCATAAGCTTGTGTTGAGATTATCAATGTGAACTTCCATCTTCTGTCATTCACAAGCAATGGAAAAATTACAATATACCAGTTAGGGCAGAATTCAGATTTATAAATTAATTTTTCTAATGTCAATTAGATGCCACAGAATATTCTGCTTGGGGTCCCATATGCACTTCAGTCATGTCTGTCAAGCCCACGCAAGAGTTTACAGCACCTACAAGTTTGCACTAGATGTTTCTTTTATGTAGCTAATCATTTAAATTGATTTGTTGATTATCTAAAATAATTTTTATGATATAAATGGCACTGTTCACAGCTCTCAGATCTATGTTCTTAGATCTCTGCAAGCAACTCCAAGGACTACCTGGTTGAAGTCTTCTTGCTTATCAACAGCCTATTTTAGGGCACCAATATAAGCTTAGTGCAAACTATTCATTGGTTGGAAAATTATGAACCTTAAAACACAAGACCAGCTAAGTAGTTCCAGATATTCTTTTGTCACAAGTATTGTAATTAAATATATTATGCTTTATCAGTAACGGCATGATTTTGTATAAATACCCCTGAACAATTTCAATGATAATGGCTATCTTTAAACTTCCATTTAATGTTGAAGCATGAATGACAGTAGATTTTCCAGATAAAGACAATGTAAGGCACAACAAAACCTTGACAATCTGTGCAAGTTTAAATTGGTACCAAATCAGGCATACACTCCCCCCTGACATCTGTCTGTTGTAATGCAGGGGTTTAGTCTTCTAAAAGTCTTCTGTCTTTAGTCTTCTGTCATTAGGTCTTCCTAGGGTTTTTGTTCTGTTTTACTTCCAAATAAGATTAATAGGGACTGGTTAATGTTTTTTGAAGCTCCATAGTAGCAAGTTACAGAGCTGTTTGTTATATAATGTAAGCTGAGTTGTAGCAATTCTACAGCAACTGTACATGTTTGAAGATCTGGATTCATAGGCTCATGGGAGCTTAATTTCACTGAAATCACTAACTAAGCTCATTGGGGCCCAGAACAGCAATTTTAGAAGTATTTCCATTTCATTTGATTATTCTTCCCTGCAAATTAAAACACTAAAGATGTGTTGTTTCACATTTGTCAAAGCTTAAAACTGTGCACGTTGGTACCTGACAAGGACAAATGGTTGAATCACGGCAACTTCACCGAGCGCTACCGACCTATCAACTCCAGGCCTCTGAAATGGGTTGAGATACTGCAGTGATAAGTTTCTTTATTTGCAACCATTAAGATCAGGCTCTTATTGACACAACACTAGATGGCAACTAGAAAGACAATGTTATTTTGCAAGATATTTGCTAATATATTAGGAAAATCATTAATTAAATATAACTAATACTACTAAAATCAGACTTTTCCCCATATTTTTTTCATTGATGCTAGTGACCCTTGCTGATGCATGATGTTCATTAACTTCCACTGGGTCTACCCGTACTGCGTAAGTTAAACTGAGTTTATTTGCTTGCATTCAAAGATGTTTTTGCAACTGCATGATTCACTTTTCTAAATACTCTCAGGTTTTAAATACTGCTTAGGAGATACCAAGTCAAACAATTCCTGTGCCTACCTTGTCATACTGGTTTTTGTTCTGCTTTGTCCAGTGGGAGTGTCGTCATTGCCATAGAAATCACTATAAATGGGGCAGAATGTTTCACACTGCCATTCCAAAGAAAGTCTCCTTTGATACTGGTACTAAAAAAATTTAAATCCTCGATCCCCAACCTGACCAGCTTTTGCTTCCCAACCTCTGTTTCCATGGCATTCTCAGCTGGTAGAAGGCAGAGAGCTAGTACAGTAAAAAAGAGGCAGACCAGTTTGTGCTGTGCTTTCCTAGCAACACTTACGGCCTGTAGGATACTGTTGTGTTAACTTCAACAAGAATAAAAACAGAACCTTTTTTCTTTTTCCCTTTCAAGTGTATACATGGAGGAGAGAGATTGAATGGGCCCTAGCAATTGCTGACCTTTGCATTTATAGTGCTGCAGCAGAGCTGCAACCTTCAGCAGCAAGACAGGCTCCTGATCTAATAAGGTGCATTTGTAATCATAAGGAGAAATAAAAATCTAATCAGAATGCCAGTCTTTCCTAGTTTTGAGTGAAATTCATAACTATCTAAGTTTTGCTTTTGTATTATCCTAAGGCATGATTCTAACACGTGGGCTTTTTAAAGAATTCCTTAGTTTATATATAAAAATTGTTTATGCACTATTTTTGTAAGTAACAGTTATAAAAATTTGTTATAATAGTAATTCTTGTAATATTATACTTAAAGGATACTTAATTCAGTGGGGCTACTTCAGTTGTAAATCAGTGCACCTGTAGACTTTGAAATGAACTGTGCAGATAAATCATTACTACTCCATGAGGTCTTACTAGATTTGTCTTAGTTCCACCAACACAGATCAGACTATAACAGAGGATCTAAAATTATGGATCCCGCTTGTTAAAATCAAAGTATGCCTAAATTCCATAATGATATTAGAATAATGAAGCTCTGTTAAAAGAAATGTGAAATGAGAAAGTGAACAGGTACAGTTGTTGTGGGCTGTTTCATTTGCCCATGACTTTCCTGCACCTTTCTCTCAAGTGACTCAAAAGAATTGTGTAGCCACTGATTGCATTAAAAATAAAATCTACATGTTTTAGGAAGCAAAGAGAAGGGAAATTCAGAAATCTGTTTTAATTCTAAAAGTTTGGTTGTTAGGAAGTCTGAAATTGCCAGGATGGGAACACTGCAGAAGAGAATATTGAGAAGAGATGTAATACTTCAGATGTGTTAAGAGCTCTGCAAAGAGGATGAGAGTGCCCTCTGTGTACAGCCAGGCAAAAATGGGCTAAAATTGCAGCAGACTTAGATTTGGCATTAGGTGTAGCTTTCTGAGAATAAAGATAGCCAGTCTCTGAAAGAGTTTAGCTATCCTGAGGAACTGGATTGGCAAATGTCTACCAGCAATGACGATTATAAATGAATAATTGATCCTACTTTGGGCAGTAGGATGGACTTCCTGAAGCCTCTTCTAACTTGCTCTTAGTGATCCTATATACTTAAGATACCAAAGGGACTGATATTTCCCACACTAAACACTTAGTCAAACCACTTAAAATAAGCAAAACAGAGAGCCTATAAGCAACGGTGATACATTAATTACTCTCTTTAGCAGAGTGAAGGCTAATTATTCAACTAGGTTAAAAGATCCAGAGTAATTTCCTCATCCTTGGTACCTCCAATCTCTTTACTCAGAGGTCAGAAGACAAGTATGTTTAATAACATTCAATAAACAGATTCAAAGATATGTTCTCAAAGAAGCCCTACTTATTACTAACATTTGGAAGGGAGGAAATCTTTCCATTAGCTCATTCAATTCACAGGCCATAGGCTCTGTAATGCCTTCTGATAGAATAAGGGCCAAAAGAAAGCTCTGAGGTTTAGTAGCTCCTGGCTACAAGAGTAGCTGGGAGCCAAAGGTGTGCTGTCTTAATACCTTGTCATATGTGAAGCTTTAACATACAGGAAGATTTCCTGGGAAACAAAATAACGTAAATTGATCCTTTTAATGTTTTGGGGCATATCAATAACATTGCATTTCACTTGGCAGTTTCCAACAAAGGCTAGGCTATGTCTTTCAAATAGCAGTGCTAGGACTCAGATTTGCATTTTTTTTCATTTCAATCAATTTTCCAGTTGCCACTTTCTATTAAATTAAAAAAAACAAACAAACAAAACAAAAAACCCCCAAACCACAACAAAACCTAAACATTGCCTGTGGTTTCTAAACCCTTGTGACCTTCACACCAAGGGAAAATGCTGTAAATAGCCACAAAGCCTCTTCATTAATTCTTTTAAAGTGTCTCCTTACACTCTCCTTTGCCACACTAGCAGCAGTCCTTGGCTGAGACTTATCACCTCTCATGCTGGCAGATAGAGTTTCTCAATATGCTCACTCTCCTGGTACACTCTGGCTGCATGCTTAAATGTCCCACTCTTAAGGGAAGGGATTAACTTCTGAATGGTTCATGGAAGATGAGGCACTAGCCTTGAGTCAATGGCAGTACTCAATGCTGTAAGTCAGTCTTAAGCTTCAGGTAAAGTAGGCTTCTGAATTCTGAAGAAATGGAGCCAAGATGAAGTAAGGGTCTAAACAAAATAATAGGATCTCTGAGCTTGATGGGATACATGCCAGGGGTATTTGACTTCAAAGAGTGCCAAAAAAGAGAAGAGTCAGAATGAAGCATGTTTCTGACCTCTGAGGAAAAAGCACTAGGAAGTGTAGACAGACATCTTAACTATATGTTAGTTCAACAATATAGTATTTGTAGTATCCATTCTGTCTTCAGCTTGTAGTTCAGCTGTTGCAGGGCAGACACTGCCATTAATGCTGAATTCTTCAGAGTTTTTGCCACTATGACTAACAAATCAGACCTATCTAGGCCCACCAGCTGCAAGCCAGTGCATCAGCTGGAGTCTGAGTGCACAGAAAGCACTTGCTATCATGACTGCCTGGCAGCATGCCTCTTCCCAGGGTGCCATGAAGGGGCTCTATCCCTGCAATTCCAGCACCATGTCTCTGAGGAAACCCTCTGTGCTGCCAGATATCCACTAAGATACTGATCTGCAAACTGCCACTTGCTGCTTCTAGGGTAAGAACTCTCACAGAACTTCAGGTGTGCTTCCAGAATTTGGCCATAATCATGCTGCAGGAAGTCAGTAGACTTAGCAGGGTGGTCTGAGGACATGAGGCTGTGCAAGAAACATGTGAGCTAAATCATGGCTATGCCTGAAGACATTCAGCTGGTGTGCTGCCTCTGGGGATACTCTCCTCGGTAGCTGCATCTCTGTCAGAGCTGTTGCCTCTACAGAAACAGCTAAGCAGAGAACTCCTCTTGCTAGGGTGCACTACTATAAAATGAAAAAACTATTTCAAAGAAACTCTTATAGAATTCTAGCAGATGCACTGCCTGCCCTTCGCAAAAAGGCAAATACATTTTATTAATGTGAATTATAACCTAAACCAGTATACTGTATATAAGACTGTAAGTTACAATGCACCACGTCCATACATTACATCTCTTCTACAGATTTGCTTCAGTACAGCTACCTAAATTAAGTTATGTGGTGGATAGTTATTAATACTGAGACAGATTTAGTATAATCTCTGATTTCCTTGGGCCTTTCTTCATTATCAGCAATACTTTCCTGGTTTGTGATGCTTCTGAGTCTGAGGAAAATTCTCTGAGGACAGCTGATCCTGTCAACTCTCACAACACAAATGGATTTACTTTTCCTTTGACAACTATCTCTGGCCCTCAGAAAGAAGTTGTTTTATTTTGAAGTCTAATAGCTTTGACTTCTGGTTTCCTGATTTTTCCTTTGTGGTACAGCCACTAGATTGAAAACAGTGTGGGTTTTTAAATCAAAGTGGATGAAATAATAGATTCCCTAACACAAAGTAAGAAGGCCAAGCAACAATCCTTTCCAAGGAACTGAAATTTGGTTTTGCTGTCTCCTTGCTGACCAAGGCTTTTCTTTAATACAAATCTCTCATCAGCCTACCTATGTGCTATAGTACCACCAGTTAAAAGAGAAAGATCTGTATGTGTCTTTTAACCCCACTGCATTGTAGAGTATAAGGAGCTATTTAGTCTGACATCCATTTTGTTAGTTTCTACCAGCAGCAGCTGGCAGTTTTCTCTGGGGTTTTCTTCAGAGCATCTGGCTTGGGTCAGGTCACTATAAAAAATTTATCAATCATCCTTTACAGGACTGGCTCGAGCTTTTTTAAATAAGGAAATCTCATCTATCTCCAGTCTTACAAAGGACTTTTTTTCTCCATCCTGTCAACACAGAAGATATATTAAGCATTGTGTTTAATGAGATATTGAACATCTCTTTGTTCTAAGAGTATACTGGAGCAGGCTGTGCTTAGAAAACACATCACTTGGGTTTATTTTATTCTGTGGTTGGAGCAAAAGTTATGTTGTGATAAAATATGTATTTCTTTGTTTTGGAAAGCAATAAAATGGACTAGACTCTAGGCTACATGTCAGCTGATATTGTAATGGAGCAAGACAGGCTGGGCAACTGCATAACCCAGATGAAATATGAGGCTAATTATGAGGATGATTATTTAAGGAAAAAAAAAGCCAAGTAGGAAGAACATAAGAACTGTCATTCAAAACAAATGTCTGTCTCTAAAAATGATCATAAGATCACATTTAGGGAAGAATAAGAACCATGTAAGTATTTATGGTTTTTACCTTTAATAGTCTTCCAGCTTCTTACAGCTTTAATCTTAGATTTCCCATGTGTTTTATAGTTTGTTTATTTAGCAACAATTTATGAATCATTCTTCCAAGTACTTCTTGCCCTTAACTTACATAAACTTCTTCCATTACTATGTGTTCTGCAAGGATTTCCAGAGGTCTGGGACCCAAGGTGTGAGGAACTACTATCCCAAACTTCATTTGATGACTCCTAATGTCTGTGGAAGGTACAATGGGTAGTTGATATCTATCCATTTCAGTCATGCATTACAAATTTGTAAATCTCTGTCGCATCCCCACAAATCATCTTCTTTTTTTGCAGAATTCCAGCCTGCCTAATCATACATTTTATAGAAGCCATTCGTTACTATTTGATTGTCAAAAATGTCCTTCTCTGGATCTTTTTTAAGCTTTAATGTGTCCTGTCTTAAACAAAGAGACCAAAACTGCAGATAGTATTCAAAGTACAAGAAGCATGCAGTAATCCAGTGTTTTCTGTCCTATTCTTTACTCCTTTTCTAATAGTTTGTAGCATTTGATTTATTCTTTTATTGCTGCTGAGCACTGAGATAGTGCTTTCTCGGAACTATTTATTCTAACCTTGAAGACTCTCTCACTTCGGAGTGGTAATGGTCAGGTCAAAGTCCACTATTTGATATATGAAGCCAAGATTGTTTTTCACCACAGCATTTCACAAGATATTTTATTGCTCTGTCATGAAGCCATTTTACTACTCTGTCATGAAGCCTCATAAGATATTTCAGCAGTTGTATGCTCAGACCTAGATCCAATTAAATTGGTAACTGTATCATCAGGAAACTTTGGAATCTCACTGCTCATCCCAGTCATTTGGGCTTTGCTAAAGCATGTGGGTCTCAGCACAAAGTTCTGTCAAACTCTCTTCTTTCACTGAAAATTTTGACTATTAGTTCCTATTATATTTTGCTTATAGCTGTGTTCAGCTTGAAGAGAAGGCTAAAGGGAAATCTCCTTGCTTTGTTTGGCTCTCTGAGGTTATAGAGAACACAGAGGTGAACTCATGGGTCCACACCGACAGGAGAAGTGACAGAAACGAGTTGCATCAAGGGAAATTCTGATTAGACAAGAGTCTTTTTTCACAGTGCACCAAGACACCCAAAGAGCTTGTGGGTTTTCTATCTTTCAGAATATCCAATGTTCGACTGTTCAGGACCCCAAGACACCTTTAAGCTCTTAGCAGGCATTACTTTGAGCAGGATGTTGGACAATATGATGTCCAGGAGTCCATTCAAAACTAAATTATTACAGGTTCCTATGCCCTTAAGACAGAATTTTCCATCTTCTCCCATGATTTTTCAGCGTCCTTTCTTGACGGATATTGTCAAGGTCTTTTGGAAATCCCAATAAACTATATCAACAGGATCACCCAGAACCTCGTACTTATTAGTCACGTCAGAGAACTCCAGGAGGATTACAAGGCAGAGCCATGTTTTCTCTTTTCAAGATCATAATCATCATAAGGTGTGGATGGAATGAATACAAGGTGCCATTAGTAATTAATCCATTTCTTTATGTTTTTATGAGTATACCACCTAGCCCCGGTATTTTCTACTTTTCAGTGTATTTCTTTGAATCATAATCCCTTCCAAAGCTGCTTCAATTTTCAGACAAATGGTTCACTGAGTTCCCCTTTAAAAATGAGGCCTGTGTTGTAATCTCCTGTCTTTTCTACAGCAAATCTGGATGCTAATAATCTATTTAGCTTCTCTCCATGAACTTACCCTTCTGACTGCTCCTTTTTACTCCAGTTAAGGAAGGGCTACAAAATTGCCAGACATTTTTCTCCTGTCTGAAGAGAAGAATGTAGTATTAATTTTAGGTCCTTTAGGAAAGTAGTCTGATTCTTTTTTGATCTGCTTGATTATATTTTTCACATTTCATCTACCCAAATTTATGTTCCTTTTCTTTTTTATATTTTTTTTAATACAACTTCAGATTTTTTAATGATGCTTTCTGAATTCCAAGAATGTGGCTTAGCCATTTCTTCTTCCCTCTTCCACTTTCCAAGCCTCTTCTAATAGACAGTAAGCAATGCTATTGTGCTTCCATTCTGGTGTTCTCCAGCCTCTAAACCACTTGTAATTTAATTCTTCATTGCCTAATAGATGGCACAATTTTCATGAAGATTTTATCTTTTTACTTTTTTGTGTCATGGATGCTGGATCTGAGTTATGATTATCTTTAGAGAATTGTGCTTCCAGAGGAAAGTTGGGAACAGATCTTTGTCACTATCTTGTCAAGGGCTTCATTTCCTCTTGTGGGGTTGCCAGCCAGCTGATCCAGGAAAGAATCATTGACAATTTCATCTACAGGTTATGACCCTGAATGAGGTTTCTCTGTTCTACACAGTAACTGAAGTGTCTTTTTGTCTCTACCAACTCTCTGACTTCAGAATCATCGAATCAGTAAGATTGTAAAAGACCTCTAAGGTCGTCAGAATCCAACTGTTAGCCCAGCACTAACAGTCGTGTGGACACGACTAAATGATATCTCCAAGTGTAACATCCACACACCTTGTGAACACTTCCAAGGATGGTGATTCTGCCACTTTCCTGGACAGCTTGTTTCAGTGCCTGGCCACCCTTTCAATGAAGAAATTTTTCCTAATGTCCAATTTTAATCTCCCATTGCATAACTTGAGGCCCTTTCACCTGATCCTGTCCCCTGCTACCTGGGAGAAGAGACCGACCCCCACCTGGCTACAGCCTCCTTTCAGGCAGTTGTAGAGAGGGATAAGGTCTCCCCTGAGTCTCCTTTTTCTCCAGGCTGGACACCTCCAACTCCTTCAGCTGCTCCCCATAGGACTTGTGCTCCAGACCCTTCACCAGGTCCATTGCTCTTCTCTGGACTTGCTCCAGCCCCTCAATGTCCTTCTTGTAATGAGGGGCCCAGAACTGAAAACAGGATTTGAGGTGTGGTGTTACCAGTGCTGAGTACAGGGGGCCAATCACTGCACTGCTCCTGCTGGCCACACTGTTGCTGATACAGGCCAGGATGCCATTTGGCATCTTGGCCACCTGGGCACACACTGGCTCATGTTCAGATGGCTTCTTACAATTTAATTCAGCCTGTCTCTGCTCTTGGTTGGAAAGCTGATAGTGTTGACCCCATTATATAGCCTTCCTCTTTGGGTCTGGCACTTCAATCCAGCTTTTGTGCTACCTTTTAAGGTGGTCAGTTTGTTAATTCAATTTGATTCTAAGCTCTAACTAAACACAGAATTCTATTGTAGCAATTACACAGTACACTTTTTTCATCCCATTATATTTTGTACACTAGGATCACAGCATGCCACTGGCTATTTTTGTTCCATCAGGAAAAAATAAGGAACTAAACTAGTTGTAAATTGGTAACTGTTCCGTCATATCATTAGTAATTTTGGTACAATTCCTTTGCTTTCAGACTGCAGCAGAGCTTATGCTGTTGTGTTTTGACCCTGGAGCTTGCTATCTCACTCTACATTTGAGTTCCATCTACTGTTTCTCTACTATTCTGCTGAGACCTGAATGCTTTCACCTTCATTGCAAAATCATTAATTCTACTCCATTTTCCTCATCATGATAATCTTCTGTTCTGGCACTTTGATTTCGTTTTTAGCCCAAAGGTAACAATATTGACTGTAACTGAAGACATTCTTCTACTTGTAAAAATCTCCACTCTAATTATGCCTTCACCACAAAAGGTGTTTCAACATATATAATTCTCATTCTATTTTAAACATAAAACTATACTTATAAAGATATTCCTTTCCATGTTGAATCTCAAGTATTGATGAGACATCACAGACCTCTCTTTTAGGAGTACAGTACATAATTTCATACACCATGAGACGCAGAAAAAACCTAGCTTGAGTTTCATCTTTGCTTTCAGCATTTTAGCTTTTAAAAGTGACTTGCAAAGTAATTGGTGAATATAATTCTTTGGCAACAAAATGACTATTGGAGACCAATGGGAAGTGATTTTTGGAACATAGTCCCCAGCCATCAGTGAATTACTTACTTCAAACTTCTTCCTATGTTTTTCATTTATGAAGTATGGAACTCCATAAAAACTGTTGAATTGTATTGTTTGAACATTGAACAAGATTATTCAAGGCAAGGCTTTTGGCACGGACACACTGATTTTGGTGTGATGGTTCTGAATTCCCTCCCTCTTCACAGTTTTGGTACTTCCTTATGCATTAAAATGTATATGTGTAGCTAAAGACTCAGAATAAATAGAAAGGATTATATATAAGTAGCTAAAAGATATTTAACACATAAATAAGAAGCAGGTTTTTGGTAACAAAAATAACATTTTTGAACGAGAAAAGGAAACAGCTGGTTTACAGATCAATATTGAAACAAATACTTTAAATCACCTGTTTAAGATCACACATTTTACCCTGTATGGTGGTGGACTACAAGTCTTTGTGCCTCAGATTACAGCAACCAAAGAAAGACTAAGGGAAGTAACTGCGCAGATTATTGTAAGAGCACCTAGGATGTGGAATGCAAATGAATATTAAGACCACAGGAACTGGATGTAACCTTTGGCAATTTTCTTCTTATTTCCAGTGACTCACTTGATGACTTGGATAATGTCACTTAATCTCTGCCTCAGTTTCCCAGCTATAACAACTAGATGAGAACAAGGTTGTCTCTGATGTGATTATTTTCTTTTTTCCAGGATACTGAATTGAAACAGAAAAAAAAAAAAACATTTGCAAAACAAACATTCCCTAAAATGTTGCTTTGGAATTATCACAACTTCGATTTTCATGCTTTCTCTGTAATACAGCTGTGCCTCTTAAATTGAAGTGTTTGACTTCTTAAATACAATATATATGTCACATCTTTTTTCATCAGTGGTTGTTCTTTCAAGAATTTAGTAAAGTATCAAGTTCAAACAAAATGAATCAAAATTAAGGAGTTCTACACCACAGAAACAAAACGGTTTTCTCCAGCTGAACAATGCAGTTGATCCTGACACATTCCTGACAAATGCTTAAACGCGTTTTAAGTCATTAACTCAGTATGGTTTTTTGGCATCTGGTTGCGCTTGCCTCCCATTTGACATCTTTCACAGGTAACAATTATTTTTCTGTCTGTCTTTCCACCTCTTTTCCAAAAATGCTTTACTCCTCTTACAAATATCCTCTTTATTCCACATATTTCAAACATTCTTTTTCTTTCCTCAGGTTGTCTGGCTGATTAAAATAATGAAGTTAAGTTCAAAGCAAGTGTTTCCAGGCTCTGCTTAGCACGAATTTTGCTGTATTTTTTTGAAGGTATATCCATTGGATAATTAAAATACTTTCTCCTGAAAACTTTGCCCCCCTTCTTTTTAAGGCAAACTGTTCCATCAGGACATTTCTGCCCATTTTAGTACTAACACTGACTTTTAAAGTATCTTGCAATTTATGAATAGAGATGGATGAGATTATGATAAGGCTGCAATTGTACAACTGAACTTGCCCTAGCACATCCTCCACTGTATGAACAGCTTTGGAAAATGAGACCATTCTCTGCTCACTGCAATCCTCTTACCTGCTGCTTCTTTGCAGTCTGTCTAGGGAATCAGATGTTTACTGCCAATTAGGCTTGATAAAACTGCAGGAGTTTCTTGTATTCTCTCAACAATAGCATTTCTGAGTTGCAGACAGCTTTTGGAGGGCTTGTGGCTACATGTATAGCAAGAGACCTCAGTGTACTTTAGCACTTCGTTTATTTGATGATTTAGGTAATTTAGGTCTTACCTTACTGCACTATCTACCACTGTCATAGCATAAAACATTTAAGATTTTATTGAAGATTCTCTTTTGGATCAAAAATAATGTTAAGATACTTCAGTTGGAAGTAAATAGAATTATGATGATGATGATGATGATGATGATGCACATTTGCCAAAAACACTGAAGCAACAATACAATTGTTATTCTAAAAAGATATGGGCCAGAACTACAGAAAATGTTGTGTTATTTCAATGTTTGAACTGAAAATTTTCCAACTTTCACATCTTCCAGATTGCTGACTAAAATTACTGGACTTCTGTTTGTTGTTTCTGAGCTCTAACACTTCTCAGCCTTTCTGAAATATATAAAATGATATTACAAATGTTGAGTTTTTCTATGCAATGGTCATTTGCAGAGTTCCCCTGAAATAAATGGGGTTGAATCTATCTACACTACCAGCTTTACACAATAGGTTCAGAAGAGAAGCAAAAGCAAATGATGACTTTTAGGATGGAAGGTGGTGTCAGTTACATCACTTTCCACTTTTCCAGTTAAAGGGGAAAAAGTGGAAACTGATCTTAGTATCTTGGAAAATGATGTTGAACTTAAAACCTTGTAAGTATTTCTGAGTTAAAAAAATCATTATTTAACAAACACATTTGGAAAGTAGTCTGACTGAAATAAAAAATCAGCTCCTGATGGATTCAAAACGGATAGGAGTTTGCAAATGCACTAAAAGGGTCTGATTTGGAGCTGCACATACAGAAGCATCATGTTGGAGAGGAGGAAGGTGACAATTCCTGTTTATGCATTTTTGGCAAGCTGCACCTGAAGGATGGGATGATTTTCTGGAAACTGTCATACCAGAAATACACAGCTAAACAGGGGGAACTGAGAAGAGCAAAGGGAATAATTAGAGACCTATGGGGGTGGGACAGGGCCTCTAGTTTATTTTCTTAAGGAAACTAAGCTATGCAATCTTACTGTTTTTCTGTCAGTATGCCAGCAATAACATTTGAATCTCTTGACCAGTTTGAAAAAAGCCTTGACAAAAAAGGAGAAGTTTAAAAACACTGAACTCCTGCAGGTTTTACAAAAATCAGCAGCCAGATAGATGAGAATCAGATCTGTGTGCCCAGTAAAGAACAGGTGGAAGTGTGAACCCAGCTGCATTATTTGACACAAGAGAATCCAAAGCTGTCATTACAAAGTGCACTCCATAAGGTTTGCTGTCAATGGAACTGCTTGTTTGTCATTTAGAGGTAGGGGCATTTTTTGCTTGTTTGTTTGGTTGGTTTTTGTTGAGGGGTTGTTTGTTTGTTTAAAATAAAATACATTTAAAAGAAGCCCAAGATTTCTGCCTGAGCTGATTTTTATAATATTCATTGCTGCAAAATATTGGTACTCATTATAAAATTATGCATAATACCAGATCAGGCCTGTCCAGAACAGGCCCTGAAACTTCTACCTGAAATGAAATCCCTTTGGGCCAGTGTTTTGTCTCTGACGTGGAAAGGACTGTTTCCACTTCTTCTCATGGTAGAGCTAGCTCTCAGACCCTTTTTTCTTTCTTAAAATACTGTGGTGCCACAAACTTAAAGAATGAAAAGTCATGAGTCAGATGCCAAAATACACCTGCTCTTGAAAGTTATGATATGTTGATAAAATATATTTTACATTGGATTTGGTCAATCTTTGAAATTTTTAAACCCCTTCAATTTCTTGAGAGAGAGAAGTCACAGTGTTCTCAGTGTTCTACTTTCATTTAAGTATTGTGAGAAATTACTTTTAGCCCTTAGTGCTACAGGATATTTCATCTTTCATGGCTGTCCCTTAAATGGCAAACCCACTGAGACTGAAAACTCCTCCACAGCTTTCCCATCCCCAGTCTTCCATCAGTCTGAGAAAGAGCACCACTCTTCTGAGAAAGGAACCTACAGGAAAACCCTCTGAATTATTTGTTTCTTCTTTCAGTTTGCCTCATGCAAGAAAACAAACATTCATGATTGCTTACAGCTAGTGAAAAGGGAGTATTGGTAGAACTGAGAAATTTAGGATGTAGCATTTGGTCAATACAAAAGGAAGATATGGGGGAGAAGGAAGGTTCCTAAGACTGAAGGGAGGTCTAGAATCATAAAGATACATGCATTTTGTCCTGCATAGGACATATGTTATGATGCCCTATGAACAAGTGAACATTTGTTGTTATGAACTGAGAAGAAAAGGTCATGGATTCCATTATAATGACTGGCTTTTCAAGTTTAGGAAAGCAATTTACCTGACATGTTACAATAGCTATATTGATATTCCTTTTCTAGATTTCACAGCAGTCTGCTCTAGACAGGACTTCAGAGAAATTGATTTAATAGAATGTCTGTCAGTGACAAGACTTTGGATGTTACCAAGCAAGAGTAACTCTTACTAACCAGGCAATGAAATTCTCTTGAAGGCTCTCATGTATCGCTCCAACTTTGGGATATAATATATTGAACTAGACAGGGTTTCCCACACACTGTTGATTGAACAACAGTGTCAGATATTTCATCATTACAAAACAAATGTCTGCAAATCAGAAAATGACCACTACATGTTGGAAACACTGTCAATAAGAGCTCAGTCTCTTCATGCAGACCTGTCAACAAATGAGATGACTTTTATGGTTTCTTCTTTATTTTTCTCTGGTAATTTTTACTGCTTTTGTACAAAAATAATACAAAATCATTTGCTGTGTCTAGGACTTTTAGACATAGGGAAAAACATTGCCAAAATCCTGAGAAAGGTGAACCTTGAAATTTGCTCTACACTGTTAAAGCCACATCTGGAGTGACAATTCTAGTTCATTGCTCCCTGGCACAAGAAAGACATGGACATAGAGCAGCTGGTCAAGTGAAGGGCAAGGAAGATAGTTTAGGAATTGGAGCATGTCATATGAGGAAAGGCTGAGAGATGAAACTAGTTAGCCTAGAGAACAGAAGGCTCAGAGGCATCTTATAGATGTGAGTAAATATCTGATGGGAGGGTGTAAGCAAGACTGACTCAGGCTCTTTTCAGCAGTGCCCAGTGATAGAGCCAGTGGCAATGGGCAGAAACTGAAATACAGGGGGTCTTGTCTGAACACAAGAAAACACTTTTTTACTGTGCAAGTGACTAAGCACTGGCACAGGTAGCCCAGAGAGGCTGTGGAGTCTCCATCCTTTGAGAGACTCAAGGCCATCTGGATGCGGTCCTTAGCAACCTGCTCTAGCTGACCCTGCTTGACCAGGTTGGCTGGACCAGATGTCCTCCCGTGGTGCCTTCCAATCTGAATGTTTCTGTGATTATGTGCTTTTCAGCAAAACAGTTTTAGTCACAATATTGGCTTGGTGCAAGTCTACACTCCAGCTTCCATAGTTTTTGAAACCTGTATTCTGCAACAGTTTTCAGCTTTCCCTTTTAAGTTATAAGAAACTATACATAAGAACCTATACTCTTTGTATTCAGTTTGTATTTTCCACAGAGCAGTAAGAATTCATGTGCTTGACCTAGTATGAAGCATTTAACACAAATTCAGAACAGATATAAATAACTGTGTCAGTAATTACTAAGCAGAAAGGTGACTAGGATAACTTAACCTCATGTAATATTTTCATTATAAAACTATCTTGGAGACACTTGAATATTATGGTATTAGACATTTTATATTTTGGTTAGTTTGTGCTTAAAGCTGTGATTCTTGAACACTAAGGCCATTGCTCTAGTGAATGCAGTTACTTGAGCTACATCCTTTACTTGGCATATGCAGATCCACCCAAATTATCTGAAGGATTAACTATAGACTACCTATGTATACCTCTAACTATATAATTATTATGTCTAGTACTACCATTCCAGTCATGTTTTAGTTATTTCTGATACTAAACATATGGTGGTACCTCACCCTCTTCTCATCATGTTATTTTTTTCAGTCTTGCTTCCTTTAGTTTTGAAGTGACTGCCTGTTGTTAATGAATGGATAAATTCTTCTGCACTAGCTTGTTACATGAAGGCTATCTTCCCTGCCGGTCACAGATGGTGGGAAGTGATTTTATTGATTTGTTAGTACTTAGGTAGAAGGATTACATCTAGCAGTAATAATGTGGCCAGGCCCTGGGACAAATCACCACACGAGTTAGTGGAGGGTCTGTGTCTTAAACCGAGTGTGACATTATTATATTTACCAGCCTTTCATAGTGCTTTGCTTTTTAACACCACTGTAATCTCTTCTGAGCCATCTGTCGGTCATTCAAGTTTCTGTTTCCTTCATATGCTGCAAAAGTTGGGAGACTTCAGTTTCTGAACTGAACTCGGACATTATCCTACAAAAGTTCTGGTCGTAACCATAGTGCTTATTATCTTTTTTCTTTATAATTTGTGTTATCAAATTGTGTCCTGCAGAAAATCTCTTGAGAGGACACAAGCAGATGGCCACAGTAATTCCACTCAAATTCAAAGGGTCATGAAGGTTTATGGCTTTTAGAATTTGTGTGAGAGGTATTAGTGTGGCCGGGAGAAATATGGTCCCTCTCCTTATTCCAAACTTGGCAAGTTTGGCAGAAAGAAGCATTGAGCACTGCCAGCACAGATTTTTTTTTTCCCTTTAGTTCATGCCCATCAGATGATCTCTCTAGAAACCAGAGCTGTTTCCATGCTGTGACCTCAGCAGAAGCACGAATGGAGGGTCTTAAGTATCAGCGTGTGTTAATGGTAGCTCACATTTTACCTCAAAGTGCAGTTTTCTCTATATTTTAACTTTGCATTTCTAAAGTAGCCTGAATGATTTCATTCACTGACAGGCACATGTATGAGCAGAAGACATTTCAGAGCTAGAGGCATGAGCTTTTGGCCAGTGGATTACATGCAGATGATCTCCTGTAGAGAAGAGCTGTTGCATTCATTATCAGCTCCCCAAAATGAAGTTACTTAGAGCTAGTAGATCAGAAATTGACAGGGAAGTGATCTCTGTCTGGACATGAGTTTTGCTTCACTGTGCACTAACCCCTCAGTTGAGCAGTCGGCACTGTGACATGTTTCGTGGCCAGTGTTAGTGGGTCACAGTAGTTAAAAAATGGGTCTGATAGATAAGAGCAATTGTCACCCGCGTGGGAGGTGTGTGTGGACAATGGCATGGGTGGCACTAACGGGGTTTAAGAAGCATATGAAGAAAGTGGTGAAGCGTGGGGCTCTAAGGAAGGGGCGGGCGAGCGGTGACAGCGCTGGCTTAAGCTAAGGGGGCTGCAGCTGGGGCCAGCACGGCTCACGCCCGAGGGAGTGGCGGCAGCACTGGGACCCCAAGGCTTCCCGGCGCCCCCAGCAAACCCGCACCCTCCCACGGGTGGCCCTGCCTCAGGCGAGCCGGCAGCCCTGGCGGGAACCCGGGCGAGCACCTGCGGTGAGGAAACGCGGAGGAGGACGTGAGGAGGGCGGCGGTGCCGGGGCCAGCGCCGCGGCCGTGTGGCCGCCGGACGTGCCCGGGGGGCGGCGGGGAGAGAGAGGCGCGGCCGGCCCGGGTGCCCGGCGCGGGCAGGGGCAGAGGCGCTGCGCCTCGGACTCCGCCTCACCGGCACCGAGCTCCCCTCCCTCCCTCGCTCGCTCCCTCCCTCCTCCAGCGCCAGGCTCGCAGCGGCGGAGCATCGCAGCGGCAGCACCCGCCCTTCCCGGCCGGCCGGCGGCGCGCACCGCCCCCCCGCTCCCGCACGCAGCCCGCCGGCGGCGATCCGGAGCCCTCCGCGCCACCGCACCCCCGCCCCGCACGCCCACCGCCGGGAGGATGGGCTGCGGGCGGCGGCGCGGCAGCCCCTGAGCTCCCCGAAGCCGCGGAAACAAAGGGAGCGAGCAGCGGCAGCACCGGGCCGGGGTGGATGCAAGCAACCATGAAAGGCTGGGTCTCCGCCTCCTCCGCTGCTGCCAGAGAGCTGCCGGCTGCCGCTGCTCGGAGGACTACCCTGTGAAGGGGGCGGAGGAGAGGCTGGCTGGGTTCGCCGTGCAAAGGTAGAAGGTGTAAGGGAGAGGCGGAAAGAAAATGTCTTCTTCGGTGGGGCCCCGCGGCCCTCGCCCGCCCACGGTGCCCCCCCCGATGCAGGAGCTGCCCGACCTGAGCCACCTGACAGAGGAGGAGAGGAACATCATCATGGCAGTGATGGACCGGCAGAAAGAGGAGGAAGAAAAAGAAGAGGCCATGCTCAAGTAAGCAGACGCCAGTCATTCATTCATTCCGGCACTCATTCACGCACCGATTGCCGGCGGGCGGAGCGGGCGCTGCCACAGCTGGAGCCGGCCGGTGCCCGGAGCCGCCCGGCTTCACCCTGCTCGGCGGGGCTGGCGCCGCGGAGCCCCGGTCCCACTCCGCTCCCGGCCCGTAACTTCCTCCTCCCCCACCCCGGACAGCTCCTCCCGAGGCAGCACCGCCGGGGGAGCCCGACGCGGCGGGACGGAGCGGGACGGCGGCCCTCCCCGCCCCGAGGGAGCCGGCGGCGCAGGGCGGGCGGAAACCCCGGCACGGGGGTGAGGGGCGAGGTGGGATTCCTTTGGGGTCCCCAAAACCCCGCCTCTGCCAGGAGGGGCCACTGGGTGGGGTTTCCCTCCGTGCGGGAGCCTCCGCGGCTGCCGTGCTGCCCCCGCCTGGCTCGGCCCCCGCTGCCGCCCGCTGCGGGGCTGGGGCGGCTGCCCCCGCCCGGCACACCCCCGGCCCCCGCTCCGCCCGCCCGTGCCGCCGGCCCCGGCCCGCCCGCGCCGCCGGCCCCGGCCCGCCCGCCGCCGGCTCCAGGGCGGGCAGCCACGGGCAGCAGCGCGCCGTGGGGCAGCAGGGCGTTCGTAATTAGGAAATAGATGGAATTAGTCGCACTGCTCATTCCAGCGGGCGGGCGGGCGGGCTTGCGTGGTGGCGGGACGCCGGGGGAGTGGGTTTATCCCTGTGCCGGCGGCACGGGGAGGGGTGCGGGGAACGCGGGGTGTGGGTAGGTGCCATGTTTGGAAACCAGATTCCCACAGCCTCTTTTGAACCTTTTCCCTCACCCCCTCGTCCCTGCCAAACATCGCATGTGATCGCATTTTTTAGCCTCCTCCTTTTTAGTCAGTCGGAGGCTTCAAACGTAACGTTGCTGAATCGCCTACTGCGAGTGATGAGAATAAACAGATTGGAGTCGTGGCCTGTGGAGGAGAATCACGGTTTCTCCTCTTCTGACAGCCCGTCAGGCCTGTTCGCTCCGGGCGGGAGGTGGTGGGAGAGGTGACTGAACAGTGCGAGCCTCTGACGCCACGCAGCCCCTCTGTGCCACAGGAGGTGTATCCTTACCTCACTGTCGCCGGCTTGCGTGCACCTGTGCTTGGAAGGGATGCGCTGAAGGTGTGACGTGATCTGGGTGTTTCTTTTGGCTGCATCGGAAATACCCGCCTGAGCGATGCAGGTGCCAGCTCTTCCCCACGGCTGGGGACCCAATCCCCGCAGGCTCCCGACTTCGGCCCTGTGCGCTGAGCGTGGTGAAGCTGGGACAGCGTTTTAGCACATTGCTGTCCCTGTCCCTTCCTATTCGTTCTTGACTTGATTTTTACAGGGGCTACTAGAGATGCCTGCAGTGGTGGGTACTGAGGCCCAGCTGCCCGTGATGTGCTGGCTAGGAGCTGTCCGGGACTGTGGTGCTTGGATCTCAGTTCTAAGACGAAGAGTTCAGTTTGCTGTTGCAGTTCATTGTGCTTGGGGTGTGGCTACCCTTGGAGGTGGGGTGATTGGAATGAGAAATGTTCTGTGAAAATGCATTGTGTTAGTCACTGTGGGGAAATGTGAGTGAAGGATCCCTCCTCAGTTTCTATTCATTAAAAAAAAAAAAAATTAAATAAAGGAGTAGCTCAAAGGCTCTAAACAATATGTATCCTTCTGTTCCATGTCCTCCAGCACAGCTACTTCTCTACAAATATTTAGCTTTTATTCTGTGAAGAAGATTACTACTGATGATGTTGTAGAGGAATAGTATAAATCTTACAGTTGCTCTGAGAATGAACTTCCATTGGTAGAGATGGTATTTTCTCAGCCCTAGTCTTGTTAACCTTGGGTAGAGAATAAATTTTCCTCTTTCCCCTCTGCTTCTTCTTCTTTTTTTTTTTTTTTTTTTTTTTTTTTTTTTTTTTTTTTTTTTTTTTTTTTTTTTCTTTTCCTTTTGCACTGGTGTTTCTGAATTCTGGATGGATATTTCCTTTCCTATGAGATTATGGAAATCTTCAGCAGTTTCACTAAATGAACTTAGGACACTTCAAATATAATTTTTAGAAGAGGACAAAAATGGTGCTTTGTGAATTCAACTAGAAACTAACTACTTTATATTATCTTCAAAGGTTTATGATACCCAAATTTAAAAGTTTATTTCCCTAAAAAAGTTCTTTCAAATAATGAGAATAACAGTCCATACTCTCTATTGGCCTGAAAAATTGTGATTTTAAATAGATTTCTGTCTATTTAAAGAGCCAGAAATTGAGGGAAAATACATTGGAAAACTTACAAACCTTTATACTTGCTTTAGCTATATCATTAGTTTGTAAAAATCAAGTCACAGCAAGTATTTTTCTTATGGGTTATGATTCAGCTCTTAGAGAGAGCCACTAGATTTTCTGACATAATTTGCCTTTTCTATATGTTGAGCATTTACGTTCTTTTTGGGATAAGAGTTTGACACACCTTTCCATGGAGTAACTCTTTTAATACTGGAATTCTGACAAGAATTTACTTCCATAATTTTATAAAGGGTTGTTACAAATATACAGTGGTGTTATCAGATGACATAGCTATGTTATAAAAACCAGATATCATCACCACCCCTTCCTAATATCTTTGTTAAAAGATTTTCTGATTATCCAAATGTCTCAACAAAACTGCCACCAGTTTTCATTAAAACCACCTGGTAGAGAAATGTTTCCATCTGTAACACCCACATGCAAATCTGTAATTTTCCCTGAAAGTGAAGCTGAGAATCAGTGCTGCAAACTAGGCTACCTTCAATCCTGGGCTGATCAGAGGCCGGATATGTGCTGTCTCATGAATCATAAGGGCTAAAAAGGGTGCAGAATTTCTCTCCTGTTCTGGATGTCCTGGTAGCAATGAAAGTTTCTAAAACAGTACTTGTAATTTTCCTTTGTAGTACTCCTCATAGCAGAAAACCATAGGAGGAAATTTTGGTTAAATGACTATATTCTTCACACAGTGGTCATAAAATTTTGGGTCCAGGAGAATTTGAAGTGCTTCTATGAATGGACTATATGGATTTCAGGAGAAGTGGAAGCAGTTAGGGTCATTGGTAAAGAGGCTGTGTCCCTTTCCTTTGGATCTGTAGCTCTCTGTCTTCCTGGTCCCTGTTTCTGACTCTGAGCTAAAAGCCTTCTTGTAAACCCTCTCTGCCAGTTCATGCTGACATCAGCACGTACTGCAGCGTGCCAGCCTGCGAACAGGGCGCTGTTACAGGGTGCAGGACTATGGACACCGAGCTGTTTTCACTGCTTGCACTGGAGCATTACAAATGCATCCTTTGGTTTGAGACCACCTGCTTGCTGCTTTCCAGGAACTTGCCCTATATGTCAGTTTGTTGGTCAGCTGAGTTTCCTTCAGCAGTGTGAGGCTAACAGGGCTTGTCACCCCCTTAGGATAAAGATGTATATCTTATACTGGCCGGTGTGACTTTCTTTTTCAAGGCACACCTGGTCAGCAGCAGGGACCTCACCTTTCCCACACCATTCCAACATCAGATTTCACAGTGCTGTGGATGGTGTTTGTGGAAGGGGAACACTTTGCTGTTCCTATGACTTGTTGAATACAACAGAGTAATGTGTTGAGGAGTTTGGGCTTTTGTGAAGGTTCCTTCTTTTGCATGTTTTATGAACAGATGTACCTCGGCTTGAGGAACACTTTGCCATTAACTGATTGCCTTGAAATTGCCTTCACATCCAAAGGCAGGTTCTGCATTCCTTCTGTAATAGGGACAGTGCCACCAGGTATTCCTGAGACCATATCCATCGCTTCATTCAGTGAACTGTGTGGTCCTAGTCTGTTGCATGGCACTGAAGACTCAAATCCACATAAACCCTTTGATGCTTGCCAGGCACTGAGTAGAAACTGAAACCTCTTCAGTGCAGCCACACAGTCTGGGATCTCTATCTCATCTTGGAGCTTCAGAGCTTTGTGTTTTGTTCCTCTGTGGCTGGGAGAGCATCACTTTCCTATTTGCCACATCTTTGCAAGCTGCATGGAGAGCAGTCTGTTGGGTAGATGGGGCTTTACCATGGTATACTCAACTCTCATCCACTCTTGTTTCGTTGTTTCACATTGACTTTGTCAGATTTTGTGCATATCTCTGAAGACTTTAGTCTCTGTCATCTCTTTTAATAGTACTTGGCCTTAGACACTTAAGCTTTTGCTGTTCTTGTATGAATAAATGTTTGCATAGAACAGTAGTAAAATGGCCTCCTCTGCAGACTAATTCACATCGGAGGCAGTTTTTCCTGTTTTACTGGGTAGATACTCCTGTAGCTGGAAGGGAAGCGTTTCATGTTGAGTGGCTGATGTCTAGCCTGAAGTGCAGATATTGCCCAACAGGTGACTGATGTGACTAAAAAATTGTGAAGAAGCATGAAAGGGTAAGTTTTCAATGAGACTGAAGAGAGAAACAAACTGTCATTTGCAAAAGAGTGTGTGTATGTCTGTGTATGTAAAATTGAAAGGAAAAATAGTTTAAAGGTTTAGAGAGTACATTTAAACACTAGGTAGCCTGAGACAACTCTTTTACCTGTGGGTATAAGGTACCTTGAACTGAAAAAACCACAGTTATGTACAGCAAACTTCAATCACAGAGAAATCACAGAATTATATATGTGTGTGTACTTAAGATGAAGTTTGCTTATATGTAGTTATGTGCCTTATCTCATTGCGTTTGCCAGGTACTAAGTGGAAACTATGGCAGCTGAGAACACAGCTAGTTGAGTTCCAGCTCTGTTCAAATTTTGGCCAGTATTTAGGAAGTGGTTCCTAACTACCGTGGCATTCATGTTTGCTGGAGCAAACTTAAGTGGGGATAAAAGCTCTTACTAAGCTTCTGTTGGGACATAAGAAGACTGTGAGATTGTTGGCTGAGGTAGTGGCAATAGTAGGAAAGTTAACTAAGACATGGGAGGTGCTGTGTAGTTTTGTAACTCAAATTGAGTAGCTTCAGTAGAGAGGGTAGCACGTACTTGAAACCTTCCCATCTTAAAAGTTACCTCATGGTTTTTCATGGCAGTTAATAATTTGAGAGAATTTGATGCTAACACCCTATTTTGACCACCTAGTATGGCACCTAAACAGGATTTTAATAGAGCTCAGGTCTCTAGAATCAATAGGGATATTGCAGCTGCTCATGTTTCAGGGCTGCCAAATCTTCGTCACTTGCAGTTGGTGAGACTATCTGTTTCAGGGATTGCAAAGTAACTTCTCTATATTTTTCTTGGGGCACCTGGAAGCTTCCAGCCTTCACTACTGTGTACCTGAAGATTAACCAATGACCAGGAGGCTTGTGCTCTCAGCCAGTTTCCTGGAGACAATGTCTTTCCTTCTTTCTTTCTAGCGCTTGGACCACACCTATCATTGTCGGAAAACACTGAATACTGCTCAGAGTGGCAGCTGCTGCCATCCTCATTTTGTATAGTACTTATGGGCAACAGGAGGAAGCACTGTTCCAAGACCTTCCTAGCCTGTATACTGTAAGTCCCCTGAAAATAACTGCCCTTCCGTAAAAAGTAGGGAAGGAAAAGGTAAGATCATTCTTCCTCCTTTCTCTTGAAACTGGGCCACTTTCCAGAAATAAAAATGAGAGTGAAGGGGCCATCTTGAGAAGTCTGTCTTTATCTTATCTTTAGGATCAAGGGTCGAAAGCCTATCTTTAATCCCACTGAGAAAAAATGGAGGAATTTAGAGTTCTGGGAATTGGTTATGCATTTGGCACCAAGGAATAAAAGGATAAAATAGCTAAACAATACCAAGACTCTCACCTCTGATTCGGCCTTCTTCTTATTTATTCTTTCCATGGCTGCATGAATCTCACTTTCTCTGCAGTGAAGCAGGAGGAATGGAGGCTTCTGCTTGAGAGTCTTTATTTCTTCCTTTGTACCTAAAGCAATTTGGAACCACCATGTTTCAGACTCTATGGTGGTGCAGGGAGCAGTGTGCAGGTTGCTTACTGTGTGCATGGGTATTTTAAGCTTCTCAAATCACCCAGAAAGACTGTTCAAATATTACATTGCACCTCTTTCTGGCAGTGCCAACTCTGGTCCTGACACTGAAGTATAAAAATCTATGATGAAATGATTTTACTTCTGGAGATTGTCTGGTACAGCCCCCTACCCAGAGCAGGGCCACCTGCAGCAGGTAGCCCAGGATAAAGTGCAGGTGGCTTTGGAGTATCTTGAAGGATAGAGACTCCACAACCTCTCTGGACAGTCTTTTCTAGTGTTCAGCTACCCTCACAGTAAATTTCTGTGTTTCAGTTTGTGTCCATTGCTTCTGATCCAGTCACTAGGCAGCTCTAAGGAAGAGTTTGGTTCTGTCTTCTTTAGTCCTTCCCACTGGAAATTTACACATGTAAAATCCGTCTTCTTTCCTCAGGTTGAACAGTTCCCCACTCTCTCAGCCTTTCCTCATGTGATGTGCTCTCTTCCCATGTCTGTATTTATGGCTCCTTGGTGCACTGGCTCCAGCATGTCTTTCTTTTATCGAGGAGCCCAGAGGCAGATTTATCATCCGGACGTAGCAGAGAGCAAAGATCACCAGTTTCAGTCTGCTGGTGATGCTTTTCCAGTGCAGCCCAGGATGGCATTGGCCTTCTTTGCTGCAAGCGTATGTTGCTGGCTCACGTTCAGCTTGGTGTTGACCAGGAATTCTCAGTTGCTTCTCTGCAGAGCTTCTTTCCAGTTGGTTTGCCCCCTGGGATTATTCTCCTTGTGCAAGACTTGGCATGTCCTTATGCTGGATGTTTCCGACTTACAGGAGAGACCAGTATCTAAACATGTTCTCAAATCATTCAGGGAAAGGATTGCTTTAGTCACTGCTCCTCACCCTTTTCTCTTTACTGCCCAAGGCCTTTGCTCAGAGAGGAGCAGAGAGAATTGAACAGTGCAGAAACTGTTGTGGCCTTTTTGGCCAATGGAAACATCAGAAGGAATTTACCAACATTTGAAGCTTCAAGTTTTCATCAGTCTGAGAGGGCAAGTATGGCCATAAATGTGTTTTGATAAAGCAGACAACTTGTGGTGACCTCAGAATTGCAAGGAGTGTTTTCATGCCTTTCAGGGTATTTCAGAGAATTGATAGTCATTTTTTCACTTGAGGGTGGACTGAGTTTTCTAAGGAGACTGAGGAGTCCAAACATATTCACAACTGAACACAGTCACTAGCAAGGCAATTATAAGACAGTCGTTGACTGATCTACTGGGCAGCCATCTCGCTGCTGAGGAGGAGCAGGAGACTGTCAGCAGACATCAGCAGACTGATAGGCATTTCTTAAAATCTACAGAAGAACGGGAGGTGATAGGTGTTGACAGACACTAATAAACATTCCTACCATCTTTAAGACATGGGCATCAGATCGGCATTTGTTGAATTTTTGGAACATCTGAGATGCAAGTTGTTGTCCAGAGCTCTTTTCTGCCCCCAGTTTAAGTGGTTTTTTTGGAATGCACAGGGCATTATTTCTGTGCATGCGTCTTCCCACATGATTCTTCACTTGATGCAAGATTCTGCCAGAGCTTCATTGCCAGCCTTGTCTGACATTGCAGTAATACTTTCTAACTAAGAAGTCTGTCATTCTTCAAGTTCAGGGGCATTATCTGTGCCCTGCAGAAGGGTGAAGACAAAGACTGTGTGAAAGAACATCATCTCTGGGCAGGAACTTCTCAAAGTACAGAATTATTATAAACCTTATCTTAAAAGGAATTATGCAGAAGAGGCTTCTTCTGAGAGGGAGAGGGTACTATCCTGTTGTTTATTTTTCTGGAAAATAGCAGAGGGAGAACAACATTAAGAGAGATTTGAAATCTCAGTCTTGTCAATAACCTTTTGTTTCTCAAGACCCATACAAAGAGTTTTTTGCATCCTTGGATAGGAAAAAGCATCTAACAAAGATGTAGCATGCTTCCTTCATTGAGCATTTACTAAGCATTTTAAGACTTGAGAATAATGCCTTAAGAAAAGGCTATTTAAAAATACTGCTGCCCTTGTATTCAAGCTTGTTGAAATGCAGGCTTTATTGAAGGTGGAAAATGACAAAACTGAAATTCTGTTTTGGGTTGCCAATAGTTAGAGCCAATTATAATTTCTAGCTCATTTTACCTTCTCCTCTGCTCTACCCAGTGGTGGCTGCTGCATTTGTCTACTCCCCTGGGCCTATCAGTTTTAATTAATAGATGTTAGCATGCAATTACATTTTAAGGGAAAAGGCTTGCATGCCTATAGTCTGACTTCAGTTCCCTGCAGTGATAAAACATGTAAAAAAATCTTAAGTCATCAGTTACAAACACAGAGTGAGTAGTTTCATTCTGCTTTTTGAAAATACTTGCATAAATTTAAAATTACTGAAATGATTTACACCTCACCAGATTTACACCTCTGTATAATTTGCCTCAGTCAAATCCAGGTATTAGATCTGTAAGGATGAAGATACCTTATCAGATATCTACTTCTTTCAAGAATTATGGTTGTTTTATCCCTTATTTTATACTTCACAGGTACGGTAAAATGTTACGCAATGTTTATAGTGTAGCTTAGTTTGGGAATCTAGACAGTAAATGTTAGTCAGGCTAACTTTTGATATTCACAACAAGCAGCAGCAAAGAATACCACTATGAGTTTGATTTAATGGTTTCTTAGATAAGACAATTGATAGGATAGCGTTGTAATTCTTTGTACTTAGAACTGAAGTAATCAAAATTTGATTGCATGTCAGATACTTATATCCAGAGAGAGTTTTAAACAAGAAAGCCATGTTCCAAATATATTTTATGGCACTGTTACAAAGGCAAGAAGAGCTAGTTGCAATTTTCAGAATAATAACACACAAAACCATTTGTACAGTTGCCACTTCAGAGGCATGAAGAGACGCGACATGATGAGTAGCTGTTTCCAGATAGTTCTAGATTGAATTAGAACACCTATTTAGTTACAAATTTCTGAGTTTCTTCACATCATGTGTGTCTCATTTTCAGTGTCAGGACTTTGTACACTTTGCCTATGGTAAGCACTGTTCATACTTTTGAAGATAAGGGAATGTACCTGTCTGTATATGGAGCTTTTTCAGAGATCTGTAATAAAAATGTAGTGTTGGAAATCTCCTGATGTTTTGGTCTGCTTTCCTATTTTAAGGCCTCCTGGAATCACTGAAGATCAGTATATGCCCTGAGAGTTGCTTGTTGATCAAGGATGAACCTAGGAGATAGAGCTATACTTTTTAGTGTTGACTGTGGTTGATTTAAGAAATTAACTGTTTCTAATTTTGAGGATCTGAGGTGTAACCAAAAAAGAATTTTCTGTGTATTTCGGGCTTTAGATAAACACTAAATTCTAGTAAATTTTTAGAATGGTTGTTTAAATGCCTTGCATCAAAATATAGTTATTTACTTTAAGATCCTTAACTGAGAGTTACTTTTTGAACTTCATTATATGAAATTTATTAGGACATTGCTCATGAATGGAGCGCAGCCTAACAACACTATTTTAGTGTAAGTACTATTATATTGCAGGGAAAAGGGGTACTACTCTTTTAGCAAGAAGCAGAGCATTCTGTTTGTTCTGAAAATTGCTAATGGAAGTCTTCACACGCTTGAACGACCTGAGTGTGAAGTGTCTTCTCAAGTGTTTCTCTAGGTTACCAGTACTGCATACTCTGATTTGATCAAGGTATTTATGTATCCAAAACTCTGTCTACATCATATGCTAGCAAGTCTAATAAATGATGATACCTTTTTTTTTGAACTTTGTTTGGACTGTGAGCTTAGCAAGCACTAAAAATCTTGTAGCCACTGCTCATGAGGATTTTGTCTGTGTTTTTGTAAAACATGTATTAGTTTTTGAAGTCTTTGAGTATACTGGGAAGAGTTCAAAATAATATCCATAAACTAGGATTTTGTAATACTGCTATTGATACATTGCTCTTTTTCCAGATATATAGAACAGATATTTAGACATTTAGATATTTAGAAAATCTGTGGTCCTATACTATACAAACAATCCAAAGTTTTCACCGTGAACTATTTACATCTCTGGGTAATAATCATGTTAAAGATTGAATGTTTAGTAATAGGATTTTCAAAGAAATGTCAACGAAGCAGTTTATATAAGAAAAGGCCAATTTGGGAACTGGATGATTGAATATGTTTACTTGTGTTTTGAGCCATGATTTTTTAGTGTAACTGTTTTCTTTTAGTGATTTCATTGGTCTTGGAAAAAGCATCAAGAGCTATGCAAAACCACATGTAATAGCTGTTTGAACTTTCTCATCTTTTTTCTTTGCGCAATTTCTTTAGCACTTGCAAGTTCTAAGAAAGCAGAGAAATTTATCATTTATATTCATTATTCTCTAGGTTTTTAGTTAGCCTTTTATATGAAGTTATTTTCAAAGTAAAGTCATTGCACTTTTGCTTATTTGTAGTATTAACTTTAGAATCATTTTGACATTTGACATGAGGAGACTAAATTTTGTACTGTTTAAATGATATTGCACAGATACAGATGAAAAAATGTGAAAACATGAGCAGTAAAAGAATGTGAAAAACCTATGAGTATTTTAGTTGCTTTAAGTGATAAGTCTCCTTGGTACTGTTATTTATTGCAGGAAGTTTGACATGGCACGATGAACTTCTGCTATACAGTTTCATGTTCTGCTGGTCATGTGTTTTTAGCTATAGATGTAGAATGGGAAGGCAGCTGTTTGATGGAGTGCATGGAGCATGAGCTGAGGCAGTGTAGAAGAAAGGACAGAATTTATGAGGGCTCTAGATCATCCTAGGTTAACTCTATTGATTTTGGCCCAGGATGCTACCTGCAAAGTGTCAGGGTAATGGGCTTGCACTTTATGGATGAGAATTAAAAGAAGCTTTATATGTATATATGTGCTTGTACTTAAGAATGTGGAACCAGGCTGTACAAAAGTATGTACAAGTTGCATTGTGGACTTAAATTGCAATATTATGTTGCTTAGCATTGCTGTAAACACGCAGAGTGCATTGGTGAAAGTTGTTCAAGAGCTGAAAATTAGGAACAATTTTGCCTGCAGTCATATCTTAAGGACAAGTTACGCGGTTGCTGCTGTGGACCAGCAAAACATTATTTTTCTGTGGTCCTGTGTCTCTGCTGAGTTTGATTAACTGTGGTGACTCTCTGCCTTGAACAAGTCTCACTGGAAGCTCATCTGTTAACTGGAGTAAAACCGAAGCATTGTTCAGCCTATTTAAATGGGATACATCTGTGTAAATCTTCGGTTTTGCAGACCAAAGCACATTTTACCCAAATGCATCCAAGCCTTACATAGAAAGTAAACCTAGAGAAAAGTGAAATCAGGGCATGGCTACCTACTTTTCTGAAGAAAAAAGAAAAGAAAAGAAAAGAAAAGAAAAGAGAAAAGAAAAGAAAAGAAAAGAAAAGAGAAAAGAAAAAAGAGAAAACACCACAAAAAAAAAAGCAAAAAAGCACCCTATTTTATTTATCACTGTTCAGAAGTGTATCTGTATTTTTTAATTGCTTTGTGTTCTGCATACCCCTAACTTCCTGCAGTCTTAATAGTGTATTTTGTTTTCCTTTGGTTTCTCCAAGAAGCCGTTTTTCAATATACTCACAGAAAGGAACTGTATTTACTTAAAGGTGGAAATTGCAGAATTATATGAATTGATTCTGCTAGTGTATATGTAAAAAGTGTGTAAATTCCTTTGAGGTTAAATGCACCATACATTTTTCTTGTATTTCAGACCAAAATTAGATATTGATTTTTTAATGAGAAATCTATTCTAAGAATATAGAATGTCACTAATATATTATGATTCTTGTATTTTGTGTTTTTAGATGATTTGATATTGATTGTAGTTTTTAAATTTAAAAGCTCTCACTTTTTCAAGCAAAATATCTTCATAATTTATCTTGCAAGGGGTTTTTTTTCTTTCTTCATCAGCTTAAAGCAAAACATCACCCCTTAAAAAGGTATTTTCAAACAACTATCCACTCACTATTAAAAATCTATCAACTCAAGTTCTTAGGAGTTGACTAGTCGGTTCAGGGATTCAGCAAGGATTTACAGGTTTGTCCACTTGTAGCATCCCTTTTCTGGTGGGCCTGTTTCAAGTTCTAAGCTTGTCCCCCGTCTGACCAGGTTTATGCAGTCCATGTAGAAAAGGAGCAGGGGAGTTCTGGTTACATGGCTGGTGAGATCATGCTCTGTCTTTCATTCAGCCAAGGTGATCTGATTCTTTCTTTTTTGTTTTTTTGCTCTGTATGGGATCAAAAGGAAAAAGACGGAGATTTCCGTGATGTAAAGTAAAATTAACAACATGAACAATATGACGGAAGAATCTTGAGGAGAACAGCAGCAACAGAAATGCTGTTTATAATGGAAGGGGTTTGCCCTCTTAGTTTTTTATGGGGTTTTTGGTTTGGGAGTGTTTTCAGCTCTATCCTTGAAGAACTTATGGTTGTGTGTTTTTTTCTGACTGCATAAAGTGTTTGCCATATTTCTCTGAAATCAAGACCTCGACAGAGTGATTCATGGGTTTTGTCTCATTCTGTTGGATTACTGCAAGGTATTGTACTGGGATTAGCCTTGAAACTTCCTGTCTCATACTGTACCTTTATACTTTTCCCTTTGCTTCCTAATACTTTTCATCTTAATACAGAGCTTTCCTTCCCGTGTTCTGGTAGACTAAGACCACAGAAGAAAGCCTTCTTATAGTAGAAAAGGCAGGTAACTTTAACATACAGCTTTAGTGAAGAAGACTTAAATTTAAAAGCTTTCTATGAAAGCCAAAGTTTGATGAACTTTCTGTGAGGGCAGCTTGCTAGTTATGTGAAAGTTGCAGAAGTGGAAACAAGTAGTCTTCCTGGCAATTTACTTAATGGTGTGAAATACCAGGTGTTAAAATTTGAAGACAGGCACTTGCATGTCTGGAATTCATAAATAAACCAAGAAAATCAATAAGTGACTTTGGCAACTGCCACCCTTTTGGCTCCTTTGTCAGAGGCCAAGAAGTGAATGAACAAGAAAATTAAAAGTGTTTTCCCTGAAGGAAAAGGAAAAGTACATTTTCCTCAAGGCTAAAGCTGAGGTGACAGAGAGTACAGGAAAGCTTTTATTGCTGTGTCCCCTGCTGGGTTCACTGTGGCTGGATGCTGGGTGGCCACCAAAGCTGTTCTGTTGCTCCCTTCCTCAGCTGGGAGAGAAAATAAAAGGAAAGGCACACTGGCCCAGATAAGGGCAGAGGGAGATCACAGGGGGAGAGCAGTTACTGTCACACGCAAAACAGACTCAGCTTGGGGAAATTAATTTAACTTACTGCCAGTCAGAGTAGGATAATGATAAATAAACCCAAATCTTAAAACACCTTCCCCCACCCTTCCCTTCCTATTGGGCTCAGCTTCACTCCTGATTTTCTCTATCTTCTCCCTCAGAGCAGCATAGGGATGGGAAATAGGGGCTGCAGTCAGTTTATCATGTTGTGTCTGCCATTCCTTCCTTTTCAGGGAAGAACTGCTCACAGTCTTTCCCTGCTCCAGTGTGGAACAGATCATCTTGAGTGCCATCATGCAGTGTGTGTAGGACAACCAGGGGATCAGGCCAGCCACCCTGGGTTTAGGAAAAACAGGTCTTGCATGACCAACCTGGGCTCCTTTAATGGCCTGCCTAGTGGATGAGGAAAAGACTGTGGATGTAGTCTACCTGGACTTCAGTAAAGCCATTGACACTGACTTCCTCTGGAGAAAATGGCAGCCCATGGCTTAGACAGGGGGCCTCTTATTTGGGTTAAAACTGGCTGGATGGCAGAGCCCAGAGAGTGGTGGTGAATGGAGTAACATCCAGCTGATCGCTGGTCACCAGCAGTGTGCTCCTGGACTCAGTATTGGGGCCAGTCCTGTTTGATGTCTTTATCTGGATGAGGAGATTGAGTGTACCCTCAGTAATTTTATAGCCAATGCCAAGTTGGGTGGATGTGCTGATCTGCTGGAGGGCAGGAAGGATATGGACAAGCTGGATCAATGTGCCACAGCCAACTGTATGAGGCTCAAAAAGGCCGAGAGCTGGGTCCTTGGGTCACAGCAATGCCCTGCAGTGCTACAGGCGGGGGGAAGAGTGTCTGAAAAGCAACTCAGGTAAAAGGATCTGGAGCTGCTGGGCAACAGTGGCTGAACATGAGCCAGTGTGTGCTCAAGTGGCCAAGAAGGCCAATGGCATCCTGGGCTGTATCAGCAATAGTATGGCCAGCAGGACCAGGGCAGTGATTGTACTCCTGTACTTGGCACCGGTGAAGCCACAGCTGGAGTCCTGCATCCAGTTCTGGGCCCCTCTGTTCAGGAAGGACATTGAGGGGCTGGAATGAGTCCAGAGATGGGTAGTGGAGCTGGCAAAGGGTCTGGAGCACAAGTCCTGTGAGCAGCAGCTGAAGGAGCTGGAGTGTTTAGCCTGGAGAAAAGGAGGCTCAAGGGTGATCTTACCACTCTTTACAACTGCCTGAAAGGAGTTTGCAGCCAGGTGGGGGTCGAGCTCTCCTCCCAAGCAACCAGTGACAGGAGAAGAGGAAATGGTGTCAAGCTGTACCAGGAGAGGTTCAGACTGGACATCAGGAAGAATTTCTTCATGAAAACAGCGGTTAAGCATTGGAGTGAGCTTCCCAGGGAAGTGTTTGAGTCATTGTACCTGGAAGTGTACGAGAAAGGACTGGATGTAGCATCTAGTGCTAGGGTTTAATTGACAGGGTGACATTTGGTGAAAGGTTGGACTCAGTGATCTTGGAGGTCTTTTCCAACCTTAATGATTTTATGATTCTGTGATTATCCCAGCAGTGCTAACACTGCCACTGATGGGCTTGGCCTTGGCAAGTGATGGGTCCATCTTGGAAGGCAGCTGGCATTGGCTCTCTTGGATATGGAGAAAGCTTTGAGCAGCTACTTACAGGAGTCACTCTGTAGATCCCCAGCTACCAAAACCATGCCACTCAAACCCAATGCAGTTGCATAGTTTGACAGAATCTAGCAGCCTGCAAGTTTTATACTGTGAAGTTGGGCGTTTTTTATTTGGTAGTAAAATATCCTTTGGAGAGCTGCATGCCAGGGCTATCACCATCCTATTTTTATTAGTTCCCCAAATACGTTTTGTTTTATGTTGTAAGCCTGAAAAGTGCTACTGGAGTTTGTTCTCTAGAAGACAGTTCTAATCATGCCCATATTAATATGGTTCTTCCCAGCTGAATTCAAAAACAGTTTATCAAGTTATAATATATGATGTTTTATCTATTTTATTTTTCATTAAGGCTTTCAACTTTACTTACCCTCCAGATGTTTAAATCATGGTGGTTACATGGATATATATTATATTTATATCTGACTTATTACGTACAGTGTGCCTAGAACATCGGAGTTCAATCTGTAATATTTTAGGAACATGTGCATTTTCTTCTTCTTCATTCCAGGCATTATAATTGTATTCTTAATAAAATAAAATCTTAGCCAAATCAAGCTGAGTTAAGGAGCCTTTGTGAACATAATAAATTGCTTTTCTGTTTAAGGTGAGCTGCCTGCAAAATTGTAAGGAAAATGCAATGTTGTTCAGTGCAAATGTCATGCTCAGTTCATAAAAAGTTGCTGAGAGGACAGACTGCAGTCAGTGTTCAGAGATAAAGCACTGCCCAGTCATGGCAGAGAGTATATCTGCACTGTCCCTGGGAGTGTGGTGACAGCACTGAAGCTGGGCTGTTGTTTCCCAGGAGGGGATTTTGGTGTCTAAACACAAGTGTCAGCTGGTATTTGAGATGTCCAATGGTACTATTCCTTGACTTTAGGAGTGAGGAGTGGGTGGGAAGCTGGCTGCTATTGTAAACCAGGTTTTGTAGCTGTGGGCAGCAGGGAGTGGAGGGAGCCTGGAAGCAGGTGTTGGATTCTGGAGCTGACCAACATGGAGCTCCCTTGAACACATCCTGGGTATTTCCTCAAGAGGAAGGGGTCCCTAGACCCTTCATGTTTCATTGCTGGACACAGACAGCAATGGCAAAGGTTTCAGCTCAGTCAACAATTCTGACTGGGTTTTCAGACCTGTGTAGCAGTGTGCCACTTTCTTCAGATCCCTCCTGCATAATTTTCGAGATCACTATCTTTCCTTTGGGGATCTTTCCTTTCTCAAATAGTATTATGGCTGTTGAGGTTAGAACATATTTCCTTCCACATGAGAAGCAGTACCTTTAGAATGTGAATTTTCATTAAACTGCCATCAGTGAAACTGAGATTCTTTGATAACATCCTTGGTTTTTTTTTTTTTTGCATTAAACTTAAGCTTCATGTTAGCTAAGGTGTTTTAAATGCCCTCACAAGGTAACCACCAGATTAATGAGAAAAGTCTGCAAAATAGTCAGCATTTTGCATTGTGCTGGCAAGGCTATTCACTAGAAAAGCTGTGGTTGCTTAGCTGCTGTGGGAGAAGAGAAATGAAGAGAGAGGATGAGAGTGCAGTCTATGGCCTTATGAGGGACAGCAGGAAAGGGGAAAGGACACAGGTAAGTGGGAAACTGTAGGAAAGTACACGTCCCTTAAGGCACAAGAAGTTGGACTCAGAGGGGATTACAGGCAGTGCTGTGGGGATCAGAAGAGGAGGAATATATGACATATATGACAGAGGAGTGAGATGTTAGGGGAAGGCTGGAATTAGCTGGAATGGGAGTCTGGAAGAAGGCGGTGAGTGATGCAGCTGGCTATTTGTCTAGTACAGAACAAGCGTAAAATAGCACTTCTGCACACTGAGAATTGGATAATGAAAAGTGATGGATCCTCTGGTAGCAGACCTGGGACTTCCTTATTTATGTGTGTTTCCCTTTGGGCTTGAACTGGAGAGGTTAAGCACACAAATCAGAAGGAAGTGAACATTTATTTTCAATGTGATAATAAATAAATTAGAAGGGAAGTAGAAAACACAAAGGTTTAGAAATTCTCAGAGTGTAAGCCAGCCTCATGACTGTGAAGAGAAGGGTCTGAGTCATTAGGTTCAGACACTTGAGGCTTGGCAGAACTGCTTTCACAGATCTCAGCATGCTCAGGTGGTACAGCAAGAGCATCCAGAAACACAGGATAGTTTATCCTTCCTGAAGAAGGAAGTGCACAGCTCAGTTCATTTGGATTCAACATTCCCAGAAAATAATGATTTTATAATATTATCTGACTACTCTTTGGATGCCCCATACCTTCTCAGTAAAAGATAGATCCAAGTAAGAGATCTGGTCTGATTTAAAAAGAGGATGGTTAGGTCTCTTTGTTTATAGCAGAGGACTTGGAAACCAAGCTTAACCACATCTGAGAGTTCCTAAACCTGATGGTAGTAATCCACGTTATTATTTTTCAAAGCAATTTGCTATGTTAATTCAGTCTCAGAATTTTGGAGCTTTTTTGAAGCTCCAGAATTGGTTTTGAGTACTTGGAATTTGCTTTAATCTTTTTACTCATAAGACAAATGCCTCTTCTGTTTAGGAAAGGGCCCTTGGTATCACAGGAGTTGTATGATGGAGTTTGTGGAAATGCCCTGAACCAGGAGATTACCTCCCTAACAGAGTAAGCAGAGAGGAGTGAGATGAGATTTAAAGAGCACAAGTAGATCTGCTGTAAGGCAGCTCTAAATGTTTTGTTAGTCTCAGGGTTTATAGGCAGGGTGCCATGTCCCCTGCGTCTGTCCAGCCTTGTCATCTCCAGCCTGACATATTGGAGGTTATGTGCATGTACAAAATAATCTGTGCAGGCTCGGTGCCTGAGGGAACGGTGTGTGTTTGTGTGTTTTTGTCTTTAATTAAAGGTGGCATCTCTGCTTTTTTGGGTAGGTGAAGAACGGAGCTAAAAAGAATTGATTAAATGGAAAGAAAAGGAGTAAAGGATTGTTGACATTTGAGGAAAGTACATCTAAAGCCTCAGCAGGTGAGGAGAAGGGTGAATAATGGGGACCAAAGAGTTCACTGTACAGTAGAGACCTTAATCAGAATGTGTAAAGGTCCCTGCTTTGCTAAATCAGCAGCTGCTCTTGGCTGGGAAAACTCCTTGGCACTTTTCTGTAGTTTTTCCCCCACTACCACACTCTGGAGTGTAGGGATAACTCTTTGGTCTCCAAGGCAGTGTGTGGAGGACTTTCTGGTGTGTGCGTGGCTGTGCATATGCCTATCATATACAGGAGTTCGGTAGACAGCATTAGAAAACTTTGCTTCAGATTTTAAGATAAACCACATAGATGTATAATCTCATAGGCTGCATAGCATCATTTGGGATGAGGAAGCATGCTTTAAGGCAGTCTTATTTTACTCCTGCTCTGGTATCATGGGCCTGGTTGGCCACTTCTAGCACTGATCCCACCACCTGGAATGTCTGACTGTTCCTCTCTACATTCTCCCCAGTGGTAAAATGGAAAGGAAGTGGAGAGAGGAAGCAGCATGTAAATCCTATAGAGGTAACATAGAAGTCTCTGCCTTGATCCTGCACTGTGTGATCCATCCTCTGAAACAGCTGGAAAGGGGAAGGGGAGCATTTTCAGCTCTTTGTTGCCTTTCCTCCTCCAGTATAGAAACTCCTATTTGGCTACAGTGTAAATCTTATTTTTGCAATTAAAGATTGCCACATATTAATACTGAGATTAATGCATAACTAAACCTTGACTCTCCTGGGCTGGTCTAGCTCTTTCTTTCCTAGATCTTGGAGAAAGTAATGAGTTTTCCAAAGTGATAAAAAAGAGATAAGCAATAGTGTTATCTTGTATCCTGGCAGCCAGAATATGGAGAGGGAAGAAGCAAAGAAGTATATCAGTGCTACATTTGGGAGGGCTGACAGCAGGACACAGTCTTGGACTAAACTTCAGTTTTGGTTGTTTTGAATGACCTTAAGGATTATAGGATGTGGACTTTGATATGAAACAGGTGTCTGCCCCAGTGTGCTTTATAAGGCATGCACAATGAAATGTCATACTGAAATAGATGTAATCATGTCTTCACAGCTACACAAGCAAATGCTACTGTTCACAGAGTGCTGCTGACCACAAGCATGCACCTTTAGAAGCAGCAGCCCTGCACCCCCTGCTCCTGATTGTGGGATATTCATTAGACTTAAAAAAAAAAAAAAAAAACCCAGAAAAGAAAAAGAAAAAGAAATTAGATGAGGGAGGGGAAGAGAGACAAAAGTTAAGTTGGAAAAGAAGGTTAAGAAGGTTGAGGAACCTAGGACACTTTGGGGTTGTACTAAGAAAGGGAGGAAAGAGATGGGTATTTCAAATCTCTAATATGTTGTAGCTTGGGAATGACAATTTTGTATTTCTTCCCCAAATTACAGAATAAACACTTTGGTAGAAACAAAACCTGACATCAGCTACCTGGTTTATCAGTGATATCTTGCTCCTGTACCAACATGTCTATTAATTTTGAATTTGTAATTTCAAGAAGTCAGGATATGTAGTTATGCTATGATCACTCCCATATCTTGGAATCAGATAATCACAGAAACATAAAATGGGTTTGAAGGCACCTTAAAGACCATCAAGTTCCAATCCCTCTGCTATGGACAGGAACACCTTCCACTGGACCAGGCTGCTCAAAGCCCCATTCAACCTGGCTGTGAATGCTTCCAGGGGTGGGGGATCCAGAACTTCTCTGGGCAACCTTTCCAGTCTCTCACCACCTTCAAAGCAAATTATTTCTAGCTAATATCTCATCTAAACCTGCCCTCTTTCAGTTTGAAGCCATTCCCCCTTATCCTGTCACTACATGCTCTTATAAAAAGTCCATCTCCAGTTTTCTTATAGGCTCCCTTTAGGTACTGGAATGTTGCAGCTAGATCACCCCAAAGCCTGCTCTTTTCCAGGAAAAACAGTCCCAGTTTTTCCATCTGTTCCACGTAGGAGAGGTGTTCCATCCCTCTAATTTACTTGGTGGCCCTCCTCTGTACCTGCTCCAACAGTTCCTTCCTGTGCTGGGGACCCCAGAGCTGGATGCAGCAGTGCAAGTGGGATCTCACCAGAGCAGAGGAGAGGGGCAGGGTCACCTCCCTGGCCCTGCTGCCCACGCTGCTTTGGATGCAGCCCAGGATACAACTGGCTTTCTAGGTCAGGTCCAGCCTCTCCCCCAGCAGCACCCCCAAGTCCTTCTCAGCAGATCTGCCCTAGATGTGTTCATCCCCCAGACTGCATTGGTACCAGGGACTGCCCTGACCCAGGTGCAGCAGCTCGCACTTGGTCTTGTTGAACCACAGGAGATTCCCACAGGCCCAGTTCTTGAGCTTGTCCAGGTCCCTCTGGATGCCATCCTGTCCTTCAGGTGTGCCAGCCACACCATTCAGCTTGGTGCCATCTGCAAATGTGCTGAGGGTGCACTGGATCCCTTTGTTTCTGTCATTAATGAGGACATTGAGTAACCCTGGTCCCAACACACAGACCTGCTGGACACCACTTGTCACCGATGTCCATTGGGATGGTCATCCGTTGCGAGAGCACGGTAATTAATGATACTAATCTTCTGAAAACATTTTTTTCTATAATTGAATTAATCTGAAACACCTGAAAGGTAGCAGCCCTTGATATTGAATTGTCTAACCACTATTGATAGGCTATAATCGCATTGCATGGTGGGATCCAGGACTTCTGGAGGGGTAACTTTAAGGCAATTTAATGATTTAATTCCCATGTCTTCAGTACTTTTCATTGAACTTAAGAGATAGGGTTTTGCCAGAAGTGCTAACTGTGATGGGCTTTTGCTAATTCAGCTGCTTGTTTGCCAGAAGTTATAATCAGAATATCTGATTTTTTTGTGGAGGTGCTCTGTGCTGCTGTGATGCTGGGTGTAACTGAAGCTGTAAGACTTGTAGTAATCCTATAACAAGTGGCAGGAACAATTATCAGTCATTGTCATCCAGAAAATTTGTCATTGTTCTGGTAGTGCTACTGAGATTCATACTTCTTGATTTCACTTTAAGAAAGAATCAGTCTGGATGTTAAGTTATTGGACAGGGACTTGAGATACAATTAAGTTTTGTGTGCTGCCACTCTGGGGAAGTTGGAGTCTGCCTGTACCTCAGGTCTGCTTTTGTTAAATTGAGATAATGCTTTTCTCTTCCTTTCAGTTGTCCATCTTCTTTCTTCAGATTGTTTCTTGTCTCAATGTCACTCCTTTCCTATGTGTTTGGATAATCTCTAGGCTTTGGTCCCAAGAATCCATGGTCTCAGTGGAGGTTTCAGAGCTCTATGCTGCAAGGCAAAGCAATAACAATAAAAAATCCAAATAACCAGTTTTGTTGGTGTCTGCAGCTGGATCTGACTTCACCCTCCGTACCAGAATACAAGCTGTGTTTGGGATTCTATCTGGCCTGCTACCTCATGAATAGTGAAGCCTTATGTTTTGCTCTGGGTGATAATTTCTTAAGAATAAGATATGAATACAAATAATTGTGGCAAAGAAAGATATAAATCTATTGTAGATGATAAATGGTACTAGGGATTGCTATTTTACAATGGTGGTTTAACAGCAAGTTCAAGGCCTTGAGCTCATGGGAAAGGTTCAAGTTTGCTGCTTTTAAACTCAGAGGTTTGATGTAGTTAACTCAGTTACCTAATACAGTTAGGTAACACATCTTCCACGTAGACACAATTTTGTCATTTAGCAAAATGTATTGCTGAGAATATCATTGAATCTCTCCACTTGCATTTTCTGTCTAAAGTCAGCCATGCAGTTCAGCGATGTACTCACAAAGAGGCAAAGATCCCATGGTGTGGATTTGACAGGTGGGTTCCCTCCATGTTGTGAAGTTATTTGAGACTGGTGACAGGAAATATTCTTCATTGCATGAGCAGGGAGCATGTTTAACAAAACTCTATTTGCATTAAAATTCCCTCCACAAGAAGATTATAGAATCACAGAATTGTTGGGATTGGAAAAGGCCTTTAAGATCATTGAATCCAACTTAACCCAACACTGCCAAGTCCACCACTAAACCATGTCCCTAAGTCCCACATCTATCACTCACCTGTTTAATACCTCTAGAGACGGTGACTCCACCCCTTCCCTGGGAAGTCTGGCCCAATGCTTGACAACCCTTTCCATGAAGAAATCATTCCTAATATCCAGTGTAAACCTCTTCCAAAACATCTTGAGGCTATTTCCTCTTCTCTTATTGCTTGTTACCCAGAAGAAGAGGCTGACCTCCACCTGGCTACAGCCTCCTTCAGGCAGTTGTTGGGAGCTGTAAGGTCTCTCCTGGGCCTCCTTTTCTCCAGGCTAAACACCCCCAGCTCCCTCAGCTGCTCCTCGCAGCACTTGTGCTCCAGACCCTTCATCATCTCTGTTGCCCTTTTCTGGGAATTCTCCAGCACCTCAACGTCCTTCCTGCAGTAAGGGCCCAAAACTGGATACAGGATTCGAGGTGTGGTCTCACCAGTGCTGAGTACAGGAGACAATCACTGCATGTATTGCTCTTTGGCCGTCTTTGAATTGTTTAAACAATGCAGATTTGCACTATTTATTTGCACTTAACTAAAGTTAAGTGGGGTTTTTTTTACATAATTGTTCAGACTTGGTCCTGTATGCCATGATATTTTATTTTCCTCTAGTTCATATTACTCAAGTCCTTATTGTAAGAAGTGGAAATATCTGCTGATTTTTTGAATGGAAATCCCTACTGCACTGGTGGAGTGGTCATGAGTTTACGTTTTGGGGTTCTGCCTTCAGAAAAATGTCATCCAAAAAGCAGTAGTTCTGATAACAGAGTCCTTTGTTCAGTTCCTCTCTAAGCACATGTTTTTAAATTTTTTAGATATAATGCAATTTTTAAATAATCCAAAAAGTGTTGACACAAAAATTATTACAATAATATTATTAAAAATATTTTTTGCAGACTCTTATATAAACAAATTTAATCAATATTCAGAAAATAAGTGATTTTCATACTGTTTTTTAGCCACATGGGATCTGCAGATAACACTAAGAATAAATGCTTCTTCAGCTTTAACAAAGGAGATTTAAAAAATACTGTTGACATCTTCTGCTAATTTTCCTTTATTGTTTTAGTTCACTGAAAGCTTGGAACCAAGGCCACACTTCTTCATGAGACATTTGATCTTCTGATTTTTTGACATTCTTCATCTGTGGGCCTTGCTTCTTAATGTAAAGCTGTATTTAAATAATATTCTTGCTAATGTAGAATTCAAATTGTATTAGAATGAATAGTTTCATTACTTTCTAGACCTTTTTTGGCCCTTAATCAAACACCATAAACCTTGGTTCAGTGTATAGTAAAGTGCATACTCCAAAATACAATTTTCTTTCCAAGTACAGCTGTTTCAGCCATCTATGCCCTGAAGTAAAGGAAGCTACTGAAAAATTAGTGTCTGTTTTAGAAGCCATTGGCCCTAATGAGTGGTATGCTTTCAGCAGTTTAACAAGTGGCTCAGAAGTTTAAGCCCTGGTGCCTCTAAAAATTCCTCTCTAATAGCCAGCGATAATCTTTGTATATGAGATACATGTTCTGTAAATATCAAGGGATTTTCTTAATTTTTCTATTTAACCTCAGCAGGGAGGGCATGCTGCAGATTAACAGATGTACACTGAGTTACACTCAGCTAAGGGAATGTATATATATATGCTTCTGTGCTGATGGTATTTTGATGATAACAACTTGCGACTGTCTCATTTTAAAGGTTAAAAACCTTGAGTTCTTCAGAGCTCCTGTAAGGAGCCACAGAACTGTGTCAGCTTTTTGAAGGGATTACTTAGCAATGTCCAGAGAACTTAATGTCCAGAAAAACAGAAAAGTGCATGAGAAAGTAATAGAAGTGTAAGGCAAAATATTTAATCTGTGAAAAAGATAACAGTTTGTGACTGGCAATGGACTTTTAAAGGACCCAGTGAGTTCTCATTGCCTTTAGTCCTTCTTTTTTGCCTCCATTGTCAATTTATGCCACTCACACATTCCTTTTCCTACTTGTTTTATTCTGCAGGGAAAATGAAGTACTGGGTGTATGTTGATGGCCTTGTAAGTGCAGAGATTTCATTAGAAATACAATATCTAAAACATTAAATAATCCTAGAAGTTTTTTGAGTTTTTTTTTAAGTACAGTATGGTGATAGAGCAGAATCTTAAGAGTATAATTATTGATCTCTTTGCTTTGAATGGTCTGTGGTGGTGTGTGTGTGTGTGTTTAGAGGTTCAAGTTTGTCTTTTAAAATACATTTTGTTGCATCTAGCACATGGGCTTTCCTGCAGTGAGTAAGATTGCTTAGGTGGGTGTTTTGGTGTATTGGAAATTTCTACGAGGAGCAGGAAAATTGGATTTTGCAATTACTTGTTCCATTACTGTTTGCATACATTTTTACAACTGTAAGAAGCAGAGATAAGAGTGGATGATGTGGTAGCGAGGGAATGAAGAATGTTATGGAAATGGGAAGAGTTTGGGCCTTTTAGTAGCCTCTTTTCATACATTGCTCTATTTTAAGATGATGATTTATTTAAAAATACAACATGTTAAGAAGTGCTAGATAGAGTCTTCTGAAAGTCCTTCACAATTTGCTTAATATTTTAGTGTGCTGTTTGTTCAGCAATTCCCCTATATTTTTAATTTGCCACCAAATTTTCCTTTAGGCTGGCATGGAAAATGTGCATAGGAGTGTTTGTTTTCTACAAGCCCGAAGGACCAGTGAGAAGAATACTCACTACTGCCAGTTTCAAGTGAACATGTTTGAGGTGGAGGCTTGCTTCATTAATGTGTCTTGGTAACCTGTGGCTGAGGGAACAGAGGGATGGGGAAACCTCTATTCAAGAGTTGTTTAAATGTCTTATAAAGCAGTTTTTGAATGTATGTATATACATTTTGAATTTGTGTATATATAACATATCATCTATAAAATATGCATATATATGATTCTATAGCTAGCATCGTTGTATTATCAGTGGTTTCTGGCACAGATATAAGCCATGCTGCTTTCCTGCTTGCCATCTGTCATCTTGACCTCATCTTTCATCACATGTTGTTTCTGCACTCTTGTTCTTTCCCATTTGCTTCTCTCCACATCCAGCTTCATATCTTCTCTTCTCCACAGCCTCAGCCCTCTTGTCCTGACAATTCCTGCTTTTGTTTGTGTAGTCCCACCTCCTCAAAGAACAATCCATTAGACACTGAGAAAGCTGTTGTTCTTGAGACTCCCATCCTTCCTCCAATCACACCACACCTTTGGCTGAGGCAAGCAGCTGTGTGTAACACCATGCATGTTTTAAACAGTCCGCTTCCTTCTGTTGTAACTGTAAAAGGAACAGCTGTGTCTTTGTATTCCCAAAATACAAATTCCCAAAATGTATCCCCTTCCCAAACATGCTAGAAAGTGTTTTGTTTCTAGTGAAACAAAAAAGGAATTTTTAGGTCTATCATTAATGAAGATGAAAGAACCAAACCACTTAGAAATAGCTTTGAAAAGTCATGTCAGGATGAGAGTTACTTAGATCAAATCTTTATGTTTGGCCAAGCTATGATCAGAACAGGACCCCAAATGTGTTCTTTTTTCCTGAGGAACCTGTTAGAGTAGCCTGTGACTGGTAACAAACTCATGAACTTTTTACTTCTGGGGTGTTTACAGGTAAAGCTCAATGGCTCCAGATTCTCTCAATCACTTTATAGTCCTTGTTATAAAAGAAGGGTTGGATATAGCTGGGCATTCCCATTTTCCAGGATGTTCTGAGCTTTTTAAAATCTGCTCCTATAACTTCAAAGGAGGACTGTCAGGGTTTTTTTTTTATTCCTGAATTTTGCACAAAATGAATGCAGTATGCCTATTACTAATGTATTTTAAAATAATTGGAATTAGTTAAATAATTAGGATTAGTCTCAACAATGTCTGATAGAAGAAAACTGAGAAAGGAAGTAGATGCAGAGTGCTCTGATACACAGCTCTACAAATATTAGTGTGTATTCATGTAGGCCTTACATGCAGTAGTCAGTTAGACATGACCTGGGAAGGAGAGATGTCCTTGAAATCTCCAGGTGCACAGTCCTACACTGTGGCGTCCGAAGCGACTGCCTTCACTTCCCAGACAAACCTCCAAAAGAATATTGTTAGTATAAAGAGAGTTATATCTATCAAAATGCTAATTACTCTGAAGAGACTTAATGATGTGACTCCCTTTGCTATTGCTCTAGCAGCCAGGATACTTGTTGGAGTTTTAGGGAGGACTGAACACCTAGACCAATATATGCATAGCAAGTTATAAATTACAGACAAAACCAAATTTGTTTTGAAAGGTGTATTTTTTATGTTCCTAACAGAACCCTTCCTTTTTACTTTTTCTTTCAAATGATGACTATCTTAAGGTGGAAGGACACCCTTGGTGGCAATTGTCAGAGTAGGATGTACTGCCTCTCCAAAACTGGTAAGTTGGTATAACAGTAGGGAATGCTTATTTACAATAACCTTTAAGAAATAAGGAGTAACCACTGCAAAGGTATTACATGAAGAAAGAATTTGAGAAGGCAGATTTAGATAGGGAAATTGTCTCTGGTGGTGCATCTGATGAATGCCTTGCTTACAAGATAGAAACAGTGACGTCTCTATGTTCCCTGTGTACAAGGAAGCCACTGGAATAATTTTGGCAAGGAAATTTTCTGTAGAATCATTTGTTTAATATTTGGTTCATCAGGACCAAAAGGATATTCTGTTGAATTTAATTTATTAACTGTATTTTCTGTCTCTGAAAAATCTAATCCTGAATAAACAGTGGAAGTTTACCTTGTAATATATCATGACAAACATGAAGAGTGTTATGTGTTAAGTGTGATACTCGCTGTAGAGACTCATGCTGATATCCTTTGCCCACTGAAGTCAGTAGGCGCTCTCCTTGCTGCTTTCAGTGCAGTTGTAGTGTTTCTGAAAGAGAGATGAAATGCTGAATGTATTGAATGCCTCTGCTGATATTGCTGTGGTAGTATACTGGTGATGTGGCATCTACCCATGTGCTGTAGCTTTGATGCAGCAACCAGCATGCTGAATTGCAGGAGTCTGCTGTATTTTGCAAACACATAGGGGTGCCTGTCCTTTCCTTGCCTTCGTTTTTTCAAGAACTCGGTTCCAGCGCTCACTCAGCAGGCCAGATACTTGTGAAATCAGATTTGTGTTGGTGCCTGAAGGAAAACTGAACCTTTCTGAATGTTTGCCCTACTGTGTTACATAGTGCGTGTAGACTAAAAAGAGTAAGACACACCCTCTAGTCAGTACTGCTGTGTGTGTGCTGATTGCTGCTTTTTGGGATGTAGTCCCAAAGTGGAAAAGAAGAACATTTGGATATAGAGTGACAAACAATAGTGTATTTTTGAATTATGCTTAATCAGAAAATTCTCACTCATTTTCCCCTCTGTGAAAAACCCCACAACCAAAGCCAAAGCATAAAACCCCCAAATCATTCTGTGAATTTAAAAAATTTAATTTGATTAGAGAGTGGATAATACCCAGTCAGATTCCTAAGTATATGTCTTAACTAATGAGGTATGAAGTCACTTTGGTAATTTCAACTACACTGAGTTAGTAAGTTCAGTATTTTTCATATCAGCTGCATCAGCTGTAGGAGAGAATATATCCAAATACTCTGGATCCTGATTGCTAAGGGTCTTTAGGATTTGAGTCCTAAAATCTAGTTTTGATGCAAAGTGTTATCATGTCACTCATCATATCAGGTGAGGGTCTTGACGACTCCTTACTGGCAATTTCTGCAATCTTTCTGTGGTATATTTAAGTGTGTTTTATATAATGTCTGCATATATATATATATTTGTGTATGCATCCACCAGTGTATTTGTTGTAAATCAGTTCAGAAATTTCAGTGTATGAAATCAGGTCATTGGACGAGAGTCTGTGATGTGCAGAAAATAATTTGCATATAAAAGGGAAGGGAATTATTAAAGCTTTATGTTAGCATTGTACCTGTGTAGTTCTGGATTGTTTCAGACATTGCAATCAACTTTACAAGTATGACATTGACAGTCAGAAATACATAGATTTGCCCTCAGCTGTTACCATTCTGAGTTTTCTTCAGTGCTACACCTTGAGAACTTCATCTCTTACCAAGGAAGCTCAGTATTAGAAATGAAATACCAGTAGTTAAAAGTGTGCAAAATTCAATCCTCTGCCCACAGTTCCCTGTCTATGCTCCTTGGAGGAATGCTTCTCTTTGTGAGACCATGGCTTTTACATTCATGAAGCCCCATAATGTGTCACACACTGGTGACACAAATTACTCATGCTATTTTGATTCCCTAGTGGCCAAACAATCCTAACAATGTGCTTGGTCTTTCTTATTTATTAATTTCCTTAATTTTCAATTTTATCTTCTTACAGTATATAGAGAAAAGGAAAAGACAAACTTCTTTGCAGGAAATGAGAAGAGATACAGTGATCCAAAGATTCGTGTTTGTGGATGAGTGAAGCATAATGAATGGGTGTGTCTGCCTTTTCCAAAACAGTTGTCTCAAGTAAAACCATTTGCAGAAACTGTGCTCTCAAGTGCTTTCCCTGTCAAGTGCCATAAGACCTACGCAAGCAGAGCTGTGGATATGTGGTAATGGGAATTCTGTGCTTGTGCATTTGGCCTTCGTGTGCCTCCTAGTGCACCTTCCAGCTGTGCATGAACCTGTGCCTGCAGATCTGCTCTTTTCAGACTTACAGAGTTTTGTCGTGAATATGGCTTTGGACTTCTAAAGGCCTCACAGACACCTTCAGTGAGAAGTAGACACAAACTGTGCAAGCAGTAACCTCTTAGCAAGGTAGGGACTCATCTTTAGAAGATTTTTGCTTCTGAATGCTTTGAGATCTTGGATGAGAGATGGTAAAGAAGTGTGAAGGAAGCAAGGATAATGGGATCAGATAATGGTTTCTTCATGTGCAATTTTGTTAATTCCTTTATTTCATGTTAAGGTAAATTGCTCCACGTTCCTTCAAGCAATCTCAATTTAATGCAAGTAAGTAAAAAAGTCAAGTAATGACTTTGACTGACTGAAGAACTAGTAAACTCCAGCTACCACTTATCTTCATCTAGCTTCAGAATGATGAGCCTGTAGGTATCCTTCTCTGCATTCCTCCTTGCAGTACAGCTCCCTTGGAATATGGACCCTCAAAGTATCATGACAGTGCTTATGTTTGCACATCTGAGGGCCACAGCTCACATAGTGGTAGGAAAAGATATTGCTTTATTTGGTTTTGGTTTTATTTGAATTTCATGCAGGCAGAAATGAATCAGAAAGTTTAAAAAAGTACTCAGTGTCTTTCATTGTGTTATGGCTTGAGTGACATTGACCCAATAATCGCAAAACTTGGGAAGGATCTAGAAGAGTTGAATGATTTGACCTTTCCAAGAGAAGATTTCAAGACCATAGGAATTGCATCTGTTTTATTTTCTTCCCAAATATGAGCTTGTTTTATCCAGTAACACATCTACGTAATTCCACATCTTCCCACTCTGCCACATGCATGCATTCACACACATAGTCATATCTTTTATACTTAGGTCTGTCATTTGAGTGTGTTAAAGATTCTTTTAATAAACTCATCTCAGTCATTCAGAGCAACAGTTTTGTTTCAGCCACAGAATGATCAAATGGCTTAGATTGGAAGGGACCTTAAAGATCACCTCGTTCCAAACCCCCTGCAGTTGGCAGGGACACCTTCCACTAGATCAGGTTGCTTAAAGCCCATCCAACATGACCATGAACACTTCCAGGGATGGGGGATCCAGAACTTCTCTGGGCAACATGTGCCAGTGCCTCACAAACCTCACAATCAAGAATTTCTTCCCAACATCTAATCTAAACCTACTCTCACATTGAAGCCATTCTCCTTTGTCCTGTCACTACATGCTTGTAAAAAGTCCCGCTCCAGCTTTCTTTTAGACTCCCTTTAGGTACTGGAAGTTCAGGCTGAACAGTCCCATTTCTCTCATAGTCTTTCCTCATAGGAGAGGTGTTCCATCCCTCTAATTTACTTGGTGGCCCTCCTCTGTACCTGCTCCAACAGTTCCTTCCTGTGCTGGGGACCCCAGAGCTGGATGCAGCAGTGCAGGTGGGGTCTCACCAGAGCAGAGGAGAGGGGCAGGGTCACCTCCCTGGCCCTGCTGCCCACGCTGCTTTGGATGCAGCCCAGGATACAACTGGCTTTCTGGGTCAGGTCCAGCCTCTCCCCCAGCAGCACCCCCAAGTCCTTCTCAGCAGATCTGCCCTAGATGTGTTCATCTCCCAGACTGCATTGGTACCAGGGACTGCCCTGACCCAGGTGCAGCAGCTCGCACTTGGTCTTGTTGAACCACAGGAGATTCCCACAGGCCCAGTTCTCGAGCTTGTCCAGGTCCCTCTGGATGCCATTCTGTCCTTCAGGTGTGCCAGCCACACCATTCAGCTTGGTGCCATCTGCAAATGTGCTGAGGGTGCACTGGATCCCTTTGTTTCTGTCATTAATGAGGACATTGAGTAACCCTGGTCCCAACACACAGACCTGCTGGACACCACTTGTCACCGATGTCCATTGGGATTCAGACCCATCGACCAAGAGCCTCTGGATGTGAGCCTTTGTCCAACCAATTCCTCATCCACCTAACAGTCTCCCCATCAAATCCTTCTGTCTCCAATTTAGAGAGAAGGATGTGATGGGGACCCACACCAAAGGCTTTACAGCAGTCCAGATAAATGGCATCTGTAGCCCCTTCCCTTGTCCTCTGATGCAGTCACCCCATCATAGAAGGCCACTGGCTTGGTCAGGCAGGACATGTCCTTGGGGAAGCCATGCTGGCTGTCCTAAATCAGCTCCCTGTCCCCCTAAGCACAGCTTCTAGGAGAATCTGTTCCATGACCTTTCCAGGCACAGAGGGGAGGCTGACAGGTCAGTAGTTCCCAGGGACTTTCTTTCAAAAGTGGATACAGTCTTCCTTTTCCAGTCACCTGGGACTTCATCTGACTGCCATGACCTTTCAAATATCACAGAGAATGGCTTGGCAACTACATCAGACAGTTTTCTCAGGATTCTGGGTGCTCTAATTTTGTCCAATAGACTTACGTATGTTCAGGTTCGTCAGGTGATCATGAACCTGATCTTTACTTTTGGTAGGAAGTGCTTTGTTCCCCCAGTCTCCATCTTGCAGTCCACCCCCTTGAGAGGTTGCCATTGAATACTGAGGCAAAAAAATTGTTGAGTGAAATAATTCCCTGTTCCTGCTGGAGATGGTGTTCCAGCGAATCCCGGCTGCCCTGGCAGGGAATTGTTTCAAGTCCGGTTGGGCAGTGGCTAGCAGACCGGCCACTACCTCCTTAGTAGTTCAGAAGATGCACGAGAGCTGTTAGTGAGGCTCGACGAAGGTAAGAAGAAGGAGGCTTCGTGGCAAGATAGAGTTTATTGTCACATGCACCCCATGGTGCAGGCACTCACGTGTCCCAGGAGAGAGAGAGCTAAGAGGGCCAAGGCCAGAGCCAGGCCCAGGCCCAGGGGCCTGGGCCCTGAGCGAAGCCCCAGCCCGAGGCAGAGGCTGAGAGGCAGAGAGAGCGAGCAGGGGGAGGCTCACTGCTTATCAGGGACTAGGGGAAGGGGGTGGACACAAGAGGGAAAACCAATCAGGGAAACGGGGAGGGCACACAGCCAGCAAATAGGAAACGAGGGGTGGGGCATTCCCAGCCTGCTCCAATCCGGGACCGAGCCCCTCCAAAGCCTCTGGAATGAGGGGGGGGCTTCCCAGAGGAGGGCAGGCACTGGGAGGAGATTAACAGATGATTGACAACATATTGCAACAGAAGGGAACAAAGGGAATTTCCCAGGCAGGAGATTGTACTAAATGGGGAGAAGTACAGGGGGAACTTGGGAAGAACCATTATAGAAAAATGATTATTAACAATAAGTAAGAAACTAGAAAACGCGCCGCTACATCTCCCCCTTTCTTTTTACAAAAAGATGGTAACTTAAACTATAAACAGCTAGTCGGTGGCCACAGCTCAAAGTCCTGGTCACAGTCTTGTTCAAAGTCTTCTTCGGGGAAGGGCTCATCTTCGCAGATGTCTTCATCTTTAAGTGGAGGAGCTGTGGCACACTCAGCTTGGAATACTTGGGGGAATGTGCTGGCATGCAAAATAAACTTTTTGACATAGCAGCAGGTAAAACGAGCAGCAACAGAAACACAAAAAAGCACTAGCAAAACAATCAGAACTAAACAAATGATGGATCCCAGCCCACTCAGGTAGCCCCCAGTCTTCAAAAAGTCCAGCCAGTCCAGTCGGATGCCCTGAGGACAGCCTGTTCTTGATGTCTCTGACAACCCTTGCAGATTGTGGCATGGATGTCTCCGACAAGTTTGCTGTTTGTGGCATGGATGCTGGCACTGTCCACGCCACGGTCGGAGACTTCAGGCTGGAGATCAGCAGCAGCAGGAATAGAAATCTGGCTGCTGTCAGTGGGGCCATCGCTCTGTGTGGGTCTGGACCTGAACTAAATAAAACAAGAAACTACAACATAATTAGAAAACAGGGCAAAGGGGTAAGGGGAGGACAAACTCGTCCCAGGAGTTCTGGAGCAAGGGTAGGAAAGTCATCTTGGCCTGGGCCTTGGGGTCCCGGCCCCACCCACCCGGTATCCCAAGCATGGGAACTGGAAGTAGGACTGTGGGAACCAGACGCCCGAGGTGGCTCTGGCACATGAGGGGGTGTGGCCTCCCGGGGTGACATCATGGGAGGTGGGGTCAGGTTGTGGGTGGAGCAGGAGTGGGGAGGAGTTAGGGGAGGAGTATGAACAAGGGTGGAGCTCTTGAGCTCCGGGATGTGGGCAGGGGTTAAGGGAAGGGAAGGGGTTGGAATGTGGGCGGGAAGAAAAGGGATTGTGGGGAGAAGAAGGAGTGGGGGAGGGGGACACTGAACACGTGGACGGCTGCACCATGCAGTCGCTGCCATGTCTTGCCTTGGGGGAAGGAGAGGGAGAAGGAGATGCACAGCCACAACTGCCATTCTGTGCACTCTCTTTGTTTTGGGAAGAAAACTTAACTCGGGGTTTAGGAACTGGGGTAGAAGGGGATGGGAAAAATGGCTTGAGCTGCCTAGCCGGGGCAAACACAAGCACACCTGAACAGTCTGGCCACGACTGTTCAGGCTGGGGTCGGGCACCTGCGGGGAGCCAGGGCTAGCAGGGCAAGTTTTCTCTGCTTTTCCCCGGAGAATGCCCCTTCGAGGGAGAGAGGGAATGGGAATGGGGTCTGGGGTAACTGAGGTAGATTGTCCTCTCTGCTCTTTCTCCACTTTCTTTGGCTGAATTAAAGACTTCCTTCTTCTGTGTGGAGAAATTTGCACCCATTTTCAATCCACACACACACACACACACTCGAAAAATAAAAATGCACAACTTAAATCAAACTAAAGAAAAAAAGAAGAAAAAAAACCTAAAAACTGCCGCACACAGTTTAACAAACCCTGGAGGGCAAAAAGGCAACCTCCTAGGGCGGAATGCATTCCTTTGGCTTCTAAAAAGCCTCCCGATTGGCTAAAAAAGCCTTGAGCATTGGAAGTCAGGAGCTCTCGTAGGATCTGGGTTCGTCTCGGCTGCGCTGCCACTGGAGGCAGTGGGGGGGGAGCGCGCGCACCGCCGCCGGCGAGACCACGTGTCGCCGCGGTCACACGGCAGCCGAGCGTGCTGCCGCCGCCGCACGGGCGGGGGGGGAGGGGGCGCGAGCGGGCTGCCGCCGCAGAGCCGCCGAAACCGAAACCGCCGCGCGGGGGGAGGAGGGGAGACGGACGCCGTGCTGACCGCGAGCGGGGCCGCGCCGCTGAAACCACGTGGTCCCGCGGTGACGCGGCGGCGCCGCTCCACGGCCGCTGCAGAGCGCGGGCGAAACGAAACAGCCGCTGCCGCATGACCGCCGCCGCTGCAGAGGGGGAAGAGGGGGGCTTCCCCCACTCCCGCCCGCTCCGCTGCGTATGAAACCCACTCGGCCGGTGCCGCGCGGTCTCCGCCCGCCCCCGCTGCCGCTGCGAAAGCGTGCAGCCGTGGGACTTACCAATCCTGGGCTCACCAACTGACTTCTCCAGCTCCCCACGGAGGCGAGCTCCCTCGCTCAAGCCTCCTCCTGGTGCAGGCTTGTAAAACAAAAAATAAAACGAGTGTGGTGGTTTCCTTTCGTCGGAGGAGAACTCTTCTGGGTGCAAGAGCTACTCTCCTCTCCTGCCAGAAGCCTGGCAGGCACGTAGCTGTCTTCGGCTTCGCTACACTGCGAGGATAAATCCAATGCAGGTGGAGCCTTCTCCCGCGGGTTCTGGCGTTCACAGACTTCCACGCGGAGACAGCCTACGCAACCTCTTTCTCGTGGTACTTCTGCCCCACGTTGGGCGCCACGTTTGGCGTTTCTCTGCCCCGTGGGTCACTTTATCAGTGATCCCTTGCCTTGCCCGGCTAGCTCAGTCGTAGAGCATGAGACTCTTAATCTCAGGGTCGTGGGTTCGAGCCCCACGTTGGGCGCCAATTGAAATAATTCCCGTTCCTGCTGGAGATGGTGTTCCAGCGAATCCCGGCTGCCCTGGCAGGGAATTGTTTCAAGTCCGGTTGGGCAGTGGCTAGCAGACCGGCCACTACCTCCTTAGTAGTTTCAGAAGATGCACGAGAGCTGTTAGTGAGGCTCGACGAAGGTAAGAAGAAGGAGGCTTCGTGGCAAGATAGAGTTTATGTCACATGCACCCCATGGTGCAGGCACTCACGTGTCCCAGGAGAGAGAGAGCTAAGAGGGCCAAGGCCAGAGCCAGGCCCAGGCCCAGGGGCCTGGGCCCTGAGCGAAGCCCCAGCCCGAGGCAGAGGCTGAGAGGCAGAGAGAGCGAGCAGGGGGAGGCTCACTGCTTATCAGGACTAGGGGAAGGGGGTGGACACAAGAGGGAAAACCAATCAGGGAAACGGGAGGGCACACAGCCAGCAAATAGGAAACGAGGGGTGGGGCATTCCAGCCGCTCCAATCCGGGACCGAGCCCCTCCAAAGCCTCTGGAATGAGGGGGGGGCTTCCCAGAGGAGGGCAGGCACTGGGAGGAGATTAACAGATGATTGACAACATATTGCAACAGAAGGGAACAAAGGGAATTTCCCAGGCAGGAGATTGTACTAAGGAAGTGCTTTGTTCCCCCAGTCTCCATCTTGCAGTCCACCCCCTTGAGAGGTTGCCATTGAATACTGAGGCAAAAAAATTGTTGAGTGAAATAATTCCCTGTTCCTGCTGGAGATGGTGTTCCAGCGAATCCCGGCTGCCCTGGCAGGGAATTGTTTCAAGTCCGGTTGGGCAGTGGCTAGCAGACCGGCCACTACCTCCTTAGTAGTTCAGAAGATGCACGAGAGCTGTTAGTGAGGCTCGACGAAGGTAAGAAGAAGGAGGCTTCGTGGCAAGATAGAGTTTATTGTCACATGCACCCCATGGTGCAGGCACTCACGTGTCCCAGGAGAGAGAGAGCTAAGAGGGCCAAGGCCAGAGCCAGGCCCAGGCCCAGGGGCCTGGGCCCTGAGCGAAGCCCCAGCCCGAGGCAGAGGCTGAGAGGCAGAGAGAGCGAGCAGGGGGAGGCTCACTGCTTATCAGGGACTAGGGGAAGGGGGTGGACACAAGAGGGAAAACCAATCAGGGAAACGGGGAGGGCACACAGCCAGCAAATAGGAAACGAGGGGTGGGGCATTCCCAGCCTGCTCCAATCCGGGACCGAGCCCCTCCAAAGCCTCTGGAATGAGGGGGGGGCTTCCCAGAGGAGGGCAGGCACTGGGAGGAGATTAACAGATGATTGACAACATATTGCAACAGAAGGGAACAAAGGGAATTTCCCAGGCAGGAGATTGTACTAAATGGGGAGAAGTACAGGGGGAACTTGGGAAGAACCATTATAGAAAAATGATTATTAACAATAAGTAAGAAACTAGAAAACGCGCCGCTACATCTCCCCCTTTCTTTTTACAAAAAGATGGTAACTTAAACTATAAACAGCTAGTCGGTGGCCACAGCTCAAAGTCCTGGTCACAGTCTTGTTCAAAGTCTTCTTCAGGGAAGGGCTCATCTTCGCAGATGTCTTCATCTTCAAGTGGAGGAGCTGTGGCACACTCAGCTTGGAATACTTGGGGGAATGTGCTGGCATGCAAAATAAACTTTTTGACATAGCAGCAGGTAAGACAAGCAGCAACAGAAACACAAAAAAGCACTAACAAAACAATCAGAACTAAACAAATGATGGACCCAGCCCACTCAGGTAGCCCCCAGTCTTCAAAAAGTCCAGCCAGTCAGTCGGATGCCTGAGGACAGCCCGTTCTTGATGTCTCTGACAACTTTGCAGATAGTGGTATGGATGTCTCCGACAAGTTTGCTGTTTGTGGCATGGATGTTGGCACTGTCCACTCCACGGTCGGAGACTGCAGGCTGGAGATCAGCAGCAGCAGGAATAGAAATCTGGCTGCTGTCAGTGGGGCCATCGCTGAGTGTGGGTCTGGACCTGAACTAAATAAAACAAGAAACTACAACATAATTAGAAAACAGGGCAAAGGGGTAAGGGGAGGACAAACTCGTCTCAGGAGTTCTGGAGCAAGGGTAGGAAAGTCATCTTGGCCTGGGCCTTGGGGTCCCGGCCCCACCCCCCCGGTATCCCAAGCATGGGAACTGGAAGTAGGACTGTGGGAACCAGACGCCCGAGGTGGCTCTGGCACAGGAGGGGGTGTGGCCTCCCGGGGTGACATCATGGGAGGTGGGGTCAGGTTGTGGGTGGAGCAGGAGTGGGGAGGAGTTAGGGGAGGAGTATGAACAAGGGGTGGAGCTCTTGAGCCCCGGGATGTGGGTGGGGTTAAGGGAAGGAAGGGGTTGGAATGTGGGCGGGAAGAAAAGGGATTGTGGGGAGAAGAAGGAGTGGGGGAGGGGGACACTGAACACGTGGACGGCTGCACCATGCAGTCGCTGCCATGTCTTGCCTTGGGGGAAGGAGAGGGAGAAGGAGATGCACAGCCACAACTGCCATTCTGTGCACTCTCTTTGTTTTGGGAAGAAAACTTAACTCGGGGTTTAGGAACTGGGGTAGAAGGGGATGGGAAAAATGGCTTGAGCTGCCTAGCCGGGGCAAACACAAGCACACCTGAACAGTCTGGCCATGACTCTTCAGGCTGGGGTCGGGCACCTGCGGGGAGCCAGGGCTAGCAGGGCAAGTTTTCTCTGCTTTTCCCCGGAGAATGCCCCTTCGAGGGAGAGAGGGAATGGGAATGGGGTCTGGGGTAACTGAGGTAGATTGTCCTCTCTGCTCTTTCTCCACTTTCTTTGGCTGAATTAAAGACTTCCTTCTTCTGTGTGGAGAAATTTGCACCCATTTTCAATCCACACACACACACACACACTCGAAAAATAAAAATGCACAACTTAAATCAAACAAGAAAAAAAGAAGAAAAAAAACCTAAAAACTGCCGCACACAGTTAACAAACCCTGGAGGGCAAAAAGGCAACCTCCTAGGGCGGAATGCATTCCTTTGGCTTCTAAAAAGCCTCCCGATTGGCTAAAAAGCCTTGAGCATTGGAAGTCAGGAGCTCTCGTAGGATCTGGGTTCGTCTCGGCTGCGCTGCCACTGGAGGCAGTGGGGGGGGGAGCGCGCGCACCGCCGCCGGCGAGACCACGTGTCGCCGCGGTCACACGGCAGCCGAGCGTGCTGCCGCCGCCGCACGGGCGGGGGGGGGAGGGGAGACGGACGCCGTGCTGACCGCGAGCGGGGCCGCGCCGCTGAAACCACGTGGTCCCGCGGTGACGCGGCGGCGCCGCTCCACGCCGCTGCAGAGCGCGGGCGAAACGAAACAGCCGCTGCCGCATGACCGCCGCCGCTGCAGAGGGGGAAGAGGGGGGCTTCCCCCACTCCCGCCCGCTCCGCTGCGTATGAAACCCACTCGGCCGGTGCCGCGCGGTCTCCGCCCGCCCCGCTGCCGCTGCGAAAGCGTGCAGCCGTGGGACTTACCAATCCTGGGCTCACCAACTGACTTCTCCAGCTCCCCACGGAGGCGAGCTCCCTCGCTCAAGCCTCCTCCTGGTGCAGGCTTGTAAAACAAAAAATAAAACCGAGTGTGGTGGTTTCCTTTCGTCGGAGGAGAACTCTTCTGGGTGCAAAAGAGCTACTCTCCTCTCCTGCCAGAAGCCTGGCAGGCACGTAGCTGTCTTCGGCTTCGCTACACTGCGAGGATAAATCCAATGCAGGTGGAGCCTTCTCCCGCGGGTTCTGGCGTTCACAGACTTCCACGCGGAGACAGCCTACGCAACCTCTTCTCGTGGTACTTCTGCCCCACGTTGGGCGCCACGTTTGGCGTTTCTCTGCCCCGTGGGTCACTTTATCAGTGATCCCTTGCCTTGCCCGGCTAGCTCAGTCGGTAGAGCATGAGACTCTTAATCTCAGGGTCGTGGGTTCGAGCCCCACGTTGGGCGCCAATTGAAATAATTCCCTGTTCCTGCTGGAGATGGTGTTCCAGCGAATCCCGGCTGCCCTGGCAGGGAATTGTTTCAAGTCCGGTTGGGCAGTGGCTAGCAGACCGGCCACTACCTCCTTAGTAGTTCAGAAGATGCACGAGAGCTGTTAGTGAGGCTCGACGAAGGTAAGAAGAAGGAGGCTTCGTGGCAAGATAGAGTTTATTGTCACATGCACCCCATGGTGCAGGCACTCACGTGTCCCAGGAGAGAGAGAGAGCTAAGAGGGCCAAGGCCAGAGCCAGGCCCAGGCCCAGGGGCCTGGGCCCTGAGCGAAGCCCCAGCCCGAGGCAGAGGCTGAGAGGCAGAGAGAGCGAGCAGGGGGAGGCTCACTGCTTATCAGGGACTAGGGGAAGGGGGTGGACACAAGAGGGAAAACCAATCAGGGAAACGGGGAGGGCACACAGCCAGCAAATAGGAAACGAGGGGTGGGGCATTCCCAGCCTGCTCCAATCCGGGACCGAGCCCCTCCAAAGCCTCTGGAATGAGGGGGGGGCTTCCCAGAGGAGGGCAGGCACTGGGAGGAGATTAACAGATGATTGACAACATATTGCAACAGAAGGGAACAAAGGGAATTTCCCAGGCAGGAGATTGTACTAAATGGGGAGAAGTACAGGGGGAACTTGGGAAGAACCATTATAGAAAAATGATTATTAACAATAAGTAAGAAACTAGAAAACGCGCCGCTACAGTTGAGCACCTCAGCCTTCTCCCCATCCACTGTTAAGAGTTTGCCAGCATTGTTTACTAGGTGGTACACCTTCTTTTGACCTTCATTTTCTGGTTAGCATCCTGTAGAAGGCCTTCCTGTTATTTGCATCCCTTGCCAGCTGCAGTTCCAGCTACACTTTTGGCCTTTCACCCCATCCCCACACAACTGAATTTCACCTCTATACTCTTCACAGCGTACTTGCTCTTGTTTCTGCTGCCTGTGCATTTGCTTATTTCCTTTTAGTTTGACCAGCAGTTTGAAACCATCCTGTGGTTTTTCTTTTTTTCTGAGAATTTTTTTTTTGTCTTCTTGGCATAGAAGGAAAATAAATGCATCCCAGCAATTCCATCACTGCTTACTGAGAGTTTAGGAGCTGTATTTGTGTAACTACTAGTATACTTAATGACAGAAGATAAGATACCTGAAACGCAACCATGAAAGGCAAAATACAAAAAGAAATTAACTTCCTAAGTTTGGCTGTGTGCATCCAAGTAAAAATAGCAAATTCCTATATTTTATATTTCATCAGTGATGGGTGCTACAAGTTAAAAAAAAAAGAAGTAAAATTGTGAGGGACATTTCTTAATTTAACCAAATTAATTGATTAAATGAGATAGTAGGAATACCATTCAAAAGTTTAAATTTTGGTCCCAAGTTTTAAATTTATGCTAGCTGAGATGAAGTATATATATATATATAAATGTAAAACTCCCGTGTTTATTCTACATGTGACTTATCCTGCTTATACATGAGACCTCTTCTGTACAGTCTTTGCTACACATAGGCCAGTGTAAATTTGTTGTTTTTACTTGCTAAGCACTTTCTGAGAGTTGTGGTTATCTTTTGCGTTTCTGAGAGAGATATGAACATGAGCTGAATGTATAACAAGATACAGTGGTGTGAGACCTTAAAGATCTGCTACTAACTATATGGTGGGCAGCAGGCAAAGCATTTTACACCGTGGAATTTAGAGGAATTTCACAGCAACTGAGTTGGATATTTTTATTTGCTGGCATACTGTCTCCTTGCCCCTCTGAGCTCTGTCTGTGGCTCAGGCCATTACAAACAGTGGCAATACCAAAGCATGTATGCTGGGTTTGCTGCGTTCCTACATGCCCTTGCCAGTGCAGCCTACTGGAAGATGAGATATTCTGATCATGTAGGAATGATGGTGGCAATTTGACAATTTCTGAATATTATTTTTTGACAAATATTATAAGTGTTATAGAAATATTTTCATGCAATATTAACATTATTGTAACACCAGTATAGAAGCATAAATTACCAGATGAGTCAGAATTATGGCCCTTTTCCTGCTGTGTGTGGGCAGACCCCTGCATCTGTGCTCATTGCAGGTTTGGGACCTAAATGCATTAGATGTGTACTGGAAGAAAATCAGTCTGCAAAGTATTTTAGTAGAAGCAATACATTGCTCTTAGTTGTGGAAAATCCTCTAAAAATGGAAATGTTCTTGTGCTTCACCTTAAAAAAGACAAGTATGTAGTATGGAAATGTCTCTGGAAATTCTTGTAAGATTAATGACAAAACTGAAAAAAAAAAGCAAAACAGCTCAAATCTATGTCTTGAAAGAAAAGCAAAGGTTTATGGTCATATAGAGATTCCAGACAAGATTTGTGTACATGGACTCTAGTGGTGGTCCAGTATTTCTGTAAAGTATATTTATAGGTAATGTAGTAATATCTCACACAGTATGGTAATATCATTAACTTTTTGTGACAGCAGTTTTCCCAAAGTCATGAACTGTAATTTCATTGTCTGCCTCTTCTCTGGGGAAGACTGAAAATAGTCACTAATAGGGATCTCTCATCTGACAACTTTCCTCAAACAGAAGCTTGCAGATTATTGAGGAAGACATCCTATTGCATGAGATCCTGAGATATGTCTCTGTTTTTAAGTACTTCAAAGATACCTGTGTGCAGCACTGCTTTGTTTTTTCTTCCTCTGTGAAAATAGTATGTTCTATATCTGTCATCTGGTTTGGCTTTGTATACCGAGAAACAGCAGTAAATATTTCAGAAAAGCAAGAAGTTGTGCTTTTGCTCAGAAACGTGGAAATTACAAGAAAAAAGCATCAAAGTCAGAAAGGGGAAAATGAGGAGAAGGATTTATTTTCTCATAGCTGAGGATGCTCAAGTGGATGCTGCCTCAACTTCTAGAGTGAGCATATTCTGCATAGAAGGATTAGAAATTTCTCCTCCTTGCTGTAAATAAAAAATTTGATGATTCTCAACTTCCTCTGAAATGCTTCATGCTCCTTCTCTCCTCAGACATCACCTTGTCCTATTTCTTCCTCTCATCTCTGTATCTCTGCAAGTAAAGGAAACAGTTGCTTTTCTTTTTCTTCCCCCTTTTCTGCCACCTCCAGGGAAGGCTAAAAATTCAGCATCACTGAGAATTCAGCTTTGCCAAGACTGAGGGTCATCTTGAGATTACAGTTTTCAAGTTAATATTCAGAGCAGTTACAGGGACCCTTGCTTCTTCTTTTGTGTCTATTAATCAATTTAGGAAAATTTGATTACCTCTGGTTGTTTGTGAGAATACAGATCAACCCTCTTTCTCTTTTCAGACTGCCTGAATACAGATTGTCCTCTGAGATGCCCAAACCTTCTGACATGCAGATTTCTTCACCTTGAACCAATTTTCATCAAGTCAATTGAATTATAATTTCATCTTATTCCTTCCTTTCCTGAAAATGTGATATTCATTGTGAACTTTTCCATGGCTCTGTAATAACATTCAACTTGAGTATCAGAAAAAAAGTATTACTTGGAAAATATTTTGATAGTCTTACAAGTCAAGGTGTATTGTCAGATCTTTTAGCGACCACATACAGTATAAGAGCAACATATATAATTAACTTGGCACAGGTGGGGGAAGGACAGGGAAATTGTCTCTGTTACCTCTCTTCTTTGGTTTTGAAATCTCATGCTCTTCTATGATACGCTTGGGAAATTACAGACTGTGAGTGGGATTCATATGGCAAAATGTAGACATCTACATTTGAGTTAGTCACCCAAGGCTCCCTGTGTGGGGAATGGAGAGAAACAGGACAGATGAATCACACCCTTGAAGAACTTATTTTTTTTTACTTCTATGCTAAGACAAAATGACTCATAGCCTGAGAGTGCCCATTTGGCTAGTAAAGGAGGTTGGGGTAACAAGTGGGATGTGATGGCTGCATTCTGTGTCCCAAAAACTAGATGGAGATGTACATGGCACTTTGTGGCTCTGGTGCATATCTGTGTGCTCATATGTACATGTTTGTCAGATCGTGCGAGTATTCAGTCCTAGGAAAAAACTCAGTAGTTTTCCACATAGAAATTCCTTGAAAAACTAAAGACAATTTTAGGTTTCCATGTGTGTCAGAAATCAAGAAATGTGCATACTGAATTAGCATGTTTCTCCTGCATGTACATTTCTTAGTATGCATCAGCAAATAGTTTAAAAACTCTAATAAGTAAATTTTCAAGACTTTGTCAGTACATCAGTTAGTAGCTAATGATGCCACTGTTTGTTTAGTTTGTTGGAAACTAATGATGTCCTCTGCTCTTAGGGAGACGTGTCTGATGCTTCCAGATGCTGTAGGGAGCTGTGAGCTCTTTGTGCTACACCTAAGGTAGTCTCTTCTCTCTGTGTGTAAATCACATAATATGTCTCCCTCAAATTATCTTTGTCTTCAGTCAGCCTGAGGAGTCTGCTGTAAGTGAATATGTGAAGACCCTGCAATGCTACTTGCAGAAAGAAATCTGTCTTCCTGTGTTTGCTTTTCAATACATCATCGGCAACAGCACACAGGGTGTGAGCCAGGGTGGGCTCAGAATCAAGTTGGATTCGCAGCGGTGCTGGTGCTGCTAAAAATCGGCATGGAGTCCTCCCAGCTGAGAACACAGGTGAGAGATATATGATCCTCCCACCAAGAGGTGAATGATATTAAAATAGAAATGGCCAGTGAAACAACACAAATAATGATAGCCCAGTAATACAGTAGTTACGGTTTCTTTTCAGCCTCTGTTTTGTATGCACAGAGATGCATGGTTGACTGACACAAATAAAACTGAGGAACTTCTATTTGAAAGAGAGAATAAACTTGTTTGGATTAGATCTGTAGTTAGGGTATGTCCAGAAAGGTGGCTTTTGGTAGAAATTGAGCTTTTGCACCCCCTAAATCTAGGCACCTGGCCTGAGGAGCATAATCCACTAAGTAGATTCCAGCACACCAATATCCTATGTAGTCAGCGTGAGTAGATACCCTAAAAGGGGTAACACAACACAAGGGACACAGCTCCTTCTTCTCTGGTGATCAGAGCTGCAAACTAAAACTTACTCAGGATCCAGACTCCGGAGATACATTCTGGGTAGTTGTGTAAATCACAGATGATTTCATGCATGAATGAAGCCATGGTGTATCAGAAGCAACGCATCTGCAGTCTTCTTTGTGAAATCTGCAGATCACGGATCCTAATTCCCAGAAAATCTTCTCCTGCCAAGTCACACTAGGTTTAGAAGGCACCTTGCTTTGTTGGTCCTTTTGAATCTGGACAGTTTTGAAGCCAGTCATGCCAGATTTCAGTCAATGATAAGTAAGATGTGGCCTGGCTGTGGCCTGACTGTAGTCTTACAGTGACACAGAATGATAGACAATCACTGGATTCAACACCCTCCTACTTCCAGACAAAGCCAGCATTGCCTCTACCATCCTCTATCAAAAAAGAAGAAAGCCCTCAGAAAAGAGCAGTGTCTGTGTTATGGAACCATTATGAAATCTATGTTTGAAATACCCAATGTATATTTCTGAATCAATGACAGAGTTCAGTTAAAGTGATGCCTCCACTGGCTTTTTTCTGGCTAGATCAATTCAACACCATGCTGTAGGTTAAATTATTGAAGCTGAGAACTGGCTACAGCATTGAATTTCTCCCAGCTGCTAGTGTTTTGTCAGCACTGATCAGTGATTTGTGCTCAAGTAATTTGGTCAGAATCATCACCAGTGAGCAGCAGGCTATTTTTGGCTTCTTACCTTACCTTTCAGCTAAAGGCAGGCAGATCCAGAACAGCAGCCTTAACGTGGGAGCTGCCCTGGACAGCCATGTGCTGGCGCACAGAACCAAGTGGCTCAAATCAGTGTGTCAGCAACTGCCTGCAAAGGCAGGGCTGGAGTTCTGCCAGTCCCTGGAAAGATGATGTGCCTCTTCCAGGTGAGAACCACTGTGCTAAACCTCAGATGATCAGTGTGGATGCTGCCTGCTCCTGTCTCGTTTGAGGAATGACTTTTTATAAGACAGCATCTTCCTAAATTACTTCCCACTATATAGTAGTTGAATTACTTGCTGGTCTTTAAAATCCTTATCTGAAGAAAAACCATATGTGTATACACACACACATACACAAGTAAATTACATTTTTGTTTTGAAAGATACTTGTCGAACAATGATTCCTAGATTTAAAATTCATACTTTTATATATTGGTGGATCATAATTTGAGTTATAACTACTTCAGAATACTGCTTTTATGTGATAAAAAGACTTTTAGTAGCAGCTTCCCTTATAATTCAGGTATTATGATGGTAGAAAATAATTCAGATAACTGATAAAAATATCTCTTCATGATTTTATATGTGTTTGCACTTCAAAGGACCAGCAATGAAAAGATGATCACACATCTGAATCAGAAGGATAATATTTATATCTAAACTGAGTAACCATGTAATTCTGTTGGTGTTTCCCATACTCTGTCTGTCCTCCTCCACTTGCATGCTATAGCCTGATTCAGATTTTCTGTGCGGTGTTTATTACCTGACCTGAAAAGCTCAATCTAAATATTTGGTCTTTTCAGTGATGTTCCCCGTGTACTTCTGGCTGCTGTGTACTTACGGAAGAGTAAGATACATGAAGTTGGCCATTTTTGTAGTTCTGTAACTTTTATTTTTGATATTCATAGGATGCTTTTAGAAACTGGTTAAAATTACATTTTCCAGTATTCAGCTGCAGAGGAGGGCTTGGTATTTTCAGATGTGTTAGGAGTGATGCTCTTTGTATGCATACATATAACTATTCAAATCTCTGTGAAAGGATTCCTCTGTCACAAGACCCAGATGCTGGCTAGAAAGAGATCAATCATCACATTTGGCCTTCTAATTAGATATTATAAATTTCAGGCTGAATTTCTTTTCTAGATAGTGTGTATGTATTATTTATTGTTCAGCTTTCCTGCTTCTGTGCATTTTATCCTCATATAGTTAAAGACTGTGTAACGCTCTTGCAAGATTTGTTTGGGTGACCAGATGAGCTCCTGGGATCTGCTTTGCTCAGGCGGGCTTCATTCCCAAGTCATCCTACTTGTATTTTTGCCCAGCAGAATGTTCCAAGCGGTTTTCCTGTCTCCCTTCTTCCTATGAATGCAGAAGGAGGTTGGCCAGAGTCATAATATATTCTTGAAATTCAAGAATTGTCAGTGGGTGGCTACTAAGATATGCGACTTACAGACAGATTCATCATCTGAGCTAGGCTGAAATAATCACGGCAGCTAGGAGGCTCTCAGAGTGATAGGGAAGTTCATTCTTCTTATGCATTTTTTTCTGGTCATTGTAGTGGTGCCTTTCATTTATTTCCATTCTAGTTTGTATTCCGCCCTTATACCTGATATATTTTTTATTACAGTTTTCAAGTCCATAAATACTTGAATTCTTATGGACTAATTGAAAGCATATGTTGCTAATTACTAATTCTTACTTGTTATTGGTATGCCATTGTAACAAGGTGAGGAGAATCTTCCTGTACCACTTCTATAGCAAAAACATCACAGGCCACTGTTTCCTGCTTTCTGATTAGTTAATATCTTGTCTTCATTTATACATGTATATATACATATATATATATAAATATACAAATATTTAAATGTTTATTTAATAATTATTAAATTACTAAAATAAAAATTAAATTATTATTTATTTAATATTTAAATATTTAAATATTGAAATATATATGTATAAATATATATATATTTATACATGTATATATGTCTTTATATATTATGTATTATTGAGGGATTAGAAAGCCTTTAGGTGGAACTTAGATATGTATGTAATTACCATACATACAACATATGAATTTTTTAAGGTAACAATAAATGCAACATTGTCAAAATGCTTTAACAGGAGGTCCAATACAGTTCTGTAGGCCATCCTTGACTGCCTGTTTCTATGCCTAATTTTAAAGCAGGCATACATTGTTAGGCTTTCACTGGGTTTTCCACAGCATTTCTCAGTACAGATGAGGTTTTGAGAGAGCTTTTACAGTGGTAGCGTTCTCGCATCTCTATCAGTAATGAGCTATATTTACCATATTCTAGGACTGTGTTTGTTCACAGTCGTGCTGTGATGAACAAGCAGACTTGGGCTCGTTTGGTTTCTCTCTTTCCTCACTTGTTTCCAGGTAATGAACTCATACCTTGCAATAGATGCCATTAATCTGTAGCTGCCTGACAATACATTTTGTACTACTGAATGTAATCTTATAGTGCTACTCAAGGTCATAAGATTTGTCAGATTTTGACTTTTTTGGTTTTTGGCTTCTGTTTGGAGAAGCTTTTACTTCCCTTAGTAGCTCCCTCTAAAGCTGGTAGAAGTTTGTCCTGTGTGTTTGATGTCATCTGTCTTTGGAGAAGGATGTATGGAGTTGTATTCTTCTCCTTTCAAGCACTCATTATCGCTGAGCTGCACAAACAGAGGCAGGAGGTAACCTTTAATATCCAGTTTGAGTTTGTCTACAGTTCAATCTTTTCCTTAATTATGATTGCCTCCCAAATTTGTATCACAAAATAATTTCTTCATCACAGTTATACTTATTTGGGAAATACTATTGAGATAAATTATAAATACAGGCAATCCCAATCCCAGTTATGTTAAACTTGATTAGTCATCCTTATTTTGGCTGGTAGTACTCCTCTCAGATAAACATTTTCCTGCCTTTTCTTCAGCTTGGTTGCTGATGAAACCTTCTTCAGTTTAACCAATGATAACTCATTGGACTGTATCAAATGCTTTGCTGAAACTTACATCAACTATGTCTCCCTTTATTTAGAAGAACTGACCTGTATTCTTTCTTTTCAATTTCCTTACATTTACCCCCATTTTTGATAGTCATTTCCCTCCAAAGCATGTGACTGAGGTCTGGCTAAAGTCACAGGTACTGTGTAGATCGTAATAAAACATTGGATGCCCAGGCTACTGAGTGCTTTAATCACCCTTCTGCAAAGAGCTGCAGATTTTGTTCTTCCTCATTATATGACTGTCCCCTGCCAGACCTGCAGTTATACCTGGAATTTCATGTGCCAGCTCCTTTGACACATGGACTGATACTGACTCATGCTTTCCTTCTGCTCTGCCATCTGTTGGTGTCCATGCATTGTGGTGTTCCCTGTACTTGGATAATCTGTTGTCAGGGGCTGTGCTTTTGTGACTGCACACCTAGAGCACCCAGCATCCAGAGCATCCACAGCTCTGGCTAAAATGGTATGATGAATAAGATTTGTCAGATTTTGACTGTTTTGGTTTTTGGCTTCTGTTTGGAGAAGCTTTTACTTCCCTTAGTAGCTCCCTCTAAAGCTGGTAGAAGTTTGTCCTGTGTGTTTGATGTCATCTGTCTTTGGAGAAGGATGTATGGAGTTGTATTCTTCCTCCTTTCAAGCACTCATTATCGCTGAGCTGCACAAACAGAGGCAGGAGGTAACCTTTAATATCCAGAAGCTTCATGGTCTTTAACTGAGAAATATTGTTTTGGATAAAAGAAAACCTACTTGTTCCAGGGGCAGTAAAAAAAGGTTAATGAATAAGTTAATTTCAAGAAGTTTTTTTCAATGTTCTTGGAAACACACATGTTCACTGGGCAACAAGTGAGACTCAAACAAACTCTGACTGCTTTTGAAAGTGCAGAGTCAGCAAGGAGGTTTGTCCTGTAGTCATACAGAGTCACTACCCAGGAAGTTCCTGTAGTCATTTTGCAAACCTGTACTTGAGAATATGCCAGTCTCTGCCAACCAAGACTGTTTTTTAGCTCTTTGATGCTGCATTCTGTGCAGCCAATAGCACCTTTCTCAGTATAGAAAATCTGGTAAGTGGGAGTTAGGTGTAAGGACAAAATGTGTGTTTACTTAAAATTAGAAGATACATAGTGTTAAAAAGTTTTGTAATGTGTTAACCTAACTGTACATCTCTTTATCAGCTATGTGTTTGAAAGTCCTGCACCATACTAGTATGTCATTAATCAGTGAGATGAAAAACACTGTTTTAGAATTTAAAATAAGTTAAAGAGGGACATAAGTTAGTATTAATCATCCTTTACTCATCTTTTAAAGTGTGAATGTCATTTACCTATAATGCAATTCAGTAGCATGCTGACATTGTATGTTACCTGATTTTGCTGTTACCATTAGGTGTTTGAAATATGATGTTAGTGTTTGTTCCCAGTTGAAACATGCCTCTGTTTTTAGCATTGTAATTTTTCTTGTGCTTCACTTCAGCACATAGTTGTAGTATCTGTTCAAGACAATTGGTTTTGAATCATCAAAACCAATCCTCACATTCTTTTAGCACTTTCCAGACCAGAACATCATAGTTGTTCTCCAATATTGAAAAAAACCCGTGCCTATTAAGGATGGTGGCCTTGATTTTAAAAACTGTCATTGAAATAAGATAGTTCTTAGATGCAACACCTTAGAGGATTTTCAAGGTTGTTGGTGTTTGAAAATATCTTACTTTTTTAAGGGAAGGCCTATTTGAGTACCTCAGTTGCTTAGTTGCATTAAAAGAAATTTTCATAAATAAGACTATCAATTTTTTACTTGTAATTCACACAGCAATAAAATCAAAATATTTACTAACACTGAAGTAACAATTTTGCTGTCATTTTGTCTACTAATTAGTATTCACTTACTGAGTCTGAAGTATAGCTGGGGAATTCTTAAGTGATTGGGATGCTCCTATTTTATTTACTTTTTGGCATTAAAAACATTCTATTTTTTTTTTCAAAATCAAGTAAGGAGGCAAAAATTGATCTGCCTTTCTGTTTTGCTTTTGTATTTACAAAAGCATACCCTGCCCATTAAATCACTTAAGCCATGCAAGTAAACCTGAACTATATGAAGACTGGCATCTCTGCATTGCATGCATGCTGGCTCTGGCTGTTGTCAATATTCCTGAGTTTTAGAACTCTGGAGTTCTGACGTGACTTACAGATAATAAGGAATTGGCTCAATCACACTGAACTACAGCTGCTTTGGTGTTCACTTTTTGGTCACCTGTTGTTCATGGCAGTGCCCTGTGTGGAGGATGGTGCTGTGTACGAGATGTCTGTAGATGTGGCTCTTGGGGTCATGGTTAAGTGGTGGACTTGGCAGTGCTGGCTTAGGTAGGACTTGATGACCCCTTAGAGGCCTTTTCCAGCCCAAATGATGATCCTATGAGACCTTCCTTGCTTTTTAAGAAGTATAAGCGAAGTGCCTCTGGTGAGCTTCATGGTTGTGATATTCTGGGTGTTGGTCAAAAGTCTTGAACAAACTGTCTGAAAAATTCAAAAGTCTGAAGGGCTTCTAGTTACAAGTATTGATCTGGTTGATAAGGGACTGTTTCTGTGCACTGACTTGTGTTTGGCAAGTGTTAGAAGCTGGTCTGCAATTAAATTTTATGCTTTGTTTTAATTTTCTCTGTAGAGGCAGAATGCTTTTGACTTGAAAATAATGAATAAAAAACCCTATGGCTACCAGGTTATTTACAAATAAGTAATGTAAGTATGTGTTAAAATATAGTAAATTAGTCCTTAAGTGAACTTCCTTGCTTTGTCCTCATTTTATTTCAGCCCAATTAAAAAAGAAAACAAGACTCTTAAAAAAGTAAACCTAATGAGTTTGTTAGCAACCAAAAAAATACCTAATTGGATTGACATATCTTTTTCTGGCTGCATATTTGATAAAACTTAGGAAATCATGATTCTTTAGAGACTGTCAGGTAATAGGCTAATGGCTATGAGTTTAAGCCCACTCAAAAGGGTAGTATGTAAGCCCCACAGAAGAAAAAGTGAGTGTGAGCTTTTTTTTATGTGGTAATGAATAATATTGAATTTAAAATTATTGCTAAATAATAATTTTAAAGCACTTTGATGTGTTCATTTGCAGAATCTGTTTCTGCAGTACACTGAGTTATATTAAAAGATTGTGAATGTAATTCATTACCAGCATAGTTAGTATTGATAGGTTATCTTACAGGTCACTGAACCAAACCATGTAAATTACTTACTTATTTCTAATCAGTCTAGGAAAAAAATTGATACCGTTTTCTGCAGATTTTTCTCCACTTTTCCCCCACACCTGCAATTGTATTAAATTGAGCAAAAGAATATTTAAACCTTAAATATGTGTTACATGACTTTCCTGCTTGCCATGCCGACCAAGCTTCATCTGATTTTAGTGAGACTTTGATCACTCATATTGCAGAAAGAGCCTCCCTCAAATTTCATACACTGTCTTAGTCTCTCAGCTTTTAACTCTTACCTAGAATAGCTTGTCTGAAACAGAGACTCCTAATTACAAAAGTGCAGAACTGAGTGTAAAATTACTTTAAGAGGGTCACTACACGTTTGGTCAAAAAAAAAGCAAAAAAATTCACTAAAACAATAATAGTGTCAAATATCATAACTTTTTATTAAAACTAGTCTTCTTTAAGGAAATATTTCAGAGTGATTATTCATGCCTAATTAATCTCACTAATTGGTAGTGATTTTGATAATACTTTCACATAATACTTTAAACCTAGATATCCTATTGTTATAGTGAATTCAATGATATAAACATTAAAAGCAAAATACAGATAGACTGTTACAATGCAATTTACATTGGCCGTTTTTTAAGAAAGCAATTGAAAAGTTAAAAGCACATCAGGAGATTGATCAGATTTATGCACTCAGTTTTGATGTACTGTAGTTATCACAGAAATATTAATGACTTATCTCTAATGAAAGGGAAAAAGGTTTTTACCTACCACTGTGTCTGAAATTATTAGGTTTCAGACACAGTGTGACAGTTCTGAAGTAAGCTTTTATGCTACAATATAATTTGAAATTTAAAATTTAGTTTTACTCTGCTATTGCCATCTATTCCACAGGATGTAAAACTGAATATCTTGACTGGTTGAGGTCAAATCATAATCTTCTGACATGTTTTATTCAAGTATACAAAATATAACCAAGAAAGAACTTGAACTCATAATTTAAATGACTTAATTTTTGACATGAAGACAGTATTGCCCACAGAATGCTGCCTGTATTCCAAATGGAAAATTTTATGGCTGCTCTTAGCTTTTAGGATAACTTATCTTTTAAAGTCAGTATTGGCATCTGTAGGTAGAGAGTGTAGGGTAGCATTTAGAGGTGAAAGAATATCTGTGTAGCAGTTTTCCACTTTGATTGTTGAAAAAGTTATTTTCTTTCCTACTTCAAAGGCATTTCTTCACTGAACGTCTGCTGAGTGCCCTGAAAACTAGAAAAAGAGTGAAACATCTTCAACACATTTTCATTGCCATTTAAAACCAAATTAAATTTTCACAATATTGATAACCATTTTACTTTTGCTTTCCATGCACCTTTACTTACAGGATTCTTTGCTCAGACTGCACATTTAAAGAAATACCTACAAATTTTTGATGCAGATATTTAATGTGAATTTATCACAATTGGGCCTGCCTTACAGATCCGTTCAGTGAGGGAGCAAAAATATATTGTGTATTCTAATCATTTGCATAACTCAAATTTAAGATAATTAGTATTTTGAAGGCTTTGTTTGAAGTGAAAATTACTTGCAGATCTTTCAATGTGAATAATTTTCAATAACAAAAGGTCTTAAAATAAAGTTTTGATATTTTGGTGAGATTTTGTAATGAGCAAAAATAAAGGAATGCATTCAATCCTGTGTAGAGAGTTGCTCAGGTGTGTCAACTGTAATCTTTGGTTTTTAGCATTACCAAGTACTAGCTCTTAAAACTTGTCTTATGATTCTCCAGTAGTGATTTGAGTGCTCAGTTAATACTTTCTAGGTATGAGGCCATTTTAAAAGGATCTTTCTGTTATCTGAATAAGTCCACATAAATAATACATCTGCTGCTAAAGCAGAGGCAGAGTTCAGTTACTTCTGCAGCTGTAGGTTGGTATTATATCCAGTTTTAAACCACCCACATTTCCACAGCATCCACCCAGTCATGCGTTAAGTGGCGTGATTAACATCTGTCGTGTGTTCTTCACTGTCAGCCTTAGAAACCTGGGTATGTAGGATAACAATTTATTTTAATAGAGTTAATCTTAATTGTATTTCTGTATACCTGAATTAGAAAAGGCAGACCTGAAGATGTGCCCTTGAAGCAGAAGGCAATGATGGTGTATGTACCTGGTGAGACTTAAAGTCCTCATTTCAGCAGATCTATGAGAAGGTTGGCTCCTGCCAAGTGGGATTTTCCTTTTAAAGTGTCGGGTTCCTTGCAATCTCCAGAAAGCTCCATGGTTCAAAATGGTGGCCAACAATCAATGGTGGTTGTTGTCCACCATTTCTAGCCATGGACTTTTTTGGAGCTCCTGGACCTTTAAAGACCCTGGAGATGAGGTGTGGGTGAGAGGATGACACAGGTGATGGCTGCGTAACTGCTTCAATAGTTCAGTTTCCTGCCTAAGCTTCAACTCTGTACTTAAAAATATCTGATGCTGGCATCTCTAAATTTCAGTTCCAAGTGGTAGGAAATTCACAAGATTGGTTGTTTTTTTTCTCAAATGTTGCCATCTTGGCCTGAACTCAAATGACAGCAGCTGTTCTCATGAGATTTCAATTTCAGCCAACTGACAAAACAGCCTTTTTCTTTTCAGATCTAACCAGCTAGTGATGGTGGCAGTGACTTCTCTTCACAATCTTAGGAAACCATACATCCCCTCCTACATGCCACGTACACATGAAGAATAAAATGGAGGTGGACTCCAGTGTGCTACATATTTATCGTTTCTGTTGAATGGAGTTGTATATTTTGTATGTGGAAAACATGGCCCAGTCCTCCAGTGTTCAGCATTTACATTTTAGTACGTGATGTATTCACTAAAATTTTATGTGTAAAGATCTTTAAAAGAAAAAACTTTCCTCTAGGGAAGCACTGACTGGGAATGACTTCCACCTTCAGTCATACACAATGGCATTGAAATACCAACTCCTCCTGATTGATCTCTGCTAGTGTTCACTTGCCCTTCTTCCTTGCCAGCTTTCAGCAGCATATGGAACATCAACAGACTCGTGGGCAGCTTGGCTTGACCTGAAAAAATGAGAAAGCAGTACTGATTTTAAAAATAGGGTGCGGAAGCTAAGGCAACTCGTGCTTCTGTCTCACAGGAACAGAAGGAGTGTCGGAGGTCAAAGAGGACTTGGTGTGTGTGTGTTGAGAGGATTAGGACCAGGTATGAAGGAAAAAATAGGGTTGTACTTCTCCCCTCTCTTATGCATGGGTGTGTTTCTTGAGTGTGGCATGGGACTGTGACTTCTACAGTCTCTGATGGAAGATGGGAGAGGTGCTCCGTTCCCCCAGGGTGCCAGCACTGCATCCACAGTTTCCAGCCCTCTAACTGATGGGCTTTCAATCCCCTGGCTGCTCTTCTGTGGTATCTTGTTACCAGGGACCTTTTTCTTCACCACCATCCAGAGTGGGCACCCTGTGATCCCAGTGGCTAGCTAGGGATATGTCCTGAATATATGTTTTCACTGCCCCAAGACAGAAAATTATGGTTTGGAATAATGCAGATTTGGTTCAATTTAGACTGTAGGAAAGGGAGAAACCATTGAGGATTTATCATACTTGTGAATAATCACTTACATGAGAGTTGGAGTTTTTCTCAGTCTTTCTCCCGTCTGAATTCATAGAACTCCTGATGGTCAGCCTGAAAGCCATTTTGTTCAAGTTTCTTCTCAGTTCTTGAAAGGAAAGTCTAAAACTTTCTGTTGAAGAGCTTATTTAATCCAGGGATGTGGAATTCCCAACCAGATTGATAGGTAGTTAAATTCGTGATTGTGGGCTGAAAAACTGAGTGACACATTTGAAACTTGATCTTAGATGTGAAGTGTCAAAAGGAGAGTGTCTTTTCCAGGCTGGTGCAATGCTGTTCTTAAACCTTGTGGAGCTGAGAGGAGTTAGCTAATCCGTGTTACATGTGTAAAGATCAATCGCTCTGGCATGTATACAGCAGTCCTCTGGCTGTTCAGACACCATAAAAGAGGAAAATCTGGCCCCAAATATTCTTGATATGTTGTCTATGCCACATCCAAATCCAAGTGTGCTAGTGCGTGCTGACTTAGAAACCATCAATGGAATTCAACTTAACAAGTATAAGTGCATGCCTGTACCTGAAATCTCCATCCAAGTTTGTAACATGAAATTCTCTGAAGCTGTCACTGGAGAGGAATGGGCAATTGTTAGGGTAGATTCATCTCATCCTAAGGTCCATGTTTTTCTATGCCAACTACAAAAGTAACTTAGAGTGAGTAACTCGGCTAGTGATACCATTTTTTTGGTAGATGTGTGAAGATAGGCAAGTTGAATTTCACTTCTTGTGGCAGTGAGGCAACATGGAGCTGCTTGCCAGTAGCTATGTGTCAGAGCTAGATCCTCTTTCTCAGGATCAGGAAATTGGAAGTGGTTCCTGGATGCCTGTCCTGCGCATCAGAGAGTTACAGCACAGGGGGATATCTTGCTTCAAAAATCTGTGTTAATGAACACTTAGAGAAAACATAAAAATAACCTTAAGGGGAACATTTGTGTTTGCAGTCAAGACTGTGGATACAGAGCTGGCAAAGACTGCCTGGAGCTGGATGTGATGTTATAAGGAAAAGAAACACAAACTGTCAATAAATGCTCAAGGTAACCCATCCCTCAAACTAGCAGGTCTGGGACTGGGAACTTAGAAGATTCTCCAGTATCTTACTGGATGACCTTGAAAATATTTTTTTTCTTGTTACAGCTCTAGTTCCCAGTAAATGTAATGTGTACAAGGCATTGATTTCTTGCAAAACCCTTTGTCTTGGTTTGAGAGAATATACAGAGTGGAGCTTGGGAAACAAGTTCCCTCCCCTTTAGGTTTAATGGCTACCCTTTCACCATGAGGAGAGACAAATGTGAGAAGATGTAAGTGAAAAACTAAAAGTTTACTAAAAACTGAAACAATAACAGGCAAAATAACAGTAAAAATCACTAGATACAAAGGAACTGATTCCCATGGATTGCCTGGGGAATGAGGAGAAACAAGATATGGAAAGATTTGGAATACAATACACATTTTCTGTGTTACCCAGGACTCCCTTTGTCAGGCCAAATGAGGAGTTTCTGTGCAAGTGCTGAAGGGTTTTCTCCAGGTTCTAGAGAGGTATGGTGTTCCAAAAAAGTACTGTAGAACTGCCATTTAATTTTACTCAATAAGTCTTAATATAAGATAACTTTAGAAATAATATATGAATAGATGCAGTAACTTAACCAAAGATGAGAAAAAAAGTTACAGGTGGCGTATACCAAATGTAGCTCTAATTGTGCTGGAAATTAGATGACTTAAAGTAGTAAAAATTAATCCATGTTTTCAATATGCAGAGGTCAGGAAGCAAGCTTTATCATAAACATAAAATAGACTTGCTCATCTTTCATAGGAAAAGATAATTTTATAAAAGCAACAGATACCTTCATCCACATAAAACTAAATAAAACATAGTGATAATAGTACGCAAGTGCTTTCTAATGAAGGTTTTCCTATTAGTGATAGAATAAAATATGTTCTTTAGGAACTGAATTGAACACATAAACAGTGTTCATGCTTGACTTACCTGACAGACACCAACAAACCTTCCTTGATTATGTGATTTGATGTGATCTTTGATTATAGTGACTATGATAAGATTTCTTCAATTTGCCATATATTAATTCTGCTCAAATCACAGAGCTTGAATTTTTAATTTAAGCAGTTCTTCTACATTTTATGGTTTTTCACTTTTTTTTTAACCACTACCAAGAACATCATGCTTTCTTTATTGGTGTCTCAAATAAATTCTCCCTGTCTAGGCCATATGGAAATAGTGTTTTACCTTCTCTGTTGCTATTAACACAGTGTCACAGGGTTTAAGAATGACCTGTCCAAGTTTTCTGCAGGACACCAGGTTGTGTTGCCTTGCCCAGAGATAGAATGATGGATATTTACTGTGAGAATCTTTCTAGAGCTTGGGAGTAGAGGATCTGGGTGATTGCAGTTATTCCCAGCATGAACTGATGTAAAGCAACACTGGTGTTTTTTCTTTGAGGGAGACCAGGAGCAGTCAGAGGTGTCTGGAGGCAGAAATTAATGTAGTCAGTAGATGCTGGAGTAAACGGCATCTGCAATGAGACCTCTGCAATGAGGTCTGCAAAAAAGTATGTTGTGTCTGCAGCCCTACTTGAAGGAAGTGAATTACCTTAGACAGTCTTGAGCAGAATGTGTGGACGTTTGTGTCTGGCTGACATGTGCCCTTATTAAAAATGGCAATGGCAAGGACACCACTCAAGTGCACCACAGTTGCCTTGAATGGAATTACATTTTTGTCTTTTGAAGTATTGAATTGTGAATGGTTTTCAGCAAATCAGATGGAACATGCAGAAAAGAATAATTCAATAGTCATAAAATAGTCATAAAATAAATATTCTTTTTTGCAATATAATTATTCAAAGGATTTGTGTCTGATTTATATATTAAAATATTTGGGATTGCATTTACATTTTTAAAGACATGCTACCCTGTGTGTCCAACCACACAGGTACAGCAATTTAGCCTGCACTGGGCTAATGCTGATGTGACTTCACACATACAGTATCTGTTACTCAAGTTTATATTTTTCCTTTCTACCTAGAAAAATGAAATCCAATACATGGAGCTGAAGTGGTTTAAAATATTACTCCTCAGTAGCTGTTCTATGCCAGCAGAAGGTCACAGTCAACTGCTAAGCTGCTGTAGCAGGTTGGGTTTGCTGTCACCTACTTCTGTACAAAGTCAGCTGGGTTAGCTTATGCTTTGGCTGGTGGTGTGTGTGATTGTTCAGCCTCTCATGGAAAACAACTGCAGGAACTAGCTCCTGAACTGTTACAGCTGTTTCCAAATTATTGCCAACTCTGTAGGCTCTGGTACAACGCTGTGTGCAGACCAAGGCTTTTGAAAAAATGTCAAAAGTACCACAAGTCATCTTAACGGCAGTGGGGAGTGTTTTAGAACTATTTTTGCCCTAATTGTATATTGGGAAGAGAGACAGTTCCTTGCAAAAACAGGACTTCCTAATAATGAATTTATAAGAATAAAACTTGTAAAGTGTATTTGACAGTATTTAGCAGCTGCAGAATTTCGTCATTTGTTCTGTGATTTCATGCTGTCAAATCTGACAACATGAACTAGTGCCAATCTTTGCTTTGAAAGACAATTTCCTTTTTATAAAAATTCTAATTATTAAAGCTAAATTTGGATTTTTTTAAAAAGGAGGTTGTTAGTCTTTTATATTTGTCAAATTGCTTTCAAAAGCTAAGTTGGTTCTACCTTTGACAATTAGTCAAAATGATATTTACTGAAAACTGTATGGTTTTTTCCACCTTCTGCTACCAATAGATGAAGTTGGTGTCAATGGCAAGGAAGGCACTTGTATTTTTGATACACATAAAACCTTGTTATCAACTGTGTAGAAGTCTGGATTTATTAACCATTTTCAGACACACTTAGTTGGGCACACTGGGATCTAGTTAAGCTAAAGACACTATTGAGCACCCACTACATGTGGAGGAGAGGGTGTTCAACCTGTGAAGTTAACTTGGATGTTGCCATAATTTGGGTCCTAAAGATATACAATCCTTTTGTCTTTAAAATGACAGTGCTTTTAACACCCTTCTTGATTGAATTTGCCTATAGGCAAAGGTTTGAATTTGCCTATAGGCAAAGGTTTGAATTAATGCAGATTAGCAGCTGCTACTGTAACCTGTGCTCTGGATACAGGCTAGTTCAACTCAGATGCTGCTGGCCTTCTGAACTGTTCTATGCTTTGTCCAGATTCCACCACAACCCAGAAAGCCCAGACCAGTTATTCCACTGCTTACCTGAAAACAATGCATGTGACAGTTTATGGTTTGGGGACAAATACACTTTTATTAACTAGCAGAAAGTTAGTCTCCTGACCTCTTTCCCTGGAATACACCAGACTTCTGGATGCAGAAGTGATGTAAGTGTGCAATTGGATGGTAATGAGGGATTTGAGCCCTTTTCCCTCCTTGCCCCATGTGAATTTAGTGTAGAGACTATAATGAGAGTTACAGTAAGTACATTGCAGACTGTGCAGGAAACTTTAGTGCTGGTGTTCTGGGACTTCTTGACTATGTTTTCACAAATATAAGCAATAGAGGTGGGACCACTGAAAGAAGTACTAATGAAAGATGAATTTTCTGCACCATCTGATGATACAGCCACGCTCAGTTTCTGAAACAATATTCCTGAATGAACAGTTTTGAGTGTACTGTATTACACTGCTGTAGTTCTGTCCTGATTCTCTAAGAAATAATGAAGCATATACATTAAAAATAAGGAGGAAATATTAGCACAGTGCAAATATTGTAGAACACATACCCACAAGGCACTCGGTGCACACAGACTCATAGAATAGTTAAGATTGGAAGGAACATCTGGAGATCTAGACCACCTCTTGTGCTCAAGTAGGATCAGCTGAAGCAGATTGCTCAGGCACAGGTTCAGTCAGATTTTGAGTATATCCAAGTATGAAGACTCCATAACCTCTGCAGGAAACCTGAGTGCAATTAGCCTCTTGATTAAAAAACCCAAGGTTTTTCATATGTTTAAAAGGAACTTCCTGTTTTTCAGTTTGTGACATTTAGCCCTTGTCAATTCACTGGCTCCCACAGAGAAATGCCTTGCTCAGTCTTCTTTGTGCCCTCCCATCACATATTACACACATAAATGAAATACCCCTGACCCTCTGTTCTCCAGGATGAACAGTTCCAGCTCTCAGCCTCCCCTTGTATGACCCTCACTTATCTTTGTGATCCTTTGCAGATCCTGCTCCAGTAGGTCCATGTCTCTCTTGTACTGGGAAGCCCTGAACTGGACAGAGTACTCCAGCCTCACCAGGGCTCAGTAGAGGGGCAAGATCACCTCCCTTGACCTGCTGGCAGTGCCCCCACCTCATGCAGGTCAGGATGGTGTTGACCTTCTTTGTGAAGCTTATATGGTCTAGTATTGTGTGGCAGGTTTCACTAGAGAGAAATAAAATTTTAGGAGAAGTGAACTAGCTTGAATTAAATTTTTAAATGGCAAAATATGGCCTCAGGGAACCATGTGTGCTAGTAAACTAGAGGAGAGAAACTGTCAATCTGGGAATGAGACAACTGCCCACAGAGGCTTCAGTGATCAATGAAAGCAACCTAAAGAGCCACCAGAGTACGATGTATTTCTTGGGAAATCTCTTGGCCTGGGAATAAGCCTTGGGGTGGCACTGGGCAAGGGACTAGGACATCTAGTAAGCTACCAAGCTACCAAATAATACCCTGCAGCCCGCCAGAGGTCTCTATATAAGCTCCAGTTTTATGTAACTGTCTTCTTATTAGAGTTGTATTTGGTTACATATCTAAAATACTACTGCTGCTGGCTTTGCATAAAGCCAGCTGTAAGGAATAGTTAGCGATGAGTCTTTGTGTTTTCTCTCTCCCTTGCTTCCAGTTATTTAGTCAGGAGAATATGATGAAGAACTGTTTTGATTTTTTTTTCCCCCTCATGCTGAGTGATTAAGGACCTGAGTGCTGAAGACCCACTTTACCCTTCCTTGAGCATCATTTTCTCTTCCACCCAATTTGCAATATGTTCTTTAGGCTCTGCTGGAGCTTATGAAACTTTTATACCAGTGGTTATATGGTACATTTTGTAGCACTTGTACCCTGGTATTACTGTGTGCCTGTAGCCACATGACATCCTTGTGTCTAACCTGAGTGACATGGATTTGACTGATGGATCACTTGGTGAATAAGGAATTGGCTGGATGGATGCAATCAAAGGGTTGTAGTCAGTGACTCAGTGTCCAGGTGGAGACCAGTGACAAGTGATGTTCCTCAGGGACTGGTGTTGTGCCTGATGCTGTTTAACATCTCTGTTAGGAACATGGACAGTGGGGTTGAGTGCACCCTCAGAAAGTTTGCCAATGACACCAAGCTGTGGAGTGGGGTCAACATGCTGGAGGGAAGGGATGCCATCCAGAGGGACGTGGACAGGCAGACCTGTGCAAACCTCATGAATGTTTACAAGGCTGGATTCAAGGTTCTACAGATGGGTCAGTGCAATCACAAGTACAAGTACAGGCTGGGTGGTGAACGGATTTAGAGCAGCCCTGAAGAGGTGATCTTGGGGGGTGCTGGTGAATGAGAAGCTCAGCATGACCCAGAAATATGCACTCACAGTCCAGAAAGCCAAACACATCCTGGGCTGCATCAAAGAAGCATAGCCAGCAGGGCAAGGGGGTTATTCTCCCCTTCTGCTTCACTGTGGTGAGACTCCACCTGGAGCTCTGCATCCAGCTCTGGAACTCTAACATAAAAATGACACGGACCTATTGGAGTGAATCCAGAGGAGCACCACAAAGATGACCAGAGGGCTGGATCACCTCTCTCATGAAGACTGGCTGAGAGAATTGAGTCGTTCAGCTTGGAGAAGAGAAGGCTGTAGAGAGACCTTATAGCAGCCTTCCAGTACCTGAAGGGAGCCTAAAGCTATGGAGGGACTTTTTTACAGGGGCATGTAGTGATAGAGGGCAAGGGAAAGTGGCTTTGAAAGGAAAGAGGGTAGGTTTAGATTAGATACTAGGAGTAAGTTTTTTATTGTGAAAATGGTGAAGCACTGGCACAGGTTGCCCAGAGAAGTTGTGGATACCTCATCCCAGGAGGTATTCAAGGCCACGTTGGGTGGGGCGTTGAACAACCTGGTCTTAGTGGTAGGTGTCCCTGTTCATGTCAGGAGGGTTGGAACTAGTGGTCTTTAATGTCCCTTTGAAACCAAACCATTCCGATTATATGGTATCTGACATGCTGTTTACATGAATTATGGACCTAAATGTTTTGTCTGAAAACATGCGTGAAAGCAAGTTATTTTCTGCTTCCTTCCTCCCCCAGAATCTACCTGTCCATGATTATGTATTGTCAGAAGTTTATGTCTGGCCCTAGTTAATGCTCTTTCATTTCATGGTGGTCCTATTTCTTGTCTCAAACCTTCAATACTGATTCTGTACTTGGAAGTACATTCTGATCTGCCAAAACCAAAGAAATGAGTATCCATAAACAAAAGGGAACTGGACAGAATGCACTGACCAGACTGCACTGGTTCCTTGTTCTTCAACATATTGTAGTCTGATTTGGGTTCTAATTTGAAATATAATTGAAAAATTCAAAGGAAGTCTCATAATGTTCTTTAAATCTCTCAGATGAGGAGCCTTTTTAGCTAGCTTAAAGAAACCTGTGCCACATAAAATGTGTTACCTGTGGGCTCCAGTTTCTCTGTGTCTGCCATTGCTGTGAAGAGGCTCTTCCTCATGCACTGTGTGGCCAAAAATCACTTCAGGCTCCCATGTTCCAGGAGGGTCCCAGTGGTTGAAAAGGTACTAATTTTCTCATTGTGCTGAAGGTTTCAGTTTAGGACAATGCTGAAAAACAACTCACAAGTTCATCTGAATAATCTGGCTAACTGGATTAATTTTCAGGCTGTTTTGTTGGTGTTGAAGGAAACATCGTATCTGAAGGAGGTTTTTGCAGCCCATCTGCTTGATGATTGGGACTGTCCAGGGAAGCAGTGCAATCACAGGAGAGTCCCTGTGGAAGAACCCATCCATATTAGCCTCTGGAACAGCAGGCTCACTGAGGCTGGAGCAGTTGGATGTGCTAACTATGTCTGCTGGAGGTATGTGCTAGATGGGAGGTTGCGGCCAAGTCATGGAGCTGAAGGAGGAGAGGAGCAGACTATGTGTAAGGTATCAGGGAAGATGGAAAAAGGATTGAGAGTGTCTTCAAGAGACCCTGCAGAGATGAGAAGCTCAATGTCCTGACTGTGCAAAACAGGGCAGCCAGAGTCTGTGGGCAGTTTTGATATAAGTGGCAGAACACTGTGTTAAGGAACACTGGAGGCTTATGACTTCTGTCAAAAGTTGTCCTTACAAGGTTGCTGTCTTACCTTGAAAAGGAAGGTCAGGCAAATTCTGTGTTGATGAGTACATAAATGCAAATGTGCGTATCGTCAAAAAATCCCAGAATTTTAACTTGAAGGACTACAAGCCAGTCAGCCTTACTTTAGTCCCTGGGAAAATCATGGAGTGAGTCCTTTTGTAATATGTTTCTGGAAAAATTGATGATTGAAACAGTCAGAATGGATTTCTTAAGGGTAAATCATTCTTGACCAACTAAGTTGCCTTGCTATGATGAAATCACTATTGTAGTGGATGAGAGAGTACTGTGTCATTGACCTTGGCTTTAACACAAAGTTCTATACAGTTTCCCACAATATTCTCATGTCCAAATTGGGGCCTTAGTGTCTAGATGGACTAGCAACAAATAGAAACACAGATGGATATTTAGGCACAGAGTGTAGCAGTTAATGGTTCATATTCTGCCTGGATACCAGTGCAGTGCCACAGGGGTTTCTACCATTTAATGTCTTTTTCAGTGACCTGAAAAAGGCAACAGAATGCATTTTGGTTTAAGTTGATGGATGATGCCATACTGGGAGGGCCAGTAGATAGGACAGGATTTTCATCTATAGGAACCCTGATAAATATGAGTAGTGGGCTGACCCCACTCATAGGAACCCTATGAAATTCAGTAGGGCAAATGCAAACTCCTGCTTTTGAGAAACAATGTACCAGTGTGGGCTGGAAATCGACTGGTAGCAGTTCAGCAGAATACTTTGGCAACCCAGCAGATGGGAAGCTGAATATAAGCCAGCAGTGTACCTTGGTAGCAAAGGCCAACAGCATCCAGCATCTTGGAAATCAAGGGGAGGTATTATCCTCTAGTCAGCACGCATTAGGTGTCATCTAGAATGTTGCATCCTCTGGACCTTTTCCATCTTCCCTGATATGATACATATAGTTTTGGACCCCACAATACAGGAAATGTGATGATGAGCTGCAGTGAGTTTAGCAGAAACTATCCCACCAAAATGGTCAGGGATTGCTCTGGAGCACTTGTCCTCGGAGAGGTTGAGGGACCTAGTCTTTCTCAGCCTGGAGAAGAGATGGCTTTAGGGGGAACCTGTTAGTGACCTTCCAATACCTACAAGGAGTTTGTTCAGAAGATGGAACGAGGCTTTCCTAAGCACTGTTTTGGTTGGAGGGTGAGAGATATTTGGCATAAACTGAAATTCACTCACTCAGAGTGAATATAAGGAAAAGCCTTCTCATCATAAGGATAGTCAAGCAGTGAGCAGTTGCCCAAAGATTATGTAGTCTCCATCCTTGAAGGTTTCAAGACTAACTGAGCAACCTGATATCACGTCAGAGCTGACCCAGCTGTGGGCAGTTGGTTGGACTAGATCATCTCCAGAGATCCCTTCCAACCTCAAATATCCTGTGATCCTGTGTGTAGGAGTATGTAAGTATAGCTAATGTACAGAATGAGTTTTGTGGAGACCATATATGGAACATGTCTTCACAGAGGCCACAAAAGTGGTTCACTTTTGACAAGTAATGTATATTTTTTAAAATAAGGAATATTCATATTTCCATGAAAAGAAAAATAAAATGCCACTGTATCTGCTTTCTCCTGCCTCCCCAGTTCTTTGCAGATCTTATTTTAGCCCAGAACCAGCAAAATCTGAAATGTTGTCACCATATTCATGCACAGATCCCTTGCCTGGTTTCATGTTGAATGCATCTCTGTGAAAGATTTAATAAATGACGACCATTTACATCATTTATGTAGTGAATAGAGCATGAAAGGTGGAAAAAACAGCTTTCAAAATATCAGTGTAGCTCTTCTCTTTGGAGACAACCCTTCAAACACCTGAATTATTGCATGTCTATTAAAGTGAAGACAGTAAGGGTGATACATGTATTCTAGGTAAATACCATGCTGGTGTTTGACAGTTTGCAAATAATTCATACAATAAATGTCCCTTCATGTAGTCTAAATGCATCTCTCAGATATTTCCAACTGGGCAGCACAGATGTAATCAAGAATAATTTAAAGAGCTGATTTTGTGCTATGTTAACAGAACTGTCTTCCTGGATATGTTAGGATGCCTAACATGTTGAATTTTTCCATGATCACATGGTTTGAATTGGATGTGAAAGAATGGTTAGTACTGTTTAGTCATAATGTGTCGTAAGAATCTTAAATACCTTAAGAAAAAAAATCATAATTATGTCCCTAAAACTGACGGTATTTCAGATCTTGCAGTGGTTTTTTGGTCTTGCCTCAGAATTACTTTCAGAAAAAGAAGTATTCTCTGAACCTAATCATGTCAGCATCAGAACACCTGCAGAAATAGATCAAAAGAAAATGTGGAATTACTGAGATCTGCTTGCTATGAATAGTACTAGTGTGAATGTGTTAAGCAGTCATGTTGGCTGTACTGAAAATGCAACATACCCAGGGGAAGCAATACAAAAGAAAACAAACTTGGGGATGTACTGACTGTTTTAGATAGCAATTTGGGTATTTTTGCAATTCTTTTGTTTGCACCTTTCTGTGGGGTAGTGAGTGCAACACCTATGAGAATTATCAGATATGCCTCAAGCTGGAGGATGATCATGAGAACTGCAAACTGAGTAATGCTGTTCTTGTGTGGAAAATGTGGGTTTCGTTGTGACAGAAGCAAAACCCCTACTTGACTACTGAAGTCTTAATGGCTGATCATATCCCTTGGGTGCCTGGCCTAGAAACCAGACAGTGCAAAGTGATCAGCTCTCAAAGACTGTACGCAGCAAACATCAAGGAGGGGACATGCTTTGTTTACAGATGGATGACTGTGGTGGGATGGGAAAGGCAGCAAGATTCTCTCAGGGTTAGAGACCTTCAAAGCCTGTGTCTGTAACTGGTAACTTCTGCATTTCTGATGACAGTTTTGTGCTGGCTTGTGATAATGATGTAAGTAAGCATGGCGAAAAAAGGTGGTGATCATCACAAGACTGCCTAAAACTGCTAGAGATGGAAAGCAAACTAATTGGGCAAGAATATGCTAATGATCAGGCCTCCTTAACTGCTATTTCTTTGTAGCCATTTGATATTCCTTAAGTAGGGAAACTATTACTCTGTTTCTTCAGCTCTGTATTTCTCTGTATTTTTATTTCTTTTGCAAAAAGGCTTAAACCCCGCCCAAAACATCAGAAAACCCAAACCACACAACCAAAATATTACCTCTGTCCTTCTTTTCATATGACTTCACAGGTCCTGTATATATCTGTATTTGCTGGGAACTGGAGAAGAGGAAACAAATTCCTTTAGGGCACAGCACCCAAGGAGGAATTCACTAAAACCTTTTGATAGATTTTGTGTTGATTTCATAGGTCTCAGCTGAAGTTAAGCCCTTGACATGAGGATAAAGGTGTTGAAATACTTCTGTCACTACATACATTACTACTTACATTATTTTCTTCGTGCTCAGGTGAGCAGAGCATGAGTAGGAGCTTAATTTAGCCCAGTGGAATTAGAAAAAGTATATGGAGAATGGGATTTTCAGGCCGTTTGGTTATCAACACGTTTACATTAAAAATACTTATTAGTGCATTAAATTACTTAAATTTGCTGCTATTTTAAGGATGCTGACAAGATCTCTTTAGGTCCCAAGTCCCTCCCATCCTCCCCCAGCCTTTACCTGTGATTCATGATCATTATTTAGTAATAATTATACTGAAACATGGTGTAAAAGTTCCCAGTGTGTTAAATTACATCTTCAAGTCTATTCTTGATAACTGTTAGACGTTAGGACATTGAACACAGCATCTTCTGACAACTTTATATGTTTCTGTTCTAGATCCTTTTTATTTGTCCTGATTGAATAATGCCCAGTAAAGGCACTGCTGTACCTGTGCTGCTTTCGTATTTCTGAGTGTGCTAATTACAACCCGCTCGTGTTCATTCGTCTTTGCACGTCCCAGATATGTCCTGTTTTCTCTTCTAGATAATGGGAGATACAAAGCTCTGTTATTTGCTGCTATAGCTAAACTAAGTCAAACCAAGGAGAAGACAGGCCAAGGGAAGTTCAGACAATGCAGGCCTAACAAGTGTTAGTCCTGAAGCCTTGAAAACTCAGTGCAAAGCCCATGGCTTTTTCCTGCAAGCGACAATACTGGGCTGCAGGGTTGCAAGAACTGAAAGGGCAACTTAAGCAGAAGGCAATAGAGCACACCTTGCATTTTATTTTATTTGTTTTGTTTTGTTTTATTTTTAAAATTTTATTTAATTTCATTTTATTTTAATTTTCAGTTATTGCAGGGCCTTTTCAGAGCATGCAGTGAGCAACTTCTTGGTTTATATTTTGCCCTAGTAACTAATCTGTAATTAAAATGTTTCTTCTGTGTGGATTTTACCCTCTGCTTACAGTCAATTTGATTGATCAGGCTATGATAGTAGCTGTGACATCTAATGTATTTTATAGGCCATTCTCATTGTAATAAACCAGCAAAATAGTACTGATTTTTAAAATGTATCCATTAAATTAAGAAATTAGTTGTATAGAAGTAACTGCTTTCTGGATAGAAGGTATCTTTTATGTTGAAACCTTACCAAATAGTATTTCAAAAAAACGGAAAGATTTTTGTGTTTTGGCTGCAGATAAATCTCAGTTTGCTGGAAGTAGGTGAGGGCTCTTTAATTCCAGTTTTCCTGTTTGTTGCTGAAGCAGTGAAGCATTCAGAAAAAGACAATTTCACTTTGATTAAATGCCTAAAAAGTTATCTGGTTGATTAAAAAAAAAACCCCAAAAAACAAAAAAAGAAAGAAAGAAAAAGGATGTTGCATAAGCTTTTAATATTTAATTTCTATACTCAAAGTATCCGGAAGAACATTTAGTTCCTGTTTTGAAAGATGAATGCCGTATATTGGAAAGTGTACTGAAGGCTCATTTGCAGTCACAACGCTTGTTTGCTTCTCTAGTATGTACGTGCAGGGAAGAGTAGAAAGGGTTGAGTGGGCAGTTGGCAGTCATTCATTGTCAGTGATTGCTAGTCATTCATAAAAAACTGCAGAGCTGAGAGGTGGAGCCAGCAGCAGCAGCCTCCTTTCAGGCTCTTGCAGAAGACGAGTTTGTGCAATCACAAGCGATTTGAGAATCTGCTCAAATACGGTATGATGAATGTAATGAGAAAATGTGTGCTAAATGCATCTAATTAAAAGGGGCTGCTTAGAATAAAGAAAAATGTTTCAATTCTTTTCCTCTCAAGCCCACAGTGGTTTGTGAACACGGAGATGTAATGGTTCTATGTTCAGGTAAAGGCAATAAATCACTTTTAAGGAGTACCCTCTAGTTTATGACACCTCTAGAGTATGTCTTTTGCCTTTAAAATAAGCAGTTTTAGGAAATTAATGGGTCTTGATCTAGAGATAAAAGGGAAATTTTGAAGTGAGTAGGGAATGTATTATTGTACTTCATAATTTTGAGACAAAAATGACAGCCAACGTTTAATTTTAAGAAGAGACTGTGTCAGAAGCAGCAAGCCATCCTTTATGTTCTCACTCTAAAAATTGCTGCATCTATATTCTTCCCCTAACTGCAGTGACTGCCAATCTTATAGATGGTCTTGACAAGATTTTATTTTATCTTTTTATCCAAAGTGTGGAAGTTACAGCAGCTTGAAAAACTTCATTTTTTAATTTACAAATCTGGTTTATTCAAAACTGGGTGTGAGTAAAAGCTATTGTATCAGCTGTTCCCTCTCTTCTGGTTTGGCCTATGCAGTTCCCAGCTTCTCAGAAAGCTGCAGAGCTGTTCACTGCAAGCTGATTTACGACTGACTGGGACATAGTATTTTAGGCTGGGTTTATGTCCAGGCTGCTATTGCATTTAAATTTAAGGAATTCACCTGAAAATAGATGGTTCTTTGTTGTTAGGTTGAGACTTAGGGTCCTAAACTCAAAACACTTACTCCCTTACAGAACCAAAAATCTCCACTGAGAAATGGAGAAATTCACTCTGGAATTTCCTGTATTTGACCTATTTGCAGATGGGCTCCTGTGTCCAGTACTGCTCTAAGCATGGTCTGGAAGAATATAATGATGGGCTAGCAGATTTTATATGAAATTAATGTCTAGAGCACTGTCTGTGTATGGTTTAGAAGGCACTGAATGTGTTTGTTCTTATCAGATGGCAGAATTTCAAAGCTACCCTAGTCTCTCTCTAATAAATTGGTAATTGAATTGTATGCTGTAGGCTCTTTGAAGCTTTCTCAGAAGCTCTGACTAAAATATATATAAGCCAAACATCACTACGGCAATGTTCCAATGAAAGTGCGTATATGCTTTATCTCCTTTTGAGGAAGCGTCATGTTGTAGTTCAGGCAGCTCAAACTATAGCAGTCACCGTTTTCAGCAGGAGTGGGAGCAAATACCCTGGAGCTCTGGTTTCTCTTTGTTCTCCAGAATTTCTCAGTGCTCTCATTAGTATTAACAAGTGTAATCTATGTACATCAAAGAAAAATACACACTTGAAGAAGGAATATTCTATGTGACCTGCTGAGATATTAGTGTATGCAAGATCAAGCTGCAGGTGAGACTTCTGGAGGTGTGTTACATTTTCTCATAGAGTGGACTGGCAGAGTCTCGTGCACCAATAAGTACACTTTCCTGCAGTAGACTGGTTTTGAGATGGAGAAGTGACCAGTTGCTCAAGTCCACCAGCATGCAAGGGGTTTGAAGCCTTTCTTATCTATATGTACATGTGCAATTAATTTACTGTATCAAAGTGAACTGATTTACAGGTGCCTAAAAATATCTCTTCATAAGATTATTTGGGTGCTTGGTTCCTTGCATTTTGAAAAATGAAGTGTTGTACAAATACAATTTTTAAAACCATCTCTTTTTGATTTTAAGACACATTTCAGAACAGAGGGAACAAATCAAATATAAGCTTGCATTGCACCTTACTGATATTTCATCTTTCAGAAGTTTCAGATAATGCATTGCCTGTTAATTTTAAGCCCGTTCAGCTGGGTGATATTTGGAGGCTGGCTTGAAGTCCTCGTCTATTACTGGAGAGCAGCTGATATTAGAGATGAATGATACATAGCTGTTCATGTACAGCTCTAAATATTATGTAGGAGAATGCCATGCCCTGAAAACAGTCTCAAACGCAGGCAGGCTAGTCCCACTTTAGTAATTGAGCATCCAGCCATTAAAGATACCTTTTTAGATTCCTAATGATCTCTTTTATTGCAGCAGTCAGAAAGTAGAAAAGCAGGAGCAGCAGCAGATCCATCACAGGAGTTTCTGCTGACCTACTGCTGATGAGTACATGTATTGCAATACACTGGGTTGCTTTTAATTGCTCTCTGCAGTCAGCACTGCAGGTTTCGGTGTACCAAAGTTCCATTTTACTATGTTGGGGATTTTTAAGAGATTCATCCTTTTAAATAAAAGAGATAAAAGCCAGTCTGTCAGTGAAATGCATCTCACAGCTGTAGTCAGATTGGCAGTTTCTATTTTTAACTTGGCAACTTCCCCATGTAGCATGCTACAGCTTTCTGTGACATTTCAGTTATAGCTAATATCCTCTCAGTTTTTTGGGAGGCCCGTCTTATTTTTGCATCCCCCAAACAACAGCAGTGGATGCTTCTGGAGATTGAAGGGAAAGGGCTATGCAAAGCTGAGCAGCTCACGTGCCCTCCCTATGTAGCCTCATCTACCATCCTTTATCCGCGTTAGAGCCAAAATATAGGACTGAATGGACCATTTGCCCAGCCCAGTAAGGTATTTTTTGAGTTTATATGTTATTTCTTAGAGTCCAGTGCTAACAACTAACTACAGAACTAGATTTATTTGACCAGAAAAATCATAGTCCTATATTTGATTCTTTGTCTTGGAACATAAAAAAACCCCAAAACCGTACAAATGCCTTTGTGACAGAAGTTCATGGCTGCTGCAAGGCTGAGAACCTGCAGAAACATTTTTCCATGTTTCATCTTTGCTGCCAGTACACATTCTAACCAATATCTTCTCTCAGTGCAGATTTTCACAAATTGCCTCTACCTACTGTTGTGGTTTTCTGCTTGCTTCCGTGTGAAAATGGGAAAATGTGAAAGAGCTGGTAGTACTGGCTAACCAGTTGCCATCCAGGCAGCTAAAATAGGATGCATCAGACTATGTATAAACATCTGCAACATCACTGGCTTCTTCTAGGGTGGTTGGTTATGAAAAAAAAAATGCTGGTTTATTGAAAGGAATAGGAAACTCTGTATCTAGACTCCCTGTGCCTCAGTTCTAAAGTAAATATGGACCACAAATGTTATATTCCTACATGTGCCTTTTTCTCCTGGGTGTGCGAGAACCACAAGGGGGCTGGCTCTAATGGGGATGAATGAAGTCACAGGAGTCAAACCTCTACATGAACAAACCATTCCGAGATAGACTAGTGAACTTTTTTTCCTAAGCCAAGTAACTTATCTTTTTCTAGTTATGTGTGTTCTGTCATTGCTTGTAGCCTAGATACAAGGACAAAAATCTGGACAGTGTTTAAGAACTTAAAAATTCAGATAGACTCTTTACTGAAATCTCTCATGTGCCTGGTAAGACTTTATCAACCCGCTCAAAAAACCTCCCTTTAAGCATGACTACTTTCAAAAATCATTCCCAAAGGACCTGTTTCTGTATGAAGACAGTGCATGTTTATGCATGCTTCTGCTTGTAGTTTTGCCTTGTATGGCTGTAATGGTGATTTCCAGCAAAAGTGTATTTGGAGGCTTTCAGGAGAACCCTAAAGAAACCCTCCACAGTGAGGGCTATTTTCTTAGCTCATTCTGTTAGAACTGCCATGTAATCTGGTTCAAAAATCCTTTACACCTGGAAAGATGACCCTTTCTTCTTGTGTTACAGTAGAGTTAATAGAGTTTAAGAGGAGCTAAGACATCCTTGTGATGTATGAAGAAGGGTAGTAGAGCCTATTGAGGTAAACTAACTAGCAGCTTGTTTTTCATTTGGAGAATATTCATCTGATTGATTCTAGAAGTTACTGCAGAATTGTCTCTAGTAGAACTGGAGATGAGAGGATGTCTAACATGGGAGCAAGGGAGCACCTGAATGCTGGCTGAGAGCAGCACCGTGTGTGCCATGGCACTGTTCCCTAGCCTGCTTGTAGCACCCAGCCCTCTCTGACAGCTGAGAGGATGGGAGAGGCAGGTTTCTGAATCTCAATCTCCTTGAGATTCAGAAATTAGAGCCTGACCTTGTATGCACCATATAAGCACCTTTTCCACTTTGAGTTTGTATGAACTAGTGGCAGACAGGCCAAATCCTTTTGAAGTTCTTTCTGTTTATATTTACCATTTAATATAATCTGACAAGCATAGAGCTTAGTCTCTCAGCAGTGTGTGGGTTTTGGGAAACCTGTATCTGCTTTTCTGCAAATGTACAGAGCTGGAAAGTGATAGCCAGGCCTTCTTCATAGTGTGAGTGACATAAACGTAAGCCACAGTCCTGTCAGATGATGGAGGGGAAGATGATAATACTGTCTGATCCGAGAGAACTTTGATAAACATCAAGTACAGAAAACGTCTATTCTGTTCATGTATTCTAAGTTAACATTGAAGACTGGCTTTGTTGTAGAAAGCATTGCAGTCTCAATAGTTCTTTTTTACAGAGAAAGAAACAAATAACCAAAAAAAAAAAAAAAGCTGATTTAGATGCAGGAAAAAGTTTATTTGCTGCATTGTAAAGAATAATTTTGAATGCCCAGGAGTACACATGAGAAAATGGAAAGAGGATGCAAAGGATAGGGAGTAGGAAGAATGAAGGCATATACTGTGTGAATGGAAATGTGTGTGGTTTTTAACTCCTTGAACCATAGGGTATCATAGGGTTTTTGGGTAGAAAATGTACCAATCTGTGAAAAATCTGCAAAAACAATGTTAAATTCCATGTTATGATTAGAAATGGCTACTTTTTAATTCTAAGCTGGGAGGAAAGGGAAAGGTATAATCAGAATAAATGCACCTTTTATACAATTTTTCAAACAAATTTAGAGAGCAAAGATTTTCAAGTTCTGAAGAAAAGCATGTCTTTTTTAGATTCCTAGCTGTATAAATCTTGTATAAATATGGGGACTCATGCTTCCAAAAATCCTGTTTTGTAATCCTTCTATCTACTGGGAGTAAGAGTAATTTGCATGAATTTATAATCTAGAAACCACTACTGAGTCAGTGAGTTCCCCAAACAACAAGTTCACCTGTAGGTGAAGGCTCTGTGCATCCATGGATTAAATATTTTTTGATTAATTGTTTATTGTCATTATACTATGATTCAGGGTGTCAGGCCTGATGTACTAGCGGTTAGACTAAGGCTTAGACTCTTCCAGACCTGAAGAATTTTAAATGTAAACCCTGGGTTAAAATCCTGCGTTACCATGAGCTTCCTAAGCCAACAGTGTTCTCCGTTCACAGAATTCCCTTCCATGCAAATGAATTTAAAAGAAAAACCCACTTTTCCCCACCTAGTTGTAGTCTTCCTGATAAACAGAAACAATCCCTTTCATCCTTTTTTTCCCAATTGATTGCTTAGGTGTAATATTAAAAAGCTTCATCCAGGTTGAGGTTGAGATGGGGAAGGAAGGAATTGACAGTTTTGTGTGGGATGTTTGTGGGGCTGCTGCCCTTCTTGACTGGGCTGGCTGGACTTAGGAATCCCAGACAAATAATTACTATGTGTTAGCAATCAGCCAGGTGTCTCCATGTGGAGTTTCTGCTTACTGTGCATCCAGCGATGCTTCGTGCTTACTGTGGAGTCAGTGGAGACTCTGCAGAGAAGAGCACATGCAAGCACCGTGCGTGTGCAGTGAATCTTCTGACACGCCTTCCCACACCTGCTCTGGCCACCTGAGGCACTCAGTGGTCACACTTCACACATTTGAGGAACACATCTGTGGGTATGCATGGGATTTTGTAGACAGAAAAGTGAAGCCATTGCTCCTTCACAGGGAGATAAGAAGGGGAAAACTTCTGCTGTAGTTTGCCCAAATGATGTCCAGCTGTCATCACTGAGACAAGAAACATGGAAGTAATAAGACACATGACTTGCTGAATTTATAATCAGCAATGCTGCGTCAGTGCACTGAAAAACTGAAACTGCTGGGTAAAAATCCAGTGTAGCTTTGATCCCATCCCCTGGGACAAAAAAATTATTTATATTTGTATAAAATATAATTCATGTCATACGTATAAAATTTTAAAAAATAGTGATAAAGACTACTTAATGCCTCTTAGCTCCCTGTGATTTGCGGTTTAATGACTTAGATAAAAGTGAAGTGATTGGTGATGTCTCTCCAATTGAAGAAGAGATGTCTCTTCTTTTTGACATCTCTTCAGTTTTTTGACAAATCAGTTGCCAATTCATAAAACAAATCCTCTTAGAAGATGGCCCATATTCTAGAGGCTTTTATTTCTAGTGGCTGGCAACAAAATGAACCTGAGTATACTGAGATGTAAAACCCCAAGCCAGAATAAATTTAGAGCAGTTGAGACTACCCTAGAGTTCAGATAAAATCTGGTACCAGGCAATCTAAGACGTTCTCCCTGAACAGCCAATTACTGACTCAGAATTCAGTAGCTTGTTAGCCCATTTCTAAAACAAGCTTTTTGTTCCAGGCTCTTTCATGGGACATCTGCCATACAGACAGATTTCTGAATGCATCTCATCTAAATGCACCAAAATATGGTATTGTGAACAATGGTGGTGTTCTCTTGCTCTTAAATTATTAAGTTTATCCATGGAGTCTATGCCCAAATCACTTCTTGTCCTGTCCCATTTATCGCCATCTTGCGGTCTGTACGGTGAAGGAGGTGGTGAGAGAGATCTGTTTTATAATTCTTCTACAAAATTAACTTTTTTTTTTTCCTGATTGAAGGTAAATATTTGGACTATGCAAGACTGTGAGAAAACACTCACTCCTCACTTTGTCATGCATGTAATTTTGATCCAGTTTTTCATTCACTCAGATTTGAGGGTATCCCCTTTTCTTAACCTTGTTGCTTTCCTATTTTCTTTGACTTTGCATTTTTCCATTTATAATTTACTGAATACATTTATTAAGTACAAGGGATAATTTATGTAGCACAATAAAAGGAAGAACATTAAGTTACTAGTACAAACAACAACAAAAGGAAGAATAAAGTCTCAAAAAAGACAAATAATACTGGATTAATACTGCACAGCTAAGGTTGGTGGGAATCAGCCTTCTGCATCATTCTCATTGGAATATCAGCTGCTCTTTTTTCCATAGTCTGGCAGCCATCGTCTGTGCTTCAATCCCCCATGCTTCAGTTTATGCTCTTTTTGCTCATAGCTGTAGTGTTCAAGGTCTGTCCCAAAGGCCTCTTCAACTAAGGCAGGCCAAACCCCAGCCTCACACATTGCATCAATGGTAGAGAAATGGGCAGATGCCCCAGGAGGTCATCCAGGCACATGAAGAGAGGGCACTTAAGCAGTACAAGCGGGGCTCTTGTGTTCTTCAGGAGTTGGAGCTGATAAGACAGCTCTGAGGTGGATGAGAACAGAGTGCTGCGAGGGCTGTTGCTCCACCAGAGCAAAACAGATGTGGATGGAAAAGATCATATTCTGCCAAAATAACTGTGAAAATGTCCTCAAATGCTCCTAGATTTTTCTAGTTTTTTTCTCTGTTAATATTGGCTGGTATTTTTTTCTTTTTTAGTCAGGCTAGAGTAGAAGAAGGGGTTTGGGTTTCTCTTCTTGCCCATTGTAACATTTCTCTGGAGCAGAGAATAGGTCATGTTTTTGTGTAGGCCAAAGCCCAAACAGAACTTAATCTGGCTGTGCCATAAAAAGCAATAAAAATGTTTCTGTTAAAAAATCAGCAGCAAAAAGAGGCCCAAGGATAGCCTCCAGCCTTTATTGGATGCAGGACGAGACATAGTGACAAAGGATGGTGAGAAAGCTGAGGTTCTTAATGCCTCATTTTTTAATAGCAGGACCAGTTGTTCTCTGGATACCCAGACCCCTTAGCTGAAAGAACAGGGATGGGGAGCACAGTTATACATCCATAATCCAGAAGAAATTATTAGTGACCTGTTACACCACTTAGCTTATGGACCCTGATGGCATGCACCTGAGAGTACTGAGGGAGCTGGCTAAAGTGCTCACTGGGCCACTTCCCATCATTTGCCAGCAGTCCTGGATAAGCAGGGAGATCGCAGCTGACTGGGAGATGGCAAATATGCCATCTATCTACATGAAGGGTTGGAAGGAGGATCTGAGTAACTACAAGCCTGTCAGTCTGACTTCGGTGCCAGAGAGGGTCGTAAAGTAGATTTTCTTGAGTGCCATTTGTACAGTACATGCTGGACAACCAGGGAATCAGGCCCAGCCAGCCTTGGTTTAGGAAAGGCAGGTCCTTCTGTGACAAAGACATGTTTAGTGGATGAGGGAAGGAATGTGGATGTGTCTACCTGTACACAGTAAAGCCTTTAATAGTGTCCCCCACAGGATACTCGTGGAGAAGCTGGCAGCCCATGGCTTGGTGTTGCACTCTTCACTGGCTAAAAAACTATCTGGGTGGCTGGGCCCAGGGGAGTGGTGTGAATGGAATCACAGGCAGTTGTTGGCCAGTCACCATGGGCTCCCCAGAGCTCAGCACTGGGGCCAGTCCTGTTTAATATCTTTATCAATGGATGAGGGAATCGAGCACACTTTCAGTGGGTTTGTGGCCAGCACCAAATTGGGTGGGAGGATTGATCTGATGGAGCGTAGAAAGGCTCTGCAGAGGGATCTGGACAGGTTGGATCAATGGGCCTGAGGCCAACAGTATGAGATTCAACAAGGCCAAGTGCTGGGTCCTGCCCTTGGGTCACAACAACCCCAGTCTGTGCTATAGGCTGGGGGCAGAGTGGTTGGAAAGCTGCCCAGTGGAAAAGGGCCTGGGGATGCTGGTCAACAGCAGCTGAACATGAGCCAGTGTGTGCCCAGGTGGCCAAGAAGGCCAATGGCATCCTGGGCTGTATCAGCAATAGTGCTGCCAGCAGGACCAGGGAAGTGATTCTTCCCCTGTTCTTAACACTGGTGAGGCCACGTCTTGAGACATTGAGGTGCTGGAGTGACTCCAGAGAAGGGCAGCAGAGCTGGTGAAGGGTCTGGAATGCAAGTCCTGTGAGGAGTGGCTGAGGCAGCTGGGGTTGTTTAGCCTGGAGAGGAGGAGGCTCAGAGGAGACTGTATCACTCTCAGTGATCTTAAGAGTCTCTTCCAACCTAAACAATTTGCTGATTCTGTAATGTTGTTGATTTACAACATACAAGAAAGCCTGAAGAAAGACCCTATTACAAACCTACCATGTTTTTGCAGAGCCTCTGTAATTGTGAAGGGCCTAGATAGGAGAGTGGAAAGATGCTTACAAGCTTTCTGGAAAGCTTCATCTGCTGTTGAGGAGAAAGGACCACATTCTGAGGAGGCCCTTCTGTATTTCCCTACAGGGATTTACTGGTTTGCATCCTTAGTCTGTTGTATGACATCTACAGTGTGGTGTAGGGCAGCTGACAAATCACAGACACTTTTTGTATTATTAGCTTTGTAAAGCTATGAAGTTTGAAATTTCTGCAGAACGGAGCAGACAACAAAGGGTAGTTTTTTCAGGATATCCTTAGAAATTAAAGCCGGGCTTCTCATTTACATCCTTCATACATTGGAAAGCTCCCTCTTTAAGCAGACTCTTGTGAAGCTCTGTGAGCATTGCTTACCATGGAAGTGTTTCTTTACCTCCTATATTCTGAAAACAGTTTATTTCCTGGCGTAAGTTTTTGGTCATATGAGTCTACAGAAAGATAAGTTATCTTGATTATTTGCAACAAAAATATGCCATGCCACATGCTTCTCCAGGACCTAGTTGTCTGATTAGAAGTTTGTCATGCTGAAAGAGAATCAAATAGGAACAACAGTAGCATTGTGCTCTGGTCCAAAATAAGAGTTGCTGGTTTATAAGCAATTTACTTTTCTCTTGTTTTTTCAGCTTGGATACCTGTGGAATTACTGACCCTTCTAGACATGATTTCAAAACTGCTTCAGGGGAGAAAACTGCTTTCAGTTGGTCAGACGGTTCTGTCTTAAAACAATGGTGATATGTTACTATGTATTGTTTACTGCAGTTTAAATTATTTTGATTTTTAATACTTCAAAACTTTTCTGCAGGTGATGGTGATGATAGCTTGCTTTTAAAATGTACACAAGTTGTCCATTTTCATGAAGCAGAACTTTAGGATCAGGGTAACGGCAACACTGAATAAGTGCACAGAAAATCCCCATCCATTAATAAGAGTAGCTAGGGAGGCATGAATGAGAGAAAATATTTCACATGGAATATTCATGCTATGCTGAATATTTTTAATGAAATTAAAAGATAAGCTGCAATGAAGTGACAGACTTGAAACAGTGTGACAACACTTGTTCACACAAAAGGAAAACAAAATACAAAATTTTACCAAAAAATAGTTAACACCAGAAGTTTAGGAAGTGTTGTTTAGTATTTTTTTTAAATGAAATTTTGTGGTATTTGAGCTGTGATTCGTAGCTGACTTCTAAATCTTTTGATTTCAGTAGAAGCCATGTTTTTGCTTCACACATATGTTCAGATGGAACACATTTGAATTCTGAATTGGAAAACACTTTAAAATGAAGTGTATCTTGAGTCCAGAAGTGGACTTGCTGCTGATCACATCTGTAACTGTGAAGGTTTTACGTTTGATGGATGAGAGATAGCCTTCAGATACCACAGGGATCTGCATAAAGTAATGACCTGAACAGAAAAGCAGACCATTTCTTTGGAGTTACCAGAAATGAAGCTGTGTTGGGACATGCTGTGTTGTTCTTCTGTAATTTTCTTTCTATGTGCTTACAAGGCACTTATCATCATTGCATTTTGCTTAGATTTAAAAATAGAAATAGTGATAGCAATTTAGCAGGGGGGTGGTGGCATGGTTTTTTATTACTTTCAGGGGAAGCAGATTGCTTAGTTCATAGGTATGTGTTATATACAATAGATAAGGAGAAAAAAAAATGGTATGCTGTGTAACGCAGCTTAAATCTTTCCTTAAGGCTTACTTTGAAAGAATTTTGGATTTTCAGTCAAGCAAATCTGTTTGTGAATATCATCTGATATTCAGGGATTTTTTTTTCCAATCAAAGAAGACAGAAATACCCACAAGCCAAAGTATTTCAGAAGTCAGGCAGGAAAAATTGACTGAGTTTGGCTATGATAGTCCAGATTTTGGTTTTACATTTTTGTACCTGGTGTCCTTGATGTTCGGGCAGATATATCTGGCAGGACTTAACATGACCAGGAGTACATATCCACAGTGTACCAGTCCTCCTTAAAAAGGTAATTTTGGAAAAAGTCATATGGTAACAAAGCTTGAGCTCAGAGGAAGCTGTTGTCCCACTACATGTATGATCAGGAAGCCTGTTTGAGAATATTCCTTCGTGACTCTTTCCTGTAGGAAAAGGTGTTCCCTTCAGGGAATGAACAGAGGCAGTTTGGCCTAATGGAGGGTTTTGTAGTACACAAAAATCTCTCCAGTGTGACTTTACTCCTACTTAGCAGAGGAATGATGACCTCTCCTTCTGAATTTCCAGGGCAGTAAAGAAGATTAGAAGGTGTTCTGTGTGTTTGATACTGTCTGCATCTGATAATGTTTCCTAGGACTACAATATTTTCTTTGTATTATCTGGGAAAACCAGGAGATCTGTCTAGGTAGTAGAAAAGGAGAGAATGCTTCTGTAATTGCTCTGTTGCTTAGTGTCTAGGGGATTTTCTTAGGTTGCCTTTATCACCACCTTTCTGCCATGTCTTAATGTAATTTGATATTTTAAATTTTTTTTTTACTCGAACCTTGCAGTTTCAGAGAGATAATTCAGTGAGTTTGACATGTTATGATAGAAGCCAGGAGAAATACTTTTTAAAGATAAAAAATCCGGTTGATTTTTTTCTTAGACTACAAATACAAAAAATGAACTAGTTATGTGATTGTCATCTATTATTTTCAGTGGTTAGAATTAATGCTATTCTGGGTATCCAGACTCTGCATTTAGACCCATGTAATTTGATAAGTTATTTTCAAATTTAATCATTCCACTGTTTTTTTCATGCTAGGAACAGTTACAGGGAGACTTGTAATCTCACTGCAATGTTTTTTTTATTATATAATTGAAATGTGCTTCATTCTGAACTGTTTTAGCATCACTTTTTTTTGTAGCAGAGTTTACACAGCATGTAATTTTATCCTTATACTGCATTATCTATATTCTAGTTACTCACCTAATTAAGAGAAGTAGGAAAGAATACTGAGCCAATTAAATGAACAAATTGACTGTTCTGAGGGTCTATTTAACAAGCTCCTTTACATCAAAACCTAAAATATTAATCAGATGGAGAATTTCTTTGGTTCTGACAAAATGACAGCCTGTTACACATCTATGCTGGAGACATACAGTGCTTCATCAAAATACTGTTGCAGTCGACCAACAAAATATTCCAGTCCTCTGTGGACAAAAGAGCTAAGAAATTTACAAAACATCTTTATAAACCACAGTTATCTTTTTGGAGTGCAAGAAAGCTATTATTTTTTCGGTTTAAAATATCCGAGGAAGAGAACAGTTCAAAAGTGTTAAACCACTTTACCACCACCCTGTGGTAAAGAAATCAGTCATTGTCTAAGGAAAAAAAATCTGTACAAAATTAGCATTTTTTATTGCAATAAAAGCATAAGGCAATATTTTATCAGCTTATGACCAGTATCACAGAAACAACACAGTTGATTAACAGTGTTCTGGGTAAATAAGTCCACTTTAAAATTTTGCATCTCAGTGTTAAATGCACGTGTAACTTTAAAATACGGTTTTAGTTTGAACTCCTGCCTCCATATTATTAGCATTTAAAACAAAAAACTAATTAGTGTCTCCATATTACTAGCATTTAAACAAACTAATTAGTAACTGTAATTTAGTCATGCCTGTATTAATTTGATTCAGTCACAAATATAAGTGATTTATCATCTATCATGAGTATAAAGCATTGGAAGGACAAATAATCATTTGAACAATTATGTCTATTTTTGCTCCATTGGTTTGGTGACTTGGTATGCCTTTCACAAGCAACCTGAGTAAACTGTAGGTGGGTGAGAAATAAATTTCCTAAAATTCTGTCTTTTCTCATGGTGGTAATAGAAAGTCAGTATTTTACAGACGCAAAGTGGATCTGCCATAGGTAAGTGTGTATTGTTGTATGGAAGATGTTAAAAGTAATTCCCTAGTGGTAGTGTAAGTCATGACTATAAATACATCTATTAATCTAAACTCCAGAAAAGTCAGACAGGAAACATGAACTCAGTAATAGGCTGTCACTTTGAATCCCATGATAAAATAAAGCAGAATTGAAAATGTATTGGTAAAATAAGTCAATGAAACTAAATATGCCTCTTAATATATAAATAGTGTTTTAGAAACAAGATCTGAATCTGTGCTTTAAATTATAGGTAAACCCCAATCTTCATATAGGAAGGGGAAATTTTCTGTAATGATGCGATCATTTGATAAATTTCTTTACTTACCAAATCAAATCTAGTGCTTGCAAAGTATTTCCAATTGGTGTGTTCCATGTACATATACAGTACAAGCATAGGACTAATGCTGTAGCAAGAGAGCAGATCTGGAGATGAAGTAAGATGAAGGAGATGTTTGCTATATAAAGCTTGCAAGTGTTAGTAGTTTTGCTTCCAACGTGCCTTTGCAATATGTCCTTCTGCACTTCACAACACCTAACACTGTGTTGTTATTTAGAAATCTCTTTAAAATCATTGTACAGGCAAAAAACCTTTAGCTCTGTTGAGTTCAGCTTTACTGAATTGCAGTATTCCCTTCAACAGCTAATCACACCATAAAACATGGCTGGAGAAATAAACCTGCATCATTCCTGCATCCATTTTAGCAAAGGATGACAATTAAGTTGTTTAGAATGGCTAAAAGGCAAGAATCAGAATACTGCTTGACTACCTCTGGAGGGTGAATGATTACATTGCATTACAAATTGTGATTTGAAGTGAGAGATTGCTGCTTTCCCTTCATTATGGAATTTTTTGGTTTGAGTTTGGGAGGCTTAGTTCTGACATGTCTCAGAATTTTCCTTCTTTGGTAATCCTGTATTGATTCTTATCTTCCAGCCACAAGGAACCAGGTAAGACTCCTGTTAGCATTTGCCTTTGTTACGAAAAGCTAGTAGAGGAAAGTGATAGATTAACCACCAGCAATCCTTTCCTTTCTTTCTTTAGTGCTAATTTCTAGCATAGACTCCAATTTCAAGCATGTGTGAATATGCCATTCACATCTTTGATTTGGGAAGCTGGTATTCTCGAGTTGGGGGGAAGGAGCCACTTTGTCACCCTTTTCCTTACACTGATGCTATCTCAATAGGATTTGCTAGAATTAACTCTGCAACTGCTTTGGGACTTCTGCCCAGATGGGGAAGAGTTCAGGAATGGTGTCCAGGATGTATGGGGCTGGCAGAAGAGAAGCAGAGCTCAGAGGGGAAAAAACCTCTCAACGGGTTACAGAGTGAAAAATTACACTATTCAATTTTTTTTTTAGAGAAGTAAACTACATACTTAGAATCAAACCAACGTGTGATCTTAACCAGTAGATTTTAGTGATACCCTAGAGAGTGGGGTTCTGACAGTACTCTAAGGTATACGCAAAAAGAAGACTTTTCTTCATTTTAATTTGCAATAATATGATACAGTAAGCTTTCTATTTTCATGCTTGCTTCTTCACTAGATGATAAACTCTGCTACACAGAATGAAGCAATCTCTATTGGTTTAGAACTTTGCATACCCTTAAGCTGAAGCCACTACATTGTTAAAAAGTATACCTTTAGATCTGTTTAATTTCATTAAGATATTTTGTTTGAGGCTGTCAGTGTTTGGAATAAATGCTTCAAGATTTTCTGGTTTTGCCTATTATAATTTCAAGAATGTTTTAAAAATTGAAGGTTTTAAGCTCAAAGTATGTACTTCACTTCTTATGCACTTCAGAGCGGCATACTGTAATAGACATATTTCATAGTGCCACACCATATATATATTCAGAAAAAGTAAGTATTTAAAATTATGTAATTAAAGTTTAATCTGAAAGCAATATTCCTTTTAAGTTATTGGCATGGCTTTTTGCAAGAAGTGGAAAGTGTTTCAGCAGCTAAAACCAGCAACCTCTCCTGAGCCAATTATGTGGTGCGTCCTTAGATCATATTGCATGCAACATCAGCTTGGCACTTTGGCTACCAATGCCATACATGTTTTAAAATAATTGTCCTGTTCTTCAGAAATTCACACAGCTTGTTGTTCTGCTGTACATGCAATCTGATTTCATGTTCTGCTTGCTTTTGTATGTTGTGGTCCTCCAGCAAAGCAAGCAGCAATATTGAAGAGAGGAAAAAAATTCCCATTGGCAATATCTGTGCATAGAGCACGCTCCCATTTCCTGAGATGGTACCAGGTTTTTGGATTACCCTGTTCTTCATTGTTTAATTGTCCAGCCATACGCAGTTATTTTTATTCCTGTGGACTGTAACACCCTTACTAATAGAATGGAGATAATTCTATTTTTTTTAAAGCATCTTGAAATCTGTCAACAGAAGTAAGAGCCATTTGAATTCCTTCCTTCCTTCCTCCCTTCCTCCCTTCCTCCCTTCCTCCCTCCCTCCCTCCCTCCCTCCCTCCCTCCCTCCCTTCCTTCCTCCCTCCCTTCCTTCCCTCCCTTCCATCCATCCCTCCCTCCCTCCCTCCCTCCCTGTATGGTGAATTACCTAGTATTGTCTTGTAGTATGTGGTCTATCTGAGTCTTTGAGCATCCTGATAAATCTTGAAAGGAATAATTTAAACTCTTTAGAGCTGCTGAAATTTTAATAAGATTACTTGTTCTGATAATATACTTCTCTCTCCCATTAGAGTATATATTTCAGGTAAATTTGATTGCTTCTTTGAGCTACATGCATCTTGAGAAAATATCTTAAAATAATTTTAAGATAATGGTTTGTTTTGTACTACCATAAGTCAAAATTTTTTAAGCCTTAAGCATAGTGTGAGGCAATACAAATTTCCAACCATGGTAGGTTTTTTTTGGATGTAGGTAATGTTGAACCAAATCTTGGGTTAATTCTGATGTCAGAAGATTGTAGTTAGAGCTGGATTTTTTTGGTTGCCTTTTAAAGTTAAAAACATGAAAAAGATGCTGAATGTAAAAACTTTTTTTGATGAAGCAATAATGGCAAAATAGAAAAGCATGGAAAGTAAACCACTCTCCCACTGTCCTGCCTGTTGAAGTGAAGACTTGCCAGCCTACCAGTGTGCTGTGGGATGTGCTGCTCTGATCAGTGTTTCTCTCCCTTTTTGGTAACTGCATGATGTTTCGTGCATGGGTTTTTTTGAGGACAGATGGCTGTCTCAGCTACCAAAGAATGAAAAAGCTCTCAGAAAAATACAGTACATTAGACTAAATGCCTATTAACTTCATTCCGTGTGAAGTTCATGAAGTTTCCATCACTGAAGATAGTCAAGAACTTGACTGGACATGGTCCCAGGTGACCTGCTGTAGTAGACCATGCTTGAGCAGGGTGGTGTTGGATGAGAGACCTCAAGCAGTCCTTCTGAAGCTTAGAGATACTGTGATTCTCTAAAACTAAATTCAGCAGAATTCACCCAAATCAGGGCATGTCTGTATGTGTACGTTTTCCGAGGTCTCTGTCTTCTTAAATGAGGAATTCTTCATGAAATTCTCAAAATAGTTTCCTGGATTTTTATTTTGATTCACTTTGAGTACTTATATCATCAGGATAACAATATTTAAAGTGTTATAGTTCTGTGTAGATATTTCAACATCCTCATTATTGTAATGCTTCACTATCATGTACACAGAATGCTTTGTTTCTTGGGAACTTCCATTAGTGTCCCTTACAGCCCTGTTAAATAAATATTGTGCTTTGAATTCATATAATACATAATCATTTTACTCAACTAGATTCACATTCAGCCAGAGGTTTGTAAACCATTTTACTGTTGACTGAATGTCACAGTCAACAGTGTCAAAAGTGACAGACACCATCATTAGCAGTGGTCTTGACAGAAACTAATACTGTTGGCATGGGAAGTGATCATGTCTGTGTCAGGCTGCTTGCCAGTCTGAAGTCATTAGTGGTACTTGTACTCAGAACAGCTACTCTAATGGCCCTTTCTTAAGGTCTGCATTATGGTAAGTCCTGTTGCTGTAATTCCAGTCCTCCTACCAAACCTCCTGACTGGCAGAACTTGGAACATAGTACAAATATAAGTATTGGCCTCAAATGTTAGTTTCTTTTTAAGATAAATGCTTTAATAATGCAAACTGTTTTTACTTTCATTATTACTGTTGTAGATTTTATTATATGAACTGAGCATATTTTAGGGGGACCTTAACTGCCCTTAGAAGCTTTCATCTTTCTGAAGTTACAGCAAATAAAGCACTTACCACTTCTGAAACCACGTGTATGGATAGATCTCTGTTTCTGCTTCTACTATAACATGACAGGGAATGCAAGGAAAAGTCAGTGTCTGAAAACTCATAACTCTGCAGGTGGTCTGGAGTGAGGTTCTTCTAATATACATTTTCTTGTCATCTGAACTTTCTTCTACTTAGTGCTGTTAAAAAGTCTTTTTAGTGGGCTTGTAAACTGAGAAAAGCATCTGTAATAAGTTCAGTGGTAATCCTTTGTATCTTCGTCTTTCACCATCAACTATTGAGAGACTACAGGTGACTAGTTCCTCATTTTTAGAAAACAAAATTATTTCAGAATAACTGAATCACTATTTCTCCCCCAAACCATAGGGCTTTAAGAAACTTCTCTGTATTAGCACTGACAGCTGCTGTATTTATACAGGTCATTTATTTGTGTCTTTACTTCTCCATCTCAAAAGGAGAAATTAAATGTATATGTCATAGAAGTGGGGAATGTCCACCAGGAGACTGTACTCAGAGTTGAGTTTTTGAATGAAGGTACCCAGCTTTCTTCAAGCTGAAAAAACTAAGTAATAGCAGAAACCTTCCAATTAGCTAAATTTATGTTTGACCAGAGACCAGACTCTGATAATCTAAAACAAGGTAATTGTTTAACTAGGGGAAACTCTGGTCTGCTAGGTGAATCTTATTTGAGCCTTTTAAAAAGGAAGAATTGGTCCAACTTCAGAATTTTCCTGAGCTGTGCAAACCATGCAGTTTCCTCTCATCTCCATAACAGTTCCCTTCCTTCCAGTCTGTCAGAGGTTTGCCTTGGAAGTCTCTCTGGCAGCTTTTCAAATTTAGATTTCTTTAGTGCCCTCCCTTTCTGATGGTCCATGGCAGGAGCTGCCAGTGCAGAGGAACTTTGAGCAGTCTCTCATGTGTCCCCAGGGAAGTAGGTAGAGCAACTCAATGGGGTGGCCCTCCTCCACTTCTTCACTTCCTTCCTTTCTGGGTTAAACACATATAAGGTAGGTACATGATAAACTGAAAACAAACTAAATAATTCTACCATCTGTTATAAGCCATCAAAACAGAAGTAGGATAAAATATGAATTCATAATAGCTTTAAAAATATAATGCAATTTGGAGAGTAAGCAGGTGAATGTTTATGTAACATAGCTTGCCATGGGAAAACTAAGTCATACATTTTTGACGTGTTAATGGTTTTACAGCTTCTTAAATAGAACTGGAGAATTTTTTCCAGATACCATTTCAAATAGTCACTGTCATCATAGAGCTAGGGAAGGCTCTGTAGGTGCCATTCTTCCTGAATAGATGGACAAATACAACTTTTGTAAATTGCAGCATATGAGTATTGCTGCCCTCTTTTCTTTCATAAATTGGTGGGTTTAATTAATCTTTTTGTTTCTGGTCGAGTTGCTTCTCTTTTGGCTGACTTCACTCCCTGTAGGAGGCATTCTGTCCAGTGGTGCAGAAAACCATGTCTGTGATAAGAAGCTTGATGAATCACGAGCAGGGATAATTTATACAGAGAATTGTTCTTGTATTATACAGGATATGCAAATGAAATGGGTCATGGGACAAGGATTTCTGTAGTGGGACTTAGTACAGACTCACCTCCGAGACCTGGAGATCAAACATGATCTGCAGTGGTGAGGGAATATTGATTTTTTGGTTATGTATTTACTTATGATAAGCTTGGCTATATTTTAGAAAGTTTCAAAGAGACTAAGGGTGCTTATGAGCAGTGTAGTAACCAAAGGGCTGGCTATCTACCAAATTCTTCTACATTCCTTTTTTAAAAAAAATATTTTACAGGGCAATGATTTTTATTTTTCTCTGCAATTTTGTGTGTATCTGTAAAAAGGCATGCTGCTGAATTCTAAATTCCTTTGGATTGCTTCTGAAGAAAACACAAATTTTGGCGAAGAACAAGTTCTAGAAGGTTTCCTTAGCTAAAATATTAGGATAAATAGTGTTGATCCTGAGAGAATGACAAAAAACATCTGTTCTTCAGGAGTGAAAGCTGTTCTTCACAATATGGGAGTTTTCTGTGGGCTTTGCCTTTCAAGTGTGAGATGTTTCTGGAATTCAGGCCATGATTTCACAGTAGGCAAGAACAGGATAAGGAGAATTCTTGATCTTAAGTCATTGCATTAATACAAATTAATGTGGAAATTGGTTCCTTTGTATTACAGCATAATTTCAGAATCAGTAGCTTATGGAATGTACTTACTAAATAATGTCTGTCAAGTTGAATAGATTTAATTGTGCTTCACTGAGAAGGATGTAGCACCCTTTGAGGATTTCTTATCAATAACATTTGTATTTAGAAATATGTATATGTGCAAAAAAATTTGAAGTAATATCCTAAACTGCTAACCTAAAATTAAGAGTGTGAATGTGGAAAAAAAAATATTCATAAAGCCCATCAGATGGGCTATTTATTGCATTATGATAATTAAGAACGTATTTTAAATGAATTAAAAACCATTTTGAGAAACCAGGTGGTGCTAAAGTTGGGACTTAGTCAAAAGACATCATACTTGCAAATGAGGGAAGGGGTGATAAGTAACACAATGTGCTGTTGGTAAGAATTGTTGACCCAATCTGCTCTGTTCTCTTCAAGTCATCCATTAGATCTTCAAATTACAGCATGTGTCTCTTACAGAGCATAAACTGTTTCTTGCTTGTTAACTGTTTGTTAATAAAGAATTTAGAGTCTAACAGGATAAGTCTAGAACAATGCCCTTTCTCATGATTTCAGGGAAAGGCTATTTTAGTCTACTCAAACTGAGGGAATTTCTTTCTTGTCCTGATTGGAGGTGGTTTGTCCTCAATAGAGGGGTTTACAGATGTGCCAAAGTCAGCCTCCAGTTCTTTCAGTTCCAGAAGTCAACTGGAAGGACGGACGCAAAGTTCGTGCACTCAGGTACATATGATGGGAGCACAGCCTTTTAGCTATGCATAGCCCTCCTTTGTTTTTTGCACATTGGAGTACTTCCTGCTGCAGTCTACAGCAGAATTCAGTCTTTTGAACTATTTTGAAAAGAAAATGCCAGCCTATTAAGCAGTTGCTTTGCAATGTAATGTGCACGGTAGAAAACGGATTGTTGGTGTCAATAACTGTTGCCTTCAGCCTCGGCAGTCCTGTACTGTCAATTTTCTAGTAAACAGGAACCCAATGTAAATGATAGTTGGATTATTTTCAGCTAACTCATTCAGCAAAGCTAGTGAGCAGTTCACCTTCAGGTATTTTTTGTAAGTCTCTCACAAGTAGTTAGTGTTGCATGTGTTCAGTGGTGTCTTTTAGTACACAGGGTGCTGGGTCCAGTACTATTTAACCTCTTCACTGATGAGCTGAACTGCAAGACAAAATGAACTGTAGCATGTTCACAGATAACACAGAACTGGAAGGAATAGCTGATGCATGAGATGAAGGTGTTGCAGTTCAGAAGGACCTGGACTGGAGAACTGGGCAGATAGAAAACTTACGAAGTTCAACAAAGGAATATACAGTCTTGCATCTGGAGAGTAATAACTCTAGGCACTGGTACAGGCTAGGGAATGAACATCTAGAAGGCAGTCTTCCAGAACAGGACCTGGAGACTTCATCCTTGGAAACCTGCACTAACTGACCTCACTTGAGCAGCAAAGTTGGACAAGAAGATCTCAAGATGTCCCTACCAACCAAAATGATCTGCATGAGAACCAAGACTTATCACACATACTGTTGAAGTGATACATTCAAGAGACAGTGAAGTAACAGAAAATGAAAGGGAGATTTTGGAGATTTTATCTTCATAAACATTTTAAATTTCCCATTTGGTACAATGGAAGCTTTGAAGATGACTTTCTTTCCTCCCACACACTCCTGAAATCTTTTCCCTGGGCTCACTTGTACTTTTTCTGTCCATGGGTTTCTTGCCACTCCTGGTGCAGCCATCCTTTCTCCCGACCTAAGCATCAACTTTTATTTGACAGGCGATGATATCAGACTTGCTTGGCCTTTAGATTTTGATGGGAGCTTCTAGATTTTGTTTTTTAATTTACTTTGCATCATTTTTAATTCTAAACAGCTAAAAAAGTTTCTGTAATAAATTGGAAGGGCCAGTTGTGCTTCTGTCCTGACCTTCCAGCTCAGATATTTTTTGCCTTCTGGTCCTGACTTTTTTCCCACTTTGTGATGGGAGACCTGGAAGAACTTAAAGAAGGTGTCTTTGGGGTGATGGAGAGAAGCACAACAAAAGTGAGACTGGGACACAGTGATTTGAAATACAGATGGACTTAGAAGAGGGGGAAATGAATTTAGGGGAATTTGATAGTGGAATACACAAGGGGAAGACATTTTAGGCTAGTCAGTAGACTTAGGGAAAATGTAGCAAGGTAGAGCGGTGGGATATTTGTATTTGCATAACATTGGGGTATGGTGTAATGTTATGCAAATTTTCTCTCAGAGTTTGCAGTAGTTTTCTAAGAGTAGGTGTATCCTACAGTCCTACCAAGAATAGGCAGGGAATCTTAAGAAGATCATGATTTAAAAAAAATTAGTGGGAAGGAAAGTTGAAAAATTAAATGGAAAGTGGAAAAGCATAGCAGAATAAGCAATAGGGAAGAAACAGCACAACCGAAAATCAAAGGGATAATTAATGGAGGAAGAAGATGGCAATAGTTGGGTACAGTGTGGGAAAGAGCTGGAAAAAAGCCCTTGTCATCTCTGTCTGTGAGGGAATCATGTTGAAAACTGCTCAGTTATGTGCCAGTTATGTGATTAGAGTTCCTCACTGTAGACATTTTTTGAAAAAATATTGCCACTCCCAACACTTTAGAAGGTGTTATGGAAGGCTGCTAGGTTTTGAAAAAATAATTTAAAAATAGTGGCAAAGTTTCCTGATTTATCTCAATTAACAAAGATTAGTCAGCTTTGAATGTGTGATCTAGGTGTGCATATTACCTGAAAAAATAATAGTAATTCATAAGTTCTTTTTTAGTCATTTATTTGTGCTACAGCATTCTTTTCGACCAGGGTGCTGGAACGTGCTGATTTTCCCTGGGGAGAAACTAGTGAGGTGACAAAACTGGCCTTATATATTAATAAATAAATAAATAAAGTTTGTAAGCCTCTCATTTAAGTTTTCTGTTTTTGTAATAGTCTCAATAGCAAAGGGCTGGAGTTTAACTCTTTAGTATGTAAACTTACCTGGATAAAGAGTAATGTTTTTTTTCCCAGAGGAAACACATGTAAGTTCAGTACACTTTTTCTTTAAAAATATTCTTAATAATTGATCATGCATATGCAGATCAATGTGGAGAACTGTGTATTGATGTTAATTTCAAATAAGATTATTCCTTTTATTTTTCTTGGTTTTAGATGTGACAAATTGCCAAACACTGTTATGTATGTACTGAGATCATGAATATTTTTCTAGGTTCCATGGGGTTTTCTTAGTGAGCTGAGGTAGATCTATGTTAATGGGAAAACATTTAAGTCTTTGAGGAGAATTTAGCCTCTTACCAAGTCTGGCATGATGTGGTGCCACTGTTGGCATCCACTTCTTTTTCCATCACCAATTTATCTCATCATCATGTATTTTCTCATTGTCAGTTGATGATGATGCACTGTGTGATCAATACTAGGGCACTAAATTTTTCTGTGCAGAGCTGAGAAAAGTCAGAAATTGATGGAACACCTAATTTTTACCTGGTATTGTAACTGAAAATATTTTGATGCCTTCAGAGGGAAGATGCTCAAGAAAACCAGAATGTAAGTGATCTAATATTTATTTCCACTAGCATTGCTTCTATTTTTGGAAGCCGGTCTCATAGAATTCTTTTTACAGGAAAAGAATAGAAATTATTTCCCCACTCCTCACCACTGCTCCTCTGTCATTTTTTTCCTCTCTTCCCATCCTGCTTTTAAAATTAGACTTCTAAGAAGTCTTTTAAAAAGCAGCCACTGGGGGACATGTTCATTATATCTACTCCTCTTCTTGCTTTTTGAGCCTTAAGTTAGATGATTGAAGGTGGCATAGCAGTTGCAAGCAATTGAATTGATGAGTTGGAGGAAAAGCTAGCAGGTGAATTCAGCAGGGTGTTCTTTTTGTGATGTAGCTCCTTGATTACCTAGAAAACAGTGCATCATATTTTTTGCAGATAGTTGATCAAGATAGTAACACAAGCCTCATCTCTAACCCATTAATTTGTAGAAAATATGAAGCTGGAAATGCGTGAAGAATGGAAGTGAATGGATGCATTCCCCAGGATGCTTTGCTACTTGGGAATTTGGTTTAGGTGATGCAGGAGGTGAAGTTGGTAGTTTGATTATGTCTGTGGTATTGACTATTCAATTTTCATAAAATTATCAATTCTATAACACTTGGGAAATAAAACCCTAAAGAAGGTCTTGTCTTCCAGGCTGTTTTTTTTTATCCATCATCCCACATAAATTATTCTGGATCGAATTAATAATGTAGATATTTGGTGTTTGAAAACAGGAAATGTATGCTGTGAATTAAAAAAATATGAAGGTAGTTATGTCAAAATAAGATGTTCACATAAGGGAAAATTTTGTTTCTTTTCAGAGGAAAGAGGAGTTGCTACTCTTTTATAAATAATAAAAGGTTCTGTTTGCCAGAAATAGTCTTATGTAAGTAGGGCTAGCTATTATGTGTATGGAATCAGACAAATTTCTGGGTTTTAAGTTTCACCATTGCTAGTAAAAATGGCTTCACATCTTTCCAGTATGGTTTGGGTAGTGTAATGACATCAAACTCTAGGCATTTCTATTTGTGTTTGCGTACACAATGAAATTAAGAAGCAATGAATGTATACAAGTAGCATCAGTGCTGTGATGAAGTGCTCTTAAAATAAGTATGCACAAGTAGAAGTGTCTGGAGATATAAAATATTCAGAGGGTTGAATTAATGACCGAGAAAGACGGTTTGATGTTTTGAAAGTTTCTTTTTTAAAAAAGAATCAATTATGTATTAATATAAAGCTGTTTGATTAGCTGTCTGCAGCGGGTGTTGTCGCTGTGCCTGAGGCCAGGCTGGCTTATCCCGAACTGGGGCACAGGACGGCAGCTCCTTGGGGTGCGTGGTCCCTCAGAGGCACGAGGAGGGCATGTCCTGCTGTGCTGCAGCCCAGGGGCCTCTCCTGGCATCGGAGTGCAGGCAGCCCTAAAGTGACCAGAGGCAGGATTTCTCTGGGCTGACTGCAAGAGGTGTTTTACTGCTAGCCCAAAGCCAGCACAGCTCCCGACTCCTCCTTCACTGTGACCTCTGAAATGCATGGCATGCATAAAGATGGAATTGTGTGTTGTCGTTTGGAAGTAGCTTCTATTAGGCAAAATTTCTTAAAATAGATTTTGGAGGAAGTAAAAATCATTACTCATCAAAAGTAAGCTGTAATGGAAGATGTTCTGACATTCATTTCAAAATGTTTTTTAAGGACTTTTTCTGCAACTTCATATGAAACCTCATCTCTCGCCAAGTTCATTGTAAAATAAAACCTTAGCCAAAAGAAAGATTCTGTGTGTTTTCTCTCTCTCTTTGTATGTATATATAGCTAGTTAATGGTCTGTGTAAATAAGGACTGTACTTACTGCCTAAATGATCCATCTTGCTGATACTGCTGACTGGTGTGGAGACTTATCCATTGTTATCAGAGCTGAGCTATGGAGGCTGGATGCTCATTTTAGTGAAATCTCAGCTGCCTTTTTTTTTAATACATTTTTTCCTCTTTCTGGCACAACCCAGATCACACAGTTTCTATCAAAAAATCACAAAGTCAGTGTTAATGTGAACTTCTTTCACATGAATCTGCAAATGGTTTCCCTTTTCTTTGGTTTCTGTATTTATGACCAGTCCCAGAGAACGGTCTAAATATAGGTCTAAGGATCATAGAGTTCTGGATTACCAAATGCCATTAAAGCGCCTCTGAAGTTCTGATCTTTCTGGGATGTATATGTAAAATTAAAGTCTGAATTTTCTGGATTATGTTTTTAAGCTTAAAAAGGGATTGTTTCTTTAATTTAAATTTTTCTCCATGGGAGCTGCCATTTTATTGATGCTATTTAGCAGAGGGCCCAGTTTACAGGAGCGTGCTGAGAAGTTTTTTTTAGAGAACACTGGAAATCAGAACATTCTAAGTTTTAAAACATCCTGCTGACTTTATTTTCTAATAAAATGTTTAAAGGTTTCTGTATTAATCAAAATGGTTACCAAGTTAACACCCTGGGACTTCAGTCTTCCTGCTTTTTACTAAGACTATGTACATGCTAGCTTATGGAAATTGTTCAAAGGATGGTTTTGATCAACCACCATTTCAAATCAGTGTTTTTTGGTATTGGCTTTTATAAGATGTGATAGTACACTGACTAATCTGACACAGTATCTTCAGACTATGTCTGATATCGACTTTTATTTGGGTAGCAGCTACCCAGCCCAGAGAAGAGACAGGATTTAGGGCTTGTCTTATCTCTAACTAAATCATGGCATTTTTGTGTTAAGCTTAATTTTTTACTATTGCTGTCCCACAGATGGTGCAGGCACTGCCCACATGCTTCTCCAGCCTTTTTCATCATGGAGTTGAGAAAACCTTTAAAATCCTTATTGATCATCAGGCAGACCAAATACATTGAAATTTATTTAGTATTCTGTAGTTGATGTGTATTGCCCTGATGACCTTAAGCTAACTTCTGTATAATGAAGGCATGTAATTATCCTTCAGAACTATGGTCTTGGTGTCAAGGGTCAGGTACATAAAATCCAGGACAGAACCTCTCTCTTCAATATGTTAGAGGAAAATGGTGAAAATAGACATACTGTAAGGACTGCCCACAGTAGGACATTTGGAAGCTCTTCCTAAAAGTGAAGAAAGATACAGTCAGACCTTAAGGTTTTCCAGCAGTAGTGGCCTCTTTGTTCATGGTTCAGCCCATTTTCTCTGTGCTCTCTTCCCTTCCTCCTCCCACTCAATTTTTAATAGAAGCAGATGTTTTCAGCAGTCACAACCTAAAATATTTAAGTTTTTTGATTGATACATATCAGCCTGGAATTTCTTTTTTAGTTGAAGATCTGCATCTGCCAGACATCCAAGGATACTCATTTTGTGACTTCCCAAGACAATTCAGGGGAAAAGGTGCTTTCCTTGAAATTCCTGCATGCTGTACTGAAGAGGAAATGTCAGTCTAAAGATGCCCCTTAGGTGTGTATCAACAATTAATTATGAGTTAATAAAATCCTAGTTCAGGAGAACTCTTGCAGTGACCCAAAAACCAGCTGTCCTGGTGTAGTGATGGTGCCTGACGCTAAGACAAAGAAGTGTGAAAAAACAGCAGGTGAACCGCCCCTCCCCCTCTGTTTCTCCAGGATTTCTGTCCAGAAGACACCTGCAGGGTTTCTGCTTCCTTGTTTCTCTTTCCAGACAAGTCTTAGGCAGAGGAATCAGAAGACGGTGAACTCCACTTAGTTGCTAGGGGCTGTTGTGAATCTGAATTTAAGCTAAATAAAAGTTACGAGATTATCAAATAATGTATAAATTATACAACTGTTTGAAATCATAAAAATCAGGTAGTATGATTTAAACTATTACTAAGTATTTTGACAACAGTGAGTAAGGGAAAAAAAGGATGCCTATTTAAATAATCATAATCATGTTACCTGAGTTGTATTTTGGTTCATTAATGTGAAAACATGAGCATCTGCTGAAAAGCAAGTGAGAAACTTGGCACAAAGTACTTTATATTATAACACTCTTCTATATTATATAGGAATATTATATGTTTCTTGGTTATTGATTTTTAAGATTCAGTCCATAGTTCTGATTCAGGAGGGTGATATGGGAAAAAATGGGATGTAGGGAAATGACAGAAATTTTAGAGGTCACGTCAGGAAATGGACTTTTTGGAGCCATCACATGAATATTCTCTTGACTTTTTGGATAAATTTTGATTTCTTAAATTAATTTTATAGGGTGTAGAATGCTTTCAGTCAGTCTAGTAAAAATATTTTTTTAGTTTGGGAAAGAGAGAACTGTCTTCAAGTATTATGTTTCTTTGGCTCATTTCTTAGCTGCTAAATGCTTCCTCTCTGAGTACAACCTTTCAAAGATCAGCAAAGAAAATACTGATAAGCCATGAGACTGTTGCTGCCAGTCTAATGTAATTCCCTTTGTAGTGAAGGCAGAACAGAAGCAGAAAAGTGCAGCCAATTCTCCACAGGATGGAGAGAATGCCTATATCCTGGCTTCAGTAAAATGGAAAAAAATATGGAATGGAATTAACTGATTATCTGACAAAACTACTGTATTTTACTGAAATTCCATTACATGAAAGTACATAGGAAGTTGATCACAGTGGAGAGACTGGGCATGGAGCACTCCCCTGAATATACAAAAGTGCAAGTGGCTAAGTTAGCCAGAAGATGCATGTATGGATAAAGTGAATTTTGCACATACAGACATGGATTAACCACGTCAGAGCCACTGGAAGATACCTTCTGCTATGCATTAACAGAAAATATCTTTAAAGCCAGCTTATCCAACTTCACAGGGATGGGTTTGGCATTGGAGAAAACTTGTTTGACAACAAATGTAATCCATCAAACTGAAGGAGATCTTGTTCAGATGAGAGGGACAATCCTTTTCCTTGGTCCAATGGGCTTTTCAAATGCTGTTGGTTGATGAAATGTTAATCTGTATGCTGATTTTATCAATAGGATCTTAAAGTCTCTAGTGGCATATGAAAATATCAGTTTCTGGACCCCAGGTCATATAAAACCTGTGTAAAGTATGGAATTATCTGAAATTTTTCTAGATATAGAAGATATTCTAGAAATCATGTAAGGAAATTTTTTGCAGTGGTTCTTACAAATCTTGGTACAGATGCAGCTAAGGTTGTGGAGGAAGCTTGTAAATTTAACGAGATTGCTTTTTATCGTCTGGCAACCAGGAGTGGTTTTCTTGCTCAGTGGCTGGCTCCCCTTGCTTTGCAGAGGTACTCTTGCTGCTCTCAGACAGCAGGGCATCTTCAAAAACCATGCTATTCTGAGCAGAGTGTTGGACTAGATGAAGCCCAGAGACTTTACAGCCTACATGATATTTTTATTCTGTGAAATGTGGCTGTGCTCCAGCTTGCCTTTCTTACGGTAGTCACATTGCTTTAAATCATATTGACTGATTTGTGAGGCCTTAGGTGTTGGTATTTAGTTATTTTTTGTTAAAATAGATACAGATTATCAGGCAACCATTTACTGAGATAAAATAAAGAAGGTGAGCTTCATTCTACTTCCTCTCATAATGAGATGTATACAAAGAGAGAGGGCAGATGGCTGGGTCTTCTCTTTAGATTTCAAAGGAGATGCCTAGAGGAGTTCTGAAGGGACAACCTCCCACTCTGCCAGAGCTGCAAGGAGGATGGTCTGCAAACTGTGGTGAGCAGGCATCTCTGTCGTGATTGCTGCTTGTCTCAGTACAGCTTCATTTCCACAACACCTGTCTCCTGGCGTGGCAGAGGATCAAGTGAGGTTTGCCATAAGTGTCTTACACCTTGTGATGGGATGATGTTTGTTTGGCTGCCCCGAGGGATTAGCTGCCAACAGGGGAGACTCAATGTGTTTCTACTCAGCTGTTAACTGTGCTTCACAGTGGGAGAGGGTGAGAAATAGTGTGTGCTGCATAGCCTGCTTCCAACACCTTGATCTCCCTTACAGCAGCTCAGAGAAAAGGTGCCCACAGCCAAGCAGGGGTTTCCCCTAATACCAAACCCACATTTTTTGTGCATGGCACGGCAGGTCTGTGGTTGTTCCTGGAAGCTAGGAATACTCAGAGTGAGAGTGACTGTGACACCTTTGCACCCTGCTAGCTCTGCAGCTGGGGGACTGGGGCAGCACCCTCTGCTTGCTCCTCCTGGAGCTGCTTCCACTGCCTTGCACTGGAAACGAAAGCAGGTGTGGCAAAAAACAATGAGCAGATGCTTATAGCTGGTTTACTGCTGGCACTAGCCGTGCCAGGCAGGGTAGAATCGTTCTGCATTTTGCTGTTACCTTAATTCTGCTCCTACAGAGTGCTAATTATAATCCTGATATGATCTAATTAGAAAAGAAACCAAACCAACAATCACCACTCCCTATACTGCCTAATTGATTTTAAAGCCATGAAATGGTGAAAGCTGGGGAGGCTTAGCAGCTCTGGAGGATCCCTGCTGCAAACTCTGACACATACTTCATGAATCCTGGGTGGGGACTATGTTAGGATACACTGGATTGGTAATTAGGAATATTGTCATTAAATATTAATAAGTATGCTTTCCAGATAATTTATATATTAAGTGGAATAAGTGGATGTGCATGTGATGGTCTATACACAAATAAGCAACTGCTGGTATTTTTTGGGAAAGATGACTGTGCAGCCATTTTTGTCTTTGAAGCTTTTCTGAGTAGGGAGTCACTTCATTTGTACGACGGTTTGTAATTCCAACTCTGCCACTAGAACCCAGTGTGATTTTAATGTTTTTTAATCTACATTTGAATATTGCATGCTTATTTGTTTTCACCAGAGATTTGCTATTGATTGAATTCCTAAATGGTGTCCCTGCCGGCAGAATTGCTTCCTACTAGTTAGCATCTGTCTGCCGGATCAGGGGCTCTGGGTTCATATCCTTGCTTTCACTGACACAAATAGGATGGCTTAGCACATCTTTCTTTTTTTTGTCTCTCTGTCTTTATTTGTAGTTCTCCACCTCCGTAAATCCTTCTGTCTTTTCTCTTTCTTCTTTTCCTCTTAACTTCTCACATAGTGAAGCTAACAGAGGAGGTTGTGTGGGATGAGGAGTAGAAAAGGGGGAGAGAAAGTGAGAAGGAGAGTGAGGGAGACAAAAGGGACAATGTGAGAGGTGAGGAGGAGGTGGTAATGAAGGTGGAAATAGAACAAAGAAGGAGGGGGAGCGGGTGAGTGGAAAGGGAAATTAAATAAGGAGGGCATGAGAGGGGGAGAGACTCCACTTCTAGATTTTTAGACCAAAGGTATGGCAGTATTTTTTTTTCCCTGCTTACAGGAGGAATAATTAGATCAAGTGTTGGTCCTGAACCTTTTCTGTCAGGCAGTTAATTTTCCAAAGCCCTGAATGTATCACTTTATTTAATTCTTACCTGCATATGTACAAATAGCCTGTAGTATTAAATGCATCTGCTTACTGGTCGATGTGGGGAAGTGGCTGCAGGGACGTTTACTCTCCCAGTTGTATGGACAATTTCTTTGACATAAAGATCCAGTTTCAGCAAAATGAATCTAAAAGTGTGTTTGTGTTCTAGTTACCTAACCATGGATCTGCTCTTAATAGATGAGGTTTAACTTTGGAGATTCTTGAAACCATTGCCTGCTGAAAGCAAGTTTTGTGGCCAGCCCAGAATAGCTGGAAACATAATTTCCTTGCTCATCTACTGTTTTACATAGTCCACCTTTTCCTCCACTTTGTGAGTATTTTCCACACTGTCCTTTTCTCTGGTATGAAAAAGTGGAAGGAAATTAGTTTCCCCCAGCAAGACTCTAGAGATGATGGATGGCTATTCACAGACTGTTGTTTCTGTTTAAGACCATATCTTTTTGGTCTTTTGGTCAGGAAGGCTTAGCAGTGTTAACTGTGATTGTGAAGGAGTACAGAGATGGCAAGCAGTAACTTGCAGAGTGGCTCTGTCTGTCATTGCTGAGACATCTTCATGCATTTTCCATTTCTTTGTTTTGTGTTGTGCAGGAACAGGGACATTCAGCTCATCATTTACTGCTGATATTCTGTCCATTAATAGAAACTGTTGATTTCATTTGCTTGTAGTGAGGCGTTATTGAATATGTGCACCAAACAATTATTCACCAGCAGCCTTCCCTATGCAACTTTATGGTGCCGAGCAGTTACAAATTAAAATGGAAAGTGTGCTTTGGTGCTTTGCTTTTCTGTACTCGCAATGATGTCTGGGGAAATACTGCAATGGAGAAATTCCATGTTGAGGTAATTCTAGAAATCATATTCGTATTAGAAATCCCCAAACCGTACTTTATTTTAAAATGTTTTAATGAGCTACCATATTCAGTGCATTAATCTGTCAAAGAGAAGTGCGTGGGAATACATTTCAAACCCCAGAGTCGAATTGAGGGAACGTGTTAGAGATGACGTCCTAAGTTTTCATGATGGAAGGTCTGGGTTTGTTCCTTCATACCTTTCTCTGTATTAACTTGCAGTGGGAAGCCACTGTGGAGTTTATTGTGGTGTAATAAGAATGAAAGAAAATCTAAAATAGGGGAATAATTGTGATATTCTTTAGCAATCATAGAAATGTCTTTCTTTTCTACTTCTGAAGTGAGTTTACCTTCTGTGTGAGTCAGACACCCACCAAAGCCTTCCTATCACTCCCTTCCACATCTGGACAGTGGATAGAAAATATAACAAAGGGTTTATGGGTTGGGATAAGTACCAGAAGAAATCACTCACCAAATACCATCGTGGGGAAAACAGGCTCTAATTGGAGATATTAATTGAATTTATTACTAACAAAATCAGAACAGGATAATGAAAAGTAAAATAAGACCTTAAAAACCCCTTTTCCCCACCTCTCCTTTTCATCTCTACCTCCTCCTCTCATTGATGCAGGGAGACAGGGAATAGTTTTGGTCAGTTCACCAGAGGTTGTTCCTGCTGCTGCTCAGGGAGAGGAGCACTGCTCGACTCTGGGATCCCTCCCATGGGAGACAGTTTTCTACAGACTTCCCTAATGTATGTCATTCTTCCACAGGGTGCAGTCCTTCAGGCACAGCCAACTTGTGCTTTCCCTATGGGTCACAAGTTCTAGCAGGAAAGTTGCTCCAGTGTGGGCTGCTCTCTCCCTAGATGTCCAAGACCTTGCTCCAGCACAGGCTTCCCATGGGATTACAGCTTCCTCTCAAGCACCCACTGCTCCAGTGTGGGTCTCCTCCCCAGGCTGCAGGTGGATCTCTGCACCCCCATGGCCCTCCATGGGCTGCAGGGGCACAGCTGCCTCACCATAGGCTGCACCACGGGCTGCAGGGGAAGCTCAGCTCCAGTGCCTGGAGCACCTCCTGCCCCTCCTTCTGCACTGACCTTGGTGTCTGCAGAGCTTTCTACTTGCAGGTTCTCACCCTGCTCTTCTCTGTCTGCACTTACAACTGGGTAATAATTATTTTTTCTTAAGTATGCTATCACAGAGGCGTTACCACCATTCCTGATTGGCCTAGCCTTGGCCAACAGCACATTTGTCTTAGATCCAGCTAGAATTGGCTCTTCCAGACATGTAGGAAGTTTCTAGCAGCTTCTCAGTAAAGCCACCCCTCTAGCCTCCCCCCCCTGCCGCTACCAAAACCTGGCCATGCAAAACTGATAAAACTTGTGCGGAAGTTGTAAAAGACACTTGAGGATTGATTAACTCTAGTGTTTTCCCTTCATGAATAGAAGCACAGGACTGGGAAAAGAGTGGAATAAAGTGCATGTCCCTCATTTAATCCATTATGTTTTCATGCAAATCTGGTTTAATCTTCATTTCTTTTAATGGTATTCTTCAAACCACTTACTGCAGTGTTTTTTGCTGTAGAAATCATAAATTCTCAACTACAGGTTCTCTCAGGGTATGGACTGTGTGTGGGTAATGGCATCTTTTTGGTTTCTGACTTTATGTTTCTTGGTAGTAACTTGTAACATTGCAATCCTGTGGAATGTTCAGAATGGAATTTCAGTTCAGAAATATCACACTAGACAGTATTGAATAGCTGAAAAAGTTGTCTGTGAATATTTACAATGAAGAAAAGCAAAAGAAAGGATAGAAGGTCTGTTTTCAAGCTATAATTGTAGGCAATAATATTAAGAAGAGATAATTTTCTTTTAAAAAAGAGTTAAAAATCTCTGTGAGAAGGAAAAAATCCAAGTATTGCTCATTTAAACTTGGTTAATTTAAAGTTCTTTAATAAACATATTAGAGAATGGCAGTTTGGGACAGGCAGAGGATTTGCATGATCCTCTAGGTTTGATCCTGATGGTTTGTATGACTCTGGATGACTTCGTATGACTCTGGACTCTCACCTTGTATGAAGATGAGAAATAAAAGACTAGTAATGCAGCAGGACCCACAAAGAGAGAAGATGAATGCATGCATAACAAACATGCAGCAAAGACCAATAAAGTGTTCAGATTGCTAAGTTCAACTTCTACTAAGTAGGTATTGCTTCACCAAAATTCTAAGGGCCTGTTCTTGGAGTTCAACTTATATCAGTATAGGTGATATATCCATCTAATTCCTTCTATAAAAGATGGAGAAGAGAATTTCAGAAAATGACCTCTTTTAATCAACTGTTAAGGAGGATAGGGATTTTTATGTTTGTATATTCTTGTATATTCAAAGAGATGAAATCATATTTAGTTGAAAGGTTCTGAGACAAGCCTAGGCATTGTCAGTCTCCAAGTAGAAAGGAAGAACACAGTATTTTTAAAAATCAGAAGAAAATTAGTGACTTCATAAAAGTAAAAGAACCGTGTTTAAGTGATTAATGCAGCACATACCCCCCCCCCCCCCCCCCCCCCGCTTATATTTTGGAGTTTTGGAACCTTGCTTACTGCATTTTTCTGGTCCACTCTCCTGCTTTTAAACTCTAACTAGCAGATCATGTGCAGCCTCTTAAGTCATCTTAGATGAGTCTCCTACATACATTTCTATTTGGGTCAGTCCCTTTTACCTTTAAAACAGTAAAAAATTCTTCACTGCAAGCTTAGTGCTAAGGAATAAAACCTCACTTATCAACTCTCTTGTGTCCACCTTTTCACCTCCCACTCCATCTACTGCAACAGTCAGATTTGTAGGTACCTCTTGTTCTTTCTTGTACCTACAAGACACAGTTTGTACTAGTGTGACTCAGCAGGAAACCAAAAACCTGCTATTCTTACCATCCTCCCCTTGACTATGAGCAGACCTGCCACCTCTTCACTCCCAGCTTTTAATATACTTAGCTGTATGTTTAAGCATGAAGATACTAGCTGTGTGCTAGGCTTGATTTAATTGTGCTGGAGAAATAGTTAAGGGTTGTGATAAGACCATCCATTCTCGTGATAAGACCATCCTTTCTCAAGTAACATTCTTGGGTTCAACTTTGGATCCTTTGTGAACTTGAGGAAACTTCTGTAATTTCAAATCCCTAGCATATGCTACCATAGAGAGAATGCATGGGATGAAAGATCTTGAAGAACAAAATTAATGTGCAGTTGTAATTCAAGAAATTGTGAGATCCCTATTTTTCTTCTCATCTGAATCAGGTATTTTAATAGTTTAAACTTCTTTGCTTACTTTCACTTTCTTGGTATCCCAAGAAGAAACTTTTTTCATCTGCAGATTGAGGATGTACATATATGTAGGACCTCAGATGAAGGAATAGTAAAGCATTTCACCAAGAGTGGAATGTGTAATTGTCTGGTTTGTACTAATACAGCCGTATCTGATTGGAATGGTTTTACTCATTTATATGATTAAGTGCTTGAACAGTGTTGGACCTACAGACATTCTATACATATGTTGCATGAAATTTTCACATACAATACCCCAAGAGACACTGTCAGCACATGGAATTCATGACGTTGAAAGTGACAGACATATTTTTATTTTATTAACTCAATGTATGAAACATATTAAACTGAAGAATTATTTCAGCATGGGTAAACCATTGACCTTTACTATTAAGCATTACTATCAACTTTGAGGGATGGCACGATATATGATTGTTATTACAGCACAAGCAGAAAGATAATATTTAGATTGAGTTTGGATTTGTGCCTTATAAATGTGAATTTAGGTTATTTCATAATAATAACAAATTTGATAATAGACACTGATAAGGTTGGAGTTGCACAAATGCTGTTGTGTTGTGGTTCTTCATTTCTTAAGTGTGGACGAGATTTTTTAAAAAGCGCGGGCACAATTTAATTGTCTGAATTAAACATCCTGCTATGCTCCTCCTTTTCAAAAGAGGATGTCTTGTTTTCCTTTCTATTTTTTTTTTGTTTGTTTTTTTTTTTTATTTTTCTGAGGAAGGGAGAAAGAAGGAGGTGCGTCTGTATGTGCATGGGAGAGGTGTTTGGTTTTTTTTTTTCCCCAGAAAAAGTGACTTTCTGAAAGAGTGTAACAGGTTTCTGCTTTGTCTTGTTATTTTGACAGTTGTTTTCAGAACTAAAACTAAAGCAGCTCAGGCAGGGCCAGGGCAATCAAAAGCAGATTTCTGCTTTAGTGTGAGACAATTGCACTGTAGACTCCACTAGAGGTGGGATTCAGCTGCCTGGCTGTGGAAATGTAGTGCATCCATTTGAGATTCTATTTGGGACCTTTTTTGGGGAACATCTGGGGCTTTGAAGGGGCTTATGGTTTTAAGATGCAGAGTGAAGCAGCTATTGTTTAGTTTGTTTATACAGTTGCCAGTCTCTAAAAAAACTATTTTATATGACTGTGTCTGAAGAATCTAGTACATTACGGACTTTGCTGCACTGTCAGATCTAGAAACACAAAATTTCTTACTTATTAATCCTCTTGACTTCATCATTTAAGCTAATGAATACGGAAGGAAGTAAAACAAATAGAGCGATATTGGCTTGCCACAGTGGAAGCCTGCTAGTGCAGTTTGTATTTTCCTAATAGCAAAGAACAAAATTGAACAGCAGAGCAGCATATTTACAAGATTTTGAAAGTGCTAAAAATGAATGTGACAAAAGTTGTCTGACACTGTACTTTAACTTTTTTGCTTTTTTCCTAGAGCAATATTTGTATTGTCATCTTTTCCCTTTTTGTTTTCAGCATCTGCAAAGATTTAATCTGGAAATTTTATTTTTTGTCTCTCAATTCTTGTCACTCTAAGTCTATCTTTTGTGTGAATCCATATTTGCTCTCCTTACAAATAAAATGCAAATCATATCCTTGCCAGAGCTAAACACTTACCTCAGTAAAATCACAATAAATATGTTAAGGTTAAAACTGAGATTCGCTTAAAGAAAACCGCAGAATGCCACATTATTGTCTGGACGTCTAAAACTTTATATAAAAATGTCGGAATTTCAGTTCATAGAAATATCCTTTTTTCTGAATTAGGCTTTATAGATGTTTTTTGTAGCAGTTGTTTCAGTTCATAGAAGATGGCAAGAATAATTGAACGGCAGATACCAAGGGTTTTTTTTTTCTTTATGGTAACATGTTGGATTTTGTAGGAGTTGAATGTGTGAGTTAAGATGAAGGGCCAAGCCTGTTGGAGAACGCCTCCAGCAGTGGCACGGTGATCTCTGCCAGGCATATGGAAGGTTTGCCGGCGGCGCCGATGGCGACAGCGGAGCTGACGAGGGGCCGCAGCCTCTCCACTGCTGGAGAGCGCACGAGGGGAAGCGGAAGAGCTATTCATAGTCTGGCAGCGATGACACCACGAGCAATAAACAAGAGTGTTCCACTTCAGTCAAGAATTCAAAAGCCTTTTCATGAACTTAATTAAGAACTTTTCTGACAGCAGGGACATACTAATTGTCTGTTGCAACCTTGAAGAAGGAAATCAAAGGAACTGCTGAAATTCAGGATTTGCAAGCAATCGACTTTGCTACCTGCCAACATCTGAAAGCTAAAAATAGGAAGTAGGGTGAAGGAAGGATTTCAGAATTGTTTCTAAGGAATTTCCAAGCTGAAGACTTCGGGATTTAGCTAAGGAACATTAGTAGAAGAAAATAAAGATAGAACACAGTGAAGCATTTTGCTGCAATTAATAGATGTATTTTTTTGGTGAAAGTAAGATAGGTCTTAGTTATTTAAATTCTACTGTGATTCACATTATCTAGGGTTTTTGACAGGGGAGTTAGAATAGTTACATTAGAAGAGCGAGACTTATTTCTTAAGGAGGGACAGTTGATTTTTTTCATGAAAAGAAGCTATTTTTTTCTGACTTTGAAAACTTTTCAGTAGTACAAATGATCACCGGAAAAGTATACACCTGACTGGCCAAAAAATTATGGTGGGTTTTTTTTCGTAAGAAATTTTTGCCACTTTTCATTTTGCATTTTTCATTTTTCATTTTTATTTTAATTTTCATTAAATACTTCTGTAGGACTCCTCATCTGTAAATCTTGTGCATCATAAAAATGAAAGTTAATTTTTGTAGTTTAAAAAATTTCAAATGTGCTTACTGAGAATAGAAAAGATTTTACGAGAAGAAAAGTTTTCATGCAATTCTTTGTAGACACTACAAAGAAGAAAATAGGGCAATATTTTTGGTTTTTTTCAGAGATGAAAATACTGATGTAAGACTTTGAAACTTTCACTTCCTTGCATTCAACAGTATCCTGTCAAGTTTAATATGGAATATATTCTAGAGAATGTGGTATTTTAACTGAGTAACTGATATCTACCTTAGGAATGGTGCAGCACCAACTGCCTTTATTAATCTTTATTCATTTTTGTTCCTTATAAACACTGTTTAAAATTATAAGGTACGAAATACAGGGAGTTGGTAAGAGATAGCAAATAAATAATTTTGGAATGTTTTTAGACAGAAGATACCTTAAGAAAGATGCTGGCCCTTTTTCAGATGTAAAAATGTGCTAAATTTTTCTTTTTGTACATAGGGAAAAATGGAAAATGTATTTACATCCTGTGAGGGCAAGAAGTAATTTCTGACTTTGATTGTAACAGAACAAAACGTCAGACATCACCTGCCTCTGATAAATATTTTAAAATAAATAGGCCTGAATTATTTGTGCACAAGAAGACTGAAAACTTGGCTGCAGAAGTCTCCAGCTGGCTGATGATCTGCTTTCCTTTGTTAAATTTTGGGAATTAGGAAAATTCTGTAAATTTATTAGACTCCTGACAGAGGCAGTATTCAAAAGGGGCACTTGGATAACCATGGAGGCTGTTGGACCATTAAGCTCAACATTCACCCTTGGCATTTGTAATATAGCATTTGGAGAAAGGATAAAGGAAGGACAGAATTCTTAGGACATTATCTTTTTAAAGCTTGTTGAAAGGTCACAAAAGGTTCAGTTAAGAGCTACAATAATGTTTCAGATGCTGGAGAAACTACTTTGCAGTAGAGGATTTAGAGATTTCAATCTCTTTAGTTTGTCACACAGGAGATCAAAAGGTGACTTAATTATAAAGTGTAAACACTTTCATACATGCACAGTCTTTACCAGTAAAAGCTTTTTAATCTAGTGGTGAAAGGCAGAAGAAGCAATGAGGGATGGGAGTTGAAGTGACTGTCCTTGCAAGCAGGACATCCATTTGTAATGGTGAGTGTGATTCACCTAGTAGATGTTGATCTCTCAGTAGTCTCCGAACAAGTCTTGCTTCTTATCTTAAAGTTAATGATTACACAGTCACAGATGCCATCAACACAGTGTTACACGCTTCCTGAACTCCAAGACTTAGATAATTTATGGTTTTAGTTTTATTTTTCTTATATTTTTCTTTATTTTTATTTTTAATTCCCCTAGAAGAGACAGAAGCTAGAACTAAAGCTTTTGATGTCATGATGTTGCAAAAATGTTAATGAGCTTATATTGCACATCCTCCTAACTTAGGAACAGGTTTCCTAAAAGCACTAATTGATGTTTTATGGTCTAGTAAAGAGAACTTACCTGAACTTAAAGCTTTAATGTATTTAATTGTAGGTGATGATAATATTTCCAATACAATGGTTGCAACCACTCCACTATTTTTCAGCCATCAGTCACACATACCACCAATCATAACTCCCTGGTAATCAACTAGGTAATGACACAAAGTGTGTAAAGCCATGCTTCCACACTCCTCCAGGCTAAAGTAGTAATTCTTGCAGACTCCTAACAGTGTAATGGTTTGGCTGAGGAATCCATATCAAATACCAAATAATACCCCAGGTGACTAGATCTAACAAAATTACATAAAATAGGGTACCTAGTGGATTTTGGTTCAAACTTCTTATCTGGGGATATTATCATTTGAGTTCGTAACACTCTGCCTTCTTCCAGACTTCCTCACATATATATTTCGGTCTTCTAATGACCTGTGACATAACTAAATTACAATAGCAGTGGCAGTGAGCACAGGCAGAAAATCTAGTACACACAAAAATCTCATACATCTCAGTCCTCATCACAGAAAAATAGATCCTGTCTGTCCTTCAGTGCACCATATCCCAGGGTCACCTCTTCCTAAAGTGCTAGAAATGGCATTTCACAATGGTGCTATCCTAGCAGGAAGCTTTTTGAATATACACTTATTATTGAATATGTTTGAATATACACATACCAGGATATTATTTTGATAATCTTGGCAATATCCTTAGACAAAAAAATAGGTAAGAGTTGCTGCTACTCAGAGATACCTACTCCTTGTGTGTTTTCAGATAGGAAAATTACTGCCTTTCATCAGCCAAGTCAGACTTTTTTTGCCCCATCGTTAAATATAACAATTTTTTCCTGGCAACTTGTACTTAGCTTCCTACTTTTTGTGAAGCTGGCACGTATGAGGCCACATCAGTGACATGGTTGCATGATGTCAGTATTCTGGGTCCAGCTCACCTCTTTGCTGTCCTGGCGATAGACCAAAGTGTGGTGCAGTGCACAGATGGCTTGGTAGGTGATTTTCTTTGAAACATGGAAAAACTCTCAGTATTTGTACTGTTGGCCAGCTCCAGAAATTTTCTTGAAGCTTCTAGATTCTCACTTCGACTTCAGAAATGCACTGTGGCTGTTAGGATTATAGCTGACAGAAAGAAATTTTTAGTTGTTCCACTTGGGTGGAGAGAGCTGATAAGAAATCATCATCCATTTTGAAGCTTCTCACTCTAGATATCCATACAGCTTCACTCTTCATCATTCTGTTCAGCTTTTAGAGAATATGGTACACTGTGCTGGATAAAACTGTCATTTGAGCACTCTTGACACACAGCTTTGGATTTTAAATTACGTACCCCATGTAAAGGGACGGAGTGCTTTTTTTTCTGTTTTTGCGGAACAAGACTACAAAATAGTGGTCACATTCTGTGACTCCTCCATGTTGTGAAAAATATGTGATTTTGGCAGAAGGGCAAGTCAGTGTCATCAAAATGACTAACTCTGCTTAGAGGCTGCTGGCTCAAGCAATAAGAAAGCCTGATGTAAAAGATTGATATTCTTCCTTTACATCTAGCTCCATCTGGAAATCCATTTTTAGGTTAAGAAAATACTCTGTTATGACAAGAACTAAATCTTTACAGTGTTTGGCTCTGCAAAGGGTTAGCCAAGGGGAATGAAATACCTATTCCTGCTAGAGAGCAAGTAGGAGACGGTATGGTTAGATCCAAATGCTCTGGAACAAATTCTGACTTGGTCACTTGAAAATTTTCAGTACTTTGTCTATGGACACAGTTACACTGGAGTATCAGATTTGTACCTGGAGCCTTCTGTGGGACTGAACCAAATTTTCTGAAGGTCTGAGCTTATGGCATGGCTCAGCAGCCTGTGGACCCCTGTGATGGTCCAAAATGATCAGGGAGCCTGAATCTCTTGACTGCACACTGCTTAGGGGGCTGCTGTGAGAACCGCTATGGAACAGAAAAATACTAACCAAGGAAAACCTTTGGAGAAATGTCACTCTGCCAAATTTATGGGTACTTCAGAGTGGCAGTCAGAATCATAAAACAGGTTAGTAGACTTTGTGCAGTGTTTCCCAAGAGACACTCACTCCTGTTATTTAAGACATTATTGGTTTTAAATGAGCGTTAGGGGTTTTCTGCTAGGACTTAAATAGGTTGGCAGAGGCTTTTCTTCTCTTAAAATCATGCCTATGATGAGTATGTGACTCCTCAGGAGAGAACTGCAGTGGGTCTGCTGGATGTGATGAATGAGCACATGGTTGCTGAAGCATCTCTCTTGATGTCCTTCTGCTATGTTGCTCAAATTTGCATTTTTCCGATATGAATTATTATAGAAATAAAATCCATGTTTTGAAATATTAGGAGTATTGAACTATATGGACTAAATTTTTTTATGGGAATATCTTTTCATAAGAGTTTGGGCATGAATAATTGGCTTGGGAGTCAATCAAAATGTTGATAGATAGATACAGCAAGGAAAGGAGAAGAAAACTTGACATTGAATATCATGTTTTTCTGTAGACTTTGCTGTGGAAATTTAGATCAAAGAAAAAAATAATTTACACTAGTTTTGGACTTACACTTTCTACTCAACAGCTTCATCAGATAAGACAGTTTTGCAGAAAAATTTTTTGATAGCTCGGGTTTATTTCTTAGCTTGTACAGTCTCAGTAAGCATCAAGAAGCAAGGATGCTCCATTTTTCTACAGAGAGTAATTTTAAACTCAAGACAATTTTCTGAAACAGTTATGAACAGTGATATTCTGGAGAAAAATTAAGCATTAAAAATGTAGAGAAAAATGCTATTGGTTTTTTTCCCCAAATAGTATTCTTGAGAACATTTAACTTCAGTAGAGAGTACAGTAAAAGAAGAAATTAAAATAAATCATAAATATAAAGAGCCTTGACATTTTTAATTTTACCATGTGCTATGATTAAAGCATAAAATAAACCAGTTAATGTTCTCCTTTTCTAATCTTCTAATTCACTAGGATGCCATATGCTTTTCATTTGTGTTTACTTTGGCATCCAGAAGAATGAAGAGAATTAAGTAATGCTGGAGACAAGCTTAATCATTATCTTGTGTTCAAGCACTTTGATGGTATATTTAAAATAGATGTGTGAGCCTTTTTTGTTCCTTGTAATATGGAAATTTATAAAGGAAGGTGAACAGGATGATAAATTAGAGATGCTCTCAGCAAGGCTGTTAAATTATTTTCAGGTAGAAGACATACTGTACACACTGAGCCTCAGCTGAATATAATTAATTTGAAATGTTATCACTGTTGTGCTTGCAGTCCTATTGTATTTTTTGTTCAGTTCTGCATCTTGCTGGCTCCTATCACACCCCTCACTGTGAGATCTTTTCCTGTTTTGCACGTGTCCTGTTTGTTACCACCATATGGTAGTTAGAATTTCAGTAGCTTTGCTCTGTTTACAGACCACTGTGCTTTGTCATATTTTTGCTACTCACCCTGTATTGCCATCTGATACCTATCATCTGTTTAACACATTGGATGCCAAAAATACTCAGATTTCTTTTTTTTTTCAAATTCATGTATGAGAAAGACTGTTTCAGAAGGCTGTTTTGATACACATTGCTCCCAAGTAATTTCCTGTTAATGTTGAACCAGGACCTGTACCTCTCAACTTTCCAAACTTTTTACCAGGTGCCAGCTGACTAAAGGGATATATTCCAGCACTGAGGATTTTGTTTTCTTTTTGTGCACTGTACTGTTTTTAGCAGATTATAGGGTGTTTAAATATCTTTTCCCACTGTGTGACTGTAGCAAAATATTGTCAGAGTATAGCAGGGTCTATTCTTACTCTGGTTGCTAATTGCAATTTAGATAGGGTTGCATTAAGGAACTGTTTTTTAAATTGGTTCAGTTGGATAAATGGGCTTCTCTTTCATTTTCTTTCTGATGTGTTGCTTCATTACTATGTCTACTGGTTAATAATTCTGTATTCAGAACAAGAGAGCTAAATGCTTGTACTTGTTTGTGTGATTTTGTGTAGGTGCAAATCTGTGCCTCACTTTTAAAAACTTTCCCTTAAGATTTTCATTAATCTTTTTTTCTCATTCTCTGATCTTTAAATTGAGCTTTTCTACTGTAGCACCCTGTCTCCCCACCTTCATCCTCTTCTCCCTGCCCTGCTCCTTTCTTAATATTCTGAGTTTTATGGCTGGTTGGTTGCGATATGATGACCATCCTTAGAAAAAATTGTGCCTGCAGTAGCATATTATGTTATTTAATAAATTAATTCAATAAATTGAAGAGAACACTATTTAATCCTCTTTTACTTCAGTCTGAAAACAGATTAGATTTTGTCTGTTCACAAAAATTTGATTGTGGTGAAGTTTAGCTTAAATAAATGATATTTGTATTCCATAATAAAATGAAACTAATGTTTTTGAAGAGAAAATAAGTCAAGTCATTCTTTACTCATATATTTAATGTATTTTAAGGGACATTTTCTGGCAGAGCCACTTCACAAAATAGTATTTTACTGCAGAAATTTCCTATGGAGCTCAGAGACTCCTATTTAAAGGATCACTCTGTGGCATTAAAGCATTGTTATGCCACTGCAAGCTGACATAGGTCAGTTCATTCAGGAGACAAGTTCTGTGTGTCAGTTATACAACATGGGGAAGAGAGTGGGGTGATGGATTAAAATCAGTAATTTTAAGTGATCAGTAAGACTGGTGATCAGTAATATTTAAATAAATGAAGAAAATGAAGACGTCACTTAGTCACTTGACAAGGAAAAAAATTTCTAGCAGTCTTTTTAGAAGCTTTTAAAAGAGAAGCTTGTGTCTAACATACTTAAGGGCTTGTTCTTTTAAATAAGCAACCGTGTATGAAAATTATTTGTATCTGCAAATGCAGTAATGTAAAAGGATATGCTCTGTAATGTCACAAATGGTACTGGCATGGCTAGGTGTCTCTGGGATCTTTATTTTCTGCCATACACCTGCACTAAAACAGTTCTTCTGTTATGATCTATAAAGAAAATGCAGAGAATGAAAACATTTCACTGAAAGAACAAAGGCAGATTAACCTCAACTAATACACTTAAATATTTTTATCTGTGTTCTCTTTGTGTCAGAGTAAGCCCTGATTTCATAATTTAAGTAAGTCTTGCATAAAATTATTTATTAAAAAATCAAACAGAAGAACCACATATATAGACTCACATATATACATATATATGTAAAATTTATTGGTGAATAGATCTTTGTCTCTGAAATAGCTGAGAAGAGAGGGATCTTGATCTTACTTCCCAGTTTAGTAGGGGTTAAATTGTAAGAGTGTTGTGAATTGAAGAGATGCTGGAAAAGGGTCTCCTTGTTGTGGTCTGATAATGTGAGTGGACAGGAGAAAATTTCTCAGGCCTTTTTTATAGTGGATATTATGGAGAATATTAAGCTGACAAATTTTTGGGAACTGAAATTCAGTTTTAAAGCAATGTCTGTAGAAAATCAAATTCAGTTTTAAAACAATCTTTGTAATAATCATGTTATTTTGATTTTGAGTAAGAGAAGCCTTTTTTCTAAGAGACACATACTCCCAATAAAGTTACATACAAGCAATGTTAGCGCATTGTACTATCCTAGAGCTTTATTTCGTAAAATGCCCAGGTTTGACAGTACAGTTGCAAGAGATGCTCAAGCTCGCACTTCTCCTGCAGTCAAATCCTCTTCCTCAGTTTCTGATTCTGCTGTTCCCCTTTTCTTTTCTTTTTTATTTTTTTTCTTCTCATCCATAAACATTAACGCAACTGCGTGAAGTCGGATTTGCTTTCTTTTGGTCATGTCTAACCCTATTGAGTTTTCCTGGACTGACTGACTGACTGGGTGGTTGCATGTGTATTGCTGTCCCTGGGTCATCATAGCTGTTTTTTCTGCAAAAGTATTGCATGAATAATGGCAAATGAAATAATACAGTCATTTACCCCTGAAATTTTGTTGCATGAGTAGTTTCAGCCATCTTTAAAAAGCTGAAAATACTTATAGGTCCTGTGTTTATTATTTTTCTATTTTTCTGTGTTTATTAGGTAGACAATGCTTGGCCGGAATGTGTGTTATAATGCTGTATATTAAGAGTGGGACTGTAACTTAGTGGCATTTCTATAACTTTTTAGGTGTTGCATTTGGTAAAGTTCAGGCTACTGACAGCTCTGTGTGTATGAACTCATGAAGCTTTTAGGACTTTCTCATTTGGAATTGGTGACAACTCCTCAGAGCAAACCAGCTGCTCTCCTGCTGCACTGTCTGTGTTAGGATAGCTGAGTGGTGAAGAAATTAAACAGGAAAATGCAGCAGAACTGCAATGGTTACATGGGATAACTGATAATGATGGGGCTGCCCACAGAGGTGAGAGGTGTGTAAGAGTGGTCATACTGGTTAAGACCAAAGGAAGAGGTGATGTGGGATGTTGTCACCACTCTTCTACTGGCTCCAGTCAAACTGTCACTTTGTCAATTGAGTTTGAGCAGAAGGCACTGATTCCTTCAGTGCTAAATATATCTCAACATGTAAATGCTTTTTAATGCAAGACACGCACAGTTTCTTGCTAAATTCCTCAGCTGTGCTTTTTAAAGTACTATTATGTGTTATTTGCTTCATTCTCTGGTTTCTCATTTTTACCTCAGAAAGGATATCGGTCATTTGGGAGGAACTGTGGGAAGCTGGAATGTAAATTCCTTATTGTAGATATTGCACATTTTTGACTCACAGTTCTTCAGTTGTGTAAGGAAGAAGTCTGCTTGTGGGCTGTAGTTATTTAAAAAAACCACCAACAAATAGAAGTATATGAAAATAAAGTTTTCCAGTAATCTACTTTAGGAAATCTTCCAGGAAGATGAAAAATTGCATTTTATACAAGTTATTTAATGAGCTCATTTATATGCTTGCAGAAAACCTGCCCTAAGTAAAATGTTAACTTGAAAATTACTGTTCCTGCTGGTGAAAAGGCACCAGATAAGAGCCCTGGGAATAAACTGCAGCCCACACCACTTTGCTGGTGTGTCTCTTCTCTGATGTGATGAGCAGGGACACTTTGTAGACAAGGTGTGGGACTTCTTTGCAACAGCCTGTACAGACTTACGGGGGTGCTGTCAGGTAGTATGTGCTTGATAATAGATTATAGGAAGGAACTAGAATTAAGACAACAATTAGAGGGCAAAAGTATCTGCTACATGTGAACAACTTTCCAGTCGTGATGACCAAGTCTAAGTTCCTGTGTGAGGTCTTTCACTATGTAAGTGAAACCTTGTCTTGGCCAAGTCTGAATTTTATCATGATTCTCATAATAAAATGTTTTGTGGTTTTGCTTCTCCTGCACTGGTGTCATGGGTCTATAGGAAAATACTAAGTTATTAAAAATGCATTATCCCTTATGGACATGGGGAAAGCTCTAAGTATATTTCCTGAGGGCTGGAAAGCAACAAGTAAATTACTAGAATCATAACATGATGAAAAGAAATGTAAAAAATATAACTTCATGTATTTCTGAATCACGTTGGGAGATTGGTGTTACCATATTGCCTGGATGTACTTGTCATGGACTATAACCCTTCTGAGTGGGGGTTTTCTCAGGTATAGGAAAAAAGGTGAACTTTGCCACAGAGGCAGCCTGCAATGTAAGTATTAGGCAAATAGTAGAATAATAAGAACAGAGAGGAGAAACTGTATTGCCAGGCCTGTTAAGTAAAAGTTTTAATGTACTTTTGACATACCTAATTTTTGTCCAGATCTTTGCAGGCATCAAGGTGAAGGAGAGTTTTAAGGACGATCATGTGATAGTGGTGGTGTTCCTAATACTCCCATGCTAAAGACAACAAAGGGAACTCCTCAAAGACCAGATTGGATGGGACTTTGAGCACCCTCTTCTAGTGAAAGGTGTCCCTGCCCATGGCAGGGGGCTTGGAACCAGGTGATGTCTAAGGTCCCTTCCAACCCAAATTATTCTGTGATTCTTGCTTGAAAGTTTAACTTGAGCGGAAGCATCTCAGTACTGAATGAGAAATCATAGGCAAGATGGAAATAGGCTGTCAAAGTCTTTGAAGGTGAAGATAAGCCATTTATGTTTTATGCAGTAGAAAAGCAGATTCGTTGGGGGAATACAAAGAGAGAGGTAAAATAAATTAAATTATATTTGTTGCACAACTGTGATTATACTATCAGACTGACAGGCTTGCACTGGCAGGAAAAGGAATTGAGGGATGAGCTGGTGATAGCTGAATGTTTAAGCTGGAAAGATATGAAATCAGCAAAACGTCAGCGTTTTTTGGGGGTTTGTTTGTTTGTTTTTGGTTTTTTTTTTGGTTAGTTTGTATGGGGTTTTTTTGTTTTGGTTTTGGTTTGTTTTAAATTTGCAAAATTAGCCTCCACACCTTATACAACAGTTTAGGTAAAGATCTAAATAGGTCTGAGTCCAGTGAGTAGCACAGCGGTTATTGGTCCCGAGTGCAAAACAATAGAGAGGGTGGTAAGTTGTGCTGGAGGTAGAAGGAAATTTCTATTTCAGTTGATGAAGTTTAGTGTACAGGTCACCCTTGACAGGAGTCAGTATCTATGCCAAACACTTCAGTTTGGGGAGAAGGAGACAAATGTGAGGTAGAGAGACAGACCTGTGAGTTACAAGCATGGTGGGATTTGTGTTTGCACCAATAAAACAGGGAGGAAGAAGAGATCTTGGCATGTGGAGAAGGAAGGGCTGATGCCCAGCAGTATTAAGGTGGTTGCTGGTGAGGTGAAAAAAGTCATGGATGGCAGGTGGACACCAAGTTGAGAGAAAATGGAGTTGATCCATAGTTGTGTGTTGAGTGAACAGGGGAGAATGAATGAAGCTTCACGCCAGGTAAAATCTGAAAATTTGAGGAATATTCATTTTTTCATGATAGGATATAGAACATACTATATGTTGTCTCTAATAACTATTTTGATATATTTACTAAAAAATATGTAGGATTTAGAGACAAGACCTGCAGGAAATGTGATTAGGGAAAGGTCAAATGGGTGGTAAGTAACGTTCCAGAGAAGTGACAAATTGGACAGTAGGAAACAGCAAAGGGACTAGAAGCAGTCATTATATGCAGGAGAAAATACGGATATGGAAGCCACTAACTCTACCATTTGAAGTCCTTTGATTCATGCTTGTGGTTTTTTTACAGAAACATGGCCTTTTTTCCCCTCTAAAGATTAGTTGATAAATCATATTGCCACCTGTTTCACAGCTTATGGAAACCATGTCTTGCTTGCCTTTGCTTTTTAAAACAGCAGTTCGCAATGAATTAAAAAGTACAGTAATAGCATTAATATAGAAATATTAACATGAAAATTCAACATTTTGCAATATAAGTACATCCCTCAGTTTTTTCATCTTTACAAAATAACCAAGCCAAGTATTGCCCATGCCAAAAAAGCAGCACACGCCCAAACATTTAAGAATATCCTGGACTTCAAATAGTCTAACACTGTAACATTGCTACATCAAGAACTTGGGAGTTTGAAGAGTTTGATGTGTCACTTACTATTCAACCTGAATTTGTCCTATCTGTACAGAGGATATAAATTTAAAAAATGGATTTATATGTCATGGGATGATTAATGAAGTAACCAGAAAATATATCTAGACTTCTCCACTCAACTTCAGTTGTTTTTCTAGTCAACACATGCTAGATTCCCCAAAACCCCGTAATTTCTCTTTATTCAGATAAAACTATCCACAGCAATGCTAAAAAGCCTGTCTTGACTTCATTGTTTAAAGTGTGTATTCCCAAAACCCGTGACAAGCTGACAGCTTTTCCCAGCTGAGGTGCTGGTGGGGCTGTGGCCAAAGCCAGCCTCCCTCTGGAGCACCTCTGTGAGATGGGTGCCTGCAGTGCTAGCAGACCAGCAAGGCATCTGGTGTGACTGAGGTAATTCCAGCTTTACAGAGCAGATGAACAGCGTTTTTCAGGTCACAGCTTCAACGTGGATGCTTAAGGACTGCCAACAGGTTTTTAGCTCTAGCTGTTGCCTTCGTGGGCATGCGCAATATTGCTGTTTGCATTTTAAATTATTTATTTATTTATCATTTAAAAAAAATGCCAAGAACAGAGCTTGGGAAAAACGCCTGCTTATCTTATGGTGAAACTTGTCTGAGCTCTGTGTGATGATGTGTTTGTGTGGCGTGGGTGAACAGGACAAAATACTGCATTTAACTAAGCTTTTTTTTCAGACATGCAGTAGCTGCTGGTGGATGGTTACTTAAGGCTATGTCACTTAGAAGGCGGCACTTTTTCTACTAACATGAACTCATGACAGGGCATAATATTTTTATAACATTACATCAGGTGTTTAATTTAAAGACTGAACCATTTGAGTTGAACTGGGAGAGTGAAAATGCAATCTGCATTGCCATCTACTGGATTTCTAAGGAAGTACAAAATATAATTTCATACATTTAAAGTAATCTAAGGTGTAACTGCATGAAAGAGACATAAATCTTTATAAAATTTTTATAAAATCTGTGCAGACAGAGAATAGATATGCAAAAGCACTATTTTGAAGCTTTCTACTCTTCAGCATATATGTGCAAATATTTTAGATAGCTATTTAAACCAGCAAAGTGGAATTTAATACATGAATTTAAAACAGCAAAAGAAGCCATAATATAGTCTGTTAAAAAATTACAGCCTTGGATTTTAATTTCAATAATTAAAATAATAAGAAATACAATAATAAGAATATAAATATACATCTTGGTCCAACTCCGAAGAACCCAACAACATAAATGATAATTTCCCTGTGGCTTGATGTAACACTTTTTGATCAGTCAATGTTATGAATGGCCTCAATGTTCATTGTTTGTCCTCCTAATTATATCAGTGAGCTGTCTGGAAGGTTTAAGTTATGTAAAGTATTAATCACAAGTGTTCTCCAAGGCTTACAGTTTTTGCTAAGTATATGAAAATGTGAGTAAAGCTTTGAAGAATTGCCTATCAGTAATTTTTTTACTAGTTTACACTGTCATGGTAAAATAATGAATATTCAAATGAAAATATGGTGCATGTATAACAAAGCTGAAGCAGGGGTTTTTGTGAAATGGCATTTTGTGAAATGCCTTTGAAAAAAAAAAACGGGAGGAGGAAGCCATCATGTTTTCTTGGAGAAAGAAACAGTAACAATCTAAACATATGTTGAGTTATATGTATATTGTAAAAAGTGAGTGGGTTAAGGCCTTCCCTGTAGACATGCAAGGGTGTATTGGTTTTTGTGCACTGTGGGTGGTGATGCTGACCCTCATAGGTGCAGTGAAGTCCCAAGGCTGATGTCCCTCTACAAGCAGCTCAATCTCTTCCTGTATTTTAGCAACAGAAGAGTGTGGTTTAGTCATAGGAGATGTGATGTGCCCAAAGATTCTCCCATCGTGGGATCTTTTTTTGATCACGCATACGAGCCATGCCTGTGAGTGTGAAATAGCAGCACCCTCCCCACACACGTCAGCTCATGCGGATGCAGCTCCTTTGTTCACAGTGGTGGGAGGTCTGCACAAGGGAAGTACTGCAGTAATGTCTCAGAGTAAGCTAATCCTGCAAGTGCCCTTCACTTCAATAGCAGAACCAAATAAGTGTTTGGGTGCATGATGAAAAATCAGATGTATATGCCTACAGGAGTCTGGTTCCTCTTTCTGTTAGAGGGGATTGAATTGGTGTCTTCCTCAAGGGTCTTCCAAGCCATTATATGATATACTGTCATTTGGTCTTTAGTCTAACCTTTAGGTGTCTGTCTACATTAAGGAATACTTAATAGATTTAAATTTTCCTTGCTTCTGATGAAATTGTGCTCCACAGCCTGGAAATTAAGGAGCAAATCAAAGCCTACCACTGGTATTTTAGTTCTTGCTTAATATACTTCTATATATGGGAAAACTATTGAGAGGGATTTGCTGCCACCATTATAGAATAGCCAGAGATACAGAGATCCAGCTTTTTCCTCAAAAAGGTAGGAAAGGTGGTTAAATAAAGAGCCAATTGAACAAGACCTGCTGTGAGCTGGGTAAGATTCTTTCTGCTCTGTGAAATGTGCAGTCATTTTCTCTAATTCCATTCTTGCTGTAGATAAAATGTCAGCCTCTCCTCAGAAGTGCCATGTATTATATGCAAGATAAAGGTTTCAAACCCCTTGTAGTAAAATGGGTCTTACATGGATGCAGAAATCAACAGATCTTTAAACAAGGAATACTTATTTCTAAAGAACTTAATCTCATCTCACTTATGTTTTGCCTGGTTGATAAAATGGGCATCTACCCCTTGGTGCACACAGAAGGACAAAACATAATTGTATTAGTACTCTTCCTAAGTTTCATTTGAGATAGAAAAAGTTCAAATGTAGATGGTCTAATTGGAAATGAACAGGAAGAGGGACAGTGCTTGCTGCTATCTTCCCTTTCCACTTTAGTGAATAGCCAGGGCTTTTGGTTTTACTTTACTGGAGAAGAACTGAATTTTGTTTCCATGGTTTCATGGAATATAATAGAGTATTTGATGTAATAAGAAATTTAACTACAGACCTCTCCATTATTTAATTGCATTTCTTAAGCTGGTTATTATAAAAATTCCTGAAGTCTTCAGTTGTTTTTATGCATTATGAGTGAGCAGCTGTGTAAGATAATTCATATGTGTAATCCAGTTAAATGGCCAAAAGTATTAAGTATTTCTCCAGTATTTCCCCCAATTCTTTGACCTATTTTTCTCATCTTACTCAATACTGCAAAAGTTTTAAGCGGGTTAGTAAAAAAAAAAAAAAAAACCAAAACAAACCCCCCTTACTGCTCCTGCCAAGCTTTTTTTTTTTTGCATAAAGCATTAAGTATAATGCATCATGTTTGTAGTTAGGGAGAATGATTATTTGGCTGCTTAGGTTTTGCTGTTGCTCATTCTCACTAGAATGTGAAGTTCCTGGTTTTAGTGTGAGAGCTGGTTGATATATGTATTTACAAGCAATAATATTCCTGTCCAACTGAATTATATGTATTTTGCCACAATTCCTGTGAGTTAAGTTGAATTGTCATTATTTTTGCTTGAGTATCATGTTTAAGTAAATATATCCCCTTCACCAAAAAAGTTTTTCATACAAAGAACATGGATTACTTACATGTTAAAACATCCAGACAAGTTCCCTGTACAAACACACACGCACACAAGTCCATAGAAACATGAAAATTGTGTCACTAAAAATACACTGGTTAAATGGTGTGAGTCTTAGTGCTAATTAAGGAAGTAGGTAGCTCAAAGCAGGGAGCAGAGACAAAGGTTATCACCCAGACCTTTATAGACAACACACCTACAGTTTCCATTTATTAAACTCAAGATTCCCTGTTTCTATTCATAATCTGTGTAGCTGCTCATGATTTTTCAATGTTACCCATGGAGATGTAAATTTGAAGCAACATCTGGAAAAGCCTGGGTTCTACATAGCACGATGCAAAGACCAAGTTTTTCCCTTCTGGACCCTCCTTCTTAGGCTGTCTCCTCGAGGTCTTTGCCCAAGCTTATGACAATAAGGTCAGGTATTGCAGTGCTGTCCTGATACACCTACAGAAATGTTTCTTTCTTGTACGATTTGATGACTTGTAAGAAAGTTAACAGGTAAAATACAATCCTTATAAATTAAGCTTCCGGGTGGAGTAAATGAAGCTTCATGGCAGCTGAGCTTGGTGCTGCTTTAAATAGGATGATCCAATTCTTTACTGGTCCTTTTTATTTCTGGCTTTGGGAACTCATTCATACATTCCTCCCAGGTCTTCAGAAGCAAAACGATGGGATTTTTTTTTTTTTTATTTTTGAGGAGAATTAGTTTTTGGTTGATTTGGGTTCAGGTTCCTGGGTTAGGCCACTGCAAAGGATCTGGCAGACATTTAAATTGGTGCCTAAGAAGCAGTTGCAGTATGCAGCCAGGATTGGGAGAGTGTGTTGCCCCTTTTGGAAATGCCCAGACCTTTAGATGGTTTCCCTCTGAAATGCCATCTTTGCCAGGAAACTTTCATAGAAACAAACAGGAGAACATTCATTTTCCTCGGGGAAAATATAATAATTATATGATTCTTTCACTAAGATGATGATGATGATGATGATTATTATTATTATTACTGAGGTGTAGAAGGGGCAGTGAAGGCCAGAGGGCTGTGTTCTCTTTCCTGAGCTGTGATTAGGAGGTGTGTCTGTTGTGTAGCAGCATGCTTAGCCGGATGGTGAGCATAGGGTCAATGTGTTTGTTTTTTGGGGCAGCTGAAGGAGAAGTGCTGCTTCTTTGAACACCAGTCTTCATAGTAGGAACCTCTGTACCTGCTTCTATATACTCCTACAGCTAAGCTGGAAGAAATATCTGTAATGAGGGATAGCAAACCTTAAGTCGTCTCTCATACTTAACAAGAGAAAATACAACAGGTTGTTAATATAAATTTGAAATAAAAAGATGTTCTCATATTCTTGTAAGGTCAGTGTGATTGTAGACCATGTTTTGAAATATTTGTTGCTAACCCCCAACAGTTACATGTGTTAGTAATCTAGATTTTGAAAGCACTGAAACTGGAGATTGGTTTACATATTTTGTTTCCACCTGATGTATAAATTAAGTTGGTTAGAAAGATGCAAATTTGATCACACAGTTATTTCTTTTATTCAATACATGGTAGACAGTTTTGTTTAGTATATGTATTTAGATCAATTTCTGGTCAAGTGAAATGATTAGCTTGTAATCTTTGAAGTTAACCTTCAAGAATAAAGATGTCTACTATTTTTTTTTCCTTTAGATTGCCCTATGAAATCTTCTGTGTGCACTGTGTAGTTGATATGAGGTACATGTAGTATTGTGAACAGGCACAGAATATGAGGTAGAGTTGCAAACTGAAAGAAATACAGAGTAGTAGTCTTTCCTCCTATTCGTGCTATATAAACTTTTTTCTCATCTATGCAGGAGGTTGCATCAACAATTTGAAAGCTATAAAGAGCAAGTAAGAAAGATAGGGGAAGAAGCCCGCCGTTACCAGGGAGAGCACAAGGATGATGCTCCAACATGTGGAATCTGTCATAAAACAAAGTTTGCAGATGGTTGTGGCCATTTATGCTCTTATTGCCGGACCAAGTTCTGTGCTCGATGTGGAGGTCGTGTCTCTCTGCGATCAAACAATGTAAGTCTTCTGACATGTACTCTTAAGAAAAAGCCTCCTAGACATTTTCATACTGCAGATTGTTCTCCTTAAATTTGGCATTTCATGCTTCATTTTACTTAAGTGTTTCATTCATTGCTTTATTATGAGGTGTGTATCATACAAGTAAATCAATGTAAAATCACGCAAGTAAACAAATGTATTTAATGATTGCCAAGGTACTTGGGAATCATGGAGTTAATTAAAACAAAAGAATAATAGTGTCTAGTTCTATAGAGCACCAGCTTGCAGAAAATATACTTGTTTTTCGTAGAGTAAAAGAAGAAACCCTTTTGCTCAGGTACAACTCCACATTAATAAATTTTTATTGAAGCCTTATTTAATATTGCATTTTTTATTTTAATAGAGCTTTTCATAAACATTTATAGATTTCTTTTACATGAAATCAGTCAATTTTTTTGTTAAAAAAAATAAAAAAACCAACCACTTTTCTTAGCACAGGGAAAGTGTTATGCCAATTTATTTAAAATTTATTTAAAGAATAAAACTTCAGATCAGTCTGGATTAAGCATCCTACTTTCAGGCAGGTGAACTGAATAATTCTCCCTCTGATCTGCATGCGTTAGCTGCAGAACCAAACAATATCCAAGAGACCCTCTGGTCAGTCAGTCTCTTCTAAGCCTCTGACTACTCTCCTTTACACGGGCAGTAGGATCTAAATTTGGAATAGAGTTATCCAGTGATTATTTTTGGCTGGTCATCAAGGGTTATGGTGTCTTATAAAACATTTTACACATCTCTTTTTATTATATAAATAGTTTTGTTTTCTGTCATGAGATGAGGCAACTTTCTCATATGGCTTTAAGATGACAGCTTTTGAAGGGTAAATTTATAGGTGCTCATGATATCAACACAAATTCACTTAAAAGTGAACACAGATTTTATAGCAGATAATCATGTTCCCAAGGGAACTAGTTTGTGGCCTTTTCACTTTCTTTAAGATGGACATCAGCTGAATAGGCTTTGTGAAATTTCACATAAACTTAAAATAATCCCTCAAAAAGATGCATTTCATGTTTATTTGAGAAGTTTTCCATAGCCTCGATGTACTTGTGAATCCATTAAATTAAATTCACATTCTGAAGAAAACTATATAGGTGAATTGCATGTATTAATATATAATATTAGTATATTTTACAATGTATTAGAAAAAATGCATTACATTGTATCACCTGTAGATGGTGTCATTAGAGCAAGTCTCTGAAAATATAGTTTACTTTGATGTATTGTATTATTCCATTAATGAGTGCATGTGATACAGCTTTTTTAATTCAAAAAAATTGAATATATATATTTTAATCATTTTTCACCCACTATTTCATGCCATAGAAATGGAAGAGTGTAATTTCATTTGTAACTTGCAGTTTGTTTCTTATATTATTTATACTTCTGTGGGTCAGGGTGGTATGTTTTCAACATATGCAGTAATGTCATCTTCTATTTAAAGCTCTTTTTTTCCTTAATTTTGTGTTTTTGTCTCTTCATAGATAGTTATTAGAATTGCATTTCTTTGAAATCTGTCTATTAATACTTGCCTATTTTATTCTTTATCTCTTCTTTTTTTCTTTTCTCTTTTTATTCTGCTTCCTTGGATGCTTTCCCAAAGGAGGACAAAGTGGTTAGAATCCATGTTTTTTATAATTTATTATTATAATGTTGTTAGTTAACTGGGATACATATTAATGTGAAAAACTGAACTGAAATTTCATAATCATCCACAGGGGAGGGGGGGAAAACAGGAATCCTGACACCCAGGCCCTAAATTTCCCTTAGCTGAACATAGGCCTTAAAGACAGCTCAACAAGGAAACCCAAGACTTTTGTCAAAATTATGACAATAAAAGAAATTAGGAACTGAGAATTATTTATAGGTTAAAAAGTAGAGGAGCCAATAAAGTGTAGTAAAATTTTATTTCATAAACACGTCTTTAGTTAACAGTTTTGACTGTTTGCATACAAGGTCCTTCCATCAGCCTCACGAAATCTAGTTTAGTCTTTTAATTGTAATTTTACATTGTTTTACATAATTTGCTGTGTTTCACTTCTGGCTGCAGCAGAAATTCAGGGAATTCTTGTAAAATAAGCTTTGTGAGTGACATTTTGAAAAATATATAGACAAACAAACTGGACAGAAGTATAGTGAGCAAGGCAGAGTGAATCCTTTTTGAATGCACAGTTAAATAATTCCAAAAATCTGCAGAACTTCTAGGATCAAAGTACAGGCATATTCACCAGTATTGCCTGTGCCTTGTCTCAAATAGGTGAGGGTAGATCCCTCCATGCATCCTGTGCATGGCATCAGGAGTGGCATTACTTGAGCAGAACAGTGCATGGGCATTTATCACCTCTTCTGGGGCACTTCTGAAAAAGGTGGTAGTCCAGATTTTTAATTGGAGGACTAAGTGTGGAAATTAGCTGGCTTTTCTGGCACCTCAGCTGAAACAAGTGTAAATTAGATACAATCCGGTGTGGTTTTTGATGCGTTCTTTGTTGAGTTATGCTTGTGATATGAAGTGGTGTCATGCCCCCATTTAAATACTAGCATACCTGTAACCTGAAATTTAGTACTGTTCAATACCCAGAGAAAATTATTTCTATCACATTTGGGTATTGTAGTAGGTTTTTAATATGTCAGTATTAATGCAGTCCACTGCACCTAAGTACTCTGAAGATGTATTCTGAAGATGTATCTGACTCATTTGGATTGTCCTAAATTCAATTAAATACATCCTTATTATTTGCACTTGTCTTAGTTTAAGTTTTGCTAAAGATTTAGGTTAGTTTAAGTGTTGAACTCCAGGCTTCCACATGCCAAGAAAATGCCCTAATAGTAGAGTGCAAAAATAAATTCTATATGCTGTGATAAAGCTGAGCTAGATCTCTTCAACAGCTAAAAAGCTGATGGTAGTCAGAGGGGAAAGTGTGGTCCTGAATGTGTGAGGAACATGGGGGACACTTCTTTAAAGTACCATTGCTTTAGCAGTGCCTCTCTGAAAGTTAATGGAATATATAGAATTAATTAATTTCAAAATATTAATACATACCTAGAAATAACATGTTTTAGAACAATTGGTATCATTAAAATAGAGCAACATGAGAAAAATATTATTTCTTAAATATTTTCAGTGGCTCAGCATTCCTGACTAATTACATATGGCAAGTTTCATGTCAGTAAAAACTTCTAAAACATATTTATCCCTTAGTGTCCACATGAATTTTTACCACAATAAATTATATTAATAACAAGACATACTCATCAATTTTCTTCAAGGAAAAGGTGCATCATTTGGAAAGGATGATGAAGTATGAATTACCAAAGTGTCAACTCAGGAAAAGTCAAGTGTTAACGTAGCTTCAAGGTGTTTCCTGTAGAGTTGGAGAATTAAAGATACCTCACCTGGGGTGTTGTTTCCCATGCATTACCCATCTTTGACAAACACAAACTGTGATAGGCACAAAGTCAGTCAGAGGATGATCCAGGAAATGAAGCGCTGCTCACGTGAGAGAGAAGGCTAGAGATATTAAGGGAACAAGAGCTAAAGCAATTGTAGTTGATACCTGGAAGTATGGAATTGATATGTAGAAATGCAGAAAATTTAAACAGTAAGAATAGAGGATAGTGAGACCAAATGTGTATAACTTGGCCCTAAACACTCCTGGCTTGAAAAAAGATGTTTATAAGCATTAGAGTAAAGCCTTGAGAATTTATTTCATGTGGCTTATTGGAAAGAAAAAGAGCCCAATAAAATTTTAAAGGCTAAATTTAATGAGGTTTAGGAAAGGATTTATGTGATGTGGTTGCTTGTGGCTGTAGGGCAATGTATAAGGTCCCTAAGAGGTCCTTGCAGCTCTTGATTGTAGCTAAATGTTTTAAAAATGCAGTGCTATGAAGCTGTTCTTGACCTTTTCAAGGAAGTGCCAAATATTTCTTAAGGATTTTTTCAAATATATAGAGCAGAACTTAATGTTCTCTCCTCATTTAAAATCATAAAGGGCATCCCAAAACACCTTGTAGTGAGAGTTAGTAGGCATCCTAGGCTGATCAAGAAATTACTCCATTACACTTATAAAATTAATTGGCAAGAATTGTCATATTCTAGTGGCTAATGAGTTACATAAATTTCAGTGATTCTTGTTCTAATATGTCAAAATGCATAGTCAAATATGTTTCTTAAGTTCTTTCATGCTTTTGAGTATTGGTTAGCTCTTTGCACTTCTCACCTGAGTTTGCTCTCCTTTCATATAGTTGCAGGCAGACCACAGTTATTTGGTTTAATTCAATTTTATGTGAGATAACATTTTAGATGGAAGTCAGGTAGGTTTCCTTTTTAAGAGAAAGCTGACACTTCTATTTTGGCAGGATATTCTAGCTGGTTTTAGTTCCTTATAGAGGGCCTGCACTTTCACTTCGAATCCTTTTAGTTATGTTCCATACACCAAGATGGTAGTGGGTTTAAGTTACTTCCCTCTGTTCCATTCACTCTCCTCTGTGATGGGAAATATTTTGTTTTTTAGGGCAGTGGAGAAGTCAGCAAAATGTCCAACTTCTTGTTGTCCAAGGTTTCGTAAGGGGTGGGAAGGGCTCAACCTCAGTCCTCCTGATGGCCTGGCTGCCACTACTTTCTCTGCTCTTCCCTGCCATGGTACCACAACCCTGTAAAGCAGAAAAATGACTGAAAATACAACCTTCTTTCTTTCCTCATTCCCTTAAAACTTTTTCAAAGTATTTGGTTAGGTAATGCAAAAATATGTATTTCCTTTGTGATCACTTGATACATGTTTCTTTCTCTTTATAGAAAAGGCGATACATTTTAGGGTACAAAAATGAATGAGAAAATGTGGGTTTTTTTGGATCAAAATTCAAGTTTTTCATGAGGTGCTGTGGGTGTATTGAACTAAGTGAAATTTGTATGACATTGACAGAATTAGGTGGAAGATCCATGTTCCAGACTAAGTCATATGATTATCCATAGCAATCAGACTACCATTGTACAAGTTTCATTAGGATTACTAATTTTTATCAAATTTCAAATGAAAAAAAATTGGGAGCAAATGATAAAAGTAAATTTTGTCACAATTTTCCTGTGTTTTTCAGAATAGAGCAGTTTCCTTTCTCTTTTTTCTATTTACATACATAAAGGACAACTGATAGGAAATCTGTATATAAAATACATTATAAATATATGAGAATTTATTTCACTGAACTTAGAAAATTGGTTGCAGTAGTTGCAGAAAATAATGTTGGTAATCAGTGCAGAAGAGAGTCCTTTTTCTGATCTGGCTTTCTCTGAGATTTTCATTTTAGTATAATGTCAGTGATTTGTACTTGGAAAGAAAGACAGCTTAGAAACATTTCCTTAATTGTATGTCACGTTTTTTTTCAGGGAATTTGTTATTTATTTCCTTTAAATTATGCTTAAAATTTGCTTACATAGTGGCTTGGTAATTTAAGCCTTACTGACTTGAGTGCATATGCCATGCAATTCAGCTGTGTACTAATGCTTTAACAGAAGCTGGTAATATTGTCAGAACAAAATGTCTGGATTGTAAGGATATTTTTTACATCTCTTGAACAGAATTCTTAGGTCAAATTGTCCATTAAAAGGCTAATTTCTGTATGCTCTGACTAACACAGCTGTAGAACAAAACAAAAAAAATCCAACAGGGGGATGTAAATTGCATTGCAAATTGCAAATTGATAGCAGACACATTTTCTCTCCATAGCATTCAACATAATTTGTTTCCCAAAAGATAAGGGGTTTATATGTATCATGAAAGAGTCACTGCTTTTCAGTAATGCTTCCCTATAACTGCTGTTTCTAGCAGAGAGAAACAAAAAAAAGGCCAGCAAGAAACTGAGGAATTCTATTTCAAGTAAGGTAGGGATCACTGTCCTCTGTTTCTGGGAAGTTATTTTGATTTCAAACAAGTGTGAGTGTATAAAATTTTAAAGGAAATCCATAAAATTAGCTTGCTCTTCACCAAGTTTGCTGAGGAAACATGTTTGCCTTGAAATACATTTTTATAGGGTCCAGCTAGATAAAATAATAGCTTTCTTTTTATATTAAAAAAAAAATTAAAATGTAGGCAGATGATGCTAATGCTCTGAAGTTAACCAGATCAGAGTTTCTTCATTTAATAATGGAACTGTAGAAGAGTCACTATACAGCTGGGTTTTTCTTCCACCATAACCTTAAAACATCACTAAATCACCAACCACTTGATTAAGCTCTGTTGTTTACCCAGGTTTGGTTCACCTGTTTACCAAACTCTTAAACTGTGACTTGTCATGTGATTCTATACTTTATGACCAAGAAAATATATTGCTACTGCAACCTTCTCTCTTAACCTGTGATAAAGGACTCCTGAATCCTTCATGTCTGTTCTTGCTATTATGCATGCTGGGTAACAGCAATCTGTGGATACCTGACATGAAAAATATTGGAAATTCCATGTGGTGTAACCGGGGCCTGGAACCTCCAAACTTTTAATCCACTGCAGTGTTAATTCTTGCCATGTTATCCTATTTTTAGTCTTCTATTTTCTGTATTGTTGTTTAACTGATTTGAGACTATGGGAATTATTTTGAATGCAAAGCAATACCTTTGAGTGTAGTAATTCCTTCTGCTGCAAAAACTTGCATCAAAACAAAAAAAAAATATAAAAGCCTATTGCAAAAGTCAATTAGGCATTTCAGGAGAAGCTTCATTCCACCTCCTCTTGCCCAACGTCATGTGTGTATATATAAATATATATATATATATATATATATAGTATATATAAGCATGTATTGTATAGATATTTCGTAAGTGAATATACATGCATACCATATACGTGCATCTCTACTACATAGCCTAATACAGGAAGTACAGGGCAACCCAATTTTTGACCTTTGAAATCTCTTAATGATTCAAGGTATTTAAATCACCTGAGGAATTATTATCTTTGTGCCCATTTATCTGGACAAAAAGAGGAGTTATGCCATAGCAGTCACAGAACCTCAGAAGGATTGAGGTTGGAGGGAGCTTCTGAAGGTCATCTGATCCAATCCCCCCTGCTCAGGCAGGGCTCCCTAAGGGAACTTGGTCCTTACAGCTTGGCATATTCATGTGCCTTTTGACTTGCAGGGTGAACAGTGAAAAACTCAAAGATATTTCATGTCATTTTTGTTACTTGTTTGCTTATTGTAACTATACACATTATAGGCTTACACAAAATCTCCTTAAGTTCTGTTAGGGAGTAATTCTGTGACTTACAGCTTAGGACAAATGAATTTCAGTATTTTAGAGAAATCCTTTAGAAAGAGCACTAATACTATGATGATTTTTTTTCAGCTCAGCATTCAGAGAGAAAGAAAAAACAAAGCTACCAAACCAATTTTAAGCTTTTCATTTCTTTCAATGTAGTATTTTTATAATTTTAACACTGACAATCTCACATTCTTTTTGGTGCAATTTAGTTGATGATATAAATCTGAGGAGCAAGAGCAGGAGAGCTTTCCAGTGGTTCTCCCAGAAATAGTGTATATCCTACTGGTTCAATTACTATCTGAGGTGTGGGAGATCACTGTTGAACTCCATTGTGATAAAAGCTGCTTTTCCAGATGGGATACAGTGCTGTCAGTCATTGAAGAAGAACACTTTCCTCCCTGACTTGGGTCAGACTCACTAGAAAGATAGAATACAAAATTTTGAAATTATTTTTCTTTTTTCGTTTTTGTCCAGAAGTATACTTTGAGTTAGTGTTTAGATCTTGGCTGAAATGATTTTATTGCACTTTTCTAATAAGTATTGGTTTCAGAAAATACAACAGTATAAAAATATTTTTATTCACTTTTTGTCAAATATGATTCATCTATGCCCTAAATATCTGTAAGTAAAGAGATGGGATTCAGGGTCTTGTGTAAAGGAAGATAATTTTAGTTAATTTGTTTTAACTGTAGATATCTATTGAAAAGAAAGCAAATCAAACAAGTTATAACAATGGAAATCTGAGATTTTTTTAATGCAGTGCACCTTAAGAAGAAAGAGGATAATGAAAGAAAATACTAGCTGTGCAACACAGCAGTAGGAAGTCACGAGAAAGGCCTGGTTTCTGTTTGATGTGTTCATACACCTTAATGAAATCAATATGATCCTGTAGAATGTAACCTTACAGTAGATTCTGATCCTTGTCTGAACAGCGAATACAGTGTTGAAAATGAACAAGTATGACCTTATAGATTTAATATGATAATGTATGCATATCTGGTGTAAGGTAAAAGGAAAAAAAGAACAGCTTAAACCAGACACAATTCTGATCATCTCTGACTAGTCAGAATATGTATACAATTTTATAAAATCAGGAGGAAAAAAATAAATCTTTAAAAAATTGCTGGAATTATATCTTTATATGCATGAAATAAAATTTTCTTTCTACATCTCAGTGCTTATAGTTATTAATTCTGATAGACTGGAAATACATTAATAGTATTTGATCACCTTTTGCTTGCAATTGTGCCATCAATAATGTAGGTGGCTCTAATAATAGTGATACATACAATTAAAATCCTAATTTTGAATGGAGCATTTCTTCTTTAATGAGGATTTTTTTTTTTGTAAGAGGAACCTTTTATTCTTATGAACAAATCATTATTGCTGAATCATTATTAACATTCTCATAAATACTAAGTCTTATAAATATTTAAGGATTATACAGTAAATATTTCAGGTTTATATCTTTTTCCAGATTTTGGGAAATAGGTTTGCTTAGCTACTGGTAGGATGTCTCTTTAGATTGGTCTGTGTAGTAATTTTCAAAGCATAGTCACTCCAGGAATCTGTTTATGAGTCTTTCAGTTCTTCATTATTTCAACGTGTTTCCAGTAATGCTACAATCAGCAGAAAGCAAACTCAGCCTTAAATCCCTGCAAAAACTGTAGATAGCAAGCTGCAGTTTCAGCTGTGAGATCACTATACCTATTTGGAACTATTCTTTCATCCTTTCAGTGTATTATGCACATTTAATTTTGTTAATTTTCCACAATGTGCTATTTTTTCAAGTCCTTTACTTCATTATATGAATTGCTTTGAATTTATTGTTACCACTTGCTAACATGTCAAATCCAATCTCACTACTATTAATCTTGGACTATTGTCTTTATGGTGTCTTAAAATCCAAAACTCCACTGGCATTTTAATTGCCACATCAAATTTGCAATTGTTATTTCTGAATTCAGTTTGCCTTACTGCATTTCAAATTAAGCCAAAAAAATTTCTTTGCAAGGTATTGTGTATTTACTATATTTCTGTTATTTTCATTTCTCTAATGGAATAATTTGTTACTTGTTGGCACTGCAGAAATCACAGAAGAGATTAGAGATCTCTAAACCACTACATACCACATATAATAAACATATAAAAAAGCTGTCTTTTTTTTTGCTATGGAATACAGAACTGATAAGCAAATACACTGTCTCAATAAAGAAGATAAAGTATCTCCATTGTCTTAAAAAAAATTAAATTTTAAGAATGTGGTTTCCTATAGTATTTAGCTGCCTTAGTTGTGCTACAGACTATCTTATTTCAGCTTATAAAGAAGTAATCTTGGAGTATTAAAACATAAGTTTAGAATAAATAAGTGACTAATCAAGAGACTGTGACTGGTATAGGTGAATTTAATTTATACATGCCTAGTTTCTCTGCACCTATTTATTATATCAACATGTTAGAGAAAAAGTTCATTGCGTAGATTGAGAGCTCTTTGAAACTGGTGATCTGCAATGTTAGTGGAGGACAGTGGGGAAGCTGAGGAGTCCACCTGTGTGGGAGTGGGGTGAGTCTGGATACAAGCCACTTTTCCAATGTGCTTCTGTATGGCAAGTCTGATCACTGAAAATGAATTTGTTGTGTGCTGTGCTTTGAAGGTAGAAATCAAGTAAAAATGCCATTATTACTGTTGACAAACATATAATGTGTGTACTTGTGTAGAATCAGATGGTTAATGTTCATGTGAGAGGTGGCCTGTCAATGAAAGAGGCATCTATCAGACGGAACACTGAATGCTATAATTTTGAGCTATTTCTTGAATGCTTCAGGTAAATGCATTCAAAATTAACACATCTATTTCTGAATGGAGAGCCACACAACAATGTGCCATCTATTGGCAAGCCAAGGGAGGTGGGTTTGTATTTTGTCATTTGCAGTTTCAGTTGTGATGCAAAAAAAAAAAAAATCTGGAGGTGTAGAAAAATATTATCTGGAAGCCCTCCTTGCTGTGGAGGGCTAAAGAGAAAGGATTGCTTTATAAAGACATACTAGGCAGGCAAATAATTCACACCATCTGAACTTTCATCTGATTCACCCAGAAGAAAGATCCATTGATATTTCTTCTGATTGTTACTCCAGTAAAAGCTTAGCTTTAAGACTGCAGGCACTTTTTTTTTTTTATTTTCTTTTTCCCTCCCTCAAAAACATTGAGGGAGAACAGAGTAGCAAACATGCAGCTATCCAGGTATGTGTTTAGGCTCAGGAGACTTGAAGAAAGAAGTGTGTTCTTCTGTGGGATGCCTGAGGGAATATGGTGCACCAGCAGAGCTGACTGCTGATGTCCAAGCAGAACTCAGTCAGAACTAGGAGTCCTATGGCAGCACCTGATGGACTTGTTTTTATCTGAGCAATGCACCTTCAGTTTTTCCAGCAGTGATCTGGTTCCTAGATATACTTGGGTGTATTTTATTGCTAGAAGACAATCAATCTAGCATCATGTCCCTTATTTCAAACTGTGCCCAACTGTGGTAACTGTGAAAAGTCCTCTTGTGAAAGGATCCCATAAAATGGAAGATATATTCTAATCATGCATCATCCTTCTCTAAAAGACTTGAGCTTTTGGCAGAAGTAACTGAATCCACTTGTTCAGCCTCTGAATACATTTCTTCCATGGGGTCACACAAAAAACAGCTGGCAGCTCCCAGGCATGTGGGAGTGCACTCATTTAAGCTCAGACTGATTTGACAGCCCAGTGTTGTGCCCCTTAAACCCCAAAAATTCTTTAATTGATAATTTCATTTCTTTTTGGAATTTGTGTCTTTCAACTTGATTCATTGTAGCCCTCATTCATGCAAGGTTTTTCTAAGTGATGGGATATATTAATGTGATGTGTAGGGTTTAGGACTAAGTATGAATTCTAATATTTAAAATGTTTGTAGCTGTGTACGCTGCTGAGGCAAAATTGTTTGTTTTTAGTACTTTACAAAATAACATAGGAATGCTAAATAGAACTAAATTCGGTAAACTGAATTCCTGGGCTATTCTGGCACCACAAAACCAGAGGTATTTTAGCCAAAAAGAGATCTTACTGCAAAGAGAGATTTGATAAGATTTTTGACCTATTATGCATTATGAGAAATTGACAAGTAGCTGAAAATATTTTGAGAGAACAAAGTAATTATGAGGGCTAAATGTAATCTGTGCTCTCTTGCTGTTTCTCTTTTTATCATAAATAACCTTAATCCTCATCCAGGATTAAAATTCACTGTATTTTTAGCTATTCAATGTCCCAGATAAAAGATACTTACATCTGTGTTTTTATATATTTTGCATTCTGGAGCATTTTGTAATTTTACTAAAGGGATGGATACTTCTGTCTATACATCTCCAGTCCTGCAATTAGAGAGGACGTAGGATAATTTGTCATACATATACCTAAGGTACATGATTTTATTAAGCATAATTGAAGATAGAAGTGTGTATTTCACGCAAGGAAATCTATAGACAAAATTTCTGTAATATTTTTAAATTTTTTTTCAATTTCCTTTAATATAAGGACTCATATGTAAGTCAGCTTTCCTATGGAGATAAATTAAATCTCTCTCCAAAACTGTGATTATAATATGATATAAGGTATCTGTTACCAGTTGTTTAATGACTGGTCAGAGATTAAGTGAAAATCTAGACAAAATGTAATCTGAATTTCCTTAAAGAGCAGATAAAACCTAATAATTTTTTTTAATCCAGACTGAGGTTTCCAAAAAGCTGTGTGTTATTTAGGGTGAAGTTTAATGATGTACTGTGCAATTTCATTATTCCAGCTAAAACACTTGTCAAGTAACTTACATGCAACAGGTTTACAGAATCTTTGGAATTAAATGTTAATTTCTCAATAATCTATTACATTTTTATTAACTTGTCCATAAAAAACAGGCTCCCATAGAAAAACCCTTTGTAGCGGTGAGTTTTGGGAAAGTTATTTGGGATATTGCATTCTAAAAAGTTGATTATTACTGAGAGGTGCAGATTAATCATAGAGATGAAGAGATATTGCTGGGACTAGCTATAAATAGATGAGCATGGGAATGATGGTTGTGTTGTCATGACTGGAGCAAATTTTTGTATGTTGCTGGGATTTTAGTACTGGTAGTGTAACTTCTATTCTCTGCAACATGTGGTAAGTGATCAAAGCTCATACCTGTGCATGCATCAACAAAGTTAATCTTTCTCTCTACTTTTTCTTCTCTGACCAAATAGCTTCTACAAACAGAGAGAGGGCAGTTGAAAGTTCATCAGCAAACTGCTTTTAAAGACTTTTGTCAGCCTGACAGCTTTACCCCTCAGGATTATTTGGATCAGTCCTTTTAGCTGTAAAGAAACCTGCTTTTCTAGACTATTTCAGGACCTCATCTCACCACCTTTGTGGATGGGTCAAGAGACCACAAAGGCCAACTGCTGGCCCTCTAAATTTAACACAGCAGAAAAAGCAACAAGAGAATTAAACTAAGGAAGATTTAATCTACTTTATGTTCTTTTTCTTTGCCCCCTAAGCTTTCAGCACAGATATAAACATACTCTTGTGAATGTCCTGTGTTTCATGTTATACCCCTTCACTCCACATACCTGATGTTTTTCCTAATCAACCAGTGAGTGTTTAGGAGAGCCTATTGCTCCTGTTAGAGGAGCTTACCTCTTGGTCACTTGCATAGACTATTAAAGAGGAGACTGGTGAAGCGTCCACAGGAGATTAAGTCAATACATTTACCTGCCAGACTGAAAAGGGATCTGTTCCAGATGAGAACCCCTACATTATATGTGAGCTGGGTTTATGCTTTCATAATATTTATGAGGGGAGATCAGTGTGCCCCAGATTGCTTCAGCTTGCTCTGTACTAGACTAAATGTGGTCTGAATCTTTCTCAACTGTGGCTCCTGTTTAGCCAGATAGAGCCCCAAGTCATCAAGTGTCCTACCAAGTACTGCAGAGTTTTACTGTAGCTCCCAGCAGCTGCCCCAGGCAGGCTCTCAGGTAATACCTGTGTTGTGCCTTCCAGCTCTACACTCATATTTTGGAAGTGTTAGGGCATTGAACGTAGAAATGAATGCCAGTGTTGAGGCAGTTGAATCCTACAATAGATTTTCATTAGCTACAGTAGGAAATCACACTGCAGCAATGACCTGTGGACACATTTAGAAACCTGTATTTAGTAGTTTGAAATGAAACTCTACACACTCAGTCTGAATCTTCTGTGAGAACCTACACATTCTCTCCTCTACAGGCAACCTGACAATTCATGCACCAGCTTTTTTTTTAAGCCTTCTGTGTCCTTCATAAACTGACCTCCTTAAAAGAGGGTATATGGTCTTATGCAGTCTGTGATATGTGGAAAGTTGTGGATATATTCCACTGGGAAGAGTTCTATTTGGCTTTTTTCCCCTACATTAGACAGTCACTGACAAGAAAATGTTGTATGTTACTGAAAATTGTACTAACCTACACTTAAATTTTCAGTATTTTTTTTAGGATATGCTTATTCAGGTTGGTAAATTCTTTTCCATTTTTTTGAGTATAATTCATAGGCCTGTGAAGACCAAAATCTTTTCTTAACTTTCTGACCAGGCAATGAGGCAGTCAAACTCTTGTTGAAAATTTGCTATACACAGTCTTCAGATAATAAGAATGGTAGAGTTTAGCTGAGTACTCAGCTTCACAAAGATCAAGTCACCTAAGGGAATAAAAAGCCTTAATCAAGGATAGAATGTTTTAGCCTTCTTGAGGGTAAGATGGTGATTGGAGAAAAAACAAGTTGGTCTAGCTGACTTAGGAGAAGCTGCTTCTTTTTGTAAAAAGAAAGTGACAGGCACATAATTGGATACAAAAGGCAAATACAGTTAGCCATGCAGCCAAGTCAAGGAGCAAGCCTAATGCTTCAAGCTACACAAGCTTCAGGCAGGTTTGGCAGGCAGTCTTGTGCTAACCTAGTGTGTGTTTCTCAGAAACTGTGCTCCTGTTGTAATGCTAGAGAGAGACGTTCAAAAGTTACTGCAGCAAAAGCTTCATGGAGTCTAAACATCTGTTGCATACTGCTAGGTACAGCTCTCTCCGGACTATGTGCCTAAATTTCCAAGTTATCCATTGAAAAAAGAGTTGAAAGCTTGACAGATCTGGCCCTCTATTAGCAAGGCCCAATGATAAATAGAAATTAATGCTTCAGTCACTGTAATTGCATGAAAAATAATTTGAATTTTAAGTCTCTTGATATGGAAGTTCATGACTATGTTAAGTTTGATTAAGAGAGCTGTTAAATCTATCCAAGCTGCTGCTGAAATGCATCCAGATTATTTTTTTGTCCCATTGAAAACTATGGGAATAAACTGTTAGAATTCCAAGGACTGTAGATGGGCTTTCAGTCATTCATAAAAAAACTGTTATGCAGTTTGTTTCACAAATACAGGATTTACACATTTCTTCATTTTGTTAAGTCTTTTTAGAGAAGCTTTTGTCTTTTTGGATTAACCTTGTCTGGCTGCTAGAGGCTCCAAGAGGACAAGGGGAGAAAATAAGATGGAACCGCTCATGGGCTGATGGGCTGACATAAAAACAGGGAGGTTGTTTACCAAGTACCACCATGGGTAAAACAGACTCAGTTTGAGGACAGTTAATTTAATGTACTGCCAGCTAAAATAGAGCTGGATTGTGAGAGGCAAAGACAAAACCTAAAATACCTCCCTGCTCCTCCTTTCTTCCCAGTCTCAACTTTACTTCTCCACTCCCGACTCCTCTGCCTTATGCAGCCACATGGCACAGGGCATCAGGCATGGCCTGAGACCAGTCCATAACAGCTCTCCTCTGTTGCTCCCTCCTCCTCCAGCTTGGAGTCCTCCATGGGCCACAGTCTTTGAAGAAAAATATGTGCTCCCATGTAGTTTCCCCAGGGACTGCATTTTCTGTCAGGAGAATCTTCCCCAGCATGGTTTTCTCTGCAGGATGTAGGGGAATCCCTGCTCAGGGGACTGCAGGACTCCTCCTCTCTTCCTTCCCTCACTTTGGGGCTGGCAAGGCCCATGTGTTTTTTGTTACATTCTCCCTGCTCTTTTCAGGCCCAGCTAGCAGCTGCAGGGGGCTGTGGGCAACATATCCCTGGGTCCCAAAGGAAGGGCAGGTACCAGAGCCCTACCGGAGTTTCTGGGGAGCCGTCTCTTGGTTGTGCCAGCTAATGGCAGCTGCAGGCAGGCAAGACACGACACGGCTTCTGAGGGTGCTGATCAGACGGGGTTTATTTGGGGTCCCACACCGGGTGGGGGGAGCGTGGCTCCCAAAGGAGAGGGCATGAGGCAAGAGGGCCACAGCCAGGGCCAGGACAAAGCCAGAGGAAGAGAGACAAAGAGGAGTCCCACAGCCTCGTGCCTCAGCTTAAGAGAGAATTCCAGCGAGGGGGCGGATCCAAGGCTTGGACCGATGGGATACTCACAGGGGAGGAGAACACACGTTATGAACCAATGGGAACAGAAGGAAGGAGGGGTTGGGTAAACCAATAAGGCATTGAGGATGAGGTGATGGACAGGGGTTACAATGAATACATTTGGGGGGTGAACAATCATTTAAGAAAAATGGATCATCACAGGTTTTGTTGCTCTGCATATCATGGGATCAGCTTGCCTGTTCTACCTAATCACTTCCTATTCTTTGGCCATAAGTACCTGTAGTTACTGCTGTCTTCAGTGAACTGACTGGATTTAATCCTTGGATTTGATGCATGAAACCATAGCTTGTTTTCAGGGCAAATGATGCAGATTTTTAAAACATTACTTTGGAAGACTTCCCTTTTTTCTTAATTTTTTTAAAAGTAGAAGATCCTCTATGTAGTCAGTGGCACAAAGGTTGCAGTCATCCTTATTCACTTGCATTCATTTCTCATTTTTTTTTCTCAACCTCTGTTAATTTTTCTGATTATGATAAAATTTTGAAACCATATCATGGTAAGATTTGAGGCAGTGTTACAGGCTTTATTTCCATTATAAGCTACTTTATAATTAAATATTTAGTAGATAATAACGCTGCACTTAGCATCCCACTGTAACATTATACATTGTGTAATAAATTAGAATCATACAAAAGCTACTTTGTATACACAATGTGGATGAAAATGAGGATCACAGAGCTAACTGTAAACAAACATCAACATAAAATGGCTGTCTTTCTATTTTAGCCCCAGAAGGATCACATTTGGGGTTTAACTATGTTAACATCTGCTTTTAAAAGCTGCTCTTTTGGAAGTGCTAAATTATGACCAGAAGAGCTTCCTGATGTACAACACCTTATATTACTTGTAAGCTAGCTGTGTTCCCAAAACTCATCTGACACAGGGTGCTCTTTCACTCAGTTAAGGCCTTGGGTTTGTTTGGTAGGAATCTGCATTTTAGTGTTTTCTTAGGATGATCGTTGCCAGCTAAAATCTCTATTTTTTGCCATATCTGCGTTATAAATGTAGCTACTACCATGTTTCTTGGCTAAGAAAATCACCTTTTCCTCCTTGCTGCTTGTTTTAGTTTTATTTTCCTGTCCTTTTAAGTATATAACCTCTCCAGCATACATTTTAACAGTAGTAATTACTATTTCTTAGCAGTTTATCTAACTGAATAGCTGAAAGGTATGTATTCTCTGCATCTTTTTTCCTTCTTTATTTCTGATAGCTTTCTGGATGGCTGACTTTAGCTGCCCAGTAATTTTCTTTTTCAATTTAAATATCGCATATTATTGTATTAAATGAGTGCAAAGAACTTAGATTCCTGTACTTCAAGCAGCAAGGATAGAGAGCATTGTTCAAGATTAATGTAGTATACAGCAATTCTTAGGCTTCTGTATAATAAACATTTTGGGATGGCTAAGTTTAGCAAATACCATAAACGTTTCAAAAGGAAAAGCTCACTGTGCTCGCACAGCAAGTGACATGGCAGAGTCTCAGCAACTCTTTCAAACAAAATGCTTGAATCTAATTATATATTAGAGAGAAGGAAAAGTAAACATATGTAGATTTAGAAATTGAAGAGTCACTTCTGCTTTGATTAAATTTGAAGGATGGCCATTAAAATCATAAGAGGACTTGATACTATAGTCTGACCTATGCAAAGCATGACAGTGCAGATCTTAAACCTATCAGGTCTGTCATAGTCTGCAAGCGGCAAATTCCTACAAGGGTAGCAATACTCTCATCACTTGTGCTCAGGGCAAAAAAAATAAAGGGCTCTTCTGGTGGTTGAATGTTAAGCTTCAGAATAGCTTGTTTCTTTAAAATAAGCAGGGGGAAAAAGTGAAGGATTTGCAAATAAAAGACTGCAGTGCCACATGATTATTACAAAAGCTGCTGGACGTGCTTTGTTTGCATTTAGAGCTTTAGTGTCTCACAACCAATCTGCCGCTGTTTTCTGCTGTGCACTGAGAGGCCTGGTAAGCTCATTTGTAAGGTGGTTTGTCATAGTGCATGTGAGTGTAGGCTTGGTAATGTCTTATGCTAATTAAGAAGCTTGGTAATGTCTTATGCCTGAAGAGATGTAAAGCTCACCTAAAAGGATTCCTTTTAAAAGAGAAAGACAACCCTGAATCCCCAAATGCCTTCTTTTTTTTCTGAAGAAAAAAACCTAAGCCCAAAGAAAAAAACCTCAAACCAAGCAAAGGAAGTAGAGTTTTCTCTGAAGTAAGTTTTATTTGTCCATGTGTCATCTCTGTTCCAAATGCAATAACTTTTGCTGTGTGACAACAAAACAATCCAATGTTGTTGCTTTTCCAGCTCCCTAGTTTCCTCATAATCCCTGATATTTGTCCTACTTTCTCCCATTGTCCATCTCTCAAATTTTTTCTTCAGTTTGTTGCCTCTATATTTTCTCTTCACCCTTTGAACCTTTTTATCTGTTTGTCCATATCCTCTTGGACATTCGTTCTTCTTGGCCACCTTGTCTCACAAGTCTTTCCTTTTCCCCTGTATTCTTTTGTCTAAAGAACTGAAGTAGTTAAGAGAAAGTTATTAAAGACAACAGGGCCAGAAGAGCCTGACCTCCAGTAAACCAGTTGTATTTAAGCTGGGATAAACCGTTGGTTTTAGTATAATCACCTAAAACTTACAGAGACAACCAGAACAAAACAGTACTAACCTTATAAATATGTAGTCTACTGACCTGATTTCAGTGTAAAGTTAAAATTAATTATAAACTAGAGAGAAATACAAAGAAAAATTATTAAACTCAGATTCTATAAGGAGTAGGTACTACTGAAATAAAATTTTCTAGAAAACCTCTCCCTGTGACTGTGGATGAGGGTGGAATTGTCTGATTCGTTTATTATGTCTGTTTTGGATTTAAATAACTGAAGTTGATTTGTTTGGCTGAGATCATTCTGCTGGCTGTGTTACATAATCTGAATTTAAAGAGCTCAAAGATGGAGTCAGAAGAACATGCAAGGATCAAATCAAAACAAAGAGGAACAGTAACTGAGCATAGAATGTTTATCACACAGCTTGGTCGAAATGATCTTTGCAATTCACAAAATGGGCACAGTCTTTGGACCCAGTGGAAGGCTGATGTAGCTGAAAGTTATTTTTTGATATACAATGTGATCAGAGGTACTCCTGCTTCCTGCAAACTTCATTTTTGTTTTTAGTGTTCAGCTACTTCAAATATGGCTGAATATTGAGCAGTATGCAGGAAAGGTGATCCAAGTTTAGGCAACAGTAGATGGACCTTACCAGCTCTGGAAGCTGTTGCTATGGCAAAGCTACCGTCTACCAAGCAGGGAATAAGAAAGTTCTCTCCTTAGTTGCTGACCTGGTTCTCTTTCTTTTATATAAGGGATCTAGCTGGCCATTAAATTTAACTTCTGACACACACAGAAACCTGCAACACACAAATCCCTTACCTGGTGAAGAAGATTGCTTGCTTCTGTTGAACAGGCATGTGGGCCCAAGTGCAGCTCATGGTCCCTGTATTTGTACCATCATGGAGTAGGCATCCCTCTGTTCCAGATAATAAAGAGGCAAAATATCCTTAACTGTTGCCTCTTCCCCAAATAGCCTTAAGTTGTCACTGCACTATATGCCTTTTATTTGTTTAGGAACTACAAAGCCTCATTAAATATCTGAGAGTATACAGGTAAGTGCAGAAGATCAGAATGGTTCTCCTCATCTAGCAAAGTTCTGATCTCAAATTTTGACCTGTTTTTGTAACATGAGCTTCGTCAGATAACAAAATGCCATTACTGTTTGAGTTTTCTAAGTGTATTGTTCTGCACTGCTTTACATCATCTTACCTTATTGAAACTTCCCTCTTCCTGTGTGGTCTGCCAGTAGTATTGCAAATTCAGAACAGTAAACTTCTGATATCTGTACTGGGTATAGTCTTCAAATTGGCTGTCAACAATGTGCTGTTTGCATAATTTTAAAAATTGCAATATTCTTACACTGGCACAAAACTCCTTGTGCATTTTCCTGCCCCATTTTCCCTTTCCTTGTCTTTTGAATCTTCCATATTCAGACCCACAGTTGTTTAACCCTTTCTCAGTCTCCCATAGTCTTTGCCTTCCTAAAAATCTGCGCTTTTCCTTACCAAAAACATTGTTTTCCCCAGTTTTTTTTTTAATAAATCTGAAATATCCACTCAAATTTGTTTTAGAACACTGATATTCTCTCTTCCCCTTCCTCAAATCTTCCATCCCAGATTTACTGAGATTCCTTTGTGCTCGAGCTTGATAGCACAGATAGCACAGACTTAATCAACTTAGCCTCAGACTCTGCACCTGGAGCGAAAGGTGGGAGAATTAAAAGAAAGGACCATGGACATCTCAGAAGGTAGGATCAACAAAGATGAAATTTTAAAAAACCCAAACAACAAAAAGCCAAAAATCCTGTGTCATCCTTTTGGCAAGGGAGTAAATGCAAATCAGGTGTTGGGCCAACTCCTACAGTATGTTGTGTTTCTTCAGGTTACTCTGGTAGCTTTTTCATATGAGGAGATCAGGTTTCTGGTCTGTGTAAGGTAGAATGTTGTACAAATAAAGTGTGTGTTTGTTTTAAACATATAAGAAGTTGCTGTGATGATACCAGTGGGAAGAATCTGCTTTTTGTAATTATAAGGATTCCATGAATTTACATTCATAACAAAAAGTCAGGCTTAAACATTTCTAATTATGTGAAGAAAGCTATAAACTTAAGGATCGATCTGGGATAGATGGCGAAACCTGAATATTTATAACATATGAAGGGCATAATCCTATTTGGTGCTTTGTCAAAACCCTTACTGAGTAGTAGTGATTGTTGCAAAATACTAAAGGTATCATATGGTGCTCAATGCTCCCCAAGCATGAGAAGTTCTGTCCAGCTAAATTTACACCATGGTGCCTTTTTTTTTTTTGAATTCTGAAAACTAAATATTTCACGAATACTAATTTGTGAATTTTGCTCTTCTACTGAGAATTTATTTTCTTTCACTGACAGTTTTCTTTTGTTTTCTTAAGAAAAGTTAAAACATGCAGGATCAATCTAGTGGAGGTTTGTAATGATTTTGTTTAAGCTTACATTTCCAGGTTTATCCAGATTCTTTTTAGTGCTGTTGTCTGTATGTGATGAAAAAACCCCCTGTTTGTAACAGATCAGAAACCATTTCACATCAGCCTCAGAACGACTGTCTCAGATGGTGGTGGTGAGCCAGGGCTGTGTGTGGAGCTGCCCAGGCACAGGAGGAAGCATATGCTTGGTGCCGGTCTCCTCCCACTGTATCAGTCACAAATTAGATGCCTAATTTCACAATCTGGTTGCAAGGCTCTGACAGCCTTATTCAGCTTTATTCTAGGCTTTGTGTGGACTTGAGAGTGTGGGAGTTCTAAGCAAACCTCAGCAGCCAGAACTTTTCAGCATAGGAGTTGGTGGGGAACAGAGAAAAATTCTGTCTAAGCAGAGTTCATGTTCATAAATCATGATTCTCTGCGTGTGGAAAGATGATCAATCCAAGTGGTCAGAGAAGATTTCTGTCAAGCTGCATGGCAGAGATCACTGCAATGAGATGATCCTGCAATATGTGAAAAGTATGCTTTTTTCTTCTCCCAAACATTTTGTTCATCCAAACAGGATTTTGGGCATTTGTTATAACTGACAGATCCTAATGTGCTGCACATGCTCCCTTATGTTCCCTTGGCAGCTTGTTAATCATCCATAAAAATCTTTGTCTTAACATAATTGTCACTCTGCTGTATATTCAGCCCATTCCCACTAGGAGTATTCCTGAACTGCTAGCCATTCTCTGTTGCCTTCTATCCCTATTTACACAGCCAGTGATAATCCTCCTCTTCCTCGCAGCCCCTGAGTTTTTGCTTCATGTCTTCATAGTGCTCTGTTAGTCTCAGCTCCACTGTCTCTTCCTATGGATCCAAGCAGTGTCTGTAAACTTTGCTTGTTTCTTCTGTCCATTTTTCCTTCCCCTGAAATTGTCTCTGCAGAGAGAGGTGCCCAGAACAGATCTCCTGGTGGCCCCATGCTCCTGGTGGCTATCAAGGCCAGTATGTTCCTCTCATTAACTCAACAGTGATAGGCTTTTTACAGGCTGGGAACCTCAAATACATATTTTGGGTAGACAATCTCTCAAACCCATTCATGATTAAAGACAGTCTGGTTCTGACCATTTCTGTATTTTTACTGCTGTTTGTAAATATATAAGTGGATAAATAGAGTTGTCTCTGTTTTATGAATAGCAACTAAAACTTTATGCCAGTCCTGACTGTGAAGCTGTTACATGCCATTTACCTTATTTTGTCAGATTTCTGTAATGTAAAAAAAAATATTTGTGTTCTATGTGTATCTGTAACTATGGGAACCTTGAAGTGATTAAGAGGAGTACAGCTTCTGTGGCTCATCAAGAGAGCCAAATGTTCAAATAGATATACACAATTTTTTAGAGGTTTTTTTTTTGAAGAAGGTTAGAAGAATACACAAAAATTATCTGTGAAATAATAATTCCTAGGGTAACTTAATTAAGAATGGAGATTGATGTTATGGAGAATGTGACTAACAATTCACAGCTACTATGTTATCAGAAGAAATGGAACGAAATTCAGGCAAGAGAAATAATGTTGAAAAAGAATCTAATCTATGAGGAAAGAGACCAAAGCTATAGTCTTGCTTTAGAAGATCACAGATGTAACTATGATAATGCAGTTTTTGTAGTATTTTTTAGTACCATGTGTTAACTAATTTCTTTGTGTAGCAGATTTAGAAAAGAACTTGAAGGAGAAGAATATTTAAATGAGTGTATGTAAATGTGCTGTTGTGAAATTTTAGACACTACTGCCTTCACCACTTGTGATTTTGTTTTCTTCCTTGAGCTCCAGAGATATTCTCAGAGAAGTACATGTGTCTGGAACATGGCTGTGTGCTGTTTTAGAGATGATATTTCATATTATTACTTTAGAGTTGCCGAAGTGTCTGAGTTCCAACACTCAGTTTGCTGCAGGATTATTCTAGATAATGTTTAAATTTTTGTGTAAGTTGTTGGCAACTTTCTGAAAGATTGGCAGCAGTAGATGAGAGATTCTGGCAGAAGGGCATGTGAAGTAAGTCAGGTGATTTTTCTTTCCCTTTTTAATCTTAAAATGACTAGTAACACTGTTGCTAACAGCAGTGGCAACAAAACTAGCATGAAATGCCCTTTTGATGTTAACTCCTTGAAAGATGCTCCACTGCATCTTTTCCCCGTCCTACAGGCAGTTTTTTAGCTGTGGATTTAAGAACCTAGTGCAGGAACATGATTAGGACCAGTACATGAACTGTGTGCTCAGTTGCCTAAAAGTAGGCATCTGATGCCATTTTTCATGCCATATGTGCATAAGACACATAGATATGTCTGGCACATGGGACCTAACTCCTGCGTCAGTGAGGTGGGATATGCTGACTTACAGCTAAAGGCACTAGGCTATCAGTAGACATAGGATTTTATTTCACTGTTTCTACATGAAAGTACATGGACTCTCATTGGCTGGAGACCTAAATACCTGCCATACCTTATAGTCATTTCAGTGTAGACAGGAACAATTTAGGCATCGTACTCGAATCCTTATTTGTACACATAAAATCTCATTTGAAAATGTAACATCTCAGGCAAGCAGAAAAAGAGTAGGAGGTGCAGTCTCTTGTGCAAATGGAAAATTTTGGTAAGATAGACTTCTAAACATCCCTCCTGGAAGCTCTCGGTCAAGCTTATAAATGGCACCACAGGCTTTAAGGCAACAGGTAGTTCCGTGAGCACCCTCATTTGTTATGAACATATCTTGTCGACTCTGTGATGCCAAAAAAGATTGCACTAATGAAATATTTATAGGGCTTTTATAGAACTGCATTTTTTATGTTACTTTGAAGAATATAGTCACCTGGAAATTTCCATGCCTGTGCAAAATTTGATTGCATTTGTCCAGTGGAGTAGCACATTATTCTAGGGTGTGGGAAGAAAATAGGGAAGAACCCAATCAGCTGTCTGCAAAATCTTCATTTTCTTCCCAAACTGGAATAAAAATATTTAGCTGAAAGCCTAAGTTCTGAAGAAAATCTGCTCTGGAAAAAGTAGATTCCATAGGAATGGAAGAAGAGAGACTGCTGAATTAAAATGGCTTTATTGTCACTGTCCTGAAATGGCTGAGCCCTGTATGTCTGACAACGCACAGCATGGGCAAAATAGTCCTCTGCCTGATTGGAGAGGTGGGCAGCAGAGAACTGCATGGTCCTGTTGAACCCTTCAGTCTAGATGAGAGGCTTTAGAAAAATCAGAATCTAAATTCCTCAGCTACTTCTTTACTAATAAGTTTAACGTAATCTGGGACTATTCCTCAGTGAGAGTAAACTGACACAAGGCTACTTGACACATTCTTGGTCTTCTGCTTTTAGCATGTTCTTATCAACTTTTTCTGGGAGGTGGGGAGTTGGAGTGTTCTGTGGTGCACCTCCAGGAAGCACCCAGCTTGGAGTCACCTTGCTTTGAAGTAGAGCAAAGATCCTAGCACAAATACTGATTATTTTGTGTCATTTGGCTTCAGGGCTCAAAAACGTTTCTGTGTAAGTCTACTGTGCCAGTATTGGTGTAATTTCAAGATGTAATTTAATGGGAGATGCTGAGACAGTTCTGTAGGCAAAACATACCCTTATCCCCATTCGCCTTTGTTTCTGGTCACATGATTTCACTACTCATCATTCCCTCCATGAAAAAATACATGTGACAGAGAATGAAACCAGTTTAAGAAAATACAGATAAGTTTCTGCAATATTTTTAAATACAAGTGGCTCCTGGGAGAACCTGACCATCAAGGAATGGTATACAAGTGGCACAGGGAACCTTCCTGTGAACAAGAAAGGGAGAGAACAAACCCAGATAGGAAGAAAAGAGAATAAGAGAGGAGGGAGTAGAGGAGAAGATCTTTCTTTTTGCTGAGCAGGAGCTATTGGATACACCCAGCTGTCTGTACATTTTGAAAAATACATTTAATGGAAACTTGGACTCATGAGCACACTTTCATTAGAAAGGCAGAGTTGCTTATTTTTTAAGATTTTGGACTAATGTAAGTATTCAATTAGATTTTCAGCTTTGTTTATTTATATTTTAATGGAGTGAAGTGATCGCAACATTTTGGCTAGGTTTTTATTACAGATATCATTTTGATATAGCAGAAGAGATAAATGCAATGCTGTATAATAATTTCACGGTTTTCTGCATGTTTTTGTGTTATTTCAGAAACATTAAATGATGCATAATCTAACTTAATTTTGTGAATGAAAGTTTTGCTGGAGCTAATTGTTATCGTTTCTTCTCTCTGACTTTCATGAGATGACTTGTAGGGTGGTGGCAGAGCTCTGCTGAAGTTAATGTTGCCTTAGGCAGTGAAGAGGGTCTGCCTAATTAGATCTGTCTGAAATAACTAGTGTCTTCCAAAAGTGTGTAGAAGGAATGTAGATTAAATCAGTAACCTGAAAAAATGTTGTGTGTACACCCTTCAGAAGGGAAATAATTAAGATAGTGCGAAGGTTCAGTAAGGAGTACCTTGTGGCCTGCTCTATTAGCACACTTCTTACCTAATTTGCTGCATAGGGATGAAGCAGGATGCATGGGAGTCATCCTAACTGTAGGATTTCAATTTCTAAAGTCAGGAAGCATAAATGAGTGTGCTCCTAATGGACCTTCCTCAGAAAATGGGCTTGGGTGAAGGATCAGGGGAACTTGCTCTGACCTCAGTCTGAGTTTTGCCTGGCATGTGTTGCATAAATTTGGTATAACTTTTGTGCCCCCCACAATGTGACTTTAGCCTCCCAGTGCATGTTTGGAAGTTCCCAAACCTGAATTTGAAAAAAATGCCTTTTTTCTGCATTCTAAAATGCAGGTTTGAAATATGTAATTATGTAGAATTGTTCTTATTTTTTGTAACTGAAAATGCTTTTCCTGTGTGTATAGTTATATATATATTACTTATTATGGGCTCTTTCAAGTTGGAATTTCATGTTGTGTTAGTACAGGAATTCTGTTCCTCCTCATTGCGGATCACATTCAGCAGTACCTGTAAGAGTAAGTTTGAGGAATATTTTTTCTGTGAATGAAATACTCTGTATTCCACATGAAGGCAAGCATGGGATCCTTCTAGCATGTTTTCACGCAGCCTGTGAAGTTTCCACACGAATCTGTGTGGGAACTGTTTACCCACCTGTGCTGAGTCCTGTGTGTGCCACTGGTCTTTTTTGTTATGTAGCAGTAAAGCCCAGAACCCTTTGCTATGCTATGAAAATGCACCTTTTTCCAGAGCCATGCATATGAACCCTTTGAATGAAGAGCACCCTTTTACTGGTTCTCTTTAATAGCTTCACGTGTGAAATTGCATTGACATGTGCAAGGATGCAATAAACCAGAAACAAACCCAGAAACAAAAACCAGACTCTGGATGTCTTGAGCAACTTAATGTAGCACTTCATCAGAGCTCACTGTCCAGAGGAGAGTAAACAGAAACTATTTTTGAAGTGACAGGCCAGAGTAAAATTGTCTAACATTCTTCATTTTACTGATGCATCGCGTGGAGGTCCAGAAGCCACATTAGAGAACTGTAATCCTTCATCAGAGCATTTGTTTGGTTGCCTAACATCTGTGGATTGTTAAGATAAGTTATTACACAGACCTGCTTTAGTTTAGATTAGTTTGGACCACATCCCAGTATATTCAATCAGGATATAGTTCCTGCATGCTGCTGAATTGCTTGCTCCACATACTTCTCTAAAAATGTTTTTCAATATACAGTTTTGTGACTGAAACTCTTCTGTCACTTCAATTTTTGATTTTTTTTTCCTCTTAAAGAAGAGCTTTTATTTTTTTCCTTTTCAAACAAATAGATCTCCAGGCAACTGTAGCATTTTTTAATTCCTGAAGAGATTCCTAAACAGGGATGATAGTATAGCTTCTGTGTGAGTATTATACAGATTTCCTACGTGTATAATCTGTGGTGATTGGTACGTATTGTGTCCAAGATGCAGAGTTTAAAAATAACTGTAAGAAAATGGGTTTGTATTTACTTGTCTGGTATTTCTTCTTTCAGTATTCTGTATTTTTTGAAGTCTCTTTGTGCATTAGCTATTCTTTTTTGTTTGTATTCATAATATTTTGCATAAAATTTATTACAGTATCAAAGGTGATTATGTAAAATAACAGTATTTTCTTGAAGTTTATTACATAATTTTTACATATTTAAACTTATTGAAAACATTAAGTTGTAAATTGTACATTAAGTTGTACTGGGCTTGCATACATACATATGTATGCCATTTTATTAGGGTAATTTATTTTTCCTTATCCTTTAAACAAACTCTAGTTGATTAATTTTTTTATTAACACTTTTTTCAATGTTTTTTGGAAACTGATAAAATACAGGTAATGACATTTTTTGTTACTGACTTTGGTTTGTAGCATTGATATAGGTTTTATGCACAGACACATTTGCATGCACACTCTTGCTGTCTAATGAGCTAACAGCTGTGGCAGATCCTATAAAAGCATTTTAAAATGTGGCTTTTTTTCCTTTTAGTCTTGCTATTATTTAGTAATAATAATCTGATAGACTAAAAGTCTGTTCTATATAGAAGAGGTAGTTTAATAAACTGAATTGCTGGTTTTCGAGATATACTAGATGGAATAAATTAGACGTTTTGGAATCCAGGGCTTCTTTTTGTTTTTTAAAGGTCTACCATTTATCTCTGTCAAAGTTGCTGTTTCTATTATCCTACTGAGTGTTATTTGTTTTCATCATGACATATGTTTATGCCCCTGCTGGAATAGCTGTAGCTTTTGATTAAGATTGGGTCTTTTTTAATTAATGTATTAGTAGATACTTTATTATCCTTCTTAAATAGAAGAAATATAACAGTCACCTTTTGATAAAATCAGCAATCCTGATAGAGGGTAAAGAGTTGCATGTGTGTGTGGTTTGGTCAAACAGTGCAGAAATGCTCTTGGAAGTTCTGATGTAGTTTTCAGACCTAAAAAGATAGTCTGTTCTAGAGTGTTTTAAATAAATGTTAATTATTTAAAATACGTAAAATGCCTAAAGTTTTCATTGTGCCTTGTAAACCACTACCTCCACAGGCCAGAGACTAAAAGAGCTCAGTACTTTCAAACTTTGTCCTGTGTCAATTTCTTCCATGAAGTATTTTTTTCTTCTTCTTTTTAATTTTAAGCACTGCATAATTTCGTGATTGTTACATCGTTCCTGTGTTTACACTAAATAATTCAAGCACATTTTTTCTTCCAACTTTTGTCATCCTTTTTAGCCTCATTCCAATTTTACCCATTCCTATATACCTCCCATAATAAATTAGGAGGTTTTCTTTACCATTTTCCTTAATAATAACCAGTTTTCTTTCCTTTCATGTCTATTTTTATTTCTGATAAAAATCCTCTCTTCTATATACTTCTATTCATGCATTTTTTCCTAGTTTTCCTTTGTTCTGAAAACTGCTTTTTCCTTTGTCTCAATTTTTTTCTTAAATTTTCAAATACTTTAGTCTGGATTAACCATTTATTTTTCACTGGTGAGTTGCTCCTGTACATAAGACTGTCTCTACAGTATACAGGCTGGAAACATATAGTCTTGCTTTAATGTGTGTGTTCCTGTATATCTTTGTGTAAGGAATTAAACCCCATAATTTTTAAAAAAATTCCTAGGCACCACAGTCTATGCACACAGCTTAATTGTGATTTACAGGGACACATGTTTGTTAATTTATTTGCAGCTGTAAATCAAGGAGATGATGATAATTTGCAAGTAATACAAAATACAGTACTTTTGCATTTTTTTCATTGGTGTATTTAGTTTTCTGTTAGTAGATTTCTTAAGGTTTTACTTTACACCTCTAAGTAGTTGCAGTAGGTGTAGCTAAAATTGCTCACAGTACATATTGAATTTATTTGCAGGATAATGTGGTGTTATTTAATGTGAGAAAATTTAATCACAAGAAAATAGAGGGTCAATTTTCTGTGACCACAGAAGTTGGGAGTTAGCTGGACAGGACACTGCCCCCTGAGGTACCAGTCCTGTTTACAGTCTGGTGGGCTTGTCTGTCCTGACAGCAGTGGAAAAAACCAACTCACCCCCGCAGCATCAACTCCCCCAGCGAGCACTGGTCATGTTGTCGGTGTCTGTTCAGAGGAGAACTAGGGCTGGGCTGAGGGAGGATTGCCACAGGTAGGACTGATGTATATTGACAACACATTTTGGAGAAGCTCGCATAGCATGTGCCTGTAGGATGCTTGGCTCTAGCCAGTGGAGAAGCATGTTCTGGGTCCTGTCATGAGCACCAGCCTCACTAGATCAGAGAGGCAGAGGTCATACCTGCCCTGCAGTAGTGAGCATGCATTCCAGGCTCTGGGAGGTAGCTGCACTGACTCTTCTTGTTGTCTTCAACTAGGTTATGTGGGTATGCAATTTATGTCGAAAGCAACAAGAAATCCTAACGAAATCTGGAGCGTGGTTTTTTGGAAGTGGACCACAGCCCTCACCCAGTCAGGACGGAACGCTGAGTGATACGGCGACGGGCGCAAGCTCGGATGCACCGAGAGAAAAGAAAGCAAGGCTTCAAGAGCGATCGAGGTCACAGACTCCCTTAAGTACAGCAGCTGCCTCGTCACAGGAAATCTCTTCTTCCAGTGTGCAGCCTGACCGTAGGAAAGGAGCAGAAGTGTCGCAGCCGGCTATGGGCCCGGACCAGAAGCAAGCTTCAAGGTCTAGAAGTGAACCTCCAAAAGAGAGGTAATGCTTTCTGTCTAGATAGAGACGGCAATTGTAAATTCTAGTTCAGCTGGGCCTTCCGTATGATTACTACTGTGCAAAAACAAAGAGTAAATTGATTTACTGACCAGGGAAGGATGAATTTTTGCTAGCAAATACACTGTCTATTTTTGGTCTGTGCAACAAAAATGTGGAAAAAAAAGTATTTTATGGATATTGACATATACTTCAATGCATTTTGGTGTACACTTTTAATACGGAAAGGTAGGTTACTTTTAAGTTTTAAATTTGACTGGTATTTTAAAGTTATTAAACAAAGAGAAAGCATTTAGCTTTCTCAAATTTTTAAAGCAACAGTCTCCTGAAAAATCCACACCTAAGCAATCAGAAAACACATCCTATGGAATTCTTTCAGGTAACTTTACATTTTATCTCTTCATCGATGATATTTCCAACTTTATTGTTAAAAATCATACAGTTAAAAGACCTCATTTACATTTGCAAAGTTAACATTCATGTAGAACAGCAATAGTACCATCTTGAGTTCAGAAAAAGTTGTTTGTAAGAATAAAGCAACCAGAAACAAACTTATTTAAGTGAGTAAATGAGGTAATTCCTGAGCTGCATTCCATGTGATGAATGGGTTGAGGAGTAGCAAATCAAGAGAGGCTAATGCTGTGAAATGGTTGCTGTTCTTTCGGCTGCTGCCTGGCACATGGCAGAACAGTTGAGGAGGGAGCCTGTGACAACAGAACAGGAGTCTGCCATAGAAGATTCTTCAGATTCTGGCCAGAACGATTGATAATTTTTTTCCCCTAGCTTTTGTAGCTAAAAATGGATGATGAGCAGTGGCTAGTAACTTACTGTGAGGGTGAAATCTGTCTGGGTTTAACTGTATCAAATTCAGGTTAATGATGTCTATATGTATTGTGTAAATGAACACATGATGCCCTCCCCTAATTCTGTTGACCTTTGTCTCCCAACACAGGGAAAGACCCCAGAACAGTTGTAACTTTCAGCAGGGCAGCAAAACACTTTATATTTTGCTGCCCCAAAGTGAGATGTTCATATTAGTTATACAAAATTAGTGTTCTTTATTTGTCACTGAGAGTTTCAAGTGAATTTTCAAGCATTCTGATTGAGGACCATCTATAAGCTCAGGTCCCATTAATTGCGAAAAACTCAGGAGGAACAGGAGACAGGGAAAAAAAAAGAGACAGGAGCTTAATGTGGATGATGTCCAACATTGTTCTTTGTGAGGGTCTTTGACATGTAGTACAAAGATGTGTCAGTTGTGGAAGGGAAGATTCAGTGCCACAAAACAAAGTCCTAATGACTTTGTCCCAGTGCATTCTAGTGCATTCTTCTCAAGTACACTGTGTACATGTGTTCATCTTTCTTCAAAATCAATGGATTCATATGTGAACTGCTAAATGAAAGGGCAGCTGGAATGATGAGAGAAATAAAAATATCCAGCATATGGGAATGTTATGATTATTTGGCTTTCTTATTTTCCCAAAGCAGAATATGAAAGAGAAAAAAAATAATTTTCACAAAGCCTCATTATTTATTTATTGTTTTTTACTTATGTCTGCATAGAGAAATAAACTTCTCATCCTCTTTTATTACTGGAGAAAGGAATGCCATTAATTTATCTCAAGGAATCAATTTGCTTTCCTTTACATGCTTATGAAATGGGAACTTATTTTTAGAGTTTCAATAAGAAAAATCAAACTAGTGTAAATATTATTTCCAGCTGTATTATCATTTGCATTTTTTTAATATCTATATTACTTCTTTCTCTAATGTTATTGTGGTAGATACTCCATTTGGTGGTATTTTCATCTATGCTGTCAGGGCACTTGAAGTGAATTGTGTGGTTAGTCTGTAACTCTCGTGACTGCTGCCAGAAAAATGGAGAACATACTCCAGTACTCTGTCATAATGCCGCAGTTACTACAAAGACAGCTCTGGGTCTTCTTGCTTACATGGGTAAATCATCTCTATCTATGTCAATTTTTTTTTATTTTGCTCATTAATTGGACCATTCATAATTTATGTTTTTGTGGATTCTGGAAGTAAATAAAATTAGGATGGAAGGATTAAGAGATTTAATTTGCATTAATGGATTCAGTATTTTCTGTTTTGCCATAGCTTATCCTGGTTTTGAATTTGTTTTCCATAACTGTATGCAAGTATTTCTATTTTCCATTCAATTCTTCATATTACTGTACTCCTTTTCATTGTAGGAAGAAGGCAGTATTGGTTTCTGACCAGAATGGCAAAGGTGTAAAGAGTGAGCGTAAGCGTGTGCCAAAATCCTCACTGCAAAAAGAAGGACCAACAGATGACAGGGAGCGTAAAGAGCGGCATGAAGGTAGAAGGCTGGAGAAAGGCAAGTCACAGGATTACCCAGACTTGCCAGAGAAACTTGAGGAAGGCAAAGTGCCTGATGATGAAAAACAAAGGAAGGAAGATGAATATCATACCCGTTACAGGAGTGACCCCAATCTGGCAAGATATCCTGTAAAACCACACCCTGAGGAGCAGCAGATGCGCATGCATGCGAAAGTTTCTAAAGCACGACACGAGAGAAGACACAGTGATGTAGCTTTGCCACACACAGAAATGGAGGAAGCGGAGGTACCTGAGAATAAATTAGGAAAACGCTCACAATTACAGGGAACTCAGGACAGAAAATCTCTTGTGGAAACTCAGAGGTCGTACTCTATAGACAGAACAGGTGATGTAAGAATTTCTGTTTCTAAACAATTAACTAATCATAGCCCACCAACTCCCAGGCATAGTCCAGTTCCTATAGAACACGTAGAATACAAGAACCACGATTCCTTTATAAAACAGAGCCGCCTTGATCCTAGCTCTGCTATTCTCATGCGAAAAGCAAAGCGGGAGAAAATGGAGACCATGCTAAGGAATGATTCCCTTAGCTCTGACCAGTCGGAATCAGTGCGGCCATCCCCTCCAAAGCCTCATAGAGCAAAAAGAGGCGGAAAGAAAAGGCAGATGTCAGTTAGTAGCTCAGAGGAAGAAGGGGCATCAACACCAGAATATACTAGCTGTGAAGATGTGGAGATAGAAAGTGAAAGTGTCAGTGAAAAAGGTAAGGACTTTTCTGTATATTATGCACATGGCCGTGATTTGGGGAAAAAAAAAATCTGTATTTTTCTCTCTCTTTTCCTCTTTTTAATCATACACTTTTTTCCCCTTGCCTGTCTTTTTTTACCAACTGAGAAGTGTCTTATACCTGATTACATTTGCTTTACAATGTTTCCTTTTGCATTCTTAGATGAGGTGGTTACAGGTAGCATCAGCTGATGAGTCTCCTTTTCATTCTCTTCCCTCTTTCGCCTGGAACTGGCAAAATTCAAGGGTTCTAATCTACTCTCTTGATGATATCTGTACTCCTTTGGTCATTACTTCATTCTTTTGTCTGTATGTAGAGCAGTTTTCTGTGGATGGATTGAAACAAAAAGTGAGTTCTGTAACAATCAGAGGAGACCACTATAAACAATCAAATGATATGCAATTTTTGTACTACATTTAGTAAAATATCAAAAATCTGCCAGAGTTACTTGTTACTAAGGACAAGTAGATATGGGGCAAAGGGAGTGTTATGTAGAAAAGAAATGAGAACTGACAAAGCTGTTGTCTAGATGAATTTTCTCTCAAGCTAAGAAGTATGTTTAAAATCTGTTATTTCAGTTTGTCTTCATCTGTTGATGGTAACACTGAGTGGCAAGGTGTAAATTGTAGTACACTGTGTGCTTTTAAACAAAGCTTTTCTTCTGTCTGAAGAAGTTAAGCAAATTTAGAAACGGTGAACAGGTAAAATAAGCATTGTCACAAAAGACTATGGTAGAATTTAGCAACAGTCTTATAATCCCACTTTGTCTTTAGGTGACCTTACAGTGAGTTGAAAACTTCTTGTGTCTTTGGAAGTAGCTTTTAGCTCCTTAGTTTAACTATCTGTGTTTGTACCTTGAAGGTTTCTTGCTGGTATTCATACTGAAAATGCCAAAGGCTTGTCTGCATTGCCTTTTAGTTCCTGGCACTGTTTCCTGACATGTCTGTGATTCGTATATGCTAATCTGTCTGTCTGTCTTTATCTGATGTTGTGGTCTCCTAGCATCACCTCATGCTCCAAGAATACATAACAAAGATAGCAGATTTCTCTCCTATCCCATCTGAATAACTGCTTTTTTTAACTTTCTAAGGATGAGCTTTTCCATTTTAAATATGGAAACTTGCTTTTCTGCTCATTTTTAAGGAGGAATGGCAGTCATACTCTGAAATTTTATTCCAGATTCCACTCAAACATAAAAAAATCTGACTTACATGATTGAATTTTATCAAATACTGTAATGTATCACACAGAGATTTGTACAGTCTCCATCCTTGGGCATACTCAAAACCCAAATGGAAAAGGTCCTGAGCAATCTGCTCTGCTGGCCCAACTTTTGAGGAAGGGTGTTTGAACTAGGGACTCACAGAGGTCCCTTCCAGTCTCAACTATTCTGTCTTTCTAGACAACACATCTCTTTCCCTTATTTTGTGGCAATGTTTTAAGCCAGCATTTGGATTTGTGTAATTTCCCCTGACTCGATCTGTTGGTAGTAGAAGTCAGTAATATAGCATTTCTTTTCCATCTTTGTCTTTTGCTTTCATTATGTTTATCAGTTTGAGGTTGCCTATGAAGTAGACAGAATTTCCTATAATCAGTGTAGTTTATTCCTATGAACTAACTGAAAGGCTGTTGTTATGGAAGTCAAGTCCGGGCTGAAAGTTACTGATACTGATATAATTATGTTGATATAGTTTGTGTTATGATAGTCTTTCATATGTAAAATCTTCCAGTAGCTGCTTTCAAGTTCATGCTTTCAGGCTCAGCTTCTGACCAATTTCCCAATGTATTGTTAAAACATTTAGGCTTGGATTTTTTTTCCCTTAAGTGTTATGAATTCCAGAGAATTTCAGATGTTAGTAAAGGTTTATGTTCTCAATGACTGAATCAAGTTCTTGGTTACCTCCTAGACACATGTTTACAGAGTGGAGACCTTGGTTTGTATCATATCAGAGTGCTACCTCACTGTATTTGAATAAAAATTATTGATAGGAGTATGTTAGGGACCTGTCTGACCACTGACCTCCATGTACATGATTTACATTGCTGAGCATTCCTTGGGACTTTGTATCTAATTGTCAGCATAAATATATGTGTGTGTATGTGTGTGTGTATGGAGGGGTATTCAGTGTACTAATTACAGGGGTATATTTATTAATTTAATAGCTATGATATTTAGCCATTAATTTTTTTTGCCTGATTTTTGATATGACTTTTCCATAACAAAGATTGTAAATGGAAAGCCTTTGAAGATGGGGGTGTATAGCCCATAAAGAAGAGATAGGAAATGTGAATACAAATGAGAAAGCAGAAGCATTTTTGATAGTAAAATATCCAATTATTTTTACAGTTACATTTTCATCAGTACTTGAAATACTCTGGAGTATTTAATAAAAATACATGGAAAGGCAGGCAGTTTATTACCTAAGAAAATATTTTAGAAATCTCCCAGCACTCCAAAAGAATATATGCTACAGTAATAAAAGAATTTAACTTTAAAGAAGTACATATATGAATAATTTTAAAATGCTGCTATTATAACTCTGGTCATAATCCCATTATTTGCAATTTAACAGCATTGTTACAAACAGAATTTCACTAGAATTTATTCAGTTCTTTGCTTGTAACTTGGGAGAGATACTGCAGAGGTTCAAAGTTATAGTGCTTTACTTTATAAGCCCAGGAGGGTCTGGAATCCATCCTCTCTTATCTAAATGTCAACTCTGTCAGAAACCTGGTGCCAAAATAATATAGAAGGAGCTAGAAACTTTGAATGGCCCTATAAAAAACCCCAACATCTTAAAATTAATATTTGCATTTGGTGAGTGCCAATATGAAATGATCTGAAACTAAGTAATAAAGATGTACTATTTTCAGTTCTATGTTGAACAAATACAATAAAAGTTTCTGTGAGAAATAGCTCACAGAGATGTTTAAAAGCAAATGATGCCCCAGAGAAAGATACAGTACAGGTAGAATGGGTAAGACTATATTGAAAAGCAATAATCAAAAATGTCATATAAAGCAGATACTGTGCACGTGTTATGTTTTAACATTTGCATTTCCTAGAAACAGAGTAGTGTTGCATTACTCTATCTTCTGAGCCAAAAAAGCCTTCAAAAAGAGCAACCTAATTTAGCTAGTACATCCCCTGGTATTTACTGTAACCATTTAGTATGTATTTCTTCAAAATTATTCAAAAAATTATGCACAAACACTGGGAGATATTTTTTCTTTCCAAAATATAAATTTCTTTTCCAGTCCACTGGGATTTTCCTTCTTTGTGGGAGGATCCAAAGATTTATGACAAATTGTTTCCATGTTGGAGTAAATCTAGAGAAAGAAGTCTTTACGGTGTCCAGAAAAAATTGATGAATGTCATCTCAAATTCTTATTAAATTATCTACACCCTTTACAGGAAACTAAGATTGCTAATAATCATCTTCATTCAATTATTAATAGAGGCTGTAGAACTCCTTTTTCTGAAATCTCTAATAGCTGAACAATAGGTGGACTGAGTTTCTAGTGAAGTCATGGCAAGGTGAGAGGAATCCTTGTAGAAGGCATAAATTGCATTCATACTTGCTTCAAAGAAACGCAAGCTAGTATAACATAAACCAGACTATTAAAATTAAATCCAGACCTCATTTTGAAAGTAACAGTTTCTGTCTACTGACATCCAGTGAAGAATGCAAATTATATTTGGCCTAAGTTTGAGAAAAAGTATTTTCTTTGAAGCTGAAAAAGAAGAATTTAAGTAGAGCTAGTAAAATTGCGTCCAGATGAGGGTGCATAAAAGTTATTATATCCATTGATGGATACAAGATATACTCCAGAATTTGTCATGCAACCTTTGAAACGGGAAGATAAAGTATTGCTGGAAACTGGAGCAATGTTGAGGAGGTACTGATCCAGTACTTTTATGTAAATAAATGTGCTAATGATTTTACATTTTGCATACTTATTGTTCATATTTGCCTAAATGTGTATTTTGTTCGCACCTTTAGGCTTGATATTACAACTAGTACTCACAAATAGGTGGTAAAATGTTGAAAACCTAAATAAAACTCACTCTGTATACTTGCTAATGGATTTATTTGGGAGTGAGATGAGCATGATAGAATTGGCTCCTTCTTTGAAAAACAAACTCCTGAAATGGCTTTCTGTTTTCTTTCAGAAAAGATGTGATTTTTTCATTCATAATGCCTTTCTTGCAGTACTGTGAGGAACAGGCCAACCCAATTTAATTTAATTTCATTCTTATGACATTAATTTCTGGTTAGAAAATGTTATGGGTAGGGATCTTGCTGTTTTCTTGATTTATTCCCAGGTGTGAAGCAGGGGGTTGTGAGTGGGAGGAGAAGACGTGGAGGTTGGGAGCAGAAAGGGATGCTGTGGTTTGCTGACAAATATGTCAGTGCTGGCTCAGCTCCAGGAGGAAAGGGTCAGGCCCCTTCCTCCATCCTTTTCTGGTGTCTCCAGGGTCCCTTTTGGTACTTGCTCTTGGAGGTGCTCACAGGGAAAGGAGAGAATAAATTATATCCTTGCCCCAACGATTTGCTCCAGGCTCTGTAAGCATTGTTGACATGGAAGGCAGCTTGGGGACTAAGAGAGAAACCCCACACCTGCAGTAGGGCCTATAAAGGAAGCAAAGGAAAACATCAGGAAAGGGCTGTGGAGAAGAGGAGGCTGGTTTGAAATGTTTTTAGTTGAACTTTTTGACTGAGGTATTTTCATTCTGCAATGTAGGCAAGTCAAATTGTACTGTAACATCTGCTAGCATATTTTAACATCTGTTTGTGTGGAGAGTTGGGCATGGAGTTTTAAAACTGGAGCAGAATTTGTTTAAAAGTGAGGCTGAGATTTAACTTAGTGTAAAATAAAATACCCTTCCTAGGAAGACTGCTGCTTTTAGAAATTAGTTCAAATTTATCTTCTAGTCCTTGTGTAGTAATTTAGATCTACATCTGATTCAGATTTTAATGGAAATATAATTTAAAATTACTCTAGTTTCAGAGTTTTGTTCATTGCTAACATTATTCAATGCTATCAGTATTCATTGCTTTTGAGCAGCTTAAATTATTTACAGCACTTATGGAGCTGTAAATAAGTGCTTCTTAAATTAGAGTTGGGCAGTAAAAAGTCTGGTTTGTGGATATGAAATTATTTAAAGTATATGCATATACCAGTGAGATGAGCTGAACATGAAGGTGGGGGGGGAAGTCAAATTGTTTCCAAGGTATCCTGCATTTCAGAGGAATATTTAACCATATAAATGAGGATGTCATGGAAGATACCTCGCTGAATTTTCCTCTAAAATCCTAATAAAGCCCTTTTTCTAGTTTACCTTAAGAAGGTTGTGAGCATTTTGGAGTAAGTTCAGAGGAAAGAGCAAAGTGTCACCAAGGTGTTTAAATATGATAAATCAGGAGAGGTGAGATGGATTTTGGTTGAATAGTTTAGGAAAGAAGTGGGGGTGAAAAAGGAAACAGAAAGAAGTGGCTAGAGGGAGAGAGGTTGAGTGAGTGCTCATCTCTTCCCCTGTAAGGCTGAGTTACTGCTAGGAAGGTTGAAGCTTGCTGCCAGAAACCATGTTAACCCTGAGGGCAGATAAGCAAAGTTAAGGAAAACTGTAATCATAATTTCTTACTCAGTTGAAATGGAGGATTCCCGAAAATAAAAATCATTTTCTTCAGAGCCTGCACTGAGATTGCTCTATGCTAGAAATGCTGCTGCTGTTCCTGAGGCAGGATCTGATCTAAGTTGGGAACATCTGGGGCTAAATTCACAGTACCCCTATCTGTACAATATTTTTTTTGTCAGCTTGTAAGCCATTTCCAGTACAAATTTGCATAATAACCTGATTTTTGAAAAGGAAAAATGAAATGCAGCTTTTGACTTATCAAGATGATGTCGCAAACTGTTAAGTCTTGATTTCTTTCATATCTATCACAGCTGGCAAGACCTTATGTTTCATTACTATTAATATGCCCTGTCTTCTGGGTTGCTTTATTTTTCATAAGTTCATGATTTTATTACTTGTTTGTTCTTTGTCGCTTACCTTTCTTCTGCACATCTAATTCATGAAAAAGCAACAAATTTGTCCTGATAGTCATTTTTCCAGTAGTAAGATGATTATTTTCATTACAGAAAGGCAGATACTGAAGCATGAATGGATTTGGAGTCTTATGTTCAAAAACACTTAATGTTTGACATTAGGGTACCTTTACTTTGAGGAGCTATGAGAGTGTTTGAACTTGTAGAGAAAGCCAGGAGTTCTATAGGCTTCTCAATGAAAGATCAATTCTCAAGAACATTCAGCAGTCAGTTTTTTCCATACAGAAACCATTTCAGGTAGCAGGCATGAGAATGTGAGCATGAGCTCTGGGCCATGGAGCACTTTTTAAGGGTCTAAAATGAAGATGAAAAAGCTTTTAAAAAGCTTCTGAAAAGCTTGCCCTAATTTTAGCTGCTGAGCAGTACTTTTCAAAGTACTGCTATGAAGTTAACTGGACTTAAAACTCAGTAACTTATTATAGCCAGAGGTTGATTCTTTTCCTACACTTCCGTTATTCAGTATTTTTTATATGCCTTTTTTTTTTTGTATACCATAAAATTTACATGAACTGCTACTCAGACTTTACTGTTACTCTTTTGATCTACGAACTTAGAGAAAACGATGAAGTGTGGAAGATGAAAAAAGCCGAGTTTGGTAAAGCTGCATAGCTGAATGGTCTGTGCAGTGTATTGAAGGATGAGTTTGGATCTTGGAACTGAAATCCAAACTTTTGCATTTTCCCACCTGTATGGGAAATCTGTCCCATGTGGGGTGAAAAATGAAAGCCTATGAAAGAAAAAGGTTTAATTACTGGCTTCTAGAATAATATGTGCACTCTTATTGGTTTTAATTTTAGTTAATTATAGAGTTAACTAGGAACAAACAAACATTTGATTCTTTTATTTTCTGAGGATGTTTAGTCTGTGTTCTTTCCTTAGTGTATTCATTCTGATTATCCTACTGAATCCAAACATAAGGTTATACTGTGAGGTACTGAGCATTACTGGTAAGTAAGTACTTTGTGCTAATATTTTTCTCATTCCTTTCCATATATATTTTAGTGTACAATAACACAATTACTGGAACACACAGGAACCATTCCGGTTTCTTTCTTTAAGCATTACTTTGAGTAGATAGACTGGTCTATATGAGTTTTCTAAAATCAGTACACTGATAAATAACTCTAGAAAAAACTTGATTGTGTCAGAAAGAAGGTTAGTAATGATGAGATGCCTGTTTCCTTTGAATAAATATGCATGGCTTCATCCTGTTCCAGTCCATTTTGAATGTTCCTCTGAAAATTATTTTCATATATTTGCTCATGTGTTTTTGTATTCTTCTGATGGTTTTTGTTCCTTCTTTCTTCTGTACACCGTGTGGGCTTCAAAATCAGGGACTCCTGATCTACGCTTTGTAATCTCTTAAGCTGATTCTTATCTCTATTTCTCCTGTGATGCCACACACAACGTGTTAAGGTTTCAAATATGCCCATCCCGTTGGTGATATTTACTGACTAGAAAATAAAAGGGTCATTCTTTGACTTTTTTGGCCAAGTAATGAATTGCAGTGCATTCTTGAACTCCTCAAGAGAAGGGCATATAGAAGCTGTCTGTTAGGGTTTATTCTTAGCCTGTGTCCTGCCTAGTAGTAAACAGAGAGTGCTTAGCTGGACCAGGGCACAACTGTTCCAGGTTACTCTAAAGGCACAGTATGAATGACAACCCATTTGGCACTGGCTAACACAATAGTATAAGTTGGGGTCACTTGTTCCTTATTTATTTGTCTGCTGTTCTATTGCCTTGCATTTAAATTGCAAGCTCAGTGGAGCCCAGATTTTCTTTTTGTGAGTGTACATTGCCTAATTTTGCAAGATTTCAGTACATGACTGAGACTTTAGCTTGCCTTGATGATAATAAATTAGAATGCTTATTTTGTGCAAGGACATATTATTGCTAAGTACCTTTTTGGTCCGTTTATCATCATCCAGCAGAATTGCAGGTTACGTTCTAGTGTCCTCTGACGTGCTTGCATTCTCTCATAGATAGCTGTAGGCTGCCTCCATGAGCCTAGATGCCTGTTTTCACTACATACTAATTTGCTGCTAGTCAGCTAAATTACCCTTTTATTTGCCTGTTTGGTTTTCTTATCAGGTATCAAAGTGATTCATGTATGTATACTATGTATATTTCTAATCTTATAGATGTTGTAAAACTCTTTTTTTTTTTTGGACCTCATAGCCTTTTTCATCCTTTGGGTTGGTGTCCTTTCAGTTTGTTTTTGGTTATTTTGGTTTTGTGGGCCTTTTTCCAAGGTGTCGTGGGTTTTGTTTTGACTTTGTTAATTTGGTTTACTGATAGAGCCACCACTAAAAGATCCAACAATGTGATATTTGTGTGCATTGGACCTTTCTGTTATTTTCAATTTTGTTTGTTTTCTGGTCCAAGAAAAAGACTTTTCTAAGGTTTTTGTTCAAAGGGAGACAGGGGTTTTGTTTGCCATTCAGCTTGAAGATACATAATGACAGGGAAGAGTTTTACAGTTCTATTTTCAGTTTGATAGGTGTTTTTGTCTTTCCTGCATAAATTTTCTGTGAGAATGGAAAGTCTGCAAGCATGACATGTGCAAAGTGTAATATGCAACAGTGATTTTTGGTTGGCTAAGACACATAGTAGACAGCCAGGACCTACATACTGCTGGTCCGACATGCTGTTAGTCAGTTCATCACTCCCTCTGTTGATACCCAGCTGCTCTAGATGTTGAGAGTTGAATTTGTTACTTTTTTAGGTATTCCAGCACTTTAAATCTTTGCATTTGTACATGTTTAACATCTTAAAAATATCTTTCTCTTATGCATGATTTCCTCAGCACATACGCTGACTGCAAAAATTGTATATGAAGAGCTTTCTAATTGTTAAACAACTTCAGCCTTTTTTTGTAAGAGAGAGGAAGTCTTGGAAATACTGTGATGCTATGCAGTAAATGCATGCTCGCATCAATATTGCTTTAGACCCTCAAAGTCAAGTATTTTATTACACATTCTTTTAAGCCATGAAGGAACTTCTAATAAAATATTTTATTTAGAATAAATTCTTTCTACATTTTCTTCCTGTCTAGAAACATGACCTTTTCTACTTTAAAAAAGAGAATATCAGCATTCTTTACTTAGGGACCTGTGTCTTTGCTGTGCCTTATGTGCAAATTGGACCAAGTCTAACTTGCTCCATTGAGGAAGTTGAGAAATGTGTATTGTATGGTTCATTTGGACCATAATTAGCATGGGACTATTTTTCAATTTTCAATGCAGATCTGCAGAGAATTTAAGGATGTATTTAAATTCCATTACACAGAGATCTTGATTGCATATATATATATTAATATATATTATATTAGTTGGGGGAACTGTGTGTGGTAAAGGAATAAGTAAAATGGTTATATTCATAGAATGGTTTGGCTTGGAAGGGACCTTAAATATCATCTGCCACGGGCAGGGATCCACCCATGAAACCAGATTGCTCAATATCCCATCTAACCTGCTCTTGAACACCTTAAGGGATGGGGCATTCACAGCTTCTCTGGACAACCTGTTCCAGTGCCTCACTACTCTCTGAGTAAAGAATTTCTTTTTAACATCTAATCTAAATTTCTTCTCTTCTATTTGGAAACTATTCCTCCTTCTCCTACCTTTATCTGCCTGTGTAAAAAGTCACTCTCCCTCAATTTTATATTCCTTGACTGCCTCTCAGGCATGTGTAATTCAAGACAAATTCAGACATGCAGCAATGTGTACACATTAATTTCTAGAATTAAAAGTTCCAGTATTTGTAACCTAGTCCTCAGTTTTGGAATTCTTCCCTCTGCAGTATGAGCTTCAATTCCAGTTAGCTATTCTCAAAATGATTGTTGGAAAAAAAAGTTCTCTATAAAGCAACTTGTCATATTATTTTACTAGTTTTATAAAGAGCCCAAGTTCTTAGTATTTTTTAGAATTTTCATGGAATAGATTTGTGTAGACTTCTTTTTTCCTCTGAAATTCTGTGGGTGCTCTAGATCTGCTTCGGAGTTGTCTGTCTCAGAGTAGAAGTCACTTGCTGAATCAGAAGTGAGCTTTGAAATTTATTTCTTGTAACAAGTTACTGTATATATTTTAATGGTTGGCTTGTTATTAATTTTGTTGTTTTACTGAAAACATAGGTACCTTTTCACTGGAAATTTAAAATCAAATATAAATGTAACTTGCTATAAATTCAATTTGTAAAACTTTGATGGTTTTAATAAAGTTTATTAACTAAATAGTGTAAATCAGCTAATACATAGAAATAATCTAAAATATAAAATAAAATTATATCAAAGTTTAATATAGTTACATTCTAAAAATAGGTAAAATTTTCTACATTTTTATGCTATGCTCTTAAAATAATTAGGTTCTAATAATTTATTTTGCCCTGTTGCTCAGAGAAAACAAAAACTCCAGACGTGGCCCTTTTTAATTAAAAACGCCACATGTTTTTAAACCATTAAAATTGTGCTTAATAAGCCACTAGATGGAGCAGCCAAATCTCACTTTTTTTTTATCAGCCTCTGTGCAAGACAGTTTCTCTCTCAGCATAGAGAGAATTTGGAAATGAAGGCACACTTTACTACTTGAACCAGTAATTTAAAACCCTTTTTTGTATCTTATCTGCATGTGCATTTTTTTCCATAGGCAAATTTATGCTGTCCTGTAGCTTTAGTGTTACAAATGATGTATGGGATGTATTCTGCATATGGAAATTACACTGACATGACTAGCTCTATGGAAGCAGTTATTAATTTCTGGAATTGAGTCCTATCCTCAGGGAAAAAACCCACAAAACATAACAAGGAAAAGATACTCTCGTTTGAGGATCATGAGCCAGAATTTTAAAATATGGGAGGTTCAGAGTTACACATTTACACTACTCTCTATGTTTGTGCTTAAGAAATCTTGGTGAAGCTGCATATTCTCTCCCTACTTACCCAAAGTATCCTTTGAACCTAATTTTCTAATGCATAAGAAACACTTGTTTAATGAGATGGCATTATCTGCTTCAGGAATGCTGCAGTCAAGTGGGTTCAGGAGAAAAAGAAAATATACAATATTGTATAAGAAAGAATGTTTTCATATTCTTTGTTTTACTGTAGTTTCAGAGCATTACTAAGACAAGATTTTTCTGGGAGGTGTACGAGTTTGTGAATATATATTTTGTATGAAATAGAATGTATGTGTGCTATTAGAAGACGCTCCAATGAGTCTGTTCCAGTTAAACACTTCAGGGATCATGATATGTAGTTAACATGTCTTTCTCTCAGAGATGGGGAATAGAGCTATTCATGATTACAAAATCCTGCAGATTTTTTTTTTATTCTTTGCCTCTGTCATTCTTTGAAAGTCAGAATATTCTGCATTAAAGATCGTCAGCAGGTGTCACAAGAGAGGAAATGTCATTCTGAAGAAGCTGGATACAGCACTTGGGGTGCCTCAGCTCTGCTCCCGCCTCCAAGGTTTAGGAATAAATCCAGATCCTGGCACTGGTATCCTGTCATGTTGTATTGCACTAAGTAGTTAGTTCATTTGTTATTGCACAGAGGTGAGTTTTGCACACACATAGTTTAGTATAATAACGTGGTTTGTCCCACACACACCCCCTCTCTAGGTTTCGATTTTGGTTGCCCCCATAATGGGTTTGTCCTCACCAACCACTTCTGCCCAGTAGACGTCAGGTGCTTTGTCATCTACAGGGACCCCCACTGGAGTGGGAATGGCCTGGGCTATGATTTGCCCTTTGGCCAAAAACAAGGGTGGCTGAGGACAACGCGCCAGGAGACTGAGTTTAGTGCAACACTGTCAGTTTTGGGTAGGAGTGACACACACCTTTGCAGAGCAGGAAGTTCATGCTGTGCAAAGCAGTGCTCCCCAGGTGACTCTCTTTAAACTGCACCTTGAACTTTATACAGTTCTCAGCTGAATTATGACATGAGCAAAAACTTCTGCTCTGGCACTAAGTACTAGCCAGTGTCATGAGCTAAGGGCTAGTGATAGCCATGTTTCTTTCAACTTTGCAAAGTCCTGGGTCATTCAGAAGTGTAATGCCAGCTATTGCCTGTTGTGCTCCAGAGAGCTATCATGGCAAATTAGTGTAAATTTATATCAAAATATATGGTATGCCAAGGAATTTTGTATTCTCTACAGGCTCAGATTTTATGTGAAATATAGTATAAAAGTGACTTGCACTTACAGATAAAATAGGACCTTGCAAAAGAGCTCAGAAATACAATTTTAAATAGATGTAGGTTCTCAAAACTTTTTAGTGCTTCATGTTTTTGCCAATTTTTGTGTAACATGCTGAACCTTATCAGTGTACCTAAGTAGGTTCAGTTATCTCTGATGGGAGAGGCATTAAGGATTTACCAGCAGAGAGTTGTCACTCTCTTTAAGCAGACAATGTCTGGGGAAGGGCAAAACAGTCCCCTATGAATGGAACTGGAACTGAATGTTTAGGAATAAATCCAGTTGTGCTGCTGCTGGCTCTTTACCAGAGAAAGGTTGCTCTGAAAGGTTGGTTAATCTGTTCCAGTTACCAAGTTTTAAATATCACTGCTGAGAAATCTTAGGGAATAACTATTCCTACAAGACACTGAAACGCTTAGAAAGACATTAACTTTTCCAGTGAGCAGTTATTTTTTTCTTAAACAAATGTACCATTTAAATTTTGACTTCTCTTCAAATATATCCTTAGAAATTCTAATGTATCAGCATTATTTTCCTTTAAAAAAAGCTGCAACAACAAATACTGATATTAATTTTAGGCATGTTGCCATCATAACATCAGTTATCTGTGCTATTGTGGACCTAATCTTACTTTGCCCTAGAAAATTTTTTAAGGATTAGGACCGAATTTTCTGACAATGCTTAAACATAGTCACTGTTAAACCCTGCATTTAGATGTGTGGTTTTAATAATTATTTTGTTTTGTTTGTGTGGATGGTATATAACATTTTAAAGTAATAGAAAATGCTGCTTAATAGAGGTTCCTTTTCAAATGATCAGTACGTATGGTACTGCTGGTTTAATTTCTAGGTTTTAACCTGACATTTTTTAGAAGTAAAGGATCTGGGAGTAATCTGAATTGTAGAAGGGTTCAGAAATTAAATCATGTCTACATCCACTTAGGTAGTAGGGAAAAGAAAAGGAAAGAATGCGAGTTAAATTGTCAAAATTATCCTGAAATACAGAAACAGATTAAAATAATAACACACAAATGTCTGTCACCCATGGCCATATAACCTTTCCATCACAGCCCATACAGGAATTAGTTCAGAACATGTGTAGTCTTTAGGTTTTTACTTTGTAGTGAGGATGGAGAGTTTTTCAAGGGGAAAAAAATGGGTTTTTTTACTTTGGTAATGTTATGTGGCTGAATTAAATAAGCAGTAATGACATTGTCACCTTAGATTGATTCTTCTGTTTTTGCTGTAGTCCTGGTTTGAATGGAATGCGTTTTGCTTGACTTCTCTTTTGGCAGGAAACCTCAAGTGCAGGTGGATGCCTGCAGCCTCTTCCTGCAGGCTGAGAAGATTGCAGCAATTTGGTTCTGTCAGTTCAAGCCTGTACTTGAGTATGGCTATCAAAAGTGGTGCTGGCATACCAGCCCTTCAACCGAGCTTACCCTGTGTCAGGCAGGGAGGGGACTTTGAGTATGGGTTGTCAACATTCACTGTGCTGTGGGGGTTGGGGGAAATCTGGGTCTGTGGAGACAGTAACACAACAACTAGAAACAGTAGTTAAAGTTGGGAACAAAAGTACTATTTTGATGCCATTGATCAGTAAATCTAAAAGTCAGTGCCTGCAGATTGCTCACCATTTAGCTGAAAATGTCTGGTTTTGGTTAGCAATTGGATAGCTGAGCAAATGACTTGAAATAGGGTTTGTTTAAGATGAACTTTGGCTCTAAAAAAATTCTATCCAGCAGATCTTTTATAGATATTATAAGTTAATATGCTACTTACTGCCCTTGTCATGAAGAAAAATACTCCACAAAATCTCCTTGCACACAGAGGTCAATTCATCATCCTATTATGTCAAAGTCAGAAATCTGTAAATCTCACAGTGGCTGCTCTGTTAGATTTGCACTGATGTTCTCTCTCTTGATTGTCAGTAGATCCTCCTCAGTCAAGGCCAGTTATCAAAATGATCTGAGTAGTTGTTGACTTTTTTTTAGTAGATAAGGTAACTTAAGATAAATGCATTGCAAAATTACTAAATCGTGAAGGTTGGATAGCAAAGATCTCAGCCACTGCACCTATGGAATTGGAAGCCCAGCCTAGGTTTTCTAGGGTGAGTGTTCATTTTGTCTCTTTCCAGTTTCACTGTCACGATCATCTTCCTCAGAGAACTCAAGAACAATCGAGTCAGTCATGGGTGGAGGAAGGGGAAATGAAACATCAATGGCAGCGCAGTACTGAACAATTGACAGTGGAACTAGGAATGCTGGTTACAAACACAATAAATAGCAGGGCGTTTCTTTCAGACCTGTGTGCTTGAAGGAGTTCCTATCACTTGGTTGTGCAGAAATGCTCTTCTGTCTTCCAGTCTGCCACAAAATGGTGGGTGATATTCTATAAAATTCCTCTAGAGGACCTTTAGAAACAATGTGATCAGGCGCTTATTCTGGGATGCCAGTGGGAGGCACACCATAGCCTGCTCCCAATGTGTGCTTTTGCATGGTGTTATTCAGACAGACGCCAAGTTACTTCACTTCCACTTTGAATTGATTAGCTTGGATCAAGATTTGAATTGAAAGCTGTGGAGCAACAACAGCATGACATTGATTTAGCCCAAGCTAAATAAAAGACCAAACTTGCTAGCTTCTGCCTATTACTCTGTTGATGTGACAACCTAATTTCTACTTTGGTGCTTTTTTAATTTTTTTGTTACCTGGCTAGGAGTATAAACAGAATATGCTCATGCCTGAAAGGAACTTGGATGAGCTCTAACAAGTTTGATGTGTGTTTAAGGGCAAACGTTCCTTTAAGGAGCTATATGCCTTTTTAACCAGAGGTTCTTAACCTCTTGTTTTTTTCAGTAATTATGAAAAATTTCACAATTGGTGCTATGTCAATCTGTAACCCCTTCTTCAGAAGTGTGTGAGTATATGTATTTGCATTTTTATGTAAAGAAGCCTTTCTCTGGTAAATGGTCGAACATTTTCTTTGCAAAGTTGTAACTATTTTGCAGAAGAACCTGAAAAAGAGACTGAAAAATTTCACTGGGAAATACTTTACTGAAGAAAAGATGTACTTATGCTGCAAGTGTTTTGATTAGCCTAGTTTTAGCTAAACACTGCACTGAAGAATATCTGAAGCAAATATGTTTTTTTCTAATGAGTTTAATTCTGAATGCAAAGTCAAAGACTACTTCAAGTTTTCTATGATCTCAGTAGTGCTTTTTGTGGTCTGTAGTGCTGATAGCAGAGCAAAAGAAAGCCTTGTTTCTTCCCCATGCATCTTTGTTCTGGTCCTCCTTTATGTGTCTAACATTTTTCCACCAGTCAAACTCCAGTCCTTTGTCCATTGCTCGAGTCAAGTGGTTAGGTCAGTTTTCCACCCACTTCACAGTTCACCAGTCAGTCCAAAGCTCTCTGATTTTGCTGGAAGGATATTGTGAGAGACTTGGTTGGAAGCTGTGCTATAGTTACATTAAAAAATATCTGCTACTGTCCCCTTGCCTGCAGATCCAGAAACCATACTAGTCAGGCAAAGTTTGCCCTTGGTAAAGCTATGCAGGTGATTCCCAGCCACCTTCTTGGCCTTCATGTGCTGGGAATTGCATTCCAGAAGGATTTGTTCTGTAACCATCTCAGTATGTAGTTTCCCAGGTTCTTTCCTTGCCTTGATTATAAAGGTGTGGTATATGGCTTGTCTAGTCACTGTTCATCTCCCATAATAGCCAGGACCTTTTGAAACAGATTAGGCAGGGTTGCAGTGCAAAATGTCACATACAATGCCTAATATTATATCTAAGACTCCTGCAATTGTATTAGAATATCTTCCCCACTGTAACTTGGCTTTGAGGTCTGGAGATTGTAATGCAGATCTCTTTTGTTGTTTCTCTGATTTTCTAATTTAAATTCCAACTTTAGCCATAGGGGTTTCTTTAATTGAATTGCTCTTTTCATGCTACAGAATTATGCTTGGGACCATTCTCTGACTTTCCTCTGTCCAAAAAAGTGTTGTAAAACTTTTGGTTTAGAGGACAGTTGCATTTTCCCCCAGACATAAAGCTAAACAGTATGTTTAATGCTTGGAATTTTTTCTCTTAAAAGTTGAATAATGGTAGAGTTGTGTGAGATTGAACAATCTCATGCTTTTCTAATGGTCTTAGAAATTTTTATAGCTGCAGGAGTATCACATGCAGATTAAGATCTAGACCAACTATTAGCAGGAAGATTATGAAGGGCTAAAATATGGTAGTCATGTCTAACGATCAGATGTGTAGTGTAACATGCCTCAGAAGACAGTGGCAGCAAAATCATTTGCAAGGGTAAAAACCTGCAGAGATTATGAAGGCAATGCTATCCTGTGCAAAGTTTGAAAGTGTGTTATAACTTAATTATGTATTTTTTACTAGGAAAATGGAATGATGTTCAGTTTTACAGTTAGTTTTGTTAGTGCTTTGATACTATTAATGGATGTATAAGTAAATATACCAACTATTAGCACTTTATTCTTAAGCTGTCAGATGAGCCTTTGGGGCAGCCAGAAAGGCTTGATGTGTCTGTGACTGGGAGGAATGAAATCTACCCTTAGAGATGTGCAGTGGATGCTGGAGCTGGTGGTACTGTTCTTTTCTGCAAAATGCCATTTGTGACCTCAGAGCATTCTTCTGTTGCTCCTCTCTTCCCTTATTTTCAGCAAATACTTGCAGACACCTCTGCCATCTGAAGCTGTTAGGCTGGGCTAGTTAGGCAGGACTTGGGCAGAGCTCATGGCTGGGAATAGCAGTGGGTAAAATGGGCATTGAGAAGTGCCTGCTGGAGGAGCAGGGAGGGGTTATCACATAGGGGAGTGGGAAACAGTGACAGCTTTAACAACATCATGAGGCACAAACAACCTTTCTAAATGTGTTTGGGAAAATAGTTCATTATTGTTTTCACAGACACATGCCATGGGAATGACAGGAACACTTGAAATAAGTCAGAAAACAAGCCCCATATAATATAGTCTCATTTACAAATTCTTAGGTTGTAGCAAGCAAGAATTTTTCATCTGTTTATTTTCATTATGATCCCCGGCCTTGTTTAGTATGTGCAGTCAGTTGAGGTGAGTGTTCAGGACCCAGGTGGGCTAGGTTCTGAAAGTGATGCAAAGCCCTCAGTGCCTGCCCTGGAGAAGAAGAGGTCATCCTTCAAGGAATAATGCAGAAGGGTCAGTGGATATGCTGTGGAAGCATCAGGCATTTGGCATTCTTGGTCTTTTGTTTATTTTGCAGGAAATGTTTCTGACTTTAGGAGAAAGCTGGATATATGTTCCTTGGTCAGTAGCAGATGATTGCTGTCTCATATAAAGACTGGACACTGTCCTCCAAAAAACCTCTTCCTAACACAAGGGCATGTCTGTGAATAAAGTAGACAGTTGTATGTTCCTTCTGCTGATACAGTGCTGTGGGGGACTCTTAAAGCCAGCAATGGCCAGGGATATTCTGTGGCTTTTGCTTTTGACTGACATGTGGGAGTGTGAAAGAGAGTGTTCAGTACCTTGGATTTGATCCAGAATTACAGGGAAACAGCTTGATTAGAAGTGTATTTTCATTATTACTAATAGATCCATATATTGTTAAGTATGAAAGAGCTGTAAGCTCTCATTAGCTTTACTATTTCTATTTTATCCCTTCTAAGCTTTCTTTTTTTGCTTTGTCTTCTCACATTTAGATGTTTTCTCACATCTAAACAGCAGGTTTTTGTATTTTGAATGTCCTGCATTGTACTTTGGAAGTCCTGCAGTATATAGATAGGCTGCAGAAAACCATCTGTTTGTACAGAGGAAGGCTATCTCTGCCACAGAAATAGTTTTATTGTTTTATCATTTGGATATGATTACAGTAGATTAAATACTTTAGTAAATTCTATTAGCTATAATTCTCTAATCATCTGGCTTTTGCAAATACTAGTTCTGCTTTTCTGTTCTATCTTGAACATGTAATTTGGAATACAAAATGTTATTTCCTGGGGGTTTATATTTAGAGTATATTTTTCTTACATAAAATTATGTTTCTATGCACACATCTGTTAAACATGAAAACAATTAAATTATCCTATTATTTTGTAAAAAGTGGTAAGTTTTTTTCAAGGGCCATTTGTATTTTCAGTGTGCTAGAAGTAAATCCGCAGCTTGGGATGTTTTACATAAATTTAAAAAGCCACATTTCCTTTACACAATTGCTTCGTCTATGCAGTTGATTAAACTTGTTCAGTGCACCACTGCTGAATATAAATAATAACTGCAGCAGTAGTATTGATTACTTAGGTGCCTGAGCTTGTGTCTACTGTTGGCTTAAAAGCACTTAGAAACTTCTATCCTGTTCTATCCAGAGAGGAGGGAGTTTTTTTTTTTCCCATCTTGTTTCCTGGGGATCTTTGATCCTGGATTCCTAAAATCATTAGCTCTTTCTAAAGACTGCAGCTCCTTGTCATTGCAGTGACTGTGTAGGAACTAATGCAGTAATCGATGCTTGCTCTACACTGCAGAGATTTGTTTTGATGACAAGAGCTCTCGTTAGCCCTGTTCGGTGTCACCGGTGTTGAATGTTTGACACTGCAGAATAATTTGGCTTAGAATCAGGACGCAAGGACCTCATGACTTCTCTTCTATCGTCTCCTTCACACTGAAGTGGATTTTTGCTGGCATTACGGTTTTGCTACAGTTGCAGGCTGGATTCAGCACCTACTAGATGCCAGTTGTGCTATAAGCATTCTCTTGCTGAAGCTGCTATGTTTGCTGGGTTTCTTCAGTTTCTGCTCCATACGTTGCATTCAGGGACAGGTAATTAAGGAGCTATATAGTGCTGAGGTTTTAATTATATTTTTATATTTCATATTTTTAAACAAAATTATATCCTTTTATGAACAGATATATTTAAATGTGCAGTTTTAGTGGAAATGTGATATCCTCAGAATGTTGAAGTGTTAATTGTAGCATATATTTAGCTTAGAAAGGGAATAAAGGATCATTTTGCTTTTAAGTCTGTGTTTCAGTTATGTTTATAATTTGAAAGCTCATGTGTTAAATATAATTTGACAGTAGTGATGCTATATGGAATGAGCTTTTAAACAAACATCTGTATTTTGAAAGTGCACATCAAAATATAAATGTGTTTCTGAAAAGTAATAATAATATTCCTGTTGCATTATGACTTCTGCATTTTGCAGAAGTCAAGGATAAAGAATTTAGAAATTTACTTCAGGAAACAAATGAATGTTTCTGTGTATTATTTCTTTTTGCCAAAAAACAATGGACAAGTCTTTGAGCTCCTGAATTACTCTATTCTTAGGAGCTTAAAAAAGTTCAGAATGGAATGTGATTCTATTACTTTTCTTTTTGCTTATTATTTAGAGGGAAAAATCATCAAACTCATGTACCTAGAATAAAAATATGTTTGTTTAGTATAAGATGCAGTTATAGTTATAATTATGTATGAGTTATAATAAATGTACAGTTATGGTTATATTGTACATTATTTCTGCATGATCACATTGATGCATTGCACTTTCTGCTTAGGGAAGGACATCAGCTTTTCTCTTTTGAATTTGAAATGAGGTCCTCAGCTAAACCACTAAAGGATCACAGGAGGAAGTGAGAGGAAGGGTTCACTGCAAGTTCCTTGGGGATTAAACAGTGTTGAGAATAACAAATATCCTTTAAAATCCTATATCTAAGTAGTTGATAACACTGTCTGTAAGAATTGATTTTGAAGAGTAGTTTTTTCACTAGAAGAATTAATCCTAATGATGTATGATAGAATAAGTCATGAAGGAGGTTTTATTCTCTTGAAAAGAATGTTTTATATATATATTTTAAGACCTATATGTTAGAAATCTGTTTAATTTCAGCAGAATTTAGAGGAAAATTAGAGCTTAATGAGGACAGAATGTTGAGGGATGTATTGGAGAAAATGTGATTTAGTAGCAGTCAAAACAGAGTTGGAACAGAAACAGCAGAAGTACTATCAGGAAGATAAAATGCTGAGGTTGGGAGAGATAATGGTCAACCTTTGCTCAGCATGGAGTTTAAAGGATAAAATTGGAGAATACCTTTGGTTAAGGTCAAAGCCCCGCACTCTCTCACACTTAATAAGTTGTATATAGGTACATAATCAAGCAAAATCCCTGTTTCTTCTTCAAGCTGTTCACAGTGTAGATGGCTGTAAACTGCATTCCAGAGGTCCCTTGCACATCTTGGCAAAAGTAGATGAAGAAGGTGAAATAGGATTGGGATTGAGAAATACAGATCAGTGACATCCTGCTTTGCAGTGATTCAAGGCTTTGCTGTGGGCAATGGACAAACAGCAGCGTGTCTCCAGCCTTTGTAATAACATGGTCCTGGGAGATCTAAAAAATGCTTTAAAATCACACTGAGACGCACACCCCCGACTATACAGATATAATGGACTATTAAACCAGCCTATCTATAGCTCTCTGTTCATTAAATTTATATCATCTCTCCCCCATAATGACACTTAAGCATCCTAAATATTCCTCTCTGAAAATTGAACTGTGTGCTGCAAAGACAGAGCCTGAAAGAATGAGCTGTCATCAAGGTCAGCTCTTATGTCAGGTATTGGTTAAGTTCAAGGTTGCCCAAGAGACAAACCATGATGGACAATAAAACAAAACAAAGTCCCCAAAACTAACAAATCCTTCACTTCCTCATCAGTTTGACCTTTGGAGGTATTTTTGTAGCAAAAGTAGGAAAAACACTGTAGTCTTGGTCTCTGGCCAACCCTGTAACTCCCAAAGGGCAAGGATAGTGGTTTTCCAACAGCAGCAAGGTTGTTATGCCATCCTTTCCTGTTACCACTGAGATCAATTACATCCAACTCATCATCTTCTGAGTTGCTAGTTCTCAACTGGTGGATTTCTCTCTGTTTCTACACTTGTTTATCCTGGCCTGAGTGTGGAGCCATTTCCTTGTCTACTCTGAGCCTGATCCTCTATTTCCAGGGGTTTTTTTTTCTGGTTTGTCAGGATAGCTCTGAAGTCTGGTTTTGGCCTCCTATAAAAAGCCATTCCTTTGTCCTTGGGGTCAAGTCTCTAACAAGTCTAATATATTTCTGTTTATTACATGGAACAGTAGTGTGAGTGTAGACTATTACTACGTTCCAGGCAAACACTACAGACCTTGCTTAATGAATACTTCAGGAGGGTATTTGTTACCAATTTTAGCCAAATATGGTTAGAATATATTTAGAATATTATTTTCTAAGTAGGTTTTCACCTTATGCTAGACACTTCTTCTGGCGTGGCTCTTAACATGGCATGCTCATTAATAAAACTCCTGCTCAACTGAATGTATTTGACATCTGCTGATAGAGCCAAAAAGTAGCAGATTCTTTACATACTGTTCTGGATGGCAACTACTTGGTACTAGATACTAAGTAGTAGGGACTAAATAGTTGCAGAATTATCTCAGTTGTTTTTGCATACATTGCTGTGTGCATTATATTTTGTGTTTCTAATTATGTCTTGTGTGCTTCCTGGTACTCGATCACTGTAGGTTACACACTCAAAGGGAACTTTCCATTGATTCTTCCAGAAAATGAAACATTTATGATTTAGTTGGTCAGTCTTCGACTGCATTTCTCCCAATTCTGAATTGGTCTGGTTCTGCATCAAACGTTGGTATTATTTCTTAAATGCTTCCATAATTGCTGATCTCATTTTTCTATTGTGTCTGCTTCCTTATTTTCTCTAAGGTTGGAGTGTTTGGCTTTGGTTATTTGGCAACAGGATTTTTTTGTTTTGTTTTGTTTGTAGAAAGGTTTTTGGCTTTTTTTCAGCTCGGCCTTATTCCCTTTTTGAAGATCATGAAGTTTCTTCATATTCACATTTCCTCTCTACTGGTGGGAAGCAAAGCTCCAAAGATCCTTTGCTTGTTGTTTTATTAGTGTCAGTGATCTCTCAGAGTGCACTCTGAAGATTCTCCCCACAGTATTCCCCTCTGAACTGGAAAAACAAAACCTCTCATTATCTTCTAATGCAGCATAGTTGAGGATACTCATGAATGATATTTTTAAAACCCCAAACAAACAGAAACAATAACAATAAAACCACAAAAAAAGACCAAATCAATGAAAAACTAAAGCAAAAAAACCTCTTACGAGGCTTAATCTTCCTAACTTGGTCTTCCAGAATATGACCCATCATGGTACTGCTGAAGTGCTTTTCTCTTTAGAGAATTTTGTCTGCTATATTTCCTTTTAAGTCCTGAAGCTGAGAACAACCAAGAGCCTTTTTTCCCCCATTCTCATACTTTATTTTTCAGTAGATTATTAATTATCTCCCCCGTTTTCATGAAGATGAAATTATGAATAATGAGATTACGAAATACAATCTTGTCATTTCTCAAGTATCTTGTGCAGGTTTGCATGATGGACTCTGTGTGTGTATGTTAGACAACAGAAAGGCTCACTGTCTTTCTCCCTTTCCCTAGTCCTGTGGAGAATGAGAAACTTTGCTTTCATTTGCTGTTGTTTCTAACAGCATATCTATAAAACACTGTGTGCTTTCTTCTGTATGTGAGCAGAAATGCCTTTCTTCTTCTCACACAGTGGTAGAAAATGTGTGTTCAAATAAGTCTCTCTGGGCATTGCCTGTTTTGGCACCTTATTTGCAGTGTGTTCTACCAGGGCACTGGGGGTTGTATCCGTGGGACTTCTAAGGTGTGGGCTTGCTGCTCAACAGCCTTACTTTTTTTTCTGTTTTCTTCATCCTTGTTAAAATTTCTAGCTACTGGCAGTATAGAAACAGCCTAGGGTTTGAGAAGAGTTTATTTTCAGCTTTGATTTTTAATGATAACTTGTTAATAAATCAGTTTTTAACAAATAGTAAAATAAAAACTCAGGATTTTTAAAATTTTCAGAGGGGAAAAAAAACCCAAAGGCCAAAATGGAAATAATACCTTTTTTTGCAATCAACACCTACTCAGTTGGTTTAATGTGCACAGGAGATAGGGGAAAAAACCTAATCCAACCCACATGAAAAAAAAAAATTGTTATACTGAAAAACAGCATGGTGTATTTGAAATGCTGGGAATTCTTTCAGAACAGCAGAAAAATATTAAAAACTTGTCAGGCCTTTAGTGTACTAGGTAGCTATGTGTACATATGTATCCAAAATTATGAGACCATGTGACTTTTTGAGATAACTTGCTATGCATTTTTCAAATTTCATTATTTGTTGAACAAAAATATTATCATGAAATCATATCAAAATGGAAAGTGTTAATTATATGAAACAGGAACTCAGTGAAACTGTTGACACAAGTTAGTGGCAATATTGAATTGGAATTAAATAGAAGTAATGAATTTATTCAGAGAAGCTCTAAATTTCCAGAGGGACATTTCTTCCATCCATCTGCAAAATTAGATTCCACTCAAGAGAGCAATCCCAGTCAGCAAAATCAGAGACAACAATTAGACAGCAAAATTTTCCCTAAGTCCTTAAATGCCACAGTATCAAAATCAAAATGTTTGCCTGTTGATTTTAAGTTCCTGATGCTAACCATTTTTCTGGTATTCTCAAGAGAATATTTTTAATGAACCTTGTAAAGTAACTTTCAGATTAATGGAAGTTCATGCATCTTGCTTAATATTTTACATCTCTAGGTCTGTCACACTTCATCATGACCCTACAGAATATAGCTCTGAGGACCATCCCTCTGTGAATCATACGTATTGGACTCACATGCTTGCAATAAGACTTCCACATACTCAGAATAGCAGTTAAGATGGTCTCCGAGATAAAAATAAGAATCTACCTGGAAAGAGGTTGATGAACTTTTCAAGACTCTGGGTGTTTGAGTGAAGTTACTTAACTTGGCTCAGCGAGTTCATGAGAAAATTCCCTAGGGAGTCAGGAAACTTAGAACAGGTTCCTTGTTATGTCGCTTGCGTCCATGTTAAAAATTCTAGAAACATTCGAAAATCCTCGGTTTGTTGACTATATAGGTTGCAATTTTTGACTTTAAGCTTCCATTGGCAAGATTAGTAACCCTTGCTTTCAGTAATTTATAAAGCCTTAAAACAACACGGAAACAATTCAGGTAGGAAGTCCATTTTGTGAAACATAGAAATGGACTCATCTCTTTTAGTGTTGGAAGGTCTTTTGCAGGTCTGTCTTTTGAGCAACCTTCATTCATCAGCAAACACAAGTGAAATACTTCGTTATAAAAAAGTATATGTCCAACCTGTACACCTAGTTAAAAGCAAATCACATTCTGGGATGTTAAAATATCTGGATAAGAAACTCATACTATATTTTAAACAGACCACAGAAAATGGTCCTTAAGCCCAGATTAAGAAAAAGAATACTTTGAAGGACTTCTTCATTATCAGCAACTGACAAATCATTCCTTTACAAAATGAAAAATAATTATGAATTTGCAAACTCTTGTAAAGGAACAACTTTGCCATGGTAACTAGGGGAGAATTCAAATGAATTTTCTTTTTCACTAGATTTTAGCTTAATATTAGTGCCCTTAACTATCTAGATAATATTTCATAATTTCACTACTTCCTTGTCTAATTATTTCTGTGTTTCTTGTTTGCAAATATCAATCAGCATCACTTTGTTCACAATGTAACAAAAAAAGGACTTTTTTTAAAGCAAAGGGGTTTGTTTCAAAATAAAAAAGTGTTCATTTCTTATGAGAAAAGTACGAAATGTCATTATCTTCTAAACACAAAAGTAAGGAATAACCATTTGTTTCCGGTTTGTATTGAATAAGCCCAGGTTGTCAGTTATCTATATCTGAAAGCCTAGTACTTGATAAAGCTGTGTAGACCCTTTTTCAAAGGATTTTTGTTACTCAGAAATTTAATTAAGATATAGAAAAGTAATTTTATATCTCATCATTAAATGAGAATACCTAAATAAATATTGAATTGAGGGAGGAATTTAAGAGGCTAGTTCTAGTTTTGGAGCTATGTGCCACACCTGTATCTGAAATACGACTATTATATATATAAATCGTCACTTCTAAGGTGTACTAGTCTTTATTTTAACTTTGGAGTCTTACAGTGTGTTAATATTCAGCGCTTAGGACATTTGCCAGCAGGAAACTAATTCATATATTTTCACTAGAAAAGAAAACCTAAATTTCAGAGCATTGTGATGCATTCTTCCTACAAACTGCATGAGCCAGCCTGTCCTGGAGCTGTGTAGATGGTAAAACACAGATCTTGTCCTGCAAGGATTTAAGCTCTTAACTGTAGGTTTAATCTGAAGTGGGTTGGCTTGAGACTAAGAGATAATGAGCATTTTTCTGATGCTTTCTGTATAAATAAGCAATAGGTAGCTTTTGAATTCTCTGCTTGCCGCATGAATATGAGGGCTGTTTGCCAAGCCAGGGTACTCCCATATTCTCTTTCTGTGGTTAATTAGCAGCTTGAACTAGAATAATTTAAGCATATGTTGTTTGTATACTGAATTATTTTTCTGATAAAATGATAGAATGTTTTTTCCTGGGTGTAGAAGTACTTTCCTGCTTAACAGTAAGATGTAGCACATCTGTGACAGCAGCTCACCAGAGTGATTGTCCCAACAGCCAGGGATCAGGTTAGGAAAGCTAAAGCCCTGATAGAATTGAATCTGGCTGGGGACATCAAGGGCAACAAGGAAAGTGGCTATGGTATGTCAGTAAGAAAAGGAAGACTAGAGAAAATATGAGCTCTCTACAGAAGGAAAGAGGAGGCCTGATTATCTTGAATATGGAGAAGGCTGAAATACTGAATTACTTTTTTCCTTCAGTCTTCACAGAGAGATGCTCCAGGCACATTGCCCAGGCTGCCACAGGTAAAGGCAGGAACTGGGAGATCGAGAAAGTGCCCACTGTAGCAGATCAGGTTTGAGACCATCTAAGGAACATGGAGGTGAACAACTCCATGGAGCCTGATGAGATGCATGTGCCACTCCTGAAGAAATTGCTAGATGAAGTGATTAGAGCACTATCCATCGTATTTGTGAAGTTGTGGCAGTCTGGTGAGGCTCCCACTGCCTGGAAAAGTGGAAACATAACTCTTATTTATTTTAAAAAGGGAGATGTTGGGAACTACAGGCCAGTCAATCTGACCTTTGTGCCCAGCAAGATCATAGAGCAGATCATCCTGGAAACTGTGCTAAGGAAACTGGAAAATAAGGAGGTGATTGGTGACATCAACAGGGCTTCACTAAAGGCAAATTAATGCATGACTAATTTAGTTGCCTTCTACAATAAGGTTGCAGCATTAAGGAAGAGTGACATCAGGACCTGTGCTTGTGCAAGGAATTTGACACTATCCCATATATGGCATCCTTGCCTCTAAACTGGAGAGACGTGGATATGATCAACAAACCCCAAGTACAGACTGGGTGGAGAATGGCTTGAGAACAGCCCTGAGGAGAAGGACTTGGGAGGTGTTGGCGGATTAAAAGCTCAACATGAGCGGCCAGCCTGTAGCCCAGAAAGCCAAATACATCCTGGGATGCCTTAAGAGCAGTGTGGCTAGCATGTTGAGGAGGGTGAATCTGTCCCTCTACTCCACTGTGGTGAGATATCACATGGAGTGCTGCATCCAGGTCTGGGATCCCAACATAGGAAGGACATGGGCCTGCTGGATTGAGTCCAGAGAAGGCTATGGAAATGGTCAGAAGATGGAAGCACCTCTCCTGTGAAGACAGGCTGAAGGAGTTGGGGTTGTTCATCCTGAAGAAGAGGAGGCTCTGGCTTCTAGCAGGTCTTCACTACCTAAAGGAGGACTCCAAAAAACCTGCAGAAGGACTTTATACAAGAGATTATAGCAATAGGGACACAGGAGAATGGCTTCAAACTGAAAAAGAGTATATTTAGATAAGATCTTGACTGTGAATGTGGTGAGGTGCTGGAACAGGTTGCCCAGAGAGGTTGCAGATACCTCATCTCTGGCCATGTTCAAAGCCATGTTGGATGGGGCTAGGAGCAACCTGGTCTAGTGGAAGATGTGGTTGGAACTAAATTATCTTTAAAATCCTTTCCAACCCAAGCCACTCTGTGATTTTGTGGGTTAATTAGAGAGACATAGTCTGACTATTTACTTAACAGAGTAATTTTAGATGTAACCTCTGAAAAATATTTTCCTAAGTTTCTTAGTTATCTGATAGAACTGCTGTATTAATTAGCAGCTACATGTGCTAATGGTCAATGAAGTACCTAACATGGGCTGGCTGACTGACTCTTATTAGATTCTGCTTCTTGTCTTAACTAACTCCTGCAAATCCAGCACATATGGATTTGAGCAAATTGCTGAAGCACATTCTTTGCTGAGTATCAGTAGTCTCTGAATATGATCTGGATGGATTTGGGAAAACATCTTGGGGTATTTTATCCCCTGTATTCGAGACTCCTTGGAAATCAGCATGACTGTTCAGACACAATCACAGGCCCTCTCATATTTTGTGCTTGTTTTGGCTTTGAGAAAGGGACAAGGCTATTTTTTACAGAACTTCTCAGCTTTTCAGGATCTTACTTGAAATCACAGTACCCCAGAATTAGCTTTTGGTATGGATAGTGCTGCTAAAGACAAAGTACTTTCAAGAAAATAGATTTTTGGTGGTATGAGTTAGCTTTCCCTTTATTTTGAAAGCACACACATTGCAGATATAATAACAATGAGAATTTATTAAGAGTCTTACTCCTCATATTGAATTTTGGTGTAAGGCTGCAAAAGACTTATGGAAAAAGCTCAACGCATTTGTGTCTTGCAAATTATTGTTGTATCCGTGTGCATCCAAGAGTAAAGTAATTGAGTGGCAGCATGTTAATAGAAAAAACATTTCCTTGCTGTTAGGATACAACTTTTGAATTAGTCCCTTAGTAAATAAGGTTTTACAAATGTATACTCTGTTTTACTCAATTGGTCTTAAGGAAATCATACATTACAACTGCAAATGCATTTTTAATAATATGCTTTAGAAATACATCTGTAATGTACAAAAACTAATAGTATATGTAGTATTTGTATATGTCTCTTTTCATGGGGGCTTATTATTTTTAAGTTATTCATGTTTTTAAGAATGGTTTAAAAGGTACTTAAAACCAGTTTAAGTCTGTAAAACTATTATTTGCTCCTTATGAAAGTAGTTTTTCCTCTCTAAAATGCCTTAAATTTTTCTTATTTTGCTAGTTATTTTTAATGACTTTTACCAATGGAGAGTGTTCTCTGTGTATAGGGATTTTTGTTTTCAGTTTTGGTGGGTGTTTTTTGCAGAAAACCTGAAATTTTGAAGCTATGCTCTTAGTAAACTTTTGCATGTTATTTACCAGATCTCTATAATGCTGCTGCAGTGAAGTTATTTTGTGCAATTAAACAAAGAGTGAGTTCTGGAGTATGGCAGTGCAAGAACAGCATAAACAGGCATTAGGCAAAGAAGTGGCAATGGCATAGGATGCCCAAGGAGAAATTATTTTCAAAGATATAACAGAGTACTGAACTGCAGATGTCCCTAGTATCAGTGTTGCTGGCATAAAATATTTTTAATGCCCATTTGGGGAGTTTTTCCATTTGTGTCTTAACTTTTATGTTCTATTTGATTAGTGTTTATGAATAGATTAACTGGCATTTTCCATTGTATAATCTTTTTTATAGTTGTAAATTCCCCCAGACATTTGTGTGCCAGTGGTCTGTATCATACTGAATTTTAATGAAAATTTTAAATTAAGTAATTTTTAAAGAATGGGTACTTTTCTCTCCCCAATTCACATATTTTTGCAGCTTTTAAAGTATTCACCAAATGGTAGATTTACCACTTTTGGTGACTTTCACTCAAGATGTTTGATTTGATAGCTACCTTTATAGCTTTTGAGCATATCATTCATGTTCCAGCTCAGTAGAGCTGCATTTGCAGTGCAGTTCCTGCTCTAAGCTTTTGAGAGCAGAGGGTGAGAGAATTGGTATCGTGGCCAGCTGCTGTGGATGTAGCTGATGGCTTGGAATTTAGCAAAGCATGGGACAGACAGAGGAGGGGAAAGAGACAGACACCTAAAGGTTTAGATGTGGGAAGGAGGGTGCAGGAACGTAGCTTAGCAACAAAGATTTGAGGCTAAAAAGGAATTAAAATACAGAACCTTAAGAAAGGACACCAAAGCCAGAAGCAGAAGCAGAGAGATGGATGACAGAAAAAAATGGGCAGGGAAGAAAAGACAGCAAAGGGTAGGTAGATGGTGAGAATAGGAAAATCAGCAGGTTAGATAAGACAGATGTATAAGAGGATCTTGCTGTAGCAGGGACTTGGTGCAGAAGGATGCTGGGTGCATGAATTAAATGGTCATGGATCTGCAGTAACCAGGAGGAAGACCAGCAAGGAAACTAGGAACAAGAGGCTGAATCTTTGAAGAAAGACAGGAAAAGAAAGCAGGGAACAATGTGAATGAGCAGAAATGTTTTTGAGGACTTGGATACATTCATCTGCATGCTGGAGCTGACATTTATTCCCTCCTGGACATTTCTCTATTTCTGAGCAAATAACTCTGAAACAAAAAGACAAAGTGTGTTGTGTTTGGCCTGTGGCAGCCCGTGCAGGAGATAGTTGATTTTTGGTGCTACTGTTGAGTCCATTACTGAAACTTGGGGAGTTCTGTACCATAGATTTGAGCCTACTTGCCAGCACTGAAGGTGTCAGTGTAGTTTGTGGGTTTGTTGTTGTTCTTGTAATTTTGAAGTTTATGAAGGCACAAGGAAGGATCCTAAAAATAAAACTGAAAGATCTTTAATGTGATTTAATGTGTTTTCCAAACCTGCAGAACTGCAGTAGCTAATGAAACCACAAACAGCCTCATGTGGTTATGCATATGATAGTAATATGGTGTTTAAAAATAAACTTGGATATCTGATCATGTAGATGGTAAGCTATTAAAGATTTTATGAATTATAGAGAATGTTACAACTTGTATTTCATAATCGGCATCTAAGTATTTGTAGAGAAAGAATAAAAAAAAATCTCTGCACGTAAAGGTATCTTCTCCCTTGCATGCTTTATTTGGGCTTCTGTTAGATCACTACCCTTACTAGAACACAGGCATCTAACAATAGTTGTTATAGGGATCTATTTCATAAAGTAAAATATTTTGCCTATTTTGTAGAGTATTCCCTCTCGTGTCGTCATTAGCTGTAGTCCTGTGTGTTTAATATGGAGATGGTGGGAAGGAGGAGGGCTGCAAATGTGATGCTTTGGGGTCCATTCTTGGACTGAGCAAGGGTAAAAATAGACAGCGTGCACAACCAATTCTAAGGTGCAATTCATGAAAAAGCAGAGGTCCAAATAAATGTATTATTTCATATTAATGCACTTTATTGTTTTCAAATTGATATATTGATTTGAATTATAATAAAGGTTTTATATTTGCTTTGTCAAACGATTGCACTTTAAAATTCATGCACGCAGAAGTAGTCATTTATACATCTTTCTCTTTTTGAGAGATTACACATTTCTTTTTTATTCATATTCTTCCAGGTGACTTGGATTATTACTGGCTGGATCCTGCCACGTGGCACAGCAGGGAGACGTCTCCTATTAGTTCGGTAAGAAATAGAAAAATAGGGGTTCATAAGTATGAGTTAAAATGATTACTAATTATTTCAGTTCAGCATAGATATTTGACTGTAAAAAATATTCTATTGTATATAGAATAGAATATAAATATATAATAGAATATAAATATATAAAAATATATATATTTATATATTTATATTCTATTCTATAACTCATATGAAAATTTGTTTCAGACTACCAAGGAAATGCAAATCAGAAAGAAAGTTTTATCAAAATGTATATTTGTAAAATTTCCTGAATTTTAACTTGCTTTTAATTCCTTTATAGAGATGGCACTTAATTTCATTATGAACCACAAAAAAAGCAGTTGTGAGTGTGATGCTGTTGTGGGAAAGATTAGTGATTTTTTTAAGACCTGGAAAGTATAATTTTGATTTTATTATGTAATGAACCCTCATATGGTAGACTTGCATAACATGTATTTTTCTAAAGAACAGAATTTCTGAATGCACTTTTCAGTCATGTAATTTAAAATAAATATTTAATTTGATTACCTAAGGTGTGTTTGAAATGTTTAATTGTATTGAAGTTTGAGATGGATTATAATTCTATCTGTAGACTTAATGCTGACATTTTCTTACAAGAGGCATAAATGTTTAATATAGCCAGGTCCAACAGAAATAGTCAAAGAAAACTCAGGTGCAATATGTAACACATCCTAAGGATGGTTATGTCTACTGTGACATGATGATGTGGTAATTTTAGTGGTTTATAGATGTGCATCTAAATACTGGAGGATGGCCACACTTCTTTAATTCCACTGCTTGTTTTTTGACAGCATCCCGTAACGTGGCAGCCTTCCAAAGAGGGAGATCGCTTAATTGGGCGTGTTATCCTTAACAAGAGAACAACCATGCCTAAAGAATCAGGTGCATTACTGGGGCTAAAAGTAAGTATTACATGACTTATGTGCTACATGAAAGGAAGTTCCACTGACCTTAGACACAGAGGTGTAACACATTAAACCAGAGGACTCTCCAATCATATGGTCTTTTGACAAAAAATGTATTCCTCTCTTTTACTAAATTTTGAAAGTTATACAGGTAAATTATGCCTATAAATGCATTTACTCCTTCTATACATTGTTCAGTCATCCATGACAAAGAGGCTGAACCATTTTGATTAAAGAGGATATGTTTATTCAGCTTCCTGTCTGCAAGATACATACTGCACATGGCAATGCACTAATGGAGTCCTGCCTGTTCTAGCTCTGTTGTTTGCAATTTAGTCAAGTAACTGTTTTATAATCCACATACATAAATGTCAACTGGATGCAAATGCTTACAAGGTCAATGTTTAAAAACCACACAGCCATTTGAATGAAAACAGAAATTTTGTAGAAAGAAACCAAATATTTACACAAAAAATTGCAAACAATCCTCTTAAATCATAGTAGATGTTATATTAAATGTAATTCCAGTTAATCTAGCACCCTAAAACTGAGATATTGGCAACACTGTCCAATTGATTTAAGTCCCTAATTTACATTTTTAGCAGACTTTTAGGGTCATGTGTCTAAATTGCCAGAACACTTAAAAGAGAGTGCTGTTTCTGAAGCCAGTTGCAAATAAAGTGTACCAATTCAAGCATTTCTCTCTCTGTGTACGTTTTTAAATCTATGGAACAACAAAGATGACTGATAGAATTTAATTTGGGTGTCCTTCCCTCTCCACTGAGAATAACAGAAAGAATACAAAATCTGAGATATTCCCACCTTGAAGTGAGATAAGTGTGGCATGCTAATACAAAAGATGACTACAGCTTCACTCCACTAAATGTCTAGTAGTCTATAGCACAAAGCTGATCTTTGCTGCCAGCAAACAATTCTACTTGAATATGTGAGAAAAAAAGGTTGATCCTCGTAGGAAATGTAGATTGTAGAATTGTAGAATTTCTCTTTGATTTTTCAAGTTTCAGTTGTATGTAATACGAACTAAGGCCCTCATTGATAAATTTTATATACTATCATCTGACAATATTGTTGGCAGATAGGCTTCTGGATCTTTTTCTGGTGTTAAAGCTCCTGCTAGTTATTGTGGTTGCAACATGGGGAACTAATACCTAATGAACCATCATTCTACTGTTTCATTTTATTATAAAACTCTTCTGGGATATTCCTGAAAATAAAACTCCACAAAACCTAAACCTCTCACCTAATGGAAAGAGTAAGATAGTTAAAAAGATAGCAAGTCAACAAGACTACATTTTACTGTATTTAAAATCTGGCTCCTTGAGAACACTTGGGTTTATTCTGATGTTCCTGATCTCTGTATCCTGTAGTCATCTTCAGAAACGGATCTCTTCAGTTTCAGTTTCTCTTCTGTTCAACAAAAGCCAGAAGTTGCTGGTTTGTCCTGTCATGTTCTTGGATGAGAATGCCTATGTTTTAGCAGTATCAACATTCTTGTGAACTCGTTTCCTGTATTTAATAGTAGTGTATTTGCTAAGTTTTCAATTGATGTACCAACTGCATTTTGGCACACTTGAAATGATGTGCACTTGCAATTTAAATTTGAGTACATTACAGACAATTATTTGTAAGAAGTGCATTTGCCTGGTTCTTTATTAAGAAGTGTTCTTTCTGCAACAAATGTAGGTACTTAACAAACTGCATAAGATTGATTAGTCAAACACAGTAAAAAGAACATCAATTTTATTCATTCTGTATCAGCTTTACTTTTTTTTGTCTTTAAGCCTCTCTAAAACCCAACTTTACAATAGGTTTGCCTGTGAGCATTTAAGGTGTGATTTTAAAAATAATGTGAAAACTGATTAGTCTATATATTTGTGCTTCATGTGAACTTCTGATTTGTGGCTTGGAGACTCAAAAATTTGTGATTATCTAGGTTGTTGGAGGAAAAATGACAGAATTAGGACGACTCGGTGCCTTCATTACCAAAGTGAAGAAAGGTAGCTTGGCTGATGTGGTGGGGCATCTCAGAGCAGGTAAATCAATCAGTTGCATATAAAATATACTGTCTTTTAGTAATGGCTTATTGAATGCAGCCTTTAATTTATACTAACATTTCTCATGTCTTATGGTAATATTTTTTTTAAATACAGAACAATACTGTAATGTTATTATGAAGTGACATGGTTGCCTACATTTCTTATTTAATTTGAGCACCAATTCCTTGGATGTATGAGCAATGCAAAAGACACTCCTGAGGAATGCTGGTAACAGGACTGAGTGACACTCGTAAATGTTTGTTTGCTAGCTCCAGGAGCTGCTTATTAGGCTCCACAGAAGCAATGCAAACATTTTTTTTTAAAACTGATTGTGGCAAACAAAACTCACATCACTGTAGGACAACACCCTGCATACACTGTGGATTTTATTAGTGTTCCTTTCAGCGTTAACTGTTACAAATGTAAATGGAAAACAAGCCAAAAAAATGGTCCTAAAATATTTCATTTCTATTAGATGTATATATTGCACTTACAAATAAATGGCTGTGCTAATGGCACTTTTCAAGCTTCCAAATGAAGTGAGAATTATGCATAGCATTTGGTTTTCAAAGTCACTTCTTAGTGGCTTTGTTTTAACTATAGCTCTAAGCAACTATTTTCTAAGTGTTTTCTTAGCAAACCGAAGTACCTATGTAGTGCCATAAGAACCCAGGAGCTCCAATGCCAATGTGTGTTGCTTTAGAATAATTGTGTGAAGCAGATAGTAATAAAGAACCAGAAAGGATGATGAATCACTTAACAATATTCTACTTTTTTGGGCATTTTTAATTTTTTCTTTCTTACCAAATCAATATCCATGAGGTTGATTGCATCAGCGATTTAATTTCTAAAATTAGTTTTAGAGCTAAAATTATTCCCCAGAAAAAAAAATTATTTTGCACGTTTCCAATGAGTGAAAGTTCGTCCTTTTGCATGGGACTAGAGCACACAAAAAAGGCATGGATGAGTCCTTGCAGTTAGCAAAAACCACTTTTGTTCCTTATAAAAAACGTCCAAAGTTTGGGTAGTTGATAAAACTTTGAGTAATTGTACAAACTTCATAAATTTTGATAATTGCAAATATGAAGTCTTGCATGAGGAACAGAACATCCTTGTGCAAGAATAAGCCCTGGGAGCCAACCAGCTAAAAAGCACCTTGGCAGGAGAGTGTCTGAAGGTTTCAGTACAGCTCGTTCATGATTTTAAATGATTTCTGTGTTACTTGAAAATATAAATTTCATTCTCTGTAAAAGAATATGAAAGTGAGATAAGCTTCTCTTTAAATTCAAGGGGATGAAGTTCTAGAATGGAATGGTAAACCCTTGCCTGGAGCTACAAATGAAGAAGTTTACAACATTATTTTAGAATCCAAATCAGAACCTCAAGTTGAAATCATTGTTTCAAGGCCTATTGGGTAAGGCTAATGACTTGCTTCTTAAGCATAGTTATTACTTCTGTTAATAGGAATCTTAAAGGGATTATTTGTGAGTTAGTTATTTTTGTTACTTAATAATGGGATAGTATTTTCTTTCTGTTACTGACAGTCTGTATAGTCTGTTTTTTTCATTACCAGTTACAGTCTTGTGCCTTTGCAGTGATGTATAAGCATAAATGTTTTTTTCTGTGTGGTCAAAATACTATGAAGGCTTCTTTCAAGTGGCAAAGAAAAATTGTTGGATTGGGTACACCTGTGCATGACAAACTTCTGGTTTTCAGGCTTTCAGCCTACTGGATCAGAATAACTTGTAAAGGTCTTCATGAGTGGAGGGAAGCATTGCAGGATTCTAATAAGCCAATATTAGCAGGATTTTAAACAGGCCTTCTTTAAAGAGCTAAAAAAGGAAACACAAAACTCGTAATTGAAAAGACTGTATTTATCCTTAAATGATTGTTATCAATGTCAAACATGGAAGCAAAAGCTTCAACCAAAAATTAGCATTAATGTGTTATGTTTATAATCTCTTTTTTTTTTAATTATGAACCCAGGTTCGCAGTTTCCTAACAACAATTCTTATATTCTCAATTTCCCAAATAAGCCTTAGAAGGAAAATAAAGTCTGTTCAAATTGATAAAATTAGGGGGATTGGTCCTGCATTAGTGATAGTACTTTTAGTGATATCAGGAATATTTAGAGCTGAGTCTTAAAAAATTGAATATAAGTCATATATCATAAATTCACATTTACCTTGTGAAACAGTCACATGACTTAAAATAAGAAGTGATTCTTTTGAATTTGCTATTTTCATTTTAATTGTAATTTTTGCTTGTCTCAAATATGCTTTTTCAGTTTTAGAAACAAAAAAACTATTCATTTTCTTTCTAACTAAAGTATTCTTTGTACATTTTGATTTTTGATTTTGTCTGTGCTTTACAAGTGTAGCTATATTTTGCAAATAAATTTTGCTTTTTTAATGGCAATCTCTGTTAAAAGTACTTAAATAAAATTGACATTAATAGGTAATTCCACTTATAAGTTTTACCTTCTAATGGAAAATAAAAGTCTAATGCAATAATAGTGGCTGTTAAATGCTAAAATTACCATCCAGCTGAAGACTGTGGGGGAGTAGAAGCTTTATTTTGCATTTTTTGAGTTAGATAAATTAGGAGATATTCTTAAAAGGAAATTGCAATTTTAGTTGTACGCCTTTGTTATTAAAAATAACATGCCTTAAAGAGATTTTTGGAAGTCTAATTTTTATATTTAAAGCAGCCAAAAAGAAATATGTTGATCCCAGACATGACTTGAATTCCACATCTCAGGTGAAGAAAACATGGAAATGGATTTGCACAACTGTACAACTGATGTAAAAGGAAAGTGCTAGATTAGCATTTTAAACAATGGAATTTAGATATATTTGTTGCTGTCAATATTGCAAATGTTGTGTGCCCTTAAACTTCTAAGATAACTTCAGTATTAAACCAAATATATTCTTTTAGTTTACAAATTTGATGAATCTATTAGTTTGGAAACATTAAGTACAAGTTGACTGCATTCCACTGCCACATTCCTGAAGAAAAACTAAAAACATACCACCCTTTTTTGAAGTTTGTTCAAAATCAAAGAATGTTCCTGAATCTGAACAGTGGATTTTACATTAGAATTGTGCACTCAGAAATAGTACCAATAAAATGTAAAGTTTTTATTTGTATGACCCAAGCATATTTTTTCAATACATAGTCAAAACCAGAGCACATCAGATTTTGATTTTATTTTGAGATAAATGGAGTCTTGGCATGGAGGGTTTTGCATAATAGAACAACATTTTTCTGGTAGAGTTATGTCTCAATAGATTTTTTTTTTAATTTTGCTTGACAGTCAGGGGTTTTTTTGGGCTTTTTATGAGAACAACTAAATATCCCTAAAGCACAGAACTTTAAAATTTAAAGACCAATCCCTTCTATCCTGCAATAATAAGTCAAAGTCCAGTTGTTTTATGACAGATTGGGATTTATCTGTCTGTCATCTGAAAATAACCAAAAATTTCAGACATTGTACAACAAAGAAAATCAAAAGTTATCAAAAGAAAGAGCATGCTACACAGGATTTTCTTTTTCCCTTTTTTTTTTTCTTCTTAATAATTGTGATCTATGTTACTTGTGTTGCATAATGGAAAATGGTTTGCTTGCATTAACAGATCACTTTGATTTTGTCCCTAGCTCTGATTTGTCTTGTTTTGCAAACTGTGTGATGGTTTCAGATTCATGACAGGGAATTTTATTTCATCCCATCCAACACATCTAGTATGTCAAAGTTTGGTGGGTACTTTTAGGTGATGACTAAGCAAAATTGAAGTTGCCTGATACAGCATTAAGTGATAATCCATTACAGCTAAAATTCCTGTGAGGGAATAAGTTCCCGAAAGGCCTGAAAGTGGTATTTCATCTACATAATTTAAGTGTTTTCATCTCTCAATATTAATAATGCAAATAATGTACTAACACTTTTAATGGTCTTGATTTAAAAATTCCTAGCATATTAGGTCTAAAAAGCCCAAATATGACACGGTTTGCCTTAAGTGAATAATGGAAGGACTGTAAGTCCACAAATGAGACTGCCCACAAATTAGACTGCCAGTTACAAAATTGCGGTCTAAACAATTTGTTCAGTCTTGTAAATTTGGATTTCTGTGTCTGCCAGCAAATGTAATTTTAAGTAATGGATAATTGTAGGATGCTTATTAGAGAAAAATGTGAAGCACATAACACTATTAGCAGCTAAAGGCATAACAACAATAAACAGTATAACTGCAATAGTACCGTGGAAACTCCATAGAAACTAATTGACACTAATTCTAATGGCTGCAACACAAGGTAGATAAGAATATTATAAAAATTAGAATTAATGGGTTGGCCATCTCAATATGAGGGGAAGAATTACCTATGAATATGCATACAGTGTGAGAGGTGGTTAACATAGGACAGCACAGAGAATCCTCTGGCAGTATACTTTTTGGAGAAGAAGCCTGGCATGGTAACTAACTCACCATCTCTTGTGTGCTCTATGGGATAGTACAGGTAAAACAAATGTTTTTTCATTTGTCTCTGTTTTCTTTGTCAGATGCTAGCTATCTGTGCTTAGATGTCCACAGATAATGCTGCCAAAACTGTTGTTTCTCTGATATCATTCAGTTTCTCTGTGCAGTGTCGGTTACTGTGGTCTTGGACCTGGCAAGGGGGTTGAACCTCCATCATAAACCAGGCAGTGCTGAACTCCAGAGAGCTGCTCAAGTAATTATTGCAAACTGCAGATTGATCTACAGGTTCTGGTGGGAAGGAATGGTTTTGGAAATAGCAGGATGAGCACTGGGGAGAGGAACTCAGAAACTCTTTAGAAACTCTCTGGGGTGTAGAATAGGCTACAACTGTTCCTAGAACAACCCAAAAAGTGTGGGTTTACAACCACATTTGAATTTGGTTCGTCTTCAGTGATCAACCTCTTGACTATATCCCTCAGAGAAATTATAGCTGTTCCTGTGCAAAATAGTGATTCTCACAAACCATGTATCTGCACAGAATAGTTTCAACCTAAGGTACAGTTTGGTTTAATTTATATACTTATTGAGGCGTGAAAGGATCATGATATGATATGTCATATGTAATGTCATGTAAGACCACACAGTACTTTTGTCTTCCAAGGCAGAGATAGAAAGACAAAGTTTGAAGTTGGTAGCTCTTTACTGGAGGTGTGTCTGACACTACTTTTCTTGAGTTCATATTATTGAATAGTTCATAGTTTTGAATATTTTAAGTCATGAACTACCATTTCTTCTAAAGAACTTTTTTGTAAGTCATATGTCAGAATATTTTATGCAGTGCAAAATTAAAAGCAGGCTAGATAAGACTAGTTTTCTTACATGAAAAATTTTAGATTATAGTTTCCTTTTAGAATGTTCATTGTCTAATTAAAATGCCAACATTTAATTCTCTTGTAAACTGTGTGGATCTGTTTCTCATGTTAATTTATTATTAAATTGTTCTGTGTTGGTTGTAATAGTGTGACAGTGCCTCAGCATAAATATGAATCAGTTAATAAGTGCTTATATGTGTAATTATTATTTGAAGTTTATTTTTAGCCTTTTTTTTTCTACTGTATTGTTGATAATACAAGAAAAAAAAAATCCAAACAGAATTAGTTTTAGTGTCTTTTTTAAACCATACCAGGACTATAGAATGTGACACTATGGGCGTCACTTTTCATGTTGAAACAGTCCTTGCACATGTGAACCTTGCTTTAGATACCCGAAAAGTGATATTATTACAAACAGTGCTATGCTGCAGATGAGAATGTTCATATTCTAGCACAAGAAAATATTGCAAACTTAACATTGTATTGAACAGAAAAATCTGTTTGATTATGGTAAGTAAATACTTCAGACTGATGAGAAATGCCCTGGAAAGTCTGACCTGAGAAAGAGAAAATGTTAATAAGAAGATGACTGCACAGCAGCCCTGCTGTGCAACAGGTCATTAATCTGTTCATGTTTGCAGAGTAGTACTGTGCCATGTCAAGAATGACTAATTCAGCTGTAATTCCACGAGTTCAAGGAAACCACGTTATTCTTGACTCATGAAGTCAAGACAAGGAGAAGCACATTCTTGTTTAGTGATGCAAGGTTTAAGCTGATTTGAGACATTAATGCAGAGCTGAAATAGTCTATTTTAAAACACAGGCATCACAAGTTTAAAATGCAGGACATAAAAAGTGACTTTAAGGCTCAGTGACTGGGCACTGCTGCATTCTTTTTCTGATACAAGTGCCTGTTTCTTTTTCATAAGTGACTTATATACCTAGGAGTCTTAGTTTTACTGACTTCCAAGTCAGAAAGATTTCTGTGTTTCACTGAGCAGACTGTCTGAATACCTTTTAAATTGTCAACTATAGACTTAAAATCTTGTAAATGTTCTTCAGAAATGTTATTGCAGTTCCGATTTTGGGTTAGTCTGTGTGGATGAAAATTCATTTAAGTAATTCACTGAAGAGTTTTGTTACCATTTCCCTGCTCTGCTGCTTTGTTAAGATTTGTGCAACACTAGATAATTTTTGCTCTTGTAATGTATTTTCAATGATGGCTGAGAATAGAAAGAGCCAGGTACTAGCATCATCCAGATTTTGATGGAAGAGTAAATTTATTGATGGAAGAATGCTGATAGATGTGTGTAGACTTAATCAGTCAATCTTGCTCATATCTGTTTATGTGTTGGATATGTATATGTTGAAAAATGTCCATACCAAATTGTAATATGGTTTCTTTTTTCTTTTATCCTTTGGAGAAATGCATTATTCACTTGTGTGTTTAACATTGCTAATGTTATTTTTCTTTTTTATTATTGTAAGACATTTTCATCAGTTTCGTTCTCTGAACTCCTTGAGACGTTTATATAAAAATTACTAGTGAGTTAATCTTTGTCTTATTTTTTTGATTTTTGTTCCTCCAAAAAATAGTTGAACGACCATAGCTGTACTTCCTTTTGGCAAAGGAAGTCCAGCTATGTACTGTATATTTTTCTCTTCCTAAAAGTTCTCTTTCTTCATTTTTCCATTTGTAAAAGTATTTTGTATTCCATCCACTATGTTAGCATTGTAGTGCTCATATTGTTATATCTGCTGGTTCCTTACCCTGAAGGTAGTATGTGTTAGTGCGATTTTCATGAATGGTAGTGGAAAGTAGGCCTTTACATATTTATATTTCCTCTTTCTTTCCTTGTAACCTATTAGAACAGAAACAGATCCATGTTTCTAAAAAACTGTCCCAATGATGTATTTGTCACAGCCAAAGGCTGTCTCTGTTATTTCTAATTACTATGTATTCACATTTTAGTGATATTCCACGGATTCCTGAGACTTCCCACCCCCCACTAGAGTCTAGTGAGTACACACCTTATTCCTTTCTTTTAACATGATTCAGCAAAATTATTTCAGCTATGAAATTTCTGAAAGATGATCTGTGGATGTTGCATTGGCTCTGAGGTTTTTGTGTGACAAAATTCAATGGGTTTTGGTCTGTTGTGTTAAATTTGAAGCAATATGGATTTTATTAAACATACACAGATTTCAAATGTTAGCAGAATTCTATTTTTTCATTGTATGTCTTGTGTTGTTAGTACCAAAATAATAATTTACTTCCCCTAACATAAGAGAGAAAACAGGTATAAGGGACTGCCAAAGGTACAAATGTTGTCAGGATTTCACCTCTTGCACCGTTTAGTAAGTGCAGAGTTCTTTTTTCTCTTTTTTTTTTAACAAGAAAACCTTGGTTAGGTCAATTTTTTTTGTGCATATTTCAAAAGACTGGTGTTCTTTTTAACTATGCCATTTGAATGTTTTGAGCCAGAATATTTGAGGGCCATGGCTCCCAGTCTTTTCCCATCTGAGCCTTTCCTGAGATGCAACTAGAAACCTTCCCTGTGACAGGTTTCACTTGTCAAAAGGTCATATCATTAGTGAGGGCTCTGTTTCATGGAGGATATTTGCTGAAATATCCTCCATGGCAGATGCATGTCCTGCATGTCTTCCTATTAAAATTTCAGAGGTATCAGGAGTATAATCCATACAACAGATGTGGTTTATTCATCAAAGACTTGGGATCACAGAATCAGAGTACTTTGCGTGGGAAGGAAGGTGTGTAATTCAGTGGGAGAACAGCATTTTATTTAAAACATCTGCTATCGTTTCTCAATGATGTATGAGGAACACTTTTTTAATATGTTATTTCAAATAAACCATAAAATGACAGGTTTAATCTAGGATGTAGGGGTAAACAAGCAGTCTTTTCTACACCGGCTTTATACAATTCAAAGAAAAAGCATTTCATAAGTTATCCAACTTTTGGATGGTAATTTCGTGTGTTTCTCGTGTGGTTTTAGGTTCAAGTTCTTTTGAATCTCAGAAGATGGAAAGGCCTTCTATTTCTGTTATATCTCCGACTAGCCCTGGAGCCCTACGGGATGCACCTCAGGTCCTACCAGGGCAGCTTTCTGTGAGCATATTTTGCTTTTCTTAAGTTTTTAATGGAAATCTATGAAGTGTTGGTCCCTCAGCCCTGCACATTCCCAAGGCCTGTTGGGAGTCCAAGAGAAGTGTTTCAGTGTTGGTAAAGATTAACATCTTTCAGAAGTTTTTAACACCCTCAGTATGCACTAACAAGCCATCACTGTAATCATAGCAGACAAAAGAAGCTTTTGTCTTAATACACCAAAGAGTGCAGGAATTTACATTGAGAAGAGCCCATAAAAACTTGAAGCTTGTCTTTATCTAGCTTCAGCATTGAAAATAGTGGCTTTGCTGGACATGTTCAGTAATCTACACGTAACAAACATAGTATCACTATTTTCTTTATGGGAGCATTTAAAGGGCTGTGTATTTGTTAAGCATTACACTACTCAATAATGCATTTTAATTTAGATACACCTTGGAACTTTCTTGTAATACTAATTGGAGTCCTGCTTATTAAATACACTGTCTGTACTTAGACTTTGTTTTCTACATTCTTTTATTTTTTTATATTTTTTATATTGATCATATTAATTCACGAGCATAGGGCTGGTTTAAAAATTTCCTAACATTATGATTATTTTAAGAAATTACGTAGCTCTATATTATTGTTTCCATAAACACTTTTGAAAGGGTCACAAATCTGAGTAGATAGATTTCAACCATGCCTTGAGATTAGATGCAGGCAGATCTTCCTATTTAATGTAGTTTTTAAGGTACAGAGCTAAGACATGCTGGTTTAGGTGCACTTACAGATCCAAGACTATGCAGTGAGTAGAGTAAACAATGTAAGTACCAATGTGGTACCAATCAGGCACCATAATTTTATTCAGTTGTGATAAATATAACAGTGTTTGGTATATACTATCATCTTTTCTATCTAACCTAATTAAATATTAAGGAATTTTAAATGCTATGTATCTCATTGTCTTTGGGGAAAAAAAGCAAGTTAATTTAACATTGTGGTTATTTTTGATGCAATCTGAAAATTCTGTTTCTTCTCCATTTTCAGTAATATTTTCTGGTAACTTGATTCCTATAGGTTAAACTCTGGTATGACAAAGTGGGACATCAGTTAATAGTAAATGTTCTACAGGCAACAGATTTGCCACCAAGAGTAGATGGACGCCCCAGAAATCCCTATGTAAAAATGTATTTTCTTCCAGACAGAAGGTAACAGTATTCTAGTTTAGAAAATTATGTTTTAATTTACCATGTATTGAATCAACTTTTAATGAATGCTTATGAAGAACTTCTTTTTACAATTTTTTATAGATGGTTACAACAAAAAATTACATTTGAATCATGCAAGTCAGTATCAATTTAACTTTGTGGTCTTTTGTAAGAATGTGATCCAATGTGCAGAAAATGCTTTCTTCAATTAGTAGCTATTGCCAAAGAGAAAATGAAAACAGCTACATGCTGATGAGTACATGGCATTTGCTTATTTATCTCTATGAATAACTTACAAAAATATTTTTGTTTCAGTGATAAAAGTAAAAGAAGGACCAAAACAGTAAAGAAAAGTCTAGAGCCAAAATGGAATCAAACTTTTCTCTACTCACACGTACATCGTAGAGATTTTAGAGAACGAATGCTTGAAATTACTGTATGGGATCAGCCAAGAGTACAAGAAGAAGAGAGTGAATTTCTTGGAGAGGTGATACATGCAATCACATTTCTTCTGTGTTCGTTGTTTGGTTTTGAGTACATATGCCTATGTATTTTACATATGTGTTTCTCTGTGTGCCTTCAAAGTAAAATGAAACCTGATGATTTTTCTGCTAGATTCTTATAGAGCTGGAGACAGCACTTTTAGATGATGAACCACATTGGTATAAGCTACAGACACATGATGAATCTTCACTACCTCTGCCTCAGCCATCACCATTCATGCCAAGAAGACATGTTCATGGTGGAGAAAGCACTAGCAAAAAATTACAAAGTAGGTCCAAATTCCATTAAGGTCTCTTAGATTTTAAATTAGAAGTGCTGAATATGGTGTAATGGTACTTAAATTCCAAATAAAATAAAAAAGGATAGTATTTCATAGTCTTTAAAAGTAATTAAAATGTGTGGCAGAAAGGTAATTTAAATTATGACCTGTCGGCCTTACAACTGTGACATATAACTTTCAAGTGTGTGAAACCTGTTGGGATTGATTTGGCTTTCAACAGCAAAACAAAATTGTTCAAAGATTTTTTTTCATCCAATTCTTCTTAAATAGAAAGATGACGTTTTTAATTATTGGATAACTTCTAAAAAAATTAAAAGCATTTTTTTTTAAAAAATAAGTCCTTAAAGACTTAAAAGGCTTAAAAACACTTTTCAACATAAAATTAGTCTCATCCTCCCATATGCTCCTTAAAGTGTACTTTTGCAGAAAAGAGAAATTGTACTAATGTATTTTGGAGCTAGAGGTGTTTTACAGTTGAATCTGATTTCAGGTTTGTATGAGGCATGTTAAAAGAAGGAAATATTTCAACATTGTAGTTTATCTGTTCAATTAAATGAAGATTTACTTAGAAATGTGGAAGATGTAGGAGTTTATTTTAAAATACATTTCCAAGCTATTTTTCTGATTTTTCTAAAACATGGAAGGCATTCACTCCAGCCAATGCATAGGAAATGGGTGCACATTCAGGAATGAACTATAAATATGTAAATATTACTGCTGTAATTGCTGCATAGATGCCCAAATGGAGGATATGTATAGAGACAGCAAATTAAAGGTTAGTTTTTGTGAGATATTTGAGCTTTTCTTAAAACTGGCAGTGCTGTTTCCTCTTCCTCTCTCTCACCATATGCTGCCTCATCTCCTTTCCTGTTCAGCAAGCTGATTCAGCATATTCACTGAAGCAGCAAAAAAGTGGTTTTTTTTCCTTTATTTGAGTTTTGCTTTTGGAGGCTTAGTGAGATAAACTATTCTAGCAGAGGATTACTGAGGAATTGAGGGAAAGAGAAAGGTAAAGGAGGCTGCAGCAGCTGTTAGATGTTAAATTGGCTCAGCTGTCTTGTGAAGCATCAGTTAGTCACTGCAGTTGAGTTCTCCTTCTCTATTGTTTTGACTTAAAATCATCTTTTTGATTTCATTATTATGTTAAATGAACATATTCTTACATATTATAACATGACCAGATGTTCAGGTGTTTGTTTACCTTACTGTTGTGCAGGATCTCGGCCAATCAGTGATAGTGACATCTCAGATTTTGATGTTGATGATGGTATTGGAGTTGTTCCTCCAGGTGCGTGGATGAACAGCATGGTCCTGCTTCCTTTTTCTTCCTCTTTTTTGCTTGTTTGGATTTTTTTTTTCTTTATAATATTTTGGAATATTGAGGATACTGGTTTTGGAGAGTGCATTGTGGAAAAAACAGTTTTCCTGATTATTCCATGGTACCTTTCCCATACCTGGTAATTAAAAGATTCTACTATTCATTCATTTATATTTATTTTGCATATCACTCTTCATATGGGACTCACTGGCTGGTTCAAATTGGTTAATTTTTACTATGTAATGCTTCAAGCATTATTTGAAATGCAAATTGAATTTAAAAGACCCCTACATTTTAAAATAGTAAAGATTTCAGTTTTTATTGAAAGCATTTTTTTATTATTTTGCTTTTTGCTTGAAACTTAGCTATAATGCAGTCTCCCATAGACTTTATTTATAATGCATGGCTATAGATTAAGATGCATGTAGCATGGCTATATCTTTTATAGTTTTCATAAGCCTTCATGAACTATCACTACCCTAAATGTTCATAAATATTTACTTGTAGAGACTGTCATGGTTTTACTTTTAGTTCAGCATTCCTACATATCGAAAATCTTGAGGATTATCTTGGATACCACATTCTACTAGTTCTTGTTTCCTGTTGCCACAAGTCAGATAAATATGTTTCCCAATTGTCCCAAGCTAACTGAAGAGTCACTATGTCATTGCCAGCACTAAATCAGTTTTACTGTGGATCCCTGATGGAAACCACTGAATTAAATCATGGTGGGATTCAGAAAGCTTTCTATCTTCATGATCTGTGTTTAAAATAATCTCACAATTTATTTATCCATTATATAGCTGCACAAATAAATCACATATCTTATTAATACTGTATCATCTTGATATTAACTGGGACAAATTCTACTTCCTTTGATACTGATAGGGTTCTTTTCTTATTTTATAAACTTTGCACCTCAGTTGCTAAGAGAGAAATTCATTCATGTATGCCTAGTTATGACATTTGATGTTTTTACATCAGCAGAGAGAGTGAGCATTAAAAATTGAATATAAATAATTGGCTCTAAATATTTTCCTGGCTTTGGTTTGTTTGTTGGTTTTTTGTTTTGTTTTGGTGGGTTTTTTTGTAGTTGAAAATGTAGATACTGGTATATCTTTGTAGACTTACTTATGTTTAATTTCAGTATATTCTGTTAAGAACTGGGACTTTTTTTTTCAGCTGCCAGTCCTTCCATGCATCCATTTGAAATAAATCATTTTCCACCTGACAGGAAGCATTCAGAATGGTTCAGCTGCATGTATTGCACTTTGTTCATTGGGCCAACATTTGAGTAACTGATTCTTACTGGCATTTCTTTGGACTTCATGCTCAGGTGTGCCTTTGATGAATGCACAGGTCCAAACTTTCTCAGAGATCACTGTGAAAAATAGCAGGATTTAATTTTTAGAACTGGATTTGCAATGATCTGAGAGTTTCCAAGTTAAAAATTGAAGGGCATAGTGAAGAAGCTCCTTCTGAAGTCCACCTAATCAGAAACATTCTGCTAGTTCACTCGACCAAGCACAAATTTGTCCCTTTTGAGTTTAATTGATGCATTTGTTTGGCAATTCTAAGTGGAGTTCATCTGTTTGTGATTCCTGTGTGGATATGCATATAAGTGTGTGGGGTTTGTTTGCATATGCAGGCTGAATTCTTAAAAGGGAGTTAGACTTTAGGCACAGGGACAAAGAAAATTTGAGTCAGCCACAAATCTATGAAAGCCAAGACAGTGTATGGAAATGTTTTGCAATAAGACCTGGAAAAGGTTTCCAGTCCCAGTGTCTGTTGAATTGTTCAAGAACCTTAGGCACAGATTCACTAATGTGACTGGAGATCAGGTTCATATATATGCATCTCTACCCTCCTGTACAATCTTCTTAGCTTGCCTCATTGCTAAATTGTTAAGCCTTTAGACTGCTCTCTTCGTTTGCACTGAATGAATGGTGCAGTATCTTCTCCATAAAACAGACCCCTTTGTTAAAACTAAGTTCCATGCAAGTTCCTAGTTGTTCTGCAGGGCCTTTACCCCTGCCCTCCTCCTGCCCTTCAGCACCATGGTTCTCACCAGAGTGCACCCCAGCTCTTGTCTGGTTCAGATTTCTCACACATTCTCTTGCACAGAGTGCATGTGGGAAGGAACAGATAATATCCATATTTCTCTTTAATGTAGTATGATGATGCACCATTTTGGTATAGCCTTTATTGTCTTTAACCAGATTAGTCTAGTTTTAAGATATTACTTCTCAAGAGAAGTAAGACTATCAAAATTGAGTTTACAACATTTGATGCATAAGAAAATATTTCCCTTTAAAGAACTGTCCAAGCTGTAGGCTGCCAGCTTCTCCAGGAGAATCCTGGGGAAACAGTGTACAAGATTTTAATAAGTTAAAGTAAACAACATCCACAGCCTTTCCCTCATCCACTAAGAGACTGACCTTGTCATGGAAGGAGATCAGGTTAGTCAGACAGAATCTTCCTGAAAGTTATTAATTGTCTCTTTTTCCTGAAGTATTGAGGAAAAAAATTGAAGTTATTTAGCCCCCTTAATATGTCAAGATTTTCACAAAGGTTATTGCTCATTTTCTAATAAATAAACACATAACTACGAAATGTAAAAGCACAAAATTTCACTTCATCTCCATGCAAGCTAAAAACATGAAGGAAAATAGTTTTTCTAATTTAACTAACCTTGAAAATCCTTAAAACTATAGTTTCAATTTTTTTAACCAATTGCTAAGGCAAATGCAGTATTAGGATTTAGTAATAACAAAGAAAACTATTTTCCTAGAAGTTTCAGGAGCTCCAAAGAATAACTTTTTGTCAGTGGAAGTAAAGATTGTTGCATCTAAAATAGTGGTACTTTAATAAATTCCAAAATATTTTAAGAAAAATATTTTTCCCTTGTCATATAATTAATTAATGAATCTTATCTTTCATGTAATTATACCATCCTCATTTATTAGTAGTATCTTGATGTGTTATACATATCTCTTTTTTTAATCAGCTGTTAGATATGTTCATAAAAGTTTGTGTCAACAGCTGAAAGTAACTTTAATTTGAAGCTCAGATTTAACAAAAATGATTTTGACAGGGCTTTTGTGGTATGCTGACATCCGTTTACATGAAGAAAATATTCTTTTAAGTCTCTCAACCTCTGCATATAGGAGAGATGCTCAAGTCTCTTAAGGAAGTTTGTGATCCTGAGTTGTTCATAAGCCAGTCACTCTGTATCTGTATTGTACTGGACAGCCCAGTACTCCATAAGGGTCAGTGAAGGTTTTAATAAAATCTGAACGTGTTTTGAGATCAATCTGTTTAACCAAAGCTTCAGGAACTTCCCTAATTAAGAACAAAAACCAAAAAGGTGATATACAGTTGGCAATATCCCCAGTGGTAATTTTAACAAGCTGCACTGCTTATGCTATGGGTAAATTCATAAAAGACTTCAGAGCAGTTTATTTTTCTGTCATATGTGACCTGTCTAAATGTATTTGCCTTCCTCCTGTAGCAGCAGGGTGACATCAATACAATACCTTGTCCTTGTCTGTATTGTCTTTAAGAAAAGATAATATAATTCTGGTATCAAATGTTTGCTAGAACCATTTTCATCATCCATCCTGCATTCGTTTCCTGTCACACCTGACAGTTTCCCATGAGCAACTGAGAAACTTCTGCATAAATTACCATCAGCTTGGTTGCTGCTATCATGCTGGTCCATGCAAATTTTTCTCTGCTCACCCTGAAGAGCACAGAGTGTTTGTATTTGAGGATATGAGGAAATGTTACTGTTGCTGTCACGGTCACTGTGAAAGTATGGGTGTGATTTGAGCAGTTCAACAATTCTTGAAATAATATTTGGGATAAGTATGAGTTACTGTCTCTGTTCTGTAAGCTTTGTGTACACACACTGCATAAGTTTCTGGTATTCTTCCCAAGATAGCTTGGCTATGCAAAATATATAACATAAAATCATATTTCTATACTGGACTTCTGAGTTTACAGGATAATCCTATGTGCAGTTTTTTGGGGAGACTAGAAAGGCTCTAGAAATAGATTTTAAATTTAAATTTAGATTTTTAAAATCAAATTGTATGTATTTGAGTACAATTGCCTAAAGATTGGAAAGAAGTAGGATTTCTTTGGTTTTAGTGTTTAATATATGTAAACTGCTCTTCCTTCTGACAGAGATTACAGGATTTTTTCTAACACAAGCTCACTTGGAAAATGAAATATCTTTTTGCAAATACAGCTTAGATTTAGTTATCCTAGGAAAGAGAATACATCCAGCTTTTGTCGTATGTTTTCTTCCTCTAACAAAAGACCTAGACATTTTCTGCAGCAATCCTGGTTTGGGAATCTCCATTGAAGTCCTGAGGTAGTCCTTTTGCTTCAAAATTTGCACCCAATCCTTGTCCTGAGATCAGGGAGATCCTCATGTTTTTTATAATGTTATTACAGAACTCTAAACACTTTTTTGGCAGGTAAGGTGCTCCAGCATCACAGCATATCAAAACCTGCACAATATTGGAGTCCTACTTTGTTAAAAGGTTGACAAACCCCAGCTGATAGTTTCATACATGTTGTCAACTTTTGGAGGCCATTAGGATACATTGGTAAACTCTTACACATTTTGGGAAAAAAGTGTGAATGCTTCTTTGATGTTTATGGTCAGGGTTCAAACTTGCAGCTAAAGAGGTTATTAAATGTCATTGAATAATGATCAAGTCTAATGCAGACTTTGTATACAGGGGTATATTTTTACCCTATAAATAGTCCCTCTTTTAAAAGAGGGACTGTTTGTAATTTGGTGGAAGACCAGAGAAGAACTAGAAGAATTATACAAAATATATAAAACATGAAAAAAACCCCAAAGTTAAAACCCTGTAGTGAGATTTATAAAAAGTGCAGTTTATTTAATTTAATGAATTTCTCCAATTGACAATTGGGTGACAAAGTTCTGTCTTTTCCTGCATGAAAAGACTTATGATATAGGCTGGCTTTTTAGCTGAACAAAATCACACATTACAGTAACTTGAATGCTAGACAAATTCAGAGAAGAAAAATTATTATTTTGATACCAAAGCAAGGATTTGTGAAGTGATTAAAGGATGATTTAAGGGATGATCTTCTATATCATTAAGGGATTTTCTATCAAGGGATTCTTGTAATCTCATTTAAATGTCTAGAAATGAGCAAGTGAAGTCTGAGCAGATCTCCTTAGGCTCTTTGGGAAAGATAACAGGTACCTTTTGAAAGCTGTTATCTTACTGAGCTTCATTGTCTGTTTTTGGATGGGAGTCAAAATGTATAACAAGGCAAAGAGTGCATTACATAGAAAAAGGCACAACAATATTGAAATGTTGAAAATGTACTAACATTCTACTGACTTTTTTTAATGGTATTTAAAAATACTGTGAGAAATTTTGCCACTTATTCATAGTATTTGGCAAAAATATCCTGCAGAGTATGCAACACCCAATATTCAGTACAATATACTCTAAATCCTAGTAGTTTTTTAAATATGTGGCTTTGGCCAAGTTCAGTAAGAGAACATCTTTGTGTTTAACTGAAACAAGAGGCAGAAAGATGCTTTATATATGAGCAGCCCTATGTGAGTCTGTTTTGCTGTATGCAAGCATAGCTTCTCCATTTTTTAGGTGAGGTAAACCTGCACTGTTTAGATTCCTTTCAAATATTTTTTAGATACACAAAATACTCAGAATATTCTTCCGCAAGTAAGAAAACTGCTCCACATCTTCAAGTACATCAAAAAGCCTCATTTTTTCAGTCTCTGTACATGTAGACATTTAAAGGTAATGCTAGTGATTTATTCTGCATGATACTTTGAGATGTACAACAGCTGAATGATGACCTGAAAGTTGTGTAAGCATTTGGATACATGCTTCTGGAAGACTAGCCATCTGAATTCTTTCCAAACCCAGACCTTTACTCTCTAATTGCCTTTTGTTACCCTCTTGCCAGTAGGTTATAGGTCTAGCACTAGAGAAGGTAAATCCACAACGCTAACTGTGCCAGAACAGCAAAGAGCAGCAACACATCATCGTTCACGTTCTGTGTCTCCTCACCGTGGTGACGATCAGGGCAGGCCCCGTTCACGTTTACCAAATGTGCCATTACAGAGGTAGGCATCACAAGTGAAACCCAACATGTGTTCACATTTCTATAGTGTGTCATTATTAACTTTTCTCTTGCTCAGGAATTTTTCACTATTTTAAAGCTTGGGTTTTGTGTTTGAATTTAGTGCAGTACTTGAACTTGATATATGCTTTTATTAGTCATTCAAGAGCACTCATGGGATAAATCATAACTTTGTAAGACTTATCTCTTTTTTACTCATATTTTCTCTGGGATTCCTCATCTGTGTACCATAATTAATACATAGGTTCAGAAATTTTTTTTCAGTCAGTGGCCAAATCTTCTATGAAGCCACTTAAGTATACTTGTATACTGGCATGTGTAAATTGCATAAGTTTTAATGCCATTTTTTCAGAAATCATGTATTACTAATTTGAGATTATAAACTTCCTTCAACCAGCTTGTACTGTGATCCATTGTTATTCATGAGAAAACAAGATTATCATACATATTTCTGCTTTTCAGGAGTTTAGATGAAATTCATCAAATGAGAAGATCACGTTCTCCAACTAGACACCATGATGCCTCCAGAACTCCAGTTGATTACAGATCCAGAGAGATGGATAGTCAGTATTTGTCTGATCAAGAAAGGTACACTGTCAGCCTGAACATGGAAAAAAGTTCAGAAACATCTTTGTCAGTTTGCCTAATTTTCAAGGTTTCATTAGAAGTGTGACTGATAGCAAAGAGGAAGGGAGAGAATTTATCATAATTGATTTATCTAGTGCAACTGTTAAATTATCTGTACCATTTTTTTTGGTAAAACTCTGTAGTGGGTTGACAGTAATTGCAGGTATCTAGACAAATGATTCTTGTCTGTTTGTCCTAGATATTCTACTGCACTTTCTTAAATAAAGCCCAGAGTTTTTTTGCTAGAAAGACAAACATCTTCATGTATGCCCTAGCTCTTCTTGTAATGTACCTGAATTTACCAATGGTTCTAGCCAGCAAAATACCAGACATGGATTCCTCCTAGCTGGGAGTTGGGTGCATGCTAGTTTGGATTCATATGCTTATGAATTTTGGACATCTATGGATGCAATCTCCCAGCATCTTATGTAACATTCTGGTGAACTTTGTACATTACCCAGGCATAGTAAGGATACTTGCAGTACTAGCTGTAGTGTGCAGAAATTTCCAGTCTTAGATGTGTGGCACATACATATCTCTCCCTGGAATACATGGAATGGCTACACCCCAAGAACACTTGGCCTCTCCTAGTAGGCCTCTCCTATACTGTTTTCAGGTATCTAGGAATGACATTCTGATCAAATGGAAGAAATTAGAATTTCTGTGTAGTTTATAGCTGCAAAAAAAGTTAGAAAGGTATTTCAGCTCAGCTGTTATGAAAAATAATGATGACAGTCACATAGATTATCAATCTTTATGGGATGTTGTTTACTTTAAAAAATCATATAGCTAGACTATAAGAGCAAATTTACCATTCAGATAAGTTCAATTGTCATAGTAATGTATTGATTTTTTTTTTTCTTGGCAGTAAGTAACTACTTTTAGAACTGAGTATAACAAAAACTTTCCCTATAATGCAGTAAATTTGATATGGAACATACATTTCATAGTGACGTGAATACATGTAAACATTAAACCATAAAAATCTCTGGAAATCTTTGGCCAGTTTTGAAGCAACATAAGGACTGAATGACAGATGGCTCTTGCAGTTAAGCTAGTTCAGTTTTCTATATAATCTTGCCTGTTTTACTTTTGTAGTATGGTAACATAGGTGTGGGAATTAATAAATTATTTGATACATTTAAAAATTCAAATTTATAGGCAAAAGGTGTGTACAGAATTGACTAAGTTGGATTTTTGTACTGAATTTTCCTTCAGAGGGGAATTAAAATAGTCTTTAAATATAGTAGTCAGATTTATAGTTAGGCTAATTCAAGTAATGTCCACTTGTTGCAATTTTTTTCTGTTATTTATTTTGGGCAGTTATATATTCAAAAGATTCCTGAAGATATTTATTGAATGGATTTCTTATTCATCAGATTTGAAAAGAAAAAGGCTTTAAAAAGTAGCTTTTATCAGTATAAATATAGACAGTTAACTGTCTAGAAATTTCTCTTTTAGTAAAGCTTCAAACCTAGACATAACTGGTGATATATGCATGGATTAGGTTTGGAGAGGATCTGGGTTTACACTGAGCTTTTTTTGAGGGTGACCAATGGGCTACTGGATTTGTTCAGAGTCTTCAGTTCTTTTCAGCGTTCGCAAAACTTTTTCAGAAATTGAAAGATCAGACATGAAGGATGTACATGGCTTATTTATAGGATTTAAAGATGGGTCCATGAACCTAGTGTTCTTGAATAATAATCTAGTCTGAAGTCGTCTCCTTTTCCCCAATTTCCATTTCATATTTTCCCCCAAATTTCATCAGTTGTGAAGGCTGTTTAATTCTGGCAGGTTTTGTCAGCTTTCAGTACAAAAGAATAGCATCATATGAATGATCCAAACCAAGTCTTGTTGAGAAAGATCCTCTGTCACATTAAGAATTAAAAAACCCCAACTTCTTTAAATATTATGTATTAGTATCAAGAGTAGTGTAGATATTATGTGTGGTGCATTTACTGAACCCTTCATCTAAACAAGTACATTCACAGAGACATCTAATATAAACGTGGCTTGAAAGCTGAGGAATTACTCAAAAATTTCATGCCAGCAATTACAGCTGCTGATTAGTTTTAATAGTTTTCTCAATGATCTGCTGCTGGTTCAAAATCAATAATTAATAATAATATAGGTCTTTGTAAAAATACTTACTACCACTCTCTTGCAGAAGCATCTGTTGCAATAAATTTCCAGTGGAACTTATTTGTCCACTTCAACAGTTTTATATATATTTATATACATATATACACACATATATGAATATATATAAACTGTTAGGAAAAGCTTTTTATTAAGAAATCATTGTCCAATTTTCAAGAGCATGGCACTTTTTGTTTGTTTGTTTGTTTCTTTTATTCCTAAGTAAAATCTATTAATTCTGAGTTAGAAAGCATTTTTTTGAGAATAATAATCTCTACTTTAAATGTCTCCCAAATCAGACTTAATTTATCAGAGAGCTGCATCCATATTCTCACAATATTGATAATCTTCTTGATGGATTCCTTTTTTTTTTTTTTTTTAGACTAGAAGATTTCATGGTGGATTTGTTATTTTATATCGCTTTTCACTATAACTTTTTTAATAGTGTTTGCATTGGGTCAATTACAATAAACACTCTGGTTTAGGAAAGGTAACTAGTAACAAAGTACCCTATGATTTAATGTGGACTCTGCATCTACTTTGCAACTCTAAAGAAAATAGTAACTTTTTTCCTAAAATCCATAGTTGATTGCAATTTGGAAACGTATATAAATTTTGTCAGTCCTATGAGCTTGTGAATAGAAATATGGTATAGAAAGAGAATTTAAAAATTCATTTCAACTCTAGTACATATTGTTGCATCAAGCTGGTGGCTACAGATGTAATTATATTTTAAATTACTCACAAGCCATTATTTCAAGCTGCCCAGTTTAGAATTTTAGATAAATAATGCCTGTAGTGTATCAATGAAATGGATCATTTTATAATGGCATGAAGTGTGAAACACAATGTACAACTGCTGCTTTATCTGTTTTGTAATATTTTCTCTCCTTTTTTTTTTTTTTTTGCCATAGTACTTCATGGGATTCCCTGCTTCTTTTAAAATTAGCATGTTTCCATGAAGCTTACCTTTGATTTCATATTTTCAATGATAGGAGTTTTGGAGCTTGATCTTTCTGATTGTGTTGAAGTGCATAAAACTACAGGCTTAATTCAAGGGATATTTCATATCACAGTCATTTATCATAGGCATAAATATGCATTAATTTTACCATCTTGCTGGCTATAGTATGTGTTTGGTTACAGTATAAGAAAAATAGAATAGATGGCTGATTTTCCTCAGTTTGAAAGCATAAGAAACACAAAGTCTGATGGTGACTAGCTTTTTTGTTTGTTTCTTTAGGATTGTCATTACAAAATACCTTTAAGAGTTATGAATCAGAATTTATGTTTGGCCAAACACAATATTTCAAATGAACATATATTTTTGATTTTCCCTAAAGGATGACTAGTTATTCTTCCCATAAATCAATCTGCAGTAAATCATTGTCAAACCTTCACTGCTTTTACATGTATGATTTTGCAGCTTAGGAAGCCACAAAACCCAACACAAAATAAACAGGCATTTTTCTTTTTTTTCCTAAAGCAGTTCTCCATTAATTAGTTCATGAGAAAGGAGGTTATTAGAAAACTGTATGCATTTTATGTATTTTTTTTGTCATGAAGAGCTCTGGAAAAGTAATTCTGAATTTTAAAGAAAAATATCACAGAAGGAGGTGCCAAACTAAAATGAATTTGCTGGAAATGTAGTTATTACATGCATTTTTTGACTCATATTTTTTGAGACATGCAGTCTTATCAGACTATCTATCTGGGTGAATGCTTCTCATTTCTTTTTATGTTTTCATTTGCTTATCATTGGCATAACCCATGTCATCTAATGCTTCATAACTATATCTGTTTCACTCACCACCCATCCTGTCTGTGCAGTGAGCTTCTTATGCTGCCCAGAGCAAAGCGAGGAAGAAGTGCAGAGTGCCTACATACCATCAGGTAAATACAGGAATGTGGGAATCATGAACACATCTGGTCAGTTGTCCATACTTTGTGTGCCCAGTGTTTTTTCCATGGTGGTATTTAGTCCCAGTAAATAAAGAACTTCCAAGTCCATTGTGATCTAGATGTCAGTTGTTCTTTTTTGTTTGTTTTAATTCAAATTCAGACGTGTGTATCTGTTTCTGAACCTCAGTAGTAAGGATTAAAGGAGTTGAAGAAACTTTGGTTTTGCAGTTGTATTTTGTGGTAGTTTTTCTGTCTAGTCACAAAAGTCCTGATCTCCCCATGCATGACAGCATTGTAATAATTTGAAACTTTGGGTTTTTAGTTGTTTTGTTTTCTTTTATTTGGATTTTTGTGTTTATATAACAGCCATGCACAATTAAACAACCTTTAGTTGTTGTGACACCTAATCTCATGCTGATATAGTCACTCTCAGAGGAATGAATACTGACTTAAAAGGGCCAACTGGAAGTCCCAGATTTGAGGTGTTTTGTATTACTTCATTTTGCATCTAAAAAATGTCCAATAAATTGAATCCACCTGTAAACTTTGTAGTTAGGGCTCATCTTCAGTCTTCATTAATCTCTTGTTTCAAAGATTGGAGCTCCCTGTCTTAACCATTCTCCAGTGTTATGAAACTAAATGGGACTGAAATATCTTTATCTAAAAAATCAAAGTCTGCTCCCCTACCCTTTTTTTCACTGTCTGTTAACCTTGTTAAAAATCCATGACATTGTGTAGAACATCTTTCATTGACAATAAGTAAATATGTGAGTTGAAGTAATTAACCATTCAACTAATTCAGCCAGGTAGTTGTCCTTTGTCCTTTCAGAATCTGGGTGTTGATGAGAGTTTTGTGTCAGTGCTAAATGTTTAAAATCATGAAATGTTAAACCATGTTGTCTAGTGCCATTATTCATTTATTTAATGTAGGATTTTTCTCTTACAAAGTACTGTTTATTTTTTTAAATTCCTTGGTTTGCTTTAATTTTCATCATCAAATTTGAAACAGTATTGAAGATACTATGATAGTGTTCTGTTATAAAGCAGTATAGTATAAAGTATAAAACTAAAATAATAAATATGTATGCTTTCAAAAAAATCTACATCAGTGAAGCTGATAAGTTTTTATTGTCAGTAGAAATATTTTCATTCTCATACTTCAGCTAAAAATGTTTCTCCCTCAAGATTTTAGGTTCTAGGTTTTAACTTCTTGTTATTTTATTGTTTTATTGTTTATTAGTTTATTGTCAGATAATAGCAATTTTTCCTGCCTCCTTTCCATGCCCTTTTTGCTCCATCTTCTGTAGCTTCACCCTCCTCCTGCCCCCAGGCCTGTGCTTTCTCCTTTCCCTCTTAAAGTTTATGATTATCATTATAATTTTTCAATTACATTGCATAAAGTCTCAATGAAGTAAATACTGCATTATAAACTTTTGGTGCACTATGCCCAGCCATTAGCTTTCCAATAGTTCTACAAATCTACCAAACCAGTCTGGTCAGAGCAAAAAGTTGTGCAAGGACAGTAATAGAGTTAGGTAAGAGCTACACTGAATTCAGAGCCTACAGCCCTTTCTTGCCTTTTTCTTCATTCCATTTATTGTTATTGTATATTTATGATCAAAAAGCCCAACAAATTCACCCTTTAAAAGTAACACTACTGGTATACTATAAAACAGGATGGCACTTTTAATAATATATTGAAGGTGAATATAGAAGCATTAGATGACAATAGATTGATACTTTTAAATTTAACTCTGACACTTATACACCCCAATTCCAAATAATACCCCAAAACTGGCAACATACATTCTTGAAAGAATAGTTTTGAAAAGAGTTTCAGCAAAATTTTTTTCTATACCATCTTCTGTCCTTTCTTATTTCTAGTAACCCAACATTTATTCATGTTAGCAATTTTATAAGGCTTTATCCTTGTTTTCTAGGCAGCTTGCTGAAAAGTGATTCAGTTAGTCCTTGAGAAAGCTTGAGCTTAAAATGGGAAAGAAATGTTAATGGTTTCATGTTAAATGAAAGAAATTAGGTAGTCCAAGCTACAAAGTTAAGATATATGGTGAGTTTAATGCACAAGTTTGAATGCTAGTCCTAGCTGTCCATCCTGTCTCTCTGTATGCAGTTATTGACTAATAGTAGAAATGGTGGAAAAGTGTGTACCTATGCTATAGATCATGGGTTGTCACATTCCATGTCTTAGATTGCCCCTACTTTGATTGGTAGTATCTACTTATATACCAGGATTGGCCTGATGATAGTAATTCCTTTATTCCTCCTTTGCAACGTTACAGTGACCTCTGATAGAAAAGTCACCCATTTAGGGTGACCACTAAACCTGTACCAGAAGGGTCAGAGCTCCTCAGTTAAGTTCCTCAGGATTTTTACAAACACTGATATTTCCAGGTAGAGAGTTGATTCATCTGTCTGTGACACAGCCAGGTTTCTAATGTTGATCCTGCTGTGTTTTGGTCCAAGGAATCAAAATGTCCTATCAGGACAGACTGATCTTGATGCTGCAAAATCCTCAAGCCTGCTGGCTTTTCTACTTCTCTGAGTAGTTCCATAGTTGTGCCCTCGTAGGGTATGTGGAAAATTGTTAGAATGTTGTTACTAACCTTTAGCCATTAAATGAGCATAATTCCCATTCAGCAGCCACTGCCTGCCTTTAATTTTTTCCCTTTTTAATTGGGTTGAGCTGGCTGATAAAATAAATATTTCCTTCTCTAAAATCTATGGTGATATTAGACAGTTCTCATGTAACACCTTAGTTCTGCTGTGCTAGCTGATGTAGTACCTCTCCTAAGTTTTTTATTAGCTTAAAGTTAATAACATTTAATTACTGCTAAATTTTGAAGCTGATACACCACTTTCAAAAGACTTCCACATTCAAAAAAGCCAGCTACTAATACATCTGTAATTAAATTTTTGATACTATATATCCCTGTTTTAGCAAGACTTTCATGCTTAGCTACTGAAAAGGTTAAAATCTCCAAGGCATCACTAAGAGAAATAAACAGTAAATTTAATATCAACTTAAAACCATCGGTATGTTTTAATTAAAAGTATCTATAAATGGAATATATATTACTTCCATTTCAAGAAAACATCTGAGCTGTACTAGTATTGGCATAAATTCATGCACTTTAGTAAGAAAAAGGTTAATACAAAAATTTTCCCCCAGATAGCTGTCACAGTACTTGAGAAAAACATATATGATACATCTACTCCTACAGCTATACAATATAATAGAATATTACGCATTTATTTTGTGGTCATTTATTTTATAGTTCTGATCAGTCTTGGCTTGCCTTTACCTGTCTTTTTATTTCTGGCATGTTTTTGTGTTGTCCTGTGTTCTTTTCTGACCCACCACATTCAAGAAGTTCTGTTAGGCACTATAAAACATTACCACCCAAGATGCCTTTACTAGAAAATGGCACTCATTGGAACCTCTACAGGTAAGAAGTGTTTAGAGGCCCCTTTAAGTAGTTAGCTTCTTTTTAAAAAATAAATAGACTTCCCTTGTTAAAGATAAAAATAACAAAATGTGTCATACATTTTTTTGACTGAGAGAAAAGGGATAACATCCTAAAATATTCGTCTAATTGTTTAAATTAACTCCTAACTAAACCAAACTACTGTTTAAATTAACTCCTAACTAAGCCAAACTACTTCTTATTAGTTGGAGTTGCCTTCACTGTTAAAATTATATGTTGTATGTTTTTCTTTATTACATTATTTTGTTTATGTATGAGATTTCTGTTACATTTTCATTTTGTTTAAATAATTTTAATTTACAAAGCTCAACTCTTCCTGCATGTGCTAAGACCAAATCCGTGATTAGACAGGATATTTCACTCCTTCATGATTGCCTTAATTCACGAATATCGAAATTTGGAGATGCTCTACTGGTTAGGTAAGACACTGAGGATTAATCCCCCTCCCTTGTTTGGTATCTAATATGGATTTTGCAGAATAAATGAGCTTCACTGTAAAGGGATTTCACATGACATATAGTGGATCGCATTCTTTTATGTTGGCTTAAGGCTTACTGCTGTTAATAAGGATAAAACTTTATTGTTTGGTATTTCTCATTCCACTTTTCTTACCAGTGGATGCTGTTCTGTCTCATTCAGTTTTAAACATTTCAATGATAATTGCAAAAAAATTCTAGCAGCCTTTTGTTCACTTTTTATTTTCTAAACAAATCCTTCCACTATCATCCAGTCAACTCTTTTATGTTTTCCTAAATTAAATCATTGTGATTCTACATTTTCTGTAAAGAGAGCATTATTTTATGAGTTAATATCTAACATTGTATTCCTTTCTTTGTTTTCTTTTTCTTTCTCTTCTACCATTGGATGCAATGCACTGGCACTAGTGAACTGCAGCCCTCCCTTGACAGGGCTAGGAGTGCTAGTACCAACTGCTTGAGACCAGATACTAGTTTGCATTCACCAGAACGAGAAAGGTATAAAATAAAAACTTATGAATTTCTTGTCATCTGTGCTGGTGATCTTTATAAGTTTTGTTTTTCTTCATATGAGTATTCCACATTCTTGTACATTCTTGTCTGCTTTGGTATTTGTAGACATTTTTGCTCCTATATTCATGTATGTCATGTAAATTGTGTGTTGGAGTTTATAACTGCTTCTGGCTACTTCCTTTATTTTAGTTCAAGCTGATGTTCATGTTTACAAAAGTCCTCAGTATGCTGATAATAGCATTGCAGTGTTAAGTATTTTGAAACTACCACTTGGTTGTGAATCTTCATCATCATTTGCTAAAAAGCATTACATCTGTTTCTTGCTTGTCCTGTGGGCTGCTAATAAAGCGGTGGCATAAATTAGAAAGTACACCAAAACTCTCACATTTCAAACCAGAACTGTATCAATAGTGATATATTTTTTACAGAACAGCCAAACATCATTGCTTTCTTTAATCTGCTGCATCTGCTATTGCCAGGCAGATAATGGCATTAAGGGTTTTTTTCTCTGATATAATGTTAAGGTTCACATAAGTCTTAAGACATGTTTACAATTTAAATGAAATATTATTGAGTCACATACATTGTGCAGGCATGTTATGGGTGCTTTCTGTACTTTTACAATTACAATAGCTTGATTCAAAATTTTAGGTGAATCAAATACTACTGGTGTAAAAAGGGTGATTCCACAAGAGAACTTTTCATCACTACCCATGTTTTTGGGTAAAATTATATTAAAAATAATAACTAAATAAATAATATTATATTATTACTATTATTAGTAATATAATTATAATAAATTAATTTATAAAAATCATACCACTTAGAGTGAGATTTTAGGCTCACTAAGGGCAAGAACAGGCTCCATTTGAGTGGGAACAGGACAGAATTATGATTTCATCTGTGCAGTATGATTACTATTTAACTAGTATGGAAGTTGATAGTGCTTTTTCAGTCAATACACAGTGCGGTGGTTGCAACAGTTGTGTTCTTTTCTTTATTGTGGGACAGGATATGTGAAGGAAGGCACTAAGAATGCACTTTCCTCTTTGAGATAGGATTTTGCCTGAGTATTTTGTTTATAATTTACCTTTCCTTTTCCCTACTTCCTGCTGCTCCTTGGTTGGAACTGTGCTCTTCTTAAGTTACGCTTTTGTTGCCGAGAAGTGACTAATGTTTTGCTGAGGTATCTCTGATGGATCTACAGTAGTTTGTTCCTTTTTAAGTCTGAACTCAAGACATTACAGATAATATGAATATGGTTATTAAAACAAAAATATTCAGCTGACATAGAGCCAGTCAGAATGAAATACAGATATTTTTCTAGATCTTTTAAAAAAACATTGTAGCATCATATTAATAACTGAGTGCATACATATATACAGCTGCCTTCATCTACAAGCAGGTTACTTTATGTAATTGCATATAAACGTGAGCAGTGTGTTCTGTACTTAATTCAAGATGCCATCCATCAAGTTGAATGTTCAATGAAACAGTAACTGGTAATTATAAACTATCTAGTAAAACTTTTATACTCAAAACTACATCTGTCCTGATGTGCAGTAGTTTTATTATGTCTTTAGAATTCATGTCCAGCAACCTCTGTCCACTGGGCACTGTGCAAAATCTGCATACTTTTGGGTGAGCTCGTTTCAAAGGAAAGTGTTTAGTCTCTATTAATGGCCTCTGTTGCTACTAAATAGGTGGTTTTGCCAAATCATAAGTGGGTCTGATCCAAAAAAATTTACCATCACTGTGAAAATTTTTCTTAGCTTCTAGAAGTCCTAAATCAGAGGTTTTGACTTGGGATCCTTCATCTCCTTTGTTAAAAAAATTCACATTCAAATTTTTCTTAATAGTTTCATTGAAAATAATAAGATATGTGTGACTTTGACAGAGAATTTTTCTTCCTTTCTTGTGACATAGAAGATTTTCCTATGCAGCCCAAATTTGGGAGGAGGATTTTATATTTAATAAATAAACTCCACCAAATAATCCTTTTGTTTTGGCAGAACATAAATTTTAGATTATTTAATTCTTCTCTGTTTAATGTGGAATCTTCTTACACTTGAACATGAAGTTAGTCATCAGTTGCAGGTGATGAGAGAGGAGTCTTTAGTCTGAAGAATACAGAATTAAGTTCAGGATCTGTAGAAAGCATTTTGGTTCTGTGCTGGACAAGATAAGAACAAAAGATTTAAAATACAGTAACACAAGTTCACTTTAAGTGGTAGGAAATTGCTTTTGAAAGTAATTATAATGAAGCACTAAACACAATGAATAGACAAATAAACACAATGCAATAGACAATATGGAAAAGGTTGAGTTCATTACTGGAGACTTAGAGGAGATGAGACCCTTGTCAGGTCTAGAATTGGTCCATCAAAGAGAAACACTCAAAGGTTTTGTGAAGTCCAATCTACAGCACTTTATCAGTATATTTGAGAGACTTACGTTGAAGACATTGTTAGTTGTTTTCATGTTCTTTCTTCTTCTTTCTCCCCTCCCTGCATGACAGCATTGTAGGTTTTATTTAAAAGTCTAGACTTCTAAATACATCTTTGTATATTTTCTTTAACAAAATTAGGAATATACTTACCTATGGAAAATTGCTTCTGCTTATTCCCCCTAACCTCTTGACTCAGAGGATATGGATTAGATTATATTTATATTAGATTATACAACAAGTGCTAAAATAAACCACTTTTCAACAAAATGGTAGTAGAGCCCTATTTCTCTCTGTCACTGATTTGCTGGAAACAGTTTTTATCCTTGAACTTTATACAATGTCATTCATGTCATTTGGAACAGTCAGAGTAGTTACTGGTTTTTAAGACACTGCTTTGCCAGTAAAAATCATTCTGTTGACTTGCTTATACCAGCAGAAAACAACTTTCAGCTGTATATATGAATTTGTGATACGAAAGACTAGTTAGTTTCAGTATAGCAGAACCAAAACAATGAAGACAGAATTCCTTTTCTCCTCCTATAAGTTCCATCATTTGACCAAGAATTGTCCATATAAGTTGACTGGCAAACCTTGCCTTGACACAGGCCTGAAGCTTTTTGTTAAATGGACTGATTTTGTACAGAGTTTAATCCTTCATGTATTTCTCTTTTGCACAGTGTACTCTAGGACATTCAAAAATGTTGATCCCCTACTAATACCTCTATGCAGTGCACCATGCCTGCCTTTTTTTTTTTTTTTTTTCTGTTCCCACCATCTACCCTCTATTTATTCCAAGCTGTTTTGTTAATTAGGTTTTTTTTCCAAAATTATTCTGTGGTTTAAGTTCCTTTGATGATCTATAAGGCAGCTTTAAGTTTATAGTATGTCCTCTGTGGCCATTGAAAGTGTTTTTCCTGCTACTACTTCATTATGCTTTGGGTTTTTTCATTATTATCCTTTTCATTGTGTCTCAAAATTTCTTCATTTTTCCTTGTAAATTGGGTGCTGTTTATTTAGAATGGAGAAATTTCTTTTCAACACTCAGTCTCCGCTCAGGAAAACACCTAGACATGAGGTTCAAGGGCAGACTCTGAACTGATTTAGGAATGGTTTCTCATCATAATAGCATGATTTAAGATTGCAGTCAGTGATAGTTAATTATATGTAGTGTGGCTATTATTTACCCTCTAATTTTCTGCTGTTGCAAGCAGTTGTTGTATGTATTAGCAGTTAGCCCAAGAACAGTTGCACTGATTGGTACTTCTGGTATGCTTTTGGCCTGAGACATCACTTAGTGGAGATGTGAGCAAATAAAACTGAGGAGCACAGCCCAGGGATTAGGTCATGTACCAGGGTCAGCAAACCTGCAAAATACAGCCCCACAGCTGTGTTAGATTTGTTCTGAGGTGCTTCACTGCAGGTGGAATCAAAACAGGATCTTTGCCATCAGCTAGTCACTGTTACCTAAACAAGAGACAAAGCTCACCAGTTTCCTGTTACCTAATCATAAACAGATCCCAGGGAGGTTGATACAATTAAAGCTTGTCTTGATTTCATGTTGATTTTTTATATTGCATGCCCTTAACAGTGATGTCAAGTACCCCCATTTCCATTTAAAATAATGTACAGTGAAATAACTGTTTGCATTAGGTCTGTGACATACTGTCTTTCTGGTTCTTTCCAACCATGTAAAGAAATAGGTAGTTACATGTTGGTGTTGTACTGTGGCTAACAGTCATTCAGCATTCAATGGAAGGGAGCATGTTCCAAAAATTCCTGCTGAATTATCTAGTTAATTCTATCAAATGCTCTTTAATATCTGTAGTGGATATCAGCATATTAAGGGCTTTGACTGAGTGCACTGATGCATTAACATTTTCTTTAACTCTTGCTTTGGAGAGAAAAAGAAACTAACTACTAACAACCTATTTGCTCTTAAAACATCTGAAAGACCTACCTAACTGTTCAAATAATGCTCATGTCCCTGAAACCTTTGTTATTTGCATGTTCCATAAATCAAACCTGTTTCCTTATTACACGGACTGGAAGAATGCCTCAGAAAGGGAAATATTAGATACTTGTGCTGATTTTATGCAAACGTTTTGCTAATTGTCAATAAATCTGTTTGTTTTGGTATTGTAAATTGTTATGTGTACGTTTGTTGCATTACAAAAACATGGCATCCCAAAAAAATCAGCAACATCAGTCTATAATATAGTATATATAATTCTTAATTGAATGAGCTTTTTCAAGAAAAGGATCACATAATACACCGGTTTTCATTCTCAATTCAGGTCCTTTTTGTTGACTTTAGTTGTGTAACATAATGTACTGGCATGTACTGCAGGGGTAAAGAGAAATGAACAGAAGAGAAAGATGGCTGCACACACTTTCAGTATATGTTATCAAATGATGAAAAATGACCCCAGTTCTTGTACATAAATGTGTGTAGCTTAGTTTTAGCTAAATAATTTACTTGCATACTTTCACTGCATTCCAGAAAAGGGTGACTTTATGCCCTAGAACTTAATAATCCTACATTTTTACTGAGATTACATTTTTCCATGCAAATAGCTAGGAGAGGTGGGATTAGCAAAATGCCGAGATAATGACCATCATGTGGTCTTTAAAAGTATTTTCTAATTTGGGATTGCAGCTTCCTACACAAATGACAGGCTTTTAGGTAGCCTAGCATTTGAGACTATTTGAAAACTTAATGGTACACCATATATAAGATTTCTTTGGACACACCTTCTCTTCATTTCAGGTGTGATGTTTCTGCATTAAGCAGCCTTAAGTAATGTATACTTGGGTATTAAATTACACACTTTCATTACTTTTTGGGGTATTTTTCCAGTCCCAAATCCCATATATTTAATTTTACCACAAACTAAATATCGTATTTTTTTCCTGTTTTATTGAACGGGCAAACAGGGGTAGATGGTCCCCCTCCCTAGAGAGGAGACGACCTACTAGTCCCAGGATTCATATCCAGCATGCATCTCCGGAGGATGACAGGTACTAGTCAACTCCTCCCAGTTGAAAAATGGTTTACTGCATCTTGCACTCTCAGAGGAGTACACTGAAATTTAGAAGTGTGCATATATGTGGAGACTTACAACCTCCAGAAGCCCAAAATAAAGCAGCAGTTTAGATATCATCTGTGTTTTGTTGAGCTGTTACAAAGCACAGAAGAATGGACATCTTTTCAAGTTTTCTATTTGTCTGAATAGTCACACGACACAAAATATGATGTCTGATACAACAGGACATCATCTGTGTTAATGTTCTTTAGTCTGTTTTTACCTGCTTCTGCAAATGGTGCTGGTGCTTTCACTGTGGTGCTTTATAATGTGATAAATACTTGTTGTAGAGCATATTCTTGTGTACGTGTTTGTTTTCGTTGATTTTGGTTTTCATTTCTACAACAAATTTTTCCTAATGGGAAAAAAATCCCACAGGCTGATATGTTGGAGGTCTTGGTAATAGTTTCTAGCTGATGTATGTAAAAATTGGCACTGTTTGTAAATTCTGTCCAAATCAGGATGGAGCAGGTTTTCCTAATAAGGTAGGTTTTGATTATGAACATCAGGGCTCTAAATAAATTTTTATGCTGAATATCACCTATGATTAATAGAAGCACATTTGTTTTTTACTTCTCATGAGCTTTCTAATCACATGTCTTTTAGTATCCCATTGCTTTGGCAGCAGTAATTTTTTTGTTATTTTATTTCCAGATAGGCTTTATTTTAAGAGACATTGTAATTTATATTTAAATGCAAATTCAAATTTTTTCTTTCAGTATTTTGTATTACAGTAAGTGACCAGATACAGCTTAATGTAAATACAGGTTAATATAAATAATCTGTTCATGAACTTACAAAGTTGCTCTTAAACTGTAAGACTGAAATACCAGTGGTGCAAGTCTTGACCTTCTGCTAAAGTCTACCCACATTACTGATATTTGTACTGTGATTTATCTTGTTTGCTTGATGCTGGAAATATTCCACTCATACCAGGTGGGAAGAGCGTAACTGTGTGTGGGTAGTATTTCATTTTTTAATTCGAGTTAAACAGTATTGTAAATTACAAAATTAAATTAGTGAAACATCATTTCAAAGCTGTCCTCCCTTACAGATACTGCATTTCCAGAAATTTTGCCAACACATCCCTTTGATGGGACTATTAAGCTATTAAGAGTTTACAAGTATACTTTAAGTCTTTCAGGCATTTTTAAGTAATTTTGGTTCTCATTTCTTGAGTCAATGGAAAGATTGCCTTTGACTTCAGAGTATCAGACTTAAAAAAATCAATGAAATGAGATATGGCACTAAATTCTCAGTGCCAAATAGTAAGGCTTTTTATATAAGCTGAAATTTTGTGAAGAAAGGCTGAAATAATCTAATACCCACCAGCAAACATTTTACAATGAAGCATCTGTAGGATATGGAATCTGTTACGGGGAAGTTTTGAGATGGATAAACAGCAGTCTGATTTTCTATGTGAAATTGGCGCCTTCTTGTGTTTCTAAAAGTCTTGCATGTAATCTGGTCACCAAAGCCCAGTGATGAGCAGTCAGGCACTGATGAACACAGAAGGAATTTAAGCTAACCTCAATGCTGATGAGCGTTTGCAGCCTGCCAGTTCCAGGATTTTCTCTGACATTAAGATATGTTCTGAGAACATTAAGTTTTTTGCATTGCATATCTGTAGAGAGAACATCAGTGAGGGAATCAAAGGTGCTTTACCTTTGTTCTTTACTCTGTAAGTTTGCATTTGTTCTGATCAATACTCATGTTTATTGCAGTGGGCCAATACTAAGTTCAATAACTTAAGTTTTTCTAAGAAATGCTTGTATCAGTTTGACAACTGAAGTTGGGGAGTGACTGATGGATCAGCAGGGATAACAAACTAACTGCTTTTGAATCATACTTCACAGATTAATTGACTTTAACAGACTCCATCTTACTCTTCATTTGAGTACATTACAGATTTATATTACAAATGGGTCTAATTTGCATATAGAGTGCAATCAAGATCTATTTCTGAATACGCTTCTTAAATCTGTGACTTATGCACTGTTTCTAATTTTGATAAATTAATTTTTTTCAACGTATTTATTTCTGATGGTTATTAACATAAATTTTGATAAAAGTTCTGGCAAGATTGTTCTTCTGGAATTTGTTCACTTGCCATATTAGGAAGAAGTGACTCCTTGATATTTTGATGAGATGAAGACATGAGTTATATATTATTTCAGTATTAAAAATTTACAAATGTTTGGTTAGTATGTATTTCTATAAGATATTGTAAAGGATTTTTTTAAATTGAATTTGATAGCATAATTCCTTGAAAGTTTTTTGGTTTTTTCTATGAGAAATTAGAAAGTCTAAATTTCTAAGGTCTACAGTGTAGTCAGTGGGTATCTGGAGAACTGTGAAATTGTAAGTGATGATAAAAACAAGGTGAATGAAAGCTGAGCATTTATTGGTAGGTGAAAAAATTTTTTCACACTGTTAGTTTGAAAAAATCTGTGCATAATATCAGCATATAACCAAGACTGGATAAAACAAGCTTTTTAAAAAGGGAATTCTCATATTTTTTCATTTAAGAGAAGTAGCTTTTGTCAGCTATGTGTGCACGTGTAAGAATGCTTGTCCCAGATTTGCCTGAAGCCAGCTGCAGAACAAGTGCCCTCCTGGTACTTGCAGGTACCATGCAGATCCAACCTTTAAGAAAACTTCAGTAAAAGTCAGGAAGAATTGAGCATGACATTCTTGGTGGCTTCAAGGCTACATAAAGTTACTACTCACTGCAAACCACTGAGGGCTCTTGTACAAGACAGTAATAAATAACTTAAAAATACCAGACACTGAATTGTATAAAAATGTTACGTTTTCATTTCAGAAGTAATAATTTTTAATGTCAGTAGGAATATTGTCAAATTTCTGTGAGTATATTTGTTGACACAGATCTGTTAAATATACTGAGGCACATAGAACTTTGGAACATGAACAGTAAATACCTTTTCTATATAGAAAACCATATGTAGTTCTTGTCTATATAGGACATATATTGTTCAATGATTTGGTGTGACAGTTGGAAGATTTATGATCTTAGAGAGAAATTTTAGCCTTTCCTGACCCTAATGGAGGTATAGATGCAAATATATTACAAAACTTAGATTATTAGTGAACCACAAATTTTGCTGAGTTTTCTCATCAAAATCCAAACTTGTTATTCAAAAAAAATTATTCCATTCATAGATCTTATAATATATTTCATTCAAAACTAATAATAAACCAACAGGATAATAATATTTTTGCTAGTTTGAAAGCTGTGAACAAATTCTGCGACTTCAGCAGAAATTGAAATACCATAGAAATTCAGAAATATTCCTATATACTTTTTATTAAAAAAAATTCTGAGTCAGTTATTCTACTTTGCTCTTGAATTATTGCTAATTGTTACTGCAGCAGACTATGTGGCAATAGAATATGAAGGTTTCATCAAAATACATGAAATTAGGAAATTTACTTGCATTTTCAGGAGAATTTCAAAATATTATGACAAACTATGCATCTTTGTAATCAAAGAGGTTTTTTATATGTTTATATATTCTCAAGAAGTATAATAGTACCTATTAAATAACAGTACCTATTAAATAAATAACCATTCAGCATATAAAGTATAATGGTTTTTAAAAATACTGTTGTGGCTTTCATTCTAGAATTCATTACATCTTAGACATCTTTGATCTTACATCTAAAATTTTTGATCTTACATCTAAAATTTTATAGTGTTCGGAATAGGTAAATGAGAATTTCAGCTTTTTTCAATAGATAGTGACTTAATGCTTTTTGTTTATATATTTGACTGCATGTCTCCACCTTCACTGCATGTGACCATCTCTCTGTTTCTGCTCATTCCGTCCAAATTCACGTCCATGTTTCCAAATATTGTGAAGAACAAGGACGCTGGAGTCTTGCATTCCAAAACAGGACAGTGTAGACCACCTAAGTGCTAAACCTGGAGCAGCACAGAGGTATCCTTATTTACTCAAATCATAGATCAAAGTAAATGAGGTATTGGTTATAGTATATCCTTCATATGCTCTGCATACTTTCACACATTTTATTTTTTTCTCCTGGTTTTATGTACAAGTACATATATGCATGTATATCATTCATGGAAAATATTTCTTTTCTTCTATGAAGTATGTTTAGGAAGTAAATCAAATGTTGAGCTAATTGGAAATGTATACAACATCATCTTAGCCAGAGGGAGGAAACAAAAAGGAAACTGATTTTAAATAATTTCTAGTATGTGCTGCTCTCCAGGACAGCCCTGAGAGCAGAGAAATAAGTGTACTCAGCTCATTAGTGCTGTGTGTTGCTGTGTTACTTAGCAAAGCACGTCCTGCTCTTAGCTTTTCCATCCGACTGAAACTACTCACTGTGCTCTCTTCATTGTATGCAATGTTACAATCTCGGCAAGCAACATAAGGAGTAAGAGAAATTAAGCCCCAAACAGAACCAACTAAATGGAAAATGAAGAGGGTGCCATAATTTGAATGGTAATGCTGCTGCATACAGTGTATCTAGCCATAAGAACTTTGCTAACTGTAGGGGTAGTTTTAAGAACTTTGCTAACTGTAGATTTTAAGTAAAGCTGAAGCATTTAATATGTGTGTTTTTCTCTGTATCCACTGTATATTTGTCCTGGTAAAGGAAAAAAAATTGAAAAACAATGAGAATATACAAAAAATAAATCTGAAAAAAATAGATTGAAGACAAAAGGGATTTCAGATTTTAATCTGACATACTATTTTTTCTGAGAAAATACATTTTTTAAAATCCAGAAAGCATCAGGTAATGAACTCTGCTCATGCAGATAGCATTTTGAAATTTGCTGCAGTGTTTTCTTTGTTGTGGAATCTACTGCATCACAATAAAATGCTTATCAAATATTGCAGTGGGTAAAAATAATGAAAATGCACTATGATTATGTTCCTTGGGCATAAATTGGTGTCACAGCTGTTTAGGTCTCTTCCAGTTCAGGCGCTGGATTACACTTTATAAGCACAAAGTTTTAAAATGAAAACATACTATTTAAAATATTTTTTGTCTCTCAGTTTTGCCCACAGTAATTTACGTAGCCTAATATATGACATTGATTGTATCATTGCAAGATCTTTCATGTATTAAAGTTTGTCAAGGTTTCTAGTCTAGGATTGAATAATTGTCACTCCCTGGTTTTATCACTCCTCAAACACTGTATGTACTTTTTCTTCTGGAAAAATAATACATATTGGTGATTTTCTGAGGTTTAAAGTAGTAAATCCTATATTGTAAATGCTAACATTACTATGGATAGTACAGAAAATTTTAGAACAAAAGGCTTGCAGAGATTTACATGTTATATTTATAGTCCTGGGTAATAATGGTGAAATGTGGCTTTATCTTTGTTCTTATATGTGTAGACTCCTATTACTCTTCATTGTTCTTATTTAATATCAAAGTGAGTGCTTAGATTGCCTGAGATAACTAGTGCCTCATTATCCAAATGTCAGATGAATTCTGTAAAAGATTTGTGTAGGAAAGGAGTGAAGGAGTGAAATGATTTCTAACTTACTTACATTGATTAGGAAGAAAATAGAATTGGTTTAATCTGTTTCTAAAAACTTTAAAAGGTAATAGAATGAGATTTTTGAAAAAACAAGTTTTTTAATAATATAGTGACAACCTTTTTAAAATCTGCTACAATGCGGTATTTGTTTTGCTTTTGAAATTTAGATTTAAAAGCAATTTTTAAATAATTTAAACGTTCAAATAGAATTTTTGGTTCTTTCTGCAAGGATTTTTTCCTGCTGTGTACTCTGAACTTGTTTCTCATGCTGTTAAGAGATGACTTATAGGGCTATGAGGAGTTATTGTTTCTAGTCAAATGCAGGCTGTGAAGTTGAAACTAGTTGCAGGCTCAGTCAGGATTAATGTTTTCTTCCCTGTTTTGGTACCTCGTAAGCTGCACACCATGAACCTCAATCAAATCTAATTAATGCAATGTCTCTTAAACCTCGACTTCACCAGCCTGTTTATGATGATAGTTGTCACTTTCTCATCTGTCAACCATTTCTTTTATTACCTTTGTAATACATGAATAAATAATCTTCATATTTCTGTATTCTTTTTCTTCTTTGTTTATTTCTTTTCTGACATGTCACTTCACAGGCAGTCCAGAAAAGTGGAAAGATATAGCAGCCAAAAACAAACTAGGAAAGGCCCTGCAGCTGAAACAGAAAGGTAGGACTGTTGATTGATGTGTAAGCATCTCTTATTATCAGTCTGATTCCAGGGTTTGGAATATACCTCTAACATGACTTTTTTAGAATGTCTATGACAGTACCAAAAGCTATTTTGCCATATTTTATGGTATTAAATATTTTGTATCTCTATCATTAGCACTTTGTTCCATACATATGGGATTTTTCTTGCATCGTCCATCATTGCAGATAAGCTCAATGGCAAAGACTAGAAGTGTTTTTCTGCACTTTAACACTAATTCTTTTTTTAAAAAATCCTTATTTTACATTGACTTTGTAGATGAAAAACCACAAATATAAATTGATAGATAGCCATAACAAATAATTCAAAATGTCTCTGATCAAATGAATTTCACTTTAAAATAGAAAAAAATTAAGTTACAATTTAAATGTATCTTTGCATAAAATTAATATAAAAACTGGAACTTATTTGTATTAATTGAATTTCTCTGAATTTTTATTGTCATTGTATCTTTTAACTTCGATGTTACAATAGTTTGGGGTTACATGTCCAAATTCTTAAGAAAAAGTGAAAAAATAAAGATATATACTGAATAATAAGTACATCTAGTTAAGTTTTTGTGCTGGTTTGGAAGCAAAACCAGTGAAAGACTCCAAGTCAGAAACACAATTTAATAAGAGGAAAAGAAAAGAAATAAAAGAAAGTAAAATAAAAGTAATAGTACAAAAAAACCACTGACAGAGTCAGAATACAACCTGACACCCTGTTAGTTAGGGTGGTAGTGGCAGTCCAGATGAGATGATCTTGTCGAAGCAGTGATTCCTGTAGAAAGGTCTGGTAGCTCTTGTCTCCTCTGGGAGTCCAGTGGATAAAAAGCTGCCTGTGCTGTCCCAAACCCTGGATTTATCCAGGTGGGAATGCTTGGCTCCTCCCCCTGGGCAGAGCATCTCCCAATGGGCTGAGCTCATTCTATGAGTCATGCAGTGGGTCCTTGATAGCCCATTAAACAGAGATAACTCCTGGAGGGAGTTATCTATGAGTCATGTGGCAAGGCATTGTTAGGCTCGTTAACAGAAGATAAGGAAAACACTGCCCCACCTTGGCTCCAACGGCTCATGGGGATAGAATACAAACCTTGGGCACAATTTTACATTGTAACCTAGGACAGTTTTAAACCCTGTCTATTGACTGAAAAAAGACCAGTGAGGAAGGATGAGATTCTGCTTTTGTCAGAAATTGATTTATGTTATTTTCATTCAAAGAGGTGGAATGTACATCTCTTTACATTGGGAGAGCTTAAAACTTCCATGAACAACACAGACATCTCTATTTTCAATGAAAATTCACATTATGTAGCAAGACCTCAGCACTTTTCTTTGGTTTTGCTACTTCCAGTCCCAGATTATTGTTCCTGATCCAAAAGCAATAGCTACATTTTCCTTGAGTCAGATGACTCTGTTTTCACAACAACGCAGGTGCTTATTTAATTTGAGTCGGAGAGATTATCTAAATGATGTCTGAAATCCTTGCTATGATTGAATCAGGAACTGTTGTGCCATGGAAATTACTAAAATCTTTTTTTTCCAATGTTTTTTCTGAGTTCTAAAAAGTAACTACTGATGTCCAAGGGGTTTGGCTCTGGGTAATTCAGCAATGAAACCAGGGAACAAGAGCATAGGGAAACATGAATTGTACTTCTTTCTTTATCTCCACAGAACACGTTGTATGCTTCTGTTTCCATAAAATGATTCACTAGTATTAGATGTGAGACAAAAATGTTTCAATAAGTCTGAATGCTGTAGTTCAGTATTCCATCATGGATGTAATATTGCATTAGTGCCAGAAAGTTTTGATAATAGGACAGGCAATGAATTTTTCTGTCAGATATTCCCGGGCATTGGGAAGAGACTGCCTGAACAATCTCTTTTTGGCCCTGATGTTTTAGGGGCCTGCTACCGTGTCTTTCTAGAAGGGGACTTCCAGCCCCACGAAGGACTGAGCAGTCAGCCACTAGGGGAAAACACCACACTCGCTCCAGGTCGAGTGAGCAGGCTAGTGTCACACCCTTAGTCGAGTGAGCAGGCTAGTGTCACACCCTTATACTTTGTACATCTCCTGGCATCTGGAGGCGTGGCGCTGCCTTCTCCTCTTATGACAAGGTTGCTATTATGTGTCCAGCACAGCTTTCATGTTCTGCCTCCAAGGTTTCAGTGTGGTGTTGTACTCTGAGCACACATGGCACATTCAGTCATTCTAGCACCGTAGATTATTTTCTCTTAGTGATATTTACACTTCTCCTGTATCCTTTATGCCACCTATCTTCACCATCCAGATGGCACTTCTTGCTGATGAACTTAAATAGTTATGCAAATTAAGATTAGAAGACTGGCTGTGTCTCATCCTTCCATTGTTGTGTTTTGTTCTGTATCCATATGAAAATTATCAAAGTATTTTTCTTAAAGACTGGGCAGAAAATCACATGTTGTTCACACAGCAAACTGATCTTACAGGCTAAGAGAAAGTTGGTTGATCTACCTTATGAAAGTCAACAGTACTTTGAACTTGCACAAATGTGCTACTTAAAATTACAAATGATCTACTTGCAACTGGATAAACAGTGCTTATCCACTATAGTGAGTGACATTACTGTAACTGGCAAGGGCATTTCACAGTAAGCTCTCCTCAGTGATCTGCTGCTTCTCATCTTTGTTCTGCTATCTTAAACCTTTTCCCTATAGTTATTACCGGTGCCCGTACTTATTTTAAATGTTAGTCTTCCAAAGCTATTTGATGCATTATGCTCTGAAACTGTATCTGTGAATAAGACATCAAGTAGCCAAAATGTTTTGAAACAGTGCTAGCTAGAATTCTGCAAAGTCATTTAGGATATTTACTTAGACATGAATATTAAAAGTCTTGTGCATGTTTTGCATGCACACACAGGTATACTTGCATGCACACACAACCTCCCTTCCCCACCCCAATACAAAGGTTGAAGGTGTTTTTCCTTCTTTGAGTTCTGGGAAAAAACTAACACTATCCTTTGGAAAGAGATACTTGCTGTCCAGTGGCCTTGTGCAATTATTGCATCAGCACAAAGGGAATACTAAATTTAATAAAACATAAAAGTGGCATTCTATATTGCCTTTGTATGAGTGCAGGAGAAAGTATATAAATTGTGAGTAATAATCATAAGTGGCTCTTAGAAAACTGCTTTTCATTTAAGGGTTTTTCACTATTACTTTATCAAAAAATACCCCAAAATGACAAAAAACCCAAACCATAACAAACCCACAAATAAATCAATTAAACAAACAAAAGGAAATAATTTCTCTATAGCTGAAGGTAGTTAGAGAAATTAAATGTAAGGCCTTGTAAGTTGACTAGGGATCTAGACCTGAGTATGTGCATATGGCATAGATCTAATGCAAACTTTTTCAAACCCATCTTCAGTACATCTGCAACCATATTTGTGTTTAAAATTCAGAATATAAAATGTCTCATCATTTGCCTTATTTTGCTTTTATCTCAATTTTATTTGCAGAACACATCAGCAAGGAAGTCCCACGCAGTCTCCTCCTGCAGACACCTCCTTCAGCAGTCGTAGGGGAAGACAGCTACCACAAGTTCCAGTAAGAAGTGGCAGTATAGAGCAAGGTATCAAATAATGAGCTTGTGATTGCTCAAACTCTTTGATTTCTTACCTTTCTTTAAGTCTTCTTGCATAACTACATGTCCAGTGCTATAATTCTACCTGTAAAGCAATAGAAGAGAATGAAAGCATCTTTGTAGTTTGGGACATACAGTGAAGTTTGACTGGTGGGTTATTACATGTGGTTTAACTGCCTTACTTTTCTAATACCCTTTCATGTTTAAATTTCCAACATATCTGGTATGTTGTCAGCAAAAAAAAAAAAAAAAAAACAAAACAACAGGGGCAAGGATTTTTACAGTCTTACTAATTTCTTATTCTGTGGTTTATATTTATTGTTGTACATTACTAACATAGATTAATAATATATGTCACAGATCTGTTTTCCTTCTGGAGCTCATAGTTCAGTGAATAAAGAATGAAAACAATTACCATGGGGAATGTGAGGGTACAGGTCTCCAGTCCTTTCTTGCTTAAGAATAAACGGATCAGGCAGAGAATGCTCCGCCTTTCTGAAAAAGACAATGTAAACCTGATGATTATGGAAGATGTTTCTTGCATACTAAGATCAAATAAGGATGTACATTGCTGTTTCCTTTTCTAGCAACATACTACACACAGAGAATGAGCTGTTATGGTAAAATGAAGTGGCACAATGGATAATATTTGTACATTCGTGTTTTCTTCCGTGTTTAAGAAATCTTGTTTTCTCATTGACTACAAGCAACAACTGAGATTGCCACATACTACATGGTTTTCTTCTTTGTGGAAATTAAAGGAATGCTTATACTGATGAAATATAGTAGTGATTTGCAGAACTGTTAGCAGATCACGTTCTTGAACAGATAAAGTTGCTGACCATGACCACCTTATCAGTGAGGTTTTCTTGTGTGATGGCTTGCATTAATCTGCAATCAGTTTGCATTAATGTTAAGGCTTTGAGCTGTGATGGCATACAAACCCCTCAATTAGCACATATAAAATGTACTCTTGTTTTATAAATGTATTTATTTTGAATGACTAATATACTGATATAAGTGGCTTTTATTAACTTTAAACTTTCTATTAAGGTCCTCTTGTTTTGTACTGACTATAGTATTGTCTGAATTATAAACTAGTTACAAACTACATTCAGAGTTTCTATTTCTGCATATTGGCAAGTTGGGAGCTTTATAGGGAAATGTAATAAGTAATTAATTTCAACTTTCTTCTTTCATATTTCTACTTCAGTTTCAGAACTTGGTACAATATATAATGACGAATCAGCTCCAATTTAATTTTAATTTGGCTTTCCTTTGCATATTCGTAGATCATCTTTCTGCTGGTCTTGGTAACTGGTGTGTGAGAGGAAAATACCAGTTTATGTTTTGTTGGAGGTGTTGGAAATGAATGTAGAACTTACCATGAAAATGAGTAGAAATGGGATGTGTACAGAAGAGGAAAGAAAAAATGAAAGTTGAGCAGAAGGCCAAACCTACTCTAGGTTTATAAAGTTGACGAACACTTGTAAAGTAATGCTGTTTCAGTGAACTCCTGTTTACACTTGTGCTTAATGTGCTTGCGCCTTATACATAAAATGTGCAGGTAGGATGCGTCGTGGTTTGCTTTGTTGTTACAAATCGTGCCGCCTGTGTCACTATGGCTGTTTTACAGCACATGGAAACAGTGGTAAAGAGATTTCTTTCTCTACACAGTACTTTGGTTTCGTCTGAGTGACTGACTTTGCTTCTGAAAGGGAGCTTTTCTTATTTTACCCATGTTTAATGCTCTGTTCAGGCTCAGAACATATTTGCAGAGGAGTACAAAATTGAATAGATTTTATAATACATGTTTAAAAAATTGTGTCATTATCTGTTGAAATACATATGCTAGTATGTCTAACTTAATACTACTGTTAGAAATTAAGTTCACTAAGGCCATAAGACCACAGTATTTGCTCTGATTTACAGTACTAGATTTTAATATAAGTTTCACCTCTATAATTCCTGTCAAATGTAGTGACCAGAAGTGATCTTACCTTAATGTAGTACTGAACCCAAAATATATTGAGTTCTGTAAAAGATTTACATTAACTGTGCTTGGAACTGGAGTGTGTCCTTAATGGTTTAAATTCACAGTCACCATAGATACAGATGATGTCAGAATCTAGTGCAATATCCAAATGTCATTGGAAATATATCAAAATGCATTTTCTTCCTATATTTTGATGGTCATCTTGACGTCATGTGTTTCAAGGAAAGCCTGTATGATATGCCATAAAGTATAATTTTTATAGTAAAGTACTTCTTTACGTTCTGTAAAAATCCTGTTGCTTTGTGAGAGTCATATACTCATCTAAATATATCCATCTATACATCTAAATATATACATATATGCATTTAAGTCAGTTATGCAAGGCATAGTTATTGCTGCAAAAAGATTGCATGTTTGTGTATCAAGAACAGGCTTCTTATTTGCTCTGTTGCACATTCGGGAGACATAGAAGAATCCAATGAAGTAATTTTATTACTCTTTAAGGTCCTCATTATGGAACTAATGAGAGTTAATGAAAGAGCAAGAGACTGGTAGCAGTTTTCATGTGGAGAAACAGAGTGATATTTCAAGTAGTAATCTTTGTAACTGATCCTATCCACACTAGTAAGTCTTGACTGACATTGTATTTCAGACATTGCATTTTGTTGTCATTTAGAACTAAAGAAAAGGTTGTTTCCTTGTCTCTACCAAATGATGCTTAGTGACTACTCTGGTTGGCAGTCTGAGAATCATAAGAATTCAACTTACGAGAAAACAAGTGAGTTTTACATGGTCCTGAATAATACACATACTTTCTTTAAAAAAACCCAAAACCTCACAGAAGTAATTGTTACAGAAAAGACCAAAATAGTGATCCTTATGCTATTATAGAAACAGAGTTATTACTACAAATCAGGAATGGAGAAACAACCTTAAATGTAGAGGAAAAGATCAATTTTAAGGACTAAAACTTTAAAACAGTGTTATATTTCACACTGGCAAAAAAATGTGAAAAAAGAACAGTCTTCTTGGTGTTCTGAAGGGGAGAGCAACTTTATGTAGCTTTAGAGTGGAGAAGAGGCATAGTTGTTTTCACTTGAGACAATACAAACTAAATAATAGCAACTCAAGGGCATGCAGACTATAAAAAGTGGTTGCAGTTAAGATTGTACGCTTCTGTAATTTTTCAACAATGTGATTTTTATTTTTATTACAGTCATATTCAAGGAAGATATAGTTGTATTTATTTCCTTTGCAACCATGACAGCAGTATTTCTGAGAGTGCAAGACACATTGGGATGTTGTTGTATTGAAAGGTCTTGAGAGGTTTCAGTATTGAAAGTTAGTCCTGTATAGGTGTGTGCATTTTCAAGACATCACAATTTAATAGTAATTACCCTAACTTATGCTACTAAAGAAGTGGTTTTGATTTTTTTTGTATTAATGGATGATTTTATAAAAGGACCTAATGCTATGAAGATGTTTTGGCTCAGTGACTAAAGCAGTGAAATTCTAAGCCATGGTAAGGACAATGGTGTATTCTCAGTATGTCATTCTGTGCTGGGCTGTAAGAGATTTGCATCACTGTTTTTTTATTTGCATCATATTTGAGTGGAACTGTGCAAATCATTAAGAGGGGTGAGGATTCTGCATTGACCTTGCTTTTCAGCTGTTTCTATAACAACTTTGTGATGTAGTTGCATGGTTTTTAAATTATACTTTTGTATAAAGGATATACATCTGTGATCTTTACTCAGTCCATCCTCTGCCATTGCAGCTATCAAAAATCACAGGAATTCTTGCTTGAATAAGAGTTGAGGGTGGGTTTCTTTCTACACTTTTGCGTAATGCTTGATTGTTGTATTGATCAAGGAAGTGAATACACCAGCAGATAGTAGGGATTATATTATTACTCTAGTGAGTAAATAACAAAACTATTAAAGTACTGTTGAAATTTGTGAACCAGCAATATAAATGTGCAATGGTTTTAGTATAGCAACAACCTTTCAGGGGCAATTTGTGAAAAACAAGTCTTACTCCCTCTATCTGCCTTCTGTTTCGGTCTGCTTTGGGTTTATTTTTCATAGCTTTCACAATGTTGTTTCCTATTTGAAAAATCACATAATGAGAATAAGGTTTATCATAATAGTAGTCTGTTTCCATGGTAAGAGCATCTGTAAACCTGACTGAAGCAGTGTGGTTGTGTGTGTTTCCAGCAGTAGGGCTCGTGTGGTGACACCGAGCAAAGGAAACGTGCGTCCAGCACTAGGTGTTGTTGTACCTTAGCTCATATTGGAAAAAGCTTTGTACAGCACTTGTATGGAAGGTGAAGTGCACGTGTGTGTGTGCTGCTGCTGTTTCATGAGGGAAAACTACATGAAGACTCTGCTGGGACTAAATGGGGATGACATGTATAAAGTTCATGTGTGTAATATTTATACAATGGTAGTGACGTCACAGAGGAACAAAGTGTGTTGATGTCCAGGTTTTTTTACCAAATAAGAATCGGAATTTGGTACAGAAAATCAGTATGTTGTCAAATAATACATTGGCAAGTATCCTCTTATATTTAACCAACTTAAGATCCCAAAAGAAAAATAAGTGCTAATGAAAACAGTTTTGAGTTTGTTGTACTTGATCATTAAAATGTCGTTGCAGTGAGCGTATGGTTATGGTGATGGTAAAAGATCAAACCCTTTCAGTCAAAATTTTTTTTCAAATCTATCAGTATAAAAATTGAGTGGCAGAAGAAAAAAAGTCCTTTCAGTTTTAGATTTCAGACTATCAGTGTTGTTTGTTTTGTCTCCATACTTCTGGTTTTATTTTTAAATTATTAGGTGGCACTGCATATTTTGAGGCAGCTTGTGGAATCTTTACACATGGTGGAGAGTATTTTTCTTAGCACTGCTAACTTTCGCAAATGAATTCAAGCCTCATAATCTTTTATGTTTTCCCTAAAAATGGATTTTTAATAGTCCAGTGGTTAATGAGTATTATAGATTTCAGTTAATATAAAATAAATTTGTAACACTCATTATTGCAGAAGAGGCTTCAAATTGTGCTGTGTGGTTCAGAAATAAAAGTGATATTTAAAACAATTTTAAGATTTTTATGTCATTCATAAATTTGGGTGTGATGATACCTCTTCTCTGGCAGAATACTTAAAGACTCCACAATCTGGTTCTCTACAACATCATTGTTCCTGTTAATTTTAAAGAAAAAAATCATAGGCTTTATTATTTGTCATGGTTTATCACTTTAATTTTCTACATTACTTTTACATATGCTGGAATACTGCCTACTGTACATGCCATTGTCACATGTAACACATTTCTTTATCTAACTTTAAATTTGCTGATTTCTTTTTCTGTTTCCATCATTCCGTGCATTTAATTCATTGAAGAGCAAGAGAATTTTAACTCTCCCACAAAAGGTAAATATTTACGTAATTTTTTACAAATGTTTGGCAACTGTTGATACTGGCTTATACTCCTTATACTCCATGTCAGTATATAGGTTTTAGTTAACAGTATTAACATGCAAAAAGGTTGTTGCTCAAATATCTCTATGCTATCTGATGCCCCTCTTTAGAATCTGGAAATGGTTTCTCTCGTGATTTCTCATGCTGCTATTGAAATGCAATATGGAGGTAATCATGATATTTTACATGGCTTAGAAGGTGCTTGATGGAGTTAAATTTCACACAGAGACTTAGGATTTTTCCCAAACTGTTCTTGAGTTCTGCACAGCACATGCTTCTAGTGATGCCATGGTCCTTGGCAGCTGTGAAGGATGTTTCCTGGGTGTGAGCATAGGAATAGTTCAAGGTGATGATGGTCAGAAACTACTTTTTGTATGCAGAGAGATTCTGAAAAATGAGCTGTATTCTGTTTGCATGCCAGTCCCATGTCAGAAAGTTACTCCCATCGTAGGGCAAGTTTTAAGGGCAGATATACAATGCTCACCTCCTATGAGTATGCCTGTTTCTGACAGCAGAGAATCAGTGAGCTCAAATAACAGGTACCTAAGCCTGTCCCACAAAGTGAAAACTGTAGTCTGTTATGTCTCTGTCAAAGCCACATTGGAAAAAAGTCCTATTTTTTTTTCCTTTTAGCTGAAAGTAGAAATTATTTCAAAATCCAAAAAAAGCTTGTAGAGCAAAAAAAATTTAAAAACCCACCCCACTCTTTTAATGTTAAAATCAAAATACTACACTACATAAACATTACTAGCACTGATTAACCTTTTCTAACCTTTATTCCTGAGTCCTGCTCGTCTTGGGAAATTCTGGTCTGAATACAGGCTTTGGTGGCTCACAGCCAAACTGAGAGTTGAACTTGAGTCATAGTATTTCCTGCAACTACTTTACTCTCTGAAGGGATGAGTGCTTAGATATGAATAAAGCAACTTCTCCACTAGATATGAATTTCAATACCCATGTCAAACATCCATGAGTATGTCTTCATGATAATGTTAAAAGGAGATGAAAAAGAAATATGTAACTTAGGTGTTAGCAATTATATGTTATTTTTGCAGTGTTTAGAATATACTATGAAATGTCTTAAGAAAGTGCTGAGTGGTTGATTTTTTAAATTATTTCTGTCTCAGTATTTATATTTCTCTCAAACAGGACAGTACAAATCAATCTTACCTGTTTGTTGATTATGCTTCTGTCAAGATTTGGGCTGCAGTGGATTTTTTTTGTTTAAAACAATGGACTTTATGCAGACAAACTAAACTGTCTCTAACAGGTTTGTAAAAGAGCTTGTTTCCACAAGATTTGGATGGATCTGGCCCAATATTTGGGCATGTGTAGAAAGTGGTGGGATATTTATTTACATACACAGATTCCTCTGGCTGAAGGGAGCTGATGGCAGATGAAATCCAGGGGCTAAAAAGAGCTGGGCAAAAGAAGAGCAGCAGGAAGAGTGAAGTGCTGGCAGATCTGGCAGATCTTTTAAGATATAAATATCTTAATTTGAGCTGATTTACACTAGTAGCCCACTGTAACTTCTTACTAGAGGTAAAAAGAATAGTAGGTGAATTACAGATGAGGATGGGGAGTTACAAGACATCTAGTGAAAGGAGACGTAAATATGAGGGAGAGCATATACTACAGAAATTATTTAACACTGACCATATGAGTTTGCAACAAAGCAAATGTCTGTTCCTTGTAATTAGTGGAAAAGGTTGCAATAAAGTCTTCAGCAGATTATGAAAATGCTGGCTTTTTTTCCTGCCAAAATCAGTGGGTTTTTGTTTTGGTGGTTTTTTCTTTTTTTTCCAAATTTTAAGAGGTCTGTGTTTGTTTACTTGTTGTTTCCTTTTAAATAGAAGCTTCTCTGTGGATCACCCTTGAGGCTTTTTGAGAAAGAACTGAATGTTGCATCATCCAGTTCAGGTTTCTGTATTGGCATATCTTCCTTCTGGAGTGAGTTGTTAAGCTCAAGATGGCCACCATGCTTCTGTGTGTACTGAGAGATCCAAGCTCATATCCCAGCTTGGAAATCTGACTATGTGCCTTGGTCATGCCTTAATTATGACTGGGAGGAGGTCCAGAGAACTATTAGCTCCCATGGAAAGGAAATCCATGCACACAAGCTTGAAATAGGTACAGCATGTTCTGGTCAGGCAGAGCAGGATTCAGAGCCATCTCTCTCACTATCTGGATATTGCCATTCTTTTTTGAAGTTGTTTATTCAAAGAAGTTATAGCAAGTTCTTCATCTTGGAAACAAATTGATTTTTCAGTGTTACTTGCCTTATATTTCAAAACATTTATCTGCTCATGATTTTGTGTGCTTTTTAAATTTCATGGTAGAGTTTGCTATGAATTTTTAAAGCCAAGAAACCTATTGCAAGGATATTTTGTGTGTGCATAGGATATTTTGTGTGTGCATGCTGCAAAACTTATCCTGAAGGATGAACAGAACTAGAACTAGAGACTGTATTATTTCTGAAATATATCATCCTGGTCCAACACCAGTGTGACTTTTCTGTGCCACACAGCCATCTCTGCACTAGAAGGTTCTCCCATCCAAATCTCATTGCTGCTTTATTTCCCTGCCTTTGTTATGGACATAGGTTCTACCTAGTTTCTTCCTCAGCTACCACTTCTCAAAACAGATTTTTTTATTATTTCATATATTATTCCTCAAAGCAGATAGGGTTTTTTTCCCTTGATTCCATCCACAGAGCATCTAAGTTGCTCAGAGGGATGAATCTCCTAGCTTTTGCTGTGTACATGCTTCTAGACTGCACTACAGCTCTTACTGTTTGTCACTGTTCAACCTTTCTTCTTAATATGAAGACTGAAATTGAAGAATAGGTCAGACCTCTCTTGCCTTTTGGAATAAGTGCAGTTCTCTCTTCCCCTGCCTGAACCTGTTGGGTTTGCCCCAGAAGCACTGTTATTACGAGATAAGTTTATGAGATAAATTTTCACTTCAACCTACTTTTCATTACTTCATTATGTAAGAAATACTTGTGTCATTTTAGACTTCTAGACCTTTTCTCTTAAAGTTTGCATCATAAAGGGTGGATATGTGATATATTCTGGAAAGAGCTACAACTACCTGAAATCTTGATGCCAGTTTCTTCCTGTTATGTAGCTTACTCTGACATTTAATAGTGAATGATGACATGGAGGTTTTCCAAGTCATACTGTTTGCCTGCACCTCCTCTTTCTGTCTTGACCATCTTGGACAGAAATATGAAGTACATCAAGAGAAAATTCTGCATTTGTTGCAGACTTCATCATTCCAGAAAATGGTATGGCCAGTGCTAGGACATCCACTGGTTTTCTACCATCTACAAAAGCACAGTATGATAATCAGTTTGAATCACAGACCATGTAACATCATCAGTCATTCTGGCATTAAGCCCCTATCTGGCTTCAAGCAGCAACGTCCTTTAGAAAGGTATTTTCACTTAATGACTGAAAGGGATGGAAATTTGTTCCTGGACTTAATCACCCAACTTTTAAAGCATATATCTTATTACTTATCTGACTTACCTACCCTTTTTCGAAATCTATGAGAGCATTCTTATTAGATGTTATTTCTTGACAAAATACACTGTTTTCAAAATTTTTAGGATGTAGTCTCTTTGATGAATGTTGCGATATGAAAGAGGTGGATATGTAAAGAGTTAGAGCTCAGGAATAAAAAACTAGGACTAGAAAGGCAGCTACAGCATTTTTGCTGTTGCTTGCCAGTTCATTATTGCTGCCTGTTATACAATCCTTATTTAAATGATCCCACATAAGTTTCATACATTAAGTCTGCCAGCCTAATAAATGAATGTTTCAGGCATCATGTCATTTTAGAATTTTGCATATAGTGTAGAGTTTAGACCCCCTTTTAACCCTTAAAGAGAGAACTTTTGACCTTAAAATTACTTCTGTTTCTTCTGCACTGGCCACTACTATTAGTGCTGCTTTTGTAACTCTCAATGATTTTCATACGGTTGGTCTATTGTTGATGCTAATTCAAGATTAATTTCTTTTAAAGTAATGTTTCTTGAATTGTTAGATTCATGTTCTGTGGATAACAGAAATATGCCATATGACACATTCTGTCCAGAAAAGTTTTATTAAAAAAAAAAGGAAAACTTTATCTGCCCTTCTACATCTGATATATTAGTATGTCAGATTATTGTTGTTGTTTTGTACATAATTGAAAAGGTAGAATATATTCTGAACATTTAGGATTCTAGCCAGTTCTAACTTCTCCCTCAGTTAAACAGCATTTAGGGGTTGAAACATGTCCATAGTAGTTTTCTGAGGATAGTAATAAAGATGAGGGCTGGCTACTAGTTAGTGCCACCAGATGTAACTATAAATCTTAACATAATAGTCATATATTAAAAGGAATGTGACTAGCACGTAAAATCTTAGTAAGCAGGTAAAGTCTTAGAAAAATTAAGTGGCTATCTCCTTTAAGAAAAAACAACTGTTAGTCTGTCCAAATTTTCTTTGAGGGTAGACTGCAGGCTGAAAATAAGATCTGCAGCTATTTTCTTTAGTTTATTCCATGCCTCTTTCAAGTAGTGTCTTACAAAATTGCGTATTTTAGACTACCCCAGTTTTATTGCTGGGTATGATGCTATATGGTCCCTCTGGTCAGTTGGGGTCACCTGTCCCACCTTTTTCTTCTCACAGCCTACTTGGGGGCAGGGGGAAGCCAGGACAGGGCAGGGGGCTGCAGCATGAGGAACAGAGAAGGCTTTGGTCCTATACAAGCACTGCTCAGCAACTGCTAAAACACTGGTGTGTTATCAACACTTAGTCACAGCTAGAAGAACAGGCAGCTGTGAAGAAAACTGCCTCCATCCCAGCCAGACCCAGTACACCTGGAATTACAGGAGTCAGATGGGTTTATAAATAGATTAATGGAATTGAAATATAACATTTTGATTCCATTCATATGTCTGTCTTTCTCTCCTGCATGGCTTGATTGTTTATGTACATCATTGTTGTTAATTTTCATGTGGTTTATTAGTAGTAAGCTTTGGCTATAAAGTTGCACCCTTTATTTATGCAGTCTGATCAATGAGTTCCCTTCTCTCAATTACTTTTACACTGATGAATCTACATCTGAATCATTAGCCCTTGGAGAGATGGGAGTAACAGCTCTTTGAAGTGTGACTTCTGACACCAGAGAATAGCACGTTGACACAATGGATATTGATTGTAGTTGTACCACTATTTTCAGACACCTATGGTAAATCTTCATATTTTAATTCTAGAGCCACTCTAGAGTTTAAAGGTCTTGAGATTATAGTGCTTTGATCTGTAAATTACAGTGTAGTTCTACCTCTCAAGACCTCCAGGAAAAGCACTCTGTAAATAGTGATGTCCTAAAAGAAAGTAGATCCATATTTTCCTAAGAGGCAGGCTAAGTAATTTTTGTGTCAAGTTTTTGTTACCTGTGGTAACCAGCCATTTTCCAAGAAAGCAATGTGATCATATGGTGTTGTTACCCATGGCTGTTAGTTTTGCTAATGTGCTTTTGCTCCCGTGTTAGACTTTTTTCTGCTTCTTGTGATTAACATGTAAAGGTTTTACCAAACCACTAGTCAGGTAGATAAAATTTTCCATCACAGAACTGAGCTACATTCAACATATGCTCAGCTGGGTGTGGTAAACAAAGCTGGAAAGAACACAGTTAGATTTTCTAGAGTAGTTTCGTGCAACTGCATGCTTAGAAATAAATCCACAGCCAGTTGGTGCTAAATTACATTGTACTTCATGCACAAAATCAAAATTCTCCATTAGAGAATTTAGATTTATTTCACAGTCCTCATTAATTGTTCTCATGTTCTTTGATATAGTCATATATATAAGGGAAAACCATAACATAAATATGTTAAGCTTAAGGATTTAAACATAACAAAAATCAAGAATTACAGAATTAAGGTTGACTATTTACTCAGTCTTGACTGAAGTAATAACTTCTGAAATAGCATTTTAGTACATAATAGAATATTCTTTCCCAGGTATCATAGGTAATACAGGGTAACAGATCATATATATTATTTAGTATAACATACAGTTGACAGGCTAAAGGACCTAAAATTCACACAATGAAAGGGTAATGTTTAGATTAACTCTAATCTGTGCACCATAGACATGTAGGGCTAAATTTTTAAAGGGGTCTCATTTTTCCCTCTGATTTCATATCCTCAGTCTATTTCATGCATGTATGATAGGATTAAGATACTAATTTTTTTACTTCAATCCTTAATTGATCTATCTTAATCCTTTCATATCTGTCCTTAAAATAAGAGGCCATCTTTAAAAATTTCACCTAAAGTGCTCAATTTTGCCTTCAGATGCCTCCATGCAACTTCCATTGAAGTAATTGGAGCTGTGCCTGCATATCTGATGGTGGAACTGGACTCATTGCAATTAAGGTACACATTTACTGACATAATTAGTCATATGGAATAATTGCTGGGCCCAGTGTGAAATTCTGCATGTGCAGAATTTGTGAGATTGGACTCTGCATATGGGAGATTGAAGATAATGATAACTTTATTTCATGCCTCAAATTTGTAGTTGTAGCAGAATTGTAATGTAGTTTATTGTACTTAATTTTCTTATTTTTAAATAAGAAATGTGGAAGGAATCCACAATGATGCCTTTATATATATTTTCATACCCAACCAGCACACAGACATTCTATCATTTCTACAAGCAAGTTACAAATGGTATGTGCAGGCACATTTGTGATTTGTGCAGTAGCTTATAGTTTAAAATATCCAATCCTGAGTGTACTGCTTTTTTTTTTTTTTTTTAACCTTGTATCTTTGTGCTGGCTAAGCACAGACAAAAATAAATCTGTAAATAATGCTACAGTGAACTAGCAGCATAAAAGCCACACATAAGAACTTTAGTATTTCATAATTGAAAATACATAGAGTACTTATTGCCCAGTAATTTAAAATTCTCTCTGTTTTGTGATTGCAAGTTGATTACATGCAGCTTTAATACAGGTGTCTCTTTCCTGTCACTGATCTGGGGAGGGGCTCTTTGACTTATAAAAGTAGTTGTTTTGTAGAGAGAAATATAAATCCATGGTTGGCACAAAAGCAGAAGATTTTGTGGAGGTTGCCTCAAAGAAAATTAAATTTGTGACACGTAAAAAATTCCAACTTAAAAGAAGCTTTTCTGGGATGTTATAACCTGTTAAACCACAATGAACGTAATGAATACTCCTGTGATTTAAAATAGGTACTGATAAATATTTGAGTCTAGTTCTAGAACTGTTAAAAAGTGACAGTTTTCTTAATATTGACGTTACTTGTATTGCTTTGAATTTAAAATGCTATGAAGTTAAAGAATAGTAAAATATATAGATCCCTCTGAAATTTACTCACTACCACAAGAGTTAAGTTACTTGGAGGAAGCCTTGGCCCAGGGGCTTTTACACTCTCTCTGTTAGTGCAAGGTCGTCTGCCTGTGGCAGGCAAAGCCAATATTCGTTGCCATAACTTGTACAAGTTGAAGATGTTCTTTATAGCACCACAACTCCTTGAAGGTGCAAGATTTCTGTTTTTAAAGAGACACTGCTGGAAGTTGAAAACACAAGAACTAATAATTATTTGAAGTAAAGGTAATCATTACAGAGCAATGCAGTGATTTTAAAGGATATCTTGTTAAAAAACTCAAAACCACTAGAAAACAACTGTGGTTTTGATATGACTGGTTGAATGGAGAAATTATTCTTCTCAAATAGTCTTAGCTATGTTAAACTACTATGTTTCAAGATAGTAGGAGGAGTTCATTACTTTAAAAATAAATTTTAATACCTGTTTCATGCATTAATTCTTAGAATGCTACTGTAATATTTTCTACATTAAAACAAACACATGCTTAGGTGATCATGGATTTACGTCCCCTGCATCCAGAATATTTAACAGGTTTATAATTCAGCCTACCACCTAAATTTTTTCACTCTTTTCATATCTGTTGTACCAGCTTGATTATGTGTAGAAATTGGGATGTCTGCCCATTTTCAGGTAAAGACTCTTGCAATGAAAGTGGTTGATTTCTTGACATTAGTGTTCCTTTGTTCTGTGTTTACACCCTGCTTGTTCTACATGTTTGTACATTTCTTTGTTTTGTTGAAATGGAAATAAGCTAAAATTGTTGCTAAACCATCTGTTTTTTCCAAAACTTTTTCTCTATTTTTAATTGATTTTCATTGTGTGTTTTTGCAGCAAGCTTAGTAGTGGAGGAGCGAACGAGACAGATGAAAATGAAAATGCACCGTTATAATCAGACATCAGGGTCTGGTTCTAGCCAAGAACATGAGCGTGAGCAGTACACCAAGGTAAAGTCAGTAGTCTTGGAATGATACTTTGGCTTGAAAATTGAAGGCATAAACTTGTTTATTTAAAATACTATATAACCTTCAAGAATACTGTATTTTAAAGCCTGACAGAAATGTCTTCAAGTAATAGCTTTTCAGCACCATTTTTGCCCCCATCTGACGTGCGTTAGACTTAGTCTTTGACATCAACTAAAATGAATCTGTAAAAACCAAAATACTTAAAAACTAATTCAGGAAAGAAAGATCCTTCCACAACTGTTAAAAAGAGACTTATCACATCTAGTTTAGGAAGTCCTCAGACTTCCAGTCCCTGGAGTTTGGAAAAGTAGGCTGTGAAAGAGTCTATTGGCTCTTGTTGCTGTCTGATGTGTAGAGAGCTAGATAGAACTAGGTCCAATCCGATGCAGATGTTCTCATATTTGTATACTTTTTTTTTAATCCTAATAATGTCAGAGATAAGTATTTCCTTTCTTGAAGTACCTACTGATTACTTTGATTTCCTTTTCTAATAAAAGTGTAAAGAATTCCTGTGATAATGGAATATATTGAAATTACATTAATGAAGTTGTATAGAGGGAATTTTTTTCTTGATAAGGCTAAAATGATAGCCCATAACTTTGAAATTAAACTGTATAGGGTTCTAAGCAAACTGATGAAAATGCCTTGCACATCTGCGCTGCTGCTTACAATTCAAGCTATGAGGAGCTGGATGCTCCTGGAGGTACAGGCTAAAAATAATGTATAACTGAGGTACTCACCTAAAACAAAATCACAGATTTACTTAGGAATGGTTAAATAGGAAATTTGGCAACTAACTTTTAATATCTAACAGATTTGAAAAATTGGTTCAAGATCTTGTTGCATTTAAATATGCAGACAACTTAAATAAGAACTTAAATGAACTGTTCTCAAAAGGAAGAGAAACGAGGAACAAGACCTTGGGTCCTCAGTGGCCAAATTGTGAGATATCAGTGCTATTAAAAAGCTCAACAGCTGGGGTGGAAATTTCTAATGAGATCCTCTATCAGAAGCAAAAATTTGTTTAATTAGAACAGCTCATTAGCTACTGGATTTGCTGTTATCTTCAAAAGAGGTCCATTCAGGGCAAGAGGGTGAGATGCAGTGTGTCTCTGTCATACTTCCCAACCACTTAACATGTTAGGAAAAAAGTAGTCAAAATAGGGTTGAAAAAATTTTCATGAGAGGGAGGTAATTTGCAATCTGAGGACTTTTGCCAGGATGATCAGAGACCTTTGTTCAAAGGCCAGGTCCCTGAGCTAGATTATATGTGCTTACAGATTGATTGAAATTTGTGTATTTATCATTCTGAAGCTTATTTTTTAATCCTAATATTTATGATGGCATCATTTTGGCCCTCCAATATGTTTTCCTTATTTGATCACCATAGATCCAGTGTATGGTTAAATAGTTGTTAGAATGTTACAAATCTCTCTTATCCTTAGAACCTTGATTTTTCTAGGATCTTCTTTTGGTTTTAAATGCATATGGAAAATCAAAATTGAAACCATGATGAGTACTGAATCAAAAGAACACTGAAATTATTCTATTCAGAATTTTGTTCTAAAAGTATGAGGAAAATTTTGAAGAAGCAAATTCTCTGTCAGTTGTTATAGAGAAATATTTTTGGATTACCCTGTGTTCTGTACTTTTTTCCGTGCTAAAATGGTATTAAGAAGAATTGCCCTAGACTTTTAATCTTTAATTTTTCACGTATTTTCTACATGATAATGTCGGAGTCCTAGATAAGATGATCCAACATAGAATTAATTTTTAAGTGCTCAGAAAGAATTATATTAGCCCATTCTAACACTCCATGGCATTCAGTGATGTGTTTGCTTCATTTCACTATGGTGATAGTCATCACTTTAAAAAGTTACCAAAGCAAACCTTATGCCACTGTCTTTATCCTGAGAAAATGGTGAAAGACTCAAGAAAATAACCAAGACAGATGAAGATTTGGACAGCTCTAATGAAAATGTACTACGTCATATCAGCTATTGTGGTAAAGCTGATGACTGAGACTTCTCAGAACTGTACCCAATTTCTGCTGCCAAAATCCTTTGAAAAGTCTTCGAACAGTGCAGAAAGGAGACTTACTTTAAACAAAAAAAGAATAATAAAAAAATTAAATGGTATTCTGGAATACTGAAGAAGAAATATTAACTGACTATTAAAGAAATACCAATTGCAAGTAGAGTTTTCCCCTCTTTAACCAAAATACTTCTTTCTTTCCCAAATAGCAGTGTTTGCTCACTGCTCCAGAAAACAAATATATTTATTAGAGAAATTATACTGTGCTGAACATTGAGAAAATAGTCTGTTCTGCATTTCAGAGCCATCAGCTCACATGGATTTGATTCGTCCAATATTTTTGCATATGCAAATATCCTTGTTCTATTACATACGTAATTCTCTAAACCATTCAAAAATTTTCCTTGAGTATGGGATTGGATCATATTTGCAATGGTTAATTATGCATATACAAAATAATTCTAAAAGTTAAATAAGTTTTCTCTTATTTTGAAACAAGCCTTTTTTAAGCAGAGATATTGTAACTGGTCCTTTGCAATTACCAGTCAATTTCTGATGCATTACAGTTCGGAATTTGTCCCACTCAGTTTCTCAATTTTCTAGTTTCAGTAAGCAAGCAATAGTTTTCAAAGCATGCACCATGCAAGTTTCAATTTTGAACGTCCATTAATGGATGTGGAATAGGTATTTTGATTGATTTTGAATAGGTAACTGTCTGCCCTGCAACTGCCAAGTCTTCATGGCTATTCCACTCTGTTTTGAGACTTTCACAGAGCTGACATCCTTATTTTCTCCTAGTGCAGTGGAAAGACTCTATAATTACGTGAAACAGTTAACTTCTAATAAGCAAAACAAAAAAAAAAAAAAAAAAAGAAACTTAAAAAAACACCAGACCTCTGAGGATTTTTCAAAAGGGTTTAAAGAAGAGCTTTGAACGTGTCTGCCTTTCTTATATATTGGTAAGCTGTAGTGGCTAGTGTGCACATATTTGTGATCTTTCAGTGTTTGAGAGAATCAAAACATTTGGTAGCATAGTTCCAGATTTGCGCAGAGGTGAATTTCAGTGTAACTCAAACACCATGCTGCAGCTGCTCTAGCTTTCCATTTTTTTGGAAGTTCTGTTCATTCAAGAGAGTTACTGATTAGAGCACTGTTGTATGTACTTAAGAAGGATTTCACTCTATATTTAGATGCACTACTGACTTAAGACTGTATGTGATTGAAAAGCATTCAGTATAAAAGTGTAATCATGACATTTGTAACTCAATAGTTACTGTCTTAACTCTTATTTGTTAACAGTTAATGTCTAAGGCAGGGGCTGGATAGGATACTTGAGCTGATAGGAGGCTGATTATGTTAAGTTTTGTGTCATGCTGGTAAGGCATCTAGGGCTGTATATAGAAAATGCTTTTGGACATAGATTTGATATCTTCTTTTGGTCCCCTTCACCCACCTCGAAGCAAAAAATCTTTAATATATGTCATATTAGGAGGGCAGTCACTCCAGGACTGGCTGGATTTCACAAAATTTAGTGAGTTCCGTTCATTTGACCTGTGGGCTTCACTATATTTTCCTCATGGTTTGACTTGCTCATTTCTGCTGTTCACAGTTTGGAAGTTGAGCAGTGTTCATAGGAGTTGGATACAATTATAGGAAGAGTTCTTTAGAATCACTGGTGCTAGGTAGGCTCTGGACCACGACATGAGCTGCTCCTAAGACAGAAGCTGATGGGAGTTAGTGATGAGTCCTGAACAGCCTAACGTGCCAACTGCTGGGCTGTGAACACCAGCAGCATAGAGAGGAACCCTATATGAGCAATTTGTGCAGGATTTTGTTTTCTTACAAAATTCCTCATTAGAGTGCCTCAAAAGATAGCTGTGATCTCAAGACTTGATACAAGTCCCTGGATGAATCTGTGCATCTGGTGTGGATTTTCCTTTCCTCATGTTAATGACCTCATTTTAAAGCCCATTTTATTTTTTCGTTCCATTTCCTCATTTTAAGCACATAATGAGGTATATATTTCTCAAGGTTAGTCGCCTAGGGCTTTTTTTGTAGTCAAAGGACAGCACAACTCATTTAATTTTCAAAGCTCTGAACTCTTGTATTCTTCATGGTTTTGGGAGTCAAATCTATAAATATAAATAGTTTCATATTAGAAATACTTTCTAATTTCTAATATGAAAGATAATCCAATTATAATGGACTGTTAAAAGACTTCTAAGATGGGCCTTATAATCAGTAAAATTGCTAAAATTGTTAGTCATTAAAGAGCTGTAAAGTTATTTGTGAAGTACACTCTTTTTGGTTTGTGTCTATGTGCTTCCTATTGATGTTAACACATCTGCAGTTCATCATATCCCTTTTTTCTCCTTTTGCTGGTGTGCAAGAAGCAACAGCTCCACAGGTGGTAATGTGAATGGAAGAACTGCATTCAGCTGTTTATAGACTTCTGTTTTTGTAATGCAGGCAAGGACAGTGCAGATACTTTTGGCATTTGAAACTAGCTGCTATTAATGCGTAAAAAGCCAGACCTACTCTTTAGTAATTGCTATTGAAGTTGCTGCAAACTTCAGCGACTCTCCTTATGTGATAAATAGTGCACCTTGGAAAAGAAATGTTACATAAGTTTTAAGATATAGAGTTCAAAGACAAGTGATTGCATGTTACTGAAAATATACTTCATTTTGATATAATGTTTAAATATAACAGGTCAGGGAAACGTATAAAATATATGTGCAGCTGTAAATAACAGCAGTTTTCTGCTTTACAGGAGAACTCTATCGTATTTTTTTGAACCCAGTTGGAGACCTGCAGGCATTACTTCACTGCAGATACCATATAAGAGGATCTTATCCCATGTTATTTTTCATCTGAATGATACGTTCAGGTGTATTGCAACAGTAAAATATTCTCATTTTAGTGAGCACTGCTTTGTGGAAGAGTATTATTTACTTCTCTCTATATTTGAAGGAAAAAAAGATTAACTTCAAAATTGCTTTTATTTTGTTCATCTGTTAGCTGAGATGACTGACTGTCAGACTGTATCAAAGGTAGGAAGGAAATTGGTAGGAAAACTTGTATGCTTCCTGTAGAAGTTGGTGAATTAATTAGAAGTAGCAGCTATAAGAAGGTAAAGCTAAATCCAGAAGCAGTAGTAAAATGTAACCTCTGTGGCACTCAGCATTAATTTTCAGCATCACTACTTTTTGTGCTGATCTTTATTTTTGTGAAGGGAAAGGTTTTCACTTTCTTGGGAATCACAGCCCTGTAATACAGTATAAAGCTCAACCATGCCATGAAAGTCTCATTTAGGAAGGGATGCTCCATGTTTTCTGCACTAGCTATGTGATTGCAGTACAAGGCAAGTAGAAGACATGGATTCTGTTTTTTCTTTATGTCCCATCTCAAAGTAAAATTCTGTTTACCAACATATGAAAAACTTAAAGCCAGACTGCTATCTGCAAAACAATTCAATTTTTCACACTTCTGGACTATGGGAAGCAAAACAGAGTGAGGATATCTACATAGCCCCCACTTACAGGAGATGATACCTGGTCTGAAGACCCCTGCACCAATAAATGGTTTCATATTGATGCTCAGTCAATTGATGAGGCTGAATCTCCAAACAACCACTGATACACAAACTGGGACTTCTAACTTCTCTCCCAGTACTCTAACCAGTAAGCTGCACAACCATGCTTGATGCTTTCCCTCTCTCCCCTCTCCCTCACTTTCCTGGCCTATGTAGATACCGCATGAAAGGGGCAACAAATTCAGTACAAGTGAAACAGGGTATTCTTCATGACATACACAGTTCACCTGTTGAATCATAAGTTGAGTTCTAAACAGCCAGATTCAGGTGTGGCTTGGAACAAAGGCCAGCAACCTATACCTCCTTCAATACTTAGAAGAAAGGCTTCCAGCAGGACAGCTTCCAGAAGTCGCTTCATCTGGCCTTGGTGGTTCTCTTGATGGGGGAGTCTTCTCCATCAGCATGTTGTGATTGCTCAGGGATCACCTGTCTTCTGCCACTGCAGGTTCTCTGTATACACTCTCAAACCAAAGGCCACAAAGAGAATATGGACTTTTTGGTGAAGGAGAGAAGTAATTTGCCATTATAATGGCAGAGGGAAGAAGTCAAATTGTCTTCAGCAAATACAAATAAAGCATGGAGGTATTTCTGAAACAGTCTGTTACTTTGCCTAAGAACTCCATGTATTTGAGACAGGTTGCTTGTTTATATTTTAAACAAAAAATTCTTGAAACCTCAACTTAAAAGGAATAATTTGTAGATATAATCTCAATAAATGGGATGGGTGAAATCCCTATTTCACTGAAATCAACAGAAATTTTATTATTTAATGGGATGATTTTGCAGATTGCAAATCTGTTTAGCTTAATGGAAAGCCAGATCATTCCATGTGTCCAGATGGTTTTCATATTTTTACATGTCTCATTTTGAGTAGCTTGAAGGATTCATTAGGAATTCTTTAGGAATTTTGCATAAAACATCTGTCTTGGGACTGGGGCAGTTTAACTTAAACTGGAGAGAAGTAACCATTCAGTTTTCTAGCCTCTGAATGTTTATATTTAGCCTAAGAAAAAGGTTTTCAAGCTTGTATTCTTACTTTGAATACTTTTTTTAGACTTTAGAAGGAAAACATGATATCTTATTATGAAACAGGTCTGATAAGAATTAGTATGCTTTGTGTTTCCATTTTATCTTGCAGTTGGAAGGATAGCAATCAGCAAAATTGTTTAGAAGACTCTACAAGCCATTAACGAAAGGTGGTCTCAATAAACACATCAGCAGAACATCACCTTAACCCCACTGTGCATTTATATTCAGTAAAGTCATCAGTCACTTGTAAAGAGAACCTCCAGATAAATTCCTGCTGTAGTTGAAAATATTGTTGAACATCAGGGTACTTGAGTCCTTTCTTCAAGCTACTTTTAATAAACCAGAGCTCTCTGTCCTGCAGATGTTTTTACTCAGCCACTGCAAAGCCCTCACAGGATACAGCTTAGAGTTTTTGCTAAGCAGTGTTCTAATGCACACCGGAAACCACACTCAGACAGTAAATTTATCTAACCTCCATTTGTCCTGCAGATTTCTATTTTTAAAGTTGATGCTTAGCGTTGCTTTATTCCTTCTCCTTCTCTACTACTACTGACTTCCTCATTTTATCCTCAATGTTTTACCAAGAGGTTTCCAAGTGTGCACAAGCATAGTTGCTGAAAGACACTGGAGCAAGAGAAGATAAACCTGACTTAAGGAGAGGAGACCTGATATGTTTATCTGTACAAACTCAAGCTTGCGTTTGCCAGGTTTTTGAAATTAAGTCATGGCATTTGCTAAGTGACTCAGCCAGCAAAGTCAGAGTTTGGATATTCACAGACAGCCACAGATTTGTGTATGATTCATAAATAAACTTTTATGACTTGCAATTTTACAGAGCACAGTTCTGGAAAATGAACTCCCTAGAGTGTCATGTCAAAAACTGCCTAGTGCTCCTATGTGTTAATAGTTTTCCCATAATGTACCCTGGGAAGTATGCCACTGGTTTAGTTGCTTTCTAGCCAAGAGTCCCTTCCTCTAATGACAATGAGTTTTAGTTTTGTGAGCCTGACAATTATTTGGTCCTCATAGCTATATGAGTGAAGATTTAGATAAGTGTGACATTGCTAGGATTGAAGCTTCTTTTCATACCTGACTGATGATATGAGCAGTAAGAGCATTATGTAATAGGTGGTGTGGTGTCACAGTTGATTTTAAAAGCAAAGTAACATCTAGTCCTGTCCACATATTCCTCCTGGTGTGTCTTCTGCTTAGGTATGCGCAGATGTAAAAGCAACAAGATCAGGGAACTGATCTGCCTGGAAACAAATACTTTATTTGCTGAGTTAGCTTTCTGCCTAACTAGTCCTCTAGTATCACAATACAAAGAGATATTTTAAGACAGAAAATGTACTTTTTCTCTTTTTTAATAGAACTTAGGAACTGAAATTGGTCCCTAATAGCTTCACATAGCATTACATTTCATTCAAGATCATATGCAGTTCTATGTGCAAGTATTTTATAGCATATATTTTTAATATTTTAAAAATGAAAAAGAGTCTGTAGCCAAATGGATGATATGCATGTTCTTGAGGTGTCTGTCTGCTGCATAAATATTTCATATAAATATTTCATTATTGTAATTCTAGTGTGCTGAATAACCAATAGCCTATTTATTTTCCAATGTGTTATTTTATTCCAAGTATCTTCTTTAGTCCATGAATAACCTGTTTGATTTCTGCACTAGACATAAAGACATTATTTAATGTAGGCATTTCTTTGAATTTCATACAACTTTGTTGTATCTAAAACAGTTAAAGAGAATTGTCATAGTTAGGTCACGTGTTGTCTCAATGAATGCATTCTGTTTTAATGAGACTACTCACCCTTTCTTTTCTTGATCTCTAGTATAACATACAAACAGATCAGTACAGAAGTTGTGATAACGTCTCTGCCAAATCATCAGATAGTGATGTCAGTGATGTGTCAGCCATTTCCCGAACCAGCAGTGCCTCTCGCCTCAGCAGCACAAGTTTTATGTCAGAGCAATCTGAGCGCCCTCGGGGCAGGATCAGGTGAGTTCTCCATGCAGCTTCAATTGTGTCACACTCTTTCATTGAGTGCCAGAATACAACCAGAAGTTACTGAAACTAGATAAACATAACATAAGAATTTGTGGAAAATGTTATGCACATATAAACTGTCTTCCATGACTGGCCTAAGATGACAGCATTTTTGCAGTTGTGCATCTAAAACAGAAAGCAAAATTCCCATGAGGAGATGAGAGCTGAATGTATTTATCCCAGCTGAACTTGAACACAGGCTGTCCTCTCATTGTTCGCTAAGAATCAGTGTAATCAATATGTCAGTAAGGTATTACAGCAGAAATATTACTAGATTTTTTAGTTAAACAGTTTTTTTCATAAAAGCTTGGTTTTTCTTCCTCAAAGTATTTTTCCCTACTTACCTGCCTTTATTTTACTGTTTTCATGTATATGACAAATTACTAGATTTGAAACTATTATTCATATAGTAATTTTGATATTTCTTTTTCAAAAGTAGTTTAATTCATTATCATTATCAATAATCAAATACCTCTTTTATCCTTGATACTAATCTATTCTGGGGTAAAGGCTTTTTTAGATGCACAGATTGGGTTTTGTTTCCATTTAACTTGATGACAAAACTCTCAGCAGCTATAATGGCTGTAGGATCGGCTTGGTAGTCTTTGATTACGTCTTCCAGTTCCTGAACTGTCAAAAAATTTGACTTTAGGTGTTATAAAAAACAAGAAGAATTATGAACTATAAAAAATAATTAACCCTACTAGGAAATCTGCCTGATATAAGTCTGGAAGACATCATTTACCACTGAGAACACTTCTAGACAGACTCAGTGTCTGAGAAGATTAGGTGCAGGAGTTTGGTATGTTTATGCAAAAGGAAGGGATGTTAGAAAAACTCAGAAACTGGCCTCTATGTTTGAGCTAGATCCACCTAATTTTCTTTTCAAGGAATATTCACGAGGGTATTTAAAGTCATATTTCAGATTGGCGAAGGTATAACCTGACAGTTGCAGTAATCCATGATCCAGCAGAACACTGCAGTGGAACTGTAAATGTATTTAAAGTAATTTCAATTCATGTCTTTAAATGCTGCATTTCATTGTGTCCTAGCTTTTCAGTATTTGACTCTTACAAGAGTTTTTTTTCATACCAAAATACCTTTTTTCACAGATGCAGAATTTTTCTCAACTAGGCCCTCTCACAGTGTCTTTGTCAGGTTCATCAAAAATAGAATTTTTTTCCCCATAAATATGTCTAACAGTTTTTATCAGAACTTTCCTTTGAGTTCAGAATATATGATCATAAATATCAGGACTGGGAAAACCAGTAACCTTCTTTGAGCCTGGCAAGGGTAAAACCTGGGGTCAAATCCTCAATCACTTCCATTCTTAGGAGTAGCAGAGCACTTTGGGTACAGGACTGGGTGACCTAGTATACAAAGCCAAGTGTCTGCAGTAGGAGTTCCAGTTCAGCTTCAGTCTAGACCAGTAAAGTGAGATATAACTGGAATTCAGATGCCTTCCCTGTCTGATACTGTCCAGAGAATCCATACCTCAGAAATTAGACACTTCATGGTTGCTTGCTTTACTCTTCTCTAAATTCAGGTAGTACTTCCATACTGAACAAAATGTGCAGTAATAACATAGAGTGCAGTTCCTTCAGTAGAAATATGAGGAAGAAATTAAAAGTTTGGGGAAAGGGTTGATTGTATTAGGAACAATTTTTTTTCATCTTGAGATTTATGCTGTGTAACTTCAGCTTTAAAAGCTATGTATCTTCAGTGGAGTTCATCTAAAACAACGTATTTATTAAATTATTTTTTTAGCTTACCTAATCCACCATTAAAAAGAAGAGAACACCTGTAACCTTGGATGGTTCACCTCATCTTCATACAGGTGTCAAAGGCAGGGGAATCATCCTTTTCTAGCTTTAATTGTTGAAGAAACCCTAGATGACTTGTTTAGATTTGTCGCTTTAATTTTTGACATTTAAGATTAAAAAAATTCTTTCTCTCAATTCCTAATGTTTGTTAAATGTCAAGGAATTAGAAGGTTTAAGTTCAAGTTTGATTTTAGTAATTTGAAATTCAAATTTTATTTTTGCCTCCAAAGAACCCAATGTTAATATACATCAAACAGGATGGGATAGGATGGGGTGGCATGGTTGAGCAGGAAGGGTAGCACTTTTTCTCTACTTGTTTTTGTCATTCTGAAGCCACCTATCCAGCATCATCTTCGTTTGGAAGTCTGTCAGGCCAGTGGCCATGGCAGCTGTGTGAGCGTAACGTAATGTTATGTTCAAGGACAAAGCTCGTTGAACTGCCTTTTTTATGCAACTACTTTTGTTCTCCAGATATGTTCTAGAGATTAACCTAGTAAGCATATAGAAACTCAAAGGAGGTGGCTCAGTTCTAGCCCTTTCATTCAATTAAGTAATTCAACAAGTATCCTTACCTTGAAGAGTAGTCTGGGGTGCAAATTAGTAACCTGAAGTGATTAATGCAAGTCCTAAATATAAGTGTATAAAATAGCTTCTTGCTTTCTAATTTGTTTAGCATTTTCAGATATGTGTTATAACAAATGGCTTTGCATGGATAAGCTACTCTGTATATGAAGTTATTCCAAACTCTTTCTTGTTACCATTCTGGTTAACTTCCGTGCTCTCTAGTTGGAAGTGCAGAAAAAAATACCAGGAATTTTTGGTGTGAACAAGAAATTCTGGGACTTTTGATTTGAATAAGAATCAGATTTGTGAATTTGGAGTTGGTGTGTATTTGATAAGTGAAGCCAAATTACCAGTCCTTCTTTATGGATATTTACTTTCCTCAATCATGGTATTTATGCATTCATAATACAGTCACGCAGTACTTTGTGCTTGCATATGTTGGAGACATTACTGTGTATGTCTTTGAAACATTTCTGGCATCCTAAATGAAGCAGAAGGAAATTTTTTTATGGTTTAATGCAAATGATTGATAAGTAAAAACCCATGATGATTAATTAGCACCATATGGGCTTGATCAGACAAAGAAAGACATTTGCTGACTTAATTAAAAATTATGCCAGATTATGTTATTGCATCACTTTTCATTTGTAGCCTGTTTTTGCATAGATACCTGGACTTCTTGGTGCTGTTAAGCAGGGAACTGTCCTGCATGGTAAAGGTGAGGTGGAGGCTTCTGTTTTAGAGGAATAAAAAACTACCATAAGGTGTTTCACTTAAATCTGATTTAATAAAATCTGCTAAATTTATAAAAGACTAAATAACTTTTTTTAAGGTGAATTTGTCACACTGTATCTGGATTTCAAACAAATTGCCCCTCCATTAGGAATATTACTGTTATCTCTCATTTTAAATTTGAAAAGCACATCTTATTAAAAATTTTATGGTTTTTATCTTGATCAATGTGTGATATAATAATATTATGTCTATGCCAAATTTTAATCTGTTTTTACACACTTTTTTAAATTGAATGCTTAAGTGTAATTAAAGTATTTTATATAAGCTTATCAAGGAAAGAGGATAATGTAATGAGTTGTAAAAGTGGATTTAAACCAGTTCTAATTTATTTCACATGTTACGCCATGCCACTGAATGGCTTGTATCACAGCCTCGTATATGGTTTTTAGGATTTATATTCTCTGTATGTCGCTGAAGTTTGTACTGTCAGACTCTACCTGACAAACATTTACTTCCCTGATTTCCAGAACAGAATATATAGCTTTCGTGTAGCTGTTGTTCTTTCAGTACACTGACACTTAACTCCAGTACACTTGAGTTTTAAAACAGGAACAATGGAGTGAAGAAATGATGATTCTTGATCAAGTGAGGAAGTGGTTGATGGATTGATAGGCAGTGGCTGCAGAGAGATGGAGACAGCCTGGACCTCATAAACAACAAAACAGGTCAGGGAGGAGCCACCCAGAGTGTATGGACATGAAAAAGGATGCAATTGAGAGAAGAGCATTTAGGGAAAGCTCTAATACCTTTTCTGGGAAATCAGCACAAGTGCGTGGCTCTCCAGATGTCCTGTGCTCTAACGCATGGGGAACAAGCAAGAGGAGTTAGAGGTTTGTTGTGCATCTGCAGGGCTATGATCCTATCAGGATCTCAGAGATGTGGGATAGCTCATGTTGCTGAAGTGCTGCAATCCATGGAAGCACAGGGCAGGATAGCAAGGAGGCATAGCAAGCCTTTTGTGTGAGAGAGCAGAATATGCAGGGAGCTCTGCCTAGAGATGGGTGATGAACCATCTGAGAGTTTGTAGGTCAGGGTTAGAGGCCCAACCAATGCCATGATATAGTGGGTGTCTGCTATGGACTTCCTGATCAGGAAGAGGAATTAGATGAAGCCTTCCTGCAGTTGTAGGTTCTGGTTTTCATGGAGAGCTTAAACCATCCTGGTATCTGATGGTTGAGCAATGCAGTAGGGCACAAGTAATCCAGGAGGTTTCTGTAGTGCACTGATGACTGGAGGGAAAGTCTGGAGCATGGACTCAGCAGACCATGATCTGATCAAGGAGCATTTAAATAAACTGGACATGTACAAGTTATTGGGACATGACAAGGTGTACCTATGATTATTAAATGAGCTGGTGTTGACTGATGTCATTGCAAGGCCAGTCAATAATCTTTGGAACATGGCACTCAGGGGATGCTCTTGAAGACTGGAAGAAAAATCATCACTACTATCTTCAAAAAGGGAAAGAGATCTTGGAAACTATAGGCCTATCAGCCTTAGCTCAACCTTTAGGTAGGTGATGGAACAAATAATCCTCGAAATTATTTCCAAACATATGTGTAGAACAAGGGGGTGATTGTGGAAAGTCAGCATGAATTTACAAAGGGCAAATTGAGCCTGACCAGCCTGATGGCCTTCTTTCCTTAGTTGACTAGCTTAATGGATGAGAGGATAATATCAGATGTTCTCTGTCTTGTCTCTGGTAAGAAGTTCAACACCCTCTTCCAAAACACCCTTTTAGACAAACTGAGGAAATAACCTAGGAAATAGTGAGGCAGATTGGAAACTGGCAGAATGCCAGGCTCAGGGAGTTGTGACCTGTTACACAAAGTGCAGCTAGAAACAAATCATTTGTGGTGTATGCCTGGGGTCAATATTATGGCAGTACTGTTTAACATCTTTGTTAGTGTTTGCAATGATGTGGCAGAATGCATCCTCAGCAGGTTTGCAGACAACAGAAAACTGATAGGAATAGTTGATATAGTAGGGGGGATATGACACTATTCAGAGAGACCTCAGCAGGATTGAGAAATGGGCCATTAGGAAGTTCATTAATTTCAACAAAGGAAATGAAAAATCCTGCACCTGGGGAGCAGTAGCCCCATGTGCCATTGCACCCTGGGGACTCACAGCTAGAACACAGTTTTGTAGCTGGAAAGCAGCTTTTCAGGAAAGACACTAGGATGTTTGTGCAAGCTAAGATGAACCTGTGCCAACAAAGCCTCCTTGCATTAAAGAAGACCAACAGCATCCTGGGCTGCATTAGGAAGAGTGTTGCCAGCAGGCTGAGGAACATGATCCTTCCCCTCAGGAGAGCTGAGTAGTTCTAGTGGGACACATCTGGAGTTCTAAGTCCAGTGCTGGGCTCCCCAGTACAAGAGAAATTGAGCTACTGGAACATGTCCAGCAAGGCACCATGAAGATGGTGAAGGGTTGGAGTGTCTGTCATACAAGACGAGGCCAAGAGAGCTTAGTGTCCACCCTGGAACAGAGAAGGCTTAAGGGAGATCTTACCATAAATGCCTGCAGAGAGGGACTGGAGAAAAAAGGCTAAACTCTTCTCAGTGAGAAGATGAGCACAATGTGAAATAAGGCAAATCACACTAAGACATGAGAAAAACATTTTTTTTCTGCAAAATTTATTAAACACTGGAACAGATGGTGCAGAGATTTTGCACAATCCCAGTATCTGGGGATATCCAAACCTCAAGTAGATATGGCCTTGAGCAACCTGCTCTTATCCCACCTGCGGTATGCAGAAGAGTTGGACCTTGCAATCTCCAAAAGTGTCCTCCAGCCTCACCTGTTCTGTGACTCTTTCAGATTTCATTTCATGCTGCTTATTATGGTGTTCTCTTGCACAAAATGCTCAGTGTCTTTAGTTTAGAGCTAGGTGAAGTGACTGGAGGTTTGCCATCTCACTGAGGACAAATGGCAGTGTTGAGCTGCAGATCTCTCAAGGTGATGTAGCCAGAGGCCTTTCTCTGGATTTGAGATGGATTTTCCAGAGGTTTTCCATCCTCCCACATAGCTAATTTGATACAATTTATAGTAGTGAGGGGCTAGAGAGTCTGGAGGGTCTTCTGACATCTTCTCAGGCTTCCCAGTAATGCTGCTTGTTTCATCATAAATGTATGTGATGTGACTGGTGCGATACAGTTGGTCACTCCTTTCCTCACCCTCTCTTTACACCAGGGCTGCAGCCACCCTTCTCAGCACACTGATTCACTAAAATATAGCAGTACTGCACCACAGAGCAGCTGAGAAAAGTTTTACTTCATGTCATAACAATAAAAGAAAACACAGCAAGGTTTTTCATGCATTTGATGAGACTGAGGTCTGTGTTGAAATAAAGAAACCCACTCATTTCATGTTAATTACAAAAGTAATTAAAATCTTTATATTGAATTTGTGCTACAGTGACTAAAGGTGTAATCAAGGTGTAATCAAGTTTTTTCATCTACTCATGAAAAAAATGAAATGTAAAATCTTTTAATTATTGATATTATATATATTGCTAACAGAACTAGTGGAGGCAACAACAGAAGAACACTAAAGCTTCATTATTAATTCATCATTCAACACTTAAACTTCATTATTAATTCAATATTAATTAATAAAAGTAAATCACCTGTAGAATGGGAACAAATTCACCAGTAATTTCAGTCTGGCTTTGTGGGGGATATTCACTATGCCACATTTATTATCTAAACCTGGGAGAATATCCTGAAAATGTGTGGAGTATAACAGATCTTTTGTACACTGCCTAAGTTTGATCTCATATTTCTTAACGCACCAGTGTAAGGGCAAGTTCACATTATATAAAGAAAGGATTGAGCTATATGAATTTGCAGTGGATTATGCAGTGCTGGAGCCTAGCATAAGAGGAATCTGTTTGTGTATACTAGGTAAAATTGGGTGTTCCTAGGGTTTATAGCTCTCATTACTGGTATTCTGTATAAAAATAAACATTATTTTAATAATTCAAGGTGTTATCAACCCAGACCTTTGTCTGCCAAAGGAGACATCAAGGTGGTTCCTCATTTTTGTATTCTGAGAGCCTTCAGGGTGTCATACTAGAAAACACAGTAGATCATCTTGCGTGCTGTATGTGCTGTGGCACTGTCAAACCCAAACCCCTGCATGCCTCATGCATGCCTAGCTATGTGCCATCAGTGCTGAGTGATCACAGTGCTCTGGCAGCATGCTGAGCAAGGTCTCCTGCTCAGAAATAGATTCTATCAATCGATGAAGAGCTGGATCTTATCAACTGTTAGTCTCCACAGCTACACGGACAGTGGTGTGGCAGTATCAGTCTGCATCATACTGAAAGCTGGTCCTCAAATGGCATTTTCAAGGGAGAGTTTCCTGGGTTTCTGCCTAAATTCTGCCATGTGCAGCATTTCAAAGCATCACTGTGGAAGGTCTGTTCCATATTTCTCAGGCCTAAAGCACCACAGAGTCAATTACATACCTGCAGCTGTAGCAGAAATTATGAATTCTGCTGCATATATATTCACTTATGAATCAGATCAGCCTTTTCAGTTGTCACATTTCTAAAGAATCTTGAACCAAGTTCTCATTTGCTATTTATCTTCCATATTATACCTGCTTCAAAGCCTGCATAGCTAAGGTCTTGCAGATTGATAGATGGCTGCAGTTACAGTTTATCAGCTGGGCCATGGATCACCAGAATCAATGCTTCAATATGATTTGGTTTTAATCAGCTGTCAAAGCTCCAGTGCAATGGTGCTCATTGAAAAGTTACTTGTTTCTTTTCTTAATGTGAACTGGCATGGCTTTGGAGACATAATGCTGTTGTTCTTTTTTCTGAAGTTTCCATTTTAATGGTAAAAATAGTAAGTTGCCCATTTATTTTTTAAATTATGTCTCTGCAAATTTAACTTGACTTTAGAGTATTTATTGACCTGGGTATTTCTTTCTCAAGACAAGTTGTAGATCCTGCAATGATTAGGCTATATTTCTCATAAGTATGAAATCCTACCTCTTCTATGTAACTTGGAATTCCTCCTTTCTAAGAAAGAATTATAGATACTAGAACTAGTCTACACTAATTAAAGTAATTAGTATATTTAAAATGCAATATTTCTTTTGTATTCAAATGTGAAAATAAATCTTTTTTTCTGGATGGGAAATTTATAAGCCAAAAAACCAATGTGAATTTGTAGTGGTTTCACATTCACTGAATTTTTGTTTGCTAAATTTACTGTAGTGGTCTAAATATCTTTTTTTCTGTGAAATATGATTATGAGAACAGGAGGCAAAACAGGCTTAACTTAAGGATAAAAAACAGATTTATTAACAGACAAAAGGAAAAGGAGAAAAAAAGAGAATTAAAATGAAACTTTTAAAACACTCCCCTCTCTCCCACAAGCAGTTCACTTTCCCACATGCAACATAAAGAGACAAAACTCAGAGCTTCAGGTCAGTACCATATATAAAATAGTCTTTCATTCAGTCTTTGAGAGAGAGAAGTGTCTCTCCTGATGTGTTTGGGTAACTTTTCCAGGAGAGAAAACAGTCTGCTTGTGCTTTTTCTAGCTTCTACAAAGCAGCCCACCCAAAAACTTCTTTAATTTGTAGTCCTCCCAAATCACATAGCCTTCCCATAACTACATTTTTGGGCCATAGATTCACATTGGGGTTTCCCTGTTTAAAAATGCACAAATCCACAAGCAAAGGATTTCTTATCTTAAGGAGCAGAGATATCTTCTCATTTCTTCATGGACACAAAGGGCTTCTTATCTCTCTCTCTCTGTCAAAACATCTTATGAAATCACATTACAATTCTAATTCAACATTCACTCAGTAAATCACAAAAATACCTTTGCTCAAAATCTACAGAGCATCTCCCTAATTTTTGCCTATTATTGTCTCCAGTTGTCTATGGTTTAAAAGAGATTTCTAGCAAGTCACAATACAGTCTGTTACCACAACTCATAGGAGGTTTTTATGCCTAAAAACTGAGGCAACTCATCATCTCTCCTGTTTGAGAAGTCACTCTTCTTTTACTGACTTTGATATCTTCATATTGTCCCTTTACATCTCTTTAATTTGACTTTATCTTTCTGAAGAGGGTTAGAGTTTTAAAAAGTCTCAGTCTCTGTCAGGAAAGAGTTAACATTCTCACCAGGCCTGCAGACAGTCCCGTGGTCTCTGCCCAGTGGGCACTGCAAAAATCTCAAAGCCATGCAGTGAGAGAAAAAGTTCAGAAACAGCAGCAAAGATCTCCTGCGCAGCTGGTCCTTCTTCCCCCCTCCACCCCTCAGTCTCGAAGGGGTAGGCACAGCCCAGCCCAGGCTTGGTGCTGTTTCTAGAAGGGGGTAGGAGGCCTGGGGGACATCGCCCCCGGCCATGCAGGGGCGTGGGGCAGGCCCCAGGGCTGGCTGGAAGTTGATGGTGACTTCCCCTTTCCCTGCCGGCAGCTGGCAAGGGAAAGAGCTCGGCCTGCCCCGCCAGGCCCCACCGCGGTGGCGGCCACAGGAGACCCGGCCAGGCCCGGCCGGCAGCCCAGGCCGTCCCGGACCCCTCCCGCCACAGGGATGGAGCCAGGACTGACCTCTTACCTCTGTCGAGGCAAAGAGCCAAGAGGGCAGTCCCCGCCAAGTGTCAGCTTTTATATGGGTATTTCCAAAAAGTCGCATCAATTTTCTCAGTGGTCAGACTACAGGCCAATAGCTGAGAACTGGTCCTTGATAGGTATCTGCCCCCTTCTAAAGCAAGGTCGTGACAGGGCAATATTCTATATTCTTCTTTAACAAAAAATTTAAATATTGTTAACCCATAACAGAATTTCACAGGGAAGTGAAACCCATGAAACTCTTTAACAAGTCTACACTCAAGGTAGTGATACATTTTTGCAAAAATTAATACTCTTTTAATGGTTATAAATAACATGCTGTGAAACACATTGGCATAATGGTAACATTTTAAATCTTGGTTTAAAAAGAACACTAGTTCATATCTTTATTTAAAAACAGGGAGACTTCTGTGTGTGCTTGACAAACTGATACCTTAATTCAACTTCCTCCTAGAGGAGCAAATGATCTTTGCCAACACAGAGAGGTATTTTAAACAAAAATTTGAACTCCTTGTCTAGTTTTTATGTACACCAAAACTCAAGCTGACGGAAAACTTGTCACCCTTCATGTAACTGTGTTAAGTAGCAATAGTACAACTGCTACTTCCCTTAAAATACAACAATTAAAATAGAGAAACAGGGATATAAGAACAAACACTGCAGGCCTTGAAAGATGATACATTTTTATTACAGTGCAAAATGAAATTTGTAGTTATTGCAAATTACTTAGCAGGGTTAGCAAGGACTAAGAGCTAATTGTGTTGCAGTTGTAATCAAAGCTGATAAATGAAGGAGGGTTTTTTTGAAACTGCAGAATGGTGTTCGTTTTTGCAAAACAAAGAGTATTTACATAGCAAGAAGCCTGATCAAGATTTTGAGGCAAAGCCACAGGGATAAGGCCTTCTCTAAACTTGTTTAGAGAATGAGGCAGGGATTGTGGAAAGGTGAAAAATGGCCTTCACACTTGCCTAGTTTATTACTGCTATGGGAAATTACCCATTGCCCCATAGTTTTTTATGTGATTAGTGACAAGTCATTTCAGACATGTCTTTGGTGGTGGTCATATGCTGCCTGTTGCATGGGAGTTTATTGTGTCCTGATGCTGTGGATTCAACATCCCTATCATGCAGGAAGTTTCGGCCAAAACTCACACATGATTTTTTAAGATTCTGGTTTGTTAAACACTGTGACAGAGTAAGAGATTGCACGGTTGCATGGTTGCTGAGTTTACCAAACAAATTGGTATGATGGCACATGAAAGATCTTTTCCTGCATAAGCAGAGAGGTTAGTGAAGGTATTGAGGCTACAAATGATAAACTGAATATCTTTTGGGCAGTCATAATATAATATATACTTCTGATGGGACATTGAAAAGATTTGTTTTGTTCAGTTTCCACAGGAATTTTTAGGAACTGCTTTGTTTTCAGAAAGAGTGATAAAAAGAATTTATTCCTCATTTTTCTTATTCTCTTTCTGCTTCAGTATCACCATAAACTCTTTCCTTGTAGGGATTATTGTCCATTATACTCTTTGTATTTGCGTCAGTTGACTTTGTCTTGAGCCTGATGGCCAACAAACTTGCATCATGCCTCCCTGCATCCTGGACAGTCTAGCTAATTTCTCCCAAATGCAGAATAGGCAAGAGGTGCAATTCCTCAAAATAATAATATTCAGGAAATGTACAATATAGCAACAAGGCATCTGAGTGAGTGCAATGTCCTTTTGTAACAAGAAAATTTCCTAGTGTATTAGCAGTTGATCTCTTTGAAATCTCTTACCATGAGAGGTATGACTTAAAGAGGTTGTTTTACCAAACTGACAGGTACTCAAAAGAATTGGCAGGTACTCTATTTGTGCCAAATAGAAGGACCACCTCATTGGAATCTTTCAGTCAGGCATTAGCCTCTTCTCAAAGTGAATTTATAGTTTTGGCATTGTTGTTGTTGTTGATTTTGGGTTTTTGTTAGTTTTTGTTTTGTTTTTTTCTTGTAATTTCCTTCAAAAGGGCCAGGGAATCTGCCATGGTGTATCAGTTGGAACTTAGAACAGATAAAAGAAGAAATTCGACCGTGGGCAGAAACCAGACATGGAAAATTTCTACCAGAATTTTTCATGTTTGACAAACAGAATTGATACAGGTAACGGGCAAGATAATTTTTGTCTAAAATCTCCACAGTGCAAGCATCCACTGCAACACTTGAAGTAAATTGCCAATCCTACTTTGTTTCTGATTATCCAAATCACTGCAGCTAAAAACCAAACTCCAAAAAAGTTTCATTAACTGTGCACTTCCTAGTTTCATTAAAGAGAGAAACACGTTCAGCATATACTGTGATTAGTTAATACTGCTGCTCAGGTGATCTGTCTTGGGGCAAGGACAGGCACTCTGATGTAACCTGAGTCACAGCTTTTGCTTTTTTCGGGGCGAAATAGAGGGCAGTAGCCTCCAAATTATTACCATAAAGGCAATATAAATGAGAACATTTTAGATAAGCTGCTTTAAAAATATAATGTATCTTCTTTACCCCCAAAGAGTATGTTACAGATGGAAACTTCTGGTTCTGAGGTCATTTATGAGCAACACCAAGGTGAAGCAAGAGTAATTAATGTTCTAATTACTCATTATCTAAAGATAATGATTTTTGAAAATCCATCATTATAAACTGCTTTATGTATCTGTCAGAGATGGAGTCTTTAATCCCTTCAGAACATCTGTACATGAAAAATGTACTATGGAGCATTGCTTTTGCATTTTTAATTATCTAATTATGTTTCCTCTTTCAAAGAAACTGCCACATCACCAGCAGTCTTTCTTAACAATTTGAAAAAGATGGAAAAATTATTTTAATTGATTTTTCATTTCATTACCAGAGTTGAGGAAGATGAAATATAATCTATAAACTTTTAGTTTAAGGATGTTATGCTAATATTTTAAACAGGCATTAAATGTTATTTTTAGATAAAATAAATGTAGGAAAATAGTTTTTGCCATCTCAGACCTCAGAGTACTTCTCACTTGTTTTATCTTCACCTCAGTTTACTATATTTTAAAAAATTTTATCTGCATTTTTTGTTAGCCCTGACCTTGCACTGTCCGATTTAGCTTTTCAGATTCTCCTCCTGCATTTCATATGTTGTTGCTATTGCCTGTTGCTATTATCTACTTTTGAAAAGGAGCAGTGAGCAACCTATTTAATATCAATGATGTAGCATTTTTCACATGAAGAGTACCAAGACCACAGGTGCTTCAGCACCTTGTGCTTTAGAGTGAAAAAAAACAAAAGGGAAAATAGCATTACTCCTGAATGTCACACAAAGAAAGAAAAACTTGTGAATTCAGCTTTTTTGGTACTGAAGAAAGCTTCCTTCAGTATTGAGCTAACATTTTTGTGTTTGTCATACACACACACATCACTCCAATATCTATTTTCTTGATACAGATTTAACATTTACCTACTTTCTGTATTTGGTAATTTAACATAAAATATATGGGGCTATATGCAGTCAGGTTTGGGTCATTTGAGCTGTTTGCCCTTTCATTCACATGAGCTTTAATAGCAATAGTTAACCCTGAGCAGTGGTGGGGGTGGTTGCTTTTGTGTTGGTTTCATTTTATGATTCATGTCATTAGTTGGCTTCAGGCTGATGGTGCCTTGGGTATGTGCAGGCTGACACACGGGCTCCCACACACAGAGACAATTGCTCTGCTTGTTTCAGAAAATATAAATTAATTTGAAATGTTCATTGCAAATAATAAAAATCTGCTTATCTTTTAGTTGGAAAATAGTTAAAATTTGCTTATCTTTTGTAGTGTTCAGACTTACTTTCTGAATTGTTATTCTTTTGTTTCATGGAGAAATGCTAGTTTTCCAAGTTTAAAAAATAGAAATCTGTCAGAGCTGTGAAGCTGGCACAATTCAGTGGTCAGTGTTCTCCTGAGAAAAGCATTTTCACAACCCAGATTCTGATATACTGTATCCCAATATGGAAATTTCCTGATCTTCCAAAGTAGGAGGCTGCTGTAATGAAATCTTCCCCAGCCCTTACCTCAGTGAGAGTTTGCACACTGAACACCATGGGGATGGGGATGGGGATGGGGATGGGGATGGGGATGGGGATGGGGATGGGGATGGGGATGGGGATGGGGATGGGGATGGGGATGTGTCATCCCAGAGAGAGCAGCTGTGTCACTGAGTGGCACTTCCATGCAATATAAGAATATCATCGACAACAGATATAACTTACGAATTACTGACCTTCAAATATCTTAATACACCAATAGGACTCTAATATGGTGACTTGAATGCAGAAGCAAGGGGATTTTTGTCATTCTAATAGCTATTTCACAGGACAAATTTCATCCTAGGACAATCTAATATATGATCAATGTGCATGTTAAATTAATGTGTAGTTCCAGTTGGTACAGACTGTACGAAATTATTATTTGATAGTCGTCTAAGTTTTTCTTTTATTAATTAGAGAGAATTATAATATAGTATAACATAACATAATATAATATATTCTATATAATAGAATGTATGTTTGTCCTTTGGTTTTTAAAGCACCATGTTTCAATTAATTTATTAAATGCTAATGAGTATTTAGAAATATTTATTAAAAATTGTACAGTAATTTATCTTCCAGCAAATGGTATGCATCATATATAATATAAAATATAAATACTTTCTTGGAATGACAGAGAAATTTGTAAATAAGTAATTAAGAGTTTGTTTGTATTGATTATATATCATATAATACTAATAACAAGACACTTATTTTTAGAAATTTAATGTTTCTCATTATAAAAATATCCTCCCTTTGGTCCAGAGCTATTATGTGTTTAGGAGATTATTAGTATTCATGAGCTACCTCATTGCAAAAGGGTGCCATAGGGGCTGTGAGTTCGTACGTGATGCTGCATTCGGCAGGAGAGAAGGGAAGCACAGTAGCTTGTGCTGAAAGATTCAAGTTGCTGCAACTGTCTGCCAAGAACTTACAACATCATCTACACAGCAAAGAATACAGGGCATCATTTATTTACTCATGGCTTTCATTATTGGGAAAATGGGTGGAGTAGAAATGAAGGCTTGTGAAAATAAGCACCTGAAGTATTTTTTTATACATCATCAGAAATTCTAAGAGAATGAAGGAAATGCTGTAATTTTAGCAATGGCTAAACATTTCAGATTTTTTCTGTGAAAGGATATACTTCCAGATATTACATAGGTGAGTTTATGGACAAGTACTTTTCTAGATTTCTTACCACTGTCTTACTATCTTTCTTTTTCACGTGGAATGTGCAGGTATTTTATGTAATTACTGAGAGATACTGAGTGTATATCTATATACCAATTTTTTGTCCAGTATGCTTTTATTGATCTTGAATACATATATAGTAGTTATCTGTACACAGAAAGATATATAATGATTTGATACAGGTACTTGGCTTGATTTCAGTTCTATATAGTTGTGTGTGCTGTACCAGCCAAGTATAATCCACAATGCTCTTGAAGCATGCTCATCTTATAAAATTTGTTGTAGTGTTAATTTTTATGCTAGCTTGTAATTCAAACTACTCTTTGATTAAGTTTTTTGTCTTAATAGCTCGTTCTTCATTCCCAGAGATACAGCTTTGAGGTGGGGCAGCTTGAAAAACTGAATGTGTTGCTTTCTTTCAGAGCTCTGATGACTGACGTGAATACAGTCTTGATGTTGCCTTGTGTAGTTCAGATACAACTTTAGATGGGATCTGTCTCAACTGTAGAAGCTTTGGCAGGAAATATAAGCATTTTTCTCTTGGTAGAGGTAGCAGTGTCTTCCTTGCTGATGCAGGAACCTGGGGGTAGTGTGTGACCCCAGTGCTGGGGAGGCTCCTCTGCACTTGCTGGGGTTAGAGGAAGGTTTTCTTTAGAAGCTAACAAATTTCTTTAAAAAAAAATTAAAAATCCAATTACTCTTTTTCTATTCTGAATATATGTGAAGAAATACACAGGCCCACATACATTGTCTGTAACCATTTTTAATATGCACATCAATTATGTTGTTATGACTGTAATTAGAAATTCTTAGAAATAACATAAAACTTTTGCTGAACTATTCATCAGAAGACTTGCTAAAGATCATAAAATAATTGTAAATAAAAATTTAATGAGTTAATTAATTTATGACTAAATGGACTATACTAATAAATGTTACTCTTTATTATCTTGCTACAGAAAAAATATTTATCTATTGTGTTATGATAACTAGATTTAAATATAATTTAACAATTTACCAACTGTAGCCACAAGCCTGCAAAAACTTGCATGTGCATTTAAACGAATGTGTTAATAATCCCAGCAAATCTGGAAAACCAAATAAAAATTTAGGTATGTTATTATCAAAATAGATAAGTGCAAAGGGAAACAGATAAGTGCCAAGGGATATATTCATGCAAGTCCTTTTCTTGTTTGTGCTTCATAAATTAAACTCTAACAGTAGTGAAGAAAGCAAGAGTGTGAGCTAGGAGCTTTTTCTTCAAGTGATAATCAGTAATGTAATGGTAAAACACTGTGTTCTAAGGGTACTTAATTAGATGGTATAAGAAATCTGAATTTTAAATGCCCATTCTTTTGAGACTGTTTCAGTTAATGAAAAATAATAAACTAGGACAGAGATTAGATGAACGCAAAGAAAACTTAATCTGTTTGCTTAGTTATGACAAGAGGAAGTAAGTATTGGACAGCTGTAGGATCCTTGCTCCTATCCCATTATCCCCATTTCTAGCAAATTAATAGCTATTTTGTACTAGTACACTAGAACATATTTCCTAGGAAAGTAGGACTTCATATTTGCAAGGTAAAAACAAATATAAGATTGATTTGAATTCTAAATTGCTTGTATTTTTTTAAATTAAGATAAATCTTCTAGTTCCCTCTACCTGTCGCAAAGAATGAAAAATGGAATTTGTATGAGTCTTTAAAAAAAGTATTTTTTTCTATTATTCAGAAACTTTTCCATGTTCCCTGAATTAGTGAATTCATACATCAAAAATGGTTTCTTTCCAAAAGTTACAATACTATTTTTTATTACTTCTCAGCTAATGGACATCACTGCCTCCTAAATACATATTAAATGAAGTGAGATTAGAGTATTTCAGGTAAATTGTAAAAAAAAGGCTGGCATAAAAAGTCATGATTTTAATGTTTATTATATTCATAAACACCTGAAATTCAGTAGAGCAAATTCAATAATGTGATAAATAATTCTTTATTTGCATGGCAGATTTTATAGTCCATTGAACTTTAGTGCTGGAAGCTAGAGGTTTATAGATTAGTATGTCAGTAAAGCACATGTTAATATAGTTCAAATGTCAACAGATGCTCTCAAAAGAAGTATTTTCAGTTTCTCTCCCCTCTCTTAGTGACATATTGATGCATAAGCTTAAGAATTGACAGAATTGACAACTCCAAGGCTCAAAAATTGGAACAAAATAACTACAGAAAGCTTTGTGTAGGGGCCATTGTTGGCAACATAGAAACAGTCACTGAAATCCAATTCCAAGTGCTGTTGGAAAGGAATTATCCACATGGAAAGGAGTTGTCCATGTCTAATCAAAGTAGGAAGTAGGATCCCTCAAAATGAAGCCTGTGTGATTCCACCCTCTCCTTGAAATAATGAAGTGTCTCTTGCTCCAGAGAAGAAACCAGATAACAGAGTTGCCTTCTATCACACTAGAGGCCTTTCCTTTGATACTTGTATATATATGAGTGGAAGATAGTTGAGTAGTTGAGATAGTTTGAGTTTTGTTGGAGTTTTTTTCCCTGTTCTATAAGAATAAGAATTCATAAAATTCTTCTTAGAATGATTGAATATGTTTGTGCGTGTGCTCAAATTTATGAGAGAGAGTGAGTGCTAGGGGAGAATGGTGATAAAATACAAAGGAATTCTGTACAGAAACATAAAAATATATATGTCTTATATTTTTACCTTGCAAACCCATAAGCCAGACAATAAAATTTCTCGGACAGGAGGGAACACAACTGTTTTAAGCTCAGTGTACTAAATAGTCCACTAGTAGTTTTCTACTAGTAGTTTTAGTGGACTAGGTAGTGCACTAAAATGTTTTCTTGAATAGTTTAGCACATGAAGCAGCTTGTTCTGTTTGGCAGTATAGGTGTTTTTTATCTGTGCTTAACAGCAGCAGATTCTAAGTGCTGAGGATAGTTAAAAGCCTATGCAGGGGTTGACAGTGATCTTTCTATTCAGTGTTGTTCATTCAATTACTTTACTTTTCCAACTTCATTTTGAAAGAATACTGTCTATTTTTATGTGCTCTTACCTATGGTCACACATTATTAACTCTTGGTGACTGCCAGTAAAACAGGGCTACACTGTTTTAATTATAGTTTAGGGATACACTTTTTTTACTTTGCTGGACCTGTCTTGGGACAGGACCAATTCAAACTTCAGCAGGGCCCAGATCCATAGAAGTTACAGGTTATCATCTTTTCTCCCACTGACCTCTTCATTTTTCACTGGCCTGATTTCCTATCTGCCTGAAACTTGCCATGACATTAAAAAGCCTCAAACTCTACTCTTTCTGATTTTGACTAGGGGAAAGGCAGTGAGGGGTGAATGGGAATGAGGGCAGGAGCAGGCCATTGCATCTGCTGGGGAGGGAACTTGTGAGAGACAGCAGGACTGCTGATTAACAAATAAATTTGACTTCAAAATACTGAAAAATGGGGAAAAAAATCCTAAAATAGCATGTTACCTGTTGGTCTACTAATGAGCAATACAAGGTCAAGGAATTTCCTACATGTCTGGCTGATTTAACAACTGCATCTGAAGTGAGTCCAGCTGCAACTTAAGTTTCTGTGCCTCTACAGACTGACAACTAACTTTATAATACCATTAGAGCTAGGGCATTGCTTGGTCACAGCAGACTTAGGACTGTGTATTAGTGGGTCCTGTGTGTATTTGAGACCATTCTCTAAACCATGTTTGTGAACACTTTATCCTGCCTCTATACACTGGAGCAGAAACAAGATTTGTATAGAAACATTCAAATGCAATTCAATAGCTAAAGGAACTCAAACAGAACTGACAGATTCCTTTTTTTGTCATTTAATGAAAATTCTAGTGGTTTATTAGGGATTTTGCCTCAAAATTATTTTGCCTTCATACTTTGATTATTTCACTTACCTTTAATGAAGTGAGAAACTGAAGACCTGAAAAATACTACATATTACATTATTTCTGTGAAGTATGAAAATTTAGATGATGATATCTTTTTTTCTGTTAGGTCTTAAGGCTTTGGTGAACAGTACTGATAAGATGCATGTGTTGAACTACTGGCCCATGTTAATTTTCTCTGGTTGTAAAATTTCTGTTTTATTTGTTTCCGTATTGTGGGGATATAGACAGGAAGAGTTCACATAACTTTTAAATGTCTCTCTGTCGCTCTGAAGAACAAGGAGAAGTGTTAATTTTATTTGTTTCCCTCAAAGAAGTGGAGAACAAACTACAGTACTGGAAAGATGTACTCCGAGGAGTTCATCACAAGTTCCAAGTTTACTTGTGAACCAAATAAATGGAAATGTATCAAGACTTAAAATTAATTTACTGATTTTTTTTTTTAAAAATGGCTTTTGGAAATGCTGTTACACAGACAAATTAACATGTTTGTTTTTACTTTGTAACTGTAGTACATTTACTCCTAAAATGCAAGGCAGACGGATGGGGACTTCAGGGAGAATCACTAAGAGCACAAGTGTGAGCGGAGAGATGTATAAGCTGGAGCACATTGATGGGAGTCAGTCGGACACGGCTGTCGGCATGGTTGGAACAGGTGGGAAGAAAAGGCGTTCCAGCTTTAGTGCCAAAGTGGTTGCCATAGTGTCTCGAAGGAGCAGAAGCACATCTCAACTTAGTCAAACAGGTGAGTGAGACACACACTCTTTGGAAACAGGACTCTCACCAAACATGATTTACCATAATTTCATCTGTGGCATCTGTGTTACATGTATATGCATATAGACTGCTAGAGAGAGAAGATTTTCCAGCTGCAAATAAATTTCTGAGATGTTAATTTTCTTTGATTATTAAACATCTGCAAGAAACAATATACAAATGTCTTTTAGAATATGTGCCATGGTTACTTTCTGTCCTGATCAATGAAAACTGCTGTCTCTTTCAATGAAAACTGCTGTCTCTTAGAAGCCTTGTTTACAAGTAGGCCAGGAAATGCAAAGAGACATATGTCGGTGTCAGCAGTGGATAATGGTTTGCTAAGACCAGCTTTTTTATGTGTAGGAAATTTCTTTTGGCAGAAGAGTTGAGTATGACTGTGGGAACTGAAATCTGAGCAAATGAATGGAAGTTATGCAACTCGGATCAGAAGTTGTACCTGTAGTGGCATAAAATACATTTTTAAAAACTACCTTTGCTTTTTAAGTTGAGAGTGATTCCAATACTTTTTTTTTTTTTTGAAGTAATACTGGCAAGTTTGGGTCAGTGATTTCAGATAACTTAGCTGACAACATGATGCTTCATTAGGAGCATAAGCCTTCCAACTCTCTATTGTGACTACAGAAGTCTTAAAAGCTTCATATCAGCATAGCCTCCAGGAACAAAAGCTCATACAGAAAGATATAAAAGGGAAGAAGAATGTTTTCAAGTCCCTGTCCTGCTCCTGAACCCCAAAAAGACTTCTGCTTTTGTCTTCAGTGGGAGCAGGACCTGACCCTAAGGGTTCTTCCTTACTAAAAGAAGGAAAACAAAGAGGAAATGCTTCAGCCTAGCATGCAATGCACTCATATTTCAGCATTCCTCTCACATAGTTAGGGTATCTAAATTAAGGTAAGTAACAATATTGTTTATTTATATCATCAAATATTTCCCCCCTTTCCCCTGGTTTTCCTCAATTGCCAGATGAGCAGTAGAATTGATCCTTTTACAACTAAAGCTTTGTCAGCTTTAACAAAGAGATAGTTTTACTTTTCTACACTACTCATGAATTTTAAGCCGGAAAGTATATAACCATGCAGTTGAACCAAATGATAAATAAAACTGCTGTATTTGAAGCCCAGAACTGTAATTAATATTGTGTTATTCAAGAATACACTGTGACTAAGTATGAGACCAGAATATAGATAGTTGTATACGGTAAGATACTATTTTAGATATATCAGAATCAGTAAGTGCTCTGTAAGGAATAAAAATTGGTATTGTATTGTAGAAAGGATTTCTACGCTGATATTTTAGTCCACTTAAAATCTGAGCTGTGAATTCCAAGAACTTCTCAGTATCATCTATTTAAAGCTCATATTTTCCTATTCTTCATAGAAAGATACTATAGCTCTCCAAGTTTTGCTTAGTGTAAATTTCTAAACAGTAGGAATTTTGCAAGGAATGGAACTTTGAAAGTTTTAATGAAACTCAGAGAGCAAATCAAATATGAGAAACATGATTATGTATTATTCATGATTGTAAAACATTTCAGAATCATCTTTACTTTGTCTTGTTGTGGCTCAGGCTAAGAGTGTTATCTGTGGCATAATCAGAGCAAATAAAATGTGTCATTTTCTGTCAGTCACTAATTTCGAATTTTGTCAAAAATCAGTGAATTAAATTAACACTTTTTTTAGAACAATACACACATGAGACTTGATAGATTTTCCAAATTACATTGTTGGAGACTAAATACTCATGTCCTAAATCAGGGACCCACTTCCTTTCCTTCCTATATTATACAAGATGAGAGGAGAAACCTAAAAATGTCTATTTCATTTTAATGTGTTGTGTAACTTACTACTGTCTCCACTATTGAGAATTACAGAAAATTTCTGTTATGACAATATAATATATACTGGGTACTTCTTTAAGATTTATTCTGTGAAAGTTGATTCTAATAGCCAAGTTCTGAAATTTTGGAACCGATGTGAAAACTTATGGGCCTCCAAAAGTGGTGTGAAGTAGGACTTCTGGGACAGATCTTCAGGAGCTGAAGGTGTGCTGTTGAAGTAGTATATGTATTTTAAAGGAAGTATAAAAATAGGGAAATAAATGCATAGCCTCTGTAGGTTGTTCAGGTTTTATTTCTGTGACTTGCATGATTATAAGTAAGGGAAGCATTACACAGATAGTTATATGTTTCTGAAAACTGAAAAGAGATCAGAAATAAAAAGGCAGATCTTTTGAAAAGCTTAGGTTCTGTATTTTTATGGATTGAGTAGATCTGAAATTCTAGTTCACTGCTGTCTTCAAAGCCAGTAAAGTTCATTACTGTCTTGCTTTTTTCACTTGAAGAAATGGTCAAAAAGGGCTGAATTCGACTTTCTGTAGATAATTCTTCCTTTTAGCATACTGCCTGGGTTTGATGTTATCTAAGAATGGAAGTGGTGTGTATGGAACTGCTGCAAGGTAGCTATTATTTGTAAGATTTGATTTTCTATTCAGCTGAAAAAGGAGTGTATGTGCGTGAGCCTGTGCATACGTGTTTGTGTCTATACATACACACAAGGATTTCTTTGCACATATGGAGCAGATAAGCTTGCATGTTGGAGTTAGAAGGACCAGTAATCATTATTATACCCTGTTTAGTGCTGCTGGAAAATATTTATTCAGAATATGTGCCTTATAGATGGTTAGTAAAAGAATTGGTTTCTATTTTTATGTAAATATGCAATGAAATGATGTATTTTTGCTGCATCTTCCTTTTATGTTTAAGATTTCATAATACTTTTAGTAACTGTTCTGTGAAATCACTACTTACTATGTATTTGTTCCTGGTGCCCACAAATTGGACAGATTAGAGAGTTCACCAGAAAAAGCTTTTAATCTTCTCACAATATTCCTAATGAAAATCCAGTTCTTCTTATGTTGTCACAGTTAAAAAGAAGAAAAAGAAAAGGGAAAAGAAAGAAGCAAAACTCCCAAAATGACCACAGAAAATTGAAAATAACTCCAGGCATACATAACAATTTTAGTTATAATCTAACTTTTCTAGCTTTCTTTGTCAGCCTTATTTTGGTAAATAAATATATACATATATACAGAATAAATATGTTACTGAATTTCTGAACTGAAATTTTCTAAATATAGCAACTGAACTTTAAATCACAGGAAAATTATAGGAAACTAGATTAGGATAAGAAATCATCAGTTGTCTTGATTTTGTGTTACAACACTATTCCCTTCTACAGAAAATCTTATAGTCTACATACCAATGAGCGACTGAGGCCAGTATTGATCATACTACATTTTGATTTGGGGTTTGTTACAAATGCAACAATAACCTCTGTAATAGAAGGGAAAAATTTTGTCACAGAATTTGTACTACATATAGAGACAAAATAATGCATTTCAAAGTGGATAGAGGCAATAGGAGGGGTATCATCATTAAAATGAGTTCTGGAGAGAAGGAAAACTTCAATCTCAGAGAAACAGAAGTATTCCCATCCCTGGATCCCTCTCACTTCTCCTGGTACATGCAGACATGTGCCTTAAGAAAGCAAAAGAGTTCTTCCCTTTTGCTTTCTACCCCCTAGTCAGCAGATAGTGCTTCAGAAAGATCATCTATGTGCAGAAGCACACTTTTCTTCTCTTTAAGGGCCAATAGTGGCTTGCAACTATTTTGACACAGATGAGAGTGAAATAGATGCAGAGAAGGAGAGCTAAGGAGCTTAGAAAGATGGGTAGCATTTCTAGTTTGACACTACACTGATACCAGGTCAAATTTCTAAATGAAAGTACCTTGCCATGTTTATGATGTGAACCAAAATGAGATTTTTTCTGTGTAAGAACCAAACTTATTTGCTTTCCATCTTCTGTTGGTGAAGTTCAAAATCAACAACCTGAAATGAAGCCATAGGCATGAATGTTTCAGAGACAGATTACATATCATGACACAGAGCTGAAATCAAATGTTGTCACAAGGTGAAAACAGAATGAAGAAAAATTCTTTTCACTTATGTGTGTCTCTGAAGTGGATACTTGGAGGGAATCTTGAAGTGTTTGTCTGCTTCCCTCAGGAAGTAACTCGCAACCTGAGCAAAACCACTATCTTATATTTCCCTATGTAAAAAATAGAATTTCCTGCTAAAGGATATTTTCTGTAGTTTTCTGTAACTTGCCCTATAAAGAAGTGGCTTTATGTTCTTTTGAATTAAGCTTCGAATTCCCAATTTCAGATAAGATAGTATCATCTAAGTGAGGAAATTATCACTGAGCAGTAAAGTTCTGATAATCATGTACCCCACAGTAAATCTACTCTCTTTTTGTGAGCACACTGCTGCTTAAAGAACTCTTCTTCATCCAATTGATTGTCCCATATTTCACCTTCCAAGACTTCCTCAAAACAGCTTTTTCTCATGTTTGGATGACTGAAGTTAAGTTAAAGATTTAGAAAAGAAAACCTCATCCATTACTCTGTTGATGGAGAATATGATGGTTCACTGGAGGTACTTAGTGATTGTTAACAAGCACCCTTATGTTGTGCAAAAAATAACCTTGCTTGGGAAACAGAAATTTAAGCAAAAGAATGCTTAAATTGAGCCTTCCAGGCTCAGAGCTACCTCATTTCAGAGTAGACACTGCCATTAAAAAAGAAAAAAACAACAAAACCGCAAACAAACAAAACAAAACCAAATACAAACAAAGAACCAAAACCACAACATTCACCATCCCCCAACCCCCCAACCCCCAACCCCCCCCAGTTTGTTAAGCTGTTCTTAATTTTCTCAGTCTTTTTTTTTTTAATGCTGGTAGAACTATTTTTCTGTCCATCCTTGTAGTAATTGTATGGTAAAAGGAGAGATTTCCTACAGGTCTAGGTAGTATGGACAGAAAAAGCAGATAAATCAGAAATAAAATATGCTGGAGGGCAAAGGCTTTTGGGATAAGGATGGTTTGTTTGTTGTCTTTCTTGAGAACATAATTGCTTCTTTGCATAATTCTGTTACTTTTTTTACAAGGATTGTGGCAACTTTTCATGCAGTGGTCAGGCTTTTTTCCCCCTGAAATTTCATACTGATTGCTTGATTGATTGAATGACAAGGATGCATTTCTGAGCTTGATTCTTTTACCTCATAACATGACCTTTTTTTTTATTACTGTAATGAAATGTAATGTGCTTATTTGATAAGAAATGAGTGCAAGACAAAATTTTAAAATACTTACTTTATCTAGAATTCAATAAATCATCTATTATTATTAGACTGGATAGAAAGCATGGGAATCAGTAAGGAATAGTGGATGTCAGGAAGAAACCAGCTAGGAGGGAGGCATCAACTGGCATAAACTGATGTAGAAAGTATGTCACTCCCGGTAATCTAGGGGAAGGACTCTTGGGGATAGTCCTGTGCTGGGCCATGAGTTAAACTCGATGATCCTTGTGGGTCCCTTCCAACTCAGCTTATTCTGTGATTCAGTGACGGATGAACTTAAAGATAGAATAGTTTTTCTGAGTAGCACTCAGAAAAACAGTGACGATGCAGATTGCAAGTTCATTCCTTTCGGAATGAGTAATGAAAGTTTTCAGATTAAAAAAAATGCAGAAGAGTTTTTTGAATCTAAAGGACAGCACTATCAGAAACTGCTATAATAACAATAAGGTATAAATTGGTTACAAATAACTTTTATATTTGTATCAAAATCACAATAAAGTTTCTAACACTCAGAACAGAGAGAGATGTATCTTAAACCTCTCAGAGCATGTAGCACAATAGGGAAAGAGACTTTTTTTCTTGTTTGTTTCTTATCTAGTATAATACCCTTTTGCTGTTTTCATAGGATTTCTTTTCTGATACTACTTTTCTGTATTGCCATCTCTTGTTCATCCAAGTGGAATGCTACCAGATACAAGATTTTCTAATGGCAGATTCAGAAAATTAGCTTTAAATTCAGAATTAACATGAGTCATACAGCTATAGAGTTACCTCACAGGTTTAACCTGGTCTAAAGTAATTCACATGTTGTTCTCTGTTTCCAAGGAGGAGCATTTCCAAGTATTTGCTTGTGTTGGGCATCGATCTCTGCAAGAATGCTTCATATTTACACATAAGTTTCCTTACCTACAGATATCTGTTTTGTTATCTTAAGTCTGTATGGTTTGAAAATTTTTTTCTTTACACTGTGTGTACTTGGAAAGTAAGTTTCAGCAGCCTAGCAGAGGCGTGGTGGTCTGTCCTGCAGCTCCCTCATTAGCCTTGCTTGTCTGTTCAGTATTATCTCTGTGAGAGTCTTCCCTGTCTGGGTTGGTTTTTTTTGCCAGAGCAGGCCCTTAGAGCTTGCTCTGCATAGTTGAGATGATCTATGAGGATAATCACTCTGTTGCACAAAAAGAAGAATGTAGGGAGATTGACATTTAGAAGGATTTCTCTTTTCAGCCAGTCTAAAAAAAGTCTTTAATGAGGCAGCAGGGATGGTCGTGGTGCCTTAGGGATGGGGACAGGATATGGGCTCTGCACCTGACATCCAACACGAAAGAGCAAGCCTGGTCCCAGCAAAAACTCTGAGCTGCTCCTGCACCCAAATGTTTCTCCAGCAAGGGGTGGGGAAGAGGGGGTGGGTGATGAGCAAGCAGATGAAGAATATTGAAAAAAAAAAAAGAAAAATACCTGATTATTTTCATAAGAGGAACACTTTGTTCTAGTAATGATGCTCAATTCTTTGAAACTCTTGAGTGAATGTAAGCATGTTCTCTTTTATTTACTGTTGCCGTCTTGCTGAGGAATTCACTACCCTTAATAGAAACACAGTTCAGTTCCAGTTACTCATCTTCCAAAAGATTTCCTAATAAGGGCTAGTATTTTCAAAGTCCCACTGCTCTGTTGAGTTAGTGTTACATGTGGTTCTTTTCCTTTTTCCTGAAATGCAAAGTGTGACATTTTCTCCTGTTATGCAGTTGCTTGACTTGTACTCAAAAGTATTGCTCTGCTTTTGTATTTGCAACTTCTTCCTAGATTTTTAAACAGAGATATAACTGCAGCAATAACTGTTCTCAGGGCTATTGCCAATATGTAAATAGCATGGGGTTTAGGAAAATTTATAACTTTCCAAAAGTATAATCTTGATTATGCGTAAACTATGTCACGTATGTATTGTATAATTTCAAAATATGTCAAATGTATTTAATGTGTAGCTTCACTGCTATATTGTATTTTTGTATACAAAGAAAAGGTCTTCTTATAGTTCTGACTATATTTAACTGAGCACTGTTTAAAGAAGATTTTTATTTGCTTATCTGATTCACAGTGTTCACAAGCTCTACTTTGTGCAAGTATAAACACAGAGTTGAAATAATACCAAAATTATGACAGAAAGAGGAAATAGAGTGGTGCCAAAGGACTACCAAGAGTGAAAAAAAATGTACTATCTTCACATTAAAAATTTCTATGTAAATGCCTCTGTTGAAGAGAATGTCAGTCTAAAACTTGTATTTTATTACTCTTCATATGCATCTTGCCCAATTAGATCCACAGATTGTGTTCTGGAACTTGTAGAAAGTTTTAGAGTACCTTTAGTCATTCAGAGAAATTGCTCTTCCTCTGTGGCTCAGGAATTCATTCCTTTCTCATGGAAGAATAAAGCCCTCTTTGTTTAGAGTCAGATGATTGAGCTTAATTTTGATAGACCTGGTTTTGTTTTTCCTTTCAGAAGCAGTCCTTTTCTTATATAACATAAACCTTGCTGTTTGTTTATTTTTGAATTGAGATAGCCTTTACAACACAGTATTTCAGATACAGATCTAAATCCAGTTAGGGCCATGAAATTATGTAGTTTGGTATTTTAGAAAATAAAACTGACTTTTAAAAAAATCTAGGAGGTTTTTTGGTTTGGGGTTGGGATTTTTGGTGGTTTTTTCGTTGTTGTTGTTTGTATGGTTTTTGGAGAGGATGTTTTTTGTTTCATTTATAGAAGATTTTTAAAAATCATACTTTTGATGATAGGATATTGGTGGGCTGAGTTTAAAAAAAGGTTAATTTAGTGAGTCCAAAAAAGCATCAGATTTAGAGACATTATTTCAATCTTATTAGGACTTCTACATGTGAATGGGAAAGTAAGCTTTAAGAGTTTTTTCAGTCAATTTTTTTTGGCTAGGAATAGAACTATTGGGAACAGAATCCAAATAAAAAGCAATAAACCTAAGTTAGGAAAACACCTGTTGTTTTTAAGATGATAATAATAATATGATGATAATAATAATAATAATAATAAAAGCTTGCTGATTTTACTGCAGCTGTTTGTGTTAGCGTATTTATAAAAAAAGCTGTATATATATATATAAGGTAGCTATATAAGTCTGCAATACAGCTAATGGCCCTTAGATATTCCAAATTCTGTATCATAAGTAATGAAATATACAGAACTCAGTAAAGTTATGGAAAACTATTCATATAAATTTTTAAAAATTGTAATTTTTTGCAAGTTATTAAGGTAAATGAAAAATTATTTCCAATCTAAAAGTTTGTGATTCGATCTTGAAAGGACAAAATTTAGCTTGAGTATTTCCTAAAATAGAAATAAATATGAATGACATTTTAAAATAAAATGCTAACAGTGTCAGAGCAGGTATCAGTTCACAAAACATTTCAGTGTTGCTGGATCTTTTTTCTTCCTTAAAAAATTTCAGCTGAAAACTTTCACCCAGCTTTGCAGAACCTGTAGGTACATAGTCTCTCCAGCAGGAGCTTTGCATATGGATAAGAAAGAGTCTGAGCACACCTGAGGCACACTCTCAAAAGCAACTCCCTTCTCCAGTACTTTTCAGATATCAAGAAGGGAGGTTGGGTTCAGCTGGCTGAGACCCAGGTACAAGCAGCATTGCAGGACACGCGTGGGCAGATGATAAACAAGGACAGGCACTGGCCTTGGTCCCACATGCATCAGTCAGGCAGTGTTTCTGCTCCCCAGGGCTACTGGCCAGTCCAATGTTGACTTTGTTTCCAAGAAGAGGAGCAGCAGTTTAATGTAAACTGTGTGACAAAGGAATTAGATCTCTGATTGTATAACTTTTATTACGCAGAGTGCTCTTCATACTTTAGATGGCATATAAATTAAATTTACATAAGTAATAACCACTTTGGCAAGTCTTAAAATAGAACAAAGATAGAAGAGATGAAAACAAGCACCTCATATTATTTGCTAGTCCAAACTTGCTTCCTGACAACCAGTCTGACACACAAAGAGAAGGGAAAAGGGGGATTGAGGCACCCTATTAATTTCTTCTCCTTCAGTACAAAGCTTTGCTCTTTGGTGGCATCTGCTCACACTTCACACATAAACATGGCTGATGAGCAGGGGCTTTTATCCCCTGGAAATGTCTGCTCCCTGTGCTTGGGAATGGTTTTCACCAAAACATACCACAGAAGTGATTGCTTTCTCAGCAAATCAATCAGACACTAGTGAGAATTTTACAGGTTCGTATTTCGGTATATCCTTTTAATTTTTAAGCTTCTTTTCGTTTGTACATGTACTGATATTTAAAGTATTTAAATTAAATTTTCTGTAATTTTTGACCATTCCATTTGACTAGCCAGTTTATTGCATGTTAATTTTTTTTTTCAAATTGTCAAGAAAAGACAAAGAAAAAAACCAATCCCAGGAAGTCAGAGATTATGTGATCTCTCAGTCACTGGCATGTTGTCAAAGTACAAATATTTTGTCATCAACTGTGGCATATTTTTACCATTTTCATCAGGCTTTTGAATGTTCTGCCAGCTTTTCTTTATTTTGATAAGCAATTTTTAGAAGTGATTTCCATATAACTTCCAAAGGGGGTCCAATAGTGAAAAGTGATGTTTGTTTATATCTGTATTGATTTCTGTGGTGGTGTTAGGTGCTAAGTATGTCCATTATCTGGTATAATTTACTGTGAGTATGGCATAAAAATACTATGCAATGCTGAAGTTGAATTGCTGTTTCCTTTTGTACAAACCTCAATATAGTTACTTAGACCTCAGTGGCAGTATATGTGGCCTTTTTGTATCCTCGGGTCTGTCTCAGCATGCTTGAATTTACTGAAGTTAGAAAATTTGTTTGGATTTTCATGCTGAAGTCTACAAATATTTAACTGCAGTGCCATAGAATTAAGACATTCAAAAGGCTAAAAGATTAAACTTCAGTATTTGTACAATCAACTGTTGTGGTTTTATCCTCAAAGTTACCTTGAAAATTGCTTTGAAATTACTTAGTACTTATAGACATACTTGATGCTCACAGACAGACACACACATATAGTCTACTTCATTTACCCATATAGCCATTTTTCATATTGCAAAAATTCAGTTTCTGTTGTCTAATTACTTCAAAAAGTTCACTTTACCAGTAATCTTAGAAATGAGATGTTTTAATTCTCGGAAGCTCTAGATGTCCAGCCATCCTAACAGAAATTCTCTGTGTGACGGAAGCTTGACTCTGCTTCAGGTTGAGCCAGCTCAATGCTAAGCCCAGAGGAGGCAGTTGTCTTTCTGCTTTAATTCTGTGAAGCACGGATGATTCATCCGTGAATAAGATAGATAAGATAGGGTAGCTGCCTGAAGCTTGGGTTAACTTTGATATTATGTAGTGGTTGGAAATTATCAGTGTGAAATACTACTAAAAGGCTTGGTGGGGGGTGGTGGTGATGTGTTAATGGTAGATTTTGTGTCTTTGGGAAAAGAATCAGTGTCTTGGGAATCCATTTATTTGTGATGACTTCTATGGTTTCAGAACAGAACTTGTCAGATTGACAAGTTATCTTAACACAGGTGTGTGCAAATAGATTTCCTGTTTACAAAGCAGGTTAAAATATCCAAAAGCTCTTCCAGGCAGGAATATCAGGGTTACCGTTTTGATTACTTTTGCTTTCACATGGCTCTTGGTGGCTTTATTTATAGTTCTACCATTTGATTAGATTTCATGTTGTGAAGTGTTCTCTCTCAGAGCATGGCCAGACTTAAACACTGAATTAATTAGGGATAGATGTGACCTAGGATTTATGTATAAAAGTCGATAAGTTTGACCCAATTCTCAGTCTTTAAAAGTTATTCTACTAATGATCTTCTGTCTGAACAGCTCTTTTTTAGAGTTCACAGTCAGGTCAGGGTGAGATTTCTTTGACAAGGTTCATCTGCTTTCTGTCATTCTGGACTCCAAACATTAACTGGGAAAGATGTTCAAGGGGCATAGAAAAAAAACCTCCAGGTTTTATACATGGAAGGTTTGGTTTCTTCTTTTGCATAATGAAAGTTCTCCATTGAAGTATTATTTATTGCTGGGAAATGAATAATTTACCAGGAAAACATTTTGAGGGAATCAGTTGTCTTTAACTTGGAGGCACACCATGTTAGGGATCAGGTTCTTCTGCCTAGGTAGAGGTACTCCACTGCAATGTGAAGGGGTCACTTCAGAAAGGTCACACACAGGATCCAATGTAGTAACCAAACTCTGTGTCTGGAATCTCAGTAATGGTCCTTGTGAGGCATAACCACCCCAAGATCTGGGTTTGAAACAACTGAGTTGCATTTATATTGTGTTTACTTTTCCTTGGATGTTCTAGCATGTGTTGAACAGGCAACTTTAATATATTTATGCAGGGATTATAGTCACAGGTCAGGATATAGCTCTTAAAGAGTTGAACCTTTGTTACTGACTGGGGAATCCAGGTGAAAAAGTGACTGAGAAGGTGGAGTAGAAACTGTGATGAGTTTGAGTAGCAGTTTATGGTTTTCTTTAACAGTATTTACATAGTTGAAAATGCAGTTTTATTTATTCTTGCACAAGAAGTATTTTTATGCTCCATGCCTGCATATAGGCCTTTACCCTATACTCTGCTTCATGGAGATAGCTATGTTTATAGCCAGCTTGGGAACAATGTCAAGAAATTTAATGAGATCCCCTTTTAGCCAAGGTTCATGTTCTCCCAGTCTGCCTCACAGTAGTTTCTGGTCCAAAGTTTGGCTATGGCCAAAATCCCAGGAGAATGACTTTTCACAGTAACCATCTTTAGACTGTAGCTGGCTACCACAATGCCATTTAAAGTTTACTGATTTGGGCCAGGGGACACTCTGTAAAGGACAAAAAGCCCCTCTCCAGTCCTAGTCTTTGTGGTCCAGAGACAAATCTTTCTGTGCAAATGCTGTTGACTGAATATTTGAGATCATGGATTGTTCCATCTTTAAAAAATAAAAACTCCAAGGTTGCATCTAGAAAGACTTGAGCACAAATCTTCCAGCTAGTAATTCCCACTGCTTAGCTCTTCAAGGAATCCCATGAGTCCATCACTCTCAGATTGTATTTTTTTCAATAGACCCAGCTGTACTTCAAGAGCTGGAGAGGGATTGTGGGATATAGAACATGAACCCTGTCCTTGACAACTAGAAAGGAACCATTTTACAAAGTGGACCGGAATCTGTAATCAGAAATGGTGGGAGTAGTCCAGACAAGTATAGATGTCCACAATATGCCTGTCACTTCATCACTTCAGGCTTTCTTTCCAGCCAGTAGAGAGAAATGTTCACTCTACCCATGGCTTAACCATCCTCAAGTAAATGTCTGAAATAGTAAAAACTAAGTGCCCCTAAAAGCTGGTTTTCTGTGTAGGTTCTAAAAGGAGTCTGGCATGACTAGCTCCAGTGCAACATCTATAGACACTTGAAATGTAGTGTTCTGAGTCCCACTTGCCTGTGCACAGCCCTCTTTATTTCTGCTTCCAGCTCTTTCCTTGGTCCCCCTCAGAAACAAGGGCTTTCAGCTGCCCCAATCTTTCATATCCTGTAGCTGAATTCTGCACGGTTTTCTGTTTCCCATCTTGCGTAGAAGAGAGGCATGGGGCAGATTTGCCTGGATAGAGGAGATCTTACTTAAAAAACAACCACCTCTGGGCTACATAAAGTAGCCATTTTCTTGTTCTTGCAGCTCTACATGCAATAAGCAAACTGTGCCAGAGCACCAGGCTTGAACCTGATATTGCTGGCTGATAGCTAAATTCAAATTACAAATGAAAGGGTGCCTTTAGCACATTTATTTTCCATAGGTACAACTGTCTTAAGATTTCTGATTCTATTTTTGTAAGTCTTGCTGAGATGCTGTAACTCTCTACCTCATAAGTGGTTTCTCTCATTTGCTGTACTGATTGCTCAGCATCCATAAGATGTAAAGTCAATTTTCCAAGACACTGTGTAAATGCTAATCAAGAGGCGCAGTTATGTGTGTGTCGGTTTCATATTTTTGTATAAACTGTTTGCACAAAAGGAACTATTAATACGTTTATGTTAAAAAAGTGAGGTTGTCAGCTTCAGAAGTAGTGCCATGAAAAATCTTTAAGAAATCCATTTAAATGTTTTTTGTTAAATGTGATCAAATGTCTGGTGATCTCCTTAAGTACCCTACTTTTTCTGATGAGCAAATGTCATCAATAAAACTAATACTATGTTAATTGCTGTGAATCTTTCCAGTCAAAACATAAACTGAATAACTATGTAGACGGAAATGACACTAGGAATTGTAAATTTATTGTAACTTGAATTAGTTGTGCTTTCAGCACAATTGTCATGATCCAAGCCTTTCATACATTGTCATTGGTCAAGAATAATATGTAATCACAGCACCTGTGGTACAATGTTTATGATGAAAATGTGAGTACTTTAATAATATTCCTTTTTTGTGTGTGTACCATTAATAATTTTTTTTTTTCTAGGACACGGTACTGCCAGGTTTTGCACGCTGGGAATATAATAATGCTCTTTGTTTTCAAAGGGTAATTGGGGAGCACAACAAGCTGCAATGTGCTGTTACTCACCCAGGGCTGCCCTGTGCCTGGTGCTGGTACACTGAGCAGTAAATATGTTACCTTAGTCTTACTTGGGGGTTGTGTGCCAATGCTTTTCTCAATACTATACTTTCTTAGTATTGTTTAAATATTACTTTTTGCTTATAATTGCAAAATAGTCTGTTGCTAAAAGGGCAAAAAATATTTGGACAGCATGAAGTTTAGTTGAGTTGAAAGTGAGGAAGAGAAATAGGAAGGCAAATCAAATGTCCAGCTGGATCAGTGGTTGATCCCATAAGGGAGGCTGAATGATGATAGAGGAGACTGAGAGGGAATCTCATCAATGCATATGAATATCTCAAAAATGGGTGTCAAGCAAGGAATAGTGGCCATAAATGAAAACATTAGGAGGCCCATCTCAACCTAAGGAAGAACATGTTTACATTGAAGGTGGCAGAGCACTGAACAGGCTGCCCAGGGAGGTTTTGGAATCTCCCTCTCTGGAGACATTCAAAACCCACCTGGAGGTGTTTCTGTGTAACCTGCTAGGTCACCCTGCCTTGGGAGGGGTGCTGAACCAGATGATCTCCAGAGGTACCTTCCAACCCCAACCATTCTGTGATTCTGTGATGTCAATTTAGGATGACAGATGTGATGTCTCTTGAATTTCTTCTCATGTTTTACTCTATCTGTGTTCATGTGGTGCCCATCACTACAGTATTGACAGTAATTACGACAGAAGCCATATGCCATAGAGAAGTAGGATCATCAGTTTTTGTTAAAAGAACTATGTATGAAATGAAGTTGCAAAACTGAGAAGTGAACGTTGATGCTTTGCATTGTAATGTTCTTTTCTCACGTAAAGAGCTTCCCACAGGCATGCCAGTCAACGTTAGATGCACAGGTAGTGTCTCTTTATGCATAAAAATGGTCTCTTTGTTGGTGGGATATGCATATTTTTAAGAAATCAATTGATCTTTAGAGTTTGATGCTTAAAAATCCCATTGATTTCAAGGCTTAATAATTTAGCAGCCCAATAAGACTATTCTGTAGAATAAATGGATGACCTTTTACAGATTTTTTTTCTGTTGTTCAAAGTTTTCTATTCTCTTAGAGTTGTAGCATGAGTATAGCAGTCATTTTGCTCCAACTGGAGCAGGAACTACTATGGCTACTATGTAAAAATGTACTGTTGAACTTTTTAGTGCAATTTATTTTATGTGCTCTTAATTTATGTTCTGACTTTTATAGTTCATGTCGGACCTCCTTAATAGTAGTGATGGCTCTTTGTTCTTTGCATTGTTGGCAGCCTTAAAGCATTTTAAAGCATTTAAAGGAATGGTAAGTGCCATTGTCCCATTTTATTGAGGAGCAAACTCCAGGACTGCAAGTGAAAATCCCACAATCTGCAGAAGAGCCAAGACTTCCTAAAAAGCTTACAATTGTAACTGCGAGATTAAAAGCATGTGATAAGAGAAACAGTAATATGTATGTGTAACCACTTGTGCGTAATCTTTAGGCAAGGGTATTGTTTTAAGAGTCTGTGGGACATTAAATTTCCATACTTTAAAGCATGTCAATATATCGCTTATGTATTAAACATGTTTAATAATGTTTACAATATAAACAAGGACAGTGTTAGCTTTCTTGAAATTGGAATCTGTGGCTGAAAGCAATATAATGTTTGATGGCCAAACATGATGAAGTGGGACTCAGCTCTGTGCTCCTGGGGTATAATGTGGGCCGTGCATACATTTAATCTCTGCGTCATTTAGCATCTTCATTTCTTGTGTCCTCCCAGTAAGAATGTTCCTATTTAGGAGGTTTTGATTACTTATTCTTAGAGGTTACTTGTTTTAAGGGTAAATACCATAGATCACTCCTTGCAGTGTAAAATTAGCTAAATGAGCAAGTAGTGGTACCTGATTAGTTGCTGTATTTTAGTGATATTATAGAAGGTATATTGACCACAAGCTGAGTCAGGACCTGACTGTAAGAAGATATCTAATGTCTTTTAAGCTGGGAACTCAGTTCTGTGAAGAAATGCATAGGATATGTGAACAGCTCATTAATTTAATTAAAACAGATTCATCCATCACTGGTTGCCTTGAAAATGTGTATGTTTATACTCACGTCCCTTTGACTGTTCTTTTAGCTCATGTTTTGTACTTCAGAAAATAGCATGGTGACATTTGTTATTCTACTTGATGGCACAGTCCTGAACTCTCTGTAACAAGATGTTTTCATTACAATTGCTAGGTTTTTTATCAAAATAATAATTATTGTTGTCAAAATTATCCCTAAAAAATACCTGTGTTTATTTGCCTTGCTGGATAGGAAGGTGATATGATAAGAGATCACTTAAGTGTACACAAGATATTCTTCTTTTCCTTTGAAATTCTGAAGAAAAGCAGACCATAATTTCACTATGATTCTGGGTTGGTGCTTTATTTATCATTGTGTTGTTGGGATGAATAGAACAGAACATAATATAAACTCACAGATTGAGAGTTATATTAAAAACATAAGACTTCTTTATATAAATCATATCCTAGTAGCAAATATTTCAAATTTTCAGGCACCATTGTGCTGGAACAGGAGTTTATAGGCAAGTTAACTGTGGTTTCTAAAGTATTTTATTTTCCTCGCTGTTGAATTACGTCACATTACAAAAGTATTGGGATTTTATTTAAATGTGATGTATTAAGTATCCTCATGATGGTGAGGTCCAGTCCTATGTATTCTTCACATGGAATAGCCCCATGGAGATCTACACATGATAAACTTGGTGAAAATTTCACATGTTTTTGTGTATATGTAAGCCAAATAAAACTTCTTCTGGATACAGGGGAAAAGAAAATATTTAATAACACCATGCACTTCAGATTCGTTTTAAATAACCCATGCTTTTATATTTTGTTTCTTATAGTCAATGACTCTGTTTAGCCTGAAGTTCCTTTGAGGATGACAGCAAAATGAATAGAAAAGTTAAGGCTTTTGAAAAAGTTTTGGTCTTCATTGGGCATTTTCATCTTTCCCAATGTGACATAATGCAGTCTTCAGAGAAAGACCACCACTGGGCAAGAGTTAGAAAAATTGATTTTACTTAAACATTTCAATGGAAAAAAACTTAAATTATTATAAGAATTTTCCAACTATATATTGGAAGATCTTGACTTCAGAGAAGTGCTTTCAATTTTACACTAGAATATGTCCTTGTTAAAAATTAAATACATATATTAGAAGCTGAGGAAAATAGGAGATATATAATGAATAAAAATATTCTTTTGAAAACAGTATGCAATCAGGCACATTGTATGAAAGGATTATTAAGTAAAATAATTTTTAGATTTGAGTCATTTTTAGTTACATTGGCTCCTGTTACCACTGAAAAGCAGACCAAAACTCACTTCAAAAGATAATGGAGATTGTCTTCATTACCTATCTTCAGTGCTGTGTCACTAATAGATAGGGTAAATCTTGTGATTGCAGACTCTTTTTCAAAAATATTATTTTTCTAATACCTGACATACTAGTTTTGATATTTTCATAGTCTAAAGATAGTGTGTTTAATAACATATAATTATGGTGATTTAAAGGCTGGGAAATAGTTATTAAAATATCTATGTATGATGCTTAAGTTTATTCAAAGTCACTTCTATTGTTCTTATTCTGGCAGTAGCTATTTCTTTTAATTTATCAAGGAGCTTCACAAAATTTCCATTTTATGATATTTGCATGTCCTTGATGTCATTTTTCATTGTGATTTTATTAGAAGTCAGCCACCGATTAGATAATTGTATTATGTCCTATCAGATCGTACTTAGTCAGGAAAGTAGTAATACCAGCTTTATATAAACAAGCCAGGGTTAATGTGCTTTTCATTATTTGTTGTTTTGTCTCAAATCTTCTGTCAGATTAGATTCTGTTGTACCCATGGAGTTTTACAGTCTGACCAATTATAGAGGTTACAATAACAAAACTGCATGTTTCCTTAAACATAGACTGTGTATAAAATACAGCAAGACTGTGCTCTGGTCTTAGATTTTACCAGATGTGATTTTGGTTCATTGTGTACTTAGGAATCTTTTTTTTCTGTGCATATATTATATTTAATCCTTATTTTGATAGCATCTTACCTGCATGGAAATTGTGTGTCTTACTTTTCCCTGGTATTTAATTGGCCATTGCTATTTTATACCAACCTGAACTCAATAGCAGCTACCCTCTCACACTTCGAACACAACCAACAAAAAGCACTCTCATTAATTATCACAATAATCCTAAGCATCAAATAGAGGTTTATCTATCAGTTCCAAGAAAAAATACTATCTGAAATAATTTGTGTAATATAGAGATAATAAGAGATTAGTGCATATGTTCCAAAGAGCCTGACCTTCAAACCATTAGCTCTGCAGGATTCAAGCACCATGGTGTAATCCGGCTATGAAAGGCAAGTTTGTTTTACTTTTGTATTTTATGATCTTCATCCATGAGCTAATATATATTGAAATCCCTGGAAAGATGTAGTACTTCTGGCTTGAGTAATGGAGTCTAAAGTTACTGTAAAAGGCACGTTTCTGTTAAACCAACAGTAAGCCTAAGACCATGAAAATAAAGTTTGTTTATTTATTGTATTTTAATTTTCTGCTGTGTACTCCAGGGAGCCATCTTTTTCTACGCTATCCACAAGTAAATGCAGAATTTGAAATGTGTGGTTCAGACTGGCTGATTGATTATTACAGATTTTCATGTTTGTTATTATGATGTGGATTTGAAATTTCCCTTTGTACAGAACTATGCAATTTTCTGCTGTCCTTTCTCATTTTCTTTGGTGCCGATGCTGATGTGCAAGTTTTATTTTCCAGTTTATCATTAAATGGTTGTTATTTCTTCATCTGTAATAGATTTGTTAGTGGCCTCTGCATCAATACAGCAGGAAAATTTAAAGCTCAATCTTAGTGTCTGCTTTTGAATAACACACAGGGAGGAAAATGGCCTGTTAAATTGTTCAGAAATAGTGAAATTAGCTTTGTATTGTGTTTTTTGTTAATAGCATACATGGAACAACATTTCTGGATATTGTGTTAGTTCAAGACAAGTGCCTTTGATCCTTAAACTTACTCATGCACAGTTGCATTAAAATATGTATTTCATATAACGTTCTGTTTTAGTTGGCACAGCAGTTTGGAAGTGTTTTCACTTCTGAAATAACTAGAATTTTGGGAGGGAATCAGTTTTTTTCTGTAGAAATAGGCTGTACTAGCAACACTTCATTTTTTTTCCCCCATCTCATTCTGCCTTGTGTTTGAAAGGGCTTTAAAATTTTGTAAACGCTCACTGTCTGCTTATATTTATTGGCTGTAATTCAGATGCTCTCAAGTATTATTTTATAATATATATGGCTAATTCTCCCTTATGCTTATATTTCTCTTGGCTTTTTATCATGTTTGTAGCAGATTATTTATATGATAAATCTATTATAAAACAAGTCCCAATAAAAAAGCTTGCTTTGTAGTAAAAATTTAGTGTTATTTACCACAGAACAACTCTTCCTCTATTGGTGTGCTTTTTGCCTCCTGTCTGTTGACTGTTGTCTCATCTCCTTCACCTTTGAGAAAGGCAAATGCTTCCTTGCTAAGCAAGGTTTGTAACCAAGAGAGGCGAGCTGAGGAGAATGAGAAATGAGCAGCCATAGGGACCTGCAAAAATAACCTGTAATTGTCTTTGATGACAAAATGCAAGCTGTTACAGAAAATCCTGCTGTCTCACACTGCTCCCTACCTTGCCCAGATATCAAAGCAATACTGATGCTGTGACAGGATTTTTGTGCTGCTGTCTGTCTGTGGTACAGCTGAACTTTTATATCTTGTCAGTAGTGTTTTCCTCAGAGCGTATTTGATAGTGAACATAAACCAGCAATATTGGATGCAAACCTCAGGATTTCACAGCAGAGTTATGCTGGAGCATTCATTTGGGAAGTTTGGCTGAATGATCTGTCTCTAAACCAGGTCTTTGTGTGCAGTTGTACACTTTCAATAATATAAACACAAAGGGAACAATTATATCTTAGAGTTATGCAGCGTTTATCTAGCACAGGTCTGCTGCCCAAGGCGTAGGTGTTTTTACCCACAGATGGCTGTAACTAATGCAAACGGAAACATTAATTGACTGTCTCGCTCACTACTTACCCATCTTAAATACTACTGTGAATAAAAAGCTGTTTCAAAAGATACATTTTGCAGCAGGACCACTGTTAACTGGATTTGAACTCTAGTTCATCAAAAGAAAGAGCATTTCCTGAGTTTTTAGCCTTTTTCTGGAAGTTATTACCTGGGCTGACCTCAAAGGTGAGAAGTATGTCTGTATGTCGTCACAACCTAGCTGGCTTGGAACTTTAGGTAGTTACATTTTAAAAGAAATTCAAAAGTAAAGTAAACATTAGCACAGGTGCTTTGAAAAAGAGCATGGTCATAGTTTAATGTAGCTGAATCTTCAGTGAGATTACGGATGGTGATACAAGGGACAGCAGTGCAAACAAGGTTGCAAAAACAACATGCAAATTTTGTCTAAATTTGTAGGAAGTTTAAATAAAAGTTTGTTTGAGGTGTGGTACTTTGGAGGCTACCAAGAAAAATTTACTTTGTAGAGAATTTGAGATTAATATTTCAGGATTCAGTGGTGGAAGAACAAGCCAAGTTTTTGGTCAGCCTTTGTGTTACACATCCAGAAGAGTAAGTCAAACAATTTTAATCCTGGAAAGGGTCCTACAAATAAGAAATATTTGGAATGATTTTTCCTGGGACTAGGAGAAGGAGCCTAAAAGAGGAAAGGCTGTGACCCAAGGAGCTTTCTGAGAGGCTATAGAGCCATGGAGATTTCCCTCTGTGTGTTTTTTATTTCAACTTTAAACCTCCATTGAGTTTCCTTAAGCAAGAACCTGTGTGGGAGGGAACTTCTGTACACTTGACACAAGTGCAGTACTTTGTGTAAAACTGCTCAAGGTGGCAGGCAGGTCCTGGAGCCTTTGCCAGGTGGAAGCTGAAGATAGGTCTTGGGAGCCTGACATGCACACATTAGCAGCTCCCAACATTTCATTCCTACCATGGTATTGTACTGAGATAAATCTTTCCATTTAATTTTTTTTTAATATCACATACATCATGAGAGAATTACATACCATACAGCTATGTATTTTTCAAAAAGGCAATTTTACCCTCTTAAGTATCATTTGTAAAATTATCAAGAAGGTAAAGATTATTTCAATTATTGCACTAAATAGGAAATCTGTGCCTAAGCTGTACATGGACATGTGTGCATATGAGTGCCATGAGATATACTGCATCATTACTGGGGAAGATTTTGAGTTTGTCACCTCTACAGTATTTGCAATCTTAAATCCTGTTATGTGTTTATTAGCTGAAATGAACAGCTCAATTTGTGGCATTTTTCTCCTTAATTATTTTAGGATACTTTAAATAACCAGAACTTTACCATAACTTGAAGATCTATGGAACTGTATTGTGCATGTTTTAATTTTTTTTCCTCATTATAATTCTGTTTGAAATAGTTCTCTTATTTTGGCTTGACAAATGCTGAGTAATTTCCTTTCTCCTTGCTGTCTCTAATCACCCTGAGAAGGCACATTGTTCTCTACAATTTTGAATGCCAGTTGATAAATTAATTGATTCTTAACCAATTGCAAAATGAAAGTATAATACATTTTCAGAATAGAGTATTAGAGAAACAGAAAAATTTGACATAGAAACAAATATTGCAAAATCTGTTTCCTCAAAAGGAAGTTTAAAGATGAAAGGAGCAATTAAAAAATGAAGTTCTGTTCTCAGAATGCACATGGGCATTTCAGAGGCAGTGAAGCTTTTTTAACTCTGCTGTGCTCAAGTTCCTCTAAGACAGAAATATAATTTAGACTTTTCTGTTGCATAGCTGTAACTTAGTATTTAATGCTAATTTGAGGTTTTCTCAGGTTTGCAGTGTTTCAGGTGGTTTTGTACCAAAATTTATGCAAAATGAGTCAAAATCACCAGGACAGAGAAATGTGATTCTGGATTTATCTGACTCCTCATCAAATTTTGACCAGCAGCATTAAAAAAATGCATTGACCAAGGTTGCTAAGAATATTTTGTACTCTTCTCTGCTTGCACATAACTGGAAAATGCACTGCTGACTGAATTTTTTTAACCTCTCAGCAATATATTATTAAGCGTTAGCTGGCAGGTAGTTCAGTACTTTTTTCACTGCAAGGCCCTGTAATGTAATCACAGTTGTAAAAGGAACTTGTGAGTGAAGCAACTTGATCATTCCTCGCAGTGCTGCAGTGCCAAGTGGTTACAGGATACCGAGGGAGAGGCAACGCCAGGACCCCAAAGATTTATTCTACCCAGAAACCGCACAAGTTATTTAAACAAAGGTGAAGCTGCTTTAGGTGCTGGCTGCTTGCTAAGGATTATATCATAGCCAGTGTTTAATTTTGCTTAAACCAAAGGTAAGCCTGTATTTTCTGTGTTTTACCATGATGAGCCTGTTCATGAGTCTTGCTTTAGCAATGTATGGTAGTCTGGAGTTACAACTCTGCAATGCTACAGTCACTAAAGAAAAACCGGAGTTGGTGTGATACTGTGTTGATCTGATACATTAGAAATGATCTCTTAAAGGCAGTTTATTAACATTTTTAAAGGGAAATGTGATATCGACCTGGGAATTGCTGGTAGTGGTAAAATAAAACTTAGAGGGCTTGAAAGTTGCAGCTGGAGCAAATCAAACTACTGAAAAGGTAAAGCATTTTCACATTGTTTCACTGGTTGGTAATTGAAATAAAAAGGAAGGGACTGTTTCTGAAGCTGTATTGTCTCCTTATTAGTATGCTATGAAATTATATTAGGGTTGAGCTGTTATTCAGAAACTTTTCAACTGTACAAAAAGACATGTAACATCTTTTTACTGGAGGATACTTTAGCACTAGAGGTTTTGAAAGTGTTTCAATTCGCAGGGTTTTTGGTGGTTATTAAAATAATTAGACTTTGGGCTGCCATTATGTACAGCACATAGTTCTCAGGAAACTTTTTGAAGATGCACAGTAGCAGAGAATTTCTTTATTAGTGATGCCTTATAAATCATTATATTGGTGGTATCATCAATATGTAAAATATTGTCTTTTATTAATCATACTGTCATGTTATGTTTTTAATAATAAATACTGAACTATTTGTAATTGTGAAGACTTACTTAAAAGGTCTCAAATTTACTATAATTGTAATGGCTGCCTAAAACCACAAAAGACATCAAGTTGCTTAAATAAGTTCCTAATGAAATGAAATGTTGGTTTTTGTTTATCTGAAAAATCTCTTTTTTTTTTTTTCTGCATTGCATTTCATTTTTCCCTGCTGTATTAACTACAGGCTGTTCCCAGCACCCTTGCCTTGGACAAATGTTATCTCCTTACCGTATGTCAGTTGTCTGAAAGGGCTTGGCTGGTTATAAATAATGTTGTGCTACAGAGCTGTGTTTTAATGTAAAAATATTATTGTAGAAGTGCTAATAGCTCTTCTGAGCTTCTTATTTTGCTCTGTCTCACATTCTCCTCCCATTCAACAAAAAAGCCAAGAGTATATGAGAAAGTGAGTGCTTGATATTTTATAAACTGTTTATATAGTAAATAAATTGTTGGAAACATGGGGTTGTTGTTTTACTAATTGAATTTCATTGAAATAGTATTTAGGAGTTGAAGGACATGGCATGTGTAGCTATTATCAGCTTCACTGACATATTCTGGTTTTATGTAGCTCTTTACATATGTGTGAAGAAGATAATTAAGATGCTTTCATTTCTCCATGTTTATAAAGTGTGCTTAGCACAGTCCCAGAAGTAGAAACTCATTGCTATAGATCATCTTTGATTGCCTCATTTTGGCTGACAGTGACTCTTTCCTCTTCGTTGCAAATATGTGGACAAAACAATTAATCTTCATAAAGTAATTTCAGAAGCCATAACTGATCTTTTTCTGACCAGACATCTTTGCTTTGCCTTAAGATATATGTGTCCTGGTTAAACACAGGCTTTCTTCCCTGACATGAAAACATCGTAAGTATCAGGATAAACATATAAAACACGTATGTTTCTACTTTCCTTCTTTTATTTTTTTTTCAGTAAATATGTCTAAGACATCTAAAGGAGATACAACTTGTAAAAGCAGTTGCTTAAGGTTTTGAGACCACTGTCAGGTACTAACCAATGGCCTGATTCCACTTCTTGTTTGCTTTTGAGCATGGACCTATTCATGTCATTTGCTCTCAAAGTGCTACTTCAGTTTCATGCAAGTCATTAGGAGGTCTTGGATAAGTCATTTTGCTGTAAAGAGTCTAAGTCTGCAACAGTCTAAAACTGTTATGAGTCTGAGTCTGCAAGTTTGATTTTCGGTGAAAAATACAGTCAAAAGGTGAGATTTTGCTGTACACTGTCTAAAATACCATCAAAACATTGCTACAACCCTTGACGGCTATTCAGTGAAGTCTCATTTTGTTAGGATTGGTGATTTTTGTTCCTTTGTTCTACATATGTCAGAAAAATATATTGTGTATATTAAGGGACTAATTGCATTATCTTTTATGTATTATCTGAAAGTATTTATTGGGAGTGAAAGGTGCCTGCCAGATGAGTTTGTGACTTTATAAATACAGTTGTGAAGTACACTCTATTCCAAACTTCTGATAAAATTTCTTCTCAATGAATTGTCCCAGCTGAAAAGGTTTTGTAGTTTATATTAGTATAAATTCTGTTTGTAGATTTGTTTTAATAAATAGAAACGGGAAGAAGTACATGATGGTTTGTATTTGGATTTTAAACCCTAGAATCTAACACTGCAGAATATCAACAGCATTTTCCTTTCTTTGAATATATTGCGTGATATTTGGAAGAAACACTTAAAAAACAATTACTGCAATATTTCACGTCTTTTTACAAAGAACGTTATATTCAGGAGAGTATTGCACAATACACAGAATGGAAAATACAGGGGAATATTGCATGATATAAGGTCTAGAAACTTGTATTGTTGAAATTTGTATTTAAATGTCAAATTTTTTACTATTTATCTTCTGTCCATAGTCACTATGCACTTTCAGTCTTAGTGATCAGTCTACTGCTGAATTCATCTGAGATATGTGCACATATTAAGAAAATGCTCTTTGAACTATTTATTCTTCCTTTTTTTGTCTCTGTTTTAAGACTATAAGTCAAGGGGCACTTTTTCAATTCATGTGTAAATAAATTTTGTTGTTGTTTAAAAGCACTACATGCAAAGTGAGGGGGATGCTGCAGAACTTGTAACCCAGCAGGTCTCCAAGTAGCTAAATTTGAAGTTGTAAAAATCGCTAACACATCAGAAAGGACCAGAAGGAAATGTGCCCCTTGACTTTTTGTTTTATAGATCTTTGAATTAAGGTTGACCCTTACTGTTCCAGTTGGCATAATCTTGTTGGTGTCTCACATGGTCAGTGTAGAAACCAACCATATGGTCACAGTCCTGCCAGGTTTTGGTCAGAAGTGGCTTGGAGCTGTAGTCCTTTCAGGCTTTCTTTGGCTGCAACAGTGTACTTGATAGTGCAAATCACTTGCCCTTGAGCCATGCAATGACGCTCTTATTATCCTTTTCAGTAGTGGATTTAGCAATGGTGAATGCTTTGTTCTCTGGTGTGTTCTTCTGAACCAGTCATGAATTTTCACATACTCTGGTGCTGCATGTGTGTAAATTTTTTCTTTTTTGGGTGTTAACCAATTAGTTGCCCTCAGGTATGATTCTGGGCAATGCTCACTTAAGGCACCTCTCCCCACAGGCAGCACATAGAGGGTCATGTCAGGATTGTCTTCTGCTCTACAGGTGGTCTCTCATACTGTCCTACTGACTAAGCTGCCAAGCTCTTGCCTTTGCACATTCTTATATGTCCCCTAGCCTTGACCCATGGCATGTAATATGCACCTTGGCACCTTGGATGAAAGCTTTGCTCCAGCAGCCCCTCTTGTCATTTTCAGACTTCCTGAACTGAAACAAGAGCAAAATGTAGTAACTGCCTCCAGGCAGCACACAAAGCACAGGGGGAAAGCCAGGCCAATGGTGACACCATGTGCAGTCATGTCTTTGCTAAGGCAGGGAGGCTGGGAGGGGGGAAGGTCTGGCATTGTCCTTTCTGAATTGGATTGCCTTTAGAAAGTAAAGCTAGTTTTGAGGTATCTGTAGTAGGCCATCTTAAATCTCTAGATAATATCATTGACCCTCTCATTATAATTCTGTTGTCAATAGCTCCTGGCTCCTAGACTTGAGAATGATTAGGAAGTATAGAAATTTGGAACACATCAATAACTTTGATATTTTGTGCAGATATAAGGTAGAGCATTCTTGCTTTTTGCTGAGCTTGGTTACTCAGGTCTCAGTCTTTTCAAACTTTTGTCTAGGAAAACCAAAATCAGGGGCCAGTTTCTTGTAAGACCAAACAGGAATCACTATAGACTATATTTATAATAAGTAGACAGAAATAGCACATTGCACACACTCATCACCCTGTAATAGCAGGACTGCTACAACAAGCCTGTTGATTAATTGCAAAATGCTTACAAGCTGTGTATATTTCATAGCAGCAGGTGGCTGCTTTATGATGCTTTGGCATCAGTTATTAAATCTGCAAAAATGTTCATCGCAATTGCTTTTTAGTAGTTTTTCTCCAGCCTTGTACATATTAAGCCAGGTGTTTACATGTAATTTATGCAAATCAGTCTGCATTCCTGCATGCAGAAATCCTTACAAATTGGCATAGCAGAGAAGCTTACAGAGCATTTGGAGTAAATTTTACATCTAAATGATATTCAATACAGAGACATCCTTAGTCTGCACAATGAAAATAGTGTAATTTACACAGTGCAGGCAAATAACTGTAATGTATTATAAAATTTAATTGTACATATCAAACTAATAAAAATTTGGACCAGGATCAAGCATTCTCCAATAGACACCCTGACAAGAGCAGAAAATCTTCTCAGTATGTCATAGCACAGATATTGAACTTGAATATTTTATGAACCTGTATTATTCATGTAAAGACAGCATTCCAAAGATATATGCAGAGCTGTTAGATTAAAAGTAATACAAGATGAAAGTGAAAAGTTTTTTAAAAGAAGTATTATTAATAGCAGGAAAAACACTGGTAGTTGGATCCCTTATTTCATTGTGAAGTCAAGGCAGAACTGGGATTGTACCCCAGAGTTCATTTCAGCAAGGCACCTTTAGAAATAGAAACAGTTCCCACTTCATCTGCATGCTAAGCACCTCCCTCCCTCACAGAACTAGTTTTTGCTGAGAAGTTTACAGGAGCTGACTAACATGATAAACCATCTCTTGACCTTTTGTTTTAAAATTGGAAAAATAATGTATTATATCATGTAATGCGTAAGATGATAAGATGCATAAGTGAGTAAAGTTAAAACTTCCAAAACCTGTGCAAGTATTTTGATTCTTATCCATGGGTAAAAGCAATTTTCTCTATGCCATAAAACTCTTGTTGTGTTTCATCATTCTGTTGGATTACTGTTATATTTCTGATTGTACTTCAGAATATTAAGACTGAGGTTATAAAAGTAAATAAATTGGTGGACTCTAGTTTTCCTGGGAAGCATTGTGGGTATTAATAGCAGTTATAAGGGGAGGTAAAAGGATGCTTTTGATTCTTCAACCTGAAAAGAAAAAAAGCTGAGAAAAGAGGAAGTAGAATCTGGCACTGTAAAACAGAGAGCAGTGACTTGAAAAGTACTTGGAAAAAGACAATCTCGTACTTGCACCTCAGCGAGACAAGATTTTAGACTTGCTTGTGGCCATGCACAAGGATTCCTACTTCATGATCTGTGCTTTTCAAATCTCTGGAGCAAAGAAGCGCGTTTGAACAGCAATACAAATGTTATCCATGACAATGTAACATTATTATTAAAAAAAAATCCACCTGCTATTTTCAATCTCTACTGTGGCTCAAAGCTAAAATATTAATTTTTGTAATTTAATCAATGGATAGTTTTTACAGTGATTATTTCTGTGACTATATTCATTATCTGTCCCAACAACCTGGCTCTCATTGCTAAATTTGAGCACCCACCATGTTGTCCAGGTGATCCAGAACAACATATCTTTAACAATTTGTGCCAAGAGCATGATGGTCTTGTAGCTACCTCTAGAGTCTCCTCACTTTTCTTGAGCCCAGAATACTCACAAGAAACCCTATTCAGCTGGACACATTTCAGGGTCTAGCCTTTTATATCCTCAAGGTCATGCTGCCTGATCTGGCTGGTTCTGGAAATGCAGGCAAGAGGTAAACCACATAATCTCACATTCTTTGTAGGAGCAGATGGAGACAGAGACACTTTCAGACAGGTCCTCGCGAGAGAGGGAGAGAAAGAAAGAGCGAAATTGAGAAAACAATATGGGTGGAAAATGCACACCTACAGAAAATGTGAAAATCCTGCTTTGGAGTACATCTCTATATGTGGTTTATACTTCCTAGGTGCTTTTTTAGTTGCTTTTGAGGCTCATCCTGCCTATCAGCATTGATGTGCTGAACACACCCTCAGTTTTTAAAGAGAAAGTTCAGGACAAAATGTAGCTTTTGGGTTTCTACATAGAGAGTCACTGAAGCTCCAGCAAATCCCTTCCACAGCGACATGCACTGTGTAAGAGTGGAGCCTGGTCTGCCTGGTGTACCTTGCCTACCCTCCTCTACCTCACATTTAGAAGCATTGGATAATGTATTGTCAGCTGACCAAGGACTGGCAATATGGATGAGCTGTAGTGGCCCACAGGAAAACCTCGGAGCTGTTGGTTTCAGAAGGGAGGAAAGGATCTGTGGAAGTAGCTGATCTCTTCCACTCAGAGGCATTTGGGTGTGGCTTAGTGGCCGTACATAAAAAAACCTGGGTTCAAAAAGCTTAAGAGGGAAACCTCTGCCCCTTTCACTGTAGGCATGTCTCCTCTAAGCCCAATATACTAGTTCTTTCACTTTGGACATGTTTGCAGTTTCCCTGAGAGCTTCAAAGAGGTTACTCTGATAGCTGTATGGTATGATTTCTCCTTGCCCTCCACCAGCTCTGCAGACCCAAAGAGCAAGGGCCAGCATGTTTAAACACTCTGGGGAATGGGCAGGCTGTGTGGGGGTTACAAAAGTCTTGAGTTTTATTGTGATGAATAAGATCTATCAAGACCTGTCAATTTCAAACATCAACAATGTGCCTGTGAAACAGGAAGGTGAAAAATGTTTCAGATCAATTCAGTCTCCACAGCAGATGGAGATGGAAGAAATTTGCTTTTTCAGCTGTTTTCTTGAGCAGACCATGACAAAGATGCATGCAGACTTTCCAGGGGTAAATAAAGGAGCGCTGAAATGAAGAGGTAAATGCAGAAGAATGTTTCAGCATTATTTACGTGGAACTTTGTCAAATCTCTTCTTTCTGAGAGAAAGTGATGTTACCCATTGAACTTTTTTTACCTATTTTAAGCTAAATGAAAAAGACAGGACACTGAGTTTAAAGACAACACATGTTATTAATCACATGGAGGCTTTGGTGGAAGAAATTTAAAGATCTTTGAGAACAACTGCCATCATCCAGAAGTATAATTTCTGCTGTGTGACAGCGGAATTCATTCTACATCAGCCATAATGCATAGAGAACCTGTAAAGGACTGGAAGCTCTTCTTGATCAAGGGAAGCATGAAAACTTCTGGGTGAAAATCAAATTCCATTTTAAATGACATGGGATAGAAGCTTTACCAAATGGATGAAGGCTTTAAACAAATTTCAAAATATTTACATTACTTTCTAATCTTACAGTTGCAAGCCTAGAGTCTGACTGCCCAGAGAGGTTGTGGAGACTCTTCACTGGAGATATTCAAGAACTGTCTGGACAGAATTCTGTGCAATAGGCTCTAGGAAGTGGGGAGGTTGGACCAGATGCTCCACTGTGGTCCTGCCCAGCTTAACTATTCTGTGGTTTCCCAAACAAATTCCCCAAGAGTTATTTCTGTTTCAGAACTGCTGTGATCATATGTTCTGTAAAGTTCACTGTTTACTTTGAAGATATTTTGTGGTGAGAAGTAAGATTTTGCCAAGTCAAAAGACATTATTATATTCTTGATGCTAAGTATCTTAGTATTTAACATTTTTCTGTGGAGTGCATGAAGGATTTTTTCCCTTTTTTCATTTTCTGTGAGAATTGTATTTTCTTTTGCAGTTACCCAACCTAGCAAGGTGGCTAGAGGCACATTACCAAGTATGTGGTTAGTAGACAGTATCACAACCTGTCTACATTCCAGCTGTGTAAAGGCTATTAAAAAGACATCTAATTTTAACTGTTTGCCCTAATTAGGATTTTCAGGTTGCAGGCTTTTAAAGAGAAGTCATTTCCAGTTTGCAACTGAGGAAGAGAGATTGCTTCTTCAACCAGAATAATCTTTTTATGTTAGTAAATAGTAATGACCAAGTCAAATCACTGTTCTTAGGTGAAAACTGCAAGGGAAGGCTTTGCTGTAAGTTATTCTTACCGTTGCTTCTTTTTTTCTGCTTTCAGAGGCTGGCAACAAGAAGCTAAAAAGCACGATACAGAGAAGCACAGAAACAGGAATGGCAGCAGAAATGAGAAGTCGTATGGTTCGACAGCCAAGTCGAGAATCCACTGATGGCAGCATAAATAGTTACAGCTCCGAGGGCAAGTAAGTGGTAATAAAAATATCAGTAATGCAGGAGAAGTTTCTAATGTAGTAGAAGTTCCTTTCCCATTACTTGGGATGTCCAAAACTCTAGCTGAAGGAGATAGCTCCATATTAAGATTCTTCCTCTTGAAACATTGGAAAAACTGAACTATTTTAGGTACATAACACAAATTTCATGGAAATTGAAATTGAGACAGGACTTCTTAAGAATTCTTATTTTCCCTGTCAACCAGTGAGGCATTTTGTTCATCAAAAGACAACTAAATTAAGACTGTACTATTCAAAACAAAATACAGGGATACTTTTTCTTTGAGATATGTTTGGATTACCTCAGAGTTAAACTTCAGATGTTGTATGTGAATCCTTACGATATGAAACTCTGTTCAGTAAAACTATTATACAAAGTAAGTTTAATTTGGAGTTGTTCCAAGTCTCTTATTAAGAGCCATAAACCCAGATCCCAGTTGCCCCATTAGGCCAATGAAACAAGCAAAAACTTCTCATAGCAGAGACAAGAGTGAAAGGAGAGTGCTGCTGGGGAGAAAAGCAGATCATATCTTGGTGTTGAACTGGACACCTTGAGATTCCTTTCCTCCTCCATCTAAAGAAACCATAGGGTTTTTTTTTAAAAAAAAGAGAATTTAAAATTAAAATTCTGTGGAAGAGCTTATCTTTTGGAAAATAAAGAGTTTTCTAAAGAAAAATACTGTGCCAAGGGAATGGCATGAAGCTGAATCGGGAGATTTAGGTTAGATGTTAGAAACAGTTTTTCCCCCTTTAAAAAAAAAAAATCGAGAGAGTGGTCACAGCATCAAGCCTTACAAAGTTCAAGAAGCATTTGGACAATGCTGTCAGGCACTTGGTGAGATTTTTGGGGCTGTCTTGTGCAGGGCCAGGAGTCAGATTTTAATGAACCTTGTGGGTCCCTTCCATCTCAGGCTATTCTATGTTCTATGATATTTTCTGACCAGCTTCAGTCACAGACAGTCAATAAGTTTATGTAGGCATAGAAAGAAAAGTTAGTCTTCAAAGAGGAATGCACTTTTCCTATGCAGCTACTGAGTTTGCAAAGAACTGTGCATTGAATGGCTGAAGCACACAAACCTGATGTGCGGAAATCAAAGCTTTTAACACCAGATGCTTTTGGTTTTATTAGGAAGTTTCTTATTATTTTTGCAGTCTAATAGGGAATTTCCTTTGAGGAAGACGAAGATACAGAGTGATGGCTGGCCTGCTGGGGAATATGTTGTCTAGACTTGGTTCAGAGTCTGTTCTTTTATTTCTCATAATTGTTAGAAGGAAGTCAAAGCTTCGTCTTTGCACCATGGATCACTCTTTCTCTCTCTCTTTGTTTTTTTCTTTTATTATTGTTTGGGCACTGTATACCTATTTTAAAAAAAAAAAAAAGTGGACACTATGGAATATAAGTAAGCAGCTTGGCAAAGTACACATTATAGCATCAAAGAATAGTTAGCATTGGAAGGGACCTGTAAAGGTCATTTAGTCTAATCCCCTGTCCTGGGCAGGGCCATCTTCAGCTACACCAGGTTGCTCAAAATCCTGTCTAACCTGGCCTTAAATGTTTCCATATATGCTGTGCAGATATGTTACAGTTCAGTTTGTATTGTGAGAGAGGAGTGGGTAGCATTTGTAGATCCAGATTTGTCTGCTAGAATATTTTGGCTAGAGAGTGGCATTAGGTTTAGCTCTAACCACCACTACTGCTACTACCTGCCGGTTTACTGCTACATTAAACAGCTGCAGCAATCAGATTTAGTGTATACATCTGTTTTCCCTGTTTGTTCTAACTGATGCAAACAGATGGGGTTTGGATCTATGTAAATCACACATTCACAAATAAAGAATAGGCTATTAAATTTCATGAAGCTTTTTATGTTTTCTCATACAAGGTCATTCTTAGTATATTTACCTATCAGACTCCACTGCTCCTGGAGACCTCCTTAGCAAGACCTTTTTTGTGGACTAGTTTGAGTTGATGTGCAGAACTTCTCTACACTGCTTTGGAGTCCATGGGAAACATATCATCCCTGATGCTGCAGAATGATTTGTGGCTGTGCATCCTGAGCTGCTTGATTTGTATCAGTAGTACTTTTGAGGTAAATACTGCAGGATGACAGTAGTTAATCCTGTTCTTATGCTTAACCAGCTTCTATTTTGTTTCAGCTTAATATTTCCTGGGGTACGGCTGGGCGCTGACAGTCAGTTCAGTGATTTCCTCGATGGACTGGGACCTGCACAGTTAGTAGGCCGACAAACACTAGCAACCCCTGCCATGGGTAAGAATGATATGTTCTCCTCTGTTAAATGAATAATAAGACAATTAATTAATGCACACACTGCCAGACTACAGCACCAAAAGGACTTTTACCAAGTGTCTTCCTTCATTGTCAACATGAAGGTCCTATCATGCAGTCACCCGTGTTCCTATCATGGCAGCATCCAAAGTAGGGTGAGAAATAGTATTTGCTCCATTTCAGATATTGGCTAATCTTATTTGCAATTTGAAGATAGGGGGTTTACTTCCCACACAAAATTACTGTGGTTTCTCCAATCATAGCTCACTGCAAAATCTCAACTGTTCAAAGTTTGTATTTACCTGACACAGATTACATTGGATGTGACAGAGGGTTTCTGGCCAAATTGCACTTCTCCAAGCTTAGTTCATCTACCTCCAGAAAGTGAAACTTCTAGAAACATTTGCAATGCCCAGTAATCAGTCACTGATAAAGCCATAAAGCCAGTGCTTGTCATGAGAGACAGAAAGTCCTTTTGTACAGCTTGTGGGGAGCTATCTGTGATCTTCTCTATTTTCCAGACCAGTCTGTAATTTTCTTTAGCAGCATAGCTGAAGCTTGTTTATGCATAGAGTATGAGTTGTATAAGGAGTGCAAGAGTTCAGAACTGTGTATCTTTGGAAAGATTGGGGGTTGGGGTTTGGGGGGTTTTTTTCCTTATATATGGGCAGTTCTTGGACATGTTTTAGGATGCTAATTGAGGAGTCCTTAATCCACTACTGTAATAATACTTCTCCTGCTGGAAATTATAAATGGCCAATGCTTCAATACAACTGTCTTGAGAAAACCAGCTTTAGGAAGGGCTACTGAGACACATCTGAAAAAGGAGGGAGAAACAGAAAAAAAAATTGCAAAAGACAGTGTTCCCAACTCATAAGCAGAAGGAAAACTATCTTGAGAATGCTCTGAGGACCCTCTAAAGCAAAACTTGCTGTATTAATCCAAATGACTGCTACTAAAGCCTTAATAAACATCAAAGTTATTAAATAACATTTTTATTATTATTTTTGAATAAAATGTTTTAGAGACATTATTTGTCCAATTAATATCTAAGTGGCTTTATTGGTGTGCATATAAGGGTCTACACTTCTTCTGTTTCTTTATTTTAATCTTTTGCGACTAAAGATTTTTCTGCAGATAACTTGAGTAAAACGTTTATTTTGATTTTTTTTTAGAACTTTATCTAGTACAGGCTCAAGTTTTGGCCCTCAAAAGGCACTCCATCGTGTTTTTTACCAATTTTTAGGAGACCTGCTTTGTGGTATCCTTTCACTAGTGATGATTTGAAAATGTTTGGATTATTGCTCCCCCTTCTGGTTACCTGTTGCATGTTTAATTTTGGATATGCGATACAGAGATGTGCTCTTAAAAAGGCTTGTTGGAATTTTCCTCTGAACTATTTTAAGTGCAGAACGCGGCTGTGTTTATTCAAGCAAAGTTTAATTGATAAAAAAATCTTTGTTGCTGTTCTGTCATACCTCACATACCAAGGTATAAACACTGCTTTAATATGCTGTTAGAGAAACATGTGAAAATCTCATGTCCAAATAATTTCAAAATGCTGTTTCTCTAAATCCAGACCACAAATCCTATAGTTTGGATTATATAGTCAGGATCATCAATTTGTGAATTTGGTTTTTTAGACAAAAAAAACAGAGCTTACAAATCAAATTTTCAGAGCTTACATATCAAATACATACATACTTACGTGTTTCATGGATGTAGTTCATTTATTTGCTCAAGTGTCATGTAGCTGCTCATGTCATACTGTGCATTTTTTATTCTAAATGGCCTATTTTAATCTATTTTAATCTAAGTTAGATTTTTGCTCAGAAGATTCCATGATATATGAAAGCATAGAGATAAAATATTTTGAGCACCAGCACATAGTTTACTGCCCTTGTATTTTATTAATCTAGATCAGAACAGTGCTTGGTCTCAGAGTAAGCAGTTTCCTTTTTCTGCAGGAAATGTCATTTGTCAAAATTCAGGCAAGGAAACAACTTTGACTATTTAGAAATGAAAGCAGTTTCTTTTTTTTAACATGTTGTGCAATTTTAGTCGCACCAAAAATGTGTGTAAAATATTGATAAAATGGAAAAATTGTCATCTGTGTGCTTGGTGGAGACTTTTGAAGAAAAAATACCTCCTTTTAGCTGGTATGAACTGTATACCAAGAGAGGGCACCATGCTCCCTAAGTATATATTATTTAGTCCTTCTTTAAGGGTGGAGAAGCTAAAGGAATCATCAGGAGATGCAACAAGCACAGTAACGCAGAAGAATAATATCAAACTAGTCTTTCTCACTCTTACACCTTATCTCCTGCACTGTACTGCTTCTCTAAAATGTGGGCTGCTTTCTTCTCCCTCTCAGGTGACATCCAGATTGGAATGGTGGATAAAAAAGGCCAGTTAGAAGTAGAAGTCATTAGAGCTCGTGGCCTCACACAAAAACCTGGCTCCAAATCTACCCCAGGTATGGAAAAAAACTGTACACAATAATGCTTCAAGAAGGCAGCAGCTTGTGCTAGTGTTACTTTCAGTGCCTATAATTTGCACAATGTATATTGTAAAAATATGGTATCATTTTATAAGGCCATTTGTTGAAGTTCTTGTTATTTATAGAAACAATTATTAGAGGAGATTTACAATCAATATGCCAACCATCGCTTATTGTAACACCTGGAACAGTTCTTTTAGATAACATTTAGTGAAAATGGTACTTTGCAATTTCCTTAGGAGCTAGAGATGAGAGAGAAATTCATTTCTGTGTCATTGGAGTGGCATAGTTTTAAATATTCCTTTTGCTCTGAAATATCTCTGACCCCTAAGCATTTATAGAGACTCCAGAATAGCTGTCAGTGACAGCTAATTCCTGGAAAATGTTTTCAAAATGACAGAAATGAAGTATAATTGTTGTTAGTAACATCTTAGATCGTAACATTCAAAGCTGATAAAAATCAAATTGATTTCTTGTGGGCTGTGTCATCTGTTTTATGAATATAATTGTATTCAGATTATAGAATTTCAAAGATAAAATGAAAATAACGTGTGTCATTTTCTTTCTACTCTGCTTCCTTTTAAGACATTTGTCCTCCATTTCAGATGTGCACTGTAAGTCCCAACATAATATTCTTGATGTTCTGTTTGCAGCTCCGTATGTCAAAGTGTATTTACTGGAAAATGGAGCATGTATAGCTAAGAAGAAGACAAGAATTGCAAGGAAGACGCTTGATCCTCTGTACCAACAGACACTGGTTTTTGAGGAAAGTCCACAGGGTAAAGTCCTTCAGGTCAGTTTCTTCTTAATCCCATTTTAGATTGTCATTTGGGAAATCACTTGCATGTTTATTTAAATTTAATCAGTATGTGTAAATTCATTCCAACTCACTAAGCACTTAATTTTATAAATACCATTAAAAACATCCTTGTGGCTTGTGGTTTCAGACTTGCAAAATGTCTTATTCCATTAAAAATTTCTCTATTGTTTACATTGCTCCTGTCCTGCCATGAGGTTTTCCCATGAAAGGGAAGCAATCATTCACTCTTGAGAACAACATTTTCCTTATGCTGACACATACAATAGCAAGAGTGAACATACACAAGCATGGGGTTTAAGTATATAGCCCTGTATAAGCATGGATTTGGGGACAATCATGAACCCTAATTTTGTGTTTTTCCAGGTAATAGTTTGGGGAGACTATGGCCGAATGGACCACAAATGCTTCATGGGAGTTGCCCAGATCCTTCTGGAGGAACTGGATCTATCCAGTGTGGTAATAGGCTGGTATAAACTATTTCCACCTTCATCACTAGTGGATCCAACATTGACTCCCCTGACACGTAGGGCTTCCCAGTCATCTCTGGAAAGTTCAACTGGGCCTCCCTGCATTAGATCATAGTAGCAGGTGCTGTCTATTCAAAACATCACCCAGGATAACAATTGGAACCAGATATTCACATGATCAAGAAACACTGTTGGAGAGAGACAATCACTTCCGTTTTTGCTTGTAGTAGTTATCCAAACATATGTCTGTCTGTTGAGAGATGGCTTAAATTGACAGAACAAAGGTATATCACATACAGCTAATCTATTAGCAGCTATCACTGATGCTTATAATAATTAAAAAAAAAAAAAAAAAAAAGAAAGGAAAAAGAATAAAGAGAGGGACCTTTAGATTCGACCTAAGTCCAAGATGACCCAAACTGGAAGCTCTCACTCTGTTAACAATGTTGTATTTTTCACATTTTGAGAGAGCCCTCAAGCAGTGTTACCTTCCTGGTGTTTCAGCAGTTTTTCTGTACTTGTCACTTCCACTAGTTTTTGCCACGTGATTCTGCTAGTTTTGTAAAAGTCCTCACAATGCTAACAGAGACCCTTCCTTTCTTTTTCTAAACCAAACAAAAAAGGGCTGAAGCATATCTCTGTAAGCATCGTTAAAGTGTTCAACAGCCACAGTTACAATTCCAGCGAGTTCAAATCGTTTCTCAGTTCTGGTACTTACAAGTCTTTCATGTGGGAACCCAGAACAAATGACCAATCTAAGTTATATTCTTAAAAATAAAAATCATCACAGTGCCACTTTTTCTTTGTAAAAAGCAGACATGTTTGCATTATATATATATATAAAATAACTTTTATGTTTATGATGTTTTGCATGGAAGAATTTTGAAGAATTCTGCAACTACTGCTGGGGACTGGTATAAAGCAGCTTTAGTCTTAATTTTGACATTGAATATGTTACTGGTAATGCAACTTTCCTCCTAGAAATGGAGAGGAAATACTTATGTTTCTGTGTATAAATGTATATTTGACTTCCCAAAATGTTGACCAGGAATGAATTGAGCATATGACACTTTCAGCTGTACCCAGGCTTCTCTGATGTGTGTCGCTTCAGACGCACCTGTCTGCCCTGGATAGAGCATGGTATGAGTTGTTCAATGTTTCACTGGAAATTCCAGTTGAAATATTCTGCACTTACTAATGTTTTTATCAAATTTTAGTTTACATTTCTTTGAGATTGATGCAAGCACAAGGCTTGATTTTTTAACGCAAGATATCTTACTTTTTGGAGAAAAAAAATCAAATTTCAATTTGCTTTTTATTCATTTGAGTTCTTCTTGGCCTTGAAATCCCTTGTGATATTCTGTAAATGTGCGAAGAACTGCAGATTCCTGCAGATGCATTGATATGTTTCCCCTCCTTTTACAGGCCATTCAATTTTGTGATCACACAAATAGAGCAGCATGACTTGGAACTGTTCAAAGCTGCATGCACGTTTTGTAAAAAGAGATGAAAAAGGTTATTTAATAATGTATGTTAGTTCCACATAGGCCAGCTTGTATGTTGCATGTACTTGTACAGTTTGCTCGTAATTACTATACTGAAGTAACCAAGAAATCTAAGCCATCCATTTTTCTTATAGACATTTTGCAGGTTTTAGCCAGGCTAGGTCTGTGGGTCTGGTGCTAAATGTCTATAGATGGACTTTATTTTTTACCCTATGGAAAACGTGATGTAGTACGGACCAAATTCCTTCTAATAACTATTTTGGTGTAGATTCCTACTGTGGGGCTGTAACACATGTAGAAACTGTGTACACACTAGGTTTTAATTCATAGACATACTGCCTGCACCAAGTGAACTATTTATTATTACTCAACACATGGGAATTATTCTGCCCATCTTTCCATAGGGCACAGATTGGTTACTGCTCGACCTGCTGAGCAGGAAGAACTCAAGCATTGGTGCACTACTACTAGATCCTGTTCTGTCTTAGTGGCCAAAAACTAACTAGCTATAATTCGATAGTATCTTTCTATTTTGACCACTTGTCTTAACACTCCCCTGTGCTTTTAAATGAACTTCCAACTCATGTTATGTAAACATGTTTAATAAAATTTCCTTTTCATGTCCAGTGTAGTAGTTGTGCTCTCTGTATGTCCTGAGGTTCATCTGTGATTCTGCTTGCTGCAGGACTGTGTGATATGTGTTAAGGAACAGTAAAATAAGTAATTTCTATGGTTCTTTTGATTGCTGTAATAGTGTATGTTGAAATCTGGGGCCAAAAACTGAGGCCTGGTGAAAGTCATGTTTGGTTGGCTTCCTTTTCCCTGAGAAGCCAAATTGTGCTCTCATTTGTTGAAGCAGGCAAATTGAAGTTAAAAAAAAATTAGCCAAATTATTATCTGTTGAAATCAAATCAGTTTGTTTAAGAAGAATGATGCTGTGGCTGCTTGTTGTAGAGCAGCAGGGTGATACCAGTCAGGCACCAGGGCTCCACTTGATGTGTGCTGAGCCTTTAAGATACGAGAACAACTACTGACCTTTGGCACTTTTTAAACCCATGAACATGACCTTGTATTGTGATGCTGTTATGAACAATGCTTTCTAGAAATTTACCTGAGAGCAGAATTTGGCACTAAAATTTTGCTAGAGAAGCAAAGATTATGTACTTTTTTTTTTTAAGTTTTTCATGTCCCACAGATATCTGATCACAATTTAAAAATAACATAAAGACAGTATTGCCTCACTTTGAACACTTTTGTTTATTACTTTATTTAACTGAAAACATGGTTAAGATACTGAAAAAATTACTAATTAAACATGGTAAATCTCTGAACAAAAAAGCATGTTATTCTGTGTGGTGGGACTGATCTGTTTAAATACAGAATTTTTCATGCTGTTGCAAAAAAACCTCAACTTTATTATTCTCATTACTTTGAACATTGTGTCCAATACTAGCATATCTTTTCCTTTCTGATCCTGAGAAATAAATGAAGTCCAGCATTTCTGATTTCCCCCTAGAGGACAGAAAATATGGCAGCAAAAGAACATGCTAAACTATTTCATATATGGTGTTTATGATGAATGGGGATCATAAATGCCAAGATTTCAGGAATGAGGTAGTAGAGCGTGCTAGGTCAGACAAGTTGTGTGCTGGACTCCTTTCCCAGGGACTGCTGCCTTTTAAAGACTCATTGCTGAGTATTGGAATTACAATACATAAATAAATCAGCTGAAGTTCTCTCTTGGTTTTCCCTTAAGAATGAAGTATTGCCTTGACAAAACAAGATGCTGAATTTTTTTTATTTATGCCAACACCTATACAAATAGTTTTTTATAGAGAAGATGTCTCATGTTCCAGACTCCTACTCTTCAGGAAGTACAACAGCACTATCACCTCTGCATTTCCAGCACCCTCCCATTGTCTGGTCTGACTGGCCTAGACTGCTTCATCGCAGCAGGTCTCCACAGAACCAAGATGCCCATGTCCAGGCTAGACCACTGATTATAGGAGGCAGAATAATAATTCCATTCAGAGGGCAGTAAGACAATCCTAGATATTCTAAGAATTCTTGTCATGCAATTTAAACCAAAAATTAGGATTTTCAAATTCAGCCAATATTGTAAAATAGCAATTCAATTAAATGTTACAGTATATACTAAAAAGATATTTTTAAAATCTGTTTGATAACTGTGTTTGCATACTGCAGAAAGAGTGTCCACACAGAGGGAAAAAAGTAGCAATATTACAGTAATATGTAAGAACAAAAAAAATCTAATGCTGTCTAATTCAGAGCGTGAAAGAAAGCTTGGAGGGAAATGTTTTCTAAACATTAGTTACTGAGCAAAGTCTGTTAGAAGCCAAAGCCAGCAGCAACATTATACTTGGGCTGCTGTCTGTTAAAGCTGCATCAAAAGAGAGAGCCCACAAACATCATCCTCCACTTTTAGAAAGGGATGCGTTTCTTCCAGAGTGACTGACAGGGTCTGAGACTAAGTGAGCAACCCTTGAGTGCATAGGAATGGCAAAGCAACACAAGAAAAAAAATGGCATTTACAATAAAATGTAAAAAACATGTAAAATACTTCTGTAGGATTTTGAAGGCCCGAGAATGCAGCCCTGTACCAGACAGAGAACATCTGGATTTGGAATGAGTCCCCAGGTATCTGTCATACCAGGTCAGAAGGACTAGATGTCTGTTAGCAGCCAGTGCTAGAGAGGCAGCTTTTTCTGACGGAGAAGTTTTCACGTACAGCTTGCCCACACTTTTTCTTTGTAGATGGTCTGACACATGCAGTGCCTGTGAGCTTAACTTTAAGCAGATGTAAAGGTGGGTATATTTAATCTCAAATTCTATGTTGCGTAAGAGAGTTTCTTCCATCAGCTCTGATAAAGCTTTATGTGCGATGTTAAAGAAGTCAGGTGCTCTGTGATGGGTAAATCAGTAAGTCAGAAACAGGTCCCCATGGAAAGCAGAGCAGAAGCTTAGGGAGCATAGAGGGGGAGGAAGGAAGGAACAGAAATGGTGCCTCTGTTCACCTGGGGGGACTAAAAAGGGAGACCCAGGGAAAAACTTCTGGCATAATTACTTGCCTCCTTTGACAAAGCTTGGCTTTTTGACAAAGCTCCAAAAAGAAGTGGCCACTCCTTGAAGCCTTATAGATGCAGTGTACATCTTCCTGAAGAGTCAAGGGATTTTGTCCTAACTTAATTGCTTTGGTATCAGAAACAGTAGGGCTTGTCAAAAAGATATCATGCACTGTTAGTTGACAAGGTGGTATTCGGTCATAGGCTGGACTTGATGATCTCAAAGGTCTAGTTGATTCTGTGATTCTGTTTTACTTTCTGACAGGTGACTCTCTTGGAGTTAACCATGACAGAAGAAGTAAGTTGATGGCACAAATAATCTTTTGAGTTGCTCTGTACCTAGTCTCAAAAGGCACATAAAGTCTGTAATTGCTGGGAATAGGAAGTATTAACAAGCTTCTCACAGGCAGCTTGAGAGTGGCTTGTTGACCTCTTTTGCTTCTTTTTACCTGGTAGGAAAAAGGCCCTGAGATTTGTGAGACAGCTGAAGTGCAGTATCTGCTCTTCTAGAAAATGTAAAAAATTGTCTTATTCCCTCCTCTTGCCCTTTTCCTGATCATTGCTTTTGCAAAACTTTGAGGCAAAGTTTAGTGAAGTTTGGTGCCTGGACTCACCTTTCAGAAGTTCTGCTCCAATGCTGCCAGCAGCTCACTTGATGCCCAAGCCTATTGGTGGAACAGACCAGCATTCCTAAACCATTCATATTAGAACACGAATAATGCAACTCTCAGGCCCTTTTTATTCAACATGTTCATGAAAAGACAGAAGAAGAAACACACCAATTTTTCTTTTGTTGGAGAGCTCAAAACAGAATCAAATTCCAGCTGCACCAGACGTCACTGCTGTGCTATCCGTATAATCCTTCAGCTCCACTATACATGAGGGTTTCTTTGTTAGATACCTGTTAAGCCATTCTTAAATCATACTTCTGTAAAACAATTCCCAAAATGTAAAGGAGGAGAGGGAGATGTCTCCATGGCAGGGCTTAACCTTCTCCCTTTGTCTCTTTGTTCTTCAGGTGGGTATCTCCCCCATCCTCACAACACCAGCACTCATCTTAGTCCTGTTCTCCCATCTTTTTGTGTGTGTGTGTGTGTGATACCAGCTCAGAGCTGAATCTTGTTGTCTCCAAAGAATACCTGTTGGATTTGACAACACTTATTCTTCAGAGAGTGAGAGTGAATGGAGGAAGTCAGAGGACTGTTGAATACCTCACCTCTCTGGGACTGTTCTTCAGTTTGGACATGGCTGGTCTTGTGGCTGTTTAATACCACTATTCCCCCCCATCATGTATCACATGCACACTGTACGTTTTTATGGACTCTGTATTTGCTTCCTCTGTGCTGTAGAACGTGAAACTTGGCCACTGATTTCAAGGAGGCCGAACCCAAAGTGCTTTTGTGACAAAAGGCGTCTGACACACATAGCGCACTCAGTGAGGCAAGGCTCTTTTGGTGACAACAAGCAAAGCAGGATGCCAGCCAGCCGTTCCAGCTATGCAAAGCACAGGGCTTCGTCTGCTTTTCAAGGAGGCAACGATCCGTGCAGCCACGGCAGAGGTCACAGCCTCTGTCTGCGACAGGAGGACATCTCCTGGCTCGTGGATGAGCCCTCTCATTTTTTATTTTCGGAATGCAAACGAAACTTTGCCCTAGCAAAGAGAGGCATCTCTTTGGCATAAGAGCAAAAGCTGGCATCTTCTGGAAATCCGCCGGCTTCAGACGTGCAGCCGCAGAGCGGGGTTCTGGGCTGTAACAGGCCAGGGGTGGCTGAGGGGCAGCGGGATGGGAAACCCGCCGCCACGGGCTGCCCAGCCCAGGCCTTGCAAGCACTGTTAGTTACGCAGAGATGTAAATCTGCCTGGGGAAACGCACTAGGAGGGAAGCTCTTGGCTGCGACCAGTGGAAAAGGCCAAAGAGCCGTCAAACACGCACTGGCGGTGAGCGACGCGCGGGCGGACAGCAGCCCCGGAGCCTCAGGGCCGGCGCGGCCCCGCCCGCCGCTCCGCCCGCGGCCGCCGGGGGGCGCCGCAGCACCGCGGGCAGCGCCGCCCCTCGCCCCTGCGCGGGCCCCGGCGGGAATGCGGGGAACGGGTGTCTGCCTTTGTCAGGCGCTTTTTATGGGAGAGAAAAAGAAAGAAAGCAGCTGTATGGAGTTTTTTCCCAAATGTCGGATGTTCCCTGCGTGTGCAGTGAAACCGGGTGTGTGATCACTGGCTGTGCCTGTCTGCTGGTTACACGTAAGTGCTATCAAAACAGTCGAAAGTTCTGAAGGGGAATTCATAAAGCATACAAAGAAATAATGGTTATATTTAACAGTCCACCCTGTTCCCTGATTCAGTAGTGATTATGAACTCACTTAAATCAATGTAGTTCCTCTAAGGAGTGTTTAAAAACACATTTTTCCCCATTCCTGCATTATTAGCAATGGCTGCTCTGACAGATTAATGTCAGGCTACTGAGTCGTTCGGCGACAAGGCTCATTTTGTTTTCCTAGTGCTGCTTTTATTGTTAGACTGTGCTGTACCCTCGCTACACCTTCGTAACTTTCCGATTAAGCTGCAGGTCAGATACAGCAGGAGAATTTCTTGTCACCCGCGAAACCTTGTGCTAGAGATGACCTCTTTAGGGAGAAAAAAGAAGATACTACTGCTGACAACCAAAATGGTTTGAAAACTCAGGTTTTCAAACTTATTTAGCTGCTATCTAAAAAGCTGTGTCAACAAGAGCATAAACCCAAAGATTTTGCTCAGTCAGAGGGGACAAAAAAGCAGGCTGGATTTGGGGAAGCAAGGCCTAGTTTGATCTGAGCTGTAAAAAAAGCACTCAGCACCACGAAAGACCTAAAGTAGGGAACTGCATGGGACTGTTTTGTGTAGCACCATATAGCTTAGCGTGGCCTGTAAGCTGCCAAATGAATTGATTAAAGTCTACATGCCTTCAGTTCACCAGCATCCTCAAACAGTAAAGACTGAATGCTTCTGGGATTTGGGCTCAGTCTGACCTGGCACAGAGAACTTTACAGTTCAGCTGAAGGCCATCAGACAGTGCAAATGTGCAAGGACCGAGCCCTAAGGGCAGTGCTAGAGCTTCTCTACACAAATCTCAGTGGGGTAACAACACAGGACGCTGGCTTAGGACTCTAACCCAGCTGTTGGGAATCTAAAAAGGGAGCATAACTAAAAGGATGATGCTCAACTTGGTATAACACTGAGAGTGAGCACGGGACAACATGTTTTGCTATCCCCCCGCTTGTTTTGCTTCAGCAACGGTGTTCTATTAGATGGCAAAGAGAGAAGTGCTTACTTGTTACAAGTAAATGCTTACTTGTTGTGCTTACTTTTTATGCTTTAAAAGATCCCAAGCATAAAAGTCTGCAACTGTTAAAACCTACCAAATCAGCTGGTGTGACAGGGTCACTGGACTCAGTGTCAGCATTGCACTAGGTGACAGAACAAAACTTCATACACTTAGCCCTGCATTTCCATCTTTTTGAAGTATTTCCATCTTCTTGAAGCTCCCCTCTCCTGTGTAAGACACAGGAGGTCAACAGAAAGTGTCCTTAGAATTTTTCCCCCAAGCTCCAAGAAAAGAGGCAATTCCAGGAGACATGACTAGTGTATCCTTATGTCCTAGCAATGCTGGGTTGCTAGAAAAACTTCTCTAATTAGTGATTGGCACAGCTTACAGCAGCCTTCAACCTGCTATAACATGCTCTGAAGTGAGGACAGCTGCAGGCAACACTTACTTCTTTTGAACTGTGCTCCAGTCTGATGTGCACATGCTGCCCTTCAGCAAGCTATCGAAATTTCAGGCAGAGAAGGGAGGGCCTTGCCTGCAAGTTACAACCTCCAGTTGTGAAGCTCTCTTACTTCCTTGTGAATGGGGCTGGTGAAAGCCTGCCGAGTTGGCTTCACCTGGGTATGTGAGCAAGATTCAGCAGGACTTGTTCACAAAAGTTGACACCAGACCAAGCCCTTCAGATGCACATTCCTAAGCCCACTCCTCCCCTTTAGGGTATTTTATGCCAGCCACTCCCAGGTTTCCCCCTCACCTTAATTACCTTTTTTGTAGGGATCAGCCCTGTGTGTGTGCATGCTACTGCTAGGAAGGGCTGTCAGTGTAGCTTTGCAGCCCAATCTCTTCTATGACCCTATGGCTTCAGGCTGCAGCTTTTTTTCCCGGTGCTTAAATGCAACACGTGGGTATTATGCAAGGGCAAGAATTTGCTTTTTCTTGCACACAAAACAAGGAAATGTATTCTGTCTCACCACAGCTGCCGCAACCACAGCTGCACTGCCGAACCAGATGCACTTGCTGGCCACTGCTCCTTCCCTCATTTCTGTTCCTCCTCTAGAGTCTCTAGACACGGGTCCCTGAGTGGGGACTGCAGAGTCTCTCTCTCTTTTGAGGTTGATAGAGGAACCCTTGGTAAGTGAGCTGCAGCCACGTACAGAGCCCTAGAGGTGAGAGCTGGCATGACCCCAGGGGAGTATTGAACTGAAGGATGTTTCAAGGCAAGCTGAGGAAACACCTCCTTGGAAGTGTGCTAATAGGCTGGAGTTAATGGCCCTTGCCTTGCTGCCCTTGTGGAGTCCCACTGGAAACTGGCTACAGTATGAGGGGCTAGATCAGAGACAAAAATTGTTAGCTCCCAGCATGATTCAGAAGTATCTGTCCATATTACTGATGTGAGTCAGAGCCTAGAAAGATCTTTGTGATCTGTGAAGATAACCCAAGGAATTCCAACCCTTGAGAAATAATTTCAGACATTAAATTGGTCTTGTCTCCAGATCTGAGCTAATTTTTGGCGGATGCAGAATTCCCTGGATGAAGGTTAAACAGAGTGGCTGAACTTACTTTGCCATTGGCTTTCTTGTTGTTGGTTGGTTTGGTTTAGTTTTGGGTTTGGGTTTTTTAAATGCTTCTGTGGTGGGTTTTTTGTAGCTTTTTGTGTTTCAAAAGGATTGAAAAGAAGTGGAAACGCTAGCGGGTATTTTGGCTTGTTCTGCAATGTAGAGGTTTTCTGTGCCAGTTACCTAGGAAACTGATGTAGGATTGAATTTGGATGGATGTGTTGTCAACTGCAAGTGAGTACAGTGGCTTCTCAAGAGGTGGGGAAGAGGATAAAATGCACAGAAAATATATATGCCTGCAATGTGATTTCTGGGTAAGACAGTGGTCCTATCTTTTTGACTGGCATTTTGTAGGCACCCTGACAGCTGCACAAAGGGATTGCAGATGGAGTGCATGGCCATGCCTTCGCACTTGAGTTTGAATGCCCTCGTGTTTGTAAGCTGTGTTAGCATTCGTCTAAATGTCAAACCATGACTGCAAAAAATAGTCCTAAGGTTCCTATTAAGCATTTTGCTCATTTTATTCCTACAGAGTTATGACGATCCAAAGAAATTACAGCCTTTCTAGACATTTGGACTGCAGCACTGCACAACCATTTACAAAAAAAATAGAAATAAAGGGAACAATAAAAGACATTTAATGATTTAGATACATCTAAAGGCTTATGCAATGAACAAAAATGTGACTGCAGAGCTTTTCGTGGAAATCATCGATAATTGGCCTTTTCTTAATACAGCAGCAAAACTATGAAAAAGCAAGTAAGTCCTTAAGTCTGGGGGAGTTCTGTCATGATGGCTAAACCTGCACGTGGTTACTTATCCTACAGGAGCCACAACTTTGAATGGTCGATGGCTGGAAAAAAAAATAAGCAAAACAGTGGGGATTACTTAGAATAGGACTCCCACAATTTCTCCTATTCCTACCCTCATTCCAAAACACACACAGGATTACCATTTGGGCTTACACTGAACACCAATTTCCTTGTATTTCTTCTACAAAGTGCACTTCAAATGGCAAATGCAAACTCCTAGTAGTTAATTCATGTTATGACAGGTGCCACCAGTTGGCACAGCTACACGTAATCTTCAAAGATTCAAAGGTTTGGTTTCTTCCCCCGCTCCCAAGCAGGTGAGCAAGTTTCCAGCCTGGAAAAGACAGGTTGTACTGCTTGTTTTGGGTTAGGCAAGTGCACCAGGTAAGAAGACGCATTGCCCTTATTCTTCTGGCTAAAGGTCTGAGACAGAACCTGCTTCAGACACACTTTCTAAGGCCAGCTTGTCCCTGCTCCCTGCAGCTGTGCACCCACCAGTGTGCTTACATCCCCCCCATTTCTCTCTGCAGATGCTTCTCTCCTCCCAGGAGTCTAAAATGAATGCTGAACTTACTAGTTCTAGCTTCTGGTCTGACTCTCGGGTTGTGAGTGAATGCTGCCCAGGCTCTACCTTTGGGGCAGGATCAGTCCCTTGGAGGTGAGGGTCAGATAATGGTCCCAGCAGGTGTTTGGTCAGCTTGTATTGCACTGGCACATGTACATGACTAAGAGCACCTTGTGGACATACCTGGACTCTGCCCCTGCCTGCACTGCTTACCAGGAGGCCAGGTTACGTGGGCCCAGCTGCTGCTGCACTGGGGGTAGATGCCAGAGTCAAAAAGAAGCTGTGGTATCTCCAATGTCTTATCTGCTGCTTATAAGAATATAGACACCCTGATCACTATTTCTTCAACAACATCTTTAACAATATTTACATTGGCGATTACCCAAAGCCTATAAAACTGCATGCTGATGGGCCTGGAGGTGGCTCCAGTTGTATCCAAGCTTTCCCTCTGGCTTCTGTCTTTGGAGATGGGCTGAAGTGACATCCAGAGCTGGACTCCTTTCCTCCCTACTCAAGCAGATGTGCGCACAAACCTAAGCAGACTCCTCTATTTCAGGCCCATCTGTAACCTGCGTAATGAATAATGTACAATGAATTTGTGGTCTACATGTTTATTAAGTGACTCAGTATTTCCAGTGGAGATTTTGTGCTCATGTTTTACTCACATCTCAAAACCCACTCACACTTTTATTATCGTGAACAGCAGTAGGTGATAATAAATTATACAACTGCAGATGACGGTAACTATATCAACAAACAAATTGTATCAATTTTCAGTGTGTTTAAAGCTTCGTTTACTGGTTGGGCAAACTCTGAAAAAGGAATTTGGGAACGCTGCTGCTGTTATTAAATGTTCTAACCGGGCTGTAATCCAAACCTTCCATAAGGCGTCTCTAAAGAAGAGTTTTGCCTACTGTGTACCACTGCTTTTACATATGAGATTAGGGATTTATATACGTAAGAGCAGAGAGAGAAATGTAACTAACAGAACAGTGACAGCTCTGTTTGTTACTCTGTGGAAGGGCTGAAAGACAAAAGGCCGCAGTGGTGGATGTCAGAGCTAATCCCCCTCCACTGCATTTGTAGAAACGCATTTGTACTTTCTGAAAAACAAAGGCCTGTAGAAAAGCATCAATCAATCAACAGTGCAGCTACATTCTGTGTATTGAAGCAAGCTCACATGCTCTCTAAATTACTCTGGATCCTATTTTAGGCTTAATAATCTACTCAGTAATTTGTATGGTTGTGGAAAGATGTGAGCTTATACCACAGCAGCCATTTTGAAACAGCCAACAGACCCATGGTGAGGGATTGACTTTTTGGAAAAGTAGCTGTAGCTGTATTTGGAAAGTTACAGTATCCTTTCCAAAAGGAACAGAGACTGTTGAGAAATTCTTATCTATGTGGTAATGGTACATTTCAATCACAGGAAAGAATGCTTTGTCAAATGTAAGTGTGGCTTACCATGGCACATGGTATATTCTTGTTTCAATTGAAAACTTTGCATTTTCAGTTGTTTATACTCATAGCCTATGTGGGAAAATAAGCCTGGATCTCTGTCACTTACCCTAGTGATCCTTGCCACCTAGGTGCTAGATGGAGCATACAGGTGAGACAATAAATATGACTGAGACTTTCAGTGAGAGGAGACCATCCTGCAGGCTCTGAACTTCTCCACATAATGATCCTGATCCCTCTGGGTCTGGGACAGGCTGAAGCGACTCAGAGCTGACTAAGCTGCTGCGTGACTAAGCCTCCTGGACCTCACCAAACTCAATAACTAATACTTTTAACTGAGCTGCTGATCACCGTCCTGACATGCCAGCTGGGTTTTGCATCTTTCATTGCCCATAAATATGGTTAGGGCTGTCATGAACCCTTTTTGTCTGCTCCTTTTGCAGTTGTTCCCAGGAGCTGAGAAGGAGCCCTCTGCCAGTAGAGCTGAGGAGGTTTCAGCTCAGAAAACTCTTGGAAAAGGGCCCTCAGAGAGACTGAACTTAATCCCCTCCCTTTAATTGCTATTGGGACCTGGCAAAAGTACATATTTGCAATTAAGGTTGGCTGTTAAACTGTTCTTGTCAAACCATTAACTTTGACACTGAGAACTCGAGGCCAGACCTTAGAGCATTTCCTCCTGCAACGTCACCAATGTTTGCATTAATAAGTAGGACCAATTACAGGTATAAGTCAGTTCTTGTTAATCTGGTGTTTTTTATCCATGTCCTATACATTCCTCTCCATGTTTTTAAAACAGCTATCACTGCCCACTGCACTGGCAGTGCCTAGTAATTGCTCCCCCAACTAATCCTTCTCCCTTAGACAAGTTCTGTGTTCTCCTTACATCCCAATGTCTTCCAGCTGAGGCGCAGAGCTCTTGTTACTGCCTGTCCCCCTCTCCAGCAAGAGCAGTCTCGGAGGAGATTCCTTTGTGATTAATTTATATGCCCTTGAATTGGGGAAGGGAGGATGGGGTATTTACAGCCAAGCCTGAACTAATTTGCTTTTTTTCCTTATATCAGATTCTCTTATGGTATGAAACTTCAGAAGTTCACATTTAAGTGAACTACCCTACATTTGAGTAAATTAATCTACATTGTATTAAAAACCATAAGGATGATGGTTTGGAACAGCATAATATGTTCACTTTTATTTCATAACCATATCTCCTCTAGGAACCAAATACACAAACAAGGGTAACTGTTACAATTATGTAATTTTAATGTAATGTAATTTTAAATAAGCTTTTTTTTTGGACACCCCTGGATTTTTGGTCATATCTTGCCTTCAGTTTATATGTCCTTTTTATCAGACCTTTTTTTTTCCTGACAGACTACTCATTTGATCTGTCTCCTTCAGATTTTGGATGCAAAAGGAGTGCTTAGAGGTATGGAAAGTTACTCTTCTGTATAACAATAATGATATGTAAATATATGTAACATCCTCAGCCTCTTCTGTAAATAGAACCGGGCATGTTGCCCTTACCTTCCAAGACTGCTGTTACTAAAACACATTTCACACAAATGTACACTCAGTTTGTACAGAAATGGCCTTCCTCATTTTCTTTTGGGTGGAAAAGGAGCAGACTGGTGTTAAGTACATAAAACCTGGTGAGACTACATCACAAAACAAACTGACAAAACAATTGAGAGAGCATCTTTGGAAATATGCCCATACTAGTATAGGAAAAAAGGTATCTTCTTAATCTAGGTTCACTAACCTGTTTTCAAAGAATTGTGAACAGCAGGTTGTTCAGTTTTAATTTGGGTCAGCAGTTCAAGTTCAAATGTTGTTGTGAACCTGATACTTTAACCTGGGCGAGAACCTTACTGAAGGAGATACTTCAGTGCTCTGAGGAGGCAGGAGAGGTTCTGCAGGAGGGAATCGTGGTGATAGGCTGCAGTGTGCTCCCACAGGGTCCCAGTGAAGCAAAGCACTGCAAATGTCTTCCAGCTGGATCTGTGGCCATGCTACTCAAACATCCCCTTGGACAGGTACACAGGCAGAGCGACATGGGAAACCATGCTCCTGTTTTGTAGTCAGCTAGCAAAGAGCAAAGCAGCCCATGAACCAGACTGGGCTGATGTGTTACACCCACAGCCAGGCTAGGTGACTTAACCACTAGAAACTTTCTTTACTACAACAGTGAAGGCAGCAAGCTTTGACATATCCATCCCTGTGGTGTGTACTGCTGTGACACCAAACAGGACACAGCCCACCTGAGAGGAGAAGGACATCTCTGAGGGTTCAGAAATGCTCAATGTCACTCTTCCTAGAGAAGTAGTAACATCCCCATTAGGTAATGGGGAAGTGCTTTTGGAAACTTCACCCTAAACTCTCTTGGCATCCAGTTTTTATTTGAACAGTATTTCACCTCTTGCTTCTTTGTCAGCTTTAAACTGCAAATACAGAATTTTAAGTGGTTCAAATATGGGGCTGAGAAAATTCTCTTTCTTTGGAGTAAAATTTAGGGTATTCATTTAACTACATTCACTTAAATAACAACTGGTTTTTAGTCAACTGATTCTATTTATCAACCTCCATCTGAATTATTAAGAAATTAAGGATAAAATAGATAATGAATTTATTCTTACTTAATCCCTGTCTGGTTGGTCAAGCTCTGAGCAGGCAGGTTGGTAAAACCTCTGGCAAACTGACCTGTGATAAATTCATCCATGCCTGCTCTACAACAAAAGCACTCAGATCCCTCTTAAAAATAAAACGGGTTAAAAAGATAATAGACTTCAAAATCAAGAGAGTGAAGATGTACTGTACTGCTGGCAAAGACTAAACAATAGCCATGCCACAACAATACACTTTAATCTTAACATACAAGGTCAAAATCGGAACATTAGCCCCACCACTGTACATCTTTTACTAGGAAAGTTTCCATTTCCTTCTTGACAAGTACAAATGTCTGTAACTGGCACTGTGAGTATGTGCCTTTTTTCACGCCAGCACTGTTTGTAGAATTTCTTTAAAAAAACTAAACCAGGAGTTAACCCCTTATTGACTTGAATTGGTGGAATCTTGATTCAAATTACTTCTTTATCACATTGCTTTCTCCAAATGATTTTTCTTTTCAGCAACTTACATTTAAGTGACATGTTTTCTGTGGCATATTTTGCATATAGTTCTGCTGAATTGATACTTCAGTCTGTAAGCAAATAATATTTCTTTTCTTCTACTTTCATCCATCTTCAGGAAAATCTGGTTTTATAGCCAAGGTTTTTCAGACTTAAGTACTCTATTTCACTGTAATATGATCATGTTAGTGCCAAGATGTATCAATTGCCTGAAAATATTGGTGTCTAAAGGGTTTGATTTCCTTTCTGTCCTATAATTAAATACTATGCAGATTTATTTAGGATAACTGAATTTATTTAGAAAAACTGATTTTTTCCTTCATCTTTCTCACTGTTTTTTTCCCCCACTGTGAAGTTTTGAGCCTATTTTGCTCTCCTAATTTTATTAAACTACCTGGGGGCCACAGAAACATTATTCAGTTGTGGGTCATCCACTGAGGAATGTTAGATAAAAATTTCTGTTGACGCCACTATAGAGCTGATATTAGTTTAAAATATTTTCTGAAGTATGTGGTAACAGATTTAAATTAGTCTGGAATGAAGATAAAATAAATTTTTTAGTGGATTTTTTTTTCGTTAGATGGTTAACTTCAAAGAGGTTAATTTCATCAAGAATTTTGATGATGTAGTTCTTGTTTTCTGAGTAGCAGGACTGTGCACATCCCAGGATGTGCTAAGAGATGGGTTGTCCTGGGATTGGGGCATGCTGGATTTTTGCTGAAAGGCCCAGTAGCTTTGGTAATAGATGACAGTAATCTCAGGAAACTACCAAGGCAAAAGACCTATGGCTCTGACAATGCCACTGAATGGAAGGAGATTGTTTGTTTAATTTCTAAACTGGCTTATCCTCAAATATGCCATTTTGTCTTCATAAATTTTGGGAAGAATCTGGAGCACGTTGCCAAGAGCAACCACTACATCTTGAGGAACTGGAAAGAAAATACAAAAAGAAAATAGAACAAATATTCCTTAAAGGAGATTACTGCACTGAATTTGGTGCCTTGTAAATAAGCACATTACAACTACCCTGGTTATCCCTCAGCAGGTAAATGCCCTGGAACATTAAATGTCAACTAAAGCTACACACTCAGTGCCCCCTCCAACATCTGTGCTAACACTATAAAGGGGCAGGCAGTGTCAACAGAGCACTGCCCACTTTGTTCCTTCTTCTGTCCTCCATCAGACAGTGGAGGGAATTTCCTGACATCTGCAATACTCTTCCCAAAGTGATAATGTGTTTCCCTTTGATCTCCTCCCCTCTGGGGCCATACCACTGGCATTGGGTAGGGATGGGTGAGCGGAGGCTCCTGTAATCATGGCTCACTAACATATTGTACAGATGTCATCTTTTGGGTCAAATGTAGCTGGGAGTCCCTGATACAAAAGGTGGAGGTCTGTGACTTGATCTGCAGTCCTGTGTAACTGGTATAAATTTCACTGAGGGCCTGAAAGAGTCATCAAACGTGGAGAAAAACTTGTGTACACATTGACGTGGGAGAGAAGGAAGAAGGGTCATCCAGAAAAGAATTCAAAAATTCAAACTGCTGCTGTTCTCTGTCCACTCAGCTGACCTCTGTAGCTTTCTGAGTCAGTAAGAGCAATGCAAAAGAGAGGCTTGTAGCACAGTCAAGTATTTTAATGAATGACCTTATTGGGAATGAAAGACCAAGTGATGGCTCCTATGCTGTATTATGACTGGACACTCCTGATTGTCCTTCTAAATGACAAATGACGGTTCTCTATTGAGAAATCAACTTATAACTCACTTTCAAAATCTGCTACATTTGGGATGCTTTGGCTCTATGTCTTGCTCTTCAGGCTCATCTCTATTAAAAAAAAAAATTCCAGAATTATTTTCCCATACTTGGACAGCTATATGGGCTGATGCTTCCAGACTCTCCCCAGAACAAGTTCTCTGAATTCATACAGTTCAAGTGACCTTTCCAGTTTACAGCAGTGACTAAGATTCCCAGCAGTAGTGCAAGCTTTGCAATTGGATGCACATCCATATATGAATACATATTTATACACAGATTTATACATATACTACGCACACGCATACACACAGGAGATGTATATATGTATGTATAAAAATACTGCTTGGAATTTCAGCTCTCATGTTCCTAAGCTCTGTGTCTATATAAGTTATGGAAATTCTGGCAAAACTCAGAAAGTGACAAGCATATTTTATATTCACACAGCTCATCTGTTGAAGAATGATTTTAAGAGGCCCTAGCTATTTAAACACTTACTGTAAAACGAATGAGTAAATGGGTTTCTGGATTAGGATTTTAGTCAGGTTGTAAATTTTTCAAGATTGGGAGTGTTTGCCTAATTTTGCACACAGGCAGTAGATTTTGGTCCCTAGGAACTGTCTCTGAAGGAATAATTATAACCATTCCAAGAACTGAGAAAATGTACTGAAAATTGTTGTACTATTTAGTTTCCAGTTTAGTTTGGTGAAATTTTCCAGACAGCTCTTCAAATAATAAAAGCAATAGCAAACAGCTTTTTTAAAAATGGTATTTCTCCTTTGATAGGCTTCTTTGACAAATTCTTGAAATAAACCATCCAATGTCTCAAAGCAGAGAAAACTATAGGTTATGTTACAGATTCAATTGTTACTGCTTTTTTTTTAAACAGGCTTCTCAGTGGCAAGAAATATTTCAAGACAAAACCCCATCCAATCTAGACAATACAATCTTCCTCAAATTGTTGATAACATTTGATAAAACTCTCTTTTCTCTTGGGTGAGTAGCTTTAAGGGGTCTTTGAGCATCTGCCTCTGGTTAGATAAACACCTGGGGTGCTGTTCAGTTCAAGAATTGCAACCCTGAAGTTGAATGTCTTTAAATCTATAGGTCTTTAAGCTCTGAGCATTATAAAGAAGGCAGATCAATGGAGTCGGTGGAACCTAAAGCTCACCAGCCATGGGAGATGAAATCCAGATGCCTATGGAGCTGAAGTTAGTAGAGGTACCACAGACACCCAGCACCTTCATAAGGCTGGCAGATCTCATGTGGGATACATGAGAGACCACGTGGCGTATCCCATTTTGCTTAAAACAACATAACTGAAGCCCAGCTGTATACCATGGACTAAGACGTGCTTCACTGCTCTGCTGGTTAAAAGCTTTATTCTGTTACCTGTACCTGTCATTTCAAAGCATTTGAAGAGCCTTAGGGTAGCCCAGACTTTGGTAAGAGGCTAGCAGATGTGACCCTTGCCTTTCTGGAAGAGCAGCTGGAACAGCCAGCTCCTATTAGGGGAGGGCATTTCAGTTGCCCATCAGTGGCCTGTTGAACTGCTCCCTTGATCTCATGGCAGTCAGAGTTGAGACCCCAGTACATCTATAGAAGCCTTCAATTATTTAACTGGCCTCACAGCCCTTTCTGTACCAGTCTGAAGTTTTCCAGTAATGTTTATGCAGCTACTTCATTCTTGTACTATTTTTCCACCCGCTGCCCTGCATTCTCTCTCCTCTGTATATGTACTTTGGCTTGCATATTTTGCCCGGACATTTTTAGACTTACCCAGCATCTTCTCTGCTGGCTCACATACTCGGTCCATAAAGTTTCCTTGCTGCCAACCAGCTTCCCATCAGAAACTTTCCACGTGGCTCCCAAGCAAGGCATGAGGAGCATTCTTCCTCCCAATACACTTCTCTTCCTTGGGGGAGACCAGAGGCTGGAGAGCAGCAGAGGCAGGAGCTGGAGATACCACCACATTCCCTGACGGCCATTCTTTGCTGGGAAAAGGATATCAGAACAGCTTCAGCTCTCTTTCTAGCAATAATCTGATGCGATGTATAAAAAGCAATGGGTTTGGGTTTGTTTCTGGGGAAGACCATAGATATAGTTTCTTGTAAAATATCATATATATTGTACTTAAGGAGATCATTAAAACTAAATAATTCTTGGCCTTTCTTTCCCAGGGAATTAAAAAATTATTAAATTGGTATTACTGGCTAGGCATACCAGGTCAAGCTGGGCTAAAAATTATTTAAGGGATTCTGTCACTTTACATCTACATGTCTATATATTTATTCAAATGTCTGTCACGTTGCCATTGAGGCAGCAGTCAGTAAGTTTGAGCTCTGCATTTGAATTCCCTGGAGAGATTAATTCTAGCAATAACCCAAAGAGGAAATGCAGACAGCAGTTAACTATGGCCAGAAAGAAAGAAAACATAGAAGCAAAGAGTACTGTTTATAGAGTTACAGCGTCCTCTGTGTTTTCACACTGAGATGAACATGTCACAGCATTATAACTTGCCTGTAGGCTAAACAGTACCTTCTGTGCAGCACAGCTAAAGAAGAGTGGTACAGACAAGAAGGACCCCAGCCCCTGAACAGCCTTCCCAGAGCACCCTGCCAAGTCCTCATCCAGAGTATTTGCCTTTCCCCTGAACAGAAACATTATTAATGCTTCATCTCTGTCTCAGTTTTCTTCTTCATGAATGCCCAGCTGATTTCTTCACCTGTCCAGACCAACAAATCCAGATTCTGTTCTGTACGTTTTATTAGATTTCTGCCACATACATGTTAATGAGCCCTGAATGTAATATTAAGGTGTTTTCTTTTTACAGAAATAATGTGGTATTGTTCTACCCTATTTGACTTTTAGCCAGGGCATAGTCTTCTCAGATTCCAATTTAAAATTATCATTCTGGTGTTAAAGGTTTCCCAGGGATTTATCAACTCCACAGCAGCCTCCAAACAATGGTATCTTTTCTATTTATTCTTACCAAGTGTGCAGATCTCAGCATTGAAAAAAAATAATAAGAAGAAATTAAAAACATGGTGAGAACAAACTGTGGGCCCAAGGAATGACATTTACAACAATCATGATGAATTCACCAGGCTCATTAATTACCACATGAGACATTTCTTTTGATTGTCACAGTGCTGTGGCAACCTCTGAGCAGGAAATAAAACCAAGATTTTTTAAATTACAGCCTAGTGTATTCAATACAATTAACAGTACTTAGGGAGAGGTACTTATGTCACCCTAAGTTTCTGAACTTGGGGTGTATTTGCATAGAATTTTCTTCAGGTTTTGGACAGGTAAATAAAGTCACAGTATTTTTCTTGTTGCTGCAGAAGGTCTGTTGCTGGTCTCCATCTCAGCTCATATAAAGGTAGCTCACGTGCCGCTAGAATAAATCAAAGCCACACTTGCAGCAGCATGGAGATGTGCCCTTCCAGACAAACAGAGAATCCAAGAGGTTCAAGCTCTTTGTATTGGAATTTTTATTCTACAGCTGTTTTTTAAGATGCTTAAAGCTTTGGCTAGAGAAAGTTTCCATTTGCAGTATTCTGGCCCTGCAACTTCAGCAATTTTTCTTTTCCTGTTTGTTTTACTGAAGTGTTCCTATTATCTGTTTTGCTTGTGACCCTCCTTTTCATTCTTACTTAATGCAAATCCTTACTTAAATATGTAGCTGTTTAGGGCTGTGGCCTATTTGAGCTGTAACAAGTATATAACACTGTACTGTAAGAGTAATATCTGACTTCAGCTCCTTTTTACTCCTACTTAGACTTCAGCTTAGACTTCAATAAGCTGATTTCAATTCAAACTCCAGCCTATTTTTGCTCAAGCTTTACCTTAAGGCTCCCTGCTTAGACTACTTTTGCACCCCCTGTTTTGAAGTCCCATCTCTCAGTCACGCGGCGCTGTGTGGCTGCTGCATGCAGATTGGTGACACAGGAGCACAATACAGCTCACAACTCAGGCCCAGATTAGCAGCAATCTGCAGTCAGACTTCAATTAGCTGGAAGGATGATGTTTCTTGACCGTCTGGTGTTTAAATGAACTGAAAATCAAAACCCTCTTTTTCTTGGTTCTCTTCCAAATCGCACACTACAGTTTGCCTCATTAAAGATTAAAACAGATGTCAGTAAAAGGAGATAAATCTGAATCAAATTTGAGATCCAAATGGCCCTGAACTCATCGTTTGGGCTTTTTCAAAACATAGGAGGAAGCACTGAACAACTCAGATCCATGGGATGAAAGGAAGAGGGGCTGTAGGGGCTTAGGAAGACCCTTCCTTCATTTGCATAGCTCTGTAAACTCTGTCTGTAGATGGTGAGTTGCAGCTAAGATACCCACTGTAAATCAACAAAGACTTCCCACAAGGTGTGGGTAGGTATGGTCCTGCAGAAATACCTTTCCACCTTTGCCTTTGAAGAGCTGACCCAGAGTCACCTGGATCCCAGAGGTTAGGTATTTTTCTCTCCCTGCAGTAGACTGTAAAAAAGACAGAATACTGCAGCTGTCTTTTGCAGTATAGTGTCTGAATTGAAGAGAGGGAAAAGGCCAGGCAGAACAGACAGTTTCAATGAAATCATTGCAACTAATCTAATATATAGTCATAACAACATCTAGGTGCCTACTCACTGTGTGGAATATAGATATAATAATGAGGAAAACTGTTGGGGTTTTATTTCTTGGGAGCATTATTCTGCTTCACTGTGACCTTCTTAGTTAACTTAATAAGTCAAGTATCTTTATATGAAAACAGCTCCTTAGTTTCCACACTAGAGAATACACTGCCTTATCACTTACTATAATTTTGATTATGAAACAGTTGTTTTCATAAGCCTCACTTTTCTGTTGCTTGCAGCTATGAGTAATCTTTTTTTCAGGCTACCACTTCCTCATGCTTCCCAGTTCTTCAGCACTAACACTTTGTGAGGTGAGGATTATATTTTAAAGAAGAGTTCTTTGATCATGTTCCAGTGAAAGTTTTTCAAATTTTTGTCATTGGTGTATACGCCATTACTTGCAGAGGTTGGACACTTTGTAAATATATAGGTCAATGCAGATGCCTTGCTTGACCTAACATTTCTTTCCAGTGTAGCCTTTTCTTCTGGTCACACAGTCTTATGGTACCACTTCACGGGAGCCAGATGCCTTGGGCACAAGGGGTGCTGGTGAAGTCCAGAGCTCCTGTAAGTTTGTGCCCCTTGATGGCTTTCCCTAGCGGGGAAAGGAATACCTTTGGCCAGCAGGAGTAAACCTTCTTTAAAATAGTGTTGTAAATTATCTGTAAGTATTTATTTCACTTTTATTCTCCAACTTTCATTTTTCTTCCAAAGTTGTGGATCCAAAGGAGCATTTGCCTTCAAGTCCCTCCAAACCTGCCTCCCTGCTGTGCCTACACTCTCTGCAGGTCTGACTGTTCCCACTACTGTGCTGTAACTCCGCAGTGGCACCAGGACGCTTTGGAAAAGCCACCAAGATGTAGGCCTGATTTCACTCTGGAGCTTAGCAGGTGACGCTGAGCTTGTGGGAGAGTAGGAGGCACATCAAGCTGAGAATGCAGCTGACCAGAAAATGTTTGACATTTTGTTTTAGTACAAATGTTCCCTTATTAAGAGCATGCTTTGACTAGTTGAGATTTCTCCTCCTTAATATTAATCACAAGGCAAAGAATATGCACAGTTTTCTTAATCACGTTTTTAAAAATGCAGTTTTTAAAACATAGAGCCATCTATGCTTTTATCCTGTACCACAGAGAGCTGTGAGTAAGAAGTTTCAGGTGTTACTTAGAGGTGTGTGCTGCTGAGTGCTTTCATACGGTACTTAAAAAGAAGGTGTTTATAAAGTCCCAGCAAAAGACTGAATGTCCCTCCTTCAGATTCTGTGAAAAGATAATTAGATAATATTGTAGATCTCAGGCTATAGCCACCACTGTCTGTGCTGCCTCCAGTCCACAGCAATTTCCTCTGACAGTAGCTGATATATCTGATAAATCCGTGGCACCCTCACCCTATATCAGCCAATATCTGCACAGGGATGAAATGGGTTTTCCAGCCCCATGAATAAAGGTTACATAGTTGTCTTTTTCTCAAAAATCCAGTTTGCACAATCCTAAATTCCCTAATTGTCTACTCTGATGCCCACCCCATCCTGAACACTCTGAGAGAGAAGGACAAGAAATTTCACTTCTGAATCATAGCATTTTGTTAAAATACATTAACATTAAAAGCTGCTATTCTGACAGTTGTATTAGAATGCTGTATAGTACTTGAGCTCTCTCTGTATTTGGTTTCTGCTTCAATGCACCACCTATCCTTTCCCGAAAACCAGGAGCAAACTTGAGGTGAGAGGAAGGTAAGGAAGTGCAGTAGTTTTGCAAACTAGTGAGACTCTTGAAGGAGCTTATTAGCTCTTGGATTGAGAGGACACAGTGCTTGTTCATAGTTCAAAAGATAAACATAAGGTAAAAAAAAAAAATTAAAAAAAAATAAAGGAACTTTGCATAACAGCAAAGCTCTTTGGGGCTCATGGACTTACGGATGTCAAGTGTTCTCTAACCCAATCTTTCTTGATGAAGGGGACTCTTCCTTCCAACATTCCTTTACCCTGGTCTCCCGGGTCAGATATTCCCAAGGCCTGGTCTTTTCAGTGAAGACCAGTGCAAAGAGCATTCAATAACTCTGCCTTCTCTGCATCCTCTGCTGCCAGGGTCCCCCCCCCCGCCACAAAGTAACAGGCCCACATTATCCTTAGTTTTCCTTTTGGTTTTGATGTATTTGAAAAAGCCTTTCTTCTTGTCATTGACATCCTTGACCAGTTTTAATTCCAGATGGGCCTTGGCCTTCCTTGTCTTATTTCTCCTTACTCTGACAACCAACCCCTCTATATTCAAGTGGCCTGACCCTGCTTCCATCTTCAGTGTATTTCCTGCTAACACTTCAGTAATGACAGGAGTTCTTTATGCATCCACAGAGGTCTCTTTCTCCCTTTGCTTGATTACTTGCTCATCTGGATGCATCTTTCTTGAGCCTAGAGAAAGAGATCTGTGAATATCAACCAGCTCTCTTGGACCCCTCTTCCCTGAAGGACCTATCTCCTTGGGGCACTTTCAAGGAGACCCCTGAAGAGGCTAAAAGGAGCTCTTCTGAAGTCCATAGTTGTCACCTTACTTGTAGCTTGCTCCCTCCTCACCCCATACTGAACTCCACAATCTCACTGTCACTGCAGCCAAGTCTGAGCCCAATATTCACATCTCCAGTGAGGCCTTCCCTGTTAGTACAGTGACAGCACACAATTCTTTATGGGATCCTTCACTACCTACATGGGATATTGTCACCAATACTTTCCAGGAACCTCCTGGACTGTTTGTGCTTCATTGAGGACCAGTTACAGCTGGATGGATTGACAAGCTATGTCATTAAAACAAGTAATTTAAATTAATTTTAAGGCAAATATTCTGTAAGGCTTTTGAAACTCTCTACTGCTTATGAAAAACCCTGTATTTCCCTTTTTTATATGCCTGGGCTGCACTTGTCCAGATTCTCTGATGCAAATCTGCCTCATGGCTCTGGACTGTAGCACCCAGAAAAAAACCAGCAGAGGCATCAAATTGCCTCCCTCTGTTATCAGATCTGAAAATCATAAGCATTTTCCAAATCATGAGTATTAAAACACTTGTAAGTAATCACCTTGGAACACAGATGGTATTTCCCTTTTTAAATTCAGCTATCATTTTCCTCATAGCAAAATTAATGTAATTTTAACTTACCCTATATTATTTCATTTTAAGAATACAACATTCATTAGAAAGCACATTATAAAATATGTTTTGCCAGAAACATCTCCAATATTACAGCAAATAATCCTGTTACTTCCTACTATGATTTATAGTGCTTTTTCCTCTTATCTTTAAACATTTTCCAGTAAAAGATAAGTAAGAAGCTCCACAAAATTTTTGCACCTGGATATAGAAGACCCCTTTCATATTTTCTGGTTTGACTTCTTTATGTATTTTTTTTCTGAAATTGTTTTCAATTTGGCTCAAGTTCCTTGAAGAGCATGAAAGTAGCACTGCAAAAAGAAATAGTATTCTGAATAGATAATACAAGAATGAAAAATCCCCTGAACGGAGAGGGGAAGAAAGACTGTAGGAACAGTGGATAATAGGTGTCAGTTCTCTGATCTTCTTTCTAATTCTTGTTTTATTCACTGAATAGTTTTAATCAAGTTAAACAATCCTCTTTCATTCCCTGATTCAGGATCTGTGAAGACACACTAGTCTTTTCCTGCTTTGCAGGGCTTTTGAAAGAGGCACATGACCAGACTATCACAGAAGGACAAATTAATAAAAGTATAATAGGAGGCAGTGAGTGTTTTATTCTTAGAGAAAACACTGTTGCATACTGGGATGCATTATAGGCATTTTCACTTTTACATCTGTCGCTGGAAACTGCAGAGGACAGCATATCAACATTGTATTAAAAATGTGATGGAGATCTTACGTCTTCATTTATTATGAAGAAAGGTGTAATAGAAGAAACAACAGTGAAGGGAAATTTTCTAATTAAAATAGTTCATATATTCAGCATTTCTTGTTGTAAATACATAAGGACAGGTATTTATTTAGCAAAAATTCATTGCAACTGCATAAGCCTTCTCTGCTTTAAGACCAGCACTGTAAAGGAGGATACAATCTGCATACTCTGACAATTAACTTTAAATCTTTATCTTTGCCAAACACAGATGTTTAAATCACTGGTAGTCTGAAAAAAATTTACTTTCTCTGATAATATAAGTCAGCAGAAGCTAAAAGCCCCTGTTGGGTTTGAAGTAGAGTTCACCAACTTTCTCGCTGAGACGCAGCTTAATAAAAATCAGTCTTGGAGGAGTCTGTGTACCTCCTTGGCTTTGCATGTACACATGTACACAGACTGCTCCTCCCAGTCCCCAGCACAGGCCTCCCTCTCACCGCTCAAGCAAATGGAGAAATAATGTTATTCTATTTTTAGCTTCCTTTAATGAGATTTATTGGATAGACAGGAGTTCAAAATCCCACAGAAGCTGCAGCTCTGCTGGTGCTGTGCTGGGCCCCCTCAAGGCCTATAGATGTCACATTGAAAGTTGCTGAATTGCCCCAGGGAGGAGCTGGATGTTGTCAGAGTGGTAGCTCCAGTGAGATACTCTAACATTTCTATGACAGCTGTGCATTTAGGTGACAGCTAAAAGACTCAGTATTTTGTTAAGTTCACCACTTGTAGCTATCTTCTGTACTCAAAAGCTTGTTCCACACCTCCCTTGGTGCTGAGGTTTTGTCATTACATAGTGCTAAATGTAATGAATCTCTAGAAAAATCTGTGTTAAGGGTCCTGCAGAGCCTACTGGGTTTTGCCAGCTGAGAGCTCTCCACTGGGGAGTGACCACATACTCCCCAGGAGAGCTGGAGACCTGGAGTGTCCGTGCCAGCAGCAAGCTTTCCTAATTAATTGTAGCTATAGTGCAATCTGTTAAGGAGCTGTGTGATGGCAACTGAACAATGATAACAGGCACTCACTGATGCCAGATCATAAGAAGCTAAATTACATGTTTGGTCAATCTAGTATTGGGGGAAGAAAGGGAAAAATACCATATGTTGTTTTTAATCTTTTTAGAGTTGTTTAATGTTCCTCTTAGGAGTACCTTCTTTTGCAGAATTCCTTTGTAATAAATTATTTCCCTTTCAGCCTGAATGCACACTATGCAGTACCACATTAGATACTGTTTTCTTTTTTGAAATATTGTTATTTAGTGATTTTCAGAATTCAGAGGGAAAAAAAAAAGTCAAGGAAATTATATAGTACGTGATACCTTGGAGACTTACAGAAGGAACTCAGTCTTTTTCTTCTTCTTTCTTTTTCTCTTTAAAAAAAAGTTTAAGAAAGAGAGCTGAAGTAAAGCCTTGAGAAGAGGTGTTCTAAATCGGCCTGGGAAAGGACCATGAAGAGAGGCTGTTTGCCTGATAAAAATTGTCTCTAGAAGAGATTCAGAGCTGATATTTTGAAGTGTGGGTGCACAAGAGGAACTGGTATGATTACATGTGCAAAGATACAGATATTGGTGTTCCTTATGAGTTACCACTACATACTATTAAAAGGAAAAATTGGCCATTGGGAACAAATGTGGTGGCCAGTGTATAGTAATAATAAGATCTTGCTCACTTTTAATTTTGTTAGATTAGGGGAGCATGGTGAGGACACCACCCCAGGAAGCTGCACAGATGCTAATTATTATGTATCATTTTTATCTGGATTTAAGAAACAGTTCCTGCTTATTTCTCAAGTTAATGCACAGGAAAGAGAACACAAGACCAAAATCTTGCAAATATTAAAGCGGGGGAAAAAAAAGCTGAGTAATCACCTTTTTTTGCAAGCAGCGCACTCTGGAAAACCAATAAAACTACCAACTTTGGAATATATCACTGCTGTAGAGGTTTCGTTCTTAGCAAGGGCAAGTTTATCTATAAATTGCAGCGGGAAGAATATTAATTACTGCTGAATGAGAACCCCAAAAAGAAAGAAAATACTCATGAAAGAAGAAAACAAGTGGTTTGAATGTCAACATTTGATTTTTTCAGGAAGAAATTCCTGACCTGCAGGACCCCCCTTAGTTCTCCAGATTTCAGGCTCCAAGAGGGATCCTTTCTTTTCTTTGCTGAGGTCCTTTAGTGAGCAGGGCGCTGAGAGTGCTGCATGGTCTCCAAAGCAAAGGGGGTCAGGCCCTCCTGAGTAATGCTGTGGAGCTGTGAAGATTTCCAACAACCTCCACTGCACCCTGTTGTTTAGCTGCCCAGGCAAGAGGGGGCACTGCCTGTGTGACCATCATCTCTGCACCCTCCATTCTACCAGACCACTGGTTGGAAAATCTCTATCAAAACTCCCTTGAAGTTCTATTTAGAGTTTTCTTTTCACAAGACAGCACTTGCTTTGTATGGAAAATTTATGGGTTTTTTTCTCTTCTGTCTAAAGACTAAATGGCAAAAGCCAAAACATTTTGGCCAGATGTGTGGAAAAAATTCATTTGGCACTGTTGCCAATGGTTTGTGGGAGTCACTCCTTGGCTGTCTCATGCCTTTGCTGTCCTCACCAAGCCGCCAGATGACGGTGTCTCCTGAAATGCACTGTGGCAACAGTTCTGCTCTGGCATCTCTGCAAAGAGGAGAGAGTGCATGAGAGAAGAACCTGGCTCCAGGAGCAAACAGTGGAGAGCTCCTCTGCAGCAACACATTTGGGCAATATGAGCAAATGTCAAAGTTCCAGACCTCCAGATTTTTATTTAAACAGATAAAAAGAGTACTTAGGAGAAAGAAAAAAAAAACAAACCAGCACAAACAAAAAAAACCCAAACAAACACCTTTCCAGGCAGCTCTGGTTAGAACTGGTTTTTCACCTTTTTTTGGAGGAGGACAGTGAAAGAATCATCTTATCTCCATCAGCTCATAGAAATGCTCTTGCTCAGATGCCCTAAAGCTCATTCTCTCCTATGTTTGTCTTTGCTATAGCTTTCCAAATGCAGCAGCAAGGTAGCAGAGTTGATTTTTCACGTGCTGAGATGAAGACTATTCATTTCCTTTCCCTAGCAACTGCCTACATAAACAACTAACTACCAGGTGAGCAGTAAAACTGGGCTTGAGAACTAAAACAAATTGACACTGTAAATAAATAGGTTTTGGACCCAAAGTGGTTTATGAGAACCAAAGGAAGAGTTAAATCCAAATGGAAATAATTGGTTTTTTCTTTCACAAAATGCACTTATGTAGTGGAGAAAATCACTAAGTCCAGCCATCATTTCCTAGCACCATTCAACAATTTTCACAATTTTACCTGCAAAACTAATCAAGTTTAGTTCTTTTACAAATGCAGAAATGCTGCATATTTTGACTCATGTCATTTTGCTTATAGTTTTTCCATATATGCTTGTGCTCCCAGTTTCCACATTTGCTTCTCAGCTCACCCATCTTGGCCATGGTGCTGCCACATCACCAATACCAACCTCACAAGCACATCCATGCATCAGACTCTGAGGAAATTGACTTTGTCATGTCATGCCTGAAGGGCTTCCCAGCCTGTGGATGTGTGGAGATCACAACCATAGGGTTTTAAGATTCTGTAATACCTAAGGACATGGAGATTTTGTCCTACAGATTTCTCTGCTTTATTACAGATCATAAAATCACAGAATCATCAAGGCTGGAAAAAATATTCAAGACCATCAAGTCCAACCTTTAACTGAATATCACAATGTCAACTAAACCATATCTCAAAATGCCATGTTTACTTGTTTTTTTGAACACTTCCAGGGATAGCAACTTCATCATTTCCGTGGGCAGCCTGTTCCAAATTTACCACTTCCTACCACAAAAATCAGCATTAGCAAATAGGCCTATGCTTAACAAAGTGAATATGTTTCTGTTGCAGCAGCCCTCTTGTTAGAGGGTAGAAATGAGCTGAGACAGACTTTTTGTTTATCACAGCATGAAAAGGGTCCTGGTTTATTCCTCTTTACAGCTTAGCTACTCTGACTCAAACTATTCACTGACCCTGGTTGCAGCAAACTCCTGCTGTAGGTTTCCCTTGCAGCTTCTGACTGGTGGTTATTTCCTGCAGAACTATGACTGCATACATTAGTTTTCAGACCCTGGACGCAGGCTTTTACTTAGCTAGACTCTAACTGCAGACCCAGACTGACCTCACAGCAGTGATTCTCTTACCCTAGGATCCTCCTTCTTCTTGATTTCCCCTCACCAGCTTACCCACTCCCTTTTATCACACTTACCTTTATTGGATATAGCTATGGCTCATCAGGGGAGAGGCTGAATTGGGTAATGAACACAGCTGTTGCTTATCAGGGACGAGGTCACCTATATTCCCTTCTCCTACATGTTTCTCCTGACTTTAAAAAAAATCTCTCAGCAATTACTAGTATGTCAGCAATTAATAAGACTAGCAATCAGTAGTATAGCATCTACCAACAGTACAGCAATGATCACCTAGAGTGACCATTAGTATTTTAGCAGTAGCCAAGCAGGCATGTGCTGTTACAGGTTACTAAAAAGTCCTTATTAGTAAACCAACTTATCAGTAGAACAGCAGATATACTTATTGAACATATAATGTGAGTATTAAGCAAATTAGAAGGGGAAAGACTGTCCAAAGTTGGGAGGACAAATCATCTGAACCCCAGAAGGAGGCCCAAAGGGAACCAACAATGTAACAGAGACAATCTTACTTCAGAGATGGAAATTGGGATCAGCGAGGCACCCCAGTGACAGTCCAAGATTTCAGAGAAAGTTCATTCTATGAAAGAATTCAATCTATTTAGGAAATGAAAAGTATGTGCAGCACAGAAAGTTGTCAGAGAGAAAAGAGCTCCATTTTGGATAAAAAAAATAAAAGTTTGTTGGTTTGTTGTTGTGGTTTTTTTTTTTTTTTTTTTGCAGAGACATAAGAGTACCTAGGGCACCACCACTCTGAGCAGCCAATAGATGTTAGTTGGCAGTTTTCATCTGGGGCAAATGATAGATGAAAATATTTTCTGTTCTTTTTGACCAATTTTTTTTTTAAACTGTTATCATCTTCTTGCTGATAAAAGAGCCAATATCACCTACTAATTTGTGCTTTCTCAGGATGTTTTCCCATTTTTCCAGATTATTTTTCACCTTTTCAGATAATAAATTGCTGTAAAAGTTTCTTTGCTTTTGCAGTTATTGATGGTATCTCTGGAGGTTTCCAATTTCTAGGTATTCAAGTGTACTTCAAAGATGCCAGATGAGCACTTCTGGAGGATGCTTCTGGTTCACAGGCTCAAAGTCCCCAGGCTGGCAGGCATTTCCTCTGAGAGTATTTTTCAAGTAGATGATACTTTCTTCTGTTAAGTAATTTCCCCTTCTAATCTGGCTGCCTTTATGGCTGTTTCCATTCACCTCACCAACCAGTGTCACTGGTGGCCACCATGTTAAGGCTGCAAGTTTCCAGGCTTGTTTTCTAAAGAAAATATAATTATTCTGGATATTGGCTTGTCTACAAGTGTGAATGGATGCTATTTCAATTTTGGTTTGATGTAAGCAAAAAAAAATTAAGCAGGAGCTAGCTTGGAGTAGAGAAAAATGCTGTGAAAGTTTCTGAGAAGGTCTAAATGCTAAATGCTGTTTCTGCAAAAGTTACAAGAACAGGTGAGCTGAGATTTGTTCTTTGGTTGGGGCTTTTTCTTCCATCAGAATAAAGGTTGAGAAAATTTTTTGCTTTATATTCTAGCCAAAGAATTGTATAGGAAGAATATTACAGAAAATGGTTTTTGCCTACAATTTGCAATTATCCCTTTTCAAAAAGAAGCTGTATTTTTTCTTAATTCTGACTTTTTGTGCGTTTAAAAAAAAAAAAAAAGAACATAAAAGTAAAAGCCCCAGGCAGAACTCTTACATGATATGAAAATGGAGAATAAGACTCCCAGCTCAGGCCTGTTTCAGTTCTCAAAAGGGAAGGAGGTGGGACTGTGTTGCTCTTCACTTTGCCATTGCAGAAGATCTGGACACAAGTAGATATGGTGCAAATTTGGAAGGTATATTGATCTCATTTCTACCCAAAAGTGACCAAAAGGAGGGATGTGGAAAGTTAAGTTTAAAATAAATCATTGTCTTAAAAAGTGCCACATTTCATTTCCACTAAGTAGATTGTTAGATGATAAATGAGCACCATTTGATGATAAATCAACAACATGAAGGTAGGAAGGCCAAGGCTGTGCAGTGGTCAGCTAAAGTTCTTTCACGCTGTGTCAAACATCTGAGAAAAAACACTGCAGCATAACAAATTGGTAAATCTACTTCTGTTCCTCATTCAGAAAATATTCTCAGTGCTTCACTTCTGATGGTTGTCAGCTCGATAATTCTGCTGAACAATTGAATTTACAACTTTTGAAAAAAATCAGATTTATTTAGTAGGATTCCTTTTCAGAAAGCAAATAAACCAACACTTGTAAGAAGCAGCAGGATGTGATGCCAGTCAAGAGTCATAGTAACTTGCATAAGACTGTTATGAAAAACATGCAGGTAGCATGCAGGCAGCTTACCTTCCTGCAGTTCCATTAGCACAGGAGAGGTTTACTCCTTGTGCACGTTTGAACTCTTCAGCAATTATCTTAAATGTGAATTAGAGAACTGGATTATTCTCTTTTTTGCTGGGACTGTGACTCAGATCTAGGGTTCCCTGGGTAAATCCCTCCATACCTTTATGGGTATGTGTTTCAGATCTTGATTTGGACTGATGAAGCTTGCTGATTTGCACTAAGTGTCCAACAGTGTCTTTAGGTAGGTATCTATGCAAATAAAGTCAGTATGATGGATATTAAATAATAGGGAACAGCACCTGAGTTTTAGATAAAGGATAGGCAGTGATTTAAAGCAGAGTACAGCCTGGCTGTCTGAAGGAATTGGCTGAGTATACCAAGTGTCATATTTTTCTTATGCCTCAAGCATTGTACCCCTTTGGGGGTACAGAAATGCCAACTTCCAATCTGTAAAAATATAAGGTGCATGAGCCACATCCCATTTCAGTGTTAGAAATCATACTAATGAAAATGTATCTGATTTTGAGGCATGTGAAGTTCAGAAACAATTTCATGAAATAGGTCTGTCAAAGTATCTACAGTGTAAAGAACTAGATGAGGAAACAGGTTATATAAACCATCAAGATTTTATCAGAGCATTTGCCTTTTTCCATGATGGTATATCACACTGGGAACATGGGCCACCAAGGAAATAAAATTCTAAATATATTTACAGAGTGATGATGATGAAAAAGACAGTGCTGTGTTGATAAAATCTCAGAGGTGAGCAAAGGAAAAGATGCTTTCTGGTCACAACGTAGAGGAATTCACACAACTGAGACCCAAGCCAAGCTTAAATGAAATATTTATCACAGCACATAGATAAGTTTTAAAGTGCATTGTCTACAAAGCCTTTATGTACAAAGCATTTCCAAAAAGTCAAGGATGAGTACAAGGCAATTGAACTGAGCATGGATCTCTAAGCAATGCTGGCATTGGTAAGGTCCTTCTGTAGCTCTGAAATACAAACTTGTATAGGGAGATGAGATCTGGAATAGCTCCATTATTTTTGGTTTCTTGTAATACTGTGTACTTTTCATTAAGTGAATGTGAAGCATGAGTGGCAGAAGCCAATGGCTAGTTTAGCTGTAAATGGGTGAACCCTGGGACCTTCTGTCCCTCTGATCACCACCATCCCATTTGGTGCCTGACAGGTCCTGTGGTGGTCCTGAAGGGCTGCTCCTGCTTAGAGCACTCCTGAGATAGAGCTCACCCCAGTGTAGCCTCCCTTGGAGGTGATACATGGAAGTGTCTGCTGGCTCCATACCAGGAAGAATGCCAGATGGCTTACAGAGGTGCCTTTGCTACTCTAAGTAACATGCAGGCAAGGGGACTGTGCTCTTTTCCACGCCTGCATTCAATGTCACAGTGAGTCCACACTGTCACATCAGTAAGTCTAACAGGCTGTTTCACAGCTGGGTCTCTACAGCATCCCCACTACCTTTGCACTTGATGCCAGAGGGCTGAAGGACTGCCAGAGGAAGAATAAATATTTAGAGATGCATAGATGGAGCAGGTATAGGGTGCAGTAAGATAGAGAATGAAGAAGAATGTGAAAAAAAAATTGAGGAAAGTTACTGTTTATTACTGATTTATACTTTGTCAGTAAAGTTACATGGAGGGTTATGCTGTGCATACCCTTAAAAGCCCCATACAGAATATAATAATATTTCTGGACAGTGGCTTGCTCTAACTTTTTCATAGAAAATAGTGGCAGATATGACAGAAAAAGGTGAGAGTTTTCTCCAAAGTTTCTCTGCCCTGAAGATAAAAGCTGTAGATTCTAAGGAGGGAGAAAAAACATTGAAAATAGAAGTCAGCATTAACCCAAGACCTGAAAGCTGTCCTTTCACACTGTACTGCAGTAGATGGTTTTTAATCATCAGAGAAACAGTATACAGGAGCCCCCATGCAGCAAAGTCAGCTTGTGGAGCTGCTGCTTTCTAAGACAGAGGATTTGGAAAAAAACAAACCAAAACAAACAAGACACGAACAAGCCCAACACACAAACAAAACAAACAACAAACAAAACCCCAAAAATACCCCACCCCAAAACATGAAACAACTGACAATTTGGGAAGAACAGAAATTCAGCAAATAGTTTTAAAGGAGCTTCAGAAGGTGCTGTTAAGGGTGATATGCATAAGGCCAGGTTATGCTGATAACATTTGAGATAAATTCACCCTTATTCTTCCTGATTAGAGACAGAAATCTGAAGTGGATCTTTGTCATCCCAGTAGGTGCTGTGCTATGGAGCCTTTCTTCTGACAAAAGGGTCCCATTTTAGAGGAAGTGGAAACACTTGTGCCTCTGGCTGGCCAGGGAGCTAATCAGCAGGTCATGGCCCAGGGATGCCCAACCATCAGTCCCTGCTCTGGTCAGCAGTAAATTTTTTATACTAATTGGAAGCAGGTTGAACTGTTGATACTGAAATGAATTTCCTTTATTATCCTACATGCACTCTGTTCTGGAGGAGGCTATAGGAGGGACTTCAAATGTACTTCTCAAGTCTAAATAGAAGCCTTAATAGATGGTGAGAGTATTTTTTTTCTATTCTTTGTACACCCTGCATAATTTTGACCAAACATACTCAACTCAGATTTGGAAATTGGACTAATTCTAATTAACACAAATTTTCACGGAACAAGGTATTTCAAAAATATTATAAAGAGATTTCATAAGAGGAGAGAAGCCTCAATAAAATAATTAAAAGCAGACCAGAAATCAAGAGCATTTGAGTTGTATCTTCATCCAGGTTCATTCTTTTACCTTCTTGCAGCAGATCCTTCTTTCTGTGGTTCACAGAAGAATGACCAACTACCTGAACTACGTCTGGGGTTTAGATAATCCACTCAGGGTCTCCATAAGTTTTGGACACTGTACACCAGAATTGTGCTGCTCTGCTCCGTTCCCAGGTCTCTATCCACTTTGGAAGCTAGGCATTTCCCAGCTGAGTTCATTTGATTTGCACTCCCATAGAGCATTGTTTCCTGAATCTGGAGGAAAGAATGGTAAATCCTTGTACAACTGCTGCACAATGAAAATGTTTGATTTTGAGACACTTATCACCTTTAATGTGTTGCTCCTCTAACAAGCCTACAGAGAAGCAGTCAATAGTGGCATTTTCTGTTCTTTCTTTACTGAATTTCTCCTGTATTTCCTATCTCCAAGAACTAATGAAAGGCCATACAAGAACATCTAATAAAGTGCTAAAAGATTATTTTTCTGGTGTTTTCAAGGTCTTGTGTGATAAATATGAACCACAGGTCTCTCACTTGAGTAATTTACCAGACATTGGGTACAGCAAGAATTCCCAGGCTACTGGAATTGGGGTGCCTGCCATGGGAGTCCACTGAGAAGTACAGCATGGTCCCCTTAAACCACCATGGTCATTGCACAATTATGTTGTGTTTGCCATATGCCCTGTGAAAGGAGAGTTGGATGGAAACCTTTGTACTGTAATTCTCATTGGATTTTGGTGGTCTATGTAAAGAAAAATAAGATTCCGTGATATGCCGACCCTTTTGGCCAAACAACATATGACCTGGTTATCTTTTTCAGTTGGCAGCTCAAAGTCTGACTGTAGTGGGGAGAAATGGTGATCCGTAATGGAACTGGACATTTAGAGTCTGGAGTAGTACTGTGCCTATTTCTGCCTGAATTTTGTTTCACTTTTGCAGGTGTAGGAAAACTGGTGCCTGTTTGGCTGCCTTGCAGAGGACCATTCAGGGTTGGGTGGGAAGGCTGAAATGTACCTTTCATCCATTTCACCATTACTAAGTGTAATTTAGTGACAGAAGCCATATTCCATTTCCTGCTCCTAGTGTACCTAAAACCCAAAAGAAGGCTGAAATGATGTTGGGGAACTTGGCTAAAATTATTTTTATGAAAATACCTGCAATATTAGGAACTTCCACAACTTTTTTAAGAAATCTGAAAGGTTTTTTGTAATACTGCAGGCTCACATAAAACTTAAGGAAAATGCACCTGTTCTTCTGCTGCCATAGCCCTACGGCTGTGGATCTGTTAGGGATCCTGAGCTGCTTCATCTGGTTGTGTCCATGAGCTTGTGAGTGAGTGACTGCCCTGCTGCTGTGATCTGTCCTGCATTTTACCACTTGATTGCAGCTTAAAACAATGCCTTAAAATTACCATAAAAATAAGCCTTAAAATATCCTTAGAGAAAAACCTTAGAATTATAACCTTTAAATAATAACCTTAAAATACATTTCACCCTTAAAATAAGCCTTCCTTCCCTTTTATTGTACATTTATTTTACAAAATTTTTAAAGAAATTATGATGCTTTTCCTTTTGCTGTTAGGGAAACCTGAAGTTTTTTTTCTTTCCATAACTAAAATTGTTTTGAAATCTCTCTCACTTCTCTTCCAGCTTTCTCTTACCATTAACATGATGTGTATCTTTCCTCCTAACTGTCATTTTTGTCTGAAAAGTGACTGGGAAATTGCTTTTATCTGTTATGTGCTCCCTGTAAGAGTTGAGTTTAACTTTTATTTTAGTGACAAAAACAAGCTCCTCCTGCTCAAGCTACCAAATTAACATGGCTAAGAAAAAAATCAAAATAGTCTATTTATTCTTGAAAAGAAACCTATTTATATAAAATCTTTCCATTTTGTTCAGACTTATACAATTCCAGAGCTTGTTCATGTAAATAAGAAACAAAACATGTCCTAGTTTTCAGTTGTCTACAGATCTGAATGGACAAAATTTTGTCATCTGGGTGCTTATGAGCTTAGAGAAGAGAACCATTTTTCAGATCACAGATTGAATCTGGAATCAATTTAATGACTGGAGGCAAGAAAGAGCAACCTGATTATTTGTGTGCTGGGCAGGTTCAGTTCCAAAGTATTGGAATTTCCAGTGTCATTTTTGTAATACTTTTCCATTAAGACACCAACTTTTTTTAAAATCTTGGAAGCTAAATTCCATACCTTTACATTAACTTAGGTCAGCCCTTCATTTTTCCAACATGATGCAGAAAAAGAGGCCTGAAGCCTCATGTGGCATTACTGAAGGCAGGTTTGCTGCATGGTGGCAGTCATAGAATTCCTGCGTGCAGCAGGTGTCTCTCATCAGCAACCCTCAGGAAAGGAACACCCGCTGCCTTGTCAGGTAATGACAAACCTTATTTTAATGAAAGTGCAAAGGGATAGAATTGGGCATTGTCTTCCTCTTATAAAATTGGCTTTCTAAGTGGGTTTTATAAGTTTTTTTGATACTGTTATCTTGATCTATTTTGGCTTTTTTTTCAGGTAAGGTACGTCACATTATCATGCAGTGAATACCATAAATTATTCCATTTTAATTTGCTAAATATAGTGTAAAGTGTGTTTTAGCTGTATGTTTTAGTTTTGAAATCTTTTTAACAACTAATAGACAATAGTATAGGTTTTCATTTCATAAAACCATTCCCTATTCAAATCATTAAGATTTAGGGTTAGTGTGTCTGTTGGTGCTATGGTTTTCTTGCTTTCATGTCTCTTTGTAACAAGGGTCCAGTTTCTACACCTAATTTCCCTACTCAGTTTTTGCCACAAAGGATGATGCTCTACATTGTGTTTTAAGTGATGTGACTGAAGACTGAATCATAGAAAAAGGCACTCAGAAAGACCTCAAAAGATCATTCACCTCTAGTTTGAGGAAGGATCATTTGCATTTCTGACATGATTCACACATATTTGCCAAAATATCTGTTTTGAAAGTGTCAAGTAGTGGAGGTCCCAGGGCTCGTCTGGTAAAACCAGTGCTTCACTGTATTTCAGAATTTCTTTTTAGGGTTTTATTCTTATATACAGTATGAATTCCTTTTCTACAATCAAGCCCACTTACTCTTGCCTTGTCTGCTCTATCACACAGAGAAAATAATTTTCATTCTTTCTGTGAAACATCTTTTTTTCAACATGCTTGAATACCATCTTGTTCCCTCTGACTCTTTCTCTGTATGCTGAACATCTTACGTCTTTCTCAGAAATCACATTTTATGATTCTCTGATCATTCTTACTACTTCCCTCTCCAATCTCTCTCCTTGTTTACTGGCTTTCCTGAAGCAGAGTGCTCTGAGCTATATTTGTAGTAGAGCTGAGCTAGCACGGTATGGTTTTAAATAATTTTACAGAGAAAGCAGTACAAGAAGGAAACCTAGTTATATCTTCTTAAAAGAAAAGAAAGGAAGGATTAAAAGGATATATTTGTGGTACGAGCCAAGCTAACAAGGAACCAAACAAATGGTTATGTTCTCCAGTTAATGCAAAATTTACTGATCCACCTCCCAAAAAATCCCATCTACAATGCAAATGCAGCAAATAAAATATAAATTATATTTCTAGATTATGAGACAAGTAGTATAAACTTGGCTGAAAAAAAACCCTGCACTAAGGAGTTTTAATGATCTGAGAGAAATAAAGTAAGCAATTTCAAAAAAAACCCAAATCCTCTAAGTGAATGAAGCCTGTGCTGCATTAGAGGGGTAGGGGCTCTTCATCAGTGAGAGAGAGAAATTGCATTTCTGTTGTTAAGTATTAATGAAATTGAACTATTTATGGCAAGACAGTTGGTATAAATAACATATGTTTGTAACAGTTAAGTTGTTAAATGACCAAAATTTTAAAGAAAGACCTAGGTCATTCTAAGTGGCAGCACAATTGGCAGGAGGAAAGTTCAAAGAATGTGTTAATTCATAAGCACACAGACACACATATACATATACATATTCATATACATATACATACATACATATATATATATATATATACAGCCATGAAGATAATCGGGGGCTAGAACACCTCACCTATGAAGACAAGCTAACTCCTATGAAGACAGGCTGAGAGATTTGGTGGTTTTTAGAATGGAGAAGAGAAGGCTCTAGGGACACCTTAGAGAAGCCTTTCAGTTCCTAATGGGGACACACAAGAGAAGAGCAGAGGGACTTTTACAAGGGCATTTAGTGATAGGACAAGGAGGAATGGCTTCAAATTAAAAAGGGTAGGTGTGGATTAGATATTGGGAGGAGATTCTTTGCTGTGGAGGTGGTGAGGCACTGTCACAGGTTGTCTGGATGGGTTGTGGGTGTTCCATCCCTGGGGGTGTTCATGACTTGGCTATAAAGGATTTTGGGCCTCCTGATCGAGGCCATGGCAGGGAGGATGGTATTTCGTGATCTTTAGGGACACTTCCCAACCAGAGCATTCTATGATTCTCTGATTCTGTGTCATGCCTACTGTCAGAAGTAAAATAGGGATATATTTATATAGGTGGGGATTTTTTTACATACACGCTTGATTTCATCAAGGTGAAATGTGTATCATCAGGGCCAGGGTGGCTTATTTAGCCTGGACAGCACATGAAGTTGCCACTGTTAGGAATTCCTTAGTGAGCGTCTGTGTGCCAGAGGTCAGTGGGAAGCCAGACTGGGGTGCCAGACTCCCTGTTGCTCTTCCTGGCCCCACCCTGGGGATTGTCATGCAATCTCTCTTGCCTGTTTTTTCTTATATAAAATAAGAACATACTTTGAGTCTGTATTATGCCTTGGATTGTGTGGATGACAAACCCCTTCTCCATCAGGATATTTCTTGTTCTAAAACTATTTTTTAGAGGATCTACCAGGCACACCTTTGGAGTTGTATGGCTTTCCAACATGAAGATCACATATGCTTTTGTTCCGAAGCTACAGTAGAAGTGTACCTTAAGTAATTCATTCCACACCCTGTCCCCCAAACACTAAAATGTCCCATGGAAGGATAGTAAAGCCCTCAAAAGTTGAATTTCAATCTGTGGCCCTGCAGGGATTCCTCTCTTTCATCACCATTCAGATTAATGAGCCTCAGGAGGGTTTCTTGTATTTGTTCCCTCTCCTCATTGACTTATCCTTCCCTCAGAATTATCCTACTGGACTCTAGTTATCCTAAAAGTCTTTTTGGCCTTTGGTATCTCAAGAGAAATTCAGGCAATTACTTGCTGTCTCACTGAGCTAAGTGCGGATGCAAACCAGGTCTCATCCATGAAGAAAGCAATAGCTGTGCTAAAAAGAAAAAATGCTGAAGCCTAAAACTAATATAAAATGAATGAGAAAAGGCAGGACTGGACAAGGCTGTCTTTACTCCCCCATTTGTGTTTTACTCCTCCACATGTTGCTTATGCAACATCTAACATTCCTTGTTGCCAGCAACAGAGTAAGCCATCATGTATAACTCACTGTCCAGCATCGCATCTGTAACTTGTGTCATGTGACATTACAGAAAAATTAGGCAAAGCAAAAGGGAGTGCTACTGCAGTCTCATATCAAAACAATGTATCTTTGGAATCTAGTGCAGCAGAGTAGATGTGTTTCAAGAAGCTAAAAAAGGTGAGAGAAATTGGTTTTAGCTGTTAAATACTTGAAACACTGATTTTGCCATTCTGAATCTCAGAGTAAAATAGAGTCAGGTTTGAATATTTCTTTCAAAATTCCTGTTGCCAGGAAAATGGGATCAAATCTAATCTGGGACTTTACTGAGGATGTGAATGGCAGAATTTCTGCTGGCTTAGATAGTTCTAGAGTCTGGCTTCTGGTTAGGATGCAGTAAAGAGAGCTGGTTTGAGGCCCTGGAAGATAGAGGTGCTTTCCTTTGTCCCACTGAGAAGTACATTGAATCTTATGTGGGGTGAAGAAATAGTTCTTAGTTATCTTGGAGACATTTGTACTGCCTTTGTTCATGCTTCAGTGGGCAGCTAGATTAGTTTTGGGGTTTTGTCAATGATAGCTGGTCTTTCACCATTAATGTTTCAGACCAATATATTGGATTTTGATTTGGATATTGGATTTTCATCATTCTGGCCCTCATCCCTTTATGTGTAAAATAAGTTTTCAGATAATGTGTCTCCTCATGTAAATCCACAAGATATTATTAATGAAAGTAGAGGGAAAGGTAAGCAGGAGTAGAGGGCAGGCTGTAAGAGAAGGTTAGCAACAAGGGGCTCCTTGGAGAGAAGGAAGAGAACAAAGAGGATGGAAGGTGTGGGGCTCTCTGGCTGCAGGATGCTTGAAGAGAAGTTTCTTTAGACACAATTTCCTGCAGAATCTCAGGTTTTGAGGTTTTGGTTTAGGCATAACCTCTGAAGAAGTGTTATTGTCAGATAGCAAAAATTCAGTCCACTTGGAAGACTAGACATGCTGCTGTGGTAATGCAAGAGTAAATCATCAGTTGTATAAATCCTCAGCAACTGAACGAGACAAGCAGTCCACTAGGTAGGAACTATCTGTCTCTGCTGAATCCTGAAGTCATTATTTTGGCATAGAAAATGAGAGGGGACAGAAAGTGGAATTGCCCATTCTCCAGGGTAAAAGCATGCAAATCCTCACATATTACTTCATACAAAAATCTCTCTGATGAAGTTCTTTGGCTTGTCCCAAATGCTGTTCATCCAGATAAAAGATGCTCTTCTAAATTTCATGTCTTTTACCTACATGCACCAGAAATGCCATTGGTACTATCAACCTAATTTAACAACCCTAATGGGCAGTATTATGATTTTGCCTTCTTTAAGGGAAGATAGAAAATAATCACAATTTAATAATAATAATCACAATGATCCATTTGTATTTTCTAGGTCACACTGGAGGGGCCTAATGCAGACCAATGCACCTTCTCTCTCCCATCATAACTTTTTTTTTTGGAGGCTAGATGAGCATTTCCCCTCTTTTCTGCTGTAACAGAGAGGTTTCTGCTTTCTCCAGAAGCAGACAAGGTACTCTGGAAAGATGCTCTTTATCAAGTAGGTAGCATTCTGTAATACCCCACATCTCAAACATAAGCAAATTCAGAGGATTTCATATATTGACAAGGTGCTGGCAGATTATTGGGTGGAGGTAGGAGGTAACTTCTCTAGGGGCTGAAAGGTTTCCTTCAGAGGGATCAACACAGACAGGCCATTGGAAAGCCATTGGCTTGTGCCCTATTTTTGCTGAGCCCTATATACGGGAAATTCTGATTTAACTATGAGGAGAGTGTTGCCTGAAACATGTCAAAAGTTCATGACTGTAGCAAAGAAAAAGAAAAGAATTGCTTTTAAAATGTGGGTCAATCAATGCATGGAAGAGCTTTCCTTTGTGTGGTTCTGAGCTGTGGTGCAGGCAGTCCTCCTGTCTCTGTTTTCGTAACAATGAACACATTTAGTCACTGAAAGCTCTCACCTGGCCACTCCACTAGAGAGGAAAAGCTTTTGAAGAGTGCCCCTCTACTCTCTTCAGGAAAGCTGGGGTGTCCCAGAGACAGCTATTTGGGATCAAGCTATTCTCTCCTTAAAAAAGTGTATACCCCAACTCCCTCACAACTAAAGATCCTTGATAAAAATATTGATAAATTTCATGCTGCAGCTGTTCTATGTTGGATGAAATGAACTCATTATTTTACCCATAGATTCTCAAAGTATTTTTAATTCATAAGGCAAAGACTCAGTTGATATTTCTTAGGGTTTTTGTGCCTATATTGTATTGCTATTTCAGGTGTGTTGGCAAGATCTACTCGAATTTCTCTTATCCTCTTATGACTAATCTATGATGAAGACACTGTTGTATTTGCAAGGAGAGAAGCAGCTCCATAGTGAAGAAAGCCTTGCCAAGTGAGGCAGGAGGGAAAACAATAGCTCAACACTTCTTGTCTGTCATTCGCCTGCCCTGCTACAATGCAAGCTATTCAATGAATACTTATTTGTATCATTTCTGTTAAAACTTTCCATCTTAAAGGGCTAAGTTCTTTCCCCTACTGAGATTTCTATTTTATGGAAAGTTTGATGTCAAGGTCTAATTCTGCTTCTGCGTCAGGCTCAACCTTGTACCAAAAGCCACTTAAAGCTGCCAGAAAAGCTGCCAGATAACTTCAGATTCAGCCACTGACTGAAGATCTCCCTTGGACCCTAATGATGTTTTTCCCCACAGAATACCACTATAAGCTCTAAAAAATTTGCTGAACAAATAGAGAAATAAAAAATACATAAATAAAGATACATCCAGTATAGTCTCTATAATGAAGGACATAATAAAAATCAAGGTAAGAGGCAAGAAAAACAGATGGTTAAAAGTTAGGAAGCAATGGAGCTTTGACTCAGAAACTTAGCTGATGTGGAAATATAAGCAGGATTAGCATTAGGCTTAATCATTATTAAAGCAATACTTAGTCTTCATTTTCCATCCCTGTCCAGACTTGTATTTGAGTAATAAGTGTTGTTATCCTTGTTTCATAGAGAGATTAAGCTTTTCAGCCTTTTTTCACAAAAGCTGCTGCAATGGATGAGGTTAGAAACCTTAAGCTGCCACATCAACCTCTCCACCACAGAACTGCTCCCATTTTGCAGATGTTCTTGGATATCTGCAATCCTTCCTATCAGCAGCTTCTTTCATAGGAGGTGGACAACTGTTGAGGTAGGTGAAGACACCAGAATGGTAACACAGACCTGAACATGTACTGTGAGCCTGTGAAAGCCTTGTCCTCTGCTCTTCAGCTGATTCCCAGCCTTACTTGCAGAGCCTGGCTACCTCACACTGCCAGCCAGCCTTGCATCGCTCCACCTCATGCATCATGAGAGGACTGAAACAGGTAAGGTATACAGTCATTGCTTACAGCAAATAGATAACTGAGTACTGCTCTATATCATCCACAAGTGGCACAATATAAAAGAATCACTATCAAGGCCTAAAAATATATACCCCTTTGCACCTCTCCTCAACCAGACAAGGCTGCTTCATGGCTTCTCTCAGTGCTTACACTAATGCTTTGTGGGTGGCAGGAGCAATGTGCCAGCTCTGCTGAGCACATTCTTCTCCCCACTTTTAGGACACCTCTAACCATTATGGAGCTGTAGCTGGATATCCCAAACCTATGTTATACTTATGTTTTCACAGCCCACCACCCACATTGTGAAAATCTTTAAACGCCAAGCATCATTAAAAACCTTTCACCTTCTAATAGGGGATGAAAATACAGAGTGGGATCCTCTTTTTACATATATATATATATATATATATATATATATATATATATATATATATAGTGGTTTTTTTGAATACTGCTTAGCAGTCAGAAATGAAAATTCTACCTCGGCTTCCACATCAAGGCCATATTGTAGTTCTTCCCTCACAGTCAGATGCTTGTGTAGCGGTACTTACATCAGTAGTTACTGACCGTGCTGCACAGTTATGTGTTCCCCTGGGCTACCTAAGTAAATATATTTTGTGGTCTTAAAACACATTTTATGTCTTTTTAGGCTGCATATGAATGTCAGTCCTTGAATTCAAAGTAGGACATTTGAAGTTGGATTTTACAGAGAATCAGGTTTTCTTTTGGTACCTGGAAACTATTTTGGGGAAATAACTGTTGCCGCAACAAGGGCACTCTGAAATTTTTCAGACTGGAAGCAAGGTAGTGGTGGAACCTTGGGCTATATGTTGCTAAGGGAATTGCTAGTGATTTGATGAATTTTCCTTACAAAGAAACATTCATATTAGAAAAATCATAAAAGGATTTTTTATATTCATACAATAAGGATGTTTATGTTACGTTTTGGGTTTTAAAAAATGTTATTTTAGATTAAATTACTTCACCTTTCCTACTCTCTAGTTCTTTTGTCAACATCTTTACTGTTGCACCCCACAATCTCTCTTTCTGCTGCATCTGATCTTTTGGACTTGAACTCAGATTCATATGCCTCATATCCTATGATCTGTGTCTTCCCTGTCTTTTAAAACTGAAAGCCAGTAGCCACCACTAATTGGTTTCTTCAATTGCTCCCTGCTAAAATTTTCAAATACCAGCTTGTACGATCTTCTACCTCTTGATCCTCATATTTGGAGGAGCTCTCTCACCTGCACTGAAGCAATGCTGAGTCAGGCTCCTGAGGCAACCTGTCTTTTTAGGAAGGCCTACCAAACCTCTGTGAACTGTAAATTATGATCATGACTCCTCTGCCAAGACTATTTACTCACAAAACTCATTAAGTGTTGGTTTTCCCTGTATGTGGCTGTTTTCCATCTCTTTCACTTTTCTGAGTAGAGCCCATTTCCAGCTATATGTAGAGTCCTTAAAAGTGGGATTTCAGTTCATGACTAGAGGAGATACATGGCTGTGTGCTGCACTACTACAAACAGCAAATGACACTTGTTATCTAGACATTTTGGCAAGCAAAACTGAAAAGTTCTCAGGCTAGGATCTGTCTTTTGTGCAGCAGTTAAAATCCCTTGCTTTTGAAAGATGATCAGAAACCTCTAATAAATAGACTATCAGTAATACTGATGCAGAAGTTTAAATCATCAATCTCTGTATTAATTTACTTGAAACAGTGAGGGTTCTGCTCTGAATACTTGTTTCATCTCTTTTGGGTCTTTTCTTTCTGCTTCCTGCATCCCATTCATGCTTTCTGAGCACCTCCTATGTAAAGTTACAGTGGGAGAGCCCAGAATACCTATTGCTTGGTTTCACAGTGTTCCTGCAGTTGTCCTTCTGCACTAGAACTTTACCTTGATGAATGCACTGGCTTTTTTTGTTGTTGTTTTTTGGGGGGGGGGCGGGGTGGTGTGTCTCTTTTAAATTTTTTTTTTTTTTTTGTCTTTCTTGCATTGGAAAAAAATTTTTGAATCCAAGCTGAAGTTATCTAATGAGGAAAGAAACAAAGGGGTGTAAATCCGGCTCTTTGGTTCTGATCTTGAGGGGAGTGGGGAAGTTCTACCAGATTGTCTCTCCTTCTTAAGTGTCCTCTAGCCCCCAGCAACCTCACACTTCAGCAGTGATAATACCTCTAGCAGCTTCTCTCATTGGCAGATGCAGATCACTGCTCTTGAGATGGCTGGCAGCATCTGCAGCTGCCAATGGCAGTGGTTCCAAAGGCAGCTTGTTAGATTTGGCACACCTGCGGCATCAGCAAAATCACAATTGGTCCCGCTGGTTTCCCAGAGGTATTCTGAACTCACATTTCTGTGTTTTTCTGCTGGGGTGTGGCAAGCTATCCCACTTCAAGTACAGTGTTTCTATCATTGTACTTAATTTTTTCTTTATATAACACCAAATCCAAAGATCAGCCCAGTCCTTCAAGATGCCGGTAAGCACACCCACACTGCTATGAGCATTCCCTGAGGAAAGATGAAAGTTCAAATTTTTCCTGAGCAAGGCCCAAGCTCAACACTGGCTGGTGTACCAGGCTCTCAAAGCTTGTGGTTCTGAGGCTTGAAGTGAATAAGGCCTGGTTTTGTCTTTGTCATGCAAATTTGTTCAAGAGTAATGATTTATGGCAGGTCAGCTGGAATGTGAGCCCAATTGACAGTGAAATTGAGGTACAGGTGTGTTGATTGAAGAAAATCGGATCACCTTCCCGTCAATGTAGCAAGATTGGCTAAGGTTGTGGCTAGTAGCCCTAGGTTTTGAGGCCCAAGAAATAGGTTTGTTTTGGCATTTGGTTGTGAGCTTCCTGTCTGAAAAATAAAAAATGCGCTCTTAAGGATGGGGATGATGACACTATTTTTGAGCAAGAGAGGTGGAAAGAGATTTTATAAATACTCACACTTACTTTCTCTTCTCCCCTGCTATTACAAACCATGATCAGCTTTGGCTGGGAGGTAGCTGACCAGCCAGAGGTGAAACAGGGTCACTTTGAGATCCAGCTTCTCATGGCAGGATGCCATGTTTTGCAAGCTTGGAATTCACTGTGTGGAGGGAAGTCCACACCTTTTTCAGGACATTTGGAGCACAAGGCCATTGCTATGCTAATTTAGAAAGGAAATTTTGCTGCAGCAAAGAGGGTTTTCATCACTTGGTCCTAGAACAGGCACATGTTCTGTTCCCAGACTGTTGGATGGTGACTGTACCTATGCAGTGTTACTAACGTGCTTGGTGTCCCTCCATATGGATGAAGTGTTGGAGAGAGTGGTACTTTCTGGGTTTTGTGCTTCCTAGGTTGAAAAGAGTGCAGGCTTCTCTCCATGGCTAGGAAAGACACAAAATAGAGCCAGTCCATCTGGAGTTTGTATTTGCAGAGTTTTTGAGTATGTTTTATTCATTTATGCATAAGTGGCAGAATGCCCATGTTCCGCTGAAAAGCTTTGGAAATCACTTATAATGTCCCTCCAGACACCGGTCAAGGTAGATCCAGTTTAGGGAAATATTGTGTCAACTTCCCATAGCAGATAAGAAACTGTTTTCTGTTGTTTGCTTTCTTCAGACATTAAGTTCTCAAGGCAATCTAAGTGAAGAGAGCTTGATCCTGGTCAGCTCTCCTGGAGCTGCTAAAGCTCCTCTGTGTGACAGTGCAGCAGTGTGTGTGTGGGAGGAATGAGAGCAGGGGACAGCAGAACAAGCCTTCTGCCCTTTGATTCAAAGTTAGGAACAACTTTCCCAACCTGATAATGCAAAGCCACCACACAACACAAATCTCATAGTCCAGACATTTTTCACAGCATTTCCACTGCAGTTTAATGTCTGCAGGTCAGGGAGGCCGGAAGCATTTTGCCAGCCTACTCCTGCCAGCATCAAGTGTGTCTTTCTGCTGCAAACTAGACCTTCCCTTCTGTACATCAGGGCAATGCTGTAAGGGGCTGTGACAGTGCTACAGCATGGGAGCTGTGAGCTGCACCTTTCCTTTATTCCTCTGAGGAAGAATGCTGCCTTCCCCAGAGCTCTCTTCTGGCTATCTGAACACAGTATGGGTAGGTTGTCCATTGCCGCACACAGGGAAACTGGGCCCTGCACACACCATCTTTTCCTGGCTGTCACTGTTGTCATGTCCTGTGTTGATTCCATCCAGATTCATTTTGTTCCTGGCACAAAAATGGCTCTGTGGAAAAAAAAAGTAAGGACATAACTGGCAAGACTTAACATCAGGTTTTTAGAGACATTTTTGGACTAAAGTTGCAAATAAGATAATTATAGAATGTAATTTTTATTTGTACTTAATTTTTTTTAATCTGTTTTCTATACTTGCCACCTGCATTCTTCTGACATGTCCTAGCTGCAAAAACTGGGGCTCCAGATATTTCCTAGGGCTTCCAGATGGCTCCTTAAGTTTTGACTCTACCTACCCCCTCTGACATTTTCCTTGTTAAGATTTGAGTACAAATGGAAATATTCCAGATGGCTTTAGCTGTAGCCAAGTGCCTTCAGTACTTCAGAGCTACACAGACAGCCCACTAACTAATTGTCCCTTCTCAGTCTGCTCATGTTAAATTCCTTGGATCTCTTTTGGGACTACAAAAATATTCTTCTGTGATACACAATATCAGTAAGTTATACTTTGTTCAGTGACACCCATATCTCCAGTTTCTTTTAAAAACTGCCTATAGCACATTTAATAATAGCATGAATAGCATACCCAGCAAGACATCTGCTTTGCCCAAACATGTCTGGCACTTTATTCCTCTTCGCCTCTGAAATCCCGTGATTCTTGTGTGGTATAGTATACCTTTTGCTTTTATAAGACTTATAGATAGTGCTCATGTAAACCAAGGTATATTTCCAAGATTTCCATTCTGGCTTCTCATAGTGAATAATGATGTAATCTGATAGTGATTAATTATGGGAAAAGCAAATATGGAGATACGGATTTAGAATTATTTATGTTGAGGCCTGTCTAAGATTTTTAGACCTTAATTCTCTTTACTTTTGTTATTAGTTGTAGCAACATTTCCTATCCTTTTTCATGTGCTTTTCCAAAGCATTCTTAAGTATGAACATGAGGGAATTTCACTCAACAGTCTTTGAAAGACTAAGACTAACATCTTCCTAGCAAAAAAAAAAAAGCTAATTCCTAACCAAGGGAAGCACCTGAATGTTTCACAAATCCTTTTTTCCACATTGCTCCTAAAGAGTGCAGAGTGGCTTGCCTCATTAGACTTCAAAGCATAACACAGAATATAGGATAAAAATATCAGCAAGACAAGTTTTTCTAATGGCATATTTTCCTGTTTAAAAAGTTATTTTGTACTCTACAGAAGATTTAATCAGGAGAAAGTACCAAGGTTCATGCAAATAGAAAATAGCATTTGATTTGTCTATTGTAAGAAAAAGACATCTTTCTAGTCTGTTCTGGGCTATCCAACAGAACAACACAGAATGGAGAGCAAACTCTTCTAGTTCTTAGACCTGAAAGTGCAGCAATCACTGCTGAAATGTCAGAGAAGACAGAAATCAAAGTCTCTTACAATCTCCAAGGTAAAGTTGACATGTGCCTTATTTAGCCTACATAGAAAGAAAACTATGTCTGCATTATTTGAATGCATGCTGTTAGAGGTAAAACATTCATCAGTTGCTCTGTTTAAAGGTGCCATTAGCATTTTGATAATTAGATGTATTATTACACAAAGCTGATCAAGCCACTTTATATTCCCAGAGAAAAGTACTGAGATGGACATGAAAAGTTATACACTGGTTGGCAAAAGAAAATGAGCCTGGGATGAAACCAAAGGTGAGATAAAACAAAGCTGGTGAAAAAGAGTCAGGAAAATAATGTCAGCTAGTTCATGCTGACTTCCACACAACTATAATCTGTGATTCCTGAGTCTTCCTATCCCCAGTGAACAGCTTTCTATACTAGTATGCCCCTATCCTTACTAGAACTATTTTTCTAAGTAACAAGTTAATGCTGCTAGCCATTACTGTGTTCCCTTCCTGTGCATCTCAGGATGCACACCACTGTGTGGTGGATTTCCAGTCCTGGTGGTGACCTTCCTCAGCATCAATACAATTCCACTTGGGAGAGTTTCTGTTTTGAATTTGCTGTTTCTTCAGTTCATGTCATTACACTGATACAGTAATATACAGCCACTACCAAAAAGCAGTGTTAAAAATTGTATTAAGCTGGCAAAGTCCACTACCTAAAAGCTAAGAAATGTTGAGAAATTTAGAAGCATGATTGCACCGTGTTACAGCTTACACCACATTACAAATGTATGGCAGTAGTGGAACTTCATGTGAGTCCCAGTATGAGATCTAAATTCTCAAGAAAATTTTGGTAGAGGCTTGCAAAGCTGTCAGACACCCAGATTCTCTTACTGATCTGTTTTTGCACTGGTAAACCTTTTCTCAAATGTGTTGTTACAGCACCTATTATCGTACCAGGGACTTTTATTATAAAGTGGAAGAAAGTTTGTTTAATGAATAAAAGGAACTTACCATATTAATTGGAAGCATCTACCAGCACAACTCTGTAAAGCTTTATGTAAAAGCCTTGCAAGTGAACTAGTAGTCAGACTGAGCTGTGCCTCTGGCAATGGGAGCAAAGGGAAAAACAACTCTTGACCTGATTTTCTCTCCCTCTTGAGTTACCTTACAGCCGTGCAGAAGCCAGGTAGACTGTGAATGTCTGCAGATCAGACGGGAAAGGAGTACTTATTTTGAACCAAATGTTCTCAAAGCTTGACAACACACTTTGCCAGAAATTTTGCTTTTCTTATACAGGAACCAGGTGTGTCTTATGATACAGTGATAAAATCTTTGATTAGACAAAATGTGATGAAAGTTCTGCACATGCTAGAATAGAGCTAAATATCTCTGCTTGTGACACAACCTAGTTTGCTGCCTAGGAGATAGGGAAAAGAGGAAAGACTTACAGAAGGCAGCAGATGTTTTTCTTATCTGTAAATCCTTTAGCTGGCCTCATTACAGTAGTGTCTTGGTATATTGTTCTTCATCCTGAGGACTCTCAGAATGTAAGGAAGTGATATTTTACCCATTTTTAAGGAAAATTTAGGTACAAAACAACATTTAGGGTGTGTGTATATATATGTGTGTGTGTATATATGAAAATTTAGGATATACACCACATCTGTTGAATTGTAGAGGGCTGACCCCAGCTGCTCAATTTCTATTAATCTAGCATGGACCTTCCCTCAGTTCTGTTTTTGCTTCTTGTATTTGCAGCTACATGCATAATTTTAAGCATCTGCAGGGAAGTTTTCTTCTTTCATATGTGTAACTAAATTTACCTAAAATACAAGATTCTTCTGTAAAAACAATCAAAGGGGAGAAAATAGAAGAATCAAGTATATAAAATCTTATTTTGACTTCTTTGGGTTCATTGTGGAAATCTAATTACATAAATGCAAATTCTTCTTCCCCAGACCTAGTATTATTCAAGCAATAAGGATAGACTGTGATTGTTGTAGTGGAATGTGCTGTGTTTCTATTCACACCTAACCAAATTTTATAACTCATCTTCCGATTTCTCCACTAAGCACAAACTATTAATTTCATTGTGGACTTTTCTGTGCTTTCATTGCTACAGTGCTCCACCATCAATTAAGAAGATCGATCTAGACTCCCAGGTTTGAGTGTCTGATCATTAATAACTTGTGGTTGATATCTTGTAGGCTTCAACTCCTTCCTCCTACTTCCATGGGATACATTTGTGCTCTCAAGCAAGCAAGAAGTATATGAAGAATATGATCCATGATTGTGAGTGAAAGTTTTAGTCTACATCGTATAAAGGACATTTGACTTACTCAGAAACTTGGAACAAGGGATTTAAGCAGACTGTTGTTGTTTGAATTCCACAATACAGCTCTGAAACCTCCTGGGTTGGTTTCCCTCCAACTTTTCAGTGCCCAAATGTCTTAGGGAGTTTATCACACTAGAGATTGAGGGTCACTGAGGATTTTACTTCTCTACATGCCTCAGCTATGGTGAAGAGCAGATCGTTACCTGGCTTACTCCTGGGCTGGCTTTGAATTGAGAAATCAGTTTGTGGCAATTTACTAATTTCTCTCAGTAATTTGTAATTGGTAGACTCTCCTTGTCAACAGCATATGTGAAGTGTTACCTCAAAACCATGTAAACTGTCTGAAAAATTGGAGCTCAGAATTCCTTGTCAGTCCAAGTGGTAGGAATTTAAATGTTACCGTTTTTCAGATCTTTTGTATACAGAACCGTGGAGTTGATGTCTTGGGACACTGGATGTGTCTGGAATGTCTCTGAGGTTATGGGCTAACTTTAACCATTTCCAAACTCTTGTGTCATCTGTGCAGTCACCTCCATTGTGAGCTGCTCTTTCTTGCTCCCTTGAGCATCTCAGCAAATGAGGTCAGATGTCAGCAAGTCTCCAAACATTCATGTATTCCCCCACTCCCAAAAAATTGTGGGCATGAAACTGACAAAAAGCAGGAGCAAAAAGATAATGAGCCTGAAACCCTGACTGTGTTTTGAGAAAAATGTTTGAGTTCTGTCTTGGCCAGCTTTAATTTAATTAGAGGGAGGATGCCGCTCCTGTTGTCTTTGGATGCCTTTTATAGCTGAGGTTAGGGTGAAGGAAGGTTAAAGCTGCTGTAGTGTAAATAATGTAACAGGATTTCATCTTGACTTGGAATCTTAAAAAAAATATTATTAAATGACCATCCTTATATGATAAGAATCTGTTCAAACATACTATTTGTTGAAAGAATTTTTGTCTATTTTTCACTGGGTGTGCTTTATGAAGTTAAAATTTCAGAAATATTTAATATGAAACACATAAACAGCAAGGGATTGAGCTATTGTCTTTGGTATAGTCCCAGATTTTATTTGTTTATACATTATCATTAAAAAGAATGCAAAAACAAGTTCCATCCAGGAAAACATCCAATTATAATTCTATCCATAAATATTCAAAACATCACTTTATATTAAATATTTAAAAGTGTCTGCAGTGTAGCCACTGGAAGGGTTTCAACACCATTTTTGTAAGTCTCACTTCATGGTAAGTGTGTGTAACTAGTGGTAACTTGGACTGAGACCAAGCTACAACACCCAGAGACATTGCATTTCACATCTAGCACTTTTGGGACTGGCCACATGCTGCTCCAGTGCATGACCTTCCTTGACAGGATCAAAGTTTACAGGGCAGAAAATCCTGGATTTCCCTGTTCTGATCCAATTCTGGTTTTTGTCATTTAACTACCAGTCAAAGTTAAGAGAGAGAGTTTGTGTTAAGATGGCAAATACTTGGTGGCATGCTTCTCCCTTAGCTAAATCAATATTGAACAGCATAAAACTCATTGAATGAGTCAGCAGAGCAGTTCATGGTGAAAGCGGAAGCCTACGACTGATAGACATGGTTTAAAATTGAAAATCCACAATCTGTTTTCTTTACGAAACTTCAGAGATCTCAAGAAAACAACTTCACATGATTGCCCAGGCTAGAAAGAAACCTTCTCTTTTATCACATAAACACTTGTCTCAGTGAACTGAACCAGAAAAGTATATCCACAGAGAGCTCATCTACTGCTAGAAGAAGTTTACACATGCTTCATTTCATTGTTTGTTTGTTTGGTTTTTATGAGATGAAAATATCTATGCCTGAGTGAAGTGATTACACTGACACCAGCTAACACAATTCGTAATGCTTGGCATCTATTCTATATGAAATCCCAATAGGAACAGAAAAGAACTATCACTATTATTTGTCTTTAAAATTTGCCATTAACAATGTTCAGTTAAGTAGTATTGAATGCATTTTATTAAGGTCTAATTTTATATGTTGACAATACCAAGGTAGAGCTGCTAAATATTGAAAATAATAACAATTTAAGATCAGCACTTTAGAAGCTATTTTTAAACAGAGAAGCTCCTGTTCTAGGCTGTGTCTTATGCTGTTTGGACTGCTGCAGTTTAAAACTGCAACTTAACACACAATGAAAAATTTTCAGACAAAAACAGAATTCAGAAGTCCTTGCCTATGTTAGGACAAAATATTCCATAATTAATCATTGTCTAAATGAAAAACCTCATAAATAAAAATAATTTAGCTAGGGAATGTATCTGTGCAGGTAAGTATCAAGGGGAGAAAAGATCTCTATTTCTGTTTTTCTTTTCATAAGAAAAGATTTTTTTTTAATATGAAAATCTTGACAAATGCTTTGTCAAAGAATTTAGTCAAATTCCTGTGACAAATTTTTCAAAGAAATATACTCCTCAACGAGGATAAATATCACCAAATAATTTGAAGAAAAGCAGCTCTCTTGAATATCCAGGAAGCTTGCATTACTGCCCAGCTCTTTTATGAAGAGATTTTCTTACTTGGATTGTGAATGTCTTGATTCTTTTGCTGGAACCTCAGGTGTGTGGCATCATGAATGCTCTCCTTTGTCATCTGTGGTAATTCTCTTTCAGGTTCTTCATAAGTAGCAGATTGCTCACACACTGGTGCTGCTGGAGCTTATGAGGGAGAAATTGATGCACATATGGGAATGTTGGGGAAGTTGTACTGGACCAGTTGAGTAGTATCAAAAGGTTTTTTCACCCTTTATGGACAAAGTGGGAGAAGTCTTCCCCAGTGGAAGTGGTTATGAGCAAAAAACGCAGCTGGGTTCAGGAGCTGGGAGGTACATTTGCCTAGATCTCTATGATAACTAATTTGGGAACTGTTCTTATGGTGAGGGTGGCTGAACACAGAAGCAGATTGCACAGTTGTAGAGTCTTCATTCTTTGAGATAATTCAAAAACTGACTGGACAAGACTGTGAGCAACCTGCTGTAGCTGACCCTGCTCTGACCATAGTGGGTAGACTAGATACTCCAAAGAGGTCCTGACCAATCTCGGCTGCTCTGTGTTTCTGTGAAGTACTAATAGCCCTGGGTAGCAGCTATTCCTGAGCTCCAAGAGCATCTAGTGGTTCCTCCATTCAGCAGGGTAGTAGTCTCATTTAAGGCTTTGCTGTCTTCTATGCACTGTATAAAAAAGAATGTCCCAAGAGACATATTAAAATTAAATAGCTGGTTTCGTTCACTGCTAAAGTTTCATGATCATAATTTTAACAGAAATTTAATTTACAGGGTTTTTTGTGGTGTTCTCAGGGTATCATTATCAGGACTTAGTCATGACAGTGTTCAAACACAAAACCAAAAGGACTGCCTGTCCCTCAAAAAGTGTAGCTCAGGCACAAAACAGAGAAATGAAGAAGAAATGCATGGATAACAGAGGTAGATATAGTTAGCAGCATTAGGAATATAACCATTAACAAATTTTTGTAGGCATTATGGAAATTTGGAGAACATTTCCTGAGCATGGGGGAAAGAGAACAATGTGAAAGACAGCACAGTAGTTCTTATCTGGTAATGTAAAAAATGAGTGTTAGTGGCCAAGAGATGATCCAATAATTTAATTGCACAGAAGTGAATAATTGGATGAGTATGAGAAGAAGATCAGTGTAAGAATAAGGCAAATACCCGGGGCAAAGAAGCAAACAATGTTGGATAGGAAATTAATATGAAATTAATATCAAATTAATATGAAATTAATATCAAATTAATATGAAATATGGGTTCATGTCAGAGGGAAGGAAATGCATGATTGTAGAGGGAAATGGCTGAGAGGTGGTGGTAATGTCCAGAAGTGAGAAATTGAGACAGCTGTGAAAAGAAGGAGAGAAGAGATGCAGAAAATAATTTTCTTTCTAAGTTTAAAAGCTGATGTGGTAGTCATACTTCCAGAAGCATCCTTCCAGCATCTGGAAATCACTGTCCCAGCTTGCCAGATCTGAGGGCATAGCCACATCTGTGTGGTCTGTGCAGAGCTCCTGTGTCAGGAAAGGAAGAGATGGCCGAGCCAGGAGTGGTCCCTGCAGGCATGTGTCATGTGGCTTTGGATCTTGTCTTTTCAGGCCAAAAGAAGGCAAATATTTTAGTAGCTAAGTGTCATAGTAGTTAGCTTGCATCCTCATTCACACTGCTAAGCATTGGCTACAAAATATACCACACTCATGCCACTTAGCCAGCAGATGGATGAGATATCATGCATGGGGGAAGGATACTTGAGATGAATGTGAGCATTTTCTTGAAGAAAAGCACTGGTTTATTCATTATAATAGGTGGGTTATTAGGAAAGAACCAAGGAAGTAAACTATACATATATGTAAAATATGCTCCATGACAAAGATCATTGTTGGCTATATTTGTATGAATGTTATGTATTAATACTATGGTGCTACCTAAAATAATAGCATTCCTGAGATATTAGTGCTGATGGTAGATAGGGTCACTCTGTGAGCTAAGCTGTTTGGCTGCCCTTTTCAGAACTTATCACAGAAGTTGTTGCCTGTGTCCTGTCCTCATTGTACAGCTGAACTCTCTGCATTTGCCTGAGCGCAGACAAGGAATTAGGGAGAACTGGGAGAGGCACAACTCCTCTCTGCTTCCCTCATCCAGAACATTGCTTCAGTCACAACAGCAGGTCCCAAAAGCCAGCTTTAGAGGTGTCTGAAATGTTATCCCATTAATCACAGGTCCATCTCCTCACTGTCTTGATTTTTTCCAGTAAGAGATGTGGCACTTGCTGGCTCCTTCACAGAGTGAGCTTTATTTAGTTTTGCAGCTATTAGATCTCACCACCATCCTTGTTTTGGCAGGACATTGTGTCATCCAGTGCTCCCCAGTCAGCACCTGTGGTGGCAATGCTGTGGGTTTACGTTTTTGCAGCATCTGTGATGAATTTCTATGAAAGTGTAGACATTGGGTGAGGCTGTCATGGCCACTGCTGGGAGCAGAGGGTCAGCACAGGCACTTGGGCCAGAGGTCTCTGGCCACTATGGCAACATGAAGTTGCTCACTCCAGGAAAGCTAATTCATAGTGTCCTTACTAGTCCAGCTCTAAATACCTGGAAGGGGCAAAGATGTGCCTCAGATGTGGGAGGTGCATGTGCATGCACCCCTGTGCATGTGCTCACCAGCTGGGGACTTTGCATGTGGGTCCCTGTCCCCAAGGAGCCCTTCCTGGGGAGCCCCTGGTGCAGGGATATTAAGCCCTCAGTGCTACTTCACTGTCCTGGGTGAGGACATGGGGACACTTCCACTGCCCTCATTTGCAAGTGCACCTGACTGCAGCACCCAGTTTTGATGGGGCAGGGCTGCATGCCCTTGGGCTGCAGAGTGTGCTGTCCCAGGCTTAGCAGAGCCTGCAGCGCTGCCCCTTTGCCACCTCGGAAACTCCACTGTTCTGTTCTGCTACTGGAATGTTAGCAATTGGTCTCTAGAGGAAACTCACTGCTTTGATTTAAAAAAAAAAATAGGCATTTAAAAATTTTCTATACAACTTTAAAAAAATCCCACCAAAACTAAACAAAAGCAAAACTAACAAGAAATAATTGAAATAGTTGGAAATTACTAGCCCCAGAACAACACTGGGGAAGATGGATAGGTTTACTGAAACCAGAGTCAGCAACGTGTTCTCCAGGCCTGTAAAGTCTAATGAGACTTTTTTTTGCCTCTGATACTTAAGAGATGTAGATGAGCAAACAGTGGAATATGCAGATTTTTCTTAGTTTAGGCTTAATTAGAACACCTCCCATTCTTGTTTTTATCTCTTTCCTGCTTTGTTATATTTTAAAGGTCCTCCAAAAATACCTTCATCTCTATGCAGGCATTAATGTTCTTTTATGAAGAGTCCTGCACACCTTTATAAAATCCTTTTAAAGATTTCAATTTAAGAACTCTTTATATTAAAAGAATAAGGTGTTGTAGTTGATAAAGTCTTAGTGGGGCAATGAAAACTGAATAGTTTAGATTCTTACTAGGATCTGGAATGCAATAGATTTCTAATCAACTGGGCATTAATTCTCCATGATAATGCTTTTGATCCTTCTAACACTCTGTATGCCCTGTATGGAAACCCATGCCCATGACTAGTATCTTTGACTTACAAAGAGGTACATGGACAGGAATGAATTTGGAGTTCCAGATAACAATTTTCTGTGGTGTCCTTTGGCTTATCTTTATCAGTTATGAAACACTTAAAGGGCCATCTCAAGAATGGCATCTGAAATCTACCATAAACTACTTCAAGTACTAGATTCCTATTTCCACACTCACTTTAGCTCCCCCTGCCCCTCATCCAATTAGTTCATTTTCAATTGCATGTAGTTTATACTCCTTTGGCTTTAACCACATCCCATTTTCTGTCATGGCACAGGGAAAGAAAGAGAGGTAGGATTTATGAGTTAATCCACAAAGTGAACTCAAAAACGATCCCATCACTGCTTGAGAGTACAGCAGAGAAGAGCACAGAGCAGGATAGCAAAGTAGAAAGCAAAGAATGGAATAGAATAACAAACCTCAGGAGGGCCAGCAGGGTGTTTTCTCTCCAGTATACTGTGAACTGCATCCCACAGTGAGGAGATATTTATGCCAGAGAAGATTAGAGATGACTAGCTTAATTCACTCTCCAGTAAACTCTCATAAAAAGCTAGATGTCCAGAAGATATTAAACTCCTACAGTTTTAAAAGAAATCTGATCAGTGGATAGGGAAGAATGGTCCCCTTTGTTGTCCGATTTAAGGTAAGGCTGCTGAGTGAACTCAACACTTACCCTCCGCCTTTGGCCTCCTGGCTGGCATGTACTTTCAAAGCATGTACTTTCAAAGCATGTACTTTCAAGCCAGTTCCTCTTCATTCTGCCCCCTTCCCCTTCAGAAATTATGGGACTTGTAAAGAAAACAGAAAATGTACTAGGAAGCATGAGAATAAATATAGGAAGGTAACATATGTGGGAGAAACTGGAGGTGTAAGGGGTTGGAGCTGGGATAAAGGACAGAAACGAGGACAGAGACAAGGAGTGCAATAGGGTAATACAGAGAAACCACAACTCTGAGTCAGAGTTATGGTTTCTCTGTATTAAGTTTTAAACTTCTACTTTTTACTTGGTGTATATGTGGGGGGGCACGGTGAGAAACGCTAATCTTGTAATCTTGTACATTTAATGGCTACAAAAAAAGTTGGAAAAGATTGCTTTTGGAGGACTGAGTCACGAGGCCAAAGTTTTTTTCAATGATAGGAATCTTTTACATAGGTTCAGCTGGCTTAGATTTGTCTGATTTTAAACATCATTCACTGCAGTGCTAGAGGTCTGTGCTCTCAAGAGCTCATGACTGAAAGCACAAATGTTAAGCTAAGATACAATGAGAGGCTAAGAGAAACCAAATTAAATTGATTTCTTTTTTGATTGTTGATTTGCTAAGTATTTAAAATCAAGGTTCTTTTTTGGTTAGTTTTGTACAGCTGTCCAACAAAATTTATCTTACCCTTTTCAATACCCCAGTCAGATCTGGAAGAACTGTTTAACAGTAACAGGATGACACACAAAATAACCATTTACTGCCAAGATAGAAATTTCAAAAGAAAACATGCCTGTGCTGAATTCTGCTCTCTTACAGTTATTTTCTTGTATTTAGTTACTTATGGCAAAAAATAAACTGCAGTTTTATGGGATCTGTGAATTTGGTTGCTGAGCATATCTGAAAGTTAGGGCCTATATTTAGTACTTATAGATATTCAGAAGTGTTCAGCCCAAGGACTCCATGTTTAAAAATATTGGCCAATATACACATGATTGCATAGGATCACATGGAAAGAATGGTTTCTAACATATCTTTAATCTCTGAAAAAAACCCAGTAGTGCCAAAAAGATTTCTATATAATCCAAATTCAGTTTGCTCTTGAAAAGCTACCTTGAATAAGAGGATTAGACACAGTTCACAGTCGTATCTCAGGCTTAAATAATCATTCTGATTGAAAGATCTTATGTTAATTTGCTTACAAAGTCCTTGACTTATAGTAATTTTCAACTGATGATGTGCTTATAACAAAGTAAGTGGGTAAAGAACATGAATATGCTGGTTTGGGGGAGTTTGAAGTGTACATTTCATATGGGTGTCTGTCTGTGACAAAGGCAACCAACCTGTCACACTAACTCATTCTGTGAGGAGAAAAAGCAAGCAAATGAGAGCTCTATCAGCTGGCACTAACAGCACCAAAATAGCTTTGAAGGTTTGCTCACTGGAAGAGGTATGGCCTAAACCTCTTCTTCTAAAGTTTAGTGATAGAAAGCTTGCTGCTACAGTCAGTCCCAATCAGTAAGATACTTTTGGTTAGATACTTCTCTTTCAGGTTTTCTCTATGCATCAGAAAAGTAGACAGAGAGAATAAATTAATTCAAGAGTAAATACAATAGAGACTTTATACTCCCCTTTCCCTCTCTCCATGGTAAATGCCCCTTATGACCTTATGTTTCAGACCATTAACACTGAAAGATTTTAAACAGTCTAATCACCAGAAGGTTAACTAAGTCAGCTTCATTCAATGCTTTTTCTAGTCATAATGTTAATATGTGGGATTTTTTTCTTTCAGGCTTTAGCATGAATAAGCTGAAATGATCAGATAAAGTTCAGATTTTCCATACCTTTCAATTTGTTTTAAGGAATTGATTTCCTTAATTGCAGTTATTAGTTTTTTCTGCCAGATGCCGTGGCGAATACGGATATGCAAGAAAATGACAGTATAATAGATGTAATGACATGAAAGATAATAGTGTAATCAGTGGTGTGAGCTGCTCTGCCCCTTTCTCTCTCAAAAATGTTAAGCAAACCTTTTCCAAACAGAATATCTCAGCCCTTTGAAAATCAAAACAAAACTAGTATTCTGGTACCTAGGCACAAGTTATAGAGCTCAGCTTTCATTTTTTCTTTTTTTCTTACGGCTTTCACTGATGTTAGTCAAATACCAGTCTGTCCCTCTTGGAGTGACTCTTCGAAATGCTCAGTTATCAATATGCATGGTTGAAGTTGACGGGAAGTAGCAAACAGAACAAAGCCATACCATGTAGTCCCAAGGAGAGAAATCTTCTTTACTCATAAAAGAAAGTTACAGAAGGAAAACTCTAAGTCAGTTCTCCATAACTGAATGTATGAAGAAAATAAAAAGGCAAGTAATGCAGACAAAGGAAAACAGCTAACCAGCTCACACTAATTGTCCTTTTTGGAGGTGTGAACTTGCAGAGCAAAAGTGGATAGCTATTACAAAAATCTCTTTTGAACTATTGAATACAAATTACAGTAAATTTGGTATGGAAATATTTACAAATGACAAAGCTTGGAAGTCAGATTTAGGACCTCAAAAAATATTAATCCAAACAAGATATTTGTGGTTCATAGTCAGGTAATTTTGCCAGTGGGAATGGAAAATATTTTATTTTTAAAATGGTGACTAAGAAAGTTCTGCAGCTCCAAAGCACCCAACTTAATGAATATCATAGGCCTTTCTTGAAAGACAAATATCTTATTTCTAATTAACAAATTTAAAAAATTTTAGTTACTATTGCTTAAAATCACAATTTAGCTTGTTATCTAATTAATGTCTACAGTTAAATCAGAACATGTCCATTCTGTAACATCTTTATTTCTAAGGAAAAAAATGCATTTTCAGTATTAGGCATTCAGATTAAGAATTAACTTTATTTAGCAATGTGCTTGGTTACTGTGTCTATTAAAGAACCTAGGTAATAAGATCAGCAGAATTTGATAAAGTACTGGTTATTAAATAAGCAATGACAAAATATAATCCCAAATGTGACAATATTTGAAAAATTCAGGGCAAAAGGATTTATGTGAACAGTTTAATATAAATGTAACCTCAAGATAAATACTAAATGAAATGCACAGATCAAATTTTCTATGCAGAAAATGTTTTCTTTCATTTTGAAATAACAAGATACAGTGTAAAGAACCTCTACCTTCCCTTCCAGCTAATCTGTGGCTCTCATCTCATTCGTTTGTTAAGTTAAATAAACACATGCCCTTTTTTGAACACTTGAGAAGTTTCTGTTTCAGAGGTACTATTCTCCCAAGAGGGTTCAGCAGAAACTAAGTTTCTTACTGATCTGGTCCTTCTGGGCTTACTGCCCTGCCCATTGGAGTCACTGGAGATCTGGAGATCTAAGCCCATATATTTTCTCTTTTTTTTTCACCCCCTAGGAACTTGAAACAAGATTTAGGTAGCCTTTTGGCCCACAAATTCAAACTTATAGTATAAGAAATGCCAGTGCAACAGCAGTTCCTTCTGGGGAGTAGCTCATCTCCATGATTTTTCCTGTTCCTGCCCTGAGATTTTCAGGTGTGGGTATGTCCAGCTCAGGTGATGCTGATGTGGGTGGTTCCCAGACGAGAACGCTAGCCGAGTGCAAAACCAGGCTAGTGGTAGTCTGTAACTTTGTCTCCCAGAGGGTCTGGTGCTCTAGGAGTGCTTAGAACCCCTGGAAAAAAGACAAAAAATATTCTTTTATTTTTGAAATGTGGAAGTAGTAATCTCCTTTTATCTGAAAGCATAAAGAGTAGATCTCCTAGCAACCTGAGAGCAAACAAATCCACACACATTGCCCTGACAGCAAGCTCAGTCTCTGGGTTCTACCAGAAGGTGTATGCAGCTGCTGGGTACAAAAGGAAGAAGTTATGTTGGAGAATACTTCTGACCTGAACTTCATATTGAATTTTGCTCAGCTGATTTGTTAGACACCCACCAACAGTACCTGTGTTACCCCTGCAGATGGGCAGGAGCTCCTGCTTCACACTGGGTCTTGCTGGGGTCTCACAGAGCTGTGCTGGACTCTCAGGCACTGGATTTCACGCCCAGCTGCCAAGATCCTGGAAATGCAGAGCAAAAGTGAAAATACAACCAAGATTTCTGTTCACAGGATATTTGTTTATTTAGCTAGTTAGTTATTCCCACAATTATCTGGAATAATTGAGGTGGAGTGTTTTTGGAGAGGGTATGACAGAGGTATGCTTTATAGTAATAAGTCCTTATAGCCAAAACTAACCCCTTCAAGGAAAGGATTATTTCTTCTTTCAAACACTGCTCCTCCACCTTCCACACCCCTCTGCCAAAAATAATTTTGGAAGCCGTATCCTAAATGACCATACATGCAGTACAAACAATTTCAGATCTCAGCTGGCATCTGACCAGAAGCCTGGGAGATGTACAAAGCAGATTTGTAGTCTTGGTGCTTTGTATATGCTAATGCCTTCATGTGAGTTCTGGTGACACTTTGGGTTGGTTTGCTCTCCATCTGGCTGACTGCAGAGGAGTGAGTGAAAGTTGCTGGTACCTGCAAGGGGGGCAGGGCCAGTTCCTGCTCACAGCCCCATAGGGTGGCTGCTGAAAACCAGTAGAGGAGCTGCAGAAGCACCACATTGAGCAGGACATCCTCTGCTTTGGGGCTGCACAAAGAGCAGGCAGCTGGCACACTGCCAACATCCATGGAGGTGAGAGGGAAGTCCTCCTGAAAAGCCAGAAGGAAGAGGCACAGTATGATTCCAAGAGGAAAGCTTTAGAGTTGGATGAAAGCACTCCAGAAAATGATAGTACAATGAGTGTAAGAGAGTTTTGTTTATAAACCCTTTACTTTGGTTTCATCTTGCCCAGTCACTTCAAGTGCTTCTCTATTTATTAATTTAGTAATGGACTTGGCAGTATTACATTAATGGTTGAACTTGATAATCTTAAATGAGTTTTCCAACTTAAATGATTCTATGATTCTAATTATTTATATCTTAGTGAGACCCACATTTTTTAGTTTAGAAGCCTTTTGATCTTTCTAGGAAGTGGTCCCATCACATTCCATTATTCCAAAGTTTTAAATAGTTTAATTTGCATGTTAACATTAAAACTTTGCATTTTGAACATATTTCTGTAGGAAATATTCTACTTCTTTGGTTCTGGTTTTGATGTTTCTTTTTATAGGATTCAGATAGAAAATGTATTCTGATTTATTTATTTATTTTAAAGAGACTGGAAATTCTATACAGGCTTGATCTACCCAAGATTTCTGTGGTCTTTATTATTTTGAAAAGGCTAAAATGTCTTAGGACTACAGAAGAGAGAAGATGCTGAAGATGTAAAGTTATTGTGGTTAGACCTTAGATGGAAGATATCAATCAGGACATCCCAGTGATAATGACTGACACCAGTTCTAGGGAGAGAAAGAAATGTTCCTGCTGTCTTTCAGGTACAGGTAACTTTGGGCAACTAAGGAACCTGAAAGTTAGGCTTGACTGTTAATTTAAGAAAGATTAACATATTTTCTAATATTTCTTGCTAGGCAACTTAATAGTTTCCAAGAGAGAAATTAACATCTCTGTGCACTTGGTTACAGCAAACCCAGAAACTTGGTGCATTTAATCTTAACTACTGTTGTTATTACAACATCACTATAAAACCTGTGAAAGCTGGTCCTTGATGGGGGGCCCATCAGCCAGATGCTGTCCAGAAAGAGAACAAAGAGATTGTCCCTGAGACCAAGCACATCAATATCTAGAGAAAACATTATAAAGCTTTGAACGATCTGGAGTGAATAGTTTGTGGCAGCAAGCATCATGCTGTGTCTGTAGCTAACACTGCTGCTGCTGTTTTGTTACTCACCTGTGGGAGAGAGAGTAGAAGGGCAAGGATGCCATTTTCTGTATTCTGGGGCTAAAAAAAGACCAGTGTGAGAATCAAACCAAGGTCAGTGTGAAATGAGAAACATAATGCAGACCCTGAAATGAGTGTGTTATTTACTTACCATAAGCAGAACAAGAGGCTATAAAAGATAAGGGAAGAATTAATGAACTATATTAGGCTGAATGAATCTTTCTGCTTCAGGAGCAGCATTTCAGTTTTAAAAAACAGCTCTTAAGAGCAGAGAGAAACACCTTTGCTGGGACCAGTGTTTTGAAGTAATACCCTGCTGGGTACTAGACTTCCCAAGGAGAAGCAGCCTGGTTGTGACCTTTTTTAAAATCTGTTTCCTACAGCTGTCATAATCTTTCTAAATTGGTTTAGTATTTCCTGTCCTACCTTGGAAATCTTGGAAGAGGCTACTGCAGTTAATTAACCTGTCTCTAAATTAGCAGGCTGTTGCAATCCATTGTTAGAAGCTGCAGGACATCAAGTCCTATCATCTCAAAGAACTGGGACTACTAAAATCTTGATTCTTTTTCCTAAGTTACCACAGAGGAACATTTTCCCCAGCAGGATAAAGAAATATTTTCTCAGATACTTTAATATTAATTCCTTTATGAATATAATAAACATTTTTTAAGACATAGGTAAAAGGGTCTGTTGACTCTGGAGAAAAGAAACATACATTTTGCCAGAATTACCAAAAACCAAATTTTAAAAAGTATTTAGCTGTTTAAGTGTAGTTGTGATTCTTAGGTGGGATCTGCTTTTTCTGGTGAAAAGTCATCTCTTCCAAACTCCTAATCCTACATTTTGCATTGCTCTTTGCAGAGCCAAGTACAATAACCTAATGAATTCTACAGAATTCTTTCTCATCCTAGCAGGAACACAATAAAAATATTTGCAGAGAAGAGGTGAAATACAGTGATGATGACTATCTCAAGCAAGTATGGCCAAACTCGCTTCTGGTTTCTGGACAATCAAATATAGAATTACATCAGGATAATTCAGGTGCACAGTTCTGCCAAGAATTTCCTTTAATGGAAAGTTACTTAAGGAAAGCAAATTTACAACAGATGCCAGTTAGAGCTAAAGAGAAGGAGATTATGTAGTGAGGAAACCTTAAGCACATAAGTTGGTAGCACATAACAACTGCATATTAAAACATTTTCTCTGTTTTGTTGTATCAAAGCCATCTGTAATCACAACAATTTGCTGCACAGGGGACTTACGATAAGATTCTATCAAAGCTGCTGAGGAGTGTGAGAAGCCCAAAGAATTTTGACCTAGGGCCTGAAACAGCTCTTGGGCACCCTGTTTTCTTTAGCTTTTATTTGGTGTGGCAGGCAATGTATTGACAGAAGAAGTCCCAATTGTTCCATCAAGCATGGTTTTTTGATCTTGAAAACCAAAACAGTCAGTACTGGCCTCGTGCCCAGAGCACCCATATAAGGTACAAGAGAGGAACAGGGTAAGAAATCAGGATGCAGAGGGCTGCTGAAATAACCCAGCAGTCATGAAGAGTGAGGATCAGTGCAAAACTTCTGAAGAAAATGGTACTGTATCCTGGAGAAGAGATTCAAACTGGTAGATCCAGCAGAATTTTTGTCATCCCTAGCCCTTGTCTCAATATTTGCGGCCTCTCAGCAGAGCTAGGTTCATGCATGTACTTGTCCCTTTTCTTCTCACATCTTTGTCCTGGGGGCAAATGCAGGAGTTGTGGGTGGTGCCAAGTCTCTGTCCTTGTTGAGGATGGACCCACTGTGCAATGCAACAGGAACTTCCACCTCACCAAAATTATCTCTAAATCACTTGTCAAGGTATTTAGAGGATTTAATCCTTGATGTAAACTCTCTTCAGATGCAAGTGTACACCACTGCATAGATTGTTCTTGAGATTTGTGAGACTTAGCTTTATTAGGCAATAGGGGTGTAAAAACACTGGTATCAGCCTACAGTGACTGCAACAAAAGGGGCCAGACATTTTACCTGCAGTTCCATTTGGCTTTCGTTGTCTATCACCTATTGTGACTCATTCTGCCAACATGATCTGTTAAATTGCTCTATAACTCCATACATGTTTGAAATAATTTCTTACTAGAAATATACTCTGACAGTTCTAGTAATAGATTTGCTACTGGCTGTAGTATCTTAGTTTGTCATTTGGTCTTCTTTTGCTTACTAACTTCCTTTTTCCAGGTATATTAAAACATGCTTAAGAGTGTATCACATTAGATTATCATTGCAAATACTTTTTATAATCATCTCATAATCACAAATTGAGAACATGAAGTAGCCCAGCCAGATTTTGGAGTCTCCTTCCTTGAAGATATTCAAAAGCCATCTGGGTGTTGTCCTGGGAAACCAGCTATAGATTGCCCTGCTTGAGCAAGGGATTGGACCAGATGATATCCAGGGGTCCCTTCCAGCCTTGACCATTCTTTGATTCTGTTCTAAAATTCAGTTTTCATTCAGGCTTTCTCTTGAGATATCTCAAGATATATCTTTACCTTGATATCTCTTCTTGAGACCTATTAGGCACTAGCAACAGTGATACAGAAAATTGTTGATTTGCAGCATGGAGAGTGAATTACACTTAGGCACATTAGTTTCAATTTTCTGTGCCTAGTTCCTGTTTAGCTAGTGAATGAGTAAAATGTTTTCAGTATTCAGTATTTATTTCAGTAAAATGAATTTCAGTAAAGAACTGAATAAATTTATTTTAGAAAATCTTTTCCAATTGCATTTATTTACATAAGGATCTATTAAAGATCTATTATATATAATATATCAGACTCCTTTTTCTTTTTAAGTAATGACCATTCTAAAGCATTCCATAGTGTTTCTCAATAGATTTAAATGTGTTCGTCCTGCCTAGACATTATATATCAGATATTTTTTCTGGTTTGGTTGTGTATGGTGGTTCTGGTTTTAAAATGTGAGTTACTGTTTTTGTCAATCTGTTCTTCCAATTCTAGGCGTGGAATTTTAGAATAATAATGTAAATTGGCATAAACTTATCTTGTTCTAAATACTACCTCCAAAAAGAAAAAGAAATGGCACATGTCCTTTTTTAATCTACAGCTTAAAACTTTTAAAATGGTTTCATTTTCATGCTTGTGTGTGTACAAATATTGTTGTGTGTGTATCGTATTGATATATATATCAATATGTGTATATATGATGCTTATAGGTGCATATATGATATAATCATTAAATGACTTAGTCATTTCCTGTCAAGAATTTAAAATTAATTTCACTGTGTGTACTAGGACAGCTGATTATGGTGTCCGAGTAAGATGAAAGCCTGGGGTAAGGTGAAAGCCTGTGAAATCTAGTGTATGTAGTTTCGAGTTAATTGCATTTCTTTATTTTGATACTTGTTCCTAAATAGAGAGACATAAATTTAGGACACATCTTTGATTCTCTTCTGCTTTTTAATCTTGTCTATTTTCTGTGCAAATCTAAATGGCCAGTGGGAGCATATAAGGACATTTGAGGGTTTCAACAGAGAATAAAAAGCAGACTCTGACCTCTTCAGGGATCTGCTTGAAGGAGTCCTATGAGATAAAAAGGAAAAAGAAGTTCAAGAAGGCTGGTTGATATTCAAGGATTACCACCTACAAGCTAAATGGCAGTCTATACCAAAGCAGAAAGGCAAACGTAAGGAGACCTGTATGGACAGACAAGAAGTTTCTATCAAAACTCAAGCACAAAGAGAAGCCTATAGAAGTGGAAGCATGGAGAAGTAGCCCAGAAAGAATATAGAAACGCCGTCTGAACATGCAGGGATGGGGGTTAAGAGTGCCAAAGCCCAACTGGAGTAGAATCTGGTGTGGGATATCCAAAGGCAGAAAAAGGGCTTCTTATAAGAACATAGGTGACAAAAGGAAGAGTAGGGAAAATGTGTAGGGAATCCATTGAAAGGGGCAATAGTCCTGATGACATGGGACATGGAAAAGAGTAAGATACTGAAAATCTCCTTTTCTTTAGTGTTTACTAGCAGGACCAGCTTCAGAAATGCCAGACTCTGAAGGCCAGGGTGAGAAGCTGGGACTCACAACAATGAAGCATTGGCTCGCAAGATCACAGAATCACTGAATGATTTTTTTCTTTAGCTGTGCAAGTAATTTTCCAGATTTCTCAGCCATGCTTGCAATTATCTACTAATGTAATGTCAAAGACATGCATTTAAATCTGATTATTGTCATGATGAAATCATATAAAAAGGATCAGTTTTGCCAGTTCATTTAATTATTCTTCTATGTGTGGTCTTCTTTATTATTTTTAAGCCACTACTTTGTTTGTGCTTTTTGGTTTGGTTGGTTTTTTGGGGTTTTTTTTTGCTTCCACTGGTTTAGTTGGGCTTGTGGAAAGCTTCTATTTGGTCTTTCCTCACCTTATATTTATTATTCTGAAATAGGTGTGCAGAAAACATCACAGGGTTTTTGGTCTTTGACTAAATCTGTGAGATATGCAGTGAAAGTGTACATCATCATTCAGCTGACCTATAAAAAAAAATTGGTTTTATACAAATGATAGAAGTGGGAATCTTTTGTATTACTGAAATGGTATTTTTTAGTAGTGCCTGTCACATGCCTGCAATAATTTAGATCAATGCCTTGAGGCTTTAAGTTTGACCTGTACCTTCAGTCTTGATTTATATTTTAGTTTGGGATTTGGGTCTGTGCAGAGAGCAAATGTCTGCCTGGGCAGGGAAACCAAGGTACAGGATGCTGCAGGGGAGCCAGCCCACATTCATTGTCAGCCTTGAAGTAGAGAAGGGTTATCCCTCCTCCTTGAGCTGGAGTACATAATCCAATATAGATATTAAAAAAGGGCAGTATGCATCCTGGTACTCATATCTCTCCCCTTTCAGTGAATAATTTTCTTTTTGCAACCCAGGAAACATGCCATTTATTCATTCTTCTCTTTTGCTGCGTACTTAGAATGGAGACTCAGCTAAGGATAGTTCTCTTAGTATAATGAATATTTTTGTATGTTTGCATGCTGTTTCCCCCATTCCCTGCACCCATTCTGTTGTCAAACAGGCAAACATCAATACTGTGGTTTTGGTGTCTGAAGTGCAAGATCAGTAGGAGAACAGTATGAGACTTTCCTATGTTGAATGCAGGCTAGGGAAAGGAGTTGTCCTCAGGCAGCCGAGTGAATGTAAATTGAACAAGTAAGATTTTCTTAGAAAGAATCATTTATTAACTGGCCAGAGGGTGTCTCTGAAAAGAAGTTTACTATTATTTTCCTACTTTAGTGATTTTACTGAAAAAAAAAAAAAAACCAAAAAGAAAAAAAAATGTCTAGCATCCTAGAATTTTCAGAGCCTCAGAGTTGCAGCATATGGTGTCTTTCTGCAGCTCCAGCTCAGAGTACTAGGAATGACCAGGATCTGTTTCTTCACTTGTTCTTCCAGACTTAATCTTACAACCAGCAAAGAGAGGAGCTGAAAATCACATATCCTTCCCTTCTTTTTTGAGGGAACGATGGATATTTAATAGGTACTTCCTGCATTGTATATTTTACTTGGTTTGGGCTTTTGATGAAGAAACGGTAAGAAATTTGGCACTGATTTCATTTTGTGTCTCAGGTGCTGAATCCAGCCAGAACAAGTATTCCTGAACGGCAGTTAGACAAGGACTCACATATCTTTACTACAAAGCCCAATGGAAGGAAAATAGCATCTTATTTGAGCATAGGAAATTCTTTTAAGTGGGGAGATCAAAAGAGCTTAATCCTTTAAACAGCAAAATGTCAAGAAATGTTCTGTGGAAGACTGGTTCACTCTCCTTCCTGCAGGTGTAGCTTGTGTCAACAGATATCTCTATTATGCTTTTTCCTCAAAGAGTTATGAAGAAAAGCTCAGAAAAAGGCTTCTATATCCCCCTGCTCCAGAGGAATTACAAGCATAATTAATAATGTCTAATTGATCATAGCTTTTAAAAAGAGGAAGAGTAGTGCTTCCTGTCTATGGTGTAGGAGTGTAAATCGTTGAAAACACAGAAATGTAGTAGGTGGCCTGAGTTTTAGGTCTTGCATAGCTTTTGTGGAGTCAAATCCATCCTTAACACCTTTCAAAATTCACAGGCTGATATTTGGGTGCAACACTTTATCAGCAGCTTAGGCAAAAATAAGTCTATGTGAATCCTACCCAAAAAGTCAAAAGTTACTTTAGATTATGAGATTTTTGATTTTAAGATATTTAGAAACTCCACAGAAGTTTGTGCCAAGCCTCATGGCTTACAACTTTAATGTCACTGAGATCTGTGTCAGAAATACTTTTGACCTCTCAGGGGTTTTTTTGACCTCTATAAGTTTTATAAGATTTATAAGAAATCTTCAGTCTTGCTGCTGAAAATGTTCTCTAGTGTATGGTGAATTCAGTGAAAATGGATGTGTCTTTCATGTCTTCTTACTATCTGAGTTTTTGTTAGTGTATATTATGATATTATTATAATCTCCACGGGGGAAATTATTATAATTGTCAGCCTTGAATATTTTTGAATGAGACTAACAGCTTTTGGAGCATTTAAAAACCAGTGGGCTTGTAGGACAGAAGTTCTTGGTCATAAAAGTGATTGTGTCCAACAGTTTAACTATAAAGATGAAAAGATCTTAGACTCTTTAACTCCCAAATAGTCTCAGTGCTAATGCTGAGACCTTAAGATTTCTTTGAGAGTTCCTGCTTTGCCCCTGGTGACACGTGTTTCACTCATAATAAATGTTTTCCTTTGGATACCTTTGCTGTCAGAGCCTAAATATGCAAGTCAAAATAGCTTTTGTTTTTTACAAGGTGCTGTGTTTTAGTGGGATTTTCTTTGCAGGTGAACTGGAAGGGAAGGCTACAGGAACGGTGAGTTCTGGCTGTGCTCTAGACCCTAACTGATGCTGAAGTCCTTACCAGAGCACATGGTTTTTGAAGCAGGATTGTGGGGGACAGGAGTATCAAGTTCCTTGTTTCTTTGGAGCCGTGCTCCTGGACTGACTGCAGTTGGTGGTGGAAGGGCCTAGAAACTTTCTTTGTTATTTTAAATTCAGAAGTCTTTGTCCAGCAGAATGTTAAACCTCAAGACTGAAGCAAATTGCATGACAAGGATGAGGTGTCTGTGATTCTTAGAAAGCACAGATGACAACACAGGAAGAAAATATCTGCCAAGGTTAATACAACAGGGAAAAAATATACTTGCTCCTAATATGATTTATCATTTAAAAATACTAGTAGCAAAAATGCTAAAAAAGGTGTTACTGAGACATGGCATATAGGGTCTCTTATCCTATCAATGCCCTCTCTAATGATAGTCTCAGTATCCTCAGAGAGAGGAGAGTGCAGAATACATGCCTTCTTTCCCTTAGAGCTACACAACTGGTATTCTAATTAATGAGTATCTAGAAAATAAAATAGGAAATGTTATGGGAGAAGAACAAAAACACACAGAAATTATCTTCTGTCTTTTTCTTTCCTCTGTCTTTTCATTCTTTTCTCCTTTACTTCTTTCCTTTCTTTAGAGATGTCCTGGCTCAGGGCAAATATGGGAGGAAACCTCCGAAATGGGGTTCCTCTGGAAAGCAAACCCAAACGGCACCTCCCCCCACAACCAGTCAGGGAAAAAGAACTTCCTCAGACAAAAGTGGAAAAAACTATTTATTTAACAAACAAAGTTCCCACAAGCACAAAGAATGAGTAATATGAAACAGTAAAACCTTTTGTTGCTCTGAAGTGAGATGGTAAACTCAAGAGAAAGTCCCTGCTGTGGGCAGCTCAGCTCTCTCAGTCTCCTATTAGGCCTCCAGAGGGTCCAGGCCCTGGTGGGCTGCAGGTGCAAGAGCCCTCAGAGTCCCAAGAAAAAAAGAAAAAAAAAACTGTCCAGGGAACTTCTCTGCTCTAGCTAGCTAAAACTAAAAGCACAGGAGATCTCTCCCACCGCTGTCCATGCCTCAGATGAACCACCGTAGTCGCAGTCCCGAGAAGAGAAAAATGCATAGGAGTCAGGTAGTTTCTCAAAACAAACTGTGCACTTCTTTCCATTTCACTCTCAGAATCAGTCTTAAAGGTACAGAACAAAATATACAGAACAGACAATTGGGGATACAAGGATCATAAAGTCACGCTAGGACAGAGACAAAGGAAGAAAATCACTCAGATGTGAATATACATGAGTGGGGAATATTTTACTTTCTTTGGTAGACAGGATGTACAGATAAAGAAAACCTATTTGCAGAGTGCACTGAAGACACCATAATATGATTATGAGACAAGGGTTACAGGGACAGTCCTTTGGCCTCTGTCAGCACGAGGCTCCTTGAAGCGAGAGGAGGGCCAACAACTCATCCTGATGTAAGAAGAGGCCAATTCAGTTTCCACTGCAGAAGAAAGTAAATGGATCCATTCCACTCACCTGACACAGAGGTAGCATTCTTATGGTCAGTAGACCACAGAAAACTTGAGGCAGGAAAAACACCAAAGCAACACTATGGTTGCCTGTTCATGAGTGAAAATCCTAAGCAAGAAAAACATTTGTAAAGTAAAGCTGAAGGTGTCTAGTTACAAGAATAATTGAGAAGACAGATAAATAACAGGATATGGTTGGTAGAATAGAGCAGGAGTCTACAGACATTTCCATTAGTCACCACTGGGCTACACACAGTAACCAAAATGGCTCAGAGAAATTATTCAAGGGGATGCAAGGGAAGTGAATGCAGAAGAAATAAAAAGGAGGATTGTGAGGCTGAGGAGACAGGGAAATTGATGAGATGGAATGATGTCATGGAGAAATACCTTTCTTGGCCAGACATGTGGAAAATTGAGGTACATAGATTATAGTTCTGTTTATGATCTGCTGCCAGCAAATGCTTGTTTACAGCATTGAGGTTTAATATGACAGCTGTACCTTAATATGACAGCAAACTTTATTTCACAGCAAGTCTGATTGGTCTGGCAAGGGATCATGCCTGGTAGCTTTGGAGGTCTGAAGAGACTTTTTAAATCTAGTACAAATTTGAAAACAACTGAAGTGGAAAAAGGATAATATATCTTTCTTTTTCAAATTTATGGTACTGAAAAAGAAAGATCATTTTTTCAGAGAATCATTGCTAGAAGCTAGTGGAAGCAAACAAAATCAAACACACAGCTTGGAAATCAAAGCATATTTTAAAATGAAGGATTTGTTTTTATCCTTACCAAGAGTAAAAAACTGGAATGAACCTGAGTCTACTGTTACCATGTAAGTGCCTGAAATGAAATAAACAGTTTTCTGACTTAATGGCTATCCCCATGGCAATAGGAGAGGATCTTGCACATTAAAGACTGAAAAGAATGAATAGATCAGAAAGAAGCACAGTAGATCCTGACACAGTCTAAGGTACAGCATGTATCTGAACTGAGATGTGAAGGATACATGCAGAAGAAAAATTGCTTTTATTTCCAGGGTTTATCAGTAATATGAGATGGAAATACATTGCAAGTCAGAAGAGGACAAAAAGAACCCTTGATACTTCTAGAAACGCTGGGTTTATTGTGTCTGGATCATTAAAGGTGCATTATTTAATAGTTGTCTAAAACTTTTGTTAGCTCCTCTTCAGTCAGATTTATGATTTAATTATTCTGTGATTTTCAATTCTGTGGTTTAAATGCAGCCCTGGATAGTTACCAGGATAAACTTTAAAATCAACAGGAGCTGTGCCTGTTTATTCCAGGATTGAAAGGCACTCTGTAGCTCTGACTCTAAGCTGAATAATTCTTGCAAACTTGCAGCAGAGCTCTACATTAATTACTGTTTATTTGTTTGTGTTTGTTTCAGTTCTGAAGTAAAACAAGGAGTGAGAAATAAAAATATCATTGAAACTAAACAGGTTCTAAGTTCTTACTTTGGCAAACGCAAAAAACTCATGTTCTGACACAGAATGTTCCAATTTGCCACAAACAAAACCATTAGGTATTTGAAAGAAAAGCCAAAGAAATAAAGCATTAGCTCTATAAAATATGCAGTAAATTCATGCTTTAGCTGCATAAGTTCAGGGATCAGATTTCTCACCCACATTAGGACTGGCTGAATTCCTTCCTCTCCTACATGCTCAATATCCCTCTAGAACACCCCAGTCTCCAGCCTAGTAGGACGGTTCTAGTTTGGGCTTTCTCTCTAATCACTGTTGGTATTCCTGCATTCCATTAGAAATAAAGATAAATGTGTGTTCTTTATATCACAGTGTGAATGAGGGCAAATTGTTTGGTTACTTTACACCAAGAAAATAAGAGGGCAGGTTTCAGTTCCCTCAGGCAGAAGACAGAATTTAATTTGCATCTCTAGTATTCTGAATATTCCTGAAAAGTCCTAACAAGCTTTGGTTCTTGAACCCTTCTGTCACTGGAAAGCATTATTAAAACCTTTCAATACAGCTGTACTTAATTTGTTATTTAAATTCAGGCAGATTGAAATCCTAGTTTCACCAATTAATATTCACTAGAAAAAAAACCCTACTCAGCTAGTGTTGAGAGGGAGTAAATTCTACCCAGATGATCTTTACAAATCTCTCTAAGTTCAGTTTCAGTGGGAACAGCCTGGTCTTGACATCTTCTTCATCCGCAAGGTCTCTTTCACTATAAAAGTAAGAAAGGAGAGATGATGGCTTTCTTTTTCCCTAAGCAAAAGTCTCCTCTGGAGTTATTTATTTTTCCTGATCCTTTTAGCCCTTTCACTGTTAGTGAAGCTAGAAGGTGCCACCTTGCCATGGGGCCAAGGGGAAGATTGTGATATCATGTTTTAAGATCGCTGGACTATCCTAAATCTATATAGATTTAAAAAACAAAATGCTGAAGCTATAATTGACCTGGTACTAATTTCCTCCACAGTTAGCACAGTTTGTTGCACATTCAAATTTAGAGGCTGGAAAGAACATAATCCATTTTGATAGTGCTATATGACATATTTGAAAACTTCAGTGGAAAGGGCCATTCCCCAGCAATCCATAGTGGCAGGGATCACTATGAACATTTATTTTATATTGCCAGGCAGGATCTGCAAAGAGCACTTAGAAATCAGAGGGATCAGTTTATCTCAGATGGCCTTTGGTTGTTGAAGATTTTTCACTGAAAGAAGTTTAGGTAGAGGAGGAATCCCAAATAGCTTTGCAATCCTTCTGTGCATAAAGAATAATAAGTTTACTAGGTCAAGCAGTCTAATGGAAGAAAAAAGCAAATTCACAGAGTTAGAGGATAATCTAGGTGGGAAGAAATTTTAGGAGGTTGCTAATCCAACATCTTGTTCAAAGCAGAGTCAGCTAGGAGGTCACACCAGGTTGCTCATGGTTTTATCCAGTTTAGGTCCTGAAAATGTGCAATCCCCCAGAAACCTGCTCTATTGCTGGGCCATTCCCACATTGTTAAAGTTTCTATTTCCATGCTTTGAACACTGTCCAGTTGCAACTGAGGTTCATTCTCTCTCAGCCCACCTGTCTCTCTCTTCTTGATGACCTTGTCATAGGTACAAGAAGGCTGTTTGTAGGACCCCTTAATATTTTTCTTATTTAACTTTAGGAAACTTAAAGTTTTCTTCTCAACTTTATTTTAGTTTCCTCTTGTATATGCATATGGCATGTGCTATCATAGAGTGCCTAATTACCTGAACAAATGCCACTTCTTCCTTAAGATTTCATCCTCATTTACCAAAAAGGATGGATGGCATCATACTTAAAGGGTAGAACTTATTAAATTTTTATCCTGGATTGTTCAGCATGTGCCCTTATTCTTTGTTTACAGCACACTCTTAAAATTAGCCTCCTAAGAATGTTTTTCTCATTATCATTAATTCTAGTAGTATTGACTGTAAGACTTGTGCGGGAATTGGAATTTGCATTACACGAAATTGCATAGAATAGTCCTGGTATTTTTAATTTCTTATTAGGAAAACAAACAAATAAACAAATGTTCCTGCAAAACACTTTCAAATTAGAAATTGACCCATTTGTGTTGAGCAGCTCAAGCTGAACAAAGCCATAATATTTAGGTACATGATTTGTTTTCACAATTTCATAACCTCAGATTCCAGGTGGGCTGGAAATTTATTATGCTTATTTTATAAGTAGAAAATTGAAGGTCAGAAAAAAAATTTAGGACAACTGTATATTTTGTATTTCTACACTTAGACAAGTAAGATCATTGTTAGAGAGTCCTGGGCCCTTGTGCTCTTCTGAATAAAGAGGTGAACACTTAAGGAGACTGTTGCGGTGTGTTTTGTATTTTCATGTTTTGTTTTTACCTATTTTTCATATGTAAGTTCCGTAATGGTTTTTCCTAAGTTCCCCCCTGTATTTCTCCCCATTTGGTATATCTCCCACCTTGGAAATCCCCTGCCTTTGTTCTCCTCGGTTACAGTTTTCCTGTCAATCATCTGTTGCCCTCCTCCTAGTGCCTGTCCCTCTCCAGGAAGCCTTTCCCCTTTTTCCCAGAGACTTTGGAGAGGCTCGGTCCCGGATTGGAGCAGGCTGGGAAATCCCCCACCCCTCGTTTCCCATTCGTTGTCTGTGTGCCATCCCCACTCCCCTGATTGGTTTTCCCTCTTGTGTCCGCCCCCTTCTCCTGGTCCCTTATAAGCCATAACCCCGCCCCTCGCGGGGACTTGTGGCTCGCCTGCATGCAGAGCAGGTGACAATAAACACCATCTTGTCACAAAGTCTCCTTCTTCTTACCTTCGTCGTAGCCTCACCAACAGCTCTCATGCAGCTCTGGCCTACTGGGGGGTGGTGGCTGGTCCGCCTGCTGCTGCCTAACCGGATCTGAAATGATTCCCAGCCAGGGCAGCCGGGACTAGCTGGAAGCCACTTTCCAGCAGGCACAGGAATCATTTCAGGAGACTATGATACTCGACAAAGAGAATGGAAGGGACTTTTAGTTTTCTGTGTTAATCTCTGAGGATCTTCACAGCATCTTGACTTAATTACATTTCCAGCTGCTTTGGAGAACAAAGTGCAGCTCATACATCTGCTGGGAAGGAGAGCTGCCAAAAGTTGACACTCTACATACGAGTCCAGAACAAGACTAAAAATAAGTGATGGTTTACTGATTTGATTAGTCTGCTCCCAGACACAGTAGGTTTTGAAGGAGAACACACAAAGGGGGCCAGTATCTCTACTCAGAACAGGAATCCATATCCCCTGCAGTGGTGGTGACATGTGGCAGAGCATGGACTGCAGCTCCCCAGGAGCATGTATCCCTGAAACATCAGATTTAGCTTTTAAGGGTGGAAGCAATTCTGTCTCTGGAGGCTGTAGAGTTACCAAGGGCCTCTCACCAGAAGCCCAGTTTAGACGTGCTCCTTGCTGGCAGCACATGGGTGCTGTGAAGATGTTCAAAACCCAACTGGACACATCCCGGGGAACGGGTTGTAGCTGACACTGCTGTAAAGTGGGGACTAGATGATCTCCACGGGTGCCGTCCAACCTCAAGTGGTCAGTGATTCAGGGATCCTGTGACTTTTTATCTCTGAATCTGAGATTTCTCTGCAGTTTCAATAAACTGTCTACAGGCAACAAAAATGAGTGGTGCTTGCTTTCTTTACAGCTCTTCCTTTCTGTCTCCCTTTAACAATATGCTCAGGAATCTCTTATTTGTGGTCTTCAGACTATTCATTGGTTTTTTGGGGGTTTCTCCATATATTTTGAAGCATAGATCCTGAACATTATCACTACTCAGGACCTGTGTGGAGTTATGCTCAGGCTAGAGTAAGGTGTCTACAGAGACCATAGTCCCACCTGTGTTCTCAGTAACAGATGGTGGGAAAACAGTATCATAAGGTCATGCTACCCCTGCTGGACCTTCATTCCACCAGCTTCCTGCAATGTGGCAGTTGTCAGGTTTTTTACCTGAGTGTTTATGGTTTTTAATGATCTTTTTACCCATGCATTTATCAGCCAGTTTGAACCAATTTACTTTTCTGGATTCCATAAAATCCTGTAGCAATCATTCTACAACACATTTTTGACTGCATCTATTTGCTTTAAAGTTGCTGCTTAAGTTCATTTGTTTATTCCTGTGTTGTGACTGGTGAACAATCACTCCCTCTTCCTATCCTCCATGATGCTTATGGTTTCATGCACTCTTAAAATATTCATCTAAGGAGTCTTTCTGTGCTAAAGCATGCTAATCTGTCTACTTAAAAAGCAGCTGTTTCATACTCCTGCTCATCTTAGCCATCTCCTACTGTTTATTCTATTAGACATATCCATGGGCTGGGAAGACAGCACTGTGCGTGATGCTTAAGATATGAACAGACAGTAGCATAAAATTTTTAATATTTTTTTAATATTATTCTTTCCCTTTTCTAAAAATGTATAATGTTTTGTTTTATCTACTGAGCAGACACCCTCCTGGGAAAATTCACATTTCTTCCATGATCCATTTCCTGAGATGTAAGAACTGATCTCGTAGAGCCTAATAGTAGATAATATCTAATTAGAGTTGTTTTTATCCATGTGTTTATATTCATCTACATTAAAATTTATCTACAATTTTCAATTTTGCTAGACCTGTGGCTTTCCTACAGCAATACCCTATTTTCTAAGGCAGTGCTTCATCCACTCTTTCTGGCTTTGCTGTGCTTTGGTTCTGCTACCTCATCATGATGTATTTGTGGCCTGCCTGCAGCTGCCTTCTTATGAGTAAATCATTTGTGGCATGCTTTTGGTGTTAAATTAAAATGTTTCATCTGCATCTTTATCATATGTACCTATCCTAAGTAACCATCTCATCAAAATTTTTGTCACTAACCTATTCCAACTACTTAGGCTAGAGATAATTTCAGCCAGTTAATTATATTTTAAAAATCAAATTTCATTGCAAACTCATGTCTATTGAAAAGCATACTGTAGTCAGACCATGAATAATATAATCCACAAAAATAGATGTATATGATCATTTGTTCAAGCATGGTTCCTGTCTAGTATTGTAGTCTCAGAGAACGCGGAATGACTACAAAAAAACCCTTGTCATAAACAATTATATTTACCTGTACTTCTTTAATGGGCCATGTATCCTTCTATTGTAAGCACTGGGTTTTTCAGACACCTTGCTATATATGCATGCTTTGTAGATTTTGTAAGTCAAATAGCCTTAATGAAAGCAACTGTTCTTTTTAGGTCAATTAAAGTTTTGCCCTACTCTCAGGTTTTTGATTCTGTAAATCATCCTTATACCAAAGCTTTGATGTCTTTCTTTTTTCTGTAATAGCTTGGCATTCATTATCTTGGTGCTTTCAAATAAAATCTCAAGAATACTGAAAGCCTTGTCTCACAATAAAGTCTAGAAATACACTGTTCTGATTCTCCAGGACTATTTTTTGTAGGATCTTGTTCCTAACAATAGTGCCAGGAATAATAGTCCCCATTTTCACCTGAAAGCAGATCACATTTTTAATCAGATTCACAGGACATAACATACCTCTTGACTGAGCTTCATTGCGCTGTCAAAATGCTCTGAGTGTGTCTGCAAGCACTAATTCTTTCCCCACTTGGCGTTCAATTTGCAAATCATACATTTGTAGCTGAAAAAAACCAAGCTTTATTCTTAGTGGCAGCAGAATGGTTTGCCAGGCCCCTTTTGGCACTGTCAACATGTGGTTTATGGTCAGTGTCAGCTAATAGTAGCCTGCCATAAATAAAAACATGAAACATTTTTCACTCATGGACTGAGACCAAAGCCACTTTCTTTATTTTCATTTATTGGAAGTTTGGTTTTACTTTATTCCTATGATGATTACCCTATTGGGATTTTTAAGTTTTAACCACACCATTGTAAAGGATTGTGCAATGCTTTTCTTAGAGCCATCAGTGAACAAATTTGTTTTGCATTTATCATCATAGCAACTCCTGACTGAAATCTCATCAACCCTTTTAATCTCTTCCTTTTTTTGAAGGGCCAGAATGAGTGTTTTGTCTCTTTCAAGATACCAATTTACTACAGCCTGGTTCAGTAAGCATAGAAAAAAAACCCCTTATATTTACCATTTCTCCTTGTTTCCAGATAAGAGAGTTTTGGAGTAAACACATACCATCTAAATGAAGGGTCCTTTTTCTGCACTGAATTGCACCTGCCTGGACAGTTATTGATTCTTCTTTTTGCTGTGTGGTTCTGTGTGGCAGCCCCTAGGCCACCACACAGAATATTGTTCTCCCATGGACAGTGTGAAGCCTTTAGGTTGATTCAGGTTGTACTGATCTCCCTCTGAGATGTCTCCTAGAAAGACTTCTCTCAGCTCATGGTGACCAGAGTGTGTCAAATCTATGAGCCTCTGCAACATTCTGTTAATGTATTACTTCTCATTGGTTAGTTCCCCAGTTCCTGGTTTTTACTCCCATTGATTGGTTCTTTTTTGATCCTCTGCCTGATTGGTCCCTCTCCCAATTCCCTTCCCTACTGGCCGAGTTGTAAAACCCCACCCCCTGGCTTCCCAATATCATCCCTGCTCCCCGGAGTTCTCTGATTCTTCCCCCTTTGGACTTGGCTGAATAAAGAAGCTCTCCTGAGGACAGGAAGACTGTCTCGTGGCTTTATCTCCTGCATCACCCACAGTGGCAACCACAGCCCTGCTGCATAGGCAGCAATCTCAAAAGAGCTCATCACTCTGAGTGCCTGTGCCACATAGAGCATCTTTCTAGAGACAATTCTTGCGAGGAAGGTCGTGGCACCTTTCCATCTCCCTGGACCGTGACAGTTCTGAATCAAACAGCCTACTTCCCTGTATTCTTGCCTCAGGAAGCTTTGTGGCATTGCTGGGATTTTTCAAGTGGAGTACATAGAAGATAGATGTGAACTTCCCTCTCCTTTAAACAGAATCTTGTATTGTGCTTGACAAAGCAAGTTCCCCTGCTATCTCCAGTGAAGGCATCTGTTGGATGAAACCAAGAGGTTTGGCACATTTCTCATGTGGTCTTTACTATTAAATGAATGTGTTTTCTATACTCTGTAAAATGGAGTGTAAACACATCACACAAGAAAGAAACTGGGAAGAGATAATGAAAAGATATTTCTGTCATAATATTCCTTTTGCTTTTTCACACACACAAGTATACAAAGTCGACACCAGAGGAACAAATAAAAAATCTGCTGCAAAGTCATGGTAAAGCGAGCTGCAGACTTGCAGCAGGAGAGTAGCTCATGGCAAGAGGAGATGGGCAGCAAAGCCTAAAAAGCCAAAAGCTGGCTGGTGAGTGAGCTCAGCAGGAAGTAAAATGTGCCATTCCTGGAGAAGGGCAGTAATGCTTCAAGGCACATGAGGGACACTGACACAGAGCTCTCTGATGCTACCCTCAATATAAGCACTGGATTATGGCACCCTCCTTTTGGAAAGGTTCCTCCTTATGGAAAGGTTTCCTCCTTTCCATAAGATTGTTGCTGGGTTTTTTTTCCTCAGAGCAAATGTTTGCTTTTGGCACCACCTTGGCTTCTGCTGCCCATATTAGTACTGTGTCCCATTAGGTCTCAGGCTTACTGTCCATTTGTCATCACTGTCCTATGAGGCTTGTTTGAGCTATCAGTACGGTGGTCTCTGCTCCTCTGTGTATGTACCACAGAAATGAGCTTTGTATTTTCTTTTCCATATGCTTAACATTGGCAGTGCTGTTTGGCAAAGGATACCCAACTTTTTGTGTTATTTCCTTGTGGAATTTTATTTTGAGCTCTTGTATAGTTTTCTATCCTGGGTCACTATTTTTATATATCTTGCTGGGTTTAGGTGTCCTAAAGAATGTAATTTTGGTCAGGTGGGCTCCTTTCCTTGTGAGAATCTAATGGCTTTGTTCAGAGGTTAATTTTGGAACCTCCACAAGAGTCCTGAGGCATTCTGTCTTGCATGTAAATTCAAATTTATCATTTAATATGTGGTTTTGTTAGTGCCACATACCTTCCAAGCTGCAACCTTTAGCTGTCAGCCTTTGTTCAACTATTTTTTCCTTCTTTTTACTTCTTAGTGTATTGAAACCTGTTTCTCTGAGGCTTCATCATCATATGGAGATAAAGACAAGAAATGTCAGAGGAAATCGTCAAAGTAAAATTATGCAAAATCAATAGGTATGCTATTGTTTCTGTAACATGTATGAAATGAACGTGGTACTACACTGCACTGACTGTACATAATTTTAGCTTTCCTGACTTTTTTCAATTACTATTGCTCAGACTTTTCCTAAAATTACCACTTTCAGAAATTCGAAATATGACTAATATCAGCCTGCAGACTCTGACATCTATGAAGAAACATGTCTAAAGAAAGGGCTGATTTTTAGTAGAAATTGTTTTTGTCTATGAGCTTTTTAAACATTGACAGGATCCTGCTGTCTCTTTTTACTGTCCCTTAAAATTGTATTTCAATAAACTTCTTTGTCTAAGACTGCAAGATAGAAAGAAAATTTAATTTTGACCTACCAAGTGATGCTGAAAGAATGTTTCCTGTGTGTGAACATAGAAAGAATATATTTGTTGCCTGCTTTCTCCTCCAATGCTGACTTAAATGACCCACCCCTCCACCTTAGCATCTTAGCAGAGAATATGAATCAGTTTCTTTGTCTGAAGGGCAGTCATGTATTTTCCATCACTCAGCACCACAGTTTGCCACTTCATAAAGCTACACATGCTGACTTGAAATACAGAATTACAGAACAGTTGGGTTAAAAGGAACCTTAAAGATTATCTAGTCCAACCTCCCCTGCCATTGGCAGGGACACCTTTCAATACATCAGGTTGATCAAGACCCCATCCAATGTGTCCTTGAACTTGTCCAATGATCATAGAATCTTAGAATGGCTTGGGTTGGAAGGGGACTTTGTAGATCATCTTGTCCCAAGCCCCTGCCATGTGCAGGGACACCTTCAACTAGACCAGGGTGCTCAAAGACCGTCCAGCCTGGCCTTGAGCATCTCTGGGGTGAGGCATCCACAACTGCCAAGAGTGGGCAACCTGTTCCAGTACCTCACCACTCTCACAGTAAAAATCTTTTTCCTAATATCCGAATTTAAACCTCCTGTCTTGCAATTTGAACCCGTTCTCCCTTGTCTTGTCACTAAATGCTCTTGTAAATAATCTTGCCCCATCTTTCCTGTGGGTTCCCTCCAGGTACTGGAAGGAAATGATGGGTCATTCAAAGTTTCTTTGGGCAAGCTGTATGCTTCCATTCTTACTCCAAAGACCCTAGTATTCATATTTAATCTTTACTGGTGCTTTTCATTGACTTTAGTAAATCAACTTTCTTATTCAGGCTGGAAGCTTTTCTTCAGAGGAGGGCTCACGTGTCAGTTAGTTCTCCCACACGGACCCACAAAGACCACTTCCATACAGCAAACCTGCACTGTGACCAAAACCCTCCTCTAGCTTTTGCAGAAAAACAGGCCTTGAACAACACTAGGAGAAGATACTCTAACTCTCCACAGCACCTATTAGTGGAAGAAAACCTTCCTACCCTGTGTTTAACCACTAAATAAGAACTTTGCAACCTGACACCCTTTACCACTGAGAATTTCATATTCTGCAAACACCCTCACAGCTTCCTTGGGAGTGATGTTCAGCAATTGCAGCACACTACAAGGTCTCCCAGGCCAGAGGACTCCCTAGCACACACAGGCCTGGGGCTGTCACTGCACTGCAGGACTGCACTGTAGATAGTGCCAGCTGGGAGCTCTGGGCACAGATGGCTCCCAGATACCATGTCCTACGCACTGGTATGGCTGTTTGCACTTGGTTTGTTCTGTTAGAGAATGTTTGATTTTTTCTGCATATCTCCCTTGGAAATCAACTGTTTCCATTTCACACATCAGCCAGTCTTCTAAGCCACAGGTAAAGAGTCAGTGATTGATTGTGAGCTGCCATGGCCTCCTCTCAATGCATTATTGTTTGAACATCTGCCTCTTTAAAAAAACCCTGCTTGCTCTAATTGCAGCTTTGGGCAGCATCTTGGCACAATGCACTCTTGAGGTTTGATTGACTGTTTTGTCTATTTTCATCTTCTTTGGAATGATTTTGCACCTTTTTGAGGAGGATGGCATGGTCTTTGGAAACATCTCAAATCCCTGCCACACAAATTAATGCTAAGACCAGAGGGTGAGACATTCTCCCCTCCCAAAATTTCTGAGTGCTCCTGTTGGCTGGATAAGCTCAATCTCCTTGTACGCAGTGGAACGGAGCCAGCTGACACCACTTGTGAATCTGGCGCCTTGCATTTTGACAAAAATACTGTTTCATGCGGAATCTATTTTTACCTCTAAGAAAGGAGTCCAGGAACTGCAATCACAAAGGGGTTTTACAAATGAATGTATAATTTCGAGCCTCAAAACCACTGTTCAGAACTTCATCCTGGATTAGATATTGCATGTTCCTGGGAGCACTCTATCCCAATATGCTGAACAGCTGATGCCTTCTTCTTAAACGCGTGCAACTAGACCTCTGCATGAGGTGCACTAGGGCTGAGCAAGCCTACCTGAGGAATACTTCACTGATTAGGCTTCCCAAAATGTGTGTCAAGATAGTGGATTCGGACCCCTTAGTTGTCATCGTCCTCACTTGTTCAGCACTTCTGTGATTACCCTTGGTACTGGACATCTGTGAGGGAGATATGACTTGCACCTGAGACCACCATACTCAACTGCACAGGGCACAGTGGAAATATTTATATTTCCTATGGGTCTTGTTCTGCTTACCTGGAAGAAGACAATTCGCAGTAGTGCAGAGAAATAATGAGGATGAAATTCTTGTCCCTGGTGAATTAGAGCATCCCAGCAGATAGGGGGATAAAAGGACATCAATTTAAGTATAAAATAAAATTACAGTGATATTTAGGCTCTCCCTCAGGTAGATAAGCATATTGATTACTAGCCTGTAAAATATTCATTGCCAGTCCTGGATTCAGTCACAAGTATGTATTCTCTCTTAGCAACTATAAAAGATCTTTCTTTTTCATTTTATTTTATTTTATTTTATTTTATTTTATTTTATTTTATTTTATTTTATTTTATTTTATTTTATTTTATTTTCCATAAGTGGAGTTGTATTAATAGATGAAGAATAGCATCAAATTATGGGGAGCTAGAAACTAACTGCAGCATGATTTTAAAATGGTGACATATCTTGCATGAATCTGTATTTCAAAACAACGTTTGACACGTATAATTTTGAGTCGGGTAGCTTACCAAGAATTCTTTTTCCCAGAATTTAAATCCATTTTTCTTTGTTTACACTGAAAATATTCTACACTCCCCAAGTATAGAAAGCTACTCTAAGTATAAAGCCTTGAAGTTGCAGATTTTTCTTTTCTGTCAGTTCTAGCAGTTAGAGACTCTTATTTATGACTTTAATATAAATTTCTTCCCTAGTGTATTTGTCATTGAGGCCTTGTCGAAATTCTTGTTTTAAGTCATAAAATTTCTTTATTCCCAAAGGCGTTATTCTCTGTCAGAATTTTGTCTATTTTCACCCCTAAAAATGAAACTTGAGGTTTTCCTCTGATCCTGTGTTAATTTTTTTCATCTTTAGAATTTTTTTCAGTGACTGTGATGTCTCTTGGATTTTATGCATGCTCCTTATTTTAAACTTAGGATGAACCCAAAGACTCCTGTTTGTCTGAGAGACTGGTGGGATGGACAAGAAAAGATTTGTACCCCTCATTTCTGAAACTTTGGACTGGAGAACAGAGAATGATACCTAAGTACAAGCTGCTAATGCAATTTGAGATAGCAGATGGCTCAGATGACTCAAATGTCCTAGGGCATTTCAACTCTATGGCCCTTGCAATGACACTGAATGTCTACACTCAGGTAACTGATTCCCACCTCAAGGATGGGTTTAAGACACTTGAAGTGTTAAAATGGGAAATAGTTAGGGTCAGGATGATGTAAACGACCTGGAACCTCTGAAATATATCCACATCTTAGGTGTTGTATGCCAATGCCATATCTGACTAGATATATATCAGGTACATTTTTTAAAGCTATAATTATTGCTAAGATGCTGAAGATAATGTCCACCAACCAACTTTTATTCCCAAAGAACTAACTAGTTTGTCCTATTTCCGTAGCATATGCCTTAAGAAAAGTGAACAGATTAAATAATTTTTAACAGCTTAATTTTGCTCCTAGGGGAATGTTGAAAACTTCTTTTAAACATCACTCCCATCTATCAATATGCAGCACATGACAGGAATGACAAGTTATCACAAAAGTAGCAGTGGGAAGATATTATTCAATAAACATTTATGCAGCAGAACAAATTCTGAAAAGCATTTTTCCTGTGTTTTCTGTGTTGTGAACTTTTTTCTGGAAAGGTGTGAATGGCCTCCTAACATTGAATCACAGCTAACAAAATTACTTGTAAAGTAATTGATTCAATTGGACTTGAATGTCTTTTTTCCTTAATTCACCAAAAGTGTGGTTTATTTCATGGAGGGAAAGGGAAGGATTTGTAGGATAAGGGGTTTCTTCACAACGTGGCTAAGGTTAAAGCTGTTGATGCCTAGCACACAAATGTACATGGACTGAAAAGCAGAAGCTACTGGCCTTGACAGAGCTGAAGTCCCTTTCCTGTGGCTACCCATGATGTCTGGCAACCATCATTCAGTGCCAAGCCTGCAAATGGTGTTGAAGAACTCAGGAGGTTCTCACAGTGCAACATTAACCACAAAGACAATGATTTATTTTGCATCATTCCCAAAGATTGTGTTGATATGTGACTCTGTTGTGACCTTTATTGGATTTTTTTCCTGTTAGATGGTAGTATTCAAAAGTAGATGAAGGAAGTATGTGAGTTTGGATGATGTGAGTTTGAAGAACGAGGCAGGAGAAAGGAGAGTTACAGTCAAAGATGAAAGAGAAATATTGAAATTCTGTTGAAAAACATCTAAAATAAGTTCCCTCCCAGAATTAAAATAAAAAAATAAGGCTGGTTTTAAACTTTTTTTAAATAAGTTGTTTGAATGGTTCACTCTTACTTGTGGGACATGTCAAGTTCTTAAGTTGCTGATATTTGGGGATAGTTAAAATTTCTTTATGTTATGAGGCCAGATTAATGTCAGCTCATGTCTGTACTCTTGTAGGTACCAAATCGTCTTTCAGAGTAATTTTTGGAGTTACTGAAAACAGTGTATCTATATACAGGTATTTATATACCTGTATCTGTAAACAAGTATAAGGAGAAATGACAAAGCTCAATAATAAATAAGATTTATGATTATTTATTGTACCTGATGGTCTGGGTGCCATACAAATACTATGTGTTTAGTAACAACTCAGCACTTAACTCCTAAACAGGTTTCAGAAATAGATATCATAACCCTATTCTTCATCTCAAGAGGTATGATTGCCTACTTCAGGTTTTTCTAGTGGCAGCAAAATTTCCAAACACATATTTCTGTTTCTAAATGTCAGGGTGAAATGGTCAGCCAAGTTCATCTGCAATTACACGCCGTGAAAAGACCTATACTATCACCTAGGTCAGGAAAAACACTCCAAATTTAATACATTACTCAGCCACAGCCCTGGCAGAAGAAATGCACATCAGCTTCTATCAATTCAATCGGTGGAGTTTCTTAGTGCAAAACAAGCAAGCAATTGTGGCAGCACAGCTTTAGCTTTAGATATCTATTTTAACCAGCAGCAGAATATTTTGGTGAAAACACTTGAATACACTTTGAAGACAGTGATCTTCTTGACTTCTAAAAGAGCTGTCATATAATTTCCTTTTTTTTAACAGTACTTATTTATATTTTAAAAGGCTTCAATTAGCCTCTCTTCTTTGAGTTACACTCAAATAATTTTCACCAAAAAATTATTAAAAATACTTAAGTCTTCTTAATTTTGTTATCAGTCTGAAGTCTGATAACCACCTCAAACACAGAAGAGGGGAAGCATTTGACACCCTTACAGAAAATTACTAGAGGTTGTATAGTAATAATATCCAGAGGACACTTTAAAGACTCACCAACAAATTTCCTTAGGTAAATCTTTTTCCTTCAGAACAGACATTGTAGGTTTATTTTGAAACCATTGAGATCATGTTTTTGCTTTCAGTAGAAAAGCTATAAAGACATATTTTGTGTAAGCAAAACCCATAAAAATTCCCAGCACTAGGTTATTTCTTAATGCCTTGAAGGTACAGTGGGGAAAGAAAAGGAAAATAAAGCTAAGGAGGGAAAAAAGTCATCTATATCATGCTGTACCCAGTAAATATTGCAAGGTTAGATTCCTCAGTTTGCTGTAGTCATCCTGCTACAGAGCTCTGTGTGTTATGGATCCTGCAATGTTTCCCACTTCTACTGATGCAGGCACTTTTTGGATAGCTGACATTTTTGCTGCCATGGGAGCTGGAAAGAAACTCTGCAAGCACTAGCTGTAATTTCTTTACAGACAGAACACATCCCCCTCAAAAAAGATATTAATCTATCCCTTAGTGTAATTCCCTATTTTAAGTAAAAGTTTAGTTCTTCCTCATAAGAAGTCACCAGAATATGATTTAAGTAATCATAAACTTCAAACATTTTAGTATGAAGTATATTCTTATGTCTTAGGACCAGAACATTGTGCTCTTTTGCCATTCTGGATGAAATCTCATTTCTTGAAACAGATCGCTATTTTGCGGTTCAGTTCAGGAGGAAGAAGAATTCCTATACTGAGCACTTCTTTGTTCTAAAAGTGTTGAAATAGTCCATGAAGTAAGGACTTAATCAGCATTAATGAAGACAACCATAGTCTTCAGTCATTAATAACTGAAGCTATAACTTCATGATATAAAAAAATGAAAATTGTCCTTGCACAATAAACTTTAACAAATAGATGTTCAAAATCCAGAGGAAACAGTAAAATGCATTGAGTGGTTAAACAGACTGACATTTGGTATTTTCTGAGTATCCATTAAAATAAAGGGTCTAAATAAAAACTTGCAGATTGGAACAATGTATTCCAGATTCTTTCTTGGTCGAAAAGGAAAATACAAATTGAGCACACCATTTTTTTTCATGAGAAATGAAAATGCAGGAGTCCTCTCCCTGCGGCAAGGACAGGACAATGCCTAAGACAGTCACACAGGCTTCTATCTGGTAGAAGAAGATACACCTAGTTGGGGATGGCTTATCAATAGAAAAGGAATGAAAGAGTTGACTGGTAATGTGAGTATATGAGGGTGTCCTCTTCTGCTGGTTTTTCCAGTTGGAAGGCTATGCATCCTGATTTGGAGCTAGCCTGGCATCTGGAACCAATTCAAGAGAAGCATGAAAAGCTTTGAGGAAAAGTCAGTTCTAACCTGACTGCTATTTCTGAAGAAAACAGTGCCTTTGATTGCTACCAGCTCACTGGCTTTACGTCCACAGGGGCTGTCTGTAGCCCTCACTAACTGTTCTAAACAAAAGATTTGCAATGCAGAATAGGGAGCAAAAGAAATTGGAACAACAAACCCAGAAATGCAGTGTGTTGAAGACCCAGTGCTTCAAGTAAGCAATTAAAAATCCAAATTGAACTCCTCCTAGGAAGAAAACTCACAATTTGCACAGTCAGTTTTATTCACTGTCATGAGGTTCCTCTGGTAGCCCCTCAAAGCCACCTGCCATAGAACAGGGATAGTGGGTTATGTGGCATTCCCTTGGCATGTGGGTTTTTCAGGTTTTTCATTTGATTATACTCTCCATTCTTTATAAATAAAAAGGCTGTACATATTTTTAACAAGAATGCTAATATGTGTGTGCATGTGTTATGTATATAATAATGTGTACATACACTAAATTATAATATATAATGTATATCATACTAATTTATCTACTATATATGAGATGTGAAAAGCATTGCATAATTCTAGAAAACTGTCAAAACCAACCTTTGAATCACTGCTGATTATTGTTCAATGGTTTAAAAAGTTGAGTGACATTTTTCTTCACCCCCTTTTGTGGATGGATGCTATCCCTAGGCAAGGCACCTGTTAGATGTCACTGTTATCAGATGGATGGCTTATTTCTTAGTGTGCACAGGGCCAGGCATCCAACCTCTAAGCAGGAGCTGCAGAGGAGCAGCCTTCCCAAGCTCAGTGCTTCATGGAGGCTGCAGAACATCTGCAAGGTGATGACAGGTTATGCAGAGACAGGCACATTCTCTCCCTGGTGCTCCTCACCTCTTTCCACGCATGCATCCATTTGTACCTCTTCATTAAATCATTACCATTCCCAGCATAAAGACCTGGGAGGCTCAGGATGCTTCACATTTGGACATTGTGTAGTATGTTATTGCAGATAACTTTGAATGTCTACAGATGCATCTCAACTCTATTCCAATGGCTATGTAGATGAAGAGAGCACCCCCCCCATACAGTTCTGGAAAGAGTGGGAACAGTCCATGAAAACAGAGGAATTTAGGCAACTTGGCTCTCAGAGATATTTCACTGAAGGCCTGATTAAGGACATGCTGCCAGTAAATTACATCTCTGGCAATCTTTAGTACTGTTTTGCAGCACAGTGGCAGCAGGCAAAGGACACTGTTCCCAGCTGGAGATGACAGAGAGGCTCTCTCAGATGACACAACACCTTTTTCCTTCCTCTTTCCTTCTGCAGAAAGGGAAAACACAGCTGTCAGCTTGTGATGCAAATCCAGGTCCCAAGCCAGGTCCTCCCCCACCTCCAGCATGGTGTGGCTGGCAGTCAGGATCTAAATGAAGAGTCCTCACCACTGCATTTCCCTGTCCCAATCAAAGCAGGGAGTATATCCATGTATTCTGTCACTCCTGGGCCACCAGGCTCCTCAGAAATGAGATGCCTTCTTTCTAAATATGGAAATAGGAGAAAATGAGAGGAAGGGAGAAGAAAGGAGGAAGAAGATGGGCTTCTGTAAATACTGTCCTTTCTTCTGGGCTTGAAAATAAGTAGTGTCTACAATTTGCACAAACTCAGAGTGGTAAAGGCAGGGAGCTCTGCCCACAGACCTGCCCACAGCCTCCCATCCTTTGTGGATGGCAGTAGTGCTTTTCTGATAGAGGGTGGAAGGGTTGGTCAGGGCAAGTTGCTTGCTGTGTTTGCAGAAAGACATGGATAATATTTAGAAAGTAGAAATGGCACCACAGTTAATAAATACTTTCACTAAATCTTTCACTATTATTTAAATATTTTGAAAGTTTAGTAGTTGTTTAGTGCAAAAAAGCTGTGGAGAACCGGTGCCATGTTTAACATCAGCAGGGATTTGGATGGGAATTACCAACAGAAAGTTATACTACCTTTGAAAATAAGTTTGGTGCCAGACACAACAAAGGTTTCTATCATTGCGGCAGAAAAGAAAGATCAATGAAGTATGAGAAAATACTGGAAATTAATACTTATATGTAGGAAGATTAACTGGGAAGCCTAAGAAACAAATTACTATGTTTCCTTCATCTTAACTTGCTATTCCATATCTTGTATTTTCATTTAGAGAAATTAGGTATAGTTTTTTTATATTTAGGCCTTACTTGGAGATGATCTCAGAACATTTTTAAGGGAGTGGTTTTCTACTTGTAAATTAGTCTTATTTGGATATCACACCTATGTGACAGTGAACATTTTTTTTATTTAATAGTCATGAAAGAACACTCATGATGTAGAAGAAACTATGCTGATATTTCTTCTATGCCCTTTAGTACCCATTAAAACCCCACTGGAATTGGTAGAAAAAGGTTTAAATGTCTTTCTGCTTTTTATTAACCTTTCAATAGATGACTATATTTTCCCCAGAAATATTTTGTTTAGTGTTGAACTTCTTTTTCATTTGTTTAACTGTATGGGATAAACTAGGGTTCAATGTGAAGAACATTTCTAATGTGTGGAGAAATTATATTAATATGATATTAACATCTGTCTTTCCTTATTAACAGTAGTTTCTAGAATTTGAATGTGGAGGGCTGGTGTATTTTATCGTTGTGTTTTTCATTGAAGGAGACTTAATATATGTAAAAAAGGCTGCATAATAAGACTAATCATTAAGATATGTTTTGATGCAATGAAAACTCCATAATTACAGTATCCTAATCTGCTGTTTACACATTACACTGCTGTCACTTACATCAGTGAGGTGTCATATATTCAAGATGTTTCATGGCATGGAAAAACAGACTTGACTTATTTTTTAGTTCTTTACTTTCACAATAAACAAGTTTTCTAGAACTGGGCAAGTGGGTCCAATGATCTTCATGCCCTTTATATCTCTAAATCAAATTTGCAAATTGGGTATGATAACAGGGCTTATAAGATAAAGAAGATTACGTACTTAATAGAGTATGACACCACATTTGCCAATTAGCTGTCTTTTTAATTCACTGTAAAAGGAGGTGGCTATTTCCAGGGACTTGTTCTTCTCTAATTGGAATCCAGTGTTCATGAAGCATAATTATCTGTTAGAGCAACTGCATTGACGTCCTTCATTTAGTAAAATCCCTGTTCTTCAAATATGCAGGCAAGTGTCACAGTTCCGTCAAATTCTGTGGAATAAGCGACACATGCTGCTTTGAAAAATGCAAAATTCCAGTAAAATCAACTAAAAATAAATTTTAAAAAGCACAGTGAAGTATTTAATCTCAGCAGTAGAAAATTTTTCTTATTAAAATTTTTTTTCAAAATTCAGATATTTGTTTGCTTCCCACCAGAGCTGAGGAATGTCAAGAAAATTTATCTTTTGTATGTGAGAAATCAGTGACTGATGGATAACATAAATGACTGTTTGAGAACTAAATTCAGAGGTAGATGAAATTATACACTCTCTGCCAGTTAACTGAGTGCTTCTGTATATAATAATTACCAAAGAGTTTCAGTTTTTAATTTTATTTTAACAAAAACAAACCCTTCTATTCTGCTTACAGTTGATAATTAAACCACTAGCAGAACATGTTTTTATTAAAATAGTGCAGCTCTCTTCAAATGCTTTGCAGATTCTTGTCTTTTTTACTCATTTTTCATTTATGTGAGGAAAAAACGGGTTGAAAGGCTCTGGCAACATCAAAATAGGTCATTTTGACATCCTTGAATGAAAGTCTTACGGGTTTTTTTTCTTGCAGTGGCTTTTTACTTTGGGTTTTGTGTTTCATATAGATACATGCGAGATGGGTGAAAATCTAAATTGGAAAGAATTGATCCATCTGAAACTATGTATTTTTCTTTTTGCTGAACACATTAATGTTCAAGTTTTCCAGAACTGGGATCAAAATATCTCTAGAAAATTCTACAGTTTAGAAGGATTTTCATTCTTCACATAGTTCTAGTTTTACCTTAAGTTACAGAGCAGACACATTACCAGAGTTACAGATAAAATGGCCTTTAATAACTCTCTGATGTCTACCCTTGAAATGTGAAGAGACATGAAAGCTTTAAGACAAGCAGCTTTTGGGTGTCAGCTTGAAATTCAGAGACACTTCTCTCTGGTGGCTCCATTTAGCAATTCTTGAAAAGTAGAACTGAAACAAAAGAATTACATTGTCTGAGTATTTTCTTCAAACAACTCTTATCCACCCTGCCAAGGAGATGGAGAAGCTCTTCTGGAGAAAATTAACTCTTTAAAACCCGAGAAAAGTTCAAGTCTTGCTTTACCTTTCAAAATTTCCTGCAAACCATGCAGAGGTCATTGGCTTGTGCAAAGTGAGTCTTCACTGTCTCAGATTGGTTGCCCATGGTTCTCTGCCAAGTTACCCTTGCATCAGCAGAGAAAGGGAAGCAGAAGTAGGTGAAATTTAAGGATGTTATTCTAAAAATGGAGACAAAATAAACAAAGGTCTTAGGCTTTGGGAAGGCAAGATTGTGTTTTTCAGAGGTGGCACAATGGGTTTGTCAGGGACCAGATTTCCCAAAGAGATCCAGATCCCCTGACCTCTTGCCCACAGTAATGGCAAGTTATGGTCCAAACTGTCACCAAGTCTGATCTTGTTTTTCAGTTGGCTTCAGCTGATTGCATGCACCTAGTACTTCCCAGAAAAGGTCTGATGCCAGCCATAAGGAAGGAAGATGAAAAGCTTCCTACTCAGTTGCTGTCATGACCTGCTACCTTGCCTCTCCTATATGACAGCCAAGAAGAGGAATAAGATAGTGTTGGTGGCAGAACAGCTCTGAACAGTTTTAAGTTTTTTACCATTATGATTGCTACAGTTGAGGAATGAACTTGATGCCTTCATCCTAAACCTTTTCAGGGATGCTTCTGTGGAAGCACTTCTGAGTCAGCACAGGTCAACACAGACCACGGCCAACAATATGACACAAAGAGAGTGTTGATGTTCTGCTTGATGTTGTGGTTTCCCTAGACCTACATCCAGTGCCAGCAATGGGTAGTCTTGTGTGCAACATTAAAAATGAGAAGCAAACTTGCACATTCTCCAGCTTTTAAAACACTGAAAGCCTAACCCTCTTGCTGTGGCAGCTGTTCACATTCACCGAGCATGGGCAAGGGGAGGGGATGACATGCCCATGCAGGATAACTGGCAGGGCTTTTGGAAGTAACAAATGACAGACAAGGCTACCAGTAGGACATTGCATACAGGGAAGGGAATGGCCCAGGCAAGCCTGTGTGCCCAAATGAAGCTCCTGATCAGGAAAAATGGAAGTTGCCAATGTGCTGAGCAGGTCAGAACCCACTGCAGGTTTTCCAAAAGCAAACCATGGCTGTGAAAACCTCTGTGCCCTTCTGTCTTCAGAAATTAATGAGATACACAGGACTTGTTGAAAATCTGTAAGAACTGGGAGATGGGATAAATCAAGGCTTGTACAGTGCTAGTTTGTAATGTGATTCTTCTTGGGTTTGTCCCCAGAATAGGTGATCCTCAGGCTGAGTTCAGCTTACCAGTAGGAAGACAAGACAATTTAAGATGCATTATATAAAGCCAAATATATAAACAAATTGAGATGATCTCTAATCTTGGTTTCTGCTGATTATAAAGTTTATGGCAAATTTCTTTCCTTTTCCTATTTTACTCAATAAACTAGCTAAGTAAACAAAGTTCTGACAGTATTTATATATACTAACACATGCACTGTCTTGAGTTGGGTAGCCAAGAGATTTGTATTCTATTTCATCTGTTGTAAAAACAGATATTTCTTTATCTCTTATAACTCCAGGGGGGAGGGGGCGGATGCCTTCTGATAATGGGCCAGCAGTTAAAACCAGGTGGGGCAGTGTTTCTTACCTCCTTCACCACCTGTCCATCCTCCAGGGTGATATCTTCTGCTAATGGGCCATTAAGGCTCACCAATGACATGACACTTTACCTCATCCCATTGTGAGATGCTCCACCCAGTGTGGGGGGGGCCAACCATTCCTACCTAGATAAAAACTGAGACTCAGAAACAGCAGGCATCTTGTTTTTTCCACCAGAGGAAGATCAGACCCATCTTGCCCCCACTGAACTTTTCCTACTCCATTATCTGTACCCCACAGAACCTCATCTAGGATTTATTTGGACTGCTTCCAGCACCCTTACCAACAGGGTGTCAGGTCGTATCCCTGACTCTGTCAGGATTTTTTCCAGGACTTGTGTTTTGCTTGCTTGCTTGTCTTTGTACTACTGCATTTGTATTTTGGGTTTGTTGTTGTTTTATTCTTATTAAAGAACTGTTACTCCTATTCCCATATCTTTGCCTGAAAGCCCCTAATTGCAAAATTATAATAATTTGGAGGAGAGGGGGATGACATTCTCTATTTCAAGGGAAGCTCTAGCTATCCCTGGCAGACAACTGTCTTTCAAAACCAAGACAATGCACATAAGCTCTTTTACCAATAATTTAAGCAACCTTTATAGAACATAATAAAAAACTACATAGTAAGTGAAATTCCTACCTTTTTCCTTGTGCTTTTGTTGGGTATGTTTGTTTGGCTTTTGGGGGGGAAGTTGTTGGGCTGGTTTGGGATTTTTTTAATTTTTAGTAGTGGAAATAAATTCTACTTTAGAAGAAGTTTGCAGTACTGTAGTGAAGGCTATCAGGAGAACCCATTATGAACTTTTACAAGACTTGCTGTTCATAGTAGTCCTGCTATATTGTAATAATAGCACTCAGGCATTGGAAAGATTTCCCACATGCTGTAACTGTAGTTGTGTAGTTGAATTCTGATACTTGATAGTTTGACATCCAGTCCTTACTGGAGCAAATGTGGGGAGAGAATACAAACTATGCCTATATACAACTCATTCCATGTTGATTTTTAATACTCTGCAGTTCTACCAGAGAAATACAAACAAACTTCAGTACAGGCAATTACACAGACTGCATATAGAAGTAGATCTCCATGGAGGAAAAGATGAAGCATTCCAGTGGATTAGTAGATTTGTGCTCGGAAAACTATAAATTCACCTGTCTCTCATAAATGTAACTACTGACTTAATAAAGAATACCAAGGCACTGGAAAAATAAACATGGAAAAGAGATATTTTAAGGCATAGGCACTATGTGCTTTATGTTACACTATCCATACTGTGTGGTTTGGAACAAAAGCAATTGCTCAGTAATTTCTCCACAATACTAGTAATAACAGCCTTATATGCCAGTAACCTGCCAATGAACTATGGCCAGAAACAAGTCCTCAGGTCCATATTCCCAGCTGGTAAAATGGTCAGAAGTGCTGCACACACAATAGTTCCTAGTGACAAGCTGAAATTTAATATTCCCTTGTTGTTCACAGGAAAAGGTATTTAACATATAACTTGAAGTGGACAAAGCAGAAGGAAGTCTTTGAGCATCTGTGGCACAGTAAAATAAGAGGGCCAGCTCACCAAAACCCATGAGACTGACACTGGGCCACAGATATCATCTACTGCATCCCTTCATAGCCCCTTAGAAATGTACTTGGGGATTCTATCCTACCTCCCCAAAACAGTGAACCTGGCAAATTCCCATGCCTCTTACAGCTCAAGCCAGACAGCTTAAGCCATTGTGCCACGTGAGCAATGAGAAAAGGGACAAAGAGCAAAGTGGTAGAAGAACCTTGGTTTGTTCAAATATCAAAAAGATTCTTGCAATCTTTCAGACATTATATTGAACTAGTCAATAAGTCAAACTCAGGGCTGTTTTTTGTTGAGTTTTTTTAAAAGCGGTGCTCAACTAATAAAAATTTTTAAGGCATTTTAAAATTATCTACAGGGTGACTGAGTTGGATTTTGATTGGTTGTGTTTAATAACAGATATTTGTTAGTACTGTAGAGCAATATACCAACATAATACAAAATGTTCCATTAGAAATGCAAATTTGTTATAAGAAGAACATTTAATAGATTTACCTTCTGGTAATAAATTTTTTACTTGGTCATGCATTAAAATTGATGCATTTTACACAATGACAAATATAAAAAACATCTCACTAACTAGCATCCTCTCATGTCAGAATTATCCTGGCTGTGAGCACAGTCCTCTCCATCTGTGGTAGATGACTGAAGAGATAAGCAAACTGTTGTTTCTGAGTAGGGAGGAAGAGTATATGTATATAATCACAGGCTGTTAAATCACCTTAAGGATGATAGCAGCAAACTGCCAAAATTTGATGGGGATCTCATTTAACATCATCTTAAATAACAAATTATTACTCCAATTTTACAGTTGGGAAAATGAGGCATAGACATGCTGTGTAATTTCTCCACATCTACTCAGGGAGATTGCTGGCAGTGCTGATAAGAAAACACTGAGCTCCTAGAAAACTAATGGATTATTGTACTGTCCTTCGTACACAAGGTATCCAAGATAAATCAGGAGCAGTTAAATTAGAAAACAATTTTTATGTTTTCTCATAAGATCTTACCTTTTTCTAAACCCTCAATCAATTCTTGCTCTTAACTCATTCCATACAAGTACTTTAAAATTGAGACTCTAATACAATTCTGGTCAAGATCTGAGTTTCTTTTAGGTCCTATTCCCCAGTAGCTTAGAAAATGTGAGCTGTGCATTTTGGGGTTCTCTCCTGCAATGCACTATATTGCCTGCATAATTTCCAATTGAGCAATTAACTAGAGCAAATAACTAGTACTTAAAATTCAGAGTTTTCAACAAAGCTGAAATAAAAATCCTGAATACTCTATTCCTCAGCACGCTGAGTTACTAGCTCAGACAAATGCTTTTCTGATAAAAAATGTAGAAGGCTCACAACCCCTCTGGAAAAATTATTTAATATTAGTATTAACCTTTCCCTTGTTTATTTTTCAAACCCTCCATCCTAAATTGTTCTTAAAAATCCTGCAGAGAAAGGTTTCCTTCAGGCAAATCCCTCTAGTGATCCTGCCACAAACCTGATGCTCTCATGTCATAGAAAAAATGCCAGTCAAGCCCCATTCTGCATGCCTCTAAGAAGGAACAAAATGTCTGAGGTGGGTATCAAATCTTGACTTTACTCAGACAAAGCTGAGCTGTTCAGTCTGGAACAAAATGGACAGAAATGTGCTAAATGGCAAATGCTGAACCCCTTTAGTAACACACCTACTGAAAATGAGAGAACTTGGTGGGACACTCATAGTTAAGCTCCTTTCCAAAAATCTCCTAAAGGTGTCTTTACCTTTCTGTCTCCTTAGAAAGAGCTTGTGCCCTCTGAATAACTGAGCAAAATTAGGGGAAGGAAGTGGAAGATTTTGGGGCTTCTTTTCTGCAGAAAACAAGGACAATTTAGGGGTCAATAAATGCCACAAAATTCTCAATTTAAATTAGGAAAAAAACCCCAAAACAACCCAACAATTGCTATTCAATACCATTGTATCGCTTGTAAAAAGAGTCACGGATCTTTTCAGAATTTAAATCCGGAATAAAACAAATTTAAAGTTGTTGCTGTGTGGTAGAGCTACAACTTGAAGCAATCACAGGAGTGATATGGGAATATTTATTTTATGTAAAAAATAATAGATTTATTATTAAGCATTTTGTCAGAGCTCTGTGACAAGACCCTGAAATAATCACATTAAGAATCACAAACCTCATGATCCTTAGGGAGACAAAGTCTTCCAGACCTTCTCTCTTTTTTTAAATATTACTCCCAAAGCAGAAGTAGATTCTGATGATTGGAGGAAGTAATATATGTACCCACAGTTACACAGACAATTGAAAGACAAAATCTTGGAAGAACATATTTCATATATGCTAGTGGTAAAAGTTTGTAAGGTAAGGCTGCATTTAAACTGACAATAAATATAAATGCTTAGTCTTCCCTATATTATTATGGCAGAAGGAGTGCATGTAAATATTAAATTCATAATTTAGGTTTGCTTACCTGCAGCTTCATGTTTTTCAAGAAATCTTTAAGCTGCAGATTTCATTTTAAGTAATTGCAAACATCTGATCTAGTGCAAAAGTTTGACAGCTGGAAAGTGTAACACAGAAAATGTGGAGGAATTTGCATTTCCACAGCCTAACACCAGTCAGACTTCTGCGACTCTGCTGCCTTTGTACCAGTCTCTTTCATTAGATCATGCATTTTAATGAAAAAAGATTGCAGTAATCAGTTTGAGAAGACTTAAAGCCAGGGATAACCTGACTTTAAAAAAGCTAAAGCCTGGAAATATTCTCCAGTGGGAAGCAATTAGAACAATACAGAAAAGTTAGGTGTTATTGAATGCTGCAGAAGGCAAACAGAGCAGTGCAGCCATGGAAACCATCAGCAGGTTCTCTCTGATGGAATGCACACAACCTCGGAGGGATACACAGAACTACCAAAACTGCGCCTCCTTCCTTTCTCTGCTTCCTGCTTACTTCCTCTTCTGTCTTGATATGAATCATCATCAGTGAACAGGTGAAGGGGAACTGTCAATCAATATGCCTCTGTGGATTCCAGAGAGAGGCTCCTGAAGAGCTTGTCAATAAAGAAAATTTGTTCTTTCCCCCATAAAATATGTATTATTTCCTAGTTGCCTGAGGCTCCAAATCACAAGATTACCATTTCTTTTAAAAATGCAGTCCAACTTGAAATAATTTACTAGGCAGCAGATGAGTACCCAAAAATGCCACAGTTTTGAGTAGAGGATCCATAGCTTCTGAAAGTAAGCAGAAAACTGTCAGACAGTATATGCAAATGAATCAAATAGAAAAAATAGGTATTTTCATAATTCATAAACAGGTGCTAGCAAATAAATATAACCTACAACAACCAACACTCTAGCCTTATTCTCTCTTAACTGGAGAACCATATGTGTTATAAAACCCCTCAAAATAACTAAAAATAATGAGTGGTATTCATTACTGATGTCATTCCACTGAAGCTAGCACAGACACAGTGGGGAACAGAATCTGGATCAGCATCTCAACTACCCTTTTTTAGAGGAGTACTGCTTAAATAAACTCCATTCAGCGATTGTTTCTGTAAACCCTAATCCTTTTAATATGTAATCAATAGTGGTAGTTATTAAAAAAAAAAAAGAGGAGAGGAGAGGAGAGGAGAGGAGAGGAGAGGAGAGAAAAGAGAAGAGAAGAGAAGAGAAGAGAAGAGAAGAGAAGAGAAGAGAAGAGAAGAGAAGAGAAGAGAAGAGAAGAGAAGAGAAGAGAAGAGAAGAGAAGAGAAGAGAAGAGAAGGTTTAACTTAAGATTACTTTAAAACACTCAAGATACCATACAAAATGATATTGCAAAACCATATGAAATACATCAAAAAGAAATAGAAAACAAACACAGACACCTTTCATTGTGCTTTTATAAACTCAACACATTCATATGATTAATATTCTGGAATTTCAGATAAAGAAGGATCTCCCCGAATGAAATGTAATTGAATGTAATTGTTTCAACATACTTTTACATGGATACTTCTTTACATATCCTCTCCCTTTAGGTAGTAGCTGAAGACTAGCAATGTTGATAAATCATTGTGTAAGCAGCCACAGAAGTGTTTAACCATAGCACCATTAAATCCATGTTGACCTGCCTTTTACAATGATGCTTTTACAATCATTTACCCATAAATCCGGTCACAGACATGATGGTGAAAGGACTGAATGGATAGGAGAGCCATACTTTTGATTTGTTTTGTGGGGGTTGTGGAGTTAAAAAAAAAAAAAAAAAAAAAAAAAAAAAAAGTTCTTTTGGGGGGTTGGGGTTTTTTTAGTTTGGGTTGGGTGGTTTTTTGTTGGTTTTTTTGGGGTTTTTTTTGGTTTTTTTCTGATTTCACCAATTTTTCTTTGAAATTCCTTTGAGGAAGTACTTCACATTTATTATGATGTCTCCTCTGCCTGCGGAGGTGAGCGGGGAAGAAGGACGAGTCCTGCTCTCCGCCCGCCTCGCCGCTCTCCCCGGACCCCGCTGCAGCCGCTGCGCGCCCGGAGCCCCGCGGGGCAGGAGCCGAGGGGGTCCGCGCACCCGGCCCGCCGCGGGACGCCACTGCCACCTGCTGAGGGCACCGAGCTACTGACGGGCCCGGCCCCCGGCAGCCCCCCGGGCCCCCGAGGCCGCCCCCGGAACGGACAACATCGGGGCGCCACCGGGGTTCGGCTTTGCGGAGGGTGCGGAGGACAAGGAAGACGCTTTCGGTCCCGCGCTCGGTTGCACGAGTTCATCCAGCAGCATCACAGAGCTAAGGACGGTGTCAAATACAGATAGATTTAGGGCCACTGGTTTTCTTTCCTTTCCCTTCCCACAGCTTCTCAGTTTACCAGCTCCAGCTTTCTAAAGCAGATGGTTGGGATGTCTTCAGTGAAATGAAATGTTTAGTGTCTTCGTGGTTGTGGAGCATCTCCTGTTTTACTGTAATTTTTTTCCCTTTTAGAAAGCACATTGTTTGCTTCCAAAGATGTGCTTTAGGAAGAGAATGTGCCACTTCAGTGAGCAACAAATAATTATGCAAGAGAAGGTAAGGTTACACAGAGAAAATTATTACTCCTAACTAATGTCGTGCATGAATCCAAAATGCCTTTAATAAGGCTTCTCAACCAAAAGCAATGTGCAAAAAATATTATTACATTATTAATTTAATATATCACATTATTTTGTTAATATATCATATTAACAAAAGAAAACCGGTTTGTTTTGTAACAGGGAATAAGATCCAAACCAATAGTACTCGGGGTCTAAAGAAACATCTGTCTTCCAAAATTGTCATCAGCGTATCAATGCTCCCCTCTTTTGAAAATAAAGTCAGTAATTCCTTGTCAGTTGAGCAGAAATAAGCAATAAAATGTTTATTACTTTCTGAAGCTCATTTGTTTCAGCAGGAAACTGCCTCCACTGTTACGCCACTCAAGTGTACAGATTCACTCTGGAAATGAAGAGGTATCCTTATCTGTATGAATTTAAATATGGAAAGAGACAGTGAATGGAAAGAACAACTTCAATAAGATATTTTAGGTTACAACTGAATCGTGTGTTTATGGCCCCAGACAGTGAGCTCTGCAAAATGTTCCAAAACACTCATCTCTAAGCTTTCAGCTATTTCTCCATTCTGCTCCCAATGCTCTGTGAAACATTTTAAAGAAGAAGAAGAAAAAAAAATGGAAACAAGGTTTGCTATCAGGATCTAACATAAAGAAGATAGAATAATTATGGTAACCATTTTGACTCAGTTATAAAGGCAGCTTGTTGGTTTTACTCACCACCCATGTTTATCACTTAGGCCATCATTTCTTTTTGAAATATGTAAGAGTTTTGCTTCCAGTAAATGATCTTTACACTATAAAAGCAATTTTAGAACCATATTATAGAGAACCTTTTAGGAGATAATGGCTTAAATTTCTGGTTTCCCTCCTTATGGCAGTGATAGGATAGCTGCTTCTATAAACCAATCTAGATAATATGTCATATCTCTCTTCAGCAGCTACTGCACACACGATATAGGAAACTCCTGCTACTGGTTACTCATTAAAGTTAAGTGGTAGGGATCCACATGACAAGGTTAAATTTCAACACTTTAAACCCTGCTGAAAGTTGCTAATAATAATGTTTAATTTTCATTCCAAGCATTTATGGTATCATCAACTTGAGCTGGTTGTTTTCTTCTTCTCATTAGTTGGAACCAATGAACCTCCCTGCAGAATAAAAATTTTCAGGCAGAATAACAAAATAGAGGCAGGATTTGACCCCTATTTAAATTAAACAACACAAATGGGTTTAATGGGATTGTCCTATTAACCAGAGGTAAAGTTTGATCAGGATTTTTAAAAAGGGCTAGAGTTTGCAACACCCTAGCAGGGAAATGTTAACAAAAATATGATATTCAAATTGGGAGCACTCAGCGCTTTCTTTAAATGGTCCACTATGTAGGGCAATTAAAAGAACTAGTCCCCAATAAAAAAAAAATTAAATGCTTCCTTTTTGTTTATGGATAATAGGGTTTCCAATAAATCATCCCCCACAACCTCTCAATACTGAAAAGTCATGCTGCAAAAGTTTCAGCCAAGTTCAAACCATCTCACAAGGAAAGGAAAGAGACAAGAAAAGTAAGGATATTTGCTACGGCAGGGCGATCTGGAGAAAGGAATGGGAAGTCAATGGGCTGCAGAGAGTTGGGACCCATGGTGGAGACAGGGCAGGCACCTGGTCTTGTACTGTTCATCAGGGTTATGCTCACATGGGACTGTGCTATGATGCCTCTCTCTGCTCATTTCCTGTCATTCTCTCTGCTCCTCTCTCCTT